>CM042045.1:30149707-40149707 GCA_023525975.1 Smallanthus sonchifolius
TCCGGTCCACAAGATTCAGAGAGTGAGGAGGATAATGCTATTTTTCAAGATTCTTCTGCTGATCCTCTATTGAGTGATGATCCATTACCTTCGACACAGGTTCAGGGGGAGATTCCATCAAATTTAGACTCGGAAATTCCAATTCCTCAAGATTATTCTTATCAATCTGATTCTACGCTAGTTGATGTGTTGCCGGTTCCTGAAGTCGCATCCATCAAGGAACACAAAGATCATCCAGTAACAAATATAATTGGAAATTTACAGGATGGAGTGAAAACCCGTTCTCTTGTTGACAATACTTGTTTGTATACTTGCATTAAAGATTCTGGTGTTCTTGATGATTGCTCACATTCTTGCTTTATCTCACAGGTTGAACCCAAGAATGTAGAGATGGCTTTAAATGACAATAACTGGATAGAAGCTATGCAGGAAGAACTAGCTCAATTTGACAAACTGAAGATTTGGAATCTGGTTGATTTACCGAAAGGTGCGTATCCGATAGGAACAAAATGGGTGTTTAAATGTAAAAAGGACGATCGAGGTGTCGTGGTACGCAATAAGGCAAGATTAGTTGTCCAGGGCTTCAATCAACAAGAAGGAATTGATTACACCGAAGTTTATGCGCCGGTTGCGAGGCTTGAAGCTATAAGGCTGTTTCTAGCTTTTGCTTCCTTTAAAGGTTTTAAGGTGTTTCAATTAGATGTCAAGAGTGCATTTTTATATGGAAAGGTCAAGGAGGAAGTCTATGTGTGTCAGCCGCCGGGGTTTGAAGATCCACTGAATCCGAACATGGTTTTCAAGCTAGATAAGGCCCTCTATGGTCTTCATCAGGCTCCTCGTGCGTGGTATGAGACTTTATCAACACATCTTTTGGCGAATGACTTTGTTCGTGGAAAGATAGACTCGACCTTATTCATAAAGAAATCAGGGGGAGATTACCTACTGGTACAGATTTATGTGGATGATATTATATTTGGCTCGACAAATGAAGGGTTGTGCAAAGAATTTGAGGGCGTTATGAAGTCAAAATTTGAAATGTCTGCGATGGGAGAGTTATCGTTTTTCTTAGGTTTACAAGTAAATCAAAAGGAAGATGGTTTCTTTATTCATCAGTCCAAGTATGTCAAAGACATCTTGAGCTGGTTCAAGATGGAGGACTGTACTTCATACGATACTCCAATTCCGGTCAATCATAAGTTAAATTCTGACCCGGAAGGAAAAGATGTGGACTGTCGACTTTATAGAGCTATGATTGGATCCCTCATGTACTTAACCGCTTCAAGGCCGGATATAATGTTCGCCGTGTGTATCTGTTCCAGATTTCAGGCAAAGCCAAAAGAATCTCACTTAATTGTTGTGAAAAGAATCTTTCGGTATTTAAAAGGAAAACAACGTTTAGGGCTATGGTATCCTCATGGTTCTAACTTTGATTTCAATGCTTATACTGATTCTGATTTTGGTGGTTGTTGTCTGGACAGGAAATCTACAACAGGTGGTTGCCAGTTCTTAGGTAATCGACTTGTTTCCTGGCAATGCAAAAAGCAAACCACAGTCTCGATTTCAACATGCGAAGCAGAATACATTGCTGCTGCAAGTTGCTGTTCACAGATCGTGTGGATACAACAACAATTGAGAGATTACGGTTTGAATTTCACAGGAACCCCTATGTTTATTGATAATAATGCTACTATGTCCATAACGAATAATCCTGTTAAACATAGTAAAACTAAGCACATCGAAATTCGATATCATTTTATCCGTGATTGTGCAGAGAAAAGGTTGATTGAGCTGGTCAAGGTACATACTGAAGATAATTTTGCTGATTTGTTTACTAAAGCATTTGATCGTACCAGGTTTGAGTTCCTAATTAAAATGATTGGTATGATCAATCCCGAATAAAATTTTTTTCAAAATCAGAATTTCATGGAAAAATTTTCTTTTAGTTTCTTTTACTGCTTTATTACATTTCTGCAGTTACATTTTCAGTCAAAAAGTTTAAATTATAAAAAGTCAAAACAAATTGAAAAATATAAAATTTGACATCATTTGAGGTTAGAGAAGAAATGATAGTACATCAGTGATTAGTTCATTTCACACGACCTAGTAGACCTTGATATATGAATGATTAAAATAAGTTGATCTGATCTAAATTTCAAAGTCTGCATAAATAAGAAATGATAGTGTTATGAATGTTCTATTCTTGATGATTTGTTTTAAATTTGTGTATAAAATTTGAAACTTGAATTGTCAATAGGCTAAAAGCGTTTTGAAACTAATAGTAGTGTGAAAATTAAATATAATATGATTACATCTGTGATTTAAACCCATTTTATGCCTGGGTGTGTGTGTTAAAAGATCACTATCAGATAAAAGAATATTAGCTTTTAATAAGGATTTTCCTATGAGATCAGTTTCGGGTTATGTCCTTAGCACTATTCATTCGATTTGCTTCAGTGCCCATGTCCCGAAAAGCATGCAATTTGAAGTATAATCAAGATATGTACTTGACAACATCAGTCAATCATATACTAGCCCTTGGATCATATTGATACATTATCTTTACTGTTTCCATTGAATTCATAATCCAGATAACAGTTGGATCCTCGTACCTGAATCTTATGATTCCACAAATATAAGCCAAAATATTGAATCATTCGATTCTGAATCTCATTGATTCCTATACAATCCAATTTGGATTCTGCTATTCATGTACTAAGTGATGTCTCCTCATTCTGAATATTCGGAAAATTTTTAGTAAAATCTTATATGTGTCTTGAAGATAGTGCATTTATTTTCTAATTGGCATATATGTGGGGTACACGATGTTTATCATCTAAATGGTACTAAATCACATGAATTTGGAGAATAAACGCTTAAAGTTTCAAATAATATAATATTGACAATTTTAAGAATTCAGGCTTTATATTTCAAATTCGGTAAAAATAAAAAGAACATTTTATAACCTGATCTTATTTACTTTGAAATTTATCGCGTATCATTTCAAATATTATTCAAATTGAATGAGTTTCAAAATGATAAAGATGCAATATGCACAAAATTGAGTTGAATTGTCTCTTACTACAGGTTACCCTTTGTTATTGAGAATATGTGTGATGAATTACTTGAATACTGATATGATCTTCTTGCTCATGATGTTCAAACCAAAAATATGTCATTTCAGTTTATGAAAAGAAAAATAAAAAATATGTGATTCTGTTTGTACAGAGAAAAATCAAAAATATGTGATTCTGTTTGTATAGAAAAAAAACCAAAAATATGTGTTTCCGTCTGTTTAGATAAAATTCTAAACTTTTATTAAAATTCTAAACTTTTATTAAAATTGTTCGGGATTGGATCAAATATGTGTTGCTGACGAAAGTTCAAGATTTGAAAGGTTGAAGTTGGGAAAGTTTGTGTTCAAGGCAAAAAGGTTGAAAAAGGAATTAAGTTCGCCTGTGAACAGTGAAGCGAACTTAATATGTTCGCTTAAATTGGTGAAGCGAACTTAATTTTCAGTCTCGGGTGAAGCGAACTTAAGGGTGAAGCGAACTTATCTTGTTCGCCGAAGGATTGTTAAGCGAACTTAACAAGTTCGCTTAATAAAGCGAACTTAATCTGAATAAGTTTTTGAATCAGGCGAACTTGACTTTCATCGTCTTCATCAGAAAATTAGGCGAACTTGTTCAAATTTCTCAAAATTTTAAATCTGTGTTATCTAACAAAGTTATTTTCGTTGGATTTCATCTGATAAATTGTGTGTATTCGATGGTTTTTCATCTCGGGTTTCGTCGGCCTGTTTCAAGTTGATTTTGACCTACGTTTTGACTGAGATATCAAATTGTGTATCATTTTTGGTCATATTGTGATATTCGATTGTTTGGATAGGTTTATTTCATGTTCTGATATCGGTTTGCCGGATTTTGAAATTTCAGTGTTTGAATTTGAAACGTCTTAGGTTCCAAGCGAACTTGTTCCAAGCGAACTTAATAAGTTCGCCTCTTGCACTACTAAGCGAACTTATTAAGTTCGCCTAGGGGTCAGAAGTGAAAAACTGTTGTGTTTTTTTTTGTGTTTGAATTTTTTTTAAATTTTTTGTTTGAAATTTTTTGTTGTTGTTTTGTTTGTGTGTTTTATTAAATGTGTATCCTATATGTGTACGTGTTCTAATGTTTGTTAAGTTGTCCTATATTTTCACAGATGGCTCGTCGTGTCGAATACAAGCATAATCAAGTGGCGTTGTTAGATCCAAATTTGCCTGAAGCAGTTCACTATCAAGGCATTATCAATTTTCTGAATAGTTCAAGACTACATGTTGCATTATCTGCGGATCCTTATATTAGTTTGGTGTACATCCAACAATTCTGGGATACTGTACATCAAGATATTGATGTGGAACCACATGTCCTTCGTGCAACAGTCAATAATACAGAGATTGCTATTTCAGAAGAGACAATTCGGGCTGCTCTAGTTTTGGGAGGCACTGCTGAAGATCTAATATCTTATCCCAATACTCTTATTATGGGGTGTTTTCAAAGGATGGGATATTGTGGAAGACAAAATTATACACAAGCTAGGAAAGGTGGATTAGTGGGAGAATGGAGGTACTTTATGCATGTGATTATACAATGCATTTCTCCGCGAAAAGCTGGTACCGATGGCTTGAAGATGCCACTTCAAACAGCGATGGTGGCTTTAACTTTGAATAAAAGATTCAATTTTCCGCTTTATTTTTACCGAGAGATGGTAATGCAGATCAATCCATCTGAAGGTCAAGGTTTCTTGATGTATCCCCGATTTATTCAACTGATACTCAATCATCTTATTCCGGATCTTCCACAACATGCCATACGATTGACTTTGACTCCGATGTCAAAACGTATTTTTATAGATTGTACAAAGGTTAAACAGCAAAATGCGGCGTTGATTCCGGTTAATTCTCCACTGTTTGGGCACTTAATCAATCCTGATTATGTAGCACCACCAAATGATAATTGGTTTCATCCAAATGAACTTACTCAAGTTCAAGGAGTTAACGTTCCAGCACAACAACAACTGCAACAACCACAACAACCTGCCCAACAACAACAAATACCAGTTCCACAAATTCAAGTTCAACAACCACAAATACAAGTTCCTGTACAACCTCAAATTCCTATTGCTGAACAAGTTCCTATTCCACAGGTTGCCGTTAATATTCCTATTCAGGAACCAGTTCTAGAAGAGGTCGTTCATGATCCTAATCAAGATATGGGTATGAACATGGATGATTTTGTTGATGAAGCTGTGAACTCGCCCATTCATGAACAAGAAGGGAATGTGGTGACAGACGTTGAGTCTAGTTCCAGTTCAAGTGATACAACATCATCTGATGATGACAGCACTGATTCTGATGAATCTAGAGATTTTTCTCCAGGTCATTATTAACGGTTGGCTGCTATTCCACTGGCTAATGCTGGAAAACGCATTAAATCTCAAGCCAGACGACCACGACGCAAGTCTGTTCGGGATCCTCTTTCCGGATCGGTACTTGGAAAAAGATCGTTGGTAGATGAAAGTTCTGACACTGAGAGTGACTTTAATCCTGATCCTTCACGACAAAAGTTAATGTCTGCTTCAATTACGGCTGCACAATCTTCTCAAGGAGTTGAAGATGCAAATTTTGTTGCTTCTCTGATAGTTACTCCTCCAAGATCTAAAGATCCATCTCCAGTTCCTTCTCTTATTCCTACAGAGATTCCTACTACTTCAAGTCCTTCTATTCCACAATCTACAGCTGGTCCATCAAAGCCTTCTGATTCTGACAGGATTACTTTCCTTGAATCTCAAGTGCTTACTTTACAAACACAAGTTAACTTTCTTGTGTCTATTGATTCTCAACGACAGCTGGTGATTCAGACTCAAGCTCAACAGATTGCTGATATGCAAGCGTTAGTATCCAAACTCGTTCAGCGTCTTGACGCTCAGGGGGAGTTGAGGATACCTGATACTTGTCACACTGAGTCAATACAAAGACGTGATGATGAAGACAATGATCCTGCTGGAAATATTGAGGGTGATCGTCAATACACTGACGTTAATCCTATATCTAGAGTTCAGGGGGAGTCGACATCACAATCTCTTGAAGGAAACAAAGACAAAGATACTTCGGGTAATAATGAAGAAGAAATTCTGTTATTAGAATTTTTTTCAAGATTCAGAAGAAGAGGAAGCTGAAAAGATTGAATGTCTTGATGACATTGATGATTTATTCAATGACATGGAAGATGATATGTCAGACACTGAGATAGAAGAAGGAGAAATAGTGGAGATTGAAATAGAGAAAGATAAAGATAGTGTTACATATGAAGGCTGTGACGGTCTTAAGGTGCCGTATAACTTCATCCAAGAGGATGTTGTTCCTGAGTTCTCGTATGACGGAATAACTGACTCTATGGACTCTATTGAAGACGTCACACTGCCTGATGATACAGCTGAGTCAAAGATGGATACTGATGATGAGAATCTTCAATTCAATAAGGGTGCTGAAACTGAAACTACTCACACTGAGTCTCCGAAGATTAATGAAGAACCTGTGATGTTCAGAGATACAGGAATGACACGAGAACAGTGGAGAGAAGTAGTAAATAGTTGGATGAAGGTACAACCCAAGTCTCTAGTACAATCTGCTCAGAAAGAGAAATATGTGAATAAAGAGCAGTGTATAGGAAGGATCATTAGCTGGTTTTATGATGGTGAATCAAAATTGTTTGTAATCAAACGATCTGATGGCGTTCAATACTTAAAGCCAAGGATCAAATATTTCAATACCTTGCCGAGGTGTGAAATAAATGGTCTAGCTTCAAAGCCACTCATCAATAGATCGAAGAATGGTTTGGCTGATGTAATAGCAAATCTGATAAAGAAAGAAGGTAGTTCGGGTAAGTATGAAAGGCTGAAACCACAGAAGGGAAAGAGAGTGAAGATTACAGATCCTAAGACTGGGAAAGTAACCTGGAGATACAAGTATAGACCAGTACGTGCTATTCACAAGATACCATTAAAGAAGATTCCTCAAGACTTTCTTGGGAATATGAAATGGTGGTATGTTGATGTTAATACTGGTGAAACAAGGGTTGAAGATAAAGATAATAAGGTCATTGTGTGTTTCTATGACGCAATGAATCTTATTAATTTTTCAAAGAAAGATCAGAGGACGCTGCGAAAGAATGAGATAATGTATACTGATGAATGGATAGAACAAGGACTACAGTATAAAAGGGTTTTGGAGATATGCAGAAGATACGGTGTGCATGCTGGTAGCAGACTACCAGACAACTGGAAGAGTTCGAGATAAAGACTGAAGACAAAAGATCAAACTATTGTCAAGGGGGAGTCTGTTAGGACATAGATTTGTAATGACAAAAGCTTGTAATAGTTAGATTTTGTGTCATTATGTTTTGTTATGAAATTGTAAAGTTGCTAAGTGTTTTTACTAGTAAGCCTAGAGGCGAACTTGTTAAGTTCGCCTGCTCTAACAGAGGCGAACTTAATAAGTTCGCTTAGGCATAACTGAGGCGAATTTGTTAAGTTTGCTTAGACTGTTTCAGGCGAACTTGACTAAGTTCGCTTACAGCAGTTTTGGTTCTATATATATGAGTTACAGAGTCATTAGACAGGTGAGAACAGAGATCGATATGAGAGAGAAACAATTGTCTGATTGAGTCTGTAACCATTGTTATTTGGAATATAATCGAGAAGTTTATTTACACTTGTTGTTTGAGTTGTCAATTAGTATACAAACGTTAATACGAAGGATTCCGCACTTCGTATTATAGAAACGTCATATCATGAGTTTGATCAGTAGTTGAGTTACCTGGACCTACAACTATTCAAACAGATCAAGATCAGCTATCCTTCAAATGGAAGAAAGCTAAACATTGAAAAGGGACAGACAGCAGAAACCACAAACCCCAAGCCTCAGTTAAAGCCAATCACAAAGATAAAGGCATTTGATATATGTCGTAAGCCTGAAGAAAAAGTTCCACATGCTCAAAGGACCCTAGAAGAAACCACCTTTGAACATAGAAAGCTCATCCATGGAACTTCACGAATCTGTTCCAAAGAAAGGACTATGTCTACCTTTCAAAAGACAAACTGGCAAAATCATGCTTTGTGTGTGGCAGATATAACCACACTGCCAGCACCTGCTTTCATTACCTGGAATATCAAAGACATTCAAAGCAGCATGCCTTTGAAAAGACTAACAAAAATAAGAAGGTAAGAAGCTACGAAGACAAAGCAACAAAGTTCAAAAAGTCTCTATCTCCCTCAAAAGTGAAGCTGCCTAGATCTCAACAAACTTGCATCATTTGTGGTGAATCAGACCACTTTGCTGCAAACTGTAAGTTTAACCCATTCAACCAGATCCTTCATCAAGCTCCTCAAAGATAAAGGGTAAAGAAAGATCAGCATACATCGGTTGTTAGTCCAGTTCAGCCCAAGAAAATGAAGTAGAAGCGTTCAGCAGCAACCAAATCTGCTGCTGATAAGCTAACAAAGTCCGCAGCAAAATATGCTGCTGATAAGCAAAGCTATCAGTAGCAAAAGTGACCACTGCTGATAAGGCAAAGACATCAGCAGCAAAAGTGCCCACTGCTGATAAGGCAAAATCCAAGGCAAAGCCTACAATAGCAAAGAATGCTGACACTTTAACAAAGCTGTCAGCAGCAGGATCTACTGTCAACAGGCCAGAAATATTAGTAGCAAAATCTGCTGCTGACAGTGTGAGGAAAACTAGAAAACCACCAACTCAACAATGGAAGGCAAAGAAACCACCAAGCATCATCATCGGTTCAGTTGAACGCGTCTATCCTTTGTTGTAAATATGTATGTCCTCTGAGAGGAATCCCAGCTGCCAAGAAACCATGGGTGATGAGGATGAAGAGGCTAGGCCTAAGGCCGCATCTGGATCCAAGGATTCCACAACTGTGGATGAGGACAGACTGAAACTTCATATCTTGGAATTGACGGCCAGGGTGAATATGATAGAGGCACATCAATGCCCAACTTTTCTTACTCCATCCTTTGTATCAGTGGGCACCCAAACTGATGCTTATTTGTCCACTGATGCAACCAAAAAGGGGGAGATGGTCCCAATGGAGAAAGACTCAGACAGCTTTGACGACTGCAGGATGTATTTCAAAGTACAAGATGGCTGTTTTCGAAGCTTTTTTTTTTGGTTAAAAGGATAGTCAGAAATGTGCAAAAGCTTCAGCAACAAAGGCAATAAGAGAATTTTGGTAGCATCAGTCTAGGGGGAGTTTGTAGAATCAAAGACTGATGGCTACAAAATTCTCTAAGTACAAATGCTGCTGATCTTAGAGTTTGCTGCTGACCAACAATATGCTGCCGACAAGCTTATCTGCTGCGGATACTTGTTCTCCTGCTGAAGAACAAATCTGCTGCGGATAGCCTTATCCGCTGAAGACCAAAGTTGCTGCGGATAAGCTTCTCAGCAGCATCAACACTTGATGCTGCTGACAGGCAAATCATCAACAGCTCTGGATGGTTACATTTTGCTGCTGATCAACATCTTTGCTGCTGACAGCCTTGTGCCTTGAAGACAAATCGTTGCAGCTGACTATCCATACCAAGCGTCACTGACAACTTTCTGCAAAAACAACTGACACACTCAAAGCCGAAGGAACCTCAATGGTGCAACCAATGAAACTCAACAATGCTCTTCTCTAAGCATGCAAGTAATGATGCATAAAGAAGATGCTTCAATAAAGTTAACTAGATATAGACAAAACGTGTAATAGTTAGCAAGATACAACAGATCAACGGTCTGTGTTAGATCTGATCCTTAGAATCAAGGGGCTGTCTTGATTCTAAGTGAGTATTAATAATCTGTAAACACTTCATTGTAAGTGTGCTTTGTGTGCCTTCATAGTGCTTTTTGTGCTTTCGAAATTAGAGTTTTTCATTTGTAATCGTTTATTCACAAAAGATTAATACAAAAGTGTTCTTATCAGTATTCTTTCTATGTACTCGATTGTAATTGTGTAGTTGTTATTGTTTCCGCCAATCTCAACTAAGAACAGAACCATCTTGTAATCTTACGATCCTACAAGTGGTATCAGAGCTTTGGCTCAGATTAAACAAACTAACACTTGTTTAATCACTTCTGGTTCTATTCTAAACACTC
Organism: Smallanthus sonchifolius; assembly: GCA_023525975.1. Lineage (NCBI taxonomy): Eukaryota > Viridiplantae > Streptophyta > Magnoliopsida > Asterales > Asteraceae > Smallanthus > Smallanthus sonchifolius. The sequence continues at coordinate 30,159,894 of CM042045.1, forward strand.
TCTCCTTCAAAAAGTCACCAAGAACAAAAATGGCACAAAGCAACGGGCTTGAAGACATCTTGAAGCAGCAGTATGAAAACTTCGTCTGAAAGGAAGGTGAGTCTCTAACTGTTTCATACAATAGATTTACCTATCTTGTAGGGGAGCTGCAGTTGCTCAAAGGTGAAGCTAGAGAATGAAGATATTCTCAAAAAGTTCATCAGGTCTTTACCTAGCTGCTGGACACTCTACACGGTGTCCATTAGAAGAACTGAGAATCTGAAGACTCTCCAAATGACTGAGCTCTTCGGTATGCTAAAAACCTATGAGCTAGAGATGATTCAGCCAAAGGAAAGAAGCTCAAGCTACCAAACAGCCTCAACATCCACCACCACCTCCTCTGCCCTCCATTCTTAGCACTCAGGTCCTAGTTCAAGTAACTACTATCCTCCCATCATCACCCATTCTGGAAAGTTTGACTGGAGCTTTCAATATGAAGAACTGCCCGTCAACAATCAAGCTCTAATGGCAGACACTACAGAGATACCACCTCAGGTATTTGAACATCTTTGCTCTCAAGCCTGTATTGATAAAGTTTTGGGTTATAGAAAGCACAACCAAAACCTCATAGAACAAAATGAAGAGTTTCATCAGATGAAATCTGAGTTCAAAAAGGTTGAAAATACTTATAAAGAAAAGGTTGACTGCCTTAAGAAAGAGATTTCATCTCTAAAACACGAACAAACTAATCTTGAAACTCAGATTGATGATGTACTGGTAAAACTAAAAGCTACCAGAGCTGAACTGGCAGAACAGAAAGTTCATGTTGAAAAATATGAATTTTCCTCCAAAAAGTTACAAAGACTTTTAGATATTCAAGTCCATGAGAAGGTAAAGACTGGACTTGGGTATAACAATGATCAGTACAAATCTGTTCCTCCTCCTACTGACTATATTGCCATTTACGAACCAAGCTTCAATGTTGCAAATCTTGACACTGCAAACCGAAACCTTGATCCTTCAATGGATGAACCTTTCATCGAAGACTGCACTACCTCATCGGAATCTGAGTCAACTCACTCAGACCATTATGAAACCAGTGCAGTCCCATCTGAAGCTGTTCTAAATAGAGTTGCAGTTAATGCTGTTCTTCCAGCTTTTCCAGCCCCTGTACTATACAAACAGATCAAGATCAACTATCCTCCAAATGGAAGAAAGCTAAACATTGAAAAGGGACAGACAGCAGAACCCACAAACCCCAAGCCTCAGTTAAAGCCAATCACAAAGAGAAAGGCATTTGATATATGTCGTAAGCCTGAAGAAAAAGTTCCACATGCTCAAAGGACCCTATAAGAAACCACCTTTGAACATAACAAAGCTCATCCATGGAACTTCACGAATCTGTTCCAAAGAAAGGACTATGTCTACCTTTCAAAAGACAAACTGGCAAAATCATGCTTTGTGTGTGGCAGATATAACCACACTGCCATCACCTGCTTTCATTACCTGGAATATCAAAGACATTCAAAGCAGCATGCCTTTGAAAAGACTAACAAAAATAAGAAGGTAAGAAGCTACGAAGACAAAGCAACAAAGTTCAAAAAGTCTTTATCTCCCTCAAAAGTGAAGCTGCCTAGATCTCAACAAACTTGCATCATTTGTGGTGAATCAGACCACTTTGCTGCAAACTGTAAGTTTAACCCATTCATGCAGATCCTTCATCAAGCTCCTCAAAGACAAAGGGTAAAGAAAGATCAGCATACATCGGTTGTTAGTCCAGTTCAGCCCAAGAAAATGAAGCAGAAGCTTTCAGCAGCAACCAAATCTGCTGCTGATAAGCTAACAAAGTCCGTAGCAAAATATGCTGCTGATAAGGCAAAGCTATCAGCAGCAAAAGTGCCCACTGCTGATAAGGCAAAGACATCAGCAGCAAAAGTGCCCACTGCTGATAAGGCAAAATCCAAGGCAAAGCCTACACTAGCAAAGAATGCTGACACTTCAACAAAGCTGTTAGCAGCAGGATCTACTGTCAACAAGCCAGAAACATCAGTAGCAAAATCTGCTGCTGACAGTGTGAGGAAAACTAGAAAACCACCAACTCAACAATGGAAGGCAAAGAAACCACCAAGCATCATCATCGGTTCAGTTGAATGCGTCTATCCTTTGTTGAGAATATGATAGAGGCACATCAATGCCCAACTTTTCTTACTCCATCCTTTGTATCAGTGGGCATCCAAACTGATGCTTATTTGTCCACTGATGCAACCAAAAAGGGGGAGATGGTCCTAATGGAGAAAGACTCAGACAGCTTTGACGACTGCAGGCTGTATTTCAAAGTACAAGATGACTGTTTTTGAAGCTTTTTCTTTTGGTTAAAAGGATAGTCAGAAATGTGCAACAGATTCAGCAACAAAGGCAATAAGAGAATTTTGGTAGCATCAGTCTAGGGGGAGTTTGTAGAATCAAAGACTGATGGCTACAAAATTTTCTAAGTACAAATGCTGCTGATCTCAGAGTTTGCTGCTGACCAACAATATGCTGCCAACAAGCTTATCTGCTGCGGATACTTGTTCTCCTGCTGAAGAACAAATCTGCTGTGGATAGCCTTATCTGCTGAAGACCAAAGTTGCTGCGGATAAGCTTCTCAGCAGCATCAACACTTGATGCTGCTGACATGCAAATCATCAGCAGCTCTGGATGGTTACATTTTGCTGCTGATCAACATCTTTGCTGCTGACAGCCTTGTGCCTTGAAGACAAATCGTTGCAGTTGACTATCCATACCAAGCGTCACTGACAACTTTCTGCAAAAACAACTGACACACTCAAAGCAGAAAGAACCTCAATGGTGCAACCAATGAAACTCAACAATTCTCTTCTCCAAGCATGCAAGTAATGATGCATAAAGAAGACGCTTCAATAAAGTTAACTAGATATAGAAAAAACGTGTAATAGTTAGCTAGATACAACAGATCAACGGTCTGTGTTAGATCTGATCCTTAGAATCAAGGGGTTGTCTTGATTCTAAGTGAGTATAAATAATCTGTAAACACTTCATTGTAAGTGTGCTTTGTGTGCCTTCATAGTGCTTTTTGTGCTTTCGAAATTAGAGTTTTTCATTTGTAATCGTTTATTCACAAAAGATTAATACAAAAGTGTTCTTATCAGTATTCTTTCTGTGTACTCGATTGTAATTGTGTAGTTGTTATTGTTTCCGCCAATCTCAACTAAGAACAGAACCATCTTGTAATATTACGATCCTATAAGTGGTATCAGAGCTTTGGCTCAGATTAAACAAACTAACACTTGTTTAATCACTTCTGGTTCTATTCTAAACTCTCTCTACTTCAAAAAGTCACCAAGAACAAAAATGGCACAAAGCAACGGGCTTGAAGATATCCTGAAGCAGCAGTATGAAAACTTCGTGTGGAAGGAAGGTGAGTCTCTAACTGTTTCATACAGTAGATTTACCTATCTTGTAGGGGAGCTGCAGTGCTCAAAGGTGAAGCTAGAGAATGAAGATATTCTCAAAAAGTTCATCAGGTCTTTACCTAGCTGCTGGACACTCTACACGGTGTCCATTAGAAGAACTGAGAATCTGAAGACTCTCCAAATGACTAAGCTCTTCGGTATGCTAAAAACCTATGAGCTAGAGATGATTCAGGCAAAATAAAGAAGCTCAAGCTACCAAACAGCCTCAACATCCACCACCACCTCCTCTGCCCTCCATTCTGAGCACTCAGGTCCTAGTTCAAGTAACTACTATCCTCCCATCATCACCCATTCTGGAAAGTTCGACTGGAGCTTTCAATATGAAGAACTGCCCGTCAACAATCAAGCTCTAATGGTAGACACTACAGAGATACCACCTCAGGTATTTGAACATCTTTGCTCTCAAGCCTGTATTGATAAAGTTTTGGGTTATAGAAAGCACAACCAAAACCTCATAGATCAAAATGAAGAGTTTCATCTGTTGAAATCTGAGTTCAAAAAGGTTGAAAATACTTATAAAGAAAAGGTTGACTGCCTTAAGAAAGAGATTTCATCTCTAAAACACGAACAAACTAATCTTGAAACTCAGATTGATGATGTACTGGTCAAACTAAAAGCTACCAGAGCTGAACTGGCAGAACAGAAAGTTCATGTTGAAAAATATGAATTTTCCTCCAAAAAGTTACAAAGACTTTTAGATATTCAAGTCCATGAGAAGGTAAAGACTGGACTTGGGTATAACAATGATCAGTACAAATCTGTTCCTCCTCCTACTGACTATATTGCCATTTACGAACCAAGCTTCAATGTTGCAAATCTTGACACTGCAAACCGAAACCTTGATCCTTCAATGGATGAACCTTTCATCGAAGACTGCACTACCTCATCGGAATCTGAGTCAACTCACTCACACCATGATGAAACCAGTGCAGTCCCATCTAAAGCTGTTCTAAATAGAGTTGCAGTTCCTGCTGTTCTTCCAGCTTTTCCAGCCCCTGTACCATTCTAACAGATCAAGATCAGCTATCCTCCAAATGGAAGAAAGCTAAACATTGAAAAGGGACAGACAGCAGAACCCATAAACCCCAAGCCTCAGTTAAAGCCAATCACAAAGAGAAAGGCATTTGATATATGTCGTAAGCCTAAAGAAAAAGTTCCACATGCTCAAAGGACCCTAGAAGAAGCCACCTTTGAACATAACAAAGCTCATCCATGGAACCTCACGAATCTGTTCCAAAGCAAGGACTATGTCTACCTTTCAAAAGACAAACTGGCAAAATCATGCTTTGTGTGTGGCAGATATAACCACACTGACAGCACCTGCTTTCATTACCTGGAATATCAAAGACATTCAAAGCAGCATGCTTTTGAAAAGACTAACAAAAATAAGAAGGTAAGAAGCTACGAAGACAAAGCAACAAAGTTCAAAAAGTCTCTATCTCCCTCAAAAGTGAAGCTGCCTAGATCTCAACAAACTTGCATCATTTGTGGTGAATCAGACCACTTTGCTGCAAACTGTAAGTTTAACCCATTCAACCAGATCCTTCATCAAGCTCCTCAAAGACAAAGGGTAAAGAAAGATCAGCATACATCGGTTGTTAGTCCAGTTCAGCCCAAGAAAACGAAGCAGAAGCTTTCAGCAGCAACCAAATCTGCTGCTGATAAGCTAACAAAGTCCGTAGCAAAATCTGCTGCTGATAAGGCAAAGCTATCAGCAGCAAAAGTGCCCACTGATGATAAGGCAAAGACATCAGCAGCAAAAGTGCCCACTGCTGATAAGGCAAAATCCAAGGCAAAGCCTACAGTAGCAAAGAATGCTGACACTTCAACAAAGCTGTCTGCAGCAGGATCTACTGTCAACAAGCCAGAAACATCAGTAGCAAAATCTGCTGCTAACAGTGTGCGGAAAACTAGAAAACCACCAACTCAACAATGGAAGGCAAAGAAACCACAAAGCATCATCATTGGTTCAGTTGAATGCGTCTGTCCTTTGTTGTAAATATGTATGTCCTCTGAGAGGAATCCCAGCTGCCAAGAAACCATGGGTGATGAGGATGAAGAGGCTAGGCCTAAGGCCCCATCTGGATCCAAGGATTCCACAACTGTGGATGAGGACAAACTGAAACTTCATATCTTGGAATTGACGGCCAGGGTGAATATGATAGAGGCACATCAATGCCCAACTTTTCTTACTCCATCCTTTGTATCAGTGGGCACCCAAACTGATGCTTATTTGTCCACTGATGCAACCAAAAAGGGGGAGATGGTCCCAATGGAGAAAGACTCAGACAGCTTTGACGACTGCAGGATGTATTTCAAAGTACAAGATGACTGTTTTCGAAGCTTCTTTTGGTTAAAAGGATAGTCAGAAATGTGCAAAAGCTTCAGCAACAAAGGCAATAAGAGAATTTTGGTAGCATCAGTCTAGGGGGAGTTTATAGAATCAAAGACTGATGGCTACAAAATTCTCTAAGTACAAATGCTGCTGATCTCAGAGTTTTCTGCTGACCAACAATATGCTGCCAACAAGCTTATCTGCTGCGGATACTTGTTCTCCTGCTGAAGAACAAATCTGCTGTGGATAGCCTTATCTGCTGAAGACCAAAGTTGCTGCGGATAAGCTTCTCAGCACCATCAACACTTGATGCTGCTGACATGCAAATCATCAGCAGCTCTGGATGGTTACATTTTGCTGCTGATCTACATCTTTGCTGCTGACAGCCTTGTGCCTTGAAGACAAATCATTACAGTTGACTATCCATACCAAGCGTCACTGACAACTTTCTGCAAAAACAACTGACACACTCAAAGCAGAAGGAACCTCAATGGTGCAACCAATGAAACTCAACAATGCTCTTCTCCAAGCATGCAAGTAATGATGCATAAAGAAGACGCTTCAATAAAGTTAACTAGATATAGACAAAACGTGTAATAGTTAGCTAGATACAACAGATCAACGGTCTGTGTTAGATCTAATCCTTAGAATCAAGGGGCTGTCTTGATTCTAAGTGAGTATAAATAATCTGTAAACACTTCATTGTAAGTGTGCTTTGTGTGCCTTCATAGTGCTTTTTGTGCTTTCGAAATTAGAGTTTTTCATTTGTAATCGTTTATTCACAAAAGATTAATACAAAAGTGTTCTTATCAGTATTCTTTCTGTGTACTCGATTGTAATTGTGTAGTTGTTATTGTTTCCGCCAATCTCAACTAAGAACAGAACCATCTTGTAATCTTACGATCCTACAAGTGGTATCAGAGCTTTGGCTCAGATTAAACAAACTAACACTTGTTTAATCACTTCTGGTTCTATTCTAAACACTCTCTCCTTCAAAAAGTCACCAAGAACAAAAATGGCACAAAGCAACGGGCTTGAAGACATCCTGAAGCAGCAGTATGAAAACTTCGTCTGGAAGGAAGGTGAGTCTCTAACTGTTTCATACAGTAGATTTACCTATCTTGTAGGGGAGCTGCAGTGCTCAAAGGTGAAGCTAGAGAATGAAGATATTCTCAAAAAGTTCATCAGGTCTTTACCTAGCTGCTGGACACTCTACACGGTGTCCATTAGAAGAACTGAGAATCTGAAGACTCTCCAAATGACTGAGCTCTTCGGTATGCTAAAAACCTATGAGCTAGAGATGATTCAGCCAAAAGAAAGAAGCTCAAGCTACCAAACAGCCTCAACATCCACCACCACCTCCTTTGCCCTCCATTCTGAGCACTCAGGTCCTAGTTCAAGTAACTACTATCCTCCCATCATCACCCATTCTGGAAAGTTCAACTGGAGCTTTCAATATGAAGAACTGCCCGTCAACAATCAAGCTCTAATGGCAGACACTACAGAGATACCACCTCAGGTATTTGAACATCTTTGCTCTCAAGCCTATATTGATAAAGTTTTGGGTTATAGAAAGCACAACCAAAACCTCATAGAACAAAATGAAGAGTTTCATCAGATGAAATCTGAGTTCAAAAAGGTTGAAAATACTTATAAAGAAAAGGTTGACTGCCTTAAGAAAGAGATTTCATCTCTAAAACACGAACAAACTAATCTTGAAACAGATTGATGATCTACTGGTCAAACTAAAAGCTACCATAGCTGAACTGGCAGAACAGAAAGTTCATGTTGAAAAATATGAATTTTCCTCCAAAAAGTTACAAAGACTTTTAGATATTCAAGTCCATGAGAAGGTAAAGACTGGAGTTGGGTATAACAATGATCAGTACAAATCTGTTCCTCCTCCTGCTGACTATATTGCCATTTACGAACCAAGCTTCAATGTTGCAAATCTTGACACTGCAAACGGAAACCTTGATCCTTCAATGGATGAACCTTTCATCGAAGACTGCACTACCTCATCGGAATCTGAGTCAACTCACTCACACCATGATGAAACCAGTGCAGTCCCATCTAAAGCTGTTCTAAATAGAGTTGCAGTTCCTACTGTTCTTCCAGCTTTTCCAGCCCCTGTACCATTCAAACAGATCAAGATCAGCTATCCTCCAAATGGAAGAAAGCTAAACATTGAAAGGGGACAGACAGCAGAACCCACAAACCCCAAGCCTCAGTTAAAGCCAATCACAAAGAGAAATGCATTTGATATATGCCCTAAGCCTGAAGAAAAAGTTCCACATGCTCAAAGGACCCTAGAAGAAGCCACCTTTGAACATAACAAAGCTCATCCATGGAACTTCACGAATCTGTTCCAAAGCAAGGACTATGTCTACCTTTCAAAAGACAAACTGGCAAAATCATGCTTTGTGTGTGGCAGATATAACCACACTGCCAGCACCTGCTTTCATTACCTGGAATATCAAAGACATTCAAAGCAGCATGCCTTTGAAAAGACTAACAAAAATAAGAAGGTAAGAAGCTACGAAGATAAAGCAACAAAGTTCAAAAAGTCTCTATCTCCCTCAAAAGTGAAGCTGCCTAGATCTCAACAAACTTGCATCATTTGTGGTGAATCAGACCACTTTGCTGCAAACTGTAAGTTTAACCCATTCAACCAGATCCTTCATCAAGCTCCTCAAAGACAAAGGGAAAAGAAAGATCAGCATACATCGGTTGTTAGTCCAGTTCAGCCCAAGAAAACGAAGCAGAAGCTTTCAGCAGCAACCAAATCTGCTGCTGATAAGCTAACAAAGTCCGCAGCAAAATCTGCTGCTGATAAGGCAAAGCTATCAGCAGCAAAAGTGCCCACTGCTGATAAGGCAAAGACATCAGCAGCAAAAGTGCCCACTGCTGATAAGGCAAAATCCAAGGCAAAGCCTACAGTAGCAAAGAATGCTGACACTTCAACAAAGCTGTCAGCAGCAGGATCTACTGTCAACAAGCCAGAAACATCACTAGCAAAATCTGCTGCTAACAGTGTGCGGAAAACTAGAAAACCACCAACTCAACAATGGAAGGCAAAGAAACCACCAAGCATCATCATCGGTTCAGTTGAATGCGTCTGTCCTTTGTTGTAAATATGTATGTCCTCTGAGAGGAATCCCAGCTGCCAAGAAACCATGGGTGATGAGGATGAAGAGGCTAGGCCTAAGGCCCCATCTGGATCCAAGGATTCCACAACTGTGGATGAGGACAGACTGAAACATCATATCTTGGAATTGACGGCCAGGGTGAATATGATAGAGGCACATCAATGCCCAACTTTTCTTACTCCATCCTTTGTATCAGTGGGCACCCAAACTGATGCTTATTTGTCCACTAATGCAACCAAAAAGGGGGAGATGGTCCCAATGGAGAAAGACTCAGACAGCTTTGACGACTGCAGGCTGTATTTCAAAGTACAAGATGACTGTTTTCGAAGCTTCTTTTGGTTAAAAGGATAGTCAGAAATGTGCAAAAGCTTCAGCAATAAAGGCAATAAGAGAATTTTGGTAGCATCAGTCTAGGGGGAGTTTGTAGAATCAAAGACTGATGGCTACAAAATTCTCTAAGTACAAATGCTGCTGATCTCAGAGTTTGCTGCTGACCAACAATATGCTGCCAACAAGCTTATCTGCTGCGGATACTTGTTCTCCTGCTGAAGAACAAATCTGCTGTGGATAGCCTTATTTGCTGAAGACCAAACTTGCTGCGGATAAGCTTCTCAGCACCATCAACACTTGATGCTGCTGACATGCAAATCATCAGCAGCTCTGGATGGTTACATTTTGCTGCTGATCTACATCTTTGCTGCTGACAGCCTTGTGCCTTGAAGACAAATCGTTGCAGTTGACTATCCATACCAAGCGTCACTGACAACTTTCTGCAAAAACAACTGACACACTCAAAGCAGAAGGAACCTCAATGGTGCAACCAATGAAACTCAACAATGCTCTTCTCCAAGCATGCAAGTAATGATGCATAAAGAAGACGCTTCAATAAAGTTAACTAGATATAGACAAAACGTGTAATAGTTAGCTAGATACAACAGATCAACGGTCTGTGTTAGATCTGATCCTTAGAATCAAGGGGCTGTCTTGATTCTAAGTGAGTATAAATAATCTGTAAACACTTCATTGTAAGTGTGCTTTGTGTGCCTTCATAGTGCTTTTTGTGCTTTCGAAATTAGAGTTTTTCATTTGTAATCGTTTATTCACAAAAGATTAATACAAAAGTGTTCTTATCAGTATTCTTTCTGTGTACTAGATTGTAATTGTGTAGTTGTTATTGTTTCCGCCAATCTCAACTAAGAACAGAACCATCTTGTAATCTTACGATCCTACAAGTGGTATCAGAGCTTTGGCTCAGTTTAAACAAACTAACACTTGTTTAATCACTTCTGGTTCTATTCTAAACACTCTCTCCTTCAAAAAGTCACCAAGAACAAAAATGGCACAAAGCAACGGGCTTGAAGACATCCTGAAGCAGCAGTATGAAAACTTCGTCTGGAAGGAAGGTGAGTCTCTAACTGTTTCATACAGTAGATTTACCTATCTTGTAGGGGAGCTGCAGTGCTCAAAGGTGAAGCTAGAGAATGAAGATATTCTCAAAAAGTTCATCAGGTCTTTACCTAGCTGCTGGACACTCTACACGGTGTCCATTAGAAGAACTGAGAATCTGAGGACTCTCCAAATGACTGAGCTCTTCGGTATGCTAAAAACCTATGAGCTAGAGATGATTCAGCCAAAAGAAAGAAGCTCAAGCTACCAAACAGCCTCAACATCCACCACCACCTCCTCTGCCCTCCATTCTGAGCACTCAGGTCCTAGTTCAAGTAACTACTATCCTCCCATCATCACCCATTCTGGAAAGTTCGACTGGAGCTTTCAATATGAAGAACTGCCCGTCAACAATCAAGCTCTAATGGCAGACACTACAGAGATACCACCTCAGGTATTTGAACATCTTTGCTCTCAAGCCTGTATTGATAAAGTTTTGGGTTATAGAAAGCACAACCAAAACCTCATAGAACAAAATGAAGAGTTTCATCAGATGAAATCTGAGTTCAAAAAGGTTGAAAATACTTATAAAGAAAAGGTTGACTGCCTTAAGAAAGAGATTTCATCTCTAAAACACGAACAAACTAATCTTGAAACAGATTGATGATCTACTGGTCAAACTAAAAGCTACCATAGCTGAACTGGCAGAACAGAAAGTTCATGTTGAAAAATATGAATTTCCCTCCAAAAAGTTACAAAGACTTTTAGATATTCAAGTCCATGAGAAGGTAAAGACTGGACTTGGGTATAACAATGATCAGTACAAATCTGTTCCTCCTCCTGCTGACTATATTGCCATTTACGAACCAAGCTTCAATGTTGCAAATCTTGACACTGCAAACGGAAACCTTGATCCTTCAATGGATGAACCTTTCATCGAAGACTGCACTACCTCATCGGAATCTGAGTCAACTCACTCACACCATGATGAAACCAGTGCAGTCCCATCTAAAGTTGTTCTAAATAGAGTTGCAGTTCCTACTGTTCTTCTAGCTTTTCCAGCCCCTGTACCATTCAAACAGATCAAGATCAGCTATCCTCCAAATGGAAGAAAGCTAAACATTGAAAGGGGACAGACAGCAGAACCCACAAACCCCAAGCCTCAGTTAAAGCCAATCACAAAGAGAAATGCATTTGATATATGCCCTAAGCCTGAAGAAAAAGTTCCACATGCTCAAAGGACCCTAGAAGAAGCCACCTTTGAACATAACAAAGCTCATCCATGGAACTTCACGAATCTGTTCCAAAGCAAGGACTATGTCTACCTTTCAAAAGACAAACTGGCAAAATCATGCTCTTTGTGTGTGGCAGATATAACCACACTGCCAGCACCTGCTTTCATTACCTGGAATATCAAAGACATTCAAAGCAGCATGCCTTTGAAAAGACTAACAAAAATAAGAAGGTAAGAAGCTACGAAGATAAAGCAACAAAGTTCAAAAAGTCTCTATCTCCCTCAAAAGTGAAGCTGCCTAGATCTCAACAAACTTGCATCATTTGTGGTGAATCAAACCACTTTGCTGCAAACTGTAAGTTTAACCCATTCAACCAGATCCTTCATCAAGCTCCTCAAAGACAAAGGGTAAAGAAAGATCAGCATACATCGGTTGTTAGTCCAGTTCAGCCCAAGAAAACGAAGCAGAAGCTTTCAGCAGCAACCAAATCTGCTGCTGATAAGCTAACAAAGTCCGCAGCAAAATCTGCTGCTGATAAGGCAAAGCTATCAGCAGCAAAAGTGCCCACTGCTGATAAGGCAAAGACATCAGCAGCAAAAGTGCCCACTGCTGATAAGGCAAAATCCAAGGCAAAGCCTACAGTAGCAAAGAATGCTGACACTTCAACAAAGCTGTCAGCAGCAGGATCTACTGTCAACAAGCCAGAAACATCAGTAGCAAAATCTGCTGCTAACAGTGTGCGGAAAACTAGAAAACCACCAACTCAACAATGGAAGGCAAAGAAACCACCAAGCATCATCATCGGTTCAGTTGAATGCGTCTGTCCTTTGTTGTAAATATGTATGTCCGCTGAGAGGAATCCCAGCTGCCAAGAAACCATGGGTGATGAGGATGAAGAGGCTAGGCCTAAGGCCCCATCTGGATCCAAGGATTTCACAACTGTGGATGAGGACAGACTGAAACTTCATATCTTGGAATTGACGGCCAGGGTGAATATGATAGAGGTACATGAATGCCCAACTTTTCTTACTCCATCCTTTGTATCAGTGGGCATCCAAACTGATGCTTATTTGTCCACTGATGCAACCAAAAAGGGGGAGATGGTCCTAATGGAGAAAGACTCAGACAGCTTTGACGACTGCAGGCTGTATTTCAAAGTACAAGATGACTGTTTTCGAAGCTTCTTTTGGTTAAAAGGATAGTCAGAAATGTGCAAAAGCTTCAGCAACAAAGGCAATAAGAGAATTTTGGTAGCATCAGTCTAGGGGGAGTTTGTAGAATCAAAGACTGATGGCTACAAAATTCTCTAAGTACAAATGCTGCTGATCTCAGAGTTTGCTGCTGACCAACAATATGCTGCCAACAAGCTTATCTGCTGCGGATACTTGTTCTCCTGCTGAAGAACAAATCTGCTGTGGATAGCCTTATCTGCTGAAGACCAAACTTGCTGCGGATAAGCTTCTCAGCACCATCAACACTTGATGCTGCTGACATGCAAATCATCAGCAGCTCTGGATGGTTACATTTTGCTGCTGATCTACATCTTTGCTGCTGACAGCCTTGTGCCTTGAAGACAAATCGTTGCAGTTGACTATCCATACCAAGCGTCACTGACAACTTTCTGCAAAAACAACTGACACACTCAAAGCAGAAGGAACCTCAATGGTGCAACCAATGAAACTCAACAATGCTCTTCTCCAAGCATGCAAGTAATGATGCATAAAGAAGACGCTTCAATAAAGTTAACTAGATATAGACAAAACGTGTAATAGTTAGCTAGATACAACAGATCAACGGTCTGTGTTAGATCTGATCCTTAGAATCAAGGGGCTGTCTTGATTCTAAGTGAGTATAAATAATCTGTAAACACTTCATTGTAAGTGTGCTTTGTGTGCCTTCATAGTGCTTTTTGTGCTTTTGAAATTAGAGTTTTTCATTTGTAATCGTTTATTCACAAAAGATTAATACAAAAGTGTTCTTATCAGTATTCTTTCTGTGTACTCGATTGTAATTGTGTAGTTGTTATTGTTTCCGCCAATCTCAACTAAGAACAGAACCATCTTGTAATCTTACGATCCTACAATTGGTATCAGAGCTTTGGCTCATATTAAACAAACTAACACTTGTTTAATCACTTCTGGTTCTATTCTAAACACTCTCTCATTCAAAAAGTCACCAAGAACAAAAATGGCACAAAGCAACGGGCATGAAGACATCCTGAAGCAGCAGTATGAAAACTTCGTCTGGAAGGAAGGTGAGTCTCTAACTGTTTCATATAGTAGATTTACCTATCTTGTAGGGGAGCTGCAGTGCTCAAAGGTGAAGCTAGAGAATGAAGATATTCTCAAAAAGTTCATCAGGTCTTTACCTAGCTGCTGGACACTCTACATGGTGTCCATTAGAAGAACTGAGAATCTGAAGACTCTCCAAATGACTGAGCTCTTCGGTATGCTAAAAACCTATGAGCTAGAGATGATTCAGCCAAAAGAAAGAAGCTCAAGCTACCAAACAGCCTCAACATCCACCACCACCTCCTCTGCCCTCCATTCTGAGCACTCAGGTCCTAGTTCAAGTAACTACTATCCTCCCATCATCACCCATTCTGGAAAGTTCGACTGGAGCTTTCAATATGAAGAACTGCCCGTCAACAATCAAGCTCTAATGGCAGACACTACAGAGATACCACCTCAGGTATTTGAACATCTTTGCTCTCAAGCCTGTATTGATAAAGTTTTGGGTTATAGAAAGCACAACCAAAACCTCATAGAACAAAATGAAGAGTTTCATCAGATGAAATCTGAGTTCAAAAAGGTTGAAAATACTTATAAAGAAAAGGTTGACTGCCTTAAGAAAGAGATTTCATCTCTAAAACACGAACAAACTAATCTTGAAACAGATTGATGATCTACTGGTCAAACTAAAAGCTACCATAGCTGAACTGGCAGAACATAAAGTTCATGTTGAAAAATATGAATTTTCCTCCAAAAAGTTACAAAGACTTTTAGATATTCAAGTCCATGAGAAGGTAAAGACTGGACTTGGGTATAACAATGATCGGTACAAATCTGTTCCTCCTCCTGCTGACTATATTGCCATTTACGAACCAAGCTTCAATGTTGCAAATCTTGACACTGCAAACGGAAACCTTGATCCTTCAATGGATGAACCTTTCATCGAAGACTGCACTACCTCATCGGAATCTGAGTCAACTCACTCACACCATGATGAAACCAGTGCAGTCCCATCTAAAGCTGTTCTAAATAGAGTTGCAGTTCCTACTGTTCTTCCAGCTTTTCCAGCCCCTGTACCATTCAATCAGATCAAGATCAGCTATCCTCCAAATGGAAGAAAGCTAAACATTGAAAGGGGACAGACAGCAGAACCCACAAACCCCAAGCCTCAGTTAAAGCCAATCACAAAGAGAAATGCATTTGATATATGTCGTAAGCCTGAAGAAAAAGTTCCACATGCTCAAAGGACCCTAGAAGAAGCCACCTTTGAACATAACAAAGCTCATGCATGGAACTTCACGAATCTGTTCCAAAGCAAGGACTATGTCTACCTTTCAAAAGACAAACTGGCAAAATCATGCTTTGTGTGTGGCAGATATAACCACACTGCCAGCACCTGCTTTCATTACCTGGAATATCAAAGACATTCAAAGCAGCATGCCTTTGAAAAGACTAACAAAAATAAGAAGGTAAGAAGCTACGAAGATAAAGCAACAAAGTTCAAAAAGTCTCTATCTCCCTCAAAAGTGAAGCTGCCTAGATCTCAACAAACTTGCATCATTTGTGGTGAATCAGACCACTTTGCTGCAAACTGTAAGTTTAACCCATTCAACCAGATCCTTCATCAAGCTCCTCAAAGACAAAGGGTAAAGAAAGATCAGCATACATCGGTTGTTAGTCCAGTTCAGCCCAAGAAAACGAAGCAGAAGCTTTCAGCAGCAACCAAATCTGCTGCTGATAAGCTAACAAAGTCCGCAGCAAAATCTGCTGCTGATAAGGCAAAGCTATCAGCAGCAAAAGTGCCCACTGCTGATAAGGCAAAGACATCAGCAGCAAAAGTGCCCACTGCTGATAAGGCAAAATCCAAGGCAAAGCCTACAGTAGCAAAGAATGCTGACACTTCAACAAAGCTGTCAGCAGCAGGATCTACTGTCAACAAGCCAGAAACATCAGTAGCAAAATATGTTGCTGACAGTGTGCGGAAAACTAGAAAACCACCAACTCAACAATGGAAGGCAAAGAAACCACCAAGCATCATCATCGGTTCAGTTGAATGCGTCTGTCCTTTGTTGTAAATATGTATGTCCTCTGAGAGGAATCCCAGCTGCCAAGAAACCATGGGTGATGAGGATGAAGAGGCAAGGCCTAAGGCCCCATCTGGATCCAAGGATTCCACAACTGTGGATGAGGACAGACTGAAACTTCATATCTTGGAATTGACGGCCAAGGTGAATATGATAGAGGCACATCAATGCCCAACTTTTCTTACTCCATCCTTTGGATCAGTGGGCACCCAAACTGATGCTTATTTGTCCACTGATGCAACCAAAAAGGGGGAGATGGTCCCAATGGAGAAAGACTCAGACAGCTTTGACGACTGCAGGCTGTATTTCAAAGTACAAGATGGCTGTTTTCGAAGTTTTTTCTTTTGGTTAAAAGGATAGTCAGAAATGTGCAAAAGCTTCAGCAACAAAGGCAATAAGAGAATTTTGGTAGCATCAGTCTAGGGGGAGTTTGTAGAATTAAAGACTGATGGCTACAAAATTCTCTAAGTACAAATCCTGCTGATCTCAGAGTTTGCTACTGACCAACAATATGCTGTCGACAAGCTTATCTGCTGTGGATACTTGTTCTCCTGCTGAAGAACAAATCTGCTGCGGATAGCCTTATCTGCTGAAGACCAAAGTTGCTGCGGATAAGCTTCTCAGCAGCATCAACACTTGATGCTGCTGACAGGCAAATCATCAGCAGCTCTGGATGGTTACATTTTGCTGCTGATCAACATCTTTGCTGCTGACAGCCTTGTGCCTTGAAGACAAATCGTTGCAGCTGACTATCCATACCAAGCGTCACTGACAACTTTCTGCAAAAGCAACTGACACACTCAAAGCAAAAGGAACCTCAATGGTGCAACCAATGAAACTCAACAATGCTCTTCTCCAAGCATGCAAGTAATGATGCATAAAGAAGACGCTTCAATAAAGTTAACTAGATATAGACAAAACGTGTAATAGTTAGCTAGATACAACATATCAACGGTCTGTGTTAGATCTGATCCTTAGAATCAAGGGGCTGTCTTGATTCTAAGTGAGTATAAATAATCTGTAAACACTTCATTGTAAGTGTGCTTTGTGTGCCTTCATAGTGCTTTTTGATAGTGTCTTGATAGAGTTTTACTTGTAATCTTGTAATCTCAGAAGTCTAATACGACCGTGCACTTATCAGTATTCATGTTGTTTACTTATTTACTTTGTTGGTTGCTATTGTTTCCGCCAATATCAACTAGAATAGAATCACCTTGTAATCTTATGATCCTACAAGAGGTGGTATCTCTGTAGTGTCTGCCATAAGTGCTTGGTTGGTGGCAGGAACATCATCATATTGAAAGCTCCAGTCGAACTTTCCAGAATGGGTGATGATGGGAGGATAGTAGTTACTTGAACTAGGACCCGAGTGCTCAGAATGGAGGGCAGTGGAGGTGGTGGTGGATGTTGAGGCTGTTTGGTAGCTTGAGCTTCTTTCTTTTACCTGAATCATCTCTAGCTCATAGGTTTTTAGCATACCGAAGAGCTCAGTCATTTGGAGAGTCTTTAGATTCTCAGTTCTTCTAATGGACACCGTGTAGAGTGTCCAGCAGCTAGGTAAAGACCTGATGAACTTTTTGAGAATATCTTCATTCTCTAGCTTCACCTTTGAGCACTGCAGCTCCCCTACAAGATAGGTAAATCTATTGTATGAAACAGTTAGAGACTCACCTTCCTTCCAGACGAAGTGTTCATACTGCTGCTTCAGGATGTCTTCAAGCCCGTTGCTTTGTGCCATTTTTGTTCTTTGTGACTTTTTGAAGGAGAGAGAGTTTAGAATAGAACCAGAAGTGATTAAACAAGTGTTAGTTTGTTTAATCTGAGCCAAAGCTCTGATACCAATGGTCCCAATGGAGAAAGACTCAGACAGCTTTGACGACTGCAGGCTGTATTTCAAAGTACAAGATTGATGTTTTTGAAGCTTTTTCTTTTTGTTAAAAGGATAGTCAGAAATGTGTAAAAGCTTTAGCAACAAAGGCAATAAGAGAATTTTGGTAGCATCAGTCTAGGGGGAGTTTGTAGAATCAAAGACTGATGGCTACAAAATTCTCTAAGTACAAATGCTGCTGTTCTCAGAGTTTGTTGCTGGCCAACAATAAGCTGCCGACAAGCTTATCTGCTGCGGATAGCCTTATCTGCTGAAGACCAAAGTTGTTGCGGATAAGCTTCTCAGCAGCATCAACACTTGATGCTGCTGACAGGCAAATCATCAGCAGCTCTGGATGGATACATTTTGCTGCTGATCAACATCTTTGCTGCTGACAGCCTTGTGCCTTGAAGACAAATCGTTGCAGCTGACTATCCATACCAAGCGTCTCTGACAACTTTCTGCAAAAACAACTGACACACTCAAAGCAGAAGAAACCTCAATGGTGCATCCAATGAAACTCAACAATGCTCTTCTCCAAGCATGCAAGTAATGATGCATAAAGAAGACGCTTCAATAAAGTTAACTAGATATAGACAAAACGTGTAATAGTTAGGTAGATACAACAGATCAATGGTCTGTGTTAGATCTGATCCTTAGAATCAATGGGCTGTCTTGATTCTAAGTGAGTATAAATAATCTGTAAACACTTCATTGTAAGTGTGCTTTGTGTGCCGTCATAGTGCTTTTTGTGCTTTCGAATTTAGAGTTTTTCATTTGTAATCGTTTATTCACAAAAGATTAATACAAAAGTGTTCTTATCAGTATTCTTTCTGTGTACTCGATTGTAATTGTGTAGTTGTTATTGTTTCCGCCAATCTCAACTAAGAACAGAACCATCTTGTAATCTTACGATCCTACAAGTGGTATCAGAGCTTTGGCTCAGATTAAACAAACTAACACTTGTTTAATTACTTCTGGTTCTATTCTAAACTCTCTCTCCTTCAAAAAGTCACCAAGAACAAAAATGGCACAAAGCAATGGGCTTGAAGACATCCTGAAGCAGCAGTATGAAAACATCGTCTGGAAGGAAGGTGAGTCTCTAACTGTTTCAAAAAATAGATTTACCTATCTTGTAGGGGAGCTGCAGTGCTCAAAGGTGAAGCTAGAGAATGAAGATATTGTCAAAAAGTTCATCAGGTCTTTACCTAGCTGCTGGAAACTCTACACGGTGTCCATTAGAAGAACTGAGAATCTGAAGACTCTCCAAATGACTGAGCTCTTCGGTATGCTAAAAACCTATGAGCTAGAGACGATTCAGGTAAAAAAAAGAAGCTCAAGCTACCAAACAGCCTCAACATCCACCACCACCTCCTCTGCCCTCCATTCTGAGCACTCGGGTCCTAGTTCAAGTAACTACTATCCTCCCATCAGCACCCATTCTGGAAAGTTCGACTGGTGCTTTCAATATGAAGCCCGTCAACAATCAAGCTCTAATGGCAGACACTACAGAGATACCACCTCAGGTATTTGAACATATTTGCTCTCAAGCCTGTATTGATAAAGTTTTGGGTTATAGAACGCACAACCAAAACCTCATAGATCAAAATGAAGAGTTTCATCTGATGAAATCTGAGTTCAAAAAGGTTGAAAATACTTATAAAGAAAAGGTTGACTGCCTTAAGAAAGAGATTTCATCTCTAAAACACGAACAAACTAATCTTGAAACTCAGATTGATGATCTACTGGTCAAACAAAAAGCTACCAGAGCTGAACTGGCAGAACAGAAAGTTCATGTTGAAAAATATGAATTTTCCTCCAAAAAGTTACAAAGACTTTTAGATATTCAAGTCCATGAGAAGGTAAAGACTGGACTTGGGTATAACAATGATCAGTACAAATCTGTTCCTCCTCCTGCTGACTATATTGCCATTTACGAACCAAGCTTCAATGTTGCAAATCTTGACACTGCAAACGGAAACCTTCATCCTTCAATGGATGAACCTTTCATCGAAGACTGCACTACCTCATCGGAATCTGAGTCAACTCACTTAGACCATGATGAAACAAGTGCAGTCCCATCTGAGGCTGTTCTAAATAGAGTTGCAGTTCCTGCTGTTCTTCCAGCTTTTCCAGCCCCTGTACCATTCAAACAAATCAAGATCAGCTATCCTCCAAATGGAAGAAAGCTAAACATTGAAAAGGGACAGACAGCAGAAACCACAAATCCCAAGCCTCAGTTAAAGCCAATCACAAAGAGAAAGGCATTTGATATATGTCGTAAGACTGAAGAAAAAGTTCCACATGCTCAAAGGACCCTAGAAGAAACCACCTTTGAACATAACAAAGCTCATCCATGGAACTTCACGAATCTGTTCCAAAGAAAGGACTATGTCTACCTTTCAAAAGACAAACTGGCAAAATCATGCTTTGTGTGTGGCAGATATAACCACACTGCCAGCACCTGCTTTCATTACCTGGAATATCAAAGACATTCAAAGCAGCATGCCTTTGAAAAGACTAACAAAAATAAGAAGGTAAGAAGCTACGAAGACAAAGCAACAAAGTTCAAAAAGTCTCTATCTCCCTCAAAAGTGAAGCTGCCTAGATCTCTACAAACTTGCATCATTTGTGGTGAATCAGACCACTTTGCTGCAAACTGTAAGTTTAACCCATTCAACCAGATCCTTCATCAAGCTCCTCAAAGACAAAGGGTAAAGAAAGATCAGCATACATCGGTTGTTAGTCCAGTTCAGCCCAAGAAAACGAAGCAGAAGCTTTCAGCAGCAACCAAATCTGCTGCTGATAAGCTAACAAAGTCCGTAACAAAATCTGCTGCTAATAAGGCAAAGCTATCAGCAGCAAAAGTGCGCACTGCTGATAAGGCAAAGACATCAGCAGCAAAAGTGCCCACTACTGATAAGGCAAAATCCAAGGCAAAGCCTTCAGTAGCAAAGAATGCTGACACTTCAACAAAGCTGTCAGCAGCAGGATCTACTGTCAACAAGCCAGAAACATCAGTAGCAAAATCTGCTGCTAACAGTGTGCAGAAAACTAGAAAACCACCAACTCAACAATGGAAGGCAAAGAAACCACCAAGCATCATCATCGGTTCAGTTGAATGCGTCTGTCCTTTGTTGTAAATATGTATGTCCTCTGAGAGGAATCCCAGCTGCCAAGAAACCATGGGTGATGAGGATGAAGAGGCTAGGCCTAAGGCCCCATCTGGATCCAAGGATTCCACAACTGTGGATGAGGACAGACTAAAACTTCATATCTTGGAATTGACGGCCAGGGTGAATATGATAGAGGCACATCAATGCCCAACTTTTCTTACTCCATCCTTTGTATCAGTGGGCACCCAAACTGATGCTTATTTGTCCACTGATGCAACCAAAAAGGGGGAGATGGTCCCAATGGAGAAAGACTCAAACAGCTTTGACGACTGCAGGCTGTATTTCAAAGTACAAGATGGCTGTTTTCGAAGCTTTTTCTTTTGGTTAAAAGGATAGTCAGAAATGTGCAAAAGCTTCAGCAACAAAGGCAATAAGAGAATTTTGGTAGCATCAGTCTAGGGGGAGTTTGTAGAATCAAAGACTGATGGCTACAAAATTCTCTAAGTACAAATGCTGCTGATCTCAGAGTTTGCTGCTGACCAACAATATGCTGCCGACAAGCTTATCTGTTGCGGATACTTGTTCTCCTGCTGAAGAACAAATCTGCTGCGGATAGCCTTATCTGCTGAAGACCAAAGTTGCTGCGGATAAGCTTCTCAGCAGCATCAAGTGTTGATGCTGCTGACAGGCAAATCATCAGCAGCTCTAGATGGTTACATTTTGCTGCTGATCAACATCTTTGCTGCTGACAGCCTTGTGCCTTGAAGACAAATCGTTGCAGGTGACTATCCATACCAAGCGTCACTGACAACTTTCTAAAAAAGCAACTGACACACTCAAAGCAGAAGGAACCTCAATGGTGCAACCAATGAAACTCAACAATGCTCTTCTCCAAGCATGCAAGTAATGATGCATAAAGAAGACGCTTCAATAAAGTTAACTAGATATAGACAAAATGTGTAATAGTTAGCTAGATACAACATATCAACGGTCTGTGTTAGATCTGATCCTTAGAATCACGGGGCTGTCTTGATTCTAAGTGAGTATAAATAATCTGTAAACACTTCATTGTAAGTGTGCTTTGTGTGCCTTCATAGTGCTTTTTGATAGTGTCTTGATAGAGTTTTACTTGTAATCTTGTAATCTCAGAAGTCTAATACAACAGTGCATTTATCAGTATTCTTGATGTTTACTTGTTTACTTTGCTGGTTGCTATTGTTTCCGCCAATATCAACTAGAATAGAATCACCTTGTAATCTTACGATCCTACAGCTATTATTGTAAGAGAACTCGATTAGGGATAGATGTGAATCCCAATTGCCACCAAAATCAATTACACAAGCTCTAAGCATATCCTCAAGAGTTTGGATTGTTCGCTCGGTCTGACCAACGGTTTGGGGATGGTAAGCCGTGCTCAAATCTAATCGTGTACCAAGAGCTGTTTGGAGAGATTCCCAAAAGCGAGAGGTGAACCGAGCATCTCTATCGAAGATTATGTTTAAGGGAACACCGTGACGGCTCACAATTTCATCATTCGGGCTTGTTTCTCAACCCGATAGTCTTCACGGATAGGCAAGAAATGAGCAGATTTGGTGAGACGATCAATGATCACCCAAATGCTATCATAACCACTTGAGGTGCGAGGAAGTTTGGTAATGAAATCCATAGCTAAGTTCTCCCATTTCCACACGGGAATTTCCGGTTGTTCAAGTAATCCGGAAGGACGTTGGTGTTCGACTTTGACCTTGGAGCACGTTAGACATTTGGCAACATAGAGAGCAATGTCCTTTTTCATACCGAGCCACCAATATTGTTGACGAAGATCTTGGTACATTTTATCCGCATCAGGATGAATAGAATAACGAGTCTTGTGAGCCTCGTTCATAAGAAATGTACAGAGATCATCGCGATCGGGAACCCAAATACGGTTCAAGTAATAATGTAAGCCATTGGGTTTTGATTCAAGCTGAAGTTCAACACCACACGACATTTCCTCGTACATGTTACCCTCGGTGACTGAGACGTGTTGAGCTTCTAAGATGCGATTTTGAATGTCGGTTTGAATTCGAACACATTGAAGCATGACATGGTCCTTTCGACTCAAAGCGTCGGCTACAACATTCGCTTTGCCGGGATGGTAACGAATCTCGCAGTCATAGTCGTTAAGGAGTTCAACCCAACGTCGTTGTCTCATATTGAGTTCTTTTTGGTTGAAGATGTGTTGGAGACTTTTGTGGTCGGTGAACACCACGTATTTTGTGCCATAGAGGTAATGTCTCCAAATCTTCAGTGCAAATACAACCGCACCCAATTCGAGATCATGCGTTGTATAATTCTTCTCATGAATCTTAAGTTGCCTCGATGCATAAGCGATTACTTTGCCTCGTTGCATGAGTACACAACCGAGGCCTTGGTTCGAAGCATCACAGTAGACAACTAGATCGTCATTCCCATCAGGGAGAGTCAAAATAGGAGCATTGCACAACTTTTGCTTGAGGGTTTGGAAAGCTTCTTCTTGCTTTGGTCCCCATTCATAAGTTTTACCCTTGTGGGTCAAAGCGGTAAGAGAGACAGCAATCTTAGAGAAATTTGAGATGAAACGATGATAATATCCCGCAAGACCAAGAAATGAACGAACTTCGGTGGGGGTCTTTGGGCATTCCAATTCTTAACTGCTTCGATCTTAGCAGGGTCAACATGAATACCCTTGTCGTTGATGATATGACCAAGAAATTGAACTTCCTTTAGCCAAAATTCACATTTGGAGAATTTGGCATATAGTTGTTCCTTCCTCAAGAGATCCAAAACCAGTCTAAGATTTTGCTCATGGTCGGCTTTAGTCTTGGAGTAGATTAAGATATCGTCTATGAAGACGATCACAAATTTATCAAGGTACGGTTTGCACACGCGATTCATAAGGTCCATGAAAAGACGATCACATATAGTTGTTTCTCCCGACGGTAGAGGTATTCGGATGCACTTCTCGAAACAGATGACTTCGGCATGATGATTTGATAGCCAATCCATGCCTATGATAATATCAAAACTTCCTAGTGGCATTGGTACAAGGTTGATTGGAAATGTATGTTCATTAAGTTCTAGAGAACAATCATAGATAATAGACTCAATTGTAAGTGAATCACCATTTGCTATTTCGACAGTGAAGGTTTTCTTTAATTGGGATCGTGTCTTTGCAAGTAAGGGTTCAAAGTTAAGTGACACAAAACTTTTATCTGCACCGGTATCAAATAAAATGGAGGCATATTGACTATTGACAAGGAACGTACCGTTGACCACATCATTGTTGGCTTGAGCGTCATTGGCGTTTATGTTGAAAGCACGCCCACGAGCTCCGCCTTGTCTAGCATTGACTAACCTTGGGCATTGATCACGGAAATGATTTGGGTTACCACATTTATAACAAGCAAGCCCATTTGCAATAGCAGGAACACCTTGATTAGTCACTTGTGGGTTGGTTCGGTTTGGTGGGTTGCCCTGACCCGCAAGAGATTTGGCCCTACACACATTGACCGTATGGCCATGTTAGCCACAATAAGTGCAAAGGCGACATGGGATGTTTTGAGGATGATGAAAGTTGCATGTGGCACAAAGCGGGTAGATCCTAACATATGGGTTCTTGACTGGTGCTTGAACCATAGGTGCAGCTTGGTTAACGGGGATAGCAGGAGTGACCATAGCATAGTTTCTAGCCTTTCTTTTCTTATTATTGCGGGAGGGTTCAGTTGTGGCTTCTTTGTTGTGGGTGGGAGGAGTTGTGGTGTCTGAAACTTCCTTTGTGTCATTTTTAGTAAGAGTCCCCGCCTTCACATGGTTATCGGTCAAGGTAGCGGATAAACGGATAGCATCTTCAAGTGTTGCGGGATTTCTCCCCAGGACAGTATCTTGAATTTGCCTAGGCAATCCACCAATATATTTTTCAATGCAGCGGGATAAAGGTGTGACCATGTGGGGCACGAGGAGACTCAACTCATGGAACCGAGTTGTATATGCCAAGTTTTCACCACTATCTTGGGCAAGATCCCAAAATTCGGCTTCGAGTTTCTTTACCTCATTTCGAGGACAGAATTCCTCAGTCGTTAGCCTTTTAACCTCATCCCAAGGTAAGGCCATTGCTACATCCACACCCCTATTCCTCTTTTCCCCATTCCACCACGTGAGTGCCCGTTTTTGTAAGACACTTGTGGCATGACGAACACGAAGATTGTCGGGGAAGTCACTATTGAGAAAGGTATTCTCAATACTTTCGAACCATTGAAGAAGTCCCGGAGCTCCTTCGGTACCATAGAACTTAAGAGGATTACATGAGTTGAAATGTTTGAAGGTGCATTGAGATGGGTTGGTACCACCATTTCCACCATTAGCCCAATGGTTACCATTGGTGGCACCATTAGCTTGAGTGAGTTGAGTTACGAGTTGTGCAAGGATGGTAGCAATGTCGGTGTTGGTGTTGGCCACGAGAGCATGACGGGGAGGCATTCTACAGATTTGCACAACACAAGAAAATATGTAAGAACTTATGAGAATTGCTTGGATCAAAAAGGACAAGATAATGAAATAAAATAGTTAATCATAGTTTGGATTGTACTCAAATAGTGATTAAATCACTTGAATACTATGACACATTAAGGTTAATTTAAACTCATATAATTTTCAAGGAGACATGCTTTAGCCTATAAGTAAACACTCATCCCGGGAATTCCCAGGAAAGCATACGGGTCCCTCGGTTGATTGGGATTTATGCAAAATGCTTTCCTAGACAGAAAAACCCATAATACAGGTGTCACCCTTCCAGATTGCACGTGTCCTCAAATAATTAACGAAGTTTAAAAACCTTAACGGGGAAATAAAGAAATTTTTATAGATTTAGATTTATGAAGTTTCTACATGCTAGGAAGATGATGATAGAGAAGTAGATAAGAAGGTTATGAGGCTTAGGGTGAGGGTAGGGATTTTGTTTATTTAATTTATTATTTAAGTATAGTCTAATAAGTCATGAATTTTTTTTAATAAGTAAGGCATCAAAAATAAAATAATAACTAATCATAGAAAACATGTAACACATAGCATATAACACATAGTATGTAACACATAACATGTAGCACATATCACATAATCATGAAGTATGGCATAAGTGGGTGTCCTAAAGTTATAGTCTAGGTCAAGGGTGTCTAATAACCTAATTCTCTATAACCAAGGCTCTGATACCAATCTGTCACACCCCGATTGATGGCGGAATCATCGGGGCGGGAAATGTAGACTGTTCATGAGCACAAGGTTGACTAAGTTGTAATATATTAAACATCAATTTCATTTCAAATAATCCAAACACAACCAAATCCAAGAAAGAACATAATATGAAATACATAAAATCCTTTATTCAAATTAACTAAGTCCAAAAGCCTATGTGAAGCAAATCTTGATCAATTCACACATTAGTACCTGAAACATGAATAAAATAAGGTCAACTAAAAAGTTGGTGAGCATACACAGGTTTGTATATAGATAGCATATAGTTTGTAAATAAACAAATCCTTACATATCATGATAAAATAAGGCATTTATGGGGAGTAGCTATTGTGTAACCAAGTACAATCAAACCTTTGTAACTAGCATGCAAAATTGTGTTGTCGGTAACAATCACCCTACCTTGGTGGGTTTGTCAGACTCAACAGATCCATCATTGTTACCGTCGGCTTGTACAGAGTTAATGATTGCACTTGCAATATGTACACATGTATGTAATTGTATTTTAAATTCATAGTGTTCAAGCATAAGGCACAAATTGCACGCATGTTCAAAATGTAGAATTGTAATAATTGCAAATAGTTTCAATGAAATCATGTTCCACCCCAAAATATGTAAAAATATAAAAGGGGCTATGTAAACTCACTTGATTCGAAGGTGTAGCTAACACGAAATACTAGATAGTAACGGGGTCCTCGTAATGCTCCACGTGTATTGAATCAATAGTGTGCACAATAGTCTATGTCTAAGTCTAAGGTTAAATTGGATGTGTGTATAAGGAATTTGAAGTTGTAGGTGTTAGTGGTTTGTACTTGAATGGTGTTGTATAAAATTTGAGTTTGGAATAACTAAATAATAAAATAATAAAATTATTATTTATTTACTTAATTATAAGAATAATGTAAGTACTAGGGGTAATTAAGTAGAACCTAAATAAGTAATTTTTGTTTAAATGTAAATTAAATAAATAATTGTTACCTTATTTATTTATTTATAAAATATGTAACTTATTCATTTAGTTATAAAATGTATTGATTGTTTTATGTTAAATATAAACTTTTCTTACTTTATTTTCATAAAGATATGTAATTAAGTTGTGTAAATAATATTTAAATGTAGGCTTTAACAATAAATATAGATTAAATTTTGTAAGTTTTAAATAAATAGTTTCTATTTATTTTAAATAGAAATTTGATCTTTTTAAATAATGTTAATATAAATCTTCATAAAATCAATTCTTTTTATTTAAAAATTAATTTGAAATACTTATTGTTTTTAAAATATGGAAATAATTATTCTGCCAAGAATTTTCTCACACACACGACCGTGCCTAGGACAAGGCACGATCGTGCTAGAACCACGGGCACAACCGTGCCAGTCAGTGACGCGACCGTGTTGACTAAACAGAATGCATAATTAGGTTGTTCACTAGGCACGATCGTGTCTTGGGACAGGCACGACCGTGTCTAGGGTTTTGAGGCACGACCAAGTTTAGCCAAGGGCATGACCGGGTCTGAGTGGGTGAGGCACGACCGCGCTGGTATTTGGCACGTCCGTGTCTCATGAAGCACAACCGCTCTAGAATGCTAGTGCGACCGTGTCTGTTCCAAAACAGATTCAATTTGAGTAATTCTTATATTGTTAATGTTGGAATTCATGGGGCTTTCACCCATTAGATCATCAAGAGTCTTTTTGTATAGATTAATTGTATTTAAAACGTGTCTAAGGTTCGATTCGATTAAATCATTTTTGAACAAAATATAGATTCGGGTTCGTGGTGATTTCCATATTGCAAGCCCAAATTAAGATGGGGCTTTTGATCTATAGACTAAAACGAGTGGGTATGAGGTTTCAATTACCCGGAAGGACGATGAATTGATGGTGTACGGTAGAAACGAGTTTCGGCGACGACGGGCTTGATCTCCGGCGTCTTCTGCTGTAACTCCGGCTAAATCACGTGTTCATGAACTTCAGAGAGGATCGACAGTGCGTTTGCTTGGGAGAATTGCAAACAAATTGGGGAATTCGATGGTCTCGTGGGCGAATTTGATGATTATGAGATGAATTGAAGTAATTCAGTTTATTTGTTGTAATTACGATGATCAAGAGGCTTAACTCTGTTCGTTAATAGTTGGAACGTGTAGAACGGTTATGAAATCAAACGTCTCTATGATTAAAGGCTGCATTTACGTTTCAACTGATGAGAGGCGCGACCGTACCCACATGAGGCGCGACCGTGCCAAGGCACCGGGCGCGACCGTTCAAAACCGTGCCAAAGCACTTGGCGCGACCGTGCCTATTAGGGTTTCTTGTTACTTTTCAACATAAGACCTTGTAACTTTAGTCTTTGACATATTTGTATAAATAGATACTTATGTAGTGTTTAGTAGGTTACAACCGAGTAAAATTTGCGAATTTGCATTGAAATATAGTATTTAATTGATGGTACGAATAGAACAAAACAGTGCACTAGAATTGGGTTTGAAATGCATTATATTGAATTGGAATACGGATACCAAAAATCAAAATTGTTACATTGTGCAAACAGAAAGTCAGAAGAATTAGGAGTGACAATGGCAGCGAGTTTAAGAATAGCAAGATGGGTTTATTTGTCTACAAAAGGGAATTCATCATGAATTCAGTGCGCCATATGTACCTCAATAAAACGGAGTTGCTGAACGAAAGAACAGGACTTTGGTTGAAACGACGCATACGATGCTTGCAGATTCTAAGCTTCCAGTTACTTTTTGGGTTGAGGCTGTGAATATTGCGTGTCACGTTTTGAACAGAGTTTTGACCGTGAAGCGACACAACAAGACATGCTATGAGTTGCTTAATAGTCGGAAGCCAAATCTGCAATATTTACTACCTTTTGGAAATCCATGTACCCTGTTGAAGGTTAGAGATGTCCCAACCAAGTTCAGTGCTAGGACTATTGAAGGGATCTTTCTGGGTATGTTGCAAGGGTTTATAACAAAGAGACTCGTCAGGTTGGAGACTGGTTTCATATTGACTGTTCAAATCGGTCTTTACCTCAAATGGCGATTGGACCATACTGGGCTTTTGATTATGAAAGCTTATTCAATTCTTTTCATTTACCTTCTGATATTTCTCTTGAGGAGGCTGCTGTATTATATGAGTCTTGTCAGGATGCTCATAATGGTGGTTTTCTACCGACTGTGGTTCAACATTCATTTGTTCCATCTACATCTGCTCCAGATCCTAATGTTGCTTCTTGCTCGGGACCACAAGATTCTGATAGTGAGGAAGAAGATGTTATTTTTCAAGATTCTTCTGCTGATCCTTTGTTAGTTGATTAACCTTTTACTTCGACACAAGCTTATGGGGAGATTCCTAAAACTCTGGACATGGAAATACTAGTTAATCAGGATTTGTCTTATCAATCTGAAATGACTCAAGTTGATGTGTTGCCGGTTCCTGAGGTTGCATCAATCAAGGAACTCAAAGATCATCCGGTGACAAATATAATTGGGAATTTGAGAGATAGAGTGAAAACGCGTTCTATTATTGAAAAAACACTTGCTTGTATACATGTATTAAGGATACTGGTGTTCTTGATGTATGCTCACATTCATGTTTTATTTCTCAGGTCGAACCGAAGAATGTAGAAATGGCTTTGCTTGATAACAATTGGATAGAAGTAATGCAGGAAGAGCTTGCTCAGTTTGATAAACTCAAAGTCTGGAATCTTGTAGATCTTCCAATGGGTGTGTATCTAATTGGTACTAAGTGGGTGTTTAAATTCAAGAAAGACGATCGCATTGTTGTGGTGAGAAATAAGGCAAGATTAGTCGTACAAGGTTTGAATCAATAAGAGGGAATTGATTACACCGAGGTTTATGCTCCTGTTGCTAGGCTTGAAGCTATACAGTTGTTTTTTGCTTTTGATTCATACAAAGGGTTTAAGGTGTTTCAATTAGATGTAAAGAGTGCTTTCTTATATGGTAAGGTTAAGGAAGAGGTTTATGTGTGTCAGCCGCCGGGGTTTGAAGATCCAGTTAATCCGTTTAAAGTTTTCAAGCTTGATAAGGCTCATTATGGTCTACATCAAGCTCCCCGAGCGTGGTACGAAACGTTGTCTAAACATCTTATGGACAATGGTTTTGTACGTGGCCAAATTGACTCGACCTTATTCATAAATAAAGCAGGGAGAGG
The DNA here is from genome assembly GCA_023525975.1 of Smallanthus sonchifolius. Taxonomy (NCBI): domain Eukaryota; kingdom Viridiplantae; phylum Streptophyta; class Magnoliopsida; order Asterales; family Asteraceae; genus Smallanthus; species Smallanthus sonchifolius. Next base: position 30,190,208 of record CM042045.1, read on the forward strand.
ATACCTACTGGTGCAGATATATATAGATGATATTATTTTTGGCTCTACAAATGAGGGCTTGTGCAAAGAGTTTGAGAGTGTTATGAAATCGAAGTTTGAAATGTCTGCTATAGGAGAGTTATCATTTTTCCTAGGACTTCAAGTTAATCAGAAGAAGATGGTTTCTTTATTCATCAGTCCAAGTATGTCAAATACATCTTAAGCCGGTTCAAGATGGAGGACTGTACTCCATACGATACTCCAATTCCGATCAATCATAAGTTGAATTCTGACTCGGATGGAAAATAAATTGATTGCCGACTCTACCATGAAATGATTGGATCTCTCATGTACTTAACCGCTTCAAGGCCAGACATAATGTTTGCTGTGTGTATTTGTTCCAGATTCCAAGCAAAACCAAAAGAGTCTCATTTGATTGTAGTAAAAAGAATCTTTCGTTATCTGAAAGGAAAACAAAGATTGGGACTATGGTTTCCACATGGTTCTAAATTTGAATTCAATGCTATACTGATTCTGATTTTAGTGGTTGTTGTTTGGACAGGAAATCTACAACAGGTGGTTGCCAGTTCTTGGGTAATCATCTAGTTTCCTGGCAGTGCAAAAAGCAAACTACCATCTCTATTTCAGCATGTGAAGCAGAATACATTGCTGCTGCAAGTTGTTGTTCACAGATCTTGTGGATCCAACAACAATTAAGAGACTACGGTTTAAATTTTACAGGAACCCCCATGTTTATTGATAATAATGCTACAATGTCAATCACAAATAATCATGTTAAGCACATTAAAACAAAGCACATTGAAATCAGATATCATTTTATCCGTGACTGTGCAGATAAAAAGTTGATTGAGCTGCTGAAGATACATATAGATGATAATTTTGCTGACCTTTTTACTAAGGCATTTGATTGTACCAGGTTTGAATTTCTAATCAAAATGATCGGTATGATCAATCCTGAATAAAAGTTTTTCAAAAACAATTTTTCATGGGAGATTATGTTATTTATAAAAATTCAAAACAAAATGAAAAATATAAAATTGACATTATTTGAAGTTAGAGAAGAAATTATGTTTCCAAGTATTTCAATATGTTTCCAAGATACATACAGATGATAATTTTGCTGAACTTTTTACTAAGGCATTTGATTGTACCAGGTTTGAATTTCTAATCAAAATGATCGGTATTATCAATCCCGAATAAAAGTTTTTCAAAAACAATTTTTCATGGGAGATTATGTTATTTATAAAAATTCAAAACAAAATGAAAAATATAAAATTGACATTATTTGAAGTTAGAGAAGAAATTATAGTACATTAGTGAATAGTTCATCACACATGACCATGATAGACCTTTGATATGCTTGATATATGATAGTTTAAAGTATATTGATTTGATCTAAATTTCAAAGTCTGCATAAATAAGAAATTATAGTGTTATAAATGCTCTACTCTTGATAATCTGTTTTAATTTGAATATGAGTTTGAAACTTGAATTGTCAATAGACTAGAAGCGTTTTTGAACCAATAGTAGTGTGAAAATTAAATATGATATGATTACATCTGTGATTTGAATCCATTATATGCCTGGGTGTATGTGTAAAAGATCATTATCAAATAAAGAATATATGGTTTTAAGAATTTAATGAGACCAATATCGAATTATATCTTTAGCACAAACTCTTTCAGTTCACTTCACTGCCCATGCCCCGAAAAACATGCAATGTCTTGCTGAACTAAGATATGCTTTCTAACAACATTTGTTGGAACATATATTCACCCTTTGATCATTTAGATACATCATTTATACTGATTCCATTGAAGATTATCTAGATAATAGTTGGATCCTTCTACCTGAATCTATTGATTCTCATTCTAAAGCCAATTTATTAGAATATTTTGATTCTGAATCATCTTGATTCATATATCCTTTGGGATATGCTATTCTATACTTATGCTAATAGAGATAATTTCATCTTGGAGATTGATCCAATCTTGCAATAAACCTTATATGTCTTGAATATAGTGCAATTTTAATTGTGTTGGGCATATATGTAGGGTACATGATGTTTTTCATCTAAATTGTACTAACTCAAATTAATTTGGAAGAAAAATGATTGTGGTTTCAAATTGTATAATATCGGCAACTTAAGAATCCACGCTTTGTATTACAAATTCGGTATGAATAATTGAGCATTTTATAACCTGATCTTATTTACTTTGAAATTTATCGCGTATCATTTAAAATATTCTTCAAATTGATTGAAAAGTTGAAAAGAAAAGTGAATCGTTTGAAAAGAAAAGAGACAAATATGTGAAAGTCATAAATATAAAGGATTTATAAAGAAATTAAAAAAAATAAATAAATAGAAGGAAAAAGATATGAGTTGCGTAAGAATGAATTTGATTGTTTCATATCATCTTTAAAGGAATAAGTGAATTTATTTCACATGAATATCATCTTTCAGTGAGTATCATAGGTTACCCTTAGTTTTTGATAGAATGTGTGATGAATTGCTCAGATACTGATATGATCTTTTTACTCATGATGTTCAACCAAAAATATGTGTTTCAGTTTGCTCAGATAAAAACAAAAAATATGTGATTCCGTTTGTACAGATAAAATCCAAAAAGATTTGTTTCTGTCTTCCATGAAAATTCTATCTTTTATTTTGGGTAAAATGATTCGGGATTGGATCAGATACATGCTACAAATGGAAGTTCACAAGAATGTGACGTGTTGACGTTTAACAAGATTGTTCAAGGCGAAGGTTTGAAGCGAACTTAATATGTTCGCCTTGTTAAGCGAACTTAATATGTTCGCTATAGCTTGTTAAGCGAACTTAACAAGTTCGCCTAACGAAGCGAACTTAATTGTGAGAATAAATATCTTTTCAGGCGAACATATTTCTTTATCCATTTTCTTGTTTGAGCGAACTTGTCTTGAGCGAACTTACTCAAAGTGATATCGACCTAGTTTTCAAATTCTGTTGGGTTTGGATTGAAATTTTCGTGCTATATTATTAATCGGTTTTTAGTTGCGACTATTTCTAAGGTAATTTCATTGAATATTATCCGTTAAATCTCCCGATATTTGATGTTAACACCCGAGTTCAGTGTAACGATTCGGTCAGACTGGTGTTTTGGTCAAATAGGTTTAAATATGTGATTCAAAGTTAAAATTAATGATTAATATGGATTAGTTGTTGTGTGACGATACTTATGATGTATTTGGTTTGCACTAGTTCGACAATTTGAACAATTTGGGAAATTGGTGATGAATCTGCATCGACAGGAGAACTTGTTCAGGCGAACTTGTTATGTTCGCCTCTTGCAACACTAAGCGAACTTATTAAGGTCACCTAAGGGTTCAGTGATGTTTGGACTTGTGATTTTTTTGTGTGTAAAATTTTTTTTAGTTTGATTTTTTGTTGTTTGTTTCTGTGTTTGTGTGTGTATATCATATGTGTGTTTGTTATATTACTAATATTTGTTCTATGTCCAATACATTACAGATGGCTCGCCGTTTTGAGTACAAACATAATCCAGTGGCATTGTTAGATCCACATATGTCTGAGGCCGCAAATTTTCAAGGAATCATTAACTTCCTAAATCGTTCACAATTACATGTGGCCTTATCAGCAAATCTGTACATAAGTTTGCCATATATCCAACAATTCTGGGATACAGTACATCAAGACACTGATGTTGAACCTCATGTGCTTCGCGCTACAGTTGACAATACAGAGGTGGCAATATCAGTTGATACTATTTGTGCTGCGTTAGCATTGGGAGGTGCAAATTATGACCATATTTATTATCCTATAACACTGATCATGGGGTGTTTTTTCAGAGGATGGGTTACCGAAGCAAACCTAATGATACTCAAGCCAGGAAAGGTGGTCTGGTTGGTGAATGGAGGTACTTTATGCACGTCATCATCTAGTGTTATCTCCATGAAAGGTTGGCACTGATGGACTGAAGAGTGCTTTACAAGCTGCAATGGTTGCATTGACCCTGAACAAACGGTTTAACTTTGCTTTGTATATATACCGTGAGTTGGTCATGCAAATCAATCCTCCTGACGGTCAAGGGTTTCTTATGTACCCTAGGTTCTTGCAAATGATTCTGAACCATCTAATTCCAAATTTACCACAACATCCAATACGTTTGACCTTGACTCCTATGTCCAAACGAATCTTTACTGATTGTACCAAGGTTAAACAACATAATATTGCTTTGATTCTAGTTTCGACTCCTCTGTTTGGTCATATAAACAATCCTGATTATGTTGAGCCTCCTATTGATAATTGGTTTCATCCTGAGGAGTTAGTTCAAGGACATGATCAGAATCAAGCTCAACAACAACAACAAGTTCAAGCTCAAGCTCATTCTCAAGTACAAGCACAAGAACAAGTTCCTATTCAACAAGAACAAGTTAATATTCCTGTTAATGAACCAGTTTAGGTTGCTGATGTTGCAAATGAAGAGGAACAAGACTTCGGTCTTAATATGGATGATTTTAATGATGAAGCTATGAACTCGCCCATTCTTGAAGCTGAAGGGAATGTGGTGGATACAAATTCAAGTGAAACAATTCTTCCTGATTCTGAAGCTACTGAATCTGATTCGTCTAGATATTTTAGCTCAGATCATTATGAGAGGCTGGCTACTTTGCCATGGGCTAATGCAGGGAAGCGTTTTAAATCTAAAGCAAGAAAGCCGAGGCCTAAGTCTGTTCAGGATCCTCCTTCCAGTTCAGTACTTGGCAAGAGAACATTGATTGATGGGAGTTCTGACTCTGATAGAGAAGTTAATCCAGTTCCAAAAGCTCAGAAGCTTATGTCTGCTTCCATTGCTGCTGCTCATTCATCTCTAGGTGTTGAGGATGCTACCTTTGTTGAATCCTTACTGATTACACCCCCTTCATCCAAAATTCCGTCTCCTGTGATTACTCCTGTTCCTAAAGCTACTAACTCATATGCTACTGGTACTTCACACCCTTCTAATTCTGAAAGGATTACCTACCTTGAATCACAAGTGCTTGCATTGCAGACTCAGGTAGATATTCTTGTGACTACTCATGCTCAAAGACAGTTGGTCCTTCAGACTCAAGCTAAACAGATTGATGACATGAAGTTATTGGTATCCAAACTTGTCGAGCATCTTGATGCTCAGGGGGAGTTAAGGATCCATGATACTTGCCATACTTAGTCAATTCAAAGAAAGGATGGTGATGACAATGATCCTAGTGGAAATATTGAGGGTGATCGTCAATATGCTGATGTGAATCCATTATCAAGAGTTCAGGGGGAGTCATCTACATCAGGTAATATTGAAGGAACCAAGAAGGATTCTGAAGTGAATGAAGAGATTCTGTTACTCGAATTCTTTCAAACTGATTCTGATGCTGAAGAAGAAGAAGCTGAGAAGTTAGAGTGTCTAGATGATATTGATGAATTGTTTAATGATGTTGAAGATGATATGACTGATAATGAGGTTGAAGAAGGAGAAATTGTGGAGATTGAAATAGAAAAGAGTAAAGTTGAAGTTACTTATGAAGGTTGTGATGGTCTGAATGTTCCTTATAACTTCATCCAAACGGATGTTATTCCTGAGTCCTCAAATGAAGGAGTAACATATTCTATGGACTTTGTTGAAGACGTTACTAAGCCTGATGATACTGCTCAATACAAAATGGATACTGATGCTGATACTACTAGTCTAGTGTTTCCTAGGACTACTAAAGAACCTGTGATGTACTGAAATACAGGTATGACTAGAGAACAGTGGAGAGAAGTAGTTAACAGCTGGAAGAAAGTGTTACCCAAGTCTCCTATACAACCAACTCAAAAGGAAAGATATGTAAATAAAGAGAGTTGTATTGGAAGAATCATAAGTTGGTTCTATGATGACGAAAGTAAATTGTTTGCTCTTAAGAGATCTGATGTTGTTCAGTACTTAAAGCCAAAGATCAAGTATTTCAATATGTTTCCAAGGTGTGAAATGAATGGTCTAGCTACGAAACCACCGATAAATAGATCCAAGTTTGGATTAGCTGATGTAATTGCAAATTTGATCAGAAGAGAAGGTGGATCGGGAAAGTATGAGAAGCTAAAACCTCAAAGAGGAAAGAGAATGAAGATAGTTGATCCAAATACTGGTATTATGACTTGGAAGTATAAATTCAAACCAGTAAAAGCTGTGCAAAAGATTCCATTGAAGAAGATACCACAAGACTTTCTAGGTAATATGAAATGGTGGTATGTTGATGTGAATACTGGTGAAGCTAGAGTTGAAGATAGAGATAATAAGGTCATTTTAAGTTTCTATGATGCAATGAATCTTATTAATTCCTCTAAGAAAGATCAGAGAACTCTAAGAAAGAATGAGATCATGTTTACTGATGAATGGATAGAACAAGGATTGCAGTATAAACAGGTGTTGGAGATATGTCATAGATATGGAGTACATGCAGGCAGCAGACTACTAGAGAACTGGAAGAGCTCATCATAGAGACTGAAGACAGAAGATCAAAAAAGAGTTAGAACTTAGAACAGAGGATTCATTCGTGTGTACTATTTGTGAGATAATACAAGAATCTTTCATCGAAATTGTGTCTTATGTGATTGTTTTACATTCGGTATTATTCGAGACGTACGTATACAATAGGATTCCGCACTTCGTATTCGTATTACGTGTTTTACAGCAGATATCGATCAGTAGACCTGTTGGGACCTACAAGTGGTATCAGAGCATTTGCTCTTGATTAGCTACTGTTGTTTGACATCGTCTCGATCGACTTTTCACTACAAGATGGTGATTTTCGGAAGTTTCCGTGTTCCTGAAAGTTTGCTACTTTTTGGACTGAATTTTGATTGATTCCTTCATTTTTGGTGTTGTTTTACCAAAATTGTTCCGATAGAAGCATTCTAAATTGATATTTGAAGAATCCTACGGAAGAAATTTCTCTAATTCATTCAAAATCACAATTTATGGAGATTTTTTGACATGTTCGTGTTCTTCAGCTGATACAGGTGAACTTGTCATTCTGTTACAAGAGAACTTGTTAGAGCGAACTTGTTAAGTTCGCTGGATTTGAACTAGGCGAACTTGTTAAGTTCGCTTCATCCAGAAACTTGTTAATTTTTTCTAAGTGTTGACTTGTTCAAGGATGTCGTCTACTTCTAGTCAAGTGACCAATATGACTCACTTACTAAATCATGACAACGAGATTGGAACTCCAACGAAGCCACCGAGACTTATGAATCTCAAAGACTATTCAAATTGGAAGAGTCGATTTGAGAATTATGTTAATATCAATTATACAAGTCTTTGGATTCCTATCAGTGAGGGATATGAGCATCCTGTTCATAGTCATATGGGTGTGTCGGATGCACCAAAACCAATTTCATCTCTTGATGATGATGAAAAGAAGTTATAGGATCGTGAAAAGAAATCTGTTGCAGCTTTATCAATGTGTTTACCTCTGGATATCTATCATACTTTCAAGAAGTTCAAGACTTCTCGTGACCTTTGGGAAGGTTTGGCTAAAAGGTGTGAAGGAAACACATATATCAAAAAGAGCAGAAATGAATTGTTAAAAAAGTAGTTCGGTATTTTTAAACACTTTGAGGTAGAGTCAGTGGATGAACTCATGACAATATATTATCATCTTCTAGGTGAAATGGTCAACAATGACATTACCTATAAAACAGGAAGATTTTTGAAAAGTTCTTGGATGCTTTACCAGTACATTTTGAGATGTACACAATAGTGATCAAAGAAGAATCTGGATTTGATGATCTTAGTCTTGAATATTTTATGGGAAAGATTCAATCATATGATTTTGTAGGTCCCCATGGCGCGTCTACGGATCGATCTCGTGATAAGACGTGACGTTTACTCGGAGTGCGGAATCCAACGAGTTAACGTTTATACGCATAAAAGACAAAGCAAACAATCAAGTAAATAAACTTCTCAATTTGTATTCCAATCACAATGATGTTTACAAACTCAATCTGATCTCTCTGGTTCGTTCTGGTTCACTCTCTATGACTGACTTTGTAAAACATACATATATATAACCAACTGACCTGATATAAACGAACTTATTAAGTTCGCCTCTAACAGCTTAATCGAACTTAACAAGTTCGCCTCAGCTAGACATAAGCGAACTTATTAAGTTCGCCTCTGATAGACGAGGTGAACTTAACAAGTTAGCCTCTATGCTCACTTGTAAAACACTTAGACATTTGACATTTACATAACAAAAACATAAAGACATAAAATCTAACTATTACAAGCTTTTGTCATAACAATCTATGTCCTAACAGACTCCCCCTTGACAATAGCTTTATCTTCAGTCTTTAGTCTTTATCTTGAGCTCTTCCAGTTATCCGGTAGTCTGCTGCCAGCATGCACTCCATATCTTCTGCATATCTCCAAAACTCTGTTGTGGTTGTTGCTGTTGTTGTTGAACATTGAAGCCTTGAGCTTGAGCAATTTCATCAGGATGAAACCAGTTGTCATTCAGTGGTGCAACATAATCAGGATTGATTAAGTGCCCAAACAAAGGAGTATTAACTGGAATCAATGCAGCATTCTGCTGTTTCACCTTCGTACAGTCGGTAAAGATACGTTTTGACATCGGAGTCAACATTAATCTTATTGGATGTTGTGGAAGATCAGGAATAAGGTGACTGAGTATCATTTGAATAAAACGAAGATACATCAAGAAACCTTGACCTTCAGCTGGATTAATATGCATGACCATCTCCCGATAGAAGTAAACTGGAAAATTGAATCTTTTATTCAATGTTAAGGCCACCATAGCAGTTTGAAGAGCCATCTTCAATCCATCAGTACTAGCTTTGCGAGGAGAGATGCATTGAATAATCACATGCATGAAATTCCTCCATTCACCAACTAATCCACCTTTACGTGCTTGGGTATCATTCTGTTTCCCACGATATCCCATTGGTTGAAAACAACCCAGAATAAGAGTGCCTGGATAAGATAATGGATCTTCAGCATTTCCACCCAAATCAAGAGCAGCACGTATCGTTTCTTCAGAAATGGCAATCTCGGTATTATTAACAGTGGCACGAAGAACATGAGGTTCAACGTCCGTATCTTGATGCACAGTGTCCCAAAATTGCTGTATTTACACGAGACTGATGTAAGGATCAGCAGATAGAGCAACGTGAAGACATGATCTGTTCAAAAATCCTATAATGCCTTGAAAATTCACAGCCTCGGACATGTTGGGATCTAACAATGCCACTTGATTATGTTTATATTCAACACGTCGAGCCATCTGAAACATTTGGACAACAAACATATTAGAAAAAATAACGAGTACAAACAAAACTAAACAACAAAGAAAAAAGAAAAATAAAAAAATTCACAAGTCCAAATCCTCACTGTCCCCTAGGCGAACTTAATAAGTTCGCTTAGTAGTGCAAGAGGCGAGCTTATTAAGTTCGCTTGACAAGTTCGCTTGGAACATGTTCGCTTGAAACAAGTTCGCCTGAACCAGTGACGTTTCAAATTCAACCTCAGACAATCAAAAATCAACCAATCAAGATGAAATCATGGAATACCCAATGAATATCAGTCGAATATCAATTTCCAATCAAATAGTATGATCAATTTTATAAAGCCGGTCAAAATTAGGTCAAAAATTGTCCGTTGAAAGTGTCGACGTAAAACCGAGATGAAAAGCTTCAAATACTCACAATTTACCGGATGAAATTCAACGAAAATACCTTGGTTGAATTCGCAATTCAATTTGGATTAAGACAGAACCGGTAAACAACTCCAACAACAACGTTTAAGAATTTCTCAAAAATCAGTCAAGTTCGCCTAAAAATGAGGAAGACGATGAACTGACAAGTCCGCCTGATCTAGATCCTTAAACCCATTAAGTTCGCTTAACTAGGCGAACTTGTTAAGTTCGCTTAACAAGCCTTCGACGAACAAGATAAGTTCGCTTCACCCCTAAGTTCGCTTCACCCCTAAGCTCGCTTCACCCCGGATAATCAGATTAAGTTCGCTTCACTGTTTTTAAGCGAACTTATTAAGTTCGCTTCACTGTACACAGGCGAACTTAATTGATTTTCAATCTTTTTGCCTTGAACAAAAATTTTATCAACTTCAACCTGTCAAATCTTGAACTTCCGTCAGCAACACATATTCGATCCAATCCCGAACAATTTTAATAAAAGTTTAGAATTTTCATGGAAAATAAAAAATAAAAAAAACAAAATCTTTTTGAGTTTTATCTATACAAACGGAATCACATATTTTTGAATTTTATCTGTACAAACGGAATCACATATTTTTTAATTTTATCTGAATAAACTGAAATCACATATTTTTGGATTTTATCTGTACAAACGTAAACATATATTTTTGGATTTAAAATCATGAGCAAGAAGATCATATCAGTATTCAATTAATTCATCACACATTTTATCAATAACAAAGGGTAACCTATAGTATGAAACCATTCAACTCAATTTTGTGCACTTTGCATCTTTTTCATTTTGAAACTCATTCAATTTGAATAATATTTGAAATGATACGCGATAAATTTCAAAGTAAATAAGACAAGGTTATAAAATACTCTTTTATTTATACCAAATTTGAAATATAAAGCATGAATTCTTAAATTTGTCAATATTATATTATTTGAAACTATAAGAGTTTATTCTCCAAATTCATGTGATTTAGTACCATTTAGATGAAAAACATCGTGTACCCCACATATATGCCAAACAGAAATATAAATTGCACTATCTTCAAGACATATACAGTTAATGTTAAGATTAGATCAATAACCAAGATGACATTATCCCTTTTAGCACAAGTATAAAAGCAGATCCCAAAGGATATAAGAATCATGATGATTCAGAATCAGAAGATTCTAACGGATTGGCTGTTTAATGAGAATCAACAGATACAGGTATGAGGATCCAACTATTATCTGGATAAAATTCAATGGAATCAGACTAGATGATGTATCTAACTGACCCAAGGGCGAATATATGTTTCAACAGATTTTGAAATCATATCTTAGTTCAACAACACCTTGCATGTTTTTCAGGGCATGGGCAGTGAAGTGAACTGAAATAAAGTTGTGCTAAAGTTATAATTCGATATTGGTCTCATAAATTCTTTATAACCATATATTCTTTATCTGATAATGATCTTTTACACACACACCCAGGCATATAATGGATTTAAATCACAGATGTAATCATATTATATTTAATTTTCACACTACTATTAGTTTCAAATTTTATACACAAATTTTAAAATAAATTATCAAGAATAGAGCATTCACAACACTATCATTTCTTATTTATGCAGGCTTTGAAATTTAGATCAAATCAACTTATTTTAATCAATCATATATCAAGGTCTACTAAGGTCGTGTGAAATGAACTAATCACTGATGTAATATCATTTCTTCTCTAACCTCAAATGATGGCAAATTTTATATTTTTTCAATTTGTTTTGACTTTTTATAATTTTAAATTTTTGACTGAAAATGTAAATGCTGAAATGTAATAAAGCATAAAAGAACTTAAAAACAAAATTTTCCATGAAATTCTGATTTTGAAAAGCTTTTATTTAGGATTGATCATTCCAATCATTTTAATTAGGAATTCAAACCTGATACGATCAAATGCCTTGGTAAACAGATCAGCAAAATTATCTTCAGTGAGTACCTTGACCAGCTCAATCAACCTTTTCTCTGCGCAATCACGTATAAAATGATATCGAATTTCGATGTGCTTAGTTTTACTATGTTTAACAGGATTATTAGTTATGGACATAGTAGCATTATTATCGATAAGCATGGGGGTTCCTGTGAAATTCAAACCGTAATCTCTCAATTGCTGTTGTATCCACAGGATTTGTGAACAACAACTTGCAGCAGCGATGTATTCTGCTTCGCATGTTGAAATGGAGACTGTGGTTTGCTTTTTGCATTGCCAGGATACAAGTCGATTTCCTAAGAACTGGCAACCACCTGTTGTAGATTTCATGTCCAGACAACAACCACCCAAATCAGAATCAGTATAAGCATTGAAATCAAAGTTAGAACCATGAGGATACCATAGCCCTAAATGTTGTTTTCCTTTTAAATACCGAAAGATTCTTTTCACAGCAATTAAGTGAGATTCTTTTGGCTTTGCCTGAAATCTGGAACAGATACACACGGCGAACATTATATCCGGCCTTGAAGCGGTTAAGTACATGAGGGATCCAATCATAGCTCTGTAAAGTCCACAATCCACATCTTTTCCTTCTGGGTCAGAATTCAACTTATGATTGACCGGAATTGGAGTATCATATGGGGTACAGTCCTCCATCTTGAACCGGCTCAAGATGTCTTTGACATACTTGGACTGATGAATAAAGAAACCATCTTCCTTTTGATTTACTTGTAAACCTAAGAAAAACGATAACTCTCCCATAGCAGACATTTCAAATTTCAACTTCATAACACCCTCAAAGTCTTTGCACAACCCATCATTTGTCGAGCCAAAAATAATATCATCCATATAAATCTGTACCAGTAGGTAATCTCCCCCTGATTTCTTTATGAATAAGGTCGAGTCTATCTTTCCACGAACAAAGTCATTTGCCAAAAGATGTGTGGATAAAGTCTCATACCACGCACGAGGAGCCTGATGAAGACCATAGAGGGCCTTATCAAGCTTGAAGACCATATTCGGATTCAGTGGATCTTCAAACCCCGGCGGCTGACACACATAGACTTCCTCCTTGACCTTTCCATATAAAAACGCACTTTTGAAGTCTAATTGAAACACCTTAAAACCTTTAAAAGAATCAAAAGCTAGAAACAGCCTTATAGCTTTGAGCCTCGCAACCGGCGCATAAACCTCGGTGTAATCAATTCCTTCCTGTTGATTAAAGCCCTGGACAACTAATCTTGCCTTGTTGCGTACCACGATACCACGATCGTCTTTCTTACATTTAAACACCCATTTTGTTCCTATCGGATACGCACCCTTCAGAAGATCAACAAGATTCCAAACCTTAAGTTTGTCAAATTGAGCAAGTTCTTCCTGCATAGCTTTTATCCAGTTTTTGTCATTTAAAGCCATCTCAACATTCTTAGGTTCAATCTGCGAAATAAAGCAAGAATGTGAGCAATCATCAAGAACACCAGAATCTTTAATGCAAGTATACAAACAAGTATTGTCAACAAGAGAACGTGTTTTCACTCCATCCTGTAAATTTCCAATTACATTTGTCACCGGATGATCTTTGAGCTCCTTGATGGATGCAACCTCAGGCACCTAGACACGTCAACTTGAGTAGAGTCAGATTGATAAGAATAATCGTGATTAATTAGAATATCCGAGTCTAAATTTGTAGAAATCTCCCTGTAACATCCATGCTTTTTTTCCTGGTATTTCATATTGTGCAATAAATGACAATTTCAATCTAATGTTCACATTCAAAACGTTGTGTCACATCATTTACTATTTTCATGTGCAATTAAGGAGTATTATCATAATGTTAAAAGTACATACACACATTTTACATTGCTACAATAACAAGTGAAACAAACCTACGCTATCTCACAAAAAACAAGGACTAGTCTTGAAAATTATCAAAATATCACTTGGCACGGTCGCGCCATGATATGGCACGGTCTCGCCCCGTAAACACGGTCGCGCCGAGAACTGGCACGGTCGCGCCTGAAACTCAGTTGAAACGTAAACACTGCCTTAATCACAAAGTCTGTTCGAGTCCGCGATTGTAACGTCTTTTGTGCCATTTCCAGACTAATTCATCAATGACCAAACTCCTGAATAACCACAATTGCGAATAGAAACCCAAAACCATCACTTAGTCATTCCTTTCTCTCAATATCGTCCAAATCGCGTGACACCCTCGAAATCAAACCCCTGCGCATGATCTTCAAACTTTTGTGATCACATTCCCCACTTCAATCGTGTCGGAATCCCAGCAGAAGACGCCAAGGATTAACGCGCCGAAATCGGAACTCCGTTTAGTCGAACTCTACCAATTCGATATCGTTTAAGGTAAGTAAACACATCCCAGACTCATTTCAATCCCGTGAATGAAAGCCCTAACCTATTCAGGGCTTATACCATCGATTTGAACACGAATAGAATCTAGGGTTATTACGTTTATGGTTTAATCAAACTACACTCTAGACACGATATCCATCCAATTAAAATATATGGTTATATTCGTAAACAATCAACAATTGAAAGCCCTATAATTTCAACCCTTGTTAATACAGAAAATTGTCAAAATTGGTTCCTGGAAAATCCAGACACGATCGTGCTAATCGCTTAGCACGGTCGTGCCTCTTGTCCAGACATGGCTGTGCCCCATGCCTAAGCACGGTCGCGCCCCATGCCTAAGCACGGTGGCGCCCCGTGCCTAAGCGCGGTCGCGCCGTACAATTGACACGGTTGTGCTACCTTGGGTCAGAACCTCTTTCTTCTGTTATTTTAATATAAACTCATTTTCTTTTATAAAACTCCAAAGCCAGAATTGTTTTCATAAACTAAATTATCAACATGGAAATATTAAACAAATTAATTAAATCGTTTCTAATGGATTAAAAAGTAATAAATTTAAAATAAAAGTTTTACATATAATTGTTTTATTCAAACCTACACAAACTATTTATATTCTAATATATATTTAAAATGCCTCTTGATACATTTTCATGAACAACTAAATAAAAAGAATTAAATTATTATTTTAGTTAATTATTCAAATTAAACCTTAAGTCTTTTCATTATTTAATTGAACTTACATTTTCATTCAAATACCAACGCAAATGAATACACTAACCCTTCGTACAAATCCATGCTCTCATTCCTATTGAAAACCTTAGAATGTCCTTAGACATTGTACATATTATTAATCCAAATTTATACTATTTCACTCTAGGTCAAACTTAGTGAGTTGCAAATCACTTGAATTACCCAACGCTTTTGTTAGCTACTACATTTTGATACAAGTGAGTATTACATAGCCCCTTTTACTCTTTTATAATTTTTTGGGGTGAAACATGAACACTATTCAAATTACATATTTACATTTACACAAACAACACAAGTACAAATCCTATTTACATTCATGTGTATAATTTGAGCTTTATGCCCGAGTGCTATGTGTGCTAACTTTTGTGAACACTAATATTCAATCATTAACTATTCAAGCCAACGGTTTTCAATGATAGATCTATTGAGTCTGACAAACCCACCCAGATTGGGGTGATTGATACCGACAACACAATTTGCATGCTAGTTACAAAGGTTTGATTGTACTTGGTTACACAATAGCTGCTTCCCATAAATGCCTTATTTATCATGTTATGTAAGGATTTGTTTTTCAAACTATATGCTATCTATATACAAACCTGTGTTATACTCACCAACTTTTTAGTTGACTTTATTTTATTCATGTTTCAGGTACTAATGTGTGAGTTTGATCAAGATGTGCTACACTTAGGCTTTGGACTTAGCTAATTTAAATAAAGAAGTCTATGTTTTGAAATATTGTTTCTATATTGGATTTGGTTTTGTTTGAATGATTGTAATGGAATTTGAAGTTTAATATATTTCAATTTAGTCAACCTTGTGCTTATGAACAGTCTACATGTCCCGCCCCGATGATTCCGCCATCGGTCGGGGTGTGACAGATTGGTATCAGAGCCTTGGTTATAGAGAATTAGTTTATTAGACACCTTGACCTAGACTATAACTTTAGGACACCTACTTATGCTATGTTTTCATGAGTACATGTTATATGCTACATGCTATATGTTATATGTTATGTGTTACATGCTATGTGCTACATGCTTACTATGATTAGTTATTATTTTATTTGATGACTTAATTGTTAAAAATCCATGACTTATTAGTATATACTTAAATGATAAATTAAATAAACAATATCCTTTCCAATATCCTAAAACCTCATAATATTCTTATCTTCTTCTCTATCTTTATCTTTCTAAGCATGTGGAAACTTCATGAAGCTAGATCCATAAAATTCCTTTATTTCCTCGTTAAGGTTTTTAAGCTTTGTTAATTATTTGAGGACACGTGCAATTTGGATGAGTGACACCTGTATTTTGGGTTTTCTGTCTAGGAAAGCATTTCGCATAAATCCCAATCAACCGAGGGACCCGTATGCTTTCCTGGGAATTCCCGAGATGAGTGTTTACTTATAGGCTAAAGCATGTCTCCTTGAAAATTATATAAGTTTAATTAACCTTAATGTGTCATAGTATTCGAGTGATGATATCACTATTTGAGTACAATCCAAACTATGATTATCTATTTATTTTGTTATCTTATTCTATTAAATCCAAACAATTCTCATAAGTTCTTACAACTTTTCTTGTCTTGTGAAAATCTGTAGAATGCCTCCTCGTCGTGCTCCCGCGGCCAACACCAATACCGACATTGCTACTATTCTTACACAACTCGTGACACAACTCACTCAAGCTAATAGTGCCACCAATGGCAACAATGGTGGAAATGGTAGTAATGGTGGTAATGGTGGAAATGGTGGTAACAACCCATCTCAACGCACTTTCAAACATTTCAACTCGTGTAATCCCCCCAAGTTCTACGGTACCGAAGGAGCTACTGGACTCCTTCAATGGTTTGAAAGCATTGAGAATACCTTTCTCAACAGTGACTGCCCCGACAACCTTCGTGTTCGTCATGCCACAAGTGTCCTACAAAAACGGGCAATCACGTGGTGGAATGGGGAGAAAAGAAATAGAGGTGTGGATGTAGCAATGGCCTTAACTTGGGATGAAGTTAAAAGGTTAATGACCGAGGAATTCTATCCTCGAAATGAAGCGAAGAAACTTGAAGCCGAATTTTGGGATCTTGCCCAAGATAGTGGCGAAAGCTTGGCATATACAACTCGGTTTCACGAGTTGAGTCTCCTCATGCCCCACATGGTCACACCTTTGTCCCGCTGCATTGAAAAGTATATTGGGGGACTACCTAGGCAAATTCAAGATACTGTCCTAGGAAGGAATCCTGCAACACTTGAGGATGCGATCCGTTTGTCCGCTACCTTAACTGATAATCATGTGAAGGCGGGGACTCTTACTAAAAAGGGCACCAAGAAAGTCTCCGACACTGTAACTCCTTCCACCCACAATAAAGAAGCCATAACTGAACCCTCCCGACAAAATAAGAAGAGAAAGGCTAGAAATTTTGATGTGGTCACTCCTGCTATTCCTCTTAACAAAGCTGCACCTATGATTCAAACACCGGCCAAAAAGCCATATGTTGGAATCTACCCGCTTTGTGCCACCTGCAACTATCATCATCCCCAAAGCATCCCATGTCGCCTTTGTACTCATTATGGGAGATATGGCCATACGATCAATGTTTGTAGGTCCAATGGCCTTGCGGGCCAAGTCAACCCACCAAACCAAACCAAGACCCAAGTGACTAATCAAGGTACTCCCGCTATTGCAAATGGGCGTGCATGTTATGAATGTGGCAACCCGAACCATTTCCGTGATCAATGCCCAAGATTTGCCAATGCTAGACAAGGTGGAGCTCGTGGGCGTGCTTTCAACATAAACGCCAACGAAGCTCAAGCCAACAATGACGTGGTCAATGGTACGTTCCTTGTAAATAGTCAATATGCCTCCATTTTATTTGATACCGGTGCCGATAAGAGTTTTGTGTCACTTAACTTTGAACCTTTACTTGCCAAGACACGATCTCAATTAGAGAAAACCTTCACTGTCGAAATAGCTAATGGTGATTCACTTACAATCGAGTCTATTATCTATGACTATTCTCTAGAACTTAATGAACATACATTCCCAATCAATCTTGTACCAATGCCATTAGGAAGTTTTGATATCATCATAGGCATGGATTGGCTATCAAATCATCATGCCGAAGTCATCTGTTTCGAGAAGTGTATTCGGATACCTCTACCATCGGGTGAAACACTAAGAGTCTTTGGTGAAAAGCCTTGCAAAGGGCTTAAATTAATGTCATGCACCACTGCTCAAAAGTACTAACGAAAGAAGTACATGGCCTTTTTGGCCCATATCGTTCAAAAAGATGTCAAAAAGAAGAGTATTCAAGACCTCCCCATTATCCGAGATTTTCCCGAAGTGTTCCCCGAAGATTTATCCGGTCTTCCACCCGTTCGACAAGTAGAATTTCGCATTGATCTTGTGCCCGGAGCTAACCCCGTGGCTAGAGCTCCTTACCGCCTTGCACCTTCTGAAATGCAAGAAATTGCAAGTCAACTTGAAGAGCTCTCCGACAAGGGATTCATTCGTCCAAGTCATTCACCATGGGGTGCACCCGTCTTATTCGTCAAAAAGAAGGATGGATCATTTCGCATGTGTATTGACTACCGCGAACTCAACAAGCTTACTATCAAAAACCGTTATCCTTTGCCTAGAATTGATGACCTCTTCGATCAACTTCAAGGCTCTACTTGCTTCTCGAAGATTGACCTTCGATCCGGTTAACACCAACTCCGTGTGCAAGAAGACGATATTCCAAAGACTGCCTTCCGAACAAGGTATGGTCACTACGAGTTCATGGTTATGCCTTTTGGACTAACCAATGCACCCGCATTTTTCATGGACCTCATGAATCGTGTGTGCAAACCGTACCTTGATAAGTTCGTGATCGTTTTCATCGATGACATCTTAATCTATTCCAAGACTAAAGCCGATCATAAGCAACATCTTAGATTGGTTTTGGATCTCTTGAAGAAAGAACAACTATATGCCAAAATCTTCAAATGTGAATTTTGGTTAAAAGAAGTTCAATTTCTTGGTCATATCGTCAATGACAAGGGTATTCATGTTGACCCTGCTAAGATTGAAACGGTTAAGAATTGGAATGCCCCGAAGACTCCCACTGAAGTTCGTTCATTTCTTGGTCTTGCGGGATATTACCGCCGTTTCATCTCAAACTTCTCTAAGATTGTTGTCCCCCTTACCGCTTTGACCCACAATGGTAAGACTTATGAATGGGGACCAAAACAAGAAGATGCTTTCCAAACCCTTAATCAAAAGTTGTGCAACGCTCCCATTTTGACTCTCCCTGATGGGAATGATGATTTAGTTGTCTACTGTGATGCTTCTAACCAAGGTCTCGGTTGTGTCCTCATGCAACGAGGCAAAGTAATCGCTTATGCATCAAGGCAACTTAAGATTCATGAGAAGAATTATACGACGCACGATCTCGAGTTGGGTGCGGTCGTATTCGCATTGAAGATTTGGAGACATTACCTCTATGGCACAAAATGTGTGGTGTTCACCAACCACAAAAGTCTTCAACACATTTTCAACCAAAAAGAACTTAATATGAGGCAACGACGTTGGGTTGAACTCCTTAACGACTATGACTGCGAGATTCGTTACCATCCCGACAAAGCGAATGTTGTAACCGACGCTTTGAGTCAAAAGGACCATGTTATGCTTCATTATGCCCGGATTCAAACCGATATTCAAATCCGCATTTTAGAAGCTCAACACGTCTCATTCACCGAGGGTAACATGTACGAAGAAATGTCGTGTGGTGTTGAACTTTTTCTTGAATCAAAACCCAATGGCTTACTTTATTACTTGAACCGTATTTGGGTTCTCGATCGCGATGATCTCCGTACATTTCTTATGAACGAGGCTCATAAGACTCGTTATTCTATTCATCCTGGTGCGGATAAAATGTACCAAGATCTTCGCCAACAATATTGGTGGCCCGGTATGAAAAAGGACATTGCTCACTATGTTGCCAAATGTCTAACGTGTTCCAAAGTCAAAGCCGAACACCAACATCCTTCCGGATTACTTGAACAACCGGAAATTCCCGTGTGGAAATGGAGAACTTAGCCATGGATTTTATTACCAAAATCCCTCGCACCTCGAGTGGTTATGATAGCATTTGGGTAATCATTGACCGTCTCACCAAATCTGCTCATTTCTTGCCTATCCGTGAAGACTATCGGGTTGAGAAACTAGCCCGAATTGACATTGATGAAATTGTAAGCCGTCATGGTGTTCCCTTGAACATAATATCCGACCGAGATGCCCGGTTCACTTCTCGATTTTGGCAATCTCTCCAAACTGCTCTTGGCACACGATTGGATTTGAGCACGGCTTACCATCCTCAAACTGATGGTCAAACCGAGCGAACAATCCAAACTCTTGAAGACATGCTTAGAGCTTGTGTAATCGATTTTGGTGGCAATTGAGATTCACATTTATCCCTCATTGAGTTCTCTTACAATAATAGCTACCACACAAGTATCAACATGGCTCCATTCGAAGCTCTTTATGGTGGCAAGTGTCGTTCTCCTATCTGTTGGAACGAGATTGGTGAAGCACAAATCACCGATCCCGAGCTAATTCAAGAAACATCCGATAAGATCATTCAAATCCGTGACAATATTCGAGTGGCGAGGAGTCGGCAAAAGAGTTATTCCGATAAACGTCGAAAACCCTTGGAATTCCAAGTCGGTGACATGGTTCTTCTTAAGGTGTCCCCGTGGAAGGGTGTGATCCGTTTTGGAAAGAAAGGCAAGTTAGCCCCTCGCTATGTTGGTCCATTCAAGATCCTTAAAAGGATTGGGAAAGTGGCTTACAAACTCGAGTTACCTCCATCTCTTGGCAATGTGCATCCTACATTTCATGTATCTAATCTGAAGAAATGTCTCGCTGATGAGAATCTCCATATACCACTTGATGACGTGCGCATTGATGAAACGATGCACTTCGTTGGGAGTCTAAGCGTGGTCCTGAATGCACTTGGGAACGAGAGGACCAAATGAAACTCAAGTACCCCCATCTCTTTGCTGATTCAGTAGCCTCAACTAGTTAAATTTCGGGACGAAATTCCCTCAACTAGGGGATACTGTAACATCCATGTTTTTTTTTCCTGGTATTTCATATTGTGCAATAAATGACAATTTCAATCTAATGTTCACATTTAAAATGTTGTGTCACATCATTTACTATTTTCATGTGCAATTAAGGAGTATTATCATAATGTTAAAAGTACATACACACATTTTACATTGCTACAATAACAACTGAAACAAACCTACGCTATCTTACAAACTACAAGGACTAGTCTTGAAAATTATCAAAATATCACTTGGCACGGTCGCGCCGAGAACTTGCACGGTCGCGCCTGAAACTCAGTTGAAACGTAAACACTGCCTTAATCAGAAAGTCTGTTCGAGTCCGCGATTGTAACGTCTTTTGTGTCGTTTGCAGACTAATTCATCAATGACCAAACTCCTGAAAAACCACAATTACGAGTAGAAATCCAAAACCGTCACTTAGTCATTCTTTTCTCTCAATATCGTCCAAATCACGTGACACCCTCGAAATCAAACCCCTGCGCATGATCTTCGAGCTTTTGTGATCACATTCCCCACTTCAATCGTGCCGGAATCCCAGCAGAAGACGCCAAGGATTAACGCGCCGAAATCGGAACTCCGTTTAGTCGAACTCTACCAATTCGATATCGTTTAAGGTAAGTAAACACATCCTCAGACTCATTTCAGTCCCGTGAATGAAAGCCCTAACCTATTCAGGGCTTATACCAACGATTTGAACACGAATAGAATCTAGGGTTATTACGTTTTTGGTTTAATCAAACTACACTCTAGACACGATATCCATCCAATTAAAATATATGGTTATATTCGAAAACAATCAACAATTGAAAGCCCTATAAATTCAACCCTTGTTAATACAGAAAATTGTCAAAATTGGTTCCTAGAAAATCCATACACGATCGTACTAATCGATTAGCACGGTCGTGCCTCTTGTCCAGACATGGCTGTGCCCCATGCCTAAGCACGGTTGCACCCCATACCTAAGCACGGTCACGCCCCGTGCCTAAGCGCGGTCGTGCCGTACATTTGACACAGTTGTGCTACCTTGGGTCAGAACCTATTTCTTCTGTTATTTTAATATAAACTCATTTTCTTTTATAAAAATCATTTTATAAAACTCCAAAGCTAGAATTGTTTTCATAAACTAAATTATCAACATGGAAATATTAAACAAATTAATTAAATCGTTTCTAATGGATTACAAAGTAATAAATTTAAAATAAAAGTTTTACATATAATTGTTTTATTCAAACCTACACAAACTATTTATATTCTAATATATATTTAAAATGCCTCTTGACACATTTTCATGAACAACTAAATAAAAAGAATTAAATTATTATTTTAGTTAATTATTCAAATTAAACCTTAAGTCTTTTCATTATTTAATTGAACTTACATTTTCATTCAAATACCAGTGCAAAAGAATACACCAACCCTTCGTACAAATCCATGCTCTCATTCCTATTGAAAACCTTAGAATGTCCTTAGACATTGTACATATTATTAATCCAAATTTATACTATTTCATTCTAGGTCAAACTTAGTGAGTTGCAAATCACTTGAATTACCCAACGCTCTTGTTAGCTACTACATTTTGATACAAGTGAGTATTACATAGCCCCTTTTACTCTTTTACAATTTTTTGAGGTGAAACATGAACACTATTCAAATTACATGTTTACATTTACACAAACAACACAAGTACAAATCCTATTTACATTCATGTGTGCAATTTGAGCTTTATGCCCGAGTGCTATGTGTGCTAACTTTTGTGAACACTTATGTGCAATAATTAACTATTCAAGCCGACTGTAACATTTCTAATTTTTAGTATCCGTATTTCAAATTCAATGTAATGCATTTTAAACCAAGTTCTAATGCACTGTTTTGTTTTACACGATTATAACCTATTAAAACATTACATAAGTATCTATTTATACAAATATGTCAAAGACCAAAGTGACAAGGTCTGATGTTGAAAATTTACAAGAAACCCTAATAGGCACGGTCGTGCCTCGTTCTAGCACGGTCGCGCCGAGTGCTTTGGCACAGTCGCGCGACTTGCTTTGGAACGATCGCGCCTGGTGCCTTAGCACGGTCGCGCCTCATTTGGGCACGGTCGCGCCTCGTACCAGTTGAAACGTAAATACAGTTTTAATCACCCGATCGTAGAGTTTCCATAACCGATTTACACATTATTACCATTAACGAAAGCAATGACACTTCCAATTACATCAAACGTCTCAAATCAATCCAATTAATCTCAAAAATCCTCTCAAGCATTTCAAAGAAAACACAAAACTCCTTGCGATCCGAGTTCTCTCAACCAAGCAACAGATTCACGCTACTCAATCCTCACCGAAGCTACTGGACTCCCTGGTTTAGTCGGAAGTGCAGCAGAGGACGCCGGAGACAGGACCCGTAGTAGCCGGAATTCCTTTCTACCGATAGTTATCAATTCGCCATCATTCCGGGTAATTGAAACCTTTCCCTCTATCGATTCAGTCTCTAGATCAAAAGCCCCATGTTAATTTGGGCTTCCATTATAGAAATCCTCCCGAAACCGAACCTATATTTTATTAAAAATAGTTTAATCGATTTCGACCCAGAACATGTTGTTAATACAATTAAAACATCCCAACATACTCGTAACATCACTACGAATAAAAGCCCTATGATTTCCAATCTTATTATTATAAGAATCGGTCAATTCGTCCCTGATTTGGAATAGACACGGTCGCGCTAATCATCTCGCGCGGTCGTGCCTCATGAAACGCGGTCGTGCCGACTATCAGCGCGGTCGTGTCCTCCTGTACAGACCCAATCATGCCCTTTGGCTAATCTCAGTCGTGTCTTGGAATCATAGACACGATCGTGCCTGACCAAGGCACGGTCGTGCCTAATGATTTAATTAGTTTAAGCCCTCTGTTTGATCAACACGGTCGCGCCCTGACTAGCATGGTCGCGCCCGTGGTTTGAGCACGATCTTGCCCTTCCCAGGCACGGTCGTATGTGAGTTAAAATCTTGGCAGAATTATAAATTTTATATATTTTTCAAACCACAAATATTCTGATTAAATTACAAAATAAAAATAGTTGAATTTTATAACATTGCATTTAATCTTTATTTAGAAAGAACAAGTATTTAATAAATGGAAAATAAATTATTTAATGTTTATAAAATTTAATTTACAATTATTGTTAAACCTTTCATTTAAAAAGTATTTAAATGGTTAAGTTACTTTTTATAAATAAATAAATAAAATGATTATTTATTTAATTTATATTTAAACAAAAACGATTAATTAATTATACTAACTTATAACTAATACTTACAATGTTTCCATAAACAATAATTATTTACAAACTCAAACCCTAATCAAAATATTCTAAAAATACTCTTTCAAACTTTGTATATTTTATTCAATACCTCTAATTACAAATCAATGACCTTATTACACAAGTCCAAATGCAACTTTAGACTTAGACATTGGTGCACAATATTAATACCGTATACATTACTCGTTAGGTTAACTTGTGCATTTCAAGGATCCTTACTATCTAATATCTTTGTTAGCTACGCCTTCGAACCAAGTGAGTATTTCATAGCCTCTTTTACTCTTTTACACTTTTGGGGTGAAACATAAACATTATTCAAATTACACGTTACATTTACACGAACAAAACACAAGTACAAATCCTATTTACAATCATGTGTGCAATTTGAACTTTATGCCTGAGTGCTAGGTGTGTTAACCTTTGTATGCGATTATGTGCAATCATTAACTATACAAGCCGACGGTTTTCAATTATAGATCTATTGAGTCTGACAAACCCACCCAGATTGGGGTGATTGATACCGACAACACAATTTTTGCATGCTAGTTACAAAGGTTTGATTGTACATGGTTACACAATAGCTGCTCCCCATAAATGCCTTATTTATCATTAATGTAAGGATTTGTTTTACAAACTATATGCTTTCTATATAAACCTGTGTTATACTCACCAACTTTTTAGTTGTCTTTATTTTATTCATGTTTCAGGTTCTAACGTGTGAGATTGTTCAAGATGTGCTACACATAGGATTGGACTTAGTTAATTTAAATAAAAGAACTCTATGCATTTTCAATTTTGTTCTATCTTGGATTTGGTTATGTTTGGATTATTTGCAATGAAATTTGACGTTTAATATATCCAATTTAGTCAACCTTGTGCTTATGAACAGTCTACATGTCCCGCCCCGATGATTCCGCCATCGGTCTGGGTGTGACAGATTGGTATCAGAGCCTTGGTTATAGGGAATTAGGTTATTAGACACGTTGACCTAGACTATAACTTTAGGACACCTACTTATGCTATGATTCAAGATTTCATGTTATATGCTACATGCTATATGTTATATGTTACATGCTATGTACTACATGCTTACTATGATTAGTTATTATTTTATTTGATGACTTCTTTATTAAAAATCCATGACTTATTAGTATATACTTAAATAATAAATTAAATAAACAATATCTCTTCCTATATCCTAAAACCTCATAATACTCTTATCTCCTTCTCTATCTATATTTTTCTAGCATGTGAAATCTTCATGAAGCTAAATCCATAAAATTTTCTTTATTTCCTCGTTAAGGTTTTTAAGCTTTGTTAATTATTTGAGGACACGTGCAATCTGGAAGAGTGACACCTGTATTTTGGGTTTTCTGTCTAGGAAAGCATTTCGCATAAATCCCAATCAACCGAGGGACCCGTATGCTTTCCTGGGAATCCCCGAGATGAGTGTTTACTTATAGGCTAAAGCATGTCTCCTTGAAAATTATATAAGTTTAATTAACCTTAATGTGTCATAGTACTCGAGTGATTATATCACTATTTGAGTACAATCCAAACTATGATTATCTATTTATTTTGTTATCTTATTCTATTAAATCCAAACAATTCTCATAAGTTCTTACATCTTTTCTTGTCTTGTGAAAATCTGTAAAATGCCTCATCGTCGTGCTCCCGCGGCCAACACCAATACCGACATTGCTGCTATTCTTGCACAACTCGTGACACAACTCACTCAAGCTAATAGTGCCACCAATGGCAACAATGGTGGAAATGGTAGTAATAGTGGTAATGCTGGCAATGGTGGAAATGGTGGGAACAACCCATCTCAATGCACCTTCAAGCATTTCAACTCGTGTAATCCCCTCAAGTTCTATGGTACCAAAGGAGCTACCGGACTCCTTCAATGGTTCGAAAGCATTGAGAATACCTTTCTCAATAGTGTCCCCGACAACCTTCGTGTTCGTCATGCCACAAGTGTCCTACAAAAACGGGCACTCACGTGGTGGAATGGGGAGAAGAGAAATCGAGGTGTGGATGTAGCAGTGGCCTTACCTTGGGATGAGATTAAAAGGCTAATGACCGAGGAAATATGTCCTCGAATTGAAGTAAAGAAACTTGAAGCCGAATTTTGGGATCTTGCCCAAGATAGTGGTGAAAACTTGGCGTATACGACTCGGTTCCATGAGTTGAGTCTTCTTGTGCCCCACATGGTCACTCCTTTGTCCCGCTGCATTGAAAAGTATATTGGGGGACTACCTAGACAAATTCAAGATACTGTCCTAGGAGGTAATCCCACAACACTTGAGGATGCTATCCGTTTGTCCGCTACCTTAACTGATAACCATGTGAAAGCGGGAACACTTACTAAAAAGGGCACCAAGAAAGTTTCTGACACTATAACCCTTCCTACCCACAGCAAAGAGGCCACAACTGAACCCTCCCGCAATAATAGGAAAAGGAAGACTAGAAACTATGCTGTGATCACTCCTGCTATTCCTGTTAACCAAGCTGCACCTATGGTTCAAGCACCGGCCAAAAAGCCATATGCTGGAATCTACCCACTTTGTGCCACCTGAAGCTCAAGACAACAATGACGTGGTCAATGGTACGTTTCTTGTTAATAGTCAATATGCCTCCATTTTATTCGATACCGGCGCCGATAAAGTTTTGTGTCACTTAATTTTGAACCTTTACTTGCAAAGACACGATCCCTTTTAGAGAAAACATTTACCGTTGAAGTAGGAAATGGTGACTCTGTTACAATTGAATCCATTATCTATGATTGTTCTTTAGAACTAAATGAACATACATTCCCAATCAACCTTGTTCCAATGCCACTAGGAAGTTTTGATATCATCATAGGCATGGATTGGCTATCAAATCATCATGCCGGAGTCATTTGTTTCGAGAAGTGCATCCGAATACCCCTACCATCGGGAGAAACGTTAAGAGTCTTTGGTGAAAAGCCTTGCAAAGGACTTAAGTTAATGTCGTGCACTACCGCCCAAAAGTACATACGAAAGAAGTACGTGGCCTTCTTAGCTCATATTGTCCAAAAATATGTCAAAAAGAAGAGTATACAAGACATTCGCATCATTCGGGATTTTCCCGAAGTATTTCCCGAAGACTTATCCGGTCTTCCACTCGTTCGCCAAGTAGAATTTCGCATTGATCTTGTGCCCGGAGCTAACCCCGTGGCTAGAGCTCCATACTGTCTTGCACCTTCTGAAATGCAAGAACTTGCAAGTCAACTTCAAGATCTCTCCGACAAGGGATTCATCCGTCCGAGTCATTCACCGTGGGGTGCACCCGTCTTATTCGTTAAAAAGAAGGATGGATCATTTCGCATGCGTATTGAGTACCGCGAACTCAACAAGCTTACTATCAAAAACCGTTATCCTTTACCTAGAATTGATGACCTCTTTGATCAACTTCAAGGTTCTACTTGCTTCTCGAAGATTGATCTTCGATCTGGTTATCACCAACTCCGTGTGCAAGAGGACGATATTCCAAATACTGCCTTCCGAACAAGGTATGGTCATTACGAGTTCATGGT
Source organism: Smallanthus sonchifolius (assembly GCA_023525975.1). NCBI lineage: Eukaryota > Viridiplantae > Streptophyta > Magnoliopsida > Asterales > Asteraceae > Smallanthus > Smallanthus sonchifolius. The sequence continues at coordinate 30,218,051 of CM042045.1, forward strand.
TATGCCTTTTGGACTAACCAATGCACCCGCAGTTTTCATGGATCTCATGAATCGTGTGTGCAAACCGTACCTTGATAAGTTCATGATCGTTTTCATCGATGACATCTTAATCTATTCCAAGACTAAAGCCGATCATGAGCAACATCTTAGATTGGTCTTGGATCTCTTGAAGAAAGAACAACTATATACCAAATTCTCCAAATGTGAATTTTGGTTAAAAGAAGTTCAATTTCTTGGTCACATTGTCAACGACAAGGGTATTCATGTTGACCCTGCTAAGATCGAAACGGTTAAGAATTGGAATACCCCGAAGACTCCCACTGAAGTTCGTTCATTTCTGGGTCTTGCGGGATATTACCGTCGTTTCATCTCAAACTTCTCTAAAATTGTTGTCCCCCTTACCGCTTTGACCCACAATGGTAAGACTTATGAATGGGGACCAAAACAAGAAGAAGCTTTCCAAACCCTTAAGCAAAAGTTGTGCAATGCTCCCATTTTGACTCTCCCTGATGGGAATGATGATCTAGTTGTCTACTGTGATGCTTACAACCAAGGTCTTGGTTGTGTCCTCATGCAACGAGGCAAAGTAATCTCCTACGCATCACGACAACTCAAGATTCACGAGAAGAATTATACGACGCATGATCTCGAGTTGGGTGCGGTCGTATTCACGTTAAAGATTTGGAGACATTATCTCTATGGCACAAAATGTGTGGTGTTCACCGACCACAAAAGTCTTCAACACATTTCAACCAAAAAGAACTCAATATGAGGCAACGACGTTGGGTTGAACTCCTTAACGACTATGACTGCGAGATTCGTTACCATCCCAGCAAAGCGAATGTTGTAGCCGACGCTTTGAGTCGAAAGGACCATGTTATGCTTCATTGTGCCCGAATTCAAACCGATATTCAAACCCGCATCTTAGAAGCTCAACACGTCTCAGTCACCGAGGGTAACATGTACGAGGAAATGTCGTGTGGTGTTGAACTTCTGCTTGAATCAAAACCAAATGGCTTACTTTATTACTTGAACCGTATTTGGGTTCCCGATCGCGATGATCTCCGTACATTTCTCATGAACGAGGCTCATAAGACTCGTTATTCTATTCATCCTGGTGCGGATAAAATGTACCAAGATCTTCGCCAACAATATTGGTGGCCCGGTATGAAAAAGGACATTGCTCTTTATGTTGCTAAATGTTTAACCTGCTCCAAAGTCAAAGCCGAACATCAACGTCCTTCTGGTTTACTTGAACAACCGGAAATTCCCGTGTGGAAATGGGAAAACTTAGCTATGGATTTTATTACCAAACTCCCTCGCACCTCGAGTGGTTATGATAGTATTTGGGTGATCATTGATCGTCTCACCAAATCTACTCATTTCTTGCCTATCCGTGAAGACTATCGGGTTGAAAAACTAGCCCGAATTTACAATGATGAAATTATGAGCCGTCATGGTGTTCCCTTGAACATAATATCCGATCGAGATGCCCGGTTCACTTCTCGATTTTGGCAATCACTCCAAACTGCTCTTGGCACACGATTGGATTTGAGCACGGCTTACCATCCCCAAACTGATGGTCAAACCGAGCGAACAATCCAAACACTTGAAGACATGCTTAGAGCTTGTGTAATCGATTTTGGTGGAAATTGGGATTCACATTTATCCCTCATTGAGTTCTCTTAACATAATAGCTATCACACAAGTATCAACATGGCTCCATTCGAAGCTCTTTATGGTCGCAAGTGTCGTTCTCCTATCTGTTGGAACGAGATTGGTGAAGCAAAAATCACCGGTCCCGAGCTAATTCAAGAAACATCCGACAAGATTATTCAAATCCGTGACAACATCCGAACAACGAGAAGTCGGCAAAAGATTTATGCCGATAAACGACGAAAACCCTTGGAATTCCAAGTCGGTGACCTTGTTCTTCTTATGGTGTCCCCATGGAAGGGTGTGGTCCGTTTTGGAAAGAAAGGCAATTTAGCCCCTCGCTACGTTGGTCCATTCAAAATCCTTGAAAGAATTGGGAAAGTGGCCTACAAACTCGAATTACCTCCGTCTCTTGGCAATGTGCATCCTACATTTCATGTATCAAATATGAAGAAATGTCTCGCCGATGAGAATCTCCATATACCGCTTGATGACGTGCACATTGATGAAACGATGCACTTCGTTGAGAAACCGGTAGGAATTATGGATCGTGAAATCAAGCAACTCAAGCGAAGTCGTATTCCTGTTGTCAAAGTTCGTTGGGAATCTAAGCGTGGTCCTGAATTTACTTGGGAACAAGAGGGCCAAATGAAGCTCAAGTACCCCCATCTTTTTACTGATGCCGTAGTTTCCTCTAACTAAATTTCGGGACGAAATTCCCTCAACATGGGGAGACTGTAACATTTCTGATTTTTAGTATCCGTATTTCAAATTCAATGTAATGCATTTCAAACCAAATTCTAGTGCACTGTTTTATTCTATTCGTACCATCAATTGAATATGATATTTCAACGATAATCTGCAAATTTTACACGGTTATAACCTACTAAAACACTACATAAGTATCTATTTATACAAATATGTCAAAGACCAAAGTTACAGGGTCTGATGTTGAAAATTTACAAGAAACCCTAATAGGCACGATCGCGCCTCGTTCTGACACTGTCCGCCAAGTGCCTTGGCACGGTCGCGCGGCTTGCTTTGGAACGATCGCGCCTGGTGCCTTAGCACGGTCACGCCGCATATTGGCACGGTCGCACCTCTCATCAGTTGAAACGTAAATACAGACTTTAATCACAGAGACGTTCGATTTCGTAACCGTTTTACACGTTCCAACTATTAACAAACAGAGTTAAGCCACTTGATCGTCCTAATTACAACAAATAAACGGAATTTCATCAATTTACCCAATAATCAACAAAATTGTCCACTAGAACATCGAATCCTCCAAATTGCTTGCAATTCTCCCAAGCAAACGCACAAACGATTCTCCCAGAAGCTACTGACCCTCTTGAAGCAACCGGAATCGTAGCAGATGACGCCGGAAACCAAGCTCGCCGACGTCGGAACTCCTTTCTACCGTTCGCTATCAATTCGCCATCATTCCGGGTAATTGAAACCTTGCCCTCTATCGATTCAGTCCTTAGATCAAAAGCCCCATGTTAATTTGGGCTTCCAATATGGAAATCATCTTAAACCCGAATCTAGTTTTTGTTTAAAAATGATTTAATCGAATCCGACTTTAGCAAACGCACAAACGATTCGCCCAGAAGCTACTGACCCTCTTGAAGCAACCGGAATCGTAGCAGAAGACGCCGGAAACCAAGCTCGCCGACGTCGGAACTCCTTTCTACCGTTCGCTATCAATTCGCCATCATTCCGGGTAATTGAAACCTTGCCCTCTATCGATTCAGTCCTTAGATCAAAAGCCCCAGGTTAATTTGGGCTTCCAATATGGAAATCATCTTAAACCCGAATCTAGTTTTTGTTTAAAAATGATTTAATCGAATCCGACTTTAGACACGTTTTAAATCCAATTAATCTATGCAAAAAGACTCTAAATAATCTAATGGATGAAAGCCCTATGATTTCCAATCCTGTTATTATAAGAATTAGTCAATTCGTTCCTGATTTGGAACAGACGCAGTCGCGCCAATCATCTAGCGCGGTCGTGCCTCAAGAGACGCAGTCGTGCCGACTATCAGCGCGGTCGTGTCCTCCTGTACAGACCCAATCATGCCCTTTGGCTAATCTCAGTCGTGTCTTAGGATCATAGACACGATCGTGCCTAGCCAAGGCACGGTCGTGCCTAATGATTTAATTAGTTTAAGCTCTCTGTTTGATCAACACGGTCGCGCCCTGACTAGCATGGTTGCGCCCGTGGTTTGAGCACGATCGTGCCCTTCCCAGGCACGGTCGTGTGTGAGTTAAAATCTTGGCAGAATTATAAATTTTATATATTTTTCAAACCACAAATATTCTGATTAAATTACAAAATAAAAATAGTTGAATTTTATAAAATTGCATTTAATCTTATTTAGAAAGAACAAATATTTAATAAATGGAAAATTAATTATTTAAAGTTTATAAAATTTAATTTACAATTATTGTTAAACCTTTCATTTAAAAAGTATTTAAATGGTTAAGTTACTTTTTATAAATAAATAAATAAAATGATTATTTATTTAATTTATATTTAAACAAAAACGATTAATTAATTATACTAACTTATAACTAATACTTACAATGTTTCCATAAACAATAATTATTTACAAACTCAAACCCTAATCAAAATATTCTAAAAATACTCTTTCAAACTTTGTATATTTTATTCAATACCTCCAATTACAAATCAATGACCTTATTACACAAGTCCAAATGCAACTTTAGACTTAAACATTGGTGCACACTATTAATACCATATACATTACTCCTTAGGTTAACTTGTGCATTTCAAGGATCCTTACTATCTAATATCTTTGTTAGCTACGCCTTCGAACCAAGTGAGTATTTCATAGCCCTTTTTACTCTTTTACACTTTTGGGGTGAAACATGAACATTATTCAAATCACACGTTATATTTACACGAACAACACAAGTACAAATCCTATTTACATTCATATGTGCAATTTGAGCTTTATGCCCGAGTACTAGGTGTGCTGACCTTTGTATGCGATTATGTGCAATCATTAACTATACAAGCCGAAGATTTTCAATGATAGATTTATTGAGTCTGACAAACCCACCCAGATTGGGTGATTGATACCGACAACACAATTTTTGAATGCTAGTTACAAAGGTTTGATTGTACATGGTTACAAAATAGCTGCTCCCCATAAATGCCTTATTTATCATGTTATGTAAGGATTTGTTTTACAAACTATATGCTATCTATATAAACATGTGTTATACTCACCAACTTTTTAGTTGACTTTATTTTATTCATGTTTCAGGTTCTAACGTGTGAGATTGTTCAAGATGTGCTACACATAGGATTGGACTTAGTTAATTTAAATAAAAGAACTCTATGTATTTTCAATTTTGTTCTATTTTGGATTTGGTTATGTTTGGATTATTTGCAATGAAATTTGACGTTTAATATATCTAATTTAGTCAACCTTGTGCTTATGAACAGTCTACATGTCCCGCCCCGATGATTCCGCCATCGGTCTGGGTGTGACAACTAAATCCAGAAATCAGAATCAAGGACCTTCTAACTACATGTCTACAGCTTTGATATCTCGGCATGATGAAAATTATGACTGGGGTATTCATTTGGAAGATATAGTGGCTCATGTTAGTCAAGCTTTTCTAACTGAGGTTCATCCTGAAGATGGAAGTGAAAATTGTTCTTCTGATAGTGACTCTTCAGATTCTGGGAGTGTAAATGAAAATGAAGAGTCATTGCCTCAGAAAAATGCACAAAAGTTTTCAAATGAAGAATTATTGACTGATGCAGCTGCTGGAAAGGTTACTGAAAAGATTGCAGAGATGTTAGCTGAAGGAAATGTATTCATGGCTGATTCTAAGAAGGTACAACAACTTGACTCATGTTTAAAATGCATTGATTTAGAATTCAAAGTTACAAGATTGTGTGATGTTAACACTACTCTTATCTGTGACATGAAATCAATGTACACATCGGACCAAAAGTTAAAGGAAAATGAAACTGTTTTGAAAACTAATGTTGATTCTTTGAGAAATGATATCAAAGTTTTGCAAAACAAAGTAAATGACCAAGCTTTTCGTCTCGATGTGTCATATGCTGAATATGAAAAGAAGATTAATGAACTTGCTGTGTCACAGTCTGTAGTAACAAAATTGCTACGAAAGCTTGAATGTTACAAGAATTCTAGTTTCTTGTTGGATTATTATAATGATAAAGCTTCGGGAGAAAAGGTTATTGGTGGGGTTGGTTTTTGTCCTAATATTGATGATAGTGAGATTAAGGGTGGTGTTGGTTATTGTCCACCATTTAATGCAAATTATACCCCGAGTGTGATTGAGGAAGTTTTGGTTGAAGATCTGGAACCAAAAATTGTGTTGAACATCAATCCTGTTACTGGAAATGACATAGTATATGATGATTCAACTGATGATGATGTGTTTGATTCAGACAAGGTTAAAGGCACAGTAAAATAATGTAAGTATGTGGAACCTGTTGTGGTGAAAATAGTGACCAGAGACAGGTGCATTCTATCTGAACCGGATGATGTGAGTGAACAACCAAAACCTAAACATAGTTTTAAACCAGTTAAATCTTTTATAAGTGGAGGTTTTGATTCCCAAGAGACAAACCAGATTGAGAATATCTCTAATCTTGATTTTTGCAAAAAGAAACTTACAGAGGAATCTCATAAGGTTGTTTGTTCATAAAACACTATGTCTCAGTGTTCATCATCTAATTCTTTCAAGGTTCAGAAAGAAACATATGTGCGTGTTTACAAGGAAAAACGCTCTTGTTTTCATTGTGATACTGTTGGTCATATCATGAAAGACTGTCCAAACAAAAACTTGGGAAAACGTCTGGAAAATCCAAGGTTGGCACATTCTTTTGTGAATCCATCGACAAAATCTGTAAACATGACTGTGGATAGTGATGTAAAGAAGCCAAATGTTCATCCTGCTTCTGAGTATATGCAAGTTGAGTCTGTGAAAGTTGTGAAGAAGGTGGAGACTACTCATCCAAAAGAAAATTGTCTAGACCACAACGACGTCGAAGAAATAAACGTTTGAGAAAACTTCTTGAACAAACAGTGGTAAATGACAAGGTTGAGGTAGTAAGTGTGAGTGAAAATGTTCCAGTGACTTCAAAATGGAAACCAAAATCATTTGTTTCTAGTTCGGAGACAAAATCTACTGAAATTCTGGAGAAATTAGATTGTGTATTAAAAGAAATTGTTTATTTTGATGAATCAGGACGACCCAAGACCACAATGGCTTGGGTCTCTATTACTAAATAATTGTTTCTCTTTGTATGCAGGGAACTCCAAGGAGGACTGTTGGCAACCATTGGTATGTTGACAGTGGATGTTCTCGGCATATGATGGGTAATCTTAATTTATTGGAAAGAATGATACATATATGCTAGACATGAGCACGGCAACAATAATGTCGTCTGTTCCAACGTGTCTTCTTTCGAATGTTTCCTAGTCCGATTCAACTTTGTGGCACCAGAAAATGGCTCACATTAATTTCAAAAAAATGAATTATCTTGTCAAGAACGGGTTGATTTCTGGTGTCCCAGTTATGAGATTTCATGTGAATGCAGACTGTAATCCATGCAAGAAAGGGAAGCAGCATAGGAAGCCTCATCCTTCAAAGGCGATTAATTCAATTGTGACTCCTCTAGAGTTGTTGCATATGGATTTGTTCGGACCTATTAGTGTCAAGAGTGAAGGAGGCAAATCTTATTGTTTGATTGTGACTGATGATTACTTGAGGTTTTCTTGGGTAAAATTTCTTGCTTCTAAGGATGAAACAGCTGAATTTCATAAGTTCCAAATTCTGGGCCTTGAGAAATTATTCAATTTGCAAGTCAGGAGAATTCGGAGTGACAACGGCACAGAATTCAAGAACGGAAATTTGGGTTTATTCTGTTTGACAAAGGGTATCCATCATGAATTCAGTGCTCCTTATGTTCCTCAACAGAATGGTGTTGCTGAACGGAAGAATCGAACTCTTATTGAGACGGCTCGTATTATGTTATCTGATTCAAAGCTGTTGGTTACTTTTTGGGCAGAGGCCGTAAATACAGCTTGTCATGTTCTCAATAGGGTTTTGACCGTGAAGAAACACAACAAAACTTGTATGAATTGCTGAACAATCGAAAGCCTAATTTGGCATATCTTTTGCCCTTTGGAAATTCATGTACCTTGTTAAAGACTCGCGATATTCCTACGAAATTCAGCTCGAATGCGATTGAGGGAATTTTCTTGGGATATGTTGCTAATCTCATAATAAGAGAGTGTTTAACAAAGAATCACGTCAAATTGAAGAGTGGTTTCATATTGACTGTAATAATCGTTCTGTTTCTCAGGATGCAAAAGGTCCTTCTTGGGCATTTGATTATGATGCATTATTCAGATCTTTCAATACTCTATCAGTCCTACTGCAATGATGATTCAATTGTTGATCCTCGTTCGGTTATTCCGATTGTGGATACTCCTTCAGTTGATCCGAATGTAGCTTCAACTTCGGGTATAACACAACATGATGACTCTGACGATGATGTAACTGTGTTTCAGAAGTCTTCAATTGATTTCCAGGACATAGTTGATGATTCATCAGCATCAGCATCGGTTGAGGGGGAGTTGTCTTCAGATCTTGATTCTGTTATTCGAGCTTCGGATATTCCTCAGTCTCGTGTACATAAGAATCATCCAACTAACAATATTATTGGTGATTTAAATGCAGGTGTTCAAACGAGGCATCGTACACTTGCAGAAAATTCCTGTTTGTATACTCAGATTGTGGATACAGGTATCTTGGAGACGTGTTTACATGCTTGCTTTGTTTCTCAAACTGAACCTAAGAATGTGGTTGAGGCTTTGGATGATGATTGTTGGATTGAGGCTATGCAGGAAGAATTAGCTCAATTTGATAAATTGCATGTTTGGGATTTTGTTGACTTACCCAAGGGTTCAAGATCTATTGGCACAAAGTGGGTTTTCAAATGTAAACGTGATGATCGTGGAGTTGTGGTACGTAATAAGGCTAGATGTCACACCCCGCCAAGGCGGAAACGCGAGGCGTAACGTTCACTGGTTTTCGAAGCATATGATTACCGCAAACACATACATGATATTGGATACATAACCAAAGTTTAAATGTTTACATCCCAAAACATAACTTAGTTTTTACAAAGTTTAAGATTTCTCAAATATGACTCAAAACCATGAGTTATACAAGTGAAATCCTTCCAAAAGCTGTATCCTCATGTATGTAAGTAACCTACATTGCTAGCCTGGAAACCACGTTCATTTTCCTGAAAACATACTTAAAAACGTCAACACGAGGTTGGTGAGCTCACAAATTACTATAAAGAGTTATCATAAACCCAATGTTTAAACCTGATCATTTTCACCTGATCAAAACCCTTTATTTAAACCTGATCACTTTAGCCTGATCAAAACTCTTTTTTTTTAAAACTTGATCACTTTAACCTGATCAGAACCCTTTTGCATGTATTACCAATGAATTTGAATACTAATCCGATCTATTGACCCCATTTGTAAGCTTGCAAGGAATACAAAATAGTATTTAATGTACGAGACCGTAACCAAACCCCGACCTTTTGTGCCTCCCCCTCGCCTTTTTGCGAGTAAGACAATATGCGGTCATTCGGCCCTTTTGACCCCTGGTTAGCGCGACTAACCAATAGTACTATCCATATAATCCCGGGCTAAAATAGCTAATGGTTACAAACTTATTCAGAGGACTTTAAGCGCTTTACTTTTCCCTCAATACACACATACGGTCAGATCATTAGTTCAATTCATTTACACACAAAAGTCTTTTACAAGTATGTTTCCACCCCAAATCATTTGAAAAACTTAGAAAAAGGGGTTTGTGAAACTCATCTCGACAGTATGACTGCTAGCAAACACTTGAATAACCGTAAACCCCGCTTATCCGTACCCTAAATACACAAGGATACCTTACATGTTAAGACTAACCGTCTTAAACACAAGTTGTTCACCCGCCTTAACGAATCCCGTTAAGTGCGTCTTTGTTTAATAAAACCGTGTTTTATCGTGACGACCCGTTGGTGATTATTATTCCAGTCTAGACGCTTTACTTATTTTCTAAGAAAATAATATATTTCCATATTGGTGACTTGATACGTTTGTCAAAAATAAATATTATTTTTGCAACATCATATAATATATTTATATTATATTTCACGTATTACCATATAATTATTTCGTATCAATAATTATATAAAACTACAAATGTCGTTCAAGTATGTTCTAAGCATGCGAGTCGTCCTACGTGCACATAATCCATGTTAACACGTACTCATACAATTTACTCGTTCCGAACGACATTTATTAACGTGTTTACGTTCAACATGCATTTATTTATATCTATTTATGCACACAAATATAATCATGTTTTAACAATCCAACATATATTTAAACAAGTTTCTCAATAACATATGATTATTTATCCTTAAACCGAACGTCTTTATATTTCATTATTCGCGTCTACGTTCCATGTTATCAACAAGTTCTAAACATATATGTTTTCATTTATTTAGTCGTTTCATATTTCGTTTCGATTTAACAATTTTCCCGTTATTTATATATATATACCATGACTTCTACATATACCCATATATATGAAACGTTTAACCATGTTCATACTTGACAATATTTTCAGATTCACCAAACTTAAACACATGTATGTTCCATACGATTACACATATATTTCACTTTTTCACCAAATATAAGTTAGACTTTTACTAATCTAACTTATTAACAAAATCATCCAACATCAAAAATACACCTATTAAATTGACATTCTTGTTTATGTATTCACAAGTTTTGTTATTTCCAATCATTTACCAAAACAATCACAAACATATATATATTTATTTCGATCCATCTATATATATGCATGTATGTTCTAGTCTCTGCTTATACATATAAAAATCATACACTTCTAAGTTTTAATCAAATCAAACATATATAAACACATGCATGTATAATTTCGACCAACATACATATATATATATATCCATCTTTTTTTTTAGTTTTTATCTACCTTTAACACAAGATTATGTATCAATAATCAACCCAACAAATATTTCATTTTATCTTTAATAATTTTGACCCATTTATATATATTTGTACAAAATCCTAGCTTTTATATTTTATAAAGTTAGATTTTTTTAAGAAAACTCTTTTAATCTTTAAATCTCTTTATTTATTATGATGAACAACATGTTTAGATTAAGAAAAAGAGATGGAATTAGAGTCGGGTGTCGTTTTTCCTTACCACTAGTCAAGCTAGGTGGGGATTCGTTAGTAGAAAGATGTTGATGACTTGATGCACTAGCAAACCGGCTCTTAAACCGTCAAGAATTTCTTGGATCTCCAAAGCTCTAACTAAGGCTGTCTAGAACTTGCTCTTGAATATGAAAGGTGGAATGGTGCTAGTGTGAGTGTGTGAGTATATCGTATATATAGAGAGAGATGGAAGAGTTTGAGTGTTGGATGCTTCAACACTCTATCATTATTATCATTCATGATTATAAATAGATAGATTTGACCATTGGTTGGTCTAACACTCAATGAAAGATGGTTCTATGACACAAGACCATGATGGGTTAGTAGGTGATTTGGTGAATGGGTGGCCCCCATTGAGGCTCTCGGCCAAGAGGGGTTAGGGGGGGGGGTGTTGGGTCTTGTTCCCACATGTGGTATTAATCTAGTTATTAGTTGAGTGATTTTTGGGTAGGGTATACCCGGTAGGCGCTCTCGTGATCTAACGCTCGGTGTTCGGATTTTTAAATGTCAAAAATCCTATATATTTTGTATCTTGATTATTTTTCAATAATCCACTAATTTAACACGTCATAGTTAATGTTTAACTATAATATATATATGCACTCGTAATAATAACTCGTCACCATGAACTGATATCGTTGTGTTCATTTTTAATAATCTTGTCACCAATATATATGTTTTTATATCAAAGCGTATTACTAGACTTTTCCGGAATAAAGATTTGTTAATCACCAACGACGTTCCTTGCGGGTTATAACCGTTTACTTCCTAGTAATTCTAAAAATTACTAAAGTATAATATTTGTTCCTTTGCTAGACTCCATGACAAAACTATGTCAAAATAATAAACCAGGAAATATAATTAATGAACGTGCAATTATGAAATATGGATATTGACCTGGTATGCTGGGTGTCACATTCTCCCCATGTTAAAGAGAATTTCGTCCCGAAATTCAGTTGTTGTCCTTTTGACTTGGAGTGTTCGTGAACAAGAATGGGTACTTGGCTTTCATTTGATCTTCTCTTTCCCACGTATACTCGGGACCACGCTTTGAATTCCAACGTACCTTAACCAATTTAACACGGCTACGCCTTGTTTTCTGAACCTTCCAATCTGTAACTTCAATAGGTTCCTCAACGAAGTGCAGCTTGTCATTTATGTGAATTTCATCAGGCGGTATAATTAACGTCTCGTCTGATAAGCACTTCTTGAGATTGGACACATGAAACTTATCATGTACATTGCTTAGTTCCTGTGGCAACTTGAGCTTGTATGCTACAGAGCCAACCCTAGCCAATATTTCAAATGGTCCAACGTACCTAGGGTTAAGCTTGCCATGGTTGCCAAATCTTGCAACTCCCTTCCATGGTGAGACCTTCAACATGACCCGGTCCCTAACTTGGAATTCTAATGGTCTTCGTCTGTTATCCGCGTAACTCTTTTGCCTGTCACGGGCGGCCTTCAGACGATCCTTGATTTTGAAAATCTTGTCAGTAGTTTCCTGAATAACCTCAGGACCAGTTAAATACTTGTCGCCAACCTCTGCCCAACATAGCGGTGAACGACACTTTCGACCATACAAAGCCTCAAACGGAGCGGCTTTGATGCTGGTGTGGTAACTGTTATTGTATGAAAACTCAGCTAGCGGCAAATGAGTATCCCAATTTCCACCGAAGTCGATTGCACACGCACGGAGCATATCCTCTAAGGTTTGAATGGTCCTTTCGCTTTGACCATCGGTTTGTGGGTGATATGCCGTGCTCATGTCAAGACGTGTGCCCATGGCTTCTTGTAATGATTTCCAGATTCTAGACACGAATCTGCTGTCTCTATCAGAGATAATAGAAATTGGTACCCCATGCCTAGACACAATTTCCTTGATATAAAGCTTTGCAAGTTTCTCGGTTTTATCCGTTTCTTTGATGGGTAGGAAATGAGCTGATTTTGTCAAACGATCGACAACTACCCATATCGTGTCATATCCGCTCGACGTCCTGGGCAACTTTGTAATGAAATCCATGGAAATTTGTTCCCATTTCCATTGAGGTATCTCGGGTTGTTGTAACAATCCCGATGGTTTCTGTTGTTCTGCCTTTACCTTTGAACATATCAGGCATTTACCGACATAAATGACAATTTCTCCTTTCATGTTCGGCCACCAATAGTGTTCTTTCAAATCCTTATACATCTTATCCGAACCTGGGTGAATGGAGTACCTGGACTTGTGGGCTTCGTCCATAACCAACTCCCGTAAGTTACCATAACATGGCACCCAAATTCTATTCATGAAGTATAAAGTATCATCTGACTTTGGTTCCAACTGCTTTATCATTCCTCGTAAAGCTTCATTCTGAATGTTTTCTTCTTTGATTGCCTCTTGTTGTGCCATCCGGATTTGAGTCGTGAGACTCGTATGAATTGTCAATCCTAGGGCACGAACACGAAGAGTTTTAACCCGTTCCTTATGACTCAAGGCATCTGCTACGACGTTTGCCTTACCAGGGTGATACTTGATATCACAGTCGTAATCATTCAGTAGCTCTACCCAACGGCGTTGTCTCATGTTGAGTTCTTTCTGGTTAAAGATGTGCTGGAGACTCTCGTGGTCTGTAAAGATAGTACATTTTGTACCGTATAAGTAATGTCTCCAAATCTTGAGTGCAAACACGACAGCACCCAATTCCAGATCGTGAGTCGTATAATTTTTCTCATGGACTTTCAGCTGTCTGGATGCATACGCTATGACTTTTTCTTTCTGCATCAACACACATCCCAGACCTTGGTGTGATGCGTCACAGTACACAATGAAATTATCAGTCCCTTCGGGAAGGGATAGGATTGGTGCACTGCAAAGTTTCTGCTTCAGCAATTGAAAAGCTGATTCTTGTTTATCAGTCCAATCAAACTTTTTGTCCTTCTGAGTTAACATGGTCATAGGCAAAGCTATCTTTGAAAAATTCCCGATAAATCGCCTGTAATAGCCTGCCAAACCCAGAAATTGACGCACCTCAGTCGGATTTCTTGGTGCTTCCCAGTTTCTGATAGCTTCAATCTTGGATGGATCTACGTGAATACCATTCTTATTGATGACGTGTCCGAGAAAGTGAACCTCTCGGATCCAAAACTCACACTTAGAGAATTTGGCGTAAAGCTTCTCATTCCTGAGTAGTTCCAAGATTAATTTCAAATGATGTTCATGTTCTTCCTTGGTTCGTGAATATATCAATATGTCATCGATAAACACAATCACGAATTTATCCAAGTATGGCTTGCACACACGGTTCATGAGATCCATGAAAACAGCCGGTGCATTAGTCAAGCCAAATGGCATAACTAGGAACTCGTAGTGACCGTAACGAGTCCTAAAAGCCGTTTTTGATATATCTTCTTCTTGAATTTTCAGTTGATGATACCCTGATCGTAGATCGATTTTAGAATAGAAACTGGAACCTTGAAGTTGATCAAACAAATCGTCTATTCGAGGAAGAGGATACCGGTTTTTGATTGTCAGCTTGTTCAATTCCCGGTAATCAATACACATTCTAAAGGTTCCATCCTTTTTCTTTACAAACAGGACCGGAGCTCCCCATGGTGAGAAACTCGGTCTTATGAAACCTTTGTCAAGTAATTCTTGTAGTTGGCTTGACAGTTCCTGCATCTCGGAAGGGGCTAGACGATACGGAGATCGTGCAACTGGTGCGGCTCCTGGTACTAGGTCGATCCGGAACTCGACTTGCCTTGATGGTGGTAATCCAGGTAAGTCCTCGGGAAATACTTCAGGGTAATCCCTAACGATTGGTATGTCATCGAGTCGACGTTCCTCGGGTTTCTTCTCGACGATGTGAGCCAGGAATGCACAATAACCCTTGCGTAGATACTTATGAGCTTTCATGCAGTTTATCATCTTCAACATCGTTCTACACTTTTCGCCTCGAATTGAAAGAATTTCTCCACTTGGTAGTGGGATACGTACAAACTTCTCGAAGCATACGATCTCGGCACGATTCTTTGATAACCAATCCATGCCAATAACAATATCAAAACTCCCTAGTTCGACGGGTAGAAGGTCTATACTGAATGTATGGTTTTCTAAATATAAAGTACAACCCCTAATGACCTCTCCGGTTTCTATTAATTTTCCATTCGCCAATTTAATTGTATAACTTTGATCTAGTTTGCTGGCCTTAATACTGAGTAAGGATTTAAAATCATTTGACACAAAGCTCATATCCGCACCCGAATCAAAAATTACAGAGGCATAGTGATTATTTATCGGGAACGTACCAGTGACGATGTTTGGGTCCTGGCGTGCGTCCCTTGCACACATCACAAATGCCCTCCCACGTGCCTGAGCGTTGGTCTGATTCTTCCACTTGGGACAATCCTTCTTGAAGTGCTTCAGGTCTCCACATATGAAACATCCCGGTTTAAATTTCCCCATTTGGCTCGACAAGCTGGTGTGGTGTGACCAAACCTGTCGCACTTTCCACATTTGATACATTCACCGGTGTGCTGATTTCCGCACTTCTTACACCTCGGTAGGCCCCTATCATACTCCTTCCTTTCCGTTGTGTTGGCTGCAAAAGCCTTCACAGTTCCTTGTTTCTTAAACCCTTGTTTTCCAGATTTATTACTTGAATTTCCCATCCATTTCCTTTTCTCCCCAGATCTACCTTCCTCGTTCTCCTTCCTTCTAAACACTCCATTACGCACTGCGTCATCCCTCAGTTTGAATGCTAAAGTTATAGCACTCTTGGCATCCATTGGATTAGATGATGTTACCATACTACGAATTTGAGGCGCAAGGCCCCACAGATACCTTTCCACACGCTTATGTTCTGGTGTGACCATATGAGGTACCAGAATTGCCAATTCATTAAAACGGTCGGTGTACCCCACCACATCATCTCCGATCATTTGTAAGTTCCACATCTCAGTTTCAATCTTTTGCAATTCGTTTCGAGGACAATATTCCTCGATCATCATGTTTTTCAAGTCTTCCCAAGATAATTGATACGCTGTCTCTCTCCCCAAAGTCTTGACTTGTGAATTCCACCAGGTTAAAGCTTTATCAGTGAGTGTGCATGTAGAATACTTCACCATGCAGTCAGCGGTGCATTCACTAATATCAATCACCGATTCCATCTTTTCTATCCATCTCATTAGCCCAACTGCACCCTCGGTGCCATTGAAACTGCGGGGTTGCAGGATAGGAAGGCCTTGTAGGTGGACTTCCTATTTGGAGCATCTGTAGAATCACAAGTCATAACGTCATTAATTCGGATCATGACTATGTGTTATGGCTTATTTATTTTATTACCTCCGGAACCTCCTGCCGTACCGCTACCTCCTGCTGTACCGCTACCTCCTGCACCTCCTCCGCCGGCACCGCTGCCGTTTCCGCCGCCACTATTTCGATTTGCTTCATACTGCTCCATGGCGGCAGCTACTCGCTGTGCTATGAGTTGTTCCACGTTTGAGGAAATCGTCTCGTTGTTGCCACTAGTAGTGTTACGGGGCGTCCTTCGCTTAGGTGCCATGACGTTCTTTCTAACATAACATTTAAAGAGAAACAACATTATATAATAATAATGATAGATCATGACATAAGGATACAACAACGTCAAACGTAAACAACCATCATCACAACATAAACCATCACATACATAGTTAAAACATACATAGTACATTGTTCCAAAAGACAAGGATACAAAAGGGATGGGTTCACATGACCACATCAGTACTAAAGTTTTAAACTACATAACGTGCTACGGGCACAACCCGCCCGTAATAGGTCTAGAAAAAGAAGTGGGAGTACAACCCAATCATCATGGCAAGTCCTGTCATGACAAAGCTAGCCCTAGCCACAAACTCTTTGCCACAGTCCTCTCCTCCAGCGCCTCCACCATGTCTCGGACCGTGATAGTGAACTGCCAGTCTATATCAGCTCTTAACTCTAGGTAGTCAGTGGCACCCTGTATGTCTCGGGTGCTGTCCTCCAGAGTCTGCACATGAGATCTGAGCCCTTGACGTAGTCGTGTGGCTGTATCCCCATGTGCCCGGATATCATCTAGGAGGTCATCAAGACGCTCCTCGTGCGTATGAACACGTGCTACCAATGTAGGCACTGTGAGCTCCATGGCTTCCCCAGTGTGAAGTAGGGGTGTTGGGGAGTTGGAGGACTCCCCGAGCTCAAAGGTAGAGGGGATGCTCTCCATTTCCCTCCATCGTGCCAGTGTACGGGGCATCCAGCTGATAGTCCCCATAGTAGGTTGGTAGCAGGGTCGTTACCTAGGTGGTTCCTCATCAGTCTCCAAGTCTTCCGGGTCACGGGCTGCCAGAGTCCTCTTGCGTGGAAATCGAACCTTCTTCCTAGCACTCTTTACCATAACTGGTCCTCCACTTTTCTTTCGGTAGACGATAGGCGGTTCTCCCAGGGTGACATTGGGTGGTGTGGAGCTACGGACTTGCACTAGACTTCCAGGGCGTGCGACGGGAAGTCTCTCGTTGGAGTCAGAGGCAGAGACGGGGTCAGAGCGTGACGACATGCTTGTGACTTCAATATCCATATTACATGATGACTAGTTATGCAATGCTTATGCAATGAAAACATTTTAGTGAGTCATTCAACTTATAGACTAGGTTCCATTTTAGACTCCTAGTTCGCTATAATCAATGGCTCTGATACCAAGTTCTGTCACACCCTGCCAAGGCGAAAACGCGAGGCGTAACGTTCACTGGTTTTCGAAGCATATGATTACCGCAAACACATACATGATATTGGATACATAACCAAAGTTTAAATGTTTACATCCCAAAACATAACTTAGTTTTTACAAAGTTTAAGATTTCTCAAATATGACTCAAAACCATGAGTTATACAAGTGAAATCCTTCCAAAAGCTGTATCATCATGTATGTAAGTAACCTACATTTCTAGCCTGGAAACCACGTTCATTTTCCTGAAAACATACTTAAAAACGTCAACACGAGGTTGGTGAGTTCACAAATTACTATAAAGAGTTATCATAAACCCAATGTTTAAACCTGATCATTTTCACCTGATCAAAACCCTTTATTTAAACCTGATCACTTTAGCCTGATCAAAACTCTTTTGTTTAAAACTTGATCACTTTAACCTGATCAGACTCCTTTTGCATGTATTACCAATGAATTTGAATACTAATCCGATCTATTGACCCCATTTGTAAGCTTGCAAGGAATACAAAATAGTATGTAATGTACGAGATCGTAACCAAACCCCGACCTTTTGTGCCTCCCCCTCGCCTTTTTGCGAGTAAGACAATATGCAGTCATTCGGCCCTTTTGACCCCTGGTTAGCGCGACTAACCATGACCGGAGGCGTCACCCCCAATAGTACTATCCATATAATCCCGGGCTAAATTAGCTAATGGTTACTAACTTATTCAGAGGACTTTAAGCGCTTTACTTTTCCCTCAATACACACATACGGTCAGATCATTAGTTCAATTTATTTACACACAAAAGTATTTTACAAGTATGTTTCCACCCCAAATCATTTGAAAAACTTAGAAAAAGGGGTTAGTGAAACTCACCTCGACAGTATGACTGCTAGCAAACACTTGTATAACCGTAAACCCCGCTTATCCGTACCCTAAATACACAAGGATACCTTACATGTTAAGACTAACCGTCTTAAACACAAGTTGTTCACCCGCCTTAACGAATCCCGTTAAGTGCGTCTTTGTTTAATAAAACCGTGTTTTATCGTGACGACCCGTTGGTGATTATTATTCCAGTCTAGACGCTTTACTTATTTTCTAAGAAAATAATATATTTCCATATTGGTGACTTGATACGTTTGTCAAAAATAAATATTATTTTTGCAACATCATATAATATATTTATATTATATTTCGCGTATTACCATATAATTATTTCGTATCAATAATTATATAAAACTACAAATGTAGTTCAAGTATGTTCTAAGCATGCGAGTCGTCCTACGTGCACATAATCCATGTTAACACGTACTCATACAATTTACTCGTTCCGAACGACATTTATTAACGTGTTTATGTTCAACATGCATTTATTTATATCTATTTATGCACACAAATATAATCATGTTTTAACAATCCAACATATATTTAAACAAGTTTCTCAATAACATATGATTATTTATCCTTAAACCGAACGTCTTTATATTTCATTATTCGCGTCTACGTTCCATGTTATCAACAAGTTCTAAACATATATGTTTTCATTTATTTAGTCGTTTCATATTTCGTTTCGATTTAACAATTTTCCCGTTATTTATATATATATACCATGACTTCTACATATACCCATATATATGAAACGTTTAACCATGTTCATACTTGTCAATATTTTCAGATTCACCAAACTTAAACACATGTATGTTCCATACGATTACACATATATACATACACATATATTTCACTTTTTCACCAAATACAAGTTAGACTTTTACTAATCTAACTTATTAACAAAATCATCCAACATCAAAAATACACCTATTAAATTGACATTCTTGTTCATGTATTCACAAGTTTGGTTATTTCCAATCATTTACCAAAACAATCATAAACATTTATATATTTATTTCGATCCATCTATATATATGCATGTATGTTCTAGTCTCTGCTTATACATATAAAAATCATACACTTCTAAGTTTTAATCAAATCAAACATATATAAACACATGCATGTATAATTTCGACCAACATACATATATATATATCCATCTTTTTTTTTTTAGTTTTTATCTACCTTTAACACAAGATTATGTATCAATAATCAACCCAACAAATATTTCATTTTATCTTTAATAATTTTGACCCATTTATATATATTTGTACAAAATCCTAGCTTTTATATTTTATAAAGTTAGATTTTTTTAAGAAAACTCTTTTAATCTTTAAATCTCTTTATTTATTATGATGAACAACATGTTTAGATTAAGAAAAAGAGATGGAATTAGAGTCGGGTGTCGTTTTTCCTTACCACTAGTCAAGCTAGGTGGGGATTCGTTAGTAGAAAGATGTTGATGACTTGATGCACTAGCAAACCGGCTCTTAAACCGTCAAGAATTTCTTGGATCTCCAAAGCTCTAACTAAGGCTCTCTAGAACTTGCTCTTGAATATGAAAGGTGGAATGGTGCTAGTGTGTGTGTGTGTGAGTATATCGTATATATATATATAGAGATGGAAGAGTTTGAGTGTTGGATGCTTCAACACTCTATCATTATTATCATTCATGATTATAAATAGATAGATTTGACCATTGGTTGGTCTAACACTCAATGAAAGATGGTTCTATGACACAAGACCATGATGGGTTAGTAGGTGATTTGGTGAATGGGTGGCCCCCATTGAGGCTCTCGGCCAAGAGGGGTTAGGGGGGGGGGGGTGTTGGGTCTTGTTCCCACATGTGGTATTAATCTAGTTATTAGTTGAGTGATTTTTGGGTAGGGTATACCCGGTAGGCGCTCTCGTGATCTAACGCTCGGTGTTCGGATTTTTAAATGTCAAAAACCCTATATATTTTGTATCTTGATTATTTTTCAATAATCCACTAATTTAACACGTCATAGTTAATGTTTAACTATAATATATATATGCACTCGTAATAATAACTCGTCACCATGAACTGATATCGTTGTGTTCATTTTTAATAATCTTGTCACCAATATATATGTTTTTATATCAAAGCGTATTACTAGACTTTTCCGGAATAAAGATTTGTTAATCACCAACGAGGTTCCTTGCGGGTTATAACCGTTTACTTCCTAGTAATTCTAAAAATTACTAAAGTATAATATTTGTTCCTTTGCTAGACTCCATGACAAAACTATGTCAAAATAATAAACCGGAAATATAATTAATGAACGTGCAATTATGAAATATGGATATTGACCTGGTATGCTGGGTGTCACACTAGACTTGTTGTCCAAGGTTTTAATCAGCAAGAAGTCGATGATTACACCGAAGTTTATGCTCCAGTTGCGATGATAGAGGCTATCCGATTGTTTCTAGCTTATGCTTCTTTCAAGGGTTTCAAAGTTTTTCAATTGGATGTAAAAAGTGCTTTTCTGCATGGAAAGGTAAAGGAAGAGGTATATGTGAAACAGCCGCCTGGTTTTGAAGATCCCAAGTTTCCTGAAAAGCTTTTTAAATTGGATAAAGCGTGATATGGTCATCATCAGGCTCCTCGTGTTTGGTACGAAACTCTGTCGGTGCATTTACTTCAAAATGAATTTGAGCGTGGTCAAATTGATTCTACCCTTTTCAATAAAAAAACAGGGGGAGATTTATTACTTATTCAAATCTATGTTGATGACATAATTTTTGGTTCGACGAATGTTGATCTATGTAAAGACTTTGAAAGAGTGATGAAGTTGAAATTCGAGATGAGCAGCACGGGTGAATTATCTTTCTTTTGGGTCTTCAGGTTGATCAGAAGGAGGATGGTTTTTATATTCATCATACAAAGTATGTTGCAGATATTCTCAATAAGTTTAATATGGAAAATGCTTCAGCTTCCAGCACTCCAATTCCAGTTAATCACAAACTAGATTCTGACCTGAAAGGGAAAGAGGTGGATTGTCGATTATATCGAGGAATGATCGCGTCTTTGATGTATTTGACAGCGTCACGTCCAGATATCATGTTCGCGGTATGCTTGTGTTCGAGATTTCAGTCTAAGCCGAAGGAATCTCATTTGATTGCTGTAAAGCGAATTATTAGATACTTAAATGGTAAACCAAGGTTGGGATTATGGTATCCATTTAATTCTGACTTTGATTTTAAAGCTTTTACAGATTCAGATTATGGAGGTTGCGATCTGGACCGAAAATCAACATCTGGTGGTTGTCAATTTCTAGGGAATAGACTTGTGTCGTGGCAATGCAAAAAAGCAAATCTCAGTTACAATTTCAACATGTGAGGCAGAATATATTGCAGCATCCAGTTGTTGTTCCCAGATCCTTTGGATTCAACAGCAGTTGAGGAATTATGGTTTGAACTTTACAGGGACACCAATGATGATTGATAACACAACCACTATGTCGATCACAACAAATCATGTGAAGCATTCAAAAACTAAGCACATAGACATTCGACATCATTTTATTCGTGATTGTGCAGAGAAGAAGCTGATTGAGTTGGTGAAAGTTCACACGGATGACAATTTTTCCGACTTATTTACCAAAGCATTCGATCGTTCACGGTTTGAATTTCTTAGTCAAATGATTTGTATGCTTAATCTAACATGACAATGGTTTTTCAAAAGGTTTTTATGGAAGTTATTTTTCTTTTAGTTTTATAGATTATTTAACAGTAAATAGTTTTATGCTTTACTTTTAGATAGTTTTCTTGCTTTCTGAAAAACCCAAACAAATTGAAAAAGATAAAATCGGCACTGCTTGAAGTTAGAGAAGAAATGATAGTACATCAGTAGGTGATCACATATTCATGACCATAGATTGACTACCTGGTGTCTGCTCTTATGATTATGCTTGTTTGATTTGATCTAAACTTCTAAAGTCTGCATAAATAGGAAATGATAGCTTCATGACTGCATAACAGTTTATATATAATCTTTTAATTTGAATATTTACATGTAATTTGAATTATCAATAGGATAGAAGCGTTTTTAATCCATTAGTAATGTGAAAACATAATGATCTATGTTACAATTGTGATTTGAACCCATGGTATGTCGGGTGTGTGTGTTAAAAGATCATTATCAGATAAAGAATATGACACTTTAAGTATTTCATGAGATCAGTATCAGACTGTATTGATTAGCACAATATTTCAGTTCACTTTACTACCCATGTCCCGAAAACCATGCAATGTGAAGTTGGACAAAGATATGTTTCTGACAACTTGTTGGAACATATACTCACCCTTGGATCAATTATCTTGATTCCATTGAATATATCCAGATAACAGTTGGATCACGCTACCCTATGTCATTGAATCAATTGATTCTTTGATCATTCTTATGTTGAAGAATTCCATCGGTACAATCTTTCTGTTACTATGAATTATGATACATCATCCAAACCAAGCTATATGAATCATTCGATTCTGAATCATTCTGATTCAATATATCCTTCGGGATCTGATTTCATTGATATGCTAAGTGAGATAGTCTCCTCCTGGAGATTGATCTAAACTTTGCATAGGTCTCAATATGTCTTGAAGATAGTGCAAATTTTATATTTCTGTTGGCATATTTGTGGGGTACACATTGTCTTCATATAAATGGTACTAACTCACAAGAATGTGGAATAAAAACGCTTGTAGTTTCAAATTTTATAATGTTGACAATTTGAATTGAAATGTAGTATATTGCAAATTCGGTATGAATAAGTTACCATGTCATGATCTGATTTTGTTTACTTTGAAGTTTATCGCACATCATTTCATAAATTTCTGAAAAAGGAAAAGGTCAATATTCAAAGACCATGAAAAAGAAAGATGTGATATTTGTGAGCTGTTAGTGAATGAATAGATATTTTCAAAAGATTTAACAGCTGAGCAAAATATCTGTGTATATGCAGAATGCCATAGGTTCACCCTTAGATCTGCTAGGGATTTTATATTCAAAATGGGTATGTGATACATCAAAGATACTGATATGATCTTCTTACTCGCAGTGTTTGACCAAAATATGTGATTCTGTATGTACAGAGAAAAACCAAAAAGATTTTGATTTTAGTTTTTATAGTGTTACTGCTTAAATTCATTAAGAAAATTCAAAAGGATTTTAGTGAGTTTTAGCTTAAAGTTTGAAAATTTAAAAAAAAAAAAATTTATTTTTTCTGAGAAAAATTCAAAAAGATTTTGTTTTAATCTTCCATGAAAAATTCTTATAACTTTTGATTGAGACTGCTGTATAGGTTGCAAGTTTGTATGGGATCATCCTCCCAATATAATACTTGGTTAAAGGAAGTACAACACAAAACATCTAGTTCAGAGGATATGTGGAGGGAATTATTTGTCAAAGAATTAGAAGAACAAGACTTGAAGATAAAGACCAAGCTGTTGTCAAGGGGGGGTATGTTAGAGCATGTTTTGTGAAAACAAGCCATGTAATAGATTAGTCTTTATGTTTAACGTTTTGTTTGTTTTGTATTGTAAAAGTTTAAGTTTGCATAGGCAAACTTGTCTAGTTCGTCTGGTATAGTTGAGGCGAACTTAACAAGTTCACCTGGACTAAGTGAGGCGAACTTAATAAGTTCGCCTGTACTAATAAGTTCGCCTGGACTAAGAGAGGCGAACTTAACAAGTTCGCCTGGTGCAGAGTGTGTGGCTATAAATAGTTCATGAGTGATTCAGCTCTGTGAAGAGAGAAAAAAAGAGAGAAAAAAAAGTTAGAACTTAGAACAGAGGATTCATTCGTATGTACTATTTGTGAGATAATACAAGAAGCTTTCATCGAAATCGCGTCTTATGCAATTGTTTTACATTCGGTATTATTCGAGACGTACGTATACGATAGGATTTCGTATTCGTATTACGTGTTTTACAGCAGATATCGATCAGTAAACCCGTTGGGACCTACACAAGCTATTGTCAAGGGGGAGTCTGTTAGGACATAAATGTTTGACAAATGCTTGTAATAGTTTAGATCTTATTGTCTTTATGTTTTGTGTTAATGTTTGTCTAAGTTTTTGTATAAGTTCTGCTAGAGGCGAACTTAACTAGTTCTCCTAGTCTCATGAGAGGCGAACTTATCAAGTTCGCCTAGTCTCATTAGAGGCGAACTTATTAAGTTCGCCTATAGCAGGTACTGTTTCTATAAATATATGTTTACAGTTTCAGTTTTGTAACTAAGTCTTTGAATGCTCTATAAACTCTGTGTTTGAGGAATACAACGAGAAGATTATTTACTTGCTGGTTGTTATCGTTTCTATTGTCATTTTGTGTATACATATGTTGATACAGTTGGATTCCGCACTCCGTGTCTTCTATACGTCACGTCACGAGATAGATCTATAGAGGAGTCATGTGGACCTACAGAGAGAAGGTGAAAAATGATCGGAGATGGTAAAGTGAGGCTTGAGGACGAAGAAACTTGATTATGAACACATTTAATTTTCTCATGACGGTAATGACCAAAATGCACCTATCGAAACTACTAGTTTCGATAGGCAAAAGAAGTTTTGGGTGAGTTGGAGTTTCGATAGGCAAAGGATAGTTTCGGCTGACTTTGTAGTTTCGATAGGCAAAAGATAGTTTCAACTGACTTTGGAGTTTCGATTGGCAAAGAACATATATGAAAAATAAAATAATAATAAAACTATTCACAAGATATTTACACTTATCTTCTTAGAAAAGATCCAACATGAGATCATATCTCGTCAGTCTCTTGAAACACTTCCTTTTGCAATCAGCTACTGTGAGTCCCTAAAGATAGCTGGTATTTATGCAAAGTAAACCCGAACATTTTCTTGTACATAGATTTCATGTGATTATAAGGTAAGATTTAAGCAAGATACAAGGTGTACCCCACATATTAAAATAAAATGGTTTTTCAAAACCTATCAGTCCTTAAGAAATACTCATCTTCATCCTATCATCTCTTTCTGATTAACCGAGGTACCATCTTAGTAATTTCAAAGTACCACCAAAGAAAAATAAGAAATTCAAGTGGATTATAAGATTTTAAAATGAAAAATATCCAAGTAGATATTAAAAAGGTACGAACATTCTAAATCTTCGCGTAAGCAAAACAGAAGAAGTCGTAAAATTATCCAAGCGGATAGAAAAATGTTGAACACCCGATATCTTTGCGTAAGCAAAACATACGGGGTCAAATCATCCAAGTGGATGGGAAAAGTATTAACACCCTAGATCTTTGCGTAAGCAAAACATACAAGGTCATCGGTGGTAAATATCGTTACTTTGACGGTCACTTGGCGTATGAATTGGAATCCAACACGTACGACTGTATCTGATTGAATTGGTTTTCTTAGATGTATAAAATGGGTTAGATGTTTCAATAATGGGTTCAAACAAACGAGTTTTAACCATATGTCGGGCATACCAGCTATACCTTAGTAAACACCATCGCTTTTGGTCCATTCCATGTCCAAGAGATGAGATCATACTCTATCATTTCTCAAAGGTCAGATTCAATTTTTCCTGTAACAAAACCACTTGTAAGACTATATACAAAGCAATTCTTTTTCAAATTTTGATATATTAAATTCTCATTTCTCTCCCAAATGATTTGCTTGTAACTGTACAGAAAAATAAAATCTTTTTGGAATTTTCTTGACATTTAACCATAAAAATGAAACACACTAATAGTCACAAAGATTACTGAAAATTGATCATGCCGAGCATTTTCACCAGTTGGGCAAATCTGGTAGAGTCCAAAGCTTAGTTATGTCTTCTGTTTGATCAACACGGTCGCGCCCTGACTAGCACGGTCGCGCCCGTGGTCCTAGCACGGTCGTGCATTGTCCCAGGCACGGTCGTGTGTGTGAGAAATTCTTGGCAGAATACTAAATTTTATATTTTAAAAACAATAAGCATTTCCAATGAATTTTCGGATAAAAATGATTTATTTTATAAAGATATATATTTAAAAGAGATCAAATTTCTATTCTAAAATAAATAGAAATTATTTAACTAAAACCTATGAAAATTAAATTTATTATTAAAGCATACAATTAGATATTTTTTATACAACCCCTTTTACACATATTTATAAAAAACAGATTAACGAAAGTTATTTACTAAATTTATATTTAATATAAAATACCTGATACATTTTTATGACTAAAAGACTAGGTTACATATTATATAAATAAATAAGATAAAAATTATTTATTTAATTTATATTTAAGAATTATTTAATTAAGTTATACTTAATTACCCCTAATACCTACATTATTTTTAAGACTAAGTAAATAAATAATAATTTTGTAATTTATTTATTTAGTTATTCAAACTCAAACTTTGATCACAATGTTTTAAAAATATTTATTTCAAACCTTTCATTTTATACAATACCTTTCAAGAACAAACCACTAACTTTATACACACGTCCAATTCAACCCTAGACTTAGACATAGACTATTGTGCACACTATTAATTCAATATACATTTCAATCTAGGTTAACGTTGTGCACTACAAGGATCATTTTACTATCTAGTCTCTCGTGTTAGCTACGCCTTTTGAATCAAGTGAGTATTACATAGCCCATTTTACTCTTTTACACTTTTTGGGGTGGAACATGAACATTATACTTACATTTACACAAATTACACAAATACAAATCCTCTTTACATTAATGTGTGCAATTTGAGCTTTATGCCTGAGTGCTAGTTGTGCTAACTTTTGTGTGCAATTCATGTGCAATCATTAACTATTCAAGCCGACGGTAAACAATGATAGATCTATTGAGTCTGACAAACCCACCCAGATTGGGGTGATTGTTACCGACAACACAATTTTGCATGCTAGTTACAAAGGTTTGATTGTAATTAGTTATACAATAGCTGCTCTCCATAAATGACTTATTTTATCATGTTATGTAAGGTTTTGTTTATTCATACTCTATATGCTATCTATATACAAACCTGTGTATGCTCACCAACTTTTTAGTTGACCTTATTTTATTCATGTTTCAGGTACTAATGTGTGATTTTGATCAACACTTGCTATACATAAGTTTTGGACCTAGATAATTTTAATAAAGGATTATGTATTTCATGTTATGTACTTGGTTTGATTTGTATTTTTCTTAAATACTTGAAATAAATTTGGATGATTAATATATTTCAATTTAGTCAACCTTGTGCTCATGAACAGTCTACATGTTCCGCCCCGACATTTCCGCCGTCGGTTGGGGTGTGACAGATTGGCATCAGAGCCTTGGTTGTAGGGAACTAGGTTATTAGACACCCTTGACCTAGACTATAACTTTAGGACACCCACTTATGCCATGCTTCATGATTATGTGATATGTGCTACATGTTATGTGTTACATGCTTACTATGATTATTTATTATTTCGTTTTTGATGCCATATTTGTTAAGATACATTTAAATAATAATTAAATAAACAATATCCCTACATATACCCTAAAACCTCATAATATTCTTACCTACCCTTCTATCATCATCTTCTTAGCATGTGGAAACTTCATGGGTCTAAATCTATAAAAATCTCTTTATTTCCTCGTTAAGGTTTTTAAACTTTGTTAATTATTTGAGGACACGTGCAATCTGGAAGGGTGACACCTGTATTCTGGGTTTTCGGTCTAGGAAAGCATTTCACATAAATCCCAATCAACCGAGGGACCCGTATGCTTTCCTGGGAATTCCCGGGATGAGTGTTTACTTATAGGCTAAAGCATGTCTACTTGAAAATTAAATGAGTTTAATTAACCTTAATGTGTCATAGTATTCATGTGATTTTATCACTATTTGAGTACAATCCAAAGTATGATTAACTATTTTATTTGCTAACTTATCCTTTTAAATTCAAATAACTTTCATAAGTTCTTACATCTTTTCTTGTGTTGTGCAATTCTGTAGAATGCCTCCCCGTCGTGCTACCGTGACGAACAACAACACCGATATTGCTACCATCCTTGCACAACTTGTAAATCAACTCACTCAAGCTAATGGGGTTGCCAATGGTAACCATGGAGCTAATGGGGGTGGTGGTGCCAACCCACCACAATGCACCTACAAACACTTCAACTCATGCAATCCTCTTAAGTTCTATGGTACCGAAGGAGCTACGGGACTTCTTCAATGGTTCGAAAGTATTGAGAATACCTTCCTCAATAGTGACTGCCCCGATAACCTTCGTGTTCGTCATGCCACAAGTATCTTGCAAAAAGGCACTCACGTGGTGGAATGGGGAAAAGAGAACTAGAGGTGTGGAAGTAGCAATGGCCTTACCTTGGGATGAGGTTAAAAGGCTAATGACCGAAGAATTTTGTCCTCGAAATGAGGTAAAGAAACTGGAAGCCGAGTTTTGGGATCTTGCCACGAGTTGAGTCTCCTTATGCCCCATATGGTCACACATTTATCCCGCTGCATTGAAGAAGTATATTGGTGGATTACCTAGGCAAATTCAAGATACTGTCTTAAGGAGAAATCCCACGACACTCGAAGATGCTATCCGCTTATCTGCTACATTAACCGACAACCATGTGAAGCGGGAACTCTGACTAGAAAATGCACCAAGAAAGTTCCCGACACCACAACTCCTCCCACACACATCAAAGAAGCCACAACTGAACCCTCCCGTAATAATAAGAAAAGAAAGGCTAGAAACTATGCTATAGTCACTCCTGCTATCCCTGTTAACCAAGCTGCGCCTATGGTTCAAGCACCAGCCAAAAAGCCATATGTTGGGATCTACCCACTCTGTGCCACATACAACTATCACCATCTCCAAGACATTCCATTTCTCCTTTGCACTCACTGTGAGAAATATGGCCATACAGTCAATGTTTGTAGAGCCAAAGCACTTGCAGGCCAAGTCAACCTACCAAACCGAATCAACCTACCAAACCGAATCAACCCCCAAGTTGCTGATCAAGGTGTTCCCGCTATTGCAAATGGGCGTGCTTGTTATGAATGTGGTAACCCAAATCATTTTCATGATCAGTGCCCAAGGCTAATCAATGCTAGACAAGGCGGAGTTTGTGGGCGTGCTTTCAACATAAACGCCAATGAAGCTCAAGCCAACAATGATGTGGTCAACGGTACGTTCCTTGTTAATAGTCAATATGCCTCTATTTTATTTGATACCGGTGCCGATAAAAGTTTTGTGTCACTTAACTTTGAACCCTTACTTGCAAAGACACGATCCCAATTAGAGAAAACCTTCACCGTCGAAGTAGCAAATGTTGACTCCCTTACAATTGACTCTTTTATTCATGACTGCTCCCTAGAACTTAATGATCATACATTTTCATTCAACCTTGTACCAATGCCACTAGGAAGTTTTGATATCATCATAGGCATGGATTGACTATCAAATCATCATGCCGAAGTCATCTATTTTGAGAAGTGCATCCGAATACCTCTACCGTCGGGAGAAACGTTAAGGGTCTTTGGTGAAAAACCTTGCAAGGGACTCAGGTTAATGTCATGCATTACCGCCCAAAAGTACTTACCAAAGAAGTATGTAGCCTTCTTAGCTCATGTTGTTCAAAAGGATGTCAAAGAGAAGAGTATCCAAGACATTCCCATCATTCGTTATTTTCCCGAAGTATTTCCCGAAGATCTATCTGGTCTTTCACGCGTTCGACAAGTAGAATTTCGCATTGACCTTATACCCGGAGCTAACCCCATGGCTAGAGCTCCCTACCATCTTACACCTTCTGAAATGAAAGAACTTGCAAGTCAACTCCAAGAGCTCTCCGACAAGGGCTTCATTCGTCCAAGTCATTCACCGTGGGGTGCACCCGTCTTATTCGTCAAGAAGAAGGATGGATCATTCCGCATGTATATTGACTACCGCGAACTCAACAAGCTTACCATAAAAAACCGTTACCCCTTGCATAGAATTGATGATCTCTTTGATCAACTTCAAGGTTCTACTTGCTTCTCGAAGATTGATCTTTGATCTGGTTATCACCAATTTCATGTACAAGAGGAAGATATTCCAAAGACTGCCTTCCGAACAAGGTATGGTCACTACGAATTCATGGTCATGCCTTTTGGGCTAACCAATGCACCCGCAGTTTTCATGGACCTCGTGAATAGTGTGTGCAAACCGTACCTTAATCAATTCGTGATCGTCTTCATTGATGATATCTTAATCTACTCCAAGACTAAAGCCAACCATGAGCAACACCTTAGACTGGTTTTGGACCACTTAAGGAAGGAACAACTATATGACAAATTCTCCAAGTGTGAATTTTGTCTAAAGGAAGTTCAATTTCTTGGTCACATCGTCAACGACAAGGGAATTCATGTTGACCCTGCTAAGATCGAAGCGGTTAAAAATTGGAATGCCCCAAAGACTCCCACCGAAGTTCTTTCATTTCTTGGTCTTGCGGGATATTATCGTCGTTTCATCTCAAATTTCTCTAAGATTGATGTCCCTCTTACCGCTTTAACCCACAAGGGTAAACCTTATGAATGGGGACCAAAGCAAGAAGAAGCTTTCCAAACTCTTAAGCAAAAGTTGTGCAATGCTCCTATTTTGACTCTCCCTAGTGGGAATGATGATCTAGTTGTCTACTGTGATGCCTCCAACCAAGTTCTCGGTTGTGTCCTCATGCAACGAGGCAAAGTAATCGCTTATGCATCAAGGCAACTTAAGATTCATGAGAAGAATTATACAACGCACGATCTCGAATTAGGTGCGGTTGTATTTGCATTGAAGATTTGGGGACATTACCTCTATGGCACGAAATGTGTGGTGTTCACCGACCACAAAAGTCTCCAACACATCTTCAACCAAAAAGAACTCAATATGAGGCAACGAAGTTGGGTTGAACTCCTTAATGGCTATGACTGCGAGATTCGTTACCATCCCGGCAAAGCGAATGTTGTAGCCGACGCTTTGAGTTGAAAGGACCATGTCATGCTTCAATGTGTCCGAATTCAAACCGACATTCAAAATCGCATCTTAGAAGCTCAACACGTCTCAGTCACCGAGGGTAACATGTATGAGGAAATGTCGTGTGGTGTTGAACTCTAGCTTGAACTGAAACCCAATGGCTTGCTTTATTACTTGAACCGTATTTGGGTTCCCGATCATGATGATCTCCGTGCATTTCTTATGAACGAAGCTCACAATACCCGTTATTCTATTCATCCTGGTGCGGATAAAATGTACCAAGATCTTCGCCAACAATATTGGTGGCCCGGTATGAAGAAGGACATTGCTCTCTATGTTGCCTAATGTCTAACTTGCTCCAAAGTCAAAGCCGAACACCAACGTCCTTCCGGTTTGCTTGAACAACCAGAAATTCCCGTGTGGAAATGGGAAAAATTAGCTATGGACTACCAAACTCCCTCGCACCTCAAGTGGTTATGATAGCATTTGGGTGATCATTGACCCTCTCACTAAATCTGCTCATTTCTTGCCTATCCGAGAAGACTATCGAGTTGAGAAACTAGCCCCAATTTACATTGACGAAATTGTGAGCCGTCACGGTGTTCCCTTAAACATAATCTTCGATAGAGATGCTCGGTTCACCTCTCGTTTTTGGCAATCTTTTCAAACTGCTCTTGGTACACGATTGGATTTGAGCACGACCTACCATCCCCAAACTGATGGTCAGACCGAGCAAACAATCCAAACTCTTGAGGATATGCTTAGAGCTTGTGTAATTGATTTTGGTGGCAATTGGGATTCACATCTATCACTAATCGAGTTCTCCTACAATAATAGCTACCACACGAGTATCAACGTGGCTCCATTTGAAGCTCTCTATGGTCGCAAGTGTCGTTCTCGTATCTGTTGGAACGAGATTGGTGAAGCATAAATCACCGGTCCCGAGCTAATTCAAGAAACACCCTACAAGATTATCCAATTTCGTGACAACATTCGAGTAGCGAGAAGTCGGCAAAAGAGTTATGCCGACAAACGACGAAAACCCTTGGAATTCCAAGTCGGTGACCTTGTTCTTCTAAACTTGTCTCCGTGGAAGGGTGTGATCCGTTTTGGAAAGAAAGGCAAATTAGCACCTCGCTATGTGGGTCCATTTAAAATCCTTGAAAGGATTGGGAAAGTGGCTTACAAACTCGACTTACCTCCATCACTTGGCAATGTGCATCCTACTTTTCACGTGACTAATCTGAAGAAATGTCTTGCTGATGAGAATCTCCACATACCTCTTGACGACGTGCACATTGACGAAATGATTCACTTCGTTGAGAGACCAGTGGAAATCATGGATCGCGAAGTCAAACAGCTCAAACGAAGCCGTATTCCTATTGTTAAAGTTCGTTGGGAATCTAAACGTGGTCCTGAGTTTACTTGGGAACGAGAGGACCAAATGAAGCTCAAGTACCCCCATCTCTCCACTGATGCCGTCGCCTCCACTAGCTAAATTTCGGGACGAAATTCCCTCAATATGGGGATACTGTAACATTTCTGATTTTCATTATCTGTATTTTAGTTCAATGTGATACATTTCAAACCCAATTCTAGTACACTGACTTGTTCTATTCGTACCAACAATTAAATACTATGTTCCAATGCAAATCCGTAAATTTTACACGGGTATACCCTATAAAAATTCTAAATAAGGTTATATTTATACAAATCTATCAAAACTGAAATTTGCAAGGACTGATTTTATAAATTAACAAGAAACCCTAATAGGCACAGTCGTGCCTCGTTCCGGTACGGTCGCGCGCCTTGCTTTGAAACGGTCACGCCCGGTGCCTTGAAACGGTCGCTCCTCGTATAGGCACGGTCGCGCCTCGCGTCAGTTAAAACGTAAATACAGTTTTTAGACGCAGAATCCTTTGAATTCGTAACCGATATACACATCATTACCAATAACGAAAACAATTAATTGATTAATGCCCACAATTACGTCCAATAACTCCAAGAAATTCAACTAGTCTTAAAAAAACCGGAATCCTTTCATTTGAACCAAAACTCATCTATTCTGATTGCAATTCCCCAAGCAAACGCATAATCGTCCCTCTCTGAAGCTCCCGAGAACACTGAGGCAGCCGGAGTTGCAGCAGAAGACGCCGGAAATCAAACCCGTAGTCGCTGGAACTCGTTCTATCTGTACGCCATCGATTCATCATCATTCCAGGTAATTGAAACCTCCTACACCTTCGTTTTAGTCCATAGATCAAAAGCCCCAACTTGATTTGGGCTTACAATATCCAATTTAACACGAACCCGAATCTAGGGTTCATTCTAAATTGGTTTAATCGAATCATACTTTGTACATGTTTTAAATACAATTAACCTATACAAATAGACTCGAAATCGCCTAATGGATAAAAGCCCTATGATTTCCAACATTAACAATATAAGATTTAAGCAATTCGTTTCTGTTTTGGAACAGACACGGTCGCGCTAGTCTTCTAGCGCGGTCGTGCTTCATGAGACACGGTCGTGCCTCACACACTCAGACCCGGTCATGCCTCTTGACTAGACTTGGTCGTGCCTCAGAACCCTAGACACGGTCGTGCCTGGCTAAGACACGGTCGTGCCTAGTGAACAACTTAGTTATGTCTACTGTTTGATCAACACGGTCGCGCCCGTTGTCCTAGCACGATCGTGCCTTACCCCAGGCACGGTCGTGTGTGTGAGAAATTCTTGGCAGAATACTAAATTTTATATTTTAAAAACAATAAGCATTTCTAATGAATTTTCAGATAAAAATGATTTATTTTATAAAGATTTATATTTAAAAGATATCAAATTTCTATTTTAAAATAAGTAGAAATTTTTTTATTAAAACCTACAAAAAATAAATTTATTATTAAACCCTACACTTAGATATTATTTATACAACCCCTTTTACACATATTTATAAAAAAAAATAGATTAACGAAAGTTATTTACTAAATTTATATTTAATATAAAATACCCGATACATTTTTATGACTAAAAGACTAGGTTACATATTTTATAAATAAATAAATAAGATAAAAATTATTTATTTAATTTATATTTAAGAATTATTTAATTAAGTTATACTTAATTACCCCTAATACCTATATTATTTTTATGACTAAGTAAATAAATAATAATTTTGTAATTTGTTTATTTAGTTATTCAAACTCAAACTTTGATCACATTGTTCTAAAAATATTTATTTCAAACCTTTCATTTTATACAATACGTTTCAAGAACAAACCACTAACTTTATACACACGTCCAATTCAACCCTAGACTTAGACATAGACTATTGTGCACACTATTAATTCAATATACATTCCAATCTAGGTTAACGTTGTGCATTACAAGGATCATATTACTATCTAGTCTCTCGTGTTAGCTACGCCTTTTGAATCAAGTGAGTATTACATAGCCCCTTTTACTCTTTTACACTTTTTGGGGTGGAACATGAACATTATACTAACAATTGCTTACATTTACACAAACTGCACAAATACAAATCCTCTTTACATTCATGTATGCAATTTGAGCTTTATGCCTGAGTGCTAGATGTGCTAACTTTTGTGTGCAATTTATGTGCAATCATTAACTATTCAAGCCGACGGTAAACAATGATAGATCTATTGAGTCTGACAAACCCACCCAGATTGGGGTGATTGTTACCGACAACACAATTTTGCATGCTAGTTACAAAGGTTTGATTGTACTTAGTTACACAATAGTTGCTCTGCATAAATGCCTTATTTTATCTTGTTATGTAAGGATTTGTTTATTCATACTCTATATGCTATCTATATACAAACCTGTGTACGCTCACCAACTTTTTAGTTGACCTTATTTTATTCATGTTTCAGGTACTATTGTGTGATTTTGATCAAGACTTGCTACACATAACTTTTGGACCTAGATAATTTTAATAAAGGATTATGTATTTCATGTTATGTACTTGGTTTGATTTGGATTTGTCTTGAATACTTGAAATGAATTTGGATGATTAATATATTTCAATTTAGTCAACCTTGTGCTGATGAACAGTCTACATGTCCCGCCCCGACGTTTCCGCCGTCGGTTGGGGTGTGACAACAGTCATGGATAAAGTGATGTTTGATTTCAATGTGTTTGGTTTTGGAATGCTGAACGGGGTTTTTGGTGATATGGGGAACGACAGTGTTGTCATACAGAATGGGTGTCTCATGGAATGTGATCCCATAGTCAAGCATCTGATGGTGTATGCATCTGACTTGGGAACAACAGAGGGCTGCGACAATGTATTCGTCTTCGGCGGTGGATTGGGAAATAGTGGATTGTTTCTTACGTTGCCACGAGACAAGGCGGTTGCCAAGGAACTGACAACCTCCAGAAGTGGATTTTCGGTCTAAGTTGCATCCCTCATAGTCTGAATTTGAATAAGCCACAAGATAAAACAATTCATTTTTAGGATACCACAGACCCAATTTTGGCTTTTACTTTAAATATCTCAAAATACGTTTGATAAGAGATAAATGAGAGAGTTTAGGATTAGCCTGAAAACGTGCACACAAGCACACTACAAACATGATGTCGGGTCTGCTGGCCGTGAGATACATGAGAGATCCTATCATAGAGTGATAGAGATGCTGATCAACGCTTTCACCATCCACATCAGGAGTCAAATAATGTCGAACTTTTACAGGAGTTTTTACTGGATGGGAATCAGCCATTTTGAACTTGGTCAAGATTTCTTTCACGTATTTCTCTTGATGGATGAGGATTCCTGACTTAGACTGATCAACTTGTAGTCCCAAAAAGAACTTCATTTCTCCCATAGAGCTCATTTCGAACTTAGACCGCATCACTTCTTCAAATTCTTTGCAAAGACGAGGATTGGTAGAACCAAAAATGATATCATTGACATAAATTTGCACCATGATTGTATCCTTTCCATCCTTCTGTTTGAACAAAGTTTGGTCAATTGCTCCTTATGTGAAACTATTCTCAAGCAGATGCTTTGATAAAGTTTCATACCACGCACGAGGTGCTTGGTGAAGACCGTACAGTGCCTTGTCTAACTTGTATACACGGTCTGGAAAATTAGGATCAATGAAACCCGGTGGCTGCTTGACATATACTTCCTCTTGAACTTTTACATACAGAAATGCGCTTTTGACATCCATTTGATGAACAGTGAAGTCCATGTAGGCTGCATAGACGAGAAATATTCTAAAGGATTCCAAGCGAGCCACTGGTGCAAAGACTTCCTCAAAGTGAATCCCTTCTTCTTGATAAAAACATTGAACCACCAGACGAGAATTATTCCAAACCACGATTCCTCCTTCATCCTTTTTGTTGCGAAATACCCAACGAGTGTCGATTGGTACTTTGTTCTTGGGAAGATCTACCAGATTCCACACATTCAGCTTTGAGAATTGCTGTAACTCTTCTTGCATTGCTTCTACCCAGCTGTTTTCAAGCAAAGTTGCTTTGATGTTCTTAGGTTCAACTTGAGAAATGAAGCACGACAACATGCTATTTTCTAATGCATCACAGGCACTCCGGGTACGAACGCCCACATTGAGTGGACCAATGATGTTGTCGGTGGGATGATTCTTGTGAATTTTCAACTGAGGAATCTCATCTTCTTCCAAGACTTCTTCCAAATTTGTAATATTTTCAGCAGGAAGATTAGCATTATCAGTAGGATCTTCAACAGGTGATTGTGGTGGAACATCTACTATTTGAATTGTGTTGTCTTCAATCGTTTCACTTGTTGCACCAGAACCGGAAGACTCCATATTGGATTCAGAATGAGCAGGTACATGGATTTCAATATGAGCGGATGAGGAAGAACCTTGAGCATTTATGTTCCCTATATTGTTCACAGAGAAGTAAGGATTAGCAGGAGTTGATTCATTAGAGAGCTCAGGAAGATTAAATGACTTAAACAATGAATCAATATCAAAAAGCCAATTAGGACCGTCTCCTGTGTCCGTATGATTGTTTTCATGCCAATTTATATCAATGGACTCCAGCACTATCCTTCTCTTCTTATGGTAGACACAAAGAGCTTGTTGATTGGATGAGTACCCCACAAAATAGCATTCATCAGCTTTGGCTTCAAACTTGTTAA
The DNA here is from genome assembly GCA_023525975.1 of Smallanthus sonchifolius. Lineage (NCBI taxonomy): Eukaryota > Viridiplantae > Streptophyta > Magnoliopsida > Asterales > Asteraceae > Smallanthus > Smallanthus sonchifolius. The sequence continues at coordinate 30,255,766 of CM042045.1, forward strand.
GTGTTAGGACATAGTTTGTAATGACAAAAGCTTGTAATAGTTAGATTTTATGTCTTTATGTTTTTGTTTTGTAAATGTCAAATGTCACTAAGTGTTTTACAAGTATAGCCTAGAGGCGAACTAAGTTCGCCTGGTCTATCAGAGGCGAACTTAATAAGTTCGCTTAAGTCTAACTGAGGCGAACTTGTTAAGTTCGCTTAAACTGTTAGAGGTGAACTTAATAAGTTCGCCTATATCAGATCAGTTATCTATATATATGTTTATAGAGTCAGTCGTTCAAGATAGATCAGAACAAAACCAAATAGAACAGAGAAGTCCGATTGAGTCTGTAAACATCATTGTGATTTGAAATACGAATTGAGAAGATTATTTACTTGCTTGTTTGCATTATCTTTTATGCGTATAAACGTTGACTCGTTGGATTCCACACTCCGAGTAAACGTCATGTCTTATCATGAGATCGATCCGTAGACACGCCAAGGGACCTACAAGTGATATCAGAGCTTTTGCTCATGAATCTTGTTGATTCTAGACGATTTTATATGCAAATTGACATCAAATTCATCATTTTTGAGTTTTTCATTTCAATGGAGTTTTCAAGACTGATTTTGATCTGATTTGGTGTTTTTGAAGAGGATTATGATGAAATTGATCCGATAGAAAGCTTCTAATTGACAAATTACACAATCCTACGGTCCAATTTTGTTTAATTCCAACAATTCAGTGATTAATGACGATTTTTGGATGTTCTTGGTTCGCGATTTTGGTCTGAAGAAGTTCTTGATCTTGATTCTATTACGGCAAGCGAACTTGCTGATTTCTGTGCAGGCGAACTTAGCAAGCGAACTTGTCAAGTTCGCTTCTCATAGGGTTAAGCGAACTTACTTTAGGCGAAGTTAATCAGATTGTTGAATTCTGATTTAAGAGAACTTATTAAGTTCGCTTCTCATTAAGTTTGCTTGGGTGTATTATAGGCGAACTTATTATCTTCGCCTGAGGGTCAGACTGCTCAGCACTTGGAACATTTTCAGAAATTTTTTTTAAAAATGGCAAATATGGTTCAAGTCACGAATATGTTCAATTATGACAATGAGATCGGTACATCTCAAAAACCTCTGAAGTTGTTGAATCTAGCAGATTATTCTAATTGGAAAGATCGGTTTGACCAGTTCGTATCTTTTACCGATACTAGTTTGTGGATTCCGATTTTGGAAGGATATACGCATCCTACTTATTCGTGGATGGGAAAGGACGATGTTCCAAAGCCAGTGTCAGCGTTAACTACTGAAGAGAAGTTGTTATTTGATAGGGAAAAGAAAGCGATGGCTAGTATTTCGATGTCTCTTCCAAAGGAAATATATCACAGTTTTAAACAGTTCAAGTCTTCTCAACAACTGTGGGAAGCATTACAGAAAAGGTGTGAAGGAAGTTTGGATGTGAAGAAGAGTAGAAAGGAGTTACTAAAGAAGCAGTTCCTGGTCTTTAAACATTTTCAAAACAAATCCTTGGATGATCTTGCTGCAAGATTCTATCATCTTCTTAGTGAACTGGCTAGTGCGTTTGTGGTGTATGAGACTGAGGAAATCAATGATAAATTCTTGGAGGTTTTACCATCAAAATTTGATGTGTATACGGTTTTAATCAAAGAGAATATTAAGTACAAAATCATGTCTCTTGAACAAGTTCTAGGGAAGATTCAGTCGCATGAGATGAATATGAAGAAGAAAGAGACTAATATGGAGCATATCCAGGATCCCTCAATGTATTTTTCCAAATCTACTGGTAAATCTGGTACTGGAGTGGCATTCTTTTCTGGTGATGCTTAAGAGTCTTCAAATGATCAGTGTTCTGGAGTTCCAACTTATTTTGGTCATTCAAGCCATTCTGGATTTTCTGTGACTACAGCTTCAACATCATCTGGATCTCATTTGAATAAGAAAGTTGCTGATGATTATCTTGCTATGTTTTCATTTTTCATGGCATCATATGAGAATTTTATTAGAGGGAAAATACATGATCCTGAGGTTATAGAAGAAGATTTCAGACATATTGACCCTGTTGATCGGGAAGAAATGAATATCTAATGGAATATGGCTATGTTGATGCGCCAAGCTAAAGATTTCTTAAAGAAAACTGGCAGAAAATATATTGGTTCAAATAGTCGATCTCGTATGGGTTTTGATAAGAGCAAAGTTCGTTGTTACAACTGCCAAGAGTATGGTCACTTTGTTAAGGAGTGTGTGAAGCCGAAGGTAGAATTTGATTCTCAAAAGAAGTAGAATAATTTTCAAAACAATCAGCCTAACTTTCAGCATAATCGGAATCAATCACATGGTTCTTCTGGTAATACAAATCATGCATCTGCATCATCAGCATTGGTTGCTCAAAACGACGAATACTATGACTGGGGCATTCATCTGGAAGACTTGGTGGGTGCTGTGAGTCAGGATTTTGTTGCAGAAATTCATTCTGAAAAACCAAAGGAGTCTACTGATGATGAAAGTTCTAGTGATGATTCGTGTGATAGTGATAGTGTTCCAAGCGTTGATGATGAGGCAGAACAAGGGCAGAATATTGATTCTGATGCTGCATCAGGGGTTGGTGAGGAGGATTTTGTTCTTACAAAAAATGCTTTAGTTGGTGATGATTCAGAGAATATTCCCATTGCCAAAGTATTCATGGCAGACATGTCTGATCCGTCTAAGGTAAAAGACTCTGTTTGTCATATTTACTATTCTAACTGCATTTATGTTAAAGATAAACTGCAAAAGGTCATGGATGATAACACAAACTTGATTTGTGACATGAAATCAATGCATTCAGTTAGTCAGAAACTGAAAGATAATGATAAGCTGTGCATTGATAGAATTGAGTCTTTGAAAAGAGACTTAAATTCTCTTGGGATAAAATACAAAGAGCAGGGTTATCATCTAGATATGGCTTATGCTGAAATAGAAAAACGTAATGAAGCTGTTGCCCAAAAGAATAAAGAAATATTTGACAGAGTCTGAGGTGATCAAACTTCATCGAAAGTTGGAACAATTTGAAAGTTCTTCAGTTGTTTTGGATTATTTTAACTCAACTGCTGATCCTACTAAGCGTGTTGCTGGAATTAGATTTATTCCTCCACCGTTTAATGTAAATTATGTGGTGGAACCTGAAATCATACATGAAGAGGAGATAGATCCAAAAACGGTGTTAAAGGTGAATCCGGTAACTGGGGAGGATATGGTGTATGAGTCTGAGTCTGATTCTGAAGATGAGATGTTCGATGAAAAGAAGGTTGAGGGCATTCCAAAAGAAGTGAAAATTGATGAACCAATAGTTGTTAAAACCGTTACCCGAGATAGATGCATTATGACTGAACCTGAAGAGGTGAAAGTTGGTCCATCTAAACTTTCTCTGATTTTACAGTCGAGTGGTTTCGTAGCAGCATGTTATCAAAAAGTGTAGTCTTCAAAGGTGCCAACACAGGCTTATGTTCCAAAGAAGTCGATAAACTGTTCGGGACATTCCTCTGAAGCTTATTCCTCTTATGGATCCTCAAATTCAAAGAAAACTTCTTATTTCAGAACTTATCAAGAAAGAAGAGTGTGTTTTCATTACAACGTGGCTGGTCACATTCTAATCAACTGTCCATACAAGAACCAGGGTAAAATGAAGATTGTTCCTTCACAACCGAAAGTGGTGAAGATTCTGAAAAGAAAAGATGAGGGAAAGTCGTCATCTAGCTTGGAGAAAAATTTGCCTGCTCAATCTTTTGTTAAATCCTATGGATTTAAACAACAGGATAAATTGAATTCTAAATCTTTTGTATGCAAAGAGAAACTTGAGATTCCTCATGTTGGAATTTCAAAAGATTCTCCGCAGGAGGTTAAATTGTCTAGACCTCAAAGGAGAAGAAGAAATCGAAAATTGAAGAAAGTTTTGGAAACATTCGAATCTGACAATAATATATCAAATAATGTTTTTCAAAATAATAAAAATGGATCTTCTTTGAAAAAGTCTGATTGTCAAACTTCTGTTCCAAAAGTGAATGATAAGATTGATTGTAAATTACAAGAAGTTGTTTATTTTGATCAATCTGGACGACCCAAGACCACGATGGCTTGGGTTCCTATTTCTAACTGATTCTCGTTGTTTATGTAGGGACAACCAAGGAGGACTATCAACAATACATGGTATGTGGATAGTGGTTGCTCTCGACATATGACAGGGAACGTTAGATTGCTTGAGGATGTTAAACAAATTGATGGAGGTTATGTCGCTTTTGCGGGCAATAAAGGAGGATACATAACTGGACAGGGTACATTACAGAATGACAAAGTCAAATTTGAGAAAGTGAATTATGTTGAGCAGCTGGAACACAATCTTTTAAGTGTATCACAAGTTTGTGACAAGAAGTTTTTGTTCCATTTCAACGATACTGAATGCTATATTCTGAAACCGGGCTTCGTGATTCCTGATGAATGGATTCTCATGAAGGCTCCAAGGAGAAATGACACGTATGTCCTTGACATGAGTGTCGCCACTACAACGGATTCAATTCCTACCTGTTTACTCTCCAAGGCGTCAGAATCTGATTCAATATTGTGACACAGGAAGCTAGCTCACATTAACTACCGGAAGATGAACTATATTGTTAGGAATGATCTGGTTCTTGGTATTCCGAAGATGAAATTCTCAGTTCCTGATGATTTTATTCCTTGCAAGAAGGGGAAGCAAAGAAAGAAATGTCACAAATCTAAATCGACGAATTCTATCGTAACTCCTTTGGAGTTGCTGCATATGGATTTGTTCGGTCCTATCAGTATCAGGAACATTGGTGGAAAATCGTACTGCTTGGTAGTAACTGATGATTATTCCAGATTTTCATGGGTTAAGTTTCTTTCCTCTAAAGCTGAAACCACTGAGTTGGTACAATACTTAATCCTGGGTTTGGAGAATTTATTCAATCTGAAAGTCAGAAGATTCAGGAGTGACAATGGTAGCGAATTTAAGAATAGCAAAATGGGCTTATTCTGTCTACAAAGAGGAATTCATCATGAATTCAGTGCGCCATATGTTCCTCCACAAAACGGTGTCGCTGAACGAAAGAACGGGACGTTGGTCGAAACGGCTCGCACGATGCTTGCAGATTCTAAGCTTCCAGTCACCTTTTGGGCTGAAGCTGTGAATACTGCGTGTCACGCTTTGAACCGGGTCTTGACCATCAAGAGACATAACAAGACGTGCTATGAATTGCTGAATAATCGAAAGCCGAATCTGGATTATTTACTACCTTTTGGTAATCTTTTCACCCTATTGAAAGTTCGAGATGTCCCAACAAAATTCAGTGCGAAGGCTATTGAAGGGATTTTTCTGGGGTATGAGGCTAATTCGACAACCAAGAGGGTTTATAACAAAGAGACGCGCCAAGTTGAAGAATGGTTCCATATTGACTGTTCAAATCGATCTTTACCACAAATGGCGATTGGTCCGGATTGGGCATTTGATTATGAAAACTTATTCAAGTCTTTTCATTTACCTTCTGATAACAAAGGATGCACAGCACAATGGATTTCTACCAACTGCAGATCCAAATTCATCAATTCCATCTACTTCTGCTCCCGATCCTAATGTTGCTTTTTGTTCAGGTCCACAAGATTCAGAGAGTGAGGAGGATAATGCTATTTTTCATGATTCTTCTGCTGATCCGTTGTTGGGTGATGATCTATTACCTTCGACACAGGTTCAGGGGGAGATTCCTACAAATTTAGACTCGGAAATTCCAATTAATCAAGATTATTCTTATCAATCTGATTCTACTCAAATTGACATGTTGCCGGTTCCTGAGGCTGCATCCATCAAGGAACTCAAAGATCATCCCGTGACGAATATAATTGGAAATTTACAGGATGGCGTGAAAACACGTTTTCTTGTTGACAATACTTGTTTGTATACATGCATTAAATATTCTAGTGTTCTTGATGATTGTTCACATTCATGCTTTATTTCGCAGGTTGAACCCAAGAATGTTGAGATGGCTTTAAATGACAACAATTGGATAGAAGCTATGCAGGAAGAACTTGCTTAATTTGACAAACTTAAGGTTTGGAATCTTGTTGATCTTCCGAAGGGTGCAGATCCGATAGGAACAAAATGGGTGTTTAAATGTAAGAAAGACGATCGAGGTGTCGTGGTACGCAACAAGGCAAGATTAGTTGTCTAGCGCTTCAATCAACAAGAAGGAATTGACTACACCGAGGTTTATGCGCCTGTTGCAAGGCTTGAAGCTATAAGGCTGTTTCTAGCTTTTGCTTCCTTTAAAGGTTTTAAGGTGTTTCAATTAGACGTAAAAAGTGCTTTTTTATATGGAAAGGTCAAGGAGGAAGTCTATGTTTGTCAGCCGCCGGGGTTTGAAGATCCACTGCATCCGAATACGGTTTTCAAGCTTGATAAGGCTCTCTATGGTCTTCATCAGGCTCCTCGTGCGTGGTATGAAACATTATCCACGCATCTTTTGGCAAATGACTTTGTTTGTCGAAAGATAGACTCGACCTTATTCATAAATAAATTAGGGGGAGATTACCTACTGGTGCAGATTTATGTGGACGATATTATTTTTGGCTCGAAAATGATGGGTTATGTAAAGATTTTGAGGGTGTAATGAAGTCTAAGTTTGAAATGTCTGCTATGGGAGAGTTATCGTTTTTCTTAGGTTTGCAAGTAAATCAAAAGGAAGATGGTTTCTTTATTCATCAGTCCAAGTATGTCAAAGACATCTTGAGCCGGTTCAAGATGGAGGACTGTACCCCATATGATACTCCAATTCCAGTCAATCATAAGTTGAATTCTAACCCGGATGGAAAAGATGTGGATTGTCGACTTTACAGAGCTATGATTGGATCCCTCATGTACTTAACCGCTTCAAGGCCAGATATAATGTTCGCTGTGTGCATCTGTTCCAGATTCCAGGCAAAGCCAAAAGAATCACAGTTAATTGCTGTGAAAAGAATCTTTCGGTATTTGAAAGGAAAACAACGTTTGGGGCTATGGTATCCTCATGGTTCTAACTTTGATTTCAATGCTTATACTGATTTTGATTTTGGTGGTTGTTGTCTAGACAGGAAATCTACAACAGGTGGTTGCCAGTTCTTAGGTAATCGACTTGTGTCCTGGCAATGCAAAAAGCAAACTACAGTCTCTATTTCTATATGCGAAGCAGAATACATAGCTGCTGCAAGTTGTTGTTCACAGATCCTGTGGATACAACAGCAATTGAGAGATTATGGTTTGAATTTCACAGGAACCCCTATCTTATTGATAATAATGCTACTATGTCCATAACTAATAATCCTGTTAAACATAGTAAAACTAAGCATTTTATTTGTGATTGTGCAGAGAAAAGGTTGATTGAGCTAGTAAAGGTACACACTAACGATAATTTTGCTGATTTATTTACCAAGGCATTTGATCGTAGCAGGTTTGAATTCCTAATTAAAATGATTGGTATGATCAATCCCGAATAAAAGATTTTCAAAATCAAAATTTCATGGAAATTTTTTTTTTAAGTTCTTTTATTGCTTTATTACATTTCTGCATTTACATTTTCAGTCAAAAAGTTTTAATTTATAAAAAGTCAAAACAAATTGAAAAACATAAAATTTGACATCATTTGAGGTTAGAGAAGAAATGATATTACATCAGTGATTAGTTCATTTCACACGACCTTAGTAGACCTTTGATATATGATTAATTAAGTTGAGTTGATTTGATCTAAATTTCAAAGTCTGCATAAATGAGAAATGATAGTGTTGTGAATGCTCTATTCTTGATAAATTTGTTTTAAAATTTGTGTATAAAATTTGAAACTTGAATTGTCAATAGACTAGAAGCGTTTTGAAATCAATAGTAGTGTGAAAATTAAATAAGATATGATTACATCTGTGATTTGAATCCATTATATGCCTGGGTGTGTGTGTAAAAGATCATTATAAGATAAAGAATATATAGTTATAAAGAATTTCATGAGACCAATATCGAATTATATCTTTAGCACAAATTTATTTCAGTTCAATTCACTGCCCATGCCCCGAAAAACATGCAAGGTGTTGTTGAACTAAGATATGCTTTCAAAATCTGTTGAAACATATATTCGCCCTTGGATCAGTTAGATACATCATCTAGTCTGACTCCATTGAATTTTATCTAGATAATAGTTGGATCCTCATACCTGAATATGTTGATTCTCATTATACAGCCAATCCATTAGAATCTTCTGATTCTGAATCATCATGATTCTTATATCCTTTGGGATCTGCTTTTATACTTGTGCTAAAAGAGATAATTTCATCATGGAAATTGATCTAATCTTACCATTAACTGTATATGTCTTGAAGATAGTGCAATTTATATTTATGTTTGGCATATATGTGGGGTACACGATGTTTTTCATCTAAAAGGTACTAAATCATATGAATTTGGAGAATAAACGCTTATAGTTTCAAATTATATAATATTGACAAATTTAAGAATTCATGCTTTATATTTCAAATTCGGTATAAATAAATGAGCATTTTATAACCTGATCTTATTTACTTTGTAATTTATCGCGTATCATTTCAAATATTATTCAAATTGAATGAGTTTCAAAATGAAAAAGATGAGAAGTGCACAAAACTGAGTTGGATGGTTTCATATTATAGGTTACCCTTTGTTATTACTGGAATGTGTGATGAATTAATTGGATACTGATATGATCTTCTTGCTCATGATGATCATTCAAAAATATGTGTTTTCGTTTGTACAGATAAAATCCAAAAATATGTGTTTTCGTTTGTATAGATAAAATCCAAAAATATGTGTTTTCGTTTGAATAGATAAAATAAAATATATATATATATATATGTGTGTTTCTGTTTGTACAGATAAAATCCAAAAATATGTGATTCCGTTTGTATAGATAAAACTCAAAAAGATTTTGATTTTTATTTTCCATGAAAATTCTAAACTTTTATTAAAGTTGTTCGGGATTGGATCGGATACGTGATGCTGACGAAAGTTCAAGACTTGAAAGGTTGAAGTTGGTAAAATTTTGTTCAAGGAAAAAGTGATTAAATATTAAGTTCGCCTGTGTACAGTGAAGCGAACTTAATAAGTTCGCTTAAAAACAGTGAAGCGAACTTAATCTGGTTGTCTGTAGTGAAGCGAACTTAATCTGGTTGTCTGTGGTGAAGCGAACTTATCAAGTTCGCCGATGGCTTGTTAAGCGAACTTAAAAAGTTCTCCTAAATAAACGAACTTAATGTGTTTAAGGTTCTTGGCTAAGCGAACTTGACAGTCATCGTCTTCATTTACACGAAGCGAACTTGTCTGAAATTTTTCGAAAATTTTAATCTGTGTTGTTGGAGTTGTTTACCGGTTCTATCATATTCCAAATTGAATTGCGAACACAACTAAGGTAATTTTGTTGAATTTCATCTGTTCAATTGTGAGAATTTGATGATTTTCTTCTCGGTTTCCGTCAAATATTTGAACGAACGGTTTTTGACCTAATTTTGACCGGACTTATAAAATTGATCATTCTAATTGGTTGTTAATTGATATTCGACTGATTTTCATTGCTTATTCCATGAGTTTAACTCGATTTGTTGATTTTTGAACGTCTGTGTTTGAATTTGAATCGTCACAGGTTCAGGCGAACTTGTTCCAAACGAACTTGTTTGAAGCGAACTTGTCCAGGCGAACTTATTAAGTTCGCCTCTTGCAACACTAAGCGAACTTATTAAGTTCGCCTAGGGGTCAGTGAGTATTTGGACTTGTGATTTTTTTGAGTGTTTGAAATTTTTGTTTAAATTTTTTTTGTTTTTGTTTGTTTGTGTTTGTTTGTGTTTGATATGTTTTACTAATGTGTTTTGTTGTCCGAATGTTTTCAGATGGCTCGACGTGTCGAATATAAACATAATCAAGTGGCATTGTTAGATCCTAAAATGTCCGAGGCTGTATATTTTCAAGGCATTATAGGATTTTTGAACAGATCACGTCTTCACGTTGCTTTATCTGCCGATCCTTACATAAGTCTCGTGTACATACAGCAATTTTGGGACACAGTACATCAAGATACGGACGTTGAACCTCATGTTCTTCATGCCACTGTTAATAATACCGAGATTGCCATTTCAGAAGAGACGTTTCGTGCTGCTCTTGATTTGGGTGGAAATGCTGAAGATCCGTTATCTTATCCAGGAACTCTTATTCTGGGTTGTTTTCAAAGAATGGGATATCGTGGGAAACAGAATGATACACAAGCACGTAAAAGTGGCTTAGTTGGTGAATGGAGGTACTTTATGCATGTGCCTATTCAGTGCATCTCTCCTCGCAAAGCTGGTACCGATGGATTGAAGATGGCTCTTCAAACTGCAATGGTTGCTTTAACGTTAAATAAGCGATTCAATTTTGCACTTTACTTCTATAGAGAGATGGTCATGCAAATTAATCCAGCTGAAGGTCAAGGATTTCTGATGTATCCTCGTTTTATTCAACTGATTCTTAATCATCTAATTCCGAATCTTCCACAACATCCTATAAGATTAACTTTGACTCCGATGTCAAAGCGTATCTTTACTGATTGTACAAAAGTTGAACAGCAGAATGCCGCATTGATACCGGTTCCTGCTCCATTGTTTGGGCACTTAATCAATCCTGATTATGTTGTACCACTGAATGATAACTGGTTTCATCCAGAAGAAATTGCTCAGGTTCCAGGCTTCAATGTTCAACAACAACAACAGCAACAACCACAACAACCAGCATAACAACAAGTTCCACAACAATAGATACCAGTTCAACAAGTACAAGTTCCTGTACCACCACAAATTCCTATTCCACAAGTTGACGTTGAAATACCTATTCAGGAACCAGTTCAAGAAGAGGTCGTTCATGAACCTGAACACGATCTAGGAATGAACATGGATGATTTCGTTGATGATGTTGTGAACTCACCCATTCCAGAAGCTGAAGGGAATGTGGTGACTGATGATGAATCTAGTTCCAGCTCAAGTGAACGATATTACATGTTACTGAAGCTACTGACTCTGATGAATCTAGGGATTTTTTCTCAGATCATTATGAGCGGTTGGCTACAATTCAACTGGCCAATGCTGGAAAACGCATTAAATCTCATGCCAGACGACCAAGAAGAAAGTCTGTTCGGGATCCTCCTTTCGGTTCAGTACTTTGAAAAAGATCCTTGGTTGATGAAAGTACTGAGTCTGATAGTGACTTTAATCCGGATCCCAAGACTTAAAAGTTAATGTCTGCCTCCATAGCTGCTGCTAAATCTTCTCACGGAGTAGAGGATGCTAATTTTGTTGCTTCCTTGATTATTACTCCTCCAAGATCTAAAGATACATCTCCGGTGATTACTCCTGTTCCTCCATTCATTCCTACTACTGCAAGTCCTTCAGTTCCACAATCGACAGCTGGTCCTTCTAAGTCTTCTGATTATGAAAGGATTACTTTCCTTGAATCTCAAGTGTTTACACTACAAGCTCAGGTAGATACTCTTGTGTCTACTGATTCACAACGACAGCTGGTGATTCAGACTCAAGCTCAACAGATAGCTGATATGCAAGCATTGGTGACTAAACTCGTTCAGCGTCTTGACGCTCAGGGGGAGTTGAGGATACCTGATACTTGTCACACAGAGTCTATTCAAAGACGTGATGATGAAGACAATGATCCTGCTGGAAAAATTAAGGGTGATCGTCAATACACTGACGCTAATCCTATATCTAGGGTTCAGGGGGGAGTCGACATCACAATCACTTGAAGGAAACAAAGATATTTCTGGTACTAATGAAGAAGAAATTCTATTATTGGAGTTCTTTCAAGATTCAGAAGAAGAGGAAGCTGAAAAGATTGCATGTCTTGATGACATTAATGATTTATTCAATGACATGGAAGATGATATGTCGGATAATGAGATAGAAGGAGAAATAGTAGAGATTGAGATAGAGAAAGATAAAGATAGTGTTACTTATGAAGGCTGTGATGGTCTTAAAGTGCCGTATAACTTCATCCAAGATGATGTTATTCCTGAATTTACTTATGAAGGAGTAACAGACTCTATGGACTCTGCTGAAGACATCACAATGCCTGAAGATACTGCTGATTCAAAGATGGATACTGATAAAGATGTTGAAACTGAAACTACTCACACTGAGTCTCCGAAGGTTAATGAAGAACCTGTGATGTACAGAAATACAGGGATGACACGAGAACAGTGGAGAGAAGTTGTAAACAGTTGGATGAAGGTGCTACCCAAGTCTCCAACACAACCTGCTCAGAAAGAGAAATATGTGAATAAAGAGCAGTGTGTAGGAAGGATCATAAGTTGTTTCTATGATGATGAATCAAAATTATTTGCAATTAAATGATCTGACGGTGTTCAATACTTAAAGCCGAGGATCAAGTATTTCAATACTTTGCCAAGGTGTGAAATAAATGGTTTAGCTTCAAAGCCACTCATTAATAGATCGAAGAATGGTTTGGCTGATGTGATAGCAAACTTGATCAAGAAAGAAGGTAGTTCAGGAAAGTATGATCGGCTGAAACCACAAAAGGGAAAGAGAGTGAAGAACACAGTTCCAAAGACTGGGAAAGTGACCTGGAGATACAAGTATAAACCAGTGTGTGCTATTCACAAGATACCGTTAAAGAAAATTCCTCAAGATTTTCTTGGGAATATGAAATGGTGGTATGTTGATGTTAATACTGGTGAAGCAAAGATTGAAGATAAAGACAATAAGGTCATTGTATGTTTCGATGATGCAATGAATCTTATCAATTTCTCAAAGAAAGATCAGAGGACGTGGCGAAAGAATGAAATAATGTTCACTGATGTTTGGAGAGAACAAGGTCTACAGTACAAAAGAGTTTTGGAGATATGCAAAAGATATGGAGTGCATGCTGGCAGCAGACTACCAGATAACTGGAAGAGTTCAAGATAAAGACTGAAGACTGAAGATCAAGCTATTGTCAAGGGGGAGTCTGTTAGGACATAGTTTGTAATGACAAAAGCCTGTAATAGTTAGATTTTATGTCTTTATGTTTTTGTTTTGTAAATGTCAAATGTCACTAAGTGTTTTACAAGTATAGCCTAGAGGCGAACTTGTTAATTTTGCCTGGTCTATCAGAGGCGAACTTAATAAGTACGCTTAAGTCTAACTGAGGCGAACTTGTTAAGTTCGCTTAAGCTGTTAGAGGCGAACTTAATAAGTTCGCCTATATCAGGTCAGTTATCTATATATATGTTTACAAAGTCAGTCGTTCAAGATAGATCAGAACAGAACCAAATAGAACAGAGAAGTCTGATTGAGTCTGTAAACATCAATGTGATTTGAAATACGAATTGAGAAGGTTATTTACTTACTTGTTTGCATTGTCTTTTATGCAGTAAAACGTTGACTCGTTGGATTCCGCACTCCGAGTAAACGTCATGTCTTATCATGAGATCGATCCGCAGACGCGCCATAGGGACCTACATTAAGCTGATCTGAAGTATTCACCATTGTGCACACACACCCAAATTTTCTAAAGAAATCAATAACTGGCTTGCGCTTGTACACGATCTCATAAGGTGTCTTATTGCGAATTTTGGTGATCAGAACCCGATTTTGCACAAAACATGCAGTGTTGACCGCCTCAGCCTAGAAAGTCACGGGAAGCTTAGAGTCAACAATCATAGTTCGTGCAGCTTCAATTAAAGTGCGGTTTCTCCTTTCGGCTACACCATTTTGTTTAGGAGTACGAGGTGCACTGAATTGCCGAGAAATTCCTTTGCTTTCACAGAAGGAATCAAGAGTTGCATTTTTGAATTCTGTTCCATGATCGATGCGGATAGTCTTCACACTTAGATTGAAGAGGTTCTCAATTTGAAGTAGATAGGTTTTCAAAGTCACTGACGTCTCATCTTTCTTAGCAAGGAAAAATACCCAAGTAAATCGAGAGAAATCATCGGTTACCACTAAGTAGTATGACTTTCGTCCAAGACTCATGACACTCACAGGACCAAAGAGATCCATGTGAAGTAATTGTCATAAAGATTGGTCAATGGAGTTTGTAGTTTTAGGCTTATGAGAAGATTTTTGTGTTGTTTTCCCTTGGAACATGAGATATAGTGTTCCATAGGAGAGAAATATTTAAGTGGTAATCCAGTGACGAGGTTTCCTCGAACTAGTTGGTTCATAAATTTGAATTTTACATGTCCCAACCTCTTATGCTACATGAATGATTCATCTTCGAAAGCTTTTGAAAGAAAGCACGATTCAATGCCCAATGGGTTGTTCATATCCAAGTTGTATGTGTTGTATCTTCTGGAAGCATGCATGAGAATATGTTCTTCTGGAATCACCACTCCAGGCTTCAATATTAGACATTCTCTTGAATTGAACAAGGCACAAAAATCCTTGTCGTAAATATGAGAAACACTCATTAGATTGTACTTCAATTGAGGAACAAAGTTGACAAATTCAATTGAGGAACAAAGTTGACAAATTCTAGATTATTTACACCGTTTGAAACCGTTCCTTGTCCTTCAATATTTCCTCCTCTTGGATTTCCAGCAAAAGATACATACTCTCCATCAGTTGGATGATAATTTTGCAGCAAGTTAAAATGACTACTCATATGTCTTGAACATCCACTATCTACATGCCAAATATTATCACCGGTTTTTCTTGATTGACCCTATACACAACGAACCATTTAGACGTTTTGAACAATACCATTGCTATCAAGAAGTTTCTTGTCGGGATAGGACATCACATTAGAATTATAATCTATATGTCCCTGCGGGTCTACCGATCGATCTCTTCTGTAAAACACATAATACGTACACGAAGTACGGAATCCTTAAGATCGATCTCAACTATGTCAGGCGAACATATTAAGTTCGCCTAAGCAAACTTAAATAATTATAAATACAAAACATACAAAACTTTAAACATAAAGACTAATCTATTACAAGGCTTGTTGTCACAAAACATGGTCCAATAGACTCTCCCTTGACAACAGCTTGGTCTTTATCTTCAAGTCCTGTTCTTCCAATTCTTTGGCAATGAGCTCCCTGCACATATCCTGTGTTTCAGACACACATCTAACACCTTCTTATACTGTAATGCCTGCTCTACGCTTTCATCAGTATACATGATCTCTATACGCTTTAGCATCTTCTGATCAGACCTTGAAAAGTTAACAAGGTTCATAGAATCAAAGAATATTACTATAACCTTGCCATTCAAGTCTTCTATCATAGCTTCTCCCGTACATCCATCAACGTACCACCATTTAAGTTCATGTAGACAATCATAAGGAATCAGTTTCAATGGAATCTTTGGTACTGATCTCATAGGTTTAAACTTGTATCTCCATGTCACCTTTTGAGTAACAGGATCTACTTCTTTTATTCTTCTTCCCTGTTAAGGTTTCAGTCTCTCATACTTTCTAGAACCTCCTTCCATTGTTATCAAGTTGGCAATCGAGTCAGCTATTCCAATATTCGATCTGTTAATCAAGGGCTTTGTTGATAACCCATTGACTTCATATCTCGGTAAAGAGTTAAAGTATTTAAGCCTTGGCTTCAAATACTGAACTCCATCTGTTCTCTTCAAAGCAAATAACTTAAACTCAGCTTCATAAAACCAACTTATTATTCTTCCAGAGCATTTGTCTTTGTTTACATATCTCTGCTTTTGCACTGGTGCCACTGGAGAAACTGGTAAGTTATCTCTCCAGCTCTTCACCATTTCCACCCATTGTGCCTTAGTCATTCCAGTATTCTTATACATTTCTGTATCTTTAGGCAAACTTTTAGCAGAGTCAGAGTTTTGTTTTTCTAGATCAGGATCAGATGCATCAGATTCTATAACTCCTTCAGAAAACCTTTCAGGAATTGCATCATCTTCAAACACATCTATATCAATTAATCCTTCACATCCTTTGTAAACAACTTTCTTATCATCACACTCCAGCTCTACCTCAACAATCTATCCTTCCTCTAATCCTTCCTCTTCTGTGTCATCATCATTAGAAAGATCATCCAAATCTATCAAGCGTTCAATTTTGTTAGCTTCATCCATATCAGAATCTTCAAAGAACAAAGAATTATCTAACATGTCAGCATCATTAGCTTCATTTTCACCACTAGTCATCATATTGGCTTCCATAATAACCTCTGACTCCCCTTGAGTTAATGAAGGATTAGAAGCAGCGTGTTGACGCTCACCTAAACCATCACCAACACTTGGTTCATCATCATCATCTGGATTCTCCTGAATACCAATATTGTGACAAGTAGTTTTATCATTCTCAGCCATCTCCCCCTGAGCGTCAAGACACTCAACCAATTGAGTAATAAGGATCTGTAGCTCGGCAAGTACCTTGTTTTGATCATGAATAGTCTGAGCATGCTGGGCTTCTCTAGCAAGTAAATCATCTACCTAAGATTGTAAGCCTGAAACCTGTCATTCCATGGCATGTATTTGTTCATCATTAACATCTCTTGTAGACGGACCAACCTCATCATAGGCTTTACATAAAGTAGCGATCACCGGAGGACTCGAAGATTGTGAAGGATTAGGAGTCACGATCAAAGAATCAACAAATTCTCTATCCATTGCAGATTGAGCAGCATTAATAGCCGAAACCATCAGTTTAGGGCCTTTAACAACAGGAGCTTCATCAGCCTCCGAACTAGATGTTTCATCTTGTAATTTCCTTTTACCAAGTACTGTATTGGGAGGAGGACCCCGTACAGACTTGTGTCTTGATAAAGACACCCTTTTCTTTCCTAGAGACTTCTGACGATTATCATATATATTCCTAGTCACTCTAGGAAGTTTAACTAACTGATCATATTGATCAGGGCCAAAATCCTAAGAACTCTCATCATTTTCATCGGAGCTACTAGATCCAGATGAACTGGTGCTAGTCTCTTCAACCTCAACATCAACAAAATGAGGTTCATTATCCACATGTACAGGTACATCATCATGATGATCATCATCATTATCATCACCATCATCTCCATCATCACCAGCATCACCATCATCACTATCAGTACCTTCATTATCATCACCACCTTCCTCATCCTCTACCTCCTCATCTTGATTGGTAACTGGAGGTAATTCCAAAGCAGGATCATCACGTATCCAGTTATTGTTTGGCAGTGCAACATAAGTAGGATTGATTATGTGCCCAAACAATGGTGTATCAACTAGAATTAAAGCAGGATTCTGCTGTTTAACATTCATACAATCAGTAAAGATCTGCTTTGTCATTGGAGTTAAATTCAATCGGGGATTTACTGGTGGCAAATTAGGGATCAAATGATTCAGGATAAACTGCAAGAATCGAGGGTCCATTAAGAAACCCTGGCCCTCAAGTGGTGTAATCTGCATCACCAATTCCCTATAGAAGTAAAGAGCAAAGTTAAACGGTCTATTCAATGTCAAAGCCACCATAGCAGCTTGTAACGATGTTTTCAACCCATTTGTGCCAGCTTTTCTAGGAGAGAGAAACTGGATTATCACATGCATGAAGTACCGCCATTGACCAACCAGACCTCATTTGCGAGCTTGTGAATCATTCGGCCTTCCTCTATAACCCATCTGTTGAAAACAACCCATAATTAAAGTATTCGGTAGATTAATTGGGTCGTCATTCACTCCTCCTAAGTTCAAGGCAGCACGGATATCTTGAACTGACACAGCAATCTCCTGATTATTTACTGTGGCCCTAATCACGTGTGGATCAACATATGTATCCTGATGAGCTATCTCCCAAAATTTTTGAATATAAAGTAAACTAATATGAGGATTAGCAGATAAAGCATCATGTATTCTTGACCGATTTAAGAAAGTGATTATCTCCAGATAATTTGCAGCTTCAGCCAGTTCAAGATCAAGTAACTCCACCTGATTGTGTTTGTATTCAACACGACGATCCATGACCTGCTCAAAAGACATGTGTCACACCCCAATTTCAACTAACGGAGTTTTACCGTTTGGGAAGTGACAAACCAGGATCGCAGTCATTAGTTACATTGAACGACACTATATGAGACTAAAATGAAAATATCATATCAATCAGAGTTAATGCGGAAGCGTATAAAGAAAAATAAATGCCCAAAACAAACAAGCCCAAAAAGTCCAGTCCAAACGGAAATGAAATAGTCCAAACAGAATTAAAACAATCCGAATGTAATAAAATAACATTCAAAATTAGGACTCCATGCTTGGTCGTATATGTGCACTTGGGCCTTATCTTAGCGACATGAGATAATATGTAAGAAAATATGTCAACACGAGTTTGGTGAGTTCACAGGTTTCAATTTGTAAATAAACGTTTACCAGATTTATTGTACAATCAACATATATATATCAACGGGTAGCTAACCCATGTTCATGTTTGCTATTACGCTCGCAACCGTAAACTGGCTGTTTGAATGCCTCCCACCAAGCCTATCAACCATGGTGCACGTTTAGGTCAATATTGCACCCGTTCGATATCCAATCGAGTTAGCGCGACTAACCCGCGTGAGGTTTGTCAAACCCAGTAGTACTACCCAACATACCTCGCTATTCTCATATTTAAACAGTTCGATGTGATGACTTTCATGATAGCGTTTATGTATAGTCATAAAAAGTGATATATAATGAAGTACAAAAATCAAAAAGAGTTTGAATCATGTTTTCTCCCCCAGTTTATAACAGTAAAAGGGGCCGTGAAAACTCACCTGATTGCGTAGGTAGTAATCACACAAGTACGAGATCAAAATCTCAAGCGTTAGCCCGACATGGCTCACGAATGCCCTAGAATTACAACATAATTATTAGGGATATAATGGGAATATGTGACGACAACACGAAAGATTGAACGTCCTAAATAAACGCTCTAATAATCAAGAGTAGACGAACGTGTCCACAGGAATAAGAATTTTTTTTAAATTAATCAATTAAGAAAACTACGGTTTGTGACGAGTGAGAAATATTAAAATATAATGAATATATTCGAGCGATTCCGCCATTAAATAATAGCCTAAAAAAACATAGCCGAAACCCTAGGTTTTGAATCACGAATCCAATTGATCAATTTCGATAATATCAGAGGTTGGAATCCTAGGGCTTTAGTTAAATGGGACATTTAGAATATGCGTATATGGTTTAATTTCATTCACGAAGAGTCTAATATCAAAAGCCCCAATTTCGTTTACGTATGAACCCTAGGTTAGTGATCTTGAAAGATTTGATGTTGATTGATAAAATTAATATAAGGCTTGTACAGAGAATCAATTTGCGAATCTAACCATTTGATTTAATTGGATTATAATCGGGTCTAGGATAGTGATCGAATAAACCGTAAACGCATGAACCCTAGATTCGGGTTCATGTTAAAATCGTTGCTGTAAGCCCTAATTAGCATAGGGATTTCCATCTATGAATAAAAATGAAGCTAAAGGAGGGTTTAGTTACCAGAAACGGATTCGAATTGAGAGTGCTCAAGTAGAATAGGTGTCGACCGCAACTGGTTTGATCTTCGGTGACTTCTGCTACGATTCCGACCAAATTGATGCGTGTTACAGCTTCTAATGGATGCGACTAAGGTGTGTGAGAGTTCAATTTGTGAAAATAATACGAGCATTCGTAGAATTTGATGAATTCGTGATGTGGGTCGACGGTTACGGCTTTACCCCTCATAATTGAGCTTGAATTCGAATCAATGACAATGTAATGGCTCTAATGAGGGGCGTTTATGATAGAGGTCGTGTATTTCGGTTACAATTCCCACAAATTTCCATTATAAGATTCGAATTTGGGTCTAATGACTACGGGTTTGACTTGTAAAAGTCAACATGGTTCATTCTCCCTTGATTTTGACTTCTAAAGTCAACAGATTGAGTTTAGATAATTATCATAACCAGTCCCTATAGTTCTAGTTTAAATATTAGCATAAATAGTCCCTAGGGTTTAAGATTAGGTAAACTGGTTAGGATTTAACAGAATACTTAACGGGATTGCTAACGGAGTTAACTTGAAAAGTCGGATTGTCGCATCATCCCCTAGTTGAAAGAATTTTCGTCCCGAAAATTAAAATAATAATTTTTTTTCCAGATGTCACATCATCCCCTAGTTGAAAGAATTTTCATCCCGAAAATTAAAATAGTACCTTAAGAATTTGACGTGGAGTGCTTGAACAGATTGGGATATTTGCGCATCATCTGATCCTCACGCTTCCACGTGAATTCCGGTCCGCGTTTCGAGTTCCAACAAACTCTGACAATAGGGATTTTACTGCGCTTAAGCGTTTTGACTTCCATATCCATGATTTCCACAGGTTCTTCGATGAAACGCAACTGTTCATCAATGTGCAGTTCCTCAAGAAGAACCGCAAGTGACTCGTCGGCTAGACATTTCTTCAAGTTGGAGACGTGAAAGACATTGTGTACACCACTAAGTCCTTCTGGTAGGTTCAGTTGATACCTTACTGGACCAATTCTCTTCACTATCTTGAATGGCCCAACATAACGAGGATTCAGTTTGCCTCGTTTCCCAAAACGAATGACACCCTTCGAAGGTGAGACTTTTAACAAGACCATATCCCCTAATTGAAATTCTAACGGTTTACGACGCTTATCGGCATAGCACTTTTGACGTTCGAGCTGCTGCCATACGATTTCTAATTTGAATGATTTTCTCAGAAGTTTCAAGTACGAGTTCAGGACCTGTAAGTTGACTATGCCCAACCTCGGCCCAACAAATAGGAGAACGGCATTTCCGTCCATATAATGCTTCAAATGGAGCTGCCTGGATGCTAGTGTGATAACTGTTGTTGTAGGAGAAGTCCACCAACAATAGGTGAGACTCCCAAGTGTTACCCAAATCAATCACACAAGCTCGACGCATGTCCTCTAGAGTTTGAATAGCACGCTCTGTCTGGCCATCAGTTTGAGGATGGTATGCTGTGCTCATATCTAGACGCGTGCCTAAAGCTTTATGTAACGATTTCCAGAAATGAGAGGTGAATCGTGCATCACAATCTGAAATGATAGAGATTGGCACCCCGTGCCGATATACTACTTCTTTCAAGTAAATGCGTGTAAGTTTTTCCATCTTGTCTGTTTCCTTGATTGCTAAGAAATGCGCCGACTTTGTTAAACGATCAAATATTACCCAAATGGTATCACATCTGGTAGGAGTTCATGGCAAATTCATGATAAAGTCCATGGAAATCTGTTCCCATTTCCACATGGGAATCTCTGGTTGTTGGAGAAGACCGTAAGGGTTTTGATATTCAACTTTGACCTTTGCGTAAGTCAGGCACTTGTTCACATTAGGCTCTATCGGCCTTCATCTTTGGCCACCAATACAACACCATTAAATCATGATACATCTTGTCGGAACCTGGATGAATGGAGTAACGAGATTTTTGAGCTTCATCCATGACCAGTTCCCTTAAATTTCAAATTTTGGGACCCATATTCGCTCAACGAAATAGCGAATACCGTCAGATTTGACCTCGAGTTGTGCTTCCATACCGCGTGTGCATTCCAGCGTTAGGTTTTCCTTTTTCAGGGCTTCGAGTTGAGCACTACGGATTTTGTCAGGTAATCCGGTATAAATAGTTAGCTGCAAAGCTCGAACTCATTTTGGATTGGTTTCCTTTCGACTTAGGGCATCGCACAGTCAAAATCATTCAAGAGCTCGACCCAACGACGGTTTCGCATGTTCAACTCTTTCACCTCAAAGATATGCTAAAGACTCTTGTGATCGATGTATATAGAGCACCTGGTACCGTACAAGTAATGTCTCCATATCTTAAGTGCGAAAACTATAGCTCCCAACTCTAGGTCATGAGTGGTGTAGTTTTTCTCGTGAATCTTTAGTTGACGTGAAGCGTATGCGATCACTTTTTCTCGTTGCATTAACACATAACCAAGACTCTGAATGGATGCATCGTAATACACCACAAAATCATTCGTTCCCTCCGGAAGAACTAGAACGGGTGAATTGCAAAGTTTCTGCTCAGGGAGTTGGAATGTTGACTCCTGGTTGTCGCCCCAGTTATGGGCTTTACCCTTCTGAGTTAAGGTAGTGAGAGGTTGGGCGATCTTAGAAAATCCTTGGATGAATCGACGATAATAGCCGGCCAATCCCATAAATTTTCGTACCTCAGTCGGAGTCGTTGGTGCTGCCACAATTCTTGATGACTTCTATCTTTGATGGATCGACATGTATTCCCTTCTCGTTAAGCACATGTCTTAAAAATTGAACTTCCTGAATCCAGAATTCACACTTGGAGAATTTAGCATACAGTTCTTCATGCTTTAGCAATTCCATAATCAAGCGCAGGTGTTCCTCATGTTCCTCGTTCTGGGAATAGATGAGGATGTCATCAATGAAAACGTTGACAAACTGGTCAAGGTATGGTTTACACACACGATTCATGAGGTCCATGAACACCGCGGGTGCGTTGGTTAAAGCGAAAGGCATGACCATAAACTCATAGTGGCTGTACCTTGTCCTGAAAACAGTCTTAAAGATATCCTCATCTCGGACTCTCAATTGATGGTAACCAGATCTAAGATCTATCTTGGAATAGAAACTTGATCCTTGGAGTTGATCAAAGAGATCATCTATGCGAGGTAGAGGATAACGATTCTTAATCATCACTTTTTCAGCTCACGGTAGTCAATACACAAGCGGAAGGTCCTGTCCTTCTTCTTGACAAACAGGACTGGAGCTCCCCACGAAGATGAGCTAGGTCAGATGAAAACTTTCTCCAACAACTCTTGTAGCTGAGTGGATAACTCTTATAATTCACTAGGTGCTAGTCTGTAGGGTGCTCGAGCAATCGGCGCTGCTCCGGGTGCTAGGTCGATTTAAAATTCTACTTGACGATGTTGTGGCAGACCAGGTAAATCCTCTGGAAATACTTCCGGATAGTTGCAAACAATTGAAATATCAACAATCTTATTCTCCCCCGATGGCTGCTTGGCGACGAGTGCCAAAATAGCAGTATGACCGTTTCGAAGACATTTATGTGCTTTCATGAAGGATATCATGCTCATGACTACACCTCAGACAGAAAGAGTTTCTCCACTCGTGAGAGGAATGCGAACGATTTTCTCATGACAAATAATTTCGGCTTGGTTCTGAGATAACCAATCCATGTCGATAATCACATCGAAACTACCCAGTGTGACCGTCATAAGGTCTATATCAAGTTTATGACCATTCAATTCAAGCTTACAACCCTTAAGAATGTGGGTTGCTTCAATTATTTGGCCATCAGCTATTTCTAAGATGTACTTAGCTTCTAGAAGGATTGGAGTTTCTTTTATCAAATCACTAAGCTTCTTAGATATAAAACTCCTATCTGCACCAGTGTCAAGAAGGGCAGAAGCAAAGTAATTTTTTAAGAGGAACTTACCGGTAACCACATTGTAATCATATCTGGCTTCTCCGGATCCAAGCACGAAGGCTCGCCCCTTCGCACCATTTCGTACATTGTGGCCATTATTGTTACCGTTGTGGCCCTGATTATTGTCGTTACCGTTTCCATTACCATTTCCACCTTTTTTCCATCTGAGGATAATTCTTTTGATTATGTCTTTCCTTGCCACACTGAAAAACATCCTCTACAGTCCTTGGCGGCATGGCCCACCTTGCTTCACTGCTGGCAATGATTTCTCTCACCGAGATGGTGAAAAATACACTTGTTGCACTTAGGGTATCTCCCCGTATAGCCACTCTTTTTTTGACCTGAAGAGGTCCACTGGTTGAAAGTCTTAGCAGACTTAAACCTACTCTGTTGTTGATGGGGTTGGTTAGATTAAATCCTCGTTTTCTAATGTCATTGGAACAACTGGATATGCTGGGTTATAAATCTAATTAGGCTAAGGATTAGTCACAAGATAAAGTAATAGGGTCAGATAGAATAACACGTGCTAGCTTAGAGAGAATTTCATAAATTTCGCTTACATAGTTGTAGCCGATGGATTTGCCATGAGGTTCTAATAGAGTTTCAATCAAGATAGTTTCTTGATCAAGTTTGGATGAGGGTCTTACGGTCACTACATGAGTGAAGATAACATGATGGATTCCATTAATGATAACTCAGTGTGTCCGTAAACATCTTCAACCTGATAGGCAAGTCTATCAACTGTTGAACAGGTTTAACGATACCAACTAGTTGTTGAGTGGGTTACAAAAACCTCTATAGACAGTGAAACTTAAGTCTGTAATTCACAGATTAAGACCATTTATTCACACACTAGGTTTCACCAGGACGCACATGCACCTCAAATTACTATTACGTGTGCACCCGTAATGATAATTTGCTTTGCATGCTCACCCTATTTCTCCCTGTCCTGTGTCATAATGTCCTTTAGCATGTATTGATGAGTACAGAGTGTTGTCAGATATGATAAGTCATTGAGAAACTTAGTCATCAACTATAAGTTGATCAACTATGACTCATATTAGGATGAGTAGTCAGGAATCGTTTGATCCGAGTATTCACTCGAGTTGAAACACAATACGAAGGTCCAATCCAGCGGATTATAGTTGAATCATGCACGCGAAATGTGACTCCGAGAAGTGAAACTAATTCATGGATACGAGTTACAGGAAGCAGTAAAGTAGCCATCCTTCCAACTGAGTCAGGATAGGGTCTGAGTATGCAATGAGCAATGCGTTCTCAACTTTGTGGTCAATTTATTCTCAACAGAATATCAACCAAAGATGCGAGCCCATGGCTCGGGAAAATGATGACATCTACGTGTTAATGGATTCTGCCATAACGCGTGCAACGGTCTGCCTTCACTCAGCGTATTGTTGCTAGTAGGTATAGTAGGGACTCGCCTCCGACGATCCTAACTCCCAAAGAGATATATGCTAGCGCTGAGTGTCGTCCATAACATGGACCTGAGAAAACCCACCATACCCAACAGATGATGGTGGTGTAAGTGACTCCTCCGAAGGCTCCGTCTCGCTGCCCTCGGATGGGAATGGATGTTGTTTCGGCGATTGCACTGGTGTCACCACATGGAATGATGATGCAATACGAATTATGTGTCCCTCGCCAACTGAGGGTGATACGGATGATGTTACACGCCTGCACTACAATGTATATATGGGTGCTATGTGTATTAGGTATGAGTGTCTGTGCCGTGTAACAAATGTGTGAGGTTATAGTCTAGTATGCAATCCTAGTTCTCTATAACCAATGGCTCTGATACCAATCTGTCACACCCCTAATTTCAACTAACGGAGTTTTACTGTTTGGGAAGTGACAAACCAGGATCGCAGTCATTAGTTACATTGAACGACACTATATGGGACTAAAATGAAAATATCATATCAATCAGAGTTAATGCGGAAGCGTATAAAGAAAAATAAATGCGCAAAACAAACACGCCCAAAAAGTCCAGTCCAAACAGAAATAAAATAGTCCAAACAATATTAAAATAATCCGAATGTAATAAAATAACATTCAAAATTAGGACTCCATGATTGGTCCTATATGTGCACCTATGCCTTATCTTAGCGACCTGAGAAAACATGTAAGAAAAGATGTCAACACAAGGTTGGTGAGTTCACACGTTTCAATATGTAAATAAACGTTTACCAGATTTATTTTACAATCAACATATATATATCAACGGGTAGCTAACCCATGTTCATGTTTGCTATTACGCTCGCAACCGTAAACTGACTGTTTGAATGCCTCCCACCAGGCCTATCAACCATGGTGCATGTTTAGGTCAATATTGCACCGGTTCGATATCCAATCGAGTTAGCGCGACTAACGCGGGTGAGGTTTGTGAAACACAGTAGTACTACCCAACATACATCGCTATTCACATATTTAAACGGTTCGATGTGATGACTTTCATGATAGAGTTTACGCATAGTCATAACAAGTGATACATAATGAAGTACAAAAATCAAAAAGTGTTTGCATCATGTTTTCTCCCCCAGTTTATAAAAGTAAAAGGGGCAGTGAAAACTCATCTGATTGCGTAGGTAGTAATCACACAAGTACGAGATCAAAATCTCAATCATTAGCCCGACATGGCTCACGAATGCCCTAGAATTACAACATAACTATTAGGGATATAATGGGAATATGTGACGACAACACGAAATATTGAACGTCCTAAAGAAACGCTCTAATAATCAATAGTAGACGAACGTGTCCACGGGAATAAGAATTTTTTTAAATTAACCAATTAAGAAAACTACGGTTTGCGACGAGTGACAAATAGTAAAATATATTGAATATATTCGAGCAATTCCGCCATTAATTAATAGCCTAAGAAAATAATCTAATTTATATATATATATATATATTATCTTTAGATTTATCAAAGTATCCCAATACAATTGCGTGACAAAAATAATAAGTCTATTATTTTAATCAAGGACATACACGCGTATAATAAATAAATATATTATTTATACAATTGAAATATCTCATCATATTTACAAACATAGTGAGACGATATTTAGATAACAAGTATTTTAACCGGGGTCATGAATTGAAATATATCATTTTATTTGGAGTCACGTGTTTAATAATAATATAATATATTATTATAATATTGCGAACAATAACAATGATACGTTAAAAATTTCAAACCCGAGCCTACGGAAGGTTTTTCCTGTTTAAACACATTAATTTATAAATATAATAATATAGGGATTAAAACTAAATATTAAATAAAGGTTTTTAAAATAAACAAAAATTAAAACAGTGAAAGGGGACTCGAACCTGGGTCCCCTCCCTCACAGTCCAACGTCTTAATCATCATAGCCCGCTTGGGAATCGTAAACGAATCCGAACTGAAATGGTTTTAATCATACTCGACAACGAGTGTCTCTCCCTCATACGAACCGAACCCTAAACCCATCCTTAATCGCCTAAAATCGATCACGATTAACTACAATAACATATGGGTTTTGTTAATCGCCGCGTTCCGAGTAGGTGGGTGAGTTTAATTTAAAAAACATTAAGTTTAAGACTGTTAATTTCTGTTTAAAATCGCCGAAACCCTAGGTTTTGAATCCCAACTCCAATTGATCAATTTCGATAATATCAGAGGTTGGAATCATAGGGCTTTAGTTAAATGGGACATTTAGAATATGAGTATATGGTTTAATTTCATTCACGAAGAGTCTAATATCAGAAGCCCCAATTTCGTTTACGTAAGAACCCTAGGTTAGTGATCTTGAACGATTTGATGTTGATTGATAAAATTAATATAGGGCTTGTACAGAGAATCAATTTGTGAATCTAACCATTTGATTTAATTGGATTATAATCGGGTCTAGGATAGTGATCGAATAAACCATAAACACATGAACCCTAGTGTCACACCCCGCCAAGGCGGAAACGCGAGGCGCGACGTTCATGGTTTCCAAAGCATATGATTACCTCAAACACATACATGATAAATGGATACATAAACAAGTTTAATGTTTCACATTCCAAAATGTTAATTGAGTTTACAAAAAGTGAAGATTTCGCAAATATGACTCTATTACAATGAGTTATACAAGAGAAATCCCCCCAAAAGTTGTATCCATCGTGCATGCATGTAATCTACATTGCTAACCTTGCGATCACGTTCAATTTCCTGAAAAACATACTTAAAATTGTCAACACTAGGTTGGTGAGTTCACAGGTTTAATCAAATAGTTCTTTGTAAAATTCAATTGTTCGTAAATAGTTTCAGGTGCATGTGATAAACAGAATAAGAATTGTTGACCCATTTGTAAACTATCTAGGAATACAAATAACATGTTCATACATGAGGCGTAACCAAACCATGACAATTGTACACGCCCCTAATTTCGTTATCCGGTTCTATGCGGCCATAAATCCTCCAGATTGTGGTTAGCGCGACTAACCATGACCGGGAGACGTCACTCTCCATAGTACTATTCATAGGACCCTAGGCTACAGTTAATGGTTACTACATTGTTCCAGGGGACTTTAGCGGCCTCACTTGTTGTTCTCATCTCATGTAAACATAAAAGTCGTGTCTTATTCTCTTGTTATCCCATAAAATAGTTGTAAGTATGTTCTTCCCCCAAATATTTGAAAACAGAAAAAGGGGCCGTGAAACTCACCTTGTGTTTGGGTATATTTGTAATGATACTTGTTGTAGTCAAACTTGACTATTCGTACCCTAGATACAAAAGGGTAAATTGTGTTAAGACCGAACGTCTTATATTGCAAATTGTTCACCGACTTTGTAAGTCTGGTTGTTTTTGTTTAAACTATCCTCTTAGTTGTTCAACACTTGTTTCTTTATAAAACAGATCTTAGTTACTGCCCAAAAGGGACTGACATAGGTATCGAAACTACCTAGTTCCGATTGAACAGGATAGTTGTCGAAACTTCCTAGTTTCGATTGCGCAGATTAGATATCAAAACTTCCTAGTTTCGATTGAGCAAAAACTGGTATCGAAACTACCTAGTTTCGATTGGCAAGAAGGGTATCGAAACTACCTAGTTTCGATTGAGCAACTGGTATCGAAACTCCTAGTTTCGATTGAGTAACAAGTATCGAAACTCCTAGTTTCGATTGAGTAACAGGTATCGAAACTATAGTTTCGATTACTGGACTTCTGTTTGACAGAATCAGTCCTGCATATTTTTATGTTTTAATCTTGAATTCAACACACTTTTCTTGTTATCTTACTTGCGTTTGAATATTTTGTATGTTTAGCTACGGTTTTTAAAGAAAATAATGTAGATAGTATCGAGTTTTTACCTTAAAACAAAGATGAAGATGATGAGAGAAAACAGAGAATGATCTTGATTCTTCTGTTAAATTTTCTTTAGAAACACTTGAAATTCTTCATAAAACACCGAATTATGGTAGGTTTTTCTTTAGAACTTGACTTCAATTTGGAGAGAAACGGGGAAAAATTACCGTATGAAATGAGAAATATGACAGAGATTGTGAGGTTGAGACTGAGAAGGTATGGTTTTATCTGAGTTTTCTCAGGTATGGTATGGGTCGAATGAAGGGGGGGAGTGGTCTTCTCTGGCTTCGGCCGAGAAAGTCAAAAAGTGGTTTGAGGGTTAATAATTAGTTTTAAGTATTAGTTTATTAAGGGTATTAATATCAATTATAGTTTTACCAAGAAAATTTTAATTCGGTTTAGGTTTCTCACGGTATTATAAATTTAACACTTTTATGTCTCGTTGATGACAAATATTGAAATCTTGAATTGTAAAATTTGTGTAATATATATATTTACCTATTTTCTGGTTGTTTAATTTAATCACTAACGTTCGTATTTAGTCGGGTTATCCTGGTACGTGAACCGGTAACTCCTAGAATTACCAACTATGAAATGAGTCCATGTACGGTTATTGTTAGACCTTAATATCTTTGTTTGTGAAATTAATTAAATCACAGAAATAATTATAATGTAAACTTGTTTAATACATGTACGGATTTTGACCTGAAATGTCGGGTGTCACACCTAGATTCGGGTTCATGTTAAAATCGTTGTTGTAAGCCCTAATTAGCAAAGGGCTTTCCATTTATGAATAAAAATGAAGCTAAAGGAGGGTTTAGTTACCAGAAACGGATTCGAATTGAGAGTGCTCAAGTAGAATAGGTGTCGACCGCAACTGGTTTGATCTCCGGCGACTTCTGCTATGATTCCGGCCAAATTGATGCGTGTTACAGCTTCTAATGGATGCGACTAAGGTGTGTGAGAGTTCGATTTGTGAAAATAATACGAGCATTCGTAGAATTTGATGAATTCATGATGTGGGTCGACGGTTACGGCTTCACCCCTCATAATTGAACTTGAATTCAAATCAATGACAGTGTAATGGCTCTAATGAGGGGCGTTTATGATAGAAGTCGTGTATTTCGGTTACAATTCACATGAATTTCCATTATAAGATACGAATTTGGGTCTAATGATTACGGGTTTGACTTGTAAAGTCAACATGGTTCATTCTCCCTTGATTTTGAATTCTAAAGTCAACAGATTGAGTTTAGATAATTATCATAACTAGTCCCTATAGTTCTAGTTTAAATATTAGCAGAAATAGTCCCTACGGTTTAGGATTAGGTAAACTGGGTTAGGATTTAACAGAATACTTAACGGTATTGCTAACGGAGTTAACTTGAAAAGTCGGATTGTCACATCATCCCCTAGTTGAATGAATTTTCGTCCCAAAAATTAAAATATTAAATTTTTTTTTCGGATGTCACATCATCCCCTAGTTGAAAGAATTTTCATCCCGAAAATTAAAATAGTACCTTAAGAATTTGACGTGGAGTGGTTGAACAGATTAGGATATTTGCGCATCATCTGATCCTCACGCTTACACGTGAATTTCGGTACGCGTTTCGAGTTCCAACGAACTCTGACAATAGGGATTTTACTGCGCTTAAGCGTTTTGACTTCCATATCCATGATTTCCACAGGTTCTTCGATGAAACGCAACTGTTCATCAATATGCAGTTCCTCAAGAAGAACCGCGAGTGACTCGTCGGCTAGACATTTCTTCAAGTTGGAGACGTGAAAGACGTTGTGTACACCACTAAGTCCTTCTGGTAGGTTCAGTTGATACGGTACTGGACCAATTCTCTTCACTATCTTGAATGGCCCGACATAACGAGGATTCAATTTGCCTCGTTTCCCAAAACGAATGACACCTTTCCAAGGTGAGACTTTTAACAAGACCATATCCCCTACTTGAAATTCTAACGGTTTACAACGCTTATCGGCATAGCACTTTTGACGTTCGAGCTGCTTCCATACGATTTCTAATTTGAATGATTTTCTCAGAAGTTTCAAGTACGAGTTCAGGACCTGTAAGTTGACTATCCCAACCTTGACCCAACAAATAGGAGAACGGCATTTCCATCCATATAATGCTTCAAATTGAGCTGCCTGGATGCTAGTGTGATAACTGTTGTTGTAGGAGAAGTCCACCAACAGTAGGTGCGACTCCAAAGTGTTACCGAAATCAATCACACAAGCTCGACGCATTTCCTCTAGAGTTTGAATAGTACGCTCCGTCTGGCCATCAGTTTGAGGATGGTATGCTGTGCTCATATCTAGACGCGTGCCTAAAGCTTTATGTAACGATTGCCAGAAATGAGAGGTGAATCGTGCATCACGATTTGAAATAATAGAGATTGGCACCCCGTGCCGAGATACTACTTCTTTCAGGTAAATGCGTGTAAGTTTTTCCATATTGTCTGTTTCCTTGATTGCTAAGAAATGCGCCGACTTTGTTAAACGATCGAATATTACCCAAATGGTATCACATCCGGTAGGAGTTCATGGCAACTTCATGATAAAGTCCATGGAAATCTGCTCCCATTTCCACATGGGAATCTCTGGTTGTTGGAGAAGACCGGAAGGGTTTTGATATTCAACTTTGACCTTTGCGCAAGTTAGGCACTTGTTCACATAAGGCTATATCGGCCTTCATCTTTGGCCACCAATACAGCACCTTTAAATCATGATACATCTTGTCGGAACTGGATGAACGGAGTAACAAGATTTTTGAGCTTCATCCATTACCAGTTCCCTTAAATTTCCAAATATTGGGACCCATATTCGCTCAGCGTACCGTCAGATTTGACCTTGAGTTGTGCTTCCATACCGCGTGTACATTCCAGCGTTAGGTTTTCCTTTTTCAGGGCTTCGAGTTGAGCACTACGGATTTTGTCAGGTAATCCGGTATAAATAGTTAGCTGCAAAGCTCGAACTCGTTTTGGATTGGTTTCCTTTCGACTTAGGTCATCGGCTACCACATTAGCCTTGCCTGGATGATACATGATCGCACAGTCAAAATCATTCAAGAGCTCGACCCAAAGACGCTGTCGCATGTTCAACACTTTCAGCTCAAAGATATGATGAAGACTCTTGTGATCGGTGTAGATAATGCACCTGGTACCGTACAAGTAATGTCTCCATATCTTAAGTTCGAAAACTATAGCTCCCAACTCTAGGTCATGAGTGGTGTAGTTTTTCTCATGAATCTTTAGTTGACGTGAAGTGTATGCGATCACTTTTTCTCGTTGCATTAACACATAACCAAGACCCTGAATGGATGCATCGCAATACACCACAAAATCATTCGTTCCCTCCGAAAGAGCTAGAACGGGTGCACTGCAAAGTTTCTGCTTAGGGAGTTGGAATGCTGACTCCTGGTTGTCGCCCCAGTTATGGGCTTTACCCTTCTGAGTTAAGGTAGTGAGAGGTTGGGCGATCTTAGAAAATCCTTCGATGAATCGATGATAATAGCCAGCCAATCCCAGAAATTATCGTACCTCAGTCGGAGTCGTTCGGGCTGCCCAATTCTTGATGACTTCTATCTTTGTTGGATCGACATGTATTCCCTTCTCGTTAAGCACATGTCTTAAAAATTTAACTTCCTGAATCCAGAATTCACACTTGGAGAATCTAGCATACAGTTGTTCCTGCTTTAGCAATTCCAGAATCAAGCGCAAGTGTTCCTCATGTTCCTCCTTGTTCTGGGAATAGATGAGGATGTCATCAATGAAAACGATGACAAACTGGTCAAGGTATGGTTTACACACACGATTCATGAGGTCCATGAACACCGCGGGTGCGTTGGTTAAACCGAAAGGCGTGACCATAAACTAATAGTGGCTGTACCTTGTCCTGAAAACATTCTTAGAGATATCCTCATCTCTGACTCTCAATTGATGGTAACCAGATCTAATATCTATCTTCGAATAGAAAACTGATCCTTCGAGTTGATCAAAGAGATCATCTATGCGAGGTAGAGGATAACGATTATTGATCGTCACTTTTTTCAGCTCACGGTAGTTAATACACATGCGGAAGGTCCCGTCCTTCTTCTTGACAAACAGGACTGGAGCTCCCCACGGCGATGAGCTAAGTCGGATGAAACCTTTATCCAACAACTCTTGTAGCTGAATGGATAGCTCTTGCAATTCACTAGGTGCTAGTCTGTAATGTGCTCGAGCAGTCGGCGCTGCTCCGGGTGCTAGGTCGATTTGAAATTCTACTTGACGATGTGGTGGCAGGCCAGGCAAATCCTCTGGAAATACATCCGGATATTTACAAACAATTGGAATATCATCAATCTTATTCTCCCCTGATGGCTGTTCGGCGACGAGTGCCAAAATAGCAGTATGACCTTTTGCGAGGACATTTATGTGCTTTCATGAAGGATATCATGCCCATGACTGCACCACTCCTTTCGCCTTGGTCAGAAAGTGTTTCTCCACTCGGGAGAGGAATGCGAACGATTTTCTCATGACAAATAATTTCGGCTTGGTTCCGAGATAACCAATCCATGCCGACAATCACATCGAACCTACCAAGTGTGACCGGCATAAGGTCTATATCAAGTTTATGACCATTCAATTCAAGCATACAACCCTTAAGAATGTGGGTTGCTTCAACTATTTGGCCATCGTCTATTTCTATGATGTACTTAGCTTCTAACAGGATTGGAGTTTGTAACATCCCGAAAATAGTAAATAAGTAATTAATAACGCGATAGAGATTTAATCGTCAAAAATGAAAGAAAAACAGATGGACTTGGGCTCGGCTACAACGGGCCGAGCGAAGCTCAGGTATATAAAGGCCAAGATAGCCTTGAAGCTCTCATTTTTCACCAACACTTGCAAGCTAGAGAGAGAAAGGAGAGTCGGGTCTAGATAGTGAAAGTCGACGGATCGACACGAAATTGAAGGACCATGTTACTACTGAACTCGTGAGCAAAACCTCCGAATCAGAATCACAATCCAGGTAACGATTCGACCATAATCTGAGTTTTTGTTTGTTTTGGGTTTCTCGGGTTTTAGCTAAATAGGAGACGTTTTTATGGATGAAACATGAAAATAAGCTTAGAACTAGCATCTAGAGTGAAAACCGCACCTTTTAATCAAATAAAATTTTAAGATTAGCATGATCGGATTAACATACAAAATTTCAGACTTGTCTAGGAAACAGATGCTGCGTATTTATCAAGTACGCAGGAAGGACGTCCGGTAAGTAAAGTACACATGCGCAAGGCCCTGCGCACTTACTAAGTGTGCAGGCAGCAGACCGGTAAGTAAAGTCAGTATGTTTAGAATGATTAAACCGTTAGAGTCGGGGTTGGGTCTGATGTGTATTTAAACTACCTAATTCAGATCGTACGTGACATTGTTGGACCTTTGTTTAGGACAACCAAGACTAGCTTATCAGGTGAGTTCTATGTGCCCCCTTCTATGTTATGTGCAAACCTTATTAAATGTTTTTGGGGCTGAAATGTATACACTAAATGTATAAATGATATGAATGTTAATGTGATCATACGTGATAAAATAATATATATTTTATATATATATATATACGAAAATTAATTATGCACAAAGAATGAATCGTATGATTATATAGAATGAATGAAAGAATAACACAACGTGTAAGAATGAAATCTTGCTTTATATCCATGTATATATTGCTTGCCAAGTATAAGAAAAAAAATTATGGACGCTTCGATGATAACGGCTACTTCGGTAGACGGACGACCACGTGACTATTTTGTAACCGGGACAAATACGTTCCTTCATCAGCTAGAACGTACGAAATCCATTAATGGACGGTCAAAGCAAATGGCATAATATGAATAGTAGAATGGTTGCATAAATAATAGTCGCATGGGAAACGGATACTCTCGGGTAGACGGGCGAATTACGGCCTACGACGGTAGGACGGTTGTAAGTCATTACGAACGGACAAAAGTTGCCGGACGGTTGTAAGAATAAATTATGGACGGACACTAGTTGCCGGACGGTTGAAAGAATGGCGGGCCATGACGATGGACCGTGGCGTTTGTCTTTGTATGCGCAAACAAATGACGGGTTGATCACCCTTAAGTGTATGACCCATGAAAGTTAAGAAAAGAAAAAGGTGAATGCATATATATATATATGTAATCACAAAAGAAAGATGAAAGAAAAGAAAAAGTTATGAATACGTATATTTATATATATGTAATCACAAAAGAAAGATGAAAGAAAAGAAAAAGTTATGAATACGTATATTTATATATATATATATGTAATCACAAAAGAAAGATGAAAGAAAACCAAAAGTTTATGAATGTATATAATTATGTATACTTATAAAGTAAAGAATTATCATACTTAGTAGTTTTAAACTAGAACTCACCAGCGTTAGCTGACTTTTAGTATACATTTCAGGTACAGAAAGGAAGGGTCGTGCGAGGGCGTGAAGGTTACCCGGCACGAGGCTGACATCCCACTTTTATTTATGTTAAGACAATGTTATGTTTCAATTATTAAGACTTCCGCTGTTATGACATGTAATTTGAATGTGTTTGCTTCCGCTACTTCTGAATGTTTTAAATTTAAGTTCAGTAATTACGACTATGTTTATGAGTAAATCCAACAAGTGAGGTCACCGGGGAATGGGGCCTTACAAGTTGGTATCAGAGCAATAGTTTGAGAGATTCAGACATCCCTAAATGTCTGGACTCAAACTGATTATGGGACCAACGCACGGATGTCAGTATGGGTAACCAACGCCAACGCCAGCACGATAAGTAAGTACTAGAGTTAATACACTTGGATAAGAATAGACACCTTAACTTAGAACAAATAGATGTCAATGTCAAAACCGAATTGAAGAGTTTTGAACCCGAAAAGCAATGTAAATTAGTAATCACAATCCGGTCACTATAATTAAAAATTTACCTTGCTCGTACTGTTCCAAACTATGATCTGAAGAAATGACATTGATGTATTCCCTCAATAACTATCAGGAAACTAAGAATTATGGCCGGTGGAGGAAGAACAGGACGCCGAGGCGGTCGCACTGGCCGAGTAGGTAGAACCCCGTTGAATCAAAGACTAGAAGAAGAAGAGAGTGTGCACGCAGAACACACCGAGAGTGTGCACGAAACAGAAGTGACCCCAATTGGAGACGACAATCCTGGGCCGATACAGTTGGAACCCGAAGTCAGGGATGCTATTGCCCGTGAAGTGGTGCTCACTCTGAAGAAAGTATTGCCTGATCTACTATCCAAGGCACTAAAGAAAAGTAAAGAGGATGATGAAGGAGGCCATGAAGAGAAAGTGTATGATAGTGATGGGGATGAAGTGAAAATGGGATCAAGCAATCGTGGGTGCACTTACAAAGGATTCAAAGACGGAGACCCACCCAAGTTCGATGGGAGCAAGGATTCAGTGGCAATGCTCGAATGGATTGAGAGGATGAACGCTGTAATTAACATCAGCGAGTGTCGACCGGACCAGGAGGTTAAATATGTTGCTCATTCTTTCACCAACGAAGCACTAGGATGGTGGAGAAACATTCAGACAACAAAGTCGCCAAACGCTATCGCCAGAATAAAATGGGAAGACCTGAAGAAGCTTATAATTCAAAAGTTCTATCCCCAGAACGAAATTGATCGAGTGGAAAACAAATTTCGAAACTTTAAGGCGGGCAACAAGACGCACCGCCAATATACCTCTAGATTCAATGAGCTAGCTCAACTGGTACCCCACCTGGTGGAGACAGAAGAGCGAATGATCAAGTATTATGTGAAGGGCCTACCTCAAAGGGTCCGTGTCCATGTGAAAGCCAACCTACCCTTGACCTTCGAGTCGGTAGTGAATCTGAGCGGAATCGTCTACGATGATTATGCCAATGAGGACCCACCAACAGAGACCCAAAAGAGAAAATGGGAGAACCCGTCTAGAGGCACCGGGTGAGGGAATGTAACAACCGAAATTAAGAAACCAAGGTCAGAAGGTTATGAAACTTGCAAGAAATGTGGAAGGAAACATCTTGGCAAGTGTCGAGTCGGCACTACCACATGTTATAGGTGTGGGAAGGCGGGACACTATTCTCGCGACTGTTTGAGAGACACTAAATGCCAAAGTTGTGGACAATTTGGACATCTGACCAAGAGTTGCAGAAAAACCAGACAATCTGGTTCGGGAAAAGAAAAGGAACAAGAACAGCCAAAGGCTAGGACACGAGCCTACGCTGTGACTGAGGAGGAAGCAAGAGGAAACCCTGATGTTGTGTCAGGTACGTTCCTAGTTAATAACGAACATGGTGCTATTTTATTTGACTCTGGTGCTAGTAAAAGTTTTATATCCAATGCATTTAGTCGTAAACTAGGTTGCACTATCAACTCCATAGTAAAGGTCTTTATTGTACAAACTGCCGTTGGTAAAAATTCGGTTGTATTTGAAGTAACAGAGGATTGCATCATAGAAATAGAGGGTCATAAGTTCCCTTCTAGATTATTCCTTCTCACCTTAGGAGGATTCGATATAGTATTGGGTATAGATTGGCTAGCTACCAACGAAGCTCAAATCATATGTAAACGTAAGAGGATACACCTCAAAGCTCCTAGCGGCAGTCCAATTACGGTTTATGGGGATTGGAATTGCACGATGCCGAACGTCATCTCGATGATCAAGGCAGAAAGATACATGAGGCGCGGTTGCGAAGCTTATTTGGCATATGTTATTGATGATAGAATGAAAATGAATGAACTCAAGAATGTACCCATGGTGTGCAACTTTCCGGAAGTATTCCCTGAGGATCTACCTTGGTTACCACCCGATCGGGAAATAGAATTTCAGATTGACTTATTGCCAGGAGCTGAGCCCGCTGCCAAAGCCCCCTACCGATTGGCTCCGTCAGAAATGAAGAAATTGATGTCTAAACTAGAGGAACTAACAGAAAAAGGATTTATTAGGCCGAGCATCTCACCGTGGGGCGCTCTAGTACTATTTGTAAACAAGAAGGACGGCAGCATGCGCATGTGCATTGACTACCGCGAGTTGAACAAAAGGACAGTAAAGAACAAATACCCACTGCCTAGAATAGACGACCTTTTTGATCAACTACAAGGTGCAAGTTGGTTCTCAAAGATCGATCTTAGGTCGGGTTACCATCAGTTGAAAGTAAGAGAAGAAGGCGTACCAAAGACCGCGTTTTGCACGCGTTATGGGCATTATGAGTTTCTCGTGATGTCCTTCGGATTAACCAACGCACCAGTAGCGTTCATGGACTTGATGAATAGAGTATGTCGACCCATGTTGGATCGATCGGTGATAGTCTTTATAGACGACATACTGGTATATTCGAAAAGCGAGGGTGATCACCACTATCACCTAAGAGAGGTTCTGGAGGTGCTAAAGCAGGAAAAGTTGTATGCAAAATTCTTCAAATGCACGTTCTGGCTTAGGGAAGTCCAATTCCTAGGTCATGTAACAAACCCAAACGACATTATGGTGGATCCTGCAAAGATCGAGTCAGTAAAGGAATGGAACATCCCAAAGACACCAACAGAGAAACGAAGTTTTCTGGGATTGGTAGGCTACTATCAAAGGTTCATTCAAGATTTTTCAAGAATATCCTTGCCACTAACTAAGTTGGCACGGAAGGAAGTGAAGTATGAATGGGGTTAAACCCAAAACAACGTGTTTGAAGAACTTAAGGCACGATTAACCCAAGCTCCAGTCTTGACTCTACCTGAGGGAAATGAAGACTTGGTAGTCTATTCTGACGCTTCGGGGCAGGGTTTGGGGTGCGTACTTATGCAACGAGGAAAGGTAATTGCTTACGCCTCGCGGCAACTAAAGATTCACGAGGCTAACTACCCAACACACGATCTAGAGTTAGCAGCAGTAGTTTTCGCGTTGAAAATATGGAGGCACTATCTGTATGGAGTCAAATGCACCATTTACTCCGATCACAAAAGTCTAAAGTACTTTTTCGAGCAAAAGGAATTAAACATGAGACAAAGGAGGTGGTTAGAGCCACTGAAGGACTATGACTGTGAGATATTATACCATCTAGGCAAGCCAAACGTGGTGGCTGACGCTTTAAGTAGAAAGGAAGAATTGACACCTATCCGGATCAAAGCATGTCAGCTGATTATAACGCCAAATTTGATGAGTGAAATATCAAAGGCACAAGATGAAGCACTATCTGAAAGAAATATAAAACGGGAAAGAATAGTAGGACAACAAGGGAATTTAGATGTAAATGCATACGGTGTACGAACTAGGTTTGGCCGGATGTGGATACCTAAGATTGGCGAGCTTAGAGCCAAAATACTCGATGAGGCCCATAAGTCTCGTTATTCTATCCACCCCGGGACAAACAAAATGTATCAAGACTTGAATAAAGAGTACTGGTGGCCGGGCATGAAGAATGATGTGACTGAGTACGTGAACAAGTGCTTGACGTGTTCACTAGTTAAGGCCGAGCACCAGAAACCATGCAGTAAAATGCAACCCTTACCAATACCGGAATGGAAGTGGGAGGAGATCACGATGGACTTCATTACCAAGCTACCGTGAACAGCTAAAGGCAATGATACCATTTGGGTGATCGTCGACCGCTTGACGAAAAGTGCTCACTTTTTGCCAATACGTGAGACTTCATCGTCAGAAAGACTAGCAGAAATATTTATCAAAGAAGTTGTGAGTAGACATGGTATGCCGCTGTCGATTGTGTCCGACAGGGATACTAGATTCACGTCAAGGTTTTGGAAGAAATTCAACGAACCAATGGGCACTAGACTGAACATCAGCACCGCTTACCACCCCTAAACCGATGGACAATCAGAAAGGACCATTCAGACCTTAGAGGACATGCTCCGGGCCTGTATCATTGACTTCGGTTAGAGTTGGGACAGCCATCTACCATTGGCAGAATTTTCATATAACAACAGTATCACTCGACTATTGGCATGCCGCCCTTTGAAATGTTGTATGGGAGGAAATGTAGGACCCCGGTTTGTTGGGGGGAAATTGGATAAAAGGATTTTGCAAGTCTCGATGTGGTCAAAGCTACTTCCGAGAAATTTGATCAAATCAAGGCTCGAATGAAAGCTGCAAATGACAGACAGAAATCATACGCGGATAAGAGAAGAAGGGATTTAGAGTTTCAAGTGGGGGACATGGTACTGTTAAAGGTATAACCATGGAAAGGAATCATCCGATTCAGAAGACGTGGCAAACTAAGTCCAAGGTTTGTCTGACCTTTCAAGATTTTAGCGAGAGTGGGTCAAGTTGCTTACAGACTCGACCTAGCTGTTGAGCTTAGTGGAATACACCCTACGTTCCATGTGTCGCACTTACGCAAGTGCCTAGTAGATGACACAGCTCACATACCTTACGACGAGATCGAAGTGGATGACAGACTAAATTATGTGGAGGAACCGATAGCCATTATTGACCGAGCTAAGAAACGACTACGCAATAAGTCGGTTCCTTTAGTCAAAGTACAATGGGAGCACAAAAAAGGGTCAGAAGCTACATGGGAAAAAGAAGACGAGACGAGGGGACTATACCCTAAATTGTTTAACGTATAAGCGGTTTCGAGGACGAAACCTCTTTAAGGAGGGTAAACTTGTAACATCCCGAAAATAGTAAATAAGTAATTAATAACGCGATAAAGATTTAATCGTCAAAAATGAAAGAAAAACGGATGGACTTGGGCTCGGCTCTTACGGGCCGAGCGAAGCCCAGGTATATAAAGGCCAATACAGCCTTGAAGCTATCATTTTTCACCAACACTTGCAAGCTAGAGAGAGAAAGGAGAGTCGGGTCTAGAGAGAGAAAGTCGACGGATCGACACGAAATTGAAGGAGCACGTTACTACTGAAATCGTGAGCAAAACCTCTGAATCAGAATCACAATCAAGGTAACGATTCGACCATAATCTGAGTTTTTGTTTGTTTTGGGGTTTCTCGGGTTTTAGCTAAATAGGAGACGTTTTTATGGATGAAACTTGAAAATAAGCTTAGAACTAGCATCTAGAGTGAAAACCGCACCTTTTGATCAAAGAAAATTTTAAGATTAGCATGATCGTATTAACATGCAAAATTTCGGACTTGTCCAGGAAACAGATGATGCGTACTTATCAAGTACGCAGGAAGGACGTCCTGCGTACTTACCAAGTACGCAGGAGAAAGATCATGTGTTTTTACCAAGTACGCAGGTACGCAGGAGAAAGATCATGCGTACTTACGAAGTACGCAGGTACACAGGAGAAAGATCATGCGTACTTACCAAGTACGCAGGTGAAAGATCATGCGTACTTATCAAGTACGCGTGAGCAAGGCCCTGCGCACTTACTAAGTGCGCAGGCAGCAGACCAGTAAGTAAAGTCAGTATGTTTAGAATGATTAAACCGTTAGAGTCGGGGTTGGGTCTGATGTGTATTTAAACTACCTAATTCAGATCGTACTTGACATTATTGGACCTTTGTTTAGGACAACCAAGACTAGCTTATCAGGTGAGTTCTATGTGCCCCCTTCTATGTTATGTGCAAACCTCATTAAATGTTTTTTGGGCTAAAATGTATACACTAAATGAATAAATGATATGAATGCTAATGTGATCATACGTGATAAACTAATATATATTTTATATATATATACGAAAATGAATTATGCACAAAGAATGAATCGTATGATTATATAAAATGAATGAAAGAATAACACAACGTGTAAGAATGAAATCTTGCTTTATATCCATGTATATATTGCTTGCCAAGTGTAAGAAAAAAAATTATGGACTCTTCGATGATAACGGCTACTTCGGTAGACGGACGACCATGTGACTATTTTGTAACCGGGACAAATACGTTCCTTCATCGACGGTAGGACGGTTGTACGTACGAAAGCCATTAATGGACGGTCGAAGCAAATGGCATAATATGAATAGTAGAACGGTTGCATAAATAATAGTCGCATGGGAAACGGATACTTTCGGGTAGACGGGCGAATTACGGCCTACGACGGTAGGACGGTTGTACGTCATTACGGACGGACAAAAGTTTCCGGGCGGTTGTAAGAATAAATTATGGATGGACACTAGTTGCCGGACGGTTATAAGAATGGCGGGCCATGACGATGGACCGTGGCGTTTGTCTTTGTGACATTCGCAAACAAATGACGGGTTGATCACCTTAAGTGTATGACCCATGAAAGTTAAGAAAAGAAAAAGGTGAATGCATATATATATATATATATATATATATATATATATGTAATCACAAAAGAAAGATGAAAGAAAAGCAAAAGTTATGAATACGTAGATTTATATAAATGTAATCACAATAGAAAGATGAAATAAAAGCAAAAGTTATGAATACGTATATTTATATGTATGTAATCACAAAGAAAGATGAAAGAAAAGCAAAAGTTTCTGAATGTATATAATTATGTATACTTATAAAGTAAAGAATGATCATACTTAATAGTTTTAAACTAGAACTCACCAGCGTTAGCTGACTTTTAGTATACGTTTCAGGTACAGAAAGGAAGGGTCGTGCGAAGGCGTGAAGGTTACCCGTCACGAGATTGATATCCCACTTTTATTTATGTTAAGACAATGTTATGTTTCAATTGTTATGACTTCCGCTGTTATGACATGTAATTTGAATGTGTTTGCTTCCGCTACTTCTGAATGTTTTGAATTTAAGTTCAGTAATTACGACTATGTTTATGAGTAAATCCAACAAGTGAGGTCACCCGGGAATGGGGCCTTACAGAGTTTCTTTTAAAAAATCACTAAGCTTCTTAGATATAAAACTCCTATCAGCACCAGTGTCAAAAAGGGCAGAAGCAAAGTAATTGTTTAAGAGGAACTTACCGGTAACCACATTGTGATCATATTTGGCTTCTCCGGATCCAAGCACGAAGGCACGCCCCTTCGCACCATTTCCTACATTGTGGCCATTATTGTTACCGTTGCTGTTGTTATCTTGGTTATTGTTGTTACCGTTGCGGGCCTGATAATTGTCGTTGTCGTTACTGTTTCCATTACCATTTCCGACTTTTTTTCATCTATGGACAATCCTTTTGATTATGTCTTTCCTTGCCACACTGAAAACATCCTCTACAGTCATTGGCAGCATGGCCCACCTTGCTACACTGCTGGCAACGATTTCTCTCACAAGCACCGAGATGGTGAAAATTACACTTGTTGAACTTAGGGTATCTCCCCGTATAGCCACTCTTTCTTTGACCTGAAGAGGTCGACTGGTTGAAAGTCTTAGCAGACTTAAACCTACTATGTTGTTGATGGGGTTGGTTAGATTAAATCCTCGTTTTCTAATGTCATTGGAACAACTGGATATGCAGGGTTATAAATCTAATTAGGCTAAGGATTAGTCACAAGATAAAGTAATAGGGTCAGATGGAATAACACGTGCTAGCTTAGAGAGAATTTCATAAATTTTGCTTACATAGTTGTAGTCGATGGATTTGCCATGAGGTTCTAATAGAGTTTCAATCAATATAGTTTATGTGATCTAGTTTAGATGAGGGTCTTACGGTCACTAACACTCTTACATGAGTGAAGATAACATGATGGATTCCATTAATGATAACTCAGTGTGTCCATAAACATCTTCAACCTGATAGTCATGTCTATCAACTGTTGAACAGGTTTAACGATACCAACTAATTGTTGAGTGGATTACAAAAACCTCTATAGACAGTGAAACTTGAGTTTTTGATTCATAGATTGGGACCATTTATTCACACACTAGGTTTCACCAGGACATACATGCAACTCAAATTACCAATACGTGTGCACCCGCAATGATAATTTGATTGTTGGACCTTTGTTTAGGACAACCAAGACTAGCTTATCAGGTGAGTTCTATGTGCCCCCTTCTATGTTATGTGCAAACCTTATTAAATGTTTTTGGGGCTAAAATGCATGCACTAAATGAATAAATGATATGAATGCTAATGTGATCATACGTGATAAACTAATATATATATAAGAAAATGAATACAAAGAATGAATCGTATGATTATATAGAATGAATGAAAGAATAACACAACGTGTAAGAATGAAATCTTGCTTTATATCCATGTATATATTTTTTGCCAAGTATAAGAAAAAAATTATGGACGCTTCGATGATAACGGCTACTTCGGTAGACGGACGACCACGTGACTATTTTGTAACCGGGACAAATACGTTCCTTCATCAGCTAGGACATACGAAAGCCATTAATGGACGGTCGAAGCAAATGGCATAATATGAATAGTAGAACGGTTGCATAAATAATACTCGCATGGGAAACAGATACTTTCGGGTAGACGGGCGAATTACGGCCTACGACGGTAGGACGGTTGTAAGTCATTACGGACGGAAAAAAGTTGCCGGACGGTTGTAAGAATAAA
The DNA here is from genome assembly GCA_023525975.1 of Smallanthus sonchifolius. Taxonomy (NCBI): domain Eukaryota; kingdom Viridiplantae; phylum Streptophyta; class Magnoliopsida; order Asterales; family Asteraceae; genus Smallanthus; species Smallanthus sonchifolius. Next base: position 30,300,043 of record CM042045.1, read on the forward strand.
TTATGGGCGGACACTAGTTGCCGGACGGTTGTAAGGATGGCGGGCCATGACGATGGACCGTGGCGTTTGTCTTTGTGACATTCGCAAACAAATGACGGGTTGATCACCCTTAAGTGTATGACCCATGAAAGTTAAGAAAAGAAAAAGGTGAATGCATATATATATATATGTAATCACAAAAGAAATATGAAAGAAAAGCAAAAGTTATGAATACGTATATTTATATATATGTAATCACAAAAGAAAGATGAAATAAAAGCAAAAGTTATGAATACGTATATTTATTTATATGTAATCACAAAAGAAAGATGAAAGAAAAGCAAAAGTTTATGAATGTATATAATTATGTATACTTATAAAGTAAAGAATTATCATACTTAATAGTTTTAAACTAGAAGTCACCAGCGTTAGCTGACTTTTAGTATACATTTCAGGTACAGAAAGGAAGGGTCGTGCGAAGGTGTGAAGGTTACCCGACACGAGACTGACATCCCACTTTTATTTATGTTAAGACAATGTTATGTTTCAATTGTTAAGACTTCCGCTGTTATGACATGTAATTTGAATGTGTTTGCTTCCGCTACTTCTGAATGTTTTAAATTTAAGTTCAGTAATTATGACTATGTTTATGAGTAAATCCAACAAGTGAGGTCACCCGATAATGGGGCCTTACAGAGTTTCTTTTATCAAATCACTAAGCTTCTTAGATATAAAACTCCTATCAGCACCAGTGTCAAAAAGGGCTGAAGCAAAGTAATTGTTTAAGAGGAACTTACCGGTAACCACATTGTGATCATATTTGGCTTCTCCGGATCCAAGCACGAAGGCTCGCCCCTTCGCACCATTTCCTACATTGTGGCCATTATTGTTACCGTTGCTGTTGTTACCTTGGTAATTGTTGTTACCGTTGTGGGCCTGATAATTGCCGTTGCCGTTACCGTTTCCATTACCATTTGCACCTTTTTTTCATCTATGGACAATCCTTTTGATTATGTCTTTCCTTGCCACACTGAAAACATCCTCTACAGTCATTGGCAGCATGGGCCACCTTGCTACACTGCTGGCAACGATTTCTCTCACAAGCACCGAGATGGTGAAAATTACACTTGTTGAACTTAGGGTATCTCCCCGTATAGCCACTCATTCTTTGACCTGAAGAGGTCGACTGGTTGAAAGTCTTAGCAGACTTAAACCTACTCTGTTGTTGATGGGATTGGTTAGATTAAATCCTCGTTTTCTAATGTCATTGGAACAACTGGATATGCTAGGTTATAAATCTAATTAGGCTAAGGATTAGTCACAAGATAAAGTAATAGGGTCAAATGGAATAAAACGTGCTAGCTTAGAGAGAATTTCATAAATTTTGCTTACATAGTTGTAGTCGATGGATTTGCCATGAAGTTCTAATAGAGTTTCAATCAAGATAGTTTCCTTGATCTAGTTTGGATGAGGGTCTTAAGGTCACTAAGACTCTTACATGAGTGAAGATAACATGATGGATTCCATTAATGATAACTCAGTGTGTCCGTAAACATCTTCAACCTGATAGTCATGTCTATCAACTGTTGAACAGGTTTAACGATACCAACTAGTTGTTGAGTGGGTTACAAAAACCTCTATAGACAGTGAAACTTAAGTCTGTAATGCATAGATTAGGACCATTTATTCACACACTAGGTTTCACCAGGACATACATGCAACTCAAATTACTATTACGTGTGCACCCGTAATGATAATTTGCTTTGCATGCTCACCCTAGTTCTCCCTGTCCTGTGTCATAATGTCCTTTAGCATGTATTGATGAGTACAAAGTGTTGTCAGATATGATAAGTCATTGAGAAACTTAGTCATCAATTATAAGTTGATCAACTAGGACTCATATCAGGATGAGTAGTAAGGAATCGTTTGATCCGAGTGTTCACTCAAGTTGAAACACAATACGAGGGTCCAATCCAGCGGATTGTAGATGAATCATGCACGCGAAATGCGACTTCGAGAAGTGAAACTAATTCATGGATACGAGTTACAGGAAGCAGCAAAGTAGTCATCCTTCCAACTGAGTCAGGATAGGGTCTGAGTATGAAATGAGCAATGCGTTCTCAACTTTGTGGTCAATTTATTCTCAACAGAATATCAAACAAAGACGCGAGCCCATGGCTCGGAAAAATGATGACATCAACGTGTTAATGGATTCTGCCATAACGCGTGCAACGGTCTGTCTTCACTCGGCGTATTGTTGCTAGTGGGTACAGTAGGGACTCGCCTCCGACGATCCTAACTTCCGAAAAGATATGTGCTAGTGCTGAGTGTCGTCCATAACATGGACCTGGGAAAAACCACCATACCCAACAGATGATGGTGGTGTAAGTGACTCCTCCGAAGGCTCCGTCTCGCTGCCCTCGGATGGGAGTGGATGTTGTTTCGGCGATTCCACAGGTGTCACCACATGGAATGATGATGCAATGCAAATGATGTGTCCCTCGCCAACTGAGGGTGATACGGATGATGTTACACGCCTGCACTGCAATGCATATATGGGTGCTATGTGTATCAGGTATGAGTATCTGTGCCATGTAACAAATGTGTGAGGTTATAGTCTAGTATCCAATCCTAGTTCTTTATAACCAATGGCTCTGATACCAATCTGTCACACCCCCAATTTCAACTAACGGAGTTTTACCGTTTGGGAAGTGACAAACCATGATCGCAGTCATTAGTTACATTGAACGACACTATATGGGACTAAAATGAAAATATCATATCAATCAGAGTTAGTGCGGAAGCGTATAAAGAAAAATAAATGCGCAAAACAAACGTGCCCAAAAAGTCCAGTCCAAACAGAAATGAAATAGTCCAAACAAAATTCAAACAATCCGAATGTAATAAAATAACATTCAAAATTAGGACTCCATTCAAAATTAGGACTCCATGCATGGACCTGAGAAAACATGTAAGAAAAGATGTCAACACAAGGTTGGTGAGTTCACACTTTTCAATATGTAAATAAATGTTTACCAGATTTATTTTACAATCAACATATATATCAACGGGTAGCTAATCCATGTTCATGTTTGCTATTACACTCGCAACCGTAAACTGACTGTTTGAATGCCTCCTACCAGGCCTATCAACCATTGTGCACGTTTAGGTCAATATTGCACCAGTTCGATATCCAATCGAGTTAGCGCGACTAACGCGGGTGAGGTTTGTCAAACCCAGTAGTACTACCCAACATACCTCACTATTCACATATTTAAACGGTTCGATGTGATGACTTTCATGATAGATTTTACGCATAGTCATAACAAGTGATACATAATGAAGTACAAATATCAAAAAGAGTTTGCATCATGTTTTCTCCCCCAGTTTAAAACGGTAAAAGGGGCCGTGAAAACTCACCTGACTTCGTAGGTAGTAATCACACAAGTACGAGATCGAAATCTCAAGCGTTAGCCCGACACGGCACACGAATGCCCTAGAATTACACCATAATTATTAGGGATATAGTAAAATATAATGAATATATTCAAGCGATTCCGCCATTAAATAATATCCTAAGAAAATAATCTAATATATATATATATATATATAAATACATATATTATCTTTAGATTTATCAAAGTATCCCAATAGCAATTGCGTGACAAAAATAATAAGTCTATTATTTTAATCAAGGACATACACGCGTATAATAAATAAATATATTATTTATACATTTGAAACGTCTCCCCCTATTTACAAACGTAGTGAAACGATATTTAGATAACAAGTATTTTAACCGGGGTCACGAATAGAAATATATCATTTTATTTGGAGTCACTGGTTTAATAATAATATAATATATTATTATAATATTACGAACAATAATAATGATAGGTTAAAAATTCCAAACCCGAGGCTATAGAAGGTTTTTCCAGTTTAAACACATTAATTTATAAATATAATAATATAGGGATTAAAAGTAAATATTAAATAAAGGTTTTTAAAATAAACAAAAATTAAAACAGTGAAGGGGGACTCGAACCCAGGTCCCCTCCCTCACAGTCCGACGCCTTAACCATCACAGCCCGCTAGGGAATCACAAACAATCCGAACTGAAATGGTTTTAATCATACCCGACAGCGAGTGTCTCTCCCTCATACGAACCGAACCCTAAACTCATCCTTAATCGCCTGAAATCGATCACGATTAACTACAATAACATATGGGTTTTGTTAATACCCCGTTCCGAGTAGGTGGGTGAGTTTAATTTCAAAAACATTAAGTTTAAGAGTGTTAATTTCTGTTTAAAATCGCCGAAACCCTAGGTTTTGAATCACAAATCCAATTGATCAATTTCGATAATATCAGAGGTTGGAATCATAGGGCTTTAGTTAAATGGGACATTTAGATTAAGCATATATGGTTTAATTTCATTCACGAAGATTCTAATATCAAATGCCCCAATTTCGTTTACGTAAGAACCCTAGGTTAGTGATCTTGAACGATTCGATGTTAATTGATAAAATTAATATAGGGCTTTTACAGAGAATCAATTTGTGAATCTAGCCATTTGATTTAATTAGATTATAATCGGGTCTAGGATAGTGATCGATTAAACCGTAAACGCATGAACCCTAGATTCGGGTTCATGTTAAAATCGTTGATGTAAGCCCTAATTAGCATAGGGCTTTCCATCTATGAATAAAAATGAAGCTAAAAGAGGGTTTAGTTACCAGAAACGGATTCGAATTGAGAGTGCTCGAGTAGAATAGGTGTCGACCGCAACTGGTTTGATCTCCGGTGACTTCTGTTACGATTCCAGCCAAATTGATGCGTGTTACAGCTTCTAATGGGCATGACTAAGGTGTGTGAGAGTTCGACTTATGAAAATAATACGAGCATTCATAGAATTTGATGAATTCGTGATGTGGGTCGACGGTTACGACTTCACCCCTCATAATTGAGCTTGAATTCGAATCAATGACAGTGTAATGGCTCTAATGAAGGGCATTTATGATAGAGGTCGTGTATTTCGGTTACAATTCCCATGAATTTCCTTTATAATATTCGAATTTCGGTCTAATGATTACGGGTTTGACTTGTAAAAGTCAACAGGGTTCATACTCCCTTGATTTTGACTTCTAAAGTCAACAGATTAAGTTCATACTCCCTTAGCTTTTGTGTTTGTCTTGTATGTATTAGTTTTTGTATGTTTGTGTCTGCATGTATTAGTTATCTAGTTGTATTTACTATTGTATGTACTCGTTGTCTAATTTCTCTAAGTGTTTTGCGCACTTAGCATGTGCGTAGGAATTGTCACACCCCAACCGACGGCGGAGCTGGACATGTAGACTGTTAATAAGCTCATGGTTTACTAATAGTTGTAATTGTTACACAATCAATTTCATTTCATAGCTCAAATAAACAATTACAACATTTACAAGAGTCATAAATACATGTATATGTTTATTAAGTTTAAAAACTAGGTCCTCAATCCTAAGTGAAGCAACTTGAATCTTAACTCAAACATCCATACCTGAAACATGATAAAATGGAGAGTCAACTATAAATAGTTTGTGAGCATACATAGGTTTTGACACCACAAGTAAAGTTCAAATGTTTTGTGTACAATTCATATGATACATGGTTTATAAAGCATTTATGGAGAATCTAAGTTAAGCTAGTTGCACAATTCAAACCTTGTAACTGAAGGGCAAAACAACACATGTTATCCTAATGTAAGGCATAACAACACATGTTATCCTGATGTAAATGTAGGGCATAACAACACATGTTATCCGGATGTAAATGTAGGGCATAACAACACATGTTATCCTGATGTAATGTGTTAATGATTGCACGAGTGTATTATGTATGTGTAGCCTTAACAAATAGCATTCAAGCATATAGCACAAATAAACACATATGATCATATTGTAGAATTATACGTGTGTAATTGCAAATAGTGTTTGTTGAGTAATCATGTTTCACCCAAAAATGTACAAAAGGAAAAAGGGGCTATGTAAAACTCACCTGTATTAATGGTGTGTATAGCATGAGCAAAAGGTAGCAAGAGTGATTCTTTTACAAATCACAAAGTTAACCTAGAGTGTAATGTATGAACTGGAATTAATAACATGCACAAAGTCTAAGGCAAGTTCTAGGGTTTAACGAGGTTGGGTGTAGGGATTTGTACAAGGAAGGTGTCATTTTATGAATAAGAGATGTATGTGAATTGGTAATTGTTTTTAAATAAGAATTTAGTATAGAATGTAAATTCAAGGCATATATACGAATTAAACCAAGTATTAATGGACTTAGGGTTTAGGTTTGAAAGACTAAATAAATTAAATAAATAATTTCTCTTTACTTATTTATTTAGAAAGGGTGGTGTGGAAATACTTATTCAAATATTATTTAAATAAATAAATTTATTTTATTTATTTATGAAAATGTCAAAGTAGAATGTAAATATATATAGATATACATGTTTATTTAAAAATTCTAACTTAAACCCTTAATGTATTTTAATGTAAAATGATATATTTGAAAATCATATAAATGTTTTAGGTAATTACAAACAAATGGATTTACAAAATCACGATTTTATAAAAAGATTATTTTTAAATATTTTGTTTGTAAAGACAAAATTTTAAATTACTATTAGATTGAAAATGATGGTTTAAAACAATTTAAATTGCAAAAATAATTGTTTCACATTTAAAAACGTTTATTATTGTACTAAATAGTTGGAAATGGTATAAAATTTTATAAAATATTTTTTTGTAAAATGAATAATGTGGTAAAAACAGTATTTAAAAATAATTGGGGCTTGCCCGGGTCGAACCCGGGTCTGCCCGGTGGAGGTCTCAAGCACTAACCACTGGACCAGAAGTTGTTTATTGAACTAGAACTGGTTTGGATTCTTTTTAACATGCAACAGAAAGGGGGTCGGGTTTGGTTCGGTGTACGCGCAAAAAGGAGGCTTAGTGTGGGTTGTGGGTTTCGAACCCACACCACCAAGTCCAAAGCCATGTGTTTTAACCGGCTGAACTAGGTGGTTCGCTGGTCATATATACGAATCAGAAACTTGATGTAACATTCCTGATTTTTAGTATTCATATTTCAATCCAATGTAATGCAATTTCGAATTCAATACTCGTGCACTGTCTCATTATTTTCTCGCCGTAAATTAAATGCAATGATTCTATACAAATTCACAAATTTTACTCGGTTATATACATTTAAACACTATACAAGAAACGATTTTATTCAAACTCATCAAACCTGAGAAGGACTAAAGTTGAAAAATGTCAAGAAACCCTAGTCTAGCACGGTCGTGCTTCGTCCTAGCACGGTCGCGCCAAGTGCTTTGGCACGGTCGCGCGACCTGCTTTGGAACGATCGCGCCCGGTGCCTAGGCACGGTCGTGCCATATTTAGGCACAGTCGTGCCTGTGAAACAGCTGAAACGTAACTGCAACTTTAATCGCCCGAACGTTCGAATCCGTAACAGTCATACGTTTGTTTTCCCTTAACAATTGTATTACCACTTTTTCAAATTCTCAAAACGCCTCAGTTTCATTTCAACAATTCAAGAAAAAGTCTCTCAATTCAAGAAAAACTCTCTCAAGCTTTTTCGATCAGAATTATCTCAAGCAATCCAGTCAATCGTTTCCCAAATCATCTCTGAATCATTCGAAGCCGCTGAAGCATTCGGAACCGCAGCAGAAGTCGCCGGAAACCAGTCTTGCCATCGCCGGAACTTCCTCCCTACCGTTCTTTATCAATTCGCTGCTGTTCAGGGTAATTAAATCCTTTAATTCATTCATTTCAGTATCTGTATCGAAAGCCCCTATTCAATTTGGGCTTCCATTATAGAAATCGATCCGAATCAGAACTCATGCGTTATTAAAAATGATTTAATCGAACCCCTACTTAAACGCGATGTACATACAATTAGATTATACGAAAAGACTCGTAATAAACCATTAATCAAAAGCCCTAACAATTCCAACGTTTAAAATACAAGAATTTGTAAATTCGTGTCTGATTTGGAAAAGACACGGTCGCGCTAATCATCTAGCGTGGCCGTGCCTCATGTAACGTGGTCGTGCCGAATAGCAGCGCGGGCGTGTCCTCCTGTCCAGACCTTGTCATGCCCACTTAAAAATGGATTAAAAGTTTAATCTTGGCATAAATATAATTTATTTAAAAGTTTATGAAAAATTAAATTCATATTTACCATCTTACACTTAAATGATATTTTAAATAATTAAGTTACAAAATTTATAAATAAATAAGATAATGATTATCTATTTAATTACAATTTAAATCAAACTCATTTATTTATTTATACTTAATTACGATTAATATTTACATTATTTCATAAACTATAATTATATATTTATTCAATTATCCAATTCAAACCTAATCAAATTGTTTCAAAAATATTATTACTTCAAACTCTATATATATTTTATTCAATACTTTTAAATACAAATTAATAGTTTTATACACAAATTCAACTTTCATTTTAAACTTAAACTTTATACATATATTTGATTTGATACACATTACTCTTTAGGTTAAATTGTGCATTTCGAGAATCATATTTGCTATCTATTATCTTTGTTAGCTACACTTCTATACCAAGTGAGTATTCACAACCCCTTTTTACTCTTTTACACTTTTGGGGTGGAACATGAACTCTATACACATTACACATTACACATTTACATTTACACAAACAACACAAGTGCAAAAATCCTATTTACATACATGTGTGCAAAATTTGAGCTTTGTGCCCGAGTGCTAGGTGTGCTAACCTTTGTATGCTCTTATGTGCAATCATTAACTATACAAGCCGACGGTTTTCAATGATAGATCTATTGAGTCTGACAAACCCACCCATGGTGCGCGGTGATTGAAACCGACAACACAATTTTTGTATGCTAGTCACAAGGTTTGGTTGTACATGGTTACACAATAGCTGCTCCCCATAAATGCCTTATTTTATCATGTTTTGTAAAGGATTTGTTTTCAACTATATTCTATCTACATACAACTGTGTTATACTCACCAACTTTTTAGTTGACTTTATTTTATTCATGTTTCAGGCCCCAATATGTGAGATTGATTCAAGACGTGTTCAACATAGGATTTGGACTTAGCAATTTAAATCAAGAACTTTATGAATTGTTTTATGTTTCTTGTTTAAATTTGGTTTGTACTTGGATTATTTGTAATGGAAATTTAACTTTAATATATTTCAATTTAGTCAACCATGTGCTATGAACAGTCTTACATGTCCCGCCCCGATGATTCCGCCATCGGTCGGGGTGTGACAGATTGGTATCAGAGCTTTGGTTATAGGGAATTAGGTTATTAGACACCTTGACCTAGACTATAACTTTAGGACACGCACTTATACTATACTTCATGATTTTTGTGTTATGTGTTACATGCTATGTGCTATATGTTATATGTTACATGTTTAGTATGATTACTTACTATTGCATTATGATGACTTATGTGTTTTATATCCATGACTTATTAGGATATTTTTAATAATTAAATAAATAATATCCTTTCCTATATTCTAAAACCTCATAATATTTCTATTTTCTTTTCTATCTTTATCCTTTCTTAGCATGTGGAAAATTCTTGAAGCAAAAATCTTTAAAATATTTTTATTTCTTCGTTAAGGTTTTTAAACTTGTTAAATTATTTGAGGACACGTGCAATCTGGAAGGGTGACACCTGTATTTTGGGTTTTCTGTCTAGGAAAGCATTTCGCATAAATCCCAATCAACCGAGGGACCCGTATGCTTTCCTGGGAATTCCCGAGATGAGTGTTTACTTATAGGCTAAAGCATGTCTCCTTGAAAATTTTATAAGTTTAATTAACCTTAATGTGCCATGGTATTCAAGTGATTTTGTCACTTTTGAGTACAATCCAAACTAAGAATATCTATTTTATTTTGTATCTCATTCTATTAAATCCTATCAAATCTCATAAGTCCTCACAAATTTTTTTTCTTGTCTTGTGACAATCTGTAGAATGCCTCCTCGTCGTGCTCCCGCAACCAACGCCAACACCGACATTGCTGCTATTCTCACCCAATTGGTGACACAACTCCCCCAAGCCAATGGTGCCACCAATGGCAACAATGGTGGAAATGGAAGCAATAGTGGTAATAATGGTGGAAATGGTGGAAACAATCCACCTCAATGCACCTTCAAGCACTTCAACTCGTGCAATCCCCTAAAGTTTTATGGAACCGAAGGAGCTACTGGACTCCTTCAATGGTTTGAAAGCATTGAGAATACCTTTCTCAATAGTGACTGTCCCGACAACCTCCGTGTTCGTCATGCTACAAGTGTCCTACAAAAACGGGAACTTACATGGTGGAATGGGGAGAAAAGAAATAGGGGTGTTGATGTAGCTATGGCCTTACCTTGGGATGAGGTCAAAAGGCTTATGACCGAGGAGTTCTGTCCTCGAAATGAAGTAAAAAAGCTAGAAGCTGAATTTTGGGATCTTGCCCAATATAGCGGGGAAAGCTTGGCATATACAACTCGGTTCCATGAGTTGAGTCTTCTAGTGCCCCACATGGTCACTGCTTTGTCCCGATGTATCGAGAAGTATATTGGTGGGCTACCAAGACAAATCCAAGAGACTGTCTTAGGTAGAAATCCTGCTACTCTGGAGGATGCTATTCGTTTAGCCGCTACCTTAACTGATAATCATGTGAAAGCTGGAACTCTTACCAAAAAGGGTTCTGAGAAAGTTCCTGAAACCATAACCCCTCCTACTCACAACAAAGAAGCCACAACCGAGCCCTCTCGCAATAATAGAAAGAGGAAGGTTAGAAATTTTGCTGTGGTTACTCCTGCTGTTCCAGTCAACCAAGCTGCACCTATAGTTCAAATGCCGGCTAAAAAGCCATATGTTGGGATCTACCCTCTTTGTGCCACCTGCAATTTCCATCATCCTCAAAACATCCCATGTCGCCTTTGTACTTATTGTGGGAGATATGGTCATACGGTCAGTGTTTGTAGGACCAAAGCCCTTACGGGCCAAGTCAACCCTCCAAACCGAATCGTACCTCAAGTGGCTAACCAAGGTGCTCCCGCCATTGCTAATGGACGGGCTTGTTATGAGTGTGGTGACCCGAACCATTTTCGTGATCAACGTCCAAGACTTGCAAATGCTAGACAAGGTGGAGCTCGTGGGCGTGCGTTCAACATAAACGCCAACGAAGCTCAAGCCAACAACGACATGGTTAATGGTACGTTCCTTGTAAATAGTCAATATGCCTCCATTTTGTTCGATACCGGTGCCGATAAAAGTTTTGTGTCACTTAATTTTGAGCCTTTACTTGCAAAGACACGATCCCAATTAGAGAAAACCTTCACCGTTGAAATAGCAAATGGTAACTCCCTTACCATTGAGTCCATTATTTATGATTGCTCCTTAGAACTAAATGACCATTCATTCCCAATCAACCTTGTTCCAATGCCACTAGGAAGCTTTGATATTATCATAGGTATGGATTGGCTATCAAATCATCATGCCGAAGTCATTTGCTTTGAAAAGTGTATCCGAATTCCGCTACCATCGGGAGAAACCTTAAGGGTTTTTGGTGAAAAGCCTTGCAAGGGACTTAAGTTGATGTCGTGTACTACCGCTCAAAAGTACTTATGAAAGAAGTACATTGCTTTCTTAGCTCATATTGTTCAAAAGCATGTCAAAGAGAAGAGTATCCAAGACATTCCGATCATTCGGGATTTCCCCGAAGTTTTTCCTAAGGATTTATCCTGTCTTCCTCCCATTCGTCAAGTAGAGTTCCGTATTGATCTTATACCGGAGCTAACCCCGTTGCTAGAGCTCCCTATCGTCTTGCACCTTCTGAGATGCAAGAACTTGCGAGTCAACTTCAAGAACTCTCCGACAAGGGATTCATCCGTCCGAGTCATTCACCGTGGGGTGCACCCGTCTTATTTGTTAAGAAGAAGGATGGATCATTTCGCATGTGTATTGACTACCGTGAACTCAACAAACTTACTATCAAGAACCGTTATCCTTTGCCTAGAATTGATGATCTCTTTGATCAACTTCAAGGTTCTACTTGCTTCTCGAAGATCGATCTTCGATCCGGTTATCATCAGCTTCGTGTTCAAGAAGATGACATTCCTAAGACTGCTTTTCGAACAAGGTATGGGCATTACGAGTTCATGGTTATGCCTTTCGGGTTAACCAATGCACCTGCAGTTTTCATGGATCTCATGAATCGTGTGTGCAAACCGTACCTTGATAAATTCGTGATCGTTTTCATTGATGATATCTTAATCTATTCCAAGACTAAAGCCGACCATGAATAACATCTTAGATTGGTTTTGGATCTCTTAAAGAAGGAACAACTTTATGCCAAATTCTCCAAATGTGAATTTTGGCTAAAGGAAGTTCAATTTCTTGGTCATATTGTCAATGACAAAGGAATTCATGTTGATCCTGCTAAGATTGAAACGATTAAGAATTGGAATGCCCCGAAGACTCCTACCGAAGTTCGTTTATTTCTTGGTCTTGCGGGTTATTATCGTCGTTTCATCTCAAACTTCTCAAAGATTGCTGTCCCTCCTACCGCTTTGACCCACAAGGGTAAGACTTATGAATGGGGACCGAAACAAGAAGAAGCTTTCCAAACCCTCAAGCAAAAGTTGTGCAATGCTCCTATATTGACTCTCCCCGATGGAATCGATGATTTGGTTGTCTATTGTGATGCTTCTAACCAAGGTCTTGGTTGTGTTCTCATGCAACGAGGCAAAGTAATCGCTTATGCATCAAGGCAACTCAAAGTTCATGAGAAGAATTATACGACGCACGATCTTGAGTTGGGTGCGGTCGTATTCGCGTTAAAGATTTGGAGACATTACCTATATGGCACGAAATGTGTGGTGTTCACCGACCACAAAAGTCTTCAACATATTTTCAACCAAAAAGAACTCAATATGAGGCAACGACGTTGGGTCGAACTCCTTAACGACTACGACTGCGAGATTCGCTACCACCCCGGCAAAGCGAATGTTATAGCCGATGCTTTGAGTCGAAAGGACCATGTTATGCTTCATTGTGCCCGTATTCAAACCGATATTCAAACCCGTATCTTAGAAGCTCAACACGTCTCGGTAACCGAGGGTAACATGTATGAAGAAATGTCGTGTGGTGTTGAACTTCTTCTTGAATCAAAACCCAATGCCCTATTATATTACTTGAACCGTATTTGGGTTCCCGATCGCGATGATCTCCGCACATTTCTCATGAACGGCTCATAAGACTCGTTATTCTATTCATCCTGGTGCGGATAAAATGTACCAAGATCTTCGCCAACAATTGTAACATCCCAAAAATAAAACGACGGTTAAAATGACGAAATAAACGAACGAGGCATGTCGGGTCGGGTCAGATGGGCTAGAAGGGGAGCCTCCCCTATAAATAGCCAAGGTCACAACCCATTTCTCTCATTTGCAACTTCTAGAGAGAGAAACCATAGAGAGAGAAAGTTGTCGGATCGACCCGAGATTTGAGAAGTGTGTTGCTCCATAACTTGTGAGAAGAACCTCCGGATCAGAAGCTCGATTCAGGTAATGATCCGACCTAAATCTGAGTTTTTGTTCGTTTTTGGGTTTTTCAGGTTTTGGGTAAAAAGGTTATGTTTGAACGGATGAAACTGGAAGATGAGTATAGATTTAAGTTCCTTAATGGAAAATGAACGTTTTGAATGAAACAGGTTCGGGATCTTGACATGATCAGACCCGAATGCGAAAGTTTGGGTTTTCACGAAGAACAGGTCGTGCGCACTTGCTAAGTGCGCACGGAGCAGGTCCTGTGCACTTGCTAAGTGCGCAGGAAGAGGAACCTACGCACTTGCTAAGTGCGCAGGAGGAAGGACCTGCGCACTTGCTAAGTGCGCAGGAAGCATGGTCTGCGCACTTGCTAAGTGCGCAGGCAGCAGGGTCTGCGCACTTGCTAAGTGCGCAGACATCAGAACTGATTAAGTAAAGTTAGTATGTTAGAATGGTTAAACCGTTAGAGTCGGTATTGGTCTGATGTGCATTTAACTAATCAATTCAGATCGGAAGTGAAGTTGTTGGACCTTTGTTAGGACAACCGAGACTAGCTTATAAGGTGAGTTCTAGAAGCCCTCTTTTAAATGTTTTAATAATGTTTTTGGGCTGGTGTGCACACGTGATGATTTTATAAAACGATGTTATGAAACGATGTTTACGAAGGATGTATGTAACGTTTTATAAAATGATGTTTATGAAGGATGTTTTAGAAGGAAGGTTTATGAAGGAAGTGTTTATGAAATATTTTGCCAAAAGAAGTTTACGAAGTGTTTTAACGAATGAGAATGTTTTTAATAAAACGTATGAATGCTTTAACTGAAGTTTTTGAAGTAAAAGAAGCGAAGGTTTACGAAAGTCACAAACTAACGAATCTGCCAATATTCCTTAGGGAATGAAGGTTAAGGGATGGGAAGTATGTTATGGGCCTTTACCTTTTAGGGGCCTCTGTGGCTGGTCAACTGTTGTACAACTGGGGTGATGACGGTCACCAAGGGGATTATCGTGATCCTTGAAGTTTGGTACGATTTACCTTACGGGGTAGTCGTGCTTGAAGTTTGGTACTTGCGCCCGACGGGGCGCAGTGCTTGAAGTTTGGTACGCGCTATCCTTTGGGACGCCGTGCTTGAAGGGTTGGATGACCAAAGTATCGGGCCCTAGGAGTTCCTCACCCGAAGGACAGTACGGTGATGATGGGCCTAGTGGTGGTGATCCTTAAGTTATTCAACCAGTATGTAACATTTGGATTTGACGGTTACGAGAAGGCGCAGATTCTATATGTTCGTTGACTTATGAAGTGTTATGTTTGTTATTGCATTATTTACGTACGCTTTTTATTAAATGAAGTATGAAGTGATGTTTTTGGCAATTTATTTGAAGTTAAGGTTTTATGTTAAAACTAGAACTCACCAGCGTAGCTGACGTTTTTAAGTGTGCACATTCAGGTTAAGGCAGGTTATGAGGATGGACGGTGATGCTTGGCTAGAGATGAAGAGTTACCCGACTGCTTTTGAAGACTGGCATCCCGTTATGTTTAGTTATGATGTAATTATGTTTTAATCAATGTTTACGCTTCCGCATGTATGAACAACGATTAAGTTATGTTTAAATGAAATTTTCCGCTGCGTTATTTGATATTCTTGTTTAAGAACTGTTTGTGAATGAGTAAATCCAACGAGTGAGGCCTCCCGGGTTTGGGGTCTTACAACAATATTGGTGGCCCGGTATGAAGAAAGACATTGCTCTTTATGTGGCCAAATGCTTAACCTGTTCCAAAGTCAAAGCAGAACATCAACGTCCTTCTGGTTTGCTTGAACAACCGGAAATTCCCGTGTGGAAATGGGAGAACTTAGAAATGGATTTTATTACCAAACTCCCTCGCACCTCAAGTGGTTATGATAGTATTTGGGTGATCATTGATCGACTCACCAAATCTGCTCATTTCTTGCCTATCCGCGAAGACTTCAAAGTGGAGAAACTAGCCCGAATTTACATTGATGAAATTGTGAGCCGTCATGCTGTTCCCTTGAACATAATATCTGATTGAGATGCCCGGTTCACTTCTAGATTTTGGCAATCTCTCCAAAAGGCTCTTGGTACTCGATTGGATTTGAGCACGGCTTATCATCCGCAAACTGATGGTCAAACCGAGCGAACAATCCAAACTCTTGAAGACATGCTTAGAGCTTGTGTAATCGATTTTGGTGGCAATTGGGATTCACATCTATCCCTCATTGAGTTTTCTTACAACAATAGCTACCACACAAGTATCAACATGGCTCCATTTGAAGCTCTCTATAGTCGCAAGTGTCGTTCTCCTATCTATTGGAGTGAGATTGGTGAAGCACAAATCACTGGTCCCGAGTTAATTCAAGAAACATCCGACAAGATTATTCAAATCCGTGACAATATTCGAGTAGCGAGGAGTCGGCAAAAGAGTTATGCCGACAAACGTCGAAAACCCTTGGAATTCCAAGTCGGTGATCTTGTTCTTCTTAAGGTGTCTCCATGGAAGGGCGTGATCCGTTTTGGAAAGAAAGGCAAGTTAGCACCTCGTTATGTTGGTCCATTCAAAATCCTTGAAAGGATTGGGAAAGTAGCTTACAAACTCGAGTTACCTCCATCTCTTGGCAATGTGCATCCTACATTTCATGTATCTAATCTAAAGAAGTGTCTCGCCGATGAAAATCTCCATATACCGCTTAACGACGTGCGCATTGATGAAACGATGCACTTCGTTGAGAAGCCGGTGGAAATTATGGATCGTGAAGTAAAGCAGCTCAAGCGAAGTCGCATTCCTATCGTTAAAGTTCGTTGGGAATCTAAGCGTGGTCCTGAGTTCACTTGGGAACGAGAAGACCAAATGAAGCTCAAGTACCCTCATCTTTTTACTAATAATGTTGTTTCCTCTAGCTAAATTTCGGGACGAAATTCTCCCAACATGGGGAGACTGTAACATTCCTGATTTTTAGTATTCATATTTCAATCCAATGTAATGCAATTTCGAATTCAATACTCGTGCACTGTCTCATTATTTTCTCGCCGTAAATTAAATGCAATGATTCTATACAAATTCGCAAATTTTACTCGGTTATATACATTTAAACACTATACAAGAAACGATTTTATTCAAACTCATCAAACCTGAAAAGCCAAGGACTAAAGTTGAAAAATGTCAAGAAACCCTAGTCTAGCACGGTCGTGCTTCGTCCTAGCACGGTCGCGCCAAGTGCTTTGGCACGGTCGCGCGACCTGCTTTGGAACGATCGCGCCCGGTGCCTAGGCACGGTCGTGCCATATTTAGGCACGGTCGCGCCTGTGAAACAGCTGAAACGTAACTGCAACTTTAATCGCCCGATCGTTCGAATCCGTAACAGTCATACGTTTGTTTTCCCTTAACAATTGTATTACCACTTTTTCAAATTCTCAAAACGCCTCAGTTTCATTTCAACAATTCAAGAAAAACTCTCTCAATTCAAGAAAAACTCTATCAAGCTTTTTCGATCAGAATTATCTCAAGCAATCCAGTCAATCGTTTCCCAAATCATCTCTGAATCATCCGAAGCCGCTGAAGCATTCGGAACCGCAGCAGAAGTCGCCGGAAACCAGTCTTGCCGTCGCCGGAACTTCCTCCCTACCGTTCTTTATCAATTCGCTGCTGTTCAGGGTAATTGAATCCTTTAATTCATTCATTTCAGTATCTGTATCGAAAGCCCCTATTCAATTTGGGCTTCCATTATAGAAATCGATCCGAATCAGAACTCATGTGTTATTAAAAATGATTTAATCGAACCCCTACTTAAACGCGATGTACATACAATTAGATTATACGAAAAGACTCGTAATAAACCACTAATCAAAAGCCCTAACAATTCCAACGTTTAAAATACAAGAATTTGTAAATTCGTGTCTGATTTGGAAAAGACACGGTCGCGCTAATCATCTAGCGCGGCCGTGCCTCATGTAACGCGGTCGTGCCGAATAGTAGCGCGGGCGTGTCCTCCTGTCCAGACCTTGTCATGCCCACCGGGCTAGTCTCTGTTGTGTCTAAAGATCATAGACACGACCGTGCCGGGCCAAGACACGGTCGTGCCTGTTGACTTGTCTAGATTGTGCTCCTGTTGATCAACCCGGTCGCGCCCCGACTAGCGCGGTCGCGCCCGTGGCTTGAGCACGATCGTGCCCTTCCGAGGCACGGTCGTGTGAGACTCAGAACCTTTTAACAGAATTATAAATTTTTATATTTTAATCAGTAAATGTTTCAGATTTTATAAAAATATGTTTTCTGTATTTAAAAATGGATTAAAAGTTTAATCTTGGCATAAATGTAATTTATTTAAAAGTTTATGAAAAATTAAATTCATATTTACCATCTTACACTTAAATGATATTTTAAATAATTAAGTTACAAAATTTATAAATAAATAAGATAATGATTATCTATTTAATTACAATTTAAATCAAACTCATTTATTTATTTATACTTAATTACGATTAATATTTACATTATTTCATAAACTATAATTATATATTTATTCAATTATCCAATTCAAACCTAATCAAATTGTTTCAAAAATATTATTACTTCAAACTCTATATATATTTTATTCAATACTTTTAAATACAAATCAATAGTTTTATACACAAATTCAACTTTCATTTTAGACTTAAACTTTATACATATATTTGATTCGATACACATTACTCTTTAGGTTAAATTGTGCATTTCGAGGATCATATTTGCTATCTATTATCTTTTTTAGCTACACTTCTATACCAAGTGAGTATTCACAACCCCTTTTTACTCTTTTACACTTTTGGGGTGGAACATGAACTCTATACACATTACACATTACACATTTACATTTACACAAACAACACAAGTGCAAAAATCCTATTTACATACATGTGTGCAAAATTTGAGCTTTGTGCCCGAGTGCTAGGTGTGCTAACCTTTGTATGCTTTTATGTGCAATCATTAACTATACAAGCCGACGGTTTTCAATGATAGATCTATTGAGTCTGACAAACCTACCCATGGTGCGCGGTGATTGAAACCGACAACACAATTTTTGCATGCTAGTCACAAGGTTTGGTTGTACATGGTTACACAATAGCTACTCCCCATAAATGTCTTATTTTATCATGTTTTGTAAAGGATTTGTTTTCAACTATATTCTATCTACATACAACTGTGTTATACTCACCAACTTTTTAGTTGACTTTATTTTATTCATGTTTCAGGCCCAAATATGTGAGATTGATTCAAGACGTGTTCAACATAGGATTTGGACTTAGCAATTTAAATCAAGAACTTTATGAATTGTTTTATGTTTCTTGTTTAAATTTGGTTTGTACTTGGATTATTTGTAATGGAAATTTAACTTTAATATATTTCAATTTAGTCAACCATATGCTATGAACAGTCTTACATGTCCCGCCCCAATGATTCCGCCATCGGTCGGGGTGTGACACTTGAATACGTAAACTCAAGTGAATGAGAATCCCAAATCAATTATATATGTTGATCGATCAAATCAAGTTTCATTTGAGAATGATTCCCTCTGTCAATTGGAATTGACAGAAGGATTTTGATCTGAAAGAAACGACGATTCTAATGCCATGAACCATACCTGAAATGGTTGAGAACAGGGGGCTGACGGCTAGAGAGACAGCAATGGAGATCTTGGTGCTCGGTGAGATGCAGAGGTGAAATGTTATGCGTATGTTGTTTTAGAGAGTTTGTATGAGTAATTGTGAAGGTGTGAGAATATTTCTTGCAAATCAATTTCGTCTTAAACACCCGATTTGATTCGAAAAGTAAGGTGACAATTGTAAGGATGATTTCAGCGTTAAATCGATTGATCTAGGATGAATCGGGTCTTGTTTTAGATCTGGGTTCATGCGAGGTAAGTCAGGGCATGATTTGCGATCTTGATACACATTTAATTTCATGATTAGGAATTGATTTTGACACGGTTTGACTCTGGATAGTCAACCTTTTTGAAATTCAAAATTAGCCGCTCAAAGTGTTAAATTGCAATGTTTATATGGTTTGAATCTGATCGATATTCATTTAGGAAATCATGAGAAGTCCATAATAGTAGGGATCGATCGATATCAGTTTTTGCATTTCAAAGAATTGGGATTGTTTGACCTTTAAAGTAAAAATAGGTTAAAGTTGATGTCAAAAGGTCCAATTTCAAGAGTGGGGTTCAAATTGAGGGTTCATATGATTTGGGGTTCAGGGCCAAAAATGTTTTTAAGCATACATACATATATAATCATAAATATATATACATAGTTATATATAACCTTACCCTAAGATCCATATTATATGTGTTTATAAATTTGATTCTTGTTTAAAAACTATAAAACTTTATAAACTTAATTATAAATTTTAAAATGGTTTATTTAAACTGTTGAATATATGTATTTTTGGTATAAAACTAATCCAATATTATTGTATGGTTTATTTAATAACTTCAAGTGTATAAATGTATTTGCATACATAATTTTAATAGTAATTATACATATATATATATATATATATATATATATATTAAGGTGTGGAAATTATAAGATTAAAATATATAAGTCATCTTTTGAAATAATGATTCAATATAGTATATATATATGTAAAAATAATAAGTAATGTGACATGATGAGTTTAAACAAGTACGGGACTTCATGTGTTCGTTATTGTACATGATAAAAAAAAAATTTGTGATCTGAAAATCATGGATGTTACAGTATCCCCGTGTTGAGGGAATTTTGTCCCGAAATTGAACTAGTGGAGGCAACTGAACTAGAAAAGAAGACGAGGGTGCATAAGCTTCTGTGTGGAAATTATAAGATTAAAATATATCAGTCATCTTTTGAAATAATGATTCAATACAGTATATATATATATGTAAAAATAATAAGTAATGTGACATGATGAGTTTAAACAAGTACGGGACTTCATGTGTTCGTTATTGTACATGATAAAAAAAATTTGTGATCTGAAAATCATGGATGTTACAGTATCCCCGTGTTGAGGGAATTTCGTCCCGAAATTGAACTAGTGGAGACAACTGAACCAGGAAAGAAGACGAGGGTGCATAAGCTTCATTTGATCCTCACGTTTTCTCAAGTAAACCCCGAGTCGCATTTAGATTCTCAATGAACTTTGAAAGTTGGGTCGAGTAGTACGATTGATAACAAGATTCAGGTGTGTTTCTCAAGGTTAGGTATGAATGATGATAATAAGTTTAGTTTTGCAATGAAATTTAAGGAGAAACTGTCGAATAATAATTTGGATTCTAAAGGTGAAATGCATCTCTTGAAATGGATTTGATGGGAATTTGATGATTAGGGTTTGTTAAGATGTAATCTAATATGCTCAAGAATTTTCATTGGATGAGGGATTTCACAAACATTGGCCCGTCAAACAACATAAAACTTTACGCGACACGAATAACGCTACTTCTGATAATATGACAGGAACACTTATATATAGGAAGTACCAGCACCGTATCCACCATGCTCTTTGTCATATCTCATTAGTTTCGTTATTATATATCATGATAGGTTTCATGTCATTACACACGACATAATTTGCTATGTTTTCCATGCGCTGATTTTTTTTATATAATTACGTGTGTACTCGTAATTATCCAAATAATCGCATGGTCCGTATAGTTCATCCCATTGTGTGTGTGTGGGTCAAGGGGGCAGGGGGGTAACACAAAATCACTTAATTCGTAACTATTGTTTTCACGCATGTGTTGCTAAAAAGTAACCATGTCCATAGATACTAGAGTCAATCAGGAAACTAAAGAGTAGTAATGTAGTATAACTTAAAGTTCCTTAGTTTCATGTGCACTGTGAATAGTTTTAGTACCATGTATGTAGTAAACAATGAGTTTTATGTATAAAGTGAATCAATTTAGTATTTATGTATTTTGTAAAAAAAAAGATTTATGTATAATGTAAACAATGTACTATCATGTATATTGCATAGGGTGAACATGTTAGCATCATATATTTTGTATACAAATGAGTTTCAGGTATAATGTATATATTGTATAGTGTGAACATGTATTTTGTAAACAAATAAGTTTCATGTATTATGTGATCAATCCAGTATAGTGTATGTTGCAAACAAACAAGTTTCATGCATTATGTGATCAGTGTAACATTATGTATATTGCAACCAACTAATTTTCCTGTATTATGTGATCATGTATAATGTGCTCAATCATGTATTAAACAAACAAGTTTCATATATCATGTGATTAACCTAGTATCATACATATGGTAGACAACTAAGTTTCATGTAACATGTGAATGTTCATATGTAAGTTATTGGGTCTCATGAGTAATGTAAACTATTGAATTTTGTAGGTAGTCGAGTGTTACAGACAAGCGTGTTGTTTGGCGTTCATATATAACGTGGGTAATTGGATTGTAAATTTTTATTTTTTTTAATCTTGATGAGGTATATATGGATGACTAATGTTTACGCGAAATGATTCAGGTCATTGCAGTGTCTAGTAAAATCATACATTTCTGGATGTGTAAGATAACGAGAAGGTGTGTAGATATTCAGAGCAGTGTGCTTACGAATAACTTATTTGTTCTCTTTGTTTGTAAATAAACAAGTAGTTAAAATTTATTCTTATTTGTAAAAAATGGTGAAAAATAGTTAAATAATTAACTATATGGATAATTTAATGAAAACCTTTTTATTTAATTTTAAATTTTTATAAACAGACTATTTTTAAGAGAAAATAATGACTAAATTATTTAATAATTAAGCCAAGGTGTAATAATAATTAGTTTAACGAGAATAAGTCATAATTAATTATCAATTAAAAATAATGTTTTTATAAAACAAGTTGTATTAAGTTTTCTTACATGGTGGAGAGGTTTATAGAAAATTTATATTTCAGATACTATCTAAAGGTTTGGTAAACGTTTTGTTTGAACAAAATAACAATGTTTAAATCAAATGATAAAATTATTAGTTTGCAAAGAAGGCTTATGTACGTGTACTAAATTGTAATAAACAAAACGATGGTGTTTAGATTGTACCTCATTTAATAACATAATCAAATGGATACTTTAACAAATCAAAGTAATTCAAATTCTTACACTTTCAAGAAAACATGCTTTAGCCTATAGGTGAACACTCACTTCGGGAATTCCCAGGAAAGCATACGGATCCTTCGGTTGGTTTGGATTTATATGAAATGCTTTCCTAGACAGAAGACCCAAAGTACAGACACTCACCCTTCCGGATTGCACATGTTCTTTACTAGTTTTTAGAACTCAAATCTTTGACGGGATTCTAAACTCTTATTAGGCTTTAGGCCTAAGAGTTTAAATTTTTGTTCACAAATGATGATGGTGACATGTGTGCAAGAATGAGGGTGCATAAAGGATTAGGTGTGAATAAGTGTGTGATAAGACTTAGGATAACACTTAATGAAATCAAATAGGTAGCATGTAGATAACAATGTTTATATGCATGTAGGTATCAAGTAGTGTAGCACATAGATAGTCATGTAGTTATAATGTAATAATTAGAATAATCATGCAAAATAATCACACATGTATCACTTTACAATGTGGCAAGTATCATATAACATATAGCATGGCATATAATGGGTGTCCTACGGTTATAGTCAAGGTCAAGGGTGTCTAATAACCTAATTCCCTATAACCAAGGCTCTGATACCAATCTGTCACACCCCAACCGATGGCGGAAACGTCAGGGCGGGACATGTAGACTGTTCATAAGCTCATGTTTTACTAATAGTTGTAATAGTTACACATTCAATTTCATTTCATAGCTCAAATAAACAATTACAACATTTACAAGAGTCATAAATACATGTATATGTTTATTAAGTTTAAAAATGTAAGACCCTTTTTTCCTGGGTGGCCTCACTTGTTGGATTTACTCATAAACATAGTCATTAATTACTGAACTTTTAATTAAAAACATTCAAAAACAGCGGAAACATTCAACATCTGAGTACATTACAGCGGAAGTCTTAACATTCAAAACATTATCCATTGTCTAAACAAAACATAAGGTGGGATGTAAGTCACATGCCGGGCAGCCTTCACGCCTTTGCACGACCCTTTCCTTTGTTACCTGAAATGTATACTAAAAGTCAGCTAACGCTGGTGAGTTCTAGTTTAAAACTATTAAGTATGATCATTCTTTTCTTTATAAGTATACATAATTATATACATACATTTCTACAAATACGTATTCATAGCTTTTACTTTTCTTTCTTCATTCTTATGTGACTACATAGGTATGTATTCACCTTTTCTTTCTTTATTCTTATGTGACTACATAGGTATGTATTCACCTTTTCTTTCTTTATTCTTATGTGACTACATAGGTATGTATTCACCTTTTCTTTCCTTAACATTCATTGGTCATACACATAAGGGTGATCAACCCATCTTACGGTACATATATCACGAAGACATACGCCCTTGGCTACCGTCGTAGCCCTTTTACTCGTCCGGTCCTAGAAACCGTCCGCCTTAACTTTGGTCCGGCCAACCTTCGGCCGTCCTTCTTTACCGTCCTACCGTCGTAATCCGTCATAATCGCCCGTCTGCCCTAAGGCATCAGTTTCCCACGCGAACTATTGTTTATGCAACCGTTATACTATTTTAGCATTTACTTCGACCGCCCTTTTATGCTTTTTGTACGTCCTAGCTTGCTACGAACGTATCTTTCCCGGTTGCAAATAGTCACGTGGTCGTCCGTCTACAGAAGTAGCCGTTAGCTTCGTTTCCGTCCATAACGTATACTTATATTCATAACATGCAGTATAATTAATTATAAAGCAAGATTTCATTTATTTACGTTATGCCATTCTTTCCTTCATTCTTTGTAAACATACGTTTCATTCTTTGTTCATAATTCATTCTCATATATATATAACATATATATTAGTACATCACGTATGATCACATTAGCATTCATATCCTTTATTCATTTAGTGTATACATTCAGCCCCAAAACATTTAATAAGGTTTGCACATAACATAGAAGGGGGCACATAGAACTCACCTGATAAGCTTCACTAGGTTGTCCTAAACAAAGGTCCAACAATGTCACTTCTGATATGAATTGAGTAGTTAAATACACATCAGACCTAATCTCGACTCTAACGGTTTAATCATTCTAAACATACTGACTTTACTTAACCATTCTGATGCCTGCGCACTTAGCAAGTGCGCAGGGCCTTGGTCATGCGTACTTGACAAGTACGCAGACTTTACTTCATGCGCACTTGGTAAGTACGCAGACTTTACTTCATGCGTACTTGATAAGTACGCAGAACCCTTCTTCCTGCGTACTTGATAAGTACGCAGGATCTGATTCAGGCACAAGAACCCTAACTTTTTGCATGCGGGTCTGATCATGTCAATATCTAAATTTTCTTTTATCAGAATGTTCGGTTTTTATTCTAGATGTTAGATCTTTGTTCATTTTCAAGTTTCATCCATAAAAACTTCACCTATTTAGCTAAAACCGAAAATCCTAAAGTAATCATAAAAACTCAGATTATGATCGAACGCTTACCTGGATTGGAGTTATGATTCAGAGAAGATGATCAAGAGCACAGTAGCAACGTTCTCCTGAATCCCCAAGTCTATTCGTCACTTTCTCTCTCTAGAACCGTGCTCTCTTCTCTCTCTCTAGAACTTGAGATTGGTGGAAAATGAGAAGTTTGGGCAGCCCTTGCCCTTATATCCTTGGGCTTCCTTCGGCCCGTTGGAGCCGAGCCCAAGCCCATCCATTTTTCTTTCGTCATTTGAAAATTATAATTTTGATCGTGCCATTATTTATTTATTACCAGTTTTGGGATGTTACAAACCCCCATTAAAGAGGTTTCGTCCTCGAAACTGCTTATACGTTAAATAATTGAGGGTATAGTCCCCTCATCTCGTCTTCTTTTTCCCACGTAGCTCCTGACCCTTTTCTGTGCTTCCATTGTATTTTGACTAGAGGAATCGACTTATTGCGTAGTCGTTTTTCAGCTCTGTCAAGGACGGCTATCGGTTCCTCTACATATTTTAGACTGTTATCTACTTCGATCTCATCGTAAGGTATGTGAGCTGTGTCGTCAGCTAGGCACTTGCGTAAGTGCGACACGTGGAACGTAGGGTGTATTCCACTAAGATCAACGGGTAGCTCGAGTCTGTAAGCAACTTGACCCACTCTCGCTAAAATCTTGAAAGGTCCGACAAACTTTGGACTTCGTTTGCCACGCTTTCTGAATCGGATGATCCCTTTCCATGGTGATACCTTTAACAGTACCATGTCCCCTACTTGAAACTCTAACTCCCTTCTTCTCTTATCCACATATGATTTCTGTCTGTCTTTTGCGGCTTTCATTCGAGCCTTGATTTAATCAAATTTCTCGGAAGTAGCTTTGACCACTTCGAGACTTGCAAAATCCTTCTGTCCAATTTTCCCCCAACAAATCGGGGTCCTACATTTCCTCCCATACAACATTTCAAATGGCGGCATGCCAATAGTCGAGTGATAGCTGTTGTGATATGAGAATTTTGTCAATGGTAGATGGCTGTCCCAGCTCCCACCGAAGTCAATGATACAGGCCCGGAGCATGTCCTCCAAGGTCTGAATAGTCCTTTCTGATTGTCCATCGGTTTGGGGGTGGTAAGCGGTGCTGATGTTCAGTCTAGTGCCCATTGCTTCGTTGAATTTCTTCCAAAACCTTGACGTGAATCTAGTATCCTTGTCGGACACAATCGACAGCGGCATACCATGTCTGCTCACAACTTCCTTGATAAATATTTCTGCTAGTCTTTCTGACGGGGAAGTCTCACGTATTGGCAAGAAGTGAGCACTTTTCGTCAAGCGGTCGACGATCACCCAAATGGTATCATTGCCTTTAGCTGTTCGCGGTAGCTTGGTAATGAAGTCCATCGTGATCTCCTCCCACTTCCATTTCGATATTGGTAGAGGTTGCATTTTACCGCATGGTTTCTGGTGCTCGGCCTTAACTAGAGAACACGTTAGGCACTTGCTCACGTATTCTGTCACATCATTCTTCATGCCAGGCCACCAGTATTCTTTCTTCAAGTCTTGATACATTTTGTTTGTCCCGGGGTGGATAGAATAGCGAGACTTATGGGCCTCATCGAGTATTTTGGCTCTAAGCTCGCCAATCTTAGGTATCCACATTCGGCCAAACCTAGTTCGTACACCGTATGCATTGGCATCCAAATTCCCTTGTTGTCCTACTATTCTTTCCCGTCTTATATTTCCTTCTAATAGCGCTTCATCTTGTGCCTTTGATATTTCACTCATCAAATCTAGTGTTTTAATCAGCTGACACGCTTTGATCTGTATAGGTTTTGATTCTTCCTTTTTGCTTAAAGCGTCAGCCACCATGTTTGCTTTGCATGGATGGTACAATATCTCACAGTCATAGTCCTTCAGTAGCTCTAACCACCTCCTTTGCCTCATGTTTAATTCCTTTTGCCCGAAAAAGTACTTCAGGCTTTTGTGATCGGAGTAAATGGTGCATTTGACTCCATACAGATAGTGCCTCCATATTTTCAACGCGAAAACTACTGCTGCTAACTCTAAATCGTGTGTTGGGTAATTAACCTCATGAATCTTTAGTTGTCGTGATGCGTAAGCAATTACCTTTCCTCGTTGCATAAGTACGCACCCCAAACCCTGCCCCGAAGCGTCAGAATAGACTACCAAGTCTTCATTTCCCTCAGGTAGAGTTAAGACTGGAGCTTGGGTTAATCCTGCCTTAAGTTCTTCAAATGCGTTGTTTTGGGTTTGACCCCATTCATACTTCACTTCCTTCCGTGTCAACTTAGTTAGTGGTAAGGCTATTCTTGAAAAATCTTTAATGAACCTTCGATAGTAGCCCGCCAATCCCAGAAAACTTCGTATCTCTGTTGGTGTCTTTGTGACGTTCCATTCTATTACTGTCTCGATCTTTGCAGGATCCACCATGATGCCGTTTGGGTTTATTACATGACCTAGGAATTGGACTTCCCTAAGCCAGAACGCGCATTTAGAGAATTTTGCGTACAACTTTTCCTGCTTTAGCACCTCCAGAACCTCCCTTAGGTGACAGTGGTGATCACCCTCGCTTTTCGAATATACCCGTATGTCGTCTATAAAAACTATCACTGATCGATCCAACATGGGTCGACATACTCTATTCATCAAATCCATAAACGATGCTGGTGCCTTGGTCAATCCGAAAGACATCACGAGAAACTCATAATGCCCATAACGCGTGCGAAACGCGGTCTTTGGTACGTCTTCCTCTCTTACTTTCAACTGATGGTAACCCGACCTAAGATCGATCTTTGAGAACCAACTCGCACCTTGCAGTTGATCAAAAAGGTCGTCTATTCTAGGTAGTGGGTATTTGTTCTTTATTGTTCTCTTGTTCAACTCACGGTAGTCAATGCACATGCGCATGTTGCCGTCTTTCTTCTTTACAAATAGTACCGGAGCGCCCCACGGTGAGATGCTCGGCCTAATAAATCCTTTTTCTGTTAGTTCCTCTAGTTGAGACATTAATTCTTTCATTTCTGACGGCGCCAATCGGTAGGGGGCTTTGGCAACGGGCTCAGCTCCTGGCAATAAGTCAATCTAAAATTCTATTTCCCGATCGGGTGGTAACCCAGGTAGATCCTCAGGGAATACTTCCGGAAAGTTGCACACCACAGGTACTTCCTTGAGTTCATTCATTTTCATTCTATCATCAATAACATATGCCAAATAAGCTTCGCAACCGCGCCTCATGTAACTTTCGCCCTTGATCATCGAGATGATGTTCGGCATCGTGCAATTCCAATCCCCATAAACCGTAATTGGACTGCCGCTAGGAGCTTTGAGGTGTATCCTCTTACGTTTACATATGATTTGAGCTTCGTTGGCAGCTAACCAGTCCATACCCAATACTATATCGAATCCTCCTAAGGTGAGAAGGAATAATCTAGAAGGAAACTTATGGCCCTCTATTTCTATGATACAATCCTCTGTTACTTGGAATACTGCCGAATTTTTACCCACGGCAGTTTGTACGATAAAAGCCTTTACTATGGTGTTGATAGTGCATCCTAGTCTACGACTAAATGCATTGGATATAAAACTTTTACTAGCACCAGAGTCAAATAAAATAGTAGCATGTTCGTTATTAACTAGGAATGTACCTGACACAACATCAGGGTTTCCCCTTGCTTCCTCTTCAGTCAGGGCGTAGGCTCGAGTCCTAGCCTGCGGCTGTTCCTTTTCTCTCTCTTTTCCCGAACCAGATTGGCCGGCCTTCCTGCAGTTCTTCGTCAAATGTCCAAACAATCCACATACTTGGCACTTGACGTTTCTTACACATTCTCGAGAGAAGTGCCCCGGCTTCCCGCACTTATAGCATGTGGTGGTGCCGATTTTACATTCACCAAGATGTTACCTTCCACATT
Organism: Smallanthus sonchifolius; assembly: GCA_023525975.1. Lineage (NCBI taxonomy): Eukaryota > Viridiplantae > Streptophyta > Magnoliopsida > Asterales > Asteraceae > Smallanthus > Smallanthus sonchifolius. Next base: position 30,329,154 of record CM042045.1, read on the forward strand.
TCTTGCATGTTTCATATTCATCCGACCTTGGCTTTTTAGTTTCAATTGTTATGCTCCCTCTTCCGGTGCCTCAAGAAGGGTTCTCCCACTTTCTTATTTGGATCTCTGTTGGTGGGTCCTCATTGGCATAATCGTCGTAGACGATTCCGCTCAGATTCACTACCGACTCGAAGGTCGAGGGTAGGTTGGCTTTCACGTGGACACGGACCCTTTGAGGTAGGCCCTTCACATAATACTTGATCATTCGCTCTTCTGTCTCCACCAGGTGGGGTACCAGTTGAGCTAGCTCATTGAATCTAGAGGTATACTAGCGGTGTGTCTTGTTGCCAACCTTAAAGTTTAGGAATTCATTTTCCACTCGATCAATTTCATTCTAGGGATAGAACTTCTGAATTATTAGCTTCTTTAGGTCTTCCCATGTCATTCTTGCAAGTGCGTTTGGGGACTTCGTTCTCTGAATGTTTCTCCACCAACCTAGTGCTTCGTTGGTGAAAGAATGAGCAACATATTTAACCGGCTGGTCCGGTCGACACTCGCTGATGTTGATTACAGTGTTCATCCTCTCAATCCATTCGAGTGTTGCCACTGAATCCTTGCTACCATCAAACTTGGGTGGGTCTCCATCCTTGAAACCTTTGTAAGTACACCCACGATTGCTTGATGCCACTCTTACTTCATCCCCGTCACTGTCATAAATTTTCTCTTCATTGTTCCCTTCATCCTCTTCCTTGTTTTTCTTTAGTGCCTCAGATAGTAGGTCATGCAATATGTTCTTTAGAGTAAGTACAACCTTGCGGGCAATAGCATCCCTAACCTCGGGTTCCAACTGTATAGGCCCTTGATTGCCGTCCCCAGTTAGGATTACATTAGTTTCGTGCACACTATCAGTGTGTTCTGCGTGCACACTCTCTTCCTCTTCGCTTCTTCGATTCAATGGAGGTCTACCCACTCGGCCGGTGCGACCGCCTCGGCGTCCAGTTCTTCCTCCTCCAGCCATAGTTCCTAGTTTTCCTGATGGTCATAAAGGGAATACATCAATGTCATTCCTTTAGATCATAGTCTTGGAACAGTACGAAGAAGGTAAATTTTTAATTACATTGACCGGTTTGTGATGAGAAATCTACATTGCTTTTCGGGTTCCAAACTCTTCAAATTGGTCGTGACATTGACATCTATTGGTTCTTGGTTTGAGTATCTATTCTTATCCAAGTGTATTAACCTTAGTACTTACTTACTGTGCTGGCGTTGGTGTTGGCTACCCAGACTGACATCCGTGCGTTGGTCCCATAATCAGCTTGAGTCCATACATTAAGGGATGTCTGAATCTCTCAAACAATTGCTCTGATACCAACTTGTAAGACCCCTTTTTCCCGGGTGGCCTCACTTGTTGGATTTACTCATAAACATAGTCATTAATTACTGAACTTTTAATTCAAAACATTCAAACACAGCGGAAACATTCAACATCTGAGTACATTACAGCGGAAGTCTTAACATTCAAAACATTATCCATTGTCTAAACAAAACATAAGGTGGGATGTCAGTCACATGCCTTCACGCCTTCGCACGACCCTTTCCTTTGTTACCTGAAATGTATACTAAAAGTCAGCTAACGCTGGTGAGTTCTAGTTTAAAAGTATTAAGTATGATCATTCTTTTCTTTATAAGTATACATAATTATATACATACATTTCTACAAATACGTATTCATAGCTTTTACTTTTCTTTCTTCATTCTTATGTGACTACATAGGTATGTATTCACCTTTTCTTTCTTTATTCTTATGTGACTACATAGGTATGTATTCACCTTTTCTTTCCTTAACATTCATTGGTCATACACATAAGGGTGATCAACCCATCTTACGGTACGTATATCATGAAGACATACGCCCTTGAGCTACCGTCGTAGCCCTTTTACTCGTCCGGTCCTAGAAACCGTCCGCCTTAACTTTGGTCCGGCCAACCTTCGGCCGTCCTTCTTTACCGTCCTACCGTCGTAGTCCGTCATAATCGCCCGTCTGCCCTAAGGCATCCGTTTCCCACGCGAACTATTGTTTATGCAACCGTTATACTATTTTAGCATTTACTTCGACTGGCCTTTTATGCTTTTTGTATGTCCTAGCATGCTAGGAACGTATATTTCCCGGTTGCAAATAGTCACGTGGTCGTCCGTCTACAGAAGTAGCCGTTAGCTTAGTTTCCGTCCATAACGTATACTTATATTCATAACATGCAGTATAATTATTTATAAAGCAAGATTTCATTTATTTACGTTATGCCATTCTTTCTTTCATTCTTTGTAAACATACGTTTCATTCTTTGTTCATAATTCATTCTCATATATATATAACATATATATTAGTACATCACGTATGATCACATTAGCATTCATATCCTTTATTCATTTAGTGTATACATTTCAGCCCCAAAACATTTAATAAGGTTTGCACATAACATAGAAGGGGGCACATAGAACTCACCTGATAAGCTTCTCTAGGTTGTCCTAAACAAAGGTCCAACAATGTCACTTCTGATCTGAATTGAGTAGTTAAATACACATCAGACCTAATCTCGACTCTAACGGTTTAATCATTCTAAACATACTGACTTTACTTAACCATTCTGACTTTACTTAACCATTCTGATGCCTGCGCACTTAGCAAGTGCGCAGGGCCTTGGTCATGCGTACTTGACAAGTACGCAGACTTTACTTCATGCGCACTTAGTAAGTACGCAGACTTTACTTCATGCGCACTTGGTAAGTACGCAGACTTTACTTCATGCGTACTTGATAAGTACGGAGAACCCTTCTTCCTGCGTACTTGATAAGTACGCAGGATCTGATTCAGGCACAAGAACCCTAACTTTTTGCATGCGGGTCTGATCATGTCAATATCTAAATTTTCTTTTATCAGAACGTTCAGTTTTTATTCTAGATGTTAGATCTTTGTTCATTTTCAAGTTTCATCCATAAAAACTTCACCTATTTAGCTAAAACCGAAAATCCTAAAGTAATCATAAAAACTCAGATTATGATCGAACGCTTACCTGGATTGGAGTTATGATTCAGAGAAGATGATCACGAGCACAGTAGCAACGTTCTCTTGAATCCCCGAGTCGATCCGTCACTTTCTCTCTCTCGAACCGTGCTCTCTTCTCTCTCTCTAGAACTTGAGATTGGTGGAAAATGAGAAGTTTGGGCAGCCCTTGCCCTTATATACGTAGGCTTCCTTCGGCCCGTTGGAGCCTAGCCCAAGCCCATCCATTTTTCTTTCGTCATTTGAAAATTATAATTTCGATCGTGCCATTATTTATTTATTACCAGTTTTGGGATGTTACAAAAAACTAGGTCCTCAATCCTAAGTGAAGCAACTTGAATCTTAACTCAAACATCCGTACCTGAAACATGATAAAATGAGAGGGTCAACTATAAATAGTTGCTGAGCATACATAGGTTTTGACACCACAAGTAAAGTTCAAATGTTTTGTGTACAATTCATATGATACATGGTTTATAAAGCATTTATGGAGAATCTAAGTTAAGCAAGTTGCACAATTCAAACCTTGTAACTAAAGGGCATAACAACACTTGTTATCCTAATGTAGGGCATAACAACACATGTTATCCTGATGTAAATGTAGGGCATAACAACACATGTTATCCTTATGTAAATGTAGGGCATAACAACAAATGTTATCATGATGTAATGTGTTAATGATTGCACGAGTGTATTATGTATGTATAGCCTTAACAAATAGCATTCAAGCATAAAGCACAAATAAACACATATGATCATATTGTAGAATTGTACGTGTGTAATTGCAAATAGTGTTTGTTGAGTAATTATGTTTCACCCCAAAAATGTACAAAAGGAAAAAGGGGCTATGTAAAACTCACCTGTATTAATGATGTATATAGCACGAGCAAAAGGTAGCAAGAGTGATTCTTTTGCAAATCACAAAGTTAACCTAGAGTGTAATGTATGAACTAGAATTAATAACATGCACAAAGTCTAAGGCAAGTTCTAGGGTTTAACGAGGTTGGGTGTAGGGATTTGTACAAGGAAGGTGTCATTTTATGAATAAGAGATGTATGTGAATTGGTAATTGTTTTTAAAAAAGAATTTAGTATAGAATGTAAATTCAAGGCATATATATGAATTAAACAAAGTATTAATGGACTTAGGGTTTAGGTTTTAAAGACTAAATAAATTAAATAAATAATTTCTCTTTACTTATTTATTTAGAAAGGGTGGTGTGAAAATATTTATTCAAATATTATTTAAATAAATAAGTTTATTTTATTTGTTTATGAAAATGTCAAAGTAGAATGTAAATATGTATAGATATATATGTTTATTTAAAAATTCTAATTTAAACCCTTAATATATTTTAATGTAAAATGATATATTTGAAAATCATATAAATGTTTTAGGTAATTACAAACAAATGGATTTACAAAATTACGATTTTATAAAAAGATTATTTTTAAATATTTTGTTTGTAAAGACAAAATTTTAAATTACTATTAGATTGAAAATGATGGTTTAAAACAATTTAAATTGCAAAAATAATTGTTTCACATTTAAAAACGTTTATTATTGTACTAAATAGTTGGAAATGGTATAAAATTTTATAAAATATTTTTTTGTAAAATGAATAGTGTGGTAAAAATAGTATTTAAAAATAATTGGGGCTTGCCCGGGTCGAACCCGGGTCTGCCCGGTGGAGGTCTCAAGCACTAACCACTGGACCAGAAGCTGTTTATTGAACTAGAACTGGTTTGGATTCTTTTTAACATGCAACAGAAAGGGGGCCGGGTTTGGGTCGGTGTACGCGCAAAAAGGAGGCTTAGTGTGGGTTTCGAACCCAAGCCACCTAGTCCAAACCCATGTGTTTTAACCGACTAAACTAGGTGGTTCGCTGGTCATATATACGAATCCGAAAACTTGAATACGTAAACTCAAGTGAATCAGAATCCCAAATCAATTATATATATGTTAAAAGGAAGGTGACAGTTGTAAGGATGATTTCTGCGTTAAATCGATTGATCTAGGATGAATCGGGTCTTGTTTTAGATTTGGGTTCATGCGAGGTAAGTCAGGGCATGATTTACGATCTAGATACATATTTAATTTCATGATTAGGAATTGATTTTGACACGGTTTGACTCTGGATAGGCAACCTTCTTGAAATTCAAAATTAGCCGCTCAAAGTGTTAAATTGCAATGTTAATATGGTTTGAATTTTATCGATATTCATTTAGGAAATCATGAGAAGTCCATAATAGTGGGGATCGATTAATATCAGTTTTTGCATTTCAAAGAATTGGGATTGTTTGACCTTTAAAGTAAAAATAGGTCAAATTTGATGTCAAAAGGTCCAATTTCAAGGGTGGGGTTCAAATTGAGGGTTCATATGATTTGGGGTTCAGGGCCAAAAATGTTTTTAAGCATACATACATATATAATCTTAAATATATATACTTAGTTATATATAACCTTACCCTAAGATCCATATTATATGTATTTATAAATTTGATTCTTGTTTAAAAACTATAAAACTTTATAAACTTAATTATAAATTTTAAAAAGGTTTATTTAAACTGTTGAGTATATGTATTTGGGTATAAAACTAATCCAATATTATTGTATGGTTTATTTAATAACTTCAAGTGTATAAATGTATTTGCATACATAATTTTAATAGTAATTATACATATATATATATATATATATATATTTATATATTAAGGTGTGGAAATTATAAGATTAAAATCTATAAGTCATATTTTGAAATAATGATTCAATACAGTATATATATGTAAAAATAATAAGTAATGTGACATGATGAGTTTAAACAAGTACGGGACTTCATGTGTTCGTTATTGTACGTGATAAAAAAAATTTGTGATCTGAAAATCATGGATGTTACAGGAATTACTTCCTGCGTACTTAGCAAGTACGCAAGAATACTCTACGTACTTGCTAAGTACGCAGGAACAATTTGCCCTGCGCACTTGTTAAGTGTGCAGAGATCAGGTCTAGTATAAATAGGATAGGTTGACAGAATTTATGCACGCAGACATTTGGCACTCAGTTGTAATCTCTCTGTAACCTTCAAGTTTATAATAGACGGATTTTAAAAGTGATTTCGTTGTCGGTTTACTTTGTGTTGCTTGATTCTCCACCTAGTCACGGGCATTCCGCGCCGGGTCCGACTAGTCACACACCCACACGTAACGATCCGAGACACCCGGGGACCTACCTGTGGTATCATAGCTTACCTCTTGATTTCGAGTGTTGTGAGTGTGTTAGGAGCATCTTATACACATCCTACAGAGATTTTGCAAGCAAAAGTGGGTGTTTTGTTGATTTTTGTGATAAAATAGGGGTAGCTCTTGAGCACTATTTTAGAAGCAAAAATCACTCAAAAACCGACCTTTGTTGTGTATTTGAGTGTTTTGAGCATCAAAGGTTGGTTAGAAACGAGTTTCTGACCCTTTGGCTCATTTTGTTTGGTCATATCTTCAACTCTTTCTGTCTCCGGTGTGATTCCAGTTACCAGAAAAAGTTGGTGAAGGTTAGTGAAAAAGTGACCTGTGTAAAGTCTTGTTGCGTACTTACCAAGTACGCAAGACTATATTTGCTGTGTACTTAATTGATCACTTGCGTACTTATCATTTACTTCTGCGTACTTATCAAGTATGCAAGAGAAAATTCTAAATACGCAAGACCAGTTTGTTTTTAAGTGCGCAAGGCCAGAGTCAAGTGCGCAAGTTGTTTTGACTTTTCTGAAATTTGACTAAGTGTTACACTATGGCAAATATTCAGAACCTCGGTAACCTACTTAATTATTACAATGAGACTGGAACCCCGCAAAAACCACCAAAGTTACTTAATGTAAATGATTATTCAAATTGGAAAGCACGCTTTGAGCATTATATCTCATATACTGATTCCTCTTTGTGGATACCTATACTTGAGGGTTATAAGCATCCAACTTATACATATCTTGTTGAAGTTGTTCCCAAGCCTATTTCTAAACTAGACGAAGAAGAATAGAAAGTTTATGATAGAGAAAAGAAAGCATATGGATCTATCACAATGGCCCTAACTAGAGAACTCTTTCACAGCTTCAGAGGATATGATAATTCGAAAGATCTCTGGAAGGCATTGCAGAAAAGATTTGAAGGGAACATTGACATCAAGAAGAGCAAAAGAGATCTTCTGAGAATGCGGTATGAGTGCTTCAGATACCTGGAGAATGAATCTACTAGTGAACTTATATCTAGATTCTATCATCTGCAGACGGAGTTAAAAGATTTTGAGCTGAAGTATCCTGATGAGGAATTAGTTGAAAAATTTCTGGATGCGATACCATGAAAGTTTGAGATGTATACCACTCTGCTGAGAGAGAACCCGAAGTTCTATGAGATGACGATTGAAGAAGCAATCTGTATGGTTCAAGCTCACGATATGAACCTGAAAAGAAAAGAAAGCTCAGGAAGACCTCAAATCCAAGACCCTTCTATGTATTATGGGACGTCGTCCAAAGCTAAATCATCTGGTTCCGGTATCTCCTTATTCTCAGGGAACTATAATGAAGAAGATAACTCGAATGGTTGTGGTGGTCATACATGCTTTACAGCATCTGGATCTGGTTCTCACCATCAACATCCCTCAAGAAATCCTCCCTCTACATCTTCAGCTAACCAGACTGCTATAGCCAAGATAGCTGAAGATCATGTAGCATTATTTTCATCATGTATGCTTGCCTATGAGAACTTCATTGGTTGCAAGCTTACAGATCCTGAAACAATTGAAGAAGATTTTAATCAGGTGGATCCAGATGGCATGGAGGACATGGATATTCAGTGGAATATGGCCATGATCTTGATAAGGGCCAAGCGTTTCTTGAACAAAACTGGCCGAAAGTTTATTGGTGGGCATTCAAATGCCAAGGTGGGTTTTGACAAATCCAAGGCCAAGTGCTACAAGTGTCAAAACTTTGGACACTTTGCTCGTGAATATCAGAAGGATAAAGCACATGCCTCAGGATTCACTAGACCAAGCCAGGGAAACAACCAAGAAAACAATCAAGGGTACAACCACTCTAACAACCGCAATCAAAGTCAAGGTAGAACGCCTAATGCATTGGTATCTCAACAGGACGAAAGATTTGATTGGGTTGTTCATTTGGAGGATGCCCTTATTGGTCAAATCCAGGTTGGGCTAATGGCTGAGATTATGGAGATGATGGAAGCAGAAGAAAGGGAAGCGTCTGTAGCTGACCAAGAGGAGTCTACAACTGCCTTTTCCCTCATGGCTATTAGTGAGGCATCAAGTTCGTCAACTGAGGTAGATTCTAATTCTTTTGCTGTCATTTCATGTTCCAAATATCTTGGATTGAAAGAAGAAAATTATAAGATTCAGGACAAAGTCGAACCCCTTCGTATTACAGCGTTAAGCTACAAGGAAAATGAAAAACGTTACAAAGATTCAATTGAAACTTTAAAGAAAGAAAAATGTGATTTTTCACTTAAAATCAATGAACAACAGTTTCATTTGGATGTTGCATACAAGGGGTTAGAAAAGAGAAATAATGAAATTACCAAGATGCAGAATGAGGTCTTGCAGTTAAATGGTAAAATTGAGAAGTTGAAAAATTCTCGCTTTGTGGTGGAACACTACGAATTAGTAGTGAAGCAAGTGAATGACTTAGGGTTGGGTACTAATGCCATTCCACCACCAGTTAGCGGGAAATTTGTCAACGGCTTAATAGACATTGATTTGTCTTGCCTTGATGAGTCCTCAAGTCAGAATGATTCCTCTAACAAGGATGATTCCTCAAGTAAGGCTGACTCTGCATCTAATGAAGAGTTCTTTACTGCTTCTGATGATGGGTCTGAGAACACCTGCCCTGAAGGAGTAGTCTCTGAGGAGTTGCTAGGTGAACAGAAAGTTAAGAAAAACATTGTCACTGATTGTGATAATTGTATTTTGACTGAACCCGATATCATTGAATCAAATGAAAAAATAAAAGTGATGCTTTATGGGGGATATAAAAACATTAATCAAGTTAATAAAGAAGCTTTTTTAGCTCATTATGGGCTTGGTTATCAAGAAAATATGCAAAAGTATTATATTCCCAAAAACCAATCATCATCGGGTCAAACTCATGTTCAACAAACACCTTCTCCTGTTCATCATGCTGAGTCATGAAATGTCAAATCAAATGAGCCTTGCAGGAGGACTTACAAAGAAAAGAGAACTTGCTTTCACTATGGTATGGTTGGTCACATCCTTGTGAACTGCCCTGCTAAGAACCAAGGGAAACGGCCATTTGTTTCACAACCGGCTGTTATCCCTAAGTCACCACCAGTGAAGCATTCCAAGGGTCCAAAAGTAAATGTGGTGAAACTACCAGTAAAACCTATGGTAAAGCCAAATATCACATCTAAGGCTAAACCTTCTATTTCAAAAAGGGGAAAGCTACCTGCTAAACCTTATGCATCTACCTCTGGTAGTACACCTACTGGTGAGAAACCTGTGGTGAAACTCTCTAAGCCACAGAGGAGAAGAAGGAACAAGAGATTGAGAAAGCTGGAACAACTGGCTGGAATTCAATCAGGTGAAGCTTCCACTAGTTCACATGCTGCTATTGAATGCAAGCATACTGTTCCAGTTAAGAAAAAGAAGAGGTCATGGAACAAGAAATCCAAAAGTTCTCAATCTCCTGGTCCCAAGTCTTCTAAAGATTCATCCATTTTTTACAGTCACGACTGTGAATTATTTTGAGAAAGACGGACGACCCAAGACCACTATGGCTTGGGTCTCCAAATCTAATTAATTTCCGGTGACTCGTGCAGGGACATCCGAAGGGTACTATCTCTAATCGTTGGTATGTAGATAGTGGATGCTCCAGGCACATGACAGGCAACATGGCCCTGCTTCAAGATGTAAAACCATTCAAAGGCGGCTATGTGGCCTTTGCTGGAGAGAAAGGCGGTAGTATCATGTGTCAAGGCGTGGTTTCAAATGGTTGTGTCAGCTTCAAAAAAGTCAACTACTATGAGCAGTTAAAGCATAACCTATTAAGTGTTTCTCAGATGTGCGACAAGGAGTACTCAGTTATGTTTGACAAGACAGAATGCATGATTCTCAAACCTGGTTTTGAGGTTCCTGAAGACTGGATTCTGATGCGTGCACCAAGGACAAATGATACCTATCAGATCGAAATGAGTGTGGCGAAAACCACATATTCAGTTGCTACTTGTTTGCTTACGAAAGCGACAGAGCTTGACTCAATCTTGCGGATAAGGAAACTCGGACACATTTCTTATCAAAAAATGAATCATCTTGTCCAAAACGGTTTGGTAACCGGTGTTCCTAAGCTGAGATTTACCGTTGCAGATGACTGTATGCCTTGTAAAAAGGGCAAACAGCAACGGAAGTCTCACAACTCCATCGATACCCCTTTGGAGCTATTACATACGGATCTGTTTGGCCCCATAAGTATCAGGAGTATTGGAGGTAAGTCATACTGTCTGGTTGTAACTGATGATTTCTCACATTTTTCTTCGGTGCATTTTTTAGGTACAAAGGATGAGGCTGCTGACATTCTTCAGTAACTGATCCTGAGCTTGGAATCTCTTTGCAAGTTGATGGTTAGAAAAATAAAGAGTGATAACAGAACTGAATTCAAGAATAATTTGATGGAACTTTTCTGTCTCAAGAAGGGGATACGTCATGAATTCAGTGCCCCGTACACACCTCAGCAGAATGGAGTTGCAGAACGAAAGAACAGAACCTTGATCGAGACTGCAAGGAAAATGCTGTCAGATGCAAAGCTTCCTGTCACTTTCTGGGCAGAAGCAGTAAATACAGCTTGTCACATTTTGAACAAAGTTCTAGTTGAGAAGAGGCATAACAAAACTTGCTATGAGTTGATCAACAATCGACCTCCCAATCTTGACTACCTAGTTCCTTTCGGTAGTCCCTGTTCCTTATTGCTACAATACAAATGTCACACCCCGACCGACGGCGGAATCATCGGGGCGGGACATGTAGACTATTCATAAGCACAAGGTTGACTAAATTGAATATATTAAACGTCAAATTTCATTTCAAATAATCCAAACATAACCAAATCCAAGATAGAACAAAATTGAAAATACATAGAGTTCTTTTATTTGAATTAACTAAGTCCAATCCTATGTGTAGCACATCTTGAACAATCTCACACGTTAGAACCTGAAACATGAATAAAATAAAGTCAACTAAAAAGTTGGTGAGTATAACACAGGTTTATATAGATAGCATATAGTTTGTAAAACAAATCCTTACATAACATGATAAATAAGGCATTTATGGGGAGCAGCTATTGTGTAACCATGCACAATCAAACCTTTGTAACTAGCATGCAAAATTGTGTTGTCGGTATCAATCACCCCAATCTGGGTGGGTTTGTCAGACTCAATAGATCTATCATTGAAAACCGTTGGCTTGTAGAGTTAATGATTGCACATAATCGCATACAAAGGTTAGCACACCTAGCACTCGGGCATAAAGCTCAAATTGTACACATGAATGTAAATAGGATTTGTACTTATGTTGTTCGTGTAAATGTAACGTGTAATTTGAATAATGTTCTTGTTTCACCCCAAAAGTGTAAAAGAGTAAAAGGGTCTATGAAATACTCACTTGGTTTGAAGGCGTAGCTAACAAAGATACTAGGTAGACTAAAGATCCTTGAAATGCACGAGTTAACCTAAAGTGTAATGTGTATGGTATTAATAGTGTGCACAAGAGTTTAGTTCTAAAGTTGTATTTGGACTTGTGTAAAAAGTCATTGATTTGTAATTGGAGTATTGACTAAAATATATAAAGTTTGAAAGAGTATTTTTAGAACATTTTGATTAAGGTTTGAGTTTGAATAATTAAATGAGTAATGTAAATAATTATTGTTTATGAAAACATTGTAAGTATTAGTTATAAGTTAGTATAATTAATTAATCATTTTTGTTTAAATATAAATTAAATAAATAATTATTTTATTTATAAAATGTAACTTAACCATTTAAATACTTTTTAAATGAAAGGTTTAACAATAATTGTAAATTAAATTTTATAAACTTTAAATAATTAATTTTTTTTTCATTTATTAAATATTTGTTCTTTCTAAATAAGATTAAATGCAATTTTATAAAATTCAACTATTTTTATTTTGTAATTCTTTCAGAATATTTGTGGTTTGAAAAATATATAAAATTTATAATTCTGCCAAGATTTTAACTCACACACGATCGTGCCTAGGAAGGGTACGATCGTGCTCAAACCACGGGCGCGACCATGCTAGTCAGGGCACGACCGTGTTGATCAAACAGAATGCACAATTGGATTGTTCTCTAGGCACGATCGTGTTCTGGACTAGGCACGACCGTGTCTAAGGTTTTGAGGCATGACCAAGTTTAGCCAAAGGCATAACTGGGTCTGAGTGTGTGAGGCACGACCGCGCTGGTATTTGGCGCGACCGTGTCTCATGAAGCACGACCGCGCTAGAATACTAGCGCGACCGTGTCTGTTCCAAAACAGAAACGATTTGGCTAATTCTTATATTGTTAATGTTGTAATTCATGGGGCTTTCACCCATTAGATCATCACGAGTCTTTTTGTATAAATTAATTGTATTTAAAACGTGTCTAAGGTTTGATTCGATTAAATCTATTTTGAACGAACACTAGACTCCGGTTCGTGATGATTCCCATATTAGGGCTTTTGATTAGTAGGCTAAAACGTAAGTGTGAGAGGTTTCAATTACCCAGAATGATGGCGAAATGATAGCGAATGGTAGAAAGGAATTCCGGCGACTACGGGTTCTGTCTCCTGCGTCCTCTGCTGTAACTCCGACTAAACCAGAGAGTCCAGTGGCTTTAGTGAGGATTGAGTAGCGTGAATCTGCTGCTTGATTGGGAGAATTCGGATCGAAGGAAAGAATTCGTGTTTTTCTTGAATTGTCTAAACGATTTTTGAGATTGATTGAGTTAATCCGAGATGTTTCGTGTAATTGAAAGGTTTATTTCATTCGTTAATGAGAATGAAGTGTAGAACGGTTACGGAGCTCAACGATCTGGTGATTAAAACTGTATTTACGTTTCAACTGGTACTCGGCGCGACCGTGCCTTGGCACCGGGCGCGATCGTTCCAAAGCTGGTCACGCGACCGTGCCAAAGCACTCGGCGCGACCGTGCCAGAACGAGGCACGGCCGTGCCTATTAGGGTTTCTTGTAAATTTTCAACATCAGACCTTGTAACTTTGGTCTTTAACATATTTGTATAAATAGATACTTATGTAGTGTTTTAGTTGGTTATAACCGTGTAAAAATTGCGGATTAACATTGAAATATTGTATTTAATTGATGGTACGAATAGAACAAAACAGTGCACTAGAATTTGGTTTGAAATGCATTACATTGAATTTGAAATACGGATACTAAAAATCAGAAATGTTACAACAAAGACCGCAAGTCTATGTTTCATGCAAAAGCGGTGAAAGGCATCTTCTTAGGATATGTTTCCAACTCGTCTTGCAAGAGAGTGTACAATTTAGGAACTCGTAGTGTCAAGGAATGGTTTGAAGTGGATTGCAGTAAACACAGCATTCCACCAGAACCAACTGGTCCAGCTTGGGGTTTTAATTATGATGCGCTATTCAAGTATTTCAACCTTCCTGATTTGTCTGCCGCTGAAGCCGTAAATGTGTATGAATTATTTGGTGGCGGTGATGACTCCAGTTTCTTAACCCATGCAACTTTACCGATTATGTCCCAGTTAGAGCCGAAGAATGTGAATGAGGCTCTCGCTGACAACTGCTGGATTGAGGCGATGCAAGAAGAACTGTCTCAATTCCAAAAGTTGCATGTGTGGGATTTGGTTGACTTGCCAAGAGGCGTACAACCAATCGGAACCAGATGGGTGTTCAAGTGTAAAACGGATGATCTTCATGTCGTAGTGAAGAATAAAGCAAGGTTGGTTGTTCAAGGATTTTATCAACAAGAGGGCCTGGATTACACTGAAGTATATGCCCCATTTGCTTGACTTGTGGGCATTCGACTGTTTCTGGCTTATGCCTCCTATGTCGGCTTCAAGGTCTATCAAATTGATGTGAAAAGTGATTTCCTGTATGGAAAAGTTCATGAAGAGGTCTATGTCACTCAACCTCCCGGCTTTTAAGATCGCATAATATCAATAAAGTGTATAAGCTCGACAAATCACTTTATGGTCTTCATCAAGCACCTTGGGCATGGTATGAGATGTTATCAAAACATCTACTGTCAAATGGTTTCACCGTGGACAGATTGACTCGACCCTCTTCATTCGGAAAGCAGGAGGTGATATTCTTCTTGTACAAGTGTATGTCGACGCCATTATCTTTAGGTCTACAAATGAAGAGAAGTGTAGGGAATTCGAACAGGTGATGAAGTCCAAGTTTGAGATGAGTAACATGGGTGAATTATCGTTCTTCCTGGGTCTGCAAGTCAGTCAAAGAGAGGATGGCATCTATCTACATCAAACTAAGTACGTGCAGGACATCATGTTAAAATACAAGATGAATGATAGCAGTACTTATGGCACACCTATCCCCGTCAATCATGGTCTGCATCCAGACAAAGATGGAAAGGATGTAGATTGCAAATTGTACTGTGGGATTATCGGATCTCTTATGTATCTCACAGCTTCAAGGCCCGACATAATGTTTGTTGTATGCTTGTGCTTAAGGTTTCAGTCACAACCAAAGGAGTCTCATATGATAGCTGTCAAGAGGATATTCAGATACTTAAAGGGAAACCACGATTAGGTCTTTGGTACTCAAAGTAGCAGTCATCTGACCTAAAAGCCTATACTAACTCAGACTATGGCGGTTGTAACCTTGATAGAAAGTCAACTTCAGGTGGATGTCAATTCTTGGGAGACAGGCTGGTCTCCTGGCAGTGTAAGAAGCAGTTAACGGTTTCTGTCTCAACATGTGAAGCAGAGTACATTGCTACAACGAGTGGTTGTTCTCAGATATTGTGGATTCAACAGTAATTGAGAGACTATGGCTTAAACTTCGCTAGAACTCCACTGTTCATTGACAACAATGCCACCATGTCCATCACAAACAACCCGGTGAAACATTCTAAAACTAAACATATTGAAATTCGCCATCATTTCATCTGTGATTGTGCTGAAAAGCATCTCATTGAACTTGTAAAGTTTCACACGGATGACAACTTTGCTGACCTTTTCACTAAGGCGTTTGATCAAACCCGCTTTGAACATCTTGTCAACTTGATAGGAATGTTCAATCCAGAGTGAAAACTTGTTTTTCTTAAATCAATTCAATTCATGAAAGTTAAATTTTATTTCTTTTAAGTTTTCTGTATAGTTCTTTTAGTTTTCAAATATTTTACAAAAATCTAAACAAAATAGAAAATGAATAAAATTTAAAAGTTATTTGAAGAAAAGAGGAAATGATAGTACATAAAAAATGATCTAATCTCCATAGACTGTACTTATGGGAAATGATTGCGTCATTCTTACTTGATTGTATAAATTGTTGTGTTTTTAATCTGCTTATTTACAAGTAATTTGAATTGTCAGTAGGCTGTAGGCGTCTTTGAATCATTAGTAGTGTGGAAACTAAATCTAGACTATAACTGTGATTTGAACCCATGTATGCATGTGTGCGTGTGTAGAAGTATACAAAAAGATCATTATCAGATAAAGGATGTAAGATTTTAGCACAATTTTTCGGTTCGCTTCACTGCCCATACTCACAAGTATTCAATGGGAAGTTGGGCCAAGATATGTATTGACATAAATTGTTAAGCGTATAATCACCCTTGAATCATACCTGATTAATTGAAATCAAATCAAGATAAAAGTTGGATCCACTTACCTAAATCCTCAGACTCCATATCTATTAACCTGAATCATCATATGATATTCAAAGAAGAAAATCCAATCAAACCAAGAGATCTGAATCACTCGATTCTGAATCTTATCTTGATAATCCTTATGGATTCTGCTTGATTTTTTCTGGACATTTGAAAATCTTTGGGAAAATCTTAGATGCCTTAAGATGGTGCAATTTACATTTCTGTAGCATATCAGTGGGATACACGTCGTATATCTTAAAATTAATACCTTAACACACAAGAACATGATACGAAGATGCTTATGGTTTCAAATCTTATAATATTGCCAACTTGAATTACTTGTTTATGTGCTTATTACGTATGAATAAATTGTAATCCATGACATGATCCCATATTCTTTGACGTTTATCTTGTATCGTTTTTGCTATAGTTTAGCCTGATATGATCCTCTGCTCGTGTCTTTGAACAAAAATAGTGTGTGTGTGTATATACATGTATATCTCTATCTAGAAAAGATCAAAAAGATTTTAAGTTTGTGTACAGTTCAATTTTAATCAGAAAAACCAAAAATATTAGTGTTTAACCTTCTTGAATTGACTTTGAATCCTCTTGATTGAATGTGCTTATCATGTTCGTTATTTGACTTGACATCTTCATAATTTGAGTTGAAAGTTTGAACACACAAGGGTCTCTGCGTACTTATTAAGTGAGCATGAGGTAAACCCTGCGTACTTAGTAAGTACGTAGGAGTTAAGTCTTGCGCACTTAAAAAGTACGCACGACCAGTGTGTGTTAGGTATATATACAACAGTTAGAGTTTTTCTTGAGTTTCATCTCATTTCAAACGTTTCACACTGTTGAATACCTCCTGCTCATTTTAACTAAAGTTTTTCGTGTGTTCCTAAACAATTTTTCCTCCCGATCTTCGTTTCATCTGTACCTTAATCATCTTTGGTGAGAATCTCAGTCCATTTCATCCATTAAATTCCCACTTATTAACAAATTCTTTAACTTCTTGATAGTGAAACTTTGACTGATTTTGGTTGTTCTAAATGCAAATTAAGACCTAAAACTTGTTACTAGTCACTACTCGAAGCTTCTTGTTCTTATTGTGTTTATTGTTTATTTTTGCAGTGATGGCTTGTAGGTCCCTCGGGTGTGGCGGATCGTCACATGCAAGTGGGTCTACTAGTCGGACCGGGTGCGGAATAACCGTGACTAGGCGGAGAGTCTAACTAAGCAAAGTAAACCGACAAGAGAATCACTTTAAACGTTCTTTCTATTATAAATACTTGAAGGTTACAGAGAGAAGCACTGAGATTACAATTTGCGTATTTGAACTATGACTGCGTACTTAACTTCTGTCAACATATCCTATTTATACAAGACCTGATGCCTGCGCACTTAGCAAGTGCGCAGGGCAAAATGCTCTTGCGTACTTAGCAAGTACGCAAAGGTATTCTTGCGTACTTGCTAAGTACGCAGGAGCTTTCTCCTGCGTACCTACAAGTGCGCAAAACACTTAGAGAAAAATGCAACATTCAATACGTAAAAGTAAATACAACTCGATAAACTAATACATAAAGACTCTTACATACAAAGACAATTACAGACATGAAAATACAAACTAAGACTCTGTCCAGAGTGTTTGTCACAGGAAAGTGCTTCAACAAACTCCCCTTGACAACAGCTCTGGATCATCATCGTCTTCAGTCTTCATTCTTTAGTCTTCAAAGCACTTGATCTTTAGCTTCCATCTTCTTCTTGTATTCAAGGCAGAACTTAATCACCTTGTCATATTTAGAAGCAAGTAGCTTTGTCCATTCATCAGTGTACACACAAATACCTGTCTGCTAGTGCCTCCAGATCTTTCACAAAAAAAGTTGATGAAGCAGACTTCATCAAATATTCCGATCAGTTCCTTTGGCTCTATGTTCCCACTTTCTGAACGTACCTTACCCATAATCACAGCCTCGCCCGTCTTTGGATCTACGTACCAGTACCACATGTCACCAAGAATATCCTGAGATAACTTGCTCAGGGGAATCTTAGTTTCACATCGCACTGGCTTGTATACCAATTTCTTTAAGTGCTTCTTAGTCACAAGATGTCTAGCGTGCTTATCCTTGACTCTCTTAGGCACTTGAGGCTTGAACATCTAGAATTTCCCAGATCTTGCTTCCCGCTGTAGAACCACCCACAAACCCATTGCCACTACGTGATTAGAATGACCCAGCAGCTCTCGGTTTGCTAGGTTCACAAGGTCGTATTTGGGTAAGGAGCTGAACGCTTCACTGGTGGGTTTCAAGTATTGAACCCCGCCAGATCTTTTGATTGCGAACAGCTGCTTATCCTCCTAGAACCTTACAGCCAAGATCATCCATGTTGCTCCTTGTTTGTCTATTATAGACGTCTTTTGCCACACATGAGCTGGACCCTTTGATGAGGTAGAAGGCGTATCTTTGTCTTTTGGTGCCTTTGGGTCCACAGGTGTAGGGTCAACTGGGAAGGCTTCAGTCGAGGCTTCCACATTACTAGCATGCTCGACTGAACTTGTGTCGAGCTGAGCTTCGAAGGATGGAAATTCAAAGATCTCTCCATCTTCTAACTCGTACTCTCCTTCCCCGTCACCCTTGGGAATTTAAATTACAACGTCTTCATCATCATCATCCCAATCGTCACCAGAGTCGATCTCTCCTTCTTCTAGATTAAGGAGAGCATCGATATGTGCGTCCTTGGAATAGTCGGGCTCTAGGTATAGGATCTCATCATCAGATAAGTCCTTAAGCACTTCAGCCACTGACTTTCCTTTGTCACCACCACCACCAGAGGGATCACCACCCTCTTGATGAGTAGACTCCCCCTGAGCCATTGGAATAGCAGAGATGGGCACAATTGCTAAAGCTTGGTGCTCACCTCCACTAGGACCGGCTTCGGGATCCTTGTCTTTGTCGTCATCCTTAGTCAAGTCAACAGGATGACAAGCCTCATCATCAGTGGTTTTTTCCTTCTCTTGTTCATTCTCTTTCTCTTTCTCTTTTTCTTTCTCTTTCTCTTTCTCCCCCTGAGCATCAAGCTTCTTGGTCAGATCAACAATTAGTTTGACCATCAGCTCATCCTCTTTCCTTTGAGTATCAAACCTTAGCTCCAAGGATGACCTGTGACTCAGAATCATTTCATTTGTCTTGATTAGGAGCTCGTTCTAGGCCATGACGTTCTTCAGTCTTTCATCAGTCCCCGTTCTCTGGCTACGTAGGATTCTAACTCCTTCTATCAAAGAATTAATCTGTGCTTGTTGAGCATCAGACTCCTCCTTTGATTTCCGAATAGTCTCTAGTAATCCAGCAACTTGGGTTTCCAGAACATCTATCCTTGCAGCATTCAGATCAGGATGTATGGATGATGACGCCTCGGCATTGTGAATAAGGGAGGAGAAGATGGTATCGATGTCAAACCCTTGTGTGAAATCTCCATAATTGAAGGGCTGACTGAAAGGCTCAATGGTGGTTGTTGGGATTGAGGTTGTGATGAGGGTTGTAGGAGTTATGGTAGGGGTGATGGTGACTGACTCCGTGAGAATTGGAGTAGTCACCGCCACCTGAGCAGATGTGGTAGGGAGGGTCACTATCACAGGAATCACCTCTGTGATTTAAGTGACGGCCACGTCAAGTTGCACCTGTAGCCTCCTCCTCCTAAGATATAGTTGCTGTGAAGGTGGGGTGGAGGCTAAATCAGAACTTGCAGCTGAAACTTGTACTTGCTGCTGAGCTTCCACCTCACTGGGATAGAAAGCTGTTGCCTATCGCCCCTGTTTATTTGAATGCTTTCTCATTGTTGTCTCTGTATAGCAGCGTCAGAGTCAGAGTCTGGCTCATATTCGCTGCTAGAAGGCTGTCGCTTTCTCTTGGAAGATGACTCAGGTAGGGTTACCTTTGTCGTTCTCTTTGGGTGTACCTACGACGGTGCATCATCGGAATCAGAAGAATCTGACTCTGTCTCTTTCGAGTCGGATCCTTCAGCACCATCATTTCCTCCTTCTTCGTCTTCATCGTCAGACGATCCATCACCACTTTCCACTTCCTCCGCTTGTTGTTGCTGTTGTTCATCGGAGTGTTCACTCAATTCAGGCTCCGAATCGTGACTATACCATCTCCAGTCTCCTGGTGCCACATATGCTTCATTGATGAGGTGGCCAAAGAGTTCTGTATGCACAGGGGTAGGTTCTACATTGCCTGGCTTTAAGAATTGTGCGAACACTCTTTTGTCCACCCTCTTCACTTGCAGTCTCTCCCCTATAGCAGGTAGGTTTGGCAACGCGTCGTTAATCAAAAGTTGCACAAACCTAGGGTATAATAAGAACCTAAACCTCTCCGTCGTGTTGATATGGTCATTGATGGCTTTGAATATGTAGCGGGAGAAATTGTAGCCCTTATTGAGAGATAGGCCAACCGTGGTTGCTGTAAGGTCATGACCCATGGCATCCTTTCTAGCTTTCCTTGATGAGATGCACATGATCATGACGTGGGTGAAGTATCTCCATTGGTCTAACACCCACATCTTCTTATATGAAGCATAGTCTCTCGCACCGACATAACCCATTCTTTGTCTCCAACAGCCGTCCACAAAGTAGTCTGGATAGGCTGTCGGGTCGGCCGAGAGATCTCTGAATTGAAGGACCCTTCTAATAGAATCTTCAGAAAAGGCGATAACATGACCAGCAACGGTAGCCCTTATAACGTTGGGGGTTACCGTGCAGTCATGCTCCGCGGTCTCCCAAAACTGCTCCAGATAGGGTCTTGAGACGATCGGGTCAGCAGAAATAACGTAGCTGATTCTTGAACGGTTCAAGAAATCAACTATTTCTCTATACTACAGTGTTGCACCCTTCCATTCTGGTTCAGTG
The DNA here is from genome assembly GCA_023525975.1 of Smallanthus sonchifolius. Lineage (NCBI taxonomy): Eukaryota > Viridiplantae > Streptophyta > Magnoliopsida > Asterales > Asteraceae > Smallanthus > Smallanthus sonchifolius. Next base: position 30,349,981 of record CM042045.1, read on the forward strand.
TTAGCTAACAGGTTAAATTCGTTAGTAAACGTCCGAGCCATAATCTGCAAAAACACACAGAAAACATAATCAGAACAACAAGTATCATTGGAAATGAATAAACATGACTCAGTATAGCAGTTACTCTTTGAACTGAAATTTCAGACTTAGAAATTTTTGCCAAGTGTTGGTCCTGCGTACTTAGCAAGTACGCAGGAATTTCCTCTTGCGTACTTAACAAGTACGCATGAATTGCTTCTTGCGTACTTGCTAAGTGCGCAAGAACTACAATTGGTGAAAAGTCCAGAAATTTGAAAAGTTTAACTGATGTTCAAAAATCTGGTAGATTAGGTCGCCACTAGGTCGGAATCAATGATTCTACCCTATGTGACCAACATCAATACCAAAAACACTGCTTATCTTGACCAATTTTTGACCTAAAAGTCGATCGACGGCGCTGTCGGTTCACATTCAAGGTCAAGGACAAAATCAAAGACTAAAATGCACGATTAAGGGTCTAGCACGGGTTCTATACAATTTTTAGTTATCAAGATTTATCAAAACAACCATTGATTTGTCCAAAAACCACGATTTAAACCCTAATCAATTTTTTTCAGTCGAAATCGGTCCATACTAAGTGATTATGTGGATGGATTAATCCTAGTTTCTCACCGATTAATTGTAATGAAGTGATGAAACTAGCAACGGGACGAAAAATCGGTTTAGGAACACTTTGATTTTTGAGTAAAAGTCGGAGGGAATTTGAACCGGTTTGAAAGTGACGAAGTTCTGAAAATTTTCTATGTCCAGTTTATATATCCCACGCAAAAAGGTCTTGCGTACTTACAAGTGCGCAAGACTTAACTCTTGCGTACTTATTAAGTACGCAGGGCTTACTTCATGCGCACTTACAAGTACGCACAAACCCTTAAGTGCGCAAACTTTCAACTCAAATTTATGAAGTTTTTCAAGTCAAATAATGAACAAGATAAAAATATTCAATCAGGAGGATTCAAACACAATTCAGGAAGGTTAAACACAAATATTTTTGGCTTTTCTGAATAAAATTGAAGTATGCATAAACTTAAAATCTTTTTGATCTTTTCTCATAGAAATATACAAATATTCACACAAACTATTATTGATCAAAGACACGAGCAGAGGATCATATCAGGCTATCTTTTAGCAAAAACGATACAATATAAACATCAAGGAATATGGGATCATGTCATGAATTACTCTTTATTCATACGTAATAAGCACATAAACAAGTAATTTAAGTTGACAATAATATAAGATTTGAAACTATAAGCATCTTTGTATCACGTTCTTGTGTATTAAGGTATTAATTATATGATATACAACGTGTACCCCACTAATATGCTACAATAATATAAATTGCACTATCTCAAGGCATCTAATATTTTCCCAATGATTTTCTAAATTTTCAAAATGAAGTTACATCTATTAGCACAGGAAAAAATCAAGCAGAATCCATAAGGATTATCAGGAATCATAAGATTCAGAATCGAGTGATTCATTTGTCTTGGTTTCATTTGATTTTCTTCATTGAATATCGGTATGATGATTCAGGATAATATATATGGTGTTTGAATAAGGTAAGGGGATCCAACTTTTATCTGGATTTGATTTCAATGAATCAGGAGTGATTCAAGGGTGAATACAGCTCAACGGTTAATGTAGAGACATGTCTTGATTCAATCTCTCCTTGCATACTTGTGAGTATGGGCAGTGAGATGAACCGCATTAATTGTGCTAATGACATAACCCGAAACTGATCTCAAAAGAAAATTATTGCCAAAATCTAACATCCTTTATCTGATAATGATCTTTTCTATTCTTTTTATGCACACACTAGCAAATATGGGTTCAAATCACTGTTGTAATTTAGATTTAGTTTATACGCTACTAGTGATTCAAAGACGCATACAGCCTATTGGCAATTTAAATTACTTGTAAATAAGCAGATTAAAAACATAATAATTTAAACAATTAAGTAAGCATGACGCAATCATTTCCCATATGAGCAGTCTGTGACGTTTAGATCATTTCTGATGTACTATCATTTCCTCTTTTCTCAAGTTAACTTTGAAATTTTCTCCATTGTCTATTTTGTTTTTGATTTTATAAAATATTTTAAAAATTAAAAGAACTATACATCAAATTTAAAAGAAATAAAATTTAACTTCCATGAATTGAATTGATTAAAAAAAATTAATTTTCACTCAGGATTCAACATTCCTATCAAGTTGACAAGATGCTCAAAACGGGATCGATCAAATGCCGTTGTGAAAAGGTCAGCAAGATTGTCATCCGTGTGAACTTTTACAAGTTCAATTAAATGCTTTTCAGCACAGTCACGGATGAATTGATGGCGAATCTCTATATGTTTAGTTTTGGAATGTTTCACCGGGTTATTTGTGATGGACATGGTGGCATTGTTGTCAATGAATAAAGGAGTTCCAGTGAAGTTTAAGCCGTAGTCTCTTAATTGCTGCTGAATCCACAATATCTAAGAACAACCGCTCGCCGCAGCAATGTATTCTGCTTCACAAGTTGAGACAGAAACCGTTGACTGCTTCTTGCACTGCCAGGAGACCAGTTTTTCTCCTAAGAATTGACATCCACCAGAAGTTTACTTTCTATCAAGGTTACAACCGCCATAATCTGAATCAGTGTAGGCTTTGAAGTCGAATGACTGCTGCTTAGAGTACCAAAGACCTAATCGGGGTTTCCCTTTTAGGTATCTGAAAATTCTCTTCGCGGCTATCATATGTGACTCCTTCGGTTGAGAATGAAACCTTGAGCACAAGCACACAGCAAACATTATATCGGGTCTTGAAGCTGTGAGATACATAAGTGATCCTATCATCCCACGGTATAATCTACTATCTACATCCTTTCCATCTTTGTCAGGATGCAGACCATGATTGACTGGGATAGGTGTTCCATAAGTACTGCTATCATTCATCTTGTATTTTGACAAGATGTCCTGCACATACTTGGTTTGATGTAGATAAATGCCATCCTCTCTTTGACTGACTTGCAGACCCAGGAAGAACGACAATTCACCCATATTACTCATTTCAAACTTGGACTTCATCACCTGCTCGAATTCCCTACACATCCCTTCATTGGTAGATCCAAAAATAATGTCGTCGACGTATACTTGTACAAGAAGAATGTCACCTCCTGCTTTCCTAATGAAGAGAGTCGAGTCAATCTGTCCACGGTCGAAACCATTAGACAGTAAATGCTTAGATAATGTCTCATACCATGCCGCGGTGCTTGATGAAGACCATAAAGTGCTTTGTCGAGCTTATACACTTTATTGATATTATGTGGATCTTCAAAGCCGGGAGGTTGAGTGACATAGACCTCTTCATTAACTTTACCATAAAGGAAAGCACTCTTCACATCAAGTTGATAGACCTTGAAGCCGACATATGTGGCATAAGCCAAGAACAGTCGAATGGCTTCAATTCTAGAAACTGGGGCATATACATCCGTGTAATCCAAGCCCTCTTGCTGATAAAAACCCTGAACAACCAATCCTGATTTGTTCTTCACAACAACATGATGATCATCCGTCTTGCATTTTAACACCCATCTGGTTCCAATCGGCTGAAAGCCTTTTGGCAAGTCAACCAAATCCCACACGTGCAACTTTTGGAATTGAGACAATTCATCTTGCATCGCCTCAATCCAGAAGTTGTCAGTGAGAGCCTCCTTCACATTCTTCGGCTCTAACTGGGACACGACTGCAGCATGCAGACATGTTTCCATGACACCAATGTCAACTATCTCTGTGTAAAGACTAGTGTTCTCAGTGATGGTTCGATGACGAGTCTGAACACCGGCATAAGGATCACCAATAATGTTGTCGATTGGATAATTCCTATGCACTCTCGTCTCTGGTTCAATCAGTTCCTGAATTTCTGAATCTAGATTCGTGCTTAACTCCCCCATTTCCTGTGTTCCAGAAGAAGAAGATGCAATGTTAATTGGATCAGCTAGAGCTTCATTTCCTACAGTTGTGTTAGGATTAGCTTGAGCGTCATCTCCAACCACATGAACACCTTCACTGTTATCACTGTCATGAGTTCCAGATGCAGATGCAGCATTGGAATCAGGAGTTATAATCGGTACAATAGCATGAGTAGAGAAACTGGAGTCATTGTCGCCACTCAATAATTCATAAACATTTGCGGCGTCAACAACAGATAGATCAGGAAGATTGAATGACTTGAATAGCGCATCATAATCAAAACCCCAAGCTGGACCTGTTGGTTCTGATGGAATGCTGTGTTTACTGCAATCCACTTCAAACCATTCCTCGACAGTACGAGTTCCTATGTTGTACACTCTCTTGCAAGGTGAGTTGGCAACGTATCCTAAGAAGATGCCTTCCACCACTTTTGCATGAAACTTAGACTGTCGGTCTTTGTACTGTAGCAACAAGGAACAGGGACTACCAAAAGGAACTAGGTAATCAAGATTGGGAAGTCGATTGTTGATCAACTCGTAACAAGTCTTGTTGTGCCTCTTCACAACCAGAACTCTGTTTAAGACGTGACAAGCTGTATTAACGGCTTCTGCCCAGAAAGTGACAGGAAGATTTGCATCTGACAGCATAGTCCTTGTAGTCTCAATCAGTGTTCTGTTCTTCCATTCAGCAACTCCATTCTGCTGAGGAGTGTACGGCGCACTGAATTCATGACGGATCCCTTTCTTGAAACAGAAAAGCTCCATCAAATTATTCTTGAACTCAGTTCCGTTGTCACTCCTTATTCTTCTAACTTTCAGCTTGCAAAGAGATTCCAAGCTCAGGATCAAGTATTGAAGAATATCAGCAGTCTCGTCCTTAGTACCTAAAAACTGCACCCAAGAAAAACGTGAGAAATCATCAGTTACAACCAGACAGAATGACTTACCTCCAATACTCCTGATACTTATGGGGCCAAACAGATCCATGTGTAATAGCTCCAAAGGGGTATCAATAGATTTTTGGAGCTTGGGCTTGTGAGACTTCCGTTGCTGTTTGCCTTTTTTACAAGGCATACAGTCATCTGTAACGGTAAATCTAAGTTTAGGAACCCCAGTTACCAAACCGTTTCGGACAAGTTGATTCATTTTACGATACGAAATATGTCCGAGTTTCCTCTACCACAAGATAGATTCAAGCTCTGTCTCTTTGGTAAGCAAACAGGTAGCAACTGATGAGGTGGTTGTTGCCATGCTCATATCGATCTGATAGGTGTCACTTGTTCTTGGCGCTCTCATCAGAATCCAGTCTTCGGGAACTTCAAAACCAGGTTTGAGAATCAGGCATTCTGACTTGTCAAACATCACCAAGTACTCCTTGTCGCACATTTGGGAGACACTCAACAGGTTATGCTTCAGCTGCTCGCAAAATTTGACATTGTCAAAGATGACACAATTGTTCGAAACCACGCCTTGACACGTGATTCTGCCGCCTTTTTCTCCGGCAAAGGCCACATAGCCGCCTCTGAATGGTTTCACATCTTGAAGCAAGGCCATGTTTCCTGTCATGTGCCGGGAGCATCCACTATCTACATACCAACGGTTAGAGATAGTACCATTCGGACGTCCCTGCACGACTCACAAAAGAATTAGTTAGATTTGGAGGCCCAATCCATTGTGGTCTTGGGTCGTCCATCCTTTTCAAAGTAAACTACTTCCTTTAACTCACAGTCGTGATGACTGTTCAAAACGGATGAATCTTTCAAAGAATTAGGACTAGGAGATTGAGTAGTTTTGGATTTGGCAGTCCAGGATCTCTTCTATTTCTTAACCTGAACAGGAGACTTTGGTTCAACAACAGGTGAACTTGGGGAAGCTTCACCTGATTGAACTGAAGTCAGCTGTTCTAGCTTTCTCAACCTCTTGTTCCTTCTCCTTCTCTGTGGGTTAGAGAGTCTCGCCACAGGTTTCTCACCAGTACGTGTACTACCAGAGGTAGATACACAAGGTACAGCAGGTTGCGTTACCTTTCTTGAAACAGATGGTTTAGCTTCAGATTTGATCTTAGGCTTTACCATTGGTTTGACTGGTGGTTTCACCATGTCACACCCCCAAATTTCAACTAACGGAGTTTTACCGTTTTGGGAAGTGACAAACCAGGATCTCAGACATTAGTTACTTCGAACGACTCTACATGGGACTCAAATGAAAATACCATTATAATCAAAGTTCAATGCGGAAGCGTAACGAAAAGTAAATGCGCAAAATACACGCGCCCAAACCAAAGTCCAAAAAGTCCAAAATGTCCAACCAACCAAAATAAAATACAAGGGAGTCATAAATATATCATAAGTAAAATAGTTGGATCCCATGCATGTCCTAACGTGCACCTTGTGTCTTATCTTAGCGACCTGAGAAAACATGTAAGAAAAAGTGTCAACACAAGGTTGGTGAGTTCACAGGTTTCAAATAAATACATAAGCGTTTACCAGATTTATGATCATTCAATATGTATCTATAGGTAGCTAACCTATGTTCATGTTTAGCTCAAGTGCTCGCAACCGAAGCTGACTGTTTGTTTATTGCCTCCTGCCAGGTCTATCAATACTGGCGATGTGAGTAGGCTAACATTTCACCCGTTCGATATCCAAACGAGTTAGCGCGACTAACGCGGGTGGGATTTTTCAAATCCAGTAGTACTACTAAATATTACCTTGCTAAGATCTATATTAACGGTTCGAGATAAGATGAGGACTTTCTGTGATAGCGTGTTACACTTAGCTTTAACATTGATAGCATATAAAATACAAAATCTCAAAAGTAGTTTAAGTATGTTTTCTCCCCCAAGTTAAAACAGTAAAAAGGGACCTGCTTGGCGTTGAAGGTAGTTTCACACTAGAAGTAAGTTGGAACCACGAGTGTAAGTCTCTAAAGACCTACGAATGTCCTAAATTATAAACATATAAATTAGGAACGATAATGGGAATTATGACTGTGACACGAAAGGAACGTCTTAAAGAACCGCTCCAATAAATGAGAGTGGACGAACGTGTCCACGGGTTTAGGAATTATTTTACGCGACGAACGACATAAATAATAATATATATACACGAGTGGATAATATAATTAGTTATATTATTACTTAGTCTCAACTGATTTACGGCGTTATAAAATGATTTGAAATAAAATAAATATGTATTATTTAACAATACGGGTCACAATTTGAGAATAATATAAACATATTATTTTACACGAATTTACGGCTTAAAAATAATATAAATATATTATTTTTACTTATTAATAATAATAATGTATAAATTATAAAAGTGGGTATAACTTATAAAAACAAACTAATATTTCAAACCCGAGCCTACGGGTTGTTTTCCGGGTTAAAACCCATTTTTATAATAATATAATATTAAAAAGTTTGATTTTTATTAATTTAATAATCCAGAAAAATGTTCCAAAAATGAATGTGGGAGCCCGGTCTCGAACCGGGGTCTCTCCCACACACACACACTGAACCAACCAGTCCCGCCTGCTAGGGATTCACAAACAAACCCGAGACGGAATGGTTTTAACATCCGGGTTTCTGTGTTCTTCCTTCCAATCGTACCGCGATCGATTCCCAGCCCCGAATACTTTGATTTCGGTCGCGATGGGTCAAGGTGGTGTATGGGTTTTGTAAATCGAGTCCACACGAGTCTGTGGTGGTTTTTAATTTCAAAAAAATAAGTTTTAAATCTGTTAAATTCTCGTTTTAGAAATCGAAAACTTTGAGTATGAATACCGGATCAGATTACTCAAATCTTATATTAATATTTGTTAAAAACATAGGGCTTTCGATGATTAGGGTCTTTCGAAGTTACTGATATGGTTTAATTTGATTTAGGTTATATCTAGGATCGAAAGCCCCAAATCGGATTATGTATAACCCTAGATTCCGGATCACAAGCTATTCGATGATATCAGATTAAATTGATAGAGGGCTTTCATTATACAGATGATTTCGAGTCGAATGATATGCTTTAATTGTATCAAAACAGGGTTTAGAGTAGGGTTCGATTAAATCGGTTTATGATGAACCCTAGGTTCTGGATCTTTAAAAATTCGATGTTATGAGTTCAAATTAGAGTAGGGCTTTATATAAAGAAAAGATTTTGAACCTGACTGTGTGATTTAATTTCATTGAGGCCGGGTTTAGGATCAAAACCCCCAAATCGATTTATGATATAAACCCTAGATACGGGATTGGTTTAATTCGATATTTTAAGCCCTTGAACTGATAAGGCTTTCAATCTAGATAAAGAAACGAAACTACAAGTATAATTGATTACCGGATTGGATGTCGGATTGATAGGATTTGACTAGATGAATGCCGACGACAACGACTTCGATCCTTGGTGATAATTGCAGCGGTTCCGACAAAATTCCAGTGTGCAACAGGTGTTGGGTTCGTTTTAGGTTTGAGAGTGTTCAATTTCAGTGTATTCGATCGAATGATTGCGAATTTGTGAATGGTAAGAGTGAAGTCGACGGTTGTGGTTTAATCACTTAATAATTGGATTGATTAGTCATATTAATGCATAATAATGTTTCAGTGATGAACGTTTATGATGATGATTGTGTATTTCACTTACATTTGGATAGCTAATCGGTTAAGATTTCGAATTCAAGCCAAGAACATTCCGGGTTTGACTTTTAAAAGTCAAATAGAAACAAACTTAATCAATTTTGACTTTTTGGAGTCAACATAAAGAGTTTAGGGTTATTACAACTTTGATCCCTGCAGTTTGAGTACATATATTGACAGAATTTGACCTTGTGGTTAGATTTAACTGGGTTTAGTTAACAGGGTTAAGTTTTTAATAGGAAACTTAACGGAATAGTTAACGGGGTTAACCTAAAAAGTCGGATTCTCACATCATCCCCTAGTTGAAAGAATTTTCGTCCCGAAAATTAGAATAACTAAAAAAAATAAATTTCTGGGGTGTCACATTATCCCCTAGTTGAAAGAATTTTTGTCCCAAAAATTAAATAGTACCTTAAGAAATTGACGCGGAGTGCTTGAACAGATTAAGATATTTGCGCATCATCTGATCCTCGTGCTCCCACGTGAATTTCGGTCTGCGTTTCAAGTTCCAACGAACTCTGACAATAGGGATCTTACTGTGCTTTAACGTTTTAACTTCCCTATCCATAATTTCCACAGGTTCTTCGATGAAGCGTAACTGTTCATCAACGTGTAGTTCCTCTAGAGGAACTGCGAGTGATTCGTCTGCCAGGTATTTCTTTAAATTTGAGACGTGAAAGACGTTGTGCACACCACTAAGTCTTTCAGATAGGTCCAGTTGATACACGACTGGTCCGATTCTCTTCATTATTTTGAATGGTCCAACATAACGAGTATTCAGTTTGCCTCGTTTCCCGAAACAAATGATCCCTTTCCAAGGTGAGACTTTGAGTAAGACCATGTCACCTATTTGAAATTCCAAAGGTTTACGACGCTTGTCGGCATAGCTCTTTTGACGATCACGAGCTGTCGCCATACGGTTTCTAATTTGAACGATCTTTTCGGAAGTTTCAAATACAAGTTCAGGACCCGTGAGTTGGCTATCTCCAATCTCGGTCCAACAAATGGGAGAACGGCATTTCCGTCCATAAAGTGCTTCAAATGGAGCTGCCTTGATGCTAGTGTGATAGCTGTTGTTGTAGGAGAACTCCACCAACGGTAGGTGAGATTCCCAAGTGTTACCGAAATCGATCACACAAGCTCATAGCATGTGAGTTTGGATAGTACGTTCAGTTTAGCCATCAGTTTGAGGATGATATGTTGTGCTCATATAGACGCGTGCCTAAGGCCTTATGTAACGATTGCCAGAAACGAGACGTGAATCGTGCATCATGATCCGAAATAGTAGAAATTGGCACCCCATGCCGAGAGACTATTACTTTCAGGTAAGTACGAGTAAGTTTATCCATTTTGTCGGTCTCTTTGATTGCCAATAAGTGAGCGGACTTTGTTAATCGATCAACAATTACCCAAATAGTATCACATCCGGTAGGGGTTCATGGTAATTTGGTGATGAAGTCCATGGATATTTATTCCCATTTCCACATGGGAATTTCTGGTTGCTGCAGAAGACCAGAAGGCTTTTGGTATTCAACTTTAACTTTTGCGCATGTCAGACATTTACCAACATAAGTGGCTATATCGGCTTTCATCTTTGGCCACCAATATAGTATCTTTAGATCATGATACATTTTTTCAGAACCCGGATGAATGGAGTAACGAGATTTATGAGCTTCATACATGATTAGTTCCCTTAAATTCCCGAATACTGGAATCCATATTCGTTCGACAAAGTAGCGAAAACCGTCAGATTTGACTTCAAGTTGTGCTTCCAGACCGCGTGTACCTTCCAGCGGTAGGTTTCCTTCTTTTAGGGCTTCAAGTTGAGCACTACGAATTCTGTCAGGCAATCCAGGGTGAATAGTAAGTTGTAACGCTCGAACTCGTTTGGGTTTCGTTTCTTTTCGGCTTAGTGCATCAGCCACAACGTTAGCTTTACCCGGATGATATCGGATCGCACAGTCGTAATCATTTAAAAGTTCTACTCAAAGACGTTGTCACATGTTGAACTCTTTCTGCTCGAAGATATGCTGGAGGCTCTTGTGATTGGTGTAGATGGTGCATTTGGTACCGTACAAGTAATGTCTCCATATCTTAAATGCAAAAACTACTGCTCCCAACTCTAGGTCATGAGTGGAGTAGTTTTTATCGTGAACCTTTAACTGACGTGAAGCGTATGCGATTACCTTTTCGCGCTGCATTAAGACACAACCCAGGCCTTGAATGGATGCATCACAATACCCCACAAAATCATCGGTTCCTTCCGGAAGAGCTAAAATAGGTGCACTGCAAAGTTTCTGTTTGAGGTGTTGGAAAGCTGATTCTTGGTTATCGCCCCAATTATAGGCTTTCCCTTTTGAGTTAGGGCGGAGAGAGGTTGTGCAATCTTTGAAAATCCTTCTATAAAACGACGGTAATAACCGGCCAATCCCAGAAATTGCCGCACCTCAGTCGGAGTCGTCGGTGCTGCCCAATTCTTGATGGCTTCTATCTTTGATGGGTCGACATGTATTCCTTCCTCGTTAACCACATGCCCTAAAAACTGAACTTCCCGGATCCAAAATTCACACTTGGAAAACTTAGCATACAGTTGTTCTCGCTTAAGTAATTCCAAAATTAGGCGTAGATGTTCCTCATGTTCCTCCTTGTTCTTGGAATAAATGAGGATGTCGTTGATAAAAACAATAACGAACTGGTCAAGGTAAGGCTTACACACACGGTTCATGAGATCCATGAATACCGCAGGTGCGTTGGTTAACCCAAAAGGCATGACCATAAATTCGTAATGGCCGTACCTCATTCTGAATGCAGTCTTTGAGATATCCTCTTCTCGGACTCTTAACTGATGGTAACCGGACCTAAGATCTATTTTAGAATAGAAACTTGATCCTTGGAGTTGATCAAAAAGGTCATCTATGAGAGGCAAAGGGTACCGGTTCTTGATTGTGACTTTATTCAGCTCCTGGTAGTCAATACACATACGGAAAGTTTCGTCCTTCTTCTTGACAAGTAGTACCGGAGCTCCCCACGGTGATGAACTAGGTCGGATGAAACCTTTATCCAACAAGTCTTGCAGTTGAGTGGACAACTCTTGTAATTCACTGGGTGCCAGTCTGTAAGGTGCCCGAGCAATCGGTGCTGCTCCGGGTGCTAAATCAATTTAGAATTCCACTTAACGGTGCGGTGGTAGACCGGGCAGATCCTCGGGAAACACTTCCAAATATTCACGCACAACGGGAATATCTTCAATCTTCTTCTCTTCTGAGGGCTGCTCAGCAACAAGAGCCAAAATAGTCGTATGCCCCTTTCGAAGACATTTTTGTGCTTTCATGAAAGATATGATGCCCATGACAACACCAACTCTTTCGCCTTGGACGGAAAGGGTTTCTCCATTTGAGAGAGGTATACGTACAATCTTCTCACGACAGATAATTTCGGCTTGGTTTTTAGATAACCAATCCATGCCGACGATTATATCAAAACTACCAAGTATGACTGGCATAAGGTCGATATCAAATGTATGTATAGTTAGCTCAAGTTTACATCCTTTAAGTATGTGAGTTACCTCAATTATTTGGCCGTCAGCTATCTCTATTGTATACTTATCTTCTAATAGGGATGAAGTTCCTTTTATCATATTACTAAATTTCTTAGATATAAAACTTCTATCTGCACCTGTGTCAAAAAGGACAGAAGCAAAGTAACTATTTACGAGGAACTTACCGGTGACTACATTATGGTCGTAACGGGCTTCTTCAGATCCTAGTATGAAGGCTCGTCCCTTCGCACCATTTCCTCCACCATTTCCATTGTTACCACCATTACCATTGTTATTCTGGATAGGGTTGTGATTTCCATTACCGCCTTTCTTCAATTGAGGACAATTCTTTCGAATATGCCCTTCCTTTCTACACTCAAAGCAACCCCTTGTGGATCCCGGTTGTTGAAAAGGTTGTTTAGTTTGTAACTCACCCCTGCAGTCCTTAGCAGCATGACCTACTTTGCCGCACCTCTGGCAATGATTGCAGAAACCAAAGTGGTGAAAGTTACACTTGTTACACTTCGGGGATTTCCCCGCATAACCACCCTGGTTTTGACGTGAAGAGGTCGACTGGCTGAAGTTTTTAGTAGGATCAAACCTACGCTGTTGCTGCTGTTGCGGTTGGTTAAACTGGGGTTGGTTGGGTTGAGGTCCTTTGGAGTGGGAGTTGGAGTGGTTGTGGGTGTTGGAATGGTGATCGAACTTGCGTTTGTGATTGTCGGTGGGTTTAGCAACTGAACCTCTCGGTGGTAGGGTTCCTTTTGTCACCGCTTGGTCGGTTAACTTATGCGCAAGTCGAATGGTTTGTTGAATAGTGGTAGGATTGGATGAAGTAACCATACTTTGTATTTGAGGCACTAGACCTCCAATGTAAAGCTCAATTCTTTTGTAGTCAGGATTTACCATATGCGGGCACATAGTAGCCAGCTCATGGGAACGTGTAGTGTAGAGTTCAATCTCAGAACCTTCCATCTTTAAGTTCCAAAATTCTCCCTCTAACTTCTGGATCTCATCGCGGGGACAGTATTCCTCTTTCATCATTGCTTTGAATTCCTCCCACGGAGGTCCATTCGCCATAGCCTGACCCAACATTTGGACCTGGGCATTCCACCATGTGAGTGTCGGGCCTTCTAAAGTTCTGGCAGCAAACTTCACTTGATTAGCTACGGGGCAGTTACACATGGCAATTACTGATTCAACCTTCTCACACCAGCGAAGTAATCCAACGGCTCCTTCAACTCCGCTAAAGGTGTGGGGCTTGCAATCCATGAATGCTTTGAAAGTGCAGGCTGGTTGTTGGTTTTGCTGATTTTGCTGACCTGGATTTAGAAATACAAATAGGATTGGAATTATAGAGTTCAGAAAGATGTCTTTAGGAGAAGGATTGACACTATTAGGCAATAGCTAAAGTATTTACCTGCATCATTCTGTGCTGCTAGAGCCTCTGCCACACTATCATTTATCAGTGTTGCTAGCTCTGCTGCCGTCATGTTAATGGCACCACGACCACCGGCACGGCCTCCGCGTCCTCTCCCAGACATGATTCTTCACAATCACAAATGAAAAATAATGAGAAATATATCGCACATTAAACATTATTCAGATATGCGTAAGGAGATACAACATCTAATATTTTGAAAATTAAATAAATTGTAAGGCTACAAAATAAATAACTCAAATATTAAACTTCTCATGCTTTTATTGGATGGGAACAACCTTACCCATCTAGGTTTGAAAGAGAAATAACATAGACAAAAACAAACATGAAAAGGAAGATAGAATAGGAAGATCATCAAGCATCTTCGTCATCGGAAGAAACATACGATTGTGCATCGTCTATCTCAACCGGTTCTTCTTCCACGGGCTCCTCCTCGAAAGACTCTTCTTTAAAAGGTTCCTCCTTATAAGGTTCCTCTTCGCCATCAGAATGTGGAATTTCTTCAGGAAATAAAGCGGCTTGTAGTTGGGCTTCCAAGTGGGTTACCCTCTCTTGAAGACCTTCAGTAGTGTGGTTTGCCACATGTAGCTGAGCTTCCATAGCAGCTAGTCTCTCCAGAACTCCTTCCATATCATCATCCATAGTGTCGGCCCTCGTCTCTAGATGTGCCACATGATCCACTAAAAGGTTATGGACATGGTCCGTTGCAGCTAATTCGGTAGTCAAGAGTTCTATCCCTATCTTGTTCTCTTCTATTTAGGGTCCATTCTTCAGAAGTTTAGGTATCTCCTCGGTGGCATCTTGTACTATACTCAATTCCTTCTACATATAAGATACGAATGCAGCGAAAGCTTGTTCCATGGTGCATGGTAAGCTAGGTAGTGTAGATGATGAAGATGTGGATCTAAAGTAAGGTGATGGAACATCTCCCATTTCGATCCATCTTTGGGTCATATGTGGGTATATGTCCCAATTGAGAGCATAATCCAATGCTCATGCGTTACTCGGTTCGCCTTGGTCAACTGATTGGTCACTGGAAGTAGTCCGGCACCTTTTGGGCTACGGGGATGGTAGGATAGGTGCCTTATGTCCTAGTGCCTTAGGTGACGGAGGTGGGGTGGACGACATGTTCCTGTAACAATACGTATAAGTGCCAAACATCCAAATGACATGTAACTAATGTGTGAGGCTATAGTCTAGTATGCAATCCTAGTTCTCTATAACCAATGTCTCTGATACCAATTTGTCACACCCCCAAATTTCAACTAACGAAGTTTTACCGTTTTGGGAAGTGACTAACCAGGATCTCAGACATTAGTTACTTCGAATGACTCTACATGGGACTCAAATGAAAATACCATTATAATCAAAGTTCAATGCGGAAGCATAACGAAAAGTAAATGCGCAAAATACACGCGCCCAAACCAAAGTCCAAAATGTCCAACCAACCAAAATACAATACAAGGAAGTCATAAATATATCATAAGTAAAATAGTTGGATCACATGCATGTCCTAACGTGCACCTTGTGTCTTATCTTAGCGACCTGAGAAAACATGTAAGAAAAAGTGTCAACACAAGGTTGGTGAGTTCACAGG
This sequence comes from Smallanthus sonchifolius, assembly GCA_023525975.1. NCBI lineage: Eukaryota > Viridiplantae > Streptophyta > Magnoliopsida > Asterales > Asteraceae > Smallanthus > Smallanthus sonchifolius. Next base: position 30,365,174 of record CM042045.1, read on the forward strand.
TTTCAAATAAATACGTAAGCGTTTACCAGATTTATGATCATTCAATATGTATCTATAGGTAGCTAACCTATGTTCATGTTTAGCTCAAGTGCTCGCAACCGAAGCTGACTGTTCGTTTATTGCCTCCTGCCAGGTCTATCAATACTGGAGATGTGAGTAGGCTAACATTTCACCCGTTCGATATCCAATCGAGTTAGCGCGACTAACGCGGGTGGGATTTGTCAAACCCAGTAGTACTACTAAATATTACATTGCTAAGATCCATATTAACGGTTCAAGATAAGATGAGGACTTTCTGTGATAGTGTGTTACACTTAGCTTTAACATTGATAGCATATGAAATACAAAATCTCAAAAGTAGTTTAAGCATGTTTTCTCCCCCAAGTTAAAACAGTAAAAAGGGGCCGTGAAAACTCACCTGCTTGGCGTTGAAGGTAGTTTCACACTAGAAGTAAGTTGGAACCACGAGTGTAAGTCTCAAAAGACCTACGAATTTCCTAAAATTATAAACATATAAATTAGGAACGATAATGAGAATTGTTACTGTGACACGGAAGGAACGTCTTAAAGAACCGCTCCAATAAACGAGAGTGGACGAACGTGTCCACGGGTTTAGGAATTACTTTACGCGACGGACGACATAAATAATATATATATATATATATATATATATATATATATATATATATATATATATACGAGTGGATAATATAATTAGTTATATTATTACTTAGTCTCAATTGATTTACGGTGTTATAAAATGATTTGAAATAATATAAATATATATTATTTAACAATACGGGTCACAATTTGAGAATAATATAAACATATTATTTTACATGAGTTTACGGCTTAAAAATAATATAAATATATTATTTTTACTTATTAATAATAATAATGTATAAATTATAAAAGTGGGTATAATTTATAAAAACAAACTAATATTTCAAACTCGAGCCTACGGGTTGTTTTCCGGGTTAAAACCCATTTATATAATAATACAATATCAAAATGTTTGATTTTTATTAATTTAATAATCCAGAAAAAATGTTCCAAAAATGAATGTGGGAGCCCGGTCTCGAACCCGGGTCTCTCCCACACACACACACTGAACCAACCAGTCCCGCCCGCTATGGATTCGCAAACAAACCCGAGACAAAATGGTTTTAACATCCGGGTTTCTGTGTTCTTCCTTCCAATCGTACCGCGATCGATTCTCAGCCCCGAATACTTTGATTTCGGTCGCGATGGGTCAAGGTGGTGTATGGGCTTTGTAAATCAAGTCCACACGAGTCTGTGGTGGTTTTAAATTTCAAAAATAATAAGTTTTAAATCTGTTAAATTCTCGTTTTAGAAATCGAAAACTCTGAGTATGAATACCGGATCAGATTACTCAAATCTTATATTAATATTTGTTAAAAACATAGGGCTTTCGATGATTAGGGTGTTTCGAAGTTACTGATATGGTTTAATTTGATTTAGGTTATGTCTAGGATCGAAAGCCCCAAATTGGATTATGTATAACCCTAGATTCCGGATCACAAGCTATTCGATGATATCAGATTAAATTGATAGAGGGCTTTCATTATACAGATGATTTCGAGTCGAATGATATGCTTTAATTGTATTAAAACAGGGTTTAGAGTAGGGTTCGATTAAATCGGTTTGTGATGAACCCTAGGTTCTGGATCTTTAAAAATTCGATGTTATGAGTTCAAATTAGTATAGGGCTTTTAATAAAGAAAAGATTTTGAACCTGACTATGTGATTTAATTTCATTGAGGCCGGGTTTAGGATCAAAATCCCCAAATTGATTTATGATATAAACCCTAGATACGGGATTGGCTTAATTCAATATTTTAAGCCCTGGAACTGATATGGCTTTCAATCTAGATAAAGAAACGAAACTACAGGTATAATTGATTACCAGATTGGATGTCGGATTGATAGGATTTGACTAAATGAATGCCGACGATAACAACTTCGATCCTCAGTGATAATTGCAACGGTTCCGGCAAAATTCCAGTGTGCAACAGGTTCAAACGGGTGCGGTTTAGGTTTGAGAGTGTTCAATTTCAGTGTATTCGATCGAATGATTGCGAATTTGTGAATGATAAGAGTGAAGTCGACGGTTGTGGTTTAATCACTTAATAATTGGATTAATTAGTCATATTAATGCACAATAATGTTTCAATGATGAACGTTTATGATGATGATTGTGTATTTCAGTTTATTTGGATAGCTAATCGGTTAAGATTTTGAATTCAAGCCAAGAACATTCCGTGTTTGACTTTTAAAAGTCAAATAGAAACAAACTTAATCAATTTTGACTTTTTGGAGTCAACATAAAGAGTTTAGGGTTATTACAACTTTGATCCCTGCAGTTTGAGTTAAGATATTGACAGAATTTGACCCTATGGTTAGATTTAACTGGGTTTAGTTAACGGGGTTAAGTTTTTAACAGGAAACTTAACGGAATAGTTAACGGGGTTAACCTAAAAAGTCGGATTGTCACACACCACATTTTGTTTTGGACATTTGGGAGTTTTCACTGATGGCGACTTGGGGATAACAGCTGGTTGTGAAACAACAGGCCGTTTCCCTTGGTTCTTTGAGGGACAGTTCACAAGAATGTGACCAACCAAGCTACAGTGAAAGCAAGTCCTCTTGTCTACATAAGTTCTCTTGTAAGGCTCATTAGATCTGGCCTTAGATAACTCAGCATTATGAGCAGGAGGAGTTGATTTATGAACAGGAGTCTGAACCTTTACAGTTTGGTTTGTGGGAGTATAGTATTTTTCCAAATTTTCTTTGTAACAAGCCCATAGTGAGCTGAAAAAGCCTCTTTCTTTACTTGGTTAAGATTTTTATAACCCCCATAAAGCATTACCTTTAGTTTATCATTTGTTTCAATGATATCGGGTTCAGTTAAAATGCAATTATCACCATTAGTGATAATGTTTTTCTTTACTTTCTGATTAGTTAACAACTCCTCAGATACTACTCCTTCAGGGAAGGTGTTAACCGACCCATCTTCAGAAGCAGTAACGAACTCCTCACTAGATGTGGAGTTAGCCTTACTTGAGGATTCATCCTTTTCATGGGAATCATCCTTATCAGAGGACTCATCTAGATAAGTGAGATCAATGTCTATCAAGCTATTGATAAATTTCCCGCTTACTGGTGGAGGAATGGCATTAGTACTCAGCCCTAACCCATTCATTTGTCTTACTACAGATTCGTAGTGTTCCACCACATAGCGAGAGTTTTTCAACTTCTCATTAGAACATTTCAACTGCAAGATCTCACTTTGCAGTTTGTTAATTTCATTGTTCCGTTTTTTCAACCCCCTGTATGCAACATCTAAGTGAAGCTGTTGATCGCTTATTTTTAGAGAATATTCACATTTTTCCTTTTTCAACGTTTTAATAGAATCTTTAAAACGTTTTTCGTTTTCTTTATAGTTTAGAGCTGCCATACTTAGGGGTTCGATTTTGTCTTGAAGCCTAGAATTTTCAAGTTTTAGCCCTAGACATTTGGAACATGAAATAACAGTAAAAGGATTAGAATCTACCTCAGAAGATGAACTTGTTGCTTCTCCAATGGCCATGAGAGCAACAGCAGTAGTCAATTCCTCTTTATCAGCTACATAAGCTTCCTTTTCTTCAGCTTCCTTCTCTTCCTCTGTAGTAGCAGTAGTAGATTCTTCTAGGTCAGCCATAGAAGCTTCCTTTTTCTCAGCTTCCATCATCTCCATGATCTCAGCCATGAGACCAACATGGGTTTGTGCAACGATGGCATCCTCCAGATGAACACCCCAATCAAATCTTTCATCCTGTTGGGCAACCAGTGCATTGGACGTTCCACTTTGGCTATGATTGTGGTGGTTTGGGTTGTTGTGGCCATGGCTGTTTCCTTGGCTAGGTCTAGTAAAACCAGAGGCCGGTGCTCTGTCTTTCTGACACTCACGAGCAAAGTGTCCATAGTTCAGACACTTGTAGCATTTGGCCTTAGATTTGTCAAACCCGACCTTGGCATTAGAATGCCTGCCAATGAACTTTCTTCTTATTCTGTTTAGGAAACGTTTGGCTCTCCTCAATAGCATGGCCATATTCCATTGAATATCCATGTCCTCTATGTCATCAGGATCCACTTGATTAAAATCTTCTTCAATCGTCTCAGGATCCGTAAGCTTGCCACCTATGAAATTCTCATACGCAAGCATACAAGATGAGAATAATGCTACATGATCTTCAGCTATTTTGGCTATAGCTGATTGATTAGTTGAAGTTGTAGCGGGAGGATTTCTTGAGGTATGTTGATGATGAGACCCCAACCCTGATCCAAATGCATAACATGCATGACCACCACAACCATTTGAGTGGTCTTCATCATTAGAGTTTCCAGTGAAAGGGCAATTCCAGAGCCCGATGACTTGGATGTAGAAGTCGTCCCATGATACATAGAAGGGTCTTGTATCTGAGGTCTTCCTGAGCTCTCCTTTATTTTTAGGTTCATGTCATGAGCTTGAACCATTCCTATTGCCTCCTCTACTGTCATCTCATAGAATTTGGGATTTTCTCTCATCAGGGTTGTGTACATCTCAAATTTTGGTGGCAAAGCATCCAAAAACTTTTCCACCAGCTCTTCATCTGGATACCTGAGTTCAAAAGCCTTCAACTCAGTCTGTAGATGATAGAATCTAGAGATGAGGTCATCTAAAGATTCGTTCTCTAAAAATCTGAAGCATTCATACTGCTTCCGGAGAAGATCCCTCTTATTCTTCTTGATATCACTATTTCCTTCGAATCTTTTCTGTAAAGCTTTCCAAAGATCCTTATAATTGTCATAACCTCGGAAACTGTGGAACAATTCCCGAGTTAATGCCATAGTGATTGAACCAAGTGCCTTCTTTTCTCGATCATAAGCTTTCTTTTCTTCGTCAAAAAGTTTAGAGATAGATTTGGGCATGGTTTCATCAAGATAGATGTGTGTGGGATGCTTATATCCCTCAAGAATTGGTATCCATAGCGATGAGTCGGTATAAGAAATGTAGTGCTCAAAACGTGCTTTCCAATTAGAATAATCGTTTACGTTCAGCAACTTTGGCGGTTTCTGTGGTGTACCGATCTCATTATCATAGTTTAACAGGTTTCCAAGATTCTGAAGGTTCGACATAGTGAACACATAGTCAAATTTCAGAAAAATCAGACACAGTTGCGCACTTGATTTTGGCCTTGCGTACTTGAGAAATGGTCTTGCGTATTTAAGATTTTCTCTTGCATACTTGATATGTATGCATGAGTAAATGATAAGTACGCAGTATATAACTTAAGTTCGCACAAGATCAGTCTTGCGCGCTTGTAAGTACGCAGGAGATAAGTCTTGCGTATTTAGTAAGTACGCAATAGAACTGTACTTTTTGCCAGAAATGGTAAGTACGCACAACACCTTTTCAGCAACTCTAACCAAACTATTTCGGTCACTGGAAAATCGCCGGAGATGGTAAAAATTGGATTGATGAACAATGCAAATGAGCCAAAGGGTCAGAAACTTGTTTCTAACCAACCTTTGATGCTCAAATCACTCAAATACACAACAAAAATCAGCTTTTGAGTGATTTTTGCTTCTAAAATAGTGCTCAAGAGCTACCCCTATTTTATCACAAAAATACATCTTTTTGCTTGTAAAAACTTGGTAGAAACTTTTCAAACTCACTCACAACACTCGAAATTAGGAGAAAAGGCTCTTATACCACTTGTAGGTCCCTCGGGTGTGGCGGATCGTCACATGCAAGTGGGTCTACTAGTCGGACCGGGTGCGGAATGCCCGTGACTAGGTGGAGAGTCAAACAACAAAAAGTAAACCAACAAGAGAATCACTTTAAACGTTCTTTCTATTATAAACACTTGAAGGTTACAGAGAGAAGTACTGAGATTACAATTTGCGTATTTTGCAACTATGACTGCGTTTGTCTGCATACTTAACTTCTGTCAACCTATCCTATTTATACAAGACCTGATGCCTGCGCAAAAATGCTCTTGCGTACTTAACAAGTACGAAAGGTATTCTTGCATACTTAACAAGTACGCAAAGTACGTAGGCGCTTTCTCCTGCGCACATACAAGTGCGCAAAACACTTAGAGAAAAATGCAACATTCAATATGTAAAAGTAAATACAACTCGATAAACTAATACATAAAGACTCTTACATACAAAGACAATTACAAACATTAAAGTACAAACTAAGACTCTATCTATCCAGAGTGTTTGTCACAGAAAGTGCTTCAACACTTTAATTTGTAAACTTTGATGTCATCTTTAAAAGATTCAATTCTTGAATTCAAAACTTTTTCATTTTCTTTCAAAGATTGATTCGATGTGTAAATTGCCTTCATGTCACAGATTAGATTTGTGTTATCATCACACAATCTGGTAATTTTCAAATCAGAATCATTTCATTTGGAACAAGAAACAACCTTTTGTACCTGTTTTGTGTCACACCCCAACCGACGATGGAATACGTCGGGGCGTGACATGTAGATTGTTCATGAGCTCAAGGTTGACTAAATTGCAATATATTATTCATTAAATTTCATTTCAAGCCAAACAAACACAAACCAATTTCAACATGTACATAAATGAAATACATATTGTTCATTGTTTAAAATTAACCAAGTCTAAACTTAAGTGTAGCATGTCTTGATCAAACTCACACACTAGCGCCTGAAACATTAATAAAATAAGGTCAACTAAAAAGTTGGTGAGAATACATAGGTTTGTACATAGATAGTATATAGATGTGAGTAAACAAATCCTTACAAATCATGATAAAATAAGGCATTTATGGGGAGCTACTATTGTGTAACCAAATAGTATAATCAAACCTTTGTAACTAGCATGCAAAAACAATTGTGTTGTCGGTAACAATCACCCTAACTGGGTGGGTTTGTCAGACTCAATAGATCTATCATTGTTAACCTTCGGCTTAAATAGTTAATGATTGCACATGATTTACACACAAACAGTTAACACATATAGTACTCAAACATAAAGCTCAAATTTGCACACATGAATGTAAAGTGGATTTGTCTTTGTGTAGTTTGTGTAAATATAAATCATTGAATGTATAGTATTCATGTTTCACCCTAAAAAGTGTAAAACTGTGAAAAGGGGCCATGTAATACTCACATGATTCAAGGTGTAGCTAGCACGCGAGACTAGGTAGCAAAGTGATCCTTGTAACTCACCACGTTAACCTAGTGTGTAATGTATATTGAATTAATAGTGTGTACAAAAGTCTATGTCAAATTCTAGGATTGGATTGGATATGTGTATGAAAGGTTGGAGTTGTAGGTGTTAATGGTTGGTACTTGAAAAGGGGGGGTTTTACAAAAGAAAGAATTTAAATGGAAATGATTTGGATTAGGGTTTGGGTTGGTTAACATAAATTGAATAATTGATATTTATTTATTTAGTTATAAAAATAGTGCGCGTATTATATCAAATATAAATTAAATAAATCATTTTTACTTTATTTGTTTATTTATAAAGATGTGTAATTATAAAGTGTTAAATAATAATTATGTATAAAATTTAATAATAATTATACATTTAACTTTTTAGTGTAGGTTATAATAAATTTATTTATTTATCATTTAGAAATAAGTATTTGATTGTTTTAAATAAAATTAACATTTTATGATCTTTATAAAACAAACATTTTTATTTAGAAATTAATTTAAATATCTAATTTTTTTTTGTTTTAAACTTTTAATATACCCTTTTAACCATAAAATTCATAATAAAATGAATTTATATTGAAAATTGACAAATCTGATTTTTATTCTGTTATAAATATTGTATGGTTTATAAAAATATTTTTTTATAATTTTTGGAGTGGTAGAACGGGTTTTAAAAATTAAACAGACCACAGGGACTCGAACCCGAGTGTGGGGTGTACAAGTCAGGGGAGCAAACCACTGGGCCAAGTTGTGGTTCTCTGATGAGGATCCGTCCATTAATTGTTTTAACATGTTACGAAAAGGAGCCGGGTTTTGATTCCAGACTTACCTAAAACAAAACAGCCCGTGGTGTGGAATGTGGGTTTCGAACCCACACCACCTAGTTCAAGCTCGTGTGTTTTAACCGGTTGAACTAGGTGGTTCGCTGGTCATGAAAGTAAAGCGAAAAATAAAATACGAATTTAAACAAGCCCCAATTCTAAATACATATAATCGGCTATGAAGCCTAATCCAGATTTGTTTCGATGGATTATGATCACTCGAATTAATAGGAGGCTTTTGATCAGGGTTTAATTACGAATCGATCGACATAAAACATACTTGTGAAGATTGGGGCACGAATGCAGACAGCTACGGGAATTTCCTCGACTGTAATGAGATGCGATTAGCGGCCCAGTGAGGTTGTAATAGACTAGGCGAAGGTAGATGTCTGATTTAATTCGATAAATTTTGTCTTAATTGCTTGATTCGAGTTAAAAAGGGTAAGCGTGAACTGTCGGGATCCGATTACGCGTAAATTGTTTGAATTTAAACGAATTGAGTCGCGAAATAGGGTCGAATACATTAGAGGATTGATTGAACGAGATTTGCGGAGCGATTACGCGTTGATTTACACATTAATTGACTAATTGATACGGTTTTGACTATTCAAAGTCAATTTCGTTTAAATTTTAAATCGCCCGCTCAATTGGTCGCTTTTGCTTGTTGTTTGGGCCGGATTTGGGTCGTTTGTTGATTATGTAATCACAGGAGTCCATTCCAACATGAAATCGGTCGAATGCGGACTCGGATTATCGCAAATTGGCTGCTTTGACTTTCTAAAGTCAACTGGATCATAGGGGGGTCAAACTTGATGTTAAAAGTCCAAATTAGGGGAGTGGGTTCAATGATTGAGGGTTCAAATGGTTAAGGGTTCATTCCAAATTAAAATCACATATCAATTGAGTATATATATATATATATATATATATATATATATATATATATATATATATATATATATATATATATATATATGAGTATGTACTTGTATGGTGTATAAAAGTGTATATATATATATATACACACATATATATGCCTAAATATGTATATATATATAGGGATTTTAAAATAATTGCGAGGTGGAATTTTTGTGAATTTGTGTTGGAACTATTTTTAGGCCATCGCATATAAAACGGTCTGAAGACGGAAGAATTCTTTGTAGTTAAAAGATTTCGACCGAAATCTTATAGTTTTCGGACGAATTACATTTCGACCGAAATGTATTTCGGACGAACTCATTCTTTGTCTTCAAAGTATAAATATTTGTTTAGTTTGACTTTTGTAAGGGGACTTCATTTGACACATCTATACAATTTGGAAAGTTACACCTTTAAGTATGTGTTTTTCGTTTCTTGATCAATCTACTCGATTCTAGTTTCTACCAATCGATTGCTTGATTTGCTCGAACAAACGGTTTCTACAAGTGGTATCAGAGCTTTCGGTGCTCGGTTTTGGGAGATTCAAGCAGATTCAAGCACGTTTCAAAGTTTTGTCAAAGTTTTCAGCTTTTCAAGATTCAAAAGTCAACAAATTGGATCGTTTTTAGTGCCATTTTTGAGTATTGAGCATGCAAAACAGTAGAGATGAAGTTTGGGATGATTTTCGGGGCATAATTTGAGGTTCGAAAGTTGCAAGTCGGAATTTTTCGATTTTTAGTTGAATCGCCCGAAATCTCTGTTGAAGGGGTCGAAATCTTGATTTTTCGATCGAAAAGTCTCAACTCAAGGTTTTTCGGTCGAAAAGTCTCCTCTACAAGTTTTTCGGTCGAAAAGTCTCCTCTACAAGTTTTTCGGTCAAAAAGTCTCTTCAAAATCCTTTTATCGAAATCTCAAATTTTGTCTGAAATCCCTCCTGATCGAAATCTTAATTTTCAGTTGAAAAGTCCTGCCCGAATTCTCAAAGTTTTCGGTCGAAAAGTGTGGGAGTTAAAAAAAAACAAAAATTTTTAGAGGATGTTCGGAGCTATGTTTGGCGTTGATTTTGAAAGAATGAGATAGTTAAAAAAAAATATTAAAAAAAGGATTTTCAATGGTAACGAAGGGGGTGTGCATAAAGTCTTTGTAAATGGATTGGGGTATGTTCATCCAGATCTGTCTAAGGAAGATGTGAAAGGAAAAGCCAGACAAGACCAATTAAAGAAAAGATATCAAGTATTCACACGCGCAGAAGGATAATATTTGACTGAACAGTATCATAGATATGTGAAATTGATCAATGATCTAAAGGAGGTTGATCTCGAATACGAAAAATCAGAAGTCATGGATAAATTTCTCAATGCTCAACCACAGAAATGGGAGATTTATAAACTTAATATCAGAAATAAAGGATTACAGTTTAACTCATTAGAGGATTTGTGTGCAAAGCTACACTTGTATGCACTCAAAGCTGAATCAGAACATAATAGTGATCAAATGAGGATACGGTTATGATTTTCAAGGAAATTGTAAACGTATAGAATCAGATTTGGTTGCTGAAGCAGTGAAAGAGTCACAGAAACTCACAGCTTATTCTGAACTGCTCAACGAAAATATGTGTTATGTGGAGTGTTTTGAGAAAATTGCTGATTACAAGAATCGAAATCAACTTCTGATGGATGCATTGAAACATGCACATACTACAAACAAAATTCTAAAAGATCGTGAGAAAGAGTATAAAAGAAAGATTGATGACTGTGTCAAAGAAAATTATCATGTGAAGCTTCAGTTAAAGAGAAAGAATTATGAGATTCAACTGTTGATTGCTGAAAGAGAAACAGAAAAGAAATTGATGATCGAAAAGATGGAAAAGATAGCAAATACAGCAATTAAAGTTGATAAAATAAACATTTCTAGGAAAGTGGCTAGTGGAATCATTGAAGCTCAAATACATGACAAAGTAACTTCTGAGCTTGGATATAAAGGAACTGGTGAAAACATTGAGGATAAAGTTAATGATAAAGTTAATAGCGTGATGGGATACAAGAGTGTTTCTCCTCCATTTAATACAAATGGATTTTATTCACATACGCCTAAACCATACATTCCAGAGCCATTTGTGCCAAATGTTTATCCTTCGTTAGAGCCAAAGAGAAATTCCAAAGAAAATAAAGTTGAATTGAAGATTCCAAATGATCTTACTTCTGATGATGATTGCGTCAGCGACAAATCTGAAAAAAATCAAGAATGTGTGGATTATTTTGACAATAAGGGTGGCTTAGGGTTCAAGAGAGACAGTCCACTTAATGCTAATGCCATCCCATTCGTTTCAAATAAATTTACTCCGCTCATGTTTGTTAAAGAGGGAGTAGAAATGTCAAAAGTTGTAGACCAGAAGTCTAAAGCCAAGTCAGAATCTCGAAAGGGGCCTTATCAAAGACCATGTCCTGCTTTGAAGAAATCTTTCAGTTGTGGAAAGCATGGTCATTTATCAAGAGACTGTTCTATCAAGAAACACAAGTCTTCCAAGTCGTTTCTCAATGCAACATCCATGATTTCTTTCTCTAATATTATTCTATTTTAAATTATACAATAATGACATCCTCATTTTATTATACGTATGTATATTTATATATAAATATAAAATATTTTGTCAGGATAATTAAATCAATAAAACTTATGAGCTTTACAAATGTATTCACATCTTTATATATATATATATATATATATATATATATATATATATAAATATATATATATATATATAAATATATATATATATATATATTTAATTATATTAAATGAACATTATAAAAGTTGTAAGTTTATAAAAAAAATGGAAACCTTTTCTTTTATAAAATATTGATAACTAAGCAAATAATAATTAGATTTTTATAAAAACAACTTTTAAGTAATTTTAAATTAAGTAGTATGAGTATTGGACCCCCCCCCCCCCTCCCCCCCTAATTACCCTTGAAACTCTCACCTTAATTTGAACCCTTCCCTTGAAAATTGGACTCAATTTTGACCCCGTCAAACATCTTGACGTAGTTTGACTTTTAGAAAGTCAAACAGTCCAAGTTAGTACAAATCCAACACCCTAATCGATCAGTCTCGACTGATATGGACTTTTCATTCGTACGTAATCGTTTCAAGAACGCATCCAAGCCCATTTACTGTTTCACTTTGATCAAATTCGCGGCCATAATTCAAATTTCAAACAGTTTGACCCCGCAAGGTCAAACCGCGTTCAATCCGGTTCTCAACAACGAAATAAGACGCAATTAGCATCCACAAATCACGCACAATCAAGCCTATCATGAATCCATATCTGATTCGCGACCCAATCCGACCCCAATCAGCCTAATTAACGCGTAAATCTACCGAACAGCTGTCACGGTCAAGCTTTAGTCGAATCCTATAATTTAAGTAAAATTGGTCCTTTTGAATCACTCCCACACTTGAGCAAACCCTCTCACAAACCTTCTACACCTCTACAACCATCACATTTCTTCTCCCGAATTCCGGCGAGCTCAAGGATTTCTGATTCAGTTGTTCTAGTCGTTCCCCCTCAATCCGCGACCATTCGAGGTAAAATTGGTGTTTTTAGTTTTGTTTTGATACGGGGATTAAAAGCCCCATGATCCCGTGGTCGATCTGTATCGAATCGGGTGAGATTGTGGGTAGGGCTTGGGACGGTAACAATTAGGGAAGATGATGGGTTGGGGTTGGTTATGAAATCAGTTAATGTACTTATCCTTATCATGGCTTGTTGCCCAGATTACTCGGTTAAACGCTAGACACTTCACGGTTAAGGTCGCGGGTTCAAACACATACCCGACACCCCTTTTTACTTTTCTATTAGAACCAAACCGACTCCACTGTATTAACATGTTAAAACATTTTCTACCGGTGCGGTGAGACGAGTAGGGCCACTGGTCCAGTGGTTGGTGTGACAATCCGGAATTTTCCAGTTAACTCCGTTAGAAAAATCCAGTTAAAGTTAACTGAAATTAACTTTATTCAAACCTCAGGGACTAATTCTGTCAATAAGTAAACTGAAACTACAAGGACCAAAGTCGTAATTATCCCAAAGTCAATTCTGTTGACTTAGAAAGTCAAAAATCAGGTATTTTATGTTCCGTTGACTTTCTAAAGTCAAACTCAGGTTCCTCTTGATCCAGATCAACATAATGTAACCGAAATTTATCCAAATTCGGCAATCTTGATCACAATTCTCACGAATTGAACACTCTCACACCTCCATCGAATACCTCATAAGCTTTTACACACATAATTTTGATCTGGATGGAAGCCGTAGACTATGGAGACCAAGCTCGTCGAAGTCGGGACTCATCCTATTCGAACACCTTCAATTCCATCACCATACTGGTAATAAAACGCGTCCTTACCTTCGTTTGTGTCTGTTAATTGAAATCCCTATCATACCCAGGGCTCACAACATCGAATTGATTACAATCAAGATCTAGGGTTCATCACATAAGTGGATTAATCGAACCCTGATCTAAACTTCACCTCAATGCAATTAAGTTACATGAGTAGTTTCGTAATCTTTTACTCCTCAAAAGCCCTATGCTAATTCGATCTTTCAATATCGAATTTATGATGAACGAATTCTAGGGTTCTGTACATTTTCGGTTTGATCGAACTCCAATCAAATCATCACCTTAACCAAATTAAATCACAGGGCTAGACTCGAAATGACTCGTTTGTTGGAAGCCCTATGATTCCAACAAGTAATCTTATAGAGTTCGGTCAATTTGATTTTGGGTTCATGAACTAGGGTTTCGGTTTTAAAAAAATAGAATTAACGAACTTAAATGCGACGATTTTGAAATTAACCTTAACCACAGGTTCGCTATAACCCAAGTAACAAAACCCCAATACTACCTTGCTCGATCGTGGTCGAAATCGTGGGTTTTGGGACTTGTTCTTGGTTCGGATCGCACAAAGGGGAAGAACACGGTAACTTGGTATGTTAAAACGAACTGAATCCAGGTTTTGTTGCGAATAACCTAGCGGGTGGACTGGTTATGACTGAGTGCTGGTGGGGGTGAGACCCGGGTTCGAACCTCACTAGCAGCTTTTATTTTTGTAGCCTCTTTTTGAGTATTATTTTAAAACAAAATCATTTTCTATATTATTATGTTAATATTTTTCAGCCTCGGAAACCACCCGTACGCTCGGGATTGATTTTATAACCCACTTTTAAATATTATTTCACACTTTTATAATAATATGTTTATATTATTATTTAACCTATAACCCTGAACAAAATAATACATTCATATTATTCTCAAACCGTAATTCAAATTAAAAATAATATATTTATATATTATTTTCGCCACATTGTGTAACATTTCAAAAAAATATAAATAATGTATTTATTTATATTATTATCCACGTTATTATGATCCGGATACAATAATGGTTTTACTGTTTTGTCACAAAATCTAATTATCATGTTATATCTCTAGTTTAAAATAATATAAAAAAATTTATATTATTTTCCCTAGACCATTATTAAATGGCGAAAACACACAAACATAATTTATTAAATATTGTTATTTGTATTAGAAACGTTCGATACGAAACGCGTATATTTTAATTATTATATTAAGAAATCCTTATTCTCGTGGACAAGTTCGTCTAACCATTGATCCTAAGTATGTTTTAGGACGTTCGATTTTCCGTGTCGTTGCCACAAACCATTACGTGTTCCTAATTGTCACACCCCCCTTTTTCCGGTATAAATTACTACGCTCTGCTCATACTCAGGTGAGTTTCACGCCCCCTTTTTACTGCTTTTAACTTGGGGGAGAAAACATGCTTAAACTGATTTTAGATTTCGTATTTCATATGCTATCAATGTTAAAGCTAAGTGTAACATGCTATCACAGAAAGTCCTCATCTTATTTCGAACCGTTAATATGGATCTTAGCGAGGTAATGTTTAGTAGTACTACTGGGTTTGACAAATCCCACCCGCGTTCCCACCCGCGTTAGTCGCGCTAACTCGATTGGATATCGAACGGGTGAAATGTTAGCCTACTCACATGTGCCAGAGTTGATAGACCTGGCAGGAGGCATACAAACACAGTCAGCTTCGGTTGCGAGCGCTTTAGTAAAACATGAACATAGGTTAGCTACCTATAGATATGCATATTGAAAGTACATAATCTGGCAAACACACTCTAATTGTAAACTTGAAACCTGTGAACTCACCAACCTCGTGTTGACACTTTTTCTTACATGTTTCTCAGGTCGCTTTGGCACAGGTTGCGCACTTAGGACATGCATGGAGTCCTACTGTCATATCATTCATTTCAAATACTTTAAACAGTTTATTTAATTACATTAATCGACGCTTGTTGCGTGTAATTACTTTTGATTTCATATTAACGTTTACGCTTCCGCATTAACTCTGAACTTTTATGTTTTGACATTTCAAGTCCCATATAGTGTTGTTTGATGTAACTAATGACTGAGATCCTGGTGTGTCACCTTCCAAACGGTAAAACTCCGTTAGTTGAAATTGGGGGTGTGACAGATTGGGACGATAGCCACCCACAGCAGCCACCCGGGTTAGAACCTGGTGGGCTGCTTTCTTTTTTTTTAAACGGTTTTAATCAACAAATAATTTCTATAAAAACTATTTTTATAAACTTAACATTATTTAGATCAGAATTAAAACATAAGATTACATACTAGACTATAACCGTACACATGCATTAGTTACACGGCACAGACACTCATACCTTATATATAGCATCTATACATACATTGTAGTGCAGGTATGTAACACCATCCGTATCACCCTCAGTTGGCGAGGGACACAACATTTGCATTGCATCATTATTCCCAGTGGCGACACTCGGGGAATCACCAGAACATCATCCACTCCCGTTTGAGGGCAGCGAGACGGAGCCTTCGGAGGAGTCACTTACATCACCATCACCTGTTGGGTATGGTGGGCTTTCTCAGGTCCATGTTATGGATGACACTCAGCACTAACGCGTATCTCCTTGGGAATTGGGATCGTCGGAGGCGAGTCCCTACTGTACACACTAGCAACAATACGCCGAATGAAGGCAGACCGTTGCACGCATTATTTCCGAATCCATTGGCACGTAGATGTCATCACTTTACCGAGCCATGGGCTCGCGTCTTTGGTCGATATTCTGTTGAGAATAGATCGAACACAAATCTGAGAACGCATTGCTCAATGCATACTCAAACCCTATCTTGACTAAGTTGAAAGGACGGCTACCTTGCTGCTTCCTATAACTTGTATTCATGAATTAGCTTCACTTCTCGAAGTCGCATTTCATTTACATATTGGTTACATGTTCTCATTTACAATCCGCTGGATTGGACTCTCGTATTGTGTTTCAACTCGAGTGAATACTCAGATCAAACGATTCCAGACTACACATCCTGATATGAGTTCTAATTGATCAACTTATGGTTGATAACTAAGCTTTTCGATGACTTATCATATCTGATAACACTCTGTACTCATCAATACATGCTAAAGGACATTATGACACAGGACAGGGAGAACTAGGGTGAGCATGCAAAGCAAATTATCATTACGGGTGCACACGTAATAATAATTTGAGGTGCATGTAAGTCCTGGTGAAACCTAGTGTGTGGATAAATGGTCCTAATCAGTGATCTACAAACTTAAACTTCCACTGTCAGTAGAAGTTCTTGTAACCTACTCAACGACTAGTTGGTATCGTTAAACTCGTCCAACAATTGATAGACGCGACTATCAGGTTGAAGATGTCTATGGACACATAGAACTATCATTAATGAAATCCATTAATGTTATTCTCACTCATGTAAGAGTCTTAGTGAAATTAAGACACTCATCTAAACGTGATCATAGAAACCATCTTGATTGAAACTCTAATTGAATCCCATAGCAAACTTATCGATTCCAACTATGTACACCGAATTTGAGAAATTCTTTCTATGCTAACACGTTATTCCTTACACTCCAACAATAGATCGCATTTGACCTTATTACTTCATCTTGTGACTAATCCTTAGTCTAACTTCGAATTTTACCCCAGCATATTCAATCCTGTAAACGGATTTCTTTCTTCACGAAATGATCCTGTTGATCCAATGACATTAGGAAACGAAGATTTAACCTAACCAACCATCAGTTGAACGCAACTACTTAGACATACATCCTATATCTTATGCTACTGGAATCTATATCTCATTAGACTTTTCATTCTTACATGTGAACCTATTCCCTTAGCCTATGCATTGACTGACACTTGCGTTATAAGCACGGGTCTCATTAGAAGCCTCAGTATGACTTCACAAA
The DNA here is from genome assembly GCA_023525975.1 of Smallanthus sonchifolius. Lineage (NCBI taxonomy): Eukaryota > Viridiplantae > Streptophyta > Magnoliopsida > Asterales > Asteraceae > Smallanthus > Smallanthus sonchifolius. The sequence goes on from CM042045.1 coordinate 30,382,518, forward strand.
CCCCATATTAGTGTGTAGTGCTCCAACTCTGTTAAAAAGCCAAGTATTCTATTGAGATAGCAGACGCTCAGAAAATCGAAACAACTCGCATTCTTACAGATGTAAACTAGTATTGGTTAGTCATAAACTTGACATTGACCTTCTGCCAGTTACACTTGGCAGTTTCGACCTTATTGTCGGTATGAATTGGTTATCCAAGAATCGACCTGAGGCCAACTGTTGTGACGAAAATATTTGCCTTCCTCTCCTTAGAGGGGAAATCCTTTTTGTCTAAGGCAAAAGGAGTGGTGCAGTCATAAGCATCATATCCTTCATGAAAGCATAGAAATGTCTACTTAAAGGTCATACTGACATTCTGGCTCTCGTCGCCGAGCAGCCATATGAGGAGAAGAAGATTGACGACATACCGATCGTTCGTGATTATCCGGAATTATTTTCATAAGATCTGCCTGGTCTTCCGCCGCATCGTCAAGTCGAATTCCAAATTGATCTAGCACCCGGAGCAACGCCTATTGCTCGGGCACCCTGTAGACTTACACCTAGTGAATTTCTAGAACTATCCATACAACTGCAAGATTTGTTGGATAAAGATTTCATCCGACCTAGTTCATCGCCATGGGGAGCTCCAGTCCTATTTGTCAACAAAGAAGGATGAGACTTTCCGCATGTGCATCGACTACCGTGAACTTAATAAAGTAACCAACAAGGATCGTTATCCTTTACCCCACATCGATGATTTGTTTGATCAACTCTATGGATCAAGCTTCTATTCCAAGATAGATCTTAGATCCGGTTATCATCAGTTGAGAGTCCGAGACGAAGACATCTCAAAAACGGCATTCAGAACTAGGTATGGTCACTACGAATTCATGGTCATGTCCTTCGGATTGACCAATGTACCCACGACATTCGTGGACCTCATAAACCGTGTATGTAAAACGTACCTAGATCAGTTCGTTATCGTCTTCATCGATGACTCCCTCATCTATTCCAAGAATAGGGACGAACATGAGGAACACCTATGTTTGATTCTGGAATTCCTGAGACAAGAGCAATTATATTCCAAGTGCGAATTTTGGATTCATGATATGCAATTCTTAGGACATGTAGTCAACGAGACGGGAATACATGTCGATCCATGCAAAATAGAAGCAATCAAGAATTCGGCGGCACCAACGACTCCGACTGAGGTGCGACAATTTCTGGGATTGGCTGACTATTACCGTCGTTTCATCGGAGGATTTTCCAAGATTGCCCAACCCCTCACTGCCCGAACTTAAAAGAGTAAACCCTATAACTGGGGTGACGCCCAAGGGTTAGCTTTTCGACTGCTTAAACAGCGCATTGCACCTATCATATCCCTCCCGGAGGGAACGAATGATTTTGTAGTGTACTGCGATTCATCCATTCAATGTCTTGGTTGTGTACTGATGAAACGCGAGAAGGTCATCACTTACGCTCCTCGTCAACTAAAAATCCACGAGAAGAACTACACGACTCACGACTTAGAGTTAGGAGTCATAGTTTTCACACTTAAGATGTGGAGACATTACTTGTACGGTACCAAATGCACCATCTACACCGATCACAAGAGCCTCCAGCATATCTTCAAGCAGAAGGAGTTGAACATGCATGTAGGATCGTGAGAATACAAGATGGTTCTGTTCTTAGTTGAGGTTGGCGGAAACAAAATCAACTACACAATTTATAATCAAGTAAACACAAAGAATACTGATAAACACTGTTGTATTAAGCTTTTGTGAATGCAAAGATTACAAGTGAGAAACTCAATGAATAAGTATGACAAGCACTACAAGCACTATCAAGGCACTATCAAGACACACTTACAATGAAGTGGCAACTCAGTATTTATAGTAACTTAGAATCAAGACAGACCCTTGATTCTAAGGATCAGATCGAACACAAGCCGTTGATCTTATTTATTAATTTACATTACACGTAAAGGCTAATCTAGTTAACTTTACTGAAACGTTTTCTTTATTCATGATTGTTTGCATGCTTGGAGAAGTGTATTGTTGTCCGTCATTGGTTGACCATAGCGGTTCCTTCTGCTTTGAGTCTGTCAGTTGCTTTTGCAGAAAGGTGTCAGAGACGCTTGGCCTGGATAGTCAGCTGCAACGTTTGGTCTTCAGTGAATAAGGCTATCAGCTGCAAAGAGTGAAGGTTGCTGCTGGTAAGCCTATCAGCAGCAAACATGGATGACCGCTGCGGATAAGCCTATCAGCAGCAACTTGTGCAGAATGCAGCTGATAAGCCTATCAGCAGCAACAAGTGTTGAATGCTGCTGATAAGCCTATCAGCAGCAACTTGTGTTGAATGATGCTGATAAGCCTATCAGCAGCCATCTGTGTTGAATGCTGCTGATAAGCCTATCAGCAGCATTTGTACTTAGAATAATTTGGTAGCAATCAGTCTTTGGTTCTACAAACTCCCCCTAGACTGATGCAACCAAAATTCTTCTAATCACGTTGCTGCTGAAGCTTTTGCATGTGGCTGACTATCCTTTCAACCTCATAGCCTCTTGGATCCTTGCTAGGATTGTTCAGTGGAAGTTCAGACAGAGTCTTGATGTCTTTGTGTTGCATTTTGTAGATTGCTTTGCTTGAACATCTCATCTGCTGCTTCTTTACATCAGCCAGTGTGAACTCATCCAAATCAGCATTGTAGGTCCAAGATACAAATGGAGAGTGGGACTTGAGTGGTTTGATGTTTATGATCACATCTTTGCTAGGGTTGAAGTAGTGTTTGATTGCTAGCACAAGACGTTTCCCACTCTCATTTGCAGGCTCATGAGCTTCACCCAGCTCTAAAATTCTTTAAAGATCGGAATCAGGTAGTTGCAGAACCTCATCAACAGACCTGTAAGTGGATCTTCTTCTCTCAGTTCTCCCCCTGAAGATCTCAAACACTTGATCTTGTGAATTGTGGAACCAGTTAACTATATTTCTTGAGTCTTCTGGTTTAGGAGTGGGTTTGGGTATCTTTAAGGGAGGCTGTTGATGAGTGGGAGCTGGGTGGGATGACTTGGACTTTTTGGGTGGAGGAGTGGAAGGTTTGGGGAGGAGAGTGGAAGGATGATGGACTGAGGAAGAGGTAGGTGAGGGAGAAGGCTTGGGTTTCTTTGTCTTTGGTTCTTCATCTTCTTTGATAAGTACCCTTTTCTTGGAGCCCTTCTTCCCTCGTCTTTCTTCCTCATCCTTTTTTAACTTTAAAGTAGAGGGCTTGCAGGTTCATGAAATTCATAGGACCTAGCCTCTTTCCACTATCTCCTCTGGCCTTAAGGAAGTCAATCATGACCTTCCTTTCTTCATGGGTCCTTTTATTGAAGGCAATGGTCTTTTTGGACTGTTGTTTGGCTTTTTCTTCTTCTTCTTCAGCCTTTTTCTTCTTTGCCAACTGACCTTGCTGACCCATGAAGGCTCTGTAGATCTCTTTGTTTGAAAGTTTTTCAAGGTAGTCTGCATCCTCACCTTGAGAGATCAGAGCTTCAGTCCACTCCTCCCTTAATTCTTTTGCTAATTTAGAATCAGTGATTCTAAACTTAGCATCCTCTTTCTTCTTCTTTTCATTCTCTTCTTCTTCTTCCTTTGCAAACTGTTCCTGCAGCTGTCTAGCAAGTTGTTCATCTTCCTCAACTTGAGACCCTGCAAGGACTTTTACCTTCATTTCATCCAGCTGTTTGGCATACAGCTGGATTGTCTGTTGTCTGAGAAGTATGGCTGCCTTTCTATCTTCATGCCTTTGTTTTTGAGCCATCTCTTCAGCCAACTCTTCTTCTTCTCTTTTCCTTCTTCTCTCTTCTTTCTCTTTCTTTTCCTTTTGCAACCTCTCTTCATCCTCTTTTGTCATGATGCCCTTTCCTTTGTTTACATTGGATGCCTCTGCTTCAGCTTCACTGATCACAACAGCAGATGGTGATGCTGCTATTGGGATCTCTGCCTCAGCTTCATTGGCAATTTGAGATGTGAATAGGGGAAGGTCATCGTCTTCATCAAGTTGATACTCAGGACCTTCTATTTCTCTCAGTTTTTCTTTGATAGTTGATCTTGACTCATAAGCTGCAGTGCAGATGTTAACTCGAGGGGAAGTTGAGTCAGTGTCAGTGTCAGAGTTTGACACATATACTGCCTCAGTAATTTTTTCTACTTGTTCAAGTTTGGCTCTGACAGTATCTATCATTGCCTGGCTTTCAAGTGAGTTGACATTGCAGATGTTTGTTCTGAGCTGATAGATCTTGAGGAGAAAGTCTGAGGGCAGATGAAGGATGTTTCTGGTGTTGATGATGAGAGAGGAGCCGTTGCTGAGCAGAAAAGTGTGGTCAAGAGACTTAGTGCTCACCCAACCTAGCACATCCAAGTCCTTGACCAGGAAGGCATACAGGAACCTTCGAAGGCCCAGAACTTCTTCTTCAGTGAGAAGACTGCTCCTTGTTATTTCAAGATTGCTAGGAGTCAGTCTTCTTTCTGCGGCCGCCGAGGATTCAGGATAAGCTACCCGATGTGCTGCTTGTAGGAATCTTTGGAACCTGGGTAGATTATCCTCCATCAGGTCATGGAACCTGCCAATGGCAAGTTCAGCTGAGAGATCTGCTGAAGTGTTGATGCAGTCAGTTAGATGCAATTCTAGGACTTGGAGGGCATTGAGAGAGTTCCAGTTCAGCTCTTCTACTCCGCTGAACTCCCATCCAATCCAAAACCTCTCAGCTAATCCATCATACCCCTAAGCTAGAATAGAGTCAAACTCTAGCTTCTTTGAAGATTTGAAGATTTGGGGGGTAGTGGATTGACCTATGATGGCTGCTGCTTGTGGAAGGATGCTGAATGATGCATTTGTTTGTTCTATATCTTCAGCATCATTCAGCATTTCATCGACAGCCCTGACGACCAACTGCCAGTCTTCAGATATCTCTTCGTCTTCGTTATCTGGGGCTGGCAAGTCATGAACTTGGACAAAAGCTGGCTTGTATTGTGAGCTTTGAAGTACAAACTGCTCTTGAATCCAGTCGTCAAGACTGTCTGTATCATCTTCCATAGAAACCATCTCCCCCTTTTTGGTTGCATCAGCAGACAGGTAAGCATCAGTTTGGGTGCCTACTGATACAAGAGAGGGAGAGGCTAGAGTTGGGCATTGATGGGCTTCATGCATAGCGACTTGGTGTCTTAGTTTGGACATTTTAGCCTCTAGCATAGCCACCCTGGCCGTCAATTCCATGTTATGAAGTTTCAGTCTGTCCTCATCCACAGGTGTGGAATCCTTGGACCCAGATGGGGCCGTAGGCCTACCCTCAGCATCCCCATCACCCACGGTTTCTTGGCGCCTGGTATTCGTCTCAGTGAAGGGAGTTTCCAAGGAAACACCCTCACCGTGAGTTGCCGTGGTTGAGGTCTTAAAGATGTTGTCACTGTCCTCCTGGTCAGTTGATGGACCAGCAGTAGTGACAGCCTCGTCCACATCCACTCTTTCAATACTCCCAGAGTGGACCTTCAAGGGTGAGGAACTTGGGTTGGGTGTTTCGGAAGCAAGACCAATCAGTACCTCCTTGATAGTGGTAGTTGGAGAAGGTACATCACTTTGGTCAGGTTCCTCTACACTTAAGTTCAAAGAAGAGAGGAATGGCTCGAAGGGCTGTTCTATGGATCCGGGAAGTGATCCTAATCCTAATAGAGAGACTTCCGAAGGAGTCTCCCTAGCAATGTGGCTTTCCCTTATGATATTCTCACTAGAATGTTGTGATTCTGAGTGAGGGATGTTGGCTTGGGTTTGGGCCTTGGAGGCAAGAGAAGAAGGAGTTCTCTTGCCCCTCTTCCTTGTATACTTGGCTGCAACCGGGGCCCTGTGTTCCGGTTGAGCAATCAAACTGGGGGTGAGTAATGTATGTGCCTGTGCATCCTCAGTAGAATGCACAGGGGTTCGATCAAGGGAAACAGTAGGTTGAGTTTGTGGCAGTGAGGTGGAGGGTGTGGGATCAGTATCAGCTGGGTTTGCTGAACTGTCACCCTGGGCACTATGTGTGTTCAACATTGTAGATAACAATGGAACATCGGCCCCAGAGAACTTTGATGAAACTGTTCTCATGCTTTGAAAAATGTTGTTCTTATGTCCCAGTATTGAGTAGATTCTTGCAGTTTTTGAAAGATCTTGGTGCTCAAAATTGAACACTTCCTGCAAGAATCTTGGGTACATGAAGAACTGTGATTTCACCCCTTCTTGAAGGTTGTATCTCAAACCTTCAAGAATGAGGTGGGAAAAATTGAAACCTGCTCCTGTTATCATACCGTGAACTGCCGACGCAAGTCCGGAGCTGAGTTTGTTCCAGCCACTCCTCTTTTGAGATATGCATTGGAGAAGAGTGTGGCAGAGATACTTCCATTTGGGGCCCATGAGTGCCTTCTCTATCGTATACTCTGTTTGATTCCCAGTGTACCCTATGGATACAAAGGTCCTCATGTATACGTCTCTTGGGTAAGAGAGGGCGTCCCCTTCATCCTGAAGCTTGAGGTGTTGGCGGAGTTTTGCTTCAGTGATGATCATTTCCTTACCGTCTACTGTGCCTCTGATTTGAGGAGTGCCTTGTTCAGTAGAATACATGGCTGAGCTCCAAAAATCTTCCATGTGTGAAGTATATATGGTTGGGTTGACGGTTAGGGCATGGTAAATTTTGGACCGACAGAGGAAGTCGATCATACCGTCGAAACCTTCAGATTTCTTGCCCTTGATTAGGTATACAGTTAGGTTGTGATATAGGGAGAACTTATCGTTGGGGTTGTTTATGTCTGCGCCTGCCATTGTTATGGATTCGGAGGGAAGAGAGAAAGGTGTTTGAATGGTGGTTAATTGTGGAGGGCTTTGAATGCTGTGGGGACGGGAGAGAAAGTGATGGGAGATAGGTTTGAAATAGAATGTGAAGAGGTAGAGGGATGATTTGAGTTGGTGATATAACGGCAGACGGAGAAAAAGCAACTATACTTGTACAGTACAACCTGTTTCACTTTTCATTGTTACAGCTGTAAAACACTCGAGCAGTCATGGTGAAGACTGACGATATTTACTTTTACAGCGGGTAAAAGTTAATTTAGACTTATGTTCACCCATCAGCAGCAAACTTGGTTGCTGCTGATGGTGGGCTATCCGCTGCAAACTAGGTTGCTGCAGATAGTTAAGTCTTTCAGCAGCAGATTTGGTTGCTGCTGACTGTTGTATTCATTCCGCAGCAAAAAGGTTGCTGTTGACCGCCTTAAAGCTGTCCGCAGGAAACTTGTTCCTGCTGATAGCTTAAAGCGATCAGTGGCAAAGGCTTTGCTGCTGAAGAGTAAATCTGTCAGCAGTGAAAAAGGTGCTGCTGACTATACCCTTTATTTACAACATTAGACAGACATATTTACAATAGAAGATAGATGCATTCAGCTTAACCGATGTTGATGCTTGGTGTTTTCTTTACCTTCCATTGTTGAGATGGTGGTTTTCCATCTTTCTTTGTCTTTTCAGCAACAGACGTTGTATCTGATAATTTGGCTTTCCATTGCATTATTGGTGTTTTTCTAGTTTTCCTCACACTACCAGCAGCGGAGGATTTTAGCTTTTCAGCAGCAGACTTGGTTGCTGCTGAAGGCTTCTGCTTTGTTTTCTTGGGCTTAGCTGGACTAACAACTGATGTATGCTGATTCTTCTTTACCCTTTGTCCTTGAGGGGCTTGATGAAGAATTTGGTTGAAAGGGTTGAACTTACAGTTTGCAGCAAAGTGGTCTGATTCTCCACAGATGATGCAGGATTTTTGAGGTTTTGACAACTGCTCCCTTGGTGGAGAAAGATATTTTCTGAATTGAGTTGTCTTAGCTTCAAAGCTTCTTACCTGTTTGTTCTTCCTTGTCTTCTCAAAAGCATGTTGCTTGAGGTTTCTTTGCTGCTGTAGGTAGTAGATGCAGGTGCTGGCAGTGTGGTTATATTTTCCACAAACAAAACATGATTTTGCCAGTTTATCCTTTGAAAGATACACATAATCCTTTCTTTTGAAAAGGTCTTTGAAATTCCAAGGGTGAGCTTTGTTGTGCTCAAAAGTAGCTTCTTCCAATGTTTTTTGAACATATGGACCCCTTTCTTCAGGTGCATGATATGTGTCAAACACCTTCCTTGGCTGGACTGAATTGGAAGAAGGCTTTGAGTTGGTGGAGGTGGAAGACTGTCCCTTTTCAATAGTTAGCTTTCTTCCTTCTGGAGGATAGCTAATCCTGATTTGTTTGAAGGGTTTAGGAACTGGTATTGAAGGGATAATGGGGACTTCATCTTTAATGACTATCACTTGAGGGGCAGGAGGATATGAGGCATTACTTGTTTCAGTGGAGTCTGAGCAAGTTGACTCAGTCTCTGATGAAGTAGTGCATTATTGCACAGGGATTTCTTTGACAGTAGGGTAAAGATTTCGGTTGGCCATGTCAAGATTTGCTAGATTGAAGCTTGGTTCATGGATGGCAACGTAATCAGCAGGAGGTGAGACGGTTTTATACTGGTCAGTATGATATCCCAGCCCAGTTTTTACATTTTCATGGATTTGAATATCCAAAAGTCTTTGCAGCTTTTTGGATGCAAATTCATATTTTTCCACATGGACCTTTTGGTCTGCCAATTCAGCCCTTCCAGCTTTCAACTTAACCAGAATATCATCAATTTGAGTTTCAAGGTTTGTTTGTTCATGTTTTAATGATGAAATTTCTTTCTTTAAACAATCATTCTTTTCCTTGTAACTATTTTCAACCTTTTTAAATTCAGATTTCATTTGGTAAAATTCTTCATTTTGATCTATGAGCTTCTGGTTATGTTTCCTATATCTAAGGACTTTATCAATGCACTCTTGAGTACATAGATTTTCATATACCTTTGGTGGTACCTCTGATGTGTCTGAAGTTAGAGAGGATACCTCTGATGTGTCTGCCATGAGAGCTTGATTGTTGGTAGAAAGATCCTCAGGCTGGAAGCTCCAGTCAAAGTCAGTAGTTCCAACATTTGCACAGGCTGCAGTTAGTGCTGGAGGATAGTAGTCGCTTGAACTAGGACCAGAGTGGTCAGAGTGAAGCGCGTGAGAGGTGGAGGACGAGGCTGATTGATGGCTTGAGCTTCTTTCTTTGTCTTGAATTATTTCTAATTCATAGGCTTTTAGTATACAAAAGAGCCCGATCATCTGCAAAGTCTTCAGATTCTCAGTTCTTCTTATTGACACTGTGTAAAGTGTCCAACAGCTCGGAAGAGATCTGATGAACCTTTTGAGAATGTCTTCATTCTCCAATTTCACCTTAGAGCACTGTAGCTCTCCTACCAAATAAGTGTACCTGTTATACACACTGGTTAGTGACTCACCTTCATTGCAGACAAAGTTTTCGTATTGCTGCTTCAGGATGTCTTTAGGCTCGTTGCTTTGTGCCATTTTTGTTTTTGTTTTTGGGTGACTTGATCAAAGAGAGAGTTTAGAATAGAACCAGAGATGATTAAACAAATGTTAGTTTGTTTAATCTGAGCCAAAGCTCTGATACCACTTGTAGGATCGTGAGAATACAAGATGGTTCTGTTCTTAGTTGAGGTTGGCGGAAACAAAATCAACTACACAATTTATAATCAAGTAAACACAAAGAATACTGATAAACACTGTTGTATTAAGCTTTTGTGAATGCAAAGATTACAAGTGAGAAACTCAATGAATAAGTATGACAAGCACTACAGGCACTATCAAGGCACTATCAAGACACACTTACAATGAAGTGGCAACTCAGTATTTATAGTAACTTAGAATCAAGACAGACCCTTGATTCTAAGGATCAGATCGAACACAAGCCGTTGATCTTATTTATTAATTTACATTACACGTAAAGGCTAATCTAGTTAACTTTACTGAAACGTTTTCTTTATTCATGATTGTTTGCATGCTTGGAGAAGTGTATTGTTGTCCGTCATTGGTTGACCATAGCGGTTCCTTCTGCTTTGAGTCTGTCAGTTGCTTTTGCAAAAAGGTGTCAGAGACGCTTGGCCTGGATAGTCAGCTGCAACGTTTGGTCTTCAGTGAATAAGGCTATCAGCTGCAAAGAGTGAAGGTTGCTGCTGGTAAGCCTATCAGCAGCAAACATGGATGACCGCTGCTGATAAGCCTATCAGCAGCAACTTGTGCAGAATGCAGCTGATAAGCCTATCAGCAGCAACAAGTGTTGAATGCTGCTGATAAGCCTATCAGCAGCAACTTGTGTTGAATGCTGCTGATAAGCCTATCAGCAGCCATCTGTGTTGAATGCTGCTGATAAGCCTATCAGCAGCATTTGTACTTAGAATAATTTGGTAGCAATCAGTCTTTGGTTCTACAATGCGACAACGTCGTTGGGTTGAACTTTTAAATGATTACGACTGCGCGATCCGGTATCATCCGGGTAAAGCTAACGTTGTGGCTGATGCACTAAGCCGAAAGGAAATGAAACCCAAACGAGTTCGAGCGTTATAACTTACTATTCACCCTGGATTACCTGACAGAATCAGTAGTGCTCAACTCGAAGCCTTGAAAGAAGAGAATTTACAGCTAGAAGGTACACGCGGTATGGAAGCACAACTCGAGGTCAAATCGGACGGTATTCTCTACTTCGTCTAGCGAATATGAGTTCCAGTATTCGGAAACTTAAGGGAACTAGTCATGGATGAGGCTCATCAATCTCGTTACTCTATTCATCCAAGTTCTGACTAAATGTATCATGATCTAAAGGTGCTGTATTGGTGGCCAAAGGTGAAGGCCGATATAGCCACCTATGTGAGCAAGTGTCTGACTTGCGCAAAGGTCAAAAATTGAATATCAAAAGCCTTCCGGTCTTCTCCAACAACCAGAAATTCCCATGTGGAAATGGGAACAAATATCCATGGACTTTATCATGAAATTTCCACGAACTCCTACCGGATGTGATACTATTTGGGTAATTGTTGATCGATTAACAATGTCGGCTCACTTCTTAGCAATCGAAGAAACCGACAAAATGGATAAGCTTACTCGTATTACTTGAAAGAAGTAGTATCTCGGCACAAGGTGCCAATCTCTATCATTTCGGATCGTGATGCACGATTCAACTCTCGTTTCTGCCAATCGTTACATAAAGCTTTAAACACGCGTCTAGATATGAGCACAGCAAACCATCCTCAAACCGATGGTCAAACAGAACGTACTATCCAAACTCTGGAGGACATGCTACGAGCTTGTGTGATCGATTTCGGTAACACTTGGGAGTCTCACCTACCGTTGGTGGAGTTCTCCTACAACAACAACTATCACACTAGCATCAAGGCAGCTCCATTTGAAGCACTTTACGGACGGAAATGCCGTTCTCCCATTTGTTTGACCGAGGTTGGGGATAGCCAACTCACAGGTCCTGAACTTGTATTTGAAACTTCCGAAAAGATCGTTAAAATTAGAAACCGTATGGCGGCAGCTCGTGATCGTCAAAAGAGCTATGCCGACAAGCGTCGTAAACCTTTGGAGTTTCAGATAGGTGACATGGTCTTACTCAAAGTCTCACCTTGGAAAGGTGTTATTCGTTTCGGGAAACGAGGCAAATCAAATCCTTGTTATGTTGGACCATTCAAGATAGTGAAGAGAATTGGCCCAGTGGCGTATCAACTGGACCTACCCGAAGGACTTAGTGGCGTACACAATGTCTTTCACGTCTCAAACTTGAAGAAATGTCTAACAGACGAGACACTCGCAATTCCTTTTGAGGAACTACACATCGATGAACAGTTGCGTTTCATCGAAGAACCTGTGGAAATCATGGATACGGGAGTCAAAACGTTAAAACACAATAAAATCCCTATTGTTAGAGTTCGTTGGGACTCAAAGCGTGGACCGGAATTCACGTGGGAACGCGATGACCAGATGATGCGCAAGTATCATCATCTGTTCAAGCAATCCACATCAAACTCTTAAGGTACTATTTTAATTTTCGGGACGAAAATTCTTTCAACTAGGGGATGATGTAACACCCTCAAAATTTTTTTTGCGTTTTTTAATTTTCGGGACGAAAATTCTTTCAACTTGGGGATGATGTGACAATCCGGAATTTTCCAGTTAACTCCGTTAGAAAAATCCAGTTAAAGTTAACTGAAATTAACTTTATTCAAACCTCAGGGACTAATTCTGTCAATAAGTAAACTGAAACTACAAGGACCAAAGTCGTAATTATCCCAAAGTCAATTCTGTTGACTTAGAAAGTCAAAATCAGGTATTTTATGTTCCGTTGACTTTCTAAAGTCAAACTCAGGTTCCTCTTGATCCAGATCAACAGAATGTAACCGAAATTTATCCAAATTCGCAACTAATTCACCCCTTAATGCAATAAACCACCATCATCGAGCAATTAACACTATCATTACGCACGGATTAAACCCAATTATGGGCATTAACCTTGTAACCGTCGACCCTCATTGTGTGCGTATCAAATTCGGCAATCTTATCACAATTCTCACGAATTGAACACTCTCACACCTCCATCGAATACCTCATAAGCTTTTACACACACAATTTCGATCTGGATGGAAGCCGTAGACTATGGAGACCAAGCTTGTCGAAGTCGGGACTCATCCTATTCGAACACCTTCAATTCCATCACCATACTGGTAATAAAATGAGTCCTTACCTTCGTTTGTGTCTGTTAATTGAAATCCCTATCATACCCAGGGCTCACAACATCGAATTGATTACAATCAAGATCTAGGGTTCATCACATAAGTGGATTAATCGAACCCTGATCTAAACTTCACCTCAATGCAATTAAGTTACATGAGTAGTTTCGTAATCTTTTACTCCTCAAAAGCCCTATGCTAATTCGATCTTTCAATATCGAATTTATGATGAACGAATTCTAGGGTTCTGTACATTTTCGGTTAGATCGAACTCCAATCAAATCATCACCTTAACCAAATTAAATCACAGGGCTAGACTCGAAATGACTCGTTTGTTGGAAGCCCTATGATTCCAACAAGTAATCTTATAGAGTTCGGTCAATTTGATTTTGGGTTCATGAACTAGGGTTTCGGTTTTAAAAAAATAGAATTAACGAACTTAAATGCGACGATTTTGAAATTAACCTTAACCACAGGTTCGCTATAACCCGAGTAACAAAACCCCAATACTACCTTGCTCGATCGTGGTCGAAATCGTGGGTTTTGGGACTGGTTCTTGGTTCGGATCGCACAATGGGGAAGAACACGGTAACTTGGTATGTTAAAACGAACCGAATCCAGGTTTTGTTGCGAATACCCTAGCGGGTGGACTGGTTATGACTGAGTGCTGGTGGGGGTGAGACCCGGGTTCGAACCTCACCAGCAGCTTTTATTTTTGTAGCCTCTTTTTTAGTATTATTTTAAAACAAAATCATTTTCTATATTATTATGTTAATATTTTTCAGCCTCGGAAACCACCCGTACGCTCGGGATTGATTTTATAACCCACTTTTAAATATTATTTCACACTTTTATAATAATATGTTTATATTATTATTTAACCTATAACCCTGAACAAAATAATACATTCATATTATTCTCAAACCGTAATTCAAATTAAAAATAATATATTTATATATTATTTTCGCCACATTGTGTAACATTTCAAAAAAATATAAATAATGTATTTATTTATATTATTATCCACGTTATTATGATCCGGATACAATAATGGTTTTATTGTTTTGTCACAAAATCTAATTATCATGTTATATCTCTAAGTTTAAAATAATATAAAAAAATTTATATTATTTTCCCTAGACCATTATTAAATGGCGAAAACACACAAACATAATTTATTAAATATTGTTATTTGTATTAGAAACGTTCGATACGAAACACGTATATTTTAATTATTATATTAAGAAATCCTTATTCTCGTGGACAAGTTCGTCTAACCATTGATCCTAAGTATGTTTTAGGACGTTCGATTTTCCGTGTCGTTGCCACAAACCATTACGTGTTCCTAATTGTCACACCTTATTCTAGGGCATTCATAGGTTGTCCGCGTGCAGTTCATTTGCGGTTAGTGTTGCATCCTTGTGTGGTATAAATTACTACGCTCTGCTCATACTCAAGTGAGTTTCACGGGCCCTTTTTACTGCTTTTAACTTGGGGGAGAAAACATGCTTAAACTGATTTTAGATTTCGTATTTCATATGCTATCAATGTTAAAGCTAAGTGTAACATGCTATCACAGAAATTCCTCATCTTATTTCGAACCGTTAATATGGATCTTAGCGAGGTAATGTTTAGTAGTACTACTGGGTTTGACAAATCCCACCCGCGTTAGTCGCGCTAACTCGATTAGATATCGAACGGGTGAAATGTTAGCCTACTCACACGTGCCAGAGTTGATAGACCTGGCAGGAGGCATACAAACGCAGTCAGCTTCGGTTGCGAGCGCTTTAGTAAAACATGAACATAGGTTAGCTACCTATAGATATGCATATTGAAAGTACATAATCTGGCAAACACACTCTTATTGTAAACTTGAAACCTGTGAACTCACCAACCTCGTGTTGACACTTTTTCTTACATGTTTCTCAGGTCGCCTTGGCACAGGTTGCACACTTAGGACATGCATGGAGTCCTACTGTCATATCATTCATTTCAAATACTTTAAACAGTTTATTTAATTACATTAATCGACGCTTGTTGCGTGTAATTACTTTTGATTTCATATTAACGTTTACGCTTCCGCATTAACTCTGAACTTTTATGTTTTGACATTTCAAGTCCCATATAGTGTTGTTTGATGTAACTAATGACTGAGATCCTGGTGTGTCACCTTCCAAACGGTAAAACTCCGTTAGTTGAAATTGGGGGTGTGACAGATTGGAACGATAGCCACCCACAGCAGCCACCCGGGTTAGAACCTGGTGGGCTGCTTTCTTTTTTTTTAAACGGTTTTAATCAACAAATAATTTCTATAAAAACTATTTTTATAAACTTAACATTATTTAGATCAGAATTAAAACATAAGATTACGATTTCTAACATAAAACAATTATTTTTACAAAATTAATTGTTTAGCACCTCATTGTAACCATTTAGAATTTTATTATTATATTTCAAGACGAGGTGCTTTAAATACCTAGTTTTGTAAAAAGTATGACAAGATTTTTATAAAATACTTTATCATAAAACATTTTCGTAAATCAATTGCTTTATATTAAACTATACATATGTTAGAGTTTAAACCCATGAAACTTTTTCGAATATATATATATATATATATATATATATATATAATAACTACATTTTAGAGAATACCATTTTATCAATAAATAAATAAACAAAAGAATTTAATTATTATCTTTTTACAATAATAACCCATTTAGTGTTAAATTATTTCTGAGATAATTTTATAAACATATAAACTAATATATATATATATATATATATATTTATTATACTCCTTTTATGTAACATTTTATAATATTAAATAAATAAAATAATTTATTTGTTTAAACTATTTAACCGAAACCCTAAAACAATTAATACTTGCTTAAGACATATATACATATCTATCACATTTAACAATTAGACTTTTGTTCGTATACATACATCAACTTACAAGTCCCTACACTCAATTCTGTTGAAAACCCTAAACTCTACCTTACGCATTGTGCAAAATATTAATTCGAATTCATACTATTTCACTCTAGGTCAAACCTAGTGATTAGCAAATCACTCGTGCTACCCAGCGCTCGTGTTAACTAATACATTTGATACAAGTGAGTTTACATAGCCCTTTTTCTTATTTACATATTTGGGGTGAAACATGATTACATTCAAACACTATTTGCAATTACACACGTACAATTCTACAATATGATCATATGTGTTTATTTGTGCTTTATGCTTGAATGGTAATTGTTAAGGCTACATATACATGATATACACGTGCAAACACAAATACATTACATCAGGCTAACATGTGTTGTTATGCCCTACATTAGGATAACATGTGTTGTTATGCCCTACATTTGCATCAGGATAACATGTGTTGTTATGCCCTACATTATGATAACATGTGTTGTTATGCCCTTCAATTACAAAGTTTCATTTGTGCAACTAGCTTAACTTAGATTCTCCATAAATGCTTTATAAACCATGCATCATATGAATTGTACACAAAACATTTGAACTTTACTTGTGGTGTCAAAACCTATGTATGCTCACCAACTATTTATAGTTGACCCTCTTATTTTAAACATGTTTCAGGTACTAAGCTTTGAGTTCATATTCAAGATGCTACACATAGGAATTGAGGACCTAGTTAAATAAATAGTTAAAACTTGTTGATGTACTTCATTTTCTTTGATTGTATTTGTTGAACTTGTTATGAAATTCAGTGATTTTAATATACGGAAATTTTAGTTGAACCATGTGCTTTTGAACAGTCTACATGTCCCGCCCCGACGTTTCCGCCGTCGGTTGGGGTGTGATAGATTGGTATCAGAGCCTTGGTTATAGGGAATTAGGTTTTTAGACACTTTTGATCTAGACTATAACCTTAGGACACCCATTTATGCCATGCTTTATGAATCTATGATATGCTATATGCTATGTGCTACATGTTTAATATATAATGTAACTTATTAGGTTTCACCTAAATAATAAATAAAAACAATAATATCCTTACCCTTATCCTAAGCCTCAATCTTTCTACTACGTCTTTACCATCATAGCATGTGGAACATCATAAGTCTATTAAACTTCTTTTCACACCTTGTTAGGGTTTTAAACTTTGTTAACTAGTAGAGGACACATGCAATCTGGAAGGGTGACACCTGTATTCTGGGTATTCTGTCTAGGAAAGCATTTCATATAAATCCCAATCAACCGAGGGATCCGTATGTTTTCCTTGGAATTCCCGGGATGAGTGTTTACTTATAGGCTAAAGCATGTCTCCTTGAAAGTTATATATGTTTATTAACCTTAGTGTGTCATAGCATTCAAATGGTATTATCCCCTTTGAGTGCAATCCAAACTATGAATACTTATGGTTTAAATTATCCTTTGTTTTATATCCTAGAAATCCTTATAACTTATTATATCTTTCCCCCTATCTTTATTAAAACCTATAGCATGCCTCCCCGTTGTGCCAACAAGAGCAACAACAACAATGACCTTGCTGCCCTTCTCACTCAACTTGTGAGCCAACTCACTCAGGCGAATAACAACAATGGTGGCACTAACAACAGTGCTAATAATGGTGGTGGTGGTAGTGCCAAGCCCCCCCCCCCCCATGCACTTTCAAACACTTTAACTCATGCAACCTCGTCAAGTTCTATGGTTCCGAAGGAGCTACAAGCCTCCTTCAATGGTTTGAAAGCATTGAAAGCACTTTTCTCAACAGTGATTGCCCTGACCATCTCCTGGTTCGCTATGCCACCAGCGTCTTTCAGAAACGGGCGCTCACTTGGTGGAATGGTGAGAAGAGGAACCAGGGTGTGGATGTGACCATGGCCTTACCATGGGATGAAGTTAAGAGACTCATGTCCGAGGAATTCTGTCCTCGTAATGAAATAAAGAAGTTGGAGGCTGAGGATGGGATCTTACCCAAGACAGTGGTGAAAGTTTAGTCTACACAACTCGTTTCCACGAGTTAAGCCTTCTGGTACCCCACATGGTCACTCCACTGACTCGGGGTATTCAGAAGTACATCGGTGGTCTACCCATGAAAATCCAAGATACAGTCCTAGGAAGAAATCTAGCTACTCTTGAAGACGCTATCCGCTTAGCTGCCACATTCACCGATAACCATGTGAAGGCGGGTACACAAACAAGGAAAGGCGCAAAGAAAGTCACTAACCCAACAGCCTCTTCTGAACCCTCTAAGGAAGCCAAACCCAAACCTCATCACTTCAATAAGAAACATAACTTTGCTATCATCACCCCTGCTGTACCAATCAACCAAGTAGATCCCCTAGCCCAAAACCAGAATAAGAAACGATATACGGGCAACAACCCTCTGTGCAACACGTGCAACTATCACTACTTCCCAAACATGCCATGCCGTCTATGTGCTAATTGTGGAAGGTATGGTCATGTAGTAAACACTTGTCAATCCAGATAACCTGTTAGTTAAACCCACCAAGGGAACCGAGCCAATCAACAAGTTGCCAATCAAGTTGTTCTAGCCATTACTAATGGATGTGCTTGTTATGAATGTGGTAATCCAAATCACTTCAAAAACCAATGCCCAAGGATAGCCAATACAAACCAAGGTGGTGCTCATGGGCGTGCCTTCAACATAAACGCTAATGAAACTCAAGACAGTGTCGAGGAAGAAAATGAAACCAATTGAAGCTAATGCAAGATGGAGTCGAATAAGGATCTAGCCTGGAATAAATTATGTATTGTAATCCTTTATGTTATTGTTGTCATTATCGGAACTATTTACACCTACTACGGTTTGTCACTATAAACTTGAACTTGCTAGCCAACTTCAGAAAATGAATCATTACACCATTAACCGTCCATATAAGCACTAACGAATTTAAAAGATAAAACTCATCTACCTACATCGTGCATGAACGCCGACTAACACACCCGATCGCCTACAAAATCCGATAGTTTCCGATACGCATGAGACTTAATAAACATTCACAAAATACATAATACTAGAGTGATTACATTATACATATTTGCTTATACATGATACCCAATTGGTCACACTATACATGAAACGCATTTGCTTACAACATGCATAACACTAGATTATACATGAAACATGAGTGTTTGTAGGTCCCTCGGGTGTCACGGATCATCACATGCAAGTGCGTTGGCTAGTCGGACCGGGTGCGGAATGCCCGTGACTAGGTGGAGAATCAAACAACACAAAGTAAACCGACAAGAGAATCACTTTAAACATTCGTCTATTATAAACACTTGAAGGTTACAGAGAGAAAATACTGAGTGCACAATGTCTGCGTACTTATCTACTGTCAACCTATCCTATTTATACAAGACCTGCTCTCTGCGCACTTAACAAGTGCGCAGGGCAAATTCCTCATGCGTACTTAGCAAGTACGCAGTGTATTCTTGGATTTTATCTGTAGCAAACTGAAAACAAATATTTTTGGATTTTATATGAACAAATTAAAAAAAACATATTTTTGGATTAACATCATGAGCAAGAAGATCATATCAGTATATGAGCAATTCATCACACAGTTTATTATCAACTATGGGTAACCTATGATATGAAACAATCAAACTCATATTTATGTAACTCAATACTTTTTCAAATTTTATGTAACTTTTGCAATCAATTTGAATAATACTTGAAATGATACGTGATAAATTTCAAAGTAAACAAGATCAGGTCATGAAATGTTCAAATTTTCATTCCGAATTTGCAATACAAAGCATGAATTTTTAAATTGTCAATATTATATAATTTGAAACTATAAGCATTTTGCTTCCAAATTCATGTGAGTTAGTACCTTTTAGATGAAAAACATCGTGTACCCCACATATATGCCAACATAAATTAAATTTGCATTATCTTCAAGACATACACAGTTTATTAAAACATTAGATCAATCTCCAAGATGAACTTATCTCTATTAGCATAAGTATACAATAGCATATCCCAAAGGATATAAGAATCAGAATGATTCAGAATCGAAAGATTCTAATGAATTGGCTTTATAATAAGAATCAATTGATTCAGGTAGGAGGATCCAACTATTATCTGGATAAATTTTAA
The DNA here is from genome assembly GCA_023525975.1 of Smallanthus sonchifolius. Classification (NCBI taxonomy): domain Eukaryota; kingdom Viridiplantae; phylum Streptophyta; class Magnoliopsida; order Asterales; family Asteraceae; genus Smallanthus; species Smallanthus sonchifolius. Next base: position 30,402,277 of record CM042045.1, read on the forward strand.
TGAAATCAGAATAGATGATGTATCTAACTGATCCAAGGGTGAATATATGTTCTAAAAGATGTTGTAAGAAACATATCTTAGTTCAGCAACACATTGCATCTTTTTCGGGGCATGGGCAGTGAAGTGAATTGAAAGAGATTGTGCTAAAGACACAATTCGATATTGGTCTCATGAAATTCTTAAAACCATATATTCTATATCTGATAATGATCTTTTACACACACACTCAGGCATATAATTGATTCAAATCACAGATGTTATCATATCATATTTAATTTTCACACTACTATTGGTTCAAAAACGCTTCTAGTCTATTGACAATTCAAGTTTCAAACTCATATTCAAATTAAAACATATTATCAAGATTAGAGCATTCAAAACACTATCATTTCTTATTTATGCAGACTTTAAAATTTAGATTAAATCAAATTACTTTAAACTGTCATATATCAAAGGTCTACTAAGGTCATGTGTAATGAACTATTCACTGATGTACTATCATTTCTTCTATAACTTCAAATGATGTCAATTTTATATTTTTCATTTTGTTTTGAATTTTTATAAATAACAATTTTTGACTGAAATTTAAAATACAGAAATGTAATAAAGCAATAAAAGAAATTTAAAACAAAATCTCCCATGAAAATTGTTTTGAAAAACTTTTATTCGGGATTGATCGTACCGATCATTTTGATCAGAAATTCAAACCTGGTACGATCAAATGCTTTGGTAAAAAGATCAGCAAAATTATCATCTGTATGTACCTTTACCAGCTCAATAAACTTCTTATTTGCACAATCACGAATAAAATGATATCTAATTTCAATGTGCTTTGTTTTACTGTGCTTAACAGGATTATTTGTAATAGACATTGTAGCATTATTATCAATAAACATGGAGGTTCCTGTAAAGTTCAAACCATAGTCTCTTAATTGTTGTTGGATCCACAAGATCTGTGAACAACAACTTGCAGCAACAATGTATTCTGCTTCGCATGTTGAAATGGAGACCGTAGTTTGCTTTTTGCATTGCCACGAAACTAGACGGTTACCCAAGAACTGGCAACCACCTGTAGTAGATTTCCTGTCCAAACAACAACCACCAAAACCAGAATCAGTGTAAGCATTGAATTCAAAGTTAGAACCATGAGGAAACCATAGTCCTAATCTTTGTTTTTCTTTCAGATAACGAAAGATTCTCTTTACTTCAATCAAATGAGACTCTTTTGGTTTTTCTTGGAACCTTGAACAAATACACACAGTGAACATTATATCTAGCCTTGAAGCAGTTAAATACATGAGAGATCCAATCATTGCACGGTAGAGTCGGCAATCAACTTCTTTTCCATCCGGGTCAGAATTCAATTTATGGTTGACCGGAATCGGAGTATCATATGGGGTACAGTCCTCCATCTTGAACTGGCTCAAGATGTCCTTTACATACTTAGACTGATGAATAAAGAAACCATCTTCCTTCTGATTAACTTTAAGACCTAGGAAAAATGATAAGTCTCTCATAGCTGACATCTCAAACTTTGATTTCATAATACTCTAAAATTCTTTGCATAACCCTTCATTTGTAGAGCCAAAAATAATATCATCTACATATATCTGTACCAATAGGTATTCTCCCCCTGCTTTCTTAATGAATAAAGTCGAGTCAATATGTCCACGAACAAAATTATTCTCCAGAAGATGTGTAGACAACGTTTCATACCACGCTTGAGGAGCTTGATGAAGTCCATAGAGAGCTTTATCAAGCTTGAAAACTTTGGACGGATTAATTGGATCTTCAAACCCCGGTGGCTGACACACATAAACTTCCTCCTTGACTTTACCATATAGGAAAGCACTTTTTACATCTAATTGAAACACCTTAAATGTGACAATCCGACTTTTCAAGTTAACTCCGTTAGCAATCTCGTTAAGTACTATGTTAAAACCTAACTCAGTTAACCCAATATTAAACCCCAGGGACTAATTCTGCCATCATTTAAATTAGAATTACAAGGTCTAATTATGTAATTACCCTAAACTCAAGCCGGTTGACTTTGAAAGTCAAAATTGAAGAATCCTTTGTTCCTGTTGACTTTCTAAAAGTCAAACCGAGTGTGTGATAATCCAAATCCACGAGCTATAGCCAAAATTCATCCGAAATTATAACTGAAATGGCTGTTAATGTCAGTTTCGATCATCATTGAGACGATTAACATCGCCATTATGTTCGGATTATTCTTAATTATGGGTATTAAACCCGTAACCGTCGACCACCTCTTCGTATACATCAAATTCGACGGATCCTTGTATTGTTTTTACAAATTGAACATACACTCACGTAACTTGCACCTCTCTGAAGCTTTTGACAAACTGAATTGGCCGGATTAACAGTCGAAGACGCTGGAGACCACCACAGCCGCAGTCGGGCATCATTTTAGTCGAGAACCTCCAATTCATCACGCATTTTGGTAATTTCTTGTATCCATAGTTTCGCTTTAATCTGTTGATCATTAGCCCTATGCTAATTCGGCTTTATAACATCAACCCGATCAAGATCGAACTCTAGGGTTCTTATCATTTTCGGTTTAATCGAACTCTACCTTAAAACGTGTTTAAATCCAATTAACTTATATCGTTAGACTCGTAATCATCTGTGTAGTGAAAGCCCTATATCAACTTAATCTCAGAACATCGAATCTGTCATAATCCTAATCTAGGGTTCTTCATTAAAACGATTTGGGGGTTTCGACCCCAAACCCAATATCAATCAAATTAAACTACAGGGATAGATTCGCAATACCTTGTTCTGCAAAATCCCTATGGATTCATCAAATTGTACTATCAGATTTTATCAAATTAATTTTTAGTTCATATCTAGGGTTCCGACTCTTGAATCTGGAATTAAACAAACCTAAACACGTTTATTTCACAATTAAACTCAACCCCAGACTCGCCTCTACCAGATTAACAAAACCCCTAGGTCACTTTGATCGATCGTTATCAGATTCGTGGGAATTGGCACTGGTTTCGATCGGATCGTGATATGGGGGGAAGATCACGCTGAAACTGTATTATAAAACCAATTGAAACCGGGTTTGTACGCAATACCCTAGCGGAGGGATTGGTTAAGACAGTGTGCGTGTGTAGGAGAGACCCGGGTTTGAGGCCGGGCTCCCACATTTTATTTTTGGGACACTTTTTAGTATATTTAATTATTAAAAATCAAACCCCTTATTATTATAATATTATACAAATGTGTTCTAGCCCGGGAAACAACCCATAGGCTCGGGTTTGAATTATTAACCTACTTTTGTTATTATTTCTCACCTTTAAAAATAATATATTTATACTATTTTCAAACCATAACTTCGTATAAAATAATATGTTTATATTATTTTCTACCCGTGACTCGTGTTATTAAATAATATATATATTTATATTATTTCGTATCTTTTTATAACCCTGTGTAACGTTTGAAACTAAATAATAATATAATTAGCTATATTCTTTACTCGCATTTATTACCTCCATAAAAATAATATATTTATTATTTTTACCACGAATGAGTAATTAGAATATTCATACGAACTTAAAAATAATATATTAAATTATATTATTTTTCTAATTTTTGTAAACGACAAAACGCTCGAATATATTTATTATATATTATTTTGTCATTCGTCGCGTAACGTATATATATTTTAATTAAAGAATTCCTATTCCCGTGGACACGTTCGTCTACTGTTGGTTATTAGAGCATTTACTTAGGACTTTATCATTCCGTGTCGTTGTCACAATTCCCATTTTATCCCTAATTTTGTAGGTCCAGGTAACTCAACTACTGATCGAACTCGTGATATGACGTTTCTATAACACGAAGTGCGGAATCCTTCGTGTTAACGTTTGTATACTAACCGACAATTCAAAACAACATGCGTAAATAAACTTCTCAAATATATTCAGAATCACAATGGTTTACAGACTCAATCAGACAAATCGTTCTTTCTGTTCTCTCTGTCTAATGACTCAGTAAACTCATATATATAGAAACTAACCTGCTGTAAGCGAACTTATTAAGTTCGCCTGAAACAGACTAAGCGAACTTAACAAGTTCGCCTCAGTTAGACCTAAGCGAACTTATTAAGTTCGCCTCTGATAGACCAGGCGAACTTAACAAGTTCGCCTCTAGGCACACTTGTAAAAACACTTAGCAACTTTAAACAATTACATAGTAAAAGCATAAAGACATAAAATCTAACTATTACAAGCTTTTGTCATTACAAATCTATGTCCTAACAGACTCCCCCTTGACAATAGCTTGATCTTATGTCTTCAGTCTTTGTCCTGAACTCTTCCAGTTGTTTGGTAGTCTGCTGCCAGCATGCACACCGTATCTTCTGCATATCTCCAAAACTCTTTTGTACTGTAGACCTTGTTCTCTCCATTCATCAGTATACATTATCTCATTCTTTCACAGCGTCCTCTGATCTTTCTTTGAAAAAGTAATAAGATTCATTGCGTCATAGAAACACACAATGACCTTATTATCTTTATCTTCAACCCTTGCTTCACTAGTATTAACATCAACATACCACCATTTCATATTCCCAAGAAAGTCTTGAGGAATATTCTTTAATGGTATCTTGTGTATAGCACGCACTGGTCTATACTTGTATATCCAGGTTACTTTCCCAGTCTTAGGAACTGTAATCTTCACTCTCTTTCCCTTCTGTGGTTTCAGCCGTTCATACTTACCCGAACTACCTTCTTTCTTTATCAGGTTTGCTATCACATCAGCCAAACAATTCTTAGATCTATTTATGAGTGGCTTTAAAGCTAGACCATTTATTTCACACCTCGGCAAGGTATTGAAATATTTGATCCTTGGCTTTAAGTATTGAACGCCATCAGATCGTTTGATTACAAACAATTTTGATTCAACTTATGATCCTTCCTACACACTGCTCTTTATTCACATATTTCTCTTTCTGAGCAGGTTGTGCTGGAGACTTGGGTAGCACCTTCATCCAACTGTTTACAACTTCTCTCCACTGTTCTCGTGTCATCCCTGTATCTCTGAACATCACAGGTTCTTCATTAATCTTCGGAGACTCAGTGTGAGTAGTTTCAGTTTCAGCACCCTTATTGAAATGAAGATTCTCATCATCAGTATCCATCTTTGATTCAGCTGTATCATCAGGCAGTGTGACGTCTTCAATAGAGTCCATAGAGTCATTTATTCCGTCATAGGAGAACTCAGGAACAACATCCTCTTAGATGAAATTATACGGCACCTTAAGACCGTCACAACCTTCATAGGTAACACTGTCTTTATCTTTCTCTATTTCAATCTCTACTATTTCTCCTTATTCTATCTCAGTATCTGACATATCATCTTCCATGTCATTGAATAAATCGTCAATGTCATCAAGACATTCAATCTTTTCAGCTTCCTCTTCTTCTGAATCTTGAAAGAATTCTAATAACAGAATTTCTTCGTCATTAGTACCAGAAGTATCTTTGTCTTTGTTTCCTTCAAGAGATTGTGATGTCGACTCCCCCTGAACTCTAGATATAGGATTAGCGTCAGTGTATTGATGATCACCCTCAATATTTCCAGCAGGATCATTGTCTTCATCATCACGTCTTTGAATTGACTCTGTATGACAAGTATCAGGTATCCTCAACTCCCCCTGAGCGTCAAGACGCTGAACGAGTTTGGACACTAAGACTTGCATATCAGCAATCTGTTGAGCTTGAGTCAGAATCACCAGCTGCCATTGTGAATCAATAGATACAAGTGAGTTAACTTGTGTTTGTAAAGATAGCACTTAAGATTCAAGGAAAGTAATCCTGTCAGAATCAGAAGGCTTTGACGGACCAGCTGTGGATTGTGGAATAGAAGGACTTGAAGTAGTAGGAATGACTAGAGGAACAGGAGTATGAATTGGAGATGGATCCTTAGATTGTGGAGTAGTAATTATCAGAGAAGCAACAAAATTTGCATCCTCAACTCCCTGAGAAGATTTGGCAGCAGCAATCGATGTAGACATTAACTTTTGACGTGTAGGATCTGGATTAAAGTCACTGTCAGTGTCAGAACTCTCATCGACCAAAGATCTTTTTCCAAGTACTGATCCGGAAGGAGGATCCCGAATAGACTTGCGTTGTGGTCGTCTGGCTTGAGATTTAATGCGTTTTCCAGCATTAGCCAGTGGAATAGCAGCCAACCATTCAAAATGACCTGGAGAAAAATCCCTAGATTCATCAGAATCAGTGCTGTCATCATAAGATGATTGAGTATCATTTGAATAAATCTTGGATACATCAAGAAACCTTGACCTTCAGCCGGATTTATCTGCATTACCATCTCCCGATAAAAATAAAGCAAAAAATTGAATCTTTTATTCAATGTTAAGGCCACCATAGCTGTTTGAAGAGCCATCTGTACCAGCTTTTCGCGGAGAGATGCATTGTATAATCACATGCATAAAGTATCTCCATTCACCTACTAGTCCACCTTTCCGAGCTTGTGTATCATTTTGTCGTCCACGATAACCCATCCTTTGAAAACAACCCATAATAAGAGTGTTAGGATAAGATATTGGATCTTCAGCATTTCCACCCAAATCTAGAGCAGCACGAATTGTCTCTTCTGAAATTGCAATCTCGGTATTATTGACTGTTGCACGAAGGACATGTGGTTCCACATCAATATCTTGATGTACCATATCCCAGAATTGTTGGATGTACACCAAGCTAATATAAGGATCCGCAGATAATGCAACATGTAGTCTTGATCGATTCAGAAAATTGATAATTCCCTGAAAATGAACTGCTTCTGGCACATTAGGATCTAACAATGCCACTTGATTATGCTTATATTCGACACGTCGAGCCATCTGTGAAAAATTTAGGACAACACAACAAACATTAGTAGACTAACACATATATGAAACAACAAAAATATCAAATAAATTTTTTTTTTTTAAAAATTTCAAACAAAAAAAATATCACAAGTCCTTTTCACTATTGACCCCTAGGCGAACTTAATAAGTTCACTTAGTAGTGCAAGAGGCGAACTTAATAAGTTCGCCTGACAAGTTCGCTTCAAACAAGTTCGCTTGGAACAAGTTCGCCTGAACCTGAGACGTTTCAAATTCAAACACAGATTTTCTTCAAACTTCGGCAAATCGATCGACATAGTGAAATAACCATATACAAGCAATCGAATAACACATTACAATAAAAAATGATGATCAATTTTATATTTAGGTAAAAAAATAGGTCAAAAAGTCCTTGAAACAGTCCGACTAAAACCGAGATGAAAAACCATCGAATACTCTCAATTTAGCGGATGAAAATCAACGAAAGTACCTTTGTTAGATTCGCAATGCAATTTTGATCAAGAATCAAATAGAAATTAACACTCACAACACAGTTTTAAAATTTTGATAAATTTGGGCAAGTTCGCTTATGTTCTGATGAAGACGATGAAAGACAAGTTCGCCTGATTCAACACTTATTCAGATTAAGTTCGCTTGATTAAGCGAACTTGTTAAGTTCGCTTAACAATCCTTCGGCGAACAAGATAAGTTCGCTTCACCCTAGACTGAAAATTAAGCTCGCTTCACTGATTTAAGCGAACTTATTAAGTTCGCTTCACTGTACACAGGCGAACTTAATTACTGTTCAACCTTTTTGCCTTGAACACAAATTTTACCATCTTCAACCTTTCAAATCTCGAACTTCCGTCAGCAACACATATTTGATCCAATCCCGAACAATTTTATTAAAAGTTTAGAATTTTCATGGAAAATAAAAATCAAAATCTTTTTGAATTTTATCTATACAGACGAAAACACATATTTTTGATTTTTCTCAGTACAAACTGAAATCACATATTTTTGGTTTTTCTCTATACAAACAGAATCACATATTTTTGATTTTTACCTGAATAAACTGAAATCACATATTTTTGGTTTGTACATCATGAGCAAGAAGATCATATCAGTATTCAATGAATTCATCACACATATTATCAATAACAAAGGGTAACCTATAGTAAGAGACCATTCAACTCAATTTTGTGCATTTTTTTTTTTTTTGAAACTCATTTAATTTGAATAATATTTGAAATGATACGCGATAAATTTCAAAGTAAATAAAATCAGGTTATAAAATGTTCTTTTATTTATATCGAATTTGAAATATAAAGCCTGAATTCTTAAAATTGTCAATATTATATTATTTGAAACTATAAGCGTTTATACCGCAAATTCATGTGATTTAGGACCATTTAGATGATAAACATCGTGTACCCCACATATATGCCTAACTGAAAATAAATGCACTATCTTCAAGACATATTTAAGATTTTACTAAAGATTATCTGAATATTCAGAATGAGGAGACATCACTTAGCACATAAATAGCAGAATCCAAATTGGATTGTAAAGGAATCAATGAGATTCAGAATCGAATGATTCAATATTTTGGCTTATATTTGTGGAATCATAAGATTCAGGCACGTGGATGCAACTGTTATCTGGATTATGAATTCAATGGAATCAGTAAAGATGATATATCAATATGATCCAAGGGCTAGTATATGTTTGACAGATGTTGTCAAGGACATATCTTGATTATACTTCAAATTGCATGCTTTTCGGGACATGGGCACTGAAGCAAATCGAATGAATAGTGCTAAGGACATAACCCGAAACTGATCTCATAGGAAAATCTTTATTAAAAGCTAATATTCTTTATCTGATAGAGATCTTTTAACGCACACACCCAGGCATAAAATGGATTTAAATCACAGATGTAATCATATTATATTTAATTTTCACACTACTATTAGCTTCAAAACGCTTTTAGCCTATTGACAATTCAAGTTTCAAATTTTATACACAAATTATAAAACAAATTATCAAGAATAGAGCATTCACAACACTATCATCTCTTATTTATGCAGACTATGAAATTTAGATCAGATCAACTTATTTTAATCATTTATATATCAAGGTCTATTAAGGTCGTGTGAAATGAACTAATCACTGATGTACTATCATTTCTTCTTAAAACCTCAAATGATGTCAAATTTTATATTTTTCAATTTGTTTTGACTTTTTATAATTTAAAACTTTTTGACTGAAAAAATAAATGCAGAAATGTAATAAAGCAATAAAAGAACTTAAAAGAAAATTTTTCATGAAATTCTAATTTTGAAAAACTTTTATTCGGGATTGATCATACCAATCATTTTTATCAAGAATTCAAACCTGGTACGATCAAATGCCTTAGTAAACAAATCAGCAAAATTATCTTCAGTGTGTACCTTGACCAGCTCAATCAACCTTTTCTCTGCACAATCACGTATAAAATGATATCGAATTTCGATGTGCTTAGTTTTACTATGTTTAACAGGATTATTCGTTATGGACATAGTAGCATTGTTATCAATAAACATGGGGGTTTCTGTGAAATTCAAACCGTAATCTCTCAATTGTTGTTGTATCCACAGGATTTGTGAACAGCAACTTGCAGCAGCAATGTATTCTGCTTCGCATGTAGAAATCGAGACTGTGGTTTGCTTTTTGCATTGCCAAGATACAAGTCGATTTCCTAAGAATTGGCAACCACCTATTGTAGATTTCTTGTCCAGACAACAACCACCAAAATCAGAATCAGTATAAGCACTGAAATCAAAGTTAGAACCATGAGGATACCATAGCCCTAAATGTTGTTTTCCTTTTAAATACCGAAAGATTCTTTTCACAGCAATTAAATGAGATTCTTTTGGCTTTGCCTGAAATCTGGAACAGATACACACGGCGAACATTATATCCGGCCTTGAAGCGGTTAAGTACATGAGGGATCCAATCATAGCTCTGTAAAGTCGACAGTCCACATCTTTTCCTTCCGGGTCAGAATTTAATTTATGATTGACCGGAATTGGAGTATCGTATGAAGTACAGTCCTCCATCTTGAACCGGCTCAAGATGTCTTTGACTTACTTGGACTGATGAATAAAGAAACCATCTTCCTTTTGATTTACTTGTAAACCTAAGAAAAACGATAACTCTCCCATCGCAGACATTTCAAATTTCGACTTCATAACACCCTCAAAGTCTTTGCACAACCCTTCATTTGTCGAGCCAAATATAATATCATCCACATAAATCTGTACCAGTAGGTAATCTCCCCCTGATTTCTTTATGAATAAGGTCGAGTCTATCTTTCCACGAACAAAGTCATTCGCCAAAAGATGTTTAGATAAAGTCTCATACCATGCACGAGGAGCCTGATGAAGACCATAGAGGGCCTTATCTAGCTTGAAAACCGTGTTCGGATTCAGTGGATCTTCAAACCCCGGCGGCTGACACACATAGACTTCCTCCTTGACCTTTCCATATAAAAATGCACTCTTGACGTCTAATTGAAACACCTTAAAACCTTTAAAGGAAGCAAAAGCTAGAAACAGCCTTATTGCTTCAAGCCTTGCAACCGGCGCATAAACTTCGGTGTAATCAATACCTTCTTCTTGATTGAAGCCCTGGACAACTAATCTTGCCTTATTGCGTACCACGACACCTCGATCGTCCTTTTTACATTTAAACACCCATTTTGTTCCTATCGGATACGCACCTTTCGGAAGATCAACCAGATTCCAAACCTTAAGTTCGTCAAATTGAGCAAGTTCTTCCTGCATAGCTTCTATTCAGTTATTGTCATTTAAAGCCATCTCTACATTCTTGGGTTCAACCTGCGAAATAAAGCAAGAATGTGAGCAATCATAAAGAACACCAGAATCTTTAATGCAAGTATATAAACAAGTATTGTCAACAAGAGAACGAGTTTTCACTCCATCCTGTAAATTTCCAATTATATTTGTTACTAGATGATCTTTGTGTTCCTTGATGGATGCGACCTCAGGAACCGGCAACACATCAACTTGAGTAGAATCAGATTGATAAGAATAATCTTGAGGAATTGGAATTTCCGAGTCTAAATTTGTTGGAATCTCCCCCTGAGCTTGTGTCGAAGGTAATGGATCATCACTCAACAACGGATCAGCAGAAGAATCTTGAAAAATAGCATTATCCTCCTCACTCTCTGAATCTTGTGGACCTGAACAAGAAGCAACATTTGGATCTGTAGCAGAAGTAGATGGAATCGATGAATTGGGAACTGCATTTGGTAGAAATCCATTGTGCTGAGCATCTTGACAAGAATCATAGATAACATCAGCATCTTCATCAGAAATGTCAGAAGGTAAATGAAAAGACTTGAATAAGTTTTCATAATCAAATGCCCAATCCGGACCAATCGCCATTTGTGGTAAAGACCGATTTGAACAGTCAATATGGAACCATTCTTCAACTTGGCGTGTCTCTTTATTATAAACCCTCTTGGTTGATGAATTAGCCACATACCCCAGAAAAATCCCTTCAATAGCCTTTGTACTGAATTTTGTTGGGACATCTCTAACCTTCAGTAGGGTACACAGATTACCAAAAGGTAGTAAATATTCCAGATTCGGCTTTCGATTATTTAGCAATTCATAGCAAGTCTTGTTATATCGTTTTACGATCAAGACCCTATTCAAAACATGACACGCAGTATTCACAACTTCAGCCCAAAAGGTGACTGGAAGCTTAGAATCTGCAAGCATCGTGCGAGCTGTTTCGACCAACGTTCTGTTCTTTCGTTCAGCGACACCGTTTTGTTGAGGAACATATGGCGCACTGAATTCATGATGAATTCCTTTTTGTAGACATAATAAGCCCATTTTGCTATTCTTAAATTCGCTGCCATTGTCACTCCTGATTCTTCTGACTTTCAGATTGAATAAATTCTCCAAACCCAGGATTAAGTATTGTACTAACTCAGTAGTTTCAGCTTTAGAAGAAAGAAACTTAACCCATGAAAATCTGAAGTAATCATCAGTTACGACCAAGCAATACGATTTCCCACCAATGCTCCTATTACTGATAGGACCAAACAAATCCATATGCAGCAACTCCAAAGGAGTTACGATAGAATTCGTCGACTTCGATTTGTGAGATTTCTTTCTCCGCTTCCCCTTCTTGCACGGTATACAATCATCAGGAACTGAGAATTTCATTTTCGGAATACCAAGCACAAGATCATTCCTAACAATGTAGTTCATCTTCCTGCAGTTTATGTGAGCTAGCTTCCTGTGCCACAATATTGAATCAGATTCCGACGCCTTGGAGAGTAAACATGTTGGAATTGAATCCGTTGTAGTGGCAACACTCATGTCAAGGACATACGTGTCATTTCTCCTTGGAGCCTTCATGAGAATCCATTCATCAGGAATCACAAAACCCGGTTTCAGAATATAGCATTCATGATCGTTAAAATGGAATGAAAACTTCTTGTCACAGACTTGTGATACGCTTAAAAGATTGTGTTCCAGCTGCTCAACATAATTCACCTTTTCAAATTTATTTTGTCATTCTTTAACGTTCCCTGGCCTGTTATATACCCGCCTTTATTACCCGCAAAAGTGACATAACCACCATCAATTTTAATCACATCCTCAAGCAATCTAACATTCCCTGTCATATGTCGAGAGCAACCACTATCCACATACCATGTATTGTTGATAGTCCTCCTTGGTTGTCCCTACATAAACAACGAGAATCAGTTAGAAAGTGGAACCCAAGCCATCGTGGTCTTGGGTCGTCCGGATTGATAAAAATAAACAACTTCTTGTAATGTACAATCAATTTTATCATTCAATTTTGCAACAGATGTTTGACAATCAGACCTTTTCAAAGAAGAACCATTTTTATTATTTTGAAAAACATTATGTGATATATTATTGTCAGATTCAGATGTTTTCAAAATTTTCTTTAATTTTTTGTTTCTTCTTCTTCTTTGAGGTCTAGACAATTTAACCTCCTGAACAGAATCTTTTGAAATTCCAACTTTTGGAATCTCAAGTTTCTCCTTGCAAACAAAGGATTTTGCATTTAATAAATTATGTTGTTTAAATCCACGGGATGTAACAAAAGAATGACCAATCACATTTTTCTCCAAACTAGAAGACGACTTTCCCTCATCATTTTGTTTAAGAATTTTCACCACTTTCGTTTGTGAAGGAACAGTCTTCATTTTACCCTTGTTCTTGTATGGACAATTAATCAAAATATGACCAGCCTCATTACAATGAAAACACACTCGTCTTTCATGATAACTTCTGAAATAAGATGTTTTCTTTGAATTTGAAGAACCATCAGAAGAATAAGCTTCGGATGAATGCCCAGAACAATTAATCGGCTTCTTAGGAACATAAGTCTGTTTTGACACCTTTGAAGAATTCACCTTTTGAAAACCAGCCGCAACAAACCCACTTGACGCTAAGATTGGAGAAAGTTTAGTTGGAACCACTTTCACCTCATCAGGTTCTGTCAAGATGCATCTATCCCTAGTAACATTCTTCACAACCTTTGGTTCCTCAATTTTCACTTCTCTCGGAATGCCTTCTACCTTTGAATCATCAAACACTTCATCTTCTGTATCACAATCATACACCATGTCTTCACCCGTCACTGGATTCATTTTTAATACTGTCTTGGGATCAATCTCCTCTTCATGAATGATTTCAGGCTCAACTACATAATTTGCATTGAACGGAGGAGGAACAAACCCAATACCAGCAACCCTCTTTGTGGGATCAGCATTAGCATTGAAATAATCCAAAACTACAGACGAATTCTCAAACTGTTCCAGCTTTCTATGTAACTTTATCACCTCAGATTCTTTTTCAGAAATCTCCTTGTTCTTTTGGGCAACTACTTCATTTCGTTTTTCAATTTCAGCATAAGCCATATCTAGATGATAACCCTGCTCTTTGTATTTTAACCCAAGAGAATTTAAGTCTCTTTTCAAAGACTCAATTCTATCAATGCACAGTTTATCATTATCTTTCAGTTTCTGATTAACTGAATGCATTGATTTCATGTCACAAATTAAATTTGTGTTATCATCCATGACTTTTTGTAGTTTATCTTTAACAGAAATGCAATTAGAACAAAATATATGACAGACAGAGTCTTTTACCTTAGTCGGGTCAGACATGTCTGCCATGAATACTTTGCCAATCGGAATATTATCTGAATCTTCACCAACTGAAGCATTTTCTGTAAGAACAATTTCTTCCTCAGCAACCCCTGTCACAGCATCAGAATCAATACTTTTCTCTCTTTCTTCCTCATCATCCACACTTGGAACACTATCACCATCACACGAATCATCACTAGAACTTTCATCATCAGTAGACTCTTTTGGTTTTTCTGAATGAATTTCAGCAACAAAATACTGACTCACAGCACCCACCAAATCTTCCAGATGAATGCCCCAATCATAGTTTTCGTCATTTTGAGCAACTAAAGCTGATGATGCAGATGCATGATTTGTATTACCAGAAGGACCATGATTTTGATTACCAGATGAACCATGTGACTGATTCCTATTATGCTGAAAGTTAGATTGCTTCTTTTGAGAATCAAATTCTACCTTTGGCTTCACACACTCTTTAGCAAAGTGACCATACTCTTGGCAATTGTAGCACCTAACTTTGCTCTTATCAAAACCCATACGCGATCGACTATTTGAACCAATATATTTTCTGCCAGTTCTCTTCAAAAAATCTTTAGCTTGTCGCATTAACATGGCCATATTCCATTGAATATTCATTTCTTCCAGATCAACAGGGTCAATCTGTCTGAAATCTTCTTCTATTACCTCAGGATCATGTATTTTTCCTCCAATGAAATTCTCATATGATGCCATGAATGAAGAAAACATAGCCAGATAATTATCAGCAACTTTCTGATTCACATGAGATCCAGATGATGTTGAAGCAGTAGTAGCAGAAAATCTAGAATGGCTTGTATGACCAGAATAAATTGGAACTCCAGAACACTGATCATTTGAAGACTCTTGAGCATCACCAGAAAAGAATGCCACTCCAGCAACAGATTTACCAACATATTTGGCAAAATACATCGAGGGATCCTGGATATGCTCCATATTAGTCTCTTTCTTTTTCATATTCATGTCATGTGACTGAATCTTTCCTAGGACTTCTTCAAGAGACATGGTTTTGTACTTAACATTTTCTTTGATCAAAACCGTATACACATCAAACTTTGATGGTAAAGTCTCCAAGAATTTATCATTGATTTCCTCAGTCTCATATACCACAGATGCACTAGCCAGTTCACTAAGAAGATGATAGAATCTTGTAGCAAGATCATCCAAAGATTCATTCTGAAAATGTTTAAAAACTAGGAACTGCTTCTTTAGTAACTCTTTTCTACTTTTCTTCACATCTAAACTCCCTTCACACCTTTTCTGTAGTGCTTCCCACAGTTGTTGAGAAGACTTTAACTGTTTAAAACTGTGATAAATTTCCTTTAGTAGAGACATCGAAATGCTAGCCATTGCTTTCTTTTCTCGATCAAATAACAGCTTCTCTTCAGTAGTTAAAGCTGACACTGGTTTTGGAACATCATCTTTTCCCATCCATGAATAAGTAGGGTGTGTATATCCTTCCAAAATTGGAATCCAAAAACTAGTATCGGTAAAAGATACGAATTGGTCAAACCGATCTTTCCAATTTGAATAATCAGCTAGATTCAGCAACTTCAGAGGTTTTTGAGATGTACCTATCTCATTGTCATAATTGAACATGTTTGTGACTTGGACCATATTTGCCATGTTAAAAAAATTTTCAGAAAAATTTCTAAGTATTGAGCTGTTTTACCCTTAGGCGAACTTAATAAGTTCGCTTTAGTGAGTATTAAGCGAACTTGAGATCAGGCGAACAAGACAAGTTCGCTTAAGGAGGAAATCTGGTAAGTTCGCTTAACAGCTAAGTTCGCTTGAAAATGTGAGAAGCGAACTTAATAAGTTCGCTTGCTAAGTTCGCCTGCACAGGAACTCAGCAAGTTCGCTTAAGCTGCTGTAACAGATTCAACAGAATCTTCATCCAAACACGAACCGAAACCTTCAAAATTCATGATTTCTCAGCGAATTGATGGAATTTAAGGAAATTGAACCGTAGGATTATGAATTTTATCAAATAGAACAGTTCTATCGGACTAATTTCGTCAAAAACACTTCCAAAATCACGAATTCAGCAGAGAAACGATCTTCAAGAACTTGAAAAACTCCATTGTTGCAGAAACTTCAAAAATGTTGAATTTCTTGTCAAATTGTACGCAAAAACCGTCACTAATCATCGAGAATCGTACTAAATTCACGAGCATAGGCTCTGATACCACTTGTAGGTCCAGGTAACTCAACTACTGATCGAACTCGTGATATGACGTTTCTATAACACGAAGTGCGGAATCCTTCGTGTTAACGTTTGTATACTAACCGACAATTCAAAACAACATGCGTAAATAAACTTCTCAAATATATTCAGAATCACAATGGTTTACAGACTCAATCAGATAAATCGTTCTCTCTATTCTCTCTATTCTGTGTTCTGTCTAATGACTCTGTAAACTCATATATATAGAAACTAACCTACTGTAAGCGAACTTTTTAAGTTCGCCTGAAACAGACTAAGCGAACTTAACAGGTTCGCCTCAGTTAGACCTAAGCGAACTTATTAAGTTCGCCTCTGATAGACCAGGCGAACTTAACAAGTTCGCCTCTAGGCACACTTGTAAAAACACTTAGTAACTTTAAACAATTACATAGTAAAAGCATAAAGACATAAAATCTAACTATTACAAGCTTTTGTCATTACAAATCTATGTCCTAACAAATTTATGTGTTTATAATTTTAGGGCATACGTAAGTCGCCTGAGACTTACACTCGTGGTTCCAACTCATCTCTTGTGCGATATTACCTACGCTGATCAGGTGAGTTTTCACGGCCCCTTTTTACTGTTTTAACTTGGGGGAGAAAACATGATTTAACTATTTTGAGATTTTGTAATTCATATGTTATCAATGTTAAAGCTAAGTGTAACACGCTATCACAGAAAGTCCTCATCTCATATCGGACCGTTAATATGGATCTTAGCGAGGTAATGTTTAGTAGTACTACTGGGTTTGACAAATCCCACCCGCGTTAGTCGCGCTAACTCGATTGGAGATCGAACGGGTGAAATGTTAGTCTACTCACATCGCCAGTGTTGATAGACTAGGCAGGAGGCAAATAAACAAACAGTCAGCTTTGATTGCGAGCGCTTAAGTTAAACATGAACATAGGTTAGCTACCTATAGATACATTTTGAATGATCATAAATCTGAAAAACTCTTATTTATATATTGAAACCTGTGAACTCACCAACAAAATACATAAACTAGCATACATACATATACCAATCCATGAATATGAGCATAAACCATGAGTTTTCCAACATTACATAGCATACACAAATACAAGTCTTGTAAACAATTTTAAACTCTCAAATACACTATTTCCTTGAAGAATAATTGTGCCATTGTCATAACATTAAGATAAATCTTGCCAATAATCCATAAGAGTTGTCAACTGTAACTAAACTTCATCTAAACCAAAGTGAACAAAAGTTTTAGCTCATCATGAGCACAAGAACAAACAAAGAGTAGAGAAAAATGGTAAGAAATATCAATGGAATACACGAATCAAACCACCCCTCCAAGCCCAAATGTTATAGATGATGTATGTGATGCTCTTGATGTTGTAATCCCTCCTAAAAGCTTGAAATTTGGCTAGAACAAAGTTGGTTCGGAGCACAAAACAGGGTTTTATTTTAAACACTATCTACATAAACCAAAGTTCATTTTCTAAACATAAATATATATTTACATGATATATATTTTAGCATATTTTTTCACAATTAAATAAATAAAATTATTTATTTATTTAAATCCAACCCTACGTCAGTCACTATTAAGTTCATATATGTATACCTTGAACTCATAATACGCATTAAATTCGTATTTAAACATAGTATGCCTTTACATAAAATAACACAAATCTATTTGTACCAACCCACAAACATCAAAACCCGTTGAACCCAAGACTTAGGCATAGATTTTTGTACACGCTATTAACTCAATACACATTATACACTAGGTTAACGTGGTGAGTTACAAGGATCGTTTGCCACATAGACTCGCGTGTTAGCTACACTCTTGATTCAAATGAGTTTACATAGCCCCCTTTTTATTTTGTACTTTTAGGGTGAAACATGATTTACTTTTGAAACTTGTTGCATAGACTTAAAATACAATTCAATAATATGATATTATGTGTTATGTGCTTTATGCTTGAATGCTATGAGTTAAGACTACATATACATGACTTTAGTGCAATCATTAACTCCGTACAAGCCAACGATTAACATTGATAGATCTATTGAGTCTGACAAACCCACCCGGTTAGGGTGTTTGTTACCGACTTTACATTAGGGTAACCTGCGTGTTATGCCTCAGTCACAAGGTTTAATTGTACACACCTAGTTTATAGATTCTCCATAAATGCCTTATACACGTGTATCGTATGAATTGTATAAAATACTTTAAACTTGGTTATGTGTCAAAACCTATGTATGCTCACCAACTTTTAGTTGACCTCGTTTTCATCATGTTTCCGGTACTAATGCTTGAGAATAAGTGCAAGATGCTTCACTTAGGACCGATGGCGTATAATTTAAATTAATGAGACTATTTATGTATTTCCATTTTCCTTGTAACGTTGGATTTATGTTTATTTGTGACATGAAATTGGATGTTTAATTATTTAAACTTTAGCAAACCTTGAGCTTTTGAACAGTCTACATGTCCCGCCCCGACGTATTCCGCCGTCGGTTGGGGTGTGACAGATTGGTATTAGAGCCTTGGTTATAGGGAATTAGGTTATTAGACACCTTTGACCTAGACTATAACCTTAGGACACCCATTATTTCCATGTTCTATGATTATATGATATGCTACGTGCTATGTGTTACTTGCCTATTATATTAATATTTATTTTATTTTGATACTTTATTTGTTAAAATTCATGACTTAGTAGACTATACTAAATAAATAAATAATATCCCTACCCATACCCTAAGCCTCATAACCTTCTTACCTACTTCTCTGTCATCATCATCATAGCATGTAGAAACTTCATGAATTTAAATCTATAGAATTTCTTTACTTCCTCGTTAAGGTTTTAAACTTTGTTAATTATTAGAGGACACGTGCAATCTGGAAGGGTGACACCTGTATTCTGGGTTTTCTGTCTAGGAAAGCATTTCGTATAAATCCCAATCAACCGAGGGACCCGTATGCTTTCCTGGGAATTCCCGAAATGAGTGTTTACTTATAGGCTAAAGCATGTCTCCTTGAAAATTATATGAGTTTAATTGACCTTAATGTGTCAAAGTATTCAAGTGATTATGTTACTATTTGAGTACAATCCAATCTATCATTTACTACTTCATCTATTATTTTATTCCCTTTTAAATTCAATCAACTTTCATAAGTCCTTACATCTTTTATTGTCTTGTGCAAATCTGTAGAATGCCTCCCCGTCATGCTACCGTGGCCAACAAAAACACTGATATTGCTGCTATCCTTGCACAACTGGTAACTCAACTCACTCAAGTTAACGGTGCTACAAACGGTAACCATGGGACTAATGGTGGGGGTGGTGCCAACCCACCGCAATGCACTTTCAAGCATTTTAACTCGTGCAACCCCACTAAGTTTTATGGCACTGAAGGAGCCACGGGTCTTTTGCAATGGTTCGAGAGCATTGAAAACACCTTTCTCAACAGCGATTGTCCCGACAACCTCCACCAGCGTTTTCCAAAAACGAGCGCTCACTTGGTGGAATGGTGAAAAGAGGAATAGGGGCATGGATGTGGAAATGGCCTTGCCATGGGATGAGGTCAAACGGCTCATGACCGAGGAGTTCTGTCCTCGCAATGAAATGAAGAAGTGTGAATTTTGGGATCTTGCCCAAGATAGTGGTGAAAGTTTAGCCTGCGTGTTATGTTTCCATGAGCTAAGTCTCCTAGTACCTCATATGGTCACACCTTTGGCTTGGTGTATTGAAAAGTACATCGGTGGTCTGCCGATGAAGATTCAAGACACTGTTTTAGGGAGGAACCCAGCTACCCTTGAAGATGCCATCCGCCTATCCGCCACACTAACCGTTAACCATGTAAAGGCGGGTACGCTAACAAGGAAGGGTGCTAAGAAAGTCCTAGACACGGCAACACCTTCTGAGTCCTCCAAAGGGGTCAAACTCGAACCTTTCTCTAACAACAAGAAACAAAAGACTAGGAATTTTGCTGTTGTTACCCCGGCTGCCCCAGTCAATCACGTTGCTCCTATGACTCAGAATTCAGCCAAGAAACATTATGTGGGTAGCAGCCCTTTATGCAACACGTGCAATTACCATTACTTCCCAAATATACCTTGTCGGATATGTGCCAGCTGTGGAAGATATGGGCATTTAGCCAACACCTATAGGGTCAAACCACCCGGCAATACAGCCAACCATGGAAACAAAGGGGTTCCAACTATCACTAATGGGAATGCTTGCTTTGAATGTGGTAACCCAAACCACTTCCGAAACCGATGCCCAAAACTTATCAACCCTAATCAAGGTGGAGCTAGAGGGCGTGCTTTCAACATAAATGCTAATGAAGCCCAGGCCAACAATGATGTGGTCAACGGTACGTTCCTCGTTAATAACCAGTATGCTTCCATACTATTTGATACCGGTGCCGATAAGAGTTTTGTTTCACTTAATTTTGAACCTTTGCTTGCTAAAAACCGAACTAAGTTAGAGAAAATGTTTACCGTTGAAGTAGCGGATGGAAACCCCATCATCATTGACTCCATTATCCACGATTGTGTCATCGAACTTAATGAATATTCCTTTCCCGTGTAAAGCCCCTTTCCCGGGTAACCTCACTTGTTGGATTTACTCATAAACATAGCCATTAATCACTGAACTTTTAATTAAAAACATTCAAACACAGCGGAAGCATACATCATTCAATAACATAACATAGCATAGCAACGGAAGTCTTAACATTAAACATAACATTTTCTTAACATAAATAAAAGTGGGATGTCAGTCTCGTGCCGGGTAACCTTCACGCCTTCGCACGACCCTTCCTTTCTGTACCTGAAATGTATACTAAAAGTCAGCTAACGCTGGTGAGTTCTAGTTTAATGCAATTAGGTATAAACATTCTTTTCTTTATAAGTATGCATAATTATATATATACGTTTATATAAGTACACATTGACTTGAATTGCTTCTCATTTATCATTCTTCGCAAATACATATAGATATATATTCACATCATTGGTCTCATTTATTTTCATAACTTTTGCTTCTCTTTCTTCTTTATTTTGTGATTACATATACATATGCATTCACCTTTTCTTTTCTTTTCTTTACATTCTTGGGTAATACACTTAAGGGTGATCAACCCGTCATTTGTTTGCGAATGTCACCAAGACAAACGCCACGGTCCACCGTCATGGCCCGCCATTCTTACAACCGTCCGGCAACTAGTGTCCGTCCGTCATTATCTTACAACCGTCCTACCGAAGTAGTCCGTCATTATCTTACAACCGTCCTACCGAAGTTGTCTGTCATTATCCTACAACCGTCCTACCGAAGTAGTCCGTCATACTTACAACCGTCCTACCGTCGTAGTCCGTCATATTTGTCTGACTGCCCTAAGGTATCCGTCTCCCACCCGAACTAATTATACAGCCGTACATCGATTTCGGGACTTGCTCCACCGTAGTGGCCTATTTAGTCTACCTTTCTAGACTTTCATTTCTGGCTGCATAATAGTCGAGTGGTCGCCTGTCTACCGAGGTAGCCGTTATCATTGTTCCATTCATAACGTTTATTCATTCATAGCAAGCAATATATACATGGATATAAAGCAAGATTTCATTCTTACACATTGTGTTGTTCTTTCATTCATTCTATATAATCATACGATTCATTCTTTGTGCCTAATTCATTTATGTATATATATATATAACATAAATATTTGTATATCACGTATGATTACATTAGCGTTCATATCATTTATTCATTTAGTGTATACATTTCAGCCCCAAATCATTTAATAAAGTGTGCACATAACATAGAAGGGGGCACATAGAACTCACCTGATAAGCTTCTCTAGGTTGTCCTAAACAAAGGTCCAACAACGTCACTTCCGATCTGGATTAGGTGGTTAAATACACATTAGACCCAACCCCGACTCTAATTGTTTAATCATTCTAAACTTACTTACTTTACTTAACCAACCTGCTGTCTGCTGTCTGCTGCCTGCGCACTTAGCAAGTGCGCAGGGACTTGCTCCTGCGCACTTGGCAAGTGCGCAGGAGTCTTCCTCCTGCGTACTTGGTAAGTACGCAGGGACTTCCTCCTGCGTACTTGGTAAGTACGCAGGGACTTCCTTCCTGCGCACTTGGTAAGTACGCAATACCTGGTTCTTGGACCAAAAATCCGAAGTTCTTGCATGCAAACCCGATCATGTCAATCTTACAATTTTCTTTGATCAAAACGTGCGGTTTTCATTCTAGATGCTATTTCTAAGCTTATTATCAAGTTTCATCCGTAAAAACATCATTTATTTAGCTAAAACTCGAGAAACCCCAACATGAACAAAAACTCAGATTATGGTTGAATCATTACCTGGATTGAAGTTCTGATTCTTTGGTTTTGCTCACGAGCTCAGTTGTAACGTGCTCCTCTAATCTCGTGACGATCCGTCGACTTTCTCTCTCTAGACCCGAGCTCCCTTTCTCTCTCTAAGATGGTGAAAATGAAGGTGAAATGAGCTAGTGGGCTGCCTTGCCCCTTTTATACCTGGGCTTCCCTCGGCCCGTTGGAGCCAAGCCCAAGCCCATCCGTTCTTATTTCGTTTTATAACGTTTAAATCTCCATCGTATTATTATTTACTTAGTTACTATTTTCGGGATGTTACAAGACTACCCTCCTTAAAGAGGTTTCGTCCTCGAAACAGTTTATACGTCAAACAATTGAGGGTATAGTCCGCTCATCTCGTCTTCTTTTTCCCATGTGTCTTCTGATCCTTTTCTGTGCTTCCATTGTATTTTGACAAGCTGAATCGACTTATTGCGTAGTCGTTTCTCAGCCCGATCAAGAATGGCTATCGGTTCCTCTACATAATTTAGACTGTTATCCACTTCGATCTCGTCGTAAGGTATGTGAGCTGTGTCGTCAGCTAGGCACTTGCGTAAGTGCGACACGTGAAACGTAGGGTGTATTCCACTAAGCTAAACAGGTAGGTCGAGTCTGTAAGCAACTTGGCCCACTCTTGCTAAAATCTTGAAAGGTCCGACAAACCTTGGACTTAGTTTGCCTCGTTTTCTGAACCGAATGATTCCTTTCCACGGTGATACTTTCAACAGTACCATGTCCCCTACTTGAAATTCTAAATCCCTTCTTCTCTTGTCCGCATATGATTTCTCTCTGTCCTTTGCGGCTTTCATTCGAGCCTTGATTTGATCAAATTTCTCGGAAGTAGCTTTGACCACTTCGAGACTTGCAAAATCCTTCTGTCCAATTTCCCCCCAACAAACCGGGGTCCTACATTTCCTTCCATACAACATTTCAAATGGCGGCGTGCCAATAGTTGTGTGATAGCTGTTGTTATATGAAAATTCTGCCAATGGTAGATGGCTTTCCCAACTCCCACCGAAGTCAATGATACAGGCCCGGAGCATGTCCTCCAAGGTCTGAATGGTCCTTTCCGATTGTCCATCGGTTTGAGGGTGGTAAGCGGTGCTGATGTTCAATCTAGTGCCTATCGCTTCATTGAATTTCTTCCAAAACCTCGATGTAAATCTAGTATCCCTGTCGGACACAATCGACAACGGCATACCATGTCTGCTCACAATTTCCTTGATAAATATTTCTGGTAGTCTTTCTGACGAAGAAGTCTCACGTATTGGTAAGAAGTGAGCACTTTTCGTCAAACAGTCGACGATCACCCAAATGGTATCATTGCCTTTAGCTGTTCGCGGTAGCTTGGTAATGAAGTCCATCGTGATCTCTTCCCACTTCCATTCCGGTATTGGTAAAGGTTGCATTTTACCGCATGGTTTCTGGTGCTCGGCCTTAACTAGAGAACACGTTAGGCACTTGCTCACGTACTCTGTCACATCATTCTTCATGCCAGGCCACCAGTACTCCTTCTTTAAGTCTTGATACATTTTGTTTGTCCCAGGGTGGATGGAATAACGAGACTTATGGGCCTCATCGAGTATTTTGGCTCTAAGCTCGCCAATCTTAGGTATCCACATCCGGCCAAACCTAGTTCATACACCGTATGCATTTGCATCAAAATTCCCTTGTTGTCCTACTATTCTTTCCCGTTTCACATTTCTTTCTAACAGTGCTTCATCTTGTGCCTTTGATATTTCACCCATCAAGTCTGGTGTTATAATCAGCTGACACGCTTTGATCCGGATAGGTGCCGATTCTTCCTTTCTACTTAAAGTGTCAGCCACTACGTTTGCCTTGCCTGGATGGTACAATAACTCACAGTTATAGTCTTTCAGTAGCTCTAACCATCTCCTTTGTCTCATGTTTAATTCCTTTTGTTCGAAAAAGTACTTCAGGCTTTTGTGATCGGAGTAAATGGTGCATTTAACTCCATACAGATAGTGTCTCCATATTTTTAACGCGAAAACTACTGCTGCTAATTCTAGATCGTGTGTTGGGTAGTTAACCTCGTGAATCTTTAGTTGGCGCGATGCATAAGCAATTACCTTCCCTCGTTGCATGAGTACGCACCCTAAACCCTGCCCAGAAGCGTCAGAGTAGACTACCAAGTCTTCATTTCCATCAGGTAGTGTCAAGACTGGAGCTTGGGTTAATCGTGCCTTAAATTCCTCAAACGCGTTGTTTTGGGTTTGACCCCATTCATATTTCACTTCCTTCCGTGTCAGTTTAGTTAGTGGCGAGGCTATCCTTGAGAAATCTTGAATAAACCTTCGATAGTAGCCTGCCAATCCCAGAAAACTTCGTATCTCTGTTGGTGTCTTTGGGACGTTCCATTCCTTTACTGTCTCGATCTTTGCAGGATCTACCATGATTCCGTTTGGGTTTATTACGTGACCTAGGAATTGGACTTCCCTAAGACAGAACGCGTATTTGGAGAACTTTGCGTATAACTTTTCCTGCTTTAACACCTCCAGAACCTCTCTTAGGTGACAGTGGTGATCACCCTCGCTTTTTGAATACACCAGTATGTCGTCTATAAAAACTATCACTGATCGATCCAACATTGGTCGACACACTCTATTCATCAAATCCATGAACGCTGCTGGTGCATTAGTCAATCCGAAGGACATCACGAGAAACTCATAATGCCCATAACACGTGGGAAACGTGTCTTTGGTACGTCTTCCTCTCTTACTTTCAACTGATGGTAACCCGACCTAAGATCGATCTTTGAGAACCAACTCGCACCTTGCAGTTGATCAAAAAGGTCATCTATTCTAGGCAGTAGGTATTTGTTCTTTAATGTCCTCTTGTTCAGTTCACGGTAATCAATGCACATGCGCATGCTGCCGTCCTTCTTCTTTACAAATAGTACCGGAGCGCCCCATGGTGAAATGCTCAGTCTAATAAATCCTTTTTCTGTTAATTCCTGTAGTTGAGACATCAATTCTTTCATTTCTGACGGAGCTAATCGGTAGGGGGCTTTGGCAACGGGCTCAGCTCCTGGTAGTAAGTCAATCTGAAATTCTATTTCTCGATCGGGTGGCAACCCAGGTAGATCCTCAGGGAATACTTCCGGAAAGCTGCACACCACGGGTACATCCTTGAGTTCTTTCGTTTTCATTCTATCGTCAATAACATACACCAGATAAGCTTCGCAACCGCGCCTTATGTAACTTTTGGCCTTCATCATCGAGATGACGTTCGGTATCGTGCAATTCCAATCCCCATAAACCGTAATTGGACATCCGCTAGGAGCTTTGAGGTGTATCCTCTTACGTTTACATATGATTTGAGCTTCGTTGGCAGCTAACCAATCCATACCCAATACTATATCGAATCCTCCTAAGGTGAGAAGGAATAATCTAGAAGGAAACTTATGACCCTCTATTTCTATGATACAATCCTCTGTTACTTGGAATACTGCCGAATTTTTACCAACGGCAGTTTGTACGCTAAAGGCCTTTACTATGGTGTTGACTGTACAATCCAATTTACGACTAAATGCATTTGATATAAAACTTTTACTAGAACCAGAGTCAAATAAAATGGCAGCATTTTCATCATTTAATAGAAACGTACCTGACACAACATCAGGGTTTCCTCTTGCTTCTTCCTCAGTCGGTGCATAGGCTCGAGTCCTAGCCCTTGGCTGTTCCTTTTCAGCTTCCTTTTCCTTTCCCGAACCGGATTGTCTGGTTTTCCTGCAATCCCTAGTCAGGTGACCAAACAGTCCACATCCTTGGCATTTAGTGTCTCTTAAGCAGTCACGAGCATAGTGCCCCGCCTTCCCACATCTATAGCAGATGGTGGTGCCGATTCGACACTCGCCAAGATGTTGCTTTCCACACTTCTTGCATGTTTCATAATCATCTGTTCTTGACTTCTTAACTCCAGTGTTTACATTCCCTTTCGTAGGCCCCTAGGCGGGTTCTCCCATTTTCTCTTTTGTGTCTCAGGTGTCGGGTCCTCATTGGCGTAGTCGTCGTAGACGATTCCGCTCAGATTCACTACCGACTCGAAGGTCGAGGGTAGGTTAGCTTTTATATGAACACGGACCCGTTGTGGCAACCCCTTAACATAATACTTGATCAAACGGTCTTCAGTTTCTACCAGGTGGGGTACTAGTTGAGCTAGCTCATTGAATCTCGAAGTATACTGGCGGTGCGTCTTGTTTCCAGCCTTAAGGTTTAGGAATTCATTTTCCACTCGATCAATTTCGTTCTGTTGACAGAACTTTTGGATGATCAGCTTCTTCAAGTCATCCCATGTCATTCTGTTTATAGCATTTGGTGACTTAGTTCTCTGAATATTCCTCCACCAACTTAGTGCTTCGTTGGCGAAAGAATGAGCAACGTATTTAACAGCCTGGTCTGGTCGACACTCGCTGATGTTGATTACAGCATTCATCCTCTCAATCCATTCAAGCGTTACCACTGAATCCTTGCTCCCATCGAACTTGGGTGGGTCTCCGTCCTTAAAGCCTTTGTAAGTACACCCACGGTTGCTCGATCCTATCTTTATTTCATCCCCATCACTATCATATACTTTCTCTTCCTTGTCTCCTTCATCCTCCTCTTTACTTTTCTTTATTGCCTCGGATAGTAGATCAGGCAATACCTTCTTCAAAGTGAGCACAACTTCACGGGCAATAGCATCCCTGACTTCAGGTTCCAACTGTATAGGCCCTGGACTGTCGTCCCTAATTGGGGTCACTTCTGTTTCGTGCACACTTTCTGTGTGCTCTGCGTGCACACTCTCTTCTTCTTCTATTCTTTGGTTCAACGGAGGTCTACCTACTCGGCCAGTGCGACCGCCTCGGCGTCCTGTCCTTCCTCCACCAGCCATAGTTCTTAGTTTCCTGATAGTTATAAAGGGAATACATCAATGTCATTTCTTCAGATCATAGTTTCGAACAGTACGAGCAAGGCAAATTCTTAATTACAATGACCGGTTTGTGATTACTAATTTACATTGCTTTTCGGGTTCAAAACTCTTCAAATCAGTCATGGCATTAACATCTATTTGTTCTAAGTTATGGTATCTATTCTTATGCAAGAGCATTAACTTTATTACTTACTTACCGTGCTGGCGTTGGCGTTGGTTACCCATACTGACATCCGTGCGTTGGTCCCATAATCAGTTTGTGTCCAGACATTTAGGGATGTCTGAATCTCTCAAACTATTGCTCTGATACCAACTTGTAAAGCCACTTTCCCGGGTAACCTCACTTGTTGGATTTACTAATAAACATAGTCATTAATCACTGAACTTTTAATTAAAAACATTCAAACACAGCGGAAGCATACATCATTCAATAACATAACATAGCATAGCAACGGAAGTCTTAACATTAAACATAACATTTTCTTAACATAAATAAAAGTGGGATGTCAGTCTCGTGCCGGGTAACCTTCACGCCTTCGCACGACCCTTCCTTTCTGTACCTGAAATGTATACTAAAAGTCAGCTAACGCTGGTGAGTTCTAGTTTAATGCAATTTGGTATAAACATTCTTTTCTTTATAAGTATGCATAATTATATATATACGTTTATATAGGTACACATTGACTTGAATTGCTTCTCATTTATCATTCTTCGCAAATACATATAGATATATATTCACATCATTGGTCTCATTTATTTTCATAACTTTTGCTTCTCTTTCTTCTTTATTTTGTGATTACATATACATATGCATTCACCTTTTCTTTTCTTTTCTTTACATTCTTGGGTAATACACTTAAGGGTGATCAACCCGTCATTTGTTTGCGAATGTCACCAAGACAAATGCCACGGTCCACCGTCATGGCCCGCCATTCTTACAACCGTCCGGCAACTAGTGTCTGTCCGTCATTATCTTACAACCGTCCTACCGAAGTAGTCCGTCATTATCTTACAACCGTCCTACCGAAGTTGTCCGTCATTATCTTACAACCGTCCTACCGAAGTAGTCCGTCATACCTACAACCGTCCTACCGTCGTAGTCCGTCATATTTGTCTGACTGCCCTAAGGTATCCGTCTCCCACCCGAACTAATTATACAGCCGTACATCGATTTCGGGACTTGCTCCACCGTAGTGGCCTGTTTAGTCTACCTTTCTAGACTTTCATTTCTGGCTGCATAATAGTCGAGTGGTCACCCGTCTACCGAGGTACCCGTTATCATTGTTCCATTCATAACGTTTATTCATTCATAGCAAGCAATATATACATGGATATAAAGCAAGATTTCATTCTTACACATTGTGTTGTTCTTTCATTCATTCTATATAATCATACGATTCATTCTTTGTGCCTAATTCATTTCTGTATATATATATATATAACATATATATTAGTATATCACGTATGATTACTTTAGCGTTCATATCATTTATTCATTTAGTGTATACATTTCAGCCCTAAATCATTTAATAAAGTTTGCACATAACATAGAAGGGGGCACATAGAACTCACCTGATAAGCTTCTCTAGGTTGTCCTAAACAAAGGTCCAACAACGTCACTTCCGATCTGGATTAGGTGGTTAAATACACATTAGACCCAACCCCGACTCTAATGGTTTAATCATTCTAAACTTACTGACTTTACTTAACCAACCTACTGCCTGCGCACTTAGCAAGTGCGCAGGGACTTGCTCATGCGCACTTGGCAAGTGCGCAGGAGTCTTCCTCCTGCGTACTTGGTAAGTACGCAGGGACTTCCTCCTGCGTACTTGGTCTTGGACCAAAAATCCGAAGTTCTTGCATGCAAACCCGATCATGTCAATCTTACAATTTTCTTTGATCAAAACGTGCGGTTTTCATTCTAGATGCTATTTCTAAGCTTATTATCAAGTTTCATCCGTAAAAACATCATCTATTTAGCTAAAACTCGAGAAACCCCAACATGAACAAAAACTCAGATTATGGTTGAATCATTACCTAGATTGAAGTTCTGATTCGGAGGTTTTGCTCACGAGCTCAGTTGTAACGTGCTCCTCTAATCTCGTGATGATCCGTCGACTTTCTCTCTCTAGACCCGAGCTCCCTTTCTCTCTCTAAGATGGTGAAAATGAAGGTGAAATGAGCTAGTGGGCTGTCTTGCCCCTTTTATACTTGGGCTTCCCTCGGCCCGTTGGAGCCGAGCCCAAGCCCATCCGTTCTTATTTCATTTTATAACGTTTAAATCTCCATCGTATTTCTATTTACTTAGTTACTATTTTCGGGATGTTACATCCCGTCAACCTCATACCTATGCAACTGGGAAGCTTTGATATCATCATAGGCATGGATTGGCTATCTAGTCATCATGCCGAGGTCGTTTGTTTCGAGAAGTGCATCCGAATTCCTCTCCCCTCGGGTGATACATTAAAAGTCTTTGGTGAGAAACCATGTAGTGGGCTTAAGCTCATGTCATGCACTACGGCCCGAAAGTACTTACGGAAGAAGTATGTGGCCTTTTTAGCCCATATCGTCCAAAAGAAGGACCAAGAGAAGAGTATTCATGACATCCCCATCATTCGTGACTTTCCCGAAGTATTTCCTGAATATCTATTCGGTCTTCCACCCGTTCGTCAAGTAGAGTTTCGTATCGATCTTGTACGTGGAGCTAATCCTGTGGCTAAAGCTCCATACCGTCTAGCACCTTCTGAGATGCAAGAACTTGCAAGTCAGCTCCAAGAGCTTTCCGATAAAGGTTTCATTCGTCCCAGTCATTCACCATGGGGTGCACCCGTCCTATTCGTGAAGAAGAAAGATGGCACATTCCAGATGTGTATTGACTACCGCGAACTCAACAAACTTACCATTAAGAACCGTTATCCTTTGCCTAGGATTGATGACCTCTTTGATCAACTCCAAGGTTCCACCTACTTCTCGAAGATTGATCTTCGATCCGGATATCACCAACTTCGTGTACAAGAAAAGGATATTCCAAAGACTGCCTTTCGTACGAGATACGGTCACTACGAATAGATGGTTATGCCTTTTGGGCTAACCAATGCCCACGTGGTTTTCATGGATCTCATGAATCGCGTATGCAAACCGTACCTAGATAAATTCGTGATCGTCTTCATCGACGACATCTTGATCTACTCCAAGACCAAATCAGATCATGAACAACACCTTAAGTTGGTTTTAGACCTTCTAAGAAAAGAACAACTATATGCTAAGTTCTCCAAGTGTGAATTTTGGCTAAAGGAAGTTCAATTTTTGGGTCATATTGTCAACGAAAAGGGAATCCATGTTAATCCCGCAAAGATCGAAGCCGTTAAGAATTGGAGTACCCCTAAAACCCCTACCGAAGTTCGTTCCTTTCTTAGTCTTGCTGGTTA
The DNA here is from genome assembly GCA_023525975.1 of Smallanthus sonchifolius. NCBI lineage: Eukaryota > Viridiplantae > Streptophyta > Magnoliopsida > Asterales > Asteraceae > Smallanthus > Smallanthus sonchifolius. Next base: position 30,433,359 of record CM042045.1, read on the forward strand.
TTACCGTCGTTTCATCTCAAATTTTTCCAAGATTGCTGTCCCTCTCACGGCCTTGACCCACAAGGGTAAACACTATGAGTGGGGACCAAAACAAGAGGAAGCCTTCCAACTCCTCAAGCAAAAATTATGCAATGCTCCTATTCTCACTCTTCCTGATGGCAACGATGATCTGGTGGTCTACTGCGATGCATCAAACCAAGGTCTCAGTTGTGTTCTTATGCAACGGGGCAAGGTGATCGCTTATGCATCAAGACAACTTAAAATTCACGAAAAGAATTATACGACGCATGATCTTGAGTTGGGTGCGGTCGTCTTTGCATTAAAGATTTGGAGACATTATCTCTATGTCACGAAATGTGTGCTGTTCACTAACCACAAAAGTCTCCAACACATCTTCAATCAGAAAGAACTCAACATGAGGCAACGACGTTGGGTCGAGCTCCTTAACGACTACGACTGCGAGATTCCATACCTCCCGGTAAAGCGAATGTTGTAGCCGATGCCTTGAGTCGTAAGGACCACGTTATGCTTCATTGTGTTAGGATTCAAACTGATATTCAAAATCGCATCTTAGAAGCTCAACACGTCTCGGTTACCGAGGGTAATCTATATAACAAAATGTCATGTGGTGTTGAACTCCTATTAGAAACCAAACCTAATGGTCTCCTCTATTACTTGAATCGTATCTGGGTCCCCGATCGTGATGACCTCCGCGCAGTTGTTATGAACGAGGCACACAAAACTCGTTACTCCGTCCATCCCGGGGCTGATAAATTGTACAAAGGTCTTCACCAACAATACTGGTGGCCCGGGATGAAGAAAGACATTGCACTTTATGTTGCAAAATGTCTAACTTGTTCTAAAGTCAAAGCTGAACATCAACATCCTTCTGGTTTGCTTAAACAACCTGAAATCCCTATGTGGAAATGGGAAAACCTAGCCATGGACTTCATTACCAAACTCCCTCTTACTTCTAAAGGTTATGATAGTATTTGGGTGATCATTGACCGTCTCACCAAATTAGCTCACTTCCTACCCATCCGAGGAGACTATCAGGTGGAGAAACTGGCCCGAATCCACATCGACGAAATTGTGAGTCGTCACGGGGTCCCACTTAACATAATATCTGATAGGGAGGGTCATTTCACCTCCCGCTTTTGGCAATCCCTCCAAACTGCTCTTGGTACACGCTTGGATTTAAGCACGGCTTACCATCCCCAAACTGATGGTCAGACCGAGCGTACAATCCAAACTCTTGAGGACATGCTTAGAGCTTGCGTGATTGATTTTGGTGGCAATTGGGATTCATATCTATCCTTCATTGAGTTCTCTTACAACAATAGCTACCACACAAGCATCAACATGGCTCCATTTGAAGCTCTCTATGGTCGGAAATGTCGCTCTCCTATCTGTTGGAACGAGATTGGCGAAGCACAAATCACTGGTCCTGAATTAATCCAAGAAACTTCCGACAAGATCCTTCAGATTCGTAACAACATTCAAGTGGCAAGGAGTCGGCAAAAGAGTTATGCCGACAAAAGACGTAAACCCTTGGAATTCCAAGTCGGTGATTTTGTACTTCTAAAGGTATCTACTTGGAAGGGGGTGATCCGTTTCAGGAAGAAGGGTAAACTAGCACCTCGCTATGTGGGCCCATTCAAGATCCTCGAAAGAATCGGGAAAGTGGCTTACAAACTCGAATTACCTCCATCACTTGTCAATGTACATCCTACTTTTCACGTGTCCAACCTAAAGAAATGTCTTGCTGATGAGAACCTCCATATACCTCTTGACGATGTGCGCATTGATGACACGATGCCCTTCGTTGAGAAACCGGTAGAGATCATGGGTCGTGAGATCAAGCAACTCAAGCGAAGCCGTATTCCTATTGTCAAAGTTCGTTGGGATTCTAAGCGTGGACCTGAATTTATTTGGGAATGTGAGGACCAAATAAAGCTCAAGTACCTTCACCTCTTTGCTGATACAGTCGCCTCAACTAGCTAAAATTTCGGGACGAAATTCCCTCAACATGGGGATACTGTAACCTTTCTGATTTTCACGTTTTCATTTTGGTACAATAAGACATGTATGAATTTCAATCTTGGTGAAATGATTATATCAAGCCCTACTTCAAAATTTCTACCTGCATTTGTTCTAGAATCCCTATATACACATAAATATTTGAACACATATGTATATATATATATATATATACATTTATACATCATACAAGTACATATACACATATATATACATATATATATACATACCCAAACATTATACAAGTACATACACATATACATGCATACTAGTTTGAACCCTAACCGATTGAACCTTAAATTAAACCCCACACACGGAATTTGACTTTTAAAACATTAATTTTGACTTCTCTTAATCAGTTTGACTTCCAAAAGTCAAAGGGGCCAAGAACCGTGATAATCCAAGACTACAGGTGACAGATCTTTGTCGAATTGGACTCCTCGTGGATCCATAAACAGAAATCGACCCAACCTCAGCCCAATTATCATATCAATTCGATAATTCAAGTGGGCGAATTCGAATTCAAACAGATTTGACTTCGCAAAGTCAAAATCGTATCAATTCAATTCCAATCCGAAAAATTAACGCGTTTAACTTCCCAAAAATCACGCGTAAACATTTCCCGGATGAATGTGGACCTGTACACGACCCAATACACCAAAGAAATCAAACCAATTTCGTGTGAATTAATCCCGACAGCTGTCGCTTACAAACCGTATTCAAACCGGGAAATTTTGATAAAATTTAACGAATTAAATCATACCCACACCTTCACACAATCGATTACAAACTCTCTGAACTTCCTATCAATCTGCATATCACCTCTAATCACCGATCGAGCACCAAGAACATCAGAACCAAACTCGTAGCCGGCAACCGTCGATACGCAGCCAAATCGAGTAAGGTTAGTCTCTTACTTTTCGTTTTCAAACGTACATCAAAAACCCCTTATCAATTCGTATCCGACTTTTGCATTGGGTTCGATTTCTGTCAAATTCTTAAACCTGTTCATACGATTTTGATTCGGGGATTTCGATCGATTATTTTTACGTATTTAGTTTATCGAAATTCATATTTAATCAGCGAAACCATCTGGTCCGACTGGCTATGTCATTGCGCCATCGGACCAAATGGTGTGGGTTCGAAACCCACGACCCATGCCCGGCCAGCCTTTTTACGCGTGACTCAAAACCAGACCCGGCTCTTGAACCGAACTGGCTATATACAAATCGAAGCCGGTCCATAACACGGGTTAGCCCCCTGGTCCGGTGGTTGAGACGAATGCCTGGTACAGAAGCCACCGGGGTTCGAGCCGGGTGGCCTGTTTTAATTTTTGAAACCATTTTTAAAACCCGAAAATTTTATAAAAAAATATTTTTATAAACCATAAGATATTTATAACAGAATAAAACCAGAATTTATAAATTCCTATAAAAATTCAGATTTTAATCCAAATTAAATGGTTAAAATTACACATTTAACTTTTTAAACAAAAACTTTAAATATCTAAAAATTTATTTCTAAACATATATTTATATCTATATATTTTAACATATTTTCACAAATAAATAAATAAAAATTATTTATTTATTTAATCTATTTAAATAAATGAAATTAGTTATTTATTTTATTTATTTAAACTAAACACTAATCACATAAGTAGAATTTCTAAACATATATTTACACCCATATATTTTAACATATTTTCACAAATAAATGAATAAAAACTATTTATTTATTTATTTCTATTTAAATAAATATAATTAGTTATTATTTTATTTATTTAAATTAAACACTAATCACATAAGTAGAATCTCTAAACATATATTTACATCCATATATTTTAACATATTTTCACAAATAAATAAATAAAAATTATTTATTTATTTAATCTATTTAAATAAATGAAATTAGTTATTTATTTTATTTATTTAAACTAAACACTAATCACATAAGTAGAATTTCTAAACATATATTTACATCCATATATTTTAACATATTTTCACAAATAAATAAATAAAAATTATTTATTTATTTAATCTATTTAAATAAATGAAATTATTTATTTTAAAAACTATCTACATAAACCAAAGTTCATTTTCTAAATATAAATATATATTTACATGATATATATTTTAGCATATTTTTCACAATTAAATAAATAAAATTATTTATTTATTTAAATCCAACCCTACGTCAGTGACTATTAAGTTCATACATGTATACCTTGAACTCATAATACGCATTAAATTCGTATTTAAACATAGTATGCCTTTACATAAAATAACACAAATCTATTTGTACCAACCCACACACTTCAAAACCCGTTGAACCCAAGACTTAGGCATAGATTTTTGTACACGCTATTAACTCAATACACATTATACACAGGTTAACATGGTGAGTTACAAGGATCGTTTTGCCACATAGACTCGCGTGTTAGCTACACTCTTGATTCAAGTGAGTTTACATAGCCCCCTTTTTATTTTGTACATTTGGGATGAAACATGATTTACTTTTGAAACTTGTTGCATAGACTTAAAATATAATTCAATAATATGATATTATGTGTTATGTGTTTTATGCTTGAATGCTATGAGTTAAGACTAGATATACATGACTTTAGTGCAATCATTAACTCCGTACAAGCCAACGGTTAACATTGACAGATCTATTGAGTCGGACAAACCCACCCGGTTAGGGTGTTTGTTACCGACTTTACATTAGGGTAACATGCGTGTTATGCCTCAGTCACAAGGTTTGATTGTACACACCTAGTTTAACTATAGATTCTCCATAAATGCCTTATACACGTGTATCGTATGAATTGTATAAAATACTTTAAACTTGGTTATGTGTCAAAACATATGTATGCTCACCAAATTTTAGTTGACCTCGTTTTCATCATGTTTCCGGTACTAATGCTTGAGAACAAGTGCAAGATGCTTCACTTAGGACCGATGGCCTAGAATTTTAATTAATGAGACTATTTATGTATTTCCATTTTCCTTGTAACGTTGGATTTATGTTTATTTGTGACATGAAATTGGATGTTTAATTATTTAAACTTTAGCAAACCTTGAGCTTTTGAACAGTCTACATGTCCCGCCCCGACGTATTCCGCCGTCGATGGGGTGTGAGAGCACTAATAAACGATAGTGTGGCGTTGGCTCTAGCAGCATAGAATGCTGCAGGTAAATGCTTTAGCTAATGACTAATGAGGTCAATTCATCTCTTAAAGCGCTTTTCCTAAGCTCTATAATCCCAATCCTATGTTATTTCTAAATCCAGGCCAGCAAAACCAGCAGAATCAGCAACCGGCGTGCACGTTTAAGACATTTATGGACTGTAAGCCCTACGCCTTTAGTGGAGCTGAAGGAGCTGTCGGACTACTCCGGTGGTTCGAAAAGGTTGAATCGGTGATTGCCATGTGCAACTGCCCAGTGGCCAATCAGGTCAAATTCGCCGCTGGAACTTTGGAAGGCCCGACTCTCACGTGGTGGAACGCTCAGGTCCAGATGTTGGGTCTGGCCATGGCAAATGGACTCCCTTGGGAGGAGTTTAAGTCGATGATGAAGGAGGAGTACTGTCCTCGCGATGAAATTCAGAAGTTAGAGGGAGAGTTCTGGAACCTAAAAATGGAGGGTTCTGAAACTGAACTTTATACCACTCGTTCACATGAACTTGATACTATGTGCCCACATATGGTAACTCCTGATTACAAGAGGATTGAACTATATATTGGAGGTCTAGTGCCACAAATTCAGAGCATGGTTACTTCATCCAACCCTACTACCATCCAGCAGACAATCAGAATAGCTCACAAGTTAATCGATCAGGCGGTGACACAAGGGACTCTACCTCTGAGAGGTTCAGTCTCTAAATCCACCGAAAATCACAAGCACATGTTTAATCACCACTCCAACACTCACTCCAACTCTAAAGGACCCTAGCTCAACCAACCCTAGTTTAATCAACCACAACATCAACAGCAGCGTAAGTTTGAGCCTGCTAAGAACTTCAACCAGTCGACCTCTTCTGGTCAAAATCAGGGTGGTTATACCGGAAAATCTCCTAAGTGTAACAAGTGCAACTTCCATCACTTCGGGTTCTGCAACCGTAGTCAGTAGTGTGGCAAAATAGGTCATGCTGCCAAAGATTGTAGGGGTGAGTTGCAAGCCAAACAACCTTTTGAACAGCCTGGATCTACAAGGGGTTGTTTCGAATGTGGGAAGGAGGGGCACATTCGGAAGAATTGACCTCAATTGAATAAAGGGGGTAATGGAAACCACAACTCTAACCAGAATAACAACAATGGTGGCAGCAACGGCAATGGTGGAGGAAATGGTGCGAAGGGACGAGCCTTCGTGCTAGGATCTGGAGAAGCTCGTTATGATCATAATGTGGTCACCGATAAGTTTCTCTTAAATAATTACTTTGCTTCTGTCCTTTTTGACACTGGTGCTGATTGGAGTTTTATATCTAAGAAACTTAGTGATATGACAAAAGGAACTACAACCCCGTTAGAAGCTAAGTATATAATATAGATAGTTGATGGCCAAATAATTGAAGCAAACCACATTCTTAAGGGTTGTAAGCTAGAGCTAGCTAGTCATAAACTTGTTATCGACCTTATGCCGGTCACGCTTTGGTTGTTTTGATGTAATTGTCGGCAAGGATTGGTTATCTAAAAACCAAGTTGAAATAATCTGTCGCGAGAAAATTATTCGCATCCCTCTCCCGAGTGGAGAAACTCTTTCCGTTCAGGGCGAAAAGGTTGGTGCAGTCATGGGCATCATATCCTTTATGAAAGCACAGAAATGCCTTCGCAAAGGACATACTGCTATTTTGGCTCTCGTTGCTGAGAAGCCGTCAGAAGAGAAAAAAATTGATGATATTTCCATCGTTCGTGAATTTCCGGAAATATTTCTCGAGGATCTGCCTGGTCAGCCACCACACCGTCAAGTTGAGTTTCAAATCGACCTAGCACCCGGAGCGCCACCGATCGCTCGAGCACCTTACAGACTGGCACCTAGTGAACTGCAAGAGCTATCTACTCAGTTACAGGATTTGTTGGATAAAGGTTTCATCCGACCTAGTTCATCACCATTGGGAGCTCCAGTCCTGTTTGTCAAGAAAAAGGACGGGACTTTCCGTATGTGTATCGACTACCGTGAGCAAAATAAAGTCACAATCAAGAATCGTTATCCTTTGCCTCACATAGATGATCTCTTCGATCAACTCCAAGGATCAAGTTTCTATTCCAAGATAGATCTTAGGTCCGGCTACCATCAATTGAGAGTCCGAGATGAAGATATCTCTAAGACTGCATTCAGGACAAGGTACGGCCACTATGAATTTATGGTCATGCCTTTCGGATTAACCAACGCACCCGCGGAATTCATGGACCTCATGAACCGTGTGTGTAAGCCATACCTTGATCAATTTGTCATTGTTTTCATTGACGACATTCTCATTTATTCCAAGAACAAGGAGGAATATGAGGAACTTCTACGCTTAATTTTGGAATTACTTAAGCAAGAACAACTGTATGATAAGTTTTCCAAGTGTGAATTCTGGATCCGGGAAGTTCAATTCCTAGGACATGTGGTTAACGAGAAAGGAATACATGTCGATCCATCAAAGATAGAAGCCATCAAGAATTGGGCAGCACCGACGACTCCGACTGAGGTGCGACAATTTCTGGGATTGGCTGGGTATTACCATCGATTCATTGAGGGATTTTCAAAAATTGCACAACCTCTCACTGCCTTAACTCAAAAGGGTAAAGCCTATAACTGAGGCGACAACCAGGAGTCAGCATTTCAACTCCTTAAGCAGAAACTTTGCAGTGCACCTATTCTAGCTCTTCCGGTGGGAACGGACGATTTTGTGGTGTATTGTGACGCATCTATTCAGGGTCTGGGTTGTATATTAATGCAACGAGAAAAGGGGATCGCATACGCTTCGCGTCAACAAAAAATTCACAAGAAAAACTACACTACCCGTGACCTAGAGTTGGGAGCCGTAGTTTTTGCACTTAAGATATGGAGACACTACTTTTACGGTACCAAGTGCACCATCTACACCGATCACAAGAGTCTTCAACATATCTTCGAGCAAAAAGAGCTGAACATGCGACAACGTCGTTGGGTCGAGCTTTTGAATGATTATGACTGTGTGATCCGTTACATCCGGGTAAAGCTAACGTTGTAGCTGATGCCCTAAGTCGAAAGGAAACCAAGCCTAAACGAGTTCGAGCATTACAGCTTACTATTCACCCCGGACTACCTGACAAAATCCGTAGTGCTCAACTTGAAGCCCTGAAAGAGGAAAATCTACCGCTGGAAGGTACATGCGGTATGGAAGCACAACTCGAGGTCAAGTCTTACGGTATTCGCTACTTCGCAGAGCGAATTTGGATTCCTGTGTATGGGAACTTAAGGGAACTAGTCATGGATGAGGCGCACAAATCCCGATACTCTATTCATCCAGGTTCTGACAAAATGTACCATGACCTAAAGGTGCTATATTGGTGGCCAAAGATGAAGGCCTATATAGCCACCTATGTGAGCAAGTGCCTGACTTGCGCAAAAGTCAAAGTTAAATATCAAAAGCCTTCCGGTCTTCTCCAACAACCAGAGATTCCCATGTGGAAATGTGAACAGATATCCATGGACTTTATCACAAAATTGCCACGAACTCCTACCGGATGTGATACCATTTGGGTAATTGTTGATCGTTTAACAAAGTCTGCTCACTTCTTAGCAATCAAGGAAACCGACAAAATGGATAAGCTTACTTGTACTTACTTGAAATAAGTAGTCTCTCGGCACGGGGTGCCAATCTCTATCATTTCGGATTATGATGCACGATTCACCTCTCGTTTCTGGCAGTCGTTACATAAAGCTTTAGGCACGCGTCTAGATATGAGCACAGCATACCATCCTCAAACTGATGGCCAGACAGAACGTACCTTTCAAACTTTGGAGGACATGCTACGAGCGTATGTGATTGATTTCGGTAACACTCGGGAGTCTCACCTACCATTGGTGGAGTTCTCCTACAACAATAGTTATCACACTAGCATCAAGGCAGCTCCATTTGAAACACTATATGGACGGAAATGCAGTTCTCCTATTTATTGGGCCGGGGTTGGGGATAGTCAACTTGCAGGTCCTGAACTCGCACTTGAAACTTCTGAGAAAATCGTTCAAATTAGAAACCGTATGGCAGCAGCTCGTGATCATCAACTAGGGGATGATGTGATATCCCGGGAAATTTTTTTTTATTTTTTTAATTTTCGGGACGAAAATTCTTTCAACTAGGGGATGATGTGACAATCCGACTTTTCAAGTTAACTCCGTTAGCAATATCGTTAAGTACTATGTTAAAACCTAACTCAGTTAACCCAATATTAAACCCTAGGGACTAATTCTGCCATCATTTACTAATTCTGCCATCATTTAAATTAGAATTACAAGGTCTAATTATGTAATTACCATAAACTCAAGCCGGTTGACTTTGAAAGTCAAATTGAAGAATCCTTTCTTCCTGTTGACTTTCTAAAAGTCAAATCGAGTGTGTGTTAATCCAAATCCACGAACTATAGCCAAAATTCATCCAAAATTATAACCGAAATGGTTGTTAATGTCAGTTTCGATCATCATTGAGACGATTAACATCGCCATTATGTTCGAATTATTCTCAATTATGGGTATTAAACCCGTAACCGTCGACCACCTCTTCGTATACATCATATTAGACGGATCATTGTATTGTTTTTACCAATTGAACATACACTCACGTAACTCGTACCTCTCTGAAGCTTTTGACAAACTGAATTGGCCGGATTAACAGTCGAAGACGCTAGAGACCACCACAGTCGCAGTCGACCATCATTTTAGTCAAGAACCTCCAATTCATCATGCATTTTGGTAATTTCTTCTATCCATAGTTTCATTTAATCTGTTGATCATTAGCCCTATGCTAATTCGGCTTTATAACATCAACCCGATCAAGATCGAACTCTAGGGTTCTTATCATTTTCGGTTTAATCGAACTCTACCTTAAAACGTGTTTAAATCTAATTAACTTATATCGTTAGACTCGTAATCATCTGTGTAGTGAAAGCCCTATATCAACTTAATCTCAGAACATCGAATCTGTCATAATCCTAATATAGGGTTCTTCGTAAAAACGATTTGGGGGTTTCGACCCCAAACCCAATATCAATCAAATTAAACTACAGGGATAGATTCGCAATACCTTGTTCTATAAAAGCCCCATGGATTCATCAAATTGTACTATCAGATTTTATCAAATTGATTTTTAGTTCATATCTAGGGTTTCGACTCTTGAATCTGTAATTAAACGAACCTAAACACGTTTATTTCACAATTAAACTCAACCCCATACTCGCCTCTACAAGATTAACAAAACCCCTAGGTCACTTTGATCTATCGTTATCAGATTCGTGGGAATTGGGGCTGGTTTCGATCGGATCGTGATATGGGGGAAGATCACGCTGAAACTGTATGATAAAACTAAATGAAACCGGGTTTGTACGCGATACCTTAGCGGGCGGGACTGGTTAAGACAGTGTGCGTGTGTAGGAGAGACCCGGGTTCGAGTCGGGCTCCCACATTTTATTTTTGGGACACTTTTTAGCCTATTTAATTATTAAAAATCAAACCCCTTATTATTATAATATTATACAAATGTGTTCTAACCCGTAGGCTTGGGTTTGAATTATTAACCTACTTTTGTTATTATTTCTCACCTTTAAAAATAATATATTTATACTATTTTCAAACCATAACTTCGTATAAAATAATATGTTTATATTATTTTCTACACGTGACTCGTGTTATTAAATAATATATATATATATATATATATATATATATTTATATTATTTCGTATCGTTTTATAACCTCGTGTAACGTTTGAAACTAAATAATAATATAATTAGCTATATTCTTTACTTGCATTTATTACCTCCATAAAAATAATATATTTATTATTTTTATCACGAATGAGTAATTAGAATATTCATACGAACCTAAAAATAACATATTGAATTATATTATTTTCCTAATTTTTGTAAACGACAAAACGCTCGAATATATTTATTATATATTATTTTGTCATTCGTCGCGTAATGTATATATATTTTAATTGAAGAATTCCTATTCTCATGGACATGTTCGTCTACTCTTGGTTATTAGAGCATTTTCTTAGGACGTTTCTCATTCCGTGTTGTCACAATTCCCATTTTATCCCTAATTTATGTGTTTATAATTTTAGGGCATACGTAAGTCGCCTGAGACTTACACTCGTGGTTCCAACTCATCTCTTGTGCGATATTACCTACGCTGATCAGATGAGTTTTCACGGCCCCTTTTTACTTTTTTAACTTGGGGGAGAAAACATGATTTAACTATTTTGAGATTTTGTAATTCATATGTTATCAATGTTAAAGCTAAGCGTAACACGCTATCACAGAAAGTCCTCATCTCATATCGGACCGTTAATATGGATCTTAGCGAGGTAATGTTTAGTAGTACTATTGGGTTTGACAAATCCCACCCGCGTTAGTCGCGCTAACTCGATTGGTGATCGAACGGGTGAAATGTTAGCCTACTCACATCGCCAGTGTTGATAGACCTGGCAGGAGCCAAATAAACAAACAGTCAGCTTCGGTTGCGAGCGCTTAAGTTAAACATGAACATAGGTTAGCTACCTATAGATACATATTGAATGATCATCAATCTGGTAAACGCTTATTTATATATTGAAACCTGTGAACTCACCAACCTCGTGTTGACATCTTTTCTTACATGTTTTCTCAGGTCGCTAAGATAAGGCACAGGTGCACGTTAGGACATGCATGGGATTCTTCAATTTTGATTGTTGCTTTATTTAATTTGTTTGGACTATTTTGGATTGTGTTTGGTTTGGACACTTGGACTTTTGGGCGCGTGTGTTTTTTCTTTACGCTTCAGCATTTAAACTCTGATTATTATGAAATCTTCATTTGAGTCCCATGTAGGGTCGTTCAATGTAACTAATGTCTGAGATCCTGGTTCGTCACTTCCTAAACGGTAAAACTCTGTTAGTTGAAATTAGGGGTGTGACATTAAACCCTTTATATGAAGCAAAAGCAAGAAACAGCCTTATAGCTTCAAGCCTAGCAACAGGCGCATAAACCTCGGTGTAATCAATTCCATCTTGTTGATTGAAACCATGTACAACTAAACTAGCCTTATTTCTCACCATAACACCTCGATCGTCTTTCTTGCATTTAAAAACCCACTTTGTACCGATTGGATACACACCCTTTGGAAGATCTACAAGATTCCAAACTTTAAGTTTGTCAAACTGAGCAAGTTCTTCCCGCATGGCCTCTATCCACTTGTTATCACTTAATGCCATTTCGACATTCTTTGGTTCGACCTGAGAAATAAAACAGGAATGTGAGCATACATGAAAAACACCAGTCTCTTTAAAACCTGTATACAAGCAAGTGTTGTCAAGAGTAAAACGCGTTCGCACTCCATCACGCAAATCCCCAATGATATTTGAAATCGGATGAGCTTTGAGTTCCTTGATTGATGCAACCTCAGGAACCGAGAACACATCAACTTGAGTTGTATCAAATTGATAAGACAGATCTTGATTAACTGGGATCTCCGAGTCTAGATTTGTAGGAATCTCCCCCTGATCCTATGACAAATTAGAAGGTTCATCAACTATCAAAGGATCAGCAGAAGAATCTTGGAAAATAACATTTTCATCTTCACTATCAGACTCTTGTGTTCCTGAACAAGAAGCAACATTACGATCTGGAGCAGATATAGAAGGAACAGATGAGTGTGGAACCACAGTCGGTAGAAAACCACTATTCTGTGCATCTTGACATGAATCATATAAAACAGCAGCTTCCTTAGGAGAAATATCAGAAGGTAAATGAAACGACTTGAATAAATTCTCATAATCAAAATCCCAGTCTGGTCCAATCGCCATTTGAGGTAAAGACCGATTAGAGCAGTCAATATGAAACCATTCTTCAACCTGTCGAGTCTCTTTGTTATAAACCCTCTTGGTAGTAGAATTAGCAACATACCCTAGAAAGATCCCTTCAATTGCCTTAGCACTGAACTTGGTTGGGACATCGCGAACTTTCAAAAGGGTGCATGGATTACCAAAAGGTAGTAAATATTCCAGATTCGGCTTACGATTATTAAGCAAATCGTAGCACGTCTTGTTGTGTCGCTTAACGGTTAAGACTCGGTTCAAAACATGACACACAGTATTCACAGCCTCAGCCCAAAAAGTTACTGGAAGCTTAGAATCAGCAAGCATCGTACGTGCAGTTTCAACTAAAGTCCTGTTCTTTCGTTCAACAAATCCATTTTGTTGAGGTACATATGGTTCACTGAATTCATGATGAATTCCCTTTTGAAGACAGAATAAACCCATCTTTCTATTTTTAAATTCACTGCTATTGTCACTTCTAATTATTCTGACTTTCTGTTTGAACAAATTCTCTAAACCCACGATTAAGAATTGTACCAACTCTGTGGTTTCGGCTTTAGAAGCAAGAAACTTAACCCATGAAAATCTAGAGAAATCATCTATTACTACCAGACAGTAAGATTTACCACCAATGCTCCTAAAAATAATCGGTCCAAACAAATCCATATGCAGTAGCTCCAAATGAATTACAATAGAATTCTTTGTCTTAGATTTATGGGAATTCTTGTGTTGTTTCCCCTTCTTGCAAGGAATACAGTCATCAGGAACTGAAAATTTCATTTTCGGAACACCAAAAACCAGATCATTCTTCACAAGATAATTCATTTTCCGATAATTAATGTGAGCCAGTTTCCTGTGCAACAAAATAGAATCTGACTCGGATGCCTTGGAGAGTAAACATGTTGGAATTGAATCCATGGTAGTAGCAACACTCATGTCTAGGACGTATGTGTCATTTCTCCTTGGAGCCTTCATTAGAATCCATTCGTCAGGATTCACAAAACCCGATTTCAAGATATAACACTCAGAATCATTGAAATGAAATGAAAATTTCTTATCACACACTTGAGATAAACTTAAAAGATTATGTTGAAGTTGCTCCACATAGTTCACTTTCTTAAATTTGACTTTTCGTTCTTTAAAGTACCCTGACCAGTTATGTACCCACCTTTATTTCCAGCAAATGCGACATAACCATCATCAATATTAATCACATCTTCCAACAAACGAATGTTCCCTGTCATATATCGAGAACAACCACTATCCACATACCACGTATTGTTGATAGTCCTCCTTGGTTGTCCCTACATAAACAAAGAAAATCAGTTAGAAATTGGAACCTAAGCCATTGTGGTCTTGGGTCGTTTAGATGGATCAAAATAAACAACTTCAAGAAATTCACAATGAACATTGTCATCAACCTTTGGAACATAAGATTTACAATCAGACTTTCTCAAAGAAGACATAGTATGATTTGTTGGAAAAACCTTATTAGATTTAGGATTATCAGATTCAGGTATTTCCAAAAACTCTCTTATTGCTTTTGCTGCTGAAGCTTTTCCATGTAGCAGACTATCTACCTCATAGCCTCTTGGGTCCTGGCTGGGATTGTTTAGAGGAAGCTCAGATAGAGTCTTTATGTCTTTGCTTGGCATTTTGAAGATGGCCTTGCTTGAACATATCATCTTCTGTCCTTTAACATCAATCGGGATAAACTCTTTGGTATCAGCCTTGAAGGGCCAACTGGTGAATGGAGAATGGGTTTGAAGAGGTTTAGCATCAATGATTACATCTTACTAGGGTTGAAGTGATGTTTGATCACTAGCAAAATATGTCTCCCACCTTCATTCTCTGGCTTATGGGCTTCACTCAACTCCATCATTTTTCTGAGATCTGAGTCTGGGAGTTGCAGTAACTCATCAACAGATTTATAGACTGATCTTTTTAGTTCTTCCTTTCCCCTGAAAACTTCAAACCATTTATCTTGACTGTTATAAAACCAGACAATTATTTCTCTTGAGTTTTCTGGTGTGATGGTAAGTTTGGTTTTCTTCTTGGAAGGCTGCTGATGAGGAGGAGCTGGGTGGAAGGATTTGGACATTGTGGATGGAGAGGAGGGAGGTCTAGGATTTAGAGTGGAAGGTTGTTGAACAGAGGAAGTGGTGGATGAGGGAGAAGGCTTGGGTTTCTTTTGTTTCTTTTCATCTTCTTGATTAATCACTCTCTTCTTTGAGCCTTTCTTCCTTTTCCTTCCTGACTTTAAAGTAAAGGGCTTGCAGGTTCATGAAACTCATGGGACCCGCCTTTTTCCACTCTCTCCTCTAGCCTTTAGGAAGTCAATCATGACCTTCCTATCTTCATGGGTTCTTCTGTTAAATGCAACGATTTTCTTGGATTTCTGTTCGGCTTTTTCTTCTTCTTCAGCCCTTTTCTTAGTTGCCAATTGACCTTGCTGACCAATGAAGGCTCTGTAGATTTCTTTATTTGATAGTTTCTCAAGGTAGTCTGCATCCTCAACTTAAGAAGTCAGAGCCTCTATCCACTCCTCTCTCATTTCTTTGGCTAGTTCAGAATCAGTTATTCTGAACTTAGCCTCTTCCTTTTTCTTTTTCTCTCTTTCTTCTTCTTCTTCTTTATTGAATTGTTCATGCAGTTGAAGAGCTAGAGCTTCATCTTCTTGAATTTGAGAAACTGCAGGAATCTTGACTTTCAGATCATCTAGCTGCTTAGCATAGAGGAGGATCTATTGTTCTCTAAGGAGTATGACAGTTTTTCTTTCTTGGGCTTTTCTTAATTCAACCATCTCCTCTTCTTCTTCTTCTTCTCTTCTTCTTCTTCTACTTTCCTCCTTTTCTTTCTTTTCTTTCAATAACCTTTCTTCATCTTTTTTTGTCATAGGTCTCTTCCCCTTGTCTTTGCTGGATGCCTCTGCTTCAGCTTCATGGACCACAACAACAGATGTAAGAGATGCTGTTGGGATCCCAGCTTCAGCTTCATTGGAATTTTGTGAAATAGACAAGGGAAGGACACTTTCTTCATCTTCTTCTCATTCAAAACCTGTCACTGCATTCCATTCCATTCTTTCTTCATCTTTTCCTTTTCTCTTCTTCTGGATTCTTCTGCTGTGTTTGATCTGACAGTTTGAGAGGAAAGAAAGGATAAGTCTGAGTCAAAGTTGGAGTCATCCATTGCAAGTCGTCCTTCCTTTTCAAGCTTAGCTTTGATGGTTTTTATCATTGCTTGACTCTCTAAGGAATTTACATTGCATATGTGTGTTCTGAGCTTGAAGACCTTGTGTAGGAAGAATGTGAAGTTAGAAGACCCAGTGCTTGACCATCCTAGCACTTCCAAGTCTCTGACCACTGTGTTGTAGAGAAATCTTCTCCAACATAGAACTTCTTCTTCTGTTAAAGCACTGCTCCTGATCAAGGAAAGTCTTGGAGCCAGTCTTTGTTCTAATGTTGTTGAAAATTCTGCATGGTGTTTAGGATAGGCCACCCTGTTTGCTTCTTTTAAGAGCCTTTCAAACCAGGTAAGATTATCCTCCATCGAGACGTAGAACCTGTCGATTGCAAGTTCTGTTGAGAGATCTGTAGAGTTGTTGGTGCAGCTGGATAGGTATAGTTCAAGCACTTGGAGTGGATTTATTGCATTCCAGTTCAACTCTTATACACCACTGAACTCCTTTCCGATCTAGAATCTCTCAGTTGAACGATCATACCCCCAAGCTAGTATGGAGTCAAATTCTAGCTTATTTGAAGACAGTGTGAATTGAGGGGCAATGGACTGTCTTGATATGGCTGCAGCAGTGGGAAGTATGCTGAATGATGAAGGTGTGTCTTCACTTTGACTTTCATTCTTTAACACCTCATCAACAGCTCAGAAAACTAACTTCCAATCCTCAGTGATATCTTCTTCTTCATCTACTGAGTCTGGCAAGTCATGAACTTGAACAAAAGCACGTGTCATACCCTCAATTTCAACTAACGGAGTTTTACCATTTGGGAGGTGACACACCAGGATCTCAGTCATTAGTTACATTGAACGACTCTACATGGGACTCAAATGAAAATATCATAACAATCAGAGTTTAATGCGGAAGCGTAAAGAAAGTAAATACTCAAAACACACGCGCCCAAAAAGTCCAAAAGTCCAAACCAACCACAATTCAAAATAGTCCAAACAGTTTAATAAAACAAATTAAAAGCAGAATTCCATGCATGTCCTATTATGTGCACCTGTGCCTTATCTTAGCGACCTGAGAAAACATGTAATAAAAGATGTCAACACTAGGTTGGTGAGTTCACAGGTTTCAATATAAATAAACGTTTACCAAATTTATTGTACAATCAACATATGTATATCAACGGGTAGCTAACCCATAATCATGTTTGCTATTACGCTCGCAATCGTAAACTGACTGTTTGTATTGCCTCCCACCAGGTCTATCAACCATGGTGCACGTTTAGGTCAATATTGCACCCGTTCGATATCCAATCGAGTTAGCGCGACTAACGCGGGTTAGGTTTGTCAAACCCAGTAGTACTACCCAACATACCTCGCTATATTCATATTTAAACGGTTCGATGTGAGGACTTTCATGATAGAGTGTACGCACAGTCATAACAAGTGATATAATATGAAGCACAAAAATCAAAAGAGTTTGCATCATGTTTTCTCCCCCAGTTTAAAACAGTAAAAGGGGCGATGAAAACTCACCTGAACGGCGTAGGTAGTAGTCACACAAGTACGACATTGAAATCTCAAGCGTTAGCCCGACACGGCTCACAAATGCTCTAGAATTACAACATAGTTATGAGTTAAATGGGATATGTGACGACGACACGGAATGAGGAACGTCCTAAAAGAAACGCTCTAATGATTAAGGGTAGGTGAACGTGCCTACGGAAATATAGGATTTTTAAATTAACTAATTAAGATAAATGCGTTACGTATCGATCATCTCTGTTTCTGAATAATAAAATATAAATATTTATTCGTGTGTTTGCACCATTTAAAATAATGGCTAGGAGAATAATATAATTAATATATTATTTTTAGAGGAATAACACGATTATTTAAAATGTGTGACAATAAAATAATAAAACTATTATTTTATTCGAGAATATAAACGTACGTAATAACATAAATAATTATATTATTTATTAGCTTGAAACGTCTCATAATGTATGTAAACGTGGTGAAATAATATTTGAATATATATTATTTTTTTGTTGGAATCACAGGTTGAAAATAGTATAAATATATTATTTTATACGGAGTCGTGGTTTAAAAATAATATAAATATATTATTTTATAAGTGAAAATACTATTTATAAATAAAACCCGAGCCTTCGGGTGCTTTCCGGGGCTTAAACACTTTTATATGTTATTATCATAATATTGGGTTTAGTTTTTATATTAAAATAATACTAGAAAAGGCCTTAAAAATAAAATGCGGGAGACCGGACTCGAACCCGGGTCTCCTGCGTATGGGTCATGCGTCTTACCAGGTCCGCCCGCTAGAGTATCGCGTTAGGTACCGGATCCAAATGGTTTTAAGACAAAGGTCTAGTGTTCATCCCTCCCATATGTATACCAAGATCGAAACCCGTCCCGATCCGTCGATTTTGATAATTATTCGATCAAAACAACAAAGGGATTTTGATTACGATGCATAAGCGAACCTGATTTCAAGTTTAATTGGAAAAAACATCAACTTTTGAATCGTTTAATTCTCGTTTTAGAAACCGAAAACCCTTGGTATGAACACAGAATCAAATTACTCAAATCTGATATTAATACTTGTTGAAAACATAGGGCTTTCGATGATTAGGTTGTTTCGAAACTACTGATATGGTTTAATTTGATTTAAGTTGTGTCTAGGATCGAAAGCCCCAAATCGGATTATGAACAAACCCTAGGTTCCGGATCACAAACAATTCGATGTTATCAGATTAAATTGATAGAGGCCTTTCATTATACAGATGATTACGAATCGAATGGTATGCTTTAATTGTATTAAAACAGGGTTTAGAGTAGGGTTCGATTAAACTGTAAATCCTATGAACCCTAGAACTGGTTTGTGATCAAGTCGATGTTGTAAGCCCCAATAATCATAGGGCTTTGAATCAATGGGTTAAAACGATTCTACTGGTGTAAGAATTTACCAGAAAGATGCTAGAATTGATGGCGTACGCTTAGACTAGGTTCTGATCTCGACTGCTTTGATCCCTCGTGGCTCCGGCTACTTCTCTGATTAATTTGAGATGTGAAACAGGCTATGTGATGCTCGATTATGGTGCGCAGAGTGTTTGATTTCAGGAATAATGATTGAATTAATTGAATTCGATGAGTATGTGATGAGGAGTTGACGGTTACGTTGTAATTCACCATTAATCTGTTTAATTCGCTAATGATGGATGTTTTAACTGATGTTTAAGACCGTTAATGACATTAATCAAGCGTCAACAGTTGCAATTCCAACTGAAATCGATCGTGAAGCCTTCGGATTAATGCTCAAGAACACTGGTTTGACTTTAAGAAGTCAACCAAATCAAAATTTGGTAATTTACAGAACTAGTCCCTGTGGTTTCATGAATTTGAGTTTGAAAGAATGGCAGAATGAGTCCTTGGGTTGAGTTTGGTTAATAACAAGTTAGGATTTAACTGGAATAGTTAACGGAGTTGGACTAAAAAGTCCAGATTGTCACATCATCCCCTAGTTGAAAGAATTTTCGTCCCGAAAATTAAAATAATAATGAAAAAAATAAATGTCTGAGGTGTCACATCATCCCCTGATTGAAAGAATTTTCGTCCAGAAAATTAGAATAGTACTTTAAGAGTTTGAAGTGGATTGCTTGAATAGGTGAGGGTACTTGCGCATCATCTGGTCCTCGCGCTCCCATGTGAATTCCGGTGCGCGTTTCGAGTTCCAACGGACTCTAATAATAGGAATTTTACTACGTTTTGACTTCCCTATCCATAATTTCCACGGGTTCTTCGATGAAACATAACTGTTCATCAATGTGTAGTTCCTGAAGAGGAACCGCGAGCGACTCGTCTGCCAGACATTTCTTCAAGTTTGAGACGTGAAAGACGTTGTGTACACCACTAGTCCTTCAGGTAGGTCCAGTTGATACGCTACTGGACTAATCTTCTTCACTATCTTGAATGGTCCAACATAACAAGGATTCAGCTTACCTCGTTTCCCAAAACGAATGACACCCTTCCAAGGTGAGACTTTTAATAAGACCATATCCCCTACTTGAAATTCTAATAGTTTACGACGCTTATCGGCATAGCTCTTTTGGCGGTCACGAGCTGCTGCCATACGATTTCTAATTTGATTGATTTTCTCAGAAGTTTCAAGTACGAGTTCAGGACCTGTAATTTGACTATCCCCAACCTCGGCCCAACAAATAGGAGAACGGCATTTCCATCCATATAGTGCTTCAAATGGAGCTGCCTTGATGCTAGTGTGATAACTGTTGTTGTAGGAGAACTCCACCAACGGTAGGTGAGACTCCCATGTGTTACCAAAATCAATCACACAAGCTTGTAACATGTCCTCCAGAGTTTGAATAGTACGTTATGTCTGGCCATCAGTTTGAGGATGGTACGCTGTGCTCATATCTAGACGCATACCTAAAGCTTTATGTTACGATTACCAGAAACGAGAGGTGAACCGTGCATCATGATCTGAAATGATAGAGATTGGCACTCCGTGCCGAGAGACTACTTCTTTTAAGTAAATATGAGTAAGCTTATCCATTTTGTCGATTTCTTTGATTGCTAAGAAGTGAGCGGACTTTGTTAAACGATCGACTATTACCCAAATGGTATCACATCCAGTAGGAGTTCGTGGCAATTTTATGATAAAGTCCATGGATATCTGCTCCCATTTCCACATGGGATCTCTGGTTGCTGGAGAAGACCAGAAGGCTTTTGATATTCAACTTTGACCTTCGCTCAAGCCAGGCACTTGCTCATATAGGTGGCTATATCAGACTTCATCTTTGGCCACCAATACAACACCTTTAGGTCATGATACATCTTGTCAAAACCTGGATGAATAGAGTAACGAGATTTATGAGCTTCGTCCATGACCAGTTCCCTTAAATTTCTAAATACTGGAACCCATATTCATTCGGCGAAGTAGCGAATACCGTCCGATTTGACTTCGAGTTGTGCTTCCATACCGCGTGTACCTTCCAGTGGTAGGTTTTCCTTTTTCAAGGCTTCGAGTTGTGCACTACGGATTTTGTCAGGTAATCCGGGGTGAATAGTAAGCTGTAGTGCTCAAACTCGTTTGGGCTTGGTTTCCTTTTGACTTAGGGCATCAGCTACAACATTATCCTTACCCGGATGATATCGGATCGCACAGTCATAATCATTCAAGAGATCGACCCAACGACGATGTCTCATGTTCAGCTCTTTCTGCTTGAAGATATGCTGAAGACTCTTATGATCGGTGTAGATAGTGCACTTGGTACCGTACAAGTAGTGTATCCATATCTTAAGTGCGAAAACTACGGCCCCCCAACTCCAGATCATGAGTGGTGTAGTTTTTCTCGTGAATCTTTAGTTGACGCGAAGCATATGCGATCACCTTTTCTCGCTGCATTAGGACACATCCCAGACCTTGAATGGATGCATCGCAATACACCACAAAATCATCCGTACCCCCCGGAAGAGCTAGGATTGGTGTGCTACAAAGTTTCTTCTTAAGATGTTGGAATGCTGACTCTTGGTTATCGCCCCAGCTATAGGCTTTACCCTTTTGAGTTAAGGCAGTGAGAGGTTGGGCAATTTTTGAAAATCCCTCGATGAATCGATGATAATAACCGGCCAATCCCAGAAATTGTCACACCTCAGTTGGGGTCGTCGGTGCTGCCCAATTCTTGATGGATTCAATCTTTGATGGATCGACGTGTATTCCTTTCTCGTTAACCACATGTCCTAAGAATTGAACTTCCCGGATCCAGAATTCACACTTGGAAAACTTAGCATAAAGCTGCTCCCTTTTAAGTAATTCCAGGATTAATCGTAGATGTTCCTCATGTTCCTCTTCGTTCTTGGAATAAATGAGGATGTCGTCGATGAAAACGATGACAAATTTATCAAGGTATGGTTTAAACACACGGTTCATGAGGTCCATGAATACCGCAAGTGCGTTGGTTAATCCGAAAGGCATGACCATAAATTCATAGTGGCCGTACCTTGTCCTGAAAGCAGTCTTAGAGATATCTTCATCTCGGACTCTCAATTGATGGTAACCGGACCTAAGATCTATCTTGGAATAGAAACATGATCCTTGGAGTTGATCAAATAGATCATCTATACGAGGCAAAGGATAACGATTCTTGATTGTGTCTTTATTCAGTTCATGGTAGTCGATACACATACGAAAAGTCCCGTCCTTCTTCTTGACAAACAGGACCGGAGCTCCCCATGGCGATGAGCTAGGTCGGATGAAACCTTTATCCAACAATTCCTGTAACTGAGTGGACAACTCTTGTAATTCACTAGGTGCTAGTCTATAAGGTTCCGAGCGATCGGTGCCGCTCCGGGTGCTAGATCGATTTGAAATTCAACTTGACGGTGTGGTGGCAGACCAGGAAAATCCTCGGGAAATACTTCCAGAAATTCATAAACGATGGAAATATCATCAATCTTCTTCTCTTCTGATGGCTGCTCAGCAACTAGAGCCAAAATAGCAATATGCCCTTTTTGAAGGCATTTCTGTGCTTTCATAAAGGATATGATGTCTATGACTGCACCAACCTTTTCGCCCTGAACGGAAAGGGTT
The DNA here is from genome assembly GCA_023525975.1 of Smallanthus sonchifolius. NCBI lineage: Eukaryota > Viridiplantae > Streptophyta > Magnoliopsida > Asterales > Asteraceae > Smallanthus > Smallanthus sonchifolius. Next base: position 30,456,250 of record CM042045.1, read on the forward strand.
TCTCCACTCGGGAGAGGAATGCGAACAATTTTCTCACGACAGATGATTTCAGCTTGGTTTTTAGATAACCAATCCATGCCGACAATTACATCAAAACTACCAAGTGTTACCGGCATAAGGTCGATATCAAGTATATGACTAGCTAGCTCAAGCTTACAACCCTTAAGAATGTGGGTTGCTTCAATTATTTGGCCATCAGCTATCTCTATTATATACTTAGCTTCTAACAGAGTTGGAGCTCCTTTTATCATATCACTATGTTTCTTAGATATAAAACTCCTATCAGCACCAGTGTCAAAAACGACAGAAGCAAAGTAATCATTTAAGAGAAACTTACCGGTGACCACATTATGATCATAACTAGCTTCTCCAGATCCTAGCACAAAGGCTCGTCCCTTCGCACCTTTCCCTCCATTATTTCTGTTGTTGCCACCATTGTTGTTGTCGTTACTATTGTTACCCTGATTATTGTCGTTACCATTACCATTCCCATTCCCATTTCCATTACCGCCCCTCTTTAACTGTGGACAATCCCTCTGAATATGTCCCTCCTTGCCGCACTGAAAACATCCTCTTGTAAATCCTTGCGGTCAAAATGGTTGTTTGATCGGAAGCGCAACTCTACAGTCTTTCGTAGCATGACCCATCTTACCACATCGCTGGCAACGCTGTCGGTCACAAGTGCCGGTGTGGTGATAGCCACATTTGTTGCACTTTGGATGTCTCCCAGCATATTCCCCTTGACTCGGACCTAAAGAGGTCGTTTGATTAAAGTTCTTAGCAGGCTCAAACTTTCGCTGCTGCTGCTGAGGTTGATTGAACTAGGGTCCTTTGGAGTTGGAGTGAGTGTTGGAGTGGTGGTCAAACTTGCGCTTATGATTGTCGGTGGATTTAGAGACCGAAACCCTCGGTGGTAGAGTCCCTTAAGTCACCGCCTGATCGGTTAACTTGTGAGCTATTCTGATTGTCTGTTGGATGGTAGTAGGGTTGGATGAAGTAACCATACTCTGAATCTGAGGCACTAAGCCTCCAATATACATTTCTATCTGTCACACCCCAACCGACGACAGAAACATCGGGGCGAGACATGTAGACTGTTCATAAGCTCATGGTTTACTAAAGTTGTGATAATTAAACAATAACTTCCATTTCCTAGCTCAAGTAATCAAGTACAACTCTTACAATAATAAAAATACATGAATAACTTTATTAAATTTAAAACTAGGTCCTCAATCCTAAGTGAAGCGACTTGAAATCTTAACTCAAACACTGTACCCGAAACATGATAAAATGAGAGGGTCAACTATAAATAGTTGGTGAGCATACATAGGTTTTGACATCACAAGTAAAGTTCAAATGTTTTGTGTACAATTCATATGATGCATGGTTTATAAAGCATTTGTGGAGAATCTAAGTTAAGCTAGTTGCATAAAAGAAACTTTGAAATTGAAGGGCATAACAACAAATGTTATCCTAATGTAGGGTATAACAACACATGTTATCCTGATGTAAATGTTGGGCATATCAACACATGTTATCTTGATGTAAATGTAGGGCATAACAACACCTGTTATCCTAATGTAAATGTAGGGCATAACAACACATGTTATCCTAATATAATGTATTAATGATTACACAAGTTTAATATGTATATGTAGCCTTAACAATTAGCATTCAAACATAAAGCATAAATAAACACATATGATCACATTGTAGAATTGTACATGAGTAATTGTAAATAGAGTTTGTTGTGTAATCATGTTTCACCTCAAACCACGTAAAAGAAAAAGGGGCTATGTAAACTCACCTTGAATAGAAGGGGGTTGATCTTGAAACTTGAAGCAACAAGAATTAAGGATACCCTAAGTTGAATAAGATACGTTATTATAATGTAGAGCGATTTAAGGGAACAACATTGGAGTGATTTGGGATGTTAGGGTTTTGGAATGGACGAGTTATCGAGGATACAAATAGAGTTTGTAACTTACGTTTTAAAAAGGAAATTAAGTACCAATAATAAGTATGATTGGTAAAAAAATATCAAGACGGTGTCAAATGTGCTTAAAATAAAATAGTATTCACTTAGGATAATAATACTTAAAAGAATATAATTTGAAATGTGTAAATAGTTTAGTTATGCGAGTTATAATATGAAAATCCAATTTTATAAGGTTAATTATTTAATGATAACTTTAATACCATATTATTTGTGAAAATATTAATAATATGATTAAAACAATTATCAAAATTCGTGATATTAGTATCACTATTAAAAGGTTTATGTTAAGTATAATTATAAATTTCATGACGTTAAAACACATGCTCATTTTATAATTTTAAAAGTTATACATAAGAAAAAATATGGTTTTTATACAATAATGTATGTCACGATTTTAAAATATATATAGTGGTAATTTAATAATGCTCGTATACAATGTGTTATATGTTTGTGGTAACCAAAAGCTTTTTTTTTAAACATATATTTATGTACACTTTTTATTTTAAAAGACAATACTTATAAAACTCTTGAAAGTTTATAAAAAGAATTAGTTTATTAGTGATAGTTGACAAAAATATAATTGTGTGTGAGAGAGGGTATGAGCAAAACAAGAAAGCAAACAACACACAAAAAAACAAAAAAAGGAGCAGAGGCCGGGTCTAGAACCTGCGACCTCTGCTGAATAAGGAAAGTGAAATAACCAATTGCTCTAGTCTACGATGCTTATAAGAAATAACAATAAATGTATGTTAACATGAAGGTTTCAAGAACCCTTCTTCCCCAAATCGTGCAATTGAAAACCCTAATCCCAAATTGACATTGATTTACTCACAGATTACAAACGAAACATTGGGGCTTTGCACCGTGATATAAAAACGAGTAGGAAAGTGGTATACTTACTTCGAATCGGAGCTCGGATCGAAGCCGATGGTTCTGGCCGGAGTTCGGCAGTGGCGGTGGTCGTAAACTCGACACAGGGAAATGATTTTGAGTGAGGGGAAGGGAATAGTGAGCGGTGTGTCTGTATTGAGCGAATTTGTTTGCTTTTATAGGGTTAAACACGCGCTTTACAGATTTGGAAACTCCGAGATTTGGGGTCACAATTAAGCACGCACTGATTTAGAATTTGACAACTATAAACGCGGAAATGGGATCCTGTGATTCTTGGTTTGAATGGAGATAACTAACCGACTCATTGGACTAGTGATTTGGGGCGTAAAGATAGCTCGCCGGAAAACGAGTGGGTGGCCGGAAAGGGTTCTGGAAAAACGGAGGGGGGGGGGGAGACGTAATCAGAGTTTAGGTTTTTGTTAATGGCAGGTTAGGTCCTTGTACTTCATGAGCTAGTTAAAGAAAAATAAATTCATTATAACAAAAATATAGTTTGGCAAAACAAGTCCTTCGAGTTAGGACCTTGTTAGCAAATAAAATGATAACTTTTGAATAAATTTCAATCATGCCTAAATATATTTATAAGACTAGTTAATAATAATTTGATTTCATAAAATCAATAAATTCATGATGATTGGTAAAGTTTTGAAACAAAATTTGTTAGAACCTAACTAATTTTAATAACTTTTTAAAAACCTTATTTATTTAGTTTTATAATACATCTAGAATTTAATTTCCCAATACCATTAAATTTAGTAGTATATTTTTAAGTGTATAAAGAATGGTCATAGTTTCATGTTTGGGTACCTAGTTCTAGTGTATATATATGTGTGTGTGTATATGTGATTGTGTATACGTATTATTAAATGGTTTTGAAGTTACACGAATCGAATAAAATAAGTGGGAATTGGAATGTTGTTTATTCCATTAAAACATTTACAATGAAAATTATGAATGTTACACTATCCTTTTGTAATCCGGAGTCACCATATGTGGACACATGGTTGCAAGCTCATGGGAGCGTGTGCTATACAACTCAATTTCAGAACCCTCCATTTTCAGGTTCCAGAACTCTCCTTCTAATTTCTGAATTTCATCCTGAGGATAGTACTCCTCCTTCATCATAGACTTAAACTCCTCCCATGGGAGTCCATTTGCCATGACCAGACCATCTGTACCTGAGCGTTCCACCACGTGAGAGCCGGGCCCTCCAAAGTTCCAACGGCGAACTTGACATGATTGGCCACAGGGCAGTTGCACAAGGCAATCACCGATTCTACTTTTTCGAACCAACGGAGTAGTCCGACAGCTCCTTCAGCTCCACTAAAGGTGTGTGGCTTACAGTCCATAAATGTTTTGAAGGTGCAGGCTGGTTGCTGATTCTGCTTTCCTGGAGTTAGAGACATAACATAGATTCAAGGTTATAAAGCTTAGGAAAGGTGCGTTAAGAGATGAATTTACCTCACTAGTAAATGGTTATAGTATTTACATGCAGCATTCTGTGCTGCGAGAGCCTCTGCCACACTATCGTTGATTAGTGCCGCCAGCTCAGCTGCTGTCATGTTGATGGTGCCTCGGCCACCAGCACGACCTCCACGTCCTCTTCCTGACATAGCTCTTCACATTCACAAATACAAAATAATGAGAAATATATCGCATATTAAACATCATTCATGCACATGTAAGGAAATACAACATCTAACATTTAGAAAATTAAATAAATTATAAGGCTACAAAAAAAATAACTCAAACATTAAACTTCTCATGCTTTTATTGAATGGGAACAACCTTAACCATCTAGGTTTGAAAAGAGAAATAACATACATGAAGCATGAATGAAAAGGAAAAATAGAATAGAAATATCATCAAACATCCTCGTTATCAGAAGAAACGTGTGATTGCGCATCACTGATTTCCACCGGTTCCTCCTCGGGTGGCTCCTCCTGCAAGGGCTCATCCCCGAAGGGCTCCTCCTCTTCATCCGAAAGTGGAATGTCTTCTAGAAATAGGGCGGCTTGCAGTTGGGCTTCTAAGTGGCTTCTAAGTGGGTAACTCTTTACCAAAATGTTAGGGACCTGATCCGTTACTGCTAGTCCAGCAGTCAAAAGCTCTATCCCCACCTTATTCTCCTATATTTGTGCCTCTCGCTACAGGATGTCAGGTATCTCATCAGTAGCATCTTTCACAATGCTTAACTCTCTACACATGTAAAATACAAAAGCTGCAAAAGCTTGTTCCATAGTGCAAGGCAAGCTAGGTAAAGTAGATGATGAGGAAGTGAAACCAAAGTAGGGTTATGGGACATTTCCCATTTCGATCCATCTTTGGATCATTTGTGGGTATGCATTCCCATTGCGAGCAGGATTCGTTGCTTGCGTGCTACCCGGTTCACCCTGATCAACCAAATTGTCACTAGAACCAGTCCGGCGCCTTTTGGGCTCCGGGGACGATACGATAGGTGCCTTAGGTGATGGTGGTGGAGTTGACGACATGATCCTGTAATATAACATATAAGTGCCAAACATCCAAATGTTTATGACATGTAACTAATGTGTGAGGTTATAGTCTAGTATGCAATCCTAGTTCTCTATAACCAATGGCTCTTATACCAATCTGTCACACCCTCAATTTCAACTAACAGAGTTTTACTGTTTGGGAGGTGACACACCAGGATCTCAGTCATTAGTTACATTGAGCGACTATATATGGGACTCAAATGAAAATATCATAACAATCAGAGTTTAATGCGGAAGCGTAAAGAAAGTAAATGCGCAAAACACACGCGCCCAAAAAGTCCAAAAGTCTAAACCAACCACAATTCAAAATAGTCCAAACAGTTTAATAAAACATAAATCAAAAGCAGAATTCCATGCATGTCTATTATGTGCACCTGTGCCTTATCTTAGCGACCTGAGAAAACATGTAAGAAAAGATGTCAACACTAGGTTGGTGAGTTCACAGGTTTCAATATAAATAAATGTTTACCGGATTTATTATACAATCAACATATGTATATCAACGGGTAGCTAACCCTTAATCATGTTTACTATTATGCTCGCAACCGTAAACTGACTTTTTGTATTGCCTCCCACCAGGTCTATCAACCATGGTGCACGTTTAGGTCAATATTGCACCCGTTAGATATCCAATCGAGTTAGCACGACTAACACGGGTGAGGTTTACCAAACCCAGTAGTACTACCCAACATACCTCACTATATTCATATTTAAACGGTTCGATGTGAGGACTTTCATGATAGAGTGTACGCATAGTCATAACAAGTGATATAATATGAAGCACAAAAATCAAAAGAGTTTGCATCATGTTCCACCCCCGTTTAAAACAGTAAATGGGGCTGTGAAAACTCACCTGAACGGCGTAGGTAGTAGTCACACAAGTACGAGACTGAAATCTCAAGTGTTAGCCCGATACGGCTCACAAATGCCCTACAATTACAACATAGTTATTAGAGATAAAATGGGATATGTGGCGACGACACGAAATGAGGAACGTCCTAAAAGAAACGCTCCAATGATTAAGAGTAGGCGAACGTGCCTACGGAAATATAGGATTTTTAAATTAACTAATTAAGATAAATGCGTTACGTATCGATCGTCTCTATTTCTGAATAATAACATATAAATATTTATTCGTGTGTTTACACCATTTAAAATAATGTCTAGGAGAATAATATAACTAATATATTATTTTTAGAGAAATAACACGATTATTTAAAATGTGTGACAATAAAATAATAAAACTATTATTTTATTTGAGAATATAAACGTACGTAAATAACATAAATAATTATATTATTTATTAGCTTGAAACGTCTTATAATGTATGTAAACATGGTGAAATAATATTTAAATATATATTAATTATTTGTTGGAATCACAGGTTGAAAATAATATAAATATATTATTTTATACGGAGTCGTGGTTTGAAAATAATATAAATATATTATTTTATAAGTGAAAATACTATTTATAAATCAAACCCGAGCCTTCGGGTGCTTTCCGGGGCTTAAACACCTTTATATATTATTATCATAATATTGGGTTTAGTTTTTATATTAAAATAATACTAGAAAAGGCCTTAAAAATAAAATGCAGGAGACCGGACTCGAACCCGGGTCTCCTGCGTATGGGTCATGCGTCTTGCCAGGTCCGCCCGCTAGGGTATCGCGTTAGACACCGGATCCAAATGGTTTTAACACAAAGGTCTAGTGTTCTTCCCTCCCATATGTATACCAAGATCGAAACCCGTCCCGATTCGTCGATTTCGATAATGATCGATCAAAACAGCAATGTGGTTTTGATTACGGTGCATAAGCGAACCTGATTTCAAGTTTAATTGGAAAAACATCAACTTTTGAATCGTTGAATTCTCGTTTTAGAAACCAAAAACCCTGGGTATCAACACCGAAACAAATTACTTGTTGAAAACATAGGGCTTTCGATGATTAGGGCGTTTCGAAACTACTGATATGGTTTAATTTGATTTAGGTTGTGTCTAGGATCGAAAGCCCCAAATCGGATTATGAACAAACCCTAGGTTCCAGATCACAAACAATTCGATGCTATCAGATTAAATTGATAGAGGGCTTTCATTATACAGATGATTACGAATCGAATGGTATGATTTAATTGTAATAAAACATGGTTTAGAGTAGGGTTCGATTAAACTGTAAATCGTATGAACCCTAGAACTTGTTTGTGATCAAGTCAATGTTGTAATCCCCAATAATCATAGGGCTTTTGAAACAATGGGTTAAAACGATTCTACTGGTGTAAGAATTTACCAGAAAGATGCTAGAATTGATGGCGTACGCTTAGACTAGGTTCCGACTTCGACTGCTTTGATCCCTGGTGGCTCCGGCTACTTCTCCGATCGATTCGAGATGTGGAACAGGCTCTCTGATGTTCGATTATGGTGCGCAGAGTGATTGATTTCAGGAATAATGATTAAATTAATCAAATTCGATGAGTACACGATGAGTACACGATGAGGAGTTGACGGTTACGGTGTAATTCGCCATTAATCTGTTTAATTCCCTAATGATGGATGTTTTAACTGATGTTTAAGACCGTTAATGACTTTAATCAAGCGTCAACAGTTACAATTCCAACTGAAATCGATCGTGAAGCCTGCGGATTAAAGCTCAAGAACACTGGTTTGACTTTCAGAAGTCAACCAAATCGAATATGGGTAATTTACAGAACTAGTCCCTGTGGTTTCATGAATTTGAGTTTGAAAGAATGGTAGAATCAGTCCTTGGGGTTGAGCTTGGTTAATAACAAGTTTGGATTTAACTGGATTAGTTAACAAAGTTGGACTAAAAAGTCCGGATTGTCACAACAGGTCTGAATAGAGAACTTTGAAAGGTTGTCTACTCTTGTATCCATTCGTCGAGGCTGTCAGCATCGTCTTCCATAGCAACTATCTCCCCCTTTTTGGTTGCATCAGTGCACAGAGTCTGGTCAGTTTGAGTTCCCACTGAGACAAGGGATGGAGTAGTCACCGGAGGGCATTGATGTGCTTCATGCATAGAGACTTGGTGCTTATGTTTTGACACTTTGGCCTCTAACATTTCCACCCTTGCCGTCAATTCCAAGTTATGAAGTTTCAGTCTATCCTCATCCACAGTTGTGGAATCCTTGGATCCAGATGGGGCCTTAGCCTAGCCTCTGCATCCCCATCACCCTGGTTTTCTTGGCACCTGGGATTCCTCTCAGTGAAGAGTGTTTCAAAAGAAACATCCTCACTATGAGTTGCCGTGGTTAGGGTCTTAATGATGTTATAACTGTCCTCCTGATCAGTTGATGTTATCACAGTACACCTAGAGTGAACCTTCTTGGGTGAAGAACTTGGGTTAGGTGCACTAGCAGCCAAGTCAATCAATACCTCCGAGATAGTGGTTGTTGGAGAAGGTATATCATATTGAGAAGGTGCCTCTCCACTTAAGTTCAGAGAAGAAAGATAATGGAATGGCGCAGAGGGTTGTTCTATGGATCCGGGATGTGATCCTGATCCTAATAGAGAAGCTTCCAAGGAAGTCTCTCTAATGATGTGGCTATCCCTTTTGATATTCTCATCATAAATTTAGGATTCTGAATGAGGGCTTTTAGGTTGGGATTGGGCCTTTGAGACAAGAAGAGAAGGAGTCTTCTTGCTCCTCTTTCTAGTATATTTTGTTGCAACTGGGGCCCTTTGTTCCAGTTGAACGATAACATCAAAAACAGGTGTAAGTAATTTCTGTGCCTGTGCATCCTTTGTAGTATGCACAGGGGATCGAATAGTGGAAGCAAATTGTTGTTCAGGATGTGAAGAGGAGGGTGTGGGATCAGTATCAGTTGGGATTGCTGAACTGTCACCCTGGGTACTTTGTATATTCACATTGTAGATAACATGGAACATTGACCCCTGGGAACTTTTTGGAAACCGTTCTCATACTTTGAAAAATGTTACTTTTATGACCCAGCATAAGATAGATTTTTACAAGTTTTGAAAGCTCTTTTAATTCATTGTTAAAAACCTCCTGCAAGAACCTTGGGTACATATAAAATTGCTGATTTGCACCTTCTTGAAGGTTGTATCTTAAACCTTCAAAGATGAGATGCAAGTTGAATCCTTGACAAGTAACCATACCGTGAACAACAGAGCCAAGTGCAGAGCTCACTTGATGCTATCCACTTCTCTTCTGAGATATGCATTGTAAAAGAGTGTGGCATAGATACTTCCATGGGGGGCCCATCAATGCCTTCTCTATTGTGTACTCATTCTTATTTCCAGTGTACCCTATGGTTACAAAGGTCCTCATATAGACTTCTTTTAAGTATGAAATGGCAGCCCCCTCGTCTTGAAGCTTGAGGTGTTTTTGGAGAGTAGCTTCAGAGATGGTGATTTCATTGCCATCTACCTGGGTTTTGATTTGGGGTATCCCCTGTTCGGTAGAGAAGACGGCAGATTTCCAGAAATCCTCCATGTAAGGAATGTAAATGGGTGGGTTGACGGTTAGGGCAAAATATATCTTTGATCGACAAAGAAAATCGATCATATCATCGAACCACTCAGACTTTTTCCCTTTTATTAAGTATGCTGTGAGGTTGTGGTATGGAGAAAACTTATCATCGGGACGCTTTATGTCTACCTCTACCATTTGTTTGGGTTTGGAGGGAAGGATGAAGGTTTTGAAAGGTGGTTGAGTATGGAAGGCTTTGAATGCTTATGGTGGTTTGAGAGAAAATGATGAGGGTTAGGTTGAAATTAAATGTGAAGAGGTTATGGAGAAATTGATTTAAGTTATAATGGCAGAGGAGGGAAAAAGCAAACTGACTTGTACAGTACAACCTCATTCACCTTTTACTGTTACAGCTGTAATACACTATAGCAGTCATGATAAGGACTCAAGGTAATTTTTACAGCGGGTAAAAGTTAATTTAGACTTATTTTTACCCATCAACAGCAAACTTGGTTACTGCGGATTGGTTAAGCCTGTCTGGTGCAAGCTTGGTTACGGCGGATGGTTAAGTCTGGCAGCAGCAAACTCAATTGCTGCTGATGGATGCAATGATCTACAGCAAAGATGTTGCTGCTGACAGCTTTAAAGCTATCCGCTAGAAACTTGTTCCTGCTGATAACTTAAAGCAGTCAGTGGCAAAATCTTTGCTGCTGATGGATGCACTAATCTGCAGCAAGGATGTTGCTGCTGACAGCCTTAAAGCTATCCGCAGGAAATTTGATCCTGCTGATAACTTAAAGCAGTCAGTGGCAAAATCTTTGCTGCTGATGATTAAACATGTCAGCAGCAAGAAATGGATGCTGCTGACTTATACCTTTTATTTATAACAAAAGACACACATTAACAAAAAAAGATTTTAGAGACATATTTTAATCAAAGTTCATCACACCAATAAATTCAACTAAATATCTAAACTAAATATCTAAATCTAGCTTCATCAAAAGGTTTTGTAAACAAATCAGCATATTACTCATTGGTATGAACTTTGGTTAAAATAATTCTCTTTTTCTCAGCTTGATCTCTTATGAAGTGATACCTGATGTCAATGTGTTTTGTCTTGGAGTGCTGCACCGGATTGTTTGTGATTGATATAGCACTTATGTTGTCAATGTGAATTGGAGTTGCCATGAACGTCATCCCATAATCTAGCATTTGATTTTGTATCCAGATGACTTGTGCACAGCAACTTGAAGCTGCAATGTATTCTGCTTCTGCTGTAGAAGTTGAAACACATGTCTGCTTCTTGCACTGCCATGAAATCAGTCTTCCTCCTAGAAACTGACATCCCCCTGATGTGGACTTTTTATCCAAGTTGCATCCCCCATAATAACTGTCATTGTATGCATACAGATTGAACTTATCATTTTTAGAGTACCATAGCCCAAGTCTTGGGGCTCCCTTTAGGTATCTAAAAATTCTCTTGACAGCTTGAAGATGTGAAATCTTTGGAGATGCTTGGAATCTTGCACACAGCCATACTGCAAACATGATATCTGGCCTTGAGGCAGTGAGATTGTAGAAACAAAGACTGATGGCTACAAAATTCTAAGTACAAATACAGCTGATCTCACAGTTTGCTGCTGATCAACAAACTGCTGCGGATAAGCTTATCTGCTGCGGATACTTGTTCTCCTGCTGAAGAACAAATCTGCTGCGGATAGCTTTATCTGCTGAAGACCAATGTAGCTGCTGATAGGCTTATCAGCAGCATCATTCTCATTCTTGCTGCTGATAGCTGTGTTCCTTGACGACAAATCGTCGCATCTGACTATCCATGCCAAGCGTCACTGACAACTTTCTACAAAAGCAACTGACACACTCAAAGCAGAAGGAACCTCAATGGCACAACCAATGAAACTAAGCAATGCTCTTCTCTAGACATGCAAGCAATGATGCATAAAGAAGACGCTTCAATAAAGTTAGCTACTTTAGCTTTAACGTGTATTGTTAGTTTTTGTATAAGAGATCAACGGTCTGTGTTCGATCTGATCCTTAGAATCAAGGGTCTGTCTTGATTCTAAGTTAGTATAAATACCGAGTAAACACTTCATTGTAAGTGTGCTTTCGAAATTAGAGTTTTTCACTTGTAATCGTTTATTCACAGAAGATTAATAAAAAAGTGTTCTTATCAGTATTCTTTCTGTGTACTCGATTGTAATTGTGTAGTTGTTATTGTTTCCGCCAATCTCAACTAAGAACAGAACCATCTGGTAATTTCACGATACTACAAGTGGTATCAGATTAAACAAATTCACACTTGTTTAATCACTTCTGGTTCTATTCTAAACCCTCTGTTTCATTAAGTCACCAAAAACAAAGATGGCACAAAGCAATGCGTTTGAAGACATTGGCAGCATCAACCGACCACCAAGGTTGGTATCTGGGGAAGACTACGACATGTGGAAAAATCGCATGGAAAACTTCTTCTGCTATCAGGAGTACGGAATGTGGAAATCCATCAGGGATGGACCCTACACTCCCATGGTGGCATCTGCTGACTCTGGAGGACCATCAGTTCCCAAGGATCCCTCCAAATACTCAGAAGAGGATATAAAAGGATGGAGGTGGACTTTAAGGCACTAGGAGCTATCCAAATGTGCCTTCCAAATGAAGTTTTTCACAACTTCAGAAGTCACAAAACTGCTAAAGAGCTCTGGTTGGCTCTTGAAAAGATGTTTGCTGGCTCTGAAGAAGTCAAGGAAAACAGAAGAGACATACTGAAGCAGCAGTATGAAAACTTCGTCTGGAAGGAAGGTGAGTCTCTAACTATTCTATACAACAGATTTACCTATCTTGTAGGCGAGCTGCAGTGCTCGAAGGTTAAGCTAGATAATGAAGATATTCTCAAAAAGTTGATCAGGTCTCTACCAAGCTGCTGGACACTTTACACAGTGTCAATCAGAAGAACAGAGAATCTGAAGACTCTCCAAATGACTGAGCTCTTTGGAATGCTCAAAACCTATGAGCTAGATATGATTCAGGCAAAAGAACGAAGCTCAAGCTATCAAAATGCCCCAACATCCACCACCACCTCTGCCCTCCACTCTGACCACTCAAGTCCTAGTTCCAGCAACTACTATCCTCCCATTGTCACCCATCCACAAACTCCCACCTCTCAAATAAACAGCTCACCATTTCTCCTAGAAGCTCCACCTCAAACATCAACCTCTGCTGCTTTTGTCTCTGGAAACTCAAGCAACATGTTCTTTATCAAGGAGGATCTGGAATGCTTTCATCCAGATGATTTAGAAGAAATGGACATACATCACTCATATGCCATGCTCTCTATAAGAGCAAAAAGGTTCTACTCTAGAACCGGAAGACCCATTCCAAGTAACAACTCCGACACCAGAGTTGGCTTGGATAAAAGCAAAATAAGATGTTACAATTGTAACCTACTGGGTCACTTTGCTAGAGAATGCAAGGCACCAAGAGCAAATTCAGCTACCACTCAGTCAAGACAAGCTCACCAAGCCCAACCCAGACAGCAACAAAGGTACTCCTCCAGTTCAAACTGCAGCTTGTGCAGCTGTTGGAACTTTTGAGTTCGACTGGAGCTTCCAATATGAAGAACCGCCTGTCAACAATCAAGCTCTTATGGCTGACACTACAGAGATACCACCTCAGGTATTTGAACATCTCTGCTCTCAAGCCTGTATTGATAAAGTTCTGGGTTATAGAAAGAATAACCAAAATCTGATAGATCAAAATGAAGAGTTTCATCAGATGAAATCTGAGTTAAAAAAGGTTGAAAACACTTATAAAGAAAAAATTAACTGCCTTAAGAAAGAGATTTCATCACTAAAACACGAACAAACTAATCTGGAAACTCAGATTGATGATCTACTGGTCAAAGTAAAAGCTACCAGAGCTGAACTGGCAGAACAAAAAGTTCATGTTGAAAAATATGAATTTTCCTCCAAAAAGCTACAAAGACTTTTAGATATTCAAGTCCATGAGAAAGTAAAAACTAGACTTGGGTATAACACTGATCAGTACAAATCTGTTCCTCCACCTGCTGACTACATTGCCATCTACGAACCAAGTTTCGATGTTACAAATCTTGACTCTGCAAACTGAAATCTTGATCCTTCAACGGATGAACCATTCGTTGGAGAATGCACTACCTCATCGGAATCTGAGTCAACCTACTCAGACCATGATGAAACCAGTGCATTCCCATCTGAAGCTACTCTGAATAGAGTTGAAGTTCCTGCTGTCCTTCCAGCTATTCCTGTCCATGTACCATTCAAACAGATCAAGATCAGCTTTCCTCCAGATGGAAGAAGGCTAAACATTAAGAAGGAGCAGACATCAGGACCTACAGACCCCAACCCTCAGTCAAAGCCGATCCCAAAAGGGAAGGTATTTGATATATGTCGTAAGCCTGAAGAAAAAGTTCCATATGTTCAAAAGACCCTAGGAGAAGCCACTTTTGAACATAACAAAGCTCATCCATGGAACTTCAAGGATCTGTTCCAAAGAAAGGACTATGTCTACCTTGCAAGAGATAAACTGGCAAGATCATGCTTTGTGTGTGGAAGATACAACCATACTGCCAGCACCTGCTTTCATTACCTAGAACATCAAAGAAACTCCAAGCAGCATGCCTTTGAAAAGACAAACAAAAACAAGAAGGTGAGAAACTATGAGGTCAAAGCAACCAAGTTCAGGGAGTATCTTTCTCCCCCAAGAGTAAAACTGCCTAAATCTCAACAAACGTGCATCATTTGTGGAAAATGAAACCACTTTGCTGCAAACTTTCAGTTTAACCCCTTCAACCAAATCCTTCATCAAGCTCCTCAAAGACAAAAAGTACTGAAGGATCAATATACAACGGTTGTTAGTCAAGTCAAGCCCAACAAAACAAAGCAGCAGCATTCAGCAGCAACCAAGACTGCTGCTGATAAGCTACAATCAAAAGCTGCTGCTCATCAGGCAAAGCCATCAGCAGCAAGAGCGTCCACTACGGCTAAGGCAAAATCCAAGGCAAAGAATGCTGACACTTCAACAAAGCCATCAGCAGCAGGATCTACTATTGACAAGCCAGAAAATCAATAAAAAAATCTGCTGATGACAATGCGAAGAAAACTAAAAAATCACCAACAAAGGAATGGAAAGCCAAACCATCTCCAAGCATTGTCATTGGTTCCTTTGACTGCAAACATACTGAAAAGGATAAACTAACAACCATCTTTTTCAAGTCTGCAGACTCTTGGGTTCCTCCTACTAATTAGAAATCTATCATGTGCAGGGACAGCCAGGTCAAAAGAATAACACTTGGGTGGTAGATAGTGGTTGTTCCAGGCACATGACAGGAAACATATCCATCCTCTCAAATTTCAGACACTTCAATGGAGGATATGTTTCCTTCGGAAGTGATTCAAAAGGAGGATCCATTACTGGACAAGGAACTGTGTCCAACGAAAGAATGAGCATTGATAAGGTCAACTATGTCAAAGAATTGGACTTCAATCTCATGAGTGTTTCCCAGGTCTGTGATCAAAAGCATTGGATGCTCTTCACAGATAAAGAATGCTTTGTACTATCTCCAGGCTTATCCACACCTCCTCCGGAAAGCATTCTACTGACGGCCCAGAGAAAAGAAAATATCTATGTACTGGACATGAATGAGGTCACTCCATCTAGGAGCGTCTCCTGCTTTTTATCAAAAGCCTCAGTTGATGAATCAGCTCTCTGGCACAGGAGATTAAGCCATATTAATATCAAAACCATTAACAAATTGGTGAAGAATAATCTTGTCAGAGGGATTCCTGACAAAGAATTTCAGCTGGAAGATCACTGCATAACATGTCTAAAGGGGAAGCAACACAAGAGTTCTCATAAGCCCAAGACCTTGAACTCAAATGACACTCCACTGCAACTGCTGCATATGGATCTTTTCGGTCCTACAAATGTCATGTCTATGGGCAAAAAGTCATACTGTCTGGTGATAACAGATGACTACGCCAGATTCTCATGGGTATTCTTCTTGAGAACTAAAGATGAAACTGCTGAAATTCTCAAAACCTACATTCTCAGTGTAGAGAATCAAAGCAATCAAAAGGTGAAGATCATAAGGTGTGACCAGGGCACAGAATTCAAAAACCACACCTTGAATTGTTTCTGTGAAAGCAAGGGGATAGAAAGACAATACAGTGCTCCTAGAACTCCTGAACAAAATGGAGTTGCTGAAAGAAGAAACAGAACTCTTATTGAGTCAGCACGTTCTATGCTGGCCGACTCTAAACTGCCACTCACATTTTGGGCAGAAGCGATTAGCACAGCCTGCTATGTGCAAAACCGAGTTCTAATTGTCAAACCCTTAAACAAGACACCCTATGAACTATGGTTCCAAAGAATTCCCTACATTGGGTTTCTAAAACCTTTTGGGTGTCTATGCACAATTCTCATCACACATGGGATTCTTCCTAAGTTTGGTGCAAAATCTGATGAAGGATATTTCGTAGGCTATTCCTCTCAATCAAAGGCCTATAGAGTATTCAACTCAAGAACAAGAATTGTAGAAGAATCTGCAAATGTGGAATGCAGAGAACACATTGTAGAGAACACATTGTCTGTGAGCAGGAAAAAGGACAAAACTGGCTCTTTGACATAGATTCTTTCTCCCAGGTATTTGAGCCTCTCACCTTCTCAAACATGGAGTCTACGTCTACACAATCTCCTGCCTCCACTTCATCCACTGACTACAAAATGGATTTTCCCAAATATTCTCTCAGTCTGAGAAAACCATCAGCTGATCCTCCAGCAGTTGTGGAAGCAATTAAAGCAAGTGAAGCAGGAACAATACTGTCTGACGTAAAGCAGCCTAACTGATACTGACAATCTAAATGAAGACTCTTCGGTACATGCTGTAAATGCTGATAATTCTATTGCCGAAAATATTGAACTGGACAATGCTGTTGAAGACTCTTCCACCTTGAATGAAGAGTCCCCTGATCAAAATCAAAGCAATCTGGAAGAAGGGATACAGCTGGAGGTGGTACTAGCACAGAGGATCCACAAAGAACATCCTCAAGAGAATATTATTGGCCAAATACACCAAGGAGTTCTCACAAGAAGCAAATCTCATGAGGCCAATATATGCTTGTTTTCATGTTTCCTTTCCCAGATGGAACCCAAGAAGATAGAAGATGCACTCAAACACAGCAGCTGGATTGAAGCAATGCAGGAAGAATTGCTGCAATTCAAGAGGCAGGATGTCTGGAAACTTGTTGATCTTCCACCAGGCAAATATGCCATCGCCACACGATGGGTCTTCAGGAACAAGCAAGACGAGAGAGGCATTGTAGGAAAAAACAAAGCCAGACTTGTAGCTCAGGGCTACACTCAGGAAGAAGGAATTGACTATGATGAAGTCTTTGCTCCCGTTGCCAGACTGGAGGCCATCAGAATCTTCCTGGCATATGCTGCATCCAAGAACTTCACTATCTATCAAATGGATGTAAAAAGTGCCTTTCTGTATAGGAAGATTGGTGAGGAAGTATATGTCAAACAGCCTCCAGGCTTTATAGATCCCGCACATCCTACTCAAGTATTCAAACTAGACAAAGCTCTATATGGCCTACATCAGGTACCAAGAGCCTGGTATGAAACCTTATCAGGATATCTACTAAGCAACAATTTCAGAAGAGGTGCCATTGACCAGACCTTGTTTATCAAAAATGAAGGGGTGGAAATCTTACTAGTTCAAATTTATGTTGATGATATCATCTTTGGATCAACAAGGAAACAACTGTGCAAAGACTTTGAGATTCTAATGCACTCAAAGTTTGAAACGAGTTCAATGGGTGAACTCAATTTCTTTTTGGGTCTACAAGTCAAACAGGTCCCAAATGGAATCTTCATCAGCCAATCTAAATATGTAAAAAGCATTTTGGAAAGATTCAAAATGGCTGACTGCTCTGCTGCAAGAACCCCTATACAAGTTCATCATCAACTGACTCCAGACAAAGATGGTCAAGATACTGATCAACATCAGTACCATGCAATGATAGGGTCTCTCATGTATCTCACTGCCTCAAGGCCAGATATCATGTTTGCAGTATGTCTCTGTGCACGATTTCAAACAGCTCCAAAAGCTTCACATCTTCATGCTGTCAAGAGAATCTTTAGATACCTAAAGGGTGCCTCAAGACTTGGACTATGGTACTAAAAAAATGACATGTTTAATCTGTATGCATACACTGACAGTGACTATGGGGGATGCAACTTAGACAAAAAGTCCACTTCAGGAGGATGTCAGTTTCTGGGAGGAAGGTTAATTTCATGGCAGTGCAAGAAGCAAACATGTGTTTCAACTTCTACAGCTGAAGCAGAATACATTGCAGCTTCAAGTTGCTGTGCACAAGTCATTTGGATACAAAATCAAATGTTGGACTATGGGATGAATTTTATGGCAACTCCAATTCACATTGACAACATGAGTGCTATCTCAATCACAAACAATCCGGTGAAGCACTCAAAGACAAAGCACATTGACATCAGGTATCATTTCATAAGAGATCAAGCTGAGAAAAAGAGGATTATTCTAACCAAAGTTCATACAAATGAGCAATATGCTGATTTGTTTACAAAACCTTTTGATGAAGCCAGATTTAAATATTTAGTTGAATCCATTGGTATGATGAACTTTGATTAAAATCTTTCTCTAAAATTTCTATTTTAAAATGTGTTTTGTCTTTTGTTGTAAATAAAAGTTATCAGTCAGCAGCACTTTTGCTTTTCAGCTGCTGACAGGTTTAATATTCAGCAGCAAAGGATTTGCCACTGACTGCCTTAAGTTATCAGCAGAAACAAGTTTTCCTGCGGATAGCTTTAAGGCCATCAGCAGAAACATCCCTGCTACAGATCATTGCATCTATCAGTAGCAATTAAGTTTGCTGCTGACAGACTTAACCTTCCACAGCAACCAAGCTTGCAGCGGACAGGCTTATCCATCCACACAACCAAGTTTGCTGCTGATGGGTAAATTTAAGTCCAAATTAACTTTTACCCGCTGTAAAAGAAATCAACGTTAGTCTTTACCATGACTGCCTTGGTGCATTACAGCTGTAACAATAAAAGGTAAATAAGGTTGTACGGTACACGTCATTTTGATTTTTCTCACCTCTGCCGTTATAAAAACAAAATCAAATTTCCTTACCAACCCTTCACCTTCGGCATAACTTTCTCACAAGTCCCAACCAACCCTCATCCACCAACCTTCAAACCTTCCATCCATGGAAGGATCTCTGGAAATTAATCAGGTACACTGGAAATCAAAATGGGTATACAGTAGAGAAAACGCTGATGGGCCCTCCATGGAAGTATCTCTGTCACACTCTTCTCCAATGCATATCTCAGAAGAAAAGCAAATGGCATCAAGTAAACTCCGCTCTTGCCACCACAAAGAAGAAGGACAAGGTGGAGAGTTGACTCCTTCTGGATGTTGTAATCGGCTAAGGCTATGCCGTCCTCGAGCTGTTTTCCAGCGAAGATTAGACGCTGCTGGTCTGACGGGATGCCTTCCTTGTCCTGGATCTTTGCCTTCACGTTGTCGATTGTGTCAAAGGATTCAACCTCAAACGTGATCGTCTTACCAGTTAGGGTTTTCACGAAGATCTGCATTTTCGCCGATTTGGAGTGATAGGATGAAGCTGTTTCCAAAAAGGTACTCAGGGGTCAATGTTCCATTGTTATCTACAATGCCGAACATACAAAGTACCCCGGGTGACAGTTCAACAATCCCAGCTGATACTGATCCCACACCCTCCACCTCACAACTTGAATAACAGTTTGCTTCTACTATTCGAACCCCTGTGCATACCACTAAGGATGCACAGGTACAAAAAAAAATCACTTCACCTCTTTTGGATGTTATCGATCAACCGGAATACAGGGTCCTGGTTGAAACGACTAGAAAAAGGGGCAAGAGAACTCCTTCTCTTGCCTCCAAGGCCTAAACTCAACCTAACAGCCCTCACTCAGAATCACAACATTCTGGTGAGAATATCATAAGGGACAGCCACATTATTAGGGAGACTTCTTTGGATGTCTCTCTATTAGGATCAGGATCACTTCCCGGATCCATAGAACAGCCCCCTGAGCCTTTCCTTTTTCTTGTGAACTTAAGTGTTGAGGAACCTGATCAAAATGATGTTCCTTCTCCAACTACTACTATCTCGGAGGTACTGATTGATCTTGCTTCCGACACACCCAAACCCAAGTTCGTCTACCCTGAAGGTCCACTCTAGGAGTTATGAAAGAGTGGATGTGGAAGAGGCTGTCACTACTGCTGGTCCATCAAATGACCAGGAGGACAGTGACAACATTGCTAGGACCTCAACCACGGCAACTCACAGTGAGGATGTTTCCTTAGAAACTCCATTCACTGAGAGGAATCCCAGGTGCCAAGAAACCATGGGTGATGGGGATGAAGAGGCCAGGCCTAAAGCCCCATCTGGATCCAAGGATTCCACAGCTGTGGATGAGGATAGACTGTAACTTCATATCTTGAAATTGACGGCCAGGATGGTCATGCTAGAGGCTGAAGTGTCCAAACTAAGACACCAAGTCTCTATGCATGAAGCTCATAAATTCCAAACTTTTCCTACTCTCTCCCTTGTATCAGTGGGCACTCAAACTGACGCTTATTCGTCCACTGATGCACCCAAAAATGGGGAGATGGTCCCAATGGAGGATATAAGGTTGAAAGGATAGTCAGAAACATGCAAAAGCTTCAGCATCAAAGACAGTAAGAGAATTTCGGTAGCATCAGTCTAGGGGGAGTTTGTAGAAACAAAGACTGATGGCTACAAAATTCTAAGTATAAATACAGCTGATCTCACAGTTTGCTGCTGATCAACAAACTACTGCGGACAAGCTTATCTGCTGCGGATACTTGTTCTCCTGCTGAAGAACAAATCTGCTGCTGAAGAACAAATCTGCTAAAGACCAATGTTGCTGCTGATAGGCTTATCAGCATCATCATTCTCATTCTTGCTGCTGATAGCTGTGTTCCTTGAAGAAAAATCGTCACAGCTGACTATCCATGCCAAGCGTCACTGACAACTTTCTGTAAAAGCAACTGACGCACTCAAAGCAGAAGGAACCTCAATGGCACAACCAATGAAACTAAGCAATGCTCTTCTCCAGACATGCAAGCAATGACGCATAAAGAAGACGTTTCAATAAAGTTTGCTAGTTTAGCTTTAACGTGTATTGTTAGTTTTTGTATAAGAGATCAACGGTCTGTGTTCGATCTGATCCTTAGAATCAAGGGTCTGTCTTGATTCTAAGTTAGTATAAATACCGAGTAAACACTTCATTGTAAGTGTGCTTTCGAAATTAGAGTTTTTCACTTGTAATCGTTTATTCACAAAAGATTAATACAAAAGTGTTCTTATCAGTATTCTTTCTGTGTACTCGATTGTAATTGTGTAGTTGTTATTGTTTCCGTCAATCTCAACTAAGAAAAGAACCATCTTGTAATTTCACGATCCTACAGAGATACATGAGAGACCCTATCATAGCACGGTACTGATGTTGATCAGTGTCTTGACCATCTTTGTCTGGAGTCAGCTGATGGTGCACTTGCATAGGGGTTCTTGCAGCAGAGCAGTCAGCCATCTTGAATCTTTCCAGAATGCTCTTGACATATTTGGATTGGCTGATGAAGATTCCATTTGGAACTTGTTTGACTTGAAGACCTATAAAGAAATTTAGTTCACCCATTGAACTCATTTCAAACTTTGAGTGCATCAGGATCTCAAAGTCTTTACACAACTTATTCCTTGTTGATCCAAAGATGATATCATCTACGTAGATTTGTACCAGTAAAATTTCTCCCCCTTTATCTTTGATAAACAATGTCTGGTCAATGACACCTCTTCTGAAGTTGTTGCATAGTAGATATCTAGACAAAGTTTCATAAAAGGCTCTTGGGGCTTGATGTAAGCCATACAGAGCTTTGTCTAGTTTGAAAACTTGGTTAGGATGTGCAGGATCTACAAAGCCTGGAGGCTATTTGACATATACTTCTTCACCAATATTCCCATACAGAAAGGCACTCTTGACATCCAATGAAATTCTTGGATGTAGAAAATGCTTGAAAGATTCTGATGGCCTCCAGCCTGTCAACAGGAGCAAAGACTTCATCATAGTCAAATCCCTCTTCCTGAGTGTAGGCTTAAGCTACAAGTCTGGCATTGTTCTTGACTACACTGCCTCTCTCATCTTGCTTGTTCCTGAATACCCATCTTATGCCAATGGCAGATTGACCATGTGGAAGATCAACAAGTTTCCAGACATCCTGTCTCTTGAATTGCAGCAACTCGTCCTGCATTGCCTCTATCCAACTGCTATGTTGCAGAGCTTCATCTATCTTCTTGGGTTCCACCTGAGATAGAAAACATGAAAACAAACATATATTGGCCTCATGATATTTGCTTCTTGTTAGAATTCCTTGGTGAACTTGGCTAATAATATTTTACAGAGGATGTTCCTTGTTGATCCTTTGTGCTGGTACCACCTCCAGTTGTATCCCTTACTCAAGATTGCTTTGATTTTGATCAGGGATTTCTTCATTCATGGTTGAAGAGTCTTCAATATCAACAGCTACATCAGTATTATCAACAATAATTTTTGCAACATCTACCGCATTTACCGAAGAGTCTTCATTCAAATTTTCATTTTCAGACAGGCTGTTGCTGGTGACATTGGAGAGTGTGGTTCTGGCTTCACTTGCTTCAATGTCTTCCATAACAGATGGAGGATCAATGGATGGTCTTCTCAGACTGATAGAAGATTTAGGAAAATCTAGTCTGTAGTCAGAGGAGAAAGTGGAAGCAGGTGTTTGAGAAGAGGTAGACTCCGTATTTGAGAAGATGAGAGGTTCAAATATTTGGGTGAAGGAGTCTATGTCAAAGAGCCAGTTTGGGCCTTTTCTCTATTCACAGACAATGTGTTCTCTACATTCCACATTGGTTGATTCTTCCACAATTCTTGTTCTTGAGTTGAATACTCTATAGGCCTTGGATTGAGAGGAATAGCCCACAAAATATCCTTCACATTATTTGGCACCAAACTTAGGAAGAACCCCATGTGTGATCAGAATTGTGCATGGACATCCAAAAGGTTTTAGAAATCCAATGTAGGGAACTCTTTGAAACCATAGTTCATAAGGTGTCTTGTTGAGAGGCTTGACTAAGAGAACTCTATTTTGCACATAGCAGGCTGTGCTTACTACTTCTGCCCAGAATGTGAGAGGCAGTTTTGAGTCAGCCAACATAGATCTTGCTGACTCAATTAGAGTTCTGTTTCTTCTTTTAGCAACTCCATTTTGTTGAGGTGTTCTTGGAGCACTGTATTGCCTCTCTATTCCCTTGCTCTCACAGAAACAATTCAAAGTGTGGTTCTCGAAATCTGTACCCTGATCACCCCTTATTATCTTTACCTTCTGATTGCTTTGATTCTCTACCCTAAGGATGTAGGATTTGAGAATTTCAGCAGTTTTATCTTTTGTTCTCAAGAAGTATACCCATGAGAATCTGATTTAGTCATCAGTTATCACCAGACAGTATGATTTCTCACCCATTGACATAATATTTATAGAACCAAAGAGATCCATATGACACAGCTGTAGTGGAGTATCATTTGTATTCAAAGTCTTGGGCTTGTGAGAACTCTTGTGTTGCTTCCCCTTCAAACAAGCAATGCAATGATCTTCTAGCTGGAGTTCTTTATCAGGAAGCCCTCTGACAAGATTTGTCACACCCCAATTGTTCCGAGGGAGTCGGGGCGAGATGTCAGGGTCGAGGCACATTGGTTATGCAGCGGAATTTGAAGCGTAGGGTTTTGAACAAAAACTTTTCCCCAAATAGCACATAAACATTTACTTCATTCAAGTAGTAATCATCGAGCAAGTAAAACTGATGTGCACGTAGGTAGTTAATTTCTTTATCCTGAAACAATACACGAAAACGAGTCAACAATAATGTTGGTGAGTTCATAGGTTTGAGTTGAGAAAAATGTTGTATCAACGTATTTGTAATGTAAACCAAATATAATGATTGAGCATAATGTAATGTATGAACTGCATTGTATAATGTATTGGTATCATAAGTAAGTCCAAAACCAAATTTTGTGTCCCCAATCCTACGTTTTGGATTGAATTATAGGCAATGATGAAATAAGCCACCCTTGTCAAATGTTCACAGGTTCAAATGAAAACGTTTGCAAAACCACTTGCACGAAAACGATTGGCAAAATCATTTGCACGTAAACGATTGGCAAAACCATTTGCACGAAAAACAATTTTATGTATATGATAAACAAAACAAGTAATGTTGACCCATCCGTAAACTATCTAGGAATACGAATAATATGTACATAGATGAGGCATAACCAAACCAAGACCAGGTGTTTTGCCCCTCACTCGTACCTCACGAGCAATTGTTTGAACACTATGCAGTCATTTGGCCAGAGGGACCCATGGTTAGCGCGACTAACCATGACCGAGGGTGTCAATCCTAATAATACTATCCATAGAATCTCAGGCTAATCTATAGCTAATGGTTATAAATATGATGATTAGGGGACTTTACGAGCTCCAAATGTGTTCACTCATGCAAACATAAAGGTCGGGTCTTGTTTTCTTGTTACCATATGAAAATGTTTGTATGTATGTTTCATGTTCTCAAATGTAATAAAGCAAGTAAGTTTCAAGAATATTTGTATGTATGCTTTTCCCCAAAAAGATTGAAAATAGGTAAAAAGTAGGGGCTATGAACTCACCTCGATATTCCAGCTAAATGTTGTCAGTGTAACAAGCAATCCCATTGTACGCAAATAATCACCATCATAACCCTAAATGCAATTATAGTAACAACTTATGTTATTAGGGTTAATCTAATTTACATACTCTTGAGCTCAATTGATTCGTTAAGCTGTTGTATAAATTTGATGTCCGCTAATGAATTACTATTTATTGATTCGGTAATGATTAACTATCTCGAGTAGGGATTTCCAACTAGTATATCTCTATTTGTATAAATGTTATGTTTTCCAATTGACCGTCTATCTTCGTATAATAAGCATGAGCATATATATTTACAAGTTCATATATGACGGCTTTTATTTCATAAAATATGTATATATCAAGTGTTATTCATATAAAAGTTTTGGTTTCAATGTGTATTAATGAGTATTTGTATGCATACGTATGGGCTAGAGCTCAAGTTTTATAACCGAACACGTGCCTAATTTAAATGATTAAATACAAAGTATTTAACACGTATGTACCTTTTCGTACGATCTGCTTATGAACCGACACGTCCTAAACCGCACCATTTTACACAATAGCCAAATTTGATCGTCTTTGACTTTTGTTGACGAAGGTCCAAAACTATCCAAACGAACCAATCTTTTTAATATAGTTCATATCTAGACCAAACGGACTCCGAATCGGGTGATTCAAAAGCCTATGGTCTCGTATCGTCTCACCGGTTGCTAGAAAACTGTCACCACCTCTGTCTGACGCCTCCGCTGCCGTCTGCCACCACGGCAGTGGCCGGAATCCGACATGTGTCCGAAAAATATCTCCGTTTCGCGACCAAACCTTTTTGCATAGATTATACTAGTCGCTAGAAGCCCGGAAATATAAATTTCATGGAAATGCCCCAAAACAGAATGTCGTCGGAATCACGTAACTCACCGGAAAACTTTTATATACCTATTTTTCTGTTTCAAATCAACCAATCAATACACGGGAATGAAACCCGGCCACCAATTTCGTCTAATTCTAATCGGAAAATCAACCAAATTCGTGTATCTAGAGATCGATTGTATACATGTCTAGTTTGCTAAATCTAAACAAAATAGATGGAACTCACCCCTAATCCGGGATTCTCATGCAACCACCGATGTTAACCACCACTACCATCATCACCGCCACTACTAAAACACCACAAACTGTTGTCATCAGGAGCTGACACCACCACTGTCTTTTTCGTCTGTGGCTGTTTCCGCCATCACCACGCCGCTGTAACACCACCGTAACACCACCTCCGGTCACCGTCTTCCTTTGTTGTGGTCATCGGGACCCGATACCGCTTCCCCAACACAAAACCCGCACCACTGTTTCTGATAGGGACCACCACGAGTCGTCGCTGCTAGAGCGGTTTCACCACCACCGCCTGAAGCTTCCGACACCACCACTGCTCAAGTCGATAGGGAGGAAAAAAAGGGATCGATCTTGGATGCTGCCGTAGCTAGGGACGCCGGGAGGAGTTGCCGGAGATGGCGTGACTGCCTCCCTCTTCCTGCTCTCTCTTTCTTGTACGCACAAACATATGTGTTTGTGTGTGTGTTTGTTTGGAAAATCAGAGAACAAGCATTTTAAAAAGAAATTTAATTTATTATTATTATTATTATTATTTTCTTAACAAGTAAGCAACGAAAGATAAGATCATTGTAGATTTTTTTATTATTATTTATTAATTTATTATTATATTATTATTATATTATTATAATTAATTTAGCTCATATTTTGTTTTTCTCTTATAACGTTTTATGTATAACGTTTTATAAAATTCCGATCACGTCGTCGGAACGTGCTCATTTTTCTCTACGTTTTGACCTAAGTTTCAACAGAAACGGAGCATGTTTAAAATTAAATATTTTAATATTATTATTAAATATTAATCGTTCGTCTAGGATTTCTAGGTCGAACGTCTTAATTTATAGATTCCAATTTGAGACTATCCGAACCACCCAACTTTTATTAATATTGTTGGTTCTCTACCAGTATTGCATGTCCACTAGAATCCATGTCGCGCCTAAAATTTCTGAATTTATATTTTTAGATGCGTCGACTAAATAAGTATTAATGATTATTAAAAAATATATTATTTTTTAAAATTGTTGTCGAAACAGGTATGATTTAATAATTGTATGTGCATTTCTAAAATTACTCCGTAAGAGTATATATACATTTTTATGTACGTAATATATGTTATCTCGAATCTTTAAATGATCCGTCAAAAAAATGTCACGTATAAAGTTCAGCTATTGGGCCGTTAATGGACCGAGCCCGTCTATGGTGATTATTCGTCAAAAGTAACTGACTCTAATTTCGGGGTTGTCACATTCTCCCCGTGTTAAAGAAGTTTCGTCCTCGAAACATAGTTTGAGTTATGTTTAGTGAGTTTGTAAGCTAGGCTACAATAACTCACACAGATCCTAACGTATCAATGTAATTGTAGACACGGAGTATTGTTGAAGGCATGATTCAAACAATTTATTCAAAACATCATAAATGAAGTACATTCGTATTGTTTTACCATAATATTCCTCCGTTAGGGTACGAGGGCAATTTATGTTGGAATACTAATTAGAGTTGAATTTGTACTCGTGCTAGAGTTTAATTGTGAT
The DNA here is from genome assembly GCA_023525975.1 of Smallanthus sonchifolius. Classification (NCBI taxonomy): domain Eukaryota; kingdom Viridiplantae; phylum Streptophyta; class Magnoliopsida; order Asterales; family Asteraceae; genus Smallanthus; species Smallanthus sonchifolius. Next base: position 30,483,597 of record CM042045.1, read on the forward strand.
ATGAACACTCTAGACCTTGATAGCTAAGATGTATTAGATAGAAATGTTGTTGTAGCTATCCATTATTCATAGTAATGACTGTTCACAAGGCTAGAACATCATTATGTGTAAATCATATGAGATCTACATGTTCAGGGGTGATAAGGTTACCTCTTTGGATTTTAAATGAAGAATAATACGGTAATTAAATTATCGAAGGGAATGACTGATCGATGGAAGATGTAGGTCCCTTCGTATGTGTCGGATCGTTGCATGCAAGTGGTCTACTAGTCGGACCGGGTGCGGAATACCCGTGACTAGGCGGAGAGTCTAACTAAAACAAAGTAAACCAACACGAGAGTCACAGTAAAAGCTCTTTCTATTATAAACACTCGACGGGTACAGAGAGAATACAAATTGCGTACTTAACAAACTGAGTTCGTCTAAGATATGAGTTCTGCGTACTTATCCTCTGTGAACCAAACCTATTTATACAGACCTGATGCCTTCGCACTTAGCAAGTGCGCAGGACCAAATGCTCTTGCGTACTTAGCAAGTACCCATGGGTCTTCTTGCGTACTTGCTAAGTACGCAGGAGCTTTCTCCTGCGCACATGTAAGTGCGCAAAACACTTAGAAGAAATGCAACATACATTATGTAAAAGTAAATACAACTCGATAAACAATTACATAACGACTCTTACAAACAAAGACAAATTACAGACATTAGAAATACAAACTAAGACTCTATCCAGAGTGTTGTCACAGGAAAGTGCATCAACAAACTCCCCTTTGACAACAGCTCGGGATCTTCATCGTCTTCAGTCTTCAATCTTCAGTCTTCACAGCACTGGCTCCTTAGCTTCCACCTTCTTCTTTTAATCAAGGCAGAACTTAATCACCTTGTCATATTTAGAAGCAAGGAGCTTTGTCCATTCGTCCGTGTGGACACAGTAGCGTTCTGCTAGTACCTCCAGATCTTTCACAGAAAAGTTGATAAAGCAGACTTCATCAAAGATTCTGATCAGTTCTTTTGGGACTGTGTTCCCACTCTCGGAACGAACCTTTCCCATGATCACAGCCTCACCCGTTTTTGGATCTACGTACCAGTACCACATGTCACCAAGAATATCTTGAGATAACTTGCTCAATGGAATCTTAGTTTCACATTGCACTGGCTTGTATACCAATCTCTTTATGTGCTTCTTAGTCACAGGATGTACAACGTGCTTATCCTTGACTCTTCTGGGCACTTGAGGCTTGAAGTATTCGAATTTCCCTGATCTTTCTTCCCGCTGTAGTGTTACCCACAAACCCATTTCTACTGCATGACTCGAGTGACCCAGCAGGTCACGGTTTGCGAGGTTCACAAGGTCGTACTTGGGCAAAGAGTTGAACGCCTCACTGGTTGGTTTCAAGTATTGAACCCCCCAGATGTTTTGATGGCGAACAGCTGCTTGTCTTCCTCGAACCTAACAGCCAAGATTATACCTGTAGTTCCGTGCTTGTCTGTGATGGACGTCTTTTGCCACACGGGAGCTGGACCCTTAGATGATGCAGAAGGCATGTCTTTATCTTTTGGTGCCTCGGGGTCCACAGGTGTAGGGTCGACTGGGGAGGCTTCAGTTGTAGCTTCAACATTACTTGCCATGTCAACTGAGTCTGTTTCGAGCAGAGATTCGAGCGATGGTACTTCAAAGATCTCACCATCCTCTAACTCGTACTATCCTTCCCCGTCGCCCTTGTGAATCTCTATTTCCACGTCCTCATCTTCATCATTCCAGTCATCACCAGTGTCGATCTCTCCTTCTTCTAGATTGAAGAGAGCATCAATTTGTGCTTCTTTAGAATAGTCAGGCTCTAGATATAGGATCTCATCATCAGATAAGTCCTTAAGTACTTCAGCCACTGACTTCCCTTTCTCACCACCACCACCAGATGTATCACCACCCTCTAGCTAAGTAGACTCCCCCTCAGCCATTGGGACAGAAGAGATGGGCACAATCGCCAAAGCTTGGTGCTCACCTCCACTAGGACCGGCTTCAGGATCCTTGTCTTTATCATCATCCTTTGTCAAGTCGACTGGATGACAAGGCTCAGCACTAGTGGATTTATGTTCTTTCTCTTTCTCCTTCTCTTTCTTTTTCTCGTTTTCTTTTTCTTTTTCTTTCTCCCCCTGAGCACCAAGCTTCTTGGTCAGTTCTTCAACTAATTTGACCATCACTTCGTGCTCTTTTCTCTGCAAATCCATCCTTAGCTCAAGTGAAGTTCTATGGCCTAGAATCATTTCATTGGTTTTCATCAGCAGCTCGTTCTGTGCCATAACATTCTTCAGTTGCTCATTTGTCCCTGTTCTCTGGCTGTGGAGAATCCTAACTTCATCGGCCAGGGAATTAATCTATGCTTGTTGAGCATCAGACTCATCCTTTGACTTTTGAATGGTCTTCAACAGTTCAGCAACTTGGGTCTCTAAGACATTGATCCTTGCATCATACGGATCAGAATGCCTAGATGATGAGGCTTCAGCATTATGGATGGGGGAGGAGAAGATTGTGTCAAAGTCAAACCCTTGTGAGAAATCACCATAGTTGAAGGGTTGACATAGTGGTGTGATGTGGGAGTGGGGATGTAATGATGGGAGTGGGTGTTATGGTTGGGGTGATGGTGACTGACTCCGTGAGAAGTGGAGTAGTCACTGCCACCTAAACGGTTGGAGTAGGGAGGGTCACCATCACAGGAATCTCCTCTGTGACCGCCGTGACTGCCACATTACCTTGTACTAGTGGCCTTCTCCTCCTTCTGTACAGTTGTTGTGCTGATGGGGTAGATTCTGACTCTAGACTGGCAGCCGCAGCTTGTACTTGCTGCACAGTCGGGATCTCTACAACCCTGGGGATAGCAACCTCTTGCTTATCGCCCCTCTTCTTGTTGGCACTCTCTTGCTTTTGTCTTTGTAGAGCAGCGTCAGAGTCAGAGGTCGGCTCATATTCGCTGCTCGAGCTTTGTCGCTTTCTTTTAGAAGACGACGCAGGTAGGGTTACATGTGCCAATCTCCTCGGGTGTGCGTGGGATGGTGCGTCATCGGAATTAGAAGAATCTGATTCTGTTGCTTCTGAATCAGATTCCTCAGCACCACCATCACCACCTTCATCATCACCTCCATCACTTTCATTCTCTTCTTCTTGTTGTTCATTAGAATCATCACTCATCTCTGGTGCCGAATTGGGACTATACCAATTCCAATCTTCTGGTGCGACATATGCTTCATTAAGCAGGTGGCCAAAGAGTTCAGTATGCACAGGGGTAGGATCTACACTGCCCGGCTTTAGAAACTGAGCAAATGCTCTCTTGTCCACCCGTTTTACTTGTAGTCTCTCCCCGATAGCACGTAGGTTTGGCAATGCATCATCAATCAAAAGTTTCACAAACCTCGGGTACAATAGGAACCTAAACTTCTCTACTGTATTAATCTGATCATTGATTGCTTTGAAGATGTAGCGAGAGAAGTTGTAGCCCCTATTAAGAGACAAGCCCACCATGGCTGCTGCAAGGTCATGACCCATGGCATCTTTCCTCGCTTTTCTGGACGAGATGCACACGATCATTATGTGGGCAAAATACCGCCATTGATCCAAAACCCACATCTTCTTGTAAGAAGCATAGTCCCTCGCTCCGACATATCCCATTCTATGCCTCCAACATCCATCCACATAGTAATCTAGGTAGGATGTCGGGTCGGTAGCGAGGTCTCCGAACTGCAGAACCCTTCTTATTGTATCCTCAGAGAAAGCAATAGCCCGACCATCAACGGTAGCCCTTTTGACATTAGGTGATACCGTGCAGTCGTGCTCTGCCGTCTCCCAGAATTGCTCCAAGTAAGGTCTTGAGACGGTTGGGTCAGCTGAGATTGCATAGCTTATTTTTGATCGGTTCAAAAAGTCAATGATCTGCCGATACTGCAAAGCTGCCCCTTTCCACTCAGGTTGAGTGTTTGCTAACAAATTGAACTCATCAGTGAATGCCCGAGCCATAGTCTGCAGAAACACACAGAAAACATAATCAGAACAACGTATATTATTGAAGATGAACAAACATGACACGGTATAGTAGTTACATTATGAACAAAAATTTCAGACTTGAAATTTTTTCTAAGTGTTGGTCCTACGCACTTAGCAAGTGCGCAGGCTTTTCCTCTTGCGTACTTAACAAGTACGCAGGAATTGCTTCTTGCGTACTTGCTAAGTGCGCAAGAACAACACTTGGCAAAAATTTCAGAATTTTTAAGAAAATCACAGATTGCTCAAAGACCGGGTCAAGTAGGTCGCCAATAGGTCGGAATCGAGGATGGGACCATTATTAACACCAGTAACTACCAAACCAAGACCAATTTCGACTTAAAAACGTCGCCCAATCCCACTGTCGATTAAAATTCCACCGACGGCTAGAATCGAGGATGAAATGGATGAATATGGAGTCGATTAAGAACCCTATTAGCATAGAAATGTCAATAAGTTACCCAAACAACCCCAATTTTACCCAAAATATTTCGGATTTAACCTAAAAATTTATAAGTCAGAATCGGTCCAATGTTATGATTTAATGGATGGAAATCGCCTAGATTCGCACCAATGAGATGAAATGAGATGATGAAACTATAGACGGGACGAAAAAAATGGTTTAGACACACTTGATTTTGAGTTAAATTTGCAGAGGGAAGGTGATCGGTTTGAAAGCTTGAAACTGAAAGAATTTTCTAAGTGTCACTTTTATACCCCTCACTTATCGGTCGTTCGTACTTATTAAGTGCGCACGAGTTAACTCTTGCGTACTTACAAGTACGCAGGACTTAACTCTCGCATTTACAAGTGCGCAAGACTAACTCTTGCGTACTTGCAAAGTGCGCAAGGTTTACTTCGTGCGAACTTGACAAGTACGCACAAGCCTTAAGTGCGCAAATTTGAAACTCAGATTTATGAAGATTTTCAGGTTAAATAACGAACAAGGTAAAAGTATTCAATCACGAGGTTTCAAATACAATTCATGAAGGTTAAACATAAAATATTTTTGGCTTTTTCTGATTAAGCTTGAACAATGCATAAACTTAAAATATTTTTGTTCTTTTCTAGATAGATATATACAAGTATTCACACCAACTATTTTTGATCAAAGACACGGGCAGAGGATCATATCAGACTATCTTTTAGCAAAAACGATACAAAATAAACATCAAAGAATATGGGATCATGTCATGGATTACTCTTTATTCATACGTAATAAGCACATAAACAAGTAATTCAAGTTGACAATATTATAAGATTTGAAACTATACGCATCTTTGTATCATGTTCTTGTGTATTAAGGTAATAATTATAAGATATACAACGTGTACCCCACTGATATGTTATTCAAACTTGCACTATCTCAAGGCATCTAAGATTTTCCCAATGATTTTCTAGATTTTGATAATGAAGCTACATCTATTAGCACAGGAAAAAATCAAGCAGAATCCATAAGGATTATCAGGAATCATAAGATTCAGAATCGAGTGATTCATTTGTCTTGGTTTCATGTGATTTTCTTCTCTGAATATTCAGAATCGAGTAAACATGACGCAATCATTTCCCATATGAGCAGTCTATGGTGTTTAGATCATTTCTGATGTACTATCATTTCCTCTTTTCTCAAGTTAACTTTGAAATTTTCTCCATTTTCTATTTTGTTTTTGGTTTTTGTAAAATATTTTAAAGACTAAAAGAACTATACAGAAAATTTAAAAGAATTAAAAATTTTAACTTTCATGAATTGAATTGAGTTAAGAAAACTTAGTTTTCACTCAGTATTGAACATTCCTATCAAGTTGACAAGATGCTCAAAACGGGATCGATCAAATGCCTTTGTGAAAAGGTCAGCAAGATTGTCATCTGTGTGAACTTTTACAAGTTCAATTAAATGCTTTTCAGCACAGTCACGGATGAAATGATGGCGGATCTCTATATGTTTAGTTTTGGAATGTTTCACCGGGTTATTTGTGATACACATGGTGGCATTGTTGTCAATGAATAGAGGAGTTCCAGTGAAGTTTAAGCCGTAGTCTCTCAACTGTTGCTGAATCCACAGTATCTGAGAACAACTGCTCGCTGCAGCAATGTATTCTGCTTCACAAGTTGAGACAGAAACCATTGACTGCTTCTTACACTGCCAGGAGACCAGTCTGTCTCCTAAGAATTGACATCCACCAGAAGTTGACTTTCTGTCGAGGTTACAACCGCCATAATCTGAATCAGTGTAGGCTTTGAAGTCGAATGACTGCTGCTTAGAGTACCAAAGACCTAATCTGGGTTTCCCTTTCAGGTATCTGAAAATTCTCTTCACGGCTATCATATGTGACTCCTTTGGTTGAGACTGAAACCTTGAGCACAAACATACAGCAAACATTATATCGGGTCTTGAAGCTGTGAGATACATAAGTGATCCGATCATCCCACGGTACAATCTGCTGTCTACATCCTTTCCATCTTTGTCAGGATGCAAACCATGATTGACTGGGATAGGTGTTCCATAAGTACTGTTATCATTCATCTTGTATTTTGATAAGATGTCCTGCACATACTTAGTTTGATGTAGATAAATGCCATCCTCTCTTTGACTGACTTGCAGACCCAGGAAGAAAGACAATTCACCCATATTACTCATTTCAAATTTGGACTTCATCACCTGCTCGAATTCCCTACACATCCCTTCATTGATAGACCCAAAAATGATGTCGTCGACATATACTTGTACAAGAAGAATGTCACCTCCTGCTTTCCTAATGAAGAGAGTCGAGTCAATCTGTCCACGGTCGAAACCATTAGACAGTAAATGCTTAGATAATGTCTCATACCATGCCCGCGGTGCTTGATGAAGACCATAAAGTGCTTTGTCGAGCTTATACACTTTATTGATATTATGCGGATCTTCAAAACCGGGAGGCTGAGTGACATAGACTTCTTCATGAACTTTACCATAAAGGAAAGCACTCTTCACATCAAGTTGATAGACCTTGAAGCCGACATATGTGGCATAAGCCAAGAACAGTCGAATGGCTTCAATTCTAGGAACAGGGGCATATACTTCCGTGTAATCCAAGCCCTCTTGCTGATAAAAACCCCGAACAACCAATCTTGCTTTGTTCTTCACAACAACATGACGATCATCCGTCTTTCATTTGAACACCCATCTGGTTCCAATTGGCTGAAAGCCTTTTGGCAAGTCAACCAAATCCCACACGTGCAACTTTTGGAATTGAGACAATTCATCTTGCGTTGCCTCAATCCAGCAGTTGTCAGTGAGAGCCTCCTTCACAAACTGGGACACAAATGCAGCATGTAGACATGTTTCCATGACATCAGTGTCAAGTATCTCTGTGTAAAGACTGGTGTTCTCAGTGATGGTTCGATGATGAGTCTAAACGCCGGCATTAGGATCACCAATAATATTGTCAATTGGATGATTCCGATGCACTCTCGTCTCCGGTACAATTGGTTCCTGAATTTCTGGATCAAGATTCATGCTTAACTCCCCCATTTCCTGTGTTCCAGAGGAAGAAGATTCAATGTTAATTGGATCAGCTGGAGCTTCATTTCCTTCAGTTGTGTTAGGATTAGCTGGAGCGTCATCTCCATTGACAAGAACATCTTCACTGTTATCACTGTCATGAGTTCCAGATGCAGATGCAGCATTGGAATCAGGAGTTACAATCGGTACAGTAGCACGAGTAGAGAAGCTGGAGTCATCGCCGCCACCCAATAAATCATAGACATTTACAGCGTCATCTGCAGATATATCAGGAAGATTGAATGAATTGAATAGCGCATCATAATCAAAACCCCAAGCTGGACCTGTTGGTTCGGGTGGAATGCTGTGTTTACTACAATCCACTTCAAACCATTCCTCGACAGCACGAGTTCCTATGTTGTACACTCTCTTGCAAGGCGAGTTGGCAACGTATCCTAAGAAGATGCCTTCCACTGCTTTTGCATGAAACTTAGACTGGCGGTCTTTGTACTGTAGCAACAAGGAGCAAGGACTACCGAAAGGAACTAGGTAATCAAGATTGGGAAGTCGATTGTTGATCAACTCGTAACAAGTCTTGTTGTGCCTCTTCACTACCAGAACTCTGTTTAAGACGTGACACGCTGTATTAACTGCTTCTGCCCAGAAAGTGACAGGAAGCTTTGCATCCGATAGCATAGTCCTTGCAGTCTCAATCAGTGTTCTGTTCTTCCGTTCAGCAACTCCATTCTGCTGAGGCGTGTACGGCGCGCTGAATTCGTGACAGATCCCTTTCTTGAGACAGAAAAACTCCATCAAATTATTCTTGAACTAAGTTCCGTTGTCGCTCCTTATCCTTCTAACTTTCAGCTTGCAAAGAGATTCCAAGCTCAGGATCAAGTATTGAAGGATATCAGCAGTCTCGTCTTTAGTACCTAAAAAATGCACCCAAGAAAAACGTGAGAAATCATCAGTTACAACCAGACAGAACGACTTACCTCCAATACTCCTGATACTTATGGGGCCAAACAGATCCATGTGTAATAGCTCCAAAGGGGTATCAATAGAGTTTTGGAGCTTGGGTTTGTGAGACTTCCGTTGCTGTTTGCTCTTTTTACAAGGCATACAGTCATCTGCAACGGTAAACCTCAGCTTAGGAACCCCGGTTACCAAAATGTTTCGGACAAGATGATTCCTTTTACGATACGAAATATGTCCGAGTTTCCTATGCAACAAGATAGAGTCAAGCTCTGTCGCTTTTGTAAGCAAACAAGTAGCAACTGATGAGGTGGTTGTTGCAACGCTCATATCGATCTGATATGTGTCATTCGTTCTTGGTGCTCTCATCAGAATCCAGTCTTCGGGAACCTCAAAACCAGGTTTGAGAATCAGGCATTCTGACTTGTCAAACATCACCGAGTACTCCTTATCACACATTTGGGAGACACTCAACAGGTTATGCTTCAGCTGCTCGCAGAAGTTGACATTGTCAAAGCTGACACAACCGTTTGAAACCACGCCTTGACACGTGATGTTGCCGCCTTTTTCTCCGGCAAAGGCCACATAGCCGCCTCTGAATGGTTTAACGTCTTGAAGCAGGGCCATGTTTCCTGTCATGTGCCTGGAACATCCACTATCTACATACCAGCGGTTAGAGATAGTACCCTTCGGACGTCCCTGCACGAGTAACAAAAAAGAATTAGTTAGATTTGGAGACCCAAGCCATTGTGGTCTTGGGTCGTCCGTCTTTCTCAAAATAAACTACTTCTTTCAACTCACAGTCATAATGACTATTCAAAATTGGTGAATCTTTAGAGGATTTGGGAACAGGAGATTGAGAACCTTTTACTTTCTTGTTCCAGGATCTCTTTTGATTCTTAACCGGAACAGGAGACTTTGGCTCAACCACAGCTGGTGAACTTGTGGAAGCTTCACCTGATTGAGCTTTAGTCAGCTGTTCCAGCTTTCTCAACCTCTTATTCCTTCTTCTTCTCTGTGGCTTAGATAGTCTAGCCACAGATTTCTCACCAGTACGTGTACTACCAGATGTAGATACACGAGGTACAGCAGGTTGCTTTACCTTTCTTGCCACAAGTGGTTTGGCCTCAGATTTGATCTTTGGCTTTGCGATTGGTTGGACTGGTGGTTTCACCACATTCTGCTTTGGATGTTTGGGAGATGGTTTCACTGGTGGCGACCTGGGAATAACAGCTGGTTGTGAAACAACAGGCCGTTTCCCTTGGTTCTTAGAAGGACAGTTCACAAAAATGTGACCAACCAAGCCATAGTGAAAATAGTTCATCTTGTCTACATAAGTTCTCTTGTAAGGCTCATTGGATCTGGCCTTAGAAAACTCTCCATTATGAGCAGGAGGAGTTTGTTACTGAACAACAGTCTGAACCTTAGCAATTTGATTTTTGGGAGTATAGTATTTTTCCAAATTTTCTTTGTAACCAAGACCAAAGTGAGCTGAAAAAGCCTCTTTCTTTACTTGGTTAAGGTTTTTATACCCCCCATAAAGCATTACCTTAAGTTTATCATTTGATTCAATGACATCAGGTTCAGTTAAAATGCAATTATCACCATTAGTGATAATGTTTTTCTTGACTTTCTGTTCAGTCAATAACTCCTCAGATACTACTCCTTCAGGGCAAGAGTTAACCGACCCATCTTCAGAAGTAGTAACAAACTCCTCACTAGATGTGGAGTTAGCCTTACTTGAGGATTCATCCTTATTAGGGGAATCATCCTTATCAGAGGACTCATCTAGACAAGTGAGATCAATGTCTATTAAGCTATTGACAAACTTCCCGCTCACTGGTGGAGGAATGGCATTGGTACCAAGACCTAGACCATTCATTTTCCTCACTACAGATTCGTAGTGTTCAACCACAAAGCGAGAGTTTTTCAACTTCTCATTAGTGCATTTTAACTGCAAGATCTCATTTTGCAGCTTGTTGATTTCATTGTTCCGTTTTTCTAACCCCTTATAAGCAATATCCAAGTGAAGCTGTTGATCGCTCATTTTTAAAGAATACTCACGTTTTTTCCTTTGTCAATGTGTCAATAGATTCTTTAAAACGTTTTTCGTTTTCTTTATAGTTTAGAGCAGCCATACTTAGGGGTTCGATTTTGTCTTGGAGCTTAGAGTTTTCAAGTTTTAGCCCTAGACACTTAGAACATGAAACAACAGAAAAGGGATTGGAGTCTACCTCATGAGATGAACTTGTTGCTTCTCCAATGGCCATGAGAGCAACAGCAGTTGACTCCTCTTTCTCATCTACCGAAGCTTCCTTTCCTTCAGCTTCCTCCTCTTCCTCTGTAGCAGCAGTAGTAGACTCTTTTGGGTCAGCAATAGAAGCTTCCCTTCTTTCTGCTTCCATCATTTCCATGATCTTAGCCATGAGACCAACCTGTGTTTGTGCGATGATGGCATCCTCAAGATGAACGCCCCAATCAAAGTTGTCGTCCTGTTGGGTTACCAGTGCATTGGACGTTCCACTTTGGCTTTGATTGTGGTGGTTTGGATTGTTTTGGCCATGGCTGTTTCCTTGGCTGGGTCGGGTAAAACCAGAGGCAGGTGCTCTGTCTTTTTGACACTCACGAGCAAAGTGTCCAAAGTTCAGACACTTGTAGCATTTGGCCTTAGATTTTTCGAACCCGACCTTGGCATTAGAATGCCCGCCAATAAACTTTCTTCATGTTCTGTTCAGGAAACGCTTGGCTCTCCTCAAAAGCATGGCCATATTCCATTGAATATCCATGTCCTCCATGTCATCAGGATCCACTTGATTAAAATCTTCTTCAATCGTCTCTGGATCAGTAAGCTTGCCACCTATGAAATTTTCATATGCAAGCATACAATATGAGAATAAAGCTACATGATCTTCAGCTATTCTGGCTATAGTTGAGTTGTTAGTTGAAGACGTAGCAGGAGGATTTCTTGAGGTATTTTGATGATGAGACCCCAACCCAGATCCTGAAGCATAGCAAGCATGACCACCACATACAGTTGAGTGGTCTTCTTCAGTAGGATTTCCAGTGAAGAGGGCAATTCCAGAGCTAGATGACTTGGATGTAGAAGTCATCCTGTCACACCCCGACCGATGGCGGAATCATCGAGGCGGACAATAGAATGATTGTTCAAAAGCACATGATAGCTAAAAGGTTGCATAATTCATTAATTAAATTTAAAGACAACAAGATCCAAATACGATACATTCCAAATAACCTAGTCTAGTTCAAAACAATGATTTATTTAACTAGGTCCATAGTTCTTAAGTGGAGAAATCTTCGGCAAGTAGTCACATATCCAAACTTGAAACATTATTTAAATCAAGTGTCAACTAAAAAGTTGGTGAGTACATAGGTTTAGTAATTCTGGTAAATAGTAGTTGTAAATCGTTTTGCAACTCATTGTTTATCTTGTTAAACATAGTATATATGATGTATCATTTATTTAATCACAATTCAAACCGAGTTTGACGCGCATGAACAGAGCACAACAGCTAAGTCCGGTATGTTTGAATATAGTTACCCACTATATCCGATATGTTTGAATATAACACGCGGTTATATCCGAGTATGCAGTAATAAACACCCTAACCGGGTGGGCTGGTCAGGCACAATAGATCTATCAATATTACAGTTGGTTGTCTTGTGTTTAAATGTATGTACATCCAAAGAATAAGCTTATAGTCTCATGTATAACATGTACAAACAATGTGAGTAGCATGTATAATGTTTCACCCCAAAACGTATAAAAATGTAAAATAGGGGCTATGTAACTCACCTTGCAAGCGGGTATTTTTTCACGCTTGTAAGTGATAAGGATGTTGAAGTCTAAGCACGTTGAAACCCTATGTAGATAAATGGGTATTATTTTATGTTTAAATGTGCGTATTAGTATTTAATTGTGTATAGGTTTATAATAATATTTCTTAGTGTTATTTTCATAAAAGTTGGTCCAGGTTTGCTTGATAGTACTGATTTGATCGAAACTGTTTATAGTTGTGACAGGTATCGAAACTGTGTTCAATCGAAACTACTAGTTTCGATTGACCATTTACAAGTGATACACGGAACTGTCGAAACTACTATCTATCGAAACTACTAGTTTCGATTGATCATTTATAAGCGATACTCAGGCTGTCGAAACTACCATCTATCGAAACTACTAGTTTCGATTGACCATTTACTCAATCGAAACTAAGTAGTTTTGATGGCCCATACTTTAGAAAATAAAACAGTAATTTTCAAAACAATAGTTTGTCCGGTAATCGATGTTTTGGAGTCGTGACTTCGATTGGTTCAGCTTGCCTTATGATAATAGAAGGTAAAGAAACGAAGTTGAGGATTCTTACGTGGTCGCAAAGGGGCTGGACGGAAGAGTCTTAAATCCGAGAATGTCCAGAATGAGAATCGAGCTTCTGGATGGGATTAGCCTCTACAACCTTGGTCACAGCTTCACACAGAGATGGAGATTGAAATGGTGCCTTCAATTTGGAGTGAGATTGGGTGGAAGAGGGGTAGCGAGCTCGTGCAGAGCCGACCATGGCTATTTATAGCCGAGCTTGATTGTTAAAACGTGCAATTAGGCACGTTCCGACACTAGTCTGGATGAGACGAAACTAACCAGACATTTAACACGCGTGGAGGTGGTCTGTCGGGAATGATTACACGATAATTATAATACAAGTGCGAGAACGAAAAATCCGAAACGTCACAGTCTCCCCATGTTAGAGGAATTTCGCCCCGAAATTCAACTAGTGGAGGCTATGAAAAGAAATGCGGATACTTGGTCTTCATTTGGTCTTCACGTTCCCAAGTGAACTCGGGTCCACGTTTAGATTCCCAACGGACCTTGACAATGGGGATGCGGCTACGCTTGAGTTTCTTAATTTCTCGGTCCATGATTTCCACGGGTTTTTCAACAAAGTGCATTTTTTCGTCAATACGCACTTCGTCAAGAGGGATGTGGAGATTCTCATCGGCTAGACACTTTTTCAAATTTGATACATGAAAGTTTGGATGAACGTTGCTAAGTTCTGAAGGAAGATCGAGTTTGTAGGCCACTTTTCCTACCCTTTCGAGTATCTTGAATGGACCCACATATCGAGGTGCAAGTTTTCCTTTCTTTTTCAAAATCGGACTACGCCTTTCCAAGGTGATACTTTTAGAAGAACTATATCTCCAACTTGAAATTCCAAGGGTTTTCGTCGTCTATCGGCATAGCTCTTTTGTCGACTCCTTGCTACTCGAATGTTGTCACGGATAAGAGAGACTTTATCGGTGGTTTCTTGGATAAGCTCAGGACCGGTGATTTGTGCTTCACCAATTTCGTTCCAACAAATCAGTGAACGACATTTCCGTCCATAAAGAGCTTCAAATGGTGCCATGTTAATGCTTGAGTGGTAGCTGTTGTTGTAGGAAAATTCAATCAGTGGTAGGTGAGAATCCCAATTGCCACCAAAGTCAATGACACAAGCTCTAAGCATATCCTCAAGAGTTTGGATTGTTCGTTCGGTTTGTCCATCAGTTTGAGGATGGTAAGCCGTACTTAAATCCAAACGAGTACCAAGTGCTGATTGCAATGATTGCCAAAATCGGGAAGTAAAACGCGAATCACGATCAGCGATGATGTTCAAAGGGATTCCGTGACGACTTACGATCTCATCAATGTAGATCCGAGCCAATTTCTCGATCCGATAGTCCTCACGAATAGGCAAGAAATGAGTAGACTTTGTAAGTCGGTCGATAATAACCCAGATACTATCGTGCCCACTAGAAGTGCGTGGGAGTTTGGTGATGAAATCCATAGCAAGGTTCTCCCACTTCCACACGGGAATTTCAGGTTGTTCGAGGAGACCGGAAGGCTTCTAGTGTTCGGCCTTCACTTTAGAACAAGTTAGGCATTTTGCCACAAAGAGGGCAATATCCTTTTTCATGCCGGGCCACCAATATTGCTGACGGAGACCCATGTACATCTTATCAGCTCCGGGATGTACCGAATATCGAGTTTTGTGGGACTCGTTCATCAAAAATATACGAAGATCGTCGCGATCGGGAACCCAGATACGGAACAAGTAATACAATAGACCGTTGGCTTTGGTTTCTAGCAAGAGTTCTACGCCACATGCCATCTCTTGATACATGTTTCCCTCGGTAACCGAGGTGTGTTGTGCTTTGAGAATACGGGCTTGGATATCGTTATGAATATGAACACTATGAAGCATGATACGTTCTTTACGACTCAAGGCGTCGGCTACAACGTTTGCTTTGCCGGGGTGGTAGCGGATCTCGCAGTCGTAGTCGTTTAGAAGTTCAACCCATCGTCGTTGCCTCATATTAAGCTCTTTTTGATTGAAAATATGTTGGAGACTTTTATGGTCGGTGAAAACCACGCATTTGGTGCCATATAAATAGTGTCTCCAAATTTTCAAGGCGAAAACGACAGCATCAAGCTCGAGATCATGGGTCGTATAGTTCTTCTCATGGACTTTGAGTTGACGTGATGCGTATGTAATTACTTGACCTCGTTGCATATGAACACAACCAAGACCTTGGTTGGATGCATCACAATAAACGACAAAGTCATCATTACCACTAGGAAGAGTTAGAATAGGAGCATTGCAGAGCTTGTGCTATAGAGTTTGGAAAGCTTCCTCTTGCTTGGGTCCCCACTCGTAGTGCTTACCTTTGTGAGTCAAGGCAGTGAACGAGACCGCAATCTTGGAGAAATTTAAGATGAAACGATGATAGTAACCTGCTAGTCCAAGGAATGAACGAATCTCGGTAGGAGTCTTAGGAGTACTCCAATTCTTTACTGCTTCGTTTTTTGCCGGGTCCACATGAATCCCTTTATCGTTGAGTATGTGTCCCAAAAATTGAACATCTTTTAGCCAGAATTCACACTTGGAGAACTTGGCGTATAGTTGTTCTTTCTTTAAGAGTTCCAAAATCGAACGAAGATGTTGTTCATGCTCCGCTTTCGTTTTAGAATAGATGAGAATGTCGTCAATGAAAACGATCACGAACTTGTCCAAATAAGGTTTGCATACACGGTTCATGAGTTCCATGAAAACCGCAGGTGCATTAGTCAAGCCAAAAGGCATAACCATGAACTCGTAGTGACCATATCTAGTCCGAAAGGCAGTCTTTGGAGTGTCTTCATCGAGGACGCGAAGTTGATGTTACCTGGAACGAAGGTCAATCTTGGAGAAACATGTTGAACCTTGAAGCTGATCGAAAAGATCGTCGATACGGGGTAAAGGATAACGGTTCTTAATTGTAAGCTTGTTGAGTTCACGATAATCGATGCACATTCGAAACGATCCATCCTTTTTCTTTACGAACAGACGGGAGCACCCCAAGGTGAATGGCTCGGGCGGATGAATCCTTTGGATGAGAGTTCTTGTAATTGACTTGCAAGCTCTTGCATCTCGGAAGGTGCAAGACGATAGGGGGCTTTTCCCACGGGAGTTGCCCCGGGCACAAGGTCGATACGAAACTCCACTTGTCTAGTGGGAGGAAGACCAGGTAAATCCTCGGGGAATACCTCAGGAAAATCTCGGATGATTGGAATGTCCTGCAATTTCTTACCCTTGTCTTTCGTGTTAACTATATGGGCCAAGAAGGCAACGTACTTTTTCCGCAAGTACTTTTGTGCCAATATGCAAGACATGATTTGAAGACCACGACATGGTTTTTCACCGAACATAACTAACGTGTCGCCCGAAGAGAGAGGTATACGAATACACTTTTCGTAGCAAATAACCTCGGCATGGTGCTTGGATAACCAGTCCATGCCAATTATAATATCGAAGCTTCCCAATTGCATTGGAAGGAGATCAACAGAGAATTTGTGATTATTAAGCTCTAGATTGTAGTCACGGATAACAGAATTTATAGTAATAGATTTTCCGTTTGCTATCTCCACGGAATAAGAATTGTCAAATTTCATTCGTTGTTTAGCAAGTCGAGATTCAAAGGTAAGAGATACAAAACTCCTATCGGCACCGGTATCAAATAAAACGGATGCATAATGATTGTTTACGAGAAACGTACCGTTTATCACGTCGTTGTTTGCTTGAGCCTCATTAGCGTTTATGTTAAACACTCGTCCTTGAGGACCACTTTGATGATGAAGTTTTGGGCATCGATCACGGAAATGGTTTGGGTCTCCACATTCGTAACATGCCTGACCATTGAGAGGTGCCGGATAGATTGGGCGGTTAGCTGGAGCAGCTTGATGGACGGGAGGACGAGTACGGCAAGTAGTGACCACGTGTCCATATCGTCCGCAGCTTGAACACAATCGGCATGGTAGGTTGGCAGGATGATGGTACTTGCAGGTCTGGCATTGGGGATTCGGGCCCTGATAAGTTTTCGGGTTTTGACCCAAAGGGGCCGCTTGAATAGCAGGCACAGCGGGAGTTACGGCTGCGAAGTTTCGACCCTTTCATTTCTTGTTGCGGTTAGAAGACACGAGTTTTACATCTTTGACGGCCGCAAGAGTAGAAACAACCTTCTTGTTAAGGTTCCGGCTTTGACATGGTTGTCGGATAGTATAGCAGATAGACGGATAGCAGCTTCAAGTGTAGGAGGATTGCTTCCTAGCACAGCATCTTGAATTTGCATAAGCAGGCCGCCTATGTATTTTTCAATCTCCCGAGCAAGGGGAGTGATCATATGAGGCACCAGCAGACTTAGCTCTTGAAACCGATTATCCCCGCTGTCTTGGGCAAGATCCCAAAACTCAGCCTCGAGCTTCCTCATTTCATTCCGAGGACAGAATTCATCAGTCATGGCCTTCTTCAGATCATCCCATGATAAGGATGTAGCAACCTCAGCACCACGAGTGCGTTTCTCACCGTTCCACCAGGTGAGGGCTCTCTTTTGGAGTACACTTGTGGCATAACGAACCCGAAGATTATCGGGACAGTCACTGTTTAGGAATGTGCTTTCCATGCTTTCAAATCATTGAAGTAGGCCGGTAGCACCTTCAGTCCCGAAGAATTTTGTAGGATTGCACGAGTTAAAGTGCTTAAACGTGCAGTGAGGCGGGTTGGTACCACCGTTCCCTTGGATGTTTTGAGACCCGTCACTGTTGTTATTTGCTTGGGTCATTTGCCCTACCAGCTGGGCAAGAAGAGTAGCAAGATCCGGGTTGGAAGTGCTAGAGTTTGCACGTCGAGGAGGCATTCTAACACTATAAGAAAAGACAATGATATTTTAGATAAGATGGATATATATGAGTTATAGCGGGAAATAATGTAAGCAGAAAAACGGGATTCATCATGACGCGTGCGAGTGCATGTGTATTTATTCTAAGTTGATGGGGGAAACTAAGTCACCTATTCCGGGTAGGACATGATGTTATAGATCATTATTTGCATAATAGGAGTTGCCGGGACTTGCGTGCATTACAAATCGTCATTACGTGTGTACCCGTAATAATGATTTGCTTTGCATGTTTGTCTAGTTCTTCCTATCTTGCTATAACGTCCCCAAATTTTGAGTTTAAGTTTGGATTGTATCCTTGCGAATACATTGACTTATCAACGTTAAATAATTCCTCAAAGCTTTCAAGGAGACATGCTTTAGCCTATAGGTAAACACTCACTTCAGGAATTCCCAGGAAAGCATACGGGTCCGTTTATTTTATACGAAATGCTTTCCTAGACAGAAAACCTAATGTACAGGTGTCACCCTTCCAGATTGCACGTGTCCTTTACTGGTTTCAAGAAATTAAGTCATTGACGAGATAAGATTTTGATAGACTTGAGAGTCTATGAGTATAAAATGTGTAGGAATTGTTGCAATTAATACGGATTAGGAAAGAGTATGGATAAGGATGGGTAGTGTATTTGTTTGCATAAGTTTGTTTGTCAAATATGTATGTAAAGTATGTATCATGTATCAAAGTCTTGTATGTATGTGTATAAGTCTCATGTACCAAACTCGGGAAAATTCAAATAATACCTAACTACAAATAATTCACATAGCAATTTATCATTTAGCACATAACACATAAAAGGGAGTCCTAGGGTTATAGTCTAGGTCATTGTGTCTAATAACCTAATTCCCTATAACCATGGCTCTGATACCAATCTGTCACACCCCGACCGATGGCGGAATCATCGAGGCGGACAATAGAATGATTGTTCAAAAGCACATGATAGCTAAAAGGTTGCATAATTCATTAATTAAATTTAAAGACAACAAGATCCAAATACGATACATTCCAAATAACCTAGTCTAGTTCAAAACATTGATTTATTTAACTAGGTCCATAGTTCTTAAGTGGAGAAATCTTCGGCAAGTAGTCACATATCCAAACCTGAAACATTATTTAAATCAAGTGTCAACTAAAAAGTTGGTGAGTACATAGATTTAGTAATTCTAGTAAATAGTAGTTGTAAATCGTTTTGCAACTCATTGTTTATCTTGTTAAACATAGTATATATGATGTATCATTTATTTAATCACAATTCAAACCGAGTTTGACGCGCTTGAACAGAGCACAACAGCTAAGTCCGGTATGTTTATATCCGATATGTTTGAATATAACACGCGGTTATATCAGAGTATGCAGTAATAAACACCCTAACCGGGTGGGCTGGTCAGGCACAATAGATCTATCAATATTACAGTTGGTTGTCTTGTGTTTAAATGTATGTACATCCAAAGAATAAGCATATAGTCTCATGTATAACACGTACAAACAATGTGAGTAGCATGTATAATGTTTCACCCCAAAACGTATAAAAATGTAAAATAGGGGCTATGTAACTCACCTTGCAAGCTGGTATTTTTCCACGCGTGTAGGTGATAAGGATGTTAAAGTCTAAGCACGTTGAAACCCTATGTAGATAAATGGGAATTATTGTATGTTTACATGTGCGTATTAGTATTTATTTGTGTATAGGTTTATAATAATATTTCTTAGTGTTATTTGCATAAAAGTTGGTCCAGGTTTGCTTGAAAGTACTGATTTGATCGAAACTGTTTATAGTTGTGACAGGTATCGAAACTGTGTTCAATCGAAACTACTAGTTTCGATTGACCATTTACAAGTGATACACGGAACTGTCGAAACTACTATCTATCGAAACTACTAGTTTCGATTGATCATTTATAAGCAATACTCAGGCTGTCGAAACTACCATCTATCGAAACTACTAGTTTCGATTGACCATTTACTCAATCAAAACTAAGTAGTTTCGATGGCCCAGACTTTAGAAAATAAAACAGTAATTTTTCAAAACAATAGTTTGTCCGGTAATCGATGTTTTGGAATCGTGACTTCGATTGGTTCAGCTTGCCTTATGATAACAGAAGGTAAAGAAACGAAGTTGAGGATTCTTACGTGGTCGTAAAGGGGCTGGACGGCAGAGTCTTAAATCCGAGAATGTCCAGAATGAGAATCGAGCGTCTGGATGGGATTAGCCTTTACAACCTTGGTCACAGCTTCACACAGAGATGGAGATTGAAATGGTGCCTTCAATTTGGAGTGAGATTGGGTGGAAGAGGGGTAGCGAGCTCGTGCAGGGCCGACCATGGCTATTTATAGCCGAGCTTGATTGTTAAAACGTGCAATTGGGCACGTTCCGACACTAGTCTGGACGAGACGAAACTAACCAGACATTCAACACGCGTGGAGGTGGTCTGTCGGGCGCGAATTTGAACGTGGGTTTCTCGGCCACCAACAGGATCAGACGATCCTTATGTTGGGGAGACCAATTGGTCGGGGGGTCTTATTCGCGTGGGAGAGACGAAGCCAGAGAAGCCTTTAGCGGCTGTCGAGGTGCAGAGAAACAGCCTTGTCGGGCGTCGCCGGAAAGTTCTTTACCCGCCGGACCATCGGAGGGGGTGACCGGATAAACGAATCGAGAATTGATAGTTTTAGTCCCTGGAGTTTGGTTTGTCTCAAATTAGCCCTTAAAATTAATACGGATGGGCCCTTGTAGTTTAAATTGACCAGAAACAGCCCCTTAGTCAATTTCAGTTTTAAATCCTTCTAGTTTGTTTAATTACAATACAACCCCTGAACTTTTATTTAAATATATTAATTTAATTTCTTTTAAATCCAATTAATTTAAAAATGTTTTTATAAACTTATTTTAATTTTTTTATTATTATAAATAATTTTTTTAAAAGTTATTTATCTTATTTAAATAGGTTATCTTATTAAATATACAACTTTTTAAATTTAGATTTTTATATAAAACTTTATATTAGTTTTAAAAGTTATAAAATTCTAATTAGTTTAAATCCGTAAAATAAAATACCTATTTGTATAAAACCAAATAAAACTCTTACACTTTATTAAAATAGAGAATGATTACACGATAATTATAATACAAGTGCGAGAATGAAAAATCCGAAACGTCACACATCCCATGATACATAGAAGGGTCTTGTATCTGGGGTCTTCCAGAGCTCTCCTTTCTTTTCAAGTTCATTTCATGAGCTTGAATCTTTCCTATTGCTTCCTCAATTGTCAACTCATAGAAGTTAGGATTTTCCCTCATCAGGGTTGTGTACATCTCAAATTTGGGTGGAAAGGCATCCAAAAACTTTTCCACCATCTCTTCATCTGGATACTTGAGGTCAAAAGCATTCAACTCAGTCTGTAAATGATAGAACCTAGAGATGAGGTCATCTAAAGATTCTTTCTCAAAGAATCTGAAGCACTCATACTGCTTCCTGAGAAGATCCCGCTTACTCTTCTTGATGTCATTATTTCCTTCGAATCACTTCTATATGGCTTTCCAGAGATCCTTAGAATTGTCATACCCTCGGAAACTGTGGAACAATTCCCGAGTTAATGCCATAGTGATCGAACCAAGTGCCTTCTTTTCTCGATCATAAGCTTTCTTTTCTTCGTCAGAAAGCTTAGAGATAGGTTTGGGCAATTCATCATCAAGATAGATGTGTGTGGGATGCTTATATCCCTCAAGAATTGGTATCCATAATGATGAGTCGGTATATGAAATGTAGTGCTCAAAACGTGCTTTTCAATTAGAATAATCGTTCACGTTCAGCAACTTTGGTGGTTTCTGTGGTGTACCGATCTCATTGTCATAATTCAGCAGGTTTCCAAGATTCTGAAGATTTGACATAGTGAACACTTAGTCAAATTTCAGAAAAGTCAGACACAGTTGCGCACTTGGTTTTGGCCTTGCGCACTTGAGAAATGGTCTTGCGTATTTAGATTTCCTCTTGCATACTTGTAAGTACGCAGGAGGAAATGATTAAGTACGTAGGATATGACTTAAGTTCGCACAAGTTCAGTCTTGCACACTTGTAAGTACGCAGGAGATAACTCTTGCGTATTTAGTAAGTACGTAGAAGACTGTACTTTTTGCCAAAAATGGTAAGTACGCAGGATACCTTTTCAGAAACTCTCACCAACCTTTTCCGGTGACCTGAAAATCGCCGGAGATGGTAAAAAGTGGTCTGATGATTAATGCAAATGAGCCAAAGGGTCAGAAACTTGTTTCTAACCAACCTTTGATGCTCAAATAACTCAAATACACAACAAAAATTGGTTTTTGAGAGATTTTTGCTTCAAAAAAAGTGCTCAAGAGCTACCCTTTTTTATCATAAAAATCAACAAAAATACCTCTTTTTGCTTGTAAAACTCAGTAAAAACGTCTCCAAACTCACTTACAACACTCGAATTCAAGAGCAATGCTCTGATACCACTTGTAGGTCCCTTCGTGTGTGTCGGATCGTTGCATGCAAGTGGTCTACTAGTCGGACCGGGTGCGGAATACCCGTGACTAGGCGGAGAGTCTAACTAAAACAAAGTAAACCAACAGGAGAGTCACAATAAAAGCTCTTTCTATTATAAACACTCGACGGTTACAGAGAGAATACAAATTTCGTACTTAACAAACTGAGTTCGTCTAAGATTTGAGTTCTGCGTACTTATCCTCTGTGAACCAAACCTATTTATACAGACATGATGCCTGCGCACTTAGCAAGTGCGCAGGACCAAATGCTCTTGCGTACTTAGCAAGTACGCATGGGTCTTCCTGCGTACTTGCTAAGTACGCAGGAGCTTTCTCCTGCACACATGTAAGTGCGCAAAACACTTAGAAAAAATGCAACATACATTATGTAAAAGTAAATACAACTCGATAAACAATTAAATAACGACTCTTACATACAAAGACAAATTACAGACATTAGAAATACAAACTAAGACTCTATCCAGAGTGTTGTCACAGGAAAGTGCATCAACAGAAGATTCCATCGACGAATTTCCCAAGGTATTTTATTTTTCAACTTGACATTAATTACAACACCACAGAGTGGTATAGTCATAACCAGATTTCTATAAATTGACAATGTCATCATATGGTAATTCATCAATTAAAGAGGAATGAATGGATATGATTCCTTATATGATTTATTCTCATTGCCTATGACCAATATTCATTATGACAATAATTAGTTATGGCTAGATCTTAATGATGAAAATAAGTATGTGTCCGTGAGGTATAATGCCTTACTGTGAGGAGTTCATTGTTCTTTATTCACCTGAATGGAATAAAAAGGCTTCTCATGGTTGTGACTCGAATCGTCTAGACATGTTTACCTTTCAAGGATTAGGATTATTACCGACATTTGAACAAGAAGTTTTCACTGAAATTGTATTAACTAGGAATGGTTATAAATTCAGTCGGTCGACTTAGACCATCGGTAGGTCATTGGTTTACGGAACTTCCTTTATTTGGATCGGAATGGTTCTAAGGAAGCTGATAGCGGTTGTCTATGTGGTGAAATAGACAGCTATTATATGGGAGGAAATTTCATGGAAGTAGAGATTAATTTTAGGTATGTGGAGTTTGATGTTTGCCTTTATTATTGAACTTTGGTTTGTATTTCTCATAAAATGGGTGTTGAACAATTATTTCGGGACAAGGGATTATGAAACAATGTAAGTCTTCTTAGTTCTAGTCTTAATTAAGAAAGGTAGCTATAAGTCTAGATAAGGAAGGAAAGAAAAGTGAAAATGAAACTAAATTGGCTTCGTTGTATTAATTTCAACATAATATGGAAAGAAGATGAACCAGCATGGGGTTCAAAGAGAAGTGAAATTGATCTTCAAGTTAAGTATTGCATATTTATTATTTTGTTATAGTCGAATAGCAATGATAGGTTATAGGAACAATTTTATGGATTGTTCCTTAGTGCTTTTGTATTTCTAGAGTATGTGATGCGAATGTATCACAATATGATTGACGTCAGGGAGTCTACCAGTAGATTGATTAGTGCAAACATATGTTTACTTCAAAGGAAATCAATCAATAACTATAAAGATAGTTTACCAATTGTTAATGAGCTATTTATGGATATAGCAACATTCACTGATGAATTTTTGTGAACAGTGAGTTGTTGGGGCAACTCATTCTTTGTTTGCTATAACAGCATAATAGGTACGAAGATTAACAAGAATGTATGTATGTGAAGTAGACTTCACAGTTTTGTGTGTTAGTCTCTCTCATGTCTGAAGATAACAGATGTTTCCCACTTACGTGTTTGAAATTCGTTTGTACATAAGCATAGCTTATTGATCGTTGAAGGAGTATTTAAAGTTAATGATTCACTGACCATCCGAGGCTATGTGAACAACTTCTTTAATGAAAGCTAAATTCCACACTTGGCTCAAGTTGATTTTTCACAGATCCCGTATTTGTTTCATGAAAGAAAACCGGAATCCTTGTATCATTTTGGAAATGGAAAGTGCAAAACACTTGCAAATAGTGTCATGTGCGTCGATGAGATAGTTGAATTCTTTTTACCAAAACGCCGGTAACTATTTAAGTATCAGAGGATACAATCGTTCTCGTGTGTTAATGGAATATGTTAATAAATATTGCTATAACATACATATGGTCATGATAGCAAAACGGATAGATCGGATTTATTGGCGTTCACTGCCAAATAAAATTATTGTTCAGGTAATCAACACTTAACGATCTTTAGAAGTAACGATTGAAGTACGTCTGGTGTACTGTGATAATGGTAATTAACGAAGAGAAATTCATATGATGACTTGAATCAAAAGGATCACACATATCATGAAAGGGAATCAACAAGATTGAACGAAATTTATCACTCTGCTTTAGTTTAGTTAAAAAAAAGGTTCATTCATACTTTCAACAGTTTGTGAGATGTTGTATGACTCTAGGTATCAGTTGTGTTTACTAAAGGAATTTCGAATGTTACCTAAAGCTAACAGGAAAGTTTTTCCAACATATGTAATCTCAGGGACTTGCATCCAACAAACAAATGTAGCAAACCAGGTTGCTATTGTTCTGGTTTAGTAGATATGCCGACTTAACCAATATATTATCAGTTCCTTTCATAAGGTAAGAGTACGGTCTGAATTTTAATTGATCAGAAAATAGAGTAGGAATGTGATTTGTAATTGACAATGAGTCAATACACATACATACAAAGATAGAAGACAAAAATGTGCATTTACAATACTATGTTTGTTGTAATACAATAAGTTCTGAACTTGTCTGAATATGACATCAGAGAATTGAAAAGATTAATCTTTCAAAGTTCCAAGAAAATTAGATGTATTGCTGAACCATAATGCGGTATTGAGTTCAAAGAACACAACACGAAAGGAATGAAGAATACCGACATGTTACTATAACACGCACATTGATCTACACAACAGGATTTACAAGAATTCACATGTACCTGTAAATTCACCATTACGGGGATCCTTGCGTAATCGTCAATTTACCTTACATGATTACACTAATGTTCTCTCGTCATGAATCATAATGCATATGTTCCTAATTGAATTAGTGTTCAACCATTTCTAGACAATTCTAAGGATCAGTCAACGTTCACGTTTTGACCGAGTAGGCCTAATGTTAGACAAGGATAGTTGAGAGAGGATATTGTTGGGCTTTTCTCAAGGTTGGAACGTATAAGGGAAGTCTAATTGTGGATATTGGAAGAGTAGTCCTCCATTTATTTTAAGCACATCCTGCTTCTTGTCCTTGATTTCATGTTTATCAGAGTGTTCGTCTTTCTTATGTTGAATTAAACATATCTTGAAAAAAAAACGTACAATCGGGCAAAGAAGTAAGCAATTGAAGAGAAGCGTGAACTGAATTATCGTTCTTGATTGATGAAGGGAACGGTTACCGCTGACTAAAGATATCGTGCTAGCATATAGAATGTGCAATAAAGTTTTCATGTTTCAAATAATGTGAGCAATCACGTGTCGTGTTTCAAATATTATGAGCATAAAGGATCTTATGTTTTGTTTGTTGTGACCAAATTGGAAAAAGTTTTATGTTCCGATTGTATAAACATTTATGATTTGAAACCTTGATTATTGTAATTTAGGTTTCATGCTTTTAAATAATGTATGAATCAACTAATATAATTAGTCATGTATCAAGTAGTATGTTTAAGCACATAACAAGTAATCATGTCTCAAATCATGTATCAAGTAGTCATATATGAAAGTATTTTAAATAATATTTAATGCGTATAGTCAAGCTTCATATTATCACATAACGCAAACAATTATAATTCTTGTGTAAAACAATATGCATAATACTGTTTTCAAATGTGTGCTTATGTATGCTAGTAATCCATGTTTTACTAGTGATCATGTTATGTTTATCACATAAATCGTGTTTAGCATTCATGTATAACGCTATCAATGTAGTATCACATAAGCTCGAATGTTCTATGTTTTAACTATCATGAGCCTACTGGTTATAGACTAGGTTTTTACACCTAATTCACTACAACCAATGGCTCTGATACAAATCTGTCACACCCCAATTGTTCTGAGGGAGTCAGGGCGAGATGTCAGGGTCGAGGCACATTGGTTATGCAGCGGAATTTGAAGCGTAGGGTTTTAAACAAAAAATTTTCCCCAAATAGCACATAAACATTTACTTCATGCAAATAGTAATCATTGAGCAAGTAAAACTGATGTGCATGTAGGTAGTTAATTTCTTTATCCTGAAACAAAAGCATACACGAAAACGAGTCAACAATAATGTTGGTGAGTTCATAGGTTTGAGTTGAGAAAAATGTTGTATCAACGTATTTGTCTCTGAGGTATACAAATATAAACCAAATATAATGATTGAGCATAATGTAATGTATGAACTGCATTGTATAATGTATTGGTATCATAAGTAAGTCCAAAACCAAATTTTGTGTCAAACCCCAATCCTACGTTTTGGATTGAATTATAGGCAATGATGAAATAAGCCACCCTTGTCAAATGTTCACAGGTTCAAATGAATACGTTTGCAAAACCACTTGCACGAAAACGATTGGCAAATTCATTTGCACGTAAACGATTGGCAAAACCATTTTCACGAAAAACAATTTTATGTATATGATAAACAAAACAAGTAATGTTGACCCATCCGTAAACTAGCTAGGAATACGAATAATATGTACATACATGAGGCATAACCAAACCAAGACCAGGTGTTTTGCCCCTCACTCGTACCTCACGAGCAATTGTTTGAACACTATGCAGTCATTTGGCCAGAGGGACCCATGGTTAGCGCGACTAACCATGACCGGGGGTGTCAACCCCAATAGTACTATCCATAGAATCTCAGCCTAATCTATAGCTAATGGTTATAAATATGATGATCAGGGGACTTTACGAGTTCCAAATGTGTTCACTCATGCAAACATAAAGGTCGGGTCTTGTTTTCTTGTTACCATATGAAAATGTTTGTATGTATGTTTCATGTTCTCAAATGTAATAAAGCAAGTATGTTTCAAGAATATTTGTATGTATGCTTTTCCCCAAAAAGATTGAAAATAGGTAAAAAGTAGGGGCTATGAACTCACCTCGATATTCCAGCTAAATGTTGTCAGTGTAACAAGCAATCCCATTGTACGCAAATAATCACCATCATAATCCTAAATGCAATTATAGTAACAACTTATTGTAGGTCCCTTCGTGTGTGTCGGATCCTTGCATGCAAGTGGTCTACTAGTCGGACCGGGTGCGGAATACCCGTGACTAGGCGGAGAGTCTATCTAAAACAAAGTAAACCAAACACGAGAGTCACAATAAAAGCTCTTTCTATTATAAACACTCGACGGTTACAGAGAGATTACAAATTACGTACTTAACAAACTGAGTTCGTCTAAGGTATGAGTTCTGCGTACTTATCCTCTGTGAACCAAACCTATTTATACAGATCTGATGCTTGCGCACTTAGCAAGTGCGCAGGACCAAATGCTCTTGCGTACATAGCAAGTACGCATGGGTCTTCCTGCGTACTTGCTAAGTACGCAGGAGCTTTCTCCTGCGCACATGTAAGTGCGCAAAACACTTGGAAGAAATGCAACATACACTATGTAAAAGTAAATACAACTCGATAAACTATTACATAACGACTCTTACATACAAAGACAAATTACAGACATTAGAAATACAAACTAAGACTCTATCCAGAGTGTTGTCACAGGAAAGTGCATCAACAAAATCCCCCTTAACAACAACTCGGGATCTTCATCGTCTTCAGTCTTCAATCTTCAGTCTTCACAACACTGGCTCCTTAGCTTCCATCTTTCTTTTGTAATCAAGGCAGAACTTGATCAACTTTTCGTACTTGGCAGAAAGAAGCTTTGTCCAATCGTCAGTCTGGATGCAGTACTTGTCGGCTAGTACCTCCAGATCGTTCAAAGAAAAGTTGATGAAGCAGACTTCATCAAATATCCTGATCACTTCCTTTGGCACCATGTTTCCACTTGCTGACTTACCTTTACCCATAACCACAGCCTCGCCCGTTTTTGGATAAACGTACCAGTACCACATGTCACCAAGAATATCCTGAGGTAACTTGCTCAGGGGAATCTTAGTTTCACATTGCACTGGCTTGTATACCAATCTCTTTATGTGCTTCTTAGTCACAGGATGTACAGCGTGCTTATCCTTGACTCTTCTGGGCACTTGAGGCTTGAAGTATTCAAATTTTCCTGATCTTGCTTCCCGCTGTAGTGTTACCCACAAACCCATTGCTACTGCATGACTCGAGTGACTCAGCAGGTCACTGTTTGCGAGGTTCACAAGGTCGTACTTAGGCAAAGAGTTGAACGCCTCACTGCTTAGTTTCAAGTATTGAACCCCCCCAGATCTTTTGATGGCGAACAGCTGCTTGTCCTCCTCGAACCTAACAGCCAAGATCATACCTGTAGCTCCGTGCTTGTCTGTGATGGATGTCTTTTGCCACACGGGAGCTGGACCCTTAGATGATGCAGAAGGCATGTCTTTATCTTTTGGTGCCTCGGGGTCCACAGGTGTAGGGTCGACAGGGAAGGCTTCAGTTGTAGCTTCAACATTACTTGTCATGTCAAATGAGCCCGTTTCGAGCAGAGATTCGAGCGATGGCACTTCAAAGATCTCACCATCCTCTAACTCGTACTCTCCTTCCCCGTCTCCCTTGGGAATCTCTATTACAACATCCTCATCTTCATCATTCCAGTCATCACAAGAGTCGATCTCTCCTTCTTCTAGATTGAAGAGAGCATCGATCTATGCTTCTTTAGAGTAGTCAGACTCTAAATATAGGATCTCATCATCAGATAAGTCCTTAAGTACTTCAGCCACTGACTTCCCTTTATCATCACCACCACCAGATGTATCACCACCCTCTTGCTGAGTAGACTCCCCCTCAGCCATTGGAATAGAAGAGATGGGCACAATCACCAAAGCTTGGTGCTCACCTCCACTAGGACCGGCTTCAGGATCCTTGTCTTTATCATCATCCTTAGTCAAGTTGACTGGATGACAAGGCTCAGCACCAGTGGATTTATTTTCTTTCTCTTTCTCCTTCTCTTTCTCTTTCTCTTTTTCTTTCTCCCCCTGAGCATCAAGCTTCTTGGTCAGTTCTTCAACTAATTTGACCATCGCTTTGTGCTCTTTTCTCTGCAAATCCATCCTTAGCTCAAGTGAAGTTCTGTGGCCTAGAATCATTTCATTGGTTTTCATCAGCAGCTCGTTCTATGCCATAACATTCTTCAGTTGCTCATTTGTCCCTGTTCTCTGGCTGTGGAGAATCCTAACTTCATCGGCCAGGGAATTAATCTGTGCTTGTTGAGCATCAGACTCCTCTTTTGACTTTTGAATGGTCTTCAACAGTTCAGCAACTTAGGTCTCTAAGACATTGATCCTTGCTTCATACGGATCCGAATGCCTAGATGATGAGGCTTCAGCATTATGGATGGGGGAGGAGAAGATTGTGTCAAAGTCAAACCCTTGTGAGAAATCACCATAGTTGAAGGGATGACCTGACGGCTCAGTGGTGTGAGGTGGGTGTGGGGATGTAATGATGGGAGTGGGTGTTATGGTTGGGGTGATGGTGACTGACTCCGTGAGAAGTGGAGTAGTCACCGTCACCTGGACGGTTGGAGTAGGGAGGGTCACCGTCACAGGAATCTCCTCTGTGACCGCCGTGACTGCCACATTATCTTGTACTAGTGGCCTTCTCCTCCTTCTGTACAGTTGCTGTGCTGGTGGGGTAGATTCTAACTCTGGACTGTCAGCCGCAGGTTGTACTTGCTGCACAGTCGGGGTCTCTACAACCCTGGGGATAGCAACCTCTTGCCTATCGCCCCTCTTCTTGTTGGCACTCTCTTGCCTTTGTCTTTGTAGAGCAGCGTCAGAGTCAGAAGTCGGCTCATATTCGTTGCTCGAGCTTTGTCGCTTTCTTTTAGAAGACGACGCAGGCAGGGTTACCTGTGCCGATCTCCTCGGGTGTGCCTGGGATGGTGCGTCATCAAAATCAGAAGAATCTGATTCTGTTGCTTCTGAATCGGATTCCTCAGCACCACCATCACCACCTTCGTCATCAGCTCCATCACTTTCATTCTCTTCTTCTTGTTGTTCATCAGAATCATCACTCATCTCTGGTGCCGAATTGGGACTATACCAATTCCAATCTTCTGGTGCGACATATGCTTCATTAAGCAGGTGGCCAAAGAGTTCAGTATGCACATGGGTAGGATCTACACTTCTTGGCTTTAGAAACTGAGCAAATACTCTCTTGTCCACCCGTTTTACTTGCAGTCTCTCCCCGATAGCACGTAGGTTTGGCAACGCATCATCAATCAAAAGTTGCACAAACCTCGGGTACAACAGGAACCTAAACTTCTCTGCTGTATTGATCTGATCATTGATTGCTTTGAAGATGTAGCGAATGAAGTTGTAGCCCCTATTAAGAGACAAGCCCACCATGGCTGCTGCAAGGTCATGACCCATGGCATCTTTCCTCGCTTTTCTGGACGAGATGCACACGATCATGATGTCGGCAAAATACCGCCATTCATCCAAAACCCACATCTTCTTGTAAGAAGCATAGTCCCTCGCTCCGACATATCCCATTCTATGCCTCCAACATCCATCCACATAGTAATCTAGGTAGGATGTCGGGTCGGTAGCGAGATCGCCGAACTGCAGGACCCTTCTTATTGTATCCTCAGAGAAAGCAATAGCCCGACCCTCAACGGTAGCCCTTATGACATTAGGGGATACCGTGCAGTCGTGCTCTGCCGTCTCCCAGAATTGCTCCAAGTAAGGTCTTGAGACTGTTGGGTCAACTGAGATTTCATAACTTATTTTTGATCGGTTCAAAAAATCAATGATCTGCCGATACTGCAAAGCTGCCCCTTTCCACTCAGGTTGAGTGTTCGCTAACAAGTTGAACTCATCAGTGAATGCCCGAGCCATAGTCTGCAGAAACACAAAGAAAACACAATCAGAACAACGTATATTATTGAAGATGAACAAACATGACACGGTATAGTAGGTACACTATGAACAAAAAATTCAGACTTGAAAATTTTTCTAAGTGTTGGTCTTGCGCACTTAGAAAGTGCGCATGCTTTTCCTCTTGCGTACTTAAAAAGTACGCAGGAATTGCTTCTTGCGTACTTTCTAAGTGCGCAAGAACAACACTTGGCAAAAATTGCAGAATTTTAACAAAATCACAGATTGCTCAAAGACCGGGTCAAGTAGGTCGCCAATAGGTCGGAATCGAGGATTCAAACTTATGGGACCATTATTAACACCAGTAACTACCAAACCAAGACCAATTTCGACTTAAAAACGTCGCCCAATCCCACTGTCGATTAACATTCCACCGACGCCTAGAATCGAGGACGAAATGGATGAATGTGGAGTCGATTAAGAATCCTATTAGCATAGAAATGTCAATAAGTTACCCAAACAACCCCAATTTTACCCAAAATATTTCGGTTTTAACCTAAAAATTTCTATGTCAGAATCGGTCCAATGTCATGATTTAATGGATGGAAATCTCCTAGATTCTCAGCAATGAGATGAAATGAGATGATGAAACTATAGACGGGACGAAAAATGGTTTAGACACACTTGATTTTGAGTTAAATTTGCAGAGGGAAGGTGATCGGTTTGAAAGCTTGAAGCCGAAAGAATTTTCTAAATGTCCCTTTTATACCCTTCACTTATCGGTCGTGCGTACTTGTTAAGTGCGCACGAGTTAACTCTTGCGTACTTACAAGTACGCAGGACTTAACTCTTGCGCATTTACAAGTGCGCAAGACTAACTCTTGCGTACTTGCTAAGTGCGCAAGGTTTACTTCGTGCGAACTTGACAAGTATGCACAAGCCTTAAGTGCGCAAATTTGAAACTCAGATTTATGAAGATTTTCAGGTCAAATAACGAACAAGATAAAAGTATTCAGTCACGAGGTTTCAAACACAATTCATGAAGGTTAAACATAAAATATTTTTGCCTTTTTCCGATTAAACTTGAACAATGCATAAACTTAAAATCTTTTTGTTCTTTTCTAGATAGATATATACAAGTATTCACACAAACTATTTTTGATCAAAGACACGAGCAGAGGATCATATCATGCTATCTTTTAGCAAAAACGATACAAAATAAACATCAAAGAATACGGGATCATGTCATGGATTACTCTTTATTCATACGTAATAAGCACATAAACAAGTAATTCAAGTTGACAATATTATAAGATTTGAAACTATACGCATCTTTGTATCATGTTCTTGTGTATTAAGGTATTAATTATAAGATATACAACGTGTACCCACTGAAATGCTATTTTAACTTGCACTATCTCAAGGCATCTAAGATTTTCCCAATGATTTTCCAGATTTTCAGAATGAAGCTACATTTATTGGCACAGGAAAAATCCATAAGGATTATCGGGAATCATAAGATTCAGAATCGAGTGATTCATTTGTCTTGGTTTCATGTGATTTTCTTCTTTGAATATCGGGATGATGATTCAGGATAATAAATATGGTGTTTGATTATCAGGTAAGGGGATCCAACTTTTATCTGGATTTGATTTCAATGAAGCAGGAGTGATTCAAGGGTGAATACATGCTCAACGGTTAATGTAGAGACATGTCTTGATTCAATCTCTCCTTGCATACTTGTGAGTATGGGCAGTGAGATAAACCGCATTAATTGTGCTAACGACATAACCCGAAACTGATCTCAAAAGAAAAATTATTGCCAAAATCTAACATCCTTTATCTGATAATTATCTTTTCTATTCTTTTACGCACACACACTTGCAAACATGGGTTCAAATCACGGTTGTAATTTAGATTTAGTTTCCACACTACTAGTGATTCAAAGACGCATACAGCCTACTGAAAATTCAAATTACTTGTAAATAAACAGATTAAAAACATAATAATTTAAACAATTAAGTAAACATGACGCAATCATTTCCCATATGAGCAGTCTATGACGTTTAGATCATTTCTGATGTAGTATCATTTCCTCTTTTCTCAAGTTAACGTTGAAATTTTCTACATTTTCTATTTTGTTTTTTTGGTTTTTTTTTAGGGTTTAAAACTAAAAGAACTATACAGAAAATTTAAAAGAGTTAAAAATTTAACTTTCATGAATTGAATTAAGTTAAGAAAACTTAGTTTTCACTCAGGATTGAACATTCCTATCAAGTTGACAAGATGCTCAAAACGGGATCGATCAAATGCCTTTGTGAAAAGGTCAGCAAGATTGTCATCCGTGTGAACTTTTACAAGTTCAATTAAATGCTTTTCAGCATAGTCACGGATGAAATGATGGCGAATCTCTATATCTTTAGTTTTGGAATGTTTCACCGGGTTATTTGTAATGGACATGGTGGCATTGTTTTCAATGAATAGAGGAGTTCCAGTGAAGTTTAAGCCGTAGTCTCTCAACTGCTGCTGAATCCATAGTATCTGAGAACAACCACTCGCTGCAGCAAGGTATTCTACTTCACAAGTTGAGACAGAAACAATTGACTGCTTCTTACACTGCCAGGAGACCTGTCTGTCTCCTAAGAATTGACATCCACTAGAAGTTGACTTTCTGTCATGGTTACAACCTCCATAATCTGAATCAGTGTAGGCTTTGAAGTCGAAAGACTGCTGCTTAGAGTACCAAAGACCTAATCGGGGTTTCCCTTTCAGGTATCTGAAAATTCTCTTCACGGCTATCATATGTGACTCCTTCGGTTGAGATTGAAACCTTGAGCACAAACATACAGCAAACATTATATCGGGTCTTGAAGCTGTGAGATACATAAGTGATCCGATCATCCCACGGTACATCCTGCTGTCCACATCCTTTCCATCTTTATCAGGATGCAAACCATGATTGACTGGGATAGGTTTTCCATAAGTACTGCTATCATTCATCTTGTATTTTGATAAGATGTCTTGCACATACTTAGTTTGATGTAGATAAATGCCATCCTCTCTTTGACTGACTTGCAGACCCAGGAAGAACGATAATTCACCCATATTACTCATTTCAAATTTGGACTTCATCACCTGCTCGAATTCCCTACACATCCCTTCATTGGTAGACCCAAAAATGATGTCGTCGACATATACTTGTATAAGAAGAATGTCACCTCCTGCTTTCCTAATAAAGAGAGTCGAGTCAATCTGTCCACGGTCGAAACCATTAGAAATTAAATGCTTAGATAATGTCTCATACCATGCCCGCGGTGCTTGATGAAGACCATAAAGTGCTTTGTCGAGCTTATACACTTTATTGATATTATGCGGATCTTCAAAACCGGGAGGCTGAGTGACATAGACTTCTTCATGAACTTTACCATAAAGGAAAGCACTCTTCACATCAAGTTGATAGACCTTGAAGCCGACATATGTGGCATAAGCCAAGAACAGTCGAATGGCTTCAATTCTAGCAACTGGGGCATATACTTTCGTGTAATCCAAGTCCTCGTGCTGATAAAAACCCTGAACAACCAATCTTGCTTTGTTCTTTACAACAACATGATGATCATCCGTCTTGCATTTGAACACCCATCTGTTTCCAATTGGCTGAAAGCCTTTTGGCATGTCGACCAAATCCCACACGTGCAACTTTTGCCTCAATCCAGCAGTTGTCAGTGAGAGCCTCCTTCACATTCTTCGACCCTAACTGGGACACGAATGCAGCATGCAGACATGTTTCCATGACACCAGTGTCAAGTATCTCTGTGTAAAGACTAGTGTTCTCAGTGATGGTTCGATGACGAGTCTGAACGCCGGCATTAGGATCACCAATAATGTTGTCAATTGGATGATTCCTATGCACTCTCGTCTCCGGTACAATTGGTTCTTGAATTTCTGGATCAAGATTCGTGCTTAACTCCCCCATTTCCTGTGTTCCAGAGGAAGAAGATTCAATGTTAATTGGATCAGCTGGAGCTTCATTTCCTACAGTTGTGTTAGGATTAGCTGGAGCGTCATCTCCAACGACAAGAACATCTTCACTATTATCACTGTCATGAGTTCCAGATGCAGATGCAACATTGGAATCAGGAGTTACAATCGGTACAGTAGCACGAGTAGAGAAGCTGTAGTCATCGCCGCCACCCAATAAATCATAAACATTTGCAGCGTCATCCGCAGATATATCAGGAAGATTGAATGACTTGAATAGCGCATCATAATCAAAACCCCAAGCTGGACCAGCTGGTTCGGGTGGAATGTTGTGTTTACTACAATCCCCTTCAAACCATTCCTCGACAGTACGAGTTCCTATGTTGTACACTCTCTTGCAAGGCGAGTTGGCAACGTATCCTAAGAAGATGCCTTCCACCGCTTTTGCATGAAACTTAGACTGGCGGTCTTTGTACTGTAGCAACAAGGACTACCGAAAGGAACTAGGTAATCAAGATTGGGAAGTCGATTGTTGATCAACTCGTAACAAGTCTTGTTGTGCCTCTTCACAACCAGGACTCTGTTTAAGACGTGACACGTTGTATTAACTGCTTCTGCCCAGAAAGTGACAGGAAGCTTTGCATCCGACAGCATAGTCCTTGCAGTCTCAATCAGTGTTCTATTCTTCCGTTCAGCAACTCCATTTTGCTGAGGCGTGTACGGCGTGCTGAATTCGTGACGGATCCCTTTCTTGAGACAGAAAAGCTCCATCAAATTATTCTTGAACTCAGTTCCGTTGTCGCTCCTTATCCTTCTCACTTTCAGCTTGCAAAGAGATTCCAAGCTCAGGATCAAGTATTGAAGAATATCAGCAGTCTCGTCTTTAGTACCTAAAAAATGCACCCAAGAAAAACGTGAGAAATCATCAGTTACAACTAGACAGAACGACTTACCTCCAATACTCCTGATACTTATGGGGCCAAACAGATCCATGTGTAATAGCTCCAAAGAGGTATCAATAGAGTTTTGGAGCTTCGGCTTTTGAGACTTCCGTTGCTGTTTGCCCTTTTTACAAGGCATACACTCATCTGCAACAGTA
Organism: Smallanthus sonchifolius; assembly: GCA_023525975.1. Lineage (NCBI taxonomy): Eukaryota > Viridiplantae > Streptophyta > Magnoliopsida > Asterales > Asteraceae > Smallanthus > Smallanthus sonchifolius. The sequence continues at coordinate 30,519,925 of CM042045.1, forward strand.
AATCTCAGCTTAGGAACCCCGGTTACCAAACCGTTTCGGACAAGATGATTCATTTTACGATAAGAAATATGTCCGAGTTTCCTATGCCATAAGATAGAGTCAAGCTCTGTTGCTTTTGTAAGCAAACAAGTAGCAACTGATGAGGTGGTTGTTGCAACGCTCATATCGATCTGATATGTGTCATTCGTTCTTGGTGCTCTCATCAGAATCCAGTCTTCGGGAACCTCAAAACCAGGTTTGAGAATCAGGCATTCTGACTTGTTAAACATCACCGAGTACTCCTTATCACACATTTGGGAGACACTCAACAGGTTATGCTTCAGCTGCTCACAGAAGTTGACATTGTCAAAGCTGACACAACCGTTTGAAACCACGCCTTGACACGTGATGCTGCCGCCTTTTTCTCCAGCAAAGGCCACATAGCCGCCTCTGAATGGTTTAACATCTTGAAGCAGGGCCATGTTTCCTGTCATGTGCCTGGAACATCCACTATCTACATACCAGCGGTTAGAGATAGTACTCTTCGGACGTCCCTGCACTAGTAACAAAAGAATTAGTTAGATTTGGAGACCCAAGCCATTGTGGTCTTGGGTCGTCCGTCTTTCTCAAAATAAACTACTTCTTTCAACTCACAGTCATGATGACTGTTCAAAATTGGTGAATCTTTGGAGGATTTGGGAACAGGAGATTGAGAACCTTTTACTTTCTTGTTCCAGGATCTCTTTTGATTCTTAACCAGAACAGGAGACTTTGGCTCAACCACAGCTGGTGAACTTGTGGAAGCTTCACCTGATTGAGCTTTAGTCAGCTGTTCCAGCTTTCTCAACCTCTTATTCCTTCTTCTTCTCTGTGGCTTAGAGAGTCTAGCCACAGATTTCTCACCAGTACGTGTACTACCAGATGTAGACACACGAGGTACAGCAGGTTGCTTTACCTTTCTTGCAACAGATGGTTTGGCCTCTGATTTGATATTTGGCTTTGCCGTCGGTTGGACTGGTGGTTTCACCACATTCTGCTTTGGACTTTTGGGAGATGGTTTCACTGATGGCGACCTGGAGATAAAGCTGGTTGTGAAGCAACAGGCCGTTTCCCTTGGTTCTTAGAAGGACAGTTCACAAAAATGTGACCAACCAAGCCACAGTGAAAACAGTTCCTCTTGTCTACATAAGTTCTCTTGTAAGGCTCATTAGATCTGGCCTTAGATAACTCAGCATTATGAGCAGGAGGAGTTGGTTTCTGAACAGCAGTCTGAACCTTAACAATTTGATTTTTGGGAGTATAGTATTTTTCCAAATTTTCTTTGTAACCAAGACCAAAGTGAGCTGAAAAAGCCTCTTTCTTTACTTGGTAAAGGTTTTTATACCCCCCATAAAGCATTACCTTAAGTTTATCATTTGATTCAATGACATCAGGTTCAGTTAAGATGCAATTATCACCACTAGTGATAATGTTTTTCTTGACTTTCTGTTCAGTCAACTACTCCTCAGATACTACTCCTTCAGGGCAAGAGTTAACCGACCCATCTTCAGAAGCAGTAACAAACTTCTCACTAGATGTGGAGTTAGCCTTACTTGAGGATTCATCCTTTTTAGGGGAATCATCCTTATCAGAGGACTCATCTAGACAAGTGAGATCAATGTCTAATAAGCCACTGACAAACTTCCCACTGATTGGTGGAGGAATGGCATTGGTACCAAGACCTAGACCATTCATTTTCCTCACTACAGATTCGTAGTGTACCACCACAAAGCGAGAGTTTTTCAACTTCTCATTAGTGCATTTTAACTGCAAGATCTCATTTTGCAGTTTGTTGATTTCATTGTTCCGTTTTTCTAACCCCTTATAAGCAATATCCAAGTGAAGCTGTTGATCGCTCATTTTTAAAGAATACTCACGTTTTTCCTTTGTCAATGTTTCAATAGATTCTTTAAAACGTTTTTCGTTTTCTTTATAGTTTAGAGCTGCCATAATTAGGGGTTCGATTTTGTCTTGGAGCTTAGAGTTTTCAATTTTAGCCCTAGACACTTAGAACATGAAACAACAGAAAAGGGATTAGAGTCTACCTCATGAGATGAACTTGTTGCTTCTCTAATGGCCATGAGAGCAACAGCAGTCGACTCCTCTTTCTCAGCTACAGAAGCTTCCTTTCCTTCAGCTTCCTCCTCTTCCTCTGTAGCAGCAGTAGAAGACTCTCTTGAGTCAGCCATAGAAGCTTCCCTTCTCTCTGCTTCCATCATTTCCATGATCTCAGCCATGAGACCAACCTGTGTTTGTGCGATGATGGCATCCTCAAGATGAATGCCCCAATCAAAGCTATCGTCCTGTTGGGCTACCAGTGCATTGGACGTTCCACCTTGGCTTTGATTGTGGTGGTTTGGATTGTTTTGGCCATGGCTATTTCCTTGGCTGGGTCGGGTAAAACCAGAGGCAGGTACTCTGTCTTTCTGACACTCACGAGCAAAGTGTCCATAGTTCAGACACTTGTAGCATTTGGCCTTAGATTTGTCAAACCCGACCTTGGCATTAAGATGCCCGCCAATAAACTTTCTTCCTGTTCTGTTCAGGAAACGCATGGCTCTCCTCAAAAGCATGGCCATATTCCATTGAATATCCATGTCCTCCATGTCACCAGGATCCACTTGATTAAAATCTTCTTCGATCGTCTCTGGATCAGTAAGCTTCCCACCTATGAAATTTTCATATGCAAGCATACAAGATGAGAATAAAGCTACATGATCTTCAGCTATTCTGGCTATAGCTGAGTTGTTAGCTGAAGACGTAGCAGGAGGATTTCTTGAGGTATTTTGATGATGAGACCCCAACCCTGATCCTGAAGCATAGCAAGCATGACCACCACACCCAGTTGAGTGGTCTTCTTCAGTAGGATTTCCAGTGAATAGGGCAATTTCAGAACCATATGACTTGGATGTAGAATGCATCCCATGATACATAGAAGGGTCTTGTATCTGGGGTCTTCCAGAGCTCTCCTTTCTTTTCAAGTTCATTTCATGAGCTTGAATCTTTCCTATTGCTTCCTCTACTGTCAACTCATAGAATTTAGGATTTTCCCTCATCAGGGTTGTGTACATCTCAAATTTGGGTGGTAAGGCATCCAAAAACTTTTCAACCATCTCTTCATCTGGATACTTGAGGTCAAAAGCATTCAATTCAGTCTGTAAATGATAGAACCTATAGATGAGGTCATCTAAAGATTCGTTCTCAAAGAATCTGAAGCACTCATACTGTTTCCTTAGAAGATCCCGCTTACTCTTCTTGATGTCACTATTTCCTTCGAATCTCTTCTGTAAGGCTTTCCAGAGATCCTTAGAATTGTCATATCCTCAGAAACTTTGGAACAATTCCCGAGTTAACGCCATAGTGATTGAACCAAGTGCCTTCTTTTCTCGATCATAAGCTTTCTTTTCTTTGTCAGAAAGCTTAGAGATAGGCTTGGGCAATTCATCATCAAGATAGATGTGTGTGGGATGCTTATATCCCTCAAGGATTGGTATCCATAGTAATGAGTCGGTATAAGAGTTGTAGTGCTTGAAACGTGCCTTCCAATTGGAATAATCGTTTACGTTTAGCAACTTAGGTGGTTTCTGAGGTGTACCGATCTCATTATCATAGTTTAACATGTTTCCAAGATTCTGAAGGTTCAACATAGTGAACACTTAGTCAAAATTCAGAAAAAAGTCAGACACAGTTGCGCACTTCGGATTGGCCTTGCGCACTTGAGAAATAGTCTTGCGTATTTAAGACTTGTTGTTGCGTACTTGTAAGTACGCAGGAGGAAATGATTAAGTACGCAGGATATAACTTAAGTTCGCACAAGTTCAGTCTTGTGCACTTGTAAGTACGCAGGAGATAACTCTTGCGTATTTAGTAAGTACGCAGAAGACTGTACTTTTTGCCAAAAATGGTAAGTACGCAGGATACCTTTTCAGCAACTCTCACCAACCTTTTCCGGTGACCTGAAAATCGCCGGAGATGGTAAAAATTGGTCTGATGATTAATGCAAATGAGCCAAAGGGTCAGAAACTTGTTTCTAACCAACCTTTGATGCTCAAATAACTCAAATACACAACAAAACTTGGTTTTTGAGAGATTTTTGCTTCTAAAAAAGTGCTCAAGAGCTACCCCTTTTTTATCACAAAAATCAACAAAAATACCTCTTTTTGCTTGTAAAACTCAGTAAAAACGTCTCCAAACTCACTTACAACACTCGAATTCAAGAGCAATGCTCTGATACCACTTGTAGGTCCATTCGTGTGTGTCAGATCGTTGCATGCAAGTGGTCTACTAGTCGGACCGGGTGCGGAATACCCGTGAGTAGGCGGAGAGTCTAACTAAAACAAAGTAAACCAAACACGAGAGTCACAATAAAAGCTCTTTCTATTATAAATAATCGACGGTTACAGAGAGATTACAAATTGCGTACTTAACAAACTTAGTTCGTCTAAGGTATGAGTTCTGCGTACTTATCCTCTGTGAACCAAACCTATTTATACAGATCTGATGCCTGCGCACTTAGCAAGTGCGTAGGACCAAATGCTCTTGCGTACTTAGCAAGTATGCATGGGTCGTACGCAGGAGCTTTCTCCTGCGCACATGTAAGTGTGCAAAACACTTGGAAGAAATGCAACATACACTATGTAAAAGTAAATACAACTCGATAAACAATTACATAACGACTCTTACATACAAAGACAAATTACAGATATTAGAAATACAAACTAAGACTCTATCCAGAGTGTTGTCACAGGAAAGTGCATCAACACTTATGTTATTAGGGTTAATCTAATTTACATACTCTTGAGCTCTATTGATTCGTTAAGCTGTTGTATAAATTTGATGTCCGCTAATGAATTACTATTTATTGATTCGGTAATGATTACCTATCTCGAGTAGGGATTTCCAACTAGTATATCTCTATTTGTATAAATGTTATGTTTTCCAATTGACCGTCTATCTTCGTATAATAAGCTTGAGCATATATATTTACATGTTCGTATATGACGGCTTTTATTTCATATAATATGTATATATCAAGTGTTATTCATATAAAAGTTTTGGTTTCAATGTGTATTAATGATTATTTGTATGCATACGTATGGGCTAGAGCTCAAGTCTTATAACCGAACACGTGCCTAATTTAAATGATTAAATACAAAGTATTTAACACGTATGTACCTTTTCATACGATCTGCTTATGAACCGACACGTCCTAAACCGCACCATTTTACACAATAGCCAAATTTGATCATCTTTGACTTTTGTTGACCAAGGTCCAAAACTATCCAAACGAACCAATCTTTTTAATATAGTTCGTATCTAGACCAAACGGACTCCGAATCGGGTGATTCAAAAGCCTATGGTCTCGTATCGTCTCACCGGTTGCTAGAAAACTGTCACCACATCTGTCTGACGCCTCCGTCGCCGTCTACCACCACGGCAGTGGCCGGAATCCGACATGTGTCCGAAAAATATCTCTGTTTCGCGACCAAACCTTTTTGCATAGATTATACTAGTCGCTAGAAGCCCAGAAATATAAATTTTGTGGAAAAGCCCCAAAACGGAATGTCGTCGGAATCACGTAACTCACCGGAAAACTTTTATATACCTATTTTTCTGTTTCAAATCAACCAATCAATACACGGGAATGAAACCCGGCCACCAATTTCGTCTAATTCTAATCGGAAAATCAACCAAATTCGTGTATCTAGAGATCGATTGTATACATGTCTGGTTTGCTAAATCTAAACAAAATAGATGGAACTCACCTCTAATCCGGGATTCTCATGCAACCACCGATGTTAACCACCACTACCATACTAAAACACCACAAACTGTTGTCATCAGGAGCCGACACCACCACTGTCTTTTTCGTCTGTGGCGGTTTCCGCCATCACCACGCCGCCGTAACACCACCTCCGGTCACCGTCTTCCTTTGTTGTGGTCATCGGGACCCGATACCGCTTCCCCAACACAAAACCCGCACCACTGTTTCTGACAGGGACCACCACGAGTCGTCGCTGCTAGAGCGGTTTCACCGCCGCCTGAAGCTTCCGACACCATCATTGCTCAAGCCGATAGGGAGGAAAAAAAGGGATCGGTCTTGGATGCTGCCGTAGCTAGGGACGCCGGGAGGAGTCGCCAGAGATGGAGTGACTGCCTCCCTCTTCTTGCTCTCTCTTTCTTGTACGCACAAACATATGTGTTTGTGTGTGTGTTTGTTTGGAAAATCAGAGAACAAGCATTTTAAAAAGAAATTTAATTTATTATTATTATTATTTTCTTAACAAGTAAGCAACGAAAGATCAGATCATTGTAGATTATTTTTTTTTTATTTATTAATTTATTATTTTATTATTATATTATTATAATTAATTTAGCTCATATTTTGTTTTTCTCTTATAACGTTTTATGTATAACGTTTTATAAAATTCCGATCACGTCGTCGGAACGTGCTCATTTTTCTCTACGTTTCGACCTAAGTTTCAACAGAAACGGAGCAGGTTTAAAATAATATATTTTAATATTATTATTAAATATTAATCGTTCGTCTAGGATTTCTAGGTCGAACGTCTTAATTTATAGATTCCAATTTGAGACTATCCGAACCACCCAACTTTTATTATTATTGTAGGTTCTCTACCAGTATTGCATGTCCACTCGAATCCATGTCGCGCCTAAAATTTATGAATTTATATTTTTAGATAAGTTGACTAAATAAGTATTAATAATTATTAAAAAAATATATTATTTTTTAAAATTGTTTTCGAAACAGGTATGATTTAATAATTGTATGTGCATTTCTAAAATTACTCCGTAAGAGTATATATACATTTTTATGTACTTAATATATGTTATCTCGAATCTTTAAATGATTCGTCAAAAAAATGTCACGTATAAAGTTCAGCTATTGGGCCGTTAAAGGACCGAGCCCGTCTATGATGATTATTCGTCAAAAGTAACCGACTCTAATTTAGGGGTTGTCACAAGATTATCCTTCACCAATTTGTTGATGGTTTTAATGTTAACATGGCTTAATCTCTTGTGCCAGAGAGCTGATTCATCAACTGAAGCTTTTGACAGAAAACATGATACATTGCCAGATGGAGTGACCTTATTCATGTCAAGCACATAAAGATTTTCTTTTCTCTGAGCAGTTAATAAAATCTTTTCTGGAGGAGGTTTGGATAAACCAGGAGACACTACAAAGCATTCTTTATCTGTGAAGAGCATCTAATGCTTTTGATCACAGACCTGGGAAACACTCATGAGATTGAAGTCCAATTCTTTGACATAGTTAACCTTATCAATACTCATTCTTTCATTGGACACAGTTCCTTGTCCAGTAATAGATCCTCCTTTTGAGTCACTTCCAAAGGCAACATATCCTCCATTAAAATGTCTGAAGTTGGAGAGGATGGATCTGTTGCCTGTCATGTGCCTGGAACAGCCACTGTGTACCACCCAGGTGTTATTCTTATGACCTGGTTGTTCCTACACATGAGAGAGATCTAGGTAGTGGGAGGAATCCAAGAGCTTGCATCCTTGTAGAAAAGGGTTCTCGGATTTTCTGTATCAGCATGTTTGCAGTCAACGGAACCAATGATGATTCTTGGAGGAATTTTGACTTTCCAATGCTGAATTGGTGGGTTTTCAGCTCTCTTTGCTTTGTCAGCAGCTGATGTTGCTTTGGCTGCTAACAGATTTACTTTATCAGCAGTATATTTTGCTACTGAGGACTTTGGCTTATCAGCAGCAGATTTTGTTGCTGCTGATTGTTTTACTTGAGCAGCAGCATACTTGGTTGCTGCTGAAGGCTTGTTCTTTGGTTTCTTGGGCTGTACTTGATCAACAACATTTTTGCTGGCTGCTGATGGTTTTACAACAGATGTATGCCCATCCTTCTTTACCTTGCTACCAGATGGTTTCTCTGTAGAAGTTCTTTTGTTGATAGGCTTTTGGTTAATTTGGTTGAAGGGATTAAATTTACAATTTGCAGCAAAGTGGTCTGATTCACCACAGATGATGCAATATTGTTGAGGTTTTGGCAACTTCTTCCTTGGTGGGAAGAGGGATTTTCTGAAATGAGTTGCCTTGGCTTCAAAGTTTCTTACCTTTTTGTTCTTGTTCATCTTTTCAAAAGCATGTTGCTTGAGGTTTCTTTGTTGCTGAAGGTAATAGAAGCAGGTAATGGCAGTATGAATGTATTTCCCACACACAAAGCATGATTTCGCCAGTTTGTCCCTCTGAAAGTACACATAGTCCTTTCTTTTGAACAAGTCTTTGAAGTTCCAGGGGTGAGCTTTGTTGTGCTCAAAGGTGGCTTCTTCTAATGTCTTTTGAACATATGGAGCCTTCTCTCCAGGCGCATGACATATGTCAAACACCTTCCTTTGTTGTGATTTGGATAGAGGCTTTGAGTTGGTGGGGGTTGAAGACTGTCCCTTTTCAACAGTTAGCTTTCTTCCTTCTGGAGGATAGTTGATTCTTATTTGTTTGGTTGCCTGAGATACTGGTACTATTTTTGAAGGGATGAAAGAGCTTGGATTGTTGGCTTTAAAAGGTTCAAAGGTAGGAGGTGATGAAGCTTTATTGGTTTCAGTGGAGTCTGAGCATGTTGACTAAGACTCGGATGAAGTAGTGCATTCTTGCACAAGGGTTTCTTGGACAACAGGGTCAAGATTTCGGTTGGCCATGTCAAGGTTGGAAAGATTGAAACTTGGTTCATGGATAGCTACATAGTTAGTGGGTGGAGGAACAACATTGTAGGGTTGTTCAGTTTGAAATCCAAGACCAGCAGTTACCTTTTCATGAATTTGAGCATCCAAAAGTCTTTGCAGCTTTTTGGATGCAAATTCATATTTTTCCACATGGACCTTTTGGTCAGCTAATTCGGCCCTTATAGCTTTTAATTTAACCAGAAGATCATCAATTTGAGTTTCAAGGTTTGTTTGTTCATGTTTTAATGATGAAATTTATTTCTTTACACAATCAATCCTTTCCTTGTAACTGTTTTCAACCTTTTTGAATTCAGATTTCATTTGATGAAATTCTACATTTTGATCCATGAGATTCTGGTTATGTTTCCTGTATCCAAGGACCTTATCAATACAAGCTTGAGTACACGGATTTTCATATACCTGAGGTGGTACGTCTGATGTGTCTGCCATGCGAGCTTGATTGTTGGCTAGAATATCCTCATACTGGAAGCTCCAGTCAAAGTCAGCAGTTCCAACAACTGCACAAGCTGTAGTTTGTGCAGGAGGAGTGGCATGTTGCTGTCTTGGTTGAGCTTGGTGAGCTTGCCTGGTATGAGCAGCAGTTGGGTTTGCCTTTGGTGCATTGCATTCCCTAGCAAAATGACCAAGTTGGTTACAGTTGTAACATTTCAGTTTGCTTTTGTCCAAGCCAACCCTGGTGTTAGAGTTGTTGATTGGAACGGGTCTTCCTGTTCTTATTAGAACCTTTTTGCTCTTAGAGAGAGCATGGCATAGGTGTGTTGTATATCCATTTCTTCTAGATCATCTGGATGAAAACATTCCAGATCTTCCTTGATAAAGGACATATTGCTTGAGTTTTCAGTGACAAAAGCAGCAGAGGTTGATGTTTGAGGTGGGGCTTCAAGAAGAAAGGGTGAGTTGTTTGGTTGAGAGGTTGGAGTATGGGGATGAGTGAAAATGGGAGTGGAGGGCAGAAGAGGTGGTGGTGGAAGTTGAGGCTGTTTGGTAGCTTGAGCTTCTTTCCTTGGCCTGAATTATCTCTAATTCATAGGTTTTTAGCATACCGAAAAGCTCAGTCATCTGAAGCGTCTTCAGATTTTCAGTTCTTCTGATGGACACTGTGTAGAGTGTCCAGCAACTGGGTAGAAACCTGATGAACTTCTTGAGAATATATTCATTCTCCAGCTTCACTTTTGAGCACTGCAGCTCCCCTACAAGATAAGTATATATGTTAAATAAACAGTTAGAGACTCACCTTCCTTCCAGACGAAGTTTTCATATTGCTGCTTCAGGATGTCTCTTCTATTTTCTTTCACTTCCTATGAACCAGAAAACATCTTTTTAGATTGTATCCTCTGAAGTTGTGAAAAAACTTCATTTGGTAAGCACATCTGGATGGCTCCCAAAGCCTTGAAATCTACCTCCATTTTCTTGATGTCTTCATCAGAGTATTTGGAGGATTCTTTGGGAACCAGTGTACCTCCGGAATCAGCAGAGGCCACCATGGGTATGTATGGTCCATCTTTTATGGATTTCCACATCCCATATTCTTGATAGCAGAAGAAGCTTTCCATTATGTTCTTCCACATATCATAGTATTCTCCAGACACCAGTCTTGGTGGTCTGCTGATGCTTCTAGTGTCTTCAACTCCACTGTTTTATGCTATTTTTTATTGGTGATTATGGGTGACTTTAGCAAAGAGATAGTTTTGAATAGAACTAGAGAATGATTAAACAAGTGTGAGTTTGTTTAATCTATTAGCCAAAGCTCTGATACCACTTGTAGGATCGGTGAATACAAGATGGTTCTATTCTAGTTAAGATTGGCGGAAATAATCACAACTAAGCAATGTAAACAAGTAAACACGAAGAATACTGATAAATACAATTTGTATTAAGCTTCAAGATTACAAGATTACAGAGAAAACTCTTTAGCAAAAAGTACACTTATACAATGACTCTAAGTACTACTTATATAGTAACTTAGAATCAAGACAGACCCTTGATTCTAAGGATCAGATCTAACACACGCCGTTGATCTTGTATTGAAGCTATTCTACATGTAATGACAATAACAACTAAAAAAGTTATCTTTACTCAAACGTCTTCTTAGGCATCATTGCTTGAGACCTTGGAAGGAGAGCGTCGTTGTCTTTTATTGTCTTGCACCATTGACATTCTTTCTGCGTGGAGTGTGTCAGTGGTGCAGCAGAAAGTTGTCAGTGGTAATGGTTGCTTTATCGAAGCCAGTCAGCTGCAACATTTGATCTTCAGTGGGAATGGCTATCAACAGCAATGTTGATGATCAACAGCAAGACACAACTGTCCACAGCTGCTGATGATATGCCTATCAGCAGTAACTTTTTGATCAGCAGCAAAACATAACTGTCCACAACAGCAAGACATAACTTTAGTCTTCAGCAGATAAGGCTATCCGCAGCAGATTTGTTCTTCAATAGAAGAACAAGTATCTGCTGCAGATAAGCTTATCCGCAGCAGTTTGTACTTAGAGAATTTTGTAGCCATCAGTCTTTATTTCTACATTATTAATTAAGAATTCTCATTCCCGAAGACTCGTTCATTTACTCTTTGATCTTTATAACGTTTCTCTTAGGACGTTTCTCATTCCGTGTCGTCGTCACAATTCCCATTTTATCCCTAATAATTATGTTATAATTCTAGGGCATCCGTGAGCCGTGTCGGGCTAACGCTTGAGATTCCAATCTCATACTTGTGTGATTACTACCTACGCAATCAGGTGAGTTTTCACGGCCCCTTTTACTGTTTTAATTTGGGGGAGAAAACATGATTCAACTATTTTGAGATTTTTATAATTCATATGTTATCAAAGTTAAAGCTAAGGGTAACACGCTATCACTGAAAGTCCTCAACACACATCGGACCGTTAATATGGATCTTAGCGAGGTAATGTTTAGTAGTACTACTGGTTTTGACAAATCCCACCCGCGTTAGTCGCGCTAACTAGACTTGAGGTCGAACGGGTGAAATGTTAGCCTACTCACATCGCCAAAGTTGATTGACCTGGCAGGAGGCTGTAAGGCCCCTTTCCCGGGTGACCTCACTTGTTGGATTTACTCATAAACATAGTCATAAATACTGAACTTAAATTTAAAACATTCATCATTCAATTACATAATCAAAACAGCGGAAGTCTTTACGAATAAAACATAACATATTCTTAACAAACAAAAGTGGGATGTCAGTCTTGTGCCGGGTAACCTTCACGCCCTCGCACGACCTTTTCTTCCTTTACCTGAAATGTATACTAAAGTCAGCTAACGCTGGTGAGTTCTAGTTTAATGCGTTTAGATATAAACATTCTTTTCTTTACTTCATAAGTAAGCATTATTATAAAGTCATTCATATAAATACGTATTCATAGCTTTTGCTTTTCTTTCATCTTTCTTTTCTTTATTAATGTGATTATATATATATATATATATGCGTTCACCCTTTTTCTTTCACTTTTCTTAACATTCTTTCCTTATCTTTCTTACGTGATTACATAGATATGCATTCACCTTTACTTTCTTTACCATTTATTGGTCATACACATAAGGGTGATCAACCCATCTTACGGTACGTATATCACAAAGACATACGCCCTCGAGCTACCGTCGTAGCCCTTTTACTCGTCCGGTCCTAGAAACCGTCCGCCTTAACTTTGGTCCGGCCAACCTTCGGCCGTCCTTCTTTACCGTCCTACCGTCGTAGTCCGTCATATTCGCCCGTCTGCCCTAAGGCATCCGTTTCCCACTTGAACTAATTATGCAGCCGCATATTGTTTTAGCGACTTACTCCACCGTAGTGGCCTTTAATTAGTCTAACTTTCTAGACTTCCTTCTCTAGCTGCATAATAGTCAAGTGGTCGTCCGTCTACCGTAGTAGCCGTTAGCTTCGTTTCCGTCCATAACGTATACTTACATTCTTAGCATGCAATATATATATTTATACAGCAAGATTTCATTCATTTACGTTATACCATTCATTCATTCATTCTTTGTAAACATACGTGTTGTTCTTTGTTCATAATTCATTATTCACTTTCATATGTTTCTACACATATACCTTAATATATCACGTATGGTCACATTGACATTCATTTCATTTATTCATTTAGTGTATACACTTCAGCCCCAAAACATTTATAAATCATTTGCACATAACTTAGAAGGGGGCACATAGAACTCACCTGATAGGCGGGTCCCTGAAGTATAATAGCTGGTTTCGAAACGTCACTAAGGTCACCCACTATCTGTATAATAAAGTCATACATATAAGGTAGGGCTCCTAAATGACACTAGACATTACTGTTCTTGAACTCAGTAGTTTCGGGAGGTGGGTCGCATCGAAACTATGGTAGTTTCGAGCTATGGTCTTACACTCGAAACTAGGTAGTTTCGAGTCATAATCCTTCTATCGAAACTAGGTAGTTTCGAGTCATGAGATCCTATCGAAACTATGGTAGTTTCGAGTCATTAACTTATGAAAAATCTTAGTTTAGGTTCAAGGTGACACTCGAAACTAGGTAGTTTCGAGTCCTGAGTTCCTATCGAAACTATAGTAGTTTCGAGTCATTGGCTGCTATCGAAACTAGATAGTTTCGAGTCAAACATGACTATCGAAACTAGAGTAGTTTCGATGGGTCTGCATGTATCGAAACTATAGTTTCGAGTCATGGGTCTGCATCTTCCCTGACCAGAACCTTGCTCCAGCCAACTTATTTCCAATCGATTAAACCTTGAACATTTTACGTTAAACACCTTCCTTTATCGTTCTTGAGTTCAAATACGTGATTTGTTTCAAGTTTCATATGCAAAAATCGTATCTTTATTTGATTTAAACCCGAGACATGCAAAGACTCAGAATCAGAGGCGATGCTTACCTCAACAGGCCCGATTTCTGTTGCTATGCGTTGAAATGGTGGAGTCGGATGATTCCCGAGCCCTTGAGTCTTCTCCTTGCGGTTTTCTTCACAAGCCGATCGCTCTCTCTCTCTCTCTCTCTAGTATTCTTGCGCAGGAAGATGAAATGAGAGGGGTTTGGGTTGAAGCTGCTGTTTTGTAATGGGGTTTCCCCCTTTTCTTTTCGGCCCGTGGGCCGAAATTTTTGGCCAAGCCCACTTTATTTCCCTTTTCTATTTGTCTTGTCATTATTTGGGATGTTACAAGTCTACCCTCCTTAATGAGGTTTCGTCCTCGAAACCTGTTACACGTTAAACAACTGGGGATACAGTTCCTTCATCTCGTCTTCTTTCTCCCAAGTAGCCTCGGACCCCTTTCTGTGTTTCCATTGTATTTTGACTAAAGGGATCGACTTATTACGTAATCGTTTCTCGGCTCTGTCAAGAATAACTATTGGTTCTTCTACATAGTTCAAGCTGTTATCCACTTCGATTTCGTCATAAGGTATGTGAGCCGTATCGTCAGCAAGGCACTTGCGTAAGTGTGATATGTGGAATGTAGGGTGTATTCCACTAAGCTCGACGGGTAGGTCGAGTCTGTAAGCAACTTGACCCACTCTTGCTACAATCTTGAAAGGTCCGACAAACCTTGGACTTAGTTTGCCACGCTTTCTGAACCGAATGATTCCTTTCCATGGTGATACTTTCAACAGTACCATGTCCCCTACTTGAAACTCTAAATCCCTCCTTCTCTTATCCGCGTATGATTTCTGTCTGTCTTTTGCGGCTTTCATACGAGCCTTGATTTGATCAAATTTCTCAGAAGTAGCTTTGACCACTTCGAGACTTGCAAAATCCTTCTGTCCAATTTCCCCCCAACAAACCGGGGTCCTACATTTCCTCCCATACAACATTTCAAATGGCGGCATGCCAATAGTCGAGTGATAGCTGTTGTTATATGAAAATTCTGCCAATGGTAGATGGCTGTCCCAACTCCCACCGAAGTCAATGATACAGGCCCGGAGCATGTCCTCCAAGGTCTGAATGGTCCTTTCCGATTGTCCATCGGTTTGGGGGTGGTAAGCGGTGCTGATGTTCAGTCTAGTGCCCATTGCTTCATTGAATTTCTTCCAAAACCTTGACGTGAATCTAGTATCCCTGTCAGACACAATCGACAGCGGCATACCATGTCTGCTCACAATTTCCTTGATAAATACTTCTGCTAGCTTTTCAGAAGAAGAAGTTTCTCGTATTGGCAAGAAGTGAGCACTCTTTGTCAAGCGGTCGACGATCACCCAAATGGTATCATTGCCTTTAGCTGTTCGCGATAGCTTGGTAATGAAGTCCATTGTGATCTCTTCCCACTTCCATTCCGGTATTGGTAAAGGTTGCATTTTACCGCATGGTTTCTGGTGCTCGGCCTTAACTAGAGAACACGTTAGGCACTTGCTCACGTATTCTGTCACATCATTCTTCATGCCAGGCCACCAGTATTCTTTCTTCAAGTCTTGATACATTTTGTTTGTCCCGGGGTGGATAGAATAGCGAGACTTATGGGCCTCATCGAGTATTTTGGCTCTAAGCTCACCAATCTTAGGTATCCACATCCGGCCAAACCTAGTTCGTACTCCGTATGCATTCGCATCTAAGTTCCCTTGTTGTCCTACTATTCTTTCCCGTTTCACATTTCTTTCTAACAATGCTTCATCTTGTGCCTTTGATATTTCACCCATTAAGTCTGGCGTTATAATTAACTGACACGCTTTGATCCGGATAGGTGCCGATTCTTCCTTTCTACTTAAAGCGTCAGCCACTACGTTTGCCTTGCCTGGATGGTACAATATCTCACAGTCATAGTCTTTCAGTAGCTCTAACCATCTTCTTTGCCTCATGTTTAGTTCCTTTTGTTCGAAAAAGTATTTCAAGCTTTTGTGATCGGAGTAGATGGTGCATTTAACTCCATACAAGTAGTGTCTCCATATTTTCAACGCGAAAACTACTGCTGCTAATTCTAGATCATGTGTTGGGTAGTTAACTTCATGAACCTTTAGTTGCCGCGATGCATAAGCAATTACCTTTCCTCGTTGCATGAGTACGCACCCTAATCCTTGCCCTGAAGCGTCAGAGTAGACTACTAAGTCTTCATTTCCCTCAGGTAGTGTTAATACTGGAGCTTGAGTTAATCGTGTCTTAAGTTCCTCAAACGCGTTGTTTTGGGTTGGACCCCATTCATACTTTGCTTCCTTCCGTGTCAGTTTGGTTAGCGGCGAGGCAATTCTTGAGAAATCTTGGATGAACCTTCGATAGTAGCCTGCCAACCCTAGAAAGCTTCGTATCTCTGTTGGTGTCTTTGGGATGTTCCATTCCTTTACTGTCTCGATCTTTGCAGGATCCACCATGATGCCGTTTGGGTTTATTACATGACCTAGGAATTGGACTTCCCTAAGCCAGAACGCGCATTTGGAGAATTTTGCGTACAACTTTTCCTGCTTTAGCACCTCCAATACTTCTCTTAGGTGACAGTGGTGATCACCTTCATTCTTTGAATATATGAGGATGTCATCTATAAAAACTATTACCGATCGATCCAACATGGGTCGGCATACTCTGTTCATTAAATCCATAAATGCTGCTGGTGCGTTAGTTAATCCGAAGGACATCACGAGAAATTCATAATGCCCATAACGCGTACGAAACGCAGTTTTCGGTACATCTTCCTCTCTTACTTTCAATTGATGGTAACCCGACCTGAGATCAATCTTTGAGAACCAACTCGCGCCTTGTAATTGATCAAAGAGGTCGTCTATTCTAGGCAGTGGGTATTTGTTCTTTACTGTTCTCTTGTTCAGTTCACGGTAGTCGATGCACATGCGCATGCTGCCGTCCTTTTTCTTTACAAATAATACCGGAGCGCCCCATGGTGAGATGCTCGGTCTGATAAATCCTTTCTCTGTTAATTCTTCAAGTTGGGACATTAATTCTTTCATTTCTGACGGAGCCAATCGGTATGGTGCCTTGGCAACGGGCTCAGCTCCTGGCAGTAAGTCAATCTGAAATTCTATTTCCCGATCGAGCGGCAAACCAGGTAGGTCCTCTGGGAACACTTCTGGAAAATTGCACACCACGGGTACATCTTTTAGCTCTTTCGTTTTCATTCTATCGTCAATAACATACGCCAGATAAGCTTCGCAACCGCGCCTCATGTAACTTTCGGCCTTGATCATCGAGATGACGTTTGGCATTGTGCTATTCCAGTCACCATAAACCGTAATCGGACTGCCGTCAGTGGCCTTGAGATGTATCATCTTTCGTTTACATATGATTTGAGCTTCGTTGGCAGCTAACCAATCCATGCCCAATACTACATCGAATCCTCCTAAGGTTAGAAGGTACAATTTAGATGGAAACTTATGGCCCTCTATTTCTACCATGCAATCGTCAGTCACTTGGATGACTACTGAGTTTTTACCAATAGCAGTTTGTACGCTAAAGGCCCTTATAAGGCTAGTGATTGTGCAGTCTAATTTGCAGCTAAATGCAGTGGATATAAAACTTTTACTAGCACCAGAATCAAACAGAATAGCAGCATGTTCATCATTTACTAGGAACGTACCCGACACGACGTCAGGGTTTCCTCTTGCTTCTTCCTCGGTTAAAGCATAGGCCCGAGTCCTAGCCTTTGGCTGTTCCTTTTCCTTTTCTTTTCTCGAACCAGATTGGCCGGCCTTCCTGCAGTTCTTTGTCAGATGTCCAAACAATCCACATACTTGACACTTGACGTCTCTTACACATTCTCGAGAGAAGTGCCTCGGCTTCCCGCACTTATAGCATGTGGTGGTGCCGATTTTACATTCGCCAAGATGTTGCCTTCCACATTTCTTGCATGTTTCATATTCGTCCGACCTTGGCTTCTTAGTTTCAGTTGTTACGTTCCCTCTTCCTGTGCCTCTAGACGGGTTCTCCCACTTTCTCTTTTGGGTCTCTGTTGGTGGGTCCTCATTGGCATAATCGTCGTAGACGATTCCGCTCAGATTCACTACCGACTCGAAGGTCGAGGGTAGGTTAGCTTTTACATGAACACGGACCCGTTGTGGCAATCCCTTAACATAGTACTTGATCAAACGATCTTCAGTTTCCACCAGGTGTGGTACTAGTTGAGCCAGTTCATTGAATCTTGATGTATACTGGCGATGAGTCTTGTTGCCAGCCTTGAAGTTCAGGAACTCGTTCTCCACACGATCAATCTCATTTTGTGGGCAGAACTTTTGGATTACGAGCTTTTTCAAGTCCTCTCATGTCATTCTGGCAAGAGCATGTGGTGACTTTGTTCTTTGAATATTTCTCCACCAACCTAGTGCTTCATTGGTGAAAGAATGAGCAACATATTTAACAGCTTGGTCTGGTCGACACTCGCTGATGTTGATGACTGCGTTCATCCTCTCGATCCATTCGAACGTGGCCACCGAATCCTTGGTTCCATCAAACTTAGGTGGGTCTCCGTCCTTGAATCCTTTGTAAGTACACCCACGATTGCTTGATGCCACTTTTACTTCATCCCCGTCACTATCATAAATTTTCTCTTCATTGTTCCCTTCATCCTCCTCTTTACTTTTCTTTATTGCCTCAGATAGTAGATCAGGCAATACCTTCTTCAGTGTGAGCACAACTTCACGGGCAATAGCATCCCTGACTTCGGGTTCCAACTGTATCGGCCCTGGATTGTCGTCTCCAGCTGGGGTCACTTCTGTTTCGTGTACACTCTCGGTGTGTTCCGCGTGCACACTCTCTTCTTCTTCTAGTCTTTGATTCAACGGAGGTCTACCTCGTCGGCCAGTGCGACCGCCTCGGCGTCCAGTTCTTCCTCCGCCAGCCATAATTTCTTAATTTCCTGATAGTCATAAAGGGAATACATCAATGTCATTACTTCAGATCATAGTTTGGAACAGTACGAGCAAGGTAAATTTTTAATTACAGTGACCGGTTTGTGATTACTAATTTACATTGCTTTTCGGGTTCAAAACTCTTCAAATCGGTTGTGACATTGACATCTATTTGTTCTAAGTTAAGGTATCTATCCTTATTTAGAGCATTAGCTTTAGTACTTACTTACCGTGCTGCGTTGGCGTTGGTTACCCATACTGACATCCGTGCGTTGGTCCCATAATCAGTTTGAGTCCAGACATTTAGGGATGTCTGAATCTCTCAAACTATTGCTCTGATACCAACTTGTAAGGCCCCTTTCCCGGGTGACCTCACTTGTTGGATTTACTCATAAACATAGTCATAAATACTGAACTTAAATTTAAAACATTCATCATTCAATTACATAATCAAAACAGCGGAAGTCTTTACGAATAAAACATAACATATTCTTAACAAACAAAAGTGGGATGTCAGTCTTGTGCCGGGTAACCTTCACGCCCTCGCACGACCTTTTCTTCCTTTACCTGAAATGTATACTAAAGTCAGCTAACGCTGGTGAGTTCTAGTTTAATTCGTTTAGATATAAACATTCTTTTCTTTACTTCATAAGTAAGCATTATTATAAAGTCATTCATATAAATACGTATTCATAGCTTTTGCTTTTCTTTCATCTTTCTTTTCTTTATTAATGTGATTATATATATATATATATGCGTTCACCCTTTTTCTTTCACTTTTCTTAACATTCTTTCCTTATCTTTCTTACGTGATTACATAGATATGCATTCACCTTTACTTTCTTTACCATTTATTGGTCATACACATAAGGGTGATCAACCCATCTTACGGTACGTATATCACAAAGACATACGCCCTCGAGCTACCGTCGTAGCCCTTTTACTCGTCCGGTCCTAGAAACCGTCCGCCTTAACTTTGGTCCGGCCAACCTTCGGCCGTCCTTCTTTACCGTCCTACCGTCGTAGTCCGTCATATTCGCCCGTCTGCCCTAAGGCATCCGTTTCCCACTTGAACTAATTATGCAGCCGCATATTGTTTTAGCGACTTACTCCACCGTAGTGGCCTTTAATTAGTCTAACTTTCTAGACTTCCTTCTCTAGCTGCATAATAGTCAAGTGGTCGTCCGTCTACCGTAGTAGCCGTTAGCTTCGTTTCCGTCCATAATGTATACTTACATTCTTAGCATGCAATATATATATTTATACAGCAAGATTTCATTCATTTACGTTATACCATTCATTCATTCATTCTTTGTAAACATACGTGTTGTTCTTTGTTCATAATTCATTATTCACTTTCATATGTTTCTACACATATACCTTAATATATCACGTATGGTCACATTGACATTCATTTCATTTATTCATTTAGTGTATACACTTCAGCCCCAAAACATTTATAAATCATTTGCACATAACTTAGAAGGGGGCACATAGAACTCACCTGATAGGCGGGTCCCTGAAGTATAATAGCTGGTTTCGAAACGTCACTAAGGTCACCCACTATCTGTATAATAAAGTCATACATATAAGGTAGGGCTCCTAAATGACACTAGACATTACTGTTCTTGAACTCAGTAGTTTCGGGAGGTGGGTCGCATCGAAACTATGGTAGTTTCGAGCTATGGTCTTACACTCGAAACTAGGTAGTTTCGAGTCATAATCCTTCTATCGAAACTAGGTAGTTTCGAGTCATGAGATCCTATCGAAACTATGGTAGTTTCGAGTCATTAACTTATGAAAAATCTTAGTTTAGGTTCAAGGTGACACTCGAAACTAGGTAGTTTCGAGTCCTGAGTTCCTATCGAAACTATAGTAGTTTCGAGTCATTGGCTGCTATCGAAACTAGATAGTTTCGAGTCAAACATGACTATCGAAACTAGAGTAGTTTCGATGGGTCTGCATGTATCGAAACTATAGTTTCGAGTCATGGGTCTGCATCTTCCCTGACCAGAACCTTGCTCCAGCCAACTTATTTCCAATCGATTAAACCTTGAACATTTTACGTTAAACACCTTCCTTTATCGTTCTTGAGTTCAAATACGTGATTTGTTTCAAGTTTCATATGCAAAAATCGTATCTTTATTTGATTTAAACCCGAGACATGCAAAGACTCAGAATCAGAGGCGATGCTTACCTCAACAGGCCCGATTTCTGTTGCTATGCGTTGAAATGGTGGAGTCGGATGATTCCCGAGCCCTTGAGTCTTCTCCTTGCGGTTTTCTTCACAAGCCGATCGCTCTCTCTCTCTCTCTCTCTAGTATTCTTGCGCAGGAAGATGAAATGAGAGGGGTTTGGGTTGAAGCTGCTGTTTTGTAATGGGGTTTCCCCCTTTTCTTTTCGGCCCATGGGCCGAAATTTTTGGCCAAGCCCACTTTATTTCCCTTTTCTATTTGTCTTGTCATTATTTGGGATGTTACAGAGGCAAATAAACATAAACAGTCAGCTTCAGTTGCGAGCGCTTTAGTAAGACATGAATGTAAGTTAGCTGCCTAGATACATATTGAATGTACATTAATCTGGTAAACGCTTTATTTAAATATTGAAATGTGTGAACTCACCAACCTCGTGTTAACATCTTTTCTTACATGTTTTCTCAGGACGCTAAGTAAGGCACAGGTGCACGGCTAGGACATGCATGGAGTCCTATATATAATTTCTTATTTATAAAGACGTCTGAACTGTTATCATTTATGTTATTTTATAGACGCAAATTGAATATACAATAATCTGGTAAACGTTTATTTATATATTGAAACCTGTAAACTCACCAACCTCGTGTTGACATCTTTTCGTACATGTTTTCTCACGTCGCTAAGATAAGGCACACGTGCACATATGGGACATGCATGGAGTCCTACTTTTGAATTGTGTTTTATTATTATGTTTGGAATGTTTTCTCCTTAAATGCTTTAAAAACCATGCATCATATGCATTGTACACAAAACATTTGAACTTTACTTGTGGTGTCAAAATCTATGTATGCTCACCAACTATGTATGCCATCGCATATAAAACAGTCTGAAGACGAAAGAATTCAAAAGTAGGACTCCATGCTTGATCTGTATGTGCATACATAGGTTTTGACACCACAAGTAAAGTTCAAATGTTTTGTGTACAATTCATATGATGCATGGTTTATAAAGCATTTATGGAGAAAACAGTCCAAACATAATAATAAAACACAATTCATAAGTAGGACTCCATGCATGTCCTATATGTGCACGTGTGCCTTATCTTAGCGACCTGAGAAAACATGTAAGAAAAGATGTCAACACGAGGTTGGTGAGTTTACAGGTTTCAATATATAAATACACGTTTACCAGATTATTGTATATTCAATTTGCATCTATAAAATAACATAAATGAAAACAATTCATACGTCTTTATAAAAAAGAAATTAAATATAGGACTCCATGCATGTCCTAGTCGTGCACCTGTGCCTTACTTAGCGTCCTGAGAAAACATGTAAGAAAAGATGTCAACACGAGGTTGGTGAGTTCACAGGTTTCAATATATAAATAAAGCGTTTACCAGATTAATATACATTCAATATGTATCTATAGGCAGCTAACCTACATTCATGTCTTACTAAAGCGCTCGCAACCGAACCTGACTGTTTATGTTTATTTGCCTCATGCCAAGTCTATCAACTCTGGCGATGTGAGTAGGCTAACATTTCACCCGTTCGACCTCGTATCGAGTTAGCGCGAGTAACGCGGGTGGGATTTATCTAACCCAGTTGTACTACTAAACATTACCTCGCTAAGATCCATATTAACGGTTCGATGTGTGTTGAGGACTTTTAGTGATAGCGTGTTACACTTAGCTTTAACAGTGATAACATATGAATTACAATAATCTCAAAAATAGTTGGGACATGCTTGCTCCCCCAAGTTAAAACAGTAAAAAGGGTCCGTGAAAATTCACCTTGTTGGAACCTAGTAGTCCATAGAAATAAATTAGGTTTAGATTTGTATAACTTTAGAGTTTTCGGTCGAAAACTTTAAGTTTTTGGTCGGAAAGTGTTTTCGGTTGAAAACACTTTTCGATCGAGAAGATTTCGATCGAAACTCTCTAGTATAAATATTTTGTCTTTTGTATTACAAGTAACGATTCTCATTTGTATTGTTGATTTCAAATTTATCAAAGAGAATTTATGTGTTTTTTGTTGTTAATTCCTGATTACATTGCTGGATTAATGAAGATAATCATCATGATTGTATGCATCTTGTGTGATTGATTGTATCATTATTGTTCATCTTTGATTTGATCATTTCGGTGTAACTTGGATTTCTAAATTGATTCCGCCGATTCAGAGTGTGATTGAAGACATTATCCTTGAATATCAACAGATCGTAGGGAATCACAAGTGGTATCAGAGCTGTTGGTTAAGAGCTCTTGGTATTCAAGAAGAATTTTAGTCAAAATTGATCGAATTAAAGTAAATTGGTTGCCATTGTTGCTGATTTGAAGCTAATACTGATGGAGATGAAGTTTGCATCAAGTTTGGAGACTTGATTTTTTACTCAGATCATCACAGAAAGTTTTTGGTCAATTCAAGTGTTCTTCTGTTGAATTGTCCGAAAAGTCTGTTTGAAGAAGCCGAAAAGGATAAATTTCATACATTTTGACCGAAAAGTATTGTCCGAAATTTCATCTGTTCGAAATATTCAGACTTCTCGACCGAAAAGTATTATCCGAAATTTCATCTGTTCATGTAGGTCCACATGACTCATCTCAGATCGATCTCGTGACAGGACGTCTCGTTAACACGGAGCGCGGAATCCTACCGTATTAACGTTTTGTATATCAATTGATAATAGAAACAACAGGTAAATAAATTTTCTCTTTTATATCACCAAACGGAGCATAGAGTACTTGATAGTTCAATCGTTCTCTCACTTGTTCTAAACAGACTCTGTAAACTCTATATTTATTGTAACATCCATGACTTTTTGGCTAAATTCTTACCTTATTTATTTTAATAATATCGCTATATTTAAATCATGTATTTATTCAAGCATTTTTTTATACATATTACAATGAAAATTTATAGTTAATTTTTATAAATTTATAATGAGTGAAAACCAAATTTTATAAAAATACATTCATGTTATTAAATGATCCATTTACACATCTATACATATATATTTTCATCTTTTTATATCCAGGTTTTATAAAAAAAATAAATAATAAATATAAAATTTCATCTTTTATAAATGATAACAATTTTTCATATATCTTTTTATAAAAGATAACAATTATCCATCTTTTATTCTTTTAAATCATTTAACTAATTTTCTTCTAATTTTGACTTTCAATAGTCAAACCTAATCAAATCAAACTTCATTCCATGGAATTAAGCGAAATTAATGTTGCCCGATCGTGTCTAAGCAGTTACATGATCGTTTCGATTAACCATTTACTACCTAACTTCACGAAATCATCGAATACGCATCAAACCTCTTCCAAAACCGTTCTAATCAAGCACGAATCGATTTCTATATTCCAAACGAATTTGAGACGTATAGCTCAATCATACACCTTCGCGACACCTCTAGAAACTCTCTGGACGCATCAATTTCTCTCCCAAACACTTCTGAGTCGCGAGTCCTCACGAAGAACTCGAGCCTGCACCTCCATTCGAACACACCCTCTGCGTAACCATTACAGGTAATTCTTATACCCTTAGACTCGTTTTAATCTGGGGAATGAAAGCCCCATAATCATCGACTCGTTTATGTGCTCAATCGAGTTCAATTTGAGGGCTAGGGTTTCGGGAAATCGAATTGGGGAAAGAGATGAACTGGAGTTCTAGGTTAATCCATTTTCGTATCCTTTTTCTGTCAAGGCTTCTAGCCCAGATAAACCGGTTAAGACATAGGACCTCTAAGCGAGATGTCACGGGTTCGAAATCCATAACCCGACCCCTTTTTAAATCCATTCCAGGTACTGAATCCGGTCTCCATGCAAGGTCACGATAATACGCAGTCGTGCCGATTCTATGACATGGATGTTTCCCTGGTCCAGTGGTTGGTACACAATGCACTCGCCGGACAGACCCGGGTTCGACCCGGGCAGTGTCCATTTATTTTTAAGGCTATTTTTAGAACTCCAATAATTTTATAAAAAATATTTTTATAAACCTTGGAACAATTGTGACAGAATAAAAGCAAGATCCTTAATTTTCCATATAAAATTTGATTTAATCCAAATTAAAAGTGTTAAATTATGTATTAACCTTTTAAATCAAGAACTTAAATTATTTAAATAAATTTATAAATGAAAACGGTTTAATTTTTATAAAATTCATAAAAGATTAAATTTATTTAAAAACAATCAAGACTCGTTTTTACACACCTTTATAGATAAATATCATTTTTACATACTTTTCTAAATAAATAAATAAGTTATTTATTTAAATAAAATAAATCATACAACAAATTTTTATATAACTAAATTATTTATGTAATAATAATTATTTAATTAATTTAGTTATTCGAATTCAAAACGTGGTTTAAATATTTCAAAACTGTTTATCTAAACCCCCTCAGTTTATGAAACATTTCATTTAAGTTCGAACCACTAATACTTACCACTCTAACACTTGTCACACATAACCGATTCAATCCTAGAATTAGACATAGACTATTGTACCCTCTATTAAATTCAATATACATTATACACTAGGTTAACGTGGTGAGTTCCAAGGATCGTTTTGCCATCTAGACTCGCGTGCTAGCTACACTCTTGATTCAGGTGAGTATTTCACAACCTCTTTTATTCTTTTACACTTTTGGGGTGAAACATGAACTATATACAAATTACATGTTTACATTTACACAAACAACACAAGTACAAATCCTATTTACATTCATGTGTGCAATTTGAGCTTTATGCCCGAGTGCTATTTGTGCTAACATTTGTGTGCGATTTATGTGCAATCATTAACTATTCAAGCCGACGGTTTTCAATGATAGATCTATTGAGTCTGACAAACCCACCCAGGTGCGCGGTGATTGAAACCGACAACACAATTTTTGCATGCTAGTTACAAAGGTTTGATTGTACTTGGTTACACAATAGCTGCTCCCCATAAATGCCTTATTTATCATGTTATGTAAAGGATTTGGTTTACAAATTATATGCTACCTATATACAAACCTGTGTTATGCTCACCAACTTTTTAGTTGACCTTATTTTATTCATGTTTCAGGTGCTTTCATATGAGTTTGATCAAGACATGCTACACATAGGCTTTGGACCTAGTTAATCTTAATTCAAAAACAAATTGTATTTCATTATGTACTTTGAATTTGATTCATGTTTGTTTGAATGGAAATGGATTTAACATATTACAATTTAGTCAACCTTGAGCTCATGAACAGTCTACATGTCCCACCCCGATGATTCCGCCGTCGGTTGGGGTGTGACATTTATAGACACACGTTCTGCAATAGGCAAACTTAACAAGTTCGCTTCAAAGATGCTTAGGCGAACTTAACAAGTTCGCCTCTAATAGACTAAGCGAACTTATCAAGTTCGCCTCTAGCAGAACTTGTACTTATACTTAGACAAAACTAAACAATTACATAAAAACATAAAGACAATAAGACCTAAACTATTACAAAGCTTTTGTCATACAATCTATGTCCTAACAGACTCCCCCTTGACAATAGCTTGATCTTCTGTCTTCAGTCTTTATGACGAACTCTTCAGTTATCTGGTAATCTACTTCCTGCATGCACTCCATATCTTTGACATATCTCCAACACTCTTTTATACTGCATTCCTTGTTCTCTCCATTCATCAGTGAACATGATCTCATTCGTTCTTAACGTCCTCTGATCTTTCTTTCAGAAGTTAATAAGATTCATTGCATCATAGAAACTAACAATGACCGTATTATCTTTATCATCAATCCTAGCTTCATCAGTCTTCACATCTACATACCACCATTTCATATTCCCTAGAAAATCTTGTGGAATTTTTTCAATGGTATCTTCTGTACAGCACGTAATGGCTTGAACTTATACTTCCAAGTCACATTCTTAGTCTTTTGATCTACGATCTTCACTCTTTTTCCCTTTTGTGGTTTTAACCTTTCATACTTCCCTCATCCACCTTCTCTTTTTATCAAATTGGCAATCACATCGGCTAATCCACACTTAGATATATTAATCAATGGTTTCGTAGCTAGACCATTCATTTCACACCTTGGTATAGTATTTAAATACTTGATCCTAGGCTTTAAGTATTGAACACCATCAGATATTTTAAGAGCAAACAGCTTAGTTTCATCATCATAAAACCAACTTATGATCTTTCCAATACACCTCTCTTTATTCACATATCTTTCTTTCTGAGCATGTTGTATAGGTGACTTTGGTAGTTCTTTCATCCAACTGTTAACTACTTCTCTCCACTATTCTCTAGTTATTCCTGTATTTCTATACATCACAGGTTCTTCATTCAGCTTAGGAGACACAGTATGAGTAGTATCAACATTATAATCTATCTTGGATTGAGTAGTATCATCAGGTGTAGTGATGTCTTCAACAGAGTCCATAGAATCTGTTACTCCATCTTAAGAAAACTCAGTAATAACATCATCTTAGATTAAGTTATACGAAACATTCAGACCATCACTTCCTTCATATGTAACCTTATATTTACTCTTTTCTATTTCAATCTCTACAATCTCTCCTTCTTTAACTTCATTATCCACCACATCTTCTTCATCATCATCAAATAACTCGTCTATATCATCCAGACATTCTAATTTCTCAGCTTCTTCTTCATCAGAATCTTGAAAGAATTCCAATAATAATATTTCTTCATTCACTCCAGAATCATGCTTGGTTCCTTCAATAGTATGTGATGTCGACTCCCCAGAGCTCTGGATATTGGATTCACGTCAGCGTATTGACGATCACCCTCAACATTACCACTAGGATCATTGTCATCATTATCTTTTCATTGAATTGATTCAGTATGACACGTATCATGTATCCTTAACTCCCCCTGAGCGTCAAGACGCTCAACAAGCTTAGACACCAATAACTGCATGTTAGTAAGCTGTTTAGCTTGAGCTTGAAGGACCAAATGTCTCTGAGAATCAGTAGACATAAGAGTATCTACTTGAGTCTGTAAAGCTAGCACCTGTGATTCAAGGAATGTAATTCTCTCAAAATCAGACGCCTTTGAAGGACTAGCTTCAGATGTGTGTGGAACATGTGGAGAAAGGACTGGAGATGTATGTTTAGAAGCAGGAGGTGTAATCAGTAAGTAAGCAACAAAATTAGCATCCTCAACACCTTGAGATGAATGAGCAGCAACAATAGAACCAGACATAAGCTTCTGAGCTTTAGGAACTGGAATACCATCACTATCCGAGTCAAAACTTTCATCTATTAAAGTTCTCTTGCCAAGTACTGATCCAGAAGGAGGATTCCGAACAGACTTACGCCTCTGTTTTCTGGCTGTATATTTAATACGTTTCCCCGCATTAGCCAATGGTAACTTAGCCAACCTTGCCTAATGATCTGAGCTAAAGTCTCTAGATGAATCAGTATCAGTAGCTTAAGAATCAGGTAAGATAGTATCACCGGAACACGTATCTACAATATTGCCTTCAACTTCATGAATAGGTGAGTTCATAGCTTCATGATCAAAATCATCCATATTCATACCCAAATCTTGATCATTATCTTGAGCAATCTCTTCTTGAACTGGTTCATTAACAGGAATTTGAACCTGTTCTTGTGGAATAGGAACTTGTTGTTGTTGTTGTTGTTGTTGAGCAGGAACTTGTTTTTGAATTGGAACTTGTTGTACTTGAACTGAATGTTGAATTGGTATTTGATTCTGGACTTGTCCTTGTACTAACTCCTCAGGATGAAACCAATGATCACTAGGTGGCTCAACATAATCAGGATTGATTATGTGACCAAACAGAGGAGTAGGAACAGGAATTAGAGCAGCATTTTGTTGTTTCACCTTAGTACAATCAGTAAAGATTCTTTTTGACATAGGAGTCAAAGTCAAACGGATTGGATGCTGAGGTAAATCCGGAATTAAATGATTCAGAATCATTTGCACGAACCTAGGATACATAAGGAACCCTTGACCTTCTAGAGGATTAATTTGCATAACCAACTCACGGTAGATATATAAAGCAAAGTTAAACCGTTTGTTGAGTGTCAAAGCAACCATAGTAGCTTGTAATGAACTCTTCAACCCATCAGTACCAACCTTTCTTGGAGACAGACATTGTATGATGACGTGCATAAAATATCTCCATTCGCCAACTAAACCTCCTTTTCTAGCTTGTGTAGCATTTTGTCTTCCTCTGTAACCCATCCGGTGAAAACACCCCATAATAAGTGTTCAAGGATATGACATAGGATCATCAACAGCACCTCCTAATGCCAATGCAGCACGAACAGTTTCCACTGAAATAACGACCTCCGTATTGTTTACTGTAGCACGAAGTACGTGAGGTTCAACATCAGTATCTTGATGAACGGTATCCCAGAATTGTTGAATATATGGTAAACTGATGTACGGATTAGTAGATAAAGCCACATGCAATCGTGAACGATTTAGAAAATTGATAATTCCTTGAAAATTAACAGCTTCAGACATATTCGGATCCAATAACGCCACTTGATTATGTTTGTACTCAACACGACAAGCCATCTGTACATGTAGAGGACAAAAACACATTAGTAAGCAAAACAAACAAAAAGACTAAAAAAAATTTCATCACAAAAAAATTTTCAACAAAAAAAAAATCACAAATCCAAAACACTCCTGAGCCCTTAGGCGAACTTAATAAGTTCGCTTAGTGTTGCAAGAGGCGAACATAATAAGTTCGCCTAATCAAGTTCGCTTGAACAAGTTCGCCTGAACCAGTTTTGCCGATACAACTTCCACATCAGAATCACAAACATGTCTAAATCATGTATAAATTCTCAATTCAAGTATAACACTATCATCGATTAACACTCACGACACAAGTTAAATCATCAATTTCAAGTTTTAATCCATAAAATTTGTTCAAAACTCAGAAAATTGATGATTTAACTTGTGTCTGTTCAAAACTCCAAAAATATTTGTTGTGTTTTATCTGTACAAATATTTTTGGATTTTATCTGTACAAACGGAATCACATATTTTTTATTTTTATCTGAGCAAACTGAAAACACATATTTTTGGATTTTATATGAGCAAACTAAAATACATATTTTTGGTTGAACATCACGAGCAAGAAGATCATATCAGTATATGAGCAATTCATCACCTAGTTTATTATCAACTATGGATAACCTATGATATGAAACAATCAAACTCATATTTATGTAACTCAATACTTTTTCAAATTTTATGTAACTTTTGCAATCAATTTGAGTAATACTAGAAATGATAAGCGATAAATTTCAAAGTAAACAAGATCAGGTTATGAACTGCTCAATTTTTCATTCTGAATTTGCAATACAAAGCATGAATTTTTAAATTGTCAATATTATATAATTTGAAACTATAAGCATTTTTCTTCCAAATTCATGTGAGTTAGTACCATTTAGATGAAAAACATCGTGTACCCCACATATATGCCAACAGAAATTAAATTTGCATTATCTTCAAGACATACACAGTTTATTGAAAGATTAGATCAATCTCCAAGATAAAATTATCTCTATTAGCATAAGTATATAATAGTAGATCCCAAAGGATATAAGAATTAGAATGATTTAGAATCGAAAGATTCTAGTGAATTGGCGTTATAATGAGAATCAATATATTTAGGTAGGAGGATCCAACTATTATCTGGATAAATTTTAATGAAATCAGAATAGATGATGTATCTAACTGATCCAAGGGTGAATATATGTTCTAACAGATGTTGTCAGAAACATATCTTAATTTAGCAACACATTGCATGTTTTTCGGGGCATGGGCAGTGAAGTGAACTGAAAGAGATTATGCTAAAGACATAATTCAATATTGGTCTCATGAAATTCTTAAAACCATATATTCTATATCTGATAATGATATTTTACACACACTCAGGCATATAATGGATTCAAATCACAGATGTAATCATATCATATTTAATTTTCACACTACTATTGGTTCAAAAACACTTCTAGTCTATTGACAATTCAAGTTTCAAACTCATATTCAAATTAAAACATATTTTCAATATTAGAGCATTCAAAACACTATCATTTCTTATTTATGCAAACTTTGAAATTTAGATCCAATCAAATTACATTATATATCAAAGGTCTACTAAGGTCATGTGTAATGAACTATTCACTGATGTACTATCATTTCTTCTTTAACTTCAAATGATGTCAATTTTATATTTTTCATTTTGTTTTGAATTTTTATAAATAACAATTTTTGACTGAAATTTAAAATGCAGAAATGTAATAAGGCAATAAAAGAAATTTAAAACAAAATCTCCCATGAAAATTGTTTTGAAAAACTTTTATTTGGGATTGATCATACCGATCAATTTGATCAGAAATTCAAACCTGGTACGATCAAATGCTTTGGTAAAAAGATCAGCAAAATTATCATCTTTATGTACCTTTACCAGCTCAATCAACTTTTTATCTGCACAATCACGAATAAATTGATATCTAATTTCAATGTGCTTTGTTTTACTGTGCTTAACAAGATTATTTGTGATAGACATTATAGCATTATTATCAATAAACATGGGGGTTCCTGTAAAATTCAAACCGTAGTCTCTTAATTGCTGTTGAATCCACAAGATCTGTGAACAACAACTTGCAGCAGCAATGTATTCTTCTTTACATGTTGAAATGGAGAGCGTAGTTTGCTTTTTGCATTGCCAGGAAACTAGACGATTACCCAAGAACTGGAAACCACCTGTAGTAGAATTCCTGTCCAAACAACAACCACCAAAATCAAAATCAGTGTATGCATTGAATTCAAAGTTAGAACCATGCGGAAACCATAGAGCCAATCTTTGTTTTCCTATCAGATAACGAAACATTCTCTTTACTGCAATCAAATGAGACTCTTTTGGTTTTGCTTGGAACCTGGAACAAATACACACAGCGAACATTATATCTGGCCTTGAAGCGGTTAAGTACATGAGAGATCCAATCATTGCACGGTAAAGACAGCAATCAACTTTTTTTCCATCCGGGTCAGAATTCAATTTTTGGTTGACCGGAATCGGAGTATCATTTGGGGTACAGTCCTCTATCTTGAATCGGCTCAAGATGTCCTTTACATACTTGGACTGATGAATAAAGAAACCATCTTCCTTCTGATTAACTTGAAGACCTAGGACAAATGATAACTCTCCCATAGCTGACATCTCAAACATCGATTTCATAATACTCTCAAACTCTTTGCATTACCCTTCATTTGTAGAGCTAAAAATAATATCATCTACATATATCTGTACCAGTAGGTATTCTCCCCCTGCTTTCTTAATGAATAAAGTCAAGTCAATATGGCCACGAACAAAATCATTCTCCAGAAGATGTGTAGACAACGTTTCATACCACGCTCAAGGAGTTTGATGAAGACCATAGAGAGCTTTATCAAGCTTGAAAACTTTGGACGGATTAATTGGATCTTCAAACCCCGGCGGCTGACACACATAAACTTCCTCCTTGACTTTACCATATATGAAAGCACTTTTTACATCTAATTGAAACACCTTAAACCCTTTGTATCAAGCAAAAATAAAGAAACAACCTTATAGCCTCAAGCCTAGCAACAGGCGCATAAACCTCGGTGTAATCAATTCTGTGACAATCCGGACTTTCAAGTTAACTCTGTTAGCACAACTTGGTTAGTCAAGCTATCTTTTAAACCAGTTAACACTATTAGCTAAATCTGCCTTATCCCTAATCTAAATTCATGAAATCATAGGGACTGAATATGTAATTAACACAATTCTGACTTAGTTGCCTTTTAAAAGTCAACCCATATGTTTTTGAGCCTATTTCGCAAGCCATAACCGATTTCAGTTGGGAATTATAACTGAGATACACATTCAGGTCATTAACGTTCATCATTAGGACAATTAACATCGACATTACTGCGAATTAAACCTAATAATGGGAATTAAACTCATCACCGTTGAGAACATCTTCATCTCGATCGAATTCGATCAATTTCAGTTATCATCCTCGCAATCAACTACCTGCGCACCTAAATCGACTTCCTCAGAACTTTTTACACCATCTAATTGGGTCGGAGATGAAGCTGTGATCGCCGGAGGCCGAAACTGTCAAAGTCGGAACCCATTTACTCGATCACCTTCAATTCGACATTCATTCTGGTAATCAACCATACCCATAACTTCGTTTTCATTCTTAGATGGAAAGCCCTATGCTAATTAGGGCTTAAAACACTGAATCACTCACAAACCAATTCTAGGGTTCATCCCATATCCGATTTAATTGAAATACGGTCTTGACTTGATCTCAATGCAATTAATTCATATGGATGGCTTCGAAATCATCAAATCTTTGAAAGCCCTATGCTAATTTAAGCGTATAACATCGAATTGTTAATAATCTTTAAACTAGGGTTTGTTCATAAACATTTTCGAGTTTTTGATCTCAAACTCAGTCTCAATCAAATTAACCCAGAAGGATGGTTTCGAAATACTCAAAACAGTAAAAGCCCTATGATCTTAGCAATTAATAATATCATAATTTATCGAATTGATTTCAAATGCAACCCAAGGTTTTTGACACATTCAAACGGAAATTCACGACTCTTAAACGCAACGATTTTTGCAATTAAATACACCCCCAATCTCGCAATCCAGTGATGAACAAAACCCCTATGACCTCTTAATCAATCGCGATCAATTTCGAGAGATTTCGGGTTGAGTTTTGATTCGGTTCGTTTAGGGGGGATAAACACTGAAACCATCCGTGTTATAATCATTTGGATCTGGAATATAGCGCGAGACCCTAGCGGGCGTAATGGTAGAACAATTGACTCGCACACAGTAGACCCGAGTTCGAAACCGGTCTCCTGTGTTATATTTTTGGAGCTTTTTCTAGCATTATTTTAATATAAAAACTTATACTTGTATTATTGTTATATTATATTAATGTGGTTTAGCCTTGGAAACCACCCGTAAGCTCGGGTTTGGTTTGTAACCTCTTTCTTTTAAAAACACCCACTTTTAAAATAATATATCCATATTATTTTCAAACACCGACTTCGGATAAATAAAATATTTATATTATTTTCAACCCGTGACTCCGATTATAAAATAATATATATTATTTTTCCTCGTTATTAATCTCGTGTAACGTTCCAAAACTAATTAATTATTTATTTTATTTGCTCACGTTTATATCCTCGAATAAAAATAATATAATTATTATTTTTGCGACTTAAGCAATTATCGTATATTTTTTACGAGTTCAAAAATAATATAGTAGTTATATTATTTTCCTAGCCATTATTTTAAAGGTAAAACGCACGGATATATTTAATTATTATTATATTCGTAATTAAGAAACCTTTGACGCGAAACGTATTTATCTTGATAAGTATATTAAGAAACCCTTATTTCCGTGGACAAGTTCGTCTACTCGTTGATCCTTAAAATGTTCTAGGACGTTCAAATCCTCCTGTGTCATCGTCACAAAAATCTCATTGTATCCCTGACTATCATGCTTATAATTCCAGGACATACGTATGTAGTTCACATGCAAACTCGTGTGTTCCTACTTGCATCCTTGTGTGGTGCTATCTGCTCGTACATAACTCAGGTGAGTTTCACAGCCCCTTTTTACTTGTTTTACTATTGGGGGAGAAACATGCTTACACATAAACATATTTTACTTGTTTTCCTATTGAGGAGAAACAAACATGTACACAAACTATCATACTTTTACTTGTTTTCC
Organism: Smallanthus sonchifolius; assembly: GCA_023525975.1. NCBI lineage: Eukaryota > Viridiplantae > Streptophyta > Magnoliopsida > Asterales > Asteraceae > Smallanthus > Smallanthus sonchifolius. Next base: position 30,554,456 of record CM042045.1, read on the forward strand.
CCGTGGGGGAGAAACTGGTACGCAGACAAACATTATGTTACATGTTTTTCCCGTTGGGGGAGAAAACATGACACAACTATTTTAGATTATTGTAATTCATATGTTATTACTGTTGAGGCTAAGCGTGACACACTATCACAGAAAGTCCTCATCATACATCGAACCGTTAATATGGATCTTAGCGAGGTAATGTTTAGTAGTACTACTGGGTTTGACAAGCCCCACCCGCGTTAGTCACGCTAACTCGATTGGAGGTCGAACGGGTGAAATGTTAGCCTACTCACATTTTCTAGAGTTGATAGACCTGGCAGGAGGCGTATAAACACAAACAGTCAGCTTCGGTTGCGAGCGCGTTAGTAAGACATGAGCATAGGCTAGCTACCTATAGATATGCATATTGAATGTACATAATCTGGCAAGCACTCTCTTATTACTAACTTGAAACCTGTGAACTCACCAACCTCGTGTTGACACATTTTCTTACATGTTTCTCAGGTCTCTTTGACACAGGTTGCACACTTAGGACATGCATGGAGTCCTACTGTCATATCATTCGTTTCAAACATTTTAAAAAGTTTACTTATTTACATTGATGGACGCTTATTGTGTGTAATTACTTTGATTTCATATTAACGTTTACGCTTCCGCTTTAACTCTGAACTTTTGTGTTATGACATTTTGAGTCCCATATAGTGTCGTTTGATGTAACTAATGACTGAGATCCTGGTGTGTCACCTTCCAAACGGTAAAACTCCGTTAGTGGAATTTGGGGGTGTGACAGATTGGTATCAGAGCCATTGGTTATAGAGAACTAGGATTACATACTAGGCTATAACCGTACACATGCATTAGTTACACGGCACATACACTCATACCTGATACATATAGCATCTATACATAAATTGCAGTGCAGGCATGTTAATACCATCCGCATCACCCTCAGTTGGCAAGGGACACAACATTTGCATTGCCTCATCATTCCCAGTGGCGACACTCGGGGAACCAGAATATCATCCACTCCCGTCCGAGGGCAACGAGACGGAGCCTTCGGAGGAATCACTTACATCACCATCACCCGTGGGGCATGGTGGGCTTTCTCAGGTCCATGTTATGGACGACACTCAGCACTAACGCATATCTCTTTGGGAGTTGGGATTGTCGGAGGCGAGTCCCTACTGTGATCACTAGCAACAATACGCCGACTGAAGGCAGACCGTTGCACACATTATTGTAGAATCCATTGACACGTAATTGTCAACAATTTCTCGAGCCATGGGCTCGCGTCTTTGTTCGATATTCTGTTGAGAATAGATTGACCACAAACCTGAGAACGCATTGCTCAATGCATACTCGAATCCTATCTTGACTAAGTTGAAAGGACGGCTACCTTGCTGCTTTCTGAAACTTGTATTCATTAATTAGTTTCATTTCTCGAAGTCGCATTTCATGTACATGTTTGTTACATGTTCTCATTTACAATCCGCTGGATTGGACTCCTGTATTGTGTTTCACTCGAGTGAATACTCTGATCAAACCATCCTCGACTATTCATCCCAATATGAGTTCTAATTGATCAAAGTATAGTTGATGACTAAGCTTTTCGATGACTTATCATATTTGACAACACTATGTACTCAACAATATAACCTAAAGGACATTATGACACAGGACAGGAAGAACAAGGGTGAGCATGCAAAGCAAATTATCATTACGGGTGCACACATAATAGTAATTTGAGGTGCATGTAAATCCTGGTGAAACCTAGTGTGTGGATAAATGACCCTAATCTGTGAATTACAGACTTAAATTTCCCCTTTCCGTGGAAATTATCATAACCCGCTCAATGGCTAGTTGGTATCGTTAAACCTGTTCAGCAATTGATAGACGCGACTATCAGTTTGAAGATATTTACAGACACACTGAGTTATTATCAATGGAAACCATCAACGTTATTCTCACTCATGTAATAGTCTTAGTGTCCGTAAGACTCTCATTCAAACTTTATCAATGAAACCAACTTGATTGAAACTCTGGTAAAACCTCATGGTAAACCACCGACTCCAACTTTGTAAGCAGGAAATTGTGGAATTCTTTCTAAGCTAACACGTTATTCCTTACACTCCAACAATATATTCCTTTTGACCCTATTACCTTCTCAGGTGACTAATCCTTGGTCTAGTTTGATTATACCCTAGGATATCCAACTCCGTAAACAGACTTCTCTCTTTGTAAAATGATCCCGTTGTTCCGATGACATTAGAAAACGGGGATTTAATCCAACCAACCACCGGTTGAACGCGACTACTTAAACAGACAACCTATCCCTTGTATTACTGGAATCTGTATCTCATAAAAAATTATTTTCCTACATGTGAACCTCTTCCCTTTTCCTTTCCATTGACTGACGCTTACCTCATATGCACGGGCCTCATCAGAAGTCCCAGCATGACTTCACATATTTTATATTAGTGCGTCACGCTCCAACTCTGTTAGAAGCTAAGTATATAATAGAGATAGCTGATGGCCAAATAATTGAAGCAACTCACATTCTTAAGGGATGTAAGCTTGAGCTAGCTAGACATATATTTGATATCAATCTTATGCATGTCACACTTGGTAGTTTTGATGTAGTTGTCGGCATGGATTGGTTAAAAAAAACCAAGCCGAAATTATCTGTCATGAGAGGATTGTTCGTATTCCTCTCCCGAGTGGAGAAACCCTTTCCGTTCAAGGCGAAAAAGTTGGTGCAGTCATGGGCATCATATATTTTATGAAAGCACAAAAATGCCTTCGAAAGGGGCATACGACTATTTTGGCTCTTGTTGCTGAGCAGCCGGCAGAACAGAAGAAGATTGATGATATTCCCGTCGTTCGTGAATTTTTAGAAGTATTTCCCAAGGATCTGCCCAGTCTGCCACCGCACCGTCAAGTTGAATTCCAAATTGATTTAGCACCTGGAGCAGCACCGATTGCTCGGGCACCTTACAGACTAGCACCTAGTGAATTACAAGAACTGTCCACCCAACTGCAAGATTTGTTGGATAAAGTTTTCATCCGACCTAGTTCATCACCGTGGAGAGCTCCGGTACTATTTGTCAAGAAGATGGACGGAACTTTCCGTATGTGTATTGACTACCGGGAGCTGAATAAAGTCACAATCAAGAATCGCTACCCTTTACCTCGCATAGATGACCTCTTTGATCAACTCTAAGGATCGATTTTCTATTCCAAAATAAATCTTAGGTCCGGCTACCATAAGTTAAGAGTCCGAGAAAAAGATATCTCTAAGACTGCATTCAGAACGAGGTACGGTCATTACGAGTTTATGGTCATGCCTTTCGGGTTAACCAACGCACCTGCGGTATTCATGGACCTCATGAACCGTGTGTGTAAGCCTTACCTTGACCAATTCGTTATCGTTTTCATCGACGAAATCCTCATTTATTCCAAGAACAAGGAAGAACATGAGGAACATCTACGCCAAATTTTGGAATTACTTAAGCAAGAGCAACTGTATGCTAAGTTTTCCAAATGTGAATTCTGGATCCGGGAAGTTCAGTTTCTAGGGCATGTGGTTAACGAAAAAGGAATACATGTCGACCCATCTAAGATAGAAGCCATCAAGAATTGGGCAGCACCGATGACTCCGACTGAGGTGCGACAATTTCTGTGATTGGCTGGATATTATCGACGATTCATCGAAGGATTTTCAAAAATTGCTCAACCTCTCACTGCCTTAACCCAAAAAGGTAAAGTCTATAACTGGGGCGATAACCAAGAGTCAGCATTCCAATATCTTAAACAAAAACTCTGCAGTGCACCTATTCTAGCTCTTCCGGAAGGAACCGATGATTTTGTAGTGTTTTGTGATGCATCCATTTAGGGTCTGGGTTGTGTCTTAATGCAACGATAAAAGGTGATCGCATACGCTTCACGTCAACTAAAGGTCCACGAGAGAAACTACACCACTCATGACTTAGAGTTGGGAGCTGTAGTTTTCGCACTTAAGATATGGAGACATTACTTGTATGGTACCAAGTGCCCCATCTACACCGATCACAAGAGTCTTCAGCACATCTTCGAGCAGAAAGAGTTGAACATGCGACAACGTCGTTGGGTCGAACTCTTAAACGATTATGACTGTGCGATTCAATACCACCCGGGTAAAGCTAATGTTGTAGCTGATGCCTTAAGTCGAAAAGAAATAAAACCCAAACGAGTTCGAGCATTACAACTTACTATTCACCCCGGACTACCTGACAAAATCCGTAGTGCTCAACTCGAAGCCCTAAAAGAAGAAAATCTACTGCTGGAAAGTACACGCGGTCTGGAAGCACAGCTTGAAGTCAAATCTGATGGTGTTCGCTACTCTGCCGAGCGAATATGGGTTCCAGTATTCGGAAACCTAAAGGAACTAGTTATGGATGAGTCCCATAAATCTCGTTACTCGATACATCCAGGTTCCGACAAAATGTACCATGACCTAAAGGTGCTATATTGGTGGCCGAAGATGAAGGCCGATATAGCCACCTATGTTAGTAAGTGTCTGACTTGCGCGAAGGTCAAAGTTGAATATCAAAAACCATCATGTCTTCTACAATAACCCGAAATTCCCATGTGGAAATGGGAACAAATATCCATGCACTTCATCACCAAATTACCACGAACCCCTACCGGATGTGATACCATATGGGTAATCGTTGATCGATTAACAAAGTCCGCTCACTTCTTAGCAATCAAAGAGACCGACAAAATGGATAAGCTTACTCGTACTTACTTGAAAGAAATAGTCTCTTGGCACGGGGTGCCAATCTCTATTATTTCGGATCGTGATGCACGATTAACTTCTCGTTTCTGGTAGTCGTTACATAAGCCTTAGACACGCGTCTAGATATGAGCACAGCATACCATCTTCAAACTGACGGACAAACAGAACGTACTATTCAAACGCTGGAGGACATGCTACGAGCTTGTGTGATTGATTTCGGTAACACTTGGGAGTCTCACCTACCGTTGGTGGAGTTCTCCTACAACAACAGTTATCACACTAGCATCAAGGCAGCTCCATTTGAAGTACTTTATGGACGGAAATTCCGTTCTCCCATTTGTTGGACCGAGGTTGGGGATAGCCAACTCACAAGTCCTGAAGTTGTATTTGATACTTCCGAAAAGATCGTTCAAATTAGAAACCGTATGGCGGCAGCTCGTGATCGTCAAAAGAGCTACACCGACAAGCGTCGTAAACCTTTAGAGTTTCAAATAGGTGACATGGTCTTACTCAAAGTCTCACCTTGAAAAGGTGTCATTCGTTTCGAGAAACGAGGCAAACTGAATCCTCGTTATGTTGGACCATTCATGATAATGAAGAGAATCAGACCGAAATTCGAAACATGGACTGGAATTCACGTGGGAGCGCGAGGATCAGATGATGCGCAAATTTCCTAATCTGTTCAAGCACTCCGCGTCAAATTCTTAAGGTATTATTTAATTTTCGGGACGAAAATTCTTTCAACTAGGGGATGATGTGATATCCCGGGAAATTTTTTTTATTATTATTTAATTTTCGGGACGAAAATTCTTTCAACTAGGGGATGATGTGACTATCCGGACTTTCGAGTTAACTCTGTTAGCACAACTTGGTTAGTCAAGCTATCTTTTAAACCAGTTAAACCAGTTAACACTGTTAGCACAACTCAGTTAGTTCAGTTAGAATTCTTAGGGGCTAAATCTACCTTATCCCTAATCTAAATTCATGAAATCACAGGGACTGAATATGTAATTAACACAATTCAGATTTAGTTGACTTTTAAAAGTCAACCCGTATGTTTTTGAGCCTATTTCGCAAGCCATAACCGATTTCAGTTGGGAATTATAACTGAGATACACATTCAGGTCATTAACGTTCATCATTAGGACAATTAACATCGACATTACTGCGAATTAAACCTAATAATGGGAATTAAACTCATCACCGTCGAGAACCTCTTCATCTCGATCGAATTCGATCAATTTCAGTTATCATCCTCGCAATCAACTACATGCGCACCTAAATCGACTTCCTCAGAACTTTTTACACCATCTAATTGGGTCGGAGATGAAGCTGTGATCGCCGGAGGCCGAAACTGTCAAAGTCGGAACCCATTTATTCGATCACCTTCAATTCGACATTCATTCTGGTAATCAACCATACCCATAACTTCGTTTTCATTCTTAGATGAAAAGCCCTATGCTAATTAGGGCTTAAAACACCGAATTAATCACAAACCAATTCTAGGGTTCATCCCATATCCGATTTAATTGAAATACGGTCTAGACTTGATCTCAATGCAATTAATTCATATGGATGGCTTCGAAATCATCAAATATTTGAAAGCCCTATGCTAATTTAAGCGTATAACATCGAATTGTTCATAATCTTTAAACTAGGGTTTGTTCATAAACGTTTTCGGGTTTTTGATCTCAAACTCAGTCTCAATCAAATTAACCCAGAAGGATGGTTTCAAAATACTCAAAACAGTAAAAGCCCTATGATCTTAGCAATTAATAATATCATAATTTATCGAATTGATTTCAAATGCAACCCATGGTTTTCGACATATTCAAACGGAAATTCACGACTCTTAAACGCAACGATTTTTGCAATTAAATACACCCCCAAGCTCGCAATCCAGTGATGAACAAAACCCCTATGACCTCTTAATCAATCGCGATCAATTTCGAGAGATTTTGGGTTGAGTTTTGATTCGGTTCGTTTAGGGGGGATAAACAATGAAACCATCCGTGTTATAATCATTTGGATCTGGAATGGAAGAACAATTGACTCGCACACAGGAGACCCGGGTTCGAAACCGGTCTCCTGTGTTATATTTTTGGAGCTTTTTCTAGCATTATTTTAATATAAAAACTTATCCTTGTATTATTATTATATTATATTAATGTGTTTTAGCATGGGAAACCACCCGTAATCTCGGGTTTGGTTTGTAACCCTCTTTCTTTTAAAAACACCCACTTTTAAAATAATATATCCATATTATTTTCAAACACCGACTTCGGATTAATAAAATATTTATATTATTTTCAACCCGTGACTCCGATTATAAAATAATATATATTATTTTGCCTCGTTATTAATCTCGTGTAACGTTCCAAAACTAATTAATTATTTATTTTATTTGCTCACGTTTATATCCTCGAATAAAAATAATATAATTATTATTTTTGCGACTTAAGCAATTATCGTATATTTTCTACGAGTTCAAAAATAATATTGTAGTTATATTAAATTCCTAGCCATTATTTTAAAGGTAAAACGCACGGATATATTTAATTATTATTATATTCGTAAATAAGAAACCTTTGACGCGAAACGTATTTATCTTGATAAGTATATTAAGAAACCCTTATTTCCGTGGACAAGTTCGTCTACTCGTTGATACTTAAAATGTTCTAGGACGTTCAAATCCTCTTGTGTCATCGTCACAAAAATCTCATTGTATCCCTGGCTATCATGCTTATAATTCCAGGACATACGTATGTAGTTCACAGGCAAACTCGTGTGTTCCTACTTGCATCCTTGTGTGGTGCTATCTGCTCGTACACAACTCAGGTGAGTTTCACAGCCCCTTTTTACTTGTTTTACTATTGGGGGAGAAACATGCTTACACATAAACATATTTTACTTGTTTTCCTATTGAGGAGAAACAAACATGTACACAAACTATCATACTTTTACTTGTTTTCCCCGTGGGGGAGAAACAGGTACGTAGACAAACATTATGTTACATGTTTTTCCCGTTGGGGGAGAAAACATGACACAACTATTTTAGATTATTGTAATTCATATGTTATTACTGTTGAGGCTAAGCGTGACACACTATCACAGAAAGTCCTCATCATACATCGAACCGTTAATATGGATCTTAGCGAGGTAATGTTTAGTAGTACTACTGAGTTTGACAAGCCCCACTTGCGTTAGTCGTGCTAACTCGATTGGAGGTCGAACGGGTGAAATTGTAACATCCCAAAACTGGTAATAAATAAATAATGACACGATCGAAATTTATAATTTTTAAATGGCGAAAGGAAAACAGATGGGCTTGGGCTCGGCTCCAACAGGCCGAAGGAAGCCAAAGTATATAAGGGCAAGGGCTGCTCCAAACCTTTCATTTCTACCATTCACAAGTTCTAGAGAGAGAGAAGAGAGCTCGGGTCTAGAGAGAGAAAGTGACGGATCGACTCGGGAATTCAGGAGAACGTTGCTGCTGTGCTCGTGATCATCTTCTCCGAATCAGAAATCCAATCCAGGTAAGCGTTCGATCATAATCTAAGTTTTTATGATTTTTTGGGGATTTTCGGTTTTAGCCCAATAGATGACGATTTTGCGGGTGAAACTTTAAAATGAGCTTAGGTATAGCATCTAGAATGAAAACCGAACGTTTTGATCTAAGAAAAATCGAGATATTGGCACGATCAGATTCGCATGCAGAAACTTCAGATTTTTGGGAAGTTGGTTTGTGCAGACCCATCGAAACTACTTAGTTTCGATATGTGCAGACCCATCGAAACTACTTAGTTTCGATATGTGCAGACCCATCGAAACTGCATAGTTTCGATATATATATATATATATATATATATATATATATATGCAGACCTATCGAAACTACCATAGTTTCGATATGCCCACGATCTGAAGCTAAGATTACACCTAAGGTACTTATCGAAACTACCAAGTTTCGACATAAGCAACCTATCGAAACTACCAAGTTTCGACATAAGCAACCTATCGAAACTACCGAGTTTTGACATAAGCAACCTATCAAAACTACCAAGTTTCGACATAAGCAACCTATCGAAACTACCAAGTTTCGACATAAGCAACCTATCGAAACTATCAAGTTTCGACATAAGCAAATCCATCGAAACTACTAGGTTCAAGCATAGTAATGTATAGTGTCATCTAGGAGCACTACCTTACGTGTATGACTTTATTATACAGATTGTGAGTGACATTAGTGACGCTCAGTAGCCAGCTAAGTGTATTTCAGAAACTACTCATCAGGTGAGTTCTATGTGCCCCCTTCTATGTTATGTGCAAATCATTTTAAATGTTTTGGGGCTGAAGTGAATACACTAAATGAATAAATACTATGAATGTCAATGTGATCATACGTGGTATACTAATATATATATTTGTATATGAAAAAGAATTATGAATAAAGAATGAAGCGTATGAATTATAAAGAAAAGAAAGAAAGAAGGCATAACATAAAAGAGTGAAATCTTGCTTTATATTATATATATATTGCATGTTATGAATGTAAGTAAACGTTATGAACCCTTCTATGACGACGGCTACTTCGGTAGACGGACGACCACGTGACTATTTTACAACCGGGACGAAAACGTTCCTTCGCAAGCTAGGACGTATATTAAGGCACTAAAGGACGGTCGAAGAAATTGCCTTAAACCAAGTAGAACGGTTGCATACATAATGGTCACGTGGGAAACGGACGCCCTAGGGCAGACGGACAAAAGGACGGACTACGACGGTAGGACGATGAAGTGCGGACGGACACAAGTTGCCGGACGAATTTAAGTAAAGAACGGACGGTTTTCTAGAGCCGGACGGAGAATGAAAAGGGCTACGACGGTAGTTCTCACTGCGATGTCTTTGTGACATTCACGACAAGTGTGATGGGTTGATCTCCCTAAAGATTATGGCCAATAACTGTTCTCCACAACTAAGCACGTATGTACATATGTGCATACCCACAATTGAATGTTATGTGAGAACAGTAAAGCGAAGATTAAGTAAAAGCTCAAATGTTAAGTATATATATAAATATAATACTCATGGTAAGATAAATATTATGCATGATTGTCTTTAAACTAGAACTCACCAGCGTTAGTTGACTTTTAGTATACATTTCAGGTAAAGGAAGAAAAGGTCGTGCGACGGCGTGAAGGTTACCCGACACAAGACTGACATCCCACTTTAACACATGTGTTAAGACTTCCGCTGTCAAGTTATGTTATGTTATATAATTGAATGACGAATGATATGTAATTGAATGATGAATGTTTTTAATTTAAGTTCAGTATTCATGACTATGTTTATGAGTAAATCCAACAAGTGAGGTTAACCGGAAAGGGGCCTTACAAGTTGGTATCAGAGCAATAGTTTGAGAGATTCAGACATCCCTAAATGTCTGGACTCAAACTGATTATGGGACCAACGCACGGATGTCAGTATGGGTAACCAACGCCAACGCAGCACGGTAAGTAAGTACTAAGGTTAATGCTCTTGGATAAGAATAGATACCTTAACTTAGAACGAATAGATGTCAATGTCACAACTCATTTGAAGAGTTTTGAACCCGAAAAGCAATGTAAATTAGTAATCACAAACCGGTCACTGTAATTAATAATTTACCTTGCTCGTACTGTTCCAAACTATGATCTGAAGAAATGACATTGATGTATTCCCTTTATGACCATCAGGAAAACTAGGAACTATGGCTGGAGGAGGAAGAACTGGACGCCGAGGCGGTCGCACTGGCCGAGTGGGTAGACCTCCATTGAATCGAAGAAGTGAAGAGGAAGAGAGTGTGCACGCAGAACACACTGAGAGTGTGCACGAAACTAATGTGACCCCAACTGGGGACGGCAATCAAGGGCCTATACAGTTGGAACCCGAGGTTAGGGATGCTATTGCCCGCGAGGTTGTACTTACTATGAAGAACATATTGCCTTACCTATTATCTGAGGCACTAAAGAAAAGCAAAGAAGAGGATGAAGGGAACAATGAAGAAAAAATTTATGACAGTGACGGGGATGAAGTAAAAGTGGCATCCAGCAATCGTGGGTGTACTTACAAAGGTTTCAAGGACGGAGACCCACCTAAGTTTGATGGAACTAAGGATTCGGTGGCTACTTTCGAATGGATTGAGAGGATGAACGCTGTAATCAACATCAGCGAGTGCCGACCGGACCAGGCGGTTAAATATGTTGCTCATTCTTTCACCAATGAAGCACTAGGTTGGTGGAGAAACATTCAAAGAACAAAGTCGCCAAATGCTATTGCCAGAATGACATGGGAAGACATGAAGAAGCTCATTATCCAAAAGTTCTACCCACAGAATGAGATTGATCGTGTGGAGAACGAGTTCCTAAACTTCAAGGCTGGCAACAAGACTCATCGCCAGTATACTTCAAGATTCAACGAGCTGGCCCAGCTGGTACCACACTTGGTGGAAATCGAAGAACGTATGATCAAATACTATGTCAAGGGTCTGCCGCAAAGGGTCCGTGTCCATGTAAAAGCCAACCTACCCTCGACCTTCGAGTCGGTAGTCAACCTGTCTGGAATCGTCTACGACGATTATGCCAATGAGGACCCGGCACCTGAGACACAAAAGAGAAAGTGGGAGAACCCGTCTAGAAGCACCGGAAAAGGGAATGTAGCAACTGAACTTAAGAAACCAAGGTCGGATGAATATGAAACATGCAAGAAATGTGGAAGGCAACATCTTGGCGAGTGTCGAATCGGCACCACCACATGCTATAAGTGCGGGAAACCGGGGCACTACTCCCGAGATTGCTTAAAGGACGTCAAGTGCCAAAGTTGTGGAAGGTATGGGCACCTGACTAGGGATTGTAGAAAAACCAGACAATCCGGTTCGGGAAAGGAAAAAGAGGCTGAAAAGGAACCACCGAAGGCTAGGACTCGAGCCTATGCACTGACTGAGGAAGAAGCAAGAGGAAACCCTGATGTTGTGTCAGGTACGTTTCTAGTAAATGATGAAAATGTTGCTATTTTATTTGACTCTGGTGCTAGTAAAAGCTTCATATCAAATGCATTTAGTCGTAAACCGGATTGCACTATCAACACCATAGTAAAGGCCTTTAGCGTACAAACTGCCGTGGGTAAAAATTCGGCAGTATTCCAAGTAACAGAGGATTGTATCATAGAAATAGAGGGCCATAAGTTTCCTTCTAGATTATTCCTTCTCACCTTAGGAGGATTCGATATAGTATTGGGTATGGATTGGTTAGCTGCCAACGAAGCTCAAATCATATGTAAACGTAAGAGGATACACCTCAAAGCTCCTAGCGGCAGGCCAATTACGGTTTCTGGGGATTGGAATTGCACGATGCCGAACATCATCTCGATGATCAAGGCCGAAAGTTACATGAGGCGCGGTTGCGAAGCTTATTTGGCATATGTTATTGATGATAGAAAGAAAATGAATGAACTCAAGGAAGTACCCGTGGTGTGCAACTTTTCGGAAGTATTCCCTGAGGATCTACCTAGGTTACCACCCGATCGGGAAATAGAATTTCAGATTGACTTACTGCCAGGAGCTGAGCCCGTTGCCAAAGCCCCCTACCGATTGGCGCCGTCAGAAATGAAAGAATTAATGTCTCAACTAAAGGAACTAACAGAAAATAGATTTATTAGGCCGAGCATCTCACCGTGGGGCGCTCCGGTACTATTTGTAAAGAAGAAGGATAGTAGCATGCGCATGTGCATTGACTACCGCGAGTTGAACAAGAGGACAGTAAAGAACAAATACCCACTGCCTAGAATAGACGACCTTTTTGATTAACTGCAAGGTGCGAGTTGGTTCTCAAAGATCGATCTTAGGTCGGGTTACCATCAGTTTAAAGTAAGAGAAGAAGACGTACCAAAGACCGTGTTTCGCACGCGTTATGGGCATTATGAGTTTCTCGTGATGTCTTTCGGATTGACCAACGCACCAGCAGCGTTTATGGATTTGATGAATAGAGTATGTCGACCCATGTTGGATCGATCAGTGATAGTTTTTATAGACGACATACTGGTATATTCGAAAAGCGAGGGTGATCACCACTGTCACCTAAGGGAGGTTCTGGAGGTGCTAAAGCAGGAAAAACTGTACGCAAAATTCTCCAAATGCGCGTTCTGGCTTAGGGAAGTCCAATTCCTAGGTCATGTAATAAACCCAAACGGCATCATGGTGGATCCTGCAAAGATCGAGACAGTAAAGGAATGGAACGTCCCAAAGACACCAACAGAGATACGGAGTTTTCTGGGATTGGCGGGCTACTATCGAAGGTTCATTAAAGATTTTTCAAGAATAGCCTTGCCACTAACTAAGTTGACATGGAAGGAAGTGAAGTATGAATGGGGTCAAACCCAAAACAACGCATTTGAAGAACTTAAGGCACGATTAACCCAAGCTCCAGTCTTAACTCTACCTGAGGGAAATGAAAACTTGGTAGTCTATTCTGACGCTTCGGAGCAGGGTTTGGGGTGCGTACTTATACAACGAGGAAAGGTAATTGCTTACGCATCGCAACAACTAAAGATTCACGTGGTTAATTACCCAACACACGATTTAGAGTTAGCAGCAGTAGTTTTCGCGTTGAAAATATGGAGGCATTATCTGTATGGAGTCAAATGCACCATTTACTCTGATCACAAAAGCCTGAAGTACTTTTTCGGGCAAAAGGATTTAAACATGAGGCAAAGGAGGTGGTTAGAGCTACTGAAGGACTATGACTGTGAGATATTGTACCATCCAAGCAAAGCAAAAGTGGTGGCTGACGCTTTAAGCAGAAAGGAAGAATCGAAACCTATACAGATCAAAGCGTGTCAGCTGATTATAACACCAGATTTGATGAGTGAAAATATCAAAGGCACAAGACGAAGCGCTATTAAAAGGAAATATAAGACGAGAAAGAATAGTAGGACAACAAGGGAATTTGGATGCAAATGCATACGGTGTACGAACTAGGTTTGGCCGAATGTGGATACCTAAGATTGGCGAGCTTAGAGCCAAAATACTCGATGAGGCCCATAAGTCTCGCTATTCTATCCACCTAGGGACAAACAAAATGTATCAAGACTTGAAGAAAGAATACTGGTGGCCTGGCATGAAGAATGATGTGACAGAATACGTGAGCAAGTGCCTAACGTGTTCTCTAGTTAAGGCCGAGCACCAGAAACCATGCGGTAAAATGCAACCTCTACCAATACCGGAATGGAAGTGGGAGGAGATCACGATGGACTTCATTACCAAGCTACCGCGAACAGCTAAAGGCAATGATACCATTTGGGTGATCGTCGACCGCTTGACGAAAAGTGCTCACTTCTTGCCAATACGTGAGACTTCCTCGTCAGAAAGACTTGCAGAAATATTTATCAAGGAAGTTGTGAGCATACATGGTATGCCGCTGTCGATTGTGTCCTACAGGGATACTAGATTCACGTCAAGGTTTTGGAAGAAATTCAACGAAGCAATGGGCACTAGACTGAACATCAGCACCGCTTACCACCCCCAAACTGATGGACAATCGGAAAGGACTATTCAGACCTTGGAGGACATGCTCCGGGCCTGTATCATTAACTTCGGTGGGAGCTGGGACAGCCATCTACCATTGGCAGAATTCTCATGTAACAACAGCTATCACTCGACTATTGGCATGCCGCCATTTGAAATGTTGTATGGGAGTAAATGTAGGACCCCGGTTTGTTGGGGGGAAATTGGACAGAAGGATTTTGCATGTCTCGAAGTGGTCAAAGCTACTTCCGAGAAATTTGATCAAATCAAGGCTCGAATGAAAGCCGCAAAAGACAGACAGAAATCATACGCGGATAAGAGAAGAAGGGAGTTAGAGTTTCAAGTAGGGGACATGGTACTGTTAAAGGTATCACCATGGAAAGGGATCATCCGATTCAGAAAGCGTGGCAAACTAAGACCAAGGTTTGTCGGACCTTTCAAGATTCTAGCGAGAGTGGGTCAAGTTGCTTACAGACTCGACCTACCCGTTGAGCTTAGTGGAATACACCCTACGTTCCACGTGTCACACTTACGCAAATGCCTAGCTGACGACACAGCTCACATACCTTACGATGAGATCAAGGTGGATAACAGTCTGAATTATGTCGAGGAACCAATAGCCATCCTTGACCGATCTGAGAAGCGACTACGCAACAAGTCAATCCCATTGGTCAAAGTTCAATGGAAGCACAGAAAGGGATCGGAATCTACATGGGAGAAAGAAGACGAAATGCGGGAGCTATACCCTTAGTTGTTTAACGTATAATTGGTTTCGAGGACAAAACCTTTCTAAGGGGGTAGACTTGTAACATCCTAAAACTGGTAATAAATAAATAATGACACGATCGAATTTATAATTTTTAAATGGCGAAAGGAAAACAGATGGGCTTGGGCTCGGCTCCAACGGGCCGAAGGAAGCCAAAGTATATAAGGGCAAGGGCTGTTACAAACCTTTCATTTCTACCATTCACAAGTTCTAGAGAGAGAGAAGAGAGCTCGGGTCTAGAGAGAGAAAGTGACGGATCGACTCGGGAATTCAGGAGAACGTTGCTGCTGTGCTCGTGATCATCTTCTCCGAATCAGAAATCCAATCCAGGTAAGCGTTCGATCATAATCTGAGTTTTTATGATTTTTTTGGGATTTTCGGTTTTAGCCCAATAGATGACGATTTTGCGGATGAAACTTTAAAATGAGCTTAGGTATAGCATCTAGAATGAAAACCGAACGTTTTGATCTAAGAAAAATCGAGATATTGGCACGATCCGATTCGCATGCAGAAACTTCAGATTTTTGGGAAGATGGTTTGTGCAGACCCATCGAAACTACTTAGTTTCGATATGTGCAGACCCATCGAAACAGCATAGTTTTGATATATATATATACAGACCCATCAAAACTACCATAGTTTCGATATATATATATATATATATATATATATATATATATATATATATATATATATATATGCAGACCTATCGAAACTACCATAGTTTCGATATGCCCACGATCTGAAGCTAAGATTACACCTAAGTAACTTATCGAAACTACCAAGTTTCGACATAAGCAACCTATCGAAACTACCAAGTTTTGACATAAGCAACCTATCGAAACTACCAAGTTTCGGCATAAGCAACCTATCGAAACTACCAAGTTTTGACATAAGCAACCTATCGAAACTATCAAGTTTCGACATAAGCAAATCCATCGAAACTACTAGGTTCAAGCATAGTAATGTCTAGTGTCATCTAGGAGCACTACCTTACGTGTATGACTTTATTATACAGATTGTGAGTGACATTAGTGACGCTCAGTAGCCAGCTAAGTGTATTTCATAAACTACTCATCAGGTGAGTTCTATGTGCCCCCTTCTATGTTATGTGCAAATCATTTTAAATGTTTTGGGGCTGAAGTGTATACACTAAATGAATAAATACTATGAATGTCAATGTCATCATACGTGGTATACTAATATATATATATTTGTATATGAAAAAGAATTATGAATAAATAATGAAGCGCATGAATTATAAAGAAAAGAAAGAAAGAAGGCATAACGTAAAAGAATGAAATCTTGCTTTATATTATATATATATTGCATGTTATGAATGTAAGTAAACGTTATGAAACCTTCTATGACGACGGCTACTTCGGTAGACGGACGACCACGTGACTATTTTACAACCGGGACGAAAACGTTCCTTCGCAAGCTAGGACGTATATTAAGGCACTAAAGGACGGTCGAAGCAATTGCCTTAAACCAAGTAGAAAGGTTGCATACATAATGGTCACGTGGGAAACGGACGCCCTAGGGCAGACGGACAAAAGGACGGACTACGACGGTAGTACGGTGAAGTGCGGACGGACACAAGTTGCCGGACGAATTTAAGTAAAGAACGGACGGTTTTCTAGAGCCGGACGGAGAATGAAAAGGGTTACGACGGTAGTTCTCACTGCGAGGTCTTTGTGACATTCGCGACAAGTGTGATGAGTTGATCTCCCTAAAGATTATGGCCAATAACTGTTCTCCACAAGTAAGCACGTATGTACATATGTACATACCCATAATTGAATGTTATGTGAGAACAGTAAAGCGAAGATTAAGTAAAAGCTCAAATGTTAAGTGTATATATAAATATAATACTCATGGTAAGATAAATATTATGCATGATTGTCTTTAAACTAGAACTCACCAGCGTTAGCTGACTTTTAGTATACATTTCAGGTAAAGGAAGAAAAGGTCGTGCGACGGCGTGAAGGTTACCCGACACAAGACTGACATCCCACTTTAATAATTGTGTTAAGACTTCCGCTGTCAAGTTATGTTATGCTATGTAATTGAATGACGAATGATATGTAATTGAATGATGAATGTTTTTAATTTAAGTTCAGTATTCATGACTATGTTTATGAGTAAATCCAACAAGTGAGGTTACCTGGAAAGGGGCCTTACAGAAATGTTAGCCTACTCACATTTGCCAGAGTTGATAGACCTGGAAGGAGGCATATAAACACAAACAGTCAGCTTCGGTTGCGAGCGCTTTAGTAAGACATGAGCATAGGCTAGCTACCTATAGATATGCATATTGAATGTAAATAATCTGGCAAACACTCTTTTATTACTAACTTGAAACCTGTGAACTCACAAACCTCGTGTTGACACTTTTTCTTACATGTTTCTCAGGTCGCTTTTACACAGGTTGCACACTTAGGACATGCATGGAGTCCTACTGTCATATCATTCATTTCAAACATTTTAAAAAGTTTACTTATTTACATTGATGGACACTTATTGCGTGTAATTACTTTGATTTCATATTAACGTTTACGCTTCCGCTTTAACTCTGAACTTTTGTGTTATGACATTTTGAGTCCCATATAGTGTCGTTTGATGTAACTAATGACTGAGATCCTGGTGTGTCACCTTCCAAACTGTAAAACTCCATTAGTGGAATTTGGGGGTGTGACAAATTCCCTCTTGTTGATTTAAACCTTGTACAACTAATCTTGCCTTATTTCTCACCACAACACCTCGATCATCTTTCTTGCATTTAAGCACATACTATGTACCAATTGGATACACACCTTTTGGAAGATCTACTAGATTCCAAACTTTAAGTTTGTCAAACTAAGCAAGTTCTTCCTGCATGGCCTCTATCCAATTGTTATCACTTAATTCCATTTCGACATTCTTTGGTTCGACCTGAGAAATAAAACAGGAATGTGAGCATACATCAAAAACACCAGTCTCTTTAAAACCTATGTACAAGCAAGTGTTGTCAAGAGTAGAACACGTTTGCACTCCATTACGCAAATCCCCAATGATATTTGAAATCGGATGAGCTTTGAGTTCCTTGATTGATGCAACCTCAGGAACTGGCAACACATCAACTTGAGTTGTATCAGATTGATAAGACAAATCTTTATTAACTAGAATCTCTGAGTCTAGATTTGTAGGAATCTCCCCCTGATCCTGTGACAAATTAGAAGGTTCATCAACTATCTAAGGATCAGCAGAAGAATCTTGGAAAATAACATTTTCATCTTCACTATTAGACTCTTGTGTTCCTGAACAAGAATCAGCATTAGGATCTGGAGCATATGTAGAAGGAACAGATGATTGGGGAACCACAGTCGGTAGAAAATCACTATTCTGTGCATCTTGACATGAATCATATAAAACAACAGCTTCCACATGAGAAATATCAGAAGGTAAATGAACAGACTTGAATAAATTCTCATAATCAAAAGCACAGTCTGGTCCGATCGCCATTTGAGGTAAAGATCAATTAGAGCAGTCAATATGAAACCATTCTTCAACCTGGCGAGTCTCTTTGTTATAAACCCTCTTGGTAGTAGAATTAGCAACATACCCTAGAAAGATCCCTTCAATTGCCTTAGAACTGAACTTGGTTGGGACATCACGAACTTTCAAAAGGGTGCATGGATTACCAAAAGGTAGTAAATATTCCATATTCGGCTTACGATTATTAAGCAACTCATAGCACGTCTTGTTTTGTCGCTTAACGGTCAAGACTAGGTTCAAAACATGACACGCAGTATTCAGAGCCTCAGCCCAGAAAGTTACTGGAAGCTTAGAATCAACAAGCATCGTACGTGCAGTTTCAAATAAAGTCATGTTCTTTCATTCAGCAACCCCATTTTGTTGAGGTACATATGGCGCACTGAATTCATGATGAATTCCCTTTTGAAGACAGAATAACCTCATTTTGCTATTCTTAAATTCACTGCCATTGTTCTCACACCCCAACCGACGGCGGAAACGTCGGGGCGGGACATGTAGACTGTCCATGAGCACAAGGTTGACTAGATTTCAATATTTTAATCATCAAATTTAACTTCAAATAACTAAACACAACCAAATTCAAACAAGTACATAAACGAAATACATAATAGTCTTTATTTAAATTTAACTAAGTCCAAAGCCTATGTGTAGCATGCCTTGATCAAACTCACTCATTAGCACCTGAAACATGAATAAAATAAAGTCAACTAAAAAGTTGGTGAGCATACACAGGTTTGTATATAGATAGCATATAGAGTATGAATAAACAAATCCTTACATAACATGATAAAATAAGACATTTATGGAGAGCAGCTATTGTGTAACCAAGTACAATCAAACCTTTGTAACTAGCATGCAAAATTGTGTTGTCGGTATCAATCACCCCAATCTGGGTGGGTTTGTCAGACTCAATAGATCTATCATTGTTTACCGTCGGCTTGAATAGTTAATGATTGCACATAAATTGTTCACAATAGTTAGCACACCTAGCACTCAAGCATAAAGCTCAAATTTGCACACATGAATGTAAAGAGGATTTGTACTTGTGTAGTTTGTGTAAATGTAAGCAATAGTTTGTATAGAGTTCATGTTTCACCCCAAAAGTGTAAAAGAGTAAAAGGGGCTATGTAATACTCACTTGATTCAAAAGGCGTAGCTAACACGAGAGACTAGATAGTAACGAGATCCTTGTAATGCACAACGTTAACCTAGAGTGTAATATGTATTGAATTATTAGTGTGTACAATAGTCTAAGTCTAGGGTTGAACAGGATGTGTGTTCAAAGAGTTGGAGTTGTAGGCGTTAAGTTTTGTTAAGTATAACCTAAATAAACAATCTTTGTTTAGATATAGATTAAATAAATAATTGATACTTTATTTATTTATTTATTTATATAAATATGTACTTAGTCATTTAGTGATAAAAATGTATCGAACGTTTTGTATTAAACATAAATTTAATAAATAACTTTTGTTAATAAATATTTTTATAAATATGTGTAAATGGGTTGTATAAATAATATCTAGGTGTAGGGTTTAATAATAAGTATAAATTTAATTTTGTATGTTTAAATAAATAACTCCAATTTATTTTAGAATAGGAATTTGATCTTTTTAAATAAGGTATATATAAATCTTTATAAAATCATTTATTTTTAATTAAAAATTCATTTGAAATGCTTATTGTTTTTAAAATATAAAATTAGTATTCTGCCAAGATTTTCTCACACACACGACCGTGCTTGGGACAAGGCACGATCGTGCTAGGACCACGAGCGCGACCATGTTGATCAAACAGAAGACATAACTAAGTTGTTCACTAGGCACGACCGTGTCTGGGCCAGGCACGACCATGTCTAGGGTTCTGAGGCACGACCAAGTCTAGCCAAGGGCCACGACCGGGTCTGAGTTCGTGAGGCACGACCGTGCTGGTATTGACACGACCGTGTCTCATGAAGCACGACCGCGCTAGGAGATTAGCGCGACGGTGTCTGTTCCAAAAAAGAAACGAATTGCTTAAATCTTATTATGTTAATGTTGGAAATCATAGGGCTTTCATCCATTAGGTGATTACTAGTCTATTAGTATAGGTTAAATGCATTTAAAACATGTCCAAAGTAGGATTCGATTAAACCTTTTTAGAGTGAACCCTAGATTCGGGTTCGTGTTAAATTAGCTATTGTAAGCCCAAATTAGGTTGGGGCTTTTGATCTATAGACTAAAATGAAGGTGTAGGAGGTTTCAATTACCTGGAAGGATGATGAATCGATGGCGTTCGGATAGAACGAGTTCCGGCGACGACGGGTTTGATTTCCGGTCCCCTTTGCTGCAACTCCGGCTGCCTCAATGTTCTCGGGAGCTTTAGAGAGGGTCGATGATGTATTTGCTTGGGGGAATTGTAAATCAGAATGGAGGAATCGTTGGTCTCATGAAAGAATTTGACAGTTTTGAGACGAATCGACTTAATTGGATTTATTTGTTGTGATTACGGTGATTGAAAACTTAATTGTGCTCGTTAATAGTAGTGACGTGTGTAACGGTTATGAATTCGAACGATCCTGCGTTTAAAACTGTATTTACATTTCAACTGACGCGAGGCGCGACCGTACCTATAAGAGGCGCGACCGTGCAAAGGCACTGGGCGCGACCGTTCCAAAGTAAGGCGCGCGACCGAGCCAAAGCACTTGACGCGACCGTGCTAGAATGAGGCGCGACCATGCCTATTAGGGTTTTTTGTTAATTTATAAAATCAGTCCTTGCAAATTTCAGTTTTGGTAGTTTTATATAAGTATAAACTTATTTAGAATTTTAATAGGATATTCCCGTGTAAAATTTACGGATTTGCATTAGAACATAGTATTTAATTGTTGGTACGCATAGAAGAAGTCAGTGTACTAGAATTGGGTTTGAAATGTATCACATTGAACTAAAATACAGATAATGAAACTCAGAAATGTTAAAGTATCCCCATGTTGAGGGAATTTCGTCCCGAAATTTAGCTAGTGGAGGCGACGACATCAATGAAGAGATGAGGGTACTTGAGCTTCATTTGGTCCTCTCGTTCCCAAGTGAATCCAGGACCACGTTTAGATTCCCAACGAACTTTGACAATAGGGATACGGCTTCGCTTGAGCTGCTTGATCTCACGATCCATGATTTCTACTGGTCTCTCAACGAAGCGCATCGTTTCGTCAATGTGCACGTCCTCAAGAGGCATGTGGAGGTTCTCATCAGCAAGACATTTCTTCATATTAGACACATGAAATGTAGGATGCATTTTGCCAAGTGATGGAGGTAAGTCGAGTTTGTAAGCCACTTTCCCAATCCTTTCGAGGATCTTGAATGGACCCACATAGCGAGGTCCTAACTTGCCTTTCTTTCCAAAGCGGATTACACCCTTCTACGGAGACACCTTTAGAAGAACAAGGTCACCGACTTGGAATTCCAAGGGTTTTCGTCGTTTGTCGGCATAACACTTTTGCTGACTTCTCGCTACTCGAATGTTGCCACGGATTTAGATAATCTTGTCGGATGTTTCTTGAATTAGCTCGGGACCGGTGATTTGTGCTTCACCAATCTCGTTCCAACAGATAGGTGAACGACACTTGCTGTCACACCCCAACCGACGGCGGAAACGTCGTGGCGGGACATGTAGACGGTTCATGAGCACAAGGTTCGCTAGATTTCAATATTTAATCATCAATTTCATTTCAAACAATTCAAGCTCAAATAGAAAAATTCAACAAGTACATAAATGAAAATACAAATTGTTCTTTAAATTT
The DNA here is from genome assembly GCA_023525975.1 of Smallanthus sonchifolius. Lineage (NCBI taxonomy): Eukaryota > Viridiplantae > Streptophyta > Magnoliopsida > Asterales > Asteraceae > Smallanthus > Smallanthus sonchifolius. The sequence goes on from CM042045.1 coordinate 30,576,867, forward strand.
AAATTAACTAAGTCCAAACTTAAGTGTAGCATGTCTTGATCAAACTCAAACATTAGCACCTGAAACATGAGTAAAATAAGGTCAACTAAAAAGTTGGTGAGCATACACAGGTTTGTATATAGATAGCATATAGATTGTAAATAAACAAATCCTTACATAACATGATAAAATAAGGCATTTATGGAGAGCAGCTATTGTGTAACCTAGTACAATCAAACCTTTGTAACTAGCATGCAAAATTGTGTTGTCGGTAACAATCACCCCAATCTGGGTGGGTTTGTCAGACTCAATAGATCTATCATTGTTTACCGTCGGCTTGAATAGTTAATGATTGCACAAAAATTGTTCACAAAAGTTAGCACACCTAACACTCAAGCATAAAGCTCAAATTTGCACACATGAATGTAAAGAGGATTTGTACTTGTGTAGTTTGTGTAAATGTAAGCAATAGTTTGTATAGAGTTCATGTTTCACCCCAAAAGTGTTAAAGAGTAAAAGGGGCTATGTAATACTCACTTGATTCAAAAGGCGTAGCTAACACGAGAGACTAGATAGTAACGAGATCCTTGTAATGCACAACGTTAACCTAGAGTGTAATATGTATTGAATTATTAGTGTGCACAATAGTCTATGTCTAAGTCTAGGGTTGAATTGGATGTGTGTTCAAAGAGTTGGAGTTGTAGGCGTTAAGTTTTGTTAAGTATAACCTAAATAAAAAATCTTTGTTTAGATATAGATTAAATAAATAATTGATACTTTATTTATTTATTTATATAAATATGTACTTAGTCATTTAGTGATAAAAATGTATCTAGCGTTTAAAATTAAATATAAATTTTGTAAATAACTTTTGTTAATAAATATTTTTATAAATATGTGTAAATGGGTTGTATAAATAATATCTAGGTATAGGGTTTAATAATAAGTATAAATTTAATTTTGTAGCTTTAAATAAATAACTCCTATTTATTTTAGAATAGGAATTTGATCTTTTTAAATAAGGTTAATATAAATCTTTATAAAATCAATTATTTTTAATTGAAAATTCATTTGAAATGCTTATTGTTTTTAAAATATAAAATTTAGTATTCTGCCACGATTTTCTCACACACACGACCGTGCTTGGGACAAGGTACGATCGTGCTAGGACCACGGGCACGACCGTGTTGATCAAACAGAAGACATAACTAAGATGTTCACTAGGCACGACCGTGTGGTGTCTGGGCCAGGCACGACCGTGTCTAGGGTTCTGAGGCACGACCAAGTCTACCCAAGGGCCACGGCCGGGTCTGAGTTCGTGAGGCACGACAGTGCTGGTATTGACACGACCGTGTCTCATGAAGCACGATCGCGCTAGGAGATTAGCGCGACCGTGTCGATTCCAAAACAGAAACGAATTGCTTAAATCTTATGATGTTAATGTTGGAAATCATAGGGCTTTCATCCATTAGGTGATTACTAGTCTATTGGTATAGGTTAATTGCATTTAAAACATGTCCAAAGTAGGATTCGATTAAACGTTTTTAGAATGAACCCTAGATTCGGGTTCGTGTTAAATTAGCTATTGTAAGCCCAAATTAGGTTGGGGCTTTTGATCTATAGACTAAAACGAAGGTGTAGGAGGTTTCAATTACCCGGAAGGATGATGAATCGATGGCGTACGGATAGAACGAGTTCCGGCGACGACGGGTTTGATTTTCGGTGCCCTTTGCTGCAACTCCGGCTGCCTCAATGTTCTCGGGAGCTTTTGAGAGGGTCGACGATGTATTTTCTTGGGGGAATTGTAAATCAGAATGGAGGAATCGTTGGTCTCATGAAAGAATTTGACAGTTTTGAGACGAATCAACTTAATTGGATTTATTTGTTGTGATTACGATGATTGAAAACTTAATTGTGCTCGTTAATAGTAGTGACGTGTGTAACGGTTATGAATTCGAACGATCCTGTGTTTAAAACTGTATTTACGTTTCAACTGACGCGAGGCGCGACCGTGCCAAGGCACCGGGCACGACCGTTCCAAAGTAAGTCGCGCGACTGTGCCAAAGCACTTGACGCGAACGTGCTAGAATGAGGCGCGACCGTGCCTATTAGGGTTTCTTGTTAATTTATAAAATCAGTCCTTGCAAATTTCAGTTTTGATAGATTTATATAAGTATAAACTTATTTAGAATTTTAATAGGATATTCCCATGTAAAATTTGCGGATTTGCATTGGAACATAGTATTTAATTGTTGGTACGCATAGAACAAGTCAGTGTAGTAGAATTGGGTTTGAAATGTATCACATTGAACTGAAATACAGATAATGAAACTCAGAAATGTTACAGTATCCCCATGTTGAGGGAATTTCGTCCCGAAATTTAGCTTGTGGAGGCGACGACATCAATGAAGAGATGGGGGTACTTGAGCTCATTTGGTCCACTAGTTCCCAAGTGAATCCAGGACCACGTTTAGATTCCCAACGAACTTTGACAATAGGGATACGGTTTCGCTTGAGCTGCTTGATCACACGATCCATGATTTCTACCGGTCTCTCAACGAAGCGCATCGTTTCGTCAATGTGCACGTCGTCAAGAGGCGTGTGGAGGTTCTCATCAGCAAGACATTTCTTCAGATTAAACACATGAAATGTAGGATGCACATTGCCAAGTGATGGAGGTAAGTCGAGTTTGTAAGCCACTTTCCCAATCCTTTCAAGGATCATTAATGGACCCGCATAACGAGGTCCTAACATGCCTTTCTTTCCAAAGCGGATTACACCCTTCTACGGAGACACCTTTAGAAGAACAAGGTCACCGACTTGGAATTCCAAGGGTTTTCGTCGTTTGTCGGCATAACTCTTTTGCCGACTTCTCGCTACTCGAATGTTGTCACGGATTTGGATAATCTTGTCGGTCGATTCTTGAATTAGCTCGGGACCGGTGATTTGTGCTTCACCAATATCGTTCCGACAGATAGGTGAACGACACTTGCTGTCACACCCCAACTGATGGCGGAAACGTCGGGGCGGGACATGTAGACTGTTTATGAGCACATGGTTCGCTAGATTTCAATATTTAATCATTAATTCATTTCAAACAATTCAAGCTCAAATAGAAAAATTCAACAAGTACATAAATGAAAATACAAATTGTTCTTTAAATTTAAATTAACTAAGTCTAAACTTAAGTGTAGCATGTCTTGATCAAACTCACACATTAGCACCTGAAACATGAGTAAAATAAGGTCAACTAAAAAGTTGGTGAGCATATACAGGTTTGTATATAGATAGCATATAGATTGTAAATATACAAATCCTTATATAACATGATAAAATAAGGCATTTATGGAGAGCAGCTATTGTGTAACCAAGTACAATCAAACCTTTGTAACTAGCATGCAAAATTGTGTTGTCGGTAACAATCACCCCAATCTGGGTGGGTTTGTCAGACTCAATAGATCTATCATAGTTTACCATCGGCTTGAATAGTTAATGATTGCACATAAATTGCACACAAAAGTTGCACACCTAGCACCCAGGCATAAAGCTCAAATTTGCACACATGAATGTAAAGATAATTTGTACTTGTGTAGTTTGTATAATGTAAACAATAGATTGTATATTTTTCATGTTCCACCCTAAAAAGTGTAAAATAGTAAAAGGGGCTATGTAATACTCACTTGATTCGAAAGCGTAGCTAACACGAGATACTAGATAGTAACGAGGTCCTCGTAGTGCACAACGTTAACCAAGAGTGTAATATGTATTGAATCAATAGTGTGCACAATAGTCTATGTCTAAGTCTAGGGTTGAACTGGATGTGTGTATAAGGAATTGAAGTTGTGGGTCTTAGTGGTTTGTACTTGAATGGTATTATATAAAATTAAGGTTTGAGTTTGGAATAACTAAATAAAAATATTACATAATTATTATTTATCCACTTAGTTATAAAAATAATGTAGGTATTAGGGGTAATTATGTATAACCTAAATAAATAATTTTTATTTAAATATAAATTAAATAAATAATTGTTACTTTATTTATTTATTTATAAAATATATATAAGTTAGTCATTTAGTTATAAAAATGTACCGGATGTTTTATATTAAATATAAATTTCTTTACTTTATTTTCATAAAGGTGTGTAAATAAGTTGTGTAAATAATATTTAAGTGTAGGGTTTAACAATTTAATTTTATAAATTTAAATAAATAACTTCTATTTATTTTAGGATTAATAATTTGATCTTTTTAAATAAAGTTAATATAAATCTTTATAAAATCAATTATTTTTATTTGAAAATTAATCTGAAATACTTATTGTTTTTAAAATATAAAAATAAATATTCTGTCAAGACTTTACTCACACACACGACCGTGCCTGGGACAAGGCACGATCATGCTAGAACCGTGGGCGCGACCGTGCTAGTCAGGGCGCGACCGTGTTGATCAAAACATCAGGCATAACAAAGCTGTTCACTAGGCACGACCGTGTCTGGGCCAGGCACGACCGTGCCTAGGGTTCTGAGGCACGACCAAGTCTAGCCAAGGGGCATGACCGGGTCTGAGTGTGTGAGGCACGACCGCGCTGGTATTGGCACGACCGTGTCTCATGAAGCACGACCGCGCTAGAATACTAGCGCGACTGTGTCTGTTCCAAAACATGAACGCATTTCTTAAATCTTATATTGTTAATGTTGGATTTCATAGGGCTTTCATCTGTAGGGTTATTACGAGTCTATTGGAATATATTAATTGTATTTAAAACGTGTTCAAAGCAGGGTTCGATTAAACCATTTTACAATGAAACATAGATTCGGATTCATGATGATTTTCATATTGTAAGCCGAAATTAGATTAGGGTTTTTGATCTATAGACTAAAACGTAGATGTAGGAGGTTTCAATTACCCGAAAAGATGATTAATCGATAGCGTGTGGTAGAAACGAGTTCCGGCGGCGACGGGTTTGTTTTCCGGTATCCTTTGCTGCAGCTCCGGCTAATTCACGTGTTTAGAAGCCTTAGAGAGGGTCGAGTAGTGGTTATCGTGTGTGTTGCTTGAGAGAATTTGGATCATAATGGAGAAATTCATGATCTTGCGAACGTGAATTGACGGTTTTGAGAGGAATCGGTATATTTGAGTTTATTTGTTGTAAATACGATGATTAAAATTCTTAATTGGGTTGTTAATGGTAGAAACGTGCGCAACGGTTACGAAATCAAACGATTCCGCGATTAAAGGCTGCATTTACGTTTCAGTTGACAAGCGGCGCAACCGTGCCAATAAGAGGCGCGACCATGCCAAAACCGTTCTAAAGCAAGGCGCGCGACCGTGCCAGAACGAGGCGCGACCGTGCCTATTAGGGTTTCTGGTTATTTATTTATAAAATCAGTCCTTGCAATTTTCAGCATTGACAGATTTGTATAAATATGAACTTTTGTAGAATTTAATAGGATGTACTTGTGTAAAAATTGCGGACTTGCATTGAAAACATAGTATTTAATCGTTGGTACGAATAGAACAAATCAGTGTACTAGAATTGGGTTTGAAATGTATAATATTGAATTGAAATACAGATAATGAAAATCAACACTGTTCATGAGCACAAGGTTCGCTAGATTTCAATATTTAATCATCAATTTCATTTCAAACACTTCAAGCTCAAATAGAAAAATTCAACAAGTACATAAATGAAAATACAAATTGTTCTTTAAATTTAAATTAACTAAGTCCAAACTTAAGTCTAGCATGTCTTGATCAAACTCATACATTAGCACCTGAAACATGAGTAAAATAAGGTCAACTAAAAAGTTGGTGAGCATACACAGGTTTGTATATAGATAGCATATAGATTGTAAATAAACAAATCCTTACATAACATGATAAAATAAGGCATTTATGGAGAGCAACTATTGTGTAACCAAGTACAATCAAACCTTTGTAACTAGCATGCAAAATTGTGTTGTTGGTAACAATCACCCCAATCTGGGTGGGTTTGTCAGACTCAATAGATCTATCATTGTTTACCGTCGGCTTGAATAGTTAATGATTGCACATAAATTGCACACAAAAGTTAGCACACCTAGCACTTAGGCATAAAGGTCAAATTTGCACACATGAATGTAAAAAGGATTTGTACTTGTGTAGTTTGTGTAAATGTAAGCAATAGATTGTATATTGTTCATGTTCCACCCTAAAAAGTGTAAAATAGTAAAAGGGGCTATGTAATACTGTCACACCCCGACCGATGGCGGAATCATCGAGGCGGACAATGGAATGATTGTTCAAAAGCACATGATAGCTAAAAGGTTTCATAATTCATTAATTAAATTTAAGGACAACAAGATCCAAATACGATACATTCCAAATAACCTAGTCTAGTTCAAAACATTGATTTATTTAACTAGGTCCATAGTCCTTATGTGGAGAAATCTTCGACAAGTAGTCACATATCCAAACCTGAAACATTATTTAAATCAAGTGTCAACTAAAAAGTTGGTGAGTACATAGGTTTAGTAATTCCGGTAAATAGTAGTAGTAAATCGTTTTGCAACTCAATGTTTATCTTGTTAAACATAGTATGTATGATGTACCATTTATTTAATCACAATTCAAACCGAGTTTGACGCGCTTGAACATAACACAACAACTAAGTCCGGTATGTTTGAATATAGTTACCCACTACATCCGATATGATTGAATATAACACGCGGTTATATCCGAGTATGCAGTAATAAACACCCTAACCAGGTGGGCTGGTCAGGCACAATAGATCTATCAATATTACAGTTGGTTGTCTTGTGTTTAAATGTATGTACATCCAAAGAATAAGCATATAGTCTCATGTATAACACGTATAAACAATGTGAGTAGCATGTATAATGTTTCACCCCAAAATGTATGAAAATGTAAAATAGGGGCTATGTAACTCACCTTGCAAGCGAGTATTTTTCCACGCGTGTAGGTGATAAGTATGTGGAAGCCTAAGCACGTTGATTCCCTATGTAGATAAATGGGTATCATTGTATGTTTACATGTGCGTATTAGTATTTAATTGTGTATAAGTTTATAATAGCATTTCTTAGTGTTATTTGCATAAAAGTTGGTCCAGATTTACTTGAAATTACTGATTTGATCGAAACTGCTTTATAGTTGTGACAGGTATCGAAACTATGTTCAGTCGAAACTACTAGTTTCGATTGACCATTTATAAGTGATACACAGGCTGTCGAAACTACCATCTATCGAAACTACTAGTTTCGATTGATCATTTATAAGTGATATTCAAGCTGTCGAAACTACCTTTTATCGAAACTACTAGTTTCGATTGATCATTTATAAGTGATACACAGGCTGTCGAAACTACCATCTATCGAAACTATTAGTTTCGATTGACCATTTACTCAATCGAAACTAAGTAGTTTCGATGGCCCAAACTTTAGCAATTAAAACAGTAATTCTTTTAGAACATTAGTATGTCTGGTAATTGATGGTTTTGGAGTCGTAACTTTGATTGGTTCGGTTTGCCTTATGATAACAGAAAGTAAAGAAACGAAGTTGAGGATTCTTACGTGGTCGTAAAGGGTCGAACGGCAGAGCTTTTAATTCGAGAATATCAAGAATGGGAATTCAAGCTTCGGGATGGAATTGGGCTCTAAGACTCTGGTCACAGCTTCACTCAGAGGCGACGAACACAATGCCGTCTTCAATTTGAAGTGAGAGTGGGTGAAAAAGGGGTCGCGAGCTCGACCAGGTCCGACTATGGCTATTTATACCCGAGCTTGATTTCTTTGTTAAAACGTGCAATTGGGCACGTTCCGACACTAGTCTGGACGAGACGAAAACTACCCAGACATTCAACATGCGTGGAGGTGGTCTGTCGGGCGCGAATTCGAAAGTGGGTTTCTCGGCCACCAACAGGATCAGACGATCCTTATGTTGGGGAGACCAATTGGTCGGGGCCTTTTGTTCGCGTGGAGGAGACGAGCTCAGGGATGCCTGTAGCGGCTGTCGAGGTGCAGGGGACAGCCCTGTCGGGGGTTCACCGGAAAATGGCTTTACCCGCCGGACCAACGAAGGGGGTGACCGGATAAACGATTTGGGAATTGGCAGTTTTAGTCCCTGGAGTTTGGTTTGACTTAAATTAGCCCTTGAAATAAATACGGATGGGTCCTTGTAGTTTAAATTGTCCAGAAACAGCCCCTCAACCAATTTTAGTTTTAAAACCTTCTAGTTTGATTAATTACAAAACGACCCCTGAACTTTTATTTAAATATATTAATTTAATTTCTTTTAAATCCAATTAATTTAAAAATGTTTTTATAACTTATTTTATTCTTTATTATTATAAATAATTTTTATAAAAGTTATTTATCTTATTTAAATAGGTTATTTTATTAAATATACAACTTTTTAACTTTAGATTTTTATATAAAACTTTATATTAATTTTAAAATTTATAAAATTCTAATTAGTTTAAATCCGTAAAATAAAATACCTATTTGTATAAAACCAAATAAAACTCTTACGCTTTATTAAAATGGAGAATGATTACACGATAATTAAAATACAAGTGCGAGAACGAAAAATCCGAAACGTCTCAGTCTCCCCATGTTTGAGGAATTTCGCCCCGAAATTCAACTAGTGGAGGCTATGAAAAGAGATGCGGATACTTGGTCTTCATTTGGTCTTCACGTTCCCAAGTGAACTCGGGTCCACGTTTAGATTCCCAACGGACCTTGACAATGGGGATGCGGCTACGCTTGAGTTTCTTAACTTCTCGATCCATGATTTCCACGGGTTCCTCAACAAAGTGCATTTTCTCGTCAATGTGCACTTCATCAAGAGGGATGTGGAGATTCTCGTCGGCTAGACACTTTTTCAAATTAGATACATGAAAAGTCGGATGAACGTTGATGAGTTCTGAAGGAAGATCGAGTTTGTAGGCCACTTTTCCTACCCTTTCGAGTATTTTGAATGGACCCACATATCGAGGTGCGAGTTTTCCTTTCTTTCCAAATCGGACTACGCCCTTCCAAGGTGATACCTTTAGGAGAACCATATCCCCAACTTGAAATTCCTTCCAAGGGTTTTCGTCTTTTATCGGCATAGCTCTTTTGCCGACTCCTTGCTACTCGAATGTTGTCACGAATAAGAAAGATTTTATCGGTGGTCTCTTGAATAAGCTCGGGACCGGTGATTTGTGCGTCACCAATTTCGTTCCAACAAATCAGTGAACGACATATTCGTCCATAAAGAGCTTCAAACGGTGCCATGTTAATACTTGTGTGGTAGCTGTTGTTGTAGGAAAATTCGATCAGAGGCAGGTGAGAATTCCAATTGCCACCAAATTCAATGACACAAGCTCTAAGCATATCCTCGAGTGTTTGGATTGTTCGCTCGGTTTGTCCATCGGTTTGAGGATGGTAAGCCGTACTTAGATCCAAACGAGTACCAAGCGCAGATTGTAATGATTGCCAAAATCGGGAAGTAAAACGCGAATCACGATCAGAGATGATGTTCAAAGGGATTCCGTGACGACTCACAATTTCATCAATGTAGATCTGAGCCAATTTCTCGACTCGATAGTCCTCACGAATAGGCAAGAAATGAGCAGACTTTGTAAGTCGGTCGATAATAACCCAGATACTATCGTGCCCACTAGAAGTGCGTGGGAGTTTGGTGATGAAGTCCATAGCAAGGTTCTCCCACTTCCACATGAGAATTTCAGGTTGTTCGAGGAGTCCGGAAGGCTTTTGGTGTTCGGCCTTCACTTTAGAACAAGTTAGGCATTTTGCCACAAAGAGGGCGATATCCTTTTTCATGCCGGGCCACCAATATTGCTGACGAAGACCCATGTACATCTTATCAGCTCCGGGATGTACCGAATATCGAGTTTTGTGGGACTCGTTCATCAAAAATATACAAAGGTCATCGCGATAGGGAACCCAGATACGGTCCAAGTAATACAATAGACCATTGGCTTTGGTTTCTAGCAAGAGTTCTACGCCACATGCCGTCTCTTGATACATGTTTCCCTCGGTAACCGAGGTGTGTTGTGCTTTGAGAATACGGGCTTGGATATCGTTATGAATATGAACACTATGAAGCATGATACGTTCTTTACGACTCAAGGCGTCGGCTACAACGTTTGCTTTGCTGGGGTGGTAGCGAATCTCACAGTCGTAGTCGTTAAGAAGTTCAACCCATCTTCGTTGCCTCATATTAAGCTCTTTTTGATTGAAAATATGCTGGAGACTTTTGTGGTCGGTGAAAACCACGCATTTGGTGCCATAAAGGTAGTGTCTCCAAATTTTCAAGGCGAAAACGACAGCACCAAGCTCGAGATCATGGGTCGTATAGTTCTTCTCATGGATTTTGAGCTGACGTGATGCGTATGCAATTACTTGGCCACGTTGCATTAGAACACAACCAAGACCTTGGTTGGATGCATCACAATAAACGACAAAGTCGTCATTACCACTAGGAAGAGTTAGAATAGGAGCATTGCAGAGCTTGAGTTTGAGAGTTTGAAAAGCTTCTTCTTGTTTGGGTCCCCACTCGTAAGGTTTACCTTTGTGAGTCAAGGCAGTGAGTGGAACCGCAATCTTGGAGAAATTTGAGATGAAGCCCGCTTTTGTTTTAGAATAGATGAGGAAGTCGTCAATGAAAACGATCACGAACTTGTCCAAATAAGGTTTGCATACACGGTTCATGAGGTCCATGAAGACCGCAGGTGCATTAGTCAAACCGAATGGCATGACCATGAACTCGTAGTGACCGTACCTAGTCCGAAAGGCAGTCTTCGGAATGTCTTCATCGAGAACACGAAGTTGATGGTACCCGGAACGGAGGTCAATCTTGGAGAAACATGTTGAACCTTGAAGTTGATCGAAAAGATCATCGATACGGGGTAAAGGATAACGGTTCTTAATTGTAAGCTTGTTGAGTTCACGATAATCGATGCACATTCGAAACGATCCGTCCTTTTTCTTTACGAACAGTACGGGAGCACCCCAAGGTGAATGGCTCGGGCGGATGAATCCTTTGGATGAGAGTTCTTGTAATTGACTTGCAAGCTCTTGCATCTCGAAAGGTGCAAGATGATAGGGGGCTTTTGCCACGGGAGTTGCCCCGGGCACAAGGTCGATACGAAACTCCACTTGTCTAGGGGGAGGAAGACCAGGTAAATCCTCGGGGAATACCTCGGGAAAATCTTGGATGATTGGAATGTCTTGCAATTTCTTACCCTTGTCTTTCGTGTCGACTATGTGGGCCAAGAAGGCAACGTACTTTTTCCGCAAGTACTTTTGTGCCAATGTGCAAGACATGATTTGAAGATCACGACATGGTTTTTCACCGAACATAACTAACGTGTCGCCCGAAGAGAGAGGTATACGAATACACTTTTCGTAACAAATAACCTCGGCATGGTGCTTGGATAACCAGTCCATGCCAATTATAATATCGAAGCTTCCCAATTGCATTGGAAGGAGATCAACAGAGAATTTATGATTATTAAGCTCGAGATTGCAGTCGCGAATAACAGAATTTATAGTAATAGATTTTCCGTTTGCTATCTCCACGGAATAAGAATTGTCAAGTTTCGTTCTTTGTTTAGCAAGTCGAGATTCAAAGGTAAGAGATACAAAACTCCTATCGGCACCGGTATCAAATAAAACGGATGCATAATGATTGTTTACGAGAAACGTACCGTTTATCACGTCGTTGTTTGCTTGAGCCTCATTAGCGTTTATGTTAAACGCTCGTCCTTGAGGACCACCTTGATGATGAAGTTTTGGGCATCAGTCACAGAAATGGTTTGCGTCTCCACATTCATAACATGCCCGACCATTGGGAGGTGCCGGATAGACGGGACGGTTGGCTGGAGCAGCTTGATGGACGGGAGGACGGGTACGGCAAGTAGTGACCACGTGTCCATATCGTCCGCAGCTTGAACATAATCGGCATGGTAGGTTGGCAGGATGATGGTACTTGCAGGTCTGGCATTGGGGATTCGGGCCCTGATAAGTTTTCGGGTTTTGACCCAAAGGGGCCACTTGAATAGCAGGTACAGCGGGAGTTACGGCTGCGAAGTTTCGACCCTTTCGTTTCTTGTTGCGGTTAGAAGACTCGGGTTTTACATCTTTGACAGCTGCAAGAGTGGAGACAACCTTCTTGGAACCCTTTCTTGTTAAGGTTCCGGCTTTGACGTGGTTGTCGGATAGTGTAGCGGATAGACGGATGGCAGCTTCAAGTGTAGGAGGATTGCTTCCTAACACAGCATCTTGAATTTGCGGGATTTCTCCCTAAGACAGTATCTTGAATTTGCCTAGGTAGTCCACTAATATACTTCTTAATGCAGCGGGATAAAGGTGTGACCATATGGGGCACAAGGAGACTCAACTCATGGAACCGAGTTGTATAAGCTAGACTTTCACCACCATCTTAGGCAAGATCCCAAAACTCGGCTTCCAGTTTCTTTACCTCATTTCGAGGACAAAATTCTTCGGTTATTAGCCTTTTAACCTCATCCTAAGGTAAGGCCATTGCTACTTCCACGCCTCTAGTTCTCTTTTCCCCATTCCACCACGTGAGTGCCCGTTTTTGAAAGACACTTGTGGCATGACGAACACGAAGGTTATCGGGGCAGTCACTATTGAGGAAAGTATTCTCAACACTTTTGAACGATTTAAGAAGTCCCGTAGCTCCTTCGATACTATAGAACTTAAGAGGATTACATGAGTTGAAATGCTTGAAGGTGCATTGTGATGGGTTGGCACGACCATTACCATTAGCCCCATGGTTACTATTTGTGGCACCATTAGCTTGAGTGAGTTGAGTTACAAGTTGTGCAAGGATAGCAGCAATGTCGGGATTGTTGTTGGTCACGGGAGCACGATGGGGAGGCATTCTACAGAATTGCACAACACAAGAAAAGATGTAAGAACTTATGAATGTTGTTTGCATTTAAAAGAATAAGATAACAAATAAAATAGTTAATCATGGTTTGGATTGTACTCAAATAGTGATATAATCACTTGAATACTATGACACATTAAGGTTAATTAAACTCATATAATTTTTCAAGGAAACATGCTTTAACCTATAAGTAAACACTCATCCCGGGAATTCCAAGGAAAGCATACGGGTCCCTCGGTTGATTGGGATTTATACGAAATGCTTTCCTAGACAGAAAACCCAGAATACAGGTGTCACCCTTCCAGATTGCACGCGTCCTCAAATAATTAACAAAGTTTAAAAGCCTTAACGAGGAAATAAAGAAATTTTATAGATTTAGATCCATGGAGTTTCCACATGCTAAGAAAGTGATGATAGAGAAATAGGTAAGAAGGTTATGAGGCTTTAAGGTATAGGTAGGGATATTGTTTATTTAATTTATTATTTAAGTATAGTCTAATAAGTCATGAATTTTAGCAAGTAAGGCATCAAAATTAAATAATAACTAATCGTAGTAAACATGTAAACACCTTGCATGTAGCACATATCACATAATCATGAAACATGGCATAAGTGGGTGTCCTAAAGTTATAGTCTAGGTTAAGGGTGTCTAATAACCTAGTTCCCTATAACCAAGGCTCTGATACCAATCTGTCACACCCAAACCAACGGCGAAAACGTCGGGGCGGGACATCTAGACTGTTCATGAGCACAAGGTTGACTAGATTTCAATATTTTACTCATGAAATTTAACTTCAAATAATTCAACACAATCAAATTCAAACAAGTACATAAACGAAATACATAATAGTCTTTGTTTAAATTTAACTAAGTCCAAAGCCTATTTGTAGCATGCCTTGATTAAACTCACTCATTAGCACCTGAAACATGAATAAAATAAAGTCAACTAAAAAGTTGGTGAGCATACACAGGTTTGTATATAGATAGCATATAGAGTATGAATAAACAAATCCTTACATAACATGATAAAATATGGCATTTATGCAGAGCAGCTATTGTGTAACCAAGTACAATCAAACCTTTGTAACTAGCATGCAAAATTGTGTTATCGGTAACAATCACCCCAATCTGGGTGGGTTTGTGAGACTCAATAGATCTATCATTGTTTACCGTCGGCTTGAATAGTTAATGATTGCACATAAATTGTTCACAAAAGTTAGCACACCTAGCACTCAAGCATAAAGCTCAAATTTGCACACATGAATGTAAAGAGGATTTGTACTTGTGTAGTTTGTGTAAATGTAAGCAATAGTTTGTATAGATTTCATGTTTCACCCCAAAAGTGTAAAAGAGTAAAAGGGGCTATGTAATACTCACTTGATTCAAAAGGCGTAGCTAACACGAGAGACTAGATAGTAACGAGATCCTTGTAATGCACAACGTTAACCTAGAGTGTAATATGTATTGAATTATTAGTGTGCACAATAGTCTATGTCTAAGTCTCGGGTTGAATTGGATGTGTGTTCAAAGAGTTGGAGTTGTAGGCGTTAAGTTTTGTTAAGTATAACCTAAATAAACAATCTTTGTTTAGATATAGATTAAATTAATAATTGATACTTTATTTATTTATTTATATAAATATGTACTTAATCATTTAGTGATAAAAATGTATCGAGCGTTTTATATTAAATATAAATTTAGTAAATAACTTTTGTTAATATATTTTTTTATAAATATGTGTAAATGAGTTGTATAAATAATATCTAGGTGTAGGGTTTAATAATAGGTATAAATTTAATTTTGTAGGTTTAAATAAATAACTCCTATTTATTTTAGAATAAGAATTTGATCTTTTTAAATAAGGTTAATATAAATCTTTATAAAATCAATTATTTTTAATTGAAAATTCATTTGAAATGCTTATTGTTTTTAAAATATAAAATTTAGTATTCTGCCAAGATTTTCTCACACACACGACCGTGCTTGGGACAAGGCACGATCGTGCTAGGAACACGGGCGCGACCGTGCTAGTCAGGGCGCGACCGTGATAGTCAGGGCGTGACCGTGTTGATCAAACAGAAGACATAACTAAGCTGTTTACTAGGCACGACCGTGTTTGGGCCAGGCAGACTGTGTCTAGGGTTCTGAGGCACGACCAAGTCAAGCCAAGGGCCACGACCGGGTCTGAGTTCGTGAGGCACGACCGTGCTGGTATTGACACGACCATGTCTCATGAGACACGACCGCGCTAGGAGATTAGCGCGACCGTGTCTATTCCAAAAAAGAAATGAATTGCTTAAATCTTATGATGTTAATGTTGGAAATCATAGGGCTTTCATCCATTAGGTGATTACTAGTCTATTGGTATATGTTAATTGCATTTAAAACATGTCCAAAGTAGGATTCGATTAAACCTTTTTAGAATGAACCCTAGATTCGGGTTCGTGTTAAATTAGCTATTTTAAGCCCAAATTAGGTGGGTTCTTTTGATCTATAGACTAAAACAAAGGTGTAGGAGGTTTCAATTACCCGGAAGGATGATGAACCGATGGCGTACGGATAGAACGAGTTTCGACGACGACGGGGTTTGATTTCCGGTGCCCTTTGCTGCGACTCCGGCTGCCTCAATGTTCTCGGGAGCTTTAGAGAAGGTCGATGATGTATTTGCTTGGGGGAATTGTAAATCAGAATGGAGGAATCGTTGGTCTCATGAAAGAATTTGACAGTTTTGAGACGAATCGACTTAATTGGATTTATTTGTTGTAATTACGGTGATTGAAAACTTAATTGTGCTCGTTAATAGTAGTGACGTGTGTAACGGTTACGAATTCGAACGATCCTGCATTTAAAACTGTATTTACGTTTCAACTGACGCGAGGCGCGACCGTGCCAAGGCACCGGGCGCGACCGTTCCAAAGTAAGGCGCGCGACCATGCCAAAGCACTTGACGCGACCGTGCCAGAATGAGGCGCGACCGTGCCTATTAGGGTTTCTTGTTAATTTGTAAAATCAGTTTTGATAGATTTATATAAGTATAAACTTATTTAGAATTTTAATAGGATATTCCCGTGTAAAATTTGCGGATTTGCATTGGAACATAGTATTTAATTGTTGGTACGAATAGAACAAGTCAGTGTACTAGAATTAGGTTTGAAATGTATCACATTGAACTGAAATACAGATAATGAAACTCGGAAATGTTACAATTGTCACTCCTAATTCTTCTGACTTTCTGTTTGAACAAATTCTCTAAACCTAGGATTAAGAATTGTACCAACTCTGTGGTTTTGACTTTAGAAGCAAGGAACTTAACCCATGAAAATCTAGAGAAATCATCTATTACTACCAGACAGTAAGATTTACCACCAATGCTCATGCAACTAATCGGTCCAAACAAATCCATATGCAGTAGTTCCAAGGGAGTTACAATAGAATTTTTTGTCTTAGATTTGTGGGACTTCTTGTGTTATTTTCCCTTCTTGCAAGGAATACAGTCATCAGGAACTGAAAATTTCATTTTCGGAACACCAAAAACCAGATCATTCTTCACAAGATACTTCATTTTCCGATAATTGATGTGAGAAAGTTTCCTGTGCAATAAAATAGAATCTTACTCAGACGCCTTGGAGAGCAGACAAGTAGGAATTGAATCCGTAGTAGTAGCAACACTCATGTCTAGGACATATGTGTCATTTCTCCTTAGAGCCTTCATTAGAATCTATTCGTCAGGAATTACAAAGCCCGGTTTCAAGATATAACACTCAGAATCATTGAAAAGAAATGAAAATTTCTTGTCACACACTTGAGATACACTTAAAAGATTATGTTCAAGTTGCTCCACATAGTTCACTTTCTCAAATTTGACTTTTTCGTTCTTTAAAGTACCCTGACCAGTTATGTACCCGCCTTTATTTCCAGCAAAAGCGACATAACCACTATCAATATTAATCACATCTTCCAACAAACGAATATTCCCTGTCATATATCGAGAACAACCACTATCCACATACCACGTATTGTTGATAGTCCTCCTTGTTTGTCCCTACATAAACAAAGAAAATCAGTTAGAAATTGGAACCCAAGCCATTGTGGTCTTGGGTCATCCAGATGGATCAAAATAAACAACTTCAAGCAATTCACAATCAACATTGTCATCAACCTTTGGAACATAAGATTTACAATTAGACGTTCTCAAAGAATATATAGTATGATTTGTTGGAAAAACATTATTAGATTTATGATTATCAGATTCAGGTATTTCCAAAAATTTCTTTAGTTTTCTATTACGTCTTCTTTGTTGTGGTCTAGAAAGTTTGACCTCCGGTTGAGACTCTTTTGGAATTCCAATATGTGGAATCTCAAACTTCTTTTGAAAAACAACGGGTTTAAAAATACTTTTATCATGTTGCTTAAATCCCGAAGATTTAGCAAATGATTGACAAGGCATATTCTTTTCAACACTAGACGTAGGCTTTTCACCATTTTGTCTTTTCAGAATCGTCACCACTTGTTTTTGTGAGGGATCACTCTTTAATTTGCCTTGATTCTTATAAGGACAGTGAATCAGAATATGACCAGCGTCATTACAATGAAAACAAACTCTTCTATCTTGATGATTTCTGATATAAGGAGTTTTTCTTGAATTTGATGACCCGTCTGATGAACAAGCTTCAGAAGATTTTTCTGAACAGTTGACTGGCTTCCTTGGAACAAAAACTTGTTTAGTCACTGTTGATGAATTCTTTTTTCTGATAACCAGCAGCAACAAAACCACTTGATTGTAGCATTTTGGAAAGTTTAGGTTGATCAACTTTCACCTCATCCGGTTCTGTTAAAATGCATCTATCACGGGTAACAATTTTCACTACCTTTGGTTCATTAATCTGCACTTCCTTTGGAATGCCTTCAACCTTATTATCATCAAAAACCTCATCCTCAGAATCAGAATCATAGATCATATCTTCACCAGTTACTGGATTCACCTTCAACACTGTCTTTGGATCAATTTCTTCTTCATGAATAATTTTTGGTTCAACCACATAATTTGCAATGAATGGTGGAGGAACAAATCCAGTTCCAGCAACCCTCTTAGTAGGATCAGCATTAGCATTAAAATAATCCAATACCACAGATGAATTTTCAAAGTTTTTCAGCTTTCTATGTAATTTGATCACATTAGATTCTTTATCAGAAATTTCTTTTTTCTTCTGAGCGACAATTTCATTTCGCTTCTCAATCTCAGCATAAGCCATATCCAGATGATATGCTTGTTCCTTATATTTCAATCCCAAAGAGTTTAAATCTCTTTTCAAAGACTCAATTCTATCTATACACAATTTATCATTATCTTTCAATTTTTGATTAATTGAATGCATCGATTTCATATCACAAATTAAATTTGTGTTATCATCCATTACTTTTTGCATTTTATCTTTTATACTTATGCAATTTGAGCAATAAATGTGACAGACAAAATCTTTTATCTTTGAAGGATCTGACATATCTGCCATGAAGACTTTTGCATTCGGGATAGTTTCAGAATCAGCACAATCAGAAGAATTTTGAGTTATAACAATATCATCTTCAGATACACCAGATGCAACATCAGTCTCACCATTTTATACTTGATCACTTTCTTCATCAGCACTTGACAAACTCTCACCATCACTTGAGTTATCATCATCAGTTAACTCTTCAGATTTTGTAGAATGAATCTCAGCTACAAACGCTTAACTTACCGAACCAACGAAATCTTCAAGATGAATACCCCAGTCATAATTTTCACCATTCTGGGCAACCAAAGCAGATGATGTAGATGCATGATTAGAATTTCCAGATCCAGCGGAGCCATGTGACTGATTACGAATGTTCTGAAAGTTATTAGGCTTCTTTTGAGAATCAAATTTAACTTTTGGTTTCACACATTCTTTGGAAAAATGACCATACTCTTGACAATTATAGCAACGAACTTTGGTTTTATCAAATCCCATACGTGAACGACTGTTAGACCCAATATACTTTCTTCCAGTCTTCTTCAAAAAATCCTTTGCTTGTCGCATCAGCATAGCCATGTTCCATTGAATGTTCATCTCTTCCAGATCAACATGATCAATCTGTCTGGAATCCTCCTAAATATCATCTGGATCATGAATCTTTCCTCCAAAAAAATTTTCATAAGAAGCCATAAAGGAAGAAAACATCGCTATATAATCATCAGCAACTCTTTGATTCATAGTATGTGTTCCAGATGATGAAGAAGTTGTATTTGCAGAGAAACATGAATGACTTGAAACTCCAGAACAATGATCATGAGAAACATCTTGAGTATCACCAGAAAAGAACGCAACCCCTGCACCAGTTTTGCCAGAAGACTTAGCAAAATACATTGAAGGATCTTGAATATGCTCCATATTGGTTTCCTTCTTCTTCATATTCAAATCATGTGACTGAATCTTGCCAAGAACCTCTTCAAGAGACATAGTTTTATACTTGATATTCTCTTTTATCAAAATCATATAAAAATCAAATTTAGATGGTAATGCCTCCAAAAACTTATCATTTATCTCTTCAGTCTCATAAACCACGGAAGCACTTGACAACTCACTCACCAAATGATAGAATCTCGTTGCAACATCATCTAAAGATTCATTTTGAAAGTGCTTGAATACTAAGAACTGCTTCTTCAGTAATTCTTTTCGGCTTTTCTTAACATCCAAACTACCTTCACACCGTTTTTGCAACGCTTCCCACAATTGTTGAGAAGTCCTGAATTGTTTAAAGCTATGATAAATTTCTTCAGGAAGAGAGATTGAGATACTGGCCATTGCCTTCTGTTATCTATCAAATAATTATTTTCCTTCTGTGGTTAACGCAGATACTGATTTAGGAACATCATCCTTTCCGATCCAAGTATATGTCGGATGCGTATAACCTTCCAAGATTGGAATCCATAAACTTGTATCAGTAAAAGATACGAACTGATCAAACCGATCTTTCCAGTTGGAATAATCTGCATGACTTAACAATTTGGGCGGTTTCTGAGATGTACCAATCTCGTTGACGTAATTTAACATATTAGTCACTTGCACCATATTTGCCATTTTCAGAAAAAAATTTCCATGTGTGGAACACAAACTCCCGTTAGGCGAAGATAATAAGTTCGCTTCAGCCAAACAAGCGAACTTGACAAGATCGCTTACCCAAGAAATCCAGTAAGTTCGCCTACTGATTAAGTTCGCCTACTAATTTCGCTTAAACTGAGAGAAGCAAAGTTAATAAGTTCACCTGCAACAACTTTCAGTAAGTTCGCTTACAGTAGCAGAAACAAACTCAGCAAGAACTTTAACCCAAACACGAACAAACAACACCAAATATCATCATTTCTCACAGATTAGAAGGAATTAGAGGAAATTGAACCGTAGGATTTAGTATTTTATGAATTAGAACACTTCTATCCGATTAATTTCACCAAAATCAACTTCAAATCCACGAATTCAGCAGTAAAATCAGTTTCAAGAACTTGAAAACTCCATGGATACAAAAACTTCAAAAATGATCAATTTCTTGTCAAATTATACACAAAAACGTCTCTAATCACCAAGAATCAAACGCAAATCACGAGCAATAGCTCTGATACCACTTGTAGGTCCACATGACTCATCTCAGATCGATCTCGTGACAGGACGTCTCGTTAACACGGAGTGTGGAATCCTACCGTATTAACGTTTTGTATATCAATTGACAATAGAAACAACAGGTAAATAAACTTTCTCTCTTATATCAACAAACAGAGTTTACAGAATACTTGATTGTTCAATCATTCTCTCACGTGTTCTAAACAGACTCCGTAAACTCTATATTTATAGATACACGTTCTGCAATAGGCGAACTTAACAAGTTCGCTTCAAAGATTCTTAGGCGAACTTAACAAGTTCGCCTCTAATAGACTAGGCGAACTTATCAAGTTCGCCTCTAGCTGAACTTGTACTTATACTTAGACAAAACTAAACAATTACATAAAAACATAAAGACAATAAGACCTAAACTATTACAAAGCTTTTGTCATACAATCTATGTCCTAACCGTTCAAAATATTCACCCCTCTCGACCGAAAAGTATTGTCCGAAATTTCATGTGTTCGAAATATTAAGACTTTTCGACCGAAAAGTATTGTCCTAAGTTTTCGACCAAAAAGTTCTAAGTTGGAAATTTTTCTGAATTCACCCAAGCTTCAAATTACAAGTACAGAATGGCTAGATATGTATACGATACTGAGAAGGTTATTGGGAAATCACCACCGATGCTGAAATCAATATCAGAATTTTCAAATTGGAAAATAATGATGAAGATGTATTTCAAGTTTACTGAACACACACTTTGGGAATGAATTGTGAAGGGTCCTCATATTCCCAAGACTGCAAATGCTGATGGGTTAGTCCCGATTGCTGATCCTGATCTTTATTCAAAGGAAGATACGAAGTTAATCGAGAGGGATAACAGAGCATTGGGTTCTATTATTCTAGCACTTCTGACTGAGTTGTATTTGAAATTTGAGCAACATGAAACTGCTCAGGGTTTGTGGAACGCTTTATGCATAAGATTTGAAGGAAATGCAGCTCTTTAGGAAAGCATAACCGATCTTCTACTGAAGCAATATACCATGTTTAGTTATAAGAAGAATGAGACTCTCAATGAGGGTGACCAGGTTTACAACCATGATCAACAGACTGAGAAAAATGGGAGTGAAATTTTGAAGAGTATAATCTAGGGAAGAAGCTGTTAGACTCATTGCCAGATTGCTGGAGCATACTTTGTATGCTAATCAAGAACACAACTCCAGATCTGAAGAGTAAAACCCTTGATGATATTATCTGTCTGCTCGAGTCTTATGAATTGGATGCAAAGAAGAGAGAACTGAACAACCAGGATAAAAAAAATAACTCAGGTTCAACAAATGAAGCGCTATTCTCTTGAAGCAGTGAGGGAAGTAGTGGAACAAAATGTGAGAAATACAAAGGCTGTTGTGAACACTCTTCTGGTGAAAAATTCAAGTCATCTGGACAAATCCCTAAAGATCATATTGCTCTGTTCGGAGGTTTCATGAGATGCTATGATGCATTGGTGACAGGAAAGTTACAACCTGCCGTGCATGATGTAGAGGATCTTGTTCAGATCAATCCTGATGACTTGGAATATATGGAGTTGCAATGGCAGATGGCCATGATAGCTGTAAGGGCTAAAAAGTATATGCAGAAAGTTGGGAAGGACAAGCTTCAGTTTGGGAAAAAGGTTGGTTTTGACAAAGCAAAACTCCGATGCTACAACTGTCAGCAACTTGGTCACTTCGCTTGTGAGTGTAACAAGGACAAGAAAAAGAATGTTGAGGGAAGCGGAGTTAAGCTAGTAGAGATGATTAATGAGACTGACAAATCAGAGAAGGCTCCAACTGCACTCATGTCCAAACAACTTAGCAATTGTTAATGGGAAGATGAGATCGAGGATGCTGAGGATGAACTAGATGAAGCCTTGATGACTGAAATTAATGATTCAAAGAAACCAGCTGAAATTGCTAGTGATTGTGCACTCAAAACAGATTCTAAAGGAAAGGGCAAAGCTGTTGATTTTGATGAAACTTCAGAAAGTTAAAAATGAACAGTCTTTACATATGGTTAGAACAAAGTAGAATATAAAATTGAAAGAACAAGTCATTGTGACTAAGATTGTAAAAGGTCAAAGTCAACCCGGGTCAAAGATGACCTGGGGTACCTATTTCTCATTAAATTTGTCTTGAATGTGTAGAGTTTAACCGGGAGGACTATTAATAATGTTTGGCATGTTGATAGTGGTTGCTCAAGGCATATGACTGGACAAAGAGAAATTCTGGAAAACTTTCGAGCTTTTGTGGGTGGTTTTGTTGCGTTTGCTGGAGATAAAAAGGGAGGAAAAATAACTGGTCAAGGAATAGTGTCGAATGATCTCATAATATTAGAGAAAGTAAATTTTGTGTCTCAATTTGAATTCAATTTACTAAGTGTTTCTCAAGTTTGTGATAAAGACATACCAGACCATTTTACTACAAAGGAATGCTTGTTCTTAAAGCCTAGACTGGTTATTCCAGAAGAAATGATTCTGATGCGTGCTCCAATGAAGTTCAACACATATGTGGTTGATATGAATGATCATACTACACCAGTAAATGTCTCATGCTTGTTATCAAAAGCGACTGGTTCAGAATCTTGTTTATGGCATCGAAGAATGGGTCATGTGAATTTAAAGAACATGAATAACTTGGTGCATAAAGATTTGGTGGGTGCGAGGATTTCCAAAGAAAGAGTTCATAATTAAAGAAAATTTCATGTCATGCACAAAGGGAAAACAGCACAAGAAGTCCCATCCAAGAAAAACCATAACAACTTTTACTAGACCTTTATTTCTGTCACACCCCCAAATTCCACTAACGGAGTTTTACCGCTTTGGAAGGTGACAAACCAGGATCTCAGACATCAGTTACTTCAAACGACACTATATGAGACTTGAAATGTAATAACATAAAAGATCAAGGTTCAGAGTGTATATGCGGAAGCGTTAAATGAAAGTAAATGCGCAAAACAACGCGCCCAAGTCCAATTACAAACAAAAGATAAATATTATTCAGTAGATAATTATTTCAATTGGAGTCCAAGACACATGCATGACTTAACGTGATCT
Organism: Smallanthus sonchifolius; assembly: GCA_023525975.1. NCBI lineage: Eukaryota > Viridiplantae > Streptophyta > Magnoliopsida > Asterales > Asteraceae > Smallanthus > Smallanthus sonchifolius. Next base: position 30,600,473 of record CM042045.1, read on the forward strand.
TGAGTGCCAACCTGAGAAAACATGTAAGAAAACGAGTCAACACTAGGTTGGTGAGTTCACAGGTTTCAATCATTTAAAGTAAAGCGTTTACGGATTATGTACATTCAATATGTATATCAATAGGTTGCATGCCTATATTCATGTTTTGCTAAAGCGCTCGCAACCGAAACTGACAGTGTGTTTGTTTGTTTGCCTCCAGCCAGGTCTATCAACTCTGACTAATGTGTTAAGGTCAATATAACACCCGTTCGACCTCCAATCGAGTTAGCGCGACTAACACGGGTGGGGTTTGTCAAACCCAGTAGTACTACCAAAATTACCTCGTTCTTACCATATTAACGGTCTGATGTGTGTGAGGACTTTTCAAGATAGTGTGTTACGCTTAGCCTCAACAGTGATATCATATGAATTACAATAAACCAAAAAGTTGTGACATGTTTTCTCCCCCAAATAAAAACAGTAAAAGGGGCCGTGAAACTCACCTGCGTTGCGTAGTAGGTAGTATCACACAAGTATGAGATTTGGAACCTCAAATGTTAGCCTGCACGGCTTACGTATGCCCTACAATTATAAACACATAAATTAGGGCAAGTTGGGATTTGTGACGAAGACACGGAAAATTAGAACGTCTTAACGCATTCTAAGGATCTAAGAGTAGGCGAACGTGTCTACGGGAATAAAGATTTCTTAATTAATTAATTATTAAGATAAATACGTTTGGTGTCGAACGTTTCTAATAATGGATAATAATAACTAATTATATTCGTGTGTTTGTGCCATTTAAAATGGTTAGGAAAATAATATAACTATATATATTCTTTTTAAGTTCGTATGATTAAAAAAATAATCATTTGTGTGGAAAATAATAAATATATTATTTTTGATCGAGGATAAAACCGAGGGTAAATAATATAATAACTTATATTATTTACAAGTTTGAAACGTTTCATTGAGTTTATAAACGTGGGTAAATAATATAACAATTATATTATTAATTGGTTTGAAAACATCACACGAGGTATAAAACGATACGAAATAATATAAACATATATATTATTTAATAAGATTAGTCACGGGTTGAAAATAATATAAACATATTATTTTATACGAAGTTACGGTTTGAAAATAATATAAATATATTATTTTTATTTGATAATAACATAAATATATTATTTATAAAAGTGGGAAAACTAATAAAATGGATTAATAAATTAAACCCGAGCCTAAGGGTCGTTTTCCGGGATAAAACACTTTTATATATTAATATAATAATATAGGGGTAGGTTTTATAATTAAATAATGCTTTGAAAATAAATAAAAACCGAAACAGGGGGAGGGAGACTCCAACCCGGGTCTCCTCCCCACCAGTCACACGATCTACCAGTCCTGCCCGCTAGGGAATCGCAAACAGAACCGGATTCAAAAGGTTTTAATCATAAACTCTCGTGGGTTCTTCCCCCTATCGCGATCCGGACCAAAACCGTTCCAAATCCAACGATTTCGAATACGAATTGAATTGGAAGCATAGGGGTTTTGATTACGGAGCATATGCGAACCTGATTACAAGTTTAATTGGAAAAACATCAACTTTAAGGTCGTTAATTGCTCGAAAACAAAGCCGAAACCCTAGTTTTCGAACACAGAATCAAATTGAGTAAATCATATATTGAGATAAGTTTGATTCATAGGGTTATCAATGATTATATGATTGCGAGTCTAATCCAGTAGTTTAATTTCATTTAAATCGAATGTAGGTAGAGGTTTGATTAAACAGAAATCGTATGAACCCTAGGTTCTGGATCTTGAAGAATTTGATGTTATGGAATCAAATTAACATGGAGTTTTTACTGAGTACATGTTTGCGAATCTGCCCATATGATTTAATTCCATTTTAGTTAAGTATAGGATCAAAAACCCCAAATCGAATAAGGACGAACCCTAGAATTCGGGTTATGAAAAATTAGATGTTAAAATGTTAAATTGATAGAGGGCTTTCACTCAATGGATGGTTACGAGTCTAAATGTGTGAATTAATTGGATTAAGAACCTGTTTAGATTAGGGTTCGATTAAATCAGTTAAAAATGAACCCTAGAATCTGGATTTGGTAGAATTGAGTGTTATAAGCCCCAATTAGCATAGGGCTTACAATCCAGGGGTAAAAGCGAAGCTACAAGTGTAAGAATTTACCAGATTGGGATTTGAATTGGAGGCGCTCGACTAACACAGCTTCCGACTGTGAACAGCTTCAACTCCGGCGAGTTTGGTTCCACCTCCGATTGAATTGACGCTTGAAACAGCTTCACAGGGTTTCGTTTGAGGTGTGCAGAGTTCCAATTCGTGCGAATAGTATGAGAATTTGCCGAATTCGATAGTTAAACGGTAATGGTCGACGGTTATGATGTAAATGCCCATAATTGGGTTTGATTACGATTCAATTTCTGTGTTTAATGTGATAATGGTGATCGTTAATGTCTGTGACGTGTCCAACGGTTACAAAATCGGGCGAATTCGATCATGAGCGTTTGAATTGGATTAAAGCTGCGAGTTTGACTTTCTAAAGTCAAACAGAAATCAAGTTAGGGTTAATTACAGAAGTGGTCCCTCTAGTTTTATGTTATGAAGTTTTGAAATGATAGAACAAGTCCCTGGAGTTTGGATTGGGTTATCTATGTTAGGAACTTGTTAGTTTGACTATCAAAAGTCAACAGGAATACAATTTTTGACTTTGAAAAGTCAACAGATTTGATTTAAGAGTATTTACATAACTAGTCCTTATAGTTAGAGTTTGAAGAAATGACAGAAACAGTCCCCGAAGTTTGAATTAAGTTAATTAGGTTAACTTTAACTGGATTTAAATAACGAAGTTAAACTGAAAAGTCCGGATTGTCACATCATCCCCTAGTTGAAAGAATTTCGTCCTGAATATTAAAAAAAATAAATAAATAAATAAAAATAAAAAAAAATTCCAGATGTCACATCATCACCTAGTTGAAAGAATTTTCGTCCCGAAAATTAGGATAGTACTTTAAGAGTTTGAAGTGGATTGCTTGAACAGATGCGGATACTTGCGTATCATCTGATCCTCGTGTTCCCACGTGAATTTCGGTCCGCGTTTCGAGTTCCAACGAACTCTGACAATAGGGATTTTACTGTGTTTTAACGTTTTGATTTCCCTATCCATGATTGTTATCGGTTCTTCAACGACCTGCAGTTGTTCATCGGTTTGTAGTTCCTCAAGAGGAACCGCGAGTGTTTCGTCGGCTAGGCATTCTTCAAGTTTGAGACATGAAAGAAATTGTGTACCCCACTAAGTCCTTCAGGTAGGTCTAGTTGATACGCTACTGGGCCAATTCTCTTCACTATCTTGAATGGTCCAACATAACGGGCATTCAGTTTGCCTCGTTTTTCGAAGCGAATTACACCCTTCCAAGGTGAGACTTTTGAATAGAAACATGTCGCCTATTTGAAACTCTAACGGCTTACGACGCTTATCGGCATAACCCTTTTGACGATCATAAACTGCCGCCATACGGTTTCGGATTTGAATGATCTTTTCAGAGGTTTCGAATACAAGTTCGGGACTTGTAAGTTGGCTATCCCCAATTTCAGCCTAACAGATAAGAGATGGCATTTACGTCCGTACAATGCCTCGAATTGTGCCGCCCTGATACTAGTGTGGTAACTATTATATAGGAGAACTCCACTAGAGGTAAGTGAGACTATTATTTGCGCATTCATGAAGGGTATAATGCCCATAATAGCACCACTCCTTTCGCCTTGGACGGAGAGAGTTCCTCCATTAGGAAGAGGAAGGCGAACGATTTTTTTTTTCGACAGATAATCTCAGCTTGGTTCTTAGATAATCAGTCCATTCCGACAATCACGTCGAAACTACCGAGTGTGACCGGTATGAGATCAAAGTCAAATTTATGACTAGTCAGTTCAAGTTTACAACCCTTAAGATCATGGGTTGCTTATATTATTTGTCCGTTGGTTATTTCAATGGTGTATCTGTTTTCTAACAGAGTTGGGGTTTTTCTTAGTAGGTTGCTAAGTTTATTAGTCATGGAATTCCTATCAGCATCAGTGTCAAATAGTACAGAAGCAAAATAGTTGTTTAGAAGGAACTTACCGGTAACCACGTTGTGGTCATAATGAGCTTTTCCGGATCCGAGCACAAAGGCTCGCCCCTTTGCACCATTCCCTGCATTATTGCCCTAGTTGTTATTATTGTTTTGGTGGTTGTTGTTGTTGTCGATGTCACCCTTCTTTAATTGTGGACAATCCTTCTGGAAGTGTCCCTCTTTTCCACATTCAAAACAACCTTTGGTAAAACCCGGTTGTTGGAAGGTCTGCTTGGCTTGTAATTCCACTCTGCAGTCTTTGGCAGCATGGCCCACCTTGCCACACCGCTGATAACGGTTTTTGTCACAAGAACCGAGGTGGTGGTAATTACATTTGTTACACATGGGGTGTCTCCCAATATAACCACTTTGATGCTGACCCGAAGAGGTCGACTGGTTGAAGTTCTTCGTAGGTTCAAACCTACGCTGTTGTTGTTGCTGTGATTGATTTGGCTGAAATCCCATGTTGTTATTGTTACTGTCAAACTTCCTCTTGTTGTTGTCAGTAGACTTGGATGCTGACTTCCTGGGAGGTAGTGTCCCTTGGGTAATGACTTGGTCCGTCAGTTTGTGAGCAAGACGGATGGTTTGTTGAATGGTAGTGGGGTTGGATGAAGTAACCATGCTCTGGATTTGTAGTACTAATCCACTGATGAAAATTTCAATTCTCTTGTAGGGTGGTGTGACCATGTGAGGACACATCCCCGCTAATTCATGCGAGCGAGTGGTGTAGAGTTCTATTTCAGAACTCTCCATTTTCAGATTCTAGAATTCTCCCTCGAGTTTCTGAATTTCATCCCTGGGACAGTACTCTTCCTTCATCAGGATCTTGAAATCTTCCCATGGTGATGCATTGGCCATGTCCAGACCTAGCATCTCGACCTGTGCATTCCACCATGTGAGGGCAGGACCCTCTAGAGTTCCCGATGCAAATTTGACTCGGTCGGCCACAGGGCAGTTACACATGGAGAACACAGATTCAATCTTTTCAAACCATCAGAGTAATCCGACAGCTCCCTCAGCTCCACTGAATGTGTGGGGCTTGCAGTCCATAAATGTCTTGAAGGTACAGACATGCTGATTGTTTTGTGGATTGTTCGCTTGCCCTGGATCAGAAAAAGTAGGTTGGGTTTAGGAAAGAGTGGAATAAATGTGTACAATTGGTTGTCTAGAGTTAACGGTTAACGCGTTTACCTACAATATGTGCTGCTAAGGCTTCAGCAACACTGTCATTAATTAACGCAGCCAGTTCGGCTGGTGTCAGGTTTATATTTCCACGACCACCGTTACGACCGCCACGTCCACGTCCGGCCATGATTCTTCATATTCACAAACACAAGAAATGAGTAAATATATCGCATATTAACATCATTCAAGTGTAAGCAAATAGAAGGAGATGTGTAAAGACATGCAGGTTTATGATTTCAGTATAAGGCTAACTTAAATCATAAGGCCATAGAATAAATAGTTCAACTCAAACAGTTCACTAAGATTTTATTGGAATTGGAACATCCTTACCCATTTAGGTTTTTATTTGAAAGATAAAGAAATGACAAAATAAGATAAGATAGAATAGTGTTAGGACATAGATTTGTAATGACAAAAGCTTGTAATAGTTAGATTTTATGTCTTTATGTTTTGTCATGAAATTGTAAAGTTACCAAGTGTTTTTAGTAGTAAGCCTAGAGGCGAACTTAGTTAAGTTCGCCTGACCTATCAGAGGCGAACTTAATAAGTTCGCTTAGGCATAGCTGAGGCGAACTTGTTAAGTTCGCTTAGTCTGTTTCAGGCGAACTTAATTAAGTTCGCTTACATCAGTTTTGGTTCTATATATATGTGTTACAGAGTCATTAGACAGTGAGTTGAACAAAAGTGAACAATTGTCTGATTGAGTCTGTAACCATTGTTATTCTGAATATAATCGAGAAGTTTATTTACGCGTGTTGTTTTGGATTGTCGGTTAGTATACAAATCGGTAACGCGAAGGATTCCGCACTTCGTGTTATATCAACGTCATATCACGAGTTTGATCAGTAGCTGAGTTACCTGGACCTACAAGTGGTATCAGAGCAAAGTGCTCGTGAATTTAGTACGATTCTTAGTGATAATTGACGGTTTTTGTGTACAATTCGACAAGATTTTCAACATTCTTGAAGTTTCTGCAACAATGGCGTTTTTCAAGTTCTTGAAGACTGTTTCTTGACTGAATTCGTGATTTTGGAAGTGAAATTGACGAAATTAGACCGATAAAACTGTTACATTTGTTAAAATTCATAATCCTACGGATCAATTTCCTTAAATTCCATCAATTCGCTGAGAAATCATGAATTTTGAAGGTTTCGGTTCGTGTTTGGTTGAAGACTAATTGATTCTGTTACAGCAGTTTAAGCGAACTTGCTGAGTTCCTGTTCAAGCGAACTTAGCAAGCGAACTTCTCACATTTCAAGCGAACTTAGCTGTTAAGCGAACTTACCAGATTTCCTCCTTAAGCGAACTTGTCTTGTTCGCCTGATATTAAGTTCGCTTAGTACTCCCTAAAGCGAACTAATTAAGTTCGCCTGAGGGTAAAGAAGTTCAGTACTTAGAAAATTTTTCAGAAATTTTTTTTAACATGGCAAATATGGTTCAAGTCACAAACATGTTCAATTATGACAATGAGATTGGAACATCTCAAAAACCTCCGAAGTTGCTGAATCTATCTGATTATTCAAATTGGAAAGATCGGTTTGACCAATTCGTATCTTTTACCGATACTAGTTTGTGGATTCCAATTTTGGAAGGATATACACACCCTACTTATTCATGGATGGGAAAAGATGATGTTCCAAAACCAGTGTCTGCTTTATCTACTGAAGAGAAGTTGTTATTTGATTGAGAAAAGAAAGCAATGGCTAGCATATCGATGTCTCTACCAAAGGAAATTTATCACCGTTTTAAACAGTTCAAGTCTTCTCAACAGCTGTGGGAAGCTCTACAGAAAAGGTGTGAAGGGAGTTTAGATGTGAAGAAAAGTAGAAAAGAGTTACTAAAGAAGCAGTTCTTAGTTTTTAAACATTTTCAGAATGAATCTTTGGATGATCTTGCTACAAGATTCTATCATCTTCTTAGTGAACTGGATAGTGCATCAGTGGTATATGAGACTGAGGAAATCAATGATAAATTCTTGGAGGCTTTACCATCAAAGTTTGATGTGTATACGGTTTTGATCAAGGAAAATGTTAAGTACAAAACCATGTCTCTTGAAGAAGTTCTAGGGAAGATCCAGTGACATGACATGAATTTGAAAAAGAAAGAGACTAATTTGGAGCATATCCAGGATCCCTCGATGTATTTTGCCAAATCTGTTGGTAAATCTGGTACTGGTGTAGTATTCTTTTCTGGTAATGCTCAAGAATCTTCAAATGATCAGTGTTTTGGAGTCCCAAATTATTCTGGTCATACAAGCCATTCTGGATTTTCTGCTACTACTGCTTCAACATCATCTGGATCTCATGTGAATCAGAAAGTTGCTGATGATTATTTGGCTATGTTTTCTTCTTTCATGGCATCATATGAAAATTTCATGGGAGGTAAAATACATGATCCTGAGGTTATAGAAGAAGATTTCAAACAGATTGACCCTGTTGATCTGGAAGAAATGAATATTCAATGGAATATGGCAATGTTGATGCGACAGGCTAAAGATTTCTTGAAGAGAACTGGTAGGAAATATATTGGTTCAAATAGTCGATCGCGTATGGGGTTTGATAAGAGCAAAGTTAGGTGTTACAACTGCCAAGAGTATGGTCACTTTGCTAAGGAGTGTGTGAAGCCAAAGGTAGAATTTGATTCTCAAAAGAAGCAATCTAACTTTCAGCATAATAGGAATCAGTCACATGGTTCATCTGGTATTCAAAATCATGGTCCTTCTGGTAATACAAATCATGCATCTGCATCATCAGCTTTAGTTGCTCAAAATGACGAAAACTATGATTGGGGCATTCATCTGGAAGATTTGGTGGGTGCTGTGAGTCAGGCTTTTGTTGCAGAAATTCAGTCAGAAAAACCGGAAGAGTCTACTGATGATGATAGTTCTAGTGATGATTCATGTGATAGTGATAGTGTTCCAAGTGTTGATGATGAGGAAGAAAAAGGGCAAAATATTGATTCTGATGATGTGACAAGGGTTGCTAATGAGGAAATTGTTCTTACAGAAAATACTTCAGTTGGTGATGATGCAGAAAATATTCCAATTGCCAAAGTATTCATGGCAGACATGTCTGACCCGACTAAGGTAAAAGACTCTGTTTATGATATATTTTGTTCTAACTGTATTTCTGTTAAAAATAAAATGCAAAAGGTCATGGATGATAACACCAATTTGATTTGTGACATGAAATCAATGCATTTAGTAAATCAGAAACTGAAAGATAATGATAAGCTATGCATTGATAGAATTGAGTCTTTGAAAAGAGACTTAAATTCTCTTGGGTTAAAATACAAAGAGCAGGGTTATCATCTTGATATGGCTTATGCTGAAATTGAAAAACAAAATGAAGTAGTTGCCCAAAAGAATAAGGAAATTTCGGAAAAAGAATCTGAGGTGATAAAGTTACATAGAAAGATGGAACAATTTGAGAATTCATCTGTAGTTCTGGATTATTTCAATGCTAATGCTGATCCAACAAAAAGGGTTGCTGGTATTGGATTTGTTCCTCCTCCATTCAATGGGAATTATGTAGTTGAGCCTGAAATAATTCATGAAGAGGAGATTGATCCCAAGACAGTATTAAAAGTGAATCCAGTGACGGGTGAAGACATGGTGTATGATTCTGATACAGAGGATGAAGTGTTTGATGATTCAAAGGTTGAGGGTATTGCGAAAGAAGTGAAGATTGAGGAACCAAAGGTTATGAAGAATGTTACTCGGGATAGGTGCATCTTGACAGAACCTGAAGAGGTGAAGGTGGTTCAAACTAAACTTTCTCCAATATTAAAGTCAAATGGGTTTGTTGCGGCTGGTTTTCAAAAAGTTAATTCTTCAAAGGTGCCAAAACAGACTTATGTTCCTAAGAAGCCGGTTAATTGTTCTGGGCATTCATCCGAAACGTCTTCTTCTGATGGTTCTTCAAATTCGAAGAAAACACCTTATTTCAGAACTTATCACGAACGAAGAGTGTGTTTTCACTGCAATGAAGTTGGTCATATTTTGATTATTTGTCCATACAAGAACAATGGTAAAATGAAGGCTGTTCCTTCACAACCGAAAGTGGTGAAAATTCTAAAAAGAAAAGATGAGGGAAAGTCGTCTTTCAGTCTGGAGAAAAATATGACTGATCATTCTTTTGTTAAATCCCATGGATTTAAACAACAGAATTTATTGAATGCTAAATCTTTTGTTTGCAAAGAGAAATTTGAGATTCAAAAAGTTGGGATTTCAAAAGATACTCGTCAGGAGGTTAAATTGTCTAGACCTCAAAGAAGAAGAAGAAACAGAAAATTAAAGAAAATTTTGGAAACATCTGAATCTGAAAATAATTTTTCAAATAATGTTTCTAAAAATAATAAAAATGGTTCTTCTTTGAAAAAGTCTGATTGTCAAACTTCTGTTCCAACAGTGAATGATAATATTGCTTGTAAATTACAAGAAGTGGTTTATTTTGATCAATCAGGACGACCCAAGACCACGATGGCTTGGGTTCCACTTTCTAACTGATTCTCGTTGTTTATGTAGGGACAACCAAGGAGGACTATCAACAATACATGGTATGTGGATAGTGGTTGCTCTCGACATATGACAGGGAATGTGAAATTGCTTGAGGATGTGATTAAAATTGATGGTGGTTATGTCGCTTTTGCGGGTAATAAAGGCGGGTACATAACAGGCCAGGGAACGTTAAAGAATGACAAAGTAAAATTTGAAAAGGTGAATTATGTTGAGCAGCTGGAACACAATCTTTTAAGCGTATCACAAGTCTGTGACAAGAAGTTTTCGTTCAATTTCAACGATCATGAATGTTATATTCTAAAACCGGGTTTTGTGATTCCTGATTAATGGATTCTTATGAAGGCTCCAAGGAGAAATGACACGTATGTCCTTGACATGAGTGTCGCCACTACAACGGATTCAATTCCAACATGTTTACTCTCCAAGGCGTCGGAATCTGATTCAATATTGTGGCACAGGAAGCTAGCTCACATAAACTACAGGAAGATGAACTACATTGTTAGGAATGATCTTGTGCTTGGTATTCCGAAAATGAAATTCTCAGTTCCTGATGATTGTATTCCGTGCAAGAAGGGGAAGCAAAGAAAGAAATTTCACAAATTAAAATCGACAAATTCTATCGTAACTCCGTTGGAATTGCTGCATATGGATTTGTTCGGTCCAATAAGTATTAGGAGCATTGGTGGGAAATCGTACTGCTTGGTATTAACTGATGATTACTCCAGATTTTCATGGGTTAAATTTCTTTCATCTAAAGCTGAAACCACTGAGTTGGTTCAATACTTAATCCTGGGTTTGGAGAATTTATTAAATCTGAAAGTTAGAAGAATCAGGAGTGACAATGGCAGCGAATTTAAGAATAGCAAAATGGGCTTATTCTGTTTACAAAAAGGAATTCATCATGAATTCAGTGCGCCATATGTTCCTCAACAAAACGGTGTTGCTGAACGAAAGAACAGGACGTTGGTTGAAACAGCTCGCACGATGCTTGCAGATTCTAAGCTTCCAGTCACCTTTTGGGCTGAAGCTGTTAATACTGCGTGTCATGTTTTGAACCGGGTCTTGACCGTCAAGCGACATAACAAGACTTGCTATGAATTGTTAAACAATCGAAAGCCGAATCTGGAATACTTACTACCTTTTGGTAATCCGTGTACCCTACTGAAGGTTCGAGATGTCCCGACAAAATTCAGTGCGAAGGCTATTGAAGGGATTTTTCTGGGATATGTGGCTAATTCGACTACCAAGAGGGTTTATAACAAAGAGACACGCCAAGTTGAAGAATGGTTCCATATTGACTGTTCAAATCGGTCTTTACCACAAATGGCGATTGGTCTGGATTGGGCATTTGATTATGAAAACTTATTCAAGTCTTTTCATTTACCTTCTGACATTTCTGATGAAGATGCTGCTGTTCTTTATGATTCCTGTCAAGATGCACAGCATAATGGATTTCTACCAAATGCAATTCCCAATTCATCGATTCCTTCTACTTCTGCTCCCGCTCATAATGTTGCTTCTTGTTCCGGTCCACAAGATTCAGAGAGTGAGGAGGATAATGCTATTTTTCAAAATTCTTCTGCTGATCCGCTGTTGAGTGATGATCCATTACCTTTGACACAGGATCAGGGGGAGATTCCAACAAATTTAGACTCGGAAATTCCAATTCCTCAAGATTATTCTTATCAATCTGATTCTACTCAAGTTGATGTGTTGCCAGTTCCTGAGGTCGCATCCATCAAGGAACACAAAGATCATCCAGTAACAAATATAATTGGAAATTTACATGATGGAGGGAAAACTCGTTCTCTTGTTGACAATACTTGTTTGTATACTTGCATTAAAGATTCTGGTGTTCTTGATGATTGCTCACATTCTTGCTTTATTTCCCAGGTTGAACCCAAGAATGTAGAGATGGCTTTAAATGACAATAACTGGATAGAAGCTATGCAAGAAGAATTAGCTCAATTTGATAAACTGAAGGTTTGGAATCTGGTTGATTTACCGAAAGGTGCATATCCAATAGGAACCAAATGGGTATTTAAATGTAAAAAGGACGATCGAGGTGTCGTGGTACGCAATAAGGCAAGATTAGTTGTCCAGGGCTTCAATCAACAAGAAGGAATTGATTACACCGAAGTTTATGCGCCGGTTGCAAGGCTTGAAGCTATAAGGCTGTTTCTCGCTTTTGCTTCCTTTAAAGGATTTAAGGTGTTTCAATTAGATGTCAAGAGTGCATTTTTATATGGAAAGGTCAAGGAGGAAGTCTATGTGTGTCAGCCGCCGGGGTTTGAAGATCCGCTGAATCCGAACATGGTTTTCAAGCTAGATAAGGCTCTTTATGGTCTTCATCAGGCTCCTCGTGCGTGGTATGAGACTTTATCAACACATCTTTTAGCGATTGACTTTGTTCGTGGAAAGATAGACTCGACCTTATTCATAAAGAAATCAGGGGGAGATTACCTACTGGTACCGATTTATGTGGATGATATTATATTTGGCTCGACAAATGAAGGGTTGTGCAAAGAATTTGAGGGTGTTATGAAGTCGAAATTTGAAATGTCTGCGATGGGAGAGTTATCGTTTTTCTTAGGTTTACAAGTAAATCAAAAGGAAGATGGTTTCTTTATTCATCAGTCCAAATATGTCAAAGACATCTTGTTCCGGTTCAAGATGGAGGACTGTACTTCATACGATACTCCAATTCCGGTCAATCATAAGTTAAATTCTGACCCGGAAGGAAAAGATGTGGACTGTCGACTTTATAGAGCTATGATTGGATCCCTCATGTACTTAACCACTTCAAGGCCGGATATAATGTTTGCCGTGTGTATCTGTTCCAGATTTCAGGCAAAGCCAAAAGAATCTCACTTCCGGTTCAAGATGGAGGACTGTACTTCATACGATACTCCAATTCCAGTCAATCATAAGTTAAATTCTGACCCGGAAGGAAAAGATGTGGACTGTCGACTTTATAGAGCTATGATTGGATCCCTCATGTACTTAACCGCTTCAAGGCCGGATATAATGTTTGCCGTGTGTATCTGTTCAAGATTTCAGGCAAAGCCAAAAGAATCTCACTTAATTGCTGTGAAAAGAATCTTTCGGTATTTAAAAGGAAAACAACGTTTAGGGCTATGGTATCCTCATGGTTCTAACTTTGATTTCAATGCTTATACTGATTCTGATTTTGGTGGTTGTTTTCTGGACAGGAAATCTACAACAGGTGGTTGCCAGTTCTTAGGAAATCGACTTGTATCCTGGCAATGCAAAAAGCAAACCACAGTCTCGATTTCAACATGCGAAGCAGAATACATCGCTGCTGCAAGTTGCTGTTCACAGATCCTGTGGATACAACAACAATTGAGAGATTACGGTTTGAATTTCACAGGAACCCCTATGTTTATTGATAATAATGCTACTATGTCCATAACGAATAATCCTGTTAAACATAGTAAAACTAAGCACATCGAAATTCGATATCATTTTATCCGTGATTGTGTAGAGAAAAGGTTGATTGAGCTGGTCAAGGTACATACTGAAGATAATTTTGCTGATTTGTTCACTAAGGCATTTGATCGTACCAGGTTTGAGTTCCTAATTAAAATGATTGGTATGATCAATCCCGAATAAAATTTTTCAAAATCAAAATTTCATGGAAAAATTTTCTTTTAGTTTCTTTTATTGCTTTATTACATTTCTGCAGTTACACTTTCAGTCAAAAAGTCTAAATTATAAAAAATCAAAACAAATTGAAAAATATAAAATTTGACATCATTTGAGGTTAGAGAAGAAATGATAGTACATCAGTGATTAGTTCATTTCACACGACCTTAGTAGACCTTGATATATGATTGCTTAAATTAAGTTGATTTGATCTAAATTTCATAGTCTGCATAAATGAGAAATGATAGTGTTGTGAATGCTCTAATCTTGAAAATTTAATTTTAAATTTGTGTATGAGTTTTGAATCTTAAATTGTCAATAGACTACAAGCGTTTTGAAACTAATAGTAGTGTGAAAATTAAATAAAACATGATTACATCTGTGATTTGAATCCATTATATGCCTGTGTGTGTGTGTAAAAGATCATTATCAGATAAAGAATATATGGTTTTAAAGAATTTCATGAGACCAATATCGAATTATATCTTTAGCACAAATTTATTTCGGTTCACTTCACTGCCCATGCCCCGAAAAACATGCAAGGTGTTGTTGAACTAAGATATACTTTCACAATCTGTTGAAATATATATTCGCCCTTGGATCAGTTAGATTCATTATCTAGTCTGACTTCATTGAAACTTATCCAGATAATAGTTGGATCCTCATACCTGAATCTGTTGATTCTCTTTATTCAGCCAATTCATTAGAATCTTCTGATTCTGAATCATTATGATTCTTATATCCTTTGGGATCTGCTTCTATGCTTGTGCTAAATGAGATAATTTCATCTTGGAAATTGATCTAATCTTAAAAATTAAAAACTGTATATGTCTTGAAGATAGTGCAATTTATATTTCTGTTTGGCATATATGTGGGGTACACGATGTTTTTCATCAAAATGGTACTAAATCACATGAATTTGGAAAATAAACGCTTATAGTTTCAAATCTTATAATATTGACAAATTTAAGAATTCATTCTTAATATTTCAAATTCGGTATAAATAAAAGAGCATTTTATAACCTGATCTCATTTACTTTGAAATTTATCGCGTATCATTTCAAATATTATTCAAATTGAATGAGTTTCCAAAATGAAAAAGATGCAATATGCACAAAATTGAGTTGAATGGTCTCTTACTATAGGTTACCCTTTATTATTCATAATATGTGTGATGAATTAATTAAATACTGATATGATCTTCTTGCTCATGATGTTCAAACCAAAAATATGTCATTTCAGTTTATTCAAAGAAAAATTCAAAAATATGTGATTCTGTTTGTACAGAGAAAAACCAAAAAATATGTGTTTCCGTCTGTATAGATAAAATTCAAAAAGATTTTATTTTTACTTTCCATGAAAATTCCAAACTTTTATTAAAATTGTTCGGGATTGGATCGAATATTGCTGATGGAAGTTCGGGATTTGAAAGTTTGAAGTTGGTAAATTTTGTTCAAGGCAAAAAGGTTGAAAAAAACAATTAAGTTCGCCTGTGAACAGTGAAGCGAACTTAATATGTTCGCTTAAATTGGTAAAGCGAACTTAATTTTTCAGTCTCGGGTGAAGCGAACTTAAGGTTCAAGCGAACTTATCTTGTTCGCCGATGGATTGTTAAGCGAACTTAACAAGTTCGCTTAATCAAGCGAACTTATTCTGATTAAGATTTGATTCAGGCGAACTTGTCATATTTATCGTCTTCATCAGAGTTTAGGCGAACTTATCCCAAAATTTCTCAAATTTTAAATCTGTGTTGTGGGTGTTAATTTTTGCTTGCCTCTTGATCGAAATTGAAGTGCGAATCTAACCAAGGTATTTTCGTTGGATTTCATCCGATAAATTGAGTGTATTTGACGGATTTGGTCTCGGTTTTCATCGAACTGTTAAAAGGAACAGTTTTGACCTAATTTTTGACCCATATATATAATTGGTTCTTATATTTGATTGTCATGTGTTATTCGATTGTTTGTTCTTGATTGTTTCATGATGAAGATCGATTTGCCGAAAATTTGAATTTTCTTTGTATGAATTTGAATCGTCTCAGGTTCAAGCGAACTTGTTCCAAGCGAACTTGTTCGAAGCGAACTTGTCAGGCGAACTTAATAAGTTCGCCTCTTGCACTACTAAGCGAACTTATTAAGTTCGCCTAGGGGTCAGAAGTGAAAAAGTGTTGTGATTTTTTTTCTGTTCGAAATTTTTTTTTTAACATTTTTTTTGTTTGAATTTTTTTTAATTTTTGTTGTTGTTATTGTTTGTGTGTCTTATTATAAGTGTGTTTCATATATGTGTACGTGTTCTAATGTTTGTTAAGATGTCCAATTTTTCACAGATGGCTCGACGTGTCGAATACAAGCATAATCAAGTGGCTTTTTTAGATCCTAATTTGCCGGAAGCTGTTCATTTTCAAGGCATAATCAATTTTCTAAATCGATCAAGATTGTATGTTGCATTATCTGCGGATCCTTATATCAGCTTGGTGTATATACAACAATTCTGGAATACCGTACATCAAGATATTGACGTGGAACCGCATGTCCTTCGTGCCACATTCAATAATACTGAGATTGCAATTTCAGAAGCGACAATTCGTGCTGCTCTTGCTTTGGGTGGAAATGCTGAAGATCCAATTTCTTATCCTAATACTCTTATTATGGGTTGTTTTCAAAGGATGGGTTATCGTGGACGACAAAATGATACTCAAGCTCGGAAAGGTGGATTAGTGGGTGAATGGAGATACTTTATGCATGTGATTATACAATGTATTTCTCTACGAAAAGCTGGTACAGATGGCTTGAAGATGGCACTTCAAACATCAATGGTGGCTTTAACATTGAATAGACGATTCAATTTTCCACTGTATTTTTATCGGGAGATGGTCATGCAGATTAATCCAGTTGAAGGTCAAGGTTTTTTGATGTATCCAAGATTTATTCAAATGATGCTCAATCATCTTATTCCGGATCTGCCACACCATGCTATTAGATTGACTTTGACACCAATGTCAAAACGTATCTTTACCGATTGTACAAAGGTGAAACAGCAAAATGCTGCGTTGATTCCAGTAAATACTCCACTGTTTGGGCACTTAATCAATCCTGATTATGTTGCACCACTGAATGACAATTGGTTTCATCCTGATGAACTTGCTCAAGTTCAAGAAGTTAATGTTCAACCACAACCACAACAGCAACAACACCAACAACAACCACAACAACAAGTTCAACCCCAACAGATTCCACAACCACAAATTCAAATTCCTATTCCTGAACAAATTCCTATTCCACAAGCTGAAGTTAATATTCCTATTCAGGAACCAGTTCTAGAAGAGGTCGTTCATGATCCTGATCACGATCTAGGAATGAACATGGATGATTTTGTTGATGATGCTGTGAACTCGCCCATTCATGCACAAGAAGGGAATGTGGTGACTGAAGCTGAGTCAAGTTCCAGTACAAGTGATACTTCATCATCTGATGATGACAGCACTGCTTCTGATGAATCTAGAGATTTTTATCCAGGTCATTATGAACGGTTGGCTGCTATTCCACTGGCTAATGCTGGAAAAGGCATTAAATCTCAAGCCAGACGACCACGTCGCAAGTCTGTTCGGGATCCTCCTTCCGGATCAGTTCTTGGAAAAAGATCGTTGGTAGATGAAAGTTCTGAAACTGATAGTGACTTTAATCCTGATCCTTCACGACAAAAGTTAATGTCTGCTTCAATTGCGGCTGCACAATCTTCTCAAGGAGTTGAGGATGCAAATTTTGTTGCTTCTCTGATTGTTACTCCTCCAAGATCTAAGGATCCATCTCCAGTTCCATCTCCTATTCCTACAGCGATTCCTACTACTTCAAGTCCTTCTATTCCACAATCCACAGCTGGTCCATCAAAGCCTTCTGATTCTGACAGGATTACTTTCCTTGAATCTCAAGTGCTTACTTTACAAACACAAGTTAACTCTCTTGTGTCTATTGATTCTCAACGACAGCTGGTGATTCAGACTCAAGCTCAACAGATTGCTGATATGCAAGCGTTAGTGTCCAAACTCGTTCAGCGTCTTGACGCTCAGGGGGAGTTGAGGATACCTGATACTTGTCACACTGAGTCAATACAAAGACGTGATGATGAAGACAATGATCCTGCTGGAAATATTGAGAGTGATCGTCAATACACTGACGCTAATCCTATATCTAGAGTTCAGGGGGAGTCGACATCACAATCTCTTGAAGGAAACAAAGATAAAGATACTTCGGGTAATAATGAAGAAGAAATTCTATTATTAGAATTCTTTCAAGATTCAGAAGAAGAGGCTGAAAAGATTGAATGTCTTGATGACATTGACGATTTATTCAATGACATGGAAGATGATATGTCAGACACTGAGATAGAAGAAGGAGAAATAGTGGAGATAGAAATAGAGAAAGATAAAGACAGTGTTACATATGAAGGCTGTGACGGTTTTAAGGTGCCGTATAACTTCATCCAAGAGGATGTTGTTCCTGAATTCTCTTATGACGGAATAACTGACTCTATGGACTCTATTGAAGACGTCACATTGCCTGATGATACAGCTGAGTCAAAGATGGATACTGATGATGAGAATCTTCAATTCAATAAGGGTGCTGAAACTGAAACTACTCACACTGAGTCTCCGAAGATTAATGAAGAACCTGTGATGTTCAGAGATACAGGTATGACACGAGAACAGTGGAGAGAAGTAGTAAATAGTTGGATGAAGGTACAACCCAAGTCTCCAATACAACCTGCTCAGAAAGAAAAATATGTGAATAAAGAGCAGTGTGTAGGAAGGATCATAAGTTGGTTCTATGATGGTGAATCAAAATTGTTTGTAATTAAACGATCTGACGGTGTTCAATACTTAAAGCCGAGGATCAAATATTTCAATACCTTACCGAGGTGTGAAATAAATGGTCTAGCTTCAAAGCCTCTCATAAATAGATCGAAGAATGGTTTGGCTGATGTGATAGCAAACCTGATAAAGAAAGAAGGAAGTTCGGGTAAGTATGAACGGCTGAAACCACAGAAGGGAAAGCGAGTGAAGATTACAGATCCTAAGACTGGGAAAGTAACCTGGAGATACAAGTATAGACCAGTGCGTGCTGTTCACAAAATACCATTAAAGAAGATTCCTCAAGACTTTCTTGGGAATATGAAATGGTGGTATGTTGATGTTAATACTGGTGAAGCAAGGGTTGAAGATAAAGATAATAAGGTCATTGTGTGTTTCTATGACGCAATGAATCTTATTAATTTTTCAAAGAAAGATCAGAGGACGCTGCGAAAGAATGAGATAATGTATACTGATGAATGGATTGAACAAGGTCTACTGTATAAAAGAGTTTTGGAGATATGCAGAAGATACGGTGTGCATGCTGGCAGCAGATTACCGGATAACTGGAAGACTTCAAGATAAAGACTGAAGACAGAAGATCAAGCTATTGTCAAGGGGGAGTCTGTTAGGACATAGATTTGTAATGACAAAAGCTTGTAATAGTTAGATTTTATGTCTTTATGTTTTGTCATGAAATTGTAAAGTTGCTAAGTGTTTTTAGTAGTAAGCCTAGAGGCAAACTTAGTTAAGTTCGCCTGACCTATCAGAGGCGAACTTAATAAGTTCGCTTAGGCATAGCTGAGGCGAACTTGTTAAGTTCGCTTAGTCTGTTTCAGGCGAACTTAATTAAGTTCGCTTACATCAGTTTTGGTTCTATATATATGTGTTACAGAGTCATTAGACAGTGAGTTGAACAGAAGTGAACAATTGTCTGATTGAGTCTGTAACCATTGTTATTCTGAATATAATCGAGAAGTTTATTTACGCGTGTTGTTTTGGATTGTCGGTTAGTATACAAATCGGTAACGCGAAGGATTCCGCACTTCGTGTTATATCAACGTCATATCACGAGTTTGATCAGTAGCTGAGTTACCTGGACCTACAAATAGAATGGAATATCAAGCTCCACTGCAGGCGGATGAGATGACTGATTCAGCATCATCCTCCTCTACTTCCTCGGGCTCATTCTCAGGCTCAAAATCGGGTACTTCAGCTGGCTCTAAAGCTGCTGCAAGTTGTATCTCTAACTCTCCAATTCTTTCCTGAGATTCTACTTCAGCCTCCTCGAGTGCATTCACTCTAGCCTGCAACGCCCTTACCTCGTCCACTAATGCATTATGCAAGCGGTCAGTGCCTGCCAGTTCTGCTACTAGCAGATCTATCCTATGATCCGTTTGTTTCTCTCCTCTTAACAGACCTGTGATCGCTCCTCCTGCGTCCCTCATATTCCGGATCTCTCGATCCATAGTTGCTACAAATGCTGCAAAGGCTTGCTCCAAGTGACAAGGTAATAGTGGTAAGCGTGGTCCTGATGATGACGAAGCTCCAAAGTACGGTGATGGAACTCGTTCCTGTCTAACCCATTTGCTCAATAAACCGAGGTACCAATCCCAGTCACTCCCATTCCGGATATGCATGGGCTCTCCATACACAATAGAGTTATCAATGGGCTCAAGCCTACGCCTCTTGGGCTCCGATGATGCAATGGCAGGAATGTCATGTTCCTGATTGGTAGGTGGTGAAGATGGTGGTGTAGACATAATTCCTGAAACATAAGGAGTAAGTGTCTATGCCAAGTAACTAATGTGTGTGGCTATAGTCTAGAATACAGTCCTAGTTCTCTATAACCAATGGCTCTGATACCAATCTGTCACACCCCCAAATTCCACTAACGGAGTTTTACCGTTTTGGAAGGTGACAAACCAGGATCTCAGACATCAGTTACTTCAAACGACACTATATGGGACTTGAAATGTAATAACATAAAAGATCAAGGTTCAGAGTGTATATGCGGAAGCGTTAAATGAAAGTAAATGCGCAAAACAACGCGCCTAAGTCCAATTACAAACAAAAGATAAATATTATTCAGTAGATAATTATTTCAATTGGAGTCCAAGACATATGCATGACTTAACGTGATCCTGAGTGCCAACCTGAGAAAACATGTAAGAAAACGAGTCAACATTAGTTTGGTGAGTTCACAGGTTTCAATCATTTAAAGTAAAGCGTTTACGGATTATGTACATTCAATATGTATATCAATAGGTTGCATGCCTATATTCATGTTTTGCTAAAGCGCTCGCAACCGAAACTGACAGTGTGTTTGTTTGTTTGCCTCCAGCCAGGTCTATCAACTCTGACTAATGTGTTAAGGTCAATATAACACCCGTTCGACCTCCAATCGAGTTAGCGCGACTAACACGGGTGGGGTTTGTCAAACCCAGTAGTACTACCAAAATTACCTCGTTCTTACCATATTAACGGTCCGATGTGTGCGAGGACTTTTCATGATAGTGTGTTACGCTTAGCCTCAACAGTGATATCATATGAATTACAATAAACCAAAAAGTTGTGACATGTTTTCTCCCCCAAATAAAAACAGTAAAAGGGGCCGTGAAACTCACATGCGTTGCGTAGTAGGTAGTATCACACAAGTATGAGATTTGAAATCTCAAATGTTAGCCCGCACGGTTTACGTATGCCCTAGAATTATAAACACATAAATTAGGGGCAAGTTGGGATTTGTGACGAAGACACGGAAAATTAGAACGTCTTAACGCATTCTAAGGATCTAAGAGTAGACGAACGTGTCTACGGGAATAAATATTTCTTAATTAATTAATTATTAAGATAAATACGTTTGGTGTCGAACGTTTATAATAATGGATAATAATAACTAATTATATTCGTGTGTTTGTGCCATTTAAAATGGTTAGGAAAATAATATAACTATATATATTCTTTTTAAGTTCGTATGATTAACAAAATAATCATTTGTGTGGAAAATAATAAATATATTATTTTTGATCGAGGATAAAACCGAGGGTAAATAATATAATAACTTATATTATTTACAAGTTTGAAACGTTTCATTGAGTTTATAAACGTGGCTAAATAATATAACAATTATATTATTAATTGGTTTGAAAACATCACACGAGGTATAAAACGATACGAAATAATATAAACATATATATTATTTAATAAGATTAGTCACAGGTTGAAAATAATATAAACATATTATTTTATACGAAGTTACGGTTTGAAAATAATATAAATATATTATTTTTATTTGATAATAACATAAATATATTATTTATAAAAGTGGGAAAACTAATAAAATGGATTAATAAATTAAACCCGAGCCTACGGGTCGTTTTTCGGGATAAAACACTTTTATATATTAATATAATAATATAGGGGTAGGTTTTATAATTAAATAATGCTTTAAAAATAAATAAAAACCAAAACAGGGGGAGGGAGACTCGAACCCGGGTCTCCTCCCCACCAGTCACACGATCTACCAGTCCTGCCCGCTAGGGAATCGCAAACAGAACCGGATTCAAAAGGTTTTAATCATAAACTCTCGTGGGTTCTTCCCCCTATCGTGATCCGGACCAAAACCGTTCCAAATCCAACGATTTCGAATACGAATTGAATTGGAAGCATAGGGGTTTTGATTACGGAGCATATGCGAACCGGATTACAAGTTTAATTGGAAAAACATCAACTTTAAGGTCGTTAATTGCTCGAAAACAAAGTCGAAACCCTAGTTTTCGAACACATAATCAAATTGAGTAAATCATATACTGAGATAAGTTGGATTCATAGGGTTATCAATGATTATATGATTGCGAGTCTAATCCAGTAGTTTAGTTTCATTTAAATCGAATGTAGGTAGAGGTTGATTAAACAGAAATCATATGAACCCTAGGTTTTGGATCTTGAAGAATTTGATGTTATGGAATCAAATTAACATGGGGTTTTTACTGAGTACATGTTTGCGAATCTGCCCATATGATTTAATTCCATTTTAGTTAAGTATAGGATCAAAACCCCCAAATCGAATAAGGACGAACCCTAGAATTCGGGTTATGAAAAATTAGATGTTAAAATGTTAAATTGATAGAGGGCTTTCACTCAATGGATGGTTACGAGTCTAAATGTGTGAATTAATTGGATTAAGAACGTGTTTAGATTAGGGTTCGATTAAATCAGTTAAACATGAACCCTAGAATCTGGATTTGGTCGAATTGAGTGTTATAAGCCCCAATTAGCATAGGGCTTACAATCCAGGGGTAAAAACGAAGCTACAAGTGTAAGAATTTACCAGATTGGGATTCGAATTGGAGGCGCTCGACTAACACAGCTTCCGACTGTGAACAGCTTCAACTCCGGCGAGTTTGGTTCCACCTCCGATTGAATTGACGCTTGAAACAGCTTCACAGGGTTTCGTTTGAGGTGTGCAGAGTTCCAATTCGTGCGAATAGTATGAGAATTTTCCGAATTCGATAGTTAAACGGTAATGGTCGACGGTTATGATGTAAATGCCCATAATTGGGTTTGATTACGATTCAATTTCTGTGTTTAATGTGATAATGGTGATCGTTAATGGCTGAGACGTGTCCAACGGTTACAAAATCGGGCGAATTCGATCATGAGCGTTTGAATTGGATTAAAGCTGCGAGTTTGACTTTCTAAAGTCAAACAGAAATCAAGTTAGGGTTAATTACAGAAGTGGTCCCTCTAGTTTTATGTTATGAAGTTTTGAAATGACAGAACAAGTCCCTGGAGTTTGGATTGGGTTATCTATGTTAGGAACTTGTTAGTTTGACTATCAAAAGTCAACAGGAATACAATTTTTGACTTTGAAAAGTCAACAGATTTGATTTAAGAGTATTTACATAACTAGTCCTTGTAGTTAGAGTTTGAAGAAATGACAGAAACAGTCCCCGAAGTTTGAATTAAGTTAATTAGGTTAACTTTAACTGGATTTAAATAACGAAGTTAAACTGAAAAGTCCGGATTGTCACAATTTCTCATACATATGGATTTGTTCGGTCCAGTTCGAGTTAAAAGCATTGCGAAAAAGTCATATTGTCTTGTTATCACAGATGATTTTTCAAGATTTTCATGGGTGTTTTTCCTTGCAACAAAGGATGAGACACCTCAAACAATCATTAATTTTGTCAAAAGAATAGAAAACATCTGTGATAGCAAAGTTTCAATCATTCGCAGTGACAATGGAACAAAATTTAAAAATAAACTGATAAATTCGTTTTGTGTAGAAAAATGAATAACGCGTCAGTATAGTGTTGCAAGAACACTATAACAGAATGGAGTGGCTGAAAGGAAAAAAACATAACTTTGATAGAAGCTGCTCGAACAATGCTTGTCGATTCCAAGTTGCCTATTATTTTCTGGGCTGAAGCAGTAAACAAGGCATGTTATGTTCTAAACAGAGTTCGTATGGTGAAGCAACTTACAAAGACTTCCTATGAACTATTCTATAAACGAAAGCCGTACATCAAGTTCTTCAGAGCATTTAGTTGTTCTTGTACACTGTTAAATACACAAGATTCATTGCCAAAATTCGCAGCTTTTGGTGATGAATGCTATTTCTTGGGTTATTCTTCATATCAGAAAGCTTATTGGGTGTACAACAAGAGAACCAAAATTGTACAAGAATCTTACTATGTGGAGTGGCAAGAACTAAATACTCCTTCAGATCAAAATGGACCTGACTGGTTCTTTGATGCTGAAGTAATCTTCAAGACTTTTGATCAACAACTTCAAATGGATTCTAATGAAGCAAGTACTTCGGGTACTGTAACTGAGTCTTCTACTAGCAGTGATCTATTTGTTGAAAAGTTTTTGGTTGGACCACAGAATGTGATGATTCAAAACGAGACGTCTGAGAATATTAATACATCAACTCAAACACAAGAAGATCTTGTTGATAATTATGTCACTAATGCTGATTCTAAAGTACAAGAAGTTCCAAGTATTGATGATGAACTAGCAGTTAATGAAGTTCAGTTGGATCTAGTAAATGATCAGACTGAGGATGTAATGCAAACAAGTTCTTCAAGTGTTGAAGATTCAAATGATCAATTACCAGAGTAGAGTGATTCAAATATGCCAGAGTCTGTGGAAGTGGAACCTATTCCAAATCAACGAATTCATTCTGCTCATCCAGTTGAGAATATTATTGGATCTCTTAAAGATGGAGTTAAGACAAGAAGTCAAACTAGAAATATTAATGAATGTTGGTACTCCTGCTTCTTATCTCAAGAGGAACCAAAGAATCTTATTGTTGCTTTACAAGATCCAAGTTGGATGAAGACCTTCTCCAGTTTAGTGTGGCATCTTATGGACTTACCTGAGGGAAAATATCCAACTGGAATGAAGTGGGTCTTCAGAAACAAAAAGGATGATCGTGGGATTGTAGTTCAGAACAAAGCACGTCTGGTTGTATAAGGTTTTTATCAAGAGGAAGGACTGGTTTATGATGATGTCTTTGCTCCTGTTGCACGAATTGAAGCCATACGTATCTTTTTGGCTTATGCATCGTACAAGAAGTTTACTGTATATCAAATGGATGTAAAAACAACTTTTCTGTATGGGGTGGTAAAGGAATAGGTTTACGTGAATCAACCACTGTGTTTTAAAGATCCAGCTCATCCATTTCAAGTGTATAAGCTTGATAAAGCATTGTACGGGTTACATTAAGCGCCTCATGCGTGGTATGAAACCTTGTCAACACATCTTACATCGAATGGCTTCGTTCGTGGAATAATTAACAAGACCTTATTCCTGAAGAAATATGATGTTGATCTGTTAATTGTAAAAGTTTATGTCGACGATATTATCTATGGGTCAACAAATGAAGCTCTTTACAAAGAATTTGAATAAGTTATGAAATTAAAATTCGAAGTGAGCTTGATGGGAAAAATGCAGTTCTTTCTGGGGTTACAAGTTGAACAGTTTGAATCTGGGATTCTTATCCATCAGGCTAAATATGTGAAAGATATTCTCAAAAAATTCAAGATGAATGATTGCAAATCAGCTTCAACACCAATTGCTCCCCATGAACCTCTCACTATGGATTTGTCTGGACTTGAAGTTAATCAAAAGATGTATCGGTCAATGATTGGCTCGTTGATGTATCTGACTGCAAGCTGACCGTATATCATGTTTGTTGTTTGCTCCTGAGCCAGATATCAGGCATCTCTAAAAGAATCTCATGAATCGGCTATTAAACGAATATTCTGATATCTTAAGGGTTGTGTAAATTTAGGTTTATGGTATTCTTCTGATTCTGAATTTAATTTCTTTGCTTACACTGATAGCGATTATGGAGGTTGTAATTTGGACAGGGAGTCAACTTCAGGTGGATGTCAATTTTTGGGGGAGAGACTGGTGTCTTGGCAGTGTAAGAAACAAACGAATATATCCACATCAACTGCTAAAGCTGAGTATAATGCTGCCTCGAGCTGTTGTTCACAGGTTATATAGATTCAACATCAAATGCTAGATTTTGGAGTAAATTTCCTGGAAACTCCTATTTATTGTGACAACGAGGCAGTGCTCAGAATAGTCAAAAATCCTATTCAGCATTCCAAAACAAAGCACAATGCGATCAGGTTACATTTCATTCGTGACTGTTTTGAAAATGGGCTGATTAAGGTGATCCATGTCGATACCCTAGAGCAAAAAACCGATATTTTACAAAAGCCTTTTCAACTGATTGGTTTAACTCTTTGGTTGAGATGTTGGGGATGATTTCTTTTTAAAATATAAAAAGACATAAATACATAAATAAAAAATGTCCATTTTTGAACTGAAAGACCTCAAAATATGTTCCTCAAAAAGTTTTTCTTTTAAGTGTTAAAATTGTGTTGTGTATGCTTTATATGTGTGTTAGTTTACTATGTGTTTATGTCAAATATGGTTGTTCTCATAAGTGGTATAAATAGTAAATAAAGTTACATCACAATTTTAGGGGGAAAATAAAAGAAAAAGAAAATAAAAATAAAAATAAAAAAAATATCTGAATATGAAGTAGTGTGTATTTGATTTGTGTGAAAAACTGAAAAAATAATAATAAGTGTGCTTTTGATTGACGCATAGATAGGAAATGATAGTATAAGTGTGTGCTGAGCTTATGCATGAATTGGACATGATGGTGACATCGGTTACACTGTTTGATATGCTGGTAGGCTCGACATATGTAAATTAGGCGATATTTGTGTGATTAACTAAATTGCAATCTTAGTGTTATCCTCATCGAATATCGGTACTTTCATTCTTCGAATGCTAAGTGAATCCATACATTGATAAAAAAATTTGTTTGCAAGTGTGCATTCTTAAAAAAAAAATTTAAGATGTCTTAATGATGTCAAAATGGACTTAAATAAAAAAATAATATAATATATATAACAAAATAAAATAAAGTTGGTTTGAAAATTTTCAAAATTCAATAAGTTTGGAGTTTTCGGTCGAAATCTCTTGACTGAAAAATATCATCTGAAAAAGTTTTCGATCAAAAAGTTTCAACCGAAGTTTTCAGTCGGATTTGAAAAATCTATATATTCAAATGTTTCGATTGAAAAGTTTTTTTTCCACCTGTCGTTTTCTCTATCACTGCCGTTTCAAAATTTCTTCGAGTGTTACAAGTTTTGAGATTTCGTGCGAAAAACTGTTAGATCGTGACGTCATCGTGTTTCTCAGTAGTTTTCGATCATCCATGTATGTTTTCGTGTTTCGTAGAGATTGATAGGTTAGATCCAAAGCCTTAGTTTTAGTTTGAATGTTTAAATTGCCCGAAAACTTGGATTGAATGGATCAAAATTGTAGGATCGGTGAATTCAAGATGAATCTATTCTAGTTGAGATTGGCGGAAACAATCACAACTATACAATGTAAACAGTTAAACACAAATAATACTGATAAACGCAAATTGTATTAAGCTTCAATGTTAACAAGATTACAGAGAAAACTCTAAGAAAGCACACTTGTACAAATAAAGATACAATATATATAAAGGAACTTAGAATCAAGACAAATCCTTGATTCTAAGGATCAGATCAACACAGACCGTTGATCTTGGACAGTTACAAGCTATGCTACAATTGGTAGACAACTAAAAGACAAAGTGCAGCAAACAGTTGTGAACATGTCAAAAGTCTTCTTAGGAATCTTTGCAAGAGACTTCAGAAGTAGATGCTTTGTCTTTAATCTTCAGCACCAATAACATTCCTTCTGCTGATAGATGTGTCAGTGTTGTAGCAGAGGAGTCAGTAGCAAAGTCAAAGCTGCTGATGATTTGCCTATCAGCAGCAACTCTGGACTTCAGAAGATAAGGTTGTCCGCAGCAGAGTTGTTCATCAGCAGGAGAACAACTATCAGCAGCAAACAAGCTTATCCGCAGCAGCTTGTTGGTCAGCAGGTAAATTGTGGAGTCCGTAGCAGTTGTACATAGAGAATTTTGTAGCCATCAGTCTTTATATCTACAAACTCCCCCTAGACTGATGCTACCAAAACTCTCTTACAAATTTTGTTGCTGAAGCTTGTGCATATTAGCAACTATCCTCGCTACCTCATAGCCTCTAGGGTCCTTGCTGGGATTATCAAGAGGAAGCTCAGACAGAGACTTGATGTCCTTGCTTGGCATCTTAAAGATGACCTTGCTAGAACATCTCATCTGCTGACCTCTGACAGCTGTTATAGTGAATTCATCCTTCTCAGCATTGTAAGACCAGCTAGTGAATGGAAAGTGGGATTGGAGAGGTTTAGCATCAATGACTACATCTTTGCTAGGGTTTAAGTGATGTTTGATCACTAGCAACAGATGCCTTCCACTTTCATTCTCAGGCTCATGAGGTTCACCCAGCTCCATCATTCTTCTAAGATTAGAGTCTGGAAGCTGCATCACCTCATTAACAGTTTTATAGATTGACCTTTTTACTTCTGCCCTCCCCCTGAAGACTTCAAACCATTTATCTTGATTACTATAGAACCAATCAACAATTTCTCTTGAATCTTCTGGTTTGGTAGTAGGTTTGGTTTTCTTCTTAGGGGGCTGTTGATGAGGAGGAGCTGGATGGGAGGATTTGTACTCTTTGGATGGAGAGGAGGGAGGTCTAGGAGGGAGAGTGAAAGGTTGTTGGATAGAGGAAGGACTGGATGAGGGAGTAGGCTTAGGTTTATTTTGTTTTCTGTCATAAGTTTGAGTATTTACTATTTTCTTTGAGCCTGTCTTCCCCAATCTCTCTTCCTCTTCCTTCTTTACATTGACATACAAGGCTTGTAGGTTAATAAAACTCATTGGACCTAGCCTCTTTCCACTCTCTCCTCTAGCCTTCAGGAAGTCCATCATGACCTTCCTTTCTTCATGGGTCCTTATGTTAAATGCAATGGTCTTTTTGGACTTTTCTTGGCTTTTTCTTCTTCTTCAGCTCTTTTCTTGTTTGCCAATTGACCTTGCTGACCCATGAAAGCTCTATAGATTTATTTATTTGACAATTTCTCAATGTAGTTTGCATCCTCACCTTGAGAAATTAGAGCTTCTGTCCACTCCTCTCTCATCTCTTGGGCTAGTTCAGAGTTAGCTATCCTGAACTTAGCATCTTCTCTTCTTTTATTTTCTCTTTCTTCTTCTTCTTCTTCTTCTTCTTATTCTTTATTGAGTTGTTCCTGTAGCTAAAGAGCTAGAACTTCATCTTCTTATAATTATGTAGCTGCAGAAACTTTAACTTTCAAATTATCTAGTTGCCTAGCATGCAACTGGATATGTTGTTCCATGAGGAGAATGGCAGCTTTCCTTTCTTGAATCTTTCTAATCTCAACCATCTCCTCTTCTTCTCTTCTCTTTTTCTCTCTTCTCTTTCTCTATTCTTTCTTCCTCTTCTTTTGTCATGATGCACTTCCCCTTTTCTTTATTGGATGCCTCTGCTTCAGCTTCATGGATCACAACATCAGATGTAAGAGATGCTGTTGGGATCTCAGCTTCAGCTTCATTGGCAATCTGAGGAACAGATACAGAGGAAGGGACTGCTTCACTCTCTTCATTTTCCCATTCATTCCCATGTACAGCTTTAAAAGCCTCTTTGACATTCTGAACAGCCACTATTCTTGATTCTAATGCTGCATTCAGTATAACAGTTGGTGAGGAGGGAAGGGATAGATTTGAGTCAGAATCATCCATTGCAATTCAAGAAAATCTTTGATAATCTTGATCATTGCTTGACTTTCTAAGGAGTTGATGTTGTAGATGTGTGTCCTGAGCTCAAAGACCTTATGCAGGAAATCTGGATTGAGGAGCAGGATTTCTTGAACGTTGTTGATTTTGAAGGATGATTCATCACACAAGAAGAACTGAAAACCAGAGGACCCAGTGCTTGACCATCCTTGCACTTCCAGGCCCCTGACCATTTCATTATAGAATAATCTTCTCAAACATAGAACTTGTTCTTCTGTTAAAGCACTGCTCCTTATCATGTCAAGTCTTGGAGCTAGTCTTTGTTATGATGTTCTTGAAGACTCTGCAGTATGTTTAGGATAGGCCACCCTGTTTGCTTCTTCTAGAAACCATTCAAACCAAGGCATATTATCCTCCATCAAGACGCAAAATCTATCAATTGCAAGTTCTGCTGAGAGATCTGTGGAAGTGTTGATGCATCTTGTTAAGTACAGTTCACGGACTTGAACTGGATTCAGTGTGTTCCAATTAAGCTCTTCAATTCCACCAAATTCCCATCCAATCCAGAATCTCTCAGATAGACCATCATACCCCCAAGCTAGGATAGAGTCAAACTCTAGCTTATGTGAAGTCAGTGTGAATTGAGGGGCAATGGTCTGTCTTGATATACTTGCGGCAGCTGGCAATATGCTGAATGATAGAGGTTTGTCTTCATCTTCATTTATATTTTCCAAGACCTCATCAAAAGCTCTAAGCACTAACTTCCAGTCCTTAGAGATATCTTCCTCTTCATCTACAGACTCAGGCAAGTCATGGATTTGAACAAAAGCAGGCTTGAAGAGTGTACTTTGAAATGCAGCCTGCTCTTCTATCCAGTCATCAAGACTGTCAGCATCATCTTCAGTAGTAACTATCTCCCCCTTTTTGGTTGCATTAGTCCATAGAGTTTCATCTGTTTGAGTGCCCACTGATACAAGCGAAGGAGTATTCATAGGTGGTCATTTATGGGCTTCATGCATAGAGACTTGGTGTTGTAGTTTGGACACCTCAGCCTCTAGCATTGCCACCCTGGGCATCAATTCCATGTTTTCAAGTTTCAGTCTGTCCTCATCCACAGTTGTGGAATCCTTGGAACTAAATGGGGACTTAGGCCTAGCCTCTACATCCCCATCACCCTGGTTTTCTTGGCACCTGGGATTCCTCTCAGTGAAGTGTGTTTCAAGAGAAACATCCTCACTGTGAGTTGCTGTGGTTGTGGACATAGTGATGTTATCACTGTCCTCTTGGTCAATTGATGTACCAGTAGTAGTGATAGCCCTTTCCATATTCACTCTATAATCACTCCTAGAGTGAACCTTCTTAGGTGATTAACTTGGGCTGGGTACATTAGCAGCCAAGTCAACCAATACCTCCGAGATAGTGGTAATTGGAGAAGGCATATCATCTTGACTAGGTGCCTCTGCACTTAAGTTCAGAGAAGAAAAATAATGAAAGGGCTCAGAAGGTTGTTCTATGGATCCGGGATGTGATCCTGATCCTAATAGAGGAACTTCCAATGAAGTCTCTCTAATAATTTGGCTATCCCTTTTGATATTATCATCAGAATGTTGGGATTCTGAATGAGGGCTTTTAGGTTGGGATTGGGCTTGCGAGACAAGAATAGAAGGAGTCTTCTTGCTCCTTTTTCTTTTTCTGGTATAGCTTGCCTCAACTGGAGCCCTGTGTTCCAGTTAGGCTTCCAAAACAGGTGTAAGTATTTGTTTTGCCTGTGCACCCTTAATAGGATGCACAGGGGTTCGAACAATGGAAGTAGATTGATGTTCATGCTTTGAAGTGGAGGGTGTGGGATCAGTATCAGCTGGGATTGCTGAATTATCACCTTGGGTACTTTGTATGTTCTTCATTGTAGATAACAATGGAACATTGACCCATGAGAAATTTTTGGAAACAATTCTCATGCTTTGAAAAATATTACTTTTATGTCCCAGCATAAGGTAGATTCTTGCAGGTTTGGAAAGGTCTTTTAGCTCATTGTTGAAAACTTCCTACAAGAACCTTGGGTACATAAAGAATGCCTGCTTTGCACCTTCTTGAAGGTTATATCTCAAACCTTCAAAAATGAGATGTGCAAAGTTGAAACCTTGGCTAGTAACCATACCGTGAACAACAGAGGCGAGAGCAGAACTCGTTTGATGCCATCCACTTCTCTTCTGGGATATGCACTGTAGAAGAGTGTGGCATAGAAACTTCCATGGAGGGCTTATCAGCGCCTTTTCAATAATATATTAGTTCTAATTTCCAGTGTATCCTATGGATAAAAAGGTCCTCATATACTCTTCCATGGTGTATAAAATGGCGGCCCCCTCGTCCTGAAGCTTGAGGTGTTTTCTGAGAGTAGCTTCAGTGACGATGATGTCTTTCCTGTCTACCATGGCTTGGATTTGGGGAATCCCCTGTTCGGTAGAGTAGACGAAGGTGTTCCAAAAATCCTCCATATGAGGGATGTATATGGTAGGGTTGACGGTTAGTGCAAAATATATCTTTGATCGACAAAGAAAATCGATCTTATCATCAAACCCTTCAGACTTCTTTCCTTTAACTAGGTATGCAGTGAGATTGTGGTAGGTTGAAAACTTGTCATTAGGATGGTTTATGTCGACCTCTGCCATTGTCGTTGGATTTGGAGGGAAGGAGGAAGTTTTTGAAAGGTGGTTAAGTATGGAAAGCTTTGAATGCTTTGAATTCTTAAGAGAAAATGGTGAGAGTTAGGTTGGAATTGAATGTGAAGATGTTAAGGAGAAATTTGATTTATGTTATAATGGCAGAGGAGGGAAAAAGCAAAGTTACTTTTACAATACAACCCATTCAGTTTTCACTATTCTACAGCAGTAATACACTATAGCAGTCATGGTAAAGACTGGAAGTACTTTTTATAGCGGGTAAAAGTTAATTTGGACTTATTTTTACCCATCAGCAGCAAACTTGGTTGCTGCGGATGGTTAAGCCTATCCGCTGTAAACTTGGTTGCTGCGGATGGTTAAGCCTATCCGCTACAAACTTGGTTGCTGCGGATGGTTAAGTCTGTCAGCAGCAAACTCCATTGCTGCTGATGGATGTAATGGTCTGCAGCAAAGATGTTGCTGCTGCTTGCCTTAAAGCTATCCGTAGGAAACTTGTTCCTTCTGATAACGTAAAGCAGTCAATGGCAAATTCTTTCTGCTTATGATTAGACCTATCAGCAGCAAAAATGGTTGTTGCTGACTTATAACTTTTATTAACAACAAAAGACAAAAAACATTTATTAATCCTCCTTTTGAATCACTCCCAAAGAGAACATATCCTCCATTGAAGTGTCTGAAGTTGTTGAGGAAGGATATGTTGCCAGTCATGTGCCTGGAACAAACACTGTCTACCACCTAGGTGTTATTCTTGTGACCTGGTTGTCCCTGCACATGAGAAAGATCTGGTTGGAGGGAGGAACCCAAGAACTTTCAGAGTTGGGTAAGTGTGTCTCTGGATTATTTGCATCAGTATGCTTACACTCAATGGAGCCAATGATGATACATTGAGGGATAGAGGCTAGGATCTTGGCTTTCCATTGCTGAGGAGGTGGTTTTCCAGATCTCGTTGCTCTGTCAGCAGCTGATGTTGCTTTGGCTGCTGAGAGATTTGCTTTATCAGCAGTAGATTTTGCGGCTGGGGACTTTGCCTTATCAGCAGTAGATTTTGTTGCTGCTGATGGCTTTGTATTATCAGCAGCAGATTTTGTTGCTGCTGATGGTTTTACTTGAGTAGCAGCAGACTTGGTTGCTGCTGGAGGCTTGTCCTTTGGTTTCTTGGGCTTCACTTGATCTACAACATTTTTGCTGGCTGCTGATGGTTCAACAACAAATGTATGCTTCTCCTTCTTTACCTTTTTAAAAGAGGGTTTCTCTGTAGAAGTTCTTTTGCTGATAGGCTTTTGTTTAGGAAGGGCTTGATGAAGGATCTGGTTAAAAGGATTAAATTCACAATTTGCAGCAAAGTGGCTGATTCACCACAGATGATGCAAGATTGTTGAGGTTTTGGCATCTGCTTCCTTGGTGGGGAGAGAGAGTTTCTGAAATGAGTTGCCTTGGCTTCAAAACTTCTTACCTTTTTGTTCTTGTTTGTCTTCTCAAAAGCATGTTGCTTGAGGTTTCGTTGATGCTGAAGGTAGTAGAAGCAGGTGCTGGCAGTATGGTTGTATTTACCACAGACAAAGCATGATTTAGCCAATTTGTCCTTTTGAAAGTACACATAGTCCTTTTTCTTGAATAAGTCTTTAAAATTCCAGGGATGGGCTTTGTTGTGCTCAAAGGTGGCTTCCTCAATTGTCTTTTGAACATATGGATTTTTCTCTCTAGGTAGACTAGTTTTGGGTTGAGGATTTGGGTTGGTGGAGATTGAAGACTGTCCCTTTTCAACAGTTAGCTTTCTTCCTTCTGGAGGATAGCTGATTTTGATTTGTTTGGTGAGTTGAGGTACTAGTACTGGTATTGAAGGGATGAAGGGGCTTGGACCTTTGGTTTGAATAACTTCAAAGGCAGGAAGTGATGGAGCTGCATTTGTTTTAGTGGAGTCTGAGCATGTGGACTTACACTCAGATGAAGTAGTGCATTCTTGCACAGAGGTTTCTTGGACAACAAGATCAAGATTTTGGTTGGCCAGATCAAGATTGGAAAGATTGAAACTTGGTTCATGAATGGCTACATAGTCAGCAGGTGGAGGAACAACATTCTAGGGTTGTTCAGCTTGAAACCCAAGTCCAGCAGTTACCCTTTCATGAATTTGAGCATCCAAAATTCTTTGCAGCTTTTTGGATGCAAACTCATATTTTTCCCCATGGACATTTTGGTCTGCTAATTCAACCTTTGTAGCCCTTAACTTAACCAGGAGATCATCAATCTGAGTTTCAAGGTTTGTTTGTTCATGTTTTAATGATGAAATCTCTTTCTTTAAACAGTTAATCTTTTCTTTGTAACTGTTTTCAACCTTTTTAAATTCAGATTTCATTTGGTGAAACTCTTCATTTTGATCTATGAGATTCTGGTTATGTTTTCTGTATCCAAGAACCTTATCAATACAAGCCTGAGTACAAAGATGTTCATATACCTGAGGTGGTATCTCTGATGTGTCGGCAATGAGAGCTTGATTGTTGGCAGGAAGATCCTCATATTGGAAGCTCCAGTCAAAATCAACAGTTCCAACAGCTGCACCATCTGCAATTTGAGCAGTAGGAGTGGCTTGTTGTTGTTGTTGTTGTCTTGACTGAGCTTGGTGAGCTTGTCTTGGCTGAGCAGTAGCTGGGTTTGCCTTTGGTGACTTGCATTCTCTAGAAAAATGACCAAGTTGGTTACAGTTGTAACATCTCAGTTTGCTTTTGTCCAAGCCAACTTTGGTGTTGGAGTTGTTGCTTGGGATTGGTCTTCCTGTTCTAGAGTTGAACTTTTTTGCTCTAAGAGAAAGCATGGAATAGGAGTGTTGTATGTCCATTTCTTATAGATCATCGGGGTGAAAACATTCCAGATCTTCCTTGATAAAGGACATATTACTTGAGTTTTCAGAGACAAAGGCAACATAGTTTTTTTGAGGTGGGGCTTCAAGAAGAAATGGTGAGTTGTTTGATTGTGAGGTTGGAGTTTGGGGATGTGTAACAATAGGAGGGTAGTAGTTGCTTGAACTGGGAACTGAGTGGTCAGAGTGAAGTGCAGGGGAAGTGGTGGTGGATGATGAGACTGTTAAGTAACTTAAGCTTCTCTCTTTGGCTTGAATCATTTCTAATTCATAAGTCTTTAGCATGCCGAACAACTCACTCATCTGTAGAGTCTTCAAATTTTCAGTTCTTCTGATTGACAATGTGTAAAGTGTCCAGTAACTTAGCAGAGACCTGATAAAATTTTTGATAATGTCCTCATTCTCCAACTTCACCTTACAGCATTGTAGCTCTCCCACAAGGTAAGTGTACCTATTGTACAACACCGTAAGAGACTCACTTTCCTTCCGGACAAAGTTCTCATATTGTTGCTTCAGAATGTATCTTATATTTTCTTTCACCTCTTCTGACCCAGCAAACATCTTCTCAAGAGCCTCCCATAGCTCTTTGGCAGTCTTATATTCTCTGAAGTTGTGGAAACTTCATTTGGCAAGCACATCTAAATGGCTACCAAGACTTTGAAGTCTACCTCCATCTTCTTGATATCTTCATCTAAATACTTTGTGGGTTCTTTGGGGACTGATGGACCTCCGGAATCAGCAGAGGCCACCATGGGTACATATGGTCCATCTTTAATGGATCTCCACATCCCATACTCTTGATAGCAGAAGAAACATTCCATCCTGTTCTTCCACATATGATAGTCTTCTCCAGAAACCAGTCTTGGTGGTCTGTTGATGCTTCCAGTATCATCAAAACCATTGTTTTGTGCCATTTCTGGATTTGTGATATATGGTGTTTTAGAAAAGAGATAGTAGTGAATAGAACCAGAGAGTGATTAAACAAGTGTGAGTTTGTTTAATCTGAGAGCCAAAGCTCTGATACCACTTTTAGGATCGGTGAATACAAGATGGTTCTATTCTAGTTGAGATTGGCGGAAACAATCACAACTATACAATGTAAACAGGTAAACACAAAGAATACTGATAAATGCAAATTGTATTAAGCTTCAATGTTGACAAGATTACAGAGAAAACTCTAAGAAAGCACACTTGTACAAATGAAGATACAATACATATAAAGGAACTTAGAATCAAGACAAACCCTTGATTCTAAGGATCAGATCAAACACAGACCGTTGATCTTGGACAGTTACAAGCTATGCTACAATTGGTAGACAACTAAAAGACAAACTGCAGTAAACAGTTATGATCAGGTTAAAAGTCTTCTTAGGAATCTTTGCAGGAGACTTCAGAAGTAGTAGCTTTGTCTTTAATAGTCTACACAATTAACATTCCTTCTGTTGATAGATGTATCAGTGTAGTAGCAGAGGAGTCAGTAGCAAAGTCAAAGCTGCTGATGATTTGCCAATCTGCAGAAACTCTGGACTTCAGCAGATAAGGCTGTCCGCAGCAGAGTTGTTCATCAGCAGGAGAACAACTATCAGTAGCAAACAAGCTTATCCGCAGCAGCTTGTTGGTCAGCAGCAAAATTGTGGAGTCCGCAGCAGTTGTACTTAGAGAATTTTGTAGACATCAGTGTTTATATCTACAGAAATGTCCAATGAATGGTCCGAAAAGTATTTCAGATGGAAATGAAGAGTCGATTATGATTTGTCCGAAATGTGTTTTCGACCGAAAAATGATTTCGATCGAAAAAAGTTTTCGATCGAAAAGTTAGGGCTTTAATTTTTTTTGTAAAATTAGAGTTTTCGATCGAAAAGTCATGATTTGTTAAATATAATAAGAAATTTTTTGATTAAAAAATATAATAACTATTCAAAAAAAAATCAGAATTTTCGATAGAAAAGGTCAAAGGTGGGATTTCATCTTCTGATAAAAGGAATTTTTGAAAGTTTTCGATCGAAAAAGTTGTATATAGAATGGAGTTTTCGATCGAAATGTCAAAAGTTACGAATATTTCTAGAAATTTTCTAACTTGTTGTTTTTTTCTTTATAGACATGAACAGATTAAAGTTGGAACCTAAGCACAACATTTGTCCTTGTTTAACTACAAACACAAAGAAGGCACATGTTTATGAGGAAATTATACGGTTTCTAACAAAATCAAGAATTAATACAGCTATATCTACTCAAGTTCATGTGTTTGAAAAACATGTGAGGGAGTTTTGGGACAAGGTAGAATACAAACATGTTAATAAAGAAATCTGGATAGAGAGCACAGTTGGAGGAAACAAGATAAAAGTTATTGAACATGTGATAAGGGAAGTATTGAACTTTAGAGATGCAGCAGACTTTCCATACAAGATAAATCATATTGCAGTATCTGGAATTACTATGAACATGGGTTATGAAGGAACTTTCTTAAGAACACAAGTTACAAAGACAATGTTTCGGAAACAATGGAGATATTTCGTTCACGTTTTAATTCATTGTTTGAGTCCAAGAACTTCTGGTTTTAATCAAATTAGTGAAGTATTTAGTAGGGCGTTAGTTTTTTTGGCGACTCACAGAAGATTTAACTTTTCAAGAATGATCTTTGAAGCAATGATAAGCAATTTTGTGGGACCAAGAGAGAATTACAATTTTTTGATGTACCCAAGATTTGTACAAATGATCATCAATACATTGCTGCTAAATCTGGAAAATGATGGTGTTGAACTACCATTAGATACAATGCAAGAAGTAATTTTAATGTGAGAAAGACAAGCAAGTTTAGTGGCACTATGACACCACTATTTCCAAATATGCGTGAAGAGAATCTTGATCCAGATTTTAATCTTGAAGATGAGATAGATGATTTAATGGCTGAAGATATAGAAGATGGAGTTGACAGTCATAATGATGAAAATGATCAAGTGAATAATGATGACCAGGGAAATGATGACGATCAAGGTCATGATGGTGGTCAAA
Organism: Smallanthus sonchifolius; assembly: GCA_023525975.1. Lineage (NCBI taxonomy): Eukaryota > Viridiplantae > Streptophyta > Magnoliopsida > Asterales > Asteraceae > Smallanthus > Smallanthus sonchifolius. The sequence continues at coordinate 30,638,570 of CM042045.1, forward strand.
TTAATGTGATGACAGAAATTCAATAGTAAGTTCAAGTTCAAGTTGAAGAACCAAGGGTGGATACACATATGCGTGCATATGAAACACATGACTTGATTTTTGAAGAGAACAAAATTCCTTAAGTGAATGAAGAGGTTACAGAACCGTTATTGAGTCACACAGAAGAGTTTATAGCTGAAACTGAAGATGTGTTAAGTGTGAATACTGAAGTCTTGGAAGTCATGCTGAACAGTTAATAGTAACAGCAACAACCTCATCAAAGAATAGGAAAGAGCGTGAAAAGTCAAAAATTGTACCTTAATAAAGGCAAAGGCAAAAATTGTACCTCATCAAAGAATAGGAAAGACCTCCTCTCTCTAAAGGTATTGTGTTTACATATCCAGAACAAAGAAAAAGGAAGAAAACAACAACCACTTCCCTTAATAAAGGCAAAGGCAAAGCAAAAGAAGTTCTAGAAAAGCAAAAGTCTTAGAAATCAAAGAATTATGGTTTGGTTGATGAAGAGTTTCTGAATTACGCTACAAGGGAAACTGCAGATGTGGTTAGTCAACTGAAGACTCAAATCTCCAACCTACAAAGTAGATAAGCTGCAAATACTAGAGAGATCAGAGAGTTGAAAAAAGAGAGCAATAAACAGAAAGGTTTACTTGAAAATCAACAGGATCAAATTAATCAACATCAAAGGATTGTTCAAGATTTGATTGCTTAGATTGGTGCTCCAATTGTTACAAATCTAGAAGAGAATGTTGAAGATGTTCATAGTCCGATAGTCACTGAACCAATTCCTTCTACAAGTGAACAAGTTCAAACTCCAGTCTTTGAAGCAACTATGTATGAAGACAACACTTTATTTGATGTTGATATGCTTTTGAATGACGAAGGTGAAGGATTGGAAAGAACTGATGAAAACTAAGAAGAAACGGAGAAGGAAGAATAAGATGGTGAAGAAGTTGTAATCAGTGGAGAAAAGAAAGATGATGTAGGTCCCTTCGTGTATGTCAGATCGTCACATGCAAGTGGTCTACTAGTCGGACCGGGTTGCGGAATACCCGTGACTAGGTGGAGAGTCTTACAAAACAAAGTAAACCAAACACGAGAGTCACAATAAACGTTCTTTCTATTATAAACACTCAACGGTTACAGAGAGAATACAAGCTGCGTACTTAGCAGAACTGAGTTCGTCTGAACAAAATGGTTTCTGCGTACTTAGCTTCTGTGAACCTATCCTATTTATACAGACCTGATGCCTGCATACTTAGCAAGTTCGCAGGACCAATTGCTCTTGCGTACTTAACAAGTACGCAGAGGTGTTCTTGCGTACTTGCTAAGTACGCAGGAGCTTTCTCCTACGCACATGTAAGTGCGCAAAACACTTAGCAGAAAAACAACAAACATTATGTAAAAGTAAATACAACTCGATAAACTATTACATAACGAATCTTACATACAAAGACAAATTACAGACATTAGAAATACAAACTAAGACTCTATCCAGAGTGTTGTCACAGGAAAGTGCATCAACAAACTCCCCCTTGACAACAGCTCGGGATCTTCATCGTCTTCAGTCTTCATTCTTCAGTCTTCACAGCACTTGTTCCTTAGCTTCCATCTTCTTCTTGTAATCAAGGCAAAACTTGATTAACTTGTCGTATTTGGCCGAGAGAAGCTTTGTCCATTCATCAGTGTGGATGCAAAACTTGTCTGCTAGTACCTCCAGATCGTTCACAGAGAAATTGATGAAGCAGACTTTATCAAAAACCCTGATCACTTCCTTTGGTACTGTGTTTCCACTATCTGACTTACCTTTACTCATAACCACAGCCTCGCCCGTTTTTGGATCAACGTACCAGTACCACATGTCACCAAGAATATCCTGAGGTAACTTGCTCAGGGGAATATTAGTTTCACATCGCACTGGCTTGTATACCAATCTCTTTAAGGGTTTCTTAGTCACAGGATGCACAGCGTGCTTATCGTTGACTCTTCTGGGCACCTGATGCTTGAGGTATTCAAATTTCCCTGATCTTGCTTCCCGCTGTAGTGTAACTCACAAACCCATTGCTACTGCATTACTCGAGTGACTTAGCAGGTCGCGATTTGCGAGGTTCACAAGGTCGTACTTGGGCAAAGAGTTGAACGCCTCACTGGTGGGTTTCAAGTATTGAACTCCCCCAGATATTTTGATGGCGAACAGCTGCTTGTCCTCCTCGAACCTAACAACCAAGATCATACCTGTCGCTTCGTGCTTGTCTGTGATAGACGTCTTTTGCCACACGGGAGCTGGACCCTTTGTAGATGCAGAAGGCATGCCTTTCTCTTTTGGTGCCTCGGGGTCCACAGGTGTAGGGTCGACTGAGGAGGCTTCAGTTGTAGTTTCAACATTACTTGCCATGTCAACTGAGCCTGTGTCTGTTTCGAGCAGAGATTTGAGCGATGGTATTTCAAAGATCTCACCATCCTCTAACTCGTACTCTAGTTCCCCGTCGCCCTTGGGAATCTCGATTATCACATCATCATCATCATCGTTCCAGTCATCACTAGAGTCAATCTCTCCTTCTTCCAGATTAAGGAGAGCATCGATCTATTTTTTTATGTTAGAGGGTTTCTTTTCTTTGCTTTCTCTTTCTCTTTCTCTGTTTCCTTCTCCCCCTGAGCACCTAGCTTCGCGGTCAGTTCACCAACTAATTTGACCATCGCTTCGTGCTCTTTTCTCTGCAAGTCCATCCTCAGTTCAAGTGAAGTTCTGTGGCCTAGAATCATTTCGTTAGTCTTCATTAACAGTTCATTCTGTGCCATGACATTCTTCAATTGCTCATTTGTCCCTGTTCTCTGGTTGTGGAGAATCCTAACTTCATCGGCCAGGGAATTAATCTGTGCTTGTTGAGCATCAGACTCCTCCTTTGACTTTTGAATGGTCTTTAACAGTTTAGCAACTTGGGTCTCTAGCACATCGATCCTTGCATCATTCGGATAAGGATGCCTAGAGGATGAGGCTTCGGCATTATGGATGGGAGAGGAGAAGATTGTGTCAAAGTCAAACCCTTGTGAGAAATCACCATAGTTGAAGGGTTGACCTGACGGCTCTTTGGTGGGTGTTGGGATGGGGGATGAAATGATGGGAGTTATGGTTGGGGTGATGGTGACTGACTCCGTGAGAAGTGGAGCAGTCACCGTCACCTGGACGGTTGGAGTAGGGAGGGTCATCGTCACAGGAATCACCTCTGTGACCGCCGTGACTGCCACATCTGCTTGTTCCAGTGGCCTTCTCCTCCTTGTAAACAGTTGCTGTGCTGGCGTGGTAGATTCTGACTTTGGACGGGCAGCCTCAACTTGTACTGACTGCACAGTCGGAATCTCTTCAACCCTAGGGATAGCAACCTCTTGCCTATCGCCCCTTTTTTTGTTGGCTTTCTCTCGCCTTCGTCTTTGTAGAGCAACGTCAGAGTCGGAATCCGGCTCGTATTCGCTGCTCGAGCTTTGTCGTTTTCTTTTTGAAGACGACTCAGGCAGGGTTACCTGTGCCGACCTTCTCGGATGTACCTGTGATGGTGCGTCATAGGAATCAGAAGAATCTGATTCGGTTGCCTCCGAATCGGATTCCTCTACACCACCAACATCACCTTCATCATCACCTTCATGTTCATCATCACCTTCATCATCCTCATTCTCTTCATCTTGTTCTTCATCAGAGTGATCACTCATCTTTGGTCCCGAGTTGGGACTATACCAGTTCCAGTCCTCCGGAGCGACGTATGCTTCATTAATCAGGTGGCCGAAGAGTTCAGTATGCTCAGGGTAGGTTCTACACTGCCTGGCTTTAGAAACTGTGCAAAGACTCTCTTGTCCACCCTTTTTACCTGCAGTCTCTCCCCGATAGCACGCAGATTTGGCAATGCATCATCGATCAGTAGTTGCACAAACCTCGGGTATAAAAGGAATCTAAACCTCTCTGCTGTATTTATCTGGTTATTTAGTGCTTTGAAGATATAGCGAGGGAAGTTATAGCCCCGATTAAGAGACAGGCCCACCATGGCCGCTGCTAGGTCATGACCCATGGCATCTTTCCTCGCTTTCCTGGATGAGATGCACACGATCATGATGTGGGCAAAGTAATGCCATTGATCCAATACCCACATCTTCTTGTAGGAAGCATAGTCCCTTGCCCCGACATATACCATTCTGTGCCTCCAACACCCATCCACGTAGTAATCTGGATAGGATTTCGGGTCGGTGGCAAGGTCTCCGAATTGCAATACTCTCCTTATTGTATCTTCCGAGATAGCAATAGCTCGACCGTCAACTGTAGCCCGTATGACATTCGGGGATACCATGCAATCGTGCTCTGCAGTCTCCCAGAATTGCTCCAGGTACGGTCTTGAGACTGTTGGGTTTGCTGAGATTGCATAACTTATTCTTGATCTGTTGAGAAAATCCACAATCTCTCTGTATTGCAAGGCTGCGCCTTTCCATTCTGGTTCGGTGTTAGCCACTAGGTTGAATTCATCAGTGAATGCACGAGCCATAGCCTGCAAACACACACAGAAAACATATTTAGAAAAACTTATAACACTGGAAGTAGACACACAGGACATAGTATAGTAGTTACACTTTGAAAAGATTTTCAGACTTAGGAAAAATTTCTAAGTGTTGGTCCTGCGCACTTAGCAAGTGCGCAGGTTTTTCCTCTTGCGTACTTAACAAGTACGCAAGAATTACTTCTTGCGTACTTGCTAAGTGCGCAAGAACAACCCTTAGCAAAAAATTCAGAATTTTAAAATCATTCAAAGCGTGTGTTGATTAGGTCGCCACTAGGTCGGAATCAGGGATTTCAACCTATGGTACCATTATTAACACCACAAAACACTACACCACGAGCAATTTTGACCTAGGTCAGTCAAACGACCCATTGACTGTTCAACTTCAATCGACGGATCAGACGATGACTAAGAGAATGAATAGAGGATCGATTAGGCGTGTATTAGCAAATTAATGTCAATAAGTTACCCAAACAACCCCATTTAACCCCACAATGTATCGGATTTAACCTAATATTTTCTAAGTCAAAAATCGGTCCAAATGTCAAGAATCGATGGATGGAATTGGCCTATAATCTCACCACTGAGATGAAATACGAAGATGACAATGTGATTGGGATGAAAAATCCGGTTGGAACACTCGAAATTTTTTGAGGAAAATGGTCGGAGGGAATATCACAGGAGAAAACGTTTGAAAATGATAAACCCTAAAAAAATTTTCTAAGTCCTGTATTTATACCCAACACATATTGGTCGTGCGTACTTATTAAGTGCGCAGTACTTAACTCCTGCGTACTTACTAAGTACGCATGACTTAAGTCTTGCGTACTTGTTAAGTACGCAGGGTTTACCTCATGCGCACTTATCAAGTACGCAGAGACTCTTATGTGCGCACACTTTCAACTCAAATTATGAAGATTTTCAAGTCAAATAACGAACAAGATAAATATATTCAACCAAGAGGATTCAAATAAAATTCATGAGGATTAAACATAAAATATTTTTGGCCTTTTTCTGATTTAAACTTGAACTATGCATAAACTTAAAAACTTAAAATCTTTTTGTTCTTTTCAAGATAGATATATACAATCATTTACACAAGCTATTTTTGATCAAAGACACGAGCAAAGGATCATATCAGGCTATCTTTTAGCAAAAACGATACAAAATAAACATCAAAGAATATGGGATCATGTCATGTATTACTCTTTATTCATACGTAATAAGCATATAAACAAGTAATTCAGGTTGACAATATTATAAGATTTGAAACTATACGCATCTTTGTATCATGTTCTTGTGTATTAAGGTATTAATTATAAGATATACAACGTGTACCCCGCTGAGATGCTATGATATTTTGCACTATCTTCAAGGCATCTAAGATTATTTTCAATTATTTTCTTAATTTTCAGAATGAAGTTACATCAATTAGCACAGAAAAATCAAGCAGAATCCATAAGGATTATCAGGAATCATAAGATTCAGAATCGAGTGATTCTTTTGTCTTGGTTTCATGTGATTTTCTTCTTTGAATATCGGTATGATGATTCGGGATAATGAACATGGTGTTTGATTATAGGGTAAGGGGATCCAACTTTTATCTGGATTTGATTTCAATGAACCAGGAATGATTCAATGGTGAATACATGCTCAACGGTTAATGTAGAGACATGTCTTGATTCAATCTCTCCTTGCATACTTGTGAGTATGGGCAGTGAGATGAACCGCATTAATTGTGCTAACAACATAAGCCGAAACTGATCTCAAAAGAAAATTATTGTCAAAATCTAACATCCTTTATCTGATAGTGATCTTTTCGAATCTTTTACTCACACACGCTTGCAAACACGGGTTCAAATCACAGTTGTAATTTAGATTTAGTTTCCACACTACTAGTGATTCAAAGACGCATACAGCCTACTGACAATTCAAATTACTTGTAAATAAACAGATTAAAAACATAATAATTTTAAACAGATAAGTAAGCATGACGCAATCATTTCCCATATGAGCAGTCTATGAAGTTTAGATCATTTCTGATGTACTATCATTTCCTCTTTTCTCAAGTTAACTTTGAAATTTTCTCCATTTTCTATTTTGTATTTGATTTTTGTAAAATATTTTAAAACCTAAAGAACTGTACAGAAAATTTAAAGGAATTAAAAATTTAACTTCCCATGAATTGAATTGAGTTAAGAAAACTTAGTTTTCACTCAGGATTGAACATTCCTATCAAGTTGACAAGATGCTCAAAACGGGATCGATCAAATGCCTTTGTGAAAAGGTCAGCAAGATTGTTATCCGTGTGAACTTTTACAAGTTCAATTAAATGCTTTTCAGCACAATCGCGGATGAAATGATGGCGAATCTCTATATGTTTAGTTTTGGAGTGTTTCACCGGGTTATTTGTGATGGACATGGTGGCATTGTTGTCAATGAATAGAGGAGTTCCAGTGAAGTTTAATCCGTAGTCTCTCAACTGCTACTGAATCCACAATATCTGAGAACAACCGCTCGCTGCAGCAATGTATTCTGCTTCACAAGTTGAGACAGAAACCGTTGACTGCTTCTTGCACTGCCAGGAGACCAGCCTGTCTCCTAAGAATTGACATCCACCAGAAGTTGACTTTCTGTCAAGGTTACAACCGCCATAATCTGAATCAGTGTAGGCTTTGAAGTCGAATGACTGCTGCTTAGAGTACCAAAGACCTAATCAGGGTTTCCCTTTCAGATATCTGAAAATTCTCTTCACAGCTATCATATGTGACTCCTTCGGTTGAAACTGAAACCTTGAGCACAAACATACATCAAACATTATATCGGGTCTTGAAGCTGTGAGATACATAAGTGATCCGATCATCCCACGGTACTACCTGCTGTCCACATCCTTTCCATCTCTGTCGGGATGCAAACCATGATTGACTGGGATTGGTGTGCCATAAGTAGTGCTATCACTCATCTTGTATTTTGACAAGATGTCCTGCGCGTACTTAGTTTGATGTAGATAAATTCCATTCTCTCTTTGACTGACTTGCAGACCTAGAAAGAATGACAGTTCACCCATATTGCTCATTTCAAACTTGGACTTCATCACCTTCTCGAATTCCCTACACATCCCTTCATTGGTCAACCCAAAGATAATGTCGTCGACATATACTTGCACAAGAAGAATGTCACCTCCTGCTTTCCGTATGAAGAGAGTCGAGTCAATCTGTCCACGGTCGAAACCATTAGACAGTAAATGCTTAGATAAAGTCTCATACCATGCCCGCGGTGCTTGATGAAGACCATAAAGTGCTTTGTCGAGCTTGTACACTTTATTGATATTATGCGGATCTTCAAAACCGGGAGGTTGAGTGACATAGACTTGTTCATGCACCTTACCATAAAGGAAAGCACTCTTCACATCAAGTTGATAAACCTTGAAGCCGACATATGTGGCATAAGCCAAGAACAGTCTAATGGCCTCAATTCTAGCAACTAGGGCATATACTTCATTGTAATCCAAGCCCTCTTGTTGATAAAAACCCTGAACAACCAATCTTGCTTTGTTCTTCACAACTACATGGCGATCATCCGTCTTGCATTTGAACACCCATCTGGTACCAATTGGCTGAAAGCCTTTTGGCAAGTCAACTAAATCCCACACGTGCAACTTTTGGAATTGAGACAGTTCATCTTGCATCGCCTCAATCCAGCAGTTGTCAGTGAGAGCCTCCTTCACATTCTTCGGCTCTAATTGGGACACAAATGCAGCATGCATACATGTTTCCATGACACCAGTGTCAAATATCTCTGTGTAGAGACTGGTGTTCTCAGTGATGGTTCTATGACGAGTCTAAACACCTGCATAAGGATCACCAATAATGTTGTCGATTGGATGATTCCTATGCACCCTCGTCTCCGGTACAATTGGTTCTTGAATTTCTGGATCTAGATTTGTGCTTAACTCCCCCATTTCCTGTGTTCCAGAGGAAGAAGATTCAATGCTAATTGGATCAGCTGGAGCTTCATTTCCTATAATTTTGTTAGGATTGGCTTGAGCGTCATCTCCAGCAACATGAACACTTTCACTGTTATCACTGACATGAGTTCTAGATGCAGATGCAGCATTGGAATCAGGAGTTATAATTGGTACAGTAGCACGAGTAGAAAAACTGGAGTCATTGTCGCCACGCAATAAATCATAGACATTTGTGGCGTCTTCATCAGATAAGTCAGGAAGATTGAAGGACTTGAATAGCGCATCATAATCAAAACCCCAAGCTGGACCTTTTGGTTCTGGTGGAGTGCTTTGTTTACTACAGTCCACTTCAAACCATTCCTCGACAGTACGAGTTCCTATGTTGTACACTCTCTTGCTGGGCGAATTGGCAACATATCCTAAGAAGATGCCTTCCACCGCTTTCGCATGAAATTTAGACTGACGGTCTTTATACTGTAGCAACAAGGAACAAGGACTACCAAAAGGAACTAGGTAATCAAGATTGGGAAGTCGATTGTTGATCAACTCATAACATGTCTTGTTGTGCCTTTTCACAACCAGAACCCTGTTTAAGACGTGACAAGCTGTATTAACTGCTTCTGCCCAGAAAGTGACAGGAAGCTTTGCATCTGACAACATAGTCCTTGCAGTCTCGATCAGTGTTCTGTTCTTCCGTTCAGCCACTGCATTCTGCTGAGGTGTGTACGGCGCGCTGAATTCGTGACGGATCCCTCTCTTGAGACAGAAAAGTTCCATCAAATTATTCTTGAATTCAGTTCCGTTGTCACTCCTTATTCTTCTAACTTTCAGCTTGCAAAGAGATTCCAAGCTTAGGATCAGGTATTGAAGAATATCAGCAGTCTCGTCTTTTGTACCTAAAAAGTGCACCCAAGAAAAACGTGAGAAATCATCAGTTGCAACCAGACAAAACGACTTACCTCCAATACTCCTGATACTTATGGGGCCAAACAGATCCATGTGTAATAGCTCCAAAGGGGTATCGATAGAGTTTTGGAGCTTGGGCTTGTGAGACTTCCATTGTTGTTTGCCCTTTTTACACGGCATACAGTCATCTGCAACGGTAAACCTCAACTTAGGAACCCCGGTTACTAAACCGTTTCGGACAAGATGATTCATTTTACGATAAGAAATATGTCCGAGTTTCCTATGCCACAAGATGGAGTCAAGTTCTGTCTTTTTTGTAAGCAAACAAGTAGCAACTGATGAGGTGGTTTTTGCCACGCTCATATCGATCTGATAAGTGTCGTTTTATCTTGGTGCTCTCATCAGAATCCAGTCTTCGGGAACCTCAAAACCAGGTTTGAGAATCAGGCATTCTGATTTGTCAAACATCACCGAGTACTCCTTGTCACACATTTGGGAGATACTCAATAGGTTATGCTTCAGCTGCTCGCAGAAGTTGACATTGTCAAAGCTGACACAACCGTTCGACACCACGCCTTGACACGTGATACTGCCGCCTTTTTCTCTGGCAAAGGCCACATAGCCGCCTCTGAATGGTTTAACGTCTTGAAGCAAGGCCATGTTTCCTGTCATGTGCCGGGAGCGTCCACTATCTACATACCAACGGTTAGAGATAGTACCCTTCGGACGTCCCTGCACGAGTAACAAAAGAATTAGTTAGATTTGGAGACCCAAGCCATTGTGGTCTTAGGTCGTCCATCCTTCTCAAAATAAACTACTTCTTTCAACTCACAGTCATGATGACTGTTCAAAATTGGTGAATCTTTGGATGAATTTGGAACAGGAGATTAAGAACCTTTAACTTTCTTGTTCCAGGATCTCTTTTGATTCTTAACCAGAACAGTAGACTTTGGCTCAACCACAGCCGGTGAACTTGTGGAAGCTTCACCTGATTGAGTCTTAGTCAGCTGTTCCAGCTTTCTCAACCTCTTATTCCTTCTTCTTCTTTGTGGCTTAGAGAGTCTAGCCACAGATTTCTCACCAGTGCGTGTACTACCAGATGTAGACACACGAGGTACAGCAGGTTGCTTTACCTTTCTTGCAACAGATGGTTTGGCCTCAGATTTAATCTTCGGTTTTCCCATGGGTTGTACTGCTGGTTTCACCACATTCTGCTTTGGACGTTTGGGAGATGGTTTCACTGGTGGCGACATGGGGATAACAGCGGGCTGTGAAACAACATGCTGTTTCCCTTGGTTCTTAGAAGGACAGTTCACAACAATGTGCCCAACCAAGCCACAGTGAAAACAGTTCCTCTTCTCTACATAAATTCTCTTGTAGGGTTCATTAGATCTAGGCTTAGATAACTCTCCATTATGAGTAGGAGGAGTTGGTTTATGAACAGAAGTCTGACCTTTTTCAGTTTGGTTTTTGGGGGTATAATACTTTTGCAAATTTTCTTTGTAACCAAGCCCATAATGAGCTGAAAAAGCCTCTTTCTTAACTTGGTTAATATTTTTATAACCCCCGTAAAGCATTACCTTAAGTTTATCATTTGTTTCAATGATATCAGGTTCAGTTAAAATGCAGTAATCACTATTAGTGATAATGTTTTTGTGGACTTTCTGTTCAGTCAACAACTCCTCAGAGACTACTCCTTCAGGGCAAGTGTCAACCGACCCATCTTCAGAAGCAGTAACATACTCCTCACTAGATGTGGAGTTAGCCTTACTTGAGGATTCATCCTTTTTAGGGGAATCATCCTTATCAGAGGACTCATCTAGACAGGTGAGATCAATGTCTATCAAGCTATTGACAAACTTCCCACTTATTGGTGGAGGAATGGCATTGGTACCAAGACCTATACCCTTCATTTTCCTCACTACTGATTCGTAGTGCTCCACCACAAAGCGAGAGTTTTTCAACTTCTCATTTGTACATTTTAACTGCAGGATCTCATTTTGCAGTTTGTTGATTTCATTGTTCCGTTTTTCTAACCCCCTATACGCAATATCCAAGTGAACTTGTTGCTCACTTATTTGTAAAGAATATTCACATTTTTCCTTTTTTAACGTTTCAACAGACTCTTTAAAACGTTTTTCGTTTGCTTTGTAATTATGAGCTGCCATAGTTAGGGGTTCGATTTTGTCTTGGAGCTTAGAAATTTCATGCTTTGGCTCTAGACATTTAGAACAAGAAATAACAAAGAAAGGGTTAGAATCTACCTCAGATGATGAACTCTGTGCTTCTCCAATGGCCATGAGAGCAACGGCAGTGGTAGACTCCTTTTCAACAGCTACAGAAGCTTCCTTCTCCTCAGCTTCTTTTCTCTCAGCCTCCATCAGCTCCATGATCTCAGCCATGAGACCAACCTGTGTTTGAGCAATGATGGCGTCCTCTAAATGAACACCCCAATCAAAATTTTTGTCATGCTGAGCTACCAATGCATTTGACGAACCACCTTGGTGTTGATTGTGGTGGCTAGTGTTGTTGTGGCCGTGGCTGTTTCCCTGGCTAGGTCTGGTGAAACCAGAGGCCGGTGCTCGGTCTTTTTGACACTCACGAGCAAAGTGTCCATAGTTCAGACACTTGTAGCATTTGGCCTTGGATTTATCAAATCCAACCTTGGCATTAGAATGTCCACCAATGAACTTTCTTCCTGTTCTGTTCAGGAAACGCTTGGCCCTCCTCAAAAGCATGCCATATTCCATTGAATATCCATGTCCTCAATATCATCAGGATCCACTTGGTTAAAGTCTTCTTCAATAGTTTCGGGATCCGTTAGCTTGCCGCCTATGAAATTCTCATACGCAAGCATACATGATGAAAACAATGCTACGTGATCTTCAGCTATTTTGGCTATTGCAGAATGGTTAGCTAAAGACGTAGCTGGAGGATTTCTTGAGGTGTGTTGATGATTGGTTCCCTACCCTGATCCGGATGCATAACAAGCATGACCACCACACCCATTTGAGTGGTCTTCTTCATTAGAGTGTCCAGTAAAGAGGGCAATTCCAGAGCCCGATGATTTTGAAGTGGAAGTCGTCCCATGATACATGGAAGGGTCCTGTATCTGAGGTCTTCCCGAGCTCTCCTTCTTCATAAGATTCATGTTATGAGCTTGAATATTACCAATAGCCTCATCTACTGTTAACTCATAGAATTTAGGATTTTCCCTCATCAGGTTGTATACATCTCAAACTTTGGTGGCAAAGCATCAAGAAATTTTTCCACCAGTTCTTCATCGGGATATTTCAGTTCAAAAGCTTTCAACTCCATTTGTAAATGATAGAATCTAGAGATGAGATCATCTAACGATTCATTTTCCATGAAATTGAAGCATTCATACTGCTTCCGGAGAAGATCCCGCTTACTCTTCTTAATGTCACTGTTCCCCTCAAATCTTTTCTGAAGTGCTTTCCAAAGATCCTTGGAGGTGTCATAGCCTTGGAAACTGTGAAACAATTCCCGAGTTAATGACATAGTGATTGAGCCAAGAGCCTTCTTTTCCCGATCATAAGCTTTCTTTTGTTCTTCATCAAGCTTAGAGATGGGCTTTGGCACCTCTTCATCAAGATAGATGTGTGTGGGATGCTTATATCCCTCAAGGATTGGTATCCATAATGATGAGTCGGTGTATGAAATGTAGTGCTCAAAACGTGCCTTCCAATTCGAATAATCGTTTACATTTAATAGTTTAGGCGGTTTCTGAGGTGTACCGATCTCATTATCATAATTTAACATGTTTCCAAGATTCTGAAGGTTCGACATAGTGAATTACTTGGTCAAAAAATCAGAAAAGTCAGACACCGTTGCGCACTTGGTTTTGGCCTTGCGCACTTGAGAAATGGTCTTGCGTAGTTAAGATTTGCTCTTGCGTACTTGTAAGTACGCAGGAGGAAATATTAAGTACGCAGGATATAACTTAAGTTCGCACAAGTTCAGTCTTGCACACTTGTAAGTACACAGGAGATAACTCTTGCGTAGTTAGTAAGTACGCAGAAAACTGTACTTTTTACCAAAAATTGTAAGTACGCAGGACACCTTTTCAACAACTCTCACCAACCTTTTCCGGTCACCTGAAAATCGCCGGACATAGTGAAAAGTAGGCTGATGATCAATGCAATCGAGCCAAAGGATCAGAAACAAGTTTCTAACCAACCTTTGATGCTCAAAACACAAAAATACCCAACAAAAATAGGTTTTTGAGAGATTTTTGCTTCTAAGAAAGTGCTCAAGAGCTACCCCTTTTTTATCACAATAATCAACAAAAATACCTCTTTTTGCTTGTAAACTCAGTAAAACGTCTCCAAACTCACTTACAACACTCGAATTCAAGAGCAATGCTCTGATACCACTTGTAGGTCCCTTCGTGTGTGTCGGTTCGTCTCATGCAAGTGGTCTACTAGTCGGACCGGGTTGCGGAATACCCATGACTAGGTGGAGAGTCTTACAAAACAAAGTAAACCAAACACGAGAGTCACAATAAACGTTCTTTCTATTATAAACACTCGACGGTTACAGAGAGAATACAAGCTGCGTACTTAGCAGAACTGAGTTCGTCTGAACAAAATGGTTTTTGCGTACTTAGCTTCTGTGAACCTATCCTATTTATACAGACCTGATGCCTGCACACTTAGCAAGTGCGCAGGACCAATTGCTCTTGCGTACTTAACAAGTACGCAGAGGTGTTCTTGCGTACTTGCTAAGTACGCAGGAGCTTTCTCCTGCGCACATGTAAGTGCGCAAAACACTTAGCAGAAAAACAACAAACATTATGTAAAAGTAAATACAACTCGATAAACTATTACATAACGACTCTTACATACAAAGACAAATTACAGACATTAGAAATACAAACTAAGACTCTATCCAGAGTGTTGTCACAAGAAAGTGCATCAACAGATGATAATGATTCTTCAGATGATGATAACAACAGTGGTGGTGCTGGACGTGTTGGTGGAAATGATAAAACTCTTGAAGATACTGAACAAGAAAATCAGACCCGCACTGAATATATAAGAAATATGAGTATGAACAACAACAAACTTATGTAGAAGAAGATGGTTCAGTAATTGGGAAGATGGATAAACTGGTTGATGAGCGAGAACCATTTATAGTTCCTAAAGATGTTGAACCACAAGTTAAAAAGTCAAAATGTCACACCCTGACCGATGGCGGAATCATCGGGGCGGGACATGTAGACTGTTCATTAGCACAAGGTTGACTAAATTGAATATATTAAACGTCAAATTTCATTGCAAATAATCCAAACAAAACCAAATCCAAGATAGAACAAAATTGAAAATACATAGAGTTCTTTTATTTAAATTAACTAAGTCCAATCCTATGTGTAGCACATCTTGAACAATCTCACACGTTAGAACCTGAAACATGAATAAAATAAAGTCAACTAAAAAGTTGGTGAGTATAACACAGGTTTATATAGATAGCATATAGTTTGTAAAACCAATCCTTACAAAACATGATAAATAAGGCATTTATGGGTAGCAGCTATTGTGTAACCATGCACAATCAAACCTTTGTAACTAGCATGCAAAATTGTGTTGTCGGTATCAATCACCCCAATCTGGGTGGGTTTGTCAGACTCAATAGATCTATCATTGAAAACCGTCGGCTTGTATAGTTAATGATTGCACATAATCGCATACAAAGGTTAGCACACCTAGCACTCGGGCATAAAGCTCAAATTGCACACATGAATGTAAATAGGATTTGTACTTGTGTTGTTCGTGTAAATGTAACGTGTAATTTGAATAATGTTCATGTTTCACCCCAAAAGTGTAAAAGAGTAAAAGGGGCTATGAAATACTCACTTGGTTCGAAGGCGTAGCTAACAAAGATATTAGATAGTAAGGATCCTTGAAATGCACAAGTTAACCTAAGGAGTAATGTATATGGTATTAATAGTGTGCGCCAATGTTTAAGTCTAAAGTTGTATTTGGACTTGTGTAATAAGGTCATTGCTTTGTAATTGGAGGTATTGAATAAAATATACAAAGTTTTAAAGAGTATTTTTAGAATATTTTGATTAGGGTTTGAGTTTGTAAATAATTATTGTTTATGGAAACATTGTAAGGATTAGTTATAAGTTAGTATAATTAATTAATCGTTTTTGTTTAAATATAAATTAAATAAATAATCATTTTATTTATTTATTTATAAAAAGTAACTTAACCATTTAAATACTTTTTAAATGAAAGGTTTAACAATAATTGTAAATTAAATTTTATAAACTTTAAATACTTAATTTTCCATTTATTAAATATTTGTTCTTTCTAAATAAGATTAAATGCAATTTTATAAAATTCAACTATTTTTATTTTGTAATTTAATCAGAATATTTGTGGTTTGAAAAATATATAAAATTTATAATTCTGCCAAGATTTTAACTCACACACGACCGTGCCTGGGAAGGGCAAGATCGTGCTCAAACCACGGGCGCGACCATGCTAGTCAGGGCGCGACCGTGTTGATCAACCAGAGGGCTTAAACTAATTAAATCATTAGGCACGACCGTGCCTTGGCTAGGCACGATCGTGTCTATGATCCTAAGACACGACTGATATTAGCCAAAGGGCATGATTGGGTCTGTACAGGAGGACACGACCGCGCTGATAGTCGGCACGACCGCGTCTCTTGAGGCACAACCGCGCTAGATGATTAGCGCGACCGCGTCTGTTCCAAATCAGGAACGAATTGACTAATTCTTATAATAACAGGATTGGAAATCATAGGGCTTTCATCCATTAGATTATTTAGAGTCTTTTTGCATAGATTAATTGGATTTAAAACGTGTCTAAAGTCGGATTCGATTAAATCATTTTTGAACAAAAACTAGATTCGGGTTTAAGATGATTTCCATATTGGAAGCACAAATTAACATGGGGCTTTTGATCTAAGGACTGAATCGATAGAGGGCAAGGTTTCAATTACCCGGAAGGATGGTGAATTGATAGCGAACGGTAGAAAGGAGTTCCGACGTCGGCGAGCTTGGTTTCCGGCGTCTTCTGCTACGATTCCGGTTGCTTCAAGAGGGTCAGTAGCTTCTAGGAGAATCGTTTGTGCGTTTGCTTGGGAGAATTGCAAGCAATTTGGAGGATTCGATGTTCTAGTGGACAATTTTGTTGATTATTGGGTGAATTGATGAAATTCCGTTTATTTGTTGTAATTAAGACGATCAAGTGGCTTAACTCTGTTTGTTAATAGTTGGAACGTGTAAAACGGTTACGAAATCGAACGTCTCTGTGATTAAAGTCTGTATTTACGTTTCAACTGATGAGAGGCGCGACCGTGCCAATATGCGGCGCGACCGTGCTTAGGCACCAGGCGCGATCGTTCCAAAGCAAGGCGCGCGACCGTGCCAAGGCACTTGGCGCGACCGTGCCAGAACGAGGCGCGACCGTGCCTATTAGGGTTTCTTGTAAATTTTCAACATCAGACCCTCTAACTTTGGTCTTTGACATATTTGTATAAATAGATACTTATGTAGTGTTTTAGTAGGTTATAACCGTGTAAAATTTGCGGATTATCATTGAAATATCATATTCAATTGATGGTACGAATAGAATAAAACATTGCACTAGAATTTGGTTTGAAATGCATTACATTGAATTTGAAATACGGATACTAAAAATCAGAAATGTTACAGTCTCCCCATGTTGAGGGAATTTCGTCCCGAAATTTAGTTAGAGGAAACTACGGCATCAATAAAAAGATGGGGGTACTTGAGCTTCATTTGGTCCTCTCATTCCCAAGTAAATTCAGGACCACGCTTAGACTCCCAACGAACTTTGACAATAGGAATACGACTTCGCTTGAGTTGCTTGATTTCACGATCCTTAATTTCTACTGGTTTCTCAACGAAGTGCATCGTTTCATCAATGTGCACGTCATCAAGCGGTATATGGAGATTCTCATTGGCGAGACATTTCTTCAGATTAGATACGTGAAATGTAGGATGCACATTGCCAAGAGATGGAGGTAACTCAAGTTTGTAAGCCACTTTCCCAATCCTTTCAAGGATTTTGAATGGACCAACATAGCGAGGGGCTAACTTACCTTTCTTTCCAAAACGGATCACATCCTTCCATGGGGACACCTTAAGTAGAACAAGGTCACCGACTTGGAATTCCAAAGGCTTTCAACGTTTATCGGCATAACTCTTTTGCCGACTTCTCGCTGTTCGGATGTTGTCACGGATTTGAATAATCTTGTCGGATGTTTCTTGAATTAGCTCGGGACCGGTGATTTGTGCTTCACCAATCTCGTTCCAACAGATAGGAGAACGACACTTGCGACCATAAAGAGCTTCGAATGGAGTCATCTTGATACTTGTGTGGTAGCTATTATTGTAAGAGAACTCAATGAGGGATAAATGTGAATCCCAATTGCCACCAAAATCAATTACACAAGCACTAAGCATGTCTTCAAAAGTTTGGATTGTTCGCTCCGTTTGACCATCAGTTTGGGGATGGTAAGCCGTGCTCAAATCCAATCGTGTGCCAAGAGCAGTTTGGAGAGATTGCCAAAATCGAGAAGTGAACCGGGCATCTCGGTCGGATATTATGTTCAAGGGAACACCATGACGGCTCACAATTTCATCAATGTAAATTCGGGCTAGTTTTTCAACCCGATAGTCTTCACGGATAGGCAAGAAATGAGCAGATTTGGTGAGACAATCAATGATCACCCAAATACTATCATAACCACTCGAGGTGCGAGGGAGTTTGGTAATAAAATCCATGGCTAAGTTTTCCCATTTCCACACGGGAATTTCCGGTTGTTCAAGTAAACCAGAAGGACGTTGATGTTCGGCTTTGACTTTGGAGCAGGTTAAACATTTGGCAACATAAAGAGCAATGTCCTTTTTCATACCGGGACACCAATATTGTTGGCGAAGATCTTGGTACAATTTATCCGCACCAGGATGAATAGAATAACGAGACTTGTGAGCCTCGTTCATGAGAAATGTACGGAGATCATCACGATCGGGAACCCAAATATGGTTCAAGTAATAAAGTAAGCCATTTGGTTTTGATTCAAGCAGAAGTTCAACACCACACGACATTTCCTCGTACATGTTACCCTCGGTGACTGAGACGTGTTGAGCTTCTAAGATGTGGGTTTGAATTCGGGCACAATGAAGCATAACATGGTCCTTTCGACTCAAAGCGTCGGCTACAACATTCGCTTTGCCGGGATGGTAACGAATCTCGCAGTCATAGTCGTTAAGGAGTTCAACCCAACGTCTTTGCCTCATATTGAGTTCTTTTTTACTGAAGATGTGTTGGAGACTTTTGTGGTCGGTGAACACCACACATTTTGTGCCATATAGATAATGTCTCCAAATCTTTAATGCGAATACGACCGCACCCAACTCGAGATCGTGCGTCGAATAATTCTACTCATGAATCTTAAGTTTCCTTGATGCATAAGCGATTACTTTGCCTCGTTGCATAAGAACACAACCAAGACCTTGGTTAGAAGCATCACAGTAGACGACTAAATCATCATTCCCATCAGGGAGGGTCAAAATGGGAGCATTGCACAACTTTTGCTTGAGGGTTTGGAAAGCTTCTTCTTGTTTTGGTCCCCTTCCATAAGTCTTACCCTTGTGAGTCAAAGCAGTAAGGGGGACAACAATCTTAGAGAAGTTTGAGATAAAACGACGGTAATATCCCGCAAGCCCAAGGAATGAACGAACTACAGTGGGGGTCTTCGGGGTATTCCAATTCTTAACCGTTTCGATCTTAGCAGGGTCAACATGAATACCCTTGTCGTTGACAATGTGACCAAGAAATTGAACTTCTTTTAACCAAAATTCACATTTGGAGAATTTGGCGTATAGTTGTTCTTTCTTCAAGAGATCCAAGACCAATCTAAGATGTTGCTCATGATCGGCTTTAGTCTTGGAATAGATTAAGATGTCATCGATGAAAATGATCACGAACTTATCAATGTACGGTTTGCACACACGATTCATGAGATCCATGAAAACTGCGGGTGCATTGGTTAGTCCAAAAGGCATAACCATGAACTCGTAATGACCATACCTTGTTCAGAAGGCAGTCTTTGGAATATCGTCTTCTTGCACACGGAGTTGGTGATAACCAGATCGAAGATCAATCTTCGAGAAGCAAGTAGAACCTTGAAGTTGATCAAAGAGGTCATCAATTCTAGGTAAAGGATAACGGTTTTTGATAGTAAGCTTGTTGAGTTCGCTGTAGTCAATACACATGCGAAATGATCCATCCTTCTTTTTAACGAATAAGACGGGTGCACCCCAGGGTGAATGACTTGGACGAATGAATCCCTTGTCGGAGAGCTCTTGAAGTTGACTTGCAAGTTCTTGCATTTCAGAAGGTGCAAGACGGTATGGAGCTCTAGCCATGTGGTTGGCTCCGGACACAAGATCAATGCGAAATTATTCTTGTCGAACGGGTGGAAGACCGGATAGATCTTCGGGAAATACTTCGGGAATATCCCGAATGATGGGAATGTCTTGTATACTCTTCTTTTTGACATCTTTTTGGACAATGTGAGCTAAGAAAGCCACGTACTTCTTTCGTAGGTACTTTTGGGCGGTAGTGCACGACATTAACTTAAGTCCTTTGCAAGGCTTTTCACCAAAGACTCTTAACGTTTCTTCCGATGGTTGGGGTATTCGGATGCACTTCTCAAAGCAAATGACTTCGACATGATGATTTGATAGCCAATCCATGCCTATAATGATATCAAAGCTTCCTAGTGGCATTGGAACAAGGTTGATTGGGAATGTATGATCATTAAGTTCCAAAGAGCAATCATAGATAATGGATTCAATTGTAAGAGAGTCACCATTTGCTACTTCAACGGTAAATGTTTTCTCTAAAAGGGATCGTGTCTTTGCAAGTAAAGGTTCAAAATTAAGTGACACAGAACTCTTATCGGCACCGGTATCGAATAAAATGGAGGCATATTGACTATTAACAAGAAATGTACCATTGACCACGTCATTGTTGGCTTGAGCTTCATTGGCGTTTATGTTGAAAGCACGCCCACGAGCTAACTTTGGGCATTGAGCACGGAAATGGTTCGGGTTGCCACACTCATAACATGCTCGCCCATTTGCAATAGCGGGTACACCTTGATTAGCCACTTGGGTGTTGGTTTGGTTTGGTGGGTTGACTTGGCCCACAAGAGCTTTGGTCCTACAAACATTAACTGTATGGCCATATCTCCCACAATAAGTACAAAGACGACATGGGATGCTTTGGGATGATGGTAGTTGCAGGTGGCACAAAGTGGGTAGATTCCAACATATGGCTTTTTGGCCGGTGCTTGAACCATAGGTGCAGCTTGGTTAACAGGAATAGCAGGAGTGACCACAACATAGTTTCTAGTCTTCCTTTTCCTATTATTGCGGGAGGGTTCAGTTGTGGCTTCTTTGTTGTGGGTAGGAGGGGTTATAGTGTCAGAAACTTTCTTGGTACCCTTTTTAGTAAGAGTCCTCGCCTTCACATGATTATCGGTTAAGGTAGCGGACAAACGGATGGCATCTTCAAGTATTGCGGGATTCCTTCCTAGGACAGTATCTTGAATTTGCCTAGGTAGTCCCCCAATATACTTTTCAATGCAGCGGGACAGAGGAGTGACCATGTGGGGCACAAGAAGACTCAACTCATGGAACCGAGTCGTATACGCCAAGTTTTCACCACTATATTGGGGAAGATCCCAAAATTCAGCTTCGAGTTTCTTCACTTCATTTCGAGGAAAGAATTCCTCGGTCATTAGCCTTTTAACCTCATCCCAAGGTAAGGCCATTGCTACATCCACACCCCTATTTCTTTTCTCCCTATTCCACCACGTGAGTGCCCGTTTTTGTAGGACACTTGTGGCATGACGAACACGAAGGTTGTCTGGGCAGTCACTATTGAGAAAGGTATTCTCAATGCTTTCGAACCATTGAAGGACTCTAGTAGCTCCTTCGGTACCATAGAACTTGAGGGGATTGCACGAGTTGAAGTGCTTGAAGATGCATTGAGATGGGTTGGCACCACCATTTCCACCATTACCTCCATTTCCACTATTACTACCATTACCACCATTGTTGCCATTGGTGGCACTATTAGCTTGAGTGAGTTGTGTCACGAGTTGTGCAAGAATAGCAGCAATGTCGGTATTGGTGTTGGCCGTGGGAGCACGACGAGGAGGCATTCTACAGATTTTCACAAGACAAGAAAAGATGTAAGAACTTATGAGAATTGTTTGGATTTAATAGAATAAGATGAAAAAATAAATAGATAATCATAGTTTGGATTGTACTCAAATAGTGATATAATCACTCGAATACTATGACACATTAAGGTTAATTAAACTTATATAATTTTCAAGGAGACATGCTTTAGCCTATAAGTAAACACTCATCTCCGGAATTCCCAGGAAAGCATACGGGTCCCTCGGTTGATTGGGATTTATGTGAAATGCTTTCCTAGACAGAAAACCCAAAATACAGGTGTCACTCTTCCAGATTGCACTTGTCCTCAAATAATTAACAAAGCTTAAAAACCTTAACGAGGAAATAAAGAAATTTTATGGATCTAGCTTCATGAAGTTTCCACGTGCTTAGAAAGATAAAGATAGAGAAGAAAAATAAGAATATTATGAGGTCTTCGGATATAGGAAAGGATATTGTTTATTTAATTTATCATTTAAGTATCTACTAATAAGTCATGGATTTTTTTTAACAATTATGTTATCAAATAAAATAATAACTAATCATAGTAAGCATGTAACACATAACATATAACATATAGCATGTAATCATGGAACATAGCATAAGTAGGTGTCCTAAAGCTATAGTCTAGGTCAAGGTGTCTAATAACCTAATTCCCTATAACCAAGGCTCTGATACCAATCTGTCACACCCCGACCGATGGCGGAATCATCGGGGCGGGACATGTAGACTATTCATAAGCACATGGTTTAGATTGAATATATTAGACATCAAATTTCATAACAAGTAGTCCAAACACAACCAAATCCAAGATAGAACAAAATTGAAATACATAGAGTTCTTTTTATTTAAATTATCTAAGTACAAGCCTATGTGTAGCACATCTTGATCAACCTCACACATTAGAACCTGAAACATGAATAAAATAAAGTCAACTAAAAAGTTTGTGAGTATAACACAGGTTTGTATATAGATATCATATAGTTGTAAAACAAATCCTTACATAACATGATAAATAAGGCATTTATGGGGAGCAGCTTTTGTGTAACCATGTACAATCAAATTCTTTGTAACTAGCATGCAAAAATTGTGTTGTCGGTATCAATCACCCCAATCTGGGTGGGTTTGTCAGACTCAATAGATCTGTCATTGAAAACCGTCGGCTTGAATAGTTAATGATTGCACATAATCGCATACAAAGGTTAGCACACCTAGCACTCGGGCATAAAGCTCAAATGGCACACATGAATGTAAATAGGATTTGTACTTGTGTTGTTTGTGTAAATGTAAACATGTAATTTGAATAATGTTCATGTTTCACCCAAAAATGTAAAAGAGTAAAAGGGCTATGTATACTCACTTGGTTTGAAGGCGTAGCTGACAAAGATACTAGATAAAATAAGGATCCTTGAAATGCACAAGTTAACCTAAAGTGTAATATATATGGTATTAATAGTGTGCACCAAAGTCTAAGTCTAAAGTTGCATTTGGACTTGTGTAAAAAGGTCATTGATTTGTAATTGGAGGTATTTGAATAAAATATATAAAGTTTGAAAGAATATTTTTATAACATTTTGATTAAGGTTTGAGTTTGAATAATTTAATAAGTAATGTAAATAATTATTGTTTATGAAAATATTACAAGTGTTAAATGAAATTAAGTGTAAATAAATAAATGTCTTTGTATAAACATAAAGTAAATAAATAATCATTATTTTATTTATTTATTTATACATTGTAACTTAACCATTTAAATACTTTTTAAATGAAAGGTTTAGCAATAATTGTAAATTAAATTTTATAAACTTTAAATAAATAATTTTCCATTTATTAAATATTTGTTCTTTCTAAATAAGATTAAATGCAATTTTATAAAAATCAGCTATTTTAATTTTGTAATTTAATCAGAATATTTATGGTTTGAAAAATATATAAAATTTATAATTCTGCCAAGAATTTAACTCACACACGACCATGCCTGGGAAGGGCGATCGTGCTCAAACCACGGGCGTGACCATGCTAGCCAGGGCGCGACCGTGTTGATCAAACTGAGGCTTAACTAACTAAATCATTTGGCACGACCGTGCCTTGGCTAGGCACGATCGTGTCTATGATTCTAAGACACGACTGAGATTAGCCAAAGGGCATGATTGGGTCTGGACAGGAGGACATGACCGCGCTGATAGTCGGCACGACCGCGTCTCATGAGGCACGACCGCGCTAGATGATTAGCGCGACCGTGTCTCTTCCAAAACAGACACGAATTGACTGGTTCTTACATTGTTAGTGTTTGAAATCACAGGGATTTTATTCGTAGTGATGTTACGAGTAGGTTGGGATGTTTTAATTGTATTAACAACATGTTCTGGGTTGAAATCGGTTAAACCATTTTTTTTCATAAAATATGGTTTCGGGTTCAGGGTGATTTCTATATTATTCCGGCTAAACCAGAGAGTCTAGGAGCTTTAGGGAGAATCGAGTAGCGTGACTCTGCTGCTTGATTGAGAGAATTCGGATCGCAAGGAGGTTTTGTGTTTTCTTTGAAATGCTTGACAGAATTTTTGAGATTAATTGGATTAATCTGAGACGTTTGTTGTAATTGGAAATGTCATTGCTTTCGTTAATGGTAATGAGGTGTAAATCGGTTACGGAAACTCAACGATCGGGTGATTAAAACTGTATTTACGTTTCAACTGGTATTCGGCACGACCGTGCCCATTTGAGGCGCGACCGTGCCGAGGCACCGGGCGTGATCGTTCCAAAGCTGGTCACGCGACCGTGCCAAAGCACTCGGTGCGACCGTGCCAGAACGAGGCGCGACCGTGCCTATTAGGGTTGCTTGTAAATTTTCAACATCAGACCTTGTAACTTTGGTCTTTGACATATTTGTATAATTAGATACTTATGTAGTTTTTAGTAGGTTTTAACTGTGTAAAATTTGCGGGTTAACATTGAAATATAGTATTAATTGATGGTACGAATAGAACAAAACAGTGTACTAGAACTTGGTTTGAAATGCATTACATTGAATTTGAAATACGGATACTAAAAATCAGAAACGTTACAAAGACTTTTGATATTCTACTTTGACCTTTGCGCAAGTCAGGCACTTGCTCTCATAGGTGGCTATATCGGCCTTCATCTTCGGCTACCAATATAGCACCTTTAGGTCATGGTACATCTTGTCAGAACCGGGATGAACATATGACTAGTTCTCTTAAGTTTCCGTATACTGGAATCCATATTCGCTCAGCAAAGTAGCGAATGCCGTCAGATTTGATCTCAAGTTGTTCTTCTATACCACGTGTGGCTTCCAGGGATTGGTTTTCCTCTTTCAGGGCTTTGAGTTGAGCACAACGGATTTTGTCAGGTAATCTGGCGTGAATAGTAAGCTGTAATGCTCGAACTCGTTTTGGCTTAGTTTTCTTTCGACTTAGGGCATTAGCTACCACGTTAGCCTTGCCCGGATGATATTTGATCACACATTCATAATCATTCAAGAGTTCGACCCAACGACGCTGTCGCATGTTCAACTCTTTCTGCTAAAAGATATACTGAAGACTCTTGTGATCGGTGTAGATAGTGCACTTGGTACGGTACAAGTATTGTCTCCATATCTTTAGTGACAAAACTACGACTCCCAACTCTTGGTCATGAGTGGTGTAGTTTTTCTCATGAATTTTCAATTGACGTGAAGCGTATGCGTTCATTTTTACTCGTTGCATTAACACACAACCAAGACCCTGAATGGATGCATCGCAATACACCACAAAATGATCTATTACCTCCGAAGGAGCTAGGATGGGTGCACTGCAAAGTTTCTGCTTAAGGAGTTAGAATGCTGACTCCTGAGTGTCACCCCAGTTATAGATTTTACCCTTCTGGGTTAAGGCATTGAGAGGTTGGGCGATCTTGGAAGATCCCTCGAAGAATCGACGGTAATAGCCAGCCAATCCCAGAAATTGCCGCACCTCTGTCAGAGTCTTCGGTGCTGCCCAATTCTTGATGGCCTATATTTTAGATGGATCGACATGTATTCCATTCTCGTTAACAACATGTCCTAAAAATTGAACTTCACGAATCAAGAATTCGCACTTGGAAAGTTTAGCATACAGCTGCTCTTGCTTTAGCAATTCCAGAATCAAACTTAGGTGCTCTTCATGTTCTTCCTTGTTCTTGGAATAAATAAGGATGTCATCAATGAAAACGATGACAAACTGATCAAGGTAGGGTTTACACACGCGGTTCATGAGGTCCATAACACCACAGGTGCGTTGGTTAATCCGAAAGGCATGACCATAAACTCATAGTGGCCGTACTTAGTTCTGAAAGCAGTCTTAGAGATATCCTCATCTCGGACTCTCAATTGATGGTAACCAGATCTAAGATATATCTTGGAATAGACGCTTGATACTTGGAGTTGATCAAAGATATCATCTATGCGTGGTAGAGGATAACGATTCTTGATTGTCACTTTGTTCAGCTGGCGATAGTCGATGCACATGCGGAAAGTCCCGTCCTTCTTCTTGACAAATAGGACTGGAGCACCCCATATCGATGAGCTAGGTCGGATGAAACCTTTGTCTAATAATTCTTGTAGTTGAGTGGATAGCTCTTGCAATTCACTGGGTGCAAGTCGGTAAGGTGCTCGAGTAATCGGCGCTGCTCCGGGTGCTAGATCGATTTGAAATTCTACTTGACTATGCGGTGGCAGACTAGGAAAATATTCGGGAAACACTTCTGGATAGTTACAAACAGTTGGGTTATCATCAATCTTCTTCTCCTCAGATGGCTGCTCGGCGACTACAGCCAAAATAGCAGTATGACCTTTTTGAAGACATTTAAGTGCTTTCATGAAGAATATGATGCTCACGACTGCACCACTCCTTTCGCCGTGGACATAAAGAGTTTCTCCACTCGGGAGAGGAACGCGAACGATTTTCTCATGACAAATAATCTCATCTTGATTCTTAGATAACCAATCCATGCCAACAATTACGTCGAAACTACCAAGTGTGACCGGCATAAGGTCAATATCAAGTTTATGACCAGCCAATTCAAGCTTACAAACCTTAAGAATGTGGGTTGCTTCAATTATTTGGCCATCGGCTATTTCTATTATGTACTTAGCTTCTAGCAGGGTTGGAGTTTCTTTTATCAAATCACTAAGCTTCTTAGATACAAAACTCCTTTCAGCACCAGTGTAAAAAAGAACAAAAGCAAAGTAATTATTTAGGAGGAACTTACCGGTAACCACATTGTGATCATATCGGGCTTCTTTGAATCCTAGCACGAAGGCTCGTCCCTTCGCACCGTTCCCTCCATTATTGCCATTGTTGTTATCGTTGTTGTTGTTTTGGTTAGGTATGTTATTGCCATTACTCCCTTTCTTTAACTGGGGACAATTCTTCCGATAGTGTCCTTCCTTTCCACACTCAAAACAACCCTTTGTAGATCCTGACTGTTGAAAAGGTTGTTTGGCTTGCAGTTCACCTCTACAGTCCTTGGTAGCAGGGCCTATCTTGCCACACCGCTGACAACGATTACAAACTCCAAAATGGTGAAAACTGCATTTGTTGCACTTGGGGGATTTTCCCGCATATCCACCCTTGTTTTGACCAGAAGAGGTCGTCTGATTGAAATTTTTTGTAGGCTCAAATCTACGATGCTGCTGCTGGGGTTAGTTAGACTGGGACCCCTTGGAGTAGGAGTTGCTGTCGAACATGCGCTTATTGTTATCGGTGGATTTGGAAGTTGAACCCCTCGAGGGTAGAGTTCCCTGAGTCACCTCCTGATCGGTCAACTTATGGGCAAGTCTGATTGTTTGTTGAATGGTGGTAGGGTTTGATGAGGCGACCATGCTTTGGATCTGAGGCACTAAACCATCGATGTACAGTTCAATTCTTTTATAGTCGCGGGTCCCCATGTGGGGACACATAGTAGCAAGATTATGGGAGCGAGTAGTGTACAGTTCCATCTCGGAACCCTCCATTTTTAGATTCCATAATTCTCCCTCTAGCTTCTGAATCTCATCTTGAGGACAATACTCCTCCTTCATCATAGTCTTGAATCCTTCCCACGGTAGTGTGTTAGCCATAGCCAGACCCAGCATCTGGACTTGAGCATTCCACCAGGTGAGAGCAGGGCCCTCCAGAGTACCTGATGCAAACTTGACTTGGTTTGCTTGAGGACAGTTGCACATGGCAAAAATAGATTCAACCTTCTCGAACCATCGGAGCAGTCCGACGGCTCCCTCAGATCCACTAAAAGTATGGGGCTTGCAGTCCATGAAGGTCTTAAAAGTACATGCCGGCTGATTATTCTGCTGACCTGGATTAGAAACACAATACATAATTGAGGTTATAAAGCTTGGGAAAGACGCTTTGAGGGGTGAATTGACTTTACTAGTCAATGAGTACTGTATTTACCTACAGCATTCTGTGCTGCTAGAGCTTCAGCCACACTATCATTTATTAGTGCCGCTAGCTCAGCTGCCGTCATAATGATGGTGCCTCGATGTCACACCCCAACCGACGGCGGAAACGTCGGGGCGGGACATATAGATTGTTCATAAGCTCATGGTTTGTTACAGTTGTAATAATTAAACAATAAATTTCATTTCATAACCCAAGTAATCAATTACAACATTTACAAGAATTAAAAATACATGAATATCTATATTAAAATTAAAACTAGGTCCTCAATCCTAAGTGAAGCAACTTGAATCTTAACTCAAACAGCTGTACCTGAAACATGATAAAATGAGAGGGTCAACTATAAATAGTTGGTGAGAATACACAGGTTTTGACACCACAAGTAAAGTTTAAATGTTCTGTGTACAATTAATATGATACATGGTTTATAAAGCATTTATGGAGAATCTAAGGATATAATTTGAAATAAATTAGGCTAAAATAATCGTCATTTTATAATAATATTCATAAGGATATAATTTGAAATAAATAAGTTAGTGGTGTGAATTTGTAATATTACAATTTATGAAGAATCCAATTTACTAAATCATAATATAGGAATATGATAAATACATTAATAAAACAAGCATTAAAATTTATATTATTAGTAATCCTACTAATAACATGTCGTTTTTAAAGTTTTAGATTAAATATATTTATAACTTTTTCGTTTTAAGTAAATTCATGGTGTTACACAGCAAGATCACACAACAATGTTTGCCATGTTTTGAAATGTATATAGTGGTCAAAACGTTTTTAGAAAATGATTTAACATAATTATGAATAGCCTTTCTATTTAAAAGATTATCAATTGTAAACCCTTGTAAATCTATAATGGAATTGGTTTATTAACCATAATATGAAAAATAATAATAATAATAATAAATATAAGTTTGTGTGTATGTGAGTGAGTTAAACAAAGAAACACCAAAAAAATATAGACTGCGCAGGGAGGGTGCAAGGGTCGAACCCGTGACCTCCCTGCTTGCGCTACATGCTGTTAACCATCAGACCAGTTTCATCTTTGTTTAACAATTCAGAAAGCAACATTTAAAAAGTGAAGTTTCCTGCCTTTCTTCTTCCCCAAATCATATAACTCAGATCAAAACCCAGTTACCAAATCCCTATACTAAATCGATTTCAAGGAGGAAAATAGAATAAGGATAATAGCATTAACAGGAAACGAGGATACCTGGACTCGAATTTGTACGATAAGCAATCCGTTGACACCTAGAGCCGATCGGAAGAACAGTGGGGAAAAAGATGGATTTTTTTTCGTGGTACTCTCGCTTGTAAACGGTTAAGGTACTTGTACAATGATGAGATAACGCGTTTAACAACTATATATAAAAAGATGAGATAACGCGTTTAAGAAAGTTTCCTGACTTTCTTAACAACTATATATATATGTGTGTGTGTGTGTTTTATTTTTGATATATTTATTATAATAAGGTGTATATATATATGTGTGTGTGTGTATAATAATATACACATATACGTTATATATATAACAGAAAATAATATGTTAATGTAAGGTTGAAACTTTGGATCGATACACATTGAAATAATAATTAATGTAACGTATTGTGTTGAGCAAGTACGGGATTGAAATGAAGTGCCATTATTGTACATAATAAAATGAATAAGGTAAAACTATGGTCTGAAAAATCATGGATGTTATAGTATCCCCTTGTTGACGGAATTTCGTCCCGAAATTGAACTAGTGGAGGCTACCGAAACAGGATAGAGATGTGGATACCATATGAGGGAAGAGGTGAGTTTGGGTTCTCAACGAGCTTTGATTATCAGTTTGAGGAGTATAACTGCTGACAAGGTTCAGATTGATACTCAAGGTCAGACAAGGTCATTATGTCACGCATTGATGGTGGTAGTGGATTTAGTTTGAAGAGGGTTAAGGAGAAAACCGTCGAAGAGTGTTGTGGACTCTAAGGATAATATTGCATTACTTGAAATTAGAACGATGAGAATAGATGGTCAAAACTTGTTTAAGATGTAATCTAATATGTTCAGGAATTGTTAGTGGATATATGATTTCACAAACATTGACCCCGACAAACAACACAAAACTTTACGTGACACGAATAACACCACTTTTGATAATATGATAGGAACACTTATATATAGGAAGTACCAGCGGCGTATCCACCATGCCCTTGTCATACACATTAGTTTTGTTATTATATATCATGATAGGTTCCATGTCATAACACAAGACAAAATTTGCTATGTTTTTCATGTGCTGATTTTTATAATTACGTGTGCACCCGTAATTATCCAAATCGTCCCATGGTCCGTATAGTTCATCCCATTGTGTGTGTGTGTCGAGGGGGAGGGGGGGTAACACCAAATCACATACTTCGTAACTATTGTTTCCACGTATATGTTTCTAACAAATAACTATGTTCGTAGATAGTAGAGTCAGTCTGGTACAAAAGAGTGATGTCGTTGCATAATTTAGGGTTTTCATAGCTTCCTTGTGTTTGGACAAGAATATGCCAAAATCCGAGTAGTTTTTATGGATAAGGTGAAAAACCATGCTTTGTGTATGATGTACTTATTCAATTGCAACAATGTAAACAATCTAATTCCGTGTATAATATAAACACTCATGTTTCATATATTATCTAGTATTATGCATGTTGTAAGCAAATAGGTTTCATGTGTAGTGTGAACACTTTGGTATCATGTATAAGCAAATATGTATAATATGATCACTCTAGCGTTATGTATTTTGTGAATGTTTATTGAGTCTCATGCGTATCGGAAACTATCGGATTTGTAGGCGATCGGGTGTGTTACTCGGCGTCCATGCACGATGTAGATAGATGAGTTTTATCTTTTAAAGTCGTTAATGCTTATATGAATGGTTAACGGCGAAATGATTAACTTTCTGAAGTTGGCTAGCAAGTTCTAGTTTATAGTGACGAACGGTAGTAGGTGTAAATAGTTCCATAAAGGATTACAATACATAATTTATTCCAGGCTAGATCCTTATTCGACTCCTTCTTGCATTAGCTTCAATTTGTTTCATTTTCTGCCTCGGCATAGTCTTGAGTTTCATTAGCGTTTATGTTGAAGGCACGCCCGCGAGCACCATCTTGGTTTGTATTGGCTATCCTTGGGCATTGGTTTTTGAAGTGATTTGGATTACCACATTCATAACAAGCACGCTCATTAGTAATGGCTGGAACAACTTGATTGAAAACTTGTTGATTGGTTCGGTTCCCTTGGTAGGTTTGACTAACAGGTGGTCTGGATTGACAAGTGTTTGCTACATGACCATACTTTCCACAATTGGCACATAGACGGCATGGCATGTTTGGGAAGTGGTGATAGTTGCACGTGTTGCACAGAGGGTTGTTGCCTGCATATGGTTTCTTATTCTGGTTTTGGGCTAGGGGAGCTACTTGGTTGATTGGTACAGCAGGGGTAATAATAGCAAAGTTACGTTTCTTGTTGAAGTGAGGTGGTTTGGGTTTGTCTTCCTTCGAGGGTTCAGAAGAGGCTATTAGGTCAGTGACCTTCTTTGCGCCTTTCCTTGTTAGTGTACCCGCCTTCACATGGTTATCGGTTAACGTGGCAGCTAGGCGGATAGCGTCTTCAAGAGTAGATGGATTTCTTCCTAGGACTGTATCTTGGATTTTCATGGGTAGACCACCGATGTACTTCTCAATACCCCGAGTCAGTGGGGTGACCATGTGGGTACTAGAAGACTTAACTCGTGGAAAGAGTTATGTAGGCTAAACTTTCACCACTGTCTTGGGTAAGATCCCAAAACTCAGCCTCTAACTTCTTCATTTCATTACGAGGACATAATTCCTCGGTCATGAGTCTCTTAACTTCATCCCATGGCAAGGCCATGGTCACATCCACACCCCGGTTCCTCTTCTCACCATTCCACCAAGTGAGCGCACGTTTCTGAAAGACGCTGGTTGCATAGCGAACCCGGAGATGGTCAGGGCAATCACTATTGAGAAAAGTGCTTTCAATGCTTTCAAACCATTGAAGGAGGCCCATAGCTCCTTCGGTACCATAGAACTTGACGGTGTTGCATGAGTTAAAGTGTTTGAAAGTGCATGAGGGTGGGTTGGCACCACCACCACCACCATTATTAGCACTGTTGTTAGTGCCGCCATTGTTGTTATTGGCCTGAGTGAGTTGGTTCACAAGTTGAATGAGAAGGGCAGCAAGGTCATTGTTGTTGTTGGTCTCGTTGGCACGAAGGGGAGGCATGCTATAGGTTTTAACAAAGACAGGGGGAAAGATATAAGAAGTTATGAGGATTTCTTGGATATAAAACAAAGGATATTTTAAAACATAAGTATTCATAGTTTGGATTGCACTCAACGGGGATAATACCATTTGAATGCTATGACACATTAAGGTTAATAAACTTATATAACTTTCAAGCAGACGTGCTTTAGCCTATAAGTAAACTCTCATCCAGGGAATTCCCAGGAAAACATACGGATCCCTCGGTTGATTGGGATTTATATGAAATGCTTTCCTAGACAGAATACCCAGAATACAGGTGTCACCCATCCAGATTGCATGTGTCCTCTACTAGTTAACAAAGTTTTAAACCCTAACGAGCTGTGAAAAGAAATTTAATAGACTTATGACGTCCCACATGCTATGATGGTAATGACAAAGTAGAAAGATTAAGGCTTAGGATAAGGGTTTGTTGTTAATTTATTATTTAGGTGAAACCTAATAAGTCACATAATATATTAAACATGTAGCACATAGCATGTAGCATATCATATATTCATAGAGCATGGTATAAATGGGTGTCCTAAGGTTATAGTCTAGGTCAAAAGTGTCTAATAACCTAATTCCCTATAACCAAGGCTCTAATACCAATCTGTCACACCCCAACCGACGGCGGAAACGTCGGGGCGGGACATATAGATTGTATATAAGCTCATGGTTTGTAACAGTTGTAATAATTAAACAATAAATTTCATTTCATAACTCAAGTAAGCAATTACAACATTTACAAGAATTAAAAATACATGAATATCTATATTAAAATTAAAACTAGGTTCTCAATCCTAAGTGAAGCAACTTGAATCTTAACACAAGCATCTGTACCTGAAACATGATAAAATGAGAGGGTTAACTATAAATAGTTGGTGAGAATACATAGGTTTTGACACCACAAGTAAAGTTTAAATGTTCTGTGTACAATTAATATGATACCTGGTTTATAAAGCTTTTATGGAGAATGTAAGTTAAGCTAGTTGCACAAATGAAACCTTGTAACTGAAGGGCATTACAACACATGTTATCCTAATGTAGGACATAACAACACATGTTATCCTGATGTAAATGTAAGGCATAACAACACATGTTATCCTGATGTAAATGTAGGGCATAATAACAAATATTATCCTGATGTAATGTGTTAATGATTGCACGAGTGTATTATGTATATTTAGCCTTAACAAATAGCATTCAAGCATAAAGCACAAATAAACACATATGATCATATTGTAAAATTGTACGTGTGTATTTCCAAATAGTGTTTGTTGAGTAATCATGTTTCACCCCAAAAAGTGTACAAAAGGAAAAAGGGGCTATGTAAACTCACCTTGAATAGTAGAGGTGTAACATCCCAAAAATAGTAAATAAGTAAATAATAATACGATGGGGATTTAAACGTCATAAAGCGAAAGAAAGACGGATGGGCTTGGGCTCGACTCTAACGGGCCGAGGGAAGCCCAGGTATAAAAGGGGCAAGACAGCCCATTTGACCATTTCACCTCCATTTCACCAATTCTAGAGAGAGAAAGGGAGCCCGGGTCTAAAGAGAGAAAGTCGACGGATCGTCACGAGATTAGAGGAGCACGTTACAGCTGAGCTCGTGAGCAAAACCTCCGAATCAAAACTTCAATCCAGGTAATGATTCATACATAATCTGAGTTTTTGTTCATTTTGGGGTTTCTCGAGTTTTAGCTAAATAGATGATGTTTTTACGGATGAAACTTGATAATAAGCTTAGAAATAGCATCTAGAACGAAAACCGCATGTTTTGATCAAAGAAAATTGTAAGATTGGCACGATCGGGTTTGCATGCAAGAACTTCGGATTTTTGGTCCAAGAACCAGGTCCTGCGCACTTACCAAGTGCGCAGGAGGGAATCCCTGCGTACTTACCAAGTACGCAGGATGCAGACCCTGCGTACTTACCAAGTACGTAGGAGGAAGGCTCCTGCGCACTTGCCAAGTGCGCAAGAGCAAGTCCCTGCGCACTTACTAAGTGCGCAGGCAGCAGACAGCAGGCAGCAGGGTGGTTAAGTAAAGTCAGTAAGTTTAGAATGATTAAACCATTAAAGTCGGGGTTGGGTCTAATGTGTATTTAACTACCTAATCCAAATCGAAAGTGACGCTGTTGGACCCTTGTCTAGGACAACCTAGAGTAGCCCATCAGGTGAGTTCTATGTGCCCCCTTCTATGTTATGTGCAAATAATTTATAAATGTTTTGGGGCTGAAGTGTATACACTAAGTGAATAAATGTAATGAATGTTAATGTGATCATACGTGGTATACAAACATATATATATACCCAAGTACAAAAATGAATTATGAACAAAGAATGAATCGTATGATTTCAAGAATGAATGAAAAGAATAACATAACGTGTAAGAATGAAATCCTGCTTTATATCTATGTATATATTGCTTGCCAAGTAACAGAAAACGTTATGGACGCTTCAATGATAACGGCTACTTCGGTAGACGGACGACCACTTGACTATTATGCAGCCAGAAAAAGTAAGTCTAGAAAGGTAGACTAAATAAAGGCCACTACGGTGGAGTAAGGCGCTAAATCAATATTCGGCTGTATAATTAGTTTAAGTGGGAAACGGATGCCTTATGGCAGACGGGCGAAATACGGCCTACGACGGTAGGACGGTTGTAAGATTACGGACGGACACAAGTTGCCGGACGGTTGTAAGAATGAAAAATACGGACGGACACTGGTTGCCGGACGGTTGTAAGAATAGGCGGACCATGACGATGGACCGTGGCGCTTGTCTTTGTGACATTCGCAAATAAATGACGGGTTGATCACCCATGAATGAAAAGAAAAGAAAAGAAAAGAAAAGGGTGAATGCATATATATGTAGTCACAAAGAAAGATGAAAGAAAAGCAAAAGTTATGAAAGTAAATGAGACAAATGATGTGAATATATATTTATATGTATTTGCGAAGAATGATAAAAGAAAAGCAATTCAAGTCAATGTGTATTTATATAAATGTATATATAATTATGCATACTTATAAAGAAAAGAATGTTTATAACTAATTGTATTAAACTAGAACTCACGAGCGTTAGCTGACTTTTAGTATACATTTCAGGTAAAGGAAGAAAAGGTCGTGCGATGGCGTGAAGGTTACCCGGCACGAGACTGACATCCCACTTTTGTTTTATATGTCTTAGAACAATGTTATGATTTATTTGTAAAGACTTCCGCTGTTATGATTATGTAATTGAATGATGAATGTTTTAAATTTAAGTTCAGTATTTATGACTATGTTTATGAGTAAATCCAACAAGTGAGGTTACCCGGTTTTGGGGCCTTACAAGTTGGTATCAGAGCAATAGTTTTAGAGATTTAGACATCCCTAAATGTCTAGACTCAAACTGATTATGGGACCAACGCACGGATGTCAGTATGGGTAACCAACGCCAACGCTAGCACGGTAAGTAAGTCATAAAGTTAATGCTCTAGCATAGGAATAGATACCTTAACTTAGAACAAATAGATGTTAATGCCACGACTGATTTGAAGAGTTTCGAACCCGAAAAGCAATGTAAATTAGTAATTACAAACCGGTCACTGTAATTAAGAATTTACCTTGCTCGTACTGTTCCAAACTATGATCTGAAGGAATGACATTGATGTATTCCCTTTTTAACTATCAGGAAATTAAGAACTATGGCTGGAGGAGGGAGAACTGGACGCCGAGGTGGTCGCACTGGCCGAGTAGGTAGACCTCCGTTGAACCAAAGAATAGAAGAAGAAGAAGAAGAAGAAGAGAGTGTGCACGCAGAGCACACCGAAAGTGTGCACGAAACAGAAGTGACCCCAGTTAATGACGACAGTCCAGGGCCTATACAGTTGGAACCTGAAGTCAGGGATGCTATTGCCCGTGAAGTTGTGCTCACTTTGAAGAAGGTATTGCCTGATCTACTATCCGAGGCAATAAAGAAAAGTAGAGAAGAGGATGAAGGAGACAAGGAAGAGAAAGTATATGATAGTGATGGGGATGAAATAAAGATAGGATCAAGCAACCGTGGGTGTACTTATAAGGGCTTTAAGGACGGAGACCCACCCAAGTTCGATGGGAGCAAGGATTCAGTGGTAACGCTTGAATGGATAGAGAGGATGAATGCTGTAATCAACATCAGCGAGTGTCGACCCGACCAAGCTGTTAAGTACGTCGCTCATTCTTTCACCAACGAAGCACTAAGTTGGTGGAGGAATATTCAGAGAACTAAGTCACCGAATGCGATAAACAGAATGACATGGGACGACTTGAAGAAGCTGGTCATCCAAAAGTTTTGTCCCCAGAATGAAATCGACCGAGTTGAGAATGAATTCCTGAACTTCAAGGCTGGCAACAAGACTCATCGCCAGTATACATCAAGATTCAATGAACTGGCTCAACTAGTACCCCATCTGGTAGAAACTGAAGACCGTTTGATCAAGTATTATGTTAAGGGGTTGCCACAGCGGGTCCGTGTCCATGTGAAAGCTAACCTACCCTCGACCTTCGAGTCGGTAGTGAATCTGAGCGGAATCGTCTACGACGACTACGCCAATGAGGACCCGGCACCTGAGACACAAAAGAGAAAGTGGGAGAACCCGTCCAGAGGCACCGGAAGAGGGAACGTAACAACTGAGAGCAAGAAACCAAGGTCCAATGAATATGAAACTTGCAAGAAATGTGGAAGGCAACATCTTGGCGAGTGTCGAGTCGGCACCACCACCTGCTATAGGTGTGGAAGGGCGGGACACTATTCTCGCGACTGTTTGAGAGACACTAAATGCCAAAGCTGTGGACAATTTGGGCATCTGACAAAATACTGCAGGAAGGCCGGCCAATCTGGTTCGGGAAAGGATAAGGAGCAGGAACAACAAAAGGCAAGGACTCGCGCCTATGCCTTAACGGAGGAAGAGATAAGGGGAAACCCTGATGTCGTGTCAGGTACGTTTCTAGTAAATGATGAACATGCTGCTATTTTATTCGAATCTGGTGCTAGTAAAAGCTTTATATCAAATGCATTTAGTCGTAAACTGGATTGCACTATTAACACCATAGTAAAGGCCTTTAGCGTACAAACAGCCGTTGGTAAAAATTCGGCAGTATTCCAAGTAACAGAGGATTGCATAATAGAAATAGAGGGTCATAAGTTCCCTTCTAGATTATTCCTTCTCACCTTAGGAGGATTCGATATAGTATTGGGAATGGATTGGCTAGCTGCCAATGAGGCTCAAATCATATGTAAACGTAAGAGGATACACCTCAAAGCTCCAAGCGGCAGTCCAATTACGGTATATGGGGATTGGAATTGCACGATGCTGAACGTCATCTCGATGATCAAGGCCGAAAGTTACATGAGGCGCGGTTGCGAAGCTTATCTGGCATATGTTATTGATGATAGAATGAAAACTAAAGAACTCAAGAATGTACCCGTGGTGTGCAACTTTCCGGAAGTATTCCCTGAGGATCTACCTGGGTTGCCACCCGATCGGGAAATAGAATTTCAGATTGACTTACTGCCAGGAGCTGAGCCCGTTGCCAAAGCCCCCTACCAATTGGCTCTGTCAGAAATGAAAGAATTGATGTCTCAACTACAGGAATTAATAGAAAAGGGATTTATTAGACCGAGCATCTCACAATGGGGCGCTCCGGTACTATTTGTAAAGAAAAAGGACGGCAGCATGCGCATGTGCATTGACTACCGTGAACTGAACAAGAGGACAGTAAAGAACAAATACCCACTGCCTAGAATAGACGACCTTTTTGATCAACTGCAAGGTGCGAGTTGGTTCTCAAAGATCGATCTTAGGTCGGGTTACCATCAGTTGAAAGTAAGAGAGGAAGACGTACCAAAGACCGCGTTTCGCACGCGTTATGGGCATTATGAATTTCTCGTGATGTCCTTCGGATTAACTAACGCACCAGCAGCGTTCATGGATTTGATGAATAGAGTGTGTCAACCCATGTTGGATCGATCGGTGATAGTTTTTATAGACGACATACTGGTATATTCGAAAAGCGAGGGTGATCATCATTGTCACCTAAGAGAAGTTCTGGAGGTGCTAGAGAAGGAAAAGTTGTACGCAAAATTCTCCAAATGCGCGTTTTGGCTTAGGGAAGTCCAATTCCTAGGTCATGTGATAACCCAAACGCCATCATGGTAGATCCTGCAAAGATCGAGACAGTAAAGGAATGGAACATCCCAAAGACACCAACAGAGATACGAAGTTTCCTAGGTTTGGCAGGCTACTATCGAAGGTTCATTCAAGATTTCTCAAGAATAGCCTCGCCACTAACTAAATTGACACGTAAGGAAGTAAAATATGAATGGGGTCAAACCCAAAACAACGCGTTTGAGGAACTTAAGGCAAGATTAACTCAATCTCCAGTCTTAACACTACCTGAAGGAAATGAAGACTTGGTAGTCTACTCTGACGCTTCGGGGCAGGGTTTAGGTTGCGTACTTATGCAACGAGGAAAGGTAATTGCTTATGCCTCACGACAACTAAAGATTCACGAGGTTAACTACCCAACGCACGATCTAGAGTTAGCAGCAGTGGTTTTCGCGTTGAAAATATGGAGGCACTACTTGTATGGAGTTAAATGCACCATCTACTCCGATCATAAAAGCTTGAAATATTTTTTTGAACAAAAGGAACTAAACATGAGGCAAAGAAGGTGGTTAGAGCTACTGAAAGACTATGACTGTGAAATATTGTACCATCCAGGCAAGGCAAACGTAGTGGCTGACGCTTTAAGTAGAAAGGAAGAATCGACACCCATCCGGATCAAAGCGTGTCAGCTGATTATAACACCAGATTTGATGGGTGAAATAACAAAGGCACAAGATGAAGCATTGTTAGAAAGAAATGTTAAACGGGAAAGAATAGTAGGACAACAAGGGAACTTAAGTGCAAATACATACGGAGTACGAACTAGGTTTGGCCGGATGTGGATACCTAAGATTGGCGAGCTTAGGGCCAAAATACTCGATGAGGCCCATAAGTCTCGTTATTCTATCCACCCCGGGACAAACAAAATGTATCAAGACTTGAAGAAAGAGTACTGGTGGCCTGGCATGAAGAACGATGTGACTGAATACGTGAACAAGTGCTTAACGTGTTCACTAGTTAAGGCCGAGCACCAGAAACCATGTGGTAAAATGCAACCTTTACCAATACCGGAATGGAAGTGGGAGGAGATCACAATGGACTTCATTACCAAGCTACCGCGAACAGCTAAAGGCAATGACACCATTTGGGTGATCGTCGACCGCTTGACAAAGAGTGCTCACTTCTTGCCAATACGTGAGACTTCTTCGTCCGAAAAGCTAGCCGAAGTATTTATCAAAGAAATTGTGAGCAGACATGGTATGCCGCTGTCGATTGTGTCCGACAGGGATACTAGATTCACGTCAAGGTTTTGGAAGAAATTCAATGAAGCGATGGGCACTAGATTGAACATCAGCACCGCTTACCACCCCCAAACCGATGGACAATCGGAAAGGACCATTCAGACCTTGGAGGACATGCTCCGGGCCTGTATCATTGATTTCGGTGGGAGGTGGGACAGCCACCTACCATTGGCAGAATTTTCATATAACAACAGCTATCACTCAACTATTGACATGCCGCCATTTGAAATGTTGTATGGGAGGAAATGTAGGACCCCGGTTTGTTTGGGGGAAATTGGACAAAAGGATTTTGCGAGTCTCGAAGTGGTCAAAGCTACTTCCGAGAAATTTGATCAGATCAAGGCTCGAATGAAAGCCGCAAAGGACAGGTAGAAATCATACGCGGACAAGAGAAGAAGGGATTTAGAGTTTCAGGTAGGGGACATGGTACTGTTGAAGGTATCACCGTGGAAAGGAATCATCCGATTCAGGAAGCGTGGCAAACTGAGTCCAAGGTTTGTCGGACCTTTCAAGATTTTAGCAAGAGTGGGACAAGTTGCTTACAGACTCGACCTACCCGTTGAGCTTAGTGGAATACACCCTACGTTCCACGTGTCTCACTTACGTAAATGCCTAGCCGATGACACAGCTCACATACCTTACGACGAGATCGAGGTGGATAACAGCCTAAATTATGTAGAGGAACCAATGGCCATCCTTGATCGAGCTGAAAAGCGACTACGCAATACGTCGATCCCTTTAGTCAAAATACAATGGAAGCAAAGAAAAGGGTCGGAAGCTACATGGGAAAAAGAAGACGAGATGAGGGGACTATACCCTCAATTGTTTGACGTATAAACAGTTTCGAGGACGAAACCTCTTTAAGGAGGGTAGACTTGTAACATCCCAAAAATAGTAAATAAGTAAATAATAATACGATGGGGATTTAAACGTCATAAAGCGAAAGAAAGACGGATGGGCTTGGGCTCGACTCTAACGGGCCGAGGGAAGCCCAGGTATAAAAGGGGCAAGACAGCCCATTTGACCATTTCACCTCCATTTCACCAATTCTAGAGAGAGAAAGGGAGCCCGGGTCTAGAGAGAAAGTCGACGGATCGTCACGAGATTAGAGGAGCACGTTACAGCTGAGCTCGTGAGCAAAACCTCCGAATCAAAACTTCAATCCAGGTAATGATTCATACATAATCTGAGTTTTTGTTCATTTTGGGGTTTCTCGAGTTTTAGCTAAACAGATGATGTTTTTACGGATGAAACTTGATAATAAGCTTAGAAATAGCATCTAGAATGAAAACCGCATGTTTTGATCAAAGAAAATTGTAAGATTGGCACGATCGGGTTTGCATGCAAGAACTTCGGATTTTTGGTCCAAGAACCAGGTCCTGCGCACTTACCAAGTGCGCAGGAGGGAATCCCAGCGTACTTACCAAGTACGTAGGATGCAGACCCTGCGTACTTACCAAGTACGCAGGAGGAAGGCTCCTGCGCACTTGCCAAGTGCGCAAGAGCAAGTCCCTGCGCACTTACTAAGTGCGCAGGCAGCAGACAGCAGGCAGCAGGTTGGTTAAGTAAAGTCAGTAAGTTTAGAATGATTAAACCATTAAATTCGGGGTTGGGTCTAATGTGTATTTAACTACCTAATCCAGATCGAAAGTGACGCTGTTGGACCCTTGTCTAGGACAACCTAGAGTAGCCCATCAGGTGAGTTCTATGTGCCCCCTTCTATGTTATGTGCAAATAATTTATAAATGTTTTGGGGCTGAAGTGTATACACTAAGTGAATAAATGTAATGAATGTTAATGTGATCATACGTGGTATACAAACATATATATATACCCAAGTACAAAAATGAATTATGAACAAAGAATGAATCGTATGATTTCAAGAATGAATGAAAAGAATAACATAACGTGTAAGAATGAAATCCTGCTTTATATCTATGTATATATTGCTTGCCAAGTAACAGAAAACGTTATGGACGCTTCAATGATAACGGCTACTTCGGTAGACGGACGACCACTTGACTATTATGCAGCCAGAAAAAGTAAGTCTAGAAAGGTAGACTAAATAAAGGCCACTACGGTGGAGTAAGGCGCTAAATCAATATTCGGCTGTATAATTAGTTT
Source organism: Smallanthus sonchifolius (assembly GCA_023525975.1). NCBI lineage: Eukaryota > Viridiplantae > Streptophyta > Magnoliopsida > Asterales > Asteraceae > Smallanthus > Smallanthus sonchifolius. The sequence continues at coordinate 30,680,562 of CM042045.1, forward strand.
AAGTGGGAAACGGATGCCTTATGGCAGACGGGCGAAATACGGCCTACGACGGTAGGACGGTTGTAAGATTACGGACGGACACAAGTTGCCGGACGGTTGTAAGAATGAAAAATACGGACGGACACTGGTTGCCGGACGGTTGTAAGAATAGGCGGACCATGACGATGGACCGTGGCGCTTGTCTTTGTGACATTCGCAAATAAATGACGGGTTGATCACCCATGAATGAAAAGAAAAGAAAAGAAAAGAAAAGGGTGAATGCATATATATGTAGTCACAAAGAAAGATGAAAGAAAAGCAAAAGTTATGAAAGTAAATGAGACAAATGATGTGAATATATATTTATATGTATTTGCGAAGAATGATAAAAGAAAAGCAATTCAAGTCAATGTGTATTTATATAAATGTATATATAATTATGCATACTTATAAAGAAAAGAATGTTTATACCTAATTGTATTAAACTAGAACTCACCAGCGTTAGCTGACTTTTAGTATACATTTCAGGTAAAGGAAGAAAAGGTCGTGCGATGGCGTGAAGATTACCCGGCACGAGACTGACATCCCACTTTTGTTTTATATGTCTTAGAACAATGTTATGATTTATTTGTAAAGACTTTCGCTGTTATGATTATGTAATTGAATGATGAATGTTTTAAATTTAAGTTCAGTATTTATGACTATGTTTATGAGTAAATCCAACAAGTGAGGTTACCCGGTTTTGGGGCCTTACAAGAGGGTTGGAACTGTAACTTGTAGTAACAAAAATTAAGGATGCCTAAGTTAAATAAGATACATTAATATAATGTAGAAACGTTTGGGAAACAACAATGGAATGATTTAGGATTTAGGATTTTTGGAATGGACGAGTGATCGCGAGTATGGCAAAACTTTATAAGCAATGTTTTTATAAATTTGATTTATAAAAGAAAACTAGATGTCAACAATAAGTATTATTAAATATATTAATTGTTGCAATACTATTTTTGTATTATTAAGATGATGCCAAATGTACTTAAATTAGGCTAAAATAATTGTCATTTTATAATAATATTCATAAGGATATAATTTGAAATAAATAAGTTAGTGGTGTGAATTTGTAATATTACAATTTATGAAGAATCCAATTTAGTAAATCATAATATAGGAATATGATAAATACACTAATAAAACAAGCATTAAAATTTATATTATTAGTAATCCTACTAATAACATGTCGTTTTTAAAGTTGTAGATTAAATATATTTATAACCTTTTCGTTTTAAGTAAATTCATGGTGTTACACAGCAAGATCACACAACAATGTTTGCATTGTTTTGAAATGTATATAGTGGTCAAAACGTTTTTAGAAAATGATTAAACATAATTATGAATAGTCTTTCTATTTAAAAGATTATCAATTTTAAACCCTTATAAATCTATAATGGAATTGGTTTATTAACCATAATATGAAAAATAATAATAATAATAATAATAATAAATATAAGTTTGTGTGTATGTGAGTGAGTTAAACAAAGAAACACCAAAAAAAATATAGACTGCGCAGGGAGGGTGCAAGGGTCGAACCCGTGACCTCCCTACTTGCGCTACATGCTGTTAACCATCAGACCAGTTTCATCTTTGTTTAACAATTTAGAAAGCAACATTTAAAAAGTGAAGTTTCCTGCCTTTCTTCTTCCCCAAATCATATCACTCAGATCAAAACCAAGTTACCAAATCCCTATACTAAATCGATTTCAAGGAGGAAAATAAAAATAAGGATAATAGCGATTAACAGGAAATGAGGATACCTGGACTCGAATTCGTACGATAAGCAATCCGTTGACACCTAGAGCCGATCGAAAGAACAGTGGGGAAAAAGATGGATTTTTTTTCGTGGTGCTCTCGCTTGATAACGCGTTTAACAACTATGATTTACGAGATTTGCGGGACTACTCCATAAAATCGCAAGTTTTAAACCATTCTAGCGACTTTCCTAAATGGGTCCAATCCCAACAAATCCGGCTCATAGCCTTTGATTGAAGCTTCAAATGTGGTTAATAATCGTTTATGAATGATTTGAATCAAGATTGGAAAGTTTTACTTGCGGATTTAAAGGGATTAGAGGATGATTTACGCAGTTTGACTTTTGGAAGTCAAACCTGCGTTTGAATGTTTTTACGGCACACATAGGGGGGTTTCAAGGGCAATAGGAAAAGGGTTCAAAGCTAAAAGGTGGTTCAAAGGAATTTGGGGGGGGGGGGGCTGTTTAATTAGGTTTAAGAGGGTTCATGGTTCAATTTAAATAATTTAAATCCTCTTTATTTATTCATAAAAAAAGTTTTTATAAATTTATAAAACTTGAATATTATATGTTTATTTAATTTATTTTAATGGAAGAGTTCCCCTTTTTTTTAATAAAATTACAAGTGTATTTGATTTATTCAATATAAACAACTATGTATACTTGCATATATACTTATAAATAAATACACACACACACACACACACACATATATATATATATATATATATATATATATATATGTGTGTGTGTGTGTGTGTGTGTATAAATAGAATGTAATTATATGATTCAAATTCACAAGTTTTGTTTTTGATATATTTATTATAATAAGGTGTATATATATGTGTGTGTGTGTATAATAATATACATATATACGTTATATATATAACAGAAAATAATATGTTAATGTAAGGTTGAAACTTTGGATCGATACACATTGAAATAATAGTTAATGTAACGTATTGTGTTGAGCAAGTATGAGAATGAAATGAAGTGCCATTATTGTACATAATAAAATGAATAAGGTAAAATTATGGTCTGAAAAATCATGGATGTTACACTCGACCACCACTACGACCTCCGCGTCCACGTCTAGACATAGTTCTTCACATTCACAAATACAAGTAAGATTATACATGTACAAGTAAAATAAGGATAAATAAACACAACATCTAATATTTTATGATTAAATAAATTGTAACGGCTACAAAATAAATAATTAAAAAAATTAAACTTCTTATGATCTTTTATTGAATGGGAACAACCTTACCCATTTAGTTTTGAAATAGAAAAGAAATAAACAAAGCATGAGATAATAAAAGGAAAGATAAGATGAGATAAAACATCAAGTGTCATCGTCCTTTGAGGAAATACACGACAGAGCATCCTCCTCGTCAACTGGCTCCTCATCATCAGCTGGTATCTCATCCTCGGAGTCAGAAGCCGGTGCATCTCGTTGCCAAAGGGAAACCTCCATTTGTGCCTCTAGAGTTGCAACCTTGGTCAAGATTCCTTCAGTGACATCATCTCATGTGCCCATCCTTGCTTCTATGTGTTGGACTCTGCCTATTAGAGCGTTATGGACCTGATCTGTTACTGCTAGCTCTGCAGTCAGTAGTTCCAACTCTTCCTTATTCTCACTTATTTGAGATTCGCACTGCAGGATGCCGATTATCTCTCTAGCATCATCCCTCGTGTTACCTATCTCCCTAGTCATGATAGTCACAAAAGCTACAAAAGCTTGTTTCATGGCGCATGGCAAGTTGGGTAGGGTTGATGATGAAGATGTGGAACCAAAATACGGGGATGGAACCTTTTCCATCTCAATCTAACTATGCGGGTCATTTCTTGACTGCACATGACTGGGCTCACCCTCCTCAGTGGAGTAATTGTAACATCCATGATTTTTCCGGCCAAATTTTTACTTTTTTTTAGTTATTATTTATTTATTTCACAACCCATTTCGATTCCGTACCGGTTCAACACAATATTTCACATTATACACTATTTTAAACATGTATCAACTTAACGTTTCAACTTAGCTTATACATAGTACTTTCTATTAAATATATAACATATGCATGTATAATTATATAAGATGTATATATATATATATATATATATATATATATATAACTTGCTTAAATCAAAATAAAACTTATAAAGTTTTAATCATGTAAGTACACATTTTTATATAAATGTAAGTGTATTTATTTATGGATAAATAAATAAATATATGTATATATATTTTAATAGATAATCCATTTACATAGTTTGTTATTTATCTCTTTATAAAATATTTATAATTAAATAAATAATAAATTAGATTTTTATAAAACAAAATGATTTAAAACAAACATTAGTCTTGAACCTTTTGATTCAAAGAAACGCCCCTTCTAAACGTTTGAACCCTTGGATATGAACCCTATGGAATCAAGATTGAACCCCTATTGTAATTGAACTCCCCTTTAGCCTAAATTTTGACCTCACCCAATACCTTTGACCAAATTTTGACTCGAGTTGACTTTTCAAAGTCAAACAAGCCAAATTCTTGCGAACCGGATGCTTAACTCGATTAGATCCGACTGATTTGGACTTACAAGCTTGAAACCCCCCCTCCACGTTTGAAATTTGACATTTTTCCCCAAGTTTTGACCTAGAGAAGTCAACAAGAACCACATTCTTAAATACTTGACCTTGAAAAGTCAAACGGATCCTAATTTCTTTACAAAATTATCAAGGTACAATGATTCATGCTATTTGATTTCGGATAACCGTTTTTCAAACCTTTCTAAACACGTAAAGTGTACTAATTTGATCCAAGCCACGTAAGAATTTGAATCAAGCCACGTTAGAATTTGAATCAAGCCACGTTAGAATTTGAATTTCAAACTAAGTTTGACAATCCCAAGTCAAACTGAGTAAATTCGTTTCCAAATCCAGAAATTCAGACGCGTTAGAGCCCGTATATCATGCCCTAATCAATCTCATATGTATTCAGACCCATATCACGACTCAATTCATTCACACTCATTCAATTTTACACTTAATTCACTCGACACGCACCGTATTCAAATAACTAATCGAACCATGCTATTAAGATGGAATGGAACGAATTAGATCAACACACACCTTCGCATCACCTCCCATATACTCCCCAAACTCTCAAAATCAACGCATTACATCTCTGGAACCAATTCGAATTCGAAGAAACTCGGACATAAACTCCCAGTCGTTCTCCTCCGATACGTGGCCATTGCAGGTAAGATTTGTTGCATTAAACTCGGAATGGTTATGGGTTTGAAAGCCCTATGGTCCTGAGGTTGATTACTGCTTAAATAAATCGATTTCAGAACTAGGGTTGCGTCTTGTGTAATGTAGGGAAGGAGATGAGTTCAGGGCATCTCGTTAAGTATTAAGCAATCCCTTCCTTGTCAAGGCTTGATGCCCATATCACTTGGTTAAAACACTTACCCCTTACAGAACAGGTCTCGGGTTCGATTCGTAGAAACCCGATTTATTTTTAAAACGCTTCCAAGCATTACATTCACCTTCTAAATTTTTCTTATATATAAACCCTTGAATATTCTGATCAGTTTTGTTAAGTTGTTTTGTTAAACTTCAAGAAAAAAAAAAAAGAAAACTATCTTACTTAGTATTATTGAGATATACACCTAATAAATCCTAATTTATTTAAGACAAATCTTTTGACAAATTATTTAATTAAAATCTCTAATCTATAGATTGTAATTGGAAAATAAATAAGAGTACCTCAAAAAAAAAGTTATCTTCTTGTAAAGAATTATGCAATTTTTTATGAAATCATTAAATAAATTTTATACTTTAATTTAGATTTTAATTATAAACTAATTAAATCATTATTCACTAAAAATTTCATGGAAATCAAATTAAATAAATAAAGGTAATTATTTATCCGTTAGTTATTTATTTATTTATTCAATGATTTAATTATAAATTATTTAATCGCAAACAAAGGAAAACCATTTATTTTCATCCATTGATTCAAATTAAAATACAATTTATTTTTCAAGATTTACATAAGTATTATTTGAAACTCAAATAATTAATTAAAATGAGGAAACCCATATCAACCCCTTTGCATATTAGAAATCCCTTATTCATTTTGTACAAATCATCAATACCCATATTCCATTAAACATAGGTTCATCTCGTGTTTAGCTAGAACATTTGTGCAACAACATACTTGTGTGACTTCCAAGCTACTCATTAAAAGGTGAGTATTACATAGCCCCTTTTACACTTTTACACTTTTTGGGGTGAAATGTGAACTCTATAAACAGAATTGTTTACATTTACACAAACACAAATCCTCTTTACATTCATGTGTGCAAAATTTGAGCTTTATGTTTGAGTGCTAGGTGTGTTAACTATTTGTGTGCAATTTATGTGCAATCATTAACTATTCAAGCTGACGGTTAACAATGATAGATCTATTGAGCCTGACAAACCCACCCAGATTGGGGTGATTGTTACCGACAACACAATTTTTCATGCTAGTTACAAAGGTTTGATTGTACTTGGTTACACAATAGCTTCTCTCCATAAATGCCTTATTTTATCATGTTATGTAAGGATTTATTTATTCATAATCTATATGCTATCTATATACAAACCTGTGTATGCTCACCAACTTTTTAGTTGACTTTATTTTATTCATGTTTCAGGTGCTAATGTTCGATCAAGGCTTGCTACACCAGGCTTATAGACTTAGTTAATTTTAATTCAAGAACAATTTGTATTTCATTATGTACTTGGAATTTGTTTATGTTTGTTTGAATTGAAATGGATTTAATATATTGCAATTTAGTCAACCTTGAGCTCATGAACAGTCCACATGTCACGCCTCGACGTATTTCGCCGTCGGTTATGGTGTGACAGTCATTATCGGAACTGGTCCGGCGCCTTCTTGGCTCCGGTGAAGGCAAGATGGGTGCATCGTGTTCCGGTACAATGGGTGATAAAGGTGGTGACGACATAGCCTATAACGTAAGATATAAGTGCCAAACCCAAATGTCTATGCCATGTAACTAATGGGTGAGGTTATAGTCTAGTATGCAATCCTAGTTCTCTATAACCAATGGATCTGATACCAATTTGTCATACCCCTAAATTCTACTAACGGAGTTTTACCATTTGGGAAGTGACAAACCAGGATCTCAGTCATTAGTTACATCAAACGACACTATATGGGACTCAAATGAAAATATCATAAACGTTCAGAGTAAATGCGAAAGCGATAAATAAAAGTAAATGCGCAAAACAAACGCGCCCCAAAGTCCAGTCCAAAATAACATAAATGAAAACAGTTCAGACGTCTTTATAAATAAGAAATTAAATATAGGACTCCATGCATGTCCTAGTCGTGCACCTGTGCCTTACTTAGCGTCCTGAGAAAACATGTAAGAAAATATGTCAACACGAGGCTGGTGAGTTCACAGGTTTCAATATATAAATAAAGCGTTTACCATATTAATATACATTTAATATGTATCTATAGGTAGCTAACCTACTTTCATTTCTTAGTAAAGCGATCGTAACCAAAGCTGACTATTTATGTTCATTTGCCTCCTGCCAGGTCTATCAACTCTGGCGATGTGAGTAGGCTAACATTTCACCCGTTCGACCTCCAATTGAGTTAGCGCGACTAATGCGGGTGGGATTTGTCAAACCCAGCAGTACTATTAAACACTACCTCGCTAAGATCCATATTAATGGTTCAATGTGCGTTGAGGACTTTCAGTGATAGTGTGTTCCGCTTAGCTTTAGTGATAACATATGAATTACAATAATCTCAAAAATAGTTGTGACATGCTTTCTCCCCCAAGTTAAAACACTAAAAAGGGGCCATGAAAACTCACCTGATTTGCGTACGTATGTAAGACTCCAACCCGGGCATCCTACAGTTGGTTCTCATAACGGGTCATTTTCATTTAAAACACATTTATTACCATTTAACGTTATTATGCTTACCGTACAAATTCCTGCACCCCAATCCGAGTAACACCGCCTCCAAGCCAATATACATCAACTCTACGCTTACCTGTAAAACAATCTAACGTACACACAAAGTCAGCTACGCTGAGTGAGTTCTAAAATTTAATTTAGGCAAAAACCATCAAGTCATATTTCCTAGTTTAACCCACTCCGGACCCTCCGGTCCTTACAAAATAGTTTTTCGATTTATTAACGAATAGTTAACCTTCTGTCATCCCACGACATCCCATAACCGATCATCACTCGGGACTCAGCCCCTGCCAATAATAATAATTAATAATAGTAATGGTAACAACAGTACCATCTAGTATATATAGACTTATCTTACTATACAAACCACTCGTATCAAATAACACGTACTAACTCGACTCTTGGATAACACAACATACTCTAGACATTAACACACCCGGCCTTAACCAAGGCGCTTACAATTAACTGACACGACACTTATACACGTCACGTCAAAAATCCGGACTCAACGGTCAGTCTAAATCTACATGTCACGTCACATTCATCAACACATCACATTAACACTATCTCACACAAAATAAATATAACTCATTACTAGCATGCAAATTAACACATATATACGCATACAAACACATACCTTATCACTGCACCCTCGTCAATGTTACCCTCATTAGGGCGTTCAACATACCCAAAGCTCATCATTAACCTGTTAAATAAATGTCACCGTTGGTGACTTCCCGAAGGACCTCATCCTTCACAATCCAGTTTGCTGTGTCATAATGAAAACGATGCAAACCCGACACTTAAATAATAACACGTAATATCACACATCATACACATAACTCTTTAACTACGCTCGCACCTCAAGCATAACCCTAGAACAACATATTTAATATCATGAATTCATTAGCATTTAATACAAGGCACGACCATTCCCGTCCGGCCCTTAACACGTCACGTATTAACAACCCATATCCTTAGCTCACACATAAAATCATAGGCATTTAGCTTAAAGCCCGACTCTCCCCGATCCACCCTTATCACGTCACATAATAATGACCCATGCCCCCGATCTACCCCAACTCCTTAATAATCATTTTATACTCAAAACATATCGGGTTAGAACCCGGAACCCTTAACACGATTAATTATAGTAACACCACGTGAATGTATGTACGATAGCCCCAAAACAGTAAAACATTTAAAAGAGGGGGATTAGAAACTTACTAGTTATGCTGAGTCCGAATCCTTGCTCTGCACCCTATTCATCCGCTAAATGTCCAAACCTGTCAACATACGATCACATGATCAGACAAGTTCTAAACGTGTTAGGACATAGATTGTATGATAAAAGCTTTGTAATAGTTTAGGTCTTATTGTCTTTATGTTTTTATGTAATTGTTTACATTTTGTCTAAGTATTAGAACAAGTTCTGCTAGAGGCGAACTTAATAAGTTCTCCTAGTCTATTATAGGCGAACTTTTGAAGCGAACTTGTTAAGTTCGCCTATTGCAGAACATGTGTCTATAAATAGGAGTTTACAGAATCTGTTAAGTAGAACTAGAGAACAAGAGAGAGTATATTCTGTAAACTCTATGTGTTTGATGATATAAAAAGAGAAAGTTTATTTACCTGTTTTTTTCTATTGTCAATTAGTATACGAACGTTAATACGGTAGGATTTCGCACTTCGTGTTAACGAGACGTCCTGTCACGAGATCGATCTGAGATGAGTCATGTGGACCTACAAGTGGTATCAGAGCTTTTGCTCATGATTTGTGTTTGATTCTTGGTGATTAGAGACGTTTTTGTGTACAATTTGACAAGAAATTGATCATTTTTTTGAAGTTTTTGTATCCATGGAGATTTCAAGTTCTTGAAGCTGATTTTACTGATGAATTCGTGGATTTGAAGTTGATTTTGGTGAAATTAATTCGATAGAAGTGTTCTAATTAATAAAATACTAAATCCTACGGTCCAATTTCTTCAAATTCCTTTTAATCTGTGAGAAATTATGATTTTTGGTAATGTTTGTTCGTGTTTGGGTTAAAGTTCTTGCTGAGTTTGTTTCAGTTGTAGTAAGAGAACTTGCTAAAAGTTGTTGCAGGCGAACATAGCAAGCTAACTTATTAAGTTCGCTTCCTTCAGTTTAGGCGAACTTAATCAGTAGGCGAACTTACCTAATTTTCTTGTGTAAGTGAACTTATCAAGTTCGCATGAAATAAAATTTGCTTGTTTGGCTTTGAAGCGAACTTATTATCTTCACCTAAGAGGAGTTTTTGTTCAACACTTGGAATTTTTTTCTGGAAATGGCAAATATGGTGCAACTTACTAATATGTTAAATTACGATAACGAGATTGGTACATCTCATAAACCGTCCGAATTGTTAAGTCTTGCAGATTATTCTAACTGGAAAGATCGGTTTGATCAGTTCGTATCTTTTACTGATACAAGTTTATGGATTCCAATCTTGGAAGGCTATACACATCCGACATATACTTGGATGGGAAAGGATGATGTTCCTAAATCAGTATATGTGTTAACCACAGAAGAAAAATTATTGTTTGATAGGGAAAAGAAGGCAATGGCTAGTATTTCTATGTCTCTTCCTAAAGAAATTTTTCATAGCTTTAAACAATTCAGGACTTCTCAACAATTGTGGAAAGCATTACAAAAGCGGTGTGAAGGTAGTTTGGATGTTAAGAAAAACAGAAAAGAGTTATTGAAGAAACAGTTCTTCGTATTCAAGCACTTTCAAAATGAATCTTTAGATGATCTTGCAACGTGATTCTATCATTTGCTGAGTGAGTTGTCAAGTGCTTCAGTGGTTTATGAGACTGAAGAGATAAATGATAAGTTTTTTGAGGCATTACCATCTAAATTTGATGTGTATACGGTTTTGATAAAAGAGAATGTCAAGAATAAAACTATGTCTCTTGAAGAGGTTCTTGGCAAGATTCAATCACATGATTTGAATATGAAGAAGAAGGAAACCAATATGGAGCGTATTCAAGATCCTTCAATGTATTTTGCTAAGTCTTCTGGCAAAACTGGTACAGGGGTTGCGTTCTTTTCTGGTGATACTCAAGATGTTTCTGATGATCATTGTTCTGGGGTTCCAAGTCATTTAGGTTTCTCTGCAAATACAGCTTCTTCATCATCTGGAACACATAATATGAATCACAGAGTTGCTGATGATTATTTAGCGATGTTTTCTTCCTTTATGGCTTCTTATGAAAATTTTATTTGAGGAAAGATTCATGATATGTTATTGACGAAGATTTCAGACAGATTGATCATGTTGATCTGGACGAGATGAACATTCAATGGAATATGGCTATGTTGATGAGACAAGCAAAGGATTTTTTGAAGAAGACCGGAAGAAAGTATATTGGTTCTAACAGTCGTTCACGTATGGGATTTGATAAAACCAAAGTTCATTACTATAATTGTCAGGAGTATGGTCATTTTTCCAAAGAATGTGTGAAACCAAAAGTTGAATTTGATTCACAGAAGATGCCTAATAACTTTCAGAACAATCGTAATCAGTCACATGGCTCATCTGGCTCCGGAAATTCTAATCATGCATCTGCATCATCTGCTTTGGTTGATCAGAATGATGAAAATTATGACTGGGGTATTCATCTTGAAGATTTGGTTGGTTCGGTAAGTCAAGCTTTTGTAGCAGAAATTCATTCTGTAAAATCTGAAGAGTCAACTGATGATGATAGCTCAAGTGATGGTGAGAGTTTGGCTAGTGCTGATGAAGAGAGTGATCAAGTACATAATGTTGAATCTCATATTGCATCTGGTGTATTTGAAGATGATATTGTATTAACTCAAAATTCTTCTGATGGTGCTGATTATGAAAATATTCCGATTGCAAAAGTCTTCATGGCAGATATGACAGATCCTTCAAAGGTAAAAGATTATGTCTGTCATATTTATTGCTCAAATTGCATAAGTATAAAAGATAAAATGCAAAAAGTAATGGATGATAACACAAATTTAATTTGTGATATGAAATCGATGCATTCAGTTAATCAAAAATTGAAAGATAATGATAAATTGTGTATAGATAGAATTGTGTCTTTGAAAAGAGATTTGAACTCTTTGGGATTGAAATATAAGGAACAAGCATATCATCTGGATATGGCTTATGCTGAGATTGAGAAGCGAAATGAAATTGTCTCTCAGGAGAACAAAGAAATTTCTGATAAAGAATCTGAAGTGATCAAATTACATAGAAAGCTGGAGAATTTTGAAAATTCATCTGTGGTATTGGATTACTTTAATGCTAATGCTGATCCTACTAAGAGGGTTGCTGGAATTGGATTTTTTCCTCCACCATTCAATGCAAATTATGTGGTTGAACCAGAAATTATTCATGAAGAGGAAATTGATCCAAAGACTGTGTTGAAAGTAAATCCAGTAACTGGTGAAGATATGATATATGATTCTGATTCTGAGGATGAAGTTTTTGATGATAAAAAGTTAAAGGAATTCCTAAGGAAGTGCAACTTGATGAACCAAAGGTAGTGAAAAATGTTACCCGTGATAGATGCATTTTAACAAAACCAGATGAGGAGAAAGTTGATTAACCTAACTTTCCAAAATGTTACAATCAAGTGGTTTTGTTGCTGCTGGTTATCAGAAGAAGAATTTATCAACGGTGACTAAACAAGTTTTTGTTCAAAAGAAGCCAATCAACTGTTCAGTAAAATCTTATGAAGATTGTTCATCAGACGGGTCATCAAATTCAAGAAAAACTCCTTATATCATAAATCATCAAGATATACGAGTTTACTTTCACTGTAATGAGGCTGCTCATATTCTGATTCACTTTCCTTATAAGAATCAAGGAAAATTAAAGAGTGATTCCTCACAAAAACGAGTGGTAACGATTCTGAAAAGACAAAATGGGGAAAAGCCTACGTCTAGTGTTGTAAAGAATATACCCTGTCAATCATTTGCTAAATCTTCGGGATTTAAGCAACATGATAAGCGTATTTCTAAACCAGTTGTTTTTCAAAAGAAGTTTGAGATTCCACATGTTGGAATTCCAAAAGAGTCTCAACCTGAGGTCAAACTTTCTAGACCACAACGGAGACGACGTAACAGAAAACTAAAGAAATTTTTGGAAATACCTGAATTTGATAATTATAAATCTAATAATGTTTTTTCAATTCATCATACTATGTGTTCATTGAGAAGGTCTAGTTGTGGATCTTATGTTCCAAACGTTGATGACAATGTTGATTGTGAATTGCTTGAAGATGTTTATTTTGATCCATCTGGACGACCCAAGACCACAATGGCTTGGGTTCCAATTTCTAACTAATTTTCTTTTTTTTATGTAGGGACAACCAAGGAGGAGGATCAACAATACGTGGTATGTGGATAGTGGTTGTTCTCGACGTATGACAGAGAATATTCGTTTGTTATTAATATTGATGGTGGTTATGTCGCTTTTGCTGGAAATAAAGCCGGGTACATAACTGGTCAGGGTACTTTCAAGAACTAAAAAGTAAAATTTGAGAAAGTGAACTATGTGGAGCAACTTGAACATAATCTTTTAAGTGTATCTCAAGTGTGTGACAAGAAATTTTCATTTCATTTCAATGATTCTGAGTGTTATATCTTGAAACCGGGCTTTATGATTCCTGACGAATGGATTCTAATGAAGGCTCCGAGGAGAAATGACACATATGTCCTAGACATGAGTGTTGCTACTGCAACAGATTCAATTCCTACTTGTCTACTCTCCAAGGTGTCTGAGTCGGATTCTATTTTGGGGCACAGGAAACTTGCTCACATCAATTATTGGAAAATGAATTATCTCGTGAAGAATGATCTGGTTTTTGGTGTTCTGAAAAAGAAATTTTCAGTTCCTGATGACTGTATTCCTTGCAAGAAGGGGAACAACACAAGAGGTCCCACAAATCTAAGACAAAGAATTCTATTGTAACTCCTTTGGAGCTACTGCATATGGATTTGTTCGGACCGATTAGTATCAGGAGCATTGGTGGTAAATCTTACTGTCTGGTAGTAACAGATGATTTCTCTATATTTTCATGGGTTAGGTTCTTTTCTTCTAAAGCCGAAACCACAGAGTTGGTACAATTCTTAATCCTGGGTTTAGAGAATTTGTTCAAACAGAAAGTCAGAAGAATTAAGAATTACAATGGCAGCGAATTTAAGAATAGCAAGATGAGTTTATTCTGTCTTCAAAAGGGAATTCATCATGAATTCAGTGCGCCATATGTACCTCAACAAAATGGTGTTGCTGAACAAAAGAACAGGACTTTGGTTGAAACGACACGTACGATGCTTGCTGATTCTAAGCTTCTAGTAACTTTTTGGGCTGAGGCTGTGAATACTGCGTGTCACGTTTTGAACAGAGTTTTGACCGTTAAGCGTCACAACAAGACATGCTATGAGTTGCTTAATAATCGTAAGCCGAATCTGGAATATTTACTACATTTTGGTAATTCATGCACCCTTTTGAAAAGTTCGAGATGTCCCAACCAAGTTCAGTGCTAAGGCTATTGAAAGGATCTTTCTGGGGTATGTTGCAAATTCTACTACCAAGAGGGTTTATAACAAGGAGACTCGCCAGGTTGAAGAATGGTTTCATATTGACTGTTCTAATCGGTCTTTACCTCAAATGGCGATTCGACCAGACTGGGCTTTTGATAATGAAAATTTATTCAAGTCTTTTCATTTTCCTTCTGATATTTCTCCTGAGGAAGCTGCTGTATTATATGATTCATGTCAGGATGCACAAAATAGTGGTTTTCTACCAATTGCGGTTCCACAATCATCTGTTACTTCTACATCTGCTCCAGATCCTAATGCTGCTTCTTGTTCGGGAACACACGAGACAGATAGTGAAGATGAAAATGTTATTTTCCAAGATTCTTCTGCCGATCCTTTGATAGTTGATGAACCTTCTAATTTGACACCGGATTAGGGGGAGATTCCTACAAATCTGGACTCGGAGATACAATTTAATCAAGATATGTCTTATCAATATGATACAACTCAAGTTGATGTGTTGCCAGGTCCTGCGGTTGCATCAATCAAGGAACTCAAAGCTCATCCGATTTCAAATATCATTGGGGATTTGCGTGATGGAGTGCAAACGCGTTCTATTCTTGACAACACTTGCTTGTATACAGGTTTTAAGGATATTGGTGTTTTTTTATGTATGCTCACATTCCTATTTTATTTCTCAGGTCGAACCAAAGAATGTCAAAATGGCGTTACGTGATAACAATTGGATACAGGCCACGCAGGAAGAACTTGCTCAGTTTGACAAACTCAAAGTTTGGAATCTTGTAGATCCTCCAAAGGGTGTGTATCCAATTGGTACGAAGTGGGTGTTTAAATGAAAGAAAGACGATCGAGGTGTTGTGGTGAGAAATAAGGCAAGATTAGTTGTACAAGGTTTCAATCAATAAGAGGGAATTGATTACACCGAGGGTTATGCTTCTGTTGCTAGGCTTGAAGCTATACTGCTGTTTCTTGTTTTTTCTTCATTCAAAGGGTTTAAGGTGTTTCAATTAAATGTAAAAAGTGCTTTCTTATATGGTAAAGTCAAGGAGGAAGTTTATGTGTGTCAGCCGTCGGGGTTTAAAGATGCACTTAATCCGTCTAAAGTTTTCAAGCTTGATAAAGCTCTCTATGGTCTTCATCAAGCTCCTCGAGCGTGGTATGAAACGTTGTCTGCACATCTTTTGGAAAATGATTTTGTTCGTTGACATATTGACTCGACTTTATTCATTAAGAAAGCAGGGGGAGAATACCTACTGGTGCAGATATATGTAGATGATATTATTTTTAGCTCTACAAATGAAGGGTTGTGCAAAGAGTTTGAGAGTCGTGCAAGCAATGAATCCTGCTCGTAATTGGAATGCATACCCGCAAATGATCCAAAGGTGGATCGAGATGGGAAATGTTCCATCACCCTACTTTGGTTTCATTTCCTCATCATCTACTTTACCTAGCTTGCCCTGCACTATGGAACATGCTTTTGCAGCTTTTGTATTTTACATGTCTAGGGAGTTGAGCATTATGAAAGATGCTACTGATGAGACACCCGACATTCTGTAGCGAGAGACTCAAATAGAGGAGAACAAGGTAGGAATTGAGCTGTTGACTGCTGAGCTAGCAGTGACGGTTCAGGTCCATAATGTTTTGGTGGATCGGGTGACACATTTGGAGACGAGGGTGGACACCTCGGATCAGGATGTAGAAGGGATTCTGGAGAGAGTGGCTAATCTGGAAGGCCAGCTGCAAGTAGCAAATCATGTTGCCAAAGGACTTCAAGAAAGAGTGACTCACTTAGAAGCCCAACTGCAAGCAGCCCTATTTCCTGAGGAAATTCCACTTTCGGATGGAGAGGAGGAACCTTTCGAGGAGGAGCCCTTCGAGGATGAACCCTTGGAGGCGGAGCCACCCGAGGAGGAACCTGTGGAGATCGATGATGCTCAATCATACATTTCTTCCGATGACGAGGATGTTTGATGATCTTCCTATTCTATCTTTCTTTCATTCATGTTTTGCTAATGTTGTGTCTCTTTTCAAACCTAGATGGGTAAGGTTGTTCCCATTCAATAAAAGCATGAGAAGTTTAATGTTTGAATTATTTATTTTGTAGCTTTACAATTCATTTCACACCTTGGCAAGGTATTGAAATATTTGATCTTAGGCTTTAAGTATTGAACACCAAAAGGTCTTTTAAGAGCAAACAACTTAGTTTCATCATCATAAAACCAACTTATGATCCTTCCAATACACCTCTCTTTATTCATATATCTTTCTTTCTAAGCAGGTTGTATAGGTGACTTTGGTAGTACCTTCATCCAACTGTTAACTACCTCTCTCTACTGTTCTCTAGTCATTCCTATATTTCTATACATCACAGGTTATTCATTCTGCTTAGGAGACACAGCATAAGTAGTATCAACATCAGAATCTTTTATGGATTGAGCAGTATCACCAGGTGTTGTGATGTCTTCAACAGAGTCCATAGAATCTGTTACTCCATCATAAGAAAACTCAGGAATAACATCATCTTGGATGAAGTTATACGGAACCTTCAGACCATCACTTCCTTCATATGTAACCTTAGATTTACTCTTTTCTATTTCAATCTCTACAATCTCTCCTTCTGCAACTTCGTTATCCAACACATCTTCTTCATCATCATCAAATAACTCGTCTATATCATCCAGACATTATAATTTCTCAGCCTCTTTTTCTTCAGAATCTTGAAAGAATTCCAATAACAACATTTCTTCATTCACTCAAGAATCATGCTTGGTTCCTTCAATAGTATGTGATGTCGACTCCCCCAGAGCTCTGGATATTGGATTTACGTCAGCGTATTGACGATCACCCTCAACATTACCACTAGGATCATTGTCATCGTTATCTTTTCGTTGAATTGATTCAGCATGACATGTATCATGTAGCCTTAACTCCCCCTGAGCGTTAAGACCATCAACGAGTTTAGACACCAATAACTGCATGTCAGCAATCTGTGTAGCTTGAGCTTGAAGGACCAACTATCTCAGAGAATCAGTAGACACAAGAGTATCTACTTGAGTCTGTAAAGCTAGCACCTGTGATTCAAGGAATGTAATTCTTTCAGAATCAGACAGCTTTGAAGGACTAGCTTCAGATGTGTGTGAAACATGTGGAGAAAGCACGGGAGATGTATGTTTTGAAGCAGTAGGTGTAATCAATAAGGAAGCAACAAAATTTGCATCCTCTACACCCTGAGATGAATGAGCAGCAGCAATAGAAGCATACATAAGCTTCTGTGCTTTAGGAACTGGAATAGCATCACTATCCGAGTCAGAACTTTCATCTATTAAAGTTCTCTTACCAAGAACTGATCCAGAAGGAGGATTCCGAACAGTCTTACGCCTCGGTTTTCTGGCTGTAGACTTAATATGTTTTCCCACATTAGCCAATGGTAATGTAGCCAACCTTGCATAATGATCTGAACTAAAATCTCTAGACGAATCAGTATCGGTAGCTTCAGAATCAGGTAATATAGTATCACCAGAACTCGTATCTTCAACATTGCCTTCAGCTTCATGAATAGGTGAGTTCACAGCTTCATGATCAAAATCATCCATATTCATACCTAACTCTTGATCATTATCTTGAGCAATCTCATCTTGAACTGGTTCATTAACAGGAATTTGAACCTGTTCTTGTGGAATAGGAACTTGTTGTTGTTGTTGAGCAGGAACTTGTTGTTGTTGTTGAGCAGGAACTTGTTGTTGTTGATGTTCAGGAACTTGTTGTACTTGATCTTGAATTGGTTGTTGAATTGGAACTTGATTCTGGATTTGGCCTTGTACTAACTCCTCAGGATGAAACCAATTATCATTAGGTGGCTCAACATAATCAGGATTGATTATGTGACCAAACAGAGGAGTAGGAACAGGAATGAGAGCAGCATTTTGTTGTTTCACCTTAGTACAATCAGTAAAGATCCTTTTTGACATAGGAGTCAAAGTTAAATTGATTGGATGCTGAGGTAAATCCGGAATTAAATGATTCAGAATCATCTGCACGAACCTAGGATACATAAGGAACCCTTGACCTTCTAGAGGATTTATTTGCTTGACCTACTCACGGTTGAAGTATAAAGCAAAGTTGAACCGTTTGTTCAGTGTCAAAGCAACCATAGCAGCCTGTAGTGCACTCTTCAATCCATCAATACCAGCCTTTCTTGGAGATAGACATTGTATGATTACGTGCATAAAATATCTCCATACGCCAACTAAACCTCCTTTTCTTGCTTGTGTATCATTTGGTCTTCCTCTGTAACCCATCCGCTGAAAACACCCCATTATTAGTGTTCCAGGATATGACATAGGATCGTCAACAACACCTCCTAATGCCAACGCAGCACGAATAGTTTCCACTGAAATAGCAACCTCCGTATTATTAACTGTAGCACGAAGTACGTGAGGTTCAACATCGGTATCTTGATGGACGGTATCCCAGAATTGTTGAATATATGGTAAACTTATATATGGATTAGCAGATAAAGCCACTTGCAATCTTGAACGATTTAGAAAATTTATAATTCCTTGAAAATTAACAGCTTCAGACATATTCGGATCCAATAATGCCACTTGATTATGTTTGTACTCAACACGACGAGCCATCTGTATATGTAGAGGACAAAAACACATTAGTAAACAAAACAAACAAAAAGAATTTTAAAAAAAATTTCAACAAAAATTTTTTTTTTAATAAAAAAAATTCACAAGTCCAAAACACTCCTGAGCCCTTAGGCGAACTTACTAAGTTCGCTTAGTATTTCAAGAGGCGAACATAATAAGTTTGCTTGAACAAGTTCGCCTGAACCTGTCTGTCGATACAAATTCCACACAGAATCATAAACATGTCTAAATCATGTATAAATTCTCAATTCAAATATAACAATATCATCGATTAATACTCACGACACAAGATTAAGTTTCAATTTCAAGTGTTAATACAGAAAATTTGTTTAAATCTCAGAAAACGTAAAACTTTTCAAACCGAACGAAGACAGAGGTAAATGACCAAAATCCAGACGATTTAACGGAAAATGTTTTTTGAATTTACCTTAGAATTACTCGCAATCAAAAATCGATTCAGAAACAAACACAAAAAATTCTAATCAGAAACCCTAGATTTGAAATGACAAGTTCGCTAAATATTCTGCAAGTTCGCTAAATATTATGGAAGTTCGCTCTTTAAGTTCGCTCAAACAGTGAAAGAAGATAAATGAATAAGTTCGTCTGAAAACAATACTAAATCACCATTAAGCTCGCTCCATTAGGCGAACTTGTTAAGTTCGCTTAACAAGCCTCAGGCGAACATATTAAGTTCGCTTACTTAGAACCAGGCGAACATATTGAGTTCGCTCCAAACCTTTTCCTTTGACCAAAATTCTTCACTTTCAACACGACTCATTCTTGTGAACTTCCATCTGTAGCAAGTATCCGATCTAATCCCGAACCATTTTAAAAATAAAATTTTCATGGAAGATAGAAAAAAAATATTTTTGGATTTTATCTGTACAAACGGAATCACATATTTTGGGTTTTTATCTGAGGAAATTGAAAAACACATATTTTTGGATTTTATATGAACAAACTAAAATACATATTTTTGGATGAACATCATGAGTAAGAAGATCATATCAGTATATGAGCAATTCATCACACGGTTTATTATCAACTATGGGTAACCTATGATATGAAACAATCAAACTCATACTTATGTAACTCAATACTTTTTAAAATTTTATGTAACTTTTGCAATCAATTTGAATAATACTTGAAATGATACGTGATAAATTTCAAAGTAAACAAGATCAGGTCATGAAATGCTTAATTTTTCAAATTTAGATAAAATCAAATTACTTTAAACTTTCATATATCAAAGGTCTACAATGGTCATGTGTAATGAATTATTCACTAATGTACTATCATTTCTTCTATAACTTCAAATGATGTCAATTTTATATTTTTCATTTTGTTTTGAATTTTTATAAATAACAATTTTTGACTGAAACTTAAAATGCAGAAATGTAATAAAGCAATTAAAGAAATTGAAAAAAAAATCTCCCATGAAAATTGTTTTGAAAAACTTTTATTCGGGATTGATCATACTAATCATTTTGATCAGAAATTCAAACCTGGTACGATCAAATGCTTTGGTAAAAAGATCAGCAAAATTGTCATCTGTATGTACCTTTACCGGCTCAATCAACTTCTTATCTGCACAATCACAAATAAAATGATATCTAATTTCAATGTGCTTTGTTTTACTGTGCTTAACAGGATTATTTGTAATATACATTGTAGCATTATTATCAATAAACATAGGGTTCCTGTAAAATTCAACCCGTAGTCTCTTAATTGTTGTTGGATCCACAAGATCTGTGAACAACAACTTGTAGCAGCAATGTATTCTGCTTCGCATGTTGAAATGGAGACCGTAGTTTGCTTTTTGCATTTCGAGGAAACTAGATGATTACCCAAGAACTGGCACCCACCTGTAGTAGATTTCCTATCCAAACAACAACCACCAAAATCAGAATCAGTGTAAGCATTGAAATCAAAGTTAGAACCATGAGTAAACCATAGTCCCAATCTTTGTTTTCCTTTTAGATAACGAAAGATTCTCTTTACTGCAATCAAATGAGATTCTTTTGGTTTTGCTTGGAACCTGGAACAAATACACACAGCAAACATTATATATGGCCTTGAAGCGGTTAAGTACATGAGAGATCCAATCATTGCACGGTAGAGTCGGCAATCAACTTCTTTTCCATCCGGGTCAGAATTCAATTTATGATTGATCGGAATCGGAGTATCATATGGGGTACAGTCCTCCATCTTGAATCGGCTCAAGATATCCTTTACATACTTAGACTGATGAATAAAGAAACCATCTTCCTTCTGATTAACTTGAAGACCAAGGAAAAATGATAACTCTCCCATAACTGACATCTCAAACTTTAATTTCATAATACTCTCAAACTCTTTGCATAACCCTTCATCTATAGAGCCAAAAATAATATCGTCTACATATATCTATACCAGTAGGTATTCTCCCCCTGCTTTCTTAATGAATAAAGTCGAGTCAATATGTCCACGAACAAAAGCATTCTCCAGAAGATGTGTAGACAACGTTTCATACCACGCTCGAGGAGCTTGATGAAGACCATAGAGAGCTTTATCAAGCTTGAATACTTTCGACGGATTAAGTGGATCTTCAAACCCCGGCGGCTGACACACATAAACTTGCTCCTTGACTTTACCATATAAGAAAGCACTTTCTACATCTAATTGAAACACCTTAAACCCTTTGTATGAAGCAAAAGCAAGAAACAACCTTATAGCTTCAAGCCTAGCAACATGCGCATAAACCACGGTGTAATCAATTCCCTCTTGTTGATTGAAACCTTGTACAACTAATTTTGCCTTATTTCGCACCACAACACCTTGATCGTCTTTCTTTCATTTAAACACCCACTTCGTACCAATTGGATACACACCCTTTGGAAGATCTATAAGATTCCAAACTTTAAGTTTGTCAAACTGAGTAAGTTCTTCCTACATGGCCTCTATCCAATTGTTATCACTTAACGCCATTTCGACATCCTTTGGTTCAACCTGAGAACCAAAACAGGAATGTGAGCATACATCAAAAACACGAGTATTTTTAAAATATGTATACAAGCAAGTGTTGTCAAGAGTAGAACGCGTTTGCACTCCATCACGCAAATCCCCAGTGATATTTGAAATCGGATGAGCTTTGAGTTCCTTGATTGATGCAACCTCAGGAACTGGCAACACATCAACTTGAGTTGTATCAGATTGATAAGACAGATCTTGATGAACTGGTATCTCCGAGTCCAGATTTGTAGGAATCTGCCCCTGATCCTGTGACAAATTAGAAGGTTCATCAACTATCAACGAATTAGCAGAAGAATCTTGGAAAATAACATTTTCATCTTCACTATCAGGCTCTTGTGTTCCCGAACAAGAAGCAGCATTAGGATCTGGAGCAGATGTAGAAAAACACTATTATGTGCATCTTGACATGAGTCATATAAAACAGCAGCCTCTGCAGGATAAATATCAGAAGGTAAATGAAAAGACTTGCATAAATTCTCATAATCAAAAGCCTAGTCTGGTCCAATCGCCATTTGAGGTAAAGACCGATTCGAACAGTCAATATGAAACCATTCTTCAACCTGGCGAGTCTGTTTGTTATAAACCATCTTGGTAGGAGAATTAGCAACATACCCCAGAAAGATCCCTTCGATTGCCTTAGCACTAAACTTGGTTGGGACATCGCGAACTTTCAAAATGGTGCATTGATTACCAAAAGGTAGTAAATAATCCAGAATCGGCTTACGATTATTAAGCAACTCATAGCATGTCTTGTTGTGTAATTTAACAGTCAAGACTCGGTTCAAAACATGACACGCAGCATTCACAGCCTCAGCCCAAAAAGTTACTTGAAGCTTAGAATCAGCAAGCATCGTACGTGCAGTTTCAACTAAAGTCCTGTTCTTTCGTTCAGCAACACCATTTTGTTGAGGTACATATGGCACCCTGAATTCATGATGAATTCCCTTTTGAAGACAAAATAAACCCATCTTGCTATTTTTAAATTCACTGCCACTGCCACTCCTAATTCTTCTGACTTTCTGTTTGAACAAATTCTCTAAACCCAGGATTAAGAATTGTACCAACTCTATGGTTTCGGCTTTAGAAGCAAGAAACTTAACCTATGAAAATCTAGAGAAATCATATGTTACCACCAGACAGTAAGATTTACCACCAATGCTCCTGATACTAATCGTTCGAAACAAATCCATATGCAGTAGCTACAAAGGAGTTAGAATAGAATTTTGTCTTAGATTTGTGGGACTTCTTGTGTTGTTTCCCCTTCTTGCAAGGAATACAGTCATCAGGAACTGAAAATTTCATTTTCGGAACACCAAAAACCAGATCATTCTTCACAAGATAATTCATTTTCTGATAATTGATGTGAGCAAGTTTCCTGTGCCACAAAATAGAATCTGACTTAGACGCCTTGGAGAGTAGACAAGTACGAATTGAATCCGTAGTAGTAGCAACACTCATGTGTAGGACATATGTATTATTTCTCCTTGGAGCCTTCATTAGAATCCATTCATCAGGAATCACAAAGCATGGTTTCAAGATATAACACTCAGAATCATTGAAATGAAATGAAAATTTCTTGTCACACACTTGAGATACACTTAAAAGATTATGTTCAAGTTGCTCCACATAGTTCACTTTCTCAAATTTGAATTTTTCGTTCTTTAAAGTACCCTGACCAGTTATGTACACGCCTTTATTACCAACAAAAGTGACATAACCACCATCAATATTAATCACATCTTCCAACAAACGAATATTCCCTGTCATATGTCGAGAACAACCACTATCCACATACCACGTATTGTTGATAGTCCTCCTTGGTTGTCCCTACATAAATAAAGAAAATCAGTTAGAAATTGGAACCCAAGCCATTGTGGTCTTGGGTCGTCCAGATGAATCAAAATAAACAACTTCAAGCAATTCACAATTAATATTGTCATCAACCTTTGGAACATAAGATTTATGATTAGACTTTCTCAAAGAAGACATAGAATGATTTGTTGGAAAAACATTATTAGATTTATGATTATCAGATTCAGGTATTTCCAAAAAATTCTTTTGTTTTCTGTTACGTCTTCATCGTTGTGGTCTAGAAAGTTTGACCTCAGGTTGAGACTCTTTTGGAATTCCAACATAGGGAATCTCAAACTTCTTTTGAAAAACAACGGGTTTAAAAATACGCTTATCATGTGGCTTAAATCCCGTAGATTTTACAAATGATTGACAAGGCATATTCTTTTCAACACTACACTAAGGCTTTACCCCAGTTTGTCTTTTCAGAATCGTCACTACTTGTTTTTGTGAGGGATCACTCTTTAATTTGCCTTGATTCTTATAAGGACAGTGAATCAGAATATGACCAGCCTCATTACTGTGACATTTCGGGTTTTTATACACACTTTTATAGTATATGTCATGTAAACAATTTCTATTCAGTGAAATACAAGTGTATTTATTTAATTTTTGTATGTATATAATGTACAAAGTATATATTTTTAATTTATGGATTTAAAATGATTAAAATTTTATAAGTTTAAAACTTATATAAAATTTTATATAAAAAACTAAATTTAAAAGGTCCATATATAATTAAATAAAATAATCTATTTAAATAAAATAATTAACTTTTATAAAACCATTTAAATATAATTTAAATTAAAGAGAAATTTAATTAATTTAATTATTAAAGTTAAGGGGTCTGTTTTGAAAATTATTAAACTAAAAGGTTTTAAAATAAAAATAAGTCAAGGGGCTATTCGTGGACAAACTAAACCACAAGGGCTTGTGGGTATAAATCACAGGGACCATTTTAACCCAGAAGCAAACTCCAGGGACCATAATTGCCAAATCCCAATTCGCAATTCCGGTCATCTCTCCCATTGTCCGACGGTCCAAGCGCTTTCCGGCGGACCCCGACACGCTTGTTCCCTGCACCTCGACAGCCGAAAAAGGGCTCTCTGAGCTCGTTGTCTCCACGCGAACCTAAGCCCCCGACCAATTCGTCTTTTTAACATACGAAAAGTCTGCTCGCATTTATGATCGAAAGTCAACGCCGCGAGATTGGCCTCGTCAATAGACCTCAACGCCTGCAAGACGGCTCGATAGCTTCAGCTTGCCCAAACGAGTGTCTAGGCATATTCAATTGCATGTTTCATTGTCGGGATCAGGTTCGAGTATAAATAGCCATTACCGGACCTTCTCGAGCTCACTCCCCCTTCAACACTCGCTCTCACTTCAAATTGAAACTGTCATTGTGTTCGTCTATTCTGTGCGAAGCTGTGACCAGATTTTCAGAGCCCAATTCATCCCGGGTCATAATTTTCCCATTCTTGGTATATTCGGACTATCGGACCAGTCATCTCGGCCCTTCGCGATCAGGTAAGAACCTCAAATGCGTTCCCTTGCCTTCAGTTATCGACTGGCTATTTGTTCCATGCACCATCTCGGCCTCAGGCCTCCGATTACCGAGCAAACCAGTGCTCTCGGACACTGGCTTGCCGGTTGCCGAGAACCCAGTGACCAAAAGCTTGAATAGTTATAAAACTAACACCCCACACATAACCAGCGATGGGCGATAGCCCGGCTAGTTTGGCGTGTGCCTGTTTGTATCCAAGGTCCCAGGTTCGACCCTTGTTGGCCTCCGGCCCAACCATTTTCTTTTGTTTTATTATTTTCTTTACACACTAAAGATTATTTCGAACCTGTTAACTCGTTCGTTTATTTTGAAACCATTAAACGATTGTTTACACGTATTTAACCCGTCAAGGTTTAAAAAATAATAAGCCCGATATTTTTATAAACTTGTTTAAATAGTTTTAACTCACAAAAAAAAAATAAACAAATAGAAATTTTTATAAATACAAAAAAAAACATAATAGCTACTTATTTAAAAATATAATATTTTAACAAGATTAAAATATATTTTAGATGTTAAGTTTTACTAAAATCGTTATCATTTTACTATAATATTTTATACAAATAATTTCAAGGAATGTTTTTATTTATAAACACATACACGTTTAAACACGAATACACATACACAAACATACATTAATACACATTTATCTACATAGGGTTTCAACGTGCTTAAACATCAACATCCTTATCACATGCACGCGTGGATTTAAAACACTCGCTAGCAAGGTGAGTTACATAGCCCCTATTTTACATTTTTACATGCTTTGGGGTGAAACATTATTACCTATACACTTCATGCTACTCAACAAATTGTTTATACGTGTTATACATGTGGATTATATGCTTGTTCATCGTGAATTATCTTGGGTGTACATTCATTAACTGTAAAAACAAAGAGAGCCAACGGTGATATTGATAGATCTATTGTGCCTGACCAGCCCACCCGGGTAGGGTGTTTATTACTGCATACTCGAGTATAGCCGCGTGTTATATTCAAACATATCGGATATAGTGGATAACTATATTCAATCATACCGGGCCTAGCTGTTGTGGTATGTTCAATCGCGTCAATCAAGGTTTGAATTGTACTTAGATAAATATGAAGGATTCAACCATATATGCTATGTCTAACAAGTTAAACAATGAGTTTGCAAAACATTTTTATCTACTATTTATCGGGTCCACAAAACCTATGTACTCACCAACTTTATAGTTGACACTTGATTTAACTAATGTTTCAGGTTTGGATATGTGATTGCTTGCTGAAGATTCTTCCACTTAAGAACTTATGGACCTAGTTAATTAAATCAATGTTTTGAAATAGACTAGGTTATTTGACTCATATTGTACTTGAATATTTGTTACTTTTAATTAAATTAATGAATTATGCAACGTTTTGGTTATCATGTGCTTTTGAGCAATCACCCATTGTCCGCCTCGATGATTCCGCCATCGGTCGGGGTGTGACAGATTGGTATCAGAGCCATGGTTATAGGGAATTAGGTTATTAGACACAATGACCTAGACTATAACCCTAGGACTCCATTTTACGTGTTACGTGCTAAATGTTTATTTGCTATGTGAATTATTTGTAGTTAGGTATTATTTGAATTTCCCCAAGTTTAGTGCATGAGACTTATACACATACATACAAGGCTTTAAACACACAATACATACTTTACATACACATTAGACAAACAAACATATGCAAACAAATACACTACACATCCTTATCCATACTCTTTCCTCATCCATAGTATTTGCAACATTCCTACATATTTAATTATACTCATAGACTCACAAGTCTATTAATTTTCTGAAAATCTCGTCAACGAATTAATTTCTTGGAAATCAGTAAAGGACATGTGCAATCCGGTAGGGTGACACCTGTACATTGGGTTTTCTTTCTAGGAAAGCATTTCGTATAAATCCAAATAAACGGACCCGTATGCTTTCCTGGGAATTCCTGAAGTGAGTGTTTACCTATAGGCTAAAGCATGTCTCCTTGAAAGTTTTGAGAAATTACTTAACGTTGATAAGTCATTGTATTCACAAGAATACGATCCGAACCTAAACACAAAATTTGGGGACATTATAGTAAGATAGGGAGAACTAGATGAACATGCAAAGCGAATCATTATTACGGGTGCACACGTAATAACGATTTGTAGTGCATGCGAATCCCGGCGATTCCTATTATGCGAATAATGATCTATGATATCATATCCTACCAGGAATAGATGGCTTATTTCCCCTATCAACAATAAATATATATACATTAGCACGCGACATGATGAATCTCGCATTTCCGCTTGCATTATTCCCACTGTGGCACATATATATCCACTTTATCTAAAATATTATAAACTTTTTTCTTTTCTTGTGGTGTTAGAATGCCTCCTCGACGTGCGGTCAATACAAACTCTAGCACTTTCAATCCGGATCTTGCTATTCTTCTTGCCCAACTGATGGGACAAATGACCCAAGCCAATAACAACAGTGACGGGTCTCATAACATCCAAGGAAACGGTAGTGCCAACCCGCCTCAATGCACGTTTAAGCACTTTAACTCGTGCAACCCTACAAAATTTTACGGGACTGAAGGTGTTACCGGCCTTCTACAATGGTTTGAAAGCATGGAAAGCACGTTCTTAAACAGTGACTGTCCCGAGAATCTTCGAGTTCGCTATGCCACAAGTGTACTTCAAAATAGAGCCCTCACCTGGTGGAACGGTGAGAAACGCACTCGTGGAGTTGAGGTTGCTACATCTTTATCATGGGACGACCTGAAGAAAGCCATGACCGATGAATTCTGTCCTCGAAATGAAATGAGGAAGCTCGAGACAGATTTTTAGGATCTTGCCCAAGACAGCGGGGATAATCTGGCTTACACCACCCGATTTCAAGAGCTGAGTCTATTGGTACCTCATATGATCACTCCCCTTGCTCGGGAAATTGAAAAATACATAGGCGGGCTGCCTATGCAAATTCAGGATGCCGTATTAGGAAGCAATCCTCCCACACTTGAAGCTGCTATCCGTCTATCCGCTACGCTATCCGACAACCACGTCAAAGCTGGAACCTTATCAAGAAAGGGTTCCAAGAAGGTTGTTTCTACACTTGCGGCCGTCAAAGATGTAAGGCCCGAGTCTTCTAACCGAAACAAGAAACGAAAGGGTCGAAACTTCGCAGCCGTAACTCCCACCGTACCTGCTATTCAAGTGGCACCTTTGGGTCAAAACCCAAAACCTTATATGGGCCCAAATCCCCAATGTCAGACCTGCAAATACCACCATCCTGCCAACGTACCATGCCGATTGTGTTCAAGCTGCGGACGATATGGACACGTGGCCACTACTTGCCGTACCCGTCCTCCCGTCCATCAAACTGCTCCAGTCAACCGTCCAAACTATCCAACACCTCTCAATGGTCGGGCATGTTACGAATGTGGAGACCCAAGCCATTTATGTGACCGATGCCCAAAACATCAGCAATAAGGTGGTCCCCAAGGACGAGCGTTTAATATAAACGCTAATGAGGCACAAGCAAACAACGACGTGATAAACGGTACGTTTCTCGTAAATAATCATTATGCATCCGTTTTATTTGATACCGGTGCCGATAGGAGTTTCGTGTCTCTTACCTTTGAATCTCGACTTGCTAAACAAAGAACGAAACTTGACAATTCTTATTCTGTGGAGATAGCAAACGGGAAATCTATTACTATAAATTCTATTATCCGCGACTGCAATCTCGATCTTAATAATCATGTGTTCTCTGTTGATCTCCTTCCAATGAAATTGGGAAGCTTCGATATTATAATTGGCATGGATTGGTTATCCAAGCACAATGCCGAGGTTATTTTCTATGAAAAGTGCATTCGTACACCTCTCCCTTCGGGCGACACGTTAGTTATTTTCGGTGAAAAACCATGTCGTGGTCTTCAACTCATGTCTTGCACATTGGCACAAAAGTACTTGCGGAAAAGTACGTTGCTTTCTTGGCCCACGTAATTGACACGAAAGACAACGGTAAGAAATTGCAAGATATTTCGATCATTCGAGACTTTCCCGAGGTATTCCCCGAGGATTTACCCGGTCTTCCTCCCCCTAGACATGTAGAGTTTCGTATTGACCTTGTGCCCGGAGCAACTCCTGTGGCAAAAGCTCCTTATCGTCTTGCACCTTCCGAGATGCAAGAGCTCGCAAGTCATTTACAAGAGCTCTCATCCAAAGGTTTCATCTGACCAAGCCATTCCCCTTGGGGTGCTCCCGTGCTTTTCGTAAAGAAAAAGGATGGATCGTTTCCAATGTGCATTGATTATCGTGAACTCAACAAGCTTACGATCAAGAACCGTTATCCTTTACCCCGTATCGACGATCTATTCGACCAACTTCAAGGTTCAACATGTTTTTCCAAGATCGACCTTCGTTCCGGATACCATCAACTTCGTGTTCTCGATGAAGACATTCCGAAGACTGCCTTTCGGACTAGATATGGTCACTACGAGTTCATGGTCATGCCTTTTGGTTTGACTAATGCACCTGCGGTTTTCATGGATCTCATGAACCGTGTATGCAAACCTTATTTGGACAAGTTCATGATCGTTTTCATTGACGACATTCTCATCTATTCTAAAACAAAAGCGGAACATGAACAACATCTTCGTTTGATTTTGGAGCTCTTGAAGAAAGAACGACTATACGCCAAGTTCTCCATGTGTGAATTCTTGCTAAAGGAAGTTCAATTTTTGGGACACATAGTCAACGAAAAGGGGATTCATGCGGACCCGACAAACATCGACGCGGTAAAGAATTGGAGTACTCCTAAGACTCCTACCGAGATTCGTTCCTTCCTTGGACTAGCGGGTTACTATCGCCGCTTCATCTCAAATTTCTCCAAGATTACGGTCCCGCTCACTGCCTTGACCCACAAAGGTAAACCTTACGAGTGGGGACCCAAACAAGAGGAAGCTTTTCAAACTCTCAAGCACAAGCTCTGCAACTGTCCTGTTCTAACTCTTCCTAGTGGTAATGACGACTTTGTCGTTTATTACGATGCATCCAACCAAGGTCTTGGTTGTGTTCTTATGCAACGTGGCCATGTAATTGCATACGCATCACGTCAGCTCAAAACCCACGAGAAGAACTATACGACCCATGATCTCGAGCTTGGTGCTGTCGTTTTAGCCTTAAAAATTTGGAGACACTATCTTTATGGCACCAAGTGCGTGGTTTTCACCGACCACAAAAGTCTCCAACATATTTCCAATCAAAAAGAGCTTAATATGAGGCAACGACGATGGGTCGAACTTCTTAACGACTACGACTGCGAGATTCGCTACCACCCCAGCAAAGCAAATGTTGTAGCCGACGCCTTGAGTCGTAAAGAACGTATCATGCTTCATAGTGTTCGTATTCATAGCAATATCCAAGCCCGCATTCTCCAAGCACAACACACCTCGGTTACCGAGGGAAACATGTATCACGAGATGGCATGTGGTGTGGAACTCTTGTTAGAAACTAAAGCCAA
The DNA here is from genome assembly GCA_023525975.1 of Smallanthus sonchifolius. Taxonomy (NCBI): domain Eukaryota; kingdom Viridiplantae; phylum Streptophyta; class Magnoliopsida; order Asterales; family Asteraceae; genus Smallanthus; species Smallanthus sonchifolius. The sequence goes on from CM042045.1 coordinate 30,711,525, forward strand.
CGGCCTGTTGTATTACTTGGATCGTAACTAGGTTCCCGATCGCGACGACCTTTCGTATATTTTTGATGAACGAGTCCCACAAGACTCGATATTTGGTACATCCCGGGGCTGATAAGATGAACATGGGTCTTCGTCAACAATATTGGTGGCCCGACATGAAAAAGGATTTTGCCCTCTTTGTGGCAAAATGCTTAACTTGTTCTAAAGTAAAGGCCGAACACCAGAAGCCTTCCGGACTTCTCGAACAACCTGAAATTCCCATGTGGAAATGGGAGAACCTTGCTATGGACTTCATCACCAAACTCCCACGCACTTCTAGTGGGCACAATAGTATCTGGGTTATTATCGATCGACTCACAAAGTCTGCTCATTTCTTGCCTATTCGTGAGGACTATCGAGTCGAGAAATTGGCTCGAATCTACATTGATGAGATCGTAAGTCGCCATGGAATTCCATTGAACATCATCTCCGATCGTGATTCGCGTTTTACTTCCCGGTTTTGGCAATCATTACAATCTGCGCTTGGTACTCGTTTGGATTTAAGCACGGCTTACCACCCTCAAACCGATGGACAAACCGAGCAAACAATCCAAACTCTCGAGGATATGCTTAGAGCTTGTATCATTGACATTGGCGGCAATTGGGATTCTCACCTACCGCTGATCGAATTTTCCTACAACAACAACTACCACACAAGTATTAACATGGCACCGTTTGAAGCTCTTTATGGACGAAAATTTTGTTCACCGATTTTGTGACACCCGACAATTCAGGTCAATAACCGTACATGGTCTCATTTCATATTTTGGTAATTCTAGGAGTTACCGGTTCACGTACCAGGATAACCCGACTAAATACGAACACTAGGGGTTAAAATTACACTTAAATCAAATGGTTTGATTTATTTAAATCCCAACCTACTTGCTTGACTTTCTCGACCGAAAGTCAGGGGAGCCATTCCCCCACTTGCAAGTTCACTCAATCTCAGATTAAGAACCATACCTCTTCAGTCGAAATCCCACAATCCCTTTCATTTATCTCATTTTCTTACGGCAAATTCCCAATTCTCCTTCAAGTCGAAGTCCAGTTTAAGGTAAAAATCCACCGTATTTCGGTGCTATAAGAAGAGTTCCAAGTGTTGTCTCAAGAATCAAGATAAGGAGCTCAAGATCATTCTCTGTTTCCCTGAAAATCATCATTCTCTGTTTGAGGTAAAAACTCGATATTATCCATTTCATTTTCTTTAAAATCGTAGCTGAGCATACAAAAGGTTCAATCGCAAGTAAGATAACAAGAAAAGTGTGTCAAATTCAAGATTTGAACATAAAAATATACAGGACGAATTCTGTCAATCAAAGTGCAGTAATCGAAACTAGGAGTTTCGATACCTGTTCAATCGAAACTAGGAGTTTCGATACCTGCTGTACAATCGAAACTAGGAGTTTCGATACCTGTTGTTCAATCGAAACTAGGAGTTTCGATACCTGTTGATCGAAACTAGGAGTTTCGATACCTTTTACTCAATCGAAACTAGGTAGTTTCGATACTATTCTTGCCAATCGAAACTAGGTAGTTTCGACACCAGTTTTTGCTCAATCGAAACTAGGAAGTTTCGATATCTAATCTGCGCAATCGAAACTAGGAAGTTTCGACATCTGTTCATCAGTCACTTTGAGCAGTAACTAAGATCTGTTTTATAACAAAACAAGTATTGAACAACTTACGTATAAGACGGGTAGTTTTAACACATTAGTACCCTTGTGTGATTAGGGTACGGATATACAAGAACTAGCACAAGTTGGTTTGCTAGGATTTCATCGGACACAAGGTGAGTTCACGGCCCCCTTTTAACTATTTACTGTTTTGTAAACATCGGGGGAGAAACATACTTACTTATTATGTTTTGAAAACATGAATTACATTGCTTATACATTTGACAATATAAACATTTTGGTTTAACTCCTTGTGAGTTTCACTAATCCCCTTTTTTCTAAGTTTTTGAAATGATTTGGGGTGGAAACATACTTGTAAAAGACTTTTGTGTATAAATGAATGGAACTAATGATCTGACCGTATGTATGTATTGAGGGAACAATAAAGCGCTTAAAGTCCTCGTAATAAATTAGTAACCATTAGCTATGGATTTAGCCCGGGATTATATGAATAGTACTATTGGGGGTGACGCCTCCGGTCATGGTTAGTCGCGCTAACCAGGGGTCAAAATGGCCGAATGACCGCATATTGTCTTACTCGCAGAAAGGCGAGGGGAGGCACAGAAAGTTGGGGTTTGGTTACGGTCTCGTACATTACATACTATTTTGTATTCCTTGCAAGCTTACAAATGGGGTCAATAGATCGGATTAGTAATCATATTCATTGGTAATACATACAAAAGAGTTCTGATCAGGGTAAAGTGATCAGGTTTTACACAAAAGGGTTCTGATCAGGTTAAACTGATCAGGTTTTACACAAAAGGGTTCTGATCAGGTTAAAAAGATCAGGTTTTACACAAAAGGGTTCTGATCAGGTTAAAATGATCAGGTTTTACACAAAAGAGTTCTGATCAAGGTAAAATGATCAGGTTTTACATAAAAGGGTTCTGATCAGGTTTTACACAAAAGAGTTCTGATCAAGGTAAAATGATCAGGTTTTACACAAAAGGGTTCTGATCAGGTTAAAATGATCAGGTTTTACACAAAAGAGTTCTGATCAAGGTAAAATGATCAGGTTTTACACAAAAGGGTTCTGATCAGGTTAAAATGATCAGGTTTTACACAAAAGAGTTCTGATCAAGGTAAAGTGATCAGGTTTTACACAAAAGAGTTCTGATCAAGGTAAAATGATCAGGTTTTACACAAAAGTGTTCTGATCAGGGTAAAGTGATCAGGTTTAAAGTAAAGAATTCTGATCAGGTTAAAATGATCATGTTAAACATTGGAGTTATGACGATTAAGTCATGGTAATGTTTTCAAAGGAAAACTACATATTTTATGACGGCTAAGTCATGGTAATGTTTTCAAAGGAAAACTACTTATTTCATGACGGATAGGTCATGGGCATGTTTTCAAAGGAAAACTACTTATTTTATGACGGTAAAGTCATGTACATGTTTTCGGGAAAAACTATAAGCACTAATATAACTAACTCTGTGAACTCACCAACCTTTGTGTTGACAATTTTAAGTATGTTTCTCAGGTGACCTCTAGCCATGGCGCGGTTGGAATAGGCTAGCTATGTTGGATCAATTCCTAGTAGCTGGAAGGACGTAGAATATCAAGTCTCAAGTCTGTCGTTGATCTAGAAGAACTTAGATCATAGTATTTCTTAGTTTTAGTAATTGTATATGTAATCAAGTCTTAGAAATCATTATTACAGCTTCCGCTATCGTGAAATGAACCAATCGTTACAACCTGTATTTTTTTAATAAGTAAATAAAATATGGGGGTGTGACAGATTGGTATCAGAGCAATGGTTTTAGCGAATTAGGTGTCCTTAGTGATACCTAGGCTCTAACCGGACTCATTTAGGGACCAAGATTTCTAAGACTTGCATCACACTAAAAACACCCAAGACTTGAGCATAGGAATTCCAACCGTTGCCGAACAATTTGTGTAGACTATTAGTGTATGGAAATTACACTAGGGTACCATTAGCTACACTAATACAATTACATGGTACATGTAATGAACACTTAAACACATACAACGATGTGAAAATAATAAATACTTACAACATGTTACTATTCGGATTACGAGTCAAGAATAACGGGTACTCAGCATACTGCAACCTTAGAAGATCGAGTTACGAGCTGAGCTTGAACGACGACGGCGGCGATCGTCAGTTACCGATCTTGGTATCACAACAGGTTGAACTCGTACCAGAATCTGTACCTATACCTGCACCACAACTACTCCAGCCATGGAGGCAACTATCCTTCTAACGTATTTGCGGTATAAATACTCTCCTTCATAAGTTGTCGGATCGGATGCCTAGACTCTCGCCATGATATATGGCAGGCATGATTGCCCAGACAAAAGGGAATTCAAGGTGAATAAGCAGGACTAAATGGGAGAGAACTCCAAGGGTCAGGAGACCCAGACATACATCAGGATCATGTGGATCCATGCATATATACAGACTTGGAGCATGAGTTGCTCGACACTCGTTTGAGGATCTCTGCCCAACACATAGTGCCTGAATTTCACCATACACATTTTTTTTTAAGAGACACTGGTGGTGCCTCTCTACCCTTAGCCTCATCCGACAACTGCCATATTCGGCAGATTCATGAGTATTGGTACACATAATTAACAGTAATCCGATAAAACAATACACACTCATGTACAAATGTGCACACGTAATCTAATGATTATTTCAAGTCCCTTTTGATTAAAAGCTAGGGATAGAAGAAACACTATAGGGATCAGGCAAGGCAAATTATCATTACGGGTGCACACGTAATCATAATTTGCAGTGCATGGGAACTTTAGTGAGTCTTACTGTCTAAGCTGATGATCAACCCATGTTCTCAATCACTTGATTAAGGATTGGATCTCAACAAATCAGACTTCTCAATTTGGTGCTCACAAAACAGTCTCCTAGGTTTGGAGGAACGAGAGAAATTCAAATTGAATTCAACCAATCCTTAGTAAATCCTGAACGACGAAGAAATTCGCACATTCATTCTTTGAGATTCTACTTGTCAGGAATGCTTCAAATGGAGTGTTACCACAACTAACACTTACAGTGATTGCACAACTATTGTGGGAGATTATAGCATAATCTCAGGATCCATCATACAGTTCAATCTCACAATTGATTGAAAGTTACGCCAAGAGTGTTATGCACTAACTTCAGTAATAGGGCAGGATATTATTCTGACCCGCATACACATGGCACCTATGGATATTGTAGAAGCTCGACATGAGACAAGTAGGAAATCGGACATTTCAGAATGTCGGTCAAACAGGATTGCTCTCGCAGCCATTGACATTCAATATACCTTTAAGTCTGACTATCCTCTCTGCAATGGATAAGCCGGGATTGATGCTCAAGCGAATGCCAAAGAAACCTAAGTGTGGACTAACGACTATTGTCGCACTAACCAAAACGACATGCAAAACCCTTAAAGGAGTACCAAATGCGGAATCTCATGCTAATCTCATTAGCTCATGATATGCATAAAGGACGTAAACTCGAACTATTCACAATAGGCCACTGTCCACAAAGAGTTGAGAAGAATAATTTATTACTCTTTTATACTCGCACTTCCCCAAAGTTCATCTTGTTGGATGGATCCCAGATTTAGCCTAGAAAAGAGGTGTGATTGCATCTTTCACTCCTAGTTTTCTATAATTGGGAAGCTCTAGAGCATCTATTTTTAAGAAATGATCTCTTGGAGTAGACTCAGTTAGAATACAAAAGTCTCGACGTTCAACACTCATTACCTCAAGTGTATCCTTGTGCTAAGGATTTTGAGGCCATAACCTGAATGAGTGGAATACGTAATGGTATGTCCCCAAAGTACTATTCAAACCCTAAGGAAGTGCAGATGCACTGAATGACAACAAGATGGCAATTGTAAAACTCCCAAAACATCTCTGCCAACTTAATGAGTTGACAAACCCATAGCCCATTTTGGGGAAAACACTAATTCGATGAGACCATTCTTACAGTATTATTATTCATTCCCTCAGCTAGACGGAATATGAATATTCCAAACAAACATCAAACTTCGTATGGCTTACATACTTTGAAGGTATGGTAGTCGAGACATGAGTTTACATATCAAGACGCTACAACCCAAAGGCTAGTCTGCCTCGAAAGGTAGGGCGAGCAAAGGGGTAAAGTGGTGATTAGACTCGAAGTTCACAAATAAGAGCTCCCAAGGAACATCAATTCCTAGCTCCATGAAGGCACATAGAGAGGAAAATCATAGAAAACATGAAACCTGAAATAAGAGAAAAGTCTTAGTTCGGGAAAATGCTTTCGAAAAAGCATAAGGGGGACAAACATAAAGTTTCATTTTCATACTTTTTCATTTCTACCCAATATACAACAAAAACTTGGACACCTCGTCGAGTAATTTTTTCATAAGACCGAGTTTCTCACCATGGGGAGTTCCGGTCCTGTTTATAAAGAAAAAGGATGGAACCTTTAGAAGGTGCATCAATTATCGGGAGTTGAACAAGCTGACAATCAAAAACCGGTATCCTCTTCCTCGAGTAGACGATTTGTTTGATCAACTTCAAGGGTCCAGTTTCTATTCTAAAATTGATCTACAATCAGGATATCCTCAACTGAAAATTCAGGAAGAAGATATACCAAAAACGGCTTTTAGGACTCGTTACGGTCACTACGAATTCCTAGTTATGCCATTTGGCTTGACTAATGCACCGGCCGTTTTCATGGACCTAATGAACCGCGTGTGCAAGCCATACTTGAATAAATTCGTGATTGTGTTTATCGATGACATATTGATATATTCACGAACCAAGGAGGAACATGAATATCATTTAAAATTAATCTTGGAACTACTCAGGAATGAGAAGCTTTATGCTAAATTCTCTAAGTGTGAGTTTTGGATCCAAGAGGTTCACTTTCTCGGACATGTCATCAATAAGAATGGTATCCATGTGGATCCATCTAAGATTGAAGCTATCAAAAACTGGGAAGCACCAAGAACTCCGACTGAGGTGCGTCAATTTCTGGGTTTGGCAGGCTATTACAGGCGATTTATAGAGAATTTTTCAAAGATAGCCTTGCCTTTGACCACGTTAACTCAGAAGGATAAAAAGTTTGATTGGACTGATAAACAAGAATCAGCGTTTCAATTGCTGAAGCAAAAACTTTGCAGTGCACCAATCCTATCCCTTCCTGAAGGAACTGACAATTTCATCGTGTACTGCGACGCATCACACCAAGGTCTGGGGTATGTATTGATGCAGAGAGAAAAAGTCATAGCGTATGCATCCAGACAGCTAAAAGTACATGAGAAAAATTATACGACTCATGATCTGGAATTGGGTGCTGTCGTGTTTGCACTCAAGATTTGGAGACATTACTTATACGGTACAAAATGTACTATTTTTACAGACCACAAGAGTCTCCAGCACATCTTTAATCAGAAAGAACTTAACATGAGGCAACATCGTTGGGTAGAACTACTGAATGATTACGACTGTGATATCAAGTATCACCCTGGTAAGGCAAACGTCGTAGCAGATGCCTTGAGTCGTAAAGAACGACTTAAAACACTCCGTGTTCGTGCCCTAGAATTGACAATTCATACGAGTCTCACGACTCAAATTCGGATGGCACAACAAGAGGCAATCAAAGAGGAAAACAGTCAGAATGAAGCTTTACGAGGAATGATAAAGCAGTTGGAACCAAAGCCAGATGACACTTTATACTTCATGAATAGAATTTGGGTGCCATGTATTGGTAACTTACGGGAGTTGGTTATGGACGAAGCCCACAAGTCCAGGTACTCCATTCACCCAGGTTCGGATAAAATGTATAAGGATCTGAAAGAACTCTACTAGTGGCCGAACATAAAATGAGAAATTGCTATTTACGTCGGTAAATGCCTGACATGTTCAAAGGTAAAGGCAGAACATCAGAAACCGTCGGGATTGTTATAACAACCCGAGATACCTCAATGGAAATGGGAACAAATTTTAATGGATTTCATTACAAAGTTACCCAGAACACCTAGCAACTATAATACTATATGATAATCGTCAGTCGTTTGACGAAATCCGCGCATTCCCTACCAATAAAGGAGACAGATAAAAGTAAGAAGCGTGCAAGGCTAAATATTAAGGGAATTAAGGCCAGGCATGGTATGCCAGTTTCCATTTTCACAAAAAGGGACAGTCGATTCATGTCAAGAATCTGGCAGTCTGTACAATAAGCCTTGGGCACACGCCTTTACATGACCACTGCCTATCATCCCCAGATGAACGGTCAAAGTAAAAGGACCATCCAAACTTTAAAAGATGTGCTCCGTGTGTGTATAATCGATTTCAGAGGAAATAGGGATACTCACCGCCGTTGGATGAGTTTTCATATAATACCAACTACCATACCAACATTAAAGCCGCTCCGTTGAGGCTTTGTATAGTTGTAAGTGTCACTCATCGCTATATTGGGCGGAGGCTAGCGAAAAACATTTGACTGGTCCTGATATTGACTAGGGAACCGTTGACAAAATCTTCGAAATAAAAGATCGTCTGAAAGTCACTCAAGACAGACGAAAGAGAGTTGAGATAGCAACAGACGAAAACCATTAGAATTCTAAGTGGGAGACAAAGTCATGTTAAAGGTCTCTCATTGGAAAGGGGTTGCAAGATTTGGCAACCGTGGCAAGCTTAACCCTAGGTACGTTGAACCATTTGAACGAGAGGATCAAATGAAAACAAAAATACCCATCCTTGTTTAAGGATACAACAGTTCAAGAGGACACAAATTGAATTTCGGGACGAAATTCTTCTAACATGGGGAGAATGTGACACCCGACAATTCAGGTCAATAACCGTACATGGTCTCATTTCATATTTTGGTAATTCTAGGAGTTACCGGTTCACGTACCAGGATAACCCGACTAAATACGAACACAAGGGGTTAAAATTACACTTAAATCAAATGGTTTGATTTATTTAAATCCCAACCCACTTGCTTGACTTTCTCGACCGAAAGTCAGGGGAGCCATTCCCCCACTTGCAAGTTCACTCAATCTCAGATTCAGAACCATACCTCTTCAGTCGAAATCCCACAATCCCTTTCATTTATCTCATTTTCTTACGGCAAATTCCCAATTCTCCTTCAAGTCGAAGTCCAGTTTAAGGTAAAAATCCACCGTATTTCGGTGCTATAAGAAGAGTTCCAAGTGTTGTCTCAAGAATCAAGATAAGGAGCTCAAGATCATTCTCTGTTTCCCTGAAAATCATCATTCTCTGTTTGAGGTAAAAACTCGATATTATCCATTTCATTTTCTTTAAAATCGTAGCTGAGCATACAAAAGGTTCAATCGTAAGTAAGATAACAAGAAAAGTGTGTCAAATTCAAGATTTGAACATAAAAATATACAGGACGAATTCTGTCAATCAAAGTGCAGTAATCGAAACTAGGAGTTTCGATACCTGTTCAATCGAAACTAGGAGTTTCGATACCTGCTGTACAATCGAAACTAGGAGTTTCGATACCTGTTGTTCAATCGAAACTAGGAGTTTCGATACCTGTTGATCGAAACTAGGAGTTTCGATACCTTTTACTCAATCGAAACTAGGTAGTTTCGATACTATTCTTGCTAATCGAAACTAGGTAGTTTCGACACCAGTTTTTGCTCAATCGAAACTAGGAAGTTTCGATATCTAATCTGCGCAATCGAAACTAGGAAGTTTCGACATCTGTTCATCAGTCACTTTGAGTAGTAACTAAGATCTGTTTTATAACAAAACAAGTATTGAACAACTTACGTATAAGACGGGTAGTTTTAACACATTAGTACCCTTGTGTGATTAGGGTACGGATATACAAGAACTAGCACAAGTTGGTTTGCTAGGATTTCATCGGACACAAGGTGAGTTCACGGCCCCCTTTTAACTATTTACTGTTTTGTAAACATCGGGGGAGAAACATACTTACTTATTATGTTTTGAAAACATGAATTACATTGCTTATACATTTGCCAATATAAACATTTTGGTTTAACTCCTTGTGAGTTTCACTAATCCCCTTTTTTCTAAGTTTTTGAAATGATTTGGGGTCGAAACATACTTGTAAAAGACTTTTGTGTATAAATGAATGGAACTAATGATCTGACCGTATGTATGTATTGAGGGAACAATAAAGCGCTTAAAGTCCTCGTAATAAATTACTAACCATTAGCTATGGATTTAGCCCGGGATTATATGAATAGTACTATTGGGGGTGACGCCTCCGGTCATGGTTAGTCGCGCTAACCAGGGGTCAAAATGGCCGAATGACCGCATATTGTCTTACTCGCAGAAAGGCGAGGGGAGGCACAGAAAGTTGGGGTTTGGTTACGGTCTCGTACATTACATACTATTTTGTATTCCTTGCAAGCTTACAAATGGGGTCAATAGATCGGATTAGTAATCATATTCATTGGTAATACATACAAAAGAGTTCTGATCAGGGTAAAGTGATCAGGTTTTACACAAAAGGGTTCTGATCAGGTTAAACTGATCAGGTTTTACACAAAAGGGTTCTGATCAGGTTAAAAAGATCAGGTTTTACACAAAAGGGTTCTGATCAGGTTAAAATGATCAGGTTTTACACAAAAGAGTTCTGATCAAGGTAAAATGATCAGGTTTTACACAAAAGGGTTCTGATCAGGTTAAAATGATCAGGTTTTACACAAAAGAGTTCTGATCAAGGTAAAATGATCAGGTTTTACACAAAAGGGTTCTGATCAGGTTAAAATGATCAGGTTTTACACAAAAGAGTTCTGATCAAGGTAAAATGATCAGGTTTTACACAAAAGGGTTCTGATCAGGTTAAAATGATCAGGTTTTACACAAAAGAGTTCTGATCAAGGTAAAGTGATCAGGTTTTACACAAAAGAGTTCTGATCAAGGTAAAATGATCAGGTTTTACACAAAAGTGTTCTGATCAGGGTAAAGTGATCAGGTTTAAAGTAAAGAATTCTGATCAGGTTAAAATGATCATGTTAAACATTGGAGTTATGACGATTAAGTCATGGTAATGTTTTCAAAGGAAAACTACATATTTTATGACGGCTAAGTCATGGTAATGTTTTCAAAGGAAAACTACTTATTTCATGACGGATAGGTCATGGGCATGTTTTCAAAGGAAAACTACTTATTTTATGACGGTAAAGTCATGTACATGTTTTCGGGAAAAACTATAAGCACTAATATAACTAACTCTGTGAACTCACCAACCTTTGTGTTGACAATTTTAAGTATGTTTCTCAAGTGACCTCTAGCCATGGCGCGGTTGGAATAGGCTAGCTATGTTGGATCAATTCCTAGTAGCTGGAAGGACGTAGAATATCAAGTCTCAAGTCTGTCGTTGATCTAGAAGAACTTAGATCATAGTATTTCTTAGTTTTAGTAATTGTATATGTAATCAAGTCTTAGAAATCATTATTACAGCTTCCGCTATCGTGAAATGAACCAATCGTTACAACCTGTATTTATTTAATAAGTAAATAAAATATGGGGGTGTGACAGATTTGTTGGAGCGAAATTGGTGAAGCACAAATCACGGGTCCCGAGCTTATCCAAGAGACCACCGATAAAATCTCTCTTATTCGTGACAACATTCGAGTAGCGAGGAGTCGGCAAAAGAGCTATGCCGATAAACGACGAAAACCCTTGGAATTTCAAGTTGGGGATATGGTTCTTCTAAAGGTATCACCTTGGAAAGGCGTAGTCCGATTTGGAAAGAAAGGAAAACTTGCACCTCGATATGTGGGTCCATTCAAGATACTCGAAAGGGTAGGAAAAGTGGCCTACAAACTCGATCTTCCTCTAGAGCTCAGCAACGTTCATCCGACTTTTCACGTATCTAATTTGAAAAAGTGCCTAGACGACGAGAATCTCCACATCCCTCTTGATGAAGTGCGCATTGACGAGAAAATGCACTTTGGTGAGAAACCCGTGGAAATAATGGACCGTGAAGTCAAGAAACTCAAGCGTAGCCGCATCCCCATTGTCAAGGTCCGCTGGGAGTCTAAACGTGGACCCGAGTTCACTTGGGAACGTGAAGACCAAATGATGACCAAATATCCGCATCTCTTTTCATAGCCTCCACTAGTTGAATTTCGGGGCGAAATTCCTTTAACTTAGGGAGACTGTGACATTTCGGGTTTTTATACACACTTTTATAATATATGTCATTTAAACAATTTCTATTCAGTGAAATACAAGTGTATTTATTTAATTTTTGTATGTATATAATGTACAAAGTATATATTTTTTATTTTTGGATTTAAAATGATTAAAATTTTACAAGTTTTAAACTTATATAAAATTTTATATAAAAATCTAAATTTAAAAGGTCCATATATAAATAAATAAAATAATCTATTTAAATAAAATAATTAACTTTTATAAAACCATTTAAATATAATTTAAATTGAAGAGAAATTTAATTAATTTAATTATTAAAGTTAAGGGGTCAGTTTTGAAAATTATTAAACTAAATGGTTTTAAAATAGAAATAAGTCAAGGGGCTATTCGTGGACAAACTAAACCACAAGGGCTTATGGGTATAAATCGCAGGGACCATTTTAACCCAGAAGCAAACTCCAGGGACCATAATTGCCAAATCCCAATTCACAATTCCGGTCATCTCTCCCATTGTCCGGCAGTCCAAGCGCTTTCCGGCGAACCCCGACACGCTTGTTCCCTGCACCTCGACAGCCGAAAAAGGGCTCTCTGAGCTCGTCGTCTCCACGCGAACCTAAGCCCCCGACCAATTCGTCTTTTTAACATACGAAAAGTCTGCTCGCATTTATGTTCGAAAGTCAACGCCGCGAGATTGGCTTCGTCAATAGACCTCAACGCCTGCAAGACGGCTCGATAGCTTCGGATTGCCCAGACGAGTGTCTAGGAATACTCAATTGCATGTTTCACTGTCGGGATCAGGTTCGAGTATAAATAGCCATTACCGGACCTTCTCGAGCTCACTCTCCCATCAACACTCGCTCTCACTTCAAATTGAAACTGTCATTGTGTTCGTCTCTTCTGTGCGAAGCTGTGACCGGATTTTTAGAGCCCATTTCATCCCAAGTAATAATTTTCCCATTCTTGGTATTTTCGGACAATCGGACCAGTCATCTCGGCCCTTCGCGATCAGGTAAGAACCTCAAATGCGTTCCCTTGCCTTCGGTTATCAACTGGCTATTTGTTCCAGGCACCATCTCGGCCTCAGGCCTCCGATTACCGAGCAAACCAGTGCTCTCGGACACTTGCTTGCCGGTTATCCAGAACCCAGTGACCAAAAGCTTGAATAGTTATAAATTAAACACCCCACACATAACCAACGATGGGCGATAACCCGGTTGGTTAGGCGTGTGCCTGTTTGTGTCCAAGGTCCCAGGTTCGACCCTTGTTGGCCTCCGGCCTAACCATTTTCTTTTGTTTTATTATTTTCTTTACACACTAAAGATTATTTCGAACCTGTTAACTCGTTCGCTTATTTTGAAACAATTAAACGACTGTTTACACGTATTTAACCCGTCAAGGTTTATAAAATAATAAGCCCAATATTTTTATTAACTTGTTTAAATAGTTTTAACTCACAAAAAAAATAAATAAATAAACAAATAGAAATTTTTATAAATACAAAAAAAAACATAATAGCTACTTATTTAAAAATATAATATTTTTACAAGATTAAAATATATTTTAGATGTTAAGTTTTACTAAAATCGTTATCATTTTACTATAATATTTTATACAAATAATTTCAAGGAATGTTTTTATTTATAAACCCATACACGTTTAAACACGAATACACATACACAAACATACATTAATACATGTTTATCTACATAGGGTTTCAACGTGCTTAAACATTAATATCCTTATCACATGCACGCGTGGATTTAAAACACCCGTTAGCAAGGTGAGTTACATAGCCCCTATTTTACATTTTTACATGCTTTGGGGTGAAACATTATTACCTATACACTTCATGCGACTCAACAAATTGTTTATACGTGTTATACATGTGGATTATATGTTTGTTCATCGTGAATTATCTTGGGTGTACATTCATTAACTGTAAAAACAAAGAAAGCCAACGGTGATATTGATAGATCTATTGTGCCTGACCAGCCCACCCGGGTAGGGTGTTTATTACTGCATACTCGGGTATAGCCACGTGTTATATTCAAGCATATCGGATATAGGGGATAACTATATTGAATCATACCGGTCCTAGCTGTTGTGGTATGTTCAATCGCGTCAATCAAGATTTGAATTGTACTTAGATAAACATGAAGGATTCAACCATATATGCTATGTCTAACAAGTTAAACAATGAGTTTGCAAAACGTTTTTATCTACTATTTATCGGGTCCACAAAACCTATGTACTCACCCACTTTATAGTTGACACTTGATTAAACTAATGTTTCAGGTTTGGATATGTGATTGCTTGCTGAAGATTCTTCCACTTAAGAACTTATGGACCTAGTTAATTAAATCAATGTTTTGAAATAGACTAGGTTATTTGATTCATATTGTACTTGAATATTTGTTACTTTTAATTAAATTAATGAATTATGCAACGTTATGGTTATCATGTGCTTTTGAGCAATCACCCATTGTCCGCCTCGATGATTCCGCCATCGGTCGGGGTGTGACAATTACAATGAAAACAAACTCTTCAATCTTGATGATTTCTGATCTAAGGAGTTTTTCTTGAATTTGATGACCCGTCCGATTAACAAGCTTCAGAAGATTTTTCTTAACAGCTGACTGACTTCTTTGGAACAAAAACTTGTTTAGTCACCGTCAATGAATTCTTCTTCTGATAACCAGCAGCAACAAAACCACTTGATTGTAGCATTTTTGAAAGATTAGGTTGAACAACTTTCACCTCATCCGGTTCTATTAAAATGCATCTATCACATATAACATTCTTCACTACCTTTGGTTCATCAATTTACACTTCCTTTGGAATGCCTTCAACCTTATTATCATCAAAAATCTCATCCTCAGAATCAGAATCATAGATCATATCTTCACCCGTTACTGGATTCACCTTCAACACTGTCTTTGGATCAATTTCCTTTTCATGAATAATTTCTGGTTCAACCACATAATTTGCATTGAATGGTGGCGGAACAAATCCAATTCCAGCAACCCTCTTAGTAGGATCCGCATTAGCATTAAAGTAATCCAATACTACAGATGAATTTTCAAAGTTTTCCAGCTTTTTATGTAATTTGATCACCTCAGATTCTTTATCAGAAATTTCTTTGTTCTTCTGTGCGACAATTTCATTTCGCTTCTCAATCTCAGCATAAGCCATATCTAGATGATATGCTTGTTCCTTATATTTCAACCCCAAAGGGTTCAAATCTCTTTTCAAAGACTTAATTCTATCTATACACAATTTATCATTATCTTTCAATTTTTGATTAACTGAATGCATCGATTTCATATCACAAATTAAATTTGTGTTATCATCCATTACTTTTTGCATTTTATCTTTTATACTTATGCAATTTGAGCAATAAATGTGATAGATAGAATCTTTTACCTTTGAAGGATCTGACATATCTGCCATGAAGACTTTTACAATCTGGATATTTTCAGAATCAGCACCATTGGAAGAATTTTGAGTTAAAACAATATCATCTTCAGATACCAGATGCAATATCAGTCTCACCATCAGAAGAATTTTGAGTACAGAATCCATGTTGTACTTGATCACTTTCTTCATCAGCACTTGGCAAACTCTCACCATCACATGAGCTATCATCATCAGTTGATTCTTCAGATTTGTAGAATGAATCTCAGCTACAAACGCTTGACTTACCGAACCAACCAAATCTTCAAGATGAATACCCTAGTCATAATTTTCATCATTCTGAGCAACCAAAGCAGATGATGCAGATGCATGATTAGAATTTCCAGATCCAGAGGAGCCATGTGACTGATTACGATTATTCTAAAAGTTATTAGACTTCTTCTGAGAATCAAATTCAACTTTCGGTTTCACACATTCTTTGGAAAAATGACCGTACTCCTGATAATTATAGCAACGAACTTTTGTTTTATCAAATCTCATACGTGAACGACTGTTAGACCCAATACACTTTCTTCCAGTCTTCTTCAAAAAATCCTTTGCTTGTCGCATCAGCATGGCCATGTTCCATTGAATGTTCATCTCTTCTAGATCAACAGGATCAATCTGTCTGAAATCTTCTTCAATGACCTCTGGATCATGAATCTTTCCTCCAATAAAATTTTCATAAGAAGCCATAAAGGAAGAAAACATTGCTAAATAATCATCAGCAACTCTTTGATTTATATTATGTGTTCCAGACGATGAAGAAGTTGTATTTATAGAGAAACTTGAATGATTTGAAACCCAGAACAATGATCATGAGAAACATATTGATTATCACCAGAAAAGAATGCAACCCCTGCACCAGTTTTACCAGAAGACTTAGCAAAATACATCGAAGGATCTTGAATATGCTCCATATTGGTTTCCTTCTTCTTCATATTCAAATCATGTGATTGAATCTCGCCAAGAACCTCTTCAAGAGACATTGTTTTATACTTGACATTCTCTTTAATCAAAACCAATCATTTATCTCCTCAGTCTCATAAACCACTGAAGCACTTGACAACTCACTCAGCAAATGATAGAATCTCGTTGCAAGATCATCTAAAGATTCATTTTGAAAGCGCTTGAATACTAAGAACTGCCTCTTCAGTAATTCTTTTTGGCTTTTCTTAACATCCTAACTACCTTCACACCTCTTTTGCAACACTTCCTTCAATTGTTGAGAAGTCATAAATTGTTTAAAGATGTGATAAATTTCTTTAGGAAGAGACATTGAGATACTAGCCATTGCCTTCTTTTCTCTATCAAACATTAATTTTTCTTCTGTGGTTAACGCAGATACTGATTTCGTAACATCAACCTTTCCCATCCAAGTATATGTCGGATGCGTATAACCTTCCAAAATTGGAATCCATAAACTTGTATCAGTAAAAGATACGAACTGATTAAACCGATCTTTCAAGTTGGAATAATCTGCGAGACTTAACAGTTTGGGCGGTTTCTGAGATGTACCAATCTCGTTGTCGTAATTTAACATATTAGTCACTTGCACCATATTTGCCATATTCAGAAAAAATTTCCAAGTGTTGAACACAAGATCCCTTAGGCGAAGATAATAAGTTCGCTTCAGCCAAACAAGCGAATTTGAATATCAAGCGAACTTGAAAAGTTCGCCTACCCAAGATATCCAATAAGTTCGCTTACTGATAAGTTCGCCTACTAAGTTCGCTTAAACTGAGAGAAGCGAACTTAATAAGTTCTCTTGCTAAGTTCTGTAGGTCCCTATGGCGCGTCTACGGATCGATCTTGTGATAAGACGTGACGTTTACTCGGAGTGCGGAATCCAACGAGTCAACGTTTATACGCATAAAAGACAATTCAAACAAGCAAGTAAATAACCTTCTCCATTCGTATTTCAAATCACAATGATGTTTACAGACTCAATCGGATTTCTCTGATCTGATCTATCTGGTTCTTTCTAGTTCGTTATGACTGACTCTGTAAACACACATATATATAACCAACTAACCTGAGATAAGCAAACTTATTAAGTTCGCCTCTAACAGCTTAAGCGAACTTAACAAGTTCGCCTCAGTTATACCTAAGCGAACTTATTAAGTTCGCCTCTGATAGACCAGGCGAACTTAACAAGTTCGCCTCTAGGCTATACTTGTAATACACTTAGTGACATTTGACATTTACATAACAAAAACATAAAGACATAAAATCTAACTATTACAAGCTTTTGTCATTACAAACTATGTCCTAACAAACTCCCCCTTGACAATAGCTTGATCTTTAGTCTTCAGTCTTTATCTTGAACTCTTCCAGTTATCCGGTAGTCTGCTGCCAGCATGCACTCCATATCTTCTGCATATCTCCAAAACTCTTTTGTACTGTAGACCTTGTTCTTTCCAAACATCAGTGAACATTATTTCATTCTTTCGCAACGTCCTCTGATCTTTCTTTGAGAAATTGATAAGATTCATTGCATCATAGAAACATACAATGACCTTATTGTTTTTATCTTCAATCCTTTCTTCACCAGTATTAACATCAACATACCACCATTTCATATTCCCAAGAAAGTCTTGAGGAATCTTCTTTAACAGTATCTTGTGAATAGCACGCACTGGTTTATACTTGTATCTCCAGGTCACTTTCCCAGTCTTTGGATGTGTGTTCTTCACTCTCTTTCCCTTTTGTGGTTTCAATCGATCATACTTTCCTGAACTACCTTCTTTCTTGATCAAGTTTGCTATCACATCAGCCAAACCATTCTTCGATCTATTAATGAGTGGCTTTGAAGCTAAACCATTTATTTCACACCTTGGCAAGGTATTGAAATATTTGATCCTCGACTTTAAGTATTGAACACCGTCAGATCGATTAATTGCAAATAATTATAGAACCAACTTATGATCCTTCCTACACACTGCTCTTTATTCACATATTTCTCTTTCTGAGCAGGTTGTGCTGGAGACTTGGGTAGCACCTTCATCCAACTGTTTACAACTTCTCTCCACTGTTCTTTTGTCATCCCTGTATCTCTGTACATCACAGGTTCTTCATTAACCTTCTGAGACTCAGTGTGAGTAGTTTCAGTTTCAGCATCTTTATTGGATTGAATAGTCCCATCATCAGTATCTATCTTTGAATCAGTAGTGTCTTCAGGCAATGTGACGTCTTCAACAGAGTCCATAGAATCTGTTACTCCTTCATAAGTGAATTCAGGAATAACATCATCCTGGATGAAGTTATACGGCACTTTAAGACCATCACAGCCTTCATAAGTAACACTATCTTTATCTTTCTCTATTTCAATCTCTACTATTTCTCCTTCTTCTATCTCATTATTCGACATATCATCTTCCATGTCATTGAATAAATCATCAATGTCATCAAGACATGCAATCTTTTCAGGTTCCTCTTCTTCTGAATCTTGAAAGAACTCCAATAATAGAACTTCTTCTTCATTAGTACCAGAAGTATCTTTGTTTCCTTCAAGTGATTGTGATGTCGACTCCCCCTGAACCTTTGATATAGGATTAGCGTCAGTGTATTGACGATCACCTTCAACATTTCCAGCAGGATCATTGTCTTCATCATCACGTCTTTGAATAGACTCTGTGTGACATGTATCATGTATCCTCAACTCCCCCTAAGCGTCAAGACGCTGAACGAGTTTAGACACCAATGCTTGCATGTCAGCTATCTGTTGAGCTTGAGTCTGAATCACTAGTTGCCGTTGTGAATCAGTAGAAACAACAGTGTTAACTTGTGTTTGTAGAGAAAGCACTTGAGATTCAAGGAAAGTAATCCTTTCATAATCAGAAGGCTTTGACGGACCAGCTGACGATTGTGGAATAGAAGGACTTGAAGTAGTAGGAATGACTGGAGGAGCATGAGTAATCACCGGAGATGTATCTTTTGATCTTGGAGGAGTAATTATCAATGAAGCAACAAAATTAGAATCCTCGACTCCCTGTGAAGATTGTGCAGCAGCAATTGAAGCAGACATTAACTTTTGAGTCTTAGGATCTGGATTAAAGTCACTATCAGACTCAATACTTTCATCAACCAAGGATCTTTTTCCAAGTACTGAATCGGAAGGAGGATCCCGAACAGACTTTCTTCTTGGTCGTCTGGCTTGAGATTTAATGCGTTTTCCAGCATTAGCCAGTGGAATAGCAGCTAACCGTTCATAATGACCTGAGGAAAAATCCCTAGATTCATTAGAGTCAGTGCTTTCATTATCAGATAATATCGTATCACTTGAGCTTGAACTAGATTCATCATCAGTCACCACATTCCCTTCAGCAACGAAATCATCCATGTTCATTCCTAGATCATGTTCATGCGCATGAACGACCTCCTCTTGAACAGGTTCATGAATAGGTATTTCAACCTCAGCTTGTGGAATAGGAACTTGTTCAGGAATAGGAATTTGTGGTTGTACGGGAACTTGTACCTGTTGAACTGGTATCTGTTGTTGTGGAACTTGTTGTTGTGGTTGTTGCTGTTGTTGTTGTTGAACATTGAAGCCTTGAGCTTGAGCAATTTCATCAGGATGAAACCAGTTGTCATTAGGTGGTGCAACGTAATCAGGATTAATTAAGTGACTAAATAAATGAGTATTGACTGGAATCAATGCAGCATTCTGCTGTTTCACCTTCGTGCAGTCGGTAAAGATACGCTTTGACATTGGAGTCAAAGTTAATCTTATTGGATGTTGTGGAAGATCCGGAATAAGGTGATTCAAAATCATTTGAATAAAGCGAGGATACATCAAGAATCCTTGACCTTCAACCGGATTAATCTGCATGACCATCTCCCGATAGAAGTAAAGTGGAAAATTGAATCGTTTATTCAATGTTAAAGCCACCATAGCAGTTTGAAGAGCCATCTTCAAGCCATCAGTACCAGCTTTGCGAGGAGAGATGCACTGAATAATCACATGCATAAAATACCTCCATTCACCTACTAAGCCACCTTTACGTGCTTGGGTATCATTTTTGTCTCCCACGATAACCCATTATTTGAAAACAACCCATAATAAGAGTGCCTGGATAAGATAACGGATCTTCAGCATTTCCACCTAAATCAAGAGCAGCACGAATCGTCTCTTCAGAAATGGCAATCTCGGTATTATTAACAGTGGCACGAAGAACATGAGGTTCAACGTCCGTATCTTGATGCACAGTGTCCCAAAATTATTGTATGTACACGAGACTTATGTAAGGATCAGCAGATAAAGCAACATGAAGACGTGATCTATTCAAAAATCCTATAATGCCTTGAAAATTCACAGCCTCGGACATGTTAGGATCTAACAATGCCACTTGATTATGTTTATATTCGACAAGTCGAGCCATCTGAAAAAAGTTGGACAACAAACATATTAGCAAAAAATAACAAACACGAACAAACACCAAAACAAAACAAAATTTAAAAAAAAATTAAAACAACAAAAAAAATTACAAGTCCAATTCTTCCCTGACCCCTAGGAGAACTTAATAAGTTCGCTTAGTAGTGCAAGAGGCGAATTTATTAAGTTCGCTTGGAACAAGTTCGCCTGAAACTGTGACGATACAAATTCAAACACAGTCAAACAAAAATCAACAAATCGAGATGAAATCATGGAATAAGCAATGAATATCAGTCGAATATCAATTAACAACCAAATAGGATGATCAATTTTATAAATCCGGTCAAAATCCGTCCTTTTAAATTTTGTTTTAAAATTTGTGTATAAAATTTGAAACTTGAATTGTCAATAGGCTAAAAGCGTTTTGAAACTATTAGTAGTGTGAAAATTAAATATAATATGATTACATCTGTGATTTAAATCCATTATATGCCTGGGTGTGTGTGTAAAAGATCATTATCAGATAAAGAATATATGGTTATAAAGAATTTCATGAGACCAATATCGAATTATATCTTTAGCACAAATCTATTTCAGTTCACTTCACTGCCCATGCCCCGAAAAACATGCAAGGTGTTGTTGAACTAAGATATGCTTTCAAAATCTGTTGAAACATATATTCGCCCTTGGATCAGTTAGATACATCATCTAGTCTGATTCCATTGAATTTTATCCAGATAATAGTTGGATCCTCATACTTGAATCTGTTGATTCTCATTAAACAGCCAATCCATTAGAATCTTCTGATTCTGAATCTTCATGATTCTTATATCCTTTGGGATCTGCTTTTATACTTGTGCTAAAAGAGATAATTTCATCTTGGAAATTGATCTAATCTTACCATAAACTGTATATGTCTTGAAGATAGTGCAATTTATATTTCTGTTTGGCATATATGTGGGGTATACGATGTTTTTCATCTAAATGGTATTAAATAACATGAATTTGGAGAATAAACGCTTATAGTTTCAAATCATATAATATTGACAAATTTAAGAATTCATGCTTTATATTTCAAATTCGGTAAAAATAAATGAGCATTTTATAACGTGATCTTATTTACTTTGGAATTTATCGCATATCATTTCAAATATTATTCAAATTGAATGAGTTTCAAAATGAAAAAGGTGCAAAGTGCACAAAACTGAGTTGGATGGTTTCATACTATAGGTTACCCTTTGTTATTGCTAAAATGTGTGATGAATTAATTGGATACTGATATGATTTTCTTGCTCATGATGATCATACAAAAATATGTGCTTCTGTTTGTACAGATAAAATCCAAAAATATGTGATTTCAGTTTATTCAGATAAAATCCAAAAATATGTGTTTTCGTTTGTACAGATAAAATCCAAAAATATGTGCTTCTGTTTGTACAGAAAAAATCCAAAAAAGATTTTGATTTTTATTTTCCATGAAAATTCTAAACTTTTATTAAAATTGTTCGGGATTGGATCAAATACGTGTTGCTGACTGAAGTTCAAGATTTGACAGGTTGAAGTTGATAAAATTTTTGTTCAAGGTGAAAATAAATAAATAAATTTAAAAAAAAATATTTTTGAACGCACAAAAAAAATTACAAATCCAAATCTTCACTGACCCCTAGGCGAACTTAATAAGTTCGCTTAGTAGTGCAAGAGGCGAACTTATTAAGTTCGCCTGCCAAGTTCGCTTGGAACAAGTTCGCCTGAATCAGTGACGATTCAAATTCAAACACAGTCGATCAAAAATCAACAAATCGAGATGAAATCATGGAATAAGCAATGAATATCAGTCGAATATCAATTAACAACCAAATAGGATGATCAATTTTATAAATCAGTTCAAAATTAGGTCAAAATCTGTCCTTTTAAATGTTCGACGAAACCCGAGATGAAAATAACCAAATTTTCACAATTTAATGGATGAAATTCAATGAAATTACCTTCGTTGAGTTCGCAATTCAATATGGAATATGATAGAACCGGTAAACAACACCAACAACAACAGATTAAAATTTTGAAAAATCTCAGTTAAGTTCGCCTAAAATTAAGAAGACGATGAATCGGATAAGTTCGCTTGATCTAGAACCTTAAACACATTAAGTTCGCTTAATTAGGCGAACTTGTTAAGTTCGCTTAACAAGCCTTCAGCGAACATGATAAGTTCGCTTCACCCCAGATAGTCAGATTAAGTTCGCTTCACTAGAGACAACCAGATTAAGTTCGCTTCACTGTTTTTAAGCGAACTTATTAAGTTCGCTTCACTGTACACAGGCGAACTTAATAGCTTTTCAACCTTTTTGCCTTGAACAAAAATTTTATCAACTTCAACCTGTCAAATCTTGAACTTCCGTCAGCAACATGTATCTGATCCAATCCCGAACAATTTTAATAAAAGTTTAGAATTTTCATGGAAAATAAAAATCAAAATCTTTTTGAGTTTTATCTATACAAACGGAATCACATATTTTTGGATTTTATCTGTACAAACGAAAACACATATTTTTGGATTTTATCTGTACAAACGAAAACACATATTTTTGGATTTTATTTGAATAAACTGAAATCACATATTTTTGAATTAACATCATGAGCAAGAAGATCATATCAGTATTCAATTAATTCATCACACATTTTAACAATAACAAAGGGTAACCTATAGTATGAAACCATCCAACTCAGTTTTGTGCACTTCGCATCTTTTTCATTTTGAAACTCATTCAATTTGAATAATATTTGAAATGATACGCGATAAATTCCAAAGTAAATAAGATCAGGTTATAAAATGTTCATTTATTTTTACCGAATTTGAAATATAAAGCATGAATTCTTAAATTTGTCAATATTATATGATTTGAAACTATAAGCGTTTATTCTCCAAATTCATGTTATTTAATACCATTTAGATGAAAAACATCGTGTACCCCACATATATGCCAAACAGAAATATAAATTGCACTATCTTCAAGACATATACAGTTTATGGTAAGATTAGATCAATTTCCAAGATGAAATTATCTCTTTTAGCACAAGTATAAAAGCAGATCCCAAAGGATATAAGAATCATGAAGATTCAGAATCAAAAGATTCTAATGGATTGGCTGTTTAATGAGAATCAACAGATTCAAGTATGAGGATCCAACTATTATCTGGATAAAATTCAATGGAATCAGACTAGATGATGTATCTAACTGATCCAAGGGCGAATATATGTTTCAACAGATTTTGAAAGCATATCTTACTTCAACAACACCTTGCATGTTTTTCGGGGCATGGGCAGTGAAGTGAACTGAAATAGATTTGTGCTAAAGATATAATTCGATATTGGTCTCATGAAATTCTTTATAACCATATATTCTTTATCTGATAATGATCTTTTACACACACACCCAGGCATATAATTGATTTAAATCACAGATGTAATCATATTATATTTAATTTTCACACTACTAATAGTTTCAAAACGCTTTTAGCCTATTGACAATTCAAGTTTCAAATTTTATACACAAATTTTAAAACAGATTATCAAGAATAGAGCATTCACAACACTATCGTTTCTTATTTATGCAGACTTTGAAATATAGATCAAATCAACTTATTTTAATCAATCATATATCAAGGTCTACTAAGGTCGTGTGAAATGAACTAATCACTGATGTACTATCATTTCTTCTCTAACCTCAAATGATGTCAAATTTTATATTTTTCAATTTGTTTTGACTTTTTATAAATTAAAATTTTTTGACTGAAAATGTAAATGCAGAAATGTTATAAAGTAATAAAAGAACTTAAAAAAATAAAATTTTCCTTGAAATTCTGATTTTGAAAAGCTTTTATTCAGGATTGATCATTCCAATCATTTTAATTAGGAATTCAAACCTGGTACGATCAAATGCCTTGGTAAACAAATCAGCAAAATTATCTTCAATATGTACCTTGACCAGCTAAATCAACCTTTTCTCTGCACAATCACATATAAAATGATATCGAATTTCGATGTGCTTAGTTTTACTATGTTTAACAGGATTATTAGTTATGGACATAGTAGCATTATTATCGATAAGCATGGGGGTTCCTGTGAAATTCAAACCGTAATCTCTCAATTGCTGTTGTATCCATAGGATCTGTGAACAACAACTCGCAGCAGCGATATATTCTGCTTCGCATGTAGAAATCGAGACTGTGGTTTGCTTTTTGCATTGCCAGGACACAAGTCGATTACCTAAGAACTGGTAACCACCTGTTGTAGATTTCCTGTCTAGACAACAACCACCAAAATCAAAATCAGTATAAGCATTGAAATCAAAGTTAGAACCATGAGGATACCATAGCCCCAAACGTTGTTTTCCTTTTAAATACCGAAAGATTTTTTTCACAGCGATTAAGTGAGATTCTTTTGGCTTTGCCTGAAATCTGGAACAGATGCACACGGCGAACATTATATCCGGCCTTGAAGCGGTTAAGTACATGAGGGATCCAATCATAGCTCTGTAAAGTCGACAATCCACATTTTTTCCTTCCGGGTCAGAATTCAACTTATGATTGACCGGAATTGGAGTATCATATGGGGTACAGTCCTCCATCTTGAACCGGCTCAAGATGTCTTTGACATACTTGGACTGATGAATAAAGAAACCATCTTCCTTTTGATTTACTTGTAAACCTAATAAAAACGATAACTCTCCCATAGCAGACATTTCAAACTTCGACTTCATTACACCCTCAAAGTCTTTGCATAACCCTTCGTTTGTCGAGCCAAAAATAATATCATCCACATGAATCTGTACTAGTAGGTAATCTCCCCCTGATTTCTTTATGAATAAGGTCGAGTCTATCTTTCCACGAACAAATTCATTTGCCAAAAGATGTGTGGATAATGTTTCATACCACGCACGAGGAGCCTGATAAAGACCATAAAGGGCCTTATCAAGCTTGAAAACCATGTTCGGATGAAGCTGATCTTCAAACCCCCGCGGCTGACATACATAGACCTCCTCCTTGACCTTACCATATAAAAACGCACTTTTTACGTCTAATTGAAACACCTTAAAACCTTTAAAGGAAGCAAAAGCTAGAAACAACCTTATAGCTTCGAGCCTCGCAACCGACGCATAAACCTCGGTGTAATCAATTCCTTCCTGTTGATTAAAGCCCTGGACAACTAATCTTGCCTAATTGCGTACCACGACACCTCGATCGTCTTTCTTAAATTTAAACACCCATTTTGTGCCTATCGGATACGCACCCTTTGGAAGATCAACAAGATTCCAAACCTTAAGTTTGTCAAATTGAGCAAGTTCTTCCTGCATGGCTTCTATCCAATTGTTGTCATTTAAAGCCATCTCAACATTCTTGGGTTCAACTTGCGAAATAAAGCATGAATGTGAGCAATCATCAAGAACACCAGAATCTTTAATGCAGGTATATAAACAAGTATTGTCAACAAGAGAACGTGTTTTCACTCCATCCTGTAAATTTCCAATTATATTCGTCACTGAATGATCTTTGAGTTCCTTGATGGATGCAACCTCAGGAACCGGCAACACGTCAACTTGAGTAGAGTCAGATTGATAAGAATAATCTTGATTAATTGGAATTTCCGAGTCTAAATTTGTAGGAATCTCCCCCTGAGCCTTTGTCGAAGGTAATGAATCATCACCCAACAACGAATCAACAGAAGAATCTTGAAAAATAGCATTATCCTCACTCTCTGAATCTTGTGGACCTGAACAAGAAGCAGCATTAGGATCGGGAGCAGAAGTAGATAGAATCGAAGAATTTGGAACTGCATTTGGTAGAAATCCATTGTGCTGTGCATCTTGACATGACTCATAGAGAACAGCAGCATCTTCATCAGAAATATCAGAAGGTAAATGAAAAGACTTGAATAAGTTTTCATAATCAAATGCCCAATCCGGACCAATCGCCATTTGTGGTAAAGACCGATTTGAACAGTCAATATGGAACCATTCTTCAACTTGGCGTGTCTCTTTGTTATAAACCCTCTTGGTTGTTGAATTAGCCACATACCCTAGAAAAATCCCTTCAATAGCCTTCGCACTGAATTTTGTTGGGACATCTCGAACTTTCAACAGGGTGCAAGGATTACCAAAAGGTAGTAAATAATCCAGATTCGGCTTTCGATTATTCAGTAATTCATAACAAGTCTTGTTATGTCGCTTAACGGTCAAGACCCTGTTCAAAACGTGACACGTAGTATTCACAGCTTCAGCCCAAAAGGTGACTGGAAGCTTAGAATCTGCAAGCATCGTGCGAGCCGTTTCGACTAAAGTCCTGTTCTTTCGTTCAGCGACACCATTTTGTTGAGGAACATATGGCACACTGAACTCATGATGAATTCCTCTTTGTAGACAGAATAAGCCCATTTGCTATTCTTAAATTCGCTGCCATTGTCACTCCTTATTCTTCTGACTTTCAGATTGAATAAATTTTCCAAACCCAGGATTAAGTATTGTACCAACTCAGTGGTTTCAGCTTTAGAAGAAAGAAACTTAACCCATGAAAATCTGGAGTAATCATCAGTTACTACCAAGCAGTATGATTTCCCACCAATGCTCCTAATACTGATAGGACCGAACAAATCCATATGCAGCAACTCCAAGGGAGTTACGATAGAATTCGTCGATTTAGATTTGTGAGATTTCTTTCTTTGCTTCCCCTTGTTGCACGGAATACAATCATCAGGAAGTGAGAATTTCATCTTCGGAATACCAAGAACAAGATCATTTCTAACAATGTAGTTCATCTTCCTAAAGTTAATGTGAGCTAGCTTCCTGTGCCGTAATATTGAATCAGATTCCGACGCCTTGGAGAATAAACATGTTGGAATTGAATCCGTTGTAGTGGCGACACTCATGTTAAGGACATACGTGTCATTTCTCCTCGAAGCCTTCATAAGAATCCATTCATCAGGAATCACGAAGCCCGGTTTCAAAATATAGCATTCAGCATCGTTGAAATGGAACGAAAACTTCTTGTCATAGACTTGTGATACGCTTAACAGATTGTGTTCCAGCTGCTCAACATAATTCACCTTTTCAAATTTGACTTTGTCATTCTTTAACGTACCCTGGCCAGTTATGTACCCTCCTTTATTGCCCGCAAAAGCGACATAACCTCCATCAATTTGTTTTACATCCTCAAGCAATCTAACATTCCCTGTCATATGTCGAGAGCAACCACTATCCACATACCATGTATTGCTGATAGTCCTCCTTGGTTGTCCCTACATGAACAACGAGAATCAGTTAGAAATAGGAACCCAAGCCATCGTGGTCTTGGGTCGTCCAGATTGATCAAAATAAACAACTTCTTGTAATTTACAATCAATCTTATCATTCATTTTTGGAACAGAAGTTTGACAATCAGGCCTTTTCAAAGAAGAACCATGTTGATTATTTTGAAAAACATTATTTGATATATTATTGTCAGATTCGGATGTTTCCAAAATTTTCTTTAAGTTTCTGTTTCTTCTTCTCCTTTGAGGTCTAGACAATTTAACTTCCTGATGAGAATCTTTTGAAATTCCAACATTAGGAATCTCAAGCTTCTCTTTGCATACGAAAGATTTAGCATTCAATTTATCCTGTTGTTTAAATCCAGAGGATTTAACAAAAGATCGACCAGGCAAATTTTTCTCCAAACTAGAAGACGACTTTCCCTCATCTTTTATTTTCAGAATCTTCACCACTTTCGGTTGTGAAGGAACAGTCTTCGTTTTACCCTGGTTCTTGTAAGGACAATTGATCAAAATGTGACCAGCCTCATTGCAATGAAAACACACTCTTCTTTCTTGATAAGTTCTGAAATAAGAGGTTTTCTTTGAATTTGAAGATCCATCAGAGGAATAAGCTTCAGAGGAATGTCCAGAACAATTTATAGGCTTCTTTGGAACATAAGTCTGTGTTGGCACCTTTGAAGAATTCACTTTTTGATAACCAGCCGCAACAAACCCACTTTACTGTAAGATTGGAGAAAGTTTAGTTGGAACAACTTTCACTTCTTCGGGTTCAGTCATAATGCATCTATCCCGGGTAACAGTTTTAACAACTGTTGGGTCATCAATTTTCACTTCTTTTGGAATGCCCTCGACCTTCTTTTCATCGAACATCTCATCTTCAGAATCAGACTCATACACCATATCCTCCCCAGTTACCGGATTCACCTTTAACACAGTTTTTGGATCTATCTCCTCTTCATTTATGATTTCAGGTTCCACCACATATTTTGCATTAAACGGTGGAGGAATAAATCCAATACCAGCAACACGCTTAGTAGGATCAGCATTTGAGTTAAAATAACCCAAAACAACTGAAGAACTTTCAAATTGTTCCAACTTTCGATGAAGTTTGATCACCTCATACTCTTTGTCAGATATTTCTTTATTCTTTTGGGCAACAGCTTCATTACGTTTTTCTATTTCAGCATAAGCCATATCTAGATGATAACCCTGTTCTTTGTATTTTAGCCCAAGAGAATTTAAGTCTCTTTTCAAAGACTCAATTCTATCAATGCACAGCTTATCATTATCTTTCAGTTTCTGATTAACTGAATGCATTGATTTCATGCACAAATCAAGTTTGTGTTATCATCCATGATCTTTTGCAGTTTATCTTTAACAGAAATGCAGTTAGTACAGTAAATATGACAAACAGAGTCTTTTACCTTAGACGGATCAGACATGTTTGCCACGAATACTTTGGCAATGGGAATATTCTCTGAATCATCACCAACTGAAGCATTTTCTGTAAGAACAATATCCTCCTCAACAACCCCTGATGCTGCATCAGAATCAATATTCCTCTCCTCTTCTACCTCATCATTAACGCTTGGAGCACTATCACTATCACACGAATCATCACTAGAACTTTCATCATCGGTCGACTCCTCTGATTTTTCAGAATGAATTTCTGCAACAAAAGCCTGACTCACAGCACCCACCAAGTCTTCCAGATGAATGCCCCAGTCATAGTTTTCGTCGTTTTGAGCAACCAATGCTGATGATGCAGATGCATGATTTGTATTACCAGAAGAACCATGTGATTGATTCCTATTATGCTGAAAATTAGGCTGCTTCTTTTGAGAATAAAATTTGACCTTCGGCTTCACACACTCCTTAGCAAAGTGACCATACTCTTGGCAGTTGTAACAACGAACTTTGCTCTTATCAAAACCCATACGAGAACGACTATTTGAACCAATATATTTTCTGCCAGTTCTCTTCAAGAAATCTTTAGCTTGACGCATTAACATGGCCATATTCCATTGGATATTCATTTCTTCCAGATCAACAGGGTCAATATGTCTAAAATCTTCTTCTATAACCTCAAGATCATGTATTTTACCTCCAATAAAATTCTCATATGATGCCATGAAAGATGAAAACATAGCAAGATAATCATCAGCAACTTTCTGATTCAAATGAGATCCAGATGATGTTGAAGCTGTAGACACAGAAAATCCAGAATGGCTTAAATGACCAGAATAAATTGGAATTCCAGAACACTGATCATTTGAAGACTCTTGAGCATCACCAGAAAAGAATGCCACACCAGTACCAGATTTACCAGTAGATTTGGCAAAATACATTGAGGGATCCTGGATATGCTCCATATTAGTCTCTTTCTTCTTCATATTCATGTCATGCGACTGAATCTTCCCTAGAACTTCTTCAAGAGACATGGTTTTGTACTTAATATTCTATTTGATTAAAACCGTATACACATCAAATTTTGATGGTAAAGCCTCCAATAATTTATCATTGATTTCTTCAGTCTCATACACCACAGACGCACTAGCCAGTTCACTAAGAAGATGATAGAATCTTGTAGCAAGATCATCCAAGGATTCGTTTTGAAAATGTTTAAAGACCAGAAACTGCTTCTTTAGTAACTCCTTTCTACTCTTCTTCACATCCAAACTTCCTTCACACCTTTTCTGTAATGCTTCACACAATTGTTGAGAAGACTTGAACTGTTTAAAATTGTAATATATTTCCTTCGGAAGAGACATCGAAATACTAGCCATCGCTTTCTTTTCCCTATCAAATAACAACTTCTCTTCAGTAGTTAACGCTGACACCGACTTTGGAACATTGTCCTGTCCCATCCAAGAATAAGTCGGATGCGTATATCCTTCCGAAATCGGAATCCACAAACTAGTATCGGTAAAAGATACGAACTGGTCAAATCGATCTTTCCAATTAGAATAATCAGCTAGATTCAACAACTTAGGAGGTTTTTGAGATGTACCGATCTCATTGTCATAATTGAACATATTCATGACTTGAACCATATTTGCCATTTTAAAAAAAATTTCTGAAAAATTTCTAAGTGCTGAACAGTCTTACCCTCAGGCGAAGATAATAAGTTCGCCTCTGGTACACCCAAGCGAACTTAATAATTTCTCTTAAATCAGAAATCAACAATCTGATTAAGTTCGCCTAAAATAAGTTCGCTTAGTCCTGTGAGAAGCGAACTTGACAAGTTCGCCTGCTGCTAAGTTCGCCTGCACAAGTAATCAGCAAGTTCGCTTGCCGTAACAGAATCTTGATCATGAACTTCTTCAGCCCAAACTCGCGAACCAAGAACATCTAAAAATCATCATTAATCACTGAATTGAAGGAATTAAACAAAATTGGACCGTAGGATTGTGTAATTTGTCAATTAGAAGCTTTCTATCAGATCAATTTCATCATAATCCTCTTCAAAAACACCAAATCAGATCAAAATCAGTCTTGAAAAACTCCATTGAAATGAGAAACTCAAAAATGATGAATTTGATGTCAATTTGCATATAAAATCGTCTAGAATCAACAAGAATCACGAGCAAAAGCTCTTATACCACTTGTAGGTCCTCATGGCGCGTCTACGGATCGATCTCGTGATAAGACGTGACGTTTACTCGGAGTGCGGAATCCAACGAGTCAACGTTTATACGCATAAAACACAATGCAAACAAGAAAGTAAATAACCTTCTCAATTTGTATTTCAAATCACAATGATGTTTACAGACTCAATCGGACTTCTCTGATCTGATCTCTCTGGTTCGTTCTAGTTCGTTCTGACTGACTCTGTAAACACACATATATATAACCAACTGACCTAATATAAGCGAACCTATTAAGTTCGCCTCTAACAGCTTAAGCGAACTTAACAAGTTCGCCTCAGTTATACCTAAGCGAACTTATTAAGTTCGCCTCTGATAGACCAGGCGAACTTAACAAGTTCGCCTCTAGGCTATACTTGTAATACACTTAGTGACATTTGACATTTACATAACAAAAACATAAAGACATAAAATCTAACTATTACAAGCTTTTGTCATTACAAACTATGTCCTAACAAGTTCGCCTGCAACAAATTTCATTAAGTTCGCCTAAAACAGCTGAAACAAACTCAGCAAGAACTTTAACCCAAACACGAACAAACAACACCCATAAACATCATTTCTCATAGATTAGAAGGAATTTGAAGAAATTGAACCGTCGGATTTAGTATTTCATGAATTAGAACACTTCTATCGGATCAATTTCACCAAAATCAACCTCAAATTCACGAATTCAGCAGTAAAATCAGCTTCAAGAACTTGAAAACTCCATGGATACAAAAATGCTCAATTTCTTGTCAAATTGTACACAAAAACGTCTCTAATCACCAAGAATCAAACGCAAATCACTAGCAAAAGTTCTGATACCACTTGTAGGTCCACATGACTCATCTCAGATCGATCTCGTGACAAGACGTATCTATAACACGGAGTGCGGAATCCTTCGTGTTAACGTATGTATATCAATTGACAATAGAAACAGCAGGTAAATAAACTTTCTCTTTTATATCACCAAACAGAGTTTACAGAATACTTGATTATTCAATCTATCTCACGTGTACCGAACAGACTCTGTAAACTCTATATTTATAGACACATGTTCTGCAATAGGCGAACTTAACAAGTTCACTTCAAAGATGCTTAGGCGAACTTAACAAGTTCGCCTCTAATAGACCAGGCGAACTTATTAAGTTCTCCTCTAGCAGAACTTGTACTTATACTTAGACAAATCTAAACAATTACATACAAAACATAAAGACAATAAGACCTAAACTATTACAAAGCTTTTGTCATTCAATCTATGTCCTAACACCCCGCCCTGCATATACACGCAAAATGCAACTCACCCATTACACTTCAAACCATCACCCATGACACGAACCAATTCAAAATTCACGTTTATGCATATTCATGTCTACACTAGTCTACTCACACCATCTAATCAACCACATCAGAATTTACATTTAGTATGGAGTCACGCCATGCAGAATATAATTACTACTCTACGCCCTGCTATATATATATATATATATATATACATATATATATATAGCTTCCTACTGCAAGCACCATACCACGCATTCATGTACACAATTATTGTTAACCATGCCCAAATCACATCACGACAAAACAAAAGACAATATTAAAACCAAGTAGTCAACATTCCAGTCAAACACCGCATCACATAAGCATCTAATCCAACAATAAGAAACTCGAAACAAATATTTCATCACAAAAATCAAACTACCACTGCTCAAAATATGCCAGCCCTCTCATGGAAATATATCAACGATCTACTCCTCGAACAACATGAAGTTGTCGCCCACCTGCTCCTCGTCGTCTGACTCCTCAAGCCATCCAATGCTCGACCCCGAATCATGTCTCGGTGGTTGATGCCTAACTGCAAATGCATCACCTCCCAACCAGCTACTCCTCCTGTAGAAGGAGCTAGTGAGTCCTCCTCTCGCGGCCGCCCTAGTAGAACTAGGTACATTAGGCGCCGGGAGCGCCAAAGTCACCTCCTGTATCTGTATCTCGAGCCCTCCTCTACTGTCGGTGGTACTACCGTCAATGGAACTGGTGCTAATATCCGCCTCCTGCCGACCACTACCGTGCGCGTAGCAGCCAAACGTCTCGCCCGACGCTTCGTCGTTCTTCTAATAAGAGCTCCCCGTCTAATCCACCTCTTCCTAATCGTCATAGCCATCAGTACCTGCACAAGATAGAACGTTGGAGTGATTACTATGAGCACAACTACAGAATATGAGAGTAATCATAGACTGCCAAATTACGGTGATCAAATGAAATTTGGTGGTCCACATTACTGCTCGTACTCTAAACCTTTCCCATCATATTCACACTAGCTTTCTATCTTTCCCACATGCATCCCACACCACTCACATAACATCACATAATTATATAGCAAACCATCACGTATTCCACACTTGCACCTTCCATGTAGTTACACACAAGTTTATTACACTACGCTAGTACACCAAGTTGTGTCACATAACGCAATTAATGCTGCTCTACATTAATTAGATCACAATTATGATTTCACCAAATCACACCACACACTTCACATAGTTCTACATACTACTACGACACATAGCACACATCATGTTCCCATACAAAACCACAAATCATTCACTCACATCAATCGCTTTACCTATCGTAGTACTACACAAATGGTAAATAATAATTACTGCTCAACTTGAAAGGCGTACCTCTTAGT
Source organism: Smallanthus sonchifolius (assembly GCA_023525975.1). Taxonomy (NCBI): domain Eukaryota; kingdom Viridiplantae; phylum Streptophyta; class Magnoliopsida; order Asterales; family Asteraceae; genus Smallanthus; species Smallanthus sonchifolius. The sequence goes on from CM042045.1 coordinate 30,745,819, forward strand.
TCGCGGTTACTTGTGGTGGCATTCGTTTCTCCCTCGTCCCATTTTTGGTTTAAGTTAAAGTATTTTGTTCATTTAAAAATACCAGTTTTCTCTTAAACCACACCTCTGATACCAACTTGTAAGACCCCAACCCCGGCATCCTATAGTTGGTTCTCATAACGAGTCATTTTCATTTAAAACACATAAATTACCATTTAACGTTATTATGCTTACCGTACGAATGCCTGCACCCCAATCCGAGTAATACCGCCTCCAATCCATGATACGTCAACTCTACGCTTACCTGCAAAACAATCTAACGTACACACAAAGTAAGCTACGCTGAGTGAGTTCTAATAGTTTAATTTAGGCAAAAACCATCAAGTCATTTTCCTAGTTTAACCCACTCCGGACCCTCCGGTCCTTACAAAATAGTTTTTTGATTTATTAACAAATAGTTAACCCTCTGTCATCCCACGACATCCCAGAACCGATCATCACCCGGGACTCAGTCCATGCCAATAATAATAACTAATAATAGTAATGGTAACAACAATACAATCTACTTGATATAGACTTATCTTACTATACAAACCACTCATATCAAAGAACACGTCCTAACTCGACTCTTGGATAACACAACATACTCTAGACATTAACTCACCCGCCCTTAACCAAGGCGCTTACAATTAACTGACACGACACTTATACACGTCACATCACAAATCCTGACTCAACGGCCAGTTTAACTCTACATGTCACATCACATTCATCAACACATCACATTAACACTATCTCACACACAATAAATATAACTCATTACTAGCATGCAAAATTACACATATATACGCATGCAAACACATACCTTATCACTTCACCTTCGTTAGGGCGTTCAACACACCCCGAGCTTATCATTAACCTGTTAAATAAATGTCATCGTTGGTGACTTACCGAATGACCTCATCCTTCACAATCCCGTTTGCTGTGTCATAATAACAACGACGCAAACCCGACACTTAAATAATAACACGTAATATCACACATCATACACATAACTCGTTAACTACACACGCACCTCACGCATAACCCTAGAACAACATATTTAATATCATGAATTCATTAGCATTTAATAAAAGGCATGACCCTTCCCGTTCGGCCCATAACACGTCACGCATTAACAACCCATATCCTTAGCTCACACATAAAATCATAGGCGTTTAGCTTAAAGCCCGACTCTCCCCGATCCACCCTTTTCAAGTCACCTAATAATGACCCATGCCTCCGATCTACCCTTATCACACCATAGACCCTATGACTCCTTAATAATTATTTTATACTCAAAACATATCGTGTTAGAACCCGAAACCCTTAACACGATTAATTATAGTAACAACACGTGAATGTATGTACGATAGCCCCAAAACAGTAAAACGTTTAAAAGAGGGGGATTAGAAACTCACTGGTTATGCCGAGTGTGAATCCTTGCTCTGCACCCTGATTATCCGCTAAATGTCCAAACGTGTCAACATACGATCACATGATCAGACACGTTCTAAACCCTAAGTCGAATAACGCGTACATAAAATAAAACCCCGACACTCGTCTCCTCAGCTTGTCACACTAGTTCACCCCAAACCCTAAGCTTCACCAATACACACATTGAATCTTCCTCGACTCATTTAGAACTCGCGCACCCGAACCGGAGCCTCTCACGCATGCACGTTCCTGCCATGCAAGACCATAATCACCATAATGTCGCCATGCAACCAAAGCTTGGTATGTACCCGCACCCGTGCTCACTCACGTGCCACCACTTACCACCTTAAGTCCTTTCATAAGACCCCTAATGTAATCGGGTACCCCCTGTGCTCGCCACCGTCTTCTCCGGCCACCATCGGTTCCTAGTCGGACCACCTCTTCCATCACCGCTATCTGTCTCTCGCATCATCGCACGTCTTCTACCACCGTATACCACCGTCGCTGCCAACACCGGCAGCCGCTCGCCACTGCTGTTGCCTTCATGCCGCACGCCCGACGAATACCTCCGTCGCTGCCACTGATCACGGACTGCTTTCACTTCCTCGGCTGATAGCCACCATCACGCTTTACCACCGTGACGCCACTAACATGTCCTAACCACTGCTGGCCGCCATCGTACACCACCACAGTTGCCACCCACACCACCATGAACCTCGCCGCATGAACCGTCGCTACCCTATACTTTCGTGGCCATCTCCTTTGACGTCACCATGCCGCTACACCCTTATTCACCACCATTGTCGTCGTCGGAGATCAAGAACTCCCCCTCCAAACCCTAACCGAATCCCTACTCAAGAAATTGTACAGAAACGAAGTAAAATGGTGCAGATGATTAAAGACAAACCAAACTCTGAAGTCTCCTGCAAAGATTCCTAAGATGACTTTTGACCTGAATACAACTGTTTGTTGCAGTTTGTCTTTTAGTTGTCTACCAATAGTAGTATAGTTTGTAACTGTCCAAGATCAACGGTCTGTGTTTGATCTGATCCTTAGAATCAAGGATCTGTCTTGATTCTAAGTTCCTTTATATGTATTGTAACTTATATTTGTACAAGTGTGCTTCTTGAGAGTTTTCTCTGTAATCTTGTAAACATTGAAGATCAATACAATTTGCATTTATCAGTATTCTCTTTGTTTATCTATTTACATTGCATAGTTGTGATTGTTTCCGCCAATCTCAACTAAAATAAAACCATCTTGTAATCACCGATCCTATAAGTGGTATCAGAGCTTTGGCTCTCAGATTAAACAAACTCACATTTGTTTAATCACTCTTTGGTTCTATTTACTACTATCTCTTTGCTAAAACACCATATATCACAAATCCAGAAATGGCACAAAACAATGGTTTTGATGATACTGGAAGCATCAACAGACCACCAAGACTGGTGTCTGGAGAAGACTATGATATGTGGAAGAACATGATGGAAAGTTTCTTCTTCTATCAAGAGTATGGGATGTTGAGATCCATTAAAGATGGACCATATGTACCCATGGTGGCCTCTGCTGATTCCGGAGGTTCATCAGTCCCCAAAGAACACTCAAAGTATTCAGATGAAAATATCAAGAAGATGGAGGTAGACTTCAAAGCCTTGGGAGCCATTCAGATGTGCTTGCCAAATGAAGTTTTCCACAACTTCAGAGAATATATGGCTGCCAAGGAGCTATGGCAGTCTCTTGAGAAGATGTTTGTTGGGTCAGAAGATGTTAAAGAAAATAGAAGAGACATTTTGAAGCAACAATATGAAAACTTTGTTTGGAAGGAAGGTGAGTCTCTTACCGTGTTGTACAACAGGTACACCTACCTTGTGGGAGAGCTACAGTGCTCAAAAGTGAAGCTGAAGAATGAAGACATTCTCAAGAAGTTTATCAGGTCTCTACCAAGCTGCTGGACACTTTACATAGTGTCAATCAGAAGAACTGAAAATTTAAAGACTATGCAGATGACTGAGCTGTTTGGCATGCTGAAGACATATGAATTAGAAATTATTCAAGCCAAAGAGAGAAGCTCAAGTTACTCAATAGCCTCATCATCCACCACCACTTCCTCTGCACTTCACTCTGACCACTCAGTTCCTAGTTCAAGAAACAACTCACCATTTCTTCTTGAAGCCCCACCTCAAACAAACTCTGTTGCCTTTGTCTCTGAAAACTCAAGCAATATGTCCTTTATCAAGGAATATCTGGAGTGTTTCCATCCAGATGATCTAGAAGAAATGGACATACAACACTCTTATGCCATGCTTTCTCTTTTAGCAAAACGGTTCTAATTTAGAACAGGAAGACCAATCCTAAGCAACAACTCCAATACCAGAGTTGGCTTGGACAAAAGCAAAATGAGATGTTATAACTGCAACCAAGTTGGTCATTTTGCTAGAGAATGCAAGGCACCAAAGGCCAACCCAGCTGCTGCTTAGCCAAGACAAGCTCAACCAAGACAGCAACAACAATAACAAGCCACTCCTCCTGCTCAAACTGCAGCATGTGCAGCTGTTGGAACTACTGAATTTGACTAGAGCTTCCAGTATGAGGATCTTCCTGCCAACAACCAAGCTCTTATGGCAGACACCACAGAGATACCACCTCAGTTATATGGACATCTTTGTACTCAAGCTTGTATTGATAAGGTTATTTGATACAGAAAACATAACCAGAATCTCATAGATCAAAATGAAGAGTTTCACCCGATGAAATCTGAATTCAAAAAGGTTGAAAAAAGTTACAAAGAAAAGATTAAATGTTTAAAGAAAGAGATTTCATCGTTAAAACATGAACAAACAAATATTGAAACTCATATTGATGATCTTCTGGTTAAGTTAAAAGCTACAAGGGATGAATTGACAGACCAAAAAGTCTGCAAAGACTTTTGGATGCTCAAATTCATGAAAAGTAACTGCTGGGCTTGGGTTTCAAGCTAAAAAACCCTATAATGTTGTGCCTCCACATGCTGACTATGTAGCCATTCATGAACCAAGTTTCACTCTTTCCAATCTTGATCTGGCCAACCGAAATCTTGATCCTTCAAAGGAAGAACCACTTGTGCAAGAATGCACTACCTCATCTGAGTATGAGTCCACATGCTCAGACTCCACTGAAACCAGTGAAGCTCCTGAGCCAGATAATGAAAGTGGGAGGAATGTGTTGCAAGTGATCAAACATCACTTCAATCTTAGCAAAGATGTGATCATTGATGCTAAACCTATCCAATCCCACTTTCCATTCACTAGTTGGTCCTACATTGCTGAGAATAATGAATACACTATAATAGATGTCAGAGGTCAGAGGATGAGATGTTCTAGCAAGACCATCTTTAGCATGCCAAGCAAGGACATCAAGTCTCTATCTGAACTTCCTCTTGACAATCCAAGCAAGGACCCTAGAGGCTATGAGATAGTAAGGATTGTTGCCAACATGCAAAAGCTTCAGCAAAAAAAAGGCAGTGAGAGAGTTTTGGTAGAATTAGTCTAGGGGGAGTTTATAGATATAAAGATTGATGGCTACAAAATTCTGTAAGTACAACTGATGCGCACTCCACAGTTTTACCACTGACCAACAAGCTTCAACGGATAAGGTTAGTTGCTGCGGATAGTAGTTCTCCTGCTGACAAACAACTATTCTGCGGAGAGCCTTATCTGCTAAAGTCCAGAGTTGATGCTGATAAGCTTCTCAGTAGCATCAAACACTTGATGTTGCTGATAGGCAAATCATCAGCAGCTTTGACTTTGCTACTGACACCTCTGCTACAACACTGACACATCTATAAACAGAAAGAATGTTATTGCTGCAGATGATCAAAGACAAAAAACTTATGAAGTCTCCTGCAAACATTCCTAAGAAGACTTTTGATCTGAATACAACTGTTTGCTGCAGTTTATCTTTTAATTATCTACCAATATTAGTATAGCATGTAACCGTCCAAGATCAATGGTCTGTGTTTGATTTGATCTTTAGAATCAAGGGTCTGTCTTGATCTAAGTTCCTTTATATGTATTGTATCTTACATGTGTACAAGTGTGCTTTCTTATAGTTTTCTCTATAATCTTGTAAACAATGAAGTTCAATACAATTTGCATTTATCATTATTCTCTTTGTTTATGTGTTTACATTGCATAGTTGTGATTGTTTTCGTCAATCTCAACTAAAATAGAACCATCTTGTAATCACCGATCCTACAGGATATGTGATGACTACACGGAAGGTTGAACGTCCTAAAAACGCTCTAAAGATCAAAGAATAAACGAACGTGTCCACGGGAATAAGAATTCTTAATTAATAATTAAGATATATACGTTACGCGACGAATGACAAGATAATATATATAATAAATATAACCGTACGTTTGTACCATCAAATAATGACTTATGTAAATAATATAATTTAATATATTATTTTTAAACTTAGAGAATTATCAAGATCAATAAATTTTGTGACAAAATAATAATACTGTTATTTTATTCGAATCATAATAACGTGGATAATAATATAAATAAATATATTATTTTTATTAGTTTGAAACATTACACTACGTTTATAAACGTGGTGAAAATAATATATTATTATTAATTGAATTTATGGTTCAAAAATAATATAAATATATTATTTTATAAATGAGTATTAATAATAAATATGGGTTACAAATCAAACCCGAGCCTACAGGTGGTTTTCGAGGCTTAGACATTTTGATATAATATTATAATAATAATGAGAAAGGTTTTATATAAAAAAATAGTGGTTAAAAAGTGGCTAGAAAAATAAAAACAGTTGGTGGGGTTCGAACCCGCGTCTCACCCACACCAACACAACACTTTAACTACTCCACCCGCTAGTTGAATCGCAACAAGGACCGGATCAGAATGCTTTTAATCAAAAGCTCCCCTGTGTTCATCCCCTTTGCGTGAACGGGGTAAATCGTACCAATTTCAAGGATCACGATAATCCCCTTGGTGACCGTCATCACCCCAGTTGTAAAACAGTTGGCCAGCCACAAAGGCCCCTAAAAGGTAAAGGCCCATAACATACATCTCGTACCCATAACCTTCATTCCCAAAGGAATAATGGCAGATTTGTTCATTTGTGACTTTCGTAAACATTCACTTCTTTTACTTCAAAACTTCAATTAAAGCATTCATACCTTTTATTAAAAATCATACATTCATTCGTAAACACTTCGTAAACTTCTTTTGGCAAAATATTTCATAAACACTTCTTTCATAACATTTCCTTCCAAAACATCGTTCATAAATCTCGTTTCATAAAACGTCACATATATCATTTGTAAATACCGTTTTATAAAACAGTCACATCGTCACGTATGCACACCAGCCCAAAAATATTATTTAAAACATTTACAAGAGGGCTTCTAGAACTCACCTGATAAGCTAGTCTCAGTTGTCCTAATCGAGGCCAAACTACGTCACGCACGATCTGGATTGAGTAGTTAAATACACATCAGACCTAATCCCGACTCTAATGGGTTAATCGTTCTGTTAAGTTCGCCTCTTACCCATCAGGCGAACATACAGAGGAACTTAGGTTAAGTTCGCCTGATTCAAGCCAAGAGAACTTAGTAAGTTCGCCCCCCCCCCCCCAAGTTTGCTTACTTCATGCCCCAAGCGAACTTGATAAGTTCGCCCCAATCCTTGCCAGGAGAACTTGATAAGTTCGCCTATCGGGCTGTCTTCTTTCCCAAGAACCCTATTTCTTATAATCCCGTCTATCAAGATCATGCCCAAACTGTACCGGGACGTCTAATGTAAAATCATATTTTGTTATTTTTAACGAAAATCGGGCAGAGTCCCGTTTGTTTTTGTCTAAACCCAACAATATCCAATTTTCCAATTCCAACATAAAACTACACTAATAATCCAATAAACCGCACTTTATATTCAAGTACCAAAAACATACTTCCATTCATCCATTACTTGATAATTATAATAAAGATAGTATAATTATAACCCATTTTTAACATGTCCGAAAAATATTCTCGAAAGACGTCCACAATAATTTTCCCGAGTCCTTTGCCACTAACTAACACTAGATATATAAGTTTTACGAGTTATACCTTCACTTACGGAACGTACTAAACGTTTTTGTATGAAACTGTTGAGCACCACGCAAGAAGAAACTTGTTTTGCCCATAACTTGGTCATACAGACTCCGATTGAGGTGATTAAAGTGGCCATGAACTCGTTTCGCCGAGCCCCACCAGCACCGCCGGTTGCCACCACCAGAATCCGCCGCCGCCATCGGAAATACGGGCAGTGGCTGGATTTCCTTGTTTTGGCCCGAAAACTTCAACTTTTTGAACCAAGCTTTCTTGTAGCCTTAGGTCGGACCTTTAGGAACTCTTTTAGAACAAAAGCCACAAATTCTAAGGTCACCGGAAAAACGGGTTTTCACCGGAAACCTTGAGTTTCTCGCCCGATCTACCGTAAAATCACTTCAAAACTTTAGATCCATTCTTATAAAACCTTAATAAGTCCTTGTTGGAACGAGTACATGCCAGATATAAGGAAATCGGGTGTTTAAAGCCTTCGCTGGAATTTGCAACCTAACTCACCGAAAATCACGATTACCACCACCTCCTGCCGCCGATCGCCACCCTACAGCTCTGCCCTTCACCTCCACCTACCACCACGAACCACCAACCTCTTCCACCTCTCTTCTCGTCGGAATCCGATCGCCGGAAAACGGCTCTTGGCCGGATTTCTCTCTAGAACACACACATGTGTGTGTTTTGTTTTGTAACAAATGAAAAGTCCCACAAGAGATTTCATTTATATAGGTTGGTTCGTTTTGACTATGCAGTGCCTCGTTCACGTTCGAAAACTCTCGTGAAGGTCTGTTTTAATTATTAAACTCGGGTTTAGAATATCCTGGGCAATTAAATATTATTCTTAAATAAAACCGACATGAGGTTAATATTAATTCTCCTTTTTAATATTCTTTCGTGTGTCGGTGAATTTATTATTCTCGTCCGACAACGTACAACGTAAGTCGGATACGCGACATCATTCGGTCATGTAAAAATCTCGTTATCTTTCTCGCGGAATTTCTTTGCTTTACTGCTACGAAATAAGCTTCGTAAAAATCTAAATTTTGGGATGTTACAACCAAGAACTCTTATCAATCTTTGAAGGCTTTAACTGTTCAGATGGTGTTTCAATATCTTCAGGAACAGTAAATGGTTCTCTTTCATCTACAAGCTTATCCATTTTACCAATTACTGAACCATCTTCTTCAACATACATGTGTTGTTGTTCATATTCATATTTCTTGTATTCAATGTTGGTTTCAGCATCTCTTTCCGTATCTTCTGTTGTTTTTTCACTTCCACCAACACCTCCAGCACCACTATCATTGTCATCATCTGAAGAATGGTTATCGTCTTTCTTCTCTCCAGTAATAACAACTTCTTCATCATCATCTTCTTCTTCCTTTTCTGTTTCATCTTTGTTCTCATCTGTCTTCTCCAATCCTTCAGCTTCATCATTAAGAAGCATATCAACATCAAACAAATAGTTGTCTTGATACATGCTAGCATCATAGATTAGAGTGTGAACAAGTTGTCACTCCCCAACCGACGGCGGAATACGTCGGGGAAGGGACATGTAGACTGTTCATGAGCACAAGGTTGACTAGATTGTAATATATTAATCATCAAATTTCATTTCAAACAAAACAAACAAAAACCAAATTCAACAAGTACATAAAATGAAATACATAGTGTTCATTGTTTAAAATTATCTAATTCCAAACACAAGTGTAGCATGCCTTGATCAAACTCACACATTAGCACCTGAAACATGAATAAATTAAGGTCAACTAAAAAGTTGGTGAGAATACATAGGTTTGTACATAGATAGTATATAGATGTGACTAAACAAATCCTTACAAATCATGATAAATAAGGCATTTATGGAGAGTTACTATTGTGTAACCGAATAATAAAATCAAACCTTTGTAATTAGCATTCAAAAACAATTGTTTTGTTGATAACAATCACCCTAACTGGGTGGGTTTGTCAGACTCAATAGATCTATCATTGTTAACCGTCGTCTTGATTAGTTAATGATTGTACATGTAATTGCACACAAAATAGTTAACACACCTAGTACTTAAACATAAAGCTCAAATTTGCACACATGAATGTAAAATGGATTTGTGTTTGTGTAGTTTGTGTAAATGTAAATCATTGTATGTATAGTGTTCATGTTTCACCCCAAAAGTATAAAAGTAAGAAAAGGTGCTATGTAATACTCAGCTGAATCAAGTGTGTAGCTAGCACGCAAGACTAGGTAGCAAAATGATCCTTGTAAATCACCACGTTAACCTAGTGTGTAATGTATATTGAATTAATAGCGTGTACAAAAGCCTATGTCTAAGTCTAGGATTGAATTGGATGTGTGTACGAAGGGTTTGAGTTGTAGTTTGAAAGAAAGTGTGTAGGTTATTGTGTTTGTACTTGAATGGGTGTTTTTATAAAATGAAAGTTTGAAATGAATAGTTTAAAATGAGTGAAGTTAGGGTTTGGGTTTGAATAACTAAATAAAACTAAATAGTTGTAATTCATTTATTTAGTTATAAAAATAGCGTGAATTATATTAAGTATAAATTAAATAAATACTTTTTTTTATTTATTTTTTTATAAAGATGTGTAAAAATATTGATGTATAAGTTAAATAAATAATTTTTACTTTATTTATTTATGTATAAGGATGTGTAAATATAAAATTGTGTAATAAATATTTATGTATAAAAATCAAGAAATGTGCATTTAACCTTTTAGTGTAAATTATAATAAACAATTTTTATCTATTTATTATTTTTAAAATAAGAACTTGATTGCTTTAAATAAAATTGACATTTTATAAATTTTATAAAATCAATTGTGTTTATTTGGAAATTAATTTAAGTATCTAAATTTTTGTTTTAATTATTTAATATGCAATTTTTAGCCATAAATTCATAATAAAATGAATTTATATTGAAAATTTATGAATCTGATTTTATTCTGATAAAAATATTATGTAGGTCCCAGGGTGTCTCAAATCGTTACGTGTGGGTGTGTGATTAGTCGGACCGGGTTCCGAATGCCCATGACTAGGTGGAGAATCAAGCAACACAAAGTAAATCGACAACGAAAACACTTTTAAATTCCGTCTATTATAAAGTTGAAGGTTACAGAGAGAATACAACTGAGTATATGACTGCGTACATAACTTCTGTGAACCGTTCCTATTTATACTAGACCTGGGTTCTGCGCACTTAGCAAGTGCGCATGGGCAAATTGCTCATGTGTAGTTAGCAAGTACGCAGAGAGTTCTTGCGTACTTGCTAAGTACGCAGGAGATAACTCTTGCGCACTTACTAAGTGCGTAAAACACTTAGAAAAAACAGACATCAAGTACATACATCAGTAATTAGAACTCGATTACTAATACATACAGACACTAACATACAAAGGCTAATACATACAAGACAAGTATTGTTGGAGCATGTTTTGTGACAACAAGCCTTGTAATAGATTAGTCTTTATGGTTAACGTTTTGTTTGTTTTGTATTGTAAAAGTTTAAGTTTGCATAGACGAACTTGTCTAGTTCGCCTGGTATAGTTGAGGCGAACTTATTAAGTTCGCCTGGACTAAGAGAGGCGAACTTAACATGTTCGCCTGGACTAAGAGAGGCGAAATTAACAAGTTCGCCTGGACTAAGAGAGGCGTACTTAACAAGTTCGCCTGGACTAAGAGAGGCGAACTTAACAAGTTCGCCTGGACTAAGAGAGGAAGAGTGTGTGGCTATAAATAGTTCATGAGTGATTCAGATCTGTAAGAAGAGAGAAGACGAAAGTGTTAGAACTTAGAACAGAGGATTCATTTGTGTGTACTATTTGTGAGATAATACAAGAAGCTTTCATTGAAATCGTGTCTTGTGTGATTGTTTTGCATTCGGTATTATTTGAGACGTACGTATACGATAGAATTTCTCACTTCGTATTCGTATTACGTGTTTTACAGCTGATATCGATCAGTAGACACGTTGGGACTTACAAGTGGTATCAGAGCATTTTCTCTTGATTAGCTACTGTTATTTGACATCGTCTCGATCGATTTTCACTTCAAGATGGTGATTTTCAGAAGTTTCTATGTTCCTAAAAGTGTGCTACTTTTTGGACTGAATTTTGATTGATTCCTTCATTTTTGGTGTTGTTTTACCAAAATTGTTCCGATAGAAGCATTCTAAATTGATATTTGAAGAATCCTACGAAAGGAATTTCTCTAATTCATTCAAAATCACGATTTATGGAGATTTTTTGACCTATTCGTACGTTTGTGTGTTAGAACTATCCTTCGTGTTCTTCAGCTGATACAGGCGAACTTGTCATTCTGTTACAAGCGAATTGTCAGAGCGAACTTGTTAAGTTCGCTGGATTTGAACTAGGCGAAATTAAGAGGCGAACTTGTTAAGTTCGCTTCATTCAAGCTAGGCGAACTTGTCAGGCGAAGTTGTTAAGTTCGCTTCATCCAGAAACTTGTTAACTTTTTCTAAGTGTTGACCTCAAGGATGTCGTCTACTTCTAGTCAAGTGACCAATATGACTCACTTCCTAAATCATGACAATGAGATTAGAACTCCAACCAAGCCACCGAGACTTATGAATGTCAAAGACTATTCAAATTAGAAGAGTCGGTTTGAGAATTATGTTAATATCAATGATATAAGTCTTTGGATTCCTATCAGTTAGGGATATGAGCATCCTGTTCATAGTCATATGGGTGTGTCGGATGCACCAAAACCAATTTCATCTCTTGATGATGATGAAAAGAAGCTGTATAATCATGAAAAGAAAGCTCTTGTAGCTTTATCAATGTGTTTACCTCTGGATATCTATCATACTTTCAAGAAGTTCAAGACTTCTCGTGACCTTTGGGAAGGTTTGGCTAAAAGGTGTGAAGGAAACATAGATATCAAAAAGAGCAGAAAGGAATTGTTAAAAAAGCAGTTTAGTGTTTTTAAACACTTTGAGGGAGAGTCAGTGGATGAACTCATGACAAGATATTATCATCTTCTAGGTGAAATGGTCAACAATGACATTACCTATAAAAACAGGAAGATTCTTGAAAAATTCTTGGATGCTTTACCAGTACATTTTGAGATGTACACAATAGTGATCAAAGAACAATTTGGATTTGATGATCTTAGTCTTGAAGATTTGATGGGAAAGATTCAATCATATGATTTGCCCAAGCAAAACAAAGACACAATTTATCAAAATCTGGTGGAGTTGCTTTATTTTCAGGTGAATCGTCTGATGTTCCTACTGATAGTTCTTCTCAAGGGAATACATGTTTTGTTGCTTCAAACTCTAGATATTCAGCTTATAGCATAAATGATAGTCATTCGTGTTCTACTAAAATATCTTCATCTGCAGCAAATGATATGATGGCAATGGTTGCTTCATTTTTAACCTCTTATGAAAATTTTATTGGTGGTAAGATCACTGATCCTGATATGATTGAGGAGGATTTCAAACAGCTGGATATACTTTAGAGGAAATGAATATTCAGTGGAACATGGCTTTGTGTTGAGACAAGGAAAATATCACTTGAAGAGGACTGGGAAGAAGTTTATTGGAGCGTCAAGCAAGACCAAGATGGGTATGGATAAGTCAAAGGTGAAGTGTTATAATAGTCAGGAATTTGGTCATTTTGCTCGGGAGTGTACTAAATCCAGAAATCAGAATCAAGGACCTTCTAACTCTCAAGACAATCCATCCAAACCAAGTACTTCTACAGCTTTGATATCTCAGCACGATGAAAATTAAGACTGGGGTATTCATTTGGAAGATATAGTGGCTTATGCTAGTCAAGCTTTTCTGGCTGAGGTTCATCCTGAAGATGGAAGTGAAAATTGTTCTTCTGATAGTGACTCTTCATATTCGAGGAGTATAAATGAAAATGAAGGGTCACTGCCTCAGAAAAGTGCACCAAAGTTTTCAAATGAAGAATTATTGACAGATGCAGCTACTAGAAAGGTTAATGAAAAGATTGCAGAGATGTTAGCTGAAGGAAATGCATTCATGGCTGATTCTAAGCAGGTACAACAACTTGACTCATGTTTAAAATGCATTGATTTAGAATTCAAAGTTACAAGATTGTGTGATGATAACACTAATCTTATCTGTGACATGAAATCAATGTACACATCGAACCAAAAGTTAAAGGAAAATGAAACTGTTTTGAAAACTAAAATTGACTCTTAGAGAAATGATATCAAATTTTTGCAAAACAAAGTAAATGGCCAAGCTTTTCGTCTCGATGTGTCATATGATGAATATGTAAAGAAGATTAATGAACTTGTTGTGTCACAGTCTGAAGTAACAAAATTGGTACGAAAGCTTGAATGTTATAAGAATTCTAGTTTCTTGTTGGATTATTATAATGATAAAGCTTTGGGAGAAAAAGGTTATTGGTGGGGTTGGTTTTTGTCTAATGTTGATGATAGTGAGATTAAGGGTGGTGTTGGTTATTGTCCACCGTTTAATGCAAATTATACCCTGAGTGAGATTGAGGAAGTTTTGGTTGAAGATCTGGAACCAAAAATTGTGTTGAACGTCAATCCTGTTACTGGAAATGACATAGAGTATGATGATTCAACTGATGATGATGTGTTTGATTCAGATAAGGTTGAAGGCATAGTAAAAGAATGTAAGTATGTTGAACCTATTGTGGTGAAAACAGTGACCATAGACAGGTGCATTCTATCTGAACCGGATGATGTGAGTTAAAACCAAAACCTAAACCTAGTTTTAAACCAGTTAAATCTTTTGTTAGTGGAGGTTTTGATTCCCAAGAGACAAACCAGATTGAGAATATCTCTAATCTTGATTTTTGCAAAAAGAAACTTGCGAGGAATCTCATAAGGTTGTTCATTCATCAAACACTTTGTCTCAGTTTTCATCATCTAATTCTTTCAAAGTTCAGAAAGAAACGTATGTGCGTGTTTACAAGGAAAACGCTCTTGTTTTCATTGTGATACTGTTGGTCATATCATGAAAGACTGTCCAAACAAAAACTTGGGAAAACTTCTGGAAAATCCAAGGTTGGCACGTTCTTTTGTGAATCCATCGACAAAATCTGTACACATGACTGTGGATAGTGATGTAAAGAAGCCAAATGTTCATCCTGCTTCTGAGTATGTGCAAGTTGAGTCTATGAAAGTTGTGAAGAAGGTGGAGACTACTCATCCAAAAGAAAAATTGTCTAGACCACAACGACGTCGAAGAAATAAACGTTTGAGAAAACTTCTAGAACAAACAGTGGTAAATGACAAGGTTGAGGTAGTGAGTGTGACTGAAAATGTTCCAGTTACATCAAAATGGAAACCAAAATCAACTGTTTCTAGTTCGGAGACCAAATCTACTAAAATTCAGGAGAAATTAGATTGTGTGTTAAAAGAAATTGTTTATTTTGATGAATCAGGACGACCAAAGACCACAATGGCTTGGGTCTCTATTACTAAATAATTGTTTCTGTTTGTATGCAGGGAACTCCAAGGAGGACTGTTGGCAACCATTTGTATGTTGACAGTGGATGTTCTCGACATATGACGGGTAATCTTAGTTTATTGGAAAATGTGAAAGAAATTCAAGGCGGATATGTTGCCTTTGCGGGTAAGAAAGGAAGAAATATTTTTGGCCAAGGAACTGTATCGAATGGAAGATTGAGCTTTGAGAAAGTCAACTATGTTGAGCAGTTGAAGCATAATCTGTTATTTGTTTCGCAAGTCTGTGATAAAGATTTCTCATTTCATTTTAATAAGTCAGAATGTTTGGTTCTAAAGCCGGGATTTGTGATACCAGAAGATTGGATACTTATGCGAGCTCCTCGAAAGAATGATACATATATGTTTAACATGAGCACAGCAACGACAACATCGTCTGTTCCAACGTGTCTTCTTTCAAATGCTTCCGAGTCCGATTCAACTTTGTGGCACCGGAAAATGGCTCACATTAATTTCAGAAAAATGAATTATCTTGCCAAGAATGGGTTGATTTCTGGTGTCCCAATTATGAGATTTCATGTGAATGAAGACTGTATTCCATGCAAGAAAAGGAAGCAACACAAGAAGTCTGATCCTTCAAAGTTGATTAATTCAATTGTGACTCCTCTAGAGTCGTTGCATATGGATTTGTTCAGACCTATTAGTGTCAAGAGTGAAGGAGGCAAATCTTATTGTTTGGTTGTGACTGATGCTTACTCGAGGTTTTCTGGGTAAACTTTCTTGCTTCTAAGGATGAAACAGCTGAAATTCTTAAGTTCCTAATTGTGGGCCTTGAGAAATTATTCAATTTGCAAGTCAGGAGAATTCAAAGTGACAACGGCACAGAATTCAAGAACGAAAATTTGGGTTTATTCTGTTTGACAAAGGGTATCCATCATGAATTCAGTGCTCCTTATGTTCCTCAACATAATGGTGTTGCTGAACGGAAGAATAGAACTCTTATTAAGACGGCTCGTACTATGTTATCTAATTCAAAGCTACCGGTTACTTTATGGGCAGAAGCCGTAAATACAGCTTCCCATGTTCTCAATAGGGTTTTGACCGTGAAGAAACACAACAAAACTTGTTATGAATTGCTGAACAATCGAAAGCCTAATTTGGCGTATCTTTTGCCCTTTGGAAATCCATGTACCTTGTTAAAGACTCGCGATGTTCCTACGAAATTCAGCTCGAAGGCGATTGAGGGAATTTTCTTGGGATATGTTGCTAATTCTCATAATAAGAGAGTGTTTAACAAAGAATCACGTCAAATTGAAGAGTGGTTCATATTGACTGTGATAATCGTTCTATTCCTTAGGATGCAAAAGGTCCTTCTTGGGCATTTGATTATGATGCATTATTCAGATCTTTCAATGTTATTCCTGAACTTTCTCCTGCTAAAGCTGAAAAACTCTATCAGCCCTACTGTAATGATGATTTAATTGTTGATCCTTGTTCGGTTATTCCAATTGTGGATACTCCTTCAGTTGATCCGAATGTAGCTTCAACTTCGGGTACAACACAACATGATGACTCTGATGATGATGAAACTGTGTTTCAGGAGTCTTCAATTGATTTCTAGGACATAGTTGATGATTCATCAGCATCGGCATCAGTTGTGGGGAGTTGCCTTCAAATCTTGATACAGTTATTCAAATTTCAGATATTCTTCAATCTCGTGTGCATAAGAATCATCCAACTGACAATATTATTGGGAATTTGAATGCGGTTGTTCAAACGAGGCATCGTACCCTTGCAGAAAAATCATGTTTGTATACTAAGATTGTAGATACAAATATCTTGGAGATGTGTTTACATGCTTGTTTTATTTCTCAAATTGAACCTAAGAATATGGTTAAGGCTTTGGATGATGATTGTTGGATTGAGGCCATGCAGGAAGAATTGGCTCAATTTGATAAATTGCATGTTTGGGATTTGGTTGACTTACCAAGGGTTCAAGATCTATTTGCACAAAGTGGGTTTTCAAATGTAAACGTTTTTATCTTGGAGTTTTGGTACGTAATAAGGCAAGACATGTTGTCCAAGGTTTTAATCAGCAAGAAGGTGTTGATTACACTGATGTTTACGCTCCAGTTGCGAGGATAGAGGCGATCTGATTATTTCTAGCTTATGCTTCTTTCAAGGGTTTCAATGTTTTTCAATTGGACGTAAAAGGTGCTTTTCTGTATGGAAAGGTAAAGGAAGAGGTATATGTGAAACAGCCGCCTGGTTTTGAAGATCCCAAGTTTCCTGACAAGGTTTTTAAATTGGATAAAGCGTTGTATGGACATCATCAAGCTCCTCGTGCTTGCTACGAAACTCTATTGGCGCATTTACTTGAAAATGGATTTGGGCGTGGTCAAATTGATTCTACCCTTTTCATCAGAAAAGCACGGGAGATTTATTACTTATTCAAATCTATATTTATGACATAATTTTTGGTTCGACGAATGTTGATCTATGTAAAGACTTTGAAAGAGTGATGAAGTTGAAATTCGAGATGAGCAGCATAGGAGAATTATCGTTCTTTTTGGCTCTTCAGGTTGACCAGAAGAAGGATGGTTTTTATATTCATCAAACAAAGTATGTTGCTGATATTCACAAGAAGTTTAATATGGAAAATGCTTCAGCTTCCAGCACTCCAATTCTAGTTAATCACAAACTAGATTCTGACCTGAAAGGGAAAGAGGTGGATTATAGATTATACCGAGGAATGATCGGGTCTTTGATGTATTTGACAGTGTCACGTCCAGATATCATGTTCGCAGTATGTTTGTGTTCGATATTTCAGTCTACGCCGAAGGAATCTCGTTTGATTGCTGTAAAGCGGATTTTTAGATACTTAAAGGGTAAACCAAGGTTGGGATTATGGTATCCATCTAATTCTGACTTTGATTTTACAGCTTTTACAGATTCAGATTATGGAGGTTGTGGTCTGGACAGAAAATCAACATCTGGTGATTGTCAATTTCTAGGGAATAGACTTGTGTCCTGGCAATGCAAAAAGCAAACCTCATTTGCAATTTCAACATGTGAGGCAGAATATATTGCAGCAACCAGTTTTTGTTCCCAGATCCTTTGGATTCAACAACAGTTGAGGGATTATGGTTTGAACTTTACAGGGACACCAATGATGATTGATAACACAGCCACCATGTCGATCACAACAAATCCTGTGAAACATTAAAAAACAAAGCACATAGATATTCGACATCATTTTATTCGTGATTGTGTAGAAAAGAAGCTGATTGAGTTGGTGAAAGTTCATACGGATGACAATTTTGCTGACTTATTTACCAATGCATTCGATCGTTCACGGTTTGAATTTCTTACTCAAATGATTGGTATGCTTAATCCAACGTGACAAAGGTTTTTCATGGAAGTTATTTTTTTAGTTTTATAGATTATTTAACAGTAAATAGTTTTATGCTTTACTTTTAGATAGTTTTCTTGCTTTCTGAAAAACCCAAACAAATTGAAAAAGATAAAATCGGCACTGCTTGAAGTTAGAGAAGAAATGATAGTACATCAGTAGGTGATCACATATTCATGACCATAGATTGACTACCTAGTGTCTTCTCTCATGATTATGCTTTCTTAATTTGATCTAAACTTCTAAAGTCTGCATAAACAGGAAATTATAGCTTCATGACTACATGACAGTTTATATATAATCTTTTAATTTGAATATTTACATGTAATTTGAATTGTCAATAGGCTAGAAGCGTTTTTAGTCCATTAGTAATGTGAAAACATAATGATCTATGTTACAATTGTGATTTGAACCCATGGTGTGTCGGGTGTGTGTGTGTGTGTTAAAAGATCATTATCAAATAAAGAATATGATACTTTATTTCATGCGATCAGTATCGGACTATATTGATTAGCACAATGTTTCAGTTCACTTTACTGCCCATGTCCCGAAAAGCATGCAATGTGAAGTTGGACTAAGATATGTTTCTGACAACTTGTTGGAACATATACTCACCCTTGGATCCATTATCTTGATTCCATTGAATATATCCAGATAACAGTTGGATCACGCTACCCTATGTCATTGAATCAATCGATTCTTTGATCATTCTTATGTTGAAGAAATCTATCGGTACAATCTTTCTGTTACTATTAATTATCATACTTCATCCAAACCAAGCTATATGAATCATTCGATTCTGAATCATTCTGATTCAATATATCCTTCGGGATCTGATTTCATTGATGTGCTAATTGAGATAGTCTCATCCTGGAGATTGATCTAAACTTTGCATAGGTCTCAATATGTCTTGAAGATAGTGCAAATTTTATATTTTTGTTGACATATTTGTGGGGTACACATTGTCTTCATATAAATGGTACTTAGTCACAAGAATGTGGGATAAAAATGCTTGTAGTTTAAATTTTATAAGGTTGACAATTTGAATTGACATGTAGTATATTGCAAATTCGGTATGAATAAGTTAGCATGTCATGAAGAGATTTTGTTTACTTTGAAGTTTATTGCGCATCATTACATAAATTTCTGAAAAAGGAAAAGGTCAATATTCAAAGACCATGATAAAGAAAGATGTGATGTTTGTGATCTGTTAGTGAATGAATAGATATTTTCAAAAGATTTAATTGTTTGTTTGCTGAGCAAAATATCTGTGTATATGCAGAATGCCATAGGTTCACCCTTAGATCTGCTAGAGATTTTATATTCAAAATGGGTATGTGATACATCAAAGATACTGATATGATCTTCTTACTCACAGTGTTTGACCAAAAATATGTGATTTTGTATGTACAGAGAAAAACCAAAAAAGATTTTGATTTTAGTTGATATAGTGTTACTACTTTAATTCATTAAGAAAATTCAAAAAGATTTTAGTGAGTTTTAGCTTAAAGTTTGAAAAATAAAAAAAATATATATATATGTTCTTTACTTTTTCTTTTATCTTTTCTAAGAAAAATTCAAAAAGATTTTGTTTTAATCTTCCGTGAAAAATTATTATAACTTTGGATTGAGACTGCTGTATAGGTTGCAAGTTTGTATGGGGTCCTTCTCCCAATATAATACTTGGTTAAAGGAAGTACAACACAAAACATCTAGTTCAGAGGATATGTGTAGGGAATTATTTGTCAAAGAATTTGAAGAACAAGACTTGAAGATAAAGACCAAGCTGTTGTCAAGAAAGAGTCTGTTGGAGCATGTTTTGTGACAACAAGCCTTGTAATAGATTAGTCTTTATGTTTAACATTTTATTTGTTTTGTATTGTAAAAGTTTAAGTTTGCATAGGCGAACTTGTCTAGTTCGCCTGGTATATAGTTGAGGCGAACTTATTAAGTTCGCCGGGACTAAGAGAGGCGAACTTAACAAGTTCGTCTCTACTAAGAGAGGCGAACTTAACAAGTTCGCCTGGACTAAAAAAGGCGAACTTGGACTAAGAGAGGCGAACTTAACAAGTTCGCGTGGTGTAGAGTGTGTGGCTATAAATAGTTCATGAGTGATTCAGATCTGTAAGAAGAGAGAAGACGAAAGAGTTAGAACTTAGAACAGAGGATTCATTTGTGTGTACTATTTGTGAGATAATACAAGAAGCTTTCATCGAAATCGTGTCTTGTGTGATTGTTTTACATTCAGTATTATTTGAGACGTACGTATAAGATAGGATTCCGCACTTCGTATTCGTATTACGTGTTTTACAGCAGATATCGATCAGTAGACCCGCTGGGACCTACAAGTACAAAAGCTATGACACTATCTAGAGTGTTTGTCACACAAAAGTGCTTCAACATATTATATGGTTTATAAAAATAATTTTTATACAAATTTTAGGGTTTTAGAAACAGTTTAAAAAAAACAAGCAGGCCACACGGACTCGAACCCGGGTCTGCTAGGGAGTAAGTGTACTACCACTGGGTTACAGTCGGATCTTGTAAGGGAATTGCTCCTCGAATGGGTTTAACATGCGCCCGAGTTGGGACCTGAGTTGGATTTTAAAAATAGGTGCAAAAAGCCCGGCCGGTCACGTGGGCCGTGGGTTTCGAACCCACATTGTCACACCCCGACCGATGGCAGAATCATCGGGGCGGGACATGTAGACTGTTCATAAGCACAAGGTTGACTAGATTGAATATATTAAACATCAAATTTCATAACAAGTAGTCCAAACACAACCAAATCCAAGATAGAACAAAATTGAAAATACATAGAGTTCTTTTATTTAAATTAACTAAGTCCAATCCTATGTGTATCACATCTTGAACAATCTCACATGTTAGAACCTGAAACATGAATAAAATAAAGTCAACTAAAAAGTTGGTGAGTATAAGACAGGTTTATATAGGTAGCATATAGTTTGTAAAACAAATCCTTACATAACATGATAAATAAGGCATTTATGGGGAGCAGCTATTGTGTAACCATGCACAATCAAACCTTTGTAACTAGCATGCAAAATTGTGTTGTCGGTATCAATCACCCCAATCTGGGTGGGTTTGTCAGACTCAATAGATCTATCATTGAAAACAGTCGGCTTGTATAGTTAATGATTGCACATAATCGCATTCAAAGGTTAGCACACCTAGCACTCGGGCATAAAGCTCAAATTGCACACATGAATGTAAATAGGATTTGTACTTGTGTTGTTTGTGTAAATGTAACTTGTAATTTGAATAATGTTAATGTTTCACCCCAAAAGTGTAAAAGAGTAAAAGGGGCTATGAAATACTCACTTGGTTTGAAGGCGTAGCTAACAAAGATACTAGGTAGACTAAAGATCCTTGAAATGCACGAGTTAACCTAAAGTGTAATGTGTATGGTATTAATAGTGTGCACAAGAGTTTAATTCTAAAGTTGTATTTGAACTTGTGTAAAAAGTCATTGATTTGTAATTGGAGTATTGAATAAAATATATAAAGTTTGAAAGAGTATTTTTAGAACATTTTGATTAAGGTTTGAGTTTGAATAATTAAATAAGTAATGTAAATAATTATTATTTATGAAAACATTGTAAGTATTAGTTATAAGTTAGTATAATTAATTAATCATTTTTGTTTAAATATAAATTAAATAAATAATCATTATTTTATTTATTTATTTATAAAATATAACTTAACCATTTAAATACTTTTTAAATGAAAGGTTTGGCAATAATTGTAAGTTAAATTTTATAAACTTTAAATAAATAAATTTTCATTAAATATTTGCTCTTTCTAGATAAGATTAAGTGTAATTTTTATAAAAATCAACTATTTTTATTTTGTAATCTAATCAGAATATTTATGGTTTGAAAAATATATAAAATTTATAGTTCTGCCAGGAATTTAACTCACACACGACCGTGCCTGGGAAGGGCACGATCGTGCTCAAACCACGGGCGCGGCCATGCTAGCCAGGGCGTGACCGTGTTGATCAAATTGAGGCTTAACTAACTAAATCATTAGGCACGACCGTGCCTTGGCCAGGCACGATCGTGTCTATGATCCTAAGACACGACTAAGATTAGTCAAAGGGCATGATTGGGTCTGGACAGGAGGACACGAAAGCGCTGATAGTCGGCACGACCGCGTCTCATGAGGCACGACCGCGCTAGATGATTAGCGCGACCGTGTCTGTTCCAAATCAGGAACGAATTGACCGATTCTTATAATAATAGGGTTGGGAATCATAGGGCTTTTATTTACCGTGCTATTACGAGCCTTGTTATATAGATTAATTGTATGTAAGTCATGTTTAGAATTGGGTTTGATTAAATCACTTTTTGAACAAAACTTAGATTCGGGTTTCGGACTAATTCTATATTGAGAGCCCAAATTAATATGGGGCTTTCGATCTATAGGATAAATAGACTGTGGAAAGAGTTTCAATTACTTGGATGGATGACAAATTGATAGATGACGGTAGGAAGGAGTTCCGGCGTCGACGAGTTCGGTCTCCGGCGTCTTCCACTGCACTTCCGGCTAAACATGTGTGTTCAGGGGTTTCAGAGAGATTCTATGGAGCGATTGATCGAGGGAATTGCTCTTTAGAATAGGAGGATTTTGGTTCAAGTGAAGGATTTTAGTTTTCTTTGAGATGAATCGATTTCTGTTGTCAGTTGTTACGATTGATAATATTATTGTCTTTGATAATGAAAGTGAAACGTATATCGGTTACGAAACTCAACGATTCTCGCGTTTAAAACTGATTTTACGTTTCAACTGATACTAGGCGCGACCGTGCCCAAACGAGGCGCGACCGTGTTAAGGCACCAGGTGCGATCGTTCCAAAGCAAGTCGCGCGACCGTGCCAAAGCACTCGGCGCGACCGTGCCAGAACGAGGCGCGACCGTGCCTATTAGGGTTTCTTGTAAATTTTCAACATTAGACCTTGTAACTTTGGTTTTTGACATATTTGTAAAAATAGATACTTATGTAGTGTTTTAGTAGGTTATAACCGTGTAAAATTTGCGGGTTAACATTGAAATATAGTATTTAATTGATGGTACGAAAAGGAATAAAACAGTGCACTAGAATTGAGTTTGAAATGCATTACATTGAATTGAAAATACGGATACTAAAATCAGAAATGTTACAGTCTCCCCATGTTGAGGGAATTTCGTCCCGAAATTTAGCTAGAGGAAACTACGGCATCAGTAAAAAGATGGCGGTACTTGAGCTTCATTTGGTCCTCTCGTTCCCAAGTGAATTCAGGACCACGCTTAGACTCCCAATGAACTTTGACAATAGGAATAGGACTTCGCTTGCGTTGTTTGATTTCACGATCCATAATTTCTACCGGTATATGGAGATTCTCATCGGCGAGACATTTCTTCAGATTTGATACATGAAATGTGGGGTGTACATTGCCAAGAGATGGAGGTAATTCGAGTTTGTAAGCCACTTTTCCAATCCTTTCAAGGATTTTGAATGGACCAACATAGCGAGGGGCTAATTTGCCTTTCTTTCCAAAACGGATCACACCCTTCCATGGGGACACCTTAAGAAGAACAAGGTCACCGACTTGGAATTCCAAGGGTTTTCGTCGTTTATCGGCATAACTCTTTTGCCGACTTCTCGCTGTTCGGATGTTGTCACTGATTTGAATAATCTTGTCGGATGTTTCTTGAATTAGCTCGGGACCGGTGATTTGTGCTTCACCAATCTCGTTCTTGAATTAGCTCGGGACCGACTTGGTTTGTCGGATGTTTCTTGAATTAGCTCGGGAACGACACTTGCGACCATAAAGAGCTTCAAATGGAGCCATGTTGATACTTGTGTGATAGCTATTATTGTAAGAGAACTCAATGATGGATAAATGTGAATCCCAATTTCCACCAAAATCGATTACACAAGCTCTAAGCATGTCTTCAAGTGTTTGGATTGTTCGCTCGGTTTGACCATCAGTTTGGGGATGTTAAGCCGTGCTCAAATCCAATCGTGTGCCAAGAGCAGTTTGGAGAGATTGCCAAAATCGAGAAGTGAACCAGGCATCTCGATCGGATATTATGTTCAAGGGAACACCATGACGGCTCACAATTTCATCAATGTAAATTCGAGCTAGTTTTTCAACCCGATAGTCTTCACGGATAGGCAAGAAATGAGCAGATTTGGTGAGACGATCAATGATCACCCAAATACTATCATAACCACTCGAGGTGCGAGGGAGTTTGGTAATAAAATCCATAGCTAAGTTTTCCCATTTCCACACGGAAATTTCCGGTTGTTCAAGTAAACCAGAAGGACGTTGATGTTCGGCTTTGACTTTGGAGCAGGTTAAACATTTGGCAACATAAAGAGCAATGTCCTTTTTCATACCGGGCCACCAATATTGTTGGCGAAGATCTTGGTACATTTTATCCGCACCAAGATGAATAGAATAACGAGTCTTGTGAGCCTCGTTCATGAGAAATGTATGGAGATCATCGCGATCGGGAATCCAAATACGGTTCAAGTAATAAAGTAAGCCATTGGGTTTTGATTCAAGCAGAAGTTCAACACCACACGACATTTCTTCATACATGTTACCCTCGGTGACTGAGACGTGTTGAGCTTCTAAGATGCGGTTTTGGCTGTCGGTTTGAATTCGAACACTTTGAAGCATGACATGGTTCTTTCGACTCAAAGCGTCGGCTACAGCATTCGCTTTGCCGGGATGGTAACGAATCTCGCAGTCATAGTCGTTAAGGAGTTCAACCCAACGTCGTTGCCTCATATTGAGTTCCTTTTGATTGAAGATGTGTTGGAGACTTTTGTGGTCGGTGAACACCACACATTTTGTGCCATATAGATAATGTCTCCAAATCTTTAATGCGAATACGACCGCACCCAACTCGAGATCGTGCGTCGTATAATTCTTCTCATGAATCTTAAGTTGCCTTGATGCATAAGCGATTACTTTGCCTCGTTGCATAAGAACATAACCAAGACCTTGGTTAGAAGCATCACAGTAGACAACTAAATCATCATTCCCATCAGGGAGGGTCAAAATGGGAGCATTGCACAACTTTTGCTTAAGGGTTTGGAAAGCTTCTACTTGCTTTGGTCCCCATTCATAAGTCTTACCCTTGTGGGTCAAAGCGGTAAGGGGGACAGCAATTTTAGAGAAGTTTGAGATGAAACGACGGTCATATCCCGCAAGACCCAGAAATGAACGAACTTCAGTGGGAGCCTTCAGGGTATTCCAATTCTTAACCGTTTCGATCTTAGGAGGGTCAACATGAATACCCTTGTCGTTGACAATGTGACCAAGAAATTGAACTTCTTTTAACCAAAATTCACATTTGGAGAATTTGGCATATGGTTGTTCTTTCTTCAAGAGATCCAAGACCAATCTAAGATGTTGCTCATGATCGACTTTAGTCTTGGAATAGATTAAGATGTCATCGATGAAAACGATCACGAACTTATCAAGGTACGGTTTGCACACACGATTCATGAGATCCATGAAAACTGCGGGTGCATTGGTTAGTCCAAAAGGCATAACCATGAACTCGTAATGACCATACCTTGTTCGGAAGGCAGTCTTTGGAATATCGTCTTCTTGCACACAGAGTTGGTGATACCAGATCGAAGATCAATCTTCGAGAAGCAAGTAGAACCTTGAAGTTGATCAAAGAGGTCATCAATTCTAGGTAAAGGATAACGGTTTTTGATAGTAAGCTTGTTGAGTTCGCGGTAGTCAATACACATGCGAAATGATCCATCCTTCTTTTTAATGAATAAGACGGGTGCACCCCACAGTGAATGACTCGGACGGATGAATCCCTTGTCGGAGAGCTCTTGAAGTTGACTTGCAAGTTCTTGCATTTCAGAAGGTGCAAGACGGTATGGAGCTCTAGCCACGGGGTTAGCTCCGGGCACAAGATCAATGCGAAATTCTATTTGGCGAACAGGTGGAAGGCCGGATAAGTCTTCGGGGAATACTTCAGGAAAATCTCGGATAATGGGGATATCTTGAATACGCTTCTTTTTAACATCCTTTTGAACGATATGGGCCAAAAAGGCCACGTACTTCTTTCGTAAGTACTTTTGAGCAGTAGTGCATGACATTAATTTAAGCCCTTTGTAAGGCTTTTCACCAAAGACTCTCAACGTTTCTCCCGATGGTAGAGGTATTCGAATACACTTCTCAAAGCAAATGACTTCGGCATGATGATTTGATAGCCAATCCATGCCTATGATGATATCAAAGCTCCCTAGTGGCATTGGAACAAGGTTGATTGGGAATGTGTGATCATTAAGTTCTAAAGAGCAATCATAGATAATGGATTCCATTGTAAGGGAGTCACCATTTGCTACCTCAACGGTGAAGGTTTTCTCTAATTAGGATCGTGTCTTTGCAAGTAAAGGTTCAAAATTAAGTGACACAAACTTTTATCGGCACCGGTATCGAATAAAATGGAGGCATATTGACTATTAACAAGAAACGTACCATTGACCACGTCATTGTTGGCTTGAGCTTCATTGGCGTTTATGTTGAAAGCACGCCCACGAGCTCCACCTTGTCTAGCATTGACTAACTTTGGGCATTGATCACGGTAATGGTTCGGGTTGCCACACTCATAACATGCTCGCCTATTTTCAATAGCAGGTACGCCTTGATTAGCCACTTGGGTGTTGGTTTGGTTTGGTGGGTTGACTTGGCCCGCAAGAGCTTTGGTCCTACAAACATTAACTCTATGGCCATATCTCCCACAATAAGCACAAATGCGACATGGGATGCTTTGGGGATGATGGTAGTTGCAGGTGGCACAAAGTGGGTAGATTCCAACATATGGCTTTTTGGCCGGTGCTTGAACCATAGGTGCAGCTTGGTTAATAGGAATAGCAGGAGTGACCACAGCATAGTTTCTAGTCTTCCTTTTCCTATTATTGTGGGAGGGTTCAGTTATGGCTTCTTTATTGTGGGTAGGAGGGGTTATAGTGTCAGAAACTTTCTTGGTGCCCTTTTTAGTAAGAGTCCCCGCCTTCACATGATTATCGGTTAAGGTAGCGGACAAACGGATGGCATCTTCAAGTGTCGCGGGATTCCTTCCTAGGACAGTATCTTGAATTTGTCTAGGTAGTCCCCCAATATACTTTTCAATGTAGCGGGACAGAGGGGTGACCATGTGGGGCACAAGAAGACTCAACTCATGGAACCGAGTCGTATACGTCAAGTTTTCACCACTATCTTGGGCAAGATCCCAAAATTCGGCTTCAAGTTTCTTTACTTCATTTCGAGGACATAATTCCTCGGTCATTAGCCTTTTAACCTCATCCCAAGCTAAGGCCATTGCAACATCCACACCTCGATTTCTCTTCTCCCCATTCCACCACGTGAGTGCCCGTTTTTGTAGGACACTTGTAGCATGACGAACACGAAGGTTGTCGGGGCAGTCACTATTGAGAAAGGTATTCTCAATGCTTTCGAACCATTGAAGGAGTCCAGTAGCTCCTTCAGTACCATAGAACTTGAGGGGATTGCACGAGTTGAAGTGCTTGAAGGTGCATTGAGATGGGTTGTTACCACCATTTCCACCATTTCCACCATTACCACTATTACTACCATTTCCACCATTGTTTCCATTGGTGGCACTATTAGCTTGAGTGAGTTGTGTCACGAGTTGTGCAAGAATAGCAACAATGTCGGTATTGGCGTTGGCCGCGGGAGCACGACGAGGAGGCATTCTACAGAATTTCACAAGACAAGAAAAGATGTAAGAACTCATGAGAATTGTTTGGATTTAATAGAATAAGGTAACAAGATAAATAGATAATCATAGTTTGGATTGTACTCAAATAGTGATATAATCACTCGAATACTAGGACACATTAAGGTTAATTAAACTTATATAATTTTCAAGGAGACATGCTTTAGCCTATAAGTAAACACTCATCTCGGGAATTCCCAGGAAAGCATACGGGTCCCCCGGTTGATTGGGATTTATGTGAAATGCTTTCCTAGACAGAAAACCCAAAATACAGGTGTCACTCTTCCAGATTGTACGTGTCCTCAAATAATTAACAAAGCTTAAAAACCTTAACGAGAAAATAAAGAAATTTTATGGATCTAGCTTCATGAAGTTTCCACATGCTTAGAAAGATAAAGATAGAGAAGAAGATAAGAATATTATGAGGTTTTAGGATATAGGAAAAGATATTGTTTATTTAATTTATCATTTAAGTATATACTAATAAGCCATGGGTGTTTAACAATTAAGTCATCAAATAAAATAATAACTAATCATAGTAAGCATGTAGCACATAGCATGTAACACATAACATATAACATATAGCATGTAGCATATAACATGTAATCATGAAACATAGCATAGGTAGGTGTCCTAAAGTTATAGTCTAGGTCAAGGTGTCTAATAACCTAATTCCCTATAACCAAGGCTCTGATACCAATCTGTCACACCCCGACCGATGGCGGAATCATCGGGGCGGGACATGACTGTTCATAAGCATAAGGTTGACTAGATTGAATATATTAAACATCAAATTTCATAACAAGTAGTCCAAACACAACCAAATCCAAGATAGAACAAAATTGAAAATACATTGAGTTCTTTTATTTAAATTAACTAAGTCCAATCCTATGTGTAGCACATCTTGAACAATCTCACACGTTAGAACCTGAAACATGAATAAAATAAAGTCAACTAAAAAGTTGGTGAGTATAACACAGGTTTATATAGGTAGCATATAGTTTGTAAAACAAATCCTTACATAACATGATAAATACGACATTTATGGGGAGCAGCTATTGTGTAACCATGCACAATCAAACCTTTGTAACTAGCATGCAAAATTGTGTTGTCGGTATCAATCACCCCAATCTGGGTGGGTTTGTCAGACTCAATAGATCTATCATTGAAAACGGTCGGCTTGTATAGTTAATGATTGCACATAATCGCATACAAAGGTTAGCACACCTAGCACTCGGGCATAAAGCTCAAATTGCACACATGAATGTAAATAGGATTTGTACTTGTGTTGTTTGTGTAAATGTAACGTGTAATTTGAATAATGTTCATGTTTCACCCCAAAAGTGTAAAAGAGTAAAAGGGGCTATGAAATACTCACTTGGTTTGAAGGCGTAGCTAACAAAGATACTAGGTAGACTAAAGATCCTTGAAATGCACGAGTTAACCTAAAGTGTAATGTGTATGGTATTAATAGTGTGCACAAGAGTTTAATTCTAAAGTTGTATTTGGACTTGTGTAAAAAGTCATTGATTTGTAATTGGAGTATTGAATAAAATATATAAAGTTTGAAAGAGTATTTTTAGAACATTTAGATTAAGGTTTGAGTTTGAATAATTAAATAAGTAATGTAAATAATTATTGTTTATGAAAACATTGTAAGTATTAGTTATAAGTTAGTATAATTAATTAATTGTTTTTGTTTAAATATAAATTAAATAAATAATCATTATTTTATTTATTTATTATTAAAATGTAACTTAACCATTTAAATACTTTTTAAATGAAAGGTTTGGCAATAATTGTAAATTAAATTTTATAAACTTTAAATAAATAATTTTCCATTAAATATTTGTTCTTTCTAAATAAGATTAAGTGTAATTTTTATAAAAATCAACTATTTTTATTTTGTAATCTAATCAGAATATTTATGGTTTGAAAAATATATAAAATTTATAGTTCTGCCGGGAATTTAACTCACACATGACCGTGCCTGGGAAGGGCACGATCGTGCTCAAACCACGGGCGCGGCCATGCTAGACAGGGCGCGACCGTGTTGATCAAATTGAGGCTTAACTAACTAAATCATTAGGCACGACCGTGCCTTGGCCAGACACGATCGTGTCTATGATCCTAAGACACGACTGAGATTAGTCAAAGGGCATGATTGGGTCTGCACAGGAGGACACGACCGCAAAGATAGTCGGCACGACCGCGTCTCATGAGGCACGACCGCGCTAGATGATTAGCGCGACCATGTCTGTTCCAAATCAGGAACGAATTGACCGATTTTTATAATAATAGGGTTGGGAATCATAGGGCTTTTATTTACCGTGCTATTACGAGCCTTGTTATTTAGATTAATTGTATGTAAGTCATGTTTAGAACTAGGTTCGATTAAATAATTTTTGAACAAAACTTAGATTCGGGTTTCGGACTAATTCTATATTTAGACCCCAAATTAATATGGGGCTTTCGATCTATAGGCTAAATAGACTGTGGAAAGAGTTTCAATTACCCGGATGGACGACGAATTGATAGATGACGATAGAAAGGAGTTCCGGCGTCGACGTGTTCGGTCTCCGGCGTCTTCCACTGCACTTCCGGCTAAACCAGTGTGTTCAGGGGTTTCAGAGAGATTCTATGGAGCGATTGATCGAGGGAATTGCACTTTAGAATAGGAGGATTTTGGTTCAAGTGAAGGATTTTAGTTTTCTTTGAGATGAATCGATTTTTGTTGTCAGTTGTTACGATTGATAATATTATTGTCTTTGATAATGAAAGTGAAACGTATATCGGTTACGAAACTCAACGATTCTCGCGTTTAAAACTGATTTTATGTTTCAACTGATACTGGCGCGACCGTGTTAAGGCACCAGGCGCGATCATTCCAAAGCAAGTCGCGCGACCGTGCCTATTAGGGTTTCTTGTAAATTTTCAACATCAGACCTTGTAACTTTGGTTTTTGACATATTTGTAAAAATAGATACTTATGTAGTGTTTTAGTAAGTTATAACCGTGTAAAATTTGCGGGTTAACATTGAAATATAGTATTTAATTGATGGTACGAAAAGGAATAAAACAGTGCACTAGAATTGAGTTTGAAATGCATTACATTGAATTGAAAATACGGATACTAAAATCAGAAATGTTACACACACCACCAGGTCCGATGGAGCATAGACTTAACCAGTCGGACCAGGTTGTTCACTGATTAATAAGGAATCTTAAATTTGAAATACGTTAACTCAATCGAACCCGATTCATTCTTTGAACTCGTATAAACAGGTCATGGATTCAAAGTGCAATCGAGTTCGATATCCTCTGTCTTGCGAAATTGACAGAGGGATATTGATTGCCATGTGATTACGAACCTGTAGGCACAAAGCTCACGTGATTTGATGCAGAGATGAGTGCGGACGACTGGGATGAAGGTTCTACAGCTCTTACTACTCGGCAGAACTCCGGATGTGAAATGAGGATCTGGTGAATGTTCAGAGAGTTTGAGATGATGACTGCGCAAGTGCGTGGCCGGTTTAATTTTATTAATTTCATTCACACAAGGCGATTTAATTCGGATTTGATCATAATAGTAGAAGGTAACGAATTACGCGTTAATCCATTGAATTGGGGATGAATCGGGTCACGTTAAGGGACTAGATACATGACGGATTGATTTGCGCATGATTTGCAGGATTGGGGACGCGTTAATTTCATGAATTGAATGTGATTTGATACGGATTTGACTATCCAAAGTCAATTCGTTCGAACTTTGAATTGACCGCTCAATTGGGTCGCTTATTGATTGTACACAATCGGGGAAGCCCGAATCAACTGATCTAGTGGATCCTATGAGTTGGATTTGTGGATTTTGGCCTTGTTTGACTTTTAAAAGTCAAACGGGTCAATTTCCTTTGAAATTGATCAACATTTGGACTTGAGGGTTCAAGAATAAGGTTCAAATGGTTAAATGTTCAATCAAGGGTAGATTTACTTCTTAATTTAGTGTATGTATGTGTATGCATTTGTAATATGTATAAATATATACATATGTATGTCTAAATATATATATATACATGTATATGTATAGAGATTTTGAGATAAAAGTGGGATAAAATTGTGAATTTTTATTGATAATTAGGGTTTAGTTGTTTGCATAATGAATTTAAGACGTTGTAATAGAATTGGTTATCAAATGTGTTACATTGGATTGAAAATAAAAGTAATAAAATCGAAAATGTTACACAGGTTCTGTTGTAGAAGGAATTTGTTCAGTAGCTGCTAGACTGTGGAAATCTTCAACACTAACTTCTTGAGTTAAAAAAATTGGAGCACTATTAAGTCTTGTTCCACCTTTTGAAGTTGATCAATTTGATGTTGTTGCTGTGTAATAATACCCTTCTGTTTATTACTTGCAGTCTTCAAATATCTGATCTCTCTTGTATTAGCAGCTTCTCTACTTTGTAAGTTCGAGATCTGAGTCTTCAACTGACTTACAACATCGGATGTTTCTCTGGTTGCATAGTTTAGGAACACTTAATCAACCAGTCTATAATCATTTGCTTTCTTTGACTTGTGCTTTTTAGGTACTTCTTTAGCCTTGCCATTGCCTTTGTCAAGAGTTGTTGTCATTTTCTTCTTCTTCTTCAACTCTGGATCAGTAAACACGATACCCTTAGACGGAGGAGGTCTAGAAGGTATGGTCTTTGTCTTTTCAGTCTCTTTTCTCTTTCTAGATGGGGGTGTTGCAGTTGCTGTTATTTGTTCTTTAGGAACTATCAGAACTTCAATATTAACACTCAAAGTGTCTTCATTTTCAGCAATGAATTCCTCTGTATGACTCATCAACGGTTCAGTAGGTTCATCATTAGCTTCAGGAACTCTATTCTCTTCAACATTCACATCAGTTGCTTCATATTCTCCCATATGAGTATCAAATCTTGGTTCTTCAACTTGTATTTGAACTTCTGATTGAATTTCAGGTAAGACATTATTTTGACCACCGTCATTACCTTGATCGTCATCATTTACTTAATCATCATTATTTCCTTGATCATTACCTTCACTATCACTATCAACTCTAACTTCAATATCTTCAGCCATCATATTATCTATTTAATCTTCCAGATTGAAGTCTGGATCATGATTTTCTTCCAGCATGTTAGGAAATAATGGTGTCACAGTACCACTAAACCTACTTGTCTTCCTTACATTGTTCATGCTGCTAAATATAACTTCTTGCATTGAATCCATTGGTAATTCAACACTATCATTCTCAAGATTTTACAGCAAAGTGTTGATGATCATTTGAACAAATCTTGGATACATTAAGAACTTGTAGTTCTGCCTTGGTCCCATAAAGTTACTTATCATTGCTTCAAAAAACATTCTAGAAAAGTTGAACCGTCTATGTGTTGCAAGACAAACTACAACTCTGCTGAAGACTTCACCTATCTGATCAAAAGCAGACGTTCTGAGACTCATACACTGTATCAGAACATGAACCAGATACCTCCATTGTTTCCCAAACATTGTTTTAGTAACTTGTCTTCTCAAGAATGTTCCCTCATAGCCCACTGTCATAATAATCCCTGAGACTGCTGTAACATTTCTGATTTTCATTATCTGTATTTCAATTCAATATGATACATTTCAAACCCAATTCTAGTACACTGATTTGTTCTATTCGTACCAACGATTAAATACTATGTTTTCAACTCAAGTCTGCAATTTTTACACGAGTACATCCTATTAAATTCTACAAAAGTTCATATTTATACAAATCTGTCAATGCTGAAAATTGCAAGGACTGATTTTATAAATAAATAACCAGAAACCCTAATAGGCACGGTCGCGCCTCGTTCTGGCACGGTCGCGGCAAGTGCCTTGGCACGGTCGCGCGCCTTGCTTTAGAACGGTCGCGCCCGGTGCTTTGGCACGGTCGCGCCTCTTTTTGGTACGGTCGCGCCGCTCGTCAACTGAAACGTAAATGCAGCCTTTAATCGTGGAATTGTTTGATTTCGTAACCTTCATGCACGTTTCTACCATTAACAACCCAATTAAGAATTTTAATCATCGTATTTACAACAAATAAACTCAAATACACCTATTCCTCTCAAAACCGTCATTTCACTTTCGCGAGATCACGAATTTCTCCATTACGATCCAAATTCTCTCCTGCAAACACACGATAACCACTACTCGACCCTCTCTAAGGATTCTGAACACGTGAATTAGCCGGAGCTGCAGCAAAGGATACCGGAAACCAAACCCGTCGCCGCCGGAACTCGTTTCTACCACATGCTATCAATTAATCATCTTTTCGGGTAATTGAAACCTCCTACATCTACGTTTTAGTCTGTAGATCAAAAACCCTCATCTAATTTGGCTTACAATATGAAAATCATCAAGAACCCGAATCTATGTTTCATTCTAAAATGGTTTAATCGAACCCTGCTTTGAACAAGTTTTAAATACAATTAATATATTCCAATAGACTCGTAATAACCCTACAGATGAAAGCACTATGAAATCCAACATTAACAATATAAGATTTAAGAAATTCGTTCCTGTTTTGGAACAGACACGGTCGCGCTAGTATTCTAGCGCGGTCGTGCTTCATGAGTGTGTGAGTAAAATCTTGGTCGTGCCTCACACACTCAGACCCGGTCATGCCCCTTGGCTAGACATGGTCGTGCCTCAGAACCCTAGACACGGTCGTGCCTGGCCCAGACACGGTCATGCCTAGTGAACAGCTTAGTTATGCCTTCTGCTTTGATCAACACGGTCGCGCCCTAACTAGCACGGTCGCGCCCGTGGTTCTAGCACGATCGTGTCTTGTCCCAGGCACGGTCGTGTGTGTGAGTAAAATCTTGACAGAATAATTATTTTTATATTTTAAAAACAATAAGTATTTCAGATTAATTTTCAAATAAAAATAATTGATTTTATAAAGATTTATATTAACTTTATTTAAAAAAAAAAGATCAAATTCTTAATCCTAAAATAAATAGAAATTAGTTATTTAAATTTATAAAATTAAATTTATACTTATTGTTAAACCCTACACTTAAATATTATTTACACATCTTTATGAAAATAAAGTAAATAAATTTATATTTAAAATAAAACAGCTGACACATTTTTATAACTAAATGACTAAGTTACATATTTTATAAATAAATAAATAAGGTAACAATTATTTATTTAATTTACACTTAAACAAAAATTATTTATTTAGGTTATAATTAATTACCCTTAATACCTACATTATTTTTTTAACTAAGTAAATAAATAATAATTTTGTTTATTTAGTTATTCCAAACTCAAACCTTAATTTTATACAACACCATTCAAGTACAACCACAAACATCTACAACTTCAAATTCCTTATACACACATCCAATTCAACCTTAGACTGAGACATAGACTATTGTGCACATTATTGATTCAATACATATTACACTCTAGGTTAACGTTGTGCGTTACAAGGATCACAATACTACCTAGTCTCTCGTGTTAGCTACGCCTTCTTGAATCAAGTGAGTATTACATAGCCCCTTTTACTCTTTTACACTTTTTGGGTGGAACATGAACAATATACAAACCATTGCTTACATTTACACAAATTACACAAGTACAAATCCTCTTTACATTCATGTGTGCAAATTTGAGCTTTATGCCTGAGTGCTAGTTGTGCTAACTTTTATGTGCAATTTATGTGGAATCATTAACTATTCAAGCCGACGATAAACAATGATAGATCTATTGAGTCTGAAAAACCCACCCAGATTGGGGTGATTGTTACCGATAACACAATTTTGCATGCTAGTTACAAAGGTTTGATTGTACTTGGTTACACAATAGCTGCTCTCCATAAATGCCTTATTTTATCATGTTATGTAAGGATTTGTTTATTTACAATCTATATGCTATCTATTTACAAACGTGTGTATGCTCACCAACTTTTTAGTTGACCTTATTTTATTCATGTTTCTGGTGCTAATGTGTGAGTTTGATCAAGACATGCTACACTTAAGTTTGGACTTAGTTAATTTAAATTCAAAGAACAATTTGTATTTTCATTTATGTACTTGTTGAATTTTTCTATTTGTGGTTGAATTGTTTGAAATGAAATTGATGATTAAATATTGACATCTAGTGAACCTTGTGCTCATGAACAGTCTACATGTCCCACCCCGACGTTTTCGCCGTCGGTTGGGGTGTGACAACTGCAATATGATTGATTTTGTATGGAAAATCAGCTGAAACTCTGAAATTCAACACTTCCCTTATAACTTGTTCAGTAACATTGATTTTGTTTCCTCCAACTGTGTTTTTTATCCATATTTCTTTGTTTACGTGCTTGTACTTTACATTGTCCCAAAACTCTCTAATATGTTTCTCAAACAATCGAAATTTTGTAGATATTGCTGTATGAATTCTAGAGTTTGTCAGGAACCGTACAATCTCTTCATATCCACATGCTTTCTTAGTATTTGTGGTTAAACACGCACAAATGTTGTGCTTAGGTTCAAACTTCAAACTATTCATATCTATGAAAAACAAAACAAAAGTTAGAAAATTTCTGAAAAATCCTTATCTCTAGACATTTCGATCGAAAACTCCCTTATTTACAACATTTTCGATCAAAAAAACTTCTTTACAACCTTATGACCAGAAAATTTGAAATCCCATAACGTTGAACTTTTTGATCGAAAAATCTATAAACACTTCATCATTTCGATCGAAAACTCTTAAACACTTATGACCAGAAAGATTTAAATCAAACAACTTTGAACTTTTCGGCCGAAAACTCTTTAACAATTCAACAACATTTCGATCGAAAACTCTGAGTTAACCTTTTTGATCAAAAACTTGGAATTTAGCAACTTTCAACTTTTCGATCGAAAACCTTTCTTATCACAACTAACAAACAATCATGATTTTTCGATCGAAAACTCTAATTTTTCAAAATAAGTTTCAAGCACTGACTTTTTGATCGAAAACACATTTCGGACGAATTAGAATTGACTCTTCATTTCCATCCGAAACACTTTTCGTTCCATTCATAAGACTTTTCGGTCCATTCAATCTAGTTTTCGGGCAATTCAAATATTCAAAAATTTAAACAAAAACTAAGGCTTTGGATCTATCCTATGCACCTCTATGAATCACGAGAACATACCTGGATGATCGAAAATGTCTATGAAGCATGATGACGTCAAAAATCAACAGGTTTTCGCACGAAATCCTCAAACTTGTAAAAATTCGAATGATCATGAATCGGTCACATTCGAAAGCAAAACAAGTGGGAAAAGCTTTTAAATCCAAAATTATTGTATTTATAAACTTTTCAATTTTGACTGAAAACTTCGGTATAGACTTTTCGATCAAAAACGTTTTCGGGTGATATTTTTCGGTCAAGAGATTTCGACAGAAAACTCTGAACTTTATTAAATTTTGAAAATTCACACAACAAACTTTATTTTACAAGTCCATTTTGTCATCATTAAGACCTGTTCCAATATAATATAAAGTTTTTTATATTTTTCACATTCACAATCATATTCAGATACAAATACACACTTGCGCATTGATTTTTTTTTTTTTTAAATGACTTATTACATACCTTCAATCACAGAAAATACTTAAACACATAACAAAATTCCTATTTATTCATTTATTCTGACTAATATCTTTTTTTTTTGACTTTTTCTTAAACATATAACAAAACTTTGTTTTATTTTTTGTTTTTTTTTGTTGAACTGAACTGACATAGGATCATAAACGTATACTGTCTTAACTACACTACTGTAACATTCCTGATTTTTCGACCCTATTTTAATTTATTTTAACTAATAAAATAACAAAACGACATTAAATCATATACTTGTTCAAACCTACGCCTTATTAATCGTTAGCCGATCGTATTCAATTCAAAGGTTTAGAACTCATAATCACGTGGTAACACATTCTAGAGTTAGCTCAATTAGTAACCCCGTTAGGTGTTTTGTTAAATCTCAACCAAACTAATTTTGTCAAAAACTGAAGTTGCAAGGGCTGATTTGGTAAATAAACCAGAAACCCTAAGAGGCACAGTCGCGCCTTCATTTGGCACGATCGCACCAAGAGCTTTGGCACGGTCGCGCGCCTTGCTTTGGAACGGTCGCGCCCGGTGCCTTGGCACGGTCGCGCCTCGCGTCAGTTGAAACGTAAATGCAACCTTTAATCGCAGGACCATTCGATTTCGTAACCGTTTCGCATATTAACAAACCCAGTTA
Organism: Smallanthus sonchifolius; assembly: GCA_023525975.1. NCBI lineage: Eukaryota > Viridiplantae > Streptophyta > Magnoliopsida > Asterales > Asteraceae > Smallanthus > Smallanthus sonchifolius. Next base: position 30,784,313 of record CM042045.1, read on the forward strand.
AAGGTGTTAATCATTTTATTTACGACACATAAACCCAATTGATCGATTCATATTATAATCGTCAAAACCCTCCATGTGACCATCGATTTCAAGATTTTGTTTGCAATCCTCTCAAACAAGCACACAAATACATCAATCGATCCTCCCTAAACCTCCAGAACACGGTGAGTTAGCCGGAGTTTCAGCAGAAAGCGCCGGAGATCAAACCCGTCGTCACCGGAACTCGTTTCTACCATACGCTATCGATTAATCATCTTTCCGGGTAATTGAAACCTCCTACATCTATGTTTTAGTCTATAGATCAAAAGCCCTAATCTAATTTGGGCTTTCAATAGCGAAATTAACACGAATCCGAACCTATGGTTCGTTCAAAAACGGTTTAATCGAATCCGACTTTGGTCATGTTTTCAATACGATTAATCTATACCAATAGACTCTTAATCAACTAATGAATGAAAGCCCTATGATTTCCAACATTAACCTCATAAGATTTACGCAATTCGTTTCTGTTTTGGAACAGACACGGTCGCGCTAGTCTTCTAGCGCAGTCGTGCTCCATGAAGACACGGTCGCACCACTCCAAGCGCAGTCGTGCCTAACACTCTGACCCGGTCGTGCCTCTTGGCTAGACCTGGTCGTGCCTAGTGAGCAGGCTTGTTGTGCCTTCTGTTTGATCAACACGGTCGCGCCCTTGCCAACGCGGTCGCGCCCGTGGTCCTAGCACGATCGTGCCTTGCCCCAGGCACGGTCGTGTGTGTGAGAAAATCTTGTCAGAATGCTTAATTTTATATTTTTAAAAATAATAAGTATTTCAAATTAATTTTTAAATAAAAATAATTGATTTTATAAAGATTTGGATTAACTTTATTTAAAAAGATCCAAATTCTTATTTCTAAATAAATAGAAGTTATTTATTATAACCTACAAAATTATATTTATATTTATTATTAAACTCTACACATAAACATTAGTTACACAACTTATTTACTCATCTTTATAAAAATAGCGTAAAGATTATTTATTAAATTTATATTTAATATAATACACCCACTATATTTTTATAACTAAATGGATAAGTTACATACCCTTATAAATAAATAAAGTAATAATTATTTATTTAATTTATATTTAAACAAAATTGGTTATTTAGGCTACACTTAAATAAACCGAATAATTACATTATTTTGTAACTAGAATAATTAAATAATAATTATTTGATTTAATTATTCAAATCCAAACCCTAATTTAAAAACATTTTAAACTATTCATTTCAAATTGCTTCCATTTTATTCAACACCTACACAACCCTTTTTCATAATTATATAATTCCTTATACTCATATCCATTGAAACCCTAGACTTTGATTTAGACATTTTATTAATCCATGTTCACACGCAATACACTTTAGGTTAACGTTGTGCGTTACAAGGATCACAATACTACCTAGTCTCTCGTGTTAGCTACGCATTTGAATCATGTGAGTATTACATAGCCCCTTTTACTATTTTACACTTTTTGGGGTAGAACATGAACAATATACAATCTATTGCTTTCATTTACACAAACTACACAAGTACAAATACTCTTTACATTCATGTGTGTAAATTTGAGCTTTATGCCTGAGTGCTAGGTGTGCTAACTTTTGTGTGCAATTTATGTGCAATAATTAACTATTCAAGCCGACGGTAAACAATGATAGATCTATTGAGTCTGAAAAACCCACCCAAATTGGGGTGATTGTTACCGACAACACAATGTTGCATGCTAGTTACAAAGGTTTGATTGTACTTGGTTACACAATAGCTACTCTCCATAAATGCCTTATTTTATCATGTTATGTAAGGATTTGTTTATTCACAATCTATACGCTATCTATGTACAAACCTGTGTATGCTCACCAAATTTTTAGTTGACCTTATTTTATTCATGTTTCAGGTGCTATCATATGAGTTTGATCAAGACATGCTACACATAGGCTTTGGACTTAGCTAATTTTAATTCAAAAACAAATTGTATTTGATTATGTACCTTGAACTTGATTCATGTTTCTTTGAATGGAAATGGATTTAATATATTACAATTTAGTCAACCTCGAGCTCATGAACAGTCTACATGTCCCGCATCGACGATTCCGCCGTCGGTTGGGGTGTGACAGATTGTTATCAGAGCCTTGGTTATAGGGAACTAGGTTATTAGACACCCATGACCTAGACTATAACTTTAGGACACCCATACAATGTCATGCTACTACTTGTTATATTATTAGTTCTTGTGTAAATCTTTTTACATGCTATCATAAGTATTTACACTACGTGATACAATACATAATGACTTATGTGTCACACTACTTGATAACTTTTGTGCTTACATTCATTACTATCTACATGCTATATGATTATTTTTTTATGTGAATATTCTTACATGTTATACTATATAACTACATCATATGATACAATACTTAATAATCTATGTGTCACATTACCTGCCAACGTTTTCTCCTATTCATTGCTACCTATTTAATTTATTTAAAAGTGCTATCCTAAGTTTCCACACACACCTATACACACTTAGTTATTCGTGCACCCCTAAACTCACATACATAATACCACACCTCTTGTGAACAACAAATTTTTAAACTATTGGGCCTAATGTCCATCAATAATAAACTAAGAAGTACATCTATCCTCCAAGAAGCAAAAGCCCATGGAAATGCATAAACCTTACTTTCGGGCAACAAGGCACAGTTCACAACAATTCTCATCATGAACATGAGCCCAACAATAGTGTTATTAATACATGATGGCTGGAAGAGTGTGTAGACCCATAAGGGATTCTGGCTAAGGAAAGATAGGGTACTTAAGTGTGTCCTAGTGACCCACCCCTCTTTCCTGGGAATTCTTCTCAGGGATACACTACTTATAGGTCAAATGTACTCCTAAAATACTATTGTGAAGACTCGGCGTTATGACTAGTCAAACTCTAAACCTATGAGAACTCCTATATTTGACACCCAGTATTTTATTATCGCTCACAACCTTTCCATTGTTTTCCTGCTAAGCATGGACTCCTACTCTCCTACCTCCCCGGTATACCGTCCCGAAGAAGAGTCTGATTGGGAAGAAGACATCGGATCACCCGTGCATCGATCACCAACACCCGCAGCTGCTAGACCAAGGTTTGATGTAAGGGTAGACTGGATTAGGAAGACCGGCCCGAGACTTCGAACACTTGGATCACCCGCGCCTAGAAACCCGTATCAGACATCCCATCCCCACAATCACCTACCACTCCCACTAAGAGACCCATATCTAATGCCCGACCCATACCATCCTAACCCTTGGGTAAGACATACCACGGTATCCACTGGCGTTATGGGATTTCCAACCAATGACATTCACTAATATGTAAGGACCTCAGAATTTGAGAGACAAAGGATGGAGCAGGGAGTAATGCACGACTTGCAAGGACAAAGAATGGATAGCCTAGCGAACCAATTATGGTACCAAAAGGAGTTAATTTCCTTCCTTGAAAAAGAAGGGCATTTCGAGGATCGAACTTGGGACCTCTTGAACCCGAAGCGAGAATCATACCACTAGACTAAATGCCGTGACCATAGCGGTGCTCATCTTGGTGATTATCTTCTTCCTAATGGAAAGCTACCAGAGATGTTAGGAGAAATTTCTAATTATTGTCTTTAAATTTTCGATTTGAGAACCATTTCCCTATGTTTTGAGTAATGTTTAACATTTCAGCATCTAATTAATTTTATATTTTTCAACTGTAAAGGTTATTGTTCATTGATTTGACCCGTTGAGCGTGAATTACACTCATCATTTTTTTATCAAATTTTCTCAAGTATCACCTTTTTCATTCAATACGATTTAGTACACTACCAACAATCTCCTTCGTAAACAAATCATCCTACTATTTGATTTAAACAAAACCTCGTTATCCTGTTCAAACAAAATGTTTATCAAACTTTTAGATAGTACCAAAAACATAAGTTTTCCATAAAATTTTTCACCTTATGAGGAAGGCTAATACAACCAATTTTATAAAAATAATATCTCAAATTGATAAATAATTATGATTTTCCTCATTAAACTAAATATTTCTAAACCCTGGCTAAATTAGTATACGACTACTTGTTTAGCCAATAATTTCGCTTAAAAAAATATATCTCTTATTAATAACTAGAAAATTTAAATTAAAAGATTTTTCCCATAAATTGTCTACTTAGTTAAATTATGTGACTCAATGATTTCACTACTTTATATATCTACAACCAAGGACGACTTACCACTTTCAAATTTCAAACAAAGATCCGTATTTGTAAACACATTTCCCCGAACGTTTTCAGGACCTTCTCATTACCTTTCACGTGTCACTTCAAGAGACGATCCATACCGTGTAGATATTAACCCTATCCATCAACCTCAATGAGATTTAAGAGCTAGAACCTAACTACCACATTATACAAGAACGCCAAACAACCCGCTCGTCCGCAACACTCAATCACATACAAAACCCGTTAGTATACATCACACTCGAAGTTCAATAACTTACGTATGCACGTTCACAATATACCCAACGCAACCACATGGTACATGAAACCCAATTATTCTCAATATACCCAATGCTACACAAATTACATAATACATGAAACTAGTTGCCTACAAATCATAATTTACTGGATTGATCACATAACACACGAAACATGCTTAATTGCAATACACATGCTACTAGATTGAACACATAATACACGAAACTTAGTAGTTTGCAAAATACATGACACATAACCGTTGTTTGTTTTATACATAATGTGACGTTTCGGATTTTTCATTCTCGTACTTGTATTAAAATTATCATGTGACCATTCTCTATTTAGATTAAGTGTAAGAATTTTATTTGGTTTTTATACAAATAGGTATTTTATGTTATGGATTTAATTTGATTAGAATTTTATAAATTTTAAAAACTAATATAAAATTCTATATAAAAATTCTACATTTAAAAAGTTGCATATTTAATAAAACAACATATTTTAATAAGATTAATAACTTTTATAAAGATTATTATTTATAAAATAAGTTTATAAAAACATTTTTAAATTAATTTGATTTAAAAAGAAATTTAAATTAATTTATTTATTTAAAAGTTCAGGGGTTGTATTGTAATAAATCGAACTCAAAGGTTTTAACAGAAAATAACCGTAGGGTCTGTTTCTGGACAATTTAAACTTCAGGGACCCATCCGTATTTATTTTAAGGGTTAATTCGAGTCAAACCAAACTCCAGGGACTAAAACTGTCAATTCGCAATTCGTTTATCCGGTCACCCCCTCCGACGGTCCGACGGGTAAAGGGACTTTCCGGCGACGCCCGACAAGGCTGTTTCACTACACCTCGACAGCCGTTAAAGGGTTCTCTGGCTTCGTTTCTCCCACGCGAACAATACCCCTCGACAAATTTGTTCCCCCGACATAAGAATCGACCGATCCTGTTGATGGCCGAGATACTCATATTCGAATTCGTGCCCGACAGGCCACCTCCACGCCTGTGGAAGGTCTGGTTAGTTTCGTCTCGTCCAGAATAATGTCGGAACGTGCTCAATTGCACGTTTGAGCATAGGAATCAAGCTCGCCTATAAATGACCATTGTCGGCCCTTCACGAGCTCGCTACCCTTCGTCCACACACTCTCACTCCAAATTGAGGACTCCATCACCTTCGTCGACCCTGAGTGAAGCTGTGACCAGGATTACATGAGCTAATTCCACTCAGAAATCGATCCCCGCTTGTGACATTTTCGAGTTCAAAGGCTGTGCCGACCAGACCCGTTTCGACTTGGTTCGAGTCTCGAATCGATTCCACTATCTTCTATTAATCCCTGGTAAACAATTCAACTCGAAATCACGGCAATCGCACGAGAGTTACCGGGCAAACCCAGTGTCCTCGGACACGGTTTGCCGGTCACCGAGGTCCAGCGACCTGATTTGCCCTTGTGTATTTAATTTATCTGTTACACACATAACCAGCGATGGGCAGTAGCCCGGCTGGTTATGCGTGTGTGTGTTTGAGCTTCAGGTCGCGGGTTCGAAACCGGTTGGCCTTCGGCCCAATTTTTTTTACTTTTGTTTTCAGTTTATTTATTTTATATAATTATTTTAACTTAATTAAATATTCTTCTTATACAATAAAGACTAAAACAGTTCGGTTTACTCGTTCGTTTAATTCAGAAACTATTAAAATTCTTTTATACCTATTTAACTCACAAAATTTTTATAAAATAATAAATACTATATTTTCTATAAATTTGTTAAAATAGTTTCAACTTGCAAAAAAATATATAATAATGATAAAAATAAATAAATAAATATAAACTTTTATAAAATACATAATAAACACTAAATTAAAAATATAAGATTTTTACAATATATATATATATTTCTAAGTTAAAACTTTACAAAACTATTATCATTTTCTTACTGTATTTTATACAAATAAATATTAAAGAAAATTATATTAAAGCCTATATACATTTAAATACAAATACACATCTATACGCATACAATAATACCCAGTTGTCTACAAAGGGTATCAACGTGCTTAGGCTTCCACATACTTATCACCCACACGCGTGGAAAAATACCCGCTTGCAAGGTGAGTTACATAGCCCCTATTTTACATTTTCATACGTTTTGGGGTGAAACATTATACATGCTACTCACATTGTTTATACGTGTTATACATGAGACTATATGCTTATTCTTTGGATGTACATACATTTAACACAAGACAACCAACTGTAATATTGATAGATATATTGTGTCTGACCAGCCCACCCGGTTAGGGTGTTTATTACTGCATACTCGGATATAACCGCGGGTTATATTCAAACATATCGGATATAGTGGGTAACTATATTCAAACATACCGGACTTAGCTGTTGTGCTCTGTTCAAGCGCGTCAAACTCGGTTTGAATTGTGATTTAAATAAATGATACATCATATATACTATGTTTAACAGGATAAACAATGAGTTGCAAAAACGATTAACACTACTATTTACCGGAATTACTAAACCTATGTACTCACCAACTTTTTAGTTGACACTTGATTTAAATAATGTTTCAGGTTTGGATATGTGTTTACTTGCCGAAGATCTCTCCACTTAGGAACTATGGACCTAGTTAAATAAATTAATGTTTTGAACTAGACTAGGTTATTTGAAATGTATTTTATTTAGAACTTGTTGTCTTTAAATTTAATTAATGAATTTTGCAACCTTTAGTTATCATGTGCTTTTGAACAATCATTCCATTGTCCGCCTCGATGATTCCGCCATCGATCGGGGTGTTACAGATTGGTATCAGAGCCAGGTTATAGGGAATTAGGTTATTAGACACAATGACCTAGACTATAACCCTAGGACTCCCTTTTATGTGCTATGTGCTAAATGATTAAATGCTATGTGAATTATTTGTAGTTAGGTAATATTTGAATTTTCCCAAGTTTGGTACATGAGACTTATACACATACATGCAAGACCTTGATACATGATACATACTTTACATACACATTTGACAAACAAACTTATGCAAACAAATACACTACCCATCCTTATCCATACTCTTTCCTAATCCGTATTAATTGCAACAATTCCTACACATTTTGTACTCGTAAGTATATCAAAGTCCTGAAAATCTCGTCAATGACTTAACTTCTTGAGACCAGTAAAGGACACGTGCAATCTGGAAGGGTGACACCTGTACATTGGGTTTTCTGTCTAGGAAAGCATTTCGTATAAATCCAACTAAACGGACCCGTATGCTTTCCAGGGAATTCCTGAAGTGAGTGTTTACCTATAGGCTAAAGCATGTCTCTTTGAAAGTTTCGGGAAATTAATTAACGTCGATAAGTCAATGTATTCGCAAGGATACAATCCGAACTTAAACTTAAAATTTGGGGACATTATAGCAAGATAGGAAGAACTGGACAAACATGCAAAACAAATCATTATTACGGGTGCACACGTAATAACGATTTGTAATGCATGCAAGTCCCGGCAATTCATATTATGCAAATAATGATCTATAACATCATGTCCTACCCGGAAAAGATGACTTAGTTTCCCCTATCAACTTAGAATAAATACACATGCACTGGCACGCGTCATGATAAATCTCGTATTTCTGCTTACATTATTTCCCGCTATAACTCATATTTATCCGTCTTATCTAAAATATCATTGTCTTTTCTTATGGTGTTAGAATGCCTCCTCGACGTGCAAACTCTAGCACTTCCAACCCGGATCTTGCTACTCTCCTTGCCCAGCTAGTAGGGCAAATGACCCAAGCAAATAACAACAGTGACGGGTCTCACAACATCCAAGGGAACGGTGGCACCAACCCGCCTCATTGCACGTTTAAGCACTTTAACTCGTGCAATCCTACTAAATTCTTCGAGACTGAAGGTGCTACTGGCCTACTTCAATGGTTTGAAAGCATGGAAAGCACATTCCTAAACAGCGACTGTCCCGATAATCTTCGGGTTCGTTATGCCACAAGTGTACTCCAAAAGAGAGCCCTCGCCTGGTGGAACGGTGAGAAACGCACTCGTGGTGCTGAGGTTGCTACATCCTTATCATGGGATGATCTGAAGAAGGCCATGACTGATGAATTCTGTCCTCGGAATGAAATGAGGAAGCTCAAGGCTGAATTTTGGGATCTTGCCCAAGACAGCGGGGATAATCTGGCTTACACCACCCGGTTTCAAGAGCTAAGTCTGCTGATGCCTCATATGATCACTCCCCTTGCTCGAGGAATTGAAAAATACATATTCAGCCTGCCTATGCAAATTCAAGATGCTGTGCTAGGAAGCAATCCTCCTACTCTTGAAGCTGCTATCCGTCTATCTGCTACACTATCCGACAACCATGTCAAAGCCGGAACCTTTACAAGAAAGGGTTCCAAGAAGGTTGTGTCTACTCTTGCGGCCGTCAAAGATGTGAAACCCGAGTCTTCTAACCGCAACAAGAAACGTAAGGGTCGAAACTTCGCAGCCGTAACTCCCGCTGTACCTGCTATTCAAGCGGCCCCTTTAGGTTAAAACCCGAAGACTTTTATGGGCCCGAATCCCCAATGCCAGACCTGCAGGTACCATCATCCTGCCAATCTACCATGCCGATTGTGCTCAAGCTGCGGGCGATATGGACATGTGGTCACTACTTGCCGTACCCGTCCTCCCGTCCATCAAGCTGCTCCAGCCAACCGTCCCGTCTATCCGGCACCTCCCAATGGCCGGGCATGTTACGAATGTGGAGATCCAAACCATTTCCGTGACCGATGCCCGAAACTACATCATCAAGGTGGTCCTCAAGGACGAGCGTTTAACATAAACGCTAATGAGGCTCAAGCAAACAATGACGTGATAAACGGTACGTTTCTCGTAAATAATCATTATGCATCCGTTTTATTTGATACCGGTGCCGATAGGAGTTTTGTATCTCTTACCTTTGAATCTCGACTTGCTAAACAAAGAACAAAACTTGACAATTCTTATTCCGTGGAGAAAGCAAACGGAAAAACTATTACTATAAATTCTGTTATCCGCGACTGCAATCTCGAGCTTAATAATCACAAATTCTCTGTTGATCTCCTTCCAATGCAATTGGGAAGCTTCGATATTATAATTGGCATGGACTGGCTATCCAAGCACCATGCCGAAGTTATTTGCTACGAAAAGTGCATTCGTATACCTCTCTTCGGGCGACACGTTAGTTATGTTCGGTGAAAACCCATGCCGTGGTCTTCAAATCATGTCTTACACATTGGCCCAAAAGTACTTGCGGAAAAAGTACGTTGCCTTCTTGGCCCACATAGTTGACACGAAAGACAAGGGTAAGAAATTGCAAGACATTCCAATCATTCGAGATTTTCCCGAGGTATTCCCCGAAGATTTACCTGGTCTTCCTCCCCCTAGACAAGTGGAGTTTCGTATCGACCTTGTGCCCGGGGCAACTCCCGTGGCAAAAGCCCCCTATCATCTTGCACCTTCCGAGATGCAAGAGCTTGCAAGTCAATTACAAGAACTCTCATCCAAAGGATTCATCCGCCCGAGCCATTCACCTTGGGGTGCTCCCGTACTGTTCGTAAAGAAAAAGGACGGATCGTTTTGAATGTGCATCGATTATCGTGAACTCAACAAGCTTACAATTAAGAACCGATATCCTTTACCCCGTATCGACGATCTTTTCGATCAGCTTCAAGGTTCAACATGTTTCTCCAAGATTGACCTTCGTTCCGGGTACCATCAACTTCGTGTTCTCGATGAAGACATTCCAAAGACTGCCTTTCAGACTAGGTACGGTCACTACGAGTTCATGGTCATGCCATTCGGTTTGACTAATGAACCTGCAGTCTTCATGGACCTCATGAACCGTGTATGCAAACCTTATTTGGACAAGTTCGTGATCGTTTTCATTGACGACATTCTCATCTATTCTAAAACGAAAGCGGAACATGAACAACATCTTCGTTTGATTCTAGAGCTCTTAAAGAAAGAACAACTATACGCCAAGTTCTCCAAGTGTGAATTCTGGCTAAAAGAGGTTCAATTTTTGGGACACATAGTCAACGATAAGGGAATTCATATGGATCCGGCAAAGATCGAAGCGGTAAAGAATTGGAGTACTCCTAAGACTCCCACCGAGATTCGTTCATTTCTTGGACTAGCAGGTTACTACCGTCGTTTCATTTCAAATTTCTCCAAAATTGCGGTCCCGCTCACTGCCTTGACTCACAAAGGTAAGCACTACGAGTGGGGACCCAAACAAGAAGAACCTTTCCAAACTCTAAAGCACAAGCTCTGCAATGCTCCTATTCTAACCCTTCCTAGTGGTAATGACGACTTTGTCGTTTATTGTGATGCATCCAACCAAGGTCTTGGTTGTGTCCTTATGCAACGTGGCCAAGTAATTGCATATGCATCACGTCAACTCAAAATTCATGAGAAGAACTATACGACCCATGATCTCGAGCTTGGTGCTGTCGTTTTCGCCTTGAAAATTTGGAGACACTATTTATATGGTACCAAATGCGTGGTTTTCACCGACCACAAAAGTCTCCAACATATTTTCAATCAAAAAGAGCTTAATATGAGGCAACGACGATGGGTCGAACTTCTTAACGACTACGACTGCAAGATTCGCTACCACCCCGGCAAAGCAAATGTTGTAGCCGACGCTTTGAGTCGTAAAGAACGTATCATGCTTCATAGTGTTCGTATTCATAATGATATCCAAGCCCGTATTCTCAAGGCACAACACACCTCGGTTACCGAGGGAAACATGTATCAAGAGATGGCATGTGGCGTAGAACTCTTGCTAGAAACCAAGGCCAACGGTCTATTGTATTACTTGGACCGTATCTGGGTTCCTGATCGCGATGATCTTCGTATATTTTTGATGAACGAGTCCCACAAAACTCGTTATTCAGTACATCCCAGAGCTGATAAGATGTACATGGGTCTCCGTCAGCAATATTGGTGGCCCGGCATGAAAAAGGATATTGCCCTCTTTGTTGCAAAATGCCTAACTTGTTCTAAAGTAAAGTCCGAACACCAAAAGCCTTCTGGGCTCCTCGAACAACCTGAAACACCCGTATGGAAGTGGGAAAACCTTGCCATGGATTTCATCACCAAACTCCCACGCACTTCTAGTAGGCACGATAGTATCTGGGTTATTATCGATCGACTTACAAAGTCTGCTCATTTCTTACCTATTCGTGAGGACTATTGAGTCGAGAAATTGGCTCGGATTTACATTGATGAGATCGTAAGTCGTCACGGAATCCCTTTGAACATCATCTCCGATCGTGATTCGCGTTTTACTTCCCGATTTTGGCAATCATTACAATCAGCACTTGGTACTCGTTTGGATTTAAGTACGGCTTACCATCCTCAAACTGATGGACAAACCGAGCGAACAATCCAAACTCTTGAGGATATGCTTAGAGCTTGTGTCATTGACTTTGGTGGCAATTGAGATTCTCACCTACCACTGATTGAATTTTCCTACAACAACAGCTACCACACAAGCATTAACATGGCACCGTTTGAAGCTCTTTATGGACGGAAATGTCGTTCACCGATTTGTTGGAACGAAATTGGTGAAGCATAAATCACCGGTCCCTAGCTTATCCAAGAAACCACCGATAAAATCTCTCTTATCCGTGACAACACTCGAGTAGCAAGGAGTCGACAAAAGAGCTATGCCGATAGACGACGGAAACCCTTGGAATTTCAAGTTGGAGATATGGTTCTTCTAAAGGTATCACCTTGGAAAGGCGTAGTCCGATTTGGAAAGAAAGGAAAACTTGCACCTTGATATGTGGGCCCATTCAAGATACTCGAGAGGGTAGGAAAAGTAGCCTACAAACTCGACCTTCCTTCAGAACTCAGCAACGTTCATCCGACCTTTCATGTGTCTAATTTGAAAAAGTGTCTAGCCGACGAGAATCTCCACATCCCTCTTGACGAAGTGCGCATTGACGTGAAAATGCACTTTATTGAGAAACCCGTGGAAACGTGGACCCGAGTTCACTAGGGAACGTGAAGACCAAATGAAGACCAAGTATCCACATCTCTTTTCATAGCCTCCACTAGTTGAATTTCGGGGCGAAATTCCTTTAACTTGGGGAGACTGTGACGTTTCGGATTTTTCATTCTCGTACTTGTATTAAAATTATCATGTGACCATTCTCTATTTAGATAAAGTGTAAGAATTTTATTTGGTTTTTATACAAATAGGTATTTTATGTTATGGATTTAATTTGATTAGAATTTTATAAATTTTAAAAACTAATATAAAATTCTATATAAAAATTCTACATTTAAAAAGTTGCATATTTAATAAAACAACATATTTTAATAAGATTAATAACTTTTATAAAGATTATTATTTATAAAAAATTTTTTAAATTAATTTGATTTAAAAAGAAATTTAAATTAATTTATTTATTTAAAAGTTCAGGGGTTGTATTGTTATAAATCGAACTCAATGGTTTTAACAGAAAATAACCGTAGGGTCTGTTTCTGGACAATTTAAACTTCAGGGACCCATCCGTATTTATTTTAAGGGTTAATTCGAGTCAAACCAAACTCCATGGACTAAAACTGTCAATTCGCAATTCGTTTATCCGGTCACCCCCTCCGACTGTCAATTCGCAATTTAAACTTCAGGCGACGCCCGACAAGGCTGTTTCTCTACACCTCGACAGCCGTTAAAGGGTTCTCTGGCTTCGTCTCTCCCACGCGAACAATACCCCTCGACAAATTTGTTCCCCCGACATAAGAATCGACCGATCCTGTTGATGGCCGAGATACTCATATCCGAATTCGTGCCCGACAGGCCACCTCCATGCCTGTGGAAGGTCTGGTTAGTTTCGTCTCGTCCAGAATAATGTCGGAACGTGCTCAATTGCACGTTTGAGCATAGGAATCAAGCTCGCCTATAAATGACCATTGTCGGCCCTGCACGAGCTCGCTACCCTTCGTCCACCCACTCTCACTCCAAATTGAGGACTCCATCACCTTCGTCGACCCTGAGTGAAGCTGTGACCAGGATTACAGGAGCTAATTCCACTCAGAAATCGATCCCCGCTTGTGACATTTTCGAGTTCAAAGGCTGTGCCGACCAGACCCGTTTCGACTTGGTTCGAGTCTCGAATCGATTCCACTATCTTCTATTAATCCCTGGTAAACAATTCAACTCGAAATCACGGCAATCGCACGACAGTTACCAGGCAAACCCAGTGTCCTCGGACACGGTTTGCCGGTCACCGAGGTCCAGCGACCTGATTTGCCCTTGTGTATTTAATTTATCTGTTACACACATAACCAGCGATGGGCAGTAACCCGGCTGGTTATGCGTGTGTGTGTTTGAGCTTCAGGTCACGGGTTCGAAACCGGTTGGTCTTGGGCCCAATTTGTTTTACTTCTGTTTTCAGTTTATTTATTTTATATAATTATTTTAACTTAATTAAATATTCTTCTTATACAATAAAGACTAAAACAGTTCGGTTTACTCGTTCGTTTAATTCAGAAACTATTAAAATTCTTTTATACCTATTTAACTCACAAAATTTATATAAAATAATAAATACTACATTTTCTATAAATTTGTTAAAATAGTTTCAACTTGCAAAAAAATATATAATAATGATAAAAATAAATAAATAAATATAAACTTTTATAAAATACATAATAAACACTAAATTAAAAATATAAGATTTTTACAATATATATATATATATATATTTCTAAGTTAAAACTTTACAAAACTATTATCATTTTCTTACCGTATTTTATACAAATAAATATTAAGGAAAATTATATTAAAGCCTATATACATTTAAATACAAATACACATCTATACGCATACAATAATACCCAGTTGTCTACATAGGGTATCAACGTGCTTAGGCTTCCACATACTTATCACCCACACGCGTGGAAAAATACCCGCTTGCAAGGTGAGTTACATAGCCCCTATTTTACATTTTCATACGTTTTGGGGTGAAACATTATACATACTACTCACATTGTTTATACGTGTTATACATGAGACTATATGCTTATTCTTTGGATGTACATACATTTAACACAAGACAACCAACTGTAATATTGATAGATCTATTGTGCCTGACTAGCCTACCCGGTTAGGGTGTTTATTACTGCATACTCGGATATAACCGCGGGTTATATTCAAACATATCGGATATAGTGGGTAACTATATTCAAACATCCCAGACTTAGCTGTTGTGCTCTGTTCAAGCACGTCAAACTCGGTTTGAATTGTGATTTAAATAAATGATACATCATATATACTATGTTTAACAGGATAAACAATGAGTTGCAAAAACGATTTACACTACTATTTACCGGAATTACTAAACCTATGTACTCACCAACTTTTTAGTTGACACTTGATTTAAATAATGTTTCAGGTTTGGATATGTGACTGCTTGCCAAAGATCTCTCCACTTAGGAACTATGGACCTAGTTAAATAAATTAATGTTTTGAACTAGACTAGGTTATTTGAAATGTATTGTATTTGGAACTTGTTGTCTTTAAATTTAATTAATGAATTATGCAACCTTTAGTTATCATGTGCTTTTGAACAATCATTCCATTGTCCGCCTCGATGATTCCGCCATCGGTCGGGGTGTGACTCATAATTCTAGATTGACAACATTAACATGAAACTGATTTGGTTAGAAAGTGCATCATACTAAACTGTGCACATTATGCAATATACATGATACTAAACTGTTTATATTACACATAATACTATATTGTTTACATTCCACATGAGAGCTTCTGATTTACAAAATACATGATGCTAAGTTGTCAACACCATACATGAAATTCGTTTCCTACAATACATATGATACTAGGTTGTTTACATTACACGTGAGAACTTGTTGACTTACAAAATACATGATGCTAAGTTATCGACACTATACATGAACTTCATCTCCTACAATACACATGATACTATGTTGCTTACATCCCGCATGGGAGCTTAATGATTTACAAAATACATGGCGCTAAATTGTTCACGCTATACATGAGACCTATTTGATTTCGAGCTACGTGACACTAGATCATACATGAGACTTGTGTGTTTACTTTATACACGAAACAAAACTTGCTTACAATTATTACAACTGATTGATTACATTATACACAAGACATGGGCATGCACTTTTGTTCACCAAAGTTGAAGACCATAATACATTGAACAGAATCGGGGTTTGACGTATTCTTGTTCATACACGAGCAAACTACGAAAACTTTAAGTTATACTACTTTACTGCTCTTTAGTTGTGAACTGACCTGGTTAGGGACATAGTTACTTGTTAGCGACTTTTATGTGAAAACAATGGACGTGATCAGAGTGAAATTG
Organism: Smallanthus sonchifolius; assembly: GCA_023525975.1. Lineage (NCBI taxonomy): Eukaryota > Viridiplantae > Streptophyta > Magnoliopsida > Asterales > Asteraceae > Smallanthus > Smallanthus sonchifolius. Next base: position 30,800,280 of record CM042045.1, read on the forward strand.
CGCACCCTTACCCGCACTCAACGGAATGATCTATACGGACCGTACGATGATTTGAGTAATTACGGGTGCACACGGAATTATGAAAATCAGCGTATGGAAAACATAGTGAAATTTTGTCGTGTGTTGTGACCTAAAAACTTATCATGATGTGTAACAACAAAACTGATGTGGTATGACAAGGGCATGGTGGATACGCCGATGGTACTTCCTATATATAAGTGTCCTATCATATTATCAGAAGTAGCGTTGTTCCTGTCACGTGAAGTTTTGACCTAAACCAATGTATATGAAATCTCTTACCCACTGACATTTTTAAACTTATTAGACTACATCATGCACAAACCCTAACTATCAAGGTCCCATCAAATTCATTCCAAATAATACATCTCACATTTAGAATTCATAATTTTTATTCGACAATCTCCTCCTTAAATTCATTTCAAAACAAAATTCATTATCACCCTTCATATTCAACTTTGAGTATCAGGCCTAAGCCATGTCAACGGTTACACTCCCCAGAATCCAACAATCAAAACTCACCTAGAACCCAAAACTCCCGCCTTTTTCTTGATTTTTAGTAGCCCCCATTAGTTAAATTTCGGGACGAAATTCTCTTAACATGGGGAGACTGTAACATTCTTGATTTTCCGACCCTATTTTAATTTATTTTAACTAATAAAATAACAAAACGACATTAAATCATATACTTGTTCAAACCTACGCCTCATTAATCGTTAGCCGATCGTATTCAATTCAAAGGTTTAGAACTCATAATCACGTGGTAACACCTTCTAGAGTTAACTCAATTAGTAATCCCGTTAGGTGTTTTGTTAAATCTCAAGCAAACTAATTTTGTCAAAAACTGAAGTTGCAAGGGCTGATTTGGTAAATAAACCAGAAACCCTAAGAGGCATGGTCGCGCCTTCATTTGGCATGATCGCGCCAAGTGCTTTGGCACGGTCGCGCGCCTTGCTTTAGAACGGTCGCGCCCGGTGCCTTGGCACGGTCGCGCCTCCTATAGGCACGGTCGCGCCTCGCGTCAGTTGAAACGTAAATGCAGCCTTTAATCGCAGGACCATTCGATTTCGTAACCGTTTCGCATATTAACAAACCCAGTTAAAGGTGTTAATCATTTTATTTACGACACATAAACCCAATTGATCGATTCATTTTATAATCGTCAAAAGCCTCCATGTGACCATCGATTTCAAGATTTTGTTTGCAATCCTCTCAAACAAGCACACAAATACATCATTCGATCCTCCCTAAACCTCCAGAACACATTAAGTTAGCCGGAGTTTCAGCAGAAAGTGCCGGAGATCAAACCCGTCGTCGCCGGAACTCGTTTCTACCATACGCTATCGATTAATCATCTTTCCGGGTAATTGAAACCTCCTACATCTACGTTTTAGTCTATAGATCAAAAGCCCTAATCTAATTTGGGCTTTCAATAGCGAAATTTACACGAACCCGAACATATGGTTCATTCAAAAATGGTTTAATCGAATCCGACTTTGGTCATGTTTTCAATACGATTAATCTATACCAATAGACTCTTAATCAACTAATCAATGAAAGCCCTATGATTTCCAACATTAACCTCATAAGACTTACGCAATTCGTTTCTGTTTTGGAACAGACACGGTCGCGCTAGTCTCCTAGCGCGGTCGTGCTCCATGAAGACACGGTCGCACCACTCCAAGCGCGGTCGTGCCTAACACTCTGACCCGGTCGTGCCTTTTGGCTAGACCTGGTCGTGCCTAGTGAGCAGGCTTGTTGTGCCTTCTGTTTAATCAACACGGTCGCGCCCTTGCCAACGCGGTCGCGCCCGTGGTCCTCGCACGATCGTGCCTTGCCCCAGGCACGGTCGTGTGTGTGAGAAAATTTTATCAGAATGCTTAATTTTATATTTTTAAAAACAATAAGTATTCCAAATTAATTTTTAAATAAAAATAATTGATTTTATAAAGATTTGGATTAACTTTATTTAAAAAGATCCAAATTCGTATTTCTAAATAAATAGAAGTTACTTATTATAACCTACAAAATTAAATTTATATTTATTATTAAAATCTACACATAAATATTAGTTACACAACTTATTTACTCATCTTTATAAAAATAGCGTAAAGATTATTTATTAAATTTATATTTAATATAATACACCCACTATATTTTTATAACTAAATGGATAAGTTACCTACCTTTATAAATAAATAAATAAAGTAATAATTATTTATTTAATTTATATTTAAACAAAATTGGTTATTTAGGCTACACTTAAATAAACCGAATAATTACATTATTTTGTAACTAGTATAATTAAATAATAATTATTTGATTTAATTATTCAAATCCAAACCCTAATTTAAAAACATTTTAAACTATTCATTTCAAATTGCTTCCGTTTTATTCAACACCTACACAACCTTTTTTCATAATTCATCACGAACGCTTTATATAATTCCTTATACTCATATCCATTGAAACCCTAGACTTTGAGTTAGACATTTTATTAATCCATGTTCACACGCAATACACTTTAGGTTAACGTTGTGCGTTACAAGGATCACAATACTACATAGTCTCTCGTGTTAGCTACGACTTTGAATCATGTGAGTATTACATAGCCCCTTTTACTATTTTACACTTTATGGGGTGGAACATGAACAATATACAATATATTGCTTACATTTACACAAGCTACACAAGTACAAATCCTATTTACATTCATGTGTGCAAATTTGAGCTTTATGCCTGAGTGCTAGGTGTGCTAACTTTTTTGTGCAGTTTATGTGCAATCATTAACTATTCAAGCCGACGGTAAACAATGATAGATCTATTGAGTCTGACAAACCCACCCAGATTGGGGTGATTGTTACCGACAACACAATTTTGCATGCTAGTTACAAAGGTTTGATTGTACTTGGTTACACAATAGCTACTCTCTATAAATGCCTTATTTTATCATGTTATGTAAGGATTTGTTTATTCACAATCTATACGCTATCTATGTACAAACCTGTGTATGCTCACCAACTTTTTAGTTGACCTTATTTTATTCATGTTTAAGGTGCTATCATATGAGTTTGATCAAGACATGCTACACATAGGCTTTGGTCTTAGCTAATTTTAATTCAAAAAAAAATTGTATTTGATTATGTACCCTGAACTTGATTCGTGTTTGTTTGAATGGAAATAGATTTAATATATTACAATTTAGTCAACCTCGAGCTCATGAACAGTCAAAATGTCCCGCCCCGACATTTCCGCCGTTGGTTGGGGTGTGACAACTGCATATCAAATCAGGATCTAAACAGTTCAACCTTGATTGCCAGTATATTTTCAGCTTAAACTCAAACATCATATTTCAGCAGATACTGTGTGACATTTAAGGTAAGATTTACCAATACAAAGTGTATCCAAGCATCGAGATGGATTAAACTAATACGCAACACAAAGTTTCACCAAAACATAATCCAATCACCAGCATGAGGGTAGCATTCTTAGCACAGAAAAATAATCTAAAAGGATTTGATGTGAATCTTTTTGATTCTGAATCATTTGATTCTATATATCTTGGTTTCTGATGGAAAGAGCTCTGAATCAAATTGATTCGTATGAGATAAGATATGATATGTAGTGATGAACTTTTGGAATCAGATTTGATTCAGGCATGCGGATATCCATAGAGTATTGGATATGTCAATTGAAATCACGAATAATTCAAAGGGCGAGACAGACTGACTTTCTGGTTTCCATCCGAGTTTTTCACCAGAACCATCAGCTGTATAAAGATGTTTAACTCTAAATCATATATCTGACGGGTATAGTCAATAGAGTAAACGAATTGTGCTAAAAACCCATCAAGATCCTGGTCTCATGGTATGAATGGATTCACTAAGCATTCGAAAAATGAAAGTACCGATATTCGATGAGGATAACACTAAAATTGTAATTTAGTTAATCACACAAATATCGCCTAATTTACATATGCAGAGCCTACCAGCACGTCAAAAATTGTAACCGATGTCACCATCATATCCAATTCATGCATAAGCTCAACACACTTGTACTATCATTTATTATATATACATCAATCAGACACACAATTTTTTTATTTTCATACTTTTTCTTACTTTCAGCTTTATTCACATTGTCAAATAATTCACATATTCACACAGTCACATACGTCATTATTTTTATCAGGAGAAACACTTAGAATCGAATAAAGTCAACATATTCAGCATATTTTTCTTTTTCTTTTACTCTCCCCCCAAAACTGTGATGTAACTTTATTTACTACTTATATCACTATGAGAACAAACATATACTCAACGAATCTGACACAAACATTTATTAAGCTAACACACATATAACACATAAACAACACAATTTTAACACTTAAAATAAAATCTTTTTGGGGAACAGATTTCTGAGGTCTTTCAGTTCAAATATGGACTATTTATTAAAATCTTTTTATTTTTAAGATTTTAAAAAGAAATCATCCCCCACATCTCAACCAAAGAGTTAAACCGATCAGTTGAAAATGATTTTGTAAAAATATCGGCTTTTTGCTCTAGTGTATCGACATGGACCACATTAATCAGACCGTTCTCAAAACAATCACGAATGAAATGTAACCTGATTGCAATGTGCTTTGTTTTGGAATGCTGAATGAGATTCTTAACAATTCCGAGCACTGCCTCATTGTCACAAAAGATCAGAGTTTCCAAGAAATTTACTCCAAAGTCTAACATTTGATGTTGAATCCAGATGACTTGTGAGCAACAGCTCGAGGCAGCAGTGTACTCAGCTTAAGCAGTTGATGTGGATACATTCGTTTGTTTCTTACACTGCCAAGAAACTAGTCTCTCCCCCAAAAATTGACACCCGCCTGATGTTGACTTCCTGTCCAAGTTACAACCTCCAAAATCGCTATCAGTATATGCAAAAAAGTTAAATTTAGAATCAGAAGGGTACCATAAACCTAAATTTACCCAACCCATAAGATATCGAAATATTCGTTTAACAGCCGATTCATGAGATTCCTTTGGAGCTGCCTGATATCTAGCACAGGAGCAAACATCAAACATGATATTCGGTCGACTTGCGGTCAGATACATTAATGAGTCGATCATTGACCGATACATCTTTTGATTAACTTCAACTCCAGACGAATCCACAGTGAGAGGTTCATGGGGAGCAACTGGTGTTGAAGTTGATTTACAGTCATTCATTATGAACTTTGTTAGAATGTCTTTCTCATATTTAGCCTAATGGATAAGAATCCTAGTATCAGACTGTTCAACTTGTAACCCTAGATAGAACTGCATTTTTCCCATTAAGTTCACTTCGAATTTCAGTTTCATGACTGCTTCATCAGCACCAAATTTCTTCAGAAACAAAGTCTTGTCGATTGTTCCACGAACAACGCCATTTGATGTAAGATATGTTGACAAGGTTTCATACCACGCACGAGGCGCTTGATGTAACCCGTACAATTCCTTATCGAGCTTATACACCTGAAATGGATGAGCTGGATCTTCAAAACCCGGTGGTTGATTTACATTAAGCTCTTCCTTTACCACCCCATAAAGAAAAGTTGTTTTCACATCCATTTGATATACTGTGAACTTCTTGTAAGAAGCTTAAGCCAAGAAGATATGTATGGCATTAATACGTGCAACAGGAGCAAATGCGTCATCATAATACGTACAACAAGATGTGCTTTCTTGCGAACTACAATCCCATGATCATCCCTTTTGTTTTGAAAAAGCCACTTCGTTCCAATTGGATATTTTCCTTTAGGTAAATCCATAAGATGCCACACGTTTAGCTTTTTAAATTGAAGGAGTTCCTCTTGCATGGCTTCAATCCAACTTGGATCTTGTAATGCTACTGTAACATTCTTTGGTTCTTCCTAGGATAAAAAGCAGAAGTACAAACATACATTAATGTTTCCAGCTTGACTTCTTGTTTTAACTCCATCCTCAAGAGATCCAATTATATTCTCAACTGGATGAGCATAATGAATTTGATGATTTGGAATAGTATCCACTTCCACAGATTCTGGCATATTTGAAACATTTAAATCTGGTACTTGATCACTTGAATCCTCAACACTTGAAGAACTTGTTTAAATTACATCCTCAGTCTGATCATTTACCGAATCCAACTGAACTTCACTAACTGCTGGTTCATTATTAGTAATTGGAACTTCTTGTACTTCAGAATCAACATTAGCGACTGAATTGTCAACATGATCTTCTTGTGTTTGAGTTGATGAAGTAACATTGTTAGAAATCTCATTTTGAACAATCACATGTTGTGGACCAACCAAAAACTTTTTAACAGATTGATCACTGCTTGTAGTAGACTCAGTTACAGTACCCGAAGTACTTGCTTCATCAAAATCTATTTGAAGTTGCTGATCAAAAGTCTTGAAAATTACTTCAGCATCAAAGAAGCAGTCAGGTCCATTTAGCTATGGATGAGTATTCAATTCTTGCCACTCAACATAGTAAGATTCTTGAACAATTTTGGTTCTCTTGTTCTATTGTCACACCAGGCCAAGGCGGAATCGCGAGGCGTAACGTTCATGATTTTAAAAGCATATGATTATCGCAAACACAAGTTGGATACTAAATTTAAGTTAATGTTTACAAACCAAAGTAATTGTTTTTGAAAATACAAAAGATTCAAGATTTTGGCAAATATGACTCATCTACGATGAGTTATACAAGAAAAATCCCCAAAATAGTATCCATCCATAGGTGCATGATACCTACTAGACACACGTCTCGAATCCGCGCTTAATTCCCTAAAACACATACCTAAATTATGTCAACACTAGGTTGGTGAGTTCACAGGTTTTACTTAATCACATGTTAATAATCCAATTTGTTCAAAAACCATTACAGGTATATATAGTAGAGACTAATAAATAAATGATCGACCTATTTGTAAACTATCTAGTTTTACAAAAGATTATGTTCATACATAAACCTTTTAACAATCCTGACTAAGTGAAAACTCCCCCTTCCCACTCCTCATGAGCATTTGTTAAGACAATATGTGGTCAATTGGCCATGTGGACCCCAGGTTAGCGCGATTAACCATGACCGAGGGTGTCAATTCCAAAAATTACTATTCAAATAATCTCGGCATTGCCTCTCTAATGGTTAATAATTGTGTTGTGTTGTGTTGCATATTGTTCCGGGGGCTTTATTGGGCCCTTAATAGTACTTATGCAAACATAGTTTTTCAGTCATATTAAATTGTTGTCATCAAGATAGTTTCAGTATATTCCTCCCCCAAAATATTTAAAAACAGTAAAAATGGGTCGTGAATACTCACCTTATATTCTTGGATGCTAGGAGTTATATTTGATCCTATTAGACCCCGTCTAATTGTACCCTAGTAACACGAGAGTAATTATGCGTTAAGACTTACTCGTCTTGAGTGCAATTGTTCACCAACTTAAGTTTATCCGGTTAAGGATATGTTTATTTTAAAACAAAATGTGTTTCGTGATGCTACCCGTTGATAATTATTATCCATTTCTGATATTTATATACACACACACATATGAGAAGTTTACACATGAATGACATAAAGATGACACGTTATGACCGTCACATAATTATATTTTTGCCCAACTATATACTAATTATAATCACAGTCCATTATTGTCGTGATCAAGCAAAGTAATGCGCTATTATTACTTTATTTATTTCTTTACTATTTAGTTTCGTAAGGTAACACACGATTAATTCCAAAGACTAAGTAATCTAGAAAATTTCAAGACGTACCTATTAACCCACAAATCTACACGTAAGTATATTATGTCATACCATATTTCTAACTTTACCATTTAAACAATTTATTAATTGAAATACTTATTTTAACACTCTTGATGGTTATAATTACTAAAATAAATATTCGGGTTTTATAATATTCGTTTTTGTTATAAAAAAACCTTTTATATTTGATCATTTTCAAAACGTCCTTATTATATATAGTTTACTACTTTTATCAAAATATATTCAAAGTCATAAGGTCGATAATTTCATAAAAAGTCATTTTTACGAACAAAGGTTGAGCCTTAAATTTATACCTACTAATATGACCATTTTAATCATAATAACAGTTTAAACCATATCTTTTACCAAATTACTTATTAACAAAGAGTACGCGTTTTTATCATTGATAAATATACTATTTTAACATACCATTTTCGTATTTACTTGCATTTCCAAACATATAAAGTAACATAAAACAATGTAAACATATTTTTCACATACAATTTAGATCTAGATTTTGATGACAAATTTAATCTACATACATATGTACGAGTCTACGTATATACTTTTTTTGGTTTTTCATACACATCTATATTTTCATATCTACATATTTTAGTACAAGTTAGATCATCAAACTTCCGTAATTAACTATATGTATATATTCGAATACTAATTTTAACACTTATCTTTTAGAAACTTTTACGAACAAACACTAAATATACGACTACATACGTATTTGTGTACATACTCATGCTCCACAATTACTCATGCTTTAGTATCTCATATACTTTTATAACACAACAAATCATACATATACACATACGACACACACATGCATGTATGAATAAATCTATGTTTAGAAAAGTTCATAAAAATATCCCGATTTTATGGTGAACAAAATGCATGTTAACCCATAGTTTCAAAAGAAACTACATGAATTTAAGGATTAAGTGGATGGAATTCTTACTGTCACACCCCGCTAAAGCGGAAACACAGGAATCTAACTTAATACTGGATATCAAGAGTGCATAGTGTATATAGAGAATTACATGTTACATCATCGGATATTACGATGTTCTTGGAAATTAATAAAATGAGTACAAGTTGACTTCCTAAGCTAGTTAGCCCTATTAGGTCGGCTAAATGCGTAGGTCTTCTAAAGTACTCTTATTCCTGCGTGATGATTGACTTGCTACTTCTTTCTTGAAAAGCATGCTAAAAGTGTCAACCAAAGGGTTGGTGAGTTTGTAGGTTTTTAACTTGGAAATTACTTGATGTTGCAGTAGATAGCACGAAGCGTATCATACTTATTAGTTGTACTTTTCTTATACTATAGATAGCACCTGGGAGCATCTTAATTACTCTATAGATAGCCCTTGGGCGTATCTTAACTATGCTGTGGAGAGCCCTTGGGCGTATCGGACTTTCTTTACTAGTAGTTGTATACATATTACATGGGCGATAACCAAACCTATTGACCTGAACTTGTGCCCCTACTTGAAAATACCTTATCACGGAACATTCGCCTCTACTCTTTGGAAATAAGCATCAACACAAGTTCTGTTGATTTACGCGTTCAACATCACATGGATGGGAGTTTGTCAAACTCCGATAGTACTATCAATATTAATCCATCAGCTCTTGTGTTAATTGGTTATCATAATGCTTGGGGACTTAGGGTGATAATACTGGCCACATGTAAACGTAACTACTTACAGATTCTAAAATCTCGAGCATGCTTTTCCCCCAAAAACGTAAAATAAAAATGGGGCTACGAATACTAACCTTGAATCTTGAATGAAGTTATTAAGTAGGATGGTACGTTCTACTCGAGCGCTACAAATATGTAAATACTTCTTAAGTTCGCAAGCTTTGGCTTTTATGCAAAATCTCTAAATATGGATGCATGTTTGCTAACATTTTATGTGTTTATTATCCAAATTATGCTCTCGTCGTTTATGTTTAAAGTGTTACACCCTTATATCCCTTGGGACTTGACTTATTTATTATCTAACTCATCTACTTTTATCTCTTTTTGTGTCAAGAAATGGACCTTGATTACCTCAAGCTCCTAAATTTGTATTTTTGTGTCCCTTTAGTAATTATTGTATTTTTGATAATGAAGGTGTGTTTTAACTAAAATGTTTTATACAAAATACCTTGTTTCCATAAATATAATCTCTTTACTTGTATAAAAATGATATATTGCTCACACTCTTGAAAACCTTTAACTAGTAAATAAAGAAAGCATTTTCGTCAAAAATAATCAATACAACGCTTTTTATCGTAACTTATCTTGAACTTTAAAGAGACCTCTATTCCTTTGAAACCATACTAGTTTTTATAAAATAAGTTTATGGTTCTAAAATATTATCTCGGCACACTTGCATACTTGCTCATTTCGTTATTTACAAATATTCTTGAATAGTTATCCTTTAAAAATGCTAACTCATTGTTTAGTACATACTCTTAACCTCTTTTGATTAATATCATGCTAAACCTTTCCCCTGAATCTTACTTATTTTTAATGAGAAGTAGAAAATAGGTGATTTCCTTGACTTTGATACTAACCATGTTTACCCGGTTCGTACTCGTCTCACGTTCTCTCGTTTAGGTTTTCTACTAACTTTTATGATGTTATTATGGCTACTTGAAGTGTGTGGATTCTTTTTTTGATTTGATGAACTCTACTAAATGTATACATGCACATGTTATGTTGATTATATATACTTTTAGTTAACACTTTTCACGTTCATATGTTGACGATAATCGTTCGTGTGTTTTCTTGAATCATAGGACACCACCTCGAACTTAGCCAGGTAAGTCACACATTATCATATAACCTCACGAACATGAATCCTTCAACATAACACATGAACGGTGTGAAGGGTTTTAAAGAACACCATCACCCAAGTGTTATCTTATGTAAGTGATATATGTATATATATATATTTACTTGTTCTAGTTACCATATATTGATAAAATCATGAACTCTTGCTAATACGAAGATGTGTATGCATGAAACATGAATGCTAACGTGTATCAAACTTAATTAACTTACCAAATGGGGCTTCTAAGGATGATTCCAAGTGCTAAACTTCAAAACACACAAAGTGTGTGTGCCTTTGGCCAAGAGCAAGGGGGAGGGGGAGAGGAGTGTGTTGTGAACTTGGTGCAACACTTTTCACTCACCCTTAGCCCCTATTTATAGTGATAAACCCATACCTAACTCTCCTCAATCATGTTGGTCAACCATAGAAGTTTGTGTGTATAGTGAACACATGTGGGAAAAACATGGGGAGTGGGAGGGGGTTTCGGCCGAGATCAAGGGGAGGAGAGGAGTGGGGTGAGGACAAATGGGTAGGAGACAAATGAGTGGGTGGATGTGATCTTGATGCATTCTTGTAGAATTTTTATAAAAATTCTATAACTTTTATAAAAAAAATATGCATGCATTCTTTGATTCCATAGAATGTTTATGTCATATATACAATGCATATGTTTACATGCTTATTTTGTTATTCGCTAAGTTAATAACAATTATCTATCTTGCTAAAGAAGAATATATATATATATATATATATATATATATATATAGATAATATATACTTTATATCATCCTTACTACAATTAATCAAGTGTATTTCTAAACACGTTAATTGAGTTTGACTAGCTACTCATAGTTTTCTTTTTACCGATCATAACTCACCTCTCTTCACATTCCTATGAACGTGTATTGCTTAGATGTAGGCCATGGCTCACATCTTGATTCGGACTCTCCCGATTAAATCTCTACAATAAATTTTGTGTCGTAATGGATTGTTAGTGACTTTGATTTAATATCAATCATACTTGTTTACTCGTAGCTCTATTAATCATTATCGATGTACTATTATATTTTTTTATTACCATGAATTGTTCATTCATAAAATACATCGCAACTTACTATGTTCCTAACTTGAACACATAAAATCATACTTAGACTTGGCAAAGTATGGGATTAACGTTTGCTAAAGTGACGGTTGTCACACTTACCACTAGACAAAGCTAGGGAAGATTTCGAAATAGGTGAAAGTAGGAGGCTTGAGTAGTTTCCAAATGCTCCAAAAACCCTTGTAAACTCTTTGAATATTGGAAGCTCCACTTAGTCTTCACTAAAAAGACCGTGTAATTTGAAAAACCATGAAGATGGAGATATTGTTGTTATTGCCGTATGAAAAGGAGAAAAAGAGGTGGATAGAATGTGAAACTTGATCAAATGAGTAGAAGGTAAGGATATATGGAGTGTGTAAGAGAGGTGGAGTGTTCAAGGAGTTGATGAGCATGCTTCTAGTCTTAACCCAAAGAATTCAAGTGTGGGTGTGGGCCCACTTAATGTGGCTGTAAGATGTAAAATAGAAATGGTGGATTTGGATTGTTTTATTTATTAGGTAGATTAAGTGGTGTTATTACGAAGACATTTTGATCATTAAGGCATTTAATCTTGTTAGTTTTCAAAATGGTGATTCAATTTGGTTAAATGCTCTTAAGTATATTTAAAATGAAAGTTAACTAGTTTGATAAAAAAAAACATCTAATTGCATGTTGCATAAGTCATAGATATGTTTAACATTATGTATGAATGTTTAAAGATAATATTATATGGTAAAACTTCGAAATTATACCGTCATGTATCATTTTATGGAATGTGGACTTTAATCTTTGAAAATAAGTGTATAAATATAATATTGTGTGTTAAGGACCTTTGGACATTATCTATTATGCCAATATAATCACCAACGTTTGTATAGGTCGGGTAATACGTCCGGCAATTCTCAAAATTACCCTAATATGTAATGTAGTAATGCATGACTTTTCTAGACTTTAATGACTTTATCCATGCCATTAAGTTAACAGAAACTTGAAAATGTAAACGCGTTTATGTTATATACGGATAGTGACCTGTTTTGTCGGGTGTCACATTCTCCCCGTGTTAAAAATAATTTCATCCCGAAATTCAGTTGGTGCTATCCTGAGCTGGTGCTATCAAATGCTTGTCACCTATTTCCACCTAACACAGCGGCGGACGACATTTGTGGCCGTATAAAGCTTTACATGGAGCGGCAAATGACTATAATAACGCTGGTGTGTTAGCTGTTATTATTGGAAAACTCAGCTAATGGAAAATGCGTATCCCAATTTCCCCCAAAATATATTACACAGTCACGAAGCATATCCTCTAACGTCTGAATGGTCCTTTCGCTCTGACCGTCCGTCAGTTGATGGTATGCCGTGCTCATAACGAGGCGTGCACCTAAAGCTTCTTGAAGGGGCTGCCATATCCTTGATACAAAACGACTCTCTCTTAGAGATAATAGAAATTGACACTCCATGACTAGCCACAATTTCCTTGATGTACAGCCTTACAAGTTTCTCTGTCTTGTCGGTTTCATTGATTGCTAGAAAGTGGGTGGATTTCGTTAATCGATCGACGATCACCCATATAGTGTCATATACATTTGACGTCTTGGGTAATTTTGTAATGAAGTCCAAATAAACTGTTTATTCTTCTGGGTGAGTGCAGTTAGAGGTAGAGCTATTTTAGAGAAATTTTTGATGTATCGACGATAGTAGTCGACTAGCCCTAGTAATTGACGCACTTTGGTCGGTGTTCTCGGTGCTTCCAAATTTTTTTTAATTGCCTCAATATTTGAAGGATCTACATGTATGCCTTTCTTAATGATAACATGTCCAAGGAAATGGACCTCTCGAATCCATAATTCAGACTTAGAGAATTTGGCATAAAGCTTCTCACTTAGCGGTAACACCAAAACTACATTCAAGTGATCTTCATGCTCCTCCTTAGTTCGTAAGTATGTTAGTATATCATCGATAAACGCGATCATGAGTTTTTCCTAGTACGGCTTGCACACTCGGTTCCTGAGGTCCATGAACACTACCAGTGTGTTGGTTAAGCCGAATGGCATAACTAGGAACTCATAGTGACCGCAACGAGTCCTAAAGGCCATTTTGGGTATATCTTCCTGTTGAAGCACTTTCCTGTGACAAACACTCTGTGTAACATCCATAACTTTTTGGCTAAAGTCTTACCTTATTTATTTCAATAATATCACTATATTTAAATCATGTATTTATTCAAGCATTTTTTATATATATTACAATGAAAATTTATAGTTAATTTTTATAAATTTATAATGAGTGAAAAACCAAATTTTATAAAAATACATTCATTTTAATAAATGATCCATTTACACATCTATACATATATATTTTCATCTTTTTATATCCAGAGTTTATAAAAAAATAAAATTTCATCTTTTATAAATGATAACAATTTTACATATATCTTTTTATAAAAGATAGCAATTATCCATCTTTTCTTTTTAATTCATTTAACTAACTTTTTTTTTCTAATTTTGACTTTAAAAGTCAACTCCTCCCAAATCGGTTACAAAACCATCGAATTCGTGTGCAATAACTCGAGGGGATCGTGCTAATACGTTACTACAACTGTTTCGTCGGAACCTAAAGACCCAATTAAGCCGATTCATTGATTTGGAATACCATACGGTCCGTAACCGTCCCTCTTTCAAACGCGAATCAAATTGTCCCTTGTACGTGAAATTGAATCTGTAAATCGGGTCTACCACCATCGCACCACCCCTCTAAAACTCCTTTGAGCACCGATCAATCGGCATTACGCTTCTGGAACCCTATCGATCACTAACAACAGCCGAGAATACATGCAAGCCTTGCTCGCTCGATACTCCATCATACGAGGTAAAATCTTAGCGCATTCAATTCGTAATCAGGCCCTGATCAAAACCCCTTTATCAATTTAAGCTATCAACATCGATCGGGATCGATTTGGATTTAGTGTTCTTAGTTAGTTTTTACGATTGGGGAGGGACGGTGGTTAAACCTTGTATGTTTTTATTTAATCGGCTTCGTATTCAGACCAGCGAAACCACCTGTCTGACTGGTTAGGCCACTGCACCATCAGACCAGGTGGCATGGGTTCGAAACCCATAGCCGCACCCGACCGGAACTTTTTGTGCGCGCCTTGGACAGTAGACCCAGTTATCTTTCACCCATTGATTATAATCAACCGAGCCGCCCTTGTGCACAAGCGTCTCGTTTGGCCCAGCGGTACAAGCCATCTGAGCACACAGGATCCACCCGGGTTCGAACCGGGTGGCCTGTTTATATTTTTAAATGCCATTTAGAAGACTCCAAAAATTTTATAAAAAAATATTTTTATAAACCTTGAAACATTTATAGCAGAATAAAATCAGAATCATTAAATTTCAATAGAAATTCTTATTTAATTCGAATTAAAAAGTTAAATTGCATATTAAACTTTTAAATCAAAACTTTAAATATTTAAACTAATTTCTAAATAAAAACAATATACTCATTTTCAAAAAAAAATGTTGAATAAATAAATAAAGTTATTTATTATAACACACACAAAAAAATAAATATACTTTTTACGCACCTTTATAAATAACTATCATTTTTACATATCTTTATGAATAAATAAATAAAATTCTTTATTTAAATAAGATAAATCACACGACTCATTTTATAACTAAATTATTAAATAATAATTATTTAATCTATTTAGTTACCCGGACCCAAAACTTAGTTTAATTATTTTAAGACTATTTATTTAAATTCCTCATTTTATGAAACTTTTCATTCAAGTACGAACCACAAATACTTACCACTCCAACACTTGCCGCACACCACCGATTCAACCCTAGACTTGGACATAGAATATTGTACACTATTAATTCAATATATATCCCACACTAGGTTAAACGTTGCGCATTACAAGGATCACATTACTATCTAGTATCTCGTGTTATCTACGCCTTCGAATCAAGTGAGTTTTACATAGCCCCTTTTTCACTGTTTTTACATTTTGGGGTGAAACATGATCACAATTTACAAGGATTTACATAAACTACACAATACAAATCCACTTTACAATTTGTGTGCAATTTGAGCTTTATGTTTGAGTGCTAGGTGTGTTAACTACTTATTTGCAATTACATGTACAATCATTAACTAATCAAGCCGACGGTTAACAATGATAGATCTATTGAGTCTGACAAACTCCCCCAGATTGGGGTGATTGTTACCGACAACACAATTTTGCATGCTAGTTGCAAAGGTTTGATTGTACTACTTGGTTACACAATAGCGACTCCCCATAAATGCCTTATTTATCATGTTATGTAAAGGATTTGGTTTACAAACTATATGCTATCTATGTACAAACTTGTGTTATACTCACCAACTTTTTAGTTGACCTTATTTTATTCATGTTTCAGGTTCTTTCATATGAGTTTGATCAAGACATGCTACACATAGGCTTTGGACCTAGATAATCTTAATTCAAAAACAAATTGTATTTCATTATGTACATTGAATTTGATTCGTATTTGTTTGAATGGAATTTGATTTAACATATTACAATTTAGTCAACCTTGAGCTCATGAACAGTCTTACATGTCCCGCCCCGATGATTCCGCCATCGGTCGGGGTGTGACAGATTGGTATCAGAGCCTTGGTTATAGGGAACTAGGTTATTAGACACTCTTGACCTAGACTATAACTTTAGGACACCCATACAATGCTATGCTACTACATGTTACATTTTCAATTCATGTGTGATTATTTTTACATGATATCCTAAGTATTTACACCATATGATACAATACATGATGACTTATGTGTCACACTACTTGATAACTCTCATGCTTACACTCATTACTACCTACATGCTATATGATTATTTCCTATGTGAATATCTTCATATGTTATACTATATGATTACATTACATGATACAATACTCAATAGTTTATGTGTCAACTTTTCCTTCTATTCATAGCTACCTACTTAAATTATTTAAAACACTATCCTAAGTTTAACACACACACATACACACCAAATTATTCATACACATTTAGACTCCCATACGTGATACCATCACCTTTATGAACAAAGACTTAAATTATTGGGCCTAATGTCCACCAATAATAAACCAAGAAGCCCATATATCCTACAAGAAGAAGAAGCCCACTAAAATGCATAAACCTTACTCTTGGACCTCAAGGCCCAGTTCACAACAATTCTCATCATAACCATGAGCCCAACAATAGTATTATTAATACATGATGGCTGGAAGAGTGTGTAAGCCCACGAGGAATTTTGGCTAAGGAAAGATAGGGTACTTAAGTGTGTCTTAGTAACCCACCCCTCTTTCCTGGGAATTCTCCTTAGGGATACATTACTTATAGGTTAAGTGTATTTCTAAAATACTATCGTGAAGGTTCGGCGTTATGACTAGTCAAACTCTAAAACCCATAAGAACTTCTATATTTGATATTTCATATTTCATTATCACTTAGAACTTTTTCATTGCTTTTCTGCTAGACATGGACTCCTACCCTCCTCCCTCCCCGGTTTACCGTCCTGGATCAGAATCTGATTGGGAGGAAGACGCTGAGACACCCGTGTATTGGTCATCAACACCCCCAGCTGCTAGGCCAAGGTTTGATGTAAGGGCGGACTGGATTAGGAACACCGACCCGAGACTTCAAACACCTGAATCACCCGTACCCATAAACCCGTATCATACACCTCACCCCCGTAATCAATTACCACCCCCACTAAGAGACCCATACCTAATGCCCGACCCGTACCTTCCTAACCCTTGGGTAAGGCATACCATGGCACCCTCTGGTGTTATGGGAATTCCAACCAATGACTTCCATCAATATGTAAGAAATTCAGAATTCGAGAGGCAAAGGATAGAGCAGGGAGTAATACACGACTTGCAAAGACAAAGAATGGATAGCTTATCAAACCAATTAGGATACCAAAAGGAGTTAATCTCCATCCTCGAAAAAGAAATACAAGAACATCGCACGGAGACCGCCAGGACTGAAGCCAGATCTGCTACTCGAGTGACTATAGCGGTGCTCATCTTGGCAATTATCTTCTTCCTAGTGGAAAGCTACCAGAGACGTTAGAAGAAGCTTCTACTGATTTCCTTTAAATTTTCGATTTGTGAACCATTTCCCTATGTTTTTTTTAATAATGTTTAACATTTCAGCATTTAATCAATTCCATATATTTCAACTCTGCAGTTATTGTTCATTGATTTGACCCGTGGGGCGTAAATTACACCTGTTGTATTCCCATCAAATTTTCTCAAATATCATTTCTTTCATTCAACATGATTTAGTACATTACCAACAATCTCTTTCATTAAATAAATCATCCTATTTGTGATTTAAGCAAAACCTCGTTATCTTGTTTAAACAAAATGTTTAACGAATTTTTAGATAATATCAAAAACATAAATTTTCCATAAAACTTTTTCACCTAATAAGGAAGGTTAATGCAACCAATTTTATAAAAATATTTTTTTTAAACTGATAAATAATTATGATTTTTCTTCATTAAAGTAAATATTTCTAAACTTTGGTTAAATTAATATACTACTACTTGTTTAGCCAATAGTTGAAAATTTAAATTAAAAATATTTTCTCATAAATTGCATATTCATTTAAAATATGCAATTCAATGATTTCACTACTTTATATATCTACAACCAAAGACAATTTCCCACTTTCTATGTTCAAACAAATACCCGTATTTGTAAACACAAATTTCCGAATATTACCAAAACCTCCTCGTTACCTTTCACTCGACGCTTCAAGAGACGATCCATACCGCGTAAACGTTAACCTTTCCCACCAACCTCAATGAGATTTGAGGACTTGAACCTAACTACCACATGATGCAAGAACGCCAAACAACACATTTGTCCGCAGCACTCGATCACATGCAAAACCCGTTAGTACACATCGCACGCGAAGTTCAATACTCACGTATACACGTTTACAATATATCCAACGCAACCACATGATACATGAAACTCAATTGATTACAAAGTACTTTATACTAAACGATGTACACTATACAAGATACATGATACCACGTTGCTAACACTATACATGAGATCCATTTTCTTCAATACACATAATACTATATTGTTTACATTACACGTTATAGTTTATCGATTACAAAATACAAGACGCTAAATTGTTTACTCTATATATATGAGACTTATTTGATTATGAACTACGTGACACTAGATCATACACGAGATTTGTGTGCTTACTATATACTCGAAACAAAATTTGCTTACCATTATTGCAATGGATCGATTTCATTATACACAAGACATGGTCATGCACTTTGTGCACCAAAGTTGAAGGCCATGATACATTGAAACGCCTCGGGGTTTGACGTATTCTTGTTCAAACATGAGCAAACTAAGAAACTTTAAGTGTTACTACTTTACTACTCTTTAGTTGCGAACTGACCTGATTAGGGACATAGTTACTTGTTAGCGACTTTTATGTGTAAACAATAAGACGTGATCATAGTGAAATTTTGCCCCCTTACCCGCACACAACGAAACGATCTATACGGACCATACGATGATTTGAATAATTACGGGTGCACACGGAATTATAAAAATCAGCGCATGGAAACTATAGTGAAATTTTGTCGTGTGTTGTGACCTAAAACTTATTATGATGTGTAACAACGAAACTGATGTAATGTGACAAGGGCATGGTGGATACGTCGATGGTACTTCCTATATATAAGTGTCCTACCATATTATCATGAGTGGCGCTGTTAGTGTTACGTGAAGTGTTGACCCAGACCAATAGTTATGAAATCTTTTACCCACTAACAATTTTGAGTATATTAGACTAGATGCTACACAAACTCTAAAATTTAAAATCCCTCCAAATCCATGTCAAGTAATACCTTCCATACTTAACTGGAGCTTTAGACTTAAATCCTATTGTCTATCATACTTCCCAAACCAATAATCAAAACTGCAACTCACTTCCTTCCAGATTCAGTAGTCTCCGCTAGTTAAATTTCGGGACGAAATTCCCTTAACAGGAGGAGACTGTAACATCCATGACTTTTTGGCTAAAGTCTTACCTTATTTATTTCAATAATATCACTATATTTAAATCATGTATTTATTCAAGCATTTTTTATATATATTACAATGAAAATTTATAGTTAATTTTTATAAATTTATAATGAGTGAAAAACCAAATTTTATAAAAATACATTAATTTTAATAAATGATCCATTTACACATCTATACATATATATTTTCATCTTTTTATATCCAGAGTTTATAAAAAAATAAAATTTCATCTTTCATAAATGATAACAACTTTACATATATCTTTTTATAAAAGATAGCAATTATCCATCTTTTCTTTTTAATTCATTTAACTAACTTTTTTTTCTAATTTTGACTTTAAAAGTCAACTCCTCCCAAATCGGTTACAAAACCATCGAATTCGTGTGCAATAACTCGAGGGGATCGTGCTAATACGTTACTACAACTGTTTCGTCGGATCCTAAAGACCCAATTAAGCCGATTCATTGATTTGGAATACCATACGGTCCGTAACCGTCCCTCTTTCAAACGCGAATCAAATTGTCCCTTGTACGTGAAATTGAATCTGTAAATCGGGTCTACCACCATCGCACCACCCCTCTAAAACTCCTTTGAGCACCGATCAATCGGCATTACGCTTCTGGAACCCTATCGATCACTAACAACAGCCGCGAATACATGCAAGCCTTGCTCGCTCGATACTCCATCATACGAGGTAAAATCTTAGCGCATTCAATTCGTAATCAGGCCCTGATCAAAACCCCTTTATCAATTTAAGCTATCAACATCGATCGGGATCGATTTGGATTTAGGGTTCTTAGTCAGTTTTTACGATTGGGGAGGGACGGTGGTTAAACCTTGTATGTTTTTATTTAATCGGCTTCGTATTCAGACCAGCGAAACCACCTGTCTGACTGGTTAGGCCACTGCACCATCAGACCAGGTGGCATGGGTTCGAAACCCATAGCCGCACCCGACCGGAACTTTTTGTGCGCGCCTTGGACAGTAGACCCAGTTATCTTTCACCCATTGATTATAATCAACCGAGCCGCCCTTGTGCACAAGCGTCTCGTTTGGCCCAGCGGTACAAGCCATCTGAGCACACAGGATCCACCCGGGTTCGAACCGGGTGGCCTGTTTATATTTTTAAATGCCATTTAGAAGACTCCAAAAATTTTATAAAAAAATATTTTTATAAACCTTGAAACATTTATAGCAGAATAAAATCAGAATCATTAAATTTCAATAGAAATTCCGATTTAATTCGAATTAAAAAGTTAAATTGCATATTAAACTTTTAAATCAAAACTTTAAATATTTAAACTAATTTCTAAATAAAAACAATATACTCATTTTCAAAAAAAAATGTTGAATAAATAAATAAAGTTATTTATTATAACACACAAAAAAAAATAAATATACTTTTTACGCACCTTTATAAATAACTATCATTTTTACATATCTTTATGAATAAATAAATAAAATTCTTTATTTAAATAAGATAAATCACACGACTCATTTTATAACTAAATTATTAAATAATAATTATTTAATCTATTTAGTTACCCGGACCCAAAACTTAGTTTAATTATTTTAAGACTATTTATTTAAATTCCTCATTTTATGAAACTTTTCATTCAAGTACGAACCACAAATACTTACCACTCCAACACTTGCCGCACACCACCGATTCAACCCTAGACTTGGACATAGAATATTGTACACTATTAATTCAATATATATCCCACACTAGGTTAAACGTTGCGCATTACAAGGATCACATTACTATCTAGTATCTCGTGTTAGCTACGCCTTCGAATCAAGTGAGTTTTACATAGCCCCTTTTTCACTGTTTTTACATTTTGGGGTGAAACATGATCACAATTTACAAGGATTTACATAAACTACACAATACAAATCCACTTTACAATTTGTGTGCAATTTGAGCTTTATGTTTGAGTGCTAGGTGTGTTAACTACTTATTTGCAATTACATGTACAATCATTAACTAATCAAGCCGACGGTTAACAATGATAGATCTATTGAGTCTGACAAACCCACCCAGATTGGGGTGATTGTTACCGACAACACAATTTTGCATGCTAGTTACAAAGGTTTGATTGTACTACTTGGTTACACAATAACGACTCCCCATAAATGCCTTATTTATCATGTTATGTAAAGGATTTGGTTTACAAACTATATGCTATCTATGTACAAACTTGTGTTATACTCACCAACTTTTTAGTTGACCTTATTTTATTCATGTTTCAGGTTCTTTCATATGAGTTTGATCAAGACATGCTACACATAGGCTTTGGACCTAGATAATCTTAATTCAAAAACAAATTGTATTTCATTATGTACATTGAATTTGATTCGTATTTGTTTGAATGGAATTTGATTTAACATATTACAATTTAGTCAACCTTGAGCTCATGAACAGTCTTACATGTCCCGCCCCGATGATTCCGCCATCGGTCGGGGTGTGACACTCTGGATAGATAGAGTCTTAGTGTAGTACTTTCATGTATGTATTTGTCTTTGTTTGTAAGTGTCTGTATGTATTAGTTATCGAGTTGTATTTACTTTTACATATTGACAGTTGCAGATTTCTCTAAGTGTTTTGCGCACTTGTAAGTACGCAGGAGTTAAAGCTTGCGCACTTAACAAGTATGCACGACCGTTTAGTGTTGGGTATAAATACTGGTCTTAGAAAATTTTCAGAGTTCTTATCACTTTCAAATTTTCTAAGCCTGTTCAATTCCCTCCGACAATTTTCCTCAAAAATCTGAGTGTTCCTAACCGATTTCTTGTCCCATCTCTAGTATCATCATCGTGTAACAATCAATCGGTGAGAATCTTGAGCCAATCCATCCACAAAATTCACGATTTTGGACCGATTCAGAGACTTAAAACTTAGGGTTTTTGATTCGAGTTTTTAGTCACAAGTTTGGTTGTCTAGGTAAAAACTGATAATTAAAACTTAATTAAAACCAGTAATCGACCCTTAATCGTCCGTCTAATCTTTGATTTTGACCATTGGGCTTGGATTTGACCATCGGTAAGACTGGTCGTCTTATAGGTCAAAATTGGATGAATGTAGCAGTGATTTGGTGTTGATGTTGGTTCCATGGGTCGTAATCACTGATTCCGACCTTGTGGTGACCTAATCTAACCAATGTTTGAACATCTGTTGAATTTTTGATTTCTGAAAAAATTTGAACAAGTGTGTTTCCTGCGCACTTAACAAGTACGAAAGAAGCAACTCATGCGTACTTGTTAAGTACGCAAGAGGAAATTCCTGTGTACTTGCTAAGTACGCAGGACCAACGTTTGGGAAAAATTTCTAAGTCTGAAATCTCAGTTCAAAGAGTAACTGATATACTGCGTCATGTTTATTCATTTCCAATGAAACTTGTTGTTCTGATTATGTTTTATGTGTGTTTTTGCAGATTATTTCTTGGGCGTTTATGAACGAATTCAATCTGTTAGCTAATACTCAACCGGAATGGAAGGGTGCAGCGCTTCAATATCGAGAGATAGTTGATTTCTTGAACCGTTCAAGAATCAGCTACGCTATTTCAGCTGACCCCATTGTTTCAAGACCTTATCTGGAGCAATTTTGGGAGACTACGGAGCATGATTGCACGGTAACCCCCAATGTTATAAGGGCTACCGTGGCTGGTGTGACACCCGACATTTCAGGTCAATATCCGTACATGTATTAAACAAGTTTACATTTCAATTATTTTTGTGATTTAATTAATTTCACAAACAAGGACATTAAGGTCTAACAAAAACTGAACATTGTCTCATTTCACATTTTGGTAATTCTAGGAGTTACCGGTTCACGTGTTATATAAACCGACAAATTCGAACACTAGTGGTTAATTTAAATAACCAGAGAAATATATATACATATATATTTTATTTCCACAAACTTTACGTAGAACAATCAATTATTTTCAGAATAAATTTATAATACCGTGGAGGATCTAAACCGGATTTATTTACCCCTTTAAAACTATAATTGATATTAATACCTAAATCTAATTATTATACTAATTAAACCCAACTTACCCTTGACTTTCTCGGCCGAAGTGCAGAGAAAACCCACACCTCGACCCATACCTCTCCTGAGAAAAACTCAAGTAAAACCATACCACCTCACCCATTTTCCTCACAATTCCCATTTTATCACTCATTTTCTTACGGCAAATTCTCCATTGCTCTTCAAATTGAAGTCAAGTTTTAAGGCAAAATCCACCACAATTCAGTGTTTTAAGAAGAATTTCAAGTATTTCCAAAGAAAAGTTAGCAAAAGATTCAAGATCATCTCTGTTTTCTCTCATCACCATCGTCACTGTTTTAAGGTAAAAACTCAAAACTATTTACTTTATTTTCTTTAAAAACCGTATCTAAGCATACAAAATGTTCAATCGCAACTAAGATAACAAGAAAAGTGTGTCAAATTCAAGTTTTAAAACATTAATATGCAGGACTGATTCTGTCAAACAGAAGTCCAGTAATCGAAACTATGAAGTTTCGATACCTATACTCAATCGAAACAAGTAGTTTCGATACCTGTTACTCAATCGAAACTAGGAGTTTCGATACTAGCTGTTCAATCGAAACTAGGTAGTTTCGATACATATTGCTCAATCTAAACTAGGTAGTTTCGATACCCTTGTTGTCAATCGAAATTAGATTGTTTCGATAACACTTACTCAATCAAAACTAGGTAGTTTCGACACTCAAATACTCCATCGAAACTAAGTAGTTTCGATACACATATGCCCAATCGAAACTAAGAAGTTTCGACACCTGGTCAACAGTTCCATTTGGGCAGTAACTCAAAACTGTTTTTATAACAAAACAAGTGTTGAACAACTAAGATGATATTCAAACAAAAACGACCAGATTTACAAAGTCGGTGAACAATTTGCAATATAAGACGTTCGGTCTTAACACGATTTACCCTTGGTATCTAGGGTACGAATAGTCAAGGTTGACTACAACAAGTATCATTACAAGTATACACAAACTCAAGGTGAGTTTCACGGCCCCTTTTTACTGTTTTCAATATTTAGGGGAAAAACATACTTACAACTATTTTATGGGATAACAAGAGAATAAGACACGACTTTTATGTTTACATGAGATGAGAACAACAAGAGAGGCCGCTAAAGTCCCCTGGAACAATGTAGTAACCATTAACTGTAGCCTAGGGTCCTATGAATAGTACTATGGAGAGTGACGTCTCCCGGTCATGGTTAGTCGCGCTAACCACAATCTGGAGGATTTATGGCCGCATAGAACCGGATAACGAAATTAGGGGGTGTACAATTGTCATGGTTTGGTTACGCCTCATGTATGAACATATTATTTGTATTCCTAGCTAGTTTACAAATGGGTCAACAATTCTTATTCTGTTTATCACATACACCTGAAACTATTTACGAACGATTGAATTTTACAAAGAACTATTTGATTAAACCTGTGAACTCACCAACCTCGTGTTGACAATTTTAAGTATGTTTTTCAGGAAATTGAACGTGATCGCAAGGTTAACAAGGTAGGATACATGCATGCACGATGGATACAACTTTTGGGGGATTTCTCTTGTATAACTCATTGTAATGGAGTCATATTTGCGAAATCTTCACTTTTTGTAAACTCAATTTACATTTTAGAATGTAAAACTTTAAACTTAATTTATGTATCCATTTATCATGTATGTGTTTGCGGTAATCATATGCTTTGGAAACCATGTTACGTCGCGCCTCGCGTTTCCGCCTTGGCGGGGTGTGACAGATTGGTATCAGAGCCATTGATTATAGTGAACTAGGGGTCAAAAATCGAACCTAGTCTATAATCTAAATGACTCACTAAGATGATTTTCCTTGCATATGCATTTCATAACTTATCATCATATTGTACGGATATCGTAGACATTGAACATCGTCACACACTAACCCCATTTCGACTTCAGACCCATGGCACCTAAAAGAAGGACACCGCGTGACACTACTGGTGAAAACAACACAACGATTACCGTAGAAGTTGAGCAACTCATATCACAACGTGTAGCCGCCGCCTTGGAGCAGTATGAAGCCAATCGGAATAACGTCGGAGGAAATGGTAGTCATAGCGGAGGAGGTGCAGGAGGCAGTGGCACTACTGGAGGTTCTGGAGGTAATAGGATGTGTAAACACCTCCGTAACACAGTCGCGATCTAAGTTAACAACATTATTAAAATATTGACTTGTGACCCTACAGATGCTTCGATCAAGAAGTGCACTTATAAGGTTTTTCTATCCTGCAACCCTCGCAACTTCAATGGCACCGAGGGTGCAGTAGGCCTGATGAGATGGATTGAGAAGATGGAATCTGTAATTAATATTAGTGAATGCACAGCCGACTGTATAGTGAAATATGCCACTTGCACACTTGCTGACAAAGCATTAACCTGTTGGAATTCTCAGATGAAAACCTTGGGAAGGCAGACTGCCTACCAGCTATCTTGGGATGATCTAAAAGCCATGATGATCGACGAGTACTGTCCTCGAAATGAGTTGCAAAAGATCGAATCTGAAATGTGGAATTTACAAATGATAGGAGATGATGTGGCTGGTTACACTGACCGATTCAATGAGTTAGCAAGTTTGGTTCCACACATGGTTACCCCAGAATACAAGAAGGTTGAAAGATACTTGTGGGGTCTTGCTCCTCAAATCCGAAGCCTGGTGACTTCATCGAACCCCATGGATGCCAAGAGCGCTATAACTCTAGCATTCAAGCTAAGGGATAATGCTGTGCGTGATGGTTTGTTTGAGAAGAAGGAGACCGAGGAAGGAAGGTCTGGGGAAAAGAGGAAATGGTTTGGAAAGCTAAGTAATCAAAACAAGACTCAAACTAACAAGAGACCTGAAATTATGAAAGCATATGCTGTCAACACCGTGGAACAGAAAGGATATCTTGGAACACTACCGAAGTGTGACAAATGTGGGTATCATCACAGTGGAAGGTGTACCCAATGTGGAAAGTGTAAAAAGCATGGGCATCTAGCCCATAACTGTTGGAACAATGCGAACTCTAACAAGATCAATCAAATAACAGGAAAGGTCAACCTAGGAACAGAAAGGATGAATCAGGGATGCTTTGAGTGTGGAGATCCAAAGCACTTTAGAAAAGACTGTCCAAAGTTGAAGAACCGAATCGACAATCAGGCCCGTGGAAGAGCGTTTGTAATGGGGGCTGGTGACGCACGACAAGATCCGAACATTGTCACTGGTACGTTCCCGATAAATAATCACTATGCCTCTATACTTTTCGATACGGGTGCTGATATGAGTTTTGTGTCAAATGATTTTAAGTCCCTACTCGGTATTAAGCCCAGCAAACTAGATCAAAATTATACAATTGAATTAGCAAACGGAAAATTAATTAATACCGGAGAGGTCATACAAGGTTGTACCTTATGTCTTAAAAACCACACATTTAGTATAGATCTGTTACCTGTTAACTTAGGAAGCTTTGACGTTGTTATTGGCATGGATTGGTTGTAGAAGAATCACGCCGAGATTGTTTGTTTTGAGAAGATTGTTCAAATTCCACTTCCAAATGGAGAAGTTCTTTCGATTCAAGGTGAGAAGAGTGGAGTAACATTAAGGATGATAAACTGCATGAAAGCTCGTAAGTATCTACGTAAAGGCTATTGCGTATTCCTGGCACACTTCGTCGAGAAGAAACCCGAGAAACGTCGACTTGAAGACATACCAATCCTTAAAGATTACCCCGAAGTTTTTCCTGAAGACTTACCTGGATTACCACCACCGAGGCAAGTCGAATTCCGAATCGACTTGTTACCAGGAGCCGCACCGGTTGCACGATCACCGTATCGACTAGCACCTTCCGAGATGCAGGAATTATCTAATCAACTGCAAGAATTGCTTGATAAAGGTTTCATAAGACCGAGTTTCTCACCATGGGGAGCTCCAGTCCTATTCGTAAAGAAGAAGGATGGAACCTTTAGGATGTGTATTGATTACCGAGAATTAAACAAGCTTACAATCAAAAACCGGTATCCACTTCCTCGAATAGATGATTTGTTTGATCAACTACAAGTTTCCAGCTTCTATTCTAAAATTGATCTACGATCAGGGTATCATCAACTGAAAATCCAAGAAGAAGATGTACCAAAGACAGCATTTAGGACTCGATATGGCCACTACGAATTCCTAGTTATGCCATTTGGTTTGACGAACGCACCAGCTGTTTTCATGGATCTCATGAACCGCGTGTGCAAGCCATACTTGGATAAATTCGTGATAGTATTTATTGATGACATATTAATATATTCACGAACCAAGGAGGAACATGAACATCATTTGAAATTAATCTTAGAACTACTCAGGAATGAGAAGCTTTATGCTAAATTCTCAAAGTGTGAGTTTTGGATCCGAGAAGTGCATTTTCTTGGACACGTCATCAATAAGAATGGTATTCACGTAGACCCATCCAAGATTGAAGCTATCAAAAACTGGGAAGCACCAAGAACTCCGACTGAAGTGCGTCAATTTCTGGGTTTGGCAGGCTATTACAGGCGATTCATCGAGAATTTTTCAAAGATAGCCCTGCCTTTAACCACATTAACCCAGAAAGAAAAGAAGTTTGATTGGAGTGACAAGCAAGAGTCAGCTTTTCAATTGCTGAAGCAGAAGCTGTGTAGTGCATCGATCTTATCCCTTCCTGAGGGAATTGACAACTTTGTCGTATACTGCGATGCATCACACCAAGGACTTGGTTGTGTGTTAATGCAAAGAGACAAAGTCATCTCTTATGCCTCACGACAACTAAAAGTGCACGAAAAGAATTATACGACCCATGACTTGGAGTTGGGCGCAGTGGTGTTTGCACTCAAGATTTGGAGACATTATCTTTATGGTACAAGATGCACTATCTTTACTGATCACAAGAGCCTCCAACATATCTTCGATCAAAAGGAACTCAACATGAGACAACATCATTGGGTAGAGTTACTGAATGATTACGACTGTGATATCAAGTATCACCCGGGTAAGGCAAACGTCGTAGCAGATGCCTTAAGTCGCAAGGAACGAGTTAAAACTCTTCGTGTTCGTGCCCTAGGATTGACAATTCATACGAGTCTCACGACTCAAATCCGGATGGCACAACAAGAGGCAAGCAAAGAAGAAAACATTCATAATGAAGCTTTACGAGGAATGATAAGACAGTTGGAACCAAAGTCAGATGACACTTTATACTTCATGAATAGAATCTGGGTGCCATGTTTTGGTAATTTACGGGAGTTGGTTATTGACGAAGCCCACAAGTCCAGGTACTCCATTCACCCAGGTTCAGATAAGATGTATAAGGATCTGAAAGAACACTATTGGTGGCCGAACATGAAAGGAGAAATTGCTATTTATGTCGGTAAATGCCTGACATGTTCAAAGGTAAAGGCAGAACATCAGAAACCGTCGGGATTGTTACAACAACCCGAGATACCTCAATGGAAATGGGAACAAATTTCTATGGATTTTATCACGAAGTTACCCAGGACGTCCAGCGGTTATGACACAATATGGGTAATTGTCGATCGACTGACAAAATCGGCTCATTTTCTACCTATCAAAGAGACGGATAAAACCGAGAAACTTGCAAAGCTTTATATCAAGGAAATTATGGCTAGGCATGGAGTGCCAATTTCTATTATCTCTGATAGAGACAGCAGATTCGTGTCTAGAATCTGGAAATCATTACAAGAAGCCATGGGCACACGTCTTGACATGAGCACGGCATATCACCCACAAACAGATGGTCAAAGTGAACGGACTATCCAAACATTAGAAGATATGCTCCGTGCGTGTGTAATTGATTTCGGAGGAAATTGGGATACTCATTTACCGTTAGCAGAGTTTTCCTACAATAACAGTTACCACACAAGCATTAAAGCAGCTCCGTTTGAAGCTTTATATGGTCGTAAATGCCGCTCACCGCTATGTTGGGCGGAAGTTGGTGAAAAACATTTGACAGGCCCTGAGATTGTCCAGGAAACCACTGATAAGATCTTCAAAATTAAGGACTGTCTGAAAGCTGCCCGAGACAGACAGAAGTGCTATGCTGATAACAGACGGAAACCATTAGAATTTCAAATTGGTGACCGAGTAATGTTAAAAGTCTCACCATGGAAAGGCGTTGCAAGGTTTGGTAACCGTGGTAAGCTTAACCCTAGATACGTTGGACCTTTTGAAATACTGGCTAGAGTTGGCCCTGTAGCTTACAAGCTCAAGTTACCACAAGAACTAAGCAATGTACATGATACGTTTCATGTATCAAATCTCAAGAAGTGTTTATCAGACAAGACGTTAATTATACCACCTGATGAGATTCACATAGACGACAGGTTGCATTTCATCGAGGAACCGATTGAGATTTCAGATTGGAAAGTTCAAAAGCTGAGACGTAGTCGAATCAAACTGGTTAAAGTACGTTGGAAATCAAAACGTGGTCCTGAGTATACATGGGAACGAGAGGACCAAATGAAAACAAAATACCCATCCTTGTTTAAGGATACACCAGTTCAAGATAACACGAATTGAATTTCGGGACGAAATTCTTTTAACAAGGGAAGAATGTGACACCCGACATTTCAGGTCAATATCCATACATGTATTAAACAAGTTTACATTTCAATTATTTTTGTGATTTAATTAATTTCACAAACAAGGACATTAAGGTCTAACAAAAACCAAACATTGTCTCATTTCACATTTTGGTAATTCTAGGAGTTACCGGTTCACGTGTTATATAAACCGACAAATTCGAACACTAGTGGTTAATTTAAATAACCAGAGAAATATATATACATATATATTTTATTTCCACAAACTTTACGTAGAACAATAAATTATTGTCAGAATAAATTTATAATACCGTGGAGGATCTAAACCGGATTTATTTACCCCTTTAAAACTATAATTGATATTAATACCTAAATCTAATTATTATACTAATTAAACCCAACTTACCCTTGACTTTCTCGGCCGAAGTGCAGAGAAAACCCACACCTCGACCCATACCTCTCCTGAGAAAAACTCAAGTAAAACCATACCACCTCACTCATTTTCCTCACAATTCCCATTTTATCACTCATTTTCTTACGGCAAATTCTCCATTGCTCTTCAAATTGAAGTCAAGTTTTAAGGCAAAATCCACCACAATTCAGTGTTTTAAGAAGAATTTCAAGTATTTCTAAAGA
Source organism: Smallanthus sonchifolius (assembly GCA_023525975.1). Taxonomy (NCBI): domain Eukaryota; kingdom Viridiplantae; phylum Streptophyta; class Magnoliopsida; order Asterales; family Asteraceae; genus Smallanthus; species Smallanthus sonchifolius. The sequence continues at coordinate 30,831,389 of CM042045.1, forward strand.
AAAGTTAGCAAAAGATTCAAGATCATCTCTGTTTTCTCTCATCACCATCGTCACTGTTTTAAGGTAAAAACTCAAAACTATTTACTTTATTTTCTTTAAAAACCGTATCTAAGCATACAAAATGTTCAATCGCAAGTAAGATAACAAGAAAAGTGTGTCAAATTCAAGTTTTAAAACATTAATATGCAGGACTGATTCTGTCAAACAGAAGTCCAGTAATCGAAACTATGAAGTTTCGATACCTATACTCAATCGAAACAAGTAGTTTCGATACCTGTTACTCAATCGAAACTAGGAGTTTCGATACTAGCTGTTCAATCAAAACTAGGTAGTTTCGATACATATTGCTCAATCTAAACTAGGTAGTTTCGATACCCTTCTTGTCAATCGAAATTAGATTGTTTCGATAACACTTACTCAATCGAAACTAGGTAGTTTCGACACTCAAATACTCCATCGAAACTAAGTAGTTTCGATACACATATGCCCAATCGAAACTAAGAAGTTTCGACACCTGGTCAACAGTTCCATTTGGGCAGTAACTCAAAACTGTTTTTATAACAAAACAAGTGTTGAACAACTAAGGAGATATTCAAACAAAAACGACCAGATTTACAAAGTCGGTGAACAATTTGCAATATAAGACGTTCGGTCTTAACACGATTTACCCTTGGTATCTAGGGTACGAATAGTCAAGGTTGACTACAACAAGTATCATTACAAGTATACACAAACTCAAGGTGAGTTTCACGGCCCCTTTTTACTGTTTTCAATATTTGGGGGAAAAACATACTTACAACTATTTTATGGGATAACAAGAGAATAAGACACGACTTTTGTGTTTACATGAGATGAGAACAACAAGAGAGGCCGCTAAAGTCCCCTGGAACAATGTAGTAACCATTAACTGTAGCCTAGGGTCCTATGAATAGTACTATGGAGAGTGACGTCTCCCGGTCATGGTTAGTCGTGCTAACCACAATCTGGAGGATTTATGGCCGCATAGAACCGGATAACGAAATTAGGGGCGTGTACAATTGTCATGGTTTGGTTACGCCTCATGTATGAACATATTATTTGTATTCCTAGCTAGTTTACAAATGGGTCAACAATTCTTATTCTGTTTATCACATACACCTGAAACTATTTACGAACGATTGAATTTTACAAAGAACTATTTGATTAAACCTGTGAACTCACCAACCTCGTGTTGACAATTTTAAGTATGTTTTTCAGGAAATTGAACGTGATCGCAAGGTTAACAATGTAGGATACATGCATGCACGATGGATACAACTTTTGGGGGATTTCTCTTGTATAACTCATTGTAATGGAGTCATATTTGCGAAATCTTCACTTTTTGTAAACTCAATTTACATTTTGGAATGTAAAACTTTAAACTTAATTTATGTATCCATTTATCATGTATGTGTTTGCGGTAATCATATGCTTTGGAAACCATGTTACGTCGCGCCTCGCGTTTCCGCCTTGGCGGGGTGTGACAGCTGGTCATGACATCGCCTTCTCTGAAGATACAATTAGAAGGGTCCTGCAATTCCGAGATCTCTCGACCGACCCGACAGCCTATCCAGACTACTTTGTGGATGGCTGTTGGAGGCAACGAATGGGATATGTCGGTGCGAGAGACTATGCTTTGTATAAGAAAATGTGGGTGCTTGACCAATGGAGATATTTTACCCACGTCATGATCATGTGCATCTCCTCAAGAAAAGCTGGAAAGGATGCACTGGGTCATGACCTTGCCGCAGCCATGGTTGGCTTATCTCTCAATAAGGGCTACAACTTCTTACGCTACATATTCAAAGCCATCAATGATCAGATTAACACGGCTGAGAGGTTCAGGTTCTTATTATACCCTAGATTTGTGCAACTTCTGATAAACGATGCATTGCCAAACCTACCTGCTACAGGGGAGAGATTGCAAGTGAAAAGGGTGGACAAGAGGGTGTTCGCACAATTCCTTAAGCCAGGCAGTGTAGAACCTACCCCTGAGCATACATGACTCTTTGGCCACCTAATCAATGAAGCATACGTTGCACCAGGTGACTGGAGATGTTATAGTCACGATTCGGAGCCAGAGTTGAGTGAACATTCAGGGGAATAACAACAACAAGAAGAGGAAGATGAAAGTGAAGATGGATCGTCTGATAATGGACACAAAGAAGGAGGACATGATGGTGCTGAGGGATCCGACTCAGAAGAGACTGAGTCTGATTCTTCTGATTCCGATGATGCACCATCTCAGGCACACCCAAAGAGAACGAAAAAGGTAACCCTACCTGAGTCGTCCTCAAAGAGAAAGCGACAAGCTTCAAGCAGCGAATATGAGCCAGATTATGACTCTGACGCTGCTATACAGAGACAACGACGTGAAAGCATTCACAAGAATAGGGGAGATAGGAAACAGCTTGCTATCCCAAGTGTGGTAGAGGTCAGTACCCAGCAGCAAGTACAAGTTTCAGCTGCTAGTCTTGATTCAGCCTTACCCCACCTTCACAGCAATTATACCGAAGACGGAGGAGGCCACAGGTACAACCTGACGTGGCAGTCACTTCAATCACAGAGGAGGTTCCTGTGATAGTGACCCTCCCTATCACATCTGCCCAGGTGGTGGTGACTACTCCAATTCTCACGGAGTCAGTCACCATCACCCCTTCCATAACACCTACAACCGTCATCACATCCACAATCCCAACAACAACCATTGATCCTTTAAGTCAACCCTTCAACTATGGGGAATTTACTCAAGGGTTTGACTTCGACACCATATTCTCCTCACCAATTCACAATGCCGAAGTGTCATCATCCATACATCCTAATCCTAATGATGCAATGATAGATGTTCTGGAAACCCAAGTTGCTGGATTATTGGAAACTATTCAGAAGTCAAAGGAGGAATCTGTCTCTCAACAAGCACATATTAATTCGTTGGTGGATGAAGTTAGGATTCAAAGAAGCCAGAGAACGGGGACTGACGAGAAACTGAAGAACTTCATGGCCCAGAACGAGCTTCTAATCAGGACAAATGAAATGATTCTGGGTCACAAGTCATCTATAGAGCTGAGGTTTGATACTCAACAGAAAGAGCATGAGCTGATGGTCAAACTAATTGCTGATCTGACCAAGAAGCTTGATGCTCAGGGGGAGAAAGATAAGGAGAAGGAGAAAGAGAAGGAGAAAACTACTGGTGATGAGGCTTGTCATCCTGTTGACTTGACTAAGGATGACGACAAAGACAAGGATCCTGAAACCGGTCCTAGTGGAAGTGAGCACCAAGCTTTAGCAATTGTGCCCATCTCTGCTATTCCAATGGCTCAGGGGGAGTCTACTCATCAAGAGGGTGGTGATACCTCTGGTGGTGGTGACAAAGGAAAGTCGGTGGCTGATGTGCTTATGGATCTATCTGATGATGAGATCTTATACTTAGAGCCTGACTATTCCACGGAAGCACAGATCGATGCTCTCTTTAATCTAGAAGTAGGAGAGATCGACTCTGGTGATGATTGGGATGAAGATGATGAGGATGTAGTGATAGAAGTTCCCAAAGGTGACGGGGAAGGAAAGTACGAGTTAGAAGATGGAGAGATCTTTGAATTTCCATCCTTCGAAGCTCAACTCGACACAGGTTCAGTCGAGCATGCTAGTAATGTGGAAGCCTCGACTGAAGCCTCCCCATTTGACCCTACACCTGTGGATCCGGAGGCACCAAAAGAAAAAGATATGCCTTCTACTTCATCTAAGGGTCCAGCTCCTGTTTGGCAAAAGACGTCTATCATAGACAAACAAGGGGCAACAGGGATGATCATGGCTGTAAGGTTCGAGGAGGATAAGCAGTTGTTCACAATCAAAAGATCTGGGGGGGGTTCAATACTTGAAACCAACTAGTGAAGCGTTCAACTCCGTACCCAAATACGACCTTGTGAACCTAGCAAACCGACAGCTGCTGGGTCATTATAATCATGCAGTGGCGATGGGTTTGAGGGTGGTTCTACAGCCGAAAGCAAGATCTGGGAAGTTTGATATGTTCACGCCTTAAGTGCCCAAGAGAGTCAAGGATAAGGCAACAAGACATCCTGTGACTAAGAAATTCTTAAAGAAATTGGTATACAAGCCAGTGCTATGTGAAACCAAGATTCCCCTGAGCAAGTTATCTCAGGATATCCTCGGTGACATGTGATACTGGTACGTAGATCCACAGATGGGCGAGGCTGTAGCGATTGGAAAGGTGAGGTCAGAAAGTGGATGCTTAGTGCCGAGGGAACTAATCAGAGTATTTGATGAAGTCTGCTTCATTAACTTCTCTGTGAAAGATCTGGAGGCACTAGCAGACAGATATTGCATGCATACGGACGAATGGACGAAATTCCTTGCTTCTAAATATGACAAGGTGATCAACTTATGCCTTGACTATAAGAAGAAGATGGAAGCTAAAGATGCATAGCTGTGAAGACTGAAGACCGAAGACTGAAGACTAAAGATCGAAGATGATCCAGAGCTATTGTCAAGGGGGAGTTTGTTGAAGCACTTTCCTGTGACAAACACTCTGGATAGATAGAGGCTTAGTGTAGTACTTTCATGTATGTATTTGTCTTTGTTTGTAGGTGTCTGTATGTATTAGTTATCGAGTTGTATTTACTTTTACATATTGACTGTTGCAGATTTCTCTATGTGTTTTACGCACTTGTATGTGTGCAGGAGATAGTTCCTGCGTACTTAGCAAGTACGCAAGATTACCTATGCGTACTTGCTAAGTACGCATGAGCAAATTTCCCTGCGCACTTGCTAAGTGCGCAGGCATCAGGTCGTGTATAAATAGGAATGGTTGACAGTAGATAAGTACGCAATCATAGACTCAGTAACAGTAGCAAATATGCAGAACTTGTAATCTCATTACTTCTCTCTGTAACCTTCAAGTGTTTATAATAGACGAAAGTTTAAAGTGATTATCTTTTCGGTTTACTTTGTTTCGTAAGACTCTCCACCTAGTCACGGGTATTCCGCACCCGGTCCGACTAGTAGACCCACTTGCATGTGACGATCTGCCACACCAGAGGGACCTACACTTCCTCTTGAATTCTCAGTTGATGATACCCTGAACGTAAGCCGACCTTAGAGTAGAAACTTAAACATTGTAGTTGGTCAAATAAATAATCTATTCTAGGAAGCGGATACTGGTTCTTGATTGTAAGCTTGTTTAACTGCTGGTATACACATCCTAAAGGTTCAGTCCTTCTTCTTTAAGAACAGGACTGGGGCTCCCCAGGGTGAGAAACTTGGCCTGGCGAACCCTTTATCAAGTAGCTCCTGTAGTTGGCTTGACAGTTCTTGCATTTCAGAACGTGCTAATTGTAAGTCCACATGTCTCATCTACAGATCGATCTCGTGACAGGACGTCTCGATAATACGAAGTGCGAAATCCTACCGTATTAACGTATGTATACTAATTGACACTAGAAACAGTATCAAAACACAGTGTAAATAAACTTCTGTTGGAGCATATTCTGGTGACAACGAGCTTGAAGATATTATGTCTTAGTCTTAGAGTCTTTGACTTGTAATTGATAGAATTGTTAGCAACAGTTAAAGGGGAGTTTGTTAGGACATGTTTTGTAACTGTTGATAAAATTCTGTGTAAGTTCATAGAGAGGCGAACTTAACAAGTTCACCTGGTTTATCAGAGGCGAACTTATTAAATTCGCTTAGTCTATCTGAGGCGAACTTAATAAGTTCGCTTAGCCTATTAGAGGCGAACTTAATAAGTTCGCCTAAGCATCTTTTAGGCGAACATAGGAATGTGCAGGAACTGATTAGGAACACTTATATCTGATCAATTTCATCAAAAGAATCCAAAATCAATCCAAAATGATCAAAAATTCTCAATTTTTATCAAGAACACAAAAAAGATAAAAAATCTTCAAAATCTCTGAAATTTGATGTTGATTGGACAAGAAAACACCACGAATCTTCTGCTAATCAAGAGCAAAAGCTCTGATACCACTTGTAGGTCCCTAATTCGGTGCGTGATGGATCTCTAGACTCGCGGTACGACATGGTGATAATGTGCGGAATCCATGATCAACGTGCTTATGTAACTCAATCAACAACAACGGTGTAAATAAACGCTTTGTATTTCCACCACAATATCGGGTTACAAGATTCAGTCTCTAATCAAGTCTACTCTGATATCGTCTCCTCTCTTTCTCTACTGATTAACATACTCTGTTCTCTATTTATAAACATCAGTTCTGCACCAGGCGAGCTTAACAAGTTCGCTTGGGGTTAAGTTCGCTTGGGGTCAAGTTCGCTCAGTCAGGCGAACTTATTAAGTTCGCTTAGGCAGGCGAACAAGCATCTTTTAGGTGAACTTGTTAAGTTCGCCTGGTGCAGAACTGATGTTTATAAATAGAGAACAGAGTCTGTTAATCAGTAGAGAAAGAGAGGAGACGATATCAGAGTAGACTTGATTAGAGACTGAATCTTGTAACCTGATATTGTGTTGGAAATACAAAGCGTTTATTTACACCGTTGTTGTTGATTGAGTTACACGAGCACGTTGATCATGGATTCCGCACGTTATCACCGTGTCGTACCGCGAGTCTAGAGATCAGTCGCGCACCGAATTAGGGACCTACAACTTCTCTGTATATTCCACCAAACATAGTGTTTACAAGATTCACAGAATACAATCGTTCATTCACCTCTAAAACAGAACCTGTAAACACCTATAAACACCTATTTATAGACACAAGACCTGCTATAGGCGAACTTAACAAGTTCGCCTATAAGAGATTAGGCGAACTTATCAAGTTCGCCTCACATGAGACAAGGCGATCTTGACAAGTTCGCCTCTAGCAGAACTTGTACTAACACTTGGAAAATATTAATACAAAAACATAAAGACAATAAGACCTAAACTATTACAAGCTTTTGTCATACATTTATGTCCAAACAGACTCCCTCTTGACAATAGCTTGATCTTCTGTCTTCAGTCTTTATGACGAGCTCTTCCAGTTATATGGTAATCTATTGCCTGCGTGCACTCCATATCTCTGACAGAACTCCAACACTCTCTTATACTGCAATCCTTGTTCTCTTCATTCATCAGTAAACATAATCTCATTCTTTCTTAATGTCTTCTGATCTTTTTAGAGAATTTAATAAGATTCATTGCATTATAGAAACTAACAATTACCTTATTATCTTTATCATCAATTCTAGCTTCCCCAGTATTCACATCTACGTACCACCATTTCATATTCCCAGAAAATATTGTGGAATCTTCTTCAATGGAATATTCTGCACAGCTCGTACTGGCTTGAACTTATACTTCCAAGTCACAATCCCTGTATTTTTATCAACAATCTTCACTCTTTTACACTTCTGTGGCTGTAACTTTTCATACTTACCCGATCCACCTTCTCTTTTAATCAAGTTAGAAATCACATCAGTTAATCCAAACTTTGATCTATTAATCAGTGGTTTAGTAGCTAGACCATTCATTTCACACCATGGCAAGGTATTGAAATACTTGATCCTAGGCTTTAAGTACTGAACACCATCAGAACGTTTAAGAGCAAACAACTTAGTTTCATCATCATAAAACCAACTGATAATTCTTCCAATACACCGCTCCTTATTCACATAACTTTCTTTCTGAGAAGGTTGTATAGGTGACTTGGGTAATACTTTCATCCAACTGTTAACTACTTCTCTCCACTGTTCTCTAGTCATCCATGTATTTCTATACATCATAGGTTCTTCATTCGTCTTAGGAGACACATGATGAGTAGTATCAGCATAAGTATCTATCTTGGATTGTGAAGTATCATCAGGCTTAGTGATGTCTTCAACTGAGTCCATAGAATCTGTTACTCCCTCATAAGAAAACTCAGGAATAACATCATCTTGGATGAAGTTATACAGTATATTAAGACCATCACCGCCTTCATATGTCACTCCAGCTTTACTCTTTTCTATCTCGATCTCTACAATCTCTCCTTCTTCTACTTCATTGTCCAACATATCCTCATCAACATTGCCAAATAATTCATCAATATCATCCAGACATTCTAACTTCTCAGCTTCTTCTTCTTCCGAATCAGCAAAGAATTCCAATAACAAAATCTCTTCGTTCACTCCAGAATCATTGTTGGTTCCTTCAATAGTTTAAGATGTCGACTCCCCCTGAACTCTTGATATGGGATTCACATCAGCAGCGTATTGACGATCACCCTCAACATTGCCACTAGGATCATTGTCATCACCATCCTTTCATTGAATTGACTCAGCATGACAAGAATCATGAAACCTCAACTCCCCCTGAGCGTCAAGACGCTCAACAAGACTGGAAACCAAGTTTTCATATCATCAATCTGTCGAGCTTGAGCTTAAAGGACCAATTGTCTCTGTGCATCAGTAGTCACAAGAGTATCTACTTGAGATTGTAAGGCAAGCACCAGGGATTCAAGAAATGTATATCTTTCAGAATCAAAAGGCCTTGAATAACCAGCATCAGATGATTTGGGAATAGTAGGAATTGGAGAAATCACTAGAGATAGACACTTAGAAGATGGAGGTTTAATCAATAACGAGTCAACAAATGTAGCATCCTCAACATCTTGAGAAGAACGTGCAGCAGCAATTGAAGCAGACATAAGCTTCTGAGCTTTTGGAACCGGATGAACATCACTATCCGAATCCGAGCTCTCATCTATCAATATTCTCTTACCAAGTACTGAACCAGAAGGAGGATTCCAAACAGACTTACGCCTAGGCCTCCTAGCTATCGATTTAATGCTTTTTCCTGCATTAGCCAAAGGCAAAGTAGCCAATCTCTCATAATGACCTGAACTAAAGTCTCTTGACGAATCTAAGTCAGTAGACTCAGAATCAGGAAGTATAGTATCACTGGAACTCGTATCCACCACATTCTCTTCAGCCTCATGAATGGGTGAGTTCACAGCATCATTAACAAAATCATCCATATTCATACCGAGATCATGTTCATCACCTTGAGCAACCTCTTCAACCTGAACCGGTTCATTAACAACCTGTTCTTGTGGTGCTTGTACTTGAATGGGAACTTGTTTTGGTTGTTGTGGTTGTGGTTGTTGTTGTGGTTGTGGCTGTTGCTTTTGTTGTGCTTGTTTTTGTGCTTGCTGTTGTTGTTAGCCTTGAGCTAACTCATCAGGATGAAACCAGTTATCATTAGGCGGCTCAACATAATCAGGATTGATTATGTGACCAAACAACGGAGATGGTATGGGAATCAAAGCAGCATTCTGTTGCTTAACCTTTGTACAATATGTAAATATACGTTTTGAAATCGGAGTCAAGGTCAACCGTATAGGATGTTGTGGTAAGTCTGGGATTAAATTGTTCAGAATCAGCTGCAAGAACAACTTCAAGATCATGAAAACTCCATGAACATGACTTGTAAAAATGACCAATTTCTTGTCAAATTGTACACAAAATCGTCACGAATCACCAAGAATTAAACACAAATCACGAGCAAAAAGCTCCGATACCACTTGTAGGTCCACATGTCTCATCTACAGATCGATCTCGTGAGAGGACGTCTCAATAATATGAAGTGCAGAATCCTATCGTATTAACGTATGTATACTAATTGACAATAGAAACAGTATCAAAACACATTGTAAATAAACTTCTCTGTATATTCCACCAAACACAGTGTTTACAAGATTCACAGAATACAATCGTTCATTCACCTCTAAAACAGAACCTGTAAACACCTATTTATAGACACAAGACCTGCTATAGGCGAACTTAACACGTTTGCCTCTAAGAGATTAGGCGAACTTATCAAGTTCGCCTCACATGAGACGAGGCGAACTTGACAAGTTTGCCTCTAGCAGAACTTGTACTAACACTTGGAAAATATTAAAACAAAAACATAAAGACAATAAGACCTAAACTATTACAAGCTTTTGTCATACATTTATGTCCTAACACTAATTGGTAAGGTGATCGTGCAACTGGTGCGGCTCCTGGTACCAGGTCTATTCGAAACTCAACTTGCCTTGGTGGAGGTAGTCCACGTAAATCCTCTGGAAATACTTCAGGGAAATCTCTAACAATGGGTATATCCTTGAGTTGACGTCCTTTCTACACTTTCTCGATAACATGAGCTAGAAATGCGTAGTAGCCCTTTCGTAAATACTTATGGGCTTTCATACAAGTGATCACCTTCAGCGTCGTCCCACTCTTCTCTCCCTGAATCGTCAAAGTCTCTCCGTTTGGGAGTGGTATACGCACTACCAAAACAGACGATCTCGGCTTGATTTTTGGACAACCAATTCATGTCGGTGACGACGTCAAAACTCCCCAAGTCAACAGGTAGGAGGTCTATACTAAAGGTGTGGTTTTGTAAACATAATTTACAACCCTAAATGACATATCTAGTTTTAATTAATTTCCCATTTGCTAATTCTATCATATAACTTTGATCTAATTTGTTAGCCTTAATACTGAGTAGGGATTTAAAGTCATTTGACACAAAACTCATATCAGCACCCGTATAGAAAAGTACAGAGGCATAGTGATTATTTATCAGGAACATACCAGTGACAATGTTAGGGTCGTGACGTGTATCCCCTGCACCCATCACGAACGCTCCCTCGTGAAATGCTTCAGATCTCCACACTCAAAACATCCCTGCTTTGCTTTCGTAGTGGGGTTGACATTTGCTCGACAGACTTGAGCGGTGTGCCCAAACTTTCTGCACTTTCGACATTGAGTGCGTTTTCCTCCGTGGTGATACCCACATTGGTTACATTTCGATTTAGTACCCTCATACCCCTTTAGCTCCACAGTCTTGGTGGCAAAAGCCTTCGCGGTTGCTGGCCTCTGGTAGTTTTTCTTCACATTCTTGTTATCTGGTTTCCCAAACCATTTCCTCTTTTCCCCTACTTCTTTCCTCTCAACTTCTTCCTTTACAAATAACCCACTGCGTATAGCATTATCTCTTAACTTTAAAGCTAGAGTAATAGAGTTTTTGGCATTTACAAGATTTGAAGAGGTTACCATACTACGGATCTGGGGTGAAAGACCCCACAAGTACCTTTCCACTCGCTTGTGTTCCGGAGTGACCATGTGTGGCACTAGGATTGCCAGTTCATTGAAGCGGTCAGTGTAACGGCTATGTCATCTCCGATCATTTGCAAATTCAACATCTCTGTTTCAATCCTTTACAGTTCATTACGAGGACAATATTCATCGATCATCATACTCTTCAGGTCCTCCCATGATAGTTGGTAAGTTGTTTGTCTTCCTAAGTTTTTGACTTGAGAATTCCACCATGTCAAAGCCTTGTCCGTAAGTGTATAAGTGGCATACTTCACCATTCAATCAGTTGTGCATTCACTAATCTCAATCACAGACTCCATCTTTTCAATCCACCTCAATAGTCCCACTGCACCCTCTGTGCCATTGAAATTACAAGGGTTGCAGTACTGGAAGGCCTTATAGGTGTATTTCCTGTTCAAAGCATCTATAGGGTCACAAGTCACTATTTTAATAACGTTATTAACTTAGGTCATGACTATGTGTGACAGGGATGATTACTCGTGTTATTACCTCCAGAACCTCTAGTTGTGCCACTGCCTCCTACACCTCCTCCACGGTACCACTACCATTCCCTCCGCCGTTATTTCGATTGGCTTCGTACTGCTCCAAGGCGGCGGCTACACACTGTGATATGAGTTTCTCCACTTATGTTGAAATCACCGTGTTGTTTTCACCAGTGGTGTCACGGGGCATCCTTCGTTTTGGTGCCATTGTGTTCTTTTCTAATCATAAAATCCAAAAAGAAACAAGCATTATATAGATATAATGACATATCATAACATAAGGATATAACAACATCAAACGTTGTGACACTCCGGACTTTTCAGTTAATTATGTTAGAAATTTCCGTTAAGTTTTCTGTTAAAACCTAACCCAGTTAACTCAATATCAAATCCAAAGGACAAATTATGCCTTTTCCTAATCTCCAACGTCGGGGACTGATCATGCCAAATCCCTAAAGTCAATTTATTGACTCTCAAAGTCAAAATCAAGAACAAACCAATTCGGTTGACTTTTAAAGTCAAACCCGTAGTCTTGGATCCAAAATTCGAACACCCCAACTTAAATTCGTTGCAATGCGTAACCATTATACTTGATCAGTCCATTAACGACCATTAATTAGGCTTTAATCATCGGCATTGATTCGAATTAAACCCAATTATGGGTATTCAAGTTGAAACCGTCAAAACCGTATCAAAACATATCAATTCGATCAATTTGATTGTCATTCCACAAACAAACACTATGCACACCTCATTCGCACCTCTCAAAAGCAATTGCACATGTTATTTTGGCCGGAATAGCAGCCAAAGACGTCGGCGACCAAACCCGTCGAACTCGGAAACCCATTTGATCGATCTCCATCAATTCGGCGTCCATTCTGGTAATTAAACATATCCACAGCTTCGTTTTCATCCATATATTGAAAGCCCTATGATAATTGGGGCTTACAACACCGAATTAATCATGAACGAATTCTAGGGTTCATGTGATTTCGGGTTTAATCGAGTTATATCCTAGACCCGATCTCAATGCAATTGATCTACACTAACAGACTCGAAATCTATCACTTACTGAAAGCCCCATGATTTCAACCTATAATCTTATCAATTTTAATCAATTCGATCCCATGTTCAAAATCTAGGGTTCGGCTTTTCAATCGACTAAATTACCAATCTAAACTCAATGATTTTGAAATTAATTACATCCTAGGGATCGCCATACATCGCTCTACAAAACCCATATAGTTATAAGACCAATCGTGATCAAAATGGTTGGAATTGGGACGGTCTTGAATTCGGTTCGATGGGGAGGGGAGAACACAGGCACCATCAATGTTAAAACCATTTTAATCTGAATCTTGTTGCAAAACCTTAGCGAGCCAAGTTGGTTAGAGCAGTTTGTTGATGGGGAGGAGACCCGGGTTCGAGTCTCCTCACCCCTGTTTTTGTATATTAAACTTTTAAACAATTATTTTTAATATAGAACCCATCCCTACCTTATTATATTAATATATTAAAATGTTTTACCCCGGAAACCACCCGTAGACTCAAGTTTGATTTTATAAACCATTATAATTACCACATTGTAAAATTATATATATAGGGCATTTTCAAACCTCAATTACGTATAAAATAATATATTTATATTATTTTCAACCCGAAACTCAAACTAATAATAATGTTTATATATATTATTTTCTCCACGTTTATAAACATCGCGAAACGTTTTTAAACGTACCGCATCTATTTTGTTATTAAACTTAGAATTCTCCAATTTCCGATGATACGTTTGTCTATCCGTTAATCCTAAATATGTTTTAGGACATTAAACCTTTTCGTGTCGTCGTCACGAAATCCCATGTGTCCCTAACAATTGTGAATCGTATTCTAGGACGTCGGTAGATTGTCCGCTAGCAGACTCTTGTGTTTCTATTGCATCTTTGTATGGTATTGATTACTACGCGTTACTCGGACTCAGGTGAGTTTCATGGCCCCTTTTTACTTGTTTTACTATTCGGGGAGAAACATGCTTACACACAAACATTATTTTACTTGTTTTCCTGTTGAGGAGGAACATGCATACTCACAAACATTATTTTACTTGTTTTCCCGTTGGGGCGAAACATGCGTACACACAAACATTATTTTACTTGTTTTCATGTTGAGGAGAAACATGTATACTCACAAACATTATTTTACTTGTTTTCCCGTTGGGGAGAAACATGCGTGCATACAAACATCATCTTACTTGTTTTTCCGTTGGGGAGAAACATGCATACGAACAGGCATCCGTTGCTTGTCTCCCAGCCAGGGAGAGACATACACACGGACATGGATCACATAGTATTTCATTACCACTTGTGTACCTAAGTGCAAACATAACATGCAAAGTCCTTACACACTCGGACCGTTAATATATGGAGTATAGCGAGGAAATTTGAGTAGTACTACTGGGTTTGACAAACCCCACCCGGGCTAGTCGCGCTAGTTTGATTGGAGGTCTAACGGGTGTAAATTGTCCTTAACACTTGCCATTTGTTGATGTTAGCAATGGCGGAAGGCACCCAAACATAAACAGTCAGCTTCGGTTGTGAACGCTTAGAGTAACTTGTACATTGTCTAGCTAGCAATAGGTGTGACTTACGTATGTGGATCCAGTAACACTCAAACAGTTTATTTACATACAAACCTGTGAACTCACCAACCTTGTGTTGACACTTTTTCTTACATGTTTCTCAGGTCGCTAAGGCACAGGTTGTACACTTAGGACATGCATGGAGTCCTACTATCATTTCATCCTCATGCAAACATTTAAAACAATTTACTGGTCTTATTATACTTTAGCGCATTTGTTTTGAGCATTTATTTTCTTATTTAAAACGCTTCCGCATTAACTCTGAACTTTTATGATATTACATTTATGTCCCATATAGTGTCGTTTGATGTAACTAATGACTGAGATCCTGGTTTGTCACGCACCAAACGGTAAAACTCCGTTAGTGAAATTTGGGGGTATGACAGATTGGTATCAGAGATATTGGTTATAGAGAACTAGGACTGCATACTAGACTATAACCCACACACATTAGTTACACAACACAGACACTCATACATGATACAGATGGTATCCATACATACATTGCATTGCAGGTATGATGAACATCCATATCACCCTCTTCTGACGAGGAACACGTCATTCTCATTGTATCATCATTCCCGGTAGCGACACTCGGGGAGTCATCAGTAAAACATCCACTCCCGTCCATGGGCAGCGAGACGAAGCCTTCGGAGGAGTCACTTACACCACCATCACATGTCGGGTTTGGTGGGCATTCACAGGTCCATGTTATGGATGACACTCAACTAGCACTTATCTCTTTGGGAGTTGGGATCGTCGGAGGCAAGTCCCTAATGTACCCACTAGCAACAATACGCCGAGTGAAGGCAGACCGTAGCACGCATTATTGCAAGATCCTTTGGCACGTAGATGTCATCACTTTCCCGAGCCACGGGCTCGCGTATTTGGTTGATATTCTGTTGAAGATAGATTGACCACAAAGTTGAGAACGCATTGCTCATTGCATACTCAGACCCTCTCCTGACTCAGTTGGAAGGGCGGCTACTATGCTGCTTCTTATAACTTGTATTCATGAATTAGCTTCATTTCTCGAAGTCTCATTTCATGTACATGGTTGTTTCATGTACATGTTCTCATCTACAATCCGTTGGATTGGACTCTCGCATTGTGTTTAACTCGAGAATACTCAGATCATACGATTCTCGACTACTCATCCTGATATGAGTCCTAGTTGATCAACTTATGGTTGATGACTAAAGCTTCTCGGTGACTTATCATATCTAACAACACTCTGTACTTAGGAATACGAACTAAAGGACATTAGGACTCATAACAGGGAGAACTAGGGTGAGCATGCAAAGCAAATTATCATTACGGGTGCACAAGTAATAGTAATTTGAGGTGCATGTAAGTCCTGGTGAAACCTAGTGTGTGGATAAATGGTCCTAATCAGTGATCTACAAACTTAAACTTCCACTGTCAGTAGAAGTCCTTGTAACCCGCTCAACGACGAGCTAGTATCATTAAACCTGTTCAACAGTTGATAGACGCGACTATCATGTTGAAGGTATTTACGAACACACTGAACTATCATCCAAAGAACCCATTATTTTATATCACTCATATAAAATCCTTAGTGAAATTAAGACTCTCATCCAAACGTGATCACAGAAACCAACTCGATTGAAACTCTGGTAGAACCTCATGACAAAACCCATCGACTCCAATTATGTAAGCGGGAGTTGGGAATTCTTCCAAGCTAACACGTTATTCCTTACACTCCAACAATAAATTCCCTTTGACTCTATTACCCTATCCGATGACTAATCCTTAGTCTAATTTGATTTATGCCCCAGCATATCCAGTTATTTCAGTGACCTTGCGAATTTCTTACCGGAGCAGTCGTACTCCAACCCTACTAGAAGTTAAGTACACCATAGAAATAGTTGATGGACAGATAATTGAAGCAACTCACATTCTTAAGGGTCGTAAACTTGAATTGGCTGGTCGTGAACTTGACATTGACCTCATGTCAGTCACACTCGGTAACTTTGACGTAATTGTCGATATGGATTGGTTATCTAAGAACCAAGCCGAAATTATTTGTCGTGAGCAAATTGTTCGCCTACCTCTCCCGAGTGAAGAAATCCTTTCTGTCCAAGGCGAAAAGAGTGATGCTGTCGTGGGCATCATATCTTTCGTGAAAGCACAAAAGCATCTACGTAAAGGTCATACTGCCATTTTGGCTCTCGTCGCCGAGCATCCATCTGAGGAGAAGGAGATTGACACATCCCGATCCTTCGTGTTTATCCATAGGTATCTCCCGAAGATCTATCAGGTCTTCCACCGCATCGTCAAGTCAAATTCCAAATTGATCTAGCACCCAGAGCAGCGCCTATTGCTCGGGCACCCTGTAGACTTGCACCCATTGAATTGCAAGAGCTATCCACACAACTGCAAGAGTTGTTGGATAAAGGTTTCATTAGACCTAGTTCATCGCCATGGGGAGCTCCGGTCCTATTTGTCAAGAAGAAGGACAGGACCTTCCGCATGTGCATCGACTACCGTGAACTTAATAAAGTAACCAACAAGGACCGTTATCCTTTACCCCGCATCGATGATTTGTTTGATCAACTCTATGGATCAAGCTTCTATTCCAAGATATATCTTAGATCCGGTTATCATCAACTGAGAGTCTGAGATGAGGGCATCTCAAAGACGGCATTCAGAACTAGGTAAGGTCACTACGAATTAATGGTCATGCCCTTCAGATCGACCAATGCACCCGCGGTATTCATGGACCTCATAAACAGTGTGTGTAAACCGTACCTAGATCAGTTTGTTATCATCTTCATCGATGACATCCTCATCTACTCCAAGAATAGGGATGAACATGAGGAACACCTGCGTTTGATTTCAGAATTGCTAAAACAAGAGCAATTGTATGCCAAACTTTCAACGTGCGAACTCTGGATTCGAGAAGTACAATTCTTAGAACATGTAGTCAACAAGACAGGAATACATGTCAACCTAGCTAAAGTAGAAGCAATCAAGAATTGGGCAGCACCTACAACGCCGACAGAGGTGAATCAATTTCTGGGATTGGCTGGCTACTACCATCGTCTCATTGAAGGATTCTCCAAGATTGCCCAACCCTTCACAGCCTTAACTTAAAAAGATAAATGCTATCTCTACAGTGCACCAAATCCTATCTCTTCCAGAGGGAACGGATGATTTTGTGGTTTATTGCAATGCCTCTATTCAAGGTCTTGGTTGTGTGTTGATGCAACGCGAAAAGGTTAACGCATACGCTTCCCGTCAATTGAAGGTTATGAGAAAAACTACACTACCCATGACCTAGAATTAGGAACTGTAGTGTTTGCTTTGAAAATCTGGAGACATTACTTGGACGATACCAAGTGCACCATTTACACCAATCACAAGAGTCTTCAGCACATTTTCGAACAGAAGGAGTTGAACATCCGACAACGCCGTTTGGTCGAACTCTTAAACGACTATGACTGTGCAATCAGATACCATCCAGGGAAGGCTAATGTGGTAGCCGATGCCCTAAGTCGTAAGGACACCAAACCTAAATGAGTTCGAGCATTACAAAATACTATTCACATCGGATTACCTGATAAAATCCGAAGTGCTCAATTTGAAGCTCTTAAAAAGGAAAACCTACCGCTGGAAGCCACACGCGGTATGGAAGAACAACTGGAGGTCAAATCAGATAGCATTCGATACCTGGCAGAGAGAATATGGGTTCCAGTGTATGGGAACTTAAGAGAACTGGTTATGGATGAAACTCACAAATCTCGATATTCTATTCATCCAGGTTCTGACAAAATGTATCATGACCTAAAGGTGCTATATTGGTGGCCAAGGATGAAGGCTGATATAGCCACCTATGTGAGCAAGTGCCTGACTTGCACAAAGGTCAAACAGAATACCAAAGGCCTTCTAGCTTACTACAACAACCAGAGATTCCTATGTGGAAATGGGAGCAAATCTCTATGGATTTTATAACCAAATTACCCCGAACTCCTAGCGGATGCGACACCATCTGGGTGATCGTAGACCGTTTGACAAAATCCGCTCACTTCCTAGCAACCCAAGAGACTGACAAGATGGAAAAAACTTACTCGTACTTACTTGAAAGAAGTGGTCTCTCGGCACGGAGTGCCAATCTCTATCATTTCGGATCGTGATGCACGATTCACCTTTCGTTTCTGGCAATCATTACATAAAGCTTTAGGCACGCGTCTAGATATGAGCACAGCTTACCATCCTCAAACTGATGGCCAGACAGAACGTACTATTCAAACCCTGGAGGACATGCTACGAGCTGGTGTGATTGATTTCGGTAACACTTGGGAGTCTCACCTACCTTTGGTGGAGTTCTCCTACAACAATAGTTATCACACTAGTATCAAGGCAGCTCCATTTGAAGCATTATATGGACGGAAATGTCGTTCTCCTATTTGTTGGGCTGAAGTTGGGGATAGTCAACTTACAGGTCCTGAACTCGTGCTTGAAACTTCTGAGAAAATCATTCAAATTAGAAACCGTATGGCAGCAGCTCGTGATCGTCAAAAGAGCTACGCCGATAAGCGTCGTAAACCGTTAGAATTTTAAGTAGGGGATATGGTCTTGTTAAAAGTCTCACCTTGGAAGGGTGTCATTCGTTTTGGGAAACGAGGCAAACTGAATACTCGTTATGTTGGACCATCCAAGATAGTGAAGAGGATTGGTCCAGTAGCATATCAACTGGACCTACCTGAAGGACTTAGTGGTATACACAACGTCATATTAACGGTCTAGCAGACGAGTCACTCGCGGTTCCTCTCGAGGAACTACACATTGATGAACAGTTGCGTTTCATCAAAGAACCTGTGGAAATTATGGATAGAGAAGTCAAAACGTTAAAACCCAGTAAAATCCCTATTGTCAGAGTTCGTTGGAACTCGAATCGCGGACCGGAATTCACATGGGAGCGCGAGGATCAGATGATACACAAGTATCCGCATCTGTTCAAGCAATCCACTTCAAACCCTTAAGGTACTATTTAATTTTCGGGACTAAAATTCTTTCAACTAGGGGATGATGTGATATCCCGGGAATTTTTTTATATTTTAATTTTCAGGACGAAAATTCTTTCAACTAGAGGATGATGTGACAGTCCGGACTTTTCAGTTAATTCTGTTAGAAATTTCCGTTACGTTTTCTGTTAAAACCTAACCCAGTTAACTCAATATCAAATCCAAAGGACAAATTCTGCCTTTTCCTAATCTCCAACATCGGGGACTGATCATGCCAAATCCCTAAACTCAATTTATTGACTCTCAAAGTCAAAATCAAGAACAAACCAATTCGGTTGACTTTTAAAGTCAAACCCGTAGTCTTGGATCCAAAATTCGAACACCCCAACTTAAATTCGTTGCAATGCGTAACCATTATACTTGATCAGTCCATTAACGACCATTAATTAGGCTTTAATCATCGGCATTGATTCGAATTAAACCCAATTATGGGTATTCAAGTTGAAACAATCAAAACCGTATCAAAACATATCAATTCGATCAATTTGATTGTCATTCCACAAACAAACACTATGCACACCTCATTCGCACCTCTCAAAAGCAATTGCACATGCTATTTTGGTCGGAATAGCAGCCAAAGACGTCGGCGACCAAACCCGTCGAACTCGGAAACCCATTTGCTCGATCTCCATCAATTCAGCGTCCATTCTAGTAATTAAACGTATCCACAGCTTCGTTTTCATCCATATATTGAAAGCCCTATGATAATTGGGGCTTACAACACCGAATTAATCATGAACGAATTCTAGGGTTCATGTGATTTCGGGTTTAATCGAGTTATATCCTAGACCCGATCTCAATGCAATTGATCTACACTAACAGACTCGAAATCTATCACTTACTGAAAGCCCCATGATTTCAACCTATAATCTTATCAATTTTAATCAATTCGATCCCATGTTCATAATCTAGGGTTCGGCTTTTCAATCGACTAAATTACCAATCTAAACTCAATGATTTTGAAATTAATTACATCCTAGGGATCGCCATACATCGCTCTACAAAACCCCTATAGTTATAAGACCAATCGTGATCAAAATGGTTGGAATTGGGACGGTCTTGAATTCGGTTCGATGGGGAGGGGAGAACACAAGCACCATCAATGTTAAAACCATTTTAATCTGAATCTTGTTGCGAAACCTTAGCGAGCCAAGTTGGTTAGAGCAGTTTGTTGATGGGGAGGAGACCCGGGTTCGAGTCTCCTCACCCCTGTTTTTGTATATTAAACTTTTAAACAATTATTTTTAATATAAAACCCATCCCTACCTTATTATATTAATATATTAAAATGTTTTAGCCCGGAAACCACCCGTAGACTCAAGTTTGATTTTATAAACCATTATAATTACCACATTGTTAAATTATATATATAGGGCATTTTCAAACCTCGATTACGTATAAAATAATATATTTATATTATTTTCAACCCGGAACTCAAACTAATAATAATGTTTATATATATTATTTTCTCCACGTTTATAAACATCGCGAAACGTTTTTAAACGTACCGCATCTATTTTGTTATTAAACTTAGAATTCTTCGATTTCCGATGATACGTTTGTCTATCCGTTAATCCTAAATATGTTTTAGGATATTAAACCTTTCCGTGTCGTCGTCACGAAATCCCATGTGTCCCTAACAATTGTGAATCGTATTCTAGGACGTCGGTAGATTGTCCGCTAGCAGACTCTTGTGTTTCTATTGCATCTTTGTACGGTATTGATTACTACGCGTTACTCGGACTCAGGTGAGTTTCACGGCCCCTTTTTACTTGTTTTACTATTGGGGGAAAAACATGCTTACACACAAACATTATTTTACTTGTTTTCCTGTTGAGGAGGAACATGCATACTCACAAACATTATTTTACTTGTTTTCCCGTTGGGGAGAAACATGCGTACACACAAACATTATTTTACTTGTTTTCCTGTTGAGGAGAAACATGTATACTCACAAACATTATTTTACTTGTTTTCCCGTTGGGGAGAAACATGCGTGCATACAAACATCATCTTACTTGTTTTTCCGTTGGGGAGAAACATGCATACGAACAGGCATCCCTTGCTTGTCTCCCAGCTAGGGAGAGACATACACACGGACATGGATCACATAGTATTTCATTACCACTTGTGTACCTAAGTGCAAACATAACATGCAAAGTCCTTACACACTCGGACCGTTAATATATGGAGTATAGCGAGGAAATTTGAGTAGTACTACTGGGTTTGACAAACCCCACCCGGGCTAGTCGCGCTAGTTTGATTGGAGGTCTAACGGGTGTAAATTGTCCTTAACACTTGCCATTTGTTGATGTTAGCAATGGCGGAAGGCACCCAAACATAAACAGTCAGCTTCGGTTGCGAACACTTAGAGTAACTTGTACATTGTCTAGCTAGCAATAGGTGTGACTTACGTATGTGGATCCAGTAACACTCAAACATTTTATTTACATACAAACCTGTGAACTCACCAACCTTGTGTTGACACTTTTTCTTACATGTTTCTAAGGTCGCTAAGGCACAGGTTGCACACAGGTTGCAAACATTTAAAACAATTTACTGGTCTTATTATACTTTAGCGCATTTGTTTTGCGCATTTATTTTCTTATTTAAAACTCTTCCGCATTAACTCGGAACTTTTATGATATTACATTTATGTCCCATATAGTGTCGTTTGATGTAACTAATGACTGAGATCCTGGTTTGTCACGCACCAAACGGTAAAACTCCGTTAGTGAAATTTGGGGGTGTGATAAACGTAATCAACCATCCCATATATAGTTTAAAACATAATAGTACATAGTTCCAACAGAGGAACTCAAAATAGATAAGTTTCACGTAAACCATCTGTACCAAGTTTTAACTACATAACGTGCTACAGGCATAACCCACCCATAATAAGTCCGGAAATATGAAAGTGTTCCTAGCGGAACGGCAACTGAGGTCATCATAGCCTCCACGCGTTCCTCATAAAAAGTAGCTCAGAGTTCAGCCTCAATCGCCCTCTGCTCTGCTACCTCTGCTCTCCGCTCAACGACGGTGGTCCTCAGCTCCATCTCTGCTAGTTTCCTCTCGACCTCCACTAATCGGTTAGTTGTGTTATGAAGGGACTAGTTTTACAACTCTTGATCCTCCATCAAACCTAAAACGTTCTTCTTCAGGGTTTGTACAGTCGCCATGTCCTCCTAGATGTGTCATACATCATTCTCCAGATAGCGAATCTGTTCCCCGTGTGTGTTGCTACGGGTTACTTGTACGGGGACGTGCATTCCACCCACTCCCCTGTGAGCGGTAAGGGTCGTGATATGCATGATAATCCGGTGTTATCGTAAGTCGTAGGAAGGTCCTCTGGGCACGGGCTCGTCTGTAGGCTCAACCATCTCTTGGATTACTGCGGAATTTTAAACGGTGCGTTGTCGTCTCGGTGCCGGGTCTAACGTCTAAATGGGGTTAGTGTGTGACGATATTCAGTGTCTACGACATCCATGTTATACGATGATAGGTTATGAAGTGTATTTGCTAATGAAAACGCCTTAGTGAGTCATTTAAATTATAGACTAGGTTCAATTTTAGACTCCTAGTTCACTATAATCAATGGCCCTGATACCATTCAGTCACACCCCACCAAGGCGGAATCGCGAGGTGTAACGTTCATGATTTTAGAAGCATATGATTATCACAAACACATACACATAAGTTGGATACTGAATTTAAGTTAATGTTTACAAACCAAAGTAATTGTTTTTGAAAATACAAAAGATGCGAGATTTTGGCAAATATGACTCATCTACGATGAGTTATACAAGAAAAATCCCCAAAATAGTATCCATCCATAAGTGCATGATACCTACTAGACACACGTCTCGAATCCGTGCTTAATTCCCTGAAAAACATACCTAAAATATGTCAACACAAGGTTGGTGAGTTCACAAGTTTTACTCAATCACATGTTAATAATCCAATTTGTTCAAAAACCATTACAGGCATATATAGTAGTGATTAATAAATAAATTATCAACCTATTTGTAAACTAGCTAGTTTTACAAAAGATTATGTTCATACATAAGGCTTTTAACCAATCCTGACTAAGTGAAAGCTCCGGTCTTTGAGCTTAGAACACACATCTGCAACATCAACTCCTTAGAAAGTCAGGCAATGATCAAAAGTATCAAGTCTTATCTTGAAAAGGATGGATGGCTTGCAATAGATGACTCTGACTCAGATCTATCCCTTCCCTCCTCACCAATTGATAGACTGAGTGCAGTAGTAGAGTCAAGAAAAGTGGCTGCACAGAATGTGAAAGAAGCCTTCAAAGCTATACATGGGAGTGAATGGGAAAAGGAAGAGAGTGAAGCAGTCCCTTCCTCTGTGTTTATTCCTCAACTTAACCATGAAGCTGAAGCCGAGATCCCAACAACATCTCTTACATCTGCTGTTGTGATCCATGAAGCTGAAGGAGAGGCATCAAACAAAGACAAGGGGAAGGGCATCATGACAGAATAAGAAGAAGAAGAAAGATTAACGAAAGAGAAAATATAAAAAGAGAAGAGAAGAAGGGAAAGAGAAGAAGAGGAGATGGCAGAGTTTAGAAAGATTCAAGAAAGAAAAGCTGCCATTCTCCTCAGGGAATAACAAATCCAATTGCATGCTAGGCAACTGGATGCTCTGGAAGTCAAAGTTCCTACAACTACACAATTACAAGAAGATGATGCTCTAGCTCTTCAGCTGCAGGAACAACTCAATAAAGAAGAGGAAGAAAAAGAAAAGAAAAGAAAAGAAGAGGCTAAGTTCAGGATAACTGACTCTGAACTAGCCAAAGAAATGAGAGAGGAGTGGATAGAAGCTCTGATTTCTCAAGGTGAGGATGCAGACTACCTTGAGAAATTATCAAATAAAGATATCTACAAAGCTTTCATGGGTCAGCAAGGTCAACTGGCAAATAAGAAAAGGGCTGAAGAAGAAGAAAAAGCCAAAGAGAAAACCAAGAAGACCATTGTTTTTAACATTAGGACCCATGAAGAAAGGAAGGTCATGACGGACTTCCTAAAGGCTAGAGGAGAAAGTGGAAAGAGGCTAGGTCCCATGAGCTTCATGAACCTGAAGCCTTATATGTCAAAGTCAAGAAGGAAGAGGAAGAAAGATTGTGGAAGACAGGCTCAAAGAAAAGGGTAAACACTCAAACAGATGAAAGAAAACAAAAGAAACCCAAGCCTAATCCCCCATCCACTCCTTCCTCTATCCAACAACCTTCCACTCTCCCTCTTAGACCTCCCTCCTCTCCACCCAAAGAGTCCAAATCCTCACACCCAGCTCCTCCTCATCAACAGCCTCCCAAGAAGAAAACCAAACCACTACCACACCAGAAGATTCAAGAGAAATTGTTATCTGGTTCTACAGCAATCAAGATCAATGGTTTGAGGTTTTTAGGGGAAGGGCAAAAGTAAGAAGATGAATCTACAAATCTGTTGATGAGGTTGAAAGGATAGTTGCCAACATGCAAAAGCTT
The DNA here is from genome assembly GCA_023525975.1 of Smallanthus sonchifolius. Classification (NCBI taxonomy): domain Eukaryota; kingdom Viridiplantae; phylum Streptophyta; class Magnoliopsida; order Asterales; family Asteraceae; genus Smallanthus; species Smallanthus sonchifolius. The sequence goes on from CM042045.1 coordinate 30,856,190, forward strand.
CAGTAACAAAAGCAGTAAGAGAGTTTTGGTAGCATCAGTCTAGGGGGAGTTTGTAGATATAAAGACCGATGGCTACAAAATTCTCTAAGTACAACTGTTGCGGACTTCACAGTTTTGGCTCTGACCAATAAGCTGCTGCGGATAAGCTTGTTTGCTGGGGATAGTTGTTCTCCTACTGATGGACAACTCTGCTGCGGATAGCCTTATCCGCTGAAGACCAGAGTTGCTGCTGATAGACTTCTCAACAGCATCAAACACTTGATGTTACTAATAGGCAAATCATCAGTAGCTTTGGATAGTTTAGTCTTGATGTGGAACACCAACTTTGCTGCTGATAGCCATATCTGCCGAAGATCAATCGTTGCTGCTGATTGGCAAAGAAAAAACAACTTTACTACTGACAACTTTCTGCTGCAACTCTGACACATCTCATGCAGAAAGAATGTTATTGGTACAGACAATAAAAGACAACAACGCTATCCTTCTAAGTATCCAAGCAATGATGCCTAAGAAGACGTTTGAGTAAAGTTATCCTTTGTAGTATTTGTTGTCTTAACGTGTAGTATAGCTTCTAGTATACAAGATCAATTGCTTGTGTTCGATCTGAACTTTAGAATCAAGGGTCTGTCTTGATTTTAAGTTACTATATAAGTAGTGTATCATTTCATTGTACAAGTGTGCTTTCTTAGAATGTTCTCTGTAATCTTGTAACCATTGAAGTTTAATACAAATTGCATTTATCAGTACTTCTTGTGTTTACTTGTTTACATTGCTTAGTTGTGATTGTTTTCGCCAATCTCAACTAGAATAGAACCATCTTGTATTCACCGATCCTACATCATTGGACCTAGCCTCTTTCCACTCTCTCCTCTAGCCTTCAGGAAGTCCATCATGACCTTTCTTTCTTCATGGGTCCTTATGTTAAATGCAATGGTCTTTTTGGACTTTTGTTTGGCTTTTTCTTCTTCTTCAGCTCTTTTCTTGTTTGCCAATTGACCTTGCTGACCCATGAAAGCTCTATAGATTTCTTTATTTAAAAATTTCTCAAGGTAGTCTGCATACTCACCTTGAGAAATCAGAGCTTTTGTCCACTCCTCTCTCATTTCTTTGGCTAGTTCAGAGTCAGTTATCCTGAACTTAGCCTCTTCTTTTCTTTTCTTTTCTTTTCTTTCTTTTTCTTCTTCTTTATTGAGTTGTTCCTGCAGCTGAAGGGCTAGAGCTTCATCTTCTTGTAATTGTGTAGCTGCAAGAACTTTAACTTTCAAAGTATCCAGTTGCCTAGCATGCAACTGGATCTATTGTTCCCTAAGGAGAATGGAAGCTTTCCTTTCTTGAATCTTTCTAATCTCAGCCATCTCCTCTTCTTCTCTTTCTCTTCTTCTCTTTTTCTCTATTCTCGTTCTCTATTCTTTCTTCTTCTTCTGTCGTGATGCCCTTCCCCTTGTCTGTATTGAATGCCTCTACTTCAGCTTCATGGATCACAACAGCAGATGTAAGAGATGTTGTTGGGATCTCAGCTTCAGCTTCATTGGCAATCTGAGGAACAGACACAGAGGAAGGGACTGCTTCACTCTTTTCCTTTTCCCATTCACTCCCATGTATAGCTTTAAAAGCCTCTTTGACATTCTGAGCAGCCACTTTTCTTGACTCTACTGCTGCACTCAGTATAACAGTTGGTGAGGAGGGAAGGGATAGATCTGAGTCAGAATCAGCCATTGCAAGCCATCCCTCCTTTTAAAGAAAAGATTTGATAATCTTGATCATTGCTTGACTTTCTAAGGAGTTAATGTTGCAGATGTGTGTCCTAAGGTCAAAGACCATATGCAGGAAATCTGGATTGAGGAGCAGGATTTCTTGAATGTTGTTGATTTTGAAAGAGGATCCATCACACAAGAAGAACTAAAAACCAGAGGACCCAGTGCTTGACCATCCTTGCACTTCCAGGACCGTGACCATTTCAATGTAGAAGAATCTTCTCCAACATAGAACTTGTTCTTCTGTTAAAGCACTGCTCCTTATCAAGTCAAGTCTTAGTGCCAGTCTTGGTTTTGATGTTTTTGAAGAGTCTGCATTATGTTTAGGATAGGCCACCCTGTGTGCTTCTTCTAGAAACCATTCAAACCAGGGCATATTATCCTCCATCAAGACACAGAATCTATTAATTGCAAGTTCTGCTGAGAGATTTGTGGAAGTGTTGATGCATCTTGTTAAGTACAGTTCAAGAACCTAAAGTGGATTCAGTGTATTCCAATTAAGCTCTTCTATTCCACCAAATTCCAGTCCAATCCAGAATCTATCAGATAGACCATCATACCCCCAAGCTAGGATAGAGTCAAACTCTAGCTTATGTGCAGTCAGTGTGAATTGAGGGGCAATGGTCTGTCTTGATATACTTGCAGCAGCTGGCAGTGTGATTGTATTTGCCACAGACAAAATATGATTTAGCCAGTTTGTCCCTTTGGATGTACACATGATCTTTTTATTTTGAACAAGTCTTTGAAATTCTAGGGGTGAACTTTGTTGTGCTCAAAAGTGGCTTCCCCCAATGTCTTTTGAACATATGGAGCTCTCTCTCTAGGCACATGACATATGTCAAACACCTTCCTTGGTTGGGTGGATTGAGGGTTTGGGTTGGTGGAGGTTGAAGACTGTCCCTTTCAACAGTTAGCTTTCTTACTTCTGGAGGATAGCTGATTTTGATTTATTTGGTGAGTTGAGATACTGGTACTGTTTTTGAAGGGATCAAGGGGCTTGGATTGTTGGTTTGAATAACTTCAAATGCAGGTAGTGATGGAGCTTTATTGGTCTCAGTGGAGTCTGAGTATGTGGACTCAGACTCAGATGAAGTAGTGCATTCTTGCACAGAGGTTTCTTGGAAAACAGGATCAAGATTTCGGTTGGCAAGATCAAGATTGGAAAGATTGACATTTGGTTCATGAATGGATACATAGTCAGCAGGTGGAGGAACATCATTGTAGGGTTTTTCAGCTTGAAACCCAAGTCCAGCAGTTACCCTTTCGTGAATTTGAGCATCCAAAAGTCTTTGCAGCTTTTTGGATGCAAACTCCTATTTTTCCACATGGACCTTTTGGTCTGCTAATTCAGCCCTTGTAGCCTTTAACTTTACTAGAAGATCATCAATCTGAGTTTCAAGGTTTGTTTTTACATGTTTTAATGATGAAATCTCTTTCATTAAATAGTTAATGTTTTCTTTGTAACTGTTTTCAACCTTTTTAAATTCAGATTTCATTTGGTGAAACTCTTCATTTTGATCTATGAGATTCGGGTTATGTTTTCTGTATCCAAGAACCTTGTCAATACAAGCCTGAGTACAAAGATTTTCATATACCCGAGGTGGTATCTCTGATGTGTCTACCATGAGAGCTTGATTGTTGGCAGGAAGATCCTCATGCTGGAAGCTCCAGTCAAACTCAGCAGTTCCAACAACTGCACACACTGAAGTTTGAGTAGGAGGGGTAGCTTGTTGCTGTCTTGGTTGAGCTTGGCTTGTTTGACCTTGATGAGCTTGCCTTGGCTGGGCAGCAGTTGGATTTGCCTTTGGTGCCTTGCATTCTCTGGAAAAGTGACCAAGTTGGTTATAGTTGTAACATCTCAGTTTGCTTTTGTCCAAGCCAACTCTGGTGTTGGAGTTGTTGCTTGGAATGGGTCTTCGTGTTCTAGAGTAGAACTTATTTGCTCTTAGAGAGAGCATGTCATAGGAGTGCTGTATATCCATTTCTTCTAGATCATCTAGATGAAAACATTCCAGATCTTCCTTGATAAATGACATATTGCTTGAGTTTTCAGAGACAAAGGCAGCAGAAGTTGATGTTTGAGGTGGGGCTTCAAGAAGAAATGGTGAGTTCTTTGTTTGTGAGGTTGGTGTCTAGGGATGAGTGACAATGGGAGGGTAGTAGTTGCTTGAACTAGGAATTGAGTGGTCAGACTGAAGTGCAGAGTAAGTGGATGATGAGGCTGTTGAGTAACTCGAGCTTCTCTCTTTGACTTGAATCATTTCTAATTCATAGGTCTTCAGCATGCCAAACAACTCAGTCATCTGTAGAGTCATTAAATTTTCAGTTCTTATGATTGACACTGTGTAAAGTGTCCAGCAGCTTGGTAGAGACCTGATGAACTTCTTGAGAATGTCTTCATTCTCTAGCTTCACTTTTGAGCAATGTAGCTCTGCCACAAGGTAGGTGTACCTATTGTACAATACAATAAGAAACTCATCTTCCTTCCAGACAAAGTTCTCATATTGTTGCTTCAGAATGTCTCTTCTATTTTCTTTCACTTCTTCTGACCCAGCAAATATCTTCTCAAGAGTCTCCCATAGCTCCTTAGCAGTCTTATATTCTCGGAAGTTGTGAAAGACTTCATTTGGCAAGCACATCTGAATGGCTCCCAAGGCTTTGAAGTCTACTTCCATCTTCTTGATGTCTTCATCTGAATACTTTGAGGGTTCTTTGGGGACTGATGGACCTCCGTAATCAGCAGAGGCCACCATGGGTACATATGGTCCATCCTTAATGGATCTCCACATCCCATGCACTTTCCATCCTGTTCTTCCACATATCATAGTCTTCTCCAGACACCAGTCTTGGTGTTCTGTTGATGCTTCTAGTATCATCAAAACCATTGTTTTGTGCCATTTATGGATTTGTGATGTATGGTGTTTTAGCAAAGAGATATTAGTGAATAGAACCAGAGAGTGATTAAACAAGTGTGAGTTTGTTTAATCTGAGAGCCAAAGCTCTGATACCACTTGTAGGATTGGTGAATACAAGATGGTTCTATTCTAGTTGAGATTGGTAGAAACAATCACAACTATGCAATGTAAACAGGTAAACATAAAGAATACTGATAAATGCAAATTGTATTAAGCTTCAATGGTTACAAGATTACAGAGAAAACTCTAAGAAAGCACACTTGTACAATGAACATATACACTAGTTATATAGTAACTTAGAATCAAGACAACCCTTGATTCTAAGGATCAGTTCAAACACACGTCGTTGATCTTGTATACTAGAAGCTATACTTCAAGTTAAGACAACAAAGACTACAAAAGTTAACTTTAATCAAACGTTTTCTCAGGCATCATTTCTTGGATACTTGGAAGGAGAGCGTTGTCTTTTATTGTCTGCACCAGTAACATTCTTTCTGCATGTGATGTGTCAGAGTTACAGCAGAAAGTTGTAAGTAGTAAAGTTGATTCTTTTGATATGCCAATCAGCAGTAACGATTAATCTTTAGTAGATATGGCTATCAGCAACATAGTTGATGATCCACAGCAAGACTCAACTATCCAAAGTTGATGATGATTTGCCTATCAGCAGCATCAAGTGTTTGAGGCTGCTGAGAAGCCTATCAACAGCAACTGTAGACTTCAACAGATAAGGCTGTCCGCAGCAGACTTGTTCATCAGCAGCAGACAAGCTTATTCGCAGCAGCTTGTTGGTCAGCAGCAAAATTATGGAGTCCGCAGGAGTTGTACTTAGAGAATTTTATAGCCATCGGTCTTTATATCTACACATAAGTTAGATCATCAGACTTCCATAATTAACTAAATGTATATATTCGAATACTAATTTTAACACTTATCTTTTAGAAACTTTTATGAACAAACACTAAATATATGACTACATACGTATTTGTGTACATACTCATACTCCACAATTACTCATGCTTTACTATCTCATAAACTTTTATAACACAACAAATCATACATATACATATACGACACACACATGCATGTATGAATAAATCTTTGTTTTAAACTTGAATTTAGTACACTTTCTTTGTTATATTACTTATGTTTAGAAAATTTCATAAAAATATCCCCATTTTATGGTGAACAAAATACATGTTAACCCATAGTTTCAGAAGAAAAGACATGAATTCAACGATTAAGTGAATGGAATTCTTACTACTAGACAAAGCTAGGGAATATTTCGAAATAGGTGAAAGTATTAGGATTGAGTAGTTTGCAAATGCTCCAAAAACCCTTGTAAACTATTTGAATCTTGGAAGCTTCACTTAATCTTCACTAAAAAGAGCTTGTAATTTAAAAAAGCATAAAGATGGAGATATGTTGTTGTTGCCATATGAAAAGGAGAAAGAGAGGTGGATGGAGTGTGAAACTTGATCAAATGAGGAGAAGGTAAGGATATATGGAGTGTGTAAGAGAGGTGGAGTGTTCAAGGAGTTGAATGGGCATGCTTCTAGTCTTAACCAATTTAGTAGGAAAGAATTCAAGTGTGCCGTAAGATGTAAAATAGAAATGGTGGAATTGGATTGTTTTATTTATTAGGTGATTAAGTGGTGTAATTATGTAGACATTTTGATAATTAAGGCATTTAATCTTGTTAGTTTTCAAAATGGTGATTCATATTGGTTCAATGCTCTTAATTGTATTTAAAAAGATAATTAACTAGTTTGATAAAAAAAACATCTAATTGAATGTTGCATAAGTCATAGATATATTTAATATTATGTATGAATGTTTAAAGATAATATTATATGGTAAAACTTCGAAATTATGCTGTCATGGATCATTTTATGGAATGTGGACTTTAATCTTTGAAAATAAGGGTAGAAATATAATATTGTGTGTTAAAGACCTTTGGACATTATCTATTATACTAATATAATCACCAACATTTGTATAGGTCTAGTAATACGTCCGACAATTCTCAAAATTACCCTAATATGTAATGTAATAATGCATGACTTTTCTTGACTTTAATGACCTGTTCCATGCCATTAAGTTAACGAAAACTTGAAAATGTAAACGCATTTATGTTATATACGGATAGTGACCTGTTTTGTCGGGTGTCACATTCTCCCCGTTTTAAAAATAATTTCGTCACCTATTTCCGCCCAACACAGCAACGAACGACATTTGCGGTCGTATAAAGCTTCAAATGGAGCGGCAAACGACTATAATAACGCTGGTGTGTTAGCTGTTATTATTGGAAAATTCAGCTAATGGCAAATGCGTATCCCAATTTCCTCCAAAATATATTACACACGCACGAAGCATATCCTCTAACGTCTGAATGGTCCTTTCGCTCTGACCGTCTGTATGTTTATGGTATGTCATTCTCATAACGAGGCGTGTACCTAAACCTTCTTGTAGGGGCTGCCATATCCTTGATACAAAACGAATATCTCTCTTAGAGATAACAGAAATTGGCACTCCATGACTAGCCACAATTTCCTTGATGTACAGCCTTACAAGTTTCTCTGTTTTGTCAGTTTCTTTGATTGCTAGAAAGTGGGTGGATTTCGGTAATCGATCGACAATCACCCACATAGTCTCATATCCATTTGACGTCTTGGGTAATTTTGTAATGAAGTCCAAATAAACTGTTTATTCTTCTGGGTGAGTGCAGTATAGGTAGAGCTATCTTAGAGAAATTTTTTATATATCGACGATAGTAGCCGACTAGCCCTAGTAATTGACGCACTTTGCTCGGTGTTCTTGGTGCTTCCTAATTTTTTTTAATTGCCTCAATATTTGAAGGATCTACATGTATGCCTTTCTTATTGATAACATGTCCAAGGAAATGGACCTCTCGAATCCAAAATTCACACTTACAGAATTTGGCATAAAGCTTCTCATTTCGCGGTAACTCTAAAACTACATTCAAGTGATCTTCATGCTCCTTCTTAGTTCGTATGTATGTTAGTATATCATTGATAAACACGATCATGAGTTTTTCCTAGTACGGCTTGCACACTCGGTTGCTGAGGTCCATGAACACTACCAGTGCGTTAGTTAAGCCGAATGGCATAACTAGGAACTCATACTGACCGCAATGAGTCCTAAGGCCATTTTGGGTATATCTTCCTCTTGAATTATCAGTTGATGATACCCTGAACGTAAGCCGACCTTACAGTAGAAACTTGAACCTTGTAGTTGGTAAAATAAATCATCTATTCTAGGAAACGGATACCGGTTCTTGATTGTAAGCTTGTTTAACTCCTGGTATACACATCCTAAAGGTTCAGTCCTTCTTGTTTACGAATAGGACCGGGGCTCCCCAGGGTGAGAAACTCGGCAAGAGAAATCCTTTATCAAGTAGCTATTCAAAACTCAACTTGCCTTGGTGGCGGTAGTCCATGTAAATCCTCTGGAAATACTTCAGGGAAATCTCTAACAATGGGTATATCCTTGAGTTGACATTCTTTCTGTTCTTTCTGGATAACATGAGCTAGAAATGCGTACTAGCCCTTTCGTAAATACTTATGGGCTTTCATACAAGTGATCACCTGTTCGGGACACGTGTGTCCACAAAATTAGGTAGCACATAATAAAGACAAGCATTTGAATAAAAATCATGACAATTCCTTGAAAGCAAGTAAGCACGACTGTATCGTTGTTTCACTCCGGACTCAGACACACTCTCATTCTCTGACGCTCTCCTTAAATGCTTTGTGATTTTGCTCTTAACTCTCTCGTTGTTCTTTGTGAACCTTGACTTCCTTGAGTTATATTTGCAATTTCTCACAAAATGTGCAACTTGATGTTAGGACATAAATGTATGACAAAAGCTTGTAATAGTTTAGATCTTATTGTCTTTATGTTTTGTGTTAATGTTTGTCCAAGTTTTTGTATAAGTTCTGCTAGATGCGAGGTGAACTTATCAATTTCGCCTAGTCTCATTAGAGGCGAACTTATCAATTTCGCCTAGTCTCATTAGAGGCGAACTTACTGTGTCGATAAATAGATGTTTACAGTTTCACTTTTGTAACTAAGTCTTTGAATGCTCTGTAAACTCTGTGTTTGGGAAATACAACGAGAAGATTATTTACTTGTTGATTGTTATCATTTCTATTGTCATTTTGTGTATACATACGTTGATACGGTTGGATTTCGCACTCCGTGTCTTCTATACGTCACGACATGAGATCAATCTATAGAGGAGTCATGTGGACCTACAAGTGGTATCAGAGCTGATGCTCGTGATTTGTGTGTGATTCGTGAGTGATTTGTGACGATTTATGTACAATTTGACAAGAAATTAATCATTTTTGCAAGTTTTCATTTTCATGGAGTTTTCAAGTTCTTGAAGTTGATTTTGAAGCTGAATTCATGGATTTGAGGTTGATTTTGGTGAAATTAATCCGATAGAAGTGTTCTAAATCATGAAATACTAAATCCTACGATCCAATTTGTTCAAATTCCATCAAATCAGTGAGAAATGATGATTTTCGGAACTGTTGGTTCGTGTTTGGGTTGAAGACTCATCTTCCTGAGTTTGTTACAGCTGAACATGAATCTTTGGATGATCTTGCAACGAGATTCTATCATTTGCTGAGTGAATTAGCCTGTGCTTCATTTGTCTATGAAACTGAAGAGATAAATGATAAGTTCTTGGAGTCATTACCATCAAAATTTGATGTGTATTAAGTTTTGATAAAAGAGAATGTCAAGTATAAAACTATGCCTCTTGAAGATGTTCTTGGAAAGATTCAATCACATGATTTGAATATGAAGAAGAAGAAAACCAATATGGAGCATTTTCAAGATCCTTCAATGTATTTTGCTAAGTCTTCTGGCAAAACTGGTACAAGGGTTGCTTTCTGTACTGGTGATACTCAAGATACTTCAACTGAACATGGTTCTGGAGTTCCAAGTCAAACTGGATTTTCTGGAAACATAGCTTCTTCATCGTCTGGACCACATCATATGAATCAAAGAGTTGCTGATGATTATTTAGCAATGTTTTCTTACTTTATGGCATCTTATGAGAATTTTATTGGTGGTAAGATTCATGATCCAGATGTTATTGAAGAGCATTTTAGACAAATTGATCCTATTGATCTGGAAGAAATGAACATTAAATGGAACATGGCTATGCTTATACGACAAGCAGAGGATTTTTTGAAGAAGACTGGAAGAAAGTATATTGGTTCTAACAGTCGGTCACGAATGGGGTTTGACAAAACAAAAGTTCGATGCTATAATTGTCAAGAATATGGTCATTTTGCCAAAGAATGTGTGAAGCCGAAAGTAGAATTTGATTCTCAGAAGAAGCCTAATACTTTTCAGAACAATCGTACTCAGTCACATGGTTCCTCTAGATCTGGGAATTCTAATCATGCATCCACATCATCTGCATCGGTTGCTCAGAATGATGAAAATTATGATTGGGGTATTCATCTTGAAGATCTAGTTGGTGCTGTGAGTCAAGATTTTGTAGCTGAAATACATTCTGAAAATTCTGAAGAGTCGACTGATAATGATAGTTCAAGTGATGGTGAGAGTTTGCAAAGTGCTGATGAAGAGCATGATAAAGTACAAAATGTTGATTCTGATATTGCGTCTACATCTGATGTATCCGAAGATAATATAGTATTGACTAAAAGATCTTCTGATGGTGCTGAATCTGAAGATATTCCATTTGCTAAAGTCTTCATGGCAGATATGTCAGATCCTTCAAAGGTAAAAGATTCTATCTGTAACATTTACTTCTCTAACTGCATCTGTGTGAAGGATAAAATGCAAAAAGGTTATGGATGATAACACAAATTTAATTTGTGATATGAAATCTATGCATGTGGTAAATCTGTCGAAATAAAGACTGATGACTACAAAATTCTCTAAGTACAAATGTTGCGTACTTCACAGTTTTGCTGCTGACCAACAAGCTGCTGCGGATAAGCCTGTCTGCTGCAGACACTTGTTCTCCTGCTGATGACCAACTATGCTGCGGACAACCTTATCTGTTGAAGACCAGAGTTGCTATGGATAGGATTCTCAGCAGCATCAAACACTTGATGCTGCTGATAGGCAAATCATCAGCAGCTTTGGATAGTTGAGTCCTGCTGTGGATCATCAACTTTGCTGCTGACAGCCATATCCGATGAAGATCAATCGTTGCTGTTGACCAGCCTTGTAAAAGCAAAAACACCATTAACAACTTTCTGCTACAGCTCTGACACACCCCACGCAGAAGGAAAGTTACTGGTGCAGACAATAAAGGACAACAACGCTCTTCTCCAAGCATCCAAGCAATGATGCCTAAGAAGACTTTTGAGTAAAGTTAACTACTATAGTTGTTATTGTCTTTGCGTGTAGTATAGCTTCATATACAAGATCAACGACTTGTGTTCGATCTGATCCTTAGAATCAAGGGTCTGTCTTGATTCTAAGATACTGTATAAGTAGTGTATCGAGTCATTGTACAAGTGTGCTTTTCAAGAGTTTTTTTTGTAAACTTGTAACCATTTGAAGCTTAATACAAATTGCATTTATCAGTATTCTTCGTGTTTACTTGTTTCAATTACTTAGTTGTTATTGTTTCCGCCAATCTCAACTAGAATAGAACCATCTTGTATTCACCGATCCTACAAGTGGTATCAGAGCTTTGGCTCACAGATTAAACAAACTCACACTTGTTTTATCATTCTCTGGTTCTATTCAAAACTATCTCTTTGCTAAAGTCACCCATTATCAAATAAAAAATGGCACAAAACAACGGATTTGAAGATATTGGAAGCATTAACAGACCACCAAGACTGGTGTCTGGAGAAGACTACGATATGTGGAAAAACAAGATGGAAAGCTTCTTCTGCTATCAAGAATATGAGATGTGGAGATCCATTAAAGATAGATCATATATACCCATGGTGGCCTCCGCTGATTCCGGAGGTACACTGTTTCCCAAAGAATCCTCCAAATACTCAGATGAAGACATTAAAAAGATGGAGGTAGATTTCAAGGCTTTGGGAGCCATCCAAATGTGTCTGCCAAATGAAGTGTTTCACAACTTCAGAGGATACAAAACTGCTAAGGAGCTACGGGATGCTCGTGAGAAAATGTTTGTTGGCTCAGAGGAAGTAAAAGAAAACAGAAGAGACATCCTGAAGCAACAATATGAAAACTTTGCCTGTAAGGAAGGTGAGTCTCTAACCGTTTTATATAACAGATATACTTATCTTGTAAGTGAGCTTCAGTGCTCAAAAGTGAAGCTGGAGAATGAAGATATTCTGTAAAAGTTCATCATGTCTCTACCTAGCTACTGGACACTCTACACAGTGTCTATCAAAAGAAATGCGAATCTGAAGACCCTACAGATGACTGAGGTCTTCGGTATGCTAAAGACCTATGAATTAGAGATGATTCAGGCCAAGGAAAAAAGCTCAAGCTACCAACAGCCTCAACATCACCACCACCTCTTCTGCTCTCCACTCTGACCACTCAGGTCCTAGTTCAAGCAACTATTATCCTCTCATTGTCACATATCCTCAAACTCCAACCTCTCAAACAAACAGCTCACCATTTCTCCTAGAAGCTCCTCCTCAAGCCTCAACCTCTGCTGCTTTTATTTCTGAAAACTCAAGAAACATGTCCTTCATCAAGGAGGATCTGGATTGCTTCCATCCAGATGATCTAGAAGAAATGGACATATAACACTTGTATGCCATGCTCTCTCTAAGAGCAAAAAGGTTCTACTCTAGAACCGGAAGACCCATTCCAAGCAATAACTCCAACAACAGAGTTGGGTTGGATAAAAGCAAATTAAGATGTTACAACTGTAACCAACTGGATCATTTTGCTAGAGAGTGCAAGGCACCTAAGGCAAACCCAGCTGCTGCTCAGTCAAGACAAGCTCACCAAACCCAGCCAAGACAACAACAACAACAAGCTACTCCTCCAGCTTAAACTGCAGCTTGTGCAGCTGTTGGAACTTCTGACTTTGACTGGAGCTTCTAGTATGAAGATCTGTCTGCCGACAACCAAGCTCTTATGGCAGACACAACTGAGATACCACCTCAGGTATATGAACATCTCTGTTCCCAAGCTTGTATTGATAAGGTGTTAGGCTACAAGAAGCATAATCAAAACCTTATAGATCAAAATGAAGAGTTTCATCAAATGAAATCTGAATTCAAAAAGGTTGAAAACAATTATAAAGAAAAAATTAACTGTCTAAAAAAAGAGATTTTATTACTAAAACATGAACATACCAATCTTGAAACTCAGATTGATGATCTACTGGTTAAATTAAAAGCTACCATAGCAGAGTTGGCAGAATAGAAAGTTCATGTTGAAAAATATGAATTTGCATCGAAAAAGTTGCAAAGACTTTTAAATGCTCAAGTTCATGACAAGGTAAAACTGGTCTGAGGTACCATGCTGAAAAGTACCAATTCGTTGCACCTCCTGCTGACCACGTTGCCATCCAAGAACCAAGCTTCAATCTCTCAAATCTTGAAAAGGCCAACCGAAATCTTGATCCTTCAAGGGATGAACCGCTGGTGCAAGAATGCACTACCTCGTCAGAGTCTGAGTCAATTTGCTCAGACTCCATAGAAACCAATGAAGCTTCACCACCACATGTCCCTTTCATTTGTTCAGTACAAGTACAAGTTGTCCTAGTTCCTATGCCTTCCAACCAAATCAAAATTATCTATCATCCAGAAGGAAGAAAGCTAAATGTGGAAAAAAGGACAGTCTTCCATACCTCAACCCATTTCCAGTCAACCAAGAGAGAAAACTCCATATGTTCAAAAGACATTGGAAGAAGCCACCTTTGAGTACAACAAAGCCAATCCCTGGAACTTCAAAGACTTATTCAAAAAAAAGGGATTATGTGTACTCTCAAAGGAACAAAGTGGCTAAATCATGCTTTGTGTGTGTGAAGATACAACCATACTGCCAGCACTTGTTTCTATACCTTGAGCAACAAAGAAACTTAAATCAGCATGCCTTTGAGAAGACAAACAAGAACAAACAATTAAGAAGCTTTGAATCCAAAGCAACTTAGTCTAGAAACTCTCAATCCCCACCAAGAAAGCATTTGCCAAAACCCCAACAATCCTGCATCCTCTGTGGTGAATCAGACCACTTTGCTGCACATTGTAAGTTTAACCATTTCAACCAGGTTCTTCATCAAATTCCTCTTTAACAAAAGCCTATCAGCAAGATAAAGAAGGGTAGGCATACTTCGGAGATTAAGCCATCAGCAGCAAACAAAACTGTTGTTGATCAAGTAAAACCCAAGAAACCAAAGGAAAAGCCTTCAGCAGCAACCAAGATTGCTGCTGCCCAAGTTGTTAAAGCACTTTCCTGTGACAGACACTCTGGATAGATAGAGTCTTAGTCCTAGGTTGTTTTGTCTTGTTTGTAATTGTCTTTGTAAGAGTCTTTATGTATTAGTTTATCGAGTTGTATTTACTTTTACATATTGATTGTTGCAAAATTCTCCAAGTGTTTTGCGCACTTGTAAGTGCGCAGGAGAAAGCTCCTGCGTACATAGCATGTACACACGAACAACTTTGCGTACTTACGCATGAGCATTTTGACCTGCGCACTTGCTAAGTGCGCAGGCATCAGGTCTTGTATAAATAGGATAGGTTGACAGAAGTTAAGTACGCAGACATAGACGCAAATACGCAGATTATAATCTCAGTGCTTTTCTCTGTAACCTTCAAGTTTTTATAATAAAAAGAACGTTTTAGGTGTTTTCTCTTGTTGGTTTACGTTGCTTAGCTAGACTCTCCGCCTAGTCACGGGCATTCCGCACCCGGTCCGACTAGTAGACCCACTTGCATGTGACGATCCGCCACACCCGAGGGACCTACAAGTGGTATCAGAGCATTTGCTCCTGATTTCGAGTGTGTTGAGTGAGTTTGGAGAGTTTTTACAAGCAAAAAGAGGTATTTTTGGTGATTTTTGTGATAAAATAGGGGTAGCTCTTGAGCACTATTTTAGAAACAAAAATCACTCAAAAACTGATTTTTGTTGTGTATTAGAGTGTTTTGAGCATCAAAGGTTGGTAAGAAACAAGTTTCTAACCCTTTGGCTCATTTGCATTGATCATCAGACCAATTTTTACCATCTCCGGTGAGTTCAGGTGACCGGAAAAGTTTGGTGAAAGTTGCTGAAAAGGTAACCTGTGTACTTACCATTTCTGGCAAAAAGTACAGTTTTGTGCGTACTTACTAAATACACAAGACTTATCTCCTGCGTACTTATAAGTGCGTAAGACTGAACTTGTGCGAACTTAAGTAATATCCTGCGTACTTACATTTAATCATGCGTACTTACAAGTACTCAAGAGGAAATCTAAATACGCAAGACCATTTCTCAAGTACGCAAGGCCAAAATCAAGTGCGCAAATGTGTCTGACTTTTCTGAAATTTGACTAAGTGTTCACTATGTCGAATCTTCAGAATCTTGGAAACCTGTTAAATTATGATAATGAGATCGGTACACCACAGAAACCACCAAAGTTGTTGAACATGAATGATTATTCTAATTGGAAAGCACGTTTTGAGCACTACATTTCGTATACCGACTCATCACTGTGGATACCAATCCTTGAGGGATATAAGCATCCCACACACATCTATCTTGATGAAACCATGCCCAAACCTATCCCTAAGCTTTCTGACGAAGAAAAGAAAGCTTATGATCATGAAAAGAAGGCACTTGGTTCGATCACTATGGCATTAACTCGGGAATTGTTCCCCAGTTTCCGAGGGTATGACAATTCTATGGATCTCTGGAAAGCTTTACAGAAGAGATTCGAAGGAAATAGTGACATCAAGAAGTGTAAGAGGGATCTTCTCAGGAAGCGGTATGAGTGCTTCAGATTTTTAGAGAACGAATCTTTAGATGACCTCATCTCTAGATTCTATCTTTAACAGACTGAGTTGAAGGCTTTTGAACTCAGGTATCCAGATGAAGAGATGGTGGAAAAGTTTTTGGATGCTTTACCACCCAAATTTGAGATTTACACAACCCTGATGAGGGAAAATCCTAAATTCTATGAGTTGACAGTAGAGGAGGCAATAGGAAAGGTTCAAGCTCATGACATGAACCTAAGAAGAAAGGAGAGCTCTGGAAGACCCCAGATACAAGACCCTTCTATGTATCATGGGACGACTTCTACATCCAAGTCACCGGGTTCTGGAATTGCCCTCTTCACTGGAAATCCTACTGAAGAAGACCACTCAACTGGGTGTGGTGGTCATGCTTGCTATGCTTCAGGATCAGGGTTGGGATCAAAATACCTCAAGAAATCCTCCTGCTACGTCTTCAGCTAACCACTCAGCTATAGCCAGAATAGCTGAAGATCATGTAGCACTATTCTTATCTTGTATGCTTACGTATGAGAATTTCATTGGTGGTAAGCTTACTGATCCAGAGACGATTGAAGAAGATTTTAGTCAAGTGGATCCTGATAACATGGAAATTCAATGGAATATGGCCATGCTATTGAGGAGAGCCAAGCATTTCCTGAACAGAACATGAAGAAAGTTTATTGGCGGGCATCCTAGTGCCAAGGTCGGGTTTGACAAATCTAAGGCCAAATGCTACAAGTGTCTGAACTATGGACACTTTGCTCGTGAGTGTCAGAAAGACAGAGCACCTGCCTCTGGTTTTACCCGACCCAGCCAAGGAAACAGCCATGGCCACAACAACTCAAACCACCATAATCAAAGCCAAGCTGGAACGTCCAATGCATTGGTAGCCTAACAGGACGAAAGCTTTGATTGGGGTGTTCATCTTGAGGATGCCATCATCGCACAAACCCAAGTTGGTCTCATGGCTGAGATCATGGAGATGATGGAAGCAGAGAAAAGGGAAGCTTCTATGGCTGACATAGAAGAATCTACAACTGCTGCTACAGAGAAGGTGACGGAAGCTGAAGATATGGAAGCTCCTGTAGCTGATGAAGAGGAATCGACTACTGCTGTTGCTCTCATGGCCATTGGAGAAGCAACAAGTTCATCCTCTGAGGTAGATTCTAACCCTTTTTCTGTTATTTCATGTTCTAAATGTCTAGGGCTAAAACTTGGAAATTTTAGGCTCCAAGACAAAATTGAACCCCTAAGTTTGGCAGCTCTAAACTATAAAGAAAATGAAAAACGTTTTAAAGATTCTATTGAAACGTTGAAAAAAGAAAAATATGAATATTCTTTAAAAATAAGTGATCAACAGCGTCACTTAGATGTTGCATACAGGGGGTTGGAAAAACGGAAAAATGAAACCAACAAACTGCAAAATGAGATCTTGCAGTTAAAATGCACTAATGAGAAGTTGAAAAACTCTCGCTTTGTGGTGGAACACTACGAATCTGTGGTGAGACAACTGAATGGGTTAGGTTTGAGTACTAGTGCCATTCCTCCACCAGTAAGCGGGAAGTTTGTCAATAGCTTAATAGACATTGATCTCACTTGTCTAGATGAGTCCTCTGATAAGGATGATTCCCCTAAAAAGGATGAATCCTCAAGTAAGGCTAACTCCACATC
Source organism: Smallanthus sonchifolius (assembly GCA_023525975.1). NCBI lineage: Eukaryota > Viridiplantae > Streptophyta > Magnoliopsida > Asterales > Asteraceae > Smallanthus > Smallanthus sonchifolius. Next base: position 30,873,464 of record CM042045.1, read on the forward strand.
TAGTGAGGAGTTTGTTACTGCTTCTGAAGATGGGTCGGTTGACACTTACCCTGAAGGAGCAGTATCTGAGGAGTTGTTCACTGAACAAAAGGTAAAGAAAAACGTTATCACTAATGGTGATAATTGCATTTTAACTGAACCCGATATCATTGAAACAAATGATAATCTAAAGGTAATGCTTTATGGGGGTTATAAAAGTCTTAACCAAGCAAAGAAAGAGGCTTTTTCAGCTCACTATGGGCTTGGGTATAAAGAAAATTTGGAAAAATACTATATCCCCAAAAACCAAACTGTAAAGGTTCAGACTAATGTTCATAAACCAACTCCTCCTTCTCATAATGCTGAGTTATCTAAGGCCAGATCTAATGAGCCTTACAAGAGAACTTATGTAGACAAGAGGAATTGTTTTCACTGTGGCTTGGTTGGTCACATTATTGTGAATTGTCCTTCGAAGAACCAAGGGAAACAGCATGTTGTTCCACAACTAGTTGTTATCCCCAGGTCGCCATCAGTGAAAGCTCCCAAAAATCCAAAACAAAATGTGGTGAAACCACCAGTCAAACCGATGGTAAAGCCTAAGATAAAGTCTGAAGCTAAACCATCTGTTACAAGAAAGGTAACGCAACATGTTGTACCTTGTGTATCTACATCTGGTAGTACACGCACTGGTGAGAAACCTGTGGCGAGACTCTCAAAGCCACAGAGAAGAAGAAGAAACAAGAGGTTGAGAATGCTGGAACAGCTGACTTCAGTTCATGCAGGTGAAGCTTCAACAAGTTCACCTGCTGTTGTTGAATCTAAGTCTCCTGTTCCGGTTAAGAAACAGAAGAGATCCTGGACTGCCAAATCCAAAAATTATCAATCTCCCAATTCTAATTCTTTTAAAGATTCATCAATTTTGAACAGTCATCATGACTGTGAGTTAAAGGAAGTAGTTTATTTTAAAAAGGATGGACGACCCAAGACCACAATGGCTTGGGTCTCCAAATCTAACTAATTCTTTTGCAACTCGTGCAGGGACGTCCGAAGGGTACTATATCTAACCGCTGGTATGTAGATAGTGGATGCTCTAGGCACATGACAGGAAACATGGCCCTGCTTCAAGATGTTAGACCATTCAGAGGCGGCTATGTGGCCTTTGGCGGAGAAAAAGGCGGCAGCGTCACGTGTGAAGGCATGGTTTCAAACGGTTGTGTCAGCTTTGACAATGTCAACTTCTGCGAGCAGCTGAAGCATAACCTGTTGAGTGTCTCCCAAATGTGTGATAAGGAGTACTCGGTGATGTTTGACAAGTCAGAATTCCTGATTCTCAAACCTGGTTTTGAAGTTCCGGAAGACTGGATCCTGATGAGAGCGCCAAGAACAAACGACACATATCAGATCGATAAGAGCGTGGCAACAACCACCTTATCAGTTGCTACCTGTTTGCTTACTAAAGCGACAGAGCTTGACTCCATCTTGTGGCATAGGAAACTCGTACATATTTCGTATCGTAAAATGAATCATCTTGTCCGAAACGGTTTGGTAACCGGGGTTCCTAAGCTGAGATTTACCGTTGCAGATGACTGTATTAATACCCCTTTGGAGCTATTACACATGGATCTGTTTCACAAGCCCAAGCTCCAAACTCTATTGATACCCATTTGGAGCTATTACACATGGATCTATTTGGCCCCATAAGTATCAGGAGTATTGGAGGTAAGTCGTTCTGTCTAGTAGTAACTGATGATTTCTCACGTTTTTCTTGGGTGCATTTTTTAGGTACTAAAGACGAGACTGCTAATATTCTTCAATACTTGATCCTGAGCTTGGAATCTCTTTGCAAGCAGAAAGTTAGAAGAATTAGAAGTGACAATGGAACTGAGATTCAATAATAATTTGATGGAGATTTTCTGTCTTAAGAAAGGGATCCGTCACGATTTCAGCGCGCCGTACACGCCTCAGCAGAATGGAGTTGCTGAACGGAAGAACAGAACACTGATTGAGACTGCAAGGACTATGCTGTCAGATGCAAAGCTTCCTGTCACATTCTTGGCAGAAGCCTTTAATACAGCTTGTCACGTCTTAAACAGAGTTCTGGTTGTGAAGAGGCACAACAAGACTTGTTACGAGTTGATCAACAATTGACTTCCCAATCTTGATTACCTAGTTCCTTTTGGTAGTCCCTGTTCCTTGTTGCTACAGTACAAAGACCGCCAGTCTAAGTTTCATGCAAAAGCGGTGGAAGGCATCTTCTTAGGATACGTTGCCAACTCGCCTTGCAAGAGAGTGTACAACATAGGAACTCGTACTGTCGAGGAATGGTTTAAAGTAGATTGCAGTAAACACAGCATTCCACCCAAACCAACAGGTCCAGCTTGGGGTTTTGATTATGATGCGCTATTCAAGTCATTCAATCTTCCTGATCTATCTGCAGTTGACGCCGCAAATGTTTATGAATTATTGGGTGGAGACAATGACTCCAGCTTCTCTACTCATGCTACTGTACCTATTGTAACTCCTGATTCCAATGCTGCATCTACATCTGGAAATCATGACAGTGATAACAGTGAAGATGTTCTTGTTGTTGGAGATGACACTCAAGCTAATCCTAACATAACTGTAGGAAATGAAGATCCAGCTGATCCAATTAACATTGAATCTTCTTCCTCTGGAACATAGGAAATGGGGGAGTTAAGCACGAATCTTGATCCAGAAATTCAGGAACCGATTGTACCGGAGACGAGAGTGCATAGGAATCATCCAATCGACAACATTACTGGTGATCCTTATGCCGGTTTTCAGACTCGTCATTGAACCATCACTGAGAACACCAGTCTTTACAAAGAGATACTTGACACTGGTGTCATGGAAACATGTCTGCATGCTGCATTTGTGTCCCAGTTAGAGCCAAAGAATGTGAAGGAAGCTCTCACTGACAACTGCTGGATTGTGGCGATGCAAGATGAATTGTCTCAATTCCAAAAGTTGCACGTGTGGGATTTGGTTGACTTGACAAAAGGCTTTCAGCCAATTGGAACCAGATGGGTGTTCAAATGCAAGACGGATGATCGTCATGTTGTTGTGAAGAACAAAGCAAGATTGGTTGTTCAGGGTTTTTATCAGCAAGAGGGCTTGGATTACACGGAAGTATATGCCCCAGTTGCTAGAATTGAGGCCATTCGACTGTTCTTGGCTTATGCCACATATGTCGGCTTCAAGGTCTATCAACTTGATGTGAAGGGTGCTTTCCTTTATGGGAAAGTTCATGAAGAGGTCTATGTCACTCAACCTCCCGGTTTTGAAGATCCGCATAATATCAATAAAGTGTATAAGCTTGACAAAGCACTTTATGGTATGAGACATTATCTAAGCATTTACTGTGTAATGGTTTCGATCGTGGATAGATTGACTCGACTCTCTTCATTAGGAAAGCAGGAGGTGACATTCTTCTTGTACAAGTATACGTCGATGACATTATCTTTGGATCTACCAATGAATGGATGTGTAGGGAATTCGAGCATGTGATGAAGTCCAAGTTTGAAATGAGTAATATGGGTGAATTGTCATTCTTCCTGGGTCTTCAAGTCAGTAAAAGAGAGGATGCCATTTATCTACATTAAACCAAGTATGTGCAGGACATCTTGTCAAAATACAAGATGAATGATAGCAGTACTTATGGCACACCTATCCCAGTCAATCATGGTCTGCATCCTAACAAAGATGGAAAGGATGTAGATAGCAGATTGTATCGTGGGATGATCGGATCACTTATGTATCTCACAGCTTCAAGACCCGATATAATGTTTGTTGTGTGCTTGTGCTCAAGGTTTCAGTCTCAACCGAAGGAGTCACATACGATAGCCATGAAGAGAATTTTCAGATACCTGAAAGGGAAACCTCGATTAGGTCTTTGGTACTCTAAGCAGCAGTCATTCGACTTCAAAGCCTACACTGATTCAGATTATGGCGGTTGTAACCTTGACAGAAAGTTAACTTCTGGTGGATGTCAATTCTTAGGAGACAGACTGGTCTCCTGGCAGTGCAAGAAGCAGTCAACGGTTTCTGTCTCAACTTGTGAAGCAGAATACATTGTTGCGGCGAGTGGTTGTTCTCAGATACTGTGGATTCAGCAGCAGTTGAGAGACTACGGCTTAAACTTCACTGGAATTCCATTATTCATTGACAACAACACCACCATGTCCATCACAAATAACCCGATGAAACATTCCAAAACTAAACATATAGAGATTCGTCATCATTTCATCCGTGATTGTGCTGAAAAGCATTTAATTGAACTTGTAAAAGTTAAAACGGATGACAATCCCGCTGACCTTTTCACAAAGGCATTTGATCGATCCCGTTTTGAGCATCTTGTCAACTTGATAGGAATGTTCAATCCTGAGTGAAAATTAATTTTTCTTAAATCAATTCAATTCATGGAAGTTAAATTTTATTTCTTTTAAATTCTCTGTATAGTTCTATTAAGTTTCAAAAATTTTACAAATCAACAACAAAATAGAAAATGGATAAAAATTTCAAAGTTAACTTGAGAAAAGAGGAAATGATAGTACATCAGAAATGATCTAAACGTCACAGACTACTCATATGGGAAATGATTGCGTCATGCTTACTTAATTGTTTAAATTGTTATGTTTTTAATCTGCTTATTTACAAGTAATTTAAATTGTCAGTAGGCTGTATGCGTCTTTGAATCACTAGTAGTGTGGAAACTAAATCTAAAATACAACTGTGATTTGAACCCATGTTTGCAAGTGTGTGTGCGTAAAAGAATAGAAAAGATCATTATCAGATAAAAGATGTTAGATTTTGGCAATAATTTTCTTTTGAGGTCAGTTTCGGGTTATGTCGTTAGCACAATTAATTCAGTTCATCTCACTGCCCATACTCACAAGTATGCAAGGAGAGATTGAATCAAGACATGTCTCTACATTAACCGTTGAGCATGTATTCACCCTTGAATCACTCCTGATTCATTGAAATCAAATCCAGATAAAAGTTGGATCCTCTTACCTTAAAACTCAAACACCATATATATTATCTTGAATCATCATACCGATATTCAATGAATAAAATCAAATGAAACCAAGACATATGAATCACTCGATTCTGAATCTTATGATTCCTGATAATCCTTATGGATTCTGCTTGATTTTTCTTGTGCTAATAGATGTAACTTCATTCTGAAAATTTAGAAAATCATTGGGAAAATCTTAGATGGCTTGAGATAATGCAATTTACATTATTGTAGCATATCAGTGGGGTACACGTTGTATATCTTATACTTAATACCTTAATACACAAGAACGTGATACAAAGATGCGTATGGTTTCAAATCTTATAATATTGTCAACTTGAATTACTTGTTTATGTGCTTATTACGTATGAATAAATAGTAATTCATGACATGATCCCATATTCTTTGATGTTTATATTATATCGTTTTTGCTATAAGATAGCCTGATATGATCCTCTGCTCGTGTCTTTGATCAAAAATAGTTTGTGTGAATACTTGTATATTTTCATTGGAAAAGATCGAAAAGATTTTAAGTTTATGCATAGTTCAATTTTATTCAGAAAAGCCAAAAATATTGGTGTTTAACCTTCTTGAATTGTATTTGAACCTTCTTGATTGAATATTTTTAACTTGTTCGCTATTTGACTTGAAAAAAAACTTCATAAATTTGAGTTGAAAGTTTGCGCACTTAAGGGTTTGTGCGTACTTGTAAGTGCGCATGAAGTAAGCCTTGCGTACTTAACAAGTACGCAAGAGAAATTGGTCAACTTTAGCAGGTATTTGGTGTTGTTGTTGGTCCCATAGGCTAGAATAATTGATTCCGACCTAGTGGTGAGCCAATACACACCAATTTTTGAAAATCAAGTTGAATTTCAAACTTCTGAAGTTTTCACCAAGTACGTTTCCTGCGCACTTAGCACGTACGCAAGAGGCACTTCATGCGTACTTGTTAAGTACACAAGAGAAAACTCCTGCGTACTTTCTAAGTACGCAGGACCAACACTTGGCAAAAATTCCTAAGTCTGAAATTCAATTCAAAGAGTAACTGCTATACTGAGTCATGTTTATCCATTTCCAATGATACGTGTTGTTCAGATTCTGTTTTCTGTGTGTGCTTGTATATCATGGCTCGGGCGTTTACTAATGAATTCAACCTGTTAGCTAACACTGAACCAGAGTGGAAGGGTTCAGCATTGCAGTACAGAGACATAGTTGATTTCTTGAACCGTTTAAGAATCAGCTACGCCATTTCTGCTGACCCGATTGTGTCAAGACCCTACCTTGAGCAATTTTGGGTGACTGCAGAGCACGACTGCACGGTAACTCCCGACGTTATAAGAGCCACCGTTGCAGGTCTATTGCTTTCTCTGAAGATACTATAAGAAGGGCCCTTTAATTCAGAGATCTCGCGACCGACCCGACAGCCTATCCAGACTACTTTGTGGACGGCTGTTGGAGACAAAGAATGGGCTATGTCGGTGCGAGGGACTACGCTTTATACAAGAAGATGTGGGTGTTAGACCAATGGGGATATTTCGCCCACGTCATGATCAAGTGCATCTCATCAAGGAAAGCTGGGAAAGATGCCATGGGTCATGACCTTGCAGTAGCCATGGTTGGCCTTTCTCTCAACAAGGGCTACAACTTCTCCCGCTACATATTTAAGGCCATCAATGACTAGATCAACACAGCAGATGTCACACCCCAACCGATGGCGGAATCATCGGGGCGGGACAATGTAGACTGTTCATGAGCTCAAGGTTGACTAAATTGTAATATGTTAAATCCATTTCCATTCAAACAAACATAATCAAGTTCAAGTACATAATGAAATACAATTCGTTCTTGAATTAAGATTAATTAGGTCCAAAGCCTATGTGTAGCATGTCTTGATCAAACTCATATGAAAGAACCTGAAACATGAATAAAATAAGGTCAACTAAAAAGTTGGTGAGTATAACACAGGTTTGTATATAGATAGCATATAGTTTGTAAAACAAATCCTTACATAACATGATAAATAAGGCATTTATGGGGAGCAGCTATTGTGTAACCAAGTACAATCAAACCTTTGTAACTAGCATGCAAAATTGTGTTGTTGGTATCAATCACCCTAATCTAGGTGGGTTTGTCAGACTCAATAGATCTATCATTGAAAACCGTCGGCTTGAATAGTTAATGATTGCACATAATCGCATACAAAAGTTAGCACAAATAGCACTCGGGCATAAAGCTCAAATTTGCACACATGAATGTAAATAGGATTTGTACTTGTATTGTTTGTGTAAATGTAAACATGTAATTTGTATATAGTTCATGTTTCACCCCAAAAGTGTAAAAGAGTAAAAGGGGCTATGAAATACTCACTTGATTCGAAGGCGTAGCTAACACGAGATACTAGATAGCAAAGTGATCCTTGTAACACACAACGTTAACCTAGAGTGAATTGCGTATGAAGATGAGTTAATAAAATATCTAAATCGAAGTCTAGGGCTTCAAAGGATGTGAGTATAGGAAATTGTGTAATGAGTTCGTGTAGAATTATATAAAAGGGTTGCGTAGATGTTTGCGTTTTATTCTTGGATAATTGTTTTATAATTATTAAAGTCGGGATATAGTGTCCTTAAAATAATGATTTAGAGCTTGGGTAATTAACTAAATAAATTAGATTTATTTATTTGAAACGTAGTATGAAATTACCTTGCTTTAAATATAAACAAAATAATTAAGTCTATACTTATTTAGTTATTTAGTCATGAAAATGCGTCAAATTTGGGTAAATATATATTAGTTTATAAAAAATTTAGTGTTACATACCATCTAACACTAAGCGAGTTGAAATTACAATTCATATGAATAATAAATATATCTATTTTTATTTGGGGATATAAACGTGGGTAACTAATATAAGTATTTATATTATTTATAAGTTTGAAACGTTACCAGAAGTTTAATAACGAGGTGAAGGTAATATCTAAATATATGTCATTTTTAATTGGAGTCACGGGTTGAAAATAATATAATTATTTTATTTAATCCAAGACGGGGTTTGAAAATAATATAACTATATTATTATAAAAGTTAGTATTTTTAAATAAGAAAAGGTTATAAACCAAACCCGAGCCTACGGGTGGTTTTACGAGGCTAGAACACATTAATATATTAATATAATAATATAGGGTATTGTTTTTATATTAAAATAATACAAATAAAATGTGTGGAGGGACTCGAACCCGGGTCTGTCCCACAACAGCACACTCACTTAACCATCTCCGCCCGCTAGGGTATCGCACACAAGTCCGGGCCGAAATGGTTTTAACAAGGAAACCCGGTGAGTTCTTCCCCTTTACCCGAGCCGATCGAACCCAGTCCCAATCCCACCAAATCTGGTAGTGACCGACTGTAAGATCATAGGGGTTTTATTCGTTAACCTCAAACGAGTCTAGGGTGAGTTTTAATTGCAAAAACAACGGGTTTAGGATTGTTTAATTTCGGATTCAAAAGCCGAACCCTAAGTTTGAACTCAAAATTGATTTGAATGATTCTGATAATGGAATGCGATAAAAACATGGGGCTTTTACTAATTAGGGTCTTGCGAATCTGTCAGTATGGTTTAATTGGATTATGATTAAGTCTAGGATCGAAACCCCCAAATTGTTTTATGAACGAACCCTAGTTACGGGGTCTTGATTAATTCGATGATATGAGACTGAATTGGCATAGGGTTATCAATTAAAAATGAATTTCGAATCTACTGGTATGAATTAATTTGGTTTAATCAGAGTCGGGGGTAGGGTTCGATTAAATCCGAAAATGTTAAGAACGCTAGAATCATATCATGCTTGATTCTGTAACCTAAGCCCTAATAAGCATAGGGCTTTTAATCTGAAGATGAAAACGAAGCTAAAGATAGGTTTAATTACCCGAATGATGTCTGAATCGACTGAGATCGACTAAACGAATGCCGAGTGTGACTGGATCGGTTTTCCGGCGACTCTGCGTCCTTCTTCGATGCAATTGAATGGTGTAACAAGTTCAAAGGGATTCGTTTGAGATGGGCAGGTAATCTGTTTCTGTGTAAATGATCGATATTTGCGAATTGGGGGGGTAAGATGATTGAGGTCAACGGTCCCGGTTAATTAGCCATAATGGGATTTAATCGTGTATTGATGAGGTTGTTAATTGATTCTAAAATGATCGAAAATGACACTAACGTGTATAACAGTTACGAATTTCAACGGATTTCGGGAGTGGGATTCGGATTCGAGCCTAGAACAGCCAATTGACTTTCTGAAGTCAACTTAAATCAAAAATGGGAAATTTACAGATTGGGCCATGCAGTTTCCTGTTTAAAAGTTCTAAATCTGGCGGAACTGGTCCCTCAGGTTTGAGTTGAGTTAAGTTGGTTAAGGATTCGTTAGATTTATTTTTTAAAAGTCAACGGGAGCATATTTCCTCAATTTTTCTTTGACTTTCAAAGTTAATTATAATTAGATTTTGACTAATTACACAACTAGTCCTTGTAGGGTTTAATGTCGTGTCGTTATTTTATTAATTAAAATAAATAAAATAGGGTCGGAAAATCCGGAATGTTACAGTCTCCCCATGTTAAAGGAATTTAGTCCCGAAATTTAACTAATGGAGGCTGCTAAAATTAAGAAGGAGGGGAGAGTTTTGATGGGAGTTTTGGGTTCTCGGTGAGTTTTGATTTTTTTTATTTTTTTTTTGGACATGGCTTAAGCCTGATCTTCGAGGTTGAATATGGATGATGACAATGAACTTAGTTTTGAAATCAACTTAAGGAGAAGATTGTCGAATATCAATTTGAATTCTCAATGTGAGATGCATTATTTGGAATGGATTTAATGAGATTTTGAAATCTAAAGTTTGTGTAAGATATAGTCTAATATGCTCAAAGTTGCTAGTGGGTAAGAGGTTTCATAAACATTGGTCTGGGTCAAAACTTCACGTGACACAAACAACGCTACTCATGATAATATGTTAGGACACTTATATATAGGAAGTACCATCGGCGTATCCACCATGTCCTTGTCACATTACATCAATTTCGTTGTTACACATCATGATAAGTTTCAGATCACCACACATGACAACATTTCACTATAGTTTCCATGCGCTGATTTGTATAATTCCGTGTGCACCCGTAACTATTCAAATCATCGTATGATCCGTATAGATCGTTTCGTTGTGTGCGGGTAAGGGGGGCACAATTTCACTATGATCACGTTTATTGTTTACACATAAAAGTCGCTAACAAGTAACTATGTCTCTAACCAGGTCAGTTCGCAGCTAAAAGTAGTAAAGTAGTATAGCTTATAGTTTCTTAGTTTGCTCGTGTTTGAACAAGAATACGTCAAACCCTGAGTCGTTTCAATCTATTATGGTCTTCAACTTTGGTGTACAAAGTGTATGACCATGTCTTGTGTATAATGAAATCAATCAATTGCACTAATTGTAAGCAAGTTTTGTTTCATGTATAAAGTAAACACACAAGTCTCATATATGATTTAGTGTCACGTAGCTCATAATCAAATAAGTCTCCTATATAATGTAAATAATCTAGCGTCTTGTATTTTGTAAATCAATAAGCTCTAATGTGTAATGTAAACAACATAGAGTTATGGGTATAGTAGGAAATGAATTTCATGTAGGTTGTTGACGGCTTAGCATCATGTATATTGTAAAATCAACTAAATTTGTATTGTAAGTAATGAAGCATCATGTGTATGGCAAGCCATGGATTTCATGTATGGTGTTAACAACTTAGTACCACGTATTTGTAAACCAATAATCTTCCATGTGTAATGTCAGTAATGTAATATCATGTACCTTGTAACCAATTAAGTTTCATGTGTGGCATATGCTAACGAGTTTTGTATGTGGTCAGGTGTTATGGGGAAACGTGTTGTTTGGCATCCCCGCATAATATGGTAGCTAGGTTCTAGCTCTTAAATCTCATTGAAGTTGATGGGGATGGATAACGTTTACGCTGTACGATCGTCTCTTGAAGTGACAAGTGAAAGGTAACGAGGAGGTTCTGAAAATATTCAGGGAAACGTGTTTACAAATACTGATCTTTGTTTGAAAATAGAAAGTGGTAAATTATTCTTGATTGTAGATATATAAAGTAGTGAAATCATTGAATCGCATATTTTAAATGAATATGCAATTTATGAGAAAATATTTTTAATTTAAAATTTCAACTTTAGGCTAAACAAGTAGTAGCATATTAATTTAGCCAAAATTTAGAATTATTTACTTTAATGAATAACAATCATAATTATTTATCAGTTTTAAAAAATATTTTTATAAAATTGATTGCATTACTTTCCTTATTAGGTGAAAAAGTTTTATGAAAAATTTATGTTTTTGATGTTATCTAAAAAATTTCAATAAACATTTTGTTAAACAAGATAGCGATGTTTTGTTTAAATCACAAAATAGGATGATTTATTTATGAAAGAGATTGTTGGTAATGTACTAAATCATGTTGAATGAAAGAAGTGATATTTGAGAAAGTTTGATGAAAATATAACAGGTGTAACTTACGCTCCACGGGTCAAATCAATGAACAATAACTATAGAGTTGAAATATATGGAATTGACTAGATGCTGAAATGTTAAACATTACTCAAAACATAAGGAAATGGTTCTCAAATCGAAAATTTAAAGGAAATCAGTAGAAGCTCCTTCTAACGTCTCTGGTAGCTTTCCACTATGAAGAAGATAGTCGCCAAGATGGGCACCGCTATAGTCACTCGAGTAGTAGATCTGGCTTCAGTTCTGGCGGTCTACGTGCGATGATTTTGTATTTCTTTTTCAAGGATGGAGATTAACTCCTTTTGATATCCTAATTGGTTTGCTAGGCTATCCATTCTTTGTCTTTGCAGGTCGTGTATTACTCCCTGCTCTATCCTTTGCCTCTCGAATTCTAAATTTCTTACATATTGAAAGAAGTCATTAGTTGGAATTCTCATAACACCAGGGGGTGCCATGGTATGCCTTACCCAAGGGTTAGGAAGGTACGGGTCGGGCATTAGGTATTGGTCTCTTAGTGGGGGTGGCAATTGATTGTGGAGGTGGGGTGTATGATACGGGTTTATGGGTACGGGCGATCCAGGTGTTCGAAGTCTCGGGTCAATGTTCCTAATCCAGTCCGCCCTTACATCAAACCTTGGCCTAGCAGTTGGGGATATTGGTGATCGATATACGGGTGTCTCTGTGTCTTCTTCCCAATCAGATTCTGATCCAGGACGGTAAACCGGGGAGGGAGGAGGGTAGGAGTCCATGTCTTAGCAGAAAACAATGAAAAAGTTGTAAGTGATAATGAAATATGAAGTGTCAAATATAGAAGTTCTTATGGGTTTTAGAGTTTGACTAGTCATAACGCCGAACCTTCACGATAGCATTTTAGAAATACACTTGACCTATAAGTAGTGTATCCCTGAGGAGAATTCCCAGGAAAGAGGGGTGGGTCAATAAGACACACTTAAGTACCCTATCTTTCCTTAGCCAGAATTCCTCATGGGTCTACACACTCTTCCAGCCATCATGTATTTAATAATACCATTATTGGGCTCATGGTCATGATGAGAATTGTTGTGGACTGGGCTTTGAGGCCCAAGAGTAAGGTTTATGCTTTTCAGCGGGCTTCTTCTTCTTGGAGGATAGATGGGCTTCTTGGTTTATTATTGGTGGGTATTAGGCCCAATAGTTTAAGTCTTTGCTCATAAAGGGTGATGGTATCATGTATTTGGGTCCAAAGGTGTATGAATAATTTTGGTGCGTATGTGTGTGTGTTAAACTTAGGATAGTGTTTTAAATAAATTATGTAGGTAGCTATGAATAGAAGAAGAAGTGGGCAGGTAACGTGACACATAAACAATTGGGTATTGTATCATGTGATGTAATCATATAGTATAATATGTAAAAATATTCACATATGTGAATAATCATATAGCATGTAGGTAGTAATGAGTGTAAGTACAAGAGTTATCAAGTAGTGTGACACATAAGTCATTATGTATTGTATCAGGTAGTGTAATACTTAGGATAGCATGTAAAAATATTCACACATGAATTGATAATGTAACATGTAGTAGCATGGCATTGTATGGGTGTTCTAAAGTTATAGTCTAGGTCAAGAGTGTCTAATAACCTAGTTCCCTATAACCAAGGCTCTCATACCAATCTGTCACACCCCAACCGATGGCGGAATCATCGGGGCGGGACAATGTAGACTGTTCATGAGCTCAAGGTTGACTAAATTGTAATATGTTAAATCCATTTCCATTCAAACAAACATAATCAAGTTCAAGTACATAATGAAATACAATTCGTTCTTGAATTAAGATTAACTTGGTCCAAAGCCTATGTGTAGCATGTCTTGATCAAACTCATATGAAAGAACCTGAAACATGAATAAAATAAGGTTAACTAAAAAGTTGGTGAGTATAACACAGGTTTGTATATAGATAGCATATAGTTTGTAAAACAAATCCTTACATAACATGATAAATAAGGCATTTATGGGGAGCATCTATTGTGTAACCAAGTACAATCAAACCTTTGTAACTAGCATGCAAATTGTGTTGTCGGTATCAATCACCCCAATCTGGGTGGTTTTGTCAGACTCAATAGATCTATCATTGAAAACCGTCGGCTTGAATAGTTAATGATTGCACATAATCACATACAAAAGTTAGCACAACTAGCACTCGGGCATAAAGCTCAAATTTGCACACATGAATGTAAATAGGATTTGTACTTGTATTGTTTGTGTAAATGTAAACATGTAATTTGAATATAGTTCATGTTTCACCCCAAAAGTGTAAAAGAGTAAAAGGGGCTATGAAATACTCACTTGATTCGAAGGCGTAGCTAACACGAGATACTAGATAGCAAAGTGATCCTTGTAACGCACAACGTTAACCTAGAGTGTATTGCGTATGAAGATGAGTTAATAAAATATCTAAATCGAAGTCTAGGGCTTCAAAGGATGTGAGTGTAGGAAATTGTGTAATCAGTTCGTGTAGAATTATATAAAAGGGTTGCGTAGATGTTTGCGTTTTATTCTTGGATAATTGTTTTATAATTATTAAAGTCAGGATATAGTGTCCTTAAAATAATGAGTTAGAGCTTGGATAATTAACTAAATAAATTAGATTTATTTATTTGAAACGTAGTATGAAATTACCTTGCTTTAAATATACACAAAATAATTAAGTCTATACTTATTTAGTTATTTAGTCATGAAAATGCGTCAAATTTGGGTAAATATATATTAGTTTATAAAAAAATTAGTGTTACATACCATCTAACACTAAGCGAGTTGAAATTACAGTTCATATGAATAATAAATATATCTATTTTTATCCGGGGATATAAACGTGGGTAACTAATATAAGTATTTATATTATTTATAAGTTTGAAACGTTACCAGATGTTTAATAACGAGGTGAAGGTAATATCTAAATATATGTCATTTTTAATTGGAGTCACGGGTTGAAAATAATATAATTATTTTATTTATTCCAAGACGGGGTTTGAAAATAATATAACTATATTATTATAAAAGTTAGTATTTTTAAATAAGAAAAGGTTATAAACCAAACCCGAGCCAACGAGTGGTTTTACGAGGCTAGAACACATTAATATATTAATATAATAATATAGGGTATTGTTTTTATATTAAAATAATACAAATAAAATGTTTTAAAAATAAATGTGTGTGGAGGGACTCGAACCCGGGTCTCTCCCACACCAGCACACTCACTTAACCATCTCCGCCCGCTAGGGTATCGCACACAAGTCCGGGCCGAAATGGTTTTAACAAGGAAACCCGGTGAGTTCTTCCCCTTTACCCGAGCCGATCGAACCCAGTCCCAATCCCACCAAATCTGGTAGTGACCGATTGCAAGATCATAGGGGTTTTATTCGTTAACCTCAAACGAGTCTGGGGTGAGTTTTAATTGCAAAAACAACGGGTTTAGGATTGTTTAATTTCTGATTCAAAAGCCGAACCCTAAGTTTGAACTCAAAATTGATTTGAATGATTCTGATAATGGAATGCGATAAAAACATGGGGCTTTTACTAATTAGGGTCTTGCGAATCTGTTAGTATAGTTTAATTGGATTATGATTAAGTCTAGGGTCGAAACCCCCAAATTGTTTTATGAACGAACCCTAGTTACGGGGTCTTGATTAATTCGATGATATGAGACTGAATTGGCATAGGGTTATCAATTAAAAATGATATTTCGAATCTACTGGTATGAATTAATTTGGTTTAATCAGAGTCGGGGGTAGGGTTCGATTAAATCCGAAAATGTTAAGAACCCTAGAATCATATCATGCTTGATTCTGTAACGTAAGCCCTAATAAGCATAGGGCTTTTAATCTGAAGATGAAAACGAAGCTAAAAATAGGTTTAATTACCCGAATGATGTCTGAATAGACTGAGATCGACTAAACGAATGCCGACTGTGACTGGATCGGTTTTCCGGCGACTCTGCGTCCTTCTTCGATGCAATTGAATGGTGTAACAAGTTCAAGGGGATTCGTTTGAGATGGGCAGGTAATATGTTTCTGTGTAAATGATCGATAATTTTCGAATTGGGGGGGTAAGATGATTAAGGTCAACGGTCCCAGTTAATTAGCCATAATGGGATTTAATCGTGTATTGATGAGGATGTTAATTGATTCTAAAATGATCGAAAATGACACTAACGTGTATAACAGTTACAAATTTCAACGGATTTCGGGAGTGGGATTCGGATTCGAGCCTAGAACGGCCAATTGACTTTCTGAAGTCAACTTAAATCAAAAATGGGAAATTTACAGATTGGTCCCTGCAGTTTCCTGTTTAAAAGTTCTAAATCTGGCGGAACTGGTCCCTCGGGTTTGAGTTGAGTTAAGTTGGTTAAGGATTCGTTAGATTTATTTATTAAAAGTCAACGGGAGCATATTTCCTCAATTTTTCTTTGACTTTCAAAGTTAATTATAATTAGATTTTGACTAATTACACAACTAGTCCTTGTAGGGTTTAATGTCGCGTCGTTATTTTATTAATTAAAATAAATTAAAATAGGGTCGGAAAATCCGGAATGTTACAGCAGAGAGGTTTCGGTTCTTGTTATACCCTCGGTTTGTGCAACTTCTGATTAATGAAACCTTCCTGCTATAGGGGAGAGACATCAAGTAAAGAGAGTGTACAAAAGAGTATTCGCCCAATTCCTAAAGCCAGGCAGTGTAGATCCTACCCCTGTGCATACAGAACTCTTTGGCCACCTAATCAATGAAGCGTAAGTGTCAGCTGC
Organism: Smallanthus sonchifolius; assembly: GCA_023525975.1. Taxonomy (NCBI): domain Eukaryota; kingdom Viridiplantae; phylum Streptophyta; class Magnoliopsida; order Asterales; family Asteraceae; genus Smallanthus; species Smallanthus sonchifolius. Next base: position 30,889,820 of record CM042045.1, read on the forward strand.
TAGTCCTGATTCAGCCTCCACCCCACCTTCACATCAGCTTTACCGTAGGAGGAGGAGGCCGCAAGTGCAAAGTGAAATGACCGTCACTACAATCACATAAGTGATTCCTGTGAAAGTGACCCTCCCTACCACAACTACTCAGGTGGCGGTGGCTACTCCAATTCTCACGGAGTCAGTCACCATCACCCCTACCATAACCCCTACAACACTTATCACATCTTCCATCCCAACTACCACCATTGAGCCTCCAAGTCAACCCTTCAACTATGGAGACTTCACAAAAGGGTTTGACTTTGATACCATATTCTCCTCCCCTATTCACACTGCCGATGCGTCATCATCCAGACATCCTGATCCGAATGCTGAAAGGATAGATGTTCTGGAAACCCAAGTTGCTGACTTACTGGAGACTATTCATAAATCAAAGGAGGAGTTTGATGTTCAACAAGCACAGATCAATTCTTTGGTAGACGAAGTCAGAATCCTTCGTGGCCAGAGAACGGGGACTGATGAAAGGTTGAAGAACGTCATTGCCCAGAACGAGCTCCTGATCAAGACGAATGAAATGATTCTGGGTCACAGGACGTCCTTGGAACTAAGGTTTGATACTCAAAGGAAGGAGCATGAGCTGATGGTCAAACTGATTGCTGATCTGACCAAGAAGCTTGATACTCAGGGGGAGAAGGAGAAAGAGAAGGAGAAAGAGAAAGAGAAAGAGAAAGAGAAAGAGAAGGAAAAGAGGACTACTGGTGATGACGCGTGTCATCGGTCGACTTGACTAAGGATGACGACAAGGACTAGGATCCCGAAGCCGGTCCTAGTGGAGGTGAGCACCAAGCTTTAGCAATCGTGCCCATCTCTGTTGTTCTAATGGCTCAGTGGGGAGTCTACTCATCAAGAGGGTGGTGATACCTCTGGTAGTGGTGGTGATAAAGGAAAGTCAGTGGCTGTAGTACTTAAGGACTTATCTGATGATGAGATCCTATATCTAGAGCCTGACTATTCCAAAGAAGCACATATCGATGCTCTCTTCAATCTAGAAGAAAGAGAGATCGACTCTGTTGACGATTGGAATGATGATGATGAAGACGTTGTGATCGAAATTCTCAAGGGTGACGGGGAAGGAGATCATGAGCTTGTGAACGCTTCACTGGTGGGTTTCAAGTATTGAACCCCCCAGATCAAGTGCTGTGAAGACTGAAGATGTGAAGACTGAAGACTGAATATTATCCAGAGCTGTTGTCAGGGGGAGTTTGTTGAAGCACTTTCCTGTGACAGACACTCTGGATAGATAGAGTCTTAGTCTTAGGTTGTTTTGTCTTGTTTGTAATTGTCTTTGTATGTAAGAGTCTTTATGTATTAGTTTATCGAGTTGTATTTAATTTTACATATTGATTGTTGCAAAATTTTCCAAGTGTTATGCGCACTTGTAAGTGCGCAGGAGAAAGCTCTTGCGTACTTAGCAAGTACACAAGAACAACTTTGCGTACTTGCTAAGTACGCAAGAGCATTTTTCCCTGCGCACTTGCTAAGTGCGCAGGCATCAGGTCTTGTATAAATAGGATAGGTTGACAGAAGTTAAGTACGCAGACATAGACGCAAATACGCAGATTGTAATCTCAGTGCTTTTCTCTGTAACCTTCAAGTGTTTATAATAAAAAGAACGTTTAAAGTGTTTTCTCTTGTTGGTTTACTTTGCTTAGCTAGACTCTCCGCCTAGTCACGGGCATTCCGCACCCAGTCCGACTAGTAGACCCACTTGCATGTGATGATCTGCCACACCCGAGGGACCTACACAAGTTAAACCATCAGCTGCCAACAAAAAAGTTGCTGATCAATTAAAGCCCAAGCGACCCAAAGACAAGTCTTTAGCAGCAACCAAGATTGCTACTGTTGAAGTAAAACCATCAGCAGCAACAAAATCTGCTGCTGATAAGACAAAGTCCTTAGTTGCAACATTTGCTGCTGACAAAGCAAAGAGAGCAGGAAAACCACCAATTCAGCAATGGAAAGCTAAAATTCCTCCAAGAATCATCATTGGTTTTGTTGAATGCAAACATGCTAATGCTGATAATCTAAGAATGCATTTTCCAAGGATGCAAGCCTTGGATTCCTCCCACTAACTAGATCTTTCTCATGTGCAGGAACAGCCGGGTCCCAAGAATAATACATGGGTGGTAGACAGTGGTTGTTCCCGGCACATGACAGGCAACAGATCCATCCTCTCTAACTTCAGACATTTCAATGGCGGATATGTTGCTTTTGGAAGTGACTCAAAAGGAGGATCCATCACTGGACAAGGAACTGTGTCAAATGAAAAAAATGAGTATTGAAAAGATAAAGAATGTTTTGTACTGTCTCATGGCTTAGCAGCAATTTTTTTTTCTGCTGATAGGTTTAATCATCAGCAGCAAAGAATTTGCCACTGAATGCTTTAAGTTATCAGCAGGAACAAGTTTCCTGCGGATAGCTTTAAGGCAGTCTGCAGTCAGCAGCAACATCCTTGCTGCGGATCATTGCATCCATCAGCAGCAATTGAGATTGATGCTGACACACTTAAATATCCACCGCAACCAAGCTTGCAGCGGATAGGCTTAACCATCCGCAGCAACCAAGTTTGCTGCTGATGGGTAAAAATATGTCCACGTTAACTTTTACCCGTTGTAAAAAAATTACTTTCAGTCTTTACCATGACTGCTATAGTGTATTACAACTGTAACAGTAAAAAGTGAATAAGGTTGTACTGTACAAGCAATTTTGCTTTTTCCCTCCTCTGCCGTTATAACACAAATCAAATTTCTCCATAACCTCTTCACATTCAATTTTAACCTAACTCTTACCATTTTCTCTCAAGCCTCCACAACATTCAAAGCCTTCCATACTTAACCACCTTTCAAAAACCTTCCTCCTTCCCTCCAAACCTAACTAAATGGCAGAGGAAGACATAAACCATCCTAATGATAAGTTATCTCCCTATCACAACCTCACGACATACTTAATCAAAGGAAAGAAGTCTGAGGGGTATGATGACAAGATCGACTTCCTCTGTCAATCGAAGACTCACCATGCACTCACTTTAAACCCAATCATTTACATCCCTCACATGGAAGACTTTTGGAACACAGCCGTCTGCTTTACTGAACAGGGTATACCCCAAATACAAGCCAAGGTAGACGGAAAATACATCACCATTACTGAAGCCACTCTCCGAAAACATCTCAAGCCTCAAGACGAGGGGGCCGCCATCTCATACGTAAAGGAAGAATACATGAGGACCTTTGTATCCATAGGGTACACTGGAAATCAGAACGAGTATACAATTGAAAAGGCGCTGATGGGCCCTCCACGAAAGTTTCTATGCCACACTCTTCTACAATGCATATCCCATAAGAGAAGTGGATGGCATCAAGTGAGCTCTGCACTTACCTCTGTTGTTCACGGTATTGTAACTAACCAATGCTTCAACTTTGCACATCTCATCTTTGAAGGTTTGCGATATAACCTTCAAGAAAGTGCAAAGAAAGCATTTTTTATGTACCCAAGATTCTTGAATGAGGTTTTCAATAATGAATTAAAAGAACTTTCAAAATCTGTAAGAATCTACCTTATGCTGGGGCATAAAAATAACATTTTTCAAAGCATGAGAACTTTTTCCAAAAAGTTCTCAAGGGTCAATGTTCCATTGTTATCTACAATGATGAACATACAAAGTACCTATGGTGACAGTTCAGCAATCCCAGCTGATACTGATCCCACACCCTCCTCTTTAAATCCTGAACAACAATCTGCTTCCACTGTTCGAACCATATTGCATACTACTAAGGGTGCACAGGCACATAAATTACTTACACCTTCTTTGGATGTTATCATCTCCCAACAGGAACAAAGGGCCCCAGTTGCGGCAAAGTATACTAGAAAAAGGAGCAAGAAGACTCCTTCTATTCTTGTCTCAAAGGCCCAATCCCATTCTAAAAGCCCTCATTCAGAATCCCAAAACTCTTATGAGAATATCAAAAGGGATAGCCACAACATTAGACAGACTTCCTTGGAAGTCTCTCTATTAGGATCAGGATCACATCCCGGGTCCATAGAACAACCTACTGAGCCATTCCATATTTTCCTTCTCTGAACTTAAGTGTAGAGGCACCTTGTCATGATGATATACCTTCTCCAGCAACAACTATCTTGGAGGTATTGATTGACTTGGCTGCCAATGCACCTAACCCAAGTTCATCACCCAAGAAGGTTCACTCTGGGAGTAATGATAGAGTGAATGTGGAAAGGGATGTCACTACTCCTAGTACCTCAACTGCCCAGGAGGACAGTGATAACATCACTAAGACCCTAACCACGACAACTCACAGTGAGGATGTTTCTTTTGAAACACTCTTCACTGAGGGGAATCCTAGGTGCCAAGAAAACCATGGTGATGGGGATGCTGAGGCTAGGCCTAAGGCCCATCCGGTTCCAAGGATTCCACAGTTGTGGATGAGGACTGACTAAAACTTCATAAGTTGGAATTGACGGCCAGTGTAGCAATGCTAGAAGGCGAAGTGTCAAAACTATGGCACCAAGTCTCGATGAATGAAGCCCATCATGCCCTCCAGTGACTACCCCCTCCCTTGTCTCAGTGGGCACTCAAAATGAGCAGACTCTGTGCACTGATGCAACCAAAAAGGGGGAGATAGTTGCTGTGGAAGATGATGCTGACAGCCTCGACGAATGGATGCAAGAGCAGATAGCCTTTCAAAGTTTTCTATTCAAACTTGCTTTTGTTCAAATCCAGGACTTGCCAGACTCAGTAGATGAAGAGGAAGATATCACTGAGGATTGTAAGTTAGTTGTCCGAGCCATTGATGAGGTGTTGACAGATGAAAGTCACCATGAAGACACACATCCATCATTCAGCATGCTTCCTGAATTCGCAGCCATAATAAGTCAAGCCACTGCCCTCCCAATTCACACTGACTTCAAATAAGCTAGAATTTGACTCCATACTAGCTTGGGGGTATGATGGTTCAACTGGGAGATTCTGGATTGGAAGGAGCTTGATGGAATCAGAGAGCTCAACTGGAATACTCTAAATCCACTTCAAGTTCTAGAACTATACCTATCAAGCTGCATCAACACTTCCTCAGATCTGTCAGTAGAACTTGCAATCAGCAGGTTCCAAGACTTAACGGAGGAAAATTTGCCCTGGTTTGAAACACTATTAGAAGAAGCAAACAAGGTAGCCTATACTAAAGATCGTGCAGAATCTTCAACAGCAGCAGAACAAAGAATGGCTTCAAGAAGACTTGACTTGATCAGGAGCAGTACTTTAATAGAAGAAGAAGTTGTATGCTGGAAAAGATTTCTGTACAACACAGTGGTCAGGGACTTGGAAGTGCTAGGATAGTCAATCACTGGGTCTTCCTACTTCACCTTCCTCCTGAGTAATGGATCATCTATCTCAATCAACATCAATGAGATCCTACTCTTAAATTCAGACTTCCTGCATAAGGTCTTTGAGCTCAGAACACACATATGCAACGTGAATTCCTTAGAGAGTCAAGCAATGATAAAAACCATCAAAGCTCATCTTGAAAAGCAAGGATGACTTGCAATGGATGACTCCGACTCCGACCTATCCTTTCCTTCCTCACCAACTGTCAGATTAAACACAAAAGAAGAATCCAAAAGAAGAGAAAAGGAAAAGATGAAGAAAGAATGGAAAGCAGTGACAAGTTTTGAATGGGAAGAACATTAAGAAAGTGTCCTTCCCTTGTCCATTCCTCAGGCTGACAATGAAGCTGAAGCTGAGATCCCAACAGCATCTCTTATATCTGTTGTTGTGGTCCATGAAGCTGAAGCAGAGGCATCCAGCAAAGACAAGGGGAAGGGACTTATGACTGAAGAAGATGAAGAAAGGTTAATGAAGGAGAAGAAGGAAAAGGAGAAAAGAAGAAGAGAAAGGGAGGAAGAGGAGATGACAGAATTAAGAAAAGCTCAAGAAAGAAATGCTGCTATTCTCCTCAGAGAACAACAGATCCAGCTGTATGCTAAGAAGCTGGATGATATGAAAGTCAAGATTCCTGTAGCTTCTCAAATACAAGAACATGAAGCTCTAGCTCTTCAGCTGCAGGAACAACTAAATAAAGAAGAAGAAGAAAGAGAGAAGAAAAGAAAAGAAGATGCTAAGTTCAGAATAACTGACTCTAAACTAACCAAAGAGATAAGAGAGGAGTGGATAGAAGCTCTTATTTCTCAAGCTGAGGATGCAGACTACCTTGAGAAATTATCAAATAAAGAAATCTACAGAGCCTTCACGGGTCAGCAAGGTCAATTGGCAAATAAGAAAGGGACTGAAGAAGAAGAAAAAGCCAAGCAGAAATCCAAGAAGACCATTGCATGCAACATCAAGACCCATGAGGAAAGGAAGGTCATGATTGACTTCCTAAAGGCTAGAGAAAAGAATGGAAAGAGGCTGGGTCCCATGAGCTTCAAGAACCTGCAAGCCCTGTACTTTAAGGTTAAGAAGTAAGAGGAAGAAAGACTGGGGAAGAAAGGCTCCAAGAAGAGGGTGACTAATCCAGAAGATGAAAGAAAACGAAAGAAACCCAAGCCCTGTCCCTCATCCACCACTTCCTCTATTCTCCAACACTCCACTCTCCATCCTAGACCTCCCTCCTCTCCGCCCATAAAGTCCAAACCTTCCCACCCAGCTCCTACTCATCAACAGCCTCCCAAGAAGAAAACCAAACCTACTACCAAACCAGAAGACTCAAGAGAAATTGTCATCTGGTTCTACAACACTCAAGACCAATGGTTTGAAGTCTTCAGGGGAAGGACAAAAGTAGGAAGATCAATCTATACATCTGTTGATGAGGTAATGCAACTCCCAGACTCAGAACTAAGAAGAATGATGGAGCTAAGTGAAGCTCATGAGCCTGAGAATGAGGGTGAGAGACAACTATTTCTAGTGATCAAACATCCATTCAATCCTAGCAAAGATGTGATCGTCAATGACAAACCTATCCAGTCCCACTCTCCATTAATCAGTTGGTCCTACAATGCTGAAAAAGATGAGTTCACATTGACAGATGTTAAAGGACAGAAGATGAGGTGTTCAAGCAAGGCAATCTTCAAAATGCCAAGCAAAGACATCAAGACTCTATCTGAGCTCCCTCTTAACAATCCCAGCAAGGACCCGAGAGGCTATGAGGTTGCAAGAATAGTCAGCCACATGCAAAAGCTTCAGTAACAAAAGCAGTAAGAGAGTTTTGGTAGCATCAGCCTAGGGGGAGTTTATAGAAATAAAGACGGATGGCTACAAAATTCTCTAAGTACAAATGTTGCGTACTTCACAGTTTTGCTGCTGACCAATAAGCTGCTGCGGATAAGCCTGTCTGTTGCGGACACTTGTTCTCATGCTGATGAACAACTATGTTGCGGACATCCTTATCTGCTGAAGACCAGAGTTGCTGCGGATAGGCTTCTCAGCAGCATCAAACACTTGATGCTGCTGATAGGTAAATCATCAGCAGCTTTGGATAGTTGAGTCATGCTGCGGATCATCAACTTTACTGCTGATAGCCATATCCGAGGAATATCAATCGTTGCTGCTGACCAGCCTTGCAAAAGCAAAAACAACACTGACAACTTTCAGCTACAGCTCTGACACACCCCATGCAGAAGGAAAGTTACTGGTGTAGACAATAAAGGACAACAACGCTCTTCTCCAAGCATCCAAGCAATAATGCCTAAGAAGACGTTTGAGTAAAGTTAACTAGTATAGTTGTTATTGTCTTTACGTGTAGTATAGCTTCATATACAAGATCAAATACTTGTGTTCAATCTGATCCTTAGAATCAAGGGTCTGTCTTGATTCTAAGTTACTATATAAGTAGTGTATCGAGTCATTGTACAAGTGTGCTTTTCAAGAGTTTTCTTTGTAAACTTTTAACCATTTGAAGCTTAATACAAATTGCATTTATCAGTACTCTTCGTGTTTACTTGTTTCAATTACTTAGTTGTTATTGTTTCCGCCAATCTCAACTAGAATAGAACCATCTTGTATTCACCGATCCTACAAAATCAAAAGTTGAAAGATAATGATAAATTGTGTATGGATAGAATTGAATCTTTGAAAAGAGATTTAAATTCTTTGGGGTTGAAATATAAGGAACATGCATATCATCTGGATATGTCTTATGCTGAAATTGAAAATCGAAATGAAATTGTCGCTCAGAAAAACAAAGAGATTTCTGACAAAGAATCTGAAGTGATCAAATTACATCGAAAGCTGGGGAGTTTTGGAAATTCATTTGTGGTGTTGGATTACTTTAATAACAACGTTGATCCTACAAAGAGGGTTGCTGGAGTTGGGTTTGTTCCTCCACCATTCAATGGGAATTATGTAGTTGAACCAGAAGTTATTCATGAGGAGGAAATTGATCCAAAGACAGTGTTGAAGGTTAATCCTGTAACTGGTGAAGACATGGTCTATGATTCTAATACTGAAGATGAATTTTTTGATGATAAATAATTGAAGGCATTCCTAAGGAGGTGAAATTGATGAACCAAATGTGGTGAAACAAGTTACTCGTGATGGGTGCATTTTGACAGAACCTGATGAAGTGAAAATTGATCAACCTAAGCTTTCCAAAGTATTACAAACAAGTGGTTTTGTTGCTGCTGGTCATTTGAAGAAGCTATCATCTAAGGTGACTAAACATGTTTATGATCAAAAGAAGCCCGTTAACAGTTCAATAAAATCTTCTGAAGCTTGTTCATTGGGTTGTTCATCAAATTCAAGAACAAGTCCCTATATTAGAAATCATCAAGATACAAGAGTTTGATTTCATTGTAATGAAGCGGGTCATATTCTGATTCATTGTCCTTATAAGAATCAAGACAAGAAGCCTATGATTTCAGAAACAGGCAAATTCAAGAGTGTTCCCCCATAACAAAAAATGGTGACGATTCTGAAACGACCTAATGTGGGAAAGCATACTTCTGGTGTTGTGCAGAAAGTTATTTTGAGGCATTGCACTCAATCATTTGCTAAATCTTCGGGATTTAAGCAACATAATAAACAATTTTCTAAACCAGTTGTTGGTCATACTGGTGTGAGAAATGTTCCTGCTTTTCCAAAGCATTATGAGATTCCACGTGTTGGAATCACAAAAGACTCTCAACCTGAGGTCAAACTTTCTCGACCACAAAGGAGGAGACGTAACAGAAAATTGAAGAACTTTTGGAAACATCTGAATCTGATAATCATAAATCTAATAATGTTATTCCAATTAATTATAGTGTGTCTCCTTTGAGAAGGTATGATTGTGATATTTATGTACCAGTGGTTGATGACAAAGTAGATTGTGAACTAATTGATGTTGTTTATTTTGATCCTTCTGGACGACACAAGACCACAATGGCTTGGGTTCCCATTTCTAACTGATTTTCTTTGTTTATGTAGGGGAATCCAAGGAGGACTATCAACAATACGTAGTATGTCGATAGTGGGTGTTCTCAACATATGACAGGGAATATTCGTTTACTTGAAGATGTTATTAAAATTGATGGCGGTGATGTCGCTTTTGCTGGGAATAAAGGCGGGTACATAGCTGGTCAGGGTACTTTGAAGAATGACAAAGTCAAGTTTGAGAAGGTGAACTATATGGAGCAACTTGAACCCAATCTTTGGAGTGTATCTCAAGTGTGTGACAAGAAGTTCTCATTCCATTTCAATGATTCTGAATGTTAAATCTTCAAACTGGGATTTGTTATTCCTGACGAATGGATTCTAATGAAGGCTCCGAGGAGAAATGACACATGTGTTCTAGACATGAGTGTTGCTACGATAACGGATTCTATTCCTACATGTTTACTCTCTAAGGCATTTGAATCGGATTCTATTTTGTGGCATAGGAAGCTTGCTCATATCAATTACCGGAAAATGAATTATCTCGTGAAGAATGATCTGGTTATTGGTGTTCCGAAAATGAAATTCTCCGTTCCTGATGACTATATTCCTTGCAAGAAGGGGAAACAACACAAGAAGTCCCACAAATCTAAGACTAAGAATTAAATTGTGACTCCATTGGAGCTGCTACATATGGATTTGTTCGGACCAATTAGTATCTGGAGCATTGGCGGCAAATCTTATTGTTTGGTAGTAACAGATGATTTCTCTAGATGTTCATGGGTTAAGTTCCTTGCTTCTAAAGCCGAAACCACAGAGATGGTGCAATTCTTAATCCTGGGTTTAGAGAACCTGTGCAAATAGAGAGTCAGAAGAATTAGGAGTGACAATGGCAACGAGTTTAAGAATAGCAAGATGGGTTTATTTTGTCTACAAAAGGGAATTCATCATGAATTCAGTGCGCCATATGTACCTCAACAAAACGGAGTTGCTGAATGAAAGAGCAGGACTTTGGTTTAAACGACATGTACGATGCTTGCAGATTCTAAGCTTCTAGTTACTTTTTGGGTTGAGGATGTGAATACTGCGTGTCATGTTTTGAATAGAGTATTGACCATGAAGCGACACGCGGTTCAAGATGGAGGACTGTACCCCATACGATACTCCAATTCTGGTCAATCATAAGTTGAATTCTGACCCGGATGGAAAAGAAATTGATTGCCGACTCTACCGTGCAATGATTGGATCTCTCATGTACTTAACCGCTTCAAGGCCAGCCATAATGTTTGTTGTGTGTATTTGTTCCAGATTCCAAGCAAAACCTAAAGAGTCTCATTTGAGTGCAGTAAAGAGAATTTTTCTTTATCTGAAAGGAAAACAAAGATTGGGACTATGGTTTCCACATGGTTCTAACTTTGAATTCAATGCATATACTGATTCTGATTTTGGTGGTTGTTGTTTGGACAGGAAATCTACAACAGGTGGTTGCCAGTTCTTGGATAATCGTCTAGTTTCCTTGCAGTGCCAAAAGCAAACTATGATCTCCATTTCAACATGTGAAGCAGAATACATTGCTACTGCAAGTTGTTGTTCACAGATCTTGTGGATCCAACAGCAATTAAGAGACTACGGTTTGAATTTTACAAGAACCCCCATGTTTATTGATAATACTGCTACAATGTCAATCACAAATAATCCTGTTAAGCACAGTAAAACAAAGCACATTGAAATTAGATATCATTTTATCCATGATTGTGCAGATAAAAAGTTGATTGAGCTGGTGAAGGTACATACAGATGATAATTTTGCTGATCTTTTTACCAAGGCATTTGATCGTACCAGGTTTGAATTTCTGATCAAAATGATCGGTATGATCAATCCTGAATAAAAGTTTTTCAAAAACAATTTTTCGTGGGAGATTTTATTTTTAAATTTCTTTTATTGTTTTATTACATTTCTGCATTTTAAATTTCAGTCAAAAATTGTTATTTATCAAAATTCAAAAGAAAATGAAACATATAAAATTAACATCATTTGAAGTTAGAGAAGAAGTGATAGTATATCAGTGAATAGTTCATCACACATGACCATAGTAATCGTTGATATGCTTGATATATGATAGTTTAAAGTATATTTATTTGATATAAATTTCAAAGTCTGCATAAATAAGAAATGATAGTGTTATAAATGCTCTACTCTTGATAATCTGTTTTAATTTGAATATGAGTTTGAAACTTGAATTTTCAATAGACTAGAAGCGTTTTTGAACCAATAGTAGTGTGAAAATTAAATATAATATGATTACATCTGTGATTTGAATCCATTATATGCATGGGTGTGTGTGTAAAAGATCATTATCAGATAAGCAGTATATGGTTTAAGAATTTCATGAGACCAATATCGAATTATATCTTTAGCACAAACTCTTACAGTTCACTTCACTGCCAATGCCCCGAAAAACATGCAACGTGTTGCTGAACTAAGATATGCTTTCTAACAACATCTGTTGGAACATATATTCCCCCTTGGATCATTTAGATACATCATCTATACTGATTCTATTGAAGCATATCCAGATAATAGTTGGATCCTCCTACCTGAATCTGTTGATTCTCAATCTAAAGCCAATTTATTAGAATCTTTTGATTCTGAATCATCTTGATTCATATATCCTTTGGGATATTCTATTCTATAGTTGTGCTAATAGAGATAATTTCATCTTGGAGATTGATCTAATCTTGCAATAAACCGTATATGTCTTGAAGATAGTGCAATTTTAATTGTGTTGGGCATATATGTGGGGTACACGAATGTTTTTCATCTAAATGGTACTAACTCACATGAATTTGGAAGAAAAACGCTTGTGGTTTCAAATTGTATAATATTGGCAACTTAAGAATTCATGCTTTGTATTACAAATTCGGTATGAATAATTGAGAATTTTATAACCTTATCTTATTTACTTTGAAATTTATCGTGTATCTTTTCAAATATTGTTCAAATTGATTGAAATGTTGAAAAGAAAGTGAATCGTTTGAAAAGAAAAGAGACAAATCTGTGAAAGTCATTAATATAAAGGATTTATAAAGAAATTAAAAAAATATGTATATAAAAAAATAATAATAATAATAATAATTGCAAAAATTGCATAGAATGAAAAAGATATGAGTTGCGTAAGAATGAGTTTGATTGTTTCATATCATCTTTAAAGGAACAAGTGAATTTATTTCACATGAATATCATCTTTCAGTGAGTATCATAGGTTACCCATAGTTTTTGAAAGAATGTGTGATGTATTGCTCAGATACTGATATCATCTTCTTACTCATGATGTTCAACCAAAAATTTGTGTTTCAGTTTGCTCAAATAAAAACCAAAAATATATGATTCCGTTTGTACACATAAAATCCAAAAAGATTTTGTTTCTGTCTTCCATGAAAATTCTATCTTTTATTTTGGTTAAAATGATTCGGGATTGGATCAGATACATGCTACAGATGGAAGTTCACAAGAATGTGACGTGTTGAGGGTTGACAAAATTGTTCAAGACAAAGGTTTGAAGCGAACTTAATATGTTTACCTTGTTAAGCGAACTTAATATGTTCGCCTGAAGCTTGTTAAGCGAACTTAACAAGTTCGCCTAACTAAGCGAACTTAATTGTGAGAATAAATATCTTTTTAGGCAAACATATTTCTTTATCCATTTTCTTGTTTGAGCGAACTTGTCTTGAGCGAACTTATTCACAGTGATATCGATCTAGTTTTCAAATTATGTTGGGTTTGGATTGAAATTTTCGTGTTATACTCTAAATCGGTTTTTAGTTGCGATTATTTCTAAGGTAATTTCATTGAATATTATCCGTTAAATCTTCCAGAATTTGATGTTTATACCCGCGTTCCTTGCGACGATTCGGTCCGACTAGTTTAGTAGCAAATAGGTTTAAATGTGTGCTTCAACGTTAAAATTGATGGTCTATACTACTTCGTTGTTGTATGTTGCTTATAGTGTATGTGGGTTGCATTAATTCGTCGATTTAAACAAGTTGAAAAAACCTGTGTTGAATCTGTATCGACAGGCGAACTTGTTCAGGCGAACTTATTATGTTTGCCTCTTGCAACACTAAGCGAACTTATTAAGTTCGCCTAAGGGTTCAGTGTTTGGACTTGTGATTTTTTTTTGTTAAAATTTTTTTTATTTTGATTTTTTTTGTTTCTGTGTTTGTGTGTGTATATCATGTGTTTATCATATGTGTTTTTGTTATATTACTAATGTTTGTTCTATGTCCAATACATTTACATATGGCTCGCCGTGTTGAGTACAAACATAATCAAGTGGCGTTCTTAGATCCACATATGTCTGAGGCCGCAAATTTTCAAGTAATCATTAACTTCCTAAATCGTTCACGATTACATGTGGCCTTATCAGCAAATCCGTACATAATTTTGCCATATATCCAACAATTCTGGGATACAGTACATCAAGACACTGATGTTGAACCTCATGTGCTTCGCGCTACAGTTAACAATACAAAGGTGGCAATATCAGTTGATACTGTTCGTGCTGGGTTAGCATTGGGAGGTGCAAATGATGACCCTATTTCTTATCCTGGAACACTGATCATGGGGTGTTTTCAGAGGATGGGTTACCGAGGCAAACCTAACGATACTCAACCTAGGAAAGGTGGTCTGGTTGGTGAATGGAGGTACTTTATGCACGTCATCATCTAGTGCTTATCTCCACGAAAGGCTGGCACTGATGGACTGAAGAGTGCTCTACAAGCTGCAATGGTTGCATTGACCCTGAACAAACGGTTTAACTTTGCTTTGTATATATACCGTGAGTTGGTCATGCAAATCAATCCTCCTGAAGGTCAAGGGTTTCTTATGTACCCTAGGTTCTTGCAAATGATTCTGAACCATCTAATTCCAAATTTACCACAGCATCCAATACATTTGACCTTGACTCCTATGTCCAAACGAGTCTTTACTGATTGTACCAAGGTTAAACAACAGAATATTGCTTTGATTCCAGTTTCAACTCCTCTGTTTGGTCACATAATCAATCCTGATTATGTTGAGCCTCCTAATGATAATTGGTTTAATCCTGAGGAGTTAGTTCAAGGACATGATCATAATCAAGCTCAACAACAACAACAACACCAACAACAACGAAAACAAGTTCAAGCTCAAGTACAAGCACAAGAACAAGTTCCTATTCAACAAGAACAGGTTCATATTCCTGTTAATTAACCAGTTCAAGTTGAAGTTATTGCATATGAAGATGAACAAGACTTCAGTCTTAATATGGATGATTTTAATGATTAAGCTATGAACTCACCCATTCATGAACCTGAAGGGAATGTGGTGGATACAAGTTCAAGTGAAACAATTCTTCCTGATTCTGAAGCTACTGACTCTGATTCGTCTAGAGATTTACAGATCACTATCAGAGGGTGGCTACTTTGCCATTGGCAAATGCAAGGAAGCGTATTAAATCTACAGCCAGAAAGTCATAGCGTAAGTCTATTCGGGATCCTCCTTTCGGTTCAGTACTTAGAGAACATTGATTGATGAGAGTTCTGACTCTGATAGAGAAGTTAATCCAGTTCCAAAAGCTCAGAAGCTTATGTTTGCTTCACTTGCTGCTGCTCATTCTTCTTTAGGTGTTGAGGATGCTACCTTTGTTGAATCCTTACTGATTACACCTCCTTCATCCAAACGTCCGTCTCCTGTGATTACTCCTGTTCCTAAAGATGCTAAATCATCTGTTGCTGGTACTTCACAGCCTTTTGATTCTGAAAGGATTACCTACCTTGAATCACAAGTTCTTGTATTGTAGACTCAGGTAGATATTCTTGTGACCAATGATGCTCAGAGATAGTTGGTCCTTCAGACTCAAGCTAAACAGATTAATGACATGAAGTTATTGGTATCCAAACTTTTTGAGAGTGTTGACGCTCAGGGGGAGTTAAGGATCCATGATACTTGCCATACTGAGTTAATTAAAAGAAAGAATGGTGATGACAATGATCCTAGTGGCAATATTGAGGGTGATCGTCAATACGCTGACGTGAATCCAATATCAAGAGTTCAGGGGGAGTCATCTACATCAGGTAATATTGAATGAACCAAAAAGGATTCTAAAGTGAATGAAGAGATTCTGTTACTCAAATTCTTTCAAACTGATTCTGATGCTAAAGAAGAAGAAGCTGAGAAGTTAGAGTGTCTAGATGATATTGATGAATTGTTTAATGATGTTGAAGATGATATGACTGAAAATGAGGTTGAAGAAGGAGAAATTGTGGAGTTTGAAATAGAAAAGAGTAAAGTTGAAGTTACTTATGAAGGCTGTGACGGTCTGAATGTTCCTTATAACTTCATCCAAGATGATGTTATTCCTGAGTTCTCAAATGAAGGAGTGACAGATTCTATGGACTTTGTTGAAGACGTTACTAAGCCTGATGATACTGCTCAACATCAGTAGGCTACCGAAGAACCTGTGATGTACAGAAATACAGGTATGACTAGAGAACAGTGGAGAGAAGTAGTTAACAGCTGGAAGTAAGTGTTACCCAAGTCTCCTATACAACCAGCTCAAAAGGAAAGATATGTAAATAAAGAGCGTTGTATTGGAAGAATCATAAGTTGGTTCTATGATGACAAAAGTAAATTGTTTGCTCTCAAGAGATCTGATGGTGTTCAGTACTTAAAGCCAAGGATCAAGTATTTCAATACCTTGCCAAGGTGTGAAATGAATGGTCTAGCTACGAAACCACTGATAAATAGATCTAAGTTTGGATTAGCTGATGTAATTGAAAATTTGATCAGAAAAGAAGGTGGATCGGGAAAGTATGAGAAGCTAAAACCTCAAAGAGGAAAGAAAGTGAAGATAGTTGATCCAAGTACTGGTTTTGTGACTTGGAAGTATAAATTCAAACAAGTAAGAGCTGTGCAAAAGATTCCATTGAAGAAGATACCACAAGACTTTCTAGGTAATATGAAATGCTGGTATGTTGATGTGAATACTGGTGAAGCTAGAGTTGAAGATAGAGATAATAAAGTCATTGTAAGTTTCTATGATGCAATGAATCTTATTAATTTCTCTAAGAAAGATCAGAGAACTCTAAGAAAGAATGAGATCATGTTTACTTATGAATGGAGAGAACAAGGATTGCAGTATAAACGGGTGTTGGAGATCTGTCATAGATATGGAGTGCACGCAGGCAGTAGACTACCAGAGAACTGGAAGAGCTCATCTTAGAGACTGAAGATAGAAGATCAAGCTTTTGTCAAGGGGGAGTCTGTTAGGACATAAATGTATGACAAAAGCTTGTAATAGTTTAGATCTTATTGTCTTTATGTTTTGTGTTAATGTTTGTCCAAGTTTTTGTATAAGTTTTGCTAGAGGTGAACTTAACTACTTCGCCTAGTCTCATGAGAGGCGAACTTAACTAGTTCGCCTAGTCTCATAAGAGGCGAACTTATCAGTTCGCCTAGTCTCATTAGAGGCGAACTTATTAAGTTCGCCTATAGCAGATACTGTGTCTATAAATAGATGTTTATAGTTTTAGTTTTGTAACTAAGTCTTTGAATGCTCTGTAAACTCTGTGTTTGAGAAATACAACGAGAATATTATTTACTTGCTGATTGTTATCATTTCTATTGTCATTTTGTGTTTACATACGTTGATACGTTTGGATTCCGCACTTCGTGTCTTCTATACGTCACGTCATGAGATCGATCTATAGAGGAGTCATGTGGACCTACACTTGACCACACACAAAGCAGTTATAGCTTTTAGTCTTTATCTTTGACCCTGACTTTGAACACTCTCCTACTTCAATCTTTGATCCACAAACATTCTTTCTTAAGTGTACTTTGCTATGAACAGGCTTATCTTTGACATCAATGAACTTGTCTTTGACATCAATGGATTTGCCTTTGACACACAAAGACTTTCTTTGGACAGTTGTTGGTATACTGACTTTAACTTTGACAACTTTGTTACTCTCTTGCTCACTGGTAAGTATATGATTCTCTGGTGCTATGAAATCATTTTTCTTAGGTCTTTCACTTGACAAATCACACTCTTGAATTAATGGTTTTCCAAACTCATCTAAGACAACATCATAAGCTAGACACATAATCAGAATCATCACAAAAATTAGTAGAACATGTAGAAACATACGAATTATCAGAATCTGAGAAATTGTTTACATCAACATTGTCACACCCCGACCGATGGCGGAATCATCGGGGCGGGACATGTTGACTGTTCATGAGCACAAGGTTGACTAAATTGAAATATATTAATCGTTAAATTTCATTGAAAACGTTCAAACGAAACCAAATCCAAGAAAGAAACATAAATGCAATACGTAGACTTCTTTATTTAAATTAGCTAAGTCCAAAGGCTATGTGTAGCACATCTTGATCAAACTCACACATTAGTACCTGAAACATGAATAAAATAAAGTCAACTAAAAAGTTGGTGAGTATAACACAGGTTTGTATATAACTAGCATATAGATTGTAAAACAAATCCTTACATAACATGATAAATAAGGCATTTATGGAGAGCAGCTATTGTGTAACCAAGTACAATCAAACCTTTGTAACTAGCATGCAAATTGTGTTGTCCGTAACAATCACCCTACCTGGGTGGGTTTGTCAGACTCAATAGATCTATCATTGTAAACCGTCGGCTTGAATAGTTAATGATTGCACATAAGTTGTTCACAAAAGCTAGCACACCTAGCACTTAGGCATAAAGCTCAAATTGCATAAATGAATGTACATAGGATTTGTATTTGTGTAGTTTGTGTAAGTGTAAACAATGATTTGAATAGTGTTCATGTTTCACCCCAAAAAGTGTAAAAGAGAAAAATGGGCTATGTAATACTCACCTGGTTCAAGGTGTAGCTAAACACGGGAGACTAGGTAGTAAATTGATCCTTGCAACTCACCACGTTAACCTAATGTATAATGTATATTTGAATTATTGGAGGGTACAATAGTCTATGTCTAAGTCTAGGATTGAATCAGTTGTGTGTGACAAATGTTAGAGTGGTAAGTATTAGTGGTTCTTATTTGAATGAGGAGTTTTATAAAATGTGAAATTAAAATAGATAGTTCTAAAATAATTAAACTAGGTTTTTGAGTTTGAATAACCAAATAAATTAAATAATTATTATTTAATAATTTAGTTATATAAAATTAGTTGTGTGATTTATCTTATTTAAATAAATAATTTATTTATTTATTTATAAAGATATGTAAAAATAATATTTATTTATAAAGGTGTGTAAAAAATATAATATATTTACCTTGGTAATAAATAACTTTTATTTATTTATTTTTCCTTTAAAAATAAGTATTGATTATTTTAAATAAAATTAATATTTTATAAATTTTATTTAAATCAATTATTTTTATTTGACAATTAATTTAATTATCTAAATTTTAGCATTAAATTTTAAATGTGCAAATCCTTTGTATAAATTTATAATAAAATGAATTTACATAGGGGATTTATAAATTTGTTTTTTATTGATTTTGAAAATAAAGATTAAGTCTTATGAAACATTTTATAAAATTGTACCAAGTTTTGAAAATAAATTATCCAAAATAACTACTTATTTTAAATTAATCATTAAATGTATAAATACATAAAAATATAGGTTTTGATGCAAAATTTGTAAAACTTATTTTTATTCTGTTATAAATATTTCAAGGTTTATAAAAATATTTTTTTTAAAATTTTTAGAGTTTTAAAAACGGTATTTATAAATATAAACAAGCCACCCGGTCCGAACCCGGGTGGATCCTGTGTGAGTGTTGCATGAATACCGCTGGACCAGGGGAGCTATTCGCGTATAAGACCCGTTCGGATATCTGATAACTCGCAACAAAAAGTTATCCGGGTATGATTTTCACGGTTCGCGTAAAAAGGCTGGATTCGTGGGTTTCGAACCCACGCTACCTGGTTCGGCAGCACAGTGACTTACCGGCCGGACCAGGTTGTTTCGCTGGATTATATAGATATCAAAAATTTTAAAAAACACAACTTGGGATTGAAGCCCAAATCAGTATGAGCGCCAACAATTGGGAAAACCCTAGAATTTAAATTGGTTCGAATCGGTATTGTTAGTATGAATTGATATAGGGCTATCGATCAGGGTTCGATTACGATCCTAATGATGTAAAACTTACACGTTGAGATTGGGCAACAAGTGCTGACGCCTACGAGGTTGGTTTCGACTGTTCTTCGTGATCGAGAGGATTCCAGAGATGAAATGCGGGTTCGCCAGAGGTTGGGAGAGTTTGTGTGGTGGTATACGCGTGAGAGTGTGTGATTTAATTCGTTTAATTTTATTCGAATTAACCAATTTGATTTCAATTTGACCGAAACATTTTTGCGGGGCTGATTTCACGTTATTCCATTGAATTGGAAATGAATTGAGTCTGATAGTAGTCCAGGTTCACTCGAGGTCGACTGGAGCATGATTTCTGGGATTAAATACGCGTTATTTACATGAATTAAACTTAAAATGGTACGGTTTGACTTTCAGGGGTCAAATTCGCTTGAATCTGAACCTTGCCCGCTAAATCGATCAAATTGGGTTGTTGTTTGGGCCGAGACTGGGTCGATTTCTGTTGGTGAACCCTCGAGGAGTCCAATTCGACACTGATCCATCGACGGCAGTCTTGAATCGATCCGGATTTGGCTCTTTTGACTTTTGAAAGTCAAATAAATCAAAAAGTCAAAATTAGGGTTTTTTTTAGAAATTAGAATTTTGAGTGTTTAGGGTTCCATTGCTTTGGGGTTAAATTAGTCGTGAACTTCTTTGTTAATTAAGTAAATGCACCTATGTGTGTATGTATTTGATTGAAAATTTATATAAATGTATACCTGAAAAAGGGTTTGCGGATTTGTTTTGAGATTTAATATTTGGTACTTACAGCTTAAACCAGTGCACTAGAATTGGAATTTAAACGAGTTACATTAAATTTCAAATAGGTAGGAAATCAGAAATGTTACAGTATCCCCACGTTGAGGGAATTTCGTCCCGAAATTTAGCTAGTTGAAACTACTGAATCAGCAAAGAGGTGGGGGTACTTGAGCTTCATTTGGTCCTCACGTTCCCAAGTAAACTCAGGGTCACGTTTTGATTCCCAATGAACTTTGACAATTGGAATACGGCTTCGCTTGAGTTGGTTAACCTCACGGTCCATGATTTCCACTGGTCTCTCAACGAAGTGCATCGTTTCGTCAATGTGCACATCGCCAAGGGGTATGAGAATATTTTCATCAGCAAGACATTTCTTCAGATTAGACACGTGAAATGTAGGATGCACATTGCCGAGTGATGGAGGTAAATCGAGTTTGTAAGCCACTTTCCCAATCCTTTCAAGGATCTTAAATGGACCCACATAGCGAGGTGCTAACTTGCCTTTCTTTCCAAAACGGATCACACCTTTCCATGGAGACACCTTTAGAAGGACAAGATCACCGACTTGGAATTCCAAGGGTTTTCGTCGTTTGTCAGCATAACTCTTTTGCCGAATCCTCGCTACTCGAATGTTGTCATGGATTTGAATGATCTTTTCGGATGTTTCTTGAATTAGTTCGGGACCGGTGATTTGTGCTTCACCAATCTCGTTCCAACTGATAGGAGAACGACACTTGCGACCATAGAGAGCTTCAAATGGAGCCATGTTGATACTCGTGTGGTAGCTATTATTGTAAGAGAACTCGATTAGGGATAGATGTGAATCCCAATTGCCACCAAAATCAATTACACAAGCTCTAAGCATATCCTCAAGAGTTTGGATTGTTCGCTCGGTCTGACCATCAGTTTGGGGATGGTAAGTCGTGCTTAAATCCAATCGTGTACCGAGAGTAGTTTGGAGAGATTGCCAAAAATGAGAGGTGAACCGAGCATCTCTATCGGATATTATGTTCAAGGGAACACCATGGCAGCTGACGATTTCGTTAATATAAATTCGGGCTAGTTTCTCAACCCGATAGTCCTCACAGATAGGCAAGAAATGAGCAGATTTGGTGAGACGATCAATGATCACCCAAATGCTATCATAACCACTCGAGGTGTGAGGGAGTTTGGTAATAAAATCCATGGCTAAGTTCTCCCATTTCCACATGGGAATTTCTGGTTGTTCAAGTAAACCGGAAGGACGTTGATGTTCGGCTTTGACTTTGGAGCAGGTCAGACATTTGGCAACATAGATAGCAATGTCTTTCTTCATACCGGGCCACCAATATTGTTGGCGAAGATCTTGGTACATTTTATCCACACCAGGATGAATAGAATAACGAGTCTTATGAGCCTCATTCATGAGAAATGCATGGAGATCATCGCGACCGGGAACCCAAATACGGCTCAAGTAGTAAAGTAAGCCATTGGGTTTAGATTCGAGCAGAAGTTCAACACCACATGACATTTCTTCGTACATGTTACCCTCGGTGACTGAGATGTGTTGAGCTTCTAAAATACGAATTTGAATGTCGGTTTGGATTCGGGCACAATGAAGCATGGCATGGTCCTTTCGACTCAAAGCGTCGGCTACAACATTCGCTTTGTCGGGATGATAACGAATCTCGCAGTCATAGTCGTTAAGGAGTTCAACCCAACGTCGTTGCCTGATATTGAGTTCTTTTTGGTCGAAGATGTGTTGTAGACTCTTGTGGTCCGTGAACACCACACATTTCGTGCCATAGAGGTAATGTCTCCAAATCTTCAGCGCGAATACGACCGCACCCAATTCAAGGTCGTGCGTCGTATAATTCTTCTCATGAATTTTAAGTTGTCTTGATGCATAAGCGATTACTTTGCCTCGTTGCATGAGGACACAACCGAGACCTTGGTTTGAAGCATCACAGTAGACAACTAGATCATCATTCACATCAGGGAGAGTTAAAATAGGAGCAATGCACAACTTTTGTTTGAGAGTTTGGAAAGCTTTTTCTTGTTTTGGTCCCCATTCATAAGTTTTACCCTTGTGGGTCAAAGCGGTAAGAGGGACAGCAATCTTAGAGAAGTTTGAGATGAAACGACGGTAATATCCTGCAAGACCAAGAAATGAACGAACTTCGGTGGGAGTCTTCGGGGCATTCCAATTCTTAACCGTTTCGAACTTAGCAGGGTCAACATGAATACCCTTGTCGTTGACGATATGACCAAGAAATTGAACTTCCTTTAGCCAAAATTCACATTTGGAGAACTTGACATATAGTTGCTCCTTTCTCAAGAGATCCAAAACCAATCTAAGGTGTTGCTCATGGTCAGCTTTAGTCTTGGAATAGATTAAGATGTCATCGATGAAGACGATCACGAACTTATCAAGGTACGGTTTGCACACACGATTCATGAGGTCCATGAAAACTGCGGGTGCATTGGTTAGCCCAAAAGGCATAACCATGAACTCATAATGACCATACCTTGTTCGGAAGGCAGTCTTTGGAATATCAACTTCTTGTACACGAAGTTGGTGATAACCGGATCAAAGATCAATCTTCGAGAAGCAAGTAGAACCTTGAAGTTGATCAAAGAGGTCATCAATTCTAGGTAAAAGGATAACGGTATTTGATAGTAGGCTTGTTGAGTTCGCGGTAGTCAATACAAATGCGAAATGATTCATCCTTCTTCTTGACGAATAAGACGGGTGCACCCCACGGTGAATGATTTGGACGAATGAAACATTTGTCGGGGAGCTCTTGGTGTTGGCTTGCAAGTTCTTGCATTTCAGAAGGTACAAGACGGTAAGGAGCTCTAGCCACGGGGTTAGCTCCGGGTACAAGGTCAATGCGAAATTCTACTTGACGAACGGGTGGAAGACCTGATAAGTCTTCGGGGAACACTTCGGGAAAATCTCGGATAATGGGAATGTCTTGAATACTCTTCTTCTTGACATCCTTTTGAATGATGTGAGCTAAAAAGGCCACGTACTTCTTTCGTAAGTACTTTTGAGCGGTAGTACATGACATCAACTTAAGTCCTTTACAAGGCTTTTCACCAAAGACTCTAAATGTTTCTCCCGACGGTAAAGGTATTCGGATGCACTTCTCAAAACAGATGACTTCGGCATGATGATTCGATAGCCAATCCATGCCTATGATGACATCAAAACTCCCTAGTGGCATTGGTACAAGGTTGATTGGAAACGTATGATCATTAAGTTCTAGGGAGCAATCATAGATAATGGAGTCAATTGTAAGAGAGTCACCATTTTCTACTTCGACGGTAAAGGTTTTCTCTAATTTGGATCGTGTCTTCGCAAGTAAAGGTTCAAATTTAAGTGACACAAAACTTTTATCGGCACCGGTATAAAATAATGGAGGCATATTGACTATTAACAAGGAACGTACCATTGACAACATCATTGTTGGCTTGAGCTTCATTGGCGTTTATGTTGAAAGCACGCCCACGAGCTCCGCCTTGTCTAGCATTGGTAAATCTTGGGCATTGATCACGGAAATGATTAGGGTCGCCACATTCATAACAAGCACGCCCATTTGCAATAGTGGGAACACCTTGATTAGCCACTTGTGGGTTGGTTCGGTTTGGGGGGTTGACTTGGCCCGCAAGAGCTTTGGCCCTACAAACATTAACCGTATGGCCATATCTCTCACAATGAGTACAGAGGCGACATGGGATGCTTTGGGGATGATGATAATTGCATGTGGCACAACGCGGGTAGACCCCAACATATGGCTTTTTGGCTGGAGCTTGAACCATAGGTGCAGCTTGATTAACAGGGATAGCAGGAGTGACCGCAGCAAAATTTCTAGTCTTCCTCTTCATATTATGTCGGGAGGGTTTAGTTGTGGCTTCTTTGTTGTGGGTGGGAGGAGTTGTGGTGTCGAAAACTTTCTTTGTGCCCTTTTTAGTAAGAGTCCCCACCTTTACATGGTTATCGGTTAAGGTAGCGGATAGACGGATAGCATCTTCAAGTGTTGCGGGATTTCTCCCTAGGACAGTATCTTGGATTTGCCTAGGTAATCCACCAATATATTACTCAATGCAGCGAGACAAAGGTGTGACCATGTGGGGCACGAGGAGACTCAACTCATGGAACCGAGTTGTATATGCCAAGCTTTCACCACTATCTTGGGCAAGATCCCAAAATTCGGCTTCGAGTTTCTTCACCTCATTTCGAGGACAGAATTCCTCGGTCATTAGCCTTTTAACCTCATCCCAAGGTAAGGCCATTGCTACATCCACGCCTCTATTTCTTTTCTCCCCATTCCACCACGTGAGTGCCCGTTTTTGTAAGACACTTATGGCATGACGAACATGAAGGTTGTCGGGGCAGTCACTATTGAGAAAAGTATTCTCAATGCTTTCGAACCATTGAAGAAGTCCCGTAGCTCCTTCGGTACCATAGAACTTGAGAGGGTTACAAGAGTTGAAATGCTTGAAGGTGCATTGAGATGGGTTGTTACCACCATTACCACCATTACCACCATTACCACGATGGTTGCCATTGGTGGACCATTAGCTTGAGTGAAATGTCGGTATTGGTGTTGGCCACGGGAGCACGACGAGGAGGCATTCTACAGATTTTCACAAGACAAGAAAAGATATAAGAACTTATGAATGTTACTTGGATTTAAAAGGATGAGATAGCAAAATAAAATAGTGAATCATAGTTTGGATTGTACTCAAATAGTGATATAATCACTTGAATACTATGACACATTAAGGTTAATTAAAATCATATAATTTTCAAGGAGACATGCTTTAGCCTATAAGTAAACACTCATCCCGGGTATTCCGAGGAAAGCAAATGGGTCCCTCGGTTGATTGGGATTTATGCAAAATGCTTTCCTAGACAGAAAACCTAGAATACAGTTGTCACCCTTCCAAATTACACGTGTCCTCAAATAATTAACAAAGTTTAAAAGCCTTAACGAGAAAATAAAGAATTTTTTTATTTTTTTTTTAAATTTTGATCAATGTAGTTTTCACATGCTAAGAAGGTGATGATAGAGAAGTAGATAAGAATATTATGAAGTTTTAGGGTATATGTAGGGATATTGTTTATTTAATTATTATTTAAGTATACTTAAATAAATCATGAATTTTAGCAAGTAAGACATCAAAATAAAATAATAACTATCATGGTAGGCATGTAACACATAGCATGTAGCACATAATCGTGAAGTATAGCATAAGTGGGTGTCCTAAAGTTATAGTCTAGGTCAAGGTGTCTAATAACCTAATTCTCTATAACCAAGGCTCTGATACCAATCTGTCACACCCCGACCGATGGCGGAATCATCGGGGCGGGACATGTTGACTGTTCATGAGCACAAGGTTGATTAAATTGAAATATATTAATCGTTAAATTTCATTGCAAACGTTCAAACGAAACCAAATCCAAGAAAGAAACATAAATGCAATACGTAGACTTCTTTATTTAAATTAGCTAAGTCCAAAGCCTATGTGTAGCACATCTTGATCAAACTCACACATTAGTACCTGAAACATGAATAAAATAAAGTCAACTAAAAAGTTGGTGAGTATAACACAGGTTTGTATATAACTAGCATATAGATTGTAAAACAAATCCTTACATAACGTAATAAATAAGGCATTTATGGAGAGCAGCTATTGTGTAACCAAGTACAATCAAACCTTTGTAACTAGCATGCAAATTGTGTTGTCGGTAACAATCACCCTACGTGGGCGGGTTTGTCAGACTCAATAGATCTATCATTGTAAACCGTCGGCTTGAATAGTTAATGATTGCACATAAGTTGTTCACAAAAGTTAGCACACCTAGCACTCATGCATAAAGCTCAAACTGCACACATGAATGTAAATAGGATTTGTATTTGTGTAGTTTGTGTAAGTGTAAACAATGATTTGAATATTGTTCATGTTTCACCCCAAAAAGTGTAAAAGAGAAAAAGGGGCTATGTAATACTCACCTGGTTCAAGGTGTAGCTAAACACGGGAAACTAGGTAGTAAATTGATCCTTGCAACTCATCACGTTAACCTAATGTATAATGTATATTTGAATTATTGGAGGGTACAATAGTCTATGTCTAAGTCTAGGATTGAATCGGTTGTGTGTGACAAATGTTGGAGTGGTAAGTATTAGTGGTTCGTATTTGAATGAGGAGTTTTATAAAATGAGAAATTAAAATAGATAATTCTAAAATAATTAAACTAAATTTTTGAGTTTGAAAAACCAAATAAATTAAATAATAATTATTTAATAATTTAGTTATATAAAATTAGTTGTGTGATTTATCTTATTTAAATAAATAATTTATTCATTTATTTATAAAGATATGTAAAAATAATATTTATTTATAAAGGTATGTAAAAAATAGAATATATTTACCTTGGTAATAAATAACTTTTATTTATTTATTTTTCCTTTAAAAATAAGTATTGATTGTTTTAAATAAAATTAATATTTTATAAATTTTATTTAAATCAATTATTTTTATTTGACAATTAATTTAATTATCTATATTTTAGCATTAAATTTTAAATGTGCAAATTCTTGGTATAAATTTATAATAAAATGAATTTACATAGGGGATTTATAAATTTGATTTTTATTGATTTTGAAAATAAAGATTAAGTCTTATGAAACCTTTTATAAAACTATACCAAGTTTTGAAAATAAATTATCCAAAATAATTACTTATTTTAAATTAATCATTAAATGTATAAATTCATAAAAATATAGGTTTTGATGCAAAATTTGTAAAACTTATTTTTATTCTGTTATAAATATTTCAAGGTTTATAAAAATATTTTTTTTTTTAATTTTTAGAGTTTTAAAAACGGTATTTAAAAATATAAACAGGCCACCCCGTTCGAACCCGGGTGGATACTGTGTGAGTGTTGCATGAATACCGCTGGACCAGGTGAGCTATTCACGTATAAGACCCGTTCGGATATCTGATAACCCGCAACGAAAAGGTATCCGGGTCTGATGTTCACGGTTCGCGTAAAAAGGCTGGTTTGGTGGGTTTTGAACCCACGCCACCTGGTTCGGCGGCGCAATGACTTGCCGGTCGGACCAGGTGGTTTCGCTGGATTATATCGATATCAAAAATTTAAAAAAACACAACTTCGGATCGAAGCCCAAATCAGTATGAGTGCCAAGAACAGGGAAAACCCTAGAATTTAAATTAGTTCGAATTCGTATTGTTAGTATGAATTGATATAGGGCTAACGATCAGCGTTCGATTACGATCCTAATGATGTAAAACTTACACGTTGAGATTGGGCAACAAGTGCTGATGGCTACGAGGTTGGTTCCGACTGTTGTTCGTGATCGAGAGGATTCCAGAGATGAAATGCGGGTTCGCCAGAGGTTGGGAGAGTTTGTGTGGTGGTATATGCGTGAGGGTGTGTGATTTAATTCGTTTAATTTTATTCGAATTAACCAATTTGATTTCAATTTGACCGAAACGTTTTTACGGGGCTGATTTCGCGTTATTCCATTGAATTGGAAATGAATTGAGTCTGATTGTACTCCAGGTTCACTCGAGGTCGACTGGAGCATGATTTCTGGGATTAAATACGCGTTATTTACACGAATTAAACTTAAAATGGTACGGTTTGACTTTCAGGGGTCAAATTCGTTTGAATCTGAACCTTGCCCGCTAAATCGATGAAATTGGGTTGTTGTTTGGGCCGAGACTGGGTTGATTTCTGTTGGTGAACCCTCGAGGAGTCCAATTCGACACTGATCCATTGACGGCAGTCTTGAATCGATCCGGATTTGGCTCTTTTGACTTTTGAAAGTCAAATAAATCAAAAAGTCAAAAT
Source organism: Smallanthus sonchifolius (assembly GCA_023525975.1). Lineage (NCBI taxonomy): Eukaryota > Viridiplantae > Streptophyta > Magnoliopsida > Asterales > Asteraceae > Smallanthus > Smallanthus sonchifolius. The sequence continues at coordinate 30,918,045 of CM042045.1, forward strand.
TAGGTTTTTTTTTTAGAAATTAGAATTTTGAGTGTTTAGGGTTCCATTGCTTTGGGGTAAAATTAGTCGTGAACTTCTTTGTTAATTAAGTAAATGCACCTATGTGTGTATGTATTTGATTGAAAATTTATATAAATGTATACCCGAAAAAGGTTTTGCTAATTTGTTTTGAGATTTAATATTTGGTACTTACAGCTTAAACCAGTGCACTAAAATTGGAATTTAAACGAGTTACATTAAATTTCAAATAGGTAGGAAATCAGAAATGTTACAAACATTACTACTAACTGAAACAAATCTATTGAGATTACAGTCAACATCTAAGTATTACTTGTAATCCCTTATAAATTCCTTAGTGCACTGTCTATTAAAAGCATAGAAACTTTTCACTCCATCAAGTTCAACATCATCATCAACACACCCTGTGTCTACATCTGCACTTATATACATATCATGAAAGTTATAATTACCCGCATTTATCAACTCATTTGATTCATGCGGTTCAGGAAACGGTACAAAATTATCAGGATGAGGCACTTTATTATAACCCAACCCGTCTTTGATATAAACAGTTCTCTTTTTACTCACACACTCATCAAAGACATTTTGTTGCATCTTCCACTTTGCAACAATTACCCGTTCTTTTATTAACTCTGTTTCAGATGTGACAAGTTCTTTCTGAAAGATCTTTTATTAAAACATCCTTTTTATCCAGATATTCTTTAAAAGTTACATTATCTTTCAAAAGTGCTTTGATTTTTCTTGTAAAATTAACCTCATTTTGTTTCAGTTCTTTATTAACCCTCTTCAGCATATCATTTTCAGCAAGTAAGAAAGTGTTTGCTGCATGATAATTCTACATTCTTTCTACACAAACAGAGGAACAAATATCAGATTCATTATCAGAATTTACCTCACTCTCAGACGAAGTCCCATCAGAATCAACAGCTTTGCCCTTTCCCTTATCATCAGTTTTAAGCGCACAGACACTGGAAATTTTAGCTGAGTTATTTGAAACTTCAATCTCAGCCATCAAGGTTTCATCAAGTTCATCCTTAGCATCCTCTATTTCATCTTCCTACTCACAATTGCTTAGTTGTTTTGACATAAGTGCAGTTGGAGCCTTCTTTGACTTGTAAGTTTCATCAATCATCTCCACAAGCTTAACTCCGCTTCCCTCAACCTTCTTTCTCTTGTCTTTGGTACACTCACGAGCGAAGTGACCAAGCTGTTGACAATTATAACATCTGAGTTTAGCTTTGTCAAAACCAACCTTTTTACCAAACTGCAACTTATCCTTCCCAACCTTCTAAAGGTACTTTTTAGCTCTAACAGCTATCATGGCCATCTTCCATTGCAAAACCATGTACTCTAAATCATCACGATTGATCTGAACAAGATCCTCTACGTCATGCACAGCAGGCTGAAGCTTTCCTGTCACCAAAGCATCATAACTACTCATGAAAGTACCAAACAGAGCAATCTGATCTTCAGGAATCTGACCAGACGACTTAACTTTCTCTCCAGAAGAATTTTCACAGCAACCCTTGCTTTTCTCAGATTTAGACCCACTGCGTCCTTCACTGCTTCCTGAAAACAAAGCTGCATTAGCTGAACCTAAACTGTTTTGCTTATCTTGGTTATTCAACTCTCTTTTCTTTGCATCCAACTCATATGACTCAATCAGACAGATAATATCATCAAGTGATTTACTCTTCAGATCTGGAGTTGTGTTCTTTATTAGCATACATGGTATGCTCCAGCAGTCTGGTAAAGAGTCCAACAGCTTCTTCCCCAAATCATATTTTTCAAATTTCACTCCCATTTTTCTCAGCCTGCTGATCATAGTTGTGAATCTGGTCACTTGTTCACTGAGAGTCTCATTCTTCTTATACCTAAACACATTATACTGCTTCAATAGAAGATCGGTTATGATTTCCTAAATATGTAGGATCGGTGAATACAATATGGTTCTATTCTAGTTGAGATTGGCGGAAACAATCACAACTATGCAAAGTAAACAGGTAAACACAAAGAGTACTGATAAATGCAAATTGTATTAAGCTTCAATGGTTACAAGATTACAGAGAAAACTCTAAGAAAGCACACTTGTACATTGAACAAATACACTACTTACATAGTAACTTAGAATCAAGACACACCCTTGATTCTAAGGATCAGATCAAACACAAGCCGTTGATCTTGTATACTAGAAGCTATAGTACAAGTTAAGACAACAAAGACTACAAAAGTTAACTTTAATCAAAGTTCTTCTTAGGCATCATTTCTTGGATACTTGGAAGGAGAGCGTTGTCTTTTATTGTCTGCACCAGTAACATTCTTTCTGCATGTGATGTGTTAGAGTTGCAGCAGAAAGTTATCAGTAGTAAAGTTGATGATTTTGATATGCCGATCAACAGCAACGATTAATATTGAATAGATATGGCTATCAGCCGCATAGTTGAAGATCCTCAGCAAAACTTAACTATCTAACGCTGCTGATGATTTGCCTATCAGCAGCATCAAGTGTTTGATGTTGCTGAGAAGCCTATCAGCAGCAACTCCGGACTTCAGCATATAAGGTTGTCCGCAACAGAGCTGTTCATCAGCGGGAGAACAACTATCAGCAGTAGACAAGCTTATCCACAGCAGCTTGTTGCTCAACAGCAAAATTGTGGAGTCCGCAACAGTTGTACCTAGAGAATTTTGTAGCTATCAGTCTTTATATCTACAAACTCTCCCTAGACTGATGCTACCAAAACTTTTTTACTGATGTTGTTGCTGAAGCTTTTGCATGTGTGTAACAATCCTTGCTACCTCATAGCCTCTAGGGTCCTTGCTGGGATTGTCAAGAGGAAGCTCAGACAGAGACTTGATGTCCTTGCTTGGTATCTTAAAAATGGCCTTGCTGGAACATCTCATTTGCTGACCTTTGGCAGCTGTTATAGTGAATTCATCCTTCTCATTATTGTAAGACCAACTAGTGAATGGAAAGTGGGATTTGAGAGGTTTAGCATCAATGACTACATCTTTACTAGGGTTGAAGTGATGTTTGATCACTAGCAATAGATGTCTTCCACTTTCATTCTCAGGCTCATGAGCTTCACTCAGCTTCATCATTCTTCTAAGATCAGAATCTAGGAGCTGCATCACCTCATCAATAGTTTTATAGATTGACCTTTTTACTTCTGCCCTCCCCTTGAAAACTTCAAACCATTGATCTTTACTACTGTAGAACCAACCAACAATTTCTTCTTGGGGGCTGTTGATGAGGAGGAGCTGGGTGGGAGGATTTAGACTCTTTGGGTGGAGAGGAGGGAGGTATAGGAGGGAGAGTGAAAGGTTATTGGATAGTGGAAGGAGTGGAAGAGGGAGTAGGCTTGGGTTTCTTTTGTTTATAGTCATCAGTTTGAGTATTTACCCTTTTCTTTGAGCCTATCTTCCCCAATTTTCTTCATCTTCCTTCTTTACTTTGAAATACAAGGCTTGTAGATTCATAAAACTCATTGGACCTAGCCTCTTTCCACTCTCTCCTCTAACCTTCAGGAAGTCCATCATGATCTTCCTTTCTTCATGGGTCCTTATGTTAAATGCAATGGTCTTTTTGGACTTTTGTTTGGCTTTTTCTTCTTCTTTGGCTCTTTTCTTGTTTTCCAATTGACCTTGCTGACCCATGAAAGCTCTATAAATTTCTTTATTTGACAATTTCTCAAGGTAGTCTGCATCCTCACCTTGAGAAATCAGAGCTTCTGTCCACACCTCTCTCATTTCTTTGGCTAGTTCAGAGTCAGTTATCCTAAAATTAGCCTCTTCTTTTCTTTTCTCTTTCTTCTTCTTCTTTATTGAGTTGTTCTTGCAGCTGAAGAGCTAGAGCTTCATCTTCCTGTAATTGTGTAGTTTCAGGAACTTTAACTTTCAAAGTATCCAGTTGCCTAGCATGCAACTAGATATGTTGTTCCCTGAGGACAATGGCAGCTTTCCTATCTTGAATCTTTTGAATCTCAGCCATCTCCTCTACTTCTCTTTCTATTCTTCTCTTCCCTTTTTCTCTCTTCTCTTTCTCTATTCTTTCTTCTTCTTCTTCTGTCATGATGCCCTTCCCCTTTCTTTATTGCATGCTTCTGCTTCAGCTTCATGGATCACAACTGCAGATGTAAGACATGCTGTTGGGATCTCAGCTACAGTTTCATTGGCAATCTGAGGAACAGACACAGAGGAGGGGACTGCTTCACTCTCTTCCTATTCCCATTCATTCCCATGTTTAGCTTTAAAAGCCTCTTTGACATTCTGAGCAGTCACTTTTCTTGACTCTACTGCTGCACTCAGTATAACAGTTTGTTAGGAGGGAAGGGATAGATCTGAGTCAGAATCATCCATTGCAAGCCATCCCTCCTTTTCAAGAAAAGCTTTGATAATCTTGATCATTGCTTGACTTTCTAAGGAGTTGATGTTGCAGATGTGTGTCCTAAGCTTAAAGACCTTATGCAGGAAGTCTGGGTTGAGGAGCAAGATTTCTTGAATGTTGTTAATTTTGAAAGATGATGCATCACACAGGAAGAACTGAAAGCCAGAGGACCCAATGCTTGACCATCCATGCACTTCCAAGCCCCTGACCACTTCATTATAGAAGAATATTCTGAATTGCAGTACTTGTTCTTCTGTTAAGACCCTGCTCCTTATCAAGTCAAGTCTTGGAGCTTGTCTTTGTTCAACTGCTCTTGAAGACTCTGCAGTGTTTGGATAAGCCAACTTGTTTGCTTCTTGAAGAAACCATTCTAACCAAGGCATGTTATCATCCATCAAGTCGCAGAATATATCAATTGCAAGTTCAACTGAGTGATCTGTGGATGTGTTGATGCATCTTGTTAGGTACAGATCCAGGACTTTGAGTTGATTCAGTTTTTTCCAATTTAGCTCTTCTATTCCATCAAATTCCCATCCAATCCATAATCTCTCAGATAGACCATCATACCCCCATGCTAGAATAGAGTCAAACTCTAGCTTATTTGCAGTCAGTGTGAATTGAGGGGAAATGGTCTAACTTGATATGCTTGCAGCAGCTGGCAGTATGCTAAATGAGAGAGTTGTGTCTTCATCTTCACTTTCATTTTTCAAGACCTCATCAACAGCTCTGACAACTAACTTTCGATCCTCAGAGATATCTTCGTCTTCATCAACTGAGTCTGGCAAGTCATGGATTTGAACAAAAGCAGGTTTGAAGAGTGTACTTTGAAAAGCAGCCTGCTCTGGTATCCATTCATCATGGCTGTCAGCATCGTCTTCAGCAGAAACTATCTCCCCCTTTTTGGTTGCATCAGTGTATAGAGTTTCATCTGTTTGAGTGCCCACTGATACAAGGTAAGGAGTAGTCATTGGAGGGCATGATGGGCTTCATGCATAGAGACTTGGTGCTGTAATTTGGATACTTCAGCCTCTAGCATTGCCACCCTGGCCGTCAATTCCATATTTTCAAGTTTCAGTCTGTCCTCATCCACAGTTGTAGAATTCTTGGAACTTGATGGGGCCTTAGGCCTAGCCTCTGCATCCCCATCGCCCTGTTTTTCTTAGCACCTGGGATTCCTCGTAGTGAAGTGTGCTTCAAGAGAAACATCCTCACTAAGAGTTGTCGTGGTTGGGGACTTAGTGATGCTATCACTATCCTCCTTGTCAATTGATGTACCAGAAGTAGTGATAGCCCTTTCCACATTCACTCTATCATCACTCCTAGAGTGAACCTTCTTAGGTGATGAACTTGGGCTGGGTACATTAGCAGCCAAGTCAGTCAATACCTCCGAGATAGTGGTAGTTGGAGAAGGCATAACATCTTGACTAGGTGCCTCTGCACTTAAGTTCAGAGAAGAAAAATAATGAATGGGCTCAAAAGGTTGTTCTATGGATCCGGGATGTGATCCTGATCCTAATAGAGGAACTTCCAAGGAAGTCTCTCTAATAATTTAGCTATCCCTTTTGATATTCTCATCAGTATGTTGGGATTCTGAATGATAGCTTTTAGGTTGGGATTGGGCCTGTGAGATAAGAATAGAAGGAGTCTTCTTGCTCCCTTTTCTTTTTCTAGTATAGCTTACCTCAACTAGGGCCCTGTTTTCCAGTTGGACATCCAAAACAGGTGTAACTAGTTGTTGTGCCTGTGCACCCTCAATAGGATGCAAAGGGGTTCGAACAATGGTAGTAGATTGATGTTCAGACTTTGAAGTGGAGGGTGTGGGATCAGTATCAGCTGGGATTGCTGAACTGTCAACCTGAGTACTTTGTATCTACATCATTGTATATAGCAATGGAATATTGACCCGTGAGAACTTTTTGGAAACAGTTCTCATGCTTTGAAAAATATTATTTTTATGTCCCATCATAAGGTAGATTCTTGCAGGTTTGGAAAGGTCTTTTAGCTCATTGTTGAAAACTTCCTGCAAGAACCTTGGGTACATATAGAATGCCTGCTTTGCACCTTTCTTGAAGGTTATATCTCAAACCTTAAAAAATGAGATGTGCAAAGTTGAAACCTATGCCAGTGAGTATACCGTGAACGGCAGAGGCAAAAGCAGAACTCACTTGATGCCATCCACTTCTCTTCTGGGATATGAATTGTAGAATAGTGCGGCATAGAAACTTCCATGGAGGGCCCATCAACGCCTTTTCAATGGTATAGTCGTTCTGATTTCCAGTGTACCCTATGGATACAAAGGTCCTCATATACTCTTCCCTGGTGTATGAAATGGCGGCCCCATTGTCCTGAAGCTTGAGGTGCTTTCTGAGAGTAGCTTCAGTGACGATGATGTCTGTTGGAGCATATTCTGGTGACAACGAGCTTGAAGATATCACCTCTTGTGTTTGTATGATTCTGATACAGAGGATGAAGTGTTTGATGATTCAAAGGTTGAAGGCATTCCGAGAGAAGTGAAAATTGAGGAACTAAAGGTTGTAAAGAATGTTACTCGGGATTGGTGCATCTTGACAGAACCTGAAGAGGTGATAGTGGTTCCAACTAAACTTTCTTCAATCCTACAGTCAAGTGGGTTTGTTGCGGCTGGTTTTCAAAAGGTGAATACTTCAAAGGTGCCAAAACAGACTTATGTTCCTAAGAAGCCGGTAAATTGTTCTGGGCATTCATCCGAAGCTTCTTCTTCTGGTGGTTCTTCAAATTCAAAGAAAACATCGTATTTCAGAAGTTGTCAAGAAAGACGAGTGTGTTTTCATTGCAATGAGCCTGGTCATATTTTGATTAATTGTCCATCCAAGAACAAGGGTAAAATGAAGACTGTTCCTTCACGACCGAGAGTGGTGAAAATTCTGAAAAGAAAAGATGAAGGAAAATCGTCTTCTAGTTTGGATAAAGATATGACTGGAAGATCTTTTATTAATTCTCATGGAATTAAACAACAGAATATATTGCATACTAAATCTTTTGTATGAAGAGAAAATCTTGAGATTCCAAAAGTTGGGATTTCAAAAGATACTTTTCAGGAGGTTAAATTGTCTAGACCTCAAAGAAGAAGGAGAAACGGAAAATTTAAGAAAATTTTGGAAACATCTGAATCTGACAATAATATATCAAATAATGTTTTTCAAAATAATAAAAATGGTTCCTCTTTGAATAGGTCTGATTGTTAAACTTCTGTTCCAACAGTGAATGATAAAATTGATTGTAAATTACAAGAAGTTGTTTATTTTGATCAATCCGGACGACCCAAGACCACGATGGCTTGGGTTCCACTTTCTAACTGATTCTCGTTGTTTATGTAGGGACAACCAAGGAGGACTATCAACAATACATGGTATGTGGATAGTGGTTGCTCTCGACATATGACAGGGAATGTTAGATTGCTTGAGGATGTGATTAAAATTGATGGTGGTTATGTCGCTTTTGCAGGTAATAAAGGCGGGTACATAACAGGCCAGGGAACGTTAAAGAATGACAAAGTCAAATTTGAAAAGGTGAATTATGTTGAGCAGCTGGAACACAATCTTTTAAGCGTATCACAAGTCTGTGACAAGAAGTTTTCGTTCCATTTCAACGATCATGAATGTTATATTCTGAAACCGGGTTTTGTGATTCCTGATGAATGGATTCTCATGAAGGCTCCAAGGAGAAATGACACGTATGTCCTTGACATGAGTGTCGCCACTACAACAGATTCAATTCCAACATGTTTACTCTCCAAGGCGTCGGAATCTGATTCAATATTGTGGCACAGGAAGCTCGCTCACATAAACTACAGGAAGATGAATTACATTGTTAGGAATGATCTTGTGCTTGGTATTCCGAAAATGAAATTCTCAGTTCCTGATGATTGTATTCCGTGCAAGAAGGGGAAGCAAAGAAAGAAATCACACAAATCGAAGTCGACGAATTCTATCGTAACTCCTTTGGAGTTGCTGCATATGGATTTGTTCGGTCCTATCAGTATTAGGAGCATTGGTGGGAAATCGTATTGTTTGGTCGTAACTGATGATTACTCCAGATTTTCATGGGTTAAGTTTCTTTCTTCTAAAGCTGAAACCACTGAGTTGGTACAATACTTAATCCTGGGTTTGGAAAATTTATTCCATCTGAAAGTCAGAAGAATCAGGAGTGACAATGGCAGCGAATTTAAGAATAGCAAAATGGGCTTATTCTGTCTATAAAAAGGAATTCATCATGAATTCAGTGCGCCATATGTTCCTCAACAAAACGGTGTCGCTGAACGAAAGAACAGGACGTTGGTCGAAACAGCTCGCACGATGCTAGCAGATTCTAAGCTTCCAGTCACCTTTTGGGCTGAAGCTGTGAATACTGCGTGTCATGTTTTGAACAGGGTCTTGACCGTAAAGCGACATAACAAGACTTGCTATGAATTGCTAAATAATCGAAAGCCGAATCTGGAATATTTACTACCTTTTGGTAATCCGTGTACCATACTGAAGGTTAGAGATGTCCTAACAAAATTCAGCGCAAAGGCTATTGAAGGGATTTTTCTGGGGTATGTGGCTAATTCAACAACCAAGAGGGTTTATAATAAAGAGACACGCCAAGTTGAAGAATGGTTCCATATTGACTGTTCAAATCGGTCTTTACCACAAATGGCGATAGGTCCGGATTGGGCATTTGATTATGAAAACTTATTCAAGTCTTTTCATTTACCTTCTGACATTTCTGATGAAGATGCTGCTGTTATCTATGATTCTTGTCAAGATGCTAAGCACAATGGATTTCTCCCAAATGCAGTTCCCAATTCATCGATTCCATCTACTTCTGCTCCAGATCCAAATGTTGCTTCTTGTTCAGGTCCACAAGATTCAGAGAGTGAGGAGGATAATGCTATTTTTCAAGATTCTTCTGCTGATCCGTTGTTGAGTGATGATCCATTACCTTCGACACAGGTTTAGGGGGAGATTCTAACAAATTTAGACTTGGAAATTCCAATTCCTCAAGATTATTCTTATTAATCTGACTCTACTCAAGTTGATGTGTTTCCGGTTCCTGAGGTCGCATCCATCAAGGAACACAAAGATCATCCAGTAACAAATATAATTGGAAATTTACAGGATGGAGTGAAAACTCGTTCTCTTGTTGACAATACTTGTTTGTATACTTGCATTAAAGATTTTGGTGTTCTTGATGATTGCTCACATTCTTGCTTTATTTCACAGGTTGAACCCAAGAATGTAGAAATGGCTTTAAATGACAATAACTGGATAGAAGCTATGCAGGAAGAACTTGCTCAATTTGACAAACTTAAGGTTTGGAATCTGGTTGATCTTTTGAAAGATGCGTATCCGATAGGAACAAAATGGGTGTTTAAATGTAAAAAGGAGGATCGAGGTGTCGTGGTACGCAATAAGGCAAGATTAGTTGTCCAGGGCTTCAATCAACAAGAAGGAATTGATTACACCGAAGTTTATGCGCCGGTTGCACGGATTGAAGCTATAAGGCTGTTTCTAGCTTTTGCTTCTTTTAAGGTGTTTCAATTAGACGTCAAGAGTGCATTTTTATATGGAAAGGTCAAGGAGGAAGTTTATGCGCCGGTTGCACGGATTGAAGCTATAAGGCTGTTTCTAGCTTTTGCTTCTTTTAAGGTGTTTCAATTAGACGTCAAGAGTGCATTTTTATATGGAAAGGTCAAGGAGGAAGTCTATGTGTGTCAGCCGCCGGGGTTTGAAGATCCACTGAATCCGAACATGGTTTTCAAGCTAGATAAGGCCCTCTAGGGTCTTCATCAGGCTCCTCGTGCATGGTATGAGACTTTATCTAAACATCTTTTGGCGAATGACTTTGTTCGTGGAAAGATAGACTCGACCTTATTCATAAAGAAATCAGGGGGAGATTACCCACTGGTACAGATTTATGTGGATGATATTATATTTGGCTCGACAAATGAAGGGTTGTGCAAAGACTTTGAGGGTGTTATGAAGTCGAAATTTGAAATGTCTGCTATGGGAGAGTTATCGTTTTTCTTAGGTTTACAAGTAAATCAAAAGGAAGATGGTTTCTTTATTCATCAGTCCAAGTATGTTAAAGACATCTTGAGCCGGTTCAAGATGGAGGACTGTACTTCATACGATACTCCAATTCCGGTCAATCATAAGTTAAATTCTGACCCGGAAGGAAAAGATGTAGATTGTCGACTTTACAGAGCTATGATAGGATCCCTCATGTACTTAACCGCTTCAAGGCCGGATATAATGTTCGTTGTGTGTATCTGTTCCAGATTTCAGGCAAAGCCAAAAGAATCTCATTTAATTGCTGTGAAAAGAATCTTTCGGTATTTAAAAGGAAAACAACGTTTAGGGCTATGGTATCCTCATGGTTCTAACTTTGATTTCAATGCTTATACTGATTCTGATTTTGGTGGTTGTTGTCTGGACATGAAATCTACAACAGGTGGTTGCCAATTCTTAGGAAATCGACTTGTATCTTGGCAATGCTAAAAGCAAACCACAGTCTCGATTTCTACATGCGAAGCAGAATACATTGCTGCTGCAAGTTGCTGTTCACAAATTCTGTGGATACAACAACAATTGAGAGATTACGGTTTGAATTTTACAGAAACCCCCATGTTTATTGATAACAATGCTACTATGTCCATAACGAATAATCCTGTTAAACATAGTAAAACTAAGCACATCGAAATTCGATATCATTTTATACGTGATTGTGCAGAGAAAAGGTTGATTGAGCTGGTCAAGGTACACACTGAAGATAATTTTGCTGATATCATTTTATACGTGATTGTGCAGAGAAATGATTGGTATGATCAATCCCGAATAAAAGTTTTTCAAAATCAGAATTTCATGGAAAATTTTCTTTTAAGTTCTTTTATTGCTTTATTACATTTATGCATTTACTTTTTCAGTCAAAAAGCTTAAATTATAAAAAGTCAAAACAAATTGAAAAATATAAAATTTGACATCAATTGAGATTTTGAGAAGAAATGATAGTACATTTATTTTCTATTTGGCATATATGTGGGGTACACAATGTTTATCATCTAAATGGTACTAAATCACATGAATTTGAAGAATAAACGCTTATAGTTTCAAATAATATAATATTGACAATTTTAAGAATTCAGGCTTTATATTTCAAATTTTGTATAAATAAAAGAGCATTTTATAACCTGATCTTATTTACTTTGAAATTTATCGCGTATCATTTCAAATATTACTCAAATTAAACAAGTTTCAAAAAGTAAAAGATGCAAAATGCACAAAATTGAGTTGAATGGTCTCTTATTATAGGTTACCCTTTGTTATTGATAATATGTGTGATGAATTAATTGAATACTGATATGATCTTCTTGCTCATGATGTACAAACCAAAAATATGTGATTTCTGTTTATTCAGGTAAAAAAAAAACAAACAAAAATATGTGATTCTGTTCGTATAGAGAAAAACCAAAAATATGTGATTTCAGTTTGTATTGAGAAAAAACAAAAATATGTGATTTCAGTTTGTACAGAGAAAAATCAAAAATATGTGTTTCCGTTTGTATAGATAAAATTCAAAAAGATTTTGATTTTTATATTTTCCATGAAAATTTTTAAACTTTTATTAAAATTGTTCGGGATTGAATCAAATATGTATTGCAGACGGAAGTTTGAGATTTGAAAGGTTGAAGTTGGTAAAAATTGTGTTCAAGGCAAAAAGGTGGAACAGTAATTAAGTTCGCCTGTGTACAGTGAAGCGAACTTAATAAGTTCGCTTAAATCAGTGAAGCGAACTTAAATTTACAGTTTGGGGTGAAGCGAACTTATCTAGTTCGCCGAAGGCTTGTTAAGCGAACTTAACAAGTTCGCTTAGTCAAGCGAACTTAATCTCAATAAGTGTTGAATCAGGTGAACTTGTCTCTCATCGTCTTCATCAGAAAATAAGCGAACTTGCCCAAATTTTTTGAAAATTTAATTCGGTGTTGTGAGTGTTAATTTCTGGTTGCCTCTTGATCGAAATCACATTGCGAATCTAACAAAGGTAGTGTCGTTGATTTTCATCCGCTAAATTGAGTGTATTCGAGGTTTTTAGTTTCGGATTTCGTCGAACGGTTACAGGAACAATTTTTGACCTAATTTTTGCTCTAAATCTAAAATTGATCATCATTTTTGCTTGTAATGTGTTATTCGATTGCTTATACATGGTTATTTCATGATAATGATCGATTTGCCGGAGTTTGAAAATCTGTGTGTTGAATTTGAAACGTCTCAAGTTCAGGCGAACTTGTTCCAAGCGAACTTGTCAGGCGAACTTAATAAGTTCGCCTCTTGCACTACTAAGCGAACTTATTAAGTTCGCCTAGGGGTCAGTAGTGAAAAGGACATGTGATATTTTTTTTGTTTTGTTTTTGTTTGAAATTTTTTTAAGATTTTTGTTTTTTGATTTTTTTTGTTTGTTGTTTCATATATGTGTTAGTCTACTAATGTTTGTTGTGTTGTCCGAATTTTTTCACAGATGGCTCGACGTGTCGAATATAAGCATAATCAAGTGGCGTTGTTAGATCCTAATTTGCCAAAAGCAGTTCATTTTCAGGGCATTATCAATTTTCTGAATCGATCAAGATTACATGTTGCATTATCTGCGGATCCTTATATTAGCTTGGTGTACATCCAACAATTCTGGGATACTGTACATCAAGATATCGATGTGGAACCACATGTCCTTCGTGCAACAGTCAATAATATCGAGATTGCAATTTCAGAAGAGACAATTCGTGCTGCTCTAGATTTGGGTGGAAATGCTGAAGATCCAATATCTTATCCTAACACTCTTATTATGGGTTGTTTTCAAAGGATGGGTTATCGTGGACGACAAAATGATACACAAGCTAGGAAAGGTGGACTAGTAGGTGAATGGAGATACTTTATGCATGTGATTATACAATGCATCTCTCCGCGAAAAGCTGGTAGACATGGCTTGAAGATGGCTCTTCAAACAGCAATGGTGGCCTTAACTTTGAATAAAAGATTCAATTTTTCGCTTTATTTTTATCGAGAGATGGTAATGCAGATAAATTCGGCTGAAGGTCAAGGTTTTTTAATGTATCTACGATTTATTCAAATGATACTAAATCATCTTATTCCAGATCTTCCACAACATGCTATAAGATTGACTTTGACTCCAATGTCAAAACGTATCTTTACTGACTGTACAAAGGTGAAACAGCAGAATACCGCTTTGATTCCGGTTAATACACCTCTGTTTGGGCACTTAATCAATCCTGATTATGTTGCACCACCTAATGATAATTGGTTTCATCCTAATGAACTTGCTCAAGCTCAAGGAGTTAACGTTCTAGCACAACAACAACAGCAACAACCACAACAACCTGCCCAACAACAACAGATACCAGTTCCACAAATTCAAGTTCAACAACCACAAATCCAAGTTCCTGTACAACCTCAAATTCCTATTCCTGAACAAGTTCATATTCCACAGGCTGCAGTCAATATTCCGTTTCAGGAACCAGTTCAAGAAGAGGTCGTTCATGATCCTAATCAAGATCTAGGTATGAACATGGATGATTTTGTTGATGAAGCTGTGAACTCGCCCATTCATGAACAAGAAGGGAATGTGGTGACAGACGCTGAGTCTAGTTCCAGTTCAAGTGATACAACATCATCTGATGCTGACAGCACTGATTCTGATGAATCTAGGGATTTTTCTCCAAGTCATTATGAACGGTTGGCTGCTATTCCACTGGCTAATGCTGGAAAACGCATTAAGTCTCAAGCCAGACGACCACGACGCAAGTCTGTTTGGGATCCTCCTTCCGGATCAGTACTTGGAAAAAGATCGATGGTAGATGAGAGTTCTAACACTGACAGTGACTTTAATCCAAATCCTTCACGTCAAAAGTTAATGTCTGCGTCCATTGCTGCTGCAAGATCTTCTCAAGGGGTTGAAGATGCTAATTTTGTTGCTTCTCTGATCATTACTCCTCCACGATCTAAGGATCCATCTCCAGTTCATACTCCTGTTCCTCCAGTCATTCCTACTACTTCAAGTCCTTCTATTCCATAATCCACAGCTGGTCCGTCAAAGCCTTCTGATTCTGACAGGATTACTTTCCTTGAATCTCAAGTCCTGTCGCTAGAAACACAAGTTAACTCACTTGTATCTATTGATTCACAACGGCAGTTGGTGATTCAGACTCAAGCTCAACAGATTGCTGATATGCAAGTCTTAGTGTCCAAACTCGTTCAGCGTCTTGACGCTCAGGGGGAGTTGAGGATACCTGATACTTGTCACACAGAGTCAATTCAAAGACGTGATGATGAAGACTGTGATCCTGCTGGAAATATTGAGGGTGATAATCAATACACTGATGCTAATCCTATATCTAGAGTTCAGGGGGAGTCGACATCACAATCTCTTGAAGGAAACAAGGACAAAGATACTTCTGGTACTAATAACGAAGATATTCTGTTATTAGAATTCTTTCAAGACTCCGAAGAAGAGGAAGCTGAAAAGATTGAATGTCTTGATGACATTGACGATTTATTCAATGACATGGAAGATGATATGCCAGACACTGAGATAGAAGAAGGAGAAATAGTAGAGATTGAAATAGAAAAAGATAAAGACAGTGTTACCTATGAAGGTTGTGACGGTCTTAAGGTGCCGTATAACTTCATCCAAGAGGATGTTGTTCCTGAGTTCTCCTATGACGGAATAACTGACTCTATGGATTCTATTGAAGACGTCACACTGCCTGATGATACAGCTGAGTCAAAAATGGATACTGATGATGAGAATCTTCAACTCAATAAGGGTGCTGAAACTGAAACTACTCCAACTGAGTCTCCGAAGATTAATGAAGAACCTGTGATGTTCAGAGATACAAGAATGACACGAGAACAGTGGAGAGAAGTTGTAAACAGTTGGATGAAGGTGCTACCCAAGTCTCCAGCACAACCTGCTCAGAAAGAGAAATATGTGAATAAAGAGCAGTGTGTAGGAAGGATCATAACTTGGTTCTATTATGGTGAATCAAAATTGTTTGTAATCAAACGATCTGATGGTGTTCAATACTTAAAGCCAAGGATCAAATATTTCAATACCTTGCCGAGGTGTGAAATAAATGGTCTAGCTTCAAAGCCACTCATAAATAGATGGAAGAATGGTTTGGCTGATGTGATAGCAAACCTGATAAAGAAAGAAGGTAGTTCGGGTAAGTATGAACGACTGAAACCACAGAAGGAAAAAAAGAGTGAAGAACACAGATCCTAAGACTGGGAAAGTAACCTGGAGATACAAGTATAGACCAGTGCGTGCTATTCACAAGATACCATTAAAGAAGATTCATCAAGACTTTCTTGGGAATATGAAATGGTGGTATGTTGATGTTAATACTGGTGAAGCAAGGGTTGAAGATAAAGATAATAAGGTCATTGTGTGTTTCTATGACGCAATGAATCTTATTATTTTTTCAAAGAAAGATCAGAGAACGCTGCGAAAGTATGAGATAATGTATACTGATGAATGGAGAGAACAAGGTCTACAGTACAAAAGAGTTTTGGAGATATGCAGAAGATACGGTGTGCATGCTGGAAGCAGACTACCAGACAACTGGAAGAGTTCAAGATAAAGACTGAAGACAGAAGATCAAGCTATTGTCAAGGGGGAGTCTGTTAGGACATAGATTTGTAATGACAAAAGCTTGTAATAGTTAGATTTTATGTCTTTATGTTTTGTTATGTAATTGTTTAAAGTTGCTAAGTGTTTTTACTAGTGAGCCTAGAGGCGAACTTGTTAAGTTCGCCTGGTCTATCAAAGGCGAACTTAATAAGTTCGCTTAGGTCTAACTGAGGCGAACTTGTTAAGTTCGCTTAGTCTGTTTCAGGCGAACTTAACAAGTTCGCTTACAGCAGGTTAGTTTCTATATATATGAGTTTACAGAGTCATTAGACACAACATAGAACAGAGAGAGCAAAGAGAACGATTTGTCTGATTGAGTCTATAAACCATTGTAATTCTGAATATATTTGAGAAGTTTATTTACGCTTGTTGTTTTGAATTGTCGGTTAGTATACAAACGTTAACACGAAGGATTCCGCACTTCGTGTTATAGAAACGTCATATCACGAGTTCGATCAGTAGTTGAGTTACCTGGACCTACAATGTCTTTGCCGTCTACCGGGGCTTGGATTTGGGGAATCCCCTATTCGGTAGAGTAGACGACGGTGTTCCAAAAATCCTCCATATGAGGGATGTATATGGTAGAGTTGACGGTTAGTGCAAAATATATCTCTGATCAACAAAGAAAATCGATCATATCATCGAACTCTTCAGACATCTTTCCTTTAACTAGGTATGCAGTGAGATTGTGATAGGGAGAAAACTTGTCATTAGGATGGTTTATATCGACCTCTGCCATTGTCGTTGGATTTGGAGGGAAGGAGGAAGTTTTTGAAAGGTGGTTAAGTATGGAAAGCTATAAATGCTTTGAATGCTTGAGAGAAAATGGTGAGAGTTAGGTTGGAATTGAATGTGAAGAGGTGAAGGAGAAATTTGATTTGTGTTATAACGGTAGAGGAGGGAAAAAGCAAAGTTACTTGTACAGTACAAACCATTCACTTTTCACTGTTACAGCTGTAATACACTATAGCAGTCATGGTAAAGACTGAAAGTACTTTTTACAGCAGGTAAAAGTTAATTTGGACTTATTTTTACCCATCAGCAGCAAACTTGATTGCTGATGATGGTTAAGCCTATCCGCTGCAAACTTAGTTGTTGCGGAAGGTTAAGTCTGTCAGCAGCAAACTCAATTACTGCTTATGGATGTATTGGTCCGCAGCAAAGATGTTGCTGCTAATTGCCTTAGAGCTATCCGCAGGAAACTTGTTCGTGCTGATAACTTAAAGCAGTCATTGGGAAATTCTTTGCTGCTGATGATTAGACCTGTCAGCAGCAAAAATGGTTCCTGCTGACTTATAACTTTTATTTACAACAAAAGAGAAACACATTAAAAAAAAATTTGAGACGGATTTTAGTCAAAGTTCATCATACAATGGATTCAACTAAGTATCTAAATCTAGCTTCATCAAAAGGTTTTGTAAACAAGTCAGCATATTGCTCATTGGTATGAAATTTGGTTAAAATAATTCTCCTTTTCTCAGCTTGATCTCTTATGAAGTGATACCTGATGTCAATGTGCTTTTGTCATGGAGTGCTGCACCAGATTGTTTGTGATTTATATAGCACTCATGTTATCAATGTGAATGGGAGTGGCCATGAAAGCCATCCCATAATCCGACATTTGGTTTTGTATCCAGATGACTTGTGCACTGCAACTTGAAGCTGCAATGTATTATGCCTCTGCTGTAGAAGTTGATACACAAGTTTGTTTCTTGCACTGCCTTGAAATCAGTCTTCCTCCCAGAAACTGAAACCCCCTTGATGTGGATTTTTTGTCCAAGTTGTATCCTCCATAGTCACTGTCAGTGTATGCATACAAGTTGAACTTATCATTTTTAGAATACCATAGCCCAAGCCTTGGGGCTCCCTTTAGGTATCTAAAAATTCTCTTGACAGCTTGAAGATGTGTATTCTTTGGAGATGCTTGGAATCTTGCACAAAGGCATACTGCAAACATGATATGTGGCCTGGAGGCAGTGAGATACATGAGTGATCCTATCATTTCACGGTACTGATGTTGATCAGTGTCTTGACCATCTTTTTCTTGAGTCAGTTGATGGTGCACTTGCATAGGAGTTCTTGCAGCATAGCAGTCAGCCATCTTAAATCTTTCCAAAATTCTCTTGACATATTTGGATTGGCTGATAAAGATTCCATTTGGAACTTGTTTGACTAGAAGACCAAGAAAGAAATTTAGTTCACCCATTGAACTCATTTCAAACTTTGAGTGCATCAAGACCTCAAAGTCTTTACACAACTTCTTCCTTGTTGATCCAAAGATGATGTCATCAACATAGATTTGTACAAGTAGGATTTCTCCCCCTTCATCTTTGATAAACAAGGTCTGGTCAATGGCACCCCTTCTGAAGTTGTTATTTAGTAGATATACAGACAGAGTTTCATACCAGGCTCTTGGAGCTTGATGTAAGCCATAGAGAGCTTTGTCTAGTTTGAACACTTTGTTAGGATGTGCAGGATCTACAAAGCCTGGAGGTTGTTTGACATATATCTCCTCACCAATCTTCCCATACAGAAAGGCACTCTTGACATCCATTTGATAAACTATGAAGTTCTTGGATGCAGCATATGCAAGGAAGATTCTGATGGCCTCCAGCCTGTCAACAGTAGCAAAGACTTCATCATATTTAATTCCCTCTTCCTGAGTGTAGCCTTGAGCTACAAGTCTGGCTTTGTTCTTGACTACAATGCCTCCTTCATCTTGCTTGTTCCTGAATACTCATCTTATGCCAATAGCAGTTTGACCAGATGGAAGATCAACAAGTTTCCAGACATCATGTCTCTTGAATTGCAGCAACTCTTCCTGCAATGCCTCAATGCAAATGATGTGTTTCAGAGCTTCATCTATCTTCTTTGTTTATACCTGAGATAGAAAGCAGGAATACAGACATATATTGGCCTCATGAGTTTTGCTTCTTGTTTGAACTCTTTGGTGAACTTGGCCAATGATATTTTCCAGGGGATGTTCCCTGTTGATTCTCTGTGCTGGTAAAACATCTAATTGTATTCCTTGCTCAAGATTGCTCTGATTCTGATCAGAAAATTCTTCATTCATGGTGGAAGAGTCTTCAATGTCAACAGCAGCATCAGCAGTATCAGCAGCAGCATCAGCAGCAGATGCCTCTACATCATTTACAGATGTGTCTTGAAGTTCATTTGGATTTTCATTCTCAGATAGGCGGCTGTTGGTGACATTTGAGAGTCTGGTTCCGGCTTCACTGGCTTCAATAGCTTCCACAACAGATGGAGGATCAATAGATGGCCTTTTCAGTCTGATAGAGGGACTAGTGAACTCCAATCTGTAGTTAGTGGAAGATGCGGAAGTTGGTGCTTTGGAAAAGGTAGACTCCATATTTGAGAAGATGAGAGTCTCAAATATTTGTGTGAAGGAGTCTATATCAAAGAGCCAGTCTGGGCCTTTTCCCTGTTCACATGCAATGTGTTCCCTACATTCCACATTGGCTGATTCTTCCACTATTCTTGTTCTTGAGTTGAATACTCTGTAGGCCTTGGATTGAGTGGAATAGCCCACGAAGTATCCTTCATCAGATTTGGCGCCAAACTTAGGAAGAACCCCATGTGTAATCAGAATGGTGCATGGACATCCAAAAGGTTTTAGAAATCAAATGTAGGTAACCCTTTTGAACCAGAGTTCATAAGGTGTCTTGTTGAGAGGCTTGACAATGAGAACTCTATTCTGCACATAGCAAGTTGTACTGACTGCTTCTCCCCAGAATGTGAGAGGCAGTTTTGAATCAGCCAACATTGATCTTGCTGATTCAATTAGAGTTCTGTTTCTCCTTTCAGCAACCCCATTTTGTTGAGGAGTTCTTGGGGCACTGTATTGTCTTTCTATTCCCTTGCTTTCACAGAAACAGTTCAGAGTGTGGTTCTTGAACTCTGTACCTTGATCACACCTTATGACTTTCACCTTTTGATTGCTTTGATTCTCAACTCGAAGAATGTAAGATTTAAGAATCTCAGCATTTTCATCTTTTCTTCTCAAGAAGTATACCCATGAAAATCTGGTATAGTCATCAGTGATCACCAGACAGTATGACTTCTTGCCCATTGATATGACATTTATAGGACCAAAGAGATCCATATGCAGCAGCTGTAATGGAGTGTCATTTGAATTCATTGTCTTGGGCTTGTGAGAACTCTTATGTTGCTTCCCCTTAAAGCATGTAATACAATGATCTTCAAGTTGGAATTCTTTGTCAGGAAGCCCTCTGACAAGATTTTCCTTTACCAACTTTTTAATGGTTTTAACATTAACATGGCTTAATCTCCTGTGCCAGAGAACTGATTCATCAACTGACGCCTTAGATAGAAAACAAGATACACTACCAGATGGAGTGACCTCATTCATGTCAAGCACATATAGGTTATCTTTTCTCTGCGTAGTCAATAGGATCTTCTCTGGAGGAGGTTTTTTTAAGCCAGGGGATAGCACAAAACATTCTTTATCTGTGAAAAGCATCCAATGCTTTTGATCATAGATCTGGGACACACTCATGAGATTGAAGTCTAATCCTTTGACATAGTTTACTCTTTAGTTCCTTATCCAGTAATTGATCATCCTTTTGAATCACTCCCAAAGGAAACATATTCACCATTGAAGTGTCTGAAGTTAGAGAGGATGGATCTGTTGCCGGTCATGTGCCTGGAACAACCACTGTCTATAACCCAGGTGTTATTCTTGTGACTTGGATGTCCCTGCACATGAGAGAGATCTAGTTAGAGGGAGGAACCCAAGAACTTACAGACTTGGGTAAGTGTGTTGTTGGATCAGCAGCATCAGTATGCTTTCATTCAATGGAGCCAATGATGATGCTTTGAGGGATAGATGCTGGGATCTTGGCTTTCCATTGCTGAGGAGGTGGTTTTCTAGATCTGTTTGCTCTATCAGCAGCTGATGTTGCTTTGGCTGCTGACAGATTTGCTTTATCAGTAGCAGATTTTGCTGCTGAGTACTTTGGCTTATCAGCAGCAGATTTTGTTGTTGCTGATGGTTTTACTTGAGTAGCAGCAGACTTGGTTGCTGCTGAAGGCTTGTCCTTTGGTTTCTTGGGCTTCACTTGATCAACAACATTTTTCCTGGCTGCCGATGGTTTAACAACATATGTATGCTTATCCTTCTTTACCTTGTTAACAGAGGGTTTCTCTGTAGAAGTTCTTTTGCTGATAGGCTTTTATTTAGGAGGGGCTTGATGAAGGATCTGGTT
This sequence comes from Smallanthus sonchifolius, assembly GCA_023525975.1. NCBI lineage: Eukaryota > Viridiplantae > Streptophyta > Magnoliopsida > Asterales > Asteraceae > Smallanthus > Smallanthus sonchifolius. Next base: position 30,939,417 of record CM042045.1, read on the forward strand.
GAAGGGATTAAATTCACAATTTGCAGCAAAGTGGTCTGATTCACCACATATGATGCAAGATTTTGTGGTTTTGGAAGCTGCTTCCTTGGTGGGGAGAGTTTCTGATATGAGTTGCCTTGGCTTCAAAGCTTCTTACCTTTTTGTTCTTGTTTGTCTTCTCAACAGCATGTTGCTTGAGGTTTCTTTGTTATAGAAGGTAGTAGAAGCATGTGCTGGTAGTGTGATTGTATTTGTCACAGACAAAACATGATTTAGCCAGTTTGTCCCTTTGGAAGTACACATAATCTTTTCTTTTGAACAAGTATTTGAAATTCCAGGGGTGAGCTTTGTTGTTCTCAAAAGTGGCTTCCTCCAATATCTTTTGAACAAATGGAGCTCTCTCCAGGCGCAAGACATATGTCAAACACCATCCTTGGTTGGGTGGATTTGGATTGAGGATTTGGGTTGGTGGAGGTTAAAGACTGTCCCTTTTTAACAGTTAGATTTCTTCCTTCTGGAGGATAGCTGATTTTGATTTGTTTGGTGAGTTGAGATATTGGTACTGTTTTTGAAGGGATGAAGGGGCTTGGACTGTTGGTTTGAATAACTTCAAAAGCAGGTAGTGATGGAGCTTTATTGGTTTCAATGGAGTCTGAGTATGTAGACTTACACTTAATGAAGTAGTACATTCTTGTACAGAGGTTTCTTGGACAGCAGGATCAAGATTTCGGTTGTCCAGATCAAGATTGGAAAGATTGAAACTTGGTTCATAAATGGCTACATAGTCAGCAGATGGAGGAACAACATTGTAGGGTTATTCAGCTTGAAACCCAAGTCCAGCAGTTACCCTTTCATGAATTTGAGCATCCAAAAGTCTTTGCAGCTTTTTGGATGCAAACTCATATTTTTCCACATGGACCTTTTGGTCTGCTAATTCAGCCCTTGTAGCCTTTAACTTAACCAGAAGATCATCAATTTGAGTTTCAAGGTTTGTTTGTTCATGTTTTAATAATGAAATCTGTTTCTTTAAACAGTTAATCTTTTCTTTGTAACTGTTTTCAACCTTTTTAAATTCAGATTTCATTTAGTGAAACTCTTCATTTTGATCTATGAGATTATGGTTATGTTTTATGTATCCAAGAAGCTTATCAATACAAGCCTGAGTACAAACATTTTCATATACCTGAGGTGGTATCTCTGATGTGTCTAGCATGAGAGCTTGATTGTTGAAAGGAAGATCCTCATACTGGAAGCTCCAGTCAAACTCAGCAGTTTCAACAGCTACACACGCTGCAGTTTGAGTAGGAGGGGTAGCTTGTTGCTGTCTTAGCTGATCTTGGCTTGTTTAACCTTGATGAGCTTGCCTTGGCTGGGCAGCAGCTGGATTTGCCTTTGGTGCCTTGCTTTTTATTGCAAAGTGACCAAGTTGGTTACAGTTGTAACATTTCAGTTTGCTTTTGTCCAAGCCAACTCTGGTGTTGGAGTTGTTGCTTGGAATGGGTCTTCCTGTTCTAGAGTAGAACCTTTTTGCTCTTAGAGAGAGCATGGCATAGGAGTGTTGTATATCGATTTCTTCTAGATCATCTGGATGAATACATTCCAGATCTTCCTTGATAAAGGACATATTGCTTCAGTTTGCAGAGACAAAGGCAACATAAGTTGATGTTTGAGGTGGGGCTTCAAGAAGAAATGGTGAGTTGTTTGATTATGAGGTTGGAGTCTGGGGATGAATGACAATGGGAGGGTAGTAGTTGCTTGAACTAGGAACTGAGTGATCAGAGTGAAGTGCAGAGGAACTGGTGGTGGATGATGAGGATGTTGAGACCTTGAACTTCTCTCTTTGGCTTAAATCATTTCTAATTCATAGGTCTTGAACATGCCAAATACCTCAGTCATCTGCAGAGTCTTTAAATTTTTAGTTCTTCTGATTGACACTGTGTAAAGTGTCCAGCAGCTTGGCAGAGACCTGATGAACTTCTTAAGAATGTGTTCATTATCCAGCTTCACTTTTGAGCATTGTAGCTCTCCCACAAGGTAGGTGTACCTGTTGTACAACAAAATAAGACTCACCTTCCTTCCAGACAAAGTTCTCATATTATTGCTTCAGAATGTCTCTTCTATTTTCTTTCACTTCTTCTGACCCAGCAAACAACTTCTCAAGAGCCTCCCATAGCTCATTGGCAATCTTATATTCTCTGAAGTTGTGAAAGACTTCATTTGGCAAGCACATCTCCATGGCTCCCAATGCTTTGAAGTCTACCTCTATCTTCTTGATGTCTTCATCTGAATACTTTGAGGGTTCTTTGGAGACTGATGGACCTCCGAAATCAGCAGAGGCCACCATGGGTACATATGGTCCATCTTTAATGGATCTCCACATCCTATACTCTTGATAGCAGAAGAAACTTTCCATCCTGTTCTTCCACGTATCATAGTCTTCTCCAGACACCAGTCTTGGTGGTCTGTTGATGCTTCCAATATCATCAAAACCATTGGTTTGTGCCATTTCTTGATTTGTGATATATGATGTTTTAGCAAAGAGATAGTAGTGAATAGAACCAGAGTGTGATTAAACAAGTGTGAGTTTGTTTAATCTTATAGCCAAAGCTCTGATACCACTTGTAGGATCGGTGAATACAAGATGGTTCTATTCTAGTTGAGATTGGCGGAAACAATCACAACTATGCAATGTAAACAAGTAAACACCAAGAGTACTGATAAATGCAAATTGTATTAAGCTTCAGTGGTTACAAGATTACAGAGAAAACTCTAAGAAAGCACACTTGTACAATGAACAGATACACTATAGTAACTTAGAATCAAGACAGACTTTTGATTCTAAGGATCAGATCAAACACAAGCCGTTGATCTTGTATACAAGAAGCTATACTACAAGTTAAGACAACAAAGACTACAAAAGTTAACTTTAATCAAACGTCTTCTTAGGCATCATTGCATGGATATTTGGAAGGAGGGCGTTGTCTTTTATTGTCTGCACGAGTAACATTCTTTCTGCATGTGATGTGTCAGAGTTGCAGAAGAAATTTGTCAGTGGTAAAGTTGATGCTTTTGATATGCCGATCAGCAGCAATGATTAATCTTCAGCAGATAAGGCTATCAACCGTATAGTTGAAGATCCTCAGCAAAACTCAACTATCCAAAGCTGCTGATGATTTGCCTATCAACAGCATCAAGTGTTTGATGCTACTGAGAAGCCTATCAGTAGCAACTCTGGACTTCAGCAGATAAGGCTATCCACAGCATAGTTGTTCATAAGTAGGAGAACAACTATCAGCAGCAGACAAGCTTATCCGCAGCAGCTTGTTGGTCAACAGCAAAATTATGGAGTCCGGAGTAGTTGTACTTAGATAATTTTGTAGCCATCAGTCTTTCTATCTACAGAAGAGCTGCATTTCCTTCAAATCTTAAACACAATGCATTCCATAGTCCCTGAGCTGTCTAATGTTGCTCAAAATTCAGATACAATTCAGTCGAAAGTGCTAGAATAATAGATACCAAAGCTCTGTTATCCCTCTCGATCAGCTTCTTGTCTTCCTCTAAATATAGATCAGGATCTGCAATCGGGACTAACCCATCAGCATTTGCAGTCTTCGGTATATGAGGACCCTTCACAATTGATTCCCATAAAGTGTGCTCAGGGAATTTGAAATAAGCCTTCATCATTATTTTCCAATTTGAAAATTCTGATATTGATTTCATCATCGGTGGTGACTTCCCAATAACCCTTTCAGTATCGTAAACCTTTCCAGCCATTCTACACTTGTACTTTGAAAATTAGTAAAAATCTGAAAAACTTCCAACTCAGGATTTTTCTGTCGAAAAACTGGCTGATCGAAAACTCTTTTCGGACAAGACTTTTCGGTCGAAAAGTCAAAGATTTCGAACACAGATGAAATTTCTCCTTGAAATTTTTTGGCACTACTTTTCGATCGAAAACAGTAGACTTTCTGGTGGAAAAGATATTTTGAATCCCATGACCACCGTCCTGCTGTCTTAATCGACTGGGTTCTAGGTTAGCGCGCAGTTTGGCACCGTAATCCGACTTTCGGTTCATCCCGCATCGCCAGTTCTGCTTACCAAAAATGGCCCACTTGGAGCTCTCGATTCCGTGGCACGGCTCAACAAAGCAGCCTCACCGTCCTACCTTACATACTTGTTATTTGTAGCAAATCAAGCAATCGATCGATAAAGAATGGAATCGAGTAGGATAATCAAGATATGATATTGGATCAAAAACACATAGTTAAAGGTGTAACTCTCTCTATTGTATTGATATGTCAAATGAAGTATTCCTTACAAAAGTCAAACTAAACAAGTATTTATACTAAGAAGACAAACAAAAGAATTCGTCCGAAATACCTTTTGTTTGTCTTCTTAGTATAAATACCTTTTAACTACAAAAGTCAAACATTCAACAAATTCTTTAGATTTCTCACTAACACAATCATCATCAGAAGTAAGATCATTTGCAATCTTCAATTCAACTTTATTTGCTTTGAAATTTCTCTTTGGCTCTAACGAAGGATAAACATTTGGCACAAATGGCTCTGGAATGTATGGTTAATGTAACATTTCTGATTTTTGTTATCTGTATTTCATTTCAATGTGACACGTTTCAAATTCAAATTTAGTACACTGACTTGTTCTATTCGTACCAACAATTAAATACTATGTTCCAATGCAAATCCACAAATTTTACACGAGTATACCCTATTAAACTATACATAAGTCCATATTTATACAAATTTGTCAATACTGAAACTTGCAAACACTGATTTTTATAAATTAATAAGAAACCCTAATAGGCACGGTCGCGCCTCGTTCTGGCACAGTCGCGCCAAGTGATATGGAACGGTCGCGCGCTGTAACATCCCAAAATAAATGAGGATTTTAAATAACGGGTTGAACCGGGACGAACGGGATAAAAGAACGAGGCGTAACGGGCCGGGCCGGTTGGGCCGGCAAACTTGAAGGAAGGGGGGGTTTCCTCCCTTTAAATAGCCAACACACACACCATTTCTCTCATTTGTAAGAATCTAGAGAGAGAAACCGTAGAGAGAGAAAGTTGGCGGATCGACCCGAGATTGAAGGAGCTTGTTGCTACTGAGCTCGTGAGCAAAACCTCCGGATCAGAATCTCGAAATCAGGTAACACCCAAACCAAATCTGAGTTTTTGTTCGTTTTTGGGTTTTCGGGTATTTTCGGGAAAATGACGGGTTTTTTATAAACCAAATGAGGAAAGGGTTATAAATCTGGAATCACGAAGGGAAAATACACGTTTTGAATGTAAAAAGTCCGGATCTTGACCAGGTCGGACCTGCATTGCGAAAGTTAGGGTTTTTCACGGGGAAGATAGCTGAGTTCTGCAGGTATCGAAACTAGAGTTTCGAGCGGCCTGCAGGTGTCGAAACTAGAAGTTTCGAGCGGCCTGCAGGTGTCGAAACTAGAAGTTTCGAGGGGCCTGCAGGTATCGAAACTAGAAGTTTCGATGGGCCTGCACCTGTCGAAACTAAGTAGTTTCGATAGGTCTGCATCAGTAAGTGAAGTCAGTGTATTCACCTGTAACAGAACGAGTAAACCGTTAGAGTCGGGATTTAGGTCTGATGTGTATTTAATTAATCAATTCAGATCGAAAGTGACGTTGTTGGACCTTTGTTTAGGACAACCGAGACTAGCTTATAAGGTGAGTTCTAGAAGCCCTCTTTTAAATGTTTTTATATAATGTTTTCGGGCTGGTGTGTACACGTATGAAATGATGTTTTATGAAATGATATTTTATAAAATGATTTTTATGAAACTACGTTTACGAAAGGAAATGATTTGGAACGAAGGATTTATGGAAAGAAAGTTTATGAACGGAATGCTTACGAACGAATGTTATAAAGAATGGTTTAATGAAAAGGTAAAGGGTTTTGAAAGTGAAGGAAAGGTTTTATGAAAAGAAAACAAAAAGGGGCAAATGTTTTAAAGAAGTCATTACAAATCTAATCTGTCGAATGAATGGAATTGACGAATGAAGTCTGGGAATGTGATTCCTAGCCTTGTGGTAGATTATGGACAGTGAGCCATAGTTACCACAAGAACAACATGGGCAATGTCTTTGTGGCATGTCAATGGTTTTGATGTTGTACAACTGGTAAAGGGAGTAACGACGGTTACTCGGGTGATGACGATCATCCTAAGCGAACGAGGTAATGGGAAATCAATGACGGCGATACGTAACGGTTGATTTCCAAAGGAAAGATGCGTGTTGGGCAATGACGGCGATACGTAACGGTTGACCCCACGCATTGAAGGGTTGGGCAATGACGGCGATACGTAACGGTTGACCCAACGTAGTGGTATGGTTGTGGCAATGACGGCGATACGTAACGGTTGCCCACAACATTAAAAGTTCCTACGGGGACATAGAGACGCGTAACGATACAGATTTAGATAATAATGTATGACTTAAATGAATGTTAATGTTTTAAACAAATGATTGTGTTTAAATATGCGAAGGTTTACGAATGAAAGGCCATGTTTTCTTATACGAATGTTAAACCCTATTGAATGTTTGAATGATGAACCATTTCTTAAAACGAACGAAAACTAGAACTCACCAGCGTAGCTGACGTTTTTAAGTGTACACATTCAGGTTAAGGCAGGTTATGAGGATGGACGGTGATGCTTGGCTAGAGATGAAGAGTTATCCGACTGCTTTTGAAGACTGGCATCCCGTTATGTTTAGTTATGATGTAATTATGTTTACGCTTCCGCATGTATGAATAACGATTAAGTTATGTTTAAATGAAATTTCCGCTGCGTTATCTGATATTCATGTTTAAGAACTGCTTGTGAATGAGTAAATCCAATAAGTGAGGCCTCCCGGGTTTGGGTCCTCACAAGTTGGTATCAGAGCAATAGTTTGAGAGATTTGGACACTCCCAGTGTCTGAACTTAAACTTTGAATGGGACCGAAAGCGGATGCCAGTACGGGTAACTCGAGCCACAGCATCAGGTTTGAAAAGTAGAGTATGTGTATGTAGTTTGCCTTAGGAAGAGTTAGGAAAGGACTTGTGTTCTGATGGAATCACAAAGGTGGTCAAATAGAAATCGAAAGGTAGTGTAATGGTTAATTACAGATGGCCAGTGTATATTAACATCTTACAGTACTTATTGAATTTTATTTGTTAACTAGCGTGATGACATTAGATTCCTTGTCTTTTAGAACGTAATGGAGAGTAAAATAGGCGGAAGGCGTGGTGGGAGTGGTACCGGACAACACGGTAGGATTCCCGCCCACCAAGTTTATAGTAAAGAGGCAAGTGTTCTTGCGGAACCGGAAGGTAGTGTGCATGAGACCGTACGAGTGTGATGCGAAATGTCCTCCGTTGTGTTGACTTAGAGCGAAAGTGGTAAGAGGTGTCGATGAGAATGCCGGGACAAAATCTCAACTTTGAAGGGACGCGAGTATTAGAAAGTGTTATAAGAGGAACTAGAATGCTCGAGTAAGGTAAATTGGTAATTTCGTTTGGATCCGCGAAATTGTGAATTTACAGGTGCACGTGCATGATGGTGAATCTTATGGTATTGATTAATGCTTACGTATCAGAGTTGATCCAATTACTCAACCACGGCTACGAGATGTTAGTCACACGAGTAGCGATTTAAAGAGATTGATGAACATCATTAGTAATAGTAACGATGTCAGAGATGGTATACCTTACAAAGGTGAATGATGTCAACGAGTACGAGCCACGGACAAGATAAGGAGGAATGAAACTTCGGTTTACCTAAGTCAGACGAGCATACGTATGAAGGATGCCAAGGAGCTAGGGTGGACTACGCTTAGCACAAAAACGTTATGGTGAATAAGAATCGGTCTACTGTTAAAGTATGCATGAGCACGAAGGAAATAACCACACAAGTGTATGTCCAAAGAATATATGAGTGCATGAATGCACAAATGGCATCTTTCTATGTAGAAGACAATCCAAGACAACTAATAAGAGTATCTGCTGAAACGAGAAAATAGGTATACCAACAACAACAAGAGACGGGAACCACGATGTTAATTAGGGCGTGCAGACTAAACCAAATCAAACCAGATCTGACCCAAGGATTGTTGGTCTAGAATGAATGTGAAAGACAAGTTTTGACCAACAATGTGAAGTAAGGCAGTGGCACTAAGAAGAAATTAAAGGCGACTCAGAGAACGCTCTACTAGGGCTGAGTCTAATCAATAGCCGCGAGGGTTGCTAGAATTGGAAAGCCGTTGAGGGACCCACTGAAACTAGAAAGGAAATGAAAGTACAAGTGTCACCGTACGTGTCATCTATCCATAGTAAGACCAACGAATGTGACTTTAGAAGAAATGCATGCAGAAAAGGCTAACGGAAACGAGTAGCTAGAGAATATATATTGTCGGTCAGATGGGATGCCAATCCCTAAGACCATCCAGTGATATGTAGGAATAAGGGTGTTCAATGAACCAACGATGTGAAACGTAAAACCTGACAAGTACGTTTGAAAGAAAGACTAGAAGGAGATTGTGTATGAAGATATGAATGAAAAGTTCGAGTGACTAGTGTGCCATCTGAATGAATACCTTCCCGACAAGTTGAGTGTGATAAGGGATACCTCATATGTTTGGGGGATACCCGATACGGTTCCTACGGGGACGAAGCGATACGGTTCCTACGGGAACGAAGCGATACGGTTCCTACGGGAACGAAGCGATAAGGTTCCTTCTGGAATGAAGTATATGGTTCCTTAGGGAACGAGACGATGTGGTTCCTTAGGGAATGAGATGGTACGGTACCTTAGGAAACTTGATAGTAGGAATCATTCAGGAACGGGATATTATGATTCATTCGAGAACGACATGGTATGGTCCTTCAAGGACGAATGCACCATGGACAGCTTATGAGGTATACACAATGATCCAAATAGTTGAGAGACGATCGATAGGAACCGTCCAGATGGAAAGGTGGATAACCTGAACGAGGAGTTGAAATTATGGCCAAGGAGTCTTCTTTGGACGACTCCGAGTTTGATAAGACATTTCACATAGAATGACGATATAAGAACCCTAACGGTTAGATGTGAAAGACCGACTAGGGATGTACGATGCTGAAAAAGATAACGTCTATCAAGAACGAGAGAGGTATAGTCAAGACTACACAAGGATCTGTCAACGGGAGAGTGATTGCATATACGTCGCGGCAGTTGAAAGTTCACGAAGTCAATTATCCGACTCATGATTTGGAACTTACTGCTGTCGTATTTGCATTGAAAATATGGAGGCACTACCTCTATGGGGTGAAGTTTACTATTTACTCCGACCACAAAAGTTTGAAATACTTCTTCGAACAAAGAGAGCTTAATATGAGGCAGAGACGATGGTTGGAACTTCTGAAAGATTATGACTGTGAAATCATATACCACCCTGGAAAGGCAAACGTGGTGGCTGACGCTCTAAGCCGAAAGGATGTGCCTACTCCTATTAGAGTGAAGGCTTGCCAGTTGGTGGTAACTTCAGATGTGATGAGAGAAATTGAAAAGGCTCAAGATGAGGCACTTAAAGAGGAAAACATAAAGAAGGAAAGGATGGTTGGCCAACAGGACAAGTTGGAATATAACACCCTTGGTGTTAGGACACGTTTTGGGCGGATATGGATACCTATGGGTGGCGAGCTTAGGACCAAAATCTTGGATGAGGCTCATAAGTCTCGTTACTCTATCCATCCCGGTACCAATAAAATGTACCAAGATCTGAAGAGGGAATACTGGTGGCCTGGAATGAAATGTGATGTGACGAAGTATGTAAGCAAGTGCTTGACTTGCTCGCAAGTAAAGGCTGAACACCAGAAACCGTATGGAAAGATTCAACCACTTGACATACCAGAATGGAAGTGGGAACACATTACCATGGACTTCATAACCAAGCTACCTCGCACAGCTAAAGGTCATGACGCCATTTGGGTAATTGTGGACCGTTTAACGAAGAGTGCTCATTTCCTACCTATTCGCGAGGCGTTCTCGTCGGAAAGGTTAGCAGAGGTATTTATCAACGAAGTAGTAGCGCGGCATGGGATGCCCTTGACGATCGTATCTGACCGGGACACACGATTCACATCGAGGTTCTGGAAAAGATTTCACGAGTCGATGGGCACGAGGCTGAATATCAGCACGGCATACCACCCACAAACGGATGGTCAGTCTGAAAGGACCATTCAGACATTGGAGGATATGCTCCGTGCTTGTATTATTGACTTCGGTGGCAGTTGGGACAGCCATCTGCCTTTAGCCGAGTTCTCCTACAACAATAGTCATCACACGACGATAGGCATGCCGCCTTACGAAATGTTGTATGGGAGAAGATGTAGAACCCCGGTTTGTTGGGGTGAGATTGGACAGAAGGAATTAGGAAGTCTCGAAGTCGTAAGAGAGACGTCGGAAAGGTTTGATCAGATCAAAGCACGAATGAAGGCCGCCCAAGATCGTCAGAAATCCTATACGGATAAACGACGAAGGCCTATTGAGTTTAATGTTGGGGATAGAGTAATGTTGAAAGTGTCGCCTTGGAAGGGAATCATACGATTCAGAAAGAGAGGAAAGTTAAGTCCGAGGTTTATCGGACCATTCAGGATTATGGCACGGGTTGGTGAAGTCGCATATCGGTTGGAATTGCCTGATGAGTTAAGTGGGATTCATCCTACCTTCCATGTATCACACTTGCGAAAGTGTTTGGCGGATGAATCGGCTCACGTACCACTTACGGACATCGAGGTCGACAACAGCTTTAACTACATCGAAGAACCTGTGGCCATCCTAGACAGGAAAGAGAAACGTTTACGTAACAAAGTTATCCAGTTGGTTAAAGTCCAGTGGAAGCACCGGAAGGGATCGGAAGCTACATGGGAAACGGAGACGGAAATGAAGGAGTCGTAACCTCAACTGTTTGACTTATGATAGGTTTCGGGGACGAAACCTATTGTAAGGGGGTAGACTTGTAACATCCCAAAATAAATGAGGATTTTAAATAACGGGTTGAACCGGGACGAACGGGATAAAAGAACGAGGCGTAACGGGCCGGGCCGGTTGGGCCGGCAAACTTGAAGGAAGGGGGGGTTTCCTCCCTTTAAATAGCCAACACACACACCATTTCTCTCATTTGCAAGAATCTAGAGAGAGAAACCGTAGAGAGAGAAAGTTGGCGGATCGACCCGAGATTGAAGGAGCTTGTTGCTACTGAGCTCGTGAGCAAAACCTCCGGATCAGAATCTCGAAATCAGGTAACACCCGAACCAAATCTGAGTTTTTGTTCGTTTTTGGGTTTTCGGGTATTTTCGGGAAAATGACGGGTTTTTTATAAACCAAATGAGGAAAGGGTTATAAATCTGGAATCACGAAGGGAAAATACACGTTTTGAATGTAAAAAGTCCGGATCTTGACCAGGTCGGACCTGCATTGCGAAAGTTAGGGTTTTTCACGGGGAAGATAGCTGAGTTCTGCAGGTATCGAAACTAGAGTTTCGAGCGGCCTGCAGGTGTCGAAACTAGAAGTTTCGAGCGGCCTGCAGGTGTCGAAACTAGAAGTTTCGAGGGGCCTGCAGGTATCGAAACTAGAAGTTTCGATGGGCCTGCACCTGTCGAAACTAAGTAGTTTCGATAGGTCTGCATCAGTAAGTGAAGTCAGTGTATTCACCTGTAACAGAACGAGTAAACCGTTAGAGTCGGGATTTAGGTCTGATGTGTATTTAATTAATCAATTCAGATCGGAAGTGACGTTGTTGGACCTTTGTTTAGGACAACCGAGACTAGCTTATAAGGTGAGTTCTAGAAGCCCTCTTTTAAATGTTTTTATATAATGTTTTCGGGCTGGTGTGTACACGTATGAAATGATGTTTTATGAAATGATATTTTATAAAATGATTTTTATGAAACTACGTTTACGAAAGGAAATGATTTGGAACGAAGGATTTATGGAAAGAAAGTTTATGAACGGAATGCTTACGAACGAATGTTATAAAGAATGGTTTAATGAAAAGGTAAAGGGTTTTGAAAGTGAAGGAAAGGTTTTATGAAAAGAAAACAAAAAGGGGCAAATGTTTTAAAGAAGTCATTACAAATCTAATCTGTCGAATGAATGGAATTGACGAATGAAGTCTGGGAATGTGATTCCTAGCCTTGTGGTAGATTATGGACAGTGAGCCATAGTTACCACAAGAACAACATGGGCAATGTCTTTGTGGCATGTCAATGGTTTTGATGTTGTACAACTGGTAAAGGGAGTAACGACGGTTACTCGGGTGATGACGATCATCCTAAGCGAACGAGGTAATGGGAAATCAATGACGGCGATACGTAACGGTTGATTTCCAAAGGAAAGATGCGTGTTGGGCAATGACGGCGATACGTAACGGTTGACCCCACGCATTGAAGGGTTGGGCAATGACGGCGATACGTAACGGTTGACCCAACGTAGTGGTATGGTTGTGGCAATGACGGCGATACGTAACGGTTGCCCACAACATTAAAAGTTCCTACGGGGACATAGAGACGCGTAACGATACAGATTTAGATAATAATGTATGACTTAAATGAATGTTAATGTTTTAAACAAATGATTGTGTTTAAATATGCGAAGGTTTACGAATGAAAGGCCCTGTTTTCTTATACGAATGTTAAACCCTATTGAATGTTTGAATGATGAACCATTTCTTAAAACGAACGAAAACTAGAACTCACCAGCGTAGCTGACGTTTTTAAGTGTACACATTCAGGTTAAGGCAGGTTATGAGGATGGACGGTGATGCTTGGCTAGAGATGAAGAGTTATCCGACTGCTTTTGAAGACTGGCATCCCGTTATGTTTAGTTATGATGTAATTATGTTTACGCTTCCGCATGTATGAATAACGATTAAGTTATGTTTAAATGAAATTTCCGCTGCGTTATCTGATATTCATGTTTAAGAACTGCTTGTGAATGAGTAAATCCAATAAGTGAGGCCTCCCGGGTTTGGGTCCTCTCACGCGCCTTGCTTTGGAACGGTCGCGCCTCTTGACGGTTGAAACGTAAAAACGGTCTTTAATCCTAAATTCATTCAACTCGGTAACCGTTATACACGTTCGTCTAATAACAAACATCATTAATCTATTAAACAACGACATTACACCTGAATTAAAATCAATTATAGATTTTAAATTGAAACCGTCGACCTCTTCATCTCTTACTCGTCGAATTCGTCATTTCTATTGATACTCTCTCAAACCAAACAACTACGCACCATAGCTAACCCTCTCTGAAGTTTTTACGCACACCAATCTCACCGGAATTGCAGCAAAGACGCCGGAGATCAAGCCCGTCGTCGCCGGAACTCATTCTACCCGTACACCATCGATTCATCCTCCTTCCGGGTAATTGAAACCTTCCACTTTCGATTTAATCTATAGATCAAAAGCCCTAATCTAATTTGGGCTTACAATATGGGAATCATCACGAACCAGAATCTAGTTTTCGTTCAAAATGGATTTAATCCAACCCAGCTTTGAACATGTTTTAAATACAATTAATATATTCCAAAAGACTCGTAATAACCCTACAGATGAAAGCCCCATTAATTCAAACATTAACAATATAAGAATTAGTCAAATCGTTTATGTTTTGGAACAGACACGGTCGCGCTAGCCTTCTAGCGCGGTCGTGCTTCATGAGACACGGTCGTGCCAATACCACCGCGGTCGTGCCCCACACACTCAGACCCGGTCATGCCTTTTGGCTAGACTTGGTCGTGCCTCAGAACCCTAGACACGGTCGTGCCTGGCCCAAACACGGTTGTGCCTGGTGGACAACTTAACTATATCCTATGTATTGGTCAACACGGTCGCGTCCCTGACTATCACGGTCGCGCCTGTGGTTCTAGCACGATTTTGCCCTGTCCCAGGCACGGTCGTGTGTGTGAGAAAAGCCTTGACAGAATAATTATTTCCATAATTTAAAAACAATAAGTGTTTCAAATTAATTTTTAAATAAAAATAATTAATTTTATAAAATAAATGAATAGAAATTGTTTATTTAAAACTTACAAAATTAAATTTATATTTATTGTTAAACCCTACACTTAAATATTATTTACACGATTTACTTAAACATCTTTATGAAAATAAAGTAAAGAAATTTATATCTATTATAAAACATCTAATACATTTTTATAACTAAAGGACTAAGTACATATTTTCTAAATAAATAAATAAGGTAACATTTATTTATTTAATTTACATTTAAACAAAAATCATTTATTTAGGTTATACTTAATTACCTCTAATACTTACATTATTTTTTATAACTAAGTAAATAAATAATAATTTTGTTTATTATTTAGTTATTCCAAACTCAAACCTTAATTTTATACAACACCATTCAAGTACAAACCACTAACACCTACAACTTCAAATTCCTTATACACACATCCAATTTAACCTTAGACTTAGACATAGATTGTTGTGCATACTATTGATTTCGATACATATTACACTCTAGGTTAACATTGTGCATTACAAGGACCTCGTATTACTATCTAGTCTCTTGTGTTAGCTACGCCTTCAAACCAAGTGAGTATTACATAGCCCCTTTTACTCTTTTACACTTTATGGGGTGGAACATGAACACTATACAACACTATTGCTTACATTTACACAAACTACACAAGTACAAATCCTCTTTACATTCATGTGTGCAAATTTGAGCTTTATGCCTGAGTGCTAGGTGTGTTAAATTTTGTGCGCGATTTATGTGCAATCATTAACTATTCAAGCCGACGGTAAATAATGATAGATCTATTGAGTCTGACAAACCCACCCAGATTGGGGTGATTGTTACCGACAACACAATTTTTCATGCTAGTTACAAAGGTTTGATTGTACTTGATTACACAATAGTTGCTCTCCATAAATGCCTTATTTTATCATGTTATGTAAGGATTTGTTTATTTACAATCTATATGCTATCTATATACAAACCTGTGTATGCTCACCAACTTTTTAGTTGACCTTATTTTATTCATGTTTCAGGTGCTAATATGTGAGATTGATCAAGACATGCTACACATAGGCTTTGGACTTAGTTAAATTTAAATAAAGAATACTATGTATTTCCATTATGCACTTGTTTGAATTTGTTTGTGGTTGAATTGTTTGAAATGAAATTTGATGATTAAATTATTGAAATCTAGTCAACCTTGTGCTCATGAACAGTCTACATGTCTCGCCCCGACGTTTCCGCTGTCGGTTGGGGTGTGACAGATTGGTATCAGAGCCTTGGTTATAGGGAACTAGGTTATTAGACACCCTTGACCTAGACTATAACTTTAGGACACCCACTTATGCCATGCTTCATGATTATGTGATATGTGCTACATGTTATGTGTTACATGCTATGTGTTACATGTTCTTTATGATTAGTTATTATTTCGCTTTTGATGCCTTACTTGATAAAAAATCTTGACTTATTAAGATGTACTTAAATAATAATTAAATAAACAATATCCCTACCTATACCCTAAAACCTCATAATATTCTTACCTACTCCTCTATCATCATTCTCTTAGCATGTGGAAACTCCATGGATCAAAATCTATAAAAATCTCTTTATTTCCTCGTTAGGGCTTTTAAACTTTGTTAATTATTTGAGGACACGTGCAATCGGGAAGGGTGACACCTGTATTCTGGGTTTTCTGTCTAGGAAAGCATTTTGCATAAATCCCAATCAACCGAGGGACCCGTATGCTTTCCTGGGAATTCCCGGGATGAGTGTTTACTTATAGGCTAAAGCATGTCTCCTTGAAAACTATATGAGTTTAATTAACCTTAATGTGTCATAGTATTCAAGTGATTTTATCACTATTTGATTACAATCCAAAGTATGATTAACTATTTTAATTCTTATCTTATTCTTTTAAAATCCAAACAACATTCATAAATTCTTACATCTTTCTTGTGTTGTTCAATTCTGTAGAATGCCTCCCCGTCATGCTCCCATGACTAACAACAACACCGACATTGCTGCTATCCTTGCACAACTTGTAACTCAACTTACCCAAGTAAACGGTGCCACAAATGGTAACCATGGAGCTAATGGTGGTGTGGTGCCAACCCACCACAATGCACCTTCAAACACTTCAACTCATGCAATCCTCTTAAGTTCTATGGTACCGAAGGAGCTACGGGACTCCTTCAATGGTTCGAAAGTATTGAGAACACCTTTCTCAATAGTGACTGCCCCGATAACCTTCGTGTTCGTCATGCCACAAGTGTCTTACAAAAACGGGCACTCACGTGGTGGAATGGGAAAAAGAGGAATAGAGGTGTGGAAGTAGCAATGGTCTAACTTTGGGATGAGGTTAAAAGGCTAATGACCGAAGAATTTTGTCCTCAAAATGAGGTAAAGAAACTGGAAGCCGAGTTTTGGGATCTTGCCCAAGGTGGTGGTGAAAGCCTAGCTTATACAACTCGGTTCCACGAGTTAAGTCTCCTTGTGCCTCATATGGTTACACCTTTATCCCGCTGCATCAAGAATTATATTGGTGGATTACCAAGGCAAATCCAAGATACTGTCTTACGAAGAAATCCCGCAACACTCGAAGATGCTATCCGCTTATCTGCTACATTAACTGACAACCATGTGAAAGCGGGAACTCTGACTAGAAAAGGCACCAAGAAAGTTCCCGACACTGCAACCCCTCCCGTGCACATCAAGGAAGCCACAACTGAACCCTCTCGTAATAATAAGAAAAAAAGGCTAGAAACTATGCTATGGTCACTCCTGCTACACCTGTTAAACAAGTTGCTCCTATGGTTCAAGCACCAGCCAAAAAGCCATATGTTGGGATTTACCAACTTTGTGCCACATGTAACTATCACCATCTCCAAACCATTCCATGTCGCCTTTGCACTCATTGTGGAAAATATGGCCATACGGTCAATGTCTGTAGAGCCAAAGCACTTGCTGGCCAAGTCAACCCACCAAACCGAACCAACCCCCAAGTGGCTAATCAAGGTGTTCCCGCTATTGCAAATGGGCGTGCTTGTTATGAATGTGGTAACCCAAACCATTTCCGTGATCAGTGCCCAAGGTTAATCAATGCTAGACAAGGCGGAGCTCGTGGGCGTGCTTTCAACATAAACGCCAATGAAGCTCAAGCCAACAATAATGTGGTCAACGGTACGTTCCTTGTTAATAGTCAATATGCCTCCAATTTTATTTGATACCAGTGCCGATAAAAGTTTTGTGTCACTTAATTTTGAACCCTTACCTGCAAAGACACGGTCCCAATTAGAGAAAACCTTCACTGTCGAAATAGCAAATGGTGATTCGCTTACAATTGGGTCTGTTATCTATGACTGCTCTCTAGAACTTAATGAACATACACTTCCAATCAATCTTGTACCAATGCCACTAGGGAGTTTTGATATCATCATAGGCATGGATTGGCTATCAAATCATCATGCCAAAGTCATCTGTTTTGAGAAGTGCATCCGAATACCTTTACCGTCGGGAGAAATGTTAAGAGTCTTTGGTGAAAAGCCTTGTAAAGGACTTAAGTTAATGTCATGCACTACCGCCCAAAAGTACCTATGTTAGGACATGTTTTGTAACTATTGATAAAATTCTGTGTAAGTTCTGCTAGAGTCGAACTTATCAGAGGCGAACTTATTAAGTTCGCCTAGTATATCAGAGGCGAACTTGTTAAGTTCGCTTAGCCTATTAGAGGCGAACTTAATAAGTTCGCCTAAGCATCTATGAGGCGAACTTAATAAGTTCGCCTAAGCATCTATGAGGCGAACTTAATAAGTTCGCCTATATCAGGTCTGGTGCTTATATATACAGTTACAGAGTCTGTGAAACAGAGATTTTTAGAGAATAGACGATATCAGGAGGAACTGATTAGAGACTGAATCTTGTAACCTGATATTGTTGTGGAAATACAAAGCGTTTATTTACACTGTTGTTGTTGATTGAGTTACACGAGCACGTTGATCATGGATTCCGCACGTTATCACCGTGTCATACCGCGAGTCTAGAGATCCATCACGCACCGAATTAGGGACCTACAAGTGGTATCAGAGCTATTGCTCTTGATTAGCAGAAGATTCGTGGTGTTTTCGTGTCCAATCAACATCAAATTCATCATTTTTGAGTTTTTCATTTCCATGGAGTTTTCAAGACTGATTCAAATCTGATTTTGTGTTTTTGAAGAGGATTTTGATGAAATTGATCCTATAGAAAGCTTCTAATTGACAAAATACACAATCCTACGGTCCAATTTTGATTAATTCCTTCAAATCAGTGATTAATGACGATTTTTGAATGTTCTTGGTTCGCGAGTTTGGGCTGAAGAAGTTCTTGATCAAGATTCTGTTACGGCAAGCGAACTTGCCGATTTCTTGTGCAGGCGAACTTAGTAGCAGGCGAACTTGTCAAGTTCGCTTCTCACAGGGTTAAGCGAACTTATTTTAGGCGAACTTAAGCAGATTTCAAGTTTCTTGTTTAAGCGAACTTATTAAGTTCGCTTCTCATTAAGTTCGCTTGGGTGTATCAGAGGTGAACTTATTATCTTCGCCTGAGGGTAAGACTGTTCAACACTTGGAAATTTTTCAGAAAATTTTTTTAAAAAATGGCAAATATGGTTCAAGTCACGAATATGTTCAATTATGACAATGAGATAGGTACATCTCAAAAACCTCTGAAGTTGTTGAATCTAGGTGATTATTCAAATTGGAAAGATCGGTTTGACCAGTTCGTATCTTTTACCGATACTAGTTTGTGGATTCCGATTTTGGAAGGATATACGCATCCTACTTATTCGTGGATGGGAAAGGATGATGTTCCGAAGCCGGTGTCAGCGTTAACTACTGAAGAGAAGTTGTTATTTGATAGAGAAAAGAAAGCAATGGCTAGTATTTCGATGTCTCTTCCAAAGGAAATATATCACAGTTTTAAACAGTTCAAGTCTTCTCAACAACTGTGGGAAGCTTTACAGAAAAGGTGTGAAGGAAGTTTGGATGTGAAGAAGAGTAGAAAGGAGTTACTAAAGAAGCAGTTCCTAGTCTTTAAACATTTTCAAAACGAATCCTTGGATGATCTTGCTACAAGATTGTCACACCCCAACCGACGGCGGAATACGTCGGGGCGGGACATGTAGACTGTTCATAAGCACCTGGTTGACTAGATTTCAGTATGTTTAAACATCACATTTCATTTCAATAAAATTCAACATGTATATGAAAATGAGAATACATAACAAGTTTCTTTTTAAATTTCTAGGTCCACATCCTAAGTGTAGCAAGCTTGTTCAACTCACTTTTGTACCTGAAACATGAATAAAATAAGGTCAACTAAAAAGTTGGTGAGCATATACAGGTTTGTACATAGATAGTATATAGATGTGAATAAACAGATCCTTACATAACATGATAAAATAAGGCATTTATGGGGAGCAACTATTGTGTAACCAAAGTACAATCAAACCTTTGTAACTAGCATGCAGATTGTGTTGTCGGTAACAATCACCCCAATCTGGGTGGGTTTGTCAGACTCAATAGATCTATCATTGTTAACCGTCAGCTTGAATAGTTAATGATTGCACATAAATTGCACATAAATAGTTAACACACCTAGCACTCAAACATAAAGCTCAAATTTTGCACATATGAATGTAAAGAGGATTTGTATTTGTGTAGTTTGTGTAAATATAAACATTTGTGTGTATAGAGTTCATGTTTCACCCCAAAAAGTGTAAAAGTGTAAAAGGGGCTATGTAATACTCACCTATGTTAGATGTAGTAGTTAACAAGCGCAATGGGTAGCACAAATGACTTTGTAAATCACACGGTTAACCTATAAATGATTTCATGTGAATATAAGCACTGACATGTACCCAAGACTATGGCAAACCTAAAGTCCAAATAGATGTATTTAGGGAAATGCTAAGTAACTTAGGGATCAGATTTGGGGTTTTAGATAAGTACTTTAAGGTTTATAAATGATGGTTACATTAAAATAATTAGCCTTGTAAAATAATTAAGTGTTTTAAAATAAATAAATAAAATTTATTTATTTAAATGACTAGTATGAATACAGGTTATCTCAATAAGTAAGTCGATAAATAAATAATGTTTGAGTAAAATTGGGTATCTTTTAAATAATTAATTTGGTTTCTAATTAATTAAAAGAATATATTCTAAGTGAAATAATTTGTTATTTATAATAATAGTTTAGAAAATCTTTTTATGAGGATATAAAGAAATATATACATACATATTTCTTTACCTAGGTCAACCAATTAAAATGGTGTGGCAAAAAAATAGGTTCTTAGGTTTTTAACGAGTGTGTTTATTTAATTAAGTAATTTAAATAAACAAGATTTATATATATAGATATAAGTATATATATATATAAAGAAAAGACCTGCTTTATTAATTTGTTAAAATTTACACAAATAAAACAGTTAAGAGGATTTTTTTTTTTTTAATTTTATAAAACTGTTTTCTGGTTTGAAAAATAAAACAAAAGTTCTTTTTCTAGGAAAGGGGTTCGAACCTGGGTCAGCAGACCGGTTCGCAACGCTCAACGTGTTAACCAGATGAGCCACATTCGCCCGCATGTTAGTTTCCAATTCGAAATTGTTTTAATAGTTTCCTAATTTATCTCAGGTTTCCAAAAATGTTTGATGCTGGTATCGAACCCGCAGCCTAGCCGGTACACACACAGGCAAACATCAAAGGCCATCCGGACTACCGGGCTCGTCGTTTATACAGGCGTTCAGAAATTGATTTATTAATTACCTGAGTAAAACCCCCAAATCGAAATACCCCAAGAACCCTAATTTTGTTCCTATTCCAAATCGATTAAACATGGCTTAATCTATACGAATTAACATAGGGATATTGAACTAGATGTAAAAGCGAGTGTATTGATGTGATAAACTTACCTGATTGTATGAGATTCACGGGTCACGAGTCCTCGTCGGTTCTTGCAGGTTCCGATGCGCACAGGAGGGAGTTAGCGAGTTAAGGTTGGGATTTTTGTGTCTGAGAGTTTGTATTGGTTAATGCGAAGGTGCGAGGGAATTTTAATGCGGTCAATTCAGTCTTAATTACGCGATTTGATTCTAGGTTTGGGGATGACAGTTGTAGGGAGAATTACGCGTTATTTCAACTATTAGGGAATGAATTGGGTTACAAATTTGGGTTGAATACATGCTAGATGAGTGCACACGTGATTTGCGGGTGATAATCACGTCTGATTGCCTGATTGAAACGAATTGAGCGCGATTGACTTTGCGAGGTCAAACGGTTTCAAATTTGAATTTCACCGCTTAATTGATCGAATTGGAGTGTTAACTGGGTCAGGATATAGTCAATATTCAGTTGTGCAAGTATGGGAAGTCCGTATCCATCAGGTCTAATCAATTTCAGCTTCGCTTTGCAAGGGATTTAATTCGGTTTGACTCTAATAGTCAACAATGTTTGAATTTCGAATCGGTCACATAACAGATGTAATTGGTGTGTTAATTGGGTCAGGACTTGATCGATTATCGTTTGTGTAATCCATGAGCAGTCTAGTACAGCAAAACCCTATCGATGGTAGCCTTGAATTGTGTGGTTCTTGGGTTGATTGACTTTTAAAAGTCAAAATAGGTTTGTGTTCATGGGTGGGGGGCAACATGGAAGTCAAGGTTCAATTTCAAGGGTTTAAATGGTAAGGGTTTAAGTGTTTAGGAAAGGAGGTTCAATATTGAAGTTCCTAGAATTGAGGGTTCAACTAAATTATAAAATAAAAAAAAAATAGAAATCATGTATATAAATATATACATATATATATTTTTATAAAACTATATAACCTTATAAAGGTAATTATTTTATACCCTTTTAAAATGGTTTATTTAAAAACGTTGAATATACACATATATATATATATATATATATATTGTTTTCAAACTAGCCGACAAAAACATGCGGTTTAAATGTGTAATTACATACATAACTTTAAGACTAATTATACATATATATGTATACGTACACAAAGTGTATTATAGAATTTAATATGTAACGCAAGTTTAGATTTTGAATGGAAACTTTAGTTGAAATAATAGTTTACGTGACATAAAATACAGAATTTAATGTAGTGTTGTTATTGTATTAATCAAAATACTAAAATAGGATCGGAAGATTAGGGATGTTACAGTCTCCCCATGTTTAGGAAATTTCATCCCGAAATTTAACTGATGGAGGCTAGTAACCCGAAAAGGTGAAAGTTTGGATTGACTGTTAGGTTCTGGGGAGTGTAACTGATGACATGGTTTAGGCCTGATACTCAAAGTCGGATATGAATGATGATAATGACTTTAGTTTTGGAAAGAATTTAAGGAGAAAATTGTCGTATAATAATTTGGATTCTAAAGGTGAGATGCATTACTTGGAATGAATTTGATGGGATCTTGATAATTAGGGTTTGTGTAAGATGTAGTCTAATATGCTCAAAATTGTCAGTGGATAAAAGATTTCACAAACATTAGTCTGGGTCAAAACTTCACGTGATACGAATAACGCTACTTTTGATAATATGATAGGGCACTTATATATAGGAAGTACCATCGGTGTATCCACCATGCCCTTGTCATATCACATCAGTTTCGTTGTTTCATATCATGATAAGTTTTAGGTCATAATACACGACAAAATTCACTATGTTTTCCATGCGCTGATTTTTATAATTCTGTGTGCACCCGTAATTACTCAAATCATCGCATGGTCCGTATAGATCATTCCGTTGCGTGCAGGTCAAGAGGAGGCACAAATTCATGTAGTTCGTGTATACTGCTTTCACATATGAGTTGCTAATAAGTAACTATATCCTTAAATAGGCAAGTCAGTTAGCAACTAAAGGATAATAAAGTAGTGTACCAAAGGCCCCATAGTTTACACGTGTTTGAACAAGAATACGTCAAACCCCGAGTTGTTTCAATGTGTTATGATTTTCAAGTTTGGTGAACAAGGTGTATGACCATACTTCATGTATATTGTGATCAATCTATTGCAACAATTGTAAGCAACTTAGTTTCATGTATAATGTAAACACACAAGTCTCATGTATGATCTAGCGTCATGTAGCTTGTAATCAAATAGGTTTTATTTGCAACGTAAACCACTTAGCATCATGTATAAGCTCTCATGTGTAATGTAAGCAACATAGTGTCATGTGTATTGTAAGAAACGAATTTCATGTATGGCGTTAATAACTCAGTATCATATAGTATCATGTACTTGGTAACCAAAATAAGTTTCACGTTCAATGTGATCCATCAAGTATTGTATATCAAACAATCAATTGTTATGTATCATGTGATAAATTTAGTGTATATTGCGAACAACTATGCTTCATGTATTCCGTAATCAATCCAGTAGGGCGTGTATTGTAAATAATCAAGTTCCATGTATTATGTAGTCAGTGTAGTATTGGATACATTTAAAATAACTAAGTTTCATGTATTATGTGATCGTGTTGTGTATATTATAAATGTGCATACGTAAGTTATTGAGTTTCGTGTGTGGCATGTGCTAACGAGTTTCGTATGTGATCAAGTGTTGCGGAGAAGCGTGTTGTTTGGCGTTCATGTATAATGTGGTAGTCAGGTTCTATCTCTTTAAATCTCATTGATGTTGATGGGGATGGTTAACGTCTACGCGGTATGGATAGTCTCTGGAGGCTACAAGTGAAAAGGTAACGAGGAGGGGTTTTGAAAACACTCAGGGAAATATGTTTACAATTAACTGATCTTTGTTTGAAAATAGGAAATTGTAAATTGTTCTTGGTTGTAGATATATAAAGTAATGAAACTATTGAGTTAAATAGTCTAAATAAATAGACAGTTTATAGGAAAAATCTTTTAATTTAATTTTTTTTATTTCTAATAAGAGGATATTTTTTAAGAGAAATTATTGGCTAAACTAGTAGTCGTATATTAATTTAGCTAGGGTTTAGAAATAATTACTTTAATAAGAAAAGTCATAATTATCAATTTGAAATGATACTTTTTATAAAACAGGTTGTATTAAATTTCCTGACATGGTGAAAATGTTTATGGAAAAATTTATATTTCTGATACTCTCTAAAAGTTTGATAAACGTTTGGTTTTGAAAATAACGAGGTTGTTTACATCTGAGTTGTTTACGAAGGAGATTGTCGGTAGTGTACTAAATCGTATTGAATGAAGAAGGTGATACTTGGAAATTTTGATGAAAATATGATGGGTGTAATTCACACTCAGCGCGTCAAATCAATGAATAATAACTTTAGAGTTGGAATATATATAATTGATTAAATGCTGAAATATTAAACATTACTCAAAAACATAGGGAAATGGTTCTCAAACTGAAAATTTAAAGACAATAAATAAAAAAAATTCTGCTAACGTCTCTTGTAGCTTTCCACTAGAAAGAAGATAATCACCAAGACGAGCACCGCTATGGTCACTCGGGTAGCCGATCTTCCGTGCGATTCTCAAGCATTTCTTTTTCGAGGATGGAAATTAACTCCTTTTGGTACCCTAATTGGTTTGCTAGGCTATCCATTCTTTGTGCTTGCAAGTCGTGTCTTATCTCGTGCTCCATCCTTTGCCTCTCAAACTCTAAGGCCCTCACATATTGGTGAGTGTCATCGATTGGAATTCCCATAGTACTAGTGGGTGTCATGGTATGCCTTGCCCAAGGGTTAGCATGATACGGGTCAGGCACTAGATACGGGTCTCTTAGTGGGGGTGATCTAGGTGTTCGAAGTCTTGGGTCTGTGTTCCTAGCCCAATCTGTCCTTACATCGAACCTTGGCCTGGCAGCTGGGGGTGGTGGTGACCGATACACGGGTGACCTGATGTCTTTTTCCCAATCAGACTCTGCTCCAGGACGGTAAACCGGGGAGGAAGGAGAGTAGAAGTTCATGTCTAGCAGAAAACAATGAAAAGGTTGTAAGTGATAACGAAATATTGAGTGTTAGACATAGGAGTTCTTGTAAGTTTAGAGTTCGACTAGTCATAACACAGAGTCTTCACAATAGTATTTTAGAAATACACTTGACTTATAAGCAATGCATCCCTGAGGAGAATTCCCAGGAAACAGGGGTAGGTCACTAGGACACACTTAAGTACCCTGTCTTTCATTAGTCAGAATCCCTCATGGGCCTACACACTCTTCCAGCCATCGTATATTAAAAACACTATTTTTGGGCTTATGGTCATGATGAGAATTGTTGTGTACTGGGCTTTAAGGCCCGAAAGTGAGGTTTATTTATTGCAGCAGGCTTCTTCTTCTTGGAGGGTAAGTGGGCTTCTTAGTTTATGGTTAATGGGCATTAGGCCCAATAGTCTAGATTTTGATCACAAGAGATGGTGTTATTTTGTGTGTAAGATTAAGGGTGCATGAAGAACTAAGTGTGTATGAGTGTGTGTGGAAACTTAGGATAGCACTTTAAATAAATCAAATAGGTAGCAATGAATAGGAGACAAAAGTTAGCAGGTAATGTGACATGTAAACTATTAAGTATTGTATCATATGATGTAATTATTATGTAAAAATATTCACATAAGAAGTAATCATATAGCATGTAGTAGCATGACATAGTATGGGTGTCCTAAGGTTATAGTCTAGGTCAAGAGTGTCTAATAACCTAGTTCCCTATAACCAAGGCTCTGATACCAATCTGTCACACCCCAACCGACGGCGGAATACGTCGAGGCGGGACATAGAGAACTGTTCATAAGCACCTGGTTGACTAGATTTCAGTATGTTTAAACATCACATTTCATTTCAATAAAATTCAACATGTACATGAAAATGAGAATACATAACAAGTTTCTTTTTAAATTTCTAGGTCCACATCCTAAGTGTAGCAAGCTTGTTTAACTCACTTTTGTACCTGAAACATGAATAAAATAAGGTTAACTAAAAAGTTTGTGAGTATACACAGGTTTGTACATAGATAGTATATAGATGTGAATAAACAAATCCTTACATAACATGATAAAATAAGGCATTTATGGGGAGCAACTATTGTGTAACCAAAGTACAATCAAACCTTTGTAACTAGCATGCAAATTATGTTGTCGGTAACAATCAACCCAATCTGAGTGGGTTTGTCAGACTCAATAGATCTATCATTGTTAACCGTCGGCTTGAATAGTTAATGATTGCACATAAATTGCACATAAATAGTTAACACACCTAGCACTCAAACATAAAGCTCAAATTTTGCACACATGAATGTAAAGAGGATTTGTATTTGTGTAGTTTGTGTAAATGTAAACATTTGTGTGTATAGAGTTCATGTTTCACCCTAAAAAGTGTAAAAGTGTAAAAGGGGCTATGTAATACTCACCTATGTTAGATGTAGTAGTTAACACGCGCAATGGGTAGCACAAATGACTTTGTAAATCACACGGTTAACCTATAAATGATTTCATGTGAATATAAGCACTGGCATGTACCCAAGACTATGGCAAACCTAAAGTCCAAATAGATGTATGTAGGGAAATGCTAAGTAACTTAGGGATCGGATTTGGGGTTTTAGATAAGTACTTTAAGGTTTATAAATGATGGTTACATTAAAATAATTAGCCTTGTAAAATAATTAAGTGTTTTAAAATAAATAAACAAAATTTATTAATTTAAATGACTAGTATGAATACAGGTTATCTCAATAATTAAGTCGATAAATAAATAATGTTTGAGTAAAATTGAGTATCTTTTAAATAATTAATTTGGTTTCTAATTAATTAAAAGAATATATTCTAAGTTAAATAATTTGTTATTTATAATAATAGTTTAGAAAATCTTTTTATGAGGATATAAAGAAATATATACATACATATTTCTTTACCTAGGTCGACCAATTAAAATGGTGTGGCAAAAAAATAGGTTCTTAGGTTTTTAACGAGTGTGTTTATTTAATTAAGTAATTTAAATAAACAAGATTTATATATATATATATAAGTATATATATATAAATAAAGAAAAGACCTGCTTTATTAATTTGTTAAAATTTACACAAATAAAACAGTTAAGAAGATTTTTTTTTTTGAATTTTATAAAACTGTTTTGAAAAATAAAACGAAAGTTCTTTTTCTAGGAATGGGGTTCGAACTCGGGTCAGCAGACCGGTTCGTAACGCTCAACGTGTTAACCAGATGAGCCACATGCGCCCGCATGTTAGTTTCCAATTCGAAATTGTTTTAATAGTTTCCTAATTTATCTCAGGTTTCCAAAATGTTTGATGCGGGTATCGAACCCGCAGCCTAGCCAGCAAACACACAGGCAAACAACAAAGGTCATCCGGACTACCGGGCTCGTCGTTTATACAGGCGTTCAGAAATTGATTTATTAATTACCTGAGTAAAAACCCCCAAATCGAAATACCCCAAGAACCCTAATTCTGTTCCTATTCCAAATCGATTAAACATGGCTTAATCTATACGAATTGACATAGGGCTATTGAACTAGATGTAAAAGCGAGTGTATTGATATGATAAACTTACCTGATTGTATGAGATTCACGGGTCACGAGTCCTCGTCGGTTCTTGCAGGTTTCGATGCGCACAGGAGCGAGTTAGCGAGTTAAGGTTGGGATTTGTGTGTACTGAGAGTTTGTATTGGTTAATGCGAAGGTGCGAGGGAATTTTAATGCGTTCAATTCAGTCTTAATTACGCGAATTGATTCTAGGTTTGGGGATGACAGCTGTAGGGAGAATTACGCGTTATTTCAACTATTAGGGAATGAATTGGGTTACGAATTTGGGTTGAATACATGCAAGATGAGTGCACGCGTGATTTGCGGGTGATAATCACGTCTGATTGCCTGATTGAGAAACGAATTGAGCGCTATTGACTTTGCGAGGTCAAACGGTTTCAAATTTGAATTTCACCGCTTAATTGATCGAATTGGAGTGTTAACTGGGTCAGGATATAGTCGATATTCAGTTGTGCAAGTATGGGAAGTCCGTATCCATCAGGTCTAATCGTTTTCAGTTTCGCTTTGCTAGGGATTTAATTCGGTTTTGTAACATTTCTGATTTTAGTATCCGTATTTTCAATTCAATGTAATGCATTTCAAACTCAATTCTAGTGCACTGTTTTATTCCTTTTCGTACCATCAATTAAATACTATATTTCAATGTTAACCCGCAAATTTTACACGGTTATAAGCAACTAAAACACTACATAAGTATCTATTTTTACAAATATGTCAAAAACCAAAGTTACAAGGTCTGATGTTGAAAATTTACAAGAAACCCTAATAGGCACGGTCGCGCCTCGTTCTGGCACGGTCGCGCCGAGTGCTTTGGCACGGTCGCGCGACTTTCTTTGGAACGATCGCGCCTAGTGCCTTAACACGGTCGCGCCTCGTTTGGGCACGGTCGCGCCTAGTATCAGTTGAAACGTAAAATCAGTTTTAAACGCGAGAATCGTTGAGTTTCGTAACCGATATACGTTTCACTTTCATTATCAAAGACAATAATATTATCAATCGTAACAACTGACAACAGAAATCGATTCATCTTAAAGAAAACTAAAATCCTTCACTTGAACCAAAATCCTCCTATTCTAAAGTGCAATTCCCTCGATCAATCGCTCCATAGAATCTCTCTGAAACCCCTGAACACACTTGTTTAGCCGGAAGTGCAGTGGAAGACGCCGGAGACCGAACTCGTCGACGTCGGAACTTCTTCCTACCGTCATCTATCAATTCGTCGTCCATCCGGGTAATTGAAACTCTTTCCACAGTGTATTTAGCCTATAGATCGAAAGCCCCGTATTAATTTGGGCTCTCAATACAGAATTAGTCCGAAACCTGAATCTAAGTTTGTAGGATCGTAAGATTACAAGGTGATTCTATTCTAATTGATATTGGCGGAAACAATAACAACCAACAAAGTAAACAAGTAAACAGCAAGAATACTGATAAATGCACTGTTGTATTAAACTTCTGAGATTACAAGTTTACAAGTAAAACACTATCAAGAAGCACTATGAAAGCACAGCAAGCACGCTTACAATGAAGTGTTTACACAGTATTTATAGTAACTTAGAATCAAGACAGACCCTTGATTCTAAGGATCAGATCTAACACAAGCCGTTGATCTTGTTTATTAATCTAAATTACACGCAAAGGCTAATCTAGTTAACTTTACTGAAACGTCTTCTTAGGCATCATTGTTTGCATGCTTGGAGAAGCGCGTTATTGTCCTTTATTGGTTGCACCAGTGAGGTTCCTTCTGCTTGGAGTGTGGCAGTTGCTTTTGCAGAAAGGTGTCAGAGGCGCTTCACATGGATAGTCAGCTGCAACATTTGGTCTTCAGTGAATAAAGCTATCAGCAGCAGAGATGAGAATAATGCTGCTGATAAGCCTATCAGCAGCAACAAGTGTTGAATGCTGCTGATAAGCCTATCAGCAGCCATATGTGTTGAATGCTGCTGATAAGCCTATCAGCAGCATTTGTACTTAGAATAATTTGGAAGCAATCAGTCTTTGGTACTATAAACTCCCCCTAGACTGATGCAACCAAAATTCTTCTAATCACTTTGCTGCTGAAGCTTTGCATGTGGCTGGCTATCCTTTCAACCGCATAGCCTCTTGGATCCTTGCTGGGATTGTTCAATGGAAGTTCAGACAGAGTCTTGTTGTCTTTGTGTGGCACTTTGTAGATTGCTTTGCTTGAACATCTCATCTGCTGCTTCTTTACATCAATCAGAGTGAACTCATCCAAATCAGCATTGTAGGACCAAGATACAAATGGAGAGTGGGACTTGAGTGGTTTGATGTTAATGATCACATCTTTGCTAGGATTGAAGTAGTGTTTGATTGCTAGCACAAGACGTTTCCCACTCTCATTTGCAGGCTCATGAGCTTCACACAGCTCCAAAATTCTTCTTAGGTCTGAATCTGGTAGTTGCAGAACCTCATCAACAGACCTGTATGTAGATCTTCTTCTTTCAGTCCTCCCCCTGAAGATCTCAAACCTTTGATCCTGTGGATTGTAGACCCATTCAACTATGTTTCTTGAGTCTTCAGGTTCAGATGAGGATTTGGATTTCTTTAAGGGAGGCTGTTGATGAGTGGGAGCTGGGTGGGATGATTGAGACTTTTTGGGTGGAGGAGTGGAAGGTTTGGGGAGGAGAGGGGAAGGATGATGGACTGAGGAAGAGGTAGGTGAGGGAGAAGGCTTGGGTTTCTTTGTCTTTGGTTTTTCTTCTTCTTTGATAAGTACCCTTTTCTTGGAGGCCTTCTTCCCTAGTCTTTCTTCCTCATCCTTTTTAACTTTGAAGTAGAGGGCTTGCAGGTTCATGAAATTCATAGGACCTAGCCTCTTTCCACTATCTCCTCTAGCCTTAAGGAAGTCAATCATGACCTTCCTTTCTTCATGGGTTCTTTTATTCAGTGCAATGGTCTTCTTGGACTGTAGCTTGGCTTTTTCTTCTTCTTCAGCCTTTTTCTTGCTAGCCAATTGACCCTGCTGACCCAGGAAGGCTCTGTAAATCTCTTTGTTTGAAAGTTTCTCAAGGTAGTCTGCATCCTCACCTTGAGAGATCAGAGCTTCAGTCCACTCCTCCCTTAATTCTTTTGCTAATTCAGAATCGGTTATTCTGAACTTAGCTTCTTCGTTCTTCTTCTTCTCCAAGTCTTCTTCTTCTTTATTGAATTGTTCCTGTAGTTGAAGAGCAAGAGCTGCATCTTCTTCAATCTGGTCAACTGCAGGAATCTTTCTTTTTAGCTCATCCAGCCGTTTAGCATACAGCTGGATGGTTTGTTCTCTTAGGAGAATGGCTGTTTTTCTTTCTTGTGCCTTTTTCAGGTCAGTCATCTCCTCTTCTTCTCTTCTTCTTCTTTTCTCTTCCCTCTCTCTTTTCTCTTTTAGCAGCCTCTCTTCATCTTCATCAGTCATGATTCCCTTTCCTTTGTTTACATTGGGTGCCTCTGCTTCAGCTTCACTGATCACAACAGCAGATGATGATGCTGCTATTGGGATCTCTGCCTCAGCTTCATTGGTATGTTGAGGAATTGAAAAGGGACGGTCACTGTCTTCATCAAGTTGATACTCAGGACCTTCTATTTCCCTCAGTTGATCCCTAAGTGAAGATCTTGTGCCAGCTGCTACAGATGTGGCTTCAACTTCTGGAGTATCTGAGTTGGAGTCAGCATCAGAAGTTGACATAGACTCTTCCTGAGGAATCAGTCCTTCTTTTTCAATATGGGCTTTGATAGTGACCATCATTGCCTGGCTCTCCAGTGAGTTAATATTGCAGATGTTGGCTCTGAGCTGAAAAATCTTGAATAGGAAGTCTGAGGGCAGCTGAAGGATGTTCCTGGTGTTGATGATGAGAGAGGAGCCGTTGCTGAGCAGAAGAGTGTGGTCAAGGGACTTAGTGCTCACCCAACCTAGCACGTCCAAGTCCTTGACCAGGAAGGCATACAGGAATCTTCGAAGGCCCAAAATTTCTTTTTCAGTGAGAAGACTGCTCCTTGTTATTTCAAGATTGCTAGGAGTCAGTCTCCTTTCTGTGGCCGCCGAGGATTCAGGATAAGCTACCCGATGTGCTGCTTGTAGGAATCTTTGGAGCCTGGGTAGATTATCCTCCATCAGGTCATAGAACTTGCCAATGGCAAGTTCTGCTGAGAGATCTGCTGAGTTGTTGATGCAGTTTGATATGTATAGTTGTAGGACTTGGAGGGCATTGAGAGAGTTCCAGTTCAGCTCTTCTACTCCGCTGAATTCCCATCCAATCCAAAACCTCTCAGCTGATCCATACCCCCAAGCTAGAATGGAGTCAAATTCTAGCTTCTTTGATGATCTGAATAGTTGGGGGATTGAGGATTGACCAATGATGGCTGCTGCTTCAGGAAGGATGCTGAATGATGTATTTGTTTGTTCTGTGTCTTCAACGTCATTCAACATTTCATCGACAGCCCTGACGACCAACTTCCAGTCTTCAGATGTCTCTTCTTCTTTGTTATCTGGGACTGGCAAGTCAAGAACTTGGACAAAAGCTGGCTTGAATAGTGAGCTTTGAAGTACAAGCTGCTCTTGAATCCAGTCATCAAGACTGTCTGTATCTTCTTCCATAGACACCATCTCCCCCTTTTTGGTTGCATCAGCAGACAGGTAAGCATCAGTTTGGGTGCCTACTGATACAAGAGAGGGAGTGGCTAAAGTTGGGCATTGATGGGCTTCATGCATAGCGACTTGGTGTCTTAGTTTGGACATTTCAGCCTCTAGCATAGCCACTCTGGCCGTCAATTCCAAGTTATGAAGTTTCAGTCTGTCCTCATCCATAGTTGTTGAATCCTTGGACCCAGATGGGGCCGTAGGCCAAGCCTCAGCATCCCCATCACCCGCGGTTTCTTGGCGCCTGGGATTCCTCTCAGTGAGGGGAGTTTCCAAGGAAACACCCTCACCATGAGTTGCCGTGGTTGAGGTCTTAAAGATGTTGTCACTGTCCTCCTGGTCAGTTGATGGACCAGCAGTAGTGACAGCCTCTTCCACATCCACTCTTTTATTTCCTCTAGAGTGGACCTTCAAGGGTGAAGAACTTGGGTTGGGTGTTTCGGAAGCAAGACCAATCAGTACCTCCTTGATAGTGGTAGTTGGAGAAGATACATCATTTTGGTCAGGTTCCTCAACACTTAAGTCCAAAGAAGATAGGAATGGCTCGAAGGACTGTTCTATGGATCCGGGAAGTGATCCTAATCCTAATAGAGAGACTTCCGAAGGAGTCTCCCTAACAGTGTGGCTTTCCCTTATGATATTCTCACTAGAATGTTGTGAATCTGAGTGAGGGATGTTGGCTTGGGTTTAGGCCTTGGAGGCAAGAGAAGAAGGAGTTCTCTTGCCCCTCTTCCTTGTATATTTGGCTGCAACCGGGGCCCTGTGTTCCGGTTGAGCAATCAAACTGGGGGTGAGTAGATTATGTGCTTGTACATCCTTAGTAGAATGCACAGGGGTTCGATCAAAGGAAGAAGTAGTTTGAGTTTGTGGCAGTGAGGTGGAGGGTGTGGGATCAGTATCAGTTGGGTTTGCTGAACTGTCACCCTGGGCACTTTGCGTGTTCAACATTGTAGACCACAATGGAACATCGGCCCCTGAGAACTTTGATGAAACTGTTCTCATGCTTTGAAAAATGTTGTTCTTATGTCCCAGAATTGAGTAGATTCTTGCAGTTTTTGAAAGATCTTGGTATTCAATATTGAACACTTCCTGCAAGAATCTTGGGTACATGAAGAACTGTGATTTCACCCCTTCTTGAAGGTTGTATCTCAAACCTTCAAGAATGAGGTGGGAAAAATTGAAACCCGCCCCAGTTATCATACCGTGAATTACCGACGCAAGTCCGGAGCTGAGTTGGTTCCAGCCACTCCTCTTCTGGGATATGCATTGGAGAAGAGTGTGGCAGAGATACTTCCATTAGGGACCCATGAGTGCCTTCTCTATCGTATACTCTGTTTAATTCCCAGTGTACCCTATGGATACAAAGGTCCTCATGTATACGTCTCTTGGGTAAGAGATGGCGTCCCCTTCATCTTGAAGCTTGAGGTGTTGGCGGAGCTTTGCTTCAGTGATAACCATCTCCTTGCCGTCTACTGTGCCTCTGATTTGGGGAGTGCCCTGGTCAGTAGAATACACGGCTGAGCTCCAAAAATCTTCCATGTGGGAAGTGTAGATGGTTGGGTTGACTGTTAGGGCATGGAGGATTTTGGACCGACAAAGGAAGTCGATCATATCATTGAAACCTTCTGATTTCTTGCCCTTTTTTAGGCATGCAGTGAGGTTGTGATATGGGGAAAACTTGTCGTTGGGGTTGTTTATGTCTGCGCCTGTCATTTTATGGAGTTGGAGGGAAGAGAGAAGGGTGTTTGAATGGTGGTTAATTATGGAGGGCTTTGAATGCTGTGGGGACGGGAGAAAAAGTGATGGGAGATTAGGGTTTGAAATTGAATATGAAGAGGTTGTGGGAACGTTTGAAATTGTGATATAACGGCAGACGAAGAAAAAGCAACTTTACTTGTACAGTAGAACCTGTTTCACTTTTCATTGTTACAGCTGTAAAGCACTCGAGCAGTCATGGTAAAGACTGAGAGTGATTTTTACCTCGGGTAAAAGTTAATGTAGACTTGTTTTACCCATCAGCAGCAAACTTGGTTGCTGCTGATGGTGAGCTATCCGATGCAAACTTGGTTGCTGCGGATAGTGAAGTCTTTCAGCAGCAGATTTGGGTGCTGCTGACTGTTGTATTCATTCCACAGCAAAAAGGTTGCTGCTGACCACCTTAAAGCTATCCGCAGGAAACTTGTTCCTGCTGATAACTTAAAGCGATCAGTGGCAAAGACTTTGCTGCTGAAGAGTAAATCTGTCAGCAGTGAAAAAGTGCTGCTGACTATAACCTTTTATTAAGAACAAAAACATAGACATATTTACAAGGAAGGATAAAAAATTGAGACATGTCTTATTCAAAGTTCATCATGCCAATTGATTCAACTAGATATCGAAATCTTGCTTCATCAAAAGGTTTAGTGAACAAATCAGCATATTGCTCATTTGTGTGAACCTTGGATAGGACAATTCTCTTTTTCTCAGCTTGATCCCTGATAAAGTGATACCTGATGTCGATGTGCTTAGTCTTGGAATGCTGCACTGGATTATTCGTGATAGAGATTGTACTCATGTTGTCAATGTGAATTGGAGTCTGCATGAAGGTCATTCCATAGTCAAGCATTTGATTTTGGATCCAGATGACATGTGTACAGCAGCTTGAAGCTGCAATGTATTCTGCTTCAGCTGTTGAAGTGGAGACACATGTTTGCTTTTTGCATTGCCATGAGATGAGCCTTCCACTAAGAAATTGACATCCCCCTGATGTGGACTTTTTGTCCAAGTTACAGCCCCCATAGTCACTGTCAGGGTAGGCATAGAGATTGACATTTCCATTCTTTGGATACCATAGCCCAAGTTTTGGAGCTCCCTTTAGGTATCTAAAGATCCTTTTGACAGCTTGAAGACGAGACACTTTTGGAGCTGCTTGAAATCTTGCGTAGAGACAAACTGCAAACATGATATCTGGTCTTGAGGCAGTGAGATACATGAGAGACCGTATCATTGCTCGGTACTGATGTTGATCAGTGTCTTGTCCTTCTTTATCCGGAGATAATTGATGGTGCACTTGCATAGGAGTTCTTGCAGCAGAGCAGTCAGCCATTTTGAACCTCTCCAAGATGCTTTTGACATTCTTGGATTGACTTATGAAGATTCCATTTGGTACTTGTTTGACTTGAAGTCCTAAAAAGAAATTTAGTTCACCCATTGAACTCATTTCAAATTTGGAATGCATCAGAACTTCAAAGTCTTTGCAGAGCTTCTTTCTTGTAGATCCAAAGATAATGTCATCAACATAAATCTGGACCAACAAAATTTCTCCCCCTTCATCTTTGATGAAAAGTGTCTAATCAATGGCCCCCCTTCTGAAGTTGTTGCTAAGTAGATATCCAGATAAAGTTTCATACCAGGCTCTTAGGGCTTAGTGTAAGCCATAGAGAGCTTTGTCCAGTTTTAAGACCTTATTTGGATGTGCAGGATCCACAAAGCCTGGAGGCTGTTTGACATAGACCTCTTCACCAATCTTGCCATACAAAAAGGCACTCTTCACATCCATTTGATAGACCATAAAGTTTTTGGATGCTGCATATGCCAGAAAGATTCTGATGGCTTCCAGACGGGCAACAGGAGCAAAGACTTCATCATAGTCAATGCCTTCTTCTTGAGTGTAACCTTGAGCTACCAGTCTGGCTTTGTTCTTGACCACGATGCCCCTTTCATCTTGCTTGTTTCTGAAAACCCATCTTGTTCCAATGGCTGTTTGACCAGGTGGAAGATCAACAAGCTTCCAAACATCATGTCTTTTGAACTGCAGCAATTCTTCCTGCATTGCCTCAATCCAGCTGTTGTGCTTGAGAGCTTCATCAATCTTCTTGGGTTCCACCTGAGATAGAAAGCAAGAGAACAAACAAATGTTGGCTTCATGAGACTTACTTCTTGTCTGGATACCTGTGTGGACTTGGCCAATGATGTTTTCCAGAGGATGCTCTTTGTTTATTCTCTGTGCTGGTATCACATCCATCCGTATTCCCTCTTCAAGATTGCTTTGGTTTAGATCAGGATTGTCTTCAGTTGTGAGGAGTGGAGCTTAGAGGTTCTGATCATTGTGTTCCACATTGTCAGCAGTATTAGCATCAGAGGCCTCTTCAGCATGGATTGAGGAGGCTTCATTACAGATTTCTTGGTCAAAGAGATTGCTACTTGTGGTGTTGGAAGTACCGGCTTCACCTGTACTGGCTTCAATAGCTTCTGCCACTGATGGAGGATCAATGGATGGTCTTTTCATCCTGATGTAGGGACTGGGAAAATCCAGTCTGTAGTCAGTAGAAGCGGTTGAGGCAGAAGATGTTGATTTTGAAGAAGAACACTCCATATTTGAGAATATGAGAGGCTCAAATATCTGGGTGAAGGAGTCTATATCAAAGAGCCAGTTAGGACCTTTGCCTTGTTCACAGACAACATGTTCCCTGCATTCCACATTAGCAGATTCTTCCACAATCCGAGTCCTAGAATTGAACACTCGGTAGGCCTTTGATTGAGAGGAGTAACCCACAAAGTAACCTTCATCAGACTTTGCACCGAATTTAGGAAGAACTCCATGTGTGATGAAGATGGTACATGGACATCCAAAAGGCTTCAGGAAGCCAATGTAGGGAACTCTTTTGAGCCATAGTTCATAGGGTGTTTTCTGGAGAGGATTAACAATAAGGACTCTATTCTGCACATAACAAGTTGTGCTTATTGCTTCTGCCCAGAAAGTAAGGGGCAGCTTTGAGTCAGCCAGCATAGATCTTGCTGATTCAATCAGAGTCCTATTTCTTCTTTCAGCAACCCCATTTTGTTGAGGAGTTCTTGGAGCACTGTATTGCCTTTCAATGCCCTTGCTCTCACAGAAACTGTTCAAAGTGTGATTTTTGAACTCTGTTCCCTGATCACACCTTATGATCTTTACCTTCAGATTGCTTTGGTTCTCTACCCTAAGAATATAGGATTTGAGAATCTCAGCAGTTTCATCTTTTGTTCTTAGGAAGAATACCCATGAGAATCTGGAGAAGTCATCAGTTATCACCAGACAGTAGGACTTTTTGCCCATTGACATGAAATTCGTAGGACCAAAGAGATCCATATGCAGTAGCTGGAGAGGGGTGTCATTTGTGTTCAATGTCTTGGGCTTGTGGGAACTCTTGTGTTGTTTTCCCTTCAAGCAGGCAATGCAGTGATCGTCTAGCTGGAATTCTTTGTCAGGAAGCCCTCTGACAAGATTGTCCTTCACTAATTTATTGATTGTTTTGATGTTAACATGGCTTAACCTCCTGTGCCAAAGAGCGGATTCATCAACTGATGCCTTTGACAGAAAACATGAAACACTACCGGATGGAGTGGCTTCATTCATGTCAAGCACATATAAGTTGTCCTTTCTACGAGCAGTTAGGAGAATCTTCTCTGGAGGGGGTTTAGATAGACCAGGAGCTAACCGAAACATTCTTTGTCAGTGAAGAGCATCCAATGCTTTTGATCACATACTTGGGAAACACTCATGAGATTGAAGTCAAGTTCTTTAACATAGTTGACTCTTTCAATACTCATCCTTTCATTGGACACAGTTCCTTGTCCAGTGATAGATCCACCCTTTGAGTCACTCCCAAAAGCAACATATCCTCCATTGAAATGTCTGAAGTTAGAGAGGATGAACTTGTTGCCTGTCATGTGCCTGGAACAACCGCTATCTACCACCCAAGTATTGTGTTTGTTGCCGGGCTGTCCCTACACATGGAAGATATCTAATTAGTGGGAGGATCATTGTAGCATGCAGCATTGTAGAAGATTGTTGCTAATTTGCCATTGTCAGCATGCTTGCAGTCAATGGATCCAATAGTAATGCTTGGAGATTGTTTGGCCTTCCATTGCTGTGTTGGTGGTTTTCTAGCTTTCTTTACATTGTCGGCAGAAGATGTTGTTGCTGACAATTTTGACTTATTCGTAGCTGATTTTGCTGCTGAGGGCTTTGCTGGAGCAGTAGCAGTTTTTGCTTTGTCAGCAGCATATACTTTTGCTGCTGATGCCGTTGTTTTTTATTTTGCTTTGTCAGCAGCAGAGACTTTTGCTGCTGGAGGCTTTGCCTTTGGTTTCCTAGACTTTACTCTATCAGCAGCGATTTTGTTTGTTGCTGATGGGTTGAGCACAGATGAATGATTTGCAATCTGGTTAAAAGGGTTGAACTTGCATGTTGCAGCAAAGTGGTTTGATTCCCCACATATGATGCAAGTTTGTTGAGGTTTCTGCATCTTCACTCTTTGAGGGGATAGAGATTCTCTGAACTTTGTTGCCTTTGCATCATAGCTTCTCACCTGTTT
Source organism: Smallanthus sonchifolius (assembly GCA_023525975.1). Taxonomy (NCBI): domain Eukaryota; kingdom Viridiplantae; phylum Streptophyta; class Magnoliopsida; order Asterales; family Asteraceae; genus Smallanthus; species Smallanthus sonchifolius. The sequence goes on from CM042045.1 coordinate 30,977,946, forward strand.
GTTTCTATTTGTTTTCTCAAAGGCATGCTGCTTTGAGTTTCTTTGGTGTTCACAGTAGTGAAAGCAGGTGCTGGCAGTGTGATTGTATTTGCCGCACACAAAGCAGGATAGTGCTATCTTGTCCCGGTGAAAGTCCACATAGTTCTTACTTTGAAACAAATCTTTGAAGTTCCAGGGATGAGCTTTGTTATGCTCAAAAGTGACTTCTTCTAGTGTCTTTTGAACATATGGACCTTTTTCTCCAGGTGTATGAAAACTATCAAACACCTTTGGCTTTGACTGAGGCTTGGGGTTGGTGAAACCTGATGTCTCTCCCTTTTCAATGTTTAGCTTTCTTCCATTTTGAGGATAGCTAATCTTGATTTGTTTGAATGGAATGGGAGCTGGAATAGATGGAATAGTTGGAGTAACAACAGGACATTCAGTTTTGTTAAGAACAGCTTCAGAGATAGGAGCAGATGGGACTGCACTAGTTTCACAGTGGTCTGAGCAGGTTGACTCAGATTCTGAAGAGGTGGAGCAGTCTTCCACGAAACATGCATCCATTGAAGGATCAAGGTTTCGGTTTGCCGTGTCAAGATTTGCAGTATTGAAGCTTGGTTCGTGAATGGCAACATAGTCAGCAGGAGGAGGAACTGTCTTGTACTCATCATCATGATATCCAAGTCCAGTTTTTACCCTTTCATGGACTTGAATATCTAACAATCTTTGTAACTTTTTAGATGAAAATTCATATTTTTCAACATGAACTTTCTGTTCAGCCAGTTCAGCTCTGGTAGCTTTAAGTTTTACTAATAGATCATCAATCTGAGTTTCAAGATTGGTTTGTTCATGTTTTAAAGAAGAAATCTCTTTCTTAAGGCAGTTAATTTTTTCTTTGTAACTGTCTTCGACCTTTTTGAATTCAGATTTCATTTGGTGGAACTCTTCATTTTGATCTATTAGATTTTGGTTATGCTTTCTATAACCTAAAACTTTGTCAATGCAAGCTTGAGAGCAAAGATGTTCAAATACCTGAGGTGGTATCTCTGCATTGTCTGCCATAAGTGCTTGGTTGGAGGCAGGAACATCTTCATATTGAAAACTCCAGTCAAATTCTGTAGTTTCAACATTTGCACAGGCTGCAGTTTATGCTGGAGGAGTTCCTTGCTGCTGCCTGGGCTGACCTTGGTAAGCTTGTCTTTGATGGCTGGCACCCTGATTGGCTTTAGGTACCTTGCACTCCCTAGCAAAGTGACCCATTTGGTTACATTTGTAACATCGGATCTTGCTTTTATCAAGCCCAACTCTGGTGTTTGAGTTGTTGCTTGGAACTGATCTCCCGGTTCTAGAATAAAACCTTTTTGCTCTGAGGGAGAGCATGGCATATGAGTGCTGAATATCCATTTCTTCAAGATCATCTGGATGAAAGCATTCCAGATCCTCCTTTATGAAGTACATGCTGCTTGAGTTGTCAGAGACAAAAGCAGTAGAGGTTGGCTGTTGAGGAGGTGCCTCAAGAAGAAATGGTGATGAGTTGGATTGTGAAGCAGTTGGTGTTTGAGGATGAGTAACAATGGGAGGATAGTAGTTGCTTGCACTAGGACCAGAATGATCAGAGTGAAGCGCTGAGGTGGTGGTGGAGGAAGTGGTAGCTGATTGATAACTGGAGCTCCTTTCTTTAGCTTGAATCATTTCTAATTCATAGGTTTTGAGCATGCCAAAGAGCTCAGTCATCTGAAGAGTCTTCAGATTCTCTGTTCTTCTGATGGACACTGTATATAATGTCCAACAACTAGGAAGAGATCTTATGAACTTCTTGAGAATGTCTTCATTCTCCAGCTTTACCTTGGAGCACTGCAGTTCTCAAACCAGGTACATGTACCTGTTATATAAAACTGTTAGTGACTCACCTTCTTTCCAGACGAAGTTTTCATACTGTTGCTTGAGAATGTCACGTCTGTTCTCCTTGACCTCCTCAGATCCAGCAAACATCTTTTCCAGGGCTCCCCATAATTCCTTTGCAGTTTTGTGAGCCTTGAAATTGTGAAAAACTTCATTTGGAAGGCACATTTGGATAGCTCCTAATGCCTTGAAGTCCACCTCCATTTTCTTGATGTCTTCTTCAGAATACTTGGAGGGTTCCTTAGGAACTAGTGGTCCTCCGGAGTCAGCAAAGGCCACCATGGGAACATAAGGTCCATCCCTTATGGATTTCCACATTCCGTATTCATGGTATCAGAAGAAGCTTTCCATACGGTTCTTCCACATATCATAGTCCTCCCCAGACACCAACCTCGGTGGTCGGTTGATACTGCCGATGTCTTCAGATCCATGACTTTGTGCCATTTTGTTTTGTGTGACTTGATCAAGAATAGAGTTTTGAATAGAATCAGAAAGTGATTAAACAAATGTTAGTTTGTTTAATCTTGAGCCAAAGCTCAGATACCACTTGTAGGATCGTAAGATTACAAGGTGATTCTATTCTAGTTGATATTGGCGGAAACAATAACAACCAACAAAGTAAACAAGTAAACAGCAAGAATACTGATAAATGCACTGTTGTATTAAACTTCTGAGATTAAAAGTTTACAAGTAAAACACTATCAAGAAGCACTCTGAAAGCACAGCAAGCACGCTTACAATGAAGTGTTTACACAGTATTTATAGTAACTTAGAATCAAGACAGACCCTTGATTCTAAGGATCAGATCTAACACAAGCCGTTGATCTTGTTTATTAATCTAAATTACACGCAAAGGCTAATCTAGTTAACTTTACTGAAACGTCTTCTTAGGCATCATTGTTTGCATGCTTGGAGAAGCGCGTTATTGTCCTTTATTGGTTGCACCAGTGAGGTTCCTTCTGCTTGGAGTGTGGCAGTTGCTTTTGCAGAAAGGTGTCAGAGGCGCTTCACATGGATAGTCAGCTGCAACGTTTGGTCTTCAGTGAATAAAGCTATCAGCAGCAAATATGAGAATAATGCTGCTGATAAGCCTATCAGCAGCAACAAGTGTTGAATGCTGCTGATAAGCCTATCAGCAGCCATATGTGTTGAATGCTGCTGATAAGCCTATCAGCAGCATTTGTACTTAGAATAATTTGGTAGCAATCAGTCTTTGGTACTACAAAGTTTTGTTCAAAAATGATTTAATCGAACCGAGTTCTAAACATGACTTACATACAATTAATCTATATAACAAGGCTCGTAATAGCACGGTAAATAAAAGCCCTATGATTCCCAACCCTATTATTATAAGAATCGGTCAATTCGTTCCTGATTTGGAACAGACACGGTCGCGCTAATCATCTAGCGCGGTCGTGCCTCATGAGACGCGGTCGTGCCGACTATCAGCGCGGTCGTGTCCTCCTGTCCAGACCCAATCATGCCCTTTGACTTATCTCAGTCGTGTCTTAGGATCATAGACACGATCGTGCCTGGCTAAGGCACGGTCGTGCCTAATGATTTAGTTAGTTAAGCCTCAATTTGATCAACACGGTCGCGCCCTGGCTAGCATAGCCGCGCCCGTGGTTTGAGCACGATCGTGCCCTTCCCAGGCACGGTCGTGTGTGAGTTAAATTCCTGGCAGAACTATAAACTTTATATATTTTTCAAACCATAAATATTCTGATTAGATTACAAAATAAAAATAGTTGATTTTTATAAAAATTACACTTAATCTTATCTAGAAAGAACAAATATTTAATGGAAAATTATTTATTTAAAGTTTATAAAATTTAATTTACAATTATTGCCAAACCTTTCATTTAAAAAGTATTTAAATGGTTAAGTTACATTTTATAAATAAATAAATAAAATAATGATTATTTATTTAATTTATATTTAAACAAAAATGATTAATTAATTATACTAACTTATAACTAATACTTACAATGTTTTCATAAACAATAATTATTTACATTACTTATTTAATTATTCAAACTCAAACCTTAATCAAAATGTTCTAAAAATACTCTTTCAAACTTTATATATTTTATTCAATAATTCAATTACAAATCAATGACTTTTTACACAAGTCCAAATACAACTTTAGAATTAAACTCTTGTGCACACTATGAATACCATACACATTACACTTTAGGTTAACTTGTGCATTTCAAGGATCTTTAGTCTACCTAGTATCTTTGTTAGCTACGCCTTCAAACCAAGTGAGTATACATAGCCCCTTTTTACTCTTTTACATTTTTAGGGTGGAACATGAACATTATTCAAATTACATGTTTACATTTACACAAACAACACAAGTACAAATCCTATTTACATTCATGTGTACAATTTGAGCTTTATGCCCGAGTGCTAGGTGTGCTAACCTTTGCATGCTATTATGTGCAATCATTAACTATTCAAGCCGACGGTTTTCAATGATAGATCTATTGAGTCTGACAAACCCACCCAGATTGGGGTGATTGATACCGACAACACAATTTTGCATGCTAGTTACAAAGGTTTGATTGTGCATGGTTACACAATAGTTGCTCCCCATAAATACCTTATTTATCATGTTATGTAAGGATTTGTTTTACAAACTATATGCTACCTATATAAACCTGTGTTATACTCACCAACTTTTTAGTTGACTTTATTTTATTCATGTTTCAGGTTCTAACGTGTGAGATTGTTCAAGATGTGCTACACATAGGATTGGACTTAGTTAATTTAAATAAAAGAACTCTATGTATTTTCAATTTTGTTCTATCTTGGATTTGGTTGTGTTTGGACTACTTGTTATGAAATTTGATGTTTAATATATTCAATCTAGTCAACCTTGTGCTTATGAACAGTCTACATGTCCCGCCCTGATGATTCCGCCATCGGTCGGGGTGTGACAGGTTTGACTCTATTAGTCAACAATGTTTGAATTTCGAATCGGTCACGTAACAGATGTAAGTGTGTTAATTGGGTCAGGACTTGATCGATTATCGTTTGTGTAATCCACGAGCAGTCTAGTACAGCAAAACCCTATCGATGGTAGCCTTGAATTGTGTGGTTCTTGGGTTGATTGTCTTTTAAAAGTCAAAATAGGTTTGTGTTCATGGGTGGGGGTCAACATGGAAGTCAAGGTTCAATTTCAAGGGTTTAAATGGTAAGGGTTTAAGTGTTTAGGGAAGGAGGTTCAATATTGAAGTTCCTAGAATTGAGGGTTCAACTAAATTATAAAAAAAAAATAGAAATCATGTATATAAATATATACATATATATATTTTTATAAAACTATATAACCTTATAAAGCTAATTATTTTATACCCTTTTAAAATGGTTTATTTAAAAACGTTGAATATATATATATATATATATATATATATATTGTTTTCAACCTAGCTGACAAAAACATGCGGTTTAAATGTGTAATTACATACATAACTTTAAAACTAATTATAATGTATACGTACACAAAGTGTATTATAGAATTTAATATGTAACGCAAGTTTAGATTTTGAATAGAAACTTTAGTTGAAATAATAGTTTACGTGACATAAAATACAGAATTTAATGTAGTGTTGTTATTGTATTAATCAAAATACTAAAATAGGATCGGAAGATTAGGGATGTTACAAAGATTCTAGTGCATCTGTGGTGTATGAGACTGAGGAAATCAATGATAAATTCTTGGAGGCTTTACCATCAAAATTTGATGTGTATACGGTTTTAATCAAAGAGAATATTAAGTACAAAACCATGTCTCTTGAAGAATTTTTAGTGAAGATTCAGTCGCATGACATGAATATGAAGAAGAAAGAGACTAATATGGAGCATATCCAGGATCCCTCAATGCATTTTGCCAAATCTACTGGTAAATCTGGTACTGGTGTGGCATTCTTTTCTGGTGATACTCAAGAGTCTTCAAATGATCAGTGTTCTAGAGTTCCAATTTATTCTGGTCATTCAAGCCATTCTGGATTTTCTGCGACAACAGCTTCAACATCATCTGGATCTCATTTGAATCAGAAAGTTGCTGATGATTATCTTGCTATGTTTTCATCTTTCATGGCATCATATGAGAATTTTATTGGAGGGAAAATACATGATCCTGAGGTTATAGAAGAAGATTTCAGACAGATTGACCCTGTTGATCTAGAAGAAATGAATATCCAATGGAATATGGCCATGTTGATGCGTCAAGCTAAAGATTTCTTGAAGAAAACAGGCAGAAAATATATTGGTTCAAATAGTCGATCTCGTATGGGTTTTGATAAAAGCAAAGTTCGATGCTACAACTGTCAAGAGTATGGTCACTTTGCTAAGGAGTGTGTGAAGCCGAAGGTAGAATTTTACTCTCAAAAGAAGCAGAATAATTTTCAAAACAATCAGCCTAATTTTCAGCATAACAGGAATCAATCACCTAGTTCTTCTGGTAATACAAATCATGCATCTGCATCATCAGCATTGGTTGCTCAAAACGACAAAAATTATGACTGGGGCATTCATCTAGAAGACTTGGTGGGTGTTGTGAGTCAGGCTTTTGTTGCAGAAATTCATTCTGAAAAACCAGAGGAGTCGACCGATGATGAAAGTTCTAGTGATGATTCTTGTGATGGTGACAGTGTTCCAAGCGTTGATGATGAGGTAGAACAAGGGAAGAATATTGATTCTGATGCTGCATCAGGGGTTGATGAGGAGGATATTGTTCTTACAGAAAATGCTTCAGTTGGTGATGATTCAGAGAATATTCCCATTGCCAAAGTATTCATGGCAGACATGTCTGATCCGTCTAAGGTAAAAGACTCTGTTTGTCATATTTACTGTACTAACTGCATTTCTGTTAAAGATAAACTGCAAAAGGTCATGGATGATAACACAAACTTGATTTGTGACATGAAATCAATGCATTCAGTTAATCAGAAACTGAAAGATAATGATAAGCTATGCATTGATAGAATTGAGTCTTTGAAAAGAGACTTAAATTCTCTTGGGCTAAAATACAAAGAACAGGGTTATCATCTAGATATGGCGTATGCTGAAATAGAAAAACGTAATAAAGCTGTTGCCCAAAAGAATAAAGAAATATCTGACAAAGAGTATGAGGTGATCAAACTTCATCGAAAGTTGGAACAATTTGAAAGTTCTTCAGTTGTTTTGGATTATTTTAACTCAAATGCTGATCCTACTAAGCGTGTTGCTGGTATTGGATTTATTCCTCCACCGTTTAATGTAAATTATTCATACTTATGACTATATGGGGTATTATGATGTTCCTAAACCAGTGACAGCTCTTAATAAACTAGAAAAGCAGAACTTTGATCTAGAGATGAACACGCGTGAAGCTTTAACGTTGTCTTTACCAAAAGAAATCATTCATAGTCTCGGGAAGTGTCCAACTTCAAGAGAACTATGGGAAGCTTTGAAGAAAAAGGGTGAAGCTACTACTCAAGCGTTTGTGGTCTTGATCAAAGAAGAAGTAGTAAAGCAGAGTGTTTTTGAAAGTGATTCTTCTACCGAGTTAAGTGATAGTGAGAATATTAGATCTGGTGAAAGTACTCAGTCTACCGAGAGTGATGTAGAGACTGAAGTAAGCTTCCAAACAGTTGAAGATGATCTGAGTGTATCAGACACTGATGTTGAGCCTGTCGTTGTTGAACAAAAGGTCAAAGCTGATGATGACATATTCATGGCTCCTGGTGCATCTTCTTCAGACGTAAAACCTGAGGTAGTTTCTAACTCTGAAACGTTTTGTTCTAACTGTATTTCAGTGAAGGATAAAATGATGAGGGTTATGTATGACAACGTAAACCTCATTTGTGATGTGAAATCGATGCACACGGTATATCAGAAATTAAAAGATAATGAGAATGTGTGTATTGAGAGAATAGAATCACTGAAGAAGGATCTAAGTTCTCTGACTTTGAAGATCAAAGAGCAGGCACATCACCTGGATATGTCCTTTGCAGAAATTGAGAAACGAAATAATGATCTTGCTGCGAAAGATAAAGAACTAGCTGAATCTAAAGCAGAGGTAATCAGATTGCATAGAACGTTAGAAAGCTTTGCAAATTCATCATTCTTATTAGAACATTATCATAATAATACTAAAGAGGGGAATGGAACTAGTGGTATTGGTTATGTTCCTCCACCGTTCAACGGAAATTATTTTATGACACCTGAGATTATAAAAGATGAGGATTTAGATCCTAAGACTGTGTTGAAAGTGAATCCAGTCACAGGTGAAGATATGGTGTATTCCGATGAGAGTGATGATGAATATTTTGATGAAGCTAAGGTAGAGGGGATACCGAAAGCTGTTAAGAAAGATGACTCAAAGGTTGATTCTAATTCATCTGGAAATTATACATTTGGAAGTTCTTCAAACTCAAGGAGAGTTCCATATGTCAGAGATTATAAACACAGGCGTACATGTTTTCATTGTAATGAGATAGGACACATTGTGGTGACCTATCCTTACAAAAATAAAGGGAAGAAGCATGTATTTCCTGAGAAGATGAAGCCTGAATCAAAATCTGTTGCAAAATCTAGAGTTCCAGAGAAAATAAAGCAAAAGAAGTTCATGTAGGAGAATCTTCTTCAAATACTTCTTATCGTGTGAAGATTCCTTATATGAGAGATTATCGTGAGACGAGATCTTGCTTTTCTTGTGGTCTTGTTGGTCATATTCGGATTGCTTGTCCTCACAAAGACAAAGGTAACTGACATGTTACTCCAGAAAAGGTAAGAACTCATGGTAAGCCTTATGTTAACCCAAATGTGGTTAAACCTCATGTTACTCCAAAGGGTAATTCAAAATCTGAGGTTAGGCTTTCTAGACCTCAAAGACGGAGGAGAAACAGAAGATTAAGAAAACTTTTAGAACAACAAGAGTTTTCACAGTCTAAACATTTTTCAAATGAACATGATTGTTCAAACACTTCACATTTTAAGAAAAAAGAACTTAATGAAAAGAAGTATGTTTGGAAATCTAAAGTTTCTGTTTCGGACTCGTCAGAAGAATCTTCGAAAATCGATGAGAGATTCCATTGTGAATGGAGTGAGGTTTATTATTTTGATACATATGGACGACCCATGACTACCATGGCTTGGGTCCCAATTTCAAATTAATGTTTTTGTTAGTTGTGCAAGATTTACCAAGAGGGACTATTAATAACATTTTGGTTGTTGATAGTGGTGGTTCTAAGCACATGACATGGAATGACATCTGCAAGAGTAAAGAGTTGTTGATAACTGAGAAATCTATTTGATTCAACGTCTTGATGCTCAAGGGGGAGAATATGTCACACATAATGTTTTGGAAACAGTTTTACAAAGTCCATATGATAACCTAAAGCTTAGGATGACGATGGTGAGCATAAAGTCATTGATGCAACCATTTGACTAGTTGAGGGGGAGTCTACAGGACAGGGGAGTACAGAACTGTGTTGGTGACATAGGCAAAGACATTCAATTACAGGATTACATCAGTTTGAGTTTTTAAATTGATTCACTTGCTTAATCCTGAGTAACCAAGTACAATGTTTTTCTTAAAATGTTTTCATGGAAGTTTTATTTTCATTTGTTTTACTTTCTTTGAAAAAGATTTGAGAAAAATCCAAACAAATTGAAAAAGATAAAATCGACATTACTTGAAGTTAAAGAAGAGATGATAGTACATCAGTAGATGTTCTTTCACACATGACCTTAGATTGACTGGTTGGTGCTTTATGTTAATATATCTGAATTATATGTTTTGATCTAAACTTCAGAGACTGCACAAATAGGAAATGATAGTGTTGTGTATGCATATAATTTGAATTGTCAGTAGACTAAAAGCGTCACTGAACCATTAGTAGTGTGAAAACATAATTTCATATGTTACAACTGTGATTTGAACCCATTTTATGCCTGGGTGTGTGTGTTAAAAGATCACTATCAGATAAAGAATATTAGCTTTTAATAAAGATTTTCCTATGAGATCAGTTTTGGGTTATGTCCTTAGCACTATTCATTCGATTTGCTTCAGTGCCCATGTCCCGAAAATCATGTAATTTGAAGTATAATCAAGATATGTACTTGACAACATCTGTCAAACATATACTAGCCCTTGGATCATGTTGATAAATCATCTTTAATGATTCCATTGAATTCATAATCCAGATAACAGTTGGATCCACGTACCTGAATCTTATGATTCCACATATATAAGCCAAAACATTGAATCATTTGATTCTGAATCTCACTGATTCCTATACAATCCAATTTGGATTCTGCTATTCATGTGCTAAGTGATGTCTCCTCATTCTGGAAATTCGGATAATCTTTAGTAAAATCTCATATGTCTTGAAGATAGTGCATTTACTTTCTGTTGGCATACTAGTGGGGTACACATTCTATTTCATACTTAAATGGTACCTTAACTCACAAGAAAGTGGGAATGAGATGCTTTAGTTTCAAATATTATAATATTGACAATTTGAATTTGTGTGTCATAGCCTGATCCTATTTTCTTTGAATGTTTATCGCGTATCATAACATGCAATATGAAAGTCTTGAAAAGATAGAGTGTGATAATCTTAAAAGATATTGGTTTGATTGGTCAAGGCTTGAAAGAATGACATAGGATACCTTTTGATATTATATGGATTTTATATCCAAGATGTGTGACTGATATCTCATATATACTGATATGATCTTCTTACTCGTGATGTTCGACCAAAAAGATGTGATTTTGTATTTTACATTTCAGTTTGTACAGAGAAAAACCAAAAAGATTTTGTGTTTCTTATGTTTGAAAACCCAAAAAGATTTTATTTTTCAAGCTTCCATGGAAATCTTAATTGTTGGTTATTCTTGGTTGTTCTCCTTTACAAAAACTGAATATTGCAGACAGAAGTTGACAAGGGTTCCTTCTCCCAAGTTTTCTTCTAGATAAAAAGAGAAAGTGTGCAGATGAACAAGACGAAGACTACATAATGTTTGATGATATATGAAGACGGATGACAATCTTCTGAAGCTGTTGTCAAGGGGGAGTCTGTTGGAGTATATTCTGGTGACAACGAGCTTGAAGATATTATGTCTTAGTCTTAGAGTCTTTGACTTGTATTTGATAGAATTGTTAGCAACAGTTAAAGGGGAGTCTGTTAGGACATGTTTTGTAACTGTTGATAAAATTCTGTGTAAGTTCTCCTAGTGGCGAACTTAACAAGTTCGCCTAGCCTATCAGAGGCGAACTTATTAAGTTCGCCTAGTATATCAGAGGCGAACTTGTTAAGTTCGCTTAGCCTATTAGAGGCGAACTTAATAAGTTCGCCTATATCAGGTCTGGTGCTTATATATAAAGTTACAGAGTCTGTGAAACAGAGTTTTTTAGAGAATAGAAAATATCAGGAGGAACTGATTAGAGACTGAATCTTGTAACCTGATATTGTTGTGGAAATACAAAGCGTTTATTTACACCGTTGTTGTTGATTGAGTTACACGAGCACGTTGATCATGGATTCCGCATGTTATCACCGTGTCGTACCGCGAGTCTAGAGATCCGTCACGCACCGAATTAGGGACCTACAACCTACGAAAGAAGTACGTGGCCTTCTTAGCTCATGTTGTTCAAAAGGATGTCAAAGAGAATAGTATCCAAGAAATTCCCATCATTTAGGATTTTCCCGAGGTATTCCCCGAAGATCTATCCGGTCTTCCACCCATTCGACAAGTAGAATTTCGCATTGATCTTGTGCCCGGAGCTAACCCCGTGGCTAGAGCTCCATACCGTCTTGCACCTTCCGAAATGCAAGAACTTGCAAGTCAACTCCAAGAACTCTCCGACAAGGGCTTCATCCGTCCAAGTCATTCACCATGGGGTGCACCTGTCTTATTCGTCAAGAAGAAGGATGGATCATTCCGCATGTGTATTGACTACCGCGAACTCAACAAGCTTACTATTAAGAACCGTTATCCATTGCCTAGAATTGATGACCTCTTCGATCAACTTCAAGGCTCTAATTGTTTCTCGAAGATTGATCTTCGATCTGGTTATCACCAACTCCGTGTACAAGAGGAAGATATTCCAAAGACTGCCTTTCGAACAAGGTATGGTCACTACGAGTTCATGGTCACGCCTTTTGGGCAAACCAATGCACCCGCGGTTTTCATGGACCTCATGAATCGTGTGTGCAAACCATACCTCGACAAATTCATGATCGTCTTCATTGATGATATCTTAATCTACTCCAAGACTAAGTCCAATCACGAGCAACACCTTAGGTTGGTTTTGGACCTCTTGAGGAAAGAGAAACTATATGCCAAGTTCTCCAAATGTGAATTTTGGCTAATGGAGGTTCAATTCCTGGGTCATATTGTCAACGAAAAAGGAATTCATGTTGACCCTGCTAAGATCGAAGCTATTAAGAATTGGAATGCCCCTAAGACCCCCACCGAAGTTCGTTCATTTCTTGGACTTGCGGGATATTATCGTCGTTTCATTTCAAATTTCTCTAAAATTGTTGTTCCTCTCACCGCTTTGACCCACAAAGGTAGACCTTATGAATGGAGACCAAAGCAAGAAGAAGCATTCCAAACTCTCAAACAAAAGTTGTGCGATGCTCCTATTCTGACTCTCCCTGATGGGAATGATGATCTAGTTGTCTACTATGATGCTTCTAACCAAGGTCTCGGTTGTGTCCTCATACAACGAGGTAAAGTAATCGCTTATGCATCAAGGCAACTTAAGATTCATGAGAAGAATTATACGACGCACGACCTCGAATTGGGTGCGGTTGTATTCGCATTGAATATTTGGAGACATTACCTCTATGGCACAAAATGTGTGGTGTTCACCGACCACAAAAGTCTCCAACACATCTTCAACCAAAAGGAACTCAATATGAGGCAACGACGTTAGGTTGAACTCCTTAACGATTATGACTGCGAGATTCGTTACCAACCCAGCAAAGCGAATGTTGTAGCCGACGCTTTGAGTCGAAAGGACTGTGTCATGCTTCAATGTGTCCGAATTCAAACCGACATTCAGAATCGCATCTTAGAAGCTAAACACGTCTCGGTCACCGAGGGTAATATGTATGAGGAAATGTCGTGTGGTGTTGAACTTCAGCTTGAATCAAAACCCAATGGCTTACTTTATTACTTGAACCGTATTTGGGTTCCCGAACGGGATGATCTCCGTGCATTTCTTATGAACGAGGCTCACAAGACTCGTTATTCTGATCATCCTGGTGCGGATAAAATGTACCAAGACCTCCGCCAACAATATTGGTGGCCCGGTATGAAGAAGGGCATTGCCCTCTATGTTGCCAAATGTCTAACGTGCTCCAAAGTCAAAGCCGAACACCAACATCCTTCCGGATTACTTGAACAACTGGAAATTCCCGTGTGGAAATGGGAGAACTTAGCTATGGATTTTATTACCAAACTCCCTCACACCGCAAGTGGTTATGATAGCATTTGGGTGATCATTGACCGTCTCACCAAATCTGCTCATTTCTTGCCTATCCGTGAAGACTATCGGGTTGAGAAACTAGCCTGAATTTGCCGTCACGGTGTTCCCTTAAACATAATCTCCAATAGGGATGCTCGGTTCACCTCTTGTTTCTGGCAATCTCTCCAAACTGCTCTTGGTACACAATTGGATTTGAGCACGGCTTACCATCCCCAAACTGATGGTCAAACCGAGCGTACTATCCAAACTCTTGAGGATATGCTTAGAGCTTGTGTAATTGATTTTGGTGGCAATTGGGATTAACATCTATCACTAATTGAGTTCTCCTACAATAATAGTTACCACACGAGTATCAACATGCTCCATTTGAAGCTCTCTATGGTCGCAAGTGTCGTTCTCCTATTTGTTGGAACGAGATTGGTGAAACACAAATCACCGGTCCAGAGCTAATTCAAGAAAGGCAAATTAGCACCTCGCTATGTGGGCCCATTCAAGATCCTTGAAAGGATTGGGAAAGTGGCTTACAAACTTGACTTACCTCCATCACTTGACAATGTGCATCCTACTTTTCACGTGTCTAATCTGAAGAAATGTCTTGCTGATGAAAATATCCACATACCTCTTGATGACGTGCACATTGACGAAACGATGCACTTCAGTGGAAATAATGGATCGTGAAGTCAAACAGCTCAAACGAAGTCGTATTCCTATTATCAAAGTCTGTTGGGAATCAAAACGTGGTCCTGAGTTTACTTGGGAACTGTCACACCCTAACCGACGGCGGATACGTTGGGGCGGGAGATGTAGACTGTTCATGAGCACACGGTTGACTAAATTGTAATATATTAAACATCAATTTCATTTCAAATAATCCAAACACAACCAAATCCAAGAAAGAACATAACAGAAATACATGAAATCCTTTATTCAAATTAACTAAGTCCCAAAGCCTATGTGTAGCAAATCTTGATCAAATCACACATTAGCACCTCAAACATGAATAAAATAAGGTCAACTAAAAAGTTGGTGAGCATACACAGGTTTGTATATAGATAACATATAGTTTGTAAATAAACAAATCCTTACATAACATGATAAATAAGACATTTACGGGGAGCAGCTATTGTGTAACCAAGTACAATCAAACCTTTGTAACTAGCATGCAAAAATTGTGTTGTCGGTAACAATCACCCTACCTGGGTGGGTTTGTCAGACTCAATAGATCTATCATTGTTTACCGTCGGCTTGAATAGTTAATGATTGCACATAAGCGCATACAAAAGTTAGCACAACTAGCACTCGAACACAAAGCTCAAATTTCACACATGAATGTAAAGCGGATTTGTACTTGTGTAGTTTGTGTAAGTGTAAGCAATAGTGTTGTATATTGTTCATGTTCCACCCCAAAAGTGTAAAAGAGTAAAAGGGGCTATGTAATACTCACTTGATTTGAAGGCGTAGCTAACACGAGATACTAGATAGTAATGGGGTCCTCGTAATGCACAACGTTAACCTAGAGTGTAATATGTATTGAATCAATAGTGTGCACAATAGTCTATGTCTAAGTCTAAGGTTAAATTGGATGTGTGTAAAAGAAATTTGAAGTTGTAGGTGTTAGTGGTTTGTACTTGAATGGTGTTGTATAAAATGTGAGTTTGGAATAACTAAATAATAAGATTATTATTTGTTTACTTAGTTATAAAAATAATGAAGGTATTAGAGGTAATTAGGTATAACTTAATAAATGATTTTTGTTTAAATGTAAATTAAATAAATAATTGTAACCTTATTTATTTATTTATAAAATATGTAATTTAGTCATTTAGTTATAAAAATGTATTAAATATTTTATATTAAATATAAATTTCTTTACTTTATTTTCATAAAGATGTTTAAATCAATTGTGTAAATAATAATTAAGTGTAGGGTTTAACAATAAATATAGATTAAATTTTGTAAGTTTTAATAATAAATTTCTATTTATGTTAAAATAAAATTTTGATTCTTTTAAATAACATTAATATAAATCTTTATAAAATCAATGCTTTTTATTTAAAAATTTAATTTGAAATACTTTTTGTTTTTAAAATATGGGAATAATTATTCTGCCAAGACTTTTCTCACACACACGACCGTGCCTGGGACAAGGCACGATCGTGCTAGGACCACGGGCACGATCGTGCTAGGACCACGGGCGCGACCGTGCTGGTCAAGGGTGCGACCGTGTTGATCAAACAGAAGATACACAAGGCTGCTCACTAGGCACGACCGTGTCTAGGGTTCTGATGCCACGACCAGGTCTAGCCAAGAGGCACGACCGGGTCAGAGGGTGAGGCACGACCGCGCTTGGAGAGGCGCGACCGTGTCTTCATGGGGCACGACCGCGCTAGAAGACTAGCGCGACCGTGTCTGTTCCAAAACAGGAACGAATTGGTCGATTCTTATAATAATAGTGTTAGGAATTATAGGGCTTTCACCCATCAGGTTATTACTAGTCTTTTTGTATAGTTTAATTGTATTTAAAACACGTACAAGGTATGATTCGATTAAACCATTTTAGAACGAACCCTAGATTCGGGTTCGTGTAAATTTCGCTATTGTAAACCCAAATTAGTTTGGGGCTTTTGATCTATAGACTAAATCGAATGTGTGAAAGGTTTCAATTACCTGGAAGGAGGATGAATCGATGGTGTATGGGTAGATTGAATTCCGGTGATGACGGGTTTGGGTTTCCGGCGCCTTCTTCTGCAATTTCGACTGACTCAGTGTTTCCGGGAGTTTCAAAGAGGATCGAGTGGTGTGGTTTGTTTGTTTGCTTGAGAGAGTTTGGGTTGTAATGGATGAATTCATGGTTGCAATGAGGATAATCGACGGTTATGAGGGGGATCGACGAAATTGGGTTAATACGTCGTAAAGATAATGATTAAAACCTTAATTGGGTTTGTTAAAGTGTGAAACGGTTACGGATTCGAATGGTCCTGCAATTAAGAGCTGCATTTACGTTTCAACTGATGAGAGGCGCGACCGTGCCTATATGAGGCGCGACCGTGCCAAGGTGAGGCGCGACCGTGCCAATAATAGGCGCGACCGTGCCAGACGAGGCACGACCGTGCCAAAACGTGGCGCGACCGTGCCTACTAGGGTTTCTGGTTATTTACAAAATCAGCCCTTGCAACTTCAGCTTTGACAAAATTAGCTTGGTTAGGATTTAACAGAACACCTAACGGGATTACTAACTGGATTAACTCTAAGAGGTGTTACCACATGATTATGAGTTCTAAATCTTTGAATTGAATACGATCGGCTAACGATTAATGAGGTGTAGGTTTGAACAAGTATATGATTCAATGTCGTGTTGTTATTTTATTATGGAAAATAAATTAAAACAGTGTCGGAAAATCAGGGATGTTACAGTCTCCCCATGTTAAGGGAATTTCGTCCCGAAATTTAACTAATGGAAGCTCTTAAAAATCAAGAAAAAGGTGGAAGTTTTTGGGTTCTCGGTGAGTTTTGATTGTTGGATTCTGGGGAGTGTAACCATTGACATGGCTTAGGCCTGATACTCAAAGTTGAATATAAAGAGTGATAATAAATTTTGTTTTGAAATGAATTTAAGGAGGAGATTATCGAATAAAAATCCTGAATTCTAAATGTGAGATGTATTATTTGGAATGAATTTGATGGGACCTTGATCATTAGGGTTTGTGCATGATGTAGTCTAATATGTTTAAAAATGTCAGTGGGTAAGAGATTTCGTATACAATGGTTTAGGTCAAAACTTCACGTGACAGGAACAACGCTACTTCTGATAATATGATAGGACACATATATAGGAAGTACCATCGGCGTATCCACCATGTCCTTGTCATAACACATCAGTTTCGTTGATACATATCATGATAAGTTTTAGGTCACAACACACGACAAAATTTCACTATGTTTCCCATGTGCTGATTTTTATAATTCCGTGTGCACCCGTAATTACTCAAATCATCGCCTGGTACGTATAGATCATCTCGTTGTGTGCGGGTCAAGAGGGGCAAAATTTCACTCCGTCCATGTCCATTGTTTTCACATAAAAGTCGCTAACAAATAACTATGTCTTTAAGCAGGTAAGTTCACAACTAAAGAGTAGTATAACCTAGAGTTTCTTAGTTTGCTCGTGTTTGAACAAGAATACGTCAAATTTCGAGTCGTTTCCATGTATTATGGCTTCAACTTTGGTGAACAAAGTGCATGACCATGTCTTGTGTATAACGTAATCAATCAATTGTAATAATTGTAAGCAATTTGATTTCATGTATAAAGTAAACACACAAGTCTCATGTATGATCTAGTGTCACGTAGCTCGAAATCAAATAAGTCTCATGTATCGCGTGAACAATTTAGCACCACGTATTTTGTAAATTATAAATCTCCCGTGCGGAATGTAAGCAACATAGTATCATGTGTATTGTAGGAGATGAAGTTCATGTATAGTGTCGATAACTTAGCATCATGCATTTTGTAAGTCAACAAGTTCTCACGTGTAATGTGAACAGCCTAGTATCACATGTATTGTAGGAAACAAATTTCATGTATGGTGTTGACAACTTAGCATCATGTATTTTGTAAACCCGAAGCTCTCATGTGGAATGTAAACAATATAGTGTCATGTGTAATATAAACAGTTTAGTATCATGTATATTGCATAATGTGCAACGTTTAGCATGATGCACCTTCTAACCACATGAGTTTCATGTTAATGTGGTCAATCTAGAATTATGTATCAAACAACCAACGGTTATGTGTCATGTATATTGCAAATAACTAAGTTTCTGTATTATGTGTTCAATCTAGTAGCATGTGTATTGCAATTTAGCATGTTTCATGTGTTAAGTGATCAATCCAGTAAATTATGATTTGTAGGCAAACTAGTTTCATGTATTATGTAATTTGTGTAGCATTGGGTATATTGAGAATAACTGAGTTTCATGTATCATGTGGTTGCGTTGGGTATATTGTGAACATGTATACGTAAGTTGTTGAACTTCGTGTGTGACGTATACTAACGGGTTTGCATGTGATCGAGTGTTGCGGACAAGCGTGTTGTTTGGCGTTCCTGTATAATGTGGTAGTTAGGTTGTAGCTCTTAAATCTCATTGAGGTTGATGGGGAGGGTTAAAGTCTACGCGATATGGATCGTCTCTTGAAGCGACAAACGAAAGGTAGCGAGGAGGTTTTGAAAACGTTCGGGGAAATGTGTTTACAAATATTGATCTTTGCTTGAAAATAGAAAGTGATAAATTGTTCCTTGTTGTAGATATATAAAGTAGTGAATCCATTGATTCACATAATTTAAATAAATAGACAATTTATGGAAAAATCTTTTAATTTAAATTTTCAGCTATTAATAAAAGGATATTTCTAAGCGGAATTATTGGCTAAACAAGTAGTCGTATACTAATTTAGCCAGGGTTTAGGAATATTTTTCTTTAATGAGGAAAATCATAATTATTTATCAATTCGGAATAATATTTTTATAAAATAGATTGTGTTAAGTTTCTCTATCAGGAGAGAAGTTTTATGGAAAATTTATGTTTTTTTTATACTATTTAAAAGTTTGATAAACATTTTGTTTGAACGAAATAACGAGGTTTGTTTAAATCAAATAATTGGATGATTTGTTTACGAAGGAGATTGCTCGTAGTGTACTAAATTGTGGTCAATGGGAAAGATAATACTTGGAGAATTTTGATGAAAATATGATGGGTGTATTTCACACTCAACGTATTGAATTTATGAATAATAACTTTGGAAAATATAAAATTTAGTAATGCTGAAATGTATTCAAAACACGGGGAAATGGTTCTCAAACTGAATTAAATAAGAAAAATAATCCTGTTAACGCCTCCTGTAGCTTTCCACTAGAAGGAGAATAATTCCCAAGGCGAGCACCGCTTCGAGGATAGAGATTAATTCCTTTTGGTACCCTAATTGGTTTGCTAGGCTATTCATTCCTTGGTGAGCATACACAGGTTTGTATATAGATAACATATAGTTTGTAAATAAACAAATACTTACATAACATGATAAATAAGGCATTTATGGGGAGCAGCTATTGTGTAACCAAGTACAATCAAACCTTTGTAACTAGCATGCAAAAATTGTGTTGTCGGTAACAATCACCCTACCTGGGTGGGTTTGTCAGACTCAATAGATCTATCATTGTTTACCGTCGGCTTGAATAGTTAATGATTGCACATAATCGCATACAAAAGTTAGCACAACTAGCACTCGGGCATAAAGCTCAAAT
The DNA here is from genome assembly GCA_023525975.1 of Smallanthus sonchifolius. Classification (NCBI taxonomy): domain Eukaryota; kingdom Viridiplantae; phylum Streptophyta; class Magnoliopsida; order Asterales; family Asteraceae; genus Smallanthus; species Smallanthus sonchifolius. The sequence goes on from CM042045.1 coordinate 30,997,616, forward strand.
TTCACACATGAATGTAAAGCGGATTTGTACTTGTGTAGTTTGTGTAAGTGTAAGCAATAGTGTTGTATATTGTTCATGTTCCACCCCAAAAGTGTAAAAGAGTAAAATGGGCTATGTAATACTCACTTGGTTTGAAGGCGTAGCTAACACACGAGACTAGATAGTAATACGAGGTCCTTATAATGCACAATGTTAACCTAGAGTGTAATATGTATCGAAATCAATAGTATGCACAATAGTCTATGTCTAAGTCTAAGGTTAAATTGGATGTGTGTATAAGGAATTTGAAGTTGTAGGTGTTAGTGTTAGTGGTTTGTACTTAAATGGTGTTGTATAAAATGTGAGTTTGGAATAACTAAATAATAAAATAATAAGATTATTATTTGTTTACTTAGTTATAAAAATAATGATGGTATTAGAGGTAATTAGGTATAACCTAAATAAATAATTTTTGTTTAAATGTAAACTAAATAAATAATTGTAACCTTATTTATTTATTTATAAAATATGTAACTTAGTCATTTAGTTATAAAAATGTATTAAATGTTTTATATTAAATATAAATTTCTTTACCTTATTTTAATAAAGATGTTTAAATCAATTATGTAAATAATAATTAAGTGTAGGGTTAAACAATAAATATAGATTAAATTTTGTAAGTTTTAATAATAAATTTCTATTTATGTTAAAATAGAAATTTGATTCTTTTAAATAACATTAATATAAATCTTTATAAAATCAATGCTTTTTATTTAAAAATTTAATTTGAAATACTTTTTGTTTTTAAAATATGGGAATAATTATTCTGCCAGGACTTTTCTCACACACACGACCGTGCCTGAGACAAGGCACCATCGTGCTAGGACCACGGGCGTAACCGCGCTGGTCAAGGGTGCGACTGTGTTGATCAAACAGAAGATACCCAAGGCTGCTCACTAGGCACGACTGTGCCTGGGCCAGGCACGACCATGTCTAGGGTTCTGATGGCACGACCAGGTCTAGCCAAGAGGCACGACCGGGTCAAAGGGTGAGGCACGACCGCGCTTGGAGAGGCGCGACTGTGTCTTCATGGAGCACGACCGCGCTAGAAGACTAGCGTGACCGTGTCTGTTCCAAAACAGGAACGAATTGGTTGATTCTTATGATAATAGTGTTAGGAATCATAGGGCTTTCACCCATCAGGTTATTACTAGTCTTTTTGTATAGTTTAATTGTATTTAAAACACGTACAAGGTATGATTCGATTAAACCATTTTAGAACGAACCCTAGTGTAACATCCCAAAAATAGTAAATAAGTAACTAATAACGCGATACAAATTTAAAACGTCAAAAATGAAATAAAATTGGATGGGCTTGGGCTCGGCTCCAACGGGCCGAGCGAAGCCCAGGTATATAAGGGCCAAGACAGCCTTGAATCTCTCATTTTCCACCAACACTTGCAAGCTAGAGAGAGAAAGGAGAGTCGGGCCTAGAGCGAAGCCCAGGTATATAAGTCCCAAAGCCTATGTGTAGCAAATCTTGATCAAATCACACATTAGCACCTCAAACATGAATAAAATAAGGTCAACTAAAAAGTTGGTGAGCATACACAGGTTTGTATATAGATAACATATAGTTTGTAAATAAACAAATCCTTACATAACATGATAAATAAGACATTTACGGGGAGCAGCTATTGTGTAACCAAGTACAATCAAACCTTTGTAACTAGCATGCAAAAATTGTGTTGTCGGTAACAATCACCCTACCTGGGTGGGTTTGTCAGACTCAATAGATCTATCATTGTTTACCGTCGGCTTGAATAGTTAATGATTGCACATAAGCGCATACAAAAGTTAGCACAACTAGCACTCGAACACAAAGCTCAAATTTCACACATGAATGTAAAGCGGATTTGTACTTGTGTAGTTTGTGTAAGTGTAAGCAATAGTGTTGTATATTGTTCATGTTCCACCCCAAAAGTGTAAAAGAGTAAAAGGGGCTATGTAATACTCACTTGATTTGAAGGCGTAGCTAACACGAGATACTAGATAGTAATGGGGTCCTCGTAATGCACAACGTTAACCTAGAGTGTAATATGTATTAAATCAATAGTGTGCACAATAGTCTATGTCTAAGTCTAAGGTTAAATTGGATGTGTGTAAAAGAAATTTGAAGTTGTAGGTGTTAGTGGTTTGTACTTGAATGGTGTTGTATAAAATGTGAGTTTGGAATAACTAAATAATAAGATTATTATTTGTTTACTTAGTTATAAAAATAATGAAGGTATTAGAGGTAATTAGGTATAACTTAATAAATGATTTTTGTTTAAATGTAAATTAAATAAATAATTGTAACCTTATTTATTTATTTATAAAATATGTAATTTAGTCATTTAGTTATAAAAATGTATTAAATATTTTATATTAAATATAAATTTCTTTACTTTATTTTCATAAAGATGTTTAAATCAATTGTGTAAATAATAATTAAGTATAGGGTTTAACAATAAATATAGATTAAATTTTATAAGTTTTAATAATAAATTTCTATTTATGTTAAAATAAAATTTTGATTCTTTTAAATAACATTAATATAAATCTTTATAAAATCAATGCTTTTTATTTAAAAATTTAATTTGAAATACTTTTTGTTTTTAAAATATGGGAATAATTATTCTGCCAAGACTTTTCTCACACACACGACCGTGCCTGGGACAAGGCACGATCGTGCTAGGACCACGGGCACGATCGTGCTAGGACCACGGGCGCGACCGTGCTGGTCAAGGGTGCGACCGTGTTGATCAAACAGAAGATACACAAGGCTGCTCACTAGGCACGACCGTGTCTAGGGTTCTGATGCCACGACCAGGTCTAGCCAAGAGGCACGACCGGGTCAGAGGGTGAGGCACGACCGCGCTTGGAGAGGCGCGACCGTGTCTTCATGGGGCACGACCGCGCTAGAAGACTAGCGCGACCGTGTCTGTTCCAAAACAGGAACGAATTGGTCGATTCTTATAATAATAGTGTTAGGAATTATAGGGCTTTCACCCATCAGGTTATTACTAGTCTTTTTGTATAGTTTAATTGTATTTAAAACACGTACAAGGTATGATTCGATTAAACCATTTTAGAACGAACCCTAGATTCGGGTTCGTGTAAATTTCGCTATTGTAAACCCAAATTAGTTTGGGGCTTTTGATCTATAGACTAAATCGAATGTGTGAAAGGTTTCAATTACCTGGAAGGAGGATGAATCGATGGTGTATGGGTAGATTGAATTCCGGTGATGACGGGTTTGGGTTTCCGGCGCCTTCTTCTGCAATTTCGACTGACTCAGTGTTTCCGGGAGTTTCAAAGAGGATCGAGTGGTGTGGTTTGTTTGTTTGCTTGAGAGAGTTTGGGTTGTAATGGATGAATTCATGGTTGCAATGAGGATAATCGACGGTTATGAGGGGGATCGACGAAATTGGGTTAATACGTCGTAAAGATAATGATTAAAACCTTAATTGGGTTTGTTAAAGTGTGAAACGGTTACGGATTCGAATGGTCCTGCAATTAAGAGCTGCATTTACGTTTCAACTGATGAGAGGCGCGACCGTGCCTATATGAGGCGCGACCGTGCCAAGGTGAGGCGCGACCGTGCCAATAATAGACGCGACCGTGCCAGACGAGGCACGACCGTGCCAAAACGTGGCGCGACCGTGCCTACTAGGGTTTCTGGTTATTTACAAAATCAGCCCTTGCAACTTCAGCTTTGACAAAATTAGCTTGGTTAGGATTTAACAGAACACCTAACGGGATTACTAACTGGATTAACTCTAAGAGGTGTTACCACATGATTATGAGTTCTAAATCTTTGAATTGAATACGATCGGCTAACGATTAATGAGGTGTAGGTTTGAACAAGTATATGATTCAATGTCGTGTTGTTATTTTATTATGGAAAATAAATTAAAACAGTGTCGGAAAATCAGGGATGTTACAGTCTCCCCATGTTAAGGGAATTTCGTCCCGAAATTTAACTAATGGAAGCTCTTAAAAATCAAGAAAAAGGTGGAAGTTTTTGGGTTCTCGGTGAGTTTTGATTGTTGGATTCTGGGGAGTGTAACCATTGACATGGCTTAGGCCTGATACTCAAAGTTGAATATAAAGAGTGATAATAAATTTTGTTTTGAAATGAATTTAAGGAGGAGATTATCGAATAAAAATCCTGAATTCTAAATGTGAGATGTATTATTTGGAATGAATTTGATGGGACCTTGATCATTAGGGTTTGTGCATGATGTAGTCTAATATGTTTAAAAATGTCAGTGGGTAAGAGATTTCGTATACAATGGTTTAGGTCAAAACTTCACGTGACAGGAACAACGCTACTTCTGATAATATGATAGGACACATATATAGGAAGTACCATCGGCGTATCCACCATGTCCTTGTCATAACACATCAGTTTCGTTGTTACATATCATGATAAGTTTTAGGTCACAACACACGACAAAATTTCACTATGTTTCCCATGTGCTGATTTTTATAATTCCGTGTGCACCCGTAATTACTCAAATCATCGCCTGGTACGTATAGATCATCTCGTTGTGTGCGGGTCAAGAGGGGCAAAATTTCACTCCGTCCATGTCCATTGTTTTCACATAAAAGTCGCTAACAAATAACTATGTCTTTAAGCAGGTAAGTTCACAACTAAAGAGTAGTATAACCTAGAGTTTCTTAGTTTGCTCGTGTTTGAACAAGAATACGTCAAATTTTGAGTCGTTTCCATGTATTATGGCTTCAACTTTGGTGAACAAAGTGCATGACCATGTCTTGTGTATAACGTAATCAATCAATTGTAATAATTGTAAGCAATTTGATTTCATGTATAAAGTAAACACACAAGTCTCATGTATGATCTAGTGTCACGTAGCTCGAAATCAAATAAGTCTCATGTATCGCGTGAACAATTTAGCACCACGTATTTTGTAAATTATAAATCTCCCGTGCGGAATGTAAGCAACATAGTATCATGTGTATTGTAGGAGATGAAGTTCATGTATAGTGTCGATAACTTAGCATCATGCATTTTGTAAGTCAACAAGTTCTCACGTGTAATGTGAACAGCCTAGTATCACATGTATTGTAGGAAACAAATTTCATGTATGGTGTTGACAACTTAGCATCATGTATTTTGTAAACCCGAAGCTCTCATGTGGAATGTAAACAATATAGTGTCATGTGTAATATAAACAGTTTAGTATCATGTATATTGCATAATGTGCAACGTTTAGCATGATGCACCTTCTAACCACATGAGTTTCATGTTAATGTGGTCAATCTAGAATTATGTATCAAACAACCAACGGTTATGTGTCATGTATATTGCAAATAACTAAGTTTCTGTATTATGTGTTCAATCTAGTAGCATGTGTATTGCAATTTAGCATGTTTCATGTGTTAAGTGATCAATCCAGTAAATTATGATTTGTAGGCAAACTAGTTTCATGTATTATGTAATTTGTGTAGCATTGGGTATATTGAGAATAACTGAGTTTCATGTATCATGTGGTTGCGTTGGGTATATTGTGAACATGTATACGTAAGTTGTTGAACTTCGTGTGTGACGTATACTAACGGGTTTGCATGTGATCGAGTGTTGCGGACAAGCGTGTTGTTTGGCGTTCCTGTATAATGTGGTAGTTAGGTTGTAGCTCTTAAATCTCATTGAGGTTGATGGGGAGGGTTAAAGTCTACGCGATATGGATCGTCTCTTGAAGCGACAAACGAAAGGTAGCGAGGAGGTTTTGAAAACGTTCGGGGAAATGTGTTTACAAATATTGATCTTTGCTTGAAAATAGAAAGTGATAAATTGTTCCTTGTTGTAGATATATAAAGTAGTGAATCCATTGATTCACATAATTTAAATAAATAGACAATTTATGGAAAAATCTTTTAATTTAAATTTTCAGCTATTAATAAAAGGATATTTCTAAGCGGAATTATTGGCTAAACAAGTAGTCGTATACTAATTTAGCCAGGGTTTAGGAATATTTTTCTTTAATGAGGAAAATCATAATTATTTATCAATTCGGAATAATATTTTTATAAAATAGATTGTGTTAAGTTTCTCTATCAGGAGAGAAGTTTTATGGAAAATTTATGTTTTTTTTTATACTATTTAAAAGTTTGATAAACATTTTGTTTGAACGAAATAACGAGGTTTGTTTAAATCAAATAATTGGATGATTTGTTTACGAAGGAGATTGCTCGTAGTGTACTAAATTGTGGTCAATGGGAAAGATAATACTTGGAGAATTTTGATGAAAATATGATGGGTGTATTTCACACTCAACGTATTGAATTTATGAATAATAACTTTGGAAAATATAAAATTTAGTAATGCTGAAATGTATTCAAAACACGGGGAAATGGTTCTCAAACTGAATTAAATAAGAAAAATAATCCTGTTAACGCCTCCTGTAGCTTTCCACTAGAAGGAGAATAATTCCCAAGGCGAGCACCGCTTCGAGGATGGAGATTAATTCCTTTTGGTACCCTAATTGGTTTGCTAGGCTATTCATTCCTTGGTGAGCATACACAGGTTTGTATATAGATAACATATAGTTTGTAAATAAACAAATACTTACATAACATGATAAATAAGGCATTTATGGGGAGCAGCTATTGTGTAACCAAGTACAATCAAACCTTTGTAACTAGCATGCAAAAATTGTGTTGTCGGTAACAATCACCCTACCTGGGTGGGTTTGTCAGACTCAATAGATCTATCATTGTTTACCGTCGGCTTGAATAGTTAATGATTGCACATAATCGCATACAAAAGTTAGCACAACTAGCACTCGGGCATAAAGCTCAAATTTCACACATGAATGTAAAGCGGATTTGTACTTGTGTAGTTTGTGTAAGTGTAAGCAATAGTGTTGTATATTGTTCATGTTCCACCCCAAAAGTGTAAAAGAGTAAAATGGGCTATGTAATACTCACTTGGTTTGAAGGCGTAGCTAACACACGAGACTAGATAGTAATACGAGGTCCTTATAATGCACAATGTTAACCTAGAGTGTAATATGTATCGAAATCAATAGTATGCACAATAGTCTATGTCTAAGTCTAAGGTTAAATTGGATGTGTGTATAAGGAATTTGAAGTTGTAGGAGTTAGTGTTAGTGGTTTGTACTTAAATGGTGTTGTATAAAATGTGAGTTTGGAATAACTAAATAATAAAATAATAAGATTATTATTTGTTTACTTAGTTATAAAAATAATGATGGTATTAGAGGTAATTAGGTATAACCTAAATAAATAATTTTTGTTTAAATGTAAACTAAATAAATAATTGTAACCTTATTTATTTATTTATAAAATATGTAACTTAGTCATTTAGTTATAAAAATGTATTAAATGTTTTATATTAAATATAAATTTCTTTACCTTATTTTAATAAAGATGTTTAAATCAATTATGTAAATAATAATTAAGTGTAGGGTTAAACAATAAATATAGATTAAATTTTGTAAGTTTTAATAATAAATTTCTATTTATGTTAAAATAGAAATTTGATTCTTTTAAATAACATTAATATAAATCTTTATAAAATCAATGCTTTTTATTTAAAAATTTAATTTGAAATACTTTTTGTTTTTAAAATATGGGAATAATTATTCTGCCAGGACTTTTCTCACACACACGACCGTGCCTGAGACAAGGCACCATCGTGCTAGGACCACGGGCGTAACCGCGCTGGTCAAGGGTGCGACTGTGTTGATCAAACAGAAGATACCCAAGGCTGCTCACTAGGCACGACTGTGCCTGGGCCAGGCACGACCATGTCTAGGGTTCTGATGGCACGACCAGGTCTAGCCAAGAGGCACGACCGGGTCAAAGGGTGAGGCACGACCGCGCTTGGAGAGGCGCGACTGTGTCTTCATGGAGCACGACCGCGCTAGAAGACTAGCGTGACCGTGTCTGTTCCAAAACAGGAACGAATTGGTTGATTCTTATGATAATAGTGTTAGGAATCATAGGGCTTTCAACCATCAGGTTATTACTAGTCTTTTTGTATAGTTTAATTGTATTTAAAACACGTACAAGGTATGATTCGATTAAACCATTTTAGAACGAACCCTAGTGTAACATCCCAAAAATAGTAAATAAGTAACTAATAACGCGATACAAATTTAAAACGTCAAAAATGAAATAAAATTGGATGGGCTTGGGCTCGGCTCCAACGGGCCGAGCGAAGCCCAGGTATATAAGGGCCAAGACAGCCTTGAATCTCTCATTTTCCACCAACACTTGCAAGCTAGAGAGAGAAAGGAGAGTCGGGTCTAGAGAGAGAAAGTTGACAGATCGACACAAAATTGAAGGAGCACGTTACTACTGAGCTCGTGAGCAAAACCTCCGAATCAGAATCACAATCCAGGTAACGATTCGACCTTAAACTGAGTTTTTCTTCGTTTTGGGGTTTTTCAGGATTTAGCTAAATAGGAGACGTTTTTATGGATGAAACTTGAAAATAAGCTTAGAACTAGCATCTAGAGTGAAAACCGCACCTTTTGATCAAAGAAAGTTGTAAGATTAGCATGATCGGATTAACATGCAAAATTTCGGACATGTCCAGAAAACAGGTGCTGCGTACTTATCAAGTACGCAGTAGAGACGTCCTGCGTACTTACCAAGTACGCAGGTACGCAGGAGAAAGATCATGCGTACTTACCAAGTACGCAGGTACGCAGGAGAAAGATCATGCGTACTTACCAAGTATGCAGGTATGCATGAGAAAGATCATGCGTACTTACCAAGTACGCAAGAAGAATGCTCTGCGCACTTGTCAAGTACGCATGAGCAAGGCCCTGCGCACTTACTAAGTGCGCAGGCAGCAGACCAGTAAGTAAAGTCGGTATGTTTAGAATGATTAAACCGTTAGAGTCAGGAATGGGTCTGATGTGTATTTAACTACCTAATTCAGATCGTACGTGACGTTGTTGGACCTTTGTTTAGGACAACCAAGACTAGCTTTTCAGGTGAGTTCTATGTGCCCCCTTCTATGTTATGTGCAAAACTTATTAAATGTTTTGGGGCTGAAATGTATACACTAAATGAATAAATGATATGAATGCTAATGTGATCATACGTGATGTACTAATATATATTTTATATATATATATATAAGAGAATGAATTATGAATAAAGAATGAAGCGTATGATTATAAAGAATGAATGAAAGAAGGACATAACGTAAATGAATGAAATCTTACTTTATATTATATATATTGCATGTAATGAATGTATGTAAACGTTATGAACCCTTCTATGACAACGGCTACTTCGATAGACGGACGACCACGTGATTATTTTTCAACCGGGACGAAAACGTTCCTTCGCAAGCTAGGACGTATATTAAGGCACTAATGGACGGTCGAAGCAATTGCCTTAACTAAAGTAGAACGGTTGCATACATAATGGTCGCGTGGGAAACGGATGCCCTAGGGTAGACGGAAAAAAGAACGGACTACGACGGTAGGACGGTTTAAGAGCGGACGAACAAAGTTGCCGAACGGATTTAATGAAAGAACGGACGGTTTTCTAGAGCCGGACGATTAATGAAATGGGCTACGACGGTAGTTCTCACTGCGATTTCTTTGTGACATTCGCGACAAGTGTGATGGGTTGATCTCCCTTAAGATTATGGCCAATAACTGTTCTCCCCCCCAAAAGTAAGTATGTATGTACATATGTATATACATAAAATGAATGTTATGTGAGAACAGTAAAGTAAAGAATATGTAAAAGCACGAATATTACATATGTTATGTACACATATATATAAAATATTCATGATAAGATAAGTATTATGTATGATTGTCCTTAAACTAGAACTCACCAGCGTTAACTGACTTTTAGTATACATTTCAGGTAAAGGAAGAAAGGGACGTGCGATGGCATGAAGGTTACCCGGCATAAGACTGACATCCCAAATTTATTTATATTAAGACAATGTTATGTATTTAATAGTTAAGACTTCCGCTGTTATGTCATGTAATTTGAATGATGTTTGCTTCCGCTACTTCTGAATGTTTTAAATTTAAGTTCAGTATTTATGACTATGTTTATGAGTAAATCCAACAAGTGAGGTTACCCGGGAAAGGGGCCTTACAAGTTGGTATCAGGGCAATAGTTTGAGAGATTCAGACATCCCTAAATGTCTGGACTCAAACTGATTATGGGACCAACGCACGGATGTCAGTATGGGTAACCAACGCCAACGCCAGCACGGTAAGTAAGTACTAGAGTTAATACACTTGGATAAGAGTAGATACCTTAACTTAGAACAAATAGTTGTCAATGTCACAACCGATTTGAAGAGTTTTGAACCCGAAAAGCAATGTAAATTAGTAATCACAAACTGGTCACTGTAATTAAAAATTTACCTTGCTCGTACTGTTCCAAACTATGATCTGAAGAAATGACATTGATGTATTCCCTCTATAACTATCAGGAAACTAAGAATTATGGCTGGTGGAGGAAGAACAGGACGTCGAGGCGGTCGTACTGGCCGAGTCGGTAGACCTCCATTGAATCAAAGGAATGAGGAGGAAGAGAGTGTGCATGCAGAACACACTGAGAGTGTGCACGAAACAGAGGTGACCCCAACTGGAGACGACAATCCAGGGCCGATACAGTTGGAACCCGACGTCAGGGATGCTATTGCCAGTGAAGTTGTGCTCACTCTGAAGAAAGTATTGCCTGATCTACTATCTGAGGCACTAAAGAAAAGTAAAGAGGATGATGAAGGAGGCCATGAAGAGAAAGTGTATGATAGTGATGGGGATGAAGTGAAAATGGGATCAAGCAATCATGGGTGCACTTACAAAGGATTCAAAGACGGAGACCCACCCAAGTTCGATGGGATCAAGGATTCAGTGGCAACGCTCGAATGGATTGAGAGGATGAACGTTGTAATTAACATCAGCGAGTGTCGACCGGACCAGGCTGTTAAGTATGTTGCACATTCTTTCACCAATGAGGCACTAAGTTGGTGGAGGAACATTCAGAGGACAAAGTTGCCAAACGCACTTGCCAGAATGACATGGGAAGATCTGAAGAAGCTGATAATCCAAAAGTTCGGCCCACAAAACGAGATTGATCGTTTGGAGAACGAGTTCCTAAACTTCAAGGTTGGCAACAAGACTCATCGCCAGTATACCTCAAGATTCAATGAGCTAGCCCAACTGGTACCCCACCTAGTGGAGACATAAGAACGAATGATTAAGTACTATGTAAAGGGCCTACCTCAAAGGGTCCGTGTTCATGTAAAAGCTAATCTACCATCGACCTTCGAGTCGGTAGTCAACCTGTCTGGAATCGTCTACAACAATTATGCCAATGAGTACCCGACACCTGAGACACAAAAGAGAAAGTGGGAAAACCCGTCTAGAGGCACCGGGAAAGGGAATGTAACAACTGAACTTTAGAAGCCAAGGTTGGATGAATATGAAACATGCAAGAAATGTGTAAGGCAACATCTTGGCGAGTGTCGAATCGGCACCACCATGTGTTATAAGTGCGGGAGGCCGGGGCACTACTCCCGAGATTGTCTAAAGGACGTCAAGTGCCAAAGTTGTGGAAAATATGGACACCAGACTAGGGATTGCAGGAAAACCAGACAATCCAGTCCGGGAAAGGAAAAGGAGGCTGAAAAGGAACAACCGCAGGCTAGGACTCGAGCCTACGCCCTAACTGAGGAGGAAGCAAGGGGAAACCCTGATGTTGTGTCAGGTACGTTCCTAGTTAATAACGAACATGCTGCTATTTTATTTGACTCTGGTGCTAGTAAAAGTTTTATATCCAATGCATTTAGTCGTAAACTAGGTTGCACTATCAACACCATAGTAAAGGTCTTTAGCGTACAAACTGCCGTTGGTAAAAATTCGGCAGTATAAAGTAACAGAGGATTGCATCATAGAAATAGAGGGTCATAAGTTCCCTTCTAGATTATTCCTTCTCACCTTAGGAGGATTCGATATAGTATTGGGTATGGATTGGCTAGCTACCAACGAAGCTCAAATCATATGTAAACGTAAGAGGATACACCTCAAAGCTCCTAGCGGCAGTCTAATTACGGTTTATGGGGATTGGAATTGCATGATGCCGAACATCATCTCGATGATCAAGGCCGAAAGATACATGAGGCGCGGTTGCGAAGCTTATTTGGCATATGTTATTGATGATAGAATGAAAATGAATGAACTCAAAAATGGACCCGTGGTGTGCAACTTTCCAGAAGTATTCCCTGGGGATCTACCTGGGTTACCACCCGATCGGGAAATAGAATTTCATATTGACTTATTGCTAGGAGCTGAGCCCGTTGCAAAAGCCCCCTACCGATTGGCTCCATCAGAAATGAAAGAATTGATGTCTCAACTAGAGGAACTAACAGAAAAAAGATTTATTAGACCGATCATCTCACCGTGGGGCGCTCCGGTATTATTTGTAAAGAAGAAGGACGGCAGCATGCGCATGTGCATTGACTACCGCGAGTTGAACAAGAGGACAGTAAAGAACAAATACCCACTACCTAGAATAGACGACCTTTTTTTATCAACTTCAAGGTGCAAGTTGGTTGTCAAAGATCGATCTTAGGTCGGGTTATCATCAGTGAAAGTAAGAAAAGAGGACGTACCAAAGATCGCGTTTCGCACGCGTTATGGGCATTTTGAGTTTCTCATGATGTCCTTCGGATTGACCAACGCACCAGCAGCGTTTATGGATTTGATGAATAGAGTATGTCGAACCATGTTGGATCGATCAGTGATAGTTTTTATAGACGACATACTGGTATATTCGAAAAGCGAGGGTGGTCACTACTGTCACCTAAGGGAGGTTTTAGAGGTGCTAAAGCAGGAAAAGTTGTACGCAAAATTCTCCAAATGCACGTTCTAGCTTAGGGAAGTCCAATTCCTAGGTCATGTAATAAACCCAAATGGCATTATGGTGGATCCTGCAAAGATCGAGACAGTAAAGGAATTGAACGTCCCAAAGACACCAACATAGATACGGAGTTTTCTAGGATTGGCAGGCTACTATCGAAGGTTCATTCAAGATTTTTCAAGAATAGCCTTGCCACTAACTAAGTTGACACGAAAGGAAGTGAAGTATGAATGGGGTCAAACCCAAAACAACGCGTTTGAATAACTTAAGGCACAATTAACCCAATCTCCAGTCTTGACTCTACCTGAGGGAAATGAAGACTTGGTAGTCTATTCTGACGCTTCGGGGTAGGTTTGGGGTGCGTACTTATGCAATGAGGAAAGGTAATTGCTTACGCCTCGCGGCAACTAAAGATTCACGAGGCTAACTACCCAACACACGATCTAGAGTTAGCAGCAGTAGTTTTCGTGTTGAAAATATGGAGGCACTATCTATATGGAGTCAAATGCACCATTTACTCCGATCACAAAAGCCTGAAGTACTTTTTCGAGCAAAAGGAATTAAACATGAGACAAAGGAGGTGGTTAGAGCTATTGAAGGACTATGACTGTGAGATATTGTACCATCCAGGCAAGGCAAACGTGGTGGCTGACGCTTTAAGTAGAAAGGAAGAATCGACACCTATCCAGATCAAAGCGTGTCAGCTGATTATAACGCCAGATTTGATGTGTGAAATATCAAAGGCACAAGATGAATCACTATCTGAAAGAAATATAAAACGGGAAAGAATAGTAGGACAACAAGGGAATTTAGATGCAAATGCATACGGTGTACGAACTAGGTCTAGCCGGATGTGGATACCTAAGATTGGCGAGCTTAGAGCCAAAATAATCGATGAGGCCCATAAGTCTCGTTATTCTATCCACCCCGGGACAAACAAAATGTATCAAGACTTGAAGAAAGAGTACTGGTGGCCGGGCATGAAGAATGATGTGACTGAGTACGTGAACAAGTGCTTGACGTGTTCACTAGTTAAGGCCGAGCACCAGAAACCATGCGGTAAAATGCAACCCTTACCAATACCGGAATGGAAGTGGGAGGAGATCACGATGGACTTCATTACCAAGCTACCGCGAACAGCTAAAGGCAATGATACCATTTGGGTGATCATCGACCGCTTGACGAAAAGTGCTCACTTCTTGCCAATACGTGAGACTTGTTCGTCAGAAAGACTAGCAGATATATTTATTAAAGAAGTTGTGAGTAGACATGGTATGCCGCTGTCGATTGTGTCCGACAGGGATACTAGATTCACGTCAAGGTTTTGGAAGAAATTCAATGAAGCAATGGGCACTAGACTGAACATCAGCACCGCTTACCACCCCTAAACCGATGGACAATCGGAAAGGACCATTCAGACCTTGGAGGACATGCTCCGGGCCTGTATCATTGACTTCGGTGGGAACTGGGACAGCCATCTACCATTGGCAGAATTTTCATATAACAACAACTATCACTCGACTATTGGCATGCCGCCATTTGAAATGTTGTATGGGAGGAAATGTAGGACCCCGGTTTGTTGGGGGGAAATTGGACAAAAGGATTTTGCAACTCTCTAAGTGGTCAAAGCTACTTCCGAGAAATATGATCAAATAAAAGCTAGAATGAAAGTTGCAAAAGACAGACAGAAATCATACGCGGATAAGAGAAGAAGGGATTTAGAGTTTCGAGTGGGGGACATGGTACTGTTAAAGGTATCACCATGGAAAGGAATCATTCGATTCAGAAGACGTGGCAAATTAAGTCCAAGGTTTGTCGGACCTTTCAAGATTTTAGCGAGAGTGGATCCAGTTGCTTACAGACTCGACCTACCCGTTGAGCTTAGTGGAATACACCCTACGTTCCACGTGTCGCACTTACGCAAGTGCCTAGCTGACGACACAACTCACATACCTTACGACGAGATCGAAGTAGATAACAGTCTAAATTATGTAGAGGAACCGATAGCCATCCTTGACAGAGCTGAAAAACGACTACGCAATAAGTCGATTCCTCTAATCAAAATACAATGGAAGCACAGAAAAGGGTCAGAAACTACGTGGGAAAAAGATGACGAGATGAGGGGGCTATACCCTCAATTGTTTAACGTATAAGTAGTTTCGAGGACGAAACCTCTTTAAGGAGGGTAGACTTGTAACATCCCAAAAATAGTAAATAAGTAACTAATAACGCGATAGAGATTTAAAACGTCAAAAATGAAATAAAAATGGACGGGCTTGGGCTCGGCTTCAACGGGCCGAGGGAAGCCCAGGTATATAAGGGCCAAGACAGCCTTGAATCTCTCATTTTCCACCGACACTTGCAAGCTAGAGAGAGAAAGGAGAGTCGGGTCTAGAGAGAGAAAGTCGATGGATCGACACAAAATTGAAGGAGCACGTTACTACTGAGCTCGTGAGCAAAACCTCCGAATCAGAATCACAATCCAGGTAACGATTCGACCTTAAACTGAGTTTTTCTTCGTTTTGGGGTTTTTCGGGTTTTAGCTAAATAGGAGACGTTTTTATGGATGAAACTTGAAAATAAGCTTAGAATTAGCATCTAGAGTGAAAACCGCACCTTTTGATCAAAGAAATTTGTAAGATTAGCATGATCGGATTAACATGCAAAATTTCGGACTTGTCCAGAAAACAGGTGCTGCGTACTTATCAAGTACGCAGTAGAGACGTCCTGCGTACTTACCAAGTACGCAGGTACGCAGGAGAAAGATCATGCGTACTTACCAAGTACGCAGGTACGCAGGAGAAAGATCATGCGTACTTACCAAGTACGCAGGTACGCAGGAGAAAGATCATGCGTACTTCCCAAGTACGCAAGAAGAATGCTCTGCGCACTTGTCAAGTACGCATGAGCAAGGCCCTGCGCACTTACTAAGTGCGTAAGCAGCAGACCAGTAAGTAAAGTCAGTATGTTTAGAATGATTAAACCGTTAGGTCGGGAATGGGTCTGATGTGTAGTTAACTACCTAATTCAGATCGTACGTGACGTTGTTGGACCTTTGTTTAGGACAACCAAGACTAGCTTTTCAGGTGAGTTCTATGTGCCCCCTTCTATGTTATGTGCAAACCTTATTAAATGTTTTGTGGCTGAAATGCATACACTAAATGAATAAATGATATGAATGCTAATGTGATCATACGTGATGTACTAATATATATTTTATATATATATAAGAGAATGAATTATGAATAAAGAATGAAGCGTATGATTATAAAGAATGAATGAAAGAAGGACATAACGTAAATGAATGAAATCTTTCTTTATATTATATATATTGCATGTAATGAATGTATGTAAGCGTTATGAACCCTTCTATGACAACGGCAACTTCGGTAGACGGACGACCACGTGACTATTTTGCAATCGGGACGAAAACGTTCCTTCGCAAGCTAGGACGTATATTAAGGCACTAATGGACGGTCGAAGCAATTGCCTTAACTAAAGTAGAACGGTTGCATACATAATGGTCGCGTGGGAAACGGATGCCCTAGGGCAGACAGACAAAAGAACGGACTACGGCGGTAGGACGGTTTAAGAGCGGACGGACAAAGGTTGTCGGACGGATTTAATGAAAGAACGGACGGTTTTCTAGAGCCGGACGATTAATGAAATGGGCTACGACGGTAGTTCTCACTGTGATATCTTTGTGACATTCGCGACAAGTGTGATGGGTTGATCTCCCTTAAGATTATGGCCAATAACTGTTCTCCCCCCAAAAGTAAGTATGTATGTACATATGTATATACATAAAATGAATGTTATGTGAGAACAGTAAAGTAAAGAATATGTAAAAGCACGAATATTACGTATGTTATGTACACATATATATAAAATATTCATGATAAGATAAGTATTATGTATGATTGTCCTTAAACTAGAACTCACCAGCGTTAGCTGACTTTTAGTATACATTTCAGGTAAAGGAAGAAAGGGACGTGCGATGGCGTGAAGGTTACCCGGCATAAGACTTACATCCCACATTTTTTTATATTAAGACAATGTTATGTATTTAATAGTTATGACTTCCGCTGTTATATCATGTAATTTGAATGATGTTTGCATCCGCTACTTCTGAATGTTTTAAATTTAAGTTCAGAATTTATGACTATGTTTATGAGTAAATCCAACAAGTGAGGTTACCCGGGAAAGGGGCCTTACACCTAGATTCGGGTTCGTGTAAATTTCTCTATTGTAAGCCCAAATTAGTTTGGGGCTTTTGATCTATAGACTAAATCGAATGTGTGAAAGGTTTCAATTACCCGGAAGGAGGATGAATCGATGGTGTACTGGTAGATTGAGTTTCGGCGATGATGGGTTTGGGTTTCCGGCGCCTTCTTCTGCAATTCCTACTGACTCAGTGTTTCCGGGAGTTTCAGAGAGGATCGAGTGGTGTGGTTTGTTTGTTTGCTTGAGAGAGTTTGGGTTGTAATGGATGAATTCGTGATTGCAATGAGGATAATCGACGGTTATGAGGGGGATCGACGAAATTGGGTTAATACGTCGTAAAGATAATGATTAAAACCTTAATTGGGTTTGTTAAAGTGTGAAACGGTTACGAATTCGAATGGTCCTACGATTAAGAGCTGCATTTACGTTTCAATTGATGAGAAGGTGAGGCGCGACCGTGCCAATAATAGGTGCGACCGTGCCAGACGAGGCGCGACCGTGCCAAAACGTGGCGTGACCGTACCTACTAGGGTTTCTTGTTATTTACAAAATCAGCCCTTGCAACTTCAGCTTTGACAGAATTAGATTGGTTAGGATTTAACAGAACACCTAACGGGATTACTAACTGGATTAACTCTAAGAGTTGTTACCACATGATTATGAGTTCTAAATCTTTGAATTGAATACGAACGGCTAACGATGAATGAGGTGTAGGTTTGAACAAGTATATGATTCAATGTCGTGTTGTTATTTTATTAGTTAAAATGAATTAAAATGGGGTCGGAAAATCAGGGATGTTACAGTAACGAGAGGACCAAATGAAGCTCAAGTACCCCCATCTCTTCACTGATGTCGTCGCTTCCACTACCTAAATTTCGGGACGAAATTCCCTCAACATGGGGATACTGTAACATTTCTGATTTTTGTTATCTGTATTTCAATTCAATGTGACACGTTTCAAATTCCAATTTAGTACACTGACTTGTTCTATTCGTACCAACAATTAAATACTATGTTCCAATGCAAATCCACAAATTTTACACGAGTATACCCTATTAAACTATACATAAGTCCATATTTATACAAATCTGTCAATACTGAAACTTGCAAGGACTGATTTTTATAAATTAATAAGAAACCATAATAGGCACGGTCGCGCCTCGTTCTGTCACGGTCGAGCCAAGTGCTATGGCACGGTCGCGCGCCTTGCGTTGGAACGGTGTGCCTTGGCACGGTCGCGCCTCATATGGGCACGGTCGTTCCTCTTGACGGTTGAAACGTAAAAACGATCTTTAATCCTAAATTCATTCAACTCGGTAACCGTTATACACGTTCGTCTAATAAAAAACATCATTAATCAATTAAACAACGACATTACACCTGAATTAAAACCAATTATAGATTTTAATATGAAATCGTCGACCTCTTCATCTCTTACTCGTCGAATTCATCATTTCTATTGATACTCTCTCAAACCAAACAACTACGCACCATAGCTAACCCTCTCTGAAGTTTTTACGCACACCAATCTCACCGGAATTGCAGCAGAAGACGCCGGAGATCAAACCCGTCGTAGCCGGAACTCATTCTACCCGTACAACATCGATTCATCCTCTTTCCGAGGTAATTGAAACCTTCCAGACTTTCGATTTAGTCTATAGATCAAAAGCCCTAATCTAATTTGGGCTTACAATATGGGAATCATCACGAACCAGAATTTAGTTTTCGTTCAAAATGGATTTAATCGAACCCTGCTTTGAATATGTTTTAAATACAATTAATATATTCCAAAAAACTCGTAATAACCCTACAGATGAAAGCCCCATGAATTCCAACACTAACAATATAAGAATTAGTCAAATCGTTTCTGTTTTGGAACAGACACGGTCGCGCTAGCCTACTAGCGCGGTCGTGCTTCATGAGACACGGTCACGCCAATACCATCGCGGTCGTGCCCCAAACACTCAGACCCGGTCATGCCTCTTGGCTAGACTTGGTCGTGCCTCACAACCCTAGACACGGTTGTGGCTGGCCCTAGCACGATCGCGTATTGGTCAACACGGTCTCGTCCCTGACTAGCACGGTCGCGCCCGTGGTTCTAGCACGATCATGCCCTGTCCCAGGCACGGTCTTGTGTGTGAGAAAAGCCTTGACAGAATAATTATTTCCATAATTTAGAAACAATAAGTATTTCAAATTAATTTTTAAATAAAAATAATTAATTTTATAAAATAAATGAATAGAAATTGTTTATTTAAAACTTACAAAATTAAATTTATATTTATTGTTAAACCCTACACTTAAATATTATTTACACCATTTACTTAATCATCTTTATGAAAATAAAGTAAAGAAATTTATATCTATTATAAAACATCTAATACATTTTTATAACTAAAGGACTTAGTACATATTTTCTAAATAAATAAGTTAACAATTATTTATTTAATTTACATTTAAACAAAAATCATTTATTTAGGTTATACTTAATTACCTCTAATACCTACATTATTTTTTATAACTAAGTAAATAAATAATAATTTTGTTTATTATTTAGTTATTCCAAACTCAAACCTTAATTTTATACAACACCATTCAAGTACAAACCACTAACACCTACAACTTCAAATTCCTTATACACACATCCAATTTAACCTTAGACTTAGACATAGACTATTGTGCATACTATTGATTTCGATACATATTACACTCTAGGTTAACATTGTGCATTACAAGGACCTCGTATTACTATCTAGTCTCGTGTGTTAGCTACGCCTTCAAACCAAGTGAGTATTACATAGCCCATTTTACTCTTTTACACTTTTTGGGGGGGAACATGAACTATTCAAGCCGACGGTAAACAATGATAGATCTATTGAGTCTGACAAACCCACCCAGATTGGGGTGATTGTTTTCGACAACACAATTTTGCATGCTAGTTACAAATGTTTGATTGTACTTGGTTACACAATAGCTGCTCTCCATAAATGCCTTATTTTATCATGTTATGTAAGGATTTGTTTATTTACAATCTATATACTATCTATATACAAACCTGTGTATGCTCACCAACTTTTTAGTTGATCTTATTTTATTCATGTTTCAGGTGCTAATATGTGAGATTGATCAAGACATGCTACACATAGGCTTTGGACTTAGTTAAATTTAAATAAAGAATACTACGTATTTCCATTATGCACTTGTTTGAATTTGTTTGTTGTTGAATTGTTTGAAATGAAATTTGATGATTAAATTATTGAAATCTAGTCAACCTTGTACTCATGAACAGTCTACATGTCCCGCCCCGACGTTTCCGCCGTCGGTTGGGGTGTGACAGTTAAGGCATATGTGAATAAAATCCATTTGTAGTAAATGGAGGAGAAACACTCTTGTATCACATCTCGCTATTCACTTTATCATTAACTTTATCCTCAATGTTTTCACCAGTTCCTTTATATCCAAGCCTAGAAGTTACTTTCTCATGTATTTGAGCTTCAATGATTCCACTAGCCACTTTCCCAGAAATGTTTATTTTATCAACTTTAGTTGTTATATTTGCTATCTTTTCCATCTTCTCGATCATCAATTTCTTTTATGTTTCTCTTTCAGCAATCAACAGTTGAATCGCATAATTTTTTCTCTTTAACTGAAGCTTCACATGAGAATTTTCTTTGGCATAGTCATCAATCTTCCTTTTATACTCTTTCTCATGATCTTTTAGAATTTTTTTTGTAGTATGTGCATGTTTCAAGGCATCCATCAGAAGTTGATTTCGATTCTTGTAAGCAATAATTTTCTCAAAACACTCCACATAACACAAATTTTCGTTGAGCAGTTCAGAATAAGCTGTAAGTTTCTGTAACTCTTTCACTTCTTCAGCAACCAAATCTGATTCTATACGTTTACAATTTCCTTGAAAATCATAACCGTATCCTCTTTTGATCACTATTTTGTTCTGATCAGCTTTGAGTTCATACAATTGTAGCTTTGCACACAAATCCTCTAATGAGTTAAATTGTAATCCTTTATTTCTGATATTAAGTTTATAAATCTCCCATTCCTGTGGTTGAGCATTGAGAAAATTATCCATGACTTCTGATTTTTCATATTAAAGATCAACCTCCTTTAGATCATTGATCAATTTCACATATATGTGATACTGGTCAGTCAAAGATTCTCCTTCTGCACGTGTGAAAACTTGATATCTTTTCTTTAATTGGTCTTGCCTGGCTTTTCCTTTCACATCTTCCTTATAAAGATCTGGATGAACATACCCCAATCCATTTACATAGACCTTATGCACATCGCCTTCGTCAGCCATTGAGAATTTTTTTTTAACTATCTAATTTTTTCAAAATCAGTGCCAAACATAGCTCTGAACATCCTCTAAAAATTTTGAACAAGAATTTTTTTCCTGTCAAAAAACTCTTTTTTTTACTCCCACACTTTTCGACCGAAAACTTTGACACAAGTCGCTAGTCTACTTGAAACATTTCGGAAATCAAGGGAAGAATCTGAGGCTCAACAGGCTCAGATAAATTCGTTGGTGGATGAAGTTACTATTCTAAGAAGCTAAAGGACTGGGAGTGAAGAGAGACTTGCAAGTGTGATGGCCCAGAACAAACTATTAATCAAAACGAATAATATGATTCTGGGACACATAACATCCTTAGAGGTACGTTTTGACATGCAGCGGAAAGAACATGAAATGATGGTCAAGTTAGTAGCTGAACTGACCAAGAAGCTTGCTGCTCAGGGGGAGAAAGAAAAAGAGAAGGAGAAGACATCAAAATCTACCGGTGATGAGGCTTGTCATCCGGTTGATTTAACAAAGGATGATGACAAAGACAAGGATCCTGAAGTCGGTCCTAGTGGAAGTGAGCAACAAGCTTTGGCGACAGTGCCCATTTCTACTGTTCCAATGGCTGAGGGGGAGTCGACTCACCAGGAAGGTAGTGATGCTTCATGTGGAAATAAAGGAAAGTCTATAGTTGACGTTTTGAAAGATTTATCTGATGACGTGTCGGATAATGCGATCTTATTCTTAGAGCCAGACTATTCCAAAGAAGCACAGATCGAGGCTCTCTACAATCTTGAAGAAGGAGAGATCGACTCTGGTGACGATTGGGATGAGGAAGATGATTATGTGGTGATAAAAGTTCCCAAGGGCGATGGGGAAGGAGAGTATGAGTTTGAAGATGGAGAGATCTTTGAAGTTCCATCCTTTGAATTTCATCTTGACACGGGTTCAGTCGAGCCTGCTAGTACTGTTGAGACGTCGACTGAAGCCTCCCCTGCCGACACTACACCTATGAATCCAGAGGCAAAGAAAGACAAACATATGCTTGAATGTTCATCAAAGGATCCGGCTCCGGTATGGAAAAAGACTTCACTCATAGACAAACACGGAGCGAGAGGGATGATCTTAGCTGTGAGGTTCGATGAGGAAAAGAAGTTGTTTGCAATCAAGCGAGCTGGGGGGGTTCAATACTTGAAACCAACCAACGATGCTTTCAACTCCTTACCAAGATACGACCTCACGAACCTAGTAAACCGAGAGCTGCTGGGTCACTCAAATAATGCAGTAGCGATGGGTTTGTGGCAGGTTCTACAGCGTGAGGTAAGATCTGGGAAATTCAAAACGTTTAAGCCTCAAGTAACCAAGCGAGTCAAGGACGAACGCTAGACATCTTGTGACTAAGAAAAGCTTAAAGAAACTGGTATACAAGCCAGTGCTATGTGAAACCAAGATTCCCCTGAGCAAGTTATCTTAGGATATCCTCGGTAACATATGGTACTGGTACGTAGATCCTAAAACAGGCGAGGCAGTGGTGATTGGAAAGGTGTGGTCCGATAGTGGAAGCTTAGTGCCAAGGGAATTGATCAGAGTGTTTGATGAAGCCTGCTTCATAAACTTCTCTGTTAAAGATCTGGAGACACTAGCTGACAAGTACTGCATGTACACGGACGAGTGGACAAAGTTCCTTGCTTCTAAATACGACAAGGTAATCAAGTTCTGCCTTGACTACAAGAAGAAGATGGAAGCTAAAGCTGGGGAGCAGTGAAGACCAAAGACAATCCAGAGCTGTTGTCAAGGGGAAGTTTGTTGAAGCACTTTTGTGTGACAAACACTCTGGATAGTGTCTTAGTTTATTGTACTTGTCAGTATGTTTTGTCTTTGTATTGTAATGTCTATATGTATTAGTTATCGAGTTGTGATTTCTAATGCATGTTATTATTGTAATCATTCTCTAAGTGTTTTGCACATTTAGCATGTGCGCGGAATTAGTTCCTGCGTACTTAGCAAGTACGCAAGAATACTCTTTGTACTTGCTAAGTACGCATGAACAATTTTCCATGCGCACTTGTTAAGTGCGCAGAGATCAGGTCTTCTATAAATAGAATAGGTTGACAGAAGATATGTACACAGACATTTGCACTCAGTATTTTCTCTGTGTAACCGTTCATGTTTATAATAGACGAAACTGTAAAGTGATTTCTTTGTCGGTTTACTTTGTGTTGTTTGATTCTCCACCTAGTCACGGGCATTCCGCACCTGGTCCGACTAGTCACACACCCACACGTAACGATCCGAGACACCCGAGCACCTACAAGCCGGGTGGGCTGTTTATTTTTTTAAAAATCGTTTTAATGCTCCAATCACTTTATCAAATTTATTTTATAAAAACCTTTACCATTTAGAGCTAATTAGTACAATAATTAACATATTTTCAATAAAAAATAATTTATGTTTGCGATATAAATTGTTTAAAACCTAATTTTCCAATGTAAAAACCATTTAAAGATTTATATTAAATTAAAATTGTTAGTTTTTAAGATGTAGCATTTAAATTACTTATTTTATAAAATTGTGACAATTTTTTTTAAAATACAATACCATTATGTAAAGGGTATCTAAAACATATTTTTATGATTTTTACAATAAAATCTATTTAAGGTTTATGTTATATTTAAATAAATATAAATTTCCTAAATATATACTAATATATATATTTACACTACTTTTTAATGACACATTATTATAAAAATAAATAAATGAATAAAAAGAATTTATTTATTTAAATTATTTCTCTTTTTACATAAAACCCTAAAATAATTATTATTTTCTTTAAGACGTATATATTTTGATTTCACATTTTACTCAGAGTAAATTACACGGATAGTCCCTGTGGTTTACCCAAATTTTGGATTTGGTCCCTAGGTTTGAGAAACTACATAGGCAGTCCCAAACTTTGCACGCGTATTTCACAGACAGTCCCCCAACTAGGATGGTTGTTAGTTTGCTCTGTTAAATACCCTCACGTGCAATCCACCTGAGGGTATATTTGTCTTTTCGCGCCTATTGTTTATAAATGGACATGACGGGGTATTTAGGGTTTTATAAACAATAGGTGCGAAAAGAAAAATATACCCTCACGTGGATTGAACGTGAGGGTATTTAATAGAGCAAACTAATGTCCATCCATGATGGGGACTGTCTGTGTAACATGCGTGCAAAGTTTGGGACTACCTATGTAGTTTCTCAAACCTAAGGACCAAATCCAAAATTTGGGTAAACCACAGGGACTATCCGTGTAATTTACTCTTTAACTTAAAAACAAATACCAACTTACACACATTCATTACATGAAATTACACAAACCCTTTTGTACAAATCTCTAGACATCAAATCCCGTCGAACCTTAGACTTTGCCTAAGATTTTTGTGCATAACATTAATTAGATACATGCAATCCACTTATAGGTTGACATTGTGATTAAACTAATCACTTGTGCTACCTATTGCTCGTGTTATCTACAACAACTAATACATGTGACTTTTACATAGCCCCTTTACATTTTTGCACATTTTGGGGGTGAAACATGCTTTACAATATAAAATATTTGCAATTACAATATACAATTCTACATTATGATCATATGTTTGATTTGTGCTTGAATGTTATGAGTTAAAACTACATATACATGACATACACGTGCAATCATTAACTCTGTACAAGCTAACGGTAACATTGATAGATCTATTGTGTCTGACAAACCCACCCAGGTAGGATGATTATTACCGACAATGCATTAGGGTAACCCGCGTGTTATGCCTCAGTCACAAGGTTTGATTGTACACCTAGTTTAACTATAGATTCTCCATAAATGCCTTATTTAACATGTGTAATATGAATTGTATAAAACTCTTGAAAACTATTTGTGGTGTCAAAACCTATGTATGCTCACCAACTATTTTTAGTTGATCTGTTTTATCATGTTTTAGGTGCAAATCTTTGATTTATGATTAAAGTTGCTACATTTAAGATTTGAAGACCTAGTTATTTAAATAATTGAACTTTATTGATGTATTTTCAATTCCTTGAAATGTTGGATTTTATTATTTGAACTATGATATGAAATTAGATGTTTTAGTATATAACAACTTTAGCAAATCATGTGCTTATGAACAGTCTCCATGTCCCACTCCAACATGTTCCGCCGTTGGTTGGGGTGTAACACTAGCCAACTTCAAGAAGATGAATCATTTCACATAGGCGTTGACTATCCATATTAACATCGACGAATTTGAAAATTTGAAACTCGATTACCTGCATTGTACATGAACACCGAGCAACACGCTTGTCCACGAAGCTCGACCACCTACGAAATTTGATTGTTTACATTACCCATGAGATTTGATTATTTACATTTGATTGTTCACATTATCCATAAGACTTGATTGTTTACATTATACATAAAACTTGATTGATTGCAATTGATTGTTTACATTATACATGAGCCATTATTATTCATTTTATCCATGAAAGTTGATTGTTATAAGAAAGTTGAGTTTCATACACTATCTAGGAAATTTGATTACACGAATCATTTGTGAACATGAACATGATTGTCTATATTACTCACGAACTAGAGTATTAGTAAAACCTCGGGCTTAATGTATATGATGAGCGTAAGTACAAGAGACTATGAACTTGATTACCAGCAAAGTTATCTATTGACATAGTTATTTATTAGCAACACATTTGTGAAACAATAGTTATGATTTAAGTGATTTTGTGTCCCCTCTTGACCAGCACACAATGGGAAGATCTATACGGACCATGCGACAATTTGAGTAATTACGGGTGCACACGTAATTATAAAAGCCAGCGCATGGAAAACATAGTGAAGTATGTCGTGTGTTATAACCTAAAACCTATCGTGATATATAGTAACGAAACTATTGTGATATGATAAGGGCATGGTGGATACGCTACTGGTAATTCCTATATATAAGTGCTCCTGTCATATTGTCAGAAGTAGCGTTGTTCGTGTCACATGAATTTTATGTTATTTTGACTTTGACCAATGTTTGTGAAATCACTTTTCTAGTGAAATTTCTTGAACATGTTAGGCTACATCCTAAATTAGCTTTGATCATCTCTTTCTCATGATACATTCCATCTTTGAAGTCCAAAATATTTTTCAACAGCTTTCTCCTTAATTCTCGTCGAACTAAATCCACTATTATCTTTCATACCTGACTTGAGTATCAGACCTGAATCTTGTTATCGATTGTACTTCTCAAACCGACAGTTAAAGCTCATTGGGAATCCAAATGGTACCTAGAGTTTACTTGGGAAACGTACGGATAAAATGCAGACCAAGTACTTGCACTTATCCTCTACGGATTGTTCCTAATTTCAAGTCCGGAACGAAATTCCCTAAAGTACGGGAGACTATAACATTTGTGATTTTCCCATTTCATTGTATTCATCGGACAAACCCATATAATCAACAAGTAAGTTCAAATTTCAACACATCATATTTATACATCATTGTCACACCCCGACCGATGGCGGAATCATCGGGGCAGGACATGTTGACTGTTCATAGCACAAGGTTGACTAAATTGAAATATATTAAATGTCAAATTCCATTACAAATATTCAAACACAAACCAAAATCCAAGAAATAAACATAATTGGAATACATAAAACTCTTTATTTAGTTTAACTAAGTCCAAAGCCTATGTGTAGCACATCTTGAACAAAGTCACACATTAGTACCTGAAACATGAATAAAATAAAGTCAACTAAAAAGTTGGTGAGTATAACACAGTTGTATGTAGATAGCATATAGTTGAAAACAAATCCTTTACATGACATGATAAATAAGGCGTTTATGGGGAGCAGCTATTGTGTAACCAAATGTACAATCAAACCTTGTAACTAGCATGCAAAACAAAGTGTGTTGTCGGTTTCAATCACCACGTATCCTGGGTGGGTTTGTCAGACTCAATAGATCTATCATTGAAAACCGTCGGCTTGTATAGTTAATGATTGCACATAATCGCATACAAAGGTTAGCACAACTAGCACTCGGGCATAAAGCTCAAATTTTGCACACATGTATGTAAATAGGATATTTGCACTTGTGTTGTTTGCGTAAATGTAAATGTGTAATGTGTAATGTGTGTAGAGTTTATGTTCCACCCCAAAAGTGTAAAAGAGTAAAAAGGGGTTGTGAATACTCACCTAAAGCAAGCAAGGAGAAGGACGGAATGGTGTAGGAAGCTCGAACTCTTGAAATCACCCTTGAAACACCTAGAAACTTCAAGGCTCTAGCTAAACTTTTTAGACGATTGTTCTTGATTTTTGAAAGGTGTAAAGTGGTGGTGTGTGTGCATGTGTCGATATATATACACAATGGAAGAGAAATGGGGCTTGAGTGTTGCACTCAACCAAATCATTGCAAGAGATGATTGACTTGATGGAATGACTCTTGCTTGCACACTTGGATGATGGAGCATGGGTTTATGACCATAATGATGGAATAGATTGGTTAAACAAGTGGGGTGGGTGGTGTTTGCTCATTCTCGGCCGAAAAGGGAAAGGGATGGGGGGTTGGGTGTTGCATTCAACCTAATCATTGCAAGACATGGCTTGAGGTGATGGATTGACATCTTGGCTAGATTCTCACTCAAAGGGGCATGGTCTTCTTATGACACAAGTATAGAAGTGGTGAGGTGATGCTAGGTGGGTGGGCCCCCTTGTTTTTGGCCGAATAGGGGAGAAGGGTGGGGGTTGGGTCTTGTTGCACATCTAGTTGGGTTCTAACTACCTAGTTAGATGTCTCTTTAGTAGTATATACCCGGTAGGTGATACCGTGATATAATACTCGGCGTAGGAACTTTTAGTGATTAAAACTTTATATGTATATACCTAGATATATATATATATATATACATACATATATATATATAATTATTAGATGAAACGAGGGTTGAGTATAGATCTCAACAAGTCATCATCATTAAGATTTGATGCTGGAGTGGAGTACAATCAAGGATATAATGATGGTGATGTGATCTTTATGTTGCTTGCATCTTTGGTCATATGATTATGACGCCTGAGTGTTGTGTAAGCAAAGCAATCATGATGATGATGTGATCTTTATGTTGCTTGCATCTTTGGTCATAATCATGATAATTATGACGCTTGAGTGTTGTGTAAGCAAAGCAATCATGATGATGATGTGATCTTTAGATGTGGTATACTACCTGAGATTTATACCCGCTTTAATATCTTTATTTATTAAAACGTCTCACTAGACTTTTACTGTCAAGTTCTTGTTAATCACCAACGACCGTACTTTGCGGGTTATCTCTGCTTATTTTCCTAGTAATTCTTAAAAATTACTATTTTGATATAATTTCCTTTGTTAGATTCCTTGACTTTACTTAGTCAAAATAAAACTTCAGGAAATATATGTTATGATCGTGCATTTATGTAATATGGATATTGACCTGAAATACTGGGTGTCGCAGTATATAACCGAGTAAAACTTGAGTATTTGTATTGAATCATTGTATTTAATTGTAGATACGAATAGAACAAATCAGTGCACTAGAATTAGGTTTGAAAAGCGCTATATTGAATCGAAATACGGATACTAAAAATTAGAAATGTTACAGTCTCCCCATGTTGAGAGAATTTCGTCCCGAAATTTGGCTAGAAGGAGCGACGGCATCAGTAAAAAGATGAGGGTACTTGAGCTTCATTTGGTCTTCTCGTTCCCAAGTGAATTCAGGACCACGCTTAGATTCCCAACGAACCTTGACAATAGGAATACGACTTCCCTTGAGTTGTTTAACTTCACGATCCATGATTTCTACCGGTTTCTCAACGAAGTGCATCGTCTCATCAATGCGCACGTCATCAAGCGGTATATGGAGATTCTCATCAGCGAGTCATTTCTTCAGATTAGCTACATGAAATGTAGGATGCACATTGCCAAGAGATGGAGGTAAGTCGAGCTTGTAAGCCACTTTCCCAATCCTTTCAAGGATCTTGAATGGCCCAACATAGCGAGGTGCTAACTTGTCTTTCTTTCCAAAGCGGATCACTTCCACGGGGACACCTTTAGAAGAACAAGGTCACCGATTTGGAATTCCAAGGGTTTTCGACGTTTGTCGGCATAACTCTTTTGCCGACTCCTCGCTACTCGAATGTTGTCACGGATTTGAATGATCTTATCGGATGTTTCTTGAATTAGTTCGGGACCGGTGATTTGTGCTTCACCAATCTCGTTCCAACAGATAGGAGAACGACACTTGCGACCATAAAGAGCTTCGAATGGAGCCATGTTGATACTTGTGTGGTAGCCATTATTGTAAGAGAACTCGATCAGGGATAAATATGAATTCCAATTGCCACCAAAATTGATTACACAAGCTCAAAGCATGTCTTCAAGAGTTTGGATTGTTCGCTCGGTTTGACCATCAGTTTGGGGATGGTAAGTCGTGCTTAAATCCAATCGTGTACCAGGAGCAGTTTTGGAGAGATTGCCAAAAACGAGAAGTGAACCGAGCATCTTTATCGGATATTATGTTCAAGGGAACACCATGACGGCTCACAATTTCGTCAATGTAAATTCGGGCTAGTTTCTCAACCTTATAGTCTTCGCGGATAGGCGAGAAATGAGCAGATTTGGTGAGACGATCAATGATCACCCAAATGCTATCATAACCACTCGTGGTGCGAGGGAGCTTGTCGAAAAGAAATTTTTGAATTCTAGATGTAAGTTGTATTATTTGGAATGAGTTTGATGGGATTTTGAAATTTAGGGTTTGCGTAAGATGTAGTCTGATATGCTCAAGATTGTCAGTGGGTAAGAGATTTCATAGACATTGGTCTGGGTCAAAACTTCACGTGACACGAGCAACGCTACTCATGATAATATGATAGGAGACTTATATATAGGAAGTACCATCGGCGTATCCACCATGCCCTTGTCACATTACATCAGTTTCGTTGTTACACATCATGATAAGTTTTAGGTCACAACACACGACAAAATTTCCCTATAGTTTCCATGCGCTGATTTTTATAATTCCGTGTGCACCCGTAATTATTTAAATCATCGTATGGTCCGTATAGATTGTTTCGTTGTGTGCGGGTAAGGGGGGCACAATTTCACTATGATCACGTCTATTGTTTACACATAAAAAGTCGTTAACAAGTAACTATGTCCCTAATCAGGTCAGTTCGTAACTAAAGAGTAGTAAAGTAGTAACACTTAAAGTTTCTTAGTTTGCTCGTGTTTGAACAAGAATACGTCAAACCCCGAGTCGTTTCAATGTATTATGGTCTTCAACTTTGGTGTACAAAGTGCATGACCATGTCTTGTGTATAATGTAATCAATCCAGTAGCATAGGTATTGCAAGTAAACATGTTTCGTGCATTACGTGATCAATTGAGCAAATTGTGATTTGTAGGCAAACTAGTTTCATGTATTATGTAGTTTGCGTAGAATTGGATATATTGAGGATAATTGAGTTTCATGTACCATGAGATTGCATTGAATATATTGTGAACGTGTATACATGAGTATTGAATTTCGCGTGCGATGTGTACTAACGGGTCTTGCGTGTGATCGAGTGCTGCGGACAAACGTGTTGTTTGGCGTTCTTGCATAATGTGGTAGTTAGGTTCAAGTCCTCACATCTCGTTGAGGTTGGTGGGAAAGGTTAACATCTACGCGGTATGGATC
Organism: Smallanthus sonchifolius; assembly: GCA_023525975.1. Classification (NCBI taxonomy): domain Eukaryota; kingdom Viridiplantae; phylum Streptophyta; class Magnoliopsida; order Asterales; family Asteraceae; genus Smallanthus; species Smallanthus sonchifolius. Next base: position 31,028,819 of record CM042045.1, read on the forward strand.
GTCTCTTGAAGCGTCGAGTGAAAGGTAACGAGGAGGTTTTGGAAATATTCGGGGAAACGTGTTTACAATTACTGATCTTTATTTGAAAATAGAAAGTGGTAAATTATTCTTGATTGTAGATATATAAAGTAGTGAAATCATTGAATCGCATATTTTAAATGAATATGCAATTTATGAGAAAATATTTTTAATTTAAAATTTCAACTTTTGGCTAAACAAGTAGTAGCATATTAATTTAGCCAAAGTTTAGAATTATTTACTTTAATGAATAAAAATCATAATTATTTATCAGTTTTAAAAAAATATTTTTATAAAATTGATTGCATTACTTTCCTTATTAGGTGAAAAAGTTTTATGAAAAATTTATATTTTTGATATTATCTAAAAATTCGTTAACCATTTTGTTTAAACAAGATAACGAGGTTTTGTTTAAATCACAAAATAGGATGATTTATTTAATGAAAGAGATTGTTGGTAATGTACTAAATCATGTGGAATGAAAGAAGTGATATTTGAGAAAATTTGATGGGAATATAACAGGTGTAATTTACGCCCCACGGGTCAAATCAATGAACAACAACTGTAGAGTTGAAATATATGGAATTGATTAAATGCTGAAATGTTAAACATTATTCAAAACATAGGGAAATGGTTCTCAAATCGGAAATTTAAAGGAAATCAGTAGAAGTTTCTTCTAACGTCTCTGGTAGCTTTCCACTAGGAAGAAGATAATTGCCAAGATGACAACCGCTATAGTCACTCGAGTAGTAGATCTGGCTTCAGTCCTGGCGGTCTCTGTGCGATGTTCTTGCATTTATTTTTCGAGGATGGAGATTAACTCCTTTTGGTATCCTAATTGGTTTGCTAAGCTATCCATTCTTTGTCTTTGCAAGTCGTGTATTACTCCCTGCTCTATCCTTTGCCTCTCGAATTCTGAATTTCTTACATATTGATGGGAGTCATTGGTTGGAAATCCCATAACACCGGGGGGTGCCATGGTATGCCTTACCCAAGGGTCAGGAAGGTATGGATCGGGCATTAGGTATGGGTCTCTTAGTGGGGGTGGTAATTGATTGTGCAGATGGGGTGTATGATACGGATTTATGGGTGCGGGTGATTCAGGTGTTCGAAGTCTCGGGCCGGCGTTCCTGATCCAGTCCGCCCTTACCTCAAACCTTGGTCTGGCAGCCGGGGGTGTTGGTGACCGATACACGGGTATCTCAGGGTCTTCTTCCCAATCAGATTCTGTTCCAAGACGGTAAACCGGGGAGGGAGGAGAGTGGGAGTCCATGCTTAGCAGGAAAACATTGGAAAAAGTTGTAAGTGATAATGAAATATGAAGGGTCAAATATAGAAGGTCTTATGGGTTTTAGAGTTTGACTAGTCATAACGCCGAACCTTCACGATAGTATTTTAGAAATACACTTGACCTATAAGCAATGTATCCCAGAGGAGAATTCCCAGGAAAGAGGGGTGAGTCACTAGGACACACTTAAGTACCCTATCTTTCCTTAGCCAGAATTCCTCATAGGTTTACACACTCTTCCAGCCATCATGTATTAATAATACCATTGTTGGGCTCATGGTTACGATGAGAATTGTTGTGAACTGGGCTTTGAGGCCCAAAAGTAGGGTTTATTCATTTCAGTGGGCTTCTTCTTCTTGGAGGGTAGATGGGCTTCTTGGTTTATCATTGGTGGGCATTAGGCCTAATAGTTTAAGGCTTTGCACATAAAGGGTGATGGTATCAAATATAACAACAATTTTTCATGGTAAGCATGTAGCATATAGCATGTAACACATAGCACAAAATCATGAAGCATAGTATAAGTGGGTGTCCTAAAGTTATAGTCTAGGTCAAGATGTCTAATAACCTAAATCCCTATAACCAAGGCTCTGATACCAATATATCACACCCCGACCGATGGCGGAATCATCGGGGCGGGACATGTTGACTGTTCATAGCACAAGGTTGACTAAATTGAAATATATTAAATGTCAAATTCCATTACAAATATTCAAACACAAACCAAAATCCAAGAAATAAACATAATTGGAATACATAAAACTCTTTATTTAGTTTAACTAAGTCCAAAGCCTATGTGTAGCACATCTTGAACAAAGTCACACATTAGTACCTGAAACATGAATAAAATAAAGTCAACTAAAAAGTTGGTGAGTATAACACAGTTGTATGTAGATAGCATATAGTTGAAAACAAATCCTTTACATGACATGATAAATAAGGCGTTTATGGGGAGCAGCTATTGTGTAACCAAATGTACAATCAAACCTTGTAACTAGCATGCAAAACAAAGTGTGTTGTCGGTTTCAATCACCGCGTATCCTGGGTGGGTTTGTCAGACTCAATAGATCTATCATTGAAAACCGTCGGCTTGTATAGTTAATGATTGCACATAATCGCATACAAAGGTTAGCACAACTAGCACTCGGGCACAAAGCTCAAATTTTGCACACATGTATGTAAATAGGATATTTGCACTTGTGTTGTTTGCGTAAATGTAAATGTGTAATGTGTAATGTGTGTAGAGTTCATGTTCCACCCCAAAAGTGTAAAAGAGTAAAAAGGGGTTGTGAATACTCACCTAAAGCAAGCAAGGAGAAGGACGGAATGGTGTAGGAAGCTCGAACTCTTGAAATCACCCTTGAAACATCTTGAAACTTCAAGGCTCTAGCTAAACTTTTTAGAGGATTGTTCTAGATTTTTGAAAGGTGTAAAGTGGTGGTGTGTGTGCATGTGTCGATATATATACACAATGGAAGAGAAATGGGGCTTGAGTGTTGCACTCAACCAAATCATTGCAAGAGATGGTTGACTTGATGAAATGACTCTTGCTTGCACACTTGGATGATGGAGCATGGGTTTATGACCATAATGATGGAATAGATTGGTTAAACAAGTGGGGTGGGTGGTGTTTGCTCATTCTCGGCCGAAAAGGGAAAGGGATGGGGGGTTGGGTGTTGCATTAAACCTAATCATTGCAAGACATGGCTTGAGGTGATGGATTGACATCTTGGCTAGATTCTCACTCAAAGGGGCATGGTCTTCTTATGACACAAGTATAGAAGTGGTGAGGTGATGCTATGTGGGTGGGCCCCCTTGTTTTTGGCCGAATATGGGAAAAGGGTGGGGGTTGGGTCTTGTTGCACATCTAGTTGGGTTCTAACTACCTAGTTAGATGTCTCTTTAGTAGTATATACCCGGTAGGTGATACCGTGATATAATACTCAGCGTAGGAACTTTTACTGATTAAAACTTTATATGTATATACCTAGATATATATATATATATATATACATACATATATATATATAATTATTAGATGAAACGAGGGTTGAGTATAGATCTCAACAAGTCATCATCATTAAGATTTGATGCTGGAGTGGAGTACAAGCAAGGATATAATGATGGTGATGTGATCTTTATGTTGCTTGCATCTTTGGTCATAATCATGATGATTATGACGCCTGAGTGTTGTGTAAGCAAAGCAATCATGATGATGATGTGATCTTTATGTTGCTTGCATCTTTGGTCATAATCATGATGATTATGACGCTTGAGTGTTGTGTAAGCAAAGCAATCATGATGATGATGTGATCTTTAGATGTGGTATACTACCTGAGATTTATACCCGCTTTAATATCTTTATTTATTAAAACGTCTCACTAGACTTTTACTGTCAAGTTCTTGTTAATCACCAACGACCGTACTTTGCGGGTTATCTCTGCTTATTTTCCTAGTAATTCTTAAAAATTACTATTTTGATATAATTTCCTTTGTTATAGATTCCTTGACTTTACTTAGTCAAAATAAAATTTCAGGAAATATATGTTATGAACGTGCATTTATGTAATATGGATATTGACCTGAAATACTGGGTGTCGCAGTATATAACCGAGTAAAACTTGAGTATTTGTATTGAATCATTGTATTTAATTGTAGATACGAATAGAACAAATCAGTGCACTAGAATTAGGTTTGAAAAGCGCTATATTGAATCGAAATACGGATACTAAAAATTAGAAATGTTACAATCATCATTTGTAAAATATTATTTAAACGTTTGTTTATTTCCACTAAACATTTTTTATATAAAATGACTCATATTTTCTATTGATTTAGAACTCTATCAAATTTCATTTTAATAATCCATAAAAACATCAAACTTATGATATATATTTATTCACTAGACTATTATAAACCTTTCTTAACTCATGCATTAACTAATTTAACTAATCACGATTTTAATTCCAAATTTTCTTTTTAGTGAATTTCTAAACTAAAACTTCGTCATATATTTGGAGCTTGAATTTTACACGCATTACTGCGATTTATTATTTCGTGTCCATATTTAATTTTTCTGGAATTTTTTGGTAACGTTTTATCTGAAACGCAATCGAGTGTTACACGCGATATACACCTTGAAACATAAACTTACAAAGAAATCATTGTTTCATCTTAAATTAAACAAATCATGTAATTTATTAAAAGCATGAATAATTTATAAAAACTAATTATTGACAACTATTTAAAAGCTTTTAAAAAAGATGATAAAAGCAACAATTGATGACATCAAGCAAAACACCTATCACCATATTTAAAACTTAAGGAGGTATATATATATATATATATATATATATATATATATATATATATATATATATATATATATATATATGGGAGGGTTTAAGAGAAAACCACATAGTTAGGCAAAAACAAAAAAAACCACTAAAAACCAATTTTAACCAATAATATAGTAACATTTATTTTTTATTTTTTTTTATTTTTATTTTTTTTAGAAGAGTATCAATGTAATATTACACATTTTTACCAAAAAATTATTTAAATATTGGCTTACGTATACGTAACCCATAGTGTTACGTATACGTAAACAGAAAACAAAAAAATTGCGGTTATGTATACGTAACCCATAGTATTACACATTGTTTTAGTGGTTTTCTTGGTTTTTGCCTAACTTTGTGGTTTTCTCTTAATCTTTCCCCTGTATATATATTGTTGGAACTATTTTTAGGCCATCGCATATAAAACAGTCTGAAGACGGAAGAATTCTTTAAAGTTACAAGATTTCGACCGAATCCATATAGTTTTCGGACGAAATACATTTCGACCGAAATGTATTTCGGACGAACTCATTCTTTTTCTTCTAAGTATAAATTCTTGCTTAGTTTGACTTTTGTAAGGGGGCGTCATTTGATATATCAATACAATAGAGAGAGTTACAACTTTTACTATGTGTTTTTGATCCAATCTCATATCTTGATTATTCTAATCGATTTTAGTTTCTACCAATCTATTGCTTGATTTGCTCGAACAAAAGGTTTTCACACACACACACATATATATTATAGGGATCCGCTAAAAAGTGTAAAAAGTCGTTGAAAACGCTCATAACCGGCTCATATGAACTCTGATTTTACTCATTTTGGTGGCGTTAGAACCGTATCCTCGAACTCTACAATCTTAGCTTGTAGGGTTTAGCTTTTAGCGTTTAGTTTTTACCTTAGGGTTTAGCCTTAGGGGTTTAGCCTTAGGGTTTAGCTTTTAATATTTAGGCTTTTAGGGGGTGGGGGTTCTAGGTATTTGGGAGTGGGGTGGGGTGGGGTGGGGGTTAGGTTTTTGGGAGGGGTTAGGTTGGAGGTTTAGGCTTTTTGGGGGTGTTTTTAGAAGACTTTTTTGGTTTTTTAGGGTTTTTTTGTTTGGATTTAGGTTTTTAGGGGTGGGGGGTTTTAGGTTTTTCGGGGTGGGGTGGGGGTTAGGTTTTGAGGGGGTTGGGGTGGTGGTGAGGTTTTTAAAATACTTTTTACACTATTGGGATCTCTGCTTCAGCTTCATTGGCAGTTTGGGGAGTGGATGGGGGAGGGTTTCTTGCTTCATCTTCTTCCCATTCACACCCAGTTACTTCCTTCCAAATTTTCCTTACATCCTCCAACTCTGTTCTTCTAGATTCTGTTGCAGTGTTCAGAGTGGCGGTTGGTGAGGAGAGAAAAGAGAAATCTGAGTCATAGGAGGCATCTTCTTCAAGGCGTCCCTCCTTTTCAAGACGAGCTTTGATAGTCTTGATCATTGCTTGGCTCTCTAAGGAGTTGACATTGCAGATATGTGTTCTGAGCTCAAAAATGTTGTATAGGAAGTCTGAGTTGAGGAGTAGGATCTCATTGATGTGGTTGAAGAAGACAGATGATCCATCACTCAGAAAGAAGGTGAAACCAGAGGGACCAGTGCATGACCATCCTAGCACTGCCAGTCCCGTGACCATCTCATTATGGATGAAGCTTCTCCAGCAAACAATTTCTTCGTCAGTTAAAGTACTGCTCTTGATCAGGTCAAGTCTACTTGGAGCCAGTCTTTGTGCTGCTGCTGTAGAAGATTATGCGGGCTTTAGGATATGCCACCCTATTTTCTTCTTCTAATAGTCCTTCAAACCAGGGCAGATTTTCCTCTATTAAGTCTTGGAACCTGCATATTGCAAGTTTTGCTGAGAGATCTGAAGAGGTGTTGATGCAGCTGGATAAATACAGTTCAAGCACTTGAAGATGATTTAGTGCATCCCAGTTCAGCTCTTCTACTCTGATGAACTCTTTCCCAATCCAGAATCTCTCAGATTGACCATCATACCCCTAAGTTAGTATGGAGTCAAAATCTAGCTTGTCTGCAGTCAGTGTGAATTGGGGGCAGTGGTTAGACTTATTATGGCCACGGCTTCAGGAAGTATGCTGACTGATGGAGGTGTGTCTTCATGGTAACTTGCATTTGTCAACACCTCATCAAAGGCTTGGATAACCAACTTCCAATCCTCAGTGATTTCTTCCTCTTCATCTACTAAGTATGGCAAGTCATGAACTTGAACAAAGGCAGGTTTGAATAAGGAACTTTAAAATGCAGCCTACTCTTGTATCCAGTCCTCAAGGCTGTCAGCATCATCTTCTACAGCGACTATCCCCCATTTTTGGTTGCATCGGTGTAAAGGGTTGCATCTGTTTGAGTTCCCACTGATACAAGGGAAGGAGTAGGCACAGTTGAGCATTGATGGGCTTCATGCATAGAGACATGGTGCCTTAGTTTGGACACTTCAGCCTCTAGCATAGCCACCCTGGCCATCAATGCCATATTTTTGAGTGTCAGACTATCCTCATCCACATTTGTAGAATCCTTGGAGCTGGATGGGGTCTTAGGCCTAGCCTCTGCATCCCCATCACCCTAGTTTTCTTGGCACCTGGGATTCCTCTCAGTGAAGAGTGTTTCAAAGGAAACATCCTCACTGTGAGTTGCCGTGGTTAGGGCCTTAGTGATGTTATCACTGTCCTCCTGGTCAGTTGATGTACCAGGAGTAGTGACAGCCCTTACCACATTCACTCTATCCGTACTCCCATAGTAAACCTTCTTAGGTGATGAACTTGGGTTAGGTGCACTAGCAGCCAAGTCAATCAATACCTCTAAGATAGTGGTTGTTTGAGAAGGTATATCATCTTGACAAGGTGCCTCTACACTTAAGTTCAGAGAAGAAAAAATAATGGAATGGCTTAGTGGGTTGTTCTATGGATCCGGGATGTGATTCTGATCCTAATAGAGAAGCTTCCAAGGAAGTCTCTATAATGATGTGGCTATCCCTTTTGATATTCTTATCAGAATTTTGGGATTCTGAATGAGGGCTTTTAGGTTGGGATTCGGCCTTTGAGACAAGAAGAGAAGGAGTCTTCTTGCTCCTTTTTCTAGTATATTTTGCCGCAACTGGGGCCCTTTGTTCCAGTTGAACGATAACATCAAAAACAGGTTTAAGTAATTTATGTGCCTGTGCATCCTTAGTAGTATGCACAGGGGTTTGAACAGTGGAAGCATATTGTTGTTCAGGATGTGAAGAGGAGGGTGTGGGATCAGTATCAACTGGGATTGCTGAACTGTCACCCTGGGTACTTTGTATGTTCATCATTGTAGATAAAAATAGAACATTGACCCCTGAGAACTTTTTGGAAACAGTTCTCATACTTTGAAAAATGTTATTTTTATGTCCCAGCATAAGATAGATTTTGAAAGATCTTTTAATTCGTTATTGAAAACCTCCTGCAAGAATCTTGGGTAAATAAAAAATGATTGCTTTGCACCTTCTTGAAGGTTATATCTCAAACCTTCAAAGATGAGATGTGCAAAGTTGAAACCCAGGCCAGAAACCATACCATGAACAGCATAGGCAAGTGCGAAGCTCACTTAATACCATTCACTTCTCTTCTGGGATATACAATGTAGAAGAGTGTGGCATAGAAACTTCAATGGAGAGCCGCGCCTTTTCAATTATGTACTCGTTCTGATTTTCAGTGTACCCTATGGATACAAAGGTCCTCAGGTATTCTTCCTTCGAGTACGAAATGGCGGCCCCCTTGTCTTGAAGCTTGAGATGTTTTCGTAGAGTAGCTTCAGTGATGGTGATGTCTTTTCCATCTACCTTGGCTTGGATTTGGGGTATCCCCTATTCGATAGAATAGACGGCAGAGTTCCAGAAGTCCTCCATGTGAGGGATGTAAATGGTTGGGTTTACAGTGAGTGCATGGTGTATCTTTGATCGACAGAGAAAGTCGATCATGTCATTGAATCCCTCGGACTTCTTTCCTTTGATTAAGTATGCCGTGAGGTTGTGATATGGAGAGAACTTATCATCGGGATTGTTTGTGTCTACCTCTGCCATTTTGTTGGGTTTGGAGGGAAAGAGGATGGTTTTTGAAGGGTGGTTAAGGATGGAAAGCTTTGAATGTTGTGGAGGCTTGAAAGAAAGTGATGAGAGTTAGGGTGAAATTGAATGTGAAGAGGTGGTGAAGAAATTTGATTTGTGTTATAACGGCAGAGGAGGGAAAAAGCAAAATTACTTATACAATACAAGCTTATTCACTTTTTACTGTTACAGCTGTAATACACTAAAGCGGTCATGGTAAAGACGGTTTTTACAGCGGGTAAAGGTTAATTTGGACTTAGATTTACCCATCAGCAGCAAACTTGGTTGCTGCGGATGGTTAAGCCTATCCGTTGCAAGCTTGGTTGCTGCGGATGGTTAAGTCTGTCAGCAGCAAACTCAATTGCTGCTGATGGATACAATAATCCGTAGCAAGGATGTTGCTGCTGACAGCCTTAAAGCTATCCGCAAGAAACTTGTTCCTGCTGATAACTTAAAGCAGTCAGTGGCAAAATTCTTTTCTGCTAATGATTAAACCTGTCAGTAACCCTGCACATGAGAGAGATCTACTTAGTGGGAGGAATCCAAGAGCTTGCATCCTTGTAAAAAAGTGTTCTCGGATTATCAGTATCAGCATGTGTGTATTCAACGGAACCAATGATGATTCTTGGTGGAATTTTGGCTTTCCAATGCTGAAGTGGTGGTTTTCCAGCTCTCTTTGCTTTGTCAGCAGTAGATGTTGCAACTGAGGACTTTGGCTTATCAGTAGTAGATTTTGTTGCTGCTGATGGTTTTACTTGAGCAGCAGCAATCTTGGTTGTTGCTGAAGACTTGTCTTTGGGTCGCTTGGGCTTTAATTGATCAGCAACATTTTTGTTGGTTGCTGATGGTTTAACTTGGGCAGCAGCAATCTTGGTTGCTGATGAAGGCTTTTCCTTTGGTTACTTGAGTCTTACTTGATCAGCAGTAGTTTTGTTTGTTGCTGATGGTTTAATCTCTGAAGTATGCCTACCCTTCTTCATCTCACTGATAGGCTTTTGTTGAAGAGGAATTTGATGAAGAACCTGGTTGAATGGATTAAACTTACAATGTGCAGCAAAGTGGTATGATTCACCATAGATGATGCAGGATTGTTGGGGTTTTGGCAAATGCTTTCTTGGTGGGGATTGAGAGTTTCTGAACTGAGTTGCTTTGGATTCAAAACTTCTTAATTGTTTGTTCTTGTTTGTCTTCTCAAGGGCATGCTACTTTAAGTTTCTTTGTTGCTCAAGGTAGTAGAAACAGGTGCTGGCAGTATGGTTGTATCTTCCACACACAAAGCATGATTTAGCCACTTCGTCCCTTTGGGAGTACACATAATCCCTTTTCTTGAATAAGTCTTTGAAGTTCCAGGGATTGGCTTTATTGTGTTCAAAGGTGACTTCTTCCAATGTCTTTGGCACATAAGGAGCTTCCTCTCTTGGTTGAGGATTGGAAGACTGTCCTTTTTCAACACTTAGCTTTCTTCCTTCTAGATGATAGCTAATTTTGATTTGGTTAAAAGGCATAGGAACCGGAACAGCTGGTACTTGTACTGAAGAGATGAAAGGGATAGGAGCAGTTGTTTGAATGACTTCAAGGACAGGCGGTGATGAGGCCTCCTTAGTTTCAGTGAACTCGGAGCTCAGACTCTGATGACGTAGTGCATTCTTGCACCAACGGTTCATCCCTTGAAGGATCAAGATTTCGGTTGGCCTTTTCAAGATTTGAGAGATTGAAGCTTGGTTCATGGATGGCAACGTAGTCAGCAGGAGGTGCAACGGTTTGGTATTGTTCAGCATAGTACCCAGACCAGTTTTTACCTTGTCATGAACTTGAGCATCTAAAAGTCTTTGCAGCTTTTTGGATGCAAATTCATATTTGTCAACATGAACTTTCTGTTCTGCTAATTCTGCTATGGTAGCTTTTAATTTAACTAGTAGATCATCAATCTGAGTTTCAAGATTGGTTTGTTCATGTTTTAATAATGAAATCTCTTTCTTTAGGCAGTTAATTTTTTCTTTATAACTGTTTTCGACTCTTTTGAATTCAGATTTCATTTGATGAAACTCTTCATTTTGATCTATAAGGTTTTTATTATACTTTCTGTAGCCTAACAACTTATCAATACAAGTTTGGGAACAGAGATGTTCCTATACCTGAGGCGGTATCTCAGTTGTGTCTGCCATAAGAGCTTGGTTGTTGGCAAGCAGATCTTCATACTAAAAGCTCCAGTAAAAGTCAGAAGTTCCAATAGCTGCACAAGCTGCAGTTTGAGCTAGGGGAGTAGCTTGTTGCTGTTGTTGCCTTGGTTGGCTTGGCGAGCTTGTCTTGATTGAGCAGCACCTGGGTTTGCCCTAGGTGCCTTGCATTCTCTAGCAAAATGACCCAGTTGGTTACAGTTGTAACTTCTTAATTTGCTTTTATCCAAGCCAACTCTGGTGTTGGAGTTGTTGCTTGGAATGGGTCTTCCGGTTCTAGAGTAGAACCTTTTTGCTCTTAGAGAGAGCATGACATACGAGTGTTGTATGTCCATTTCTTCTAGATCATCTAGATGGAAGCATTCCAGATCCTCCTTGATGAAGGACATGTTGCTTGAGTTTTCAGAAACAAAAGCAGCAGAGGTTGAGGTTGAGGTTTGAGGAGGAGCTTCTAGGAGAAATGGTGAGGTGTTTGTTTGAGAGGTTGGAGTTTGAGGATGTGTGACGATGGGAGGATAATAGTTGCTTGCACTATGACCTGAATGGTTAGAGTGGAGGGTAGAAGAGGTGGTGGTGGATGCATAGGCTGTTTGGTAGCTTAAGCTTCTTTCCTTGGCCTGAATCATCTCTAATTCATAGGTCTTTAGCATACCGAAAAGCTCAGTCATCTGTAGAGTCTTCACATTTTCAGTTCTTCTGATGGACACTGTGTAGAGTGCCCAGCAACTAGGTAGAGACCTGATGAACTTCTTGAGAATATCTTCATTCTCCAGCTTCACTTTTGAGCACTGCAGCTCACCTACAAGATAAGTATATCTGTTATATAAAATAGTTAGAGACTCACCTCCCTTCCAGATGAAGTTTTCATATTGCTGCTTCAGGATGTCTCTTCTGTTTTCTTTTACTTCCTCTAAACCGGCAAACATCATCTCAAGAGCCTCCCATAGCACCTTTGCAGTTTTGTATCCTCTAAAGTTGTGAAAAACTTCATTTGGTAAGCACATCTGGATGGCTCCCAAGGCCTTGAAATCTACCTCCATTTTCTTGATGTCTTCATCAGAGTATTTGGAGGATTCTTTGGGAACCAGTGTACCTCCGGAATTAGCGGAGGCCACCATGGGTATGTGTGGTCCATCTTTAATGTATGTCCACATCCCATATTCTTGATAGCAGAAGAAGCTTTCCATTCTGTTTTTCCACATATCATAGTCTTCTCCAGACACCAGCCTTGGTGGTCTGTTGATGCTTCCCATATCTTCAAATCCATTGTTTTGTGCCATTTTTGATTTGTGACAATGGGTGACTTTAGCAAAGAGATAGTTTTGAATAGAACCAGAGAATGATTAAACAAGTGTGAGTTTGTTTAATATGTGAGCCAAAGCTCTGATACCACTTGTAGGATCGGTGAATACAAGATGGTTCTATTCTAGTTGAGATTGGCGGAAACAATCACAACTAAGCAATGTAAACAAGTAAACAAGAAGAATACTGATAAATGCAATTTGTATTAAGCTTCAAAGATTACAAGATTACAGAGAAAACTCTTAAGAAAAGCACACATATACAATGACTCTAAGTACTACTTATATAGTAACTTAGAATCAAGATAGACCCTTGATTCTAAGGATCAGATCTAACACAAGCCGTTGATCTTGTATTGAAGCTATTCTACATGTAACGACAATAAATACTACAAAAGTTATCTTTACTCAAACGTCTTCTTAGGCATCATTGCTTGAGTCCTTGGAAGAAGAGCGTCGTTGTCTTTTATTGTCTTGCACCAGTAACATTCTTTCTGCGTGGAGTGTGTCAGTGTTGCAGCAGAAAGTTGTCAGTGGTAATGGTTGCTTTATCGAAGCCAGTCAGCTGCAACGTTTGATCTTCAGTGGGAATGGCTATCAGCAGCAATGTTGTTGATCAGCAACAGGACACAACTGTCCACGGCTGCTGATGATTTGCCTATCAGCAGCAACTTTGGTATTCAACAGATAAGGCTATCCGTAGCAGATTTGTTCTTCAGCAGAAGAACAAGTATCCGCAGCATAAGCTTATCCGCAGCAGTTTGTCGATCCGCACCAACTCTGAAGTCCGCAGCAAACTCTGTGGTCCACAGCAGTTGTACTTAGAAAATTTTGCAGCCATCAGTCTTTATTTCTACACAGGTTACTGTCCCAACTGCCACCGAAGTCTATAATACAAGCACGGAGCATGTCCTGCAATGTTTAAATGGTCCTTTCAGACTGGCCATCCGTTTACAGGTGGTATGCCGTGCTGATATTAAGTCTCGTGCCCATCGCTTCGTGAAATATTTTCCAGAACCTCGATGTGAATCGTGTGTCCCGGTCAGATACAATCGTTAAAGGCATCCCATGTCATGCTATTACCTCGTTAATAAATACTTCTGCTAACCTTTCTGACGAGAACGTCTCACGAATAAGTAGGAAATGAGCACTTTTCGTTAAACGATCCACAATTACCCAAATGATGTCATGACCTTTAGTTGTGCGATGTAGCTTGGTTATGAAGTCCATGGTAATGTGTTCCCATTTCCATTCCGGTATATCAAGAGGTTGAATCTTCCCGTACGGTTTCTGGTGTTCAGCCTTTACTTGTGAGCATGTTAAGCAGTTGCTTACGTACTTTGTCACCTCATGTTTCATTCCAGGCCACCAGTACTTCTTCCTCAGATATTGGTACATTTTTTTGGTACCAGGATGGATAGAGTAACGAGACTTATGAGCCTCATTCAAGATTTTGGTTCTAAGCTCACCACTCATAGGTATCCATACCCGAACAAAACGTGTCCTCACACTAAGGGTGATATATTCCAACTTATCCCGTTGTCCGACCATCCTCTCTTTCTTTATATTCTCTTCCCTAAGTGCCTCGTCCTGAGCCTTTTCAATTTCCTTCATCACATCCAGTGTTACCACCAACTGCAAGCTTTCACTCTATTAGGAGTTGGCACGTCCTTTCGGCTTAGAGCATCAGCCACCATATTTGCCTTTCCAGGATGGTATATCATTTCACAATCATAATCTTTCAAAAGTTCCAACCATTGCCTCTACCTCATATTCAGTTATTTTTGTTCGAAAAAGTAATTCAAAGTTTTGTGGTCGGAGTAAATGGTAAACCTCACCCCGTAAAGGTAGTGTCTCCAAATTTTCAATGCGAATACGACAGCAGCAAGTTCCAAATCATGAGTCGGATAATTGACTTCGTGAACTTTCAACTGTCGTGATGCATACGCGATCACTCTCCCACGTTGCATCAGTACGCACCCCAATCCCTGACCCGAAGCGTCAGAGTATACCACAAAGTCCTCATTGCCCTCGGGAAGGGCCATGCCTGGAGCTTGGGTTAGCTTTTCCTTCAGTTCCTTAAACGCTTCTTCTTGGTTCGAACCCCATTCGTACTTTACCTCTTTCCGCGTCAATTTTGTCAACGGCGAAGCTATTTTTGAGAAATCCTGGATGAATCTCCGATAGTAGCCTGCCAATCCTAAGAAACTGCGGATTTTAGTTGGCATCTTAGGAATACCCCATTCTCTTACCGTTATTATCTTTGCTGGGTCAACCATTATGCCGTTCGGGTTGATAACATGACCTAGGAATTGGACTTCCCTTAGCCAGAACGCGTATTTAGAGAACTTAGCATACAGTCTCTCCTTCTTCAAGGCTTCTAACACTTCCTTCAAGTGACATGCGTGATCACCCTCATTCTTGGAGTAGATGAGGATATCATTGATAAACACTATTACTGATCAGTCTTGTATCGGTCGACACACCCTATTCATCAAATCCATGAATGATGCGGGAGCGTTCTTCAGCCCGAAGGACATTACGCGAAACTCGAAATGTCCATAACGCGTGCGAAACACGGTTTTCGGTATGTCTTCTTCCCTTACTTTCAACTGATGGTACCCGGATCGATGATCGATTTTTGAGAACCAACTTGCGCCCTGTAATTGATAGAACAGGTCATCGATCCTTGGTAAAGGGTACTTGTTATTCACTATACGTTTGTTCAATTCCCTGTAGTCGATACACATTCTCATAGAACCATCTTTTTTTTTCACAAATAATATTGGAGCACCCTAAGGAGAGATGCTCGGCTGGATAAATCCTTTCTCAAGTAACTCGTCTAGTTATGCCATTAGTTCTTTCATCTCCACTGGTGCTAGTCGATATGGAGCCTTAGCCACGGGCTGAGCATTTGGTACAAAGTCGATTCGGAACTTAATCTCTCTGTCGGGTGGTATCCCAGGTAAATACTCTGGAAACACCTCCGGGTACTCGCGTACCATGGGTACATCATCTAGTTCCTTTACTTCCTTACATTTGTCAATTACGTACACCAGAAAAGCCTCACATCCGCGACTCAAGTAATCTGTTGCCTTAATCATCGAGATGATGTTGGGCATCGGGGCGTCGCGATCCCCAAATACTTTGACTTCACTAACATCTGGAGCCTTGAGTCGAATTATCTTTCTTTTACATATAATTTGTGCTTCGTTGGAAGTTAGTCAATCCATACCCAACACAACATCAAACCCTCCTAAAACCATAACAAACAACCTGACGGGGAATCTATGACCTTCAATTTTTATCGTGGAATTGTAAAATACTTCGGTTACCCTTGCAGTCCTACCCTCAGCGGTTTCTACGCTGAAGGATCTTTCTAGTTTATTGACTGAGTATTTCACCCGCTTACAGAAAGTGGCAGATATAAAACTCTTACTGGCGCCCGAATCAAATAACACAAAAACAAAAGTGTTACCAAGGATGAACGTACCTGACGCCACGTCGGGGTCTACCCGGGCTTGTTCTTACGTCAGTGCATATGCTCGAGTCTTCGCTCGGGGCCTCTCCCCTTTCTTTTCCGGGCCCTTACCCTTTCCAGCTTCACCATCCTCGGTTTAGTGCATTCACGACTCATGTGGCCACTCTCCCCGCAGTTAAAACACTTAAAGCCTTGGAGGTATTCACGGGAGTAATGTCCCGTCTTGCCGCATTTGAAGCACAGATTTGATCCCAGCCGGCATTCACCGGCCATGCCTTCCTCCACACTTCACACAGACTGCTGACTCGCCTACTCTGGCATGTTTATCCCGAGCTCCAAACAACTTCCCACCCGATCGCTTGGCAGGAAAGCTCAACTTCTTCTTGAGCTCGTCAATGGTGACGACATTTAGAGCCAGATCATCAAATACCACGTCACTCAGTTCCACTACCGAATCATAGATAGTAGGGGAATTTGCCTTAACATAGGTGCGGACCTGGTCCGACAGCCCTTGAATGTAGCAGGAAATCTTCCTCTCTTCAGTCGTGACAAGATGTGGCACTAGGCGTGCCAATTCATTGAACCGAGTGGTGTACTATCGGTGCATCATGCTACCGGCCTTCAACCCCATAAACTCCCTTTCTACCTTATCAGTCTCATTCCTTGGACAGAAAATCTTAATCACTAGATTTTTCAAATCATTCCACATCATTTCATCAACAGTCTCGTCCCCCTTGGCTTGACGCGCACCTTCCCACCAGTGAGATGCTTCTTCCCTCAAGGAATTAGCAGCAAATTTCACAACCTAATTCGGCGGCATTCGCTCAGACGAATGGCGAATTCCATATGGATCACCCAGTCAAAAGTAGCCACCCATCTTTCTTTCCAGTCACGGCGGATCACATGCCTTAAAGGACTTATAGTCGCAACCGCGAGCAAACGGAGCGTTGACAGCCTCATTGTTCGGGGCTCCAGTTGTTGTATTAGTCCCGTCTGCCTCTTTATATTTCCTCAAAGCTTCTGCCAACAGCTCTGGCAAGGAAGCCTTCATCATTTTAGTAAATTCCCGAGCCAGGGCCACCCTCACCTCCGGCTCAAAGGAGAATTCTTGTTCTTCAACGTGAGTCCGTTCAGTTCCATGCACACTATTTTTCAGTTCCGTATGAACACTTCCTTCTTCAATGTACTCTTGACGAGCGGGAATCCTGCCACGTCCACCATTACGGCCCCCGGTACGACCCCCACCACGTCTTCCGCCTCTTCTACCAGCCTTTTTGTTCTATAAGACAAGGAATCCAATGTCATCACGCTAGTTAACAAATAGAATTCAACAGGTATAATAAGATGTTAATATACACTGGCCATCTGCAATTAACAAATAGGAATCCAATGTCATCACTACCTCTTGACTTCTATTTGACCACCTTTATTATTCCATCAATACACATGTCCTAACCAACCATTTTCTCAGGCATTCTACACATGTAAATATATACTACATTCATACCTGATACTGTGGCTTGAGTTACCTTTACTGGCATCCGCTCTCGGTCCCATTCACAGTTTAATTTCAGACAACGAGAGTGTCCAAATCTCTCAAACTATTGCTATAATACCAACATGTAAGATCCCCAAACCCGGGAGGCTTCACTCGTTAGATTTACTCATTCATAAATAGTTCTTAAACGTGAATATCAAATAACGCAACGAAAAACTTTCATTTAAACATAACAGTAACTTTGCTAAACATGTGGAAGCGTAAACATTGTCTAAACATAACATAACGTAATCAAATCATAACGGGATGCCAGTCCTCGTGATCAGTCGGGTAACTCTTCATCGCTTGTCAAGCATCACTGTAGGTCCCTCGGGTGTGGCGGATCGTCACATGCAAGTGGGACTACTAGTCGGATCGGGTGCGGAATGCCCGTGACTAGGCGGAGAGTCTAGCTAAACAAAGTAAACCGACAAGAGAAAACACTTTAAACGTTCTTTGTATTATAAACACTTGAAGGTTACAGAGAAAAGCACTGAGATTACAATCTGCGTATTTGCTATAATGTCTGCGTATTTAACTTCTGTCAACCTATCCTACTTATACCTGACCTGATGCCTGCGTACTTAGCAAGTGCGCAGGGCAAAATTCTCTTGCGTACTTAACAAGTACGCAATGGTATTCTTGCGTACTTGCTAAGTACACAGGAGCTTTCTCTTACGCACATGTAAGTGCGCAAAACACTTAGAAAGAAATGCAACATTCAATATGTAAAAGTAAATACAAATCGATAAACTAATACATAAAGACTCTTACATACAAAGACAATTACAGACATGAAAATACAAACTAAGACTCTATCCAGAGTGTTGTCACAGGAAAGTGCTTCAACAAACTCCCCCTTGACAACAGCTCCGGATCTTCATCGTCTTCAGTCTTCACAGCTGTGCATCATTAGCTTCCATCTTCTTCTTGTAATCAAGGCAGAACTTAATCACCTTGTCATATTTAGAAGCAAGGAGCTTTGTCCACTCATCCTTGTAGACGCAGTAGTGTTCTGCTAGTACCTCCAGATCTTTCACAGAAAAGTTGATGAAGCAAACTTCATCAAATATTCTGATCAGCTCCTTTGGCACTAGGTTCTCACACTCTGAATGTCCTTTACCCATGATCACAGCCTCGCCCGTCTTTGGATCTACGTACCAGTACCACATGTCACCAAGAATATCCTGAGATAACTTACTCAGGGGAATCTTAGTTTCACATCGCACTGGCTTGTATACCAATTTATTTAAGTGCTTCTTAGTCACAGGATGTACATCATGCTTATCCTTGACTCTCTTGGGCACTTAAGGCTTGAACATCTCGAACTTCCCTGATCTTGCTTCTCGCTGCAGAACCACCCACAAACCCATCGCCACTGCATGATTGGAATGACCCAGCAGCTCTCGGTTTGCTAGGTTCACTAGGTCGTATTTGGGCAAGGAGCTGAACGCTTTACTGGTGGGTTTCAAGTATTTAACCCCGCCAGATCTTTTGATGGCGAACAGCTGCTTGTCCTCCTCGAACCTTACAGCCAAGATCATCCCTGTTGCTCCGTGCTTGTCTATGATAGACGTCTTTTGCCACACCGGAGCTGGACCCTTTGATGAAGTAGAAGGCATGTCTGTTTCTTTCGGTGCCTCTGGGTCCACAGGTTCAGGGTCAACTGGGGAGGCTTCAGTCGAGGCTTCTACATTACTAGCCTGCTCGACTGAACCTGTGTCGAGCGGAGCGTCAAAGGATGGAAATTCAAAGATCTCTCCATCTTCTAGCTCATACTCTCCTTCCCCATCACCCTTGGGAATTTCGATCACAACATCTTCGTCATCATCATCCCAATCGTCACCAGAGTCGATCTCTCCTTCTTCTAGGTTGAAGAGAGCATCGATCTGTGCTTCTTTGGAATAGTCAGGCTCTAGATATAGGATCTCATCATCAGATAAGTCCTTAAGTACTTCAGCCACTGACTTTCCTTTATCACCACCACCACCAGAGGTATCACCACCCTCTTGATGAATCGACTCCCCCTGAGCCATTGGAACAGCAGAGATGGGCACGATTGCTAAAGCTTGGTGCTCACCTCCACTAGGACCGGCTTCGGGATCCTTGTCATCATCCTTAGTCAAGTCGACCGGATGACACGCCTCGTCACCAGTAGTCCTCTTCTCCTTCTTTTTCTCTTTCTCTTTGTCCTTCTCCCCCTGAGCATCAAGCTTCTTGGTCAGATCAGCAATCAGCTTGACCATCAGCTCATGCTCCTTCCTTTGAGCGTCAAACCTGAGCTCCAAGGATGACCCATGACCCATCAGCATTTCATTTGTCTTTATTAGTAGTTCATTCTGGGCCAGGACGTTTTTCAGTCGTTCCTCAATCCCTGTTCTCTGGCTACGAAGGATTGTAACTTCATCTATCAAAGAATTGATCTGTGCTTGTTGAGCGTCAGACTCCTCCTTCGATTTCTGAATGGTCTTCAGTAATCCAGCAACTTGGGTTTCCAGAACATTTATCCTAGCATCATTCGGATCAGGATGTCTAGATGAGGACGCTTCAGCAGTGTGAATAGGGGAGGAGAATATGGTATCAAAGTCAAACCCTTGCGTGAAATCTCCATAATTGAAGGGTTGACTTAGAGGCTCAGTGGTGGTAGTGGGATGGAAGATGTGACGAGAGTTGTTGGGGTAATGGTAGGGGTGATGGTGACAGACTCCGTGACAATTGGAGTAGTCACCACCACCTGGACGAATGAAGTAGGGAGGGTCACTGTCATAGGAACCTCCTCTATGACTGCCGTGACTGCCACGTCAGCTTGAACTTGTGGCCCTTTCCTCCTTCTGTTTAACTGCTGTGTAGGTGGGGTAGAGGCTGAATCCGAACTGGCAGCTGAAACATGTACTTGCTGCACAATCGGTACCTCTACCACTGGGGATAGCAACCTGTTGCCTATCACCCCTGTTCTTATGAATGCTTTCCCTTCTTTGTCTTTGTACAGCAGCGTCAGAGTCAGAATTTGGCTCATATTCACTGCTTGAGCTTTGTCACTTCCTTTTGGAGGACGACTCAGGTAGGGTTACCATAGCCGTTCTCCGTGGGTGTACCTGCGATGGTGCGTCATCGGAATCAGAAGAATCTGATTCTGTTACTTCTGAATCAGATTCCTCAGCACCACCATCACCTCCTTCGTTGTCTCCATCCTCAGACGATCCATCATCACTCTCCATTTCCTCCTGTTGTTGCTCATCAGAGTGTTCACTATGTTCAGGCTCAGAGTTGTGGCTATACCAGTTCCGGTCATCAGGTGCCACATATGCTTCATTGATTAGGTGGCCAAAGAGTTATGTATGCACAGGGGTAGGTTCTACACTGCCTGGCTTTAAGAATTAAGCAAATACTCTTTTGTCCACCCACTTGACTTGCAGTCTATCCCCTATAGCAGGAAGGTTTGGCAACGCGTCATCAATCAAGAGTTGCACAAACCTAGGGTACAGTAAGAATCTAAACTTCTCCGCTGTGTTGATCTGGTCATTGATTGCTTTGAAGATGTAGCGCGAGAAGTTGTAGCCCCTATTAAGAGACAAGCCCACCATGGCTGCTGCAAGGTCATGACCCATGGCATCTTTACCAGCTTTCCTTGACGATATGCACACGATCATGACATGGGCGAAATACCGCCATTAGTCTAATACCCACATATTTTTGAAAGAAGCATAGTCCCTCGCTCCGACGTATCCCATTCTTTGCCTCCAACATCCATCCACATAGTAGTCTGGATAGGCTGTCGGGTCGGTAGCAAGGTCTCTGAACTGCAGGAGCCTTCTTATGGTGTCTTCAGAAAAAGAGATAACCTGACCAGCAACGGTAGCCCTTATGACATTGGGGGATACCGTGCAGTCGTGTTTCGCTGTCTCCCAGAATTGTTCCAAATAAGGTCTTGACATGGTCGGGTCAGCCGAGATAGCATAGCTGATTCTGGAGCGGTTCAAGAAATCAACTATCTCCCTATATTGCAATGCTGCACCTTTCCATTCGGGTTGAGTGTTTGCTAACAGGTTGAATTCGTTAGTAAACGCCCGAGCCATGATCTGCAAAAACACACAGAAAACATAATAAGAACAACACGTATCATTGAAAACGGATAGACATGACTCAGTATAGCAGTTACTCTTTGAACAGAATTTCAGACTTAGGAATTTTTGCCAAGTGTTGGTCCTGCGTACTTAGCAAGTACGCAAGAGTTTCCTCTTGCGTACTTAACAAGTACGTAGGAAGTGCTTCTTGCGTACTTGTTAAGTGCGCAGGAAACGTACTTGGTGAAAATGCAGAAGTTTGAAATTCAATCAAAATGCAAAAATTGGTGTGTATTGGGTCACCACTAGGTCGGAATCAATGATTCTAACCTATGGGACCAACCACAACACCAAATACCTCCTAAACATGACCAAATTTGGACCTAAAATGATCGTCCGAGCCTCTGACTGTTCGACTTCAAACCCAAAGTAAAAAATCGAAGATTAAAAAGGACATTTAAGGATCGGTTATGTGATCTAATCATGTTTAATGATAATAGGTTACCCAAACAACCCCCAATTTGCCCAAAAAAACACGGATTGAACTTAGGTTTTCTTAGTCAGGAATCGGTCCAATATCACGAGTTCGTGTGGATGGAATGAGCCTAGATTCTCACCAAATCGATGAAATGAGATGATGAAACTATAGACGGGACGAAAAGATGGTTTAGGAACACTTGTTTTTGAGTAAAAATTTGCAGAGGGAAACTATCGGTTTAAATGTGATGAAACTGAGAAAATTTTCTAAGTCCCACTTTTATACCCTTCACTAATCAGTCGTGCGTACTTGTTAAGTGCGCACGAGTTAACTCTTGCGTACTTAGCTTTAACTCTTGTGTACTTGTTAAATACGCTAGGCTTACTTCGTGCGAACTTGACAAGTACGCACAACCCTTAAGTGCGCAAATTTTAAACTCAGAATTTATGAAGTATTTCAAGTCAAATAATGAACAAGATAAAAATATTCAATCAGGAGGATTCAAATATAATTCAGGAAGGTTAAACACAAATATTTTTTGTTTTTCTGAATAAAATTGAACTATGCAAAAACTTAAAATCTTTTCGATCTTTTCTAATAAAATATACAAGAATTCACACAAACTATTTTTGATCAAAGACACGAGCAGAGGATCATGTCAGGCTATCTTTTAGCAAAATCGATACAATATAAACATCAAATAATATGGGATCATGTCATGGATTACTATTTATTCATACGTAATAAGCACATAAACAAGTAATTCAAGTTGACAATATTATAAGATTTGAAACTATAAGCATCTTTGTATCACATTCTTGTGTATTATTTATAAGATATACAACGTGTACCCCAGTTATATGCTATACTAATGTAAATAGCATTATCTCAAGGCATCTAAGATTTTCCCAATGATTTTCTAAATTTTCAGAATGAAGTTACATCTATTAGCACAGGAAAAATCAAGCAGAATCCATAAGGATTATCAGGAATCATAAGATTCAGAATCGAGTGATTCATTTGTCTTGGTTTCATATGATTTTCTTCATTAAATATTGGTATGATGATTCAGGATAATATATATGGTGTTTGAGTTTTAAGGTAAGGGGATCCAACTTTTATTTGGATTTGATTTCAATGAATCAAGAGTGATTCAACGGTGAATGCATGCTCAACGGTTAATGTAGAGACATGTCTTGATTCAATCTCTCCTTGCATACTTGTGAGTATGGGCAGTGAGATGAACCGCATTAATTATGCTAACGACATAACCCGAAACTGACCTCAAAAGAAAATTATTGCCAAAATCTAACATCCTATATCTGATAATGATCTTTTCTATTCTTTTACGCACACACACTTGCAAACATGGGTTCAAATCACAGTTGTAATTTAGATTTAGTTTTCACACTACTAGTGATTTAAAGACGCATATAGCCTACTGACAATTTAAATTACTCGTAAATAAGCAGATTAAAAACATAATAAGTTAAACAATTAAGTAAGCATGGCGCAATCATTTCCCATATGAGCAGTCTGTGACGTTTAGATCATTTCTAATGTACTATCATTTCCTCTTTTCTCAAGTTAACTTTGAAATTTTCTCCATTTTCTATTTTTGTTTTTGTTTTTGTAAAATATTTTGAAACTTAAAAGAACTATACAGAAAATTTAAAAGAAATAAAGTTTAACTTCCATGAATTGAATTGATTTAAGAAAAATTAATTTTCACTCAGGATTGAACATTCCTATCAAGTTGACAAGATGCCCAAAACGGGATCGATCAAATGCCTTTGTGAAAAGGTCAGCAAGATTGTCATCCGTGTGAACTTTTACAAGTTCAATTAAATGCTTTTCAGCACAATCACGGATGAAATGATGGCGAATCTCTATATGTTTAGTTTTGAAATGTTTCAACGGGTTATTTGTGATGGACATTGTGGCATTGTTGTCAATGAATAGAGGAGTTCCAGTGAAGTTTAAGCCGTAGTCTCTCAACTGCTGCTGAATCCACAGTATCTGAGAACAACCGCTCGCTGCAGCAATGTATTCTGCTTCACAAGTTGAGACAGAAACCGTTGACTGCTTCTTACACTGCCAGGAGACCAGTCTGTCTTCTAAGAATTGACATCCACCAGAAGTTGACTTTCTGTCAAGGTTACAACCGCCATAATCTGAATCAGTGTAGGCTTTGAAGTCGAATGACTGCTGCTTAGAGTACCAAAGACCTAATTGGGGTTTCCCTTTCAGGTATCTGAAAATTCTCTTCACGGCTATCATATGTGACTCCTTCGGTTGAGACTGAAACCTTGAACACAAGCACACAGCAAACATTATATCGGGTCTTGAAGCTGTGAGATACATAAGTGATCCGATCATCCCACGGTACAATCTGCTATCGACATCCTTTCCATCTTTGTCAGGATACAGACCATGATTGACTGGGATAGGTGTGCCATAAGTACTGCTATCATTCATCTTGTATTTTGACAAGATGTCTTGCACATACTTATTTTGATGTAGATAGATGGCATCCTCTCTTTGACTGACTTGCAGACCCAGGAAGAATGACAATTCACCCATATTACTCATTTCAAACTTGGACTTCATCACCTGCTCGAATTCCCTACACATCCCTTCATTGGTAGATCCAAAGATAATGTCGTCGACGTATACTTGTACAAGAAGAATGTCACCTCCTGCTTTCCTAATGAAGAGAGTCAAGTCAATCTGTCCACGGTCGAAACCATTAGACAGTAAATGCTTAGATAATGTCTCATACCATGCCCGCGGTGCTTGATGAAGACCAGAAAGTGCTTTGTCGAGCTTATACACTTTATTGATATTATGCGGATCTTCAAAACCGTGAGGTTGAGTGACATAGACCTCTTCATGAACTTTACCATAAAGGTAAGCACCCTTCACATCAAGTTGATAGACCTTGAAGCCGACATATGTGGCATAAGCCAAGAACAGTCGAATGGCTTCAATTCTAGCAACTGGGGCATATACTTCCGTGTAATCCAAGCCCTCTTGTTGATAAAAACCCTGAATAACCAATCTTGCTTTGTTCTTCACAACAACATGACGATCATCCGTCTTGCATTTGAACACCCATCTGGTTCCAATTGGCTGAAAGCCTTTTGGCAAGTCAACCAAATCCCACACGTGCAACTTTTAGAATTGAGACAATTCATCTTGCATAGCCTCAATCCAGCAGTTGTCAGTAAGAGCCTCCTTCACATTCTTCGGCTCTAACTGGGACACGAATGTAGCATGCAGACATGTTTCCATGACATCAGTGTCAAGTATCTCTGTGTAAAGACTGGTGTTCTCAGTGATAGTTCGATGACGAGTCTGAACACCGGCATAATGATCACCAATAATGTTGTCGATTGGATGATTCCTATGCACTCTTGTCTCTGGTACAATCGGTTCCTGAATTTTTGCATCTAAATTCGTGCCTAACTCCCCCATTTCCTGTGTTCCAGAGGAAGAAGATTCAATGTTAATTAGATCAGCTGGAGCTTCATTTCCTACAGTTGTGTTAAGATTGGCTTGAGCGTTATCTCCAACAACAAAAACATCTTCACTGTCATCACTGTCATGAGTTCCAGATGCAGATGCAGCATTGGAATCAGGAGTTACAATCGGTACAGTAGCACGAGTAGAGAAGCTGGAGTCATTGTAGCCACCCAATAATTCATAAACATTTGCGGCGTCAACTGCAGATAGATCAGGAAGATTGAATGACTTGAATAGCACATCATAATCAAAACCCCAATCTGGACCTGTTGGTTCAGGTGGAATGCTGTGTTTACTACAATCCACTTTGAACCATTCCTCAACAGTACGAGTTCCTAAGTTGTACACTCTCTTGCAAGGCGAGTTGGCAACGTATCCTAAGAAGATGCCTTCCATCGCTTTTGCATGAAACTTAGACTGACGGTCTTTGTACTGTAGCAACAAGGAACAAGGACTACCAAAAAGAACTAGGTAATCAAGATTGGGAAGTCGATTGTTGATCAACTCGTAACAAGTCTTGTTGTGCCTTTTTACAACCAGAACTCCGTTTAAGACGTGACAAGCTGTATTAACGGCTTCTGCCTAGAAAGTGACAGGAAGCTTTGCATCCGACAGCATAGTCCTTGCAGTCTCAATGAGTGTTCTATTCTTCCGTTCAGCAACTCCATTCTACTGAGGCGTATACGGCGCGCTGAATTCGTGACGGATCCCTTTCTTGAGACAGAAAAACTCCATCAAATTATTCTTGAACTCAGTTCCGTTGTCGCTCCTTATCCTTCTAACTTTCAGCTTGCAAAGAGATTCCAAGCTCAGGATCAAATATTGAAGAATATCAGCAGTCTCGTCTTTAGTACCTAAAAAGTGCACCCAAGAAAAACGTGAGAAATCATCAGTTACAACCAGACAGAACGACTTACCTCCAATACTCCTGGTACTTATGGGGCCAAACAGATCCATGTGTAATAGCTCCAAAGGGGTATCAATAGAGTTTTGGAGCTTGGGCTTGTGAGACTTCCGTTGCTGTTTGCCCTTTTTACAAGGCAAACAGTCATCTGCAACGGTAAACCTCAGCTTAGGAACCCCGGTTATCAAACCGTTTCGGACAAGATGATTCATTTTACGATACGAAATATGCCCGAGTTTCCTATGCCACAAGATGGAGTCGAGATCTGTGGCTTTAGTAAGCAAACAGGTAGGAACTGATGAGGTGGTTGTTGCCACGCTCATATCGATCTGATAGGTGTCGTTTGTTCTTGGCGCTCTCATCAGGATCCAATCTTCCGAAACTTCAAAACCAGGTTTGAGAATCTGGCATTCTGACTTGTCAAACATCACCGAGTACTCCTTATCACACATTTGGGAGACACTCAACAGGTTATGCTTCAGCTGCTCGCAGAAGTTGACATTGTCAAAGTTGACACAACCGTTCGAAACCACGCCTTGACATGTGATACTGCCGCCTTTTTCTCCGGCAAAGGCCACATAGCCACCTCTGAATGGTTTAACGTCTTGAAGCAAGGCCATGTTTCCTGTCATGTGCCTAAAACATCCACTATCTACATACCAGCGGTTAGAGATAGTACCCTTCGGACGTCCCTGCACGAGTAAAAAAAAATTAATTAGATTTGGAGACCCAAGCCATTGTGGTCTTGGGTCGTCCATCTTTTTCAAAATAAACTACTTCCTCTAACTCACAGTCATGATGACTGTTCAAAATTGATGAATCTTTAGAAGAAATAGAACTAGGAGATTGAGAAGTTTTGGATTTTGCAGTCCAGGATCTCTTCTGTTTCTTAACCGGAACAGGAAACTTTGGTTCAACTACAGCAGATGAACTTGTGGAAGCTTCACCTGATTGAACTGAAGTCAGCTGTTCAAGCTTTCTCAATCTCTTGTTCCGTCTCCTCCTCTGTGGCTTAGAGAGTCTTGCCACAGGTTTCTCACCAGTACGTGTACTACCAGAGGTAGATACACGAGGTACAGCAGGTTGCGTTACCTTTCTTAGAACATATGGTTTAGCTTCAGATATGATCTTAGGCTTTACCATTGGTTTGACTGGTGGTTTCACCACATTTTGCTTTGGATTTTTGGGAAATGGTTTCACTGGTGGCAACCTGGGGATGACAGATGGTTGTGAAACAATAGGTCGTTTCCCTTGGTTCTTAGAAGGATAGTTCACAAAAATGTGACCAACCAAGACACAGTGAACACAATTCCTCTTGACTACATAAGTTCTCCGGTAAGGCTCATTAGATCTGGCCTTAGATAACTCAGCATTATGAGAAGGAGGAGTTGGTTTATGAACAGGAGTCTGAACCTTTACAGTTTGGTTTTTGGGAGTATAATATTCTTCCAAATTTTCTTTATACCCAAGCCCATAATGAGCTGAAAAAGCCTCTTTCTTAGCTTGGTTAAGACTTTTATACCCCCCGTAAAGCATTACCTTTAGATTATCATTTGTTTCAATGATATCGGGTTCAGTTAAAATGCAATTATCACCATTAGTGATAACGTTTTTCTTTACCTTTTGTTCAGTCAACAACTCCTCAGATACTACTCCTTCAGGGCAAGAGTTAACTGACCCGTCTTCAGAAGCAGTAACAAACTCCTCACTAGATGTGGAGTTAGCCTTACTTGAGGATTCATCCTTTTTAGGGGAATCATCCTTATCAGAGGAATCATCTAGACAAGTGAGATCAATGTCTATCAAGCTATTGACAAACTTCCCGCTCACTGGTGGAGGAATGGCATTAGTACCCAAACCTAACCCATTAAGTTGTCTCACCACAGACTCGTAGTGTTCCACCACAAAGCAAGAGTTTTTCAACTTCTCATTAGTGCATTTTAACTGCAAGATCTCATCTTGCAATTTGTTGATTTCATTGTTCCGTTTTTCTAACCCCCTGTATGCAACATCTAAGTGAAGCTGTTGATCACTTATTTTTAAAGAATATTCAGATTTTTCTTTTTTCAACGTTTCAATAGAATCTTTAAAACGTTTTTCATTTTCTTTATAGTTTAGAGCTGCCAAACTTAGGGGTTCGATTTTGTCTTGGAGCCTAGAATTTTCAAGTTTTAGCCCTAGACATTTAGAACATGAAATAACAGAGAAAGGGTTAGAATCTACCTCAGACGATGAACTTGTTGCTTCTCCAATGGCCATGAGAGCAACAGTAGTGGTTGATTCCTCTTCACAGCTACAGGAGCTTCCATTTTTTCAGCTTCCTTCACCTCCTCTGTAGCAGCAGATGTAGATTCTTCTAGGTCAGCCTGAGAAGCTTCCCTTTTCTTTGCTTCCATCATCTCCATGATCTAAGCCATGAGACCAACCTGGGTTTGTGCGATGATGGCTTCTTTAAGATGAACGCCCCAATCAAAGTTGTCGTCCTGTTGGGCTACCAGTGCATTGGACATTTCACCTTGGCTTTGATTATGGTGGTTTGGATTGTTGTGGCCATGGCTGTTTCCTTGGCTGGGTCTGGTAAAACCAGAGGCAGGTGCTCTGTCTTTCTGACACTCACGAGCAAAGTGTCCATAGTTCAGACACTTGTAGCATTTGGCCTTAGATTTGTCAAACCCGACCTTGGCATTAGGATGCCCGCCAATAAACTTTCTTCCTGTTCTGTTCAGGAAACGCTTGGCTCTCCTCAATAGCATGGCCATATTCCATTGAATATCCATGTCCTCCATGTCATCAGGATCCACTTGATTAAAATCTTCTTCAATCGTCTCTGGATCAGTAAGCTTGCCACCTATGAAATTTTCATATGCAAGCATACAAGATGAGAATAGTGCTACATGATCTTCAGCTATTCTGGCTATAGCTGAGTTGTTAGCTGAAGACGTAGCAGGAGGGTTTCTTGAGGTATTTTGATGATGAGACACCAACCCTGATCCTGAAGCATAGCAACCATGACCACCACACCCAGTTGAGTGGTCTTCTTCAGTAGGATTTCCAGTTAAGAGGGCAATTCCAGAGCCCGATGACTTAGATGTAGAAGTCGTCCCATGATACATAGAAGGGTCTTGTATCTGGGGTCTTCCAGAGCTCTCCTTTCTTCTTAGGTTCATGTCATGAGCTTGAACCTTTCCTATTGCCTCCTCAACTGTCAATTCATAGAATTTAGGATTTTCCCTCATCAGGGTTGTGTACATCTCAAATTTAGGTGGTAAAGCATCCAAAAACTTTTCCACCATCTCTTCATCTAGATACCTGAGTTCAAAAGCCTTCAACTCAGTCTGTAAATGGTAGAATCTAGAGATGAGGTCATCCAAAGATTCGTTCTCTAAGAATCTGAAGCACTCATACTACTTCCTGAGAAGATCCCGCTTGCTCTTCTTGATGTCACTATTTCCTTCGAATCTCTTCTGTAAAGCTTTCCAGAGATCCTTAAAATTGTCATACCCTCGGAAACTGTGGAACAATTCCCGAGTTAATGCCATAGTGATCGAACCAAATGCCTTCTTTTCACGATCATAAGCTTTCTTTTCTTCGTCAGAAAGCTTAGAGATAGGTTTGGGCATGGTTTCATCAAGATAGATGTGCGTCGGATGCTTATATCCCTCAAGGATTGGTATCCATAGTGATGAGTCGGTATACGAAATGTAGTGCTCAAAACGTGCTTTCCAATTAGAATAATCGTTCACGTTCAGCAACTTTGGTGGTTTCTGTGGTGTACCGATCTCATTATCATAATTCAGCAGGTTTCCAAGATTATGAAGATTCGACATAGTGAACACTTAGTCTAATTTCAGAAAAGTCAGACACAGTTGCGCACTTGGTTTTGGCCTTGCGCACTTGAGAAATGGTCTTGCGTATTTAGATTTCCTCTTGCGTACTTGTAAGTACGCAGGAGTAAATGTAAGTACGCAGGATATAACTTAGTTTGCACAAGTTCAGTCTTGCGCACTTATAAGTACGCAGGAGATAAGTCTTGCGTATTTAGTAAGTACGCACAAAACTGTACTTTTTGCCAGAAATGGTAAGTACGCAGAACACCTTTTCAGCAACTTTCACCTAACTATTCCGGTCACCTGAAAGTCGCCGGAGATGGTAAAAATTCGTCTGATGATCAATGCAAATGAGCCAAAGGGTCAGAAACTTGTTTCTAACCAACCTTTGATGCTCAAAACACTCAAATACACAACAAAAATTAGTTTTTGAGTGATTTTTGTTTCTAAAATAGTGCTCAAGAGCTACCCCTATTTTATCACAAAAACCAACAAAAATACCTCTTTTTGCTTGTAAAAACTCTCCAAACTCACTCACAACACTCGAAATCAGGAGCAAGTGCTCTGATACCACTTGTAGGTCCCTCGGGTGTGGCAGATCGTCACATGCAAGTGGGTCTACTAGTCGGACCGGGTGCGGAATGCCCGTGACTAGGCGGAGAGTCTAGCTAAACAAAGTAAACCGACAAGAGAAAACACTTTAAACGTTCTTTGTATTATAAACACTTGAAGGTTACAGAGAAAAGCACTGAGATTACAATCTGTGTATTTGCTATAATGTCTGCGTACTTAACTTCCGTCAACCTATCCTACTTATACCTGACCTGATGCCTGCGTACTTAGCAAGTGCGCAGGGCAAAATGCTCTTGCGTACTTAACAAGTACGCAAAGGTATTCTTGCGTACTTGCTAAGTACGCAGGAGCTTTCTCCTGCGCACATGTAAGTGCGCAAAACACTTAGAAAGAAATGCAACATTCAATATGTAAAAGTAAATACAACTCGATAAACTAATACATAAAGACTCTTACATACAAAGACAATTACAGACATGAAAATACAAACTAAGACTCTATCCAGAGTGTTGTCACAGGAAAGTGCTTCAACAATCACCGCCCAACGTCCATACATGTCCTTAACCTGAATGTGCATACTAAAAGTCAGCTACGCTGGTGAGTTCTAGTTTTAACATAAACCTTTTAACTTCAAATATTTTGCCAAAACATAACATTTAAACTTCATTAATAAAAGCGTACGTAAAGCATGCAAAAACATAACATAACACATAAGTCATCAAACATATCGAATCGGCGCCTTCTCGTAACCGTTAACTCCAAACTTCAAGTACGATACCTCATAGGATATACATACCAAACTTCAAGCACGGCATCACAAGGATGACATGTACCAAACTTCCAGCATGATACTGCAAGGAGTAGTCGTACCTAACTTCCAACACGATTACCCCGTAAGGTAAGTCGTACCTACTTCAAGGATCACGGTAATCCCCATGGTGGCCGTCATCACCCCAGTTGTACAACAGTTGGCCAGCCACAAAGGCCCCTAAAAGGTAAGGCCCATAACATACATCCCATACCCATAACCTCAATTCCCTAAGGAATAATGGCAGATTCATTCGTTTGTGACTTTCATAAACATTCACTTCTTTACATCAAAACTTTAGTTAAAGAATTCGTACGTTTTATTAAAAATCATTTGTAAACACATCGTAAATCTCATTTGGAAAAACATTTCATAAACACGTCGTTCATAACCTTTCTTTCCAAATCATCGTTCATAAGCATCGTTTTATAAAACATCATAAACATCAAATATCATTTTTATAAAACTGTCACATCGTTACGTATGCACACCAGCCCGAAAACATTATTTAAAACGTTTAAAAAAGGCTTCATAGAACTCACCTTAGCTAATGCTCAATTCACAAGTTATCGTTTCACCACGTTTTTCACTTCTACCTAGAAATTATCATGGACTGGTCAGTATAAAAACTATACTTACAGACTTCTGATCATAAATTTCTTTGGGGGAAATAATCATCTATATGTTAGGAATCTACAGTCCCAATTTCATCTCATTTCAACGGTCGGATCTCCGGTAAATACCCGATCTATGCAGCTGCGTTTTTTAGAAAAACACATCTCCGACCTGCTGTCAAAACGGCTATAAAAATCAAACTTAAACAACTCCATTTCTTATTTCCACCATTCAAAATGATCATATAAGTGTGACAAACCTTCTGTTTAAAAATCAAAATGATCCAACGGTTGGGTTTTACAGGTCGTTCGATTCTTTAAAACCGCGCACATAAAAATGATTCTGGACAGATTCTAAAAACTCATTTTTAGCAACCTTAAGACAAGATTCAGAGAATTCGGAGCTTACCAATGCGTTCAGAACGTCGAGAAATGGTTTAGCGTGAAGACCCGTAACTCTGATCACCATGCACCACCGCGTCGAACCACCACCGGTCGTCAAAAGTTCTTCCTATCTCTTTCTCCTTCTCTTTACTCTCTCTCTCTCTCTCTAACCTTTCTCACTCTAAAGTGCAGTAAGTTAGAGATATGTGGATGGTATTTATAGAAAGCTAAGATGCATGTGGTTATGACATGTGTCCGCCACATGTTGCATTGTAGGATGACTCATCGCCACATGTCACCTTGTAAGATAGGGTGGTTGTGGATGTGCCACGTGTCCCGCCACATGTTGTATTATAATATAGACACATGTTGAATCATGTGGGGACTCATGGTTGCATACGGGTTGGGTTCGTTAATACGTTTAAACCTCCTAGATCATCTCTTAACGCTCCGAATAAAAATTTGGGGTGTTATAGTTGTCTTAAGAACACTTAACATTTTAGAATTTAGACAATTTGGATTGTTTCACTTCTTAAGAAAACCGTATGATTTTAGTATGAAAACTATATGTATTATTGATGCAAACATTTGAATTTGATTTTAGAAACGATTGAGTATTATAAACTTGTCTAAACTTTTGGGATGAATTCATTTCACATATTCATAAAACCTATTTGATTTTAGAAACATACATGTCCACATTTTTAATATACATTACAAAAAAACAATAATAATATATATGGCTATATTATAAACACATTACCATACAAAGATTTATACATTTTTTTATATAATTTATTTTTATTTTATTAAAACATTTAAAACACCTTTTATACTTTTAATTAATAATTAATTATGATTTCACCATTAATTTTTTGAACGTTACTTTTTGTTCCCTTAAATTTTGGCTTAATTACTAATTAATTAAATTGTTATTTTTAACACTTATTTTTTTTTTACATTAAAGTTTCATGGAATTCAAACTACAAGGAGTTACTTATTTATTCAAGTAGTTATTTAATTATTCAATTCAAACTATTTATTTATCCCTTTACTTATTTATTCATTATTAATATATTCAATTACAAACAAAAGAACATTATTTACTTATTCATATACATACTAGTGTTAGAACACGTGTATTATACGGTATAAATAAAAAAAATGTGAAAAAAACATACAACTTGAGACTTAAAAAAATGATGAATACAATTTATAAATCAGTACATATTTCTTTGTATACAACGTTGGATGTTTTGTTTGAAAAT
Organism: Smallanthus sonchifolius; assembly: GCA_023525975.1. NCBI lineage: Eukaryota > Viridiplantae > Streptophyta > Magnoliopsida > Asterales > Asteraceae > Smallanthus > Smallanthus sonchifolius. Next base: position 31,062,504 of record CM042045.1, read on the forward strand.
TTTTCATCTTTATCAAAGACTAAATTTTTTACTCCTCTCTACTTTTAACTTTTGAAAGTGTCACATACAATTGACCATGAGTGAAAACCGGTTGTCTCAAGAACAATCAAGCCCTTGATAGTAACCGACTCTGGCTCTTATTTACTGTCATGGTGAAACAAACCGAGAGTGAAAACTGTCTTCTTTCTAGCTTGAAAGGAATTCGTTTGTCTGATGGTGTCAAATTATTTTTTAGAATATAAGTGCGAGTTCCAATATTACTTCCAGAGATAATCTCCACCTCAATAACATGATTACCAAGAGATATAACTTGCGATCTAGTTCCATTACATAATCCATTTTTTAATCAATATTTCACAAGAGCATTACCGGCACACCTACCTTCAAAACTAAACTATGATACGGCGAACCTAAACACCAGGTAATACAAAATCTAACCTAGGTTAAAGACCCTCTTATTACACGAGTTGTATAATAGAAGTTATATACTTATACAATGTGTAAAAAAATTGACATAACTAAAGTATTTTTATTAGATATGTATTAAAATTAAATTGATAATTTCCTTATACTCTTCTTATTACTGGACAGACAATACCCGAGACTATATAATTCTGTAAATTAGTTTACATCAGTTAATCAAGATTGCAAATACCATAAAAATCATAGAAATAAAAGGAAAATACATGACCACTACAGTGAAGACGTTCTCTATACAAATGTCCAAACTCACCCTCCCCTAAAAAGCAAACCGGGTTAAAATTATGTGTTGTAGTTGCAAGGTCACGGAACGTGAAAGTTTGAGCAAAAGTTTGAGCAACAGTTTGACTATACGGGCCATCTTTCGAGCCGGATGATTCCTTCCTCAAACTTACCACAGAGTTCTGCTGCTTTAGAGGATAGTCATGTGGTTTTAAAAGTTAAAACCATTGAACACCACCAACAAAGTTCAAGCTTACCATAGGAAATATCTTAGGTGTGCTGAAACATAATTAAAATCTCAGTATTATTTTGATGAAAAAATAAACTATTACGTAAATTGTGGGAAATGAAGAAAACTTTGAGATAATTAAGACAGTGATTCCCCTTTGAGATAAGAGGTTGGACAGATTGTGATACATACTGTGTAATCTGCAGCAACATAAGTGATTTCTCATAATTCTAAAGATTGAAAATGATAAAGAGTGAGACAATTTTGCCCTTTAAGCTCTGTTACCGAGTTCAATAAACGAAAGAAAGGAAGAGAAAGTGAGTTAAGGAGAGAAAAGAAAGGAAGAGGAAGGAAAGGATATGATGTAAGTTCATGTTCCCAAGTTAGAAAGAAAATAAAGAGAATTAAAAATTTTATGTGTTCCCGAATTAAAAGGAAGAGAAAAGAAAGTTACAATTTTACAATAATACCATTTTAAATTTTCCAACACCAAAAATTATTAATTTCTAACCAAATATATAATCTCATAACATGATTAAAAGATAGTTTTGCTTCACGTTAATATTAGTTGAATATATAATTGAATCTCGATTAATACCATGAAATCGCGACCTATCTTGATATCACAGATAACTTTAATTCAAAAACTCAGCTGATGATATGATACAAGAAATTATTAAAATACTTCTAAACGAATAAAAAAAAATTATTAACTATAGTCAACCAAAAATTACTTGAATTCAAATTTTGCATGTCTGCAAAATGAAAGAATCGAGGGGAACCACAACATCCCAAAAGAGTAACAAGATAATAACAAGTTTCAATAAAAATAATCCTGCCAACAACTGTTTTCAAAGATGCATAACCAAAAAATAAACTACCCAAATAATGTAATAAAAATGTCATATTCATTACAAATTACCAAACAAAAAAAACCCAACCAAGTAAATGCATAAGAATAATCCGTTCACCATCACTTAAACTCGCTTAATTACCTGCTCCCATCATATCTTTCAGTACACCTATTCGTATCTGAAGAGGACAACTAAATAATGTTCTTGGTTTTGCTTGATTGGCTGCAAAAAAATATAAAGCTCTAGGTATTTCATGGGGTTCTAAACCCATCGGCTGCAATTCTTTATAAATTTCTTCACCTGTATACTCGCGATAATAAACTCTATCAAATATTTTATTACCTTCTTGAATAGCACTAGCCACATTGTCAATGCATTTCATAAGCTTTGAACTAAACGAGTCATCTTCTTGTTCAACTTTTCTTTTTTTACTGTTGTATTTCTTTGCATTTAAACACTGCTCAGGTGAAGAATATACCACTTGAATATCATCATCGTTGTTGTATTGGTTCTCCAAAGTTACTTCATTGGCAGCTAATAAATCATACTACTTAGCAAAGTTAATAAATCACACTGCTCAGGTGGAGAATATACCACTTTATCAAAGAGAAATACTACAATGTACTATTCTCAAACTATTTTGACATATCTATTTCATTGTTTGGATACATCAAATCGTTAGTCCACATTTCATTTGCAATTGAGGTCCTTAGTTGTTCGACTCTGGTACTACCCTCACGTATGTCTCTTGTACTATTATGATGCTCTTCCTCTTGTGGTCCATTTAACACCTCTTGTATGACCTCATCTTCAAGATCTTTGTCACGATCTTCCTCTAGTAAAAAGTTGTGTAAAATACAACATGCCAAAAAGATGTCAGACTGTGTTTCGCAAGAATAAAATGGCTCTGTTGTACTTCTAATAATAGGAAACCTCTTTTTCAGGACACCAAATGCTCGTTCAATTGCGTTACGCAATGATGCATGACGAAGGTTAAACAACTCCTTTGAATTCTCAGGGGCACGAGTGGAGTACTCTTTCAAATGATACCTAACACCTCTATATGGCGTCATTAGTTTGCTCGTATGAGGAAAACCCGCGTCTACTAAACAATATCTACCTATAAATAGGTTGTAGTTAGTATTATTATAAAACATTATACAATTAAATAAATTCGGTTTAAGAAATTACCCGTTGGAATTACTAATTTATCATCTCTCGTAAGTGCTTTCTTTATTATTCTTGAATCTGATGCAGTACCCTCCCAACCAGTTAAAACATATGTAAACTTTAAATCAAATGTACAAGTAGCCAATACATTTGTTGTCGGGTATCCCTTACGACCACGATATCTAAGGGCATCTTTACCGGATACTTTGACACGAACATGTGCTCCATCAATTGCCCCTATACAATCCTTGAAAAAGGATAAAGTCTCTTTTTTTCTTGAATTTTTTTCGGGACAATATCACCTTCAGGTTGTTGAATATAACGACCTTCTAGCGAGATAATCGCTCGCAGAACTCTATGGAGGCACCGACTGGTGGTTGATCCAGAACGACGGTACAACCAAGAGGCAAATCGATTTCTAAAATCATTACCTACAATATGCAAAAATCTTGCAACATGCTCTTCAATGGACATGCGTTGAGTAGGTCGAAGACCACCATCGCGCTTTAAGATATTACACAATGTCATAAAAGCTTTCTCACTCATACGGATAAGGTCACGACATTTACCACTATTTAAAAGGTCGTGTAACATCTCTTCTCGTACATATCGTCGTTGTAAAATTTCATCTCAAGTAGGTAAATTAGCATGCTTTTTGGTAGACAGTCTTTGTCGTGTAACGAGGGCCACCAATAAGCAAATCAGGTTAACTGCTTGCATCTGTCTGGCTCGCATAATAAGAGTTGTGTTGAGTATCTGATTATCCATTGCAACTACCAATGACCCACTGAAGAAAATATAGTGTGGATGACTATTGTAGTAAAACGTGATTGACATAATGTGTTTGCTTTGTAGGGCAATCCATGGATATATTTTTTGTGCATATGTTTATAATTGTTATGTATGTGTTTGTTCTGCACTTTTTTTTTGCAAGGCTTGTTCTGCACATATTAAACAATTGGTTTAATTAGAGTTTTAAGTCATACAATAACCTTTATATTTGTCATTAAATTCAATAATCACTTTCTTGCAAATTCTGGTATTGTTGTTCTGTTAGATAAGACTACGTAGATGGCTATTTGCTTTGTCCTAAGCTTTTCAAATAGTAAGTTTTAGAACATAAACAACTAGCTATTTTTATATGCTAAGCTAAAACAATTGGTTTATTTTTTGAATTTATTTGATATTAAATAACGGGTTAATCTGGGTAAAATTTTTTTTTGCATATGGGTCAATTTGGGTAAACAAATACTATACAACGGGTCAAGTTGTGTCTACTCAAATTAGACAATGGGTCTACCCAAATTAGACAACGGGTCAAGATGGGTCACCCATATAAAACTTGGTAAATTAAAACGGTCCAAATGAGCCAACGCCTACTCATTTCGCACACCGCACAACCACTACCACCACCACCACCACCGACTCCGCCGCCCCCTTGCGACCTTTGTTGCTGCCACCGTTGTCATGGCCGCCGGCGCTGTCATCACACCTGCTCTGGCCACCGTCACCGCCAACACCAGCAGAACCGTCACTCGCACCACTATGGCGCATCGTGCCGTTGCGGCCACCTTTGTAAACACATACCACCTGCACCACAAATGTGTAGGAGTTACAAATTTGGGTGGTGCTTTATGTACGTGATAGTGTAGGAGTTAGCAATACATGATGCGTAAGTAATAACATGGACAACAAGTCCTGTTGCCATAAGTCAGCGATGCAGCCCATTCCATCCCAACAAGATTATAGTTAATGTTGTTTAACTTGCATCCATAGCCATCGTCACCACCACTGATGTCATTTTCACCTCCACCACGACCGTAAAAAAGATATAGATGGGGATTATTTTTTTCTAATATGTTTCATGTCAGTTCGTGTAAGTGTTTATTGGATTGTAAATTTGCTAAAGAAAGCACAAGGGGTATACAAAATCAAATTCAGATGGCGATTGATCATTGCAAGATTGAAGTAAACTAAAATATACATACCTGCTGCTGAAGATGATGATTTCGAAGATTGAAGGCTTCTGTGATTTCGATGTTGATGTTTGCGTAGGTTTGTAACAGCAGAATGATTATACGTAGGTTTGTGTTTTTTAATAGGTTAAGGGTAGTTTGAGAAATTCCACGTAATTAGAGTTTGATTAACATACTTTCTCTCCAAATCTCACCAATTTGGAAGGAAAGTGATAAGCCTTAATCTTCCTTCCCTTTCTCTTCCTTTCTCTCCCCTTCTTTCCCAAAAAAATCTCTGGAACATAACTAAACCCCACAATCATCCCACTTCCTTTCCCTTTCTTCCTTAAATTGGACTCGGGAACAGAGTGTTAGAACTTACAGAATCAACAAAAAGGATCTTAAGCCTCTTCGGTCAGATAAGCAAGAGTAGTTCCAGAATTTATTATGGTTCCTCCTCGGCTTCTTGATGTGGCAAACATTGATGGATCAATGGATAATGTTTGTCCATTGACTGAAATTCAAAGCATATTTAAGTTGTAATGTATGGATAGTGTTTGTCCATTGACCGAAATGCTAAGCGGATTTAAGTTGTAATGTTGCATGGAACATCATGTATACATGTCTATAGCATACCCATAAAAGAATTTAACTAATAAACGTCAAAGATCATAACTTTAAACATGGGTTCCATTCAGATCTTTAAAACAATTATGTTAATATGTTAATAATGTAAACCAAACCAAACCAAACGTACCCAGTATAATCCCACACATAGCTAACGCTATTAGTAGGGTCTGGGGAGGGTGTGATGAGGGCAAACCTTAATATGTTAATAATGTAAGGATAATCAAAATGTGTAAAAAGGCAAGAATTTGTTAAAGATTTTGGTTATTTGAGCTAATTATACAAATTAACTTTCTGTGCAATGAGTTTTTTTTTCATCTTTGATTCCTCTATATCAATCTTGTCGGGATTCAGTGGTGATCGGTTTGACTTTTTATCAAAAACGGGTTTTGACAGAGAAATTAATTAATTCAGTTAATTAATAAATACGCAGCGGAAAATAAAATCATAACCTATTTAACAGCACTGACAAACCGAACAGGATCTGGTTATGAACACGTAAACACAAAAAAAACAATTAATCTACTGATGAGATTAATTATACCTTAGTGGTTAATGATTAACCGGTTGAGACACCTAAGTACAACGAGACGATGCTAGATCACGAACCGGAACGCGAGAACAGGGCGGGTCAGGGTTGGCCGAAACTTGCAAAGTCTGAAGCAATCCTTTGCTAACTGCTTTGGAATTTGCAAAACTAGAAAAAACGATTTCTTTATGTTTCTTGTTTTGGCGGCTCGTAAAAAGCAAAAGAAAACCAAAGTGTTTTCTTTTCTATTGCGGCTGTATCTCCAAATTCATTGGGATAAAGAACTAGGATTATTATATAAATAATAATCATAAACCCTATTAATTGTTTTCGGCCCCAAAGTTCAATACGAGATAAAAAACCCGAACCCATTAACTGTTTTAATGAAAGATTAAAACAATATATATAATTATTATTTATAAACCAGTATAATTAATAATTCCCGTCTAACGAATATATATATATATATATATAAAATATATATCGTCTCGCTAACAGTTCGTAATTACCAGTTAAATGGATTTAATGTTCGTTGCCCTAGGTGTAACTATTACGGGTCATAGCTCGGTCAGCCGTGTTGTCCATCGGGTCGGTCCATAAAATCCAACAATCTCCCACTTGGACGATCCACGATAAATCAACGCAAACAGTCAGCGGCGCTCTAGCTGCACATGGCTGTCTCTAACAAGGTATGACGCTTTAAAGTCATTAACCAAATATCTCGGTGTTAGTAAAAGCTAACTAAAGCAAGACAATAGACTTATGGCAATAGTTGTCATTCATCCTTTCCGTATAAAACATCAATTGAATCAGTGAGACATGGATTTAGTTCATTCTCATATGGCGTTCAATTATTATTGTTCTCGATCAAGAATCAAAGTGGTCCAATCAAACACACAGTAAGTTTGGGTAAGGCCTTACACTTCACCAGTTTGAATCAACGAGGGCGCCACGATGCCTATCTGTTACATATAATGTAAGAGTACAGAATCCCTTATTGACTACATACAACTCCCACTGAACTTCAGAACTATTCCTAATCAAAGTTTTTATGACTGGCAGTTACGCGACAGCGTTTGACAGTGATTAAAGAATGGTTCTTGGTAAACGGTAGTTCTAGTACGTATCTCAGGTCAGAGGATACTAATGAGTATACCAATAGAAAAACATCTTATAACAAAGATCCATGAAGATGATTTGATGCGAGTTACATCCAACATCATTCAAAATGAGGCCTGTGAAGTTCGGAGTCAACTCCTTGAGCCGAAGTTCAGAAAAGTCTTAATTCAGAGACGTTCCCACGAGTATGACCGACTACGGATAATTAAGAATACAAGATTCATGGATTAAACGTATTAAAATCAAACACAGTTATAAGAATTCAGAATTGCATTTAAATCAGTAAACCAAAAGAATTCAAAAGTACAATTGTTTAAATGTTCGCACATTCAAAATACTAAGTCAAAACATATCGCTAGCAAATCTAAGACCAATAGCATCTCTGTGAAGATCATGCTTTTCCTGAGTCATGGGCTTAGTAAACGGGTCCGCTAGGTTTTGATCTGTGTCTACTTTGCTTATCATGACGTCTCCACGTTCCATAATTTCCCAAATATAGTGGAACTTCCTCAGAATGTGCTTGGCTTTGTGATGAGATCTGGGCTCTTTAGCTTGAGCTATAGCACATGTGTTATCACAAAGTATCTCGATTGTTTGGCGAATACTCGGAACCACATCGAGGTTAGTAATGAATTTCTTCATCCAAGCAGCTTCCCTAGCAGCATCTGATGCGACTATATACTCAGATTCGGTGGTTGAATCCGCCACTACACTCTGCTTGGAGCTTTTCCATGAGACAGCTCCTCCATTAAGAGTGAATACGAAACCTGACTGTGAGCGAGAGTCATCTCGGTCAGTTTGAAAGCTAGCATCAGTGTAACACCGTACAGTGAGCTCCTCTTTCACTCCTCCAAATATTAAGAACATGTCTTTGGTCCTTCTCAAGTACATCAGGATGTTCTTGACTGCAGTCCAATGGGCAATGCCAGGACTTTACTGGAAACGCCTGGTCATGCTTAAAGCATACGAGACGTCAGGTCTAGTGCACAACATAGCATACATGATAGAACCAATCGCTGAGGCATATGGAATTGCTTCCATTTCCTTAATTTCAATGTCCGTGAAAGGAGATTGTGATTTGTTCAACACAGTGCCTTTAGTCATCGGAACACCTCCTTTCTTGGAGTTTTCCATCCTAAAGCGTGTTATCATTTTTTCTATGTAAGTACTCTGACTTAGCCCTAGAAGCCGCTTAGATCTATCCCTGTAGATCTTGATTCCTAGAATGTAAGCAGCTTCTCCAAGATCTTTCATTGCAAAACAAGATCCTAACCATTGTTTGACTTTGTTAAGCATAGGGATGTTGTTTCCAATGATCAGTATATCATCCACATACAAGATGAGAAATGATATAGTGCTCCCACTAGCCTTTCTGTAAACACAAGGCTCATCTTCATTCTTGACAAAACCAAATTCTTTGATTTTCTGATCAAAATGAAGATTCCAGCTTCGAGATGCCTGTTTAAGTCCATAAATGGACTTATTCAGTTTGCAGACCCTACTAGGATACTTTGGATTAACAAAACCGTCAGGCTGAACCATATATAAATCTTCAGAGAGATGTCCATTAAGAAAAGCGGTTTTGACATCCATTTGTCATATCTCGTAATCATGGTACGCGGCTATGGCAGGCAGTATCCTGATCGATTTGATCATAGCAACGGGTGAGAAAGTTTCATCATAGTCAATACCTTGAGTTTGAGTGAAATCCTTTGCAACTAGTCGTGCTTTATAGGTTTGTATATTACCATGCATGTTGGTTTTTCTTTTGAAAATCCATTTTCTCCCTATTGCCCGAGAACCGGGGGTAGCTCAATCAAGTCCCAGACCTGATTATCACGCATAGATTGCATCTCGACGTTCATGGCTTCAATCCATTTCTCGGATTCAGGATCCGAGATAGCAGATTTGTAGTGTGTAGGTTCATCATTTGACTCAGCTACTAACAGGACTTTAGAAGCTTCAAGATGCCATAGGTATCTATTAGGTTCTTTACGAGACCTGCTACTTCTGCGAACGCTTGTGTTTATGTCTGATTCATCAGCAACAACTTCTCGTTGATCAGACGCTCCGACTTCCTCAGCGGTTGTTTGTGTTTCTTGAATTTCTTCAAGATCCATAATATTATTTCCGGTTCCTCGATTTAGAAGATCTTCCTCGAGAAAGCGTCCTTTCCTTTTGATGGAAACAATGTTTGCATCAGGATGATAGAAATAATATCCGCTTTTGTTGTAGTAACCGACGAAAACAACTTTTTCGCCTCTGGGACATATGCATGACATACCCATACTCTAAGGTAAGACAAATTGGGTTTAGACCCATGCCATATCTCATATGGGTTTTTGTCCACCTTCTTAGTCGGTGCCAGATTTACAAGGCGGGCGGTGGTCATAAGAGCATAACTCCAAAATGAGAGAGGCAAGTTAGTTCTACACATCATCGATCGAACCATATTAAGTAGGGTTTGATTTCTCCTCTCGCTCATGCCATTAAGTTGGGGTGTGCCAGGAGGAGTGGGCAAAGAAATAATTCCGTGCTCCTTCAGATGATTAAGAAATTCTAAGCTGAGATACTCGCCACCTCGATCTGATCGAAGTGTCTTAATAGATTTATCGAGTTGTTTCTCCACTTCGTTTTGAAACTCTTTGAAGATAGACATAAGCATATCGACTATAATCGTCAATAAATGAAACGAAGTATCTTTCATGATTTCTAGACATGGTTCTAAAAGGGCCACACACATCAGTGTGTATAAGGCCTAGCAGATCCTTGGCTCGTTCACCAACATGGGTGAAGGGGTCCTTTGCCAAGCTAGTATTTGCAGTGAATCCCCCTGTTAGGTAGTCATGCATTACGATAGGAACTCCCAATTCTCTGGAAAATACAGCCCTTTGAAAAAGATTTAAAAGTCCAAAAGACAACTTGAAACTTAGGATGACAATGGTGAGCATATTTGACTAGTTGAGGGGTAGTCTACAGGACAGGTGCAGTACAGAACTGTATTGGTGACAGAGGCAATGACATTCAATTACATTAGATTACATCGGCTTGAGTTTTTAATTGATTGAATTGCTTAATTCCAAGTAACTCAATCCACTCCAACACACTTTACTAATTTAACCATGGCAACAAGATGCTTGTTTTTCCTACTGCTAGCAGTTGTAGTGGCACTAGTCGTCGGAGTTAACGGACAAGATAGTTAGGATGACAATGGTGAGCATATTTGACTAGTTGAGGGGTAGTCTACAGGACAGGTGTAGTACAGAACTGTATTGGTGACAGAGGCAATGACATTCAATTACATTCGATTACATCGGCTTGAGTTTTTAATTGATTGAATTGCTTAATTCCAAGTAACCACGTAAAATGTTTTACAATTTTGATAGTGAAATAGCAATGAAGAATAAAATTGTAAATTCGTAATTACTCATGAACCTTAAGTTTTACGTGGTTACTTGGAATTAAGCAATTCAATCAATTAAAAACTCAAGCCGATGTAATCGAATGTAATTGAATGTCATTGCCTCTGTCACCAATACAGTTTTGTACTGCACCTGTCCTGTAGACTACCCCTCAACTAGTCAAATATGCTCACCATTGTCATCCTAAGTTTCAGGTTGTCTTTTGAATTTCTTTGAACTTTTCAAATGTTTCATGCTTGTGTTTCATAAGATAGACATAAGCATATCGACTATAATCGTCAATAAATGAAACGAAGTATCTTTCATGATTTCTAGATATGGTTCTGAAAGGGCCACACACATCAGTGTGTATAAGGCCTAGCAGATCCTTGGCTCGTTCACCAACATGGGTGAAGGGGCCCTTTGTGAGTTTGACGGCTAAACAAGACTCGCAATTATCAAATGAGTCCTGTCTGGTAGGTTCAAGAATTCCCTCAGATTGGAGTCTTTTAATGCGTGCCTTGCTTATGTGGCCAAGTCGACAATGCCATAGAAAAGTATCATTAATGCCAGATTTGATACGTTTAGAAAGATTATATATGTTATTATCATTTTGAACGTTAAACTCATAAATACCGTTTTGAGGTATAGCCTCAAAATAAAAGATATCATTTAAGTAGGCAGAAATAGCAATACCATTACAAACGTACTTAAATCCTTGTTCAAACAATAAAGAAACTGAAATAATGTTTCTGGTTAAACCAGGTGCAAACAAACAATTGTTCAAAACAACCACAAGGCCAGATGGACATGAGAGATGATATGTTCCAGTTGCAAGAACTGGTACTCTTTTCCCATCACCAACGATGAGCTCCATGTCGCCTTGTTTCAACTTCCTCCAACTGTTAGGCTTCTGCAAGACATTAATGATGTGGTATCCACATCCAGTATCAAATACCCATGTGTTGCTAGAAACAGTAAAAATTTCAATAACATAAATGAGAATACCTGAAGAGATGCCCTCACCACTGGCCCTCTGCAGCTTCAGCTTGGCTAGATATTCAGGACAGTTACGTTTCCAGTGTCCCATTTTGTTGCATTCAAAGCATTGGCGCTCCTCAGGAGGGGGTGCTTTTGAATCTTTCTTGTTATTGTTGGTGGCAGGCTTGGCAGCAACATTAACCTTCTTCTTGCCTTTGCTATTATAACCTCTTTTTTTGGGGTTAAGTTTCTTAACACCAGTAGATCTGACCATCAGAACTTGATTTTTCTTTCCTACTTGATTTTTCTTTCCTTGGACATTCATCTCGGCCGTTTTGAGCATACCATGTAGCTCGGCCACTGTCTTCTCCAAGCCATTCATGTTGAAATTCATTACGAATTGAACATAGGAGCTTGGGAGAGAGTTTAAGATGAAATCAGTAGCCATGTCATCCTTCATGGGATATCCAAGTTTGTTCATCTGGTCGATGTACCCTTTCATCTTAAGTACATGATTACTAACAGGCGTGCCTTCTTGCATCGTGCAACGAAGGAGCTGAGACATGGTTTCATAGCGTTCTTGTCGGGCTTGTTTTAGGAACATGCCCTTAAGTTGCTCAATCATGTCAAAGGCATTCAGGTCCTCCATGCTCTTTTGGAGCTCACGGGACATGCAGGCTAGCTTAAGGCAGGCTACCTCAGTGGCATCATATCTTTGTTTTTCCCAGGCCTTACGAGCGGCAGCCGTGTTACCATCTGGTGCCTCAGGGACTGGTGCATCGAGAACATAGAGCTTCTTGGCCATCTTGAGAACTATTCTCAGATTGCACTGCCACGTGAGAAAGTTGGTGTTATCCAGCTTTTCATTCTCAAGGATAGACTTGAGAGCAAAGGAGTTATTAGTATTATTATTTTCAGTAGACATCTGACAAGATAAGTAAAGAAAATAAATTAGTATAAAGAAAGTGAAAAATCCTTATTAATTTATGACCCAATTACAGAAATTAGAATAAGGAGTGAGAATCTAGCTAAATCAGTCACTAATGGTAGATGTGGCATACAACATTAGTAAGTGGGTAACTAGACTGACAATTAGTGTCAATTGTGAAAAGATGCACAATTCTCGTGTATGAGGCCGTTAAGACAAGACATGTCTATGCATTGATACGTTTAGCCTCATCTATGCCCACTTTTAATCTCTTGACAGCCGGGGCATGTAACAAGAGAGAAAAGTAATAGTCGTCCTAAAACAGGTACTTGCGGAAGGGCCGGATGTGTCAACGAAACCCTTGCGCCTTGGAAGGATAAACTACGCATCCAGTGCGGTGCTGTGGCTTCAAACACGGATATTTCGTTTTATGCTTCAAATGTTCCTTATAATAGGATGGCATAGACCATTGGTTTTAAATATGGGTTCCAATTTTAGTGTTTACCGAATAGGGTCAAACACAACGAATGATTAAATCATACGTGTGTTGTAAAAGCCAGTTTTACTATTTAAAGTCATGACAAATTTGATGAACCCTTTCATCTCTCAGGACACTTAATTTTAAATAACCTATTAAAACTAAGTTTGTCGCGACTTGAATAACCAGTTAAAGTTAATAGTTGAAAACTATTAAGTTATAAGTTTTGAAATTAAATTTAGTTTAAATTGCAAAACTTTAGCGGTTATTTATTTTATAAAAACAAGCCAGTTGTTATTTTTATAAAATTCTACAAGTTGTAAAATTAGAACTTGTGGTGACAGATTGTGACATTTTAAAACTCCTTTTAAAACGTTTGGCGTTTGGTTGGTTTATTATAAATTTAAGTTATAAAAAAAATTAAAAGCAACCATAAAGCAAATAAATATGTAAATCTTATAGGGCCAAGTTTGTTTGATCTTGCTAGAGCCAGTTAGCAAGACCAAACGAGTCACGGGGTCCACAAAATTAAAACAACCACAACGATGGACTTCCGTGTATCTGGTCGTCTCGGATGACTCCCACTGACTCCATGATTCCTTTTGCGTCTTCAGATTTGTCTTCGGGTTTTTATTACATTACATAAAATAAAAAAAAACCTATTCTATTACAACTTTGAGCCATCAAAAGTGGGCCAAAACCATAAAACCAAAAACTGAATAATAAACACAAACAACTCAATAATATGGGTCAGGCCAAATTTACATATTCAACACAATCACATACGGGCAATAAATTTGGTCAAATAAAAAAATTAAAATCGACCAAATTAATAAATAAAATGCCCCAAAAACATATCAGATCAAAAACTTCAAGATAGTTAAAGTTTGTGATTAATCTAACCGGTGAAACCAGACCGGTTCCGATTTGCGTGTTATAACCCAGGCTCTGATACCACTGTCAGGATTCAGTGGTGATCAGTTTGCTTTTTATCAAAAACGGGTTTTGACAGAGAAATTAATTAATTTAGTTAATTAATAAATATGCAGCGGAAAATAAAATCATAACCTATTTAACAACACTGACAAACCGAACAGGATCCGGTTATGAACACGCAAACACAAAAAAAAAACAATTAATCTACTGATGAGATTAATTATACCTTAGTGGTTAATGATTAACCGGTTGAGACACCTAAGTACAACGAGACGATGCTAGATCACGAACCGGAACGCGAGAACGGGGCGGGTCGGGGTTGGCCGAAACTTGCAAAGTCTGAAGCAATCCTTTGCTAACTGCTTTGGAATTTGCAAAACTAGAAAAAACGATTTCTTTATGTTTCTTGTTTTGGCGGCTCGTCAAAAGCAAAAGAAAACCAAAGTGTTTTCTTTTCTATTGCGGCTGTATCTCCAAATTCATTGGGATAAAGAATTAGGATTATTATATAAATAATAATCATAAACCCTATTAATTGTTTCCGGGCCCAAAGTTCAATACGAGATAAAAAGTCTTATCCCATTTAATTGTTTTAATGAAATATTAAAACAATATATATAATTATTATTTATAAACCAGTATAAATAATAATTCCCGTCTAACGAATATATATATAAAATATATCGTCTCGCTAACAGTTCGTAATTACCAGTTAAGCGGGTTAAGTGGATTTAATGTTCGTTCCCTAGGTGTAACTCTTACGGGTCGTAGCTCGGTCAGCCACGTTGTCCATCGGGTCGGTCCATAAAATCCAACAAATCTGACCCATTTCTATTTGAACTTTGTGACGATTGATCCCTGTGTTGTTTTTATCAATGTCCTAACGGGAGCAAGGACATTTATGCGAAAATGGGTCAATCGGGTTATCTTATTTTTTTAAAAGTTCATACGGGTTAAAAGTAATATAATTAGCATACTTGGCTGTTTAAGCCTCCTAATGCTTTACTCAAAAATAGATTATTAATTTACTAATAGTTTTTGTAATCATATTAGAAAAGAATGCAAACTTGATCCAACCCGTTCTGACCCGCTCCAAAATGTTTACCGTCTTAACCCATTACCCACCCCGCCTAGAAATCAACACATACAAGTATAACAACACGTCTAAATTCTGTATTGGGGCCGTATGCAATACGTGTTGCCTGTATAAGATATGGAAAAAAGATCATGTTTTTTTCAAAAAAAATATTTTTTTTGTTTCTTGATTTTTCCTTAAGTATTAAGAAGTTATACTATTTGAACCTTATCCTTGACAACAAAATATTATTCTTTGCTGATGAAATGACATCACTGAACGAAATGAAATAAAAATGCTAGTCAAATATTAGCTGAAAACAAACTTGGTCAAACAGATTGGTTTAAGTATTTTCATTTGTGACTCTCACTTTGTTTAAATATTTTCATATGCTAACGATCATGGGGCTAAACCAAACCAGAAACCAATGAGTGAGATACCAATAATAGATTTCAGAAAAGAGAATACCTGCAAAATCACATACCTGTTGTATAAATATTTCGATTACGGAGACTTTGGAGAAGAACGATGAAGCAACTAATTAGGTACCTGAGCTCCATGTAACCACTCTTAAGATTTATTTTGTATTAGAATCTATGACAAATTTTAGGTTAACACTTATTAAATCCTAAAACAAAAGAAGAATCAATACTCTCCTCTCCTTCATTTATGCAGTTTGAACACTTAAGTGCAATTACATATTGTAATGCATGCCCCTATAAGACTAATATAGGGAGTGTTTGGGATTACTTATTAATCCTGAAAGTTTTTTTTTGTCAAAAGAACTTATTAACTTATTACTTTTTAAAAAGAAGTTTTTAAAAAAGTGTTTAGATTAACTTATGTGGTGGGGAAAGTCAATAAGTCAATAATTTGTTTTTTAAAAAGTGTTTGGTTTGACTTATTAATAGAAAATTAATCCCTAAAATTAATAAGGAGAAATGAAAAGTTAAAAATTGTAACTTCTCCAAACAACTTATTATCCCTTTTCTAAAAGTTATTTTGAAAAGTCCTTTTACCGTACCCCAAACACACTTATATCTTATTAACTTATTACAAAAAGTAATAAGTCAATAAGTAGGCTTAATAACTAATCTCAAACACCCCCATATTCAATTTACAGGAGCTCTTTCTAAAATCATTTCTTTACACAGAAACCTAATTAGTTTGTTAGCTCAACAACAATTTATATTCCATAGAAACCAGCCAGATCTGTGGACATAATACACAAAACATCAAGTACATGGATCCATTCAATAACACTAGAATCAATAACCAAAACATCTTAATATGCAATCCGAATCAATCAATCAATGGAACTTGTAGCAGATATAATTTCATCACTGAAATTTTTTTATTTCCAACTCTAAAATTTTGATCCATGATATTATGCATCATGTAGATTTTCAAATTAAAAAAAATATACGATGAAGAGAAGAGACGATGATTAGGGTTTTCTAAGCTTAAGAATGGGAACTATTGAACATATACTTAGAAAGAATCAAAATGAAATTGAAATAATAGATCAAGAGTATATATTACATACCGATTATGATTTGATTTTGAAGGTTATTGAAGATGAAAGAGAGGCATGGTGCGCTGGGTTTTTTTGTGTTCTTCAATCGAGCGGCTGAAAGGTTTCAAACGGGTTAAAAGGGTTTTATAGGGTAATAATACGGGTCTGAATTTGATCCGTGTGTTGACCCATATATGCTTGTTTTGGTTTTGGGGGAAAAAAGTGGTGAGGTGAAATGTGATGGTGACATGTGACACCCCATTTTACTTGTTTATTATATAGGATAGATTTATTTACTTGCAAACAATAGAAAACCGTTTATTTATTCTTTCATATTTTATTCAAATAATTGTAACCAAAATTTTAATTAATTAGGTTATAAATGTAACCGAAATTTTATTTGTAATCGAAATTTCAAATCATATATAAACAAAGGATTTATTTATCTTTTATTTATTCACTCATTAATTTATTTATTCAAACATTCAAATTAATATCCAATTATTTTTTCAATTAATCATTATTCAATTATCTATTCAAATTTAAATACAATTATTTATCAGGAGTTACATAAATATTATTCGAAACTCAAACATTTATTTTTCTTGTTTGACTAAGAACCCACATTCATCCATCCTTTTTCACATTAGGATTAGTTTGATCATTTAAACACATCATCGATACACTTATATCATTAAATCATAGGTTAACCTTGTGGTTAGCTAGACACTTGTGCAACACAACTTGTGCGTGTGATTTCCAAGCTACATATTACAATGTGAGTTTACATAACCTCCTTTATATTTTTACACCTTTGGGGTGGAACATGATTACATTCAAACTATTTGTAATTCATTATACAATTCTTCAATTATGAACATGTGTGAAAATTTGTGTCTTAACTTTGAACACTATGAGTTTAAACCTACATTTACATTACATACATACACGTGCATTCATTAACTCTGTACAAGCCAACGATAACAATGATAGATCTATTGTGTCTGACAAACCCACCTAGGTAGGGTGATTGTTGCCGACATTACATTAGGATAACATTAAGTGTGATGTAGTGCAAAGCACGCATCTTTATTCCTTTGTTTTCGTGTCGGTTTGATTAGTTTTCTATTTGTTTTGAGTCGATTTTGTTATGTATTCAGTCTACTATGTGTTTACAGGTGCTCGAGGTGATAATGAGTGAAAACCCGAAGAAACCGAGCAAGAGAAGTGAAGTCCAAAAGTGCAAAGCCAAAAAGTCAGAAAATAAGTCTCTAGTGGTACGCGAAGACTAGAGGAAGATCCCTCGCGGTACGCGAGGGAAAGCAAAACCGGGCGTGACTAAATTGTCCCTCATGGTACGCGAGGGACTGGCCAGTATCTCTCGCGGTACGCGAGAGAGTCGTAATCCGAGAAAAAACCCTAAAAATCGATTTGAATAGAATTTGAATGCCATTATGCAATTAGTTCATATTCTTGCCATCCAGAGAGTTGCTAGAGGCGATTTTGGGAGTTTGGAGGTCAAATCAAGGCTAAAGTTTGCACCTTTGGATCCGGGTTCGTTGGTATTAGCTTATTTGGTTTTTAAGATTGCATCTTTGTGTTTGAAATGAATGTTTGATACCATGGTTTATGCTTTTTACTACTGTTTTGGTTGTTTAAACATGATCCTAGGCTAAAACTATAATACTGCCTAGGTCACATGATGAATACTTAGTAAAGTTATGATTTTTATTGGTTTTTGGATTCAATTGATGATTTGTTGATTTTGTAAAAGATCCTTGGTTAATTATTATGTTGTTAGTGCATGTTTGATTCTGGTTTTGAGTTGATTAATGTCTTCATGTTATCTTGTTAAATGTCTTTCATAAATAGATGCATGCTTTGGTTGTTTGTTTATTGTTTATAACCTGAGTGGTTTGCTAGACGTAGTGATCCATAAGAACGTTAGTTGAACCCTGATTAGAAATGAATGTGTGTCCTAGTTCAATACCCGAGAGGTGAGAATTAGTTGTCTAGTCTTCGTCATTAGGAATCCGAGTGTTAACAGTCTGAGAGGGCGTTAGTATTAGGTGTCTAGTGATTTTTGCTAGTCAAGTCATAGTAGTTATCCTGATATTACCCCGTGCAATCTTTGAGTGTATTGTGGACGGTGAGACTGAGAAGTAATCTATCCATTAGGGTACATTATCATAGTTGGAAATACCTGAGAAATGATCCAACATCTGGTGAGTTTATTACATATGTAGGTTCCTTAGTTGGTGACACTCTGAGAGTGATTAGGGATCCACTAGGTTGTCTAGAGCTATTTCATTAGAAACCCAGATCCATCATTGTTTCCAGAACTGGTAGAAGTTGTACTTTGCAAGTAGGATTCTGACCTAGGTAGTATTCTTCCCATTCCTGATATCTTCCTTAGTTCGTGTCTTGATAGTTGAGTCGACCTTAGTATTGAATCCTTATTTTAATAAATAGTGTAGTAAACCCCCCCAAACCAATTCAATCTATAGTCTGAGTCAGAGTCTAGTATTGTTACATAGTGTCTCTAGGGTTCGATATTCCGGTTTACCATTAAGCTGTGCTACACTCGATAGGTCCACTTGCTTGTCAGTGCGGTTTAGTTCATAGGTTTTCCATTTATTACTTAGGAGTGTAGGTTAGGTTTTTATAGTTATTTTATAGACCGTCTGGAAAACATCAAGTTTTTGGCGCCGTTGCCGGGGACACTTGGCAATAGCAATATTGACTTTGACTAGTTCTTTGTTTGATTTTTGGTTTATTTGTCTACTTTGAGTCTGTTCCGTGTGCTTGTCTTCTTTGTTTACTTGTGTGTCTAACTTAGAATCGAGTCCTTCTGTCTTTAAGTCTTTGTTTCTTTTTCCTATTTGAGTCTTTCTGTTTATGCACAATACTCGCTCGTAGGGATCACCATCTTATTCTGCTTTCTTAGAGCCCGAGCGAGAGCTACACGAGCGCACCCGCAACTTTTGGAAGCGTTTGAAACAGCTGTGTGAAAACTAGTTACGTCCTATTAGCCATATTCCCTTTCCTAAAATGGGCGACGCTGATCCTCCAGCGAGGCGTACAGTACACCAGAGGGCCAGTGATGGGGTCACGGGCGCAAGATCTTCGATCACTCGCCCGGCTATTCCTAATGTTAATTCTTGGCAGATCCCGTCACATGTCATGAGTATGATCACTCATGCTACTAAATTTCATGGCCTTGAGGATGAGGATGCACCCGGACACTTGTCCCTTTTTGTTCGTATATGTGATACCTTTAATATCACGGGTGTGTCTGAGGACGCTATCTATCTGCGACTCTTTCCATTCTGGCTCTCTGGGCGTGCATCCACTTGGCTTGACACCTTCCCGGACAACTCTATTACCACTTGGGACGATCTTCAAGCCAAGTTCTATAAAAAGTACCATCCACCTTCCAAGGTCGCTCGCCTCAAGGATCAAATCCACTCCTTCCGGATGGATCCTGACGAGCCTTATCACATGGCCTGGGAGCGGTTCAACACGTTGTTGAGCCGATGTCCCCAGAATGGTCTGTCAAACTGGGCGATAGTGGATATGTTCTATAATGGCCTTACTTTCGAAAAGCAGCAGATGTTCAATACAGCTGCGGGTGTAACACCCAGCATTTCAGGAACAAAAGCCATATTCATTTTAGCACGTTCGTACGTCATAGTTCCTGGTCATTATTTTGACTAAGTGTTGCCATGAGTCTAGCATAGAAACACAAGTTACATTTTAGTAATTATGAGAATTACTAGGTCATGAACACCTATTACTCGCAGTGTACGGTCATTGGTGATTAATAAATTTTATACAAGTAAAGTCTAGAAGTATATATTTATTGTATATAAAGTATATATTGGTGACGAAATCTTTAAAAAGTTGACATAAAAATGTTTATTACATGGCTCTATGATTATTTTTACGTGTAAACATGTATAATATAGTTAAAGTAATGACTATGTCGGAATTAACTAGTAAACTATTAAAACTAGTCAAGATACACAAAATACATAAGTTTGTAACCATAAAAGTTCATGTACCGGGTATTATATCACAGGAACGCCTACCGGGATTACACACCTAAGTGGTAACTAACTATCATTGGAATGGGGAATGGTACTAGGGCTAGTACAACACCCAAACCCCCTAACCCCTTGTTCATGGCCGAGAATTGTGGGCCACCCACAATCCCCACCAAACCCATCATGCACCATGATCTTGTCATAATAAGCCATGCCCTTTCATCCAAGATAGCAAGCAAAGATCAAATGTATCACTTAACCATGATTGTAATGATTTGAGCAAGTCCAACACTCCAACTCCTTTCCTTCATACATATAAACGATGCACACACCACCCAAACACACTCTACTCATTTCCTTCTCTCGGTTTTAACCAGCCCCAAAACCAACAGAAAAATACCCAAAATCCCGTAACTCAGTTTCTGCCAGATTTTTAGCCAACTTCGCAAGATCATATCTCCTTTGTTCCTTGGCCAAATCGGTCCATTATTTTTCTATAATGAATCTCCATGTTAAGAAGGAAGAACCCAAGTGGAATCACTCGGATCCATGGAGTATTCGACCCCAAACAGCCTACGTAAAAATGCCGCTCAATGCAAGTCGAATCTGGACACCTCTTTTCATTTTCTTGTTTTGAGGTACCTACATAACTCTAAATCTAGTAATTCTTTTTCACATCTCCTCTGATTTCAATAGACTTGATTTTAGAAGAAAACCCCAAGTCATTTGGTCTTCCAAAACCATCTAAAAGTCTACTCGAAATACGCCTAAAAATCTGAGTTTTCAAGAACAAAATAAAACATAAAAGTCTTGATGAGTTTTGCTTTATTTCTTCATGATTTCATGATGTATATGTATATGTATGATAATGGTGGTTTCAAGTTGAAAATTGTGGATATATGTATATATATCTGTGGGCCAAAAATTAGGTATAAAAATTATGTGGATGAAGGTATTTGGTTAACATAAAAACTGCTAAGTATATGTATATGTATGCATGAGCCGAGATATATATATATATATATATATATATATATATATATATAAAACCATGGATACATAGAGGTACATTTGGAAGGGTGATCATGGAAATATTTTGTAAAGTGTTAAAGGATTTGAAATCATATATATATATATATATATATATATATATATATATATATATATATATATATATATATATATATATATACGTGCTTATAATTTATAATAGTTAGTATCAAAAACACGAAAACTGAATACGTGCACATATGGTCAAAGATATATAAGGATGTATGCATGATGAACATAACTAAGTTAATAAATATTTTTCGGAATATAAGTATTTGAATGATAATTGAGGTTTTATATAATTATACGTATGTAGTAACGTGAATTGTACGTATGTAGAACAATTAACATGCATGGATATACTTGAACGATAATTGAGGTTTTATATAATTATTTTTAAGAAATAATTATATGTTTATATGTGAACTATAATGTGAATATATTATAAGTTGTTACAAAAGTAATATTTAATTTTGGTACACTTAATAAGTCACCAATATGAAAACATAATATTTTCTCGAAAAATACGTAAACGTCTAGACTGAAATAATAAGTCACCAATGATTCGTCACATGAAAACACTGTTTTACTAAACAAAGGCGTACTTAACGGGATTGTTGAGTCGGGTGAACAAACTGCAATTAAGATGGGTAGTCTTAACACATTAGTACTATTGTGTGATTAGGGTACGGATAGACAGGAACTTTTAACACAACGTTATTTGCTAGGATTTCATCGGACACAAAGTGAGTTCACGGCCCCCTTTTCGCTTTTTAATGTTTTGTAAACTGCGGGAAGAAACATACTTACATATTATGTATTACATTATTGTCTAATACATTTGAAAACATTGTTGTTTTATACATTTGAGAAAACATTGCAAACATTTTAATATGATAACAAGGAAATAAGACACTAACATTATGTCATACATGGTGAACAATATAACGCTTAAAGTCCCCGGATTAACACACTTTTTTGTAACCATTAGCTATGGACTTAGCCTGGGATTCTATGGATAGTACTATTGGGGGTGACGTCCCCGGTCATGGTTAGTCGCGCTAACCGGGGGTCCACATGGCCAAATGACCGCATATTGTCTTATTATCGTGGTTTAGCGAGGGAGGGGCATTCATTTGTCAGGGTTTGGTTACAGTTTCATGTATGGACATAGGTATTTGTAAGACTAGCTATCTTACGAATGGAACAATAACACTTGTTTTGTTTATCATATGCAATTGAAACTATTTGTTTACAAGGAATTCATGATCATGTTTTTGGGGAAAACTACTTATTTAATGACGAAAATGTCATGTGCATGTTTTTGGTAATAACTACTTATTTTATGACGGTAAGGTAATGTCCATGTTTTCTGGGAAAACTACTTATTTTATGAAGGTTAAGTCATGTATATGTTTTCGATGAAAACTACTTATTTTTATGACAGTTAAGTCATGTATATGTTTTTTGGTGAAAACTACTTATCTTATGACGGTAAAGTCATATACATGTTTTCGGGGAAAACTACTTGCACTATAATAACTAACTCTGTGAACTCACCAACCTTTGTGTTGACACTTTCAAGTATGTTTCTCAGGTAACCCTTAGCATTGTCGCGGTTGGAATAGGCTAGCTATGTTGGAACAACTCCTAGTAGCTGGAAGGACATAGAATATCAATTCTCAAGTCTATGGTTGCCCTAGAAGAACTTAGATCATTGTATTACTTAGTTTAGTAATAGTGTATGTAATCAAGTCTAAGAAATCACTATTATAGCTTCCGCTATCGTGTAATGAACCAATCGTTGCAACCTTTATTTATTTGTTAAGTAAATAAATTTGGAGGTGTGACAGCGGGAGGCCATATCATGGATAGACTCGAGCCTGCTGAGTGCGAGGAAATGTTCGAGAGCTTCGCTCAATCCAAAAAATAGCATCCATCTACTAGGACTTCCATTCCTAGTGCTAGATCATCCACCTCATCTTCCAGATGTGTGCATTAGGTCACCCCTGATTCTAGCGTGGCTGCTGCACTCGCCTCAATGGCTAACGAGATAAAGGAGTTGAAGCTCAGTGCTCAGCAGTGTCAAGTGTACAGGGGAGGCCACGACACCCGTGATTGCCCAATGAATAATCAAGAGCGGGTGATCTATGTTGGCAACCAATACCAGAACCGAGGGTACAACAACTACAATTCATTTGGCTCGAGATGGAGATCTGGAAATAACCCACCGGGGTTTAACGGTCGTCAGCAGCAGTAGCATGGAGGAGGAGATACATGACCTAGCACGGGAAGCAGTGTCGACACGACTATGATAAAGGAGATGCTTGAGACTCAGACACAGCTGCTTGTCCATTTAGTCCAGCAGGACAGGGATGCTAGGCAGAGATTGGATAGCCACGACGCTCTATTGAAGAATCAATAGTCGGCATTCCATGATCTGAAATGCACAGTTGAGGACATCGCTAAGAGTTTGAAGGATCGACAGGGGGGTCCATCTTCAAGCTCCAGCGCTTTAGTGATGGTCGTGTCAGTTAGGAGTGTGGGGGAGAAAGAGGTTGCTGAGGATGACCCCCACTCCGGTGCGTACAATATTAGTAGGGAGGGAAGGAGGTATGTTTTGTGCCTTGAATGAGCCTTGAAACCACTGATTAAAGGGATACATTTAAAGCTGAAATGTTGGTGTAATGGTGGCGAAGTGGTGGCGGTTATAGGTGGATGTTGTTGGCCGAGACAACAGGGAGGTTAGGGATAGTTTTGGGTTGTTTAGGATGGTCAAATGGAGGTGTTTAACCTGCTATATATGGTAGGTTTGGACTGTCATTTTCTCTTGCATCTATTATCAATTCACATGTGGAGATTGATTGGTCAAAGGGTTGAAGTGTATATGGTGTTTTTGTATGCTTGTGTGTGTCGTGGGAGTGGAAGGAGGAAGGGACAAAGTATGTGAAGACAAGACTTGTAAATAAGCATATGTGTGTGTATGTATGCAACTGTATGAAGGGGAAGGGAGAGGACAAAGAGAGTGATGACAAAAGGTGAAGGTTGGTTGATAAATTTCATGTGTGTAAGTGTTATGTAGGTATGTAGTGCAAGATTTCTATAAAACTCTTTAGTTTTTATAAAAATATGGATAAGTTATCAAGTATATAAATATGGAGTCTCATAATATAATAGCCTCGTTTAGTTAGTTTTACACAAGTTATATATGTTGTGTATAATAGTTTTAGTGATCAAATATGCAAAATATATAGGTACATTTATTTTTACAAAATAATCACACATTTCATCTTAAATGTATTAGGTGGTCTAGAAATAATAAAGTGGGATATTATGAAGTATGTATTGACTCTAATATATATGTGTACATACTTGTATAAACGAATGATGGCTGGGTTTATAAAATAATGACGGCTTAACCCGAACTAATAAAATAGTATGTTTGAAATAATATACGTGTCGTCAAAACTTAACATGATATTCTTGTATTATATCTTGTGTCTCGGGCTTGTATCGTTTGCATGACACTTGGTGTTGAAGCACTTTCCTGTGACAAACACTCTGGATAGACAGAGTCTTAGTTTGTACTTTCATGTATGTATTTGTCTTTGTTTTGTAAGTGTCTGTATGTATTAGTTATCGAGTTATATTTACTTTTACATATTGACTGCTGCAGATTTCTCTAAGTGTTTTACGCACTTGTATGCGCGCAGGAGATAGTTCCTGCGTACTTAGCAAGTACGCAAGAATACCTATGCGTACTTGCTAAGTACGCATGAGCAAATTGCCCTGCGCACTTGCTAAGTGCGCAGGCATCAGGTCGTGTATAAATAGGAAAGGTTGACAGTAGATAAGTACGCAATCATATGCAGTCATAGTAGCAAATACGCAGAACTTTGTAATCTCAGAACTTCTCTCTGTAACCTTTATAATAGACGAACGGTTATAGTGATTATCTTGTCGATTTACTTTGTTTCATAAGACTCTGTACCTAGTCACGGGTATTCCGCACCCGGTCTGACTAGTAGACCCACTTGCATGTGACAATCCGCCACACCTGAGGGACCTACAAGTGGTATCAGAGCCTTTGCTCTTGATTTCGAGTGTTGTGAGTGAGTTTGGAGAGTTTTCTTTAGAGTTTTACAAGCAAGAGGAGGTGTTTTTGTTGATTTTTGTGATAAAATAGGGGTAGCTCTTGAGCACTATTTTAGAAGCAAAAATCACTCCAAAACCGACTTTTGTTGTGTATTTTGAGTGTTTTGAGCATCAAAGGTTGGTTAGAAACAAGTTTCTGACCCTTTGGCTCATTTTGATTGTTCATCCGTCCGATTTTTGCCAACTCCGGTGTGTTTCCAGTGACCGAAATAGTTTGGTGAGAGTTGGTGAAAAGGTGTTCTGCGTACTTACCATATCTGGCAAAAAGTACAGTCTTGTTGCGTACTTACAAAATACGCAAGACTAAACTCTTGCATACTTACTAAATACGCAAGACTAATCTTGTGCGTACTTAAGTTATATCCTGCATACTTATCAAGTACGCAAGAGCAAATCTTAAATACGCAAGACCATTCCTCTAAGTGCGCAAGGCCAATATCAAGTGCGCAAGTGTTTCTGATTTTTCTGAAATTTGACTAAGTGTTCACCATGTCGAATATTCAGAACCTTGGAAACCTTTTAAACTATGACAATGAGATCGTTACTCCTCAGAAGCCACCAAAGCTGCTAAATGTAAATGATTATTCTAACTGGAAGGCACGCTTTGAGGATTACATTTCTTACACTGATTCTTCGTTATGGATTCCAATTCTTGAAGGCTATAAGCATCCCACACACATTTATCTTGATAATGAACTGCCTAAGCCTATATCTAAACTCGATGAAGAAGAAAAGAAAGCTTATGATTGAGAGAAGAAAGCTCTTGGTTCAATCACTATGGCATTAACTCGGGAGTTGTTCCACAGCTTCAGAGGTTATGACAACTCTAAGGATCTTTGGATGGCGTTAGAGAAAAGATTCGAAGGGAATAGTGATATCAAGAAGAGTAAACGGGATCTACTCAGGAAGCAGTATGAATGCTTCAGATTTTTGGAGAATGAGTCTTTAGATGATCTCATCTCTAGATTCTATCATCTGCAGACAGAATTGAAAGCTTTTGAGCTCAAGTATCCCGATGAAGAGTTGGTGGAAAATTTTCTGGATGCTTTACCACCCAGGTTTGAAATGTATACAACCCTGATGAGAGAGAATCCAAAATTCTATGAAATGACAGTAGAGGAGGCAATTGGAAAGGTTCAAGCTCATAACATGAACCTTAGAAAGAAGGAGAGCTTAGGAAGACCTCAGATACAAGACCCTTCTATGTATCATGGGATGTCTTCTACAACCAAATCTTCGGGCTCTGGAATTGTCCTTTTCTATGGAAACTCTACTGAAGAAGACCACTCAAATGGTTGTGGTGGTCATGCATGCTATGCATCTGGATCAGGTTGTAGATCTCATCAACAACATACCTCAAGAAATCCTCCTGCTACAACTTCAGCTAACCAATCAGCTATAGCCAAAATAGCTGAAGACCATGTAGCACTATTTTCATCTTCTATGCTGGCCTACGAGAACTTCATAGGTGGCAAGCTTACAGATCCCGAGACAATAGAAGAAGACATCAATCAAGTGGATCCTGATAACATGGAAGACATGGATATTCAATGGAATATGGCCATGATATTGAGGAGAGCCAAGCGTTTCCTGAACAGAACAGGAAGAAAGTTCATTGACGGGCACTCTAATGCCAAGGTTGGTTTTGACAAATCCAAGGCCAAATGCTACAAGTGTCTGAACTATGGACACTTTGCTCGTGAATGTCAAAAAGACAGAGCACCGGCCTCAGGTTTTACTAGACCTAGCCAAGGAAACAGCCATGGCTACAAAAACTCAAACAACCACAATCAAAGCCATGGTGGTTCGTCCAATGCACTGGTAGCTCAACAGGACGACAGCTTTGATTGGGGTGTTCATCTGGAAGATGCCATCATTGAACAAACTCAAGTTGGTCTCATGGCTGAGATCATGGAGTTGATGGAAGCTGAGAAAAAGGAAGCTGAGAAGAAGGAAGCTGAAGAAAAGGAAGCTTCTGTAGCTGATCAAGAAGAATCTACTACTGTTGTTGCTCTCATGTCTATTAGAGAGGCAACAAGTTCATCAACTGAGGTAGATTCTATTCATTTTTCTGTTATTTCTTGTTCTAAATGTCTAGGCTTAAAACTTGAAAATTCTAAGCTCCAAGACAAGTTCGAACCCCTTCGCATTGCAGCTCTAAGTTATAAAGAAAACGAAAAACGTTTTAAAGATTCAATTGAAACGTTGAAAAAGGAAAAACGTGATTATTCACTAAAAATGAGCGATCAACAACTTCACTTGGATATTGCATATAAGGGGTTGGAGAAAAGGAACAATGAAATTAACAAGCTGCAAAATGAAATCTTGCAGTTGAAATGTTCTAATGAGAAGTTGAAAAACTCTCGTTTTGTGGTGGAACACTACGAATCTGTAGTGAGACAAATGAATGGCTTAGGGCTGGGTACTAATGCCATTCCTCCACCAGTTAGCGGGAAGTTTGTCAACAGATTAGTAGACATTGATCTAACTTGTCTTGATGAGTCCTCAGGAAAGGATGACTCCTCTAAAAAGGATGATTCGTCAAGTAAGGCTAACTCCACATCTAATGAAGAGTTCTTTACTGCTTCTGATGATGGGTCGGTTAACACTTGCCCTGAAGGAGTAGTATCTAAGGAGTTGTTACCTGAACAGAAAGTCAAGAAAAACATTATCACTAATCGTGATAATTGTATTTTAATTGAACCCGATATCATTGAATCTAATGATAAATTAAAGGTAATGCTTTATTGGGGGTATAAAAATCTTAATCAAGTAAAGAAAGAGGCTTTTTCAGCTCACTATGGGCTTGGTTACAAAGAAAATTTGCAAAAATACTATACTCCCAAGAACCAATCTGTATCAGGTCAAACTCCTGTTCACAAACCAACTCCTTCTGCTCATAATGCTGAGTCATCTAATGTCAGATCTAATGAGCCTTAGAGGATAACTTACACAGACAAGAGGACTTGCTTTCACTGTGGCTTGGTTGGTCACATTTTTGTGATCTGTCCTTCAAAGAACCAAGGGAAACGGCCTATTGTTTCACAACCGACTGTCATCCCTAAGTCGCCATCAGTGAAATCTCCCAAATGTCCAAAACAAAATGTGGTGAAACCACCAGTTAAACCGATGGCAAAGCCAAAGATCAAATCTGAGGCCAAACCATTTGTTTCAAGAAAGGTAAAGCAACCTGCTGTACCTTGTGTATCTACCTCTGGTAGTACACGTACTGGTGAGAAACCTGTGGTGGAACTCTCTAAGACACAGAGGATGAGAAGGAATAAGAGGTTTAGAAATCTAGAACAGCTGACTGGAGTTCAATCAGGTGAAGCTTCCACTAGTTCACCTGCTGTTGTTGAACCTAAGTCTACTGTTCCTGTTAAGAAAAAGAAGAGGTCCTGGACTATCAAATCTAAAAATTCTCAGTCTCCTAGTCCTAATTCTTTTAAAGATTCATCCATTTTGAACAGTCATCATAACTGTGAGTTAAAAGAGGTAGTTTATTTTGAAAAGGATGGACGACCCAAGACCACTATGGCTTGGGTCTCCAAATGTAACTAATTCTTTTTGTGACTCGTGCAGGGACGTCCGAAGGGTACTATCTCTAACCGCTGGTATGTAGATAGTGGATGCTCCCGGCACATGACAGGAAAATGGCCTTGCTTGAAGATGTGAAACCATTCAGAGGCGGCTATGTGGCCTTTGCTGGAGAAAAAGGTGGTAGTATCACGTGTCAAGGCGTGGTATCAAATGGTTGTGTCAGTTTTGACAATGTTAACTTTTGCGAGCAGCTGAAGCATAACCTGCTGAGTGTCTCCCAAATGTGCGACAAGGAGTACTCGGTGATGTTTGATAAGAATGAATTCTTGATTCTCAAGCCTGGTTTTGAAGTTCCTAAAGATTGGATCCTGATGAGAGCGCCAAGGATAAACGACACCTATCAGATTGATATGAGTGTGGCAACAACCACCTCATCAGTTGCTACATGTTTGCTTACCAAAGCGACAGAGCTTGACTCCATCTTGTGGCATAGGAAACTCGGACATATTTCTTATCGTAAAATGAACCATTTTGTCCGAAACGATTTGGTAACCGGGGTTCCTAAGCTGAGATTTACCGTTGCAGATGACTGTATGCCTTGTAAAAAGGGCAAACAGCAGCGAAAGTCTCACAAGCCCAAGCTCCAAAACTCCATTGATACCCCTTTAGAGCTATTACACATGGATCTGTTTGGCCCCATAAGTATTAGGAGTATTGGAGGTAAGTCGTTCTGTCTGGTTGTAACTGATGATTTCTCACAATTTTCTTGGGTGCATTTTTTAGGTACCAAGGACGAGACTGCTGTTATTCTTCAATACCTGATCATGAGCTTGGAATCTCTTTGCAAGATGAAGGTTAGAAGAATAAGGAGTGACAACGGAACTGAGTTCAAGAATAATTTGATGGAACTTTTATATCTCAAGAAGGGGATCC
Organism: Smallanthus sonchifolius; assembly: GCA_023525975.1. Classification (NCBI taxonomy): domain Eukaryota; kingdom Viridiplantae; phylum Streptophyta; class Magnoliopsida; order Asterales; family Asteraceae; genus Smallanthus; species Smallanthus sonchifolius. Next base: position 31,092,728 of record CM042045.1, read on the forward strand.
GTCACGAATTCAGCTCCCCATATACACCTCAGCAGAATGGAGTTGCAGAACGGAAGAACAGAACATTGATTGAGACTGCAAGGACTATGCTGTCGGATGCAAAGCTTCCTGTCACGTTCTGGGCAGAAGCAGTTAATACAGCTTGTCACGCCTTGAACAGAGTTCTGGTTGTGAAGAGGCACAACAAAACTTGTTATGAGTTAATCAACAATCGACTTCCCAATCTTGATTACCTAGTTCCTTTTGGTAGTCCCTGTTCCTTGTTGCTACAGTACAAAGACCGCCAGTCTAAGTGTAGAAGCATGTTTTGTAACTATAGATTAAATTCTATGTATCAGTGTACGTGGCTAGTACGTAGGAGGTGTTCCTGAGTACTTAGCCCGCACACCAATTTGGTCCTGGTGCCTTGCGTACTTGTCAAGTACACATGACCAAACCATGCGTACTTAGTAAGTACGCATGGCTTTTGCCTTGCGTACTTGTCAAGTACACAGGTAGTGTTCCTGCCCCTATAAATAGAAGACTTGTCTTCATTTATAGGTGGAACTCTGGAACTAGGTTTAGAGATGTCCGGGTCGGGAAGAGCTCTCCCGACCCCTGGACCGTGAGCGTAGATGAGAGATGTGTGCTTCTTCGGTATGTAGTCTGTAATACGAGATGACTACTATGTTATGGATTACGTGTTGTTTCATTATCTGTTGTCTTTGTTCGTGTTTTCTCTGTCTTGTTTCTTGGTTCCCACACAAATCACAGAATAGGTCCGTGTATATCCGCTGCGCGACGAGGCTCCCAGGACCTACACTAAGTTTCATGCAAAAGCGGTGGAAGGCATCTTCTTAGGATACGTTGCCAACTCGCCTTGCAAGAGAGTGTACAATATAGGAACTCATGCTGTCGAGGAATGGTTTGAAGTGGATTGCAGTAAACACAGCATTCCACCAGAGCCAACAGGTCCAGCTTGGGGTTTTGATTATGATGCGCTATTCAAGTCATTCAATCTTCCTGATCTATCTGCAGTTGACGCCGCAAATGTTTATGAATTATTGGGTGGCGGCGATGACTCCAGTTTCTCTACTCGTGCTACTGTACCGATTGTAACTCCTGATTCCAATGCTGCATCTGCATCTGGAACTCATGACAGTGATAACAGTGAAGATGTTCATGTTGATGGAGATGACGCTCAAGCTAATCCTAACACAACTGTAGGAAATGAAGCTCCAGCTGATCCAATTAACATTGAATCTTCTTCTTCTAGAACACAGGAAATGGGGGAGTTAAGCACGAATCTCGATTCATAAATTTAGGAACCGAATGTACCAGAGACGAGAGTGCATAAGAATCATCCAATCAACAACATTATTGGTGATCCTCATGCCGGTGTTCAAACTCGTCATCGAACCATTGCAGAAAACACTAGTCTTTACTCGGAGATACTTGACACTGGTGTCATGGAAACATGTCTGCATGCTGCATTCGTGTCCCAGTTGGAGCCGAAGAATGTGAAGGAGGCTCTCGCGGACAACTGCTGGATTGAGGCGATGCAAGATGAATTGTCTCAATTCCAAAAGCTGCACGTGTGGGATTTGGTTGACTTGCCAAAAGGCTTTCAGCTAATTGGAACCAGATGGGTGTTCAAATGCAAGACAGATGATCGTCATGTGGTTGTGAAGAACAAAGCAAGATTGATTGTTCAGGGTTTTTATCAACAAGATGGCTTGGATTACACGGAAGTATATGCCCCAGTTGCTAGAATTGAGACTGTTCTTGGGTTATGCCACATATGTTGGCTTCAAGGTCTATCAACTTGATGTGAAGAGTGCTTTCCTATATAGAAAAGTTCATGAAGAGGTCTATGTCACTCAACCTCCCGGATTTGAAGATCCGCATAATATCAATAAAGTGTATAAGCTCGACAAAGCACTTTATGGTCTTCATCAAGCACCACGGGCATGGTATAAGACATTATCTAAGCATCTACTGTCTAATGATTTTGACCGTGGACAGATTGACTCGACCCTCTTCATTAGAAAATGGAGAAAATTTCAAAGTTAACTTGAGAAAAGAGGAAATGATAGTACATCAGAAATGATCTAAACGTCACAGACTGCTCATATGGGAAATGATTGCGTCATGCTTACTTAATTGTATAAATTATTATGTTTTTAGTTTGCTTATTTACAAGTAATTTAAATTGTCAGTAGGCTGTATGCGTCTTTGAATCACTAGTAGTGTGGAAACTTAATCTAAAATTACAACTGTGATTTGAACCCATGTTTGCTAGTGTGTGTGAGTAAAAGAATAGACAAGATCATTATCAGATAAAGGATGTTAGATTTTGGCAATAATTTTCTTTTGAGGTCAGTTTCGGGTTATGTCGTTAGCACAATTAATGCGGTTCATCTCACTGCCCATACTCACCAGTATGCAAGGAGAGATTGAATCAAGACATGTCTCTACATCAACCGTTGAGCATGTATTCACCCTTGAATCACTCCTGATTCATTGAAATCAAATCCAGATAAAAGTTGGATTCCCTTACCTTATTCAAACAACATACTCATTATCCTGAATCATCATACCGATATTCAATGAAGAAAATCAAATGAAACCAAGACACATGAATCACTCGATTCTGAATCTTATGATTCCGAATAATCCTTATGGATTCTGCTTGATTTTTCCTGTGCTAATAGATGTAACTTCATTCTGAAAATTTAGAAAATCATTGGGAAAATCTTAGATGCCTTGAGATAATGCAATTTACATTATTGTAGCATATCAGTGGGGTACACGTTGTATATCTTATAACTAATACCTTAATACACAAGAACGTGATACAAAGATGCTTATAGTTTCAAATCTTATAATATTGTCAACTTGAATTACTTGTTTATGTGCTTATTATGTATGAATAAATACTAAATTCATGACATGATCACATATTCTTTGATGTTTATATTGTATCGTTTTTGCTATAAGTTAGCCTGATATGATCCTCTGCCCGTGTTTTTGATCAAAAATAGTTTGTGTAAATACGTGTATATTTCTACCTAGAAACGATCAAAAAAAATTTTTAAGTTTATGAACAGTTCAATCTTAATCAGAAAAACCAAAAAATAAATAAATAAAATATTTGTGTTTAACCTTCCTGAATTGATTGTGAATCCTCCTGATTGAATATTTTTATCTTGTTCGTTATTTGACTTGAAAATCTTCATAATTTGAGTTGAAAGTTTGCACACTTAAGGGTTACTGCGTACTTGACAAGTGCGCATGAAGTAAGCCCTGCGTACTTAAAAAGTACGCAAGAGTTAAGCCTTGCGCACTTGTAAGTACGCAGGAATTAAAGCTTGCGCACTTAGCAAGTATGCACGACAGTTTGGTGTTGGGTATATATACAAGAGTTAGAAAAATCTCAGATTTTTATCATTCAAACTCATCGACTATACATTTTCCCTCTGTAATTTTTACTCAAAAAATCCGAGTGTTCCAAACCAATTTTTCGTCCCATCTCTAGTATCATCAACGTGTAACAATCAATCGGTGAGAATCTTGAGCCAATCCATCCACAAAAATCACGATTTTGGACCGATTTAAACAGTTAAAAAAAATTAGGGTTTAATTCGAGCTTTTTAGTCAAATTTTGGGTTGTTTGGGTAAAACCTTATAATTAAAACTTGATTAGAACCAGTGATCGACCCTTAAAACTTGATTAAAACTTTAGGGTTTAATTCGAGCTTTTTAATCCGTTTAATCCCTTGATTTTGAACTTAGACCCTAGATGGCCGACGGTTCATTTGGGTGTTAGTTTAAGTCAAAATTGGACCATATAGCAGTGGCTTGGTGTTGATGTTGGTTCCATGGGTCGTAATCACTGATTCCGACCTTGTGGTGACCTAATCTACCCAATGTTTGAACATCTATTGAATTTTTGATTTCTGAAAAAATTTGAACAAGTTCCTACACACTTAACAAGTACGCAAGAAACAACTCATGCGTACTTGTTAAGCTTACACACTTAGCAAGTACGCAGGACCAACACTTGGAAAAATTTGTAAGTCTGAAATTTCAGTTCAAAGAGTAACTGCTATACTGCGTCATGTTTATTCATTTCCAATGAAACTTGTTGTTTTGATTATGTTATCTGTGTGTTTTTGCAGATTATGGCTCGGACGTTTACAAACAAATTCAATCTGTTAGCTAATACTCAACCGGAATGGAAGGGTGCTGCTCTACAGTACCGCGAGATAGTTGATTTCTTGAACTGTTCAAGAATCAGCTACGCTATTTCTGCAGACCCTATCGTTTCAAGACCTTATCTTGAGCAATTTTGGGAGACTGCGGAGCATAATTGCACGGTAACCCCCAATGTTATAAGGGCTACCGTGGCTGGTCATGACATCGCCTTCTCTAAAGATACAATTAGAAGGGTCCTGCAATTCCGAGATCTCTCGACCGACCCGAAAGCCTATCCAGACTACTTTGTGGATGGTTGTTGGAGGCAACGAATGGGATATGTCGGTGCAAGAGACTATGCTTCGTATAAGAAGATGTAGGTGCTTGACCAATGGAGATATTTTGCCCACGTCATGATCATGTACATCTCCTTAAGAAAAGCTGGAAAGGGTGCGATGGGTCATGATCTTGCTGCAACCATGGTTGGCTTATCTCTCAATAAGGGCTACAACTTCTCACGCTACATGTTCAAAGCCATCAACGATCAGATTAACACGGATGAGAGGTTCAGGTTCTTATTATACCCTAGGTTTGTGCAACTTCTGATAAACGATGCGTTGCCAAACCTACCTGCTACAGGGGAGAGATTGCAAGTGAAAAGGGTGGACAAGAGGGTGTTTGCACAGTTTTTAAAGCCAGGCAGTGTAGATCCTACCCCTGAGCACACAGCACTCTTTGGCCACCTTATAAATGAAGCATGCGTGGCACCAGGTGACTAGAGATGGTAGAGTCACGATTCGGGGCCAGAGTTGAGTGAACATTCAGATGAACAACAACAACAAGAGGAGGAATTTGAAAGTGAAGATGGATCATCGGATAGTGGAGACGAAGGTGCGGGGAATGATGGTGCTGAGGGATCTGACTTCGAAGAGACAGAGTCCGATTCTTCTGATTCCGATGATGCACCATCACAGGTTCACCCGAGGAGAACGACGAAGGTCACCCTTCCTGAGTCGTCCTCTAAGAGAAAGCGACAGTCCACTAGCAGCGAATATGAGCTAGATTCTGACTCTGACGCTGCTATTCAAAGGCAAAGACGTGAAAGTGTTCATAAGAACAGGGGAGACAGGCAGCAACAGCCTATTCCTAGTGAGGTGGTGGTGAGTCCTCAGCAGCAAATACAAGTTTTAGCTGCGAGTTCTGATTCAGCTTCCACCCCACCTTCAAAGTAGCTATGTAGGAGACAGAGGAGGAGGCCACAGGTACAACCTGACGTGGCAGTCACTTCAATCACAGAGGAGGTTCCTGTGATAGTGACCCTCCCTATCATAACTGCCCAGGTGGTGGTGACTACTCCAATTCTAACGGAGTCAGTCACCATCACCCCTTCCATAACACCTACAACCGTTATCACATCCACAATCCCAACAACCACCATTGATCCTTTAAGTCAACCCTTCAACTATGGGGAATCTACTCAAGGGTTTGCTTCGACACCATCTTCTCCTCCCCAATTCACAATGCCGAAGCGTCATCATCCAGACATCCTGATCCTAATGATGCAAGGATAGATGTTCTGGAAACCCAAGTTGTTGGATTATTGGAAACTATTCAGAAATCAAAGGAGGAATCTGACGCTCAACTCAGATTAATTCGCTGGTGGATGAAATTAGGATTCTAAGAAGCCAGAGAATGGGGACTGACGAGAGACTGAAGAACGTCATGGCCCAGAACGAGCTTCTAATCAGGACAAATGAAATGATTCTAGGTCACATGTCATCTCTAGAGCTGAGGTTTGATACTCAACGGAAAGAATCATGAGCTAATGGTCAAACTAATTGCTGATCTGACCAAGAAGCTTGATGCTCATGGGGAAAAGATAAAGAGAAAGATAAGGAGAAAGATAAGGAGAAAACTACTGTGATGAGGCTTGTCATCCTGTTGACTTGACTAAGGATGACGACAAAGACAAGGATCCCGAAGTCGGTCCTAGTGGAGGTGAGCACCAAGCTTTAGCAATTGTGCCCATCTCTGCTATTCAAATGGCTCAGGGGAGGGGTCTACTCATCAAGAGGGTGGTGATACCTCTGGTGGTGGTGACAAAGGAAAGTCAGTGGCTGATGTGCTTAAGGATCTATCTGATGATGAGATCTTATACTTAGAGCCTAACTAGTCCAAGGAAGCATAGATCGATGCTCCCTTAACCTAGAAGAAGGAGAGATCGACTCTGGTGATTATTGGGATGAAGATGATGAGGATGTAGTGATAGAAGTTCCCAAGGGTGACGGGGAAGGAGAGTATGAGTTAGAAGATGGAGAGATCTTTGAATTTCCATCCTTCGAAGCTCAGCTCGACACAGGTTTAGTCGAGCATGCTAGTAATGTGGAAGCCTCGACTGAAGCCTCCCCAGTTGACCCTACACCTGTGGATCCGAAGGCACCAAAAGAAAACGATATGCCTTCTACTTCATCTAAGGGTCCAGCTCCTGTTTGGCAAAAGACGTCTATCATAGACAAACAAGGAGCAACAGGGATGATCTTGGCTGTAAGGTTCGAGGAGGATAAGCAGTTGTTCGCAATCAAAAGATCTGGGGGGTTCAATACTTGAAACCAACCAGTGAAGCGTTCAACTCCTTACTCAAATACGACCTTGTGAACCTAGCAAACCGAGAGCTGCTGGGTCATTCTAATCATGCAGTGACAATGGGTTTGTGGGTGGTTCTACAGCGGGAAGCAAGATCTGGGAAGTTTGATATGTTCAAGCCTCAAGTGCCCAAGAGAGTCAAGGATAAGACTGCAAGACATCCTGTGACTAAGAATTTCTTAAAGAAATTGGTATACAAGCCAGTGCTATGTGAAACCAAGATTCCCCTGAGCAAGTTATCTCAGGATATCCTCGGTGACATGTGGTACTGGTACGTAGATCCAAAGACGGGCGAGGCTGTGGTGATTGGGAAGGTGAGGTCAGAAAGTGGATGCTTAGTGCCGAGGGAACTAATCAGAGTATTTGGTGAAGTCTGTTTCATTAACTTCTCTGTGAAAGATCTGGAGGCACTAGCAGACAGGTACTGCATGCATACGGACGAATGGACGAAATTCCTTGCTTCTAAATATGACAAGGTGATCAAGTTCTGCCTTGACTATAAGAAGAAGATGGAAGCTAAAGATGCATAGCTGTGAAGACTGAAGACCGAAGACTGAAGACTAAAGATCGAAGATGATCCAGAGCTGTTGTCAAGGAGGAGTTTGTTGAAGCACTTTCCTGTGACAAACACTCTGGATAGATAGAGTCTTAGTTTGTACTTTCATGTATGTATTTGTCTTTGTTTTGTAAGTGTCTGTATGTATTAGTTATCGAGATGTATTTACTTTTACATATTGACTGTTGCAGATTTCTCTAAGTGTTTTGCGCACTTGTATGTGCGCAGGAGATAGTTCCTGCGTACTTAGCAAGTACGCAAAAATACCTATGCGTACTTGCTAAGTACGCATGAGAAAATTGCCCTGCGCACTTGCTAAGTGCGCAAGCATCAGGTCGTGTATAAATAGGAAAGGTTGACAGTAGATAAGTACGCAATCATACGCAGTCATAGTAGCAAATACACAGAACTTTGTAATCTCAGAACTTCTCTCTGTAACCTTCAAGTGTTTATAATAGACGAGCGTTTATAGTGATTATCTTGTCGGTTTACTTTGTTTCGTAAGACTCTCCACCTAGTCACGGGCATTCCGCACCCGGTCCGACTAGTAGACCCACTTACATGTGACGATCCACCAGACCCGAGGGACCTACACTTGGTCGGTATAATATTTATGTTGCCTCATCACCAATGATCATAGAGTTTTAGTGTTAATCTTTGACCTCTCATCAAATTGGATTGTATCGTTCATAGTAATTTGTCTAGGTTCACATAATGCACATAGAATCATAAATGAACTAATCATAACATATAGACAATACTTGACAAATTTAACGGTTGTCACACTGTGCGTGTCCCAGTCCCACACCATACCACACATTTTTTTATGGTTTTTGGCGATCATAGATCCATAGATACACGTAGATACTCTAATGGAAGTCAGAAATTGAATTCGGCTGGGGGATTAATTGGGCTTATCATGTTTGTGGACTATAAAAGACTCGATTTTACGTAACTCCTTTGACTGGGCCTATGAAAACCTTCTCCCTTTATAAATCTTCTAGTGGTTCCCTTTTTCTTTTCTGAACATACAATTTATACAAGTTATAAAATGTACCTAAATACATTTTTTGATTGATAATTACTTACATTAAAAAGTTGCACACATGTTTATTTTCCCATCATTTCAATTAGTTTTATTATATATATACCGGTACGAATAATCATATGATTCCAAAATACCACATTTTGTAACGTCGTCGACCAAAACCATCCTTAACTTTACTATAGTGTTAATCAGTGTTGCAAAACTCATCCTAGGCGGCCGAGTACTCGGCACCTAGGCGCTCCTCGACAATTTACTGCACCTCATTTCCGCTACTCGGCCAAAGAAACTCGGACTCGGTCCAACTCGGGCCTAAGCGGTCCAACTCGGGCCTAGGAAGCTGAAATGATGTACCGTGGCGGCAGACGGCGAAAGGAAGGAGGTGTTGGTGTTCGGACGTGATGAAGCAACCCGTTTAAGGATTCTTATAGCTAGAAATGTTTACGGGGACACGGGGTTAATTGAGAGGACAGAACACGATGACGGTACTCGGCGGGTGACGCTTGTTAGGTGATACAAGGTGTTGGTGGTTCACGGTGGTGGACGGGGAGAGAATGGAACCGGGTTACACTCGATAGGGTTTTTGTGAGCCTAGGGTTTTGCATGGCAAGGTGTATACGCGCACGGGGGTTTTAGGTCGTGTACGTGTGACCTATGAAACGAGGGTTTTGCATGGCACGTGAACATGCATGCATGCGGGTTCATGACGAGGTCTAGAGTAACCCGGGTTGAGCGGATATGTGGCTTAGGGTTTCTGCATGGACATATGGGGATGAGCGCTTGAAACGAGTATCGGGCGCATCTATACTTTTACGTAATGAGCACATGTTTAGAACATTCTCTGACAGTGTGATTATACAGTTGTCATGTTCGGGTTTCGAGCCTGAACGAACGAATTGTAGAGCAAGGACTGAGACTCATCATAACCAGTGAGTTTCTAATCCCCTACTTCTTAAAAGTTTTACTATTTTTGGGGCTATCGTACATACTTACAAGAGATATTTACTATATTAATCATGTTAAAAATTTTGGGTTTTAACCCACAGTCTTTATGAACTATAATATTCATTAATGAGTCGGAGGGTCAATGGGGTGTCTATGAGATTATGTGAGCTAGGGATAAAAGGGTTAATGATGTGTGTCATGTTCGGATATAAGCTAAATGCTTATGGGTGTCGGTAGGATACATTATCCTAGGGCTATGTGTGCGGTGCAGACCTAGTTAACGGGCCATGTAAATGAAATGTGATGTTATGTGTTTTATATATATGTTGTGTGTTTGCATCGTTGTCTCTATGACACGGAAAATGGGATTGTGAAGGACGAAGTCCTTCAAGTAGTCACTGAAGGTTACAATATTCAGCAGGTTAATGATGAGCTTAGGGTGTGCCGAACGCCCTAACAAGGGTAATCCTGACGAGGGTGCAGGTGATAAGGTATGTGTTTGTGTGCATATATACATGTTTAAATTGCTTGTAAGTGATGAGTTATATTTATTGTGCATGGGATTATATTAATGCGATGTTAGATCATATTAATGTGGTGAGTAGAGTTAGATTAACCGTTGTGTCGGGATTGTGATGTGGTGTTTACAACTGTCGTGCCAGTTTACCGGTAAGAGTCTTGGTCAAGGTTGAGTGAGTCGATGTCTAGGAATTGCTTGTATTAACCTAGTTTTCTGTTAATACGAGTGGTAGATTACGAGTAATTAGGGGGGTAGAATTTATCCAATCAGTGAGGTTTATGGGGTTATGTTTGTGGGATGAGTGTGAGGCGGTAAACCTTTTCAAAGACAACGATGGTTATCTATATGATAATAAATTGTAAAACTATTTTCTAAGGACCGGATGGTCCTGAGTAAAGATAAATAACTATTGTGACAAGATGGATTTTATTTAAATCAAACTATTTGATCTCACTCGGAGTAGCTGACTTTGTGTGTACGTTAGGGTGTTGTGCAGGTGAGATGCGTGGTCGATTTATCTTGGCTTGGGAGCATTATTACTCGGATTTGGTGTGCAGGCATTCGTAAGGTAAAGTTAATAACGATAATATTTGATAAAGAGGATTATTATTTTAGTAAGACTTCCGCTATAGATTTGATTATCTAAACGAGTATTTTAAAGAGAATACCAAGTGATGAGAACCAACTTTAGAGTTCCTAGTTTGGGGCCTTAAAAGTTGGTTTTAGAGCCATCCTTTAAGAGAAAATCGGAGTTTTTATAAAAAAAATATCTTAACTTTAATTGAAAATGGGACGAGGGTGAAACGAATGCCATCACGAGTAACCGTGAGCCAAGAGGTATGTCTTAGAGGTTATACATTAATTGTTAGAGTATTAATTGAGTAGTGTAACACTATGTGGATTTGTGTGGTATTATTAGGTGGAATTATGTTTTGTGAGTTGGGCATTGTGGGGTAGCGTTAATTGTAACTAGGTGAGATAGTTTGATGTGTCGGCATGGCTTAGTGATTTTGTGTGTAACCATGTGTGATGTGCAACTGTGATGAATATGATGATTTGCTAGATTATTGTGTGGTTCTATCTGAGTTGAATGGGATGCATGTGCATCCTGTGTGTGTGTGTGAAAGGTAGAAAGCTAGTGTTAATATAATGGGAAACGTTTAGAATCCGAGCAGTAATGTGGGCCACCAAATTGCATTTGATCACCGTGATTTGGCAGTCTATGATTACTCTTATTTTCTGAATTTGTGTCCATGGTAATCACTCCGACATTCTATCTTGTGTAGGTACTGATGATGGTGACAATTAGGACAAGGTGGCTTAGGCGGGGAGGTTTTCATAGAAGACAAGCAGAGCATCAGGCTAGACGTATGGATGTTGTTCGCATGGTAGTCATCGGCATGAGACGGATCTTATCACCTGCGCCATTGATAGTGGTGCCACCGACGACTGAGGACGAGCAGGATTTACCGGCACATGAGGCGATTTTGGCGCTTCCGACGCCTAATGCTCCAAGTGCTACCATGGAAGCTCCTTCTACAAGAGAGATGGTTGGCGAGGAAGGAACACATTTACGGTTAGGCATCAGCCTTCGAGGCCGGATTCGGGATCCGGAAACGGATGGCTGGAAGAGTCTGACGATGAGGAACAAGTGGGTGATAACTTTGACTTGTTCAGTGATTAGAGCGGTGGTGGTTACCATGGGAGGATTAAAGTATATTGAGTAGTGGTCGTCAGATACTTTTGTGGCAAGATACGTGTTTTTGATTTCTTAGTGTATGATTGTGACTTTGACATTGAGTCTTACTATGGGATGGTGTTAAATATCAGTAATAGTAGTTGCATTTGTGTTGAGCATGCTACTATAGGTGCAGTGTTGAAAATTGGGTGAATAGAAGATAGAGTTCATGTGTTTGTGTGCCTATAAATGACGAGGTCATATCGTATGCACGTAGTTTTCCTCTGATCTAGATAGCGGTGTGTGCACTTTGTGCGAGTTAGAGAGTTTGGATACTATATACATAGACACATACATTGAACATGTTAGGTTTGTTATTTAGACCTAACGCTACGTGTCCTTGTAGTACATGCTTAGTCGTGCATAGGACGGGTGGTTGATGTGCTCGGGTGGAGTATTTCTATCTTGACATTTCGCAATGTTGATACATCGAGGTGGTGCGAGTAGTTTTTGACGCCTTTCCAGGCGATCGGTGAGGTGCTCTTATGGGATGACTATGCTCATATCTCGGGAATGCGGAGCACGAAGCCTAGGGGAAGAGCTGTTAGAGGTGATGATGAAAGCGTTAGTGGACGCTTGATCAGGAATAGTTACGATGTGATCGAGATGGCGATGTTGAAGACTTCAGCACAAAAAGGACGAAGTAACGATAGGGACTCCTTGGAATATGTCTATACGAGGAGTTCTCTCAATGTAGGTCACAAAGGGAGTGGAAATGTTTTCTCTTACCAAGACAAGGGGTGGCGGAGGCTTGTGATGGGACGAACTTCACGTTCGCACTTGATGAGTGACACGCGGTCAGTAAACGCGTGGTAATGGTAGAACAACGACGAGGAGAGTAGAGCGAAGGAAGGGTAGGTGAAGGATTGCACATAAGTGAGTGTAAAGGAAGTGCCTACACTGGTACGCATATGACTAAGTTATAAGGGGCAAATTCATGCGGAGCATCGGAGGAGATAACGTTGGAATTTAGAACAAGCATGAAGGCGGTGGGCAGATTTTAGAACCACCAGAGAACGGTGATCGAGGCACTATCGATGAGTAACGCATGCTTACCTATAAAACGCGATAGCACAGGGTAATGTAGTAAAGAGATACCGTAGTAGTGAAACTTTCGAGGAGATAATTAAAGGTTTGCATAAATTCTTGGAAATCATCGGAGAAGGACATTAGGAGTAAATAATCTGGGCATACTTGGGGAGGCCGTCGGAAGGACGAGATCATCGGTGTCATGAAAAGAGTGATGGCATAGATTCGGTGAGCAAGTTAGGAGAGTGTGGTAAGTAATCAAGTATAAGGGAATACGTAGGTGATCCTACAAGCCCCAATGTTCAAAGCGGCATCCAATAAGACCTCTTCGAACACCGAGAGTGGTGGTCGATTTGCAAATCAAATTAATAAATAAATTATGGCAAAGGATAATGATTGGAGCCGGATGGAATTGGTGAACGAGTGGGAACGGAAAGATAAGTTGTGTTGGGACGAGCTGACGCAGGATTCGAGGAAGAATCCTCTTTTAAGGGGGATAGACTTGTAACATCCCAAAAACTCGGAAGCTAACAGTTCGGGCTAGTGGAGGACCCGGATTCGTATTTAGCATACTAAGGAGTACGGTTAGCCGAAGGAGGTACGTTTAGCTACCGAATTAGGCCCGACGAGTCGTTGTCCAACAATTCAAGTTAAAACTCATAAATAAGGATAGCTCGGGGACCCGGATGTAAATCAAGGAGGCTTAAATGACAACATTAACATAAACCTACGCCATATGGCCTAGGTGTGGTTGTGACGGCAGAAAGAAAGAACGCAGAGGGAAAATGGTAAGAAGCCAGACTCAGGGACGAGCGGCAGGAGTATACGTAAAGTAACACATGTTCCCTCTTTCTTTTCCTTATCAGTATGATTATAGTCGTGCATGGGGGTACCGAGTAGGTTTTGTCGTGAAAGTGGTGATCGGGGAAGATGGTGAGGTGTGCGACGGTGACGGCCGGTTGGGGGTGGGAAAAACGGCTTGTGGTGCAGAGCCGGTGATGGTTGGGGTTGGCCATGGAAGCGTGGTAGCAGTGGTGGCCGACTGTGTTGGTTTTGGTAGCGTATGGTGGTGGTGACCGGAGTGGAATGGAATGGAGGGCGACAGCTGAGAAAAAGGAGAGAGGAGTGTGACCGGGGAAGGCAGTAGTGACTTCCGGGTGTAGCCAGAGACGCAACGACAGCAGGTGGTGGTGCCCGGCAGCAGCCGGAGGCTGCTGAGATGGTGTATCGCGGTGGCAGACGGAGAAAGGAAGGTGTTGTTGATACAAGCTGTTTATGGTTCACGGTGGTGGACGTGGAGAGAATGGAGTAGGGTCACACCCAATAGGGTTTTTATGGGCCTAAGATTTTGCATGGCAAGGTGTAGACGCGCATGGGGGCTTTGGGTCGTGTACATGTGACCTATGAAATGAGGGTTTTGCATGGTACGTGAACATGCATTGCATGCGGGTTCCTGACGAGGTCTAGAGTAACCCGGGTTGAGCGGATACGTGGCTTAGGGTTTCTGCATTGGACATGGGTGGGTGAGCGGGTAAAAGAGTATCAGGCATATCTATACCTTTACGTAATGAGCACATGTTTAGAACATTCTCTGACAGTGTGATTATACGATTTTCATGTTCGGGTTTCGAGCCTGAACGGACGAGCTGCAGAGCAAGGACTGACACTCATCATAACCAGTGAGTTTCTAATCCCCTACTTCTTAAACGTTTTACTGTTCTTAAAAGGGTTAATGTTGTGTGTCATGTTAAGGGTTAGTAGGGGTGAGTCGAGATATAAGCTAAACGCTTATGGGTGTGAGTAGGATACATTATCCTAGGGCTATGTTTGGGTGCAGACCTAGTTAATGGGCCGTGTAAATGAAATGTGATGTTATTTGTTTTATATATGTGTTGAGTGTTTTCACCGTTGTCTCTATGACACGGAAAATGGGATTGTGAAGGACGGAGTCCTTCAGGAAGTCACCAAAGGTGACAATATTCAGCAGGTTAATGATGATCTCGGTGTGTGTCAAACACCGTAACGAGGGTGCAGGTGACGATGTATGTGTTTGTGTGCATATATACGTGTTTAAATCGCATGCAAGTGATGAGTTATATTTATTGTGCATGGGATTATATTAATGCGATGTGTAGATGATATTAATGGGGTGAGTAGAGTTAGATTGATCGTTGTGTCGGGATTGTGATGTGGTGTTTACAACTGTCGTGTTAGTTGACTTGTAAGAGTCTTGGTGCTAAGTGAGTCGATGTCTAGGAATTGGTTGTATTAACCAGGTTTTCGGTTAATACGAGTGGTAGATTACGAGTGATTAAGGGGGTAGAATTTATCCAATCGGTGAGGTTTATGTTTGTGGGATGAGTCTGGGGTGGTAAACCTTTTGGGATATCATAAGATAACATTGGTTATCTATATGATAATAAATTATAAAACTATTTTTTAAGGACCGAAGGATCCTGAGTAAAGATAAATAACTATTGTGACGAGATGGCTTTTATTTAAATCAAATTATTATTACTCACTCAGATTAGCTGACTTTGTGTCTACGTTAGATTCTTGTGCATGTGAGTTATGTGGTCGATGTATCTTGGCTTGGAAGCGGTGCTACTTGGATTTGGTGTGCAGGCATTCGTAAGGTAAAGTTAATAACGATAACATTTGATAAAGAGGATTATTGTTTTAGTAAGACTTTTGTTGTAGATTTGATCTAAACGGGTATTTTAAAAAGAATCCCCGGTGATGAGCACCAAATGTAGGGTGCTAGTTTGGGGCCTTACATCATGTTAATATTACCGCCGCAATATGCGTAACAAAATTTACAAAGCGGTATTAAAATAAAACCCGAACGTAAATGGAGACGTTCAAGATGAATACTTCTTTCATGTCACTGAGCCGCCATGTCACGTGTCACGTGGTGATTGGGCGCAATTAATTTTTTTTTGTTCCAGCCGCATTTTTGTTTAGATATATACAAATGGAAATGGAAATAAAACCAAAAATAAGGTTGGTTGATTAAGACTAGGGCTTTCCGTAGTTGTAGAAACCAAGTGAAAATTGGTCGTTTAATCGAAATTATGGTTTTGTAGACGAAGAAACCGGGGTTGGTGAAGGAGTTAGATGTAAATGACTAAATTACCCCTTACGTGAGGGTCACGTGGTTGGAATAGGAAAAAAGAACGGCCGTCAGGGCCGGGTACGAAAACAGTTAAAGATTGAAACCACAGGGACGAAAGGTGTTAGTATTGGTCTGAACCTATTAATAGGGGCAAACTACAGGGGCGAAAACTGTAATTTACTCTAAATATTTAAAGAGCATGAGGGGGAATAGTATCCCACCAATAAGAGGGTGACAAGTGGCAATTCATTTTTTTATTTTCATTTTCACCTCTCATACTATATAATATATTTTTTTAACCCGTTTAATTTTCTAATAATTTTGTTTTTTGTAATAACTTTCGTTCATTAAATTATATTAAAAAAATGGATAGTTTTTTATCAACGTTCCGGTATAAATTTTATTGAAAACGGAGCCGTACAAAATCGAGTACCTTTTATGTGTCGTATACCATGGCGAGTATGTGTCGTATACCATGGCGAGTATGTGTTTCGACTTAAGTTTAATCCCCGCAAACCAGCCGAACAGGTAACGATCAGACTCCTGCCACATAGCGCAGGTGAAAAAAACTTGTTTTGTTTAAAACCGAGACGGGTCAAATTCTTTTTACATGCTTAACTACGTTAATGTCACCACTACAACACGCGACATCGGCCACTAGTTTAATGTAATTAGATTATAGTGGCTGTTGGTGGCTGCCAATGACACATACCAAGTCGCTCGTTGTAATCCTGGCTTGTTGCCACACGTCTAGGTGCGGGTTTAAATCCATATCAACCAACACAAATGATCAATCTATATCTATATCTATATTTATACTATATAATATATAATAAAGGAAAACCATAAAGGACACGTGTCACTCTCTGGTTACTTCTCACATTTATTTTCCCGTCTCTCTCTCCTATTAAATATTAATTTTTCTGTTTTTCTCTCGTATTAAATAATAATATCAAATAATAATCTTTATATTAATAAATAAAATTATGTGAACACGTGTTACTTTCTGGTTCATCTGTATCATTTTTTTCTCGTCTCTCTCATATTTAATAATGATATTAAAAGTATTTATTTTTAAATTTTTAATATAAGTCTAATTACGGATATTTATTATTTAATTATAAATAGTTCAACCGATGTAATATACGGTTTATTCAACCCGTGTATTACACGGGTTTTTAAAAATCTAAATTTTTTATTACTAAGTATATAACATTTTATTTATTCAACACACGGGTTTTTAAAAATCTAAAATTTTTATTACTAAGTATATAACATTTTATTTATTTAACCCGTGTAATACACAAGATTTTAACCTAGTTTATGATAAAAAAAAAAAAAAAAAAAAGATTGTTACACTTGTATAGAAAAAATGTTTAGTTAATGTAAATAAATAAAAATAAAACTGGTTTTTTTGGTACCAAGCATCAATCAAATCTTTATAATCTTAAATTACAGAATGCAGCTTCTACATGATGCAGTGTCTAAAGCAACAAACAAAACATTTTACATAAAACCTGGGAACTCCCCAGGCATTGGAGCCAACTGATTGGTATTGAACCCTTCTTCATCATAAAAGGTGGCGCGAACAACCCTTCCACCAAAAAACCGACCTTCAAGATCAACAAGTGCTTTTGTTGCTTGCTCTGCTCTCTCAAACTGCACAAATATTCTAACAGCTTCATCAACTGGAAAACTAGGCTCAGTTATTTCAAATATCAACACCCTCGTCACTGTTCCATATTTTGAGCATTCCTCTGCAACCTCCGTTTCTAGGTCATCATCTACCTCCCCAGGACCCACCTTCAAACATATAAAAAAAAATTCATCTCTTGTCATAACATCTGATTTCAACACAATATGAAAAAAGATGGCCAGTTTCATACACCATGCTTCTTGAATAATAACATATTTACCCAACAAAAAATCACAATATCCCACTTTTCATATTTTGACAGAATCACATAAATACCTTTCACTTATGTAAGGATTCATGTTATGAGAGTTTCAAGTGTACGGAAAGGGTATATTATCAACTAAATTTAATGATTATGAACTATTGCAGGGGTATATTTGATATTAACTTTTTTGGTTGGGTGAATACGATATTATTGCAAGCTTTTAGGGGTATATATGAGATTGCCCATTCATAATTGCATAACTCATGTAGTAGAGGAAAAATAAAACCAATGTTTGACTGCAAGTCCAATATCTTAAATACCCTGCTTTCTTTTAATGATGCAATAGAGACATCAAACAAACAAACAAACGTATCCCACAACAAGCTAAACAAATAATCAGCAATCAGTTGATTAAAGCTATGGCAATTTAACATTATCTTAATAATCAGTTTCTTACAATTACTTGTTACCTGCTGCTGCTTCTCCAAATCTGATTACTTTGACCAATAGATAATTGCAAAACTGATTATTGCGACTCGATATCGGTTACTCAGACGATCTAAATAGGTAAGTTCGATATTTGATCATTGAGATCTTTCTTTTCACCAAATGTGAAGTCGTCGTTGCATAATTGCTGAACAAAGAGTGGGAGGTCAATCTCAGAAGTCGACTAATCTATCTTTTTAATCTGTTTGTTTATAATCAATCTACTTATTGGTTTTGAGGCATGAAAAGAACTAAATAACAAACTGAAACAAGGTAGACTAATGTAAAAGAAATCTAAAGTCAGCAACACAATGGTCCATCACTATTCAACAATTTGTGGTTTTCTTCAACCTCACTCATTTAGCATCTTCATTTGTTATTTTAGGGTTGGCTTGTACCTTGGATAAGATAAGAGAGGGGAGATTGAGATCTATGTTGTCAAGACTCAAGGCACATAGGCCTTGCCCGTAGCCTAGGCATAAGGCGCTTGAAAAAAGAGATTTTTAAGCGAGGCATATAGTATAAAAATACCATTTTTAGGGGTTTTAGACATGTTTTAGCCTTTAGGCTAGTTTAGGCTGTTTTAGGTTTATTCTTGGCTTGTTTAGGGCTAGTGTAATTGCTTCAGTCTTGTTCAAAAGATTTTTAGCCAGAATTCGGGACAGAAGTTCTGGGACACGTTGGGATAGGAGTTCTTGGAGATGTCGTAATAGGGTAATGTTTGGAGGTGTAAAGATCCGCCTTAGGTTTGTCTTGGGGCCTTAGTTATTCCTATACTATTGTGTGCCTTAGTCTTGGCCTTGCCTTAGTGTTGTCTACGCGTATAGCCCCTTTTAGGGGTAGGTAATTGCATAGGGCTTAGTGCTTCTTTTCCCTGTCTATGTGTTCCTTTATCTGTATCTATTTAGTAAAACATGAGTCAAGTTAACTTAAAATAATCACTACTATGATAAATTACAAAACACTAATGCAAAAACTGATGATATTTATATTTATGTTTTCTCAACACACTCCACTGAATTCACACGCTTTGTACAAGATATATATAAATAATAGATGTATTGCAATAGAAGAAAGATGGTCACAGTGACAAACTAACTACAGATAGAGTCATAGAACATAATTGTTTCCAAAAACATAATAACTGATTAATCGTTATGGTTTAGGA
The DNA here is from genome assembly GCA_023525975.1 of Smallanthus sonchifolius. Classification (NCBI taxonomy): domain Eukaryota; kingdom Viridiplantae; phylum Streptophyta; class Magnoliopsida; order Asterales; family Asteraceae; genus Smallanthus; species Smallanthus sonchifolius. The sequence goes on from CM042045.1 coordinate 31,112,050, forward strand.
TATCATTTCAATCTTGGCACAGAGGAAAGCAGATTGTCTGGAAAGATGAAAAAAAGAGTATAAATGGATCTGAAGCTCACAAATAGGATTCCTTATTCTACTAGGGAGTTGAGTAAAAAACCAGCAATGACAAAATAACAGAAACAAAATTGCTATTCATTTAACTATTAATCAACTCATGCTATGCTAAAGTGGTGATTGGTCTTCTTTCTTTATCTATAATAGATAAGTTGTGTCTTATGTTTCTAACTTTCAATATAGTTTAATTACTTTCTTTCATTCCTAAACCCAAATATATCTTATTGCCATTCATGTACTTGTTCTCCTAATGAAATTATAGATACTATAATAACAAATGCACACTATGATTTCCAATACTGACAAAAGAAATATGGTTACCATGTTCCTAAGAAGCACGACACGAGTGGGCTGACCATTGATGCTAACACCTCTTGCTTTCTTTTCTGGCTGCTGCTTAGGCTCACTTGCATTCACAATAACCCCAGCTCGCCTATCTGTTTTCTTCGCCATTAATGGAGTGGTGATCCCCTGCTCCTGTTTACCAAGACCCTGCCCTGCTTTCCATCCCATTTTGGCCATCATCCTCTGTGCAGCAGTCATCTGGCCGCCAGCACCAACGCCCAAACCCCCGGTTTCAGACTTTTCTATACTAAACCCACCACCACCGTCAACGTCACCAGACGGCGGGGAAGGTGACCTCCTAGGGACACCACCACTCATGGCGGCACGGCGCTTCCACGCTTCCTCGCCGGAAATATTAATATTGAAATCCTTCTCTCTCTCCTTCTCCTTCTCCTTCTCCTTCTCCTTCATCTCCCTCTCCTCTTCCTCTTGCCGTCTCCTGTCGATCTCCCTCTTCAACTCAGCCTCAGTGGCTTTCCTTTTCCTCTCTCTCTTGTACTCCTCGTAATCGTTAGGTCTGGCGGGATCATACTCCTCAATGACCGACGATGTAACTCCCACAAGCGCCGGTTGGAATGATGCGTTCAGATCGGCTACCGGAACAATAACGGTTCTAGACTTGATCTGTTGGGGTTTAATTAGGGTTTTGGTGTGTGAAGGCTTGCGGAGAGTTGGGGGTGCCATTTTAACAGAGCTGGACCAAACATTGGAAGAGGAATTGGGGGCTTTGTTATGAGAATCTTCATCTGAAGGAGGAGGCAGGTCTCCGTATAATCCACCAAGCATTGTTTAGGAAGAAAACAGAGAATCGTGATCTGGATTTTCAGATGATAGATAGGGCTACGTGTTTGGGTTGGGATTGAGTTAGGGTTTTAAAAAACTAATAGAGTAAACTTGTTTTTGCGGCACGTGTTTTCACCATTTTAATCATTTTACTTTAATAGTTTGAAAATTGCTAAAATACTTTTTGAGGTTATCATTTTGTTAACATTTTGCTCCCTAAAGCTAAAACAGACTCTCATCATTTGCTGTAAGCATCACCGCCCCTAGCTTCTCAGTCTCCGATTTGCAGATACAGGTATCTCCATCAGAACTTTCTCAGGCTCCGATTTGCATATACAAGTTTCTTAGTCTTCGATTTGCTCGTAAATATCAAGCTTTGAAAATTTGCATCTTATACTTCTCTTTGATTTAACAAGATGACGTCGAAATTTTGGATTAATATGCCGACGGGACACGGGTCTTGAAATGGGATTGGAAGTTGGAAGGGAAGATGATTTTAATTTGAATTACATAATCAGCTTAATATGTATATGTATATATATATATATATATACACACACATATATAATCTTACATTATGAAATTATCAAAATGCCCTTAGTTTTAACTGAAATATTTAACGGATTTAGTGTTATAGAGCAAAATGGTAACCTCAAGGAGTGTTTTGGCTATTTTCAAACTATTGGAGCAAAATGGTTAAAATGGTCAAACCACATTGAGCAAAAACGAAGTTTACTCAAACTAATAAGTAAAAAAAATGTTTGGTAACTATATAAAAGTCTTTTTTGTTTTGGTTTTTTGAAATAGTTAAAAAAGTTTTTTCAAAAGTCATAAATTCTGACTTTTTAATTGATTTTTGACTTTTTAATTGATTTTTGATTTTTGGCACCGCCAACCACCACCACTCCCCCCCCCCCACCACCCATCACCGCCACCAACCCCCCGCCAACCACCATCACCGCCTGATGCCCGCCGTCGTTGCTTCTCACCACCCCAACTGCTACCCACCGCCACTCACAACCACCACCCAGCACCGCCACCCACCACCATCATCACCAACCACCACTGCCACCCTCCTCTACAGTCCTGCTGAAAATCGAGTTTTCATTAAACGCAGAGCTACTTTCTTAGAGAAAGAACTTCTTACGAGATGGATTGGAGATAACCGTGTGGATATGTGTGACACCCGACATTTCCAAAACATCATCCGAACACCACTTAAACGTGTTTACTTTAATATGTTTCCTGAATCACTCAAAATCGTACACTCGAACGATAAAAGTCTAGCGAACATAATGCATCAATCGTTCACATCGTAATAATTATAAGGATTGCCGGTTCATACGAACGTAAAGTCCGTATAACACAAACAATTGCAATTATTTATTACAACAGAAGAAGATTTAGAAATTTTTCTAAATAAACGATCATGCTCCGAAGACTAAACCTTTAATATATATAAATATGATGGGATGGCAACTCCTAGAATTTTATATATTAAAGCGGTTATCAATTTCGGGTAGTATACCGCGTCTAAATCAATCACATCATCATGATGACTTTCTTGCTTACACTTCACTCAAGTGTCATAATCGTAATGATTATGACCAAGAGTGCAAGCAACCTCAAAGATCACATCATCATCATTATATCTTTGCTTATACTCCACTCTAACACCAAGTCATAGTGATGATGACTTGTTGAGATCTACACTCAACCCCCGTCTCATTTAATAAATATATATAGAAATATATATATAATCCGCAAGGTACAGTCATTGGTGATTACCAAATAATATACAAGTAAAGTCTAGAATCACGTTTTGATGTAAAAACAAATATATTGGTGACCAAATCTTTAAAAGTTGACATAAAAATGCTTGTTACATGGTGTTAAGTTATTTTTATGTGTAAATATATACAATATAGTTAAGGTGATAACTATGTCAGGATGCACTAGTAAGCTATTGAAACTAGTTAAATTGCATAAAATACATAAAGATATTTGATCATTAAAAGTTCTACACTTGGAATTATATCACAGGATCACCTACCGGGTTACACCACCTAAAAACTACCTAACTAATAGATAGAATGTGACTAGCAAGTGGAACAAGACCCAACCCCCCCCCTAATAACCATTCTCATCCGAATGGTGTGGGACCACTCACATATCACCACCAATCTCATCATCCATGCCTTTTGTCATATTGAAACCATGCTCCTTCAAGTAAAAATTAAGCTAAGGTCACATCCTATCTTTCACCCTTACCTTGTGATGATTAAGGAAGCTCAAACACTCCAAATCCTTTCTTTCTCTCCATATATATATCGACACATACATGCACACACACACACTTTGCCATTTTGAAATCAAGAACAAAATCCTCCAGAGGTTTAGCTAGAGCTTTGAAGCTTCAAGGTGTTTCAAGGGTGTTTTAAAGAGTTCAAGCTTCCTACACAATTTCATCCTTCTCCTTGCTTGCTTTAAGTGAGTGTTCATATCCTAAGTCTTGATTTCATTAAGTACACTAGTTGTTTTGTGTGTAAGTTCACCCAAGTAGTGTTTATTTCAAAAGAAAAGTCACCATTCAAAACAAAAACGTGCTGGAAGAATTTTTATTCCACTTTGGAGGGTCGTATTTTAGTCAAAACTAAACCAAAATGGACGTTTATTGAGTCTAAAATTAAGTTTAAAGAGTCCTCTATCCATCCGAATTGATTTCGTGATTTTTGGTGAAGTTTTGATACCCCAAAAGGTTGATACAAGAAAACGGGTCAAAGCTGAAATGTTTGGACAGATTCATAGGGTTAACTTGTATAGGTCATAACTCACTCAAAAATGGTCCAAATGATTTGATTCTTTTTCCTAAAACTAACATTTTGTGTTGGTAATAAAACTCATATGGCCTCTTATGATGAACTCAACATTTTGACCCCCAACTGTCAAGATTACCAAGACCTATCCGACAAAACCGAAGCTGTTAACCTATTTGTGTTATGATTTTTGTTTGAAACCCTTAAACCCCTTTATAAATTATGATCCATACATTTCTATAGAGTCAATACACTTAGTTGAGTGTGGTAAAAGTTCCATAAATTATTGAGCTCGATAAATTAACTAAAAACACGACACCAGTTAACTTACAAACCCGGGTACATTACTAAAGGCTATTTTAATGTAAAAGTTTTACCTTCCATACTATATATTTATTTTCAACCCCAACCATAATGTGGTTGCGAAACGTAACGACACGTCTTGAAATACACAACTTATTTATATAAGTATATATAAATGTATCTTATTGTCACGACTCGTCACTAACGGTCTTCATGTCAAAACTGTCGGAAACATAAACTAGTATTCATGTCGAGTCTAATTGGGTGACCCGTATACACGATCAACTTACACATTAGAAACATTGTTTAGACCTTAAAGTGTCTTATTTTACCATAGGTCATGGTTAGGTCGGGTCACGTGTTCATGGACTTTGCTAGTTGCTACTTATTTTGCTGTGCTTCGTTGTTTGCTCATCAGGTGAGTTCACGGCCCCCTTTTATTTTTCTACGGTTTTGTAAACATAGGGGGAGAAACATACTTACTTGTTATGTTTTGAAAACATGAAATACAATTGCTTATACGTTTGACAATATGAACATTCTGGTTTAACTCTATGTGAGTTTCACTAACCCCCTTTTTCTAAGTTTTTGAAATATTTTTGGGTGGAAACATACTTGTAAAGAATTTTTGTATGTAAATGAATGAACTAATGATCAGACCGTATGTGTGTATTGAGGGAAAAATGAAGCGCTTAAAGTCCTCGGAATAAAAATTAGTAACCATTAGCTATGGACTTAGCCCAGGATTTTATGGATAGTACTATTAGGGGTGACGCCTCCGGTCATGATTAGTCGCGCTAATCAGGGGTCCAAATGGCCGAATGACCGCATATTATCTTAACTCGCAGATAGGCGAGGGGAGGCATAGAAAGTTGGGGTTTGGTTACGGTCTCGTACATTACATATTATTTTGTATTCCTTGCAAGTTTACAAATGGGGTCAATTGATCGGATTAGTATTCAGATTCATTGGTAATACATACAAAGAGTTTTGATCGGAAAATGATCATGTTTAAACATTGGATTTATGACGGTAAAGTCATGGGAATGTGTGAGGCCCCAAACCCGGGAGGCCCCACGCGTTGGATTTACTCATTCACAAACAGTTCTTAAACTCATACATCAAAATACGCAGCGGAAAATACATAACATGTCTAAACATATCTTGTCAACATACAACTGAAACTTGTCTGAATCAACTAAAACAATAACATAAACAGGATGCCAGACTCTGGTCTTCGGGTAACTCTTCTCGCCAAGCCAAGCATCCACTTCCATCTACTGCCACCTACACTTAACTGATGTGCATACTAAAAATCAGCAACGCTGAGTGAGTTCTAACGTTTACTTTAAATCAATTTTACAAAAGATTTACTATTACATACATACTGCCCTTAAGGCCAAAACTTTACATACTTTACTTTTCAAACATATATATATACTGCCATTAAGGCTAAACTTAACACACTTTACTTTTCAAACATATATATATACTGCCATTGAGGCTAAACTTAACACACTTTACTTTTCAAACATATATATATACTGCCATTGAGGCTAAACTTAACACACTTTACTTTTCAAACAGTTTAAAACGTATAATAAACCGTCAATTCCTCTTTACTGTACTGCCCTCATGGCTTACATCCATGAACCGACAAGTACCTGGTCAATGCCCCCATGATCAACGACCATGAACCGACAATACCGCTTATCCGTCAATTCCTTGTCACTACTGTACCGCCCCCATGGATTCATCCATGAACCGACGAGTACCTGGTCAATGCCCCCATGGATTCATCCATGAACCGACAATACCCTGGTCAATGCCCCCATGGCTCACGTCCATGAACCGACAATACCGCTTAACGCTAAGGGGAGGTTGCGTGGACCTCCCGAGCAACCGCCGTCACTCATCCCAGTTGTACAACCGTTAACGAACCACAAAGGTTCTTACTAATGGGTAGAACCCATATCTGACATCTTGTACAAGTAACATCTGTCCCAAGGACCTTTATAGCTGGTACATATTCCCGAAGGAAAACTGTTCTCTTTACTGTTCACTTTACTGTTCATAAATCTTTCTGTAAATCTTGTTCATAACTTAACATATATCATGCCTTTGTTTATGTATATAAAAATATAGTAAACGCTTGCCAAATGATATATCTTTGCTTTTACTGAAATATATCTTAACACATATATCATGCCTTTGTTTATGTATATAAAAATATAGTAAACGCTTGCCAAATGATATATCTTTGCTTTTACTGAAACATAGCTTATCATAAAATACATCTTACTTTCTGAAACATAGCTTATCATAAAATACATCTTACTTTCTGAAACATAGCTTATCATATATATCATGCCTTTGTTTATGTATATAAAAGATATAGTAAACGCTTGCCAAATGATATATCTTACTTTGCTGAAAAACATACTTTTGCCTCTTTTAAACCTTTCACTAAAACATAGCTTTTCTCTTCAGTTTATAATATATAAAATATAATAAACACTTTACACTAAGTATGCACACCACCCCTAAAGAAGGCAAAAAGGGGATTAGAACTCACTTGGTATCTTAGCGGGGATGTCCTACTGGAATCTCACACAATCTGTACAATCATAAAAAATTCGTCACATATCAGACTCATCGAAACTTCCTAGTTTCGGTACCTGCAGACCTATCGAAACTCCTAGTTTCGATACATGCTGACTATCGAAACTCCTAGTTTCGACATATGTTGACTATCGAAACTACCTAGTTTCGATACATGTGACCTATCGAAACTACCTAGTTTCGGTACCTGCAGACCTATCGAAACTCCTAGTTTCGGTACCTGCAGACCTATCGAAACTCCTAGTTTCGATACATGTCCCAGACCAGTCTTCTTCCCCACAAAACCCTAACTCGCAAGCAGATCTGACATCGTCAAGATCCGAACTTTTTACATTCAAAACTTGTGTTTTCTAACCGAGAGTCTAGATCTATACTTCGTTTTCATTTTTAAACGTAAAAACCCAACCTTTACTTGATTTTTCCTTCAAAACCCGATATAATATAAAAATGCAGATCTGGAACAAATGGTTACCTGAAATCGCTTCCTTTTCGTTGATAAACACTCACGAGACTCTTGCTAACGATCCTTGAAGCTCTAGTCCGAAAACCGGGACTTTCTCTCTCTAGGCTCTCTCTCGCTTTCTCTCTCTAGAATTCCGAAAATGGTGTTGCAAATGAGGGCTTTTGGCTGATCTTGAGGCTTATAAGGGCCCGACCCTTGCCCCTTTCGGCCCATACACCCCGGCCCAAGCCCGATTCCTTTCTTTTTATTTAAGTTTTAATTCCTCGTGAATTCTCTCGTTCTCTAAAACTCGGGATGTTACAAGTCTACCCTCCTTACAATAGGTTTCGTCCTCGAAACCTGCCATAAGCTATACCGATAGCAAATCACAGAATGGGTGGCATAAACCGTAGCTATGCAAGGCAGCTTGGTCATGAAGGCCATTGTGATTAACTACCGCTGAGAGCTTATCTTCGGGCGATCTCAAATTCTAAGGCATCTAGACTAACGGGGCTAACTAATTTAGTAAGGGAATAATAACATAAACTTGCCATATCACGAATAAGAGCTTGCAACGTCAGGAACTCTCTCTCCACCTTGTGGACTTCGTTCTTAGGACAAAACTTCTCAATTACTAACGCTTTCAGATCATTCCACCTCATTAGTTCGACCGCTTGGTCACCCTTTGCCTGCTTCACCGTCTCCCACCAGTGTGCTGTTTCTCCTTTCAATGACTTTGCAGCGAACATGACTGCTTGTTCCGGTCGACATTCACTAAGACGAATGGTCGACTCCATGCCGTTAATCCAATCTAAAGTATCAGCTGCTTCTTTCTTTCCAGTTAGCTCAGGGGGATCACAACCACGAAATGCCTTGTAATCGCACCCGCGAGTAGGCGGTGCAACATTCTCTACCAGAACTGGTCCTCCCGTAGCTGGAAGCACCACAGGCTCTTCAGTTGTGTTAGGGCTCTCCTTGGCCTTCCTCAAGGCTTCGTCTAGTATGGCCGGTAAGGTTTCCTTCAACAGTCGGGTAAACTCACGACCGAGAGCTGCTTGTACGACTGGTTCAAACTCAAACGTCTGATCATCTTCTGCCGCATGTTCAACATTGTGCTGACTGACTACCGTATCAGTATGGGTAGTGTGAACACTCCCCTCAATCTCTTGGTTGGTTCTAGCTACACCGCGGCGGCATGTACGCCCACCACGTCTTCTTCCTCCACCCCCTCTAGTTCCTCCACGTCTAGCCATTTCTAACTAAAAGATAGAGAACAAAGGGATTTAATTTCAGCATGCTAGGGAATATGTAGAACACAATAAGTAAGGTAAGATGTTAATATACACTGGCCATCTGCAATTAACCATTACATCACTTCTCGTTTTCCATTTATTCGCTTTCATGATTCCACTAAAGCCTCTATTCTTATCTTGACACTCTAAAAGTTAAACTTTACTTACTATACGCTTCTGATGCTTTGGCTTGAGTTACCCGTACTGGCATCCGCTTCTTGTCCCATTCTCAGTTTAAGTCTGGACATCGGGGATGTCCAAATCTCTCAAACTATGGCTCTGATACCAACTTGTGAGGCCCCAAACCCGGGAGGCCCCACGCGTTGGATTTACTCATTCACAAACAGTTCTTAAACTCATACATCAAAATACGCAGCGGAAAATACATAACATGTCTAAACATATCTTGTCAACATACAACTGAAACTTGTCTGAATCAACTAAAACAATAACATAAACAGGATGCCAGACTCTGGTCTTCGGGTAACTCTTCTCGCCAAGCCAAGCATCCACTTCCATCTACTGCCACCTACACTTAACTGATGTGCATACTAAAAATCAGCAACGCTGAGTGAGTTCTAACGTTTACTTTAAATCAATTTTACAAAAGATTTACTATTACATACATACTGCCCTTAAGGCCAAAACTTTACATACTTTACTTTTCAAACATATATATATACTGCCATTAAGGCTAAACTTAACACACTTTACTTTTCAAACATATATATATACTGCCATTGAGGCTAAACTTAACACACTTTACTTTTCAAACATATATATATACTGCCATTGAGGCTAAACTTAACACACTTTACTTTTCAAACAGTTTAAAACGTATAATAAACCGTCAATTCCTCTTTACTGTACTGCCCTCATGGCTTACATCCATGAACCGACAAGTACCTGGTCAATGCCCCCATGATCAACGACCATGAACCGACAATACCGCTTATCCGTCAATTCCTTGTCACTACTGTACCGCCCCCATGGATTCATCCATGAACCGACGAGTACCTGGTCAATGCCCCCATGGATTCATCCATGAACCGACAATACCCTGGTCAATGCCCCCATGGCTCACGTCCATGAACCGACAATACCGCTTAACGCTAAGGGGAGGTTGCGTGGACCTCCCGAGCAACCGCCGTCACTCATCCCAGTTGTACAACCGTTAACGAACCACAAAGGTTCTTACTAATGGGTAGAACCCATATCTGACATCTTGTACAAGTAACATCTGTCCCAAGGACCTTTATAGCTGGTACATATTCCCGAAGGAAAACTGTTCTCTTTACTGTTCACTTTACTGTTCATAAATCTTTCTGTAAATCTTGTTCATAACTTAACATATATCATGCCTTTGTTTATGTATATAAAAATATAGTAAACGCTTGCCAAATGATATATCTTTGCTTTTACTGAAATATATCTTAACACATATATCATGCCTTTGTTTATGTATATAAAAATATAGTAAACGCTTGCCAAATGATATATCTTTGCTTTTACTGAAACATAGCTTATCATAAAATACATCTTACTTTCTGAAACATAGCTTATCATAAAATACATCTTACTTTCTGAAACATAGCTTATCATATATATCATGCCTTTGTTTATGTATATAAAAGATATAGTAAACGCTTGCCAAATGATATATCTTACTTTGCTGAAAAACATACTTTTGCCTCTTTTAAACCTTTCACTAAAACATAGCTTTTCTCTTCAGTTTATAATATATAAAATATAATAAACACTTTACACTAAGTATGCACACCACCCCTAAAGAAGGCAAAAAGGGGATTAGAACTCACTTGGTATCTTAGCGGGGATGTCCTACTGGAATCTCACACAATCTGTACAATCATAAAAAATTCGTCACATATCAGACTCATCGAAACTTCCTAGTTTCGGTACCTGCAGACCTATCGAAACTCCTAGTTTCGATACATGCTGACTATCGAAACTCCTAGTTTCGACATATGTTGACTATCGAAACTACCTAGTTTCGATACATGTGACCTATCGAAACTACCTAGTTTCGGTACCTGCAGACCTATCGAAACTCCTAGTTTCGGTACCTGCAGACCTATCGAAACTCCTAGTTTCGATACATGTCCCAGACCAGTCTTCTTCCCCACAAAACCCTAACTCGCAAGCAGATCTGACATCGTCAAGATCCGAACTTTTTACATTCAAAACTTGTGTTTTCTAACCGAGAGTCTAGATCTATACTTCGTTTTCATTTTTAAACGTAAAAACCCAACCTTTACTTGATTTTTCCTTCAAAACCCGATATAATATAAAAATGCAGATCTGGAACAAATGGTTACCTGAAATCGCTTCCTTTTCGTTGATAAACACTCACGAGACTCTTGCTAACGATCCTTGAAGCTCTAGTCCGAAAACCGGGACTTTCTCTCTCTAGGCTCTCTCTCGCTTTCTCTCTCTAGAATTCCGAAAATGGTGTTGCAAATGAGGGCTTTTGGCTGATCTTGAGGCTTATAAGGGCCCGACCCTTGCCCCTTTCGGCCCATACACCCCGGCCCAAGCCCGATTCCTTTCTTTTTATTTAAGTTTTAATTCCTCGTGAATTCTCTCGTTCTCTAAAACTCGGGATGTTACAGAATGTTTTCGAAGGAAAACTACTTATTTTATGACGGTTAAGTCATGGACATGTTTTCGAAGGAAAACTACATATTTTATGACGGTTAAGTCATGTATATGTTTTCAAAGGAAAACTACTTATTTTATGACGGTTAAGTCATGAGCATGTTTTCAAAGGAAAACTACTTATTTTATGACGGTTAAGTCATGGGCATGTTTTCAAAGGAAAACTACTTATTTTATGACGGTAAAGTCATGGGCATGTTTTCAAAGGAAAACTACTTATTTTATGACGGTTAAGTCGTGTCTAGTTTTTCGGGGAAAACTAACTGTACTAAATTAACAAACTCTGTGAACTCACCAACCTTTGTGTTGACACTTTCAAGTATGTTTCTCAGGTAACCTTTAGCCATGGCGCGGTTGGAATAGACTAGCTATGTTGGAATAAGTCCAAGTAACCGGACGGGCATAGATTATCAAGTCTCAAGTCGACCATTGAACTAGCAGGACTTAGATCATTGTATTTATTTAGTTTTAGTAATCGTATATGTAATCAAGTCTTAGAAATCACCATTACAGCTTCCGCTATCGTGTAATGAACCAATCGTTGCAACCTGTATTTATTTATTAAGTAAATAAATTTGGGGGTGTGACAATATGGATGAGATCCAAGAACCACAAACTAAATCTGCCATTCAGCATGAGGTTGTTGAAACTGAATCTGCAAGTGTTCAAGATTCAACTATGATACAAACTGTTCGCATAAGTACTAGGGATCGTCATGAACCCGACCGGTATATCGGGATTCACCAGATTGACGATGTCTTGATAGTTGATCAGGTAGAGCCCACTAGTTACAAATCCGTAATTTTAGATTCTGAATCTAGGAAATGACTTGAAGCCATGGATGTTGAAATCCAATCCATGCATGACAACCATATTTGGGACTTGGTTGATCTTCCTCCTGAAAGTCGGACCCTAGGAAGCAAGTGGATTTTCAAGAAGAAAATCGACATGGATGGGAATGTGCAAACCTTCAAAGCAAGGCTGGTGGCGAAAGGTTTTACTCAGACTCAAGAAATTGTTTATGATGAAACTTTCTCGACGGTAGCCATGCTTAAGTCTATTAGGATCTTTCTTGCCATTGTCGTGTATTATGACTACGAGATATGGCAAATGGATGTCAAAACCGCCTTCCTAAATGGACATCTTACTAAAGATGTTTATATGGTTCAACCGAAAGTTTATAAAGATCCAGATAATCCTCTTAAGGTATGTAAGTTGAAGAAATCCATTTATGGATTAAAACAAGCATCCAAAAGTTGGAATCCTCGCTTTTACCAGAAAATCAAAGAGTTTAGTTTTGTCAAGAACGAAGATGAACCGTGTGTCTACTAGAAGGCAAGTGGGAGCCATGTGACTTTTCTGATTCTGTATGTAGAAGACATACTGCTTATTGGAAACCATATTCCTATGCTAAAAGATGTAAAGTCTTGGTTAGGTAAATGTTTCTCAATGAAAGATCTTGGTGAAGCTGCTTATATTCTGGGAATAAAGAACTATAGGGATAGATCAAAGCGGTTTATAGGTTTAAGTCAATGTACATACATTGATAAGGTCATTCGACGCTTTTTCATCCAAAACTCTAAGAGAGGATCTTTGTATATGGTACATGGAATCATACTGAATAATAAACAGTGCCCTCAGTCTGACGAGGACAAGAATAAAATAGAAAAGGTTCCATATGCTTCTGCAATAGGTTCAATCATGTATGCCATGTTATGTACTAGACCTGCGTGTTGTATGTTTTAAGCATGACAAGTAGATATCAACAAAATCCTGGTGAGAGTCACTGGATAGCTAACCCGTTAGCGAACTTAATAAGTTTGCCTCAAATATGCTTAGTCGAACTTGTTAAGTTCGCCTCTAATAGGCTAAGCGAACTTAACAAGTTCGCTCCTAAAGATGCTTAGGCGAACTTGTTAAGTTCGCCTCTCTGTGAACTTATACAGAATTTTTTCAACAGTTACAAAACATGTCCTAACAGACTCCCCTTTAACTGTTACTAACAATTCTATCAATTACAAGTCAAAGACTCTAAGACTAAGACATAATATCTTCAAGCTCGTTGTCACCAGAAAATGCTCCAACAGACTCCCCCTTGACAACAGCTTTAGAAGATTGTCATCCGTCTTCAAATATCATCAAACACAGTGTAGTCTTCGTCTTGTTCATCTGCACCTTCTCTTTCTATCTAGAAGAAAACTTGGGAGAAGGACCCCTTGTCAACTTCTGTCTGTAATATTCAGTTTTTGTAAAGAAGAACAACCAAGAATAACCAACAATTAAGATTTCCATGGAAGCTGAAAAAACAAAATCTTTTTGGTTTTTCAAACATAAGAAACAAAAAATCTTTTTGGTTTTTCTTTGTACAAACTAAAATGTAAAATACTAAATCACATCTTTTTGGTCGGACATCACGAGTAAGAAGATCATATCAGTATATATGAGATATCAATCACACATCTTGGATATAAATCCATATAGTATCAAATGGTATCCTATGTCATTCTTTCAAGATTATCACACTCTATCTTTTAAAGACTTTCATATTGCATGTTATGATATGCGATAAACATTCCAAGAAAATAGGATCAGGCTATGACACACAAATTCAAATTGTCAATATTATAAGATTTGAAACTAAAGCATCACATTCCCACTTTCTTGTGAGTTAAGGTACCATTTAAGTATGAAATACAACGTGTACCCCACTAGTATGCCAACTGTAAGGCCCCAAACCCGGGAGGCCTCACTTGTTGGATTTACTCATTCACAAACAGTTCTTAAACATGAATATCAATTAACGCAGCGGAAAATACTTCATTAAAACATAACGTCATCTTTGTTCATACATGCGGAAGCGTAAACATTGTTTAAAACATAAATACATCATAACTAAACATAACGGGATGCCAGTCTTCATAGTCAGTCGGGTAACTCCTCTCACTAGCCAAGCATCACCGTCCATCCTCATAACCTGCCTTAACCTGAATGTGCATACTAAAAAGTCAGCTACGCTGGTGAGTTCTAGTTTTAACATAAAACTTTAACTTCAAATAATTTGCCAAAAACATAACTTCATACTTCATTTAATAAAAAACGTACGTAAAGTAATGCAATAACAAAACATAACACTTCACAAACATAAGTCAACGAACATATCGAATCTGCGCCTTCTCGTAACCGTCAAATCCCTACGTTACATACTGGTTGAATAAACTAAGGATCACCACCACTAGGCCCATCATCACCGTACTGTCCTTCGGGTGAGGAACTCCTAGGGCCCGATACTTAGGTCATCCAACCCTTCAAGCACGGCGTCCCAAAGGATAGCGCGTACCAAACTTCAAGCACTGCACCCCGTAAGGCGCAAGTACCAAACTTCAAGCACGACTACCCTTTAGGTAAATCGTACCAAACTTCAAGGATAACGATAATCCCCTTGACGACCGTCATCGCCCCAGTTGTACAACAGTTGGCCAGCCACAAAGGCCCCTAAAAGGTAAAGGCCCATAACATACTTCCCATCCCTTAACCTTCATTCCCTAAGGAATATTGGCAGATTCGTTCGTTTGTGACTTTCATAAACCTTTGCTTCTTTTACTTCAAAAACTTCAGTTAAAGCATTCGTACGTTTTATTAAAACATTCATTCATTAACACACTTCATAAACTTCTTTTGGCAAAATATTTCATAAACACTTCCTTCATAACCTTTTCTTCTAAAACATCGCTCATAAACATCATTTTATAAAACGTTACATACAACCTTCATAAACATCGTTTTATAAAATCGTTACATCGTTACGTATGTACACCAGCCCAAAAACATTATTAAAACATTTAAAAGAGGGCTTCTAGAACTCACCTGATAAGCAGTTTCTGAAATACTCTTAGCTGGCTACTGAGCGTCACTAATGTCACTCACGATCTGTTATAATAAAGCCATACTTGTAAGGTAGTGCTCCTAGATGACACTTGACATCCCTATGCTTAAACCTAGTAGTTTCGATAGATTTGCTTATATCGAAACTTGATAGTTTCGATAGGTTGTTTATGTCGAAACTTGATAGTTTCGATGGGTCTGCGCATATCGAAACTAGGTAGTTTCGATGGGGTCTACACATATCGAAACTATGTAGTTTCGATGGGTCTGCACATATCGAAACTAGGTAGTTTCAATGGGTCTGCACATATCGAAACTAGGTAGTTTCGATGGGGTCTATACATATCGAAACTAGTAGTTTCGATGGACCTGCACATATCGAAACTAGTAGTTTCGATGGGCCTGCACAGATCGTCTTCCTAAAGATCTGAAGTTTTTGCATGCGAGTCTGATCGAGTCAGTATCTCAATTTTTCTTAGATCAAAACGTTCGGTTTTCATTCTAGATGCTATACCTAAGCTCATTTTCAAGTTCCATCCGCAAAATCGTTACCTTTTTAGCCAAAACCCGAAAATCCCAAAAACGAACAAAAACTCCGATTTAGGCAAGATCATTACCTGTATCGAGATTCTGATCCGGAGGTTCTTCTCATGAGCTTAGCAGTAACGTGTTCCCTCAATTCCGGGACGGTCCGTCAACTTTCTCTCTCTAGACCCGAGCTCTCCTTTCTCTCTCTAGAAGTTGCGTGAGTGGGGGAATGAGCAGAGAAGAGGGTTGCCTGTCTCTTATATACCTGGGCTTCCCTCGGCCCATTGAAGCCGAGCCCAAGCCCGCTCCCTTTTGTTTAAATATTCCGACTAAATCACCGGTCTCGCTATATTTATTCGTTTTATTATTTTTGGGATGTTACACCAACAGAAAGTAAATGCACTATCTTCAAGACATATGAGATTTTACTAAAGATTATCCGAATTTCCAGAATGAGGAGACATCACTTAGCACTTGAATAGCAGAATCCAAATTGGATTGTATAGGAATCAATGAGATTCAGAATCGAATGATTCAATGTTTTGGCTTATATATGTGGAATCATAAGATTCAGGTACGTGGATCCAACTGCTATTTGGATTATGAATTCAATGGAATCAGTAAAGATGATTTATCAATATGATCCAAGGGCTAGTATATGTTTGACAGATGTTGTCAAGTACATATCTTGATTATACTTCAAATTGCATGCTTTTCGGGACATGGACACTGAAGCAAATCGAATGAATAGTGCTAAGGACATAACCCGAAACTGATCTCATAGGAAAATCTCTATTAAAAGCTAATATTCTTTATCTGATAGTGATCTTTTAACACACACACCCATGCATAAAATGGGTTCAAATCACAGTTGTAACATATGAAATTATGTTTTCACACTACTAATGGTTCAGTGACGCTTTTAGTCTACTGACAATTCAAATTATATGCATACACAACACTATCATTTCCTATTTGTGTAGTCTCTGAAGTTTAGATCAAAACATATAATTCAGATATATTAACATAAAGCACCAACCAGTCAATCTAAAGTCATGTGTGAAAGAACATCTACTGATGTACTATCATCTCTTCTTTAACTTCAAGTAATGTCGATTTTATCTTTTTCAATTTTTTTGGTTTTTTCAAAATCTTTTTCAAAGAAAAATAAAACAAACGAAAATAAACCTTCCATGAAAACATTTTATGAGAAAACATTTTATTTGGTTACTCAGGATTAAATAAATCAATCAATTAAAAACTCAAACCGATGTAATCCTGTAATTGAATGCCTTTGCCTTTGTCACCAACACAGTTCTGTACCCCCTTGTCCTGTAGACTCCCCCTCAACTAGTAAAATGGTTGCATCAACGACTTTATGCTCACCATCGTCATCCTAAGTTTCAGGTTATCATTTGGACTTTGTAAAACTGTTTCCAAAACATTGTGTGTGACATATTCTCCCCCTTGAGCATCAAGTCGTTGAATCAAATAGATTCTCAATTATCAACAATGTTTTACTCTTGCAGATGTCATTCCCTGTCATGTGCTTAGAACCACCACTATCAACAACCAAAATGGTATTAATAGTCCCTCTTGGTAAATCCTGCATATCTAACAAGAAACATTAATTTGAAATTGGGACCCAAGCCATGGTAGTCATGGGTCGTCCATCTGTATCAAAATAATAAACCTCACTCCATTCACAATCGAATCTCTCATCGATTTTTGGAGATTGTTCTGACGTGTCAGAAACAGAAACTTTTGATTTCCAAACATACTTCTGTTCATTAAGTTCTTTTTGCTTAAAATGTGAAGTGTTCGAACATTTTCTTTCATTTGAAAGTTGATTTGATTGTGAAAACTCTTATTGTTCTAAAAGTTTTCTCAATCTTCTACTTCTCCTCCGTCTTTGAGGTCTAGAAAGCCTAACCTCAGATTTTGAGTTACCCTTTGGTGTATCATGAGGTTTAACCGCATTTGAGTTAACATAAGGCTTACGAGGAGTTCTTACCTTTTCCGGAGTAACATGTCGGTTACCTTTGGCGTTGTGAGGACAAGCAATCCGAATGTGACCCACAAGACCACAGTAAAAGCAAGATCTCGTTTCACTATAATCTCTCATATAAGGAATCTTCACACGATAACATGCACTTGAAGAAGATTCTTCTACATGAACTTCTTTTGGCTTTTGAGACGGAACAAACTTTTTCTCAACAGGTTTTGATTCAGGTTTCATCTTCTCAGGAACTACATGCTTCTTTCCTTTTTTTTTTGTAAGGACAGTTCACCACAATTTGTCCCATATCATTACAATGAAAGCATGTACGCCTGTCTTTATAATCTCTGACATATGGAACTCTCCTTGAATTTGAAGAACTTCCAAATGTAGAATTTCCAGATAAATTAGAATCAACCTTTGAATCTTCTTTCTTAACCTCTTTCGGTATCCCTTCAACCTTAGCTTTATCAAAATAATCATCATCACTCTCATCGGAATACACCATATCTTCACCTGTGACTGGATTCACCTTTAACACAGTCTTAGGATCTAAATCCTCATCTTTTATAATCTCAGGTGTCACAGAATAATTTTCGTTGAATGGTGGAGGAACATAACCAATACCATTAGCTCACTTCCGCTCTTTAGTATTATTATGATAATTTTCTAATAAGAATGATGAATTTGCAAAGCTTTCTAACTTTCTATGTAATCTGATTACCTCTGCTTTAGATTCAGCTAATTCCTTATCTTTCTCAACAAGATCATTATTTCTTTTCTCAATTTCTGCAAAGGACATATCCAGGTGATATGCCTGCTCTTTGATCTTCAAAGTCAGAGAATTTATATCCCTCTTCAGTGATTCTATCCTTTCAATACACACATTCTCATTATCTTTTAATTTCTGATTTACCATGTGCATCGATTTCATATCACAAATGAGGTTTACGTTGTCATCCATAACCCTCATCATTTTATCCTTCACCGAAACACAGTTAGAACAAAACGTTTCAGAGTTAGAAACTACCTCAGCTTGTACTTCTGAAGAAGATGCATCAGGAGCCATGAATACGTCATCATCAGCTTCACTCTTTTGTTCAACAATGACAGGCTCTGCATCAGTTTCTAATTCACTCAGATCATCTTCAACTGTCTGAAAAATTTCTTCACTCATCACATCAGTCTCAGTAGATTGAGTACTTTCACCAGAACGAATACTCTCACTATCAGTTAAATCTACAGAAGAATCACTTTGAGAATAACTCGGCTTCTCCAATACTTCTTTGTTCAAGACCACAAATGCTTGAGAAGTTGCTTCATCCTTTTTTTTCAATGCTTCCCATAGATCTCTTGAAGTTGGACACTTCCCGAGATTATGAATGATTTCATTAGGTAAAGATATCGTTAAAGTTTCACGCGTCTTCATCTCTCGATCAAACTTCTGCTTTTCTACTTTAGTAAGAGCTGTCACTGGTTTAGGAACATCATAATATCCCATATAGTCATAAGTAGGATGCACATATCCTTCAAATATGGATGTCTAAAAGTTTTCATCAGTTTCTGATACGAACTGTTCGTACCGGACTTTCTAGCTACGGTAATCTGATATGCACAAAAGTCTTGGTGGCATAGTTCTAATCTCATTATCATCACATGAAATTGACATTTTTGTAAAAATATCCGAAAAAAAATTCCCGCTAAAATACTCTTTTTTAAAAATTTCAAAATTTCAAAAATGATTCAAAACGACCATATAAGCTTTCCATAAAAAATTTGAACAAGAATAATTTTCCCGCCAATTTTTTTTTTTTTTATGAACACTAGCTAAGTTCGCTTGATACTGCCTAAGCGAACTTAATAAGTTCGCCTGACTGAGCGAACTTGACCCGAGCGAACTTGTTAAGTTCGCCTAATCTGCACCAAGTGAACTTATTAAGTTCGCCTCTCTAAGTTCGCCTGCATCAGCTGTTTAACCAAACACGAACCAAAAATTCCGAAAATCATCATATCTTGCTGAATTGATGGAATTTGATTAAACTGAACCGTAGGAATGTGTAGAAACTAATTAGGAACACTTCTATCGGATCAATTTCATCAAAAGAATCCAAAATCAATCCAAAATGATCAAAAATTCTCCATTTTTATCAAGAACACAAAAAAGATGAAAAATCTTCAAAATCTCTTAAATTTGATGTTGATTGAACACGAAAATACCACGAATCCTCTGCTAATCAAGAGCAAAAGCTCTGATACCACTTGTAGGTCCCTAATTCGGTGTGTGACGGATCTCTAGACTCGCGGTACGACACGGTGATAATGTGCGGAATCCATGATCAACGTGCTCGTGTAACTCAATCAACAACAACGTTGTAAATAAACGCTTTGTATTTCCACCACAATATCAGGTTACAATAATTCTGTCTCTAATCAGTTCCTCCTGATATCGTCTATTCTCATTCTCATTACTGCTGACTCTGTAACCTCTATTTATAAACACCAGTTCTGCAGTAGTTCGCCTCAAAGATGCTTAGGCGAACTTGTTAAGTTCGCCTCTAATAGGCTAAGCGAACTTAACAAGTTCGCTCCTAAAGATGCTTAGGCGAACCTGTGAACTTATACATAATTTTATCAACAGTTACAAAACATGTCCTAACACTAAATTTGAGGAGCATACTGACAAGATAGGCCTTAGATTTGCTAGACAGTGGGTTTGATCTATATTTAGTATTTGGTGCTTTCGAACAATTCAGTTACATTAATTTTTATGATTGATTTAATGGTTAAATGCATTATAATTAGATGTTACTGTGTTTGATAGTTTGTACGTTTTAGAAATGCTTGAATATCTAAATTATTCTAAAAGTTCCTAGTCGATCAGATTCATGGGAATCAATCTGAACGTAAGACTATTGTGAATCGGATGATTGGTTCATTAAGAATGAAACACCAAGAAGTTGGAAACCATATTCACATATAATTATTAGAGAATAATTATTGGACGTGACTCGTTTCAAAACTATCTTCATGGATTGATATCTTGAGATGTTTTGCATAAAGTAAGATATGTCGATCCTTGACCCGAGGCACTTACTAGAACTAACTCTGAGTAAAGGTTGTTCTTTCATTTTATCTAACGTTGTACCTTAACGGGCACTAATAAGGGTATCATCAGGAGTAATCTGAAGTTTAGAGGGAGTTGTACATGGCTAAAGGAATTATGTTCTTCTTTAATTAGGAGTTGGATATTTTGGCGCCCTCGTTGATTCAAGCTGGTGTGAAAATGCATGGCCATGCTCAAACTAAAAAGTAGTTTGTTTAGAAAGCTTTGAATTGTAGAACGAGAACAAGAATAGTTGAACAACATATGAGAAGTGAATTGTATCCATGTCTCATGTTCAACAGATGCCCTTAACAGAATTGATACAAATGCTTACTAGGACTGTTATACTTTGTGAAAGGTAAATGGTCAATTACTGATTTGTCTTTTCTAATTCAAAAAGGTAAATGGTAAATGGTCAGTTACTTATATAAATGAGCCATTTTAGAAAATAGTATCAGAATAGGTTCACATGATATATTTGCTTCTATAGGCTAGAAGCAAATATAATTTGTCGCAGCATCGTAATTTACCTTCTCAATTTTACATAGATAGGAGCTTGCATTGGACCAGAACCCACAAAAGAGAGATTTATAGTTGTTACGGTGATTCTAACCATTTGATTGGTTCGTTTCAAAAATTGAAGTTAATGATTCTAGCCATTCGTTTATTGTTGAGTTTGATCCAGATTGTATTTATCATAGCAACTTCATCTGTCTGAATCAAATAATGATGTGATGTGTAATTGTTTAAGGTTATATGTCATTTTATCATGTAACTTGATGTAGAATTTCTTGTTAAGTAATTTGATCCTTAGGATATTTATTTGGAAATATGTTAATGGTGTTCAATATGCAGGTATCCAGGTCTGCCATTCTCTAGGATGTGGAACAAGATCTGGGATGGGTACCCTTTGTATTCCCATCTCCAAGGGTTTTAGACACTGTTGTCGAGCCTTACAATGCCACTTTTGTTGGATATATGATATATGATCGTCAATTAAAGTCAACGTTACTAACGAGATACGATTCAAAGAGTTACACCTTAGGCAACGAACAAATATATATAATATTTAATTGTTAAATATTATTATTCACGAAAGACGGAAATAATAAATGGTGAGTAAATATTTAGAGAAATATTTATCGGAGATTGAGATAACTAATTATCTGATTAATTAATTATTTCCGGGGAATAAATGTTTAATCAGTTAAACATTAAAGGATTAGATTTTTACTGATTATATATAATTAGTAAAATCTAAGGATTTAATAATTAATGGTTAATTATTATGGGAGACCAGCGTGTAAATATAATGTTTATAAATATAACATTATAATCAAAACCCTAAACTAATAACTCCCAACCCAAAATCGGCGCCCCCTTCCCCTCCTTGTGAGTTCCGACGCCGACCATCACTACCGCCGTGCGCCGCCATGCCGACCACCACCGTCACCGTGTTCAGCCTCCCTTGCGCAACTGCGTGACGTTTTGCTGCGGGTTTTTTGTGTACATGTCAACTAGCGTGGCATTCGTTGTACTGAGGTGTTACAGATCTGGTTATCGTTAAAGGTATAAATCTGAACACCCTATGGTTGGTTATTTAATAATGTTTATACGCGTGTAATCGGATCACTGAAAGGTATCCAGATCTGATCTAGTAAAAGTACTATTAAATCGCTTCCGCTAAAATATATATGATTTATTTATTTAAAAGGTTTAAATAATTATTATTTTGAAATTTAAAACAGGTACCCTGATTCCCAACAACTTTATCTGTTCACGGGATTGTTGAAAATGCAGATGAATGTATGGTTCTTGATAACGAAGCATTATATGATATTTGATTTAGAACCCTCAAGCTCACTACCCCAAGTTGTAAGTATTCTCAATTGTCATATATTGCTTAGGTGTTCAAATCTGAAAATGTAGGCTACAAGTATTCGAGATACTTTTTTAATAGGGAATGGATGCTTAATCAATTTGAGCAACTGGGTCGTCATCGACTAAAGGTCTCGTTTTATTTGTGAAGATGTTGTTGCTTTGGGTCTTTGGAAAAATAATCATATTGTTTTGGTATGCAAACCTGAAAATGTAGTATCTGGGAAACTTATTTAATAGGGGATAAATACTAGAACAACTTGAACCCATTGATTTGCTGTGTTTGGATCTTTGCAAAGAAATAAAGGGAATAAAAATCCTAGATTTGACTAGTTCAGGTGTTTGAGGAATCAGGTGAAACGATGATGAAGTTGGTCATAGTTTACAGAGAAATAAGGGGGGTGAAGGCTATTAAAAGGATGGTGGATATGCCGATGGTACTTCCTATATATAAACCTCTTTAACGTAACATGGAGAAACCTTTATCTCAACAGAGATTTTTAACTAAGATTTCTTTGTAAACTATATTTTTTTTATAAAACTTTGTCTATTATCATCAAACAACTTATTACAAATGGGTTTTCTCTCAAGAACTCGTTCAAACCTCTTTAAACAAGAACCCTATCAGCTATTTATACTAACAGACTCACTAACCCGCGTGCTTAAATTTTTCTATGTACTTGGCTAAGTATGCAGGAACAAATTTGTTGTGTACTTATAAATATGCAGGAACAAATTTGTTGTATAAGTACGCAGGAACAAATTTGATGTGTACTTATAAGTACGCAGGAACAAACTTGATGAGTACTTATAAGTACGCAAAACACTACCACCTAACCAAAACATGCATGAACAAGGACTTGAATACACAACTCGATCAGATACAAACGACAAATACACACAATCTTCAAGCTGCTTGTTACAAAACATGCTCAAACACAGATGAATGTATGGTTCTTGATAACGAAGCATTATATGATATTTGATTTACAAACCTTAACCTCACTACCCCAAGTTGTAAGTATTCTCAATTTTAACCATATGTCATTCTTTATGAGTAGTTGTGTTAAAAACTGTGAACAAACAGCCCAAACTGAAGTAAATCGTCCGGTTTAAGATCCGTACGTTTAGGTTTTTTAGATTCGAACATCCAACATTATAAGTTTTTTTTTAACGGCGAACATTGAATGTTGTGACGTCGCACCCCCCCTGGTCACATGGGAGAGCCTCGTCCAACTCCAGCCAATATGTTGTCTTAACCGGACCCATTTGGCGTCAGAGTTGGAGAGCATCCAAGGAAAAATCCTACCCAATACGGCCCCTTCCGGGCTTGAGGGAGAGCCGAGGCTCAAACCCTGGATTGGCGTAGGTAAAACCCAGGTGTATCAGCCTAAGCTAGGCCTCATTTGCATGCCGCGTAAACTAATGTGGAGGACAAGGATTGAACCTAGGTCACTATAAATACCAGGTCTCTCCCTTATCACTACACCACTAGCTCATTGGCATCCAACATTATAAGTACTGATACTTTTTCTTTCAGTTATTACCAAAGTTTGATTAAGCAAACAAAATCACTGTCATAAATTTCAAACACAATTCAAAATATCCTTCAAGACTAATGAAAACCATAATTGGCCATTTACTCTCAAATTGGTCCAAGTCACTTTTGTTAGTCAAAATTGACGATTTTCAATTATTTCGCAATTGTTTTAATTTCAATTTGAGTTATTGATTCAATATTTCTAAATAATTCCCTGTCTTTGGTTGCTAAGATGTAACATCCATGATTTTCAGACCATAAATCTTGTTTAACCATTTTGTTATGTAATGATACCTTACTTTTAATTCCATTCTTATTCAACACAATGAGTCACCCTAAACATTATTTTAACATGTATCAATAAACAAATTTTGATCTTGCAATTAACATATTATTTTCTAAGATATTTATATAATATAGGTAGATATACATAATTAAATATATATACTATGTTATACTGTATAAATTTAATATATATATATAGGGTTAGGTTATAGTAAAAAGGGTTTAAAAAATAAGAAGGGTAAGAATGATTCTAAGTTTAACATATGTGATTTTATTGTTTTTAAATGGAGGACATAATGATCAATGTGTAATATACCAGGTCAATGTGTAATATACCAGGTCAGTGTGTAATACACCAAGTCAATGTGTAATACAAGGTATGATATTACACAATGATCAGACCTGATATTACACAATGAAGTGATATTACACAATGAGCATATTACACAATGACCTGACATATTTGAGCGAATTACACAATAATGAGCGAATTACACAATGAGCTAGAAAACGTAAAACACAATGATGAAAACATATAACACAATGATGAAAAATATTTGACACACTGAACTTGTATTACACAATGACCTGACTAATTACACAATGAACTTGTATTACATAATGACTTGACTAATTACACAATGAACTTGTATTACACAATGACCAGACGTGGTATTACACAATGAACTTGTATTACACAATGAACTTGTATTACATGATGAACTTGTATTACACAATAACCTGACTAACTACACAATGAGCTAGAAAACATAAAACACAATGATAAATACATATAACACAATGAACTTGTATTACAAAATGAACTTGTATTACACAGTGACCTGACTAATTACACAATGAACTTGTATTACACAATGACCAGACGTGGTATTACACAATAAACTTGTATTACACAATGAACTTGTATTACACGATGAACTTGTATTACACAATGACCTGACTAACTACACAATGAGCCGGAAAACGTAAAACACAATGATAAATACATATGACACAATGAACTTGTATTACACAATGACCAGACGTGCTATTACACAATGAACTTGTATTACACATTGAACTTGTATTACACAATGAACTTGTATTACACATTGACCTGACTAATTACACAATGAGTTGAAAAACGTAAAAAAAATCGTTTTTGTTTATAACGACACTATACTCGTTTTAAAGATAAAAAACGCTCGTTTTTATGGTATAATTTTTTTGAAAAAATAATGTCGTATGTAAAAGTTATGAACTTTTAAAAATGAGGGGGGAACTTGATAAAAAGTCAACAAAAGTGGACAAGACTAAAATACCCTTCTAACAATTTTTTCTCCTCCAATTTAATCTCAACCATTAAATCTTTTCTACAATTTAATCTAATGGCCCTAAATCCTTCTCACCTTTTTTAAAATTAAAATCCTTTTTACCTGAACCTAATCCTATATATTATATATAAATTGTTATAAACAAAGTTAAAAGAATTTAAATCAAATAAATTTATATCAAATGTTATGAACCCCAATTTGAACCCTTACCTTCCAAATTAAACTCAATCTTGACCTTAACCCCCATTCACGTCAGTTGACTTTCTAAGTCAACAAACCTCGTCAAATGCATCTCAAATTCGATCAAATATTAGCTGTAAATGCCTACAAATCACGCGGGAAAGTTTCGTGACCAAAATTCAATGCATATGAAGAGCTAATTCAACTGAATGTGAAGCTCAAAACCAAATTCGAACTTTACTCGTCAAGTTTGAGTATCCAAGGTCAAACTGACCCGAATTCAGTTTCAAATCTTGAGATTTAGACGCGTTTAAAGCCGCAAATCACGCACAATTACTTCTCACCTGTATTCAGACCATATACACGGCTCAATTCATTATCAATCACCGATTTAATGCGTGAATCATTGTCAACAGCTGTCACAGTCAAATCCGAATCGAAACAAGCAGTTAAGGAAAAATTGAATGAAATTACGTACACACACACCTTCGCATATCATATTATAAATCCTCTAAACACTCATACGATCTTCATTACACCTCTACCTTCCGACCAAGTGCCAAGAACATCAAGTCTGAACTTGTAGTCGTCGGCCTTCGATACCCAATCGAACCAGGTGAGATTTACACCATTTGATTCGCCGCTTGTAGTTCATCGAAAGCCCCATGTAAATTTACAAAAATCGGATGTATCGAATTCGATTTATGTCCATTTCGTGTACCTGTTCTTAAGAAGATGAAATGGGGATTTCGGTCTGTTTTCAGTTGTTGTATTTTAATTTTTCGAATTCATGTTATACCAGCGAACCATCTAGTTCAGCCGGTTAGATGCAAGTGCGACTGAACTAGATGGTGTGGGTTAGAAACCCACAACCAAAGTCCTTTTTGCGTGTTCCTTTTGACCAGACCCGGCCCCCTGTTACATTCTGGTTAATACCAAACGACCCGGGTCTACAACATGGATTAGCCCTTTGCTACAACGGTTAAGACCCTAAGCCTCCACAGAACCCACCTGGGTTTGAGCCGGGTGGTGTAAACTTTATTTTTAAAAGTGTTTTAAAAGCTTCGAAAGTTTTATAAAAATTATTTTTATAAATCCTATATTTATTAGAACAGAATTCGACCAGATTTACGATTTTTGCATAAAATCTCTATTTTTATGGATTTAATTCTCAATTACGTAATTTGAATTATATTATTATTTTTGAGTAATTTATTCATTTAATGTATAAATTTGGTGATAAAATTTTATAAATACTCTTGCAAAGTTTTTATAAAATTTAAGATATATATTTAAAACCAATAAAAACTATATAGTTTTATATACATAAAGAATACATGTAAATTTTAATTAAATTTGGTTATTTTAACATACCCATTTCAAATAATAAATAAATAAACAAATTTATTTATTATCTACATAAATTAGTTTTACAAATACACTTAGAGTTTGATTTATATTTAAGGTTATTAATTTGAACACATAATTACACCTCTTTATAAAAAAATAATTAAAGTAAAAATTATTTATTTATAATATAAATATAAGTTTCACACTATTTTTCTAACTAAATGAATAAATAATAATTGTTTAATATATTTAGTTATTCAAACCCAAACCCTAATTCAATTATCATAAGACTATTCATTTCAATTTCTCATTTTATAAAACACCACTTTCAAGTACAACCCACTAACACCTACAACTCCAACCCTTGGTACACACATCCTTTTAAATCATAGACTTGGGCATGGACTATTGCGCACATTATTAATCTAGATTCATATACATTGACACTAGGTTAACGTTGTGAGATTTCAAGGATCACTTTGCTACCTAGTCTCTCGTGCTAGCTACACCTTTGATTCAGGTGAGTTTTACATAGCCCCTTTTACACTATTTTACATATTTTGGGGTGGAACATGAATATCTATATACAATGTTTTGCGAACTACACAATACAAATCCACCATACATTCATGTGTGCAATTTGAGCTTTATGTTTGAGTACTAAGTGTGTTAACTACATTTGTGTGCAATTTACATGTTCAATCATTAACTATACAAGCCGACGGTTAACAATGATAGATCTATTGAGTCTGACAAACCCACCCAGATTGAGGTGATTGTTACCGACAACACAATTTGCATGCTAGTTACAAAGGTTTTATTGTACTTTTGGTTACACAATAGTTGCTCCCCATAAATGCCTTATTTTACCATGTTATGTAAGGATTTGTTAATTCACATCTATATACTATCCATGTACAAACTTGTGTATGCTCACCAACTTTATAGTTGACCTTATTTTATTCATGTTTTAGGTGCTAATGTTTGATCAAGGCTTGTTAAACATAGGCTTTGGGACTTAGTTAGTTTTTAATTCAAGAACAATTTGTATTTCATTTATGTACTTTGGAATTGGTTTATGTTTGTTTGAATTGAAATGGATTTAATATATTACAATTTAGTCAACCTTGAGCTCATGAACAGTCTACATGTCCCGCCCCGACGTATTCCGCCATCGGTTGGGGTGTGACATATTGGTATCAGAGCCTTGGTTATAGGGAATTAGGTTATTAGACACTTTTGACCTAGACTATAACCTTAGGACACCGACAATATGCCATGCTACTATATGATTGCATGATTAATATTTGTGTGAATATTTTTACATGTTATCCTAAGTAATTTCAATACATGCTACAATACTTAATAATTTATGTGTCACACTACTTGATAACTCTTGTACTTACATTCATTACTATCTACATGCTACCTATGTGTTTCATTAAGTGCTATCCTAAGTTTTAAACACACACACATACACACCAAATTCTCCATACACCTTTGAACTCACACACATGATACCATCACTTCTTGTGAACAAAGACTTAAACTATTGGGCCTAATACCCATTAATAATAAACTAAGAAGCCCATCTATCCTCCAAGAAGAACAAGCCCACTGAAATACATAAACCTTACTTTCGGGCCACAAGGCCCAGTCCACAACAATTCTCATCATAACCATGACTCCAACAATAGTGTTATTAGTACATGATGGTTGGAAGAGTGTGTAGGCCCATGAGGGATTCTGGCTAAGGAAAGACAAGGTACTTAAGTGTGTCCTAGTGACCCACCCCTCTTTCCTGGGAATTCTCCTCAGGGATACACTACTTATAGGTCAAGTGTACTCCTAAAATACTATTGTGAAGACTCGGTGTTATGACTAGTCAAACTCTAAACCTATGAGAACTCCTATATTTGACACTCAGTGTTTTATTATCGCTTACAACCTTTTCATTGTTTTCCTGCTAGACATGGACTCCTACTCTCCTTCCTCCCCGGTATACCGTCCCGGAGCAGAGTCTGATTGGGAAGAAGACATTGGGTCACCCGTGTATCGGTCACCAACACCCCCAGCTGCTAGGCCAAGGATTGATGTAAGGGCAGATTGGATTAGGAACAACATCTGGAACACCCCCACCCAGAAACCAGTATCAGACACCCCATCTACACGCTCAGTTACCACCCCCACTAAGAGACTCGTATCTAGTACCCGACCCGTATCATTCTAACCCTTGGGTAAGGCGTACCATGGCACCCACTAGTGCTATGAAAATTCCAATCGATGATGTTCACCAATATGTGAGGACCTCAGAGTTTGAGAGGCAAAGGATGGAGCACGAGATAAGGCATGACTTGCAAGGACAAAAAATGGATAGCCTAGCAAACCAATTAGGGTACCAAAAGGAGTTAATTTCCATCCTCGAAAAAGAAATGCTTGAGAATCACACGGAAACAGCTAGAGTTGAAGCCAGATCGGCTACCCGAGTGACCATAGCGGTGCTCGTCTTGGTGATTATCTTCTTTCTAGTTGAAAACTACCAGAGACGTTAGCAGAAATTTCTATCTACTGTCCTTAAATTTTCAGTTTGAGAACCATTTCCCTATGTTTTGAATAATGTTTAACATTCTAGCATTTAATGAATTTTATATTTTTCAAACTCTAAAGTTATTATTCATTGATTTGACATGTTGAGTGTGCATTACACCCATCATATTTTCATCAAGATCCTCCAAGTATCACCTTCTCCATTCACCACGATTTAGTATATTGCCGGCAATCTCCTTCGTAAACAAATCATCCTATTATTTTATTTAAACAATCTCACTGTTTTTGTTCCAACAAAACCTTTAGATAGTATCAGAAATATAAATTTTCCATAAACATTTTTATCATGTGAGAAAACTTAATACAACCTGTTTTATAAAAGCATTATTTCAAATAGATAAATAATTATGACTTACCTCGTTAAATTAATTATTTCTAAACCTTGGCTAAATTAATGTACAACTACCTGTTTAGCCATTGTAACCTATGGTTTAAGTCATTTAATCACTATTTTCTTAAATATTTTTATAAAGAGGCTTTCATATAATGATATACTAGCTTAGAACCTGTGTACTACACAGGGTGAAAAAATATCAATACATAAAATTTTTAAATCTATATATCTTATAAGTGAAAAAATGTATTGCATATACTAACAACAGAAAAAAATGTAAAAATTAATATATAACTGAGTTTCAAAAATACATTAAATAATATTCAATGTAATTTGAATTTCATTTACTATTTGATTGAAAACATAAGCTATGTAATTACTTTTCAAAGTCTCTTATAATATGAGTTAATTTAAAATAAATATGTTTTATTACTATTATAATTTGTTTAAAAGTATATTATTATTGAAAATATGAAAATGTATTTATTAGGAGAGATAGGCAGGAAAAAATTTATAAGAATGAATATGAAGGCGACACGTGGCATTGTGAAACCTTTATTTATTATATAGTATAGATTTACTTATTCAACCCATTCCCCTCGCCCTCCTGTCCACCTACGAATAATTTCTTACTTACAAACAACACCGGTTATTCGGAAACACATTACTCGGAATATTTTCAGAACCTCCTCACTACCTTGCACCTTCGATAATGTATGAGTGAACTTGTCACTCCAAGAGACGAACCATTTCGCGTACACATTAACCACCCCTACAAACCTCAACGAGATTCAAGGAGCTAGGACCTACATTTTACAAGAACGCCAACAACACGCTTCTCCGCAACACTCGATCACATACAAAACTCGTTAGTATATATCACATATGAAGTTCAATAACTTACGTATGCACGTTCACAATATACCCAACATGACCACATAATACATGAAACTTAATTATTTTCAATATACCCAATGCTACACAGGTTACATAGTACATGAAACTTGATTATTTGCAATACACGTTCTACTGGATTGATTACGTAATGCATGAAATGTAGTTGTTTGTAATATATATATACTAAATTGATCACATGATACATAACAATCGTTTGTTTGGTACATAATACTAGATTGACCACCTTGAACATGAGACTCATTTGGTTACAAAATACATGATACTAAGTTGGTAACATTATACGTGAAATTCATTTTGTGCAATACACATGATACCACATTGTATACAATACACATGAAAGCTTTTTGATTTACAAAATACATGATGCTAAGTTGTTCACGCTACACATGAAACCTATTTGATTACAAGCTACGTGACACTAGATCATACATGAGACTTGTGTGTCTACATTATACGCGAAACTAAGTTGCTTGCAATTGTTACAAATGATTGAGCACATTATACACAAAGAATGGTCATACACTTTGTTCACCAAACTTGAAAACCATAACATGTTGAAGCTACTCGGGGTTTGACGTATTCTTGTTCAAACACGAGGAGGTTGTAGCCCTTTAAAACAACTCGGTGTTTGACGTATTCTTGTTCAAACACGAGTAAACCATGAAACTTTAAGTTATACTACCTTATTACTCTTTAGTTGCTAACTAACCTGCCTACTTAAGGACATAGTTATTTTTAGCAACTTTTATGTGAAAAAAATAGACATGAACTGAGTGAAATTGTGCCCCTCTTGACCCGCACACAACGGAAGGATCTATACGGACCATGCGATGATTTGAGTAATTACGGGTGCACACGGAATTATAAATATCAGCGCATGGAAAACATAGTAAATTTTTTCGTGTGTTGTGACCTAAAACTTATCATGATATGTAACAACGAAACTGATGTGATATGACACGGGCATGGTGGATACACCGATGGTACTTCCTTTATATAAGTGCCCTATCATATTATCTTAAGTAGCATTGTTCGTGTCACATGAAGTTTTGACCCAGACTAATGTTTGTGAAATCTTTTATCCACTGACAATTTTGAGCATATTAGACTACATCTTACACAAACCCTAATTATCATGATCCCATCAAATTCATTCCAAGTAATGCATCTCACATTTAGAATCCAAATTATTATACGACAATTTTCTCCTTAAATTCATTCCAAAACTAAAGTCATTGTCATCATTCATGTCCGACTATGAGTATCAGGCCTAAACCATGTCATCAGTTACACTCCCCAGAACCTAACAGTCAATCCAAACTTTCAACTTTCCGGGTTACTAGCCTCCATCAGTTAAATTTCTGGACGAAATTCCCTTAACATGGGGAGACTGTAACATCCATGATTTTCAGACCATAAATCTTGTTTAACCATTTTGTTATGTAATGATACCTTACTTTAATTCCATTCTTATTCAACACAATGAGTCACCCTAAACATTATTTTAACATGTATCAATACAAAAATTTCGATCTTGCAATTAACATATTATTTTCTAAGATATTTATATAGTATAGGTAGATATACATAATTAAATATATATACTATGTTATACTGTATAAATTTAATATATATATATATATATTGTTATAAACAAAGTTAAAAGAATTTAAATCAAATAAATTTATTTCAAATGTTATGAACCCCGATTTGAACCCTTACCTTCCAAATTGAACTCAATCTTGACCTTAACCCCCATTCCCATCAGTTGACTTTCTGAGTCAACAAACCTCGTCAAGTGCATCTCAAATTCGACCAAATATTGGTTGTAAATGCCTTCAAATAATGCGGGAAAGTTTCGTGACTAAAATTCAATGCATATGAAGAGCTAATTCAACTGAATGCGAAGCCCAAAACCAAATTCTAACTCTACTCGTCAAGTTTGACTATCCAAGGTCAAACTGACCCGAATTCAGTTTCAAATCTTGAGATTAAGACGTGTTTAAAGCCGCAAATCACGCACAATTACTTCTCACCTGTATTCAGACCATATACGCGGCTCAATTCATTATCAATCACCGATTTAATGTGTGAATCATTGTTAACAGTTGTCACAGTTAAATCCGGATCGAAACAAGCGGTTAAGGAAAAATTGAATGAAATTACGTGCACACACCCCTTCGCATATCATATTACAAATCCTCTAAACACTCTTACGATCTTCATTACACCTCTACCTTCCGACCAAGTGCCAAGAACATCAAGTCGGAACTTGTAGTCGTCGGCCTTCGATACCCAACCGAACCAGGTGAGATTTACACCATTTGATTCACCGTTTATAGTTCATCGAAAGCCCCATGTAAATTTACAGAAATCGGATGTATCGAATTCGATTTCTGTCAATTTCGTGTACCTGTTCTTAAGAAGATGAAATGGGGATTTCGGTCTGTTTTCAGTTGTTGTATTTTAATTTTTCGAATTCATGTTATACCAGCGAACCATCTAGTTCAGCCGGTTAGGTGCAGGTGCGACTGAACTAGATGGTGTGGGTTCGAAACCCACAACCAAAGTCCTTTTTGCGTGTTCCTTTTGACCGGACCCGGCCCCCTGTTACATTCTGGTTAATACCAAACGACCTGGGTCTACCACATGGATTAGCCCTTTGCTACAACGGTTAAGACCATAAGCCTCCACAGAACCCACCTGGGTTCGAGCCGGGTGGTGTAAACTTTATTTTTAAAAGCTCCGAAAGTTTTATAAAAATTATTTTTGTAAATCCAATATTTATTAGAACATAATTCGACCAGATTTACAACTTTTGCATAAAATCTCTATTTTTATAGATTTAATTCTCAATTACGCAATTTGAATTATATTATTATTTTTGAGTAATTTATTCATTTAATGTATAAATTTGGTGACAAAATTTTATAAATACTCTTGCAAAGTTTTTATAAAATTTAAGATATATATATTTAAAACCAATAAAAACTATATAGTTTTATATACATAAAGAATACATGTAAATTTTTAATTAAATTTGGTTATTTTAACATACCCATTTCAGATAATAAATAAATAAACAAATTTATTTATTATCTATATAAATTAGTTTTATAAATACACTTAGAGTTTGATTTATATTTAAGGTTATTAATTTCAACACATAATTACACCTCTTTATAAACAAATAAATAAAGTAAAAATTATTTATTTAAATTATAAATATAAGTTTCACACTATTTTTCTAACTAAATGAATAAATAATAATTGTTTAATTTATTTAGTTATTCAAACTCAAACCCTAATTCAATTATCATAAGACTATTCATTTCAATTTCTCATTTTATAAAACACCACTTTCAAGTACAACCCCTTAACACCTACAACTCAAACCCTTGGTACACACATCCATTTAAATCATAGACTTGGGCATGGACTATTGCGCACATTATTAATCTAGATCCATATACATTGACACTAGGTTAACGTTGTGAGATTTCAATGATCACTTTGCTACCTAGTCTCTCGTGCTAGCTACACCTTTGATTCAGGTGAGTTTTACATAGCTCCTTTTACACTATTTTACATATTTTGGGGTGGAACATGAATATCTATATACAATGTTTTGCAAACTACACAATATAAATCCACCATACATTCATGTGTGCAATTTGAGTTTTATGTTTGAGTACTAAGTGTGTTAACTACATTTGTGTGCAATTTACATGTGTAATCATTAACTATACAAGCCGACGGTTAACAATGATAGATCTATTGAGTCTGACAAACCCACCCAGATTGGGGTGATTGTTACCGACAACACAATTTGCATGCTAGTTACAAAGGTTTTATTGTACTTTTGGTTACACAATAGTTGCTTCCCATAAATGCCTTATTTTACCATGTTATGCAAGGATTTGTTAATTCGCATCTATATACTATCCATGTACAAACTTGTGTATGCTCACCAACTTTATAGTTACCTTATTTTATTCATGTTTCAGGTGCTAATGTTTGATGAAGGCTTGCTACACATAGGCTTTGGGACTTAGTTAGTTTTAATTCAAGAACAATTTGTATTTCATTTAAGTACTTTGGAATTGGTTTATGTTTGTTTGAATTGAAATGGATTTAATATATTACAATTTAGTCAACCTTGAGTTCATGAACAGTTTATATGTCCCGCCCCGACGTATTCCGCCGTCGGTTGGGGTGTGACATAGGGGTTTTTCTGCCCATTCCTCTAGGAGTGGTGAAAAACTTCATATACAAGTTCCAAATGAGAAGGTATTTTGGTCTTTTGATGTTCTCTTAAGTTTAACCTTGATTCATTTGTAACATCTAAGCTTTTCTCTGTTAGGTTGGTGTAATAATTGGAAAAAGGTAGTGAGACTATAAAAAACATGCAGACACGATTTGGAGCGCGCATTCAGGTAGGTTCTTTTATAAAATTTTCAAAAAAATAACAATTATGTCGAGTACATTGGCTTGATAAAGTCATGTTATATATTTTGCTGATCACACGTAATGTAGTACATTGGCTGCAAACCACTATTTGACGATTCTGATGTCCTATTTGCTACTGTTTTGTATGGTTAGAATGATTAAAGACTATTTAATCTGATAGAGTAGGCTGTAAAAAATATGGTTTTAATGAATTTTGTTTAATCTAACAGTCGGTTGCTTTTCTCATAAAGTAGTCTATACGAAATATGGTTTAAATTTTATGATATTGGCTCATGGAATAGTCTATACAAAATATGGTTTTAATGAATTCATTATAAATAAAATGGTGTTACTGATCTTGTGGTCGGGCCATCCATTCAGACCCATTTGCAGAATTGATTTAACTATGGTTTTACCAAGACAACTATGTGAAATGGTTTGCAGAAGGAACTGCTGTTGTACAGCTTATGCAAATATAGATATCAGAATTGGAGGTGGATGGTTCAGACCATAATATTTTAATAAGAATGGTCATCTGTTCTGAGTTTAAGGTACAAACATTTCTTCAGTCACTTATTTGATTTGATGATAGAATTATTGAACATGTATGGATGTTAGATTTGGGACGATGTTAGCAGAATTTTATAGATGATAATTTACTTGTGAGAACTAGCACTAATAATTAAGAACCTACTTTCCACATGTGTAATTGATTAAAAATTGAGGTTAACCGTTTAATACTTTTGGTAGCTGTTATGTTGATGCATATATGTTGATCAATTTTTGTAACTATATAATAGAAAACAATAATATAAACATACCTGTTAAGTTCACCGATGATAGGGAAGACGCCATGATCTCTGATCTGGATCGGGTTCCCGTTTAGGGTGTACGATTAGGATGGTATTAGGTGTGTTCCTGAGAGCTCACGGTTATGGAGAGAGGGGAACGATTTGTGTTAGTGGTGATAGATTATCGATTAGTCTTTTCCCTTTAGTAATCTCTCTATTTATATGTACACCCAAGGGGAAACCCATTAGTGACACATTAAGAGTAATTAGGTCCATCAACTAATTACTAGCCATAGGTTATTAAATAAATAAATAATTATATTTGATCATTTAATAATAAAATAAATGATTATAAGAGCCACATATTAAATCTCGTCTTACAATATATCCATCTATATCATTTTATTTGATGGTTATTTTTAACTTGAAAGGTTAGTGCACAGGTACCGCCTCAACTTGGGGAGAAAATTATGAATTACCCAACCCGTTCGGTCGACACAAACACAGATTTTGAGGGCACAGCAAGTCTTCAGCCTGCCCAATAGGTATGTTCTTTATATTGTTCTTGGAGATTTGGCTTCTGAAGTGCAATGAGTTTGAGGGCACAACAACTCACCATTCATTTTGCAAACGAGCAATGATTTACGCTCCATATGATTTTTAAATAATTCTCTTTTGATGACTCATACTGAATGCATGCAAGCAAACAACCAAACACAAATCAAATATAAGGGTGAAGAGGGCGTATGCAGGTAACTACATCGGGTAAGCGGGTACACCGCCGCCGACGCCTTACCCGAGTTCAAATCTTGGCTTTTGCGGGTATATCTACCCGAGTTCCATTGTTTGAAAAATGTGGGGATTAGTGGCGGATACAGAAATTTTTTGTAGGAGGAGCAGAATACAGGTGGGTAAAAAAGGAACGGAGGAAAAAAATAAAATGACAATAAAATAATATTGTTCGTCAAATATTTAAAAACAATATAAAAATACCTCGATTACAATTGTCCTCTACGTGTTTTCATCTTTCGGACACGCTCGATTACATCTTCATTAGTAACATTGAGAAGTTCATTGGCCTATTAAAACCCACTATTATTTTGAACAGGACGGTAGGCATTGGCCCACCCTCATTCACACTTGGATCCGCCTCTGGTGGGGATAACGGCTATAATGCCTTTGGGGACATTTAAAAACAAAAAAAAAACTTTTTTTACCATTATAAATACACTACAATTATACAATATTTTTCACACTAAAAACTTTCCTTCATCTCTTTTTCTACTTAAAACCGTCTATAATGGATCGCGAATTGTTGATTCCTCCTGAATCATCCGACGACTTCGAGTTGCTATTTCCTCACGATAACGGGTCTAGTCTCCTATTTTTGACGAAAATTGTCGTCCAAGCCGAACAAGAAGACACGACAACCTCTAAAAAAATATGAGTCACGTGATCGTGAACAAGCCATTGAAACTCTAATGAACGATTATTTCGTCGACGAAAATCAAAATTTGATGAAAGTACGTTTCGTGAAAGATTTCGGATGTCAAAACGTTTATTTTTAAAAATTGTTGCGGATATAGAATCAAAATTTGAATGGTTCCAAGAGGGTGTAGACGGGAGGATGGAAAAGAGTTTCGTGGCGTTACAAAAATGCACATCTGCGGTCAAACAACTCGCAACCGGTAATCCTCCCAACGAATACGATGAGTACCTAAGTGTGGCTTGTTGTAAAGCCCCAAACCCGGGAGGCCTCACTCGTTGGATTTACTCATTCACAAACAGTTCTTAAACATGAGTATCAAATAATGCAGCGGAATCATTCATTCAACATAACTAAAAACTTGTTCATACATGCGGAAGCGTACATTGTCAATTACATAAACTTAACATAAACAACTTATAACGGGATGCCAGTCTTCATGATCGACCGGGTAACTCTTCTCGCTTGCCAAGCATCACCGTCCATCGTCCATACCTGCCTTAACCTGAATGTGCATACTAAAAAGGTCAGCTACGCTGGTGAGTTCTAGCATTTCATAAAAACTTTAACATCAACATTTGCCAAAAACGTATCATTCATTTAGTAAAAACCTTTCACAAAAGCAGGTAATAATTTAACATCTTTAAAAAAAAGTTTCGTACCCATATCATCATCAACATCATAATCATAAACACCGTTAAACGGATCGTTCATTAAAACTTTTAACATTCATTTAAGTCATACATTATTATCTAAATCTGTGTTACCCTTCGTTCCGTCATTTAGTATGGTATTGCCCCTAAGGCTTAACTGCACGAAGACCGACAATACCATACATTCCGTCAATTCCCTTATGGTATTGCCCCTAAGGCTTAACTGCACGAAGACCGACAATACCATACATTCCGTCAATTCCCTTTTTGGTATTGCCCCCAAGGCTAACTGCGCGAGGACCGACAATACCCATTCAGTTGCCCTTATGGCTCTCATGTCCATAAACCGACAACTGCCATCGACGGTTATGACTCTCAGCCATAACATCGTCGGATCATAATTTAACCTTATATGGGGTCACGTTAACCCCTGAGTAACCGTCGTTACTCCCTTTTATCAGTTGTACAACATCATAACCATTGGCATGCCACAAAGACATGCCCCTGTTGTTCTTGTGGCAACTATGGCTCGCTGTCCATAATCTACCACAAGGCTGGGAATCTCATTCCCAGACTTCATTTGTCAATTCCATTCATTCGACATATTAGATTTGTAATGACTTCTTTAAAACCTTTACCTCTTTCTCTTCTCATTAAACATTTCCTCAATTAAACCGTTCATAAAGCATTCGTAACCCTTTTTGGCAAAAACATTTCAAAACCTTTCCTTTCGTAAACATCGTTTCAACATTTCAAAACCTTTCCTTTCGTTAAACATCATTTCGTTAAAACATCATTTCGTTAATCATTTCGTAAGTATGCACACCAGCCCAAAAACATTAACAAAACATTTAAAAGAGGGCTCTAGAACTCACCTTATAAGCTAGTCTCGGTTGTCCTAAACAAAGGTCCAACAACGTCACTTCCGATCTGAATTGATTAATTAAATACACATCAGACCTAAATCCCGACTCTAACGGTTTACTCGTTCTGTTACAGGTGAATACACTGACTTCACTTACTGATGCAGACCTATCGAAACTACTTAGTTTCGACAGGTGCAGGCCCATCGAAACTTCTAGTTTCGACAACTGCAGGTCACTCGAAACTTCTAGTTTCGACGACAACTGCAGGTCACTCGAAACTTCTAGTTTCGACAACTGCAGGTCACTCGAAACTTCTAGTTTCGACAACTGCAGGTCACTCGAAACTTCTAGTTTCGACAACTGCAGAACTCAGCTATCTTCTCCAAAAACCCTAACTTTCGCATGCAGGTCCGATCTTGTCAAGATCCGGACTTTTTGTATTCAAAACGTGTATTTTCCTTTCGTGATTCCAGATTTATAACCCTTTCCTCATTTGGTTTATAAAAACCCGTCATTTTCACAAAAATACCCGAAAATCCAAAAACGAACAAAAACTCAGATTTGGTTCGGGTGTTACCTGATTTCGAGATTCTGATCCGGAGGTTTTGCTCACGAGTTCAGTAGCAACAAGCTCCTTCAATCTCGGGTCGATCCGCCAACTTTCTCTCTCTACGGTTTCTCTCTCTAGATTCTTGCAAATGAGAGAAATGGTGTGTGTGTTGGCTATTTAAAGGGAGGAAACCCCCCCTTCCTTCAAGTTTGCCGGCCCAACCGGCCCGGCCCGTTACGCCTCGTTCTTTTATCCCGTTCGTCCCGGTTCAACCCGTTATTTAAAATCCTCATTTATTTTGGGATGTTACAAGTCTACCCCCCTTACAATAGGTTTCGTCCCCGAAACCTATCATAAGTCAAACAGTTGAGGGTACGACTCCTTCATTTCCGTCTCCGTTTCCCATGTAGCTTCCGATCCCTTCCGGTGCTTCCACTGGACTTTAACCAACTGGATAACTTTGTTACGTAAACGTTTCTCTTTCCTGTCTAGGATGGCCACAGGTTCTTCGATGTAGTTAAGGCTGTTGTCGACCTCGATGTCCGTAAGTGGTACGTGAGCCGATTCATCCGCCAAACACTTTCGCAAGTGTGATACATGGAAGGTAGGATGAATCCCACTTAACTCATCAGGCAATTCCAACCGATATGCGATTTCACCAACCCGTGCCATAATCCTGAATGGTCCGATAAACCTCAGACTTAACTTTCCTCTCTTTCTGAATCGTATGATTCCCTTCCAAGGCGACATTTTCAACATTACTCTATCCCCAACATTAAACTCAATAGGCCTTCGTCGTTTATCCGCATAGGATTTCTGACGATCTTGGGCGGCCTTCATGCGTGCTTTGATCTGATCAAACCTTTCCGATGTTTCTTTAACGACTTCGAGACTTCCCAATTCCTTCCGTCCAATCTCACCCCAACAAACCGGGGTCCTGCATCTTCTCCCATACAACATTTCATAAGGCGGCATACCTATCGTCGTGTGGTAACTGTTGTTGTAGGAGAATTCAGCTAACGGCAGATGGCTGTCCCAACTGCCACCGAAGTCGATAATACAAGCACGAAGCATATCCTCCAATGTCTGAATGGTCCTTTCGGACTGACCATCCGTTTGCGGGTGGAATGCTGTGCTGATATTAAGCCTCGTGCCCATCGCCCCGTGAAATCTTTTCCAGAACTTCGATGTGAATCGTGTGTCCCGGTCAGATACGATCGTCTATGGCATCCCATGCCGTGCTATTATTTCATTAATAAACACTTCCGCTAACCTTTCCGATGAGAACGTCTCGCGAATAGGTAGGAAATGAGCACTCTTCGTTAAACGGTCCACAATTACCCAAATGGTGTCATGACCTTTAGCTGTGCGAGGTAGCTTAGTTATGAAGTCCATGGTAATGTGTTCCCACTTCCATTCCGGTATATCAAGTGGTTGAATCTTTCCATACGGTTTCTGGTGCTCGGCCTTTACTTGCGAGCAAGTCAAGCACTTGCTTACATACTTCGTCACGTCACATTTCATTCCAGGCCACCAGTATTCCCTCCTCAGATCTTGGTACATTTTATTGGTACCGGGATGGATAGAGTAACGAGACTTATGAGCCTCATCCAAGATTTTGGTCCTAAGCTCGCCACCCATAGGTATCCATATCCGCCCAAAACGTGTCCTAACACCAAGGGTGTTATATTCCAACTTGTCCTGTTGGCCAACCATCCTTTCCTTCTTTATGTTTTCCTCTTTAAGTGCCTCATCTTGAGCCTTTTCAATTTCTCTCATCACATCTGAAGTTACCACCAACTGGCAAGCCTTCACTCTAATAGGAGTAGGCACATCCTTTCGGCTTAGAGCGTCAGCCACCACGTTTGCCTTTCCAGGGTGGTATATGATTTCACAGTCATAATCTTTCAGAAGTTCCAACCATCGTCTCTGCCTCATATTAAGCTCTCTTTGTTCGAAGAAGTATTTCAAACTTTTGTGGTCGGAGTAAATAGTAAACTTCACCCCATAGAGGTAGTGCCTCCATATTTTCAATGCAAATACGACAGCAGTAAGTTCCAAATCATGAGTCGGATAATTGACTTCGTGAACTTTCAACTGCCGCGACGTATATGCAATCACTCTCCCGTTGACAGATCCTTGTGTAGTCTTGACTATACCTCTCTCGTTCTTGATAGACGTTATCTTTTTCAGCATCGTACATCCCTAGTCGGTCTTTCACATCTAACCGTTAGGGTTCTTATATCGTCATTCTATGTGAAATGTCTTATCAAACTCGGAGTCGTCCACAGAAGACTCCTTGGCCATAATTTCAACTCCTCGTTCAGGTTATCCACCTTTCCATCTGGACGGTTCCTATCGATCGTCTCTCAACTATTTGGATCATTGTGTATACCTCATAAGCTGTCCATGGTGCATTCGTCCTTGAAGGACCATACCATGTCGTTCTCGAATGAATCATAATATCCCGTTCCTGAATGATTCCTACTATCAAGTTTCCTAAGGTACCGTACCATCTCATTCCCGAAGGAACCACATCGTCTCGTTCCCTAAGGAACCATATGCTTCATTCCAGAAGGAACCTTATCGCTTCGTTCCCGTAGGAACCGTATCGCTTCATTCCCGTTGGAACCGTATCGGGTATCCCCCAAACATATGAGGTATCCCTTATCACACTCAACTTGTCGGGAAGGTATTCATTCAGATGGCACACTAGTCACTCGAACTTTTCATTCATATCTTCATACACAATCTCCTTCTAGTCTTTCTTTCAAACGTACTTGTCAAGTTTTACGTTTCACATCGTTGGTTCATTGAACACCCTTATTCCTACATATCACTGGATGGTCTTAGGGATTGGCATCCCATCTGACCGACAATATATATTCTCTAGCTACTCGTTTCCGTTAGCCTTTTCTGCATGCATTTCTTCTAAAGTCACATTCGTTGGTCTTACTATGGATAGATGACACGTACGGTGACACTTGTACTTTCATTTCCTTTCTAGTTTCAGTGGGTCCCTCAACGGCTTTCCAATTCTAGTAACACTCGCAGCTATTGATTAGACTTAGACATAGTAGAGCGTTCTCTGAGTCGCCTTGAATTTCTTCTTAGTGCCCATGCCTTGCTTCACATTGTTAGTCAAAACTTGTCCTTCACATTCATTCTAGACAAACAATCCTTGGGTCGGATCTGGTTTGGTTTGGTTTGGTTTAGTCTGCACGCCCTAATTAACATCGCGGTTTCCGTCCCTTGTTGTTGTTGGTATATCTATTTTCTCATTTCAGCAGATACCCTTATTAGTTGTCTTGGACTGTCTTCTACATGGAAAGATGCACTTTGTGCATTCGTGCACTCATATATTCTTTGGACATACACTAGTGTGGTTATTTCTTTCATGCTCATGCATACTTCAACAGTAGACCGATTCTTATTCATCAGAACGTGTTTGCGCTAAGCGTAGCCCATCCTAGCTCCTTGGCATCCTTCATACGTATGCTCGTCTGACTTAGGTAAACCGAAGTTTCATTCCTCCTCATCTTGTCTGTGGCTCGTACTTGCTGACATCATTCACCTTTGTAAGGTATACCATCTCTGACATCGTTACTATTACTAATGATGTTCATCAATCTCTTTAAATCGCTACTCGTGTGACTAACATCTCGTAGCCGTGGTTGAGTAATTGGATCAACTCTGATACGTAAGCATTAATCAACACCATAAAATTCGCTATCATGCACGTGCACCTGTAAATTCACAATTTCGCGGATCCAAACGAAATTACCAATTTACCTTACTCGAGCATTCTAGTTCCTCTTATAACACTTTCTAATACTCGCGTCCCTTCAAAGTTGAGATTTTGTCCCGGCATTCTCATCGACACCTCTTACCACTTTCGCTCTAAGTCAACACAACGGAGGACATTTCGCATCACACTCGTACGGTCTCATGCACACTACCTTCCGGTTCCGCAAGAACTCTTGCCTTTTCACTATAAACTTGGTGGGCGGGAATCCTACCGTGTCATCCGGTACGACCCTCACCACGCCTTCCGCCTATTCTTCCCTCCATTTCCTTCTTAAAAGACAAGGAATCTAATGTCATCACGCTAGTTAACAAATAAAATTCAATAAGTACTGTAAGATGTTAATATACACTGGCCATCTGTAATTAACCATTACACTACCTTTCGATTTCTATTTGACCACCTTTGTGATTCCATCAGAACACAAGTCCTTTCCTAACTCTTTCTAAGGCATACTATATACGTAAATATATACTACCTTCATATCTGATGCTGTGGCTCGAGTTACCCGTACTGGCATCCGCTTTCGGTCCCATTCAAAGTTTAAGTTCAGACACTGGGGGTGTCCGAATCTCTCAAACTATTGCTCTGATACCAACTTGTAAGGCCCCAAACCCGGGAGGCCTCACTCGTTGGATTTACTCATTCACAAACAGTTCTTAAACATGAGTATCAAATAATGCAGCGGAATCATTCATTCAACATAACTAAAAACTTGTTCATACATGCGGAAGCGTACATTGTCAATTACATAAACTTAACATAAACAACTTATAACGGGATGCCAGTCTTCATGATCGACCGGGTAACTCTTCTCGCTTGCCAAGCATCACCGTCCATCGTCCATACCTGCCTTAACCTGAATGTGCATACTAAAAAGGTCAGCTACGCTGGTGAGTTCTAGCATTTCATAAAAACTTTAACATCAACATTTGCCAAAAACGTATCATTCATTTAGTAAAAACCTTTCACAAAAGCAGGTAATAAT
Organism: Smallanthus sonchifolius; assembly: GCA_023525975.1. Classification (NCBI taxonomy): domain Eukaryota; kingdom Viridiplantae; phylum Streptophyta; class Magnoliopsida; order Asterales; family Asteraceae; genus Smallanthus; species Smallanthus sonchifolius. The sequence goes on from CM042045.1 coordinate 31,156,933, forward strand.
TTAACATCTTTAAAAAAAAGTTTCGTACCCATATCATCATCAACATCATAATCATAAACACCGTTAAACGGATCGTTCATTAAAACTTTTAACATTCATTTAAGTCATACATTATTATCTAAATCTGTGTTACCCTTCGTTCCGTCATTTAGTATGGTATTGCCCCTAAGGCTTAACTGCACGAAGACCGACAATACCATACATTCCGTCAATTCCCTTATGGTATTGCCCCTAAGGCTTAACTGCACGAAGACCGACAATACCATACATTCCGTCAATTCCCTTTTTGGTATTGCCCCCAAGGCTAACTGCGCGAGGACCGACAATACCCATTCAGTTGCCCTTATGGCTCTCATGTCCATAAACCGACAACTGCCATCGACGGTTATGACTCTCAGCCATAACATCGTCGGATCATAATTTAACCTTATATGGGGTCACGTTAACCCCTGAGTAACCGTCGTTACTCCCTTTTATCAGTTGTACAACATCATAACCATTGGCATGCCACAAAGACATGCCCCTGTTGTTCTTGTGGCAACTATGGCTCGCTGTCCATAATCTACCACAAGGCTGGGAATCTCATTCCCAGACTTCATTCGTCAATTCCATTCATTCGACAGATTAGATTTGTAATGACTTCTTTAAAACCTTTACCTCTTTCTCTTCTCATTAAACATTTCCTCAATTAAACCGTTCATAAAGCATTCGTAACCCTTTTTGGCAAAAACATTTCAAAACCTTTCCTTTCGTAAACATCGTTTCAACATTTCAAAACCTTTCCTTTCGTTAAACATCATTTCGTTAAAACATCATTTCGTTAATCATTTCGTAAGTATGCACACCAGCCCAAAAACATTAACAAAACATTTAAAAGAGGGCTCTAGAACTCACCTTATAAGCTAGTCTCGGTTGTCCTAAACAAAGGTCCAACAACGTCACTTCCGATCTGAATTGATTAATTAAATACACATCAGACCTAAATCCCGACTCTAACGGTTTACTCGTTCTGTTACAGGTGAATACACTGACTTCACTTACTGATGCAGACCTATCGAAACTACTTAGTTTCGACAGGTGCAGGCCCATCGAAACTTCTAGTTTCGACAACTGCAGGTCACTCGAAACTTCTAGTTTCGACGACAACTGCAGGTCACTCGAAACTTCTAGTTTCGACAACTGCAGGTCACTCGAAACTTCTAGTTTCGACAACTGCAGGTCACTCGAAACTTCTAGTTTCGACAACTGCAGAACTCAGCTATCTTCTCCAAAAACCCTAACTTTCGCATGCAGGTCCGATCTTGTCAAGATCCGGACTTTTTGTATTCAAAACGTGTATTTTCCTTTCGTGATTCCAGATTTATAACCCTTTCCTCATTTGGTTTATAAAAACCCGTCATTTTCACAAAAATACCCGAAAATCCAAAAACGAACAAAAACTCAGATTTGGTTCGGGTGTTACCTGATTTCGAGATTCTGATCCGGAGGTTTTGCTCACGAGTTCAGTAGCAACAAGCTCCTTCAATCTCGGGTCGATCCGCCAACTTTCTCTCTCTACGGTTTCTCTCTCTAGATTCTTGCAAATGAGAGAAATGGTGTGTGTGTTGGCTATTTAAAGGGAGGAAACCCCCCTTCCTTCAAGTTTGCCGGCCCAACCGGCCCGGCCCGTTACGCCTCGTTCTTTTATCCCGTTCGTCCCGGTTCAACCCGTTATTTAAAATCCTCATTTATTTTGGGATGTTACACTTGTAGGACCTCACGTGAATGCCTAGAATATTTTTGTAATGTCATAGTTATACTATATGGCAAAGAGTTCTTACGCAGACCGACAAGTCACGACGTTGCACTTTTGTATAACGCGCATGAAGAAAAACATGGCATTCCAGGTATCCTCGGTAGCATCGATTGTACACATTTCGTTTGGAGAATGTGTCCGACCAGGCTTCGTGGACAATATATGAGAGGTGATCACCAATACCCAACGATCATGCTCGAAGTGGTGGCTTCTAATGATTTGTGGTTTTGGCATGCGTTTTGTGGTCCACCGGGCTCAGACAACGACATCAATGTTCTCCAACAATCTCCATTATTTACCGACGAGCAACTTGAAACCGCGCCTAAATGTAACATCCCAGGTTTTACCGAGTAAACGGATCTTAATGTACATAATGATTTGTATGTAGAAGACGGACTTACGACGGAAAACTTGACCAGTGTAGTACATTATAGTTATATAAATAATTAGGCGGGGGTTTATACATATTATTGAGACTAGAAGGTGTGTTTTATAAAAAAATCACGACACGGGCCGAGCCCGAGGAGTTGATATCGCGCAAGGGCCGAAGCCCGACCCAAGGGTGACAAACCCTTTAGGTATGCGGTAGGGGGAACCCCATTTTGGTTCTTTGCGGCTACCAAGAAAGGGAAAAGGGAGAAAGGAGAGGAGGCTATTGGCGATGATGGTCTCGGGAACCGGTCGTGGAGCTAGTCGCGGCGGCGGACGGCGGAGACGCGGGTGGCAGCGGTGTTCCGACGAAACAAAGGGAATCAAGCTATTTTCGTGATCTCCTAATCATAGTTACATGTTTTGGATCCCAGATACTCGTTGTAATCATTTATCATTCTAGGGATTATGCAAAGGTTGATGTTTCGCGAGGAAATCAAACGAGAAAGGAAAGCAGGCGAGGATTTCCGGCCACTGTACGGTTTTCCGGCGGCGCCGACGGTGGCGGCAAGCGACGTAGAGCATAACAGGTGAAAGGGTTTGGCGACACGGTCGCGTGGATATATTATTTGTTCAATTCCGAGTTCGTTTGATAGGGTTTTGAGCAGCGCGAAGTTAGACATGTAAAACACGCGAATCCGGCCACTGTTTTGCTTTCTGGCTAGGGAAGCGGCGGATTCCGGCGACGGAGACTGGGGGGTCTGAAAATTTTCGGCGCTACGGTTGTGTGGACATATGATTCGCCTAAAACGGAGTTCATTTGGGTTGGTTTTAAGTTACTCGTATTTTGACGAGAGAAACCGAACGAGCTGAAAGACAAACTCATGTTCTGGCAGCAGCGGTGGTGACGACGGCCGACACCATTAATTTCTGAGGTCGGGCATGTTGAGACGAACGCGTGGATAGGTGCTTTGCGCGAAACGGAGCCCGTATGGTAGAGATATGAGCAAGACAAGTTTTCTTCTCGCGTGGTGCTCAGAGTTTCGTACAAGAGCGCTTAGAACGGCTTGTACGCAAAGGTACGACCCCATAGAACTTTATATTCATTATTGGGGAGCATTTTGGGATATGAGAAAAATGTCGGGAACGTTTTTTGGTAACATTAATTTAAGGGTTTTTATACGCGAGCGAGCGCGTCGGTTGTACGGTTTGGGACAATTTAGACCGAGCTTGTAGCTGCTGGTCCAGAATAGATGCGTTGGTGTTATTGCAATAATAGGATTGATTTGGGTAGCTCATTTGACGACAGATTCGCGTTGGGCTACGAGTTTACGGGTATGCGACTTCGGAAGTAAAGCTTCACAACCGGTGAGTTTCTAATCCCCCACTTCTTTAAATGTTTTCAATGTTTTTGGGGCTATCGTACACACTTATGAAATAAGTTTACTCTATTGAATATGTTAAGAGTTTCGGATTCTAATCCGACGTGTTTATGAAATTAAATGAGTATTACGGAGTCGTAGGGTCTATGGTGTGTCCATGAGAATGTGCTATCTAGAGGTATGAGTTATGAATGTGGGACATGTTAAGGGTCGGTCGGGAAGAGTCGGGCTGTTAGTTAAATGTTTATGATTACATACATGCTACGTTGTTCTAGTGATAGGTGTGGGTGCATGTGTAGTTAACGAGTCATATACATGTAGTGTGATATTGCATGTTTTTAATTCAGTTGTGTTTTGGTACGTCGTTGTCCTTGTGACACGGCAGGTGATGCGTTTGCGTAGACATGTTTATAACACGACAAACGGGAATTTTGAAGGATGAGGTTCGTCGGGAAGTCACCAATGGTGACATTTGTTAACAGGTTAATGATGAGCTCAGGTTGCGTTGAACGCCCTGACAAGGGTGTAGTGACGAGGTATGTGTTTACGAGTATATTTATGTGGTGTTGAATTGCATGCAAACGTAGAGTTATATTTATTATGCATGTGATGATATTAATGTGGTAAGGTTAGTGTGATGTGTAGATGATATTATTGGGGGTATGTAGAGTAGATTGACCGTTGTGTCAGGATTGTGACGTGATGTACATGACTGTCGTGTCATTTAATTGTGGGAGCCAAGGTCGGGTGTGTTAATGTCTAGGGTATGTTGTGTTAACCAAGAGTCGAGTTAATACTTGTTCTCGTGTATGAGTTATTAGTATAGTATGTTGAGTCTATGTCGACTTGATAGTAAGGTTATCATTATTATTATTGGTAGTACGGGCTGAGTCTCGGGTGATAAACGGTTATGGGATGTCGTGGGATAACAGGGGTTTAACTATTCGTTAATAAATCGTAATATTATTTTCTAAGGACCGGAGGGTCCCGAGTGGAATAAGCTAATGAATATGACGTGAAACTATTAGAACTCACTCAGCGTAGCTGACTTTGTGTGTACGTTAGATTGTTTTGCAGGTAAGCGTAGCGTTGACGTATCTTGGTTTGGGAGCGGTGTACTCGGACTGGTGTGCAGGCATTCGTGAGGTAATTTAATAACATTAAATAGTAATAAAAGAATTTAGAAAGACTTCCGCTGTAAAATAGTTAATAACAAATGTGTTTTAAATGCGATTGACCCGTTATGAGGACCAACTATAGGATGCCCGGGTTGGGGTCATACACTAAATGTCCATTTCATGTCATCGGGCGAGAATACAAACGTGGATACTATCTTACCGATGGTATATACCCTACTTGGTCTACATTTGTGAAATTGTTCGCCTATCCAACCGATCCAAAAGAAAAGAAGTTTAAAAAGGTGCAAGAGTTTGCAAGAAAAGACGTCGAGCGAGCTTTCAGTGTTTTAAAAGCTAAATGGGGTATACTTAGACGACCCGCCCGCTCTCGTAAGCCGGAAAGATCAGGAATGTGGTTTATGCGTGCATGTTACTACATAATATGATTATAAAAGATTACGGAAATGCAATATCACCGGTCAACATTAGGGATCCTCCGACCAATCCAGTTATAGAAGATAATGTCCTTCCGGAGTTGGACGATACGAGTGCACATTTTAGATTACGATTTGATCTTGTGGAACATGTTGATAGAACGATGCATTTGGATGATCTAGTTATAAACGAATATTAGATTGACTTTATGTTATTTTATTTTTATTCTATGTGATTTTTTTTATTTCTTGTTATTTTTATTTTATTGAATAAATAAAATGTGTTTTATATATATTAGTTTTAATTTAAAAAAAGTAAAAAAAATGAGGGTATTAGGGTTATGCCCCCTTCACTTTAGGTATTAGGGTAGTAAAATAGTAAAAGTGAGGTGACACAACCTCATTGGTTGGTTTTGTGAGGGTTGTGCCCCCTTCTCCCTAAGAAATTTAGAATTCCTACAAATGAAACTTAAATTGCATGACCTGCAAATGAACATTTGTTAGCATTATTACTGTTGGTTCTTAAACAAGCATATGTTATAGGGCCCTTGAAAGTGATGATCTTACAACTCATGATACAGCCCCAACATTTTTTTTTCGAGTATTAGTCAGTAGTCCAGCTCTGCTCAACAATGTCACGCACTTTTCTGTTGTACTCGCGCTTATTCTCACTAAACAAACATGCTGCTTCAGAGTTGGCTGGTGAATTGGGGTTTGTAAATAGAGATGATGTTAATATGCGATAAAAATAGTTCAACTTACTGATAGTTTTTGGAAGTAAATATCATGATAAGTTGTATATAAGACGCCTTAAATTTCATATGCAGGCCGATGTGGGACCTGATGTTACAGAAGTTCCCCATTATGTAGGTGGAATGTTCGATGTTTCTTATTTTAAATATTTAAAATAGCATTCCTATAATGTTTTTTATAGCTCATTTATCTAATCTTTTTGTGAATATCCATAGTAAAACAAAGGTCGGAGATGCTTATAATTATACTCATAATGCTATTTTCTTATTTATCACTGTTTTTACGAAATGTAATTATATCGAATATGTTTTATGTTTGGTTTGATATGCAACCGTGGTTTAGTTTTTAGTTTTTAGGTGTATAGATTTTTCTATAAAATACAGAATTTACAGGCCTTTTGAGTTGTAATTTGGTCATCAATCAAATGAATGAAAGAATTTATGTTTTCGCCTCACAATATGAGAAGAACATTAATGTGATGGGTTCACATAGGCATGTTAGTTGATGTATTTTGCTGATTTGTTTTGTATTTTCTAAAAAAATGTTCATGTGGGTGTTTTAAATTTCACTACTTTATGCATTTTTTTATGACCTTTCAAATTTCCATACTTTGTTTGTTGAAGAATTTGGTCTTTTTTCGTCCTTTGTGCTTTATTTTTCACAGATAAAAGATGATGGTAGAAGGGAAACATGCATCAAGGTGGAATGATTATTGCAAACTTGGTAACCTAAATAGAAGGACGTTTAAAGGGCATGCCCTTGATTCTAAGTACATTAAGCAAAACCTGACGTTCTTAGAATTTCAGTTCATAGAGTGAATATCTCCATTTGTTACTGATGAGATGAGATAAGAATCAAATTGCTGGAATCCATAATTTTCAGTTTATATTATGCTATTTAACAAAACAAATCTAAATTCATTACCATCAACCCTATCTTATTAGCATTAACAACAATATGAAAAGAAATCTGTTATGAACAGCAGGGGTGTTCAAAAATATCCGAATCCTGTTAGGTATTAAATAGTAGAGGGATTAGATTGTAATAGTTGAATAGTATAGGGTGTCTTTGGTTAGCTGTTATCCTGGTTATTGTACTTAAACAGAAAGAACGAATCTAACAGCTATCGATGATTTGAGAGTTATCTTCTTCTTCTTTGTGTTTCTTCTTCTCTTATCGATCATAGGCTTGATTAACCATTTTGTACCGTAACAATGGTATCAGAGCAATCTTTCCTCTGACTGTGGGTTAGGGCAGGGACAGTAACAACAACGATTCAAGAAATAAGGAAACAACGGTTCTTACAGCAACAAGTCAAATTAGGGCTGGTTCTTGACAGCAACAATCAGGGAATTTCAGCAACGATCAAGTGTTCTTGAAGAATTTTAGCAAGGAATTTCTACTGCAACAAGCAAAGGCAACGATTAAGGTAACAATGGTGCTCTTGTGTTTGTGTGGGGGTTTGATACGGGAGAACAAGGTTCACGTTTGTGGGACTAGTAGGTGTTCTTGCGGTGGGTTACAATTTGAAGGCAAGGTTCATTATTGTGGCTACAAACCAGATTATTCAAAACCACCAACCGATTATGAACTTTAGAGGGGTTTAAGAAGTTTTGATGAATGGATGGGATCACCGGAATGGGGGAAACAAAGTCCTAGCTTGTTCAAAACCAAAAATCAAGAAACAGGGGTTCTAAATACCGCATCATCTATGGAAGAAATCAAGAACTTCCAACAAACAGGTTCATTTCAAGATTATTGTAATTCATTTGATTTTCTCCTTACTAAAGTAATTCTAAGTGAGGATTATACTACAAGTTTATTCGTCGGTGGTCTCAAATATGAAATTAGGGGTTGGGTTGAGTTATTGAGACCAAAAACACTAGAGGAGGCTTATGAAAAGGCAAAGAAACAAGATGATTTTCTTGCCATTTTGAATAGAAATATAGTCATTAATGATAGCAAGAGAGATTGTGGGTCTCAACATTCTTCTAGTATCAAAGTAATTGAGTATGCACACAAGGTGTTTGACAAAACACCTAAAAGAATTTCTGAAACTGATTTTGTATACTATGATGAATTTGAAAATAGGGGTGAACCATTTGATGAAATGCCTGAAAGATTTAGGAATGATGATTCAAAGAAAAATGAAAACATAATGGAAATAAATCAAGACATAGTAAATAAGAAAGATAATACAGACCATGGGGAAGAACAAGGAAATCAATTAGTACTCAACAGTGGATCTAAAACTTTGATCATTTTGGATGGTGTAAATGGCAATCTAGGCTATGATTTGAAGCGATTAAATCAAATGGAAGTAAAGAATGTATCACTTTCTTTGATTGTTCTTAATGATGATGATGATGATGATGGTATGAGTGACCAATTCAAAGTGGTTTACCATGGGATCATAAAGGATATACATTTAAATGTCCAGTTTTGGAAGGACACAGGTTGGACTTGTAAAGATAGTGAGACCATTGAGTTTAAAATGGTTTGGAAAAGTGGTGATAAACGTATAGGGAAGATGTTTTTAAAGCAGGTGTATTCAAAAGTGTATACCAACCATTTGCAGTTAAAGGCATTCAAAGGTGTTGGGAGTTTTATGACAGAAGTTACTCTTTATCAAGATGCTCATGTTGATTATGGTTACCTTCTAAATATGTATATTGATGGTGGTTTAATGAATAAAAATAGTGACTGTTGGCATGGTAATTGTGAAGCTATACATCTGGCAAGACATTTGATCTACACCAAAAGTCAGACTATTCTGATTGTTTGTAGTGGTGAAGGTGCTAAAGATAGTTTAGTATGGGATCTTTTGAAATACAAGTCTTTAGAATATGATGATAGGATCCCTATTAGTTTTGTTAAGGTTGCTATAATACTTGATATGACAGGGAATTACAAAGGGATAAAGAAGGTTATTGTAATTGAAGATTTAGGCAACAAGATATATAAAAAGAATCATATGATCTTGATGAGTGATTTTGGGTTAAATGTGAAACCATCTTGGTATCTTCCTTTTAATTCAGAAATGAATGATTTCATAATTTGGATGCAACCAAATTTAGTTGTCCAATTGAATGGTTATGTAATTTGGATGGTGCCATGGTTTAATGTGAATGCTGATAAAATTTGGACCCACAACACTAGGTTGGTAGCTGTGAAATTTGGTAGCTTCCTGATAACTTCCAAGGCTGGGTTTCATAACAAACTGGATGTTTTTGGTGCAGAAGATTACCTAACCCACAACAAAAGGGGCGTTAGTATAAGGAATGCTTGAAAGAAGACCAGCACCTGAACCTGAATTCTCTTCCAAAGATCACTATGATTGGCGTGGCAACAGCTGAGGTTAAACCTATGTTGGTTGATCTAACGCTCAATTACATGATGAGTGGCTGCAGGAGCATTCCGATCAGCAGTGTGGTTCTACTATATACATCAATGCTTTCTAGCTTCATCAAGATAATTCAATCAGCTGCAACAACTATAGGCAGCAGTGTTTTCAACCTCTGCAAGTTCATTCAAGTTAATTGGTGTCGTAATCATTTTCCTGCTGAGTGTTGGTTTTTGGTTGTTCAAAGAGGTTTTGCTACTGAATATTATTATTCAGCAGGCATCTTTTTGTATGAACATTATGATGTTAACAAGTTAAAAATTAGTGATGCTATTGATGCCAAGGTTGAGACTGAATCCAAAGAACAACCTTTTGTTAGAAGAAAATGGTTCTTGTTGGATTTTTGGAGCTGCAAGGTGCAAAGTGAAGCACAAGAATTTTCAGAATTTGGTTTTGATACTTTTGATTAGCACTTTTTTTTTTCTCCATTTATGATTTTTGAGGACAAAAAATCTTTTGAGAGGGGAGTAATGTTAGGTATTAAATAGTAGAGGGATTAGATTGTAATAGTTGAATAGTATAGGGTGTCTTTGGTTAGTTGTTATCCTGGTTATTGTACTTAAACAGAAAGAACGAATCTAATAGCTATCGATGATTTGAGAGTTATCTCCTTCTTCTCTGTGTTTCTTCTTCTCTTATCGATCATAGGCTTGATTAACCATTTTGTACCGTAACAAATCCGAATCTGAAAAATCGGATATCCGATTTTCTGGATTCGGATATTAATATTGGAAATTTTTGGATATTTCGGATATCCGAAATATATTTTTCTAATTATTTATTATTTATTTATTATATTATTTGAAACCCTAATCTCCTAAATAAAAGCTCCTTCTGATCCGTCGTTGTCTCAACGCAGCCCGTCCCCAAATCCCCCAGCGTCTCTTACCTATCGTCTTCATGTGGTATATCGTCTCTCTGGTCTGCCATCTTCGGATCTTCGAGCACCTCTCGATGGCTCGACATTCTCGCCCTCTCCTTCGATTTAATCAGGTTGCTAATCATCTGTGAATCGTTCAAACATGTTCTTCATTGAGACAACGACGACAATGGAGACTATGGTGACTCTTAACTCTAATGAAGATTCCGGAATGTCTTTGTTTTCTTTTTCGTTGATTTTTGTTTCTTTAGTAAAACCATTATCCGAAATTTTTGGATATCCAAAATTCTGATATCGATATCCGGTTTTGAACACCCCAGAATTTGACCTTTTGTTTTTCCTACATCTGGCTTCTTTGTTCTTTAACACGTGTAGAGGAACTCTCACCTTTTCCATTTTTTCCCATCCTTTTCTCTTATGTTTCTTCATCGCAGGTAACTCTCTCATTCATCCTTTTTCATTTCATTTTCCGTTGTTTGATTTTGTTTTCTTCTGGAATAGAATGCTTAATTTTTTTTTTGCAGAGGTTTCGTTTTTGAGGTTGGATTCGGTCGGTGCTTAATCGGTATTGTTCTCCCTTTAGCCCTAATTTTTTTAAGTTTCTGACTGAGTAGGCGTTTCGTTCCGGTTGTCGTTGTTGGTTTTTGTAGTTTTAGCAGAATGTGTAGGTGAGAATTAATTTTATTGCTGAGATTGCCCCTTTCGTTTTTGTCGCCGACCGCCGGGAAGAAAGTGAAAAGCAGCCCCGAGGTTATTTTTTCGTTAAATTCACACACAAATTCCAGTTTACTTGATTTTGATTTTCGTTTATTTATTTTTACTTTTGATTGAACGGGTAAACTAGAAACCCTTCTAAAGAGGGAGAACTGTGAGTCGGATGCTTATGGTGGATTAGTTTCTGTCAAATTTCATGCGTGCCGGGCGGTGGTGTCGGGGATAGTTGGCCAAATCTGTTAAGAAAATCAGTTGCATATTGATTTCTTTGTTGTATTCATGTTTAACTGAAGCTCATTTGCAGGTGCATTACCTTCAACTTTCGGTGCTCTGATTATAGTAATGGTACAAAATCTGATAAGATTTTCTGACGATCAATTCTGCAAGTGCTCCTGGTCCTTTGTTCCTAAAGGTACAACATTTTTTTTGTAAATTATTGTTGATGACAATATATTTGTTGTACCAACTTCAATTTGCTTATTCAAAAGAGCTTATTTGTTTGTATAAACAATCCAAGCACCGTTGAAACAGGTTATTGCTTTATCAAAATGGAATAAGCTGTTTTCATAAATCTTTAATGTTTTATATTATGTAGTTATTGCTTATTTTTATGTTATTAACCAGTTTTTTACTTGATTAATATAAATAGGGTTGCTAATAACCCTAATATATGAAGATTTAGATGATTATTGATTATAATTGCTGCATATCCTACAATAGTTGAATATAAAATATTTCTAAAACTTTCTACTAGTGTATCGCTAAACGTGAAATAGCGCCCGCTATTTACCGCTATTCGCTACGTAGCGTATAGATGACTTGTCGCTATTTACCGCTATTCGCTATTGACAACTATGCTCTTTACTTAGAACCATCGGTCGTTATAAAATAGTTTCACAATTCATTAACAATAGACAAACCCTGTTATCACATGACATCCCACAACCGTTCATCATCCGAGACTCAACCCATACTAATAATAATAATAATTTCGCAGTCTCATCGACATAAACTGAAATCACTGCACTAATAACTCATACTCTAGAACACGTACTAACTCGACACTTTATTAACACAACAAAACCCTAAACATCGACTTACTCGGCCTGAACCACGGCTCTTACGATTCATCTGACATAGCAGATACCAACCCACATCTTAATCCTAACACAACGGTCAATCTGATCCTACTCGTCACATTAATATCATCTACACATTTCAATAATACTATCTCATACACAATAAATAAAACTCAACACTAGTATGCAAGTTAACATCTCTCTTCTAATAAAAAAACTAAATGAATTTGTCACTTGGCATCACCATATTCTATCTCACAATTTTTCTCCCAAAACCATATTTATATCCTCCATTTAATACTTCTATATTTAACACTTTTTTTAAATCTCTCTTCTAATAAAAAACTAAATCAATTTGCCACTCATCATGATATTCATTCTCAGCCATTTTTTCTCCCAAAACCCTTTATAACCCGAATCAATAAAAGTGCGGATCTAAATACCCAATTCTTAGAAACACGCGGATCTAAACCCGCTTATCATACCCGATGCCATCTAAACCCTAACGATTGTCATCAGCCGATCGTCTCCCCTCTTCCAAATCTTGCACACTAAGCGTCGCCGTCTCCATCTTATGTATCTACTTCAACGATTCCAGATACAATCATGTTCTTTGTCTCTTTTCTTTTTGTTTGTGCAATCAAAACCATAAAGATTTAGATTTTCAAAACAGTTTCTATATATTTTCATTCAAGATCGGTTGAAACCCTAATTGCGAATACAGTTATCAATGGATGTTGTAGCCATCGATTTGAACTATTCGAAGTTCGAAAAAGACGAACTTTATGAAGAAATCAACACTCCTCGATGAATCGATTTCTCTAATGACGATCCACCTGTTGACGATGAAGCTTTGTTCTGCCCACCTGGTGTGTTTTTTTTATTATTATACTCGCAAATTGTTTATTGATTTTGATTGTATTGTATTTCGTATATTACTAGAGTAATCTCAGTTCTAATCGATTTCTTAGTTGTATGGATTTTTGTTGGTTTATCAATTGATTTCATATCCCGTTTTACAATTAAGTTCCATTAACAATTTGATCGAATTTGCCTGGTTTGATTTTGTTTTTTGTTATAAATTTGAAGGTTGATTTGGTTTCCACTATCCACAGACAAAGAGTAAATTCCATCTATGTGGTTTTGAATGAATGAATCTAGATGAACATATATATGAATAATGATTTTAATTAATGAATTTAGATTGAAACTTCACCTACTGATATGGTAAAAAAACATTTTTATAATCTTTTTTTTTTGTTTTCGCTTAGATCAACTGATTCCAAGCTATATGACCTGCCCAACCCACTCTCTGCAAACAAATTAACATTTAATCACCCAATGAAAATTGAACCAAAAACTATATGACTTTCCTTTGTCACCACCACCACCACCAGAGGTACCACCACCCTCTTGATGAGTAGACTCCCCCTGAGCCATTGGAATAGCAGAGATGGACACGATTGCTAAAGCTTGGTGCTCACCTCCACTAGGACCGGCTTCGGGATCCTTGTCTTTGTCGTCATCCTTAGTCAAGTCAACAGGATGACAAACCTCATCATCACAAGTAGTTTTCTCCTTCTCTTTCTCCCCCGGAGCATCAAGCTTCTTGGTCAGATCAGCAATTAGTTTGACCATCACCGCATGCTCTTTCTGTTGAGTATCAAACCTCAGCTCTAGAGATGACCTGAGACCCAGAATAATTTCATTTATCCTGATTAGAAGCTCGTTCTGGGCCATGACGTTCTTCAGTCTCTCTTCAGTCCCCGTTCTCGGGCTTCTCAGAATCCTAACTTCATCCACCAATGAATTAATCTGTGCTTGTTGAGCGTCAGATTCCTCCTTTGATTTCCGAATAGTTTCCAATAATCCAGCAACTTGGGTTTCCAGAACTTCTATCCTTGCTTCATTAGGATCAGGATGTCTGGTTGATGACGCTTCGACATTGTGAATTGGGGAGGAGAAGATGGTGTCAAAGTCAAACCCTTGAATAAATTCCCCATAGTTGAAGGGTTGACTTAAAGGTTCAATGGTGGTTGTTGGGATTATGGATGTGATGACGGTTGTAGGTGTTATGGAAGGGGTGATGGTGACTGACTCCGTTAGAATTAGAGTAGTGTGAAAGGGAGGGTCACTATCACAGGAACCTCCTCTGTGACTGAAGTGACTGCCACGTCAGGTTGTACCTGTGGCCTCCTCCGTCTTCGGTATAACTGCTGTGAAGGTGGGGTGGAAGCTGAATCAGAACTCGTAGCTGAAACTTTTACTTGCTGCTGAGGACTCACCACCACCTCACTAGGAATAGGTTGTTGTTGCCTATCCCCCTGTTCTTATGAACACTTTCACATCGTTGTCTCTGTATAGTAGCGTCAGAGTCAGAATCTGGCTCATATTCGCTGCTTGAAGCTTGTCGCTTTCTCTTTGAGGACGACTCAGGCAGGGTTACCTTCGTCGTTCTCCTTGGGTGTACCTGAGATGGTGCATCATCGGAATCAGAAGAATCAGACTCTGTCTCTTCAGAGTCAGATCCCTCAGCACCAACATTTCCTCCTTCTTCGTCTCCATTATCAGACGATCCATCTTCACTTTCATCTTCCTCATCTTGTTGTTGTTGTTGTTCATCGGAGTGTTCACTCAATTCAGGCTCCGAATCATGACTGTACCATCTCCAGTCACCTGGTGCCACGTATGATTCGTTTATAAGGTGACCAAAGAGTGCTGTGTGCTCAGGGGTAGGATCTACACTGCCTGGCTTTAAAAACTGTGCAAACACCCTCTTGTCCACCCTTTTTACTTGCAATCTCTCCCTGTAGCAGGTAGGTTTGGCAACGCATCGTTTATCAGAAGTTGCACAAACCTAGGGTATAATAAGAACCTGAACCTCTCAGTTGTGTTGATATGGTCATTGATGGCTTTAAAGATGTAGCGTGAGAAGTTGTAGCCCTTACTGAGAGATAAGCCAACCATGGCTGCAGCAAGGTCATGACCCATGGCATCCTTTCCAGCTTTCCTTGAGGAGATGCACATGATCATGACGTGAGCAAAGTATCTCCATTGGTCTAGCACCCACATATTCTTATATGAAGCATAGTCTCTCGCACCGACATATCCCATTCTTTGCCTCCAACAGCCATCCACAAAGTAGTCTGGATAGGCTGTCGGGTCGGTCGAGAGATCTCTGAATTGCAGGACCCTTCTAATAGAATCTTCAGAAAAGGCGATAGCATGACCAGCAACGGTAGCCCTTATAACGTTGGGGGTTACCGTGCAATCATGCTCTGCAGTCTCCCAAAACTGCTCCAGATAGGGTCTTGAAACGATCGGGTCAGCAGAAATAGCGTAGCTGATTCTTGAACGGTTCAAGAAATCAACTATTTCTCTATACTGCAGTGCTGCACCCTTCCATTTTGGTTCAGTATTAGCTAACAGATTGAATTCGTTAGTAAACGCCCAAGAAATAATCTGTAAAAACACACAGAAAATATAATCAGAACAACAAGTATCATTGGAAATGAATAAACATGACTCAGTATAGCAGTTACTCTTTGAGCTGAAATTTTAGACTTAGAAATTTTTCCCAAGTGTTGGTCCTGCGTACTTAGCAAGTACGCAAGAATTTCCTCTTGCGTACTTAACAAGTACGCATGAATTGCTTCTTGCGTACTTGCTAAGTGCGCAAGAACTATACTTGGTGAAAATTTCAGAAATTTGAAAATTTAACTGATGTTAAAAAATCGGTGTGTATTTGGTCACCACAAGGTCGGAATCGATGATTCTAGCCTATGGGACCAATATCAACACCAAATACTTGCTATACTTGACCAATTTTGACCTAAAAGTCGACCGAAACCACTGTCAGTTCAAATTCGAGCCCAATGTCAAAATCAAAATTATCGTTTCTAATCAAGTTTTAATGATAAGAGTTTACCCAAACAACCCAAAATTTGCCCCAAAAAAAATCACGGAATAAACCTAGATTTTCTAAGTCACTGAATCGGCCAAAATGGCAAATTTCGAGGATGGATTGAGCCTGAAATCTCACCGATTGAATGTTATATGATGATGAAACAAGTAACGGGACGAGAAATCGGTTTAGGAATACTTTGAATTTTGAGTAAAAGTTTGTCGGAGGGAATTTGAACAGGTGAAAATTTGAATGCGATGAAAACTCTGAAAAATTTCTAAGTCCCATATTTATACCCAACACCAAACAGTCGTGCGTACTTGCTAAGTGCCAAGACTTAACTCCTGCGTACTTACTTCATGCGCACTTGTCAAGTACGCAGTAACCCTTAAGTGCGCAAACTTTCAACTCAAATTATGAAGATTTTCAAGTCAAATAACGAACAAGATAAAAATATTCAATCAGGAGGATTCACAATCAATTCAGGAAGGTTAAACATAAATATTTTTGGCTTTTTCTGATTAAACTTGAATTGTTCATAAACTTAAAATCTTTTTGATCGTTTCTAGATTGAAATATACACATATTTACACAAACTATTTTTTATCAAAGACACGAGCAGAGGATCATATCAGGCTAACTTATAGCAAAAACGATACAATATAAACATCAAAGAATATGGGATCATGTCATGGATTTACTATTTATTCATACATAATAAGCATATAAACAAGTAATTCAAGTTGACAATATTATAAGATTTGAAACTATAAGCATCTTTGTATCACGTTCTTGTGTATTAAGGTATTAGTTATAAGATATACAACGTGTACCCCACTGATATGCTACAATAATGTAAATTGCATTATCTCAAGGCATCTAAGATTTTCCCAATGATTTTCTAAATTTTCAGAATGAAGCTACATCAATTAGCACAGGAAAAATCAAGCAGAATCCATAAGGATTATCAGGAATCATAAGATTCAGAATCGAGTGATTCATTTGTCTTGGTTTCATTTGATTTTCTTCATTGAATATCGGTATGATGATTCAGGATAATGAGTATGGTGTTTGAATAAGGTAAGGGAATACAACTTTTATCTGGATTTGATTTCAATGAATCAGGAATGATTCAAGGGTGAATACATGCTCAACGGTTAATGTAGAGACATGTCTTGATTCAATCTCTCATTGCATACTTGTGAGTATGGGCAGTGAGATGAACCGTATTAATTGTGCTAACGACATACCTCGAAACTGATCTCAAAAGAAAATTATTGCCAAAATCTAACATCCTTTATCTGATAATGATCTTTTCTATTCTTTTACTCACACACACTAGCAAACATGGGTTCAAATCACAGTTGTAATTTAGACTTTAGTTTCCACACTACTAGTGATTCAAAGACGCATACAGCCTACTGACAATTCAAATTACTTGTAAATAAGCAGATTAAAAAACATAATAATTTAAACAATTAAGTAAGCATGACGCAATCATTTCCCATATGAGCAGTCTGTGACATTTAGATCATTTTTGATGTACTATCATTTCCCATTTTCTCAAGTTAACTTTGAAATTTTCTCCATTTTCTATTTTGTTTTTTATTTTGTAAAATATTTTGAAACTTAAACGAACTATACAGAAAACTTAAAAGAAAATAAAATTTTAACTTTCATGAATTGAATTGATTTAAGAAAAACAAGTTTTTCACTCAGGATTGAACATTCCTATCAAGTTGACGAGATGCTCAAAACGGGATCGATCAAAAGCATTTGTGAAAAGGTCAGCAAGATTGTCATCCGTGTGAACTTTAACAAGTTCAATTAAATGCTTTTCAGCACAATCATGGATGAAATGAGGGCGAATTTCTATATGTTTAGTTTTGGAATGTTTCACCGGGTTATTTGTGATGGACATGGTGGCATTGTTGACAATGAACAAAGGAGTTCGATTGAAGTTTAAGCCGTAGTCTCTCAATTGCTGCTTGTAACATTTCTGATTTTTTTATCTGTATTTCAATTCAGTGTGATACATTGCAAACCCAATTCTAGTACACTGATTTGTTCTATTCGTACCAACGATTAAATACTATGTTTTCAATGCAAGTCCGCAAATTTTACACGAGTATATCCTATTAAATTCTACATAAGTTCATATTTATACCAATGTATCAAAATTGAAATTTACAAGGACTGATTTTATAAATTAACAAGAAACCCTAATAGGCACGGTCGCGCCTCGTTCTGGCATGGTCGCGCCAAGTGCCATGGCACGGTCGCGCGCCTTGCTTTGGAACGGTCGCGCCCGGTGCCTTGGCACGGTCGCGCCTCCTATAGGCACGGTCGCGCCTCGCGTCAGTTGAAACGGAAATGCAGCCTTTAATCGCAGGACCATTCGATTTCGTAACCGTTTCACACTTTAACAGACCCAATTAAGATTTTAATCAATATCTTTACGACGTATTAACCCAATTTTATCGATCCCTCTCATAACTGTCGATTATCTTCATTGCAACCACAAATTCCTCCATTACGATCCAAATTCTCTCAAGCAAACAAACGAACCACATCACTCGATCCTCTCTAAAGCTTCTGGACACGCTGGTTTAGCCGGATTTGCAGCAAAGAGCACCGGAAATCAAACCGTCGACGCCGAAACTCACCTCTACCGTACGCTATCCATTCATCGACTTCCCGGGTAATTGAAATCTCATACTCATTCGTTTTAGTCCATAGATCAAAAGCCCCAACTTAATTGGGGCTTACAATATGAACATCATCACGAACCCGAATCTATGTTTCGTTCAAAATGGTTTAATCGAACCTTGCTTTGAACACGTTTTAAATACAATTAATACATTCCAATAGACTCGTAAAAACCTTATAGATGAAAGCCCTATGAATTCCAACATTAACAATATAAGATTTACGCAATTCGTTCCTGTTTTGGAACAGACACGGTTGCGCTAGTCTTTTAGCGCGGTCGTGCTTCATGAGACACGGTCGTGCTAATACTAGCGTGGTCGTGCCTCACACACTTAGACCCGGTCATGTCTCTTGGCTAGACTTGGTCGTGCCTCAGAACCCTAGACACGGTCGTGCCTGGCCCAGACACGGTCGTGCCTAGTGAACAACTTAGTTATGTCTTCTGTTTGGTCAACACGGTCACGTCCCTGACTAGCACGGTCGCGCCCGTGGTCCTAGCACAATCGTGCCTTGTCCCAGGCACGGTGTGAGAAAATCTTGGCAGAATACTAAATTTTATATTTTAAAAACAATAAGCATTTCAAATGAATTTTCAAATAAAAATAATTAATTTTATAAAGATTTATATTAACCTTATTTAAAAAGATCAAATTCCTATTCTAAAATAAATAGACGTTATTTATTTAAACCTACAAAATTAAACTTATACTTATTATTAAACCCTACACATAGATATTATTTATACAACCCATTTACACATATTTATAAAAATAGATTAACAAAAGTTATTTACTAAATTTATATTTAATATAAAACGCTCGATACATTTTTATCACTAAATGACTAAATACATATTTTTATAAATAAATAAATAAATAAAGTATCAATTATTTATTTAATCTATATTTAAACAAAGATTGTTTATTTAGGTTATACTTAACAAAACTTAACGCCTACAACTCCAACTCTTTGAACACACATCCAATTTAACCCTAGACTTAGACATAGACTATTGTGCACACTATTAATTCAATACATACTACACTCTAGGTTAACGTTGTGCATTACAAGGATCTCGTTACTATCTAGTCTCTCGTGTTAGCTACGCCTTTTGAATCAGGTGAGTATTACATAGCCCCTTTTACTCTTTTACACTTTTTGGGGTAGAACATGAACATTATACAAACAATTGCTTACATTTACACAAACTACACAAATACAAATCCTCTTTACATTCATGTGTGCAATTTGAGCTTTATGCCTGAGCGCTAGTTGTGCTAACTTTTGTGTGCAATTTATGTGCAATCATTAACTATTCAAGTCGATGGTAAACAATGATAGATCTATTGAGTCTGACAAACCCACCCAGATTGGGGTGATTGTTGCCGACAACACAATTTTGCATGCTAGTTACAAAGGTTTGATTGTACTTTGGTTACACAATAGCTGCTCTCCATAAATGCCTTATTTTATCATGTTATGTAAGGATTTATTTATTCATAATATATATGCTATCTATATACAAACCTGTGTATGCTCACCAACTTTTTAGTTGACCTTATTTTATTCATGTTTCAGGTACTAATGTGTGATTTTGATCAAGACTTGCTACACATAAGTTTTGGACCTAGATAATTTAAATAAAGGATTATGTATTTCATTTTATGTACTTGGTTTGATCTGGTTTCGTCTTGAATACTTGAAATGAATTTGAATGATTAATATATTTCAATTTAGTCAACCTTGTGCTCATGAACTGTCTACATGTCCCGCCCTACGTTTTCGTCGTCGGTTGGGGTGTGACAGATTGGTATCAGAGCCTTGGTTATAGGGAACCAGGTTATTAGACACCCTTGACCTAGACTATAACTTTAGGACACCCACTTATACCATGCTTCATTAATATGTGATATGTGCTACATGCTATGTGTTACATGCTACTATGATTAGTTATTATTTCATTTTTGATGCCTTACTTGTTAAAAATTCATGACTTATTAAGACGCACTTAAATAATAATTAAATAAATGATATCCCTACCTATACCCTAAAATCGCATAATATTCTTACCTACTTCTCTATCATCATCTTCTTAGCATGTGGAAACTCCATGGATCTAAAACTATAAAAATCCTTTATACCCTTGTTAAGGTTTTTAAACTTGTTAATTATTTGAGGACACGTGCAATCTGGAAGGGTGACACCTGTATTTTAGGTTTTCTGTCTAGGAAAGCATTTCGCATAAATCCCAATCAACCGAGGGACCCGTATGCTTTCCTAGGAATTCTTAGGATGAGTGTTTACTTATAGGCTAAAGCATGTCTCCTTGAAAATTATATAAGTTTAATTAACCTTAATGTGTCATAGTATTCAAGTGATTTTATCACTATTTGAGTACAATCCACAATATGATTAACTATTTTATTTGCTATCTTATCCTTTTTAATCCAAATAACTTTCATAAGTTCTTACATCTTTTCTTGTGTTGTGCAATTCTGTAGAATGCCTCCCCGTCGTGCTACCATGACCAACAACAACACCGATATTGCTACCATCCTTGCACAACTTGTGAATCAACTCACTCAAGCTAATGGGGCCGCCAATGGTAACCATGGAGCTAATGGGGGTGGTGGTGCCAACCCACCGCAATGCACCTTCAAGCATTTATGTAATCCTCTTAAGTTCTATGGTACCGAAGGAGCTATGGGACTTCTTCAATGGTTCGAAAGTATTGAGAATACCTTCCTCAATAGTGACTGCCCCGATAACCTTCGTGTTCGTCATGCCACAAGTGTCTTAGAAAAACAGGCACTCACGTGGTGGAATGGGGAAAAAAGAACTAGAGGTGTGGAAGTAGCAATGGCCTTACCGGATGAGGTTAAAAGGCTAATGACCGAAGAATTTTGTCCTCGAAATGAGGTAAAGAAACCGGAAGCCGAGTTTTGGGATCTTGCCCAAGATGGTGGTGAAAGTCTAGCTTATACAACTCGGTTCCACGAGTTGAGTCTCCTTGTGCCCCATATGGTCACACCTTTATCCCGCTGCATTGAGAAGTATATTGGTGGATTACCTAGGCAAATTCAAGATATTGTCTTAGGGAGAAATCCGCAACACTCGAAGATGCTATCCGCTTATCTGCTACATTAACCGACAACCATGTGAAAGCGGGAACTCTGACTAGAAAAGGCACCAAGAAAGTTCCCGACACCACAACTCCTCCCACACACAACAAAGAAGCCACAACTGAACCCTCCCGTAATAATAAGAAAAGAAAGGCTAGAAACTATGCTATGGTCACTCATGCTATCCCTGTTAACCAAGCTGCGCCTATGGTTCAAGCACCAGCCAAAAAGCCACATGTTGGGATTTACCCACTCTGTGCCACATGCAACTATCACCATCTCCAAAACATTCCATGTCGCATTTGCACTCACTGTGGGAAATATGGCCATACAGTCAATGTTTGTAGAGCTAAAGCACTTGCGGCCAAGTCAACCCACCAAACCGAACCAACCCCCAAGTGGCTAATCAAGGTGTTCCCGCTATTGCAAATGGGCGTGCTTGTTATGAATGTGGTAACCCAGATTGATCAGTGTCCAAGGCTAATCAATGCTAGACGAGGCGGAGCTCGTGGGCGTGCTTTCAACATAAACGCCAATGAAGCTCAAGCCAACAATGATGTGGTCAACGGTACGTTCCTTGTTAATAGTCAATATGTCCCCATTTTATTTGATACCGGTGCCGATAAAAGTTTTGTGTCACTTAACTTTGAACCCTTACTTGCAAAGACACGATCCCAATTAGAGAAAACCTTCACCGTGGAGATAGCAAATGGTGACTCCCTTACAATTGACTCGGTTATTCATGACTGCTCTTTAGAACTTAATGATTATACATTTCCAATCAACCTTGTACCAATGCCACTAGGAAGTTTTGATATCATCATAGGCATGGATTGGCTATCAAATCATCATGTCGAAGTCATCTGTTTCGAGAAGTGCATCCGAATACCTCTACCGTCGGGAGAAACGTTAAGGGTCTTTGGTGAAAAGACTTGCAAAGGACTCAAGTTAATGTCATGCACTACCGCCCAAAAGTACTTATGAAAGAAGTACGTAGCCTTCTTAGCTCATGTTGTTCAAAAGGATGTCAAAGAGAAGAGTATCCAAGACATTCCCATCATTCGATATTTTCCCAAAGTATTTCCTGAAGATCTATCCGGTCTTCCACCCGTTCGACAAGTGGAATTTCGCATTGATCTTATACCCGGAGCTAACCCCGTGGCTAGAGCTCCCTATCGTATTGCACCTTCTGAAATGCAATAACTTGCAAGTCAACTCCAAGAGCTCTCCGACAAGGGCTTCATCCGTCCAAGTCATTCACCGTGAGGTGCACCTGTCTTATTCGTCAAAAAGAAGGATGGATCATTCCGCATGTGTATTGACTACCGCGAACTCAACAAGCTTACCATCAAGAACCGTTTTTCCTTGCCTAGAATTGATGATCTCTTTGATCAACTTCAAGGTTCTACTTGCTTCTCGAAGATTGATCTTCGATCTGGTTATCACCAACTCCGTGTACAAGAGGAAGATATTCTAAAGACTGCTTTTCGAACAAGGTATGGTCACTACGAGTTCATGGTCATGCCTTTTGGACTAACCAATGCACCAGCAGTTTTTATGGACCTCATGAATCGTGTGTGCCTTGATAAATTTGTGATCGTCTTCATTGACAATATTTTAATCTACTCCAAGACTAAAGCCGACCATGAGCAACACCTTAGACTGGTTTTGGACCTCTTAAGGAAGGAACAACTATATGCCAAATTCTCCAAGTGTGAATTTTGGCTAAAGGAAGTTCAATTTATTGGTCATATCGTCAACGACAAGGGAATTCTTGTTGACCCTGCTAAGATCGAAGTGGTTAAGAATTGGAATGCCCCGAAGACCCCCACCGAAGTTCGTTCATTTCCTGGTCTTGCGGTATATTATCGTCGTTTCATTTCAAATTTCGCTAAGATTGCTGTTCCTCTCACCGCTTTAACCCACAAGGGTAAACCTTATGAATGGGGACCAAAACAAGAAGAAGCTTTCCAAACACTCAAGAAAAAGTTGTGCAGTGCTCCTATTTTGACTCTCCCTGATGGGAATGATGATCTAGTTGTCTACTGTGATGCTTCTAACCAAGGTCTCGGTTGTGTCCTCATGCAACGAGGCAAAGTAATCGCTTATGCATCAAGACAACTCAAGATTCACGAGAAGAATTATACGACGCACGATCTCGAGTTGGGTGCGGTCGTATTCGCATTGATGATTTGGAGACATTACCTCTATGGCACAAAATGTGTGGTGTTCACCGACCACAAAAGTCTCCAACACATCTTCAACCAAAAAGAACTCAATATGAGGCAACGACGTTGGGTTGAACTCCTTAACGACTATGACTGCGAGACTCGTTATCATCCCGGCAAAGCGAATGTTGTAGCCGACGCTTTGAGTCGAAAGGACCATGTCATGCTTCAATGTGTCCGAATTCAAACCGACATTCAAAATCGCATCTTAGAAGCTCAACACGTCTCAGTCACCGAGGGTAACATGTACGAGGAAATGTCGTGTGGTGTTGAACTTTAGCTTGAATCTAAACCCAATGGCTTACTTTATTACTTGAACCGTATTTGGGTTCCTGATCGCGATAATCTCCGTACATTTCTCATGAACGAGGCTCACAAGACTCGCTATTCTATTCATCCTGGTGCGGATAAAATGTACCAAGATCTTCGCCAACAATATTGGTGGCCCGGTATGAAGAAAGACATTGCTCTCTATGTTGCCGAATGTCTAACTTGTTCCAAAGTCAAAGCCGAACACCAAGGTCCTTCCGGTTTGCTTAAACAACCAGAAATTCCCATGTGGAAATGGGAAAATCTAGCTATGGACTTCATTACCAAACTCCCTCGCACCTCAAGTGGTTATGATAGCATTTGGGTGATCATTGACCATCTCACCATATCTGCTCATTTCTTGCCTATCCGTAAGGACTACCGGGTTAAGAAACTAGCCCGAATTTACATTGACGAAATTGTGAGCCGTCACGGTGTTCCCTTAAACATAATCTCCGATAAAGATGCTCGGTTCACCTCCCGTTTGTGGCAATCTCTCCAAACTGCTCTTGGTACACGCTTGGATTTGAGCACGGCTTACCATCCCCAACTGATGGTCAGACCGAGCGAACAATCCAAACCCTTGAGGATATGCTTAGAGCTTGCGTAATTGATTTTGGTGGCAGTTGGGATTCACATCTATCCCTAATCGAGTTCTCCTACAATAACAGCTACCACACGAGTATCAACATGGCTCCATTTGAAGCTCTCTATGGTCGAAAGTGTCGTTCTCCTATCTGTTGGAACGAGATTGGTGAAGCACAAATCATCGGTCCCGAGCTAATTCAAGAAACATCCGACAAGATTATCCAAATTCGTGACAACATTCGAGTAGCGAGGAGTCGGCAAAAGAGCTATGCCGACAAACGACGAAAACCCTTGGAATTCCAAGTCGGTGATCTTGTTCTTCTAAAGGTGTCTCCGTGGAAGGGTGTGATCCGTTTTGGAAAGAAAGGCAAATTACCACCTCGCTATGTGGGTCCATTCAAGATCTTCGAAAGGATTGGGAAAGTGGCTTACAAACTCGACTTACCTCCATCACTTGGCAATGTGCATCCTACATTTCATGTGTCTAATTTGAAGAAATGTCTTGCTGATGAGAATCTTCACATACCTCTTGACGACGTGCACATTTACAAAATGATGCACTTCATTGAGAGACCAGCAGAAATCATGGATCGTGAGATCAAACAGCTCAAGCGAAGCCGTATCCCTATTGTCAAAGTTCGCTGGGAATCTAAACGCGGTCCTGAATTCAATTGGGAACGAGAGGACCAAATGAAGCTCAAGTACCCTCACCTCTTCACTAATGCCGTCGCCTCCACTAGCTAAATTTCGGGACGAAATTCCCTCAACATGGGGATACTGTAACATTTCTGATTTTCATTATCTGTATTTCAATTCAATGTGATACATTGCAAACCCAATTCTAGTACACTGATTTGTTCTATTTGTACCAACGATTAAATACTATGTTTTCAATGCAAGTCCGCAAATTTTACCCAAGTATATCATATTAAATTCTATATAAGTTCATATTTATACAAATGTATCAAAACTGAAATTTACAAGGACTGATTTTATAAATTAACAAGAAACCCTAATAGGCACGGTCATGCCTCGTTCTGGCACGGTCGCGCCTCGTTCTGGCACGGTCGCGCGCCTTGCTTTGGAACGGTCGCGCCCGGTGCCTTGGCACAGTCGCGCCTCGCGTCAGTTGAAATGGAAATGCAGCCTTTAATCGCAGGACCATTCGATTTCGTAACCGTTTCACACTTTAACAGACCCAATTAAGATTTTAATCAATATCTTTATGACGTATTAACCCAATTTTGTCGATCCCTCTCATAACTGTCGATTATCTTCATTGCAACCACAAATTCCTCCATTACGATCCAAATTCTCTCAAGCAAACAAACGAACCACATCACTCGATCCTCTCTAAAGCTTCTAGACACGCTGGTTTAGCCGGATTTGCAGCAAAGAGCACCGGAAATCAAACCGTCGACGCCGAAACTCACCTCTACCGTACGCTATCCATTCATCATCTTCCCGGGTAATTGAAATCTCATACTCATTCGTTTTAGTCCATAGATCAAAACCCCCAACTTAATTGGGGCTTACAATATGAAAATCATCACGAACCTGAATCTATGTTTCGTTCAAAATGGTTTAATCGAACCCTGCTTTGAACACGTTTTAAATACAATTAATACATTCCAATAGACTCGTAATAACCTTATAGATGAAAGCCCTATGAATTCCAACATTAACAATATAAGATTTGCGCAATTCGTTCCTGTTTTGGAACAGACACGGTCGCGCTAGTCTTTTAGCGCGGTCGTGCTTCATGAGACACGGCCGTGCTAATACCAGCGTGGTCGTGCCTCACACACTCAGACCCGGTCATGTCTCTTGGCTAGACTTGGTCGTCCTCAGAACCCTAGACACGGTCGTGCCTGGCCCAGACACGGTCATGCCTAGTGAACAACTTAGTTATGTCTTCTGTTTGGTCAACACGGCCGCGTCCCTGACTAGCACGGTCGCGCCCGTGGTCCTAGCACGATCGTGCCTTGTCCCAGGCACGGTCGTGTGTGTGAGAAAATCTTGGCAGAATACTAAATTTTATATTTTAAAAACAATAAGCATTTCAAATGAATTTTCAAATAAAAATAATTGATTTTATAAAGATTTATATTAACCTTATTTTAAAAGATCAAATTCGTATTTTAAAATAAATAGTCGTTATTTATTTAAACCTACAAAATTAAACTTATACTTATTATTAAACCCTACACCTAGATATTATTTATACAACCCATTTACACATATTTATAAAAATAGATTAACAAAAGTTATTTACTAAATTTATATTTAATATAAAACGCTCGATACATTTTTATCACTAAATGACTAAATACATATTTTTATAAATAAATAAATAAATAAAGTATCAATTATTTATTTAATCTATATTTAAACAAAGATTGTTTATTTAGGTTATACTTAACAAAACTTAACGCCTACAACTCCAACTCTTTGAACACACATCCAATTCAACCCTAGACTTAGACATAGACTATTGTGCACACTATTAATTCAATACATACTACACTCTAGGTTAACGTTGTGCATTACAAGGATCTCGTTACTATCTAGTCTCTCGTGTTAGCTACGCCTTTTGAATCAGGTGAGTATTACATAGCCTATTTTACTCTTTTACACTTTTTGGGGTATAACATGAACATTATACAAACAATTGCTTACATTTACACAAACTACACAAATACAAATCCTCTTTACATTCATGTGTGCAATTTGAGCTTTATGCCTGAGTGCTAGTTGTGCTAACTTTTGTGTGCAATTTATGTGCAATCATTAACTATTCAAGCCGACGGTAAACAATGATAGATCTATTGAGTCTGACAAACCCACCCAGATTGGGGTGATTGTTACTGACAACACAATTTTTCATGCTATTTACAAAGGTTTGATTGTACTTTGTTTACACAATAGCTGCTCTCCATAAATTCCTTATTTTATCATGTTATGTAAGGATTTGTTTATTCATAATCTATATGCTATCTCTATACATGTGACAACCATGACTTTTACGGTCAACACCCGTGTTCGACGAGTTCGTATAATAATAATAATAGTATTATTATTATGTGAAATATACTTTCAAAGGAAAGGAACTCGTTAGTGAACGAAAAATAATAGCAAGATTTATTTGGGTGTTATAATGTCAAAAATTTGATCAAGTTCTAGTTTATACGCGTTAACACCCGAGTCGAACGTTTTCATAAATTTTAATTTAAATCCGAAAGGATATATATTTACGAGATGCAAGGACTCGAGGGAAAATAATAAATTATAATAAGTTATTTCTGAGTAAAATAACGTCTCCATTTTTATCGGGTTCGTTTAATCGAAAAACCGACACGCGATCGGAGACCATGTGGTTATAAATACCCCAACTCCATCTCCCTTTTCTCATTTACAAATTCAGAGAAAAAGTTAGAGAGAGTGGAGAGGATTCCGGCGAAGTAGTGGTGGTCCGGCGGTGGTGTGTGGCGGCCAACGGTGGTCCGGCGCGGTGGTCGGTGGCGGCCGAA
The DNA here is from genome assembly GCA_023525975.1 of Smallanthus sonchifolius. Classification (NCBI taxonomy): domain Eukaryota; kingdom Viridiplantae; phylum Streptophyta; class Magnoliopsida; order Asterales; family Asteraceae; genus Smallanthus; species Smallanthus sonchifolius. The sequence continues at coordinate 31,185,250 of CM042045.1, forward strand.
GCCCGTTTTTCACCCGGAACCATTTCTCGACGCTACGAACGCAATGGTAAGCTCAGATTTCTCTAAATCCTTGCTTAAATTTGTGAAAAAGAGTTTTTAAAATCTGTCCAGAAAGTTTTATGCATGCACAGTTTTAAAGATCAGACCATCCCCGGAAATCCGACCGTTAGAAATGCATGAAATTTGGATATGATGTTTTAAACACATAGACGAAAAACCCTACCGGAGGAATTTGACTGATCGACCGTTAGAAATGCATGAAATTCAGAGCTCTCTAGGTATGCTTTTCATACCCTCGAATGTGACTGATCGGATTTTAGGATTTGAAAAACTAGGTCTCAGAGAATCGTCGATCCCCGGAGATCCGACTGTTGGATCGTGACGATTTTTGGACATTAGTTTCATAGCACAAATACGAATGCTTTCACCGTAGGAAATTCCGATCAGATGTTGGAACTATATTTTTGAATACAAACAGATTGTAACGGTTTATAGGACCGAAACAAGAAATTGATCGGGTTGCATGGCCATCCAAACGGCATTGCATGTCAATTTTGATCATATGGAAATGCTCGGGAGATAAAAATGATCCTAATGGTGTTTTTGGTTCGTATTGCATGTGAAATACGGGAGGTTCCGCGTACGCGAACCATTTAGACGAAAGGTATAAACTTTACCTATTAAGATTTAATTTTATGTTAGAATAGTTTTATGAGTTATTGGTTGGGAATTGAACCCGAAAACATTTAGTATTGAGATATTTGATATTTTGAGTGGTTATTAGGTTATAAACTCAATACCGATTCACGTGGAACTAATATATTTATTTTTATATAACAATTGTTTTTGATGGATTTTTATAAACTTTTGATTTAGATTCCAAATTTATTTTTAAAAAGTAGTATTTATATAAAAAGTGAGATATGGAAATATTGGTAACTAAACTATTTATAGATTATTTATTAAAATTTTCACAAATTTAATACATGGAAATTTGGGAAAAATACTTCTCTGTATTGAAAAATTCTGAAAATTGGACAGTGAGTGTTATATGATGAACTAAAGACTCCTGTACAAATTTTATGAAAATTGGAGTTGTTTAATTATGTGTTTATTATTTAGAAAGTTTAAACGGATGATTTCGGGTTTGTATACTTCTGGATAAAATCAGGAGTTGAAAATTGGTATGGGATCTTATATTGACTTAAAACTAATATGATAAAATTTGGTGAAGTTTTAATGTGTTTAACTATTTTTTCCGAATTTGTAAATTTTAACAATATTAAATTCATATTAAATAATCTGGATATTGAAAAAATATGAAAATTGGACAGAAATTTTTATTTATATATATGATCAATTGGTATAAATTTAAAGCAGTAACTTTATGTCTAAGTATGGTTATGGAATTATGGCCCATTTAAATTTTATAAAAAGTTATTAATTTTGGAAATTTTATATAAAATTGATTTTATAAAAATTCTAGGGGATTTTGGACAGAAGTATAACCCCCACTTAAAACATAAAATTTGACTTTTAAATTGGGTGCTAATATCATACTAAAACCCTAATTTCGGATGAATCAGATTTTTAAACCGTAAACCGGACTTTACGCGCGTAACCGCGTTTTTGGTCAAACGAAACTGTGACTTGAGATTTTATCATATATGACATTATAACTACTGATATTCATTAATAAAATCTAAAACTTAAGGTTTCAAAGTCACGAATTTATATAAGGCTAGTTTCACAACTTTTGAGCGGTTCGTACGTGTGTGCATGAGTTTTGGGTATGCAACCGACTACATAGCCACTTTTGAGCAGTAGACTCAGTTTTATACTTTATACGTCCTAAATGTTATTTTTTTCATGTCTACTTGGTTAGTAGGACTCGGTTAGGACACCTGTTTTTGCGGTTCTTGCGGATTTAACCTTACCTTGGTAGCACTGAGTTGCTAGCCACACTTTGCTTGCATTTGGCTGCTGGCCTTTGATAGAATTTGGATGTTAACCGTACTTTACGGTTTTTGTTGACTATGTCACACTTATCACCGACGTTGTTCAGGTGAGTTTCGCGGCCCCACTTTTCAATTTTTACTGTTTTACGGGGAAAAGCTGTTTCACTCTACACGTTGTTACTTGGGATTAGGGTTACCTGGGTTTACTTATGGATGTATTAAGTCCCCACTTTAACGCAATCAATTAGTTGGGATAGCCGGTGGGAATTATGAATAGTACTATTTGGGTTGACACCCCCGCCCAGGGTTGGTCGCGCCAACCAGACTTGTAGGGTCATTTGGGCGCATAATTAGCCATAGTAGGTGTTCACATTCGACACCTAGATAGAGGGGAAACAACTAGTCTGACGGTTTTGATTGTGGCTCAGGGTAATTATATCTTAACACGTGTACTTGATCATCTACGGATGGTTACTATTACATTTTGAAATTTATTTACTTACTTTTTATAGAGTCGTAAAACCTGCGTGCTCACCAACTATTTTTACAGTTGACCCGTTTTCGAAAGATGCTTTTCAGGTAAACATTTATGGGGATAATGAGCTTTAAACGGCTTGCTTTTGGGAAGAGTTATTATTATGTACTTTGGGTTGTAGATGGACATTTTACACCCTTTGTATTGATTCAGGATTTTCATGTATTCGTACATTCGTTAGAAGCATGTAGTATGGTTCAATGTAATGCACAACTTTCCTTTTAGTTTCTCTTGTACTTGTGTTCAATGCGATGTATCGGTTACATCCCGTACTTCCGCCTTGGTGGGGTGTGACAGACTTGGTATCAGAGCACTGGTTATAGAGAATTAGGTTTACCCGAGACTAGACCTAGACTATAACTCTAAGTTTATTGCATTGAACCGTAGGAATTATTTGTGCATTGCATACTACCTCTTGCTTATCTACGACACATTGCTTCGTCATAATCATGTCGTTGTCACAGCACTACGCGTACTCTTTGATGATTCCGATTACGTTTGCGGTAATCTATATCCACCTCTATCTGTCTTGGTGTTACCTCGAGTTGTACCTGTACCTACACGCACCTGCATCTAATCCAGTTCTAGAGTCGACTTTCTTATTTAACATTTATTGTTTTCACTTTGTACGGTATATACTTGCTTTGGTGATCTGCTGGATTGGATGGCTAGAACTTTCCCCATGAGATATGGCAGACAGAATTGCTCGATCTAAAGGGAACCCGAGGTGGAGAAGTAGGACTAAACGGGAGAGAACTCTACGGGTCAGGAGACCCATAAACTTTTTTTTTGTTTTGTTGGATCATTGGATCCACGTATATGTACAAATTTGTAGCATGATTTGCTCTATTCTGATTTGGGGATCTCTGCCCTATTATTACTACCTGACTTCCACCACACACTTTTTATTTTATTAGAGGATGCCGGTTGTTCCCCTCTATCATTACCTCCATCTAACAACAGCCTTAGTCTGCAGATCCATGAGTATTGGTACAAATAATTAAAAGTGATCAGATAGAACATCCACACTTTTACGTGAAAGTGCAACATGATGACGTGATCCAATGAACATTCCAATTCCTTTTTTTTAGTTGAGAGCTTGGGATAGGGGAACACTGTAGGGACCATGCAAAGTAAATTATCATTACGGGTGCACACGTAATCATAATCTGCAGTGCATGAGAACTCTAGTGAGTCTTACTGTCCGAGTTAATGTTTATGATTAATATGTATTTCTAGTCCCGATTCCTAGTCATCCGAATATTGATCGAAACTATCGTAACCTTAGGGTTGAGCCGAATACATCGAATGATGCGATAGGCTACCTCAGGTGACATGGGATTTTATATTGTCTCTTTTATCTTTGAATCATAATGGATCCAAAACTCTTATCAAGATTTCTTTTGCATAAAAATTTAGACCGAGACACTGAAGAGATCTGTTCTCAGTTGATTTAACCTCGGTATTTGGACCAAATTTGGCAATTATTTGTTAAGTATTGCTTCACATTTGAGATCTAGCTAAAGATTTTCTCATTTCAATTTTGTTATATGTTCATCAACGCAAGCGACTACTCTCGGTCTAGCGTGAATCAGACCACGACATTTCTAACTCCCCTAATGGATCAAAGTGTAACGTTCTCGTAATTCTGAAGGAATAAGAGAAATTCGAAATTCATCTAATCAACTCCTTAGTGGATCTTGAGCAACATATATTTTCTCTCATTTATTTTACTTATCATATCCCTTGAGATTTTACTGGCCACGTAAATTCAGTATGGGACTTTACAACGCTCGACACTTGCAGTAAGTGTACGACTATCATCGGAGGTCTCGGTATAATCTCGTATTTTATCTTATAATCCAAACATACTCTAACATCGATGGAGAAATTCCTTAAAGAAATATAAGATTCTTTTTCTTAGACAATATAACCTTTCTATACGACCATTCGTATAAATCCTTATTTCGGTGTTTGTCATTTTCACTATACTCCTGATAAATATTCTTAATAATTCAGTTTTACACCTACTTGAAATTTCCATTGCAAGTGCTCTGCACTCACTATGGTAATTTGGTACACTCGATCCGATTCTCTTAACTGTGACGCTCATATTGTGGAAACCTAACTTGAGAAACTTGTTTACTTGGGAGGAGCCATCTTTACGACGTTTATTGTCGTGTTTATTTCTATCATTTGTAGTTCTACTATGGAAACCGAGCGGCTTGTGCCCAGGATTCTTTTAGTTGGATTTATAAAAACTTTTTATTTTGGGATAGCTATGGCTTAGTATGAAACTAATGCCCTTTTTTTGTGAACATTGCTACGTATGTTTTGCAAATCTTGATTTCTCCTGGTGCTTCGATGTCTTATTGAAAACCATTTTAATGGAGAAAATGAAACTTTATGTTGGAATGATTCTTTGTGTACCGAAAATTTTATTAGTAATCATTCAAAGTTTATTTATGGTGATTATCGCTATTTGTTACTCTTCGTATACTATCCTTATAGATCCGAATAGGATAGTCTCATATCCTTTATGTACTTGTTCTCTCTCAAATGTCATTTTGTTGATTGACTTTTTGATTTCCAACTAGGTAGAGATGTATACGTATCCCTTATTCTCAGCCTCCTGTAATTAGAAAGCCTTAGAGCAACTATTGTTTAGAAACGACTTCTTAACACGTATCCTGAAGGAATACGAATCTATGACATTCAAACACTCATTCCATCAAATTTATAGCTTAAACCCTTATGCAAAGGATTTTAGGCTATAACTAGTATGGGTGAAATACGAAATGGTAAGTCATAGTGGTACCGTTCGAAAGCCAAGAAAGTTGCAGGCATACTGTACTACCATTTATTGGCTGATAATCTATTCGAACCCCTTCAACCCGAGCTCTAAGGACAAACTCTGAAACCTTATGGTCCATTTCCACCGAATTTAATGGAAAAGCGAGGACCTAAGTTGATATTTGAAAACATTCTCATTTGAAAGATGTGTCCTAAAATCATAGGAGGGAAATTTTGAATTTATTTATGTGTTTTACGATTCTTAACCAATTAAAGTTGTACACTACCAGGAAGAGGAACAAGGGACGAATCATAGTTGACTCTGGTCTCTTGAAGATCCGCTTGGGATTGCATTATCCTTAAGGGACCTATGAGCATGACGTCCTCACATTTGACAAATTCCTGAAGTTTTACTTGATCCTATCCTATTTTCTGATGTCTACTTTATGAGAATCAAACCCCATGATAAATTGACAATGATATTATATCAAAGTCTATCCATTTTGTAGGTTAGCAAGCTCATAATCATTTTCGGGGGACGCTATTTTTATGAGATTATTTTCACAACGTGACTGTTTATTTCCTCATCTAGATGGAGAGCGGATTACTTCCGAATCATTTCAATACATATCAAGAAAGATGTAGACGTCTAATGTTATCCTATCAAATTTGGACGACTCAATGTGAGGAGTAGACCATCTTTTTAATATGGACTTCTTGTTAAAATATCATAATTCCATTTCTGACCGTTAACCAAATTCGACTGCTGGTGGTTTGTCAATTCAATGTCCAACTATTGAACTGGCACTTAGTCTTTTAACTAATCTACTTGATTAGATCATCCTAGATCTTTAGTAACTTTCTCTATCTAGATCTTGTGGTGACTTGATTATCATATAACCCATTGCTAACTTTCTACAATAGGTATATGAACCTTTAATTGAAAATCACCACACATGGTTATATTATATCGAGACTAATATGCGAGTTAGTACCAAATCCTAATGATTTGTGGTGAGGTTACATAGCACGGGTCATCGCTGACATCTGTTTTATAATGATGACTCATTTCCTATAACACTTGATAGGATTGAGTAAATTTGACTCTTAATAAATTTATCTCGACAGAATCCTAGTATAATATCCTTTGTTTATTAATCTTCGGTTTCACGACTCGAGTTTGGTACAATCATACTGGTACTCATTATATACTTGCTTTGTAAAGCTTTAAGCTTGGATTTCTCATTATTAATTCATTCTCTAATAACTAATCATCACTCTTCAGTTCTAGTACAAGAAGGGTGAATCTCGTCCTTTTGTTATGTTGATTTTCAAAATTCCCTTGTATCTACTTTTACGGTTATGTCGTATACACACCAACCATGTTGTATCGCCCTACGATGCAACAATGTACAAACTATTGAATAGTAACTACTATTACTGACAATCACAAGGTACAACAACCGGGGATTTCACAGTGGACGTGGGAACAAATTTCAATAGATTTCGTTACTAGGCCTGCCTAGAAATTTAGGCGGCTATGATTCATTTTGGGACATTGTTAACTAATTAATGACTAACTCTGTACATTTCCTACTTATCTGAGAGGACTTCTGGATAGAAAAGCTAGCTCGACTGTATAGTAGTGAAATTGTAGCAAGGAATGGAGTGCCTGTTTCCTTTATCTCCGATAGGGATAGTCGCTTTACATCCCATTTCTGGCAGACAATACCGAAAGCTTTGAGAACGCGCTTAGATATGAGCACCACTTACTATCCTCAAACCGACGGTCTAAGTGATCGAACTATTCATACCTTGGAGGATATGCTAAGGGCTTGTGTGATACAATTTGGTGGTAATTTGGATACTCTTATACCTTTGGTCCGATTTCCTTACACTAATAGTGATCACACTACCATTAAATGAGCACCATTGGAAGCTCTGTTTTGACACAAATGTTGATCACCATTTTGTTGTGCTAAAGTTGGTAGTAATCATTTGATTGGTCTTGTTATGTATAAACTAAAACTACCTAAGGAGCTTAATGGTATATACGATGCTTATCGTATATCGAGTCTCAAAAGGTGGTTAGCCGACGAATCCGTAATTATACAACCTAACGAAGTTCGTATTGACGACAAGTTTCATTTTAACGAGGTGTTATCTCTCTGTATTCTAAGTACATGATATGACCATCCTTTATAACCTATGATATTTGTTATCGCTGTGAAACATTTTTTATTCCAATGAGTCATGGTGATTCTACCCACTCTTTGGATCTTAATAGCATCTCTCATACTATAATTTTATGGTTACTATTTATAATAGTATTCTTTAATGGCACTAAGACGAATGATACTTTTCCTTGCTCATAAAAGGATACTGAATCACCGCGATTTTGTATCGTAATATCATTATGGATTTGTACCAATTTTGTATACTTGTGTATATCAATCCTATGACGGATTTCTTAATCTTCTGAATAACACCAGCAGTGTACTTTTTGACTGATCCGGTGAAACAATGATCTATAGACTCTTTGGAATTCGAAGGATTTTTCTCTCATGATTATTCATTTTTCTTTTGAGCCTTTCTAAGTGTAACCTACTCTCTATGATTCTTAGATCTCGATTTGTCAAATCTCCCTGCTGTATCTAAGAAACTAGATTTCCCTTGATGATCGTACATGAATCAAGTTACGAAAAAGAACTTGTCAACTATTATACCAGTTGAATTTCGGGACGAAATTCTGTTAACTGGGGGAGAATGTGACAACCGTGACTTTTACGGTCAACACCCGTGTTCGACGAGTTCGTATAATAATAATAATAGTATTATTATTATGTGAAATATACTTTCAAACGAAAGGAACTCGTTAGTAAACGAAAAATAATAGCAAGATTTATTTGGGTGTTATAATGTCAAAATTTTGATCAAGTTCTAGTTTAAACGCGTTAACACCCGAGTCGAACGGTTTCGTAAATTTTAATTTAAATCCGAAAGGATATATATTTACGAGGCGCAAGGACTCGATGGAAAATAATAAATTATAATAAGTTATTTCTGAGTAAAATAACGTCTCCATTTTTATCGGGTTCGTTTAAGCGAAAAACCGACACGCGATCGGAGACCATGAGGCTATAAATACCCCAACTCCATCTCCCTTTTCTCATTTACAAAATCAGAGAAAAAGTTAGAGAGAGAGAGTGGAGAGGATTCCGGCGAAGTTGTGGTGGCCCGGCGGTGGTGTGTGGCGGCCAACGGTGGTCCGGCGTGGTGGTCGGTGGCGGCCGAAGCCCGTTTTTCATCCGGAACCATTTCTCGACGCTACGAACGCAATGGTAAGCTCAGATTTCTCTAAATCTTTGCTTAAATTTGTGAAAAAGAGTTTTTAAAATATGTCCAGAAAGTTTTATGCATGCGCAGTTTTAAAGATCAGACGATCCCCGGAAATCCGACCGTTAGAAATGCATGAAATTTGGATATGATGTTTTCAATACATAGACGCAAACTCCACCGGAGGAATTTTTGATCAGAGCTCTCTAGGTATGCTTTTCATACCCTCGAATGTGACTGATCGGATTTTCGGATTTGAAAAACTGGGTCTCAAAGAATCATCGATCCCTGGAGATCCGACCGTTGGATCGTGGCGATTTTTGGACATTAGTTTTTAGCACCAATATGAATGCTTTTACCATAGGAAATTCCGATCAGATGTTGGGAACAATAGTTTTGAATACAGATTGTAACGGTTTATAGGACCGAAACAGGAAATTGATCGGGTTGCATGGCCATCCAAACGGCATTACATGTCAATTTTGAGCATATGGAAATGCTCGGGAGATAAAAACGATCCTAATGGTGTTTTTGGTTCGTATTGCATGTGAAATACGGGAGGTTCCGCGTACGTGAACCATTTATACGAAAGGTATAAACTTTACCCGTTAAGATTTAATTTTATGTTAGAATAGTTTTGTGAGTCATTGGTTGGGAATTGAACCCGAAAACATTTAGTATTGAGATATTTGATATTTTGAGTGGTTACTAGGTTATAAACCCAATACCGGTTCACGTGGAACTAATATATTTATTTTTATACAACAATTGTTTTTGATGGATTTTATAAACTTTTGATTTAGCTTCCAAATTTATTTTTAAAAAGTAGTATTTATATAAAAAGTGAGATCTGGAAATATTGGTAACTAAACTATTTATAGATTATTTACTAAAATTTCCACAAATTTAATACATGGAAATTTGGGAAAAATACTTCTGTGTATTGAAAAATTCTTGAAATTGGACAGTGAGTGTCATATGATGAACTAAAGACTCCTGTACAAATTTTATGAAAATTGGAGTTGGTTAATTATGTGTTTAGTATTTAGAAAGTTTAAACGGATGATTTAGGGTTTGTATACTTCTGGATAAAATCAGGAGTTGAAAATTGGTATGGAATCTTATATTGACTCAAAACTAATATGATAAAAATTTGGTGAAGTTTTAATGTGTTTAACTATTTTTTCCGAATTTGTAAAATTTTAACAATATTAATTTCATATTAAATAATCTGGATATTGGACAAATATGAAAATTGGTCAGAAATTTTTCTTTATATATATGATGAATTGGTATAAATTTAAAGCAGTAACTTTATGTCTAAGTATGGTTATGGAATTATGGTCCATTTAAATTTTATAAAAAGTTATTAACTTTGGAAATTTTTATATAAAATTGATTTTATAAAAATTCTAGGGGATTTTGGACAGAAGTATAACCCCATTTAAAACATAAAATTTGACTTTTAAATTGGGTGCTAATATCACACTAAAACCCTAATTTCGGATGAATCGGATTTTTAAACCGTAAACCGGACTTTATGCGCGTAACCGCGTTTTTGGTCAAACAAAACCGTGACTTGAGATTTTATCATATATGACATTATAACTACTAATATTCATTAATAAAATCTAAAACTTAAGATTTCAAAGTCACGAATTTATATAAAGTCTCGTTTTACAACTTTTGAGCGGTTCGTACGTGTGTGCACGGGTTTTGGGTATGCAACTGACTACATAGCCACTTTTGAGTAGTAGACTCAGTTTTATACTTTAGACGTCCTAAATTCTACTTTTTGGTGTCTACTTGGTTAGTAGGACTCGGTTAGGACACCTGTTTTTGCGGTTCTTGCGGATTTAGCCGTACCTTGGTAGCACTGAGTTGCTAGCCACACTTTGCTTGCATTTGGCTGCTGGCCTTTGATAGAATTTGGATGTTAACCGTACTTTGCGGTTTTTGTTAACTATGTCACACTTATCACCGACGTTGTTCAGGTGAGTTTCGCGGCCCCACTTTTCAATTTTTACTGTTTTACGGGGAAAATTTGTTTCACTCTACACGTTGTTACTTGGGATTAGGGTTACCTGGGTTTACTTATGGATGTATTAAGTCCCCACTTTAACGCAATCAATTAGCTTGGATAGCCGGTGAGAATTATGAATAGTACTATTTGGGTTAACACCCCCACCCAGGGTTGGTCGCGCCAACCAGACTTGTAGGGTCATTTGGGCGCATAATTAGCCATAGTAGGAGTTCAAATTCGACACCTGGATACATGGGCAACAACTAGTCTGACGGTTTTGATTATGGCTCAGGGTAATTATATCTTAACACGTGTACTTGATCATCTGCGGATGGTTACTATTACATTTTGAAATTTATTTACTTACTTTTTATATAGTCGCAAAACCTGCGTGCTCACCAACTATTTTTATAGTTGACCCGTTTTTGAAACATCCTTTTCAGGTAAACAGTTATGGGGATAACGAGCTTTAAACGGCTTGCTTTTGGGAAGTTATTATTATGTACTCTGGGTTGTAGATGGGCATTTTAGACCCTTTGTATTGATTCAGGATTTTCATGTATTCGTACATTCGTTAGAAGCATGTAGTATGGTTCAATGTAATGCACAACTATCCTTTTAGTTTCTCTTGTACTTATGTTCAATGCGATGTACCGGTTACATCCCGTACTTCCGCCTTGGTGGGGTGTGACAATACAAACCTGTGTATGCTCACCAACTTTTTATTTGACCTTATTTTATTCATGTTTAAGGTACTAATGTGTGATTTTGATCAAGACTTGCTACACATAAGTTTTGGACCTAGATAATTTTAAATAAAGGATTATGTATTTCATTTTATGTACTTGGTTTGATCTGGTTTTGTCTTGAATACTTGAAATGAATTTGAATGATTAATATATTTCAATTTAGTCAACCTTGTGCTCATGAACAGTCTACATGTCCCGCCCCGACGTTTCCGCCGTCGGTTGGGGTGTGACACTGCTGAATCCATAATATCTGAGAACAACCGCTCGCCGCAGCAATGTATTCTGCTTCACAAGTTGAGACAGAAACCATTGACTGCTTCTTACACTGCCAGGAAACCAGACTGTCTCCTAAGAATTGACATCCACCAGAAGTTGATTTTCTGTCAAGGTAACAACCGCCATAATCTGAATTAGTGTAGGCTTTGAGGTTGAATGACTGCTGCTTAGAGTACCAAATACCCAATCGAGGTTTCCCTTTCAAGTATCTGAAAATTCTTTTCATGGATATCATATGTGACTCCTTTGGTTGAGACTGAAACCTTAAGCACAAGCACATAGCAAACATTATATCGGGTCTTGAAGCTGTGAGATACATAAGTGATCCGATCATCCCACGGTACAATCTGAAATCCACATCCTTTCCATCTTTGTCAGGGTGCAGACCATGATTGACTGGGATAGATGTGCCATAAGTACTGCTATCATTCATCTTGTATTTTGACAAGATGTCCTGCACATACTTAGTTTGATGTAGATAAATGACATCCTCTCTTTGACTGACTTGCAGACCTAGGAAGAACGACAATTCACCCATGTTACTCATTTCAAACTTAGACTTCATCACCTGCTCGAATTCCCTACACATCCCTTCATTGGTAGATCAAAAAATAATGTCGTCGACATAGACTTGTACAAGAAGAATGTCACCTCCTGCTTTCCTAATGAAGAGGGTCGAGTCAATCTGTCCACGGTCGAAACCATTGGACAATAGATGTTTAGATAATGTCTCATACCATGCCCGCGGTTCTTGACGAAGACCATAAAGTGCTTTGTCGAGCTTATACACTTTATTGATATTATGCGGATCTTCAAAGCCGGGAGGTTGAGTGACATAGACCTCTTCATGAACTTTTCCTAGTAGGAAAGCACTTTTCACATCAAGTTGATAGACCTTGAAGCCGACATATGTGGCATAAGCCAAGAACAGTCGAATGGCCTCAATTCTAGCAACTGGGGCATATACTTCCGTGTAATCCAAGCCCTCTTGTTGATAAAAACCTGAACAACCAATCTTGCTTTGTTCTTCATAACCACATGACGATCATCCATCTTGCATTTGAACACCCATCTGGTTCCAACTGGCTGAAAGCCTTTTGGCAAGTCAACCAAATCCCACACGTGCAACTTTTGGAATTGTGACAATTCATCCTGCATCGCCTTAATCCAGCAATTGTCCGCGAGAGCCTCCTTCACATTCTTCGGCTCTAACTGGGACACGAATGCAGCATGCAGACATGTTTCCATGACACCAGTGTCAAGTATCTCCGAGTAAAGACTAGTGTTCTCTGCAATGGTTCGATGACGAGTTTGAACACCAGCATGAGGATCACCAATAATGTTGTCGATTGGATGATTCTTATGCACTCTCGTCTCTGGTACAATCGGTTCCTGAATTTCTGAATCGAGATTCGTGCTTAACTCCCCCATTTCCTGTGTTCCAGAAGAAGAAGATTCAATGTTAATTGGATCAGCTGGAGCTTCATTTCCTACAGTTGTGTTAGGATTATCTTGAGCGTCATTTCCATCAACATGAACATCTTCACTGTTGTCACTGTCATGAGTTCCAGATGCAGATGCAGCATTGGAATCAGGAGTTACAATCGGTACAGTAGCACGAGTAGAGAAACTGGAGTCATCGCCACCACCCAATAATTCGTAAACATTTGCGGCATCAACTGCAGATAGATCAGGAAGATTGAATGACTTGAATAGCGCATCATAATCAAAACCCCAAGCTGGACCTGTTGGTTCTGGTGGAATGCTGTGTTTACTACAATCCACTTCAAACCATTCCTCGACAGTACGAGTTCCTATATTGTACACTCTCTTGCAAGGCAAGTTGGCAACGTATCCTAAGAAGATGCCTTCCTCCGCTTTTGCATGAAACTTAGACTGGCGGTCTTTGTACTGTAACAATTAGGAACACGGACTACCAAAAGGAACTAGGTAATCAAGATTGGGAAGTCAATTGTTGATCAAATCGTAAGAAGTCTTGTTGTGTCTCTTCACAACCAGAACTCTGTCTAAGACGTGACAAGCTGTATTAACTGCTTCTGCCCAGAAAGTGACAGGAAGCTTTGCATCCGACAGCATAGTCCTTGCAGTCTCAATCAGTGTTATGTTCTTCCGATCTGCAACTCCATTCTGCTGCGGTGTGTACGGGGCGCTGAATTCGTGACGGATCCCCTTCTTGAGACAAAAAAGTTCCATCAAATTATTCTTGAACTCAGTTCCGTTGTCACTCCTTATTCTTCTGACTTTTAGCTTGCAAAGAGATTCCAAGCTCAGGATCAAGTATTGAAGAATATCAGCAGTCTCGTCCTTAGTACCTAAAAAATGCACCCAAGAAAAACGTGAGAAATCATTAGTAACAACCAGACAGAACGACTTACCTCCAATACTCCTGATACTTATAGGGCCAAACAGATCCATGTTTAATAGCTCCAAAGGGGTGTCAATGGATTTTTGGAGCTTGGTCTTGTGAGACTTCCGCTGCTGTTTGCCCTTTTTACAAGGCATACAGTCATCTGCAACGGTAAATCTCAGCTTAGGAACTCCGGTTACCAAACCGTTTCGGACAAGATGGTTCATTTTACGATAGGAAATATGTCCGAGTTTCCTATGCCACAAGATAGAGTCAAGTTCTGTCGCTTTGGAAAGCAAGCAAGTAGCAACTGATGAGGTGGTTGTTGCCACGCTCATATCAATCTGATAGGTGTCGTTTGTCCTTGGTGCTCTCATCAGGATCCAATCATCAGGAACTTCAAAACCAGGCTTGAGAATCAAGCATTCATTCTTATCAAACATCACCGAGTACTCCTTGTCGCACATTTTTGAATCACTTAGCAAGTTATGCTTCAGCTGCTCGCAAAAGTTGACATTGTCAAAACTGACACAACCATTTGATACCACGCCTTGACACGTGATACTGCCGCCTTTTTCTCCAGCAAAGGCCACATAGCCGCCTCTAAATGGTTTCACATCTTGAAGCAAGGCCATGTTTCCTGTCATGTGTCGGGAGCATCCACTATCAACATACCAGCAGTTAGAGAAAGTACCCTTCGGACGTCCCTACACGAGTCACAAAAAGAATTAGTTAGATTTGGAGACCCAAGCCATAGTGGTCTTGGGTCATCCATCCTTTTCAAAATAAACTAACTTTTTTAACTCACATTCGTGATGACTGTTCAAAACGGATGAATCTTTAAAAGAATTAGGACTAGGAGATTGAGAATTTTTAGATTTGGCAGTCCAGGACCTCTTCTGTTTCTTAGCTGGAACAGTAAACTTTGGTTCAACAACAGCGGGTGAACTTGTGGAAGCTTCACCTGATTGAACTGAAGTCAGCTGCTCTAGCTTTCTCAACCTCTTATTCCTTCTCCTCCTCCTCTGTGTCTTAGAGAGTTTCACCACAGGTTTCTCACTAGTACGTGTACTACCAGAGGTAGATACACAAGGTACAGCAGGTTGCTTTACCTTTGTTGAAACAGATGGTTTGGACTCAGATTTGATCTTAGGCTTTTCCATCGGTTTAACTGGTGGTTTCACCACATTTTGTTTTGGACATTTGGGAGGTTTCACTGATGGCGACTTAGGGATGACAGCCGGTTGTGACACAATAGGTCGTTTCCCTTTGTTCTTAGAAGGGCAGTTCACGAAAATGTGACCAACCATACCATAGTGAAAGCAAGTCCTCTTGTCTGGGTAAGTCCTCCTATAAGTCTCATTAGATCTAGCATTATATGACTCAGCATGATGAGCAGGAGGAGTTGGTTTGTGACAAGGAGTTTGAGCCGATATAGATTGGTTTTTGGGAGTATAGTATTTTTGCAAATTTTCTTTGTAACCAAGCCCATAGTGAGCTGAAAAAGCATCTTTCTTTACTTGGTTAAGATTTTTATACCCCCCATAAAGCATTACCTTTAATTTATCATTAGATTCAATGATATCGGGTTCAGTTAAAATACAGTTATCACTATTAGTGATAATGTTTTTCTTGACTTTCTGTTCAGATAACAACTCCTCAGATACTACTCCTTCAGGGCAAGTGTTAACCGACCCATCATCAGAAGCAGTAAAGAACTCCTCATTAGATGTGGAGTTAGCCTTACTTGAGGAATCATCCCTTTTAGAGGAGTCATCCTTTCCTGAGGATTCATCAAGACAAGTTAGATCAATGTCTACTAAGCCGTTGAAAAACTTCCTGCTAATTGGTGGAGGAATGGTATTAGTACCCAACCCTAAGCCATTCATTTGCCTCACTACAGATTCGTAGTGTTCCACCACAAAACGAGAGTTTTTCAACTTCTCATTAGAACATTTCAACTGCAAGATCTCATTTTGCAGCTTGTTAATTTCATTGTTTCTTTTCTCTAACCCCCTGTATGCAATATCCAAGTGAAGCTGTTGATCGCTCATTTTAAGTGAATAATAACGTTTTTCTTTCTTCAACGTTTCAATTGAATCTTTAAATTGTTTTTCGTTTTCTTTGTAGCTTAAAGCTGCAATACGAAGGGGTTCGACCTTTTCTTAAAGCTTAGAGTTTTCAATTTTTAAGCCTAGACATTTGGAATAAGAAATAACAGAAAAAGGATTAGAATCTACCTCAGACGATGAACTTGTTGCTTCTCCAATGGCCATGAGAGCAACAACAGTAGTCGATTCCTCTTTATCAGCTATAGAAGCTTCCTTTTCTTCAGCTTCCTTCTCCTCAGCTTTCATCAACTCCATGATCTTAGCCATAAGACCAACTTGAGTTTGTGCAATGATGGCATCTTCTAGATGAACACCCCAATCAAAGTTATCGTCCTGTTGACTTACCAGTGCATTGGACGTTCCACTTTGGCTTTGATTGTGGTTGTTTGAGTTGTTGTAGCCATGGCTGTTTCCTTGGCTAGGTTTGGTGAAACCCGAAGCCGGTGCTCTGTCTTTTTAACATTCATGAGCAAAATGTCCATAGTTCAGACACTTGTAGCATTTGGCCTTGGATTTGTCAAAACCAACCTTGGCATTAGAATGCCCGCCAATGAACTTTCTTCCTGTTCTGTTCAGGAAACGCTTGGCTCTCCTCAATATCATCGCCATATTCCACTGAATATCCATGTCCTCCATGTCATCAGGATCCACTTGATTAAAATCTTCTTCAATCGTCTCGGGATCTGTAAGCTTGCCACTTATGAAGTTCTCGTAGGCCAGCATACAAGATGAAAATAGTGCTACATGATCTTCAGCTATTTTGGCTATAGCTGATTGGTTAGCTGAAGTTGTAGCGGGAGGATTTCTTGAGGGATGTTGTTGATGAGATCCAGAACCAGATTCGGATGCTGCATAACATGCATGACCAGCACAAGCTTTTACAGTTTCTTCCTCATGAGAGTTTCCAGAGAAAAGGGCAATTCCAGAGCCCGATGACTTGGTTGTAGAAGACGTCCCATGATACATAGAAGGGTCTTGTATCTGAGGTCTTCCTAAGCTCTCCTTTCTTTTTAGGTTCATGTCATGAGCTTGAACCTTTCCAATTGCCTCATCAATTTTCATCTCATAGAATTTAGGATTCTCTCTCATCAGGGATGTATACATCTCAAACTTGGGAGGCAAAGCATCCAGAAACTTTTCAACTAATTCTTCATCAGGATAATTTAGCTCAAAAGCTTTCAACTCGATCTGCAGATGATAGAATCTAGAGATGAGCTCGTCTATAGATTCGTTCTCCAGAAATCTGAAGCACTCATACTGCTTCCTGAGAAGATCCCTTTACTTTTCTTGATGTCACTATTGCCCTTGAACCTTTTCTGTAACGCCTTCCAAAGATCCTTGGAGTTATCATATCCTCTGAAACTGTGGAATAAATCCCTAGTCAAGGCCATAGTGATAGAACCGTGAGCCTTCTTCTCTCGATCATAAACTTTCTTTTCTTCTTCGTCGAGTTTAGAGATAGGCTTGGCATTACTTCATCAAGGTAAATGTGTGTGGGATGCTTATATCCCTCTAGAATAGGTATCCATAACGAAGAATCAGTATAAGAAATGTAATGCTCAAAGCGTGCTTTCCAATTAGAATAATCATTTACATTTAGCAACTTTGGCGGTTTCTGAGGTGTTCTGATCTCGTTGTCATAGTTCAGAAGATTACCGAGATTCTGAAGATTTGACATGGTGAACACTTGGTCAAATTTCAGAAAAATCAGAAACACTTGTGCACTTGATATTGGCCTTGCGCACTTAGAGGAATGGTCTTGCGTATTTAAGATTTGCTCTTGCGTACTTGATAAGTACGCAGGAGTAAATGATAAGTACGCAGGATATAACTTAAGTACGCACAAGATTAGTCTTGCGTATTTAGTAAGTACGCAAGAGATTGGTCTTGCGTATTTAGTAAGTACGCAGCAAGACTGTACTTTTTGCCAGATATGGTAAGTACGCAGAACACCTTTTCACCAACTCTCACCAAACTATTTCGGTCACTAGAAACACACCGGAGTTAGTAAAAATCGGACGGATGAACAATCAAAATGAGCCAAAGGGTCAGAAACTTGTTTCTAACCAACCTTTGATGCTCAAAACACTCAAAATACACAACAAAAGTCGGTTTTTGAGTGATTTTTGCTTCTAAAATAGTGCTCAAGAGCTTCCCCTATTTTATCACAAAAACACCTCCTTTTGCTTGTAAAACTCTGTAGAAAAATCTCCAAACTCACTCATAACACTCGAAATCAAGAGCAAAGCTCTGATACCACTTGTAGGTCCTTCGGGTGTGGCAGATCGTCACATGCAAGTGGGTCTACTAGTCGGACCGGGTGCGGAATACCCGTGACTAGGTGGAGAGTCTTACGAAACAAAGTAAGCCGACAAGATAATCACTATAAACGTTTGTCTATTATAAACACTTGAAGATTACAGAGAGAAGTTCTGAGATTACAAAGTTCTGCGTATTTGCTAAGTGAATGCCTATGACTGCGTGCTTATCTACTGTCAACCATTCCTATTTATACAAGACCTGATGCCTGCGCACTTAGCAAGTGCGCAGGGAAAAATGCTCTTGTGTACTTAGCAAGTACGCAAAGGTCTTCTTGCGTACTTGCTAAGTACGCAGGAGTTTTCTACTGCGCACATACAAGTTCGCAAAACACTTGGAGAATTATGCAACATTCAATATGTAAAAGTAAATACAACTCGATAAACTAATACATAAAGACTCTTACATACAAAGACAATTACAAACATTAAAGTACAAACTAAGACTCTGTTTATCCAGAGTGTTTGTCACAGGAAAGTGCTTCAAGAATAATGAAGTACAAAAATCAAAAAAGTGTTTACGTCATGTTTTCTCCCCCAGTTTAAAAGCAGTAAAAGGGGCCGTGAAAATTCACCTGAGTTGCGAATAGAATAGATAGCACCACACAAGGATGCAAGTTAGAAACACAAGAGTTTGCCTATGAACTGCCTACGTATGCCCTAAAATTATAAGCATAAATCAAACACAAATCATGAGAAAAGCTCTGATACCACTTGTAGGTCCACATGACTCATCTCAGATCGATCTCATGACAGGACGTATCGATAACACGGAGTGCGGAATCCTTCGTGTTAACGTATGTATACGAATTGACAATAGAAACAACAGGTAAATAAAATTTCTCTTTTATATCACAAAACACAGAGTTTACTAGTTTCACTGATTACAATTGATTCAGTCCCTCTGCTGCTCTTCAACAGAATCTGTAAACACCTATTTATAAACACAAACCTGCTATAGGCGAACTTAACAAGTTCGCTTCTAAAGATGCTCGCCTCTCTATGAACTTGTACAATATTCCTTAGGCGAACTTAACAAGTTCGCTCCTAAGGATACTTAGGCGAACTTGTTAAGTTCGCCTCTCTATGAACTTACACAGAATTTTATCAACAGTTACAAAACATGTCCTAACAGACTCCCCTTTAACTGTTGCTAACAATTCTATCAATTTCAAGTCAAAGACTCTAAGACTAAGATATAATATCTTCAAGCTCGTTGTCACCAGAATATGCTCCAACAGACTCCCCCTTGACAACAGCTTTAGAAGATTGTCATACCTCTTCATAAATCATCAAACACACTGTAGTCTTCGTCTTGTACATCTGCACTTTCTCTTTCTATCTAGAAGAAAACTTGGGAGAAGGACCCCTTGTCAACTTCTGTCTGCAATATTCAGTTTTTGCAAAGGAGAACAACCAAGAATAACCAACAATTAAGATTTCCATGGAAGCTGGAAAAATAAAATCTTTTTGGTTTTTCAAACATAAAAAAGACAAAATCTTTTTGGTTTTTCTCCATATAAACTGAAATGTAAAATACAAAATCATATATTTTTGATCGAACATCACGAGTAAGAAGATCATATCAGTATATATGAGATATCAATTACACATCTTGGATATAAAATCCATATAATATCAAACGGTATCCTATGTCATTCTTTCAAGCCTTGACCAATCAAACCAATATCTTTCAATATTATCACACTCTATCTTTTCAAGACTTTCATATTGCATGTTATGATATGCGATAAACATTCAAAGAAAATAGGATCAGGCTATGACACACTGTGACAATTTGACTTTTTAGGTTAACTCGTTAACTATCCCGTTAAGTTTCCTATTAAAAACTTAACCTCGTTAACTAAATCTAACCCCAGGGACTGATTCTGTCACAAATTCAACTCAAAACTGCAGGGACTTGTTGTGTGAATATACCAAACTTAATATATTGACCCCATGTTGACTCCCCAAAGTCAAAATCGACAATTTTAGCTTCTGTTGACTTTTTTTTTGTAGTCAAAATCGCGACTATTTGATTTCAATTCTTGTTTGATAACCGAAATCGATCGAATGTAACTATTGATTAACACTTAACTGTATTAATTGTTCATCATTGAGCATTAATCGTAGGCATTAATCAAATTAAACTCGAATAATGGAAATTAAATCTAAAACCGTCGACCCTATTCCAAACGATCATCGAATTCGCCTAATTTCTGTATTCTCCTCACAAATCACACACCTGCGTATCTTGCTCGAGTCCTTCAGAAGAAATTGCATACATCAGTCGCGCCGGAGAAGCAACCAGAAGTGCCGAAGATCAACCCGCAGTCGTCGGACTCAGTTTTAGTCGAGCACTATCAATCCGACATCCAATTGGGTAATTGAAACATTCTTTTGATTCGTTTTATACTTTAGAATGAAAGTCCTATCCTAATCAGGGCTTACATTATCGATTTAATCATAATCCGATTCTAGGGTTCATATGAAATCGGATTTGGGGCTTTGGATTCTAGACTTGTTCTCAATGCTATTAAATCATACCATTATTTTTGAAATCTTCTGTTTAATGAAAGCCCCAAGTTAATTGAATCAAACAACATCCAATTTTACAAATTCAGATTCTAGAGTTCATTCGAAACCGTTTTAATCAAATTCTAACCTAGACACAATGTTAATCAAATTAAACTATAGGGTTAGAATCGCCATCATCTATTCTCTGAAAGCCCTATGCTAATTCGAGTATGTAACATCGAATCAGTGATGAACCGATTCTAGGGTTCATCACGTATTGGGTTTAATCGAACACCAGTCAAACGTTAATCTCAATATAATTAAAATACATGGATAGAATCAGAACCTAATGCTCTGTAATAGCCCCATGAATTCAGTCTATAACATCATAAGAATTGATCAGATTGATCCCACGTTTTTAATTCTAAGTTTCGGCTTTTCAAACTGGATTTTAACTACCTAAAACTTAACGATTTTTGCAATTGAACCTAGCATCAGATTTGCAATTCATTTATTTACAAAACCTCTTTTGATTTGAAACCAGTCGCGATCGAATTCGTGACGTTTGGAACGGGATTCGATCTGGGAACTTGTGGGGAAGGAAATCACGTTTGATCAGGATGTTAAATGCATTTGGTCTCGGGTTTGTTTGCGATGACCCTAGCGGGCGTAATGGTTTGGTCAGTGTGCGTGTGTGAGAGAGACCCGGGTTCGAGACCGGGCTCCCACAATTATTTTTAAGCATTTTTCTGTAATATTTAATTAATAAAAATCAAACCATATAATATTATATTATTATATAAATGTGTTTTAGCTCGGAAAACAACCCGTAGGCTCGGGTTTGAATTATTAACATATTTTTATAAATTATACCCACTTTTATAAATAATATATTGTTATTATTATCAAGTAAAAATAATATGTTTATATTATTTTTAAGCTGTAAATTCGTATAAAATAATATATTATTTTCGAACTGTGACCCGTATTATTAAATAATATATATTTATATTATTTCGAATCATTTAATAACGCCGTGTATCAATAGAGATTAATTAATAATATAATTAATTATATTATTCACTCGTATATATATATATATATATTATTAATTGAGTCATTCGTCGCGTAAAAGTAATTCCTAATCTCGTGGACACATTCGTCCACTCACGTTTATTAGAGCGGTTCTTTAAGACGTTTCTTACCGTGTCACTATCACAATTCCCATTATCATTCCTTATTTATGTGTTTATAATTTTAGGACATTCGTAGGTCTTTTGAGACTTACACTCGTGGTTCCAACTTACCCCTAGGGTGAAACTACCTTCAACGCAAAGCAGGTGAGTTCTCACGGCCCCTTTTACTGTTTTAACTTGGGGGAGAGAACATGACTAAACGATTTTGGATTTCTTTTAATTCGTATGTTATCAATGTTAAATGCTAAGCGTAACACGCTATCACAGAAAGTCCTCAACTAATATCGGACCGTTAATATGGATCTTAGCGAGGTAATATTTAGTAGTACTACTGGGTTTGACAAATCCCACCTGCGTTAGTCGCGCTAACTCGATTAGAGATCGAACGGGTGAAATGTTAGCCTACTCACACCGCCAGTGTTGATAGACCTGGCAGGAGGCAATAAACAAACGGTCAGCTTCGGTTGCGAGCGCTTGAGCTGAACATGAACATAGGTTAGCTACCTATAGATACGTACTGAATGAACTTAAATCCGATAAACGCTTATTTACTTATATTGAAACATGTGGACTCACCAACCTCGTGTTGACATATTTTTACATGTTTTCTCACGTCGCTAAGCTAAGACACAGGTGCACGTTAGGGCATGCATGGGATTCAACTGCTTTGATTGTGTCTATTTATGTTTGGTTGAATTATTCTATTGTACTTTGCTTTTTTTGGAAGTTTGGACTTTTTGGGACTTTTGGACTTTGGTTTTGGGTGTGTGTATTTTGCGCATTTACTTTCTTTACGCTTCCGCATTGACACTCTGATATGAATGGTATTTTCATTGTAAGTCTCATGTAGAGTCGTTCAAAGTAACTACTGTCTGAGATCCTGGTTTGTCACTTCCCAAATGGTAAAACTCCGTTAGTTGAAATTGGGGGTGTGACAGATTGGTATCAGAGATATTGGTTATAGAGAACTAGGATTGCATACTAGACTATAGACCTACACATTAGTTACATGTCATTTGAATGTTTGGCACTTATATATATTGGTACAGGAACATGTCGTCAACCCCACCTCCGTCACCTAAGGCACTAGGACATAAGGCACCTATCCTACCATCCTCGGAGCCCAAAAGGCACCGAACTACTTCCAGTGACCAATCAGTTGACCAAGGTGAACCAAGTAGCACACGAGCAATGGGTTATACTCTCAATTGGAACGTATACCCGCAAATGATCCAAAGGTGGATCGAAATGGGAAATGTCCCATCACCCTACTTCGGTTCTACATCCTCATCATCCCTACTACCTAGATTGCCATGCACTATGGAACAAGCTTTCACAGCCTTCGTATCTTATATGTCGAAGGAATTGAGTATTGTACAAGATGCCACCGAGGAGATACCTAAACTTCTGAAGAATGGACCCTAAATAGAGGAGAATAAGGTAGGAATGGAACTCTTGACTACCGAACTAGCTGCAACGGACCATGTCCATAACCTTTTAGTGGATCGCGTGGCACATCTGGAGACGAGGGCCGAAACTATGGATGATGATATGGAAGGAGTTCTGGAGAGATTAGCTGCTATGGAAGCTCAGCTACATGTAGCAAACCACACTGCTG
This sequence comes from Smallanthus sonchifolius, assembly GCA_023525975.1. Lineage (NCBI taxonomy): Eukaryota > Viridiplantae > Streptophyta > Magnoliopsida > Asterales > Asteraceae > Smallanthus > Smallanthus sonchifolius. The sequence goes on from CM042045.1 coordinate 31,209,048, forward strand.
AAGGTCTTCAAGAGAGGGTAACCCACTTGGAAGCCCAATTACAAGCCGCTCTATTTCCTGAAGAGATTCCACATTCTGATGGCGAGGAGGAACCTTTTGAGGAGGAACATTTTGAAGAAGAGCCTTTCAAGGAAGAGCCCGTAGAAGAGGAACCGGTAGAGATAGACGATGCACAATCGTATGTTTCTTCCGATGACGAAGATGCTTGATGATCTTCCTATTCTACTTTCCTTTTCATGTTTGTTTTTACTTATGTTATTTCTCTTTTCAAACCTAGATGGGTAAGGTTGTTCCCATCCAATAAAAGCATGAGAAGTTTAATATTTGAGTTATTTATTTTGTAGCCTTACAATTTATTTAATTTTCAAAATATTAGATGTTGTATCTCCTTACTCATACCTGAATAATGTTTAATATGCGATATATTTCTCATTGTTTTTCATTTGTGATTGTGAAGAATCATGTCTGGGAGAGGACGCGGAGGCCGTGCCGATGGTCGTGGTACCATTAACATGACGGCAGCAGAGCTAGCGGCACTGATAAATGATAGTGTTGCAGAGGCTCTTGCAGCACAGAATGCTGCAGGTAAATGCTTTAGCTATTGACTAATGGTGTCAATCCTTCTCCTATAAACATCTTTCTAAACTCTATAATTCCAATTCAATTTGTATTTCTAAATCCAGGCCAGCAAAATCAGCAAAACCAACAACCAGCCTGCACTTTCAAGGCATTCATGGATTGCAAGCCCCACACCTTTAGTGGAGCTGAAGGAGCCGTTGGATTACTTCGCTGGTTTGAGAAGGTTGAATCAGTAATTGCCATGTGTAACTGCCCCGTGGCTAATCAGGTGAACTTTGCCGCCGGAACTTTAGAAGGCCCGGCACTCACATGGTGGAATGCCCAGGTCCAAATGTTGGGTCTGGCCATGGCGAATGGACTCCCGCAGGAGGAATTCAAAGCAATGATGAAAGAGGAATACTGTCCTCGCGATGAGATCCAGAAGTTAGAGGGAGAATTTTGGAACCTAAAGATGGAGGGTTCTGAGATTGAACTCTACACTACACGTTCCCATGAGCTGGCAACTATGTGCCTGCATATGGTAACTCCTGACTACAAAAGAATTGAGCTTTACATTGGAGGTCTAGTGCCTCAAATACAAATCATGGTTACTTCATCCAATCCTGCCACTATCCAACAAACCATTCGACTTGCGCATAAGTTAACCGACCAGCGGTGACACAAGGAACCCTACCCCCGAGAGGTTCAGTTGCTAAACCCACCGACAATCACAAACACAAGTTCGATCACCATTCCAACACCCACAACCACTCTAACTCCCACTCCAAAGGACCCCAACCCAACTAACCCCAGTTTAATCATCCGCAGCAGCAGCAACAACGTAGGTTTGAGCCTACCAAGAACTTCAATCAGTCGACCTCTTTCGGTCAAAACTAGGGTGGTTACGCGGGGAAGTCTTCGAAGTGTAACTTCCACCGCTTTGGGTTCTGCAATCGTTGCCAGAGGTGCCGTAAAATAGGTCATGCTGCTAAGGACTGCAGGGGTGAGTTACAAAGTAAACAACCTTTTCAACAACCAGGATCCACAAGGGGTTGCTTTGAGTGCGGAAAGGAAGGGCATATTCGGAAGAATTGTCCTCAATTGAAGAAAGGGGGTAATGAAAATCACAACCCTAACCAGAATAACAATGGTAATGGTAGTAACAATGGAAATGGTGGAGGAAATGGTGCGAAGGGACGAGCCTTCGTACTAGGATCTGGAGAAGCCCGTTACGACCATAATGTGGTCACCGGTAAGTTCCTCGTAAATAATTACTTTGCTTATGTCCTTTTTGACACCGGTGCTGATAGAAGTTTTATATCTAAGAAATTTATTAATATGATAAAAGGAACTTCATCTCTATTAGAAGATAAGTATACAATAGAGATACTTGACGGCCAAATAATTGAGGCAACTCACATACTTAAAGGATGTAAACTTGAGCTAGCTACACATACATTTGATATCGACCTTATGCCGGTCATACTTGGTAGTTTTGATATAATTATCGGCATGGATTGGTTATCTAAAAACCAAGCCGAAATTATCTGTCGTGAGAAGATTGTTCGTATACCCCTCCCGAGTGGAGAAACCCTTTCCGTCCAAGGCGAAAGAGTTGGTGCAGTCATGGGCATCATATCTTTCATGAAAGCGCAAAAATGCCTTCGAAAGGGGCATACGGCTATTTTGGCTCTCGTTGCTGAGCAGCCCTCAGAAGAGAAGAAGATTGAAGATATTCCCGTCGTGCGTGAATTTTTGGAAGTGTTTCCCGAGGATCTGCCCGGTTTGCCACAGCACCGTCAAGTTGAATTCTAAATTGATTTAGCACCCGGAGCAGCACCGATTGCTCGGGCACCTTACAGACTGGCACCCAGTGAATTACAAGAGTTATCCACTCAACTACAAGATTTGTTGGATAAAGGTTTCATCCGACCTAGCTCATCGCCGTGGGGAGCTCCGGTACTATTTGTCAAGAAGAAGGACGGAACTTTCCGTATGTGCATTGACTACCGGGAGCTGAATAAAGTCACAATTAAGAACTGCTACCCTTTACCCCGCATAGATGACCTCTTTGATCAACTCCAAGGATCAAGTTTCTATTTCAAAATAGATCTTAGGTCCGGTTACCATCAGTTAAGAGTCCGAGAAGAAGATATCTCAAAGACTGCATTTAGAACAAGGTACGGTCATTACGAGTTTATGGTCATGCCTTTCGGGTTAACCAACGCACCTGCGGTATTCATGGATCTCATGAACCGTGTGTGTAAGCCTTACCTTGACCAGTTCGTTATCGTTTTCATCGACGGCATCCTCATTTAATCCAAGAACAAGGAAGAACATGAGGAACATCTACGCCTAATTTTGGAATTACGTAAGCGAGAGCAACTGTATGCTAAGTTTTCCAAGTGTGAATTTTGGATCCGGGAAGTTCAGTTTCAAGGGCATGTGGTTAACGAGAAAGGAATACATGTCGACCCATCAAAAATAGAAGCCATCGAAATTTGGACAGCACCGACGACTCCGACTGAGGTGCGACAATTTCTGGGATTGGCTGGATATTACCATCGATTCATCGAAGGATTTTCCAAAATTGCTCAACCCTTCACTGCTTTAACTCAAAAGGGTAAAGCCTATAATTGGGGCGACAACCAAGAATCAGCTTTCCGACATCTTAAACAGAAACTCTGCAGTGCACCTATTTTAGCTCTTCCGGAAGGAACCGATGATTTTGTAGTGTATTGTGATGCATCTATTCAAGGTCTGGGTTGTGTCTTAATGCAACGCGAAAGGTAATCGCATACGCTTCACGATAACTAAAAGTCCACGAGAGAAAGTACACCACTCATGACTTAGAGTTGGGAGCCGTAGTCTTCGCTCTTATGATATGGAGGCATTACTTGTACGATACCAAATGCACCATCTACACTGATCACAAGAGTCTTCAGCACATCTTCGAGCAGAAAGAGTTGAACATGCGACAATGTCGTTGGGTCGAACTCTTAAACGATTATGACTGTGCGATCCGATACCACCCGGGTAAAGCTAATGTTGTAGCTGATGCCCTAAGTTGAAAAGAAACAAAACCCAAACGAGTTCGAGCATTACAACTTACTATTCACCCCGGATTACCTGACAAAATCCGTAGTGCTCAACTCGAAGCCCTAAAAGAAGAAAATCTACCGTTGGAATGTACGCGCGGTCTGGAAGTACAACTTGAAGTCAAATCTGACGGTATTCGCTACTTTGCCGATCGAATATGGGTTCCAGTATTCGGAAACCTAAGGGAACTAGTTATGGATGAGTCTCATAAATCTCGTTACTCTATTCATCCGGGTTCCGACAAAATGTACCATGATCTAAAGGTGTTATATTGGTGGCCAAAAATGAAGGCCGATATAGCCACCTATGTTAGTAAGTGTCTGACTTGCACGAAGGTCAAAGTTGAATATCAAAAACCATCCGGTCTTCTGCAACAACCAGAAATTCCTGTGTGGAAATGGGAACAAATATCCATGGACTTCATCACCAAATTAGGTAATCGTTGATCGATTAACAAAGTCCGCTCACTTCTTAGCAATCAAAGAAACCGACAAAATGGATAAACTTACTCGTACTTACCTGAAAGAAATAGTCTCTCGGCACGGGGTGCCAATCTCCATTATTTCAGATCGTAATGCACGATTCACTTCCCGTTTCTGGCAGTCGTTACATAAGGCCTTAGGCACGCGTCTAGATATGAGCACAACATACCATCCTCAAACTGATGGCCAAACGGAACGTATAATCCAAACTCTGGAGGACATGCTACGAGCTTGTGTGAATGATTTCGGTAACAATTGGGAGTCTCACCTACCGTTGGTGGAGTTCTCCTACAACAACAGCTATCACACTAGCATCAAGGCAGCTCCATTTAAAGCACTTTATGGACGGAAATGCCGTTCTCCCATTTGTTGGACCGAGGTTGGAGATAGTCAACTCACAGGTCCTGAACTTGTATTTGAAACTTTCGAAAAGATCGTTCAAATTAGAAACCGTATGGCGGCAGCTCGTGATTGTCAAAAGAGCTATGCCGACAAGCGTCGTAAACCTTTGGAGTTTCAAATAGGTGACATGGTCTTACTCAAAGTCTCACCTTGGAAATGTGTCATTCGTTTCGGGATACGAGGAAAGCTGAATCCTCGTTATGTTGGACCATTCAAAATAATGAAGAGAATCGGACCAGTCGCGTATCAACTGGACCTACCTGAAAGACTTAGTGGTGTACACAACGTCTTTCACGTCTCAAATTTAAAGAAATGCCTAGCAGACGAATCACTCACAGTTCCTCTTGAGGAACTACACGTTGATGAACAATTACGTTTCATCGAAGAACCTGTGGAAATTATGGATAGGGAAGTTAAAACGTTAAAGCACAGTAAGATCCCTATTGTTAGAGTTCGTTGGAACTCGAAACGCGGACCGGAATTCACGTGGGAGCGCGAGGATCAGATGATGTGTAAATATCCTAATCTGTTCAAGCACTCCGCGTCAAATTCTTAAGGTACTATTTAATTTTCGATACGAAAATTCTTTCAACTAGGGGATGATGTGAGGTCCCGGGAAATTTTTTTTTATTTAATTTTTGGGACGAAAATTTTTTCAACTAGGGGATGATGTGACAATTCGACTTTTTAGGTTAACTCCGTTAACTATCCCGTTAAGTTTTCTATTAAAAACTTAACCTCGTTAACTAAATCTAACCCCAGGGACTGATTCTGTCACAAATTCAACTCAAAACTGCAGGGACTTGTTGTGTGAATATACCAAACTTAATATGTTGACTCCATGTTGACTCCCCAAAGTCAAAATCGACAATTTTAGCTTCTGTTGACTTTTTTTTTGTAGTCAAAATCGCGACTATTTGATTTCAATTCTTGTTTGATAACCGAAATCGATCGAATGTAACTATTGATTAACACCTAATTGTATTAATCGTTCATCATTGAGCATTAATCGTAGGCATTAATCAAATTAAACTCGAATAATGGAAATTAAATCCAAAACCGTCGACCCTATTCCAAACGATCATCGAATTCGCCTAATTTCTGTATTCTCCTCACAAATCACACACCTGCGTATCTTGCTCGAGTCCTTCAGAAGAAATTGCATACATCAGTCGCGCCAGAGAAGCAACCAGAAGTGTCAAAGATCAACCCGCAGTCGTCGGACTCAGTTTTAGTCGAGCACTATCATTCCGACATCCAATCGGGTAATTGAAGCATTCTTTTGATTCGTTTTATACTTTAGAATGAAAGTCCTATCCTAATCAGGGCTTACATTATCGATTTAATCATAATCCGATTCTAGGGTTCATATGAAATCGGATTTGGGGCTTTGGATTCTAGACTTGTTCTCAATGCAATTAAATCATACCATTAGTTTCGAAATCTTATGTTTAATGAAAGCCCCATGTTAATTGAATCAAACAACATCCAATTTTACAAATTCAGATTCTAGAGTTCATTCGAAACCGTTTTAATCAAATTCTAACCTAGACACAATGTTAATCAAATTAAACTATATGGATAGAATCGGCACCTAATGCTCTGTAATAGCCCCATGAATTCAGTCTATAACATCATAAGAATTGATCAGATTGATCCCACGTTTTTAATTCTAAGTTTTGGCTTTTCAAACTGGATTTTAACTACCTAAAACTTAACGATTTTTGCAATTGAACCTAGCATCAGATTTGCAATTCATTTATTTACAAAACCCCTTTTGATCTTGAAACCAGTCGTGATCGAATTCGTGACGTTTGGAACGGGATTCGATCTGAGAACTTGTGGGGAAGGAAATCACGTTTGATCAGGATGTTAAATGCATTTGGTCTCGGGTTTGTTTGCGATGACCCTTGCGGGCGTAATGGTTTGGTCAGTGTGCGTGTGTGAGAGAGACCCGGGTTCGAGACCGGGCTCCCACAATTATTTTTAAGCATTTTTCTGTAATATTTAATTATTAAAAATCAAACCCTATAATATTATATTATTATATAAATGTGTTTTAGCCCGGAAAACAACTCGTAGGCTCGGGTTTGAATTATTAACATATTTTTATAAATTATACCCACTTTTATAAATAATATATTGTTATTATTATCAAGTAAAAATAATATGTTTATATTATTTTTAAGCTGTAAATTCGTATAAAATAATATATTATTTTCAAACTGTGACCCGTATTATTAAATAATATATATTTATATTATTTCGAATCATTTAATAACGCCGTGTATCAATAGAGATTAATTAATAATATAATTAATTATATTATTCACTCGTATATATATATTATTAATTGAGTCATTCGTCGCGTAAAAGTAATTCCTAATCTCGTGGACACATTCGTCCACTCTCGTTTATTAGAGCGGTTCTTTAAGACGTTTCTTTCCGTGTCACTGTCACAATTCCCATTATCATTCCTAATTTATGTGTTTATAATTTTAGGACATTCGTAGGTCTTTTGAGACTTACACTCGTGGTTCCAACTTACCCCTAGGGTGAAACTACCTTCAACGCAAAGCAGGTGAGTTCTCACGTCCCCTTTTAATGCTTTTACTTGGGGGAGAAAACATGACTAAACGATTTTGGATTTCTTTTAATTCGTATGTTATCAATGTTAAACGCTAAGCGTAACACGCTATCACAGAAAGTCCTCAACTAATATCGGACTGTTAATATGGATCTTGGCGAGGTATTATTTAGTAGTACTACTGGGTTTGACAAATCCCACCCGTGTTAGTCGCGCTAACTCGATTAGAGATCGAACGGGTGAAATGTTAGTCTACTCACACCGCCAGTGTTGATAGACCTGGCAGGAGGCAATAAACAAACAGTCAGCTTCGGTTGCGAGCGCTTGAGCTAAACATGAACATAGGTTAGCTACCTATAGATACGTACTGAATGAACTTAAATCCGGTAAACGCTTATTTACTTATATTGAAACTTGTGGACTCACCAACCTCGTGTTGACATATTTTTACATGTTTTCTCAGGTCGCTAAGCTAAGACACAGGTGCACGTTAGGGCATGCATGGGATTCAACTGCTTTGATTGTGTCTATTTATGTTTGGTTGAATTATTCTATTGTACTTTGCTTTGTTTGGACGTTTGGACTTTTTGGGACTTTTGGACTTTGGTTTTGGGCGCGTGTATTTTGCGCATTTACTTTCTTTACGCTTTCGCATTGACACTCTGATTTGAATGGTATTTTCATTTTGAGTCCCATGTAGAGTCGTTCAAAGTAACTAATGTCTGAGATCCTGGTTCGTCACTTCCCAAATGGTAAAACTCCGTTAGTTGAAATTGGGGGTGTGACACACACAAAATTTAAATTGTCAATATTATAAGATTTGAAACTAAAGCTCACATTCCCATTTTCTTGTGAGTTAATGTACCATTTAAGTATGAAATACAATGTGTACCCCACTGGTATGTCAACATAAAGTAAATGCACTATCTTCAAGACATATGAGATTTTACTAAAGATTATCCGAATTTCCAGAATGAGGAGACATCACTTAGCACATGAATAGCAGAATCCAAATTGGATTGTATAGGAATCAATGAGATTCAGAATCGAATGATTCAATGTTTTGGCTTATATATGTGGAATCATAAGATTCAGGTACATGGATCCAAACTGTTATCTGGATTATGAATTCAATGGAATCAGTAAAGATGATTTATCAATATGATCCAAGGGCTAGTATATGTTTGACAGATGTTGTCAAGTACATATCTTGATTATACTTCAAATTGCATGCTTTTCGGGACATGGGCACTGAAGCAAATCGAATGAAACGCGCTAAGGACTTAACCCGAAACTGATCTCATTGGACAATCTTTATTAAAAGCTAATATTCTTTATCTGATAGTGATCTTTTAACACACACACCCAGTCATAAAATGGGTTCAAATCACAGTTGTAACATATGCAATTATGTTTTCACACTACTAATGGTTCAGTGACGCTTTTAGTCTACTGACAATTCAAATTAAATGCATACACAACACTATCATTTCCTATTTGTGCAGTCTCTGAAGTTTAGATCAAAACATATAATTCAGATATATTAACACAAAGCACCAACCAGTCAATCTAAGGTCATGTGTGAAAGAACATCTACTGATGTACTATCATCTCTTCTTTAACTTCAAGTAGGGTCGATTTTAACTTTTTCCATTTGTTTGGCCTTTTCAAAATCTTTTTCAAAGAAAGTAAAACAAACGAAAATAAAATCTTCCATGAAAACATGTTATGAAAAACATTTTACATGGTTACTCATGATTAAGCAATTCAATCAATTAAAAACTCAAACCAATGTAATGTAATTGAATGCCTTTGCCTTTGTCACCAACACAGTTCTGTACTCCCCCTATCCTATAGACTCCCTCTTAACTAGTCAAATTGTTGCATCAACGACTTTATGCTCACCATCGTCATCCTAAGTGTAACATTTCGGATTTTAGTATGCCTATTTCAGTTCAATGTAATGCAATTTCAAGTTCTATACTCGTGCAATGCCTCATTATTTTCTCGTCGTAAAATTTAATGCAATGATCCTATACAAATTCGCAAGTTTTACTCGATTATTTACATTTAAACGCTATACAAGAAACTATTTGGTACAAACTTATCAAACCTGAAAAGTCAAGGACTAAAATTGAAAAACATCAAGAAACCCTAGTGAGCACGGTCGTGCTTCGTTCTAGCACCGTCGCGCCAAGTGCTTTGGCACGGTCGCGCGACCTGCTCTGGAACGATCGCGCCCGGTGCCTAGGCACGGTCGCGCCTCTCCCTGGCACGGTCGCGCCTGCGTAACAGAAAAACGTAAATGCAGATTAATCACCCGATCGTTCGAATCCGAAACCGTTATACGTTTCTTTTCCCCTTAACAATTGTATTACCACTTTTCAAATCCCAAACGCCTCAGTATTCATTTGCAAGAAAACTCTCTCAAGCAAATTTCAAGAAAGAAACTCTCTCAAAGCTTTTCGACCCAAATGCTCCCAACTCAGTAGCAGAATCGCGATATCAAACCATCTCTGAAGCTTCCGGACTGTCTGGATTGACCGGAGTTGCAGTAAAGATTGTCGGAACTCGAGCCGTCGTCGCCGGAGCTTCCTTCCAACCGTTCTCTATAAATTCGTTTCGTTTCAGGGTAAATATAATCGTCTTCTCATTCATTTCAGTATCATTATCAAAAGCCCTCATCCAATTTGGGCTTCCACAATAGAAATCGACCAGAATCAGAAACCATGTTTCCAATAAAAATGATTTAATCGAACCCCTACTTAAACCCGATTTCCATACAATTAAGGTATATGAAAAGACACGTAATAACCTATTAATCAAAAGCCCTAACAATTCCAGTGTTTAAAATACAAGAAATTCTCGATTCGTGTCTGATTTAGATTAGACACGGTCGCGCTAATCATCTAGCGCGGCCGTGCCTCGTTTAGCGCGGTCGTGTCGACTAGAAGCGCGGTCGTGTCATCCGTCCAGACCTTGTCATGCCCTTTGGGCTAGTCTCTGTTGTGTCTAAAAATCATAGACGCGACCGTGCCGGGCTAAGGCACGGTCGTGCCTGATGACTTGTCTAGATTGTGCTCCTGATTGATCAACCCGGTCGCGCCCGTGGTTTGAGCACGATCGTGCCCTTCCGAGGCACGGTCGTGCTAGACTCAGAATTTTTAACAGAATTATAATTTTTATATTTTAATCAGTAAATGTTTCAGATTTTATAAAAAAATATGTTTTCTGTATTTAAAAATAGATTAAAAGTTTAATCTTGGCATAAATGTAATTTATTGAAAAGTTTATAAAAATTAAATTTATATTTATCATCTTACACTTAAATGATATTTTAAATAATTAAGTTACAAGATTTATAAATAATGATGACTTATTTACTTTACATTTTAAATCAAAATCGTTTTATTTATTTATACTTAATTACAATTAATATTGACATTATTTCATAAACTATAGTTATACACTTATTTATTTAATTCAAACCTAATTAAATTGTTTCAAACATATTTTACCTCAAACTTTATATATTTTATTCAATCCTTTTTAAATACAAACCAATGGTTTTACATACAAATCCAACTTTCATTTTTTAAACTTTATACATCTATGTGATTCAATGCATATTACTATTTAGGTTAAAGTGTGCTTTTCAAGGATCTTTTTGCTATCTATATTCCTTGTTAGCTTCACTTCCATACCAAGTGAGTATTCACAACCCCTTTTTACTCTTTTACACTTTTGAGGTGGAACATGAACTCTATACTCATTACACATTACACAATTACATTTACACAAACAACACAAGTGCAAAAATCCTATTTACATACATGTGTGCAAAAATTTGAGCTTTCTGCCCGAGTGCTAGGTGTGTTTAACCTTTGTATGCTCTTATGTGCAATCATTAACTATACAAGCCGACGGTTTTCAATGATGGATCTATTGAGTCTGACAAACCCACCCATGGTACGCGGTGATTGAAACCGACAACACATTTGTTTTGCATGCTAGTTACAAGGTTTGATTGTACATTTGGTTACACAATAGTTACTCCCCATAAACGCCTTATTTATCATGTCATGTAAAGGATTTGTTTTCAACTATATGCTATCTATATACAACTGTGTTATACTCACCAACTTTTTAGTTGACTTTATTTTATTCATGTTTCAGGCCCCAATATGTGAGATTGATTCAAGACGTGTTCAACATAGGATTTGGACTTAGCAAAATAAATCAAGAATTTTATGAATTGTTTATGTTTCTTGTTTGAATTTGATCTTGTACTTGGATTTATTGTAATGCAAATTTGACTTTAATATATTTCAATTTAGTCAACCATGTGCTATGAACAGTCTTACATGTCCCGCCCCGATGATTCCCCCATCGGTCGGGGTGTGACAGATTGGTATCAGAGCCTTGGTTATAGGGAATTAGGTTATTAGACATCTTGACCTAGACTATAACTTTAGGACACCCACTTATACTATGCTTCATGATTTTGTGCTATGTGTTACATGCTATGTGCTACATGCTTACCATGATTAATTATTATTATATTTGCTACCTTCTTTGTTAGAAATGCATGACTTATTAGGATATTCTTAAATAATAATTAAATAAATAATATCCTTCCCTATGTCTTAAACCTCTTATTATTCTTATCTTCTTTTTCTATCTTTATCCTTTCTAAGCATGTGGAAAATTCTTGAAGCAAAAATCTCTAAATTTTTTTTATTTCTTCGTTAAAGTTTTTAGACTTGTTAAATTATTTGAGGACACGTGCAATCTGGAAGGGTGACACCTGTATTTTGGGTTTTCTGTCTAGGAAAGCATTTCGCATAAATCCCAATCAACCGAGGGACCCGTATGCTTTCCTGGGAATTCTCGAGATGAGTGTTTACCTATAGGCTAAAGCATGTCTCCTTGAAAATTATATAAGTTTAAATTAACCTTAATGTGCCTTAGTATTCAAGTGATTTTATCACTTTTGAGTACAATCCAAACTATGAATATCTATCTTTTATTTGGTTTTCTCATTCTATTAAATCCTAGCAATTCTCATAAGTTCTTACAACCTCTCTTGTCTTGTGTTTCAAATCTGTAGAATACCTCCTCGTCGTGCTCCCGCCGCTAACGCCAACTCTGACATTGCTGCTATTCTTACTCAATTGGTGACACAACTCACCCAAGCCAATGGTGCCACTAATGGCAATGGAAGCAATAGTGGTAATAATGGTGGTAATGGTGGAAATGGTGGTAATCCATCCCAATGCACCTTCAAGCACTTCAATTCGTGCAATCCCCTAAAGTTTTATGGAACCGAAGGAGCTACCGGACTCCTCCAATGGTTCGAAAGTATTGAGAATACCTTTCTCAATAGTGACTGTCCCGACAACCTCCGTGTTCGTCATGCTACTAGTGTCCTTCAAAAGCGGGCACTTACATGGTGGAATGGGGAGAAAAGGAATAGGGGTGTTGATGTAGCTATGGCCTTACCTTGGGATGAGGTCAAAAGGCTTATGACCGAGGAGTTCTGTCCTCGCAATGAAGTGAAGAAGTTAGAGGCCGAATTTTGGGATCTTGCCCAAGATAGTGGGGAACACTTGGCTTACACAACTCGGTTCCATGAATTGAGTCTTCTTGTGCCCCACATGGTCACTCCATTATCTCGTTGCATCGAAAAGTACATTGGTGGACTACCAAGACAAATTCAAGATACTGTCTTAGGTAGAAATCCTGCTACTTTGGAAGATGCCATCCGCCTGTCTGCTACCCTAACCGATAATCATGTTAAAGCTGGAACTCTTACCAAAAAGGGTTCTAAGAAAGTTGCTGAAACCGTAACCCCTCCTAACCACACCAAAGAAGCTACAACCGAGCCCTCTCGCAACACTAGAAAGAGGAAGGTTAGAAATTTTGCTGTGGTTACTCCTGCTGTTCCCGTGAACCAAGCTGCACCTATGGTTCAAGCACCAGTCAAAAAGCCATATGGTGGAATTTACCCACTTTGTGCCACCTGCAACTATCATCATCCCCAAAACATCCCATGTCGCCTTTGTACTTATTGTGGGAGATATGGTCATACGGTTAATGTTTGTAGGACCAAAGCCCTTACAGGCCAAGTCAACCCTCCAAACCAAACCGTACCTCAAGTGGCTAATCAAGGTGCTCCCGCCATTGCTAATGGGCGTGCTTGTTATGAGTGTGGTGACCCGAATCATTTTCGTAATCTATGTCCAAGGCTCGCAAATACTAGACAAGGTGGAGCTCGTGGACGTGCTTTCAACATTAACGCCAACGAAGTTCAAGCCAACAACGACGTGGTTAATGGTACGTTCCTTGTTAATAGTCAATATGCCTCCATTTTGTTCGATACCGGTGCCGATAAAAGTTTTGTGTCACTTAATTTTGAGCCTTTACTTGCAAAGACACGATCCCAATTAGAGAAAACCTTCACCGTTGAAGTAGCAAATGGTGACTCCCTTACAATTGAGTCTATTATCTATGATTGCTCTTTAGAACTTAATGATCATGCATTCCCAATCAACCTTATTCCAATGCCACTAGGAAGCTTTGACATTATCATAGGTATGGATTGGCTATCAAATCATCATGCCGAAGTTATTTGCTTTGAAAAGTGCATCCGAATTCCGCTACCTTCGGGAGAAACCTTAAGGGTTTTTGGTGAAAAGCCTTGCAAGGGTCTTAAATTGATGTCTTGTACTACTGCTCAAAAGTACTTACGAAAGAAGTACATCGCCTTCCTAGCTCATATTGTTCAAAAGGATGTCAAGGAGAAGAGTATCCAAGACATTCCCATTATTCGAGATTTTCCCGAAGTGTTTCCTAAAGATTTATCCGGTCTTCCTCCCGTTCGTCAAGTCGAGTTCCGTATTGATCTCATGCCCGGAGCTAACCTTGTTGCTAGAGCTCCTTATCGTCTTGCACCTTCCGAAATGCAAGAGCTCGCAAGTCAACTTCAAGAACTCTCCGATAAAGGGTTCATTCGCCCGAGTCATTCACCATGGGGTGCACCCGTCTTATTTGTAAAGAAGAAGGATGGATCATTTCGCATGTGTATTGACTATCGCGAACTCAATAAGCTTACTATCAAGAATCGCTATCCTTTGCCTAGAATCGATGATCTCTTTGATCAACTTCAAGGTTCTACGTGTTTCTCGAAGATTGATCTTCGATCTGGTTATCATCAGCTCCGTGTTCAAGAAGATGACATTCCTAAGACTGCTTTCCGAACAAGGTATGGTCATTACGAGTTCATGGTTATGCCTTTTGGATTAACCAATGCACCCGCAGTTTTCATGGACCTCATGAATCGTGTGTGCAAACCGTACCTTGATAAATTCATGATCGTTTTCATTGACGATATCTTAATCTATTCCAAGACTAAAGCCGACCATGAAGAACACCTTAGATTGGTTTTGGACCTTTTAAAGAAAGAACAACTATATGCCAAGTTCTCCAAATGTGAATTTTGGTTAAAAGAAGTTCAATTTCTTGGTCACATCATCAACGACAAGGGTATTCATGTTGATCCTGCTAAGATTGAAACGGTTAAGAATTGGAATGCCCCGAAGACTCCTACCGAAGTTCGTTCATTTCTTGGTCTTGCGGGTTATTATCGTCGTTTCATCTCAAACTTCTCAAAGATTGCTGTCCCTCTTACCGCCTTGACCCATAAGGGTAAAGCTTATGAATGGGGACCGAAACAAGAAGAAGCTTTCCAAACTCTTAAGCATAAGTTGTGCAATGCTCCCGTTTTGACTCTCCCCGATGGAAATGATGATTTAGTTGTCTATTGTGATGCTTCTAACCAAGGTCTTGGTTGTGTCCTCATGCAACGAGGAAAAGTGATCGCTTATGCATCAAGACAACTCAAAATTCATGAAAAGAATTATACGACGCACGATCTCGAGTTAGGTGCGGTCGTATTCGCGTTAAAGATTTGGAGACATTACCTATACGGCACGAAATGTGTGGTATTCACCGACCACAAAAGTCTTCAACATATCTTCAACCAAAAAGAACTCAATATGAGGCAACGACGTTGGGTCGAACTCCTTAACGACTACGACTGCGAGATTCGCTACCATCCCGGCAAAGCGAATGTTGTAGCCGATGCTTTGAGTCGAAAAGACCATGTTATGCTTCATTGCGCCCGTATTCAATCCGATATTCAAACCCGTATCCTGGAAGCTCAACACGTCTCGGTTACCGAGGGTAACATGTATGAAGAAATGTCGTGTGGTGTTGAACTTCTTCTTGAATCTAAAACCAATGGCTTACTATATTACTTGAACCGTATTTGGGTTCCCGATCGCAATGATCTCCGTACAAATCTCATGAATGAGGCTCATAAGACTCGTTATTCTATTCATCCTGGTGCGGATAAAATGTACCAAGATCTTCGTCAGCTTTATTGGTGGCCCGGTATGAAGAAGGACATTGCTCTTTATGTTGCCAAATGCTTAACTTGCTCCAAAGTCAAAGCCGAACATCAGCGTCCTTCTGGTTTACTCGAACAACCAGAAATTCCCGTGTGGAAATGGGAGAATTTAGCTATGGATTTCATTACCAAGCTCCCTCGCACCTCGAGTGGTTATGATAGTATTTGGGTGATCATTGATCGACTCACCAAATCTGCCCATTTCTTGCCTATTCGTGAAGACTTCAAAGTGGAGAAATTAGCCCGAATTTACGTTGATGAAATTGTGAGTCGTCATGGCGTTCCCTTGAACATAATATCCGATAGAGACGCTCGGTTCACTTCTCGATTTTGGCAATCTCTCCAATCTGCTCTTGGTACTCGTTTGGATTTGAGCACGGCTTACCATCCCCAAACTGATGGTCAAACCGAGCGAACAATCCAAACTCTTGAAGACATGCTTAGAGCTTGTGTAATCGATTTTGGTGGAAATTGGGATTCACATTTATCCCTTATTGAGTTTTCTTATAACAATAGCTACCACACAAGTATCAACATAGCTCCATTCGAAGCTCTCTATGGTCGCAAGTGTCGTTCTCCGATCTGTTGGAACGAGATTGGTGAAGCACAAATCACCGGTCCCGAGTTAATTCAAGAAACTTCCGACAAGATTATTCAAATCCGTGACAATATTCGAGTAGCGAGGAGTCGACAAAAGAGTTATGCCGACAAGCGTCGAAAACCCTTGGAATTCCAAGTCGGTGATCTCGTTCTTCTTAAGGTATCTCCATGGAAAGGTGTGATCCGTTTTGGAAAGAAAGGCAAGTTATCGCCTCGATATGTTGGTCCGTTCAAAATCCTTGAAAGGATTGGGAAAGTGGCTTACAAGCTCGAGTTACCTCCATCTCTTGGCAATGTGCATCCTACATTTCATATATCTAATCTAAAGAAGTGTCTCGCCGACGAAAATCTCCATATACCGCTTGACGACGTGCGCATTGATGAAAAGATGCACTTCGTTGAGAAACCGGTGGAAATTATGGATCGTGAAGTCAAGCAACTCAAGCGAAGTCGCATTCCTATCGTTAAAGTTCGTTGGGAATCTAAGCGTGGTCCTGAGTTCACTTGGGAACGAGAAGACCAAATGAAGCTCAAGTACCCTCATCTTTTTACCAATAATGTTGTTTCCTCTAGCTAAATTTCGGGACGAAATTCTCTCAACATGGGGAGACTGTAACATTTTGGATTTTAGTATGCCTATTTCAGTTCAATGTAATGCAATTTCAAGTTCTATACTCGTGCAATGCCTCATTATTTTCTCGTCGTAAAATTTAATGCAATGATCCTATACAAATTCGCAAGTTTTACTCGATTATTTACATTTAAACGCTATACAAGAAACTATTTGGTACAAACTTATCAAACCTGAAAAGTCAAGGACTAAAATTGAAAAACATCAAGAAACCCTAGTGAGCACGGTCGTGCTTCGTTCTAGCACGGTCGCGCCAAGTGCTTTGGCACGGTCGCGCGACCTGCTCTGGAACGATCGCGCCCGGTGCCTAGGCACGGTCGCGCCTCTCCCTGGCACGGTCGCGCCTGCGTAACAGAAAAACGTAAATGCAGATTAATCACCCGATCGTTCGAATCCGAAACCGTTATACGTTTCTTTTCCCCTTAACAATTGTATTACCACTTTTCAAATCCCAAACGCCTCAGTATTCATTTGCAAGAAAACTCTCTCAAGCAAATTTCAAGAAAGAAACTCTCTCAAAGCTTTTCGACCCAAATGCTCCCAACTCAGTAGCATAATCGCGATATCAAACCATCTCTGAAGCTTCCGGACTGTCTGGATTGACCGGAGTTGCAGTAAAGATCGTCGGAACTCGAGCCGTCGTCGCCGGAGCTTCCTTCCAACCGTTCTCTATAAATTCGTTTCGTTTCAGGGTAAATATAATCGTCTTCTCATTCATTTCAGTATCATTATCAAAAGCCCTCATCCAATTTGGGCTTCCACAATAGAAATCGACCAGAATCAGAAACCATGTTTCCAATAAAAATGATTTAATCGAACCCCTACTTAAACCCGATTTCCATACAATTAAGGTATATGAAAAGACACGTAATAACCTATTAATCAAAAGCCCTAACAATTCCAGTATTTAAAATACAAGAAATTCTCGATTCGTGTCTGATTTAGATTAGACACGGTCGCGCTAATCATCTAGCGCGGCCGTGCCTCGTTTAGCGCGGTCGTGTCATCCGTCCAGACCTTGTCATGCCCTTTGGGCTAGTCTCTGTTGTGTCTAAAAATCATAGACGCGACCGTGCCGGGCTAAGGCACGGTCGTGCCTGATGACTTGTCTAGATTGTGCTCCTGATTGATCAACCCGGTCGCGCCCCGACTAGCGCGGTCGCGCCCGTGGTTTGAGCACGATCGTGCCCTTCCGAGGCACGGTCGTGCTAGACTCAGAATTTTTAACAGAATTATAATTTTTATATTTTAATCAGTAAATGTTTCAGATTTTATAAAAAAATATGTTTTCTGTATTTAAAAATAGATTAAAAGTTTAATCTTGGCATAAATGTAATTTATTGAAAAGTTTATAAAAATTAAATTTATATTTATCATCTTACACTTAAATGATATTTTAAATAATTAAGTTACAAGATTTATAAATAATGATGACTTATTTACTTTACATTTTAAATCAAAATCGTTTTATTTATTTATACTTAATTACAATTAATATTGACATTATTTCATAAACTATAGTTATACACTTATTTATTTAATTCAAACCTAATTAAATTGTTTCAAACATATTTTACCTCAAACTTTATATATTTTATTCAATCCTTTTTAAATACAAACCAATGGTTTTACATACAAATCCAACTTTCATTTTTTAAACTTTATACATCTATGTGATTCAATGCATATTACTATTTAGGTTAAAGTGTGCTTTTCAAGGATCTTTTTGCTATCTATATTCCTTGTTAGCTTCACTTCCATACCAAGTGAGTATTCACAACCCCTTTTTACTCTTTTACACTTTTGAGGTGGAACATGAACTCTATACTCATTACACATTACACAATTACATTTACACAAACAACACAAGTGCAAAAATCCTATTTACATACATGTGTGCAAAAATTTGAGCTTTGTGCCCGAGTGCTAGGTGTGTTTAACCTTTGTATGTTCTTATGTGCAATCATTAACTATACAAGCCGACGGTTTTCAATGATGGATCTATTGAGTCTGACAAACCCACCCATGGTACGCGGTGATTGAAACCGACAACACATTTGTTTTGCATGCTAGTTACAAGGTTTGATTGTACATTTGGTTACACAATAGTTACTCCCCATAAACGCCTTATTTATCATGTCATGTAAAGGATTTGTTTTCAACTATATGCTATCTATATACAACTGTGTTATACTCACCAACTTTTTAGTTGACTTTATTTTATTCATGTTTCAGGCCTCAATATGTGAGATTGATTCAAGACGTGTTCAACATAGGATTTGGACTTAGCAAAATAAATCAAGAATTTTATGAATTGTTTATGTTTCTTGTTTGAATTTGATCTTGTACTTGGATTTATTGTAATGCAAATTTGACTTTAATATATTTCAATTTAGTCAACCATGTGCTATGAACAGTCTTACATGTCCCGCCCCGATGATTCCGCCATCGGTCGGGGTGTGACACTAAGTTCCAGGTTGTCCTTTAGACTTTGTAAAACTCTTTCCAAAACATTGTGTGTGACATATTCTCCCCTTTGAGCATCAAGTCGTTGAATCAAATAGATTCTCAGTTATCAACAACTCTTTACTCTTGCAGATGTCATTCACTGTCATGTGCTATGAACAACCACTATCAACAAACCAAATGTTATTAATAGTCCCTCTTGGTAAATCCTACACATATAACAAGAAACATTAATTTGAAATTGGGACCCAAGCCATGGTAGTCATGGGTCGTCCATCTGTATCAAAATAATAAACCTCACTCCATTCACAATCGAATCTCTCATCGATTTTCGGTGATTGCTCTGACGAGTCAGAAACAGAAACTTTAGATTTCCAAACATACTTATGTTCATTAAGTTCTTTTTGCTTAAAATGTGAAGTGTTTGAACAATCATGTTCATTTGGAAAATGTTTAGATTGTGAAAGCTCCTGTTCTAAAAGGTTTCCCAATCTTCTGTTTCTCCTCCGTATTTGAGGTCTAGAAAGCCTAACCTCATATTTTGAATTACCCTTTGGTGTATCATGAGGTTTAACCACATTTGGGTTAACATAAAGCTTACCATGAGTTCTTACCTTTCCTGGAGTAACATGTCGGTTACCTTTGGCGTTGTGAGGACAAGCAATCCGAATAAAACAAGATCTCGTCTCACGATATTCTCTCATATAAGGAATCTTCACACGATATGATGCACTTGAAGAAGATTCTCCTACATAAACTTCTTTTGGAGTTTGAGACTGAACAAACTTTTTCTCAACAGGTTTTGATTCAGACTTCATCTTCTATGGAACGACATGCTTCTTCCCTTTATTTTTGTAAGGACAGTTCACCACAATGTGTCCCATCTCATTACAATGAAAGCATGTACGCCAGTCTTTATAATCTCTGACATATGGAACTCTCCTTGAATTTGAAGAACTTCCAAATGTATAATTTCTAGATGAATTAGAATCAACCTTTGAGTCTTCTTTCTTAACCTCTTTCGGTATCCCCTCTACCTTAGCTTCATCAAAAAATTCATCATCACTCTCATCAGAGTACACCATATCTTCACCTGTGACTGGATTCACCTTCAACACAGTCTTAGGATCTAAATCCTCATCTTTTATAATACTAGGTGTAACAGAATAATTTCCGTTGAATGGTGGAGGAACATAACCAATACCACTAGTTCCCTTCCCCTATTTAGTATTATCATGATAATGTCCTAATAAGAATGATGAATTTCCAAAGCTTTCTATGCAATCTGATCACCTCTGCTTTAGATTCAACTAGTTCCTTATCTTTCTCAACAAGATCGTTATTTCTTTTCTCAATTTCTGCAAAGGACATATCCAGGTGATATGCCTGCTCTTTGATCTTCAAAGTCAGAGAATTTATATCCCTCTTCAGTGATTCTATCCTCTAAATACACACATTCTCATTATTCTTTAGTTTCTGATTTACCATGTGCATCGATTTCATATCACAAATGAGGTTTACGTTGTCATCCATAACCCTCATCATTTTATCCTTCACTGAAATACAATTAGAACAAAACGTTTCAGAGTTAGAAACTACCTCAACTTTTACTTCTGAAGAAGATGCACCATGAGCCATGAATACGTTTCAGAGTTGATCAACAATGACAGGCTTTGCATCAGTTTCTAAGTCACTCAGATCATCTTCAACTGTCTGAAAGCTTTCTTCAGTCATCACATCAGTCTCAGTAGATTGAGTACTTTCACAAGAAAGAATACTCTCACTATCAGTTAAATCAACAGAAGAATCACTTTGAGAATCACCCTGCTTCTCCAATACGTCTTTGATCAAGACCACAAACGCTTGAGAAGTTGCTTCACCTTTTTTCTTCAATGCTTTCCATAGATCTCTTGAAGTTGGACACTTCCCGAGACTATGAATGATTTCTTTTGGTAAAGATATCGTTAAAGTTTCACACGTTTTCATCTCTCGATCAAAATTCTGTTTTTCTACTTTAGTAAGAGCTGTCACTGGTTTAGGAACATCACGAAATTCTAGAAAGTCAAAAGTAGGATGCACATATCCTTCTGTTATTGGTCTCCGAAAATTTTCATCAGTTTCTGATACGAACTGTTCGAACCGGACTTTCCAACTAATCTGATATGCACAAAAGCCTTGGTGGCATAATTTCAATCTCATTATCATCACATGAAATTGTCATTTTGAAATTTTTACGAAAATATCCATAAACTCTATGTTTTGTGATATAAAAGAGAGTTTATTTACCTGTTGTTTCTATTGTCAATTCGTATACATACGTTAACACGAAGGATTCCACACTCCGTGTTATCGATACGTCCTGTCATGAGATCGATCTGAGATGAGTCATGTGGACCTACAAGTGGTATCATAGCTTTTGCTCATGATTTGTGTTTGATTCTTGGTGATTAGAGACGTTTTTGTGTACAATTTGACAAGAAATTGATCATTTTTAGAAGTTTGTGTATCCATGGAGTTTTCAAGTTCTTGAAGTTGATTTTACTGCTGAATTCGTGGATTTGAAGTTGATTTTGTTGAAATTAATCCTATAGAAGTGTTCTAATTCATAAAATACTAAATCCTACGGTCCAATTTCTTCCAATTCCTTCAGATCTGCGAGAAATGATGATTTTCGGTGCTTTGAGTTCGTGTTTGGGTTG
This sequence comes from Smallanthus sonchifolius, assembly GCA_023525975.1. NCBI lineage: Eukaryota > Viridiplantae > Streptophyta > Magnoliopsida > Asterales > Asteraceae > Smallanthus > Smallanthus sonchifolius. The sequence goes on from CM042045.1 coordinate 31,231,042, forward strand.
CTGAGTTTGTTATAGCTGAAGCAAGCGAACTTGCTGATATTTGTTGCAGGTGAACTTAACAAGCGAACTTATTAAGTTCACTTCTCACAGCTCAAGCGAACTTAGTAGGCAAACTTATCAAGTTCGCTTCACTCTGTTCAAGCGAACTTATTAAGTTCGCTCAGGCAGATTTGACAATAGAAACAATAGGTAAATAAACTTTCTCTTTATATCACAAAACACAGAGTTTACAAGTTTCACTGATTACAATCGATTCAGTCCCTCTACTGCTCTTCAACAGAATCTGTAAACACCAATTTATAGACACAAACTTGCTATAGGCGAACTTAACAAGTTCACTTCTAAAGATGAAGTTCGCCTCTGTATGAACTTGTACAATATTCCTTAGGCGAACTTAACAAGTTCGCTCCTAAAGATACTTAGGCGAACTTGTTAAGTTCGCCTCTCTATGAACTTACACAGAATTTTATCAACAATTACAAAACATGTCCTAACAAATACAATGGTATTGTGATGATGACACGGATGGATCGGATGTCCTAATTATGTTTAGGAACAATGGGTAGACAAACTAGTCGTCGGAATCAAGGACTTCCTAATTTAGTAATTAAAGTAAAAATGGTACGTATCAAACGTCGCAAAATATGAGTTAATAATATATATATATATATATTATTGTTTTCGTTTGTTTGTTTGAGTTAAAAATAATAACCTTGAATAATATAAATAATTTTATTATTTTGAAACGTAAGAATAATAATTAAAAACGAGTTATCAAATCAAAAACTCGAATATTAATATAAAACAATCGTTTGCGTGATTTTTTAATAAATTAAATAATATGTTAGTGAAACAATATAATTAATATATTATTTTTAATATAATCAAATTGCTTGAAAATGTATAATAAAATCAATCCCGACACTACGAGAGTTTTCTGGGTTTAAAACGTATTATTATAATATTATAATAATAATGGGAAGGGTTTTATATAAAAATAATGTTAAAAAAATGATTTAAAACAAAGCATGGGTGGAGGGACTCGAACCCGGGTCTCCTACCCAACAGCACAAATCTCTAACCACTCTAACCCGCTAGGGTATCGTACACAACACCGGGCTAGAACAATTTTAATCATGAACACCATGGTGTCCTTCCCTCATGCGAGCCGAACCCAATCCTAGTCCCAAAAACCATGAATCTGATAACTATTGATCAAAGCAACATAGGGGTTTTGTTCATTAGCTTCAAACGAAATTGTGGTGATGCTTAATTGCAAAATCAACAAGTTTTGAATCGTTAATTCTCGTTTTGAAAAATCGAACCCTAGGTTATGAACTCAGAATCGATTTAGTTAAATCTTATAATAAAAGTTGTCGAATTCATGGGGCTTTCAAAGGGTTGATGTTTGCGAATCTATCAATATAAATTAAATGAATTGAGATCGTGTCTAGGATAGATTTTGATTAAACCATTCAAGCTATGAACCCTAGAATCAGTGCATGATAAATTCGAAAGTGTAAACACGAATTGACATGGGGCTTTTAATTTAGACATTGAGACGGAGCTAAAGGTGTGATTAGTTACCAGAATTTATGTCGAATTGGTGGAGTTCGACTAAAAATGGATTCTGACTTGCGTGACTTTATCTCCGGCGACACAGGCTTCGTCTTCCATCGGATTGGATGGTGTAACAGGTTCTGAGGAATGTGGGTGAGATGCGCAGGCGTTCAATTGGAGAGTGAATGATCGAAATGAACAAATTTGATGGTTTCATGCTTAGAAGTTGACGGTTACAGGTTTGAGGGAGTTAATAGGATTAATTCGCACGTAATTGTGATGTTAAATGCTACAATGATGATCGACCTCGTCATTTACATGCATTACTGTTACGAATTTGGACAATTATTCGGTTATGAATTTGGGTCTAGAACATCACGAGTTTGACTTCAAAAATGCTTCACTTTAGGCTAATTCCAGATCTGGTCCCCGTAGTTTAAGATTAAATATTGACAGAATTGGTCCCTTGGGTTTAAGATTGAGTTAATTGGGTTATGATTTAACTGGATATCGCTAACGGGGTTAACATTGCCGGATTGTCACAAAGAAATGGTGAGTTGTTTGATTATGAGCTTGGAGTCTGGGGATGAGTGACAATGGGAGGGTAGTAGTTGCTTGAACTAGGAACTGAGTGGTCAGAGTAAAGTGCAGAGGAAGTGGTGGTGGATGATGAGGCTGTTGAGTAACTTGAGCTTCTCTTTTTGGCTTGAATCATTTCTAATTCATAGGTCTTCAGCATTCCAAACAGCTCAGTCATCTGCAGAGTCTTTAAATTTTCAGTTCTTCTGATTGACACTGTGTAAAGTGTCCAGCGGCTTGGCAGAGACCTGATAAACTTCTTGAGAATGTCTTCATTCTCCAGCTTCACTTTTGAGCATTGTAGCTCTCCCACAAGGTAGGTGTACATGTTATACAACACGGTAGGAAACTCACCTTCCTTCCAGACAAAGTTTTCATATTGTTGCTTCAGAATGTCTCTTCTATTTTCTTTCCCCTCTTCTGACCCAGTAAACATCTTCTCAAGAGCCACCCATAGCTCCTTGGCAGACTTATATTCTCTGAAGTTGTGGAAAACTTCATTTGGCAAGCACATCTGAATGGCTCCCAAGGCTTTGAAGTCTACCTACATCTTCTTGATATCTTCATCTGAATACTTTGAGGGTACTTTGGGGACTGATGGACCTCCGGAATCAGCAGAGGCCACCATGGGTACATATGGTCCATCTTTAATGGATCTCCACATTCCATACTCTTGATAGCAAAAGAAACTTTCCATCATGAGCCACCCATAATGGATCTCCACATTCCACATTCCATACTCTTAATGGATCTCCACATTCCATACTCAAGAGCCACCCATAGCTCCTTGGCAGACTTATATTCTCTGAAGTTGTGGAAAACTTCATTTGGCAAGCACATCTGAATGGCTCCCAAGGCTTTGAAGTCTACCTACATCTTCTTGATATCTTCATCTGAATACTTTGAGGGTACTTTGGGGACTGATGGACCTCCGGAATCAGCAGAGGCCACCATGGGTACATATGGTCCATCTTTAATGGATCTCCACATTCCATACTCTGGATAGCAAAAGAAACTTTCCATCATGTTCTTCCACATATCATAGTCTTCTCTAGACACCAGTCTTGGTGGTCTGTTGATGCTTCAAATATCATCAAAACTATTGTTTTGTGCCATTTCTGGATTTGTGATATATGGTGCTTTAGCAAAGAGATAGTAGTGAATAGAACTAGAGAGTGATTAAATAAGTGTGAGTTTGTTTAATCTGCAAGCCAAAGCTCTGATACCACTTGTAGGATCGGTGAATACAAGATGGTTCTATTCTAGTTGAGATTGGCGGAAACAATCACAACTATACAATGTAAACAGGTAAACACAAAGAATACTGATAAATGCAAATTGTATTAAGCTTCAATGTTTACAAGATTACAAAGAAAACTCTAAGAAAGCACACTTGTACAAATGAAGATACAATACATATAAAGGAACTTAGAATCAAGACAAACCCTTGATTCTAAGGATCATATCAAACACAGACCGTTGATCTTGGACAGTTACAAGCTATGCTACAATTGGTAGACAACTAAAAGACAATCTGCAGCAAACAGTTGTGATCAGGGCAAAAGTCTTCTTAGGAATCTTTGCAGGAGACTTCAGAAGTAGTATCTTTGTCTTTAATCATCTGCACCAATAGCATTCCTTCTACTGATAGATGTGTCAGTGTTGTAGCAGAGGAGTCAGTAGCAAAGTCAAAGCTGCTGATGATTTTCCTATCAGCAGCATCAAGTGTTTGATGCTGCTGAGAAGCCTATCAGCAGCAACTCTGGACTTCAGCAGATAAGGTTGTCCGCAGCAGAGTTGTTCGTCAGCAGGAGAACAACTATCAGTAGCAAACAAGCTTATCCGCAGCAACTTGTTGGTCAGCAGCAAAATTGTGGAGTCCGCAACAGTTGTACTTAGAGAATTTTGTAGCCATCAGTCTTTATATCTACAAACTCCCCCTAGACTGATGCTACCAAAACCCTCTTACAAATTTTGTTGCTACTATCCTTGCTATCTCATAGCCTCTAGGGTCCTTGCTGGGATTATAAAGAGGAAGCTCAGACAGAGACTTGATGTCCTTGCTTGGCATCTTAAAGATGGCCTTGCTAGAGCATCTCATCTGTTGACCTCTGACAGCTGTTATAGTGAATTCATCCTTCTCAGCATTGTAAGACCAGCTAGTGAATGGAAAGTGGGATTGGAGAGGTTTAGCATCAATGACTACATCTTTTCTAGGGTTGAAGTGACGTTTTATCACTAGCAACAGATGCCTTCCACTTTCATTCTCAGTCTCATGAGCTTCACCCAGCTCCATCATTCTTCTAAGATCAGAATATGGGAGCTGCATCACCTCATCAACAGTTTTATAAATTGACCTTTTTACTTCTGCCCTCCCCTGAAGATTTCAAACCATTGATCTTGATTACTATAGAACCAATAAACAATTTCTCTTGAATCTTTTGGTTTGGTAGTAGGTTTGGTTTTCTTCTTGAGGGGCTGTTGATGAAGAGGAGCTGGGTGGGAGGATTTGGACTCTTTGGGTGGAGAGGAGGGAGGTCTAGGAGGGAGAGTGAAAGGTTGTTGGATAGAGGAAGGAGTGGATGAGGGAGTAGACTTGGGTTTCTTTTGTTTTCTGTCATCAGTTTGAGTATTTACCCTTTTCTTTGAGCCTGTCTTCCCCAATCTCTCTTCCTCTTCCTTCTTTACTGACACACAAGGCTTGTAGGTTCATAAAACTCATTGGACCTAGCCTCTTTCCACTCTCTCCTCTAGCCTTCAGGAAGTCCATCATGACCTTCCTTTCTTCATGGGTCCTTATGTTAAATGCAATGGTCTTTTTGGACTTTTGTTTGGCTTTTTCTTCTTCGTCAGCTCTTTTCTTGTTTGCCAATTGACCTTGCTGACCCATGAAAGCTCTATAGATTTCTTTATTTGACAATTTCTCAAGGTAGTCTGCATCCTCACCTTGAGAAATCAGAGCTTCTGTCCACTCCTCTCTCATCTCTTTGGCTAGTTCAGAGTCAGTTATCCTGAACTTAGCCTCTTCTCTTCTTTTCTTTTCTCTTTCTTCTTCTGCTACTTCTTTATTGAGTTGTTCCTGCAGCTGAAGAGCTAGAGCTTCATCTTCTTGTAATTGTGTAGCTGCAGAAACTTTAACTTTCAAAGTATCCAGTTGCCTAGCATGCAACTGGATCTGTTGTTCCCTGAGGAGAATGGCAGCTTTCCTTTCTTGAATCTTTCTAAGCTCAGCCATCTCCTCTTATTCTCTTTCTCTTCTTTTCTTCTCTTTTTCTCTATTCTTTCTTCTTCTTCTTCAATCATGATGCCCTTCCCCTTGTCTTTATTGGATGCCTCTGCTTCAGCTTCATGGATCACAACAACAGATGTAAGAGATGCTGTTGGGATCTCAGCTTCAGCTTCAGCTTCATTGGCAATCTGAGGAACAGACACAGAGGAAGGGACTGCTTCACTCTCTTCCTTTTCCCATTCATTCCCATGTATAGCTTTAAAAGCCTCTCTGAAATTTTGAGCAACCACTTTTCTTGACTCTACTTCTGCATTCAGTATAACAGTTGGTGAGGAGGGAAGAGATAGATCTGAGTCAGAACCATCCATTGCAATCCATCCCTCCTTTTCAAGAAAAGCTTTGATAATCTTGATCATTGCTTGACTTTCTAAGGAGTTGATGTTGCAGATGTGTGTCCTGAGCTCAAAGACCTTATGCAGGAAATCTAGATTGAGGAGCAGATTTCTTGAATGTTGTTGATTTTGAAGGATGATCCATCACACAAGAAGAACTGAAAACCAGAGGACACAGTGCTTGACCATCCTTGCACTTCCAGACCCCTGAACATTTCATTATAGAAGAATCTTCTTAAACATAGAACTTGTTCTTTTGTTAAAGCACTGCTCCTTATCAAGTCAAGTCTTGGAGCTGGTCTTTGTTCTGCTGTTCTTGAAGAATCTGCAGTATGTTTAGGATAGGCCTTCTTCTAGAAACCATTCAAACCAGGGCATATTATCTTCCATCAAGACGCAGAATCTATCAATTGCAAGTTCTGCTGAGAGATCTGTGGAAGTGTTGATGCATCTTGTTAAGTACATTTCAAGGACTTGAAGTGGATTCAGTGTATTCGAATTCAGCTCTTCTATTCCTCAAAATTCCCATCCAATCCAGAATCTCTCAGATAGACCATCATACCCCCAAGCTAGGATAGAGTCAAACTCTAGCTTATGTGCAGTCAGTGTGAATTGAGGGGCAATGGTCTGTCTTGATATACTTGCAGCAACTGGCAATATGTTGAATGATAGAGGTTTATCTTCAACTTTTCTTTTATTTTCCAATACCTCATCAACAGCTCTGACCGCTAACTTTCAGTCCTCAGAGATATCTTCCTCTTCATCTACTGAGTATGGCAAGTCATGGATTTGAACAAAAGCATGCTTGAAGAGTGTACTTTGAAATGCAGCATGCTCTTGTATCCAGTCATCAAGACTGTCAGCATCATCTTCAGTAGTAACTATCTCCCCCTTTTTGGTTGCATCAGTGCATAGAGTTTCATCTGTTTGAGTGCCCGCTGATACAAGGGAAGGAGTAGTCACAGGTGGGAATTTATGGGCTTCATGTAAGGCCTCTTTCCCGGGTAGCCTCACTTGTTGGATTTACTCATAAACATAGTCATAAAATATTGAATTTATATTAAAAACATTCGTCATCCAATTACAAAATCATAACAGCGGAAGTCTTTACAATTAAAAACATAACATTGTTCGAAGACATATAAAACAAAAGAGGGATGTCAGTCTCGTGCCGGGTAACCTCCACGCCATCGCACGACCTCATCTTCCTTTACCTGAAATGTATACTAAAAGTCATCTAACGCTGGTGAGTTCGAGTTTAATGCAATTAGGTATAAACATTCTTTTCTTTATGAGTATGCATAATTATATATATACGTTTATATAAGTGCACATTGACTTGAATTGCTTCTCATCTATCATTCTTCGCAAATACATATAGATATATATATTCACATCATTGGTCTCATTTATTTTCATAACTTTTGCTTCTCTTTCTTCTTTATTTTGTGATTACATATATATATGCATTCACCTTTTATTTTGTTTTCTTTACATTCATGGGTAATACTCTTAAGGGTGATCAACCCGTCTTTTGGTTACGAAGGTCACAAAGACAATCGCCGCGGTCCATCGTCATGGCCCACCTATACTTACAACCGTCCGGCAACAAGTGCCGTCCGTCATTTTATTCTTACAACCGTCCGGCAACCTTTGTCCGTCCGTCATGACTTACAACCGTCCTACCGTCGTAGGCCGTAATTCGCCCATCTACCCGAAGGTATCCGTTTCCCATGCGACTATTATTTATACAACCGTTCTACTATAAGATGCCAATTTTTCTTAGACCGTCCGTTAATAACTTTAGTACGTCCTAGCTGATGAAGGAGCGCACTTGTGGCATTCGTACGTCTTAGCTGATGAAGGAACACACTTGTCCCGGTTGTACGATAGTCACGTGGTCGTCCGTCTACCGAAGTAGCCGTTATCATCGAAGCGTCCATAACATTTTCTTATACTTGGCAAGCAATATATACATGGATATAAAGCAAGATTTCTTCTTTACACGTTATGTCATACTTTCGTTCATTCTATAAAAATCTTACGTTTCATTCTTTATTCATAATTCTATTTTGTGTAAAGATATGTATATATATATATATATATATTTGTATACCACGTATGATCACATTGACATTCATAACTGTTATTCATTTAGTGTATACATTTCAGCCCCAAAACATTTAATAAGGTTTGCACATAACATAGAAAGGGGGCACATAGAACTCACCTGATGAGTAGTTTCTGAAATACACTAAGCTGGCTACTGAGCGTCACTAATGTCACTCACGATCTGTATAATAAAGTCATACTCGTAAGGTAGTGCTCCTAGATGACATTAGACATTACTATGCTTGAAATTAGTAGTTTCGATGGATTTGCTTTATCGAAACTTGGTAGTTTCGATAGGTTGCTTCTGTCGAAACTTGGTAGTTTCGATAGGTTGCTTCTGTCGAAACTTGGTAGTTTCGATAGGTTGCTTCTGTCGAAACTTGGTAGTTTCGATAGGTTGCTTCTGTCGAAACTTGGTAGTTTCGATAAGTAACTTAGGTGTAATCTTAGCTTCGGATCGTGGGCTTATATCGAAACTATGGTAGTTTCGATGGGTATGCATACATCGAAACTGAGTAGTTTCGATGGGTCTGCACATATCGAAACTAAGTAGTTTCGATGGGTCTGCACATATCGAAACTAAGTAGTTTCGATGGGTCTGCACATATCGAAACTAAGTAGTTTCGATGGGTCTGCACATCGTCTTCCCCAAAAATCTGAAGTTTTTGCATGCAAGTTTGATCGAGTCAATATCTAAATTTTTTCTTTGATCACAACGTTCGTTTTTCATTCTAGATGCTATACCTAAGCTCACTTTCAAGTTCCATCCGCAAAATCGTTATCTTTTTAGCCAAAACCTGAAACTTCCCAAAACGAACAAAAACTCATAATGTGATCGAATCGTTACCTGGATTGTAATTCTGATTCGGAGGTTTTGCTCACGGGCTCAGCTGTAACGTGCTCCTCCAATCTCGTGACGATCCGTCGACTTTCTCTCTCTAGACCCGAGCTTTCCTTTCTCTCTCTAGAAGCTGAGATTGGTGGAAAATGAGAAGTTTGGGCAGCCCTTGCCCTTATATACTTGGGCTACCTTCGGCCCGTTGGAGCCGAGCCCAAGCCCATCCATTTTTCTTTCGTCATTTGAAAATTATAATTTCGATCGTGCCATTATTTATTTATTACCATTTTTGGGATGTTACAAGTCTACCCCCCTTAAAGAGGTTTCGTCCTCGAAACTGCTTATACGTTAAATAATTGAGGGTATAGTCCCCTCATCTCGTCTTCTTTTTCCCACGTAGCTTCTGACCCTTTTCTGTGCTTCCATTGTATTTTGACTAGAGGAATCGACTTATTGCGCAATCGTTTTTCAGCTCTGTCAAGGATGGCTATCGGTTCCTCTACATAATTTAGACTGTTATCTACTTCGATCTCGTCGTAAGGTATGTGAGCTGTGTCGTCAGCTAGGCACTTACGTAAGTGGGACACGTGGAACGTAGGGTGTATTCCACTAAGCTCAACGGGTAGGTCGAGTCTGTAAGCAACTTGACCCACTCTTGCTAGAATCTTGAAAGGTCCGACAAACCTTGGGCTTAGTTTGCCACGCTTTCTGAATCGGATGATTCCTTTCCATGGTGATACCTTTAACAGTACCACGTCCCCTACTTGAAACTCTAAATCCCTTCTTCTCTTATCCGCGTATGATTTCTGTTTGTCTTTTGCAGCTTTCATTCGAGCTTTGATTTGATCAAATTTCTCAGAAGTAGCTTTGACCACTTCGAGACTTGCAAAATCCTTCTGTCCAATTTCCCCCCAACAAACTGGGGTCCTACATCTCCTTCCATACAACATTTCAAATGGTGGCATAACAATCGTTGAATGATAGCTATTGTTATATGAGAATTCTGCCAATGGTAGATGGCTGTCCCAGCTCCCACCGAAGTCAATGATACAGGCTCGGAGCATGTCCTCCAAGGTCTGAATGGTCCTTTCAGATTGACCATCGGTTTGAGGGTGGTAAGCTGTGCTGATGTTCAGCCTAGTGCCCATCGATTCACTGAATTTCCTCCAAAACCTTGACGTGAATCTAGTATCCCTGTCGGACACAATCGACAGCGGCATACCATGTCTGCTCACAATTTCCTTGATAAATATTTCTGCTAGCTTTTCAGAAGAAGAAGTTTCGCGTATTGGCAAGAAGTGAGCACTCTTTGTCAAGCGGTCGACGATCACCCAAATGGTATCATTGCCTTTAGCTGTTCGTGGTAGCTTGGTAATGAAGTCCATCGTGATCTCCTCCCACTTCCATTCCGGTATTAGTAGAGGTTGTATTTTACCGCATGGTTTCTGGTGCTCGGCCTGAACTAGTGAACACGTTAGGCACTTGTTCACGTACTCGGTCACATCATTCTTTATGCCGGGCCACCAGTACTCTTTCTTCAAGTCTTGATACATTTTGTTTATCCCAGGGTGGATGGAATAGCGAGACTTATAGGCCTCCTCGAGTATTTTGGCTCTAAGCTCGCCAATCTTAGGTATCCACATCCGGCCAAACCTAGTTCGTACACCATATACATTTGCATCCAAATTCCCTTGTTGTCCTACTATTCTTTCCCGTTTAATATTTCTTCCTAATAGTGCTTCATCTTGTGCTTTTAATATTTCACTCATCAAATCTGGTGTTATAACCAGCTGACATGCTTTGATCCATATAGGTTCCGATTCTTCCTTTCCGCTTAAAGCGTCAGCCACCACGTTTGCCTTGCCTGGATGGTACAATATCTCACAATCATAGTCTTTCAGTAGCTCTAACCATCTCCTTTGTCTCATGTTTAATTCCTTTTGCCCGAAAAAGTACTTCAGGCTTTTGTGATCTGAGTAGATGGTGCATTTGACTCCATACAGGTAGTGCCTCCATATTTTCAACGCGAAAACTACTGCTGCTAACTCTAAGTCGTGTGTTGGGTAGTTAACCTCGTGAATCTTTAGTTGCCGCGAGGCGTATGCAATTACCTTTCCTCGTTGCATAACTACGCACCCCAAACCCTGCCCCGAAGCGTCAGAATAGACTACCAAGTCTTCATTTCCCTCAGGTAGAGTCAAGACTGGAGCCTGGGTTAATCATGCCTTAAGTTCTTCAAACGCGTTGTTTTAGGTTTGACCCCATTCATACTTCACTTCCTTCCGTGTCAACTTAGTTAGTGGCAAGGCTATTCTTGAAAAATCTTGAATGAACCTTCGATAGTAGCCCGCCAATCCCAGAAAACTTCGTATCTCTGTTGGTGTCTTTGGGACGTTCCATTCCTTTACTGCCTCGATCTTTGCAGGATCCACCATGATGCCGTTTGGGTTTATTACATGACCTAGGAATTGGACTTCCCTAAGCCAGAACGCGCATTTGAAGAATTTTGCGTACAACTTTTCCTGCTTTAGCACCTCCAGAACCTCCCTTAGGTGACAGTGGTGATCACCCTCGCTTTTCGAATATACCAGTATGTCGTCTATAAAAACTATCACTGATCGATCCAACATGGGTCGACATACTCTATTCATAAAATCCATAAACGCTGCTGGTGCGTTGGTCAATCCGAAAGACATCACGAGAAACTCATAATGCCCATAACGCGTGCGAAACGCGGTCTTTGGTACGTCTTCCTCTCATACTTTCAACTGATGGTAACCCGACCTAAGATCGATCTTTGAGAACCAACTCGCACCTTGCAGTTGATCAAAAAGGTCATCTATTCTAGGTAGTGGGTATTTGTTCTTTACTGTCCTCTTGTTAAGTTCACGGTAGTCAATGCACATGCGCATGCTGCCGTCTTTCTTCTTTACGAATAGTACCGAAGCGCCCCATGGTGAAATGCTCGGTCTAATAAATCCTTTTTCTGTTAATTCCTGTAGTTGAGACATCAACTATTTCATTTCTGACGGAGCCAATCGGTAGGGGGCTTTGGCAACGGGCTCAGCTCCTGGCAGTAAATCAATCTGAAATTCTATTTCCCGATTGGGTGGCAACCCAAGTAGATCCTCAGGGAATACTTCCGGAAAGTTGCACACCACGGGTACATTCTTGAGTGCTTTCGTTTTCAATCTATCGTCAATAACATATGCCAGATAAGCTTTGCAACTGCGCCTCATGTAACTTTCGGCCTTGATCATCGAAATGACGTTTGGCATTGTGCAATTCCAATCCCCATAAACCGTAATTGGACTTCCGCTAGGAGCTTTGAGGTGTATCCTCTTACGTTTACATATGATTTGAGCTTCGTTGGCAGCTAACCAATCCATACCCAATACTATATCGAATCCTCCTAAGGTGAGAAGGAATAATCTAGAAGGAAACTTATGGCCCTCTATTTCTATGATACAATCCTCTGTTACTTGAAACACTGTCGAATTTTTACTCACGGCAGTTTGTACGCTAAAGGCCTTTACTATGGTGTTGATAGTGCAATCCAGTTTACGACTAAATGCATTTGATATGAAGCTTTTACTAGCACCGGAGTCAAATAAAATAGCAGCATTTTCATCATTTACTAGAAACGTACCTGACACAACATCAGGGTTTCCTCTTGCTTCTTCCTCAGTCAGTGCATAGGCTCGAGTCCTAGCCTTTGGCTGTTCCTTTTCAGCTTCCTTTTCTTTTCCCGAACCGGATTGTCTGGTTTTCCTGCAATCCCTAGTCAGGTGACCAAACAGTCCACATCTTTGGCATTTAGTGTCTCTTAAGCAGTCACGAGAATAGTGCCCCGCCTTCCCACACCTGTAAATGTGGTGGAGCCGACCCGACACTCGCCAAAATGTTGCCTTCCACATTTCTTGCAGGTTTCATATTTATCCGACCTTGGTTTCTTATTTTCAGTAGTTACGTTCCCTCTTCCGGTACCTCTAGATGGGTTCTCCCACTTTCTCTTTTGTGTCTCAGGTGCCGGGTCCTCATTGGCGTAGTCGTCGTAGACGATTCCGCTCAGATTCACTACCGACTCGAAGGTCAAGGTTAGGTTAGCTTTTACATGAACACGGACCCGTTGTGGCAACCCCTTAACATAGTACTTGATCAAACGGTCTTCAGTTTCTACCAGGTGGGGTACTAGTTGAGTTAGCTCATTGAATCTCGAAGTATACTGGCGGTGCGTCTTGTTTCCAGCCTTAAGGTTTAGGAATTCATTTTGCACTCGATCAATTTCGTTCTGTGGACAGAACTTTTAGATGATCAGCTTCTTCAAGTCGTCCCATGTCATTCTGTTTATAGCATTTGGTGACTTAGTTCTCTGAATATTCCTCCACCAACTTAGTGCTTCGTTGGTGAAAGAATGAGCAACGTATTTAACAGCCTGGTCTGGTCGACACTCGCTGATGTTGATTACAGCATTCATCCTCTCAATCCATTCAAGCGTTGCCACTGAATCCTTGCTCCCATCGAACTTGGGTGGGTCTCCGTCCTTAAAGACTTTGTAAGTACACCCACGGTTGCTCGATCCTATCTTTATTTCATCCCCATCACTATCATATACTTTCTCTTCATTATCTCCTTCATCCTCCTCTTTACTTTTCTTTATTGCCTCGGATAGTATATCAGGCAATACCTTCTTCAAAGTGAGCACAACTTCACGGGCAATAGCATCCCTGACTTCAGGTTCCAACTGTATAGGCCCTGTACTGTCGTCCCTAATTGGGGTCACTTCTGTTTCGTGCACACTTTCGGTGTGCTCTGTGTGGACACTCTCTTCTTCTTCAATTCTTTGGTTCAACGGAGGTCTACCTCGTCGGCCAGTGCGACCGCCACGAGGTCTTGTTCTTCCTCCACCAGCCATAGCTCTTAATTTCCTGATAGTTAAAAAGGGAATACATCAATGTCATTTCTTCAGATCGTAGTTTCGAACAGTACGAGCAAGGCAAATTCTTAATTACAGTGACCGGTTTGTGATTACTAATTTACATTGCTTTTCGGGTTCAAAACTCTTCAAATCAGTCATGGCATTAACATCTATTTGTTCTAAGTTATGGTATCTATTCTTATGCAAGAGCATTAACTTTATTACTTACTTACCGTGCTGGCGTTGGCGTTGGTTACCCATACTGACATCCGTGCGTTGGTCCCATAATCAGTTTGAGTCCAGACATTTAGGGATGTCTGAATCTCTCAAACTATTGCTCTGATACCAACTTGTAAGGCCCCTTTCCCGGGTAGCCTCACTTGTTGAATTTACTCATAAACATAGTCACAAAATACTGAATTTATATTAAAAACATTCGTCATCCAATTACAAAATCATAACAGCGGAAGTCTTTACAATTAAAAACATAACATTGTTCGAAGACATATAAAACAAAAGAGGGATGTCAGTCTCGTGCCGGGTAACCTCCACGCCATCGTACGACCTCATCTTCCTTTACCTGAAATGTATACTAAAAGTCAGCTAACGCTGGTGAGTTCTAGTTTAATGCAATTAGGTATAAACATTCTTTTCTTTATGAGTATGCATAATTATATATATACGTTTATATAAGTGCACATTGACTTGAATTGCTTCTCATCTATCATTCTTCGCAAATACATATAGATATATATATATTCACATCATTGGTCTCATTTATTTTCATAACTTTTGCTTCTCTTTCTTCTTTATTTTGTGATTACATATATATATGCATTCACCTTTTCTTTTGTTTTCTTTACATTCATGGGTAATACTCTTAAGGGTGATCAACCCGTCTTTTGGTTACGAAGGTCACAAAGACAATCGCCGCGGTCCATCGTCATGGCCCACCTATACTTACAACCGTCCGGCAACAAGTGACGTCCGTCATTTTATTCTTACAACCGTCCGGCAACCTTTGTCCGTCCGTCATGACTTACAACCGTCCTACCGTCGTCGGCCGTAATTCGCCCGTCTACCCGAAGGTATCCGTTTCCCAATCGACTATTATTTATACAACCGTTCTACTATAAGATGCCAATTTTTCTTAGACCGTCCGTTAATAACTTTAGTACGTCCTAGCTGATGAAGGAACGCACTTGTGGCATTCGTACGTCCTAGCTGATGAAGGAACGCACTTGTCCCGGTTGTACGATAGTCACGTGGTCGTCCGTCTACCGAAGTAGCCGTTATCATCTAAGCGTCCATAACATTTTCTTATACTTGGCAAGCAATATATACATGGATATAAAGCAAGATTTCTTCTTTACACGTTATGTCATACTTTCGTTCATTCTTTAAAAATCATACGTTTCATTCTTTATTCATAATTCTATTTCGTGTAAAGATATGTATATATATATATATATATATATTGTATACCACGTATGATCACATTGACATTCATAACTGTTATTCATTTAGTGTATACATTTCAGCCCCAAAACATTTAATAAGGTTTGCACATAACATAGAAAGGGGGCACATAGAACTCACCTGATGAGTAGTTTCTGAAATACACTAAGCTGGCTACTGAGCGTCACTAATGTCACTCACGATCTGTATAATAAAGTCATACTCGTAAGGTAGTGCTCCTAGATGACATTAGACATTACTATGCTTGAACTTAGTAGTTTCGATGGCTTTGCTTTATCGAAACTTGGTAGTTTCGATAGATTGCTTCTGTCGAAACTTGGTAGTTTCGATAGGTTGCTTCTGTCGAAACTTGGTAGTTTCGATAGGTTGCTTCTGTCGAAACTTGGTAGTTTCGATAGGTTGCTTCTGTCGAAACTTGGTAGTTTCGATAAGTAACTTAGGTGTAATCTTAGCTTCGGATTGTGGGCTTATATCGAAAGTATGGTAGTTTCGATGGGTATGCATATATCGAAACTGAGTAGTTTCGATGGGTCTGCACATATCGAAACTAAGTAGTTTCGATGGGTCTGCACATATCGAAACTAAGTAGTTTCGATGGGTCTGCACATCGTCTTCCCAAAAAATCTGAAATTTTTGCATGCAAGTCTGATCGAGTCAATATCTAAATTTTTTCTTTGATCACAACGTTCGTTTTTCATTCTAGATGCTATACCTAAGCTCACTTTCAAGTTCCATCCTCAAAATCGTTATCTTTTTAGCCAAAACCCGAAACTTCCCAAAACGAACAAAAACTCATAATGTGATCGAATCGTTACCTGGATTGTAATTCTGATTCGGAGGTTTTGCTCACGGGCTCAGCTGTAACGTGCTCCTCCAATCTCGTGACGATCCGTCGACTTTCTCTCTCTAGACCCGAGCTTTCCTTTCTCTCTCTAGAAGCTGAGATTGGTGGAAAATGAGAAGTTTGGGCAGCCCTTTCCCTTATATACTTGGGCTTCCTTCGGCCCGGTTGAGCCGAGCCCAAGCCCATCCATTTTTCTTTCGTCATTTGAAAATTATAATTTCGATCGTGCCATTATTTATTTATTACCAGTTTTGGGATGTTACACTTCATGCATAGAGACTTGGTGTTGTAGTTTGGACACCTGTCCGTCAATTCCATGTTTTCAAGTTTCAGTCTGTCCTCATCCACAGTTGTGAAATCCTTGGAACTAGATGGGGCCTTAGGCCTAGCCTATGCATCCCCATCACCCTGGTTTTCTTGGCACCTGGGATTCCTCTTAGTGAAGAATGTTTCAAGAGAAACATCCTCACTGTGAGTTGTCATGGTTGGGGACTTAGTGATGTTATCACTGTCCTCCTGGTCAATTAATGTACCAGTAGTAGTGATAGCCCTTTCCACATGCACTCTATCATCACTCCTAGAATGATCCTTCTTAGGTGATGAACTTGGGTTGGGTACATTAGCAGCCAAGTTAATCAATACCTCTGAGATAGTGGTAGTTGGAGAAGGCATATTATCTTGACTAGGTTCCTCTGCACTTAAGTTCAGAGAAGAAAAATAATGAAAGGGCTCAGAAGGTTGTTCTATGGATCCGTGATGTGATCCTGATCCTAATAGGGGAACTTGTTGGAGCATGTTTTGTGACAACAAGCCTAGTAATAGATTAATCTTTATATTTAATGATTTGTTTGTTTTGTATTGTAAAAGTGTAAGTTTGCATAGGCGAACTTATTAAGTTCGCCTGGTATAGTTGAGGCGAACTTAACAAGTTCGCCTGGACTAAGAGAGGCGAATTTAACAAGTTCGCCTGGTGCAGAGTGTTTGTCTATAAATAGTTCATGAGTGATTCAGAATAAGAGATGAAAGAGTTAGAACTCAGAACAGAGTGTTTGTCTATAAATACATCCGTGTGTACTATTTGTGAGATAATACAAGAAGCTTTCATCGAAATCGTGTCTTGTGTGATTGTTTTACATTCGGTATTATTTGAGACGTACGTATACGACAGGATTCCGCACTTCGTATTCGTATTACGTGTTTTACAGCAGATATCGATCAGTAGACCCGCTGGGACTTACAAGTGGTATCAGAGCTTTTGCTATTGATTAGCTATTGTTGTTTGACATCGTATCGATCAATTTTTCACTACAAGATGGAGATTTTTGGAAGTTTCTTTGTTCTTGAAAGTTTGCTACTTTTTGGACTGAATTTTGATTGATTCCTTCATTTTTGTTGTTGTTTTACCAAAATTGTTCTGACAGAAGCATTCTAGATTGATATTTGAAGAATCCTATGGAAGGAATTTCTCTAATTCATTCAAAATCATGATTTATGGAAATCTTTAGACCTGTTCGTGCGTTTGGGTGTTAGAACAATCCTTCTTGTTTTTCAGCTGATACAGGCAAACTTGTCATTCTGTTACAAGCGAACTTGTCAGAGCGAACTTGTTAAGTTCGCTGGATTTGAACTAGGCGAACTTAAGAGGCGAACTTGTTAAGTTCACTTCATTCAAGCTAGGCGAACTTGTCAGGCGAACTTGTTAAGTTCGCTTCATCGAGAAACTTGTTAAATTTTTCTAAGTGTTAACGTGTTCAAGGATGTCGTCTATTTCTAGTCAAGTGACCAATATGACTCACTTACTAAATCATGACGATGAGAGTGGAACTCCAACCAAGCCACCGAGACTTATGAATCTCAAAGACTATTCAAATTGGAAGAGTCGGTTTGAGAATTATGTTAATATCAATGATACAAGTCTTTGGATTCCTATCAGTGAGGGATATGAGCATCCTGTTCATAGTCATATGGGTGTGTCAGAAGCACCAAAACCAATTTCATTTCTTGATGATGATGAAAAGAAGTTGTATGATCGTGAAAAGAAAGCTCTTGCAGCTTTATCAATGTGTTTACCTCTGGATATCTATCATACTTTCAAGAAGTTCAAGACTTCTCGTGACCTTTGGGAAGGTTTGGCTAAAAGGTGTGAAGGAAACACAGATATCGAAAAGAGCAGAAAGGAATTGTTAAAAAAGCAGTTCAGTGTTTTTAAACACTTTGAGGGAGAGTCAGTGAATGAACTCATGACAAGATATTATCATCTTCTAGGTGAAATGGTCAACAATGACATTACCTATAAAAACAGGAAGATTCTTGAAAAGTTCTTGGATGCTTTACCAGCACATTTTGAGATGTACACAATAGTGATCAAAGAACAATCTGGATTTGATGATCTTAGTCTTGAAGATTTGATGGGAAAGATTCAATCATATGATTTTCACAAGCAAAAGAAAGACACAGTTTATCAAGATCCAAGCATTTATTTTGAGAAAGGTACATCAAAATCTGGTAGAGTTGCTTTGTTTTCAGGTGAGTCGTCTGATGTTCCTACCGATAGTTCTTCTCAAGGGAATACATGTTTTGTTGCTTCAAACTCTGGATGTTCAGCTCATAGCAAGAATGATAGTCATTCGTGTTCTACTAAAATATCTTCATCTGCAGCAAATGATATGATGGCAATGATTGCTTCATTTTTAACCTCTTATGAAAATTTTATTGGTGGTAAGATCACTGATCCTGATATGATTGAGGAGGATTTTAAACAGCTGGATAAAGATACTTTAGAGGAAATGAATATTCAGTAGAACATGGCTTTGTGGTTGAGACAAGGAAAAGATCACTTGAAGAGGACTGGGAAGAAGTTTATTGGAGCGTCAAGCAAGACCAAGATGGGTATGGATAAGTCAAAGGTGAAGTGTTATAACTGTCAAGAATTTGGTCATTTTGCTCGAGAGTGTACTAAATCCATAAATCAGAATCAAGGACCTTCTAACTCTCAAGGCAATCCAACCAAACCAAGTACTTCTACAGCTTTGATATCTCAGCACGATGAAAATTTTGACTGGGGTATTCATTTGGAAGATATAGTGGCTCATGTAAGTCAAGCTTTTCTGGCTGAGGTTCATCCTGAAGATGGAAGTGAAAATTGTTCTTCTGATAGTGACTCTCCAGATTCTGGGAGTGTAAATGAAAATGAAGAGTCACTGCCTCAGAAAAGTGCACCAAAGTTTTCTAATGAATAATTATTGACTGATGCAGCTGCTGGAAAGGTTACTGAAATAATTGCAGAGATGTTAGCTGAAGGAAATGCATTAATGGCTGATTCTAAGCAGGTACAACAACTTGATTCATGTTTAAAATGCATTGATTTAGAATTCAAAGTTACAAGATTGTGTGATGATAACACTAATCTTATCTGTGACATGAAATCAATGTACACATCGAACCAAAAGTTAAAGGAAAATGAAACTGTTTTGAAAACTAAAGTTGACTCTTTAAGAAATGATATCAAAGTTTTGTAAAACAAAGTAAATGACCAAGCTTTTCATCTCGATGTGTCATATGCTGAATATGAAAAGAAGATTAATGAACTTGCTGTGTCACAGTCTGAAGTAACAAAATTGTTACGAAAGCTTGAATGTTATAAGAATTCTAGTTTCTTGTTGGATTATTATAATGATAAAGCTTTGGGAGAAAAGGTTATTGGTGGGGTTGGTTTTTGTCCTAATGTTGATGATAGTGAGATTAAGGGTGGTGTTGGTTATTGTCCACCGTTTAATGCAAATTATACCCCGAGTGTGATTGAGGAAGTTTTGTTGAAGATCTGGAACCAAAAACTGTGTTGAACATCAATCCTGTTACTAGAAATGGCATAGTATATGATGATTCAACTGATGATGATGTGTTTGATTCAGACAAGGTTGAAGGCACAGTAAAAGAATGTAAGTATGTGGAACCTGTTGTGGTGAAAACAGTGACCAGAGACATGTGCATTCTAACTGAACCGGATGATGTGACTGAACAACCAAAACCTAAACCTATTTTAAAACCAGTTAAATCTTTTGTAAGTGGAGGTTTTGATTCCCAAGAGACAAACCAGATTGAGAATATCTCAAATATTGATTTTTGTAAAAAGAAACTTGATGAGGATTCTCATAAGGTTGTTCATTCATCAAACACTATCTCTCAGTGTTCATCATCTAATTCTCATAAGGTTGTGACACTGTTGGTCATATCATGAAAGACTGTCCACATAAAAACTTGGGAAAGAGTCTGGAGAATCCACAAGAAAACTTTGTACACATGACTATGGATAGTGCTGTAAAGAAGCCAAAGGTTCATCCTGCTTTTGAGAATGTGAAAGTTGCGTCTGTGAAAGTTGTGATGACGATTGAGCCTACCCATCCAAAAGAAAAATTGTCTAGACCACAACGACGTTGAAGAAATAAACGTTTGATAAAACTTCTCGAACAAGCAGTGGTAAATGACAAGGTTGAGGTAGTGAGTGTGACTTAAAATGTTCCAGTGACATCAAAATGGAAACCAAAATCTACTATTTCCAGTTCAGAAACAAAATCTACTAAAATTCAGGAGAAATTTGATTGTGTATTAAAAGAAATTGTTTATTTTGATGAATCAGGATGACCCAAGACCACAATGGCTTGGGTCTCTATTACTAAATAATTGTTTCTCTTTGTATGCAGGGAACTCCAAGGAGGACTTTTGGCAACCATTGGTATGTTGATAGTGGATGTTCTCGGCATATCATGGGTAATCATAATTTATTGGAAAATGTGAAAGAAATTCAAGGCAGATATGTTGCCTCTGAGGGTAAGAAAGGAGGAAATATTTCTGGCCAAGGAACTATATCGAATGGAAGATTGAGCTTTGAGAAAGTCAAATATGTTGATCAGTTGGAGCATAATCTGTTATCTGTTTCGCAAGTCTGTGATAAATATTTCTCAATCATGTTACTAGAAATGACATAGTATATGATGATTCAACTGATGATGATGTGTTTGATTCAGACAAGGTTGAAGGCACAGTAAAAGAATGTAAGTATGTGGAACCTGTTGTGGTGAAAACAGTGACCAGAGACATGTGCATTCTAACTGAACTAGATGATGTGACTGAACAACCAAAACCTAAACCTATTTTAAAACCAGTTAAATCTTTTGTAAGTGGAGGTTTTGATTCCCAAGAGACAAACCAAATTGAGAATATCTCAAATATTGATTTTTGTAAAAAGAAACTTGCTGAGGATTCTCATAAGGTTGTTCATTCATCAAACACTATCTCTCAGTGTTCATTATCTAATTCTTTCAAGGTTCAGAAAGAAAAGTATGTGCGTGTTTACAAGGAAAAACGCTCTTGTTTTCATTGTGACACTGTTGGTCATATCATGAAAGACTGTCCACATAAAAACTTGGGAAAGAGTATGGAGAATCCACAAGAAAACTCTGTACACATGACTGTGGATAGTGCTATAAAGAAGCCAAAGGTTCATCCTACTTTTGATAATGTGAAAATTTCGTCTGTGAAAGTTGTGAAGACGATTGAGCCTACCCATCCAAAAGAAAAAGTGTCTAGACCACAACAACGTCAAAGAAATAAACGTTTGAGAAAACTTCTCGAACAAACAGTGGTAAATGACAAGGTTGAGGTAGTGAGTGTGACTGAAAATGTTCCAGTGACATCAAAATGGAAACCAAAATCTATTGTTTCCAGTTTAGAAACAGAATCTACTAAAATTCAGGAGAAATTTGATTGTGTATTAAAAGAAATTGTTTATTTTGATGAATCAGAACGACCCAAGACCACAATGGCTTGGGTATCTATTACTAAATAATTGTTTCTCTCTGTATGAAGGGAACTCCAAGGAGGACTTTTGGCAACCATTGGTATGTTGACAGTGGATGTTCTCGGCATATGACGGGTAATGTTAATTTATTGGAAAATGTGAAAAAAATTCAAGGCGGATATGTTGCCTTTGCGGGTAAGAAAGGAGGAAATATTTCTGGCCAAGGAACTGTATCGAAGGGAAGCTTGAGCTTTGAGAAAGTCAACTATGTTGAGCAGTTGGAGCATAATATGTTCTCTGTTTCACAAGTCTGTGATAAAGATTTCTCATTTCATTTTAATAAGTCAGAATGTTTGGTACTAAAGCCAGGATTTGTGATACCAGAAGATTGGATACTTATGCGAGCTCCTCGAAAGAATGATACATACATGCTTGATATGAGCACAGCAACGACAACGTCGTCTGTTCCAACTTGTCTTCTTTCGAATGCTTCCGAGTCCGATTCAACTTTGTGGCACCGGAAAATGGCTCATATAAATTTCAGAAAGATGAATTATCTTGTCAAGAATGGGTTGATTTTTGGTGTCCCAGTTATGATATTTCATGTGAATGAAGACTGTATTCCATGCAAGAAAGGGAAGCAGCACAAGAAGTCTCATCCTTCAAAGTTGACTAATTCAATTGTGACTCCTTTAGAGTTGTTACATATGGATTTGTTCGGACCTATTAGAATCAAGAGTGAAGGAGGCAAATCTTATTGTTTGGTTGTCACTAATGATTACTCGAGGTTTTCTTGGGTAAAATTTCTTGCTTCTAAGGATGAAACAGTTGAACTTCTTAAGTTCCTAATTGTAGGACTTGAGAAATTGTTCAACTTGAAAGTCAGGAGAATTCGGAGTGACAACGACACAGAATTCAAGAATGGGAATTTGGGTTTATTCTGTTTGACGAAGGGTATTCATCATGAATTCAGTGCTCCTTGTGTTCCTCAACAGAATGGTGTTGTTGAACGGAAGAATCGAACTCTTATTGAGACGGCTCATACTATGTTATCTGATTCAAAATTGCCGGTTACTTTTTAGGCAGAGGCAGTAAATACAGCTTGTCATGTTCTCAATAGGGTTTTGACCGTGAAGAAACACAACAAAACTTGTTATGAATTGCTGAACAATCGAAAGCCTAATCTGGCGTATCTTTTGCCCTTTGGGAATCCATGTACCTTGTTAAAGACTCAAGATGTCCCTACTAAATTCAGCTCAAAGGCGATTGAGGGAATTTTCTTGGGATATGTTGCTAACTCTCATAATAAGAGAGTGTTTAACAAAGAATCACGTCAAATTGAAGAATGGTTTCATATTGACTGTGATAATCATTTTGTCCCTCAGGATGCAAAAGGACCTTCTTGGGCATTTGATTATGATGCATTATTCAGATTTTTCAATGTTACTCCTACTATTTCTCCTGCTGAAGCTGAAATACTTTATCAGTCCTATTGCAATGATGATTTAATTGTCGATCCTCGTTCGGTTATTCCGATTATGGATACTTCTTCAGTTGATCCGAATGTAGCTTCAACTTCGGGTACATCACAACATGATGACTCTGATGATGATGAAACTGTGTTCCAGGAGTCTTCAAATGATATTCAAACCATAGTTGATGATTCATCAGTATCAGCATCGGTTGAGGGGGAGTTGTCTTCAAATCTTGATGCTGTTATTCGAGCTTCGGATATTCCTCAGTCTCGGGTACATAAGAATCATCCAACTGAAAATATTATTGGTGATTTGAATGCTGGTGTTCAAACGAGGCATCGTACACTTGCAGAAAATTCATGTTTGTATGCTTAGATTGTGGATACGGGAATCTTGGAGACATGCTTACATGTTTGCTTTATTTCTCAAATAGAACCTAAGAATGTGGTTGAGGCTTTGGATGATGATTGTTGGATTGAGGCCATGCAGGAAGAATTGGCTCAATTTGATAAATTACTTGTTTGGGATTTGGTTGACTTACCAAAGGGTTCAAGATCTATTGGCACAAAGTGGGTTTTCAAATGTAAACGTGATGATCGTGGAGTTGTGGGACGTAATAAGGCGAGACTTGTTGTCCAAGGATTTAACCAGCAGGAAGGTGTTTACGCGCCAGTTGTGAGGATTGAGGCGATACGATAGTTTCTAGCTTATGCTTCTTTCAAGGGTTTCAAAGTTTTTCAATTAGACGTAAAAAGTGCTTTTCTGTATGGAAAGGTAAAGGAAGAGGTATATGTGAAGCAGCCGCTTGGTTTTGAAGATCCAAAGTTTCCTGACAAGGTGTTTAAATTGGATAAAGCGTTGTATGGTCTTCATCAGGCTCCTCGTGCTTGGTACAAAACTCTGTCGGTGCATTTACTTGCGAATGGATTTGAGCGTGGTCAAATTGATTATACCCTTTTCATCAGAAAAGCAGGGGGAGATTTATTACTTGTTCAAATCTATGTTGATGATATAATTTTTGGATCGACGAATGTTGAACTATGTAAAGACTTTGAAGAGTGATGAAGTTGAAATTCGAGATGAGCAGCATGGGAGAATTATCTTTCTTTTGGGTCTTCCAGTTGACCAGAAGGAGGATGGTTTTTATATTCTTCAAACAAAGTATGTTGCTGATATTCTCAAGAAGTTTAATATGGAAAATGCTTCAGCTTCCAGCACTCCAATTCCAGTTAATCACAAACTAGATTCTGGCCTGAAAGGGAAAGAGGTGGATTGTCGATTATACCGAGGAATGATCGGGTCTTTGATGTATTTGACAGCGTCACGTCCAGATATCATGTTTGCAGTATTCTTGTGTTTGAGATTTCAGTCTAAGCCGAAGGAATCTCAATTGATTGCTGTAAAGTGGATTTTGGATACTTAAAGGGTAAACCAAGGTTGGGATTATGGTATCCATTTAATTCTGACTTTGATTTTAAAGCTTTTACAGATTCAGATTATGGAGGTTGCGGTCTGGACAGAAAATCAACATCCGATGGTTGTCAATTTCTAGGGAATAGACTTGTGTCCCGGCAATGCAAAAAGCAAACTTCAGTTGCAATTTCAACTTGTAGGGCAGAATATATTGCAGCAGCTAGTTGTTGTTCCCAGATCCTTTGGATTCAACAACTGTTGAGGGATTATGGTTTGAACTTTACAGGGACACCAATGATGATTGATAACACAGCCACCATGTCGATCACAACAAATCCTGTGAAACATTAAAAAACAAAGCACATAGAGATTCGACATCATTTTATTCGTGATTGTGTAGAGAAGAAGCTGATTGAGTTGGTGAAAGTTCATATGGATGACAATTTTGCTGACTTATTTACCAAAGCATTCGATCGGTCACGGTTTGAATTTCTTACTCAAATGATTGGTATGCTTAATCCAACGTGACAGAAAGGTTTTTTAAAAAGGTTTTTCATGGAAGTTTTTCTTTTAGTTTTATAGATTATTTAACAGTAAATAGTTTTATGCTTTACTTTTAGATAGTTTTCTTGCTTTCTGAAAAACCCAAACAAATTGAAAAAGTTAAAATCGACACTGCTTGAAGTTAAAGAAGAAATGATAGTACATCAGTAGGTGATCACATATTCATGACCATAGATTGACTACCTGGTGTCTGTATTGATAATAGTGCTTACTTGATTTGATCTAAACTTCTAAAGTCTGCATAAACAAGAAATGATAGCTTCATGACTGCATGACATTTTACATTTAAATTTTAATTTGAATATTTGCATGTAATTTGAATTGTCAGTAGGCTAGAAGCGTTTTTAGTCCATTAGTAATGTGAAAACATAATGATCTATGTTACAATTGTGATTTGAACCCTTGATATGCCGGGTGTGTGTGTTAAAAGATCATTATCAGATAAAGAATATGAGACTTCAAGTATTTCATGAGAACAGTATCATACTATATTGATTAGCACAATGTTTCAGTTCACTTTACTGCCCATGTCCCGAAAAGCATGCAATGTGAAGTTGGACTAAGATATGTTTCTAACAACTTGTTGGAACATATACTTACCCTTGGATCAATTATCTTGATTCCATTGAATATATCCAGATAACAGTTGGATCACGCTACCCTATGTCATTGAATCAATCGATTCCACGATCAATCTTTCTGTTACTATGAATCATGATACTTCATCCAAACCAAGCTATATGAATCATTCGATTCTGAATCATTCTGATTCAATATATCCTTCGGGATCTGATTTCATTGATGTGCTAATTGAGATAGTCTCATCAATTGAGATAGTCTCATCCTGCAGATTGATCTAAACTTTGTATGAGTTTCATTATGTCTTGAAGATAGTGCAAATTTTATATTTTTGTTGGCATATTTGTGGGGTACACATTATCTTCATATAAATGGTACTAACTCACAAGAATGTGGGATAAAAACGCTTGTAGTTTAAAATCTTATAATGCTGACAATTTGAATTGACATGTAGTTTATTGCAAATTCGGTATGAATAAGTTAGCATGTCATGATCTGATCTTGTTTACTTTGAATTTTATCGCGTATCATTTCATAAAATTTCTGAAAAGGAAAAAGGTCAATATTCAAAGACCATGATAAAAACTTGATGTGAATATGCAGAATGACATAGGTCAACCCTTAGATCTGCTATGGAGTTTATATTCGGAATAAATATGTGATACATCAAAGATACTGATATGATCTTCTTACTCGTAGTGTTTTGACCAAAAATATGTGATTCTGTATGTACAGAGAAAAACCAAAAAGATTTTGATTTTAGTTGTTATAGTGTTACTGCTTTAATTCATTAAGAAAATTCAAAAAGATTATAGTGAGTTTTAGCTTAAAGTTTGAAAAATTAAAAAAAAATATATGTTCTTTACTTTTTCTTTTATCTTTTCTAAGAAAAATTCAAAAAGATTTTATTTTAATCTTTCATGAAAAATTCTTATAACTTTGGATTGAGACTGCTGTATAGGTTGCAAATTTGTATGGGGTCCTCCTCCCAATATAATACTTGGTTAAAGGAAGTACAACACAAAACATCTAGTTCAGAGGATATATGCAGGGAATTACATGTCAAAGAATTGGAAGAACAAGACTTGAAGATAAAGACCAAGCTGTTGTCAAGGAGGAGCATGTTGGAGCATGTTTTGTGACAACAAGCCTAGTAATAGATTAGTCTTTATGTTTAACATTTTGTTTTTTTTTGTATTGTAAAAGTGTAAGTTTACATAGGCGAAGTATAGTTGAGGCGAACTTAACAAGTTCGCCTAGTGCAGAGTGTTTGTCTATAAATAGTTCATGAGTGACTCAGAACAAGAGATGAAAGAGTTAGAACTCATAACAGAGAATACATTCGTGTGTACTATTTGTGAGATAATACAAGAAGCTTTCATCGAAATCGTGTCTTGTGTGATTGTTTTACATTCGGTATTATTCGAGACGTACGTATACGATAGGATTCCGTACTTCGTATTCGTATTACGTATTTTACAGCAGATATCGATCAGTAGACCCGCTTGGACTTATAGAACTTCCAAGGAAGTCTCTCTAATAAATTGGCTATCCCTTTTGATATTCTCATCAGAATGTTGGGATTCTGAATGAGGGCTTTTAGGTTGGGATTGGGCCTGCGAGACAAGAATAGAAGGAGTCATCTTGCTCCTTTTTCTTTTTCTGGTATAGCTTGCCTCAACCCCGGCCCCGTGTTCCAGTTGAGCTTCCAAAACAGGTGTAAGTATTTGTTGTGCCTGTGCACCATCAAAAGGATGCACATAGGTTCGAACAATGGAAGTAGATTGATGTTCAGTCTTTGAAGTGGAGGGTGTGGGATCAGTATCATCTGGGATTGCTGAACTGTCACCCTGGGTACTTTGTATGTTCATCATTGTAGATAACAATGGAACATTGACCCCTGAGAACTTTTTGGAAACAGTTCTCATGCTTTGAAAAATATTATTTTTATGTCCCAGCATAAGGTAGATTCTTACAGGTTTGGAAAGGTCTTTTAGCTCATTGTTGAAAACTTCCTGCAAGAACCTTGGGTACATAAAGAATGTCTGCTTTGCACCTTCTTGAAGGTTATATCTCAAACCTTCAAAAATGAGATATGCAAAGTTAAAACCTTGGCTAGTGACCATACCATGAACAACAGAGGCGAGACCAGAACACACTTGATGCCATCCACTTCTCTTCTGGGATATGCACTTTAGAAGAGTGTGGCATAGAAACTTCCATGGAGGGCCCATCAGCGCCTTTTCAACAGTATATTCGTTCTGAGTTCCAGTGTACCCTATGGATACAAAGGTCCTCATACACTCTTCCCTGGTGTATGAAATGGCGGCCCCTTTGTCCTGAAGCTTGAGGTGTTTTCTGAGAGTAGCTTCAGTGACGATGATGTTTTTGCTCTACCGTGACTTGGATTTGGGGAATCCCCTGTTCGGTAGAATAGACGGCGGTGTTCCAAAAATCCTCCATATGAGGGACGTATATGGTAGGGTTGACGGTTAGTGCAAAATATATCTTTGATCGATAAAGAAAATCGATCATATCATCGAACCCTTCGGACTTCTTTCCTTTAACTAGGTATGCAGTGAGATTGTGGTAGGGTGAAAACTTGTCATTAGGATGGTTTATGTCGACCCCTACCATTGTTGTTGGATTTAGAGGGAAGGAGGAAGTTTTTGAAAGGTGGTTAAGTATGGAAAGCTTTGAATGCTTTGAATGCTTGAGAGAAAATGGGGGAGAGTTAGGTCGGAATTGAATGTGAAGAGGTTAAGGAGAAATTTGATTTGTGTTATAACGGCAGAGGAGGGAAAAAGCAAAGTTACTTGTACAGTACAACCCACTCACTTTTCACTGTTTTACAGCTGTAATACACTATAGCAATCATGGTAAAGACTGAAAGTACTTTTTACAACGGGTAAAAGTTAATTTGGACTTATTTTTACCCATCAGCAGCAAACTTGGTTGCTGCGGATGGTTAAGCCTATCCGCTGCAAACTTAGTTGCAGCGGATGGTTAAGTCTATCCGCTGCAAACTTGGTTGCTGCGGATGGTTAAGTCTGTCAGCAGCAAACTCAATTGATGTTGATGGATGTAATGGTCCGCACCAAAGATGTTGCTGTTGATTGCCTTAAAGCTATACGCCGGAAACTTGTTCCTGCTGATAACTTAAAGCAGTCAGTGGCAAATTCTTTGCTGCTGATGATTAGACCTACCAGCAGCAAAAATGGTTGCTGCTGACTTATAACTTTTACTTACAACAAAAGACAAACACATTTATTAAAATAAAATTTAGAGACAGATTTTAGTCAAAGTTCATCATACCAATGGATTCAACTAAATATCTAAATCTAGCTTCATCAAAAGGTTTTGTAAACAAGTCAGCATATTGCTCATTGTTATGAACTTTAGTTAAAATAATTTTCTTTTTCTCAGCTTGATCTCTTATGAAGTGATACCTGATGTCAATGTGCTTTGTCTTGGAGTGTTGCACCGAATTGTTTGTGATTGATATAGCACTCATGTTGTCAATGTGAATGGGAGTGGCCATGAAAGTCATCCCATAATCCAGCATTTGGTTTTGTATCCAGATGACTTGTGTACAGCAACTTGAAGCTGCAATGTATTATGCTTCTGCTTTAGAAGTTGATACACGGGTTTGCTTCTTGCACTGCTATGAAATCAGTCTTCCTCCTAAAAACTGACATCCCCTTGAAGTGGATTTTTTGTCCAAGTTACATCCTCCATAGTCACTGGCAGTGTATGCATACAGGTTGAACTTATAATTTTTAGAATATCATAGCCCAATCCTTAGGGCTCCCTTTAGGTATCTAAAAATTCTCTTGACAGCTTAAAGATGTGTATTCTTTGGAGCTGCATGGAATCTTGCACAAAGGCATACTGCAAACATGATATCTGGCCTTGAGGCAGTGAGATACATGAGTGATCCTATCATTGCACGGTACTGATGTTGATCAGTGTCTTGACCATCTTTGTCTGGAGTCAGTTCATGGTGCACTTGCATAGGATTTATTGCTGCAGAGCAGTCAGCCATCTTGAATCTTTCCAAAATGCTCTTGACATATTTGGATTGGCTGATAAAGATTCCATTTGGAACTTGTTTGACTTGAAGACCCAAAAAGAAATTTAGTTCACCCATCGAACTCATTTCAAACTTTGAGTGCATCAGGACCTCAAAGTCTTTACACAACTTCTTACTTGTTGATCCAAAGATGATGTCATCAATATAGATTTGTACCAATAGAATTTCTCCCCCTTCATCTTTGATAAACAAGGTCTGGTTAATGGCACCTCTTCTGAAGTTGTTGCTTAGTAGTTATCCAGACAGAGTTTCATACCAGAATCTTGGAGCTTGATGCAAGCCATAGAGAGCTTTATCTAGTTTGAAAACTTTGTTAGGATGTGCAGGATCAACAAAGCCTGGAGGTTGTCTTACATATACTTCCTCACCAATCTTCCCATATAGAAAGGCACTCTTGACATCCATTTGATAAACTATAAAATTCTTGGATGTAGCATATGCCAGGAAGATTCCGATGGCCTCCAGCCTGGCAATAGGAGCAAAGGCTTCATCATAGTCAATTCCCTCTTCCTGAGTGTAGCCTTGAGCTACAAGTATGGCTTTGTTCTTAACTACAATGCCTCTCTCATCTTGCTTGTTTCTGAATACCCATCTTGTGCCAATAGCAGTTTGACCAGGTGGAAGATCAACAAGTTTCCAGACATCATGTCTCTTGAATTGCAGCAACTCTTCCTGCATTGCTACAATCCAACTGCTGTGTTTCAGAGCTTCATCTATCTTCTTTGGTTCTACCTGAGATAGAAAGCATGAATACAGACATATATTGGCCTCATGAATTTTGCTTCTTGTTTGAACTCCTTGGTGAACTTGGCCAATGATATTTTGCAGGGGATGTTCCTTGTTGATTCTCTGTGCTGGTACAACATCCAATTGTATTCCTTGCTCAAGATTGCTCTGATTCTGATCAGGAAACTCTTCATTCATGGTGGAAGAGTCTTCAATATCAGCAGCAGCATCAGCATTATCAGCAGCAGCATCAACAACATCTGCAACAGATGCCTCTACATCATTTACAGATGTGTCTTGAAGTTCATTCGGATTTTCATTCTCAGAGAGGCTGCTGCTAGTGAGATTTGAGAGGCTGGTTCTTGTTTCAGTAGCTTCAATAGCTTCCACAACAGATGGAGGATCAATTGATGGCCTTTTCAGTCTTATAGAGGGACTAGTGAACTCTAATCTGTAGTAAGTGGAAGATGTGGAAGCTGGTGCTTTGGAAGAAGTAGACTCCATATTTGAGGAGATGAGAGGCTTAAATATTTGTGTGAAGGAGTCTATATCAAAGAACCAGTCTGGACCTTTTCCCTGTTCACATGCAATGTGTTCCCTACATTCCACATTGGCTGATTCTTCCACGATTCTTGTTCTTGAGTTGAATACTCTGTAGGCCTTGGATTGAGAGGAATAGCCCACAAAGTATCCTTCATCAGATTTGGCACCAAACTTAGGAAGAACCTCATGTGTGATCAGAATGGTGCATGGACATCCAAAAGATTTTAGAAATCTAATGTAGGGAACTCTTTTGAACCAGAGTTCATAAGGTGTCTTGTTGAGAGGCTTGACAATGAGAACTCTATTCTGAACATAGCAGTTATGAGAGGCAGTTTTGAATCAGCCAAGATTTTAGAAATCTAATGTACTGACTTCTTCTGCCCAGAATGTGAGAGGCAGTTTTGAATCAGCCAACATTGATCTTGTTGATTCAATTAGAGTTCTGTTTCTCCTTCCAGCAACCCCAATTTGTTGAGGAGTTCTTGGAGCACTGTATTGTCTTTCTATTCCCTTGCTCTCACAGAAACAGTTCAGAGTGTGGTTCTTGAACTCTGTACCTTGATCACACCTTATGACTTTCACCTTTTTATTGCTTTGATTCTCAACTCGAAGAATGTAAGATTTAAGAATCTCAGCAATTTCATCTTTTGTTCTCAAGAAGTATACCCATGAAAATCTGGTATAGTCATTAGTGATCACCAGACAGTATGACTTCTTGCCTATTGACATAACATTTGTAGGACCAAAGAGATCCATATGCAGCAGCTGTAATGGAGTGTCATTTGAATTCAATGTCTTGGGCTTGTGAGAACTCTTGTGTTACTTCCCCTTCAAGCATGCAATGCAATGATCTTCAAGTTGGAATTCTTTGTCAGGAAGCCCTCTGACAAGATTTCCCTTCACCAACTTGTTAATGGTTTTTACATTTACATGGTTTAATCTCCTGTGCCAGAGAACTGATTCATCAACTGATGCCTTTGATAGAAAACAAGATACACTACCAGATGGAGTGACCTCATTCATGTCAAGCACATATAGGTTATCTTTACTCTGAGCAGTCAATAGGATCTTCTCTAGAGGAGGTTTGTTTAAGCCAGGGGATAGCACAAAACATTCTTTATCTGTGAAAAGCATCCAATTCTTTTGATCACAGATCTGGGACACACTCATGAGACTGAAGTCTAATTCTTTGACATAGTTTACTCTTTCAATACTCATCCTTTCATTAGACACAGTTTCTTGTCCAGTAATTGATCCACCTTTTGAATCATTCCCAAAGGCAACATATCCTCCATTGAAGTGTCTGAAGTTGGAGATGATGGATCTGTTTCCAGTCATGTGCCTGGAACAACCACTGTCTACAACCCAGGTGTTATTCTAGTGACCTGGTTTTCCCTGCACATGAGAGAGATCTAGTTAGAGGGAGTAATCCAAAAACTTGCAGACTTGGGTAAGTGTGTCTTTGGATCAGCAACATCAGTATGCTTGCACTCAATGTTGCCAATGATGATACTTTGAGGGATAGAGGCTGGGATCTTGGA
This sequence comes from Smallanthus sonchifolius, assembly GCA_023525975.1. Classification (NCBI taxonomy): domain Eukaryota; kingdom Viridiplantae; phylum Streptophyta; class Magnoliopsida; order Asterales; family Asteraceae; genus Smallanthus; species Smallanthus sonchifolius. Next base: position 31,263,724 of record CM042045.1, read on the forward strand.
TTTCCATTGCTGAGGAGGTGATTTTCCAGTTCTCTTTGCTCTGTCAGCAGCTGATGTTGCTTTGGCTGCTGACAGATTTGCTTTATCAGCAGCAGATTTTGCTACTGAGGACTTTGGCTTATCAGCAGCAGATTTTGTTGCTGCTGAGGACTTTGGCTTATCAACAGCAGATTTTGTTGCTGCTGATGGTTTTACTTGAGCAGTAGCAGACTTGGTCGCTGCTGAAGACTTGTCCTTTGGTTTCTTGGGCTTCACTTGATCAACAGCATTTTTGATGGCTGCGGATGGTTCAACAACAGATGTATGCTTCTCCTTCTTTACCTTTTTAACAGAGGGTTTCTCTGTAGAAGTTCTTTTGCTGATAGGATTTTGTTTAGGAAGGGCTTGATGAAGGATCTAGTTGAAGGGATTAAATACACAACTTGCAGCAAAGTGGTCTGATTCAGCACAGATTATGCAAGATTGTTGAGGTTTTGGCAGCTGCTTCCTTGGTGGGGAGAGAGAGTTTCTTAAATGAGTTGCCTTGGCTTCAAAACATCTTACCTTTTTGTTCTTGTTTGTCTTCTCAAAAGCATGTTGCTTGAGGTTTCTTTAATGCTGAAGGTAGTAGAAGCAGGTGCCGGCAGTATGGTTGTATTTGCCACAGAAAAATCATGATTTAGCCAATTTGTCCCTTTGAAAGTACACATAGTCTTTTTTCTTGAATAAGTCTTTGAAATTCCAGGGATGGGCTTTGTTGTGCTCAAAGGTGGCTTCCTCCAATGTCTTTTGAACATATGGAGCTCTCTCACTAGCTTGAATGCTTTTAGATTGAGGATTGGGGTTGGTGGAGATTGAAGACTGTCCCTTTTCAACAGTTAGCTTTCTTCCTTCTGGAGGATAGCTGATTTTGATTTGTTTGGTGAGTTGAGGTACTGGTACTGGTATTGAATGGATGAAGGGGCTTGGACCGTTGGTTTGAATAACTTCAAAGGCAGGTAGTGATGGAGCTGCATTTGTTTCAGTGGAGTCTGAGCATGTGGACTCAGACTCAGATGAAGTAGTGTTCTTGCACAAAGGTTTCTTGGACAGCAGGATCAAGATTTCGGTTGGCCAGATCAAGATTGGAAAGACTGAAACTTGGTTCATGAATGGATACATAGTCAGCAGGTGGAGGAACATCATTGTAGGGTTTTTCAGCTTGAAACCCAAGTCCAACAGTTACCCTTTCATGAATTTGAGCATCCAAAAGTCTTTGCAGCTTTTTGGATGCAAACTCATATTTTTCCACATGGACCTTTTGGTCTGCTAATTCAGCCCTTGTAGCCTTTAACTTAACCAGAAGATCATCAATCTGAGTTTCAAGGTTTGTTTGTTCATGTTTTAATGATGAAATCTCTTTCTTTAAACAGTTAATCTTTTCTTTGTAACTATTTTCAACCTTTTTAAATTCAGATTTCATTTGGTGAAACTCTTCATTTTGATCTATGAGATGCTGGTTATGTTTTATGTATCCAAGAACCTTATCAATACAAGCCTGAGTACAAAGATGTTCATATACCTGAGGTGGTATCTCTGATGTGTCCGCCATGAGAGCTTGATTGTTGGCAGGAAGATCCTCATACTAGAAGCTCTAGTCAAACTCAGCAATTCCAACAGCTGCACACGCTGCAGTTTGAGTAGCAGGGGTGATGCGTGTGAAACTATATATATTTTAATAGAGATTTATCACACAGTATTAGTTTTAAAAAGGGTTTTCACCAAAGACTAATCACACACACATCGGGCAGTGTACCCGTCGGATAGCAATATAGTAAAGGTAAGAACCGGATATCAATCCGTGGACACGGTGGAATGCGGTAATAAACCGGAACTAAAATCCAATCAAGTAAGGGTAAAATATGTTTAAGTTGATTTTTGATTAAACTAATATGCAAGAATATAAAACTAAATTAAGATCACAAGTCAAACAATTAAGGAGAAAATATCACTTCGGTGTCGAATCCATCTAGAATACATTCAATACACTCATAGAAACATGGCAAATACACGAAACATAAATTGGCTAAATTCTCGTCAAAGATATCTAATCAAATGACCATTCGGAAAGCTAGCATGAATTATACAAACCAACCACCTAAAATCATACAATGAAGCTCACGTGTTTAACAATCATGTCAATGTTTATAAAGATTGAACTAGCTTCCGATTAAGGTATACTAATCCAACAACTAGTTGGAAAGATAATATGAACAACACACTACCCACCTCAAGTTGATTAAATTAGACAACAATATGCATTTCTTCAACATACAATGTTCATACAAAGGTTATATAAATTAGGAGAATGTGTCAACAATTCCTAGATAAACATAAGACTAAGCATGAAACATCATAACAAATACTTTGTCTTTCCAAACATAAGCATAAGGATACACATGCAAATATAATGACTCACAAACAAGACTTCATTCACCATTCCTAGTCAAATGCCATAAACTAGTATAATTACATACACCAATCTATGAATATAAGCATAAACCACAAGTTTTCCAACATAATATGGCATACACAAATACAAGTCTTGTAAACAACTCAAAATACTTGAATACATAATTTCATCAAAGAATAATCATACGATTGTCATAACATTAACACAACAATTGCCAATAATCCATGAATGTTGTCAAATGTATCTAAACTTCATCTAAACCAAAGTGAACAAGAGTTTTAGCTCATCATGAGCACCAAAATTACAAATAAGCAGGGAAAAATAGTGTGAAACATGATATGAAAACAAGAATCAAACCACACCTCCAAGCCTAGATGTTGTTGTAGATGTATGGTGATCCTCTTGATGTTGTATCCTCTCCAAGAATCTTGAAATATGGCTGGAACAAGAGAAATACGAGCTGGAACAGTAGACTTTCTCCCCTGGTTGCTTGATATCTGAATGGGAGTTTAAGTTCTATTTAAATAGAAAGTGGGAAGCACGACCGTGCCTAGAGAGAAGGCACGACCGTGCCAGGTACAAAGGCGCGGTCGTGTCTAGGTCTTAGCACGACCGCGTGACAGAGGGTTGACCGATCCGGAGCTTCCATTGGGTCTCTTGCTTCGAGGTGTCAGACTCACGGGTGTTCCCGCGACCGTGTGGAGGCAGGGCACGGTTGTGCCTTGCCTTTTGGCTTGGCGCGGTCGTGCCATGTACGGGGCGCGACCGTGCTTAGGGTTTGCAAGTTAGGCACGACCGTGCCAATTAGGGGCACGACCGTGCCTTCATCACAGAAACCCTAAAAACTTCACTTTTTATCCTGGAATCTTCTTGTTTGTTCACAAGCTTTACAAAAACCTACAAAACAGGAAATGAAGCAAATAAGTGCCTAAACGTTGAATATAACCAAGAATTGATCGTTAAATGTGCTAAGTTTTGTGCCAAAAAGATGTGTAAATATTAACACATCAAGGGGCAGCTTGTTGCTGTCTTGGCTGAGCTTGGCTTGTTTGACCGTGATGAGCTTGCCTTGGTTGGGCAGCAGCCGAATTTGCCTTTGGTGCCTTGCATTCTCTGAAAAAATGACCAAGTTGGTTACAGTTGTAACATCTCAGTTTGCTTTTGTCCAAGCCAACTCTGGTGTTGGAGTTGTTGCTTGGAATGGGTCTTCCTGTTCTACAGTAGAACCTTTTTGCTCTTAGAGAGAGCATGGCATAGGAGTGCTGTATATCCATTTCTTCTAGATCATCTGGATGAAAACATTCCAGATCTTCCTTAATAAAGGACATATTGCGTGAGTTTTCAGAGACAAAGGCAGCAGAAGTTGATGTTTGAGGTGGGGCTTCAAGAAGAATGTCACACCCCCAAATTCCACTAATGGAGTTTTACCGTTTGGTGCGTGACAAACCAGGATCTCAGTCATTAGTTACATCCAACGACACTATATGGGACTCAAATTGAAAATATCATAAACGATCAAAGTAAATGCGGAAGCGTTTAAACAAGAGAGTAAATGCGCACAACAACGCACCCAATCACAACAACGGAAACATAATAAATGTTCAATAGATTTAACAATTATTGAATATATCATGTTGACACCATGCATGCCCTAACATGCACCTGTGTCTTAGCTTAGCGTCCTGAGAAAACATGTAAAAAAAGTGTCAACACAAGGTGGTGAGTTCATAGGTTTCCATATAGTAATAAAGTGTTTACCAGATTAATGTACATTAAATATATATATCAACAGGTAGCTAACCCATGTTCATATTTGCTATTACGCTCGCAACCGTAAACTGACTGTTTGAATGTCTCCCACCAGGCCTATCAACCATGGTGCACGTTTAGGTCAATATTGCACCCGTTCGATATCCAATCGAGTTAGCGTGACTAACGCGGGTGAGGTTTGGCAAACCCAGTAGTACTACCCAACATACCTCGCTATTCTCATATTTAAACGGTTCGATGTGAGGACTTTCATGATAGAGTTTACGCATAGTCATAACAAGTGATACATAATGAAGTACAAAAATCAAAAAGTGTTTACGTCATGTTTTCTCCCCTAGTTTAAAAGCAGTAAAAGGGGCCGTGAAAACTCACCTGAGTTACGAATAGAATAGATAGCACCACACAAGGATGCAAGTTGGAAAAACAAGAGTTTGCTTGTGAACTGCCTACGTATGCCCTAAAATTATAAGCATAATAGTTAGGAATACAATGGGATTGTGATGAAGACACGGATGGATCGGATGTCCTAATTATGTTTAGGATCAACGGGTAGACAAACTAGTCATCGGAATCAAGGAATTCCTAATTTAGTAATTATAGTAAAAATGGTACGTATCAAACGTCGCAAAACATAAGTTAATAATATATATATATATATATATATATATTATTGTTTTCATTTGATTGTTTGAGTTAAAAATAATAACCTTGAATAATATAAATAATTATATTATTTTGAAACGTAAGAATAATAATTAAAAACGAGTTATCAAATCAAAAACTCGAATATTAATATAAAACAATCGTTTGCGTGATTTTTTAATAAATTAAATAATATGTTAGTGAAATAATATAATTAATTTTTTTTCAATATAATCAAATTGCTCGAAAATGTATAATAAAATCAATCCCGACACTACGGTAGTTTTACGGGTTTAAAATGTATTATTATAATATTATAATAATAATGGGAAAAGTTTTATATAAAAATAATGTTTAAAAAAATGATTTAAAACAAAGCAGGGGTGGAGGGACTCGAACTCAGGTCTCCACACCAATAGCACAAAGCTCTAACCACTCCAACCCGCTAGGGTATCGCAAACGCCGCGCTAGAACAGTTTTAATCATGAACACCATGGTGTCCTTCCCCCATGCGAGTCGAACCCAATCCCAGTCCCAAAACCCATGAATCTGATAACTATTGATCAAAGCAACATAGGGGTTTTGTTCATTAGCTTCAAACGAAATTGTGGTGATGCTTAATTGCAAAATCAACAAGTTTTGAATCGTTAATTCTCGTTTTGAAAAATCGAACCCTGGGTTATGAACTCAGAATCGATTTGGTTAAATATTATAATGAAAGTTGTTGAATTCATGGGGCTTTCAAAGGGTTGATGTTTGCGAATCTATCCATATAAATTAATTGAATTGAGATCGTGTCTAGGATAGATTTTGATTAAACCGTTCAAGCTATGAACCCTAGAATCAGTGCATGATAAATTTGAAAGTGTAAACCCGAATTAACATGGGGCTTTTAATTTAGACATTGAGACGAAACTAAAGGTGTGATTAGTTACCAGAATTGATGTCGAATTGGTGGAGTTCGACTAAAAAGGGATTCCGACTTGCGTGACTTTATCTCCGGCGACACAGGCTTCGCTTCGATCGGATTGGATAGTGTAACAGCTTCTGAGGAGTGTGGGTGAGATGCGCAGGCGTTCAATTGAAGAGTGAATGATCTAAATGAACGAATTTGATGGTTTCATGCTTAGAAGTCGACGGTTACGGGTTTGAGGGAGTTAATAGGATTAATTCGCACATAATAGTGATGTTAAATGCTACAGTGATGATCGACCTCGTCATTTACATGCATTACCGTTACGAATTTGGACAATTATTCAGTTATGGATTTGAATTTGGGTTTAGAACATCACGAGTTTGACTTCAAAAAGTCAACGGAAGCAAAATCAATTGATTTTGACTTTTCAAAGTCAACAGGCTTCACTTTAGGCTAATTCCATATCTGGTCCCCGTAGTTTAAGATTAAATATTGACAGAATTGGTCCCTTGGGTTTAAGATTGAGTTAATTGGGTTATGATTTAACTGGATATTGCTAATGGGGTTAACCCTAAATTGTCGGATTGTCACAAAGAAATGGTGAGTTGTTTGATTGTGAGGTTGGAGTCTGGGGATGAGTGACAATGGGAGGGTAGTAGTTTCTTGAACTAGGAACTGAGTGGTTAGAGTGAAGTGCAGAGGAAGTGGTGGTGGATGATGAGGCTATTGAGTAACTTGAGCTTCTCTCTTTGGCTTGAATCATTTCTAATTCATAAGTCTTCAGCATGCCAAACAGATCAGTCATCTGTAAAGTTTTTAAATTTTCAGTTCTTCTGATTGACACTGTGTAAAGTGTCCAGTGGCTTGGCAGAGACCTGATAAACTTCTTGAGAATATCTTCATTCTCCAGCTTCACTTTTGAGCACTGTAGCTCTCCCACAAGGTAGGTGTACCTGTTATACAACACGGTAAGAGACTCACCTTCCTTCCAGACAAAGTTTTCATATTGTTGCTTTAGAATGTCTCTTCTATTTTCTTTCACCTCTTCTGACCCAGCAAACATCTTCTTAAGAGCCACCCATAGCTCCTTGGCAGTCTTATATTCTCTGAAGTTGTGGAAAACTTCGTTTGGCAAGCACATCTGAATGGCTCCTAAGGCTTTTAAGTCTACCTCCATCTTCTTGATATCTTCATCTGAATACTTTGAGGGTACTTTGGGGACTAATGGACCTCCGGAATCAGCAGAGGCCACCATGGGTACATATGGTCCATCTTTAATGGATCTCCACAGTCCATACTCTTGATAGTAGAAGAAACTTTCCATCATGTTCTTCCACATATCATAGACTTCTCCAGACACCAGTCTTGGTGGTCTGTTGATGCTTCCAGTATCATCAAAACCATTGTTTTGTGCCATTTATGGATTTTGTGATATATGGTGTTTTAGCAAAGAGATACTAGGGAATAGAATCAGAGAGTTATTAAACAAGTGTGAGTTTGTTTAATCTGAGAGCCAAAGCTCTAATACCACTTGTAGGATCGGTGAATACAAGATGGTTCTATTCTAGTTGAGATTGGCGGAAACAATCACAACTATACAATGTAAACATGTAAACACAAAGAATAATGATAAATGAAAATTGTATTAAGTTTCAATGTTTACAAGATTACAGAGAAAACTCTAAAAAGCACACTTGTACAAATGAAGATACTATACATATAAAGGAACTTAGAATCAAGACAAACCCTTGATTCTAAGGATTATATCAAACACAAACCGTTGATCTTGGACAGTTAAAAGCTATGCTACAATTGGTAGACAACTAAAAGACAAACTACAGCAAACAGTTGTGATCAGGTCAAAAGTCTTCTTAGTAATCTTTGTAGGAGACTTCAGAAGTAGTAGCTTTGTCTTTAATCATCTGCAACAATAACATTCCTTCTGCTGATAGATGTGTCAGTGTTGTAGCAAAGGAGTCAGTAGCAAAGTCAAAGTTGCTGATGATTTGCCTATCAACAGCATCAAGTGTTTGATGCTGCTGAGAAGCCTATCAGCAGCAACTCAGGACTTCAGCAGATAAGGCTGTTCGCAGCAGAGTTTTTCATCAGCAGCAGAACAACTATCAGCAGCAAACAAGCTTATCCGCAGCAGCTTGTTGGTCAGCAACAAAATTGTGGAGTCCGCAGCAGTTGTACTTAGAGAATTTTGTAGCCATCAGTCTTTATATCTATAATATGAACATGTATGTAATTGTTTATATTATATATTTCTATTAAAGTATTACATACATGTATTATCATGTTACATATATGTAATCTCAACTCTCATGTTATTACATATATGTAATATCATATTACATATAAGTAAAATCTTATAATAACATATATGTTATATTTTGTTACATATATCTAGTACATTATTACACACACACACACACACACACACACATATATATATATATATATATATATATATATATATATATATATATATAATAGCTTGGTAACAAATTACAAAATAACTAACCATATTTAAAAAAAACTAGCGACACATGTATTAATTTATCTTTTATTTTTTAATTAAACATTTAGCGACAATTATGACTATTTTTTTCTTGTTTTTAAATATGTCAATGAAATTAGCAATAAATTTAATTATTAAAAAAAAACTAACGACATAGGTACTAATATAACTTTTAGTTTTTTAATTAAATATTTAGCGAAAAATATAACCATATTTTTTAATAATGTCAATGAATGTAGCAATAGACTTAATTATTATATTTCTTAATGAAACAGTTAACGACAAATATTTTAAATTTATTGTTTAATTTTATATTTAGCCACATATTTAATTATTTAATTTTATATAAAGCGGCGAAATTAATAGTTAACTAGTGGAATTCCTCCGTGTTACTCTGCGAGAATTTGGTTGGTGTCAGTCCGTTTCGTTACGGAACCGACACTCGCATAGAAAATGAAAGATAAAAGCTAAAAAAACAAAGTCGTTACATACCCAAATGAATACCGGCAAGTGTTTTACACCTCTAGAATACAAAAAATCAAAAATACCATTACTAGTTCTTATAATGACGACGCTTTTATCGGTTCGTTTCGTTACGGTACCGGAACGGAACCGAGATCGATTACTTGTAGATTTAGTATATGATATTTTAAATAACATTTAGTATTTCTCAATATCTTAAATAAAATATTATTTTAAATTTATAATAAATAATTTTTTAAATAGTTTTAACTTTATGATAAATAAAATTTTAATTAGGTAACAATTTTATAGTTTTAAATAATAAATGAGTTAAGTTTATATATATTAATAATGATTTAATATAATAAGTTAATATGTGGTTATAGTAGAGAGAAAAAAAAAAGGTTAAATTACCATTACATCCTTGAGTTATTCTTAACCCCTCATTTACATAAAAAAATCATGTTTAATTTGAATCACTAATTAAATTATTATGAAACTAATGAATGGTTTAAAATTGGTTTTTTAGTTTACACTATAAAAGATTGTTTACACATGATTATTTTCATATACATATATATATATATATATATGGGAATGATCAAGAGTAACCATAAAGTTAGGTGAAAATCGAAAAAACCACTAAAATAGTGTGTAATACTATGTGTTACATAAAGGTAACCGTAATTTTTTTTGTTTTCTGTTTACGTATACATAAGCAAATATTTAAATGGTTTTTTGGTAGAAATGTGTAATAATATAATGATACTCTTATAAAAAAATAAAAATAAAATAAAAAATAAATATTATTATATTATTAGTTAAAATTGATTTTTTAGTGGTTTTCTCAGTTTTTGTCTAACTATGTGATTTTTTTTTGAACCCTTCTATATATATATATATATGGATGATAAAATAAAAAGAGGATTTTGTTTAAATAGGCTAAATTTAGAGTTTTTAAGAGAGTAGAGTATTTTTCGAACATAATAAGTCCCTCCTCATCTCATTTCACACGTAAATCAGCACAAGAGAAAACCCTAATTCCTTTCCGTTCGTCCTTCTTTGATTAAAGCCATCATCACCAGCAGCTATTTCAACTATTCCGATAAGTCATCCTCCATCTTCTTCCCTTCTTACATCATCCCATACGACCTCCACCGATGCCACCGCACTATCCACCTATGCCTAAGTATCTGATGGGAGTGATGGTAGATGTGGAGAGCAATATGAAACCAACGGAGGCTAGGGTTTTATTTTCGGTCACCGGAATGAGTGCCGGATCGGTGGAGAATGCGGTGAAGCGGTTGCTGTGAATCAAGGAGGTTGTTGTTGATGTGCTGACTAATCGAGCTCAAAGTTGTTTTTTACCCTATCTATATTAATGTAAGTTTTATTGCGTTTTAGTGATTAATTGATGTGGAAATCAATTGAGCCGGTTAATCTGCATTTTAATCAGATTCAATTACTAAATTTCTGTTGATTTGAATGATCTTAGGGTTTGATAAATTTGAAACTTTAGTTGTGGCAAAATTGAAATTAGAATAATTTTAGTTTCTGATGTTCATACTGAATTCTAGGGCTCTATTTTCTTACAAAAAAGTAAAGTAATTACTAACAGTCCTAATGCTTGTTGATGCTATTGATTACTGTGCAATTTCTATGTTCTTGAGAGGGTGTGTGGATGTGTGTTTGTAAAGTGATAATGGTGAGTGGATTACTATGCAATTTCTATGTTCAGATAATTAGATAGCCATTTGCTTAAAGGCACAAATAGTTGGGGCATAAAAAAATCATGAGAATTAGATGCAATTATTTTATAATTTATATAAATATTATTGAAGTATAATTTATTTATATCTGTAGTTCATCTATTGATATAGAAATTCAGTTGAATTTATTGTTTAATTGAATGTTTTATGTCTTCAAGGCTCTAATGTTAGGGTTAATCTATCTCCATCTGATATACTTAAACAGGAAGGACAAACCATTTGCTTCATAAAAAAATTCAAGAGGTATAAAGAACGTAGAAAAAATGGTATAAATGAAAACAAATTCACATAGACAAACATACCATCATCTAATGATCCCCCGTTATCTCTTCAATCACTTATTGTAATGGTTTAACAACACTATTGGAGTATTGGGTACAAATTCTGCAAACATTGCTCCTGTTAATCCTGTGTATATGTAAAACACTAAAGAGTTTAAACATTGCTACCTTTCATGTTATTAGTTGTTTGACTTATGGGGTCAAAGCCAAACCAACTGTATAGAAATTCTACACGTATTCATACTGAAATGGAATAACATATCTGGTAAAAAAAATCAAATTGCTTTTTGTTTGCCCTCAAAAATCATACAGAGACTTTTTATAGGATGTGAGTGGTGTATGATTCATGAACTCCATGATGTATAATCAAAATATGATTTTAGTTTGTACTGTATTTAGGTGCTGCATTTTGGTTTTGTACTGGATTTAGGTATTATACTGTATTTAGATGTTGTGCTAGATTTTTATAAAAGTGGTTGTTATTGTATGAGTTTTAACCTTGTTTATAGAAGATATATAAACATACAAAGTTGTTGATACTGGAATTATGTATACTAGGAAACAGGGAAGGAAAAATCTAAGTATGGGAATTGTAGACTAACCCACCTTCTCTAATTGCAAGGTTTGATTGATCTTTTATTATCTTTTGTAATTTATATTTTTTTTTCGTTTGAAACTGTTGATTTGATCGCACACGTTTGTGTCAGGTTATCTCAAGTTCAGTCCAAATCTCCCATCAGCACAAATATTCAACTCAGTAAAATACAACACAGTTTTTAAATTTTTTTTTAAATTTACATTTTTTATATAACAATACTATAATCAAATTAAAGATAAAAAAAATGCTCGATTTTACGGTGTAATTTTTTAAAAAAAATAATGTCTTATGAAAAAGTTTTGATCGTTTAAAAGAAATGGAGGGATTTGAAAAAAAGTCAATAAAAGTGGATATTACTTAAACACCTTTCAACCCCTCTTTTTTCTTATACTTTGATTTCTACTCTTGATCATCAAATTTATTAGCCAAGATCCTTTCTTAGCCTACTTAGGCAAAATCACCTTCTTAGGGGATCCCCCTCTATATATATATATATGACAGGATTCAAATCCTAACCAACTTTTTAGATGATTATCATGCTAACCACCATTCAACCAATCACAAAATTTCTAATTATTTTTTATTTTATTTTTTAAAAAGGCATTTTAATACAAATAAATTTAAACCCCTTGCTAACCTTAATAATCTTCCTTAGCTTCCTTTATTTTAGCCTCTAATTAATTTCTAAATTGCATTCTATTTCATATCACAATTGATTTTCTTTTCCTTTGCAAACCTAGTCACGTGAATGCATACATGTAATACAAGTGAATTACAAAGTTTTTTTTGTATAGGATAAATTAATATATATCTTTGAAAAGTAGTAGATAACTTCTGCTGTTAGGAAACTAACAAAATATATCCATTTTTTAAAATTAAATAAATAAACTTCATAAAATAATCATAGTTTTAATGATAATTTTAAAATTATAAGTTGGGTTTACTATATTTAAGTAAGGTAGAGTAAAGACATGAAGTAAAATTCTTGGTCCATAGACAAATAAACTCACGATAAATTTTCATTATTTATCGTAAGTTTATTTTAAAAATATTGTAGTGGAAAAAAAATCTGATTTAAAGTGATGAAATTGTATATGTAGGTGTTAATAAACCGTTCATCTGAAAAAAGGCACATACGGTAGCTTCCAAGTTGTTATAGCCTCAAGATTTAATTAATAAGTAATCGTTTATTGATTACTCGATTGATTAAAGTCATGTAATTATCAATATAAGGTTGTTCTTTGATTGAAGCTATTGGACTACATTGAGGATGTGATGGTGATGGTGCAATTGTTCAACGAAGGATATCATGTCATTACTACGGTAGCCCTAAATGACGTAGTCAACGAGATTGTTTTCTACTTGTACCGTGACATGCTTGCCCAAGCAATCCTTGCTCCAAATGCCTATTTCAGTGAGAAGTTCGTTAATCATGTTTGGTACGTATACGTAACACATGTGTTACGTATATGTAACACAGTTGGTACATATATGTAACACAGTTGGTACATATATGTAACACAGGTGTTACATGTATTTAACATTGCTTACATATACGTAACACTAAGTGTTACATATGCGTAACAAGAAGAGATGTTCTTGGTTTCATAAAATTGTGTAAGTTACATTTGTAAACTATATATTTGGTTTTTTTAATCATCTTGTTCTTCTACTTTTGTGTGTTGTATTGTTGTAAACCTATAAAGGTTCTGCTATAATTAATGTTCACTATCTTTTATGTGTTGTAGTAACTCGTACGGTTTCATATACGTAACTTAGTAGCTTATCAAAGTTATGGTTCTGATACGTAATTACGATTTCTGTGAGTGTTACATATATGTATCATGGGGAGGGTTCCAAAGAAAACCACAAGTTAGGTGAAAACCGAGAAAACCACTAAAAATAACCAATTTTACCCAATCATATAATCATATTTATTTTTTGTTTTATTTTATTTTTATTTATTTATAAGAGTATCAATTTAATATTAAACATTTTTACCAAAAAACATTTTTACACATAGCGTTACGTATACGTAAACATAAAACAAAAAAATTATGGTTACGTATACGTAAATAAAAAAAAATTTTGGATACTATACGTAAATAAAAAAATTGCCTGAAATGATGTTGTTTTCTTGGTTTTCGTCTAACTTTGTGGTTTTCTCTTGATACTTCCCCTATGTATCATTTGCTACATATATGTAACACATAGTCATATGTAACAACTCATTCTCCCTTTCTTTATGTTATTTTTAGTGTTACATATATGTATCATGTAGTAAACTATCTTCTTCATTTTTGTTTTATTTTCACAATTTTTTTTTTGTTTTCACATTGTGTACTAAACCATATATGTATTAGACCTTATTTTCTGATTAATAACATCACTAAAGTGCTAACTTGTTTAAACAAGTAGAAGCCCGAGGTTTTTATTGTACATACATTCGGTAGTTAAATAGTACTTCTTACATATACGTATCAGTAGTTATATGTTCATACATTTGGTAGTTAAATAGTACTTCTTACATATACGTGTCATTAGTTATATGTACATACATTTGGTAACTTTTTATTGTTGTTATGCTTTAATTTTTTAATATGTTGTTAGTATGTTATTATTATTGGTGATATTATTATTTATGTAAAAAGTTTAAAAATCATTTATTATTTTTTACTTTTTAAAAATTTGTTGTTTGTTAAGAAAATTCTTCTTCAAGGGTTTTGATTTTAGTTTGTAATTATGATTAATTTGGTTTATGTTGGAGAAAGAAAAGAAATAAATATGAATTATATTTTCCTAACTTAAAATATGTGAGGTCCCTAAAATACCCTTATAGACTTTAAATTAGTAACCAATTACCATTTGTTTACATAAATAACATTAATTGATTTAAACCATTGATCAAACAAGATTGGTGAAGATGTGGTTAGCATCTAAAATTAGGTTAGCATTTGAACCCTACCATATATATATATATATATATATATATAGGGTTGTGTTCCTATCAAAACCCACATTTCATGAGAAAACCATAAAATTCTCATCCAATTGTTGCTTTTATCTCAAACACATAAGATGTTGCCATGACCTTATTATTTTAATTGAAAAGGGTAAAAACATCATTTTAACCATCCCCCACTTTCCTTTTTTAAAAAAAAACTTCCCCCTATTTTTTATATCTTTAATAACATTTTTATACTATGTTATTTTTTTTATAAAAATTACACCATTAAACTAGTCTAGACATTGAAGATCTGGAAGTTTGGTACGGAGGTTTAGTAAGGCGAGCAGTATCAGGTTGCTTCGATGACTTCCTGGACCTGAACGGCGAGATTTCAGTACATTGAAGATCTGGAAGTGAATTACATTGGTGGAGGACCACATTTCTTTTGTTGTTTTAAGCTTCAAGACCAGTTTGACTTTTGAAAGTCAAACCCGCTTTAATCCTCTCCAAATACCCCTAAATACACAATCAAAACCTCCCATATTGATTACAAAACATATGGAAACCACGAATCAAGGGATTTATCGAGAAACATTGGAGACGAAGGCCTGGAAATCGTATTAGGAAACCTTGGAGACGAAGGCCTGGAAATCTATATACCTTGAACCAATCAGACCTTTCTAATCGAGGACTGATGCTGAAGCGAAAAACTTCTCAGATCTAAGACCAAATTTTACCAATCGTTCAGATCTGAAGATGAAGATAAATCGTAGAAGCCCTAATCGAGGATTGATGCTGAATTAAAATCGCGGAATAATGCTGAATCAAGACGCCATGGCCCGTAAATCGGTTTCAAGATACAATAAGCCAGGTAAAGAAGAAAAAAAAAGGGTTTGGGGACTTTCATAACATATGGAAGAAGAAATGTCATCTGTTAAAACAAGAAAGAGAGAGAGAGAAACTTTTGTTGGTAGAGCGTTGATAAGTGAAAAAGACTAATTTACCCTCAACTCACTCCCCACCACTCATTTTCATCAGATTAATTCTTCACCACTCATTTCACTTTACATAAAAAAACCAATGTTTTCAGAACCGGACCGGACGTCGAACCGGTCTTCTTACCGGTCTACTGGTCGGACCGGTCCGACCGGTCCGACCGGATTTAAGAACCGGACGACGTCATAAATATTATAAAAATATATCAGTCTAAATAGCCATTAATCCTTTCAAAAACCACCAACAAGTCAATTCCAATAATTTTAAACCAACAATTACCTACGAAATACGAAGCCAAGAGACTTAAAAAAGATTAAAAAAAAAATAAAAATAGTCAAGCGGTTCAATCGGTCCGACCACCCGGTTCAACCGGTCCGACCACCCGGTTTCCGGTCCGACCGCCGGTTCAACCGGTCCGACCACCGGTTCGCTGCAGAAACGGTTCAACACATGTAACCGGACCGGTCAGACCACCGGTTCCCGGTCCGACCGGTCCGACCGGCCGGTCCGGTCCGGGTTTCAAAACATTGAAAAAAACTAACCAATCAAAATAGGTTATTGGGTTTTCACATGGAAAATGGGTTTTGATATGATCTCCATCCTATGTGGGTGTGTGTATATATATATGGGAAGGTTCCACTAAGAAGTGTTTTTCGCTAAGAAACGCTAAGAATTGGGTCGAACGAACTCCGATTGAGCTCATTCCAGCGGCGTTGGAACCGTCTCATCGAACTCTAATCCGGACCCAAAAACCTAAACCCCCCTCCACCCACACCCCCAAAAACCTAAACCCCCCTAACCCCACCCCAAAAAGCCTAAAACCACCCCCCCCCCCCAAATCCTAAACCCCCCCACCCCCCTCCCCAAAAAAAAAAACCTAAACCCACCCCCACCCACCCCTAAAAACCTAAACCCCCACCCCCCAAAAAAACCTAAACCATAAAATCTAAACCCTAAAAGCTAAATCCTAAGGCTAAAACCATAAAATTAAAATGTAAAATCTAAACCTTAAAAGCTAAACCCTAAAACCTAAGATAGTAGAGTTCGACGAGACGGTTCCAACGCCGCTGAAGTGAGCTCAATCGGAGTTCGTTTGATATCGTTTTAAGCGTTTTGGTCATTTCTTAGATTTCTTAGCGAAAACATACTTCTTATTTGAACATTCTCATATATATATATATATATATATATATATATATATATAGTATGAGGTTTTGCTAGGAAGGCAAAAAAGTGTGAGAAGTGTAGGAATGATTTTTACCACTTGATTTTGGAGATGAAGATTTTCTAAGAAGGTCAAGTAAAAAGGAAGTAATTTTAAGGATTGAAGGGTATAATAGCAATTGGTTCCAAAATAGAGAAATAACATATACATGCATTTTTCACCCTCATTTTTTAAACGTTTATATCTTTCTTATATGTCATTATTTTTTTTTAAAAATTATACCATTAAATTGAGCTTTTTTTATCTTTAAAACGAGTATGGTCTTGCTATATTTAAAAAAAATAAAAAATTGTTGAACTGGGTTTGTACGTTTTTAACAACGTTTTCATGACGTTTTTTCAAAACGTTTTTCATGGTGTTTTTTCATGACGCTTTTTTCATGGCGTTTTATCAAGACTTTTTTATAACGTTTTTATGATGTTTTTTTCACTGCGTTTTTTCATGGCATTTTTTATGACTTTTTTCACTGCGTTTTTCATGGATGTTTTTCACTGCGTTTTTTCATAACGTTTTTTTCATGAGTTTTCTGGTGTGTTTTTATCACCGATCGTGCGGAAAACATAAAAGCGCATGTGAAACTGGGCGTGTTATGGTGTTTTTAAACTGGGCAACTTTATGGTGTGTTTTGAACCGTGATTGTGCAAAAAACAGAAAATGCGTTTTCTGGTGTTTTTAAACTAGGCAACTTTATGGTGTGTTTTGAACTGTGATTGTGCTGAAAACAGAAAATGTGTTTTTCAAATTCTCCAAAACCACCGAGTAATTGTTATCTTTGGTGTTCAACTCTATGAACACGAGAGTTGCAGGAGCTTGTACGCGATCAAGCAGAAAACAGAAAACTTAATTACATATTTCCCTTCCTAAATTCTTTTATTACATATTTACCCAACCCTAAAACTTAATTATATATTTTGTGACAATCCGGACTTTTAGGATTAACCCCATTAGAAAATTCTGTTAAATCCTAACCTAATTATCTCTAATCCAAACCCCGGGGACTGATTCTGTTAATATTTAATCTCAAATTGCAAGACTAAATCTGATATTAACCCATTCTTGATCCTGTTTGACTTTTGAAAGTCAAACCATATTACTTTGATCAAATTCGAATCCCACGATCGTTTTTTGATTGAAATTGAAACTAAAACTACTTGAATTCAGACGTTAGAGACCTTAACTACCGAATTAAACATCATCATTAGCGAATTAAACAGATTAATAGCCAATTATGGGAACTAAAACCATAACCGTCGACCTCAATGCCATTATAAATCAAATTCGATGAATCCGTGTATCATTCTCTCGTACAAACATGTTGCACACACTAGATGAACTCCTCTGAACCTGTTTCACACCTCATTTCGGCTGAAGTTGCAGTAAGAGTCACCGGAGAACAAGAGCACGTCGTTGGACCTGCGTTTACTCGATCACTGTCACACCCCAACCAACAGTGGAAACGTCGGGGCGGGACATGTAGACTGTTCATGAGCACAAGGTTGACTAGATTTCAATATTTTAATCATCAAATTTAACTTCAAATAATTCAACACAACCAAATTCAAACAAATACATAAACGAAATACATAATAGTCTTTATTTAAATTTAACTAAGTCCAAAGCCTATGTGTAGCATGCCATGATCAAACTCACTCACTAGCACCTGAAACATGAATAAAATAAAGTCAACTAAAAAGTTGGTGAGCATACACAGGTTTGTATATAGATAGCATATAGATTATGAATAAACAAATCCTTACATAACATGATAAAATAAGGCATTTATCGTGATCCTTGTAACGCACAACGTTAACCTAAAGTGTATTGCGTGTGAACATGAATTAAAAAAATGTCTAACTCAAAGTTTAGGGTTTCAATGGATATGAGTATAAGGAATTATATAATGAGTTCGTGACGAATTATGAAAAAGGGTTGTGTAGGTGTTGAATAAAATGAAAACAATTTGAAATGAAAAGTTTAAAATGTTTTTAAATTAGGGTTTGGATTTGAATAATTAAATCAAATAATTATTATTTAATTATTCTAATTACAAAATAATGTAATTATTCGATTTATTTAAGTGTGGCATAAATAACCAATTTTGTTTAAATATAAATTAAATAAATAATTATTACTTTATTTATTTATTTATAAAGGTATGTAACTTATTCATTTAGTTATAAAAATATAGTGGGTGTATTATATTAAATATAAATTTAATAAATAATCTTTACGCTATTTTTATAAAGATGAGTAAATAAGTTGTGTAACTAATATTTATGTGTAGAGTTTAATGATAATCATAAATTTAATTTTGTAGGTTATAATAAATAACTTCTATTTATTTAGAACTTAGAATTTGGTCTTTTTAAATAAAGTTAATATAATTTTTTATAAAATCAGTTGTTTTTATTCGAGAATTAATTTAAATACTTATTGTTTTGAAAATATAAAATCAAACATTCTGACAAGGGTTTTCTCACACACGACCGTGGGCGCGACCGCGCTGGTCAAGGGCGCGACTGTGTTGATCAAACAGAAGACACAACAAGGCTGTTCACTAGGCACGACCGTGTCTGGGCCAGGCACGACCGTGTCTATGGTTCTGAGGCTCGACCAAGTATAGCCATGGGGTACGACCGGGTCTGAGTGTGAGGCACGACCGCGCTTGGATTGGCACGACTGTGTCTCCATGAGGCACGACCGCGCTAGGAGATTAGCGCGACCGTGTCTGTTCCAAAACAGAAACGAATTGCTTAAATCTTATGATGTTAATGTTGGAAATCATAGGGCTTTCATCCATTAGGTGATTACTAGTCTATTGGTATAGGTTAATTGCATTTAAAACATGTCCAAAGTAGGATTCGATTAAACAATTTTAGAATGAACCCTAGATTCGGGTTCGTGTTAAATTAGCTATTGTAAGCCCAAATTAGGTTGGGGCTTTTGATATATAGACTAAAACGAAAGTGTAGGAGGTTTCAATTACCTGGAAGGATGATGTATTGATAGAGTACGGTAGGAACTTGTTCCGGCGACGACGGATTTGATCTCCGGTGCCCTTTGCTGCAACTCCGGCTAAATCACTGTTTTCGGGAGCTTCAGAGAGGATCGATAATGCGTTCGCTTCGGAGGATTGCAATCAGAATGGTGGATTCGATGGTCTCATGAAAGAATTTTACGGTTATGAGATGAATCGACACAATTGAGTTTATTTGTTGTAAATACGATGATTAAAAGACTTAATTGTGTTTGTTAATAGTAGGGACGAGTGGAACGGTTACGAATTCGAACGTCACCGTGATTAAAGACTGTATTTACGTTTTAACTGACGAGAGTCGCGACCGTGCCAAAACAAGGCGTGACCGTGCCTATTAGGGTTTCTGGTTATTTACAAAATCAGCCCTTGCAACTTCAGCTTTGACAGAAGTTGCTTGGTTAGGATTTAACAGAACACCTAACGGGATTACTAACTGAGTTAACTCTAGGAGGTGTTACCACGTGATTATGAGTTCTAAAACTTTGAATTAAAATACGTTCAGCTAACAATTAATGAGGCATAGGTTTGAACAAGTATAAGATTTAATGTAGTGTTGTTATTTTATTAAGTAAAATAAATTAAAATATGGTCGAAAAATCAGAGATGTTACAGTCTCCCCATGTTAAGGGAATTTCATACCGAAATTTAACTAATGGGGGCTATTAAATCAGGCAAGAGGTGAGAGTTTTGGATTCTCGGTGAGTTTTGACGGTTAGATCTTGGGAAGTGTAACCGTTGACAGAGCTTAGGCCTGATACTCAAGGTCGGATATGAATGATGATAATGAATTTAGTTTTGAAATGAACTTAAGGAGGAGATCGTCAAATAATAATTTGGATTCTAAAGGTGGAATGCATTACTTGGAATGAATTTGATGGGTTCTTGATAATTAGGGTTTGTGTAAGATGTAGTCTAATATACTTAAATTTGGCAGAGGGTAAAAGATTTCACAAACATTAGTCTGGGTCAAAACTTCACGTGACATGAGCAACGCTACTTCTGATAATATTATAGGACACTTATATATAGGAAGTACCATCGGCGTATCCACCATGCCCTTGTCATATCACATTAGTTTCGTTGTTACATATCATGATAAGTTTTAGGTCACAACACACGACAAAATTTCACTATGCTTTCCATGCGCTGATTTTCATAATTCCGTGTGCACCCGTAATTACTCAAATCATCGCATGGTCCGTATAGATCTTTCCGTTGTGTGGGGGTCAAGGGGCCATAACTTTCACTCCGTTCATGTCCATTGTTTTCACATAAAAGTTAATCAGGTTAGTTCGCAACTAAAGAGTAGTATAACTTAAAGTTTTATAGTTTGCTCGTGTTTGAACAAGAATACGTCAAACCCCGAGTCGTTTCAATGTATTATGGTCTTCAACTGTGGTGAACAAAAGTGCATGACCATGTCTTGTGTATAATGAAATCAATCAATTGTAATAATTGTAAGCAAATTTTGTTTCGTGTATAAAGTAAACACACAAGTCTTATGTATGATCTAGTGTCACGTAGCTCGTAATCAAATAGGTCTCATGTGTAGCGTGAACAATTTAGCGTCATATATTTTGTAAATCATTAAGCTCCCATGTGGAATGTAAACAACATAGTATCATGTGTATTGTAAAAAATAAAGTTCATGTATGGTGTCGACAACTTAGTGTCATGTATTTTGTAAATCAATAAGCTCTCATGTGGAATGTAAACAACATAGTATCATGTGTATTGTAGGAAATGAAGTTCATGTATGGTGTTGGCAACTTAGCATCATGTATTTTGTAAATAAATATCTTTCATGTGTAATATAAACAATTTAGTATCATGTATATTGCATAATGTGCATAATTTAGTATAATGTACCTTGTAACCAAATGGGTTTCATGTTTAATGTGGTCAATCTAGAACTATGTACCAATCAAACAATTGTTATGCATCATGTATATTGCAAACAACTAAGTTTCGTGTATTATGTGCTCAATCCAGTAGCATGTGTATTGCAAATAAACATGTTCCGTGTGTTATGTGATCAATCCAGTAAATTGTGATTTGTAGACAAACTAGTTTCATGTATTATGTAATTTGTGTAGCATTGGATATATTGAGAATAATTGAGTTTCATGTACCATGTGGTTGCGTTGGGTTTATTGTGAACGTGCATACGTAAGTTATTGAACTTCGTGTGTGATGTATACTAACGGGTTTTGTATGTGATCGAGTGTTGCGGACAAGCGTGTTGTTTGGCGTTCCTGTATAATGTGGTAGTTATGTTCTAGCTCTTAAATCTCATTGAGGTTGATGGGGAGGGTTAACGTCTACGCGGTATGGATCGTCTCTTGAAGCGACAAGCGAAAGGCAGCGAGGAGGTTCTGAAAACATTCGGGGAAATGTGTTTACAAATACTAATCTTTGTTTGAAAATAGAAAGTGGTAAATCTTTCTTGGTTGTAGATATATAAAGTAGTGAAACCATTGAGTCACATAATTTAAATAAATAGACAATATATGGGAAAAATCTTTTAATTTAAATTTTCAGCTATTAATAAGAGAATATTTTCAAGCGGAATTATTGGCTAAACAAGTAGTCGTATACTAATTTAGCCAGGGTTTAGAAATATTTACTTTAATGAGGAAAATCATAATTATTTATCAATTCGAAATAATATTTTTATAAAATAGATTGTATTAAGTTTCCTTATCAGGTGAAAAATTTTATGAAAAATTTATGTTTTTGATACTATCTAAAAGTTTGATAAACATTTTGTTTGAACAAGATAATGAGGTTTGTTTAAATCAAACAATAGGATGATTTGTTTACGAAGGAGATTGCTGGTAGCGTACTAAATCGTATTGAATGAAGAAGGTGATACTTGGAACATTTTGATGAAAATATGATGGGTGTGATTCACACTCAACGGGTCGAACCCATAAATAATAACTTTAGAGTTGAAATATATAAAATTGATTAAATGCTGAAATGTTAAACATTACTCAAAACATAGGGAAATGGTTCTCAAATCGAAAATTTAAAGACAATAATTAGAAATTTCTCCTAACGTCTCTGGTAGCTTTCCACTAGGACGAAGATAATCACCAAGATGAGCACCGCTATGGTCACTCGGGTAGCCGACCTGGCTTCAGCTCTAGCTGTCTCCGTGTGATGCTCCAGAATTTCTTTTTCGAGGATGGAGATTAACTCCTTTTGGTACCCTAATTGGTTTGCTAGGCTATCCATTCTTTGTCCTTGTAAGTCGTGCATTACCCCCTGCTCTATCCTTTGCCTCTCAAATTCTGAGGTTCTTGCATATTGGTGAAATTCATTGGTTTGAATTCTCATAACACCAGTGGGTGCCATGGTATGCCTTACCCAAGGGTTGGGAAGGTACGGGTCGGGCATTAGATATGGGTCTCTTAGTGGGGGTGGTAACTGATCGTGGAGATGGGGTGCCTGATACGGGTTTCTGGGTGCGGGTGATCCAGGTGTTCGAAGTCTTGGGCCGGTGTTCCTAATCCAATCTGCCCTTACATCAAACCTTGGTCTAGCAGCTGTGGGTGTTGGTGATCGATGCACGGGTGATCCGATGTCTTCTTCCCTATCAGACTCTTCTTCGGGACGGTATACCGGGGAGGTAGGAGAGTAGGAGTCCATGCCTAGCAGGAAAACAATGGAAAGGTTGTAAGTGATAATAAAATACTGAGTGTCAAATATAGAAGTTCTCATAGGTTTAGAGTTTGACTAGTCATAACGTCGAGTCTTCACAATAGTATTTTAGGAGTACACTTGACCTATAAGTAGTGTATCCCTGAGGAGAATTCCCAGGAAAGAGGGGTGGGTCACTAGGACACACTTAAGTACCCTGTCTTTCCTTGGCCAGAATTCCTCATGGGCCTACACACTCTTCCAGCCATCTTGTACTAATAACACTATTATTAAACTCATGGTTATGATGAGAATTGTTGTGGACTGGGCTTTGAGGCCCGAAAGTGAGGTTTATTTTATTGCAGCGGGCTTATTCTTCTTGGAGGGTAAGTGGATTCTTAGATTATTATTAATGGGTATTAGGCCCAATTAGGCCCAATAGTCTAGATTTTGATCACGAGAGATGGTGACATTATGTGTGTGAGATTAAGGATGTATGAAGAACTAAGTGTGTATAAGTGTGTTTTGAAACTTAGGATAGCACTTAAATGAATCAAATAGGTAACATGTAGATAACAATGAACATAAGCACGAAAGTTAGTGAGTAGTGTGACACATAGACTATTAAGTATTGTATCATGTAGTGTAATTACTTAGTATAATATGTAAAATATTCACATAAGGAGTAATCATGTAACATGTAATAGCATGGCATAGTATGGGTTTCCTAAGGTTATAGTCTAGGTCAAGAGTGTCTAATAACCTAATTACCTATAACCAAGTCTCTGATACCAATCTGTCACACCCCAACCGACGGCGAAAACGTCGGGGCGGGACATGTAGACTGTTCATGAGCACAAGGTTGACCAGATTTCAATATTTTAATCATCAAATTTAACTTCAAATAATTTAACACAACCAAATTCAAACAAGTACATAAACGAAATACATAATAGTCTTTATTAAAATTTAACTAAGTCCAAAGCCTATGTGTAGCATGCCTTGATCAAACTCACTCACTAGCACCTGAAACATGAATAAAATAAAGTCAACTAAAAAGTTGGTGAGCATACACAGGTTTGTATATAGATAGCATATAGATTATGAATAAACAAATCCTTACATAACATGATAAAATAAGGCATTTATGAAGAGCAGCTATTGTGTAACCAAGTACAATCAAACCTTTGTAACTAGCATGCAAAATTGTGTTGTCGTTAACAATCACCCCAATCTGGGTGGGTTTGTCAGACTCAATAGATCTATCATTGTTTACCGTCGGCTTGAGTAGTTAATGATTGCACATAAATTGTTCACAAATGTTAGCACACCTAGCACTCAAGCATAAAGCTCAAATTTGCACACATGAATGTAAAGAGGATTTGTACTTGTGTAGTTTGTGTAAATGTAAGCAATAGTTTGTATAGAGTTCATGTTTCACCCCAAAAGTGTAAAAGAGTAAAAGGGGCTATGTAATACTCACATGATTCAAAGGCGTAGCTAACACGAGAGACTAGGTAGTATCGTGTTCATTGTAACGCACAACGTTAACCTAAACTGTATTGCGTGTGAACATGAATTAATAAAATGTCTAACTCAAAGTCTAGAGTTTCAATGGATATCAGTATAAGAAATTATATCATGAGTTCGTGACGAATTATGAAAAAGGGTTGTGTAGGTGTTGAATAAAATGAAAACAATTTGAAATGAAAAGTTTAAAATGTTTTTAAATTAGGGTTTGGATTTGAATAATTAAATCAAATAATTATTATTTAATTATTCTAATTACAAAATAATGTAATTATTCGGTTTATTTAAGTGTGGCCTAAATAACCAATTTTGTTTAAATATAAATTAAATAAATAATTATTACTTTATTTATTTATTTATTTATAAAGGTATGTAACTTATTCATTTAGTTATAAAAATATAATGGGTGTATTATATTAAATATAAATTTAATAAATAATCTTTACGCTATTTTTATAAAGATGAGAAAATAAGTTGTGTAACTAATATTTATGTGTAGAGTTTAATGATAAATATAAATTTAATTTTATAGGTTATAATAAATAACTTCTATTTATTTAGAACTAAGAATTTGGTCTTTTTTAAATAAAGTTAATATAAATTTTTTATAAAATCAGTTGTTTTTATTCGAGAATTAATTTAAATACTTATTGTTTTGAAAATATAAAATCAAACATTCTGACAAGAGTTTTCTCACACACGACCGTTGGCGCGACCGCACTGTTCAAGGGCGCGACTATGTTGATCAAACAGAAGACACAACAAGGTTGTTCACTAGGCACGACCATGTCTGGGCCAGGCACGACCGTGTCTATGGTTCTGAGGCACGACCAAGTATAGCCAAGGTGTACGACCGGGTCTGAGTGTAAGGCACGACCGCGCTTGGATTGGCACGACTGTGTCTCCATGAGGCACGACCGCGCTAGGAGATTAGCGCGACCGTGTCTGTTCCAAAACAGAAACGAATTGCTTAAATCTTATGATGTTAATGTTGGAAATCATAGGGCTTTCATCCATTAGGTGATTACTAGTCTATTGGTATAGGTTAATTGCATTTAAAACATGTCCAAAGTAGGATTCGATTAAACCATTTTAGAATGAACCCTAGATTCGGGTTCGTGTTAAATTAGCTATTGTAAGCCCAAATTAGGTTGGGGATTTTGATCTATAAACTAAAACGAAAGTGTAGGAGGTTTCAATTACCTGGAAGGATGATGTATTGATAGAGTACGATAGGAACTTGTTCCGGTGACGACGGATTTGATCTCCGGTGCCCTTTGCTGCAACTCCGGCTAAATCAATGTTTTCGGGAGCTTCAGAAAGGATTGATAATGCGTTCGCTTTGGAGGATTGCAATCAGAATGGTGGATTCGATGGTCTCATGAAAGAATTTGACGGTTATGAGATGAATCGACACAATTGAGTTTATTTGTTGTAAATACGATGATTAAAAGACTTAATTGTGTTTGTTAATAGTAGGGACGAGTGGAACGGTTACGAATTTAAACGTCACCGTGATTAAAGACTGTATTTACGTTTTAACTGACGAGAGGTGCGACCGTGCCAAAACAAGGCTCGACCGTACCTATTAGGGGTTCTGGTTATTTACAAAATCAGCCCTTACAACTTCAGCTTTGACAGAATTCGCTTGGTTAGGATTTAACAGGACACCTAACGGGATTACTAACTGAGTTAACTCTAGGAGGTGTTATCACGTGATTATGAGTTCTAAAACTTTGAATTAAAATACGTTCAGCTAACAATTAATGAGACATAGGTTTGAACAAGTATAGGATTTAATGTAGTGTTGTTATTTTATTAAGTAAAATAAATTAAAATAGGGTCGAAAAATCAGAGATGTTACAATCACCTTCAATTCGGCACTCATTTCGGTAATCAAACACATCCTTAACTTCGATTTAGTGTCTAGATTGAAAGCCCCATGGTTATTCGGGCTTACAATATCGAATTGAACACAAACCAGATTCTAGGGTTCATCCGATTACGGTTTAATCGAACCCTAATCTAGACACGTCTACAATTCAATTAATTTATATCAGTACATTCGCAATCCTCTGTATAGTGAAAGCCCTATGATAATTTAATCTTGTAACATCGAATTTGTCAGGATCCTGATTCTAGGGTTTGTTCATAATCTGTTTTGGGGGTTTTGATCCTAAACACCTCCTCAATCAAATTAAACTACACCAACAGTTTCACAACATTCTAATGAGTAAAAGCCCCATGATTTCAACAAGTTTTAATATCGAATTTGATCAATTTAAATCTGTGTTCTCGATCTAGGGTTTCGACACTTGAATCTATAATTAAAAGATCCTAGGCTTGATGATTTTCAAATTAAATCCACCAACAGATTCGTAATACATAGTCTCTCAAAACCCTTATGCTTCTGTGTTCATTCAAAATTGAAATCGTGGGAATTTAGGCTGGTTTCGACTTGGGCTTCGCAAGGGGGAGAAACCACAGAGACTTGAGTGTTAAAACCATTTTGTTTTGGGGCTTGTTGCGATTCTCTAGCGGGCTGAGTTGGTTAAAACTGTGTGCTGATGGGGATGAGACCCGGGTTCGAGTCTTCTCACCCCTGTTTTAGTATATTTACTTTTAAACAATTATTTTTAATATAAAAATCATCCCTATATTATTTTATTAATATATTAATGTGTTTTAAACCGTAAAATCACCCGTAGGTTCGGGTTTGGTTCGTAACCCATAATTATTATTGTAAATAATTATTAAAATAATATAGCTATATTATTATTCAAACTATAACTCCAATATAAAATAATGTACTTATATATTATTTTCGTCACGTTAATAAAATTTATGAAAACGTTTCAAACTTATAAATAATATAATCATTTATATTGTTTACCCAATAAAAATAATATAATTATTATTTTTGCCACATATATGATTATCGTGTTAACTCTATGAGTTTAAAAATAATATAATAATATTATTTTCCTACACCGTTATTAATGGTGCAAACGAACGAATATAGATATGTATTAAATATTAGTATTCGTAATTAGAAACGGTTGACGCATAACGTATTTATCTTAATAATTATATCCTTATTCCCGTGGACACGTTCTTCTACTATTTGATCATTACAGCGTTATAGGACGTTCAACCTTCCATGTCGTCGTCACAAATCCCATTGTATCCCTAGTTGTTACGTGTATAATTCTAGGGCATACGTAAGCCGTTGCAGGCTAACAGTTGTGGTTCCAATCTCGTTTTTGTGTGAATCTACCTACGCAACTCAGGTGACTTTTTACGGCCCCTTTTTACTATTTTAATTTGGGGGAGAAAACATGACACAACTGTTTTAGATTATGTAATTCATATGTTATCACTGTTGATGCTAAGCGTAACACGCTATCACTGAAATTCCTCACAAACATCGAACCTTTAATATGGATCTTAGCTTACTCACATTTGTTAGAGTTGATAGACCTGGTAGGATGCAAATAAACACAAACAGTCAACTTCGGTTGCGAGCTCTTTAGTAAGATATAAACATAGGTTAGCTACCTATAGATACACATATTGAATGTACATAATCTGGTAAACGTTTTATTACTATATTGAAACCTTTGAACTCACCAACCTAGTGTCGACCCGTTTTCTTACATGTTTTCTCAGGACCTATTAGGACGTGCATGGAGTCCTAATATTATTTCTTATTAATCAAGACATTTAAACTATTTTATTTATGTTATTTTGAACTTGACTTTGAGCACGTTTGTTTTGCGCATTTACTTTTTATTTATCGCTTCTGCATTTACTCTGAACTTTTATAATATTTCAATTTGAGTCCCATATAGTGTCGTTTGATGTAACTAATGACTGAGATCCTGGTTTGTCATGCACCAAACGGTAAAACTCCGTTAGTGGAATTTGGGGGTGTGACATATTTCTCATTATTTGTATTTGTGAATGTGAAGAAGCATGTCTGGACGTGGACGCGGAGGTCGTAATGGTGGTCGAGGTACCGTCAATATGACAGCAGCAGAGCTAGCAACACTTATCAATGATAGTGTGGCTGAAGCTTTAGCAGCACAAAATGCTGCAGGTAAATCCAATACCCATTGACTCGTAAAGTCAATTAATCCCTCAAAGCGTCATTCCCAAGCCTTATAACCTCGATTTTGTATTGTATTTCCAATCCAAGTCAGCAAAATAACTGTCCTCAGGCAAACCAAGTGAAGTTTGCATTAGGTACTCTGGAGGGCCTGCTCTCACCTGGTGGAATGCCCAAGTCCAGATGCTGGGTCTGGCTATGGCTAACGCTCTGCCATGGGAGGAATTCAAGACCATGATGAAGGAGGAGTACTGTCCTCGAGATGAGATTCAGAAACTGGAAGGAGAATCCTGGAATCTAAAGATGGAGAGTTTCGAGATTGAACTTTACACTACCCGCTCCCATGAGCTTGCTGTTATGTGTCCCCACATGGTGACCCCTGATTACAAAAGGATTGAACTATACATCAGCGGTCTCGTGCCCCAGATTCAAAGTATGGTCACCTCTTCAAACACTAGCACCATACAACAGAGACTTGTCTACAAACTAACCAATCAGGTGGTGACTCAGGGAACTCTACCTCCGAGAGGTTGGACTTCCAAAGCCACTGAAAACAACAAGCGTAAGTTTGAAAACAACTCCCACACTAAGGGATCCCAGTATAACCAACCCCATCAGCAACAACGTAGGTTTGAGCCTACAAGACTTTCAACCAGACGACCTCTTCGGGTCAAAACAAGGGTGGTTATGCGGGGAAATCCCCCAAGTGCAACAAGTGTAATTTTCACCATTTCGGGGTTTGTAATCGTTGCCAGCGGTGTGGCAAGATAGGTCATGCCGCCAAGGACGGTAGAGGTGAACTGCAAGCCAAACAGCCTTTCCAGCAACCGGGATCTACAAAGGGTTATTTTGAGTGTGGAAAGGAAGGAGACTTTCAAAAGGATTGTCCTCATCTGAAGAAAGGGGATAATAGCAACAATAACCATAACCAAGGTAACAACAACACCGGTAATAATAATGTTAACAATGAAAGAAATGGTGCGAAGGGACGAGCCTTCGTGCTTGGATCCGGAGAAGCCAGATATGATCACAATGTGGTGACCAGTAAGTTCCTCTTAAACAATTAATTTGCTTCTGTCCTTTTTGACACTGGTGCTGATAGGAGGTTTATATCTAAGAAACTTAGTGACTTGATAAAAGAAACTCCGACCCTACTAGAAGCTAAGTACATCACAGAAATAGCTGATGAACAGATAATTGAAGCAACCCACATTCTTAAGGGTTGTAATCTTGAATTGGCTGGGCATAAACTTGATATTGACCTTTTGCCGGTCACACTTGGTAGTTTCGATGAAATTGTCGGTATGGATTGGTTATCTAAGAACCAAGCCGAGATTATTTGTCATGAGAAAATCGTTCGCATTCCTCTCCCGAGTGGGGAAACTCTTTCTGTCCAAGGAAAAAGAAGCGGTGCAGTCGCTGGCATCATATCCTTCATGAAAGCATAGAAGTGTCTTCGAAAAGGTCATACTGCTATTTTGGCTCTTGTCGCTGAGCAGCCATCAGGGGAGAAGAAGATTGACGACATCCCAATTGTACGTGACTATCCGGAAGTATTTCCCGAGGACTTGCCTGGTCTGCCACCGCATCGTCAAGTAGAATTTCAAATCAACCTAGCACCCGGAGCAGCGCCGATTGCTCGGGCACCTTACAGACTTGCACCTAGTGAATTGCAAGAGCTATCCACTCAACTACAAGAGTTGTTGGATAAAGGTTTCATCCGACCTAGCTCAACGCCATGGGGAGCTCCAGTCCTATTTGTCAATAAGAAGGATGGGACTTTCCGAATGTGCATCGACTATCGTGAGCTGAACAAAGTGACGATCAAGAATCGTTATCCTCTACCCCGCATAGATGATCTGTTTGATCAACTCCAAGGATCAAGCTTCTATTCCAAGATAGATCTTAGATCTGGTTATCATCAACTGAGAGTCCGAGACAAGGACATCTCTAAGACTACCTTCAGAACTAGGTACGACCATTATGAGTTTATGGTCATGCCTTTCGGATTAACCAACGCACGCGTGGTGTTCATGGACCTCATGAACCGCGTGTGTAAACCCTACCTTGATCAGTTTGCCATCGTTTTCATTGATGACATCCTCATATATTCTAAGAACAAATAAGAACATGAGGAGAACCTACGTTTGATTCTGGAATTTCTGAAACAAGAGCAGTTGTATGCCAAGCTTTCCAAGTGCGAATTCTGGATTCGTGAAGTTCAATTCTTAGGACATGTGGTTAACGAGATCGGAATACATGTCGATCCATCTAAAATAGAAGCCATCAAGAATTGGGCGGCATCAAAGACTCCGACAGAGGTGCGATAATTTCTAGGATTGGCTTGCTATTATCGTCGATTCATCGAGGGATTCTCCAAGATTGCCCAACCTCTCACGGCCTTAACCCAAAAGGGTAAAATCTATAACTGGGGCGACACCCAGGAGTCAGCCTTCCAACTCCTTAAACAGAAACTCTGTAGTGCACCCATCCTAGCTCTTCCGGAAGGAACAGATGATTTCGTGGTGTATTGCGATGCATCCATTCGGGGTCTTGGTTGTGTATTAATGCAATCTGAGAAAGTGATCGCATACGCTTCTCATCAACTGAAAATCCACGAGAAAAACTACACAGCCCATGATCTAGAATTGGGAGCCGTAGTTTTTGCACTAAAGATATGGAGACATTACTTGTACGGTACCAAGTGCACTATCTACACCGATCACAAGAGTCTTCAGCATATCTTTGAGCAGAAAGAGTTGAACATGCGACATCGTCGTTGGGTCGAACTCTTGAATGACTATGACTGTGCGATCCGATATCATCCGGGTAAGGCTAATGTGGTAGCCGATGCCCTAAGTCGAAAGGAAACCAAGCCCAAACGAGTTCGAGCATTACAGCTTACTATTCACACTAGATTACCTGATAAAATCCGTAGTGCTCAACTCGAAGCCCTTAAAGAGGAAAACTTACCGTTGAAAGCCACACGCGATATGGAAGAACAACTTGAGGTCAAATCTGACGGCATTCGCTACTTCGCCAAGCGAATATGGATTCCAGTGTATGGAAACTTAAGGGAACTGGTCATGGATGAAGCTCATAAATCTCAATACTCTGTTCATCCAAGTTCCGATAAGATGTACCATGATCTAAAGGTGCTATATTTGTGACCAAAGATGAAGGCGGTTATAACCAACTATGTGAGCAAGTGCCTGACTTGCGCAAAGGTCAAAGTGGAATACCAAAAGCCTTCTGGTCTACTTCAGCAACCGGAGATTCCAATGTGGAAAACGGAGCAAATATCTATGGACTTTATCACCAAATTTCCCCGAACTCCTAGCGGATGTGACACCATCTGGGTAATCGTCGATCGTTTGACGAAATCCGCTCACTTCTTGGCAGTCAAAGAGACTGATAAAATGGAGAAACTTACTCGTATTTATTTGAAAGAAGTAGTCTCTCGGCAAGGGGTGCCAATTTCTATCATTTCGGATCGTGACGCACGATTCACCTCACGTTTTTGGCAATCTTTACATAAAGCTTTAGTCATGCGTCTAGATATGAGCGCGGCATACCATCCTCAAACAGATGGCCAAACGGAACGTACTATTCAGACTCTGGAGGATATTCTACGAGCTTTTGTGATTGATTTCGGTAACACTTGGGAATCCCACCTACCTTTGGTGGAGTTCTCCTACAACAACAGTTATCACACTAGCATCAAAGCAGCTCCATTCGAGGCATTATATGGACGGAAATGCCGCTCTCCTAATTGTTGGGCCGAAGTTGGGGATAGCCAACTTACGATGGCGGCAACTCGTGATCACCAAAAGAGCTATGCCGATAAGCGTCGTAAACCGTTAGAGTTTCAAGTAGGCGACATGGTCTTGTTAAAGGTCTCACCTTGGAAAGGTGTCATTCGTTTTAGGAAACGAGGCAAACTAAATCCTCGTTATGTTGGACCGTTCAATATAGTGAAGAGAATTGTCCCAGTAGCGTATCAACTGGACCTACCCGAAGGACTTAGTGTGTACACAACGTCTTTCATTTCTCGAACTTGAAGAAATGTCTAGCAGACGAGTCACTCGCGGTTCCTCTTGAGGAACTACACATCGATGAACAGTTTCGTTTCATCGAGGAACCAATAGAAATCATGGATAGGGAAGTCAAACGCAGTAAAATCCCTATTATCAAAGTCCGTTGGAACTCGAAACGCGGACCAGAAATCACGTGGGAGCGTGAGGATCCGATGATGCGCAAGTATCCTCATCTATTCAAGCACTCCACGTCAAACTCTTAAGGTACTATTCTAATTTTCAGGATGAAAATTCTTTCAACTAGGGGATGATGTGACAATCCGGACTTTTAGGATTAACCACGTTAGAAAATTCCGTTAAATCCTAACCTTATTATCTTTAATCCAAACCCCGGGGACTGATTCTGTTAATATTTAATCTCAAACTGTAGGGACTAAATCTGATATTAACCCATTCTTGATTTTATTTGACTTTTGAAAGTCAAACCGTACGACTTTGATCAAATTTGAATCCCATGATCGTTTTTTGATTGCAATTGAAACTAAAACTACTTGAATTCGGACGTTAACGGCCTTAACTACCGAATTAAACATCATCATTAGCGAATTAAACAGATTAATAGCCAATTATGGGAATTAATGTCACACCCCAACCGGGCGGCGGAACACGTCGGAGTATGACCCAAGTTGTGACCAGATTGCTCGTAGCACTTGGAACTATTAAAATTTCATAATTTTATTCAATAATATTAAAAGTGCCTCAAAGGCTACAAATAGTTTAAATAAACAAGACAAAACATAGTTCCAAACAAGATAAAATCAGATTTCAAGTTTCTAAGTCCAAGCCTAAGTGTTGAACATAAATCAAGCGTTGCTTGAACTTGGTGCACCTGAAACATGTTTAAAATAAGAGTTATCAACAAAATGAATTGTTGGTGAGCAATCATGGTAGATATAGGTATAGTAGTTTAGATAAAGTACAAATTCCATGCTAAGACAAGTAATGCATTATAGTCTTTTGTATATACACACAGTCCAAATTAAACCTTCCTTTTAAGATTTATCCAATAAACAGTTTTTTTCAGTTTCAGAATTCATTACATGCATCCTGGATCAAAGAAATGCATGGGGTAGCTAACCCACATGGTACCACTAATTCCATTCATAGGCTGTCGCAACAGTTAATAATATGAACTAGTGTAGTCAACAAATAAGCCACATAATGCAATTTAAACAAGTCTAACAATAGGGAATTTGTTTCAAGTTGTGAGATTTGTCAATAGTGTAAGTGTAATTATATAGGAACATGTTTCACCCCAAAAGTGATAAAATGTATAAAGAGGGGCATGAAAACTCACATTGGATTTGTAAGTAGTTTCCAAGCTAAGTTTGATCCAAAGATATAATCCAAAGTAGGTCACAATTAACCTATTATAGTTGTAGTTTAGTCATTTAGTTTAAAGGAAATAAGCTAAGGTTCGTTCGTGTTCTCGAATTTGGGAAAAATTAGGGTTTTGGGAAGTTTAAGGTTTGAAAATGTAATTAGGTTATAGTTTAAGGTATGTAATTAAGATGTAAGTATTTAAATTACTAAATTATTATGTTTAGTAATTTAAATATGTTTTAAGTAATTATTTATTTAATTACTCATTTAGAAAATTTAATTAATAAATCCTTTTATTAACTAAATGTATTAATGAAAGTAGTGAAAAAAATAAATATAATTTATATATAAATCATATGAATATTTTCTGTTAAATAGTGAATTTTTATAAAATTCATTTATTTTTAGTTTAATTAAATCAATAAATCTATTGATTTAATTACAAGTTAAATTTGTGAAAATTAGTAAAAATGTCTAAAAGTTCCAGAAACTTAATATTTCGTTAAGAATATATAAATTAAGTTTCTTTAATTTTTGTAGGATTTTTGGAATAAGTTTGCTAATATTAAATAAATAATCCAAGTTTTAAAATTAGACTTTTAAATAAATAATTTTATAAACTCAGAAAGTTTTCTGTTTTTATTTTATAAAACAGTAGAGAATTTTATTACAAAAATTTGGGCTATTTATTTGTACATTTTCGAGTTGTAAATAAAAAGTTATGAATTTTTAAAGATTAAAGATTTAATTAATAAAAATCAAAAAAAAATAGGAAAAAGGGTTTTATATTAAAAATAACATTAAAATAAATGTTTAAAAAGAAATGGGTGTGGAGAGACTCGAACCCGGGTCTCTCCCACACACACACATAGCTCTAACCAGTCCCGCCCGCTAGGGTATCGCACAAGGAACCGGTTTCGATTGGTTTTGACACGGATGGCACCGGTGTTCTTCCCCCTACGCAAACTGATCCAAGATCCATCCCAAAACCAGCGAAAACGATAAAGATTGATCAAAGCAACATAGGGGTTTTGATAATCGAGTCAAAACGAATCTGTGTGTGCGTTTAATTGCAAAAAATGACATGTTTAAGATCGTTTAATTTCTGAGAGAAAGGCCGAAACCCTAGTTCAAGAACACAAGATTGATTTGATAAAAATCCGATATTAAGAGATGTTAGAATCATAGGGCTTTCATTACACAGATGATTACGAGTCTGATGGTATAGGTTAATTTGGATTTAAACGGGGTCAAAGGTGATGTTCGATCAAATCGTTTTCTCAAGAACCCTAGATTCTGGGTTTTGATTCAAACGATGATATGAGCCCCAATTGGCATAGGGCTTTCGATCTACAGGTAAAAACGAAGCTATAGGTGAGTTAAATTACCAGATTAGATGACTGATCGATGGTGTTCGACTAGAACCAGTTCCGACTGAGCCTGGTTCGCTTTCCGGTGACCTCTGCTGCGACGCCGATCAAAGTGGGGTGTGAAACAGCTTCAATCACGGTCGTTTAGTGTGTGCAGATGTTCAATTGAGATAATGATGATCGAATTGGTCGAATTCAGTTGATAATGGGTAAAGAGGTCGACGGTTATACTTAATTACCCATAATTGGGTTTGATTATCAATCAAAGTTGCGTTTAATGAATTAACTACGGTTGTAATGACCATATTCGTGTACAAACGGTTTCAATTCAAACGACTTTCAGTTATGGTTGATCTTGAATTAAAGGATTTTTGCGAATTTTGACTTTCAAAAGTCAAAATAGCTAGGTTTGGGTTATTTACATAATTAGTCCCTGAGATTTCACAGAATGAAGTTTAGAAAATGGCAGAAATGGTCCTTGTGTAATGGATTAGGTTTAGAATAAGCTTGTTTGACTTTCAGAAGTCAACAGGAACTAAAACTCTTGATTTTTGACTTTTTCTGAGTCAACAGGTTGAGTTTAGATTAAATGCACAACTAGTCCCTGCAGTCTTAGTTTGAATACTGACAGAATTAGTCCCTGGAGTTTGAGTTAGGAAAAATTTATATAATTTGTGTTTTAATTGAATAAAACACGATTAAGATTTTCCAAATTAAATAAGTACAATTTTTGTTTACACTTAGATAATTTATGAGATTTAATTTTATATAGTTTAGGGACTTTATCCAAATACCATGAATATTAGCCCTAATACATAGTCTGAGTATGGTTTTTAGCCACATAATTTAAGCAATTCATTTAAGAATTTATCACATATTATTAAATATGGATAATTAGGGTTTACAATAAATGCCAAATGGCCGGAAGTTGTAAACGGAAAAGTACAGATATTACAGTCTCCCCTACTTTAGGAAATTTCGTCCCGAAATTAAGTAGTGGAGTTTGTGAACAGGTGTGGGTACTTGGCCTTTATTTGATCTTCACGTTCCCAAGTGAACTCGGGTCCTCGTTTAGATTGCCAACGTACTTTCACAATCGGAATTCGGCTTCTTTTAAGTTGTTTGATCTCTCGATCCATGATTTCAATAGGCTTTTCCACGAAGTGCATCGACTCGTCAATGTGAACTTCGTCAAGAGGAACTTGGAGGTTTCCCTCGGCAAGACACTTCTTGAGGTTAGATACATGAAACGTGGGATGTACATTGCTAAGCTTGTCGGGTAATTCCAACTCGTAAGCAACTTTCCCGATACGTTTGATGATTTTGAAAGGTCCAACGTATCGCGGTGTGAATTTCCCTTTCTTCCCAAACCGGACAACGCCTTTCCAAGGTGATACCTTTAAAAGAACCATGTCACCAACTTGGAATTCAAGAGGTCTTCTACGAATATCAGCATTCTTCTTTTGTCTCTCCCGAGCCAAACGAAGATTGTCGCGAACTTGGATGATTCGATCAGTGGTGTCTTGGACTAGAGCGGGACCAGTGATTTGTGCTTCACCGACCTCATCCCAGCCAAGAGGAGAACGACAATGGCGACCATATAAAGCTTTGAAAGGTGCCATCTCGATACTAGCATGGTAGCTGTTGTTATACGAAAACTCAGCTAGTGGAAGATATTTGTCCCAATTGCCTCCAAAGTCAAGGACGCAAGCACGTAACATATCTTCAAGAGTTTGAATCGTTCTTTCCGTTTGACCATCAGTTTGGGGATGGTAAGCTGTACTCAAATTTAATTGAGTACCCATGAACGATTGTAGAGATCCCCAAAAGCGGGAAGTGAAACGACTATCACGATCAGATATGATATTAAGAGGAACGCCATGTAGACGAACGATCTCATCCAAATAAACTTGAGCCAACTTCTCAGCTCCCCAATCATCACGAATTGCGAGAAAATGAGCTGATTTCGTGAGTCGGTCCACGATTACCCAAATGCTATCAAATCCTCGAGGTGTTCTTGGAAGTTTGGTGATAAAATCCATGGAAATACACTCCCATTTCCACATTGGAATCTCGGGTTGTTCAAGCAAACCCGAAGGTCGTTGATGTTCTATCTTGACCTTAGAACAAGTAAGACATTTTGAAACGTACACGGCAACATCTTTCTTCATGCCGGGCCACCAATAGTGTTGGCGAAGGCCTTTGTACATTTTATC
Source organism: Smallanthus sonchifolius (assembly GCA_023525975.1). Classification (NCBI taxonomy): domain Eukaryota; kingdom Viridiplantae; phylum Streptophyta; class Magnoliopsida; order Asterales; family Asteraceae; genus Smallanthus; species Smallanthus sonchifolius. The sequence goes on from CM042045.1 coordinate 31,301,611, forward strand.
GGCTCCTGGGTGTATAGAATAACGAGTTTTGTGAGACTCGTCAAAAATTAAAGTACGAAGATCATCCCGATCAGGAACCCATAAGCGGTTTAAGAAGTGTAGTAACCCATTGGGTCGAGTCTCCAATTGTTTTTCAACTCCACAACCCAATTCTTTTTGCATGTTGCCCTCGGAAAGAACCGTTTGTTGAGCTTTAAGAATTTTGGTCTCGATATCCGATTGAATAAGAGCACAACATATGTTAGGATATTCCTTCCGACTTAACGCATCAGCCACCACGTTAGCTTTCCCTGGATGATATTTGATTTCGCAATCATAATCATTTAACAGTTCCATCCAACGACGTTGTCTCATGTTTAAGTCTTTTTGGTTGAATATATGTTGCAAACTCTTGTGATCGGTAAAGATTTCACATTTGGTTCCATAGAGATAATGTCTCCAAATTTTGAGAGCAAACACGACCGCACCAAGTTCGAGGTCGTGAGTGGTGTAGTTATCTTCATGAACCTTAAGTTGTCTTGAGGCATAAGCAATCACCTTACCCCTTTGCATGAGAACGCATCCAAGTCCTTGCTTTGAAGCATCACAGAAAACAACGAAGTCGTCGCTGCCATCGGGAAGAGATAGGACTGGAGCATGGCACAGTTTTTCTTTAAGAGTTTGGAACGCTTCTTCTTGCTCTTGTCCCCATTCAAAGATCCTACCCTTATGAGTTAGGGCAGTGAGAGGAACAGCAATCTTGGAAAAGTTAGAAATAAAGCGTCGATAATATCCTGCTAGTCCAAGAAAAGAACGGATTTCTGTTGGTGTTTTAGGAGCAATCCAATTCTTTACAGCTTCAATTTTAGCAGGATCAACATGAATCCCAGCCTCGTTAATAACATGACCTAGGAATTGGACTTCCTTTAGCCAGAATTCACATTTGGAGAATTTAGCATAAAGTTGTTCCTGTTTAAGAAGATCAAGTACTAAGCGAAGATGTTCTTCATGTTCTTGCTTAGATTTTGAGTAGATAAGAATATCGTCAATGAAGACGATGACGAATTTATCCAAATAAGGTCGACAAACACGATTCATCAAATCCATGAACACGGCAGGTGCGTTAGTCAAACCGAATGGCATGACAACAAACTCGTAGTGTCCATAGCGAGTTCTAAAAGCTGTTTTGGGAATGTCTTCCTCCTTAACACGTAGTTGGTGATAACCCGAACGAAGATCGATCTTTGAGAAAATAGAAGCTCCTTGGAGTTGATCAAATAAATCGTCAATCCTTGGAAGTGGGTATCGATTCTTGACAGTCAATTTGTTGAGTTCCCGATAGTCGATACACATCCTAAAAGATCCATCCTTCTTCTTGACGAATAAGACAGGTGCTCCCCATGGTGAGGAACTAGGACGTATGAATCCTTTATCAGAGAGTTCTTGAAGTTGACTAGCAAGTTCTTGCATTTCAGATGGTGCAAGACGATATGGTGCTCTTGCCACAGGAGTTGCACCAGGCACAAGGTCGATACGAAACTCGACTTGTCGTGTAGGGGCAATTCCTGGTAGGTCTTCCGGAAATACTTTAGGAAAGTCCTTAATCACAGGAATATCTACCATGAGTTTACCCTTGCCCTTCTCCTTCACAACGTGAGCTAGAAAAGCTGGATAATTCTTGTTGAGGTACTTCTGAGCTTTTGTTATAGTCATCAGTTTTAAGCCTTTGGGTTGTTTCTCTCCATACACGTGTAGTACTTCACCAGACGGCAGAGGAATCTTTATGAATTTGTCGGCACAAACGATCTCAGCACGATGTTTGGATAACCAATCCATGCCGACGATCACGTCAAAACTCCCAAGTTGCATAGGAGTTAAGTCAATAGAGAAAGTATGTTCGTTAAGTTGTAGTTGATTGTTTGCTATAATTGAGTCAACTTTAACGGATTTCTCGTTAGCTACTTCTACATTATAAGTTTTGTCTAGTTGGGTTCTAGTCTTAGCAAGCATTGGTTCAAAGTCAAAGGACACGAAACTTTTATCCGCACCAGAATCAAACAAAATAGTAGCATATTGATTATTGATCAGATACGTACCATTGACAACATCGTTGTCGGCTTGAGCTTGATTGGCAGTAATGGTGTAGACTCGGCCTTTGGAAGCAGAGATTGAAGCTTTTATTGCATTGGCCAGTAATGGACACTTATCCTTGAAGTGACTTGGATCTCCACATTGGAAACAAGCCTTAACAGTTAAGGATGGTGTGTTTTGTATCACGTTATGGCCTTGCACTTGAGATTGAGTGTTGCTTGGGGTTCGGCAACGATCTTGAGTATGTCCCAATCTTTTGCACTTTGTGCAAACCCAACATGGTGCATTGGGAAGATGGTGAGACTTACAAATATCACATTGAGGATAACTCCCCGAATAAGCCTTCTTGGTTGGACTGAAGGTAGTAGTAGTAGCAGGTGCTACTTGGCTCACAGGTTGAGCAGGTGTAACAGTCCCATAATTTTGTTTATGATTGGACTTTCTCTTCCTGTTTCTACCAGTAGGTTCAGGTTTAGAAGTCACAGCAGCAACCACAGCAGGTTTCTTCCCTCCTTTGCGGTGAAGGATTCCCGCATCGACATAAGTGTCGGTAAGTGTGGCTGAAAGACGAACAGCTTCTTCGATAGTAGCAGGTCTACTACTAAGAACAGCACTCCTGATTTGAATTGGGAGTCCCTTGCAGAATTTCTCAATCTTCCTAGCCAAGGTGTCGACTAGGTGAGGAACGAGTAGACAAAGCTCATAAAAACGAGTGACATAAGCAGAATTGTCACCACTATCTTGGGAGAGAGTCCAAAATTCCTCCTCGATCTTCATCATTTCGTTTCGAGGACAGAACTCATTGATCATGAGTTCCTTGAATTCAGCCCAAGGAAGAGCCATAGCAACAAGAACGGTGCGAGTAGTTTTCTCGCCGTTCCACCAAGTTAGTGCACGCTTTTGAAAGACGCTTGAGCCATATTGGACTTTGAGGGCCTCGGGAACACCAGCATTAAGGAAGGTGTTCTCAATGCCTTCAAACCATTGGAGTAGTCCAGTGGCTCCTTCATGACCCGAAAACTTTGGTGGTGAACACGAATTAAAGTATTTGAAGTTGCAAGCATTGTTGTTGTTGTTATTAGAAGAGCTTTGATCACGATGTTGAAACAGAGCTGGTAGTATTGCAGCAATCCGATCAACAATTTGTTGTGTGAGTGCCGGATTTGTATCAACGGGATCAGACATTCTATAAGAAAATAAAGTAAAATGTAAGTTTGAGATAAATAATAATATTCAAGAGTTAAGCTTTGAAAGTAAAGATAGGCTTAAGTTTAAACACATAGTTAGTAATTGTGTTAGTTGGGTTTTACCACACAATTACTTAGGACATATCAAGGTTAATAAGATTTCAACAATATTTGAGAAAGTCATGCTTTAGCCTATAAGTGAACACTCATCCCGAGAATCCCCAGGTAAGCGTAACAGGTCCAGTAATTTGGATTTGTACGAATACGCTTGCCTAGACAGGAAACTCAGAATACAGGCATTCACCCTTCCAGATTGCACGAGTTTTTGAACATTGTCAAAGTCTTAAACCTTAACGAGATCTTGGATAGACTTACAAAGTCTAGGGAGTTTTATAAAATATTTTAAAACATTGAAGAATTTCATATAAAAGAATATTGATGGAAGTATAGGGTAAAGTCTTAGAATTTTGAGGATTTGTAAGATTTGTGTTAAAGATTTAGAATTTGACAAATAAACACATAAGTTCCTAATCATGCAAGACTAAAAGAGGGTCCTAAAGTCATAGTCTAGGTTAAAGATTTCTAATAACCTAAATCCCTATAACCAAGGCTCTGATACCAATCTGTCACACCCCAACCGGGCGGCGGAACACGTCGGAGTATGACCCAAGTTGTGACCAGATTGCTCGTAGCACTTGGAACTATTAAAATTTCATAATTTTATTCAATAATATTAAAAGTGCCTCAAAGGCTACAAATAGTTTAAATAAACAAGACAAAACATAGTTCCAAACAAGATAAAATCAGATTTCAAGTTTCTAAGTCCAAGCCTAAGTGTTGAACATAAATCAAGCGTTGCTTGAACTTGGTGCACCTGAAACATGTTTAAAATAAGAGTTATCAACAAAATGAATTGTTGGTGAGCAATCATGGTAGATATAGGTATAGTAGTTTAGATAAAGTACAAATTCCATGCTAAGACAAGTAATGCATTATAGTCTTTTGTATATACACACAGTCCAAATTAAACCTTCCTTTTAAGATTTATCCAATAAACAGTTTTTTTCAGTTTCAGAATTCATTACATGCATCCTGGATCAAAGAAATGCATGGGGTAGCTAACCCACATGGTACCACTAATTCCATTCATAGGCTGTCGCAACAGTTAATAATATGAACTAGTGTAGTCAACAAATAAGCCACATAATGCAATTTAAACAAGTCTAACAATAGGGAATTTGTTTCAAGTTGTGAGATTTGTCAATAGTGTAAGTGTAATTATATAGGAACATGTTTCACCCCAAAAGTGATAAAATGTATAAAGAGGGGCATGAAAACTCACATTGGATTTGTAAGTAGTTTCCAAGCTAAGTTTGATCCAAAGATATAATCCAAAGTAGGTCACAATTAACCTATTATAGTTGTAGTTTAGTCATTTAGTTTAAAGGAAATAAGCTAAGGTTCGTTCGTGTTCTCGAATTTGGGAAAAATTAGGGTTTTGGGAAGTTTAAGGTTTGAAAATGTAATTAGGTTATAGTTTAAGGTATGTAATTAAGATGTAAGTATTTAAATTACTAAATTATTATGTTTAGTAATTTAAATATGTTTTAAGTAATTATTTATTTAATTACTCATTTAGAAAATTTAATTAATAAATCCTTTTATTAACTAAATGTATTAATGAAAGTAGTGAAAAAAATAAATATAATTTATATATAAATCATATGAATATTTTCTGTTAAATAGTGAATTTTTATAAAATTCATTTATTTTTAGTTTAATTAAATCAATAAATCTATTGATTTAATTACAAGTTAAATTTGTGAAAATTAGTAAAAATGTCTAAAAGTTCCAGAAACTTAATATTTCGTTAAGAATATATAAATTAAGTTTCTTTAATTTTTGTAGGATTTTTGGAATAAGTTTGCTAATATTAAATAAATAATCCAAGTTTTAAAATTAGACTTTTAAATAAATAATTTTATAAACTCAGAAAGTTTTCTGTTTTTATTTTATAAAACAGTAGAGAATTTTATTACAAAAATTTGGGCTATTTATTTGTACATTTTCGAGTTGTAAATAAAAAGTTATGAATTTTTAAAGATTAAAGATTTAATTAATAAAAATCAAAAAAAATAGGAAAAAGGGTTTTATATTAAAAATAACATTAAAATAAATGTTTAAAAAGAAATGGGTGTGGAGAGACTCGAACCCGGGTCTCTCCCACACACACACATAGCTCTAACCAGTCCCGCCCGCTAGGGTATCGCACAAGGAACCGGTTTCGATTGGTTTTGACACGGATGGCACCGGTGTTCTTCCCCCTACGCAAACTGATCCAAGATCCATCCCAAAACCAGCGAAAACGATAAAGATTGATCAAAGCAACATAGGGGTTTTGATAATCGAGTCAAAACGAATCTGTGTGTGCGTTTAATTGCAAAAAATGACATGTTTAAGATCGTTTAATTTCTGAGAGAAAGGCCGAAACCCTAGTTCAAGAACACAAGATTGATTTGATAAAAATCCGATATTAAGAGATGTTAGAATCATAGGGCTTTCATTACACAGATGATTACGAGTCTGATGGTATAGGTTAATTTGGATTTAAACGGGGTCAAAGGTGGTGTTCGATCAAATCGTTTTCTCAAGAACCCTAGATTCTGGGTTTTGATTCAAACGATGATATGAGCCCCAATTGGCATAGGGCTTTCGATCTACAGGTAAAAACGAAGCTATAGGTGAGTTAAATTACCAGATTAGATGACTGATCGATGGTGTTCGACTAGAACCAGTTCCGACTGAGCCTGGTTCGCTTTCCGGTGACCTCTGCTGCGACGCCGATCAAAGTGGGGTGTGAAACAGCTTCAATCACGGTCGTTTAGTGTGTGCAGATGTTCAATTGAGATAATGATGATCGAATTGGTCGAATTCAGTTGATAATGGGTAAAGAGGTCGACGGTTATACTTAATTACCCATAATTGGGTTTGATTATCAATCAAAGTTGCGTTTAATGAATTAACTACGGTTGTAATGACCATATTCGTGTACAAACGGTTTCAATTCAAACGACTTTCAGTTATGGTTGATCTTGAATTAAAGGATTTTTGCGAATTTTGACTTTCAAAAGTCAAAATAGCTAGGTTTGGGTTATTTACATAATTAGTCCCTGAGATTTCACAGAATGAAGTTTAGAAAATGGCAGAAATGGTCCTTGTGTAATGGATTAGGTTTAGAATAAGCTTGTTTGACTTTCAGAAGTCAACAGGAACTAAAACTCTTGATTTTTGACTTTTTCTGAGTCAACAGGTTGAGTTTAGATTAAATGCACAACTAGTCCCTGCAGTCTTAGTTTGAATACTGACAGAATTAGTCCCTGGAGTTTGAGTTAGGAAAAATTTATATAATTTGTGTTTTAATTGAATAAAACACGATTAAGATTTTCCAAATTAAATAAGTACAATTTTTGTTTACACTTAGATAATTTATGAGATTTAATTTTATATAGTTTAGGGACTTTATCCAAATACCATGAATATTTGCCCTAATACATAGTCTGAGTATGGTTTTTAGCCACATAATTTAAGCAATTCATTTAAGAATTTATCACATATTATTAAATATGGATAATTAGGGTTTACAATAAATGCCAAATGGCCGGAAGTTGTAAACGGAAAAGTACAGATATTACAATTAAGTCCATAACCGTCGACCTCAATGCCATTATCAATCAAATTCGACGAATCCGTGTATCATTCTCTCGTACAAACACGCTGCACCCACTAGACGAACTCCTCTGAACCTGTTTCACACCTCATTTTGGCCGAAGTTGCAGTAAGAGTCACCGGAGAACAAGAGCACGTCGTCGGACCTGCGTTTATTCGATCACCTTCAATTCGGCACTCATTTCGGTAATCAAACACATCCTTAACTTCGTTTTAGTGTCTAGATTGAAATCCCCATGTTTATTCGGTCTTACAATATCGAATTGAACACATACCAGATTATAGGGTTCATCCGATTACGGTTTAATCGAACCCTAATCTAGACATGTTTACAATTCAATTAATTTATATCAGTAGATTCGCAATCATCTGTATGGTGAAAGCCCTATGATAATTTAATCTTGTAACATCGAATTTGTCAGGATCCTAATTCTAGGGTTTGTTCATAATCTGTTTTGGGGGTTTTGATCCTAAACACCTCCCCAATAAAATTAAATTACACCAACAGTTTCGCAACATTCTAATGAGTAAAAGCCCCATGATTTCAACAAGTTTTAATATCGAATTTGATCAATTTAAATCTGTGTTCTTGATCTTGGGTTTCGACACTTGAATCTATAATTAAACGATCATCGGCTTGATGATTTTCAAATTAAATCCACCAACAGATTCGTAATATATAGTCTATCAAAACCCCTATGCTTCTGTCTATCAAAATCGAAATCGTGGGAATTGGGGCTGGTTTCGAGTTCGAATTCGCAAGGGGGAGAAACCACAGAGACTTGAGTGTTAAAACCATTTTGTTTTGGGTCTTGTTGCGATTTCCTTGCTAACTGAGTTGGTTAAAACTGTGTGCTGATGGGGAGGAGACCCAGGTTCGAGTCTCCTCACCCCTGTTTTAGTATATTTACTTTTAAACAATTATTTTTAATATAAAACTCATCCCTATATTATTATATTAATGTGTTTTAAACTGAAAAACCACCCGTAGGCTCGGGTTTAGTTCGTAACCCATAAATATTATTATTCAAACTATAACTCCAATATAAAATAATATACTTATATATTATTTTCACCACGTTAATAAACTTTATGAAAACGTTTCAAACTTATAAATAATATAATCATTTATATTGTTTACCCTCGTATATATATTCTCAATAAAAATAATATAATTATTATTTTTGCCACATATATGATTATCGTGCTAACTCTACGAGTTTAAAAATAATATAATAATATTATTTTCCTAGACCGTTATTAATGGTGCAAACGAACGAATATAGATATGTATTAAATATTAGTATTCGTAATTAGAAACAGTTGACGCATAACGTATTTATCTTAATAATTATATCCTTACTCCCGTGGACACGTTCGTCTATTCTTTGATCATTAGAGCGTTATAGGACGTTCAACCTTTCGTGTCGTCGTCACAAATCCCATTGTATCCCTAATTGTTATGTGTATAATTGTAGGGCATACGTAAGCCATTGCAGGCTAACAGTTGTGGTTCCAATCTCGTTCTTGTGTGAATCTACCTACGCAAATCAGGTGAGTTTTTACTGCCCCTTTTCACTGAAAGTCCTCACACACTTCGAACCGTTAATATGGATCTTAGCCTACTCACATTTTTCAGAGTTGATAGACCTGCCAAGAGGCAAATAAACACAAACAATCAGCTTCGGTTGCGAGCGCTTTAGTAAGACATAAACATAGGTTAGCTACCTATAGATACACATATTGAATGTACATAATCTGGTAAACGTTTTATTACTATATTGAAATCTGTGAACTCACCAAGCTAAGGCGCTAAACTAAGGCACAGGTGCACGATTAGGACATGCATGGAGTCCTAATATCATTCTTATTAATCAAGACATTTAAACTATTTTATTTATGTTATTTTGAACTAGACTTTGGGCGCGTTTGTTTTGCGCATTTACTTTTATTTTATCGCTTCCGCATTTACTCTGAACTTTTATAATATTTCAATTTGAGTCCCATATAGTGTCGTTTGATGTAACTAATAACTGAGATTCTGGTTTGTCACGCACCAAACGGTAATACTTCGTTAGTGGAATTTGGGGGTGTGACATATTTCCCCTTCCTAAAACTTTTATATTACATATTTATCCAATTCATTTAAAATAACTTATTTTATTATCATTTTATCATTAATGAATCAATTAAAGTACTATTTATGTATATTCCATTTCTAAATATTTGTGAGGGGCATATGGGTAATTTAAAGTTAATTGGAGAAATATATAATTAAAGTTAGCTGTTGGGGATATATGTAATTTAAAAGTTTAATTGGGAGAAATATGTAAAACACCTTTTATTTATGGTGTTTTTCTTTTCCGGATGAAACAAACTCTTTTAAAAATATCATAAACTCCTTCGGTTTAAAAACACCAAAAACTTGCCTAGTTCTAAAAACACCATAACACGCTCACTTCAAAAACACCATAAAATGTCTAGTTTAAATGTTTTTTATGATTTCTTTTTTTTATAATTTACAACCTTTTTTATAGTATTTGTACGTCATTTTTTATGATGTTTTTATAGAGTTTGTACAACCTAGTACAAAAAACACCATGAATAAAAAACCCCACTTAACAAGTAATTTAAAAAACAATTATATAACAATATTGTACTCATATTAAAGATAAAAAAACGCTCGTTATTATGATGTATTTTTTTAAATAATAACGAATTAAAATTTATGAACGTTTAAAAATACGGAGGAATATGCATGTGACTTGCATGCGCATATTTTAAACATTTGAAAAATCAAGCGAATGTTTCTTTCACGATTTTGTCCTTCCCCCTTGTCCCCTCTTTGGACACATGTCTCTCCATGGTGGCTTCCTACACTTCCTACACTTTTTAGCCTTCTTAGAATATCCCTCTCCTATATATATATATATATATATATATATATATATATAGGATGGATATTCTAGGAAGACAAAAAACTGTGAGAAATGTAAAAAGTCTTTTAAAAACCCCACCACCATCCCCCTAAAGCCTAAAACCCCTATCCCACTCCCCTTAAAACCTTACCCCCACCCCCATAAACCTAAATCCTTAAATCTAAACAGTAAAACTAAACCCTACAAGCTAAGATAGTAGAGTTCGACGAGACGGTTCCAACGACGCCGAAATGAGTAAAATCGGAGTTCGTATGAGCCGGTTATAAGCGTTTTAAAATCTTTCCTACACTTCTCACAATTTTAGGCCTTCTTAGCGGATCCCTATACTATATATATCTATATATATAGAGATTGTATTTTGTTTGTTAATATATTTTTAAATAAATAGGTAAAAAGACCAATATACCCTCATGTGTCTTGCACGTTACCATACTTAATGGAAAATTTTAACTGGGTTAGAGCCAAAAGATGAAACGTGCAAGATTTATAAACGTAAATGATGATATCTGATAATTTTTGGGCTAAAGGACAATCCCTGAAAAAGGGTATAAATATAAAGGACGATTTCTGTAATTTATTTCTAAATATGTATGTTTTTATCAGGGCCGGTCTTGATGATTTAAGTGCCTCGGTCGAGACAAAAAAAGGTCCATACGAACAAAATATATAAAATATATTTTTTTAAACAACGATTAACGATATAGCAATAAAAATAGAAAAAAACAAAGCAGCAATTCGCCCATTTTTTTATAGAAAAAAAAGCTTTTGATATTGGGTTTTAAGCAATGTTTTTAAAACCGGACCGGAAGATTTAGAGGTTCATTGGTCGGACCGGATTTAGAACCGGGTAATATTATAAATAAGTTAAAATTAAGCGTAAATGAAAATGTATATAAAATTTAAACTAGATACAATTAAAACTAAAAAAATTATATATTATATACTTTTCTTGTTAACTGTGATATATTTAATAAAAGTAGTCAAGATTACCTACTGTCTACGTTTTCATTACCGCATGCCTATATATTTCTCTTTTCAAGATTATGACTGATGAGTAGTCTACTCCTTGTACAATTCTATTTTCAATCAAGACTATTTACTTCCAATTTAAGAGAGATGATCATTTCATCACTTTATCATTTTTTTTCTTTCACTTTCACTCTGATTCTTCAGTGGACTGCTTTCTTCTATGATTAAACTTGGCATAAGAGTAAACTCCAATCGCTATTAATGAAGAATCTTAGTTCCATTCAAGCAAGTTCAAAGCTTTCCATTAAGCGGCCGATGTACTTTTCATTTTATCAATATCTACACTCTTACCAGATCGATTTCTAGATCCCTGTATAACATCTACTTTCCTCACGGTTCAACCATCGGTTCACAATTCGAACGTTAAACCGCTCGGACCGCCCGGTTTTTTATAAAACGGCTCTATAGTATGCAACCGGACCGCCGGAGTCACCGGTTCTAACGGCCGGTCCGGTCTCGAAAACATTTTTTATGTTTAAATAGGTCACCATTATAAAGATTAAAAGTGCCCAACCATTGATATTGAGTTTTAAGTTTAAATAGGCCCAACCATTATAAAGATTAAAAGTACACAACCATTATAAAAATTAAAAGGGCCCAACCATTATAAAAATGGTCCAATATTTTTTATGTTTTTAATAAAACAGCACAATATATAAAACCGGTAATTAAAACTTTATAAAAAAACATATATATACACGCCCGTAAAAATTTTAGGCCCCAAAAAAAATGGGCCCTGGCCTGCGGCCCGGCTTGGCCTACCCAGGGCCGGCCCTGGTTTTTATAAAAAAGTAGAAAAGAATATGATGTAAAGTTTTCTTTTATTCCTACTTTTAAACAATCATCCGAAATTAATCATTTACACCAAAAAAAAAAATGTTTTATTTGGGAAATGTCAAAATAAACGCCCTCCGGAAAAGAAGGGGAAAAGGATATTTGACATGTGGATGATAAAGACATGTAAAATGTTGCTGATCACAAGATTTGTTGCAAACAAGAATCTTTCTGCTCGCTTGTATTTATAAATTGCAAAGAGACAAAATCGTCGGCCCATTGTGTTTGTCGTACTATCGATTCTCGATCATACCCTCTTCTGAATTGTTCACATCACTAATCATTGTCTCACACCCCTTCTTAAATCAGGGTCACATGGGCCAGGATTTGACTCAATCTGTTTGCAAAGAGATCACTCATGCAAACGGTCACCTACTTTCACTTATTTGTTCTGTAAGTGAAGTAATATACTCTTTGATCATGCACTCTGTTACAACTAATATCAAACCGGTTATTCACAAGTAAACTAAATATTTGAGATATCTTTGTTTCAGGCAGTGAACACTTCACTTATGGGTTTAGAATCACTGGTTTGGTTTTGCCTGGGTTTCAGTGTGATCTGTTTGACTTTTTATCAAAACGAGGTTTGATAGATAAATTAATTAATTCAGTTGATTAATAAATACGTAAAAGAAAATAAAATCATAACCTATTTAACAGCACTGACAAACCGAACAGGATCTGGTTATGAACACGCAAACACAAAATTAAACAATTAATATACTGATAAAATTAATTATACCTTAGTGGTTAATGATTAACCACTTGAGACACCGAGGTACAACGAACCAAAGCTAGACACGAACCAAAAACGCGGTAACGGGGCGGCGCTAGCGGCTTGAGTCTGCAGTAAATTGCAAAGGCAGCCTTTGCTCCCTTTTTGTGGACAACAGCTTGAAAAATAACAAAGAAGTCCAACACTTCTTTGTTTGCTTTTCTTTTGATATTGAACGAAAAACGAGAAGTAAAAAAAAATGTGTTCAACTTCTTGCGGCTGGAATAATAGGGTTAGATATATGATAGGATTATTTCATTAAATAATAATCATAAACCCTACTAATTGTTTTCAGGCTCAAAGTCCAATACGAAATATAAAAGCCCGAATCCGTTTTAATGTTTTAATAAAAGATTAAAAAAATATATAATTATTATTCATAAACGAGTATAAATAATAATTCCCGTCTAACGAATATATATAAATATATATCGTCTAGCTAACAGTTCGTAATTACTAGTTAAGCGGGTTAAGTGGATTTAAATGTTCGTTGCCCTAGGTGTAACTCTTACGGGTCATAGCTCGGTCAGCCGCGTTGTCCATCGGGTCGGTTCATAAAATCCAACAATCTCCCACTTGCACGATCCACGATAAATCAACGCAAACAGTCAGCGGTGCTCTAGCTGCACATGGCTGTCCCTAACAAGGTATGACGCTTTAAAGTCATTAATCAAATATCTCGGTGTTAGTAACGGCTAACTAAAGCAAGACAATAGACTTATGGTAATAGTTGTCATTCATCCTTTCCGTATAAAACATCAATTGAATCAATGAGACATGAATTTAGTTCATTCTCATATGGCGTTCAATTATTATTGTTCTCGATCAAGAATCAAAGTGGTCTAATCAAACACACAATAAGTTTGGATAAGGCCTTACACTTCACCAGTTTGAATCAACGAGGGCGCCACAATGCCTATCTATTACATATAATGTAAGAGTACAGAATCCCTTATTGACTACGTACAACTCCCACTGAACTTCAGAACTATTCCTAATCAAAGTCTTTATAACTGGCAGTTACGCGACAACGTTTGACAGTGATTAAAGAATGGTTCTTGGTAAACGGCAGTTCTAGTACGTATCTCAGGTCAGAGGATACTAATGAGTATACCAATAGAAAAATTTCTTATGACAAAGATCCATGAAGATGATTTGATACGAGTTACATCCAACGTCATTCAAAATGAGGCCTGTGAAGTTCGGAGTCAACTCCTTGAGCCGAAGTTCAGAAAAGTCTTAATTCAGAGACGTTCCCACGAGTCTGACCGACTACGGATAATTAAGAATACAAGATTCATAGATTAAACGTATTAAAATCGAACACAGTTATAAGAATTCAGAATTGCATTTAACTCAGTAAACCAAAAAGAATTCAAAAGTGCAACTGTTTAATTGTTCACACATTCAAAATACTAAATCAAAACATATCACTAGCAAATCTAAGATCAATAGCATCTCTGTGAAGATCATGCTTGTCCTGAGTCATGGGCTTAGTAAACGGGTCCGCTAGGTTTTGATCCGTGTCTACTTTGCTTATCACGACGTCTCCACGTTCCACAATTTCCCATATATAGTGGAACTTCCTTTGAATGTGCTTGGCTTAGTGATGAGATCTGGGCTCTTTGCTTTAGCTATAGCACCTGTGTTATCACAAAGTATCTCAATTGGTTGGCGAATACTCGGAACCATATCGAGGTCAGTAATGAATTTCTTTATCCAAGTAGATTCCTTAGCAGCATCTGATGCGGCTATATACTCAGATTCAGTGGTTGAATCCGCCACTACACTCTGCTTGGAGCTTTTCCACGAGACAGCTATGTAGGATCGTGAAAGTACAAGATGGTTCTGTTCTTAGTTGAAATTGGCGAAAACAATAACTACACAAATGTAATCGAACAGGCAGAAAGAATACTTTTATAAACACTGTTGTATTAAACTTTTGCAGATAAACGATTACAATTGAAAACTCAGTGAAGAAGCACACTTACAATGAAGTGTTTACACAGTATTTATACTAACTTAGAATCAAGACAGACCCTTGATTCTAAGGATCAGATCTAACACAGATCGTTGATCTTTTATACAAAAGCTAATAATACACGTTAAAGCTAAACTAGCTAACTTTATTGAAGCGTTTTCTTTATTCATCATTGTTTGCATGCTTGGAGAAGAGCATTGTCGTCCGTCATTGGTTGCACCATTGAGGTTCCTTCTGCTTTGAGTGTGTCAGTCGCTTTTGCAGAAAGTTGTCAGTGACGCTTGACATGGATAGTCAGCTGCAACGATTTGTCTTCAAGGAACACAGCTATCAGCAGCAAGAATGAGAATAATGCTGCTGATAAGCCTATCAGCAGCAACTTGTGTTGAACGCTGTTGATAAGCCTATCAGCAGCAACAAGTGTTGAATGCTGCTGATAAGCCTATCAGCAGCAACTTGTGTTGAATGCTGCTGATAAGCCTATCAGCAGCATTTGTACTTAGAATAATTTAGTAGCAATCAGTCTTTGGTTCTACAAACTCCCCCTAGACTGATGCAACCAAAATTCCTCTAATCACTTTGCTGCTGAAGCTTTTGCATGTGGCTGACTATCCTTTCAACCTCGTAGCCTCTTAGATCCTTCCTGGGATTGTTCAGTGGAAGTGCAGACAGAGTCTTGATGTCTTTATGTGGCATTTTGTAGATTGTTTTGCTTGAACATCTCATCTTCTGCTTCCTTACTTCAGTTAAAGGGAACTCATCCAAATCAAAATTATAGGACCAACTTACAAATGGAGAGTGGGAATTGAGTGGTTTGATGTCAATGATCACATCTTTGCTAGGGTTGATGTAGTGTTTGATGGCTAGCACAAGACGTTTCCCACCTCATTTGCAGGCTCATGAGCTTCACCCAGCTCCAAAATTCTGCCAAGATTTGAATCTGGCAATTGCAGAACTTCATCAACAGATATGTAGATAGATCTTCTTCTTTCAGTTCTCCCCCTGAAGATCTCAAACCTTTGATCCTGTGGATTATAGACCCAATCAACTATGTCTCTTGAGTCTTCTGGTTTAGGTGTGGGTTTGGATTTCTTCAAGGGAGGCTGTTGATGAGTGGGAGCTGGGTGGGATGGTTTGGACCTTTTGGGTGGAGGAGTGGAAGGTTTGGGGAGGAGAGTGGAAGGTTGTTGGACTGAGGAAGAGGTAGGTGAGGGAGAAGGCTTGGGTTTCTTTGCTTTTGTTTCTTCTTCTTCCTGAATAGGTACCCTTTTCTTGGAGCCCTTCTTCCCCAATCTTTCTTCCTCATCCTTCTTGACTTTGAAGTAGAGGGCTTGCAGGTTCATGAAGTTCATGGGACCTAGCCTCTTTCCACTCTCTCCTCTAGCCTTAAGGAAGTCAATCATGACCTTTCTTTCTTCATGGGTCCGTTTATTAAGGGCAATGGTCTTTTTGGATTGTTGTTTGGCTTTTTCTTCTTCTTCAGCCTGTTTCTTCTTTGCCAATTGACCTTGCTGACCCATGAAGGCTCTGTATATTTCTTTATTTGATAGTTTCTCAAGGTAGTCTGCATCCTCACCTTGAGAAACTAGAGCCTTTACCCACTCCTCCCTCATTTCTTTGGCTAGTTCAGAATCGGTTATTTTGAACTTAGCTTCTTCTTTCTTCTTCTTCTTCTCCAATTCTTCCTCTTCTCTGTTAAATTGTTCCTGCAGTTGAAGAGCAAGAGCTGCATCTTCTTCAATCTGGTCAACTGCAGGAATCTTTCTTTTTAGTTCATCCTGCTGTCTAGCATACAGCTATATGGTTTGTTCTCTGAAGAGAATGGCTGTTTTTCTTTCTTGAGCCTTTTTAATGTCAGCCATCTCCTCTTCTTCTCTTCTTCTTCTTCTCTTCTCTTCCCTCTCTCTTTTCTCTCTTAGCAACCTCTCTTCATCTTCATCTGTCGTAATTCCCTTTCCCTTGTTTATATTGGATGCCTCTGCTTCGGCATCACTGACCACAACAGCAGATGATGGTGCTGCTATTGGGATCTCAGCCTCAGCTTCATTGGCACCTTGAGAGGTTGACAAGGGAAGGTCCTTATCTTCATCTGATTGGCACTCAGAACTTGCTAATTCTTGCAGAAATCTTTGAACAGCGGACCTTGACCCATAAGCTACAGAAAAGATGTCTACTCGAGGGGAAGCTGAGTCAGAGTCAGTGTCAGAGTTTGACACATATACTTCCTCAGCAATCCTTCCTTCCTGTTCAAGGTGGGCTCTGATAGTGGCTATCATTGCTTGGCTTTCCAGGGAGTTGACATTGTAGATATTTGCTCTGAGTTCAAAGATCTTGTAGAGAAAGTCTGTAGGCAGTTGCAGGATGTTCCTGGTGTTGATGATGAGAGAGGAGCCGTTGCTTAGTAGTAGAGTGTGGTCAAGAGACTTAGTGCTCACCCATCCTAGCACATCCAAGTCCTTGACCAAGAAGTCATACAGGAATCTTCTTAGGCACATAACTTCTTCTTCAGTGAGAAGACTGCTCCTAATTATTTCAAGGCTTATAGGAGTCAGTCTTCTTTCTGCTGCTGTCGAAGATTCAGGATAAGCTACCCGATTTGCTGTTTGTATGAGTCTTTCGAAGTTGGGTAGATTATCCTCCATCAAGTCATAGAACCTGCCAATGACAAGTTCTGTTGAGAGATCTGATGAAGTGTTGATGCAGTTAGTTAAATGCAGTTGTAGGACTTGGAGGGCATTGAGAGAGTTCCAGTTTAGCTCTTCTACTCCACTAAACTCCCATCCAATCCAAAATCTCTCAGCTGATCCATCATACCCCCAAGATAGAATGGAGTCAAATTCTAGCTTCTGTGAAGTTTGAAAGAGTTGGGGGTAATGGATTGACTTATGATGGCTGCTGCTTTAGGGAGGATGCTGAAAGCTGTATATTTTTGTTCTTTGTCTTCAGCTTCATTCAGCACCTCATCAACAGCCCTGACGACTAACTTACAGTCTTCAGATGTCTCTTCTTCTTCGTTATCTGAAACTGGCAAGTCATGAACCTGTACAAAAGCTGGCTTGAATTAGCTTTGAATTTCAACCTGCTCTTGAATCCAGCCTTCAAGACTGTCTGTGTCTTCCTCCATTGGAACCATCTCCCCCTTTTTGGTTGCATCAGTCGACAAGTAAGCATCAGTTTGGGTGCCCACTGATACAAGAGAAGGAGAGGGTATATTTGGGCATTGATGGGCTTCATGCATAGAGACTTGGTGTCTTAGTTTGGACACTTCAGCCTCTAGCATAGCCACCCTGGCCGTCAATTCCAAGTTAGGAAGTTTCAATCTGTCCTCATCCACAGTTATGGAATCCTTGGACCCAGATGGGGCCTTAGGCCTAGCATCTTCATCCCCATCACCCATGGTTTCTTGGCGCCTGGGATTCCTCTCAGTGAGGGGAGTTTCCAAGGAAGCATCCTCACTGTGAGTTGCCGTGGTTGAGGTCTTAGCAATGTTGTCACTATCCTCCTGGTCATTTGATGGACCAGCAGTAGTAACAGCCTCTTCCACATCCACTCTGTCATAACTCCTAGAGTGGACTTTCAGGGTAGAAGAACTTGGGTTGGGTGTGTTGGAAGCAAGATCAATCAGTACCCCTGAGATAGTGGTAGTTGGAGAAGGTACATCATCTTGATCAGGTTCCTCAACACTTAAGCTCAGAAGAGAAAGGAAGGGCTCAGGGGGCTGTTCTACAGATCCGGGAAGTGATCCTGATCCTAATAGAGAGACATCCGAAGAAGTCTCCCTAATAATGTGGCTTTCTCTTATGATATTCTCACCAGAATGTTGGGATTCTGAGTGAGGGCTGTTAGGTTGGGTTTGGGCCTTGGAGGCAAGAGAAGAAGGAGTTCTCTTACCCCTTTTTCTGGTATATGTTGTTGCAACGGGGGCCCTGTGTTCCGGTTGAACGATAACATCCAAAAGAGGTGTAAGTAATTTTTGTGCCTGTGCATCCTTAGTAGTATGCACAGGGGTTCGAATGGTAGAAGCAGATTGTTGTTCATGATGTGAGGTGGAGGGTGTGGGATCAGTATCAGCTGGGATTGCTGAACTGTCACCCGGGGTTCTTTGCATGTTCAACATTGTAGATAACAATGGAACATTGACCCCCGAGAACTTTTTGGAAACAGTCCTCATGCTTTGAAAAATGTTATTATTATGACCCAACATGATGTAGATTATTGCAGGTTTTGAAAGTTCTTTTAGTTCTTGATTGAAAACTTCCTGCAAGAATCTTGGGTACATAAAAAATTGCTGCTTTGCACCCTCTTGAAGGTTATATCTCAAACCCTCAAAGATGAGGTGTGCAAAGTTGAAGCCTTGGTTAGTGACCATACCATGGAAGGCGGAGGCAAGTGCAGAGCTCACCTGATGCCATCCACTCCTCTTCTGAGATATGCATTGGAGAAGAGTGTGGCAGAGATACTTCCATGGAGGGCCCATCAACGCCTTCTCGATCGTACACTCGGTTTGATTTCCAGTGTATCCAATGGAGACAAAGGTCCTCATGTATTCGTCCTTCGAGTATGAGATGGCTGCTCCCTCATCTTGAAGCTTAAGATGTTTTCTGAGTGTAACTTCCAAGATGGTGATATTCTTGCCTACTTTGGCTTTAATTTAGGGAATTCCCTGTTCGGTTGAGTAGACGGCGGTACTCCAGAAATCCTCCATATGAGGGATATATATGGTAGGGTTGGTGGTGAGGGCAAAGTAGATCTTTGATCGACATAAGAAATCGATCATATCGTCAAATCCTTCGGATTTCTTTCCTTTGGTAAGGTATGCGGTTAGGTTATGGTATGAGGAAAACTTGTCATCTGGGTTGTTGATATCTGCCATAGCCGTTTGATTTTGGAGGGATGGTTTGAGTATGGTGGAGACTTGAGAATATGGAGAGCTTTGAATGTGGTGGGGACTTAGGGTTGAATTGAATGTGAAGAGGTGGTAAAGAAAAATTTGATTTGTTCTTATAACGGCAGAGGAGAGAAAAAGCAAAATGACTTGTACAGTACAACCTTATTTACTTTTTATTGTTACAGCTGTAATACACCGAGGCAGTCATGGTAAAGACTGACGTTAATATCTTTTACAGTGAATAAAAGTTAATTTGGACTTAAATTTATCCATCAGCAGCAAACTTGGTTGCTGTGGATGAATAAGCCTGTCCGCTGCAACTTTGGTTGCTGTGGAAGGTTAAGTATGTCAGCACCAGACTTAATTGCTGCTGATAGATGCAATGTTCTGCAGCAAGGATGTTGCTGCTGACAGCCTTAAAGCTATCTGCAGGAAACTTGTTCCTTCTGATAAGTTAAAGCAGTCAGGGGCAAATTCTTTGCTGCTGAAAATTAGACCTGTCAGCAGCCAAAAGGATGCTGCTGACTTATAACTTTTATTTACAGCAGAGGACATACATATTTACAACAAAGGATAGACACATTCAACTGAACCGATGATGATGCTTGGTGGTTTCTTTTCCTTCCATTGTTGAGTTGGTGTTTTTCTAGCTCTCTTTACCTTTTCAGCAGTGGAAGCTGCATCTGAGGGCTTTGACTGATTAGACGCAGATTTTGTTGCTACTGATGGTTTTACTTGAGCAGCTCCAGACTTTGCTGCTGAAGGCCTTCCTTTTGATTGCTTGGGCTTGACTCGATCAGCAACAGTTTTGTTGGCTGCTGATGGTTTGAGAACAGACTTATGCTTCTCCTTCTTCACCTTACTAATGGGCTTTTGTATAATTTGGGGTGGAAGAAGAATCTGATTGAAAGGATTAAACTTACAATTTGCAGCAAAGTGATCTGATTCACCACAGATGATGCAAAATTGTAGAGGTTTTGACAACTGCTCCCTTGATGGAGAAAGAGAGTTTCTGAATTGAGTTGTCTTAGCTTCAAACCTTCTTACCTGTTTGTTCTTCTTTGTCTTCTCAAAAGCGTGTTGCTTGAGGTTCTTTTGCTGCTGAAGGTAGTAGAAGCATGTGCTGGCAGTGTGATTGTATTTCCCACACACAAAACATGAATTTGCCAGTTTGTCCCTTGAAAGATAAACATAATCCTTTCTTTTGAAAAGGTCTTTGAAATTCCAAGGGTGAGCTTTGTTGTGCTCAAAAGTAGCTTCTTCCAATGTCTTTTGAACATATGGAACCCTCTATCCAGGCGCATGACATATGTCAAACACCTTCCTTGGCTGGACTGAAGTTGAGGACTGACCTTTTTCAGTATTTAGCTTCCTACCTTCTGGAGGATAGCTAATTTTGATTTGTTTGAATGGTGTAGGAACTGGTACTGAAATGGCTGGTACTGGTGCTGAATGGATAATGGGGACTTCATCTTTAGTCAGAATGACTTTAGGGGAAGGAGGAGATGTAGTGGATTCTTGTACCAAATATGAAGCTTCACTTGTTTCAGTGGAGTCTGAGTAAGTTGAATCAGACTCTGATGAGGTAGTGCATTCTTGTACCAAAGGTTCATCCTTAGAAGGATCAAGATTTCTGTTGGCCATATCAAGATTTGCAAGATTGAAGCTTGGTTCATGGATGGCAACGTAGTCAGCAGGAGGTGCAACGACTTGATATTGTTCAGCATGATACCCTAGACCAGTTTTTACCTTTTCATGAATTTGAGAATCCAAAAGTCTTTGCAGCTTTTTGGATGCAAATTCATATTTGTCGACATGAACTTTTTGTTCTGCCAATTCTGCTCTAGTAGCTTTTAATTTGGCCAGTAGATCACCAATCTGAGTTTCAAGATTGGTTTGTTCATGTCTTAATAATGAAATCTCTTTCTTTAGGCAGTTAATTTTTTCTTTGTAACTGTCTTCGACCTTTTTGAATTCAGATTTCATTTGATGAAACTCTTCATTTTGATCTATGAGGTTTTGATTATGCTTTCTGTAGCCTAAAACCTTATCAATACAGGCTTGGGAACATAGATGTTCATATAACTGAGGCGGTATTTCAGTTGTATCTACCATAAGGGCTTGGTTGTTGGTAGGCAGATCTTCATACTGAAAGCTCCAGTCAAAGTCAGAAGTTCCAACAGCTGCACAAGCTGCAGTTTGAGCTGGAGGAGTAGCTTGTTGCTGTTGTTGTCTAGGTTGGCTTTGTCTTGTTCGATCCTCAGCAGGGTTTGCCCTAAGTGCCTTGCATTCTCTAGCAAAATGACCCAGTTGGTTACATTTGTAACATCTCAATTTACTTTTATCTAAGCCAACTCTGGTGTTGGAGCTGTTGCTTGGAATGGGTCTTCCAGTTCTAGAGTAGAACCTTTTTGCTCTTATAGAGAGCATGGCATAAGAGTGCTGTATATCAATTTCTTCTAGATCATCTGGATGGAAGCACTCAAGATCCTCCTTGATAAAGTACATGTTGCTTGAGTTTTCAGAAACAAAAGCAGCGGAGGTTGAAGCTTGAGAAGGAGCTTCAAGAAGAAATGGTGATGTGTTTGTTTTAGAGGTAGGAGTTTGAGGATGTGTGACTATGGGAGGATAGTAGTTGCTAGTACTAGGACCTGAGTGCTCAGAGTGAAAAGCAGAAGAGGTGGTGGTGGATGTTGAAGCTGTTTGGTAGCTTGAGCTTCGTTCTTTTGCCTGAATCATCTCTAGCTCATAAGTCTTCAACATACCGAAGAGCTCGGTCATTTGGAGAGTCTTCAGATTCTCAGTTCTTCTAATGGACACCGTGTAGAGTGTCCAACAGCTAGGTAAAGACCTGATGAACTTTTTGAGAATATCCTCATTATCCAGTTTCACCTTTGAGCACTGCAGCTCACCTACAAGATAAGTAAATCTGTTATATAGAACAGTTAGGGACTCACCTTCCTTCCGGACAAAGTTTTCGTACTGCTGCTTCAGGATGTCCCTTCTGTTTTCTTTGACTTCTTCTAAGCCAGCAAACATCTTCTCAAGAGCCTCCCATAACTCCTTAGCAGTTTTGTAACTTCTGAAGTTATGAAAAACTTCATTTGGAAGGCACATTTGGATAGCTCCTAGTGCCTTGAAGTCCACCTCCATCTTCTTTATGTCCTCTTCTGAGTACTTGGAGGGCTCCTTCGGGACTGATGGTCCTCCAGAGTCAGCAGAGGCTACCATAGGAGTGTATGGTCCATCCCTGATGGATTTCCACATTCCGTATTCCTGATAACAGAAGAAGTTTTCCATGCGATTTTTCCACATGTCGTAGTCTTCCCCATATACCAACCTTGGTGGTCGGTTGATGCTGCCGATGTCTTCAAAACCATTGCTTTGTGCCATTTTTGTTTTGTTATTTTGGGTGACTTGATCAAAGAGAAAGTTTAGAATAGAACCAGAAGTGATTAAACAAGTGTGAGTTTGTTTAATCTGAGCCAAAGCTCTGATACCACTTGTAGGATCGTGAAAGTACAAGATGGTTCTGTTCTTAGTTGAAATTGGCGGAAACAATAACAACTACACAAATGTAATCGAACAGGCAGAAAGAATACTTTTAAAACACTGTTGTATTAAGCTTTTGCAGATAAACGATTACAATTGAAAACTTAGTGAAGAAGCACACTTACAATGAAGTGTTTACATAGTATTTATACTAACTTAGAATCAAGACAGACCCTTGATTCTAAGGATCAGATCTAACACAGACCGTTGTTCTTTTATACAAAAGCTAATAATACACGTTAAAGCTAAACTAGCTAACTTTATTGAAGCGTTTTCTTTATTCATCATTGTTTGCATGCTTGGAGAAGAGCATTGTCGTCCGTTATTGGTTGCACCATTGAGGTTCCTTCTGCTTTGAGTGTGTTAGTCGCTTTTGCAGAAGGTTGTCAGTGACGCTTGGCATGGATAGTCAGCTGCAACGATTTGTCTTCAAGGAACACATCTATCAGGAGCAAGAATGAGAATGATGCTGCTGATAAGCCTATCAGCAGCAACTTGTGTTGAACGCTGCTGATAAGCCTATCAGCAGCAACAAGTGTTGAATGCTGCTGATAAGCCTATCAGCAGCAACTTGTGTTGAATGCTGCTGATAAGCCTATCAGCAGCAACTTGTGTTGAATGCTGCTGATAAGCCTATCAACAGCATTTGTACTTAGAATAATTTAGTAGCAATCAGTCTTTGGTTCTACAAGCTCCTCCATTAAGAGTGAATACGAAACTCGACTGTGAGCGAGAGTCATCTCGGTCAGTTTGAAAGCTAGCATCAGTGTAGTGAGCTCCTCTTTCACTTCTCCAAATATTAAGAACATGTCTTTGGTCCTTCTCAAGTACCTCAGGATGTTCTTGACTGTAGTCCAATGGGCAATGTCAGGACTTTGTTGGAAACGGCTGGTCATGCTTAAAGCATACGAGACGTCAGGTCTAGTGCACAACATAGCATACATGATAGAACCAATCACTGAGGCATATGGAATTGCTTCCATTTCCTTAATTTCAATGTCCGTGGACGGAGATTGTGATTTGTTCAACACAGTGCCTTTAGTCATTGGAACACTCCTTTCTTGGAGTTTTCCATCCTAAAGCGTGTCATCATTTTGTCTATGTAAGTACTCTGACTTAGCCCTAGAAGCCGCTTAGATCTATCCCTGTAGATCTTGATTCCTAGAATGTAAGCAACTTCTCTAAGATCCTTCATTGCAAAACAAGATCCTAACCATTGTTTGACTTTGTCAAGCACATGGATGTTGTTTCCAATGATCAGTATATCATCCACATACAAGATGAGAAATGATATAGTGCTCCCACTAGCCTTTCTGTAAACACAAGGCTCATCTTCATTCTTGACAAAACCAAATTCTTTGATTTTCTGATCAAAATGAAGATTTCAGCTTCGAGATGCCTGTTTAAGTCCATAAATGGACTTATTCAGTTTGCATATTTTGGATCAACAAAACCGTCAGGCTGAACCATATAGACATCTTCAGAGAGATGTCCATTAACAAAAGCGGTTTTAACATCCATTTGCCATATCTCGTAATCATGGTACGCGGCTATGGCAAGCAGTATCCTGATCGATTTGATCATAGCAACGGTTGAGAAAGTTTCATCATAGTCAATACCTTGAGTTTGAGTGAAACCCTTTGCAACTAGCCGTGCTTTATATGTTTGTACATTACCATGCATGTCGGTTTTTCTTTTGAAAATCCATTTGCTCCATATTGCCCGAGAACCGGGGGGTAGCTCAATCAAGTCCCAGACCTGATTATCACGCATAGATTGCATCTCGGCGTTCATGGCTTGAAGCCATTTCTTGGATCCAGGATCTGAGATAGCAGATTTGTAGTTTGTAGGTTCGTTATTTGACTCAGCTACTAACAGGACTTTATAAGCTTCAAGATGCCATAGGTATCTATTAGGTTCTTTACAAGACCTGCTACTTCTGCGAACGCTTGTGTTTATGTCTGATTCATCAGCAACAACTTCTTGTTGATCAGACGCTCCGACTTCCTTAGCGGTTGTTTGTATTTCTCGAATTTCTTCAAGATCCATAATATTATTTCCTGTTCCTCGATTTAGAAGATCTTCCTCGAGAAAGCGTCCTTTCCTTTTGATGAAAACAATGTTTGCATCAGGATGATAGAAATAATATCCGCTTTTGTTGTAGTAACCGACGAAAACATCTTTTTCGCCTCTGGGATCGACTTGTCATCAGAATCGCTGGTGACATATGCATCACATCCCCATACTCTAAGGTAAGACAAATTGGGTTTAGACCCATGCCATATCTCATATGGGGTTTCGTCCACCTTCTTAGTCGGTGCCAGATTTACAAGGCGGGTGGCGGTCATAAGAGCATAACTCCAGAAGGAGTGAGGCATGTTAGTTCTACACATCATTGATCGAACCATATTAAGTAGGGTTCGATTTTTCCTCTCGCTCACGCCGTTATGTTGGGGTGTGCGAGGAGGAGTGGGTAGAGAAATAATTCCGTGCTCCTTCAGATGATTAAGAAATTCTAAGCTGAGATACTTGCCACCTCGATCTGATCGAAGTGTCTTAATAGATTTATTGAGTTGTTTCTCTACTTCGTTTTGAAACTCTTTGAACTTTTCAAATATTTCATGCTTGTGTTTCATAAGATAGACATAAGCATATCGACTATAATCGTCAATAAATGAAACGAAGTATCTTTCATGATTTATAGACATGGTTCTGAAAGGGCCACACACATCAGTGTGTATAAGGCCTAGCAGATCCTTGGCTCGTTCACCAACATGGGTGAAGGGGTCCTTTGTGAGTTTGCCAGCTAAACAATACTTGCAATTATCAAATGAGTCCTATCCGGTAGGTTCAAGAATTCCCTCGGATTGGAGTCTTTTAATGCGTGCCTTGCTTATGTGGCCAAGTCGACAATGCCATAGAAAAGTATCATTAATGCCAGATTTGATACGTTTAGAAAGATTATATATGTTATTATCAGTTTGAACGTCAATCTCATAAATACCGTTTTGAGGTTTAGCCTCAAAATAAAAGATATCATTTAAGTAGGCAGAAATAACAATACCACTAAAAACGTACTTAAATCCTTGTTCAAACAATAAAGAAACTGAAAGAATGTTTCTGGTTAAACCAGAAGGCCAGAAGGACATGAGAGATGATATGTTCTAGTTGCAAGAACTGGTTTTATTTTCCCATCACCAACGATGAGCTCCAAGTCGCCTTGTTTCAGCTTCCTCCAAGTTTTAGGCTCCTGCAAGACATTAATGATGTGGTATCCACATCCAGTATCAAATACCCATGTGTTGCTAGAAACAGTAAAATTTTCAATAACATAAATGAGAATACCTGAAGAGGTGCCCTCACCACTGGCCCTCTGCAGCTTCAGCTTGGCTAGATATTCAGTACAGTTACGTTTCCAGTGCCCCATTTTGTTGCATTCAAAGCATTGGCGCTCCTCAAGAGGGGGTGCTTTTGAAGCTTTCTTGTTATTGTTGGTGGCAGGCTTGGCAGTAACATTAACCTTCTTCTTGCCTTTGCTATTATAACCTATTTTCTTGGGGTTAGGTTTTTTAACACCAGCAGATGTGACCATCAGAACTTGAATTTTCTTTCCTTGGATATTCATCTCGGCCGTTTTAAGCATACCATGTAGCTCGGCCACTGTCTTCTCCAAGCCATTCATGTTCAAATTCATTACGAATTGAGCATAGGTGCTTGGGAGAGAGTTAAAGATGAAATCAGTAGCCATGTCATCCTTCATGGGATATCCAACTTTGTTCATCTGGTCGATGTACCCTTTCATCTTAAGTACATGAGCACTAACAGGCGTGCCCTCTTGCATCGTGCAACGAATGAGCTGAGACATGGTTTCATAGCGTTCTTGTCATGCTTGTTTCAGGAACATGCCCTTAAGTTGCTCAATCACGTCAAAGGCACTCAGGTCCTCCATGCTCTTTTGGAGCTCACGGGACATGCAGGCTAGCATAAGACAGGCCACCTCAGTGGCATCATCTCTTTGTTTTTCCTAGGCCTTACGAGCGGCAGCCGTGTTACCATCGGGTGCCTCAGGGACTGGTGCATCGAGAACATAGAGCTTCTTGGCCATCTTGAGAACTATTCTCAGATTGCACTGCCACGAGAGAAAGTTGGTGTTATCCAGCTTTTCATTCTCAAGGATAGACTTGAAAGCAAAGGAGTTATTAGTATTATTATTTTCAATAGACATCTATCAAGATAAGCAAAGAAAATAAATTAGTACAAAAAGTGAAAAGTCCTTATTAATTTATGACCTAATTACAGAAATTAGAATAAGGAGTGAGAATCTAGCTAAATCAGTCACTAATGGTAGCTGTGGCATACAACATTAGTAAGTGGGTAACTAGACTGACCATTAGTGTCAATTGTGGAAAGATGCACAACTCTCGTGTATGAGGCCGCTAAGACAAGACATGTCTATCCATTGATACTTTTAGCCTCATCTATGCCCACTTTTAATCTCTTGACAGCTGGGGCATGTAACAAGAGAGAAAAGTAATAGTCGTCCTAAAACAGGTACTTGCGGAAGGGCCGGATGTGTCAACGAAACCCTTACGCCTTGGAAGGATAAACTACGCATCCAGTGCGGTGCTGTGGCTCCAAACACCGATGTTTCGTTTTATGCTCCAAGTGTTCCTTATAATAGGATGGCATAGACCATTGGTTTTAAATATGGGTTCCAATTTTAGTGTTTACCGAATAGGGTCAAACACAACGAATGATTAAATCATATGTGTGTTGTAAAAGCCAGTTTTACTATTTAAAGTCATGACAAATTTGATGAACCCTTTCATCTCTCAGGACACTAAATTTTAAATAACATATTAAAACTAAGTTTGTCGCGACTTGAATAACCAGTTAAAGTTAATAGTTGAAAACTATTAAGTTATAAGTTTTGAAATTAAATTTAGTTTAAATTGCAAAACTTTAGCGGTTATTTATTTTATAAAACAAGCCAGTTGTTATTTTTATAAAATTCTTCAAGTTGTAAAATTAGAACTTGTGGTGACAGATTACGACATTTTAAAACTCCTTTTAAAACGTTTGGTGTTTGGTTGGTTTATAATAAATTTAAGTTATAAAAAAATTAAAAGCAACCATAAAGCAAATAAATATGTAAATCTTTTAGGGCCAAGTTTGTTTGATCTTGCTAGAGCCAGTTAGCAAGACCAAACGGGTCACGGGGTCCACAAAATTAAAACAACCACAAGGATGGACTTCAGTGCATCTAGTCGTCTCGGATGACTCCCACTAAATCCATGATTCCTATTGTGTCTTCAGATTTGTCTTTGGGTTTTTATTACATTACATAAAATAAAAAAAACCTATTTTATTACAACTTTGAGCCATCAAAAGTGGGCCAAAACCATAAAACCAAAAACTGAATAAAAAACATAAACAACTCAATCACATGGGTCGGGCCAGATTTACATATTCAACACAATCATATACGGGCAATATATTTGGTCAAATAAAATAAAAAAATCGACCAAATTAATAAATAAAAAATTGCCCCAAAAAACAGATCAGATCAGAAACTTCAAGATAGTTAAAGTTTGTGATTAACCTAACCGGTGAAACCATACCGGTTCCGATTTACGTGTTATAACCCAGGCTTTGATACCACTGTTGGGTTTCAGTGGTGATCTGTTTGACTTTTTATCAAAATGGGTTTTGACAGAGAAATTAATTAATTCAGTTGATTAATAAATACGCAGCGGAAAATAAAATCATAACCTATTTAACAGCACTGACAAACCGATCAGGATCTGGTTATGAACACGCAAACACAAAATTAAACAATTAATCTACTGATGAGATTAATTATTCCTTAGTGGTTAATGATTAACCGGTTGAGACACCGAGGTACAACGAACCGAAGCTAGACACGAACCAAAAACGCGGGAACGGGGCGGCGCTGGCGGCTTGAGTCTGCAGTAAATTGCAAAGGCAGCCTTTGCTCCCTGTTTGTGGACAACAGCTTGAAAAATAACAAAGAAGTCCAACACTTCTTTGTTTGTTTTTCTTTTGGTATTGAACGAAAAACAAGAAGTAAAAAAATGTGTTCCACTTCTTGCGCTGGAATAATAGGGTTAGATATATGATAGGATTATTTCATTAAATAATAATCATAAACCTTACTAATTGTTTTTAGGCCCAAAGTCCAATACGAAATATAAAAGTCCGAACCTGTTTTAATGCTTTAATAAAAGATTAAAAAAATATATAATAATTATTCATAAACGAGTATATATAATAATTCCCGTCTAACGAATATATATAAATATATATCGTCTCGCTAACAGTTCGTAATTACCAGTTAAGCGGGTTAAGTGGATTTAAATGTTCATTGCCCTAGGTATAACTCTTATGGGTCATAGCTCGGTCAGGCGCGTTGTCCATCAGGTCGGTCCATAAAATTCAACATTGCCAGCCGGAAGAAAATGGCATTTGGGCAAAGACAACAGCTAGTGCTCTTGGTGCTTATACGCCATGTGGCATTGAATCCGTTGTGGGTTGTGTATCAAATTTGGTGTTGATGGGATTGTGCTTCTATAGAATATGGCTCATAGTCACAGACTATAGACTACACAGGTTTTCCTTGCGGTCCATGTGCTACAATTATATGTTGGCCTTTTTAGCAGGCTATTGTGCTGCAGAGTCCTTGTTCAGATTGCTTTTCAATGTTTCCATGTTTGACTTTAGTGCACAAACTAGCCTTGCTCCATTTGAGGTATTTATATGTTCTTGTTGTAGTTGTGACACTTAATCATCCGGTATTTGTTCACAAATGAAAAGGCATAAAAAGGTGGTCTAATTTCTATTTCTTGTGACCATATTTTTTTTCCTTGCATAGAGAAATCCCTTAAAACTTTGAACCGGTAACTACCTTAAATCGAACCGTTTAAATATCATGGTTATATTTGTAAGTTAAATGGTTTTCCTTGGCATGAAAAGATGGTTACCTTACCTGAAGTAGAAATGGGACCAAAGTTGGTTACCCTTTTATGCAATTACCCTTAACCGTTGGTGCCTGCAATATGCTTTCTTTAGATGAAGTAACTCCACATTCTGATAAAAAAAGATTAAAGAAAAATGTAATAGAGGTAGTTTTTGATGTTTAGTACTATGTCTTCATGCAGGTGGTTTCACTTATGGTCGAGACTCTTTGTTGGAGCTCTTTGGTGATCATGACACTTTTGGAAACTAAGGTGTATATTAGAGAGTTTCGTTGGTATGTCCGATTTGGTGTACTTTATGTCTTGGTTGGGGATGCTGTGAAACTTAATGTCATTCTTTCAGCAGAAGATTTATACCCAAGGTTGGTATCCTCTTGTTTCGAGTAAATTTGCAGTTCTAAATTGGCATTTAAACGTCATATCATGTTTTAGGAGCAACTGTTAACTTTATTACAGATTACATTGCAGCTTTATGTTTATTTTTTGAACGGGAAACTCACACACACTCTAAGTCTACTCCTAATCTATACGACTTGTCCATGACGGAACGAGAACCTATGACACCATGCAACACACCTGGGTACCATTGGACCAAATACCCTTTGGTACATTGCAACTTTATGTGATGTTAATTATTTAAGGACACGTTATAAGGACATAATGATGGCATAATGAATTGAAATTCCAAATAGAGGCATACCACAAAAAGTAGCTTTCATAAGTGTGAAGTTTATTCAACTTGTTATATCACAAATACTAGGGGTGGAAAATCGGAGGGTTGGGTGGGTCAGGTAACGGGCCAAGTCAGGTAAATTTTTGGTATGAGTTAAAGCATGTCAGGTTGGTTCTTTTTCAAAAATTTTATTTTTTATGAAATAAATAGAGTTTCAATATGATTACAAAATTTATTATATCAGTACTAACTTAACACTTTTTAATATGATTTGGGATCTTCT
Source organism: Smallanthus sonchifolius (assembly GCA_023525975.1). Taxonomy (NCBI): domain Eukaryota; kingdom Viridiplantae; phylum Streptophyta; class Magnoliopsida; order Asterales; family Asteraceae; genus Smallanthus; species Smallanthus sonchifolius. Next base: position 31,332,543 of record CM042045.1, read on the forward strand.
ATGCTTGAAAATACACTTTGGGCGACTTCCGACTTGTTTGACCCATTTGACCACTGTGTCTTGTTTCCATTTGACCCGATCTTTTTTTTATTTTACCCCTTCGACTCGTTGGAGAAAAACCATAGTGCAAGTCAACCCAACCGTAAGTAAATGAGTCAAAATTGCCACCTCTAACGATTGCTATAAAGGTTTTAATAGTGAGTGACTCCTTGAAAGTGATTATAGAAGCAAATGTTGTCATATTGCCACAAGAAAGGGTAGCTTTCAGGAAAAAAATAACTACTAATAAAATGTAATATATGTTGTCGGGTAAAAGCCAAAGATTCCATGAGAGCAAACAAAAATAATAAAGGGAAAACATAGAATGGAAAAGAAGTGTAATAAAACATCTCTCCATGTTGAATTATATTTTGTTCTTTTGTTTGGAAGACACACTCACAATTATGTTTGTGATGCAGATATATACTCTATGCGTACATCAGTTCGTTGTTCTGCCAGGTTTGTTTTGTATCTCTGTTTTAGTATGCTTACACCACGTGCATAATTTGTTGGGTTAATTATTGAGTTCACATACGAAAACTACTAGTTTGAGGATGCATTTTGGCATTAATATGAGTTTAGGAAGGTTTATTTTAATTTGGTATTAGTTTGATTTATGGTATGAATCTTTATTTTGTTATGTTTATTTTAGGAGAATGTTTAGCTTGAAGGTTAAGTTAGGGATAGATTATTGAGTCTATTTAAGAAGGGTTCATGTATTGCTTTTGTATTAAGAATAATTGAATAGCAAGTTTACGGTTTTTGTTCATCTTTATTCTTTGGGTTTCTTATCATCTTGGTTGGAATTGTGTGTGATATCTGGACCATTAATTGGTATCAGAGCAGGGAAGCGGTTTTGAGAGTCGATCTTCGAGCAAGGGGAACAACTCCTGTGGCTGTGGGGTTGGGGAGAAAAGGACGACCAGAAGGTGTGCAGAGATCTTGTCACACCCGTAACATAGGATAGTCATCTAACCAGAGTAGTACATCCAACAGATATGTTCCCAGGTAAGAGCAACAGTTCTAGGATAGATTTATACAACGCTCTTTCCTAGACAGAACATTCCGTTCGTCAGATCACTACATATCGGTTGAAGGTCGCCTTCTAGTTACTGTGACATTGATATCAAAAACACACAGCGGAAGACTTAACAGTATACTTCTTTTATTCCATAACATAAAGTTTGTAGAGTAGGGACTGACTGAAAAAACTGTGACATTGATATCAAAAACATAAACTCTGAATTTATAGCTCACGAAGAATCATGCCATCCACTCAGGCCTTATTGTCACAAGGGACCTAGCCTCAGTCATCCCTATCTTAAAACATCTGCACATCTCCTGGAATGCCAACTACCAGCTAGGGTTCACCTGTGCTAAAAAACATTTGAAAACATTTTGGATCAGCATAATGTTCATAAACAAAATCATACTTATGGTATCTTTGATACAGGGATGAATGCCCCATCAAGTCTTACAACCATCCTTTTCAATCCATCACCCAGTAACCTCAGCTTTACTCGGGTTCTGAGTCTACAACATACATATATACAGGGACCTTCCGGCGCTAGTCTGCCAAGGACCAGTTCTCTAAACAAGAGGATCAGTCTTATTCCTCAGTCCCACCCCAATCATGGCCATAATAAGTACTTATTATAGGATATATGCAAGGATAGTATTGGGATCTTAGATAAAATCGTTTACAAAAAATTTCATAGAGCACAGTTTAGAGGAACTCACTTGAAGCATAACCTCCTCTCTGATCAAATAAAATAATCAACACCTCGACAAAACCCTAAATCACATCCGACTTTATCATAATCAACATCCTTATCTTATGTTTACACAAAGGAACCCCAGGGTGTTCAGAAACCTTACCTCGACACTATCTACGGCAGTTTGAAGGTGAATTGTGAGAAACCAGGCTTTCGAGAGCGGACCAGAACCTTAGGAATCGAGCTACAAGAGCTTGGGTGTGTGAAAGTGGAAGTGTTTGTGTGTGCCAAGATCTGAAATCGAGATTTCTATTTATAGGCAAAACTTGGACCCGTAGCGGACCGCTAAGCAAGGTTGTGGCGGTCCGCCACCCAACGAGGTGGCTAAATTGGCTTGGTGCCTATGTAGCGGACCGCTAAGGTCAAGGCTGGCGGTCCGCCACCCTTCCACTCGTCGAGTTCCAACCGGTGAGTCACAGGGACACGTGTTAAGTCCCGGTGGTTTCCTTAGTCCAAACGTAGCGGACCGCTAGGGCTTAGGGTAGCGGTCCGCTACCCTTTCCACTTTTAGAATTTTTAGATTTAGTCCCTTAAATTTGGGAATTAAACTATATTGACACTTTTAACCCTTATATTTACTTGGGAATTATCTAGGTGTTACAAATCTCCCCTCCTTAAAAGAATTTCGTCCTCGAAATTCAGGGTTAGTTAAATAGATGAGGATACTTAACTTTCATCTGTTCTGTTAATTCCCAAGTTTTGTCGGCACCTTTCCGACCTTGCCACTGTACCGATGCCATTGGTATAGTTTTCTTTCTAAGCTTTCGATCTTGTGTTCCTAAGATCTTAATGGGTTGCTCAGTGAATTGTACCTTATCATCGACGTGTACATCATCTAATGAGATTTCCTGATTGGGATCTGCTAAACACTTACGTAGACATGACAAGTGAAATGTTTTATGAATACACTGTAATGCTACAGGCAATTCTAGCTTATATGCCACTGCTCCAACTCTTTCGATAAATTTGTAAGGTCCAATATACCTTGGGCCTAACTTTCCATGTTTTCTAAAACGTACAACACCTTTCCAAGGTGATACTTTCAACATAACGTAATCACCTACTTGGAATTATAACGGTCGTCGACGTTTATCTGCATAACTCTTCTGCCGATGTTGTGCTGCTTTCAACCGTTGTTTGATCTTGAATATCTTATCAGTTTTTTCTTGTAAGATTTCAGGTCCAGGTAGTTGGCTATCTCCAACTTCTGTCTAACAAATTGGAGTTCTGCATTTCCTACCATATAATGCTTCAAATGGTGCACATGCCCTCAGCATATCCTCCAAATTCTACTGCACAGGCCCTCAACATATCCTCTAGGGTCTGAATTGTTCTTTCACTTTGTTCATGTGTTTTAGGGTGATATGTTGTACTCATATTGATCCGAGTTCCCAATTCTTTCTAGAAAACTAGTCCAGAATCTGGAAATGAACCGACTATCTCTATCCGAGATAATAGATAGCGGTATACCGTGGCGGCTCACGTTCTCATTGATGTAGAGTCAGGCAAGTTTAGCCATTGAATAGTTTTCACTGATAGGGATGAAGTGTGCTGATTTGGTTAGTCTATCAAGCACAACCCAAATAGCATCATGCCCTTTCTGGGTTCTCGGCAGCTTCGTGATGAAGTCCATGGTAATCTTATCACATTTCCACACAGGCATCTCCAACTGTTGCAGTTGACCTGCGGGTTTTTGATGTTCAATCTTGACTTAGAGACAAGTCAAACATCTTTCTATATATTGAGCTATGGATCTTTTCATATTCGGCCACCAATAATGATTTCTTAAGTCTTTATACATTTTGTTAGCTCAAGGATGTATCGAATATTTGGATTTGTGAGCTTCATTCATCACCTTTGTTTGGATTTACCCGAGTCCAGGAATCCAAATTCTGTTTCCAATCGTAGGATTTCATCATCGCCTTTGGTTAGTAACTTCTCTTTACCAATCATGCGCTCCTTCTTGATATTGTCTTCTTGAAGTGCTTGAGTTTGAATTTCCTTGATTTGATCCATCCAGTCTATCTTGAAATCTAATTTTAAGGGTCTTATCTTGATAGGCTTGATTCTCTCCTTTCGGCTTAACGCATCTGGTACAACATTAGCTTTCCCGGGATGGTATTTAATCTAACAATCATAGTCATTAATGAGTTCCATACATCTTCTTTGTCTCATATTCAATTCCTTCAGATTGAATATATGTTATAGACTTTGATGGTCTGTTGATAGGTGTCGAATCCACCTGATGTCATCCAGACGGTCTATAAAAATAACTATAAAACCTAACCTAGACTCCTAAGTAATAAATGGAGTACCTATGAACTAAACCGCACTGACAGGCAAGTGTACCTATCGAGTGTAGCACAACTTAATGGTAAACCAGATTATCGAACCCTAGAGACACTACGAATAACAAAATAGAGACTAAGGTGAAATCAGGATTATTGCTAATAATGAAAGAAACTAAGAACGATACAACTATCAAGACAGAGACTAAGGTGAAATCAGGAATGGGAAGAACACGACCTAGGTCGAAGTTCTACTTGCAAAGCACAATTTCTACTGGTTCTGGAAACTATGATGGATCTGGGTTTCTAACGAAACAACTCTAGATAACCTAGTGGATCCCTAATCACTCTCAGGGTGTCACCAACTAAGGAACCTACAGATGTAATAACATGGATAGATTACTTCTCAGTCTCACTGTCCACGATACATTCAAAGAATGCACGGGGTAATCCTAGGATATCAACTATGACTTAACCTAGCAACAATCACTAGACACCTAATAGTAACGCCCTCTCAGACTGTTAACACTCGGATTCCCAATGACAAAGACTAGACAACTAAGTCTCACCTCTCGGGTATTGAACTAGGACACACACTTGATTCTAATCAGCAATCAATGACAACTCCTATGGCTCCTATCTCTAGCAAACAATACACAATCACAAACCCTAAGATCTATGATCAAGATACGCTAATTAATCTGGCAGACAACCACAATCAATGCATGGAATCAATAATCAAACACAAATCAGAAGTAAACATGCATAAATCATCACAATTGTTTAACTAAGATCGTTTACAAAGTCATCAAAACCGATAAAAATCAATACTTTAACAAAGTAATCATCAATTGACCTAGGTAGTATTAATGTTTTAGCCTAGGATCATATTCAAACAACCAAAACAGAAGTAATAAACATTCACCATGGTATCAAACATAGAAATCAAACGAACTTTAAAACCGAATAAGCTAAACTACACAAACCCGAAATCAAAAGCTTCAATCTTGCAATCCAATAGCCTTCCTATTCTCCAAAATCGCCTCTTGAACCCCTCTAGACGGCTAAAACTCGAACTCTTGACCTAATTGCTATCAAATTCTATTTATTTGGATTTTAGGGTTTTTTCACGGAATACGGGTCTCTCGCGTACATCGAGAGACAGGCCTCGGTTCCTCACGTACCGCGAGGAACAAAATAGTCGCGCCCACTTTTGCCTTCCTTCGCGTACCGCGAGGGAACTTCTTCTTGTCTTCGCGTACCGCGAAAGACTGAAATTCCAACTTTTTGACTTTAATCTCTTGGGCTTCATTCTCGTGCTCAGTTTCTTCCGGTTTTCACTTGTATTCATCGTAAGCACCTGAGAGCATAACAAAGACTCAAATCTATACAAAAACACTAAAAACGAACACAAAACTAATCTAAAACACATGAAAACAATGGAATAAAGATGTATGCTTTGCACTACATCACCACCAAATAAATTATGTAGTAAATCTACTTGACACACTAAGAATTGTATGAATAGAAGTAAGGTTCGTGTCCTCAGGGATACAGATTAACTTAATTATACCAAAAACGTTTGAACACATATCCGGTTGTTAAACTCAAATGATTTGAAGGGGGGGTTTTGATTATGAAAAAGATTTATACTAAAAACGTTAATTAAATTGTAGGTTGAATTCAAATATTTTAAAAACAATTCCAACACAAAGGTAATTTCTTTGATTTGACTCGGCTTACGATCATTAACAATTATGGTGCAATGATCCTTTAATTTAAACGGTTTGTATCGATACTAGACATCACGCCGTTCGGATATCCACTCTGTCTAATGTCTAACCAAGCGCAGTTCGTTGATTAGAGTCAACTCGCTACTCCAAGTTCACGCCGTTCAGACCTTAGTGTGCGGGTTGCAATGACAGAATTATCGATTACAATCAAACACTCACACCATTCGGAATGTTCAATTAGATTGAATGATTCTATAATGTTTTGGGCTCATAGACAAACACCAAACATTATTTGTTCCTTGAATCAAGAATTAAAATCCGATTAGGGTTTTAAAAACTGAAGAACTTTATTAGAAAAATTAATAAGTTGATTAAGTTTATTAATAATCTAATATATACCAGATTAGATCCGGGTTTAAGATCAAGAATCACAAAAACAAACCATTCAAATAAACGGATTACATAATCGTTTCACATAAAATTCGAATCAAACCATTAAAATAAACCCTAGTATCGGAATTAAGACGACTAGCCTGACATGTCGGCTACATCAATCAAAATAAATATGAAACTAAACATGAAACTAAAAACTTACTTAACCAAATAAAAGAATTGTTCTTGAAATTGAAATAAAGTAAAGAGCTTCATGCTTCCAATCGCCGTTTTAACCGCCGTCGAAAACCCAAAGCCACCAAAAACCAATTGTGATGATAATCCCCCCTTTTCTTCCGTCATTTGTGCATATATATATAATAATAATATATTGATAATATATTAAATATATATATATATAAGTCTATCAATGGATAAAAATGAATGTATATTATATATAGTTATATTATTATTAAGTTCTTTAGATTCACAATTGCAGAAAATTTGGTGTATCTTTTCATAAGTCCAACACGGTCGTTTCAACTTTTCTAAGTAATCTCAAAACGGCCGTTTCGTGGTTCTGTCCAAAATTTTCTTTCCACCTCAAAGTTCAAGCTTTAATCTCCAAGACTCTTTATGACACTTTCCAATGCTTTCCAAACTTTGTTATGATCCTCTCGCAACCGCTCCACACCTACAAAAACATAAAAAACAATCCAAAGTAGACTCCGCTTCACCAAATCACGTGATGCACAAAATGATCTAATATACGTATGATAAATGCATGATATGTGGGAAAAACTGAGTGAAAACAGGTTATAAAACGTGCCTAAATATGCAACTAACATCTGTATATATCACACACTTAGTACCATACATATAGTGTCTCCAAATCTTTAGAGCAAACACTAAGCCACCAAGTTCAAGGTCGTGTGTGGTATAGTTTTTCTCATGAATTTTAAGTCGTCTTGATGCATAGGCTATTACCTTTTCTCACTACATCAATAAGCAACCTAGACCAATTTGGAAGCATCACAATAGATGACAAAGTCATCATTTCCTTTAGTTTCTGTTTAAGGGTTTGGAATGCTTCTTCTTGCTTCTGACTCCATTCAAATTTCAGAGCTTTATGAGTTAAGGTGGTTAATGGAGTAGCAATCTTGAAAAAGTCTTGTATAAATCTTCGGTAGTATCCGGCTAGACCAAGAAAGCTTCGAACTCCAGTCGGTGTCTTAGGAGGTTCCCATTTCATAATAGCTTCTATCTTGGCTGGATCTACTTGGATTCCTGATGATTTATAACATGCCATAGGAACTGTACATCTTGTTTCCAAAATTCGCATTTGGAAAACTCAGCGTACAACTTTTCTTTTCTAGCGCATTTGAAGGTACATGAAGAAGATATACCTAAGACTGCTTTTAGAACCTGATATGGGCACTACAAATTTATCAAGAAATGGTTTACCAACTCGGTTTATTAGGTCCATAAATGCTGCAGGAGCATTAGTTAGACCGGATGACATAACAAAAAATTCGTAATGCCCATATCAGGTTCTAAAAGCAGTCTTAGGTATATCTTCTTCATGTACCTTCAACTCGTGATATCAAGATTTAAGATCAATCTTTGAGAAGTATTTTACTCCTTGCAACTGATCGAATAAATCATCTATTCTTGGCAATGGATATTTGTTCTTCACAGTGAGCTTATTTAGTCCTAGGTAATCTATGCACATCCGTATGCTTCCGTCTTTCATCTTTACAAACAATACCGGTGCTCCCTAAGGTGAATTGCTTGGACGTATGAAGCCTCTGTCTAACAACTCTTGAATCTGCTTCATCAACTTTTTCAATTCAGAGGGTGCTAAACGATACGGTGCTCTAGAAACGGATTTAGATCCAGGGATAAGTTCGATTGGGAATTCGATTTGTCCATATGGTGGTAGACCAGGTAGTTCTTTCGGAAATATATCAGTTGATTACATACTACTGGAGTGTCTGAAATTTGCCGTTCGGTTTTAGAGTCTAAAGTATATACTATAAATACACTACATCATGTATTCATACATTTATTAGCTTTAGCTATAGAAATCGTTTCAATCTTATTCTTATCACTATCGCATTGTATCAACATAGACTCTCCCTTAGGCCTACAAATTCTAACAGTCCGTTGATCACAATTAATCTGAGCATGGCGTTGGTTCAACCAATACATTCCGACGATACCATCGTACTTCCTCATATTCATTGGCATTAATTCAATGATTGAATTTTCGTTGCCCAGAATCATCTTGCAATTCGCATACAATTCGGTTATCCTAATTTGCTCACCACTTGCCGTCTCAACTACGTAGGTACGCTTAAGTGGAGTAGGTTTCATGCCTAAATACAAACTAAAGACATCTGAAACAAAACTTCTATTCGCTCCTGTATCAAACAAATTTTTAGCATAAATATCGTTAACTAGGAACGTACCAGCTACCACTTTGGCATTGTCGTTCCTCTTTCTTTCACCTATTACAAACACCCGACCTTTAGCCCTTCGTCTGGGCTTCTGTTAGATGGCTTTGGTATAATTCCTTGAGATGTGTCCCATCTCATTACAATTGAAACACCTAAGAGAAGGAGAATATGTTGCTGTATGCCCCGACTTCTGGCATATATAACATCTTGTCTCTTGAGGGTTTCTCACCGGATTGTTTCCCTCTCTCATAGGGAACTTGAAATTTATCGGTTTAAACGGATACATTACTTCCTCACTCTTTCTCTTTGTTTCCACAGGTTTTGCCTCCACTGCTTTCTCAGGCTTATCCTTGACTTCTTGAGCTGCCACATTATCATAAACCGCCACCACATCATCATAAACCGTGGCGCTCAATGCTAGCGCTGCATCCATCGTTTGAGGTGTAGATTTTTTCTCCAAGTTACACACCTTTAGTGACAAACCCCTAATAAAATGTTAGATTCTTCGGGGTTCGGGTGTCACCAGATGCGGCACCAGTTTAGACATCTCATCAAACTTGGTCGCATACTCCTGATGTGTCATAGTTCCAGCCTCCAGACGCTGAAACTCCTCGTCAAGCTTATCAAGTTCATTTTGAGGACAGAAACCTTGTAAAATTAATTCCTTAAACTCGTTCCACTTCATGTTTTCCACTGCTCACTCCCCTTGAGCTTGCTTTACAGATTCCCACCAATCCAATGCGGTGGTTTCCAAGGAATTGGCATCAAAATTGACTGCATGATCGCTTCTACATTCACTTAGAATTGATTACAACTTCCATCTTTGTAATCCACTGAGTAGTATCAATGTCTCCCTTCTTTCCATCAAATGGCTTATGTTTACAGCCTTCGAAGGATTTGTAGTTACACCCTTCGTGATTCTCAGTTCTCGTCACTGAGCTATTATTGGTATTTCCATTTGCCCCTCCAGTGTTGTTATTGTATCCTCCTCCAGCCGTTCCAGTACCTATTCTCCTTGAAAGAACTTCATCTAACAATCCGGGAAGTGTGTTTCGTAACGCTTTTGTTACATCACTAGCCACAACATCTTGAAATTAGGCTTCATACATAATTACTTCTTCGGTATGAGTATTCGTATGGTTATCATTCACATTTTTCTCATGATGGTTGTTAGTATCAGCGTTGAGTTCAGCCTGCCTAAGGTTCCTAGTAACCGGAGTTCGACCTGTTCCTCTACCTCTTCCTCTTCCTCTTCCAACCATTGTTACCAATACACACATATGTATGATATCAGAATTCGTATAACCGGCTATAATCCAGAAAATCATAAATTAAAGACATCTTGCCAAGAATGTAATTAATATATGTTTTCTTGACATTTCCTGTTATATTCATAACGATAATCAACATCTTAACTTATATCCTGTGGCATTCCAACTATTTTAAGAGCTCTTAGTTTAAGTGTTTATACTAATTTTTCCTATTAGTATCTAAATCCCTTAAACTGCGTCTCTGACACCAACTTATCACACCCGTAACACAGGACAATCATCTAACCAGAGTAGTACCTGTAGGATCGGTGAATACAAGATGGTTCTATTCTAGTTGAGATTAGCAGAAACAATCACAACTAAGCAATGTAAACAAGTAAACAAGAAGAATATTGATAAATGCAATTTGTATGAAGCTTCAAGGATTACAAGATTACAGAGAAAACTCTAAAGAAAAGCACACTTATTCAATGACTCTAAGTACTACTTATATAGTAACTTATAATCAAGACAGACCCTTGATTCTAAGGATCAGATCTAACACAAGCCGTTGATCTTGTATTGAAGCTATTCTACACGTAACGACAATAAATACTACAAAAGTTATCTTTACTCAAACGTGTTCTTAGGCATCATTGCTTGAGTCCTTGGAAGAAGAGCGTCGTTGTCTTTTATTGTCTTGCACCAGTAACATTCTTTCTGCGTGGAGTGTGTCAGTGTTGCAGCAGAAACTTGTCAGTGGTAATGGTTGCTTTATCGAAGCCAGTCAGCTGTAACGTTTGATCTTCAGTTGGAATGGCTATCAGCAGCAATGTTGTTGATCAGCAGCAGGACACAACTTCCACAGCTGCTGATGATTTGCCTATCATCAATAAATTTGGTCTTCAGCAGATAAGGCTATCCGCAGCATACTTGTTCTTCAGCAGAAGAACAAGTATCCGCAGCAGATAAGCTTATGCGCAGCAGTTTGTCGATCCGCACCAACTCTGAAGTCTGCAGCAAACTCTGAGGTCCACAACAGTTGTACTTAGAGAATTTTGTAGCCATCCGTCTTTATTTCTACAAACTTCCCCTAGAATGATGCTACCAAAACTCTCTTACTGCTTTTGCTGCTGAAGCTTTTCCATGTTGCAGACTATCCTTTCTACCTCATTTCCTCTTGGGTCCTGGGTGGGATTGTTTAGAGGAAGCTCAGATAGAGTCTTTATGTCTTTGCTTGGCATTTTGAAGATGGCCTTGCTTGAATATATCATCTTCTGTCCTTTAACATCAATCAAGATAAACTCGTTGGTATCAGCCTTGAAGGATCAACTGGTGAATGGAGAATGGGTTTGAAGAGGTTTGGCATCAATGATTACATCTTTACTAGGGTTGAAGTGATGTTTGATCACTAGCAAAAGATGTCTCCCACCTTCATTCTCTGGCTTATGGGCTTCACCCAACTCCAATATTCTTCTTAGATCTGAGTCTGGGAGTTGCAGTACCTCATCAACAGATTTATAGATAGATCTTTTCAGTTCTTCCTTTCCCCTGAAGACTTCAAACCATTTGTCTTGAGTGTTGTATAACCAGACAACTATTTCTCTTGAGTCTTTTGGTGTGATGGTAGGTTTGGTTTTCTTCTTGGAAGGCTACTGATGAGGAGGCGCTGGGTGGAAGGATTTGGACTTTGTGGGAAGAGAGGATTGAGGTCTAGGCTGGAGAGTGGAAGTATGGTAGGAGGAGGAAGTAGTGGATGAGGAAGAAGGCTTGGGTTTCTTTGATTTGTGTTAAGCAGTTTGAGTTATCACCCTTTTCTTGGAGCCAGTCTTCCCCAATCTTTCTTCCTCTTCCTTCTTGACTTTGGAGTACAATTCTTGCAAGTTCATGAAACTCATGGGGCCTAGCCTTTTTTCACTTTCTCCTCTGGCCTTCAGGAAGTCAGTCATGACCTTCCTTTCTTCATGGGCCCTTATGTTGAATGCAATGGTCTTCTTGGATTTTTGCTTGTTTTTTTCTTCTTCTTCATCCCTAGTTGACCTTTCTGACCCATGAAGGCTCTGTAGATTTCTTTATTTGATAGTTTCTCAAGGTAGTCTGCATCCTCTCCTTGAGAAATCAGAGCCACTATCCATTCTTCTCTCATTTCTTTGGCTAGTTCAGAATCAGTTATTCTGAACTTAGCCTCTTCCCTTTTCTTCTTCTTCTTTCTTCAAATGTTCCTGCAGCTGAAGAGCTAGGGCTTCATCTTCTTGTAGTTGAGAATCTGCAGGAAATCTGGCTTTGAGATCATCCAACTGTTTAGCATATAGCTGGATTTGTTGTTCTCTTAGGAGCATGGCAGCTTTTCTTTCTTAAATTTTTCTTAGCTCTGCCATCTTCTCTTCTTCTTCTTCTTCTTCTTCTTCTTTCCTCCCTTTCCTTTTTCACTTTCATCAGTCTCTCTTCCACATTTTTAGTCATTACTCCCTTCCCTTTGGATTTGGTTGATGCCTCTGCTTCAGCTTCATGGATTACAACAGCAGATGTTTTAGATACTGTTGGGATCTCTGCTTCAGCTTCATTGGCAGTTTGGGAGTGGATGGGGGAAGGTTTCTTGCTTCATCTTCTTTCCATTCACACCCAATTACTTCCTTCCAAATTTTCCTTACATCCTCCAACTCTGTTCTTCTAGATTCTGTTGCAGTGTTCAGAGTGGCGGTTGGTGAGAAGAGAAAAGAGAAATCTGAGCCAGATGAGGCATCTTCTGCAAGGCGTCCCTCCTTTTCAAGACGAGCTTTGATAGTCTTGATCATTGCTTGGCTCTCTAAGGAGTTGACATTGCAGATATGTGTTCTGAGCTCAAAAATGTTGTATAGGAAGTCTGAGTTGAGGAGTAGGATCTCATTGATGTGGTTGAAGAAGACAGATGATCCATCACTCAGAAAGAATGTGAAACCAGAGGGCCCAGTGCATGACCATCCTAGCACTGCAAGTCCCCTGACCATCTCATTGTGGATGAAGCTTCTCCAGCAAACAATTTCTTCGTCAGTTAAAGTACTGATCCTGATCAGGTCAAGTCTACTTGGATCCAGTCTTTGTGCTGCTGCTGTAGAAGATTCTGCGCGGTCTTTAGGGTATGCCACCCTGTTTGCTTCTTCTAATAGTGCTTTAAACCAGTGAAGATTTTCCTCCATTAAGTCTTGGAACCTGCAGATTGCAAGTTTTTCTGAGAGATCTGAAGAGGTGTTGATGCAGCTGGATAAATACAGTTCAAGCACTTGAAGAGGATTTAGTGCATCCCAGATCAGCTCTTCTACTCCGTTGAACACTTTCCTAATCCAGAATCTCTCAGATTGACCATCATACCCCCAAGCTAGAATGGAGTCAAAATCTAGCTTGTCTGCAGTCAATGTGAATTGGGGGGCAGTGGTTAGACTTATTATGGCCGCGGCTTCAGGAAGTATGCTGACTGATGGAGGTGTGTCTTCACGGTGACTTGCATTTGTCAACACCTCATCAAAGGCTTGGATAACCAACTTCCAATCCTTAGTGATTTCTTCCTCTTCATCTACTAAGTTTGGCAAGTCACGAACTTGAACACAGGCAGGTTTGAATAAGGAACTTTGAAATGCAGCCTGCTCTTGTATCCAGTCCTCAAGGTAGTCAGCATCATCTTCTACTGCGACTATCCCCCATTTTTGGTTGCATCAGTGTAAAGGGTTGCATCTGTTTGAGTTCCCATCGATACAAGGGAAGGAGTAGGCACAGTTGGGCATTGATGGGCTTCATGCATAGAGACTTGGTGCCTTAGTTTGGACACTTCAGTCTCTAGCATATCCACCCTGGCCGTCAATGCTATATTTTTGAGTTTCAGACTGTCCTCATCCACAGTTGTGGAATCCTTGGATCTGGATGGGGTCTTAGGCCTAGCCTCTACATCCCTATCACCCTGGTTTTCTTGGCACCTGAGATTCCTCTCAGTGAAGAGTGTTTCAAAGGAAACATCCTCACTGTGAGTTGTCGTGGTTAGGGTCTTAGTGATGTTATCACTGTCCTCCTGGTCAGTTGATGTACCAGGAGTAGTGACAGCCCTTTCCACATTCACTCTATTAGTACTCCCAGAGTGAACCTTCTTGGGTGATGAACTTGGGTTAGGTGCATTAGCAGCCAAGTCAATCAATACCTCTGATATTGTGGTAGTTTGAGAAGGTAAATCATCTTGACAAGGTGCCTCTGCACTTAAGTTCAGAGAAGAAAAATAATGGAATGGCTCAGTGGGTTGTTCTATGGATCCGGGATGTGATCCTGATCCTAATATAGAAGCTTCCAAGGAAGTCTCTCTAATGATGTGGCTATCCCTTTTGATATTCTTATCAGAATTTTGGGATTCTGAATGAGGGCTTTTAGGTTGGGATTGGGCCTTTGAGACAAGAAGAGAAGGAGTCTACTTGCTCCTTTTTCTAGTATATTTTGCCGCAACTGGGGCCCTTTGTTCCAGTTGAACGACAACATCAAAAGCAGGTGTAAGTAATTTATGTTTCTTTGCATCCTTAGTAGTATGCACAGGGGTTTGAACAGTAGAAGCAGATTGTTGTTCAGGATGTGAAGAGGAGGGTGTGGGATTAGTATCAGCTGGGATTGCTGAACTGTCACCCTGGGCACTTTGTATGTTTATCATTGTAGATAACAATGGAACATTGACCCCTGGGAACTTTTTGGAAACAATTCTCATACTTTGAAAAATGTTATTTTTATGTCCCAACATAAGATAGATTTTTGCATATTTTGAAAGATCTTTTAATTCGTTATTGAAAACCTCCTGCAAGAATCTTGGGTACATAAAAAATGATTGCTTTACACCTTCTTGAAGGTTATATCTCAAACCTTCAAAGATGAGATGTGCAAAGTTGAAACCCTGGCCAGAAACCATACCATGAACAACAGAGGCAAGAGCAGAGCTCACTTGATGCCATCCACTTCTCTTCTGGGATATGCATTGTAAAAGAGTGTGGCATACAAACTTCCATGGAGGGCCCATCAGCGCCTTTTCGATTGTGTACTCATTCTGATTTCCAGTGTACCCTATGGATACAAAGGTCCTCATGTATTCTTCCTTCGAGTATGAAATGGCGGCCCACTCGTCTTGAAGCTTGAGATGTTTTCGTAGAGTAGCTTCAATGATGGTGATGTCTTTGCCATATACCTTGGCTTGGATTTGGGGTATCCCCTGTTCGGTAGAGTAGACGGCATAGTTCCAGAAGTCCTCCATGTGAGAGATGTAAATGGTTGGGATTACAGTGAGTGCATGGTGTATCTTTGATCGACAGAGAAAGTCGATCATGTCATTGAATCCCTCGGACTTCTTTCCTTTGATTAAGTATGCCGTGAGGTTGTGATATGGAGAGAACTTATCATCGGGATGGTTTGTGTCTACCTCTGCCATTTTGTTGGGTTTGGAGGGAAAGAGGAAGGTTTTTGAAGGGTAGTTAAGGATGGAAAGCATTGAATGTTGTGGAGGCTTGAGAGAAAGTGATGAGAGTTAGGGTGAAATTGAATGTGAAGAGGTGGTGAAGAAATTTGATTTGTGTTATAACGGCAGAGGAGGGAAAAAGAAAAATTACTTGTACAGTACAACCTTATTCACTTTTTACTGTTACACCTGTAATACACTAAAGCAGTCATGGTAAAGACTGAAAGTAATTTTTACAGGGGGTAAAGGTTAATTTGGACTTAGATTTACCCATCAGCAGCAAACTTGGTTGCTGCGGATGGTTAAGCCTATCCGCTGCAAGCTTGGTTGCTGCGGATGGTTAAGTCTGTCAGCAGCAAACTCAATTGCTGCTGACGGATGCAATAATCCGCAGCAAGGATGTTGCTGCTGACAGCCTTAAAGTTATCCGCAGGAAAATTGTTCCTGCTGATAACTTAAAGCAGTCAGTGGCAAATTCTTTGCTGCTGATGATTAAACCTGTCAGCAGCGAAAAAATTTGCTTCTAACTTATAACTTTTATTTACAACAAAGGACAAACACATTTACAAAACAAAATTTTGGAGTCAGATTTTAATCAAAGTTCATCATACCAATAGATTCAACTAAATATCTAAATCTAGCTTCATCAAAAGGTTTTGTAAACAAATCAGCATATTGCTCATTGGTATGAACTTTGGTTAAAATAATTCTCTTTTTCTCAGTTTGATCTCTTATGAAGTGATACCTGATGTCAATGTGCTTTATCTTGGAGTGTTGCACCGGATTGTTTGTGATTGATATAGTACTCATGTTGTCAATGTGAATGGGAGTTTCCATGAAAGTCATCCCATAATCCAGCATTTGGTTTTGTATCCAGATGACTTGTGCACAGCAACTTGAAGCTGCAATGTATTCTGCTTCTGTTGTAGAAGTTGAAACACATGTTTGCTTCTTGCACTGCCATGAAATCAGTCTCCCTCCCAGAAACTGACATCCCCCTGATGTGGACTTTTTGTCCAAGTTGCATCCCCCATAATCACTGTCAGTGTATGCATATAGATTGAACTTATCATTTTTAAAGTACCATAGCCCAAGTCTTGGGGCTCCCTTTAGGTATCTAAAAATTCTCTTGACAGCTTGAAGATGTGAATTCTTTGGAGCTGCTTGGAATCTTGCACAGAGACATACTGCAAACATGATATCTTGCCATGAGGAAGTGAGATACATGAGAGACTATATCATTGCACGGTACTGATGTTGATCATTTTCTTGACCATCTTTGTCTAGAGTCAGTTGATGGTGCATTTGCATAGGGGTTCTTGCAGCAGAGCAGTCAGCCATCTTGAATCTTTCCAAAATGCTCATGACATATTTGGACTGGCTGATGAAAATTCCATTTGGAACTTGTTTGACTTGAAGACCCAGAAAGAAATTTAGTCCACCCATTGAACTCATTTCAAACTTTGAGTGCATCAGGATCTCAAAGTCTTTACACAACTTCTTCCTTGTTGATCCAAAGATGATATCATCAACGTAGATTTGTACCAGTAAGATTTCTCCCCTTTCAACTTTGATAAACATGGTCTGGTCAATGGCACCTCTTCTGAAATTGTTGCTTAGTAGATATCCAGAAAAAGTTTCATACCAGGCTTTTAGGGCTTGATGTAAGCCATACAGAGCTTTGTCTAGTTTGAACACTTGGTTAGGATGTGAGGGATCTACAAAGCCCGGAGGCTGTTTGACATATACTTCTTCACCAATCTTCTCATACAGAAACGCACTCTTGACATCCATTTGATAGACCATGAAATTCTTGGATGCAGCATATGCCAGGAAGATTCTGATGGCCTCCAGCCTGGCAACAGGAGCAAAGACTTCATCATAGTCAATTCCCTCTTCCTGAGTGTAGTCTTGAGCTACAAGTCTGGTTTTGTTCTTGACTACAATGCCTCTCTCATCTTGCTTGTTCCTGAATACCCATCTTGTGCCAATGGCAGATTGACCTGGTGGAAGATCAACAAGTTTCCAGACATCCTGTCTCTTGAATTGCAGCAACTCTTCCTGCATTACCTCAATCCAACTGTTGTGTTTCAGAGCTTCATCTATCTTCTTGGGTTCCACCTGAGATAGAAAACATGAAAACAAACATATATTGGCCTCATGAGATTTGCTTCTTGTTAGAACTCCTTGGTGAACTTGGCCAATAATATTTTCCAGAGGATGTTCCTTGTTTATCCTCTGTGCTGGTACCACCTTCAGCTGTATCCCTTGCTCAAGATTGTTTTGATTTTGATCAGGGATTTCTTCATTCATGGTGGAAGAGTCTTCAATATCAACAGCTACATCGGTATTATCAGCAATAGTATTTGCAGCATCTACAGCATTTACCGATGAGTCTTCATTCAAATTTTCATTTTCAGACAGGCTGCTGCTGGTGACATTAGAGAGTCTGGTTCTAGCTTCACTTGCTTCAATGGCTTCCATAACAGATGGAGGATCAATGGATGGTCTTTTCAGACTGATAGAAGATTTACGAAAATCCAGTATGTAGTCAGAGGAGAAAGTGGAAGCTGGTGCTTGTGAAGAGGTAGACTCCATATTTGAGAAGATGAGAGGCTTAAATATTTGGATGAAGAAGTCTATGTCAAAGATCCAGTTTAGGCCTTTTCCCTGTTCACAGGCAATGTGTTCTCTACATTCCACATTGGCTGATTCTTCCACAATTCTTGTTCTTGAGTTGAATACTCTATAGGCCTTGGATTGAGAGGAATAGCCCACAAAATATCCTTCATCAGATTTGGCACCAAACTTAGGAAGAACCCCATGTGTGATCAGAATTTTGCATGGACATCCAAAAGGTTTTAGAAATCCAATGTAGGGAACTCTTTGGAACCATAGTTCATAAGGTGTCTTGTTGAGAGGCTTGACTATGAGAACTCTATTTTGCACATAGCAGGCTATGCTTACTGCTTCTACCCAGAATGTGAGAGGCAGTTTTGAGTCAGCCAACATAGATCTTGCTGACTCAATTAGAGTTCTGTTTCTTCTTTCAGCAACTCCATTTTGTTGAGGAGTTCTTGGAGCACTGTATTGTCTTTCTATTCCCTTGCTTTCATAGAAACAGTTCAAGGTGTGGTTTTTGAACTCTGTGCCCTGATCACACCTTATGATCTTTACCTTCTGATTGCTTTGATTCTCTATCCTAAGAATGTAGGATTTGAGAATCTCAGCAGTTTCATCTTTAGTTCTCAAGAAGTATACCCATGAGAATCTGGTGTAGTCATCAGTTATCACCAGACAGTATGACTTCTTACCCGTTGACATAATATTTGTAGGACCAAAGAGATCCATATGCAGTAGCTGTAGTGGAGTGTCATTTGTATTCAAAGTCTTGGGCTTGTGAGAACTCCTGTGTTGCTTCCCCTTCAAACAAGTAATGCAATGATCTTCTAGCTGAAATTCTTTGTTAGGAAGCCCTCTGACAAGATTATCCTTCACTAATTTGTTGATAGTTTTGATGTTAACATGACTTAATCTCCTGTGCCAGAGAGCTGATTCATCAACTGAAGCTTTTGACAGAAAACAGGATACACTGCTAGATGGAGTGACCTCATTCATGTCAAGCACATAAAGATTTTATTTTCTCTGAGTAGTTAATAAAATCTTTTCATGAGGAGGTTTGGATAAGCCAGGAGACAGTACAAAGCATTCTTTATCTGTGAAGAGCATCCAATGCTTTTGATCATTTACCTGGGAAACACTCATGAGATTGAAGTCCAATTCTTTGACATAGTTTACCTTTTCAATACTCATTCTTTCATTGGACACAATTCTTTGTCCAGTAATAGATCCTCCTTTTGAGTCACTTTCAAAGGCAACATATCCTCCATTGAAATGTCTGAAGTTGGAGATGATGGATCTGTTGCCTGTCATGTGCCTGGAACAACCACTGTCTACCACCAAGGTGTTATTCTTGTGACTTGGCTGTCCCTGCACATGAGAGAGATCTAGTTAGTGGGAAGAATCCAAGAGCTTTCATCCTTATAAAAAAGTGTTCTCGGATTATCAGTATCAGCATGCGTGCATTCAACGGAACCAATGGTGATTCTTGGAGGAATTTTGGCTTTCCAATGCTGAATTGGTGGTTTTCCAGCTCTCTTTGCTTTGTCAGCAGCAGATGTTGAAACTAAGGACTTTGGCTTATCTGCAGCAGATTTTGTTGCTGCTGATGGTTTTACTTGAGCAGCAGCAATCTTGGTTGCTGCCGAAGACTTGTCTTTGGGTCGCTTAGGCTTTAATTGATCAACAACATTTTTGTTGGCTGCTGATGGTTTAACTTGGGCAGTAGCAATCTTGGTTGCTGATGAAGGCTTTTCCTTTGGTTGCTTGAGTCTTACTTGATCAGCAACAGTTTTGTTTGCTACTGATGGTTTAATCTCCGAAGTATGCCTACCCTTCTTCATCTCACTGATAGGCTTTTGTTGAAGAGGAATTTGATGAAAAACCTGGTTGAATGGATTAAACTTACAATGTGCAGCAAAGTGGTCTGATTCACCACAGATGATGCAGGATTGTTGGGGTTTTGGCAAATGCTTTCTTAGTGGGGATTGAGAGTTTCTGAACTGAGTTGCTTTGGATTCAAAACTTCTTAATTGTTTGTTCTTGTTTGTCTTCTCAAGGGCATGCTGCTTTAAGTTTCTTGTTGCTCATGGTAATAGAAACAGGTCCTGGTAGTATAGTTATATCTTCCACACACAAAGCATGATTTAGCCACTTTGTCCCTTTAAGAGTACACATAAGCCCTTTTCTAGAATAAGTCTTTGAAGTTCCAGGGATTGGCTTTGTTGTATTCAAAGGTGACTTCTTTGTGCCAACCCGGACTTTCCAGGTTAACTCCGTTAACCAATTACAGTTAAACCCTAACCTAGTTAACCTAATCTTAAACCTCGGGGACTGATTCTGTTATAAATGAAACTCAAACAGCAGGGTCTAAAGCTGTAATTAGCCTAAAGTTAAATTAGTTGACTCTGAAAAAGTCAAAATCAATTGATGTTGTTTCTGTTGACTTTTAGAAGTCAAAACCGTGACTTCTTAATTCCAGTTCACGAATGATAACCGAAATGGATTAAATTTCATAACTGAATGTCATAGTATTGCAATAAACGATCATAGTTGATCAGTCTATCATTATCATAGTCTAATTAAACTCAATAATTGGAATTAAACCCCGTAACCGTCGAACTCAATGCTAAATCAACTGAATTCGACAAATTTAGATTATCAATTCCTGTACAAACACCCTACGCACCTAAATCGAGCATCCCTAAACCTGTTGCGCCATCCATTGTGATCAAAGACGCAGCCGTGAATGCCGGGGAGTAACTAGAGAAGTCGCGACTTACTTTTAGTCGATCTCCACTTTTTCGATATCATCACAGGTAATCGAATACACCACTAGCTTCGTTTTCACTTCTAGAACCAAAGCCCCATGTTAATTTGGGCTTTCGTTATCGAGATTAACACGAACCAGTACCTAGGGTTCAGGCAGTTTCAATCTAGTTGAACCCTATCAACCCGATATCGATTAGTGTAATTGATCGTGTCCTTAGAGTCCTCTTTAGGTCTGGATTGAAAGCCCTATGAAACCCAGGGCTTACATCAGCGAATTAAACTCGAATCTAATCTAGGGTTCATCGCATTTTCGGTTTAATCAAACCCTAACTCAGGCTCAACCTTAATCAAATTAAATTACATGTTTAGATTCACAATCCCATTCTTGATAAAAGCCCTATGATTTCAATAACATCTAACATCAAATCAAACCAATTCGAATCTGGGTTCATGAACCTAGGGTTTCAGGATTTCGATCCAGAAATTAACAAACTTAAACTCTGTAATTTTACAATTAAAACCACCCACACATTCGCACACCACTAATGAACAAATCCCCTTTGTTATTTGGCTTAATCACGATCAGATTCAGTGGTTTGGGGAGGGAGTTTGGATCGGGTTCGTATGGGAGGGAAGAACTCAGGAAAGATTTGTGTTAAAAGCTTTTGAATCCGGTTTCATAATGCGAAACCCAAGCGGAAGTGATGGTTAAGACATTGGACTTGTAGGCAGGAGACCCGGGTTCGAGTCCGGTCTCCTGCATTATTTTTTTTGGCTTTTTCATTATATTAAATTTATAAAAATCCATTCCAATATTATTATAATAATATATTAATGTGTTTTAACTTCGGAGACCGCCCGAAGGCTCGAGTCTGAAATTATAACCTATTTTTATTATTATTCTCATTTTTATAATAATATATCTATACTGTTTTCAAACCGCGACTTCGTATAAAATGATATATTTACATTATTTCAACCCCATGATCTCAATTAAAAAAAGAATATATTTTTATATTATTTTTACCACGTTTATAAACCTTTTGAAACGTTTCAAATAAATAAACAGTATAATTATTTATATTATTTACCCTCGGTTTTCATCATCGATTAAAAATAATAGATTT
Organism: Smallanthus sonchifolius; assembly: GCA_023525975.1. Taxonomy (NCBI): domain Eukaryota; kingdom Viridiplantae; phylum Streptophyta; class Magnoliopsida; order Asterales; family Asteraceae; genus Smallanthus; species Smallanthus sonchifolius. The sequence goes on from CM042045.1 coordinate 31,354,429, forward strand.
ATTATTTTTGACACACAAAAGATTATTTGGTTAAACCTACGAACTTAAAAATAATATGTATAGTTATATTATTTTTCTAACCATTTTAAATGGCTAACGTACGAACATAATTATTAATATTATTCGAAATTGGAAACGTTCGACACGAAATACTCATTCCAATTATTTATTAAGAAATCCTATTTCCCGTAGACACGTTCGTCTACTCGTAAATCTTAAGTATGTTAGGACGTTCAATCTTCCTTGGCGTCGTAACATATTCCCATTGAATCCCTAACTGTTATGTTGTAATACTAGGACATTTGTGAGCCGTATCAGGTTACCGCTTGAGATCTTAATCTCGTACTTGTGTGATTACTACCTACGCCGTTCAGGTGAGTTTCACGGCCCCTTTTTACTTGTTTTACTATTAGGGGAGAAACATGCTTACACACAAACATATTGTATTTGCTTTCCTGTTGAGGAGAAACAAACATGTACACAAACTATCACACTTTTACTTGTTTTCCCCGTGGGGGAGAAACAGGTACGCAGACAAACATTATTTTACATGTTTTTCCCGTTGGGGGAGAAAACATGACACAACTATTTTAGATTATTGTAATTCATATGTTATTATTGTTGAGGCTAAGCGTGACACACTATCACAGAAAGTCCTCATCATACATCGAACCATTAATATGGATCTTAGCGAGGTAATATTTAGTAGTACTACTGGGTTTGACAAATCTCACCCGCGTTAGTCGCGCTAACTCGATTGGAGATCGAACGGGTGAAATGTTAGCCTACTCACATTTTGCCAGAGTTGATAGACTTGGCAGGAGGCAAATACACAAACAGTCAGCTTTGGTTGCGAGCGCTTTAGTAAGACATGAACATAGGCTAGCTACCTATAGATATGCATAGTGAATGTACATAATCTGGCAAACACTATTTTATTGCAAACTTGAAACCTGTGAACTCACCAACCTTGTGTTGACACTTTTTCTTACATGTTTCACAGGTCGCTAAGGCACAAGTTGCACACTTAGGACATGCACGGAGTCCTACTGTCATATCATCCATTTCAAACATTTGAAACAGTTTACTTATTTACATTGATTGACGCCTATTGCGTGTAATTACTTTTGATTTCATATTAACGTTTACGCTTCCGCATTAACTCTGGACTTTTATGTTTTGACATTTCAAGTCCCATATAGTGTCGTTTGATGTAACTAATGACTGAGATCCTGGTGTGTCACCTTCCAAACGGTAAAACTCCGTTAGTTGAAATTGGGGGTGTGACATATTTGGTATCAGAGCCATTGGTTATAGAGAACTAGGATTGCATACTAGACTATAACCGCACACATGCATTAGTTACACGGCACAGACACTCATACATGTTACACACAACTTCTAGATATACACCGCATTACAGTCATGTTGACATCATTCATATCACCCACTGCTGATGAGGAACACATCATTCACATTGCACCATCATTCCTAGTGGCAACACTCGAGGAATCAACAGAACATCATCCACTCACGTCCGAGGGCAACGAGACGGAGCCTTCGGAGGAGTCACTTACATCACCATCACCCGTTGGGTATGGTGGGCTTTCTCAGATCCATGTTATGGACGACACTCAGCACTAACGCATACATCTTTGGGAATTGGGATCGTCGGAGGCGAGTCCCTACTGTAACCACTAGCAACAATACGCCGAATGAAGGCAGGCCGTTGCACGCATTATTTCAGAATCCATTGACACGTAGATGTCATCACTTTACCGAGCCATGGGCTCGCATCTTTGGTCGATATTCTGTTGAGAATAGATCGAACACAAATCTGAGAACGCATTGTTCAATGCATACTCAAACCCTATCTTGACTCAGTTGAAAGGATGGCTACTTTGCTGCTTCCTATAACTTGTATTCATGAATTAGTTTCATTTCTCGAAGTCACATTTCGTGTACATGATTGCTTCATGCTCTCATCTACAATCCGCTGGATTGGACTCTTGTATTGTGTTTCAACTCGAGTGAATACTCGAATCAAACGATTTCTGACTACTCATCCTGATATGAGTCCTAGTTGATCAACTTATGATTAATGACTAAGCTTTCCGATAACTTATCATCTCTAACAATACTCTGTATTCGAAAATACAAACTAAAAGACATTATGACATAGGATAGGGAGAACTAGGGTGAACATGCAAAGCAAATTATCATTACGGGTGCACACGTAATAATAATTTGAGGTGCATGTAAGTCCTGGTGAAACCTAGTGTGTGGATAAATGGCCCTACTCTATGATCTACATAATTATATTTCCATTGACAGTAGAAATTCTTGTGACCCGTTCAACGACTAGTTGGTATCGTTAAAACCTGTTTAACAGTTGATAGACGCGACAATTATGTTGAAGGTATTTACGAACACACTAAACTATCATCCATAGGACCCATCATTTGATTTCACTCATGTAAGAGCCTTAGTGAACTTAAGACTCTCATACAGACTTGATCAATGAAACCACCTAGAGTGAAACTCTAGTAAAACAACAGGGTAAAACCATCGACTCCAAGTATGTACGAGGAATTGGAAGAATTCCTTTCTGCTAACACATTATTCCTTACACTCCAACGATAAATCCCAATTGACCCTAATGCATTATCCGGTGACTAATCCTCAGATTAATTTGATTTATACCCTAGGGTATCAAACTCTGTAAACGGGCTTCTTCTTTCACAAAACGATCCAGTTGTTCTCATGACATTGGAAAACAAGGACTTCATCTAACTGATCATCAGTTGAACGCGAATACTTAAATAGACGTCCTATCGCTTGTACTCCTAACATCTACATCTCATTAAAATCTTTCCTACATGTGAGCCTCTTTGCCTTTGTGTTGACCAATGCTTACTTCATAAGCGCGGGTCTCACTAGAAGTCTCATCGTGACCTCTTAATTTTCTGCTGGTAAAGTCGTACACCAACTCTATTGGATATTTAGTACATTATATAAGCAACTCAAAATATTTAGAGATGTAAACTAAGATTGACTGGTCTTTAAATTGACATTGACCTCACGCCAATTACACTTGACAGCTTTTACATAATTGCCGGTATGGATTGGTTACCTAAGAACCAAGCCAAGATTATCTGTCATAAGATAATTGTTCGCCTTCCACTCCCGAGTAAAGAAACCCTTGTGCCTAAGGCAAGAAGAGTGATGCAGTCATGAACATCATATCCTTCGTGAAAACGCAGAAGTGCTTACGTAAAAGCCATCCTGCCATTCTGGCTCCCATTGCCGAGCATCCATCTGAGGGAAAGAAGATTGATGACATTCTGAATGTTCGTGATTATCCGGAAGTATTTCCCGAAGATATACCTAGTCTTCCACCTCACCGTCGAGACGAATCTCAAATTGATCTAGCACCCGGAGCAGCACCTATTGCTCTGGTACCATATAAACTTGCACCCAGTGAGCTACCAGAACTATCCACACGACTGCCAAAGTTGTTGGATGAAGGCTTCATCCGACCTAGCTCATCGCCATGGAGAGCTCCAGTCCTATTCGCCAAGAAGAAAGACAGAACTTTCCGCATACTAAACATAGCGACCATCAAAAACCATTATCCTGTACCCCGCATCGATAATCTATTCGATCAACTCCAATGTGACATTTCGGATTTTTCGTTCTCGCACTTGTATTATAATTATCGTGTAATCATTCTCTATTTTAATAAAGCGTAAGAGTTTTATTTGGTTTTATACAAATAGGTATTTTATTTTACGGATTTAAACTAATTAGAATTTTATAAATTTTAAAATTTATATGAAGTTTTATATAAAAATCTAAAGTTAAAAGGTTGTATATTTAATAAAATAACCCATTTAAATAAGATAAATAACTTTTATAAAAATTATTTATAATAATAAAGAATAAAATATGTTTATAAAAATATTTTTAAATTTATTTGATTTAAAAGAAATTAACTTAATTTATTTAAATAAAAGTTCAGGGGTTGTTTTGTAATTAATCCAACTAGAAGGTTTTAAAACTGAAAACAGTTGAGGGGCTGTTTCTGGACAATTTAAACTACAAGGACCCATCCGTATTTATTTAAAGGGCTAATTTAAGTCAAACCAAACTCCAGGGACTAAAACTGCCAATTCTCAAATCGTTTATCTGGTCACCCCCTACATTGTCCGGCGGTCCAAAGCTTTCTCCGGCGAGCCACCGACAGGGCTGTTCCCTGCACCTCGACAGCCGCTACAGGCACCCCTGGCTTCATCGTCCCCACGCGAACAATAGCCCCCGACCAATTGGTCTCCCCGACATACAGAAAGTTCGATCGTGTTTATGACCGAAAAACCACGCCACAAATTCGGCCCCGACAGTCAACCCCCACGCCTGCAAGATGGCTCGACAGCTTCGTCTCGTCCAGACGAGTGTCGGGACATGCTCAATTTCTTGTCTCATTATCAGGATCAAGCTCGGCTATAAAAAGCCATTACCGCACCTGCACGAGCTCGCTACCCCTCCTCCACCCAATCTCTCTCCAAATTGAAGACACCATTACAATCGCCATCTCTGTGTGAAGCTGTGACCAAGGTTGTAGAGGCTAATCCCATCCAGAAGCTCGATTCTCATTCTGGACAATCTTGGATTTAAGACTCTGCCGTCCAGCCCCTTCACGACCACGTAAGAATCCTCAACTTCATTTCTTTACCTTCTGTTATCATAAGACAAACTGAACCAATCGAAGTCACGACTCCAAACCATCGATTTCCGGAAAAACTAATGTTACTGTTTTATTTGCTAAAGTCTGGGCCATCGAAACTACTTAGTTTCGATTGAATAAATGATCAATCGAAACTAATAGTTTCGATAAATGGTAGTTTCGACAGCCTGGGTATCACTTATAAATGATCAATCGAAACTAATAGTATCGATAAATAGTAGTTTTGACTGTTCTGTGGTCAATCGAAACTAGTAGTTTCGATTGAACATAGTTTCGATAATTGAACATAGTTTCGATACTTGAACATAGTTTCGATGCTTGAACATAGTTTCGATACTTGAACATAGTTTCGATACTTGAACATAGTTTCGATACCTGAAATAGTTTCGATCAAAATCAGTGATTTCAAGTAAATCTGAACCTACACGTTATACAAATAATTTTATACACAATTAAATACGAATACACACCTATAAGCATACAATAATACCCATTTATCTACATAGGGTTCCATCGTGCTTAGGTTTCAAACATCTGTATCACCTACTCTCATGGATTATCATATCCGCTAGACAGGTGAGTTACATAGCCCCTGTTTTACATTTTTATACGTTTTGGGGTGAAACATTATACATGCTACTCACATTGTTTGTACGTGTTATACATGAGACTATATGCTTATTCTTTGGATGTACATACATTTAAACACAAGACAACCAACTGTAATATTGTTAGATCTATTGTGCAAAACCAGCCCACCCGGTTAGGGTGTTTATTACTGCATACTCGGATATAACCGCATGTTATATTCAATCATATCGGATATAGTGGGTAACTATATTCAAACATACCGGACTTAGCTGTTGTGCTCTGTTCAAGCGCGTCAAACTCGGTTTGAATTGTGATTAAATAAATGTTACATCCTACATACTATGTTTAACAAGATAAAACAATGAGTTGCAAAACAATTTACAACTACTATTTACCGAAATTATTAAACCTATGTACTCACCAACTTTTTAGTTGACACTTGATTTAAATAATGTTTCAGGTTTGGATATGTGACTACTTGCCGAAGATTTCTCCACTTAAGAACTATGGACCTAGTTAAATAAATCAATGTTTTGAACTAGACTAGGTTATTTGGAATGTATTGTATTTGGATCTTGTTGTCTTTAAATTTAATTAATGAATTATGCAACCTTTTAGCTATCATGTGCTTTTGAACAATCATTCTATTGTCCGCCTCGATGATTCCGCCATCGGTCGGGGTATGATATCCAAGGATCAAGCTTCTATTCCAAGATAGATCTAAGATCCGGTTATCATCAACCGAGAGTCCGAGACGGGGACGTCTCAAGGACTGCATTTAGGACTAGGTACGGTCATTACGAGTTTATGGTCATGCCTTTCGGACTGACCAACGCACCCGCGGTGTTCATGGACCTCATGAACCGTGTGTGTAAACCCTACCTCGATTAGTTCGTCATCGTTTTCATTGTTGACATCCTCATCTATTCTAGGAACAAGGAAGGACATGAGTAGCACCTACACTTAATCCTTGGATTGCTGAAACAAGAGCAATTGTATGCCAAATTCTCTAAGGGCGAAGTCTGGATTCGCGAAGATTCAACTTCTAGGACATGTAGTCAACGAGAAAGGAATACATGTCGACCCATCTAAAGTAGGAGCCATCAAAGATCAGACAGCACCGATGACTGCAACAGAGGTGCGACAACTTCTAGGATTGGCTGGCTACTACCGTCAATTCATTGAGGAAATCTCAAAATATTGCTCAACCTCTCACTACTCTAACTCAAAAAAAAGGTAAACCCTATAACTGGAGCGAAACTCAGGAATCCGTATTTCAACTGTTGAAACAGAAACTCTGTAGTGCATCTATCCTAGCTTTTCCTGAAGGAACGGATGACTTCGTAGTGTATTACAATACCTCTATTCGAGGTCTTGGTTGTGTGCTGATGCAACACGAAAAGGTTATCGCATACGCTTCCCGTAAATTGAAAGCTTATGAGAAAAACTACACCACCCATGACCTAGAATTGATGTAGTGTTTGCTTTGAAAATCTGGAGACATTACTTGGACGATACCAAGTGCACGATTTATGCCGATAACAGGAGTCTTCACGCATATTCGAACAGAAGGAGTTGAACATCCGACAACGCCGTTGGATCGAACTCTTGAACGACTATGATTGTACTATCAAGTATCACCCGGGCAAGATTAACGTAATAGTCAATGCCCTAAGCCAGAGAGAAACTAAACCCAGACGCTTCCGAGCATTACAGCTCACTATCCACCCTGGACTACCTGATCAGATCTGTAGTGCTCACAGCTCTTTAAGAGGAAAACCTACCGTTGGAATCCACGCGTGGTATGGACAAACAACTTGAGGTTAAAAACAGGTGGCAATCACTATCGTGCTGAACGAATATGGGTTCCAAAGCACGGGAATTTAAGAGAACTTGAAGTGGATGAATTTCGCAAATCTCGCTATTCTATTCATCCTGGTTCAAGTCAAATGTATCATGACCTAAAGGTGCTATATTGGTGGCCAAGGATGAAGGCTGATATAGTCGCCTAGGTTAGCAAGTGCCTGACTTACGCAAAGTTCAAAATAGAATACCAAAAGCCTCCTGGCTTACTACAACTACTAGAGATTCCTATGTGGAAATGGGAACAAATCTCTATGGATTTTATCAACAAATTGCCCAGAACTCCTAGCGGATGTGACATCATCTGGGAAATCGTCGATCGTCTGACTAAATCCGCTTACCTTCTAGCAATCAGAGAGACTGATAAGATGGAAAAGCTCACTCGTATTTATCCTAAGGAAGTCTTCTCTCGGCACGGGTGCCAATTTCATTTATCTCGGATCGTGATGCACGATTCACCTCACATTTCTGGAAATCTTTACAAAACACTTTACGCACGCGTCAATTATGAGCACGTCATACCATCCTTAAATATATGACCAAACGAAACGTACCATTCGAACCTCAGAGGATATGCTACGAGCTTGTGTGATCGATTTTGGTAACACTTGGGAATCTCACTTACCTCTAGTGGAGTTCTCCTACAACAACAGTTTTCACACTAGCATCAAGGCAGCACCATTCGAGGCATTGTACAGACGTAAATGCCGACCTCCTATTTGTTGGACTGAGGTTGGGGATAGCCAACTTACAGGTCCTGAACTTGTATTTGAAACTTCCGAAAAGAACGTTCAAATTAGAAACCGTATGGCGGTAGCTCGTGATCGTCAAAAGAGCTATGCCGACAAGCGTCGTAAACCCTTGGAGTTTCAAATAGGTGACATGGTCTTACTCAAAGTCTCACCTTGGAAATGTGTCATTAGCTTCAGGAAGCGAGGTAAACTAAACCCTCGTTATGTTGGACCTTTCAAGATAGTAAAGAGAATTGGCCCAGTCGCGTATCAACTGGACCTGCCGGAAGGACCTAGTAGTGTACACGATGTCTTTCACATCTCAAATTTGAAGAACTGCACATCGATGAACAACTACGGTTCCTTGAAGAACCGGTAGAAATCATGGATAGGGAAGTCAAAACGCTTAAGCGTAGTAAAATCCCTAGTGATAGAGTCCGTTGGAACTCTAAACGCGGCCCGGAATTCACATGGGAGCTCGAGGGTCAGATGATACGCAAGTATCCGCATCTACTCAAGCAATCCACTTCAAACTCTTAATGTACTATTCTAATTTTCGGGACGAAAATTCTTTTAACTAGGGGATGATGTGACACCCTTGAAATTTTTTTTTTATTTATTTATTTTAATTTTCGGGACGAAAATTCTTTCAACTATGGGATGATGTGACAACCCGGACTTTCCAGGTTAACTCCGTTAACCAATTACAGTTAAACCCTAACCTAGTTAACCTAATATTAAACCTCGGGGACTGATTCTGTCATAAATGAAACTCAAACTGCAGGGTCTAAAGCTGTAATTAGCCTAAAGTTAAATTTGTTGACTCTGAAAAAGTCAAAATCATATGATGTTGTTTCTGTTGACTTTTGGAAGTCAAAACCGTGACTTCTTAATTCCAATTCACGAATGATAACCGAAATGGATTAAATTTCACAACTGAATGTCATAGTATTGCAATAAACGATCATAGTTGATCAGTCTATCATTATCATAGTATAATTAAACTCAATAATTGGAATTAAACCCCGTAACCGTCGAACTCAATGCTAAATCAACTGAATTCAAAAAATTTAGATTATCAATTCCTGTACAAACACCCTGCGCACCTAAATCGAGCATCCTGAACCTGTTGCACCATCCATTGTGATCAAAGACGCAGCCGTGAACGCCGGGGAGTAACTAGAGAAGTCGCGACTGACTTTTAGTCGATCTCCACTTTTCCGATATCATCACAGGTAATCGAATACACCGCTAGCTTCGTTTTCACTTCTAGAACCAAAGCCCCATGTTAATTCGGGCTTTCGTTATCGAGATTAACACGATCCAGTATCTAGGGTTCAGGCAGTTTCAATCTAGTTGAACCCTATCAACCCGATATCGATTAGTGTAATTGATCATGTCCTTAGAGTCCTCTTTAGGTCTGGATTGAAAGCCCTATGAAACCCAGGGCTTACATCAGCGAATTAAACTCGAATCTGATCTAGGGTTCATCGCATTTTCGGTTTAATCAAACCCTAACTCAGACTCAACCTTAATCAAATTAAATTACATGTTTAGATTCGCAATCCCATTCTTGATAAAAGCCCTATGAAACCAATTAGAATCTGGGTTCATGAACCTAGGGTTTCGGGATTTCGATCCAGAAATTAACAAACTTAAACTCTGTAATTTTACAATTAAAACCACCCACACATTCGCACACCACTATTGAACAAATCCCCTATGTTATTTGGCTTAATCACGATCAGATTCAGTGGTTTGGGGAGGGAGTTTGGATTGGGTTCGTATGGGAGGGAAGAACTCAGGAAAGATTTGTGTTAAAAGCTTTTGAATCCGGTTTCATAATGCGAAACCCTAGCGGGCGTGATGGTTAAGACATTGGACTTGTAGGCAGGAGACCCGGGTTCGAGTCCGGTCTCCTGCATCCTTTTTTTAGGCTTTTTCATTATATTAAATTTATAAAAATCCATTCCAATATTATTATAATAATATATTAATGTGTTTTAACTCCGGAGACCGCCCGAAGTCTCGAGTATGAAATTATAACCTATTTTTATTATTATTCTCATTTTTATAATAATATATCTATACTGTTTTCAAACTGCGACTTCGTATAAAATGATATATTTACATTATTTCAACCCCATGATCTCAATTAAAAAAATAATATATTTGTATATTATTTTTACCACGTTTATAAACCTTTTGAAACGTTTCAAATAAATAGTATAATTATTTATATTATTTACTCTCGGTTTTCATCATCGACTAAAAATAATAGATTTATTATTTTTGACACACAAAAGATTATTTGGTTTAACCTACGAACTTAAAAATAATATGTATAGTTATATTATTTTCCTAACCATTTTAAATGGCTAACGTACGAACATAATTATTAATATTATTCAAAATTGGAAACGTTCGACACGAAATACTCATTCCAATTATTTATTAAGAAATCCTATTTCCCGTAGACACGTTCGTCTACTCGTAAATCTTAAGTATGTTAGGACGTTCAATCTTCCTTGTCGTCGTCACATATTCCCATTGAGTCCCTAACTGTTATGTTGTAATACTAGGACATTTGTGAGTCGTATCAGGCTACCGCTTGAGATCTTAATCTCGTACTTGTGTGATTACTACCTATGCCGTTCAGGTGAGTTTCACGGCCCCTTTTTACTTGTTTTACTATTGGGGGAGAAACATGCTTACACACAAACATATTGTACTTGTTTTCCTATTAAGGAGAAACAAACATGTACACAAACTATCACACTTTTACTTGTTTTCCCCGTGGGGGAGAAACAGGTACGCAGACAAACATTATTTTACAAGTTTTTCCCGTTGGGGGAGAAAACATGACACAACTATTTTAGATTATTGTAATTCATATGTTATTACTGTTGAGGCTAAGCGTGACACACTATCACAGAAAGTCCTCATCATACATCGAACCGTTAATATGGATCTTAGTGATGTAATATTTAGTAGTACTACTAGGTTTGACAAATCCCACCCGCGTTAGTCGCGCTAACTCGATTGGAGATCGAACGGGTGAAATGTTAGCCTACTCACATTTTGCCAGAGTTGATAGATCTGGCAGGAGGCAAATACACAAACAGTCAGCTTCAGTTGCGAGCGCTTTAGTAAGACATGAACATAGGCTAGCTACCTATAGATATGCATAGTGAATGTACATAATCTGGAAAACACTCTTTTATTGCAAACTTAAAACCTGTGAACTCACCAACCTTGTGTTGACACTTTTTCTTACATGTTTCTCAAGTCGCTAAGGCACAGGTTGCACACATAGGACATGCACGGAGTCCTACTGTCATATCATCCATTTCAAACATTTGAAACAGTTTACTTATTTACATTGATTGACGCCTATTGCGTGTAATTACTTTTGATTTCATATTAACGTTTACGCTTCCACATTAATTCTGGACTTTTATGTTTTGACATTTCAAGTCCCATATAGTGTCGTTTGATGTAACTAATGACTGAGATCCTGGTGTGTCACCTTCCAAACGGTAAAACTCCGTTAGTTGAAATTGGGGGTGTGACTTTCTTCCAGTGTCTTTGGCACATAAGGAGCTTCTTCTCTCGGTTGAGGATTGAAAGACTGTCCTTTTTCAACACTTAGCTTTCTTCCTTCTAGAGGATAGCTAATTTTGATTTGGTTGAAAGGCATAGGAACCATACAGCTGGTGCATGTACTGAAGAGATGAAAGGGACAGGAGCACTTGTTTGAATGACTTCAAAGACAGGCGGTGATGAGGCCTCCTTAGTTTCAGTAAACTCTGAGCAAGTTGACTCAGACTCTGACGAGTTAGTGCATTCTTGCACCAACGGTTCATCCCTTGAAGGATCAAGATTTCGGTAAGCCTTTTCAAGATTTGAGAGATTGAAGATTGGTTCATGGATGGCAACGTAGTCAGCAAGAGGTGCAACAGTTTGGTATTGTTCAGCATGGTACCCCAGACCAGTTTTTACCTTGTCATGAACTTAAGCATCTAAAATTCTTTGTAGCTTTTTGGATACAAATTCATATTTGTCAACATGAACTTTCTGTTCTGCTAATTCTGCTCTGGTAGCTTTTAATTTAACCAGTAGATCATCAATCTAAGTTTCAATATTGGTTTATTCATGTTTTAGTAATGAAATCTCTTTCTTTAGGCAGTTAATTTTTTCTTTATAACTGTTTTCGACATTTTTGAATTCATATTTCATTTGATGAAACTCTTCATTTTGATCTATAAGGTTTTGATCATGCTTTCTGTAGCCTAACACCTTATCAATACAAGCTTGTGAACAGAGATGTTCATATACATGAGGCGGTATCTCAGTTGTGTCTGCCATAAGAGCTTGGTTATTAGCAGGCAGATCTTCATATTGGAAGCTCCAGTCAAAGTTAGAAGTTCCAACAGATGCACAAGCTGCAGTTTGAGCTGGAGGAGTAGCTTGTTCCTGTTGTTGTCTTGGTTGAGCTTGGTGAGCTTGTCTTGATTGAGCAGCAGCTGAGTTTGCTCTAGGTGTCTTGCATTCTCTAGCAAAATGACCCAGTTGGTTACAGTTGTAACATCTTAATTTGCTTTTATCCAAGCCAACTCTAGTGTTGGAGTTGTTGCTTGGAATGGGTCTTCCGGTTCTAAAGTAGAACCTTTTTGCTCTTAGAGAGAGCATGGCATACGAGTGCTGTATGTCCATTTCTTCTATATCATCTGGATGAAAGAATTCTAGATCCTCCTTGATGAAGGACATGTTGCTTGAGTTTTCAGAAACAAAAGCAGCAGAGGTTGAGGTTTGAGGAGGAGCTTCTAGGAGAAATGGTGAGGTGTTTGTTTGAGAGGTTGGAGTTTGAGGATGTGTGACGATGGGAGGATAATGGTTGCTTGAACTAAGACCTGAGTGGTCAGAGTGGAGGGCAGAAGAGGTGGTGGCGGATGCAGAGGCTGTTTGGTAGCTTGAGCTTCTTTCCTTGGCCTGAATCATCTCTAATTCATAGGTCTTTAGCATACCGAAAAGCTCAGTCATATGTAGAGTCTTCAGATTCTCAATTCTTCTGATGGATACTGTGTAGAGTGTCCAGTAACTTGGTAGAGTCATGATGAACTTCTTGAGAATATCTTCATTCTCTAGCTTCACTTTTGAGCACTGCAGCTCACCTACAAGATAAGTATATCTGTTATATAAAACAGCTAGAGACTCACCTTCCTTCCAGACGAAGTTTTCATATTGCTGCTTCAGGATGTCTCTTCTGTTTTCTTTTACTTTCTCTAAACCGGCAAACATCTTCTCAAGAGCCTCCCATAGCTCCTTTGCAGTTTTGTAACCTCTAAAGTTGTGAAAAAATTCATTTGGTAAGCACATCTGGATGGCTCCCAAGGTCTTGAAATCTACCTCCATTTTCTTGATGACTTCATCAGAGTATTTGGAGGATTCTTTGGGAACCAGTGTATCTCCGGAATCAGCGGAGGCCACCACGGGTATGTATGGTCCATCTTTAATGGATCTCCACATCCCATATTCTTGATAGCAGAAGAAGCTTTCCATTCTGTTCTTCCACATATCATAGTCTTCTCCAGACACCAGTCTTGGTGGTCTGTTGATGCTTCTAATATCTACAAATCCATTGTTTTGTGCCATTTTTGATTTGTGATAATGGGTGACTTTAGCAAAAAGATAGTCTTGAATAGAACCAGAGAATGATTAAACAAGTGTGAGTTTGTTTAATCTGTGAGCCAAAGCTCTGATACCACTTGTAGGATCGGTGAATACAAAATGGTTCTATTCTATTTGAGATTGGCGGAAACATTCACAACTAAGCAATGTAAACAAGTAAACAAGAAGAATACTGATAAATGCAATTTGTATTAAGCTTCAAAGATTACAAGATTATAGAGAAAACTCTTAAGAAAAGCACACTTATACAATGACTCTAAGTACTATTTATATAGTAACTTAGAATCAAGACAGACCCTTGATTCTAAGGATCAGATCTAACACAAGTCGTTGATCTTGTATTAAAGTTATTCTACACGTAGCGACAATAAATACTACAAAAGTTATCTTTACTCAAACGTCTTCTTAGGCATCATTGCTTGAGTCCTTGGAAGAAGAGCGTCGTTATCTTTTATTGTCTTGCACCAATAACATTCTTTCTGCGTGGAGTGTGTCAGTGTTGCAGCAGAACGTTGTTAGTGGTAATGGTTGCTTTATCGAAGCCAGTCAGCTGCAACGTTTGATCTTTATTGGGAATGGCTATCAGCAGCAATGTTGTTGATCAGCAGCAGGACACAACTGTCCACAGCTGCTGATGATTTGCCTATCAGCAGCAACTTTGGTCTTCAGCAGATAAGACTATCCGCAGCAGGTAGCTTATGCGCAGCAGTTTGTCGATCCGCACCAACTCTGAAGTCCGCAACAAACTCTGAGGTCCACAGCACTTGTACTTAGAGAATTTTGTAGTCATCAGTCTTTATTTCTACAGTACCTCCGACACATATGTTCCCAGGTAAGAGCGACGGTTTTATGAGAGATTTATGCACCGCTCTTTCCTAGACAGAACATTCTGTTCGTCAGATAACTACATATCGGTTGAAGGTCACCTTCTAGTTACTGTGACATTGATATCAAAAACATACAGCGGAAGACTTAACATTGTACTTCTTTTATTCCATAACATAAAGCAAGAAAGGTAACAACAAGCGTTATTTTTTGGTATTCTCGGTTTGTAGTACGTAGCGGGTGTCGGTTTAATCCGATGAGCAGCCGAGATAAAAAACAAAAAACACAATAGTTGGGTTTCAAGCAGGTGCATTCTTTGTGGGTTTCGCAGCAGCAGGAACAAAAATCCTCTGGGTTTCTTAGTCTTTAGCCGAGAAACAAGCAGAAGAATTGGTTAGTAGTGAAAAAAAATAACACAGCAAGTGTGTGTTTTTTTTGGGTATTTTTGAATCAAGCATTTGAGGTAACAGTAGCATTAACAATTGAAGGGTGTGTAGTAGCAGGTGTTGCTTTGTTTTTGGATCATCACTCTCTAACCGAGAGGAAGTCAAAAGCAGGTTAGTACACTAAGGTTGAAGTAGCAAATAAATAGAAGGTGGTGGAATTAAATATGAAGCAAGCGCCCATCTCAATTAATTCAAAGGGGGTGTGTGGTCGTAGATCAAGGAAGTAGTCACGGTAGAAAAAGAACAGAAGTTCAAACAGGAAAGCAACAGGTAATTAAGTTATGTTCAGTAGGTTGAGAAGGAACAAGGAAATTTTTCTGTGTTAAATGTTAAGTAGGCAATCAAGAACCCGTTTTCTTAGGTGATTGAAGGAGTAGGAAAACAATATCTTATCTTGTTAAGAAGTCAATCAAGAACCTAGTTTTTGATTGATTGAAGAAGTACGAAAACAAGATTTTTTTCTTGTTATGAAGGCAATCAAGAACCCCGAATCTTGATTACGAGAAGGAGTAGGAAGAACAAGATTTATCTTGTTAA
The DNA here is from genome assembly GCA_023525975.1 of Smallanthus sonchifolius. Lineage (NCBI taxonomy): Eukaryota > Viridiplantae > Streptophyta > Magnoliopsida > Asterales > Asteraceae > Smallanthus > Smallanthus sonchifolius. The sequence goes on from CM042045.1 coordinate 31,369,857, forward strand.
GAAGGCTATCAAGGACTTTTGTTCTTGATGAATTGGAGGAGTAAGAGAAGGAAGGAAAAGAAGGAAGAAGGAAACCTAGTAGGAAAGAATGAAGAAGGAAAAAAACAAGTAGGAAGAAGGTTAAAAAGGAAAAAAAGAAGGAAAAAGAAGGTAAAAAGGAAGGTAGGAAAGCAAGAAAGAAAGATAGCAAGGAAGAGTGAAGAACGAGCAAAAACGCGTGGTTCAATCGAGAAGAAAGTAAGAGAAGGAACGAGAAAGTTTACAAGTTGAAGGGGTGAAGATTGTGAACTCAACAATTATGGGGGTGATTGTTGGGTTATTTATTGAGTTCATATGTGAAGGTTACTAGTTTGAGGATGTATTTTGAAATTGGTATGAGTTTAGGAAGGTTTATTTTAATTTGGTATTAGTTTGATTTATGGTATGAGTCTTTATTTTGTTGAGTTTATTTTAGAAGAATGTTTAGCTTGGAGGTTAAGTTAGGGTTAGATTATTGAGTCTATTTAAGAAGGGTTCATGTATTGCTTTTGTGCTAAGAATAATTGAATAGCAAGTTTATGGTTTTTGTTCATTTTTATTCTTTGGATTTCTTATCATCTTGGGTTGGGATTGTGTGTGATATATGGGTCATTATAATTTTGGTAAATAAATGGCGAGTTCTTAATTTCTGATCTTATTGCCAAAATAAGAAATGAAAAAAGAACAAAGGAACTAGGAAAACCATCCAAGTATATTTTTGGTGTGATGCAGGCTTTATTTGGAGTATTTATTCTTGGTTATATACCAAATTTGGATGGCTACATGATCATATCCCACTTCAAACTGATCCTCATGATGATATTAAGTATGAAGTGCTTCGCGGAGGAGAACATATTTGTCCAGAGAGGCATGCCAACATATTCTCAAGTATGTACTTTTATTAGATGTGGCGACACGTAGTGGCGAATTCAGAAATTTTCATTACGGGATGCAAAATACAGGTCAAGTCAAAACAGGTCTTATTGACGAGTTCATCTTTTCAACAATACATTTTTCACAAGCGCTAAAACAATCATCATTAATACGATTGTGTGAACATAACTTTACATGTTTCATGTACAATAACAATTAACATAAATAAACGAGTCATTTTAATAATTATTAGCTTAGTTAAATAAAATTAAAAAAAACAAAAAAATAATTATTTAAATAAAACTAAACGAAACAATTACTTGGGTTGAAATTATGAAACATGAATATAATTTAAGTAGTTAATTTCAAGCTTTTGGCCTGGTTTTCTATCATTATAACTGATGAGATATTCGATTAATAAATATTAAATAATAGAGCATGAAAGTTAGAGGGTGTTTGGGATTGCGTTGAAAAACTGCTTATTGACTTATTGGCTTTTTCAAAAGCCAATAAGCTAAAAAAAATGTTTGGCAAATATAAAAACATTTTTTGTTTTAACTTTTTGATAAAGCTAAAAAGTTGTTTTTTAAGAAGCTACAAATTCCTGGCTTTTCAAATGACTTTTGGCTTTTGCAATAAAATATTACCAATCTACCACTAACAATTTCTAACAAATACATATATATCATTATATATATCATCGATCATTAACCCTAGAGAGAACACATCCACGTCTGTCACCAACGTTCGTCAATCATTGACTTGTTGGATTTTCTCACTACAAAAGCTAATCCAAAAACTTTTTTAAAAACTCCTTTTCAAAAATTCATAAACTAATAAGCACTTTTAACAAAAAACACTTTTAAAGTTAAATAAGCAATAGCAATCCCAAACACAGGGGACTTGGATTCATATTGTAAAACATGCCTTTGGAAAAGAGAAATCACACCTTAAATGGGCTTAAAGTAAGACATTTTTTTTGGTCCCTATTAAACTTCATGAAAACTTCATGGGCTACAGGGTGCCCAAGCCCCCCATAGTAATACATTGGATTCGCCACTGGCGACACGAATGGGTCGGTTGACCTGAAACATTTTCTGTCCAAACTATCTTTAATAATTTGTGTGATAAATATCTATTATGACAATAAGAATCTAATTTTCTTGAATAAATATTTATAGGAATAGGTGGTTGTATCACTAAAAATACATTTTGTGAGTTCTTCACATGTTTCCTTTGTAACAAAATTTTTATATGTTATCCGTCAGAGAAAAAACATGACTTGGTCAATCATTTCTAAGTAAATGGGTCGCAATTGTCACCTTTAATATTTATGGTAGGACTATATTTTGTGTTCAACTGCTTACTAATAATTTGGTGCACCATTGTTGTGGCAGGGATATATTTTGGATGGATGACTCCCCTTATGCAGCAGGGCTACCGAAAGCCTATAACCGAAAAAGATGTCTGGATGTTAGACACATGGGACCAGACTGAGACATTGAGTAAAAAGTTGGACGCTTTGTGAAATCATGTAAATTAAATCTTTTTTTATTAATATATTAGTGGTTAACTAGTTGCTATCAATTGTAGATTCCAGAAATGTTGGGTTGAAGAATCTCAAAAGTCAAATCCATTTCTTTTACGCTGTTTGAATAATTGTGTTGGAGGAAGGTGACTAATTACCATTTTGTCCATGATGAGTTATGCAACTAGATTCCTTTATTTTATACTTAACTACTGGATGTTTGTTGTTCTCTGCAGGTTCTGGTTTGGAGGCTTATTCAAAGTAATAATTTTGTTCTTTTATTTAGAGGTGGCAAAATGGGTGGTGGGGGTTGGTATGCGAGGGATGGGTCAAAATGGGTGGTTCGGGTTGGCGAAGCACTATTTGCCTAAAGTTAAAATATTTTCCTCAAAATTAAGGGTGTAATTGCAAGAATTATATTATTACAATAATAATGTAAGTCGCTGATCAGAATGATTTAGAAGGATTTATGCACTAAAAATACAATTCCAGCAATTTCCATAGAAGTTATCTTTATGGATTTTACCTGTTAAGAGTATAAACATAACCCATCCATAAGCAAATTGGTAGAAATTGCAACATCTGCCCTAATATATCATTTAGACTTCAAATATTGATTTGTGACACGATCTGACCTCATTTCAATTGTAGGTAGGCAATGATCTTTCCCAGTTTGTGGGGCCAGTTATATTAAGCTATCTCCTTCAGGCAAGATTCAATTCCATTTGAGAACCCATTACTAGCCAAATGATGCATTTATTATGAGACTTATTCTTGTATGTGGCTAAAAAAAAATTTCATAGCATTTTTCCTCTTATTTTTAGCTTTTGTTATTACTTATTATAGAAATGAACTTATGAAGTTGCCAGCTGTACATATTATAAAGGACATTTTTTATTAGTATGGATAATTCTCTGTTCATATGTTTGATATAGAAACTCCCTCTTGGCATGTAAATGGTGCATGTTTATTTATTTATTTCTATCTTTTTTTGCAATCTTTGCAACGAGGTGATCCTTCATGGATCGGTTACATCTACGCCTTTACAATTTTTGTTGGTGTGGTATGTTGCAAGTTGTAGATTGGCTTTTAACTTCACATCTTTTAGAATAATTACGGGAAAAAAGATGATGTATGAAAGATTTTTGTCAGATTGTTGATATCTTTGCTAACAAAAGTCGGCTCTTATTTATATAAAATCCAGTCATTAGGAGTTCTTTGTGAAGCACAATACTTTCAGAATGTTGCAAGGGTTGGATTCAGGATAAGGTCAATTTTGGTAAGATCTTTATTATAAATGTCTCTGGTAATTAATTAACTTGTTATGCACATAATATTTAATCTTGGTCATGAACTCAATAATGCATATTGTTATAGGTGGCTGCTGTATTTCAAAAATCCTTACGGCTAACCCATGAAGCCCGAAAGAATTTCCCATCTGGGAAAACTATGAATATGATAACGACCGATGCTAATGCCCTCCAGGTATGCATATGTCACAACAGAAATGTTAGCCACCTGCTTTATTATTATTCATGCTATTATGAAGACTGAAAGAATGAATTACTGTTTTGTGCAGCAAGTATGCAATCAACTTCATGGCTTATGGTCAGCTCCATTCAGAATTGTGCTTTCCATGATTCTTCTTTACCAACAACTAGGGATTGCTTCTCTTGTGGGTTCTTTGGAATTGGTTCTCATGTTCCCTATACAGGTAATTTCAGTTATTTTAAGTGCTTGAAATTTATAAATCAACTCAGGAAATGGATTTTTGTATATACGTACTAGTTCTTGAAAAACAAAATTAATATTAGGACTATATAGTATGATGGTACAGAGTATTGAGGATTCAAAGGTTGATTCGTATTACAATTACAGTAGAGATACATAGGCTATATAAGCCGATTACAACTAGATTGAAAGAGAGAAATCTTTGGAGAATATTAAGGTAAGTTACAACAATGTTACATCAATATCAAAAGTTAATAATTTGAAATTAAAGTCAGTTTGACTTTCCTTTTGACTCTGCGGAGGGTATACCCGTAATACGCCCCCGCAGGATGGTGGATCCGTCGGATAGTACAATCTTGGAATGAAAGTTGTAGAAAGGTTGTCGGGCAAGCGATTTTGGGGTGATGTTGTCCTTATTGCAGCCTACCTAATTAAGCGCATGCTCTCATCTGTCCTTGATGGTATAACCCCGTTTTCTATCATGTATCCTACGGGAACTCCTTTTCCCCTCACTCCCCGAATTTTTGGATGTGTGGCTTATGTTCATGACCATCGTCTAGGAGTCACTAAGATAGACCCGCGGGCCATTTGCGTCTTTCTTGATTACTCCCATGTTCAGAAGGGGTATCAGTGCTACAGCCCCGCTCTTCGTCGATACTTTACTAGTCTGATGTCACTTTTCACGAGTCCTGTCCTTACTTTCCCGAGCCCTCTGTCCCGTTTAACCAGTTTCCTAATCATGATCTTCTTATACCCGAGTCCATAATTGTTCCTACCAGGGGTGTCTTTTTTACCCGAAACCCGAATACCAAACCCGACCCGAACTGAACCAAACCCGATTAAGATGAAACCCGAACAACCCTAACCCGTTTAAGAGGAACCCGAACCCAAAGGTAGTATTAGGTTTGGTAATTGGGTTAAAAAAATGTTAATCGGGTTAACTCGATTAACCCGAATAAAAATATAAAAAGTAGTTTTATTATTAATATTTATTTGTAAACTTAGCTCGATCAATATACATGTAACCATTTTTAATGCTTATTTTATTTAAGTTTTTTTAATATATGATTGGAAACGGATGAACGGATATGAAGGCGGCAATATGAAGAGTGAACGTTGTATTGGTTGATACGTTTTGACTTTTTTTAATTTATACGATTGGTTGATATGGTTTGATTTTATGCTTATTTTATTTGTTGTTTTTTAGTTAATATATGTGTTTAGTGCATGAGTTTGAATGAAAGATCATATTTGGAGTGTTTTTATTTAATATTTTGTGCTTATTATTTAATGAATATCATGTTAAGTTAAGTTAAAAAATGTGCTTTGCAACTTGTACTTAGAAACCCGAATACCGATTAACCCGACCCGAATAAACCGAAATTTATTAACCCGAATCTTATTTGGGTCGGTAAATGGGTAGGATTTTTGTAACAAAAAACCCGAATAACCTGAACCGAATAACCCAAAACCCGATTAAAAAACCCAAAGAACACCCCTAGTTCTTACCATTCCTATATCCCCCGTTCCATCTACATATGCGCTTCCGGTCTCAGGCGTCACTGATCCCGTCCCTGCTACACCTGGCCTACTGACAGAGCTCCCACCGTTGGTTTTCACATATGCCCGCATACATAAGGTTCAGAAAATAGAGACACCTGGTTCATAACCGGACCATAACCCTGGTACTTCCTCAATTCCACCCCCTGAACTCAACATACCTGATACACCAAACACACATGTTTATGACCCTCCTGGTGATCCATTTCCTGATATACTGATAGCCTTTTGCAAAGAACCTCGACACCCCACTCGTTATCTTATTCAGTATTATGTTTCTTATTCCCACCTCTCACCTGAGTCCGATGCCTGTATGGCTGCTATTCATTCCTACTCGATTCCAAGGATGTGATAGCCCTTGCTCACCCAAGATAGAGACAGAATTTGGAAGAGGATATCGTATTTTTTGGATGCCGATGGGGGTTCACGTTTAAATTACATCGCATGAAGGCCCGGTTAGTTGCTAAGGTTACTCTCAAGCGTACGGAATTGATTATGATGAGACTTTTCCCCTATTACTAAAATACCATATGTACTTATTTGTATTTCCCTTGCTGCCATTCACCATTGGCCGCTCCACCAGCTTGATGTGAAGAACGTCAACCTTAATGGTGTTCTTAACGGGGACGTATATATGGAGTACCTGGGTTCATTTTCGAGGACGAGGCCTTGAAAGTATGTAGATTACTTCGTTCCTTATATGGTCTTAAACAGTCTCCCAGATCACGGTTTGGTCGGTTTTCTAGTGTCATTGGAGAATTTGGAATGATCCGTAGTGCATAAGATCACTCTGTATTCTTTAGACATCGCCAGGGTCAAAGGATTATTGTAGTGGTTTATGTAGATGAAATCATTGTTACAAGATATGGTGAGGTCGGGATTACCGTGCTCAAACAGTTTCTTATTCTCAGTTTGAGATTAGCGACTTAGGTCGACTTCGGTACCTTCTTAGCATAGAGGTATCTCACTCTCTGTAAGGAATATTTCTCTCTCAACGAAAGTATGTCCTTGATATGCTGACTCAGTGTGGCTTACTGGGTTGAAAGCCTGTTGATACTCCAATGATTCCTGCATGGAAGCTCTTTCTAGAGGACGGGAGTCTGATGAAGGATCCTGAACAATATAGATGGTTAGTTGGAAGGCTTAACTATCTAACGTTTACATGCCCAACTATCTCCTTTGATGTTAGTGTTCTAAGTCAGTTCATTGCCACACCATACACTGGACACTGGGATGCTGCTCTTTGCGTATTATGGTATCTCAAGACCACACTAGGTCTTGGGATCTTGTATTTTGATTAGGGTCATTGTCATGTGGGTGCCTTTATAGAAAAAGAAGAGGGATGCATAACATGGTTCTTAGACGTTAATTGGGTAGGTTGTCCTATTTCACGAAGATCTACGACTAGGTCTTGTGTGTTTGTTGGAGGAAATTTGGTATCTTGGAAGAGCAGAAGCAGTACATAATGTCTAGATCAAGTGTCGAATCAGAGTATAGAGCAATGCCAGAGGTTACATAAGAAATGATTTGTACTTGTCTTCTTTTCAGAGATTTCAGAGTTGTTTCTGATAACTTGATGAGGTTATATTGTGATAGTCAATCGGCTATACACAGCCAATCATCAAGTATTTCATGAGAGGACGAAACATATAGAGGTCGATTGTCACCTTATCAGGGATCGTGTGATGGCACTCAGGTTGATCCTCTATCTATCCAGCCAGTTCATGTCAAGACAAAATTTCAACTTGCAGACATCTTCACAAAACCACGCCGAAAGGCACAAATAGATTTTATATGTAGAAAGTAAGACATGATTAATATCTATGCTCCAACTTGATAAGGAATGTTAATTGTACATAACTATTAGTTTAGGCTCAACTGTAATTAGTCCATTCAGTCTGGCCCATGGGCCTGTCTTTCCACTTCTATAAATAGAGGTGTCCCCTCGCTTATAAAGATGCATAGTACAATAATCCAATACATGTTACAGTGTGAAAGCAAGCTATTGGAGAGAACCGACAAGTTTTCTACACGGTGTGGGATCAACTAATGGAGACACATTATGTTGGGAAAGAGTGTCGGTGGCACTGAGAGGAGTGGTAACAGTTTTGCACCGTCTATATGGAACGGGAGTGGGTAAGAAGATCCTGAATGTGTCGGTGTTGAGAAAGGAAAAGACGTTTGATATGGGGTTGACTTCTATACCATGTAAGTGGAGGAGTGGGCCGATGTATTTAATGGAGAAGCGTTTGGCTAGGTATGAGGTGAATGAATATAATAAATGTGAGTCGTTTCCAGTTAGAATCGACAAGGTTTCTATACGGTGTGGGATCAACCGAGGGAGACCCATCATGTGGGGAAAGAGTGTCGGTAGGACTAGGAGAAGTGATAACCTCTTTTGCACCATCTTTAAGAAACGAAAGTGGGTAAGAAGATCATGAATATGTCGGTGTTAAAAAAGGAAAAGACCGTTTGATGTGGGGATGACTTTTATACCAAGGAAGTGGTGGAGTGGCCGAGCTATTTAATGGAGAAGCGTTTGGCCAGGGATGAGGTCGACGAATCTAAGAATTGTGAGTCGTTTCTAGTTACAACGAGATCATCAACATAGATGATAAGGTAGGAGGTAACTGAGCCATGTTTATAGATGAACAACAATGGATCGGCTAGGGACTTAAAAGCCAAATGACTGAAGAAAACCGGTGAGCTTAGTGTACCATGCACGAGGTGCCTGTTTGAGGCCATAAAAAGGATTTGCGTTGTTTGCAAATGTTATTCGGGTATTATCGATGGACATAACCCAGTGGTTGAACCATATAGTTTAAGGTACCATGCAAGAATTCATCGTTTACATCTACTTGGCGTAGTTGCCAACTTTGAGATAGGCCGATGGAGAGGATGAGATAGATAGTGACCGGTTTAGTAACATGACTGAACGTATCAAAGTAGTCTTTCCCGTAATGTTGGTGGTAGCCCTTAGACACAAGACAAGATTTGTACTTGTCTATGGAACCATCCACCTTCCTTTTGACCCAGAAAACCATTTGTACCTAATGGGAGCTTTGGATGTTCATGGAACAATATCCCATGTGCCATTTTGAAGTACAACATTAACTAATGGTCCATCATGGACTGCTATTTGGGATGTTTTAAGCCTTGACAAAAAAAAGAGATGGGAAAAATTCATCAGACACTCGGTTAGATTTACAAAGTTTACTAACGGATATAAGATTGTTACGTATTTTAGGAACGGGTAAAACAATGGCGAATGAAAAGTGACCAGGTGGGTGTAGGTAACTTGTTGTGCCCTGTGTGTGAGATGGAAAGGGACTTACCATCACCGAGGACAATTTCATCCGAACCACCGTATTCAGAAAGGGAGTGCAATGAGGTGCGGTCAAACGCAATGTGATGAGATGCTCCATTATCCACCATCCAAGTTAGTGAGGAAGATTAGAAGATGGTAATGTGTTGGGATTCGTGCATACGGTTTCAGAAACAGTTTTGATCAGAATAAATAAATAAATGCAACTGAAAAATATACACGAACCGATCTAGGACATTACCCTAGATCGTCCACCAGGAGTACAGATGGAAACAAACAACCCTAGGGGGTTTAGACATTTATACCTTTCGCGTAACCGACTGAAGAATATAAAAGTTGAACACCTTGAGTCAACCATTCCAGTCGCTAGATCTGGTACACACAAATCTCCTATAACCCGGATTTAAACTACTTCAAATCCCATCTCTAAGAATCGTCCAAAATTGAACTCTTTCAGTTTCACCGGAACAACCAGGAGGCAATGGCAGCTAACGGCGCAAGCAGCAGCGACCAACAATTGGCGGCAGCGTCCGACCGAGAAAGAGCTGCAAGTGGTGGCGGTGTGCACAACGCATGGTTAGAAACAGTCGTGCAGCGGCGGCCGGAGGGACCGGACGGCGGCGACGGAGCAGTTGGAGGGCGGTGGAGTGCTCAGCGGCTAAGAGGGTGGCGGCCAGGGGAGGTGCAAGAGAAAGTTAGGGTTTTATAACTTTTATAGAAACCTGATTAGTTCTCTCTCTCTCTCTCATTTAGCTTTCATCTTATTCCTTATAAAGCCTATAACTTGGTCACCAAGTTAGGGTTTTAGGAGTTCCATAACTACAATTAGAACCTTGTAGTTAACACTTAATTATATTCAAAGAACTAACTTATTTAATTGTTTTAACTAACTAACAATTAGTTAATTAAATATAATTATATCTGGTATAATTATAATTACAATTAAATAACACCGTAACTAATAATTTAAATATGTTCTAAACATGTTTCCACCGACTCGTGATTAATCCAATTAATAACAATAATGATTATTTCATAAATAATCATTGCATCCAATCGTATCCGTTCGTTCGAATAATTATTTCATAAATAATTGTCTCGCCTTTCATTATATTTGTGTAATGGACTATATTAAATATTAATACATCCAATGATCGTAATCTTTGCCCAAAGTGTAACCCTTTGGATCTTACCTTTTTAGCAGTATTGTCAAATGTCGTTACTTGGGCATAATTGTCCAACCATCTCCCACTTGCACGAGTCTGGATCATTTATCAATACAAATAGTGGTGGACGTCTAGCTACATCTCACTGCCCCTATCATGGTATGGCGATTTATCTAGTAGTCGCCTATTCCCGAGTAGTCTAAGTACTCTTACTTAACTATTCGTAATAGTTATGGCATTTCTTAAATCAATTATCCTATCTTTTCCAAATATCCTGTTTGAACATGAGACACAGATCTCATTCATTCTCATATAGTGTTCAAACATTCTCTTTACTCGACCGAGATGCAAAGTGGTTCCTTCAGACACACAATCCGAGCACGGTCGTGCAATTATACCAGTTTTGATCAACGAGGGGCCAGAGATATCTTTCACTTACAATAGTAAGTGGACAGACCCATATTGACTATATATAACTCTTCTACATCTCAGATTAGTTTCCAACAATTGCCCTTATTACAGTCTGGTCAAAGGGCAACGTTAGACGGTGTCAAGAAACAACATTCCATAGAATCTAGTTCTAGTATATATCTCAGGTCCAAGGATACAATGATAATATCATTTTCAAAACCTACTTATGACAACGATCCATGAAGTAGTTCTGAAACGGGTTATGTCCAATATTCATTCTCTAATCAATATCTGTGAACTTGGCCTTCAGCTCTTTGAACTTTCATATTATCAATGAATTATCTATTCATAACTATGAACAAGCCAACTATTCACAATAGTCTTACTTCAGATTTATTGCCATAGATCCAAACGACTACGGACATTTAGAGTAACTTTTATTCAGGGATTAATCATACTATAACATTGAACTGAGCAGTCATTAATGATCAAGAATTAACCGTTGATTACAAGATCAGATAAAATGTTGTTGTACCATTCAATATCACCCAAATACCAAAGAATAGATAAAGATTCCTTCTAGTTAGATTGAACATTTAGCATGTTATTCTTATCCAATAAGAATCTATCGTTCAAGCTTTCTTGGATAATCTAGACTTGGTATATGTTCTACTTTGTATTAGATAATCTCAACAAACTCTCGATGTCCAACATCACTTATTGATTTTGCAATGAATTCTTTCATTCAGTTTTATCTTCTTTGCAATTTTACCCAAAGTGATCTTAAAAGAACTCCTTTTATTCACTTATGTCATTCAGATTCAAACAATCATTCTTTAAAGTAATCATTACTACCTTGAACTCGTTCAAGTAGCTTGTTGCTACCTCAAACTCTTTCAAGTAGTATGTAATTGTTTATGCTTGAAATGTTCAAGCAGTTACATTTGTAATACACCATGTATTACTTATATACTTTATGCTTCTTATGTCAAAACTCTTTTGACCAAATGAAGCATGTATAATTTTACTCTTGACATTTATACTCTTTCCCTATTATAATGTATGCTTTCCATAAGTATGCTCCTGAAGCGTACGAGATGGCTCAGAACTTAATTTCTAGATCAACGCTTCACGGTTTAACTGATTATCCTATAATCAACTTTTGAAATAGTTTAGATCATTGATGTTTATCAAACCCTTGATATCTTGTCAATCCTTGAAACAATCCTATTAACAACTTTTGTTAATACTTATATGTCTCACATATAATTGTTCAATCAAACTATTCAATATGTAATTCATACATACATTAAATCTGTTATCCTTATAGTGCATCAATATGACTCTTCATTGTGATATGACTTTTCATATCTTGCACTTCCTGTATGACTCTTCTTACTATAATGATCTAGAAAGAATCCTTTTGTCTTTGAACAAGCGATATATATATATATATATATATATTGGTAGCTTCTGAATGAACCAATCATGTGTTCATATGAAACATCCGGTGTTTCCTTTGTGCAACAGTGCTTGAAGACACCATTTGAATACAATTGAAGAATGATCAATTTTTGAAGGTGGCGTAAGAAGTTGATATATCGTATGATGGTACATAGTATTAAGGATTCAAAGGTATATTCGTATTACAATTGCAGTAGTTATACATAAGCTATAAGTAACCTTCCTGATTTTCACGTTTTCATTTTGGTACAATAAGACATGTATGAATTTCAATCTTAGTGAAATGATTATATCAAGCCCTACTTTTATAAATTACAGCTTCAAAATTCCTACCCGCATTTGTTCTAGAATCCCTATATACACATAAATATTTGAACACATATGTATATATATATATATATACATTTATACATCATACAAATATATATACACATATATATACATATATATACATACTCAAACATTATACAAGTACATACACATATACATGCATACTAGTTTGAACCCTAACCGATTGAACCCTAAATTAAACCCCACACACGGAATTTGACTTTTAAAACATTAATTTTGAATTCTTGAACTCCATTGACTTTCAAAAATGAAAGTAGCCCAAACCTCATAAATTCGAGGCAGCCATCGACGGATTTTTGTTGAATTGGACTCCACACGGTTGCCCAAACCAGAATCGACTCGATTACCAGCCCAATTTGTTCACTTGCGCGGCACAATTGAAATTCAAAAGAGTTTGACTCCATTAGTCAAACCCGTAATAACTCACCCTCAATCCATACAAATCGATGAGTAATCAATCCCGTAAATCACGCTCTAATACATCTCGCATGTACCTGGTATCAAAACGTGACCCAATTCACTCCCAATTAATCGAAATCACGCGTTAATCGCTTCGACAGCCATTACCACCGAATCACAATCAAGTCTGCTGATTTGAAATTAATCGAATTAAACCCCTCATTCACCTTCGCATAACTTGTTACAAACTCTCGAACTTCCTATCAATCTGCATATCACCTCTAATCACCGATCGAGCACCAAGAACATCGGAACTAAACTCGTAGCCGTCAGCCTTCGATACCCAGCCAAATCGAGTGAGGTTAGTCTCTTTCGATTCGTTTTCAAACGTACATCAAAAGCCCCTTATCAATTCGTATCCGACTTTTGCATCGGGTTCGATTTCTGTCAAATTCTTAAACCTATTCATACGATTTTGATTCGGGGATTTCGATCGATTATTTTTACGTATTTAGTTTAACGGAATTCATATTTAATCAGCGAAACCATCTGGTCCGACTGGCTATGTCATTGCGCAATCGGACCAAATGGTGTGGGTTCGAAACCCACGGCCCGTGTCCGGCCGACCTTTTTTGCACATACCCTGAAAAATCAAACCCGGCCTCCCTTCCTGTCATGTTAATAACCCACCGGACCGTACTTGTACACGAATAGCTCCACTGGTCCAGCGGTACAATGAAACACACACACAGGAACCACCCGGGTTCGAACCGGGTGGCCTGTTTAAATTTTTAAAACCAATTTTACCGCTTCAAAAATTTTATAAAAAATATTTTTATAAACCTTACACTATTTATAACAGAATGAAACCATATTTGTAAATTTTAAATATAAATTCAGTTTTATTATGAATTTTGTTGTTCAAATTGTGTATTAAAATAATTAAAACAAAAACTTTAAATATCAAAAATTAATTTGTAAATAAAAGCAATAAGTTTTATAAAAGTTTATAAAATGTTAACTCATTTAAAGCAAACTAGTATATATTTTTTTTAGATGATAAATAAAATAAAACTTATTCATTTAATTTATTTAAATACATGAAATTATTTATTTATTTTATTTATTTAAATAAAACACTATTCGCATAAGTAGAAATTCTTTTTCTAAACATATATTTACAATCCATATATTTTAACATATTTTTCACAAATAAAAAAATAAAAATTATTTATTTATTTAATTTAATTATTTAAATAAATGAAATTATTTATTTATTTTATTTATTTATTTAAATTAAACACTATTCGTATAAGTAGAAATTCTTTTTCTAAACATATATATTTTAACATATTTTTCATAAATAAATAAATAAATTTTTTTATTTATTTAGTTTATTTAAATAAATGAAATTATTTATTTTATTTATTTAAACTAACTATTCACATAAGTAGAAATTCTTTTTCTAAACATATATATATATATTTACACTCTATATATATGTTAGCATATTTTTCACAATTAAATAAATAAAATTAATTATTTTATTTAAATCCAACCCTATGTCGGTGACTATTAAGTTCATACATATATACCTTGAACTCATGATACATATTAAATTCGTATTTAAGCATAGTATGCCTTTACATGGAATAACACAAATCTATTGGTACCAACTCACACACATCAAAACCCGTTGAACCGTAGACTTTGACATAGACTTTAGTACACACTATTAACTCAATACACATTATACACTAGATTAACGTGGTGAGTTACAAGGATCGTTTTGCCACCTAGACTCGCGTGCTAGCTACATTCTTGATTCAAGTGAGTTTACATATCCCCCTTTTTTATTTTGTACTTTTGGGGTGAAACATGATTTACTTTTGAAACTTTTTGCATAGACTTAAATACAATTCAATAGTATGATATTATGTGTTATGTGCTTTATGTTTGAATGCTATGAGTTATGACTACATATACATGACTTTATTATAATCATTAACTCTGTACAAGCCAACAGTTAACATTGATAGATCTATTGAGTCTGACAAACCCACCCGGTTAGGGTGTTTGTTACCGACTTTACATTAGGGTAACCTGCGTGTTATGCCTCAGTCACAAGGTTTGATTGTACACACTTAGTTTAACTATAGATTCTCCATAAATGCCTTATACACGTGTATCGTATGAATTATATAAAACACTTTAAACTTGGTTATGTGTCAAAACCTATGTATGCTCACCAACTTTTTAGTTGACCTTATTTTCATCATGTTTCAGGTACTAATGCTTGAGAATAAGTACAAAATGATTCACTTAGGACCAATGACCTAGAATTTAATTTAAAGAGACTATTTATGTATTTCTATTTTCCTTGTATTGTTGGATTTATGTTTATTTGTGATATGAAATTGGTTGTTTAATTATTTAAAATTTAGTAAACCTTGAGCTTTTGAACAGTCTACATGTCCCGCCCCGACGTATTCCACCGTCGATTGGGGTGTGACAGATTGGTATCAGAGCCTTGGTTATAGGGAATTAGGTTATTAGATACCTCTGACCTAGTCTATAACCTTAGGACACCCACAATTGCCATGCTCTATGATTATATGATATACTACATGCTATGTGTTACTTGCTTATTATATTTTGATACTTTATTTGTTAAAATTTATGAATTATTAGACTATACTTAAATAATAAATTAAATAAACAATATCCCTACCCATACCCTAAGCCTCATAACCTTCTTACCTACTTCTCTGTCATCATCATCATAGCATGTGGAAACTCCATGAATTTAAATCTATAGAATTTCTTTACTTCCTCGTTAAGGTTTTAAACTTTGTTAATTATTAGAGGACACGTGCAATCTGGAAGGGTGACACCTGTATTCTGGGTTTTCTGTCTAGGAAAGCATTTCGTATAAATCCCAATCAACCGAGGGACCCGTATGCTTTCCTGGGAATTCTCGGGATGAGTGTTTACTTATAGGCTAAAGCATGTCTCCTTGAAAAATTATATGAGTGTAATTAACCTTAATGTGTCACAGTATTCAAGTGATTATATCACTATTTGAGTACAATCCAAACTATGATTTACTATTTTGTTTGTTATCTTATCTTTTAAATTCAACCAACCCTCATAAGTTCTTACATCTCTTCTTGTGTTGTGCAAATCTGTAGAATACCTCCCCGTCGTGCTACCGTGGCCAATAACAACACTGATATTGCTGCTATCCTTGCACAACTTGTAACTCAACTCACTCAAGTTAATGGTGCTTCAAACGGTAACCATGGGACTAATGGTGGTGGTGGTGCCAACCCACCGCAATGCACTTTCAAGCATTTTAACTCGTGCAACCCCACTAATTTTTATGGCACTGAAGGAGCCACGGGTCTCTTGCAATGGTTCGAGAGCATTGAAAGCACTTTTCTCAACAGCGATTGTCTCGACAACCTTCGGGTCCGCTATGCCACCAGCGTCTTCCAAAAACGAGCGCTTACTTGGTGGAATGGTGAAAAGAGGAATAGGGGCATGGATGTGGCAATGGCCTTGCCATGGGATGAGGTCAAACGGCTCATGACCGAGGAGTTATGTCCTCGCAATGAAATGAAGAAGTTGGAGGCCGAATTTTGGGATCTTGCCCAAGATAGTGGTGAAAATTTAGCCTACACCACTCGTTTCCATGAGCTAAGTCTTCTGGTACCTCATATGGTCACACCTTTGGCTCAGGGTATTGAAAAGTACATCGGTGGACTGTCAATGAAGATTCAAGACACTGTTTTAGGGAGGAACCCAGCTACCCTTGAAGATGCCATCCACCTATCCGCCACATTAACCGATAACCATGTAAAGGCGGGTACGCTAACAAGGAAGGGTGCTAAGAAAGTCCTAGACACTATAACACCTTCTGAGCCCTCCAAAGGGGTCAAACTAGAACCTTTCTCCAACAACAAGAAACGAAAGACTAGGAACTTTGTTGTTGTTACCCCGGCTGCCCCAGTCAATCACGTTGCTCCTATGACTCAGAATTCAGCCAAGAAACATTATGTGGGCAGCAGCCCTTTGTGCAACACGTGCAATTACCATCACTTCCCAAATATACCGTGTCTGATATGTGCCAGCTGTGGAAGATATGGGCATTTAGCCAACACCTGCAGGGTCAAACCACCCGGCAATACAGCTAACCAGGGAAACAAAGGGGTTCCAACTATCACTAATGGGAATGCTTGCTTTGAATGTGGTAACCCAAACCACTTCCAAAACCGATGCCCAAAACTTATCAACCCAAATCAAGGTGGAGCTAGAGGGCGTGCTTTCAACATAAATGCTAATGAGGCCCAGGCCAACAATAATGTGGTCAACGGTACGTTCCTCGTTAATAACCAGTATGCTTCCATACTATTTGATACCGGTGCCGATAAGAGTTTTGTTTCACTTAATTTTGAACCTTTGCTTGCTAAAAACTGAACTAAGTTAGAGAAAATGTTTACCGTTGAAGTAGCGGATGGAAACCCCATCATCATTGACTCCATTATCCGCGATTGTGTCATCGAACTTAATGAATATTCCTTTCCCGTCAACCTCATACCTATGCAACTGGGAAGCTTTGATATCATCATAGGTATGGATTGGCTATCTAGTCATCATGCCGAGGTCGTTTGTTTCGAGAAGTGCATCCGAATTCCTCTCCCCTCGGGTGATACATTAAAAGTCTTTAGTGAGAAACCATGTAGTGGGCTTAAGCTCATGTCGTGCACTACGGCCCGAAAGTACTTACGGAAGAAGTATGTGGCCTTGCTAGCCCATATCATTCAAAACAAGGACCAAGAGAAGGGTATTCAAGACATCCCCATCATTTGTGACTTTCCCAAAGTATTTCCTGAAGATCTATTCGGTCTTCCACCCGTTCGTCAAGTAGAGTTTCGTATCGACCTTGTACCCGGAGCTAATCCTGTGGCTAAAGCTCCATACCGTCTAGCACCTTCTGAAATGCAAGAACTTGTAAGTCAGCTCCAAGAACTTTCCGATAAAGGTTTCATTCGTCCCAGTCATTCACCATGGGGTGCACCCGTCCTATTCATGAGGAAGAAAGATGGCTCATTCCGGATGTGTATTGACTACCGCGAACTCAACAAACTTACCATCAAGAACCGTTATCCTTTGCCTAGGATTGATGATCTCTTTGATCAACACCAAGGTTCCACCTACTTCTCGAAGATTGATCTTCGATCCAGATATCACCAACTTCGTGTACAAGAGGAGGATATTCCAAAGACTGCCTTTCGTACAAGATACGGTCACTACGAATTTATGGTTATGCCTTTTGGGCTAACCAATGCCCCCATCTCATGAATCGCGTATGCAAACCATACCTAGATAAATTCATGATCGTTTTCATTGATGACATCTTGATCTACTCCAAGACCAAATCAGATCATGAGCAACACCTTAAGTTGGTTTTAGACCTTTTAAGAAAAGAACAACTATATGCTAAGTTCTCCAAGTGTGAATTTTGGCTAAAGGAAGTTCAATTTTTGGGTCATATTGTTAACGAAAAGGGAATTCATGTTGATCCCGCAAAGATCAAAGCCATTAAGAATTGGAGTACCCCTAAGACCCGTACCGAAGTTCGTTCATTTCTTGGTCTTGCTGGTTATTACCGTCGTTTCATCTCAAACTTTTCCAAGATTGCGGTCCCTCTCACGGCCTTGACCCACAAAGGTAAACACTATGAGTGGGGACCAAAATAAGAGGAAGCCTTCCAACTCCTCAAGCAAAAATTATGCAATGCTCCTATTCTCACTCTTCCTGATGGCAACGATGATCTGGTGGTCTACTGCGATGCATCAAACCAAGGTCTCGGTTGTGTTCTCATGCAACGGGGCAAGGTGATCGCTTATGCGTCAAGACAACTTAAAATTCACGAAAAGAATTATACAACGCACGATCTTGAGTTGGGTGCGGTCGTCTTCGCATTAAAGATTTGGAGACATTATCTCTGTGGCACGAAATGTGTGGTGTTCACTGACCACAAAAGTCTCTAACACATCTTCAATCAAAAAGAACTCAACATGAGGCAACGACGTTGGGTCGAGCTCCTTAACGACTACGACTGCGAGATTTGGTACCATCCCGGTAAAGCGAATGTTGTGGCCGATGCCTTGAGTCGTAAGGACCACGTTATGCTT
The DNA here is from genome assembly GCA_023525975.1 of Smallanthus sonchifolius. Taxonomy (NCBI): domain Eukaryota; kingdom Viridiplantae; phylum Streptophyta; class Magnoliopsida; order Asterales; family Asteraceae; genus Smallanthus; species Smallanthus sonchifolius. The sequence continues at coordinate 31,388,883 of CM042045.1, forward strand.
CATTGTGTTAGGATTCAAACCGATATTCAAAATCGCATCTTAGAAGCTCAACACGTCTCGGTCACCGAGGGTAATCTGTATAACGAAATGTCATGTGGTGTTGAACTCCTATTAGAAACCAAACCTAATGGCTTCCTCTATTACTTGAATCGTATCTGGGTCCCCGATCGTGATGACCTTCGCACAGTCCTTATGAACGAGGCACACAAAACTCGTTACTCCGTCCATCCCGGGGCTGATAAAATGTACAAGGGTCTTCACCAACAATACTGGTGGCCCGGGATGAAGAAAGACATTGCACTATATGTTGCAAAATGTCTAACTTGCTCCAAAGTCAAAGCTGAACATCAACGTCCTTCTGGTTTACTTGAACAACCGGAAATTCCAGTGTGGAAATGGGAAAATCTAGCCATAGATTTCATTACCAAACTCCCTCGTACTTCTAGAGGTTATGATAGCATTTGGGTGATCATTGACCGTCTCACCAAATCTGCTCACTTTCTACCCATCCGAGAAGACTATCGGGTAGAGAAACTAGCCCGAATCTACATTGACGAAATTGTGAGTCGTCACGGGGTCCCACTTAACATAATATCTGATAGGGATGCTCGTTTCACCTCCCGCTTTTGGCAATCCCTCCAAACTGCTCTTGGTACACGCTTGGATTTAAGCACGGCTTACCATCCCCAAACTGATGGTCAGATCGAGCGAACAATCCAGACTCTCGAGGACATGCTTAGAGCTTGTGTAATTGATTTTGGTGGCAATTGGGATTCACATCTATCCCTCATTGAGTTCTCTTACAACAATAGCTACCACACAAGCATCAACAAGGCTCCATTTGAAGCTCTCTATGGTCGGAAGTGTCGCTCTCCTATCTGTTGGAACGAGATTGGTGAAGCACAAATCACCGGTCCCGAATTCATCCAAGAAACGTCCGACAAGATCCTACAGATCTGTAACAACATTCAAGTAGCAAGGAGTCGGCAAAAGAGCTATGCCGACAAGAGACGTAAACCCTTGGAATTTCAAGTCGGTGATCTTGTACTTCTAAAGGTATCTCCTTAGAAGGGGATGATTCGCTTCTGGAAGAAGGGTAAACTAGCACCTCGCTATGTGGGTCCATTCAAGATCCTCGAAAGGATCGGGAAAGTGGCTTACAAACTTGAATTACCTCCATCACTTGCTAATGTACACCCTACTTTCCACGTGTCCAACCTAAAGAAATGTCTTGCTTATGAGAACCTCCATATACCTCTTGACGATGTGCGCATTGACGAAACGATGCACTTCGTGGAGAGACCGGTGGAGATCATGGGTCGCGAGATCAAGCAACTTAAGCGAAGTCGTATCCCTATTGTCAAAGTACGATGGGAATCTAAGCGTGGACCTGAATTTACTTGGGAACGTGAGGACCAAATGAAGCTCAAGTACCCTCACCTCTTTGCTGATACAGTCGCCTCAATTAGCTAGAATTTCGGGACGAAATTCCCTCAACATGGGGATACTGTGACCTTCCTGATTTTCATGTTTTCATTTTGGTATAATAATACATGTATGAATTTCAATCTTAGTGAAATGATTATATCAAGCCCTACTTTTATAAATTACAGCTTCAAAATTCCTACCCGCATTTGTTCTAGAATCCCTATATACACATAAATATTTGAACACATATGTGTGTATATATATATATATATACATTTATACATCATACAAGTACATATACACATATATATACATATATATATATAATTAAACATTATACAAGTACATACACATATACATGCATACTAGTTTGAACCCTAACCGATTGAACCCTAAATTAAACCCCACACACGGAATTTGACTTTTAAAACATTAATTTTGAATTCTTGAACTCCATTGACTTTCAAAAGTCAAAGCAGCCCAAACCTTGTAAATTCGAGGCAGCCATCGACGGGTTTTTGTTGAATTGGACTCCACACGGTTGCCCAAACCAGAATCGACTCGATTACCAGCCCAATTCGTTCACTTGCGCGGCACAATTGAAATTCAAACAAGTTTGACTCCATTAGTCAAACCCGTAATAACTCACCCTCAATCCATACAAATCGATGAGTAATCAATCCCGTAAATCACGCTCTAATACATCTCGCATGTACCTGGTATCAAAACGTGACCCAATTCACTCCCAATTAGTCGAAATCACGCGTTAATCGCTTCGACAGCCAGTACCACCAAATCACAATCAAGTCTGCTAATTTGAGTGAAATTAATCGAATTAAACCCCTCATTCACCTTCGCATAACTTGTTACAAACTCTCTGAACTTCCTATCAATCTACATATCACCTCTAATCACCGATCGAGCACCAAGAACATCGGAACTAAACTCGTAGCCGTCAGCCTTCGATACCCAGCCAAATCGAGTGAGGTTAGTCTCTTTCGATTCGTTTTCAAACGTACATCAAAAGCCCCTTATCAATTCGTATCCGACTTTTGCATCGGGTTCGATTTCTGTCGAATTCTTAAACCTGTTCATACGATTTTGATTCGGGGATTTCGATCGATTATTTTTACGTATTTAGTTTAACGGAATTCATATTTAATCAGCGAAACCATCTGGTCCGACTGGCTATGTCATTGCGCCATCGGACCAAATGGTGTGGGTTCGAAACGGCCGGCCTTTTTGCGCATACACTAAAAAATCAAACCCGGCCTCCCTTCCTGTCATGTTAATAACCCACCGGACCGTACTTGTACGCGAATAGCTCCACTGGTCCAGCGGTACAACGAAACACACACACAGGAACCACCCAGGTTCGAACCGGGTGGCCTGTTTAAATTTTTAAAACTAGTTTTACAGCTTCAAAAATTTTATAAAAAATATTTTTATAAACCTTACACTATTTGTAACAGAATAAAACCAAATTTGTAAATTTTCAATATAAATTCAGTTTTATTATGAATTTCGTTGTTCAAATTGTGTATTAAAATAATTAAAACAAAAACTTTAAATATAAAAAATTAATTTCTAAATAAAAGCAATAAATTTTATAAAAGTTTATAAAATGTTAACTCATTTAAAGCAAACTAGTATATATTTTTTTAGATGAAAAATAAAATAAAATTATTCATTTAATTTATTTAAATAGATGAAATTATTTATTTATTTTATTTATTTAAATAAAACACTATTCGCATAAGTAGAAATTCTTTTTCTAAACATGTATTTTCAATCCATATATTTTAACATATTTTTCACAAATAAAAAAATAAAAATTATTTATTTATTTAATTTAATTATTTAAATAAATAAAATTATTTATTTATTTTATTTATTTATTTAAATTAAACACTATTCGTATAAGTAGAAATTCTTTTTCTAAACATATATATTTTAACATATTTTTCACAAATAAATAAATAAAAATTATTTATTTATTTAGTTTTTTTAAATAAATAAAATTATTTATTTTATTTATTTAAATTAAACACTATTTACATAAGTAGAAATTCTTTTTCTAAACATATATATATATATATATATTTACACTCTATATATATGTTAGCATATTTTTCACAATTAAATAAATAAAATTAATTATTTTATTTAAATCTAACTCTACATCGGTGACTATTAAGTTCATACATATATACCTTGAACTCATAATACACATTAAATTCGTATTTAAGCATAGTATGCCTTTACATGGAATAACACAAATCTATTGGTACTAACCCACACACATCAAAACATGTTGAACCCTAGACTTAGACATAGACTTTAGTATACACTATTAACTCAATACACATTATACACTAGGTTAACGTGGTGAGTTACAAGGATCGTTTTGCCACCTAGACTCGCGTGCTAGCTACACTCTTGATTCAAATGAGTTTACATAGCCCCTTTTTTATTCTGTACCTTTGGGGTGAAACATGATTTACTTTTAAAACTTTTTGCATAGACTTAAATACAATTCAATAGTATGATATTATGTGTTATGTGCTTTATGTTTGAATGCAATGAGTTAAGACTACATATACATGACTTTAGTACAATCATTAACTCCGTACAAGCCAACGGTTAACATTGATAGATCTATTGAGTCTGACAAACCCACCCGGTTAGGGTGTTTGTTACCGACTTTACATTAGGGTAACCTGCGTGTTATGCCTCAGTCACAAGGTTTGATTGTACACACTTAGTTTAACTATAGATTCTCCATAAATGTCTTATACGCGTGTATCGTATGAATTGTATAAAACACTTTAAACTTAGTTAAGTGTCAAAACCTATGTATGCTCACCAACTTTTTAGTTGACCTTATTTTCATCATGTTTTAGGTACTAATGCTTGAGAATAAGTACAAGATGCTTCACTTAGGACCGATGACCTAGAATTTAATTTAAAGAGACTATTTATGTATTTCTATTTTCCTTGTATTGTTGGATTTATGTTTATTTGTGATATGAAATTGGTTGTTTAATTATTTAAACTTTAGTAAACCTTGAGCTTTTGAACAGTCTACATGTCCCGCCCCAACGTATTTCGCCGTCGGTTGGGGTGTGACACTATATAAGCTGATTACAACAAGATTGAAAGAGAGAAATCTTACGAGAAGATTAATGTAAGTTACAACCATATTCCAAAGTTAATAATTTGAATTTAAAGTCAGTTTGACTTTTCTTTTGCCTCTGCTGAGGGTATAGCCGTGTTGTTTTTCTTACTTATACTTTAAAATAGGGAATATTCCACCCAATAATAATTAAGTTTCTTCTAACTAAGGTTACTCACCTTTTTTCTAACAATAAAAACCACTTAAGTTTCAATTTTGGTCCATTGTTGTGAATTATTTTTATGAACGTTAATTTTTTTAAAGTTAAATGATCTAAAAGGAACATGTATGAAACTTGGTTTCTATTCACTGATTATATTTTTCAAGTTTAACCTAAAGAAGTAGTGAAAGTCCCTATGGCGTCATCTAACGAGTAGAACGCACACGATCAAACGCATTACTCGATGATTCTACTATGAGACGGAAGCATGAAGCGATTGAAACAATCACCCAAACACATAAGATAGGTGTACTACAGAAACGATGTATATAATCGATAACGAAGTTTTCATCACAGATTACAATACCAAAGAAGTGCACATCTCTACGTTTAAGCTCCAATTCAAACCTCTAGGTGAGCTCTACCTATAGGTGGTGACTCACTTCTCACAGAGACTCACTCCCTCTATGTGTGCTAACACTCTAGCATGCTTACCCACAAATGAACACTTGATGTTCTATTTATAGGAAAGTGAGTCCTGCCAAGTTCGCCCAGAACTATATAGGCGAACTTACCAAGTTCGCTCTTCAAGTTCGCCTAAACATTCCCTTAGGCGAACTTGACATGTTTGCTACATATACATTTAGAATTTTAGCTACAGTTACAAAAACATGCTCTAACAAGTAGGTAATTGGTATAAATGTTTTATTTCACTAAATAATAACCAATTGTCATAAATATTCTATTTAAGTCAAATTGAAAGAAATAATCACTAGATAGTAATCAAGTTTCATATATATTCTACTAGGTTAAAACTTATGTTTTACATAGGTTGAATAAATACAACTTGTTATAAAATAACATTTTTTATGAAGATTTGTATGTTGGATGTTATTAGTCATTGGTGAAATAAGAAAATAATGAAGATTTAAGAATATAAATAACAAATAATGAAGATCTAAGAATTATAAAATTATATTTTGAAATAAGATATAGTTGAAATTTTCTTATGATTTAGTAAATTTTAATAAAATATTAGAATAAATTTTAGATATTCAATTATTTAACATCATCATTATTTAATAGGAGATAAAGACGGAAAACAAAAATCTTAATTTCAGCAGAAGTCGACACGTAGCAAGTATAGTTATTCATTCACTATATTATAGGTTAAAAACCTGGTATATTATATAATGTGAATAAATGCAGTGTTATATATACTTAATAATAAATATTTAATATTACATATTTAAGACATATTACATAATTTTTAATACAAATTTTAGAAAACGTTATATAGTTATTTTTAGAAAATGCTTTATAAAAAGAATTAAAGAAATGTTCAAATTATAAAAATGTTTGATAAACAAAGCTTTTTTTTTTATTAAAAGACGTTTTATAAAAATAATTATAGAAATAATTATTATTTGACAGGAAACAAAAATTATAATTTTTTCTTAAGAAAGTTGTATAATTAATAGGAGAGGGAGGCAGGAAAAAAATATTAAGAATAAACATAGAAATAACAAGTGTCAATCAAAAATCTTTATTTATTATATAGTATTTTAAGTCACTTAATTTAAAAAAAAAACTGAACATTTAAAAAATTTCAGTAGTATTTTTGTTGGATAACCTTGTTCTTACCATTTTTGTACAATCTGATGATAATAGACGATGATTGTCAGCAAAATGAGGAAATTATCTAAGGACTACAATACACCGACAAAAGAGTTGGACTAATGAGTGAAATTTTGGCTGCGATACAAACCGTAAAGTATGTATTTCCTTACAATAATTGCTTCTGGATTTTGACTTCTGTATCCGGGAAATTGATTATTAGTTCGTGATACTACACAATTTATAGATGTTATGCATGGGAGCAAAGTTTCCGGTCTAAAATTCAAACTATAAGGAAAGATGAGCTTCTATGGTTATGGAAATCACAATTCTTGGGAGCGGTGAGCAACATTTTACAATTATAGACCAAATTTTGTTTTACCCTTTTATGAACAAATAACTTTTAAACTTGTCATTTTATCTCATTCAAAAAATCATTATTTCTAAAACCGTTTATTTAAGTTTAAAAATACTTTCTATGAAATAAAACGTATACTCTTCTACCCTCATACTTGTCGTACCCCCTCTCATTTACCTCATTCGAATAATCATCATTTATAAAACCGTTTTTTAAGTTTAAAAACATTCTATAAAATAAAAACGGGTTAGGTCATGTATACCCCCCTCCTAGTTGTCGCACCCCCTGAAAAAAAAACAATTTTTAAACTTGTCATTTTACTCTATTCGAAAAATTATTATTTCTAAAATCGTTCTTTTAAGTTAAAAACACTTTCTATAAAATAAGACGTATACCCCTCCCCCTCCTACTTTTCGTACCCCTCCCCCATTTTACCCCCTTCGAATAATAATTATATATAAAACCGTTCTTTAAGTTTGAAAACACTTTCTATAAAGTAAAAACAGATTATGCTATACGTACATCCTGAAAAAATAACTTTTAACCAATAATGACTAATTAACAAAAAGATAAAAGTAATAAAAAGAAATAAAAAGGTTTAAATTGTATTTATTTGAAACTTAAAGGGAGAGAACAAGTAAAAATGATGAAAGAGGATATGACAGGACCCGATAGAAATTCTTAAATTTTATAGCACTTATGTTAATTCATGTAATAAGTCCCTGGTTGTTTTTTTTCCTTTTTCTTTACTTGCTTGCAGTGCAACGATTTCATATTGAACAGTCTTCCAGTTCTTGTGTCGGTGATTTCATTTGGTTTTTTCACATTGCTTGGTGGAGATTTAACACCCTCAAGGGCTTTCACATCACTTTCCTTATTTACAGTTGCGAACTCCTTTAAACACACTTCGTAATTTAATCACTCAGGTGATCCTTTCACCAATTCATATGTCTTCATTCTTCAGATAACTAGTCACCAACAGTGGTGGATACAGAAATTTTTATAAGAGGGTCAAAATACGAGTGGGTAAAAAAGAAACAGAGGAAAAAAAATGAAATGACAATAAAAAATATAGTTCATCAAATATTTGTAATAATCAAATAAATATACAAATTCACTTCTAATTTTAATATGAACTCAACCAAACTGTTAATAAATTAATATTAATAATTATCTTTTATCAAGATTATTCCTTCAAAACCTATTAGTTTGGAGCCTACTTCAAAAGTGAGAGATTAATACTAAAAATGTTATATTCTAAAAGGTGATTTAATAAAATATTATTACTTAACTTAACCTTTATTTAAATAACACATAATTCCGTATATATTTTACTAATCAACAAAAGATTTTCGTAAATCTCTACCATGTATTCAATGTTTTTAAAATCTACACAAATTTTGTGGATCCTTCATCCTTATTATTTGACTTTTTTTGGATATCAAATAATTTATGGGTTCCTTTTTTAAAAAACATGCTACATTAACTGCATGAAGAATGCTATGCATGAGGAGTTATCAAGTTAGGGACTCACAGGACCCATGTAATATACGGGTTAAATAAAGAAAATATTAAATAATTAGTAATAAAGATCTAGGAAACATAAAATGATATTTTGAGATAAGATATGATTGAAATAATATATAATTAAGTAGTTTAAGTAATAAAATAATAATACCAAACTTTCGTTTTAAAAAAATCGTTTTTTGTAAACAACTGTTTTTGAAAAAATGTCTTTTTTAAATAAAAATCTCGTTGTTTGAAAACTCCGGTTTTTAATTATTTTCGTTTTTTTATAAAAATTTTATTTTTTAGAGACCGGGTTTAAAATATTTCATATTTATTAAAAACTTCGGTGTTTTAGAAAAACTTCGTATTTTATTAAAATTTTGTTTTTTTAAGGTGCGTTTTTAATAAAAATATCTGGTTTTTAATTTATCAAAAAATCCGTTTTTTAATCTGAAAAAGGTATAAATAATATCAGTACTATTTAATGTTATTATTTAATAAGAGAGAGAAGCGGGAAAATTAGTATAAGGAGGCCTAGAATTATGCCACTTAGCATCCTAGAATTTCATTTATTATATATAGAACATAGAAGACTTGACGCATAATGATTTCGCCTAGACGGTCTATAAAAATAGTAAATAAAAACCTAATCTAGACTTCTAAGTAAATAAGGGAAGACGTATGGACTAGACCGCACTGACATGCAAGTGTACCTATCGAGTGTAACACAGTTTAATGGTAACCGGATTATCGAACCCTAGAGACACTGTATAACTATACTAGACTTTGACTCGAACTATGAATGATTGATTGGGGGTTTTCTACACTACTAATTAAATTAATGAATCAACAGAAAACATATGAACGACCCTAACTATCAAGACAAGGACTTGGGAATATCTGGAATGAGAAGAATACCACCTAAGTCGGAATCCTACTTGCAAAGTCGGAATCCTATTTATAGCCAAGTGAGTCCTAGTTCGCCCGAAACTATATAGGTGAACTTGTCAAGTCCTACCGGTTATGGTTATCTGAATCATTTAAGGCTAACTTATCCAGATGTTCCTGGTTAGCCTCCTCCATAAGAGCCATGGCTTGGCGCCCGCACTCCACTGCCTATGAAAGTTTTAAGTTAGAAGTATCACAGGCAGTCTTCCAGTTTGTGGTCGTATTCAGATGTAGCTCGCGGGCGCACGCATCTTCTTCTTTTGAGAGGACAACTCCCACTCAAGCTTCTTAATTTTCTCGACACTCCGCCGGCCCTCCTCCACCTCACGTTTAGGGTCCTCGTAACAGACACACTCAGCATGAAGAACTTCCCAATCTCTCAACAGTTCTGACACGGAAGCCACAGTACCAGCAACATCCCTAGAAACCTGATTTTTAAATTGGTCGTGAAGGCGATCTTTCTGAAAAAGTCGCTCGGCGGGATGAAGAGATAAACGAATGAAGTTATTATAGATAGCAGGGTCCGTTAGACGGGTACCTTGTGTGAGCCGCCAGTTGGGAACATGGATGATATCCGCTGATGGAGTATTCTCCGTAGAGGTTTGGGGTGGCAACGCCGGAACCCACGGCTGACAGAGGAACATTAGGTTTGACGGATGCGGGGTCTTCCAAGTCCACAATATGGGGACCACTCGTGGCGGCCCCAGAAGTTTCATTCACCGACGGGTCAGGAATATTGATCTTCGAATGATGTGGCTGAGAAGGTTGGGAAGGAGCTTCCTGATGTTGGTCAACCAGAGAAATAGTCGGGCTCTCCATGTCAAACTCGCTGAAAAGAAAATAAAAATAGACACTAAAACACACAATGAACGAGAGTTAACAATGAAAAGGCATACCTAAGGCAGCTTCTTCCACGGATTTCAGAGAGTCAGATAATCTATGTTTCTTCCCGTGCGGGGAATGTAGCATCTTCTCAGCAGAGGAAGACTTCCTCTTTACCAACCGTTTCAATTTTTGTCTAGCGCCAGAATAACTGGCGTAGAGCCGTCAGGGGTTTCTCGCTCCGCATCTGGACCTGCGTGACGCTTATGACGAATCAATAGGGGTTCTTCACTAGATGAACCTGAAGGCGCATCGCTAGAAAACATCGCAAAAGCCTTACCTGCAGAGTTAATGGAGTTAAGAGGCCTAGGATTAAGGACATAAGTCACACCTGAAGTATCTCTAGCTGCTATCACTGTCGATAGCGCAGGGGTACAAGAAGTTGTCCTCACACCTGTCTAGAATGGCAGACTCCCTGGGCGCCAAATCCCGCCAAGCCATCTTTCCTTGGGGGTCATCAAAGAGTGTGTCATAGACGCTATCCATAGCCGGAGGACAAACATAAATTAAGAAAGAACAAAAATCAAGAAGAACATCAATTAAAATCATTCCTTGCCCGCCAACAGAATAATAAGGAGCCTTATCCACACGCTTCCTGATTTGACTCATCCCTACAGCCACCAAGGCACTCTAGCGGATAGATTTTATCTCTGCAGGGCTGGAAATGAGGGCATTATACCAATCCTTGCCTTCAAAATCCTCCACGTCCGGTTCCACAAGAGAGTTGGAAGCGAAGCGGATATTCATGACCAGGGGAACCACCTATTTTTTAATAAAGAAGAAACGCTCGCTGGTGTGTTTGTGTTTTAATGTAAAAATATAAGTAAATATACTTTTTGGATGATTTCACAAGATCAGGTTTTAAATTTATAAAATGATAATTACGTTAACTTAAAGTAGACACAATAGGCAAGTGTACCTATTGCAGCGTAATATAGTTTAGGTAAGAACCAAGTATCGAACCAATGGACACAGTTGAGTTCCAATATTCAAATTTTGTATCGTTTAGCCGGATTAACTAGTGAGTGGGTTTTGTGTGCTTGTGAAGCAGAAAAGTAAATGACAGTATAGTAAATAACATAAAAGTAAAAATGTGCGTGAAGTGTGTAACATAAATGTAACTAGCAGAATAGTAAATAGAAGGAAAGTAAATAAGGCGAAAATGATCATATTACGGAATGTATTGCTTCGGGATTCGAATCAGCTTGCTACATGATAATGTTAAGCTGACTAATTCAGTGGTATGACTACTACAAACTTGTGACCCGGGTCACCGCTAGAGCCTCGTCCTCACTACATTTAATTCACAAATTATAATCTTTAAAAGTGGTAGTGCCTCCCGTTAGGGACAACATTTACCCTCAACCTATCGAATGGTCATCTCCGAGTTGGTTTACGACATCAGACTCAAAATGATTTATATGAAAGTTAAATAGGTGATTATATTTTGCTCACCGGGAGGCGGTGTAACAATGGGACCAAGTATAAAGACGTACCATTCCCAACATGAGTTCACCAATTCTTGGTCGCATAATAATCTCGTATAAAGCCGTACGATCTTAGAAGTATAGACCAAGCCTTGGCTTATCAATCTCTGCTCGTATAAAGACGTACGAGTTTCAAAGGAAGTTTGATTATAAAGGGTTTTACGATCTTACTTTTTAAAATCAAGACACTCGCAAATATAAAGACGGAATTAAACAATAATAAAAGCCCATCGAAAGATGGTTTTTGAGAACGAATTAGTTAAAGATATAAACATACCACTTCATTAATACGTTAAACATTAACATGCACCAAACATCATATTCACCCTAGCAATACAAAGAAGTTTTAGCCACGAATGGCCATAACGACTAGCGTAATGATGAGTTTCGTAGGCTCCCCTATTATGTAACAAGGAGGAAGAGCCCCTCTATTCTCTACTCTAACTACGAGAATGCTCTCTTCTTGAGTGATCTTAGGTCTGGATTGGTGTGTGAAGTGAAGAACTCAAGCCTCCTATTTATAGGCCTCAAAATGTGCAATGCACGGCCGTACAATGGGTTGCACAGTCTTGCAAAGGCCTAGGGAATCAAACAGGGTACAGAGGACACGGTATTGGGCCATGGGAAGCAAGGGACAGCAATGCATGACCGTGCATTGGGATGCACGACTGTGCATCCCCTTGCTTTCTCCCAGCTTTGTCTTTTAGCTGCCTTGTTGAATTTTGTTGACAAATTTTGACTTCTTAGGGGGTTAATGCTCGGGAATGAATCTTCTAGAAACTTGAATTCTTGGTGTTTTTGATAGGATTTAGCTTGATTTATATTTTCAACACCGAATAATCTGCAATTACAAAATATAAGTGTTTTAAGCATAAATTGCAAGATTATTATTCAATTAGTACTATAATGTGGGATTATTATCTACGTAAAATATGTATAAATGATGGCATATCACTCGTGCCAGTCATGAAAACTAGAAGGGGCTTTGGTAATATGGCTTCTGACCTTCCCACCGGGGCCCACGAAAGAAAACCAGCTATCACGCAACACCATTTTATAAAATACATTAAACCGACCGCAGGTAGGTTCGACGCCTTGACTCCTGCAGCTGAACTCAAAATGGACGACAAGGCAAAGTCCCATAGGATGCATTTGTGAAATATGCACTTGATAGCAGTTTAGAAGATTCCCAATAAATGTGGTAGTCGGAAGGGGAAAGTTGCAATGAATGAGGAAAGCCGAATAAAGAGCAATGTTGCCATTTAGAGCGTCGATAGCAGACATGCCGGCAGTAGGGAGCTCCAGCTCCCACTGGGGATCCAGGCAGTACGTCTCACAGAACTTCTCGAATTCTTCTCGGTTCCACTTGATGGGGGTGTTCTCAATCAAGCACATGTCGGGACCTTTAATTTTAGCTTTTCCCCTATGCGCACTAGACACCATCAATCTGAAAGAAAGAGGGAGAATGCGGGAAGCAAGAAAGGAAGAAGGAGAAAGGGAAGGCGGTGAGGAAGAAATGAGGAAACCCTAAAGGCTTTTTATAGGCTTCACATTTGATGCCGGGGTAGAAGGGCGTGAAAATTCGTGCAGCGGGTGGTCCCGGAAGCGATTGTAGGAGGACACGTCATGAGTGCAATAGTAAACACCGAATGAAAAGTACAAGGAAGGGACTCGCACACCTGCAAAAAACAAAGTAATGATGACGCCCGAGAAACCTGTGACACCCGGTAAAGTCAAAAGTCTTGTCAGCCACCAAATAGAGTACTAGCAAAGGGCGCGTACACACTCAAAATATCGAAATCCTAAACACCACACGCGAGAAAGATTGTTGAGCCAAAAGTCATGCGTACTTACAAATATTAAAGTCCAAAGCCATGCGTAGATTATTTACGCATAACTTCGGACCAGGCGGGACTTGAAGATGTAATGACCCTCGCGGAAAATAGCAGCCGCGCGCAAGCATGGCTTACGGAAGAAGAAACATGTCTGACAGGTACTTCACATAAGTACAAAAACACCTGCGCGCATGAAAGGATATTGCACAGAAGAACCAGGGAATGTCGCCACATAGGAGACCCCACCATGCACCTCGGTGGTCCCAACACATATGACAAGGCTCCCACTAACGGTTGCAAGTTAGGGGACAAAAAGGATATCCTTGATAAGGACCTCTCCACCAACAACACGCGCGCCAGGTCTGCCCTACGAAAGGAACACCATAGTACTCCCTCTCACTATAAATAGCGGACCACACCTTAGGTATAATCCATCTACTCTCTTTACAGACTCACTCACGCTTTCATACTCAAGATACTTACTCTCACGCCGTAGGGCCGGTACAGGGAGTATTCCCTCCCTGTAACGCCCTAACGTGTCGATACCTTGTGTAGGATTTCATCTAGATTAAGAGAAACGACCCCCATTTGGTTACTCATTGGAGCTTAGATTTACACTAATTTAATCACTCGGGTGATCCTATCACTAATTCATATGTCTTCACTCTTTAGATAACTAGTCACCAGAATTGGCAAAATGAGCAGGTCCCACGGTTGGGTAACGGGTCAAAGGTTGAGTCGGAACACTTTATTCCAAAATTTTAATTTTGATAAATAACTAGTGTTTCAAATATGATTATACCTTTTCAATCTGTGGTTTAATAAAAATATTTAGGAGGCTTTATGCAAAAAAAATTATATGTTAGGCTACTTTTCACCCATTCGACCCTTTACCTGTTTCATTTTGATCTATTATTACTAGGACCCCGTGTATTACATGGGTTAAATAAAAAAATATTAAATAATCAGTAATGAAAATCTTGGAAAGATAAAACGATATATTGAGATAAGATATGATTGAAATTATATATAAATAAGTAGTTTAAGTAATAAAATAATAATATCATTTTTTTTAACTTTCGTTTTAAAAAATAATCGTTTTTGTAAACAACTGTTTTTTTAAAAATGTCTCTTTTAAATAAAAATCTAGTTGTTTGAAAACTCCGGTTTTTAATTATTTTCGTTTTTTATAAAACTTTTATTTTTTTAGAGACTAGTTTTAAAATATTTCATATTTTAAAAAAAGTTCGGTGTTTTAGAAAAACTTCGTATTTTATGAAAAAAAATTAAAAGTGTGTTTTTTAATAAAAATATCTGGTTTTAATTTATCAAAAAATCTGTTTTTTAATCTGAAAAGGGTATAAATAATATCAGTACTATTTAATTTTATAATTTAATAAGAGAGAGAGGCGGGAAAATTAGTATGAGGAGGCCTAGAATTATGCCACTTAGCATCCTAGAATTTCATTTAATATATATAGAAGATAGAAGATTTGACGTATAATTATGCCGCCCAGACGGTCTATAAAAATAGTAAATAAAAACTTAGTCTGAACTCCTAAGTAATAAATGGAATACATATGGACTAGACCGCACTGACAGGTAAGTGTACCTATCGAGTGTAGCAAAGTTTAATGGTAAACCGGATTATCGAACCCTAAAGACATTGTATAACTATACTAGACTCTGGCTCAAACTATGAATTATTGATTGGGAGATTTCTACACTACTAATTAAATTAATGAATCAAGAGAAAACACAAGAACGACCCTAACTATCAAGACAATGACTTAGGAATATCAGGAATATGAAGAATACCACATAGGTCGGAATCCTACTTGCAAAGCTAAACTCCTACCGATTATGGAAACTATGATGGATCTGGTTTTCTAAGGATAAAAACTCTAGACAACCTAATGGATCCCTAATCACTCTCAGGTTGTTACCAACTAAGAAACTCTAAAGATGTACTAAACTCACCAGATGGTCAGGTTACTTTTCAGTCTCTCCAACAAAGATAATGTACCCAACAGATAGATCACCTCTCGGTCTCACTGTCCACAATACATTCAAAGAATGCACGAGGTAATCTTAGACTAACAATTATGACACGGATTAGCTATAAATACTAAGAACACCTAAGGGAAACTTTCCTCTCAGACAGATTTCACTAAGGATCCTAATACCAAAGACTAACCGATTACCTCTCATTTTTCGGGTATTGAGATAAGATGAACGCTCACATCTATTTACTCTCAATCACAGCTCCTATGGGATACTACGTATAGCAAGCCATACAAACAACCACAAACATAGTCTATGATATAGATACGCTATTCAAACGGAAAGACATTCACAAATAGCATATGGAACTTATTATTAATCATACAACAGATCTAAACACTCAGAATCACAATAGTAATTAAACCAAGATTGTTACAAAAGCATTAACCCAACATTCGAATCCAAAAACCGATAAAAATCAATACTTTAACAAAGTAATCATCACAAACCTAGGCAGTATCAAGGTTTTAGCCTCATATCATACTCAAAACATCCATGACAAAAGTTAATAAGCAAAACATAGGTTTAAACATAGAAATCACAGATAAAGATTCAAACAAAATACGTAAATCTAACAAACCCGGGATCCAAAGTCTTCAACTTTGCACCTGATTTGGCTTCCAAACTCTAGAAATCACCCTAGAAGGTTGCTCTGATGGCTGAATGATCGATTCCTGGCATTATGAATTTACTAGTCTATCTATAATCGAATTAGGGCTTTTTCACAAAATTTAGGCCTCTCGCGTATCGCAAGATAATGGTCCGAGTCCTTCGCGTACCGCGAAGGACAATTTAGTCGCACGCACATCTAGAACTCCTCGCGTGTCGCGAAACTATGTGCCTTCACCTTCGCGTACTGCGAGGGAATGGATTTCCAACATTCTTCATTATTTTCTTTGGGCTTTCTTCTCATGCTCGATTTCTTCGTGATATCACTTTCTATTTCACATGAGCTTCTGTAATGCTAACATTGACTCAAAACAAAGCAAAAACAAGTAAAACGAACACAAAACTATATAAAAACATACTAAACCAATAGGAATAAAGATGTGTGCTTTGCACTACATCACATAACATATATATAACATAACCCAAACCGATCCATATATAAGTAAGTGTTTCTTTTTTCACTGAAATAATCTTCTTAACATGTAGTTGTTTGGCATGATATCGTAATTTTTTAGCTATTTCGTTTAATGGGTATTTGTCGGCGATGAATGCATATGTTTCCTTACAGCGTTTGGAGGAACTATTTTTAGCTAAAGAGAGAATTCTGATACCCAACCCACCTCTTGAACCGGGGCTTCCTGCAATTTCAATAAAAAAATGGCTACTTTTCATGGGATTCAAACGCCCTAAAGCCAACATTAGTAGATATAAACATAGATATACAAGTTGGCAGCTTAGTTGCAATTGTAGGTGGCACAGGAGAAGGAAAAACATCCCTTATTTCAGCAATGCTTGGTGAGCTTCCTCCTTTGGAGAACTCAACTGCTATCATCAGAGGAACAGCTGCTTATGTCCCTCAAATTTCATGGATATTCAATGCTACAATAAGCTGGTGCATATTCAAGATGGGTTTGGGTTGAAATGGGTGTTTTGTTAAAAATGGGCCAGGCTTGACCTACAAACACTTCTATAAGCAATAAATGTGTAAATTATGATAATCTAAAACACTCATGCTATGCTAGCCTATAACATTTAGTTAAACGCCGATGTTGCATGTCCTGCGCTTGCAGGTACGTGAAAACATATTGTTTGGATCTAAGTTTGAAGCTTCAAGATATTGGAAAATAGTACAAGTAATTGCATTGCAGCATGACCTTGATATTTTTCCAGTTAAGTGCCCAAGTTGTGTATACCGTGTTGTTTCTTGATGGTTTGGGGTTAAATTTTCTCCTGTTGTTTGTTAGGGTCATGATCTAACTGAGATTGGTGAAAGAGGGGTGAATATTAGTGATGGTCAAAAGCAAAGGGTCTCAATGGCTAGAGCAGTGTACTCAAACTCAGATGTCTACATATTTGATGACCCGTTAAGTGCTCTAGATACTCATGTTGGCCGAGAGGTAAACTTATGGTAGCTTTTCTGTTATTTACACCGTTGTAGAAGACTAATTTGAAACAAGTGTATTTTTATCTTTAAAACCAGTATGGTCTTGCTATATTTAAAAAATAATCGTTGAACTGGGTTTGTACGTTTTAAAAGTGTTTTCATGGTGTTTTTTTATGACGTTTTATCATGGCGTTTTTTGAAGACGTTTTTTATGAAGTTTTTCATTTCGTTTTTTTCACTGCGTGCGTTTTTCTTGACTTTTTTCATGGCGTCTTTTTCATTGAGTTTTTAAGATCTAACGATACCTTCACCAATCGATTTAAGCAGTTTTTTTTAAGACACATTTAACCCAAGAACTAAAGCATCAGTTAAAAAACACCATGACCATAATGTAAAACACCATAACCGGAATGTAAAACATTATGTGTAAAACACCGCACCCGGGTATAAAAGACCTGGACCAGTTATAAAACACCATGACTAGAACGTAAAACGTCGTGTGTAAAACACCATCATCAGAATCTAAAACGACATGTGTAAAACACCATGACTAATCTAAAATGTTTTGTGTAAAACACCATGACCAATATCTAAAACGTCTTGCATAAAACACCATGCCTAGGTGTAAAACACTATCAACAGAATCTAAAACGCCATGTGCTACCATGTAGAAAACGCCTAGTTCATGTAAAAAAAATGATTTTTAAATTACCAATCTAAAACACCATGATCTGAATGTTAAACGCACAGTTCAAAAACATCATAAAATGTCTAGTTTCGAAACAACATAAAAACCCCAGTTCAAAAACACCATAAAAGACGTTTTTTTTATATATATCAATATCATACTCGTTGGAAAGATAAAAAAACGCTCGTTATTATGGTGCATTTAAAAAAAATGCATAAAAAGTTATGAACGTTTAAAAGAGATGGAGGAATATGCAAGTGACTTGCATGTGCATTTTCCTTGTCATGTGAGTAGCATGTGGATGATGGGTTTACGTTTTTGCCCTTTTTCTTTGCAATCCTTCTTTGACACATGTCACTCTATGGTGACTTCCTACACTTCCTAGGGTTTTTAGGCTTCTTAGAATATCCCTCCCATATATATATATATATATATATATATATATATATATATATATATATATATATATATATGGTCGAGTTCATGAGAAAACAAAAAAACTCATCATTAAAGGTAATGCATATGTGTAGTATACCTAAAAAACCTAACCCACTCCCAAAAACCTAACCCCCCACCCCACCCCCACCCAAAAACCTAACCCCACCCCCCAAAAACCTAACCCCACCCACCCACCCCTCTAAAACCTAACCTAAAAGATAAACTAAACCCTAAAGGTAAACCGACTATTTTTTCGAGTATTTTTTTTTTAAACGAGGACGACGTGGGAAACATGGTCTCCGGACCACTTTTTAGTTTTTGATTTATATTTTCAACCATGAAAAAATAACAAAAATCACATTTTTGTGTCATATTTCAGCATTACATCAGCATGTTACATACGTAACACGGGATTTTACATACGTAAACATGATTTTACATCAGCATGTTACATACGTAACACTTTAGAAATAAATCCTTCGACATCTGAAATCTCGATCGAAACGTGTCGTCGTCATATTTTGGATTATCGACAAAGTAATAATATATAAGAACCTTGTGAGCCTTTACACGATCATGATGCACCTATCGTTTTTTTAATGTGCCGTGTCTTCAATTTTGGATATAGCGGCGACAACGTTGGTAAGAAGTTGAACCCCAATTCGGAACAGAACTAGTCACCAATGACGGGGGAAAGAATAACATTGCGTCGCACTTTTTTGAAAAAAAAATTTATGTTAGAAGTAGTAGAAGAATAGAATGAAAATGATGTAAAAATTAGGTTGAAATGTATTCCATTTATAGGGTTAAAATAATTTTAGTTAATTTTTTTAAAATCCCCCAACGGTTCCCCTCATGCCAAAAAACTCATATCTAATCTTGATACAACTCTCAAATAGAACCAACAATAAATTTGAGAAGAATCCTTTCAATACACACAAAAATGCAATACAGAATATCTAGATAAACTCTATTTCAAACAAGAACAAGAACTCACTCGGACCAGCAACATGATGATATATGAACAAGAATACGAACCATCTCTCTCT
The DNA here is from genome assembly GCA_023525975.1 of Smallanthus sonchifolius. NCBI lineage: Eukaryota > Viridiplantae > Streptophyta > Magnoliopsida > Asterales > Asteraceae > Smallanthus > Smallanthus sonchifolius. The sequence continues at coordinate 31,408,574 of CM042045.1, forward strand.
CTCTCTCTCATCATGATTAGACGACTATATTGTTAAACTATTAATTAATGATGCAGTTACGGAAGCAATCAAATGACTCAAGAACGATTAGCTAATCAAAGACCATAAATTCGAACCAAAGGTTCCAAGAACCAAGTTTTTATCATTCAAATTCAATCAAAAACTAATCATAAACATTCATTAACCCTAATATTTATACTCGATCCTAACCACCTAAAGATAATGATAAACTAGAACAAAGATGATAACAAATAAAAGATAAACATTAAATGATCTATAAAATAAATAAACTTAAATAATTCAAATTCTTTCTTCCATATCTATCTGTATCATACTCCTCATCTTCGAAAAAAAACTCATAAGTTTTGCATAAGCTTGACAACACAAATTCGGATCAAAACCACCTGGATCAAAAGGAACAACAACTCGTTTCTTATCCTTTACCATCATGATCCGACTACGTAGTTCAACTTCATGATAGATTTGCATTAGTTTATGTTGATCCAAGAGGCAAAGGTGTTGTTCAAATGACCCGTCTGGAAGCTCTGCATGCGCACCAAGTTGCCCAGTAAATGGGTTCGTCTTTACCAATTTTCCTTGCGGTCCCATTGGAGCCGTAATATTATCTTTTTTTGCACCAATAGCATTATTCTTTGACAGGGAAACTTCTAAGTATATTAAATCTTCATGGACATCCAAGGCTTGTATAGTATTAAATCTTCCATATAATGTTAATTCTTTCATGATGTTTTTATTAATTGGTTCATCATTATTCCTTTTGAATTGCACCCCAACTAAATCAACCTTATCCATAGAATACCGATCATATTTTTTATTGAACCATTCATTTGAAAATAACAAATTAAATGGCTCGCCAATATTCTCCATATTTTGAATTTCAAAATGCATAATCCTAAAATTCATAATCCTAACTTTTCTTTTAAGAAACCTTTCAATATTCATAATCCTAAAATTGAAAAATTAAACCCAAATAAACAAGCAAGTTTCACATTTTGACTAATCACAAATCAAATACACACATAAAATATAAATTCAATTAACCTATAAATTAAAGTAAAACACATAAATTAAACTAAAACACAAATAGAGAGTGGAAAGGGGGTTAGGACTAAATCACTAACTTGCTTGAGTGCTTTCAAGTTAAATTTCTTTCAATAATTTTCAATTGTTAACTTCAATCGTCAACCTGTTACCTCATGTTTTCAATTTCCAATTTCAATATATTATATTAGATTAAAACACAATTTCAACTTTCATCTTTCAATATATTAAAGTATTAAACTAAAACACAAATAGATAGAATTAAAGTATTAAACTAAAACACAAAATATTAAACCTGCTTCAATTTTCACTTTGAAATTCTTTCAAACTTCAAATTTTCCATTGTCGGCACTCCTGTCGCTTGGTTGCCTTAAGATAAATATGTAATGCCGTAATTTTTTTTTTTTTTTTTCAACACTTAATTAGGTTTAAAAAGTTTAAATGAGTATTGGGTTTATTTATGGGTCTATGTGTAATGTGTTATTTGGGCCTATTTTGTTTAAAAGTTATATGGAGCCGGGGGTCTAAACGGGAGCAGCCTCTCTATCCCTTGGGATAGGGGTAAGGTTTGCCCTCATCACACCCTCCCCAGACCCTACTAATAGCGTTAGCTATGTGTGAGATTATACTGGGTACGTTTGGTTTGGTTTGGTTTGTTTAAAAGTTATTGGGTTAAAGTTAAACTATTAAATGTTTGGTTTAAAAGGTTAATAATTAATGGGTTAATTGTTATAAGATTAAAGGTTTGGTTTAATTGTTTTTTTTAATCTATTTTCCGAAAAATATTTATTTCGGTCGATTTCAAAATTTTATGGGGGTCGGCGTCAAAATTTTATGGGGGTCGGTCGAAAATATACCATATATATAACAAAAAAAAATATTTTTTTAACGTTGTCGGCCGACCCGCCCGGACCTTAATAGGTCCGCCAATGAATACCCACGACACCACCTCCATTAACGATCGAAGTATATTTAAGAAAATCATCAAACAGAACCGAAGAAGCCAACGATGTCGGCATCGTTTGAGCGGTTGAAAAAATTAAGGATGCCTCTTCTCCATCATCACTTTCATCCCAAACGACGGTACCTGAATCATCCTCACTTTCATCCCAAACGACGGTATTCGAATCGGGTTCGTCATCCGTCAAACTCTCCTGATAGATAGGTTCAGAGAACCGGGGCTGGTGACAGCCAAATGGATACTGCTCTCCGTCGCCTCCTTCATCCCTGACAACGGTGCTCGACTCGGTTTCCGTCTTGCACATCTCCCTTTGCAACTCAAGATCTTGTATCATTTGTCGGAGCCATTTGATCTCTTATTGTATTTCAAGATTACGGACTCGTTGTCAGAGCCGCTTAATCTTGAGATCCCGTGGGTCGGGTCCAACTCCACTGCTGCCTCTGTCGGCGACTTTGCGAGTTGAAGGTTGATCTTCTCCACGAGCACGCGAATAGAACTCATGTTTGTCGTTGCCTCTGTCGGCGATTCTACGAGCAAGCAAGTATTCCTCTCCACGTCGAGCCATTTGAGAACCAAAAGCTCTGATACCAACTGATGCAGTTACGGAAGCAATCAAATGGCTCAAGAACGATTAGCTAATCAAAGACCATAAATTCGAACCAAAGGTTCCAAGAACCAAGTTCTTATCATTCAAATTCAATCAAAAACTAATCATAAACATTCATTAACCCTGATATTTATACTCGACCCTAACCACCTAAAGGTAATAATAAACTAGAACAAAGATGATAACAAATATAAGATAAACATTAAATGATCCATGAAATAAAGAAACTTAAATAATTCAAATTCTTTCTTCCATCACTATCTGTATCATAAGAGCAAACAAGTATTCACTTCCACGTCGAGCCATTTGAGTACTAAAAGCTCTGATACCAAATGATGCGGGAACGGAAGCAATCAAATGACTTAAGAAACAATGATTCAATCAAAAGCTTTAACCGAACCGAATGGTTCAAAGAAACCTTAAAGGTGTTCTTTACAATAATCAATAATAAAAAACTAATCAAACAAGTCTAGATCTCCTGTATAAAAAGAGATCTCAAAAGAGATCAGGGCCGGTCCTGAGATTCCCAAAATGTATTGGGCCCGGGACATTTAAAAAAAACGGGCCCCATAATATAAACTTATAATGGCATAATAAAAAAACTATAACAAACGAATAACGATTATTTTGTTATTTTTTAATAAGTTTGAAAATCTAGTCGGCTTTTTTTTTAATTTCGAAGTGTCAAATTACCAATTTATAAAGTTAGGGGTTAGTTATGCCATTTTCGCATGCCATTTTCGCAAAGTCAGGGATGCCATATTAATAATTACAAAGTTGTGGGTGACTTTTGTAATTTAACTAAAGTTAGGGGGAGCAATTATATATTTTAAAAAGAAGATAAAAAGGAGGGCTGCAGGAATCGAACCTGCAACCTCCTAAAGTGGAAGAACATTAACATGTAATTTAAAACAAACCCATCTAATTCAAGCTTTTGTAATATTCTAAAACATGAAATATGTAACTGGTGGAGACAATTTAAAGGGTCAAACTCAAGTAATTTTTTTTTAAACTACGGGACCCTTAGGAGACCGGGCCCCGCATGGTCGCCCTCCCCGCCCCCTTCCCTGGAAGAGATAAAAGTCTAATAGATAGGTACTAATAATTTAAAAAAACTAAGAAAAAAACAAAGATATAATTGCATGAACTCCAAATCCTAGATAACTCTTGACTTTGGAAGGATAAATCCCGTGAGATTATTTCGAAGTCAAATTACTCGGCCATATCTCCCGGGTCGGGTTCAAGGCGACCCGATGCTCCTGCATCAATTAATATACACTTTGCATAACTTTCAACCTACTTTACTTGTTTTCTTTTTATTTAAATCTTTTATTTTTACCCATGCAATCAATTTGGAGGTAGAAAAACCAACCCAAATCAATCGATTCGTAAGTAAACGGGCAAATTTCCACCTCTAATTTTAGTATATTTTGATAACATAGTCCTATACATCATATTAGTTTTCTATATACCACAACACATTTTATCTCCAGGTTTTTGAAAAATGCATCAAGGAAGAACTGAGAGGGAAAACAAGAGTGCTTGTCACAAATCAGCTACATTTTCTTGCTCAGGTGGATAAAATTATTTTAGTCTCAGAAGGTATGGTTAAAGAGGAAGGAACCTTTGAAGAACTCTCAGAAAACGGGTTGATGTTTAATGTATTAATGGAAAAAGTTGGTCGATTGGATGAACACACGGATGGAAGTGATTGCAGAACCAATCTTAATAATGGATCCTCAAAACAGTATGCTGATGAGGTGGCGGCCGAGTCCACTAATGATCAAAGCATCACAACAAAAAAGAATCTTAAATCTGTTCTTATTAAGCAAGAAGAAACTGGCATTGTTAGCTGGAAAGTACCTCGAGAATCGCTTTATAAAAGAAGTAGATTAATATTGTGATAATATACTTTTTGTGATCAATTCTAAAACATTAATTATTATACAAAATTAAAAAAATTGAGTTAAAAAAGCGGTTGTGTGTTGGCCCAACTCAACACAACTTGACCATGACTAAAATATTACACGTTTTAACCCATATCCAACCTGCCCACATTTTGTCACCTCTACTTGGTAGATATATTTCTTTGGTCTATAACTTGGAGAAAGTTCAGCAGCTATTTAAGATTTTTGGACTATTCAGTCCCTATAACTATGTGAGAACTAAATATGTTGATTAAATTTACAGGTATACAGATGCTTTAGGAGGTCTATGGGTCGTTATGATATTATTCACTTGTTATATTTCAACTAAAGTGCTTCGAATATTAAGTAGCACGTGGTTAAGTTACTGGACAGAACAAAGCAGTACAACAACTCGCGGGCATGGTTTCTATATTCTCATCTATGCCCTCTTGTCCCTTGGAGAGGTATGTGAACACCGGTCAATTTGAGTTGTGTTATTGTTAACGGGTGGAATGTAAGATAAAGGTAAAATAAAACGGTCAAAATTCACTAAATGTGTAAATTATTTTACTTAAAAGAAATTTTTATTGTTATTTTAATAATAATATTTCTTAATCATATTTAATTAGTTAAAACTTAAACAAAGTTTTTAAAAACTGGACCAAAATACCAAATGCGTTGGTCCAACCAGACGCTACCCGCACATAAATTACTCATTTTGACACGTTGTCACTGCTATGATTTTTTTTCCTGGAACCCGAAAGTGTATGCTTACTCCAGTTGCTGCATGCAGGTACTGGTAACTTTTGCAAATTCTTTTTGGTTAATTTCATCAAGCCTTCATGCAGCTAAAACACTTCATGATACGATGCTGCATTCGGTTCTTAGAGCCCCCACAACATTTTTTCAAACTAATCCAATTGGACGGATGATTAATAGGTTTGCAAATGATCTTGGTGATATTGATCGTAATGTTGCTAATCTTGCAAATCAGTTTCTAAATCAAGTTTGGCAATTGCTTTCAACATTTGTGCTTATTGTCATTGTGAGCACAGTATTTTTATGGGCCATAACGCCTCTTCTTTTTCTGTTTTACGCAGCCTACCTCTACTATCAAGTAAGCATCCTTCTCTCTTACCCTTTCTGTAACAAAAAATGGACGGTCAAGGTGGGTTGTGTAAAGGATCCAACTGGTAATTCTTTTATACGTGTCAATCAGAGGTCGACCCGAAACACTTGTCTGATTCTTGAGAAATGTTAACATGATTACAGAACACAATATAATTATATCAATATAATTTTTTTAACAAAGCAGTTTCAAAGGTAATATGCATACATAAATGCCCAAATTCCTAAATTACATACACAAACACAATTTCATACATAAACATAATCAAAATTCATACAAACACACATACACAAATATATACCTACATATTATATACAAACATACATATATAAATGCCTAAATTCCCAAATTACATACACAAACACAATTCCATACATAAACATAATACAAATACATACAAACACACATACACATATAAATGCCCAAATTACATACACAATTCCATACATAAACATACATACAAACATATATACAAACATACATATATAAATGCCCAAATTCCCAAATTACATACACAATTCGATAAATAAACATACATACACATACACAAACAATTGTCAAACAATTAGCTTCAAATAGCTTGAAATCCTCAAACAATTGTCAAATAATAAATGCCCAAATTTCTCAAATTTTCATCTAAACCTAATTTAATCCCAAATTTTCATCTAAACAATATACATACAAACATACATCCAAATTCCCAAATTTCATCTAAACCTAATTCACATCTAAACCTAATTTCATAATAAAATTTCATAAATATTTATAAAATCATACATCTAAATCATATATACATACATACAAAATAAATACAACAATATACATACAAACATAATATAAACATAGTTTATAAAAAAATTACTAACCAAGTTTGCAAATATCTTCGAATAGCATGAAATCCTCAAACAATTGTCAAAGCTTCAAACACCTAACAAAAAACAAAGAAATTAACCAAAAAACCCAAAAATTTTGATTTTATGGTCAAAATTGAAACATATATGTTAACTAACCTTAAAAACCGAGAGATTAGTGAAAATTGCTCCACAAAACACACCAAAACTGCGAAATCGCCACAGAGAAAGTATGAGATAATTTTTGAAGGTTTTGGGTGAAAATGGGAACCAAAAAGCTGGATTCTGTGTTTAATCGCGCTGAGCCCTATACCCACGACATGTCGTCGGTATAGGCTACAAAGTCGGCGCAATAGGTTCCCTATACCAACGACATGTCGTCGGTATAGGATTCGTAAGGTTTTGACCGGTCAATAAAGTAAAAAAACCTATACCGACGACATGTCGTCGGTATAAGGCATTTTAGAATTTTTTTAATTTTTATTTAAAATTTTTTTTGACCGACGAAATGTTTATTATATTAAAAAAACAAAAATAAAATCAAAATAACCCTATGTCGTCGGTATAGGGTTTTCCCCAATAATTCATTGGGCGCCATTTTTCCCTCAATCTGGCTCAATCCTGTACCGACGACATGTCGTCAGTATAGGGTGTCCCTGACAAAATTTTGGTTTTGACCTATACAGACGACATGTCGTCGGTACAGGATAACCTATGCCGACGACAATTGTCGTCGGTATAGGCGGCGTCGGCACAGGGTCTTTTTCTTGTAGTGTGGTGTTTTCTTAACAACAATTAATCAATAAATTTCCGATATTCAGATCCTTCTGTGAGATCAGTAATTTTTCTCATTATATTTATGATGTATATAACAAGTCAAATTCAAAAATGTTTGGCAGAGCACGTCACGGGAAGTCAAGCGTTTGGACTCCATAACCAGATCTCCTGTGTACGCACAATTTGGCGAAGCATTAAATGGTTTATCAAGCATTCGTGCTTACAAAGCATATGATCGTATGGCCACCATTAATGGGAAATAAGTGGATAACAATATTAGATTCACCCTTATAAACTTCAGTTCCAACCGTTGGCTCACCATAAGATTGGAAACATTAGGAGGGTTAATGATTTGGCTAACCGCCACCTTTGCTGTCATGCAGTTTTCAAGGACAAATGATCAAGTAGCTTTTGCATCTACAATTGGTTTACTCCTCAGTTATTCTCTGAATATCACAAATCTTATGAGTAATGTGTTGAGACAAGCAAGTAGAGCAGAAAATAATTTTAATGCTGTTGAGCGCGTGGGCACATATATAGATTTACCATCTGAGGCTCCATCTGTAATTGAGAAAAGCCGCCCGCCACCTGGCTGGCCCTCATTGGGTGTAGTGGAATTTGAAAATGTGGGGTTTCGGTATAGACACGGTCTTCCTTCTGTTTTGCATGGTTTATCCTTTAGCATATCTCCTACTGAAAAAATCGGGATAGTTGGAAGAACGGGTGCAGGGAAATCTACCATAATTAACGCCTTGTTTCGGCTTGAGCTTGACAAAGGAAGAATTTTGATTGATAATTATGATATTTCAAGATTTGGATTGACAGATTTGCGTAAAGTTCTTGGTATTATACCACAATCACCTGTTCTCTTTTCAGGTATGATTTAAACAAGTTTCGGTCGAAATTCACCCGTAAGCATTTTTTTCCATTTTCTAAATTCTTTTATATAACTAATTTACAAAAACAATGTCTTTCAATAATAATATAAATATGTATATATTAAAAATAGACTACGGAACACGTTAGATGTCGTCTTCTTTTAACTAAATTTCTTTTATCTGACCCTTTTGAGATTTAAAAAACAACTATTATAAGCAAATGGGGTCAAAGTTGCAAATAAATTTGTACAAAGCAAGGGAACAAGTTGAACCATGACGCAAAAAGATGGAAACAAAATAATTTGTATAGTTGATCAATATTTTGATTTTCATGTGTAAAATTTCAACTATATTTCAATATCTATTACTCAAGAGAACCACGGATAGTGTCCCTCAACTAATAAACATAAGAAAACCCAAGGGGTGGCAATACCAACTTACCAACACGGACACGACATGACAGGTCGTGTATTGGGTAGACATGTCCACTACAACAATATCACCCTATACCGACGACTTTTTTTGACCCTATAGCGACGACTTGTCGTCGGGATTGTTTATGTCGACGACATATCGTCGGGATAGGTGTCGTCGGGATTGCTTCGTCCCAATAGCCCAAGATTGTCGTCGGTATAGGTCAGCCTATACCGACGACGGGTCTAATTAAATAATTCAAAAAGAAATTCTATACCGACGACATGTCGTCGGTATAGGTTCTAATTAAATAATTCAAAAAGAAATTCTATACTGACGACATGTCGTCGGTATAGGGTTTTTTTCATTTTTTTTAATAATTTTTAAAAAGACCTATCCCTACGACATATCGTCGGTATAGGTTTTTTTCATTTTTTTAATAATTTTTAAAAAAGACCTATCCCGACGACATGTCGTCGGTATAGGTCTTTCTGTTTTTTTTTTTTTTTTTTAATTTTTAATATTTTTCCAGAAATATTAAATTTCTAAAAACAAAAACCTGCAAATAATTATATATAAACCATTCAAACATTCAAATCCAATAAAAACTAATATCCGAAACGTAAAACAAGCATACAAATTGTTCGATCCACAAACTTGTCCGACAAATCAAACATTCAAAACACAAAAATATGCAAATTGTTCAAGACAACACCACACCAACTACAAAGGCTCAACAACTCCAAGCTAGTTATCATCGCTACTAGTTCGGCGCTCCCACATTTGACGCATTTGATCCATTTGTCGTTGCATTTCAAGCATTTGTTGATTATGCACACGACGTTCTTCCTCTAGTTGTTGATTTTGCAATCGTTGTTCTTCCTCTCGTTGGGCTTCGCGTTGTTATTGTTCTTGGAATTGTTGTTGAAGACTAGCCACACGTTGATCAACGTCTTGCCAATGTGGTTGTGGAGGGGGAGTACCGAACACATCCGGTGTGGGATTACTCACCACACGACCAACACCCCGGATATGGCCACGCCGATGACCTAAGGCACGCTCCATGCATGCAAACTCATCAATAGTGGATGTGTCACCACCAGACTTAGCAGATGATATTGTATACTCCTCTTATATTCGGTCCTGCATTAAACAATGTAATAAATAATCAGTTGACTATTTTACTAAAATTCGACAGCATAACTGCTGTAAAATGGATAACCAATCTTTTAAACTATAAGTAATAGACGACCCAAATTCACAAATTCCAATCAACCAACACTAATAACAACAAATACTAATAATACTAGCAAACATATTCAACAATTGGCCTCGAGTTGGATGTACTAAGTCTATTAAAGTGTGTTTGGGTCATTTTGACCCGTTTAAAGTTACAGTTGGATGTTCCAAGTATATTAAAGTGTGTTTGGGTCATTTTGACCCGTTTAAGTTAAAGTATTTTGTTTTAAGTCTATTAAATTGTGTTTGGGTCATTTTGACCCGTTAAAGTCAAACTTGGATGTTTTAACAAAAAAATAATTTCACTTACATAATCTGTTGATGCAAAATCATTGGCCCAGCCTGTCCCTTCTTTATAATGGGTCGATCTGAACACGTCAATAGGGCCGGTCCCCTGTGAAAAACAAAAATAATATCACTAAGAATTAATAAGCATGTTTGTATAATAATAACAACTGTATTTCATACCTCCATGTGTCGGCGTTGGGCGTATGATTTGCTGCCATGGAAACTTGGGTAGCGTTGTTTTGCTCGGTTTTGTTTGTTCTTCTCCGAGCGTTTTTTATAGCCCGCACTTAAAAACAACTAATTAATCAAAATATCCCAAGTTTCTTGATCAACATCTTGTGGTGGATTACTCCTCGCCGCCTCCACATCATTGTATTTCTCATTCTCGTCGAAATGAACTTTCATCTCTCTCTTGCGGTCTTTATAAGCCCTTTGACACTCGGCGGTGATTCCGAGTTGAACGCCTTGCCACTTTTCAGTGTTTCTCCAGGCGTCCAGATTAAAATAATCCTACAAGTGGAAAGTAATTAGAAAAAATCTAATAGTTATGAAATTGTAAGTAATTATAAAACATCTATACTTACTAATAGAGTGGGATATACTGCCTGTTTCTTCTCATTTGGAACCTTGGCCCAGTTAGAATAATATGGCGGGACAACCTTGTCAACCTCCAAAGAGATAGCACGTATAAAATCAGTTGCATTAGGACCCACAAACTTGTAGCCACCGCCATGAAGTTCAACATCAATGTCAAGAGGCTTCCTCCCATTTTCCTCAAATTTCTTATATAATTTGAGGTTTTTTCCTTTAGAACGCCTCTTTTGTGAGGCACTACCTATATTGACACATGAAAGTTAGGCAATTATAAAGACATCTATTAAACACTAACAAGTAACTTACCACTCGCACAACCCGATTCTAAGTTGTACGGACCCCCATATCCATCGTCTCCACCATCACCACCGTGTGATTGTGCCATCGTTGCCATAATTTCTACACCAAAAATAATTAGTGGGCATAAATAATTAATAATTAACATAGACAAATATAAAGACATCTATTAAACACTAATACTACATTTTTAACATAGACAAATATAAAGACATCTATTAACATACATTCAATCAGAATCATCACTACAATAACGTGTGTCAACATCATCATCTTCTTCTTCTTCATCATTTATTTCATCTTCCTCATCTGAATTGTATGCATCTTCTTCATCTTCTACATCATCGTTAATAAAACTTTCATCAAGATCAATCGGGGCAACATGACTTGATTCACCACCCTCATTTAAAGTTGTACGCATTAGCAAGTAGCCTAAGTCGACAACCAAGTTACCAAAAAATGATTGAGTTTCCCGTGTAATAGATTGACTATCTGCATGGGGAATCGGGGCAACAGGACTTGATTCACCACCTTCGCATCCGGTGTCGACAACCAAAGTATAATCATTTGATTGAGTGTTGTGTAATATATCTATATCATTTGATTGGGTAGACATGACCCGTTTCCAACTTTTGCTTACTACCTCCAACCCAGTTCGACTTGCAAACACGTTTCATGTTTGACTCATGTAATAAGAGGTTAAATGGGTCATGGGGTCATGTTTAGGTTTAACGGGCCAACATGACTAACTATATGAGTCGTGTTTAGGTTCATCAATTTTAACCCTCCAACCCGAAACCATCTACCTGCTAGCCCGACATGACTGTCACCACTAAGAAAACCTAAGTAAAACTTATGCCAACCTAATTATAAATTTGTCTCTAAGCACTCGAATTTTTTTTCTTAAACGGTGCTGCTCGTACTAGTAGTTTCACAAGCGGTGTCGTATTCGATTTAGTTACACAAATGGTTTTTCCACGCTTGCTAACCACGAATTGCATGATTCCATGATTACTAACCACGAATTGGTGTTACTATGGTGTTACTAACCACGAATTGGTGTGTCCTCAATTTTTTTGATTAATTCGTGGTTGCTAACCACGATATTTCTTCATTCTTGTTTTGCCAACCACGACTTCTAATTTTTTTGATTAATTCGTGGTTGCTAACCACGATATTTCTTCAATCTTGTTTTGCCAACCACGACTTCTAATTGGCAACCACGACTTCTAGGTACCCATTATTGCCAACCACGAATTCAGTTGCCAACCACGAATTCATTCACATCTTCTTTCCCAACCACGAATTCATTCACAACCAACCAAAAATCTCACTAATTTTTGGCTTTATCTCTATTGTTTTGTTTGTCACGGGTTGTAAATGACTTGATGTATCACTACTACAAAACTACAAATATATGTAATTATTTGACTTGATGTATCACTAGTTCAAAACTACAATTATATGTACTTATTTGTATTTTTGTTTCACATGTATTTGTTTAGTAGCTACTAGATTTCACTTTTTGATTAAAGCCAGGAATTCTTCAATAATGATATCACATGATATCATTACAAATACATTTTTATAAGTAGCATATCTTGTTTCAATTTTTATCAAATCACATTTTCACTTTTTATCAAATCACATTTGTTTCACAATTCACACATGGAACCACAAGTGTTTCCCGGTCCTAGTTGCCCAGAAGTATTATTCCTTGAAAGAAACCATAGAGCTTATCAGTTGTTTCATTCATCATCCTATAGTTATGAAGCACTTATTCTTAGACGTGCTGATCGGACATTAAAAATTTTGAGGTTCCAGAAAATGTAATGTTACATATACGAGAATCTGGTTTTGGTGGTGTTTTTGACTGTGGTTACCGAAAGGTGGATAATCACTTGATAACCGCACTTGTAGAGAGGTGGCGTCCAAAAACCCACACCTTTCATTTTAAATTTGGAGAAGCGACTGTTACATTGCAATATGTTCAAGTTATTTGGGGTATGCCGATCACCGACAACGTCGTTTCTGGAGAGGACATAAGATTATCGGAAACTCAGTGGAAAAGCCGTTGTTATGAAATGTTGGGTTTGGATCCTGCATTTTGTCATTTGAAGGATTCTCTGCTTAGGTTATCTTCTATAATGGATGAACTAGAGAAGCCACTTCCTGAGTCCACTGTATCGCCTATACAACGAGCAAGGTTATACATCTTACATTTATTGGGAGGCACCCTATTTCCTGATTCTACTGGGAACCACGTATCTTTACATTTTTTAAATCATCTAGAGGATTTAAAAGAATGTGGTCGGCTAAGTTGGGGGAGCGCTGTTCTTGCTAGCCTTTTTAGAAATCTCTGCAAAGCATCATCCCTGCAAGCCACAGAAATTTATGGGCCGATGGTATTGTTACAGTTATGGGCATGGGAGAGAATACCATCAATTGCTCCCATACGGACAGAAGATTATGCTAGAGAAAAACCGTATGGTGCATGGTAAGTTAAAAACAACATATATTATATATGTTTATTTTTAATTATTTATAAAATCAATTTTATACGATTTTGATAGGTGGAGTGTTCCTTTAAGCTTTAGAGAAGCAACAAGTCATGTTCTTGTTATGTTTCGTTCACAATTTACATCTTTACAAGCGGATGAGGTAATTTAAATTATATACATTTCTTTTTCATTATAAAAATATACTAATCTAATTTAGTTTCAATTTTGTAGTTCATATGGACGCCCTACTATGGGGTTATGTTGGATCTACCGGAGATGTGTAGAAGCGACCACCTTAGTTGGATGTGTGATACCACTCTCGTATTTTGGGACGTTGTTGAGGCCCATATAGCAAGTAGGGTAATGCGACAGTTCGGTTTTGCTCAACCGATCCCTTCTAATGTAATGTTCGACAAAAGCGAACATGAAAATTTGCATAAATCTAATCGTAAGGGCAAAGGTAAAGATTGGAGACAACGCCATCATAAATACATTACAAATTGGGAGTCTCTGTTAGAGCGTGTTGTCGACGGTGTCCCTGCTAATACGGTTTTTGCAAGTAATGAGTATTTGAATTGGTATTTTCCACGTACTGTTTTATTCATTACTAAACCTGGTCATCATCATTCTTCACAATCGCATCAAGATCATGGTGGCAAACTTGAACTACTGGTAATTACATTTTATTATGATTTTTTTGTAAATTAAAAACTTTAACATTTATGGTTGGTTATTGTAGGGAGATGGAATGAGTCAAATATATAGAGCTACAGGAGAATTAATGGGAATGGATTCACAAAATACATAATTTTTGCAGCCTTTACAAAATATGGCGAACCAATATATGGGGCTTGCAAACATGGGAGAGCATATTTATTGCCCAAGTTCACATGTGGCTACGAACAACAGTCATTATTCTTTCCCAACTGAACCCTTAGATATGGTTCAAAGTGTGCGTAGACGCGGTGGTAGACGAGGTGGCATCCATGGTGTTGGTAACCAAGATGGAGACGATTTACAAAACCCTGATCGTGAGGGTCGAAACCAAGAATCTGAACACCAAACACAAAATCTAAATTTGGAACTAGGCGGTTCATCGTCTAATAATGTTGGTTTTGCACAATTTTCAAACTTGATGGGTAATTTTAGTCAAGCTTATTATAAACCATCACAACATACTAGTCCCCCATTAACGTATAATCAATCAAACGATTTTGTGAACATGGTCATGCCTCAAAATATCAACACCGACACCATGACAGATCAACACATACGACCATCTGTAACCCCTATACCATTCCCAAACTTTGATATTAGTCAAAATCCAAATCTTACAGATCAAGAAGGGCGGCCTAGACGGACTTCTAGGTCACCTTGGTGTGGCACGCATAGCAGATTAGATCGTCATTAGATTTTAAAAATGCTTTGTTTTATTTAAGTTTAATTTTTTTATTGTATGGTAAAAGTACATGTTTTGTTTTATTTAAGTTTAATTTTTTATTGTATGGTAAAAGTACATGTTTTGTTTTTTTTGTAAATGTCACGTGAATCTGATGCAAGTTGGATCTATTGTCTTATAACCATTATAAATATTGCCATTCACATACATCACACTTTCATTGATCTAAATTTAACATTTAAATAAACATGTCTTCTAGTGCACCCGATAGTGACATACCGGCACCGGTAGAGAACCATTTTTATAGAAATAATGAGAACTGGTCTAGAAATGTTGTCCAATTCTTTTACAACGGAGATAGTGATTGGTGTAGGGTTCATTGTATGGGCGATGAAGTACTTGACTGCGAATTTTGGGGGTACCCTTTTAGGGCTTTGTGGAGACGCTTTTATACATGAGATTGTAAGTATAAAAAAATTATTCATGTCATATTAACGTAGATAGTAATTGGTGTAATAATTGTTTTTTTTGGTACAGCATGTTCGCGCTTGGACAAGAAATCTTATGTATTGGAGGTTATATTACATATTAATAAGCGATGAGTTGCCGAGGGGGGATCGTTGGACTATTCTACCGCCTAAGTTTATGGAACTAATAACTGACGGACATCACGATTCATTTAAATACGATGATGGGACGAACCAGCTGTATCCTGCACTTTGGGAGGTCGAAACGGTAAAGTTGTATAATTAATAAATAATTATAATTTATTATAAATAAATAATAATTATTTATATGTTTTAGCAGGCATTTTTACCTCTATCTCCTGATGGTGTCAACTGGTACCTTTTTAAGATTTGTATGCATTCACTACAAGTTCATGTAATTTATCCATATGATTGTGTTGCAAATACATGTGCTAACTCATGGTGCATACATCGTGGTATTCACCGAGTATTTTTGGAATTCGAGTTACATTTTAGATGGTTTCTACAACGTATTTTGTTTTTTCAACGCTCTGGCCTACAAGAAGTAAGTATTTTAGAACATTCCGGGGAAAGTGTCTGGCCTCCAAATGGTGTTCACATTGGTCGAGATGCGGGAGTCGTAATATGTATGTTATTACGTAGGCTAGTACAAAACAGGTCATTAGTGTGGGAGGAAGATAGTGTTCAAAATGCTTGTCTAAATTATAGACGTTTTATGGCAGATCAATTATATGGTAGTCGTATATGAACACCAATGTAAGATTATCATTCAAGTTTATGGAGATGGAGTCACATTAAATGTAAGATTGTGTAAGATTTTGATTCTTCATGTGTAAGATTGTGTATTGTATAAAGATTCTCATCATTTAATATTGTGTAAGCTTTTGACCGGTTGGGACATCTCTTAATGTTCTTATCAAATACTTTTACATACAAATATTAATGTACAAAGATTCTCATCTTTTATTATTCTCAACAAAGACTTTTACATTAAACATTAAAGTTACATTTTTCGAAACAAATATAAGTTACATAACTTAATTCCATAGAAATATCAGATAACATTATCGGGCAAGAACACATCAACATAAAATCTCCTGTTACGACCGGTTGGGACATCTCTTCTTGTTATGATCGGTTTCATTGCAGATTCCGCACCTACGAGCGACATATTCTTCACGGTAATGAACATCCATCTCGTTATGTATCCTACGTGCTCGTCTCCTACCACGCGATGTGACAATTTTTGATTCGTCTGCTATAATCCTCCAACTAGGATCTATCCATAAAGCAGGATGAGGTAGCGGCCGAAAATCACTCTGATATTGTTGTAGATATGTTGCATTTTTGTATACCCTATGAACAATGTCATGAGGTCTTTCACCTCGATGACGACAAATGGAAATTGCATGTGAACATGGAAATCTTTCAGCTTGCCACTTTCCGCATGAGCATTTTTTGTTTTTATATTGGACAATATAATCGTTGTCGCCATATTGATTTGTTTGCATCATTGAGGTAACCCTGTACCACCCTTCTTCTTCATTAAACTCAGTTACAGTGTGGTCTTGACCCCGTTTGTCACGTTCATCAAAGGTGTGCCATACACGTGGGGGTAAAGATGTTTTACAATGCTTTGCAATGTCAGTATGGTTTCGAAGTTGTTGCACGACTTTATTAAACGTATAATCAATACACGCCTTTATGGGCAGCACCCTAGCTCCACGTAATGCGTTGTTTAAACTCTCTGAAATATTTGTTGTTAAGTTACCCCAGCGACTCTCTTTTTCATCGTGCATAAGTGTCCACTTATTGAAACCAATTTGTTTCAAATACTCCCAAGCCTCAGGATTGATCTTTTTCATTTGTTGTATACAGCTTCGATACTTTCGACGTTGTGTGGTGCTACCAATAGACCAACATAGCCTTTTTAAGCTAATATTCTTGAACTTCTTCATGAAGTTGCTCCTAACATGACGCAAACAAAAACGATGATATGCAAGTGGCTCCTTCCACATATCAAGATTATTCATTGCATGAATAATGCCTTTGTGTTTATCTGAAATAACACACAATCTTCTCCTAGTTAGACTAGCAATATGTTTCCATAACTGTATAAAAAACCAACCCCAACTATCATTAGTTTCCTCGTCAACGATTGCATAAGCTACTGGCAGTATATAGTTGTTTGCATCTTTTGTAACTGCAATTAACAACTTACCACGATATGATCCCGTCAAATGTGTACCGTCTACGCATATAATGGGCCGACAATGTTGAAAAGCTTTTATGACAGGCCCAAATGCCCAAAATACATATTTAAATGTATTGTATTCACTTGAACCATCTGTTTGATGATACCATTCCACAATAGTGGCATTATTTGATGACATCAGAGCTGTAATGTACTTAGGTAACTCCTCGAAATTAGACTTCCAGTTACCGTAAATACTATCAACAGCTATTCTCCTAGCTCGCCAAGCCTTAATATATGAAATATCAACCTTCAATGTTTCCTTTATGTACGCCTTGATTTGTTTGACAGGGAAAGCAATGTCCGCACGAACCGCATGGTTGATGTATGCTGCAACATTTTTAGATGTAAGGCTTCTATTGTTGTTGCGAATGACTGACCCATAACAGTTGTGAGACGCAACCCATTTTACTATCCTCCACATGGTTTCACCATGCTTCACACATGCATACACATACCAGTTACATGGAGGAGCGTATGGAAGGTTACTTGTTTGACAAGCGACTGTGGTGTAACATCTTGCCCTCCATTTTTGAGGTCTAGTTTCAACTACTATTAACTCTCTATTACAGGCAACATTCCACTTTCGAACAGCATACATCAACTCAGTTTTAGATTTAAAGTACATACCAACTCGAATTTCATTTAACTCATTGTTCCACAAATCTATGTGGTCATCTTCTTCAAAACCACCAGCGTCGTAATCTCCTAATTCCTCAACATCATCAGAATAGTTCACCGGGCCTTGAGAAAGCCCTTGAACAATTCCGAGATTATATTTTGCTGGGGTTTCACCGTAGCCGTCGTCATCAGTTTCGTCAGTGGACATATTTAAATCTTCTCTTACATCTTCAGAATCTTCAGACCTTAATTCTTCAACAATGTTATCCAAGACTTCTTCATCGTCACCATGAATACTGTCATCAACTTGTTCATGTGAAATATCTTCTACTATGGTATGTTGGTTTGACGGGCCGGCTTCAAAAGTTGATGGGGATTGTATTGGATCATTGTATTGATAACAAGGGGGTGTTGGTGTTATTTGGGGTGCCATTGAAACAGAAACACTACGAAGCAGATCCATACATCCGTCTCGTTGGACTGACATTATTGGCTGACAATTAACGTATATGTTAGCCCTGAAATTTGCTTCTGCTTCTGCTAAATAATACATAATATCTAAACTTGCATCACTAGAAATATAGGATGCTTCAGATATCCCTTGAAACTGATAATATAATAATAATCCTAAGTTAAAAGATTCTTTTTGAACACCAAGATGATTATAAACCATACGAAGCAATTCTTCATATCGGATTCTGTGGTGAATAATAAAGGAAGTCGTTCGAGTAGATTCATCTGAGGAAACAACTCCGTTATCATACGAAAAATTACCACCAAAGAATCATCAAAAAGCGCGGTCGTGCCTGACCAAGCACAGTCGTGCCCGAGTTTGGTCGGTAAGAATGACCGCGCCATACTCGGGCACGACTGTGCTTGGTTAGGCACGACCGCGCTTTTTGATGAGCGCGACCGTGTCTGGTCCTTTTCAGACACAATTCGCCTGATTCTTGTATTAAAACTGATTAGAAGCTTAGGGTTTTCATTTAGAGAATGTTTGCGAATCGAATGACACCATTTAATTAGATTTATCTCCTGTTTAACGTGTCGATCGTTTAAAACCATTTTTTTTTATCAAAACTTAGATTCGAATTGGAAATATCGTGTATTATTGATTCCAATTAGATTAGGGTTTTCGTCTGGAATGAAGAAACGAATCTATTGGACTATTACTTACCTTGGTTTGATTGGCAACAAGTGCAGACGGCTACGGTAAAGGAATCGCGGCTCTTTCTTGATCGACAGAGAATTAGAGAGGTTGTTTAGACGAATTAGGGGTTGTAGAATCTTATAGGAGTCGTACGAAGTCCGTATCGTGGTTTGATTTGTCTTGATTTGGTCTTAATTACGAGATTTGATTTAAAAAGGAAGGTTCGGTCGTGGTCGCGGGAATTCGGTCGATCAGACGTGTATTTGGTCGGGTTTTAGGCTTAATTGGTCGAATAACTTCTTCTACAAGTCCCGCGATTTCTAAAACAGGTTTGAAACCTATTTTTGGAAAAGATTTGTGTCGGTTTGACTTTTACGGAGTCAAACTGTATCTCAGGCGCGACCGTGCTTAAAGTTAAGCACGACCGTGTTCGTGGCTTAAGCGCGACCGTGCTTGGGACTAAGCACGACCGTGCTTGTGCACTTTTTGATATTTACAAGAATGGTCCCTGTAGTTTTGTAGTCTTGATGTTGTTTTGAGTTTTGGTCAAGTTTGGTCCTCGAGGTTTGCAGGATGGTTTTAGTTAATATTGTAATATAATAAACGCGTGTATATTTGTTATTGCTCATGAAAAATGCATGTAAGGTTGGAATCGGAATCGTCTTTTATTGCACGGCATAAAATAAATAGGAAAAATATGAAAATCAGAAAGGTTACAGTATCCCCATGTTGAGGGAATTTCGTCCCGAAATTCAACTAGTTGAGGCTACTGCTTCAGCAAAAAGATGTGGGTACTTGAGCTTCATTTGGTCTTCTCGTTCCCAAGTAAACTCGGGTCCTCGTTTAGATTCCCAACGAACCTTGACAATAGGAATACGGCTGCGCTTGAGTTGTTTTATCTCACGATCCATAATCTCGACTGGTTTTTCAACGAAGTGCATCGTCTCATCAATGCGCACATCGTCAAGAGGTATATGAAGGTTTTCATCAGCAAGACACTTCTTGAGGTTGGATACGTGGAATGTAGGATGTACGTTGCCAAGTGATGGAGGTAACTCGAGCTTGTAAGCCACTTTCCCAATCCTTTCAAGGATCTTGAATGGACCCACATAGCGAGGTGCTAGCTTGCCTTTCTTCCCAAAACGGATCACCCCCTTCCAAGGAGACACCTTTAGAAGTACAAGATCACCGATTTGGAATTCCAAGGGTTTGCGTCGTTTGTCGGCATAGCTCTTTTGCCGACTTCTCGCAACTCGAATGTTGTCACGGATTTGAATAATCTTGTCGGAGGTTTCTTGAATTAACTCGGGACCGGTGATTTGTGCTTCACCAATCTCGTTCCAACAGATGGGAGAACGACACTTACGACCGTAGAGAGCTTCAAACGGAGCCATGTCGATGCTGGTGTGGTAACTATTGTTGTAGGAAAATTCGATAAGTGTCAAATGTGAATCCCAATTGCCACCAAAGTCGATGACACAGGCTCTCAGCATGTCTTCCAGGGTTTGGATTGTTCGCTCGGTCTGACCATCAGTTTGGGGATGGTAGGCCGTGCTCAAATCCAGTCGTGTACCAAGTGCCTTTTGAAGAGATTGCCAAAACCGAGAAGTGAAACGAGCATCTCTATCGGAGTTATGTTCAAAGGAACACCGTGACGACTCACGATCTCGTCAATGTAAATTCGGGCCAATTTCTCAACCTTATAGTCTTCACGGATAGGCAAGAAGTGTGCGGACTTAGTGAGACGGTCAATGATCACCCAGATGCTGTCATAACCGCTCGAAGTGCGAGGGAGTTTAGTGATGAAATCCATAGCTAGATTCTCCCATTTCCACACGGAGATTTCCGGTTGTTCAAGTAAACCAGAAGGACGTTGATGCTCAGCTTTGACTTTAGAACATGTGAGACATTTTGCTACGAACAAAGCAATGTCTTTCTTCATACCAGGCCACCAATATTGTGGACGAAGATTTTAGTACATTTTATCCGCACCAGGATGGATAGAATATCGAGACTTGTGTGCTTCGGTCATGATGAATGCTCGGAGATCGTCACGATCGGGAACCCAAAGACGATTTAGAAAATAAAGCAAGCCATTGGTTTTAGTCTCTAATTGGAATTCAGCACCACAAGACATTTCCATATACATATTGCCCTCGGTAATCGAGACATGTTGAGCTTCTTGAATACGAACTTGAATATTGGAATGGATCTTGACACTTTGAAGCATGACATGTTCCTTGCGGCTTAGTGCATCGGCTACAACATTAGCCTTGCCGGGATGATAACGAATCTCGCAATCGTAATCGTTGAGGAGTTCAACCCAACGTCGTTGTCTCATGTTGAGTTCCTTTTGGTTGAAGATATGTTGGAGGCTTTTGTGGTCGGTGAACACCACACATTTCGTGCCATAGAGATAATGTCTCCAAATCTTCAACGCGAATATGACCGCACCCAACTCCAGATCATGCGTCGTATAATTCTTCTCATGGATTTTGAGTTGTCTTGACGCATAAGCGATCACCTTGCCTCGTTGCATGAGAACGCAACCAAGACCTTGGTTTGAAGCATCACAGTAAACAACTAGATCATCTTCACCTTCAGGAAGGGTGAGGATAGGAGCATTGCACAACTTTTGCTTGAGAATTTGGAAGGCTTCTTCTTGCTTCGGTCCCCACTCACAGGGTTTACCTTTTTGGGTTAAGGTAGTGAGGGGAACAGCGATCATGGAGAAGTTAGAAATAAACCTTCGGTAATAACCCGCTAAACCAAGAAACGATCGAACTTCGGTAGGGGTTTTAGGAGCTTTCCAATTCTTAACAGCTTCAATTTTGGGGGGGTCAACATGAATTCCATTTTCATTGACAACGTGACCCAAAAATTGCACTTCTTTTAGCCAAAAATCACACTTGGATAACTTGGCGTATAGCTGTTCGGTTTTCAAGAGGTCCAAAATCAACCTAAGATGTTGCTCATGATCTTCCTTGGTCTTGGAATAGATCAAAACGTCGTCAATGAACACGATAACAAATTTATCAAGGTATGGTTTGCACATGCGATTCATGAGGTCCATGAAGACAGCAGGTGCATTGGTTAGCCCAAAAGGCATAACCATGAACTCGTAGTGACCAATCTGTCACACCCCAACCGACGGCGGAAACATCGGGGCGTGAAGCGTGCAGACTGTTCATTGTTCATGGTTTGCTAAAGTTTGAATATTTAATAATTGTTTTCATTGCAATCAATAAGTTCAATCAAAACACAACCAATCCATAAAACAAAAACGTAAATTACATAGAATAAACTGGTTTAATTGAATTCTAGGTCCAAAAATCCTATGTGTAGCATATCTTGATTACTTCAAACATTGGTACCTGAAACATGGTTAAAACAGGGTCAACTAAAAAGTTGGTGAGAATACATAGGTTTATTCGTGTGATAGTAAAAACGTGTTGTGTGCATACAGTTCAATACAACATGTCAATTAAGGCAATTATGGAGAGAAACTATCGGGTGACCTATACAATCAAACCTTTGTAACTTGCACGCAAAATAGTGTTGTCAGTAACAGTCACCCTACCTGGGTGGGTTTGTCAGACTCAGTAGATCTACCACTGTTTACTGTCGGCTGATAGTTAATGATTGTACATGAAGAGCATAATAATTGGTCTACACACCTAGTACTCAAGCACAAAGCGCAAAATTGTATATGCATAGGATGGAACTGTATATGTGTATAATTGAAAACATGTAAATAGAACGCATGTTCCACCCCAAAAGTTTGTAAAACAGAGTAAAAGAGGGGCTATGTAACTCACGTGTTATGCAGAGTGTAGGTTGCACAAGCAAATGGAAAACAGCGGTGTGTTGTAGATTGCTAGATTCGACCTAATGAACAATATATGATTACGTATTATTGAGTTACGTTATTCGATGTCGGAAGCGGATTTGTTTAAGTTTAAACGTGTAGGGTTTGTTTTAAAATACTATTTATTTATTTAGAATATTATATATATTTATTTGTATAAGTTTAAATAATTAATGTTGGTTTGGAAACAAGTGTAAGGAATATAGGTATTCCAGTAATTAGTTTATAAAAATGATTATATAAACTGTAATATATTTTATCAAATTAAAAGAATAAAAAAAATAAAAATAAAGATTCTGTTAAGGGGAACACGACCGTGCTCGTATACGGCACGACCGTGCTCAGCTCGTACGTGACCGCGCTTGGTCGGTAACGCGCCCGTGGTTGGTCAGAAGTCACAACAAGAGTCTGTTCATAAGACACGACCGTGCTCGTACCCGGCACGACCGCATCTAGGGTTTGTCTAGGTCAGGATTTTTGTTTGGTCGGTAAGAATGACCGCGCCATACTCGGGCACGACTGTGCTTGGTCAGGCACGACCGTTTTTTGATGAGCGCGACCGTGTCTGGTCCTTTTCAGACACAATTCGCCTGATTCTTGTATTAAAACTGATTAGAAGCTTAGGGTTTTCATTTAGAGAATGTTTGCGAATCGAATGACATCATTTAATTAGATTTATCTCCTGTTTAACGTGTCGATCGTTTAAAACCATTTTTTTTTATCAAAACTTAGATTCGAATTGGAAATATCGTGTATTATTGATTCCAATTAGATTATGGTTTTCGTCTGGAATGAAGAAACGAATCTATTGGACTATTACTTACCTTGGTTTGATTGGCAACAAGTGCAGACGGCTACGGTAAAGGAATCGCGGCTCTTTCTTGATCGACAGAGAATTAGAGAGGTTGTTTAGACGAATTAGGGGTTGTAGAATCTTATAGGAGTCGTACGAAGTCCGTATCGTGGTTTGATTTGTCTTGATTTGGTCTTAATTACGAGATTTGATTTAAAAAGGAAGGTTCGGTCGTGGTCGCGGGAATTCGGTCGATCAGACGTGTATTTGGTCGGGTTTTAGGCTTAATTGGTCGAATAACTTCTTCTACAAGTCCCGCAATTTCTAAAACAGGTTTGAAACCTATTTTTGGAAAAGATTTGTGTCGGTTTGACTTTTACGGAGTCAAACTGTATCTCAGGCGCGACCGTGCTTAAAGTTAAGCACGACCGTGTTCGTGGCTTAAGCGCGACCGTGCTTGGGACTAAGCACGACCGTGCTTGTGCACTTTTTGATATTTACAAGAATGGTCCCTGTAGTTTTGTAGTCTTGATGTTGTTTTGAGTTTTGGTCAAGTTTGGTCCTCGAGGTTTGCAAGATGGTTTTAGTTAATATTGTAATATAATAAACGTGTGTATATTTGTTATTGCACATGAAAAATGCATGTAAGGTTGGAATCGGAATCGTCTTTTATTGCACGGCATAAAATAAATAGGAAAAATATGAAAATCAAAACACAGTCAATCCATAAAACCAAAATGTAAATTACATAGAATAAACGTCGGGGCGTGAAGCGTGCAGACTGTTCATTGCTCATGGTTTGCTATAGTTTGAATATTTAATAATTGTTTTCATTGCAATCAATAAGTTCAATCAAAACACAACCAATCCATAAAACAAAAATGTAAATTACATAGAATAAACTGGTTTAATTGAATTCTAGGTCCAAAAATCCTATGTGTAGCATATCTTGATTACTTCAAACATTGGTACCTGAAACATGGTTAAAACAGGGTCAACTAAAAAGTTGGTGAGAATACATAGGTTTATTCGTGTGATAGTAAAAACGTGTTGTGTGCATACAGTTCAATACAACATGTCAATTAAGGCAATTATGGAGAGAAACTATCGGGTGACCTATACAATCAAACCTTTGTAACTTGCACGCAAAATAGTGTTGTCAGTAACAGTCACCCTACCTGGGTGGGTTTGTCAGACTCAGTAGATCTACCACTGTTTACTGTCGGCTGATAGTTAATGATTGTACATGAAGAGCATAATAATTGGTCTACACACCTAGTACTCAAGCACAAAGCGCAAAATTGTATATGCATAGGATGGAACTGTATATGTGTATAATTGAAAACATGTAAATAGAACGTATGTTCCACCCCAAAAGTTTGTAAAACAGAGTAAAAGAGGGGCTATGTAACTCACGTGTTATGCAGAGTGTAGGTTGCACAAGCAAATGGAAAAACAGCGGTGTGTTGTAGATTGCTAGATTCGACCTAATGAACAATATATGATTACGTATTATTGAGTTGCGTTATTCGATGTCGGAAGCGGATTTATTTAAGTTTAAACGTGTAGGATTTGTTTTAAAATACTATTTATTTATTTAGAATATTATATATATTTATTTGTATAAGTTTAAATAATTAATGTTGGTTTGGAAACAAGTGTAAGGAATATAGGTATTCCAGTAATTAGTTTATAAAAATGATTATATAAACTGTAATATATTTTATCAAATTAAAAGAATAAAAAAAAAAAATAAAGATTCTGTTAAGGGGAACACGACCGTGCTCGTATACGGCACGACCGTGCTCAGCTCGTACGCGACCGCGCTTGGTCGGTAACGCGCCCGTGGTTGGTCAAAAGTCACAACAAGAGTCTGTTCATAAGACATGACCGTTCTCGTACCCGGCACGACCGCGTCTAGGGTTTGTCTAGGTCAGGATTTTTGTTTGGTCGGTAAGAATGACCGCGCCAAACTCGGGCACGACTGTGCTTGGTCAGGCACGACCGCACTTTTTGATGAGCGCGACCGTGTCTGGTCCTTTTCAAACACAATTCGCCTGATTCTTGTATTAAAACTGATTAGAAGCTTAGGGTTTTCATTTAGAGAATGTTTGCGAATCGAATGACACCATTTAATTAGATTTATCTCCTGTTTAACGTGTCAATCGTTTAAAACCATTTTTTTTTATCAAAACTTAGATTCGAATTGGAAATATCGTGTATTATTGATTCCAATTAGATTAGGGTTTTCGTCTAGAATGAAGAAACAAATCAATTGGACTATTACTTACCTTGGTTTGATTGGCAACAAGTGTAGACGGCTAAGGTAAAGGAATCGCGGCTCTTTCTTGATCGACAGAGAATTAGAGAGGTTGTTTAGACGAATTAGGGGTTGTAGAATCTTATAGGAGTCGTACGAAGTCCGTATCGTGGTTTGATTTGTCTTGATTTGGTCTTAATTACGAGATTTGATTTAAAAAGGAAGGTTCGGTCGTGGTCGTGGGAATTCGGTCGATCAGACGTGTATTTGGTCGGGTTTTAGGCTTAATTGGTCGAATAACTTCTTCTACAAGTCCCGCGATTTCTAAAACAGGTTTGAAACCTATTTTTGTAAAAGATTTGTGTCGGTTTGACTTTTACGGAGTCAAACTGTATCTCAGGCGCGACCGTGCTTAAAGTTAAGCACGACCGTGTTCGTGGCTTAAGCGCGACCGTGCTTGGGACTAAGCACGACCGTGCTTGTGCACTTTTTGATATTTACAAGAATGGTCCCTGTAGTTTTGTAGTCTTGATGTTGTTTTGAGTTTTGGTCAAGTTTGGTCCTCGAGGTTTGCAAGATGGTTTTAGTTAATATTGTAATATAATAAACGCGTGTATATTTGTTATTGCACATGAAAAATGCATGTAAGGTTGGAATCGGAATCGTCTTTTATTGCACAGCATAAAATAAATAGGAAAATTATGAAAATCAGAAAGGTTACAGTATCCCCATGTTGAGGGAATTTCGTCCCGAAATTCAACTAGTTGAGGCTACTGCTTCAGCAAAAAGATGTGGGTACTTGAGCTTCATTTGGTCTTCTCGTTCCCAAGTAAACTCGGGTCCTCGTTTAGATTCCCAACGAACCTTGACAATAGGAATACGGCTGCGCTTGAGTTGTTTTATCTCACGATCCATAATCTCGACTGGTTTTTCAACGAAGTGCATCGTCTCATCAATGCGCACATCGTCAAGAGGTATATGAAGGTTTTCATCAGCAAGACACTTCTTGAGGTTGGATACGTGGAATGTAGGATGTACGTTGCCAAGTGATGGAGGTAACTCGAGCTTGTAAGCCACTTTCCCAATCCTTTCAAGGATCTTGAATGGACCCACATAGCGAGGTGCTAGCTTGCCTTTCTTCCCAAAACGGATCACCCCCTTCCAAGGAGACACCTTTAGAAGTACAAGATCACCGATTTGGAATTCCAAGGGTTTGCGTCGTTTGTCGGCATAGCTCTTTTGCCGACTTCTCTCAACTTGAATGTTGTCACGGATTTGAATAATCTTGTCGGAGGTTTCTTGAATTAACTAGGGACCGGTGATTTGTGCTTCACCAATCTCGTTCCAACAGATGGGAGAACGACACTTACGACCGTAGAGAGCTTCAAACGGAGCCATGTCGATGCTGGTGTGGTAACTATTGTTGTAGGAAAATTCGATAAGTGTCAAATGTGAATCCCAATTGCCACCAAAGTCGATGACACAGGCTCTCAGCATGTATTCCAGGGTTTGGATTGTTCGCTCGGTCTGACCATCAGTTTGGGGATGGTAGGCCGTGCTCAAATCCAGTCGTGTACCAAGTGCCTTTTGAAGAGATTGACAAAACCGAGAAGTGAAACGAGCATCTCTATCGGAGATTATGTTCAAAGGAACACCGTGACGATTCACGATCTCGTCAATGTAAATTCGGGCCAATTTCTCAACCTTATAGTCTTCACGGATAGGCAAGAAGTGTGCAGACTTAGTGAGACGGTCAATGATCACCCAGATGCTGGCATAACCGCTCGAAGTGCGAGGGAGTTTAGTGATGAAATCCATAGCTAGATTCTCCCATTTTCACACGGGGATTTCCGGTTGTTCAAGTAAACCAGAAGGACGTTCATGCTCAGCTTTGACTTTAGAACATGTGAGACATTTTGCTACGAACAAAGCAATGTCTTTCTTCATACCAGGCCACCAATATTGTGGACGGAGATTTTGGTATATTTTATCCGTACCAGGATGGATAGAATATCGAGACTTGTGTGCTTCGGTCATGATGAATGCTCGGAGATCGTCACGATCGAGAACCCAAAGACGATTTAGAAAATAAAGCAAGCCATTGGTTTTAGTCTCTAATTGGAATTCAGCACCACAAGACATTTCCATATACATATTGCCCTCGGTAACCGAGACATGTTGAGCTTCTAGAATACGAACTTGAATATCGGAATGGATCTTGACACTTTGAAGCATGACATGTTCCTTGCGGCTTAGTGCATCGGCTACAACATTAGCCTTGCCGGGATGATAACGAATCTCGCAATCGTAATCGTTGAGGAGTTCAACCCAACGTCGTTGTCTCATGTTGAGTTCCTTTTGGTTGAAGATATGTTGGAGGCTTTTGTGGTCGGTGAACACCACACATTTCGTGCCATAGAGATAATGTCTCCAAATCTTCAACGCGAATTTGACAGCACCCAACTCCAGATCATGCGTCGTATAATTCTTCTCATGGATTTTGAGTTGTCTTGACGCATAAGCGATCACCTTGCCTCGTTGCATGAGAACGCAACCAAGACCTTGGTTTGAAGCATCACAGTAAACAACTAGATCATCTTCACCTTCAGGAAGGGTGAGGATAGGAGCATTGCACAACTTTTGCTTAAGAATTTGGAAGGCTTCTTCTTGCTTCGGTCCCCACTCATAGGGTTTACCTTTTTGGGTTAAGGTAGTGAGGGGAACAACGATCTTGGAGAAGTTAGAAATAAACCTTCGGTAATAACCCGCTAAACCAAGAAACGATCGAACTTCGGTAGGGGTTTTAGGAGCTTTCCAATGGGGTCAACATGAATTCCATTTTCATTGACAACGTGACCCAAAAATTGCACTTCTTTTAGCCAAAAATCACACTTGGATAACTTGGCGTATAGCTGTTCGGTTTTCAAGAGGTCCAAAATCAACCTAAGATGTTGCTCATGATCTTCCTTGGTCTTGGAAAAGATCAAAACGTCGTCAATGAACACGATAACAAATTTATCAAGGTATGGTTTGCACATGCGATTCATGAGGTCCATGAAGACAGCAGGTGCATTGGTTAGCCCAAAAGGCATAACCATGAACTCGTAGTGACCATATCTCGTTCGGAAGGCGGTCTTGGGAATATCCTCCTCTTGCACACGGAGTTGATGATAACCAGATCGAAGATCAATCTTCGAGAAGTAGGTAGAACCTTGGAGTTGATCGAAGAGATCGTCAATCCTAGGTAAAGGGTAGCGGTTTTTGATTGTAAGCTTGTTGAGTTCTCGATAGTCAATACACATGCGGAATGAACCGTCCTTCTTTTTAACAAATAAGACTGGCGCACCCCACGGTGAATGACTCGGGCGTATGAACCCTTTGTCGGCGAGTTCTCGAAGTTGGCTTGCAAGTTCTTGCATCTCGGAAGGTGCAAGCCGGTATGGAGCTTTAGCCACCGGGTTTGCCCTAGGTACAAGATCGATGCGAAATTCCACTTGCCGAACAGGTGGAAGACCGGGCAAGTCATCAGGAAAGACTTCAGGAAAATCCCGAACGATGGGGATGTCTTGTACACTCCTCTTTTTGTTTTCTTTTTGGATAACATGGGCTAGGAAAACCATGCACTTCTTTCGTATATACTTTTGGACGGTAATGCATGACATTAGTTTGAGTCCTTTGCAAGGTTTCTCACCACAGACCGTCAACGTTTCACCGGATGGGAGAGGTATACGGATGCATTTTTCAAAGCACATGACTTCGGCATGGTGCTTTGACAACCAATCCATACCTATGATGACGTCAAAACTCCCTAATGGCATTGGTACGAGGTTGATTGGAAAGGTGTGTTTATTTAGTTCTAGGGAGCAATCATAAACGATGGTGTCAATTGTAACGATGTTACCATCGGCTACTTCAACGGTAAAGGTTTTCTCTAGTTTAGACCGGGTTTTTGCAAGTAACGGTTCGAAGTCTAGTGACACAAAACTTTTATCGGCTTCGGTATCAAATAGTATAGAAGCATAACGATTATTCATAAGGAACGTACCGTTAACCACATCAGTGTTGGCCTGAGCCTCATTGGCGTTGATGTTGAAAGCACGCCCACGAGTTCCGCCTTGGTTAACATTGACCAGTCTTGGGCACTGGTTACGGAAGTGGTTCGGGTCGCCACATTCGAAGCAAGCACGTCCATTTGCAATGGCTGGGATGGCTTGGTTAGTTGCTTGATTATTGGCTTGATTTGCTGGGTTGGTTTGGTTGGCAAGTGCCTTGGCTCGACAAATATTGGCTGTGTGGCCATGTTTCCCGCAGTGGTTGCAAAGACGACAAGGTATGCCTGGAGGGTGATGATAGTTGCAGGTGTTGCAAAGTGGGTGGCTGCCCCCATAGGGTTTCTTTGCTAGGTTTTGAGCCACGGGTGCAACTTGATTCACTGGAGCAGCCGGAGTGATTACAGCACAGTTCTTGACCTTTCTCTTCCTAGTGTTGCGGTATGGTTCAGTTTGGACTTCTTTGACATGAGCGGGAGGTGTTGTTGTGTCAGAAACTTTCTTGGCACCCTTTCTTGTAAGTGTACCCGCTTTAACATGGTTGTCAGTAAGTGTGGCTGACAAGCGGATAGCATCCTCCAGAGTAGCAGGATTTCCTCCTACCACAGTATCTTGAATTTGTCTAGGTAGACCACCAATGTACTTTTCAATACACCTAGACAGAGGTGTAACCATGTGTGGCACAAGTAGACTCAGCTCGTGGAAACGGGTGGTGTATGCTAAGCTTTCACCACTATCTTGAGCAAGATCCCAAAATTCCGCTTCCAGCTTTTTCATCTCATTTCGAGGACAGAATTCCTCAGTCATGATCCTCTTCAACTCATCCCACGGCAGTGCCATTGCTACATCCACTCCCCTAGTCCTTTTCTAACCATTCCACCAAGTAAGCGCCCTTTTTTGAAAGACACTAGTAGCATGACGAACACGGAGGTTGTCGGGACAGTCGCTATTGAGGAAAGTGCTCTCAATGCTTTCAAACCATTGAAGGAGTCCCGTGGCTCCTTCGTTGCCATAGAATTTGAGAGGATTACAGGAGTTGAAGTGTTTGAAGGTGCATTGTGGCGGGTTGGCACCACCACACCTCCAGTGTTAGCACTCCTACTGGCATGACCATTAGTGTTGTTGTTGGCTTGGGTAATTTGATTCA
The DNA here is from genome assembly GCA_023525975.1 of Smallanthus sonchifolius. Classification (NCBI taxonomy): domain Eukaryota; kingdom Viridiplantae; phylum Streptophyta; class Magnoliopsida; order Asterales; family Asteraceae; genus Smallanthus; species Smallanthus sonchifolius. The sequence goes on from CM042045.1 coordinate 31,440,108, forward strand.
CCAGCTGTGTGAGTAGAGCAGCCAGGTCAGTGTTATTGCTGTTGTTGCTGTTGTCACGACGGGGAGGCATTCTACAGATTTAGACACAATAAAAGTTGTGAGAATTTCTTGGATTAAATAGAAGGATAAATAGATATAAGTAGTTCATAGTTTGGATTGTACTCAAATAGTGACATAATCACTCGAGTAATATGACATATTAAGGTTAATTTAAACTCAGATAATTATCAAGGAGACGTGCTTTAGCCTATAAGTAAACACTCATCCCGGGAATTCCCAGGAAAGCATACGGATCCCTCGGTTGATTGGGATTTATATGAAATACTTTCCTAGACAGAAAGCCCAGAATACAGGTGTCACTCTTCCAGATTGCACGTGTCCTTTAACAATTAAACAAAGTCTAAAAACCTTAACGGGTGTAAAAGAAAATTTTATAGACTAAAGTCTAAGAATATGATTCAAGTTATGTTGATGATGACATGGAAGCAGGCATGAAGGATATGTGGTTTAGGATATGGGTAGGGATATTGTTTATTTAAGTTGTTATTTATATATACATATAAAACATGTAGCATATATCATATAGCATGTAGCACGTAGCATGTAAATCATGAAGCATGGCATAAGTGGGTATCCTAAAGTTATAGTCTAGGTCAAAGGTGTCTAATAACCTAATTCCCTATAACCAAGGCTCTGATACCAATCTGTCACACCCCAACCGACGGCGGAAACGTCGGGGCGTGAAGCGTGCAGACTGTTCATTGCTCATGGTTTGCTAAAGTTTGAATATTTAATAATTGTTTTCATTGCAATCAATAAGTTCAATCAAAACACAACCAATCCATAAAACAAAAATGTAAATTACATAGAATAAACTGGTTTAATTGAATTCTAGGTCCAAAAATCCTATGTGTAGCATATCTTGATTACTTCAAACATTGGTACCTGAAACATGGTTAAAACAGGGTCAACTAAAAAGTTGGTGAGAATACATACGTTTATTCGTGTGATAGTAAAAACGTGTTGTGTGCATACAGTTCAATACAACATGTCAATTAAGGCAATTATGGAGAGAAACTATCGGGTGACCTATACAATCAAACCTTTGTAACTTGCACGCAAAATAGTGTTGTCAGTAACAGTCACCCTACCTGGGTGGGTTTGTCAGACTCAGTAGATCTACCACTGTTTACTGTCGGCTGATAGTTAATGATTATACATGAAGAGCATAATAATTGGTCTACACACCTAGTACTCAAGCACAAAGCGCAAAATTGTATATGCATAGGATGGAACTGTATATGTGTATAATTGAAAACATGTAAATAGAACACATGTTCCACCCCAAAAGTTTGTAAAACAGAGTAAAAGAGGGGCTATGTAACTCACGTGTTATGCAGAGTGTAGGTTGCACAAGCAAATGGAAAACAGCGGTGTGTTGTAGATTGCTAGATTCGACTTAATGAACAATATATGATTACGTATTATTGAGTTGCGTTATTCGATGTCGGAAGCGGATTTATTTAAGTTTAAACGTGTAGGGTTTGTTTTAAAATACTATTTATTTATTTAGAATATTATATATATTTATTTGTATAAGTTTAAATAATTAATGTTGGTTTGGAAACAAGTGTAAGGAATATAGGTATTCCAGTAATTAGTTTATAAAAATGATTATATAAACTGTAATATATTTTATCAAATTAAAAGAATAAAAAAAAATAAATAAATAAAGATTCTGTTAAGGGGAACACGACCGTGCTCAGCTCGTACGCGACCGCGCTTGGTCGGTAACGCGCCCGTGGTTGGTCAGAAGTCACAACAAGAGTCTGTTCATAAGACACGACCGTGCTCGTACCCGGCACGACCGCGTCTGGGGTTTGTCTAGGTCAGGATTTTTGTTTGGTCGGTAAGAATGACCGCGCCATACTCGGGCACGACTGTGCTTGGTCAGGCACGACCGCGCTTTTTGATGAGCGCGTCCGTGTCTGGTCCTTTTCAGACACAATTCGCCTGATTCTTGTATTAAAACTGATTAGAAGCTTAGGGTTTTCATTTAGAGAATGTTTGCGAATCGAATGACACCATTTAATTAGATTTATCTCCTGTTTAACGTGTCAATCGTTTAAAACCATTTTTTTTTATCAAAACTTAGATTCGAATTGGAAATATCGTGTATTATTGATTCCAATTAGATTAGGGTTTTCGTCTGGAATGAAGAAACAAATCAATTGGACTATTACTTACCTTGGTTTGATTGGCAACAAGTGTAGACGGCTAAGGTAAAGGAATCGCGGCTCTTTCTTGATCGACAGAGAATTAGAGAGGTTGTTTAGACGAATTAGGGGTTGTAGAATCTTATAGGAGTCGTACGAAGTCCGTATCGTGGTTTGATTTGTCTTGATTTGGTCTTAATTACGAGATTTGATTTAAAAAGGAAGGTTCGGTCGTGGTCGTGGGAATTCGGTCGATCAGACGTGTATTTGGTCGGGTTTTAGGCTTAATTGGTCGAATAACTTCTTCTACAAGTCCCGCGATTTCTAAAACAGGTTTGAAACCTATTTTTGGAAAAGATTTGTGTCGGTTTGACTTTTACGGAGTCAAACTGTATCTCAGGCGCGACCGTACTTAAAGTTAAGCACGACCGTGTTCGTGGCTTAAGCACGACCGTGCTTGGGACTAAGCACGACCGTGCTTGTGCACTTTTTGATATTTACAAGAATGGTCCCTGTAGTTTTGTAGTCTTGATGTTGTTTTGAGTTTTGGTCAAGTTTGGTCCTCGAGGTTTGCAAGATGGTTTTAGTTAATATTGTAATATAATAAACGCGTGTATATTTGTTATTGCACATGAAAAATGCATGTAAGGTTGGAATCGGAATCGTCTTTTATTGCACGGCATAAAATAAATAGGAAAAATATGAAAATCAGAAAGGTTACAAGAATAATCGAACAAGAAACGGACGGGTTAAGGACATTATGAAGACTTAAAAGAGTTTGAAATATTTGAAAGAGTATGAAAGAGTTGAAAGGGTTTGAGATGGTTTTTGTTGAAGTCTAATATATATTTGTTGAGCAAATCTTATATCACATTTTTCACCCACAGTAATTAGAAAGATTCTTTATAAAAATAAAACTAACATAGATTCTCTTGTTTCTTCATAAAAAATAAAATTGACAGAGATGATTATCACAGTAAGATTCTTTATAAAAATAAAACTGACACAGATTCTCTTGTTTCTTCATAAAAAATAAAATTGACAGAGATGATTATCAAAGTAAGATTCTCTCAACAAAATAATAAAACAATTGTTTTCCCAACCAATTCGTGGTTGGCAACCCTTTGTTTCCAACCAATTCGTGGTTGGCAACCGTTAGGAACCACAATTCGTGGTTGGCAACCCTTAGGAACCACAATTCGTGGTTGGCAAACACAATTCATGACCAATTCGTGGTTGGCAAACGTTACAACCACAATTCGTGGTTACCAACCACAATTCATGACCAATTCGTGGTTGGCAAACGTTAGAACCATAATTCGTGGTTAGCAACCAATGTTTGCAACTAATTCGTGGTTAGGAACTTGGTAAACACACAATTCGTGGTTGGCAAGTATGAAAACACCACAATTCGTGGTTGGCAAGTATGGAAACACCATTTGTGTTAATTTTTCAAATCCAACACCTATTGTGCAAATACTATTGCTATACAACACCATTTAAGAAAAAAATTCCTAAGCACTCGGAAAAAGAAATATCTTCTCTCTCTCAAAATGAGGAATATAGGGAAGCTTACTATAACATGGTACAAAATATAAGATTTAGCCAATTTATGTTCTTTTGTTATGAAAAATAAGATAAAGAAATAAAGCAATCATTAAATATTAAAATTTATCAACTTTTATTGCCTTCTAGGTACGGTGCGTTTTAATCTAGATCCGTTTAATGAACATAGTGACGTTGAGCTTTGGGAGGCTCTTGAAAGGTCGTATTTAAAGAACGCAATTGTCAGAAATCCCTTTGGTTTGGATGCCGAGGTATGACTTTATATTTTACTCTTTGGTGCTTTTACATCATGAGGCATGGTATAGAAGTGCCAAAATGGATAGATTAGATCGTTGGGTAACGGGTTAAAATGAGTTCAGATAAAAATAGGTTGCTTCAAGGTGCTAAAATCCAAATTTATGTCTTTCCAAAGATAATCTATATTTTTTTCGTATAAAATGATTTAGAGGTTCTCTATGCTTTTGGCGTGTTCAACCCATTTGACATCTTCCACTTTTTTTTAATCTATTTGACTGATGATAAGAGATAAATTTAGCCCCAATCAACCCTTCATTAGTCAATGGGTCATGAGTGACTTTTTTTATTTTATTGTAATGAAGGTGTCAGAGGGAGGTGAGAATTTTAGTGTTGGACAAAGACAACTACTGAGTCTTGCATGGGCATTGCTCAGAAAATCCAAGATTCTTGTTCTTGATGAAGTGACTGCAACAGTTGATGTCAGAACTGATGATCTAATACAAAAAACAATCAGAAAAGAATTCAAATCACGCACAATGCTTATTATTGCTCATCGCCTCAACACCATCATCGACTGCAATAGAATTCTTGTGCTTGAAAACGGTCAAGCATGTCCTTCATATTGTTAACATTGAATTCTAAAGATGGGTGGGTTATGTACGGGGTGTCACTTTCTGTACATATAGAAACGACTGCTTGACCCACCCACAAATATTATTTTCCAATTTTTACATAAAAGTTAATATAGTAATTATGATTATAAAAATATATCATTACTAAAATAATCTAAATCTTTGAATAAAACAACTTATAGGGTGGTATATATTTTTATATGGACGGCTTTCAACTCATTTCACCCTTCCGCTTTTAGCAATTTTTTATTTGGTGCAATTGACCCGTTTGAGATAAAACACAACCCAAATTGATTCAGTTATAAGTAAATGGGTTGATTTCCACTTCTATTTAAAGCCTAAAATCCCATAATACATTTACAAAATGGTTTTATATTCCATCTCAGATTGTGGAATGTGATACCCCAGCAAGGCTAATATCACATGAAGGACCGTTCTTAAAGATGGTTCAAAGCACAGGTGCTGCAAATGCTTAGTATTTACAGGACATTGTACTTGGTGGAAACAAGTTCACTAGAGAAGAGTCTGTAACACAAATTGCTCTTGAGATAAGCCTTGAAGATCACAGTTGACAAGAAAATAACAAGTGTGTGAAGAATGGAATAGTCAAAAGAAATATATACAACATCATGTGAAGAAAACAAATTACAAAGTCTAATTTATTTTCTATCACATTTAAAAACGTTTAAATAATATTTTTTTAAATGATGATGTATAAATATGATGTGTTGGAATTTGAACTTGTTCGTGGATTACATGAGTTTGTATGATGAATACAATGAAATTGGAAAAACACAAATGTTACACACTTTACAATTTACAATCCACATCTTTCCCATCTTTGTCTGGATGTAGACCATGATTGATTGGGATATGTGTGTCATAAGTAGTACAGTAATTCATTTTGTATTTTGACAAAATGTCATGTATATACTTAGTCTGATGTAGATAAATGCCATCCTCCCGTTAACTGACTTGCAGAGCCAGAAAAAATGACAATTCACCCATGTTGCTCATTTCAAACTTGGACTTCATCACCTTCTCGAATTCCCTACACATCTCTTCATTTGTAGACCTAAAGATAATGTCATTGACGTACACTTGCACAACTAGAACATCACCTCCTGCTTTATGTATGAAGAGAGTTGAGTCAATTTGTCCATGATCGACACCATTAGACAGTAAGTGTTTTGATAAAGTCTCATGCCATGCCCTTGGTGCTTCATGAAGACCATAAAGTGTTTTATCCAGCTTATACACTTTATTGAGATTATGCGGGTCTTCAAAACCAGGTGGTTGAGTGACATAGACCTCTTCGTGAACTTTTCCATACAGAAAAGCACTCTTCACATCTAGTTGATTGACCTTGAAGCCGACAAAGGAGGCATATGCCAAAAACAGTCTGATGGCTTCAAGTCTAGCAACTGGGGCATACACCTCTATGTAATCCAAGCCCTCTTGCAGATAAAAACCCTGAACAACCAACCTTGCTTTGTTTTTCACCATAACATGTCGATCATCCGTTTTGCATTTGAACACCCATCTGGTACCTATTGGATGTGCACCTCTTGGTAGGTCAACCAGATCCCACACATATAACTTTTGGAACTGAAACAACTCATCTTGCATTGCCTCTATCCAGTTGTTATTAGCGAGAGCCTCCTTCACTATCTTTGGCTCTAACTGGGATACGAATGCAGCATGCGGGCACGTTTCCATGATACCTGTGCCAAGTATATCAGCATACAAACTGGAGTTCGCGATAATGGTTCTCTGACGAGTTTGAACACCGACATCAGGATCGCCAATAATGTTGTCAATTGGATGATTCTTATGCACTCTCGTCTTTGGTACATTAGGTTCTTGGATATCTGATGTTGATGCACGTTTTAGTGACATGCACTTTGGATCAAGTTCAAGCTTTTGTTGTTTTTTGTTATTTTAGTCTTGTATGTCTTTATACTTGTTGTATTTGTCTTTATCGAGTTGTAATCTGTTTGAACTTATTTGAAGTTGTATGTTTTTTATTTGTACTAAGCAAATACGCATGGATGTATTCCTGCGTATTTGTCAAGTACAAATGGTCATGCGTACTTAGCAAGTGCGTACTTACTAAGTTCGCATGAATCAGTTCTATATATAGCTTGGTTTGTTTCATTTTTCACATCAGATGTAATCACACACACAAGTACGCACAAGTCAGTTATATACCAGTCTAGAAGTCTTTCTATTTGTGTCTGTACTTGTTTGAAACACCATGTTATCAATAGAACGTGTATTTATTAGTACATCCTTGTGTTGATTGTCATGCTTTCATTCATATGTTGTTCCACGTAGTGACATGCATTCCGCACCTGGTTACTAGGCTACGTACTCACACGATATCGATCTGACACACCCACCCGGAGGGACCTACAAGTGGTATCGAAACGTTTGCTTGTAACATCCCAAAAAAAATAATAATAATCCCAAAAAAAAATAAAAATGAGAAATAAAGATAATGGGTTCAAAGCAGGACGAGTGGAACGAACGGACAAAGGTGCGCGGGCCGAGGTTGGGCCGAGTTGGTCGCGAGGTGCGCTCGGGGAGGGGAGGCTTCTCCTATAAATACCCCCAACATTCACCCATTTCTCTCTTTTACAACTTCTAGAGAGAGAAAACCATAGAGAGAGAAACTATCGGAATCGCTCAAGATCGCACTAGCTTGTGAAGATAACCTCCGGATCAGAATCTCGATTCAGGTAACAACTCGAGCTAGAATTGAGATTTTTGCTTATGTTGGGTTTTCGGTTTTTGGGTAAAAAGGTAACGTTTTTACGGATGAAACTTGAAAATAAGCTTAGGTCTAGCATCTAGAAGGAAAACCGAACGTTTTGAGAAAAGAAAGTTGGGATTTTGGCATGATCATATTCGTATGCAAGAACTTAGGATTTTTTTGGGGAAGATGATTGCCCGACAGGCGAACTTATCAGTTGGGTATCCAAAAGTTACATTGACGGATTTGGAATTTGAGGTCATCCAAAAGTTTCTTTCTTCCTTAGATTCATGTCATGTGCTTGAATCTTTCCTCTCGCTTCATAAATCGTCATTTCATAAAATTTGGGGTTCTCTCTCAATAGGGTAGTGTACATGTCAAAATTTGGTGGTAATGCATCTAGAAACTTTTCCACGTACTCATCATCAGGATATTTCAATTCATACGACTTTAACTCAGTCTTTTAGTGAATCTAGAAACTAGCTCATCAATAGATTCACTCTCTAAGTATCTGAAGCATTCATACTGTTTCCTCAACAGCTCCCTCTTGTTCTTCTTGACATCATTGTTACCCTCGAACCTTTTCTGCAATGCTTTCCAAAGATCTTATGAAGTATCATAACCTCTGAAGATGTGAAATAGGTCACGTGTCAATGCCATGTTTATAGAACCATGAGCTTTCTTCTCTAGGTCATAAACCTTCTTCTCTTCCTCAGTAAGCCTGGAGATGGGTTTGGGAACAATTCCATCAAGGAATGCATGTGTTGGATGTTTATAACCCTCAAGGATGGGTATCCACATGGTGGAATCAGTGTAAGAGACATACTCAAACATATAATGCTATGTGTATTGTGTACCGTGATTCCTAATCGATCAAGCTGCTGGATATATACTAATTACAATATAACTAACTATCCGAGAATCCCGGAATCGACTAAGTCCTCTAATATGACCGTTGGAGGCCACTCCACGCTTCTTCTACACGTTTTCCTTGAGTTCTAGACCGATTCTTCAGGGACGAGCTTGACTTCGCAAGTTTAACTGCGTAGTAATCAAGAGTGAAGAAAGATATAACGGTTAAATATTGAGGATACCGAAACCTTTCAGTAAATGACCCCTAACAGTAATGTAGCGCTTTTACAAAAAATCAAATCCATTTAAGGAGGTTACATGGCATTTGCGGGTGATAAAAGTGGATATATCATCGATGAAGGAACTGTATCCAATGGAACTGTTAGCTTGGAGAAGGTTAACTTTGTTGAGCAGTTGTAGCATAATCTGATGAGTGCATCTCAAGTATGCAATAAAGATTTTTCAATCCATAATCTGATGTGATCTCCCAGAAGAAATGACACTTATATGTTGGATATGAGCGTGGCATTGTCTTCTGTTCCAACCTGTTTATGCTCTAAAGCTTCTGAACGTGACTCGCTGTTGTGGCCTAGAAAAATGGGACAAATCAATTTTTGTAAAGAGAATTTCTTAGTTCGTAATGGACTTATGTCGGGTGTTCCCATCAATACTTTTTCAATGCAAGACGGCCGCGTTCCTTGTAAGAAGGGAAAGCAGATTCATAAATCGCATAAGCCCAAAGCGATCAATACTATTGATACTCCTTTAGAACTATTGAATATGAATTTATTTGGTCCGGTTAGTGTAAGGAGTGTTGGTGGTAAATCATATTGTCTTGTTGTTTGATAGCGTGTTTTTAGTAGTAATAAATATATTCTATTTAAAGCTACACAAGATCATGTTTTAAATTTATAAATTAAAATGATAATTACTTCAACTAAACACACAATAGGCAAGTGTACCTATCGCAGCGTAGTATAGCATGGGTAAGAACCAAGTATCGAACCATGGACACGGATCCCGTACTCAACCATCGCTTTTGTCAGACTAGGATAATAAGTTGGAAAATTGGTTTTATTTAAAGGAAAATAAAAAGATAAGAAACGTAATTAGAAATATTATCCAGTTTAAGATGTTACTCTAGTTTTTATCCCTTGTTAATAAATGCTATATTTAAAGTTAGGTTGTTCATGAGACATGGATACTATAACAGTCCTAGTAAGCATTTGTATCCTTTCTGTTTAGGGCATTCGTTGAGCATGAAACATGGATATAATTCTCTTCTCATATGTGGTTCAACTATTATTGTTCTCGTTCTCTAATTCAAAGTGGTTTAAACAAACTATAGTTTTAGTTTGAGCATGGGATTACGTTTTACACCAGCTTGAATCAACGAGGGCGCCAAAATGTCCAGCTTCTAATTTAAAGAAGAACAGAATTCCTTTGCCCATGTACAACCCTCATTGAACTTCAGATTACTCCCGATCATACCCTTATTACTGCATGTTAAGGTACATCGTTAGATAAGATCAAAGAACAACCTTCAGTCAGGGTAAGTTCTAGTAAGTGCCTTGGGTCGAGGATCGACAGATCTTACTTTATTCAAAAAATCTCAAGATATCAATCCATGAAGATAGTCTTGAAACGAGTTGCGTCCAATAAGTATTCTCTAATAATTATCTGTGAATATGGTCCCCAACTTCTTGGTCTTTCATTCATAATGTACCAACCATCCGATTCACAATAGTCTTATGTTCAAATTGATTCCATGAATCTGATCGACTACAGACATTTAGAATAATCTATATATTCAAGGTTTCTAAAACGTATAAACTGTCGAACACAGTAACATCTAATTATAATGCATTTAACCATTAAATCATTCATAAAAACCAATGTAACTGAATAGTTCGAAAGAACCAAATAATAAATACAGATCAAATCCATTGTCTAGCAAATCTAAGGCCTATCTTGTCAGCATGCTCCTCGTGTTTAGAATGAGCCATAGGTTTGGTGAACGGGTCTTCTAGATTCTGATATGTGTGAACTTTGTTTAACAAGATGTCTCTTGTTCTCTTATATCCTAGACATAATGAAATCTCCGGAGTATGTGCTTCGTGCTGTGGTGTGACCTTCGTTCTTTAGCCTGAGTAATAGCACCAGTATTGTCACATAGTATCTCGATTGGTTTCTGAATGTTAGGTGTTGGAACCAAAGAAATCCTTGTATTTCTGATAATCTATTGGGTCTTGTTTGTAATTTTTGTAACTAGGTTTTTGGGTCAACAGTCGCTAGCGACTCCTGATGAGTCGATAGGTCGGTTGTCAACCGATTGTTATCAATCGGCTATCTGCATGTCGACTCTTGCTATGAGGTCTATAAATAGCAACCCCAAAAACCTAATTTAGCAGCTCTTGTTCAATACGTCGTAACTATAGTCAATTTGAGAGCCAATAGTGATGGTGGTGGTGTTCTATGTATCCAGGATCTTATCTATAATTGTTTCATAGTGGATCTAATCAAATATTGTCTTTTATGTTCTTATTTTTGTTGCTCTTCATCTTGATCATCAACAAATCAAGATCAAAAATTGTTATTGAAATTAACACATAAATTTGTTTGTGAAGAGTTTGACAGATCTGATTGTTATTTTGGTTTAGATATGAGCATTTAGTAATTGATTTTGTGTTATTCTGTGGAATGATTATGATGATGTTCATGAGCTGATTGTCCAGTGTCTTTTCTTTTATTTGAGCCAATTGTTTAGTGTCTTTGCTTTTGTTTGAGCCAATTGTTATAGAGTGTGGTCGATTGTCACTTATTTTGGTCAATTGTCCGAGCCAATTCTTCATATACTAGCGATTCTCTCAGTAAACGTAAGTGTACGAGTCACCATTGTGAGGTAGCGACTTTCCATGTTGATTCTTCTCGTGAGTTTCCTTAATCACCGTGTGGTGGTGCCGACTGTCCTCCTTCTTGTAAGCCGAATATTTCCAGCCGACTGTTTGAGTCGATTCTCTGACTTACAATGTTTTTTGTGTTCTTTTGTGATTTCCTTTTCTTAAGATGTCTGTTATCTCTGTTACCCAAGCTGATTTGGAGACTGGCTCCATGTCTAGACCTCCCAAGTTCTTATCCATCGATGATTTCGTAATTGGAAGAACCGCATGAAGGTTTAATTTTATGTTACTGACTTTGGTTAGTGGATCTCGACCACAAATGGTCCTCATTGTCCTATTACCACTAGAGCTGATGGTGTTGTTGCACATACTGATCCCGCTGCTTCTACTGAGAATGATAAACTTCTGATTCTAAGAGATTATAAAGCTTTCGGTGCTATTAGCATGGCTCTTCTAGCCGACATCATGAACATGTTTGAAGAATACAAGACCGCTCAGACCCTTTGGCAAGCGTTGTGTGACTTCTACGAAGGAAACCCTGATTTCAAAGAAGGAAAGAAAGACATGCTCTAGAAACAATATGATACCTTCGGTAGTATTAAAGGTGAAGGTCTGTCCAAGCATATTTCAAGGTTCATGGAAATCTCAAGCAAACTGAAGCAAGTCGGGGTTGTTATTGGAAAGTTGGATCTTATCAAGAAATTGCTAGACTCTCTGCCACATGAATGGAGCATGCAGTGTATGTTGATCGAATGACAATATGTGAATGAAGCTTCCACTTGATCCGGTATAATTAATACCCTGAAGTCCTTCAAAATGGACATTGAAAAGCGTCTAATGAATCAATCTGGCTACACCAAAACCATGGCACCAACTAATGCTGCTTTTATTGCTCCATCTTCATCAAACAATTCTGCTGGTTCTTCTGGAACCATTCCTGCTATGATGTCTGCTCCTGCTATGTGTCAAGTAATGAGCCAAACACCAATCAAAACAGAACCTCTACTCCAAATCCAACAAGTGAACACATGGCTCTATCTGGTTTATTTGTGAACAGCTATCAAGCACTTATTTCAGATGAATTAAAGGCAGGAGTAAGCTATATTGAAGATGTTTTCCATGTTGACCCCGATGACATGGAAGAAGTTGATTTGCAATGGCAGATGGCTATGCTGACTCTAAGAGCTAAAAGATTCATTGATAGGACTGGAAAGAAACGTCTTGGTGGTAAATCTGCAGGTTTCGATAAATCTAAACAAAGATGTTACAACTGTAAGCAACTTGGGCACTTCAAGAAGGAATGTCCCAATCCTATCATCGATGCTCTAACTCTTCCTACCATCGTTTCAATTACCGATGGCAAAGAACAAGTGTAAGATCCCAACCCGGACATCTTACAGTTGGTTCTCATAACGGGTTATTCCCATTTAAAACACATTTATTATTAATCAAACTATGACGAAAGTCTTTCTTTAAACTATAAATACTATTCATGATCCTTATTATCATTAAGTTTACCTCACGAATGCTTGCACACCAACCCGAGTAACACCGCTCCCCAGCCAAGATACGTCAACGCAAAGTTTACCTGAAAAATAATCATTCGTACACACAAAGTCAGCTACGCTGAGTGAGTTATAATAGTTTAATTTAATCAAAAGTCAACCCATTACACAAGTTATTTAGCTTTACTCAGGACCCTTCGACCCTTATAAAATAGATTCATAATTTATTAACAAATATATAACCCCTGTTATCACGTGATATCCCATAACAGTTCACCACCCAAGACTCATCCCATAACAACAATAATCCCGCAGTCTCATCGACATAGATGGACTTACTACACTAACAAATCATACTCTAGTACAACGGTCAATCTAAGTCTACTAGCCACATTAATAACATCTACACATCACATTAATACTAGCTCACGCACAATAAATATAACTCATCACTTGCATGCAAATTAACACATATATAAGCATGCAATACCTTATCACCGCACCCTCGTCAGGGCTTTCAACTCACCCCGAGCTCATCATTAACCTGCTGAATTATTGTCACCTTAGGTGACTTCCCGGAGGACCTCATCCTTCACAAATCCCGTTTGCCATGTCGTAAAGACAACGATGCAAACACGACACACAAATATAAAACACATAATATCACACATCATTTACATGACTCATTAGCTCTATCTACACCCCACTAATAGCACTAGGATAATGTATCCTACACGTATTCATAAGCGTTTAGCTGAAGGCCCGACTCTCCCCGAGTGGCCCTTAACATGCCTCACATTCATAACTCATATCTCTATCTAGCACATTCCCATGGACACACCTTAGACCCAAAGACTCCTTAATGCTCATTTAATTTCATAAACATGTCGGATTAAAATTCAAAACTCTTATCACGATAGCCCCAAAGCAGTAACACATTTAAAAGAGGGGGATTAGAAACTCACTAGTCTCATGTGTTCACCTAAACCGAATCGTCCATGATCGTTTAGCAACCGCATGGCCGGACCTAGGTTTCCATGCTCGTACGTACATGATCATGCAACTCTGGTCCCATGAGCACACACGTTCTCGGACCAGGTTCTATATGCGCATGCACGCCCAAGCCATGCCATGCAAGCCCTAGGCTCACCAACGTCCTAAACGGGTAATCCCTGACTCCATCATCATCCTTGTTCTTTGCCGTGAACCACCGCCACTACACATTGCCACCATGCACCCCCACCACCGTACACCACCCTCGCATTCCGTCATCTTTGGGACCATTGGAAATCCTAATCGGGTTCTCCTTCAAGTGGGGACACCACCACCACCTTGGCTTTGCCGTCCGACGCTGTGAAGCAACACCACAGCAGGATTTCGCTGTCGCCGGCGCCACCCATGTTACCGTCAACGTTTCTTACGATGTCCAAAACCACCACCATCATCACCGTCACCCTTCCATCTCTATCTCTCTCCTCCCTCTCCTTCTCAGCTCCGACCTGTCCCGTATCACCTCCAACCACCTGTAACACTATCCCATACCAGCACCTCCTTTACTACCGGCTGCTACCATCACCGTACCCGGCGACCACCGTGCATGACCACAAAACCCTATCCGGGTTTTTAATTATAATCACAATGAAACATGAACGGAGGAGTAAAGAGGATTACATGGGTTGATGTGTTGCTCTCTACTCGAATCCGCCACGTGACCATCGCTGGACCACCGTGCTTCCACTCCTTTCTCCGACGTCCTCTCTCTCGGCTTCTTTCTGCCACATGGGTATATAACCTAGTTTGATATTAAAAAAAATGCCCCGTGCATGACCAATCTTTGATCATATAAAGTTTGAAATCTAATTTTTCCTACACATTATTGTAATTTCATTTTTATATTAAATAACCCCATGTAATACATGTGTATATAACCTAGTTTGATTATATATATATATATATATATATATATATATATATATATCCTAAATTTAAATTCGGCCCCCCTCTAGTTCTATTTCGCGCGGGTTGAGTCTCGAGTTAGGGTTACAATGACTAACTATTTTATTTAATGTCGTTAAAAAAAATGCCCCGTGCATGACCAATCTTGCTTTCTATTACGTTAAATGGGAACTCGGATCGTTCACTAACCCGGACCACTTGCTTATGGATTTTTGGTATGTTACAACAAGCTGAAAACACTAAAGATTCGGATAATGCATTGGTAGTGAATAACTTTGACTGGAGCAATGAAATTGAAGAAGCTCGGGTTGAAGTGTGCAAAGCTTTAGTAGCGAACACTTCATCTGCTCAGTTTGTGGTTAACGGGATGGAAGTAAGTCTGGTTGAAAAGGAAAGGAATGAGGTTTAAGAGAAAGATCATCATTAACACTGACTCTATCGGTCCTGCTGCCCTCCTAAGACAATTTGCTACTCAGGGACCCGAGAGTCAGGTTATTGATACTGAAGGAAGCATGACTGAAAATACCAACATCAAGATCAAGGAAGCAGTAACGATGAGTGATGAGAAGAAGGATACTTATCCTAGTTCCAGTTCAACAGATCGAGTTAACACTTCATCCATGGTCACTATGATCCCATTCCCTCTCTACATCCTGAAAATAATCTTGTAAAACTATTCGTTTATGCTACTAATGTAAATAATGCATGTTTAAGAGAACAAGATAAGGATGTAATGGATGATTGTGGTGCTGGATTAGGTCACAAGGAATGCAATCGAGAATCTGTTTTATTTTTGTTTCTGAATTTAAATTCCCAGAATCCATGGCTATGTAATTCGGGCTCTGTTGATAGTAGTAGTGAAATATGTTCTATGATAATTAACTATAGTAATGATTGTTATGAACCTAACACTTGTAGTGATTTGTATTCTATGAATGATGCTTGTTTTAATGAATCAATTAATATTTTGTCAAGAAATCAGTTTGAAAGATTTATGACAGAAGAAATTTCAGTCTTCATATCTGCCTCAACCAGTCAAAGTGATTGTCAAAATGATTCAGAATATTTGTCAACAAGAAATGATGACGAAAGTGTATATGATTCAGATAGATCTACTGAAACATCAAATGGTTCATACAATGAATCTGATGGTGATACTCCACAAAGTGAGAAAATTGAATCTGATCAAGGATCATCAGTCATGTCAAGTGATCAAAGGCAAAAGCAGAAAGCAAATCAAATTACCAGTTAATCAACAATCATCCTCAGCATCTTATCAACCACCACATAAAAGAAAATCTTATAAACATGTAAGTTGTTTTTGTTGTGGGAAGGGATGTAACATCCAAGATTTTCTAGCATTATTTTATTTTAAAATTTCACTAATGATACCTCATTTCTATCTGAGTTTGCTCATCTTAGAATGACACCTTAAATTCTTTTATTTTAATTTAAACATGTATCAAATCAAAGTTCTAATATTTCAACTCCATTGTATATATAACATATTATATTCATATTTATATATAAACTCTATGATAAATTGAATAAAAAATAAAATGTTATAAACTCAATGATGTTTTGCATCCTTTGTATATATATATTTATTTATAAAATTATAAATATATATGCAGTTTCCTTTATCATATTAAACGAACCATTTATACAAATGGTAATTTTTATAAAAAAATAAATTAAGCAAACTTTCCTTTTATAAAATTTATTTTTATAAAATAAATTTTAATAAAACTGATAATGTTAAAATTTTTACAAAAACTATTTTATAACAAATTCACAATTTAACTAGTTTGAACCCCACATATTACATTTGAAACCTCCAGATTCGTTTGAACCTTTAACATTTCAACTCTTTTGAAATTGAACCCTTTTTCATTCTGATTTTTATCTCATTTAAACAATTTTGACCAATCTTGACTCTCAAAAAGTCAACAGATCCAAACCTTTGCGATTCACCCCTAAAACCGGTCAAACCCGAGTACAATGGACTTGCTTTGAAAATCTTGATCAGGTCCCCAACCCATTTAGCGCATCAATTCGTCGAATCCAGCAGTCAAATACCAATCTCAAACGCGTTTGACTTCTGAAGTCAAACTAGACTCAATCAATTCAAATTCAAGTAATTTAACACGAATTAAGGCCAGTAAATCATGCCTTAATTAACCTCTCAGGTATATAGACCTGAATCGAGACCCAATTCATCGACACTCGAAGTAATTCACGCGTAATTCATGATTGACAACTGTTTCATATTAACCTGGATCGAATCGAGCTATTTAGTCGAAATTGAGGCATACAATACACACACATTCTGGCGACACTGTTAGGACATAGATTTGTAATGACAAAAGCTTGTAATAGTTAGATTTTATGTCTTTGTGTTTTTGATATGTAAATGTATAAAGTTGCTAAGTGTTTTTACTAGTGAGCCTAGAGGCGAACTTGTTAAGTTCGCCTGGTCTATCAGAGGCGAACTTAATAAGTTCGCTTAGGTCTAACTGAGGCGAACTTGTTAAGTTCGCTTAGTCTGTTTCAGGCGAACTTAATAAGTTCGCTTACAGCAGGTTAGTTTCTATATATATGTGTTTACAGAGTCATTAGATAAGGACATATCAGAGAGAGAACCGAGAGATAAACTTGTCTGATTGAGTCTGTAAACCATTGTGAATTGGAATATATTTGAGAAGTTTATTTACGCGTGTTGTTTGAATTGTCGGTTAGTATACAAACGTTAACATGAAGGATTCCGCACTTCGTGTTATAGCAACGTCATATCACGAGTTCGATCAGTAGTTGAGTTACCTTGACCTACAAGTGGTATCAGAGCTTATGCTCGTGAATTAAGTACGATTCTCGGTGATTAGTGACGGTTTTTGTGTACAATTCGACAAGAAATTCAACATTTTTGAATTTTCTGCATCAATGGAGTTTTTCAAGTTCTTGAAGATCGTTTCTCTGCTGAATTCGTGTTTTTGGAAGTGATTTTGACGAAATTAGTCCGATAGAACTGTTCTATTTGATAAAATTCATAATCCTACGGTTCAATTTCCTTAAATTCCATCAATTCGCTGAGAAATCATGATTTTTGAAGTTCTTGGTTCGTGTTTGAGAAAAGATTCCTCTGATTCTGTTACAGCAGTTTAAGCGAACTTGCTGAGTTCCTGTGCAGGCGAACTTAGCAAGCGAACTTATTAAGTTCGCTTCTCACATTTTAAGCGAACTTAATTGTTAAGCGAACTTAACAGATTTCCTTCTTAAGCGAACTTGTCTTGTTTGCCTGATCTCAAGTTCGCTTAGTACTCACTAAAGCGAACTTATTAAGTTCGCCTGAGGGTAAAACTGCTTAATACTTTGAAATTTTTTAGAAAATTTTTTAAAATGGCAAATATGGTTCAAGCACAAACATGTTCAATTATGACAATGAGATTGGTACATCTCAAAAACCTCCGAAGTTGTTGAATCTAGCTGATTATTCAAATTGGAAAGATCGGTTTGACCAGTTCGTATCTTTTACCGATACTAGTTTGTGGATTCCGATTTTGGAAGGATATACGCACCCTACTTATTAATGGATAGGAAATGATGATGTTCCGAAACCAGTGTCAGCTTTAACTACTGAAGAGAAGCTGTTATTTGATCGAGAAAAGAAAGCAATGGCTAGCATTTTGATGTCTCTACCAAAGGAAATTTATCACAGTTTTAAACAGTTCAAGTCTTCTCAACAACTGTGGGAAGCATTACAAAAAAGGTGTGAAGGGAGTTTGGATGTGAAAAAGAGTAGAAAGGAGTTACTAAAGAAGCAGTTCCTAGTCTTTAAACATTTTCAAAATGAATCTTTGGATGATCTTGCTACAAGATTCTATCATCTTCTTAGTGAACCGGCTAGTGCGTCTGTGGTATATGAGACTGAGGAAATCAATGATAAATTCTTGGAGGCTTTACCATCAAAGTTTGATGTGTATACGGTTTTGATCAAAGAAAATGTTAAGTACAAAACCATGTCTCTTGAAGAAGTCCTAGGGAAGATTCAGTCACATGACATGAATATGAAGAAGAAAGAGACTAATATGGAGCATATCCAGGATCCCTCAATGTATTTTGCCAAATCTGTTGGTAAATCTGGTACTGGAGTGGCATTCTTTTCTGGTGATGCTCAAGAGTCTTCAAATGATCAGTGTTCTGGAGTTCCAATTTATTCTGGTCATTCAAACCATTCTGGATTTTCTGCTACTACTGCTTCAACATCAGCTGGATCTCATGCGAATCAGAAAGTTGCTGATGATTATCTTGCTATGTTTTCTTCATTCATGGCATCATATGAAAATTTCATTAGAGGTAAAATACATGATCCTGAGGTTATAGAAGAAGATTTCAGACAGATTGACCCTGTTGATCTGGAAGAAATGAATATCCAATGGAATATGGTCATGTTAATGCGACAAGCTAAAGATTTCTTGAAGAGAACTGGCAGAAAATATATTGGTTCAAATAGTCGATCGCGTATGGGTTTTGATAAGAGCAAAGTTAGGTGTTACAACTGCCAAGAGTATGGTAACTTTGCTAAGGAGTGTGTGAAGCTAAAGGTAGAATTTGATTCTCAAAAGAAGCAATCTAACTTTCAGCATAATAGGAATCAGTCACATGGTTCATCTGGTAATCAAAGTCATGGTCCTTATGGTAATACAAATCATGCATCTGCATCATCAGCTTTAGTTGCTCAAAACGACGAAAACTATGATTGGGGCATTCATCTGGAAGATTTGGTGGGTGCTGTGAGTCAGGCTTTTGTTGCAGAAATTCATTTAGAAAAACCAGAAGAGTCTACTGATGATGAAAGCTCTAGTGATGATTCGTGTGATGGTGATAGTGTTCCAAGTGTTGATGATGTGGAAGAAAGAGGGCAAAGTATTGATTCTGATGCTGTGTCAGGGGTTGCTGAGGAAGAAATTGTTCTTACAGAAAATGCTTCAGTTGATGATGATTCAGAGAATATTTCAATTGCTAAAGTATTCATGGCAGACATGTCTGATCCGACTAAGGTAAAAGACTCTGTTTGTCATATATACTGTTCTAATTGCATTTCTGTTAAAGATAAACTGCAAAAAGTCATGGATGATAACACAAATTTGATTTGTGACATGAAATCAATGCATTCAGTTAATCAGAAACTGAAAGATAATGATAAGCTGTGCATTGATAGAATTGAGTCTTTGAAAAGTGACTTAAATTCTCTTGGGTTAAAATACAAAGAGCAGGGTTATCATCTAGATATGGCTTATGCTGAAATTGAAAAACGAAATGAAGTAGTTGCTCAAAAGAACAAGGAGATTTCTGAAAAAGAATCTGAGGTGATAAAGTTACATAGAAAGCTAGAACAGTTTGAGAATTCATCTGTAGTTTTGGATTATTTCAATGCTAATGCTGATCCCACAAAAAGGGTTGCTGGTATTGGGTTTGTTCCTCCTCCGTTCAATGCAAATTATGTGGTTGAGCCTGAAATTATTCATGAAGAGGAAATTGATCCCAAGACAGTATTAAAGGTGAATCCAGTGACGGGTGAAGACATGGTGTATGATTCTGATACAGAGGATGAAGTGTTTGATGATTCAAAGGTTGAAGGCATTTCGAGAGAAGTGAAAATTAAGGAACCAAAGGTTGTGAAGAATGTTACTAGGGATAGATACATTTTGACTGAACCTGAAGAGGTGAAGTTGGTTCCAACTAAACTTTCTCCAATCTTACAGTCAAGTGGGTTTGTTGCGGCTGGTTTTCAAAAAGTGAATTCTTCAAAGGTGCCAAAACAGACTTATGTTCCAAAGAAGCCAATAAATTGTTCTGGGCATTCCTCCGAAGCTTATTCTTCTGACGATTCTTCAAATTCAAAGAAAACATCTTATTTCAGAAGTTATCAAGAAAGAAGAGTGTGTTTTCATTGCAATGAGGCTGGTCATATTTTGATTAATTGTCCATACAAGAACCAGGGCAAAATGAAGACTGTTCATTCACAACCGAAAGTGGTGAAGATTCTGAAAAGAAAAGATGAGGGAAAATCGTCTTCTAGTTTGGAGAAAAATATGACTAGTCAATCTTTTGTTAAATCCCCTGGATTTAAACAACATAATATATTGAATGCTAAATACTTTGTATGCAAAGAGAAACTTGAGATTCCAAAAGTTGGGATTTCAAAAGATTCTTTTCAGGAGGTTAAATTGTCTAGACCTCAAAGAAGAAGAAGAAACAGAAAATTAAAGAAAATTTTGGAAACATCTGAATCTGACAATAATATATCACATAATGTTTTTCAAAATAATAAAAATGGTTCTTCTTTGAAAAGGTCTGATTGTCAAACTTCTGTTCTAAAAGTGAATGATAAAATTGATTGTAAATTACAAGAAGTTGTTTATTTTGATCAATCCGGACGACCCAAGACCACGATGGCTTGGGTTCCACTTTCTAACTGATTCTCGTTGTTTATGTAGGGACAACCAAGGAGGACTATAAACAATACATGGTATGTGGATAGTGGTTGCTCTCGACATATGACAGGGAATGTTAGATTGCTTGAGGATGTGATTAAAATTGATGGTGGTTATGTCGCTTTTACGGGTAATAAAGGCGGGTACATAACAGGCCAGGGAACGTTAAAGAATGACAAAGTAAAATTTGAAAAGGTGAATTATGTTGAGCAGCTGGAACACAATCTTTTAAGCGTATCACAAGTCTGTGACAAGAAGTTTTCGTTCCATTTCAACGATCATGAATGCTATATTCTGAAACCGGGTTTTGTGATTCCTGATGATTGGATTCTCATGAAGGCTCCAAGGAGAAATGACACGTATGTCCTTGACATGAGTGTCGCCACTACAATGGATTCAATTCCAACATGCTTACTCTCCAAGGTGTCGGAATCTGATTCAATATTGTGGTACAGGAAACTAGCTCACATAAACTTCAGGAAGATGAACTACATTGTTAGGAATGATCTTGTGCTTGGTATTCCGAAAATGAAATTCTCAGTTCCTGATGATTGTATTCCGTGCAAGAAGGGGAAGCAAAGAAAGAAATCTCACAAATCGAAATCGACGAATTATATCGTAACTCCTTTGGAGTTGCTGCATATGGATTTGTTCGGTCCTATCAGTATTAGGAGCATTGGTGGGAAATCGTATTGCTTGGTCGTAACTGATGATTACTCCAGATTTTCATGGTTAAGTTTCTTTCCTCTAAAGCTGAAACCACTGAGTTGGTACAATACTTAATCCTGGGTTTGGAGACGTTATTCAATCTGAAAGTCAGAAGAATCAGGAGTGACAATGGTAGCGAATTTAAGAATAGCAAAATGGGCTTATTTTGTCTACAAAAAGGAATTCATCATGAATTCAGTGCGCCATATGTTCCTCAACAAAACGGTGTCGCTGAACGAAAGAACAGGACGTTGGTCCAAACAGCTCGCACGATGCTTGCAGATTCAAAGCTTCCAGTCACCTTTTGGGCTGAAGCTGTGAATACTGCGTGTCATGTTTTGAACAGGGTCTTGACTGTAAAGAGACATAACAAGACTTGCTATGAATTGTTAAATAATCGAAAGCCGAATCTGGAATACTTACTACCTTTTGGTAATCCGTGTACCCTACTGAAGGTTCGAGATGTCCCAACAAAATTCAGTGCAAAGGCTATTGAAGGGATTTTTCTGGGGTATGTGGCTAATTCAACAACCAAGAGGGTTTATAACAAAGAGACACACCAAGTTGAAGAATGGTTCCATATTGACTGTTCAAATCGGTCTTTACCACAAATGGCGATTGGTCCGGATTGGGCATTTGATTATGAAAACTTATTCAAGTCTTTTCATTTACCTTCTGACATTTCTGATGAAGATGCTACTGTTCTTTATGATTCTTGTCAAGATGCACAGCACAATGGATTTCTACCAAATGCAGTTCCAAATTCATCGATTCCATCTACTTCTGCTCCAGATCCTAATGTTGCTTCTTGTTCAGGTCCACAAGATTCAGAGAGTGAGGAGGATAATGCTATTTATCAAGATTCTTCTGCTGATCCGTTGTTGAGTGATGATCCATTACCTTCGACACAGGCTCAGGGGGAGATTCCAACAAATTTAGACTCGGAAATTCCAATTCCTCAAGATTATTCTTATCAATCTGAATCTACTCAAGTTGACGTGTTGTCGGTTCCTGAGGTCGCATCCATCAAGGAACACAAAGATCATCCAGTGACAAATATAATTGGAAATTTACAGGATGGAGTGAAAACACGTTCTCTTGTTGACAATACTTGTTTGTATACTTGCATTAAAGATTCTGGTGTTCTTGATGATTGCTCACATTCATACTTTATTTCGCAGGTTGAACCCAAGAATGTTGAGATGGCTTTAAATGACAATAATTGGATAGAAGCTATGCAGGAAGAACTTGCTCAATTTGACAAACTGAAGGTTTGGAATCTTGTTGCTTGGAACTGATCTCCCGGTTCTAGAATAAAACCTTTTTGCTCTGAGGGAGAGCATGGCATATGAGTGCTGAATATCCATTTCTTCAAGATCATCTGGATGAAAGCATTCCAGATCCTCCTTTATGAAGTACGTGCTGCTTGAGTTATCAGAGACAAAAGCAGTAGAGGTTGGCTGTTGAGGAGGTGCCTCAAGAAGAAATGGTGATGAGTTGGATTGTGAAGCAGTTGGTGTTTGAGGATGAGTAACAATGGGAGGATAGTAGTTGCTTGCACTAGGACCAGAATGATCAGAGTGAAGCGCTGAGGTGGTGGTGGAGGAAGTGGTAGCTGATTGATAACTGGAGCTCCTTTCTTTAGCTTGAATCATTTCTGATTCATAGGTTTTGAGCATGCCAAAGAGCTCATTCATCTGAAGAGTCTTCAGATTCTCTGTTCTTCTGATGGACACTGTATATAATGTCCAACAACTAGGAAGAGATCTTATGAACTTCTTGAGAATGTCTTCATTCTCCAGCTTTACCTTGGAGCACTGCAGTTCTCCAACCAGGTACGTGTACCTGTTATATAAAACTGTTAGTGACTCACCTTCTTTCCAGACGAAGTTTTCATACTGTTGCTTGAGAATGTCACGCCTGTTCTCCTTGACCTCCTCAGATCCAGCAAACATCTTTTCCAGGGCTCCCCATAATTCCTTTGCAGTTTTGTGAGCCTTGAAATTGTGAAAAACTTCATTTGGAAGGCACATTTGGATAGCTCCTAATGCCTTGAAGTCCACCTCCATTTTCTTGATGTCTTCTTCAGAATATTTGGTGGGTTCCTTAGGAACTAGTGGTCCTCCGGAGTCAGCAGAGGCCACCATGGGAACATAAGGTCCATCCCTTATGGATTTCCATATTCCGTATTCATGGTAGCAGAAGACGCTTTCCATACGGTTTTTCCACATATCACAGTCCTCCCCAGACACCAACCTTGGTGGTCAGTTGATACTGCCGATGTCTTCAGATCCGTGACTTTGTGCCATTTTGTTTTGTGTGACTTGATCAAGAATAGAGTTTTGAATAGAATCAGAAAGTGATTAAACAAATGTTAGTTTGTTTAATCTTGAGCCAAAGCTCTGATACCACTTGTAGGATCGTAAGATTACAAGGTGATTCTATTGTAGTTGATATTGGCGAAAACAATAACAACCAACAAAGTAAACAGCAAAAATACTGATAAATGCACTGTTGTATTAAACTTCTGAGATTACAAGTTTACAAGTAAAACACTATCAAGAAGCACTATGAAAGCACAGCAAGCACACTTACAATGAAGTGTTTACACAGTATTTATAGTAACTTAGAATCAAGACAGACCCTTGATTCTAAGGATCAGATCTAACACAAGCCGTTGATCTTGTTTATTAATCTAAATTACACGCAAAGGCTAATCTAGATAACTTTAATGAAACGTCTTCTTAGGCATCACTGTTTGCATGCTTGGAGACGCGCGTCATTGTCCTTTATTGGTTGCACCAGTGAGGTTCCCTCTGCTTGGAGTGTGGCGATTGCTTTTGCAGAAAGGTGTCAGAGGCGCTTCACATGGATAGTCAGCTGCAACGTTTGGTCTTCATTGAATAAAGCTATCAGCAGCAGATATGAGAGTAATGCTGCTGATAAGCCTATCAGCAGCAACAAGTGTTGAATGCTGCTGATAAGCCTATCAGCAGCAACAAGTGTTGAATGCTGCTGATAAGCCTATCAGCAGCCATATGTGATGAATGCTGCTGATAAGCCTATCAGCAGCATTTGTACTTAGAATAATTTGGTAGCAATCAGTCTTTGGTTCTACATGTCTTATAACTTCATCTAGGATGATGTTATTCCTGAATTCACTTATGAAGGAGTAACAGATTCTATGGACTCTGTTGAAGACGTCACACTGCCTGATGATACAGCTAATTCAAAGATGGATACTGATGATGAGACAAGTCAATCCAATAAAGGTGCTGAAACTGAAACTACTCACACTGAGTCTCCAAAGATTAATGAAGAACCTGTGATGTACAGAGATACAAGGATGACACGAGAACAGTGGAGAGAAGTTGTAAACAGTTGGATGAAGGTACTACCCAAGTCTCCAGCACAACCAGCTCAGAAAGAGAAATATGTGAATAAAGAGCAGTATGTAGGAAGGATCATAAGTTGGTTCTATGATGGTGAATCAAAATTATTTGTAATCAAACGATCTGACGGTGTTCAATACTTAAAGCCGAGGATCAAATATTTCAATACCTTGCCGAGGTGTGAAATAAATGGTCTAGCTTCAAAGCCACTCATAAATAGATCGAAGAATGGTTTGGCTGATGTGATAGCAAACCTGATAAAGAAAGAAGGTAGTTCGGGTAAGTATGAACGGCTGAAACCACAGAAGGGAAAGAGAGTGAAGAACACAGATCCAAAGACTGGGAAAGTAACCTGGAGATATAAGTATAACCAGTACGTGCTATTCACAAGATACCATTAAAGAATATTCCTCAAGACTTTCTTGGGAATATGAAATGGTGGTATGTTGATGTTAATACTGGTGAAGCAAGGATTGAAGATAAAGATAATAAGATCATTGTGTGTTTCTATGACGCAATGAATCTTATTAATTTTTCAAAGAAAGATCAGAGGACGCTGCGAAAGAATGAAATCATGTATACTGATGAATGGAGAGAACAAGGTCTACAGTACAAAAGAGTTTTGGAGATATGCAGAAGATACGGTGTGTATGCAGGAAGCAGACTACCGGACAACTGGAAGAGTTCAAGTTAAAGACTGAAGATAGAAGATCAAGCTATTGTCAAGGGGGAGTCTGTTAGGACATAGATTTGTAATGACAAAAACTTGTAATAGTTAGATTTTATGTCTTTGTGTTTTTGATATGTAAATGTATAAAGTTGCTAAGTGTTTTTACTAGTGAGCCTAGAGGCGAACTTGTTAAGTTCGCCTGGTCTATCAAAGGCGAACTTAATAAGTTCGCTTAGGTCTAACTGAGGCGAACTTGTTAAGTTCGCTTAGTCTGTTTCAGGCGAACTTAATAAGTTTGCTTACAGCAGGTTAGTTTCTATATATATATATGTGTTTACAGAGTCATTAGTTAAGGACAGATCAGAGAGAGAATCGAGAGATAAACTTGTCTGATTGAGTCTGTAACCATTGTGAATTGGAATATATTTGAGAAGTTTATTTACGCGTGTTGTTTGAATTGTCGGTTAGTATACAAACGTTAACATGAAGGATTCAGCACTTCGTGTTATAGCAACGTCATATCACAAGTTCGATCAGTAGTTGAGTTACCTGGACCTACAGACACCCGTTACAAACATTTGAAGCCCTCATACTCGAGCAATTCCGAATCTGGTGCACGATCCAACTCCGGCGAACCCGAACCTGCGTGCCTAGCCAAACACCACCATCCCTCAGCCATCTTAGGTAAATATTATACCCTTTAGACTCATTTTTATCTAGGGAATGAAAGCCCCATCATTATTGACTCTTCGCTGTGCTTAATTGGAATCGTTTTGGAGTTAGGGTTTCGGGTATACGAATTGGGGAAGAAGGCGGGTTGGGCTTGTGTGTTAAATGATTTAGGAAGTGAATCCCTGCCAAGGCAAATTCCCAGCCCATCTGGTTAAGGCTCATGACTTGTGCACGTATGGTCTCGGGTTCGAGACCTATACCCGCACCATTTTTGGGTGTTTTCCATTATAACATAACCCATACCCTGTTGTCCATTGACTAAAACCACGGGAAACCCACCTTAGAAAAACAAGACGCCATTGGTCTGGTGGTAATGTGCCTATGTCCTCACGAACCCACCCGGGTTCGATCCCTGCCAGCTCCATTTATTCTTTTTACTCGTTTTAAGCACCCAATCTTTAACAAAAAGTATTTTTATAAAGTCCATACCCTTTGGGACTGTTTCGAGTGCAATAACTAGCCATTTTTAAGTGAAACAATTAGGTACAATTTCATTTGTTTAATAACCTTAATTCCAATATAAAATTTATTTAAAATTTATTTTAAATAAAATAATTATTTTACAAACAAAGCATTTAAGTTATTCATTTAATTTACAAATTTTGATAAATCATTTTTATATCTTTGCAAAATTTTTCTATTCTTGAAAAATACTAATTAAGGTTTATACATATTAATTAAATTCCTAAATACATTAATAGATATTTTAGACTTTTCACTTTCAAAACATATCTTCATAATAATAAATAAATAGATATTTTAGATAACTAATCCATATCAACAATTACATCAAAACTATGAAGTGTGACCGGCATAAGGTCGATATCAAGTTTATGACCTGCCAACTCAAGCTTACAACCCTTAAGAATATGGGTTGCTTCAATTATTTGGCCATCAACTATCTCTATTATATACTTAGCTTTTAACAGAGTTGGAGTTCCTTTTATCATATCACTAAGCTTCTTAGATATAAAACTCCTATCAACACCGATATCAAATAGAACAGAAGCAAAGTAATTGTTTAAGAGAAACTTACCGGTGACCACATTATGATCATATCGAGCTTCTCCAAATCCTAGTACGAAGGCTCGTCCTTTCGCACCATTCCCTCCATTATTGACATTATTGCCACCATTGTTGTTGCCTTGATTGTTATTGTTACCATTGTTGCCCTGATTACCGTTACCATTGCCATTACAATTTCCATTACCACCCCTCTTCGATTGAGGACAATCCCTCTGAATATGTCCCTCCTTGCCGCACTGAAAACATCTTATTGTGGACCCTTGCGGTCGGAATGGTTGCTTGTTTTGAAGATCAACTTTACAATCTTTCGCAGCGTGGCCCATCTTGCCACACCGTTGACAACGATTACAAGCACCGACATGGTGGTAATTGCACTTGTTTCACTTTGGGGCTCTTCCCACATAACCACCTTGATTTTGACCTGAAGAGGTCGTCTGATTAAAGTTCTTAGTAGGCTCAAACCTACGCTGTTGCTGCTATTGCTGAGGTTGATTAGACTGGGATCCCTTGGAGTTGGAGTTGGAGTGAGAGTTGGAGTTGTGATCAAACTTGCGCTTATGATTTTCGGTAGCTTTAGAAACTGAACCCCTCGGATGTAGAGTCCCTTGAGTTACCGCCTGATCCGTTAACTTGTGGGCAAGTCTGATAGTCTGCTGGATGGTAGCGGGGTTGGATGAAGTAACCATACTCTGAATCTGAGGCACTAAACCTCCAATGTATAGCTCAATTCTCTTGTAATCAGGAGTCACCATATGTGGGCACATGGTAGCAAGTTCATGGGAGCGAGTGGTATATAGCTCAATTTCTGAACCTTCCATCTTCAGGTTCCAGAATTCTTCTTCCAACTTTTGAATTTCATCCCAAGGACAGTAATCCTCCTTCATCATTGTCTTAAACTCCTCCCACGGCAGTGCATTGGCCATAGCCAAACCCAACATCTGAACCTGTGCATTCCACCAAGTGAGAGACGGGAGAGTTCCAGAAGCAAATTTGACCTGATTGGTCAACGGTTGCACATAGCGAATGCCGATTCTACTTTTTCGAACCATCGGAGTAGTCCGACAGCTCCTTCGGCTCCACTAAAGGTGTGGGGCTTGCAGTCCATAATTGTTTTGAATGTGCATGTTGGTTGCTGATTCTGGTGATTTTGCTGGCTTGGATTTAGAAACATAATACAAGATTGGGATTATAAAGCTTAGGAAAGGCGCTTTGAGAGGTTAATTGACTTCACTAGTCAATGGTTATAGCATTTACCTGCAGCATTCTGTGCTGCTAGAGCCTCAGCCACACCATCGTTGATTAGTGTCGCCAGCTCCGCTGCTGTCATGTTGATGATCCCTCGGCCACCAGCACGACTCCATGTCCTCTTCCCGACATGATTCTTCACATTCACAAATACAAAACAATGAGAAATATATCGCATATTAAACATCATTTATGTACAAGTAAGGAGATACAACATCTAATATTTTGAAAATTAAATAAATTGTAAAGCTACAAAAATAAATAACTCAAAACATTAAACTTCTCATGCTTTTATTGAATGAGAACAACTTTACCCATCTAGGTTTGAAAAGAGAAATAACATAAATGAAAACATGAATGAAAATGAAAGATAGAATAAAAGGATCGTCAAACATCCTCGTTATCGGAAGAAACGTATGATTGTGCATCACCGATCTCCATCGGTTCCTCCTCGGGTGGCTCCTCCTCTAAGGGCTCATCCTTGAAGTGCTCCTCCTCATCATCTGAAAGTGGAATGTCCTCTAGAAATAGGGCTGCTTGCAGTTAGGCTTCCAAGTGAGTCACTCTCTCCCGAAGTCCTTCAACAGTATGGTCTGCTACTTGTAGCTGGGCTTCCAGATGAGTCACTCTCTCCAGAATCCCTCCTACATTATGGTCCTAGACCCTCCTCTCTAAATGTGTAACTTGATCCACCAAATGGTTATGGACCTGATCTGTCACTGCTAGCTCAGCAGTCAAAGCTTTATCCCTACCTTGTTTTCTTCCATTTGTGGTTCTCATTCTAGAATGTAGGGTATCTCAGCAGTGGATTCTTTCATCTCTTTTAACTCCTTAGTTATGATAAAAACAAAAGCTGCAAAATCTTGTTCCATGATACATGGCAAGCTTGGCAAAGTGGAGGATGAGGAAGTTGAACAAAAATAGGGTGATGGCACATTTCCCATCTCGATCCACCTTTGGATCATCTTCGGATATGCACTCCAATTAAGCGTTGTGTTCCTTGCTTGTCCATTACTTGGTTCACCCTGATCCACCGAGTTGTCACTAGAACTAGTCCGGCACCTTTTGGGCTCTGGGGATGATAAGGTAGATGCCTTAGGTGATGGTGGTGGGGTTGACGACATGATCCTGTAACGTAATACATAAGTGCCAAAAATTCAAATGTCTATCACATGTAACTAATGTGTGAGGTCATAGTCTAGTATGCAATCCTAGTTCCCTATAACCAACGACTCTGATACCAATCTGTCACACCCCCAATTTCAACTAACGGAGTTTTACCGTTTGGGAAGTGACAAACCAGGATCCCAGTCACTAGTTACATTGAACGACTCTATATGGTACTCAAATGAAAATATCATATCAATCAGAGTTAATGCGGAAGCGCATAAAGAAAGTAAATACGCAAAACAAATGCACCCAAAAAGTTCGGTCCAAACATAATATAAAACAGTCCAAACAAGATAATAAAACACAACTCAAAAGTAGGACTCCATGCATGTCCTATATATGAACATGTGCCTTATCTTAGCGACCTGAGAAAACATGTAAGAAAAGATGTCAACACGAGGTTGGTGAGTTCACAGGTTTAATATGTAAATAAACGTTTACCAGATTTATTAATCAACATATATATCAATAGGTAGCTAACCCATGTTCATGTTTGCTATTACGCTCGCAACCGTAAACTGACTGTTTGAATGCCTCCCACCAGGCCTATCAACCATGGTGCACTTTAGGTTAATATTGCACCCGTTCGATATCCAATCGAGTTAGCGCGACTAACGCGGGTGAGGTTTGTTAAACCCAGTAGTACTACCCAACATACCTCACTATTCTCTTATTTAAACGGTTTGATGTGAGGACTTTCATGATAGAGTTTACACGTAGTCATAACAAGTGATACATAATGAAGTACAAAAATCGAAAAGAGTTTGCGTCATGTTTTCTCCCCCCGTTTAAAACAGTAAAAAGGGGCCGTGAAAACTCACCTGATTGCGTAGGTAGTAATCACACAAGTACGAGATTGGAATCTCAAGTGTTAGCCTGACACGGTTCACGGGTGCCCTAGAATTACAACATAATCATTAGGGATAAAAATGGGAATTGTGACGACGACACGGAATGATGAACGTCCTACAACAAACGCTCTAAGGACCATGAATATACGAACGTGTCCACGAAAATGAAGGATCCTTAAATTAGTAATTAAGATATATACGTTACGCGACGAATGACAAAATAATATATATAATAGATATATTCGAGCGTTTTCGTTATTAAATAATGACCGAAGAAAAGAACATAATATATATAGTATTTTTAGATTTAACAAAGTATCACCATAACGATTATGCGTGAAAATTAATAAGTCTATTATTTTATTCAAGGATGTAAACGTGTATTATATTATATATATAATTTGAAACGTCTCCTCATACTTACAAACTTAGTGAAACAATATTTAAATAACTAATATTTTAACCGAAGTCATGGAGTGAAATATATTATTTTATTTGAAAACACGAATTTAATAATAATATAATATATTATTATAATATCAAGAACAATAATAACGATGTGTTAAAAATCCCAAACCCGAGCTTATGGGTTGATTTTCCGATTCAAAACACTTAATATATAAATATAATAGTATAGTATTTGATTTTTATATTAAAATAGTGACTAGAAAATAAATAAAATCTAAAACAGGGGTGAGGAGACTTGAACCCGGGTCTCCTCCCCATCAGCACACACACTCAACCAGTCCACCTGCTAAGGCAATCGCAACATGGACTAGATCAGAATGGTTTTAATTTAACAGTCCCATTGAACCCTTCTCTTATAACCATTCGCGATCGGCCATGTCCCAAAATCCTTTGATTCGATCGCAATTGACCAAACTATCATAGGGGTTTCGATAACCGGGTGTCACGAATCTGCTGGTTGCGTTTAATTGTAAAATCGTTTAGTAAAAGGTTGTTTAACTTCAAAATGAATGCCGAAACCCTAGAACATGAACAAGAAATCAAATCGAACGATTCTAATATTAGAAATTGATAAAATCATAGGGCTTTTGATTAAAATGAGTTTGTGAATCTGTTGGCATCAATGAATTGGATTTAAACAGGTTCTCAGACAGTGATCGATTAACCCGTCCCCATATGAACCCTAGGTGTTTGATCGGGTTCAATTCGGTGTTACAGATTCAAATAAAGTTAGGGCTTTTGATCTATAGGGAAATGCGTGTCTAATGGTGTAAGAAATTACCAAAATGGAGTACGAGAGGATGGTAATCGCTTGAATGCAGGTTCTGGCGACGTCGAGGTGATCTCCTGCATCTCCTGCTGTGTTTCAAGTGGAATTAGTGAGTGCAAAAGCTCCAAGAGAGTTCGTTCAAGGTGCGTAGAGTGTTGAATTGAAGAATTATTCACGAATTGTTGCGAAGTGAAGCGTATAAGAATCGAACTCGGCGGTTACGAATTGATTTCCCATAATTGGGATTTATTCGAACGTAATGTTGATGATTCAAGACTCCATGATGGTCAATTATTGCATTAAAGATCAAATCCGTTACGAATTCAAACAACATTTGGTTATGCTTTGTGAATTTGGATTCAAGTTTGGGAGTTTGACTTTATAAAAGTCAACAGCGACAAAACCCTTCAATTTTGACTTTCTATAGTCAACAGATTGAGTTTTGTGACTTGGCAGGATAAGTCCCTGAAGTTTGAGATCAGGAAATGACATGGTTGGTCATTAGGGTTTAATATTGAGTTAACTGGGTTAGGACTTGGCAGGATAAGTCCCTAAAATTTAACGGGAAATCTAACTGAGTTAACTTGAAAAGTCGGATTGTCACACTAATGTTTGATCAAGGCTTGCTACACATAGTCTTTGGGACTTAGATAATTTTAATTCAAGAACAATTTGTATTTCATTTATGTACCTTGGAATTGGTTTATGTTTGTTTGAATTGAAATGGATTTAATATATTACAATTTAGTCAACCTTGAGCGCATGAACAGTCTACATGTCCTGCCCCGCCGTATTCCGTCGTCGGTTGGGGTGTGACAGGTTGGTATCAGAGCCTTGGTTATAGGGAATTAGGTTATTAGACACTTTTGACCTAGACTATAACCTTAGGACACCCATACAATGTCATGCTACTACATGCTACATGATTACTTCTTGTGTGAATATTTCTACATGCTATCATAAGTAATTACACTTCATTATACAATATTTAATGTCACACTACTTGAAAACTCTTATACTTATATTCATTACTATCTACATGCTACCAATGTGTTTCATTAAGTGCTATCCTATGTTTAACAAACACACACACACACACCAAATTCTTTATACACCTTTGAACTCACATGATACCATCACCTCTTATGAACAAAAACTTAAACAACTGGGCCTAATATTCTTTAATAATAAACTAAGAAGCCCACTTACCTTCCAAGAAGAAGAAGCCTGCTGTAATAATCAAACCTCACTTTCAGGCCTCAAAGCCCAGTCCACAACAATTCTCATCATGACTATGAGCCCAACAATAGTGTTATTAATACATGATGGCCGGAAGAGTGTGTAGGCCCATGAGGGATTCTGGCTAAGGAAAGACAGGGTACTTAAGTGTGTCCTAGTGACCCACCCCTCTTTCGTGGGAATTCTCCTATAGGATTAATTGCTTATAGGTCAAGTGTATTTCTAAAATACTATTGTGAAAACTCGGTGTTATGACTAGTCAAACTCTATACCTATGAGAGCTCCTATATTTAACACTCGGTATTTTATTATCGCTTACAACCTTTTCATTGTTTTTCTGTTAGACATGGACTCCTACTGTCACACCCCACCGACGGCGGAAGCAGGACATGTAGACTGTTCATAAGCTCATGGTTTACTAAACTTGTGATAATTAAACAATAAATTTCATTTCAGAGCTCAAATAATCAATTACAACATTTACAAGGGTCACAAATACATGAATATCTTTATTATGTTTAAAACTAGGTCCTCAATTCTAAGTGAAGCAACTTGAATCTTAACTCAAACATCCGTACATGAAACATGATAAAATGAGAGGGTCAACTATAAATATTTGGTGAGCATATATAGGTAGGTTTTGATACCACAAATAAAGTTCAAAATATTTTGTACAATTCATACGATACATGGTATATAAGGCATTTATGGAGAATCTATAGTTAAACTAAGTGTACAATCAAAGGTTGTGACTGAGGCATAACACGCATGTTACTCTAATGTAAAGTCGGTAACAAACACCCTACTCGGATGGGTTTGTCAGACACAATAGATCTATCAATGTTAACCGTTGGCTTGTACTGAGTTAATGATTGTACTAATGCCATGTATATATAGTCTTAACTTATAGCATTCAAGCATAAAGCACAAATAACATATAGCATCATATTATTGAATTGTATATGAGTAATTTCAAAGAGTTCAAAATGTAATCATGTTTCACCCCAAAAGTGCAAAATGTAAAAAGGGGCTATGTAAAACTCACTTTGAGTTCTTAGGATTGTGACTTGCTATTGACTTGATCAATTCCTACGGTTAGAACCCTAAATTAAAGTGTTGGATATGCGTTTAGGTCATGTCATGAGTTACTTGAAAGAAAGATAAAATCTTGCAAGAAAAAGAATGAAAAAGTGGCTTTTTTTAAACTTAACAGAATTGCCAGCAGACTGTGACGTTGTTTACTTTTGCTTTAAAAATAGCAAACGATTTTAGAAAAATCTAAGAATCACTAGTCTACTATTTAATATGTCCCAAACAACTTTCGTTCAGAAACGTGTTCGAGATCAGGTATGTAAATAGGTCAAAACGGTCGCCCAAGTCAGAAGGTGCAAATCTGCGCACTTCTCTTGTAGGGGCTGTTTGGGTGGTCATCCGGACGAATTAAAAAGTGATTTAAGTATGCTTGGAAAGCTAATTCAACGTACTTAATCTTGGGGATTTAGTTTGCTCTGTTTTAGTTTTTTTATGACTAAGATATGACCGCCCCAAGTTATGGCAGATTATGTCTAAATCAAAAGATCACACTTATATGAACCTTTGCGGGTTTTAAGATTAGTTTTAGCATGTTAATAATTATAACGAGTCTTAGTATGATATTATACAGTATATTAGAGTCCATTATTGTTTACAAGAGCCTTCAAAGACATCGGCATAGCCATCGTCTATAGAAAACACTTTTGGATTCACAGAATGCGGTCAGCATAGTCGCCATTGCAAACGTGATCCATGATTAAGGTTAGCATGTCTGTTAGCTTGTTAAGCGAATTAGTATTAGATCATTAGTTATTATATGTGTTTAGGTGGAGGGTTTGATGATCATAAGATCATAAGAGATTAGAAAAAATAGAACAAAAATGAAGGAATCGTATTGAAATCGGGAAGACCGTACTTACCTAGAATCGGCTTCTTCTTCTTTATTCTTTGGCCTCCAACTTCTAAGGGAGGAGAGGGGAGGTAGAATTCTTTGACTCGTAGAGTTAGCAAATAAAGGTGCAAGGAAAAAGAGTGAAGGTGGCCTCCGATTTATACAAGAATTGAGGGTGGTGAATTAAGAAAGGTTTTTAATGCAAAGCTTGATTAGTGGGGGATTATTGACCAATTTTTAGAAGGAGTGGGAAGATATTTTTCTATCTTTTTTTTTAAACTAACTTTTAAGTAAGAAAAATGGTGACATAATTAAATTAAAAAGATGTACTTAGATTATGCATAAATGATGTTATTTATGCGACATTTAAATAAAGAAAAACTATAAGTATAATGTATGAGAGTTATAAATTTTATTTTTATAAAATGATAAATACTAGTAATGATTTAATATCATTAATAAATTTAGGAAGTTATATGTATAAGTTTGATATATGAAATATATACATATGGTTATAGGTATAATTAAATGGATTTTCTAGATGTTATAACAAACAAAATATTTCAAGTTGTATGGTTGATCAATATCAGGTACAAGTTCAAAAGAAATGAAATAGATGTAAATACTTAGATAGAAAAAAAATCTTGGGTGTTACAGTCTTTCCTACTTTTGGGAATTTCGTCCCGAAATTTAATCGGAGAAAACAGTTGGATATTGTTGTTAATACTTGGAAAGGTTGAAATGTAAAAGTTAAGGGTTTATATTGTTAAGTTTAGAGAAGTTTGAGAGATTTGAGTAACGGGATAGATTGTTTCAAAAGAATTTTAGATAACGAGTGATGACCACTAGCACAAGGAATTGATGTGCGAGTCCAAAGTTGAGGGTGAATGTTAGCAGAGGATTGAATTGTTGGAGATCTTGGGAAGAAGATTATCTATGTATAGTTTGGGTTCCAAAGATGGGATGCATCATTTGGAGTTGGAAGCGATGGGAATTTGATGATTAAGGCTTGTTTAGGATGTAGTTTCATATGTTCAAAAGTTATCATTGGGTAAAGATTTCACAGACATTGGCCAGGGTTAAAATAACATAAAACCTAACGTGACACAAACAACTGTTAGGACATAGAATGTATGACAAAAGCTTTGTAATAGTTTAGGTCTTATTGTCTTTATGTTTTTATGTAATTATATAGATTTTGTCTAAGTGTTAGATAGGCGAACTTAACAAGTTCGCCTCACATGAGACTAGGTGAACTTAACAAGTTCGCCTCTAATAGACTAGGCAAACTAGACAAGTTCAACTCTAGCAGAACGCGTTCTATTATTGAAAACACTTTCTTGTATACAGGTATTAAGGATATTGGTGTTCTTGATGTATGCTCACATTTCTGTTTTATTTCTCAGGTCGAACCAAAGAATGTCGAAATGGCGTTACGTGATAACAATTGGATAGAGGCCATGCAGGAAGAACTTGCTAAGTTTGACAAACTCAAAGGGTGTGTATCCAATTGGTACAAAGTGGGTATTTAAATGCAAGAAAGACGATCGAGGTGTTGTGGTGAGAAATAAGGAAAGATTAGTTATACAAGGTTTCAATCAACAAGAGGGAATTGATTACACCAAGGTTTATGCTCCTGATGCTAGGCTTGAAGCTATACGATTGTTTCTTGCTTTTGCTTCATACATAGGGTTTAAGGTGTTTCAATTAGATGTAAAGAGTGCTTTCTTATATGGTAAAGTCAAGGAGGAGGTTTATGTGTGTCAGCCGCCAGGGTTTGAAGATCCAATTAATCTGTCTAAAGTTTTCAAGCTTGATAAGGCTCTCTATGGTCTTCATCAAGCTCCCCGATCATGGTATGAAACGTTGTCTACAAATCTTATGGATAATGATTTTGTTTGTGGCCAAATTGACTCGACTTTATTCATTAAGAAAGCAGGGGGAGAATACCTACTGGTGCAGATATATGTAGATGATATTACTTTTGGCTCTACAAATGAAGGATTGTGCAAAGAGTTTGAGAGTGTTATGAAATCGAAGTTT
This sequence comes from Smallanthus sonchifolius, assembly GCA_023525975.1. Classification (NCBI taxonomy): domain Eukaryota; kingdom Viridiplantae; phylum Streptophyta; class Magnoliopsida; order Asterales; family Asteraceae; genus Smallanthus; species Smallanthus sonchifolius. Next base: position 31,477,458 of record CM042045.1, read on the forward strand.
GAGATGTCAACTATGGGAGAGTTATCGTTTTTCCTAGGTCTTCAAGTTAATCAGAAGGAAGATGGTTTCTTTATTCATCAGTCCAAGTACGTAAAAGACATCTTGAGCCGGTTCAAGATGGAGGATTGTACCCCATACGATACTCCAATTCCGGTCAATCATAAATTGAATTCTGACCCGGATGGAAAAGAAGTTGATTGCCGACTCTACCGTACAATGATTGGATCTCTCATGTACTTCACCGCTTCAAGGCCAGACATAATGTTCGCTGTGTGTATTTGTTCCACATTCCAAGAAAAACCAAAAGAGTCTCATTTGATTGCAGTAAAGAGAATCTTTCGTTATCTGAAAGGAAAACAAAGATTGGGACAATGGTTTTCACACGGTTCTAACTTTGAATTCAATGCATACACTGATTCTGATTTTGATGGTTGTTGTTTAGACAGGAAATCTACTACAGGTGGTTGCCAGTTCTTGGGTAATCGTCTAGTTTCCTGGCAATGCAAGAAGCAAACTACGGTCTCCATTTCAACATGTGTAGCAGAATACATTGATGCGGAAAGTTGTTGTTCACAGATCTTGTGGATCCAACAATAATTAAGAGACTACGGTTTGAATCTTACAGGAACCGCCATGTTTATTGATAATAATGCTACAATGTCTATCACAAATAATCCTGTTAAGCATAGTAAAACAAAGCACATTGAAATTAGATATCATTTTATCCGTGATTGTGTAGATAAAAAGTTGATTGAGCTAGTGAAGGTACATACAGATGATAATTTTGCTGATCTTTTTACCAATGCATTTGATCGTACCAGGTTTGAATTTCTGATCAAAATGATCGGTATGATCAATCCCAAATAAAAGTTTTTCAAAAATAATTTTTCATGGGAGATTTTGTTTTTTAAATTTCTTTTATTGCTTTATTACATTTCTGCATTTTAAATTTCAGTCAAAAACTGTTATTTATAAAAATTCAAAACAAAATGAAAAATATAAAATTGACATCATTTGAAGTTAGAGAAGAAATGATAGTACATGAGTGAATAGTTCATTACACATGACCATATTAGACCTTTGATATATGATATTTTAAAGTAAATTGAATTGATCTAAACGTCAAAGTCTGCATAAATGAGAAATGATAGTGTTTTGAATGCTCTAATCTTGATAATATGCTTTAATTTGAATATGAGTTTGAAACTTGAATTGTCAATAAACTAGAAGCGTTTTTGAACCAATAGTAGTGTGAATATTAAATATGATATGATTACATCTGTGATTTGAATCCATTATATGCCTGGGTGTGTGTGTAAAAGATCATTATCAGATAAAGAATATATGGTTTTAAGAATTTCATGAGACCAATATCGAATTATGTCTTTAGCACAAACTCTTTCAGTTCACTTCACTGCCCATGCCCCGAAAAACATGCAATGTGTTGCTGAACTAAGATATGCTTTCTAACAACATCTGTTGGAACATATATTCACCCTTCGATCAGTTAGATACATCATCTATTCTGATTTCATTGAATTTTATCTAGATGATAGTTGGATCCTCCTAGCTGAATCTATTGATTCTCATTATAAAGTCAATTCATTAGAATCTTTTGATTCTGAATCATTCTGATTCTTATATCCTTTGGGATCTGCTATTCTATACTTGTGCTAATAGAGATAATTTCATCTTGGAGATTGATCTAATCTTACAATAAACTGTGTATGTCTTGAAGATAGTGCAAATTTAAATTTCTCTTGGCATATATGTGGGGTACACAATGTTTTTCATTTAAATGGTACTAACTCACAAGAAATTGGAAGAAAAATGCTTATAGTTTCAAATTGTATAATATTGACAACTTAAGAATTCATGCTTTGTATTACAAATTCGGAATGAAAAATTGAGCATTTCATGACCTGATCTTGTTTACTTTGAAATTTATGTAGAAGCATGTTTTTGTAACTATGGATTAAATTCTATGTATCGGTATACGTGGCTAGTACGCAGGAGGGTGTTCCTGAGTACTTAACCTGCACACCAGTTTGGTCCTGCGTACCTAGTAAGTACGCAAGGCTTTTGCCTTGCGTACTTGTCAAGTACGCATGACCAAACCCTGCGTACTTAGACAAGTACGCAGGTAATGTTCCATCACCTATAAATAGAAGACTTGTCTTCATTTGTAGGTGGAACTCTGGAACTAGGTCGAGAGGTGTCCGGGTCGGGAAGAGCTCTCCCGACTCCTGGACCGTGAGCTTTGATGAGAGATGTGTGCTCCTTCGGTATGTAGTCTGTAATACGGGATGACTTCTATGTTATGGATTACATGTCGTTTCATTGTCTTTTGTCTTTGTTCGTGTTTTCTCTGTCTCATTTCTTCGTTCCCACACAAATCACAAACAGGTCTGTGTATATCCGCTTCGCGACGAGGCTCCCGGTACCTACAAGTGGTATCAGAGCCTCGGTGTTTGTTGATTTGTGTTCCAGTTTTGATTTTTAGGGTTTCGAGCAGTTCGTACTTTTCAGACCTAAAATCCTTAAAATCGAGTTTGTTATCACTTCATTTGGTGTTTGCAAGGCTAAGGGTTTGTTAGATGATGATTTCTAAGATTTTGGAAGCATCAATTTCTCAGATCCATCACTTTTCGAGCATTCTCCTCAAGATCCATCAAGAACGCAGTTACTTTTCGATAAGTACGCAAATTTAGCTTTTATGCGTACTTACTAAGTACGCATGGGTTTTGTCCTGCGTACTTACTAAGTACGCAAGAGTAGTTGTCCTGCGTACTTGTTAAGCACGCATGAGTATTTGACTCTGCGTACTTATCATGTACGCATGGACATTTTAGCTTTGCGAACTTATCAAATACGCATGAGCACTTGGCTTTGCGTATATACTAAATACGCATGAGCACCCTTTATGTGCGTATTTACTAAGTACGCATGAACTAGCATCTGGGATTCAAAAAAGAAATAATAATAAAATTTTTAAGGATCATTTGTATGCGTGTTTCGGCCCATTTTTGAGAAGATAGTAATTTTGGTTTTTCCGGACCAGAATTTGTATACGATGTGGCTTGGCGAAACACAGACGAGATTTTTGTTGGATGATACCACATGTCATACATTGTTTAAGGGTCCATACCTGAAAATGTAGGCTACGAGTATCCGGGATACTTATTTAATAGGGTATGAATGCTGAACTAATGGGAGCAATTGGGTCGTCATCGCCTAAAAGTCTCGTTCTATTTGTGAAGATGTTGCTGCTTTGGGTCTTTAAGAAAAAGAATCATTTTGTTTAGGTATTCAAACCTGAATATGTAGGCTACGAGTATCCGGGATACTTCTTTAATAGGGGATGAATACTGGAACAACTTGAACCCAAGGATTTGCTGTTTTGGATCTTTGCAAAGGAATAAAAGAATAAAATCCTGGAGTTGGCTAGTTGTGCTTTTTGAGATTTGAGTGAAGTGATGATGAAACTGGTCATAGTTTACAGAGAAATGAGGGGGATAAAAATAAATGTATCATCAACCGTGATTTCTCGTGTAAACTATATTTTTCGTGCTAATTGGTCAAGCATGTGTTCAAGATTTGATGTGATTCAATTATGATGGGATTTCTCATTTGGGATTTGGGCGGAATCCGAATAGACAACCTAGTTATGGAACTTCACCGCGGTGAACGTATATAGATTAGGAGGTGTGAACCAGGAATGAAAATCTAATTGAAGAATGCTGGACTTTGGATATAAGGTGATCACTGCTGAGCATGATTTTGTGTTTGATTCTATCAAGTGTTTTTAGGATGAAGCTGGATATCTGTTGGATTATTAGTTAAAGATGGAACCTTTTATTATTGGCCGATGGGATAGGAAACATACCCTTGTTTCTGGTCTAGTCAGATGGAACTTAAACTGAAAGGGGATATTGGAAATGAACATCTTCGGGAATTTGGTTGACTCGTGAAGATATAGGATAGAGTTGGACACATCTGGTTGAAGACTTAAGTTTGTCTTACTGGAATTCCTATGGGAGCTGATTAGTTTGATGCAGGTTATTGGAAATTCAAACTCTCCATCATATGCCAGCTGATTTGGAGTTGTCTTAGTCTACTATTGTTACCTGGTTAGGAAGAACTACAATGAGAGGATGAACTACAATGAGTTGTGTTGGGTTAGTTGGTTCTTATTGAAGCACTTGGTTTGGTCTACTATGAAAGCTATAGTTTTGAGGGAGTCGTGTGTATCACTCGGCAACTGAAGACTGAAGTTTGAAGATTTGAAGATCTCAAGTGGAATGCCATAAGATTAAGTCTCGCCAGAAGACACATGATGTCACTAGTTTAGAGGGAGTCTGTTAGGACATTCTTTTTAAACTGATGATTATCAGTGTTAGAGATAGATAGAATTTGATGCTATAGTTAAGAGGGAGTTTGTAGAAGCATGTTTTTGTAACTATAGATTAAATTCTATGTATCGGTGTACGTGGCTAGTATGCAGGAGGGTGTTCCTGAGTGCTTAGCCTGCACAACAGTTTGGTCCTGCGTACTTAGTATGTATGCATGACCAAACCCTGCGTACTTAGACAAGTACGCAGGTAATGTTCCTTCGCCTATAAATAGAAGACTTGTCTTCATTTGTAGGTGGAACTCTGGAACTAGGTTGAGAGGTGTCCGGGTCGGGAAGAGCACTCCCGACCCCTGGACCGTGAGCTTAGATGAGAGATGTGTGCTCCTTCGGTATGTAGTCTGTAATACGGGATGACTTTTATGTTATGGATTACGTGTCGTTTCATTATCTTTTGTCTTTGTTCGTGTTTTCTCTGTCTCGTTTCTTGGTTCCCACACAAATCACAGAACAGGTCCGTGTATATCCGCTGCGCGACAAGGCTCCGGGGACCTACAAGTGGTATCAGAGGATTTAGGTAACGTGATCCAACTTTTATCTGGGAAATGATTGCGTCATGCTTAATTGATTGTTTAAATTATTATGTTTTTAATTTGCTTATTTACATGTAATTTGAATTGTCAGTATGCTATAGGCGTCTTTGAATCATTAGCAGTGTGGAAACTAAATATAGACTACAACTGTGATTTGAACCCATGTATGCATGTGTGCGTGTGTAAAAGAATACAAAACGATCATTATCAGATAAAGGATGTAAGATTTTAGCAAATATTTTCTTCAGAGACCAGTTTCGGGTTATGTCTTTAGCACAATTACTGCGGTTCATCTCACTACTCATACTCACAAGTATGTAATGAGAGATTGAATCAAGACATGTCTTTACATCAATCGTTGAGCATGTATTCACCCTTGAATCATACATGATTCATTGAAATCAAATCCATATAAAAGTTGGATCACCTTACCTAAATCCTCAGACTCCATATCTATTAACCTGAATCATCATATGATAGTCATAGAAGAAAATCCAATCAAATAAAGACATCTGAATCACTCGATTCTGAATCTTATGATTCTTGATAATCCTTATGGATTCTGCTTGATTTTTTCTGTGCTAAACGATGTAACTTCATTCTGGAGATTTGGAAAATCTTTGGGAAAATCATAGATGCCTTGAGATAGTGCAATTTACATTACTGTAACATATTAGTGGGGTACACGTTGTATATCTTACAATTAATACCTTAACACACAAGAACGTGATACAAAGATGCTTATGGTTTCAAATATCATAATATTGCCAACTTGAATTACTTGTTTATGTGCATATTACATATGAATAACTTGTAGTTCATGACATGATCACATATTCTTTGACGTTTATTTTGTATCGTTTTTGCAAAAGTTTAGCCTGATATGATCCTCTACTCGTGTCTTTGAGCAAAAAAATAGTGTGTGTGTATATACTTGTATATTTCTATCTTGAAAAAATCAAAAAGATTCTAAGTTTGTGTATAGTTCAATTTTAATCAGAAAAGCCAAAAATATTTATGTTTAACCTTCTTGAATTGACTTTGAATCTTCTTGATTGAATGCTTTTATCTTGTTCGTTATTTGACTTGAAATCTTCATAATTTGAGTTGAAAGTTTGAGCACACAAGGGTCTCTGCGTACTTGATAAGTGCGCATGAGGTAAACCCTGCGTACTTAACAAGTACGCAAGACTTAAGTCATGCGTACTTAGTAAGTACGCATGAGTTAAGTCCTGCGCACTTAGCAAGTTCGCAAAACCAATATGTGTTGGTATATATACAGGACTTAGAATTTTTTTTTGCGTTTATCTCATTCAAAATTCGAACTACAGTTGAATATTCTCTCTCTTTTTTACTCAAAAAATTCAAGTGTTTCTAACCTGTTTTTCGTCCCGATTCTATTCTCAACATCGGATAAACATCATTTGGTGAGAATCTTAGGGCTTTTCATCCATGAAATCTTGACTTACAGACCGATTTAGGATTTTGAAAAATATAGGATTTAAATCTTGATTTTGGACATTTCTTCGTCGTTTTGGTAACACATTATGATCAGAACTCGTTTAGAATCATCAATCGAACCTTATTCATTACTTAATCGCCCATAACGATATTTCATTTTGTCCTTGACTTCCTATTTGACCAACGGTTCATATGGGTCGGTCTTTAGGTCAAAATTTGACTAGGTTAACGGGTCATTGATGTGGAGAGAGGTTCCATAGGTCCTTATCATGGTTTTCGACCTTATGGTAACCATATTCCACGTCAATGTCTTACATCTGTTGAATATTAGATTTTTGAAAAAAAAATTTGGCTAAGTGCAATTCTTGCGCACTTAACAAGTACGCAAGACGTAATTCATGCGTACTTGTTAAGTACGCAAGAACAAATCCCTGCGTACTTGCTAAGTACGCAGGAATAACACTTGTGAAATTTTCCTAAGTCTGAAATTAAGTTCAGTGTGTAAATGCTATTCTTGGTCATGTGTATTCAATTCAAATGAATCTTCTTGCTCTTATTATGTTTATTGTGTGTTTTTTCAGTGATCGCTCATGCCTTTACCAGTGAGTTCAATCTCCTTGCACATACAGAACCGGAATGGAAGGGTACTGCACTACAATACCGAGAGATAGTTGATTTCTTGAATCGTTCAAAGATCAGCTATGCTATAACAGCAAATCCAATAGTCTCAAGACCGTACCTGGAGCAGTTCTGGGATACAGCGGATCATGACTGCACGGTAACCCTTAATGTCATTCGGGCTACTGTGGCGGGTCATGACATTGCTTTTTCTGAGGACACAATTCAACGGGTCTTACAGTTCCGGGATCTCACCACCGACCCAACTGCCTATCCTGATTACTATGTAGATGGGTGTTGGAGGAAGCGTATGGGATACGTCGGTGTACGAGATTACTCATCTTACAAGAAGATGTGGGTGCTCGATCAGTGGAGGTACTTTTCCTACGTGATGATCATGTGCATTTCTTCCAGTAAGGCGGGGAAGGATGCTATGGGACATGATCTTACAGCAGCCATGGTTGGCCTGTCTCTTAACAGGGGTTATAACTTCTTACGATACATCTTCAAGGCCTTAAATGATCAGATAAATACAGCTGAGAGGTTTAGATTCTTGTTATACCCAAGATTTGTGCAACTACTGATCAATGATGCGTTGCCAAATATGCCTGCTACTCGGGAGAGACTGCAAGTAAAACGGGTGGACAAGAGAGTGTTTGCCCAATTCCTAAAGCCAGGCAGTGTAGAACCTACCGCTAAGCACACCGCACTCTTTGGCCACATGATTAATGAAGCGTATGTGGCACCAGCTCATTGGAGATGGTTTATTCATGATTCTGAGCCAGAACTCAGTGAACATTCTGATGAGCAACAAGAAGATGAGGACGTTGATAGTGAGGATGAATTGTCTGAAGTAGGAGACGACGAAGCGGGTAATGATGGTGCTGAAGGATCCGACTCCGAAGATACAAAGTCTGATTCATCTGATTCTGATGATGCACCATCACAGGCACACCCGAAAAGATTGACAAAGGTGACCCTTCCTGATTCATCTTCTAAGAGAAAGCGACAATCGACGAGCAGTGAATACGAGCCAGATTCTGACTCGGACGCTGCTATACAAAGAAGACGTGAAAGTATCAACAAACAACGAGGGGATAGGCAGCAACAAGCTATTCCTCATGAGGTAGAGGATAGTTATCAGAGGCAAGTACAAGTATCGGCTGCAAGTACTGATTCAGCTTCTACCCCACCTTCACAACAGATGTACCTGCGACAGCGGAGGAGGCCACAGGTAACACCTGATGTGGCAGTCACTGATATCACAGAGGAGGTTCCTATGATAGTGACCCTCCCTATACCATATGTCCAAGTGGCGATGACAACTCCGATTCTTACCGAGTTAGTCACCATCACTCCTTCCATCACTCCTACAACCACCATCCCATCCACAATCCCTACAACCACCATTGAACATATCAGTCAACCCTACAACTTTGGACTTTTCTCAGGGTTTTAACTTTGATACGCTCTTCTCCTCTCCCCTCCAAAATGCTGAAGCCTCTACGTCCAGGAATCTTGATCCAAATGATGCAAGGATAGCTACTTTAGAAACCTAAGTGGCTGCGCTACTAGAAACTGTTCGGAAAACAAGGGAACAATCTAAGGCTCAACAGGCTCAGATAAATTCATTGGTGGACGAAGTTACTATTTTAAGAAGCTAGAGAACTGGGACGGAAGAGAGACTAGCAAATGTGATGGCCCAGAACGAACTACTGATCAAAACAAACAATATGATTCTAGGACACATGTCATCTCTAGAGGTTCGGTTTGACATGCAGCGGAAAGAACATGAAATGATGGTCAAGTTAGTAACTGACCTGACCAAGAAGCTTGCTGCTCAGGGGGAGAAAGAAAAGGAGAAAGAAAAATAGAAAGAAAAAGAGAAGGAGAAGGCATCTAAACCTACCGGTCATGAGCCTTGTCATCCGGATGATCTGACAAAGGGTGATGACAAAGACAAGGATCCTGAAGTAGGTCCTAGTGGAAGTGAGCAACAAGCTTTGGCGATAGTGCCCATTTCTGCTGTTCCAATGGCTGAGGGGGGAGTCGACTCATCAGGAAGGTGGTGATACTTCTGGTGGTGATAAAGGAAAGTCAGTGGCTGATGTTCTGAAAGATCTATCTGACGATGTGATCTTATTCTTAGAGTCTGACTATTCCAAAGAAGCACAAATCGAGGCTCTCTACAATCTTGAAGAAGGAGAGATCGACTCTGGTGATGATTGGGATGAAGATGATGATGTAGTTATCAAAGTTCCCAAGGTCGATAGGGAAGGAGAGTATGAGTTTGAAGATGGAGAGATCTTCGAAGTTCCATCCTTTGAATCTCAGCTCGACACAGGTTCAGTCGAGACTGCTAGTAATGTTGAAGCATCGACTGAACCCTCCCCTGCCGACCCTACACCTGTGGATCCAAAGGCACATAAAAACAAACATATGCCTGCTAGTTCATCAAAGGATCATGCTCCTGTCTGGCAAAAGAATTCTATCATAGACAAAAACGGAGCAACAGGAATGAACTTAGCTGTGAGGTTCGAGGAGGATAAGCAGTTGTTTGCAATCAACCGAGCTGGGGGGTTCAATACTTGAAACCGACCAGCGAAGCTTTCAACTCCTTACCTAGATACGACCTAGTGAACCTAGCAAACCGAGAGCTGCTGGGTCACTCAAATCCCGTAGTAGCAATGGGTTTGTGGCAGGTTCTACAGCGTGAAGTAAGATCTGGGAAATTTGATATGTTTAAGCCTCAAGTACCCAAGCGAGTCAAGGATAAGAACACTAGACATCCTTTGACTAACAGAAGCATAAAGAAACTGGTATACAAGCCAGTGCTGTGTGAAACCAAGATTCCCCTGAGTAAGTTATCTCAGGATATCCTCGTTAACATATGGTACTGGTACGTAGATCCTAAAACGGGCGAGGAAGTGGTGATAGGAAAGGTGTGGTCCGATAGCGGAAGCTTAGTGCCAAGGGAACTGATCAGAGTATTTGATGAAGTCTGCTTCATAAACTTCTCTGTGAAAGATCTGGAGGCACTAGCTGACAGGTACTGCATGCGTACGGACGAATGGACAAAGTTCCTTGCTTATAAATACGACAGGGTGATCAAGTTTTGCCTTGACTACAAGAAGAAGATGGAAGCTAAAGATGTAGAGCTGTGAAGACCGAAGACGATCCAGAGCTGTTGTCAAGGGGGAGTTTGTTGAAGCACTTTTGTGTGACAAACACTCGGGATAGAGTCTTAGGTTATCTACTTTCTTTGTATGTATTTGTCTTTGTTTGTAAGCGTTTGTATGTTTTAGTTATCGAGTTGTATTTACTAATGCATGTTGATTGTTGCTTAATTCTCTAAGTGTATTGCGCACTTAGTATGTGAATAGGAAATAGTTTCTGCGTACTTAGCAAGTGCGCAAGAATACTCTGCGTACTTGCTAAGTACGCTTGAGTAATTTGCCCTGCGCACTTGCTAAGTGCGCAGAGATCAGGTTTTGTATAAATAGAATAGGTTGACAAAATGTAAGTACCCAAACATTTGAACTTAGTATTTTCTCTCTGTAACCGATCGAGTTTATAATAGAAGGAACTCTAAGTGATTTCTTTGTCGGTTTACTTTGTGTTGTTTGATTCTCCACCTAGTCACGGGCATTCCGCACCCGGTCCGACTAGTCACACACCCACGCGTAACGATCCGAGACACCCGGGGACCTACAAGTTATTGCATATCATTTCAAGTATTATTTGTAACATTTCTGATTTTCATTATCTGTATTTCAGTTCAATGTGATACATTTCAAACCCAATTCTAGTACAGTGACTTGTTCTATTCGTACCAACAATTAAATACTATGTTCCAATGCAAATCCATAAATTTTACACGGGTATACCCTACTAATTCTAAATAAGGTTATATTTATACAATCTATCAAAACTGAAATTTGCAAGGACTGATTTTATAAATTAACAAGAAACCCTAATAGGCACGGTCGCGCCTCGTTCTGGCACGGTCGCGCGCCTTGCTTTGGAACGGTCGCGCCCGGTGCCTTGGCACGGTCGCGCCTCTTATGGGCACGGTCGCGCCTCGCGTCAGTTGAAATGTAATTACAGTTTTAATTGCAGAATAGTTCGGTCTCGTAACCGTTCCACACGTTTCCACCATTAACGAACCCAATTAAAAAATGTTAATCACTGTATTTACAACGAATTAAGCCAATTCATCTTGTAACCGACGATAATTCTCATGTATCCATCGATTTCAATCATTTGACCATAATCTTCCCAAACAAACACATTGTACGCTTTATTCGATCATCACTGAAGCTCCTGAAATCATCGAAGCAGACGGAATTGCAGCAGCAGACGCCGGAGATCAAACCCGTCGTCGTCGGAACTCGCTCTATCTGTACGCCATCGATTCATCATCCTTCCGGGTAATTGAAACCTCCTACACCTTCGTTTTAGTCTATATATCAAAAGCCCCAACTTAATTTCGGCTTACAGTAGCGAAATTAACACGAACCCGAATCTTGGGTTCGTTCCAAAATGGGTTAATCGAATACTACCTTGAAGATGTTTTAAATGCAATTAATCTATGCAAGAAGACTCGTAATAACCTAATGGGTGAAAGCCCTATGAATCCTAACACTTTTATCATAAGAAATAGTCAATTCGTTCCTGATTTGGAACAGACACGGTCACGCTAACCATTTAGCGCGGTCGTGCTTCATGAGACACGGTCGTGCCAATACCAGCGCGGTCGTGCCTCACACACTCAGACCCGGTCATGCCTCAGAACCCTAGACACGGTCGTGCCTAGTGAACAAATTATTTATGTCTTCTGTTTGATTAACATAGTCGCGCCCGTGGTTCTAGCACGGTCGCGCCCGTGGTTCTAGCACGGTCGCGCCTTGTGCCAGACACGGTCGTGTGTGTGAGAAAACCTTGGCAGCATACTAAATTTTATATTTTAAAAACAATAAGTATTTCAAATGAATTTTCGAATAAAAATAATTTATGTAATAAAGATTTATTTTTAAAAAGATTAAATTCCTATTCTAAAATAAATAAAAGTTATTTATTTAAAACGTACAAAATTAAATTTATTATTAAACCCTACACTTAGATATTATTTATATAACCCATTTACACATATTTATAAAAAAATAGATTAACGAAAGTTATATATTAAATTTATATTTAACGCTCGATACACCTTTATCACTAAATGACTAAGTACATATTTTTATAAGTAAATAAACAAAACAACAATTATCTATTTAATTTATATTTATACATTATTTTTATGACTAAGTAAATAAATAATAACTTTGCAATTTATTTATTTAGTTATTCAAACTCAAACTTTGATCAAAATGTTCTAAAAATATTTATTTCAAACCTTTCATTTTATACAATACCTTTCAAGAACAAACCACTAACTTTATACACACGTCCAAATTCAACCCTAGACTTAGACATAGACTATTGTGCACACTATTAATTCAATATACATTCCAATCTAGGTTAACGTTGTGCATTACAAGGATCATATTACTATCTAGTCTCTCGTGTTAGCTACGCCTTTTGAATCAAGTGAGTATTACATAGCCCCTTTTACTCTTTTACACTTTTTAGTGTGAAACATGAACACTATACAAACTATTGCTTACATTTACACAAACAACACAAATACAAATCATCTTTACATTCATGTGTGCAATTTGAGCTTTATGCCTGAGTGCTAGGTGTGCTAACTTTTGTGTGCAATTTATGTACAATCATTAACTATTCAAGCCGACGGTAAACAATGATAGATCTGTTGAGTCTGACAAACCCACCCACATTGGGGTGATTGTTACTGACAACATAATTTTTGCATGCTAGTTACAAAGGTTTAATTGTACTTGGTTACACAATGGCTACTCTCCATAAATGTCTTATGTTATCATGTTATGTAAGGATTTGTTTATTCATAATCTATATGCTATCTATATACAAACCTGTGTATGCTCACCAACTTTTTAGTTGACCTTATATTATTCATGTTTCAGGTACTAATGTGTGATTTTGATCAAGACTTGCTACACATAAGTTTTGGACCTAGATAATTTTAAATAAAGGATTATGTATTTCATTTTATGTACTTGGTTTGATTTGGTTTGTCTTGAATACTTGAAATGAATCTGAATGATTAATATATTTCAATTTAGTTAACCTTGTGCTCATGAACAGTCTACATATCCCGCCCCGATGTTTCCGCCGTCGGTTGGGGTGTGACAGATTAGTATCAGAACCTTGGTTATAGGGAACCAGGTTATTAGACACCCTTGACCTAGACTATAACTTTAGGACACCCACTTATGTCATGCTTCATGATTATGTGATATATGCTACATGCTATGTGTTACATGCTTACTATGATTAAATATTATTTCGTTTTTTTTATGCCTTACTTGTTAAAAATTCATGACTTATTAAGATATACTTAAATAATAATTAAATAAACAATATCCCTACCTATACCCTAAAACCTAATAATATTCTTACTTACTTCTCTATCATCATCTTCTTAGCATGTGGAAACTTCATGGATCTAAAACTATAAAAATCTTTTTATGCCCTCGTTAAGGTTTTTAAACTTGTTAATTATTTGAGGACACGTGCAATCTGGAAGAGTGACACCTGTATTCTGGGTTTTCTGTCTAGGAAAGCATTTCGCATAAATCCCAATCAACCGAGGGACCCGTATGCTTTCCTGGGAATTCCCGGGATGAGTGTTTACTTATAGGCTAAAGCATGTCTCCTTGAAAATTATATGAGTTTAATTAACCTTAATGTGTCATAGTATTCAAGTGAATTTATCACTATATGAGTACAATCCAAAGTATCATTAACTATTTTATTGTTATTTTATTCTTTTAAATCCAAACAACATTCATAAGTTCTTACATCTTTTCTTGTCTTGTGCAAATCTGTAGAATGCCTCCCCGTCGTGCTACCGTGGCCAACAACAACACCGATATTGCTACCATTCTTGCACAACTTGTAAATCAACTCACTCAAGCTAATGGTAACCATGGAGCTAAAGGGGGTGGTGGTGCCAACCCACCACAATGCACCTTCAAGCATTTCAACTCATGTAATCCTCTTAAGTTCTATGGTACCGAAGGAGCTTCGGGACTCCTTCAATGGTTCGAAAGTATTAAGGGAACCTTCCTCAATAGTGACTACCCCGAGAACCTTCGTGTTCGTCATGCCACAAGTGTCTTACAAAACGGGCACTCATGTGGTGGAATGGGGAAAAGAGAACTAGAGGTGTGGAAGTAGCAATGGCCTTACCTTGGGATGAGGTTAAAAGGATAATGACCGAAGAATTTTGTCCTCGAAATGAGGTAAAGAAACTGGAAGCCAAGTTTTGGGATCTTGCCCAAGATGGTGGTGAAAGTCTAGCTTATACAACTCGGTTCCACGAGTTGAGTCTCCTTGTGCGCCATATTGTCACACCTTTATCCCGCTGCATTGAGAAGTATATTGGTGGATTACCTAGGCAAATTCAAGATACTGTCTTAGGGAGAAATCCCGCAACACTCGAAGATGCTATCCGCTTATCTGCCACATTAACCGACAACCATGTGAAAACGGGAACTCTGACTAGAAAAGGCACCAAGAAAGTTCCTGACACCACAACTCCTCCTGTACACATCAAAGAAGCCACAACTGAACCCTCCCATAATAATAAGAAAAGAAAGGCTAAAAACTATGCTATGGTCACTCCTGCTATCCCTGTTAACCAAGTTGCTCCTATGGTTCAAGCACCAGCCAAAAAGCCATATGTTGGGATCTACCCACTCTGTGCCACATGCAACTATCACCATCTCCAAAACATTCTAAGTCGCCTTTGCACTCACTGTGGGAAATATGGCCATGCAGTTAATGTTTGTAGAGCCAAAGCACTTGCAGGCCAAGTCAACCCACCAAACCGAACCAACCCCCAAGTGGCTACTCAAGGTGTTCCCGCTATTGCAAATGTGCGTGCTTGTTATGAATGTGGTAACCCAAATCATTTCCGTGATCAGTGTCCAAGGCTAATCAATTCTAGACAAGGTGGAGCTCGTGGGCGTGCTTTCAACATAAACGCCAATGAAGCTCAAGCCAACAATGATGTGGTCAACGGTACGTTCCTTGTTAATAGTCAATATGCCTCCATTTAATTTGATACCTGTGCCAATAAAAGTTTTGTGTCACTTAACTTTGAACCCTTACTTGCAAAGACACGATCCCAATTAGAGAAAACCTTCACCGTCGAGATAGCAAATGGTGACTCCCTTAAAATTGACTCGGTTATTCACGACTACTCTTTAGAACTTAATGATCATACATTTCCAATCAACCTTGTACCAATGCCACTAGGAAGTTTTGATATCATCATAGGCATGGATTGGCTATCAAATCATCATGCCGAAGTCATCTGTTTCGAGAAGTGCATCCGAATACCTCTACCGTTGGGAGAAACGTTAAGAGTCTTTGGTGAAAAGCCTTGCAAGGGACTAAAGTTAATGTCATACACTACCGCTCAAAAGTATTTATGAAAGAAGTATGTAGCCTTCTTAGCTCATGTTATTCAAAAGGATGTCAAAGAGAAGAGTATCCAAGACATTCCCATCATTCGGGATTTTCCCGAAGTATTTCCCGAAGATATATCCGGTCTTCCACTCGTTCGACAAGTAGAATTTCGCATTGACCTTATACCCGAAGCTAACCCCATGGCTAGAGCTCCTTACCGTCTTGCACCTTCTGCAATGCAAGAACTTGCAAGTCAACTCCAAGAGCTCTCCGACAAGGGCTTCATTCGTCCAAGTCATTCACCGTGGGGTGCACCCGTCATATTCGTCAAAAAGAAGGATGGATCATTCCGCATGTGTATTGACTACCGCGAACTCAACAAGCTTACCACCAAAAACCGTTATCCTTTGCCTAGAATTGATGACCTCTTTGATCAACTTCAAGGTTCTACTTGCTTCTCGAAGATTGACCTTCGATCTGGTTATCACTAACTCCGTGTACAAGAAGAAGATATTCCAAAGACTGCTTTCCGAACAAGGTATGGTCACTATGAGTTCATGGTCATGCCTTTTGGACTAACCAATGCACCCGCGGTCTTCATGGACCTCATGAATCGTGTATGCAAACCGTACCTTGATAAATTTGTGATCGTCTTCATCGACGATATCTTAATCTACTCCAAGACTAAAGCCGACCATGAGCAACACCTTAGACTGGTTTTGGACCTCTTGAGGAAGGAACAACTATATGCCAAATTCTCCAAATGTGAATTTTGGCTAAAGGAAGTTCAATTTCTTGGTCATATCGTCAACGACAAGGGAATTCATGTTGACCCTGCTAAGATCGAAGCGATTAAGAATTGGAATACCCCGAAGACTCCCATCGAAGTTCGTTCATTTCTTGGTCTTGCGGGATATTATCGTCGCTTCATCTCAAATTTCTCTAAGATTGCTGTCCCTCTTACCGCTTTAACCCACAAGTGTAAAACTTATGAATGGGGACCAAAACAAGAATAAGTTTTCCAAACTCTCAAGCAAAAGTTGTGCAATGCTCCTATTTGGACTCTCCCTGATGTGAATGATGATCTAGTTGTCTACTGTGATGCTTCCAACCAAGGTCTCGGTTGTGTCCTCATGCAACGAGGCAAAGTAATCGCTTATGCATCAAGACAAATTAAAATTCACGAGAATAATTATACGACGCACTACCTCGAGTTGGGTGCGGTCGTATTTGCATTAAAGATTTGGAGACATTACCTCTATGGCACAAAATGTGTAGTATTCACCGACCACAAAAGTCTCCAACACATCTTCAATAAAAAAGAACTCAATATGAGGCAAGGACGTTGGGTTGAACTCCTTAACGACTATGACTGCGAGATTCGTTACCATCCCGGCAAAGCAAATGTTGTAGCCGACGCTTTGAGTCCAAAGGACCATGGCATGCTTCAATGTGTCCGAATTCAAACCGACATTCAAAATCGCATCTTAGAAGCTCAACACGTCTCAGTCACCGAGGGTAACATGTACGAGGAAATGTCGTGTTGTGTTGAACTCCAGCTTAAACCGAAAACCAATGGCTTACTTTATGACTTGAACCGTATTTGGGTTCCCGATCGCGATGATCTCCGTGCATTTCTTATGAACGAGGCTCACAAGACTCGTCATTCTATTCATCCTGGTGCGGATAAAATGTACCAAGATCTTCGCGAACAATATTGGTGGCCCGGTATGAAGAAGGACAGTGCTCTCTGTGTTGCCAAATTTCTAACTTGCTCCAAAGTCAAAGCCGAACATCAACGTCCTTCCGGTTTACTTGAACAATTGGAAATTCCCATGTGGAAATGGGAGAATTTAGCTATGGACTTCATTACCAAACTTCCTCGCACCTCAAGTGGTTATGATAGAATTTGGGTGATCATTGGTCTCACCAAGTCTGCTCATTTCTTGCCTATCCGTGAAGACTATCGGGTTGAGAAACTAGCCCGAATTTACATTGACGAAATTGTGAGCCGTCACGGTGTTCCCTTAAACATAATCTCCGATAGAGATGCTCGGTTCACCTCTCATTTTTGGCAATCTCTCCAAACTGCTCTTGGTACACGATTGGATTTGAGCACGGCCTACCATCCCCAAACTGATGATCAGAACAAGCGAACAATCCAAACTCTTGAGGATATGCTTAGAGCTTGTGTAATTGATTTTGGTGGCAATTGTGTGACATTTCTGATTTTTATTTTCTTTATTTGCAATTCAATGTAAAACATTTCAAATCCAATTCTAGTACAACGTTTAAATTCAATGTGCAAACAACTAAACCCTAGTATCAGTAAAATCCACAAAGTTCGATTCACGTTTATTCTAAAATTCCTATATATATATATATATATATATATATATATAAATATCTAAACATATACACGTATATATACATTGATACATCTCACAAGTGCATACACATATACAATCACACGATTTACATGTGAGTCTACACAATGGTTTGAACCCTAACAACTTGATTTGGACCTTAAAATCATGAGAATTAATCAAAGTCAAAACAAAATTGCCTGTTTGACTTTAAAAGTCAAACAGGGCCGATTCCACAAATCAAACATCAAGGATCGACCCAATCAAGTGCTATGGGTTTTTCCATGTCGTATACGATCATCAAACAACCCAATCCAGGCCCAATCACCAAGTCAATTCAAGCAAGCACGCGGCCAATTTGAAATTTGAAAGAATTTGACTTTGCATAGTCAAATCCGTATCAATCTCCATCCAGTTCAATGAATTAACGCGTTTTAATCCTGAAATTCACTCCTCAATCAATATTCGCGTGTACCTAGACCTTATCAGGACTCAATTTGATCCCGAATCACTGAATTAACACGTGATTAACCGTCCGCATCGTTTGCGGTCAAAATTGAAATCAAATCAAACGATTTCGATGAAATTAATCAAATAAAAACACACCCCTACTCTCATAATCAATCACTCAAACTCTTCTAACCTTCACTCGAACCGCACTTCGCCTCTGGAGTCCTATCGATCACGAAGAACTTCGAAACTGAAATCGTAGCCGACTGCATTCGTGCCCCAATCTTCACAAGTAAGTTCTATCTCGATCGATTCGTAATTACACCCTGAGCAAAAGCCCCTTACCAATTCGTGTTAACAGAACCCATCGAGACCGATTTAAATTCTAGGGTTCTTGTTCTTGGCATTTACGATTTGGGGATTTTGATTCATTTGATTAACGTATTTAATCTTCTGGTTTACTTATACGACCAGCGAAACCTCCCAGTTCAGCCGGTAATGCACATGAACCCTGAACTGGGTGGCGTGGGTTCGAAACCCACAGTCTCACCGTTTTGTTGTTGTTTCCTCTATTACCTGAACCCGGTTCCATCGCTGAGTCATGTTAAATCTAATAGGAACCAAGTTAACTTCAGCAGGTGCCCCTGGTCCAGTGGTAAACCAATCGCCCTACACAGGAAGCACCCGGGTTCGAACCGGGTGGCCTGTTTACTTTTTTAAAAACCGTTTTAAAACTCCAAAAATGTTATAAAAATTATTTTTATAATCCTTGCAACTTTCTAGACAGAATAGAAACCAAAATTTTCCAGTTGTCAATATAAATTCATTTTATTACAAATGGTATTGTTAAAACTATATATTAATTATTTTAAAACAAAAAAAATTAGATATTTAAATAATTTCCAAATAGGATAATTGTTTTATACAATAATTTATAAGGTTTATAAAACTTTAACCTTATTTTCAAATAATTATTTTTAAATGATAGTTAGCTAAATAAATTCATTTATTTTAATCTACACAAAAGGAAAATTACTATTAATTTTATACATTAACATTCTTTACACATCTTGATAAATAAATAAAGTGAACTTATTAACTTAATATATATATATATATCTAATATAGTTCGCACGTAAATTTTTTTTTCTAAATAAATAAATAACAATTATTTAATTTATTTAGTTATTCAAACCCATACTCTAACTAAAATATTTTAAAACTATTCCTTTCAAATCTTTTCATTTTATACAACACATTTACAAGTACAAACCACAATTTCCTACACTCCTATACGACCCTTCGTACACACGTCCAATTTAAATCCTAGACTTAGACCTAGACTATCGTGCATATTATTAATTTAATGTATATTACACTTTAGGTTAACGTGGTGAATTACAAGGACCATTTTGTTATCTAGTCTTGTGTTCTAGCTACACCTTTGAATCAAATGAGTATACATAGCCCATTTTCCTCTTTTACATTTTTGGGGTGAAACATGAACACTATTCAAATTACATGTTTACATTTACACAAACAACACAAGTACAAATCCTATTTACGTTTATGTGTGCAATTTGTGCTTTATGCCCGAGTGCTGTGTGTGCTAACTTTTGTGAACACTTATGTGCAATCATTAACTATTCAAGCCGACGGTTTTCAATGATAGATCTATTGAGTCTGACAAACCCACCCAGGTAGGGTGATTGATACTGACAACACAATTTTGCATGCTAGTTACAAAGGTTTGATTGTACTCAGTTACACAATAGCTGCTCCCCATAAATGCCTTATTTATCATGTTATGTATGGATTTGTTTTCAAACTATATGCTATCTATATACAAACCTGTGTTATACTCACCAACTTTTTAGTTGACTTTATTTTATTCATGTTTCAGGTCCTAATATGTGAGATTGATCAAGATGTGCTACAAAAAGGCTTGGACTTAGTTAAAATAAATAAAGAACTTATGTATTTCAATTATGTTTCCTTTCCTGGAATTTTTTTTGTTTGAATGTTTGTAATGGAATTTGACAATTAATATATTTCAATTTAGTCAACCTTGTGCTTATGAACAGTCTACATGTCCCGCCCCGATGATTCCGCCATCGGTCAGGGTGTGACAGATTGGTATCAGAGCCTTGGTTATAGGGAATTAGGTTATTAGACACTCTTGACCTAGACTATAACTTTAGGACACCCGCTTATGCTATGCTTCATGATTATGTGATATGTGCTACATGTTATGTGTTACATGCTTACTATGATTAGATATTATTTAATTTTTGATGCATTACTTGTTAAAAATTCATGACTTATTAGGACCTCCTTAAATAATAATTAAATAAATAATATCATTTCCCATGTCCTAAAACCTCATAATATTCTTATCTCCTTCTCTATCTATATCTTTCTTAGCATGTGGAAACTTCATGAAGCTAAATCTATAAAATTTCTTTAATTCCTCGTTAAGGTTTTTAAACTTTGTTAATTATTTGAGGACACGTGCAATCTGGAAGGGTAACACCTGTATTCTGGGTTTTCTGTCTAGGAAAGCATTTCGAATAAATCCCAATCAACCGAGGGACCCGTATGCTTTCCTGGGAATACCCGGGATGAGTGTTTACTTATAGGCTAAAGCATGTCTCCTTGAAAATTATATGAGTTTAATTAACCTTAATGTGTCATAGTATTCAAGTGATTATATCACTATTTGAGTACAATCCAAAATATGATTAACTATTTTATTTCATTATCTTGTCCTTTTTAATCCAAGCAATTCTCATAAGTTCTTACATATTTTCTTGTGTTGTGCAAATCTGAAGAATGCCTCCTCGTCGTGCTCCCGTGGCCAACACCAACGTTGACATTGCTACCATCCTTACACAACTCGTAACTCAACTCACTCAAGCTAATGGTGCCGCCAATGGTAACCATGGTGGTAATGGTGGAAATGGTGGTGCCAACCCATCTCAATGCACCTTCAAGCATTTCAACTCGTGTAATCCCCTCAAGTTCTATGGTACTGAAGGAGCTACCGGACTTCTTCAATGGTTCAAAAGTATTGAGAATACCTTTTTCAATAGTCACTGCCCCGACAACCTTCGTGTTCATCATGCCACAAGTGTCCTACAAAAACTGGCACTCACGTGGTGGAACGGGGAGAAAAGGAATAGAGGTGTGGATGTAGCAATGGCCTTACCTTGGGATGAGGTTAAAAGGCTAATGACCGAGCAATTCTGTCCTCGAATTGAAGTGAAGAAACTTGAAGCTGAGTTTTGGGATCTTGCCCAAGATAGTGGAGAAAATTTGGCTTATACAACTCGGTTCCATGAATTGAGTCTCCTCGTGCCCCACATGGTCACACCTTTGTCCCGCTGCATTGAAAAGTATATTGGGGGACTACCTAGGAAAATTCAAGATACTGTCCTAGGAAGGAATCCCGCAACACTTGAAGATGCTATCCGTCTATCCGCTACCTTAACCGACAACCATGTGAAGGCGGGGACTCTTACTAAAAAGGGCACAAAGAAAGGCCCCGACACTGCAACTCCGTCCACTCACAATAAAGAAGCCATAACTGAACCTTCCCGACATAATAAGAAAAGAAAGGCTAGAAACTATGCTATGGTCACTCCTGCCATGCCCGTTAATCAAGTTGCTCCTATGGTTCAAGCACCAGCCAAAAAGCCATATGTGGGGATCTACCCACTCTGTGCCACATGCAACTATCATCATCCTCAAAACATCCCATGTCGCCTTTGCACTTATTGTGGGAAATATGGCCATACGGTCAGTGTGTGTAGGGCTAAAGCTCTTGCGGTCCAAGCCAACCCACCAACACGAACCAATCAACAAGTGGCTAATCAAGGTGTTCCTGCTATAGCAAATGGGTGTGAATGTTTTGAATGTGGTGACCCAAATCACTTCCGTGATCAGTGTCCAAGGTTGATCAATGCTAGACAAGGCGGAGCTCGTGGGCGTGCTTTCAATATAAACGCTAATGAAGCTCAAGCCAACGATGATGTGGTCAACGATACGTTCCTTGTTAATAGTCAATATGCATCCATTCTATTTGATACCGATGCCGATAAAAGTTTTGTGTCACTTAACTTTGAACCTTTACTGGCTAAGACCCGATCCCTTTTAGAGAAAACATTTACCGTTGAAGTAGCAAATGGTGACTCTCTTACAATTGAATCCATTATCTATGATTGCTCTTTAGAACTTAATGATCATACATTCCTAATTAACCTTGTTCCAATGCCACTAGGAAGCTTTGATATCATCATAGGCATGGATTGGCTATCAAATCATCATGCCGAAGTCATTTGCTTTGAGAAGTGTATTCGAATACCGCTACCATCGGGAGAAACATTGAGAGTATTTGGTGAAACGCCTTGCAAAGG
This sequence comes from Smallanthus sonchifolius, assembly GCA_023525975.1. NCBI lineage: Eukaryota > Viridiplantae > Streptophyta > Magnoliopsida > Asterales > Asteraceae > Smallanthus > Smallanthus sonchifolius. The sequence goes on from CM042045.1 coordinate 31,500,274, forward strand.
ATTTAAGTTGATGTCATGTACCACCGCTCAAAAGTACTTACGAAAGAAGTACGTGGCCTTCTTAGCACACATCATTCAAAAGGATGTCAAGGAGAAGAGTATTCAAGATATCCCCATTATCCGAGATTTTCCCAAGGTATTCCCCGAAGACTTATCCGGTCTTCCACCCGTTCGTCAAGTAGAATTTCGCATCGATCTTATACCCGGAGCTAATCCCGTGGCTAGAGCTCCTTATCGTCTTGCACCTTCAGAAATGCAAGAGCTTGCAAGTCAACTCCAAGAACTCTCCGACAAAGGTTTCATTCGCCCAAGTCATTCACCGTGGGGTGCACCCGTCTTATTCGTCAAGAAGAAGGATGGATCATTTCGCATGTGTATTGACTACCGCGAACTCAACAAGCTTACTATCAAGAACCATTATCTATTGCCTAGAACTGATGATCTCTTTGATCAACTTCAAGGTTCCACTTGTTTCTCAAAGATTGATCCTCGATCTGGTTATCACCAAATCCGTGTGCAAGAGGAAGATATTCCAAAGACTTCCTTTCGAACAAGATATGGTCACTACGAGTTCATGGTTATGCCTTTTGGGTTAACCAATGCCCCCGCGGTTTTCATGGACCTCATGAATCGTGTGTGCAAACCGTATCTTGACAAATTTGTGATCGTCTTCATTGACGATATCTTAATCTACTCCAAGACTAAAGCCGATCATGAGCAACACATTAGGTTGGTTTTGGATCTCTTGAGGAAAGAGCAACTATATGCCAAGTTCTCCAAATGTGAATTTTGGCTAAAGGAGGTTCAATTCTTAGGTCATATCGTCAATGAAAAGGGTATTCATGTTGACCCTGCTAAGATCGAAGCGGTTAAGAATTGGAATACCCCTAAGACCCCCACCGAAGTTCGTTCATTCCTTGGTCTTGCGGGATATTATCGTCGTTTCATTTCCAGTTTCTCTAAGATTGCTGCTCCCCTCACCGCTTTGACACACACGGGTAAACCTTATGAATGGGGACCAAAGCAAGAAGAAGCTTTCCAAACTCTCAAGCAAAAGTTATGCAATGCTCCTATACTGACTCTCCCTGATGGGAATGATGATCTAGTTGCTACTGTGATGCCTCCAACCAAGGTCTTGGTTGTGTTCTCATGCAACGAGGCAAGGTGATCGCTTATGAATCAAGGCAACTTAAGATTCATGAGAAGAATTATACGACGCACGATCTCGAGTTAGGTGCGGTCGTATTCGCATTGAAGATTTGGAGACATTACCTCTATGGCACCAAATGTGTGGGGTTCACCGACCACAAGAGTCTCCAGCATATCTTCAACCAAAAAGAACTCAATATGAGGTAACTACATTGGGTTGAACTCCTTAACGACTATGACTGCGATATTCATTACCATCCCAGAAAAGCGAATGTTGTAGCCGACGCTTTGAGTCGTAAGGACCATGTAATGCTTCACTGTGTTCGAATTCAAACCGACATTCAGAATCGTATCCTAGAAGCTCAACACGTCTCAGTCACCGAGGGTAACATGTACGAGGAAATGTCGTGTGGTGTTGAACATCAGCTTGAATCTTACCCAATGGCTTGCTTTATTATTTGAACTGTATTTGGGTTCCCGATCGCGATGATCTCCGTACATTTCTCATGAACGAGGCTCACAAGACTCGTTATTCCATTCATCCTGGTGCGGATAAAATGTACCAAGACCTTCGCCCGCAATATTGGTGGCCCGGTATGAAGAAAGACATTGCTCTTTATGTTGCCAAGTGCCTAACTTGCTCCAAAGTCAAAGCCGAGCATCAACGTCCTTCCGGCTTGCTTGAACAACCGGAAATTCCCATGTGGAAATGGGAAAATTTAGCTATGGACTTCATTACTAAACTCCCTCGCACCTCAAGTGGTTATGATAGTATCTGGGTGATCATTGACCGCCTTACCAAATCTGCTCATTTCTTGCCTATCCGTGAAGACTATCGGGTTGAGAAATTGGCCCGAATTTACATTGACGAAATTGTGAGTCGTCACGGTGTCCCACTAAACATAATTTCCGATAGAGATGCTCGTTTCACCTCGCGTTTCTGGCAATCCCTCCAAACTGCTCTTGGTACACGCTTGGATTTGAGCACGGCTTACCATCCCCAAACTGATGGTCAGAGCGACCGAACAATCCAAACTCTTGAGGATATGCTTAGAGCTTGCGTAATTGATTTTGATGGCAATTGGGATTCACATCTATCCCTAATCGAGTTTTCTTACAACAATAGCTACCACACAAGTATAAATATGGCTCCATTTGAAGCTCTCTATGGTCGCAAGTGTCGTTCTCCTATCTGTTGGAACGAGATTGGTGAAGCACAAATCACCGGTCCCGAGTTAATTCAAGAAACATCCGATAAGATCCTTCAAATCCGTGACAACATTCGAGTAACGAGGAGTCGGCAAAAGAGTTATGCCGACAAACGTCGAAAACCCTTGGAATTCCAAGTCGGTGACCTTGTTCTTCTAAAAGTATCTGCATGAAAGGGTGTAATCCGTTTTGGAAGGAAAGGCAAGTTAGCACCTCGCTATGTAGGTCCATTCAAGATCCTTGAAAGGATTGGGAAAGTGGCTTACAAACTCGAGTTACCTCTATCACTTGGCAATGTGCATCCTACATTTCATGTGTCCAATCTAAAGAAATGTCTTGCTGATGAGAACCTCCATATACCTCTTGACGATGTGCGCATTGACGAAACGATGCACTTCGTTGAGAGACCGGTAGAGATCATGGATCGTGATATCAAGCAACTCAAGCAAAGCCGCATTCCAATTGTCAAAGTTCGTTGGGAATCTAAACGTGGACCCGAGTTTACTTGGGAGCGTGAGGACTAAATGAAGCTCAAGTACCCGCACCTCTTCTCTGATTCAGCCGCCTCAACTAGCTAAATTTCGGGACGAAATTCCCTCAACATGGGGATACTGTGACATTTCTGATTTTTATTTTCTTTATTTGCAATTCAATGTAAAACATTTCAAATCCAATTCTAGTACAACGTTTAAATTCATTGTGCAAACAACTAAACCCTAGTATCAGTAAAATCCACAAAGTCTGATTCACGTTTATTCTAAAATTCCTATATATATATATATATATATATATCTAAACATATACATGTATATATACATTTATACATCTCACAAGTGCATACACATATACAATCACACGATTTACAAGTGAGTCTACACAATGGTTTGAACCCTAACAACTTGATTTGGACCTTAAAATCATGAGAATTAATAAAAGTCAAAACAAAATTTCCTGTTTGACTTTTAAAAGTCAAACAGGGCCGATTCCACAAATCAAACATCAAGGATTGACCCAATCAAGTGCTATGGGTTTTTCCATGTCGTATGCGATCATCAAACAACCCAATCCAGGCCCAATCACCAAGTCAATTCGAGCAAGCACGCAGCCAATTTGAAATTTGAAAGAATTTGACTTTGCATAGTCAAATCCGTATCAATCTCCATCCAGTTCAATGAATTAACGCGTTTTAATCCCGAAATTCACTCCTCAATCAATATTCGCGTGTACCTAGACCTTATCAGGACTCAATTCGATCCCGAATCACTGAATTAACACGTGATTAACCGTCCGCATCGTTTGCGGTCAAAATTGAAATCAAATCAAATGATTTCGATGAAATTAATCAAATTAAAACACACCCCTACTCTCGTAATCAATCACTCAAACTCTTCCAACCTTCACTCGAACCACACTTCGCCTCTGGAGTCCTATCGATCACGAAGAAATTTGAAACTGAAATCGTAGCCGACTGCATTCGTGCCCCAATCTTCACAAGTAAGTTCTATCTCGACAGATTCGTAATTACACCCTGAGCAAAAGCCCCTTACCAATTCGTGTTAACAGAACCCATCGAGACCGATTTAAATTCTAGGGTTCTTGTTCTTGGCATTTACGATTTGGGGATTTTGATTCATTTGATTAACGTATTTAATCTTCTGGTTTACTTATACGACCAGCGAAACCTCCCTGTTCAGCCGGTAATGCACATGAACCCGGAACTGGGTGGCGTGGGTTCGAAACTCACAGTCTCACTGTTTTGTTGTTGTTTCCTCTATTACCTGAACCCGGTTCCATTGCTGAGTCATGTTAAATCTAATAGGAACCAAGTTAACTTCAGTAGTTGCCCCTGGTCCAGTGGTAAACCAATCGCCCTACACAGGAACCACCCGGGTTCGAACCGGGTGGCCTGTTTAATTTTTTAAAAACCGTTTTAAAACTCCAAAAATGTTATAAAAATTATTTTTATAATCCTTGCAACTTTCTGGACATAATAGAAACCAAAATTTTCAATTGTTAATATAAATTCATTTTATTACAAATGGTATTGTTAAAACTATATATTAATTATTTTTAAACAAAAAAAAATTAGATATTTAAATAATTTCCAAATAGGATAATTGTTTTATACAATAATTTATAAGGTTTATAAAACTTTAACCTTATTTAACTTTAATCTTATTTTCAAATAATTATTTTTAAATGATAGTTAGCTAAATAAATTCATTTATTTTAATCCACACAAAAGGAAAATTACTATTAATTTTATACATTAACATTCTTTACACATCTTGATAAATAAATAAAGTGAACTTATTAATTTAATATATATATATATATATCTAATATAGTTCGCACGTAAATTTTTTTTTCTAAATAAATAAATAACAATTATTTAATTTATTTAGTTATTCAAACTCATACTCTAACTAAAGTATTTTAAAACTATTCCTTTCAAATCTTTTCATTTTATACAACACCTTTACAAGTACAAACCACAATTTCCTACACTCCTATACGACCCTTCGTACACACGTACAATTTAAATCCTAGACTTAAACCTAGACTATCGTGCATATTATTAATTTAATGTATATTACACTTTAGGTTTACGTGGTGAATTACAAGGACCATTTTGTTATCTAGTCTCGTGTGCTAGCTACACCTTTGAATCAAGTGAGTATACATAGCCCCTTTTCCTCTTTTACATTTTTGGGCTGAAACATGAACACTATTCAAATTACATGTTTACATTTACACAAACAACGCAAGTACAAATCATATTTACATTCATGTGTGCAATTTGAGTTTTATGCCCGAGTGCTATGTGTGCTAACTTTTGTGAACACTTATGTGCAATCATTAACTATTCAAGCCGACGGTTTTCAATGATAGATCTATTGAGTCTGACAAACCCACCCAGGTAGGGTGATTGATACCGACAACACAATTTTGCATGCTAGTTACAAAGGTTTGATTGTACTTAGTTACACAATAGCTGCTCCCCATAAATGCTTTATTTATCATGTTATGTATGGATTTGTTTTCAAACTATATGCTATCTATATACAAACCTGTGTTATACTCACCAACTTTTTAGTTGACTTTATTTTATTCATGTTTCAAGTCCTAATATGTGAGATTGATCAAGATGTGCTACATATAGGCTTGGACTTAGTTAAAATAAATAAAGAACTTATGTATTTCAATTATGTTTCTTTTCCTGGAATTTGTTTTGTTTGAATGTTTGTAATGGAATTTGACAATCAATGTATTTCAATTTAGTCTACCTTGTGCTTACGAACAGTCTACATGTCCTGCCCCGATGATTCCGCCATCGGTCGGGGTGTGACAAATTGGGATTCACATCTATCCCTAATCAAGTTCTCCAACAATAATAGCTACCACACGAGTATCAACATGGCTCCATTTGAAGCTCTCTATGGTCGCAAGTGTCGTTCTCCTATCTATTGGAACGAGATTGGCGAAGCACAAATCACAGGTCCCGAGCTAATTCAAGAAACATCCGACAAGATTATCCAAATCAGTGACAACATTCGAGTAGCGAGAAGTTGGCAAAAGAGTTATGCCGACAAACGACGAAAACCCTTGGAATTCCAAGTCGGTGACCTTGTTCTTCTAAACGTGTCTCCGTGGAAGGGTGTGATCCGTTTTGGAAAGAAAGGCAAATTAGCACCTCGCTATGTGGGTCCATTCAAGATCCTTGAAAGGATTAGGAAAGTGGCTTACAAACTCGAGTTACCTCCATCACTTGGCAATGTGCATCCTACATATCATGTGTCTAATCTGAAGAAATGCCTTGCCGATGAGAATCTCCACATACCTCTTGACGACCTGCACATTGATTAAACGATGCACTTCATTGAGAGACCAATGGAAATCATGGATCGTGAAGTCAAACAGCTCAAACGAAGCCGTATTCCTATTGTCAAAGTTCGTTGGGAATCTAAACGTGGTCCTGAGTTTACTTGGGAACGAGAGGACCAAATGAATCTCAAGTACCCCCATCTCTTCACTGATGCCGTCGCCTCCACTAGCAAAATTTCGGGATGAAATTCCCTCAACATGGGGATACTGTAACATTCCTGATTTTCATTATCTGTATTTCAGTTCAATGTGATACATTTCAAACCCAATTCTAGTGCACTGACTTGTTCTATTCGTACCAACAATTAAATACTATGTTCCAATGCAAATCCGCAAATTTTACACGGGTATACCCTATTAAAATTCTAAATAAGGTTATATTTATACAAATCTATCAAAACTAAAATTTGCAAGGACTGCTTTATAAATTAACAAGAAACCCTAATAGGCACGGTCGCGCCAAGTGCCTTGGCAGGGTCGGCCGCCTTGCTTTGGAACGGTCGCGCCCGGTGCCGTTGCACGGTCGCGCCTCGCATCAGTTGAAACGTAATTACAGTTTTAATCGCAGAATCGTTCGGTCTCGTAACCGTTCCACACGTTTCCACCATTAACGAACCCAATTAAAAAATGTTAATCACTGTATTTACAACGAATTAAGCCAATTCATCTTGTAACCGATGATCATTCTCATGTATCCATCGATTTCAATCATTTGACCATAATCCTCCCAAACAAACACACTGTATGCTTTATTTGATCCTCCCTGAAGCTCCTGAATACATCGAAGCAGCCGGAATTGCAGCAGCAGACGCCGGTGATCAAACCCGTCGTCGCCGAAACTCGCTCTATCTGTACGCCATCGATTCATCATCCTTCCGGGTAATTGAAACCTCCTACACCCTCGTTTTAGTCTATAGATCAAAAGCCCCAACTTAATTTGGGCTTACAGTAGCGAAATTAACACGAACCCGAATCTAGGGTTCGTTCTAAAATGGGTTAATCGAATACTACCTTGAAGATGTTTTAAATACAATTAATCTATACAAGAAGACTCGTAGTAACCTAATGGGTTAAAGCCCTATGAATCCTAACACTATTATCATAAGAAATAGTCAATTCGTTCCTGATTTGGAACAGACACGGTCGCGCTAACCATTTAGCGCGGTCGTGCTTCATGAGACACGATCGTGCCAATACCAGCGTGGTCGTGCCTCACACACTCAGACCCGGTCATGCCTCTTGGCTAGACTTGGTCATGCCTCAGAACCCTAGACATGGTCGTGCCTAGTGAACAACTTATTTATGTCTTATGTTTGATCAACACGGTCGCGCCCTGACTAGCACGGTCGCGCCCTGACTAGCACGGTCGCGCCCGTGGTTCTAGCACGATCGTGCCTTGTGCCAGACACGTTCGTGCGTGTGAGAAAACCTTGGCAGAATACTAAATTTTATATTTTAAAAACAATAAGTATTTTAAATGAATTTTCGAATAAAAATAATTTATGTTATAAAGATTTATATTTAAAAAGATCAAATTCCTATTCTAAAATAAATAGAAGTTATTTATTTAAAACCTACAAAATTAAATTTATTATTAAACCCTACACTTAGATATTATTTATACAACCCATTTACACATATTTATAAAAAAATAGATTAACGAAAGTTATATACTAAATTTATATTTAACGCTCGATACACATTTATCACTAAATGACTAAGTACATATTTTTATAAGTAAATAAACAAAACAACAAGTATCTATTTAATTTATATTTATACATTATTTTTATGACTAAGTAAATAAATAATAATTTTGCAATTTATTTATTTAGTTATTCAAACTCAAACTTTGATCAAAATGTTCTAAAAATATTTATTTCAAACCTTTCATTTTATACAATATCTTTCAAGAACAAACCACTAACTTTATACACACGTCCAAATTCAACCCTAGACTTAGACATAGACTATTGTGCACACTATTAATTCAATATACATTCCAATCTAGGTTAACGTTGTGCATTACAAGGATCATATTACTATCTAGTCTCTCGTGTTAGCTACGCCTTTTGAATCAAGTGAGTATTACATAGCCCCTTTTACTCTTTTACACTTTTTGGGGTGAAACATGAACACTATACAAACTATTGCTTACATTTACACAAACTACACAAATACAAATCCTCTTTACATTCATGTGTGCAATTTGAGCTTTATGCCTGAGTGCTAGTTGTGCTAACTTTTGTGTGTAATTTATGTGCAATCATTAACTATTCAAGCCGACGGTAAACAATGATAGATCTATTGAGTCTGACAAACCCACCCAGATTGGAGTGATTGTTACCGACAACATAATTTTTGCATGCTAGTTACAAAGGTTTGATTGTACTTGGTTACACAATGGCTACTCTCCATAAATGCCTTATGTTATCATGTTATGTAAGGATTTGTTTATTCATAATCTATATGCTATCTATATACAAACCTGTGTATGCTCACCAACTTTTTAGTTGACCTTATTTTATTCATGTTTCAGGTACTAATGTGTGATTTTGATCAAGACTTGCTACACATAAGTTTTGGACCTAGATAATTTTAAATAAAGGATTATGTATTACATTTTATGTACTTGGTTTGATTTGGTTTGTCTTGAATACTTGGAATGAATTTGAATGATTAATATATTTCAATTTAGTCAACCTTGTGCTCATGAACAGTCTACATGTCCCGCCCCGATGTTTCCGCCGTCGGTTGGGGTGTGACATTATTCAAATTGACTGAAAAGTTGAAAAGTGAATATGATGGATTTATAAATATTCATTGCAAAAATTACATAAAAATGAAAAAGATACGAGTTACATAAGAACGAGTTTGATTGTTTCATATCATTTTTTTGTACATATCATAGGTTACCCATAGTTGATGATAGACTGTGTGATGAATTGCTCATATACTTATATGATCTTCTTACTCATGATGTTAAACCAAAAATATGTGTTTCTGTTTGCTCAGTTAAAAACCAAAAATATGTGGCTTACAATTGTACAGATAAAATCCAAAAATATTTTGTTTCTATCTTCCATGAAAATTCTATCTTTTATTAAATGGTTCGGGATTGGATCGGATACATGCTACAGATGGAAGTTCACAAGAATGTGATGTGTTGAAAGTTAATTGTTCAAGGCAAAGGTTTGAAGCGAACTTAATATGTTCGCCTAATGAAGCGAACTTAACAAGTTCGCCTAATGAAGCGAACTTAGTTGTGTGAATAAATATTTTGTTCAGGCGAACTTATCCTTATTTCCATTTTCACTATGTGAGCGAACTTCTGTGAGCGAACTTACTGGGTTTTAGCGAACTTGTGAAATTTTGAATTCGGGTGTTTCGATTTGAAATTTTCTTGCCTGTTTCTGGATCGGCTTTGAATTTCGAGTCTATCTAAGGTATTTTCATGGATTTTTATCCTTTAAATCGATGGGAAATTGCTCCTTTAACCATGTGTTCTTCGTATTTTGATGTTCATACGATTGTCTGAGTAAATCACGTTTATCTGGGTGTAAATCTTGAAATTGAAGCTTAATATTGTTTAGTTGTTGTGAACCGATGCTTATACTGTGTCTGATTTGAAAATATTTGACGATTTGAACATTTTGGAATCTACTGTTGAATTTGTATCGACAAACTGGTTCAGGCGAACTTGTTCAGGCGAACTTGTTCAGGCGAACTTGTTCAGGCGAACTTGTTCAAGCGAATTTGTTTAGGCGAACATATTATGTTCGCCTCTTGCAACACTAAGCGAACTTATTAAGTTCGCCTAAGGGCTAAGCAGTGTTTGGACTTGTAATTTTTTTTTAGTGTGAAATTTTTTTGTTTGATTTTTTTTGTTTGTAATATGACTAATGTGTGTATCATATATGTGTGTATACTATTACTAATGTTTGATACTATGTCCAGTACATTTACAGATGGCTCGTCATGTTAAGTACAAACATAATCAAGTGGCGTTGTTAGATCCAAATGTCTGAGGCTGTTAATTTCCAAGACTCATAACTTGTGCATGTATGGTCTGGGGTTCGAGACCCATACCCGCACCATTTTTGGGTGTTTTCCATTATAACATAACCCAGACCCTGTTGTCCATTGACTAAAACCACAGAAAACCCACCTTAGAAAAACAAGAGGCCACTGGTCTAGTGGTAATGTGCCTATGTCCTCACAGAACCCACTCGGGTTTGATCCCTGTCAGCTCCATTTATTCTTTTTACTCGTTTTAAGCACCCAATCTTTTAACAAAAAGTATTTTTATAAAACCCATACCCTTTGGGACTGTTTTGAGTGCAATAACTAGCAATTTTTAAGTGAAACAATTAGTTACAATTTCATTTGTTTAAAAACCTTAATTCGAATATAAAAATCATTTAAAATTTATTTTAAATAAAATAATTATTTTACAAACAAAGCATTTAAGTTATTCATTTAATTTACAAATTTTGATAAATCATTTTTATATCTTTGCAAAATTTTTCTATTCTTGAAAAATACTAGTTAGGGTTTATACATATTAATTAAATTCCTAAATACATTAATAGATATTTTAGACTTTCCACTTTCAAAACATATCTTCATAATAATAAATAAATAAATAAAATGGTTTATTTATTTAACGAATTACATGTCTACTTAAATGGTTTTACTTACAAAGTCTTAAATCAATTCATATTTCTTTAAAATCATATACACTTTAATTTCCACACCGTATTTAAAACCTTTTATAAAAATCACAACCAAATCCCTGTACCTATTTCTTCTAGGCTTTTACTCAAATCCTTTAGAGCTATAGGGTTGCCTTAGTCATTTGTGCATATCTTTGACTAGATACATACAATTCAATTATAGGTTGACTTTGTGGCTAACTAATCGCTTGTGCTACCTACTGTTCGGGTGATCTGCAACACACGAATACATGTGAGTATTACATAGCCCCTTTTCACACTTTTACACTTTTTGGGGTGAAACATGAACTCTATACACGCAATTGTTTACATTTACACAAACACAAATCCTATTTACATTCTTGTGTGCAAATTTGAGCTTTATGTTTGATACTAGGTGTGTTAACCGTTTGTGTGCAATTTATGTGCAATCACTAACTATTCAAGCCGACGGTTAACAATGATAGGTCTATTGAGTCTGACAAACCCACCCAGATTGGGGTGATTGTTATCGACAACACAATTTGCATGCTAGTTACAAATGTTTGATTGTACTTTTGGTTACATAATAGTTGCTCCCCATAAATGCATTATTTTATCATGCTATGTAAGGATTTGTTAATTCACATCAATATACTATCTATGTACAAACCTGTGTATGCTCACCAACTTTATAGTTGACCTTATTTTATTCATGTTTCAGGTGCTAATGTTTGATCAAGGCTTGCTGCACATAGGCTTTGGGACTTAGTTAATTTTAATTCAAGAATAATTTGTATTTCATTTATGTACCTTGGAATTGGTTTATGTTTGGTTGAATTGAAATGGATTTAATATATTACAATTTAGTCAACCTTAAGCTCATGAACAGTCTACATGTCCCGCCCCAACGTATTCCGCCGTCGTTTTGGGTGTAACAAGGGAGGTCATTGTGACACCCAGCATTTCAGGTCAATATCCATATTACATAATTGCACGTACGGTAGTTAGTGATTAACAAGAATTTTATTCTAGTAAAGTCTAGAGACACGCTTTAATATAAAAACATAAATATTTGTGACTAAACTCTAAAAGTGACATAAAAATGTGTATTACATGGCTCTAAATATTTTATGTGTATACATATATTTTTTATTTAGGGTAATAACTATGTCGGGTTAACTAGTAAACTATTGAGACTAGTCAATCAACACAAAAATATATAAAGTTAATAGATCGTTAAAAGTTCTACACCGGGTATTAAATCACGGGATTATCTACCGAGTATGCACTACCTAAAAATCTACTAACTAATATTTATATTACAACTATGAAATTGACAAGTCCCAACCCCCACCCTTGTGCACCTTACGACCAAGAATGGCAAAAGTGAGGCCACCCACATTTCACCACCAAACCTATCATCACCCCACTCTTTGGTTCATTAGCCCATACTCATTCAAGTAGGAATCCATGCAAGAGTTCAATCCATCAAATCCACCATTCTTTGTCATGATGATAGTGTAACCCTATAAAAATCAATGAATGCACACACCTAGACACTTTGCATCTTTTGATCCAAAAACACAAAGTATAGATAGTTTGGGTTAGAGTTGGAGATTCAAGGAAGATTTGGAGTCTAGGAGTCGGGTTTTGTAGCATCATGAGCCTCTACCATCTTTCTACTCTTTGTTCGTCACCTATCTTGTCTAGTGGTATGAAACCGACACGACTCTCCATCTTTGTCTTTATATTTAGTTCAAAGCTCGTTGTTCACCAAGGGAATAAAGGATTTAAATATTAAAGAGTTTTTATAAAAAATTAACCTTATTGTGTTTAAAACTAAAAGCCTTGTGTAAATATATATAAAGGGTCAAAATTTGTATGTATATATGAGTAGATATTGTTGTTGATTATTTGATGGTAAAATATGGATCCTAAATTGAAAGTAGGATTAATACTTGATAAAAAGTGAAATATATCTATACATATAAAATCGTAAATTACATGTATATGTGGGCATGCATACTGTTACAAGATCATTGGATGGTAAGATATGAATGATAAATAAAAGACATGATTAGTGAATTTTATAAAATAAACGCTAGTGACATAAAGGCTAAGAATTGTTTATGTATATGCATATTAGGTTAAAAATGGCAAGGCATATATGTTGACGCATGGTTGATTGTTTAAAACATGACTTGGTGATATTAGTAAAAAAAATATGCATGATCACGAAGTTAAGTTGTATTTGTATATATAAGCATATGGAAACCGGGATATATGTGTTGGTATACATATTTATATTGTTTTCAAGTTGTTGATTTAGAAACATGAGCAAAGGTATGAACACGAAATAATGAAATGTATTGATGTCTTGAAAATAAATCATGAAAAAAGTTAGGCAAAACACTTAAAGAACTTGGAACTTGTAAGTTATAGTTATATGATATCGTGAAGCATATTTAAATATATGTAGAATTAATAAACATACTTGCGTGTAGTTGGTAATAATATAAATACATGAAGAAATAATAAATGTCGTTCGGAACAAGTATTTGTATGTGGATGTCTTAACATAGATTATGTGCACTGTCAGACCCCAACCGACGGCGGAAACGTCGGGGCAGGACATGTAGACTGTTCATAAGCTCATGGTTTACTAAAGTTGTAATAATTAAACAATAAGTTTCATTTCATAACTCAAGTAATCAATTACATCATTTACAAAATCTCCATATTAAAATTTAAGACTAGGTCCTCAACCCTAAGTGAAGTAGCTTGAATCTTATCTCAAACATCTGTACCTAAAACATGATAAAATGAGAGGGTCAACAATAAAAAGTTTGTGAGCATACATAGGTTTTGAAACCACAAGTAAAGTTCAAATGTTTTGTGTACAATTCATATGATGCATGGTTTATAAAGCATTTATGAAAAATCTAAGTTAAGCTAGTTGCATAAATGAAACTTTGTAATTGAAGGGCATAACAACACATGTTATCCTAATGTAGGGCATAACAACACATGTTATCCTAATGTAAATGTAGGGCATAACAACACATGTTATCCTAATGTAAGGCATAACAACACATGTTAGCCTGAAGTAATGTATTGGTGTTTGAACGTGTATATCATGTAAATGTAGCCTTAACAATTAGCATTCAAGCATAAAGCACAAATAAACACATATAATCATATTGTAGAATTGTACGTGTGTAATTGCAAATAGTGTTTGAATGTAATCATGTTTCACCCCAAAAATGTAAAAAAGGAAAAAGGGGGGCTATGTAAATTCACATGTATCAATTGTAGTAGTTAACACAAGCTTTGGGTAGCACAAGTGATTTGCAAATCACTAAGTTTGACCTAGAGTGAAATAGTATGAATTTGAATTAATATTGTGCACATAGTCTAAAGTAGAGTCTAGGGTTTCAACGAGATTGAATGAAGGGACTCGTACAAAAGGGTTTTCGTTTAAATATAATGCATCTTTAAGAGTGAGGGGATATTATATGTTTTAAAATAAATAAATCTGTTTTATTTATTTATTTATAATAAAGTGATAACATACATGGAAAGACATATATTAGTATAAGTTAAAACCCTAATTAAATTGTAAATGTAATACGGTAACTAATAAATAAATTTTATATATTTATTTATTATTAAAGTAGTATGTTCAAAATAAGGAATGTAAATGTGTTTATTAATGTATATTATATAGGTTTCATTTGTTTAAATATGATTTAAACTCCATTCAATTTAGTTTAACATATTATATATATATTTTTTTATAAAAATATATTGTCACAATATTTGTAACCTTGAATGCTTGGCTTAATTCTTTAAAATGAATTTTAAAAAACTAAAATGAGATTTTAGACAACTAAATTTGTGAAAATATTTATTTTATGTTAAAATTTGTAAACTTTTGTTGTATTCCGTTCAAAATAATGTAGGGTTTAATAAATAATTTTTTTAGAGATTTTAAAGTATCAAAAACAGTTTTAAAAATCAAATGCATGCCACCCGGTTCGAACCCGGGTGGTTCCTGTGGGGGTCACAGGTGCTACCACTGGACCAGGGACATTACTCGCGATACAGAACCGATCCGAACGGTTTTAACATGATGATACAGCGGATACGGGTTTGGGTTTCAGATTAAAACTCATATGAACATCCCCTCAATTCTCAGACGAATTCGAATCTGTTTCCCTCTGTCGTTTGAAATTTACAGAGGGCTTTCGATCCTTACATAAAAACGAATCAAATGACACTTACCTTTACCAAAATGATCGAATATTGAAGGCCGTCGGCTACAGGTTCAGTCCTAGAGTTCTTGGTAATCGATCGACAAACAGGAGTGGAATGAGACTCAATTGAGGGTTGGGGGAGATTATATAGAGTCGTGCGAAGGTTCATGGTGATTTAATTCGTTTAATTTTACCATTAATGTATGATTCGATTGAGAGGATTACGGGTGACAGCTGTGACCCCAATTACGCATTATTTCGATTGTAATAGGATGAATTGAGTCATGTAATAGGTTTAGATACATGCACGATCAGTCTACGCATGATTTCCGGGATTGAAACGCGTCTAATTTATTGAATTTCAACCGAACTGATTCGGCTTTGACTCCACGAAGTCAAATGGTTTGAATTTGAGTTTAACCGCGGAATTGGGCTATCATATGGACCGGCATAAGCTCCATTATTACTTGTGTGTATAGGGAAGGACCGAATCAACAGGCCTTAATCGATTCACAAGACGGATTTTTATAGATTTGGGCATGTTTGACTTTTAAAGTCAAAATTGACTAATGATGGTCAAATTTGACTCTAATGGGGGTCAAATCTAGTCCAAAGGTTCAATTTCAAGAATGATGGTTCAAGCTTGAGGGTGCAAATGCTTAAAGTGAGGTTCAAACTAGGTGTATTTATATTAATTTTTTTCTTTGTATTTATATAAAAATTGATTTCTTTTATAACCTTTATAAGACTAATCATATTATTTGTTTTAAAATAAATCTTAAAAAGGAAAATGTTGAATAAATATATCTTCCTAAAAAAAACAAACCAACATTATTATGTGGTTTAAGTGATAGATTTAAATGTATATTCATACATAATTTTATAAATAATTATATATAAGTATATAATCTATATGGTATATATAAAAGAGTGGAAAGTATATGATCAAAACTATCTTTTGAAAATTTTAATTTAATATGGTATATATACATGTATGATAATGTTATTATAGCAAAAAAATTTCCCTATATACATGTGTATTTATATTTGTATATCTATAAACATATTTACATGTGTTATAGAGAAATAATATGTGATGCTAGGTTGGAAAAGAATTTAATTGATATATGTGTAAAATAATGAGTAATATGACATGTTGAGTTTGAACAGGTACGGGGCTTCATGTGTTCATTATTTAATTAAAATAAATAAAGAAAAATTTTGGTCTGAAAAATCATGAATGTTACAGTCTCCCAATGTTAAGGGAATTTCGTCCCGAAATTCAGCTAGGAGGAGTTACTGAGTTAGGGGAGAAAGTGAGTTTTGAGTTTTGATGAGGAGTATGATAGACAACAATGTTTCGGTCTAAAGTTCAAGTTAAGTATGAATGATATTAGTGGGTTTCAGTTTCAATAGAGTTAAGGGGAGATCGGTCGAAGAATCTAAAGGTGAAATGCGTTACTTGGAATGGGTTTGATAGGAGTTTGTCGATCAGGGTTTGTTTAAGATATAGTCTAATATGTTCAGGAATTATCAGTGGATAAAAAGGTTTCACAAACATTGGCCCCGTCAAACAACATAAAACTTTACGTGCCAAGAATAAGGCTACTTCTTATTTTATGACAGGAACACTTATATATAGGAAGTACCAGCGGCGTATCCACCATGTCCTTATCATATCACATTAGTTTTGTTACTATATCCCACGATAGGTTTCATGTCATAACACACGACAGATTTCACTATGTCTTCCATGCGCTGATTTTTATAATTACGTGTGCACCCGTAATTACGCAAATTGTCGCTTGGTCCATATAGTTCATCCCATTGTGTATGTGGGTCCAGGGGGTAACACAAAAGCACTTAATTCGTAACTATTGTTTTCACGTATGTGTTGCTAACAAATAACTATGTCCATAGATAGTAGAGTCAATCAAGTACTACAGAGTAATAACGTGGCATAATTTTAGGGTTCCATAGTTTCCTCGTATTTGAACAAGACCATGTCAAACCCCGAGTAGCTTTTACGAATAAGGTGAATAACCATGCCTTGTGTGATCGATCAATTGCAACATTTGTAAGCAACTTAGTTCCGAGTATAATGTAAACACATAAGTTCTAGGTACGATCTAGTGTCATGCATATTTGTAAGCAATTAGGCTGCATGTATATTGTGAAAAATTTGGTATCATGAATAAGCAAGTATGTATAATGTGATGACTCTAGTATTATGTATTTTATGAATGTTTATTGAGTCTCATGCGTATCGGAAACTATCGGATTTTGTAGGCGATCGGGTGTGTTACTTGGCGTTCATGCACAATGTTGGTAGATGAGTTTTAACTTTTAAATTCGTTAGTGCTTATATGGACGGTTAGTGGCGAAATGATTCACTTTCTGGGGTTGGCTAGCAAGCTCAAGTTTATAGTGACAGATCGTAGTAGGTGTAAATAGTTCCGATAATGACAAAAATAACATGAAGGATTACAATGCATAATTTATTCCAGACTAGATCCCTATTCGACTCCATCTTGCACTAGCTTTAATTGGTTTCGTCTACTGCCTCGACATTGACTTGAGTTTCGTTAGTGTTTATGTTGAAGGCACGCCCAGGAGCACAACCTTGGTTTGCTTGGCTATCCTTGGGCATTGGTTTTTGAAATGGTTTGGATTACCACATTCATAACAAGCGCGCCCATTAGTAATGGCTGGTATAACTTGGTTGGCAACTTGGTGATTGGCTCGGTACCCTTGGTGGGTTTGACTAACATGTGGTCTGGATTGACAAATGTTCGCTACATGACCATACCTTCCACAATTTGCACATAGACGACATGGCATGTTTGGGAAGTAGTGATAGTTGCACGTGTTGCATAGAGGGTTGTTGCCAGAATATGGTTTTGGGCTAGGGGAGCTACTTGGTTGATTGGTATAGCAGGGGTAATGACAGTAAAGTTACGTTTCTTATTGGATTGAGGAGGTTTGGGTTTGTCTTCCTTAGAGGGTTCAGAAGAGGCTATTGGGTCAGTGACTTTCTTTGCACCTTTCCTTGTTAGTGTACCCGCCATCACATGGTTATCGGTTAATTTGGCAGCTAAGCGGATATCGTCTTCAAGAGTAGCTGGATTTCTTCCTAGGACTGTATCTTGGATTTTCATGGGTAGGCCACCGATGTACTTCTCAATACCCCGAGTCAGTGGAGTGACCATGTGGGGAACCAGAAGACTTAACTCATGAAAACGAGTTGTGTAGGCTAAACTTTCACCACTGTCTTGGGTAAGATCCCAAAACTCAGCCTCTAACTTCTTCATTTCATTACGAGGACAAAATTCCTCGGTCTTGAGTCTCTTAACTTCATCCCATGGCAAGGCCATGGTCACATCCACACCCCGATTCCTCTTCTCACCATTCCACCAAGTGAGCGCCCGTTTCTGAAAGGCGCTGGTGGCATAGCGAACCCGGAGATGGTCAGGGCAATCACTGTTAAGAATAGTGCTTTTAAACCATTGAAGGAGGCCCGTAGCTCCTTCGGTACCATAGAACTTGACGGGGTTTCATGAGTTAAAGTGTTTGAAAGTGCATGGGGGTGGGTTGGCACCACCACCACCATTATTAGCACTGCTGTTAGTGCCGCCATTGTTGTTATTGGCCTGAGTGAGTTGGTTCACAAGTTTAGTGAGAAGAGCAGCAAGGTCATTGTTGTTGTTGTTGGTCTCGTTGGTGCAACGGGGAGGCATGTTATAGGTTTTAAAAAGAGACAGGAGGAAAGATATAAGAGGTTATGAGGATTTCTTGGATATAAAATAAGGGATAATTTAAAACATAAGTATTCATAGTTTGGGTTGCACTCAACGGGGATAATACCATTTGAATGCTATTACACATTAAGGTTAATAAACTTATATAACTTTCAAGGAGACATACTTTAGCCTATAAGTAAACACTCATCCCGGGAATTTCCAAGAAAGCATACGGATCCCTCGGTTGATTGGGATTTATATGAAATGCTTTCCTAGACAGAATACAGGTGTCACCCTTCCAGATTGCATGTGTCCTCTACTAGTTAACAAACTTTTAAACCCTAACGAGGTGTGAAAAGAAATTTAAATGACTTATGACGTCCCACATGTTATGATGGTAATGACATAGTAGAAAGATTGAGGCTTAGGATAAGGGTACGGATAATATTGTTGTTATTTTATTATTTAGGTGAAACCTAATAAGTCACATAATATATTAAACATGTAGCACATAGCATGTAGCATATCATAGATTCATATAGCATGGTATAAATGGGTGTCCTAAGGTTATAATCTAGGTCAAAAGTGTCTAATAACCTAATTACCTATAACCAAGGCTCTGATACCAATCTGTCACACCCCAACCGACGGCGGAAACGTCGGGGCAGAACATGTAGACTGTTCATAAGCTCATGGTTTGCTAAAGTTGTAATAATTAAACAATAAGTTTCATTTCATAACTCAAGTAATCAATTACATCATTTACAAGAATACATAAATCTCCACATTAAAATTTAAGGCTAGGTCCTCAACCCTATGTGAAGTAGCTTGAATCTTAACTCAAACATCTGTACCTGAAATATGATAAAATGAGAGGGTCAACTATAAAAAGTTGGTGAGCATACATAGGTTTTGACACCACGAGTAAATTTCAAATGTTTTGTGTATAATTCATATGATGCATGGTTTATAAAGCATTTATGGAGAATCTAAGTTAAGCTAGTTGCATAAATGAAACTTTGTAACTGAAGGGCATAACAACACATGTTATCCTAATGTAAATGTTGGGCATAACAACACATGTTAGCCTGAAGTAATGTATTGGTGTTTGCACGTGTATATCATGTAAATGTAGCCTTAACAATTAGCATTCAAGCATAAAGCACAAATAAACACATATAATCATATTTGTGAGAATCCGGACTTTTTTATCCAACTCCGTTAACTATTCGAGTTAAATCCTAACTTTTTTGACTTACCTCAAACCCTAGGGACAAATTCTGTCAATAATCTAAACTCGGACTCTAGGGACTAGTTATGTAATATCCCTAATCTATTATGTTGACCTTACAAAGTCAAAATCATATTCCTGTTCACTTGTAATAGTCAAACTAATCATGTTCGAACTCCATCCAAACCAGAGGGACCAATTCTGACTATTTCTAAACACATGAACATGAAACAGAGGGACTAATTATGTAATTAAGCAAATTTTGATTTATGTTGACTTTCATAAGTTAAACAGAGTGTTCTTGAGCCTGAATCCACGAAATCGGTTGACTTGTAACCGTCATTCACGATTAGTAACATTTAACGACACCATTAAGGTGTTAAAACACCATCATTACACGAATTAATCAAATTAATGGCCATCATGTTTATAACCGTCGTCCCTATCATCGACCATTATCAAATTGACCCAAATCCTCTGTTATTCACACGAATTGGATACTTGCACATCTCAATCGAGCCTCAGAGAACCTGTATCACACCTCAATTCAATCAAAAATAGCAGTTAAGGTCACTAGAGCTAAAGCCGTTCACAGTCGGAGTCTGTTTAATCGAACACCATCAAATCGAGCATCATTCTGGTAATTACGTACTTCTTTAGCTTCGTTTTAATCTGTTAATCATTAGCCCTATGCTAATTCGGCTCCATATCATCAAAATTAACAAGAACCCGAATCTAGGGTTCATATGAATGTTATGTAATCGAACCCCATCAATCCGATAATTAAAACTGAAATTGATCATGCCCACAGACTCGCCTCGACGTCTAGTTCAAAAGCCCTATGTTATTTGAGGCTTACATGATCGAATTGATCATGATGGAGAATCTAGGGTTCATACGATTCGGGTTTAATCAAACCCTAACCTAAACACAATCTTAATCCAATTAATTGTTACGATTAGAATCGAAATCCTTTACTCTTTGAAAGCCCTATACCAATTGAATCAAATAACATCGAAATCGTTATAAACCGTAAACTAGGGTTCATGCATATTTCTATTTAATCAAACTCTTACCTACACCTGTTTGAAATGAAATTAAACTACATCATCAGTCTCGCAACACCTTAATTAGTAAAAGCCCTATGATTTAAACATATTTTATCATTTGCATTGTTCAAATCGATTCGGACTTTATAAACTAGGGTTTTGGGATTTCAATCGAATATTTAACCGATCTAAACTTGTTGGTTTTACAATTAATTACACATGTAAGGTCGCAATACCACGATCAAAACCCCTATGCAATTGCTTCCAATCGTGGTCGAATTCGATGGCATTTGGACTGGTTTGGACCAAGTATCATTAAGGGGGAAGAACACCCGGCACCTTAGTGTTAAAACTAATCAGATCCGGATCCTAATGCGATGACCCTAGCGGGCGGGACTGGTTAAGTGTTTGTGCTTGTGTAGGAGAGACCCGGGTTCGAGTCTCTCCACACTGTTTTATTTTTTAAACATTTTTCTTGTATTATTTTAATATAAAAATCAAACCCTATAATATTACAATATTATATGGATGTGTTTTAGCCTGGAAAACAACCCGTAGGCTCGGGTTTGAATTATTAACCCATTTTTATATTATTATCACTTTTAAAAATAATATGTTTATATTATATTCAAACTGTAACTTCGTATAAAGAAATATGTTTATATTATTTTCAACCCGTGACTAATCCTATTAAATAATATATATATATATATATATATATATATATATATATATATATTATTTCGTATCGTTTTATACCTCGTGGGACGTTTAAACTATTTAATAATATAATTAGTTATATTATTTACTCGTAGATATATATTATTATTTTTCTCAATTTTGTGAATGACAAAACACCCGGTTATTTTTATTATTATTTGTGTCATTCGTCGCGTAAAGTAATTCCTAACTCCGTAGACACTTTCGTCCACTCTTGAATATTAGAGCGTTTCTCATTCTGTGTCACTATCACAATTTCCATTTTTATCCCTAATTTATGTGTTTATAATTTTAAGGCATTCGTAAGTCGTTTGAGACTTACACACGTGGTTCCAACTTATCCTTTGTGTGATACTACCTACAACGCAACGCATGTGAGTTTTCACGGCCCCTTTTTACTGTTTTAACTTGGGGGAGAAAACATGATTAAACAATTTTGAGATTTTTGTAATTCATATGATATCAATGTTAAAGCTAAGCGTAACACGCTATCACAGAAAGTCCTCAACTTATATCGGACAGTTAATATGGATCTTAGCGAGGTAATATTTAGTAGTACTACTAGGTTTGACAAATCCCACCCGCGTTAGTCGCGCTAACTCGATTAGAGATTGAACGGGTGAAATGTTAGCCTACTCAAACCGCTAGTGTTGATAGGCCAGGCAGGAGTCAAATAAACAAACAGTCAGCTTTGGTTACGAGCGCTTGAGTTAAACATGAACATAGGTTAGCTACCTATAGATACATACTGAATGAACATAAATCTGGTAAACGCTTATTTACATATATTGAAACCTGTGAACTCACCAACCTCGTGTTGACATATTTTCTTACATGTTTTCTCAGGTCGCTAAGATAAGACACAGATGCACATTAGGGCATGCATGGGATTCAACTATTTTGATTATGACTTATTTATGTGTGTTTGGGTTATTTTGTATTGTACTTGGTTTGGTTGGACGTTTTGGACTTTTGGACTTTTGTTTTGGGCGCGTGTGTTTTGCGCATTTACTTTTTTACGCTTTCGCATTGAAACTCTGATTATTATGATATTTTCATTTTGAGTCCCATGTAGAGTCGTTCAAAGTAACTAATGTCTGAGATCCTGGTTCGTCACTTTCCAAACGGACTCCGTTAGTTGAAATTGGGGGTGTGACAATATTGTAGAATTGTACGTGTGTAATTGCAAATAGTGTTTGAATATAATCATGCTTCACCCCAAAAATGTAAAAAAGGAAAAAGGGGGCTATGTAAACTCACATGTATCAATTGTAGTAGTTAACACAAGCTTTGGGTAGCACAAGTGATTTGCAAATCACTAGGTTTGACCTAGAGTGAAATAGTATGAATTTGAATTAATATTGTGCACATAGTCTAAAGTAGAGTCTAGGGTTTCAACGGGATTGAATGAAGGGACTCGTACAAAATGGTTTTCGTTTAAATATAATGCGTCTTTAAGAGTGAGGGGATATTATATGTTTTAAAATAAATAAATCTATTTTATTTATTTATTTATAATAACATGACAAAATATAGGGAAAGATAGATATTAGTATAAGTTAAAACCCTAATTAAATTGTAAATGTAATACGGTAACTAATAAATAAATTTTATTTATTTATTTATTATTAAAGTAGTATGTTCAAAATAAAGAATGTAAATGTGTTTATTAATGTATATTATATATGTTTCATTTGTTTAAATATGATTTAAACTCCATTCAATTTAGTTTAACATATATTATATATATATTTTTTTATAAAAATATCTTGTCACAATATTTGTAACCTTGAATGCTTGGCTTAATTCTTTAAAATAAATTTTAAATAACTAAAATAAGATTTTAGACAACTAAATTTGTGAAAATATTTATTTTATGTTAAAATTTGTAAACTTTTGTTGTATTCCGTTCTAAATAATGTAGGGTTTAATAAATAACTATTTTTTAAAATTTTAAAGTATCAAAAACAGTTTTAAAAATCAAATGCAGGCCACCCGGTTCGAACCCGGGTGGTTCCTGTGGGGGTCACAGGTGCTACCACTGGATCAGGGACATTAGTCGCGATACAGAACCGATCCGAACGGTTTTAACATGATGATACAGCGGATCCGGTTTTGGGTTTCAGATTAAAACTCGTGTGAACATCCCCTCGATTCTCAGAAGAATTCGAAATTGTTGCCCTCTATCGTTTGAAATTTACAGAGGGCTTTCGATCCTTACATCAAAAAGAATCAAATGACACTGACCTTTACTAAAATGATCGAATGTTGAAGGCCGTCGGCTACAGGTTCAGTCCCAGAGTTCTTGGTAATCGATCGACAAACAGGAGTGGAATGAGACTCAATTGAGGGTTGGGGGAGATTATATAGAGTCATGCGAAGGTTCATGGTGATTTAATTCGTTTAATTTTACCATTAATGTATGATTCGATTGAGAGGATTACGGGTGACAGCTGTGACCCCAATTACGCGTTATTTCGATTATAATAGGATGAATTGAGTCGTGTAATAGGTTTAGATACATGCACGATCAGTCTACGCATGATTTCCGGGATTGAAACGCGTCTAATTTATTGAATTTCAACCGAATTGATTCGGCTTTGACTCCACAAAGTCAAATGGTTTGAATTTGAGTTTAACCGCGTAATAGGCTGAATTGGGCTATCATATGGACCGAGATAAGCTCCATTATTACTTGTGTGTGTAGGGAAGGACCGAATCAACAGGCCTTAATCGATTCACAAGACGGATTTTTATAGATTTGGGCATGTTTGACTTTTAAAGTCAAACTTGACTAATGATGGTCAAATTTGACTCTCATGGGATCAAATCTAGTCCAAAGGTTCAATTTCAAGAATGATGGTTCAAGCTTGAGGGTCCAAATGCTTAAAGTGAGGTTCAAACTAGGTGTATTTATATTAATTTTTTTCTTTGTATTTATATAAAAATTGATTTCTTTTATAACCTTTATAAGACTAATCATATTATTTGTTTTAAAATAAATCTTAAAAAGGAAAATGTTGAATAAATATATCTTCCTAAAAAAAATAAACCAACATTATTATGTGGTTTAAGTGATAGATTTAAATGTATATTCATACATAATTTTATAAATAATTATATATAAGTATATAATCTATATGGTATATATAAAAGAGTGGAAAATATATGATCAAAACTATCTTTTGAAATTTTTAATTTAATATGGTATATATACATGTATGATAATGTTATTATAGCAAAATTTTTTCCCTATATACATGTGTATATATATTTGTATATTTGTATATCTATAAACATATTTACATGTGTTATAGAGAAATAATATGTGATGCTAGGTTGGAAAAGAATTTAATTGATATATGTGTAAAATAATAAGTAATATGACATGTTGAATTTGAACAGGTACGGGGTTTCATGAGTTCATTATTTAATTCAAATAAATAAAGAAAAATTTTGGTCTGAAAAATCATGAATGTTACATGCACGTAGGAATAGACATACGCAGAACATATTTGAACGGTATTTGTGATTTTATATAATTATTGGTGAGAAATAATTATGTGTTTATACGTAACTATAATATGAAAGTATTACAAGTTATTGCAATAATAATATTTATTTTTGGTACACATAACAAGTCACCAATATGGAAATATAACATTTTCTCGGAAAATAAGTAAGCATCTAGACCGGAATAAAAATCACCAACGAGTCGTCACATGAAAACACTATTTTATTAAACAAAGACGTACTTAACGGGAATAGTTAAGTCGGGTGAACAACTTGCGTTTAAGACGGGTAGTCTTAACATATAAGGTATCCTTGTGTAATTAGGATACGGGGTGGGTCACTAGGACGCACTTAAGTACCCTGTCTTTCCTTAGCCAGAATCCCTCATGGGCCTACACACTCTTCCAGCCATCATGTATTAATAACACTATTGTTGAGCTCAAACTCCTTGTTTAAACTATAGCACTAGAACCCTTCCACATTTGAGCTCGGGGAGTCATCAAACTCCTCATCGCAACTGCCCCATATTGGGGAGGACATGCAGCTCACAGTTCTTACCTTAGTAGCCAGTTTACACACACACGAGGAGCGTCTTGATGACCTCCTAGATGATATACAGGCACATGGGGATGAATCTACTCGACTGCAGCAACGGCTTGGATCCCGAGTAGAGACACTAGAGGACAACACCAGAGACCTGTAGGGTACCACTAATTACTTGGAGATGAAGGCTGATATGGACTGGCTGTTGACTACCACTGTTCGAGACAGTGTGGAGGCCCCGGAAGAGAGGACTTTGGCTGCAGAGTTCGTAGCTAGTGCTAGTGTTGTCATGGCTGGACTTGCCATGATGATTGGGTTGTACTCTCACTTCTTTCATTAGACCTATTACGGGCGGGTTGTGCCCGTAGTACATTATGTAGTTTGAAACTTTGGTACTGATGTGGTCATATGAACCCATCTCTTTTGTATCCTTGTCTTTTGGAACAATGTACTATGTATGTTTTAACTATTTATGTGATGGTTTATGTTGTGATGATAGTTGTCTACGTTTGATGTTGTTGTATCCTTATGTCATGTTATATCATTATTACTATATAATGTTCTTTCTTTTTACATCTTATGTTAGAAAGAATACCATGGCTCCTAAGCGAAGGACACCCTGTGACACCACTAGTGACAACAACGAGACGCTTTCCACAGGCATGGAATAACTCGTAGCACAACGTATAGCTGCCGCCCTGGAGCAGTATGAAGCCAATCGGAATAACGGCAGAGGAAATGGCAGCGGTACAGCGGTATCGGCGGAGGAGGTGAAGGAGGTAGCGGCACAGCCGGAGGTTCTGGAGGTAATAGGACGAGTAGTCTCACCTGTAACACATAGTTATGATCTAAATTTTTATTAAAATAGTGACTTGTGACCCTACAGATGCTTCGAACAAGAAGTGCACCTACAAGGCCTTCCTATCGTGCAACCCCCGCAATTTCAATGGCACAGAGGGTGCAGTAGGTCTAATGAGGTGGATAGAAAAGATGAAGTCGGCGATTGATAATAGTGAGTGCACTGTTGATTGCATGGTGAAGTATTCTACATGCACGCTCAATGATAAAGCTTTGACTTTGTGGAATACTCAAGTGAAGACTTTGGGAAGGCAGGCAGCATATCAATTGTCTTGGGAAGATTGAAAACCATGATGATCGAGGAGTATTGTCCTCGAAAAGAGTTGCAAAAGATTGAGGCTGGAATGTGGAATCTATATATGGTCGGAGACGATGTGGCGGGGTACACTGACCGGTTCAATGAGTTGGCAATTCTGGTACCGCACATGTTCACGCAAGAACATAAGCGTGTGGAAAGGTATTTGTGGGGCCTTGCACCTCAAACTCTTAGTATGGTAACTTCATCTAATCCAATGGATGCCAAGAGTGCTATAACTTTATCATTAAAATTAAGAGATGATGCTATGCATAATGGATTGTTTGGGAAGAAGGAGAATGAGGAAGGTAGATCTGGAGAAAAAAGAAAGTGGATGGGAAATTCAAGTAACAAGTCTGGGAAACAAGGGTTTAAGAAATAAGAAACTGTGAAGGCTTTTGCGGTCAACACCGTGGAAAGGAAAGAGTATGAAAGTGTCCTACCGAGGTTTAAAAAGTGCGGATATCATCATGCGGGTGGGTTCATCAAGAGTGGAAAGTGTGACAAGTTTGGTCACACCACACAGAGTTGTCGAGCTAAAACCAATCGCACGGGTAGAGCTAAACCGGGATGTTTCACGTGTGGTGACCTGAAGCACTTCAAGAAGGATTGTCCCAAGTGGAAGAATCAGAACAACGCTCAGGCATCAGGGAGGGCATTTGTGATGGGTGCAGGGGACGCACGCCAGGACCCGAATATTGTCATTGGTACGTTCCCGATAAATAATCACTATGCCTTTGTACTTTTTGATTCGGGTGCGGATATGATCTTTGTGTAGAATGATTTTTAATCTTTACTCGGTATTAAGGCCAATAAACTAGATCAAAGTCATACAATCGAATTAGAAAATGGGAAATTAATTAAAACCGGAAAGGTCATTAAGGGTTGCACTTTATGTCTAGGAAATCATACTTTTAGTATAGACCTTCTACTTGTCGATTTAGGGAGTTTTGATATTGTTATTGGTATGGATTGGTTGTCAAAGAATCATGCAGAGATGGTATGCTTCAAGAAGATTGTACGCATCCTACTACCAAGCGGAGAAATTCTTTCAATTCAAAGCGAAAGGTGTAGAACGATGTTGAAGATGATAAACTTCATGAAAGCTCATAAATATCTACGCAAGGGTTATTGCGCGTTTCTGGCTCATATCATTGAGATGAAACCCGAGGAACGTCGACTTGAGGACATACCGATCATTAGGGATTACCCCGAAGTGTTTCCCGAAGACTTACCTAGTTTACCGCCACCGAGACAAGTCGAGTTCCGAATCGACCTAGCACCAAGAGCCGCACCAGTGGCACGATCACTGTATCGTCTAGCACCTTTTGAGATGCAGGAATTATCGAGCCAACTACAGGAGTTACTTGATAAAGGTTTCATATGACCGAGTTTCTCACCCTGGGGAGCTCCGGTCTTATTTGTGAAGAAAAAGGATGGAACCTTTAGAATATGTATCAATTAACGGGAGTTGAAAAAAATTACAATTAAGAACCGGTATCCTCTTCCTCAGATAGACGATTTATTCGATCAACTTCAAGGTTCCAATTTCTATTCTAAGATTGATCTACGATCATCGTACCATAAACTGAGAATTCAGGAGGAAGATATACCAAAGACAGCTTTTAGGACTCGTTACGGTCATTACGAGTTCCTAGTCATGCCATTTGGTTTGACTAACGCACCAGCAATTTTCATGGATCTTATGAACAGCGTGTGCAAGTCATACTTTAAATTCGTGATTGTTTTTATCGATGACATATTGATATATTCACGAACCAAGGTTGAAGCTATCAAAAACTGGATTCGAGAGGTTCATGAGTAGACTTGATTAGAGACTGAATCTTGTAACCTGATATTGTGGTGGAAATACAAAGCGTTTATTTACACCGTTGTTGTTGATTGAGTTACACGAGCACGTTGATCATGGATTCCGCACGTTATCACCATGTCGTACCGCGAGTCTAGAGATCCGTCACGTACCGAATTAGGGACCTACAAGTGGTATTAGAGCTATTGCTCTTGATTAGCAAAAGATTCGTGGTGTTTTCGTGTCCAATCAACATCAGATTCATCATTTTTGAGTTTTTCATTTCAATGGAGTTTTCAAGACTGATTTTGATCTGATTTGGTGTTTTTGAAGAGGATTATGATGAAATTGATCCGATAGAAAGCTTCTAGTTGACAAATTACACAATCCTACGGTCCAATTTTGTTTAATTCCTTCAAATCAGTGATTAATGATGATTTTCGTATGTTTCTGGTTCGCGAGTTTGGGTTGAAGAGTTCTTGATCTTGATTCTGTTACTGCAAGCGAACTTGCTGAATTGTGTGCAGGCGAACTTGTCAAGTTCGCTTCTCACAGGATTGAAGCTATCAAAAACTGGCAAGCACCAAGGACTTTGACTGAGGTGCGTCAATTTCTTGGTCTGTCAGGCTACTACAGGCCATTCATCGAGAGTTTTTCAAAAATAGCCCTGCCTTTGACAACATTGACCCATAAAGACAAAAAGTTTGGTTGGACCGATAAGCAAGAATCAGCTTTTCAATTGTTAAAGCAGAAGCTTTGTAGTGCACCAATCCTATCACTTCCCAAGGGAACCGATAATTTCATTGTGTACTGTGACGCATCACACCAAGGTCTAGGATGTGTACTGATGCCGAGAGAAAAAGTCATAGCATATGCATCTAGACAGCTGAAGGTCCATGAGAAAAATTCTACTACTCACGATTTGGAATTGGGTGCTGTCGTGTTTGTGCTCAAGATTTGGAGACATTACCTCTATGGTACAAAATGTACTATCTTTACAGACCACAAGAGCCTCCGGCACATCTTTAATCAGAAAGAACTCAACATGAGGCAACGCCGTTCGGTAGAACAACTAAATGATTATGACTTCGAGATCAAGTATCACCCTGGGAAGGCGAATGTCGTAGCAGACGCCTTGAGTCGTAAGGAGCGAGTTAAAACTCTTCGTGTTCATGCCCTAGGATTAACAATTCATACGAGTCTCACAACTCAAATCCGGATGGCACAACAAAAGGCAATCAAAGAAGAGAACGTTGAGGGTGAGACATTACAGGGAATGATAAGGCAGTTGGAGCCAAAGTCAGATGATACTTTATACTTCATGAATAGAATTTGGGTGCCATGTTTTGGTAACTTACGGGAGTTTGTTATGGACGAAGCCCACAAGTCCAGGTACTCCATTCACCCAGGTTCGGATAAGATGTATAAGGATCTGAAAGAACACTACTGGTGGCTAAAGATGAAGGGAGAGATTGCTATCTATGTTGGCAAGTGTCTGACGTGTTCAAAGGTAAAAGCAGAACATCAGAAACCGTCTGGACTATTACAACAACCCGAGATCCCTCAATAGAAATGGGAACAAATCTCCATGGATTTCATTACAAAGTTACCCAAGACATCGAGCGGGTATGACACCATACGGGTAATCGTCGACCGTTTAACGAAATCAGCTCATTTCCTACCCATCAAAGAGACGGATAAAAATGAGAAACTTGCAAGGCTTTTTATCAAAGAAATTGTTGCTAGGCATGGAGTGCCAATAACTATTATCTCTGATAGAGACAGCAGATTCGTGTCCAGAATCTGGCAATCATTACAAGAAGCCTTGGGCACACGTCTTGACATGAGCATGGCATATCACCCACAAACAGATGGCCAAAGTGAAAGGACCATTCAAACTTTAGAGGATATGCTCCGTGCGTGTGCAATCGATTTCGGAGGAAATTGGGATACTCATCTACCATTGGTTGAGTTTTCATATAATAACAGTTACCATACCATCATTAAATCCCGCGCCGTTTGAGGCTTTGTATGGTCGTAAATGTCGTTCGCCGCTATATTGGGTGGAGGTTGGTGACAAGCACTTAATTGGCCCTGAGGTCGTTCAGGAGACCACCAACAAGATTTTCAAAATCAAAGATTGTCTAAAGGCCGCTCGGGATAGACAAAAGAGTTACGCGAATAACAGACGGAGACCTTTAGAATTCCAAGTGGGAGACAAAGTCATGTTAAAGGTCTCGCCTTGGAAGGGAGTCGCTTGGTTTGGTAACTGTGGCAAGCTTAACCCTAGGTACATCTGACCATTTGAAATACTGGTTACGGTTGGCCCTGTAGCTTACAAACTCAAGTTGCCACAGGAACTAAGCAATGTACATGATACGTTTCATGTATCAAATCTCAAGAAACGCTTATGAGATGAAACGTTGATTATACCGCCTGATGAGATTCACTGTAACATCCATGATTTTTCGACACTATTTTAACTCATCTATTTATCTGTGACACTCCGTTGGAATCCCGTACTTTCCCCACTCAATGAGTCACATTAATTATTATTTCAATTTGAAGTTTTGAACTTTGCATTTACACGTAATTTCCTATTTATACGTATAACACATGTATGTATATTCAAAAAATTACTTATTTACACATATATATGTATGCCTTTTATAAAAGTATGCATGCAAATACATTTATACCTTTGGAATTTATTAAACAACATGATAATATTGGTATAGATTTAAACAAAAAATACATATATCCATCATTTTTAAATAAATCATCATAAAATTTATAATATAAATAGTTTTATAATTTTTAAACAAAAATCAATTTATAGATATCTATATATAAATATTTACAATTTTAATAAACTTGTTTTGAACCCTTGAACTTTTGGACTCTCAATTTGAACCCTTGCCCTTGAAATTGAATCTCATCACCCTCAAATGTTGAACCCATTCATCCTATTAGACATGTTTGACTTTTAGAAAGTCAAACAGCCCAAATACCCCGACAATTCAACACTCTAATCGATCAAATTAAGTGTATTGGACAATCCCTGTTTGCATAAATCGGGTATCGATCACTTCAGACCCAAAATAGCAATTCAATCCAACTAAATTCGCGGCTCAATTTCAATTTGAACAGTTTTACTTCTCCAAGTCAAAACCGAATCAATTCAATTTCCAAATTAGAAATTAGGACCTTTTAATGCCGGCAAATCACGCACTGATTATCTTCGCATGTATCTAACTCTATTACACAACCCAATTCATTCGTATGCGAGCGATTTAACGCGTAATCGTGATTAACGGCTGTTACACCCAAATCATAATTGAATCAGGTATTTAGGATGAAATTGAATGAATTTATATTCACACACACCTTCGCACAACCTTTTTCAAACTCTCCCCGTCAAGCACCATGAACGCCGAGCCTGTACATCCTAACAATAGCCTTCGATTCGTAATCATTCCAGGTAAATTTTATATCAACAGTTTCGTTTTAGCCTAGAGATCAAAAGCCCCATGGTTTGGGTCGTTGATTTTGCGTAATCTGGTGTAAGCAAATGGTTAGGGTTGGGTATTTTCAATCGGGAACAATAAGGGGGGGGGGGAAGAGTCTGGTCCTCCGAGTTTTAAATTAAGGGAATTGGATTTCTACCAAGGCATATGCCTTGGTCTACCGGTAAAACCCATACACTGTACAGGCATCGTCGCGGGTTCAAACCCGCCCCACACCACACCTTATTCCTTTTTGCGTTCTGAGACCCGACCCATTCTCCAGTACAGATTAAAACAATTTTGAATCATGACAATGACAAGTGTCGGCCCCTGTTCTAGTGGTCACACAATGTACACACACAGAACCCACCCGGGTTCAAGCGGGGTGGTGCATTTTATTTTAAAAAATCGTTTTTAGATGCAGAACTAATTTATAAAAATTATTTTATAAAACCTATTATCATCTAGAACTAATTTATGCAAAAATAAGCAGATTTTTATTAAGAACTATTATTTTTATAAATTAAAGGATTTTTAAAGCCTCGTTTATAATACAAATAGATTAAAAAGAAATCCATTTTTTTATTATTTCTAATTAAAGCCTTTATGTTACTTATTTTATAAAAACCATGACAATATTTTTATAAAATACATTACCATTTTAAATAATTCCATAAAACAAGTTTATAAATCATTTTTCTATTTAATATAAATTTTAAGGTTTAAACTCTATTCAAACAAATATAACCTTCTTAAATATATATTAATATATATATATTTTCACTATCTATATTTTAAGGACATACTATTTTAATAATAAATAAATAAGATATTTTTTTATTTAACCAAATTATTCATCGTAGTACAACCGTAAGTCAAATATTATTTAATTCTTATACTTTGACTTTACGTTTTAAACCTTTATACAAATACAAACATCAATCCACATACATCCATTACATGAAATGACACAAATCCTGGTACAAATCTACACTACCAAATCTCGATGAACACCAGATCTTGCTTTAGACTTCGTGCATGTTATTAATTCAAATCCATACATTTTCACTCTAGGTTAACTTCGTGATTTGCAAAACCACTTGTGCTACATATTGTTCGTGTCATCTACACAAATAATACAGGTGAATTTACATAGCCCCTTTTACACTATTTATATTTTAGGGGTGGAACATAAGTACAATTATACAATGTTTACAAACTACACAATACAATTCCACCCTACATTCATGTGTGCAATTTGAACCTTATGCTTGAGTACTACGTGTGCAAACTACAATTTGTGTGCAATTTTCATGTGCAATTATTAACTACACAAGCCGACGGTTAACAATGATAGATCTATAGAGTCTGACAAACCCACCCAGTTAGGGTGATTATTACTGACAACACAATTTTTGCATGCTAGTTACAAAGGTTTGATTGTACAACTTGGTTTCACAATAGTAACTCTCCATATTTGCCTTATTAACCATGATATGTATGGATTGTATACACACAACACAATGATACTATTTAGAGTAAAAAACCTATGTATGTTCACCAACTTTTTAGTTGACCTTGTTTTAATCATGTTTCAGGTACAAATGATTGAGTTGATCCAGTTTGCTACACTTAAGTTGTGGACCTAGTTAATCGATAAAGAAATTATTATGTATTTGAATTTTATGTATTGGTTGGATATTGTCTGGTTTATTTTATGAAATGAAATGGAATGATTTAATATATTACAACATAGTCAACCATGTGCTCATGAACAGTCTACATGTACCGCCCCGAAATTTTCGTCGTCGGTTGGGGTATGACAGATTGGTATCATAGCCTTGGTTATAGAGAATTAGGTTATTAGACACTTTTGACCTAGACTATAACCTTAGGACACCCACAATATGCCATGCTACTATATGTTACATGATTAATACTTTGTGTGGATATTTTTACATGTTATCCTAAGTAATTACAATACATGGTACAATACCTAATAGTCTATGTGTCACACTACTTGATAACTCTTGTGTTTATATTCATTGCTATCTACATGCTACATATTTGATTTATTAAGTGCTATCCTAAGTTTAACACACACATACACACCAAATTCTTCATACACCTTTAATCTCGCACACATGTTACCATCATCTCTTGTGAACACAAATTTAAACTATTGGGCCTAACGCCTATTAATAATAAACTAAGAAGCCCACTTATCCTCCGAGATGAAGAAGCCTGCTGAAATGTTTACATTTTAGGGGTGGAACATGAGTACAATTATACAATGTTTACAAACTACACAATACAATTCCACCCTACATTCATGTGTGCAATTTGAGCCTTATGCTTGAGTACTAGGTGTGCAAACTACAATTTGTGTGCAATTTACATTTGCAATCATTAACTACACAAGCCGACGGTTAACAATGATAGATCTATTGAGTCTGACAACACCACCCAGTTAGGGTGATTGTTACCAACAACACAATTTTTGCATGCTAGTTACAAAGGTTTGATTGTACAACTTGGTTTCACAATAGTAACTCTCCATATTTACCTTATTAACCATGATATGTATGGATTGTATACACACAACACAATGATACTATTTATAGTCAAAAACGTATGTATGCTCACAAACTTTTTAGTTGACCTTGTTTTATTCATGTTTCTGGTATAAGTGATTGAGTTGATCCAGTTTGCTACATTTAAGTTGTGGACCTAGTTAATCGATAAAGAAACTTATTATGTATTTGAATTTTATGTATTGGTTGGATATTGTTTGGTTTGTTATATGAACTGAAATGGAATGATTTAATATATTACAACATGGTCAACCATGTGCTCATGAATAGTCTACATGTCCCGCCCTGACGTTTCCGCTGTCGGTTGGGGTGTGACATTCACTTAGACGACAAGTTTCACTTCATCGAGGAACCTATTGAAGTCACAGATTGGAAGGTTCAGAAAACAAGGCGTAGCCGTGTTACGCTGGTCAAGGAACGGGAAGATCAAATGAAAGCCAAGTACCCGTCCTTGTTCACGAACACTCCAAGTCAAGATAACATCAACTGAATTTTGGGACGAAATTCTCTTTAACAAGGGGAGAATGTGACACCCAACATTTCAGGTCAATATCCATATTACATAATTACACGTTCATACTTACTATATCCTAGAGATTTTATTTTGACTAGGTATTGTCAAGGAGTCTAGCAAAGGAACTTATATCATGTTTAGTAATTTTTAAGAATTACTAGGAAAAAAAACAATTATAACCCGCAAGGTACGGTCGTTAGTGATTAACAAGAATTTTATTCCAGTAAAGTCTAGAGACACGTTTTAATAAAAAAAAACATAAATATTGGTGACTAAACTCTAAAAGTGACATAAAAATGTGTATTACATGGCTCTAAATTATTTTATGTGTATACATATATTTTATAGTTAGGGTAATAACTATGTCGGGTTAACTAGTAAACTATTGAGACTAGTCAATAAACACAAAAATATATAAAGTTAATAGATCGTTAAAAGTTCTACACAGGGTATTAAATCACGGGATCACCTACCGAGTAAACACTACCTAAAAATCTACTAACTAATATTTATATTACAACTATGAAATTGACAAGTCCCAACCCCCCACCCTTGTGCACCTTACGACCAAGAATGGCCCAAGTGGGGCCACCCACATTTCACCACCAAGCCTATCATAACCCCACTCTTTGTGTCATTAGCCCATACTCATTCAAGTGAGAATGCATGCAAAAGTTCAATCCATCAAATACACCATTCTTTGTCATGATGATAATGTAACATTTCTGATTTTCATTATCTGTATTTCAATTCAATGTGATACATTTCAAACCCAATTCTAGTACACTGATTTGCTCTATTCGTACCAACAGTTAAATACTATGTTTTCAATGCAAGTCCGCAAATTTTACACGAGTATATCCTATTAAATTCTACATAAGTTCATATTTATACAAATCTATCAAAACTGAAATTTGCAAGGACTGATTTTATAAATTAATTAACAAGAAACCCTAATAGGCACGGTCGCGCCTCGTTCTGGCACAGTCGCGCCAAGTGCCTTGGCACGGTCGCGCGCCTTGCTTTGGAACGGTCGAGCCCAGTGCCTTGGCACGATCGCGCCTCATATGGGCATGGTCGCGCCTCTCGTTAGTTGAAACGTAAATGCAGTTTTAAACGCAGAATCGTTTGAATTCGTAACTAATATACGTATCATTACCATTAACGAAAACAATTAATCAAATAAACACCACAATTACAACCAATAACTCAGTGAAATTCGATTAACATCAAAACCGTTAATTCAATTTCGCAAGACCACAAATTCCTCCATTACGATCCAAATTCTTTCAAGCAAACAAACGAACCACATCACTCGATCCTCTCTAAAGCTTCTGGACACGCTGGTTTAGCCGGATTTGCAGCAAAGAGCACCGGAAATCAAACCCGTCGACGCCAGAACTCACCTCTACCGTACGCTATCCATTCATCGTCTTCCCGGGTAATTAAAATCTCATACTCATTCATTTTAGTCCATAGATCAAAAGCCCCAACTTAATTGGGGCTTACAACATGAAAATCATCACGAACCCGAATCTATGTTTCGTTCAAAATGGTTTAATCGAACCCTGCTTTGAACACGTATTAAATGCAATTAATACATTCCAATAGACTCATAATAACCTTATAGATGAAAGCCCTATGAATTCCAACATTAACAATATAAGATTTAAGCAATTCGTTCCTGTTTTGGAACAGACATGGTCGCGCTAGTCTTTTAGCGCGGTCGTGCTTCATGAGACATGGTCGTGCTAATTCCAGCGCAGTCGTGCCTCACACACTCAGACCCGGTCATGCCACTTGGCTAGACTTGGTCGTGCCTCAGAACCCTAGACACGGTCGTGCCTGGCCCAGACACGGTCGTGCCTGGCCCAGACACGGTCGTGCCTAGTGAACAACTTATTTATGTCCTCTGTTTGATCAACACGGTCGCGCCTGACTAGCACGGTCGCGCCCGTAGTTCTAGCACGATCATACCTTGTGCCAGACACGGTCGTGTGTATGATAAAACCTTGGCAGAATATTAAATGTTATATTTTAAAAACAATAAGTATTTCAAATGTATTTTCGAATAAAAATAGTTTATTTTATAAAGATTTATATTTAAAAAGATCAAATTCCTATTCTAAAATAAATAGAAGTTATTTATTTAAAACCTACAAAATTAAATTTATTATTAAACCCTACACTTAGATATTATTTATAAAACCCATTTACACATTTATAAAAAAATAGATTAACGAAAGTTATATACTAAATTTATATTTAACGCTCGATACATCTTTATCACTAAATGACTAAGTACATATTTTTATAAATAAATAAACAAAACAACAATTATCTATTTAATTTATATTTATACATTATTTTTATGACTAAGTAAATAAATAATAATTTTGCAATTTATTTATTTAGTTATTCAAACTCAAACTTTGATCAAAATGTTCTAAAAATATTTATTTCAAACCTTTCATTTTATACAATACCTTTCAAGGACAAACCACTAACTTTATACACACGTCCAAATTCAACCCTAGACTTAGACATAGACTATTGTGCACACTATTAATTAAATATACATTCCAATCTAGGTTAACGTTGTGCATTACAATGCTCATATTACTATCTAGTCTCTCATGTTAGCTACGCCTTTTGAATCAAGTGAGTATTACATAACCCCTTTTACTCTTTTACATTTTTGGGGTGGAACATGAACACTATACAATACTATTGTTTACACTTACACAAATTATACAAATACAAATCCTCTTTACATTCATGTGTGCAATTTGAGCTTTATGCCTGAGTGCTAGTTGTGATAACTTTTGTGTGCAATTTATGTGCAATCATTAACTATTCAAGCCGGCGGTAAACAATGATAGATCTATTGAGTCTGACAAACCCACCCAGATTGGGGTGATTGTTACCGACAACACAATTTTGGATGCTAGTTACAAAGGTTTGTTTGTACTTGGTTACACAATAGCTTCTCTCCATAAATGCCTTATTTTATCATGTTATGTAAGGATTTGTTTATTCATAATTTATATGCTATCTATATACAAACCTGTGTATGTTCACCAACTTTTTAGTTGACCTTAATTTATTCATGTTTCAGGTACTAATGTGTGATTTTGATCAAGACTTGCTACACATAAGTTTTGGACCTACATAATTTTAAATAAAGGATTATGTATTTCATTTTATGTACTTGGTTTAATTTGGTTTTGTCTTGAATACTTGAAATGAATTTGAATAATTAATATATTTCAATTTAGTCAACCTTGTGCTCATGAACAGTCTACATGTTCCGCCCCGACGTTTCCGCCGTCGGTTGGGGTGTGACAGATTGTTATCAGAGCCTTGGTTATAGGGAACTAGGTTATTAGGCACCCTTGACCTACACTATAACTTTAGGACACCCACTTATGCCATGCTTTATGATTATGTGATATGTGCTACATGCTATGTGTTACATGCTATGTGTTACATGCTTACTATGATTAAATATTATTTTGTTTTTTTTATGCCTTACTTGTTAAAAATTCATGACTTATTAAGATATACTTAAATAATAATTAAATAAACAATATCCCAACCTATACCCTAAAACCTCATATTCTTACCTACTCCTCAATCATCATCTTCTTAGCATGTGGAAACTTCATGGATCTACATCTATAAAAAATTTCTTTATTTCCTCGTTAAGGCTTTTAAACCTTGTTAATTATTTGAGGACACGTGCAATCTGGAAGGGTGACACCTGTATTCTGGG
Organism: Smallanthus sonchifolius; assembly: GCA_023525975.1. Lineage (NCBI taxonomy): Eukaryota > Viridiplantae > Streptophyta > Magnoliopsida > Asterales > Asteraceae > Smallanthus > Smallanthus sonchifolius. The sequence goes on from CM042045.1 coordinate 31,539,618, forward strand.
TTTTCTGTCTAGGAAAGCATTTCGCATAAATCCCAATCAACCGAGGGACCCGTATGATTTCCTGGGAATTCCCGGGATGAGTGTTTACTTATAGGCTAAAGCATGTCTCATTAAAAATTATATGAGTTTAATTAACCTTAATGTGTCATAGTATTCAAGTGATTTTATCACTATTTGAGTACAATCCAAACTATGATTAACTATTTTATTTGTTATCTTATTCTTTTAAATCCAAACAACATTCATAAGTTCTTACATCTTTTCTTGTCTTGTGTAAATCTGTAGAATGCCTCCCCGTCGTGCTACCGTGACCAACAACAACACCGATATTGCTACCATCCTTGCACAACTTATAAATCAACTCACTCAAGCTAATGGGGCTGCCAATGGTAACCATGGAACTAATGGGGGTGGTGGTGCCAACCCACCACAATGCACCTTCAAACACTTCAACTCATGCAATCCTCTTATGTTCTATGGTACCGAAGGAGCTATGGAACTTCTTCAATGGTTCAAAAGTATTGAGAATACCTTCCTCAATAGTGAGTGCCCCGATAACCTTCATGTTCGTTATGCCACAAGTGTCTTACAAAAACGGGCACTCACGTGGTGGAATGGGGAAAAGAGAACTAGAGGTGTGGAAGTATAAATGGCCTTACCTTGGGATGAGGTTAAAAGGCTAATGACGGAAGAATTTTGTCCTCGAAATGAGGTAAAGAAACTAGAAGCCGAGTTTTGGGATCTTGCCTAAGATGGTGGTGAAAGTCTAGCTTATACAAATCGGTTCCATGAGTTGAGTCTCCTTGTGCCCCATATGGTCACACCTTTATCCCGCTGCATTGAGAAGTACATTGGTGGATTACCTAGGCAAATTCAAGATACCGTCCTAGGGAGAAATCCCGCAACACTTGAAGATGCTATCCGCTTATCTGCTACATTAACCGACAACCATGTGAAAGCGGGAACTCTGACTAGAAAAGGCACCAAGAAAGTTCTCAACACCACAACTCCTCCCATAGACATCAAAGAAGCCACAACTGAACCCTCTCGTAATAATAAGAAAAGAAAGGCTAGAAACTATGCTATGGTCACCCCTGCTATCCCTATTAACCAAGCTGCGCCTATGGTTCAAGCACCAGCCAAAAAGCCATATGTTGGGATTTACCCACTCTGTGCCACATGTAACTATCACCATCTCCAAAACATCCCATATCGCCTTTTCACTCACTGTGGGAAATATGGCCATACAGTCAATGTTTGTAGAGCCAAAGCACTTGCAGGCCAAGTCAACCCACCAAACTGAACCAACCCCCAAGTGGCTAATCAAGGTGTTCCCGCTATTGCAAATGGGCGTGCTTGTTATGAATGTGGTAACCCAAATCATTTCCGTGATCAGTGCCCAAGGCTAATCAATGCTAGACAAGGCGGAGCTCGTGGGCGTGCTTTCAACATAAACGCCAATGAAGCTCAAGCCAACAATGATGTGGTCAACGGTACGTTCCTTGTTAATAGTCAATATGCCTCCATTTTATTTGATACCGGTACCGATAAAAGTTTTGTGTCACTTAATTTTGAACCCTTACTTGCAAAGACACGATCCCAATTAGAGAAAACCTTCACCGTCGAAGTAGCAAATGGTGACTCACTTACAATTGACTCTGTTATTCACGACTGCTCTTAGAACTTAATGATCATACATTTCCAATCAACCTTGTACCAATGCCACTAGGAAGTTTTGATATCATCATAGGCATGGATTGGCTATCAAATCATCATGCCGAAGTCATCTGTTTCAAGAAATGCAACCGAATACCTCTACCGTCGGGAGAAACGTTAAGAGTCTTTGGTGAAAAGCCTTGCAAAGGACTCAAGTTAATGTCATGCACTACTGCCCAAAAGTACTTAAGAAAGAAGTATGTAGCCTTCTTAGCTCATGTTGTTCAAAAGGATGTCAAGGAGAAGAGTATCCAAGACATTCCCATCATTCGGGATTTTCCCGAAGTATTTCCCGAAGATCTATCCGGTCTTCCACCCGTTCGACAAGTAGAATTCCGCATTGACCTCATACCCGGAGCTAACCCCGTGGCTAGAGCTCCTTACCGTCTTGCACCTTCTGAAATGCAAGAACTTGCAAGTCAACTCCAAGAGCTCTCCGACAAGGGCTTCATTCGTCCAAGTCATTCACCGTGGGGTGCACCCGTCTTATTCGTCAAAAAGAAGGATGGATCATTCTGCATGTGTATTGACTACTTCTAACTCAACAAGCTTACCATCAAAAACCGTTATCCTTTGCCTAGAATTGATGACCTCTTTGATCAACTTCAAGGTTCTACTTGCTTCTCGAAGATTGATCTTCGATCTGGTTATCACCAATTCCGTGTACAAGAGGATGATATTCCAAAGACTGCTTTTCGAACAAGGTATGGTCACTACGAGTTCATGGTCATGCCTTTTGGACTAACCAATGCACCCGAAGTTTTTATGGACCTCATGAATCGTGTGTGCAAACCGTACCTTGATAAATTTGTGATCATCTTCATTGACGATATTTTAATCTACTCCAAGACTAAAGCCGACCATGAGCAACACCTTAGACTGGTTTTGGACCTCTTAAGGAAGGAACAACTATATGCGAAATTCTCCAAGTGTGAATTTTGGCTAAAGGAAGTTCAATTTCTTGGTCATATCGTCAACGACAAGGGAATTCATGTTGACCCTGCTAAGATCAAAGCGGTTAAGAATTGGAATGCCCCGAAGACCCCCACCGAAGTTCGTTCATTTCTTGGTCTTGCATGATATTATCGTCGTTTCATTTCAAATTTCTCTAAAATTGTTGTTCCTCTCACCGCTTTAACCCACAAGGGTAAACCTTATGAATGGGGACCAAAACAAGAAGAAGCTTTCCAAACACTCAAGCAAAAGTTGTGCAATGCTCCTATTTTGACTCTCCCTGATGGGAATGATGATCTAGTTGTCTACTGTGATACTTCTAACCAAGGTCTCGGTTGTGTCCTCATGCAACGAGGCAAAGTAATCGCTTATGCATCAAGACAACTCAAGATTCACGAGAAGAATTATACGACGCACGATCTCGAGTTGGGTGCGGTCGTATTCGCATTGAAGATTTGGAGACATTACCTCTATGCCATAAAATCTGTGGTGTTCACCGACCACAAAAGTCTCCCACACATCTTCAACCAAAAAGAACTCAATATGAGGCAACGACGTTGGGTTAAACTCCTTAACGACTATGACTGCGAGATTCGTTATCATCCCGGCAAAGCGAATGTTGTAGCCGACGCATTGAGTCGAAAGGACCATGTCATGCTTTAATGTGTCCGAATTCAAACCGACATTCAAAATCGCATCTTAGAAGCTTAACACGTCTTAGTCACCTAGGGTAACATGTACGAGGAAATGTCGTGTGGTGTTGAACTTCAGCTTGAATCTAAACCCAATGGCTTACTTTATTACTTGAACCGTATTTGGGTTCCCGATCGCGATGATTTCCGTTCATTTCTCATGAACGAGGCTCACAAGACTCGCTATTCTATTCATCCTGGTGCGGATAAAATGTACCAAGATCTTCGCCAACAATATTGGTGGCCCGGTATGAAGAAAGATATTGCTCTCTATGTTGCCAAATGTCTAACTTGTTCCAAAGTCAAATCCGAACACCAACGTCCTTCCGGTTTGCTTGAACAACCAGAAATTCCCGTGTGGAAATGGGAAAATCTAGCTATGGATAGCATTTGGGAGATCATTGACCGTCTCACCAAATCTGCTCATTTCTTGCCTATCCGTGTGGACAATTGGGTTGAGAAACTAGCCCGAATTTACATTGAAAAAATTGTGAGCCGTCACGGTGTTCCCTTAAACATAATCTCCGATAGAGATGCTCGGTTCACCTCTCGTTTCTGGCAATCTCTCCAAACTGCTCTTGGTACACGCTTGGATTTGAGCACGGCTTACCATCCCCAAACTGATGGTCAGAGCGAGCGAACAATCCAAACTCTTGAGGATATGCATAGAGCTTGCGTAATTGATTTTGGTGGCAATTGGGATTCACATCTATCCCTAATCGTGTTTTCTTACAACAATAGCTACCACACAAGTATAAATATGGCTCCATTTGAAGCTCTCTATGGTCGCAAGTGTCGTTCTTCTATCTGTTGGAACGAGATTGGTGAAGCACAAATCACCGGTCCCGAGTGTGACATCCGGCAATTTCAAGTTAACCCCGTTAACTCAAACCTCGTTAGTTCAAACATTATTCGTTTCAAACTCAGTTATCCCAGTTAGTCACGCGTACATTGCATTTAATTAGGTTAATTAAATGTGTCAGTCAGTTCACACACAGCGAATCACACTCGAGTCTAAACCCGGAATGTTGGTGATTAATTAAAATAAATAATTTGAATATTTAATAATTTATATTTATTATAAATTATGTGAACTTTATGTGATTACGTGACTTTACGTGAATTATGTGAATATTATTGCCCTCGTACGTGTTTATCGAATATTAACCGCATACAATATTTTTATAAAAGTTGGAGTTTTTATAAAAATATAAATCGAAATTTATAATTATTAAATAGGTGTCATTTAAATTAATTAGAGTCTACGAGCTTTAATTAAACTTGAAACCCATCTTAAAAACCCAATAGTGCATGGATTATATAAGGAACTTTTATAAAAAAATAAAACATAAACCCTAACCCCTCCCCAAGCCGTCGCGATCCCCCCCTCACCCTCACCTCTCGGCCGAACCAAAAAGAGGACGTGGAGCCTTCGAGCGAGCCCCGATCGTGAATCCGGAAGTGAATACGTGCTAGTCTAAGCGTTCCTAACGTTCCTACGTAAGTTATTTTATCAAAATCCGTCTTTATTTCATTATTATTTTTGAGATCGAAACCCTAGATTATCCAAACGTAATGATTTTGAAATATGATAATGGATTAGTTAATTGTTTGATGTTGTTGTATCGTATTGATGATTTGATGAACGTGTATGAAACCCTAGTTGCTATACGATGTGTAAATTGATTTTTTTTGATTATGTGACATATAGGAATCGCATGCTAGACGTGAATTATGATTAATATAGTTATAATTATATTAGTTGAAAGATTTGGGATTGATTAGACGTGATAATTGTGTAAACGAAACATGTAATGGATGAGTTACTAAAAGAGGAAACTTTTTATGATTTCTATCTTGCATGCTAGACATGGTTAGGATGATGTGATGATGGTTATGTGTTACTTGATGCATGTTTACATGAATTGTGAAATCATATTTTGAATACATAACCCGGTTTTACCAACTTTCCAAATAAGGAAACTTTAATTGTTAAAAGTGGTTATAACTTGCTATTTAGACATACATGATATGGTTTGATGATAGATCTATGTTAGATAGGACACAATAACTTGTTGTAACGCGTTAGGGGTTTGAAATCACGCATGCTAGTCATAGGTTACTAAAGATAGCAACTTTTCTGGAATTATGACATACATGTTAAGTTCTATGCAATTGCTATGTGATATGATGATCAAGAACATGTTATAGTAACCTTACAAGCATAATAACAATGATAATTTCAAGAAACACGAATCCTGAACAAACTTTCTATTTATAGAAACCCGCTATTTATGAAACCTGCTATTTATAGAAACATGCTATTTATGGAAACCTGCTATTTATGAAAACCTGCTATTTATGGAAGCTTTCTATCATGTTAGAACAAATAGGATTTGTTGCTAAGTGCTACAGCATGATCATTGTGTATAATATAGAAGTGTTATACTGAACAAACATTAAATCACTAAACGGGTCACCAACGGGTCGTCGGGTCAAACTTGGTCAAACTTAGTCAAACTTGGTCAAACTTGCAAATCTTTTCTAAACACTAAAACAATAGTATTGTTTGGATACTAAGGGTTTCTATCATCTTGCGCAAACACACACTTATAAACCGGTGTTTATAGGTGTCAGTTAGTCGTCAAGCATTCTAAGTTCGTTTTCTTTCGCACATACTCTAAGGTGAGTTTCACGGCCCCTTTTTCTTATGGTTTAAACTTGGGGGAGAAAACATGGGCACGGGCATTTAGATCTTACATTTCTTTTATATCACTTGTGTACTAAGCGCAAACATATCATGAAAGTCCTTACTTATCGAACCGTTAGTATATGGGTTAGCGAGGTAATCTTGAGTAGTACTACTGGGCATTGACAAGCCCCACTCGCGTTAGTCGCGCTAACACGGCGGGAAGTCGAACGGGTGTAACATTGACCTAAACATTCACCATTGATCATGATAGTCACGGTGGGAGGCAGTACAAACATAAACAGTCAGCTTCGGTGTCGAAACGCTTTAGTAACATGAACTAGGTTAGCTACCTATGATATAAATTATAAATGGTATTATCTAGTAAACTTTACAAACATTGAAACCTTTGAACTCACCAACCTAGTGTTTACACATTTTAGCATGTTTTCTCAGGTCATTAAGGTACAAGCACAAGCTAAGGCATGCATGCATTCGAAGTCCATCATTTTCAAACGCAAGAATTATTTATTTTATTTATTGTTGAATTGTTTCTTTTTGGCACGACTGTTTTGGCGCATGCTTTTCGTTTAACTTTTTACTTCCGCAGTCTTACATTAAATCAATGTTTTCATTTCTAGTGTTACATCGTGACTATGAGCAATACTAGTGGTTTTCTTAAACTCATATAGAGTCGTTCAACGTAACTAATGACTGAGATCCTGGTATGTCACGCTCCTAACGGTAAAACTCCGTTAGTGGATTTTGGGGGTGTGACAGATTGGTATCAGAGCCATTGGTTATAGAGAACTAGGAAATGCATACTAGACTATAACCACGTACATGCATTAGTTACACAGCACTTACACTCATACATGGCACTCACTCATCCCGTTACAGGAAATGTCGACCCCGCCTAATTCACCCGCATCCCCAGTCGTTCAGGAGCACGATGTTCCTACCGTACCTTTGCAAGAGGCGAGGAGACGTCGACTCAACCCGATCAATACCACGGTAGGGTATGATGAACCTATTCATGTGCGTGTCAGAGGTAACACGCAGGACTGGGATTGGTATCCCGATAGGATCAGGAACTGGATTTGCGAGGAGGAAGTCCCACCTCTACTCACTACTGACATTGCTTCTTCTTCATCATCTTCTGTACGAGCTTTGCCACCATTGCAGTACCCCTATGAGCAGGTGATAGCTGCCTTTGTGGCTAGGATGGACCAGGAGATCCGGAACACGAGGGACGCAGCGGTAGAGATTACTAGTATACTTCAGCGAGAGATGTTGATGAATCAGAGGATCACCAAACTGACTGCAGATTTAGCAGCAACTGATATAGCTCATGAGAATTTGGCAAATGGATGTGTGGATATGGAGGACCGGATGAACACTACAGAGTGGAACCTAGATATACTCCACACCAGGATTGAGCAAGTGGAGGCACGACTTGCAGCTGCTGAAGCAGCAGAAGTTGCACCAGAGGATGCACCTGTAGGAGACCAGGATGAGGATGATGATGCAGCATCCGATGTTACATCAGTTGGCAGTGACATTTGATTATCTATCTTCATTACTTATTTACGTCTTTTCTTTTGAACCTAGATGGGCAGGGTTGTTCCCATCCAACAAATGTTTCTAGAATTTTGATGTTTGGTTGAATTTAGTTGTAATCGTTACAATTTATTTTATCAAGTATTACTATTATTGAAATGTTAGATGTTGTGGTTTAAATTTCTTTGCTTACTGGTACTTGTATTATGATAAAATACGATGTATTTTTCTCATTATTGTACGTTGTGAATGTAAAGATAATGTCTGGAAGAGGAAATGGACGTGGTGGATGCGCCGGAGGACGCGGTGGTCGCGAAAACATTAACATGACTGTAGCCAAGCTCACGGCACTCATAAATGAGCGTGTGGCTGAAGCAGTAGCAGCTACTCACGTCGATATTAATGCTGGAGGTAAAGCAACATATTATCGACTCTAGTAAGTCATCATTCATCCTAAACTCAAATTCAAAAATGGTATTCTTAAAGCGCATTCTTGTTTACAATTCAGGTCAGCATAACCACCAGCAGGTTTGTACTTTCAAGGCGTATATGGATTGCAAGCCTCACTCGTTCAGTGGAGCCGAAGGGGCTGTTGGCTAACTCCGCTGGATGGAGAAATCTGAATCCGCTTTTGCAATGTGCAATTGTCCACCGAATAATTAGGTGAAGTATGCATCTGGCACACTCGAGGGTCCGGCCCTCACTTGGTGGAACTCCCAGGTGCAAATGCTAACTCTTGAGATGGCAAATGCATTGCCATGGGATGAATTTAAGACTATGTTGCGGGTGTCCCCATGATGAAGTGCAGAAACTTGAGGGCGAGTTCTGGAACCTCAAGATGGAGGGATCTGAAATTGAAGCCTACACTACTCGTTCGCATGAACTGGCGAACTTGTGTCCGCAAATGGTAACACCTCCCTATAAGAGGATCGAGAAATTCATTGATGGTTTTGTCCCGCAAATTCAGAGCATGGTGACATCTTCTAATCCCACTACAATCCAGCAGGCAATCAGGTTGGCTCACCGACTAACCGATCAGGCAGTCGCTCAGGGCACCCTACCCCCTAGAGGTGTGTTATCAAAGAAAACTGACAACAATCGGAAGTTTGACAGTTCATTCCCCAAAACCTTCTAGTCAAACCCACCTTCTCAGCAATAGCAACAGCAACACCATAAGTTTAAACCTTCAAAGAACAATAATCAGTCTAACTCTTCTCAGAAGAATCAGGGTTCATATGTTGGCAAGTACCCGAAGTGCAACAAATGTAACTTTCACCATCATAGAACGTGTGATCGGTATCGTTGCAACCGGTGTGGAAAGATAGGTCATTTGGCCAAAAATTGTAGAGTAGATCTGCAGAACAAACAGACACCACCTGGAGACGCACCCAAAGGCTGTTTTGAGTGTGGTAAAGAAAGGCATTTCAAGAAAAATTGCCCGCAGTTGAGGAGAAACGAAAATGGGAATGGCAACATTCATCAGGGTGATAATGGAAATGGTAATAACCACCAGGGTGGAAATGGTAATAACAACGGAAATGGTGCAAAGGGCCGAGCATTTGTGATTGGATCGGGAGAAGCTCAGAATGATCGGAACGTGGTGAACGGTATGTTTCTCTTAAACGATCATTATGCTTCTGTACTTTTTGATACTGGCGCCGATAGAAGTTTTATATCTAGAGAACTTAGTAGTCAGTTAGAAATAAACCCAACTTTACTAGAACATCATTATACCGTAGAGATAGCAGACGGTAAAGTAATCGAGGCAACCCACATTCTCAAGGGATGTAAGTTAGAACTTTCTGGCCACAAACTCGACATCGATCTCATGCCAGTTACACTTGGCAGTTTTGACATAACTGTGGGCATGGATTGGTTGTCTAAAAACCAAGCTGAGATCATCTGTAGTGAGAAGATCGTTCGTATACCCCTTCCTAGTGGAGAGATCCTATCTGTTCAGGGCGAAAGAAGTGGTGCAGTCATGGGCCTCATATCTTTCATGAAGGCTCAGCAGTGTCTGCGTAAGGGTCATACCGCGATATTAGCTCTTGTCGCTGACAAGTCCACCGAGGAGAAAAAGTTAGAAGATATCCCTATCGTTTGTGAATTCCTAGAAGTATTTCCTGAAGACCTACCTGGTCTTCCACCCCATCGTCAGGTCGAATTCCAGATTGACCTAACACCCGGAGCAGCGCCTATTGCTCGAGCACTTTATAGACTGGCAACAAGTGAGTTGCAAGAGCTATCTACACAACTGCAAGAGTTGTTGGATAAAGGTTTCATCTGACCGAGTTCATCGCCATGGGGAGCTCCAGTCCTATTTTTCAAAAAGAAAGATGGAACTTTCCGCATGTGCATTGATTACCGAGAGTTAAACAAGGTAACAGTCAAGAACTGCTACCCATTACCCCGCATTGACGACTTATTCGACCAACTTCAAGGGTCAAGTTTCTACTCGAAAATCGACTTAAGATCTGGATATCATCAGCTGAGAGTTCGAGATGAAGATATATCCAAGACTGCATTTAGAACCCAGTACGGCCATTTCGAATTTTTGTTCATGCCATTTGGATTAACTAACGCACCCGCGGTGTTCATGGACCTCATGAACCGTGTGTGTAAACCTTATCTGGATTAATTCGTCATTGTTTTTATTGACGATATCCTGATATACTCTAAGAGTCAGGAAGAGCATGAGGAGCATCTGCGTTTGATCCTTGAGCTACTGAAACAGAAGCAGCTGTACGCGAAGTTTTCCAAATGCGATTTTTGGATTCGCGAGGTTCAATTTTTAGGACATGTGATCAATGAGAAGGGAATACATGTCGATCCAGCCAAAGTGGAAGCTATTAATAATTGGGCAGCACCATCAACTCCGACCGAAGTTCGGCAATTCCTAGGATTGGCCGGATACTACCGTCGTTTCATCGAAGGATTTTCAAAGATTGCCCAACCCCTCACCTCCTTAACCTAAAAAGATAAACCCTATAATTGGAGCGAGACTCAAGAATCAGCATTCCAACTACTGAAGCAGAAACTATGTAGCGCACCCATCCTATCTCTACCGGAGGGAACGGATGAGTTCGTAGTGTATTGTGATGCCTCCATCCAAGGTCTCGGTTGTGTGTTGATGCAACGTGACAAGGTTATCGCATACACTTCTCGACAGTTAAAATTCCATGAAAAGAACTACACGACTCACGCTTTGGAGTTAGGAGCCATGGTGTTTGCACTCAAGATATGGAGACATTACTTGTAAGGTACCAAGTGCACCATCTACACCGATCATAAGAGTCTTCAACATATTTTTGAGCAGAAAGAGTTGAACATGCGTCAACGTCGTTGGATCGAGTTATTAAACGATTATGATTGTGCAATCAACTATCATCCGGGCAAAGCTAATGTAGTGGCCGATGCCCTAAGCAGAAAAGAAAACAAACCCCGACGGGTTAGAGCATTACAACTCACTATTCATACAGGATTACCCGAACAAATCCGCAATGCTCAACTCGAAGCCTTAAAAGAGGAGAACTTATCGTTGGAATCCACTCGTGGTATGGAGAAACAACTTGAGGTTAAATCCGATGGTATTCGTTATTTCGCTGAACGAATATGGATACTAGTATATGGAAACTTAAGAGATCTAGTCATGGATGAAGCTCACAATCCCGATACTCTATCCATCCGGGATCCGACAAGATGTATCACGATCTAAAATTTTTGTATTGGTGGCCGAACATGAAAGCCGACATAGCCACCTACGTGAGCAAGTGCCTGACTTGTTCCAAGGTCAAGGTGGAGTACCAAAAGCCATCCAGATTATTTCAACAACCGGAAATACCGATGTGGAAATGGGAACAGATTTCCATGGATTTCATAACCAAATTACCCCGAACCCCTACCGGATGTGACACAATCTGGGTGATAGTGGATCGCCTAACAAAATCCGCTCATTTCCTTGCTATCAAAGAGACCGATAAAATGGAAAAGTTAACTCGTCTCTACCTTAAAGAAGTGGTATCTCGACATGGAGTGCCAATCTCCATCATTTCCGATAGAGACGCCCGTTTGTTTCTTGCAATCATTACAGAAAGCTCTAGGCACGCGCCTGGATATGAGCACAGCGTACCATCCTCAAACCGATGGCCAAAGTGAACGTACCATACAAACCCTAGAAGACATTCTACGAGCTTGTGTGATCGATTTCGGAAACAGTTGGGAGACTTACTTGCCTTTAGTGGAATTCTCTTACAATAATAGCTATCATACTAGCATCAAAGCAGCACCGTTCGAGGCTTTGTACGGGATAAAGTGTCGATCACCACTTTGTTGGGATGAAGTTGGAGATAGTCAACTTACATGTCCTGAACTTGTGCATGAAACCTCAGAGAAAATCATGCAAATCCGAAACCGTATGGCGGCAGCTCATGACCGTCAAAAGAGTTATGCAGACAAGCGCAGAAAACCGCTAGAATTCCAAGTGGGCGACAAAGTGTTATTAAAGGTTTCACCTTGGAAAGGTGTGATTCGTTTCGGGAAACGAGGAAAGTTAAACCCACTTTATGTTGGACCATTCGAGATAGTGAAAAGGATTGGTCCAGTAGCATACCAACTGAACCTACCGGATACACTCAATGGAGTGCATAACGTATTTCATGTCTCAAACCTAAAGAAGTGCCTGTCAGATGAGTCACTTGTAGTTCCACTCGAGGAGTTGGAAATTGACGAACAACTATGTTTCATTGAGGAACCAGTCAAAATCATGGACCGAGAAGTCAAAACTCTCAAGCACAGTAAAATACCTATTGTCAGAGTTCGCTGGAACTCGAAGCGTGGACCGGAGTTCACGTGGGAACGAGAGGATCAAATGATGAAAAAGTATCCTCACCTTTTCAAACAGTCAACGGCAAACACAGAAGGTACTAACTAAATTTCGAGACGAAATTTATTTCAACAAGGGGATGATGTGACAAACCTAAACTTTTTGTTTCAGACGTTACGGACTTCGTTTAATTTTCGGGACGAAAATTCTTTCAACAAGGGGATGATGTGACATCCGGCAATTTCATGTTAACCCCGTTAACTCAAACCTCGTTAGTTCAAACATTATTCGTTTCAAACTCAGTTATCCCAGCTAGTCACGCCTACATTGCATTTAATTAGGTTAATTAAATGTGTCAGTCAGTTCACACACAGCGAATCGCACTCGAGTCTAAACCCGGAACGTTGGTGATTAATTAAAATAAATAATTTGAATATTTAATAATTTATATTTATTATAAATTATATGAACTTTATGTGATTACGTGACTTTACGTGAATTATGTGAATATTATTGCCCTCGTACGTGTTTATCGAATATTAACCGCATACAATAATTTGTAAAAGTTGGAGTTTTTATAAAAATATAAATCAAAATTTATAATTATTAAATAGGTGTCATTTAAATTAATAAGAGTCTACGGGCTTTAATTAAACTTGAAGTCCATCTTAAAAACCCATTAGTGCATGGATTCTATAAGGAACTTTTATAAAAAAATAAAACATAAACCCTAACCCCTCCCCAAGCCGTCGCGATCCCCCCTCACCCTCACCTCTCGGCCAAACCAAAAAGAGGACGTGGAGCCTTCGATCGAGCCCCGATCGTGAATCCGGAAGTGAATACGTGCTAGTCTAAGCGTTCCTAACGTTCCTACGTAAGTTATTTCATCAAAATCCGTCTTTATTTCATTATTATTTTTGAGATCGAAACCCTAGGTTATCCAAACGTAATGATTTTGAAAAATGATAATGGATTAGTTAATTGCTTGATGTTGTTGTATCATATTGACGATTTGATGAACGTGTATGAAACCCTAGTTGCTATACGATGTGTAAATTGAATTTTGTTGATTATGTGACATATAGGAATCGCATGCTAGATGTGAATTATGATTAATATAGTTATAATTATATTAGTTGAAAGATTTGGGATTGATTAGACGTGATAATTGTGTAAACGAAACGTGTAATGGATGAGTTACTAAAAGAGGAAACTTTTTATGATTTGTATCTTGCATGCTAGACATGGTTAGGATGATGTGATGATGGTTATGTGTTACTTGATGCATGTTTACATGAATTGTGAAATCAGATTTTGAATACAAAACCCGGTTTTACCAACTTTCCAAATAAGGAAACTTTAATTGTTAAAAGTGGTTATAACTTGCTATTTAGACATGCATGATATGGTTTGATGATAGATCTATGTTAGATAGGACATAATAACTTATTGTAACACGTTAGGTGTTTGAAATCTCGCATGTTAGTCATAGGTTACTAAAGATAGCAACTTTGTCTCGAATTATGACATACATGTTAAGTTCTATGCAATTGCTATGTGATATGATGATCAAGAACATGTTATAGTAACCTTACAAGCATAATAACAATGATAATTTCAAGAAACACGAATCTTGAACAAACTTTCTATTTATAGAAACCTGCTATTTATGAAACCTGCTATTTATAGAAACCTGCTATTTATGGAAACCTGCTATTTATGGAAACTTGCTATCTTGTTAGAACAAATAGGATTTGTTGCTAAGTACTACAGCATGATCATTGTGTATAATATAGAAGTGTTATACTGAACAAACATTAAATCACTAAACGGGTCACCAACGGGTCGTCGGGTCAAACTTGGTCAAACTTAGTCAAACTTGGTCAAACTTGCAAACCTTTTCTAAACACTTAAACAATAGTATTGTTTGGATACTAAGGGTTGCTATCATCTTGCGCAAACACACACTTATAAACCGGTGTTTATAGGTGGCAGTTAGTCGTCAAACATTCTAAGTTCGTTTTCTTTCGCACATACTCTAAGGTGAGTTTCACGGCCCCTTTTTCTTATGGTTTAAACTTGGGGGAGAAAACATGGGTACGGGCATTTAGATCTTACATTTCTTTTATATCACTTGTGTACTAAGCGCAAACATATCATGAAAGTCCTTACTTATCGAACCGTTAGTATATGGGTTAGCGAGGTAATCTTGAGTAGTATTACTGGGCATTGACAAGCCACACCCGCGTTAGTCGCGCTAACATGACGGGAAGTCGAACGGGTGTAACATTGACCTAAACATTCACCATTGATCATGATAGTCCTAGTGGGAGGCAGTACAAACATAAACAGTCAGCTTCGGTGTCGAAACGCTTTAGTAACATGAACTAGGTTAGCTACCTATGATATAAATTGTAAATGGTATTATCTAGTAAACTTTACAAACATTGAAACCTGTGAACTCACCAACCTAGTGTTGGCACGTTTTAGCATGTTTTCTCAGGTCATTAAGGTACAAGCACAAGCTAAGGCATGCATGCATTCGAAGTCCATCATTTTCAAACGCAAGAATTATTTATTTTATTTATTGTTGAATTGTTTCTTTTTGGCGCGACTGTTTTGGCGCATGCTTTTCGTTTAACTTTTCGCTTCCGTAGTCTTACATTAAATCAGTGTTTTCATTTCTAGTGTTACATCACGACTATGAGCAATACTAGTGGTTTTCTTAAACTCATATAGAGTCGTTCAACGTAACTAATGACTGAGATCCTGGTATGTCACGCTCCTAAAGGTAAAACTCCGTTAGTGGATTTTGGGGGTGTGACATCGAGCTAATTCAAGAAACATCCGACAAGATTATCCAAATCCGTGACAACATTCGAGTAGCGATAAGTCGGCAAAAGAGTTATGCCGACAAACGACGAAAACCCTTGGAATTCCAAGTCGGTGACCTTGTTCTTCTAAAGGTGTCTCCGTGGAAGGGTGTGATCCGTTTTGGAAAGAAAGGCAAAGTAGCACCTCGCTATGTGGGTCCATTTAAGATCCACGAAAGGATTGGGAAAGTGGCTTACAAACTCGACTTACCTCCATCACTTGGCAATGTGCATCCTACTTTTCACGTGTCTAATCTGAAGAAATGTCTTGCTGATGAGAATCTTCACATACCTCTTGACGACGTGCACATTGACGAAACGATGCACTTCGTTAAGAGACCAGTGAAAATCATGGATCGCAAAGTCAAACAGCTCAAACGAAGCAGTATTCCTATTGTCAAAGTTCGTTGGGAATCTAAATGTGGTCCTGAATTCACTTAGAAACGAGAGGACCAAATGAAGCTCAAGTACCCCATCTCTTCACTGTAAGGCCCCTTTCCCGGGTAACCTCACTCGTTGGATTTACTCATAAACATAGTCATAAATACTGAACTTAGATTAAAAACATTCATCATTCAATTACATAACATAACATAACTTGACAGCGGAAGTCTTATCACATATATTAAAGTGGGATGTCAGTCTTGTGTCGGGTAACCTTCACGCCATCACACGACCTTTTCTTCCTTTACCTGAAATGTATACTAAAAGTCAGCTAACGCTGGTGAGTTCTAGTTTAAAACTATTAAGTATGACCATTCTTTTCTTTATAAGTATACATAATTATATACATACATTTCTACAAATACGTATTCATAGCTTTTACTTTTCTTTCTTCATTCTTATGTGATTACATAGATATGTATTCACCTTTTCTTTTCCTTAACATTCATTGGTCATACACATAAGGGTGATCAACCCATCTTACGGTACGTATATCACAAAGACATACGCCATCGAGCTACCGTCGTAGCCCTTTTACTCGTCCGGTCCTAGAAACCGTCCGCCTTAACTTTGGTCCGGCCAACCTTCGGCCGTCCTTCTTTACCGTCCTACCGTCGTAGTCCGTCATATTCGCCCGTCTGCCCTAAGGCATCCGTTTCCCACTTGAACTAACTATACAGCCGAATATTGATTTAGCGTCTTACTCCACCGTAGTGGCCTTTATTTAGTCTACCCTTCTAGACTTTCTTTCCTAGCTGCATAGTAGTCAAGTGGTCGTCCGGCTACCGTAGTAGTCGTTAGCTTCGTTTCCGTTCATAACGTATACATACATTCTTAACATGCAATATATGTTTATAAAGCAAGATTTCATTATTTACGTTATACTATTCTTTCATTCATTCCTTGTAAACATACGTGTCGTTCTTTGTTCGTCGTTCATAATTCATTTTCATATGTAACTACACATATACCTTACTATATCACGTATGATCACATTGACCTTCATATTATTTATTCATTTAGTGTATACACTTCAGCCCCAAAACATTTATAAATCATTGCACATAACATAGAAAGGGGGGCACATAGAACTCACCTGATAGGCGGGTCCCTGAAGTATAATAGCTGGTTTCGAAACGTCACTAAGGTCACCCACAATCTGTATAATAAAGTTATACATATAAGGTAGGGCTCCTAAATGACACTAGACATTACTGTTCTTGAACTTAGTAGTTTCGGGAGGTGGGTCGCATCGAAACTATGGTAGTTTCGAGCTATGGTCTTACACTCGAAACTAGGTAGTTTCGAGTCATAATCCTTCTATCGAAACTAGGTAGTTTCGAGTCCTAAGTTCCTATCGAAACTATGGTAGTTTCGAGTCATTGGCTGCTATCGAAACTAGATAGTTTCGAGTCAAACATGACTATCGAAACTAGAGTAGTTTCGATGGGTCTGCATGTATCGAAACTATAGTTTCGAGTCATGGGTCTGCATCTTCCCTGACCAGAACCTTGCTCCAGCTAACTTATTTCCAATCGATTAAACCTTGAACATTTTACGTTAAACACCTTCCTTTATCGTTCTTGAGTTCAAATACGTGATTTGTTTCAAGTTTCATATGCAAAAATCGTATCTTTATTTGATTTAAACCCGAGACATGCAAAGACTCAGAATCAGAGGCGATGCTTACCTCAACAGGCCCGATTTCTGTTGCTATGCGTTGAAATGGTGGAGACGGATGATTCCCGATCCCTTGAGTCTTCTCCTTGCGGTTTTCTTCACAAGCCGATCGCTCTCTCTCTCTCTCTAGTATTCTTGCGCAGGAAGATGAAATGAGAGGGGTTTGGGGTTGAAGCTGCTGTTTTGTAATGGGGTTCCCCCTTTTCTTTTCGGCCCATGGGCCGAAATTTTGGCCAAGCCCACTTTATTTCCCTTTTCTATTTGTCTTGTCATTATTTGGGATGTTACAAGTCTACCCTCCTTAATGAGGTTTCGTCCTCGAAACCTGTTACACGTTAAACAACTGGGGATACAGTTCCTTCATCTCGTCTTCTTTCTCCCAAGTAGCTTCGGACCCCTTCCTGTGTTTCCATTGTATTTTGACTAAAGGGATCGACTTATTGCGTAATTGTTTCTCGGCTCTGTCAAGAATAGCTATTGGTTCTTCTACATAGTTCAAGCTATTATCCACTTCGATTTCGTCATAAGGTATGCGAGCCGTATCGTCAGCAAGGCACTTGCGTAAGTGTGATATGTGGAATGTAGGGTGAATTCCATCGAGCTCATCTGGTAAGTCGAGTTTGTAAGCAACTCGGCCAACTCTTGCTATGATTTTGAAAGGCCCGACAAACCTTGGGCTTAATTTGCCACGTTTTCTGTATCGGATAATCCCCTTCCAGGGTGACACTTTCAATAGTACCATGTCCCCTACTTGAAATTCTAAATCCCTTCTTCTCTTGTCCGCGTATGATTTTTGTCTGTCTTTTGCGGCTTTCATGCGTGCTTTTATCTGGTCAAATTTTTCAGAAGTAGCTTTGACCACTTCGAGACTTGCAAAGTCTTTCTGTCCAATTTCCCCCCAACAAACCGGGGTTCTGCATCTCCTCCCATACAACATCTCAAACGGCGGCATGCCAATAGTTGAGTGATAGCTATTGTTATATGAAAATTCTGCCAATGGTAGATGGCTGTCCCAGCTCCCACCAAAGTCAATGATACAGGCCCGGAGCATGTCCTCCAAGGTCTGAATGGTTCTTTCAGATTGACCATCGGTCTGAGGGTGGTAAGCTGTGCTGATGTTTAGCCTAGTGCCCATCGCTTCATTGAATTTCTTCCAAAACCTTGATGTGAATCTAGTATCCCTGTCGGACACAATTGACAGCGGCATACCATGTCTGCTCACAATTTCCTTGATAAAAATTTCTGCTAGTCTTTCTGATGAAGAAGTCTCACGTATTGGCAAGAAGGGAGCACTTTTCGTCAAGCGGTCGACGATCACCCATATGGTATCATTGCCTTTAGCTGTTCGCGGTAGCTTGGTAATGAAGTCCATCGTGATCTCCTCCCACTTCCATTCCGGTATTGGTAATGGTTGCATTTTACCGCATGGTTTCTGGTGTTCGGCCTTAACTAGTGAACAAGTCAGGCACTTGCTCACATATTCAGTCACATCGTTCTTCATTCCAGGCCACCAGTAGTCTTTCCTCAAGTCTTGGTACATTTTGTTTGTCCCGGGGTGAATAGAGTAGCGAGACTTATGGGCCTCGTCAAGGATTTTGGCCCTAAGTTCACCAATCTTAGGTATCCACATCCGGCCAAAACGAGTTCGTACACCGTACGTATTGGTTTCCAGGTTACCCTGTTGTCCAACTATTCTTTCGCGTTTCACATTTCTCTCTAACAGTGCTTCACCTTGTGCCTTTACTATTTCATTCATTAAATCTGGTGTTATAATCAACTGACACGCCTTGATTCTAATAGGTGTCGACTCTTCCTTCCTGCTTAAGGCGTCAGCCACTACATTTGCCTTGCCTGGGTGGTATAATATTTCGCAATCGTAGTCTTTTAGTAGTTCCAACCACCTTCTTTGTCTCATGTTTAATTCCTTCTGCTCGAAGAAGTACTTCAGGCTCTTGTGATCGGAGTAGATGGTGCATTTAACCCCGTACAAATAGTGTCTCCATATTTTTAACGCGAAAACCACTGCTGCCAACTCCAGATCGTGAGTCGGGTAGTTAACTTCATGAATCTTTAGCTGCCGCGAGGCATAAGCAATAACTTTTCCCCTTTGCATAAGTACACAACCCAATCCTTGACCCGAAGCGTCGGAGTAAACTACCAAGTCCTCGTTCCCCTCAGGTAAGGTCAAAATTGGAGCTTGGGTTAATCGTGTCTTCAATTCTTCAAATGCGTTATTTTGGGATGGGCCCCATTCATACTTTACTTCCTTACGTGTCAGCTTCGTCAGTGGCGAGGCTATTCTCGAGAAATCCTGAATGAATCTCCGATAGTAGCCTGCCAATCCCAGAAAACTTCGTATTTCCGTTGGCGTTTTCGGGATGTTCCATTCTTTTACCGTTTCGATCTTTGCAGGATCCACCATAATGCCGCCTGGGTTTATGACATGACCTAGGAATTGGACTTCTCTAAGCCAGAACGCGCATTTGGAGAATTTTGCATACAACTTCTCCTGCTTCAGAACTTCTAATACCTCTCTTAGGTGACAGCGGTGATCACCTTCGTTCTTTGAGTAGATGAGAATGTCGTCAATGAAAACTATAACTGATCGATCCAACATTGGTCGGCATACTCTATTCATTAGATCCATAAACGCTGCTGGTGCGTTGGTTAGTCCAAAGGACATCACGAGAAATTCATAATGTCCATAACGCGTACGGAACGCAGTTTTCGGTACATCTTCCTCCCTCACTTTCAATTGATGATACCCCGACCTAAGATCGATCTTAGAGAACCAACTCGCGCCTTGTAATTGATCAAAGAGATCATCTATTCTAGGTAGTGGGTATTTGTTCTTTACTGTTCGTTTGTTCAATTCTCGGTAGTCAATGCACATGCGCATGCTGCCGTCCTTCTTCTTTACAAATAATACCGGAGCGCCCCATGGTGAGATGCTCGGTCTTATAAAGCCTTTCTCTGTTAGCTCTTCCAATTGTGACATCAATTCTTTCATTTCTGACGGAGCCAATCGGTAGGGTGGTTTGGCAACGGGTTCAGCTCCTGGCAGTAAGTCAATCTGAAATTCTATTTCCCGATCGGGTGGCAAGCCAGATAGGTCCTCTGGGAACACTTCTGGAAAATTGCACACCACGGGTACATTTTTTAGCTCTTTCGTTTTCATTCTATCGTCAATAACATACGCCAGATAAGCTTCGCAGCCGCGCCTCATGTAACTTTCGGCCTTGATCATCGAGATAACGTTCGGTATTGTGCTATTCCAGTCACCATAAACCGTAATCGGACTGCCGTCAGTGGCCTTGAGATGTATCATCTTTCGTTTACATATGATTTGAGCTTCGTTGGCAGCTAACCAATCCATGCCCAATACTACATCGAATCCTCCTAAGGTTAGAAGGTACAATTTAGATGGAAACTTATGGCCCTCTATTTCTACCATGCAATCGTCAGTCACTTGGATGACTACTGAGTTTTTACCAATAGCAGTTTGTACGCTAAAGGCCCTTATAAGGCTAGTGATTGTGCAGTCTAATTTGCGGCTAAATGCAGTGGATATAAAACTTTTACTAGCACCAGAATCAAACAGAATAGCAGCATGTTCATCATTTACTAGGAACGTACCCGACACGACGTCAGGGTTTCCTCTTGCTTCTTCCTCGGTTAAAGCATAGGCCCGAGTCCTAGCCTTTGGCTGTTCCTTTTCCTTTTCTTTTCCCGAACCAGATTGGCCGGCCTTCCTGCAGTTCTTTGTCAGATGTCCAAACAATCCACATACTTGACACTTGACGTCTCTTACACATTCTCGAGAGAAGTGCCCCGGCTTCCCGCACTTATAGCATGTGGTGGTGCCGATTTTACATTCGCCAAGATGTTGCCTTCCACATTTCTTGCATGTTTCATATTCGTCCGACCTTGGCTTCTTAGTTTCAGTTGTTACGTTCCCTCTTCCTGTGCCTCTAGACGGGTTCTCCCACTTTCTCTTTTGGGTCTCTGTTGGTGGGTCCTCATTGGCATAATCGTCGTAGACGATTCCGCTCAGATTCACTACCGACTCGAAGGTCGAGGGTAGGTTAGCTTTTACATGAACACGGACCCGTTGTGGCAATCCCTTAACATAGTACTTGATCAAACGATCTTCAGTTTCCACCAGGTGTGGTACTAGTTGAGCCAGTTCATTGAATCTTGATGTATACTGGCGATGAGTCTTGTTGCCAGCCTTGAAGTTCAGGAACTCGTTCTCCACACGATCAATCTCATTTTGTGGGCAGAACTTTTGGATTACGAGCTTTTTCAAGTCTTCCCATGTCATTCTGGCAAGAGCATGTGGTGACTTTGTTCTTTGAATATTTCTCCACCAACCTAGTGCTTCATTGGTGAAAGAATGAGCAACATATTTAACAGCTTGGTCTGGTCGACACTCGCTGATGTTGATGACTGCGTTCATCCTCTCGATCCATTCGAACGTGGCCACCGAATCCTTGGTTCCATCAAACTTAGGTGGGTCTCCGTCCTTGAATCCTTTGTAAGTACACCCACGATTGCTTGATGCCACTTTTACTTCATCCCCGTCACTATCATAAATTTTCTCTTCATTGTTCCCTTCATCCTCCTCTTTACTTTTCTTTATTGCCTCAGATAGTAGATCAGGCAATACCTTCTTCAGTGTGAGCACAACTTCACGGGCAATAGCATCCCTGACTTCGGGTTCCAACTGTATCGGCCCTGGATTGTCGTCTCCAGTTGGGGTCACTTCTGTTTCGTGTACACTCTCGGTGTGTTCCGCGTGCACACTCTCTTCTTCTTCTAGTCTTTGATTCAACGGAGGTCTACCTCGTCGGCCAGTGCGACCGCCTCGGCGTCCAGTTCTTCCTCCGCCAGCCATAATTTCTTAATTTCCTGATAGTCATAAAGGGAATACATCAATGTCATTACTTCAGATCATAGTTTGGAACAGTACGAGCAAGGTAAATTTTTAATTACAGTGACCGGTTTGTGATTACTAATTTACATTGCTTTTCGGGTTCAAAACTCTTCAAATCGGTTGTGACATTGACATCTATTTGTTCTAAGTTAAGGTATCTATCCTTATTTAGAGCATTAGCTTTAGTACTTACTTACCGTGCTGCGTTGGCGTTGGTTACCCATACTGACATCCGTGCGTTGGTCCCATAATCAGTTTGAGTCCAGACATTTAGGGATGTCTGAATCTCTCAAACTATTGCTCTGATACCAACTTGTAAGGCCCCTTTCCCGGGTAACCTCACTCGTTGGATTTACTCATAAACATAGTCATAAATACTGAACTTAGATTAAAAACATTCATCATTCAATTACATAACATAACATAACTTGACAGCGGAAGTCTTATCACATATATTAAAGTGGGATGTCAGTCTTGTGTCGGGTAACCTTCACGCCATCACACGACCTTTTCTTCCTTTACCTGAAATGTATACTAAAAGTCAGCTAACGCTGGTGAGTTCTAGTTTAAAACTATTAAGTATGACCATTCTTTTCTTTATAAGTATACATAATTATATACATACATTTCTACAAATACGTATTCATAGCTTTTACTTTTCTTTCTTCATTCTTATGTGATTACATAGATATGTATTCACCTTTTCTTTTCCTTAACATTCATTGGTCATACACATAAGGGTGATCAACCCATCTTACGGTACGTATATCACAAAGACATACGCCCTCGAGCTACCGTCGTAGCCCTTTTACTCGTCCGGTCCTAGAAACCGTCCGCCTTAACTTTGGTCCGGCCAACCTTCGGCCGTCCTTCTTTACCGTCCTACCGTCGTAGTCCGTCATATTCGCCCGTCTGCCCTAAGGCATCCGTTTCCCACTTGAACTAACTATACAGCCGAATATTGATTTAGCGTCTTACTCCACCGTAGTGGCCTTTATTTAGTCTACCCTTCTAGACTTTCTTTCCTAGCTGCATAGTAGTCAAGTGGTCGTCCGGCTACCGTAGTAGTCGTTAGCTTCGTTTCCGTTCATAACGTATACATACATTCTTAACATGCAATATATGTTTATAAAGCAAGATTTCATTATTTACGTTATACTATTCTTTCATTCATTCCTTGTAAACATACGTGTCGTTCTTTGTTCGTCGTTCATAATTCATTTTCATATGTATCTACACATATACCTTACTATATCACGTATGATCACATTGACCTTCACATTATTTATTCATTTAGTGTATACACTTCAGCCCCAAAACATTTATAAATCATTGCACATAACATAGAAAGGGGGGCACATAGAACTCACCTGATAGGCGGGTCCCTGAAGTATAATAGCTGGTTTCGAAACGTCACTAAGGTCACCCACAATCTGTATAATAAAGTTATACATATAAGGTAGGGCTCCTAAATGACACTAGACATTACTGTTCTTGAACTTAGTAGTTTCGGGAGGTGGGTCGCATCGAAACTATGGTAGTTTCGAGCTATGGTCTTACACTCGAAACTAGGTAGTTTCGAGTCATAATCCTTCTATCGAAACTAGGTAGTTTCGAGTCCTGAGTTCCTATCGAAACTATGGTAGTTTCGAGTCATTGGCTGCTATCGAAACTAGATAGTTTCGAGTCAAACATGACTATCGAAACTAGAGTAGTTTCGATGGGTCTGCATGTATCGAAACTATAGTTTCGAGTCATGGGTCTGCATCTTCCCTGACCAGAACCTTGCTCCAGCCAACTTATTTCCAATCGATTAAACCTTGAACATTTTACGTTAAACACCTTCCTTTATCGTTCTTGAGTTCAAATGCGTGATTTGTTTCAAGTTTCATATGCAAAAATCGTATCTTTATTTGATTTAAACCCGAGACATGCAAAGACTCAGAATCAGAGGCGATGCTTACCTCAACAGGCCCGATTTCTGTTGCTATGCGTTGAAATGGTGGAGACGGATGATTCCCGAGCCCTTGAGTCTTCTCCTTGCGGTTTTCTTCACAAGCTGATCGCTCTCTCTCTCTCTCTAGTATTCTTGCGCAGGAAGATGAAATGAGAGGGGTTTGGGGTTGAAGCTGCTGTTTTGTAATGGGGTTCCCCTTTTTCTTTTCGGCCCATGGGCCGAAATTTTGGCCAAGCCCACTTTATTTCCCTTTTCTATTTGTCTTGTCATTATTTGGGATGTTACATTCACTGATGCCTTCGCCTCCACTAGTTAAATTTCAGGACGAAATTCCCACAACGTGGGGATACTGTAATGTCACACCCCGACCGATGGTGGAATCATCGAGGCGGACAATAGAATGATTGTTCAAAAGCACATGATAGCTAAAAGGTTGCATAATTCATTAATTAAATTTAAAGACAACAAGATCCAAATACGATACATTCCAAATAACCTAGTCTAGTTCAAAACATTGATTTATTTAACTAGGTCCATAGTTCTTAAGTGGAGAAATCTTCGGCAAGTAGTCACATATCCAAACCAGAAACATTATTTAAATCAAGTGTCAACTAAAAAGTTGGTGAGTACATAGGTTTAGTAATTCCGGTAAATAGTAGTTGTAAATCGTTTTGCAACTCATTGTTTATCTTGTTAAACATAGTATATATATGATGTATCATTTATTTAATCACAATTCAAACCGAGTTTGACGCGCTTGAACAGAGCACAACAACTAAGTCCGGTATGTTTGAATATAGTTACCCACTATATCCGATATGTTTGAATATAACACGCGGTTATATCCGAGTATGCAGTAATAAACACCCTAACCGGGTGGGCTGGTCAGGCACAATAGATCTATCAATATTACAGTTGGTTGTCTTGTGTTTAAATGTATGTACATCCAAAGAATAAGCATATAGTCTCATGTATAACACGTATAAACAATGTGAGTAGCATGTATAATGTTTCAACCCAAAACGTATAAAAATGTAAAATAGGGGCTATGTAACTCACCTTGCAAGCGGGTATTTTTTCACGCGTGTAGGTGATAAGTATGTGGAAGCCTAAGCACGTTGATACCCTATGTAGATAAATGGGTATTATTGTATGCGTATAGGTGTGTATTTGTATTTAAATGTATATAGGCTTTAATAAATTTTTCCTTAATATTTATTTGTATAACATATGGAAATAAAATGATAATGGTTTTGTATAGCTTTAACTTAAATATATATATATATATATATATATATATATTGTTAAAATATTACAATTCTTTTTAATTTAGTAGTTATTATGAAATTTTATAAAAGTTTTATTTATTTATTTTTGTCATCATTTTATATATTCTTTTTGCAAGTTGAAGCTATTTAAATAAATTTATAAAAATATAGTATTTATTATTTTATAATTTTTTTGTGAATTAAATAGGTATAAAAGAATTTTTATTTTTTTTTAATTTTTTTTATAGTTTCCGAAATAAATGAATGAGTAAACCGACTTGTTTTAGTCTTTATTGTATAAAAAGAATATCAAAATAAGTTAAAATAATTAAATAAAATAAATAGAATGAAAACAGAAGTAAAAAAAATGGGCCGAAGGCCAACCGGATTCGAACCCGCAACCTGTAGCTCAATCACACACACGCATAACCAGCCGGGCTACTGCCCATCGCTGGTTATGTGTGTATCGAATAATTTAAATACACAACAGCAAGTCTGGTCGCTGGACCTCGGTCCGAGGACACTGGGTTTGCCCGATAACTCTCGTGTGAATGCCGCGATTTCGATTTGAATTGCTTACCAGGGATTAATAGAAGACAGAGGAATCGTTTTGAGGCTCGAACCTAGTCGCAACGGGTCTGGTCGGCACAGTCTTTGAACTTGAAAAAGTCACAAGAGGGAATCGATTTCTGTGTGGAATTAGTTCCTGAAATCCTGGTCACTACTTCACTCAGGGTCGACGAAGGTGATGGTATCCTCAATTTGGAGTGAGAGTGGGTGGAAGGAGGGTAGCGAGCTCGTGCAGGGCCGACCATGGCTATTTATAGCCGAGCTTGATTTCTATGTTAAAACGTGCAATTGGGCACGTTCAAACACTAGTCTGGACGAGACAAAACTAACCAGACATTCAACACGCGTGGAGGTGGTCTGTTGGGCACGAATTCGAACGTGGGTTTCTCGGCCACCAACAGGATCAGACGATCCTTATGTTGGGGAGACCAATTGGTCGGGGGGTCTTGTTCGCGTGGGAGAGACGAAGCCAGAGAAGCCTATAGCGGCTGTCGAGGTGCAGAGAAACAGCCTTGTCGGGCGTCGCTGGAAAGTTCTTTACCCGCCGGACCATCGGAGTGGGTGACTGGATAAACGAATCGAGAATTGACAGATTTAGTCCTTGGAGTTTGGTTTGACTCGAATTAGCCCTTAAAATTAATACGGATGGGCCCTTGTAGTTTAAATTGACCAGAAACAGCCCCTTAGTCGATTTCAGTTTTAAATCCTTCTAGTTTGTTTAATTACAATACAACCCCTGAACTTTTATTTAAATAAATTAATTTAATTTCTTTTAAATCAAATTAATTTAAAAATGTTTTTATAAACTTATTTTATTTTTTATTATTATAAATAATTTTTATAAAACTTATTTATCTTATTTAAATAGGTTATTTTATTAAATATACAACTTTTTAAATTTAGATTTTTATATAAAACTTTATATTAGTTTTAAAATTTATAAAATTCTAATTAGTTTAAATCCGTAAAATAAAATACCTATTTGTATAAAACCAAATAAAACTCTTACACTTTATTAAAATAGAGAATGATTACACGATAATTATAATACAAGTGCGAGAACGAAAAATCCGAAACGTCACAGTCTCCCCATGTTAGTTGAATTTCGCCCCGAAATTCAACTAGTGGAGGCTATGAAAAGAGATGCGGATACTTGGTCTTCATTTGGTCTTCACGTTCCCAAGTGAACTCGGGTCCACGTTTAGATTCCCAACGGACCTTGACAATGGGGATGCGGCTACGCTTGAGTTTCTTAACTTCTCGGTCCATGATTTCCACGGGTTTTTCAACAAAGTGCATTTTTTCGTCAATACGCACTTCGTCAAGAGGGATGTGGAGATTCTCATCGGCTAGACACTTTTTCAAATTTGATACATGAAAGGTTGGATGAACGTTGCTAAGTTCTGAAGGAAGATCGAGTTTGTAGGCCACTTTTCCTACCCTTTCGAGTATCTTGAATGGACCCACATATCGAGGTGCAAGTTTTCCTTTCTTTCCAAATCGGACTACGCCTTTCCAAGGTGATACCTTTAGAAGAACTATATCTCCAACTTGAAATTCCAAGGGCTTTCGTCGTCTATCGGCATAGCTCTTTTGTCGACTCCTTGCTACTCGAATGTTGTCACGGATAAGAGAGACTTTATCGGTGGTTTCTTGGATAAGCTCGGGACCGGTGATTTGTGGTTCACCAATTTCGTTCCAACAAATCGGTGAACGACATTTCCGTCCATAAAGAGCTTCAAACGGTGCCATGTTAATGCTTGAGTGGTAGCTGTTGTTGTAGGAAAATTCAATCAGTGGTAGGTGAGAATCCCAATTGTCACCAAAGTCAATGACACAAGCTCTAAGCATATCCTCAAGAGTTTGGATTGTTCGTTCGGTTTGTCCATCAGTTTGAGGATGGTAAGCCGTACTTAAATCCAAACGAGTACCAAGTGCTGATTGCAATGATTGCCAAAATCGGGAAGTAAAACGCGAATCACGATAGGAGATGATGTTCAAAGGGATTTCGTGACGACTTACGATCTCATCAATGTAGATCCGAGCCAATTTCTCGACTCGATAGTCCTCACGAATAGGCAAGAAATGAGCAGACTTTGTAAGTCGGTCGATAATAACCCAGATACTATCGTGCCCACTAGAAGTGCGTGGGAGTTTGGTGATGAAATCCATAGCAAGGTTCTCCTACTTCCACACGGGAATTTCAGGTTGTTCGAGGAGACCGGAAGGCTTCTGGTGTTCGGCCTTCACTTTAGAACAAGTTAGGCATTTTGCCATAAAGAGGGCAATATCCTTTTTCATGTCGGGCCACCAATATTGCTGACGGAGACCCATGTACATCTTATCAGCTCCGGGATGTACCGAATATCGAGTTTTGTGGGACTCGTTCATCAAAAATATACGAAGATCGTCGCGATCGGGAACCCACATACGGTCCAAGTAATACAATAGACCGTTGGCTTTGGTTTCTAGCAAGAGTTCTACGCCACATGCCATCTCTTGATACATGTTTCCCTCGGTAACCGAGGTGTGTTGTGCTTTGAGAATACGGGCTTGGATATCGTTATGAATATGAACACTATGAAGCATGATACGTTCTTTACGACTCAAGGCGTCGGCTACAACGTTTGCTTTGCTGGGGAGGTAGCGGATCTCGCAGTCGTAGTCGTTTAGAAGTTCAACCCATCGTCGTTGCCTCATATTAAGCTCTTTTTGATTGAAAACATGTTGGAGACTTTTGTGGTCGGTGAAAACCACGCATTTGGTGCCATATAGATAGTGTCTCCAAATTTTCAAGGCGAAACGACAGCACCAAGCTCGAGATCATGGGTCGTATAGTTCTTCTCATGGACTTTGAGTTGACGTGATGCGTATGCAATTACTTGACCTCGTTGCATAAGAACACAATCAAGACCTTGGTTGGATGCATCACAATAAACGACAAAGTCGTCATTACCACTAGGAAGAGTTAGAATAGGAGCATTGCAGAGCTTGTGCTTTAGAGTTTGGAAAGCTTCCTCTTGCTTGGGTCCCCACTGGTAGTGCTTACCTTTGTGAGTCAAGGCAGTGAGCGGGACCGCAATCTTGGAGAAATTTGAGATGAAACGACGATAGTAACCTGCTAGTCCAAGGAATGAACGAATCTCGGTAGGAGTCTTAGGAGTACTCCAATTCTTTACCGCCTCGATCTTTGCCGGGTCCACATGAATTCCCTTATCGTTGACTATGTGTCCCAAAAATTGAACCTCTTTTAGCCAGAATTCACACTTGGAGAGCTTGGTGTATAGTTGTTCTTTCTTTAAGAGTTCTAAGATCAAACGAAGATGTTGTTCATGTTCCGCTTTCGTTTTAGAATAGATGAGGATGTCGTCAATGAAAACGATCACGAACTTGTCTAAATAAGGTTTGCATACACGGTTCATGAGGTCCATGAAGACCGCAGGTGCATTAGTCAAACCGAATGGCATGACCATGAACTCGTAGTGACCGTACCTAGTCCGAAAGGCAGTCTTCAGAATGTCTTCATCGAGAACACAAAGTTGATGGTACCCGGAACGAAGGTCAATCTTGGAGAAACATGTTGAACCTTGAAGCTGATCGAAAAGATCATCGATACGGGGTAAAGGATAACGGCTCTTAATTGTAAGCTTGTTGAGTTCACGATAATCGATGCACATTCGAAACGACCCATCCTTTTTCTTTACGAACAGTACGGGAGCACCCCAAGCTGAATGGCTCGGGCGGATGAATCCTTTGGATGAGAGTTCTTGTAATTGACTTGCAAGCTCTTGCATCTCGGAAGGTGCAAGACGATAGGGGGCTTTTGCCACGGGAGTTGCCCCGGGCACAAGGTCGATACGAAACTCCACTTGTCTAGGGGGAGGAAGACCAGGTAAATCCTCGGGGAATACCTCGGGAAAATCTCGGATGATTGGAATGTCTTGAAATTTCTTACCCTTGTCTTTCGTGTCAACTATGTGGGCCAAGAAGGCAACGTACTTTTTCCGCAAGTACTTTTGTGCCAATGTGCAAGACATGATTTGAACACCACGACATGGTTTTTCACCGAACATAACTAACGTGTCGCCCGAAGAGAGAGGTATACGAATACACTTTTCGTAGCAAATAACCTCGGCATGGTGCTTGGATAACCAGTCCATGCCAATTATAATATCGAAGCTTCCCAATTGCATTGGAAGGAGATCAACAGAGAATTTGTGATTATTAAGCTCGAGATTGCAGTCGCGGATAACAGAATTTATAGTAATAGATTTTCCGTTTGCTATCTCCACGGAATAAGAATTGTCAAGTTTCGTTCTTTGTTTAGCAAGTCGAGATTCAAAGATAAGAGATACAAAACTCCTATCGGCACCGGTATCAAATAAAACGGATGCATAATGATTGTTTACGAGAAACGTACCGTTTATCACGTCGTTGTTTGCTTGAGCCTCATTAGCGTTTATGTTAAACGCTCGTCCTTGAGGACCACCTTGATGATGAAGTTTTGGGCATCGGTCACGGAAATGGTTTGGGTCTCCACATTCGTAACATG
This sequence comes from Smallanthus sonchifolius, assembly GCA_023525975.1. Lineage (NCBI taxonomy): Eukaryota > Viridiplantae > Streptophyta > Magnoliopsida > Asterales > Asteraceae > Smallanthus > Smallanthus sonchifolius. The sequence goes on from CM042045.1 coordinate 31,570,331, forward strand.
CCCGACCATTGAGAGGTGCCGGATAGATTGGGCGGTTGGCTAGAGCAGCTTGATGGACGGGAGGACGAGTACGAAAAGTAGTGACCACGTGTCCATATCGTCCGCAGCTTGAACACAATCGGCATGGTAGGTTGGCAGGATGATGGTACTTGCAGGTCTGGCATTGGGGATTCGGGCCCTGATAAGTTTTCGGGTTTTGACCCAAAGGGGCCGCTTGAATAGCAGGCACAGCGGGAGTTACGGCTGTGAAGTTTTGACCCTTTCGTTTCTTGTTGCGGTTAGAAGACTCAGGTTTTACATCTTTGATAGCCGCAAGAGTAGAAACAACCTTCTTGGAACCCTTTCTTGTTAAGGTTCCGGCTTTGACATGGTTGTCGGATAGTGTAGCAGATAGACGGATAGCAGCTTCAAGTGTAGGAGGATTGCTTCCTAGCACAGCATCTTGAATTTGCATAGGCAGGCCGCCTATGTATTTTTCAATCCCCCGAGCAATGGGAGTGATCATATGAGGCACCAGCAGACTTATCTCTTGAAACCGGGTGGTGTAGGCCAGATTATCCCCGCTGTCTTGGGCAAGATCCCAAAACTCAGCCTCGAGCTTCCTCATTTCATTTCGAGGACAGAATTCATCAGTCACGGCCTTCTTCAGATCATCCCATGATAAGGATGTAGCAACCTCAGCACCACGAGTGCGTTTCTCACCGTTCCACCAGGTGAGGGCTCTCTTTTGGAGTACACTTGTGGCATAACGAACCCGAAGATTATCGGGACAGTCGCTGTTTAGGAATGTGCTTTCCATGCTTTCAAACCATTGAAGTAGGCCGGTAGCACCTCAGTCCCGAAGAATTTTGTAGGATTGCACGAGTTAAAGTGCTTAAACGTGCAGTGAGGCGGGTTGGTACCACCGTTCCCTTGGATGTTGTGAGACCTGTCACTGTTGTTATTTGCTTGGGTCATTTGCCCTACCAGCTGGGCAAGAAGAGTAGCAAGATCCGGGTTGGAAGTGCTAGAGTTTGCACGTCGAGGAGGCATTCTAACACCATAAGAAAAGACAATGATATTTTAGATAAGATGGATATATATGAGTTATAGCGGGAGATAATGTAAGCAGAAAAACGGGATTCATCATGACGCGTGCCAGTGCATGTGTATTTATTCTAAGTTGATGGGGGAAACTAAGTCATCTATTCCGGGTAGGACATGATGTTATAGATCATTATTTGCATAATAGGAATTGTCGGGACTTGCGTGCATTACAAATCGTCATTACGTGTGCACCCGTAATAAGGATTTGCTTTGCATGTTTGTCTAGTTCTTCCTATCTTGCTATAACGTCCCCAAATTTTGAGTTTAAGTTTGGATTGTATCCTTGCGAATACATTGACTTATCAACGTTAAATAATTCCCGAAACTTTCCAAGAGACATGCTTTAGCCTATAGGTAAACACTCACTTCAGGAATTCCCAGGAAAGCATACGGGTCCGTTTATTTGGATTTATACGAAATGTTTTCCTAGATAGAAAACCCAATGTACAGGTGTCACCCTTCCAGATTGCACGTGTCCTTTACTGGTCACAAGAAATTAAGTCGTTGACGAGATAAGATTTTGATAGACTTGAGAGTCTATGAGTATAAAATGTGTAGGAATTGTTGCAATTAATACGGATTAGGAAAGAGTATGGATAAGGATGGGTAGTGTATTTGTTTGCATAAGTTTGTTTGTCAAATATGTATGTAAAGTATGTATCATGTATCAAAGTCTTGTATGTATGTGTATAAGTCTCATGTACCAAACTCGAGAAAATTCAAATAATACCTAACTACAAATAATTCACATAGCAATTTATCATTTAGCACATAACACATAAAAGGGTGTCCTAGGGTTATAGTCTAGGTCATTGTGTCTAATAACCTAATTCCCTATAAACCTGGCTCTGATACCAATCTGTCACACCCTGACCGATGGCGGCATCATCGAGGCGGACGATAGAATGATTGTTCAAAAGCACATGATAGCTAAAAGGTTGCATAATTCATTAATTAAATTTAAAGACAACAAGATCCAAATACGATACATTCCAAATAACCTAGTCTAGTTCAAAACATTGATTTATTTAACTAGGTCCATAGTTCTTAAGTGGAGAAATCTTCGGCAAGTAGTCACATATCCAAACCTGAAACATTATTTAAATCAAGTGTCAACTAAAAAGTTGGTGAGTACATAGGTTTAGTAATTCCGGTAAATAGTAGTTGTAAATCGTTTTGCAACTCATTGTTTATCTTGTTAAACATAGTATATATGATGTATCATTTATTTAATCACAATTCAAACCGAGTTTGACGCGCTTGAACAGAGCACAACAGCTAAGTTCGGTATGTTTGAATATAGTTACCCACTATATCCGATATGTTTGAATATAACACGCGGTTATATCCGAGTATGCAGTAATAAACACCCTAACCGGGTGGGCTGGTCAGACACAATAGATCTATAAATATTACAGTTAGTTGTCTTGTATTTAAATGTATGTACATCCAAAGAATAAGCATATAGTCTCATGTATAACACGTATAAACAATGTGAGTAGCATGTATAATGTTTCACCCCAAAACGTATAAAAATGTAAAATAGGGGCTATGTAACTCACCTTGCAAGCGGGTATTTTTTCACGCGTGTAGGTGATAAGTATGTGGAAGCCTAAACACGTTGATACCCTATGTAGATAAATGGGTATTATTGTATGCGTATAGGTGTGTATTTGTATTTAAATGTATATAGGCTTTAATAAAATTTTCCTTAATATTTATTTGTATAACATATGGAAATAAAATGATAATGGTTTTGTATAGCTTTAACTTAAAAATATATATATATATTGTTAAAATATTACATTTCTTTTTAATTTAGTAGTTATTATGAAATTTTATAAAAGTTTTATTTATTTATTTTTGTCATCATTTTATATATTCTTTTTGCAAGTTGAAGCTATTTAAATAAATTTATAAAAATATAGTATTTATTATTTTATAAATTTTTTGTGAATTAAATAGGTATAAAAGAATTTTTATTTTTTTTTATAGTTTCCGAAATAAATGAATGAGTAAACCGACTTGTTTTAGTCTTTATTGTATAAAAAGAATATTAAAATAAGTTAAAATAATTAAATAAAATAAATAGAATGAAAACAGAAGTAAAAAAAAATGGACCGAAGGCCAACCGGATTCGAACCCGCGACCTGTAGCTCAAACACACACACGCATAACCAGCCGGGCTACTGCCCATCGCTGATTATCGCTGGTTATGTGTGTATCGAATAATTTAAATACACAACAGCAAGTCTGGTCGTTGGACCTCGGTGACCGGCAAACCGTGTCCGAGGACACTGGGTTTGCCCGGTAACTCTCGTGCGAATGCCGCGATTTCGATTTGAATTGCTTACCAGGGATTAATAGAAGACAGAGGAATCGTTTTGAGGCTCGAACCTAGTCACAACGGGTCTGGTCGGCACAATCTTTGAACTTGAAAAAGTCACAAGCGGGAATCGATTTCTGTGTGGAATTAGCTCCTGAAATCCTGGTCACAGCTTCACTCAGGGTCGACGAAGGTGATGGTATCCTCAATTTGGAGTGAGAGTGGGTGGAAGGAGGGTAGCGAGCTCGTGCAGGGCCGACCATGGCTATTTATAGCCGAGCTTGATTTCTATGTTAAAACGTGCAATTGGGCACGTTCCGACACTAGTCTGGACGAGACAAAACTAACCAGACATTCAACACGCGTGGAGGTGGTCTGTCGGGCGCGAATTCGAACGTGGGTTTCTCGGCCACCAACAGGATCAGACGATCCTTATGTTGGGGAGACCAATTGGTCGGGGGGTCTTGTTCGCGTGGGAGAGACGAAGCCAGATAAGCCTTTAGCGGCTGTCGAGGTGCCGAGAAACAGCCTTGTCGGGCGTCGCCGGAAAGTTCTTTACCCGCCGGACCATCGGAGGAGGTGACCGGATAAACGAATCGAGAATTGACAGATTTAGTCCCTAGAGTTTGGTTTGACTCGAATTAGCCCTTAAAATTAATACGGATGGGCCCTTGTAGTTTAAATTGACAAGAAACGGCCCCTTAGTCGATTTCAGTTTTAAATCCTTCTAGTTTGTTTAATTACAATACAACCCCTGAACTTTTATTTAAATAAATTAATTTAATTTCTTTTAAATCAAATTAATTTAAAAATGTTTTTATAAACTTATTTTATTTTTTATTATTATAAATAATTTTTATAAAAGTTATTTATCTTATTTAAATAGGTTATTTTATTAAATATACAACTTTTTAAATTTAGATTTTTATATAAAACTTTATATTAGTTTTAAAATTTATAAAATTCTAATTAGTTTAAATCCGTAAAATAAAATACCTATTTGTATAAAACCAAATAAAACTCTTACACTTTATTAAAATAGAGAATGATTACACGATAATTATAATACAAGTGCGAGAACGAAAAATCCGAAACGTCACATGTAACATTTCTGATTTTCATTATCTGTATTTCAATTCAATGTGATACATTTCAAACCCAATTCTAGTACACTGATTTGCTCTATTCGTACCAACAGTTAAATACTATGTTTTCAATGCAAGTCCGCAAATTTTACACGAGTATATCCTATTAAATTCTACATAAGTTCATATTTATACAAATCTATCAAAACTGAAATTTGCAAGGACTGATTTTATAAATTAATTAACAAGAAACCCTAATAGGCACGGTCACGCCTCGTTCTGGCACGGTCGCGCGCCTTGCTTTGGAACGGTCGGTCGCGCCTCTCGTCAGTTGAAATGTAAATGCAGTTTTAAATACAGAATCGTTTGAATTCGTAACTGATATACGTATCATTACCATTAACGAAAACAATTAATCAAATAAACACCACAATTACAACCAATAACTCGGTGAAATTCGATTAACATCAAAACCGTCAATTCAATTTCGCAAGACCACAAATTCCTCCATTACGATCCAAATTCTCTTAAGCAAACAAACGAACCACATCACTCGATCCTCTCGAAAGCTTCTAGACACACTGGTTTAGCCGGATTTGCAGCAAAGAGCACCGGAAATCAAACCCGTCGACGCCGGAACTCACCTCTACCGTACACTATCCATTCATCGTCTTCCCAGGTAATTGAAATCTCATACTCATTCGTTTTAGTCAATAGATCAAAAGCCCCAACTTAATTGGGGCTTACAACATGAAAATCATCACAAACCCGAATCTATGTTTCGTTCAAAATGGTTTAATCGAACCCTGCTTTGAACACGTTTTAAATACAATTAATACATTCCAACAGACTCGTAATAACCTTATAGATGAAAGCCCTATGAATTACAACATTAACAATATAAGATTTAAGCAATTCGTTCCTGTTTTGGAACAGACACGGTCGTGCTAGTCTTTTAGCGCGGTCGTGCTTCATGAAACACGGTCGTCCTAATACCAGGGCGGTCGTTCCTCACACACTCAGACCTGGTCATGCCTCTTGGCTAGACTTGGTCGTGCCTCAGAACCGTAGACACGGTCGTGCCTGGCCCAGACATGGTCATGCCTAGTGAACAACTTATTTATGTCCTCTGTTTGATCAACACGGTCGCGCCCTGACTAGCACGGTCGCGCCCGTAGTTCTAGCACGATCGTGCCTTGTGCCAGACACGGTCATGTGTATGAGAAAACCTTGGCAGAATATTAAATGTTATATTTTAAAAACAATAAGTATTTCAAATGAATTTTCGAATAAAAATAATTTATTTTATAAAGATTTATATTTAAAAAGATCAAATTCCTATTTTAAAATAAATAGAAGTTATTTATTTAAAACCTACAAAATTAAATTTATTATTAAACCCTATACTTAGATATTATTTATACAACCCATTTACACATATTTATAAAAAAATAGATTAACGAAAGTTATATACTAAATTTATATTTAACGCTCGATACATCTTTATCACTAAATGACTAAGTACATATTTTTATAAATAAATAAACAAAACAACAATTATCTATTTAATTTATATTTATACGTTATTTTATGACTAAGTAAATAAATAATAATTTTGCAATTTATTTTTTAGTTATTCAAACTCAAACTTTGATCAAAATGTTCAAAAATATTTATTTTAAATCTTTCATTTTATACAATACCTTTCAAGGATAAACCACTAACTTTATACACACGTCCAAATTCAACCCTAGACTTAGACATAGACTATTGTGCACACTATTAATTCAATATACATTCCAATCTAGGTTAACGTTGTGCATTACAAGGCTCATATTACTATCTAGTCTCTCGTGTTAGCTACGCCTTTTGAATCAAGTGAGTACTACATAGCCCCTTTTACTCTTTTACATTTTTGGGGTGGAACATGAACACTATACAATACTATTGTTTACACTTACACAAACTATACAAATACAAATCCTCTTTACATTCATGTGTGCAATTTGAGCTTTATGCCTGAGTGCTAGTTGTGCTAACTTTTGGATACAATTTATGTGCAATCATTAACTATTCAAGCCGACGGTAAACACTGATAGATCTATTGAGTCTGACAAACCCACCCAGATTGGGGTGATTGTTACCGACAACACAATTTTGCATGCTAGTTACAAAGGTTTGTTTGTACTTGGTTACACAATAGCTTCTCTCCATAAATGCCTTATTTTATCATGTTATGTAAGGATTTGTTTATTCATAATCTATATGCTATCTATATACAAACATGTGTATGCTCACCAACTTTTTAGTTGACCTTATTTTATTCATGTTTCAGGTACTAATGTGTGACTTTGATCAAGACTTGCTACACATAAGTTTTGGACCTAGATAATTTTAAATAAAGGTTTATGTATTTCATTTTATGTACTTGGTTTGATTTGGTTTTGTCTTGAATACTTGAATTGAATTTGAATGATTAATATATTTCAATTTAGTCAACCTTGTGCTCATGAACAGTCTACATGTCCCGCCCCGACGTTTCCGCCGTCGGTTGGGGTGTGACAGATAGTGCAACCGACACTTTTTTTTTTCAGCCTATAAAAATCGATGGATGCACACACCTAGATACTTTGCATCTTTTGATCCAAAAACGCAAAGTATAGAGAGTTTGGGTTAAAGTTGGGGATTCAAGGAAGATTTGGAGTCTAGGATTCGGGTTTTATAGCATCACGAGCCTCTACCATCTTTCTACTCGTTGTTCGTCACCTAGCTTGTTTAATGGTATGAAACCGACACCACTCTCCAACTTTGTCTTTATATTTAATTCAAAGCTCGTTGTTCACCAAGGGAACAAAGGATTTAAAAGATTAAAGAGTTTTTATAAAAATTTAACCTTATTATGTTTAAAAACTAAAATCCTTGTGTAAATATATATAAAGGGTCGAAATTTGTATGTATATATGAGTAGATATTGTTGTTGATTATTTGATGGTAAAATATGGATCCTAAATTGAAAGTAGGATTAATACTTGATAAAAAGTGAAATATATCTATACATATAAAATCATAAATTACATGTATATGTGGGCATGCATACTGTTACTAGATCATTGGATGGTAAGATATGAATGATAAATAAAAGACATGATTAATGATTTTTACAAAATAAACGCTAGTGACATAAAGGCTAAGAATTGTTTATGTATATGCATATTAGGTTAAAAATGGCAAGGCATATATGTTGACGCATGGTTGATTGTTTAAAACATGACTTGGTGATATTAGTAAAAAAAATATGCATGATCATGAAGTTAAGTTGTATGTGTATATATAAGCATATGGAAACCGGGATATATGTGTTGGTATACATATTTGTGTTTTTGTCAAGTTGTTGATTTAGAAACATGAGTAACGGTTTGAACACAAAATAATGAAATGTATTGATGTCTTGAAAATAAATCATGAAAAAGGTTAGGCGAAACACTTAAAGAACTTGGAACTTGTAAGTTATAGTTATATGATATCGTGAAGCATATTTAAATATATGTAGAATTAATAAACATACTTGCGTGTAGTTGGAAAGAATATAAATACATGACGAAATAATAAATGTCGTTCGGAACAAGTATTTGTATGTGGATGTGTTAACATGGATTATGTGCACGTAGGAATAGACATACGTAGAACATACTTGAACGGTATTTGTGATTTTATATAATTATTGGTAAGAAATAATTATGTGTTTATACGTAACTATAATATGAAAGTATTACAAGTTATTGCAAAAATAATATTTATTTTTTGTATACATAATAAGTCACCAATATGGAAATATAACATTTTCTCGGAAAATAAGTAAGCGTCTAGACTGGAATAAAAATCACCAACGAGTCGTCACATGAAAACACTATTTTAATAAACAAATACGTACTTAACGGGAATAGTTAAGTCGGGTGAACAACTTGCGTTTAAGACGGGTAGTCTTAACATATAAGGTATCCTTGGGTAATTAGGATACGGATAGGCGGGTCTACTTTTATTCAAACATTTGCTAGCATATACTTCTGTCGAGGTGAGTTTCACTATCCCCTTTTTTAAGTTTTTGAAATGTTTTGGGGAGGAAACATACTTGTAATTATTTTCATATATAAATGAATGAACAATGATCGGACCGTATGTATACATTGAGGGAACAATTTAGAGCTTAAAGTCCCCGGATTAACACTTTTTGTAACCATTAGCTATGGTCTTAGCCTTGGATTCTATTGATAGTACTATTGAGGGTGACGTCCCCGGTCATGGTTAGTCATGCTAACCGGGGGTCCACATGGCCACATGACCGCATATTGTCTTATTCTCGTGGTTTAGCGAGGGAGGGACATTCATTTGTCAGGATTTTGTTACAGTCTCGTGTATTGCATATTATTATTTGTATTCCTTGCAAACTTACAAATAGGGTCAATTGGTCAGGAAATGTTCAAATTCATTGGTTATATATATAAACTGTTTGATCGAAAAACCATTACATTTAAACATTTGTGAACGTTGGAACTACAAGAACTTTTGACCAAAATCTGTGAACTCACCAACCTAGTGTTGACACTTTTTAAGTATGTTTTTCAGGAAATTGAATGTGGTCGCAAGGTTAGCAGTGTAGGTTACATGCATGCATGATGGATACGACTTTTGGAGAATTTCTCTAGTATAACTCATCGTAAATGAGTTATATTTGCGAGATCTTAATCTTTTGTAATCTTTAAATGATATTTTGAGATGTAAAACTTTTAACTTAATTATGTATCCAATTATCATGTATGTGTTTGCGGTAATCATATGCTTTGGAAACCATAAACGTTACGCCTCGCATTTCCGCCTTGGCGGGGTGTGACAGTCATACTGCTAGGCAATGCAGTAATGCATCTTATATAAAAATTGGGTCAAATTTGAGAGACCTAAGATGCATAATATGGGAAAATATGAAAAACATCAACAAGATAACGAACCTTTTTATCACAAAATCAATAAAATTCATCAAAATGTAAATCATTTTCTAAAATGAACATGTTGGTGGAAAGCCAAAACCAATAAAAATCCTAAAACTGATGTCCCACCCAAGTTGAAAAAGACTTAGGTTTCGATTTCTCAATAAATTATCTTGTGCGTGACAGGGGTCTCCGAGGAGGACTATTGACAATATTTGGCATGTTGATAGTGGGTGCTCTCGTCACATGACTGGGCTAAAAGATCTGCTTAGTGACTTCAGAATTATTGAACAAATCGCTTTTTAGGGTGATATTGGGTGCTCTCGTCACATGACTGGGATACATCGCTTTTTATGGTGATGAAAATGGAGGAAAGATAACACGTCAAGGAAACGTCTGCAATGGAACTCTCACCTTGGAGAAATTCAATCTCGTTCTAGAACTCTACTATAATCTCATGAGTGTTTCACAAGTGTGTGATAAACATCTATCTGTGTTGTTCAACAAATCCAAATATTGTTTCTCAAACCAGGAATCATTGTTCCATAAGATCTATTCCTACTTAGGACTCCAAGAAGAAACAACACCTACATCATTCACATAAATGATCCCGACACAAAAGCCTCTATGGCTTGTTTCAGTCTAAAGCATCTGACTCTGAATCACTACTATGGCATTGTCGACTTGGTCATGTAAATTTTAAAAACATAAATTGTTTAGTAAAACAATACCTTGCGAGAGGTTTGCCCTCCAAGGACTTCAATTTCTCTGAAAAATACATGGCATGTGCTAAGGCAAACAACATAAAAAGTCGCATAAGTCCAAATCATTCCATATCTGCTCCTCTTCAATTACTTCATATGGATCTTTTTGGTCTAGTCAGTGTTAAAAGCATCTCTAAAAATTCGTATTGTTTGGTTGTGACAAATGATTTCTCTAGGTACTCTTGGGTTAATTTTCTCACAACTAAAGATGAAACTGCTAGAGTATTGAAGAATTTAATTCTCAAAATTGAGAAAATTTGCAACCGTCTGGTGATCTCCATCAGAAGTGACAATGACATCGAGTTCAAAAATCATGTCTTGAATGATTTCTGTGAAAGCAAAGGGATTTCTCGACAATTCAGTGCTGCCAGAACTCCACAACAAAACGGAGTTGCAGAAAAAAAGAACCGAACATTGGTCGAAACTAATAGAACGATGATGATAGATTCTAAGCTTCCAATCATCTTTTGGGCTGAAGCAATTAACACTGTAAATTATGTCCTGAATCATGCTCTTGTGGTAAAGGCTCACAACAAAACCGTTTATGAGTTGTTTCATGGACGAAACCGTTGATTGAATTCTTCTGAGCCTTTGGATGTTCATGCACTCTACTCAACACAGCTGAGAATCTTGCAAAGTTCAGAGCAGTTGGTGACGAATGCTATTTTCTGGGGTATTCGTCATCTCAAAAGACCTACCGTGTTTACAATAAAAGAACAAAGATCGTGCAGGAATCTTATTACGTTGATTGGAAAGAAACTAATACCACAAATACAAGAACTGGTCCTGACTGGTTCTATGATGCTGATATTATCTTCAATAATTTCATTCCTCCTACACCACTCATTCTTGAACTATCTACATCAAATGAATCACCATTCATTCCATCCATCCAAACATAAGATGAATTTATGCCTTTTTCAACAAGAATCACACCTATCGTCATCGATCCTTTAAATGCTTCCATCAATAGTATAGTAACCTCTTCTCACTCTGAGGGTACTGCAACTAATGTTGAAAATACTTCCGCTGATATCAGTTCTGGTATAACAGCAACTGTAAATTCAAACGTTAACTAGAACATCACAAATGACCCCTTTGTCCATTCTAACAGTTATTTTGATAATAATGATGAGCCAATCTCTCCGGATGAAAATATAACCAATCTTCCTGCTCAAGTTGATGTCACTGATGGGCCATCTTTTAAAACATTAACTAATCATCTGTTGGAGAATGTGATTGGACCAATTACTGAAGGATTTCGCACAAGAAGTTACTCCACTCCCTACAATACAACTCTTTGGCATGTTTTCTATCACAAGATGTCCCGGAGAATATCTCCATGGCCCTAAAGGACTCAAGCTGGATTGATGTAATGTAGGAAGAACTGGCTCAATTTAGGAAGTTAAAAGTCTGGGATTTGGTCGATCTACCAAGGAATAAGTATCCCATTGGTACTATTTGGGTCTTAAGAAACAAGACTGGTGAAAGAAATGCGGTTATCAAGAATAAAGCCTGACTGGTTGTACAAGGGTTTGCTCAAGAAGAAGGAATTGATTATGAAAAAGTTTTTGCTCCTTTGGCTTATTTGGAAGCAATAAGAATTTTCCTTGCTTATGCATGTTATAAGAATTTTCAGGTCTATCAAATGGACGTAAAAAGTGCGCTCTTATATGGGAAGGTTAAGGAGTAAGTTTTTGTGTGTCAACCTCCAGGGTTTAAAGATCCAGATTATCCAAGTAAAGTCTACAAATTAGACAAAGCTATGTACGGACTTCATCAAACTCCAAGAGCTTGGTTCAACACTATATCATCTTATCTCCTACAGAATGGCTTTGAACGGGGGAAATTGATATGACCTTATTCAAAAAGAAAATTGGAAAGGACATTATGCTTCTGCAAATCTATGTAGACGACATTATTTTCAGATAAAAAATGGGAAATTCTGTTGAGACATTGAGGACGTTATGAAAGCCAAATTTGAAATGAGAAAAATGGGTGTGCTCACATTCTTTCTTGGATTGGAAGTAAAACAATCAAATGACGGAAAAATGATTCATCAACCCAAGTATATACAAGATATGCTCAAAAAGTTCTAGATGACTTATTCCAAAGCAGTGTCAACACTGTCACACCACAACCGACGGCGGAATACGTCGGGGCGGGACATGTAGATTGTTCGAAAGCACATGGTTCAACGAAAATTCCATATATTAAATTTACTGAATTTCATAACAAGTTCAACTAATTCAATCGAAGAAAATGAAATACATCAACAAGGTTTTACTATTTATTTAACTAGGTCCTCAATTCCTATGTGTAGCATCTTGAATATGAACTCAAAGCTTAGTACCTGAAACATGTTTAAAATGAAAGGGTCAACTATAAATAGTTGGTGAGCATACGTATGTATTTACTCTAAATAGTATCATTGTGTTGTGTGTATACAATCCATATATATCATGGTTAATATGCCAATTATGGAGAGTTAATATTGTGAAACCAAGTTGTACAATCAAACTTTTGTAACTAGCATGGAAATAACCAAATTGTGTTGTCGGTAACAATCACCCTAACTGGGTGGGTTTGTCAGACTCAATAGATCTATCATTTTTAACCGTCAGCTTGTGTAGTTAATGAATGCACTTGTAAAATGCACACAAATTGTAGTTTGCACACCTAGTACTCAAGCATAAGACTCAAATTGCACACATGAGTGTAGGATGTAATTGTATTATGTAGTTTGAAAACATTGTATAATTGTACTCATGTTCCACCCCAAAAATGTAAATAGTGTAAAATGGGCTATGTAAACTCACCTTGAATAATAGAGAGTCGAACTTGCAACTTGTAGCAACAAGAATTAAGGTTGACCTAAGTTGAATAAAATATATTATTAAAATGTAGGAACGAGTAAGGGAAACAACAAGGGAACGATTTGGGATTTTAGGGTTTTGAAATGAACGAGTGATCGAGGATATGAATAGAGTTTGTAAATGATGTTTTATAAAGTTTATTTATAAAAAGGAGTACATGTGTCAATAATAAGTATTATTTGCAAATATAAAATTATAATAAGTAGCTTAGTGCAATATTTATATTTTTTTAGTAAGACAATGTCAAAGATGTTTAAAGCTAGGCATTAAAATGATCATTATTTCAAAATATTATATAAAATAATATTTATAAGGATATGATTTAAAATAAATACTTAGTTATACAATTGTAATATTACAAATTACGAAATCCATGCTATATTATTTGTGAAAGTAATAACGTGATACATACACTAATAAACACTTATTAAAATTATTAACACTAAAAAAATAATATGTCATTTTAACGGTTTAGGTTACTAACATATCTATAACCCTTTTCGATTAATAAAACTTATGACGTTACGAAATACGACTATTTTATAATATTAAAGGTTATAAAATAATAAGGTTTATGATGATTAAATAATATTTGTCAAGTCTTTTGAAATATGAGATATTAATGAAAGAATAAGATAATGATGCTTATATATTCAAAATGATTTTAGAAATAGACTAAACATAATTATATGTATGATTTTCGTTTAATGAGGATATTAAATATAAAGCTTTTGAAAGTTATTAAAAAAGTGCGGGTTGTATAACCATAACATAAAGATAATAATTTACTTATAATATTACATATATATATATATATATATATATATATAAAGTATATTAAATAAATGTCAAAATTATATGTATGTGTTATAATTATAAATATGTACCTTATTCCTTTATCTATTCATGTAAACATGTTTATGTGTGTGTATAATTAAGCAAAAGATCTATTAAAAAAAAGAAAGAAAAAGAATGACAGTCACAGGGATAGAACATGTGACTTGGCTGTGTGAGTGCAGGACTTTAACCAATTAGTCTATCCCACCTTGTTTGTTTAAAACAAAAAGAAACATAAATTTACTACGTAGTTCTGACATTTATTCTCCAAACATAAAACTCAGATACGAAAATCTTAACGCCAAATCCCCAACATGATTTCGAACTCAGCAATGGAATCAGAGGAAACGAATAGCAACAGAAACATTTACCCGGAGTTGTTATACCATCACGAATTAAAGGAAAACAGGTTGTTATCGATTGCATGAGCCCCGAATCAGTTGCTCCGATCTCCAAAGGGACGATTCATGGTGATTTCGACTTGTAAATGGTTAGGGGCTTTCATAGGGTGAATAGAAACGCGTCTACTGCTAGTAAATCGAATGAGATTCGCGAGATTAAGCTTGATTTACGGATCTGTTTCAAGGTTTCCCGTTTTTAATCGGGTTTTGACTTTTGTGATTAATGACTGAAAGAGAACGTATAAAGAAAAAAAAAAGAAGACGCGTGCGTGATTTAGGGAATCACAATTTGACCGAATATGGTAACAACCTTGCTTGATATCAACGGATTTGTGAGATTGATATGCGATTTTGACTTTTAAAAAGTCAAAATGTGTTGTTGCAGGGTTCAAGAGGAAGAAAGGAGGGTTCAATATGATGGGTGTTCAAGGCCCTTTTCTTTTATAGTTTAAAATTGCTAAGTTATATAATTCTCTTTTATGAAACCCATAAAAATATAAGACTCATATACATATCTTTATTTTTATTTTATAAATAAAACCTCATTTTAATAAAACTTAAAAGTTTATAACTAATTTAATTAATATATAATATAAAACAATATTTAAAAACAAAAGTTAATAATATCAAAACTTCAAGTCGTTAAACGTTTGAAATTGATATGAAATGTACAGATATGTTATAACGAGGTTGAAATAGCATGACGTGTCACGAACATTTTTATTGCATAAAATAAAATATTTCAGACAAAAAGTAATGGATGTTACAGTATCCCCAAGTTGAGGGAATTTCGTCCCCGAAATTCAACTGTTGGAGACTACTGAATAAAAAAAAAGAGGTGTGCTTGGATTCTCAACGAGTTTTGATTGTCAGTTTGAGTGCTAAAATTGATGACAAGGTTCACGTTTGATATTCAAGGTTATATCAGGTCATTATGTCAGGCATAGATGGTGGTAGTGGATTTAGTTTGAAAAGGATTAAGGAGGAAATTGTTAAAAAAGAACCCGGACTCTAAAGACGAAAATCATCACTCGAAATAAGAAATATGATAATTTGGGGGTCAACACTTGTTTAGGATGTAGTCTAATATGCTTAAGATACATTATTGGGCAAGAGGTTTCACAATCATTGGTCAGGGTTAAACAACATAAAACTTTACGTGACACGAATAACGCTACTTCTGATAATATGACAGGAACACTTATATATAGGAAGTACCAATGGCGTATCCACCATGCCCTTGTCATATCACATTAGTTTCATTATTATATATAATGATAGGTTTTATGTCATAACACACGACATAATTTGCTATGTTTTCCATGCACTGATTTTTATAATTACGTGTGCACCCGTAATTATCCAAATCGTCACATGGTACGTATAGTTCATCCCATTGTATGTGTGGGTCAAGGGGAAAACACAAATTCACTTAGTTCGTGTCTATTGTTTTCACATATGAGTTGCTAATAAGTAACTGTGTCCCTAGATAGTAAGGCCACTTAGCATCTAAAGACTAATAACGTGGCATAATTTAGGGTTCCATAGCTTCCTTGTGTTTGAACAAGAATACGTCAAACCCCTAGTAGTTTTCATGGATAAGGTGAATAATCATGCCTTGTGTATGATGTAATTAATCAATTGCAACAATGTAAACAATCTAATTCCGTGTATAATGTAAGCACTCAAGTTTCCATGTGTGATCTAGTGTTATACACATTGTAAGAAAATAGGTTTCATGTATACTGTGAATAGTTTAGTACAATGTATATAGTAAACAAATGAGATTTACGTATAAGGTGAACAATTTAGTATTTATGTATTTTGTAAACAAATAAGTTCTAGGTATAATGTGAGTAATGTAGCATCATGTATATTGTATAGCGTGAACAACTTAGTATCATGTATTTTGTAAACAAATAAGTTTCATGTATTATGTGATCAATCCATGTAACATCCCTAAAATAGTAAATAAATAAATAATAACGCGAGCGAAATTTAATCGTCAAGAAACGAGAGAAGAAATGAATGAACAGAAAATGGATGGGCTTGCGCTCGGCTCCAACGGGCCGAGTGAAGCCCATGTATATAAGGATCAAGGCAGCCTCAACTCCAACATTTGCAATCTTAGAGAGAGAAAGGAGAGCTCGGGTCTAGAGAGAGAAAGTTGACGGATCGACCCGGGATTGAAGGAGCGTGTTACTACTGAGCTTGTGAGCAAAACATCCGAATCAGAATCTAGATTCAGGTAACAACTCGAGCTAGATTTGGGATTTTTGCTTATGTTGGGTTTTCGGGTTTTGGGTATAAAGGTAACGTTTTTACGGATGAAACTTGAAAAGCAAAGAAAGTTGGGATATTGGCATGATCAGATTCGCATGCAAAAACTTCGGATTTTTGGGGAAGAAGACAACCCGATAAGTTCGCCTGGCAAGGTTGGGGCGAACTTATCAAGTTCGCTTAAGTCATCAAGGGGCGAACTTGGTTATGTTCGCTTGGTAAGTTCGCTTAAGTCATCAAGGGGCAAACTTGGTTATGTTCGCCTTGTTATGTTCGCCTGGTTATGTTCGCCTAGTCAAGTTAAGCGAACTTAGGACAAGTTCGCCTATATGTTTGCCTAGACTATGGGCAGCGAACTTAGCCTTAAGTTCGCCTAGATCAGAATGAGTAAAAGCGTATAATTTAGATTAGGTCTGATGTATGTGTAATTGACCAATTCAGATCGTGTGTGGCGCTCGTCGGACCGTTATGTTATGTTATGTGCAAACCATTTTCAATGTTTTGGGGCTGAAGTGTATACGCTAAATGAATAAGTGTTATGAATGTCAATGTGATTATACGTGATATATACATATATATATATATTAAAATGAATTACGAACCAGGAATGAAACGTATGTTACAAAGAATGAAATGAAAAGAATGGCATTACGCAAATAAATGGAACCTTGCTTTATATTATATATATTGCTTGTCATGAATATATGTAAACGTTATGGACGCTTCGTGAATAACGGCTAATTCGGTAGACGGACGACCACGTGACTATTTTGCAACCTGAACAAATACGTTCCTTCATCAGCTAGGGAGTATTAAAGGCATTAATGGACGGTCGAAGCAATTGCCTTATTATATGTAGAACGGTTGCATAAATAATAGCCGCGTGGGAAAGGATGCCTTGGGGCAGACGGGCGAATTAACGGACTACGACGGTAGGACGGGTTTTAGGCGGACGGACAAAGGTTGCCGGGCGGATTTATGTTACGACGGACGGTTTCTAGGGCCGGACGGTTTATGAAACGGACTACGACGGTAGTTCTTATGGTGTTTGTATTTGTGACTCACGCAACAATTATGACGGGTTGATCACCCTTATGTGTATGACTGGTGAATGTTCTGTCCAAAGTAAGTATGTATATATATACTCAGTATGAATGATATGTGAGAACAGTAAAGCAAAGAATATGTAAATGTACGTATCTTATATTATATAAGTATATATGATTCTTAATGATAAGATAAATGTTATGTCTGGTTGTTTTTAAACTAGAACTCTCCAGCGTTAGCTGACTTTTAGTATACAATTCAGGTGACAAAAGGAAGGGTCGTGCGAAGGCGTGATGGTTACCCGGCATGTGACTCACATCCCACTTTTATATATGTTAAGACAATGTTATGTTTTTAATTGTTAAGACTTCCGCTGTTATGTTATGTATTCGAATGATGTTCGCTTTCGCTACTCTTGGATGCTTTTAAATTAAATTCAGTATTATGACTATGTTTATGAGTAAATCTAACAAGTGAGGTTACCCAGGAAAAAGGGGCCTTACAAGTTGGTATCAGAGCAATAGTTTGAGAGATTCAGACATCCCTAAATGTCTGGACTCAAGCTGATTATGGGACCAACGCACGGATGTCAGTATGGGTAGCCAACGCCAACACGGTAAGTAAGTACTAAAGTTAATGCACTTGGATAAGAATAGATATCTTAACATAGAACAAATAGATGTCAATGTCACAACCGATTTGAAGAGTTTTGAACCTGAAAAGCAATGTAAATTAGTAATCACAAACCGGTAACTGTAATTAAAAATTTACCTTGCTCGTACTGTTTCTAAAACTATGATATGAAGGAACGACATTGATGTATTCCCTATATAACTACCAGGAAACTAGAAACTATGGCTGGTGGAGGAAGGACCAGACACCGAGGCGGCCACACTGACCGAGTCGGTAGACCTCTATTGAATCAAAGACGTGAAGAGGAAGAGAGTGTGCACGCAGAACACACTGAGAGTGTGCACGAAACAAATGTGACCCCAACTAGGGACGGCAATCAAGGGTCTCTACAGTTGGAACCCGAGGTTAGGAATGCTATTTCCCGCGAGGTTGTACTCACTCTGAAGAACATATTGCCTGACCTAATATCCGAGGCACTAAAGAAAAGCAAAGAGGAGGACGAAGGAAACCATGAAGAGAAAGTATATAATAGTGATGGGGATGAAGTAAGGGTGGGACCAAACAATCGAGGGTGTACTTACAAATGTTTCAGAGACGGTCACCCACCAAAGTTTGATGGGAACAAAAATTCAGTGGCTACGTTTGAATGGATTGAGAGGATGAACGCCGTAATCATCATTAGTGAGTGTCGACCTGACCAGGCCGTTAAGTATGTTGCTCATTCTTTCACCAATGAAGCCCTAAGTTGGTGGAGAAACATTCAGAGGACAAAGTCGCCAAACGCTCTGGCCAGAATGACATGGGAAGACCTGAAGAAGCTGATAATCCAAAAGTTTTTCCCCTAGAACGAAATTAATCGGGTGGAAAATGAATTCCTAAACTTCAAGGCTGGCAGCAAGATGCACCGCCAGTATACTTCTAGGTTCAACGAGCTAGCCCAACTGGTACCCCACCTGGTAGAGACTGAAGAGCGACTGATCAAGTACTATGTGAAGGGCTTACATCAAAGGGTCATTACTCCCGAGATTGCTTAAAGGACGTCAAGTGCTAAAGTTGTGGAAAATATGGACACCTGACCAGGGATTGCAGGAGAACCAGACAATCCGGTTTGGGAAAGAATAAGGAAGTTGAAAAGGAACAGCCAAAGGCTAGGACTCGAGACTACGCCCTGACTGAGGAGGAAGCAATAGGAAACCCTGATATTGTGTCAGGTACGTTTCTAGTTAATGATGAACATGTTGCTATTTTATTTGACTCTGGTGCTAGTAAAAGCTTTATATCAAATGCATTTAGTCATAAACTAGATTGCACTATCAACACCATAGTAAAGGCCTTTAGCGTACAAAGTGTCGTTGGTAAAAATTCGGCAGTATTCCAAGTAACAGAGGATTGCATCATAGAAATAGAGGGCCATAAGTTTCGTTCTAGATTATTCCTTCTCACCTTAGGAGGATTCGATATAGTATTGGGTATGGATTGGATAGATGCCAACGAAGCTCAAATCATATGTAAACGTAAGAGGATACACCTCAAAGCTCCTAGCAGCAGTCCAATTACGGTTTACGGGGATTGGAATTGCACGATGCCGAACATCATCTCGATGCTCAAGGCCGAAAGTTACATGAGGCGCGGTTGCGAAGCTTATCTGGCGTATGTTATTGACGATAGAATGAAAACGAAGGAACTCAAGAGTGTACTCGTGGTGTGCAACTTTCCGGAAGTGTTCCGTGAGGATCTACTTGGGTTGCCACCCGATCGGGAAATAGAATTTCAAATTGACTTACTGCCAGGAGCTGAGCCCGTTGTCAAAGCTCCCTACTGATTGGCTCCTTCAGAAATGAAAGAATTGATGTCTCAACTAGAGGAATTAACAGAAAAAGGATTTATCAGACCGAGCATTTCACCATGGGGCGCTCCGGTACTATTTGTAAAGAAGAAGGATGGCAACACGCGCATGTGCATTGACTACCGTGAACTGAACAAGAGGACAGTAAAGAACAAATACCCGCTGCCTAGAATAGACGACCTTTTCGATCAACTACAAGGTGCGAGTTGGTTCTCAAAGATCGATCTTAGGTCGGGTTACCATCAGTTGAAAGTAAGAGAAGAAGACGTACCAAACACCGCGTTTTGCATGCGTTATGGGCATTATGAGTTTCTCGTGATGTCCTTTGGATTAACCAACGCACCAGCAGCGTTCACGGATTTGATGAATAGAGTATGTCGACCGATGTTGGATCGATCAGTGATAGTTTTTATAGACGACATTCTGATTTATTCAAAAAACGAGGGTGATCACCACTGTCACCTAAGAGAGGTTTTGGAGGTGCTAAAGCAAGAAAAGTTGTATGAAAAATTCTCCAAATGCGTGTTCTAGCTTAGGGAAGTCCAATTCCTAGGTCATGTGATAAACCTAAATGACATCATGGTAGACCCTGCAAAGATCGAGACAGTAAAGGAATGGAACGTCCCAAAGACACCAACAGAGATACGAAGTTTTCTGGGATTGGCAGGCTACTATCAGAGGTTCATTCAAGATTTCACGAGAATTTCCTCGCCACTAACTAAATTGACATGAAAGGTGTCACACCCCCAATTTCAACTAACGGAGTTTTACCGTTTGGGAAGTGACGAACCAGGATCTCAGACATTAGTTACTTTGAACGACTCTACATGGGACTAAAAATGAAAATATCATTTAAATCAGAGTATCAATGCGGAAGCGTAAAGAAAGTAAATGCGCAAAATACACGCGCCCAAAACCAAAGTCCAAAAGTCTAAGAAGTCCAAAACATCCAATAAAAACAAGTACAATAGAATAATTCAAACAATTATAAAATAGTCATAATCAAAGAAGTTGAATCCCATGCATGTCCTAACGTGCACCTGTGTCTTATCTTAGCGACCTGAGAAAACATGTAAGAAAATATGTCAACACGAGGTTGGTGAGTCCACAGGTTTCAATATATGTAAATAAGCATTTACCAGATTTATGTTCATTCAGTACGTATCTATAGGTAGCTAACCTATGTTCATGTTCAGCTCAAGCGCTCGCAACCGAAGCTGACTGTTTGTTTATTGCCTCCTGCCAGGTCTATCAACACTGGCAGTGTGAGTAGGCTAACATTTCACCCGTTCGATATCTAATCGAGTTAACGCGACTAACGCGGGTGGGATTTGTCAAACCCAGTAGTACTACTAAATATTACCTCACTAAGATCCATATTAACGGTCCGATATTAGTTGAGGACTTTCTGTAATAGCGTGTTACGCTTAGCATTTAACATTGATATCATACGAATTACAAAATCCAAAATTGTTTAGTCATGTTTTCTCCCCCAAGTTAAAACAGTAAAAGGGGCCGTGAAAACTCACCTGCGTTGCGTTGTAGGTAGTATCACACAAAGGACAAGTTGGAACCACGTGTGTAAGTCTCAATCGACTTACGAATGCCCTAAAATTATAAACACATAAATTAGGGACAAAAATATGGGATTTATTGGGATACGTGACGACGACACAGAATGTTGAACGTCTTTAAAGAAACGCTCTAAAGATCAACGAGTAGACGAATTTGTCCATGGGAATAGGGTTTTTCTTAATTTAATAATTAAGATAGACAGGTTTTGTGTCGAGCGAATAATAAGTTATAAATGTATTTATTCGCGTATTCATTTAAAATGGTCACAGGGAAATAATATAATTTAATATATTATTTTAAGTTTGTATGATTTACCAAATAATCCTTTGTGCGGAAAAATAATAAATATATTATTTTTTAATTCGAGTATATACACTTAAGTAATTAATATAAAAAATTTTATATTATTTATAAATTTTGAAACGTTACGTAGGGTTTACAAACATGGTAAAATGATGTAAAATATATTATTTTTATTTGAATTTACGGGGTGAAAATAATATACACATATTATTTTATTCGGGGTCGTGGTTTGAAGATAATATGATTATACTATTTTTAAAAGTGAAATTAATAATGAATTTAGGATATAAATCCAAACCCGAGCCTACGGGTGGTTTCCCGGGCTAAAACACTTTAATATAGTATTATAATAATATGGTGTAGAAACAAAGACTGATGACTATAAAATTCACTAAGTACAAATGCTGCTGATCTCAGAGTTTGCTGCTGACCAACAAACTGCTGCGGCCAAGCTTATCTGCTGCGGATACTTGTTCCCCTGCTGAAGAACAAATCTGCTGCGGATAGCCTTATCTGCTGAAGACCAAAGTTGCTACGGATAGGCTTCTCAGCAACATCAACACTTGATGATGCTGACAGGCAAATCATCAGCAGCTTTGGATGGTCACATCTTGCTGCTGCTCCTCATCTTTGCTGCTGATAGCCATGTGCCTTGAAGACAAATCGTTGCAGCTGACTATCCATGCCAAGCGTCACTAACAACTTTCTGCAAAAGCAACTGACACACTCAAAGCAGAAGGAACCTTAATGGTGCAACCAATGATAGACAACAATGCTCTTCTCCAAGCATGCAAGTAATAATGCATATAGAAGACGCTTCAATAAATTTAACTAGCTTTAGACTAAACGTGTAATAGTTAGCTATATACAACAGATAAACGGTCTGTGTTAGATATGATCCTTAGAATCAATGGTCTGTCTTGATTCTAAGTGAGTATAAATACTGTGTAAACACTTCATTGTAAGTGTGCTTTTTTGTGCTTTTTGATTGAGTTTCAATTGTAATCGTTTATCTGCAAAAACTTAATACAACAGTGTTCTTATTAGTATTCTTTCTGTTTACTCGATTATACTTGTGTAGTTGATATTGTTTTCGCCAATTTCAACTAAGAACAGAACCATCTTGTACTTTCACGATCCTACAAGTGGTATCAGAGCTCTGGCTCAGATTAAACAAACTCACACTTGTTTAATCACTTCTGGTTCTATTCTAAACTCTCTCTTTCAATCAAGTCACCCAAAATCACAAAAACAAAGATGGCACAGAGCAATGGATTTGAAGACATCGGCAGCATCAACCAACCACCAAGATTGGTATCTGGGGAAGACTACGACATGTGGAAGAATCGTATGGAAAGCTTTTTCTGTTATCAGGAGTACGGAATGTGGAAATCCATCAGGGATGGACCCTACACTCCCATGGTGGCCTCTGCTGACTCTGGAGGACCATCAGTTCCAAAGGAGCCCTCCAAGTACTCAGAAGAGGACATAAAGAAGATGGAGGTGGACTTCAAGGAACTAGGAGCTATGGGAGGCTCTTGAGAAGATGTTTGCTGGCTCTGAGGAAGTCAAAGAAAACAGAAGAGACATCCTTAAGTAACAGTATGAAAACTTCGTCTGGAAGGAAGGTGAGTCTCTAACTGTTTTATATAACAGATATACTTATCTTGTAGGTGAGCTGCAGTGCTCAAAATTGAAGTTGGAGAATGAAGATATTCTTAAGAAATTCATCAGATCTCTACCTAGTTGCTGGACACTCTACACAGTGTCCATCAGAAGAACTGAGAATCTGAAGACTCTTCAGATGACTGAGCTATTCGGTATGCTCAAAACCTATGAATTAGAAATGATTCAGGCCAAGGAAAGGAGCTCAAGCTACCAAACAGCTTCAACATCCACCACCACCTCTTCTGCTCTTCACTCTGACCACTCAGGTCCTAGTACTAGCAACTACTATCCTCCCATAGTCACACATCCTCAAACTCCTACCTCTAAATCAAATACCTCACCATTTCTTCTTGAAGCTCCTCCTCAAGCCTCAACCTCTGCTTCCTTTGTTTCTAACTCAAGCAACATGTCCTTTATCAAGAAGGATCTGGAATGCTTTCATCCAGACGATTTAGAAGAAATGGACATACAACAGTCGTATGCCATGCTCTCTATAAGAGCAAAAAGGTTCTACTCTAGAACCGGAAGACCTATTCCAAGCAACAACTCCAACACCAGAGTTGGTTTGGATAAAAGCAAATTAAGATGTTACCACTGTAACCAACTGGGTCATTTTGCTAGAGAATGCAAGGCACCTAGGGCATACCCAGCTGATGATCAAATAAGACAAGCCCAACCTAGATAACAACAGCAACAAGCTACTCCTCCAGCTCAAACTGCAGCTTGTGCAGCTGTTGGAACTTCTGACTTTGACTGGAGCTTTCAGTATGAAGATCTGCCTACCAACAACCAAGCTCTTGTAGCAGACACAACTGAGATACCACCTCAGGTATATGAACATCTATGTTCCCAAGCCTGTATTGATAAGGTTTTAGGCTACAGAAAGCATAATCAAAACCTTATAGATCAAAATGAAGAGTTTCATCAAATGAAATCTGAATTAAAAAAGGTCGAAGACAGTTACAAAGAAAAAATTAACTGCCTAAAGAAAGAGATTTCATCACTAAAACATGAACAAAGCAATCTTGAAACTCAGATTGATGATCTACTGGCCAGATTGAAAGCTACCAGAGAAGAATTGGCAGAACAGAAAGTTCATGTAGACAAATATGAATTTGCATCCAAAAAGCTGCAAAGGCTTTTGGATGGTCAAATTCATGAAAAGGTAAAAACTGATCTGGGGTATCATGCTGAACAATATCAAGCCGTTGCACCTCCTGCTGACTACGTTACCATCCATGAACCAAGTTTCAATCTCTCAAATCTTGAAAAGGCCAACCGAGATGTTGATCCTTCAAAACGTGAACCACTGGTGCAAGAATACACTACCTCGTCAGAATCTGAGTCAACTTGCTCAGAGTCCAATAAAACTGAGGAGGTCTCATCACCAGTACAAGTACATGAACCACCTGTTCTTGAAGTCATTCAAAAAAGTACTCCTGTTCCTTTACCAGCTGCTTCGGTTCCTATGCCTTTCAACTAAATCAAAATTAGTTATCCTCTAGAAGGAAGAAAGCTAAAGGTTGAAAAGGGGCAGTCTTCAACCTCAAAGCCTCAGAGAAAGGTGTTTGACATATGTCATGCGCCTGGAGAAAGAGTTCCACATGTTCAAAGGACATTGGAAGAAGCAATCTTTGAGCACAACAAAGCTCAACCATGGAACTTTAAAGACCTATTCAAAAGAAAGGACTATGTTTACCTTTCAAGGGACAAACTAGCCAAATCATGCTTTGTCTGTGGAAAATACAACCACACTGCCAGCACCTGCTTCTACTACCTTCATCAGCAAAGAAACCTCAAGCAACATGCTTTTGAGAAGAAAAAGAAGAACAAACATGTAAAAAGGTTTGAAGCCAATACAACTCAATTCAGAAACTCTCTTTCTCCATTAAGGGAGCAGTTGTCAAAACCTCAACAATCTTGCATCATCTGTGGTGAATCCGACCACTTTGCTGCAAATTGTAAGTTTAATCCTTTCAATCAGATTCTTCTTCCAACCCCAATTATACAAAAGCCTATCAGTAAGGTGAAGAAGGATAGGCATACGTCTGTTCTTAAACCTTCAGCAGCCAACAAAACTACTGATGATCGAGTAAAGCCCAAACAACCAAAAGGAAAGCCTTTAGCAACAACAAAGTCTGCAGCTGCTCAAGTAAAACCATCAGCAGCAACAAAATCTGCTGCTAATAAGTCAAAGTCCTCAAATGCAGCTTATGCTGCTCAAAAGGCAAAGAGAGCTGGAAAACCACCAACTCAACAATGGAAGGTGAAGAAACCACAAAGCATCATCATTGGGTCAGTTGAATGCGTCTATCCTTTGTTGTAAATGTGTCTGTCTTATGTTGTAAATAAAATTTATAAGTCAGCAGCATTTTTGTCTTTCAGCTGCTGACAGGTTTAATCTTCAGTAGCAAAAGATTTGCAGCTGACTGCTTTAAGTTATCAGCAGGAACAGGCTTCCTGCGAATTTCCTTAAGACTGTCAGCAGCAACATCCTTGCTGCGGATTATTAATTCCATCAGCAGCATATAAGTTTGCTGCTGACAGACTTAACCTTCCGCAGCAACAAAGGTTGCAGCGGACAGGCTTATTCATCCACAACAACCAAGTTTGCTACTGATGGGTAAATTTAAGTCCAAATTAACTTTTACCCGCTGTAAAAATTAATGTCAGTCCTTCCCATGACTGCCTCGGCGTATTACAACTGTAACAATAAAAAGTAAATAAGCTTGTACTGTACAAGTCATCTTGCTTTTTCTATCCTCTGCCGTTATAAAAACAAATCAATTTCCTTACCACCTCTTCACCTTCAAGTCTTCACCTTCAATTTCACCCTAAACCCACATCACTCTCTCTCAAGTCCCCACAACATTCAAAGCCTCCCATATTCTAACCTTGCCTCCAAATCAAACAACAATGGCTGACATCAATAACCCTGATGATAAGTTCTCCCCATACCACAACCTTACAGCATATCTTACCAAAGGAAATAAATCCGAAGGATTTAATGATATGATCGATTTCTTATGTCAATCAAAAATCTACTTTGCCCTCACAACCAACCCTACCGTATATATCCCTCATATGGAGGATTTTTGGAGTACCGCCATCTACTCAACCGAACAGGGGATTCCCCAAATTAAAGCCAAAGTAGACGGTAAGGATATCACCATCTTGGAAGCCACACTCAGAAAACATCTTAAGCTTCAAGATGAGGGAGCAGCCATCTCATACTCAAAGGACGAATACATGAGGACCTTTGTATCCATTGGATACACTAGAAATCAGACCGAGTATACGATCGAGAAGGCGCTGATGGGCCCTCCATGGAAGTATCTTTGCCACACTCTTCTCCAATACATATCCCAGAAGAGGAGTGGATGGCATCAGGTGAGCTCCGCACTTGCCTCCGTCTTCCATGGTATGGTCACTAACCAAGGCTTCAACTTTGCACACCTCATCTTTGAGGGTTTGAGATATAACCTTAAAGAGGGTGCAAAGCAACAATTTTTTATGTACCTAAGATTCTTACAGGAAGTTTTCAATCAATAACTAAAAGAACTTTCAAAACTTGCAAGAATCTACATCATGTTGGGACATAAAAATAATACTTTTCAAAGCATGATAACTATTTCCAAAAAATTCTCAGGGGTCAATGTTCCATTGTTATCTACAATGTTGAACATACAGAGTACCCCGGGTGACAGTTCAGCAATCCCAGCTGATACTGATCCCACACCCTCCACCTAACATCCTAAACAACAGTCTGCTTCTACCATTCGAACCCCTCTGCATACTACTAAGGATGCACAGGCACAAAAATCACTGAAACCTCTTTTGCATGTTATCATTCAACCGGAACACAGGGCCCCGGTTGCAAAGACATATACTAGGAAAAGGGGCATGAGAACTCCTTCTTCTCTTGCCTCCAAGGCCCAAACCCAACCTAACAGCCCTCACTCAGAATCACAACATTCTGGTGAGAATATCATAAGGGACAACCACATTATTAGGGAGACTCCTTTGGATGTCTCTCTATTAGGATCAAGATCACTTCCCGGATCCATAGAACAGCCCCCTGAGCCTTTCCTTTCTCTTCTGAACTTAAGTGTTGAGGAACCTGATCAAGATGATGTACCTTCTCCAACTACCACTATCTTGGAGGTACTGATTGATCTTGCTTCCAACACACCTAACCCCAGTTCTTCTACCCTGAAGGTCCACTCTAGGAGTTATGAAAGAGTGGATGTGGAAGAGGCTGTCACTACTGCTGGTCCATCAAATGACCAGGAGGACAGTGACAACATTGCTAAGACCTCAACCATGACAACTCACAGTGAGGATGCTTCCTTGGAAACTCCCCTCATTGAGAGGAATCCCAGGTGCCAAGAAACCATGGGTGATGGGGATGAAGAGGCTAGGCCTAAGGCCCCATCTAGATCCAAGGATTTCACAAATGTGGATGAGGACAGACTAAAACTTCATAACTTGGAATTGAAGGCCAGGGTGGCTATGCTAGAGGCTGAAGTGTCCAAACTAAGACACCAAGTCTCTATGCATGAAGCCCATCAATGCCCAACTATACCTTCTCCCTCTCTTGTATCAGTGGGCACCCAAACTGATGCTTATTTGTCCACTGATGCAACCAAAAAGAGGGAGATGGTCCCAATGGAGGAAGAGTCAGACAGTCTTGACATTTGGATTCAAGAGCAGGCTGTATTTCAAAGCACACTTTTCAAGCCATCTTTTGTACAGTTTCATGACTTGCCAGCTTCAGACAACGAAGAAGAAGAGACATCTGAAGACTGGAAGTTAGTCGTCAGGGATGTTGATGAGATGCTGAATGATGCCGAAGACACAGAACAAACATATACACCTTTCAGCATCATCCCTGAAGCAGCAACCATCATAAGTCACTTCACTACCCCCCAATTTCCACTGACATCAACACAGCTAGAGTTTGATACAATACTAGCTTGGGGGTATGATGGAAAGTATGAGAGGTTCTGGATTGGTTGGGAGTTTGGCGGAGTAGAAGAGGTAAACTGGGACTTTCTCAACAGCATCCAAGTCCTTCACCTATACCATCTACAATGCATCAACAACTCAATGGACCTCTCAGCAGAACTTGCCATTGGCAGGTTCTATGACTTGATGGAGGATAATCTACCCAACTTTCAAAGACAAATACAAGCAGCAAAAAGGGTAGCCTATCCTGAATCTTCAACAGCAGCCGAAAGAAGACTGTCTCCTAGAAGACTTGAAATAATAAGGAGCAGTCTTCTCATTGAAGAAGAAGTTCTGTGCTGGAGAAGATTCCTGTACAATAAAATGGTCAGGGATGTCGAAGTGCAAGGATGGACAAGCACTGACTCCCATGACTTCACCTTATTCCTGAGCAATGGATCTTCTCTAACAGTCAACATCAAGGAGATCCTTCTCCTACCTTCAGCCTTCCTGCACAAGGTCTTTGAGCTCAGATCACTCATCTTCAATTTCAACTCCTTAGAAAGACAAGAAATGATCAAGATCATCAAGGTTTTTTTGTACAAGGAGGAATCTGGATCTGACTCAGACCTATCCTTTCTCTCTTCTCCAACAGTCAGACTGAACACAGAAGAAGAATCAAAAAGAAGAGAAGAGGAAAAGATGAAAGAGGCATGGAAGGAAGTGACAGTTATGGAATGGGAAGAAGATGAAGTCAGTTCCCCTACCGTATCTATTCCCCAAATTTCCAATGAAGCTGAAGCTGAGATTCCAACAGTAGCACCATCATCTGCTGTTGTGATCAGGGAAGCCGAAGCAGAGGCATCCAACAAAGATAAGCGAAAAGGAATTATAACCGAAGAAGACGAAGAGAGGTTGCAAAGAGAAAAGAAAGAGAAAGAAGAAAGAAGAAGAAGAAGAAGAAGAAGAGAAGAAGAGGAGATGGCTGAAACTAAGAAAGCTCAGGATAGACTCACAGCCATTCTCCTCAGAGAACAACAGATCCAACTGTATGCAAAACAGTTGGATGCTTTGAAGGTAAAGATTCCTGCAGTTTATCAGATTGAAGAAGATGAAGCTCTTGCTCCTCAACTACAGGAACAATTTGATAAAGAAGAAGGAAGAGGCTAAGTTCAGAATAACTGATTCTGAACTAGCCAAAGAAATGAGAGAGGAGTGGGTAAAGGCTCTAGTTTCTCAAGGTGAGGATGCAGACTACCTTGAGAAACTATCAAACAAAGAAATTTACAGAGCCTTCATGGGTCAGCAGGGTCAATTGGCAAAGAAGAAGAAGGCTGAAGATGAAGAAAAAGCCAAAAAAAAGTCCAAAAAGACCATTGCCTTTAATAAAAGGACCCATGAAAAAAGGAAGATCATGATTGACTTCCTTAAGGCTAGAGGAGAGAGTGGAAAGAGGCTAGGTCCCATGATTTTCATGAACCTGCAAGCCCTCTATTTTAAAGTAAAGAAGGATGAGGAAGAAAGATTGGAGAAGAAAGGCTCCAAGAAAAAGGGTAAACATTCAAGAAGAAGAAAGGAAATCAAAGAAACCCAAGCCTTCTCTCTCACCCAACACTTCCTCAATCCAACAACCTTCCACTCTCCTTCCTAGACCTCCCTCCTCTCCTCCCTCAAAGTCCAAATCCTCACATCCAGCTCCTACTCAACAACAACCTCCCAAAAAGAAAAACAAACCCACTACCAAACCAGAAGATTCAAGAGAAATAATCAGATGGTCATACAACCCTCAAGACCAATGGTTTGAAGTGTTTAGGGAGAGGACATATCCTAAAAGGTCAATCTATATATCTGTTGATGAGGTACTACAGCTTCCAGATTCTGATCTAAGAAGAATGATGGAGCTGGGTGAATCCTATGAACCTGAAAATGAAGGTGGGAGACATCTAATGCTGGCAATCAGACATTATTTCAACCCCAATAAAGATGAAATCATTGATGCCAAACCTCTTCAATCCCACTCTCTGTTCATCAGCTGGTCCTACAATGCTGAGAAGAAAGAATTCACTTTGACAGATGTTGAAGGACAGAAGATGAGGTGTTCAAGCAAAGCTATCTTCAAAATGGCAAGCAAAAACATCAAGACTCTATCTGAGCTACCTCTTAACAATCCCAGCGTGGACCAGAGAGGATATGAGGTTGAAAGGATAGTTAGAAACATGCAAAAGCTTCAGCAACAAATGCAATAAGAGAATTTTGGTAGCATCAGTCTAGGGGGAGTTTGTAGAAACAAAGACTGATGGATACAAAATTCTCTAAGTACAAATGCTGTTGATCTCAGAGTTTGCTGCTGACCAACAAACTGCTGCGGACAAGCTTATCTGCTACGGATACTTGTTCTCCTGCTGAAGAACAAATCTGTTGTGGATAGCCTTATCTGCTGAAGACCAAAGTTTCTACGGATAGGCTTCTCAGCAGCATCAACACTTGATGCAGCTGACAGGCAAATCATCAGCAGCTTTGGATGGTCACATCTTGCTGCTGCTCCTCGTCTTTGCTGCTGATAGCCATGTGCCTTGAAGACAAATCGTTGCAGCTGACTATACATGCCAAGCGTCACTGAGAACTTTCTGTAAAAAAGCAACTAACACACTCAAAGCAGAAGGAACCTCAATGGTGCAACAGAAGACGCTTTAATAAAGTTAACTAGCTTTAGACTAAACGTTGGTCTGTGTTAGATCTGATCCTTAGAATCAAGGGTCTGTCTTGGTTCTAAGTGAGTGTAAATACTATGTAAACACTTCATTGTAAGTGTGCTTTTTTGTGCTTTTTGATTGAGTTTGAATTGTAATCGTTTATTTGCAAAAGCTTAATACAACAGTGTTCTTATTAGTATTCTTTCTGTTTACTCGATTATACTTGTGTAGTTGATATTGTTTCCGCCAATTTCAACTAAGAACAGAACCATCTTGTACTTTCACGATCCTACATATGGGGTAGGTTTTTATAATTAAAATAATAATAAAAACTACTCTAAAAATGAATTGGGGGTGGAGGGACTCGAACCCGGGTCTCCTCCCCCACAGTCAATCGTTTTTACCATCACAGCCCGCTAGGGTTACGCAACAAATCCCGGATCGGATTGGTTTTAACACTGATGGTTCCTGTGCTCGTCCCCCCTACATGATCCGAACCCAATTCTATCCAAAAACTATCAATTTCGACATTGATCTGCAACGAGGGGTTAGGGGTTTTGTTCCTTGGTTTCATACGACTTTGTGGTGTGATTTAATTGCGAAAATATCATGTTTAAGTTTGTTAATTTTGGTTTTGAAATCCCGAACCCTAGAATAAGAACAAGGGATCGATTTGATCAACTCCGATAATGAAATTGGTTGGGATCAGAGGGTTTTTAGTAAACGAGTGATTTTGAAACTACAGGTATGATTTAATTTGGTTGAAACTGTGTTTAAGATCACACACCCCAAAATCGATTATGAACAAACCCTAGTTACGGGGTCACGATCAATTCGATGTTGTTTGACTGAATTATCATTGGGTTATCCATAAACGAAGTGTTGTGATTCTAATGGAGTGATTTAATTTGATTTAAACATGTTCAGAGGTGGGGTTCGATTAAACCAGTTATATATGAACCCTAAAATTTGAACTTTGATCGATTTGATGTTATAAGGCCGAATTAACATAGGGCTTTCGTTCAAGAAGTTAAAACGAAACGAAAGGTATGAACAAACTACCTGATTGAATATGGATTTCTAGTGGTCGAGTAGAACTTATCTCCGACTCTGATGGGTTGATATCCGACAACCTCTTATGCTTCTTCAGCCGAATTGGATGGTGAAATCAGTTCTGAATGATGCGAATTAGGTGATTAGAGAGTTTGATTTCGAGAATAACACACCACATGGTCGAATTCGATGAACTAAGACGTGAGGGTCGACGGTTATGGTTTAAAGTTCTTAATAAGATTAATTCGTGCTCATTATGGACCAATAATGGATGTAAATGATCCAATGATGGTCTCTATAATCATAATTATGAGTTACAACTTGAATTTGAACCGATTATAGTTTGTTGTTTGCGAATTTGGATCCAAAGGGGCTACGGGTTTGACTCTCAAAGTCAACAGAAGCAAAACTCATTCGATTTTGACTTTTTAGAGTCAACATAAAGAGTTTAGGGTTAATGATAGAAGTTAATTAGGTTAAGTTTAACTGGATTTTGTTAACGGAGTTAACTGGAAAAGTCCGGATTGTCACATCATCCCCTAGTTGAAAGAATTTTCGTCCCGAAAATTAAATACTAATAATAATAAATAAATTTCCGGGATATCACATCATCCTCTAGTTGAAAGAATTTTCGTCCCGAAAATTAAATGGTACCTTAAGAATTTGACACGGAGTGCTTGAACAGATTTGGATATTTGCGCATCATCTGATCCTCGCGTTCCCACGTGAATTCCGGTCCGCGTTTCGAGTTCCAACGAACTCTGACAATAGGGATCTTACTGTACTTTAACATTTTAACTTCCCTATCCATAATTTTCACAGGTTCTTCGATGAAACGTAACTGTTCATCAATGTGTAGTTCCTCCAGAGGAACTGCGAGTGATTCGTCTGCTAGGCACTTCTTTAAATTTGAGACGTGAAAGACGTTGTGTACACCACTAAGTCCTTCAGGTA
Source organism: Smallanthus sonchifolius (assembly GCA_023525975.1). Taxonomy (NCBI): domain Eukaryota; kingdom Viridiplantae; phylum Streptophyta; class Magnoliopsida; order Asterales; family Asteraceae; genus Smallanthus; species Smallanthus sonchifolius. Next base: position 31,603,687 of record CM042045.1, read on the forward strand.
GGTCCAGTTGATACGCTACTGGTCCGATTCTCTTCATTATCTTGAATGGTCCAACATAACGAGGATTCAATTTGCCTCGTTTCTCGAAACGAATGACACCTTTCCACGGTGAGACTTTGAGTAAGACCATGTCACCTATTTGAAACTCTAAAGGTTTACGACGCTTGTCGGTATAGCTCTTTTGACGATCACGAGCTGCCGCCATGTGGTTTCTAATTTGAACGTTCTTTTCAGAAGTTTCAAATACAAGTTCTGGACATGTGAGTTGGCTATCTCCAACCTTGGTCCAAAAAATAGGAGAACGGCATTTCCGTCCATAAAGTGTTTCAAATGGAGCTGCCTTGATGCTAGGGTGATAACTGTTGTTGTAGGAGAACTCCACCAACAGTAGGTGAGACTCCCAAGTGTTACCGAAATCAATCACACAAGCTCGTAGCATGTCCTCCGGCGTTTGTGTTGATGCACTTTCCTGTGACAACACTCTAGATAGAGTCTTAGTTTGTATTTCTAATGTCTGTAATTTGTCTTTGTATGTAAGAGTCGTTATGTAATTGTTTATCGAGTTGTATTTACTTTTACATAATGTATGTTGCATTTCTTCCAAGTGTTTTGCGCACTTACATGTGCGCAGGAGAAAGCTCCTGCGTACTTAGCAAGTACGCAGGAAGACCCATGTGTCACACCCCGACCGATGGCGGAATCATTGGGGCGGGACATGTAGACTGTTCATAGCACATGGTTGACTAAATTGAAATATATTAAAGTCAAATTTCCATTTCAAATAATCCAAGTACAAATCAAGTTCAAACAAAGAAACATAAACAACTCATAGAATTCTTGATTTAAATTGCTAAGTCCAAATCCTATATTGAGCACGTCTTGAATCATTCTCACATATTAGGGCCTGAAACATGAATAAAATAAAGTCAACTAAAAAGTTGGTGAGTATAACACAGTTGTATATAGATAGCATATAGTTGAAAACAAATCCTTTACAAAACATGATAAAATAAGGCATTTATGGGGAGCAGCTGTTGTGTAATCAAGTACAACCAAACCTTTGTAACTAGTATGCAAATTGTGTTGTCGGTATCAATCACCTCCACTTGGGTGGGTTTGTCAGACTCAATAGATCTATCATTGAAAACCGTCGGCTTGTATAGTTAATGATTGCACATAAGTTTTCACAAAGATTGGCACAACTAGCACTCGGGCACAAAGCTCAAATTTTGCACACATGTATGTAAATAGGATTTTGCACTTGTGTTGTTTGTGTAAATGTAAATGTGTAATGTGTATAAAGTTCATGTTCCACCCCAAAAGTGTAAAAGAGTAAAAAGGGGTTGTGAATACTCACTTGGTATGGAAGTGTAGCTAACAAAGAGTATAGATAAAATAAGAATCATTGATACGCACGAGTTAACCTAGATAATAATGTATATTGAATCAAATATGTGCACAAAGTTTAAGTCTAAAAAATGAAGGTTGTATTTGTGTATAAAACTGTTGATTTGTATTTAAAAGTATTGATTAACATATATAAAGTTTTGAAGTAAATATTTTTGAAACATTTTGATTAAGGTTGGGAATTGAATAGTAAAATAGAATATTTATAAAATCATTGATTATGAAAATAAAGTATGTGTTAAATGTAATTTAATAAATAAATAAATATTTTTATTTAAAATGAAGAATAAATAAATAATCTTTATTTATTTATTTATAAAGTATGTAACTTACAAATAAAATGTTTTAAATGAAAAGTTTAATAACAAATTTAATTTTATAAAATTTTAATTAAATGATTTTCCATTTATTCCAAGATTAATTATTTGATCTTTTCAAATAAGTTTTTTATAAAACTAACTATTTTTATTTAAAAACTTAATCTGGAATTTTTACAGATTAAAATAAAACAACAATAATTCTGATCGAAGATTCTGACCTAGACACGACCGTGCCTGGAAAGGACACGACCGCGCTCGAACCACGGGCGCGACGGCGCAAGTCGGGACGCGACCGGGTTTGATCACACAGAGGCCAACTTGGACAATTCACGAGGCACGACCGTGCCTTAGCTCGGCACGGTCGTGTCTATGATTCTTAGACACAATAGAGATTAGCCCAGAGGGCATGACTTGGTCTGGACAGGAGGACACGACCGCGCTGCTAGTCGGCACGACCGCGCTACATGAGGCACGGCCGCGCTGGATGATTAGCGCGACCGTGTCTCTTCCGAATCAGACACGAATTGGTTAAATCTTGTATTTTAAATGGTGGAATTGATAGGGCTTTTGATTATTGAGTTATTACGAGTCTTTTCATATAATTTAATTGTATGTAAATCGTGTTTAATTATGAATTCGATTAAGTCATTTTTATTAAAAAGAGAAATCCGGTTCAGGATGATTTCTATGCTGGAAGCCCCAATTAACAGAGGGCTTTTGTTATGAGGACTAAATCTACTGAGAAAAAGGTGATAATTACCTTGGAGAGTATCGAAATGATAGAAAGCGGTAGAAGAAAGTTCCGACGACGGCGATAACGGCTTCCGGCGACTTCGACTGCGATTCCGTCTAGTCCAGAGAGTCCAATAATAACAGGGGAGATTGCTGAATAGAACTTCTTGATTGCTTGAGAGAAAATTGATCGAAATTGAGGATTGAGCCTTGAGGGAAAAGATCGACGGTTTTTCTTGAGAGGAAGGGAGTTTTGATAATAATAATTGTAATCAACTGAGCTATTTTCCTTGACAATGAAAGTGAAACGTAATCGGATTTGAATTCGAACGATCGAGTGTTTTGAAATCTCATTTACGTTTTGACAGTTACATAGGCACGACCGTGCCCAAGAGAGGCGTGACCGTGCCTAGGCACCGGGCGCGATCGTTCCAAAGCAAGTCGCGCGACCGTGCCAAAGCACTTGGCGCGACCGTGCTAGACTAGGATTTCTTGATATTTTTCAACTTTAGTCCTTGACTTTTCAGATTTGATAAGTTTGATTAACATAGTTTCTTGCATAGTGTTTAAGTGTATATAATCGAGTAAAACTTGCGAACTTGTATTGAATCATTGCATTTAATTTATGTCGAGAAAAATAATAAGACAGTGCACGAGTATTGAGTTTGAAATTGCATTACATTGAATTGAAATATGAATACTAAAAATCAGAAATGTTACAGTCTCCCCATGTTGAGAGAATTTCGTCCCGAAATTTAGCTAGGGGAAACAACAGTATCAATAAAAAGATGAGGGTACTTGAGCTTCATTTGGTCTTCTCGTTCCCAAGTGAACTCAGGACCACGCTTAGATTCCCAACGAACTTTGACAATAGGAATGCGACTTCGCTTGAGCTGTTTGACTTCACGATCCATAATTTCCACCGGTTTCTCAACGAAGTGCATCGTTTCATCAATGCGCACGTCGTCAAGCGGTATATGGAGATTTTCATCAGCGAGACACTTCTTCAGATTAGATATATGAAATGTAGGATGCACATTGCCAAGAGATGGAGGTAACTCGAGCTTGTAGGCCACCTTCCCAATCCTTTTAAGGATCTTGAATGGACCAACATAACGAGGTGCTAACTTGCCTTTCTTTCCAAAACGGATCACGCCCTTCCATGTAGACACCTTTAGAAGAACAAGGTCACCGACTTGGAATTCCAAGGGTTTTCGACGTTTGTCGGCATAACTCTTTTGCCGACTCCTCGCTACTCGAATATTGTCACGGATTTGAATAATCTTGTCGGATGTTTCTTGAATTAACTCGGGACCAGTGATTTGTGATTCACCAATCTCGTTCCAACAGATAGGAGAACGACACTTGCGACCATAGAGAGCTTCGAATGGAGCCATGTTGATACTTGTGTGGTAGCTATTGTTGTAAGAAAACTCAATGAGGGATAGATGTGAATCCCAATTGCCACCAAAATCGATTACACAAGCTCTAAGCATGTCTTCAAGAGTTTGGATTGTTCGCTCGGTTTGACCATCAGTTTGCGGATGGTAAGCCGTGCTCAAATCCAATCGAGTACCAAGAGCCTTTTGGAGAGATTGCCAAAATCGAGAGGTGAACCGAGCGTCTCTATCGGATATTATGTTCACAGGAACACCATGACGGCTCACAACTTCATCAATGTAAATTCGGGCTAGTTTCTCCACTTTGAAGTCTTCACGGATAGGCAAGAAGTGGGCAGATTTGGTGAGTCGATCAATGATCACCCAAATACTATCATAACCACTCGAGGTGCGAGGGAGCTTGGTAATGAAATCCATAGCTATATTCTCCCATTTCCACACGGGAATTTCTGGTTGTTCAAGTAAACCAGATGGACGTTGATGTTCGGCTTTGACTTTGGAACAGGTTAAGCATTTGGCCACATAAAGAGCAATGTCTTTCTTTATACCGGGCCACCAATAAAGTTGGCGAAGATCTTGGTACATTTTATCCGCACCAGGATGAATAGAATAACGAGTCTTATGAGCCTCGTTCATGAGAAATGTACGGAGATCGTCGTGATCGGGAACCCAAATACGGTTCAAGTAATAGAGTAAGCCATTGGGTTTTGATTCAAGAAGGAGTTCAACACCACATGACATTTCTTCGTACATGTTATCCTCGGTTACCGAGACGTGTTGAGCTTCTAAGATACGGGTTTGAATATCGGTTTGAATACGGGCACAATGAAGCATAACATGGTCCTTTCGACTCAAAGCATCGGCTACAACATTCGCTTTGCCGGGATGGTAACGAATCTCGCAGTCGTAGTCGTTAAGGAGTTCGACCCAACGTCGTTGCCTCATATTGAGTTCTTTTTGGTTAAAAATATGTTGGAGACTTTTGTGGTCGGTGAATACCACACATTTTGTGCCATATAGGTAATGTCTCCAAATCTTTAACGCGAATACGACCGCACCCAGCTCGAGATCGTGCGTCGTATAATTCTTCTCATGAACTTTGAGTTGCCTTGATGCATAAGCGATTACTTTGCCTCGTTGCATGAGAACACAACCAAGACCTTGGTTAGAAGCATCACAATAGACAACTAAATCATCGATTCCATCGGGGAGAGTCAATATAGGAGCATTGCACAACTTTTGCTTGAGGGTTTGGAAAACTTCTTCTTGTTTCGGTCCCCATTCATAAGTCTTACCCTTGTGGGTCAAAGCGGTAAGAGGGACAACAATCTTTGAGAAGTTTGAGATGAAACGATGATAATAACCCGCAAGACCAAGAAATGAACGAACTTCGGTAGGAGTTCTCGGGGCATTCCAATTCTTAACCGTTTCAATCTTAGCAGGATCAACATGAATACCCTTGTCGTTGACGATGTGACCAAGAAATTGAACTTCTTTTAGCCAAAATTCGCATTTGGAGAATTTGGCATATAGTTGTTCTTTTCTCAAGAGATCCAAAACCAGTCTAAGATGTTCCTCATGGTCGGCTTTAGTCTTGGAATAGATTAAGATATCATCAATGAAAACGATCACAAATTTATCAAGGTACGGTTTGCACACACGATTAATGAGATCCATGAAAATTGTGGGTGCATTGGTTAACCCGAAAGGCATAACCATGAACTCGAAATGACCATACCTTGTTCGAAAAGCAGTCTTAGGAATGTCATCTTCTTGAACACGAAGCTGATGATAACCGGATCGAAGATCAATCTTCGAGAAGCAAGTAGAACCTTGAAGTTGATCAAAGAGATCATCGATTCTAGGTAAAGGATAAGGGTTCTTGATAGTAAGCTTATTGAGTTCGCGGTAGTCAATACACATGCAAAATGATCCATCCTTCTTCTTAACAAATAAGACGGGTGCACCCCACGGTGAATGACTTGGGCGAATGAAACCTTTGTCGGAGAGCTCTTGAAGTTGACTTGCATGCTCTTGCATTTCGGAAGGTGCAAGACGATAAGGAGCTCTAGCAACGGGGTTAGCTCCAGGTATAAGATCAATACGGAACTCTACTTGACGAACGGGAGGAAGACCAGATAAATCCTTAGGAAAAACTTCGGGGAAATCCCGAATGATCGGAATGTCTTGGATACTCTTCTCCTTAACATCCTTTTGAACAATATGAGCTAAGAAAGCAATGTACTTCTTTCATGAGTACTTTTGAGCGGTAGTACACGACATCAACTTAAGTCCCTTGCAAGGCTTTTCACCAAAAACCCTTAAGGTTTCTCCCGATGGTAGCAGAATTCGGATACACTTTTCAAAGAAAATGACTTCGGCATGATGATTTGATAGCCAATCCATACCTATGATAATATCAAAGCTTCCTAGTGGCATTGGAACAAGGTTGATTGGGAATGAATGGTCATTTAGTTCTAAGGAGCAATCATAAATAATGGAGTCAATTGTAAAGGAGTCACCATTCGCTATTTCAACGGTGAAGGTTTTCTCTAATTGGGATCGTGTCTTTGCAAGTAAAGGCTCAAAATTAAGTGACATAAAACTTTTATCGGCACCGGTATCGAACAAAATGGAGGTATATTGACTATTAACAAGGAATGTACCATTAACCACGTCGTTGTTGGCTTGAGCTTCGTTGGCGTTTATGTTGAACACACGCCCACGAGCTCCACCTTGTCTAGCATTTGCAAGTCTTGGACATTGATCACGAAAATGGTTCGGGTCACCACACTCATAGCAAGCACGCCCATTAGCAATGGCGGGAGCACCTTGATTAGCCACTTGAGGTACGGTTTGGTTTGGAGGGTGGACTTGGCCCGCAAGAGCTTTGGCCCTACAAACATTGATAGTATAACCATATCTCCCACAATGTGTACAAAGGCGACATGGGATAGTTTGAGGATGATGATAATTGCAGGTGGCACAAAGAGGGTAGATCCCAACATATGGCTTTTTAGCCGGCGCTTGAACCATAGGTGCAGCTTGGTTGACGGGAACAGCAGGAGTAACCACAGCAAAATTTCTAACCTTCCTCTTTCTATTATTGCGAGAGGGCTCGGTTGTGGCTTCTTTGTTGTGAGTAGGAGGGGTTACGGTTTCAGAAACTTTCTTAGAACCCTTTTTGGTAAGAGTTCCAGCTTTCACGTGATTATCAGTTAAGGTTGCGGATAGACGAATAGCATCCTCCAGAGTAGCAGGATTTCTACCTAAGACAATATCTTGGATTTGTCTTAGTAGCCCACCAATATACTTTTCGATACAACGGGACAAAGGAGTGACCATGTGGGGCACGAGAAGACTCAACTCATGGAACCGAGTTGTATATGCTAAGCTTTCCCCACTATCTTGGGCAAGATCCCAAAATTCAGCTTCTAACTTTTTCACTTCATTTCGAGGGCAGAACTACTCGGTCATAAGCCTTTTTACCTCATCCCAAGGTAAGGCCATAGCTACATCAACACCTCTATTCCTTTTCTCCCCATTCCACCGTGTAAGTGCCCGTTTTTGTAGGACACTTGTAGCATGACGAACACAGAGGTTGTCGGGACAGTCACTATTGAGAAAGGTATTCTCAATGCTTTCAAACCATTGAAGGAGTCCAGTAGCTCCTTCGGTACCAAAGAACTTGAGGGGATTGCATGAGTTGAAGTGCTTGAAGGTGCATTGAGATGGATTGTTACCACCATTTCCACCATTTCCACCATTATTACCACTATTGCTTCCATTTCCACCATTGTTGCCATTGGTGGCACCATTGGCTTGGGTGAGTTGTGTCACCAATTGGGTAAGAATAGCAGCAATGTCGGTGTTGGCGTTGGTTGTGGGAGCACGACGAGGAGGCATTCTACAGATTTTCACAAGACAAGAAAGATTGTAAGAACTTATAAGATTTGATAGGGTTTAATAGAATGAGATAACAAAAATAAAAATAGATATTCTTAGTTTGGATTGTACTCAAAAGTGACAAAATCACTTAAATACCCTGGCACATTAAGGTTAATTAAACTTATATAATTTTCAAGGAGACATGCTTTAGCCTATAACTAAACAATCATCTCGGGAATTCCCAGGAAAGCATACGGGTCCCTCGGTTGATTGGGATTTATGCAAAATGCTTTCCTAGACAAAAAACACAAAATACAGGTGTCACCCTTCCAGATTGCACGTGTCCTCAAATAATTTAACAAGTTTAAAAACCTTAACGAAGAAATAAAAATTTTTAAAGATTTTTGCTTCAAGAATTTTCCACATGCTTAGAAAGGATAAAAATAGAAAGAAGATAGAATTATTATGAGGTTTTAGAATATATGAACGGATATTATTTATTTAATTATTAAGAATATCCTAATAAGTCATGGATTTAAAACACATAAGTCATCAAAATGAAATAATAAGAAATCATACTAAGCATGTAACATATAACATGTAGCACATATCACATAATCATGAAGCATAGCATAAGTGGTTGTCCTAAAGTTATAGTCTAGGTCAAGGTGTCTAATAACCTAATTCCCTATAACCAAGGCTCTGATACCAATCTGTCACACCCCGACTGATGGCGGAATCATCGGGGTGGGACATGTAGACTGTTCATAGCACATGGTTGACTAAATTGAAATATATTAAAGTCAAATTTCCATTTCAAATAATCCAAGTACAAATCAAGTTCAAACAAAGAAACATAAACAACTCATAGAATTCTTGATTTAAATTGCTAAGTCCAAATCCTATATTGAGCACGTCTTGAATCATTCTCATATATTAGGGCCTGAAACATGAATAAAATAAAGTCAACTAAAAAGTTGGTGAGTATAACACAGTTGTATATAGATAGCATATAGTTGAAAACAAATCCTTTACAAAACATGATAAAATAAGGCATTTATGGGGAGCAGCTGTTGTGTAATCAAGTACAACCAAACCTTTGTAACTAGTATGCAAATTGTGTTGTCGGTATCAATCACCTCCACTTGGGTGGGTTTGTCAGACTCAATAGATCTATCATTGAAAACCGTCGGCTTGTATAGTTAATGATTGCACATAAGTTTTCACAAAGATTAGCACAACTAGCACTCGGGCACAAAGCTCAAATTTTGCACACATGTATGTAAATAGGATTTTGCACTTGTGTTGTTTGTGTAAATGTGAATGTGTAATGTGTATAAAGTTCATGTTCCACCCCAAAAGTGTAAAAGGGTAAAAAGGGGTTGTGAATACTCACTTGGTATGGAAGTGTAGCTAACAAAGAGTATAGATAAAATAAGAATCATTGATACGCACGAGTTAACCTAGATAATAATGTATATTGAATCAAATATGTGCACAAAGTTTAAGTCTAAAAAATGAAGATTGTATTTGTGTATAAAACTGTTGATTTGTATTTAAAAGTATTGATTAACATATATAAAGTTTTGAAGTAAATATTTTTGAAACATTTTAATTAAGGTTGGGAATTAAATAGTAAAATAGAATATTTATAAAATCATTGATTATGAAAATAAAGTATCTGTTAAATGTAATTTAATAAATAAATAAATGTTTTTATTTAAAATGAAGAATAAATAAATAATCTTTATTTATTTATTTATAAAGTATGTAACTTACAAATAAAATGTTTTAAATGAAAAGTTTAATAACAAATTTAATTTTATAAACTTTTAATTAAATGATTTTCCATTTATTCCAAGATTAATTATTTGATCTTTTCAAATACCTTTTTATAAAACTAACTATTTTTATTTAAAAACTTAATCTGGAATTTTTACAGATTAAAATAAAACAATAATAATTCTGATCGAAGATTCTGACCTAGACACGACCGTGCCTGGGAAGGACACGACTGCGCTCGAACCACGGGCGCGACGGCGCTAGTCGGGACGCGACCGGGTTTGATCACACAGAGGCCAACTTGGACAATTCACGAGGCACGACCGTGCCTTAGCTCGGCATGGTCGTGTCTATGATTCTTAGACACAACAGAGATTAGCCCAGAGGGCATGACTAGGTCTGGAGAGGAGGACACGACCGCGCTGCTAGTAGGCACGACCACGCTACATGAGGCACGGCCGCGCTGGATGATTAGCGCGACCGTGTCTCTTCCGAATCAGACACGAATTGGTTAAATCTTGTATTTTAAATGGTGGAATTGATAGGGCTTTTGATTATTGAGTTATTACGAGTCTTTTCATATAATTTAATTGTATGTAAATCGTGTTTAATTATGAATTCGATTAAGTCATTTTTATTAAAAAGAGAAATCCGATTCAGGATGATTTCTATGATGGAAGCCCCAATTAACAGAGGGCTTTTGTTATGAGGACTAAATCTACTGAGAAAAAGGTGATAATTTCCTTGGAGAGTATCGAATTGATAGAAAGCGGTAGAAGAAAGTTCCGGCGACGGCGATAACGGCTTCCGGCGACTTCGACTGCGATTCCGTCTAGTCCAGAGAGTCCAATAATAACAGGGGAGATTGCTGAATAGAATTTCTTGATTGCTTGAGAGAAAATTGATCGAAATTGAGGATTGAGCCTTGAGGGAAAAGATCGACGGTTTTTCTTGAGAGGAAGGGAGTTTTGATAATAATAATTGTAATCAACTGTTCTATTTTCCTTGACAATGAAAATGAAACGTAATCGGATTTGAATTCGAACAATCGAGCGTTTTGAAATCTCATTTACGTTTTGACAGTTACACAGGCGCGACCGTGCCCAAGAGAGGCGCGACCGTGCCTAGGCACCGGGCGCGATCGTTCCAAAGCAAGTCGCGCGACCGTGCCAAAGCACTTGGCGCGACCGTGCTAGGACAAAGCACGACCGTGCTAGACTAGGATTTCTTGATATTTTTCAACTTTAGTCCTTGACTTTTCAGATTTGATAAGTTTGATTAACATAGTTTCTTGCATAGTGTTTAAATGTATATAATCGAGTAAAACTTGCGAACTTGTATTGAATCATTGCATTTAATTTATGTCGAGAAAAATAATAAGACAGTGCACGAGTATTGAGTTTGAAATTGCATTACATTGAATTGAAATTTGAATACTAAAAATCAGAAATGTTACAGTCTCCCCATGTTGAGAGAATTTCGTCCCGAAATTTAGCTAGGGGAAACAACAGTATCAATAAAAAGATGATGGTACTTGAGCTTCATTTGGTCTTCTCGTTCCCAAGTGAACTCAGGACCACGCTTAGATTCCCAACAAACTTTGACAATAGGAATGCGACTTCGCTTGAGCTGTTTGACTTCACGATCCATAATTTCCACCGGTTTCTCAACGAAGTGCATCGTTTCATCAATGCGCACGTCGTCAAGCGGTATATGGAGATTTTCATCAGCGAGACACTTCTTCAGAATCTTGGAAACATGTTAAACTATGATAATGAGATCGGTACACCTCAGAAACCACCAAAGTTGCTAAACGTAAGCAATTATTCTAATTGGAAGGCACGTTTTGAGCACTACATTTCGTATCCCGACTCATCACTATGGATACCAATCCTTGAGGGATATAAGCATCCCACACACATCTATCTTGATGATGAATTGCCCAAGCCTATTTCTAAACTCGATGAGGAAGAAAAGAAAGCATATGATCGAGAGAAGAAGGCACTTGGTTCGATCACTATGGCATTAACTCGGGAATTGTTCCACAGTTTCCGAGGGTATGACAATTCTAAGGATCTCTGGAAAGCATTACATAAGAGATTCGAAGGAAATAGTGACATCAAGAAGAGTAAGCGGGATCTTCTCAGGAAGCAGTATGAGTGCTTTAGATTCTTTGAGAACGAATCTTTAGATGACCTCATCTCTAGATTCTATCATTTACATACTGAGTTGAATGCTTTTGACCTCAAGTATCCAGCTGAAGAGATGGTGGAAAAGTTTTTGGATGCTTTACCACCCAAATTTGAGATGTACACAACCCTGATGAGGGAAAATCCTAAATTTTATGAGTTGACAGTAGAGGAAGCAATAGGAAAGATTCAAGCTCAGGAAATGAACTAGAAAAGAAAGGAGAGCTCTGGAAGACCCCAGATACAAGACCCTTCTATGTATCATGGGACGACTTCTACATCCAAGTCATCTGGCTCTGGAATTGCCCTATTCACTGGAAATCCTACTGAAGAAGACCACTCAACTGGGTGTGGTGGTCATGCTTGCTATGCTTTTGGATCAGGGTTGGGGTCTCATCATCAAAATACCTCAAGAAATCCTCCTGCTACGTCTTCAGCTAACAACTCAGCTATAGCCAGAATAGTTGAAGATCATGTAGCTTTATTCTCATCTTGTATGCTTGCATATGAAAATTTCATAGGTGGCAAGCTTACCGATCCCGAGACGATTGAAGAAGATTTTAATCAAGTGGATCCTGATGACATGGAGGACATGGATATCCAATGGAATATGGCCATGCTTTTGAGGAGAGCCAAGCGTTTCCTGAACAGAACAGGAAGAAAATTTATTGGCGGGCATCCTAATGCCAAGGTCGGGTTTGACAAATCTAAGGCCAAATGCTACAAGTGTCTGAACTATGGACACTTTGCTCGTGAGTGTCAGAAAGACAGAGCACCTGCCTCTGGTTTTACCCGACCCATCCAAGGAAACAGCCATGGCCAAAACAATCCAAACCACCACAATCAAAGCCAAGGTGGAACGTCCAATGCACTGGTAGCCCAACAGGACGACAACTTTGATTGGGGCGTTCATCTGGAGGATGCCATCATCGCACAAACACAGGTTGGTCTCATGGCTGAGATCATGGAGATGATGGAAGCAGAGAGAAGGGAAACTGCTGCTACAGAGAAGGTAAAGGAAGCTGAAGAAAAGGAAGCTTCTGTAGCTGATGAAGAAGAATCAACCACAGCTGTTGCTGTCATGGCCATTAGAGAAGCAACAAGTTCATCGTCTGAGGTAGATTCTAATCCCTTTTCTGTTGTTTCATGTTCTAAGTGTCTAGGGCTAAAACTTGAAAACTCTAAGCTCAAAGACAAAATCGAACCCCTAAGTATGGCAGCTCTAAACTATAAAGAAAACGAAAAACGTTTTAAAGAGTCTATTGAAACATTGAAAAAGGAAAAACGTGAGTATTCTTTAAAAATGAGCGATCAACAGCTTCACTTGGATATTGCTTATAAGGGGTTAGAAAAACGGAACAATGAAATCAACAAACTGCAAAATGAGATCTTGTAGTTAAAATGCACTAATGAGAAGTTGAAAAACTCTCGCTTTGTGGTGGAACACTACGAATCTGTAGTGAGGAAAATGAATGGTCTAGGTCTTGGTACCAATGCCATTCCTCCACCAATCAGTGGGAAGTTTGTCAATGGCTTATTAGACATTGATCTCACTTGTCTAGATGAGTCCTCTGATAAGGATGATTCCCTTAAAAAGGATGAATCCTCAAGTAAGGCTAACTCCACATCTAGTGAGGAGTTTGTTACTGCTTCTGAAGATGGGTCGGTTAACTCTTGCCTTGAAGGAGTAGTATTTGAGGAGTTGTTGACTGAACAAAAAGTCAAGAAAAACATTATCATTAATGGCGATAATTGCATCTTAACTGAACCTGATGTCATTGAATCAAATGATAAACTTAAGGTAATGCTTTATGGGGGGTATAAAAACCTTAACCAAGTAAAGAAAGAGGCTTTTTCAGCTCACTTTGGGCTTGGTTACAAAGAAAATTTGGAAAAATACTATACTCCCAAAAATCAAATTGTTAAGGTTCAGACTGCTGTTCAAAAACCAACTCCTCCTGCTCATAATGCTGATTTATCTAACGCCAGATCTAATGAGCCTTACAAGAGAACTTATGTAGACAAGAGGAACTATTTTCACTGTGGCTTGGTTGGTCACATTTTTGTGAACTGTCCTTCTAAGAACCAAGGGAAACGACCTGTTGTTTCACAACCAGCTGTTATCCCCAGGTCTCCACCAGTGAAACCATCTCCCAAACGTCCAAAGCAGAATGTGGTGAAACCACCAGTCCAACCGATGGCAAAGCCAAAGATCAAATCTGAGGCCAAACCATCTGTTGCAAAAAGGTAAAGCAACCTGCTGTACCTCGTGTGTCTACATATGGTAGTACACGTACTGGTGAGAAATCTGTGGCTAGACTCTCTAAGCCACAGAGAAGAAGAAGGAATAAGAGGTTGAGAAAGCTGGAACAACTGACTAAAGCTCAATCAGGTGAAGCTTCCACAAGTTCACCTGCTGTGGTTGAGCCAAAGTCTCCTGTTCTGGTTAAGAATCAAAACAGATCCTGGAACAAGAAAGTAAAAGGTTCTCAATCTCCTGTTCCCAATTCCTCCAAAGATTCACCAATTTTGAACAGTCATCATGACTGTGAGTTGAAAGAAGTAGTTTATTTTGAGAAAGACGAACGACCCAAGACCACAATGGCTTGGGTCTCCAAATCTAACTAATTCTTTTGTTAATCGTGCAGGGACGTCCGAAGGGTACTATCTCTAACCGTTGGTATGTAGATAGTGGATGCTCCTGGCACATGACAGGAAACATGGCCTTGCTTCAAGACGTTAAACCATTCAGAGGCGGCTATGTGGCCTTTGCCGGAGAAAAAGGCGGCAGCATCACGTGTCAAGGCGTGGTTTCAAACGGTTGTGTCAGCTTTGACAATGTCAACTTCTGCGAGCAGCTGAAGCATAACCTGTTGAGTGTCTCCCAAATGTGCGATAAAGAGTACTCGGTGATGTTTGACAAGTCAGAATGCCTAATTCTCAAACCCGGTTTTGAGGTTCCCGAAGACTGGATCCTGATGAGAGCACCAAGAACAAACGACACCTATCAGATCGATATGAGCGTGGCAACAACCACCTCATCAGTTGCTACTTGTTTGCTTACAAAAGCGACAGAGCTTGACTCTATCTTGTGGCATAGGAAACTCGGACATATTTCTTATCGTAAAATGAATCATCTTGTCCGAAACGGTTTGGTAACCGGGGTTCCTAAGCTGAGGTTTACCGTTGTAGATGACTGTATGCCTTGTAAAAAGGGCAAACAGCAACGAATATCTCACAAGCCCAAGCTCCAAAACTCTATTGATACCCCTTTGGAGCTATTACACATGGATCTGTTTGGCCCCATAAGTATCAGGAGTATTGGAGGTAAGCCGTTCTGTCTAGTTGTAACTGATGATTTCTCACGTTTTTCTTGGGTGCATTTTTTAGGTACTAAAGACGAGACTGCTGATATTCTTCAATACTTGATCCTGAGCTTGGAATCTCTTTGCAAGCTGAAAGTTAGAAGGATAAGGAGCGACATAGGAACTGAGTTCAAGAATAATTTGATGGAGCTTTTCTGTCTCAAGAAAGGGATCCGTCACGAATTCAGCGCGCCGTACAGGCCTCAGCAGAATGGAGTTACTGAACGGAAGAACATAACACTGATTGAGACTGCAAGGACTATGCTGTCGGATGCAAAGCTTCCTGTCACTTTCTGGGCAGAAGCAGTTAATACAGCGTGTCATGTCTTAAACATAGTTCTGGTAGTGAAGCGGCACAACAAGACTTGTTACGAGTTGATTAACAATCGACTTCCCAATCTTGAGTACCTAGTTCCTTTCGGTAGTCCTTGTTCCTTGTTGCTACAGTACAAAGACCGCCAGTCTAAGTTTCATGCAAAAGCAGTGGAAGGCATCTTCTTAGGATACGTTGCCAACTAGCCTTGCAAGAGAGTGTATAATATAGGAACTCGTACTGTCGAGGAATGGTTTGAAGTGGATTGTAGTAAACACAACATTCCACCCGAACCAACAGGTCCAGCTTGGGGTTTTGATTATGATGCGCTATTCAAGTCATTCAATCTTCCTGATATATCTGCAGATGACGCCACAAATGTTTATGAATTATTGGGTGGCGGCGATGACTCCAGTTTTTCCACTCGTGCTACCGTACCAATTATAATTCCGGATTCCAATGCTGCATCTGCATCTGGAACTCATGACAGTGATAACAGTGAAGATGTTCTTGTCGTTGGAGATGACGCTCCAGCTAATCCTAACACAACTGTAGGAAATGAAGCTCCAGCTGATCCAATTAACATTGAATCTTCTTGCTCTGGAACTCAGGAAATGGGGGAGTTAAGCACGAATCTAGATCCAGTAATTCAGGAACTGATTGTACCGGAGACGAGAGTGCATAGGAATCATCCAATCGACAACATCATTGGTGATCCTTATGCCGGCGTTCAGATTCGTCATCGAACCATCACTGAGAACACTAGTCTTTACACAGAGATACTTGACACTGGTGTCATGGAAACATGTCTGCATGCTGCATTTGTGTCCCAGTTAGAGCCGAAGAATGTGAAGGAGGCTCTCACTGATAACTGCTGGATTGAGGCAATGCAAGATGAATTGTCTCAATTCCAAAAGTTGCACGTGTGGGATTTGGTCGACTTGCCAAAAGGCGTTCAGCCAATTGGAACCAGATGGGTGTTCAAATGCAAGACGGACGATCGTCATGTTGTTGTGAAGAACAAAGCAAGATTGGTTGTTCAGGGTTTTTATCAGCAAGAGGGCTTGGATTACACGGAAGTATATGCCCCAGTTGCTAGAATTGAAGCCATGACGTGATGTCGTAGTCTCAATCAAATTTAAACCAATTACAACTAAATAGCTAGCGGTAAGTGGGTATCGAACACGAGGAGTTTGTGGAAAATGTGTTTATTATGTAGCTTTGGATTTAACTAACTTAAACTAAATTGCAAGAAATGTAAATTCACGATTTTGATTGTTTGGTTTCAAAAACTAAGATTAACTAAATAAATTGCAAATCAAAAGATTAGTTTGTAAACAGATTAAGAGAAAGCAACCATCCTAGATTTCAGGTTTTTTTAATCCACACTAATGTTTATGCTCAACTAGAAAGAACCACATAGACATGGCTCGCGTTTGATTATTTGTTGTGATAAAAGGGAACTAAGTACTCGGATTATAAAAACGCGAGGTTGTTACCCGATGACCAATTGACTATTATCCAACCTTAATCCCTCCCATGATATCTCGATTGCCAACGGCACCAAGAACGTATGGTTTAGACTAACATCAAACAAGAACCAACACTTTACGAACAAACATTCAAACACCATAATAAACAAACAAACATTGCAAGTCTATTATTCTAGAAATTCCAACATAAACATAGTGTTTCAAAAGCAAACCTTACATCTAGGATGATCACCACGGAATTAGCCACTCATTGTTTGGTACATCATCATCAAACAAAAGTTAATGTTCATATGAATCAAAACACAAACCCAATGATTAGAAAATTGTTTGGAACCCAAGAAGTCTCCAATTTTCGCCCAAAAAACTGTCTAGAAACGTCTCCAACGATGAGATTAATGAAAAGACACTTGAAACAACTCTTTTATTGGCAGTTACACTTTTTGCGTCAGGGTCTACCGTAAGCTACGGTGGGTCTCTACTGCGTTACGGTGGAAGAAAAATGCTGGGGGCTACCGTAATTTACGGTAGGCTTCAGCATGCAATTTTGTTTTCTTCATAACTTTTTCGTTTCAACTCCGTTTTCTTCGCCGTTTACGCCCAAGTTCTCGTAATTTCATCCTCTATCATGTTATCTTCTTAATTTTTCAATTCCAAGAAATTATTTTTTTTCACCTATACTCCGTCTTTCAATCTCCAATCCAGCCGCGTTTATTCGAAGCTTCATTTCCACACTTTTAAGCTCCGAATGTACTTGAAACACAAGCAGACGTAGTCATCTAATTCTAGAAAATTACTCGATTAAATGTAGGATTAAAATACCATTTATAGCACTTAAGGGTCGTCCTACGGACCACCCGTCAAGCCATTCGACTGTTCTTGGCTTATGCCTCATATGTCGGCTTCAAGGTCTATCAACTTGATGTGAAGAGTGCTTTCCTATATGGTAAAGTTCATGAAGAAGTCTATGTCACTCAGCCTCCCGGTTTTGAAGATCCGCATAATATCAATAAAGTGTATAAGCTCGACAAAGCACTTTATGGTCTTAATCAAGCACCGCGGGCATGGTATGAGACATTATCTAAGCATTTACTGTCTAATGGTTTCGACCGTGGACATATTGACTCGACTCTCTTCATTAGGAAAGCAGGAGGTGGCATTCTTCTTGTACAAGTGTATGTCGACGACATCATTTTTGGGTCTACCAATGAAGGGATATGTAGGGAATTCGAGCAGGTGATGAAGTCCAAATTTGAAATGAGTAATATGGGTGAATTGTCGTTCTTCCTGGGTCTGCAAGTCAGTCAAAGAGAGGATGGCATTTATCTACATCAAACTAAGTATGTGCAGGACATCTTATCAAAATACAAGATGAATGATAGCAGTACTTATGGAACACCTATCCCAGTCAATCATGGTCTGCATCCTGACAAAGATGGAAAGGATGTAGACAGCAGATTATACCGTGGGATGATCGGATAACTTATGTATCTCACAGCTTCAAGACCCGATATAATGTGTGCTGTGTGCTTGTGCTCAAGGTTTCAGTCTCAATCAAAGGAGTCACATATGATAGCTGTGAAGAGAATTTTCAGATACCTGAAAGGGAAACCCCGATTAGGTCTTTGGTACTCTAAGCAGCAGTCATTCGACTTCAAAGCCTACACTGATTCAGATTATGGCGGTTGTAACCTTGACAGAAAGTCAACTTCTGGTGGATGTCAATTCTTAGGAGACAGACTGGTCTCCTGGCAGTGTAAGAAGCAGTCAACGGTTTCTGTCTCAACTTATGAAGCAGAATACATTGCTGCAGCGAGCGGTTGTTCTTAGATACTGTGGATTCAGCAGCAGTTGAGAGACTATGGCTTAAACTTCACTGGAACTCCTCTATTCATTGACAACAATGCCACCATGTCCATCACAAATAACCCGGTGAAACATTCCAAAACTAAACACATAGAGATTCGCCATCGTTTCATCCGTGATTGTGCTGAAAAGCATTTAATCGAACTTGTAAAAGTTCACACGGATGACAATCTTGCTGACCTTTTCACAAAGGCATTTGATTGATCCCGTTTTGAGCATCTTGTCAACTTGATAGGAATGTTCAATCCTGAGTGAAAACTAAGTTTTCTTAACTCAATTCAATTCATGGAAGTTAAATTTTTTAATTCTTTTTAAATTTTATGTATAGTTCTTTTAGTTTTTAAAATATTTTACAAAAATAAAAAAAATAAAAAAAAGGAAAATGAAGAAAATTTCAAAGTTAACTTGAGAAAAGAGGAAATCATAATACATCAGAAATGATCTAAACACCATGGATTGCTCATATGGGAAATGTTTGCGTCATGTTTACTTAATTGTTTAAATTATTATGTTTTTAATCTATTTATTTATAAGTAATTTGAATTGTCAGTAGGCTGTATGCGTCTTTGAATCACTCGTAGTGTGAAAACTAAATCTAAATTACAACTGTGAATTGAACCCATGTTTGCAAGTGTGTGTGCGTAAAAGAATAGAAAATATCATTATCAGATAAAGACTGTTAGATTTTGGCAATAATTTTCTTTTGAGATCAGTTTCGGGTTATGTCGTTAGCACAATTAATGCGGTTCATCTCACTGCCCATACTCACAAGTATGCAAGGAGAGATTGAATCAAGACATGTCTCTGCATTAACCGTTGAGCATGTTTTCACCCTTGAATCACTCCTGATTCATTGAAATCAAATCCAGATAAAAGTTGGATCCCCTTACCTGATAATCAAACACCATATCTATTATCCTGAATCATCATCCCGATATTCAAAGAAGAAAATCACATGAAACCAAGACAAATTGAATCATTCGATTCTGAATCTTATGATTCCCGATAATCCTTATGGATTCTGCTTGATTTTTTCCTGTGCTAATAGATGTAGCTTCATTCTGAAAATCTAGAAAATCATTGGGAAAATCTTAGATGCCTTGACATAGTGCAAGTTAGAATAGTATATCAGTGGGGTACATGTTGTATATCTTATAATTAATACATTAATACACAAGAACATGATACAAAGATGCGTATAGTTTCAAATCTTATAATATTGTCAACTTGAATTACTTGTTTATGTGCTTATTGCGTATGAATAAAGAGTAATACATGACATGATCCCATATTCTTTGATGTTTATATTGTATCATTTTTGCTAAAAGATAGCCTGATATGATCCTCTGCTCGTGTCTTTGATCAAAAATAGTTTGTGTGAATACTTGAATATATTTATCTAGAAAAGAACAAAAAGATTTTAAGTTTATGCATTGTTCAATTTTAATCAGAAAGAGCCAAAAATATTGTATGTTTAACCTTCATGAATTGTATTTGAATCCTCGTGCTTGAATATTTCTTATCTTGTTCGTTCGTTGATTTGAAAAATCTTCATAATTTTGAGTTGGAAATTTGCGCACTTAAGGGCTGTGCGTACTTGATAAGTTCGCATGAAGTAAGCCTTGCGTACTTAACAAGTACGCAAGAGTTAAGTCCTGCGTACTTTTAAGTACGCAAGAGTTAACTCGTGCGCACTTAACAAGTACGCACAACCGATGAGTGATGGGTATAAATATGACACTTAGAATTTCTTCTGAGTTTCACCCTTTCAAACCTAAGAGCTTCCCTCTGCAATTTTCTACTCAAAATCGATTATGTCTAAACCATCTTTTCGTCCCGTCTATACTTTCATCATCTCTTTACATCGCATTGGTGAGAATTTAGACCGATTCCATCCATAAAATCGTGACATTCGACCGATTTGTGACTTAGAAAACATTAGGTTAAAATCTTGAATTTTTTGGTAAAATTTGGGGTTGTTTGGGTAACTTACTGTGTGTTTCATGCAAATAGGAACCTTAATCGATTTTCTAATCACCCTTTGATCCTCGATTCGAGCCGTCGGTTGAAGCTCACTCGACAGTGGGTCGGCGACTGTGTTAGGTCAAACATTGGTGAAATGTTGGTAGTTTGTGGTGTTGATAATGGTCCCATAGGTTAGCATCCTTGATTCCGACCTAGTGGCGACCTAATCGACCCATTTTTGAACGATCAATCAACTTCTGAATTTTTTTCTTAAGTGTTGTTCTTGCGCACTTAACAAGTACGCAAGAAGCAATTCCTGCGTACTTGTTAAGTACGCAAGAAGAAAAATCTGCGCACTTGCTAAGTGCGCAGCACCAACACTTAGAAACTTTTCTAAGTCTAAATTTTTTGTTCAATAAGTAACTACTATACCATGTCATGTTTGTTCATTTCCAATAACATACATTGTTCTGATTCTGTTTTCTGTGTGTTTCTGCAGACTATGGCTCGGGCATTCACTAACGAATTCAACTTGTTAGCGAACACTCAACCTGAGTGGAAAGGGGCAGCTTTGTAATATCGGGAGTGTGACGTTTCGGATTTTTCGTTCGCGCACTTGTATTATATTTATCTTGTAATCATTCTCTATTTAAATAAAATGTAAGAGTTTTTATTTAGTTTTATACAAATAGGTATTTTATTTTATGGATTTGAATTAATTAAAATTTTATAAATTTTAGAAACTTATATAAAATATTATATAAAAATCTAAAATTTAAAATTTGCACATTCAATAAAATAACCTATTTAAATAAGATAAATAACTTATATAAAAATTATTTATAATAATAATAATAAAATAAGTTTATAAAAACATTTAAAATAAAATATAAAATTAAATTGATTTAAAAGAAATTAAATTAATTTATTTAAATAAAAAGTCTAGGGGTCGTTTTGTAATTAATCAAACTAGAAGGTTTTAAGCTAAAGTCTGTTGAGGGACTGTTTCTGGACAAATTAAACTACAAGGATCCTTCCGTAATTATCTCAGGGGGCGAATTAAAACAAAATTAAACTCCAGGGACTAAATCTGTCAAATGGCAAATCGTAAATCCGGTCACCCCCCTACATTGTCCGGCAGTCCAAAGCTTTTTCCGGCGAGCCACCGACAGGGCTGTTCCCTGCACCTCGACAGCCGCTAAAGGCACCTCTGGCTTCGTCTCTCCCACGCGAACAAGATCCCCCGACCAATTGGTCTCCCCAACATACGGATCGTCTGATCCTGTTGGTGGCCGAGAACCCACGCTCAAATTCGAGCCCGACAGTCATCCTCCATGCGTGTTTGATAGCTGGTTAGCTTCGTCTCGTCCGGACGAGTGTCGGGACGTGCCCAATTGCACGTTTTGTCATAGGAAACGAGCTCGGCTATAAATAGCCATAGTCGGACCTGCACGAGCTCACTACCCCCTTCCACCCACTCTCACTCCAAATTGAGGACACCATCACTTTCGTCGTCCCTGAGTGAAGCTTTGAACAAGGTTTCAGGGGCTAATTCCATCCAGAAGCTGATTCCCACTTGTGACATTTTCGAGTTTAATGTCTTGCCGACCAGACCCGTTGCGACCAAGTTCGAGCCTCCATTTGGTTCCTTTGTCTTCTGTTATCTCCTGGTAAGCAATTCCAGTCGAAAGCTCGACCATCGCCCGAGAGATACCGGGCAAACCAAGTGTCCTCGGACACGGTTTGCCGGTTGCCGAGGACCAGCGACCTGTTTTGCCCTTGTGTATATTAATTAACCGGTACACACATAACCAGCGATGGGCAGTAGCTCGGCTGGTTATACGTGTGTGTGTTCGAGTGACAGGTCGCATGTTCGA
This sequence comes from Smallanthus sonchifolius, assembly GCA_023525975.1. Classification (NCBI taxonomy): domain Eukaryota; kingdom Viridiplantae; phylum Streptophyta; class Magnoliopsida; order Asterales; family Asteraceae; genus Smallanthus; species Smallanthus sonchifolius. The sequence goes on from CM042045.1 coordinate 31,626,281, forward strand.
ATCCGGTTGGCCTTCGGCCCAAACTTTTTATTCTGTTTTCATTTATTTATTTTAATTATTTGTTTTAACTTATTTTAATATTCTTTTTATACAATAAAAACTAAAACGAGTCGGTTTACTCGTTCATTTATTTTAAAAACAATTAAACGAAATTTTTACACATATCCAACCCACCCAAATTTTTATAAAATAATAAACTCTATATTCTTATAAAACTTTTAAAATAGTTTTAACTTACAAAAATATATGTAATAATGATAATATAATTAAATAAATAGAACATTTATAAATGCATAACAACTACTTATCGAAACTAAGTAGTTTCGATAGAAGGAAGTTTCGACAGTTCTGTGGTCAATCGAAACTAGCAGTTTCGATTGAACATAGTTTCGATACTTGAACATAGTTTCGATACCTGAAATAGTTTCGATCAAAATCAGTGATTTCAAGTAAATCTGAACCTACACTTTACGCAAATAATTTTAAGAAATATTATTATAAACCTATACACAATTAAATACGAATACACACCTATAAGCATACAATAATACCCATTTATCTACATAGGGTTCCATCGTGCTTAGGTTTCAAACATCCGTATCACCTACTCTCGTGGATTATCATATCCGCTAGCCAGGTGAGTTACATAGCCCCTATTTTACATTTTTATACGTTTTGGGGTGAAACATTATACATGCTACTCACATTGTTTATACGTGTTATACATAAGACTATATGCTTATTCTTTGGAGGTACATACATTTAAACACAAGACAACCAACTGTAATATTGATAGATCTATTGTGCCTGACCAGCCCACCCGGTTAGGGTGTTTATTACTGCATACTCGGATATAACCGCGTGTTATATTCAAACATATCGGATATAGTGGGTAACTATATTCAAACATATCGGACTTAGCTGTTGTGCTCTGTTCAAGCGCGTCAAACTCGGTTTGAATTGTGATTAAATAAATGATACATCATACATACTATGTTTAACAAGATAAACAATGAGTTGCAAAACGATTTACAACTACTATTTACCGGAATTATTAAAACTATGTACTCACCAACTTTTTAGTTGACACTTGATTTAGATAATGTTTCAGGTTTGGATATGTGACTACTTGCCGAAGATTTCTCCACTTAAGAACTATGGACCTAGTTAAATAAATCAATGTTTTGAACTAGACTAGGTTATTTGGAATGTATTGTATTTGGATCTTGTTGTCTTTAAATTTAATTAATGAATTATGCAACCTTTTAGCTATCATGTGCTTTTGAACAATCATTTCATTGTCCGCCTCGATGATTCCGCCATCGGTCGGGGTGTGACAGATTGGTATCAGAGCCATGGTTATAGGGAATTAGGTTATTAGACACAATGACCTAGACTATATCCCTAGGACTCCCTTTTATGTGTTATGTGCTAAATGATAAATTGCTATGTGAATTATTTGTAGTTAGGTATTATTTGAATTTTCCCGAGTTTGGTACATGAGACTTATACACATACATACAAGACTTTGATACATGATACATACTTTACATACATATTTGACAAACAAACTTATGCAAACAAATACACTACCCATCCTTATCCATACTCTTTCCTAATCCATATTAATTGCAACATTCCTACACATTTTATACACATAAACTCTCAAGTCTATTAAAATCTTGAAAATCTCATCAACAACTTAATTTCTTGAAACCAGTAAAGGACACGTGCAATCTGGAAGGGTGACACCTGTACATTGGGTTTTCTGTCTAGGAAAGCATTTCGTATAAATCCAAATAAACGGACCCGTATGCTTTCCTGGGAATTCCTGAAGTGAGTGTTTACCTATAGGCTAAAGCATGTGTCCTTGAAAGTTTTGAGAAATTATTTAACATTGATAAGTCAATGTATTCGCAAGGATACGATCCGAACTTAAACTCAAAATTTGGGGACATTATAGCAAGATAGGAAGAACTAGACGAACATGCAAAGCAAATCATTATTACGGGTGCACACGTAATAACGATTTGTAATGCATGCAAGTCCCGGCAATTCCTATTACGCAAATAATGATCTATAACATCATGTTCTATCCGGAATAGATGGCTTTGCTTCCCCCCCCCCATCAACTTTGAATAAAAACACATGCACTGGCACGCGTCATGTTGAATCCCGTTTTTCTGCTTACATTATTTCCCGCTATAACTCATATATATACATCTTATCTAAAATATCATTGTCTTTTCTTATGGTGTTAGAATGCCTCCTCGACGTGCAAACTCTAGCACTTCCAACCCGGATCTTGCTACTCTTCTTGCCCAGCTGGTAGGGCAAATGACCCAAGCAAATAACAACAGTGACGGGTCTCACAACATCCAAGGGAACAGTGGTACCAACCCGCCTCATTGCACGTTTAAGCACTTTAACTCGTGCAATCCTACAAGATTCTTCGGGACTGAAGGTGCTACCAGCCTACTTCAATGGTTTGAAAGCATGGAAAGCACATTCCTAAACAGCGACTGTCCCGATAATCTTCGGGTTCGTTATGCCACAAGTGTACTCCAAAAGAGAGCCATCACCTGGTGGAACGGTGAGAAACGCACTCGTGGTTCTGAGGTTGCTACATCCTTATCATGGGATGATCTGAAGAAGGCCATGACTGATGAATTCTGTCCACGGAATGAAATGAGGAAGCTCGAGGCTGAGTTTTGGGATCTTGCCCAAGACAGCGGCGATAATCTGGCCTACACCACCCGGTTTCAAGAGCTAAGTCTGCTGGTGCCTCATATGATCACTCCCCTTACTCGGGAAATTGAAAAATACATAGGCGGGCTGCCTATGCAAATTCAAGATGCTATGCTAGGAAGCAATCCTCCTACACTTGAAGCTGCTATCCGTCTATCTGCTACACTATCTGACAACCATGTCAGAGCCGGAACCTTAACAAGAAAGGGTTCCAAGAAGTTTGTTTCTACTCTTGCGGCCGTCAAAGATGTAAAACCCGAGTCTTCTAACCGCAACAAGAAACGAAAGGGTCGAAACTTCGCAGTCGTAACTCCCGCTGTGCCTGCTATTCAAGCGGCCCCTTTGGGTCAAAACCCGAAAACTTATCAGGGCCCGAATCCCCAATGCCAGACCTGCAAGTACCATCATCCTGCCAACCTACGATGCCGATTGTGTTCAAGCTGCGGACGATATGGACACGTGGTCACTACTTGCCGTACCCGTCCTCCCGTCCATCAAGCTGCTCCAGCCAACCATCCAATATATCCGGCACCTCTCAATGGTCGGGCATGTTACGAATGTGGAGATCCAAACCATTTCCGTGACCGATGCCCAAAACTTCATCATCAAGGTGGTCCTCAAGGACGAGCGTTTAATATAAACGCTAATGAGGCTCAAGCAAACAACGACGTGATAAACGGTACGTTTCTCGTAAACAATCATTATGCATCCATTTTATTTGATACCGGTGCCGATAGGAGTTTTGTGTCTCTTACCTTTGAATCTCGACTTGCTAAACAAAGAACGAAACTTGACAATTCTTATTCCGTGGAGATAGCAAACGGAAAATCTATTACCATAAATTCTGTTATCCGCGACTGCAATATCGAGCTTAATAATCATGAATTCTTTGTTGATCTCCTTCCAATGCAACTGCGAAGCTTTGATATTATAATTGGCATGGACTGGTTATCCAAGCACCATGCCGAGGTTATTTGCTACGAAAAGTGCATTCGTATACCTCTCCCTTCGGGTGACACGTTAGTTATTTTTGGTGAAAAATCGTGTCGTGGTCTTCAACTCATGTCTTGCACGTTAGCACAAAAGTACTTGCGGAAAAAGTACGTTTCCTTCTTGGCCCACGTAGTTGACACGAAAGACAAGGGTAAGAAATTGCAAGATATTCCGATCATTCGAGACTTTCCCGAGGTATTCCCCGAGGATTTACCCGGCCTTCCTCCTCCTAGACAAGTAGAGTTTCGTATTGACCTCGTGCCCGGAGCAACTCCCGTGGCAAAAGCTCCCTACCGTCTTGCACCTTCCGAGATGCAAGAGCTCGCAAGTCAATTACAAGAACTCTCATCCAAAGGATTCATCCGCCCGAGCCATTCGCCTTGGGGTGCTCCCGTGCTGTTCGTAAAGAAAAAGGATGGATCATTTCGAATGTGCATCGATTATCGTGAACTCAACAAGCTTACAATTAAGAACCGTTATCCTTTACCCCGTATCGACGATCTTTTCGATCAGCTTCAAGGTTCAACATGTTTCTACAAGATTGACCTCCGTTCTGGATACCATCAACTTCGTGTTCTCGATGAAGACATTCCGAGGACTGCCTTTCGGACTAGATATGGTCACTACGAGTTCATGGTCATGCCATTCGGTTTGACTAATGCACCTGCGGTCTTCATGGACCTCATGAACCATGTATGCAAACCTTATTTGGACAAGTTCGTGATCGTTTTCATTGACGACATCCTCATCTATTCTAAAACGAAAGCGGAACATGAACAACATCTTCGTTTGATCTTAGAACTCTTAAAGAAAGAACAACTATACGCCAAGCTCTCTAAGTGTGAATTCTGGCTAAAAGAGGTTCAATTTTTGGGACACATAGTCAACGATAAGGGAATTCATGTGGACCCGGCAAAGATCGAGGTGGTAAAGAATTGGAGTACTCCTAAGACTCCTACCGAGATTCGTTCATTCCTTGGATTAGCAGGTTACTATCGTCGTTTCATCTCAAATTTCTCCAAGATTGCGGTCCCACTCACTGCCTTGACTCACAAAGGTAAGCACTACGATTGGGGACCCAAGCAAGAGGAAGCTTTCCAAACTCTAAAGCACAAGCTCTGCAATGCTCATATTCTAATTCTTCCTGGTGGTAATGACGACTTTGTCGTTTATTGTGATGCATCTAACCAAGGTCTTGGTTGTGTTCTTATGCAACGAGGTCAAGTAATTGCATATGCATCACGTCAACTCAATGTCCATGAGAAGAACTATACGACCCATGATCTCGAGCTTGGTGCTGTCGTTTTCGCCTTGAAAATTTGGAGACACTATCTATATGGCACCAAATGCGTGGTTTTCACCGACCACAAATGTCTCCAACATATTTTCAATCAAAAAGAGCTTAATATGAGGCAACGACGATGGGTTGAACTTCTAAACGACTACGACTGCGAGATCCGCTACCACCCCGGCAAAGCAAACGTTGTAGCCGACGCCTTGAGTCGTAAAGAACGTATCATGCTTTATAGTGTTCATATTCATAACGATATCCAAGCCCGTATTCTCAAAGCACAACACACCTCGGTTACCGAGGGAAACATGTATCAAGAGATGGCATGTGGCGTAGAACTCTTGCAAGAAACCAAAGCCAACGGTCTATTGTATTACTTGGACCGTATCTGGGTTCCCGATCACGACGATCTTCGTATATTTTTGATGAATGAGTCCCACAAAACTCGATATTCGGTACATCCCGGAGCTGATAAGATGTACATGGGTCTCCGTCAGCAATATTGGTGGCCCGGCATGAAAAAGGATATTGCCCTCTTTGTGGCAAAATGCCTAACTTGTTCTAAAGTGAAGGCCGAACACCAGAAGCCTTCCGGTCTCCTCGAACAACCTGAAATTCCCATGTGGAAGTGGGAGAACCTTGCTATGGATTTCATCACCAAACTCCCACGCACTTCTAGTGGGCACGATAGTATCTGGGTTATTATCGACCGACTTACAAAGTCTGCTCATTTCTTGCCTATTCGTGAGGACTATCGAGTCGAGAAATTGGCTTGGATCTACATTGATGAAATTGTGAGTCGTCACGGAATCCCTTTGAACATCATCTCCGATCGTGATTCGCGTTTTACTTCCTGATTTTGGCAATCATTACAATCTGCGCTTGGTACTCGTTTGGATTTAAGTACGGCTTACCATCCTCAAACTGATGGACAAACCGAGCGAACAATCCAAACTCTCAAGGATATGCTTAGAGCTTGTGTCATTGACTTTGGTGGCAATTGGGATTCTCACCTACCACTGATTGAATTTTCCTACAACAATAGCTACCACACAAGTATTAACATGGCACCGTTCGAGGCTCTTTATGGACGGAAATGTCGTTCATCGATTTGTTGGAAAGAAATTGGTGAAGCACAAATCACCGGTCCCGAGCTTATCCAAGAGACCACCGATAAAGTCTCTCTTATCCGTGACAACATTCGGGTAGCAAGGAGTCGGCAAAAGAGCTATGCCGATAAACGACGAAAACCATTGGAATTTCAAGTTAGAGACATGGTTCTTCTAAAGGTATCACCTTGGAAAGGCGTAGTCTGATTTGGAAAGAAAGGAAAACTTGCACCTCGATATGTGGGTCCATTCAAGATACTCGAGAGGGTAGGAAAAGTGGCCTACAAACTCGATCTTCCTTCAGAACTCAACAACGTTCATCCGACCTTTCATGTATCTAATTTGAAAAAGTGTCTAGCCGACGAGAATCTCCACATCCCTCTTGACGAAGTGCGTATTGACGAGAAAATGCACTTTGTTGAGAAACCCGTGAAAATCATGGACCGAGAAATCAAGAAACTCAAGCATAGCCGCATCCCCATTGTCAAGGTCCGTTTGGAGTCTAAACGTGGACCCGAGTTCACTTAGGAACGTGAAGACCAAATGAAGACCAAGTATCCGCATCCCTTTTCATAGCCTCCACTAGTTGAATTTCGGGGCGAAATTCCTTTAACATGGGGAGACTGTGACGTTTCAGATTTTTCGTTCGCGCACTTGTATTATTTTTATCGTGTAATCATTCTCTATTTAAATAAAATGTAAGAGTTATTATTTAGTTTTATACAAATAGGTATTTTATTTTACGGATTTGAATTAATTAAAATTTTATAAATTTTAGAAACTTATATAAAATATTATATAAAAATCTAAAATTTAAAAGTTGCACATTCAATAAAATAACCTATTTAAATAAGATAAATAACTTTTATAAAAATTATTTATAATAATAATAATAAAAAAAGATTATAAAAACATTTAAAATATAATATAAAATTAAATTGATTTAAAAGAAATTAAATTAATTTATTTAAATAAAAAGTTTAGGGGTCGTTTGTAATTAATCAAACTAGAAGGTTTTAAGCTAAAGTCTGTTGAGGGACTGTTTCTGGACAAATTAAACTACAAGGATCCATCCGTAATTATCTCAGGGGGCGAATTAAAACAAAATTTAACACCAGGGACTAAATCTGCCAAATTGCAAATCGTAAATCCGGTCACCCCCGTACATTGTCCGGCGGTCCAAAGCTTTTTCCGGCGAGCCACCGACAGGGCTGTTCCCTGCACCTCGACAGCCGCTAAAGTCACCTCTGGCTTCGTCTCTCCCACGCGAACAAGAACCCCAGACCAATTGGTCTCCCCAACATACGGATCGTCTGATCCTGTTGGTGGCCGAGAACCCACGCTCAAATTCGAGCCCGACAGTCAACCTCCACGTGTGTTTGATAGCTGGTTAGCTTCGTCTCGTCCGGACGAGTGTCGGGACGTGCCCAATTGCACGTTTTGTCATAGGAAACGAGCTCGACTATAAATAGCCATAGTCGGACCTGCACGAGCTCGCTACCCCCCCTTCCACCCACTCTCACTCTCACTCCAAATTGAGGACACCATCACTTTCGTCGTCCCTGAGTGAAGCTGTGGACAAGGTTTCAGGGGCTAATTCCATCCAGAAGCTGATTCCCACTTGTGACATTTTCGAGTTTAAAGTCTTGCCGACCAGACCCGTTGCGACCAAGTTCGAGCCTCCATTTGGTTCCTTTGTCTTCTGTTATCTCCTGGTAAGCAATTCCAGTCGAAAGCTCGACCATCGCCCGAGAGTTACCGGGCAAACCAAGTGTCCTCGGACACAGTTGGCCGGTTGCCGTGGACCAGCGACCTGTTTTGCCCTTGTGTATATTAATTAACCGGTACACACATAACCAGCGATGGGCAGTAGCCCGGCTGGTTATGCGTGTGTGTGTTCGAGTGACAGGTCACAGGTTCGAATCCGGTTGGCCTTCGGCCCAAACTTTTTATTCGGTTTTCATTTATTTATTTTAATTATTTGTTTTAACTTATTTGAATATTCTTTTTATACAATAAAAACTAAAACGAGTCGGTTTACTCGTTCATTTATTTTAAAAACAATTAAACGAAATTTTTATACATATCCAACCCACCCAAATTTTTATAAAATAATAAACTCTATATTCTTATAAAACTTTTAAAATAGTTTTAACTTACAAAAATATATGTAATAATGATAATATAATTAAATAAATAGAACTTTTATAAATGCATAACAACTACTTATCGAAACTAAGTAGTTTCGATAGAAGGAAGTTTCGACAGTTCTGTGGTCAATCGAAACTAGTAGTTTCGATTGAACACATTTCGATACTTGAACATAGTTTCGATACTTGAACATAGTTTCGATACCTGAAATAGTTTCGATCAAAATCAGTGATTTCAAGTAAATCTGAACCTACACTTTACGCAAATAATTTTAAGAAATATTATTATAAACCTATACACAATTAAATACGAATACACACCTATAAGCATACAATAATACCCATTTATCTACATAGGGTTCCATCGTGCTTAGGTTTCAAACATCCGTATCACCTACTCTCGTGGATTATCATATCCGCTAGCCAGGTGAGTTACATAGCCCCTATTTTACATTTTTATACGTTTTGGGGTGAAACATTATACATGCTACTCACATTGTTTATACGTGTTATACATAAGACTATATGCTTATTCTTTGGATGTACATACATTTAAACACAAGACAACCAACTGTAATATTGATAGATCTATTGTGCCTGACCAGCCCACCCGGTTAGGGTGTTTATTACTGCATACTCGGATATAACCACGTGTTATATTCAAACATATCGGATATAGTGGGTAACTATATTCAAACATACCGGACTTAGCTGTTGTGCTCTGTTCAAGCGCGTCAAACTCGGTTTGAATTGTGATTAAATATATGATACATCATACATACTATGTTTAACAAGATAAACAATGAGTTGCAAAACGATTTACAACTACTATTTACCGGAATTATTAAACCTATGTACTCACCAACTTTTTAGTTGACACTTGATTTAAATAATGTTTCAGGTTTGGATATGTGACTACTTGCCGAAGATTTCTCCACTTAAGAACTATGGACCTAGTTAAATAAATCAATGTTTTGAACTAGACTAGGTTATTTGGAATGTATTGTATTTGGATCTTGTTGTCTTTAAATTTAATTAATGAATTATGCAACCTTTTAGCTATCATGTGCTTTTGAACAATCATTTCATTGTCCGCCTCGATGATTCCGCCATCGGTCGGGGTGTGACAGGGAGATTGTTGATTTTTTAAACCGATCAAGAATAAGTTATGCAATCTCAGCTGACCCAACAGTCTCAAGACCTTACTTGGAGAAATTCTGGGAGACGGCAGAGCACGACTGCACGGTATCCCCTAATGTCATAAGGGCTACCGTTGATGGTCGGGCTATTGCTTTCTCTGAAGATACAATAAGAAGGGTCCTGTAGTTCGGAGACCTCGCTACCGACCCGACATCCTATCCAGATTACTATGTGGATGGGTGTTGGAGGCATAGAATGGGATATGTCGGAGCGAGGTACTATGCTTCTTACAAGAAGATGTGGGTTTTGGATCAATGGCGGTATTTTTACCACATCATGATCGTGTGCATCTCGTCAAGAAAAGCGGGGAAAGATGCCATGGGTCATGACCTTGCAGCAGCCATGGTGGGCTTGTCTCTTAATATGGGCTACAACTTCTCTCGCTACATCTTCAAAGCAATCAATGATCAGATCAATACAGCAGAGAAGTTTAGGTTCCTATTGTACCCGAGGTTTGTGCAACTTTTGATTGATGATGCATTGCCAAACCTACGTGCTATCGGGGAGAGACTGCAAGTAAAACGGGTGGACAAGAGAGTATTTGCTCTGTTTCTAAAGCCAGGCAGTGTAGAACCTACCCCTGTGCATACTGAACTCTTTGGCCACCTACTTAATGAAGCATATGTCGCACCAGAAGATTGGAATTGGTATAGTCCCAATTCGACACCATAGATGAGTGATGATTCTGATGAACAACAAGAAGAAGAGAATGAAAGTGATGGAGGTGATGACGAAGGTGGTGATGGTGGTGCTGAGGAATCCGATTCAGAAGCAACAGAATCAGATTCTTCTGTTTTCGATGACGCACCATCCCAGGCACACCCGAGGAAATCGGCACAGGTAACCCTGCCTGCGTCGTCTTCTAAAAGAAAGCGACAAAGCTCGAGCAGCGAATATGAGCCGACTTCTGACTCTGACGCTGCTCTACAAAGACAAAGGCAAGAGAGTGACAACAAGAAGAGGGGCGATAGGCAAGAGGTTGCTATCCCCAGGGTTGTAGAGATCCCGACTGTGCAGCAAGTGTAAGCTGCGGCTGCCAGTCCAGAGTCAGAATCTACCCCATCAGCACAACAACTGTACAGAAAGAGGAGAAGGCCACTAGTACAAAGTAATGTGGCAGTCACGGCGGTCACAGAGGAGATTCCTGTGACGGTGACCCTCCCTACTCCAACCGTCCAGGTGACAGTGACTACTCCACTTCTCACGGAGTCAGTCACCATCACCCCAACCATAACACCCACTCCCATCATTACATCCCCACTCCCACATCACACCACTGAGCCGTCAGGTCAACCCTTCAACTATGGTGATTTCTCACAAGGGTTTGACTTTGACACAATCTTCTCCTCCCCCATCCATAATGCTGAAGCCTCATCATCTAGGCATTCTGATCCGTATGAAGCAAGGATCAATGTCTTAGAGACCCAAGTTGCTGGAATGTTGAAGACCATTCAAAAGTCAAAGGAGGAGTTTGATGCTCAACAAGCACAGATCAATTCCCTGGCCGATGAAGTTAGGATTCTCCACAGCCAGAGAACAGGGACAAATGAGCAACTGAAGAATGTTATGGCACAGAACGAGCTGCTAATGAAAACCAATGAAATGATTCTAGGCCACAAAACTTCACTTGAGCTAAGGATGGATTTACAGAGAAAAGAGCACGAAGCGATGGTCAAATTAGTTGAAGAACTGACCAAGAAGCTTGATGTTTAGGGGGAGAAAGAAAAACGGAAAAAGAAAGAGAAAGAGAAAGAGAAGGAGAAAGAGAAAGAAAATAAATCCACTGGTGCTGAGCCTTGTCATCCAGTCGACTTGACTAAGGATGATGATAAAGACAAGGATCCTGAAGCCGGTCTTAGTGGAGGTGAGAACCAAGCTTTGGCGATTGTGCCCATCTCTTCTATTACAATGGCTGAGGGGGAGTCTACTCAGCAAGAGGGTGGTGATACCTCTGGTGGTGGTGGTGATAAAGGGAAGTCAGTGGCTGAAGTACTTAAGGACTTATCTGATGATGAGATCCTATATCTAGAGCCTGACTATTCTAAAGAAGCACAGATCGATGCTCTCTTCAATCTAGAAGAAGGAGAGATCGACTCTGGTGATGACGGGAATGATGAAGATGAGGACGTGGTAATAGAGATTCCCAAGGGCGACGGGGAAGGAGAGTACGAGTTAGAGGATGGTGAGATCTTTGAAGTACCATCGCTTGAATCTCTGCTCGAAACAGGCTCAGTTGACATGGCAAGTAATGTTGAAGCTACAACTGAAGCCTCCCCAGTCGACCCTACACCTGTGGACCCCGAGACACCAAAAGATAAAGACATGCCTTTTGCATCATCTAAGGGTCCAGCTCCCATGTGGCAAAAGACGTCCATCACAGACAAGCACGGAGCTACAGGTATGATCTTGGCTGTTAGGTTCGAGGAGGACAAGCAGCTGTTCGCCATCAAAAGATCTGGTGGGGTTCAATACTTGAAACCAACCAGTGAGGCGTTCAACTCTTTTCCCAAGTACGACCTTGTGAACCTCGCAAACCGTGACCTGCTGAGTCACTCGAGTCATGCAGTAGCAATGGGTTTGTGGGTAACACTACAGTGGGAAGAAAGATCAGGGAAATTCGAATACTTCAAGCCTCAAGTGCCCAGAAGAGTCAAGGATAAGCATGTTGTACATCCTGTGACTAAGAAGCACATAAAGAGATTGGTATACAAGCCAGTGCAATGTGAAACTAAGATTCCCTTGAGCAAGTTATCTCAGGATATTCTTGGTGACATGTGGTACTGGTACGTTGATCCAAAAATGGGAGAGGCTGTGATCATGGGAAACGTTCGTTCCGAGAGTGGGAACACAGTACCAAAAGAACTGATCAGAATCTTTGATGAAGTCTGCTTCATCAACTTTTCTGTGAAAGATCTGGAGGTACTAGCAGAATGCTACTGTGTCCACACGGACGAATGGACAAAGTTCCTTGCTTCTAAATATGACAAGGTGATTAAGTTCTGCCTTGATTACAAGAAGAAGATGGAAGCTAAGGAGCCAGTGCTTTGAAGACTGAAGATTGAAGACTGAAGACGATGAAGATCCCGAGCTGTTGTCAAGGGGGAGTTTGTTGATGCACTTTCCTGTGACAACACTCTGGATAGAGTCTTAGTTTGTATTTCTAATGTCTGTAATTTGTCTTTGTATGTAAGAGTCGTTATGTAATTGTTTATCGAGTTGTATTTACTTTTACATAATGTATGTTGCATTTCTTCCAAGTGTTTTGCGCACTTACATGTGCGCAGGAGAAAGCTCCTGCGTACTTAGCAAGTACGCAGGAAGACCCATGCGTACTTGCTAAGTACGCAAGAGCATTTGGTCCTGCGCACTTGCTAAGTGCGCAGGCATCAGGTCTGTATAAATAGGTTTGGTTCACAGAGGATAAGTACGCATAACTCATATCTTAGACGAACTCAGTTTGTTAAGTACGCAATTTGTAATCTCTCTGTAACCGTCGAGTGTTTATAATAGACAGAGCTTTTATTGTGACTCTCGTGTTTGGTTTACTTTGTTTTAGTTAGACTCTCCGCCTAGTCACGGGTATTCCGCACCCGGTCCGACTAGTAGACCACTTGCATGCAACGATCTGTCACACACGAAGGGACCTACAGTTTGAATAGTACGTTCTGTTTGGCCATCAGTTTGAGGATGGTATGCTGTGCTCATATCTAGACACGTGCCTAAGGCTTTATGTAATGACTGCTAGAAACGAGAAGTGAATCGTGCATCACGATCCGAAATAATGCCAAGAGACTATTTCTTTCAAGTAAGTACGAGTAAGCTTATCCATTTTATCGGTCTCTTTGATTGCTAAGAAGTGAGCGGACTTTGTTAATCGATCAACGATTACCCATATGGTATCACCTCCGGTAGGGGTTCGTGGTAATTTGGTGATGAAGTCCATGGATATTTGTTCCAATTTCCACATGGGAATTTCTAGTTGTTGTAGAAGACCGGATGGTTTTTGATATTCAACTTTGACCTTCGCACAAGTCAGACACTTACTAACATAGGTGGCTATATCGGCCTTCATCTTCGGCCACCAATATAGCACCTTTAGATCATGATACATTTTGTCGAAACCTGGATGTATCGAGTAACGAGATTTATGAGACTCATCCATAACTAGTTCTCTTAGGTTTCTGAATACTGGAACCCATATTTGCTCGACAAAGTAGCGAATACCGTCAGACTTGACTTCAAGTTGTGCTTCCAGACCGCGTGTACTTTCCACCGGTAGATTGTCTTCTTTTAGGGCTTCGAGTTGAGCACTACGAATTTTGTCAGGTAATCCAGGGTGAATAGTAAGCTGTAATGCTCGAACTCGTTTGGGTTTTGTTTCTTTTCGACTTAAGGCATCAGCTACAACTTTAACTTTACCCGGGTGGTATCTAATCGCACAGTCATAATCGTTTAAGAGTTCGACCCAACGACGTTGTCGCATGTTCAACTCTTTCTGCTCAAAGATGTGCTGAAGACTCTTGTGATCGGTATAGATGGTGCATTTGGTACCGTACAAGTAATGTCTCCATATCTTAAGTGCGAAGACTACAGCTCCCAACTCTAAGTCGTGAGTGGTGTAGTTTCTCTCGTGGACCTTTAGTTGACGTGAAGCGTATGCGACCACCTTTTCGCGTTGCATTAAGACACAACCCAGACCCTGAATAGATGCATCACAATATACTACAAAATCATCGGTTCCTTCCGGAAGAGCTAGATTAGGTGCACTGCAGAGTTTCTGGTTAAGATGTTGGAATGCTGACTCTTGGTTATCGCCCCAATTATAGGCTTTACCTTTTTGGGTTAAGGCAGTGAGAGGTTGAGCAATTTTTGAAAATCCTTCGATGAATCGACGGTAATATCCAGCCAATCCCAGAAATTGTCGCACCTCAGTCGGAGTCGTCGGTGCTGCCCAATTCTTGATGGCTTCTATCTTTGATGGGTCGACATGTATTCCTTTCTCGTTAACCACATGCCCTAGAAACTGAACTTCCCGAATCCAGAATTCACACTTGGAAAACTTAGCATACAGTTGCTCTCGCTTAAGTAATTCCAAAATTAGGAGTAGATGTTCCTCATGTTCTTCCTTGTTCTTGGAATAAATGAGGATGTCGTCGATGAAAACGATAACGAATTGGTCAAGGTAAGGCTTACACACACGGTTCATGAGGTCCATGAATACCGCAGGTGCGTTGGTTAACCCGAAAGGCATGAACATAAACTCGTAATGGCCGTACCTTGTTCTGAATGCAGTCTTAGAGATATCCTCTTCTCAGACTCTTAACTAATGGTAGCCGGACCTAAGATCTATTTTGGAATAGAAACTTGATCCTTGGAGTTGATCAAAGAGGTCATCTATGCGAGGCAAAGGGTAGCGATACTTGATTGTGACTTTATTCAGCTCTCGGTAGTCAATACACATACGGAAAGTTCCGTCCTTCTTCTTGACAAATAGTACCGGAGCTCCCCACGGTGATGAACTAGGTCGGATGAAACCTTTATCCAACAAATCTTGCAGTTGAGTGGACAACTCTTGTAATTCACTGGGTGCCAGTCTGTAAGGTGCCCAAGCAATCGATGCTGCTCTGGGTGGTAGGTCAATTTGGAATTCAACTTGACGGTGCGGTGGCAGACCGGGCAGATCCTCGGGAAACACTTCCAAAAATTCACGCACGATGGGAATATTTTCAATCTTCTTCTCTTCTGATGGCTGCTCAGCAACGAGAGCCAAAATAGCCGTATGCCCATTTCGAAGGCATTTTTGTGCTTTCATAAAAGAAATGATGCCCATGACTGCACCAACTCTTTCGCCTTGGACGGAAAGGGTTTCTCCACTCGGGAGAGGGATACGAACAATCTTCTCATGGCAGATAATTTCGGCTTGGTTTTTAGATAGCCAATCCATGCCGACAATTATATCAAAACTACCAAGTGTGACCGGCATAAGATCGATATTAAATATATGTTTAGCTAACTCAAGCTTACATCCCTTAAGAATGTGAGTTGCTTCAATTATTTGGCCATCAGCTATCTCTATTATATACTTAGCTTCTAACAGTGTTTGAGTTCCTTTTATCATATCACTAAGTTTATTAGATATAAAACTTCTATCAGCACCAGTGTCAAAAAGGACAGAAGCAAAGTAATTATTTAGGAGAAACTTACCGGTGACCACATTATGATCGTAACGGGCTTCTCCAGATCCTAGTACGAAGGCTCGTCCTTTCGCACCATTTCCTCCACCATTTCCATTGTTACCACCATTGCCATTGTTATTCTGGTTAGGGTTGTGGTTTCCGTTACCCCCTTTCTTCAATTGAGGACAATTCTTCCGAATATGCCCTTCCTTTTCGCACTCAAAGCAACCCCTTGTGGATCCAGGTTGTTGAAAAGGTTGTTTAGTTTGTAACTCACCCCTGTAATCCTTAGCAGCATGACCTATTTTGCCGCACCTCTGGCAACGGTTGCAAAACCCAAAGTGGTGGAAGTTGCACTTGTTACACTTCGGAGACTTCTTCGCGTAACCACCCTGGTTTTGACCTGTAGAGGTCGACTGGTTGAAGTTCTTATTAGGCTCAAACCTACGCTGTTGTTGCTGCTGCATTTGATTAAACTGGGGTTGGTTGGGTTGGGGTCCTTTGGAGTGAGAGTTGGAGTGGTTGTGGGTGTTGGAATGGTGATCAAACTTGCGTTTGTGATTGTCGGTGGCTTTAGAAACCGAACCTCTCGGAGGTAGAGTCCCTTGTGTCACCGCTTGGTCGGTTAACTTATGGGCAAGTCGGATAGTTTGTTGGATAGTGGTAGGATTGGATGAAGTAACCATGCTTTGTATTTGAGGCACTAGACCTCCAATGTAAAGCTCAATTCTCTTGTAATCAGGAGTTACCATATGCGGGCACATAGTAGCAAGTTCATGTGAACGTGTGGTGTAGAGTTCAATTTCAGAACCCTCCATCTTTAGGTTCCAAAACTCTCCCTCTAACTTTTGGATCTCATCGCAAGGACAGTATTCCTCCTTCATTGTTGCTTTAAATTCCTCCCACGGGAGTCCATTCGCCATGGCCAGACCCAACATTTGGACCTGGGCGTTCCACCATGTGAGTGCCGGGCCCTCCAAAGTTTCGGCGGCAAACTTTACCTGATTAGCCATGGTACAGTTGCACATGGCAATCACCGATTCAACCTTCTCAAACCAACGAAGTAGTCCAACGGCTCCTTCAGCTCCACTAAAGGCGTGGGGCTTGCAATCCATGAATGCCTTGAAAGTGCAGGCGGGTTGTTGGTTTTGCTGGCCTGGATTTAGAAATAAAAATAGGATTGGAATTATAGAGTTTAGGAAGATGTTTTTAGGAGGTGGATTGACATCATTAGTCAATAGCTAAAGCATTTACCTACAACATTCTGTGCTGCTAGAGCCTCCGCCACACTATCGTTTATTAGTGCCGCTAGCTCTGCTGCCGTCATGTTAATGGTACCCCGACCACCGGCACGGCCTCCGCGTCCTCTCCCTGATATGATTCTTCACAATCACAAATGAAAAATAATGAGAAATATATCGCATATTAAACATTATTCAGGTATGAGTAAGGAGGTACAACATCTAATATTTTGAAAATTAAATAAATTGTAAGACTACAAAATAAATAACTCAAATATTAAACTTCTCATGCTTTTATTGGATGGGAACAACCTTACCCATCTAGGTTTGAAAAGAGAAATAACATCAACAAAAATAGGCATGAAAAGGAAGATAGAATAGGAAGATCATCAAGCATCTTCGTCATCGGAAGAAACATACGATTGTGCATCATCTATCTCCACTGGTTCTTCCTCCAAGGGCTCCACCTCGAAGGGCTCTTCTTCAAAAGGCTCCTCCTTAAAAGGTTCCTCCTCAAAAGGCTCCTCCTCGCCATCAGAAAGTGGAATCTCCTCAGGAAATAGAGTGGCTTGCAGTTGAGCTTCCAAGTGAGTCACCCTCTCTTGAAGACCCTCAGCAGTGTGATTTGCTACATGTAGCTGAGCTTCCAGAGCATTCACCCTCTCCAGAAATCCTCCCATGTCATCGTCCGAGGTGTCCACCCTCGTCTCCAAGTGTGTCACACGATCCACCAGAAGGTTATGGACCTGGTCAGTTACTGCTAGTTCAGCAGTTAGAAGTTCTATCCCTACTTTATTCTCCTCTATTTGAGGCTCTCTCTTCAAAATATCCGGTATCTCATCGGTAGCATCTTTCACAATGCTCAACTTTCTAGACATATAAAACACAAAAGCTACAAAAGCTTGTTCCATAGTACATGGAAAGCTAGGCAAGGTAGGTGATGAGGAAGTAGAACCGAAGTAAGGTGATGGGACATTTCCCATTTCGATCCATCTTTGGATCATTTGTGGGTATGCATTCCAGTTTTGAGCAGGATTCATTGCCTGCGCGCTGCTCGCTTCCCCTTGGTCAATTGAATAGTCACTGGAAGTAGTCCGGCGCCTTTTGGACTCCGGGGATGATAGGATAGGTACCTTATGTCTTGGTGCCTTAGGTGATGAAGGTGGGGTTGACGACATGTTCCTGTAACAATACATATAAGTGCCAAACATCCAAATGACATGTAACTAATGTGTGAGTCTATAGTCTAGTATGCAATCCTAGTTCTCTATAACCAATGGCTCTGATACCAATCTGTCACACCCCCAATTTCAACTAACGGAGTTTTACCGTTTGGGAAGTGATGAACCAGGATCTCAGACATTAGTTACTTTGAACGACTCTACATGGGACTAAAAATGAAAATATCATTTAAATCAGAGTATCAATGCGGAAGCGTAAAGAAAGTAAATGCGCAAAATACACGCGCCCAAAACCAAAGTCCAAAAGTCCAAGAAGTCCAAAACTTCCAACCAAAACAAGTACAATAGAATAATTCAAACAATTACAAAATAGTCATAATCAAAGAAGTTGAATCCCATGCATGTCCTAACGTGCACCTGTGTCTTATCTTAGCGACCTGAGAAAACATGTAAGAAATATGTCAACACGAGGTTGGTGAGTCACAAGTTTCAATATATGTAAATAAGCGTTTACCAGATTTATGTTCATTCAGTACGTATCTATAGGTAGCTAACCTATGTTCATGTTCAGCTCAAGCGCTCGCAACCGAAGCTGACTGTTTGTTTATTGCCTCCTGGCAGGTCTATCAACACTGGCGGTGTGAGTAGGCTAACATTTCACCCGTTCGATATCTAATCGAGTTAGCGCGACTAACGCGGGTGGGATTTGTCAAACCCAGTAGTATTACTAAATATTACCTCGCTAAGATCCATATTAACGGTCCGATATTAGTTGAGGACTTTCTGTGATAGCGTGTTACGCTTAGCATTTAACATTGATATCATACGAATTACAAAATCCAAAATTGTTTAGTCATGTTTTCTCCCCCAAGTTAAAATAGTAAAAGGGGCCGTGAAAACTCACATGCGTTGCGTTGTAGGTAGTATCACACAAAGGACAAGTTGGAACCACGTGTTTAAGTCTCAATCGACTTACGAATGCCCTAAAATTATAAACACATAAATTAGGGACAAAAAAATGGGATTTATTGGGATACGTGACGACGACACGGAATGTTGAACGTCTTAAAAGAAACGCTCTAAAGATCAACGAGTAGACGAATTTGTCCATGGGAATAGGGTTTTCCTTAATTCAATAATTAAGATAGACACGTTTTGTGTCGAGCAAATAATAAGTTATAAATGTATTTATTTGCGTGTTCATTTAAAATGGTCACGGGGAAATAATATAATTTAATATATTATTTTAAGTTTGTATGATTTACCAAATAATCCTTTGTGTGGAAAAATAATAAATATATTATTTTTTAATTCGAGTATATACACTTAAGTAATTAACATAAAAAAATTTATATTATTTATAAATTTTGAAACGTTACGTAGGGTTTACAAACATCGTAAAATGATATAAAATATATTATTTTTATTTGAGATTACGGGGTGAAAATAATATACACATATTATTTTATTCGAGGTCGTGGTTTGAAGATAATATGATTATACTATTTTTAAAAGTGGAATTAATAATAAATTTAGGATATAAATCCAAACCCGAGCCTACGGGTGGTTTCTCGGGCTAAAACACTTTAATATAGTATTATAATAATATGGGATAGGTTTTTATAATTAAAATACTAATAAAAACTACTCTAAAAACGAATTAGGGGTGGAGGGACTCGAACCCGGGTCTCCTCCCCCACAGTCAATCGTTTTAACCATAACAGCCCGCTAGGGTTTCGCAACAAATCCCAGAACGAATTGGTTTTAACACTAATGGTTCCTGTGCTCGTCCCCCCTACGCGATCCGAACCCAAGTCTATCCCAAAACTATCAATTTCGACATTGATCTGCAACGAGGGGTTAGGGGTTTTGTTCCTTGGTTTCATACGACTTTGTGGTGTGATTTAATTGCGAAAATATCATGTTTAAGTTTGTTAATTTTGGTTTTGAAATCCCGAACCCTAGAATAAGAACAAGGGATCGATTTGATCTACTCCGATAATGAAATTGGTTGGGATCAGATGGTTTTTAGTAAACGAGTGATTTCGAAACTACATGTATGATTTAATTTGGTTGAAACTGTGTTGAAGATCAAACACCCCAAAATCGATTATGAACAAACCCTAATTACGGGGTCAAGATCAATTCGATATTGTTTGACTGAATTATCATAGGGTTATCCATAAACGAAGTGTTGTGATTCTAATGGAGTGATTTAATTTGATGTAAACATGTTCAGAGGTGGGGTTCGATTAAACCAGTTATATATGAACCCTAGAATCTGAACTTTGATCGATTTGATGTTATAAGGCCGAATTAACATAGGGCTTTCATTCACGAAGTTAAAACGAAACGAAAGGTATGAACAAACTACCTGATTGAATATGGATTGCTAGTGGTCGACTAGAACTTATCTCCGACTCCGATGGGTTGATATCCGACAACCTCTTATGCTTCTTCAGCCGAATTGGATGGTGAAATCAGTTCTGAATGATGCGAATTAGGTGATTAGAGGGTTTGATTTCGAGAATAACACACCACATGGTCGAATTCGATGAACTAAGACGTGAGGGTCGACGTTTATGGTTTAAAGTTCTTAATGAGGTTAATTTGTGCTCATTATGGACCAATAATGGATGTAAATGATCCAATGATGATCTCCATAATCATAATTATGCGTTACAACTTGAATTTGAATCGATTATAGTTTGTTGTTTGCGAATTTGGATTCAAAGGGGCTATGGGTTTGACTCTCAAAGTTAACAGAAGCAAAACTCATTTGATTTTGACTTTTTGGAGTCAACATAAAGAGTTTAGGGTTATTACAATATTAGTCCTTGTACTATTAGTTGGAATAATGATAGAAACAATCCCTGGAGTTTTCGATGAGGTTAATTAGGTTAACTTTAACTGGATTTTGTTAACGGAGTTAACTGGAAAAGTCTGGATTGTCACAAAAGGAAGTGAAATATGAATGGGGTCCAACCCAAAAAAACCAATTTGAGGAACTTAAGACGCGATTAACCCAAGCTCCAGTCTTGACACTACCTGACGGAAATGAAGACTTGGTAGTCTACTCTGATGCTTCGGGTCAGGGTTTAGGCTGTCTACTTATGCAAAGAGGAAAGGTAGTTGCTTACGCCTCGCGACAACTAAAGATTCATGAGGTTAATTACCCAACTCATGATCTAGAGTTAGCGGCAGTAATTTTCGCATTAAAAATATGGAGGCACTATCTGTATGGAGTTAAATGCACCATTTACTCCGATCACAAAAGCCTGAAGTACATTTTCAAACAAAAGGAATTAAACATGAGACAAAGAAGGTGGTTAGAGCTACTGAAACACTATGACTGTGAGATATTGTACCATCCCGGCAAGGCAAACGTAGTGGCTGACGCTTTAAGTAGAAAGGAAGAATCGGCACCTATCCGGATCAAAGCGTGTCAACTGTGTACGAATTAGGTTTGGCCGGATGTGGATACCGAGCCAAAATCCTCGATGAGGCCCATAAGTCTCGCTATTCTATCCACCCAGGGACAAACAAAATGTATCAAGACTTGAAGAAAGAATACTGGTGGCCTGGCATGAAGAATGATGTGACTGAGTACGTGAACAAGCCCCTAACGTGTTCACTAGTTAAGGCCGAGCACCAGAAACCATGGGGTAAAATGCAACCCTTACCAATACCAGAATGAAAGTGGGAGGAGATCACGATGGACTTCATTACTAGGCTACCGCGAACACCTAAAGTCAATGATACCATTTGCGTGATCGTCGACCGCTTGACGAAAAGTGCTCACTTCTTGCAAAATACATTAGACTTCTTCGTCTGAAAAGCTAGCAGAAATATTTATCACGAAAATTATGAGCAGACATGGTATGCCGCTGTCGATTGTGTCCGACAGGGATACTAGATTCACGTCAAGGTTTTGGATGAAATTCAATGAAGCGATGGGCACTAGAATGAACATCAGCACCGCTTACCACCCTCAAACCGATGGCCAATCTGAAAGGACCATTCAGACCTTGGAGGACATGCTCCGGGCCTGTATCATTGACTTCGGTGGGAGCTAGGACAGCCATCTACCATTGGCAGAATTTTCATATAACAACAGCTATCACTCAACTATTGGCATGCCGCCATTTGAAATGTTGTATGGAAGGAGATGTAGGACCCCGGTTTGTTGGGGGGAAATTGGACAGAAGGATTTTGCAAGTCTCGAAGTGGTCAAAGCTACTTCCGAGAAATTTGATCAAGTCAAAGCTCGAATGAAAGCCGCAAAATATAGACAGAAATCATACATGGATAAGAGAAGAAGGGATTTAGAGTTTCAAGTAGGGGACATGGTACTGTTAAAGGTATCACCATGGAAAGGAATCATCCGATTCCGAAAACGTGGCAAACTAAGTCCAGAGTTTGTAAGACCTTTCAAGATTTTAGCAAGAGTGGGTCAAGTTGCCTACAGACTCGAACTACCCATTGAGCTTACTGGAATACACCCTACGTTCCACGTGTCGCACTTACGCAAGTGCCTAGCTGACGACACCGCTCACATACCTTACGACGAGATCCAGGTGGATAACAGTCTAAATTATGTAGAGGAACCAATAGCCATTCTTGACCGAGCTGAGAAACGACTACGCAATAAGTCGATTCCTTTAGTCATAGTACAATGGAAGCACAGAAAGGGGTCAGAAGCTACATGGGAGAAAGAAGAGGAGATGAGGGGACTACACCCTCAACTGTTTAACGTATAATTGGTTTCGAGGACGAAACCTCTTTAAGGAGGGTAGACTTGTAACATCCCTAAAATAGTAAATAAATAAATAATAACTCGAGCGAAATTTAGTCGTCAAGAAATGAAATAAGAAATGAATGAACGGAAAATGAATGGGATTGGGCTCGGCTCCAACGAGCCGAGGGAAGCCCATGTATATAAGGATCAAGGGAGCCTCAACTCCACCATTTTCAATCTTAGAGAGAGAAAGGAGAGCTCGGGTCTAGAGAGAGAAAGTTGACGGATCGACCCAGGAATGAAGGATCGTGTTACTACTAAGCTTGTGAGCAAAACCTCCGAATCAGAATTTAGATTCAGGTAACAACTCGAGCTAAATTTGAGATTATGTTGGGTTTTCGGGTTTTGGGTAAAAAGGTAACGTTTTGAAGGATGAAACTTGAAAATAAGCCTAGGTCTAGCATCTAGAATGAAAACCGAACGTTTTGAGCAAAGAAAGTTGGGATATTGGCATGATCAAATTCGCATGCAAAAACTTTGGACTTTTGGGGAAGAAGACAGCCTGATAGGCGAACTTAAGGTTGGGGCGAACTTATCAAGTTCGCTTGACAAGTTCGCTTTATGTTCACCTGGTAAGTTCTCTTAAGTCATCAAGGGGCGAACTTAGTTATGTTCGCCTGGTTATGTTTGCCTACTCAAGTTAAGCGAACTTAGGACAAGTTCGCCTATATGTTTGCCTAGACTATGGGCAGCGAACTTAGCCTTAAGTTCGCCTAGATCAGAATGAGTAAAAGCGTATAATTTAGATTAGGTCTGATGTATGTGTAATTGACCAATTCAGATCGTGTGTGGCGCTCGTCGGACCGTTGTTAGGACAGAACGAGACTAGCTTATCAGGTGATTTCTATGTGCACCCTTTATGTTATGTGCAAACCATTTTAAATGTTTTGGGGCTGAAGTGTATACACTAAATGAATAAGTGTTATGAATGTCAATGTGATTATACGTGATATATACATATATATTAAAATGAATTACGAACCAGGAATGAAACGTATATTACAAAGAATGAAATGAAAAGAATGGCATTACACAAATAAATGGAACCTTGCTTTATATTATATATATATTTCTTGTCATGAATATATGTAAACGTTATGGACGCTTCGTGAATAACGGCTAATTCGGTAGACGGACGACCACGTGACTATTTTACAACCGGAACAAATACGTTCCTTCATCAGCTAGGACGTATTAAAGGCATTAATGGACGGTCGAAGCAATTGCCTTATTATATGTAGAACGGTTGCATAAATAATAGCCGCGTGGGAAACGGATGCCTTGGGGCAGACGGACGAATTAACGGACTACGACGGTAGGACAGGTTTTAGGCGGACGGACAAAGGTTGTCAGACGGATTTATGTTACGACGGACGGTTTCTAGGGCCGGGCGGTTTATGAAACGGACCACGACGGTAGTTTTCATGGCGTTTGTCTTTGTGACTCACACAACAATTATGACGGGTTGATCACCCTTATGTGTATGACTAGTGAATGTTCTCCCCAAAGTAAGTATGTATATATATATACTCAGTATGAATGATATGTGAGAACAGTAAAGCAAGGAATATGTAAATGTATGTATCTTATATTATATAAGTAAATATGATACTTAATGATAAGATAAAAGTTATGTCTGCTTGTATTTAAACTAGAAATCACCAGCATTAGCTGACTTTTAGTATACATTTCAGGTGACAAAAGGAAGTGTCGTGCGAAGGCATGATGGTTACCCGGCATGTGACTGACATCCCACTTTTATATATGTTAAGACAATGCTATGTTTTTAATTGTTAAGACTTCCGCTGTTATGTTATGTATTCGAATGATGTTCGCTTTCGCTACTCTTGAATGCTTTTAAATTAAATTCAGTATTATGACTATGTTTATGAGTAAATCCAACAAGTGAGGTTACCCGGGGAAAAA
Source organism: Smallanthus sonchifolius (assembly GCA_023525975.1). Taxonomy (NCBI): domain Eukaryota; kingdom Viridiplantae; phylum Streptophyta; class Magnoliopsida; order Asterales; family Asteraceae; genus Smallanthus; species Smallanthus sonchifolius. The sequence continues at coordinate 31,651,094 of CM042045.1, forward strand.
GGGGCCTTACAATCCAGTATAATGTATATTTCAAACAAACAAGTTTCATGTATTATGTGATTAGTGTAATATTATGTATATTGCAAACAACTAAGTTTCATGTATTATGTGATTAGTGTAATATTATGTATATTGCAAACAACTAAGTTTCACGTATTATGTGATCGTGTATAATGTGCTCAATCATGTATCAAACAAACAAGTTTCATGTATTATGTGATTTACCTAGTATTATGCATATTGTAGACAACTAAGCTTCATGTATCATGTGAATGTTGATATGTAAGTTATTGGATTTCATGAGTAATGTAAACTATCAAATTTTGCAGATAGTCGAGTGTTGCAGACAAACGTGTTGTTTGGCGTTCATGAATACCGTGGGTAGTTGGATTTTTAAATTTTGTAATCTTGTTGAGATTTATAGGGATGGCTAATGCCTGCGCGAAATGGTTCATCTCATTACGGTGCTTAGTACAATCATACATTTCTGAAGGTGTAGGATGACGAGAAGGTTGTGTAGATATTTGTGCTCTTTGTTTGTAAATAAATAACTAGTTGTAATTTATTCTTGTTTGTATATAAAATGGTAAAAAATAGAATAATTAACTATATGGATAATTAAATGAAAACATTTTTATTATTATAAAGAGACTATTTTTAAGAGAAAATAATGACTAGATTTTTTAATAATTAAGTCAAGGTTTAATAATAATTAATTTAACGAGAAAAAGTCATAATTAATTATCAATTAAAAATAATGCTTTTATAAAACAAGTTGTATTAAATTTCTTTACAAGGTGAAAAGGTTTATAGAAAATTTATATTTCAGATACTATCTAAACGTTTGATAAATGCTTTGTTTGAACAAAATAACGATGTTTAAATCAGATAATATAGTGATTAGTTACAAAGAACGCTTAAGTACGTGTACTAAATTGTAATAAACAAAACGATGGTGTTTAGATTGTACTCGTTTGATAATATAATCAAATGGATACTTTGATAAATCAAAGAGATTCAAATTCTTATACTTTCAAGAAGATATGCTTTAGCCTATACGTGAACACTCACTTCTGGAATTCCTGGTAAAGCATACGGATCCTTCGGTTTATTTGGATTTATATGAAATGCTTTCCTAGACAGAAGACCCAAAGTACAAGCATTCACCCTTCTGGATTGCACATGTTCTTTACTAATTTTTAGAACTCAAAACTTTGAAGGGATTTTAAAATGTTTTGATAGGTTTTAGGCCTAAGAGTTTAAATTCTTCACAGGTGATGATGATGAAGACGTAATTCTAAATGTGTGAGAGTGAAGTTGTATAAAGACTTAGATATAAATAAGTGTGTGGTAAAACTTAGGATAGCATTTAATGGCCTCAAATAAGTAGCACGTAATCAAACAGTGACAAAGAAGGTATTATATAGGTAGCAATGTTTTTAAGCATGTGAGTTATCAAGTAGTGTAGCATATAACTATCATGTATTGTATCATGTGATGTAACACTTAGAATAACATGTAAGAAGGTCACACATAATAGTCAACATGTAGCACAATGAGGCAAAAATCATATAACATAGAGCATGGCATTTGATAGGTGTCATAAGGTTATAGTCTAGGTCAAAAGTGTCTAATAACCTAATTCCTATAACCATGGCCCTGATACCAATCTGTCACACCCCAACCGACGACGGAATACGTCGGGGCGGGACATGTAGATTGTTCAAAAGCACATGGTTCAACTAAAATTCCATATATAAGATTTACTGAACTTCATAACAAGTTCAACTAATACAATCGAAGAAAATGAAATACGTCAACAAGGTTTTACTATTTATTTAACTAGGTCCTCAATTCCTATGTGTAGCATCTTGAATATGAACTCAAAGCTTAGTACCTGAAACATGTTTAAAATGAAAGGGTCAACTATAAATAGTTGCTGAGCATACATAGGTTTTGACTCTAAATAGTATCATTGTGTTTGTGTATATACAATCCATACATATCATGGTTAATAAGGCAATTATGGAGAGTTACTATTGTGAAACCAAGTTGTACAATCAAACATTTGTAACTAGCATGCAAATAACCAAATTGTGTTGTCGGCAACAATCACCCTAACTGGGTGGGTTTGTCAGACTCAATAGATCTATCATTATTAACCGCCGGCTTGTGAAGTTAATGATTGCACATGTAAATTGCACACAAATTGTAGTTTGCACACCTAGTACTCAAACATAAGGCTCAAATTTCACACATGAATGTAGGGTGGAATTGTATTGTTTAGTTTGTAAACATTATATAATTGTACTCATGTTCCACCCCAAAAATGTAAATAGTGTAAAAGAGGCTATGTAAACTCACCTTGAATAATAGAGAGTCGAACTTGCAACTTGTAGCAACAAGAATTAAGGATGACCTAAGTTGAATAAAATATGTTATTAAAATGTAGGAACGATTAAGGGAAACAACAAGGGAACGATTTGGGATTTTAGGGTTTTGAAATGAACGAGTGATCGAGGATATGAATAGAGTTTGTAAATGATGTTTTATAAAGTTTATTTATAAAAAGGAGGACATGTGTCAATAATAAGTATTATTTGCAAATATAAAATTATAATAAATAGCTTAGTGTAATATTTACATTTTTTTTAGTAAGACAATGTCAAAGGTGTTTAAAACTTGGCATTAAAATGATCATTATTTCGAAATATTATATAAAATGATATTTATAAGGATATGATTTGAAATTAATACTTAGTTATGCAATTGTAATATTACAAATTACGAAATCCATGCTATATTATTTGTGAAAGTAATAACTCGATAGATATACTAATAAACAGTTATTAAAATTAGTAAAACTAATAAAATAATATGTCGTTTTAACGGTTTAGGTTACGAACATATCTATAACCCTTTTGGATTAATAAAAATTATGACGTTACGAAATATAACTATTTTATAATATTAAAGGTTATAAAATAATAAGGTTTATGACGATAAAATAGGTTGCTATCGATTGCGCGAGCCCCGAATCAGTTGCTCCGATCTCCACAGGGACTTTTCATGGTGATTTCGACTTTTAAATGGTTAGGGGCTTTGATAGGGTGAATAGAAATGCGTCTACTGCTAGTAAATCGAATGAGATTCACGAGATTAAGCTTGATTTATGGATATGTTTCAAGGTTTCCCGTTTTTAATCGGGTTTTGACTTTTGTGATTAATGACTGAAAGAGAACGTATAAAGAAAAAAAAAAGAAGATGCGTGCGTGATTTAAGGAATCATAATTTGACTGAATATGGTAACAACCTTGCTTGATATCAACGAATTTGTGAGATTGATTTGCGATTTTGACTTTTAAAAAGTCAAAATGTGTTGTTGCAGGGTACAAGAGGAAGAAGGGAGGAATATGATGGGGGGTTCAAGGCCCTTTTCTTTTCTCGTGTAAAATTGCTAAGTTATATAATTCTCTTTTATGAAATTCATAAAAATATAAAACTCATATACATATCTTTATTTTATAAATAAAACCTCATTTTAATAAAACTTAAAAGTTTATAACTAATTTAATTAATAAATGATATAAAACAATATTTAGAATCAAAAGTTAATAATATCAAAACTTCAAGTCGTTAAACGTTTGAAATTGGTATGAAATGTAAAGATATGTTATAACGAGGTTGAAATAGCATGACGTGTCACGAACGTTTTTATTGAATAAAATAAAATACTACAGGCAAAAAGTAATGGATGTTACAAACACCGTTTGCAGCTCAAACGCCCATCTCTGCTGATCCAGAAAGAAAACTCGTTGACAAGCATCATTATCATTCTATGATTGGTTCTCTACTGTATCTCACCGCTAGCCGTCCGGATATCATGTTCGTCGTTTGCTATTGTGCCCATTGTCAAACAAATCCAAAAGAATCCCATGAATCTGCTGTTAAAAGAATCTTCCGCTACCTAAAAGGATCTCCCAAATTAGGGCTCTGGTATCCCAACACGAGTAGTTTTGATTTGGTTGGCTACTCTGATAGTGATCATGGTGGATGTCAGCTCGACAAAAAATATGTGTCGGGTGGATGTTAGTACTTAGGACATTGTCTGGTGTCGTAGCAATGCAAGAAATAAACTTCAGTCACTATTTCTTCTGCTGAAGCTGAGTATATTGCTGCTTCCAATTGTTACTCTCAAATCATATGGATTCGAATCAAATAATGGATTATGGTATCAACTTGAAGCAGACTCTAATGTTCATCGACATTGAAGCTTGTGTGAAAATTGTGAAAAACCCAGTCTATCATTAAAAAAAAACACATCGACGTGCGGGTTCATGCATCCGGGATGAATATGAAAAGGAATACATTCAAGTCCTTCCTGTTAGCACAAATGATCAGAAAGCTGATATCTTCACGAAGGCATTTGACAAATCCAAGTTTCTTGATCTTTTGCAGAAATTGGGTTTGTTGAACTTTGAGTAATATATTCTATATCTACTGCATAGTGTGTATAGCTTTCATTTATTCTCTTTTCAAAACTCCAAAAATATTTTCTTTACCAAAACATTTTGAGAATCGGGTTACAAAAATATTGATAAATGAAAATTTCATTTAAAAAGGGCGGTTTATGAATAAAATTTTCGGGGGAAAGTATCTATGATAGAAAAAGAGAAAAAGAAAAAGAAAAACTAATTATATGTCTATCTCTGCATAATTGTTCTTATGGGAAATGATAGTTAAACTGACATACTTGGTCTCTGTCTGAAATAGATCAAAAAGGAGGAAGCGGTTATACTGAAGGACATGTTGATAGGCTCAGCATTCAAACAATTAGACTCCAACTCGGTCACAAAAGATAACGAATGCTGAAAAGTGGATATGCCACAATAACTATAGTCCCATCACAAAGGGGTTGAGAGTATCTATTACATATATTTATATTAAAAAGAAAAACAAAAATACAAAAATACACGCAATGACGTGCATTAGGAAATAAAAGACGTGCAACGATATACAATCTATGCAAAAGACACCAATGAAGTGCATTCTAGTACTAAATATGTCAATCTTGAGCTAAAAGACACGCAATGTCAGTGACGTGCAATAGGATTCTCGATGATCAACTTCTTAAAGATACCTTGAACTGTTCACAGACCCACACTAGTTATGCTCTTTTAGATATTTTAGGATTCTCGATGATGAACTTCTCTGAGTATGCGATGGCATAGACCTGAAGCTCTCATCATCGTACTCAAAAGACCATGAGGATGGGTAGGTTATACCAAGACATGTGTGGGGAACACTGACTTCACTTAACACTACCAAAACATGATAAAAACTTGTTGGTTGTATGTTGAAAGAACGATGCATGAGTTTCAAAGGACAAAAATATCAAAGTTGTTCGTAGGCCGTGTGCATCCAAAATCAACAAACAAATGTTTTGATGACAACTCTTGTCGGTATGATTCCATAAAAACAAGTTTGCACGTTTTTATATCAATAAATTGCCTTTAGCCTTGTTTCCAGCTCTTATGCGTGATTTATGAGGTATTATCTCTGATTAAAATATCCCTTGAATTCCTCGGATTATAAAATCAAGCTCGAAAACTGATTTGTTTTGGTCAAAATTTCAAATTTGTAAATACATGAGAAATAGCGACTCTTGGGCCGATTCTCCAAGAGTCGACCTTCCTAAATTTACGGTGTATATAAGGGTAAAAAGGGGGATAAATCATTTTATAAAAACAATAAAAGTTACTTTCTCTTCTCTAGCGAATAGCTCTTAACTGATTCTTGCTCATCTCTCTCAAATACTACTCATTGTGTGGATTATATTCATTATCAAGGTAATGGCAACAGAAAATTTAGCTACCGATCATCGTCACAATATTCCCATTATCTTTCCAGAACCCATACCAGATGAATTTGCTAAAGTTACAAATTGGGCACTACAAAGTAGGATCTCATACATAATCACATGGAACGAACCAGTGTTTAAAGATCTTATAACCGAATTTTGGAATAATATTGAAACATCCATACACTCAATCATCAATGAGCGAATAATCAGATCCACGGTTGTCGATCAAAAGATCGGTGTATATGAAAGCACAGTTCGTGAGGCATTGAAACTTCAAGACTCCTACAGCACGGATAAATCAGAAGTTGAAAAACGCTTTATTAGGGAGCTCAGTTATGAAGAAAACTTTAGTAAGGGAGAGATTCTGAAAAGAGGACTATCAAAAGAATGGAAAGCCATTATGTACATCTTTATGCATTCTATGTCTCACAAAAAGGGAGGATACGGTGCTCTTGGGATGAAATAGGGAGGTGTTATAATAAAACTCTGCAACAAGGAAACCTGCAACATTTCTGGTCTCATATTCGACTAGATGTACAATAATCTCTCCAAAGGCAAGTGGCTATTGTATCCTCGTTTGTTTAAATGATTCTAAATCAGGTCCTGAAAAAGCGTGCTCCAAAAGAAATTCATATGAAATTCTCAAAACTTGATTCTCGCTTCTTTACCAATCTTCAAAGAAATCATGAAAGCTTCTCAAGAAAGGACACACCTTTTTTCAAGAAAATGACTAAAAAGGAAATCATCCCAACTGTTGATAGCTCATTCGAAGAAGGTTACATCCCTTTGAAAAGTGTTGGAAGACCATGCAAGCGAATAAAAACAAATGAAGAATCCAAAAATGTTGTTGTCCGAAGAAAAGGGAAAAGCAGTTGAGGTGCTTGATGGAAAGAAGGAAAGGAGAATTGAAGTTCCAAGAGAAGGATTGATGAGGTCAGCTAGGTTGGCCTATCAAAGGGAACAGGAAAGGACTCAACAAGATGATTCTATCACCCTTCTTCTTACTGATGAGGTCATCGAAGCAGATCTTTTGGCAAGTTTAACTCTAGCAGCATTAAGGCATCCTTCGCCTGTGCAACTAGAAGGAACTTCTGGAACACCTCACTCCCTATTAAAAGTCAAACCATTCCTCCTACCTGCAATCCAGAACAATCAACTCCTGTCAACAAAAATGGATTGGTGATACCATGCAATGTTGCTCCCTCTCATCAGTCTGAAAAAGAAGCCTTCTGACATTGAAAATCTTAGTCAAAAATCAAATCTCTTAGAAAATCTCATGAAAAGCAACGGAAGGACATCGTGGGATTGAAAAGAAGATGGAACGAATATAACAGGTTAAATAAATTTCATCGAAAGAATATGATCGGAGTGGCTAAGGCATTGGCCGTGGTGATAAAAGGTGCTGAAAACATTCTTAAAGAGCTAAATGCTCTAAGAGGAAGCAAGAAAAGGCTTCTAACATTTTATGACGTATTTGAGATTGCCAGTGTTGAGAATGATGAGGATTCAAATGAGGATGATGAGGAGGAGAGTGAGTGAGAAGATTGAGGAGGATGGCCCAAGGAGTTTTGAAAGAGTCATGAATGCAACGGTTTCGGGGGAAATTGTTGTAACCAAAGAAATCGTTATATTCCTAATAATCAATAGGGGCTTGTTTGAAATTTTTGTAACTAGGTTTTTGGGTACTCTTTATGAGTCGATAGGTCAGTTGCCAGCCGATTGTTATTAAACGGCTATCAGCATGTCGACTTTTGCTATTATGTCTATAAATAGCGACCCCAAAAACCTAATTTAGCAGCTCTTGTTCAATACGTCGTTACTATAGTCAATTTGAGAGCCAATAGTGATTGGAGTTTTTTTTTTCAAAAAGGTGTTGGTGGAGAAAATATTTACCAAATAGGTGTAGTTGAAAACTTATTTACCAAAATGAGTGTTTTTCTTTATTTCTTTATTTTTAACTAATCTATTATCTTTTTTTTAAACATCCTTTATAAAAATTAAGCGTTTTCTTCAGTACTTTTTTTTAACTCCGTTCGCTTTTTTATAAACATTTTTTAACGCCATTCGCTTTCTTTAAACATTATTTTAAAATGTTCGTTTTTATCTTTTTGTTTTTCTAAACGTCTTTTTTTAAACCGTTTGTTTTGTTTAAACATATTTTTTAAAACCGTTTGTTTTTTCTAAACGTTTTTTTAAACCATTCGTTTTGTCTAAACGTCTTTTTAAAAAGCGTTCATTTTTGCTTCTAAACGTATTTTTAAAAGCGTTCCTTTCTTAAAAGGACGGTTTAGAAAAATAAATTAAAGAGTAAATTTCGCTTTTGGCCCCTGTGATTTGACTTGTTTAACCCATTGAGTCTAAAAACGATTTTTTTAACATATCAGCCCTTAAGGTTGTATTTTTATAACCATTTTAGCCCATGCTACTAACTCTGTTAACTTTTTCTGTTAAGTTTAGGGGCATTTAGTAATTTTATTTCTAATGGACTAGTTTAACCATCTCAATCCAATAAAATTTTTTTTAGTTTTTTGATAAATGTTTTGTACTTATTAAAAAACTTTTTTTTTACCTTTTTAAAGTCATTTTTTTTTGTTTTTTTTTCCCAAAAAAACGTATTTTTAACTATTTTAAAAATGTTTTTTCAACTTTCCTAAATTTTTTTTAATGTTTTCGTAAAAATGTTTTTAAAAACATTTTTTTAGTTTTTTTATAAAAAAAAAACGTTTTTTAGCTTTTTCATAAAATGTGCGGTTATAGAGAACGTTTTAAAAATAAATTTTAAAAGGATTAAAAAACACTTTCTCTAAAAAACATAAGAGAAACCTTTTAAAATTAATTTTAAAAATATACATTCTTAGAAAAGTAAAAAAAAATCTAATAGTCAAAAAAACATTTTATAAAAAACTAAAAAATTGTTTTTAAAAACATTTTTAAGAAAAGATTAAAAAAATATTTTTAGAAAGGTTAGAAAACGTTTTTAAAAAGTTTGAAAAAAGACGTATTTATAAAAAAACAATTTAAAAATAACGTTTTTAAATAAGTACAAAAAAATATCAATTTTTTATTAGACTGAAATGGTTAAAATAGCCTTTTAGAAACAAAATTACTAAAATACCTCTAAATTTAACAGAAAAAGTTAATAGAGTTGGTAGGAGGGGCTGAAATGGTTATAAAAATGCAAACTCAGGTACTGATATGTTAAAAGATACATTTTTAGACTGAAAAAGTTAAACATGTCAAACCACAGGGGCCAAAACAAAATTTACTCTAAATTAAAAAATGGACGTTTTGAAAAAAAAAAACGTTTAAAAAATGAACAGTTATAAAAAAGATATTTAAAAAGTGTACGGTTATAAAAAAAATATATTGAAAAAAACAAACGGTTTTAAAATTGACGTTTAAAAACAAACTATTTTAAAAAAGACATCTAAAAAAATCAAGAGATATTTAGAAAAACGAACGGTAATAAAAAAAAGAGTTAACCAACGTAGATTAGATAAAACGTTTAAAAAACGAATGGTGTTGAAAATGTTGAAGAAAAGCTAATGGTCTTGGAAAAAAAGTTGTTAGATTAATTAAAAATAAGAAAAATAAATGAAACACCCATTTTGTTAAATAACTTTCCAACTACACCTATTTTATAAATATTTTTTTCAACTACACTATTTTGGAAAAAAAACTCTCGTGGTGGTGTTCTATGTATCCAGGATCTTATCTGTAATCGTTTCATAGTGGATCTAATCAAATCGTTGTAGGTCCACATGACTCATCTGCTGATCGATCTCGTGACAGGACGTCTCGATAACACGGAGTGCAGAATCCTACCGTTTTAACGTTTGTATACGAATTGACAATAGAAACAGTATCAAACAACATGTAAATAAACTTTCTCTTTGTATATCATCAAACACAGAGTTTACAAGATTCTCTCGATTTCACCTCTTTCTCTCTCTACAGAACAGAATCTGTAACACCTATTTATAGACACAAGTTCTGCAGTAGGTGAACTTAACAAGTTCGCCTCAAAGGGACTAGGCGAGCTTAACAAGTTCGCCTCACATGAGACTAGGCGAACTAGACAAGTTCGCCTCTAGCAGAACTTGTTCTTACACTTAGACAAAATCAATACAATTACATAAAGACAATAAGACCTAAACTATTACAAAGCTTTTGTCATACATTCTATGTCCTAACAGACTCCCCCTTGACAATAGCTTGATCTTCTGTCTTCAGTCTTTATGACGAGTTCTTCCAGTTATCTGGTAATCTGCTTCCTGCGTGCACTCCATATCTCTGACAGATATGCAACACTCTTTTATACTGCAATCCTTGTTCTTTCCATTCATCAGCAAACATAATCTCATTCTTTCTTAACGTCCTCTGATATTTCTTTGAGAAGTTAATAAGATTCATTGCATCATAGAAACTAACAATGACCTTATTATCTTTATCATAAATTCTAGCTTCACCGGTATTCACATCTACGTACCACCATTTCATATTCCCCAGAAAATCTTGTCGTATTTTCTTCAACGGTATCTTCTGTACACATCTACGTACCACCATTTCATACTTCCAAGTCACAATCCCAGTCTTTTGATCTACAATATTCACTTTTTTTCCTTTCTGTTACTTGAATTTTTTCAAACTGATTCTAATGCTATGTCTTATCCTGGAATATTGATTATGAGGTGTTTTCAGAGGATGGGCTACAGAGGCAGACCAAATAATACTCAAGCACGTAAAGGTGGTTTAGTTAGAGAATGGAGGTATCTTATGCACGTCCTCATCCAGTGTCTATCTGCAAGAAAGGCAGGCACTGATGGTTTGAAGAGTGCATTACAAGCTGTGATGGTTGCATTGACATTGAACAAGCGGTTTAACATTGCTTTGTACATTTATCGTGAGATGGTCATGCAGATAAATCCTCCTGCAGGTTAAGGGTTTTTAATGTACCATAGGTTCTTGCAGCTGATTTTGAATCATTTAATTCCAGATTTACCATAGCATCCAATACGTTTGACCTTGACTCCTATGCCCAAAAGAATCTTTACTGATTGTACCAAGGTTAAACAACAAAATGTTGCTTTGATTCCAGTTCCGACTCGTTTGTTTGGTGACTTAATCAATCCTGATTATGTTGAGCCTCCTAATGATAATTGGTTTCATCCTGAGGAGTTAGTTCAAGGACATGTCCAGAATCAACAACAACAACCACAACAAGTTCAAGTTCAAGTTCAAGCTTAGGTACAAGCACAACAAGAAATTCCTATTCCACAAGAACAGGTTCATGTTCCTGTTAATGAACCAGTTCTGGAAGACGTTGCTCACGAAGATGAACAAGATTTGGGTATGAATATGGACGATTTTGATAATGAAGCTGTGAACTCACCCATTCATGAAGCTGAAGGGAATGTGGTGGATACAAGTTCCAGTTCAAGTGAAACTATTCTTCCAGTTTCTGAAGCTACTGACTCTGATTTGTCTAGAGATTTTAGCTCAGATCATTATGAGAGACTGGCTACTTTGCCATTGCCAAATGCGGGGAAGCGTATTAAATCTAAATCCAGAAAGCTGAGGAGTAAGTCTGTTTGGAATCCTCCTTCTGGTTCAGTACTTGACAAGAGAACATTAATTGATGAGAGCAAGTTTCTTGTGCCATAAAATAGAATCCGAATTAGACGCCTTAGAGAGTAAACATGTAGGAATTGAATCCGTTGTTGTAGCAACCCTCATGTCTAAGACATATGTGTCATTTCTCTTCGGAGCCTTCATTAGAATCCATTCATCAGAAATAACAAAGCCTGGTTTCAAGATATAACACTCAGAATCATTGAAATGAAATGAAAACTTCTTGGCACACAGTTGAGATACACTCAAAAGATTGTGTTCAAGTTGCTCAACACAGTTCACTTTCTCAAATTTGACTTTATCGTTCTTCAAAGTACCCTGACCAGTTATGTACTCGCCTTTATTTCTAGCAAAAGCGACATAACCACCATCAATATTAATAACATCTTCCAACAAACGAATATTCCCTGTCATATGTCGAGAACAACCACTATCCACATACCACGTATTGTTGATAGTCCTCCTTGGTTGCCCCTACATAAACAAAGAAAATCAGTTAGAAATAGGAACCCAAGCCATTGTGGTCTTGGGTTGTCCAGATAGATCAAAATAAACAACTTCAATCAGTTCACAATCAACATTGTCATCAACCTTTGGAACATAAGATTCACAATTAGACCATCTCAATGAAGACACAATATAATTAATTGGAAAAACATTATTAGATTTATGATTATCAGATTCAGATGTTTCCAAAAGTTTCTTTAATTTTATGTTATGTCTTCTTCGTTGTGGTCTAGAAAGTTTGACCTTAGGTTGAGAATCTTTTGGGATTCCAACATGTGAAATCTCAAACTTCTTTTGAAAAACAACTAGTTTAGAAATATGTTTATCATGTTGCTGAAATCCTGAAGATTTAGCAAATGATTGACAAGGCACATTCTTTACAATACTAGAAGTAGGCTTTCCCACATTTGGTCGTTTCAAAATCTTCACCACTCGTTGTTGTGGGGGAACACTCTTTAATTTGCCTTGATTCTTATAAGGACAGTGAATCAGAATATGACCATCCTCATTACAGTGAAAGCAAACTCTTCTATCTTGATGATTTCTGATATAAGGAGTTTTTCTTGAATTTGATGAACTACCCGAAGAACAAGCTTTAGAAGATTTTACTGAACTGTCAACTGGCTGTTTTTGAACATAAACTTGTTTAGTCACCTTTGATGAATTCTTCTTTTGATGACCAACAACAACAAAACCACTTGTTTGTAACACTTTGGAAAGTTTAGGTTGATCAACTTTCACTTCATCAGGTTCTGTTAAAATGCGTCTATCACGAGTAACATTTTTCACCACCTTTGGTTCATCAAGTTGCACTTCCTTAGGAATGCCTTCAACCTTTTTATCATCAAAAACTTCATCCTTGGAATCAGAATCATAGATCATATCTTCACCAGTTACTGGATTTACTTTTAACACGGTCTTTGGATCAATTTCCTCTTCATGGATAATTTCTGGTTCAACCACGTAATTCTCATTGAATGGTGGAGGAACAAATCCAATTCCAGCAACCCACTTTGTAGGATCAGCATTAGCATTAAAGTAATCCAATACCACAGATGAATTTTCAAAAATCTCCAACTTTCTATGTAATTTGATCACTTCAGATTCTTTATCAGAAATTTCTTTGTTTTTCTGAGCGACAATTTCATTTCGCTTTTCAATTTCAGCATAAGCCATATCCAGATGATATGCTTGTTCCTTATATTTCAACCCCAAATAATTTAAATTTCTTTTCAAAGATTCAATTCTATCGATACACAATTTATCATTATCTTTCAATTTTTATTAACTAAATACATCGATTTCATATCACAATTTAAATTTGTGTTATCATCCATAACTTTTTGCATTTTATCTTTTATACTGATGCAATTAGAGCAATAAATGTGACAGACATAATCTTTTACCTTTGAAGGATCTGACATATCTGCCATGAAAACTTTAGCAATCGGAATATTTTCAGTATCAGCACCATCAGAAGATCTTTGAGTTAATACGATATCATCTTCAGATACACCAGATGCAATATCAGACTCAACATTTTGTACTTGATCATTCTCTTTATCAGCACTTGGCAAACTCTCACCATCACTTGAGCTATCATCATCAGTTGACTCTTCAAATTTTACAGAATGAATCTCAGCTACAAAAGCTTGACTTACAGTACTAACCAAATCTTCAAGATGAATACTCCAGTCATAATTTTCATCATTCTGAGCAACCAAAGCAGATGATGCAGATGCATGATTAGAATTTCCTGAGCCAGAGGAACCATTTGACTGATTACGAATGTTCTGAAAGTTATTAGGCTTCTTCTGAGAATCAAATTCAACTTTTGGCTTCACACATTCTTTGGCGAAATGACCATACTCCTGAAAATTATAGCAACGAACTTTGGTTTTGTCAAATCCCATACGTGAACGACTGTTAGAACCAATATACTTCCTTCCAGTCTTCTTCAAAAAAATCCTTTTCCTGTCGCATTAGCATAGCCATGTTCCATTGAATGTTCATCTCTTCCAGATCAACATGATCAATTTTTCTGAAATGCTCTTCAATAACATCTGGATCATGAATCTTTCCTCCAGTAAAATTTTCATAAGAAGCCATAAAGGAAGAAAACATTGCTAAATAATCATCAGCAACTCTTTGATTCATATTATGTGTTCCAGATGATGAAGAAGCTGTGTTTGTAGAGAAACTAGAATGACTTGGAACCCAGAACAATGTTCATTAGAAACATCTTGAGTATCACCAGAAAAGAACGCAACCCCTGCACCAGTTTTGCCAGAAGTCTTAGCAAAATACATTGAAGGATCTTGAATATGCTCCATATTGGTTTCCTTCTTCTTCATATTCAAATCATGTGATTGAATCTTGCCAAGAACCTCTTCAAGAGACATAGTTTTATACTTGACATTCTCTTTTATCAAAACTGAATACAAATCAAATTTAGATGGTAATGCCTCCAAGAACTTATCATTTATCTCTTCAGTCTCATAAACCACTGAAGCACTTGTCAATTCACTCAGCAGATGATAGAATCTCGTTGCAAGATCATCTAAAGATTCATTTTGAAAGTACTTGAATACTAAGAACTGCTTCTTCAGTAATTCTTTTCTGCTTTTCTTAACATCCAAACTATCTTCACACCGCTTTTGTAACGCTTCCCATAATTGTTGAGAAGACTTGAATTGTTTAAAGCTATGATAAGTTTCTTTAGGAAGAGACATTGAGATACTAGCCATAGCCTTCTTTTCCCTATCAAATAATATTTTTTCTTCTGTGGTTAACGCAGATACCGATTTAGGAACATCATCCTTTCCCATCCAAGTGTATGTCGGATGAGTATAACCTTCCAAGATTGGAATCCATAAACTTGTATCAGTAAAGGACATGAACTGATCAAACCGATCTTTCCAGTTAGGATAATCTGCAAGGCTTAACAACCTGGGTGGTTTCTGATATGTACCAATGTTGTTATCGTAATTGAACATGTTAGTCACTTGCACCATATTAGCCATTTTCAGAAAAATTTCCATGTGTTGAGCAAGTACCCCACTCTAGCGAAGATAACAAGTTCGCTTCAAAATATCAAGCGAACTTGATATCAAGCGAACTTGATATCAAGCGAACTTGATAAGTTCTCTTAAACAAGAAAATCCGGTATGTTTGCCTACTGAATAAGTTCGCTTAAACTGAGTGAAGCGAACTTGATAAGTTCGCCTGCAACAGAATCTCAGCAAGTTCGCCTGCTTCAGCGGTAACAAACTCAGGAACCCAAACACGAACTAATCAGCACCGAAAATCATCATTTCTCACAGATTAGATGGAATTTGAAGAAATTGGGCCATAGGATTTAGTATTTTATGAATTAGAACACTTCTATCGGATTAATGTCACCAAAATCCACTTCAAATCCACGAATTTCAGTAGAAAAATCAACTTCAAGAACTTGAAAACTCCATTAACATGAAAACTTGAAAAAATGAACAATTTCTTGTCAAGTTGTACACAAAAACGTCACGAATCACCAAGAATCAAACACAAATCACGAGCAAAAGCTCTGATACCACTTTTAGGTCCACATGACTCATCTGCAGATCGATCTCGTGATAGGACGTCTCGATAACATGGAGTGTGGAATCCTACCGTGTTAACGTTTGTATATGAATTGACAATAGAAACAGTATCAAACAACAGGTAAATAAACTTTCTCTTTGTATATCATCAAATACAGAGTTTACAAGATTCTCTCGATTTCACCTCTTTCTCTCTCTACAGAACAGAATCTGTAAACACCTATTTATAGACACAAGCTCTGCAATAGGCGAACTTAACAAGTTCGCCTCAAAGGAACTAGGCGAACTTACAAGTTCGCCTCACATGAGACTAGGCGAACTAGACAAGTTTGCCTCTAGCAGAACTTGTTCTTACACTTAGACAAAATCAATACAATTACATAAAAACATAAAGATAATAAGAGCTAAACTATTACAAAGCTTTTGTCATACATTCTTTGTCCTAACAATCGTGTCTTCTATGTTCTTAATAGTGTTTCTAAATTGTTGATCATTAACAAATTAGCTTCATTATAGCTAAATTGTTGATTGTTTCCTGTTTAGAATCATTCTAGCACAGGGACCCTATCATCAGGACCTACACTAGGCAATACTCCGAGATTAGTAATGAACTTCTTCATCCAAGCAGCCTCCTTCGCAGCTTCTGAAGCCGCTATATATTCTGACTCGGTGGTGGATTGTGAAAAAAAACACTTTGCTTAATACTTTTCCAAGTGATCGCACCACCATTCAGAACAAAAACAAATCGTGTTTGTGATCGAGAATAATCTCGATCCGTCTGGAAGCTAGCATCGGTGTAACATTTAAAAGCTAGTTCTCCTTCCAGTCCTCCATATATCAAAAACATATCCTTAGTCATTCTCAAGTATTTAAGAATGTTCTTTACAGCTATCCAGTGAATCTCACCAGGATTCTATTGATATCTGCTTGTCATGCTTAAAGCGTACGATACGTCAGGTCTAGTACATAACATGACATACATGATTGAACTAATTGCAGAAGCATATGGAACCTTTTCCATTTGCTTCTTGTCCTCATCAAACTGAGGGCCACTGTTTGTTATTCAGTATGGTTCCATGTGCCATAGGCAAAGATCCTCTCTTAGAGTCTTGCATGAAAAAGCGTCGAATGGCCTTATCAATATATGTACTTTGACTCAAACCTATAAGCCATTTTGATATATCCCTATAGATATTTATTTCTAGAATATAAGCATCTTCACCAAGATCTTTCATTGCGAAACATTTTCCTAACCAAGACTTTACGTCCTTTAGCATAGGAATATGGTTTCCAATGAGCAGTATGTCATTTACATACAAAATCAGAAAAGTCATATGGCTCCCACTTTCCTTCTTGTAAACACATGGTTCATCTTCGTTTTTAACAAAACCAAACTTTTTGATTTTCTTGTCAAAGCGAAGATTCCAGCTTCTATATGACTTTTCTGATATGTACCAATGTTGTTATCGTAATTGAACATGTTAGTCACTTGCACCATATTAGCCATTTTCAGAAAAAATTCCAAGTGTTGAACAAGTACTCCCCTCTAGCGAAGATAACAAGTTCGCTTCAAATTTTAATCCATAAATGGATTTTTTCAACTTGCATACCTTATTAGGATTCTCTGGATCTTCAAAACCTTCCGGTTGAACCATATAGACATCTTAAGTAAGACGTCCATTTAGGAACACGATTTTGACATCTATTTGCCATATCTAATAGTCATAATATGCAGAAATGGCAAGCAAGATCCTAATAGACTTAAGCATGGCTACATGAGAAGGTTTCATCATAATCAATTGTTTGAGTCTGAGTAAAACCAATCGCTACTAGCCTTGCTTTGAAGGTTTGCACATTCCCATCCATGTCGATTTTATTCTTGAAAATCCACTTACTTCCTACTGTCCGTCTCTAGGGGGGAAGATCAACCAAGTCCCATACATGGTTGTCGTGCATGGATTGGATTTCAGCTACCATTGCTTCAAGCCACTTCTTAGATTCTGAATCTAAGATCGCAGATTTGTAACTAGTGGGCTCTGTCTGATCAACTATCAGGACATTTTCAATCCGGTGAATTTCACTATACCGGTCGGGTTCTTGACGATCTCTAGTACTTCTGCGAACAGTTTGTGTCACAGCTAAATCTTGAACATTTCCAGATTCAGTTTCAGAAGTTTCATGCTGAATGGCAGGTTTAGATTGTGGTTCTTGGATCTCATCCATATCCACACAGTTGTCTCCAATCCCTCTCGCAAGAAGTTCTTTCTCGAAGAAAGTAGCTTTGCGTTTAATGAAAACACGATTTTCAGCAGGATTGTAGAAGTAGTAACCGATTGTTTTAGGGTATCCGACGAAAACAACTTTATTACCACGGGGATTTAGTTTATCCATAGATTCACTTGTAACATATGCGTTACATCCCCAAACCCTAAGGTAGGACCATTTGGGTTTCTCCCTATGCCAAATCTCATAAGGCGTTTTGTCCAGCTTCTTAGTAGAAGCTAGCTTTATGATTCTTGTGGTATTCTCAAGAGCAAAACTCCAGAAGGAGTGTGGGATGTTTGTACGACACATCATAGACCGAACCATATCTAATATAGTTCGATTTATCCTTTCGGATACACCGTTAAGTTGAGGTGTTCCAAGTGGAGTTAGCTGAGAAATGATCCCACATTTCTTTAGATGTTCATCAAACTCTAGACTAAGATATTCACCACCTCGATCGGATCGAACCATCTTAATCGTCTTACCAAGCTGATTGCGTACTTCGTTCTGGTATTGTTTGAACATTTCAAACATTTCATGTTTATGCTTCATAAGATAAACATAACCATATCTACTGAAATCACCAGTAAATGTCACAAAGTATCTCTCTCCACTTCTGGTCATTGTTCTGAATGGACCACATACATCAGTATGTACAAGTCCTAACAGATTCTTAGCCCTTTGACCGATACCGGCAAAAGGAGCTTTGGTTAGCTTTCCACTTAAACATGATTCGCAATCATCAAATGACTCTTGACCTGAAGAATTAAAAATATCGACGGTCTGGACTTTCTTCATGCGATTCTTGTTTATGTGTCCAAGCCTAAAATGCCATAGATACGTATCATTGAAATCATATTTCGTATGTTTGGAGGAGATATTAAGTATGGTGTTATTATCATGGACTTCTGTCTCATAGATTCCATTGTGAGGCTTTGTAGAAAAGTAAAACAAATCATTCAAATATATGCAGAAATGAAATGATTGTCAAAAGCATAAATAAATCTTTGTTCCCACCCAAAGCGGAAACTGAAACAATATTCCTAGTCAAATTAGGAATGAAATAAACATTGTTCAAAACAAGTTCTAATCTAGAAGGAAGAAAAAGAGTATATTCTCCTATAGCCTTCACAGCAACCTTTTGTCCATTTCCCACATGAAGCTCCAGGTCACCTTGCTTCAGTCTCCTAAACTTCCTTAGTCCCTGCAAATCATTACAAATGTCATTACGACATCCAGGGTCAAACACCCAAGATTTGCTAGATAGAGAGAAGATCTCGATAATAAATATACATGAGGGCTGTCCTCCAGTAGACTTTTTTTGCTTCATCTCGGTCAGATATTTTGGGCAATTCCTCTTCCAGTGTCCGGTTTCATCATAATGAAAACACTTAACATTCTTTAGAGGTTTCTTGGCAACAACTTTGCCTTTGCCCTTGCTCTTGAAGCATTTTTTGCCTTTTCCCTTGGCTTCAGATTTTTTGACTCGACCTTATTTGATCACTAGCACTGAACTAGACTTAGCAGGAGTTGGTATATTCATCTTAGTAGTCTTTAGCAACATATGCAACTCCGGAATGGCCTTGTCCCAAGCATTTATATTGTAATTCAAAGTGAATTGATCATATGATTTTGGCAGTGAGTTGAGGATTATATCCCCGGCCAATTCATTGCTTAAAGGGGATTCAAGACGTGCAAGATGATCTACGTATCCCTTCATTTTCAGTACATGGGTACTGACAGAAGAACCTTCTTGTATGCGACAGCTTATTAGTGATCTCATCACTTCAAAGCGTTCATGGCGTGCCTGTTCTCATCACTTCAAAGCTTATTAGTAAGCCTGGAGATGGGTTTAGGAACAATTTCATCAAGGAATACATGTGTTGGATGTTTATACCCCTCAAGTATGGGTATCAACATGGTGGAATCAGTGTAAGAGACATACTCAATCATATAGTGCTATGTGTATTGTGTACCGTGATTCCTAATCGATCAAGCTGCTGGATATATAATAATTACAGTATAACTAACTATCCGAGAATCCCATAATCGACTAAGTCTTCTAATATGACCGCTGAAGGCCACTCCACGCGTCTTCTAGACCTATTCTTTAGGGACGAGCTTGACTTCTCATGTTTTACCTATGTAGTAATCAAGATAGAAGAAAGATATAACGGTTAAATATTGAGGATACCGAAACCTGTCAGTATACCGAAGTATGTTGAAGATCGAGGATCCTTAGCTATAAAATGACCCCGAACAGTAATGTAGCGGTTTTACAAAACATAAAATCCATTTAAGGAGGCTATGTGGCATTTGCGGGTGATAAAGGTGGATGTATTATCAGTGAAGGAACTGTATCCAATGGAACTGTTAGCTTGGAGAAGGTCAACATTGTTGAGCAGTTGTAGCATAATCTGATGGTGTATCTCAAGTATGCGATAAAGAGTTTTAATCCATTTTGAAAAATCCAAGTGTCTTTTCTTGAAGCCTGGATTTCAAATCCCAGATAATGGATTTTGGTGCGTGCTCCCAGAAGAAATGACACTTATATGTTGGATATGAGTGTGGCATCGTCTACTGTTCCAACTTGTTTACTCTCTAAAGCTTTTGAACGTGACTCTTTGATGTGGCATAGAAAAATGGGACACATCCATTTACGTAAAGAGAATTTCTTAGTTCGTAATGGACTTGTGTCGGGTGTTCCCATAAATAGTTTTTCAATGCAAGACGATCGCATTCCTTGTAAGAAGGGAAAGCATATTCGTAAATTTCATAAGGGATAACAACTAGAGTAACATCTTAAACTGGATAATATTTCTAATTACATTTCTTATCTATTTATTTTCCTTTTAAATAAAACCCATTTTCCAACCTATTATCCTAGTCAGACAATAGCGAGGGTTGAGTATGGGATCCGTGTCCATAGTTCGATACTTGGTTCTTACCCATGCTATACTACCCTACGATAAGTACACTTGCCTATTGTGTGTGTGTTTAGTTGAAGTAAATATCATTTTAATTTATAAAGTTAAAACCTGATTTTCTGTAGCTTTAAATAGAATATATTTATTACTACTAAAAACACGCTATCAAACAACAAGACAATATGATTTACCACCAACACTCCTTACACTCACTGGACCAAATAAATCCATGTGCAATAGTTCTAAAGTAGTATCAATAGTATTAATTAACAAGGGATAACAACTAGAGTAACATCTTAAACTTGATAATATTTCTAATTACATTTCTTATCTTTTTATTTTCCTTTTAAATAAAACCCATTTTCCAACTTATTATTCTAGTCAGACAATAACGAGGGTTGAGTACGAGATCCGTGTCCATGGTTCGATACTTGGTCCTTACCCATGCTATACTACGTTGCGATAGGTACGCTTGCCTATTGTGTGTGTGTTTAGTTGAAGTAATTATCATTTTAATTTATAAATTTAAAACCTGATTTTGTATAGATTTACATAGAATATATTTATTACTACTAAAAACACGCTATCAAACAACAAGACAATATGATTTACCACCAACACTCCTTACACTGACTAGACCAAATAAATCCATGTGCAATAGTTCTAAAGGAGTAACAATAGGATTGATCGCTTTGGGCTTATGCGATTTACGAATCTGCTTTCCCTTCTTACAAGGAATGCGGCCGTCCTGCATTGAAAAACTATTGATGGGAACACCTGACACAAGTCCATTATGAACTAAGAAATTCTCTTTACGAAAATGGATGTTTCCCATTTTTCTATACCACAACGGCGAGTCACGTTCAGACGCTTTAGAGAGTAAACAGGTTGGAACAGAAGACGATGCCACGCTTATATCCAACATATAAGTGTCATTTCTTCTGGGAGCACACATCAAAATCCATTCATCTAGGATTTGAAATCCAGGCTTCAAGAAAAGACACTCGGATATTTCAAAATGAATTGAAAACTCTTTATCGCATACTTGAGATACACTCATCAGATTATGCTACCACTGCTTAACAAAGTTAACCTTCTCCAAGCTAACATTTCCAATGGATAAAGTTCCTTCACCGATAATATATCCACTTTTATCACCCGCAAATGCCACATAGCCTCCTTAAATAGATTTGATGTTTTGTAAAAACGCTACATTACTGTTGGGGGTCATTTTACAGCTAAAGATCCTGGATCTCCAACATACATCGGTATACTGACAGGTTTCAGTATACTCAATATTTAACCGTTATATATTTCTTCAATCTTGATTACTACGCAGGTAAAACGTGCAAAGTCAAGCTCGTCCCTGAAGAATCGGTCTAGAAGTCAAGGAAAACGTGTAGAAGACTCATGGAGTGGCCTCCAACGGTCATATTAGATGACTTAGTCGATTTTGGGATTCTCGAATAGTTACTTATATTGTAATTAGTATATATCCATCAGCTTGATCGATTAGGAATCATGGTACACAATACACATAGCACTATATGTTGGATATATGATGTCTGGTTAGGGCTTAAATGACTTGCTGAATACCCAAACCTCCAATTAACCCATAATATTAAATCTATACTAACTGATCGTGTTAGCACCAAGATTTGTATATAGACCGTACAAATATCGAATAAGCTTCCCAAAAAATAAGTCTTGCTTGAGTAACTCACAATATTTAAGATTATTTTAAAGATCACTTATTCTTGTCTTTTTAAAATAATTTATAGTAAAGACTTTAAAAATATAACATACTAAAAATACTTCTTTAATTAATTAAAGTTCAACCAAATCGAGCAACACAAAAGAACTAGCCATGAATGATCCTACAAGTGATTCCACTAACCCTTAGATAATGTGTGGAAGTGTTTCAACACCAAGGGAGAATGAGTATAGGTTGCCTCTTGATTACTCGAACGAGAAGAAATATTCATATTAAAATACTTTAAAAAGAAAAATAAACAAGAAAGATAAAACGGACCAAAACCGAGAGAGTTCCGACTCTTAGCATAGAACTAAGGCCATCCGTACTCTTGATCTTGGACATCTAAAACACTAGAATGAGCTTGCTATTTATAGACTGCTATTTTTGTGATGCACAGACGTGCATTTGGATGCACTGTCACACCCCCAACAAAAGGCAGAACATGTTGGAGTGGGACATGGAGACTGTTCAAAAGCTCATGATCAAACTAAATTGCATAATTTTTATCAACCTAATTTAAAAGTACAAATGCATATTGTTCAGATAAACAAAAGCTAACAATAAATCCAATTTATTTTTCGCTAGGTCCATAAGCTCCTAAGTGATAAACTTGAACTTCAACATTTCCACCTCAAACATGTTTAAAATATGAGGGTCAACTATAAATAGTCGATGAACATATATAGGTTTTGTCACCACATATAGTTTTCAAGAGTTTTATGCAATTCATATGACACATGGTAATAAGGCATTTATGGAGAATCTATAGTTAAACTAGGTGCATAATCAAACCTTGTGACTGAGGCATAACATGCAGGTTGCCCTAATATATTGTTGGTAACAATCACCCTACCTGGGTGAGTTTATCAGACACAATAGATCTATCAATGTTACCGTTGGCTTGTACAAAGTTAATGATTGCACGAGTGTGTCATGTATATGTAGTTCAATTGATAGCATTCAAGCACAAAGCATAAATCACACATATGATCATAATGTAGAATTGTATATATTGTAATTGCAAATAGTTTTCAATGAACATCATGTTTCACCCCAAAATGTGCAAAAATGTAAAAAGGGGTTATGTAAAACTCACTTTGAATAGTAGAGATTTGATCTCGTAATTTGTAGTAATAAAGTTAAAGGATGCCCTAATTTAAATAAGATACATTATTTAACATATGGAAACGATTAATGGAAACAAGAACGGAATGATCGTGACTTTAGGATTTGGAACGAACAAATGAACAAATTAAGGATTCGAACTAAAACGAAAACTAAAGTGATACTCTATAAATGAACTTGCATGATTTAATGTTTTATTTATAAAAGAGATTGTAGGTGTCACCAATTAAATTTTATTTGTAAAATATTGATATAATAACAATAATATTTTTATTATTAAGATAATATTATAGGTGAATAAAGTTAGAGTTAGTACAATAACCATTATTATGAAATAATAATATTCATGAAGATAAAATTTGAAATAATTAAATTAGTTAAGCGAATTATAATAATAGTATTTATCAAGTTATTAAAGAATCTTAATATTTGTGAAAGTAATAATAATTATACGATTTAAACAATTGTGATTTTACTAATACGAATTTTAATATAAACCAGTCGTTTTAAAAGTTTTAGGTTAAACATAATCCTTCATTTAATAAAATTCAAGACGTTACAAATCACAGTTATTTTTATAGTTCTAAAATCCATGATAATAGGGTTTATGAAATACACCAACATTCGTTATGTTTTTGAATTATATATATATATTTATTTATATACATATAGTGGTAAAGAAATATATAAATACCCCTTTTCTTATTTTATTTATAACGGATAATAATTATAATTTCTTGAAAAAAATCTATAAAAGGTTTGTTTATAAATAATAGTCTACCAATAATAATTATACTATATAAAATGTGTGTGTGTGTGTGTGTAAACAAGAAAATAACAAAAAAAGAAGCAAAATAGAGTCTGGCCGGATTCGAACCTGGGACCTATGCTGTGTAAGGGAAGAGCTTTAACCGGATTAACTAGGCTTATGCCTTTCTAAGATTCAGAAACTGTAACATCCCAAAATAATGAAACCGAATTAATGAAAGTGTGGTCAGAAATTAATTAAATAAAAAGTAAATGAAAGGGGAGCGGGCTTAGGCTCGGATCCAATGGACCGAGATAGCCCATGTATATATAACGACATAATGCACACCTTCTTCCTGATTCCATCCAACACACACAAACCCTATAGAGAGAAAGAGAGAGTTCTAGTGAGAGAAAGCTCAAGGTAGCACTATCAAGCATGGATCCTACTTCCATCTTGTTTCTCCATCATCCCTGATCGTTTTTACATAAAAGAAACACGAGTTTTGAGGTAAGATCGATCTCAGATCTGAGTTTTTCTTTAAAAATGGGGTTTTAGGGTTTATGGAGATTTTAAACATAAAGTAAGGATTTTTACATATAAAAAGTGGATTAAAGCTCAGATCTAGCTTCATGGAAGCTAGATAAACGTTTTGAACATAAAAAGTTAAGGTTTTGGATAAAAAATCAGACCTGCAAGTGGTCAATGTTCTTGAGCCGACTCTCAAAAGTCAGCCACCTGCAACTAGCGAGTCTTAGCGAGGAGGAAGAAGAGAGTCGACTGTCAGAGAGACTGTCAGTGAGTCGACTGTCAGAAAGTTGACTATCAGAAAGTAGACTGTCTAAGAAAAAAATCAAGTATCGACTCATTGCACGACACAAAGTCCCGAACACAAGTTTAGGCGACACTCATGAGTGTGGCTAGCGATTCTCCTAGCCGACACTCTCGACGATACCCACAAAACTGCCGACTCTTGCATGAAATAATTGTTAGGACATAGATGTGTGACAAAAGCTTGTAATAGTTTAGATCTTTATGTTTTTGTAATGTTTTTGTAAAATGTCTAAATGTTGTGTAAGTTCTTTTAGAGGCGAACTTAATAAGTTTGACTAATTCAAGGTGAGGCGAACTTAGCAGAATGAAGTCTATAAATAGAGTTTACATGTTCTGTTTCTGTATGCGTTTGAATCTTTAGTTCTCAAGGTCTGTAACTCTATGATTTGGTGAAATACAAAGAGATGATTATTTACATTGTGTGATTGTTACTGTTTCTATTGTCTCGTATACACAATCAGTGATACTGTTGGATTCTGCGCTCCGTGTTATTGATACGTCATGTCTCGAGTACGATCTATAGTGTGTCATGTGGACCTACAAGTGGTATTAGAGCTTATGCTCATGATTTGTGATTGTTTTGTGACGATTTGTGTATGATTTGACAAGAAAATGGTGGACTTTTGCAAGATTTTCATGTTCATGGAGTTTTCAAGTTCTTCAGAGGATTTTGGGGCTGAATTCATCAAATTGGATGCGATTTTGGAGAAATTGATCCATTAGAAGTGTTCTAAATCACATTTTACTCAATCCTACGGTTCAATTTCATCAAATTCCATCAATTCAATAAGTTATGATGATTTTCGGAATTTTTTGTTCGTGTTTTGGTTGATGTGTTCATCTTCCTGAGTTCTTGCTGCTGATACATGTGAACTTAATTTTGAAATTCTGTTTGAGGCGAACTTATTAGGCGAACTTATTGTCCAATCTGGTTTAGGCGAACTTAACAAGTTCGCTTGTGGTTAAATTCTCTTGAGAGAATGTTATCTTAACTCGTTCATTACTTGTGATTTTTCCGTCTACTCGTTGTTGTGGCTAATATGGTACAGGTTACTAATATGTTCAATTATGATAATGAGATTGGTACTTCTCAGAAACCATCGAAGTTATTGAGTCTTGCTGATTATCCAAAACTGGAAAGATCGATTTGCTCAGTTTGTGTCATTTACTGATACCAGTTTATGGATTCCTATTCTCGAAGGATATACTCATCTGACGTACTCATGGATAGATAGTGAAAATGTTCCCAAACTGGTATCTGCATTAACTACTAAAGAAAAGCAATTGTTTGATCATGAAAAGAAAGCAATGGCGAGCATTTCAATGTCCCTTCCAAAGGAAATTTATCACAGTTTCAAGCAGTTTTAATTTTCAAAACAATTGTGGGATGCTTTGCAGAAACAGTGTGAAGGAAGTCTTGATGTGAAGAAAAGTCAGAAAGAATTACTGAAGAAGCAATTTCTAGTGTTCAAACACTTTCAGAATGAATCTCTGGATGATCTAGCAACAAGGTTTTATCATTTGTTGAGTGAATTATCAAGTGCAAAAGTGGTTTATGAATCTGAGGAGATTAATGACAAGTTTTTGGAATCTTTACCATCAAAGTTTGATGTGTATTCGGTCTTGATCAAAGAGAATGAAAAATACAAATCCATGTCACTTGAAGATGTTCTTGGAAAAATTCAATCTCATGATGTAAGGCCCCAAACCCAGGAGGCCCCACTTGTTAGATTTACTCATTCACAAACAGTTCTTAAACATGAATATCAAATAACACAGCGGAAAATACTTCATTAAATCATAACTATTACATTGCTCATACATGCGGAAGCGTAAACATTGCTTAAAACATAAAATAAACTAAAACAAAACATAACGGGATTGCCAGTCTTCAAAAGCAGTCGGGTAACTCTTCATCTCTAGCCAAGCATCACCGTCCATCCTCATAAACTGTCTTAACCTGAATGTTCACACTAAAAAGTCAGCTTCGTTGGTGAGTTCTAGTTTTTGTTCGATTTAAGAAATGGTTCATCATTCAAAACATTCATTAGGGTTTAACATCACGTATAAGAAAATAGTGCATTTCATTCATAAACCTTCAAACATTTAAACACATTGAACGGATCATTTGTTTAAAACATTTAACATTCATTTAAGTCATACATTACTATCTAAAATCTGTATCTTTCTTTACGCGTCTCTGTGTCCCCGAAGGGACCCTACATGTCATGGACAACCGTTACGTATCGCCGTCAGTGCCACAACATTCCGTCAATTCCCTTTTTGGTATTGCCCCTAAGGCTAACTGCACAAGGACCGACAATACCCATTCGGTTGCCCCCTATGGCTCTCAGCCATAGACCGACAACCTCCATTGAAGGCTATGGCTCTCAGCCATAGGCCGACAACTTCCATCGACGGCTATGGCTCTCAGCCATAACACTGTCGGATCATAATTTAACCTGACGTAGGGTCACGTTAACCCTTGAGTAACCGTCGTTACTCCATACCAGTTGTACAACATCAAACCATTGGCAGGCCACAAAGACACTGCCCCTGTTGTTCTTATGGTAACTATGGCTCGCTGTCCATAATCTACCTCAAGGCTGGGAATCTCATTCCCAGACTTCATGCGTCAATTCCATTCATTCGACAGATTAGATTTGTAATGACTTCTTTAAAACCTTTGCCCTTTTTCTTTCCCTTTCATAAAACCTTTCACTCGTTTTCAAAACCCTTTACCTTTACTTTAAACCATTTCTTATTAAACATTCGTTCGTAAACATTCCATGCATAAAACTTTCTTTCCATAAACCGTTCATTCCAAATCATTTCATTTCATAAACATAGTTTCATAAAATATCATTTCATAAAACATCATTTCATATGTATGCACACCAGCCCGAAAACATTATATAAAACATTTAAAAGAGGGCTTCTAGAACTCACCTAATACGCTAATATGGGTTGTCATAAATGAAGGTCCAACAACGTCACTTACGATCTAAATTGATTAGTTAAATACACATCAGACCAATCCCGACTCTAACGGTTTAACCATTCTAACATACTGACTTCACTTAACCAGTTCTGATGTCTGCGCACTTGGCAAGTGCGCAGACCCTGCTGCCTGCGCACTTATCAAGTGCGCAGGTCCCTCCTCCTGCGCACTTATCAAGTGCGTAGGTCCCTCCTCCTACGCACTTAGCAAGTGCGCAGGTCCCTCCTCCTGCGCACTTAGCAAGTGCGCAGGACCTGCTCCGTGCGCACTTAGCAAGTGCGCACGACCTGTTCTTCGCGAAAAACCCTAACTTTCGCATTCGGGTCTGATCATGTCAAGATCCCGAATCTGTTTGTATTCAAAACGTTCGTTTTCCATTAAGTAACTCAAATCCATGATTATCTTTCATTTTCATCCGTTCAAACCTTACCTTTTCACCCAAAACCCGAAAAACCCAAAAATGAACTAAAACTCAGATTTAGGTCGGATTGTTACCTGAATCGAGTTTCTGATCCAAAGGTTCTTCTCACGAGTTATGGAGTAACACTTTGCTGAAGTCTCGGGTTGATCCGCCAACTTTCTCTCTCTACGGTTTCTCTCTCTAAAAGTTGCAAATGAGAGAAAAGGGGTGGCATAGGCTATTTATAGCCCGCTGACCCATCCGACCCGACCCGTCATGCCTCATTCGTTTATTTCGTTATTATAACTGTCGTTTTATTTTTTTTGGGATGTTACAAGTCTACCCGCCTTACAATAGGTTTCGTCCCCGAAACCTTATCATAAGCTAAACCTTATCATAAGTCAAATAGATGAGGGTACGACTCCCTCATTTCCTTCTCCGTTTCCCAAGTGGCTTCCGATCCCTTTCGATGCTTCCATTGGACTTTAACCAATTGGATAACTTTATTACGTAAACGTTTCTCCTTCCAATCAAGGATGGCCACGGGTTCTTCGATGTAATTAAGGTTGTTGTCGACCTCGATGTCAGTAAGTGGTACGTGAGCCGATTAATCAGCCAAACACTTTCGCAAGTGTGATACATGGAAGGTAGGATGAATCCTACTTAACTCATCAGGCAAATCTAACCGATAAGCGACTTCACCAACCCGTGCCATTATCCTGAACGGTCTGACAAACCTCGGACTTAACTTTCCTCTCTTTCTGAATCGTATGATTCCCTTCCAAGGTGACACTTTCAGCATTACTCTGTCACCAATATCAAACTCAATAGGCCTTCGTCGTTTATCCGCATAGGATTTCTGACGATCTTGTGCGGCCTTCATTCGTGCCTTGATTTGATCAAACCTTTCCGACGTTTCTCTTACAACTTCCAGACTTCCTAACTCCTTCTGCCCAATCTCACCCCAACAAACCAGGGTCCTACATCTTCTCCCATACAACATTTCGTAAGGCGGCATGCCTATCGTCGTGTGATGACTATCGTTGTAGGAGAATTCGGCTAACGGCAGATGGCTGTCCCAACTGCCACAGAAGTCGATAATACAAGCACGGAGCATTTCTTCCAATGTCTGAATGGTCCTTTCGGACTGGCCATCCGTTTGTGGGTGGTATGCTGTGCTGATATTAAGCCTCGTGCCCATCGCCTCGTGAAATCTCTTCCAGAACCTCGATGTGAATCGTGTGTCCCGGTCAGATACGATTGTCAAAGGCATCCCATGCCGTGCTACTACTTCGTTAATAAATACTTCCGCTAACCTTTCCGACGAGAACGTCTCGCGAATAGGTAGGAAATGAGCACTTTCGTTAAACGGTCCACAATTACCCAAATGGTGTCATGACCTTTAGCTGTGCGAGGTAGCTTGGTTATGAAGTCCATGGTAGTGTTGTAAGGCCCCCAAACCCGGGAGGCCTCACTCGTTGGATTTACTCATTCACAAACAGTTCTTAAACATGAATATCAAATAACGCAGCGGAAAATTTCATTTAAACATAACTTAATCGTTGTTCATACATGCGGAAGCGTAAACATTGATTAAAACATATTTACATCGTAACTAAACACAACGGGATGCCAGTCTTCAAAAGTAGTCGGGTAACTCTTCATCTCTAGCCAAGCATCACCGTCCATCCTCATAACCTGCCTTAACCTGAATGTGCACACTAAAAAGGTCAGCTACGCTGGTGAGTTCTAGCATTTCATAAAAACTTTAACATCAACATTTGCCAAAAAGATATCATTCATTCATTAGTAAAACCTTTCACAAAAGCATGTGATAATAACATCTTTAAAAAAAGGTTTCGTACCCATATCATCATCAACATCATAATCATAAACACCGTTAAACGGATCATTCATTAAAACTTTTAACATTCATTTAAGTCATACATTATCGTTATCTAATTCTGTATCGTTACGCGTCTTTGTGTCCCCGAAGGAACCTTTGGTGTTGTGGGCAACTGTTACGTATCGCCGTCATTGCCACAACCATACACTATGTGGGGTCAACCGTTACGTATCGCCGTCATTGCCCAACACGCATCTTTCCTTTGGAAATTAACCGTTACGTATCGCCGTCATTAATTTCCCATTACCATTCACTTAGGATGATCGTCATCACCCGAGTAACCGTCGTTACTCCCTTACCAGTTGTACAACATCATAACCATTGACATGCCACATAGACAATGCCCCTGTTGTTCTTGTGGCAACTATGGCTCGCTGTCCATAATCTACCACAAGGCTGGGAATCTCATTTCCCAGACTTCATTCGTCAATTCCATTCATTCGACAGATTAGATTTGTAATGACTTCTTTAAAACCTTTACCTCTTTCTCTTCTCATTAAACATTTCCTCATTTAGACCGTTCATAAAACATTCGTAACCCTTTTTGGCAAAAACACTTCAAAACCTTTCCTTTCGTAAACATCGTTTCGTTAAAACATCATTTCGTTAAACATCATTTCGTTAAACATCATTTCGTTAAAACATCATTTCGTTAAACATCATTTCGTTAAACATCATTTCGTTAAAACATCATTTCGTTAAACATCATTTCGTAAGTATGCACACCAGCCCAAAAACATTAACAAAACATTTAAAAGAGGGCTCTAGAACTCACCTTATAAGCTAGTCTCGGTTGTCCTAAACAAAGGTCCAACAACTTCACTTCCGATCTGAATTGATTAGTTAAATACACATCAGACCAATACCGACTCTAACGGTTTAACCCTTCTAAACATACTGACTTCACTTAACCAGTTCTGATGTCTGCGCACTTAGCAAGTGCGCAGACCCTGCTTCCTGCGCACTTAGCAAGTGCGCAGACTCTGCTGCCTGCGCACTTAGCAAGTGCGCAGACCCCTCTTCCTGCGCACTTAGCAAGTGCGCAGGTTCCCCCTCCTGCGCACTTAGCAAGTGCGCAGGACCTGCTCCGTGCGCGCTTAGCAAGTGCGCACGACCTGCTCTTCGCGAAAAACCCTAACTTTCGCATTCGGGTCTGATCATGTCAAGATCCCGAACCTGTGGCATTCAAAACGTTCGTTTTCCATTAAGGAACTCAAATCCATGATTATCTTTCAGTTTCATCCGTTCAAACCTTACCTTTTCACCCAAAACCCGAAAAACCCAAAAACGAACTAAAACTCAGATTTAGGTCGGATTGTTACCTGAATCGAGTTTCTGATCCGGAGGTTCTTCTCACGAGTTATGGAGTAACACTTTGTTGAAGTCTCAGGTCGATCCGCCAACTTTGTCTCTCTACGGTTTCTCTCTCTAAAAGTTGCAAATGAGAGAAAGAGGGGTGGCATAGGCTATTTATAGCCCGCTGACCCATCCGACTCGACCCGTCATGCCTCGTTCGTTTATTCCGTTATTATAACTGTCGTTTTATTTTTGGGATGTTACATGTCTACCCCCCTTACAATAGGTTTCGTCCCCGAAACCTATCATAAGTCAAATAGATGAGGGTACGACTCCCTCATTTCCTTCTCCGTTTCCCAAGTGGCTTCCGATCCCTTTCGATGCTTCCATTGGACTTTAACCAATTGGATAACTTTATTACGTAAACGTTTCTCCTTCCGATCAAGGATGGCCACGGGTTCTTCGATGTAATTAAGGCTGTTGTCAACCTCGATGTCAGTAAGTGGTACGTGAGCCGATTCATCCGCCAAACACTTTCGCAAGTGTGATACATGGAAAGTAGGATGAATCCCACTTAACTCATCAAGCAACTCCAACCGATAAGCGACTTCCCCAACCCGTGCCATTATCTTGAATGGTCCGACAAACCTCGGACTTAACTTTCCTCTCTTTCTGAATCGTATGATTCCCTTCCATAGTGACACTTTCAGCATTACTCTGTCACCAATATTAAACTCAATAGGCCTTCGTCGTTTATCCGCATAGGATTTCTGACGATCTTGTGCGGCCTTCATTCGTGCTTTGATCTGATCAAACCTTTCCGACGTCTCTCTTACGACTTCGAGACTTCCTAATTCCTTCTGTCCAATCTCACCCCAACAAACCGGGGTCCTACATCTTCTCCCATACAACATTTCGTAAGGCGGCATGCCTATCGTCGTGTGATGACTATTGTTGTAGGAGAATTCAGCTAACGGCAGATGGCTGTCCCAACTGCCACCGAAGTCGATAATACAAGCACGGAGCATATCCTCCAATGTCTGAATGGTCCTTTCGGACTGACCATCCGTTTGCGGGTGGAATGCTGTGCTGATATTAAGCCTCGTGCCCATCGCCTCGTGAAATCTTTTCCAGAACTTTGATGTGAATCGTGTGTCCCGGTCAGATACGATCGTCAATGGCATCCCATGCCGTGCTATTATTTCATTAATAAACACTTCCGCTAACCTCTCTGACGAGAACGTCTCACGGATAGGCAGGAAATGAGCACTCTTCGTTAATCGGTCTACAATTACCCAAATGGTGTCATGACCTTTAGCTGTGCGGGGTAGCTTGGTTATGAAGTCCATGGTAATGTGTTCCCACTTCCATTCTGGTATATCAAGTGGTTGGATCTTTCCGTACGGCTTCTGGTGTTCAGCCTTTACTTGCGAGCAAGTCAAACACCTGCTTACATACTTCGTTACATCACATTTCATTCTAGGCCACTAGTAGTCCTTCTTCATGTCTTGGTACATTTTGTTGGTACCGGGATGGATAGAGTAACGAGACTTATGAGCCTCATCCAAGATTTTGGTTCTAAGTTCGCCACCCATAGGTATCCATACCCGTCCATAACGTGTTCTAACACCAAGGGTGTTATATTCCAACTTGTCTTGTTGGCCAACCATTCTTTCCTTCTTTACGTTTTCTTCTTTAAGTGCCTCACCTTGAGCCCTTTCGATTTCGCTCATCACATCCGATGTTACAACCAACTGGCAAGCCTTCACTCTAATAGGAGTAGGCATATCCTTTCGGCTTAGAGCGTCAGCCACCACGTTTGCCTTTCCAGGATGGTATATTATTTCACAGTCATAGTCCTTCAACAGTTCCAACCATTGCCTCTGCCTCATATTAAGTTCCTTTTGTTCAAAGAAGTACTTCAAACTTTTGTGGTCGGAGTAAATAGTAAATTTCACCCCGTACAGGTAGTGCCTCCAGATTTTCAATGCGAATACGACAGCAGCAAGTTCCAAATCGTGAGTCGGATAATTAGCTTCATGAATCTTCAACTGCCGTGACGCGTACGCGATCACTCTCCCGCGTTGCATCAATACGCATCCCAATCCCTGACCCGAAGCGTCAGAGTATACCACTAAGTCTTCATTGCCCTCAAAAGGGCCAAGACTGGAGCTTGGGTTAGCTTCTCTTTCAATTCCTTAAACGCCTCATCCTGGGTCGAACCCCATTCGTACTTTACCTCTTTCCGGGTCAACTTTGTCAATGGCGAAGCTATTTTCGAGAAATCCTGGATGAATCTCCGATAGTAGCCTGCCAATCCCAAGAAACTGCGGATTTCAGTTGGCGTCTTAGGAATGTCCCATTCCCTTACCGTCACTATCTTTGCTGGGTCAACCATAATGCCGTTCGGGTTAATGACGTGACCTAGGAATTGGACTTCCCTAAGCCAGAACGCACATTTGGAGAACCTAGCATACAACTTCTCCTTCTTCAGAGCTTCCAATACTTCCTTTAAGTGACACGTGTGATCACCCTCATTCTTGGAGTAGATAAGGATGTCATCGATGAACACTATTACCGATCGATCCAGCATCGGTCGACACACCCTATTCATCAAATCCATGAACGCTGCAGGGGCGTTCGTCAATCCAAAAGACATTACGCGGAACTCAAAGTGTCCATAACGTGTGCGAAATGCCGTTTTCGGTATGTCTTCTTCCCTCACCTTCAACTGATGGTACCCGGATCGAAGGTCAATTTTTTTGAGAACCAACTTGCGCCCTGTAATTGATCGAATAGGTCGTCGATCCTTGGTAAAGGGTACTTGTTCTTCACCGTACGTTTGTTCAACTCGCGATAATCAATACACATTCTCATCAAACCGTCTTTCTTCTTTACGAACAACACCGGAGCACCCCAAGGTGAGATGCTTGGTTGGATAAATCCTTTCTCAAGTAACTCGTCTAGTTGTACCATAAGTTCTTTCATTTCCACTGGTGCTAGTCGATATGGAGCCTTAGCCACGGGCTGGGCATCTGGTACTAAGTCGATTCGAAATTCAATCTCTCTGTCGGGTGGTATCCCAGGCAAATCCTCTGGAAACACCTCCGGGTACTCGCGTACCACGGGTACATCGTCTAGCTCCTTCACTTCCTTACACTTGTCAATCACGTACACCAGATAAGCCTCGCATCCGCGCCTCAAGTAATCTGTTGCCTTAATCATCGAGATGACGTTTGGCATCGGGACGTCACGATCTCCAAAAACCTCGACTTTGCTACCATCCGGAGCCTTGAGTCGGATTATCTTTCGTTTACATATAATTTGCGCTTCATTGGCAGTTAGCCAATCCATGCCTAACACGACATCGAACCCTCCCAAAACCATAACACACAATCTGACAGGGAACCTATGACCTTATATTTTAATCGTGGAGTTTTCAACTACATCGGTTACTCTTGCAGTTCTACCCTCAGCGGTGCCCTTTCTAACTTACTGACGGTGTACTTCACGCGTTTACAAAAAGTCACAGATATAAAACTCTTACTGGCACCCGAATCAAATAACACAGAAACAAGAGTGTTGTCAAGGATGAACGTACCTGACGCCACGTCGGGGTCCATTCTGGCCTGGTCTTGCGTCAGCGCGTACGCACGAGTCTTTGCTCGGGGCCTCTCTTCCTTCCTTTCTGGGCCTTTCCCTTTCCCGGCTCCACCCATTCTCGGTTTCGGACATTCCCTACTCAGATGACCGGCATCCCCACAATTATAGCACTTGAAGTGTTGTGGGCATTCACGGGAGTAGTGCCCGGTCTTACCAAACTTAAAGCACAAATTAGATCCCAGTCTGCATTCACCTACATGCTCTCTTTCACACTTCTTACAAACAGTCGGCTCGTTCACCCGAGCTCTCTTATCACGAGCCCCAAACATCCTTCCCCCAGTTCACTTGTTTGAGAAGCTCGGTCTCTTCTTTTGCTCTTCAACGGCAACAACATTCAGTGCCAGATCGTCAAATACCACACCACTTAACTCTACTGCCGAATCATAGGTAGTAGGGGCGTTCGCCTTAACATAGGTGCGGACCTGGTCCGGCAACCCTTGAATATAGCAGGCAATCTTTCTCTCTTCAGTAGTGACAAGGTGTGGCACCAGACGTGCCAGTTCATTGAATCGGGTTGTATACTACCGGTGCGTCATGCTCCCGGCCTTCAAACCCAGAAATTCCCTCTCTACCTTCTCAATCTCGTTCCTTGGGCAGAAATTCTTGATCACCAAAGTTTTCAAGTCGGCCCACATCATCGCATCCACAATCTCGCTCCCTTTTGCCTGACGTACACCTTCCCACCAATGGGATGCTTCCTCCCTCAAGGAGTTAGCAGCAAATTTCACAACTTGATCCGCTCGACATTCGCTGAGACGGATGGCAGCCTCCATACGGATTATCCAGTCAAACGTAGCTACCGCGTCTTTCTTTCCTGTCAGGACTGGCGGGTCACATGCCTTGAAGGACTTATAGTCGCATCCACGAGAAGGCGGTGCGTTGATTGCCTCAGTGTTCGGGGTATCAACCGTCGGGTTAGACCCACCTTCCCCATTGACCTGCTTCAATGCTTCTGCCAACAGACCTGGCAGAGAATTCTTCATCAACTCGGAGAACTCTCGAGCTATGGCTGCTCTCACTTCTGGTTCAAAAGTGAAAGGTTGTTCTGCAACTTGTGTCTGTTTAGTTCCATGCACACTAACCGTCGGTTCAGTGTGAACACTTCCTTCTTCGCTGTGCTCTTGGCGCGCAGGAATCCTGCTACGCCCACCATTTCGACCGCCGGTACGACCACCGGTACGGCCACCACGCCTTCCGTTCCCTCCCCTCGCCATTTCGTTCTATAAGACAAGAAATCCAATGTCATCACGCTAGTTAACAAATAAAATTCAATAAGTACTGTAAGATGTTAATATACACTGGCCATCTGCAATTAACCATTACACTACCTTTCGATTTCTATTTGACCACCTTTGTGATTCCATCGGAACACAAGTCCTTTCCTAACCCTTTCTAAGGCATACTACATACACATACTCTACTTTTCATACCTGATGCTGTGGCTCGAGTTACCCGTACTGGCATCCGCTTTCGGTCCCATTCAAAGTTTAAGTTCAGACACTGGGAGTGTCCGAATCTCTCAAACTATTGCTCTGATACCAACTTGTAAGGCCCCCAAACCCGGGAGGCCTCACTCGTTGGATTTACTCATTCACAAACAGTTCTTAAACATGAATATCAAATAACGCAGCGGAAAATTTCATTTAAACATAACTTAATCGTTGTTCATACATGCGGAAGCGTAAACATTGATTAAAACATATTTACGTAGTAACTAAACACAACGGGATGCCAGCCTTCAAAAGTAGTCGGGTAACTCTTCATCTCTAGCCAAGCATCACCGTCCATCCTCATAACCTGCCTTAACCTGAATGTGCACACTAAAAAGGTCAGCTACGCTGGTGAGTTCTAGCATTTCATAAAAACTTTAACATCAACATTTGCCAAAAAGATATCATTCATTCATTAGTAAAACCTTTCACAAAAGCATGTTATAATAACATCTTTAAAAAAAGGTTTCGTACCCATATCATCATCAACATCATAATCATAAACACCATTAAACGGATCATTCATTAAAACTTTTAACATTCATTTAAGTCATACATTATCGTTATCTAATTCTGTATCGTTACGCGTCTTTGTGTCCCCGAAGGAACCTTTGGTGTTGTGGGCAACCGTTACGTATCGCCGTCATTGCCACAACCATACACTATGTGGGGTCAACCGTTACGTATCGCCGTCATTGCCCAACACGCATCTTTCCTTTGGAAATTAACCGTTACGTATCGCCGTCATTAATTTCCCATTACCATTCACTTAGGATGATCGTCATCACCCGAGTAACCGTCGTTACTCCCTTACCAGTTGTACAACATCATAACCATTGACATGCCACATAGACAATGCCCCTGTTGTTCTTGTGGCAACTATGGCTCGCTGTCCATAATCTACCACAAGGCTGGGAATCTCATTTCCCAGACTTCATTCGTCAATTCCATTCATTCGACAGATTAGATTTGTAATGACTTCTTTAAAACCTTTACCTCTTTCTCTTCTCATTAAACATTTCCTCATTTAGACCGTTCATAAAACATTCGTAACCCTTTTTGGCAAAAACACTTCAAAACCTTTCCTTTCGTAAACATCGTTTCGTTAAAACATCATTTCGTTAAACATCATTTCGTTAAACATCATTTCGTTAAAACATCATTTCGTTAAACATCATTTCGTTAAACATCATTTCGTTAAAAAATCATTTCGTTAAACATCATTTCGTAAGTATGCACACCAGCCCAAAAACATTAACAAAACATTTAAAAGAGGGCTCTAGAACTCACCTTATAAGCTAGTCTCGGTTGTCCTAAACAAAGGTCCAACAACTTCACTTCCGATCTGAATTGATTAGTTAAATACACATCAGACCAATACCGACTCTAACGGTTTAACCCTTCTAAACATACTGACTTCACTTAACCAGTTCTGATGTCTGCGCACTTAGCAAGTGCGCAGACCCTGCTTCCTGCGCACTTAGCAAGTGCGCAGACTCTGCTGCCTGCGCACTTAGCAAGTGCGCAGACCCCTCTTCCTGCGCACTTAGCAAGTGCGCAGGTCCCCCCTCCTGCGCACTTAGCAAGTGCGCAGGACCTGCTCCGTGCGCGCTTAGCAAGTGCGCACGACCTGTTCTTCGTGAAAAACCCTAACTTTCGCATTCGGGTCTGATCATGTCAAGATCCCGAACCTGTGGCATTCAAAACGTTCGTTTTCCATTAAGGAACTCAAATCCATGATTATCTTTCAGTTTCATCCGTTCAAACCTTACCTTTTCACCCAAAACCCGAAAAACCCAAAAACGAACTAAAACTCAGATTTAGGTCGGATTGTTACCTGAATCGAGTTTCTGATCCGGAGGTTCTTCTCACGAGTTATGGAGTAACACTTTGTTGAAGTCTCGGGTCGATCCGCCAACTTTCTCTCTCTACGGTTTCTCTCTCTAAAAGTTGCAAATGAGAGAAAGAGGGGTGGCATAGGCTATTTATAGCCCGCTGACCCATCCGACTCGACCCATCATGCCTCGTTCGTTTATTCCGTTATTATAACTGTCGTTTTATTTTTGGGATGTTACAAGTGTGTTCCCACTTCCATTCCGGTATATCAAGTGGTTGAATCTTTCCATATGGTTTCTGGTGTTCGGCCTTTACTTGTGAGCAAGTCAAGCACTTGCTTACATACTTTGTCACTTCATGCTTCATTCCAGGCCACCAGTATTCCTTCCTTAGATCTTGGTACATTTTATTGGTACCAGGATGGATAGAGTACCGAGACTTATGAGCCTCATCCAAGATTTTGGTTCTAAGCTCGCCACCCATAGGTATCCATACCCGTCCAAAACGTGTCCTAACACCAAGGGTGTTATATTCCAACTTGTCCTGTTGGCCAACCATCCTTTCCTTCTTTATGTTTTCTTCTTTAAGTGCCTCATCTTGAGCCTTTTTGATTTCTCTCATCACATCTGATGTTACCACTAACTAGCAAGCTTTCACTCTAATAGGAGCAGGCACATCCTTTCGGCTTAGAGCGTCAGCCACCACGTTTGCCTTTCTAGGATGGTATATTATTTCACAATCATAGCCTTTCAATAGTTCCAACCATCGCCTCTGCCTCATATTAAGTTCCTTTTGTTCGAAGAAGTACTTCAAACTTTTGTGGTCGGAGTAAATAGTAAACTTCACCCCGTACAGGTAGTGCCTCCAGATTTTTAATGCGAATACGAAAGAATCAAGTTCCAAATCGTGGGTTGGATAATTAGCTTCGTGAATCTTCAACTGTCGTGATGCATACGCGATCACTCTCCCGCGTTGCATCAACACGCATCCCAATCCCTGACCCGAAGCGTCAGAGTACACCACTAGGTCTTCATTGCCCTCGGGAAGGGCCAAGACTGGAGCTTGGGTTAGCCTCTTCTTCAATTCCTTAAACGCCTCATCTTGGGTCGAACCCCATTCATACTTAACCTCTTTCCGAGTCAACTTTGTCAACGGCGAAGCTATTTTCGAGAAATCCTGGATGAAACTTCGATAGTAGCCTGCCAATCCCAAGAAACTGCGGATTTCAGTTGGCGTCTTAGGAATATTCCATTCCTTTACAGTCACTATCTTTGCTTGGTCAACCATAATGCCGTTCGGGTTAAGGACGTGACCTAGGAATTGGACTTCCCTAAGCCAGAACGCGCATTTGGAGAACTTAGCATACAACTTTTCCTTCTTCAGAGCTTCCAATACTTCCTTCAAGTGACGCGCATGATCACCCTCATTCTTGGAGTAGATGAGGATATCATCGATGAACACAATTACCGATCGGTCCAGCATCGGTCGACAAACCCTATTCATCAAATCCATGAACGATGCGGGGGCGTTCGTCAATCCAAAAGACATCACACGGAACTCGAAATGTCCATAACGCGTGCAAAATGCGGTTTTCGGTATGTCTTCTTCCCTCACCTTCAACTGATGGTACCCGGATCGAAGGTCGATTTTTGAGAACCAACTTGCGCCCTGTAATTGATCGAACAGGTCGTCGATCCTTGGTAAAGGGTACTTGTTCTTCACCGTACGTTTGTTCAACTCGCGATAATCAATACACATTCTCATCGAACCGTCTTTCTTCTTCACAAACAACACCGGAGCACCCCACGGCGAGATGCTCGGTTGGATAAATCCTTTCTCAAGTAACTCGTCTAGTTGTGCCATTAATTCTTTCATCTCCACTGGTGCTAGTCGATATGGAGCCTTAGCCACGGGCTGGGCATCTGGTACTAAGTCGATTCAAAATTCGATCTCTCTGTATCCCAGGCAAGTCCTCTGGAAACACCTCCGGGTACTCGCGTACCACGGGTACATCCTTTAGCTCCTTCACTTCCTTACACTCGTCAATTACGTACACCAGATAGCCTCGCATCCCGCCTCAAGTAATCTGCTGCCTTAATCATCGAGATGACGTTTGGCATCGGGGCGTCACGATCTCCAAGAACCTTGACTTTGCTACCGTCCGGAGCCTTGAGTCGGATTATCTTTCGTTTGCATATAATTTGTGCTTCATTGGCAGTTAGCCAATCCATACCTAACACGACATCGAACCCACCCAAAACCATAACAAACAATCTGACAGGGAACCTATGTCCTTCTATTTCTATTATGGAGTTGTCAACTACATCGGTCACTCTCGCAGTCCTACCCTCAGCGGTTTCTACGCTAAAGGCCCTTTCTAGCTTACTGACAGTGTACTTCACTCGTTTACAGAAAGTCGCAGATATAAAACTCTTACTGGCACCCGAATCAAATAACACCGAAACAAAAGTGTTGTCAAGGATGAATGTACCTGTCGCCACATCGGGATCCTTCCTAGCCTGATCCTGCGTCAGTGCGTACGCTCGCGTCTTCGCACGAGATCCCTCTCCCTTCTTTTCCGCGCCCTTTCCCTTCCTGGTTTCCCCCATCCTGGGCTTCGGGCAGTCCCTACTCAGATGACCAACATCCCCACAGTTATAGCACTTGTAGTGTCGTGTGCACTCACGGGCGTAGTGCCCGGTCTTGCCACATTTGAAACACAAGTTAGATCCCAGTTTACATCCACCTGTGTGCTCCTTTCCACATTTCTTACAAACGGTCGGCTCATCAACCCGAGCCCTCTTATCACGAGTCCCAAACATCTTTCCCCCAGATCGCTTGTTTAAGAAGCTCGGTCTTTTCTTTTGCTCTTCAACGGCAACAACATTCAGTGCCAGATCGTCAAATACCACGCCAGTTAGCTCTACTGCCGAATCATAGGTAGTAGGGGCGTTTGCCTTAACATAGGTGCGGACTTGATCCGGTAGCCCTTGAATATAGCAGGCAATCTTTCTCTCTTCAGTAGTGACAAGATGTGGCACCAGACGTGCCATTTCATTGAATCGGGTTGTGTATTGCCAGTGCGTCATGTTTCCGGACTTCAAACCCAGAAATTCTCTCTCTACCTTCTCAATCTCGTTCCTTGGGCAGAAATTCTTGATCACCAAGGTTTTCAAGTCAGCCCACATCATCGCATCCACAACCTCGCTCCCTTTTGCCTGACGTACACCTTCCCACCAATGGGATGCTTCTTCTCTTAAGGAGTTGGTAGCAAATTTCACCACTTGATCCGCCCGGCATTCGTTGAGGCGGATGGCAGCCTCCATACGGATTATCCAGTCAAACGTAGCTACCGCGTCTTTCTTTCCAGTCAGGACTGGTGGGTCACATGCTTTAAATGACTTGTAGTCGCATCCATGAGCAGGCGGTGCGTTATCGGTCTCATTGTTCTGAGCACCAATTGCCGCACTAGATCCACCTTCCCCATTAACCTTCTTCAATGCCTCAGCTAACAGACCTGGCAGAGAAGTCTTCATCAATTATGTGAACTCTCGAGCTATAGCTGCTCTCACTTCTGGTTCAAAAGTAAAAGGTTGTTCTTCAACCAATGTCTGTTCAGTTCCATGCACACTAACCGCCGGTTCAGGGATCCTGCCACGCCCACCATTTCGACCGCCTGTACGACCACCGGTACGGCCACCACGCCTTCCGTTTCCTCTCCTTGCCATTTCGTTCTATAAAACAAGGAATCCAATGTTATCACGCTAGTTAACAAATAAAAATTCAATAAGCACTGTAAGATGTTAATATACACTGGCCATCTGCAATTAACCATTACACTACCTTTCGATTTCTATTTGACCACCTTTGTGATTCCATCAGAACACAAGTCCTTTCCTAACCCTTTCTAAGGCATACTACATACACATACTCTACTTTTCATACCTGATGTTGTGGCTCGAGTTACCCGTACTGGCATCCGCTTTCGGTCCCATTCACAGTTTAAGTTCAGACACTGGGAGTGTCCGAATCTCTCAAACTATTGCTCTGATACCATTTGTAACATCCGGCCCCTCGTACCAACAATATTGTCCGCTTTGCCCACTAAGAGCTCACGGGTTTGTTTTTGGTTATCCGGGAGAAAATTTCCCAGGGGGTCACCCATCCCTGGATTACTCCCACCTGAGCACGCTTAACTGTGGAGTTCTCCTCTCATCCACTGCATTAAGCCCCAAAACGTGTTGTTGATTTAAGAGGCAGGACATTCCTTATGAACCAAGGATCTCTCCTATGCACGGCCGATGTGGGATTTGCCTAAGGTGTTACAATCAACCCCCCTTTGGACTCATCGTCCTCGATGAGGTTTACCCCACCATCCCAATCAGAGATGTGGGATTTGCCTAAGGTGTCCCTCTGAACACCCCCGGGGACTCACCATACTAGATGAGGTTTGCCCCACCATCCCGAACGGCACAGGAGTGGCTCTGATACCAACTTGTAAGGCCCCAAACCCAGGAGGCCCCACTTATTGGAATTACTCATTCACAAACAGTTCTTAAACATGAATATCAAATAACGCAGCGGAAAATACTTCATTAAACCATAACTATTACATTGCTCATACATGCGGAAGCGTAAACATTGCTTAAAACATAAAATAAACTAAAACAAAACATAACGGGATTGCCAGT
This sequence comes from Smallanthus sonchifolius, assembly GCA_023525975.1. NCBI lineage: Eukaryota > Viridiplantae > Streptophyta > Magnoliopsida > Asterales > Asteraceae > Smallanthus > Smallanthus sonchifolius. The sequence continues at coordinate 31,694,614 of CM042045.1, forward strand.
CTTCAAAAGCAGTCGGGTAACTCTTCATCTCTAGCCAAGCATCACCGTCCATCCTCATAAACTGTCTTAACCTGAATGTGCACACTAAAAAGTCAGCTACGCTGGTGAGTTCTAGTTTTCGTTCGATTTAAGAAATGGTTCATCATTCAAAACATTCATTAGGGTTTAACATCACGTATAAGAAAATAGGGCATTTCATTCATAAACCTTCAAACATTTAAACACATTGAACGGATCATTTGTTTAAAACATTTAACATTCATTTAAGTCATACATTACTATCTAAAATCTGTATATTTCTTTACGCGTCTCTGTGTCCCCGAAGGGACCCTACATGTCGTGGACAACCGTTACGTATCGCCGTCATTGCCACAACATTCCGTCAATTCCCTTTTTGGTATTGCCCCCAAGGCTAACTGCACGAGGACCGACAATACCCATTCGGTTGCCCCCTATGGCTCTCAGCCATAGACCGACAACCTCCATTGAAGGCTATGGCTCTCAGCCATAGGCCGACAACTTCCATCGACGGCTATGGCTCTCAGCCATAACACTGTCGGATCATAATTCAACCTGACGTAGGGTCACATTAACCCTTGAGTAACCGTCGTTACTCCATACCAGTTGTACAACATCAAACCATTGGCAGGCCACTAAGATACTGCCCCTGTTGTTCTTATGGTAGCTATGGCTCGCTGTCCATAATCTACCACAAGGCTGGGAATCTCATTCCCAGACTTCATTCGTCAATTCCATTCATTCGACAGATTAGATTTGTAATGACTTCTTTAAAACCTTTGCCCTTTTTCTTTCCCTTTCATAAAACCTTTCACTCGTTTTCAAAACCCTTTACCTTTACTTTAAACCATTTCTTATTAAACATTCGTTCGTAAACATTCCATGCATAAAACTTTCTTTCCATAAACCGTTCATTCCAAATCATTTCATTTCATAATCATAGTTTCATAAAATATCATTTCATAAAACATCATTTCATATGTATGCACACCAGCCCGAAAACATTATATAAAACATTTAAAAGAGGGCTTCTAGAACTCACCTAATACGCTAATATGGGTTGTCCTAAACGAAGGTCCAACAACGTCACTTCCGATCTAAATTGATTAGTTAAATACACATCAGACCAATCCCGACTCTAACGGTTTAACCATTCTAACATACTGACTTCACTTAACCAGTTCTGATGTCTGCGCACTTGGTAAGTGCGCAGACCCTGCTGCCTGCGCACTTATCAAGTGCGCAGGTCCCTCCTCCTACGCACTTATCAAGTGCGCAGGTCCCTCGCTAAGTGCGCAGGACCTGCTCCGTGCGCACTTAGCAAGTGCGCACGACCTGTTCTTCGCGAAAAACCCTAACTTTCGCATTCGGGTCTGATCATGTCAAGATCCCGAACCTGTTTGTATTCAAAACGTTCGTTTTCCATTAAGGAACTCAAATCCATGATTATCTTTCAGTTTCATCCGTTCAAACCTTACCTTTTCACCTAAAACCAGAAAAACCCAAAAATGAACTAAAACTCAGATTTAGGTCGGATTGTTACCTGAATCGAGTTTCTGATCCGAAGGTTCTTCTCACGAGTTATGGAGTAACACTTTGCTGAAGTCTCGGGTCGATCCGCCAACTTTCTCTCTCTATGGTTTCTCTCTCTAAAAGTTGCAAATGAGAGAAAAGGGGTGGCATAGGCTATTTATAGCCCGCTGACCCATCCGACCCGACCCGTCATGCCTCGTTCGTTTATTTCGTTATTATAAATGTCGTTTTATTTTTTTTGGGATGTTACACATGATTTGAATACGAGGGAAACGGAGACAAATATGGAGCATATTCAAGATCCTGCAATGTACTTCGCAAAGGCTTCTGGAAAAACTAGATGTGGAGTTGCTTTATTTTCTGGTGATGGTCAGGATAATTCAAGTGAGAATCTATCTGGTTTTTCATGTCAGACTGGATTTTCTTCTAATACATCAAATTCACCAAATTCAACATCTGGATCACATAATACAAATTCACATCATGTGAATCAGAGGGTTGCTGATGATTATCTAGCTATGTTTTCTTCATTCATGACATCATATGAAAACTTTATTGTAGGGAAGATTCATGATCCTGAAGCTATTGAAGAGGATTTTCGTCAAATTGATCAAGTTGATTTGGAGGAAATGAATATTCAATGGAATATGTCTATGCTGATGAGACAAGGAAAAGATTTTCTAAAGAAAACTGGCAGAAAGTACATTGGTTCAAATAGTCGAACAAGAATGGGATTTGATAAAACAAAGGTTCGATTTTACAATTGTCAAGAATATGGACACTTTGCCAAAGAATGTGTCAAGCCGAAAGTTGAATTTGATTCTCAGAAAAAGAATAAAAATTTTCAGAATAACAGATCTCAATCACATGGTTCTACTGGATCTAGAAATTTAGCTCATACTTCAACATCATCTACTTTGGTTGCATAAAATGATGACAATTATGATTGGGGCATTCATCTAGAAGATCTGGTTGGTGCTGTGAGTTCAAGTGATGGTGATATGATTGGGGCTGAAATTCATTATGAAAATTCTGAAGACACATCTGATGATGATAGTTCAAGTTATGGTGAAAGTTTGAAGAGTGATGAAGACAATCAAAATGTAGCATCTGAAGAAAGTATTGAAGCTGAAAATGTTAAAGTACACAAAGTTGATACTGAAGCTTCTTCTAAATCAACTGTATCTGAAGATGAAATTGTGTTGACTACAAGATCTACTGATGTGTCTAACGATATTCCAATTGCTAAAGTCTTCATGGCTGACATGTCAGGTCCTTCAAAGGTAAAAGACCCTATTTGTAATATTTATTATTCTAATTGTGTGTTTGTGAAGGACAAAATGCAGAAAGTCATGGATGATAATACCAACTTGATCTGTGACATGAAATCAATGCATATAGTAAATCAAAAGTTAAAGGACAATGATAAATTGTGTATTGATCGGATTGAGTCATTGAAGAGTGTCACACCCCCAAATTCCACTAACGGAGTTTTACCGTTTGGTGTGTGACAAACCAGGATCTCAGTCATTAGTTAAATCAAACGGCACTATATGGGACATAAATGAAATATCATAAAAGTTCAGAGTTAATGCGGAAGCGTTTAAATAAGAAAATAAATGCACAAAACAAGCGCGCCCAAGTTTAGTTTAATAAAACAAGTAAATTGTTTTTGTTGGAACATATTCTAGTGACAACGAGCTTGAAGATATTATATCTTAGTCTTAGAGTCTTTGACTTGTAATTGATAGATATGTTAGCAACAGTTAAAGGGGAGTCTGTTAGGACATGTTTTGTAACTGTTGGTAAAATTCTATGTAAGTTCATAGAAAGGCGAACTTAACAAGTTCTCCTAAGTATCTTTAGGAGCGAACTTGTTAAGTTAGCCTAAGGAATATTGTTCAAGTTCATAGAGAGGCAAACTTAACAAGTTCGCCTAAGCATCTTTAGAGGTGAATTTGTTAAGTTCGCCTATAGCAGGTCTTGTGTCTATAAATAGGTGTTTAAAGATTTAGTGAACAAGAGCAGCAGAGGGACTTTGAACGAGTGTTTATTCTGTGAATTTGTAAACTCTGTTTTGTGGAATACAAAGAGGTTTATTTACCTGCTGTTTCTATTGTGAATTGATATACATACGTTAATACGGTAGGATTCCGCACTCCGTGTTATCGAGACGTCCTGTCACGAGATCGATCTGAGATGAGTCATATGGACCTACAGTTTTGAATGTTTGCATGAGGATGAAAATGATAGTAGGACTCCATGCATGTCCTAAGTGTGCAACATGTGTCTTAGCGACCTGAGAAACATGTAAGAAAAAGTGTCAACACAAGGTTGGTGAGTTCATAGGTTTACAAGTGAATAAACTGTTTGAGTGTTTGCAGGATCCACATACGTAAGTCACACCTATTGCTAGCTAGATAATGTATAAGTTACTCTAAGCGTTCACAACCGAAGCTGACTGTTTGTGTTTGGGATGCCTTCTGCCATTGCTAACATCAACAATGGCAAGTGTTTAGGACAATTTACACCCGTTAGACCTCCAATCAAGTTAGCGCGGCTAACCCGGGTGGGGTTTGTCAAACCCGGTAGTACTACTCAAATTTCCTTGCTATACTCCATATATTAATGGTCCGAGTGTGTAAGGACTTTGCATGTTATGTTTGCACTTAGTGTAAGGCCCCAAACCCGGGAGGCCTAACTTGTTGGATTTACTCATTCACAAACAATTCCTTAAACTTGAATATCAAATAACGCAGCGAAATCATTCATTCAAATATAAATAAAACTTGTTCAACGTGCAGAAGCGTAACATTATTTAAAAACATAAACAAGATATAATTAAAACATAACGGGATGCCGTTGGTGACCGTCATCACCCCTTTCCCACCTAGTTGTACAACCGTTGGCCAGCCACAAAGTCCCCTATGAAGGTAAGGCCCATACATGCATACATACCTTAGTTCCCGAAGGAACTTATGGCAGATTCGTTTATTTCGTGACTTTCATAAAAAACCTTTACTTCTTTTCAGTTAAAGCATTCGCACGTTTTATTAAATAGCATTTCATTTGTAAACATTTTGTAACTTTCATTTGGCAAAACATTTCCTAAACACATTTCAACTTTCATTTTGTAAACATCATTTCATAAAACATTATCGTGTAAGTATGCACACCAGCCCAAAACATAGTTCAAAACATTTAAAAGTAGGGCTCTAGAACTCACCTGGTAAGCTAGCCTCGATATGTTATCTACCGCCCAAACTATGCCACGCACAATCTGGATAATTCAATCATATAAGTTAAGACAACTGTCCTAACCGACATTATACGTTTTTATCTTTGGGGAACTTAGGCAAGTTCGCCGCTCATGGCTCAGGCGGACATGATAAGTTCGCTACGTAAGTTTAGCGAACATAAGGTTAAGTTCACCACTTTGACTTAAGCGAACATACGGTAAGTTCGCCTCCTCTATATTAGGCAAATATGTTAAGTTCGCCATTCATGCTTCAGGCGAACATGCTAAGTTCGCCTGAACTAGTTCTTTTCCCCAACTAGCCCATACCGTAATGAGGACATCTAGGTAGAATGTTCTTCTTTAACTCTAATGAAAATCGGTCAGCATTCCGTTTGTTTTTTTATCTAATCCCGACAAATCTGTTGTCAAATCATAGCCAATAATCTATAATTCATCGAGCTCTAGCATCAAAGCCATAATTCAAGACGTTTATCCAATAATAATTAAATAAGATATTATATAATTATAACCTATTTTAACGTATCAAAAAAACGTTCTCAAAAGACGTCCCCGATAATTTTCCCGAGCCTCATGCCACTAACCAACACTAGATATATAATTTTTATGAGCTATACCTTCGCGTACGGTCCGTACTAAACGTTTTTGTATGAAACTGCTGAGCACCACGTGAGAAGAAACTTGTTTTGCCCATAACTTGGTCATACGGACTCCGATTGAGGTGATTCCAGCGGCCATGAACTCGTCTCGCCGAGCCCCACCAGCGCCGCCAGCTTCCGCCACTAAAATCCACTGACACTGGTCTCCGAAAAGTCATGGACGGCCGGAAAACTCTGTTTTGGCCGGAAAACATCATTTTCATTCGTCTCTGGCAGTTTCACGGCGGAACCCTAGCCACCGTCGCCACCTTCCGCATCATTTTAGCCGTCTATTGCTTCCCCTACCACATTCACGACCACCTGAACGCCATCAACACATCACAACCCTTCGTTTGCGACCACCCCTAAAGGTTCTCGTCGGAAAAAGAAGAGGCTCTTGCCACCTTCTCAGCCGCCACCCAAGGCCACCAACACCACCATCCTATCGCCGCCCACTCCTTACAGCTCTGTCTTCCAATGCCAGTCACCCATCTATCATTTTCGGAAAGGATGGGGTCACCGGAGAAGCGACCCTTGCTGGAATTATCTCTATACACACTGTGTTTGTGTGTGGTGTGCTCTTTTCCTTGAGAACCCTAGCTCCCTTTTAAGCAACCTTTCAAGACGGGTTCCTATGCGGTAACGCGTGTTCGTTCGTGGTTAGAAACCTTCGCTAAACTCGACTTAAATCTCGAACCTGAGTCATTTAATATTTCAAAAAAAGTGAAGCAACATTTTAAAAATACATCCATGTGAGTTTATATATTAACTCACCTTAATATTTACTTAAGCGTCGTAATTTCAAGAAATTTCAGGATGTTACAAGTCTACCCTTCTTACAAGAGGTTTCGTCCTCGAAACATGTTATAAGTCCATCTGTCGAGGGTAAATCTCCTCCATTGCTTCTTACAATAATGCATGCAACGGTCTGCCTTTACTCGGTCTGCCAATGGTTCTTGCAATAATGCGTGCAACGGTCTGCCTTTACTTGGCATATTTTTGTTAGTGGTTACAGTAGGGACTCGCCTCCGACGATCCCAACTCCCAAAGAGATATGTGCTAGCTGAGTGTCGTCCATAACATGGATCTGAGAAAGCCCACCAAACCTGACAGGTGATGGTGGTGTAAGTGACTCCTCCGAAGGCTCCGTCTTGCCGCCCTCGGATGGGAGTGGATGTTTTTCTAGTGATTCCCCGAGTGTCACCTCTGGGAATGATGATGCAATGCAATTGATGTATTCCTCGTCCACAGAGGGTGGTATGAATGATGTCAACATGACTGCAATGCAGTGTATGTCTGGATGTTATCTGTATCATGTATGAGTGTGTGTGTCGTGCAACTAAGGCATGTGTGCGGTTATAGTCTAGTATGCAATCCTAGTTCTCTAAAACCAATGTCTCTGATACCAATCTGTCACACCCCTAAATTCCACTAACGGAGTTTTACCGTTTGGTGTGTGACATACCACGATCTCAGTCATTAGTTACATCAAACGACACTATATGGGATATAAATGAAATGTCATAAAAGTTCAGAGTTAATGCGAAAGCGTTTAGATAAGAAAATAAATGCCCAAAACAAGTGCGCCCAAGTTTAGTTTAATAAAACAAGTAAATTATTTTGAATGTTTGCATGAGGATGAAATGATAGTAGGACTCCATGCATGTCCTAAGTTTGCAAACTTTGTCTTAGCGACCTGAGAAACATGTAAGAAAAAGTGTCAACACAAGGTTGGTGAGTTCACAGGTTTACAAGTGAATAAACTGTTTGAGTGTTTGCAGGATCCACATACGTAAGTCACACCTATTGCTAGCTAGACAATGTACAGGTTACTCTAAGCGTTCGTAACCGAAGATGACTGTTTGTGTTTGGGATGCCTTCCACCATTGCTAACACCAACAATGGCAAGTGTTTAGGATAATTTACACCCGTTAGACTCCCAATCAAGTTAGCGCAACTATCCCGGGTGGGGTTTTGTCAAACCCAGTAGTACTACTCAAATTTCCTCACTATACTCCATTTATTAACGGTCCGAGTGTGTAAGGAATTTGCATGTTATGTTTACACTTTGGTAAACAAGTGGTAATTAAATACTATGTGATCCATGTCCGTTCATTAGTATGCCTCTCCTCGGCGGGAATACAAGTAAACGGATGTCTGTTCGTATGCGTGTTTCTTCCCAATGGGAAACAAGTAAATATTGTTTGTTTGTATGCATGTTTATCCCCAATGGAAAAACAAATAAAATGATGTTTGTGTATATGCATGTTTCTCCCCCCAATTGGAAAACAAGTAAAAAGGGGCCGTGAAACTCACCTGAGCTGTGAGTGAATAGATAGCACCACACAAGGATGCAAGTAGGAAACACAAGAGTTTGCCTGTGAACTGTCTACATATGCCCTAAAATTATAAGCATAATAGTTATGGATACAATAGGATTTTGTGACGACGACACGGAACGATCGGATGTCCTAGATACACTTAGGATCAACTAGTAGACGAACGTGTCCTTGGGTTTATAATATTTCTTAATTCACTAATTATGGTAGACGCGATTTGTATCGAAAGTTTCAAATTACGAATAATATTATTAAATAAATATTTGCGTCTTTCTACTATTGATAATGGTTTAGGAAAATAATATTATTATATTATTTTTATGTTGAAGAGATAACACGATAATTAAATATGTGACAAAAATAATAAATATATTATTTTTATTGGGGAACATAAACGTGGATAATACAATAAATAATTATATTATTTTCAAATGTGGGGAAATAATAATTAAAAATGGGTTATAAATCTAAACCCGAATATAAAACCATTGCCTACGCGTTTTTACGAATTCAATAATAGTTTAGAGAATAATATAATAGATTATATTATTTTTAACTTAGGCAAATTACTCAAATATGTGTTATAAATTCAATCTCGATCCTACGGGTATTTTCTGGGTTCAAAACGTATTAATATATGATTATAATAATATAGAAAATGATTTCATTTAAAAATATAAATTAAAAATTGATCAAAAAAATAAATGCTGATTGTGGGATTCGAACCCGGGTCTATCCCACAACAGCCACAAGTCTTAACCAACTCAGCCGGCCAGGGTATCGCGACAAGAACCAGATCGAATTGATTTGAACGGGTAAACCCGAAGTGTTCTTCACCCCTTTGTCGCGATCCGATCAAATCCTTCCCCTAAATCCACAGGTTTTGATCTCGATTGACCAAACTACCGTAGGGGTTTTGATAACCGATGTATTGCGACTCTACTGGTGTATTTAATTGTAAAAACATCAAGTCTAGGACTGTTTAATTCATGTTTGAACATTAGAAACCCTAGGTTATGATCACGGAATCAAATTCGATAAATCTGATAACATTAAATGTTGGATTCATAGGGCTTTCATTGATTAGAGGATTTTGAAACTACTGATGTAAGTTAATTGAATTGTAAACGTGTCTAGATTAGGGTTCGATTAGATCGGTTTGCGATGAACCCTAGCTAACTTTTCTTGATCGATTTGATGTTATAAGCCCCAATAATCATAGGGATTTCAATCTAGGAATGAAAACGAAGCTATAGGTGTAAGAAATTACCAAAATGATGCACGAATTGATGGCGATCGAAAAATGCAGATTCTGACTTGCGCGAGTTTGTCTCCGGCTACCACGGCTTCACTTTCGATCAAAATGGATGATGAAACAAGTTCAGAGGGATGCGATTTAGAAGCGTAGGGGTTCAATTCTTGCGAATTCTGATCGAAGTAATCGAATTTGATGGGTTAATGACGAGGGGTTGACTGTTACGGGTTCTAGGATTAAATTCGTACTCATTAACCATCAAAAAACATATGGGAATGATTATGACAGGGTCGAGATCATCAATTCTCGTCATTACAGTCGTGAATTGAACTGATTTCAAGTTATTGCTGCGAATTTGGATCAGAGGTTCACGGGTTTGACTTCTAAAAGTCAACAGAATACGAAACTTGCGATTTTAACTTCTTAGAGTCAACCAATTTGATATTTGAGTAATTACATAACTAGTCCCTGTAGTTCAAGTTAAAATATTGACAGAATTTGTCCCTAAGGTTCAAGATTGATTTAACTGAGTTACTAGATAACTGGATTTGGATTAACACGATTAACGAAAAATTGATAGATGACACAAAGAGAGATCTAAACTCTTTGGGGTTGAAGTACAAAGAACAAGCATATCATCTGGATATGGCTTATGCAGAAACTAAGAAGACAAATGATATAGTTGCTGATCCTGCAAAGAGAATAGCTGGAGTTGGGTTTGTTCCTCCACCATTTAATGGAAATTATGTTGTTGAACCTGCAATCATAAATGAAGAGGATATAGATCCAAAGACAGTTCTGAAGGTTAATCTGGTGACAGGAGAAGAGATGGTTTATGATTCTGACATTGATGATGAAGTATTTGATGAACAAAAAGTTGAAGGTGTTTCTAAAGACGTGAAACTTGATGAACCAAAAGTGGTAAGACAAGTTACAAGGGATCGGTGCATTCTAACTGAGCGTGATAAAGTTGATCATCCAACTATCTCCAAAGTGTTATCTCAAAGTGGTTCCGTTCATGCTGGCCATGTTCAGAAGAAATCAAATATCCCATCCCCGAAGATTGATCTATCCAAGGTTTCAAGAAATTCAAGTAGTGTTTGTTCGAGGAAAGTTTATGTTCCCAAGAGGAAAGCTGGCAGTGGTGCTCAGCCTTCTGAAGGATATTCATCTGAAAGTTTTTCAACTTCAAGAAAGATTCCTTACATCAGGGAACATCGGGATAGAAGAATGTGCTTTCATTGTAATAAAGTTGGACATATTTTGATAAATTGTCCTTACAATAACAAAGAGAAGAATCCTATTGTTTCTGAAAAAGTCAAACCAAATGTGGTTAAATCACAACCAAAAGTTGTGCAGATTCTGAAACGACCTAGTGTGGGAAAGCCTACATCTGATTATGAGAAGGGTTCTACAGTGAGGCATATTGTGCCTAATCAGTCATTTGTTAAATCTTCGGGATTTAGGCAAACTGATACTCAGCATGTGAATGACATAAATTTTCAATCTAGACCAGTGTTTGTTCAAACTGGTGGTAGATGTGATGTTGCTTTTCAACAGTCCTTTGTGATTCCAAAAGTTGGATTTACAAAGAGTTCCCAACCTGAGGTCAAACTTTCTCGACCACAACAGCGGAGATGAAACAGAAAACTAAAGAAATTTTTTGAAACACATGAATCTGATAATAACGATTATAACAATGTTTTTCAAAAGAACATAAATGTTTCTCCATCAATTAAGCCTATGTGTGTTGGATCTCTTGTACCAAGGGTTGATGATAATATTGATTGTGAACTCATTGAAGTAGTTTTTATTGATAATTCTGGTGTCACACCCCGACCGACGGCGGAATCATCGGGGCGGGACATGTTTACTGTTCATGAGCTCAAGGTTGACTAAATTGTAATATGTTAAATCCATTTACATCCAAACAATCATGAATCAAGTTCAAAATACATAATGAAATACAATTTGTTTTTGAATTAAAATTAACTAGGTCCAAAGCCTATGTGTAGCATGTCTTGATCTACTCATGTGAAAACACCTGAAACATGAATAAAATAAGGTCAACTAAAAAGTTGGTGAGTATAACACAGGTTTGTATATAGATAGCATATAGTTTGTAAAACAAATCCTTACATAACATGACAAATAAGGCATTTATGGGGAGCAGCTATTGTGTAACCAAGTATAATCAAACCTTTGCAACTAGCATGCAAATTGTGTTGTCGGTATCAATCACCCCAATCTGGGTGGGTTTGTCAGACTCAATAGATCTATCATTGAAAACCGTCGGCTTGAAAAGTTAATGATTGCACATAATAGCATACAAAAGTTAGCACACATAGCACTCGGGCATAAAGCTCAAATTTCTACACATGAATGTAAATAGGATTTGTACTTGTGTTGTTTGTGTAAATGTAAACATGTAATTTGAATAGTGTTCATGTTTCACCCCAAAAATGTAAAAGAGTAAAAGGGGCTATGTATATTCACCTTGCAATTGAGTAGTTGAATATCACACAATATGATGTTGCACAACAGATATGACAAATCTCAAGATAACCTATGATTTGTGGAATATGGGTATTAATGATTTGTACAAAATGAAACAGGGAATCCTAATGCGCAAAGAGGTTGATGCGGTTTTCCTAATTTTAATAAGAAAATAATTATTTGAATTTCAAATAATAGTTATGTAAATCTTGCTAAATAAAGTGTGTTTTAGTTTGTATAAATGGAAGAATAAATAAATGGTTTTCCTTTGTTTGCGTTCAACTAATTCAATAAATAGATTAATAAATAGTTGAATAAATAAATAACTAATAGATAAATAAATACCTTAATTTATTTAGTTTGATTTCCATGAATTTTTTTTTGTGTAAAAATAATGATCTAATTAATTTATGATTAAATCAAAATTAAAGTATAAAATTTACTTAATGGTTTTATCTAATATAATTACATTATACGAGGATGTATAATTCTTTACAAGAAACAAATTTTTTTTATAGAATACCCATATTTATTTTCCAAATACCATTTATAAATTAGGGATTTTAATTAAATAATTTGTTAAAGGATTTGTTTTAAATAATTTAGGATTTATGAGGTTTATATCGTAATAATCCCAAACAAAATAGTTTCTCTTGAAATTTAACAAATTAACTTAATAAAAACTGATCTGAATATTCAAGGGTTTATATAATAATTTTTTATAGAATTAAACTAGTGTTAGAAAAATGATTTTAAAAAGATTGGGGCTTGTCGGGGTCGAACCCGGTGTTAGATGAGGGCACAAACCACTGCGCCAGGGGCTGGTTCTTGAAATAAACGGTTTCGAATTTACTGATATCTCACAATTTCAAGGGGTCCGGATTTGGTACTGCCATTAAGCAAAAAAAAAAAGAAATGGGCAGGATGTGTGGGTTTAGAACCCGCGACAATAGGTATACGGGTCACGCGTTTTAACAGATGGAACTGGGCGGAGGCCTTGACAGATAACCCACCCGCGATACATAAATAGCCATACCCAAATCGTCGATTTTCTATCATCAACCCAACCCAGAACCCGATTCCTTGATAAATGCCCAAATCAATCAATGGTGAGTTTAATTAACGAAAGGGGTTTACGGTTTCTGATAATCAAATGGTTCCGATTCTAATGATGTAACTTAATCGGATTTTTTTGTGTTCGATTGACGTGTGCTTAACCGTTTCAAAGAAACAAACCCTAAACTGCTCTTAAGAAAAATTAGATTAACATTCGATTGTAATATGGTTTAGGATCATGGGGCTTTCGTTCACTAGATTAAAACGAGTAAGAGGATAGCCGAAGATACCTGAAATCGGCTTGATGCGTTGCAACAGCGGGGGACTGCAGGCCCGAGTCTAGTCGCGATCCGAGAGCAAAGAGGAGAGGAAAAAAATGGGTTTTAAGGATCGATTCGTGTAGCAAACTGATAGGGACGTGTATGGAAGGGTCACATACGCGTTACAGCTCTCAAATCAACGAGATTTGCGGGGATTTAATGGCTTGATATGTGGGTTTTGAAACCCACGACCGTGAATAAGAAGAAGGTTTTAAAACCTTTAATTTCTCAATCAATCAACCAATTCAACGTGCTATTATGACCACATGAGTTTAGGAAACGTTTTTGGAAGGATTTCACTCCGGATTTACAATGATTGGTCGGTGATTTGAGGCGGATTGACTTTCTAGAGTCAAAATTGGGAAGAACTAGATAAATGGGTTCAAAATATAATAATTGGGGTTTACCCTTTTAATTGTTTTCAACCTTCTTAAATTATTTATAAAAATAATTGTTATAAGATTTATAAGAAAAATTTAACATTATACGTTTTATTAAATAAATTTATAAAGGAAAGTTTTGTTTAATTCTTTTATAAGCTTATAACTTGTATACATGGTTCATCTATATATTTATAATTAAATTGAAAAATATATATACGCAAAGGATGTAATTATATCATTAAGTTTAAAAATTTTTATTTTTGATTTAATTTTTATAATAAAGTATATATATAAATATAAATATATATGGTATATAATATGGGGTTGTATATTGGAACTTTGAACTAATACGTGTTTAAAACAGAATGAAATACACGAAGTAAATATGCCATTCAGAAATGAGCAAGCTCGGGATATAAATGAAGTATCATTTTTGTTTAAATTTTAAAATAAAATGACATTATAAAAATCACGGATGTTACAGTATCCCCAAGTTGAGGGAATTTCGTCCCGAAATTTTTCTGATAGAGGCTACTGAATCAGGAAAGAGATGAGGATTTGAGTTCTTACTGTGTTATTACATTTGGTTTAAGGAGTGTGACGGTTGACAAGACACAGGCCTTGATTCTCAAGGTCGGATATGAGTGATGATAATGAATTTAGTTTTGAAATGACTATAAGGAGAAAACTGTCAAATATTATTTGAATTCTAAGAACGAAATGCATTACTGGGAATAGAATTTATGGGAATTTGATGATCCGGATTTGTTTAAGATATACTCTAATATGCCCAAGAATTATCAGTGGATAAGAGATTCCATAAACATTGGTCTAGGTCAAAACTTCACGTGACAGGAACAACGCTACTTCTGATAATATGATAGGACACTTATGTATAGGAAGTACCATCGGCGTATCCACCATGCCCTTGTCATATTACATCAGTTTCGTTGTTACATATCATGATAAGTTTTAGGTCACAACACAAGACAAAGTTTCACTATGTTTTCCATGCGCTGATTTTTATAATTCCGTATGCACCCGTAATTACTCAAATCATCGTATGGTCCGTATAGGTCATTCCGTTGTGTGCGGATCAAGGGGCACAATTTCACTCCGTCCAGTCCATTGTTTTCACGTAAAAGTCGCTAACAAGTAACTATGTCCTTAAGCAGGTAAGTTCACAACTAAAGAGCAGTAAAGTAGAATAACTTAAAGTTTCTTAGTTTGCTCGTGTTTGAACAAGAATACGTCAAACCCCGAGTCGTTTCCATGTATTATGATCTTCAACTTTGGTGAACAAAGTGCATGACCATGTCTTGTGTATAATGAAATCAATCAATTGTAATAATTGTAAGCAATTTCGTTTCGTGTATAAAGTAAACACACAAGTTTCTTGTGTAGCATGAACAGCTAGCATTATGTATTTTGTAAATCAATGAGCTCTCACGTGTAATGTAAACAGCATAGTATCACATGTATTATAGGAAATGAATTTCATGTATGGCGTTGACAACTTAGCATCATGTATTTTGTAAATCAATATAATGTGTACAGTTTAATATGATGTACTATGTAACTAAATGAGTTTCATGTTTAATGTGGTCAATCTAGAAATAAGTATCAATCAAACAATCGTTATGTATCACGTATATCGCAAACAACTAAGTTTCGTGTATTATGTGCTCAATCCGGTAGCAGGTGTATTGTAAATAAACATGTTTCGTGTGTTATGTGATCAGTCCAG
Source organism: Smallanthus sonchifolius (assembly GCA_023525975.1). Taxonomy (NCBI): domain Eukaryota; kingdom Viridiplantae; phylum Streptophyta; class Magnoliopsida; order Asterales; family Asteraceae; genus Smallanthus; species Smallanthus sonchifolius. Next base: position 31,709,655 of record CM042045.1, read on the forward strand.
TAAATTGTGATTTGTAGGCAAACTAGTGTCTTGTATCATGTAATTTGTGTAGTATTGGTTATATTGAGAATAATTGAGTTTCATGTACCATGTGGTTGCGTTGGGTATATTGTGAACGTGTATACGTACGTTGTTCGACTTCGTGTGTGATGTATACTAACGAGTTTTGCATGTGATCGAGTGTTGCGGACAAGCGTGTTGTTTGGCGTTCCTGTATAATGTGGTAGTTAGGTTGTAGCTCTTAAATCTCATTGAGGTTGATGGGGGGTTAACGTTTACGCTGTTCGATCGTCTCTTGAAGTGACAAGTGAAAGGTAACGAGGAGGTTCTAAAAATATTCGGGGAAATGTGTTTACAATTACTGATCTTTGTTTGAAAATAGAAAGTGGTAAATTATTCTTGATTGTTGATATATAAAATAGTGAAACCATTGGATCACATAATTTAAATAAGTAGACAATTTATGGGAAAAATCTTTTAATTTAAATTTTCAACTATCAATAAGAGAATATTTTTAAGCAAAATTATTGGCTAAACAAGTAGTCGTATATTAATTTAGCCGGGGTTTAGAAATATATATATTTTTTTTTTGAGGAAAATCATAATTATTTATCAATTCAAAATAATATTTTTATAAAATAGATTGTATTAAGTTTCCTTATCAGGTGAGAAGTTTTATGGAAAATTTATGTTTTTGATATTATCTAAAAGTTTGATAAACCTTTTGTTTGAACAAAATAACGAGGTTTGTTTAAATCAAACAATAGGATGATTTGTTTACGAAGGAGGTTGCTGGTAATGTACTAAATTGTGGTGAATGAGAAAGATGATACTTGGAGAATTTTGATGAAAATATGATGGTGTAATTCACACTCAGCGGGTCAAATCAATGAATAATAACTTCAGAGTTGAAATATTGATTAAATGCTGAAATGTTAAACATTACTCAAAACATAGGGAAATGGTTCTCAAACCAAAAATTTTAAAGACAATAAATAGAAATTTCTCCTAACGTCTCTGGTAGCTTTCTACTAGGAAGAAGATAATCACCAAGATGAGCACTCACTCGAATAGCAGATATGGCTTCAGCTTTGGCGGTCTCCGTGCGATGTTCCTGTATTTCTTTTTCGAGAATGGAGATTAACTCCTTTTGGTACCCTAATTGGTTTGCTAGGCTATCCATTCTTTGTCCTTGCAAATCGTGCATTACTCCTTGTTCCATCCTTTGCCTCTCAAATTCTGAGGTCCTTACATATTGGTGTCATTGGTTGGAATTCCCATAACACTAGTGGGCGCCGGGGTTTGCCTTACCCAAGGGTTAGGATGGTACGGGTCGGGCACTAGATACGGGTCTCTTAGTGGGGTGGTAACTGATTGTGGAGATGGGGTGTTTGATACGGGTTTCCGGGTACGGGTGATCTAGGTGTTTGGAGTCTTGGGCCAGTGTTCCTAATCCAGTCTGCCCTTACATCAAACCTTGGTCTAGCAGTTGGGGGTGTTGGTGACCGATACACAGGTGTCCCGCTGTCTTCTTCCCAATCAGACTCTGCTCCAGGACGGTAAACCGGGGAGGAAGGAGGGTAGGAGTCCATGTCTAGTAGAAAACAATAAAAAAAAAGTTGTAAGTGATAATGAAATATTGAGTGTTAGACATGGGGGTTCTCATAAGTTTAGAGTTTGACTAGTCATAACATCGAACCTTCACAATAGTATTTTAGAAATACACTTGACCTATAAGCAATGCATCCTTGAGGAGAATTCCCAGGAAAGAGTGGAGGGTCACTAAGACACACTTAAGTACCCTATCTTTCCTTAGCCAGAATCCCTCATGGGCCTACACACTCTTCCAACCATCATGTACTAATAACACTATCGTTGGGCACATGGTCATGATGAGACTTGCTGTGGACTGGGCTTTGAGGCCCAAAAGTGAGGTTTATTTATTGTAGTGGGCTTATTCTTCTTGGAAGGTGAATGGGCTTCTTGTTTATTATTAATGGGCATTAGGCCCAATTAGGCCCAATAGTCTAGATTTTGGTAACAAGAGATGATGATATATTTGTGTGTGGGATGAAAGATGTGTGAATAATTTGGTGTGTGTGTTAAACTTAGGATAGCACTTTAAATAATTTAAATACGTAGCAATGAATAGGAGAAAAAGTTGGCAGGTAATATGACACATAAACTATTAAGTATTGTATCATATGATGTTATTATATAGTATAACATGTAAAGATATTTACATAAGAAATAATCATGTAGCATGTAGATAGTAATGAGTGTAAGTACAAAAGTTATCAAGTAGTGTGAAACATAAGTCATCATGTATTGTATCATGTAGTGTAATCACTTGTGATAGCATGTAAAAATATTTACACAAGAATTAATAATGTAACACGTAGTAACCTGGCATTGTATGGGTGTCCTAAAGTTATAGTCTTGGTCAAGAGTGTCTAATAACCTAATTCCCTATAACCAAGGCTCTGATACCAATCTGTCACACCCCGACCGACGGCGGCATCATCGGGGCGGGACATGTTTACTTTTCATGAGCTCAAGGTTGACTAAATTGTAATATGTTAAATCCATTTACATCCAAACAATCATGAATCAAGTTCAAAATACATAATGAAATACAATTTGTTTTTGAATTAAGATTAACTAGGTCCAAAGCCTATGTGTGGCATGTCTTGATCTACTCATGTGAAAACACTGGAAACATGAATAAAATAAGGTCAACTAAAAAGTTGGTGAGTATAACACAGGTTTGTATATAGATAGCATATAGTTTGTAAAACAAATCCTTACATAACATGACAAATAAGGCATTTATGGGGAGCAGCTATTGTGTAACGAAGTACAATCAAACCTTTGTAACTAGCTTGCAAATTGTGTTGTCAGTATCAATCACCCCAATCTGGGTGGGTTTGTCAGACTCAATAAATCTATCATTGAAAACCGTCGGCTTGAAAAGTTAATGATTGCACATAATAGCATACAAAAGTTAGCACACATAGCACTCGGGCATAAAGCTCAAATTTCTACACATGAATGTAAATAGGATTTGTACTTGTGTTGTTTGTGTAAATGTAAACATGTAATTTGAATAGTGTTCATGTTTCACCCCAAAAATGTAAAAGAGTAAAAGGGGCTATGTATACTCACCTTGCAATTGAGTAGTTGAATATCACACAATATGATGTTGTTGCACAACAGATCTGACAAATCTCAAGATAACCTATGATTTGTGGAATATGGGTATTAATGATTTGTACAAAATGAAACAGGGAATCCTAATGCGCAAAGAGGTTGATGCGGTTTTCCTCATTTTAATAAGAAAATAATTATTTGAATTTCAAATAAAAGTTATGTAATTCTTGCTAAATAAAGTGTGTTTTAGTTTGTATAAATGGAAGAATAAATAAATGGTTTTCCTTTGTTTGCGTTCAACTAATTAAATAAATAGATTAATAAATAGTTGAATAAATAAATAACTAATAGATAAATAAATACCTTAATTTATTTAGTTTGATTTCTATGAATTTTTTTTTGTGTAAAAATAATGATCTAATTAATTTATGATTAAATCAAAATTAAAGTATAAAATTTACTTAATGGTTTTATCTAATATAATTACATTATACAAGGATGTATAATTCTTTACAAGAAACAAATTTTTTTTTATAGAACACCCATATTTATTTTCCAAATACCATTTATAAATTAGGGATTTTAATTAAATAATTTGTTAAAGGATTTGTTTTAAATAATTTAGGATTTATGAGGTTTATATCCTAATAATCCCAAACAAAATAGTTTCTCTTGAAATTTAACAAATTAACTTAATAAAAACTGATCTGAATATTCAAGGGTTTATATAATAATTTTTATAGAATTAAACTAGTGTTAGAAAAATGATTTTAAAAAGATTGGGGCTTGCCCGGGTCAAACCCGGGACTGGCCGGTGTTAGATGAGGGCATAAACCACTGCGCTAGGGGCTGGTTCTTGAAATAAACGGTTTCGAATTTACTGATATCACACAATTTCAAGGGGTCCGGATTTGGTACTGCCATTAAGCAAAAAAAATAAATAAATGGGCAGGATGTGTGGGTTTAGAACCCGCGACAATAGGTATACGGGTCACGCGTTTTAACCGATGGAACTGGGCGGAGGCCTTGACAGATAACCCACCCGCTATACATAAATAACCATACCCAAATCGTCGATTTTCTATCATCATCCCAACCCAGAAACCGATTCCTTGATAAATGCCCAAATCAATCAATGGTGAGTTTAATTAACGAAAGGGGTTTACGGTTTTTGATAATCAAAGGGTTCCGATTCTAATGATGTAACTTAATCGGATTTTTTTGTGTTCGATTGACGTGTGCTTAACCGTTTCAAAGAAAAAAACCGTAAACTGCTCTTAAGCAAAATTAGATTAACATTCGATTGTAATATGGTTTAGGATCATGGGGCTTTCGTTCACTAGATTAAAACGAGTAAGAGGATGGCCGAAGATACCTGAAATCGGCTTGATGCGTTGCAACAGCGGGGGACTGCAGGCCCGAGTCTAGTCGCGATCCGAGAGCAAAGAGGAAAGGAAAAAATGGGTTTTAAGGATCGATTCGTGTAACAAACTGATAGGGACGTATATGGAAGGGTCACATACGCGTTACAGCTCTCAAATCAACGAGATTTACGGGGATTTAATGGCTTGATATGTGGGTTTTGAAACCCACGACCGTGAATAAGAAGAAGGTTTTAAAACCTTTAATTTCTCAATCAATCAACCAATTCAACGTGCTATTATGACCACAGGAGTTTAGGAGATGTTTTTAGAAGGATTTCACTCCGGATTTACAATGATTAGTGGGTGATTTTAGGCGGGTTGACTTTCTAGAGTCAAAATTGGGAAGAACTAGATAAATGGGTTCAAAATATAATAATTGGGGTTTACCCTTTTAATTGTTTTCAACCTTCTTAAATTGTTTATAAAAATAATTTTTATAAGATTTATAAGAAAAATTTAACATTATACGTTTTATTAAATAAATTTATAAAGGAAAGTTTTGTTTAATTCTTTTATAAACTTATAACTTGTATACATGGTTCATCTATATATTTATAATTAAATTGAAAAATATATATACGCAAAGGATGTAATTATATCATTAACTTTATAAAATTTTATTTTTGATTTAATTTTTATAATAAAGTATATATATAAATATAAATATATATGTTATATATACTATGGGGTTGTATATTGGAACTTTGAACTAATACGTGTTTAAAACATAATGAAATACACGAAGTAAATATGCAATTAAGAAATGAGCAAGCTCGGGATATAAATGAAGTATCATTTTTGTTTAAATTTTAAAATAAAATGACATTATAAAAATCACGGATGTTACATCTGGTAGACCCAAGACCACTATGGCTTGGGTCTCCATTTCTAACTGATTTTCTTTGTTTATGTAGGGGCAACCAAGGAAGACTATCAACAATACTTGGTATGTGGATAGTGGTTGTTCTCGACATATGACAGGAAATGTTCGGTTACTTGAGGATGTTATTAAAATTGATGGTGGTTATGTCGCTTTTGCTGGTAATAAATGCGGGTACATAACCGGTCAAGGAACTTTGAAGAATGACAAGGTTAAATTTGAGAAAGTAAACTTTGTTGAGCAGCTAGAACATAATCTTTTGAGTGTATCTCAAGTATGTGACAAGAAGTTATCTTTCCATTTTAATGATGCTGAATGTTATATCTTGAAGCCGGGATTTGTCATTCCTGAAGAATGGATTCTTATGAAGGCACCAAGGAGAAATGACACATATGTTTTGGACATGAGTGTTGCAACGATAACGGATTCCATTCCCACATGTTTACTCTCTGAGACGTCTGAATCTGATTCTATTCTATGGCACGGGAAACTTGCTCACATCAATTATAGGAAAATGAATTACTTGGTGAAGAATGATCTGATTACTGGTGTTCCTAAGATGAAATTCTCTGTTCCTGATGATTATATTCCGCGCAAGAAGGGAAAACAACACAAAAAGTCCCACAAATCCAAGACAAAGAATTGAATTTTAACTCTGTTGGAGCTTTTTCATATGGATTTGTTTGGACCGATTAGTATTCGAATCATTGGAGAAAATCCTATTGTTTGGTGTTTACAAATGATTTCTCTAGATTCTCTTGGGTTAAGTTTCTAGCTTCAAAAGTTGAAACGACAATGATGGTGCAATACTTAATCCTAGGTTTAGAGAATTTGTGCAACCAAAATTTCAGAAGAATTAGAAGTAACAATGGTAGCGAGTTCAAGAACAGCAAGATGGGTTAATATTTTTTACAACAAGGAATTCATCATGAATTTAGCGCCCCATATGTTCCTCAACAAAATGGAGTTGTTGAGTGAAAGAACAAAACTTTAGTTGAAACAGCGCGAACGATGCTTGCAGATTCTAAGCTCCCTGTTACTTTTTGTGCTGAGGCTGTGAATACTACCTGTCATGTTTTGAATAGAGTTCTGACCGTGAAGCAACGCAATAAGACATGTTACGAACTGCTCAATAATCAGAAGCCTAATTTGGAGTATTTACTTCCTTTTTGAAATCCATGTACACTTTTGAAGATTAGAGATGTTCCAACCAAATTCAGTTCTAAGGCAATTGAATGAATATTTCTAGGCTATGTTGCAAATTCTACTACCAAAAGAGTTTATAACAATTTGAGGCTATACCTCAAACGTTCTATACCTCAAACGGTTTCATATTGATTGTTCAATCGTTCTATATCTCAAACAGCGGTTGGTCCAGACTGGGCATTTGATTATGACAGTTTGTTCAAGTCTTTTCATTTATCATCTGATCTTTTTCCTGAAGAAGTTGTTGTATTGTATGAGTCTTGTCAGGATGCACAAGAAAGAGCTTTTACACCAACGATGGTTCCTAATTCATCTGTCCCCTCATCCTCTAATCCTGATCCTAATATTACCTCTTGTTCGGGACCGCAAGATTCTGATAGTGAAGAAGATGAAGTTATCTTTCAAGATTCTTCGACTGTTCCATTAATTATTGATGATTCTTCTACTTCAACAAATGTTCAAGGGGAGATTCCTACGAATATGGATTAAGAGATACCTGTGAATCTGGACATTCTTTCTCAAAATGAAACGACTCAAGTTGATGTGTTGCCTGTTCCTGAAGTGGCTTCAATTAAGGAACTTAAAGATCACCCGGTGATAAATATAATTAGGCATTTGAGAGATGGAGTGAAAACGCGTTCTTTAACTGAAAATACTTGTTTGTATATGTGTATTAAGGATACTGGTGTTCTTGATGTTTGCTCACATTCATGTTTTATTTCTCAGGTTCAACCTAAGAATGTGGAAATGGCTTTACGGGATAACAACTGGATAGAAGCAATGCAAGAGAAGCTTGCTCAATTTAATAAGCTAAAGGTGTAGAATCTTGTTGATCTTCCAAAGGGCGTATATCCGATTGGCATCAAATGGGTTTTTAAATGTAAGAAGGATGATCGTGGTGTTGTGGTACGGAATAAGGCAAGATTGGTTGTTCAGGGGTTCAATCAACATGAAGGTATTGATTACACTGAGGTGTACGCACCTGTGGCTAGGCTTGAAGCTATTCTATTGTTTCTAGCATTTGCTTCTTTCAAGGGGTTTAAAGTGTTTCAATTGGATGTGAAGAGTGATTTCTTATATGGCAAGGTTAAAGAAGAGGTATATGTGTGCCGGCCGCCGGGGTTTGAAGATCCAATTCATCCGTCAAGAGTATTCAAACTTGATAAAGTTCTTTATGGCTTACATCAAGCACCCCGCGTGTGGTACGAAACTTTGTCTAAGCATCTCATGGACAATGGTTTTTTCTATGGCCAAATTGATTCGACCTTGTTCATAAAGAAAGCAGGGGGAGATTATCTACTGGTTCAGATATATGTAGATGACATTATCTTTGGCTCAACAAACGAAGGCTCATCAAAGTTTGAAATGTCCGCTATGGGAGAGTTATCATTCTTTCTTGGACTTCAAGTAAATCAAAAGGAAGATGGTTTCTTCATTCATCAGTCTAAGTATGTCAAAGACATGTTGAGCCGGTTCAAGATGGAAGAATGTACCCCATATGATACTCCAATTCTGGTGAATCACATGTTGAATCCTGATCAGGATGGAAAAGACTTTGAATGCCGTCTCTATCGGGCAATGATTGGCTCTCTTATGTAGTTAACTGCATCGAGGCCGGATATAATCTTTGATGTAAGTCTCTGTTCCAGATTTCAAGCAAAACCAATGGAATCTCATTTGATAGTAGTCAAAAGAATCTTTCCATGACTGAAAGGAAAACAAAGATTGGGGCTATGGTTTCCGCATGGTTCTAACGTTGATGCTTATACTGACTCTGATTTCGGTGGTTGTTGTTTGTACAGAAAATCTACAACAGGTGGTTGCCAATTTCTGGTTAATCGTCTTGTTTTGTGGCAATGTAAAAAGCAAACTAAAGTCTCCATTTCAACATGTGAAGCAGAATACATCGCTGCTGCAAGTTGTTGTTTCCAAATCTTGTGGATTCAACAGCAATTAAGAGACTATGGTTTGAATTTCACTTGCATCCCCATGTTCATTGACAATACTGCCACAATGTCCATAACAAATAATCCTGTTAAGCACAGTAAAACGAAGCACATTGAAATTAGATATCATTTTATTCGTGATTGTGTAGATAAAATGTTGATTGAGCTGGTGAAGGTACATACTTATGATAATTTTGCTGATCTCTTTACCAAGACATTTGATCGTACCAGGTTTGAATTTCCGATCAAGATGATTGGTATGATCAATCCCGAATAAAAGATTTTCAAAATAATTTTCATCGAGGTTTTATTTTATTTTATTTCTTTTATTGCTTTATTACATTTTTGCACTTTACTTTCAGTCAAAAATTTGTTATTTATAAAAAGTCAAAGACTCTAAGACTAAGTGTAACATCCCTGATTTTTAGACCACAATTTTTCTTTATTCATTTTATTATGTATAATAATAAAACACTTGAAGTCTCGTACTTACCCAAAATCATCATGTCACATTAGTTATTAATCTAAACATGTGTCAATTTAAAATTTCAATCTTGCATTTACATATTATTTTTCTATTTAACATACGTATGTATATTTATGTAGATATATATATATACTTTACTATAATAATTAAATCAAAATAAAACTTATAAAGTTTTAGTTACATCTTTATATATATATATATATACACATGTATTTAATTATAAAATTCAAATACATATACAATTGATTATATTAAATAAACCACTTATACAATTTGTAATCCTATTAAAATGAAATTTATTTCAATTATAAATAATTATAATAACAATTAGTGTATTTTTATACATTATAAAAACAATTTTATAAATAAAATGATTTTAAAACAAATACAAAGGAATTTGATCAAATATGTTGAGCAATGAACCCCCTTTATTAGTTGAACCCCCTATATAGCATTGAACCCCCACTTGTTGCCTTTGAACCCATCCATTTGGACCCCCATTGATCCTCTTGAACCCAGACTACTTCAAAGCCAATTTTGACTTTGAAAAAGTCAAAATCACATGAATCCCTTCAAATCACCTGAAATTTTGGGATTGAAATCCTTCCCAAATCAATTCGTAAACCATTTGCAATCATATGGAAACTAGAAATCAACCAATTGTTTGAGAATCATGAATTATTAGACTAAAAACAAGCTTTCAGTCGTGGGTTTCAAATCATAAACGCAAGACCAAATCTCGGCTAATCTCGTCGAGTTGTAAACGCGTTAAAACCATTCTATAAGATCCCATGACCATTTGCAACTCGAAAACCAACGTCAAATCCGTCGTTTTCTTCTCTAAAAATGTTGCGATCGGAGCAAGGAGAAGAGGGAGCCAAGCCACTCAGATTCGTCGGTTCAACACCTTCCCTGTGTGGATTTTGTTCTAGGTAAGTATTATTTGTTAATGTTCGCACCTCTGGTTTTGATTTTCTTTATGTGATATAGGGAGGGAGCCTCTGTCACGATTTGGGAGTGTGGGGAAGATGATGAACTGGGTTCCATTGTTAAAATGCTTGGCATTCTGAATTAAATCAATCTAAGGCTGTAGAGCAGCCGGTTAAAGCATTTCACCAACACAGCAACCGACCCCTTCTGCATTTTAACCCTTTTCTGTTTTGCCCCTTTCCATCACATGAATCATGACTTATTCAAATCAAGGTAAGCTTGTATAAATAATTAGGTTAATAATGTAAGGTTTCATCTAAATCCTTTTAAAAGTGTTGTTAATTTAAATAATATATTTTAGAGAAATTCTTATAATTTTTTTTCTAAATAAACTAAAACGTTTTAAACATATGTTAACCTAAACATTTTATCTAATTAGACCCGATCCTAATCCTTGAGACCGGTTACTGTTTTACATACAAATCGAGACTATTACTTATTAATAAATTAGTTTTGAATCGTTAACGGCTATGTCCTATTAATAGATTTACAAATAATAATATTTAAAAGTGACGATTATCTTATTAATACGTGATTTTGGTCCGACTATTGGCATTGGTCTTAATCGTGTATTAAGATAGTTATTACATTTATATTTTTACAAATAATGTTTATTATTGACACCTAAATTCCTTTTATAAATAAAAACATCATTTACACACTCTATTTGTATCCTCGATCGTTCATTCATTCCATAACCCTAACATCCCAACTCATTCCATCGTTGTTCCCTTAAAACGTTCTACATTATAACATCTTTTATATTTACTTAGGGGCACCCTTAATTGTTGTTGCTACAAGATCAAGTCTAACCCTCTACTTATCAAGGTGAGTTTACATAGCCCCTTTTACATTTTACATACTTTGGGGTGAAACATGATTATTCAACAAACACTATTTACAATTACACACGTACAATTCTACAATATGATCATATGTGTTTATTTGTGCTTCGTACTTGAATGCTATATGTTAAGGTTACATATAATAACATACTTGTGCAATCATTAACACATTACATTAGGATAACATTTGTTGTTATGCCCTACATCAGGATAACATGTGTTGTTATGTCCTACATTTACATCAGGATAACATGTGTTGTTATGCCCTAGATTTACATCAGGATAACAAGTGTTATTATGCCCTACATTTACATCAGGATAACATGTGTTGTTATGCCCTACAATAGGATAACATGTGTTGTTATGCCCTTCAGTTACAAGGTTTCATTTGTGCAACTAGCTTAACTTAGATTCTCCATAAATGCTTTATAAACCATGTATCATATGAATTGTACACAAAACATTTGAACTTTACTTGTGGCGTCAAAACCTATGTATGCTCACCAACTATTTATAGTTGACCCTCTCATTTTATCATGTTTCTAGTACGGATGTTTGAGTTAAGATTCAAGTTGCTTCACTTAGGATTTAGGACCTAGTTTTAGACTTAATAAAGATATTCATGTATTTAAATGTTGTAATTGAATATTTGAGCTATGAAATGAAATTGATTGTTTAATTATCACAACTTTAGTAAACCATGAGCTTATGAACAGTCTACATGTCCCGCCCCGACGTTTCCGTCATCGGTTGGGGTGTGACATATTGGTATTAGAGCCTTGGTTATAGGGAATTAGGTTATTAGACACCCTTGACCTAGACTATAACCTTATGACACCCATTTATGCCATGCTCTATGATTATATGATATGTTACATGATTACTACTTTGTGTGAATATTTTTGCATATTATTCTAAGTATTAAATAGCATGATACAATACTTGATAGTCTATGTTCTACACTACTTGACACCTCTTATGCTTATAGACATTGCTATCTACATGCTACCTATTTGATTTCTTTAAGTGTTATCCTAATTTTTATCACACACTTATTCACACCTAATCCTTTATGCACACTCATTCTTGCACACATGTCACCATCATCATTTATGAACAAAAATTTAAACTCTTAGGCCTAAAGCCTATTAAGATTTTAAAATCCCGTCAAAGTTTTGAGTTATGAAAACTAGTAAAGAACATGTGCAATCCGGAAGGGTGAATGCCTGTACTTTGGGTCTTCTGTCTAGGAAAGCTTTTCATACAAATCCAAATCAACAGAAGGATCCATATATTTTCCTGGGAATTCCCGAAGTGAGTGTTCACCTATACGCTAAAGCATGTCTTCTTGAAAGTGTAAGAATTTAAATCACTTTGATTTGTCAAAGTATCCATTTGATTATGTTATCAAATGAGTACATTCTTGTCACACCCCAACCGACGGCGGAATATGTCGGGGCGGGACATGTAGACTGTTCATGAGCACAATGTTATCTAGATTGAAATATATTAATCATCAAATTTCATTGCGTAAGATTCAAAACACAAACCAAATTCAAAACAAGTACAAAAAAATGAAATACATGAGTTCTTTATTAAAAATTAACTAGGTCCAAACTTAAGTGTAGCATGTCTTGATCAACTCAAGCATTCGCACCTGAAACATGATTAAAATAAAGTCAACTAAAAAGTTGGTGAGCATACATAGGTTTGTACATAGATAGTATATAGTCGTGAGTAAACAAATCCATACAAGTCATGATTAATAAGGCAATTATGGAGAGTTACTATTATGTAACCAAGTAGTACAATTAAACCTTTGTAACTAGAATATAAAACAATTGTGTTATCGGTAACAATCACCCTAACTGGGTGGGTTTGTCAGACTCAATAGATCTATCACTGTTAACCGTCGGCTTGTATAGTTAATGATCGCACATGAAATTGCACACAAAGTAGTTAACACACCTAGTACTCAAACATAAAGCTCAAATTACACACATGAATGTAAAGTGGATTTGTATTTGTTTAGTTTGTGTAAATCATTGAATATAATGTTCATGTTTCACTCCAAAAATGTAAAACAGTGAAAAAGGGGCTATGTAAAACTCACTTAAATCAAAGGTGTAGCTAGCACGAGACACTAGGTAGCAAAGTGATCCTTGTAACTCACAACGTAACCTAGTGTGTCATGTATTTGAATCTAGGTTAATAATATGCACAATAATCTATGGCCAAGTGTAGGGTTGCAATGGATGTGTGCACAAATGGTTTGAGTTGTAGTTTGAAAAGGAGTGTGTAGGTTATTGTGGTTGTACTTGAATGGGTGTTTTATAAAATGAAAGATTGAAATGAATAGTTTTAAAATAATTGAATTTAGAGTTTGGGTTTGAATAACTAAATAAATTAAATAATTGTTATTTATTTATTTAGTTATAAAAATAGTGTGTGAATTATATTAAATATAAATTAAATAAATAATTTTACTTTATTTATTTATTTATTTATGAAGATGTGTAAATAATATTTATGTATAAAATCTAATAAATATACATTTAACTTTTTAGTGTAGATTATAATAAATAAATTTATTTATTTATTTATCATTTTAAAAGTAAGTATTTGATTACTTTAAATAAAGTTAAAATTTTATAAACTTTATAAAAATAAACATTTTTATTTGGAAATTAATTTCCTTTAATTAGTTAAATATCTAAATTTTGTTTTAATCATTTAATATACAATTTTAACAATGAAATTCATAATAAAAATGAGTTTATATTGAAAATTAACAAAACCTGGTTTTATTTTGTTAAAATATTGTGAGGTTTATAAAAATGATTTTTATATAAATTTTGGGGCTTTAGAAACGGTTTTAAAAAAAAAATAAATAGGCCACATGGACTCGAACCCGGGTTTGTGTTGTGTAGGCCAAAGGAGCAAACCACTGGGCCGTGGGACTAGTACTTGTAGTTTATGTGGTTCGAATTTGTATTAACATGAAAGAACAAGGGAGTCGGGCCTAGCTTTAGGGTATGCGCAAAAAGAAACAGGCCGGTTAAGCGGGCTGTGGGTTTCGAACCAAAGCCACCTGGTCTGATGGTGCAGTGGTCTAACCAGTCAGACCAGGTGGTTTCATTGGTTAAACAGGAACCCAAAATTTTAAATACGATAAGTAGGCTTAATCAAAATCCCCAAATCAGAATCGTATAATAAGAACAAGAACCCTAATTTGATTTTTATTCTATGGGTTCTGTTCTTGCAAATTGATATGGGGCTTTTGCCAAGGATTCGGAAATGAACATAATGACACAACACTTACGTGTTTTGGTGAAGGGACGTGCGAGAACGATAGGGATGAAGCTCCGACTGATCTTGGTGCTCGATAGGACTCCAGCGGCGAAATGAGGATCGATTGAGGGTTGAGAGCTATAGGTCCCTGGATGTCTCAGATCGTTACGTGTGGGTGTGTGACTAGTTGGACCGAATGCAGAATTCCCGTGACTAGGTGGAGAATCAAACAACACAAAGTAAACCGACAACGAAAGTACTTTCAAACTCCGTCTATTATAAACTTGAAGGTTACAAAGAGAATACAACTGAGTGCGTATGACTGCATACATAACTTCTGTGAACCTTGCCTATTTATACTAGACCTGGGCTCTGAGCACTTACCAAGTACGCCGGGCAAATTGCTCATGCGTACTTAGCAAGTACGCAGAGAGTTCTTGCGTACTTGCTAAGTACGCAGGAGATAACTCCTGCGCACATGCTAAGTGCGCAAAACACTTAGAGAAAACAGAGAACAAGTACACACATCAGTAATTACAATTCGATTACTAATACATACAGACACTAACATACAAAGACTAATACATACAATACTAGTACAAAAGCTAAGACACTATCCAGAGTGTTTGTCACACATAAGTGCTTCAACAAACTCCCCCTTGACAACAGCTTTGGATTGTCTTCTGTAACATCCATGATTTTTCGGCTCTATTCTACATTTAGATCATGTATTTATTCAAGCACTTTTCGTCACATAAATCTTTAGATAAATTAATATTCGTTTTCAACCATTAAAACCTTGCGTTTACATATAGATTTTTATAACACTTGTTTTGTATATGTATCTATATATACGTATAAATATTCACTTATATATGATTTTATACAAATATATTTATATATTTGACATTTATAAACTTATAATATTGTGTGTTTATAAACTTTAGATTTTATAAAATTGATTTTGTAAAATATAATGATAATGATAAATAATGATAATTATAAATTTAAGTTTTGTAAGTTTTAAACAAGATATCGTTATTTGATAATTAAATAAAAACTTTATTAGAACTTGAAGCAATGAACCCCTTATTCCTTTGAACCCACCTTTTAGCCTTGAACCCCTTTCACTTTAATCTTGAACCCCCATTAGAATTGAACCCTGAAACTTAGTTCTTGACATCTTTGACTTACAGAAAGTCAAATCGAATTCAATCTCTCCAATTCCCTGAAATTCCGGGATTTAAACCTTCTTAAACCATTACCAACTCGTTTACAATCATCTAGGTAGGTTTAATTCGTGATTTATTAAGAATTAAAAATTCTAAAGACCACTATTGGTGGGTTACGAACGATATTTAAAAAAAAAACCCGTGAATCACGCTCAAAAACCCACAACTTCCGTCAATTTCAAGTTGTAACGCGTGTTTACCCGTCTTATATATATCCCTTATCGTTTTACTTCACAAAATCGTGCTGAGATCAGTCCTTATTACTCCTCACTGTTGCGATCAGCCTAAAGGAAACGAGGCTCTTGTTTTCGCTCGATTTCAGGTATTGCACCCATTTCCCTACTCGATTTCATATTACAAATCAAAACCCCATGGTGTTGTGTTCGATCGGGTTTGTAATCGTCGTGATTTTGGGTTTTAGGGTTCTAAGGGCTGGGTCGCATCTGATGTTTTGGGAAGAAGGGCTCATGGGACTGGTTAATAAAAAATAAAAGTTTATAATCTTTGTCAAGGCATTAGCCCAGATCAACTGGTTAAGGCTCTTCCCTTCCACACATCAGGTCGCGGGTTCAAACCCTGGCAGACCCGTTTTTGCTCTTCGTTTTGTTGTCCTTCTTGTTTACTTCCATTGATCACACACACACACACAATTATATATGATGTTATGGTTTAAAAATCAATTCTTTGTAACCTATTTTTTTATAAACTTTCAAGGGTTATTATTATCTTCTTAAAATAAAAAGTATACAAAAATATATGGTTAGTTATTATCTAAAAACATTTTTTTTATTATCATTGTTAATGAGGTATTATCTCGTTACCTTTTTATATTTTAAGAACATGATAAGCATTATGGTAGTAACATAAAATCCTATTATTTTATATAAATTTTCAAATTATTAAACGATCGTGATTTGCAACGTCATGTATTTTTATTAAACAAAATGATTATGTATACATATACATTTTACCTAGATCTTTAAAAAGACATGATCTATAATATATTACTAATATTACGATTTTATTAGTGTTACTAATATAATAATATTGTTGATAATCATTTCATTTGTATATTTATCATATTATTAATACATTACAAATAAATAGTATTAGTAGCTATATGATGATTTCTAGTTAAATAAATAATCTTACTAAATGGAATTTTTCATTGATAATACAAATTCACGTTTATTTACATATTTCAAATAATATCCTTATATTATTATATAATGACATTTCATCATATCATTGTCTTATTGATATAAATATTACATTAATATATTTAATATATTAATATACATACAAATAATGTTTATTATTGCACCTAGCTTACTTTTATAAATAAATTTTATAAAACATATTTTACACACTCTATTCGTATTTCCGATCACTCGCCCACTCCAAGACCCTAAAATCCCAAGTCATTTCGTCCTTTTTTTTCCTTTAATCATTTCAATGTATTAAATATGTATGGCTAATTATTTAGGGCATCGTTAACCCGGTTCACTTGCCCTCACAATCTAGTTCAATTTGGAATCACAATATCTAGGTGAGTTTACATAGTCCCTTTTTCTTATTTACATATTTGGGGTGAAACATGATTTCATGCAAACACTATTTGCAATTACACACGTACAATTCTACAATATGATTATATGTGTTTATTTGTGCTTTATGCTTGAATGCTAATTGTTAAGGCTACAGTTACATGATATACATGTGCAAACACCAATACATTACTTCAGGCTAATATGTGTTGTTATGCCCTACATTAGGATAACATGTGTTGTTATGCCCTACATTTACATCAGGATAACATGTGTTGTTATGCCCTACATTAGGATAATATGTGTTGTTATGCCCTTCAATTACAAAGTTTCATTTGTACAACTAGCTTAACTTAGATTCTCCATAAATGCTTTATAAACCAAGCATCACATGAATTGTACACAAAACATTTGAACTTTACTTGTGGTGTCAAAACCTATGTATGCTCACCAACTATTTATAGTTGACCCTCTCATTTATCATGTTTCAGGTACAGGTGTTTGAGTTAACATTCAAGTTACTTCACTTAGGGTTGAGGACCTAGTCTTAAACTTTAATATGGAGATTCATGTATTCATTAATTCTTGTAAATTATGTAATTGATTATTTGAGTTATGAAATGAAACTTAATGGTTAATATGAACAGTCTACATGTCCCGCTCCGACGTTTCCGCCGTCGGTTGAGGTGTGACAGATTGGTATTAGAGCCAGGTTATAGGGAATTAGGTTATTAGACACTTTTAACCTAGACTATAACCTTAGGACACCCATTTATGCCATGTTCTATGATTATATGATATGCTACATGCTATGTGTTACTTTCTTATTATATTTTGATACCTTGTTTGTTAAAGTTCATGAATTATTATACGATACTTAAATAATAAATTAAATAAATAATATCCC
The DNA here is from genome assembly GCA_023525975.1 of Smallanthus sonchifolius. NCBI lineage: Eukaryota > Viridiplantae > Streptophyta > Magnoliopsida > Asterales > Asteraceae > Smallanthus > Smallanthus sonchifolius. The sequence goes on from CM042045.1 coordinate 31,727,560, forward strand.
TACCCATACCCTAAGCCTCATAACCTTCTTACCTACTTCTTTGTCATCATCATCATAGCATGTGGAAACTTTATAAATTTAAATCTATAGAATTTCTTTACTTCCTCGTTAAGGTTTTAAATTTTGTTAATTATTAGAGGACACGTGCAATCTGGAAGGGTGACACCTGTATTCTGGGTTTTCTGTCTAGGAAAGCATTTCGTATAAATCCCAATCAACCGAGGGACCCGTATGCTTTCCTGGGAATTCCCGGGATGAGTGTTTACTTATAGGCTAAAGCACGTTTCCTTGAAACTTATATGAGTTTAATTGACCTTAATGTGTCATAGTATTCAAGTGATTATGTCACTATTTGAGTACAATCCAAACTATGATTTCCTACTTCATCTATTATTTTGTTCCCGTTTAAATTCAATCAACTTTCATAAGTTCTTACATTCTTTCTTGTCTTGTGCAAATCTGTAGAATGCCTCCCCGTCGTGCTACCGTGACCAACAACAACATTGACATTGCTGCTATCCTTGCACAACTTGTAACTCAACTCACCCAAGCTAATGGAGCCATTGGTGGTACCCATGGAACTAATGGGGGTGGTGGTGCCAACCCACCGCAATGTACTTTCAAGCACTTTAACTCGTGCAACCCCACTAAGTTTTATGGTACTGAAGGAGCCACGGGTCTCTTGCAATGGTTCGAGAGCATTGAAAGCACTTTTCTCTACAGCGATTGTCCCGACAACCTCCGGGTCCGCTATGCCACCAGCGTCTTCCAAAAATGAGCGCTCACTTGGTGGAATGATGAAAAGAGGAATAGGGGCATGGATGTGGCAATGGCCTTGCCATGGGATGAGGTTAAATGGCTCATGACCGAGGAGTTCTGTCTTCACAATGAAATGAAGAAGTTAGAGGCCAAATTTTGGGATCTTACCCAAGTCAGTGGTGAAAGTTTAGCCTACACAACTCGTTTCCATGAGTTAAGCCTTTTGGTACACCACATGGTCACTCCACTGACTCGGGGTATTGAGAAGTACATCGGTGGTCTACCCATGAAAATCCAAGATACAGTCCTAGGAAGAAATCCAGCTACTCTTGAAGACGCTATCCGCTTAGCTGCCACATTAACTGATAACCATGTGAAGGCGGGTACACTAACAAGGAAAGGTGCAAAGAAAGTCACTGACCAAACAACCTCTTCTGGACCCTCTCAAGAAGACAAACCCAAACCCCCTCACTCCAATAAGAAACGTAACTTTGCTGTCATTACCCCTGCTGTACCAATCAACCAAGTAGCTCCCCTAGCCCAAAACCATAATAAGAAACCATATGCGGGCAACAACCCTCTGTGCAACACGTGCAACTATCACCACTTCCCAAACATGCCATGCCGTCTATGTGCCAATTATGGAAGGTATGGTCATGTAACGAACACTTGTCAATCCAGACCAACTATTAGTCAAACCCACTAAAGGAACCGAGACATTCCACAAGTTGCCAATCAAGTCGTACCAGCCATTACTAATGGGCGTGCATGTTATGAATGTGGTAATCCAAACCACTTCAAAAACCAATGCTCAAGGATAGCCAATGCAAACCAAGGTGGTGCTTGTGGGCGTGCCTTCAACATAAACGCTAATGAAACTCAAGACAATGCTGAGGCAGAAAATGAAACCAATTGAAGCTAGTGAAAGATGGAGTCGAATAAGGATCTAGCCTGGAATAAATTATGTATTGAAATCCTTTATGTTATTTATGTCGTTATCAGAACTATTTACATCTACTACGGTTTGTCACTATAAACTTGAACTTGCAGGCCAACTTCAGAAAGTGAATCATTTCGCCATTAACCGTCCATATAAACACTAACGAATTTAAAAGATAAGACTCATCTACCTACATCGTGCATGAACGCCGAGTAACACACCCGATCGCCTACAAAATCCGATAGTTTCCGATACGCATGAGACTCAATAAACATTCACAAAATACATAATACTAGAGTGATCACATTATACACATTTGCTTATACATGATATCAAATTGTTCACACTATACTTGAAACCTATTCGCTTACAATTAGATCATACATGAAACATGAGTGTTTACATTATACACGGAATTAGATTGTCTACATTGTTGCAACTGATTAAGTACATCATACACAAAGCATGATTATTCACCTTATCCATGAAAACTACTCGGGTTTTGACGTATTCTCGTCCAAACACGAGGAAGCTATGAAAACCATAAAATATATCACGCTATTACTCTTTAGTACCTGATCGACTCTACTATCTATGAACATAGTTATTTGTTAGCAACACATACGTGAAAACAATAGTTACGAATTATGTGATTTTGTGTTACCCCATGGACCCCACACACAATGGGATGAACTATGTGGACCATGGACGATTTGGATAATTACGGGTGCACACGTAATTATAAAAATCAGCACATGGAAGACATAGTAAAATCTGTTGTGTGTTATGACATGGAACCTATCGTGGTACATAATAACAAAACTAATGTGATATGATAAGGAATGGTGGATACGCCGCTGGTACTTCCTATATATAAGTGTCCTGTCATAAAATCAGACGTAGCGTTATTCTTGCCATGTAAAGTTTTATGTTGTTTGACGGGGCCAATGTTTGTGAAATTTTTTTTACCCACTGATAATTCCTGAACATATTAGATTACATTTTAAACAAACCTTGATCATCTAGTTCCCATCAATTTCATTCCAAGTAATACATTTCATCCTTAGAATCAAAATTATTATTCAACAGACTTTCTCCTTGAGTTCATTTCAAAACTAAACCCACTATCATCATTCGTGCCTGATCTTGAGAAGCAAACCTGAATCTTTTATCAATTATACTCCTCAAAACGATAGCCAAGGCTCGTCACCTTTCCTGCTTCAGTAGCCTCCATTAATTAAATTTCGGGACGAAATTTCCTAAACATGGGGATACTGTAACATCCATGATTTTCCGGCTCTATTCTACATTTAGATCATGTATTTATTCAAGCACTTTTCGTCACATAAATCTTTAGATAAATTAATATTCGTTTTCAACCATTAAAACCTTGCGTTTACATATAGATTTTTATAACACTTGTTTTGTATATGTATCTATATATACGTATAAATATTCACTTATATATGATTTTATACAAATATATTTATATATTTGACATTTATAAACTTATAATATTGTGTGTTTATAAACTTTAGATTTTATAAAATTGATTTTGTAAAATATAATGATAATGATAAATAATGATAATTATAAATTTAAGTTTTGTAAGTTTTAAACAAGATATCGTTATTTGATAATTAAATAAAAACTTTATTAGAACTTGAAGCAATGAACCCCTTATTCCTTTGAACCCACCTTTTAGCCTTGAACCCCTTTCACTTTACTCTTGAACCCCATTAGAATTGAACCCTGAAACTTAGTTCTTGACATCTTTGACTTACAGAAAGTCAAATCGAATTCAATCTCTCCAATTCCCTGAAATTCCGGGATTTAAACCTTCCTAAACCATTACCAACTCGTTTACAATCATCTAGGTAGGTTTAATTCGTGATTTATTAAGAATTAAAAATTCTAAAGACCACTCTTGGTGGGTTACGAACGATATTTAAAAAAAAAACCCGTGAATCACGCTCAAAAACCCACAACTTCCGTCAATTTCAAGTTGTAACACGTGTTTACCCGTCTTATATATATCCCTTATCGTTTTACTTCACAAAATCGTGCTGAGATCAGTCCTTATTACTCCTCACTGTTGCGATCAGCCTAAAGGAAACGAGGCTCTTGTTTTCGCTCTATTTCAGGTATTGCACCCATTTCCCTACTCGATTTCATATTACAAATCAAAACCCCATGGTGTTGTGTTCGATCGGGTTTGTAATCGTCGTGATTTTGGGTTTTAGGGTTCTAAGGGCTGGGTCGCATCTGATGTTTTGGGAAGAAGGGCTCATGGGACTGGTTAATAAAAAATAAAATTTTCTAATCTTTGCCAAGGCATTAGCCCAGATCAACTGGTTAAGGCTCTTCCCCTCCACACATCAGGTCGCGGGTTCAAACCCTGGCAGACCCGTTTTTGCTCTTCGTTTTGTTGTCCTACTTGTTTACTTCCATTGATCACACACACACACACAATTATATATGATGTTATGGTTTAAAAATCAATTCTTTGTAACCTATTTTTTTATAAACTTTCAAGGATTATTATTATCTTCTTAAAATAAAAAGTATACAAAAATATATGGTTAGTTATTATCTAAAAACATTTTTTTTATTATCATTGTTAATGAGGTATTATCTCGTTACCTTTTTATATTTTAAGAACATGATAAGCATTATGGTAGTAACATAAAATCCTATTATTTTATATAAATTTTCAAATTATTAAACGATCGTGATTTGCAACGTCATGTATTTTTATTAAACAAAATGATTATGTATACATATACATTTTACCTAGATCTTTAAAAAGACATGATCTATAATATATTACTAATATTACGATTTTATTAGTGTTACTAATATAATAATATTGTTGATAATCATTTCATTTGTATATTTATCATATTATTAATACATTACAAATAAATAGTATTAGTAGCTATATGATGATTTCTAGTTAAATAAATAATCTTACTAAATGGAATTTTTCATTGATAATAAAAATTCACGTTTATTTACATATTTCAAATAATATCCTTATATTATTATATAATGACATTTCATCATATCATTGTCTAATTGATATAAATATTACATTAATATATTTAATATATTAATATACATACAAATAATGTTTATTATTGCACCTAGCTTACTTTTATAAATAAATTTTATAAAACATAGTTTACACACTCTATTCGTATTTCCGATCACTCGCCCACTCCAAGACCCTAAAATCCCAAGTCATTTCGTCCTTTTTTTTTCTTTAATCATTTCAATGTATTAAATATGTATGGCTAATTATTTAGGGCATCGTTAACCCGGTTCACTTGCCCTCACAATCTAGTTCAATTTGGAATCACAATATCTAGGTGAGTTACATAGCCCCTTTTTCTTATTTACATATTTGGGGTGAAACATGATTTCATGCAAACACTATTTGCAATTACACACGTACAATTCTACAATATGATTATATGTGTTTATTTGTTCTTTATGCTTGAATGCTAATTGTTAAGGCTACAGTTACATGATATACATGTGCAAACACCAATACATTACTTCAGGCTAATATGTGTTGTTATGCCCTACATTAGGATAACATGTGTTGTTATGCCCTACATTTACATCAGGATAACATGTGTTGTTATGCCCTACATTAGGATAATATGTGTTGTTATGTCCTTCAATTACAAAGTTTAATTTGTACAACTAGCTTAACTTAGATTCTCCATAAATGTTTTATAAACCATGCATCATATGAATTGTACACAAAACATTTGAACTTTACTTGTGGTGTCAAAACCTATGTATGCTCACCAACTATTTATAGTTGACCCTCTCATTTTATCATGTTTCAGGTACAGATGTTTGAGTTAACATTCAAGATACTTCACTTAGGGTTGAGGACCTAGTCTTAAATTTTAATATGGAGATTCATGTATTCATTAATTCTTGTAAATGATGTAATTGATTATTTGAGTTATGAAATGAAACTTACTGTTTAATTATCACAACTTTAGTAAACCATGAGCTTATGAACAGTCTACATGTCCCGCCCCGACGTTTCCGCCGTCGGTTGGGGTGTGACATCTTCGGTCTTCACTGCTTCCCAGCTTTAGCTTCCACCTTCTTCTTGTAGTCAAGGAAAAACTTGACCACCTTTTCGTATTTAGAAGCTAGGAACTTGTCCACTCGTCCGTGCACATGCAGTACTTGTAAGTTAGCGCTTCTAGATCTTTCACAAAAAAGTTTATGAAGCAGACTTCATCAAAAACTCTTATCAGTTCCTTTGGCACTAATCTTCCACTCTTGGACCACACCTTTCCAATCACCACTGCCTCGCCCGATTTAGGATCTACGTACCAGTACCATATGTTATCGAGGATATCCTGAGATAACTTGCTCAGGGGAATCTTGGTTTCACACAGCACTGGCTTGTATACCAGTTTCTTTAAGCTTTTCTGAGTCATAGGATGTCTAACATTCTTGTCCCTGACTTGCTTGGGCATTTAAGGCTTAAACATTTCGAACTTCCCAGATCTTACCTCTTGCTGTAGAACCTGCCACAAACCCATCGCTACTACGTGATTTGAGTGACCTACCAGCTCTCGGTTTGTTAGGTTCACAAGGTCGTACTTTGGCAAAGAGCTAAAAGCTTCACTAGTTGGTTTTAAGAATTGAACCCCCCCAGCTCGCTTGATTGCAAACAACTTCTTGTCAACCTCGAACCTCACAGCAAAGATTATACCTGTCGCTCCACATTTGTCAATGATTGATGTCTTCTACCAGACAGGAGCTGGATCCTTTGATGAACTTGCAGGCATATGCTTGTTTTTCTGCGCCTCTGTATCCACAGATGTAGGGTCGGTAGGAGAGGCTTCAGTCGACGCCTCAACAGTACTTGCAGGCTCAACTGAACCTGTGTCAAGATTAGTTTCAAAGAATGGAGCTTCGAAAATCTCTCCATCCTCAAACTCATATTCTCCTTCCTCGTCGCCCTTGGGAACTTCTATCACAACATCCTCATCCTCTTCCTCCCAGTCATCACCAGACTCGATCTCTCCCTCTTCCAGATTGCAAAGAGCATCGATCTGTGCTTTTTTGGAATAGTCTGGCTCTAATAATAGGATCGTATCTTCCGACACATCGTCAGATAGATCTTTCAGTACGTCAACCACAGACTTTCCTTTATCACGACCCGAAGCATAACCTCCACCTTCACTCCGAGTAGACTCCCCCTCAGCCATAGGCATGGCAGAAATGGGAACAATCGCCAAAGCAAACGATTGCTGCTCACTTCCACTCGGTCTGGCTTCATGATCCTTGTCTTGATCATCATCCATAGTTAGATCAACTAAATGACAAGCCTCTTCACTGCTAGGCTTAGGTGGTTGCTTCTCCAACAATTCCTCCAATCTCTCCCCCTGAGCAGTAAGCGTCTTGGCCATGTAACAGACCAGTTTAACCATAGTATCATGCTCCTAATGATGCTTTTCATCAGCTGCCCACTGTTTCTTCAATGCGGATACTTCATCAATAAAGGAGTTTATCTGGCCCTGTTTCTTGTCAGACTCTTCCCTTGATTTCCGTACCGTTTCAAGTAATCCAACGACTTGAGTTTCTAGAGTAGTGATCCTGTCATCTCTAGGATCAGGACCCCTAGACGACGATGCTTCGGCTTGATGAGTAGGGAAGGTGAAGATTTCATCAAAATCAAATCCATGAGTGAAGTCCAAATCAAGAAATGGTTCACTGATGTGTTGGAGAGTGGTTGTGGGGATTGAGGTAGGGATGGTGGTTGTTTGGATGGTGGTTGGGGTGATGGTGACAGACTCGGTCATAATTGGAGTTGTTACCGCCACCTGGACAGAATGTACAGGGAGGGTTACTATCACAGGAACCTCCTTTGTGATAGTGGTAGTAGCCTCAACAGATGTTACCAAAGGCCTCCTCCTCTGTCGTTGATAAAGCTGCCATGAAGGTGAAGTAGAAGTCGATTCAGCGCACGCAGCTATCACTGTTACTTGCCTTTGAGCACTTACTTCCACCTCACGAAGAATAGGTTGATGTTGCCTATCTCTCCGATGCTTGTTGATACTTTCCCGTCTGGTCTCTGAATAACAGCATCCGAATTAGAATCGGGCTCATATTCACTGCTAGTCTCTTATCTCTTTCTCTTGAAGATGACTCGAGAAGCGTCACCTTCATCAATCTCCTTGGGTGTGCCTGTGATGGTGCATCATCAGAATCAGATGAATCAGACTCTGTTGCTTCGGAGTCGGATTCTTCAGCACCACCACTTCCCGCTTCTTCGTCTCCTTCTTCTTCAGACACTTCATCTTCACTATCAACTTCCTCCTCTCCTTGTTGCTCATCAGAATGTTCACTGAGTTCCGACTCAAACTCGGCACTAAACTATCACCAATCTGCTGGTGCCACATACACTTCATTGATCAGGTGTCCAAAGAGTGGAGTATGCTCAGGGGTAGGTTCTACACTGCCTGACATTATAAACTGTGAGAAAACTCTCTATAGGTCCCTCGGGTGTAGCGGATCGTCACATGCAAGTGGGTCTACTAGTCGGACCAGGTGTGGAATGCCCGTGACTAGGCGGAGAGTCTAGCTAAACAAAGTAAACCGACAAGAGAAAACACTTTAAACGTTCTTTGTATTATAAACACTTGAAGGTTACAGAGAAAAGCACTGAGATTACAATCTGCGTAGTTGCGTCTGTGTCTGCGTACTTAACTTCTGTTAACCTATCCTATTTATACAAGACATGATGCCTGCGTACTTAGCAAGTGCGCAGGGAAAAATGCTCTTGCGTACTTAGCAAGTACGCAGAGTTGTTCTTGCGTACTTACTAAGTACGCAGGAGCTTTCTCCTGCGCACTTACAAATGCGCAAAACACTTAGAGAATTTTGCAACAATCAATATGTAAAAGTAAATACAACTCGATAAACTAATACATAAAGACTCTTACATACAAAGACAATTACAAACAAGACAAGACAACCTAAGACTAAGACTCTATCTATCCAGAGTGTTCGTCACAGGAAAGTGCTTCAACAAACTCCCCCTTGACAACAGCTCTGGATAATCTTCAGTCTTCGGTCTTCACATCTTCAGTCTTCACAGCGCTTGATCTTTAGCTTCCATCTTCTTCTTGTAATCAAGGCAGAACTTAATCACCTTGTCATATTTAGAAGCAAGGAGCTTTGTCCACTTTTCCGTGTAGACGCAATACCGTTCTACTAGTACCTCCAGATCTTTCATAGAAAAGTTGATGAAGCAGACTTCATCAAAAATTCTGATCAGTTCCTTTGGCACTATGTTCCCACTCTCTGAACGTCCTTTACCCATGATCACCGCCTCGCCCGTCTTTGGATCTACGTACTAGTACCACATGTCACCAAGAATATCCTGAGATAACTTGCTCAGGGGAATCTTAGTTTCACATCGCACTGGCTTGTATACCAATTTCTTTAAGTTCTTCTTAGTCACAGGATGTCTAGCATGCTTATCCTTGACTCTCTTGGGCACTTGAGGCTTGAACATCTCGAATTTCCCTGATCTTGCTTCTCGCTGCAGAACCACCCACAAACCCATCGCCACTGCGTGATTGGAATGACCCAGCAGCTCTCGGTTTGCTAGGTTCACAAGGTCGTATTTGGGCAAGGAGATGAACGCTTCACTGGTGGGTTTCAAGTATTGAACATCGCCAGATCTTTTGATAGCGAACAACTGCTTATCCTCCTCGAACCTTACAGCCAAGATCATCCCTGTCGCTCCGTGTTTGTCTATTACAGACGTCTTTTGCCACACAGGAGCTGGACCCTTTGATGAAGTAGAAGGCATGTTTATTTCTTTCGGTGCCTCTGGGTCCACAGGTTCAGGGTCAACTGGGGAGGCTTCAGTCGAGGCTTCTACATTATTGGCCGGCTCGACTGAACCTGTGTCGAGCGGAGCGTCGAAGGATGAAAATTCAAAGATCTCTCCATCTTCTAGCTCGAACTCTCCTTCCCCGTCACCCTAGGGAATTTCGATTACAACGTCTTTGTCATCATCATCCCAATCGTCACTAGAGTCGAGATCTCCTTCTTCTAGATTGAAGAGAGCATCGATCTGTGCTTCATTGAAATAGTCAGGCTCTAGATATAGGATCTCATCGTCAGATAAGTCCTTAAGTACTTTAGCCATTGACTTTCTTTTATCACTACCACCACCACCAAAGGTATCACCACCCTCTTGATGAGTAGACTCCCCCTGAGCCATTGGAACAGCAGAGATGGGCACGATTTCTAAAGCTTGGTGCTCACCTTCACTAGGACCGGCTTCGGGATCCTTGTCCTTGTCGTCATCCTTAGTCAAGTCGACCGGATGACACGCCTCATCACCAGTAGTCCTCTTTTCCTTCTCTTTCTCTTTCTCTTTCTCCTTCTCTTTCTCCTTCTCCCCCTGAGCATCAAGCTTCTTGGTCAGATCAGCAATCAGTTTGACCATCAGCTCATGCTCCTTCCTTTGAGTATCAAACCTCAGCTCCAAGGACGTCCTGTGACCCAGAATCATTTCATTCGTCTTGATTAGGAGCTCGTTCTGGGCCATGACGTTCTTCAACCTTTCATCAGTCCCCGTTCTCTAGCTACGAAGGATTCTGACTTCGTCTACAAAAGAATTGATCTGTGCTTGTTGAGCATCAGACTCCTCCTTTGATTTCCGAATAGTCTCCAATAAGTCAACAACTTGGGTTTTCAGAACATCTATCCTTTCAGCATTCGGATCAGGATGTCACGATGATGACGCCTCGGGAGTGTGAATAGGGGAGGAGAATATGGTATCAAAGTCAAACCCTTGTGTGAAATCTCCATAATTGAATGGTTGACTTAAAGGCTCAGTGGTGGTGGTTGGGATTGAGGATGTGATGAGTGTTGTAGGGGTTATGGTAGGGGTGATGGTGACTGACTCCGTGAGAATTGGAGTAGTCACTGCCACCTGAACAGTTGTGGTAGGGAGGGTCACTATCACAGGAATCACTTCTGTGATTGTAGTGACAGCCACTTCACTTTGCACTTGTGGCCTCCTCCTCCTACGGTAAAGCCTCTGTGAAGGTGGGGTGGAGGCTGAATCAGGACTAGTAGCTGACACTTGTACTGGCTGCTGAGCCTCCACCTCACTGGGGATAGAGGGCTATTGCCTATCGCCCCTGTTCTTGTGAATGCTTTCCCTTCTTTGTCTTTGTATAGCAGCGTCAGAGTCAGAGTCTGGCTCGTATTTGCTGCTAGAGGACTGTCACTTTCTCTTGGAGGATAACTCAGGTAGGGTTACCTTAGTCGTTCTCCTCAGGTGTACCTGCGACGGTGCATCATCGGAATCAGAAGAATCTGACTCAGTCGCTTCCGAGTCGGATCCCTCAGCACCATCATTTCCTCCTTTGGTGTCTCCATTATCAGACGAACCATCATCACTGTCCATGTCCTCCCCTTGTTGTTCGTCAAAGTGTTCACTCAATTCTGGCGCCGAGTCATGACTGTACCATCTCCAGTCACCTAGGGCCACATACGCTTCATTGATGAGGTGGCCAAAGAGTTCTGTATGCACAGGGGTAGGATCTACACTGCCTGGCTTTAGGAATTGGGCGAATACTCTTTTATCCACCCTCTTTACTTGCAGTCTCTCCCCTATAGTAGGAAGGTTTGGCAACTCGTCATTAGTCAGAAGTTGCACAAACCGAGGGTATAATAAGAACCGAAACCTCTCCGCTGTGTTGATCTGGTCATTGATGGCCTTAAAGATGTTGCGGGAGAAGTTGTAGACCTTATTGAGAGAAAGGCCAACCATGGCTGCTGCAAGGTCATGACCCATGGCATCTTTCCCAGCTTTCCTTGATGAGATGCACATGATCATGACGTGAGCGAAGTATCTCCATTGGTCTAACACCCACATCTTCTTGTATGAAGCGTAGTCCCTTACACCGACATAGCCCATTCTTTGTCTCCAGCAGCCGTCCACAAAGTAGTCTGGATAGGCTGTCGGGTCGATCGCAAGATCTCTGAATTGAAGGACCCTTCTTATAGTATCTTCAGAGAAAGGAATAGCATGACCAGCAACGGTAGCCCTTATAACGTTGGGGGTTACCGTGAAGTCGTGCTCCGCCGTCTCCCAAAACTGCTCGAGGTAGGGTCTTGACACGATCGGGTGAGCAGAAATGGCGTAGCTGATTCTTGAACGGTTCAAGAAATCAACTATGTTTCTGTACTGCAATGCTGCACCCTTCCACTCTAGTTCAGTGTTAGCTAACAGGTTGAATTCATTAGTAAACGCCCGAGCCATGATCTGCAAAAACACACAGAAAACAGAATCAGAACAACACGTATCATTGGAAATGGATAAACATGACTCAGTCTAGCACTTACTCTTTGAACTGAATTTCAAACTTAGGAATTTTTTGCCAAGTGTTGGTCCTGCGTACTTAGCAAGTACGCAGGGGTTTCCTCTTGCGTACTTAACAAGTACGGATGAAGTGCTTCTTGCGTACTTGTTAAGTGCGTAGGAAACGCACTTGGTGAAAAATTCAGAAGTTTGAAATTCAACTTGATGTTCAAAATTGGTGTGTATTGGGTCGCCACTAGGTAAGAATCAAATATTCTAGCCTATGGGACCAACAACAACACCAGATACATGCTAAACTTGACCTATTTTGTTCTAACAGTCGAACGAAGCAACCGTTGGTTCAAATTCGAGCCCAAAGTCAAAAACAAAGACTCGAATGGATGATTAAGGGTCGATTAGTGATCGATTAATGATTATTAACAAGTTTTAATTATTAGGTATTACCCAAACAACCCAAAAATTGTCTAAAAATCTCAAAAAATAACCTAAGAAAATCGGTCCAAAATCAAGAATTTTTGTGGATGGATTAAGCCCAAAATCTGTAACATCCCGAAAATAGTAAATAAGTAAATAATAATACGATGGAGATTTATACGACATAAAATGAAATAAGAACGGATGGACTTGGGCTCGACTCCAACGGGCCGAGAGAAGCCCAGGTATAAAAGGGGCAAGACAGCCCATTTGACCATTTCACCTCCATTTCACCAATTCTAGAGAGAGAAAGGGAGCCCGAGTCTAGAGAGAGAAAGTCGACGGATCGTCACGAGATTTGAGGAGCACGTTACTACTGAGATCGTGAGCAAAACCTCTGGATCATAATTCCAATCCAGGTAATGATTCGATCATAATATGAGTTTTTGTTCATTTTGGGGTTTCTCGGGTTTTAGCTAAATAGGTGATGTTTTTACGGATGAAACTTGAAAATAAGCTTAGAAATAGAATCTAGAATGAAAACCGCACGTTTTGATCAAAGAAAATTGTAAGATTAGCATGATCGGATTAACATGCAAGAATTCCGAAATTTTGGTCCAAGAACCAGGTACTGCGTACTTACCAAGTGCGCAGGAAGGAATCCCTGCGTACTTACTAAGTGCGCAGGCAGCAGTCCCTGCGTACTTACCAAGTACGCAGGAGGAAGACTCCTGCGCACTTACCAAGTGCGCATGAGCAAGTCCCTGCGCACTTACTAAGTGCGTAGGAAGCAGACAGCAGGCCACAGGTTGGTTAAGTAAAGTCAGTAAGTTTAGAATGATTAAACCATTAGAGTCGGGGTTGGGTCTAATGTGTATTTAACTACCTAATCCAGATCGGAGGTGACGCTGTTGGGCCTTTGTTTAGGACAACCTAGAGTAGCTCGTCAGGTGAGTTCTATGTGCCCCCTTCTATGTATGTGCAAATGATTTATAAATGTTTTAGGGCTGAAGTGTATACACTAAATGGATAAATGCTATAAGTGACAATGTGATCATACGTACATATATGAATATATAAATACTTATATATGTGAAAATGAATTATGAATAAAGAATGAAGCGTATGATATAAAGAAAGAATGAAAGAAGGATATAACGTAAAAGAATGAAATCTTGCTTTATATTATATATATTGCATGTTATGAATGAATGTAAACGTTATAAACCCTTCTGTGACAACGGCTACTTCGGTAGACGGACGACCACGTGACTATTTTGCAACCGGGACGAAAACGTTCCTACGTAAGATAGGACGTATGAAAAGGTAAAAATGGACGGTCGAAGCAATTGCCTTAACTAATGTAGAACGGTTGCATACATAATGGTCGCGTGGGAAACGGATGCCCTAGGGCAGACGGATTTAATGTTATGACGGACTACGACGGTAGGACGGTTAAGAGCGGACGGACAAAAGTTGCCGGACGGATTTAATGTTATGACGAACGGTTTTCTAGAGCCGGACGGTTATGAGAAGGGCTACGACGGTAGCTCTGACTGCGATGTCTTCGTGACATTCGCGACAAGTATGATGGGTTGATCTCCCTTAAGATTATGGCCAATATGTGTTCTCCCAAAGAAAGTATGTATGTACATATGTATATACCCTCAATGAATGTTATGTGAGAACAGTAAAGTAAAGAATATTTAAAAGTATGAATATACATGTATACATTATATTCAGGATAAGATAAATATTATATATGATTGTCTTTAAACTAGAACTCACCAGCGTTAGCTGACTTTTAGTATACATTTCAGGTAAGAAAGGAAAGGGTCGTGCGAAGGCGTGAAGGTTACCTGGCACAAGACTGACATCCCACTTTTGTTTGTTAAGAATATGTTATGCTTTTATTTGTAAAGACTTCCGCTGTTTTGATTATGTAATTGAATGACGAATGTTTTAATTTAAGTTCAGTATTTATGACTATGTTTATGAGTAAATCCAACAAGTGAGGTCACCCGGTTTAGGGGCCTTACAAGTTGGTATCAGAGCAATAGTTTGAGAGATTTAGACATCCCTAAATGTCTAGACTCAAACTGATTATGGGACCAACGCACGGATGTCAGTATGGGTAACCAACGCCAACGCTAGCACGTTAAGTAAGTCGTAAAGTTAATGCTCTTACATAGGAATAGATACCTTAACTTAGAACAAATAGATGTTAATGCCACGACTGATTTGAAGAGTTTCGAACCCGAAAAGCAATGTAAATTAGTAATCACAAACCGGTCACTGTAATTAAGAATTTACCTTGCTCGTACTGTTCCAAACTATGATCTGAAGAAATGACATTGATGTATTCCCTTTTTAACTATCAGGAAATTAAGAACTATGGCTGGGGGAGGAAGGACAGGACCTCGAGGCGGTCGCACTGGCCGGCGAGGTAGACCTCCGTTGAACCCAAGATTTGAAGAAGAAGAGAGTGTGCACGCAGAGCACACCGAAAGTGTGCGCGACACAGAAGTGACCCCAATTAGAGACAACAGTCCAGGGCCTATACAGTTGGAACCTGAAGTCAGGGATGCTATTGCCCGTGAAGTTGTGCTCACTTTGCAGAAGGTATTGCCGGATCTACTATCCGAGGCAATAAAGAAAAGTAAAGAGGGGGATGAAGGAAACCACGAAGAAACGGTATATGACAGCGACGGGGATGAGATAAAAGTGGGGCCAAGCACTAAAGGGTGCACTTATAAAGGTTTCAAAGATGGAGACCCACCCAAGTTTGATGGTAGCAAGGATTCGGTGGCTACTTTGGAATGGATTGAGAGAATGAACGCTGTAATCAACATCAGCGAGTGCCGACCAGACCAGGCGGTTAAATATGTTGCTCATTCTTTCACCAATGAAGCACTAGGCTGGTGGAGAAATATTCAAAGAACAAAGTCGCCACATGCTCTTGCCCGAATGACATGGGAGGACTTGAAAAAGCTCGTAATCCAAAAGTTCTGCCCACAGAATGAGATTGATCGTGTGGAGAACGAGTTCCTAAACTTCAAAGCTGGCGACAAGACTCATCGCCAATATACTTCAAGGTTCAACGAGCTGGCCCAACTGGTACCACACTTGGTGGAAACCGAAGAACGTATGATCAAATACTATGTGAAGGGTCTGCCGCAAAGGGTCCGTGTCCACGTAAAAGCCAACCTACCCTCGACCTTCGAGTCGGTAGTCAACCTGGCTGGAATCGTTTACGACGATTATGCCAATGAGGACCCGACACCTGTGACACAAAAGAGGAAATGGGAGAATCCGTCTAGAGGCATCGGAAGAGGGAATGAAACAACTGAAATTAAGAAACCGAGGTTGGACGGACATGAAACGTGCAAGAAATGTGGAAAACAACATAGTGGCGAGTGTCGAATCGGCACCACCGTGTGTTACAAGTGCGGGAGGCCGGGGCACTACTCCCGAGATTGTTGGAAGGACGCCAAATGTCAAGTATGTGGATTGGTTGGGCATCTGACAAAGAATTGCAGGAAGGCCGGCCAATCTGGTTCGGGAAAGGAGAAGGAACAGGAACAACAAAAGGCTAGGACCCGAGCCTATGCCTTAACTGAGGAAGAAGCAAGGGGAAACCCTGATGTCGTGTCAGGTACGTTTCTAGTTAATGATGAACGTGCTGCGATTTTATTTGATTCTGGTGCTAGTAAAAGCTTTATATCAAATGCATTTAGTCATAAACTAGATTGCACTATCAACACCATAATAAAGGCCTTTAGCGTACAAACTGCCGTTGGTAAAAATTCGGCAGTATTCCAAGTAACAGAGGATTGCATCATAGAAATAGAGGGTCATAAGTTCCCTTCTAGATTATTCCTTCTCACCTTAGGAGGATTCGATATAGTATTGGGTATGGATTGGCTAGCTGCCAATGAAGCTCAAATCATATGTAAACGTAAGAGGATACACCTCAAAGCTCCAAGCGGCAGTCCAATTACGGTTTATGGGGATTGGAATTGCACGATGCCGAACGTCATCTCGATGATTAAGGCCAAAAGTTATATGAGGCGCGGTTGCGAAGCTTATCTGGCGTATGTTATTGACGATAGAATGAAAACGAAAGAACTCAAGAATGTACCCGTGGTGTGCAACTTTTCGGAAGTGTTCCCTGAGGATCTACCTGGGTTGCCACCCGATCGGGAAATAGAATTTCAGATTGATTTACTGCCAGGAGCTGAGCCCGTTGCCAAAGCCCCCTACCGATTGGCTCCGTCAGAAATGAAAGAATTGATGTCTCAACTAGAGGAACTAACAGAAAAAGGATTTGTTAGACCGAGCATCTCACCATGGGGCGCTCCGGTATTATTTGTAAAGAAAAAGGACGGCAGCATGCGCATGTGCATTGATTACCGCGAATTGAACAAGAGAACAGTAAAGAACAAATACCCGCTACCTAGAATAGACGATCTTTTTGATCAACTGCAAGGTGCGAGTTGGTTCTCAAAGATCGATCTTAGGTCGGGTTACCATCAGTTGAAAGTAAGAGAAGAAGACGTACCAAAGACCGCGTTTCGCACGCGTTATGGACATTACGAATTCCTCGTGATGTCCTTCGGATTGACTAACGCTCCAGCAGCGTTCATGGATTTGATGAATAGAGTATGTCGACCAATGTTGGATCGATCAGTGATAGTTTTCATAGACGACATACTGATATATTAGAAAAACGAGGGTGATCACCACTGTCACCTAAGAGAAGTTCTGGAAGTGTTAAAGCAGGAGAAGTTGTACGCGAAATTCTCCAAATGCGCGTTCTGGCTTAGGGAAGTCCAATTCCTAGGTCATGTGATAAACCCAAACGGCATCATGGTAGATCCTGCAAAGATAGAAACAGTAAAGGAATGGAACATCCCAAGGACACCAACAGAGATACGAAGTTTTCTTGGATTGGCAGGCTACTATCGAAGGTTCATTCAAGATTTCTCAAGGATAGCCTCGCCACTAACTAAACTGACACGGAAAGAAGTGAAATATGAATGGAGTCAAACCCAAAATAACGCGTTTGAGGAACTTAAGACACGATTAACCCTAGCTCCAGTCTTGACTCTACCTGAGGGAAATGAAGACTTGGTAGTCTACTCTGACGCTTCGGGGCAGGGTTTAGGTTGCGTACTTATGCAACGAGGAAAGGTAATTGCTTATGCCTCACGACAACTAAAGATTCACGAGGTTAACTACCCAACGCACGATCTCGAGTTAGCAGCAGTAGTTTTCGCATTGAAAATATGGAGGCACTATTTGTATGGAGTTAAATGCACCATCTACTCCGATCATAAAAGCTTGATGTACTTTTTCGAGCAAAAAAGAATTAAACATGAGGCAAAGGAGGTGGTTAGAGCTACTGAAAGACTATGACTGTGAAATATTGTACCATCCAGGCAAGGCAAATGTTGTGGCTGACGCTTTAAGTAGAAAGGAAGAATCGGCACCCATCCGGATCAAAGCGTGTCAGCTGATTATAACACCAGATTTGATGGGCGAAATAACAAAGGCACAAGATGAAGCACTATTAGAAAGAAATGTGAAACGGGAAAGAATAGTAGGACAACAAGGGAACTTAAGTGCAAATACATACGGTGTACGAACTAGGTTTGGCCGGATGTGGATACCTAAGATTGGCGAGCTTAGAGCCAAAATACTCTATGAGGCCCATAAGTCTCGTTATTCTATCCACCCCGGGACAAACAAAATGTATCAAGACTTGAAGAAAGAGTACTGGTGGCCTAGCATGAAGAATGATGTGACTGAATACGTGAGCAAGTGCTTAACGTGTTCACTAGTTAAAGCCGAGCACCAGAAACCATGCGGTAAAATGCAACCTTTACCTATACCAGAATGGAAGTGGGAAGAGATCACAATGGACTTCATTACCAAGCTACCGCGAACAGCTAAAGGCAATGATACCATTTGGGTGATCGTCGACCGATTGACGAAAAGTGCTCACTTCTTGCCAATACGTGAGGCTTCTTCGTCGGAAAGACTAGCAGAAGTATTTATAAAGGAAATTGTGAGTAGACATGGTATGCCACTGTCGATTGTGTCCGACAGGGATACTAGATTCACCTCAAGGTTTTGGAAGAAATTCAATGAAGCGATGGGAACCAGACTGAACATCAGCACCGCTTACCACCCTCAAACCGATGGTCAATCTGAAAGGACCATTCAGACCTTGGAGGACATGCTCCGGGCCTGTATCATTGACTTCGGTGGGAGCTGGGACAGCCATCTACCATTGGCAGAATTTTCATATAACAACAGCTATCACTCAACTATTGACATGCCGCCATTTGAAATGTTGTATGGGAGGAAATGTAGGACCCCGGTTTGTTGGGGGGAAATTGGACAAAAGGATTTTGCAAGTCTCGAAGTGGTCAAAGCTACTTCCGAGAAACTTGACCAAATCAAGGCTCGAATGAAAGCCGCAAAGGACAGACAGAAATCATACGCGGACAAGAGAAGAAGGGATTTAGAGTTTCAAGTAGGGGACATGGTACTGTTAAAGGTATCACCGTGGAAAGGAATCATCCGATTCAGGAAGCGTGGCAAACTGAGTCCAAGGTTTGTCGGACCTTTCAAGATTTTAGCAAGAGTGGGTCAAGTTGCTTACAGACTCGACCTACCCGTTGAGCTTCATGGAATACACCCTACGTTCCACGTGTCTCACTTACGCAAGTGCCTAGCCGATGACACAGCTCACATACCTTACGACGAGATCGAGGTGGATAACAACCTAAATTACATAGAGGAACCAATAGCCATCCTTGACCGAGCTGAGAAACGACTACGCAACAAGTCGATACCGTTAGTCAAGATACAATGGAAACATAGAAAAGGGTCGGAAGCTACATGGGAAAAAGAAGACGAGATGAGGGAACTATACCCTCAATTGTTTGACGTATAAACAGTTTCGAGGACGAAACCTCTTTAAGGAGGGTAGACTTGTAACATCCCGAAAATAGTAAATAAGTAAATAATAATACGATGGAGATTTATACGACATAAAATGAAATAAGAACGGATGGACTTGGGCTCGACTCCAACGGGCCGAGGGAAGCCCAGGTATAAAAGGGGCAAGACAGCCCATTTGACCATTTCACCTCCATTTCACCAATTCTAGAGAGAGAAAGGGAGCCCGAGTCTAGAGAGAGAAAGTCGACGGATCGTCACGAGATTTGAGGAGCACGTTACTACTGAGATCGTGAGCAAAACCTCTGGATCATAATTCCAATCCAGGTAATGATTCGATCATAATATGAGTTTTTGTTCATTTTGGGGTTTCTCGGGTTTTAGCTAAATAGGTGATGTTTTTACGGATGAAACTTGAAAATAAGCTTAGAAATAGAATCTAGAATGAAAACCGCACGTTTTGATCAAAGAAAATTGTAAGATTAGCATGATCGGATTAACATGCAAGAATTCCGAAATTTTGGTCCAAGAACCAGGTACTGCGTACTTACCAAGTGCGCAGGAAGGAATCCCTGCGTACTTACTAAGTGCGCAGGCAGCAGTCCCTGCGTACTTACCAAGTACGCAGGAGGAAGACTCCTGCGCACTTACCAAGTGCGCATGAGCAAGTCCCTGCGCACTTACTAAGTGCGCAGGAAGCAGACAGCAGGCCACAGGTTGGTTAAGTAAAGTCAGTAAGTTTAGAATGATTAAACCATTAGAGTCGGGGTTGGGTCTAATGTGTATTTAACTACCTAATCCAGATCGGAGGTGACGCTGTTGGGCCTTTGTTTAGGACAACCTAGAGTAGCTCGTCAGGTGAGTTCTATGTGCCCCCTTCTATGTATGTGCAAATGATTTATAAATGTTTTGGGGCTGAAGTGTATACACTAAATGGATAAATGCTATAAGTGACAATGTGATCATACGTACATATATGAATATATAAATACTTATATATGTGAAAATGAATTATGAATAAAGAATGAAGCGTATGATATAAAGAAAGAATGAAAGAAGGATATAACGTAAAAGAATGAAATCTTGCTTTATATTATATATATTGCATGTTATGAATGAATGTAAACGTTATAAACCCTTCTGTGACAACGGCTACTTCGGTAGACGGACGACCACGTGACTATTTTGCAACCGGGACGAAAACGTTCCTACGTAAGATAGGACGTATGAAAAGGTAAAAATGGACGGTCGAAGCAATTGCCTTAACTAATGTAGAACGGTTGCATACATAATGGTCGCGTGGGAAACGGATGCCCTAGGGCAGACGGATTTAATGTTATGACGGACTACGACGGTAGGACGGCTAAGAGCGGACGGACAAAAGTTGCCGGACGGATTTAATGTTATGACGGACGGGTTTCTAGAGCCGGACGGTTATGAGAAGGGCTACGACGGTAGCTCTGACTGCGATGTCTTCGTGACATTCGCGACAAGTATGATGGGTTGATCTCCCTTAAGATTATGGCCAATATGTGTTCTCCCAAAGAAAGTATGTATGTACATATGTATATACTCTCAATGAATGTTTTGTGAGAACAGTAAAGTAAAGAATATTTAAAAGTATGAATATACATGTATACATTATATTCAGGATAAGATAAATATTATGTATGATTGTCTTTAAACTAGAACTCACCAGCGTTAGCTGACTTTTAGTATACATTTCAGGTAAGAAAGGAAAGGGTCGTGCGAAGGCGTGAAGGTTACCTGGCACAAGACTGACATCCCACTTTTGTTTGTTAAGAATATGTTATGCTTTTATTTGTAAAGACTTCCGCTGTTTTGATTATGTAATTGAATGACGAATGTTTTAATTTAAGTTCAGTATTTATGACTATGTTTATGAGTAAATCTAACAAGTGAGGTCACCCAGTTTAGGGGCCTTACAAAATCTCACCAAATCGATGTAATGAAGTGATGAAACTAGCAATGGGACAAAAAATTGGATTGGAACACTTGAATTTTCGAGTGAAAGTCGAAGGGAATATGAACCGGTTTGAAAGTGATAAGGTTCTGAAAATTTTCTAAGTCCGGTTTATATACCCCACGCAAAAAGGTCGTGCATACTTAGCAAGTGCGCACGTTTTAACTCGTGCGTACTTACAAGTGCGCAATAGTTAACTCTTGCGTATTTGTTAAGTACGCATGGCTTACTTCATGCGCACTTACAAGTACGCACAAACCCTTAAGTGCGCAAACTTTCAACTCAAATTTATGAAGTTTTTCAAGTCAAATAACTAATAAGTTAAAAATATTCAATCAAGAGGATTCAAATACAATTCAGGAAGGTTAAACACAAATATTTTTTGGCTTTTCTGAATAAAATTGAACTATGCATAAACTTAAAATCTTTTTGATCTTTTCTAATAAATACAAGTATTCACATAAACTATTTTTGATCAAAGACACGAGCAGAGGATCATATCAGGCTATCTTTTATAAAAAAACGATACAATATAAACATCAAAGAATATGAGATCATGTCATGGATTACTATTTATTAATACGTAATAAGCACATAAACATGTAATTCAAGTTGACAATATTATAAGATTTGAAACTATAAGCATCTTTGTATCACGTTCTTGTGTATTAAGTTATTAATTATAAGATATAACCCACTAATGTAAATTGCATTATCTCAAGGCATCTAAGATTTTCCCAATGATTTTCTAATTTTTTCAGAATGAAGTTACATCTATTAGCACAGGAAAAATCAAGCAGAATCCATAAGGATTATCATGAATCATTAGATTCAGAATCGAGTGATT
Source organism: Smallanthus sonchifolius (assembly GCA_023525975.1). Lineage (NCBI taxonomy): Eukaryota > Viridiplantae > Streptophyta > Magnoliopsida > Asterales > Asteraceae > Smallanthus > Smallanthus sonchifolius. The sequence continues at coordinate 31,749,866 of CM042045.1, forward strand.
CATTTGTCTTGGTTTCATTTGATTTTCTTCATTGAATATTGGTATGATGATTCAGGATAATATATATGGTGTTTGAGTTTTAAGGTAAGGGGATCCAACTTTTATCTGGATTTGATTTGAATGAATCAGGAGTGATTCAAGGGTGAATACATGGTCAACGGTTAATGTAGAGACATGTCTTGATTCAATCTCTCCTTGCATACTTGTGAGTATGGGCAGTGAGATGAACCACATTAATTGTGCTAACGACATAACCCAAAACTGACCTCAATAGAAAATTATTGCCAAAATCTAACATCCTATATCTGATAATGATCTTTTCTATTCTTTTACGCACACACACTTGCAAACATGGGTTCAAATCACAGTTGTAGTTTAGATTTAGTTTCCACACTACTAGTGATTCAAAGACTCATACAGCCTACTGACAATTTAAATTACTTGTAAATAAGCAGATTAAAAACATAATAATTTAAACAATTAAGTAAGCATGACGCAATCATTTCCCATATGAGCAGTCTGTGACGTTTAGATCATTTCTGATGTACTATCATTTCCTCTTTTCTCAAGTTAACTTTGAAATTTTCTCCATTTTCTATATTTTTTTTTGTAAAATATTTTGAAACTTAAAAGAACTATACAGAAAATTTAAAAGAATAAAATTTAACTTCCATGAATTGAATTGATTTAAGAAAAATTAATTTTCACTCAGGATTGAACATTCCTATCAAGTTGACAAGATGCTCAAAACGAGATCGATCAAATGCCTTTGTGAAAAGGTCAGCAAAATTGTCATCCTTGTGAGCTTTTACAAGTTCAATTAAATGCTTTTCAGCACAATCACGGATGAAATGATGGCGAATCTATATATGTTTAGTTTTGGAATGTTTCACCGGGTTATTTGTGATGGACATGGTGGCATTGTTGTCAATGAATAATGGAGTTCCAGTGAAGTTTAAGCCGTAGTCTCTCAACTGCTGCTGAATCCACATTATCTGAGAACAACCGCTCACCGCAGTAATGTATTCTGCTTCACAAATTGAGACAGAAACCATTGACTGCTTCTTGCACTGCCAGGAGACCAGTCTGTCTCCTAAGAATTGACATCCACCAGAAGTTGACTTTCTGTCAAGGTTACAACCGCCATAATCTGAATCAGTGTAGGCTTTGAAGTCGAATGACTGCTACTTAGAGTACCAAAGACCTAATCGGGGTTTCCCTTTCAGGTATCTGAAAATTCTCTTCACGGCTATCATATGTGACTCCTTCGGTTGAGACTGAAACCTTGAGCACAAGCACACAGCAAACATTATATCGGGTCTTGAAGCTGTGAGATACATAAGTGATCCGATCATCCCACGGTACAATCTACTATCTACATCCTTTCCATCTTTGTCAGGATGCAGACCATGATTGACTAGGATAGGTGTGCCATAAGTACTGCTATCATTCATCTTGTATTTTAACAAGATGTCCTGCACATACTTGGTTTGATGTAGGTAAATGCCATCCTCTCTTTGACTGACTTGCAGACCCAGGAAGAACGACAGCTCACCCATATTACTCATTTCAAACTTGGACTTCATAACCTGCTCGAATTCCCTACAGATCCCTTCATTGGTAGATCCAAAGATAATGTCGTCGACGTATACTTGTACAAGAAGAATGTCACCTCATGCTTTCTTAATGAAGAGAGTCGAATCAATCTGTCCACGGTCGAAACCATTAGACAGTAAATGCTTAGATAATGTCTCATACCATGCCCGCGGTGCTTAATGAAGACCATAAAGTTCTTTGTGGAGCTTATACACTTTATTGATATTATGCGGATCTTCAAAGCCGGGAGGTTGAGTGACATAGACCTCTTCATGAACTTTACCATAAAGGAAAGCACTCTTCACATCAAGTTGGTAGACCTTGAAGCCGACATATGTGGCATAAGCCAAGAACATTCGAATGGCTTCAATTCTAGCAACTAGGGCATATACTTCCGTGTAATCCAAGCCCTCTTGCTGATAAAAACCCTGAACAACCAATCTTGCTTTGTTCTTCACAATAACATGATGATCATCTGTCTTGCATTTGAACACCCATCTGGTTCCAATTGGCTGAAATCCTTTCGGCAAGTCAGCCAAATCCCACACGTGCAACTTTTGGAATTGAGACAATTCATCTTGCATCGCCTCAATCTAGCAGTTGTCAGTGAGAGCCTCCTTCACATTCTTCGGCTCTAACTGGGACACGAATGCAGCATGCAGGCATGTTTCCATGACACCAGTGTCAAGTATCTCTGTGTAAAGACTTGTGTTCTCAGTGATGGTTCGATGACGAGTCTGAACACCAGCATAAGGATCACCAATAATGTTGTCGATTGGATGATTCCTATGCACTCTCGTCTCTGATACAATCGGTTCCTGAATTTCTAGATCTACTTTCGTGCTTAACTCCCCCATTTCCCGTGTTCCATAGGAAGAAGAGTCAATGTTAATTGGATCAGCTGGAGCTTCATTTCCTACAGTTGTGTTAGGATTGGCTTGAGCGTCATCTCCAACAATATGAACATCTTCACTGTTATTACTGTCATGAGTTCCAGATGAAGATGCAGCATTGGAATCAGGAGTTATAATTGGTACAGTAGCACGAGTAGAGAAACTGGAGTCATCGCCGCCACCCAATAATTCATAAACATTTGCGGCATCAACTGCAGATAGATCAGGAAGATTGAATGACTTGAATAGCGCATCATAATCAAAACCCCAAGCTGGACCTGTTGGTTCGGGTGGAATGCTGTGTTTACTACAATCCACTTCGAACCATTCCTCGACAGTACGAGTTCCTATGTTGTACACTCTCTTGTAAGGCGAGTTGGCAACGTATCCTAAGAAGATGCCTTCCACCGCTTTTGTATGAAACTTAGACTGGCGGTCTTTGTACTGTAGCAACAAGGAACAAGGACTACCAAAAGGAACTACGTAATCAAGATTGGGAAGTCGATTGTTGATCAACTCGTAACAAGTCTTGTTGTGCCTCTTCACAACCAGAACTCTGTTTAGGACGTGACAAGCTGTATTAACGGCTTCGGCCCAGAAAGTGACAGGAAGCTTTGCATCCGACAGCATAGTCCTTGCAGTCTCAATCAGTGTTCTGTTCTTCCGTTCAGTAACTCCATTCTGCTGAGGCGTGTACGGCGCGCTGAATTCGTGACGGATCCCTTTCTTGAGACAGAAAAACTCCATCAAATTATTCTTGAACTCAGTTCCGTTGTCACTCCTTATTCTTCTAACTTTCAGCTTGCAAAGAGATTCTGTTAGGACATAGATTGTTATGACAAAAGCTTGTAATAGTTAGATTTTATGACTTTATGTTTTTGTTATGTAAATGATAAATGTCTAAGTGTTTTACAAGTGAGCCTAGAGGCGAACTTGTTAAGTTCGCCTGGTCTATCAGAGGCAAACTTATTAAGTTCGCTTAGGTCTAGCTGAGGCGAACTTGTTAAGTTCGCTTAAGCTGTTAGAAGCGAACTTAATAAGTTCGCTTATATCAGGTCAGTTGGTTATATATATGAATGTTTTACAGAGTCAGTTAGAAATCGAGAGATCGAGACAGAGAGTGAACCAGAGAGATCAGATTGAGTCTGTAAAACATCATTGTGATTGAAATACGAATTGAGAAGTTTATTTACTTGATTGTTTGCTTTGTCTTTTATGCGTATAAACGTTAACTCGTTGGATTCCGCACTTCGAGTAAACGTCACGTCTTATCATGAGATCGATCCGTAGACGCGCCATGGGGACCTACAAGTGGTATCAGAGCTATTGCTCTCTGTTAGCAGCAGATTCGTGGTGTTTTCGTGTCCAATCAACATCAAAATTCAGAGAATTTGAAGGATTTTTCATCTTTTTCGTGTTCTTGATAAAAATGAAAGATTTTTGATCAATTTGGATTGATTTTGGATTGGTTTGAAGAAATTGATCCGATAGGATTGTTCCTAATCAGTTTCTACACAATCATACGGTTCAGAATTGCTTAATTCCATCATTTTGATCAGAAATCATGATTTTTAGCCGAGTTTGTTCGTGTTTGGGTTTCTGAGTTTGTTTCAACTGTTTTAGGCGAACTTGCTGAGTTCTTGTGCAGGCGAACTTAGCAAGCGAACTTATTAAGTTCGCTTCTCACAGTTTAAGCGAACTTAATCTGTAGGCGAACTTAACAAGTTCGCTTGGGGTCAAGTTCGCTCGGGTCAACTTAAGTTCGCTTGAATTCATCTTGTCCAAATTTTTTAGGGAAATTTATATGCTTGTTTCAGATCATTTTTGAAATTTTGAATTTTCAAAATTTTTTAAAATGAGTATTTTGGCGGGAAAAATTTTTTTTTTTGAAATTTTTTAAAATGAGTATTTTGGCGGGAAATTTTTTTTTTCCGGATATTTTCGCAAAATTTCAAAATGTCAATTTCGTATGATGATAATGACATTGGAACTATGCAACCGAGACTTTTGTGCATATCAGATTTCCGTAGCTGGAAAGTCCGGTTCGAACAGTTCGTATCAGCAATTGATGAAAACTTTTGGACATCCATATTTGAAGGATATGTGCATCCTACTTATAACTATATGGGATATTATGATGTTTCTAAACCAGTGACAGCTCTTACTAAAGTAGTAAAGCAGAATTTTGATCGAGAGATGAAGACGCGTGAAACTTTAACGATGTCTTTACCTAAAGAAATCATTCATTGTCTCGGAAAGTGTCCAACTTCAAGAGATCTATGGGAAGCATTGAAGAAAAAGGATGAAGCAACTTCTCAAGCGTTTGTGGTCTTGATCAAAGAAGTATTGGAGAAGCCGAGTTATTCTCAAAGTGATTCTTCTGTAGATTTAACTGATAGTGAGAGTATTCGTTCTGGTGAAATTACTCAATCTACTGAGACTGATGTAATGAGTGAAGAAAGTTTTCAGACAGTTGAAGATGATATGAGTGAATTAGAAACTGATGCATAGCCTGTCATTGTTGAACAAAAGAGTGAAGCTGATGATGACGTTTTCATGGCTCCTGGTGCATCTTCTTCAGAAGTAAAACATGAGGTATTTTCTAACTCTGAAACGTTTTGTTCTAACTGTGTTTCAGTTAAGGATAAAATGATGAGGGTTATGGATGACAACGTCAACCTCATTTGTGATATGAAATCGATGCACACGGTAAACCAGAAATTAAAGGATAATGAGAATGTGTGTATTGAGAGAATAGAATCATTGAAGAGGGGTATAAGTTCTCTGACTTTGAAGATCAAATAGCAGGCATATCACCTGGATATGTCCTTTGCAGAAATCGAGAGATCGAGACAGAGAGTGAACCAGAGAGATCAGATTGAGTCTGTAAAACATCATTGTGATTGAAATACGAATTGAGAAGTTTATTTACTTGATTGTTTGCTTTGTCTTTTATGCGTATAAACGTTAACTCGTTGGATTCCGCACTTAGAGTAAACGTCACGTCTTATCACGAGATCGATCCGTAGACGCGCCATGGGGACCTACAAGTTGTAGGTCCCAAATTCGGTGCGTGACGGATCACTAGACTCGCGGTACGACACGGTGATAACGTGCGGAATCCATGATCAACGTGCTCGTGTGACTCAATCAACAACAACGGTGTAAATAAACTCTTTGTATTCCACCAATATCAGGTTACAAGAATTCTCTCTCGTCTACTCTGATATATCGTCTATTCTGTCTTCTGTTTTCTACCAGACTATATTCTGTATTTATAAACTACTGTTTTGCACCAGGCGAACTTATTAAGTTCGCCTCTAACAGACTAAGCGAACTTATTAAGTTCGCCTCTGATAGGCTAGGCAAACTTGTTAAGTTCGCCTCTGATAGGCTAGGCGAACTTGTTAAGTTCGCCTCTAGCAGAACTTACACAGAATTTTATCAACAGTTACAAAACATGTCCTAACAGCCTCCCCTCTAACTGTTGCTAACAATTCTATCAATTACAAGTCAAAGACACTAAGACTAAGACATAATATCTTCAAGCTCGTTACCACCAGAATATGCTTCAACAGACTCCTCCTTGACAACAGCTTCAGAAGATTGTCATCCGTCTTCATATATCATCAAACACATTGTAGTCTTTGTCTTGTTCATCTACACACTCTCTCTTTCTATCTAGAAGAAAACATGGGAGAAGGACCCCTTGTCAACTTTTGTCACACCCCAACCGACGGCGGAATCATCGGGGCGGGACATGTACATTGTTCATGAGCTCAAGGTTGACTAAATTGTAATATGTTAAATCCATTTCCATTCAAATAAACATGAATCAAGTTCCAAGTACATAATGAAATACAATTTGTTTTTGAATTAAGATTAACTAGGTCCAAAGCCTATGTGTAGCATGTCTTGATCAAACTCATATGAAAGCACCTGAAACATGAATAAAATAAGGTCAACTAAAAAGTTGGTGAGTATAACACAGGTTTGTATATAGATAGCATATAGTTTGTAAAACAAATCCTTACATAACATGATAAATAAGGCATTTATGGGGAGCAGCTATTGTGTAACCAAGTACAATCAAACCTTTGTAACTAGCATGCAAAATTGTGTTGTCCGTATCAATCACCCCAATCTGTGTGGGTTTGTCAGACTCAATATATCTATCATTGAAAAACCGTCGGCTTGAATAGTTAATCATTGCACATAATCGCATACAAAGGTTAGCACACCTAGCACTCGGGCATAAAGCTCAATATGCACACATGAATGTAAATAGGATTTGTACTTGTGTTGTTTGTGTAAATGTAAACATGTAATTTGAATAATGTTCATGTTCCACCCCAAAAATGTAAAAGAGTAAAAGGGGCTATGTATACTCACTTCATTCGAAGGCGTAGCTAACACGAGATACTAGATAGTAATGTGATCCTTGTATTGCACAATGTTAACCTAGAGTGTAATGTATATTGCATTAATAATGCACAACAGTCTAAGTCTATATCTAAAGTTAAATTGGATAAAGTTAGTGATTGGTACTTGAAAGTATTGTATAAAATGGAAGATTTGAAATGAATATTTTTAGAACATTTTTGAATAAGGTTTGAGTTTGAAATAATTAAATATGTAAATTAAATAATTACTGTTTATGAAAATAATGTAAGTGTTAGATGTAATTAAGTATAACTAAATAAATGTTTTTGTTTAATTATAAATCAAATAAATAATTATTACCTTATTCATTTATTTATATAATGTAATTTAGACATTAAAATATTATTTAGGTGTAGGGTTTATAAATTAAATGTTGAACTTTGAATAATTTCCATGTATTTTAAGATTAAATATTTGATCTTTTTTAAATAAAAATAATACAGATTTTTATAAATTCAATTATTTTTATTTTAGAAATTAATCTGAAATACTAATTGTTTAGAAATATGAAAGATTATAAACATTCTGCCAACACACACGACCGTGCCTAGGGCACGATCGTGCTAGGACGGGCGCGACCGTTCTAGACAGGGCGCGACCGTGTTGGTCAAACAGAGGACAACTAGCCAAACCACTAGGCACGACCGTGCCTTCAATAGGCACGACCGTGTCTATGCTTCTGGGGTACGATCAAGTCTAGCCAACGAGCATGACTGGGTCTGAGAAGGAGGCACGGCCGCGCTGGAAGTCGACACGACCGCGTCTCCCGAGGCACGACCGCGCTAGATGATTAGCGCGACCGTGTCTCTTTCAAAACAGGAGCGAATTGATTGATTCTTATATTGATAGTGCTGGAATGTATAGGGCTTTCATTCACAAGGTTAGTACGAGTCTGTTGGTGTAGATTAAGTGTGTTTAAAACATGTTTAAAGTTGGATTCGATTAAACCATTTTTAAATGAAACTTAGGATCCGGTTCGGGTAAATTTTGATATTGAGAGTCTAAATTGGATTAGGGCTTTTGATCTATAGAATAAATAGATAGTTTTGAAAGTTTCAATTACCCTGTGAGACGATGAATTGATGGCCTACGGTGGGGAGGAGTTCCGGCTATGACGGGTGTGGTCTCCGGTGCTTTCTGCTACAACTCTGGCCCAGTTGATGTGTTCTGGAGCTTTAGGGGGAATCGACTAAGGTGTTGGTTTGTTTGATATAATTGAGATAGTTAAACTCATAATGGGTTTGTTAATGCAAGAATTGGTTACGAAATCGAATGGTCCCGCGATTAAAGGATGTATTTACGTTTCAACTGACGTGAGGCGCGACCGTGCCAAAACAAGGCGCGACCGTGCCAAGGCGAGGCGCGACCGTGCCAACAATAGGCGCCACCGTGCCAGAAGAGGCGCGACCGTGCCAAAAAGTGGCGCGACCGTGCCTACTAGGGTTTCTGGTTATTTACAAAATTAGCCCTTGCAACTTCAGCTTTGTCAGAATTAGCCTGGTTATGATTTAACAGAACACCTAACGGGATTACTAACTGGATTAACTCTAGGAGTGTTACCACATGATTATGAGTTCTGAATCTTTGAATTGAATACAATCGGCTAACGATTAATGAGGTGTAGGTTTGAACAAGTATATGTTTTAATGTCATGTTGTTATTTTATTAGTTAAAATAAATTTTAAAATAGGGTCGAAAAATCAGAAATGTTACAGTCTCCCCATGTTAATGGAATTTCGTCCCGAAATTTAACTAATGGGGACTACTAAATCAGGAAAAAGGTGAAAGTTTTGGGTTCTCGGTGAGTTTTGATTGTTGGATTCTGGGGAGTGTAACCGTTGTCATGGCTTAGGCCTAATACTCCAAGTTGAATATAAAGAGTGATAATGAATTTTGTTTTGAAATGAATTTAAGGAGGAGATTATCGAATAAAAATCCGGAATTCTAAATGTGAGGTGTATTATTTTGGAATGAATTTGATGGGACCTTGATCGTTAGGGTTTGTGCATGATGTAGTCTAATATGTTTAAAAATGTCAGTGGGTAAGAGATTTCGTATACATTGGTCTAGGTCAAAACTTCATGTGACAGGAACAACGCTACTTCTGATAATATGATAGGACACTTATATATAGGAAGTACCATCGGCGTATCCACCATGTCCTTATCATAACACATCAGTTTCGTTGTTACACATCATGATAAGTTTTAGGTCACAACACACGACAAAATTTCACTATGTTTGCATGCGCTGATTTTCATAATTCCGTGTGCACCCGTAATTACTCAAATCATCGCATTGTCCGTATAGGTCATTCCGTTGTGTGCGGTTCAAGGGGGGCACAATTTCACTCCGCCCATGTCCATTGTTTTCACATAAGAGTCGCTAACAAGTAACTATGTCCTTAAGCAGGTAAGTTCACAACTAAAGAGAAGTAAAGTAGCATAACTTAAAGTTTCTTATTTTGCTCGTGTTTGAACAAGAATACGTCAAACCCTGAGTCGTTTCCATGTATTATGGTCTTCAACTTTGGTGAACAAAGTGCATGAGCATATCTTGTGTATAATGTAATCAATCAGTTGTAATAATTGTAAGCAATTTAGTTTCATGTATAAACTAAACACACAAGTCTCTTGTGTAGCATGAACAGCTAGCATTATGTATTTTGTAAATCAATGAGCTCTCATGTGTAATGTAAACAACATAGTATCACATGTATTATAGGAAATGACTTTCATGTATGGTGTTGACAACTTAGCATCATGTATTTTGTAGATCAGAAGCTCTCATGTGGAATGTAAACAACATAGCATCATATGTATTGCATAATGTGTACAGTTTAGTATGATGTACTTTGTAACTAAATGAGTTTCATGTTTAATGTGATCAATCTAGAATTATGTATCAATCAAACAATTGTTATGTATCACGTATATCGCAAACAACTAAGTTTCGTGTATTATGTGCTCAATCCGGTAGCATGTGTATTGTAAATGAACATGTTTCGTGTGTTATGTGATCAATCCATGTAACATCCCAAAGATAGTAAATAAGTAATTAATAATACGATAGAGATTTAAACGTCATAAAACGAAATAAGAACGGATGGGCTTGGGCTCGGCTCCAACGGGCCGATGGAAGCCCAGGTATATAAGGGGCAAGGCAGCCCACTTTCTCCACTTCACCTTCATTTCACCATCCAAGAGAGAGAAAGGAGAGCTCGGGTCTAGAGAGAGAAAGTCGACGGATCAACATGAGATTGAAGGAGCACGTTACAGCTGAGCTCATGAGCAAAACCTCCGAATCAGAGTTCCAATCTAGGTAACGATTCAACCATAATCTGACTTTTTGTTCGTTTTTAGGTTTCTCGGGTTTTAGCTAAATAGGAGACGTTTTTATGGATGAAACCTGATAATAAGCCTAGAACTAACATCTAGAATGAAAACCGCACGTTTTGATCAAAGAAAATTGTAAGATTGGCATGATCGGGTTAGCATGCAAGAATTTCGGATTTTTGGTCCAGGAACCAGGTATTGCGTACTTACCAAGTGCGAAGAAGGACTTCCTGCGTACTTACCAAGTACGCAGGAGGAGATCCTACGTACTTACCAAGTGCGCAAGAAGTATCCTCTGCGCACTTTTCAAGTGCGCATGAGCATGGTCCTGCGCACTTAGAAAGTGCGCAGGCAGCAGACAGCAGGCAGCAGGCCGGTTAAGTAAAGTCAGTAAGTTTAGAATGATTTATCCATTAGAGTCGGGGTTGAGTCTAATGTGTATTTAACTACCTAATCCAGATCGGAAGTGACATTATTGGACCTTTGTTTAGGACAACCTAGAGACGCTTATCAGGTGAGTTCTATGTGCCCCTTTCTATGTTATGTGCAAATCATTTTTTTAATGTTTTGGGGCTGAAGTGTATACACTAAATGAATAAATGCTATAAATGTCAATATGATCATACATATATATATATAAATACTTATATATGAAAACGAATTATGAACAAAGAATGAAACGTATGATTATAAAGAACAAATAAAAGAAGGATATAATGTAAATGAATGAAATCTTGCTATATATATATATATATTGCATGTTATGAATGTATGTAAACGTTATGAACCCTTCTTTGACAATGGCTACTTCTGTAGACGGACGACCATGCGACTATTTTGTAACCGGGAATGATACGTTCCTTCGCAAGTAGGACGTACAAAAGGCATTAACGGACGGTCGAAGCAAATGCTAAAACAGTATAATGGTTGCATAAACAATAGTTCGCGTGGGAAACGGATGCCCTAGGGCAAACGGATAAAAGGACGGACTACGACGGTAGGACGGTTAATGTGACACCAGACATTTCAGGTCAATATCCGTACATGTTATAAACAAGTTTAAATTATAATTGTTTTGTGATTTACTTAATTTCACAAACAAGGACATTAAGGTCTAACAAAAATCGTACAGGGTCTCATTTCACATTTTGGTAATTCTAGGAGTTACCGGTTCACGTACCAGGATAACCCGACTAAATACGAACACTAGTGGTTAAATTTACACTTAAATCAAATGGTTTGATTTATTTAACCCCAACCCACTTGCTTGACTTTTCGGCCGAAATTCAGAGAAGCCATTCCCCCACTTGCTAATACACTCAAATTCAGATAAAAACCATACCTCCTCAGTCGAAATCCCACAATCCCTTCCATACTTCTCATTTTCATACGGCAATTTCCCAATTCTCCTTCTAGTCGAAGTCCAGTTTAAGGCAGAAATCCACCACAATTCGGTATTTTAAGAAGATTTCAAGTGTTCTAAAGAAAGTTTAACAGAAGATTCAAGACTCTTCTCTGTTTTCTTTCATCATCTTCATCTCGGTTTTAAGGTAAAAACTCGATATTATCCACTTTATTTTCTTTAAAACCGTATCTAAGCCTACAAAAGGTTCAATCGCAAGTAAGATAACAAGAAAAGTGTGTCAAATTCAAGATTTGAACATAAAAATATACAGGACGAATTCTGTCAATCAAAGTGCAGTAATCGAAACTAGGAGTTTCGATACCTGTTCAATCGAAACTAGGAGTTTCGATACCTGTTATTCAATCGAAACTAGGAGTTTCGATACCTATTCAATCGAAACTAGGAGTTTCGATACCAATTTACCCAATCGAAACTAGGAGTTTCGATACTAGTTGTTCAATCGAAACTAGGTAGTTTCGATACATATTGCTCAATCGAAACTAGATAGTTTCGATACCCTTCTTGCCAATCGAAACTTGGTAGTTTCGATACCCAACTACTCAATCGAAACTAGGTAGTTTCGATACCCAACTACTCAATCGAAACTATGAAGTTTCGATACTCAATTGCCCAATCGAAACTAGGAAGTTTCGACATCTGTTCATCAGTCACATTGGGCAGTAACTAAGATCTGTTTTATAACAAAACAAGTATTGAACAACTAAGAGGATATTTTAAACAAAAGCAACCAGATTTACAAAGTCGGTGAACAATTTGCAATATAAGACATTCGGTCATAACACGAATTACCCTTTTTGAAATTAGGGTACGAATGGTCAAGTTGACTAGAACAATTATCATTGCAAGCATACACAAACTCAAGGTGAGTTCACGGCCCCCTTTTAACTCTTTACTGTTTTGTAAACATCGGGGGAGAAACATACTTACTTGTTATGTTTTGAAAACATGAATTACATTGCTTATACGTTTGACAATATGAACATTTTGGTTTAACTTCTTGTGAGTCTCCCAGCCCCACCTTTACTACTTGTTTTTAAATTGTTTTTAAACAAACGGGGAGAAAACTTTCTCAACTAAACAGCTGGACACAAGTACACACAACGATTGTTCGGATGAACAACACACAACGATTGTTCGGATGAACAACACACAACGATTGTTCGGATGAACAACACTCAACGATTTAAGGAAAAACATACTTACAACTATTTCATGGGATAACAAGAGAATAAGACACGACTTTATGTTTACATGGGATGAGAACAACACATTGGAGGTCGCTAAAGTCCCCTGGAACAACATAGTAACCATTAACTGTAGCCTAGGGTCCTATGAATAGTACTATGGAGAGTGACGTCTCCCGGTCATGGTTAGTCGCGCTAACCACAATCTGGAGGATTTATGGCCGCATAGAACCTGATAACAATTATTAGGGGCTCACACATGTCATGGTTTGGTTACGCCTCATGTATGAACATATTATTTGTATTCCTAGCTAGTTTACAAATGGGTCAACAATTTTTATTCTGATTATCACATGCAACTGGAACTATTTACGAACAATTGAATTTAAACAAAAGAGTTTTGATCCGGTTAAAGTGATCATGTTTCTACAAAAGGGTTCTGATCTGGTTATAAGGATCATGTTTAAACATTGAATTTATGACGGTAAAGTCATGGTAATGTTTTCAAATGAAAACTACTTAGTTTTATGACGGTAAAGTCATGGTAATGTTTTCGGGAAAAACTATAAGCACTAATATAACTAACTCTGTGAACTCACCAACCTTTGTGTTGACACTTTCAAGTATGTTTCTCAGGTGACCTCTAGCCATGGCGCGGTTGGAATAGGCTAGCTATGTTGGATCAATTCCTAGTAGCTGGAAGGGCGTAGAATATCAAGTCTCAAGTCTGTTGTTGATCTAGAAGAACTTAGATCATAGTATTTCTTAGTTTTAGTAATTGTATATGTAATCAAGTCTTAGAAATCATTATTACAGCTTCCGCTATCGTGTAATGAACCAATCGTTACAACCTGTATTTATTTAATAAGTAAATAAATATGGGGGTGTGACAGATTGGTATCAGAGCAGTGGTTTTAGCGAATTAGGTTTCCTTAGTGATACCTAGGCTCTAACCGGACTCATTTAGGGACCAAGATTTCTAAGACTTGCATCACACTAAAAACACTCAAGACTTGAGCATAGGAATTCCAACCGTTGCCGAACAATTTGTGTAGACTATTAGTGCATGGAGTTACACTAGGGTACCGTTAGCTACACTAATACAATTACATGGCACATGTAGTGAACACTCAGACACGTACAACAATGTGAAAATAATAAACACTTATAACATGTTACTGTTCGGATTACGAGTCAAGAATAATGGGTACTCAACATACTGCAACCTTAGAAGATCGAGTTACGAGCTGAGCTTGGACTTCGACGACAACGATCGTCAGTTACCGATCTTGGTATCACAACAGGCTGAACTCGTACCAGAATCTGTACCTATACCTGCACCACAACTACTCCAGCCATGGAGGCAACTATCTTTCTAACGTATTTGCGGTATAAATACTCTCCTTCATAAGTTTTCGGATCGGATGCCTAGACTCTCGCCATGTTATATGGCTGGCATGATTGCCCAGACAGAAGGGAATTCAAGGTGAATAAGCAGGACTAAATGGGAGAGAACTCCAAGGGTCAGGAGACCTAGACATACATCAGGATCATGTGGATCCATGCATATATACAGACTTGGAGCATGAGTTGCTCAACACTCGTTTGAGGATCTCTGCCCAACACATAGTGCCTGAATTTCACCATGCACATTTTTTTAGAGACACTGGTGGTGCCTCTCTACCCTTAGCCTCATCCGACAACTGCCATATTCGGCAAATTCATGAGTATTGGTACACATAATTAAGAGTAATCCGATAAAACAATGCACACTCCTGTACAAATGTGCAAACGCAATCTAATGATCGTTTCAAATCACTTTTGATTAAAAGCTAGGGATAGAAGAAACACTATAGGGATCAGGCAAGGCAAATCATCATTACGGGTGCACACGTAATCATAATTTGCAGTGCATGGGAACTTTAGTGAGTCTTGCTGTCTAAGCTGATGATCAACTCATGTTCTCAATCACTTGATTAAGGATTGGATCTCAACAAATCAGACTTCTCAATTTGGTGCTCACAAAGCATTCTCCTAGTTTTGGAGGAACGAGAGAAATTCAAATTGAATTCAACCAATCCTTAGTAAATCCTGAACGACGAAGAAATTCGCACATTCACTCTTTGATATTCTACTTGTCAGGAATGCTTCAAATTGAGCGTTACCACAACCAACACTTACAGTAATTGCACAACTATTGTGGGAGATTATAGCATAATCTCATGATCCATCATACAGTTCAATCTCACAATTGATTGAAAGTTACGCCAAGAGTGTTATGCACTAACTTCAGTAATAGGGCAGGATATTATTCTGACCCGCATACACATGGCACCTATGGATATTGTGGAAGCTCGACATGAGACAAGTAGGAAATCGGACATTTCAGAATATCGGTCAAACAGGATTGCTCTCGCAGCCATTGACATTCAATATACCTTTAAGTCCGACTATTTTCTCTGCAATAGATAAGCCGGGGTTGATGCTCAAACGAATGCCAAAGAAACCTAAGTGTGGACTAACGACTATTGTCGCACTAACCAAAACGACATGCAAAACCCTTAAAGGAGTCCCAAATGCGGAATCTCATGCTAATCTCATTAGCTCATGATATGCATAAAGGACGTAAACTCGAACTATTCACAATAGGCCACTGTCCACAAAGAGTTGAGAAGAATAATTTATTACTCTTTTATACTCGCACTTCCTCAAAGTTCATCTTGTTGGATGGATCCCAGATTTAGCCTAGAAAAGATGTGTGATTGCATCTTTCACTCCTAGTTTTCTATAATTGGGAAGCTCTAGAGCATCTATTGTTAAGAAATGATCTCTTAGAGTAGACTCAGTTAGAATACAAAAGTCTCGACGTTCAACACTCATTACCTCAAGTTTATCCTTGTGCTAAGGATTTTAAGGCTATAACCTGAATGAGTGGAATACGTAATGGTAAGTCACCAAAGTACCATTCAAACACTAAGGGAGTGCATACACACCGTATGACTAATAGTTGACTATCAGCTCTTTCTGCCAACTTAATGAGTTGACAAACCCATAGCCCATTTTGGGGAAAACACTAATTCGATGAGACCATTCTTACAGTATTATTATTCATTCCCTCAGCTAGACGGAATATGAATATCCCAAACAAACATCGAACTTCGTATGGCTTACATTCTTCGAAGGTATGGTAGTCGAGACATGAGTTTACATATCAAGACGCTACAACCCAAAGGCTAGTATGCCTTGAAAAGTAGTGCAAACAAAGGGGTAAAGTAGTGATTAGACTCGAAGTTTGCAAATAAGAGCTCCCGAGGAACATCAATTCTTAGCTCCATGAAGGCACATGGAGAGGAAAATCCTAGAAAACATGAAACCTGAAATAAGAGAAAAGTCTTAGTCCGGGAAAATGCTTTTGGAAAGCATAAGAGGGACAAACATAAAGTTTCATTTTCATACTTTTTCATTTCTACCCAATATACAACAAAAACTTGGACACCTCGTCGAGTAATTTTTTTTTTTTTTTCATAAGACCGAGTTTCTCACCATGGGGAGTTCCGGTCCTGTTTGTAAAGAAAAAGGATGGAACCTTTAGAAGGTGCATCAATTATCGGGAGTTGAACAAGCTGACAATCAAAAACCGGTATCCTCTTCTTCGAGTAGACGATTTGTTTGATCAACTTCAAGGGTCCAGTTTCTATTCTAAAATTGATCTACAATCAGGATATCCTCAACTGAAAATTCAGGAAGAAGATATACCAAAAACGACTTTTAGGACTCGTTACGGTCACTACGAGTTCCTAGTTATGCCATTTGGCTTGACTAATGCACCGGCCGTTTTCATGGACCTAATGAACCGCGTGTGCAAGCCATACTTGAATAAATTCGTGATTGTATTTATCGATGACATATCAATATATTCACAAACCAATGAGGAACATGAACATCATTTGAAATCAATCTTGGAACTACTCCGGAATGATAAGCGTTATGCCAAATTCTCTAAGTGTGAGTTTCGGATTCGAGAGGTTCACTTTCTCGGACACGTCATCAATAAGAAGGGTATTCACGTAATCCCAACCAAGATTGAAGCTATCAAAAACTGGGAAGCACCAAGAACTCCGACTGAGGTGCGTCAATTTCTGGGTTCGGCAGGATATTACAGGCGATTTATCGAGAATTTTTCAAAGATAGCCTTGCCTTTGACCACGTTAACTCAGAAGGACAAAAAGTTTGATTGGACTGATAAACAAGAATCAGCGTTTCAATTGTTGAAGCAAAACTTTGCAGTGCACCAATCATATCCCTTCCCGAAGGAACTGACAATTCCATCGTGTACTGCGACGCATCACACCAAGGTCTGGGATGTGTATTGATGCAAAGAGAAAAAGTCATAGCGTATGCATCCAGACAGCTAAGAGTACATGAAAAAAAAAAAAAAAAAAAAAAAAAAAAAAAAAAAAAAAATTATACGACTCACGATCTGAAATTGGGTGCTGTCGTGTTTGCACTCAAGATTTGGAGACATTTTTTTTTATGGTACAAAATGTACTATCTTTACAAACCACAAGAGTCTCCAGCACATCTTTAATCAGAAAGAACTCAACATGAGTCAACTTCGTTGGGTAGAACTACTGAATGATTACGACTGGGATATCAAGTATCACCCTGGTAAGGTAAATGTCGTAGCAGATGCCTTGAGTCGTAAGGAACGGGTTAAAACTCTCCGTCCCCTAGGATTGACAATTCATGCGAGTCTCACGACTCAAATCCGGATGGCACAACAGGAGGCAATCAAAGAAGAAAACATTCAGAGTGAAGCTATATGAGGAATGATCAGACATTTAGAGCCAAAATCAGATGATACTATATACTTTGCAAATAGAATTTGGGTGCCATGTTTTGGTAACTTACGGGAGTTGGTTATGGACGAAGCCCACAAGTCCAGGTACTCCATTCACCCAGGTTCGGATAAAATGTATAAGGATCTGAAAGAACTCTACTGGTGGCCGAACATGAAAAGAGAAATTGCTATTTACGTCGGTAAATGCCTGACATGTTCAAAGGTAAAGGCAGAACATCAGAAACCGTCGGGATTGTTATAACAACCCGAGATACCTCAATGGAAATGGGAACAAATTTCAATGGATTTCATTTCAAAGTTATCCAGAACACCTAGCAACTATGAAACTATATGATAATCGTCAGTCGTTTGACGAAATCCGCGCATTCCCTACCAATAAAGGAGACAGATAAAAGTAAGACGCGTGCAAGGCTAAATATTAAGGGAATTAAGGCTAGGCATGGTATGCCAGTTTCCATTTTCATAAAAAGGGACAGTCGATTCATGTCAAGAACCTGACAGTCTGTACAAGAAGCCTTGAGCACACGCCTTTACATGACCACTGCATATCATCCCCAGATGAACGGTCAAAGTAAAAGGACTATCCAAACTTTAAAAGATGTGCTCCGTGTGTGCGTAATCGATTTCAGAAGAAATAGGGATACTCACCGCCGTTGGATGAGTTTTCATATAATATCAACTACCATACCAGCATTAAAGCCGCTCCGTTGAGTCTTTGTATGGTTATAAGTGTCACTCATCGCTATGTTGGGCGGGGGTTAGCGAAAAGCATTTGACTGGTCCTGATATTGGCTAGGAAACCACTGACAAGATCGTCGAAATAAAAGATCGTCTGAAAGCCACTCAAGACAGACGAAAGAGAGTGGAGCTAGCAACAGACGAAAACCATTAGAATTCCAAGTGATAGACAAAGTCACGTTGAAGGTCTCACCTTGGAAAAGAGTGGCAAAATTTGGCAACCGTGGCAAGCTTAATCCTAGGTACGTTGAACCATTTGAATGAGAGGATCAAATGAAAACAAAAATAGTTCAAGAGGACACAAATTGAATTTCGGGACGAAATTCTTTTAACATGGGGAGAATGTGACACCAGACATTTCAGGTCAATATCCGTACATGTTATAAACAAGTTTAAATTATAATTGTTTTGTGATTTACTTAATTTCACAAACAAGGACATTAAGGTCTAACAAAAATCGTACAGGGTCTCATTTCACATTCTGGTAATTCTAGGAGTTACCGGTTCACGTACCAGGATAACCCGACTAAATACGAACACTAGTGGTTAAATTTACACTTAAATCAAATGGTTTGATTTATTTAACCCCAACCCACTTGCTTGACTTTTCGGCCGAAATTCAGAGAAGCCATTCCCCCACTTGCTAATACACTCAAATTCAGATAAAAACCATACCTCCTCAGTCGAAATCCCACAATCCCTTCCATACTTCTCATTTTCATACGGCAATTTCCCAATTCTCCTTCTAGTCGAAGTCCAGTTTAAGGCAGAAATCCACCACAATTCGGTATTTTAAGAAGATTTCAAGTGTTCTAAAGAAAGTTTAACAGAAGATTCAAGACTCTTCTCTGTTTTCTTTCATCATCTTCATCTCGGTTTTAAGGTAAAAACTCGATATTATCCACTTTATTTTCTTTAAAACCGTATCTAAGCCTACAAAAGGTTCAATCGCAAGTAAGATAACAAGAAAAGTGTGTCAAATTCAAGATTTGAACATAAAAATATACAGGACGAATTCTGTCAATCAAAGTGCAGTAATCGAAACTAGGAGTTTCGATACCTGTTCAATCGAAACTAGGAGTTTCGATACCTGTTATTCAATCGAAACTAGGAGTTTCGATACCTATTCAATCGAAACTAGGAGTTTCGATACCAATTTACCCAATCGAAACTAGGAGTTTCGATACTAGTTGTTCAATCGAAACTAGGTAGTTTCGATACATATTGCTCAATCGAAACTAGATAGTTTCGATACCCTTCTTGCCAATCGAAACTTGGTAGTTTCGATACCCAACTACTCAATCGAAACTAGGTAGTTTCGATACCCAACTACTCAATCGAAACTATGAAGTTTCGATACTCAATTGCCCAATCGAAACTAGGAAGTTTCGACATCTGTTCATCAGTCACATTGGGCAGTAACTAAGATCTGTTTTATAACAAAACAAGTATTGAACAACTAAGAGGATATTTTAAACAAAAGCAACCAGATTTACAAAGTCGGTGAACAATTTGCAATATAAGACATTCGGTCATAACACGAATTACCCTTTTTGAAATTAGGGTACGAATGGTCAAGTTGACTAGAACAATTATCATTGCAAGCATACACAAACTCAAGGTGAGTTCACGGCCCCCTTTTAACTCTTTACTGTTTTGTAAACATCGGGGGAGAAACATACTTACTTGTTATGTTTTGAAAACATGAATTACATTGCTTATACGTTTGACAATATGAACATTTTGGTTTAACTTCTTGTGAGTCTCCCAGCCCCACCTTTACTACTTGTTTTTAAATTGTTTTTAAACAAACGGGGAGAAAACTTTCTCAACTAAACAGCTGGACACAAGTACACACAACGATTGTTCGGATGAACAACACACAACGATTGTTCGGATGAACAACACACAACGATTGTTCGGATGAACAACACTCAACGATTTAAGGAAAAACATACTTACAACTATTTCATGGGATAACAAGAGAATAAGACACGACTTTATGTTTACATGGGATGAGAACAACACATTGGAGGTCGCTAAAGTCCCCTGGAACAACATAGTAACCATTAACTGTAGCCTAGGGTCCTATGAATAGTACTATGGAGAGTGACGTCTCCCGGTCATGGTTAGTCGCGCTAACCACAATCTGGAGGATTTATGGCCGCATAGAACCTGATAACAATTATTAGGGGCTCACACATGTCATGGTTTGGTTACGCCTCATGTATGAACATATTATTTGTATTCCTAGCTAGTTTACAAATGGGTCAACAATTTTTATTCTGATTATCACATGCAACTGGAACTATTTACGAACAATTGAATTTAAACAAAAGAGTTTTGATCCGGTTAAAGTGATCATGTTTCTACAAAAGGGTTCTGATCTGGTTATAAGGATCATGTTTAAACATTGAATTTATGACGGTAAAGTCATGGTAATGTTTTCAAATGAAAACTACTTAGTTTTATGACGGTAAAGTCATGGTAATGTTTTCGGGAAAAACTATAAGCACTAATATAACTAACTCTGTGAACTCACCAACCTTTGTGTTGACACTTTCAAGTATGTTTCTCAGGTGACCTCTAGCCATGGCGCGGTTGGAATAGGCTAGCTATGTTGGATCAATTCCTAGTAGCTGGAAGGGCGTAGAATATCAAGTCTCAAGTCTGTTGTTGATCTAGAAGAACTTAGATCATAGTATTTCTTAGTTTTAGTAATTGTATATGTAATCAAGTCTTAGAAATCATTATTACAGCTTCCGCTATCGTGTAATGAACCAATCGTTACAACCTGTATTTATTTAATAAGTAAATAAATATGGGGGTGTGACAGTTAAAAGCGGACGGACAAAGGTTGCCGGACGGATTTAAGTTTCGACGGACGGTTTTCTAGAGTCGGACGGTTAATGAAAAGGGCTACGACGGTAGTTCTCACTGCGATGTCTTTGTGACATTGGCGACAAGTATGATGGGTTGATCTCCCTTAAGATTATGGCCAATAACTTTTCTCCCCCCCCCAAAAGTAAGAATGTATGTACGTATGTATATACATGAAAATGAATGTATGTGAGAACAGTAAAGTAAAGAACATGTAAAAGTATGAATATTACGTATGTTTTGTACACATATATATAAAGTATTCATGATAAGATAAGTATTATGTATGATGTCCTTAAACTAGAATTCACCAGCGTTAGCTGACTTTTAGTATACATTTCAGGTATCAAAGGAAAGGGTCGTGCGAAGGCGTGAAGGCTGCCCGGCATGTGACTGACATCCCACCTTATGTTTTGTTTAGACAATGGTTAAGGTTTTGAATGTTAAGACTTCCGCTGTAATGTACTCAAATGTTGAATGTTTTTAATCAAAAGTTCTCTAATTAATGACTATGTTTATGAGTAAATCCAACAAGTGAGGTTACCCAGGAAAGGGGCTTTACAAGTTGGTATCAGAGCAATAGTTTGAGAGATTCAGACATCCCTAAATGTCTGGACTCAAGCTGATTATGGGACCAACGCACGGATGTCAGTCTGGGTAGCCAACACCAACGCCAGCACAGTAAGTAAGTACTAAGGTTAATACACTTGGATAAGAATAGATATTTAAACCTAGAACCAATAGATGTCAATGTCATGACCAATTTGAAGAGTTTGGAACCCGAAAAGCAATGTAAATTTCTAATCACAAACCGGTCATTGTAATTAAAAATTTACCTTGTTCGTACTGTTCTAAGACTATGATCTGAGAGAATGAAATTGATGTATTCCCTTTATGACCATCAGGAAACTAGGAACTATGGCTGGAGGAGGAAGAACTGGATGCCGAGGCGGTCGCACTGGCCGAGTGGGTAGACCTTCATTGAATCGAAGAAATGAAGAGGAAGAGAGTGTGCACGCAGAACACACTGAGAGTGTGCACGAAACTAATGTGACCCCAACTGGGGACGGCAATCAAGGGCCTATACAGACGGAACCCGAGGTTAGGGATGCTATTGCCCGCGAGGTTATACTTACTCTGAAGAACATATTGCCTGACCTACTATCTGAGGCACTAAAGAAAAGCAAAGAAGAGGATGAAGGGAACAATGAAGAGAAAATTTATGACAGTGACGGGGATGAAGTAAGAGTGGCATCAAGCAATCGTGGGTGTACTTACAAAGGTTTCAAGGATGGAGACCCACCTAAGTTTGATGGTAACAAGGATTCAGTGGCTACGTTCGAATGGATTGAAAGGATGAATGCCATAATCAACATCAGCGAGTGTCGCCCGGACCAGGCTGTTAAGTATGTTGCTCATTCTTTCACCAATGAGGCACTAAGTTGGTGGAGGAACATTCAGAGGACAAAGTCGCCAAACGCTCTTGCCAGAATGACATGGGAAGACCTGAAGAAGCTAATAATCCAAAAGTTCTACCCCAAAAATGAAATTGATCGAGTTGAAAATGAATTTCTGAACTTCAAGGCTGGCAGCAAGACGCACCGCCAGTATACTTCTAGGTTCAATGAGCTAGCTCAACTGGTACCCCACCTAGTGGAGACAGAAGAACGAATGATTAAGTACTATGTTAAGGGGCTGCCACAGCGGGTCCGTGTTCATGTAAAAGCTAACCTACCCTCGACTTTCGAGTCGGTAGTGAATCTGAGCGGAATCGTCTACGACGACTACGCCAATGAGGACCCGGCACCCGAGACACAAAAGTGGAAATGGGAGAACCCGCCTAGGAGCACTGGGAAAGGGAATGTAAACACTGAAGTTAAGAAGCCAAGAACAGAAGATAATGAAACCTGCAAGAAGTGTGGGAAGCGACATCTTGGTGAGTGCCGAATCGGCACCACCGTGTGCTACAAGTGCGGAAGGCCGGGGCACTTCTCAAGAGAATGCTTAAAGGATGTCAAGTGCCAAAGATTTGGAAGATATGGGCACATGACCAGGGACTGCAGAAAAACCGGACAGTCTAGTTCGGGAAAAGAAAAAGAACAGGAACAGCCAAAGGCTAGGACTCGAGCCTATGCACTGACTGAGGAAGAAGCAAGAGGAAACCCTGATGTTGTGTCAGGTACGTTTCTAGTAAACGATGAAAATGATGCTATTTTATTTGACTCTGGTGCTAGTAAAAGTTTTATATACAATGCATTTAGTCGTAATCTAGGTTGCACTATCAACACCATAGTGAAGGCCTTTAGCGTACAAACTGCCGTTGGTAAAAATTCGGCAATATTTCAAGTAACAGAGGATTGCATCATAGAAATAGAGGGTCATAAGTTCCCTTCTAGATTGTTCCTTCTTACCTTAGGAGGATTCAATATAGTATTGGGCATGGATTGGCTAGCTACCAACGAAGCTCAAATCAGATGTAAACGTAAGAGAATACACCTCAAAGCTCCTAGCGGCAGTCCAATTACGGTTTATGGGGATTGGAATTGCACGATGCCGAACATCATCTCGATGATCAAGGCTGAAAGTTACATGAGACGCGGTTGCGAAGCTTATTCGGCATATGTTATTGATGATAGAAAGAAAATGAATGAACTTAAGAATGTACCCGTGGTGTGCAACTTTCCGGAAGTATTCCCTGAGGATCTACCTGTGTTACCACCCGATCGGGAAATAGAATTTTAGATTGACTTATTGCCAGGAGCTGAGCCCATTGCCAAAGCTCCCTACCGATTGGCTCCGTCAGAAATGAAAGAATTGATGTCTCAACTAGAGGAACTAACAGAAAAAGGATTTATTAGACCGAGCATCTCACCGTGGGGCGCTCCGGTACTATTTGTAAAGAAGAAGGACGGCAGCATGCGCATGTGCATTGACTACCGCGAGTTGAACAAGAGGACAGTAAAGAACAAATACCCACTGCCTAGAATAGACGACCTTTTTGATCAACTGCAAGGTGCGAGTTGGTTCTCAAAGATCGATCTTAGGTCGGGTTACCATTAGTTGAAAGTAAGGGAAGAATACGTACCAAAGACCGCGTTTCGCACGCGTTATGGGCATTATGAGTTTCTCGTGATGTCTTTCGGATTGACCAACGCACCAGCAGCGTTCATTGATTTGATGAATAGAGTATGTCGACCAACGTTGGATCGATCAGTGATAGTTTTTATAGACGACATACTGGTATATTCGAAAAGCGAGGGTGATCACCACTGTCACCTAAGAGTGGTTCTGGAGGTGCTAAAGCAGGAAAAGTTGTACGTAAAATTCTCCAAATGCGCGTTCTGGCTTAGGGAAGTCCAATTCCTAGGTCATGTAATAAACCTAAACGGAATCATGGTGGATCCTGCAAAGATCGAGACAGTAAAGGAATGGAACATCCCAAAGACACCAACAGAGATACGAAGTTTTCTGGGATTGGCAGGCTACTATCGAGGATTCATTCAAGATTTTTCAAGAATAGCCTTGCCACTTACTAAGTTGACACGGAAGGAAGTGAAGTATGAATGGGGTCAAACCCAAAACAACGCGTTTTGGGGCTTAATGTAGTGGATGAGAGGAGAACTCCATAGTTAAGCGTGCTAGGGTGGGAGTAATCCAGGGATGGGTGACCTCCTGGGAAGTTTTCACCCGAGCAACCAAAAACTTTAGGCACGACTAACCCAAACTCCAGTCTTGACTCTACCGGAGGGAAATGAGGACTTGGTAGTCTACACTGACGCTTCGGGGCAGGATTTAGGTTGCGTACTTATGCAACGAGGAAAGGTAATTGCTTACGCCTCGCGACAACTAAAGATTCACGAGGTTAACTACCCAACACATTATCTAGAGTTAGCAGCAGTAGTTTTCGCGTTAAAAATATGGAGGCACTATCTGTATGGAGTCAAATGCACCATTTACTCCTATCAAAAAAGCCTGAAGTACCTTTTCGAGCAAAAGGAATTAAACATGAGACAAAGAAGGTGGTTAGAGCTACTGAAGGATTATGACTGTGAGATATTGTACCATCCAGGCAAGGCAAACGTGGTGGCTGACGCTTTAAACAGAAAGGAAGAATCGGAACCTATACGGATCAAAGCGTGTCAGTTGGTTATAACACCAGGTGTGATGAGTGAAATATTAAAGGCACAAGATGAAGCGCTATCAGAAAGAAATATAAAAAGAAAAAGAATAGTAGGGCAACAAGGGAATTTACATGCAAATGCATATGGTGTACGAACTAGGTTTGGCCGGATGTGGATACCTAAGATTGGCGAGCTTAGAGCCAAAATACTCGATGAGGCCCATAAGTCTCGTTATTCTATCCACCCCGGGAAAAACAAAATGTATCAAGACTTGAAGAAAGAGTACTGGTGGCCGGGCATGAAGAATGATGTGACTGAGTACGTGAACAAGTGCTTGACGTGTTCACTAGTTAAGGCCGAGCACCAGAAACCATGCGGTAAAATGCAACCTTTACCAATACCGGAATGGAAGTGGGAGGAGATCACGATGGACTTCATTACCAAGCTACCGCGAACAGCTAAAGGCAATGATACCATTTGGGTGATCGTCGTCCGCTTGACGAAAAGTGCTCACTTCTTACCAATACGTGAGACTTCTTCGTTAGAAAGACTACCAGTAATATTTATGAAGGAAATTGTGAGCAGACATGGTATGCCACTGTCGATTGTGTCCGACAGGGATACTAGATTCACGTCAAGGTTTTGGAAGAAATTCAATGAAGCAATAGGCACTAGACTGAACATTAGCACCGCTTACCACCCCCAAACCGATGGACAATCAGAAAGGACCAATCAGACCTTGGAGGACATGCTCCGGGCCTGTATCATTGACTTCGGTGGGAGCTGGGACAACCATCTACCATTGGCAGAATTTTCATATAACAACAGCTATCACTCGACTATTGGCATGCCGCCATTCGAAATTGTGTATGGGAGGAAATGTAGGACCCCGGTTTGTTGGGGGGGGGGGGAAATTGGACAAAAGGACTTTGCAAGCCTCGAAGTGGTCAAAGCTACTTCTAAGAAATTTGATCAAATCAAAGCTCGAATGAAAGCCGCGAAGGACAGACAGAAATCGTACGCGGATAAGAGAAGGAGGGAATTGGAGTTTCAAGTAGGGGACATGGTACTGTTGAAGGTATCGCCATGGAAAGGAATCATCCGATTCAGAAAACATGGCAAACTAAGTCCAAGGTTTGTCGGACCTTTTAAGATCTTAGCGAGAGTGGGTCAAGTTGCTTACAGACTCGACCTACCTGATGCGCTTAGCGAAATACACCCTACGTTCCACATGTCGCACTTACGCAAGTGTCTAGCTGACGACACGGCTCACATACCTTACAATGAGATCGAGGTGGATAACAATCTGAATTATGTCGAGGAACCAATAGCCATCCTCGACAGAGCTGAAAAACGACTACGCAATAAGTCGATTCCTCTAGTCAAAATACAATGGAAGCACAGAAAAGGGTCAGAAGCTACGTGGGAAAAAGAAGGCGAGATGAGGGGACTATATCCTCAATTATTTAACGTATAAGCAGTTTCGAGGACGAAACCTCTTTAAGGAAGGTAGACTTGTAACATCCCAAAGATAGTAAATAAGTAATTAATAATACGATAGAGATTTAAACGTCATAAAACGAAATAAGAACGGATGGGCTTGGGCTCGGCTCCAACGGGCCGATGGAAGCCCAGGTATATAAGGGGCAAGGCAGCCCACTTTCTCCACTTCACCTTCATTTCACCATCCTAGAGAGAGAAAGGAGAGCTCAGGTCTAGAGAGAGAAAGTTGACGGATCAACACGAGATTGAAGGAGCACGTTACAGCTGAGCTCGCGAGCAAAACCTCCGAATCAGAGTTCCAATCCAGGTAACGATTCAACCATAATCTGAGTTTTTGTTCATTTTTGGGTTTCTCGGGTTTTAGCTAAATAAGAGACGTTTTTATGGATGAAACCTGATAATAAGCCTAGAACTAACATCTAGAATGAAAACCGCACGTTTTGATCAAAGAAAATTGTAAGATTGGCATGATCGGGTTAGCATGCAAGAATTTCGGATTTTTGGTCCAGGAACCAGGTATTGCATACTTACCAAGTGCGAAGAAGGACTTCCTGTGTACTTACCAAGTACGCAGGAGGAGATCCTGCGTACTTACCAAGTGCGCAAGAAGTATCCTCTGTGCACTTGTCAAGTGCGCATGAGCATGGTCCTGCGCACTTAGCAAGTGCGCAGGCAGCAGACAGCAGGCAGCAGGCCGGTTAGGTAAAGTCAGTAAGTTTAGAATGATTTAACCATTAGAGTCGGGGTTGAGTCTAATGTGTATTTAACTACCTAATCTAGATCGGAAGTGACATTATTGGACCTTTGTTTAGGACAACCTAGAGACGCTTATCAGGTGAGTTCTATGTGCCCCCTTCTATGTTATGTGCAAATCATTTTTTTAATGTTTTGGGGCTGAAGTGTATACACTAAATGAATAAATGCTATAAATGTCAATATGATCATACGTATATATATATAAATACTTATATATGAAAATGAATTATGAACAAAGAATGAAACGTATGATTATAAAGAACGAATAAAAGAAGGGCATAATGTAAATGAATGAAATCTTGCTATATATATATATCGCATGTTATGAATGTATGTAAACGTTATGAACCCTTCTTTGACAACGGCTACTTCTGTAGACGGACGACCACGCGACTATTTTGTAACCGGGAATGATACGTTCCTTCGCAAGTAGGACGTACAAAAGGCATTAACGGACGGTAAAAGCAAATGCTAAAACAGTATAATGGTTGCATAAACAATAGTTCGCTTGGGAAACGGATGCCCTAGGGCAAACGGATAAAAGGACGGACTACGACGGTAGGACGGTTAAGAGCGGACGGACAAAGGTTGCCGGACGGATTTAAGTTTCGACGGACGGTTTTCTAGAGCCGGACGGTTAATGAAAAGGGCTACGAATGTAGTTCTCACTGCGATGTCTTTGTGACATTCGCGACAAGTATGATGGGTTGATCTCCCTTAAGATTATGGCCAATAACTGTTCTCCCCCCCCAAAAGTAAGAATGTATGTACGTATGTATATACATGAAAATGAATGTATGTGATGTCACACCCCAACCGACGGCGGAAACGTCGGGGCGTGAAGCGTGCAGACTGTTCATTGCTCATGGTTTGCTAAGGTTTGAATATTTAATAATTGTTTTCATTGCAATCAATAAGTTCAATCAAAACACAACCAATCCATAAAACAAAAATGTAAATTACATAGAATAAACTGGTTTAATTGAATTCTAGGTCCAAAAATCCTATGTGTAGCATATCTTGATTACTTCAAACATTGGTACCTGAAACATGGTTAAAACAGGGTCAACTAAAAAGTTGGTGAGAATACATAGGTTTATTCGTGTGATAGCAAAAACGTGTTGTGTGCATACAGTTAAATACAACATGTCAATTAAGGCAGTTATGGAGAGAAACTATCGGGTGACCTATACAATCAAACCTTTGTAACTTGCACGCAAAATAGTGTTGTCAGTAACAGTCACCCTACCTGGGTGGGTTTGTCAGACTCAGTAGATCTACCATTGTTTACTGTCGGCTGATAGTTAATGATTGTACATGAAGAGCATAATAATTGGTCTACACACTTAGTACTCAAGCACAAAGCGCAAAATTGTATATGCATAGGATGGAACTGTATATGTGTATAATTGAAAATATGTAAATAGAACGCATGTTCCACCCCAAAAGTTTGTAAAATAGAGTAAAAGAGGGGCTATGTAACTCACGTGTTATGTAGAGTGTAGGTTGCACAAGCAAATGGAAAACAACGGTGTGTTGTAGATTGCTAGATTCGACCTAATGAACAATATATGATTACGTATTATTGAGTTGCGTTATTCGATGTCGGAAGCGGATTTGTTTAAGTTTAAACGTGTAGGGTTTGTTTTAGAATATTATATATATTTATTTGTATAAGTTTAAATAATTAATGTTGGTTTGGAAACAAGTGTAAGGAATATAGATATTCCAGTAATTAGTTTATAAAAATGATTATATAAACTGTAATATATTTTATCAAATTAAAAGAATAAAAAATAAAGATTCTGTTAAGGGGAACACGACCGTGCTCGTATACGGCACGACCGTGCTCAGCTCGTACGCGACCGCGCTTGGTCGGTAACGCGCCCGTGGTTGGTCAGAAGTCACAACAAGAATCTGTTCATAAGACACGACCGTGCTCGTACCCGGCACGACCGCGTCTAGGGTTTTTGTAGGTCAGGATTTTGTTTGGTCGGTAAGAATGACCGCGCCATACTCGGGCACGACTGTGCTTGGTCAGGCACGACCGTGCTTTTTGATGAGCGCAACCGTGTCTGGTCCTTTTCAGACACAATTCGCCTGATTCTTGTATTAAAACTGAGTAGAAACTTAGGGTTTTCATTTAGAGAATGTTTGCGAATCGAATGACACCATTTAATTAGATTTATCTCCTGTTTAACGTGTCGATCGTTTAAAACCATTTTTTTTTTATCAAAACTTAGATTCGAATTGGAAATATCGTGTATTATTGATTCCAATTAGATTAGGGTTTTCGTCTGGAATGAAGAAACGAATCTATTGGACTATTACTTACCTTGGTTTGATTGGCAACAAGTGCAGACGGCTACGGTAAAGGAATCGCGGCTCTTTCTTGATCGACAGAGAATTAGAGAGGTTGTTTAGACGAATTAGGGGTTGTAGAATCTTATAGGAGTCGTACGAAGTCCGTATCGTGGTTTGATTTGTCTTGATTTGGTCTTAATTACGAGATTTGATTTAAAAAGGAAGGTTCGGTCGTAGTCGCGGGAATTCGGTCGATCAGACGTGTATTTGGTCGGGTTTTAGGCTTAATTGGTCGAATAACTTCTTCTACAAGTCCCGCGATTTCTAAAACAGGTTTGAAACCTATTTTTGGAAAAGATTTGTGTCGGTTTGACTTTTACGGAGTCAAACTGTATCTCAGGCGCGACCGTGCTTAAAGTTAAGCACGACCGTGTTCGTGGCTTAAGCGCGACCGTGCTTGGGACTAAGCACTACCGTGCTTGTGCACTTTTTGATATTTACAAGAATGGTCCCTGTAGTTTTGTAGTCTTGATGTTGTTTTGAGTTTTGGTCAAGTTTGGTCCTCGAGGTTTGCAAGATGGTTTTAGTTAATATTGTAATATAATAAACGCGTGTATATTTGTTATTGCACATGAAAAATGCATGTAAGGTTGGAATCGGAATCGTCTTTTATTGCACGGCATAAAATAAATAGGAAAAATATGAAAATCAGAAAGGTTACAGTATCCCCATGTTGAGGGAATTTCGTCCCGAAATTCAACTAGTTGAGGCTACTGCTTCAGCAAAAAGATGTGGGTACTTGAGCTTCATTTGGTCTTCTCGTTCCCAAGTAAACTCGGGTCCTCGTTTAGATTCCCAACGAACCTTGACAATAGGAATACGGCTGCGCTTGAGTTGTTTTATCTCACGATCCATAATCTCGACTGGTTTTTCAACGAAGTGCATCGTCTCATCAATGCGCACATCGTCAAGAGGTATATGAAGGTTTTCATTTGGAAGACACTTCTTGAGGTATGATACGTGGAATGTAGAATGTACGTTGCCAAGTGATGGAGGTAACTCGAGCTTGTAAGCCACTTTCCCAATCCTTTCAAGGATCTTGAATGGACCCACATAGCGAGGTGCTAGCTTGCCTTTCTTCCCAAAACGGATCACCCCCTTCCAATGAGACACCTTTAGAAGTACAAGATCACCGATTTGGAATTCCAAGGGTTTGCGTCGTTTGTCGGCATAGCTCTTTTGCCGACTTCTCACAACTCGAATGTTGTCACGGATTTGAATAATCTTGTCGGAGGTTTCTTGAATTAACTCGGGACCGGTGATTTGTGCTTCACCAATCTCGTTCCAACAGATGGGAGAACGACACTTACGACCGTAGAGAGCTTCAAACGGAGCCATGTCGATGCTGGTGTGGTAACTATTGTTGTAGGAAAATTCGATAAGTGTCAAATGTGAATCCCAATTGCCACCAAAGTCGATGACACAGGCTCTCAGCATGTCTTCCAGGGTTTGGATTGTTCGCTCGGTCTGACCATCAGTTTGGGGATGGTAGGCCGTGCTCAAATCCAGTCGTGTACCAAGTGCCTTTTGAAGAGATTGCCAAAACCGAGAAGTGAAACGAGCATCTCTATCGGAGATTAGACGACTCACGATCTCGTCAATGTAAATTCGGGCCAATTTCTCAACCTTATAGTCTTCACGGATAGGCAAGAAGTGTGCGGACTTAGTGAGACTGTCAATGATCACCCAGATGCTGTCATAACCGCTCGAAGTGCTAGGGAGTTTAGTGATGAAATCCATAGCTAGATTCTCCCATTTCCACACGGGGATTTCGGTTGTTCAAGTAAACCAGAAGGACGTTGATGCTCAGCTTTGACTTTAGAACATGTGAGACATTTTGCTACGAACAAAGCAATGTCTTTCTTCATACCAGGCCACCAATATTGTGGACGAAGATTTTGGTACATTTTATCCGCACCAGGATGGATAGAATATCGAGACTTGTGTGCTTCGGTCATGATGAATGCTCGGAGATCGTCACGATCGGGAACCCAAAGACGATTTAGAAAATAAAGCAAGCCATTGGTTTTAGTCTCTAATTGGAATTCAGCACCACAAGACATTTCCATATACATATTGCGCTCGGTAACCGAGACATGTTGAGCTTCTAGAATACGAACTTGAATATCGGAATGGATCTTGACACTTTGAAGCATGACATGTTCCTTGCGGCTTAGTGCATCGGCTACCACATTAGCCTTGCCGGGATGATAACGAATCTCGCAATCGTAATCGTTGAGGAGTTCAACCCAACGTCGTTGTCTCATGTTGAGTTCCTTTTGGTTGAAGATATGTTGGAGGCTTTTGTGGTCGGTGAACACCACACATTTCGTGCCATAGAGATAATGTCTCCAAATCTTCAACGCGAATATGACAGCACCTAACTCCAGATCATGCGTCGTATAATTCTTCTCATGGATTTTGAGTTGTCTTGACGCATAAGCGATCACCTTGCCTCGTTGCATGAGAACGCAACCAAGACCTTGGTTTGAAGCATCACAGTAAACAACTAGATCATCTTCACCTT
Organism: Smallanthus sonchifolius; assembly: GCA_023525975.1. Lineage (NCBI taxonomy): Eukaryota > Viridiplantae > Streptophyta > Magnoliopsida > Asterales > Asteraceae > Smallanthus > Smallanthus sonchifolius. The sequence continues at coordinate 31,782,493 of CM042045.1, forward strand.
CAGGAAGGGTGAGGATAGGAGCATTGCACAACTTTTGCTTGAGAATTTGAAAGGCTTCTTCTTGCTTCGGTCCCCACTCATAAGGTTTACCTTTTTGGGTTAAGGTAGTGAGGGGAACATCGATCTTGGAGAAATTAGAGATGAATCTTCGATAGTAACCTGCTAAGCCAAGAAACGAACGAACTTCGGTAGGGGTTTTAGGAGCTTTCCAATTCTTAACAGCTTCAATTTTGGCGGGGTCAACATGAATCCCCTTTTCATTGACAACGTGACCCAAAAATTGCACTTCTTTTAGCCAAAAATCACAGTTGGAGAACTTGGCGTATAGTTGTTCGGTTTTCAAGAGATCCAAAATCAACCTAAGGTGTTGTTCATGATCTTCCTTAGTCCTTGAATAGATCAAGATGTCATCAATGAACACGATAACAAATTTATCAAGGTATGGTTTGCACATGCGATTCATGAGGTCCATGAAGACAGCAGGTGCATTGGTTAGCCCAAAAGGCATAACCATGAACTCGTAGTGACCATATCTCGTTCGGAAGGCGTTCTTGGGAATATCCTCCTCTTGCACACGGAGTTGATGATAACCAGATCGAAGATCAATCTTCGAGAAGTAGGTAGAACCTTGGAGTTGATCGAAGAGATCGTCAATCCTAGGTAAAGGGTAGCGGTTTTTGATTGTAAGCTTGTTGAGTTCTCGATAGTCAAAACACATGCGGAATGAACTGTCCTTCTTTTTAACAAATAAGACCGGCGCACCCCATGGTGAATGACTCGGGCGTATGAACCCTTTGTCGGCGAGTTCTTGAAGTTGGCTTGCAAGTTCTTGCATCTCGGAAGGTGCAAGCCGGTATGGAGCTTTAGCCACCGGGTTTGCTCCAGGTACAAGATCGATGCGAAATTCCACTTGCCGAACAGGTGGAAGACCGGGCAAGTCATCAGGAAAGACTTCGGGAAAATCCCGAATGATGGGGATGTCTTGTACACTCCTCTTTTTGTTTTCTTTTTGGATAACATGGGCTAGGAAAACCATGCACTTCTTTCGTATATACTTTTGGACGGTAATGCATGACATTAGTTTGAGTCCTTTGCAAGGTTTCTCACCAAAGACCGTCACCGTTTCACCGGATGGGAGTGGTATACGGATGCATTTTTCAAAGCACATGACTTCGGCATGGTGCTTTGACAACCAATCCATACCTATGATGACGTCAAAACTCCCTAATGGCATTGGTACGAGGTAGATTGGAAAGGTGTGTTTATTTAATTCTAGGGAGCAATCATAAATGATGGTGTCAATTGTAACGGTGTTACCATCGGCTACCTCAACGGTAAAGGTTTTCTCTAGTTTAGACCGGGTTTTTGCAAGTAACGGTTCGAAGTCTAGTGATACAAAACTTTTATCGGCTCCGGTATCAAATAGTATAGAAGCATAAAGATTATTCATAAGGAACGTACCGTTAACCACATCAGTGTTGGCCTGAGCCTCATTGGCGTTGATGTTGAAAGCACGCCCACGAGCTCCGCCTTGGTTAACATTGACCAATCTTGGGCACTGGTTACGGAAGTGGTTCGGGTCGCCACATTCGAAGCAAGCACGTCCATTTGCAATGGCTGGGATGGCTTGGTTAGTTGCTTGATTATTGGCTTGATTTGCTGGGTTGGTTTGGTTGGCAAGTGCCTTGGCTCGACAAATATTGGCTGTGTGGCCATGTTTCCCGCAGTGGTTGCAAAGACGACAAGGTATGCCTGGAGGGTGATGATAGTTGCAGGTGTTGCAAAGTGGGTGGCTGCCCCCATAGGGTTTCTTTGCTAGGTTTTGAGCCATGGGTGCAACTTGATTCACTGGAGCAGCCGGAGTGATTACAGCACAGTTCTTGACCTTTCTCTTCCTAGTGTTGCGGTATGGTTCAGTTTGGACTTCTTTGACATGAGCGGGAGGTGTTGTTGTGTCAGAAACTTTCTTGACACCCTTTCTTGTAAGTGTACCCGCTTTAACATGGTTGTCAGTAAGTGTGGCTGACAAGCGGATAGCATCCTCCAGAGTAGCAGGATTTCCTCCTACCACAGTATCTTGAATTTGTCTAGGTAGACCACCAATGTACTTTTCAATACACCTAGACAGAGGTGTAACCATGTGTGGCACAAGTAGACTCAGCTCGTGGAAACGGGTGGTGTATGCTAAGCTTTCACCACTATCTTGAGCAAGATCCCAAAATTCCGCTTCCAGCTTTTTCATCTCATTTCGAGGACAGAATTCCTCAGTCATGATCCTCTTCAACTCATCCCACGGTAGTGCCATTGCTACATCCACTCCCCTAGTCCTTTTCTCACCATTCCACCAAGTAAGCGCCCTTTTTTGAAAGACACTAGTAGCATGACGAACACGGAGGTTGTCGGGACAGTCGCTATTGAGGAAAGTGCTCTCAATGCTTTCAAACCATTGAAGGAGTCCCGTGGCTCCTTCGTTGCCATAGAATTTGAGGGGATTACAGGAGTTGAAGTGTTTGAAGGTGCCTTGTGGCGGGTTGGCACCACCACCACCTCCAGTGTTAGCACTCCCACTGGCATGACCATTAGTGTTGTTGTTGGCTTGGGTAATTTGATTCACCAGCTGTGTGAGTAGAGCAGCCAGGTCAGTGTTATTGCTGTTGTTGCTGTTGTCACGACGGGGAGGCATTCTACAGATTTAGACACAATAAGAGTTGTGAGAATTTCTTGGATTAAATAGAAGGATAAATATATATAAGTAGTTCATAGTTTGGATTGTACTCAAATAGTGACATAATCACTCGAGTACTATGACATATTAAGGTTAATTTAAACTTATATAATTATCAAGAAGACGTGCTTTAGCCTATAAGTAAACACTCATTCCGGGAATTCCCAGGAAAGCATACGGATCCCTCGGTTGATTGGGATTTATATGAAATACTTTCCTAGACAGAAAGCCCAGAATACAGGTGTCACTCTTCCAGATTGCACGTGTCCTTTAACAATTAAACAAAGTCTAAAAACCTTAACGGGTGTAAAAGAAAATTTTATAGACCAAAGTCTAAGAATATGATTCAAGTTATGTTGATGATGACATGGAAGCAGGCATGAAGGATATGTGGTTTAGGATATGGGTAGGGATATTGTTTATTTAAGTTGTTATTTATATATACATATAAAACATGTAGCATATATCATATAGCATGTAGCACATAGCATGTAAATCATGAAGCATGGCATAAGTGGGTATCCTAAAGTTATAGTCTAGGTCAAAGGTGTCTAATAACCTAATTCCCTATAACCAAGGCTCTGATACCAATCTGTCACACCCCAACCGACGGCGGAAACGTCGGGGCGTGAAGCGTGCAGACTGTTCATTGCTCATGGTTTGCTAAGGTTTGAATATTTAATAATTGTTTTCATTGCAATCAATAAGTTCAATCAAAACACAACCAATCCATAAAACAAAAATGTAAATTACATAGAATAAACTGGTTTAATTGAATTATAGGTCCAAAAATCCTATGTGTAGCATATCTTGATTACTTCAAACATTGGTACCTGAAACATGGTTAAAACAGGGTCAACTAAAAAGTTGGTGAGAATACATAGGTTTATTCGTGTGATAGCAAAAACGTGTTGTGTGCATACAGTTCAATACAACATGTCAATTAAGGCAATTATGGAGAGAAACTATCGGGTGACCTATACAATCAAACCTTTGTAACTTGCACGCAAAATAGTGTTGTCAGTAACAGTCACCCTACCTGGGTGGGTTTGTCAGACTCAGTAGATCTACCACTGTTTACTGTCGGCTGATAGTTAATGATTGTACATGAAGAGCATAATAATTGGTCTACACACTTAGTACTCAAGCACAAAGCGCAAAATTGTATATGCATAGGATGGAACTGTATATGTGTATAATTGAAAATATGTAAATAGAACGCATGTTCCACCCCAAAAGTTTGTAAAATAGATTAAAAGAGGGGCTATGTAACTCACGTGTTATGCAGAGTGTAGGTTGCACAAGCAAATGGAAAACAGCGGTGTGTTGTAGATTGCTAGATTCGACCTAACGAACAATATATGATTACGTATTATTGAGTTGCGTTATTCGATGTCGGAAGCGGATTTGTTTAAGTTTAAACGTGTAGGGTTTGTTTTAGAATATTATATATATTTATTTGTATAAGTTTAAATAATTAATGTTGGTTTGGAAACAAGTGTAAGGAATATAGATATTCCAGTAATTAGTTTATAAAAATGATTATATAAACTGTAATATATTTTATCAAATTAAAAGAATAAAAAATAAAGATTCTGTTAAGGGGAACACGACCGTGCTCGTATACGGCACGACCGTGCTCAGCTCGTACGCGATCGCGCTTGGTCGGTAACGCGCCCGTGGTTGGTCAGAAGTCACAACAAGAGTCTGTTCATAAGACACGACCGTGCTCGTACCCGGCACGACCGCGTCTAGGGTTTGTCTAGGTCAGGATTTTGTTTGGTCGGTAAGAATGACCGAGCCATACTCGGGCACGACTGTGCTTGGTCAGGCACGACCGCGCTTTTTGATGAGCGCAACCGTGTCTGGTCCTTTTCAGACACAATTCGCCTGATTCTTGTATTAAAACTGATTAGAAACTTAGGGTTTTCATTTAGAGAATGTTTGCGAATCGAATGACACCATTTAATTAGATTTATCTCCTGTTTAACGTGTCGATCGTTTAAAACCATTTTTTTTTATCAAAACTTAGATTCGAATTGGAAATATCGTGTATTATTGATTCCAATTTGATTAGGGTTTTCGTCTGGAATGAAGAAACGAATCTATTGGACTATTACTTACCTTGGTTTGATTGGCAACAAGTGCAGACGGCTACGGTAAAGGAATCGCGGCTCTTTCTTGATCGACAGAGAATTAGAGAGGTTGTTTAGATGAATTAGGGGTTGTAGAATCTTATAGGAGTCGTACGAATTCCGTATCGTGGTTTGATTTGTCTTGATTTGGTCTTAATTACGAGATTTGATTTAAAAAGGAAGGTTCGGTCGTAGTCGTGGGAATTCGGTCGATCAGACGTGTATTTGGTCGGGTTTTAGGCTTAATTGGTCGAATAATTTCTTCTACAAGTCCCGCGATTTCTAAAACAGGTTTGAAACCTATTTTTGGAAAAGATTTGTGTCGGTTTGACTTTTACAGAGTCAAACTGTATCTCAGGCGCGACCGTGCTTAAAGTTAAGCACGACCGTGTTCGTGGCTTAAGCGCGATCGTGCTTGGGACTAAGCACGACCGTGCTTGTGCACTTTTTGATATTTACAAGAATGGTCCCTGTAGTTTTGTAGTCTTGATGTTGTTTTGAGTTTTGGTCAAGTTTGGTCCTCGAGGTTTGCAAGATGGTTTTAGTTAATATTGTAATATAATAAACGCGTGTATATTTGTTATTGCACATGAAAAATGCATGTAAGGTTGGAATCGGAATCGTCTTTTATTGCACGGCATAAAATAAATAGGAAAAATATGAAAATCAGAAAGGTTACATGTGAGAACAGTAAAGTAAAGAATATGTAAAAGTACGAATATTACGTATGTTATGTACACATATATATAAAGTATTCATGATAAGATAAGTATTATGTATGATTGTCCTTAAACTAGAACTCACCAGCGTTAGCTGACTTTTAGTATACATTTCAGGTATCAAAGGAAAGGGTCGTGCGAAGGCGTGAAGGCTGCCCGGCATGTGACTGACATCCCACCTTATGTTTTGTTTAGACAATGGTTAATGTTTTGAATGTTAAGACTTCCGCTGTAATGTACTCAAATGTTGAATGTTTTTAATCAAAAGTTCTCTAATTAATGACTATGTTTATGAGTAAATCCAACAAGTGAGGTTACCCGAGAAAGGGGCTTTACAATCCAGTAAATTGTGATTTGTAGGAAAACTAGTTTCTTATATTATGTAATTTGTGTAGCATTGGGTATATTGAGAATAATTGAGTTTCAGTTGCCATGTGGTTGCGTTGGGTATATTGTGAACTTGTATACGTAAGTTGTTGGACTTCGTGTGTGATGTATACTAACGGGTTTTGCATGTGATCGAGTGTTGCGGACGACAGTGTTGTTTGACGTTCCTGTATAATGTGGTAGTTAGGTTGTAGCTCTTAAATCTCATTCAGGTTGATGGGGAGGGTTAAAGTCTACGCGATATGGATCGTCTCTTGAAGCGACAAACGAAAGGTAGCGAGGAGGTTTTGAAAACGTTCGGGGAAATTTGTTTACAAATACTGATCTTTGCTTGAAAATAGAAAGTGGTAAATTGTTCCTTGTTGTAGATATATAAAGTAGTGAATCCATTGATTCACATAATTTAAATAAATAGATGATTTATGGAGAAATCTTTTAGTTCAAATTTACAGCTATTAATAAAAGGATATTTCTAAGCGGAATTATTGGCTAAACAAGTAGTCGTATACTAATTTTGCTAGGGTTTAGGAATATTTTTCTTTAATGAGGAAAATCATAATTATTTATCAATTCGGAATAATATTTTTATAAAATAGATTGTGTTAAGTTTCTCTATCAGGAGAGAAGTTTTATGGAAAATTTATGTTTTTTTTATACTATCTAAAAGTTTGATAAACATTTTTTTTGAATGAAATAACGAGGTTTGTTTAAATCAAATAATTGGATGATTTGTTTACGAAGGAGATTGCTCGTAGTGTACTAAATTGTGGTGAATGGGAAAGATAATACTTGGAGAATTTTGATGAAAATATGATGGGTTTAATTCACACTCAACGTATTGAATTTATGAATAATAACTTTGGAAAATATAAAATTTAGTAATGCTGGAATGTATTCAAAACACAGGGAAATGGTTCTCAAACTGAAATAAATAAGAAAAATAATCCTGTTAACGCCTCCTATAACATTCCACTAGAAGGAGAATAATTCCCAAGGCGAGCACCGCTTCGAGGATGGAAATTAATTCCTTTTTGTACCCTAATTGGTTTGCTAGGCTATTCATTCCTTGTCCTTGCAAGTCATGCATTAACCCTTGCTCCATTCTTTGCCTCTCAAATTCTGAGGTCCTTACATATTGGTGCGTGTCATTGATTGGAAATTCGATAGTACTAGTGAGTGCCATGATATACCCTACTCAAGGATTAGAGTAATACGGGTCGGGCATTAGATATGGGTCTCTTAGTGGGAGTGGTAGTTGATTGTAGGGATGGGGTGTCTGATACGGGTTTCTGGGCGCGGCTGATCCAGGTGTTCGAAGTCTTGGGCCGGTGTTTCTAATCCAATCTAACCTTACATCAAACCTTGATCTAGCAGCTGCAGGTGTTGGTGATCGATGTACGGGTGATCCGGTGTCTTCTTCCCAATCAGACTCTTCTTCGGGACGGCATACCGGGGTGGTAGGAGAGTAGGAGTCCATGCTTAGCAGGAAAGCAATGGAAAGGTTGTAAGCAATAAATAAATATTGAGTGTCAAACATAGGAGTTCTCATAGGTTTAGCGTTTGACTAGTCATAACGCCGAGTCTTCACAATAGTATTTTAGGAGTACACTTGACCTATAAGTAGTGTATCCCTGAGGAGAATTCCCAGGAAAGAGGGGTGGGTCACTAGGACACTCTTAAGTACCCTATCTTTCCTTAGCCAGAATTCCTCATGGGCCTATACACCCTTCCAGCCATTATGTATTAATAATACTATTGTTGGGCTCATGGTCATGATGAGAATTGTTGTGAACTGGGCCTTGTGGCCCGAAAGTAAGGTTTATGCATTTCAGTGGGCTTTTGCTTCTTGAAGGATAGATGGGCTTCTTAGTTTATTATTGATGGACATTAGACCCAATAGTTTAAAAAAAATTTGTTGTTCACAAGAGGTGTGGTATTATGTATGTGAGTTTAGGTGTGCATGAATAACTAAGTGTGTATGAGTGTGTGTGGAAACTTAGGATAATACTTTAAATAAATTAAATAGGTAGCAATGAATAGAAGAAAAAAAATTTGGCAGGTAATGTGACACATAGATTATTAAATATTGTATCATATGATGTAATTATATAGTATAACATGTAAGAATATTCGCATAAAAAGTAATCATATAGCATGTAGATAGTAATGAGTGTAACCACAAAAGTTATCAAGTAGTGTGACACATAAGTCATTATGTATTGTATCACGTAGTGTAAATACTTATGATAGCATGTAAAAATATTTACACAAGAACTAATAATGTAACATGTAGTAGCATGGCATTGTATGGGTGTCCTAAAGTTATATTCTAGGTTAAGGGTGTTTAATAACCTAGTTCCCTATAACCAAGGCTCTGATACCAATCTGTCACACCCCAACCGACGGCGGAATCATCGGGGCGGGACATGTAGACTGTTCATGAGCTCAACGTTGACTAAATTGTAATATGTTAAATCCATTTCCATTCAAACAAACATGAATCAAGTTCCAAGTACATAATGAAGTACAATTTGTTTTTGAATTAAGATTAACTAGGTCCAAAGCCTATGTGTAGCATGTCTTGATCAAACTCATATGAAAGCACCTGAAACATGAATAAAATAAGGTCAACTAAAAAGTTGGTGAGTATAACAGAAGTTTGTATATAGATAGCATATAGTTTGTAAAACAAATCCTTACATAACATGATAAATAAGGCATTTATGGGGAGCAGCTATTGTGTAACCAAGTACAATCAAACCTTTGTAACTAGCATGCAAACTTGTGTTGTCGGTATCAATCACCCCAATATGGGTGGGTTTGTCAGACTCAATAGATCTATCATTGAAAACCATCGGCTTGAATAGTTAATGATTGCACATAATCGCATACAAAGGTTAGCACACCTAGCACTCGGGCATAAAGCTCAAATTGCACACATGAATGTAAATAGGATTTGTACTTGTGTTGTTTGTGTAAATGTAAACATGTAATTTGAATAATGTTCATGTTCCACCCCAAAAATGTAAAAGAGTAAAAGGGGCTATGTATACTCACTTGATTCGAAGGCGTAGCTAACACGAGATACTAGATAGTAATGTGATCCTTGTATTGCACAATGTTAACCTAGAGTGTAATGTATATTGCATTAATAATGCACAACAGTCTAAGTCTATATCTAATGTTAATTTGGATAAAGTTAGTGATTGGTACTTGAGAGTATTGTATAAAAAGGAAGATTTGAAATGAATATTTTTAGAGCATTTTTTAATAAGGTTTGAGTTTGGAATAATTAAATATGTAAATTAAAGAATTACTGTTTATGAAAATAATGTAAGTGTTAGATGTAATTAAGTATAACTAAATAAATGTTTTTGTTTAATTATAAATCAAATAAATAATTATTACCTTATTCATTTATTTATATAATGTAATTTAGACATTAAACCAAACGTACTCAGTATAATCCCACACATAGCTAACGCTATTAGTAGGGTCTGGGGAGGGTGTGATGAGGGCAAACCTTACCCCTATCCCAAGGGATAGATAGGCTGCTCCCGTTTAGACCCCCGGCTCCATGGGAAAGAAAAAGATAAAAATATAAATAAAATTAATGAGTAATAAAGTAAAATAAATCTAACAGTAATCTAACAATTAGCAGTGTATGACTAGAGTATATTAGTCACAAGAAACACAACACATCTACAAGAAACAAGACATACGCAAAATCTTTGCTAAACAACTCTACTCTCTCACACAACGGGTCACTCATCCTAAAACCCTAATACGACGTCTCAATTTAGGCATTAAAATATTATTTAGGTGTAGGGTTTATAAATTAAATGTTGAACTTTAAATAATTTCCATTTATTTTAAGATTAAATATTTGATCTTTTCTAAATAAAAATAATACAGATTTTTATAAAATTCAATTATTATTATTTTAGAAATTAATCTGAAATACTAATTGTTTAGAAATATAAAAGATTATAAACATTCTGCCAACACACACGACCGTACCTAGGGTAGGGCACGATTGTGCTAGGGCGGGCGCGACCGTTCTAGACAGGGCGCGACCGGGTTGGTCAAACAGAGGATAACTAGCCCTCTTTTATGGGATACGTTCTAAAGCAGCACAAATATTATCAACTGATATTGCCACCTCTGTATTATTAACTGTAGCTCGAAGCACATGAGGTTCAACGTCAGTGTCTTGATGTACCGTATCCCATAATTGTTGGATATATGGCAGACTTATATACGGATCTTCTGATAAGGCCACATGTAATCTTGAACGATTCAGGAAATTAATGATTCCTTGATAATTTGCTGCCTAGGACATATGCGGATCTAACAATGCCACTTGATTATGTTTGTACTCAACACGGCGAGCCATCTGTAAATGCATTAGACAAATAACAAACATTAGTAATATACCAAACACATATAGGATAGACACATAATATGTCACACACAATGTTTATTTGAAAAAGATTTAAAAGTCCAAAAGACAACTTGAAACTTAGGATGACAATGGTGAGCATAAATAATCTTCTTGTTGTATTTCCTTATCCGACAATGATTACAATCTCTCTCAGATTCTCAGGTCTGATCTCTCTCTGAAGTTTTCCAAGTCTCTTTTACTAAGACTTGTAAACACCTATTTATAGGAACACACAGCACCTTAGGCGAACTTAATAAGTTCGCTCCTAAATATGCTTAGGCGAACTTATGAACTTAAACAATATTATTATCAACAGTTACAAAACATGTCCTAACAGACTCCCCTTTAACTGTTGCTAATAATTCTATCAACTATGTAGGATCGTGAAAGTACAAGATGGTTCTGTTCTTAGTTGAAATTGGCGTAAACAATAGCAACTACACAAGTATAATCGAGTAAACAGAAAGAATACTTATAAGAACACTGTTGTATTAAGCTTTTGCGAATAAACGATTACAAATAAAAACTCTATCAAGAAGCACACTTACAATGATGTGTTTACACAGTATTTATACTAACTTAGAATCAAGACAGACCCTTGATTCTAAGGATCAGATCTAACACAGACCGTTGATCTTTTGTATAAAGCTAACAATACAAGTTTAGTCTAAGCTAGCTAACTTTATCGAAGCGTCTTCTTTATGCATCATTACTTGCATGCTTGGAGAAGAGCATTGTTGTCCGTCATTGGTTGCACCATTGAGGTTCCTTCTGATTTGAGTGTGTCAGTAGCTTTTACAGAAAGTTGTCAGTGACGCTTGCAAGGCTGGTCAACTGCAACGTTTGATCTTCAATGAATGAATAACTATCAGCAGTAGAGTTGTTGATCAGCAGCAAGATGTGACCATCCAAAGCTGCTGATGATTTGCCTATCAGCAGCATCAAGTGTTGATGCTGCTGAGAAGCCTATCTGCAGCAACTCTGGTCTTCACCAGATAAGGCTATCCGAAGCAGATTTGTTCTTCAGCAGAAGAACAAGTATCCGCTGCAGATAAGCTTATCCGCAGCAGTTTGTTGGGCAGCAGTTTGTTGGTCAACAGCAAACTCTGAGATCAGCAGCATTTGTACTTAGAGAATTTTGTAGCCATCAGTCTTTATTTCTACAAACTCCCCCTAGACTGATGCTACCAAAACTCTCTTACTGCTTTTTGTTGCTGAAGCTTTTGCATGTGGCTGACAATTCTTTCAACCTCATATCCTCTCTGGTCCTTGTTGGGATTGTTAAGAGGAAGCTCAGATAGAGTCTTGATGTCTTTGCTGGCCATTTTGAAGATAGCTTTGCTTGAACATCTCATCTTCTGTCCTTTAACATCTGTCAATGTGAACATCTTTTTCAGCATTGTAGGACCAGCTGATGAATGGAGAGTGAGATTGGAGAGGTTTAACATCAAGGATTTCATCTATGCTGAGGTTGAAGTGATGTTTGATTGTCAGCAGCAGATGTCTCCCACCTTCATTCATGGGCTCATTGACTTCACCCAGCTCCATCATTCTTCTTAGATCAGAATCTGGAAGCTGTAGTACCTCATCAACAGATGTAAAAATTGATCTTTTAACTTCTGTCCTCCCCCTGAAAACTTCAAACCATTGGTCTTGAGAGATGAATGACCATCTGATTATTTCTCTTGAGTCTTCTGGTTTGGAAGTGGGTTTGTTTTTCTTTTTGGGAGGTTATTGATGAGTAGGAGCTGGATGTGGGGATTTGGACTTTGAGGGTGGAGAGGAGGGAAATCTAGAATGGAGAGTGGAAGGTTGTTGGATTGAGGAAGTGTTGGGTGAGAGAGAAGGCTTGGGTTTCTTTTTTTTCCTTTCTTCTTCTTGAATGATTACCCTTTTCTTGGAGCCTTTCTTCTCCAGTCTTTCTTCCTCATCCTTCTTGACTTTAAGGTAAAGGGCTTGCAGGTTCATGAAGTTCATGGGACCTAGCCTCTTTCCACTCTCTCCTCTAGCCTTAAGGAAGTCAATCATGATCTTCCTTTCTTCATGGGATCTTCAGTTAAAGGCAATGGTCTTTTTGGACTTTTGTTTTGCTTTTTCTTCTTCTTCAGCCTTTTTCTTGTTTGCCAATTGACCCTGCTGACCCATAAAGGCTCTGTAGATTTCTTTATTGGATAGTTTCTCAAGGTAGTCTACATCCTCACCTTGAGAAATCAGAGCCTTTACCCATTCCTCTCTCATTTCTTTGGCTAGTTCAGAATCAGTTATTCTGAACTTAGCCTCTTTCTTCTTCTTCTTCTTCTTCTGTATCTCTTCTTCTTCTCTATCGAATTGTTCTTGCAGTTGAAGAGCAAGAGCTTCATCTTCTTCAATTTGATAAACTGCAGGAATCTTTACTTTCAGATCATCCAGCTGTTTTGCATACAGCTGGATCTGTTGTTCTCTGAGGAGAATGGCTATGAGTCTGTCTTGAGCTTTCTTTAGTTCAGCCATCTCCTCTTCTTCTCTTCTTCTTCTTCTATCCTCCTTTTATTTCTTCTCTTTCTCAATTCTTTCTTCTCTTTCTCAATTCTTTCTTCATCTTCTTTGGTCATTAGTCAATTTCCCTTATCTTTGTTAGATGCCTCTGCTTCAGCTTCATGGACCACAACAGTAGGTGTAGTAGATGCTGTTGAGATCTCAGCTTTAGCTTCATTGGCATGTTGGGGAATGGACAAAGGAAGGGAACTTTCTTCATCTTCTTTCCATTCCGTACCTGTCACTTCTTTCCATGTTTCTTTCATCTTTTCCTCATCTCTTCTCTTTGATTCTTCTTCTGTGTTCAGTCTAACTGTTGGAGAAGAGAGAAAGGATAGGTCTGAGTCAGATCCAGATTCCTCTGTATAAAGAGAAGCCTTGATGATTTTGATCATTTCTTGACTTTCCAAGGAGTTTACATTGAAGATGAGTGATCTGAGCTCAAAGACTTTGTGCAGGAAAGCTGAAGGTAGGAGCAAGATCTCTTTGATGTTGACTGAGAGAGAAGATCCATTGCTCAGGAAGAAGGTGAAGTCATGGGAGTCAGTGCTTATCCATCCTTGCACTTCTACATCCCTGACCATTCTGTTGTACAGGAATCTTCTCCAGCAGATAACCTCTTCTTCAGTTAAAGTACTGCTCCTGATTATGTCAAGTCTTCTCGGAGCAAGTCTTTGTTCTGCTGCTGATGAAGATTCAGGATAAGCCGCCATGTTTGCTTCTTTCAGTAGTCTTTCAAACCAGGGCATGTTATCCTCCATTAAGTCATAGAACCTGCTGATTACAAGTTCTGTTGAGAGATTTGATGAAGTGTTGACACATTTTGTCAGATACAGATTGAGAACTTGGAGGGCATTAAGAGAGTTCCAGTTTAGCTCTTCTACTCCACTAAACTCCCATCCAATCTAGAATCTCTCAGCTCTTTCATCATATCCCCAAGATATAATGGAGTAAAATTCTAGCTTCTTTGAAGTTGGAAAGAGTTGGGGGGTTGATGAATGACTTATTATGGCTGCAGCTTTAGGAAGAAGGCTGAATGATGGAGGTGTGTCTTCATGAAGAGTTTCTTCTTGTAGCACCTCATCAACAGCTTGAACAACTAACTTCCAATCCTCAGTGACATCTTCCTCTTCATCTACTGAGTCTGGAAAGTCATGGATTTGAACAAAAGCAGGTTTGTATAGGGAACTTTGAAACACACTCTACTCTTGTATCCATTCTTCGAGGCTGTTAGCATCATCTTCCTTGGTGACCACCTCCCCCTTTTTGGTTGCATCAGTGAAAAGGGATATATCTGTTTGAGTTCCCACTGATACAAGAGAGGGAGTAGGCACAGTTGGGCATTGATTGGCTTCATGCATATAGACTTGGTGTCTTAGTTTGGACACTTCAGCCTCTAGCATAGCCACCCTGGCCGTCCGTTCCAAGTTATGAAGTTTCAGTCTGTCCTCATCCATAGTTGTGGAATCCTTGGAGCTAGATAGGGCCTTAGGCCTAGCCTCTGCATCCCCATCACCCATGGTTTCTTGGTGCCTGGGATTCCTCTCAGTGAGGGAAGTTTCAAAGGAAACATCCTCACTGTGAGTTGCTGTGGTTGAGGTCTCAGCGATGTTGTCACTGTCCTCCTGATCATTTGATGGACCAGCAGTAGTGACAGCCTCTTCCACATCCACTCTATCAATACTACCAGAGTGAACCTTCTTGGGTGCGCCAGCAACCAAGTCAATCAATACCTCCGATATAGTGGTTGTTGGAGAAGGTATATCATCTTGACCAGGTGCCTCTGCACTTAGGTTCAGAGAAGAGAAATGATGGAATGGCTCAGGGGGTTGCTCTATGGATCCGGGATGTGATCCTGATCCTAATAGAGAGGCTTCCAAGGAAGTCTCTCTAGTGTTGTGCTATCCTTTTTGATATTCTCATCAGAATGTTAGGATTCTGAATGAGGGCTTAGAGGTTGGGTTTGGGCCTTGGAGGCAAGAGAAGAAGGAGTTCTCTTGTCCTTTTTTCTGGTATATGTCGTTGCAACCGGAGCCCTGTGTTCCGGTTGAACGATAACATCCAAAACAGGTGTAAGTAATTTTTGTACCTGTGCATCCTTAGTAGTATGCACAGGGGTTCGAATGGTGGAAGCAGACTGTTGTTCAGGATGTGAGGTGGAGGGTGTGGGATCAGTATCAGCTGGGATTGCTGAACTGTCACTTGGGATACTTTGTATGTTCATCATTGTAGATAACAATGGAACATTGACCCTTGAGAACTTTTTGGAAACAGTTCTCATGCTTTGAAAAATATTATTTTTATGTCCCAGCATGATGTAGATTCTTGTAGGTTTTGAAAGTTCTTTTAGTTCTTGATTGAAAACCTCCTGCAAGAATCTTGGGTACATAAAAAAATTGTTGCTTTGCACCCTCTTGAAGGTTATATCTCATACCCTCAAAGATGAGGTGTGCAAAGTTGAAGCCTAGGCCAGTAATCATACCATGGAAGGCGGAGGCAAGTGCGGAGCTCACTTGATGCCATCCACTTCTCTTCTGATATATGCATTGCAGAAAAGTGTGGCAGAGATACTTCCATGGAGGGCCCATCAGCGCCTTATCTATTGTATACTCATTTTGATTTCCAGTGTACCCTATGGATACAAAGGTCCTCATGTACTCGTCCTTTGAGTATGAGATGGCTGCTCCCTCATCTTGAAGCTTAAGATGTTTTCGGAGTGTGGCTTCCGAGATGGTGATGTCCTTGCCGTCTACCTTGGCTTTAATTTGGGGAATCCCCTGTTCGGTAGAGTAGACGGCGGTATTCCAGAAATCCTCCATATGAGGGATATATATGGTAGGGTTGGTTGTGAGGGCAAAATGGATCTTTGATCGACATAGGAATTCGATCATATCATTGAATACTTCGGATTTTTTCCCTTAGTTAGGTATGCTGTAAGGTTATGGTACGGCAAGAACTTATCGTCAGGGTTATTGATGTCTGCCATTGTTGTTTGATTTTGGAGGGAAGATTTGGAAGTTTAAGAATATGGAAGGCTTTGAATGTTTTAAGGAAGAAGGGCTTTGAATGTGGTGGGGACTTGAGAGAAAGTGATGTGGGTTTAGAGTGAAATTGAAGGTGAAGAGGTGGTAAGGTAATTTGATTTGTTCTTATAACGGCAGAGTAGGGAAAAGGCAAAATGACTTGTACAGTACAACCTCATTCACCTTTTATTGTTACAGCTGTAATACACCGAGGCAATCATGGTAAAGACTGACGATAATTTTTATAGCGGGTAAAAGTTAATTTGGACTTAAATTTACCCATCAGCAGCAAACTTGGCTGCTGTGGATGAATAAGCTTGTCCGCTGCAAACTTGGTTGCTGCGGAAGGTTAAGTCTGTCAGCAGCAAACTCACCTACTGCTGATGGATTTAATAATCCGCAGCAAGGATGTTGGTGCTGACAGTCTTAAAGTTATCCGCAGGAAACCTGTTCCTGCTGATAACTTAAAGCAGTCAGTTGCAAATCTTTTGCTACTAAATATTAAACCTGTTAGCAGCTGAAGGACAAAAATGCTGCTGACTTATAACTTTTATTTACAACAAAAGCCAAAAACAAATTTTAAAATAGAATTTTAGAGATAGATTTTAATCAAAGTTCATCATACCAATGGATTCAACTAAATATCTAAATCTAGCTTCATCAAAAGGTTTTTTAAACAAATCAGCATATTGCTCATTCGTATGAACTTTGGTTAAAATAATCCTCTTTTTCTCAGCGTGATCTCTTATGAAATGATACCTGATGTCAATGTGCTTTGTCTTGGAGTGCTGCACCGGATTGTTTGTGATTGATATTGCACTCATGTTGTCAATGTGAATTGGAGTTGCCATGAAAGTCATCCCGTAATCCAGCATTTGATTTTGTATCCAGATGACTTGTGCACAGCAACTTGAAGCTACAATGTATTATGCTTCAGCTATAGAAGTTGAAATACATGTTTGCTTCTTGCTCTGCCATGAAATCAGTCTCCCTCCCAGAAACTGACATCCCCCTGAAGTGGACTTTTTGTCCAAGTTGCATCCCCCATATTCACTGTCAGTGTATGCATACAGATTAAACTTGTCATCTTTAGAGTACCATAGCCCAAGTCTTGAGGCTCCCTTTAGGTATCTAAAGATTCTATTGACGGCTTGAAGATGTGAAATCTTTGGAGCTGCTTAAAATCTTGCACAGAGACATACTGCAAACATGATATCTGGCCTTGAGGCAGTGAGATACATGAGAGACCCTATCATTGCACCGTACTGATGTTGATCAGTGTCTTGGCCATCTTTGTCTGGAGTCAGCTGATGATGCACTTGCATAGGGGTTCTTGCAGCAGAGCAGTCAGCCATTTTGAATCTTTCCAAAATGCTCTTTACATATTTGGATTGGTTGATGAAGATTTCATTTGGGACCTGTTTGACTTGTAGACCCAAAAAGAAATTTAGTTCACCCATTAAACTCATTTCAAACTTTGAGTGCATCAGAATCTCAAAGTCTTTGCACAGCTGTTTCCTTGTTGATCCAAAGATGATATCATGAACATAAATTTGAACTAGTAAGATTCTCCCCCTTCATCTTTGATAAACAAGGTCTGGTCAATGACACCTCTTCTGAAATTGTTGCTTAGTAGATATCCTGACAAGGTTTCATACCAGGCTCTTGGTTCTTGATGTAGGCCATACAGATCTTTGTCTAGTTTGAACACTTGAGTAGGATGTGCAGGATCTATAAAGCCTAGAGGCTGTTTGACGTATACTTCCTCACCAATCTTCCCATACAGAGGACAAACTAATAGTAGTGTGAAAATTAAATATAATATGATTACATCTGTGATTTAAATCCATTATATGCCTGGGTGTGTATGTAAAAGATCATTATCAGATAAAGAATATTAGCTTTTAATAAAGATTTTCCTATGAGATCAGTTTCGGGTTATGTCCTTAGCACTATTCATTCGATTTGCTTTAGTGCCCACGTCCCGAATAGCATGCAATTTGAAGTATAATCAAGATATGTACTTGACAACATCTGTCAAACATATACTAGCCCTTGGATCATATTGATAAATCATCTTTACTGATTCCATTGAATTCATAATCCAGATAACAGTTGTATCCACGTACCTGAATCTTATGATTCCACATATATAAGCCAAAACATTGAATCATTTGATTCTGAATCTCATTGATTCCTATACAATCCAATTTGGATTATGCTATTCATGTGCTAAGTGATGTCTCCTCATTCTGAATATTCGGATAATCTTTAGTAAAATCTTATATATGTCTTGAAGATAGTGCATTTACTTTCTATTTGGCATATATGTGGGGTACACGATGTTTTTCATCTAAATGGTACTAAATCACATGAATTTGGAGAATAAACGCTTATAGTTTCAAATAATATAATATTGACAAATTTAAGAATTCATGCTTTATATTTCAAATTCGGTATAAATAAAAGAGCATTTTATAACCTGATCTTATTTACTTTGAAATTTATCGCGTATCATTTCAAATATTATTCAAATTGAATGAGTGTCAAAATGAAAAAGATGCAAAGTGCACAAAATTGAGTTGAATGTCTCATACTATAGATTACCCTTTGTTATTGATAATATGTGTGATGAATTAATTGAATACTGATATGATCTTCTTGCTCATGATGTTAAAGTCAAAAATATGTGATTTCAGTTTGTACAGATAAAAAAAAAATATGTGATTTCAGTTTGTATAGATAAAAACCAAAATATGTGATTTCAGTTTGTACAGATAAAAACAAAAAATATGTGATTTCAGTTTATTCAGATAAAAGTCAAAAATATGTGATTCCGTTTGTATAGATAAAATTCAAAAAGATTTTTTTTTTATTTTCCATGAAAATTCTAAACTTTTATTAAAATTGTTCGGGATTGGATCGAATATGTGTTGCTGAAGGAAGTTCAAGATTTGACAGGTTGAAGTTGATAATTTTTTTGTTCAAGGCAAAAAGGATGAAAAGCAATTAAGTTTGCCTGTGTACAGTGAAGTGAACTTAATCTGATTATCCGGGGTGAAGCGAACTTAGGGGTGAAGCGAACTTATCTTGTTCGCCGAAGGATTGTTAAGCGAACTTAACAAGTTCGCCTAATTAAGCGAACTTAATGGGTTTAAGGATCTAGATCAGGCGAACTTGTCAGTTCATCGTCTTCCTCCGTTTTTAGGCGAACTTGACTGTTTATTTCCAAAATTTTTAAACGTTGTTGTTGTGTTGTTAATCGTTTCCTTCTAAATCAAAATTGGATTGCGAATCTAACCAAGGTATTTTCATCGATTTTAATCCGCTAAATTGAGAGAATTTGACGATTTTCTTCTCGGTTTTTACGTCGACAGTTTCAACCGAAATTTTTTGACCTAATCTTGACCGGACTTATAAAATTGATCATACTATATGGTTATAAATTGATATTCGACTAATATTCAATGCTTGTTCCATGATATTATCTCGATTCACTGATTTTTGAAAGTCTGTGTTTGAATTTGAAACGTCACAGTTCAGGCGAACTTGTTCCAAGCGAACTTGTAAGTTCGCCTCTTGCACTACTAAGCGAACTTATTAAGTTCGCCTAAGGGTCAGTGAGGATTTGGATTTGTGAATTTTTGTTGAAAATTTTTTTTTTTGAAATTTTTTTTTCTTTGTTGTTTTGTTTTGTTTGTACTCGTTATTTTTTCTAATATGTTTGTTTGTCCAAATGTTTCAGATGGCCCGACGTGTTGAATATAAACATAATCAAGTGGCTTTGTTAGATCAGAACATATCCAAGGCTGTGAATTTTCAAGGCATCATAAGATTTTTGAACAGATCACGTCTTCACGTGGCTCTGTCTGCTGATCCTTACATCAGTCTCGTGTACATACAACATTTTTGGGATACTGTGCATCAAGATACGGACGTTGAACCTCATGTTCTTCGTGCTACAGTTAATAATACCGAGATTGTCATTTCTGAAGAAACGATACGTGCTGCTCTTGATTTGGGTGGAAATGCTGATGATCCCTTCTCTTATCCAGGCACTCTTATTCTGGGTTATTTTCAACGGATGGGATATCGTGGGAAACAAAATGATACCCAAGCTCGGAAAGGTGGATTAGTAGGTGAATGGAGGTATTTTATACATGTGATTATTCAATGCATTTCTCCTCGCAAAGCTGGTACCGATGGATTGAAGATGGCTTTTCAAACTGCTATGGTGGCCTTAACATTGAATAAAAGATTCAATTTTCCACTTTACTTCTATCGGGAGATGGTCATGCAGATTAATCCAGCTGAAGGACAAGGTTTCTTGATGTATCCTCGTTTTATTCAAATGATTCTCAATCACCTTATTCCTGATCTTCCACAACATCCAATAAGATTAACGTTGACTCCGATGTCAAAACGTATCTTTACCGACTGTACGAAGGTGAAACAGCAGAATGCTGCATTGATTCCAGTCAATACTCCTTTGTTTGGGCACTTAATCAATCCTGATAATGTTGCACCATTGAATGACAACTGGTTTCATCCTGATGAACTTGCACAAGCTCAAGGCGTCAATGTTCCACAACAACAGCAACAACCACAACAACCCTCACAACAACAAGTTCAACAACAACAGATACAAGTTCCTCAAGTATAAGTTCCTGTTCAACCATAAATTCCTATTCTTGAACATGTTCCTATTCCACAAGCTGAAGTTGAAATACCTATTCAGGAACCAGTTCACGAAGAGGTCGTTATGAACATGGATGATTTCGTTGATGATGCTGTGAACTCGCCAATTCCAGAATCTGAAGGGAATGTGGTGACCGATGCTGATTCTAGTTCCAGCTCAAGTGATATGACATTATCGGTGAATGAAAGCACTGATTCTGATGACTCTAGAGATTTTTCCTCAGGTCATTATGAACGGTTGGCTACAATTCCATTGGCTAATGCTGGCAAACACATTAAATCTCAAGCCAGACGACCAAGACGAAAGTCTGTTCGGGATCCTCCTTCCGGATCAGTACTCGGCAAAAGATCTTTGGTCGATGAGAGTACTGACACTGATAGTGACTTTAATCCAGATCCTACGCGTCAAAAGTTGATGTCTGCTTCAATAGCTGCTACACAATCTTCTCAGGGAGTCGAGGATGCTAATTTTGTTGCTTCATTGATAATTACTCCTCCAAGATCTAAGGATCCATCTCTAGTGATTCAGAAGAAGAGGAAGCTGAAAAGATTGCTTGTCTTGATGACATTGATGATTTATTCAATGACATGGAAGATGATATGTCGGATAATGAGATAGAAGAAGGAGAAATAGTAGAGATTGAGATAGAGAAAGATAAAGATAGAGTTACTTATGAAGGATGTGACGGTCTTAAAGTGCCGTATAACTTCATCCAGGATGATGTTATTCCTGAATTCACTTATGAAGGAGTAACAGATTCTATGGACTCTGTTGAAGACGTCACACTGCCTGATGATACAGCTAATTCAAAGATGGATACTGATGATGAAAATATTCAATTCAATAAAGATGTTGAAACTGAAACTACTCACACTGAGTCTCCGAAGGTTAATGAAGAACCTGTGATGTATAGAGATACAGGGATGACACGAGAACAGTGGAGAGAAGTTGTAAACAGTTGGATGAAGGTGCTACCCAAGTCTCCAGCACAACCTGCTCAGAAAGAGAAATATGTGAATAAAGAGCAGTGTGTAGGAAGGATCATAAGTTGGTTCTATGATGATGAAACAAAATTATTTGCAATCAGACGATCTGACGGTGTTCAATACTTAAAGCCGAGGATCAAATATTTCAATACCTTGCCGAGGTGTGAAATAAATGGTCTAGCTTCAAAGCCACTCATTAATAGATCGAAGAATGGTTTGGCTGATGTGATAGCAAACCTAATTAAGAAAGAAGGTAGTTCAGGAAAGTATGATCGGCTGAAACCACAAAAGGGAAAGAGAGTGAAGAACACAGATCCAAAGACTGGGAAAGTGACCTGGAGATACAAGTATAAACCAGTGCGTGCTATTCACAAGATACCATTAAAGAAGATTCCTCAAGACTTTCTTAGGAATATGAAATGGTGGTATGTTGATGTTAATACTGGAGAAGCAAGGATTGAAGATAAAGAGAATAAGGTCATTGTGTGTTTCTATGACGCAATGAATCTTATTAATTTCTCAAAGAAAGATCAGAGGACACTGCGAAAGAATGAGATAATGTATAGTGATGTTTGGAGAGAACAAGGTCAACAATACAAAAGATTTTTGGAGATATGTAGAAGATATGGTGTGCATGCTGGCAGCAGACTACCGGATAACTGGAAGAGCTCAAGATAAAGACTAAAGACTGAAGATAAAGCTATTGTCAAGGGGGAGTCTGTTAGGACATAGATTGTTATGACAAAAGCTTGTAATAGTTAGATTTTATGTCTTTATGTTTTTGTTATGTAAATGATAAATGTCTAAGTGTTTTACAAGTGAGCCTAGAGGCGAACTTGTTAAGTTCGCCTGGTCTATCAGAGGCGAACTTAATAAGTTCGCTTAGGTCTAGCTGAGGAGAACTTGTTAAGTTCGCTTAAGCTGTTAGAAGCGAACTTAATAAGTTCGCTTATATCAGGTCAGTTGGTTATATATATGAATGTTTTACAGAGTCAGTTAGAAATGGAGAGATCGAGACAGAGAGTGAACCAGAGAGATCAGATTGAGTCTGTAAAACATCATTGTGATTGAAATACGAATTGAGAAGTTTATTTACTTGATTGTTTGCTTTGTCTTTTATGCGTATAAACGTTAACTCGTTGGATTCCGCACTTCGAGTAAACGTCACGTCTTATCACGAGATCGATCCGTAGACGCGCCATGGGGACCTACAGATTCCAAGCTCAGGATCAAGTATTGAAGAATATCAGCAGTCTCGTCTTTAGTACCTAAAAAATGCACCAAAGAAAAATGTGAGAAATCATCAGTTACAACCAGACAGAACGACTTACCTCCAATACTCCTGATACTTATGGGGCCAAACAGATCCATATGTAATAGCTCCAAAGGGGTATCAATAAAGTTTTGGAGCTTGGGCTTGTGAGACTTCCGTTGCTGTTTGCCCTTTTTACAAGGCATACAATCATCTGCAACGGTAAATCTCAGCTTAGGAACCCCGGTTACTAAACCGTTTCGGACAAGATAATTCACTTTACGATACGGAATATGTCCGAGTTTCCTATGCCACAAGATGGAGTCGAGCTCTGTCGCTTTGGTAAACAAGCAGGTAGAAACTGATGAGGTGGTTTTTGCCACGCTCATATCGATCTGATAGGTGTCGTTTGTTCTTGGCGCCCTCATCAGGATCCATTCTTCGGGAACTTCAAAACCAGGTTTGAGAATCAGGCATTCTGACTTGTCAAACATCATCGAGTACTCCTTATCACACATTTGGGAGACACTCAACAGGTTATGCTTCAGCTGCTCGCAGAAGTTGACATTGTCAAAGCTGACACAACCGTTCAAAACCACGCCTTGACACGTGATGCTGCCGCCTTTTTTCTCCGGCAAAGGCCACATAGCCGCCTCTGAATGGTTTAACATCTTGAAGCAAGGCCATGTTTCCTGTCATGTGCCAGGAGCATCCACTATCTACATACCAGCGGTTAGAGATAGTACCCTTCGGACGTCCCTGCATGAGTAACAAAAGAATTAGTTAGATTTGGAGACCCAAGCCATTGTGGTCTTGGGTCGTCCATCCTTTTCAAAATAAACTACTTCCTTTAACTCACAGTCATGATGACTGTTCAAAATTGATGAATCTTTAGAAGAATTAGAACCAGGAGATTGAGAAGTTTTGGATTTAGCAGCCCAGGATCTCTTCTGTTTCTTAACCGAAACAGGAGACTTTGGTTCAGCAACAGCAGGTGAACTTGTGGAAGCTTCACCTGATTGAACTGAAGTCAGCTGTTCCAGTTTTCTCAACCTCTTGTTTCTTCTTCTTCTCTATGGCTTTGAGAGTTTCGCCACAGGTTTCTCACCAGTATGTGTACTACCAGATGTAGATACACAAGGTACAGCATGTGGCGTTACCATTTCTTGTAACAGATGGTTTAGCTTCAGACTTTATCTTAGGCTTTACCGTCGGTTTGACTGGTGGTTTCACCACATTTTGTTTTGGATTTTTGGGAGCTTTCACTGATGGCGACCTAGGGATAACAGCTGGTTGTGGAACAACATGCCGTTTCCCTTGGTTCTTAGAAGGACAGTTCACAATAATGTGACCAACCAAGCCACAGTGAAAACAATTCATCTTGTCTATATAAGTTCTCTTGTAAAGCTCATTAGATATGGCCTTAGATAACTCAGCATTATAAGCAGGAGGAGTTTGTTTATGAACAGTAGTCTGAACCTTTACAGTTTGATTTTTGGGGGTATAGTATTTTTCCAAATTTTCTTTATACCCAAGCCCATAATGAGCTGAAAAAGCTTGTTTCTTTGCTTGGTTAAGACTTTTATAACCCCCGTAAAGCATTATCTTTAGATTATCATTTATTTCAATGATATCGGGTTCAGTTAAAATTCAATTATCATCATTAGTGATAACGTTTTTCTTTACTTTCTGTTCAGTCAACAACTCCTCAGATACTACTCCTTCAGGGCAAGAATTAACCGACCCGTCTTCAGAAGCAGTAACGAACTCCTCACTAGATGTGGAGTTAGCCTTACTTGAGGATTCATCCTTTTTAGGGGAATCATCCTTATTAGAGGACTCATCTAGACAAGTGAGATCAATGTCTATTAAGCTATTGACAAACTTCCCGCTCACTGGTGGAGGAAAGACATTAGTACCCAGCCCTAACCCATTCATTTGTTCACTACAGATTCGTAGTGTTCCACCACAAAGCGAGAGTTTTTCAACTTCTCATTAGTGTATTTTAACTGCAAGATCTCATTTTGCAGTTTGTTGATTTCATTGTTCCGTTTTTCCAACCCCCTGTATGCAACATCTAAGTGAAGCTGTTGATCACTTATTTTTAAAGAATATTCACATTTTTCTTTTTTCAACGTTTCAATAGAATTTTTAAAACGTTTTTCATTTTCTTTATAGTTTAGAGCTGCCATACTTAGGGGTTCGATTTTGTCTTGGAGCCTAGAATTTTCAAGTTTTAGCCCTAGACATTTAGAACATGAAATAACAGAGAAAGGGTTAGAGTCTACCTCAGAAGATGAACTTGTTTCTTCTCCAATGGCCATGAGAGCAACAGCAGTGGTCGATTTCTCCTTATCAGCTACAGAAGCTTCCTTTTCTTCAGCTTCCTTCTCTTCCTTTGAAGCAGCAGTAGACTCTTCTAGGTCAGCCATAGAAGCTTCCCTTTTCTCCGCTTCCATCATCTCCATGATCTCAGCCGTGAGACCAACCTGGGTTTGTGCGATGATGGCATCCTCAAGATGAACACCCCAATCAAAGCTTGCGTCCTGTTGGGCTACCAGTGCATTGGATGTTCCAGCTTGGCTTTGATTGTGGTGGTTTGAGTTGTTGTGGTCGTAGCTGTTTCCTTGGCTGGGTCGGGTAAAACCAGAGGCCGGTGCTCTGTCTTTCTGACACTCACGAGCAAAGTGTCCAAAATTTAGACACTTATAGCATTTGTTCTTTGATTTATCAAACCCAACCTTGGCATTAGGATGCCCGCCAATAAACTTTCTTCCTGTTCTGTTCAGGAAACGCTTGGCTCTCCTCAATAGCATTGTCATATTCCATTGAATATCCATGTCCTCCATGTCATCAGGATCCACTTGATTAAAATCTTCTTCAATCGTCTCAGGATCGGTAAGCTTGCCACCTATGAAATTCTCATACGGAAGCATACAAGATGAGAATAGTGCTACATGATCTTCAACAATTTTGGCTATAGCTGATTGGTTAGCTGAAGGCGTAGCAGGAGGATTTCTTGAGGTATGTTGATGATGAGATCCTAACCCTGATCCTGAAGCATAGCATGCATGACCACCACACCCAGTTGAGTGGTCTTCTTCAGTAGGGTTTCCAGTGAAGAGGGCAATTCCAGAGCCCGATGACTTGGATGTAGAAGTCATCCCATGATACATTGAAGGGTCTTGTATCTGGGGCCTTCCTGAGCTCTCCTTTCTTTTTAGGTTCATGTCATGAGCTTGAACCTTTCCTATTGCCTCCTCAACTGTCAACTCATAGAACTTTGGATTTTCCCTCATCAGGGTTGTGTACATCTCAAATTTGGGTGGTAAAGCATCCAAAAACTTTTCCACCATATCTTCATCTGGATACCTGAGTTCAAAAGCCTTCAACTCAGTCTGTAAATGATAGAATCTGGAGATGAGGTCATCTAAAGATTCGTTCTCTAAAAATCTGAAGCACTCATACTGCTTCCTGAGAATATCCCTCTTACTCTTCTTGATGTCACTATTTCCTTCGAATCTTTTCAATAAAGCTTTACAAAGATCCTTGGAATTGTCATAACCTTGGAAACTGTGGAACAATTCCCGAGTTAATGCCATAGTGATCAAACCAAGTGCCTTCTTTTCTCGATCATAAACTTTTTTTCTTCGTCAGAAAATCTTAGAGATAGGTTTGGGCATGGTTTCATCAAGGTACAGCATGTTGCGTTACCTTTCTTGTAACAAATGGTTTAGCTTCAGACTTTATCTTAGGCTTTACCATCGGTTTGACCGGTGGTTTCACCACATTTTGTTTTGGATTTTTGGGAGCTTTCTCTGATGGCGACCTGGGGATAACAGCTGGTTGTGGAACAACATGCCGTTTCCCTTGGTTCTTAGAAGGACAGTTCACAATAATGTGACAAACCAAGCCACAGTGAAAACAATTCCTCTTGTCTATATAAGTTCTCTTGTAAGGCTCATTGATCTGGCCTTAGATAACTCAGCATTATGAGCAGGAGGAGTTGGTTTATGAACAGTAGTCTGAACCTTTACAGTTTGGTTTTTGGGGGTATAGTATTTTTCCAAATTTTCTTTATACCCAAGCCAATAATGAGCTGAAAAAGATTCTTTCTTTGCTTGGTTAAGACTTTTATAACCCCCATAAAGAATTACCTTTAGATTATCATTTGTTTCAATGATATCGGGTTCAGTTAAAATGCAATTATCACCATTAGTGATAATGTTTTTCTTTACATTCTGTTCAGTCAACAACTCCTCAGATACTACTCCTTCAGGGCAAGAATTAACCGACCCGTCTTCAGAAGCAGTAACGAACTCCTCACTAGTTGTGGAGTTAGCCTTACTTGAGGATTCATCCTTTTTAGGGGAATCATCCTTATTAGAGGACTCATCTAGACAAGGGAGATCAATGTCTATTAAGCTATTGACAAACTTCCCGCTCACTGGTGGAGGAATGACATTAGTACCCAGCCCTAACCCATTCATTTGTCTCTCTACAGATTCGTAGTGTTCCACCACAAAGCGAGAGTTTTTCAACTTTTCATTAGTGCATTTTAACTACAGGATCTCATTTTGCAGTTTCTTGATTTCATTGTTCCGTTTTTCCAACCCCATGTATGCAACATCTAAGTGAAGCTGTTGATCACTTATTTTTAAAGAATATTCACATTTTTCTTTTTTCAACGTTTCAATAGAATCTTTAAAACGTTTTTCATTTTCTTTATTGTTTAGAGCTGCCATACTTAGGGGTTCGATTTTGTCTTGGAGCCTAGAATTTTCAAGTTTTAGCCCTAGACATTTAGAACATGAAATAACAGAGAAAGGGTTAGAGTCTACCTCAGAAGATGAACTTGTTGCTTCTCCAATGGCCATGAGAGCAACATCAGTGGTCGATTCCTCCTTATCAGCTACAGAAGCTTCCTTATCTTCAGTTTCCTTCTCTTCCTCTGAAGCAGCATTAGACTCTTCTAGGTCAGCCATGAGATCTCTAGCCAGTCTCTTCTTTTGAGAGGACAACTCAATCAACTCGGCCCCTCTTGTCAAAATCATCTCCATGATCTCAGCCATGAGACCAACCTGGGTTTGTGCGATGATGGCATCCTCAAGATGAACACCCCAATCAAAGCTTGCGTCCTGTTGGGCTACCAGTGCATTGGATGTTCCAGCTTGGCTTTGATTGTGGTGGTTTGAGTTGTTGTGGTCGTAGCTGTTTCCTTGGCTGGGTCGGGTAAAACCAGAGGCCGGTGCTCTGTCTTTCTGACACTCACGAGCAAAGTGTACAAAATTTAGACACTTATAGCATTTGGCCTTTGATTTGTCAAACCCGACCTTGGCATTAGGATGCCCGCCAATAAACTTTCTTCCTGTTCTGTTCAGGAAAAGCTTGGCTCTCCTCAATAGCATGGCCATATTCGATTGAATATCCATGTCCTCCATGTCATCAGGATCCACTTGATTAAAATCTTCTTCAATCGTCTCGGGATCGGTAAGCTTGACACCTATGAAATTCTCATACGCAAGCATACAAGATGAGAATAGTGCTACATGATCTTCAACTATTCTGGCTATAGCTGATTGGTTAGCTAAAGACGTAGCAGGAGGATTTCTTGAGGTATGTTGATGATGAGATCCTAACCCTGATCCTGAAGCATAGCATGCATGACCACCACACCCAGTTGAGTGGTCTTCTTCAGTAGGGTTTTTAGTGAAGAGGGAAATTCCAGAGCCCGATGACTTGGATGTAGAAGTCGTCCCATGATACATTGAAAGGTCTTGTATCTGGGGCCTTCCTGAGCTCTCCTTTCTTTTTAGGTTCATGTCATGAGCTTGAACCTTTCCTATTGCCTCCTCAACTGTCAACTCATAGAACTTTGGATTTTCCCTCATCAGGGTTGTGTACATCTCAAATTTGGGTGGTAAAGCATCCAAAAACTTTTCCACCATCTCTTCATCTGGATACCTGAGTTCAAAAGCCTTCAAATCAGTCTGTAAATGATAGAATCTGGTGACGAGGTCATCTAAAGATTCGTTCTCTAAAAATCTGAAGCACTCATACTGCTTCCTGAGAAGATCCCTCTTACTCTTCTTGATGTCACTATTTCCTTCGAATCTTTTCAATAAAGCTTTACAAAGATCCTTGGAATTGTCATAACCTTGGAAATTGTGGAACAATTCCCGAGTTAATGCCATAGTGATCGAACCAAGTGCCTTCTTTTCTCGATCATAAGCTTTCTTTTCTTCGTCAGAAAGCTTAGAGATAGGTTTGGGCATGGTTTCATCAAGATAGATGTGTATGGGATGCTTATATCCCTCAAGGATTGGTATCCATAGTGATGAGTCGGTATAAGAAATGTAGTGCTCGAAACGTGCTTTCCAATTAGAAAAATCGTTTACGTTAAGCAACTTTGGTGGTTTCTGTGGTGTACTGATCTCATTATCATAATTTATCAGGTTTCCAAGATTCTGAATATTCGACATAGTGAACACTTAGTCAAATTTCATAAGAATCAGACACAGTTGCGCACATGATTTTTGGCCTTGCGCACTTGAAAAATGGTCTTGCGTATTTAGATTTCCTCTTGCGTACTTGTAAGTACGCAGGATTAAATGTAAGTACGGAGGATATAACTTAAGTTCGCACAAGTTCAAACTTGCGCACTTATAAGTACGCAGGAGATAAGTCTTGCGTATTTAGTAAGTACGCACAAAACTGTACTTTTTGCCAAAAATGGTAAGTACGCACAACACCTTTTCAGCAACTTTCACCAAACTTTTCCGGTCACCTGAAACTCACCGGAGATGGTAAAAATTGGTCTGATGATCAATGCAAATGAGCCAAAGGGCCAGAAACTTGTTTCTAGCCAACCTTTGATGCTCAAAACACTCAAATACATAACAAAAATCAGTTTTTGAATGATTTTTGCTTCTAAAATAGTGCTCAAGAGCTACCCCTATTTTATCACAAAAATCAACAAAAGTACTTCTTTTTGCTTGTAAAAACTCGGTAGAAACTCTCCAAACTCACTCACAACACTCGAAATCAGGAGCAATGCTCTGATACCACTTGTAGGTCCCTCGGGTATAGCGGATCGTCACATGCAAGTAGGTCTACTAGTTGGACCGGGTGCGGAATGCCCGTGACTAGGCGGAGTGTCTAGCTAAACAAAGTAAACCGACAAGAGAAAACACTTTAAACGTTCTTTGTATTATAAACACTTGAAGGTTACAGAGAAAAGCACTGAGATTAAAATCTGCGTATTTGCGTCTGTGTCTGCGTACTTAACTTCTGTTAACCTATCATATTTATACAAGACCTGATGCCTGCGCACTTAGCAAGTGCGCAGGGCAAAATGCTCTTGCGTACTTAGCAAGTACACAGAGTTGTTCTTGCGTACTTACTAAGTACGTAGGAGCTTTCTCCTGCGCACTTACAAGTGCGCAAAACACTTAGAGAATTTTGCAACAATCAATATGTAAAAGTAAATACAACTCGATAAACTAATACATAAAGACTCTTACATACAAAGACAATTACAAACAAGACAAGACAACCTAAGACTAAGACTCTATCTATCCAGAGTGTTTGTCACAGGAAAGTGCTTCAAGACTCTCTTTTCCACCCGCTTCACTTGCAGTCTCTCCCCAATAGCAGGTAGATTTGGCAACGCATCATTGATCAAGAGATCTGGGGTATAACATGAATCTAAACCACTCTGCCTTATTGATCTGATCAGTTAAGGCTTTGTAGATGTATCTTGAGAAGTTATAGCCCCGGTTGAGAGGCAAACCAACCATGGCAGCTGCAAGATCATGTCCCATGGCATCCTTCCCCACCTTCCTGGAAGAAATGCACATGATCATAACGTGGGCAAAGTATCTCCACTGATCTAGCACCCACATCTTATTGTAAGATGAATAATCCCGTACACCGACGTATCCCATATGTTGCCTCCAACAACCATTCACAAAGTAATCAGGATAGGAAGTTGGACCGGTTGCGAGATCCCGAAACTGTAAGACCCTTCGGATTGTGTCCTCAGAAAAAGCAATGTCATGACCCGCCACATTAGCCCTAATGACGTTAGGGGTTACCGTGCAATCATGATCCGCTGTGTCCCAGAACTGCTCCAGTACGGTCTTGAAATTATCGGATCTGCTGAGATAGCATAGCTGATCTTTGAACAGTTTAAGAAACCAAGTATCTCCCTATATTGAAGTGCAGCACCCTTCAATTCTGGTTCAGTAAGTGCCAGTAGATTGAAATCATTTGTAAATGCATGAGCCATCACTGCAAAAACAAACAGTAAACACAATAAGAACAAGAAGATTCATTGGAACTGAATACACATGACCAAGTATAGTACATTCACACGGAACTGAAAAACCAGACTTAGAAAAATTTTAGAATTGGCCTTCCTGCGTACTAGTCATGTACGCAGGGTTTATGTCTTGCGTACTTACCAAGTACGTACGACTTATGTCTTGCGTACTTGTTAAGCACGCACGACTTAACACTTGGCCAAATTTTTGACAATCCAAAATCAGTCACTTGTGAGTTTTGATGGTGATGATGGTTGCCACTAGGTCAAAAAACATGTTTAAGACCAATGGAACCTATTTCAACACCATAATTGTACTAAAACCTTGTCATTTTAACCTAGGTGTGAACCGACGTGAACCTTCGGCTCAAACAAGAGATCAAAACCAAAATCAAGACAATTTAAGGATGAATTCTAGATGATTGAGATTCGATTAAAGTTTTCTTAAACATGTTTAGGTCACATTCGAGTCAAGAACAACCAAACACTATAAAAAAATTCATCATCAAAACCCTAGTTCTTGAGGGTCAAGAAATCGATCCAAGGAGGTCGCTTTTGTGGATGAAATGCTTTGAGATTCTCACCAAAGATTGTTTAACGGAAGATGAAAAAATGATCGGGAGGAAAAATCGTTTAGGGACACACCAAATTTTGAGTGAAAATCGTACAGGGAGTATCAACAGTGTTAAATTCGTTTGAAGATGAATTGAGGAAAAATCCTAACACTTGTTTATATACCCGGCCCACAACAGTCGTGCGTACTTGTTAAGTGCGTAAGACTTAACTCCTGCGTACTTACTAAGTACGCATGGCTTAAGTCTTGCGTACTTGATACGTACGCAGGGTCTAACTCTTGCGCACTTGTAAAGTAGGCAGAGACTTATGTGAAGTCAATTTTCAACTCAAATTATGAAGAAGTCAGAGTCAAATAACGAACATGATAAGCACATTCAATCAAGAGGATTCAAAGTCAATTTAAGAAGGTTAAACACAAATATTTTGGGTTTTCTGATTGGAATTTGAACTATACACGAACTTAAAATCTTTTTGATCTTTTCTGAATAACGATATACAC
Source organism: Smallanthus sonchifolius (assembly GCA_023525975.1). Lineage (NCBI taxonomy): Eukaryota > Viridiplantae > Streptophyta > Magnoliopsida > Asterales > Asteraceae > Smallanthus > Smallanthus sonchifolius. The sequence continues at coordinate 31,814,775 of CM042045.1, forward strand.
ATATTCACATACAAGCTATTTTTTGCTCAACGACACGAGAAGAGGATTATATCAGGCTAAATTATAGCAAAAATGATACAAGATAAACATCAAAGAATATGGGATCATGTCATGGATTACAGTTTATTCATACGTAATAAGCATATAAACAAGTAATTCAAGTTGGCAGTATTATAAGATTTGAAACCATAATCATCTTAGTATCATGTTCTTGTGTGTTAAGGTAATAGTTATTTAATATACAATGTGTACCCCACAGTTATGCTATAAATTTACTGTGCACTTATCTCAAGGCATCTAAGATTTTCCCAATGATTTTCTAAATTTCCAGAATGAGGCTACATCTATTAGCACAGGAAAATCAAACAGAATCCATAAGGATTATCAGGAATCATAAGATTCATAATCGAATGATTCATTTGTCTTGGTTTTATGTGATTTCTTCAGTGAATATCGGTATGATGATTCAGGATAATGAATATGGTGTTTGAGAATTTAGGTAAGGGGATCGAACTTTTATCTGGATTTGAATTCAATGAATCAGGAGTGATCCAAGGGTGAGTACATGCTCAACGGTTGATGTAAAGACATGTCTAGATTCAATTTCTCATTGCATACTTGTGAGTATGGGCAGTGAGATGAACCGCATTAATTGTGCTAAAGACCTAACCCAAAACTGGTCTCAGAAGAAAATAATTTCCAAAATCTAACATCCTGTATCTGATAGTAATCATTTGCATTCTTTTACGCACACACACTAGCAAACATGGGTTCAAATCACAGTTGTAGTATTAAGTTAATTTCCACACTACTAATGATTCAAAGACGCTTATAGCCTACTAACAATTCAAATTACTTGTAAATAAGCAGATTAATAACATAACTATTTAAACAATCAAGTAAGCATGACGCAATTATTTCCCATATGTGCAGTCTAGGACGTTTAGATCATTTCTGATGTACTATCATTTCCTCTTTTCTCAAAATGACTTTGAAATTTTCTCGGTTTTCTTTTTTGTTTGTATTTTTGTAAGATACTTGAAAATTAAAAGAACTATACAGAAAACAGTTAAAAGAAATAAAAATTTAACTTTCATGAATTGAATTGATTTAAGAAAAATAAGTTTTCACTCCGGATTGAACATTCCTATCATGTTGACAAGATGTTCAAAACGAGTTCGATCAAACGCCTTAGTGAAAGTATGAGCAAAGTAGTCATCTGTGTGAACCTTTACAAGTTCAATGAGATGCTTTTAAGCACAATCACGGATGAAATGATGGCGAATTTCAATATGTTTAGTTTTGGAATGTTTCAATGGGTTGTTTGTGATGGACATCGTGGCATTGTTGTCAATGAACAGTGGAGTTCCAGTGAAGTTTAAGCTGTAGTCTCTCAATTGCTGCTGAATCCATAATATCTGAGAACAACTGCTAGTTGCAGCAATGTACTCTACTTCACATGTTGAGACAGAAACCGTTGATTGCTTCTTGCACTGCCAGGAAACCAGCCTGTCTCCCAAGAATTGACATCCACCTGATGTTGGTTTTCTATCATGGTTACAACCGCCATAGTATAAATCAGTATAGGCTTTGAGATCAAATGACTGCTGCTTTGAGTACCAAAGACCCAATCTGGGTTTCCCTTTCAAGCATCTGAATATCCACTTGACAGCTATCATATGAGACTCCTTTGGTTATGACTGAAACATTGAGCACAAACATACAACAAACATTATGTCTGGCCTTGAAGCTGTGAGATACATGAGAGAACCGATCATCCCACGGTACAATTTACAATCCACATCCTTTCCAACTTTGTCTGGATGCAAACCGTGATTGACAGGGATAGGTGTGCCATAAGTACTGCTATCATTCATATTGTATTTTGACAAGATGTCCTGCACATACATAGTTTGATGTAGATAGATGCCATCCTCTCTTTGACTGACTTGCAGACCTAGGAAGAACGACAATTCACTCATGTTGCTCATCTCAAACTTGGACTTCATCACCTGTTCGAATTCCCTACACATCTCTTCATTTGTAGACCCAAAGATAATGTCATCGACATACACTTGTACTAGTAGAATATCACTTCCTGCTTTCCGAATGAAGAGGGTCGAGTCAATCTGTCCATGATCGAAACCATGTGACAGTAGATGTTTTGATAACATCTCATACCATGACCGAGGTGCTTGGTGAAGACCATAAAGTGCTTTGTCGAGCTTATACACTTTACTGATATTATGCAGATCTTCAAATCCGGGAGGTTGAGTGACATAGACCTCTTCATGAACTTTTCCATACATGAAAACACTCTTCACATCAAGTTGATAGACGTTGAAACCGACATAGGAAGCAAAAGCTAGAAACTGTCGAATGGCCTCAAGTCTAGCAACTGGGGCATATACTTCAGTGTAATCCAGACCCTCCTGTTGATAAAATCCTTGAACAACCAACCTTGCTTTATTCTTCACTACGACATGACGATCATTAGTTTTGCACTTGAACACCCATCTGGTTCCAATTGGTTGTACGCCTCTTGGCAAGTCAACTAAATCCCACACATGCAACTTTTAGAATTGGGACAGTTCATCTTGCATCGCCTCAATCCAGCAGTTGTCAGCGAGAGCCTCCTTCACATTCTTCGGCTCCAACTGGGACACGAATGCAGCATGCAAACATGTTTCCATGATACCGGTATCAACTATCTCAGCGTACAAACTAGTGTTCTCAGCAATGGTTAAATGACGAGTCTGAACACCGGCATGAGGATCACCAATAATGTTGTCAATTGGATGATTCTTATGCACTCTCGTCTCTGGTATATCTGGTTCCTGGAGATATGTGTCTGAATTCATGCTCAACTCCCCCATATCCTCTGATCTAGAAGACGATGATTCAATGTTGATTGGATCAGTTGGAGCTTCATTTCCTACACGAGTGTTACGATTAGCTAGAGCGTCATTTCCATCAACATGGACAACTTCAACATCATCAATGTCATGAGTTCTAGATGCAGATGCATCATTAGAATCAGGAGTTACAATGGTCACTGTGGCACGAGTGGAGAAATTTGAATCATCATCGCCATTAAAGAAATCGTACATATTTGCGGCATCATCGGCAGACAAATCAGGATGGTTGAAACACTTGAATAGCGCATCATAATCAAAACCCCAAGCTTGACCAGTTGGTTCTGGTGGAATACTGTGTTTACTTCAATCCACTTCGAACCATTCCTCGATAGTACGAGTTCCAATATTGTACACTCTCTTGCATGGTGAATTGGCAACATATCCTAAGAAGATGTCTTCCACTGCTTTTGCATGAAATTTAGAATTTCGATCCTTGTATTGTAGTAATAAGGAACAAGGACTACTAAAAGGAACTAGGTAGTCAAAATTGGGAGGACGATTGTTGATGAACTCATAGCAAGTCTTGTTGTGCCTCTTCACAACCAGAACTCTGTTCAAAACATTACAAGCTGTATTTACTGCTTCTACCCAGAAAGTTACAGGAAGCTTTGCATCTGACAGCATTGTCCTTGCAGTCTCGATCAAGGTTCTGTTCTTCCTTTTTGCAACTCCGTTCTGCTGAGGTGTGTACGGGGCACTAAATTCGTGACGGATACCCTTCTTAAGACAGAAAAGTTCTATCAAATTATTCTTGAATTCAGTTCCGTTATCACTCCTTATTCTTCTAACCTTCAACTTGCAAAGAGATTCTAAGCTCAGGATCAGGTATTGAAGAATGTCAGCAGTCTTGTCCTTTGTATCTAAAAAGAGCACCTAATAATAACGTGAGAAGTCATCAGTTACAACTAGACAGTATGACTTACCTCCAATACTCCTGATACTTATGGGGTCAAACAGATCCATATGTAATAGCTCCAAAGGGGTATCGATGGAGTTTTGGAGCTTGGGCTTGTGAGACATCCGTTGTTGTTTGCCCTTTTTAAAAGGCATACAGTCATCTGTAACGACAAATCTCAGCTTAGGAACACCGGTTACCAAACCGTTTTGGATAAGATGATTCATTTTTCGATAAGAAATGTGCCCGAGTTTCCTATGCCACAAGATTGAGTCAAGTTCTGTCGCTTTGGTAAGCAAACAAGTAGCAACTGATGAGGTGGTTGTTGCCACGCACATATCGATCTGATAAGTGTTGTTTGTCGTTGGTGCTCGCATCAAAATCCAGTCTTTAGGAACTTCAAAACCAGGTTTGAGAATCATGCATTCTGACTTGTCAAACATTACTGAGTACTCCTTATGGCACATCTGGGAGACACTCAACAGGTTATGCTTCTGCTGCTCGCAGTAATTGACGTTGTCGAAGCTAACACAACCATTCGAAACCACGCCTTAACATGTGATACTATCGCCTTTCTCCCCTGCAAAGGCCACATAGCCGCCTCTGAATGGTTTGACATCTTGAAGCAAATCCATGTTGCCTGTCTTGTGTCGGGAGCATCCACTATCCACAAACCAACGATTAGAGATAGTACCCTTCGGATGTCCCTGCACGAGTCACAAAATAGACCAGTTAGATTTGGAGACCCAAGCCATAGTGGTCTTGGGTCGTCCGTCTTTCTCAAAATAAACAACCTCTATTAACTCACAGTCGTGACTGTCAAAAATTGATGAATCTTTTGAAGACTTGGGATCAGGGGATTGAGAACTTTTAGATTTGTTGTTCCAGGACCTCTTCTTTTTCTTTACTGAAACAGTAGGTTTACATTCAATAGCAACAGGTGAACTAGTGGAAGCTTCACCTGATTGAATTCCAGCCAGTTATTCCAGCTTTCTCAATCTCTTGTTCCTTCTTCTCCTCTGTGGTTTGGAGAGTTTTACCACAGGTTTCTCACCGGTTGGTGCACTACCAGAGGTAGATGCATAAGGTTTAGCTGGTAGCTTTCCCTTTTTTGAAACAGATGGTTTAGCCTCAGATGTGAGCTTTGGCTTTACCATAGGTTTTACTGGTGGTTTCACCACATTTGCTTTAGGACTCTTAGACTGTTTCACTGGTGGTGACTTGGGGACAACAGCTGGTTGTGAACCAATTGGCCGTTTCCCTTGATTCTTATTAGGGCAGTTCACCAATATGTGACCGACCATACCACAGTGAAAACAAGTTCACTTTTCTTTGTAAGTCCTCCTGTAAGGCTCATTAGATCTGGCATTAGATAATTCAGCATGACGAACAGGAGAATTTGTTTGGTGAATAGTAGTTTGACCCGATGGTGATTTGTTTTTGGGAATATAATATTTTTGCATATTTTCTTGATAGCCAAGCCCGTAATGAGCTGAAAAGACTTCTTTCTTAACTTGATTAATGTTTTTATATCCCCCATAAAGCATCACTTTTAATTTTTCATTTGATTCAACGATATTGGGTTCAGTCAAAATACAATTATCACAATCAGTGACAATGTTTTTCTTAACTTTCTGTTCACCGAGCAACTCCTCAGAGACTACTCCTTTAGGGCAGGTGTTCTCAGACCCATCATCAGAAGCAGTAAAGAACTCTTCATAAGATGCAGAGTTAGCCTTACTCGAGGAATCATCCAGGCAAGACAAATCAATGTCAATTAATCCATAGACCTATTTCCCGCTTACTAGTGGAGGAATTGCATTAGTACCTAGCCCTAAGCCATTCACTTTCCTCACCACAGACTCATAGTGTTCCACCACAAAACGAGAGTTTTTCAACTTCTTAATATTGCCCTTCAACTACAAGATCTCATTTTGCAGCTTGGTGATCTCATTGTTTCTCTTTTCCAAGCCCTTGTATGCAACATCCAAATGAAACTGTTGATCACTGATTTTAAGTGAATAATCACGTTTATCTTTCTTCAAGGTTTTAGTTGAATCTTTGTATCGTTTTTCGTTTTCTTTGTAGCTTAAAGTTGTAATACGAAGGGGTTCGACTTTGTCTTGAAGCTTAGAATTTTCATCCTGCAAGCTTAGACATTTAGAACAAGAAATGACATCAAAAGAGTTAGAATCTACCTCATTTGATGAACATGATGCCTCTCCAATAGCCATGAGGGCAACTACAGTTGTAGACTCTTCTTGGTCAGCCACAGAAGCTTCCCTTTCCTCTGCTTCTACCATCTCCATGATCTCAGCCATGAGACCAACCTCTGTTTGAGCAATAATGGCATCCTCCAGATGAACACCCCAATCAAAGCTGCCATCCTGTTGTGCTACCAAAGCGTTAGACATTCCACCTTAACCTTGATTGCGGTTGTTGGAGTTGTTGTACCCTTGACTTTTTCCTTGGCTAGGTCTGATGAACCTCGATGCCGGTGCTTTGTCCTTTTGACATTCTCTTGCAAAATGCCCAAAGTTATTGCATTTGTAGCACTTGGCCTTGGATTTATCAAATCCCACCTTGGCATTTGAATGTCCACCATTAAATTTCCTGCCAGTTCTATTATGGAAATGCTTCGCCCTTCTCAAGATCAGGCCATATTCCATTGAATATCCATGTCCTCTATATCATCCGGATCCACCTGGTTGAAGTCTTCTTCTATGTTTTCAGGATCCGTGAGCTTACCGCCAACGGATTTCTCATAGGCAAGCATTCATGATGAGAATAAAGCCGCATGATCTTCAGCTATCTTGGCTATTGCTGATTGGTTAGCTGAAGATGTGGGAGAAAGATTTCTTTAGGAATTCTGGTGGTGAGATCCAGATGCTGCATAGCAAGCATGACCACCATAAACTTTTGAATCATCTTCCTCATGAGAGTTCCCTGAGAAAAGGGCAATTCTAGAACCCGATTACTTGGCTGTAGAAGACATCCCATAATACATAGAAGGGTCTTGTATTTGAGGTCTCCCTGAGCTCTCCTTTCTTTTTTGGTTCATATCATGTGCTTGAACCTTTCCTATTGCTTCATCAATTGTCATCTCATAAAACTTTGAATTCTCTCTCATCAAGGTAGTATACATTTCAAATTTTGATGGTAGGGCATCCAGAAACTTCTCAACTAACTCCTCATTTGGATAGATGAGGTTAAAAGCTTTCAACTCAGTTTGCAGATGATAGAATCTAGATATGAGCTCATCAATGGATTCATTCTCCAGATATCTGAAACACTCATACTGCTTTCTAAGAAGATCCCTCTTACTCTTCTCGATGTCACTGTTTCCCTCGAATCTCTTCTGCAAAGCCTTCTAGAGATCCTTGGAGTTATCATATCTTCTAAAGTTATGGAATAACTCCCTGGTCAAGGCCATAGTAATAGATCCATGTGCCTTCTTCTCTCTGTCATAAACTTTCTTTTCTTCTTCATTAGGTTTGGAGATAGGCTTGGGAACTTCTTCATCAAGATATGTATATGTGGGATGCTTATAACCCTCTAGAATGGGTATCCAAAGTGAAGATCGTTGTATGAGATATAATGTTCAAAGCGTGCTTTCCAGTTTGAATAATCATTTACATTAAGCAGCTTTGGTGGTTTTTGTGGGGTTCCAATCTCGTTGTCATAATTCAGAAGGTACCGAGGTTCTGAATATTTTCCATGGTTAAACACTTAGTCAAATTTCAGAAAAGTTAAAGGAACTTGCGCACTTGAAACTGGCCTTGCGCACCTAAGGAATTAGTCTTGCGCACTTAGGATTTGCACTTGCGTACTTAGCAAGTACGCTGGAGTAAAAGACAAGTACGCAGGATATAGCTTAAGTACACAGAAAATATGGTCTTGCGTACTTGGTAAGTACGCAGCAAGACTGTACTTGTTTCCAAATATGGTAAGTACGCAGATCACTTTTTCACCAACCCTCACCAACTTTTTCCGGTCACTGGAAACTCATCGGAGACAGAAAAAATGGAAGATATGACCAAAGAAAATGAGCCAAAGGGTCAGAAAATCATTTCTAACCAACCTTTGATGCTCAAAACACTCAAATACACAACAAAAGGTCGGTTTTTGAGTGATTTTTGCTTCTAAAATAGTGCTCAAGAGCTAACCCTATTTTATCACAAAAATACTAAACGACACTCTTTTTTTCTTGTAAAACTCTGTAGGATGTGTAGAAGATGCTCCTAACACACTCACCACACTTGAAATCAAGAGCTAAGCTCTGATACCACTTGTACGTCCTCGGGTGTCTCGGATCGTTACGTGTGGGTGTGTGAGTAGTCGGACCGGGTGCGGAATGCCTGTGACTAGGTGGAGAATCAAACAACACAAAGTAAACTGACAACGAAAGCACTTTCAAACTCCATCTATTATAAACTTGAAGGTTACAGAGAGAATACAACTGAGTGCGTATGACTGCGTACATAACTTCTGTGAACCTTGCCTATTTATACTAGACCTGGGCTCTGCGCACTTACCAAGTGCGCAGGGCAAATTGCTCATGCGTACTTAGCAAGTACGCAGAGAGTTCTTGCGTACTTGCCAAGTACACAGGAGATAACTCTTGCGCACATGCTAAGTGCGCAAAACACTTAGAGAAAACAGACAACAAGTACATACATCATAAATTACAACTCGATTACTAATACATACAGACACTAACATATAAAGACTAATACATACAAGACATGTACAAAAGCTAAGACACTATCTAGAGTGCTTGTCATCCAAAAGTGCTTCAACAAGAGCGTTTGTGTGACAGTCCACGAAGGTGAATGAGTGGTTTGATTTAATTAATTTTTGTTCAAATCAACCGATTTGATTGTGATTCAGAAACAACGGCTGTCGGGATTAAATCACGCGTTATACGGTTTGATTTTGGATGAACCGAGTCATGCTTGCGGTCTGAATACACTCGAGATCAATTGGTGCGTGATTTCCAGGATACATTACGCGTCAATTACACGAATTGATTACGGGTTGTTACGGTTTGACTTTGAGGAGTCAAATTCGTTTGAATTCGAATCATGCCCGCTTAATTGGACGAAAGTACATGAAGATTAGGCCGGGTTTGGGTCGATTATCGATTATACATGCTAGGGAAAGCCCGTAGTCGATGAATTGGTCGATTCTTGGTGTTGGATTTGAGGATTTAGTCCGGTTTGACTTTTAAAAGTCAAACAGGGGAAAATATCTTAAACTTGGTCCACATTTGACCTAGGGTTCAAGAATAAAGGGTTCAAAATGGTTTAGAGGGGTTAAAAAGGTTCAAGTATGAAATTCACATTTTTCTTTTATGGAAATCTAGTTTGTTATACTTATTTTATAAAAAAAATAAATTGTATATATTTGTTTTTATAAAATAATTAGGTGTATAAATGGAATAATACATGTATTTTTATACATAAGTATAATACATTTTTATGTATAAAATATGTAAAAACTTTATAAGTTTTATTTTTGATCTAAGTAATATATATATATATATATATATATATATATATTATATAAATAGGTATCTGCATATATTGATACATGATTAAGATAGTGAAATAATGTGAAAATATTGTGCTGAACGAGAACAAGACCGGAAATAGAATTGTAAACCAAAGAAAACAAAGTGAAATAATGCTCGGGAAAATTATGGATGTTACAAATCTAAAACCATCGTTTTGTTTATTATAATTTAGTACACGTACAAAAGCCTTCTTTGTATACTAATCATTTTATTATTTGTTTTAAACAACATCGTTATTTTGTTCAAACAAAGCGTTTATCAAACCTTTAGATAGTTTCTGAAATATAAATTTTCTCTTTAAATTAATTTTTAAATCAATAATTAATTAATTAAATATTTTAGCGTTTATCAAGCGTTTTATAAAACCATTATTTTTAATTAATAATTAATTATGACTTTTTCTCTTTAAATTAATTATTATTAAACCTTGGCTTAATTATTAAATTATTTAGTCATTATTTTTCTCTTAAAAATAGTCTCTTTATAATAATTTAAAATTAAATAAAAAGGTTTTCATTTAATTATCCATATAGATAATTTTTTAACTATTTTTCACCATTTTATTTACAAACAAGAATAAATTACAACTACTTATTTACAAACAAAGAGCACAAATCAATTATTCGTAAGCTCATTGCTCTGAATATCTACACAACCTTCTCGTTATCCTATACCTTCAGAAATGTAAGATTGTACTAGGCACCGCAATGAGATGAAGCATTTCGCGCAGGCATTAGCCATCCCTATAAACCTCAACACAGTTTTAAAATTTAAAAATCCAACTACCCACGTTATACATGAACGCCAAACAACACGCTTGCCTGCAACACTCGACTACGTGCAAAATTTGATAGTTTACATTACTCATGAGATCCAATAACATACATATTACATATGAACATTCACATGATACATGAAGCTTAGTTGTCTACAATATTCATGATACTAGGTTAATCACATGATACATGAAACTTGTTTGCTTGATACATGATTGAGCACACTGTACACGATCACATAATACATGAAACATAGTTGTATGCAATATACATGATATTACACTGATCACATAATACATGAAACTTAGTTGTTTGCAATATACTTAATATTACACTGATAACATAATACATGAAACTTAGTTGTTTGCAATATACATAATATTACACTGATCACATGATACATGAAACTTGTTTGTTTGCAATATATATTATACTGGATTGATCACATAATACATGAAACTTATTTGTTTGCAAAATACATGATACCAAATTGTTCACACTATACAATATACATGATACTACGTTGCTCATATTATACCTGAAACTTCAGTGTTTACAAAATGCAGGATACTAAATTGTTTACATTATACTAAATTGTTTACGTCATACATGAAAACTTATTTGATACTAAATTGTTCACATCCTACATGAAACTTATTTGTTTACAACACACATGATACTAAATTGTTCACATTATACATGGAACCTATTTGTTTACAATGTACATGACACTAGATCATACATAGAACTTATGTGTTTACATTATACACGGAACTAAATTGTTTACAATTGTTGCAACTGATCGATCACATTGTACACAGGACATGGTTATTACAGGCATCCATGAAAGCTACTCGGGTTTGACGTATTCTTGTTCAAACACGAGGAAGCTATGGAACCCTAAATTATGTCACGTTATTATCTTTAGTACCTGATTGACTCTACTATCTATGAACATAGTTATTTGTTAGTAACACATACATGAAAACAATGGTTACAAATTAAGTGATTTTGTGTTACCCCCCCCCCCCCCCCCCGACCCACACACAAAGTGGAATGAACTATACGGAAAATTCGGCGATTTGGATAATTACGGGTGCACACGTATTTATAAAAATCAGCGCATGGAAAACATAGCAAATTCTGTCATGTGTTATGACATGAAACCTATCATGATATATAATAACGAAACTAATGTGATATGACAAGGGCATGGTGGATACGCCGCTGGTACATCCTATATATAAGTGTTTCAATCATATTATCAGAAGTAGCGTTATTCGTGTCACGTTAAGTTTTATGTTGTTTGACAGGGTCAATGTTTGTGAAATCTCTTATCTATTGACAATTCTTGAACATATCAGATTATATCTTAAACAAGTTTTGATCATCAATCCTCATTAATCTCGTTTCGAGTGATGTTTTTCATTTTTAGAGTCCATATCATGTTTCAACAATTTTCTCCTTAATCCTCTTCAAACTAAATCCACCACCACCATCTGTGTCTGACGTGATAACCGGAGATGAATTGAGAATCCAACATGAATCTTTTTATCAGTTATACTCCTCAGACCGAAAGTCAAGACTCGTTTAGAATCCAAACCCTCATCTCTATGCTGATTCAGTAGCCTAAACTAGTTGAATTTCGGGACGAAATTCCCTCAACATGGGGATACTGTAACATCTATGATTTTTAGGCCATAATTTTTCTTTATTTATTTTATTATGTATAATAATAAAACACTTGAAGTCTCGTACTTACCCAAAATCATCATGTCACATTAGTTATTAATCTAAACATGTATCAATTTAAAATTTCAATCTTGCATTTACATATTATTTTTGTATTTAACATACGTATGTATATTTATGTAGATATATACTTTACTATAATAATTAAATCAAAATAAAACTTATAAAGTTTTAATTACATCTTTGTATATATATATATATATATATATATATATATATATATACACTTTACTATATATATACACATGTATTTAATTATAAAATTTAAATACATATACAATTGATTATATTAAATAAACCACTTATATAATTTGTAATCCTATTAAAATGAAATTTATTTCAATTATAAATAATTATAATAACAATTAGTGTATTTTTATATTTTATAAAAATAATTTTATAAATAAAATGATTTTAAAACAAATATAAAGGAATTTGATCAAATATGTTGAGCAATGAACCCCCTTTATTAGTTGAACCCCCTACATAGCATTGAACCCCACTTGTTACCTTTAAATCCATCCATTTGGACCCCCATTGATCCTCTTGAACCCAGACTACTTCAAATCACCTGAAATTTTGGGATTGAAATCATTCCCAAATCAATTCCTAAACGATTTGCAATCATATGGAAACTAGAAATCAACCAATTGTTTGAGAATCACGAATTATTACACCAAAAATGAAGACCAAATCTCCGTTAATCTCGTCCAATTAACAGATGTAAACGCGTTAAAACCATTCTATAAGATCCCATGGCCATTTGCAACTTGAAACCCAACCTCAAATCCGTCTTTTTCTTCTCTAAAAATTTTGCGATTGGAGCAAGGAGAAGAGGGAGCCGAGCCTCTCAGATTCGTCGATTCAAAGCCTTCCTTGTGTAGATTTTGTTCTAGGTAAGCATTACTCGTTAATGTTCGCACCTCTAGTTTTGATTTTCTTTATGCGATATAGGGAGGGAGCCTCTGTCACGATTTGGGAGTGTGGGGAAGATGATGAACTGGGTTCTATTGTTAAAATGCTTGGCATTCTGAATTAAATCAATCTAAGGCTGTAGAGCAACCGGTTAAAGCATTTCACCCACACAGCAGAGGTCACGGGTTCTAGATCTGGCCCCTGCTGCATTTTAACCCATTTTCTGTTTTGCCCCTTTCCATCACATGAATCATGACTTGTTCAAATCAAGGTAAGCTTGTATAAATAATTAGGTTAATAATGTAAGGTTTCATCTAAATCCTTTTAAAAGTGTTGTTAATTTAAATAATATATTTTAGAGAAATTCTTATAATTTTTTTTCTAAATAAACTAAAACGTTTTAAGCATATGTTAACCTAAACATTTTGTCTAAATAGACCCGATCCTAATCCTTGAGACCGATTAGTGTTTTACATACAAATATTAATTTTTAACGAGACTATTACTTATTAATAAATTAGTTTTGAATCGTTAAAGGCTCTGTCCTATTAATAGATTTACAAATAATAATATAAAAGTGACGATTATCTTATTAATAACGTGATTTTGGTCCACCTTTTGGCATTGGTCTTAATCGTATATTAAGATAGTTATTACATTTATATTTTTACAAATAATATTTATCATTGACACCTAAATTCCTTTTATAAATAAAAGCACCATTTACACATTCTATTTGTATCTTGTATCCTCGATCGTTCATTCATTCCAAAAGCCTAACATCCCAACTCATTCCATCGTTGTTCCCTTAAAACGTTCTACATTATAACAACATCTCTTATTTAACATAGGGGCACCCTTAATTGTTGTTGCTACAAGTTTCAAGTCCAACCCTCTACTTATCAAGGTGAGTTTACATAGCCCATTTTACATTTTACATACTTTGGGGTGAAACATGATTATTCAACAAACACTATTTGCAATTACACACGTACAATTCTACAATATGTGTTTATTTGTGTTTTGCGCTTGAATGCTATTAGGTTACATCAGGATAACATGTGTTGTTATGCCCTACATTTACATCAAGATAACATGTGTTGTTATGCCCTACATTTACATCAGGATAACAAGTGTTGTTATGCCCTACATTTACATCAGGATAACATGTGTTGTTATGCCCTACATTAGGATAACATGTGTTGTTATGCCCTTCAGTTGCAAGGTTTTATTTGTGCAACTAGCTTCACTTAGATTCTCCATAAATGCTTTATAAACCATGTATCATATTAATTGTACACTAAACATTTAAACTTTACTTGTGGTGTCAAAACCTATGTATGCTCACCAACTATTTATAGTTGACCCTCTCATTTTATCATGTTTCAGGTACGGATGTTTGAGTTAATATTCAAGTTACTTCACTTAGGATTGAGGACCGAGTTTTAAACTTAATAAAGATATTCATGTATTTATGACCTTTGTAAATGTTGTACTTGAATATTTGAGCTATGAAATGAAATTGATTGTTTAATTATCCCAACTTTAGTAAACCATGAGCTTATGAACAATCTACATGTCCCGCCCCGACGTTTCCGTCGTCGGTTAGAGTGCGACAGTAAGACATAGAATCTTCAAGCTCGTTGTCATCAGAATATGCTCCAAGAGACTCCCCCTTGACAACAGCTTCAGAAGATTGTTATCCGTCTTCAATATCATCAAACACTATGTAGTCTTTGTCTTGTTCATCTGACACTCTCTCTTTCTATATAGAAGAAAACTTGGGAGAAGGACCCCTTGTCAACTTCTGTCTGCAATATTAATTTTACACAGGAGAACAACCAAGAATAACCAACAATTAAGATATCCATGAAAGCTGAAAAAATAAAAATCTTTTTTTATTTTTCAAACAAGAGAAACACAAAATCTTTTTTGGTTTTTCTCTGTACAAACTGAAATGTAAATTACAAAATCACATCTTTTTGCTCGAACCTTATAAGTAAGAAGATCATATCAATATATATGATATATCAATCACATATCTAGGATATAAAATCCATATAACATCAAATTTGGTATCCTATGTCATTCTTTCAAGCCGTGACAAATCAAACCAATATCTTTCAAGATTATCACACTCTATCTTTTTCAAGACTTTCATATTGCATGTTATGATACGCTATAAACATTCAAAGAAAATAAGATTAGGCTATGGCACACAAATTCAAATTGTCAATATTATAAGATTTGAAACTAAAGCATCTCATTCCGGTTTCTTCTGAGTTAAGGTACCACTTAAGTATGAAATACAACATGTACCCCACTAGTATGCTAGTAGAAAGTAAATGCACTATCTTCAAGGCATACAAGATTTTACAAATGATTATCTAAATTTCCAAAATGAGGAGACATCACTTAGCACATGAATAGCAGAATCCAAATTGGATTGTATAGGAATCAATGAGATTCAGAATCTATGAATGGTTCAAAGCCGTGGCTTATATATGTGGAATCATAAGATTCAAGAACGTGGATCCAACTATTATCTGAATTATGAATTCAATGGAATCAGCAAAGATGATGTATCGATATGATCCAAGGGCTAGTATATGTTTGATAGATGTTGTCAAGTACATATCTTTATTATACTTCAAATTGCATGCTTTTCGGGACATGGGCACTGAACCAAACCGAATGAATAGTGCTAAAGACATAACCCGAAACTGATCTCATAGGACAATCTCTATTAAAAGCTAATATTCTTTATCTGGTAGTAATATTTTAATACACACACTCAGGCATAAAATGGGTTTAAATCACAATTGTAACATATGCAATTATGTTTTCACACTACTAATGGTTCAGTGACGCTTTTAGTCTACTAACAATTCAAATTATATGCATACACAACACTATCATTTCCTATTTGTGCAGTCTCTGAAGTTTAGATCAAAACATATAATTCAGATATATTAACATAAAGCACTAACCAGTCAATCTAAGGTCATGTGTGAAAGAACATCTACTGATGTACTATCATCTCTTCTTTAACTTCAAGTAATGTCGATTTTAACTTTTTCAATTTGTTTGGTTGTTTCAAAATCTTTTTGAAAGAAAGTAAAACAAAAGAAAATAAAATCTTCCATGAAAACATTTTCAGAAAAACATTTATTTGGTTACTCATGATTAAGCAATTCAATCAATTAAAAACTCAAACCGATGTAATCGAATGTATTTGAATGCCTTTGCCTTTGACACCAACACAATCTGTACTCCCACTGTCTTGTAGACTCCCCCTCAACTTGTCAAATGGTTGTATCAACGATTTTATGCGCACCATTGTCATCCTAAGTTTCAGGTTGCCTCATTCCTGTAGGAATGAGTTAGAGATCCTCATTCCCGAATCTCTTGATTCTCATTCTAAAGCCAATTCATTAGAATCTTTTGATTCTGAATCTTCATGATTCTTATATCCTTCGGGATCTGCTATTCTACACTCGTGCTAATAGAGATAATCTCATCTTGGAGATTGATCTAATCTTGCAGTAAAACATATATGTCTTGAAGATAATGCAATTTTAAATTTCTGTTGGACATATATGTGGGGTACACGATCTTATTCATTTAAATGATACTAACTCACATGAATTTAGTAGAAAAATGCTTGTAGTTTAAAATTTTATAATACTGCCAACTTAAGTTTACATGCTTTGTATTGCAAATTCGGTATTAATAATTGAGCATTTTATAGTCTGATCTTGTTTTTTTTGGAATTTATTGCATATCATTTAAGTTTTGAATGAAAAGTTTGAAAATATTGAAAGGAATAAGTGAATTAAATATCCCAAGAGTTTACTCAAGATGTGTATGCAAGATTATCATAGATTCTGATATATCTTAGGTGACCCATAGTTTGTGATAAAATGTCTGATTAACTATTCAGATACTGATATGATCTTCTGACTCATGATGTTCAAATAAAAAATATGTGTTTGTGTTGATATATTTCAAGAAAAATCAAAAATATGTGTTTCATTTTTGTACAGATAAAAACCAAAAATATGTGATTTTGTTTGTATAGATAAAAATCTAAAAAGATTTTATTTCCATCTTCCATTAAAATTCTATCTTTTATTTTATAAAATGTTCGGGATTAGATCGGATACATGTTTCAGATGGAAGGTAACAAGGTTGTATAGTGAAACACTCAAGTTTGAACAAGTGAGAAATTTCAAAATTTGTTAAGTGTTGATGATATGTTCACCTGTTTATGCGAACTTATCATGTTCGCCTGGTAAGCGAACTTAGCAAGTTCGCTTGGGTAAGCGAACTTGTTGGTTGTGTATATAAACTAATTCAGGCGAACTTGTTCAGTACCATTTGAAATTCTCATGCGAACATAGTTTGAGCGAACATTATCACAGTGGAGCGAACTTGATCTTGTGAACTATTGGTCTGGTTGATTGATTTTTCCGAGTTTATATCTCTTTCAGTTTGAGATTATGAATCTTTCTAAGGTGGTTTCATCAATTTTCATCCGTGAAATCGTTTGGAATCTATTTTTTTAATTGGAAATACACAGTGACTGTCAGACTTGTGTTGTTGAGTTTTTGACTTGTTTAAACGGTTCTAACTTGAAATTGATGTTTGATAATACTATATCGGGGTTGCATGTTATAGGTTAATTGTTTATTTTGCTCGAAATCCATCGATTTGAACTTGATTGAATTCTGGTTTGAATGTGTATCGACAGGCGAACTTGAGTTCGCCTCTTGCAACACTAAGCGAACTTAGTAAGTTCGCCTAGGGGAACAAAAGGTTTTGGACTTGTAATATATTTTTTGTGTGTGCAATTTTGTTTATTTCAGTACATCGTGTTCCATGTGTGTGTTTACTATATGCATGTGTTTGTTTGTGTATATATTCTAATGTTTGTTGTCCAACATTGTTAATGTAGGTCCCAGGGGCCTCGGTCGAGCACAGATGAAGACTGATTAGTGCAAAGTAATACCAGCCCGTTGATTCGTGGGGAGAACAGATGAAAGAAATGATGGACCAGAGTATATGAAAAACAAGAACAGATAAACAGAAAGATTGTACCAATAGAATTCTTCAACATAGGATTGATCAAGGAATCAATTGATTCAATGACATAGGGTAGCGTGATCCAACTGTTATCTGGATATATTCAATGGAATCAAGATATTGATCCAAGGGCTAGTATATGTTCCAACAAATGTAGTCAGAAACATATATTAGTTCAGTAACATATTGCATGTTTTTCGGGGCATGGGCAGTGAAGTGAACTGAAAAATTTGTGTTTAACGACATAACCGATACTTGTCTCATGAAGTACTTTAGATCTTATATTCTTTATCTGATAATGATCTTTTACACACACACCCGGCATACCATGGGTTCAAATCACAATTGTTATGTTGCCACACTACTAATGGACCAAAGATACTCACAGTCTATTGACAATCCAGACTACATACTAGTATCCAAATTAAAATATAAGCAGCAAGCATCAATTTTGTTAAGCAAAAGCAGTTATGAAGCTATCATTTCCCATACTGTGCAGTCTAAGAAGTTCTGATCAAAACATTTATCATAGATATATTAGATAAGCATCACAAAGTCCAACTAAGGTCATGTGTGACTGAACATCTACTGATATACTATCATTTCTCCTTATAACTTCAAGTAATGTCTATTTTAACTTTTTCACTTTGTTTGGCTTTTTCAAAATCTTTTTCAAAGAAACTAAAACGAACGAAATTAAACCTTCCATGAAAACATTTTATGAAAAACATTTTACTTGTTTACTCAGTATTAAGTAATTCAATCAACTAAAAACTCAAACCAATGTAATGTAATTGAAAGTCATTGCCTCTGTCACCAACATAATTCTATACTCCCTCTGTCCTGTAGTCTCCCCCTCAACTAGTCAAATGGTTGCATCAACGACTTTATGCTCACCATTGTCATCCTAAGTTTCAGGTTATCGTTTGGACTTTGTAAAATTCTTTCCAAAACATTGTGTGTGACATATTCTCCCCTTGAGCATCAAGTCGTTGAATCAAATAGATTCTCAGTTATCAACAAATCTTTACTCTTGCAGATGCCATTCCCTGTCATGTGCTATGAAGAACCACTATCAACAAACCAAATGTTATTAATAGTCCCTCTTGGTTAACCCTGCACAACTAACAAGAAACATTAATTTGAAATTGGGACCCAAGCCATGGTAGTCATGGGTCGTCCATCTGTATCAAAATAATAAACTTCAATCCATTCACAATTGAATCTCCCATCGAGTCTGAAACAAAAACTTTTGATTTCCAAACATACTTCTGTTCATTAAGTTCTTTTTGCTTAAAATGTGAAGTGCTTGAATAATCTTGTTCATTTGAAAAATGTTTAGTTTGTGAAAGCTCTTGTTGTTCTAAAAGTTTTCTCAATCTTCTTTTTCTCCTCCGTCTTTGAGGTCTAGAAAGCCTAACCTCATATTTTGAAGTACCCTTTAGTGTATCATGAGGTTTAACCACATTTGGGTTAACATAAGGCTTACCAGGAGTTCTTACCTTTTCTGGAGTAACATGTCGTTTACCTTTGGCATTGTGAGGACAAGCAATCCGAATGTGACCCACAAGACCACAGAAAAAGCAAGATCTCGTCTCACTATATTATCTCATATAAGGTATCTTCACACGATAAGATGCACTTGAAGAAGATTCACCTACATGAACTTCTTTTGGGAATTGTGACAGAACAAACTTTTTCTCAATAGGTTTTGATTCAGGCTTCACCTTCTCAGGAACTACATGCTTCTTTCCTTTATTTTTGTAAGGACAGTTCACCACAATATGTCCAATCTCATTACAATAAAAGCATGTACGCCTGTCTTTATAATCTCTGACATATGAACTCTTCTTGAATTTGAAGAACTTCCAAATGTATAATTTCTAGATGAATTAGAATCAACCCTTGGTTCCTCAACTTTAATATCTTTCGGTATCCCCTCTACCTTAGCTTCATCAAAATATTCATCATCACTCTCATCAGAATACACCATATCTTCACCTATGACTGGATTCACCTTCAGCACAGTCTTAGGATCTAAATCCTCATCTTTTATAATCTCAGGTGAATAATTTCCATTGAATGGTGGAGGAACATAACCAATACCACTAGTTCCCTTCCCCTCTTCAGTATTATCAATATAATATCCTAATAAGAATGATGAATTTCCAAAGCTTTCTAACTTTCTATGCAATCTGATCACCTCTTCTTTAGATTCAGCTAGTTCCTTATCTTTCTCAGCAAGATCATTATTTCGTTTCTCAATTTCTGCAAAGAACATATCCAGGTGATATGCATGCTCTTTGATCTTCAAAGTTAGAGAACTTATATCCCTCTTTAGTGATTCTATTCTTTCAACACACACATTCTCATTATCTTTTAATTTTTGATTTACCGTGTGCATTGATTTCATATCACAAATGAGGTTTACGTTGTCATCCATAACCCTCATCATTTTATCCTTCACTGAAATACAGTTAGAACAAAACATTTCAGAGTTAGAAACTACCGTATCCTTTTCTTCTAAAGAAGATGCACCAGGAGCCATGAATATGTCATCATCAGCTGCATTCTTTTGATCAATAATGATAGGCTCTGCATCAATTTCTGATTCAATCAGATCATCTTCAACTGTTTGAAAGCTTTCTTCAGTCATCACATCAGTCTTAGCAGATTGAGTACTTTCACCAGAACGAATACTCTCACTATCAGTTAAATCTGCAGAAGAATCACTTTGAGAATCACCCTGCTTCTCCAATACATCTTTGATCAAGACCACAAACGCTTGAGTAGTAGCTTCACCCTTTTTCTTCAAAGCTTCCCATAGATCTCTTGAAGTTGGACACTTCCCGACACTATGAAAGATTTCTTTTGGTAAAGACATCATTAAAGTTTCACGCATCTTCATCTCTCGATCAAACTTCTACTTTTCTACTTTAGTAAGAGCTGTCACTGGTTTAGGAACATTATAATATCCCAAGAACTCATAAGTAGGATGCACATATCCTTCACATATGGGTGTTCAAAAGTTTTCATCAGTTTCTGATACAAACTGTTCGAACTGGACATTCCAGCTACTATAATCTGATATGCACAAAAGCCTCGGTGGCATAGTTCCAAACTCATTATCATCACATGAAATTGACATTTTGAAATTTTTGCAAAAATATCCGGAAAAAATTTCCCGCCAAAATACTCTTTTTAAAAATTTCAAAAATTCAAAAATGATTTAACACAAGCATATAAACTTTTTTTTAAGAAGATAAGTTCGCCTGATACTTCCTGAGCGAACTTAATAAGTTCGCCTGAACTTCACTGAGCGAGCAAGACCACAAGCGAACTTGATAAGTTTGCCTAATCAATAAGTTCGCCTAATAAGTTTTCCTGATTCAGTTCGTCTCTAACAGAATGATTAAGTTCGCCTGGTTCAGCTCTTTAACCAAAACACGAACTCAGACCTCTGAAAATCATGATTTCTGATGTATATGATCAAATTAGACAAATCTGAACCGTAGGAATGTGTAGGGACTGATTAGGAACACTTCTATTCGATCAATTTCATCAAATGAATCCAAAATCAATCCAAAAGGATCAAAATTTCTCCATTTTTATTAGAAACACGAAAAAGATGAAAAAGTCTTCAAAACTCTGAATTTTAATGTTGATTGTACACGAAAACACCACGAATCAGCTGCTAATCGAGAGCAAAAGCTCTGATACCACTTGTAGGTCCCTGACTCGATGCGTGACGGATCTCTAGACTCGCGATACAACACGGTGATAATGTGCAGAATTCATGATCAACGTGCAACGTGTAACTCAATCAACAACACTATGTAAATAATCATCTTTGTATTTCCACTCAGAATATTAGTTTACAAGATCTCTCAGTTTCTGTTCTACACTGATCAACTCTGATCTTCACTAATCCACACTTAAAACTGACATGTAAACTTCTATTTATAGGAACACACAGCACCTTAGGCGTACTTAACAAGTTTGCTCCTAAAGATGCTTAGGCGAACTTGTTAAGTTCGCCTCTCTGTGAACTTGAACAATATTCCTTAGGTGAACTTAACAAGTTCGCTCCTAAAGATGCTTAGCCGAACTTGTTAAGTTCACCTCTCTATGAACTTACACAGAATTTTATCAACAGTTACAAAACATTTCCTAACAGATACTTTATGCATGTCATCATTCAATGTCTCTCACCAAGGAAAGCTGGCACTGATGGATTGAAATCTTCCTTACAAGCTGCAATGGTTGCTTTAACTCTGAACAAGCGTTTCAACTTTGCTTTATATATATACAGAGAACTTGTCATGAAGATCACTCCACCTGAAGGTCAAGGGTTTCTCATGTACCCTAGGTTTATACAAATAATCTTAAATCATCTGATTCCAAATCTACCTCAACATCCACAACATATTACTCTTACTCCAATTACTAAAAGGATCTTTACAGATTGTACAAGGTGAAACAACAGAATGTAAATATGATTCCAGTTCCTACTCCACTGTTTGGCCACATTATCAATCCCGATTATGTAGAGTCTCTTAATAACAATTGGTTTCATCATGAGGAGTTGTTATAGGAACAAGATCTAGAACAAGAACAGCAACAACCTCAACAACAACAAGCTCAACAGGTGCAACAAGAACAAGTTCAGATTCCTGTTCAACAAGAAAATGTTCAACTAAATGAACCAGCTGATGTTGATGCTGAAGTTCATGGTAATGTTCATGATAATCAAGACTAAGGCTGAACATGGATGATATTCAAGATAACATTGTCCAATCACCCATTCATGAAGCTGAAGGGAATGTGGTTGATATGAGTACAAGTTCTTCTGATGTACATGATGCTGATGATTCCGATTCTGATTCGTTAAGAGATTTCAGCTCAAGATATTATGAAAGATTGGCTAATGCTGGTAAAAGAGTGAAATCTCAAGCCAAGAAACCAAGACGTAAGTCTGTCCAGGGTCTTCCTCCTAGTGCAGTTCTTGGTAAAAGAACATTACTGGATGAATCTTCTGATTCTGACAAGGAGTTTACTCCTGCTCAAAAATCTTAGAAGCTTATGGCTGCTTCTGTTGCTGCTGCTACTAGCTCTCAGGGTGTTGAAGATGCTGATTTTGTGGACTCGTTGCTTATTACAACTCAGCCATCTCAACATACTTCACCTGATGCTACTCCTACTCCAATCTCAAGCTGTTCCTTCCATTTCTTCTGATACTGAGAGGATTGCATATCTTGAATCTCAAGTGGTTGCATTATAAGGCCAAGTTGATGTATTGGTGGCTAATGATTCTAGTAGGGAGTTAGTCATTCAAGATCAGGCTAAACAATTGTTAGATTGTAGAGCGTCTTGACGCTAAGGGGGAGATGAGGTTGAAGATGTTTGCCACAATGTTGAAATTCAAAGAAAAGATGATGATGGCAATGATCCTAATGTAAACAGTGAAGGTGATCGTCAATACGCTGACGTGAATCCTGTATCTAAGGTTTAGGGGGAGTTAACATCTGCTAGTATTGAAGGAAGTAAGAAAGGAAGTGAAGCTAATGATGAGATTCTACTTTTAGAGTTCTTTCAAAATGATTCTGATATTGAAGATGAAGCTAAAAAGTTTGAATGTCTGGATGATCTTGATGAATTATTTGATGATATAGAAGATGAAATAGTGGATACTGAAGTGGAAGAAGGAGAGATTGTTGAGATAGAGATTGAGAAAAGTATTGTTGACATTACTTATGAAGGTTGTGACGGTCTGAATGTGCCTTATAACTTCATTCAAGATTATGTTATTCCTGATTTTTCTAATGAAGGAATAATAGATTCTTTGGACTCTGGTGAAGCCGTGTCCAAGCCTGAATTTGAAGATGTTTCTGCTTAATCCAAGAATGAAACTGAAGCTGAAACTGTTCAATCCATGCAATCCATGTCATCTGCAGAACCAGTGATGTATGGAGACACTGGTATGACTAAAGAACAATGGATAAAGGTTGTGAATAGCTGGAAGAAAGTGTTACATGTTTCTCTTGCATTACCTGCTCAAAAGGAACGTTATGTAAACAAAGAGATGTGTGTTGGTAGAATTATAAGCTGGTTTTATGTTGAAGAAATTAAATTGTTTGCGTTGAAGAGATCAGATGGTGTTCAATATTTGAAACCTAGAATCAAGTATTTCAACACCTTACCTAGGTGTGAAATGAATGATTTTGCCACTAAGCCTCTGATAAATAGATCAAAGTTTGGGCTAGTGTAGGTCCTCATGGCACTTCTACAGATCGTTCTCGTGATAAGACGTGTTCTTAACTCGGAGTGCGGAATCCAACGAATCAACGATTGCATACACAAAAGACAATATAGACAATCAAGTAAATAATATTCACACTTGTAATCAAATTCATAATAGAGTTTACAGACTCAATCGTTCAACTCTGTTCTAGTTCTGATCGATCCTGTTCTCTCTGTTCAAACTGACTCTATAAACATCTATATATAGACAACTGACCTGCATTAGGCGAACTTAACAAGTTCGCCTCTAACAGACTAAGCGAACTTAACAAGTTCGCCTCAGACAGACTTAAGCGAACTTAACAAGTTCGCCTCTGTTAGACTAGGCGAACTTAACAAGTTCGCCTCTAGCATAACTTGC
This sequence comes from Smallanthus sonchifolius, assembly GCA_023525975.1. Taxonomy (NCBI): domain Eukaryota; kingdom Viridiplantae; phylum Streptophyta; class Magnoliopsida; order Asterales; family Asteraceae; genus Smallanthus; species Smallanthus sonchifolius. The sequence continues at coordinate 31,839,352 of CM042045.1, forward strand.
ATAAAATACTTAGAACGTTATACATAACAAAAACATAAAGACATTAGATGTAAACTATTACAAAGCTTTGTCATTACAAACTATGTCCTAACACACTCCCCCTTGACAATAGCTTGATCTTCAGTCTTCTATCTTAATGATGAGCTCTTCCAATTATCCGGTAATCTGCTGCCTGCATGCACTCCATATCTTCTACATATCTCCAACACTCTCTTATACTGCAATCCTTGTTCTCTCCATTCATCAGTGTACATGATCTCATTCTTTCTCAGCATTCTCTGATCTTTCTTTGAAAAATTAATAAGATTCATTGCGTCTAAGAAACACACAATGACCTTATTGTCTTTATCTTTAATCCTTGCTTAACCAGTATTAACATCGACATACCACCATTTCATATTCCCAAGGAAATCTTGAGGAATCTTCTTCAATGGTATCCTGTGTACAAATCGTTCACGTGATAAGACGTGTCGTTAACTCGGAGTGCGGAATCCAACGAATCAATGATTGCATACACAAAAGACAATATAGAAAATCAAGTAAATAACATTCACACTTGTAATCAAATTCACAATAGAGTTTACAGACTCAATCGTTCAACTCTGTTCTAGTTCTGATCGATCCTGTTCTCTCTGTTCAAACTGACTCTATAAACATCTATATATAGACAACTGACCTGCATTAGGCGAACTTAACAAGTTCGCCTCTAACAGACTAAGCGAACTTAACAAGTTCGCCTCAGACAGACTTAAGCGAACTTAACAAGTTCGCCTCTGTTAGACTAGGCGAACTTAACAAGTTCGCCTCTAGCATAACTTGCATAAAACACTTAGAACATTATACATAACAAAAACATAAAGACATTAGATGTAAACTATTACAAAGCTTTTGTCATTACAAACTATGTCCTAACAGACTCCCTCTTGACAATAGCTTGATCTTCAGTCTTATGTCTTCATGATGAGCTTTTCCAATTATCCGGTAATCTGCTGCCTGCATATCTTCTACATATCTCCAACACTCTCTTGTACTGCAATCCTTGTTCTCTCCATTCATCAGTGTACATGATCTCATTCTTTCTCAGCGTTCTCTGATCTTTCTTTGAAAAATTAATAAGATTCATTACGTCAAACAAACACACAATGACCTTATTGTCTTTATCTTCAATCCTTGCTTCACTAGTATTAACATCGACATACCACCATTTCATATTCCCAAGGAAATCTTGAGGAATCTTCTTCAATGGTATCCTGTGTACAGTACGTACTGGTTTGAATTTGTACTTCCAGGTCACTTTCCCAGTCTTTTGATCTATGTTCTTCACTCTCTTTCCTTTTTGAGGCTTTAGCTTTTCATACTTCCTGAACCACCTTCTCTCTTAATCAGATTTGCTATCACATCAGCTAATCCAAACTTGGATCTATTAATAAGTGGCTCTGAAGCTAGACCATTCATTTCACACCTTGGCAAGGTATTGAAATACTTGATCCTCGGCATTAAGTACTGAACACCATCAGATCTTTTAATAGCAAATAATTTTGTGTCATTATCATAAAACCAACTTATGATTCTTCCTACACACCTCTCTTTATTCACATAGTTTTCTTTCTGAGCAGGTTGTGCTTGAGACTTGGGTAGCACTTTCATCCAGCTATTCACAACTTCTCTCCACTGTTCTCTGGTCATACCTGTATTTCTGTACATCACAGGTTCTTCATTCACCTTTGGAGACTCAGTGTGAGTAGTATTAGCTTCAGCATCTGTATTGGATTGAATGTTTTCATCATCAGCGTTAATCTTAGAATCAACAGTATCTTCAGGCAGTGTGATGTCTTCAAAAGAGTCCATAGAATCTGTTGCTCCTTCATAATTAAACTCGGGAATAACATCATCTTGGATGAAGTTGTAAGGGACATTAAGACCGTCACAGCCTTCATAAATCACTTTATCTTGACTTTTCTCTATCTCTATCTCCACTATCTCTCCTTCTTCTATTTCATTTTCTGACACATCATCTTCTATGTCATTGAATAATTCATCAATGTCATCAAGACATGCTATCTTTTCAGCTTCTTCCTCCTCAGACTCTGCAAAGAACTCCAACAATAAGATTTCTTCTTCATTAACTCCAGGAGTATCTTTGTTTCCATCAATGGATTTTGATGTCGAGTCCCCCTGAACTTTAGATATAGGATTAACGTCAGCGTATTGACGATCACCCTCAATATTACCAGAAGGATCATTGTCTTCATCATCATGTCTTTGAATAGACTCAGTGTGACATGTATCACGTATCCTTAACTCCCCCTGAGCATCAAGACGATCAACAGGTTTGGACACTAATGCCTGCATATCAGCAATCTACGTAGCTTGAGTCTGAATCACCAGCTGTCTTTGAGTATCAGTAGATACAAGAGTATCCACCTGAGTTTGTAAAGCAAGCACTTGAGATTCAAGGAAAGTAATCCTATCAGAATTAGAAGGCTTAGAAGGACCAGCCGAAGATTGTGGAACTGAAGTAGTAGGAGTAGGAATAACCACAGGAGGAACAGAACTTGGAGGTGTGACAATTAAGGAAGCAACAAAAGTAGCATCCTCTACACCTTGTGAAGATTGAGCAGCAACAATTGAAGCAGCCATAAGCTTTTGAGATTTAGGATCTAGATTAAAATCACTATCAGAACTCTCATCCAACAATGTTCTTTTTCCAAGTACTGATCCGGAAGGAGGATCCCGAACAGACTTACCTCTTTGTCTTTTGGCTGTAGATTTAAGGCGTTTACCAGAATTAGCCAATGGTATACGAGCCAAGCTTTCATAATGATCTGAGGAAAAATCTCTAGACTCATCAGAATCGGTTTCTTCAGAAATAGGTAAAATTGTATCACTTGAGCTAGAACTCGACTCAGTATCTGTTACCACATTCCCTTCAGCTTCATGAATGGACGAGTTCACAGCTTCATCAACAAAGTCATCCATATTCATCCCTAGATCTTGTTCATGTTCATGAACGACCTCTTCTAGAACAGGTTCATTAACAGGTATAACAACCTCAGCTTGTGGAATTGGAACTTGTTCTTGAATAGGAATTTGTTGTTGTACGGGAACTTGTTGTTGTTGTTGAACTTATACCTGTGGAATAGGTTGTTGTGGTTGTTGTTGTTGTTGTTGAACATTCTGACCTTGTACTTGAGCTATCTCATCAGGATTAAACCAGTTTTCATTTGGTGGTTCAACATAATCATGATTGATTAAGTGACCAAACAATGGAGTTTTAACAGGAATCAACACTTGATTCTGTTGTTTCACCTTAGTGCAATACGTAAAGATACGCTTGGACATCGGAGTCAAAGTTAATCTAATCGGATGTTGTGGGAGATCAGGAAGAAGATGATTCAGAATCATTTGGATGAACCGAGGATACATAAGAAATCCTTGACCTTCAGCAGGTGTGATTTGCATAACCATCTCTCGATAAACATATCGTGCAAAATTGAATCGCTTGTTCAACGTCAAAGCTACCATTGCAGCTTGAAGAGTAGTCTTTAAACCATCTGTATCAGCTTTTTGAGGATAGAGACATTGTATAATCACATGCATGAAATATCTCCATTCACCCACCAAACCACCTTTATGTGCCTGTGCATCATTAGGTCTACCACGGTAACCCATCCTCTGAAAGCATCCCATGATCAATGTATTAGGATATGATATAGGATCATCAACAGCACCACCTAGTGCAAGAGCAGCACGAATAGTTTCTTCAGATATTGCAATCTCCGTATTGTTGACAGTGGCACGAAAAACATGAGGTTCTAAATCTGTATCTGAATGAACTGTGTCCCAAAATTGTTGAATATACACCAGACTTATGTAAGGATCTGCAGATAATGCAACACGAAGTCGTGAACGATTCAGAAATCCGATAATCCCTTGAAAGTTTATGGCCTCTGACATGTTAGGATCTAACAATGCCACCTGGTTATATTTGTATTCGACACGACGAGCCATCTGAAAAATAGTTGGACAACAAACACATTAGACAAATAACAAACAGAAACAACACAAAAAACAAATTTGAAACAAAAACAAAACAAACAAAAAATTTCGCTTAGTGTTTCAAGAGGCGAACTTATTAAGTTCGCCTAGACAATTTCGCTTGAACAAGTTCGCCTGAACTGTCTGACGTTTCAAATTCAAACTCAGAAATCAAATTTCTTTCAAAACCTGTGGAAATCATGAAATAAACATTGCAAACAAATCGATTAGTACTACTAAGTCAAAAACAATGATCAATTTCAAGATTTAAGGCTGATATAACAACAATTAGGGCAAAAACAGTCACGTCATCAAAACCGAAACAAAAACCTCAATTTTCTCACAATTTAACGGATGAAAATCGATGAAATTACCATAGTTACGTTCGCAATTCGATTTTAGAACCGGAATGTACATATTAACAACCAACAACCACTTAATTTGAAAATTTAAAAAAACTTCGACGGATCGGATAAGTTCGCTTTATCTGTGAAGACGATGAAGTGAATAAGTTCTCTTGGACAACCCTTATACAGATTAAGTTCGCTTATTTAGGCGAACTTGTTAAGTTCGCTTAGCAAGCCCTAGGCGAACATAATAAGTTCGCTTCACCAACATCAGGCGAACATATTAAGTTCGCTTCATCAGAATTAGGCGAACTTAATGCCTTCAACTTTCCCTTGATCAAATTTTTACCAACTTTCAATCCGTCACTTCTTGAACTTCCGTCAGCAGCATGTATTTGATCAAATCCTGAACAATTTAATAAAGATTAGAATTTTCATGGAAAATAAAAAACAAAATCTTTTTGAATTTTATCTATACAAACGGAAACACATATTTTTGAATTTTTATTTGTACAAACGGAAACACATATTTTTGGATTTTTATCTGTATAAAGTGAAATCACATATTTTTGAATGAACATCATTAGTAAGAAATCATATCAGTATCCGAGTAGTTCATCACACATTTTAGCAATAACCAAGGGTAACCTATGATATGAAATAATCCAACTCATTTTGTACTCTATGAATCTTTTTCAGTATTTTATAAATCAATCAATTTGAATAGTATTTGAAGTGATACGCGATAAATTTCAAAGTAAATAAGATCAGGTTATGAAACGCTCATTTAATCATACCGAATTTGTGATATAAAACATGAATTCTTAAATTTGTCAATATTATATTATTTGAAACTATAAGCGTTTATTCTCCAAATTCATGTGATTTAGTACTATTTAGATGAAAAACATCGTGTACCCCACATATATGCCAAACAAAAATATAATTTGCACTATCTTCAAGACATATATAGTTTATTTTAAAATTAGATCAATTTTCAAGATGAAATTATCTCATTTAGCACAAGAATAGAAGCAGATTCCAAAGAATATAAGAGTCATGATGATTCAGAATCAGAAGATTCTAATGAATTGGCTGCATAATGAGAATCAACAAATTCAGGTATGAGGATCCAATTATTATCCAGACAAGTTTCAATGGAGTCAGACTAGAGGATGTACCTAACTGATCCAAGGGAGAATATATGTTTCAATAGATTTTGAAAACATATCTTAGTTCAACAAAACATTGCATGTTTTTCGGGACATGGGCAGTAATGTGAACTGAAATAGTTTTGTGCTAAAGAAATAATTCGATATTGGTCTCATGAAATTATTTAAAACCATATATTCTTTATCTGATAATGATCTTTTACACACACACCCAGTCATATAATGGATTCAAATAACAGATGTAATCATATCATATTTAATTTTCACACTACTATTAGTTTCAAAACTGTAACATTTCGGATTTTAGTATTCCTATTTCAATTCAATATAATGCAATTTCAAGTTCTATACTCGTGCAATGTCTTATTATTTTTCTTGCCGTAAACTAAATGCAATGATTCTATATAAATTCGCAAGTTTTACTCGATTATATACATTTAAACGCTAAACAAGAAACTATTTTATTCAAACTTATCAAATCTAAAAAGTCAAGGACTAAAGTTGAAAAATGTCAAGAAACCCTAATTAGACACGGTCGTGCTTCGACCAAGCACGGTCGCGCCAAATGCTTTGGCACGGTCGCGCGTTTTGCTTTGGAACGATCGCGCCCGGTGCCTAGGCACGATCGCGCCTATCTTCGCACGGTCGCGCCTGCGTAACAGTCGAAGCGTAATTGTGACTTTAATCATCCGATCGTTCGAATTCGTAACATTAACACGCTTTATTCACATTAACAAACATAATAAACATTCCCATTACTCAAAATCGCTTCGGTTTTATCCTACCATGTTCCAATCGATTAAGCATCTCAAAGAGAACCCAAATTCCCTCAACCAATCCGAATACTCTCGATCAATTCATCCTCAATCGGTAATCAAGCCTCTCTGAATCATCCGAAGCCGCTGAAGCAACCAGAACTGCAGCCGAAGTCGCTGGAAGCCGTTCTCTCCATCGCCGGAACTCCATCCTACCGTTCTCCTTCGATTCGATTCTATTTCGGGTAATTGAATCTTCTATTTCATTCGTTTCTGTATCAGTATCGAAAGCCCCTATTCAATTTGGGCTTCCATTATACGAATTGATCCGAATCAGAACTCTCATTTTATAAAAAAATGATTTAATCGAATCCCTACTTAATCGCGATGTTCATGCAGTTAAACTATATGAAAAGACTCGTAATAAACCATTAATCAAAAGCCCTAACAATTCCAGCGTTTAAATTACAAGAAATTGTCAATTCGTGTCTGACTTAGAAGAGACACGGTCGCGCTAATCATCTAGCGCGGCCGTGCCTCATGTAGCGCGGTCGTGCCGATTAGCAGCGCGGTCGTGTCCTCCTGTCCAGACCTTGTCATGCCCTCTGGGCTAGTCTCTGTTGTGTCTAAAGGTCATAGACACGATCGTGTCTTTCCGAGGCACGGTCGTGTGAGACTCAGTCTTTTTAACAGAATTATAATTTTTATATTTTAATCAGTAAATGTTTCAGATTTTATAAAAATATGTTTTCTGTATTTAAAAATAGATTAAAAGTTTAATCTTGACATGAATATAATTTATTGAAAAGTTTATAAAAATTAAATTTATATTTATTATCTTATACTTAAATGATATTTTAAATAATTAAGTTACAAAATTTATAAATAATGATTAGTTATTTAATTTACATTTTAATACAAAATCATTTATTTATTTATACTTAATTTCAATTAATATTTACATTATTTCATAAACTACAATTATACACTTATTTATTTAATTCAAACCTAATTAAATTGTTTCAAACATATTTTACTTCAAACTTTATATATTTTATCCAATACTTTTTAAATACAAATCAATGGTTTTATATACAAATTCAACTTTCATTTTAGACTTAAACTTTATGCATCTAGTTGATTCAATACACATTACTCTTTAGGTTAAAGTGTGCATTTCAAGGATCTTAATTGCTATCTATATTACTTGTTAGCTTCACTTCCATACCAAGTTAGTATTCACAACCCCTTTTTCTCTTTTACACTTTTGGGGTGGAACATGAACTCTATACTCATTACACATTACACATTTACATTTACACAAACAACACAAGTGCAAAAATCCTATATACATACATGTGTGCAAAAATTTGAGCTTTGTGCCCGAGTGCTAGGTGTGTTAACCTTTGTATGCTCTTATGTGCAATCATTAACTATACAAGCCGACGGTTTTCAATGGTGGATCTATTGAGTCTGACAAACCCACCCATGGTACGCGGTGATTGAAACCGACAACACATTTGTTTTGCATGCTAGTTACAAGGTTTGATTGTACATTTGGTTACACAATAGTTACTCCCCATAAACGCCTTATTTATCATGTCATGTAAAGGATTTGTTTTCATCTATATGCTATCTATATACAACTGTGTTATACTCACCAACTTTTTAGTTGACTTTATTTTATTCATGTTTCAGGCCCCAATATGTGAGATTGATTCAAGACGTGTTCAACATAGGATTTGGACTTAGCAAAATAAATCAAGAATTTTATGAGTTGTTATGTTTCTTGTTTGAATTTGATCTTGTACTTGGATTTCTTGTAATGCAAATTTGACTTTAATATATTTCAAATTAGTCAACCATGTGCTATGAACAGTCTTACATGTCCCGCCCCGATGATTCCGCCATCGGTCGGGGTGTGACAGATTGGTATCAGAGCCTTGGTTATAGGGAATTAGGTTATTAGACACCTTGACCTAGACTATAACTTTAGGGCACCCACTTATGCTATATTCCATGATTTTTGTGCTATGTGTTACATGCTATGTGCTACATGCTTATCATGATAAATTATTATTATATTTGATGCTTTACTTGATAGAAATGCATGACTTATTAGGATCTTCTTAAATAATAATTTAATAAATAATATCCTTTCCTATATCCTAAAACCTTATAATATTTCTATCTTCTTTTCTATCTTTATTCTTTCTAAGCATGTGGAAAATTCTTGAAGCAAAGATCTTTAAATTTTTATTTTCTTCGTTAAGGTTTTTTTAAACTTGTTAAATTATTTGAGGACACGTGCAATCTGGAAGGGTGACACCTGTATTTTGGGTTTTCTGTCTAGGAAAGCATTTCGCATAAATCCCAATCAACCGAGGGACCCGTATGCTTTCCTGGGAATTCCCGAGATGAGTGTTTACCTATAGGCTAAAGCATGTCTCCTTGAAAATTATATGAGTTTAAATTAACCTTAATGTGCCATAGTATTCAAGTGATTTTATCAGTTTTTGAGTACAATCCAAACTATGAATATCTATCTTTTTATTTTGTTATCTCATTCTATTAAATCCTAGCAATTCTCATAAGTTCTTACAATCTTTTCTTGTTTTGTGAAAATCTGTAGAATGCCTCCTCGTCGTGCTCCCGCCGCCAACGCCAACTCCGACATTGCTGCTATTCTTACCCAATTGGTGACACAACTCACCCAAGCCAATGGTGCCACTAATGGCAATGGTGGAAATGGAAGCAATAGTGGTAATAATGGTGGTAATGGTGGAAATGGTGGAAATAATCCATCTCAATGCACCTTCAAGCACTTCAATTCGTGCAATCCCCTAAAGTTTTATGGAACCGAAGGAGCTACTGGACTCCTTCAATGGTTTGAAAGTATTGAGAATACCTTTCTCAATAGTGACTGTCCCGACAACCTCCGCGTTCGTCATGCCACAAGTGTCCTCCAAAAGCGGGCACTTACTTTGTGGAATGGGGAGAAAAGGAATAGGGGTGTTGATGTAGCTATGGCCTTACCTTGGGATGTGGTCAAAAGGCTTATGACCGACGAATTCTGTCCTCGAAATGAAGTGAAGAAGTTAGAGGCCGAATTTTGGGATCTTGCCCAAGATAGTGGGGAAAGCTTAGCATATACAACTCGGTTCCATGAGTTGAGTCTTCTAGTGCCCCACATGGTCACTCCTTTGTCCCGTTGTATTGAGAAATATATTGGTGGGCTACCAAGACAAATCCAAGATACTGTCTTAGGTAGAAATCCTGCTACATTGGAAGATGCCATCCGCCTGTCTGCTACCCTAACTGATAATCATGTGAAAGCTGGAACTCTTACTAAAAAGGGTTCTAAGAAAACTGCTGAAACCGTAACCCCTCCTACCCACAACAAAGAAACCACAACTGAACCCCCTCGCAATAACAAAAAGAGGAAGGTTAGAAATGTTGCTGTGGTTACTCCTGCTGTTCCCGTCAACCAAGCTGCACCTATGGTTCAAGCACAGGTCAAAAAGCCATATGGTGGAATTTACCCACTTTGTGCCACCTGCAACTACCATCATCCCCAAAACATCCCATGTCGGCTTTGTACTTATTGTGGGAGATATGGTCATACGGTTAATGTTTGTAGGACCAAAGCCCTTACGGGCCAAGTCAACCCTCCAAACCAAACCGTACCTCAAGTGGCTAACCAAGGTGCTCCCGCCATTGCTAATGGGCATGCTTGTTATGAGTGTGGTGACCCGAACCATTTTCGTAATCAATGTCCAAGACTTGCAAATGCTAGACAAGGTGGAGCTCGTGGACGTGCGTTCAACATAAACGCCAACGAAGCTCAAGCCAACAATGACGTGGTTAATGGTACGTTCCTTGTTAATAGTCAATATGCCTCCATTTTGTTCGATACCGGTGCCGATAAAAGTTTTGTGTCACTTAATTTTGAGCCTTTACTTGCAAAGACACGATCCCAATTAGAGAAAACCTTCACCGTTGAAATAGCAAATGGTGACTCCCTTACAATTGAGTCTATTATCTATGATTGCTCTTTAGAACTTAATGATCATGCATTCCCAATCAACCTTGTTCCAATGCCACTAGGAAGCTTTGATATTATCATAGGTATGGATTGGCTATCAAATCATCATGCCGAAGTCTTTTGCTTTGAAAAGTGTATCCGAATTCCGCTACCATCGGGAGAAACATTAAGGGTTTTTGGTGAAATGCCTTGCAAGGGTCTTAAATTGATGTCTTGTACTACCGCTCAAAAGTACTTACGAAAGAAGTACATTGCTTTCTTAGCTCATATTGTTCAAAAGGATGTCAAGGAGAAGAGTATTCAAGACATTCCAATCATTCGGGATTTCCCCGAAGTTTTTCCTAAAGATTTATCCGGTCTTCCTCCCGTTCGTCAAGTCGAGTTCCGTATTGATCTCATGCCCGGAGCTAACCCTGTTGCTAGAGCTCCTTATCATCTTGCACCTTCCGAAATGCAAGAGCTCGCAAGTCAACTTCAAGAACTCTCCGATAAAGGGTTCATTCGCCCGAGTCATTCACCGTGGGGTGCACCCGTCTTATTTTTAAGAAGAAAGATGGATCATTTCGCATGTGTATTGACTACCGCGAACTCAACAAGCTTACCATCAAGAACCGTTACCCTTTGCCTAGAATCGATGATCTCTTCGATCAACTTCAAGGTTCTACTTGTTTCTCGAAGATTGATCTTCGATCTGGCTATCATCAGCTCCGTGTTCAAGAAGATGACATTCCTAAGACTGCCTTTCGAACAAGGTATGGTCATTATGAGTTCATGGTTATGCCTTTCGGATTAACCAATGCACCCGCAGTTTTCATGGATCTCATGAATCGTGTGTGCAAACCGTACCTTGATAAATTCATGATCGTCTTCATTGACGATATCTTAATCTATTCCAAGACTAAAGCCGACCATGAAGAACATCTTAGATTGGTTTTGGACCTTTTAAAGAAAGAGCAATTATATGCCAAGTTCTCCAAATGTGAATTTTGGTTTAAAGAAGTTCAATTTCTTGGTCACATCGTCAACGACAAGGGTATTCATGTTGATCCTGCTAAGATTGAAACGGTTAAGAATTGGAATGCCCCGAAGACTCCTACCGAAGTTCGTTCTTTTCTTGGTCTTGCGGGTTATTATCGTCGTTTCATCTCAAACTTCTCAAAGATTGTTGTCCCTCTTACCGCTTTGACCCATAAAGGTAAAACTTATGAGTGGGGACCGAAACAAGAAGAAGCTTTCCAAACTCTTAAGCATAAGTTGTGCAATGCTCCCATTTTCACTCTTCCTGATGGAAATAATGATCTAGTTGTCTATTGTGATGCTTCTAACCAAGGTCTTCATGCAACGAGGAAAAGTAATCGCTTATGCATCAAGGCAACTCAAAATTCATGAAAAGAATTACACGACGCACGATCTCGAGTTGGGTGCGGTCGTATTCGCGTTAAAGATTTGGAGACATTACCTATATGGCACGAAATGTGTGGTATTCACCGACCACAAAAGTCTTCAACATATCTTCAACCAAAAAGAACTCAATATGAGGCAACGACGTTGGGTCGAACTCCTTAACGACTATGACTGCGAAATTCGTTACCATCCCGGCAAAGCGAATGTCGTAGCCGATGCTTTGAGTCGAAAGGACCATGTTATGCTTCATTGTGCCCGTATTCAAACCAATATTCAAACCCGTATCTTAGAAGCTCAACACGTCTCGGTAACCGAGGGTAACATGTATGAAGAAATGTCGTGTGGTGTTGAACTTCTTCTTGAATCAAAACCCAATGGCTTACTATATTATTTGAATCGTATTTGGGTTCCCGATTGTGATGATCTCCGTGCATTTCTCATGAACAAGGCTCATAAGACTCGTTATTCTATTCATCCTGGTGCGGATAAAATGTACCAAGATCTTCGCCAACTTTATTGGTGGCCCGGTATGAAGAAGGACATTGCTCTTTATGTTGCCAAATGCTTAACTTGCTCCAAAGTCAAAGCCGAACATCAACGTCCTTCTGGTTTGCTTGAACAACCGGAAATTCCCGTGTGGAAATGGGAAAATTTAGCTATGGATTTCATTACCAAGCTCCCTCGCACCTCGAGTGGTTATGATAGTATTTGGGTGATCATTGATCGTCTCACCAAATCTGCCCACTTCTTGCCTATTCGTGAAGACTTCAAAGTGGAGAAATTAGCCCGAATTTACATTGATGAAATCGTGAGCCGTCATGGTGTTCCCTTGAACATAATATCCGATAGAGACGCTCGGTTCACTTCTCGATTTTGGCAATCTCTCCAAAAGGCTCTTGGTACTCGATTGGATTTGAGCACGGCTTACCATCCGCAAACTGATGGTCAAACCGAGCGAACAATCCAAACTCTTGAAGACATGCTTAGAGCTTGTGTAATCGATTTTGGTGGCAATTGGGATTCACATTTATCCCTTATTTAGTTTTCTTACAACAATAGCTACCACACAAGTATCAACATGGCTCCATTCGAAGCTCTCTATGGTCGCAAGTGTCGTTCTCCGATCTGTTGGAACGAGATTGGTGAAGCACAAATCACCGGTCCCGAGTTAATTCAAGAAACATCCGACAGGATTATTCAAATCCGTGACAATATTCGAGTAGCGAGGAGTTGGCAAAAGAGTTACGCCGATAAACGTCAAAAACCCTTGGAATTCCAAGTCGGTGATCTTGTTCTTCTTAAGGTGTCTCCTTGGAAGGGTGTGGTCCGTTTTGGAAAGAAAGGCAAGTTAGCACCTCGTTATGTTGGACCATTCAAGATCCTTGAAAGGATTGGGAAAGTGGCTTACAAGCTCGAGTTACCTCCATCTCTTCGCAATGTGCATCCTACATTTCATATATCTAATCTAAAGAAGTGTCTCGCTGATGAAAATCTCCATATACCGCTTGACGACGTGCGCATTGATGAAACGATGCACTTCGTTGAGAAGCCGGTGGAAATTATGGATCGTGAAGTCAAGTAACTCAAGCGAAGTCGTATTCCTATAGTCAAAGTTCGTTGGGAATCTAAGCGTGGTCTTGAGTTCACTTGGGAACGAGAAGACCAAATGAAGCTCAAGTACCCCCATCTTTTTACTAATAATGTTGTTCCCTCTAGCTAAATTTCGGGACGAAATTCTCTCAACATGGGGAGACTGTAACATTTCGGATTTTAGTATTCCTATTTCAATTCAATATAATGCAATTTCAAGTTCTATACTCGTGCAATGTCTTATTATTTTTCTTGCCGTAAACTAAATGCAATGATTCTATATAAATTCGCAAGTTTTACTCGATTATATACATTTAAACGCTAAACAAGAAACTATTTTATTCAAACTTATCAACTCTAAAAAGTCAAGGACTAAAGTTGAAAAATGTCAAGAAACCCTAATTAGACACGGTCGTGCTTCGACCAAGCACGGTCGCGCCAAATGCTTTGGCACGGTCGCGCGTTTTGCTTTGGAACGATCGCGCCCGGTGCTTAGGCACGGTCGCGCCTATCTTGGCACGGTCGCGCCTGCGTAACAGTCGAAGCGTAATTGTGACTTTAATCATCCGATCGTTCGAATTCGTAACATTAACACGCTTTATTCACATTAACAAACATAATAAACATTCCCATTACTCGAAATCGCTTCGGTTTTATCCTACCAAGTTCCAATCGATTAAGCATCTCAAAGAGAACCCAAATTCCCTCAACCAATCCGAATACTCTCGATCAATTCATCCTCAATCGGTAATCAAGCCTCTCTGAATCATACGAAGCCGCTGAAGCAACCAGAACTGCAGCCGAAGTCGCCGGAAGCCGTTCTCTCCGTCGCCGGAACTCCATCCTACCGTTCTCCTTCGATTCGATTCTATTTCGGGTAATTGAATCTTCTATTTCATTCGTTTCTGTATCAGTATCGAAAGCCCCTATTCAATTTGGGCTTCCATTATAGGAATTGATCCGAATCAGAACTCTCATTTTATAAAAAAATGATTTAATCGAATCCCTACTTAATCGCGATGTTCATGCAGTTAAACTATATGAAAAGACTCGTAATAAACCATTAATCAAAAGCCCTAACAATTCCAGCGTTTAAATTACAAGAAATTGTCAATTCGTGTCTGACTTAGAAGAGACACGGTCGCGCTAATCATCTAGCGCGGCCGTGCCTCATGTAGCGCGGTCGTGCCGATTAGCAGCGCGGTCGTGTCCTCCTGTCCAGACCTTGTCATGCCCTCTGGGCTAGTCTCTGTTGTGTCTAAAGGTCATAGACACGATCGTGTCTTTCCGAGGCACGGTCGTGTGAGACTCAGTCTTTTTAACAGAATTATAATTTTTATATTTTAATCAGTAAATGTTTCAGATTTTATAAAAATATGTTTTCTGTATTTAAAAATAGATTAAAAGTTTAATCTTGGCATGGATATAATTTATTGAAAAGTTTATAAAAATTAAATTTATATTTATTATCTTATACTTAAATGATATTTTAAATAATTAAGTTACAAAATTTATAAATAATGATTAGTTATTTAATTTACATTTTAATACAAAATCATTTATTTATTTATACTTAATTTCAATTAATATTTACATTATTTCATAAACTACAATTATACACTTATTTATTTAATTAATTTACCTAATTAAATTGTTTCAAACATATTTTACTTCAAACTTTATATATTTTAACCAATACTTTTTAAATACAAATCAATGGTTTTATATACAAATTCAACTTTCATTTTAGACTTAAACTTTATGCATCTAGTTGATTCAATACACATTACTCTTTAGGTTAAAGTGTGCATTTCAAGGATCTTAATTGCTATCTATATTCCTTGTTAGCTTCACTTCCATACTAAGTGAGTATTCACAACCCCTTTTTCTCTTTTACACTTTTGGGGTGGAACATGAACTCTATACTCATTACACATTACACATTTACATTTACACAAACAACACAAGTGCAAAAATCCTATATACATACATGTGTGCAATAATTTGAGCTTTGTGCCCGAGTGCTAGGTGTGTTAACCTTTGTATGCTCTTATGTGTAATCATTAACTATACAAGCCGACGGTTTTCAATGATGGATCTATTGAGTCTGACAAACCCACCCATGGTACGCGGTGATTGAAACCGACAACACATTTGTTTTGCATGCTAGTTACAAGGTTTGATTGTACATTTGGTTACACAATAGTTACTCCCCATAAACGCCTTATTTATCATGTCATGTAAAGGATTTGTTTTCATCTATATGCTATCTATATACAACTGTGTTATACTCACCAACTTTTTAGTTGACTTTATTTTATTCATGTTTCAGGCCCCAATATGTGAGATTGATTCAAGACGTGTTCAACATAGGATTTGGACTTAGCAAAATAAATCAAGAATTTTATGAGTTGTTATGTTTCTTGTTTGAATTTGATCTTGTACTTAGATTTCTTGTAATGCAAATTTGACTTTAATATATTTCAAATTAGTCAACCATGTGCTATGAACAGTCTTACATGTCCCGCCCCGATGATTCCGCCATCGGTCGGGGTGTGACAAAAACACTTCTAGTCTATTGACAATTCAAGTTTCAAAACTCATACACAAATTTGAAAACAGATTATCAATATTAGAGCATGCACAACACTATCATTTCGCATTTATGCAGACTTTGAAATTTAGATCAAATCAACTCAGTCTAATCAATTGTCACACCCCAACCGACGGCGAAATCATCGGGGCGGGACATGTAGACTGTTCTTGAGCACAAGGTTGACTAAATTGAAATATATTAATCATCCAAATTCATTTCAAGTATTCAAAACAAAACCAAATCAAACCAAGTCCATAAAATGAAATACATAATCCTTTATTAAAAATTATCTAGGTCCAAAACTTATGTGTGACAAGTCTTGATCAAAATCACACATTAGTACCTGAAACATGAATAAAATAAGGTCAACTAAAAAGTTGGTGAGCATACACAGCTTTAAACATAGATAGCATATAGATTGTAAATAAACAAATCCTTACATAACATGATAAAATAAGGCATTTATGGAGAACATCTATTGTGTAACCGATTACAATCAAACCTTTGTAACTATCATGTAAAATTGTGTTGTCGGTAACAATCATGTCACACCCCGACCGATGGCGGAATCATCGGGGCGGGACATGTAGACTGTTCATAGCACATTGTTGACTAAATTGAAATATATGAAAGTCAAATTTTAATTACAAATAATCCAAGTACAAACCAAATTCAAACAAAGAAACATAAAACAACTCATAGAATTCTTGATTTAAATTGCTAAGTCCAAATCCTATATTGAGCACGTCTTGAATCATTCTCACATATTAGGGCCTGAAACATGAATAAAATAAAGTCAACTAAAAAGTTGGTGAGTATAACACAGTTGTATATAGATAGCATATAGTTGAAAACAAATCCTTTACAAAACATGATAAAATAAGGCATTTATGGGGAGCAGCTATTGTGTAATCAAGTACAACCAAACCTTTGTAACTAGTATGCAAATTGTGTTGTCGGTATCAATCACCTCCACTTGGGTGGGTTTGTCAGACTCAATAGATCTATCATTGAAAACCGTCGGCTTGTATAGTTAATGATTGCACATAAGTTTTCACAAAGATTAGCACAACTAGCACTCGGGCACAAAGCTCAAATTTTGCACACATGTATGTAAATAGGATTTTGCACTTGTGTTGTTTGTGTAAATGTAAATGTGTATTGTGTATAAAGTTCATGTTCCACCCCAAAAGTGTAAAAGAGTAAAAAGGGGTTGTGAATACTCACTTGATATGGAAGTGTAGCTAACAAAGAGTATAGATAAAATAAGAATCCTTGATACGCACGAGTTAACCTAGATAATAATGTATATTGAATCAAATATGTGCACAAAGTTTAAGTCTAAAAAATGAAGGTTGTATTTGTGTATAAAACTGTTGATTTGTATTTAAAAGTATTGATTAACATATATAAAGTTTTGAAGTAAATATTTTTGAAACATTTTGATTAAGGTTGGGAATTGAATAGTAAAATAGAATATTTATAAAATCATTGATTATGAAAATAAAGTATGTGTTAAATATAATTTAATAAATAAATAAATGTTTTTACTTAAAATGAAGAATAAATAAATAATCTTTATTTATTTATTTATAAAGTATGTAACTTACAAATAAAATGTTTTAAATGAAAAGTTTAATAACAAATTTAGTTTTATAAACTTTTAATTAAATGATTTTCCATTTATTCCAAGATTAATTATTTGATCTTTTCAATTACCTTTTTATAAAACTAACTATTTTATTTAAAAACTTAATCTGTAATTTTTACAGATTAAAATAAAACAACAATAATTCTGATCGAAGATTCTGACCTAGACACGACCGTGCCAAGGAAGGACACGACCGCGCTCGAACCACGGGCGCGACCGCGCTAGTCGGGACGCGACCGGGTTTTATCAAACATAGGCCAACTTGGATAATTCACGAGGCACGACCGTGCCTTAGCTCAGCACGGTCGTGTCTATGATTCTTAGACACAACAGAGATTAGCCCAGAGGGCATGACTAGGTCTGGACAGGAGGACACGACCGCACTGCTATTCGGCACGACCGCGTTTCATGAGGCACAGCCGCGCTAGATGATTAGCGACCGTGTCTCTTCCCAAACAGACACGAATTGGATAATCTCTTGTATTTTAAACGATGGAATTGATAGGGCTTTTGATTATTGAGTTATTACGAGTCTTTTCATATAATTTAATTGCATGTAAATCGTGTTTAAGTATGGATTCGATTAAATCATTTTTATTAAAATGAGAAATTCGGTTCAGGATGATTTCTATGATGGAAGCCCCAATTAACAGAGGGCTTTTGTTATGAGGACTAAATCGACTGAGAAAAAGGTGATAATTACCTTGGAGAGTATTGGATTGATAGAAAGCGGTAGAAGAAAGTTCCGGCGTCGACGATAACGGCGTCCGACGACTTCGACTGCAATTCCGGCTAAACTACGGAGTCCAGTAATAATAGAGGAGATTGCTGAAAAGGATTCCTTGACTGCTTGGGAGAAATTTGATCGAAATGAGGGATTTGAGTTTTGAGAGAATGATCGACGGTTTTTAGAGAGGAGTTTTGTATTTTGATGGTAATAGTTGCGATTGACCAAGATATTTTCTTTGATGACGAAGGTATAACGTAAATCGGGTTTGAATTCGAACGATCGAGCGTTTTTGGAATCTCATTTACGTTTTGACTGTTACGCAGGCGCGACCGTGCCAAAAATAGGCGCGACCGTGCTTAGGCACCGGGCGCGATCGTTCTAGGACCAGTCGCGCGATCGTGCCGACGCACTTGGTGCGACCGTGCCAGGACGAAGCACGACCGTGCTAATTAGGGTTTCTTGATAAATTTTCAACTTTTAGTCCTTGACTTTTCAGGTTTGATAAGTTTGAATTAAATAGTTTCTTGCATAGTGTTTAAATGTATATAATTGCGTAAAAATTGCGAATTTGTATCGAATCATTGCATTTAGTTTTTGGCGGGAAATAGAACAAGACAGTGCACGAGTATTGAGTTCGAAATGCATTACATTGAATGGAAAATATGAATACTAAAATCAGAAATGTTACAGTCTCCCCATGTTGAGAGAATTTCGTCCCGAAATTTAGTTTGAGGAAGCGACGGCATCGGTAAAAAGATGAGGGTACTTGAGCTTCATTTGGTCTTCTCGTTCCCAAGTGAACTCAGGACCCCGCTTAGATTCCCAACGAACTTTGACAATAGGAATGCGACTTCGCTTGAGCTGTTTGACTTCACGATCCATAATTTCCACCGGTTTCTCAACGAAGTGCATCGTTTCATCAATGCGCACGTCGTCAAGCGGTATATGGAGATTTTCATCAGCGAGACACTTCTTCAGATTAGATATATGAAATGTAGGATGCACATTGCCAAGAGATGGAGGTAACTCGAGCTTGTAGGCCACCTTCCCAATCCTTTCAAGGATCTAGAATGGACCAACATAACGAGGTGCTAACTTGCCTTTCTTTCCAAAATGGATCACGCCCTTCCATGGAGACACCTTTAGAAGAACAAGGTCACCGACTTGGAATTCCAAGGGTTTTCGACGTTTGTCGGCATAACTCTTTTGTCGACTCCTCGCTACTCGAATATTGTCACGGATTTGAATAATCTTGTCGGATGTTTCTTGAATTAACTCGGGACCGGTGATTTGTGCTTCACCAATCTCGTTCCAACAGATAGGAGAACGACACTTGCGACCATAGAGAGCTTCGAATGGAGCCATGTTGATACTTGTGTGGTAGCTATTGTTGTAAGAAAACTCAATGAGGGATAGATGTGAATCCCAATTGCCACCAAAATCGATTACACAAGCTCTAAGCATGTCTTCAAGAGTTTGGATTGTTCGCTCAGTTTGACCATCAGTTTGCGGATGGTAAGCCGTGCTCAATTCCAATCGAGTACCAAGAGCCTTTTGGAGAGATTGCCAAAATCGAGAGGTGAACCGAGCGTCTCTATCGGATATTATGTTCACGGGAACACCATGACGGCTCACAATTTCATCAATGTAAATTCGGGCTAGTTTCTCCACTTTGAAGTCTTCGCGGATAGGCAAGAAATGAGCGGATTTAGTGAGACGATCAATGATCACCCAAATACTATCATATCCACTCGAGGTGCGAGGGAGTTTGGTAATGAAATCCATAGCCATATTCTCCCATTTCCACACGAGAATTTCTGGTTGTTCGAGTAAACCAGATGGACGTTGATGTTCGGCTTTGACTTTGGAACAGGTTAAGCCTTTGGCCACATAAAGAGCTATGTCTTTCTTTATACCGGGCCACCAATAAAGTTGGAGAAGATCTTGGTACATTTTATCCACACCAGGATGAATAGAATAACGAGTCTTATGAGCCTCGTTCATGAGAAATGTACGGAGATCGTCGCGATCGGGAACCCAAATACGGTTCAAGTAATAGAGTAAGCCATTGGGTTTTGATTCAAGAAGGAGTTCAACACCACATGACATTTCTTCGTACATGTTACCCTCGGTTACCGAGACGTGTTGAGCTTCTAAGATACGGGTTTGAATATCGGTTTGAATACGGGCACAATGAAGCATAACATGGTCCTTTCGACTCAAAGCATCGGCTACAACATTCGCTTTGCCAGGATGGTAACGAATCTCGCAGTCGTAGTCGTTAAGGAGTTCGACCCAACGTCGTTGCCTCATATTGAGTTCTTTTTGGTTAAAAATATGTTGAAGACTTTTATGGTCGGTGAATACCACACATTTCGTGCCATATAGGTAATGTCTCCAAATCTTTAACGCGAATACGACCGCACCCAGCTCGAGATCGTGCATCGTGTAATTCTTCTCATGAACTTTGAGTTGCCTTGATGCATAAGCGATTACTTTACCTCGTTGCATGAGAACACACCCAAGACCTTGGTTAGAAGCATCACAATAGACAACTAAATCATCGATTCCATCGGGGAGAGTCAATATAGGAGCATTGCACAACTTTTGCTTAAGGGTTTGGAAAGCTTCTTCTTGTTTCGGTCCCCATTCATATGTCTTACCCTTGTGGGTCTAAGCGGTAAGAGGGACATCAATCTTTGAGAAGTTTGAGATGAAACGACGATAATAACCCGCAAGACCAAGAAATGAACGAACTTCGGTAGGAGTCTTCGGGGAATTCCAATTCTTAACCGTTTCAATCTTAGCAGGATCAACATGAATACCCTTGTCGTTGACGATGTGACCAAGAAATTGAACTTCCTTTAGCCAGAATTCACATTTGGAGAATTTGGCATATAGTTGTTCTTTTCTCAAGAGATCCAAAACAAGTCTAAGATGTTCTTCATGGTCGGCTTTAGTCTTGGTATAGATTAAGATATCATCAATGAAAACGATCACGAATTTATCAAGGTACGGTTTGCACACACGATTCATGAGATCCATGAAAACTGCGGGTGCATTGGTTAACCCGAAAGGCATAAACATGAACTCGTAATGACCATACCTTGTTCGAAAAGCAGTCTTAGGAATGTCATCTTCTTGAACACGAAGCTGATGATAACCGGATTGAAGATCAATCTTCGAGAAGCAAGTAGAACCATGAAGTTGATCAAAGAGGTCATCAATCCTAGGCAAAGGATAACGGTTTTTGATAGTAAGCTTGTTGAGTTCGCGATAGTCAATACACATGCGAAATGATCCATCCTTCTTTTTAACGAATAAGACGGGTGCACCCCACGGTGAATGACTTGGGCGAATGAAACCTTTGTCGGAGAGCTCTTGAAGTTGACTTGCAAGCTCTTGCATTTCGGCAGGTGCAAGACAATAAGGAGCTCTAGCAACGGGGTTAGCTCCAGGTATAAGATCAATACGGAACTCTACTTGACGAACGGGAGGAAGACCAGATAAATCCTTAGGAAAAACTTCGGGGAAATCCCGAATGATCGGAATGTCTTGGATACTCTTCTCCTTGACATCCTTTTGAACAATATGAGCTAAGAAAGCAATGTACTTCTTTCGTAAGTACTTTTGAGCGGTAGTACACGACATTAACTTAAGTTCCTTGCAAGGCTTTTCACCAAAAACCCTTAAGGTTTCTCCCGATGGTAGCGGAATTCGGATACACTTTTCAAAGCAAATGACTTCGGCATGATGATTTGATAGCCAATCCATACCTATGATAATATCAAAGTTTCCTAGTGGCATTGGAACAAGGTTTATTGGGAATGAATGGTCATTTAGTTCTAAGGAGCAATCATAAATAATGGAGTCAATTGTAAGGGAGTCACCATTCGCTATTTCAACGGTGAAGGTTTTCTCTAATTGGGATCGTGTCTTTGCAAGTAAAGGCTCAAAATTAAGTGACACAAAACTTTTATCGGCACCGGTATCGAACAAAATGGAGGCATATTGACTATTAACAAGGAACGTACCATTAACCACGTCGTTGTTGGCTTGAGCTTCGTTGGCGTTTATGTTGAACTCACGCCCACGAGCTCCACCTTTTCTAGCATTTGCAAGTCTTGGACATTGATCACGAAAATGGTTCGGGTCACCACACTCATAGCAAGCACGCCCATTAGCAATGGCGGGAGCACCTTGATTAGCCACTTGAGGTACGGTTCGGTTTGGAGGGTGAATTTGGCCCGCAAGAGCTTTGGCCCTACAAACATTGATAGTATGACCATATCTCCCACAATGAGTACAATGGCGACATGGGATAGTTTGAGGATGATGATAATTGCAGGTGGCACAAAGAGGGTAGATCCCAACATATGGCTTTTTAGCCGGCGCTTGAACCATATGTGCAGCTTGGTTGACGGGAACAGCAGGAGTAACCACAGCAAAATTTCTAACCTTCCTCTTTCTATTATTGCGAGAGGGCTCGGTTGTGGCTTCTTTGTTGTGAGTAGGAGGGGTTACGGTTTCAGAAACTTTCTTAGAACTCTTTTTGGTAAGAGTTCCAGCTTTCACATGATTATCAGTTAAGGTAGCGGATAGACGAATAGCATTCTCCAGAGTAGCAGGATTTCTACCTAAGACAGTATCTTGGATTTGTCTTGGTAGCCCACCAATATACTTTTCGATACAACGGGACAAAGGAGTGACCATGTGGGGCACGAGAAGACTCAACTCATGGAACCGAGTTGTATATGCTAAGCTTTCCCCACTATCTTGGGCAAGATCCCAAAATTCAGCTTCTAACTTTTTCACTTCATTTTGAGGGCAGAACTCCTCGGTCATAAGCCTTTTGACCTCATCCCAAGGTAAGGCCATAGCTATGTCAACACCCCTATTCCTTTTCTCCCCATTCCACCATGTAAGTGCCCGTTTTTGTTGGACACTTGTAGCATGACGAACACGGAGGTTGTCGGGACAGTCACTATTGAGAAAAGTATTCTCAATGCTTTCAAACCATTGAAGGAGTCCAGTAGCTCCTTCGGTTCCATAAAACTTGAGGGGATTGCACGAATTGAAGTGCTTGAAGGTGCATTGAGATGGATTGTTATCACCATTTCCACCATTTCCACCATTATTACCACTATTGCTTCCATTTCCACCATTGTTGCCATTGGTGGCACCAT
Source organism: Smallanthus sonchifolius (assembly GCA_023525975.1). Lineage (NCBI taxonomy): Eukaryota > Viridiplantae > Streptophyta > Magnoliopsida > Asterales > Asteraceae > Smallanthus > Smallanthus sonchifolius. The sequence continues at coordinate 31,862,866 of CM042045.1, forward strand.
TGGCTTGGGTGAGTTGTGTCACCAATTGGGTAAGAATGGCAGCAATGTCGGTGTTGGCGTTGGTTGCGGGAGCACGACGAGGAGGCATTCTACAGATTTTCACAAGACAAGAAAGATTGTAAGAACTTATGAGATTTGATAGAGTTCAATAGAATGAGAAAATAAAAATAGCTATTATTAGTTTGGATTGTACTCAAAAGTGACAAAATCACTTGAATACCATGGCACATTAAGGTTAATTAAACTTATATAATTTTCAAGGAGACATGCTTTAGCCTATAAGTAAACACTCATCTCGGGAATTCCCAGGAAAGCATACGGGTCCCTCGGTTGATTGAGATTTATGCGAAATGCTTTCCTAGACAGAAAACCCAAAATACAGGTGTCACCCTTCCAGATTGCACGTGTCCTCAAATAATTTAACAAGTTTAAAAACCTTAACGAAGAAATAAATATTTTAGAGATTTTTGCTTCAAGAATTTTTCCACATGCTAAGAAGGATAGAGATAGAAAAGAAAATAGAAATATTATGAGGTTTTAGGATATATGAAAGGATATTATTTATTAAATTATTATTTAAGAAGATCCTACTAAGTCATGAATTTTTAACAAGTAAGGTATCAAATATAATAATAATTAATCATGGTAAGCATGTAGCACATAGTACAAAAATCATGAAACATAGTATAAGTGGGTGTCCTAAAGTTATAGTCTAGATCAAGATGTCTAATAACCTAATTCCCTATAACCAAGGCTCTGATACCAATCTGTCACACCCCGACCGATGGCGAAATCATCAGGGCGGGACATGTAGACTGTTCATTGCACATGGTTGACTAAATTGAAATATATTAAAGTCAAATTTCCATTACAAATAATCCAAGTACAAACCAAATTCAAACAAAGAAACATAAAACAACTCATAGAATTCTTGATTTAAATTGCTAAGTCCAAATCCTATATTGAGCACGTCTTGAATAATTCTCACATATTAGGGCCTGAAACATTAATAAAATAAAGTCAACTAAAAATTTGGTGAGTATAACACAGTTGAATATAGATAGCATATAGTTGAAAACAAATCTTTTACAAAACATGATAAAATAAGGCATTTATGGGGAGCAGCTATTATGTAATCAAGTACAACCAAACCTTTGTAACTAGTATGCAAATTGTGTTGTCGGTATCAATCACCTCCACTTGGGTGGGTTTGTCAGACTCAATAGATCTATCATTGAAAACCGTCGGCTTGTATAGTTAATGATTGCACATAAGTTTTCATAAAGATTAGCACAACTAGCACTCGGGCACAAAGCTCAAATTTTGCACACATGTATGTAAATAGGATTTTGCACTTGTGTTGTTTGTGTAAATGTAAATGTGTAATGTGTATAAAGTTCATGTTCCCCCCCCCCCCCCAAAGTGTAAAAGAGTAAAAAGGGGTTGTGAATACTCACTTGGTATGGAAGTGTAGCTAACAAAGAGTATAGATAAAATAAGAATCATTGATACAAACGAGTTAACCTAGATAATAATGTATATTGAATCAAATATGTGCACAAAGTTTAAATCTAAAAAATGAAGGTTGTATTTGTGTATAAAACTGTTGATTTGTATTTAAAAGTACTGATTAACATATATAAAGTTTTGAAGTAAATATTTTTGAAACATTTTGATTAAGGTTGGGAATTGAATAGTAAAATAGAATATTTATAAAATCATTGATTATGAAAATAAAGTATGTGTTAAATGTAATTTAATAAATAAATAAATGTTTTTACTTAAAATGAAGAATAAATAAATGTCTATGATTCTTAGACACAACAGAGATTAGCCCAGAGGGCATGACTAGGTCTGGAAAGGAGGACACGACCGCGCTGCTATTCGGCACGACCGCGTTTCATGAGGCACGGCCACGCTAGATGATTAGCGCGACCGTGTCTCTTCCAAAACAGACACGAATTGGATAATCTCTTGTATTTTAAACGATGGAATTGATAGGGCTTTTGATTATTGAGTTATTACGAGTCTTTTCATATAATTTAATTGCATGTAAATCGTGTTTAAGTATGGATTCGATTAAATCATTTTTATTAAAATGAGAAATCCGGTTCAGGATGATTTCTATGATGGAAGCCCCAATTAACAGAGGGCTTTTGTTATGAGGACTAAATCGACTGAGAAAAAGGTGATAATTACCTTGGAGAGTATCGGATTGATAGAAAGCGGTAGAAGAAAGTTCCGGCGTCGGCGACTTCGGCTTCCGGCGACTTCGACTGCAATTCCGGCTAAACTACGGAGTCCAGTAATAATAGAGGAGATTGCTGAAAAGGATTCCTTGACTTCTTGGGAGAAATTTGATCGAAATGAGGGATTTGAGTTTTGAGAGAATGATCGACGGTTTCTAGAGAGGAGTTTTGTATTTTGATGGTAATAGTTGCGATTGACCAAGATATTTTCTTTTATAACGAGAGTATAACGTAAATCGGGTTTGAATTTGAACGATCGAGCATTTTTGGAATCTCATTTACGTTTTGACTGTTACGCAGGCGTGACCGTGCCAAAAATAGGCGCGACCGTGCTTAGGCACGGGGCGTGATCGTTCCAGGACCAGTCGTGCGATCGTGCCGAGGCACTTGGCGCGACCATGCAAGGACGAAGCACGACCGTGTTAATTAGGGTTTCTTGATAAATTTTCAACTTTTAGTCCTTGACTTTTAAGGTTTGATAAGTTTGAATTAAATAGTTTCTTGCATAGTGTTTAAATGTATATAATTGCGTAAAACTTGCGAATTTGTATCGAATCATTGCATTTAGTTTTTGGCGGGAAATAGAACAAGACTGTGCACGAGTATTGAGTTCGAAATGCATTACATTGAATGGAAAATATGAATACTAAAATCAGAAATGTTACAAATCACCCCAATCTGGGTGGGTTTGTCAGACTCAATAGATCTATCATCGTTTACCGTCGGCTTGAATAGTTAATGATTGCACATAAATTGCACACAAAAGTTAGTACGACTAGCACTCAGGCATAAAGCTCAAATTGCACACATGAATGTAAAGAGGATTCGTATTTGTGTAGTTTGTGTAAATGTAAGCAATAGTTTGTATGGTGTTCATGTTCTACCCCAAAAATATAAAAGTGTAAAACGGGCTATGTAATACTCACATGATTCGAAGGCGTAGCTAACACGAGATACTAGATAGTAACGAGGTCCTCGTAAAGCACAACGTTAACCTAGAGTGTAATATGTATTGAATCAATAGTGTGCACAATAGTATATGTCTAAGTCTAGGGTTGAATTGGATGTGTGTATAAGGAATTGAAGTTGTGGGTGTTAGTGGTTTATACTTTAATGGTGTTGTATAAAATTATTGTTTGAGTTTGGAATAACTAAATAAATAAATTACATAATTATTATTTATTCACTTAGTTATAAAAATAATGTAGGTGTTAGGGGTAATTAAGTATAACCTAAATAAATAATTTTTTGTTTAAATGTAAATTAAATAAATAATTGTTACCTTATTTATTTATTTATAAAATATGTAACTTAGTCATTTAGTTATAAAAATGTATCGGATGTTTTATATTAAATATAAATTTCTTTACTTTATTTTCATAAAGATGTGTAAATAAGTTGTGTAAATAATATTTAAGTGTAGGGTTTAACAATAAGTATAAATTTAATTTTGTAAATTTAAATAAATAACTTTTATTTATTTTAGGATTAAGAATTTTATCTTTTTAAATACGGTTAATATAAATCTTTATAAGATCAATTATTTTTATTTGAAAATTAATCTGAAATACTTATTGTTTTTAAAATATAAAAATAATTATTCTGCCAAGATTTTTCTCACACACACGATCGTGCTTGGGACAAGGCACGATCGTGCGAGGACCATGGGCGCGACCGTGCTAGTCAGGGACGCAACCGTGTTGACCAAACAGAAGACATAACTAAGCTGTTCACTAGGCACGACCGTGTCTGGGCCAGGCACGACCAAGTCTAGCCAAGAGGCATGACCGGGTCTGAGTGTGTGAGGCACGGCCGCGCTGGTATTAGCACGACCGTGTCTCATGAAGCACGACCGCGCTAGAAGACTAGCGCGACCGTGTCTGTTCCAAAACAGGAACGAATTGCTTAAATCTTATATTGTTAATGTTGAAATTCATAGGGCTTTCATCTATAAGGTTATTACGAGTCTATTGAAATAATTTAACTGTATTTAAAACGCATTCAAAGCAGGGTTCGATTAAATCCATTTTGAACAAAACATAGATTCGGGTTCGTGATGATTTCCATATTGTAAGCTCAAATTATATTAGGGCTTTTGATCTATAGACTAAAACGTAGATGTAGAAGGTTTCAATTACCCGGAAGGACGATGAATTGATAGTGTACGGTAGAGATGAGTTCGGGTGACGACGGTTTATCTCCGGCGTCTGCTGCTACAATTCCTGTGAGATTGGTGTGCGTAAAACTTCAGAGAGGGTTAGCTATGGTGCGTAGTTGCTTGGTTTGAGAGAGTAACAATAGAAATGACGAATTCGACGAGTAAGAGATGAAGAGGTCGACGGTTTTAGTTTAAAATCGATAATTGGTTTTAATTCAAGTGTAATGTCGATGTTTAATTGACTAATGATGGTTGTAAATAGATGAACGTGTATAATGGTTACAAAGTTGAACGAATTTAGGATTAAAGTTCGTTTTTACGTTTCAATTGTCAAGAGGCGCGACCGTGCCAAAGCACCGGGCGCGACCGTTCTAAAGCAAGGCGCGCGACGGTGCCATAGCACTTGGCGCGACCGTGCCAGAACGAGGCGCGACCGTGCCTATTAGGGCTTCTGGGTATTTATTTATAAAATCAGTCCTTGCAAATTTCAGTATTGACAGATTTGTATAAATGTGAACTTATGTAGAGTTTAATAGGATATACTCGTGTAAAATTTGTGGATTTGCATTGAAACATAGTATTTAATTGTTGGTACGAATAGAACAAGTCAGTGTAATAGAATTTGGTTTGAAATGTATCACATTGAACTGAAATATAGATAATGAAAATCAGAAATGTTACAGTATCCCCATGTTGAGGGAATTTCGTCCCGAAATTTAGCTAGTGGAGGCGACGGCATCAGTGAAGAGATGGGGGTACTTGAGTTTCATTTGGTCCTCTCATTCCCAAGTAAACTCAGGACCACGTTTAGATTCCCAACGAACTTTGACAATAGGAATACAGCTTCGTTTGAGCTGTTTGACTTCACGATCCATGATTTCCACCGGTCTCTCAACGAAGTGAATCGTTTCGTCAATGTGCACGTCGTCAAGAGGTATGTGGAGATTTTCATCAGCAAGACATTTCTTCAAATTAGACACATGAAATATTGGATGCACATTGCCAAGTGATGGAGGTAAGTCGAGTTTGTAAGCCACTTTCCCAATCCTTTCAAGGATCTTAAATGGACCCACATAGCGAGGTGCTAATTTACCTTTCTTTCCAAAACGGATCACACCCTTCCACGGAAACACCTTTAGAAGAACAAGGTCACCAACATGGAATTCCAAGGGTTTTCGTTGTTTGTCGGCATAACTCTTTTGCCGACTTCTCTCTACTCGAATGTTGTCACGGATTTGGATAATCTTGTCGGATGTTTCTTGAATTAGCTCGGGACCGGTGATTTGTGCTTCACCAATCTCGTTCCAACAGATAGGAGAATGACAATTGCGGCCATAGAGAGCTTCAAATGGATCCATGTTGATACTCGTGTGGTAGCTGTTATTGTAGGAGAACTCGATTAGTGATAGATGTGAATCTCAATTGCCACCAAAATCAATTACACAAGTTCTAAGCATGTCCTCAAGAGTTTGGATTATTCGCTTGGTCTGACCATCAGTTTGGGGATGGTAAGCCGTGCTCAAATCCAAGCGTGTACCAAGAGCAGTTTGGAGAGATTGCCAAAAACGAGAGGTGAACCGAGCATCTCTATCGGAGATTATATTTAAGGGAACACCGTGACAACTCACAATTTCGTCAATGTAAATTCGGGCTAGTTTCTCAACTCGATAGTCTTCACGGATAGGCAAGAAATGAGCAGATTTGGTGAGACGGTCAATGATCACCCAAATGCTATCATAACCACTTGAGGTGCGAGGGAGTTTGGTAATGAAGTCCATAGCTAAATTCTCCCATTTCCACATGGGAATTTCCGGCTGTTCAAGTAACCCGGAAGGACGTTGATGTTCGGCTTTGACTTTGGAGCAAGTTAGACATTTGGCAACATAGAGAGCAATGTCTTTCTTCATACCGGGCCACCAATATTGTTGGCGAAGATCTTGGTACATTTTATCCGCACCAGGATGAATAGAATAACGGGTCTTGTGAGCCTCGTTCATAAGAAATGCACGGAGATCATCGCGATCGGGAACCCAAATACGGTTCAAGTAATAAAGTAAGCCATTGGGTTTCGGTTCAAGCTGGAGTTCAAAACCACACGACATTTCCTCGTACATGTTACCCTTGGTGACCGAGACGTGTTGAGCTTCTAAGATGCGATTTTGAATGTCGGTTTGAATTCGGACACATTGAAGCATGACATGGTCCTTTCGACTCAAAGCGTCGGCTACAACATTCGCTTTGTCGGGATGATAACGAATCTCGCAGTCATAGTCGTTAAGGAGTTCAACCCAATGTCTTTGCCTCATATTGAGTTCCTTTTGGTTGAAGATGTGTTGGAGGCTTTTGTGGTCGGTGAACACCACACACTTTGTGCCATAGAGGTAATGTCTCCAAATCTTTAATGCGAATACGACCGCACCCAACTCTAGGTCGTGCGTCGTATAATTTTTCTCATGAATCTAAAGTTGTCTTGATGTATAAGCGATTACTTTGCCTCGTTGCATGAGGACACAACCGAGACCTTGGTTGGAAGCATCACAGTAGACAACTAGATCATCATTCCCATTAGGGAGAGTCAAAATAGGAGCATTGCACAACTTTTTCTTGAGTGTTTGAAAAGCTTCTTTTTGATTTGGTCCCCATTCATAAGGTTTACCCTTGTGGGTTAAAGCGGTAAGAGGGACATCAATCTTAGTGAAATTTGAGATGAAGCGACGATAATATCCCGCAAGACCAAGAAATGAACGAACTTCGGTGGGGTCTTCGGGGCATTTCAATTCTTAAACGCTTCGATCTTAGCAGGGTCAACATGAATTCCCTTCTCGTTGACGATATGACCAAAAAATTGAACTTCCTTTAGCCAAAATTCATATTTGGAGAATTTGGCATACAACTGTTCTTTCCTCAAGAGGTCCAAAACCAGTCTAAGGTGTTGCTCATGGTCGGATTTAGTCTTGGAGTAGATTAAGATATCGTCAATGAAAACGATGATAAATTTACCAAGCTACGGTTTGCACACACGATTCATGTGGTCCATAAAGACCGTGGGTGCATTGGTTAGTCCAAAAGGCATGACCATGAACTCATAGTGACCATACCTTGTTCGGAAAGCAGTCTTTGGAATATCTTCCTCTTTTACACGGAGTTGGTGATAACTAGATCGAAGATCAATCTTCGAGAAGCAAGTCGAGCCTTGAAGTTGATCGAAGGGGTCATCAATCCTAGGCAAAGGGTAACGGTTATTGATGGTAAGCTTGTTGAGTTCGTGGTAGTCAATACACATGCAGAATGATCCATCCTTCTTTTTGAAGAATAAGACGGGTGCACCCCACGGTGAATGACTTGGACGAATGAAGCCCTTGTCGGAGAGCTCTTGGAGTTAACTTGCAAGTTCTTGCATTTCAGAAGGTGCAAGACGGTAAGGAGCTCTAGCCATGGGGTTAGCCCCGGGTATAAGGTCAATGCGAAATTCTACTTTTTGAACGGGTGGAAGACCGGATAAGTCTTCGGGAAATACTTTGGGAAAATCCTGAATGATGGGAATGTCTTGGATACTCTTCTCCTTGACATCCTTTTGAACAACATGAGCTAGGAAGGCTACATACTTCTTTCGTAAGTACTTTTGGGCGGTAGTGCATGACATTAACTTAAGTCCTTTGCAAGGCTTTTCACCAAAGACTCTTAGTGTTTCTCCTGATGGTAGAGGTATTCGGATGCACTTCTCGAAACAAATGACTTCGGCATGGTGATTTGATAGCCAATCCATGCCTATGATGATATCAAAACTTCCTAGTGGAATTGGTACAAGGTTGAGTGGAAATGTATGATCATTAAGTTCTAGGGAGCAGACGTTAATAACAGAGTCAATTGTAAGTGACTCACCATTTGCTACTTCGACGGTTAAGGTTTTCTCTAATTGGGATTGTGTCTTTGCAAGTAAGGGTTCAAAATTAAGTGACACAAAAATTTTATTAGCCCCGGTATCAAATAATATGGAGGCATATTGACTATTAACAAGGAACGTACCGTTGACCACATCATTATTGGCTTGAGCTTCATTGGCGTTTATGTTGAAAGCACGCCCATGAGCTCCGCCTTGTCTAGCATTGATTAACCTTGGGAACTAATCACGGAAATGATTTGGGTTTCCACATTCATAACAAGCACGCCCATTTGTAATAGCGGGAACACATTGATTCGCCACTTGGGGGTTGGTTCGATTCGGTGGGTTGACTTGGCCTGCAAGTGCTTTGGCTCTACAAACATTGACTGTATGGCCATATTTCCCGCAGTGAGTGCAAAGGCGACATGGAATGTTTTGGAGATGGTGATAGTTGCATGTGGCACAGAGTGGGTAGATCCCAACATATGGCTTTTTGGCTGGTGCTTGAACCATAGGCGCAACTTGGTTAACAGGGATAGCAGGAGTGACCATAGCATTGTTTCTAGCCTTTCTTTTCTTATTATTACGGGAGGGTTCAGTTGTGGCTTCTTTGATGTGTACGGGAGGAGTTGTGGTGACGGGAACTTTCTTGGTGCCTTTTCTAGTCAGAGTTCCCGCTTTCACATGGTTGTCGGTTAATGTAGCAGTTAAGCGGATAGCATCTTCGAGTGTTGCAGGATTTCTCCCTAAGACAGTATCTTGAATTTTCCTAGGTAATCCACCAATATACTTCTCAATGCAGCGGGATAAAGGTGTGACCATATGGGGTACAAGGAGATTCAACTCGTGGAACCGAGTTGTATAAGCTAGACTTTCACCACCATCTTGGGCAAGATCCCAAAACTCGGCTTCCAGTTTCTTTACCTCATTTCGAGGACAAAATTCTTCGGTCATTAGCCTTTTAACCTCATCCCAAGGTAAGGCCATTGCTACTTCCACACCTCTATTTCTCTTTTCTACATTCCACCACGTGAGTGCCTGTTTTTGTAAGACACTTGTGGCATGACGAACACGAAGGTTATCGGGGCGGTCACTATTGAGGAAGGTTTTCTAAATACTTTCGAACCATTGAAGAAGTCCCGTAGCTCCTTCGGTACCATAGAACTTAAGAGGATTGCATGAGTTGAAGTGTTTGAAGGTGCATTGTGGTGGGTTGGCACCACCACCCCCATTAGCTCCATGGTTACCATTGGCAGCCCCATTAGCTTGAGTGAGTTGATTCACAAGTTGTGCAAGGATGGTAGCAATATCGGTGTTGTTGTTGGTCACGGTAGCACGACGGGGAGGCATTCTACAGATTTGCACAAGACAAGAAACATGTAAGAATTTATGAAAGTTATTTGAATTTAAAAGGATAAGTTAGCAAATAAAATAGTTAATCATACTTTGGATTGTACTCAAATAGTGATAAAATCACTTGAATACTATGACACATTAAGGTTAATTAAACTCATATAATTTTCAAGGAGACATGCTTTAGCCTATAAGTAAACACTCATCCTGGGAATTCCCAGGAAAGCATACGGGTCCCTCGGTTGATTGGGATTTATGCGAAATGCTTTCCTAGCATACAGGTGTCACCCTTCCAGATTGCACGTGTCCTTAAATAATTAACAAAGTTTAAAAACCTTAACGAGGAAATAATGAATTTTTTTTTATAGAGTCAGATCCATGAAGTTTCCACATGCTAAGAAGATGATGATAGATGGGTAGGTAAGAATATTATGAGGTTTTAGGGTATAGGTAGGGATGTTGTTTATTTAATTATTATTTAAGTATATCTTAATAAGTCATGAATTTTTAACAAAAAAGGCATCAAAAACGAAATAATAACTAATCATAGTAAACATGTAACACATAACATGTAGCACATATCACATAATCATGAAGCATGGCATAAGTGGGTGTCCTAAAGTTATAGTCTAGCTCAAGGGTGTCTAATAACCTAGTTCCCTATAACCAAGGCTCTGATTCCAATCTGTCACACCCCAACCAACATGTAGACTGTTCATGAGCACAAGGTTGACTAAATTGAAATATATTAATCATCCAAATTCATTTCAAGTATTCAAAACAAAACCAAATCAAACCAAGTACATAAAATGAAATACATAATCCTTTATTAAAAATTATCTTGGTCCAAAACTTATGTGTGGCAAGTCTTGATCAAAATCACACATTAGTACCTGAAACATGAATAAAATAAGGTCAACTAAAAAGTTAGTGAGCATACACAGGTTTATACATAGATAGCATATAGATTGTAAATAAACAAATCCTTACATAACATGATAAAATAAGGCATTTATGGAGAGCAGCTATTGTGTAACCGAGTACAATCAAACCTTTGTAACTAGCATGCAAAATTGTGTTGTCGGTAACAATCACCCCAATCTGGGTGGGTTTGTCAGACTCAATAGATCTATCATTGTTTACCGTCGGCATGAATAGTTAATGATTGCACATAAATTGCACACAAAAGTTAGCACGACTAGCACTCAGGCATAAAGCTCAAATTGCACACATGAATGTAAAGAGGATTCGTATTTGTGTAGTTTGTGTAAATGTAAGCAATAGTTTATATGGTGTTCATGTTCTACCCCATGATTCGAAGTGTAAATGGGGCTATGTAATACTCACATGATTCGAAGGCGTAGCTAACACGAGATACTAGATAATAACGAGGTCCTCGTAAAGCACAACATTAACCTAGAGTGTAATATGTATTGAATCAATAGTGTGCACAATAGTATATGTCTAAGTCTAGGGTTGAATTGGATGTGTGTATAAGGAATTGAAGTTGTGGGTGTTAGTGGTTTGTACTTGAATGGTGTTGTATAAAATTAATGTTTGAGTTTGGAATAACTAAATAAATAAATTACATAATTATTATTTATTCACTTAGTTATAAAAATAATGTAGGTATTAGGGGTAATTAAATATAACCTAAATAAATAATTTTTTGTTTAAATGTAAATTAAATAAATAATTGTTACCTTATTTATTTATTTATAAAATATATAACTTAGTCATTTAGTTATAAAAATGTATCGGATGTTTTATATTAAATATAAATTTCTTTACTTTATTTTCATAAAGATGTGTAAATAAGTTGTGTAAATAATATTTAAGTGTAGGGTTTAACAATAAGTATAAATTTAATTTTGTAAATTTAAATAAATAACTTTTATTTATTTTAGGATTAAGAATTTGATCTTTTTAAATACGGTTAATATAAATCTTTATAAGATCAATTATTTTTATTTGAAAATTAATCTGAAATACTTATTATTTTTAAAATATAAAAATAATTATTCTGCCAAGATTTTTCTCACACACACGACCGTGCTTGGGACAAGGCACGATCGTTCGAGGACCACGGGCGCGACCGTGCTAGTCAGGGACGCGACCGTGTTGACCAAACAGAAGACATAACTAAGTTGTTCACTAGGCACGACCATGTCTGGGCCAGGCACGACCGTGTCTAGGGTTTTGAGGCACGACCTAGTCTAGCCAAGATGCATGACCGGGTCTGAGTGTGTGAGGCACGACCGCGCTGGTATTAGCACGACCGTGTCTCATGAAGCACGACCGCGCTAGAAGACTAGCGCGACCGTGTCTGTTCCAAAACAGGAATGAATTGCTTAAATCTTATATTGTTAATGATGGAATTCATAGGGCTTTCATCTATAAGGTTATTACGAGTCTACTGAAATAATTTAATTGTATTTAAAACGCGTTCAAAGCAGGGTTCGATTAAATCCATTTTGAACGAAACATAGATTCGGGTTCGTGATGATTTCCATATTGTAAGCCCAAATCAGATTAGGGCTTTTGATCTATAGACTAAAACGTAGATGTAGGAGGTTTCAATTACCCGGAAGGACGATGAATTGATAGTGTACGGTAGAGATGAGTTCCGGCGACGACGGTTTGATCTCCGGCGTGTTCTGCTACAACGGTGAGATTGGTGTGCGTAAAACTTCGGAGAGGGTTAGCTATGGTGCGTAGTTGCTTGGTTTGAGAGAGTAACAATAAAAATGACGAATTCGACGAGTAAGAGATGAATAGGTCGACGGTTTCAGTTTAAAATCCATAATTGGTTTTAATTCAAGTGTAATGTCGATGTTTCATTGACTAATGATGGTTGTAAAAAGACGAACGTGTATAATGGATACAAAGTTGAACGAATTTAGGATTAAAGTTCGTTTTTACGTTTCAACTATCAAGAAGCGCGACCGTGCCAATAAGAGGCGCGACCGTGCCAAAGCACTGGGCGCGACCGTTCCAAAGTAAGGCGCGCGACCGTGCCAGAACGAGGCGCGACCGTGCCTATTAGGGTTTCTGGTTACTTATTTATAAAATCAATCCTTGCAAATTTCAGTATTGACAGATTTGTATAAATGTGAACTTATGTAGAGTTTAATAGGATATACTCGTGAAAAATTTGTGGATTTGTATTGAAGCATAGTATTTAACTGTTGGTACGAATAGAACAAGTTAGTGTATTAGAATTTGGTTTGAAATGTATCACATTGAACTGAAATATAGATAATGAAAATCAGAAATGTTACATAAATCATAAATCAAAGGTCTACTAAGGTCGTGTGAAATGAACTAATCACTGATGTACTATCATTTCTTCTCTATCTTCAAATGATGTCAAATTTTATATTTTTCAATTTGTTTTGACTTTTTATAAATTAAAGACTTTTTGACTTAAAATTTAAAATGCAGAAATGTAATAAAGCAATAAAAGAAATTAAAAACAAAATTTTCCATGAAAATCTGATTTTGAAAAACTTTTATTCGGGATTGATAATACCTATCATTTTGATTAGAAATTCAAACCTGGTACGATCAAATGCCTTGGTAAACAAATCAGCAAAATTATCATCAGTGTGTACCTTTACCAGCTCAATCAACCTTTTCTCTGCACAATCATGAATAAAATGATATCTAATCTCAATGTGCTTTGTTTTATTGTGCTTAACATGATTATTTGTTATAGACATTGTAGCATTATTATCAATAAGCATAGGGGTTGCTGTGAAATTCAAACTATAATCTCTTAATTGCTGTTGTATCCACAGGATCTATGAACAATAACTTGCAGCAGCGATGTATTGTGCTTCGAATGTAGAAATGGAGACTATGGTTTGCTTTTTGCATTGCCAAGAAACAAGTCGATTACCCAAGAACTTGCAACCACCTATTGTAGATTTCATGTTCAAACAACAACCACCAAAATCAGAATCAGTATAAGCATTGAAATCAAAGTTAGAACCATGTGGATACCATAGTCCCAATCTTTGTTTTCCTTTCAAATATTGAAAAATTCTTTTCACAGCTATTAAGTGAGATTCTTTTGGTTTTGCCTGGAATCTGGAACAGATGCACACAGCGAACATTATATCTGGCCTTGAAGCGGTTAAGTACATGAGAGATCCAATCATTGCTCTGTAAAGTCGACAATCCACATCTTTTCCATCCGGGTCAGAATTCAACTTATGATTGACCGGAATCGGAGTATCATATGGGGTACAGTCCTCCATCTTGAACCGGCTCAAGATGTCTTTGACATACTTGGACTGATGAATAAAGAAACTATCTTCCTTTTGATTTACTTGTAAACCTAAGAAAAACGATAACTATCCCATAGCTGACATTTCAAACTTCGACTTCATAACACTCTCAAAATCTTTGCATAACCCTTCATTCGTTGAGCCAAAAATAATATCGTCCACATATATCTGCACCACTAGGTAATCTCCCCCTGATTTCTTTATGAATAAGGTCGAGTCAATCTTGCCACGAACAAAATCATTTGCCAAAAGATGTGTAGACAACGTTTTATACCACGCTTGAGGAGCCTGATGAAGACCATAGAGAGCCTTATCAAGCTTGAAAACCATATTCGGATTAAGTGGATCTTCAAACCCCGGCGGCTGACAAGCATAAACTTCCTCCTTGACCTTACCATATAAAAATGCACTTTTCACATCCGATTGAAAAACCTTAAAACCTTTATAAGAAGAAAAAGCTAGAAACAACCGTATAGCTTCAAGCCTCGCAACAGGCGCATAAACCTCGGTGTAATCAATTCCCTCTTGTTGATTGAAGCCCTAGACAACTAATCTTGCCTTGTGTCTTACCACGACACCTCAATCGTCTTTCTTACATTTAAACACCCATTTAGTACCAATCGGATATACACCCTTCGGAAGATCTACAAGATTCCAAACCTTATGTTTGGCAAACTGAGCAAGTTCTTCCTGCATGGCCTCTATCCAATTGTTATCATTTAAAGCCATTTCAACATTTTTGGGTTCAACCTGAGAAATGAAACATGAATGTGAGCAATCATCAAGAACACCAGAATCTTTAATACACGTATACAAACAAGTATTGTTTACAAGAGAACGTGTTTTCAATCCATCCTGCAAATTTCCGATTATATTTGTCACTGAATGATATTTGAGTTCCTTGATGGAAGCGACCCCAGGAACCTGTAACACTTCAACACGAGTTGTATCAGATTGATAAGACAAATCATGATTAATTGGAATTTCCGAGTCTAAATTTGTAGGAATCTCCCCCGAATTCTGTGTCGAAGGTAATGAATCATCACCCAACAAAGGATCAGCAGAAGAATCTTGAAAAATAGCATTGTTGTAACATTTCTGAGTTTCATTATCTATATTTCAGTTCAATGTGACACATTTCAAACAAACGTCTAGTACATTGACTTACTCTATTTTTACCAACAATCAAATACTATGTTCCAATGCAAATCCACAAATTTTACAAGAGTATATCCTATTAAACTATACATAAGTCCATATATATACAAAATCTGTCAATACTGAAACTTGCAAGGACTGATTTTATAAATTAACAAGAAACCCTAATAAGCACGGTCGCGCCAAGTGCCTTGGCACGGTCGCGCGCCTTGCTTTGGAAGGGTCGCGCCCGGTGCCTTGGTACGGTCGCGCCTTATATGGGCACGGTCGCGCCTCTCGTCAGTTGAAACGTAAATGCAGCCTTTAATCACAAAATCGTTTGGTTTCGTAACCGTTCTACACGTTTTCACTATTAACGAACCCAATTAAATCTTTTAATCATCACATTACAACAAATAAACTCAATTTCATCGATTTATCTCATAACCGCCTAATCCTCTCACGAGACCATCGAATTCACCATTTGGGATTGCAATTCTACCAAGCAAACGTACTATCAATCTTCTCTGAAACTCCCGAAAACACTGAGTCATCGGAATTGCAGCAAAAGGGCACCGGAGATCAAACCGTCGTCGCCGGAACTCGTTTCTACCACACACTATCGATTAATCATCTTTTCGGGTAATTGAAATCTTCCACACTTTCCCCTTAGTCTATAGATCAAAAGCCCTAACCTAATTTGGGCTTAAAATATCCAATTTAACATGGACCCAAATCTAGGGTTCATTCTAAAATGGTTTAAGTGAAACCCGCTTCGAACACATTTTAAATACAATTAATATATTTCAATAGACTCGTAATAACCCTACAGATGAAAGCCCTATGAAATCCAACGTTAAAATTATAAGAATCAGACAATTCGTTTCTGTTTTGGAACAGACACGGTCACGCTAGTCTCCTAGCGCGGTCGTGCTTCATGAGACACGGTCGCGCCAAATATCAGCGCAGTCGTGCCTCACACACTCAGACCCGGTCATGCCCCTTGACTAGACTTGGTCGTGCCTAGTAAACAGCTTAGTTATGCCTTCTGTTTGGTCAACACGGTCGCGTCCCTGACTAGCACGGTCGCGCCCGTGGTTCTATGTAACATCCCAAGAATAATAAAACGAATAAATATAGCGAGACCGGTGATTTAGTCGGAATATTTAAAGAAAAGGGAGCGGGCTTGGGCTCGGCTTCAATGGGCCGACGAAAGCCCAGGTATATAAGAGGCAGGGCAGCCCTCTTCTCTGCTCATTCCCCACTCACGCAACTTCTAGAGAGAGAAAGGAGAGCTCGGGTCTAGAGAGAGAAAGTTGACGGATCATCCCGGAATTGAGGGAGCACGTTACTGCTAAGCTCGTGAGAAGAATCTCCGGATCAGAATCTTGATACAGGTAATGACCTTGCCTAAATCTGAGTTTTTTTCGTTTTTGGGATTTTCGAGGTTTAGCTAAAGAGGTAACGATTTTGCGGATGGAACTTGAAAATGAGCTTAGGTATAGCATCTAGAATGAAAACCGAACGTTTTGATCTAAGAAAAATTGAGATACTGACTCGATCAGACTCGCATGCAAAAACTTCATATTTTTGGGGAGACGATCTGTGCAGGCCCATCGAAACTACTAGTTTCGATATGTGTAGGCCCATCGAAACTACCTAGTTTCGATATGTGCAGACCCATCGAAACTACCTAGTTTGGATATGTGCAGACCCATCGAAACTACCTAGTTTTGATATGTGCAGACCCATCAAAACTACCTAGTTTCGATATGTGCAGACCCATCGAAACTATTAAGTTTCGATATATGCATACCCATCGAAACTACCATAGTTTCGATATGAGCCCACGATCCGAAGTTAAGATTACACCTAAGTTACTTATCGAAACTACCAAGTTTTGACATAAACAACCTATCGAAACTATCAAGTTTCGATATAAGCAAATACATCGAAACTACTAGGTTTAAGCATAGGGATGTCTAGTGTCATCTAGGAGCACTACCTTACAAGTATGGCTTTATTATAACAGATCGTGAGTGACATTAGTGACGCTCAGTAGCCAGCTAAGAGTATTTCAGAAACTGCTTATCGAGTGAGTTCTAGAAGCCCTCTTTTAAATGTTTTATATAATGTTTTCGGGCTCGTGTGCATACATAGGAAATGATGTTTTTACGAAACGATGTTTATGAAACTATGTTTATAAAATGATGCTTATGAAACTATGTTTACGAAATGAAATGATTGGAATGAACGGTTTATGGAAAGAGAGTTATGAACGGAATGTTTACGAACGAAATGTTTATAGAGAAATGGTTTAAACTAAAGGTAAAGGGTTTTGAAAATGAATGAAAGGTTTTATGAAAAGAAAAGAAAAGGGAAAAGGTTTAAAGAAGTCATTACAAATCTAATCTGTCGAGTGAATGGAATTGACGAATGAAGTCTGGGAATGCAAATCCCAGCCTTGTGGTAGATTATGGAAAGTGATCCATAGTTGCCATAAGAGCAACAAGGGCAGTGTCTTGGTGGCCTGCCAATAGTTTGATGTTGTACAACTGGTAAGGGGGGTAACGACGGTTACTCGGGTGATGACGATCATCCTAAGGGAAAGAGGTAATGGGAAATCAATGACGGCGATACGTAACGGTTGATTCCTAAAGGAAAGATGCGTGTTGGGCAATGACGGCGATACGTAATGGTTGACCCCACGTATTGAATTGGGAAATCAATGACGGCGATACGTAACGGTTGATTCCCAAAGGAAAGATGCGTGTTGGGAAATGACGGCGATTCGTAACGGTTGACCCCACGTATTAAATGGTTGTGGCAATGACGGCGATACGTAGCGGTTGCCCACAACATCAAAGGTTCCTTCGGGGACACGGAGACGCTTAAAGAAAGATACAGATTGTAGATAGTAATGTATGACTTAAATGAATGTTTAATGTTTAAACAAATGATCCGTTCAATGTGTTTATGATGAGGAAAAATGTTTGAAGGTTTTCAATGATGAATGAAAGGCCCTGTTTTCTTATACGTGATGTTAAACCCTAATGAATGTTTTGAATGATGAACCATTTCTTAAATCGAATAAAAACTAGAACTCACCAGCGTAGCTGACTTTTTAGTATGCACATTCAGGTTAAGGCAGGTATGGATGATGGACGGTGATGCTTGGAAAGCGAGAAGAGTTACCCGGTGGATCATGAAGACTGGCATCCCGTTATGATTAGATTATGATATGTTTATGTAATAGAATATATTACGCTTCCATTGTTAAACAATGTAATGATTATGTTTTATTAAAGTATTTTCCGCTGCGTTATTTGATAATCAAGTTTAAGAACTGTTTGTGAATGAGTAAATCCAACAAGTGAGGCCTCCCGGGTTTGGGGCCTTACAAGTTGGTATCAGAGCAATAGTTTGAGAGATTCGGACACTCCCAGTGTCTGAACTTAAACTGTGAATGGGACCAAAAGCGGATGCCAGTACGGGTAACTCGAGCCACAACATCAGGTATGAAAAGTAGAGTATGTGTATGTAGTATGCCTTAGAAAGGGTTAGGAAAGGACTTGTGTTCTGATGGAATCACAAAGGTGGTCAAATAGACATCGAAAGGTAGTGTAATGGTTAATTGCAGATGGCCAGTGTATATTAACATCCTACAGTACTTATTGAATTTTATTTGTTAACTAGCGTGATGACATTGGATTTCTTGTCTTATAGAATGAGATGGCGAGGAGAGGAAATGGAAGGCGTGGTGGTCGTACCGGTGGTCATACCGGCGGCCGAAATGGTGGGCGTGGCAGGACCCCTGCGCGCCAAAAGTATAGTGAAGAAGGAAGTGTTCACACTGAACCGGCGGTTAGTGTGCATGAAGCTGAGCAGACACAGGTTCAAGAACAACCTTTCACTTTTGAACCAGAAGTGAGAACAGCTATAGCTCGAGAGTTCTCCGAGTTGATGAAGGCTTCTCTGCCAGGTCTGTTGGCTGAAGCGATGAAGAAGGTTAACGAGACGGGTGGGTCCAACACGGCAGTTGGTACCCCGCACACTGAGGCAATTAACGCACCGCTTAACCGTGGTTGCGACTATAAGTCCTTTAAGGCATGTGACCCACCGGTCTTGACTGGGAAGAAGGACGCGGTGGCTACGTTTGATTGGGTGATTCGTATGGAGGCTGCCATTCGTCTGAGCGAATGTCGAACAAATCAAGTTATGAAATTTGCTGCTAACTCTTTGAGGGAGGAAGCATCCAATTGGTGGAAAGGCGTACGTCAAGCAAAAGGGAGCGAGGTTGTGGATGCGATGATGTGGGCTGACTTGAAAACTTTGGTGATCAAGAATTTCTGCCCAAAGAATGAGATTGAGAAGGTAGAGAGGGAATTTCTGGGTTTGAAGGCCGGGAGCATGACGCATCGGCAATACACAACCCGATTCAATGAACTGGAACATCTGGTGCCACACCTTATCACGACTGAGGAAAGAAAGATTTCCTGTTACATTCAAGGACTGCCGGACCAGGTCCGCACCTATGTTAAGGCAAACGCCCCTACGACCTATGATTCGGTAGTAGAACTGAGCGGCGTGGTATTTGATGATCTGGCGCTGAATGTCGCCGCCATTGAGGAACCGAAGAAGAGACCGAGCTTCTCGAACAAGTGAACTGGTGGAAGGATGTTTGGGACTCGTGATAAGAGGGCTGGGGTGAATGAGCCGACTGTTTGTAAGAAGTGTGGAAGGGAGCATGTAGGTGAATGCAGACTGGGATCTAATGTCACACCCCAACCGACGACGGAATCATCGGGGCGGGACATGTAGACTGTTCATGAGCACAAGGTTGACAAGATTGTAATATATTTAATCCATTTCCATTCAAACAAACATGAAACGAGTTCAAAGTACATAATGAAATACAATTTGTCTTTGATTTAATATTAACTAGGTCCAAAGCCTACGTGTAGCATGTCTTGATCTAGCTCATATGTAAGCACCTGAAACATGAATAAAATAAGGTCAACTAAAAAGTTGGTGAGTATAACATAGGTTTGTATATGGATAGTATATAGTTTGTAAAACAAATCCTTACATAACATGATAAATAAGGCATTTATGGGGAGCAGCTATTGTGTTACCAAGTACAATCAAACCTCTGTAACTAGCATGCAAAAATGTGTTGTCGGTATCAATCACCCAAATCTGGGTGGGTTTGTCAGACTCAATAGATCTATCATTGAAAACCGTCGGCTTGAATAGTTAATGATTGCACATAATCGCATACAAAGGTTAGCACACCTAGCACTCGGGCATAAAGCACAAATTGCACACATGAATGTAAATAGGATTTGTACTTGTGTTGTTTGTGTAAATGTAAACATGTAATTTGGATAATGTTCATGTTCCACCCCAAAAATGTAAAAGAGTAAAAGGGGCTATGTATACTCACTTGATTCGAAGGCGTAGCTAACACGAGATACTAGAAAGTAATGTGATCTTTGTATCGCACAACGTTAACCTAGAGTGTAATGTATATTGCATTAATAATGCACAATAGTCTAAGGTTGAATTGGAAAAAGTTAGTGATTGGTACTTGGAAGTATTGTATAAAACGGAAGATTTGAAATGAATATTTTTACAACATTTTGAATAAGGTTTGAGTTTGGAATAATTAAATAAGTAAATTAATTAATTATTGTTTATGAGAATAATGTAAGTATTAGATGTAATTAAGTATAACTAAATAAATGTTTTTGTTTAATTATAAATCAAATAAATAATTTTTACCTTATTCATCTATTTATAAAATGTAACTTAGACATTAAAATATTATTTAAGTGTAGGGTTTATAATTTAAAGGTTGAAACTTTAATATTCAACTATTTTTATTTTGAAAATTAACTTGAAATACTAATTGTTTAAAAATATAGAAATTTTAAGGATTCTGTGAACACACACGACCGTGCCTAGACAGGGCACGATCGTGCTCGGGCCACGACCGCGCTAGTCAGGGCGCGACTGTGTTGATCAACAGAGGACATAGCTAGACAAATCACTAGGCACGACCGTGCCTTGTACAGACACGACCGTGTCGATGCTTCAGGTGCACGACCAAGTCTAGCCAACGAGCATGACTGGGTCTAAGCAGGAGGCACGACCGTGTATCCCGAGGCACGACCGCGCTAGATGATTAGCGCGACCGTGTCTCTTTCAAAACAGAAACGAATTGATTGATCCTTATATTGATGGTGTCAGAATTGATAGGGCTTTCATTCGCAAGGTCATTAAAAGTCTTTTGGTGTAGATTAATTGTGTTTAAAACATGTTTAGGACCGGATTTGATTAAACTATTTTGAATGAAAATATGGTTTCTGGTTCGAGTAGATTTTGATATTGAATGCCCAAATTAGATTGGGGCTATTGATCTATAGAATAAATATAAGGTTTAGAAGATTTCAATTACCCTGTACGATGATGGATTGGTAGCTTACGGTAGGAAGGAGTTCCGGAGTGACGAATTTGGTCTCCGACGTCTCCTGCTGCAATTCCGGCTAAATCAGTGTACTCGCGAGTTTCAATGAGGATCGATGGTGCAATGGATTGAGGAAACTTCATTTCAGAATATAAGAATCTCGGTTCAAACGGAGGGAGGTTTATTTTTCTGAGACTAATCGGATTTCTGGGACTATTGGTTGTAAATGACAGTTTAATTGTTTTGTTAAGAGATATTAAGTTGAAATCGGTTACGGGAAACCAACGATCGGGCGATTAAAGCTGCAGTTACGTTTTCTCAGACATGAGGCGCGACCGTGCCAATAATAGACGCGTTCGTGCCAGACGAGGCGCGACCGTGCCAACATGAGGCGCGACCGTGCCTACTTGGGTTTCTGGTTATTTACAAAATCAGCCCTTGCAACTTTAGCTTTGACAGAATTAGCTTGGTTAGGATTTAACAGAACACCTAACGGGATTACTAACTGAGTTAACTCTAGGAGGTGTTACCATGTGATTTGAGTTCTAAAACTTTGAATTAAAATATGATCGGCTAACAATTTAATGAGGCGTAGGTTTGAACAAGTATAGGGTCTAGCATTGTATTGTTATTAAAATAAGTTAGAATAGGGTCGGAAAATCAGGAATGTTACAGTCTCCCCATGTTAAGGGAATTTCGTCCCGAAATTTATCTAATGGGGGCTGCAAAAAAATCAAGAAAGAGGAGGGAGTTTTGGGTTCTCGGGTAGTTTTGAGTGTTGGATTCTGGAGTGTGTAACCGTTGACATGACTTAAGCCTGATACTTTGAATATGAAGAGTGATAATAAATTTTGTTTTGAAATGAAGATTGTCGAATAAAAATTGAATTCTAAATGTTAGATGTGTTACTTGGAATTGATTTGATATTTAGAGTTTGTGTAAGATATAGTCTAATATGTTCTAAATTGTTAGTGGGTAAAAGATTTCATAACCATTGGTCTGGGTCAAAACCTCACGTGACACGAACAACGCTACTTATGATAATATGATAGGACACTTATATATAGGAAGTACCATCGGCGTATCCACCATGCCCTTGTCATATTACATCAATTTCGTTGTTACACATCATGATAAGTTTTAGGTCACAACACACGATAAAATTTCTCTATAGTTTCCATGCGCTGATTTTTATAATTCCGTGTGCACCCGTAATTATTTAAATCATCGTATGGTCAGTATAGATTGTTTCGTTGTGTGCGGGTAAGGGGGCATAATTTCACTATGATCACGTCTATTGTTTACACATAAGAAGTCGTTAACAGGTAACTATGTCCCTAATCAGGTCAGTTCGCAACTAAAGAGTAGTAAAGTAGGAACACTTAAAGTTTCTTTGTTTGCTCGTGTTTGAACAAGAATACGTCAAACCCCGAGTCGTTTCAATGTATTATGGTCTTCAACTTTGGTGTATAAAGTGCATGACCACGTCTTGTGTAGAATGTAATCAATCCATTGCAATAATTGTAAGCAAATTTTTGTTTCGAGTATATAGTAAGCACACAAGTCTCATGTATGATCTAGTGTCACGTAGCTCGTAATCAAATAAGTCTCATATATAGCGTAAATAATTAAGCGTCTTGTATTTTGTAAGTCAATGAACTCTGATGTGTAATGTAAACAACATAGTATTTTTGTGTATAGTAGGAAATGAATTTCATGTAGAGTATTGGCAACTTAGCATCATGTATATTGTACAATGTGCACAGCTTAGTGTAATGTACTTCGTAACCAAATAAGTTTCATGTATAGTGTGGTTAATCTAGAATTATGTATCAATGAAGCAATTCTTATGTATCATGTATATTGCAAACCACTAAGTTTCGTGTATCATGTGCTCAATCCAGTAGCATGTGTATTGCAAATAAACGTGTTTCGTGCATTACGTAATCAATCGAGTAAGTTGTGATTTGTAGGCAAACTAGTTTCATGTATCATGTAATTTGTGTAGCTTTGGATATTTTGAGAATATTTGAGTTTCATGTACCATGTGGTTGCGTTGGATATATTATGAACGTGTATACGTAAGTATTGAACTTCGCGTGCGATGTATATTAATGGGTTTTGCATGTGATCGAGTGTTGTGGACAAACGTGTTGTTTGGCGTTCTTGCATAATGTGGTAGTTGGGTTCGAATCCTCAAATCTCGTTGAGGTTGGTGGGAAAAGTTAACGTCTATGCGGTATAGATCTTCTCTTGAAGTGACAAGTGAAAGGTAACGAGGAGGTTCTGAAAATATTCGGGGAAACGTTTTTACAAATACTGATCTTTGTTTGAAAATAGAAAGTGGTAAATTGTTCTTGATTGTAGATATATAGAGTAGTGAAATCATTGAATCGCATATTTTAAATGAATATGCAATTTATGAGAAAATATTTTTAATTTAAAATTTCAACTTTTGGCTAAACAAGTAGTAGCATATTAATTTAGCCAAAGTTTAGAATTATTTACTTTAATGAATAAAAATCATAATTATTTATCAGTTTTTTTTTAAAAAAATATTTTTATAAAATTGATTGCATTACTTTCCTTATTAGGTGAAAAAGTTTTATGGAAAATTTATGTTTTTTTTATATTATCTAAAAATTCGTTAAACATTTTGTTTAAACAAGATAATGAGGTTTTGTTTAAATCACAAAATAGGATGATTTATTTAATGAAAGAGATTGTTGGTAATGAACTAAACCATGTTGAATGAAAGAAGTGATATTTGGGAAAATTTGATGGGAATATAACAGGTGTAATTTACGCCCCACTGGTCAAATCAATGAACAATAAATGTAGAGTTGAAATATATGGAATTGATCAAATGCTGAAATGTTAAACATTATTCAAAACATAGGGAAGTGGTCCTCAAATCGAAAATTTAAAGGAAATCAGTAGAAGCTTCTTCTAACGTCTCTGGTAGTTTTCCACTAGGAAGAAGATAATCGCCAAGATGAGCACCGCTATGGTCACTCGAGTAGTAGATCTGGCTTCAGCCCTGGCGTTCTCCGTGCGGTGTTCTTGTACTTCCTTTTCGAGGATGGAGAGTAACTCCTTTTGGTACCCTAATTGGTTTGCTAGGCTATCCATTCTTTGTTTTTGCAAGTCGTGTATCACTCCCTGCTCTATCCTTTGCCTCTCAAATTCTGAATTCCTTACATATTGATGGAAGTCATTGGTTGGAATTCCCATTACACCAGGGGGTGCCATGGTATGCCTTACCCAAGGGTTAGGAAGGTACGGGTCGGGCATTAGGTATGGGTCTCTTAGTGGGGGTGGTAATTGATTGTGGAGGTGAGGTGTATGATACGGGTACGGGAGATCCAGGTGTTTGAAGTCTCGGGTCGGTGTTCCTAATCCAGTCCGCCCTTACATCAAACATTGGCTGAGTAGTTGGGGGTGTTGGTGACCGGTACACGGGTGTCTCAGTGTCTTCTTCCCAATCAGATTCTGATCCAGGACGGTAAACCGGGGAGGGAGGAGAGTAGGAGTCCATGCCTAGTAGAAAACAATAAAAAAGGTTGTAAGTGGTAATGAAATATTGAGTGTTAGACATGGGAGTTCTCATAAGTTTAGAGTTTGACTAGTCATAACACCGAACCTTCACAATAGTATTTTAGAAATACACTTGACCTTTAAGCAATGCATCCCGGAGGAGGATTCCTAGGAAAGAGGGGTGGGTCACTAAGACACACTTAAGTACCCTATCTTTTCTTAGCCAGAATTCCTCATGGGCTTACACACTCTTCTAGCCATCATGTATTAATAATACCATTGTTGGGCTCATGGTTATGATGAGAATTGTTGTGGACTGGGCTTTGAGGCCCAAAAGTGAGGTTTATTTATTGTAGTGGTCTTCTTCTTCTTTGAGGGTATATGGGCTTCTTAGATTAATCTTAGTGGGCATTAGGCCCAATAGTTTAAGTCTTTGTTCACAAGAGGTGGTGATATTATGTATGTGAGTTTAAAGATGTATGAATAATTTGGTGGGTATGTGTGTGTGTTAAACTTAGGATAGCACTTAATGAAACACATAGGTAGCATGTAGATAGTAATGAATGTAAGCACAAGAGTTATCAAGTAGTGTGACACATGAACTATTAAGTATTGTAGCATGTATTGAGATTACTTAGGATGACATGTAAAAACATTCACACAAGTATTACTCATGTAATCATATAGTAGCATGGCATATTGTGGGTGTCCTACGGTTATAGTCTAGGTCAGGAGTGTCTCATATCCTAATTCTCTATAACCAAGGCTCTGATACCAATCTGTCACACCCCAACCGACGATGGAATCATCGGGGCGGGACATGTAGACTGTTCATGAGCACAAGGTTGACTAGATTGTAATATATTAAATCCATTTCCATTCAAACAAACATGAAACGAGTTCAAAGTACATAATGAAATACAATTTGTCTTTGATTTAATATTAACTAGGTCCAAAGCCTACGTGTAGCATGTCTTGATCTAGCTCATATGTAAGCACCTGAAACATGAATAAAATAAGGTCAACTAAAAAGTTGGTGAGTATAACACAGGTTTGTATACGGATAGTATATAGTTTGTAAAACAAATCCTTACATAACATGATAAATAAGGCATTTATGGGGAGCAGCTATTGTGTAACCAAGTACAATCAAACCTTTGTAACTAGCATGCAAAATTGTGTTGTCGGTATCAATCATCCCAATCTGGGTGGGTTTGTCAGACTCAATAGATCTATCATTGAAAACCGTCGGCTTGAATAGTTAATGATTGCACATAATCGCATATAAAGGTTAGCACACCTATCACTCGAGCATAAAGCTCAAATTTCACACATGAATGTAAATAGGATTTGTACTTGTGTTGTTTGTGTAAATGTAAACATGTAATTTGGATAATGTTCATGTTCCACCCCAAAAATGTAAAAGAGTAAAAGGGGCTATCTATACTCGCTTGATTCGAAGGCGTAGCTAATACAAGATACTAGAAAGTAATGTGATCCTTGTATCACACAACGTTAACCTAGAGTGTAATGTATATTGCATTAATAATGCACAATAGTCTAAGGTTGAATTGGACAAAGTTAGTGATTGGTACTTGGAAGTATTGTATAAAACGGAAGATTTGAAATGAATATTTTTACAACATTTTGAATAAGGTTTGAGTTTGGAATAATTAAATAAGTAAATTAATTAATTATTGTTTATGAGAATAATGTAAGTATTAGATGTAATTAAGTATAACTAAATAAATGTTTTGTTTAATTATAAATCAAATAAATAATTATTACCTTATTCATCTATTTATAAAATGTAACTTAGACATTAAAATATTATTTAAGTGTAGGGTTTATAATTTAAAGGTTGAAACTTTAATATTCAACTATTTTTATTTTGAAAATTAACTTGAAATACTAATTGTTTAAAAATATAGAAATTTTAAGGATTTTGTGAACACACACGACCGTGCCTAGACAGGGTACGATCGTGCTCGGGCCACGGGCGCGACCGCGCTAGTCAGGGCGCGACTGTGTTGATCAACAGAGGACATAGCTAGACAAATCACTAGGCACGACCGTGTCTATGCTTCAGGGGCACGACCAAGTCTAGCCAACGAGCATGACTGGGTCTGAGCAGGAGGCACGACCGCGCTGGAAGTCGGCACAACCGCGTCTCCCGAGGCACGACCGCGCTAGATGATTAGCGCGACCGTGTCTCTTTCAAAACATAAAAGAATTGATTGATCCTTATATTGATGGTGTCAGAATTGATAGGGCTTTCATTCGCAAGGTCATTAAAAGTCTTTTGGTGTAGATTAATTGTGTTTAAAACTTGTTTAGGACCGGATTCGATTAAACTATTTTGAATGCAAATTTGGTTTCTGGTTCGAGTAGATTTTGATAATGAATGCCCAAATTAGATTGGGGCTATTGATCTATAGAATAAATATAAGGTTTAGAAGATTTCAATTACCCTGTACGATGATGGATTGGTAGCTTACGGTAGGAAGGAGTTCCGGCGTGACGAATTTGGTCTCCGGCGTCTCCTGCTGCAATTCCGGCTAAATCAGTGTACTCGCGAGTTTCAATGAGGATCGATGGTGCAATGGATTGAGGAAACTTCACTTCAGAATATAAGAATCTCGGTTCAAACGGAGGGAGGTTTATTTTTCTGAGACTAATCGGATTTCTGGGACTATTGGTTGTAAATGACAGTGTAATTGTTTTGTTATGAGATATTAAGTTGAAATCGGTTACGGGAAACCAAAGATCGGGCGATTAAAGCTGCAGTTACGTTTTCTCAGACATGAGGCGCGACTGTGCCAATATTAGACGCGACCGTACTAGACGAGGCGCGACCGTGCCAACATGAGGCGCGACCGTGCCTACTAGGGTTTCTGGTTATTTACAAAATCAGCCCTTGCAACTTCAGCTTTGACAGAATTAGCTTGGTTAGGATTTAACAGAACACCTAACGGGATTACTAACTGAGTTAACTCTAGGAGGTGTTACCATGTGATTTGAGTTCTAAAACTTTGAATTAAAATATGATCGGCTAACAATTTAATGAGGCGTAGGTTTGAACAAGTATAGGTTCTAGCATTGTATTGTTATTAAAATAAGTTAGAATAGGGTCGGAAAATCAGGAATGTTACATCTAACTTGTGCTTTAAGTGTGGCAAGACCGGGCACTACTCCCGTGAATGCCCAAAACACTTGAAGTGCTATAATTGTGGGGATGCCGGTCATCTGAGTAGGGAATACCAGAAACCGAGAATGGGTGAAGCTGGGAAAGGGAAAGGCTCGAAAGGGAAAGAAGAGAGGCCCAGAGCAAAGACTCGTGTGTACGCACTGACGCAAGAACAATCCTGGGCGAACCCCGACGTGGCGTCAGGTACGTTCATCCTTGACAACACTTTTGTTTCTGTGCTATTTGATTCGGGTGCCAGTAAGAGTTTTATATCTAGGACTTTTTGTAAACGAGTGAAGTGCATTGTTAGTAAGCTAAAAAGGGCCTTCAGCGTAGAAACCGCTGAGGGTAGGACTGCGAGAGTAACCGATGTAGTTGACAACTCCACGATAAAAATAGAAGGTCATGAGTTCCCTGTCAGACATAAAGAAATGGTTTAAACTACCATAGTTTCGATATAAGCCCACGATCCGAAGTTAAGATTACACCTAAGTTACTTATCGAAACTACCAAGTTTCGACATAAACAACCTATCGAAACTATCAAGTTTCGATATAAGCAAATCCATCGAAACTACTAGGTTTAAGCATAGGGATGTCTAGTGTCATCTAGGAGCACTACCTTACAAGTATGGCTTTATTATAACAGATCGTGAGTGACATTAGTGACGCTCAGTAGCCAGCTAAGAGTATTTCAGAAACTGCTTATCGGGTGAGTTCTAGAAGCCCTCTTTTAAATGTTTTATATAATGTTTTCGGGCTGGTGTGCATACATATGAAATGATGTTTTTACGAAACGATGTTTATGAAACTATGTTTATAAAATGATGCTTATGAAACTATGTTTACGAAATGAAATGATTGGAATGAACGGTTTATGGAAAGAGAGTTATGAACGTAATGTTTACGAACGAAATGTTTATAAAGAAATGGTTTAAACTAAAGGTAAAGGGTTTTGAAAATGAATGAAAGGTTTTATGAAAAGAAAAGAAAAAGGGCAAAGGTTTAAAGAAGTCATTACAAATCTAATATGTCGAGTGAATGGAATTGATGAATGAAGTCTGGGAATGCAATTCCCAGCCTTGTGGTAGATTATGGATGTCACACCCCGACCGATGGCGAAATCATCGGGGCGGGACAAGTAGACTGTTCATAAGCACATGGTTGACTAGATTGAATATATTAAACATCAAATTTCATAACAAGTAGTCCAAACACAACCAAATCCAAGATAGAACAAAATTGAAAATACATAGAGTTCTTTTATTTAAATCAACTAAGTCCAATCCTATGTGTAGTACATCTTGAACAATCTCACACGTTAGAACCTGAAACATGAATAAAATAAAGTCAACTAAAAAGTTGGTGAGTATAACACAGGTTTATATAGATAGCATATAGTTTGTAAAACAAATCCTTACATAACATAATAAATAAGGCATTTATGGGGAGCAGCTATTGTGTAACCATGTACAATCAAACCATTGTAACTAGCATTCAAAATTGTGTTGTCGGTATCAATCACCCCAATCTGGGTGGGTTTGTCAGACTCAATAGATCTATCATTGAAAACCGTCGGCATGTATAGTTAATGATTGCACATAATCGCATACAAAGGTTAGCACACCTAGCACTCGGGCATAAAGCTCAAATTGCACACATGAATGTAAATAGTAAAAGGGGCTATGAAATACTCACTTGATTTGAAGCCGTAGCTAACAAAGATACTAGGTAGACTACAGATCCTTGAAATGCACGAGTTAACCTAAAGTGTAATGTGTATGGTATTAATAGTGTGCACAAGAGTTTAGTTCTAAAGTTGTATTTGGACTTGTGTAAAAAGTCATTGATTTGTAATTGGAGTATTGACTAAAATATATAAAGTTTGAAGGAGTATTTTTAGAACATTTTGATTAAGGTTTGAGTTTGAATAATTAAATGAGTAATGTAAATAATTATTGTTTATGAAAACATTGTAAGTATTAGTTATAAGTTAGTATAATTAATTAATCATTTTTGTTTAAATATAAATTAAATAAATAATCATTTTATTTATTTATTTATAAAATGTAACTTAACCATTTAAATACTTTTTAAATGAAAGGTTTAACAATAATTGTAAATTAAATTTTATAAACTTTAAATAATTAATTTTTTTCATTTATTAAATATTTGTTCTTTCTAAATAAGATGAAATGCAATTTTATAAAATTCGACTATTTTTATTTTGTAATTCAATCAGAATATTTGTGGTTTGAAAAATATATAAAATTTATAATTCTGCCAAGATTTTAACTCACACACGACCGTGCCTGGGAAGGGCACGATCGTGCTCAAACCACGGGCGCGACCATGCTAGTCAGGGCACGACCGTGTTGATCAAACAGAATGCACAATTGGATTATTCTCTAGGCACGATCGCGTTCTGGACTAGGCACGACCGTGTCTAAGGTTTTGAGGCATGACCAAGTTTAGCCAAAGGCATGACTGAGTCTGAGTGTGTGAGGCATGACCACGCTGGTATTTGGCGCGACCGTGTCTCATGAAGCACGACCGCGCTAGAATACTAGCGCGACCGTGTCTGTTCCAAAACAGAAACGATTTGGCTAATTCTTATATTGTTAATGTTGGAATTCATGGGGCTTTCACCCATTAGATCATCACGAGTCTTTTTGTATAAATTAATTGTATTTAAAACGTGTCTAAGGTTTGATTTGATTAAATCTATTTTGAACGAACACTAGACTCCGGTTCGTGATGATTCCCATATTATAAGCCCAAATTAGATTAGGGCTTCTGATTAGTAGGCTAAAACGTAAGTGTGAGAGGTTTCAATTACCCGGAATGATGGCGAATTGATAGCGAATGGTAGAAAGGAATTCCGGCGACTACGGGTTCTGTCTCCGGCGTCCTCTGCTGTAACTCCGACTAAACCAGAGAGTCCAGTAGCTTTAGTGAGGATTGAGTAGTGTGAATCTGCTGCTTGATTGGGAGAATTCGGATCGAAGGAAAGAATTAGTGTTTTTCTTGAATTGTTTAAACGATTTTTGAGATTGATTGAGTTAATCCGAGATGTTTCATGTAATTGAAAGGTTTATTTCATTCGTTAATGAGAATGAAGTGTAGAACGGTTACGGAGCTCAACGATCGGGTGATTAAAACTGTATTTACGTTTCAACTGGTACTCAGCGCGACCGTGCCCATTTGAGGCGCGACCGTGCCTTAGCACCGGGCGCGATCGTTCCAAAGCTGGTCACGCGATCGTTCCAAAGCTGGTCACGCGACCGTGCCAAAGCACTCGGCGCGACCGTGCCAGAACGAGGCGCGACCGTGCCTATTAGGGTTTCTTGTAAATTTTCAACATCAGACCTTGTAACTTTGGTCTTTGACATATTTGTATAAATAGATACTTATGTAGTGTTTTAGTTAGTTATAACCGTGTAAAAATTTGCGGATTAACATCGAATTATTGTATTTAATTGATGGTACGAATAGAACAAAGCAGTGCACTAGAATTTGGTTTGAAATGCATTACATTGAATTTGAAATACGGATACTAAAAATCAGAAATGTTACAGTCTCCCCATGTTGAGGGAATTTCGTCCCGAAATTTAGTTAGAGGAAACTACGACATTAGTGAAAAGATGGGGGTACTTGAGCTTCATTTGGTCCTCTCGTTCCCAAGTGAACTCAGGACCGCGCTTAGACTCCCAACGAACTTTGACAATAGGAATACGACTTCGCTTGAGTTGCTTTATTTCACGATCCATAATTTCTACCGGTCTCTCAACGAAGTGTATCGTTTCATCAATGCGCACGTCATCAAGTGGTATATGGAGATTCTCATCAGCGAGACATTTCTTCAGATTAGATACATGAAATGTAGGGTGCACATTTCCAAGAGATGGAGGTAAGTCGAGTTTGTAAGCCACTTTCCCAATCCTTTCAAGGATTTTGAATGGACCAACATAGCGAGGGGCTAACTTGCCTTTCTTTCCAAAATGGACCACACCCTTCCACGGGGACACCTTAAGAAGAACAAGGTCACCGACTTGGAATTCCAAGGGTTTTCGTCGTTTATCGGCATAACTCTTTTGCCGACTTCTCGCTGTTCGGATGTTGTCACGGATTTGAATAATCTTGTCGGATGTTTCTTGAATTAGCTCGGGACTGGTGATTTGTGCTTCACCAATCTCGTTCCAACAGATAGGAGAACGACGCTTGCGACCATAAAGAGTTTCGAATGGAGCCATGTTGATACTTGTGTGATAGCTATTATTGTAAGAGAACTCAATGAGGGATAAATGTGAATCCCAATTTCCACCAAAATCGATTACACAAGCTCTAAGCATGTCTTCAAGTGTTTGGATTGTTCGCTCGGTTTGACCATCAGTTTGGGGATGGTAAGCCGTGCTCAAATCCAATCGTGTGCCAAGAGCAGTTTGGAGAGATTGCCAAAATCGAGAAGTGAACCGGGCATCTCGATCGGATATTATTTTCAAGGGAACACCATGACGGCTCACAATTTCATCAATGTAAATTCGGGCTAGTTTTTCAACTCGATAGTCTTCACGGATAGGCAAGAAATGAGCAGATTTGGTGAGACGATCAATGATCACCCAAATACTATCATAACCACTCGAAGTGCTAGGGAGTTTGGTAATAAAATCAATAGCTAAGTTTTCCCATTTCCACACGGGAATTTTCGGTTGTTCAAGTAAACCAGAAGGACGTTGATGTTCGGCTTTGACTTTGGAGCAGGTTAAACATTTGGCAACATAAAGAGCAATGTCCTTTTTGATACCGGGCCACCAATATTGTTGGAGAAGATCTTGGTACATTTTATCCGCACCAGGATGAATAGAATAACGAGTCTTGTGAGCCTCGTTCATGAGAAATGTACGGAGATCATCACGATCGGGAACCCAAATACGGTTCAAGTAATAAAGTAAGCCATTTGGTTTCGATTCAAGCAGAACTTCAACACCACACGACATTTCCTCGTACATGTTACCCTCGGTGACTGAGACGTGTTGAGCTTCTAAGATGCGGGTTTGAATATCGGTTTGAATTCGGGGACAATGAAGCATAACATGGTCCTTTCGACTCAAAGCGTCGGCTACAACATTCGCTTTGCCGGGATGGTAACGAATCTCGCAGTCATAGTCGTTAAGGAGTTCAACCCAACGTCGTTGCCTCATATTGAGTTCTTTTTGGTTGAAAATGTGTTGAAGACTTTTGTGGTCGGTGAACACCACACATTTTGTGCCATAGAGATAATGTCTCCAAATCTTTAACGCGAATACGACCGCACCCAACTTGAGATCATGCATTGTATAATTCTTCTCGTGAATCTTGAGTTGTCGTGACGCGTAGGCGATTACTTTGCCTCGTTGCATGAGGACACAACCAAGACCTTGGTCAAAAGCATCACAGTAGACAACTAAATCATCATTCCCATCAGGGAGGGTCAAAATGGGAGCATTGCACAACTTTTTCTTAAGGGTTTGAAAAGCTTCTTCTTGCTTTGGTCCCCATTCATAAGTCTTACCCTTGTGGGTCAAAGCGGTAAGGGGGACAGCAATTTTAGAGAACTTTGAGATGAAACGACGGTAATATCCCGCAAGACCCAGAAATGAACGGACTTCGGTAGGAGTCTTCGGGGTATTCCAATTCTTAACCGTTTCGATCTTAGCAGGATCAACATGAATACCCTTGTCGTTGACAATGTCACCAAGAAATTAAACTTCTTTTAACCAAAATTCACATTTGGAGAATCTGGCATATAGTTGTTCTTTCTTCAAGAGATCCAAGACCAATCTAAGATGTTGCTCATGATCGACTTTAGTATTGGAATAGATTAAGATGTCATCGATGAAAACGATCACGAACTTATCAAGGTACGGTTTGCACACACGATTCATGAGATCCATGAAAACTGCGGGTGCATTTGTTAGTCCAAAAGGCATAACCATGAACTCGTAATGACCATACCTTGTTCGGAAGGCAGTCTTTGGAATATCGTCTTCTTGCACACGGAGTTGGTGATAACTAGATCGAAGATCAATCTTCGAGAAGCAAGTAGAACCTTGAAGTTGATCAAAGAGGTCATCAATTCTAGGTAAAGGATAACGGTTTTTTATAGTAAGCTTGTTGAGTTCGCGGTAGTCAATACACATGTGAAATGATCCATCCTTCTTTTTAACGAATAAGACGGGTGCACCCCACGGTGAATGACTTGGACGAATGAATCCCTTGTCGGAGAGCTCTTGAAGTTGACTTGCAAGTTCTTGCATTTCAGAAGGTGCAAGACGGTAAGGAGCTCTAGCCACGGGGTTAGCTCCGGGCACAAGATCAATGCGTAATTCTACTTGTCGAACGGGTGGAAGACCGGATAGATCTTCGGGAAAATCCCGAATGATGGGAATGTCTTGTATACTCTTCTTTTTGACATGTTTTTGGACAATATGAGCTAAGAAGGCCACGTACTTCTTTCGTAAGTACTTTTGAGCAGTAATGCATGACATTAGTTTAAGCCCTTTACAAGGCTTTTCACCAAAGACTCTTAGTGTTTCTCCCGATGGTAGAGGTATTCGGATGCACTTCTCGAAACAAATGACTTCGGCATGATGATTTGATAGTCAATCCATGCCTATGACGATATCAAAGCTTCCTAGTGGCATTGGAACAAGGTTGATTGGGAATGTATGATCATTAAGTTCTAAAGAGCAATCATAGATAATGGATTCAATTGTAAGAGAGTCACCATTTGCTACTTCAACGGTAAATGTTTTCTCTAAAAGGGATCGTGTCTTTGCAAGTAAAGGTTCAAAATTAAGTGACACAAAACTTTTATCGGCGCCGGTATCGAATAAAATGAAGGCATATTCACTATTAACAAGAAACGTACCATTGACCACGTCAGTGTTGGCTTGAGCTTCATTGGCGTTTATGTTAAAAGCACGCCCACGAGCTCCACCTTGTCTAGCATTGACTAACTTTGGGCATTGATCACGGAAATGGGTCGGGTTGCCACATTCATAACATGCTCGCCCATTTGTAATAGCCGGGCACCTTCATTAGCCATTTGGGTGTTGGTTTGGTTTGGTGCGTTGACTTGGCCCGCAAGAGCTTTGGTCCTACAAACATTAACTGTATAGCCATATCTTCCACAATAAGTACAAAGGCGACATGGGATGCTTTGGGGATGATGGTAGTTACAGGTGGCACAAAGTGGGTAGATTCCAACATATGGCTTTTTGGCCGGTGCTTGAACCATAGGTGCAGCTTGGTTAACAGGAATAGCAGGAGTGATCACATCATAGTTTCTAGTCTTCCTTTTCCTATTATTGCGGGAGGGTTTAGTTGTGGCCTCTTTGCTATGGGTAGGAGGGGTTTTAGTGTCAGAAACTTTCTTGGTGCCCTTTTTAGTAAGTGTTCCCGCTTTCACATGGTTATCAATTAAGGTAGCGGACAAATGGATAGCATCCTCAAGTGTTGCGGGATTCCTTCCTAGGACAGTATCTTGAATTTGTCTAGGCAGTCCCCCAATATACTTTTCAATGCAGCGGGACAAAGGAGTGACCATGTGGGGCACAAGAAGACTCAACTCATGGAAGCGAGTCGTATACGCCAAGTTTTCACCACTATCTTGGGCAAGATCCCAAAATTCGGCTTCAAGTTTCTTTACTTCATTTCGAGGACAGAATTCCTCGGTCATTAGCCTTTTAACCTCATCCCAAGGTAAGGCCAATGCTACATCCACACCTCAATTTCTCTTCTCCCCATTCCACCACGTGAGTGCCCGTTTTTGTAGGACACTTGTGGCATGACGAACACGAAGGTTGTCGGGCAGTCACTATTGAGAAAGGTATTCTCAATGCTTTCGAACCATTGAAGGAGTCCAGTAGCTCCTTCGGTACCATAGAACTTGAGGGGATTGCACGAGTTGAAGTCCTTGAAGGTGCATTCAGATGGGTTGTTACCACCATTTCCACCGTTTCCAGCATTACCACTATTACTACCATTTCCACCATTGTTGCCATTGGTGGCACTATTAGCTTGAGTGAGTTGTGTCACGAGTTGTGCAAGAATAGCAGCAATGTCGGTATTGGTGTTGGCCGCGGGAGCACGACGAGGAGGCATTCTACAGATTTTCACAAGACAAGAAAAAGATGTAAGAACTTATGAGAATTGTTTGGATTTGATAGAATAAGATAACAAAATAAATAGATAATCATAGTTTGGATTGTACTCAAATAGTGATATAATCACTCGAATACTATGACACATTAAGGTTAATTAAACTTATATAATTTTCAAGGAGACATGCTTTAGCCTATAAGTAAACACTCATCTCGGGAATTCCCAGGAAAGCATACGGGTCCCTCGGTTGATTGGGATTTATGCGAAATGCTTTCCTAGACAGAAAACCCAAAATACAGGTGTCACTCTTCCAGATTGCACGTGTCCTCAAATAATTAACAAAGCTTAAAATCCTTAACGAGAAAATAAAGAAATTTTATGGATCTAGCTTCATGAAGTTTCCACATGCTTAGAAAGATAAAGTTAGAGAAGAAGATAAGGATATTATGAGGTTTTAGGATATAGGAAAAGATATTGTTTATTTAATTTATCATTTAAGTATATACTAATAAGCCATGGGTGTTTAACAATTAAGTCATCAAATAAAATAATAACTAATCATAGTAAGCATGTAGCACATAGCATGTAACACATCACATATAACATATAGCATGTAGCATATAACATGTAATCATGAAACATAGCATAGGTAGGTGTCCTAAAGTTATAGTCTAGGTCAAGGTGTCTAATAACCTAATTCCCTATAACCAAGGCTCTGATACCAATCTGTCACACCCCGACCGATGGCGTAATCATCGGGGCGGGACATGTAGACTGTTCATAAGCACAAGGTTGACTAGATTGAATATATTAAACATCAAATTTCAAACAAGTAGTCCAAACACAACCAAATCCAAGATAGAACAAAATTGAAAATACATAGAGTTCTTTTATTTAAATTAACTAAGTCCAATCCTATGTGTAGCACATCTTGAACAATCTCACACGTTAGAACCTGAAACATGAATAAAATAAAGTCAACTAAAAAGTTGGTGAGTATAACACAGGTTTATATAGATAGCATATAGTTTGTAAAACAAATCCTTACATAACATGATAAATAAGGCATTTATGGGGAGCAGCTATTGTGTAACCATGTACAATCAAACCTTTGTAACTAGCATTCAAAATTGTGTTGTCGGTATCAATCACCCCAATCTGGGTGGGTTTGTCAGACTCAATAGATCTATCATTGAAAACCATCGGCTTGTATAGTTAATGATTGCACATAATCGCATACAAAGGTTAGCACACCTAGCACTCGGGCATAAAGCTCAAATTGTACACATGAATGTAAATAGGATTTGTACTTGTGTTGTTCGTGTAAATGTAACGTGTAATTTGAATAATGTTCATGTTTCACCCCAAAAGTGTAAAAGAGTAAAAGAGGCTATGAAATACTCACTTGGTTTGAAGGCGTAGCTAACAAAGATACTAGGTAGACTAAAGATCATTGAAATGCATGAGTTAACCTAAAGTGTAATGTGTATGATATTAATAGTGTGCACAAGAGTTTAGTACTAAAGTTGTATTTGGACTTGTGTAAAAAGTCATTGATTTGTAATTGGAGTATTGACTAAAATATATAAAGTTTGAAAGAGTAATTTTAGAACATTTTGATTAAGGTTTGAGTTTGAATAATTAAATGAGTAATGTAAATAATTATTGTTTATGAAAACATTGTAAGTATTAATTATAAGTTAGTATAATTAATTAATCGTTTTTGTTTAAATATAAATTAAATAAATAATCATTTTATTTATTTATTTATAAAATGTAACTTAACCATTTAAATACTTTTTAAATGAAAGGTTTAACAATAATTGTAAATTAAATTTTATAAACTTTAAATAATTAATTTTTTTCATTTATTAAATATTTGTTCTTTCTAAATAAGATTAAATGCAATTTTATAAAATTCAACTATTTTTATTTTGTAATTCAATTAGAATATTTGTGGTTTGAAAAATATATAAAATTTATAATTCTACAAGATTTTAACTCACACATGACCGTGCCTGGGAAGGGCACGATCGTGCTCAAACCACGGGCGCGACCATGCTAGTCAGGGCGCGACCGTGTTGATCAAACAGAATGCACAATTGGATTGTTCTCTAGGCACGATCGTGTTCTGGACTAGGCACGACCGTGTCTAAGGTTTTGAGGCTTGACCAAGTTTAGCCAAAGGCATGACTTGGTCTGAGTGTGCGAGTCACGACCGCGCTGGTATTTGGCGCGACCGTGTCTCATGAAGCACAACCGCGCTAGAATACTAGCGCGACCGTGTCTGTTCCAAAACTGATACGATTTGGCTAATTCTTATATTGTTAATGTGGAATTCATGGGGCTTTCACCCATTAGATCATCACGAGTCTTTATGTATAAATTAATTGTATTTAAAACCTGTCTAAGGTTTGATTCGATTAAATTTATTTTGAACGAACACTAGACTCCGGTTCGTGATGATTCCCATATTATAAGCCCAAATTAGATTAGGGCTTTTGATTAGTAGGCTAAAATGTAAGTGTGAGAGGTTTCAATTACCCGGAATGATGGCGAATTGATAGCGAACGGTAGAAAGGAATTTCGGCGACTACGGGTTCTGTCTCCGGCGTCCTCTGCCGTAACTCCGACTAAACCAGAGAGTAGAGTAGCTTTAGTGAGGATTGATTAGCATGAATCTGCTGCTTGATTGGGAGAATTCGGATCGAAGGAAAGAATTCGTGTTTTTCTTGAATTGTCTAAATGATTTTTGAGATTGATTGAGTTAATCCGAGATGTTTCGTGTAATTGAAAGGTTTATTTCATTCGTTAATGAGAATGAAGTGTAGAACGGTTACGGAGCTCAACGATCGGGTGATTAAAACTGTATTTACGTTTCAACTGGTACTCGGCGCAACCGTGCCCATTTGAGGCGCGACCATGCCTTGGCACCGGGCGCGATCGTTCCAAAGCTGGTCACGCGACCGTGCCAAAGCACTCGGCGTGACCGTGCCAGAACGAGGGGCGACTGTGCCTATTAGGGTTTCTTGTAACTTTCAACATCAGACCTTTTAACTTTGGTCTTTGACATATTTGTATAAATAGATACTTATGTAGTGTTTTAGTTGGTTATAAC
Source organism: Smallanthus sonchifolius (assembly GCA_023525975.1). Classification (NCBI taxonomy): domain Eukaryota; kingdom Viridiplantae; phylum Streptophyta; class Magnoliopsida; order Asterales; family Asteraceae; genus Smallanthus; species Smallanthus sonchifolius. The sequence goes on from CM042045.1 coordinate 31,902,393, forward strand.
CGTGTAAAAATTTGCGGATTAACATCGAAATATTGTATTTAATTGATGGTACGAATAGAACAAAACAGTGCACTAGAATTTGGTTTGAAATGCATTACATTGAATTTGAAATATAGATACTAAAAATCAGAAATGTTACAATGGACAGTGAGCCATAGTTGCCATAAGAGCAACAGGGGCAGTGTCTTGGTGGCCTGCCAATGGTTTGATGTTGTACAACTGGTAAGGGGGTAACGACGGTTACTCGGGTGATGACGATCATCCTAAGGAAAAGAGGTAATGGGAAATCAATGACGGCGATACGTAACGGTTGATTCCTAAAGGAAAGATGCATGTTGGGCAATGACGGCGATACGTAACGGTTGACCCCACGTATTGAATTGGGAAATCAATGACGGCGATGCGTAACAGTTGATTCCCAAAGGAAAGATGCGTGTTGGGCAATGACGGCGATTCGTAACGGTTGACCCCACGTATTAAATGGTTGTGGCAATGACGGCGATACGTAGCGGTTTCCCACAACATCAAAGGTTCCTTCGGGGACACAGATACGCTTAAAGAAAGATACAGATTGTAGATAGTAATGTATGACTTAAATGAATGTTTAATGTTTAAACAAATGATCCGTTCAATGTGTTTATGATGAGGAAAAATGTTTGAAGGTTTTCAATGATGAATGAAAGGCCCTGTTTTCTTATACGTGATGTTAAAACCTAATGAATGTTTTGAATGATGAACCATTTCTTAAATCAAATGAAAACTAGAACTCACCAGCGTAGCTAACTTTTTAGTATGCACATTCAGGTTAAGGCAGGTATGGATGATGGACGGTGATGCTTGGCAAGCGAGAAGAGTTACCCGGTGGATCATGAAGACTGGCATCCCGTTATGATTAGATTATGATATGTTTATGTAATAGAATATGTTACGCTTCCGTTGTTAAACAATGTAATGATTATGTTTTATTGAAGTATTTTCCGCTGCGTTATTTGATAATCAAGTTTAAGAACTGTTTGTGAATGAGTAAATCCAACAAGTGAGGCCTCCCGGGTTTGGGGCCTTACATTCTAGCATGATCGTGCCTTGTGCCAGACACGGTCGTGTGTGTGAGAAAAATCTTGGCAGAATAATTATTTTTATATTTTAAAAACAATAAGTATTTCAGATTAATTTTCAAATAAAAATAATTGATTTTATAAAGATTTATATTAACTTTATTTAAAAAGATCAAATTTTTAATCCTAAAATAAATAGAAGTTATTTATTTAAATTTACAAAATTAAATTTATACTTATTGTTAAACCCTACACTTGAATGTTATTTACACAATTTATTTACACATCTTTATGAAAAAGAAGTAAAGAAATTGATATTTAATATAAAATATCCAATACATTTTTATAACTAAATGACAAAGTTAAATATTTTATAAATAAATAAATAAGGTAACAATTATTTATTTAAATTACATTTAAACAAAAAAATATTTATTTAGGTTATACTTAGTTACCCCTAATACCTATAGTATTTTTATAACTAAGTGAATAAATAGACATTATGTAATTTGTTTATCTAGTTATTCAAACTCAAACCTTGATCAAAATGTTCTAAAAATATCCATTTCAAATCTTTCATTTTATACAATACCTTTCAAGTACAAACCACAAGCTTTATACACACATCCAATTCAACCCTAGACTTAGACATAGACTATTGTGCACACAATTAATTCAATATACATTCCACACTAGGTTAACGTGGTGCATTACAAGGATCATATTACTACCTAGTATCTCGTGTTAGTTACGCCCCCGAATCAAGTGAGTATTACATAGCCCCTTTTACTCTTTTACATTTTTTGGGTGGAACATGAACACTATACAAACTATTGCTTACATTTACACAAACTACACAAATATAAATCCTCTTTACATTCATGTGAGCAATTTGAGCTTTATGCCTGAGTGCTAGGTGTGCTAACTTCTGTGTGCAATTTATGTGCAATCATTAACTATTCAAGCCGACGGTTAACATTGATAGATCTATTGACTCTGACAAACCCACCCAGATTGGGGTGATTGTTACTGACAACACAATTTTGCATGCTAGTTACAAAAGGATTGATTGTGCTTAGTTACACAATAGCTGCTCTCCATAAATGCCTTATTTTATCATGTTATGTAAGGATTTGTTTATTCATGATCTATATGCTATATATATACAAACATGTGTATGCTCACTAACTTTTTAGTTGACCTTATTTTATTCATGTTTCAGGTACTAATGTGTGATTTTGATCAAGACTTGCTACATATAAGTTTTGGACCTAGATAATTTTAAATAAAGGATTATGTATTTCATTTTATGTACATGGTTTGATTTTGTTTTGTCTTGAATACTTGAAATGAATTTGAATGATTAATATATTTCAATTTAGTCAACCTTGTGCTCATGAACAGTCCACATGTCCCGCCCCGACGTTTCCGCCGTCGGTTGGGGTGTGACAGATTGGTGTCAGAGCCTTGGTTATAGGGAACTAGGTTATTAGACACCCTTGACCTAGACTATAACTTTAGGACACCCACTTATGCCATACTTCATGATTATGTGATATGTGCTACATGTTATGTGTTACATGCAATGTGTTACAGCTATGTGTTACATGCTATGTGTTACATGTTCTTTATGATTAGTTATTATTTCATTTTTGATGCCTTACTTGTTAAAATTCATGACTTATTAAGATATACTTAAATAATAATTAAATAAACAATATCCCTACCTATACCCTAAAACCTCATAATATTCTTACCTACTTCTCTATCATCATCTTCTTAGCATGTGGAAACTTCATGGATCTAAAACTATAAAAATCTTTTTATACCCTCGTTAAGGTTTTTAAACTTGGTAATTATTTGAGGACACGTGCAATCTGGAAGGGTAACACCTGTATTCTGGGTTTTCTGTCTAGGAAAGCATTTCGCATAAATCCCAATCAACCGAGGGACCGGTATGCTTTCCTGGGAATTCCCGGGATGAATGTTTACTTATAGGCTAAAGCATGTCTCCTTGAAAAATTATATGAGTTTAATTAACCTTAATGTGTCATAGTATTCAAGTGATTTTATCACTATTTGAGTACAATCCAAAGTATGATTAACTATTTTATTTGTTATCTTATTCTTTTAAATCCAAACAACATTCATAAGTTCTTACATCTTTTCTTGTGTTGTGCAAATTCTGTAGAATGCCTCCCCGTCGTGCTACCGTGACCAACAACAACACCGATATTGCTACCATCCTTGCACAACTTGTGAATCAACTCACTCAAGCTAATGAGGCCGCCAATGGTAGCCATGGAGCTAATGGGGGTGGTGGTGCTGTCACACCCCGCCAAGGCGGAAACGCGAGGCGTAACATTACATGGTTTCCAAAGCATATGATTACCGCAAACACATACATGATAAATGGATACATAAACAAGTTTAAAGTTTTACATTCCAAAATGTAAATTGAGTTTACAAAAAGTGAAGATTTCGCAAGTATGACTCTATTACAATGAGATATACAAGAGAAATCCCCCAAAAGTTGTATCCATCGTGCATGCATGTAATCTACATTGCTAACCTTGCGATCACGTTCAATTTCCTGAAAAACATACTTGAAAATGTCAACACTAGGTTTGTGAGTTCACAGGTTTAATCAAATAGTTCTTTGTAAAATTCAATTGTTCGTAAATAGTTTCAGGTGCATGTGATAATCAGAATAAGAATTGTTTGACCCATTTGTAAACTAGCTAGGAATACAAATAATATGTTCCTACATGAGCCGTAACCAAACCATGACAATTGTTCTTCACCCCTAATTTCGTTATCCGGTTCTATGCGGCCATAAATCCTCCAGATTGTGGTTAGCGCGACTAACCATGACCGGGAGACGTCACTCTCCATAGTACTATTCATGGGACCTTAGGCTACAGTTAATGGTTACTAAATTGTTCCAGGGGACTTTAGCGGCCTAAAATCGTTTAACTCATGTAAACATAAAAGTCGAGTCTTATTCTCTTGTTATCACATAAAAATAGTTGTAAGTATGTTCTTCCCCCAAATATTGAAAACAGTAAAAAGGGGCCGTGAAACTCACCTAGTGTTTGTGTATGCTAGCAACGATAATTGTTCTAGTCAAACTTGACTATTCGTACCCTAATTACAAAAGGGTAATTCGTGTTATGACCGAATGTCTCATATGTAAATTGTTCAACGACTTAGTAAATCTGGTTACTTTTGTTTAAATATCTTCTTAGTTTTCCAACACTTGTTTCGTTATAAAATAGTTCTAAGTTATTGCCCAATGGGCCTGAAACAGGTATCGAAACTACTTAGTTTCGATTGAACGAAACAGATGTCGAAACTTCCTAGTTTCGATTGAGCAAACTGGTTATCGAAACTTCCTAGTTTCGATTGGGCGAAAATGGGTATCGAAACCATCTAGTTTCGATTGAGTAATAGGTATCGAAACTACCTAGTTTCGTTTGAGTAGTAAGTATCGAAACTACCTAGTTTCGATTGTGTAATCGGGTATCGAAACTACCTAGTTTCGATTTGAGCAACACTGGTATCGAAACTACCTAGTTTGGATACTGCAATTTTTTGAATTGACAGTATTAGTCTCAAAATTATATTCTTATAGTGCACGTACTTACGTGCATAAATTCGTATTTTAAGTCTTGAACTCGACACACTTTTCTTGTTATTTTTACTTGCGTTCGAACAAATTGTATGTTTAGCTATGGTTTAAAGAAAATAATTTGGATAGTATCGAATTTTTACCTCTAGACAGAGATGATAATTTTTGCGAGAAAAAGAAAATGATCTTGACTTCGCTTGGTTAGAAATCTTTGAGAAAAAGGCCTTGTAAGCTCCTTAGAACTCCTTCAAATGGAGGATTTGAGCCTTCGATTATGGAAGAACACCAACAGAGAGTGAAGATAGCTATTCTTGTTGTTGGCCGTAGAAGAAAATAGAGATAAAAGGGTTTGTGAGTTTTTGATCTTGATGGATGAATTGATAGACAATTGAGGTGGTATGGTTTTTATCTAAATCTTGAAGGCATGAGGTATGGGTTTTATGATAAACAATTAGAATCAATGGAAATGGAAGTGTGAATGGGGCATTCTCTGGGATTTCGGTCGAGAAGTCAAGGGGGTGGGTTAATTAATCTAATAATTAGATTTAAGTGTCAATTAATTAATTCATTAAGTGTATCAATATTAATTAGAGTTTTAAATGGTAAGTTAATTCGGTTTATTATTTGTTTTAGTCTAAAAAAAATTATTGTCCAACGTAAAGTTGGTGTAATACATACGTCTGGATATTTTTCTTGGTTATTTAATTTAATCACTAACGTTCGTATTTAGTCGGGTTATGCGGTTACATGAACCGGTAACTCCTAGAATTACCAAAATATGAAATGAGATAATGTACGGCTTTTGATAGACTTTAATGTCCTTATTTATGTAATTAGGTGAATAACGAAAACTATATAATATAAACTCATTTATATCATGTACGGATATTGACCTGAAATGTCGGGTGTCACAGTCTCCACATGTTAACAGAATTTCGTCCCGAAATTTCAATTCATGCCATCTTGAACTGGTGTATCCTTAAACAAGGAGGGGTATTTCGTTTTCATTTGATCTTCTCGTTCCCATGTATACTCAGGACCACGTTTTGAGTTCCAACGTACTTTAACCAGTTTGATTCGACTACGTCTCAGCTTTTGAACTTTCCAATCTGAAATCTCAATCGGTTCCTCGATGAAATGAAGTTTATCATCAATGTGAATTTCATTAGGCGGTATGATCAAAGTCTCGTCTGACAAACACTTTTTGAGATTAGACACATGAAATGTATCGTGTACGTTGCTTAGTTCTTGCGGTAGCTTGAGCTTGTAGGCTACAGGGCCAACCCTAGCCAGTATTTCAAATGGTCCAACGTATCTAGGGTTAAGCTTACCACGGTTACCAAACCTTGCAACGCCTTTCCATGGTGAGACTTTTAACATTACTCGGTCACCAATTTGAAATTCTAATGGTTTTCGTCGGTTATCAGCATAGCTCTTCTGTCTGTCTCAGGCCGCTTTCAGACGGTCCTTAATTTTGAAGATCTTATCAGTGGTTTCCTGGACAATCTCAGGACCTGTCAAATGTTTTTCACCAACTTCCGCCAAACATAGCGGTGAGCGGCATTTACGACCATATAAAGCTTCAAACGGAGCTGCCTTGATGCTCGTGTGGTAACTGTTATTATAGGAAAACTCTGCCAACGGTAAATGAGTATCCCAATTTCCTCCGAAATCAATTACACACGCACGGAGCATATCCTCTAAAGTTTGAATGGTCCTTTCGCTTTGACCATCTATTTGTGGGTGATATGCCGTGCTCATGTCAAGATGTGTGCCCATGGCTTCCTGTAATGATTTCCAGATTCTAGACACGAATCTACTGTCTCAATCAGAGATAATAGAAATTGGCCCTCCATGCCTAGCCACAATTTCCTTGATATAAAGCTTTGCAAGTTTCTAGGTTTTATCCGTCTCTTTGATGGGTAGAAAATGAGCTGATTTTGTCAGGCGATCGACAATTACCCATATCGCGTCATACCCGCTCGACATCTTGGGTAATTTCGTGACGAAATCCATAGAAATCTGTTCCCATTTCCATTAGGGAATTTCAGGTTGTTAAAACAAGCCAGACGGTTTCTGATGTTCGGCTTTTACTTTTGAACACGTTAAGCATTTACTGACATATGTGGCAATATCTCCTTTCATATTGGGCCACCAATATAATTCTTTTAGATCCTTATACATCTTATCTGAACCCGGGTGAATGTAGTACCTGGACTTGTGGGCTTCATCCATAATCAACCCACGTAAGTTACCGTTACTCGGCACCCAAATTCTGTCCATGAAGTAAAACGTATCATCTGACTTAGACTCCAATTGTTTGATCATTCCACGTAGTGCTTCATTTTGGATGTTCTTTTCCTTAAGTGCTTCTTGTTGTGCCATTCGGATTTGAGTAGTAAGACTCGTATGAATTGTTAATCCTAGGGCACGAACACGAAGAGTTTTAACTCGTTCCTTGCGACTTAAGGCGTCTGCTACGACATTGGCTTTCCCAGGATGGTACTTGATATCACAATCATAGTCGTTTAGTAGTTCTACCCAACGAAGTTGTCTCATGTTAAGTTCTTTTTGATCAAAGATATGTTGGAGACTCTTATGATCAGTAAAAATAGTGCATCTCGTACCATAAAGATAATGTCTCCAAATCTTGAGCGCAAACACAACTGCGCCCAACTCCAAGTCGTGGGTCGTATAATTCTTTTCGTGCACTTTTAGTTGTCGTGAGGCATATGCGATGACTTTGTCTCTTTGCATTAACACACAACCAAGTCCTTGGTGTGATGCATCGCAGTATACGACAAAATTGTTGATTCCCTCCGAAAGAGATAAGATCGGTGCACTACACAGCTTCTGCTTCAGTAATTGGAAAGCTGACTCTTGCTTGTCACTCCAATCATACTTATTTTCTTTCTAGGTTAATGTGGTTAAGGGCACGGCTATTTTTGAAAATTTCTCAATGAATCGTCTGTAGTAGCCGGCCAAGCCCAAAAATTGACGCACTTCGGTCGGAGTCTTTGGTGCTTCCCAGTTTTTGATCGCTTCTATTTTAGATGGATCAACGTGAATTCCTTCCTTGTTGATGACATGTCCAAGAAAATGCACTTCTCGGATCCAAAACTCACACTTAGAGAATTTAGCGTAAAGATTCTCGTTGCTGAGTAGTTCCAAAATTAATTTCAGATGATGTTCATGATCCTCCTTGGTTCGTGAATATATTAATATATCATCAATAAATATTATCACGAATTTATCCAAGTATGGCTTGCACACTCGGTTCATGAGATCCATAAAAACAGCTGGTGCGTTCGTCAAACCAAACGGCATAACTAGGAATTCGTAGTGGCCATAACGAGTCCTAAATGCCGTCTTTGGTACATCTTCTTCTTGGATTCTTAGTTGATGATACCCCGAACGTAGATCGATCTTATAGTAGAAGCTAGAACCTTGTAGTTGATCGAACAAATCATTTATTCGAGGAAGTGGATATCGGTTTTTGATTGTAAGCTTGTTTAATTCTCGGTAATCAATAAACATCCTAAAGGTTCCATCCTTTTTCTTTACGAATAGGACCGGAGCTCCCCAAAGTGAGAAAATCGGTCTTATGAAACCTTTATCAAGCAACTCCTGGAGTTGATTTGATAATTCCTGCATTTCGGAAGGTGCTAATCGATACGGTGATCGTGCAACCGGGGCGGCTCCTGGTACCAAGTCGATTCGGAATTCGACTTGCCTCGGTGGTGGTAATCCAGGTAAGTTTTCAGGAAAAACTTCGGGGTAATCCTTAACGATTGGTATGTCTTCAAGTCGACGTTCCTTGGGTTTCTTCTCGACAACGTGAGCCAGGAACACGCAATAGCCTTTACGTAGGTACTTACGAGCTTTCATGCAGTTTATCATCCTCAATGTCACTCCACTTTTCTCACCTTGAATCGAAAGAACTTCTCCGTTCGGGAGGGGAATATGAACAATCTTCTCAAAACAAACAATCTCGGCGTGATTCTTCGACAACCAATCCATACCAATAACAACGTCAAAACTTCCCAGGTCAACGGGTAACAGGTCTATACTAAATGTGTGGTTTTTCAAACATAGAGTACAACCCTGAATGACTTCTTCGGTTTTAATTAATTTCCCGTTTGCTAATTCAATTGTATAATTTTGGTCTAGTTTGCTAGCCTTAATACCGAGTAGGGACTTAAAGTCATTTGACACAAAACTCATATCAGCACTCGTATCGAAAAGTATAGAGGCATAGTGATTATTTATCGGGAACGTACCAGTGACAATGTTTGGATCTTGTCGTACGTCCCCAGCCCCCATCACAAACGCTCTTCCACGGGCCTGATTGTCGTTTCGGTTCTTCAACTTTGGACAGTCTTTCCTGAAGTGCTTTGGATCTCCACACTCAAAGCATCCCTGATTCATCCTTTCTGCTCCTGGGTTGACCTTTCCTGCTACTTGATTGATCTTATTAGGGTTCGCATTGTTCCAACAGTTATGGGCTAGATGCCCATACTTTTTACACTTTCCACATTGGGTACATCTTCCACTGTGATGATATCCACATTTGTCACACTTCGGTCGTGTTCCAAGATATCCTTTTTGTTCCACAGTGTTGACAGCATAGGCTTTCATAGTTTCAGGTCTCTTGTAAGTTTGATTCTTGTTTTGATTACTTGGTTTTCCAAACCATTTCCTCTTTTCCCCAGACCTTCCTTCCTCGGTCTCCTTCTTCTCAAACAAACCATGACGCACAACATTATCTCTTAGCTTGAAAGCTAGAATTATAGCGCTCTTGGCATCCATAGGGTTCGATGAAGTCACCAGGCTTCGGATTTGAGGTGCAAGACCCCACAAATATCTTTCAACCTTCTTGTATTCTGGGGTAACCATGTGTGGAACTAAACTTGCTAACTCATTGAATCGGTCAGTGTAACCAGCCACATCATCTCCTATCATTTGTAAATTCCACATTTCAGATTCGATCTTTTGCAACTCATTTCGAGGACAGTACTCCTCAGTCATCATGGCTTTCAGCTCCTCCCAAGTCAGTTGGTATGCAATCTGTCTTCCCAGGGTTTTCACTTATGAATTCCACCAAGTTAAAGCCTTATCAGTGAGCGTGCATGTAGAATACTTCACCATGCAGTCAGCGGTGCATTCACTAATATCAATCACCGACTCCATCTTTTCTATCCATCTCATTAGCCCAACTGCACCCTCGGTGCCATTGAAGTTGCGGGGGTTGCAATATAGAAAGGCCTTGTAGGAGCACTTCCTATTTGGAGCATCTGTAGCATTACAAGTCATAACGTCGTTAATTCAGATCATGACTATGTGTTACGGCTTATTTATTCTATTACCTTCGGAACCTCCGGCTGTACCGCTACCTCCTGCACCTCCTCCGCCGGTACCACTGCCGTTTCCTCCTCCACTATTTCGATTTGCCTCATAGTGCTCCATGGCAGCAGCTACTCGCTGTGCTATGAGTTGTTCCACGTTTGGGGAAATCGTCTCGTTGTTGTCACCAGTAGTGTTACGGGGTGTCCCACGCTTAGGTGCCATGACGTTCTTTTTAACATATCAATTAAAAAAGAAACAACATTATATAATAATAATGATAGATCATGACATAAGGATACAACAACATCAAACGTAAACAACCATCATTACAACATAAACCATCACATACATAGTTAAAACATGCATAGTACATTGTTCCAAAAGACAAGGATACAAAAGTGATGGGTTCACATGACCACATCAGTACTAAAGTTTTAAACTACATAATGTGCTACGGACACAACCCGCCCGCAATAGGCCTAAAAGAAGATGTGGGAGTACAACCCAATCATCATGGCAAGTCCTGCCATGACAAAGCTAGCCCTAGCCACAAATTCTGCAGCCAAAGTCCTTTCTTCCAGCGCCTCCACCATGTCTCGGACCGTGAGAGTGAACTGCCAGTCCATGTCAGCTCTCAACCCTAGGTAGTCAGTGGCACCCTGTATGTCACGGGTGCTGTCCTCCAGAGTCTGTACTCGAGATCCGAGCCCTTGACGTAGTCGCGTGGCTGCATCCTCATGTGCCCGGATATCATCTAGGAGGTCATCAAGACGTTCCTCGTGCGTATGAACGCGTGCTACCAATGTAGGCACTTGAGCTCCATGGCTTCCCCAGTGTGGGGTAGGGGTGTTGAGGAGTTGGAGGACTCTCCGAGCTTAAAGGTAGAGGGGATGCTCTCCATCTCCCTCCATCGTGCCAGTGTAAGGGGCATCCAGCTGATAGTCCCCACAGTAGGGTGGTAGCAGGGTCGTTGTTTAGGTGGTTCCTCATCAGTCTCCAAGTCTTCCGGGTCACGGGCTGCCAGGGTCCTCTTGTGCGGAAATCAAACTTTTTTCCTAGCACTTTTTACCATGATTGGTCCTCCGCTTTTCTTTCGGTAGACGATAGGCGGTTCTCCCAGGGCGACATTGGGTGGTGTGGAGCGGCGAACTTGTACTCGATTTTTGGGGCGTGTGTCGGAAAGTTCCTCGTTAGATTCAGAGGTAGAGTCGGGGTCGGAGTGTGACGACATGCTTGTGACTACAATATCCATGTGACAAGATGAATGGTTATGCCATGCTTATGCAATGAAAATGTTTTGTGAGTCATTTAAATTATAGACTAGGTTCCGTTTTAGACTCCTAGTTCGCTATAATCAATGGCTCTGATACCAAATCTGTCACACCCCGCCAAGGCGGAAACGCGAGGCGTAACATTACATGGTTTCCAAAGCATATGATTACCGCAAACACATACATGATAAATGGATACATAAACAAGTTTAAAGTTTTACATTCCAAAATGTAAATTGAGTTTACAAAAAGTGAAGATTTCGCAAGTATGACTCTATTACAATGAGTTATACAAGAGAAATCCCCCAAAAGTTGTATCCATCGTGCATGCATGTAATCTACATTGCTAACCTTGCGATCATGTTCAATTTCCTGAAAAACATACTTGAAAATGTCAACACTAGGTTGGTGAGTTCACAGGTTTAATCAAATAGTTCTTTGTAAAATTCAATTGTTCGTAAATAGTTTCAGGTGCATGTGATAATCAGAATAAGAATTGTTTGATCCATTTGTAAACTAGCTAGGAATACAAATAATATGTTCCTACATGAGTCGTAACCAAACTATGACAATTGTTCTTCGCCCCTAATTTCGTTATCCGGTTCTATGCGGCCATAAATCCTCCAGATTGTGGTTAGCGCGACTAACCATGACCGGGAGACGTCACTCTCCATAGTACTATTCATAGGACCCTATGCTACAGTTAATGGTTACTAAATTGTTCCAGGGGACTTTAGCGGCCTAAAATCGTTTAACTCATGTAAACATAAAAGTCGAGTCTTATTCTCTTGTTATCACATAAAAATAGTTGTAAGTATGTTCTTCCCCCAAATATTGAAAACAGTAAAAAGGGGCCGTGAAACTCACCTCGTGTTTGTGTATGCTAGCAACGATAATTGTTCTAGTCAAACTTGACTATTCGTACCCTAATTACAAAAGGGTAATTCGTGTTATGACCAAATGTCTCATATGCAAATTGTTCACCGACTTAGTAAATCTGGTTACTTTTGTTTAAATATCTTCTTAGTTTTCCAACACTTGTTTCGTTATAAAATAGTTCTAAGTTACTGCCTAATGGGTCTGAAACAGGTATCGAAACTACTTAGTTTCGATTGAACAGAACAGATGTCGAAACTTCCTAGTTTCGATTGAGCAAACTGGGTATCGAAACTTCCTAGTTTCGATTGGGCGAAAATGGGTATCGAAACCATCTAGTTTCGATTGAGTATTAGGTATCGAAACTACCTAGTTTCGTTTGAGTAGTAAGTATCGAAACTACCTAGTTTCGATTGAGTAGTCGGGTATCGAAACTACCTAGTTTCGATTTGAGCAACACAGGTATCGAAACTACCTAGTTTCAATACTGTAATTTTTTTGAATTTACAGTATTAGTCTCAAAATTATATTCTTATAGCGCACGTACTTACGTGCATAAATTCGTATTTTAAGTCTTGAACTCGACACACTTTTCTTGTTATATTTACTTGCGTTCGAACAAATTGTATGTTTAGCTATGGTTTAAAGAAAATAATATGGATAGTATCAAATTTTTAACTCTAGACAGAGATGATAATTTTTGCGAGAAAAAGAAGATGATCTTGACTTCTCTGGGATTTCGGACGAGAAGTCAAGGGGGGTGGGTTAATTAATCTAATAATTAGATTTAAGTGTCAATTAATTAATTCATTAAGTGTATCAATATTAATTAGAGTTTTAAATGGTAAGTTAATTCGGTTTATTATTTGTTTTAGTCTAAAAATAAATTATTGTCCAACGTAAAGTTGGTGTAATACATACGTCTGGATATTTTTCTTGGTTATTTAATTTAATCACTAACGTTCGTATTTAGTGGGGTTATGCGGTTACATGAACCGGTAACTCCTAGAATTACCAAAATATGAAATGAGATAATGTACGGCTTTTGATAGACTTTAATGTCCTTATTTATGTAATTAGGTGAATAACGAAAACTAATATAATATAAACTCATTTATATCATGTACGGATATTGACCTGAAATGTCGGGTGTCACAGGTGCCAACCCACCACAATGCACCTTCAAGCACTTCAACTCATGTAATCCTCTTAAGTTCTATGGTACCAAAGGAGCTACGGGACTTCTTCAATGGTTCGAAAGTATTGAGAATACCTTCCTCAATAGTGACTGCCCCGATAACCTTCGTGTTAGTCATGCCACAAGTGTCTTACAAAAACGGGCACTCACATGGTGGAATGGGGAAAAGAGAACTAGAGGCGTGGAAGTAGCAATGGCCTTACCTTGGGATGAGGTTAAAAGGCTAATGACCGAATAATTTTGTCCTCGAAATGAGGTAAAGAAACTGGAAGCCGAGTTTTGGGATCTTACCCAAGATGGTGGTGAAAGTCTACCTTACACGACTCGGTTCCACGAGTTGAATCTCCTTGTGCCCCATATGGTCACACCTTTATCCCGCTGCATTGAGAAGTATATTGGTGGATTACCTAGGCAAATTCAAGATAGTGTCCTAGGGAGAAATCCCGTAACACTTGAATATGCTATCCGCTTATCTGCTACATTAACCGACAACCATGTGAAAGCGGGAACTTTGACTAAAAAAGGCACCAACAAAGTTCCCGTCACCACAACTCCTCCCACACACATCAAAGAAGCCACAACTGAACCCTCCTGTAATAATAAGAAAAGAAAGGCTAGAAACTATGCCATGGTCACTCCTGCTATCCCGGTTAACCAAGTTGCACCTATGGTTCAAGCACCAGCCAAAAAGCCATATGTGGGGATCTACCCACTCTGTGCCACATGCAACTATCACCATCTCCAAAACATTCCATGTCGCCTTTGCACTCACTGTGGGAAATATGGCCATACAGTCAATGTTTGTAGAGCCAAAGCACTTGCAGGCCAAGTCAACCCACCAAACCGAACCAAACCCCAAGTGGCTAATCAAGGTGTTCCCGCTATTGCAAATGGGCGTGCTTGTTATGAATGTGGTAACCCATATCATTTCCGTGATCAGTGCCCAAGGTTAATCAATGCTAGACAAGGCGGAGCTCGTGGGCGTGCTTTCAACATAAACGCCAATGAAGCTCAAGCCAACAATGATGTGGTCAATAGTACGTTCCTTGTTAATAGTCAATATGCCTCCATTTTATTTGATACCGGTGCCGATAAAAGTTTTGTGTCACTTAACTTTGAACCCTTACTTTCAAAGACACGAACCCAGTTAGAGAAAACCTTCACTGTCGAAGTAGCAAATGGTGACTCACTTACAATTGACTCTGTTATTCACGACTGCTCCCTAGAACATAATGATCATACATTTCCACTCAACCTTGTACCAATGCCACTATGAAGTTTTGATATCATCATAGGCATGGATTGGCTATCAAATCACTATGCTGAAGTCATCTGTTTCGAGAAGTGCATCCGAATACCTCTACCATCGGGAGAAACGTTAAGAGTCTTTGGTGAAAAGCCTTGCAAAGGACTCAAGTTAATGTCATGCACTACCGCCCAAAAGTACTTACGAAAGAAGTACGTAGCCTTCTTAGCTCATGTTGTTCAAAAGGATGTCTAAGAGAAGAGTATCCAAGGCATTCCAATCATTCAGGATTTTCCCAAAGATCTATCCGGTCTTCCACCCGTTCGACAAGTAGAATTTCACATTGACCTTATACCCAGAGCTAACCCCGTGGCTAGAGCTCCTTACCGTCTTGCACCTTCTGAAATGCAAGAACTTGCAAGTCAACTCCAAGAGCTCTCCGACAAGGGCTTCATTCGTCCAAGTCATTCACCGTGGGGTGCACCCGTCTTATTCATAAAAAAGAAAGATGGATCATTCCGCATGTGTATTGACTACAGCGAACTCAACAAGCTTACCATCAAGAACCATTATCCCTTTCCTAGAATTGATGACCTCTTTGACCAACTTCAAGGTTCTACTTGCTTCTCGAAGATTGATCTTCGATCTGGTTATCACCAACTCCGTGTACAAGAGGAAGATAGTCCAAAGACTGCTTTCCGAACAAGGTATGGTCACTACGAGTTCATGGTCATGCCTTTTGGACTAACCAATGCCCCGCGGTTTTCATGGACCTCATGAATCGTGTGTGCAAACCGTACCTTGATAAATTTGTGATCGTCTTCATTGATGATATCTTAATCTACTCCAAGACTAAAGCTGACCATGAGCAACACCTTAAATTGGTTTTGGACCTCTTGCGGAAGGAACAACTATATGCCAAATTCTCCAAATGTGAATTTTGGCTAAAGGAAGTTCAATTTCTTGGTCATATCGTTAACGACAAGGGAATTCATGTTGACCCTGCTAAGATTGAAGTGTTAAGAATTGGAATGCCCCGAAGACCCCCACTGAAGTTCGTTCATTTCTTGGTCTTGCGGGATATTATCGTCGTTTCATCTCAAATTTCTCTAAGATTGCTGTCCCTCTTACCGCTTTAACCCACAAGGGTAAACCTTATGAATGGGGACCAAAACAAGAAGAAGCTTTCCAAACCCTCAAGCAAAAGTTGTGCAATGCTCCTATTTTGACTCTCCCGGATGGGAATGATGATCTAGTTGTCTACTGTGATGCTTCCAACTAAGGTCTCGGTTGTGTTCTCATGCAACGAGGCAAAGTAATCGCTTATGCATGAAGACAACTCAAGATTCATGAGAAGAATTATAGGACGCACGATCTCGAGTTGGGTGCGGTCGTATTCGCATTAAAGATTTGGAGACATTACCACTATGGTACAAAATGTGTGGTGTTCACTGACCACAAAAGTCTCCAACTCATTTTCAACCAAAAAGAACTCAACATGAGGCAACGACGTTGGGTTGAACTCCTTAACGACTATGACTGCGAGATTCGTTACCATCCCGGCAAAGCGAATGTTGTAGCCGACGCTTTGAGTCGAAAGGACCATGTCATGCTTCAATGTGTCCGAATTCAAACCGACATTCAAAATTGCATCTTAGAAGCTCAACACGTCTCAGTCACCGAGGGTAACATGTACGACGAAATGTCGTGTGGTGTTGAACTTCAGCTTCAATCAAAACCCAATGACTTACTTTATTACTTGAACCGTATTTGGGTTCCCGATCGCGATGATCTCCATACATTTCTTATGAACGAGGCTCACAAGACTCGTTATTCTATTCATCCTGGTGAGGATAAAATGTACCACGATCTTCGCCAACAATATTGGTGGCCCGGTATGAAGAAAGACATTGCCCTCTATGTTGCCAAATGTCTAACTTGCTCCAAAGTCAAAGCCGAATATCAACGTCCTTCCGGTTTACTTGAACAACCAGAAATTCCCGTATGGAAATGGGAGAATTTAGCTATGGACTTCATTACCAAAGTTCCTCGCACCTCAAGTGGTTACGATAGCATTTGGGTAATCATTGACCGTCTCACCAAATCTGCTCATTTCGTGCCTATCCGTGAAGACTATCGGGTTGAGAAATTAGCCCGAAATTACATTGACGAAATTGTGAGCAGTCACGGCGGCCCCTTAAACATAATCTCCGATAGAGATGCTCGGTTCACCTCCCGTTTTTGGCAATCTCTCCAAACTGCTCTTGGTACACGCTTGGATTTGAGCACGGCTTACCATCCCCAAACTGAAGGTCAGATCGAGCGAACGATCCAAACTCTTGAGGACATGCTTAGAGCATGCGTAATTGATTTTGGTGGCAATTGGGATTCACATCTATCCCTAATTGAGTTCTCTTACAATAATAGCTACCACACGAGTATCAACATGGCTCCATTTGAAGCTCTCTATGGTCGTAAGTGTCGTTCTCCTATTTGTTGGAACGAGATTGGTGAAGCATAAATCACCGGTCCCGAACTAATTCAAGAAACATCCGACAATATTATCCAAATTCGTTACAACATTCGAGTAGCGAGAAGTCGGCAAAAGAGTTATGCCGACAAACGACGAAAACCCTTGTAATTGCAAGTCGGTGACCTCGTTCTCCTAAAGATGTCTCCGTGGAAGGGTGTGATCCGTTTTGGAAAGAAAGGCAAGTTAGCACCTCGCTATGTGGGTCCATTTAAGATCCTTGAAAGGGTTGGGAAGGTGGCGTACAAACTCGACTTACCTCCATCACTTGGCAATGTGCATCCTACATTTCATGTGTCTAATCTGAAGAAATGCCTTGCTGATGAAAATCTTCACATACCTCTTGACGACGTTCACATTGACGAAACGATGCACTTCGTTGAGAGACCAGTAGAAATCATGGATCGCGAGATCAAACAGCTCAAGCGAAGCCGTATCCCCATTATCAAAGTTCGTTGGGAATCTAAACGTGGTCCTGAGTTTACTTGGTAACGAGAGGACCAAATGAAGCTCAAGTACCCCCATCTCTTCACTGATGCCGTCGCATCCACTAACTAAATTTTGGGCCGAAATTCCCTCAACATGGGGATACTGTAACATTTCTGAGTTTCATTATCTATATTTCAGTTCAATGGGACACATTTCAAACAAAATTCTAGTACATTGACTTGCTCTATTTTTACCAACAATCAAATACTATGTTCTAATGCAAATCCACAAATTTTACAAAAGTATATCCTATTAAACTATACATAAGTCCATATTTATACAAAATCTGTCAATACTGAAACTTACAAGGACTGATTTTATAATTTAACAAGAAACCCTAATAAGCACGGTCGCCCCTCGTTTTGGCACGGTCGCACCAAGTGCCTTGACACAGTCGCGCGCCTTGCTTTGGAACGGTCGCGCCTCATATGGGCACGGTCGCGCCTCTCGTCAGTTGAAACGTAAATGCAGCCTTTAATCACAAAATCGTTTGGCTTCGTAACCGTTCTACACGTTTTCACCATTAACGAACCCAATTAAATCTTTTAATCATCACAATTACAACAAATAAAGTCAATTTCGTCGATTTCTCTCATAACCGCCTAATCCTCTCACGAGACCATCGAATTCACCATTTGGGATTGTAATTCTACCAAGCAAACACACTATCAATCCTCTCTGAAACTCCTGAAAACACTGAGTCATCGGAATTGCAGCAAAAGGGCACCGGAGATCAAACCGTCGTCGCCGGAACTCGTTTCTACCACGCACTATCGATTAATCATCTTTTCAGGTAATTGAAATCTTCCACACTTTCCTCTTAGTCTATAGATCAAAAGCCCTAACCTAGTTTGGGCTTAAAATATCAAATTTAACACGGACACGAATCTAGGGTTCATTCTAAAATGGTTTAATCGAAACCCGCTTTGAACACATTTTAAATACAATTAATATATTTCAATAGACTCGTAATAACCCTACATATGAAAGCCCTATGAAATCCAACGTTAACATTATAAGAATCAGCCAATTCGATTCTGTTTTGGAACAGACACGGTCGCGCTAGTCCCCTAGCGCGGTCGTGCTTAATGAGACACGGTCGTGCCAAATATCAGCGCGGGCGTGCCTCACACACTCAGACCCGGTCATGCCCCTTGACTAGACTTGGTCGTGCCTAGTAAACAGCTTAGTTATGCATTCTGTTTGGTCAACACGGTCGCGTCCCTGACTAGCACCCGTGGTTCTAGCACGATTATGCCTTGTGCCAGACACGGTCGTGTGTGTGAGAAAAATCTTGGCAGAATATTTATTTTTATATTTTAACAACAATAAGTATTTCAGATTAAATTTCAAATAAAAATAATTGATTTTATAAAGATTTATATTAACTTTATTTAAAAAGATCAAATTTTTAATCCTAAAATAAATAGGAGTTATTTATTTAAATTTACAAAATTAAATTTATACTTATTGTTAAACCCTACACTTGAATATTATTTATACAATTTATTTACACATCTTTATGAAAATGAAGTAAAGAAATTTATATTTTATATAAAACATCCAATACATTTTTATAACTAAATGACTAAGTTACATATTTTATAAATAAATAAATAAGGTAACAATTATTTATTTAAGTTACATTTAAACAAAAATTATTTATTTAGGTTATACTTAGTTACCCCTAATACCTATAGTATTTTTATTACCAAGTGAATAAACAAAAACTATGTAATTTATTTATCTAGTTATTCAAACTCAAACCTTGATCAAAATGTTCTAAAAACATCCATTTCAAATCATTCATTTTATACAATACCTTTCAAGTACAAACCACAAGCTTTTTACACACATCCAATTCAACCCTAGACTTAGACATAGACTATTGTGCACACTATTAATTCAATATACATTCCACACTCGGTTAACATGGTGCATTACAAGGATTATATTACTACCTAGTATCTCGTGTTAGCTACGCCTTCGAATCAAGTGAGTATTACATAGCCCCTTTTACTCTTTTACATTTTTGGGGTGGAACATGAACACTATACAAACTATTGCTTACATTTACACAAACTACACAAATACAAATCCTCTTTACATTCATGTGAGCAATTTGAGCTTTATGCCTGAGTGCTAGGTGTGCTAACTTTTGTGTGCAATTTAAGTGCAATCATTAACTATTCAAGCCGACGGTTAACAATGATAGATCTATTGAGTCTGACAAACCCACCCAGATTGGGGTGATTGTTACCGACAACACAATTTTGCATGCTAGTTACAAAGGTTTGATTGTACTTAGTTACACAATAGCTGCTCTCCATAAATGCCTTATTTTATCATGTTATGTAAGGATTTGTTTATTCATGATCTATATGCTATCTATATACAAACTTGTGTATGCTCACCAACTTTTTAGTTGACCTTATTTTATTAATGTTTCAGGTACTAATGTGTGATTTTGATTAAGACTTGCCACATATAAGTTTTGGACCTAGATAATTTTAAATAAAGGATTATGTATTTCATTTTATGTACTTGGTTTGATTTGGTTTTGTCTTGAATACTTGAAATGAATTTGAATGATTAATATATTTCAATTTAGTCAACCTTGTGCTCATGAACAGTCCACATGTCCCGCCCCGACGTTTCCGCCGTCGGTTGGGGTGTGAAAATTGTCTTCCTCACTCTCTAAATCTTGTGGTCCCGAACAAGAAGCAACATTAGGATCGGGACCAGAAGTAGATGGAACCGATGAATGTGGAACTGTATTTGGTAGAAAACCATTGTGCTGTGCATCCTGGCATGAATCATAGAGAACAACAGCTTCATCAGGAGAAATATCAAAAGGTAAATGAAAAGACTTGAATAAATTTTCATAATCAAATGCCCAATCAGGTCTAATCGCCATTTGAGGTAAAGACCGATTTGAACAGTCAATATGGAACCATTCTTCAACTTGGCGCGTTTCTTTGTTATAAACCCTCTTGGTAGTCGAATTAGCAACATACCCCAGGAAAAATCCCTTCAATAGCCTTAGCACTGAACGTGACACGCAGTATTCACAGCTTCAGCCCAAAAAGTAACTGGAAGCTTAGAATCTGCAAGCATCGTGCGTGCCGTTTCAACCAACGTCATGTTCTTTCGTTTAGCAACACCGTTTTGTTGAGGAACATATGGCGCACTGAATTCATGATGAATTCCCTTTTGTAGACAGAATAAGCCCATCTTTCTATTCTTAAATTCGCTGCCATTGTCACTCCTAATTTTTTTGACCTTCAGATTGAACAAATTCTCCAAACCCAAGATTAAGTATTGTACCAACTCAGTGGTTTCAGCTTTAGAAGAAAGAAACTTAACCCGTGAAAATCTTGAGAAATCATCCGTTACTACCAAACAATACGATTCTCCACCAATGCTCCTGATACTAATCGGACCGAACAAATCCATATGCAACAGCTCCAAAGGAGTTACGATAGAATTCTTCGATTTAGATTTGTGTGATTTATTTAGTTGTTTCCCCTTCTTGAAAGGAATACAATCATCAGGAACTGAGAATTTCATCTTCGGAATACCAAGAACCAGATCATTCTTAACAATATAGTTCATCTTCCGATAGTTGATGTGAGCTAGCTTCCTGTGCCACAAAATAGAATCTGATTCCGACGCCTTGGAAAGTAAACATGTAGGAATTGAATCCGTTATAGTAGCAACACTAATGTAAAGGACATACGTGTCATTTCTCCTCAGGGCCTTCATGAGAATCCATTCTTCAGGAATAACAAAACCAGGTTTCAAGATATAACACTCAGCATCATTGAAATGGAATGAAAATTTCTTGTCACAAACTTGTGATACACTCAAAAGATTGTGTTCAAGCTGCTCCACATAATTCACCTTCTTAAATTTGACTTTATCATTCTTTAAAGTACCCTGTCCAGTTATGTACCCGCCTTTATTCCCCGCAAAAGCGACATAACCTCCATCGATATTTTTAACATCTTCAAGCAATCTAATATTCCCTGTCATTTGTCGAGAGCATCCACTATCCACATACCATGTATTGTTGATAGTCCTCCTTGGTTGTCCCTACATAAACAACGAAAATCAGTTAGAAATAGGAACCCAAGCCATTGTGGTCTTGGGTCGTCCAGATTGATTAAAATAAACAACTTCTAGTAATTCACAATCAATGTTATCATTAACCTTTGGAATAGAAGTTTTACCAACAGACTTTTTCAAAGAAGACACATTTTGATTATTTTGAAAAACATTATTTGATATATTATTATCAGATTCAGATGTTTCCAAAATTTTCTTCAATTTTCTGTTTCGTCTTCTCCTTTGTGGTCTAGACAATTTAACTTCAGATTGAGAATATTTTGAAATTCTAACATGAGGAATCTCAAGTTTCTCTTGACACACAAATGATTTAGAATTCAATTTATCCTACTATTTAAATCCAGAGGATTTAACAAAAGATTGACAGGATGTATTTTTCTCCAAACTAAATGATGACTTTCCCTCATCTGTTCTTTTCAGAATCTTCACCACTTTTGGTTGCGAAGGAACAGTCTTCAATTTGCCCTGGTTCTTATAAGGACAATTGACCAGAATGTGACCAGCTTCGTTGCAATGAAAACACACTCTTCTCTCTTTATAAGTTCTAAAGTAAGAAGAATTCTTTGAGTTTGAGGAGCCATCAGAGGAATAAGCTTCAGAAGATTTTCCAGAACAGTTTACTGATTTCTTTGGAACATAAACTTGTGTAGGCACCTTTGATGAATGCACCTTTTGATGACCAGCAGCAACAAAACCATTTGACTGTAAAATTGGGGAAAGTTTAGGTGTTGTAACATTTCTGATTTTTAGTATTCATATTTCAATTCAATGTAATGCAATTTCGAATTCAATACTCGTGCACTGTTTTATTATTTTTCTTACTGTAAACTAAACGCAATGATTCGATACAAATTCGCAAGTTTTACGCATTTATATACATTTAAACACTATGCAAGAAACTATTTAATTCAAACTTATCAAACCTGAAAAGTCAAGGACTAAAGTTGAAAATTTATCAAGAAACCATAATTAGCACGGTCGTGCTTCGTCCTGGCACGGTCGCGCCAAGTGCCTCGGCACGATCGCGCGACTGGTCCTGGAACGATCGCGCCCGGTGCCTAAGCACGGTCGCGCCTGCGTAACAGTCGAAACATAAATGCAGTTTCAAAACGCCCAATCGTTCGAATTCAAAACCACTATACGTTTTATTTTCATTAACCAAGAAAATAACATCATCAATCATCCCCTTTACTACCAATTAATCCTGAAATCGTTCAGCCTCAAAGAATTATCTCCCAAGACCACAAATCCTCTCTACAATCCGAATACTCCCAAACAATCCATCTCTATATGATATACAATCCTCTCTGGAACACCCGAAGCCATTGAAGCAGCCAGAATCGCAGCCGAAGTCGCCGGAAGTCAAGCTTGTCGACGCCGGAACTTCCTTCTACCGATCTCTATCAATCCTCTACGGTTTTGGGTAATTGAAACATTGCTCTCATTCGTTTCAGTCTATATATCAAAAGCCCCATGTTAATCTGGGCTTCCATTAAAGAAATCATCCTGAACCGAAATTCTTATTTTAATAAAAATGATTTAATCGAATCCATTCTTAAACACGATTTACATACAATTAACTTATATGAAAAGACTCGTAACAACTCAATAATCAAAAGCCCTAACAATTTCAGCATTTAAAATACAAGAATTTGTCAATTCGTGTCTGATTTGGAAGAGACACGGTCGCGCTAATCATCTAGCGCGGCCGTGCCTCCTGAAACGCGGTCGTGTCCTCCTGTGCAGACCTAGTCGTGCCCTTTGGGCTAGCCTCTGTTGTGTCTAAAAATCATAGACACGACCGTGCCGAGACAAGGCATGGTCATGCCTGTTGACTTGTCTAGTTTGTGCCCTCTGTTGATCAACCCGGTCGCGCCCCGACTAGCGTGGTCGCGCCCGTGGCTTGGGCACGATCGTGCCCTTCCGAGGCACGGTCGTGTGTGACTCAGAACTTTTAACATAATTATAATTTTATATTTTTCAATCAGTAAATGTTTCAAATTTTATAAAAAAATTTGTTTTCTGTACTTGAAAAGATTTAAAGTTTAATCTAGACATAAATATTATTTATTTGAAAGTTTATTTAAAAATTTATAAAAATCAAATTTATATTTATCTTACACTTAAATGATGTTTTAAATGATTAAGTTACAAAGTTTATAAATAAATAAGATAATAATTATTTATTTAATTCATATTTAAACAAAAATCATTTATTTATTTATTTACATTTTTTCAAAAACTATAATCATCTATTTATTTATTAAATTACATTTAACACATACTTTATTTTCATAATCAATGATTTTATAAATATTCTATTTTACTATTCAATCCCCACCCTTAATCAAAATGTTTCAAAAATATTTACTTCAAAACTTTATATATGTTATTCAATACATTTAAATACAAATCAATAGTTTTATACACAAATTCAACCTTCATTTTTAGACTTAAACTTTGTGCACATATTTGATTCAATATACATTATTATCTAGGTTAACTCGTGCGTATCAAGGATTCTTATTTTATCTATACTCTTTGTAAGCTACACTTCCATACCAAGTGAGTATTCACAACCCCTTTTTACTCTTTTACACTTTTGGGGTGGAACATGAACTTTATACACATTACACATTTACATTTACACAAACAACACAAGTGCAAAGTCCTATTTACATACATGTGTGCAAAATTTGAGCTTTGTGCCCGAGTGCTAGTTGTGCTAATCTTTGTGAAAACTTATGTGCAATCATTAACTATACAAGCCGACGGTTTTCAATGAGAGATCTATTGAGTCTGACAAACCCACCCAAGTGGAGGTGATTGATACCGACAACACAATTTGCATACTAGTTACAAAGGTTTGGTTGTACTTGATTACACAATAGCTGCTCCCCATAAATGCCTTATTTTATCATGTTTTGTAAAGGATTTGTTTTCAACTATATGCTATCTATATACAACTGTGTTATACTCACCAACTTTTTAGTTGACTTTATTTTATTTATGTTTCAGGCCCTAATATGTGAGAATGATTCAAGACGTGCTCAATATAGGATTTGGACTTAGCAATTTAAATCAAGAATTCTATGAGTTGTTTTATGTTTCTTTGTTTGAATTTGGTTTGTACTTGGATTATTTGTAATGAAAATTTGACTTTAATATATTTCAATTTAGTCAACCATGTGCTATGAACAGTCTATATGTCCCGCCCCGATGATTCCGCCATCGGTCGAGGTGTGACAGATTGGTATCAGAGCCTTGGTTATAGGGAATTAGGTTATTAGACACCTTGACCTAGACTATAACTTTAGGACACCCACTTATACTATGTTTCATGATTTTTGTGCTATGTGTTATATGCTATGTGCTACATGCTTACCATGATTAATTATTATTATATTTGATACCTTACTTGTTAAAAATTCATGACTTAGTAGGATCTTCTTAAATAATAATTTAATAAATAATATCCTTTCATATATCCTAAAACCTCATAATATTTCTATTTTCTTTTCTATCTCTATCCTTTTTAGCATGTGGAAAAATTCTTGAAGCAAAAATCTCTAAAATTTTTATTTCTTCGTTAAGGTTTTTAAACTTGTTAAATTATTTGAGGACACGTGCAATCTGGAAGGGTGACACCTGTATTTTGGGTTTTCTGTCTAGGAAAGCATTTCGCATAAATCCCAATCAACCGAGGGACCCGTATGCTTTCCTGAGAATTCCCGAGATGAGTGTTTACTTATAGGCTAAAGCATGTCTCCTTGAAAATTATATAAGTTTAATTAACCTTAATGTGCCATGGTATTCAAGTGATTTTGTCACTTTTGAGTACAATCCAAACTAAGAATATCTATTTTTATTTTTGTAATCTCATTCTATTAAACCCTGTCAAATCTTATAAGTTCTTACAATCTTTCTTATCTTGTGAAAATCTGTAGAATGCCTCCTCGTCGTGCTCCCGCAACCAACGCCAACACCGACATTGCTGCTATTCTTACCCAATTGGTGACACAACTCACCCAAGCCAATGGTGCCACCAATGGCAATAATGGTGGAAATGGAAGCAATAGTGGTAATAATGGTGGAAATGGTGGTAACAATCCATCTCAATGCACCTTCAAGCACTTCAACTCGTGCAATCCCCTCAAGTTATGTGGTACCGAAGGAGCTACTGGACTCCTTCAATGGTTTGAAAGCATTGAGAATACCTTTCTTAATAGTGACTGTCCCGACAACCTCCGTGTTCGTCATGCTACAAGTGTCCTACAAAAACGGGCACTTACATTGTGGAATGGGGAGAAAAGGAATAGGGGTGTTGATGTAGCTATGGCCTTACCTTGGGATGAGGTCAAAAGGCTTATGACCAAGGAGTTCTGCCCTCGAAATGAAGTGAAAAAGTTAGAAGCTGAATTTTGGGATCTTGCCTAAGATAGTGGGGAAAGCTTAGCATATACAACTCGGTTCCATGAGTTGAGTCTTCTCGTGCCCCACATGGTCACTCCTTTGTCCCGTTGTATCGAAAATTATATTGGTGGGCTACCAAGACAAATCCAAGATACTGTCTTAGGTAGAAATCCTGCTACTCTGGAGGATGCTATTCGTCTATCCGCTACCTTAACTGATAATCATGTGAAAGCTAGAACTCTTACCAAAAAGGGTTCTAAGAAAGTTTCTGAAACCGTAACCCCACCTACTCACAAGAAAGAAGCCACAACCGAGCCCTCTCGCAATAATAGAAAGAGGAAGGTTAGAAATTTTGCTGTGGTTACTCCTGCTGTTCCCGTCAACCAAGCTGCACCTACGGTTCAAGCGCCGGCTAAAAAGCCATATGTTGGGATCTACCCTCTTTGTGCCACCTGCAATTATCATCATCCTCAAACTATCCCATGTCTCCTTTGTACCCATTGTGGGAGATATGGTCATACTATTAATGTTTGTAGGGCCAAAGCTCTTGCGGGCCAAGTCCACCCTCCAAACCGAACCGTACCTCAAGTGGCTAATCAAGGTGCTCCCGCCATTGCTAATGGGCGTGCTTGCTATGAGTGTGGTGACCCGAACCATTTTCGTGATCAATGTCCAAGACTTGCAAATGCTAGACAAGGTGGAGCTCGTGGGCGTGCGTTCAACAAAAACGCCAACGAAGCTCAAGTCAACAACGACGTGGTTAATGGTACGTTCCTTGTTAATAGTCAATATGCATCCATTTTGTTCGATACCGGTGCCGATAAAAGTTTTGTGTCACTTATTTTTGAGCCTTTACTTGCAAAGACACGATACCAATTAGAGAAAACCTTCACCGTTGAAATAGCGAATGGTGACTCCCTTACAATTGACTCCATTATTTATGATTGCTCCTTAGAACTAAATGACCATTCATTCCCAATCAACCTTGTTCTAATGCCACTAGGAAGCTTTGATATTATCATAGGTATGGATTGGCTATCAAATCATCATGCCGAAGTCATTTGCTTTGAAAAGTGCATCCGAATTCCGCTACCATCGGGAGAAACCTTAAGGGTTTTTGGTGAAAAGCCTTGCAAGGGACTTAAGTTGATGTCGTGTACTACCGCTCAAAAGTACTTACGAAAGAAGTACATTGCTTTCTTAGCTCATATTGTTCAAAAGGATGTCAAGGAGAAGAGTATCCAAGACATTCCGATCATTCGGGATTTCCCCGAAGTTTTTCCTAAGGATTTATCCGGTCTTCCTCCCGTTCGTCAAGTAGAGTTCCGTATTGATCTTATACCTGAAGCTAACCCCGTTGCTAGAGCTCCTTATCGTCTTGCACCTTCCGAAATGCAAGAGCTTGCAAGTCAACTTCAAGAGCTCTCCGAAAAAGGTTTCATCCGCCCAAGTCATTCACCGTGGGGTGCACCCGTCTTATTTGTTAAGAAGAAGGATGGATCATTTCGCATTGTATTGACTACCGCGAACTCAATAAGCTTACTATCAAGAACCGTTATCCTTTACCTAGAATCGATGATCTCTTTGATCAACTTCAAGGTTCTACTTGCTTCTTGAAGATTGATCTTCGATCCGGTTATCATCAACTCCGTGTTCAAGAAGATGACATTCCCAAGACTGCTTTTCGAACAAGGTATGGTCATTACGAGTTCATGGTTATCCCTTTCGGGTTAACCAATGCACCCGCAGTTTTCATGGTTCTCATGAATCGTGTGTGCAAACCATACCTTGATAAATTCATGATCATTTTCATTGATGATATCTTAATCTATTCCAAGACTAAAGCCGACCATGAAGAACATCTTAGACTGGTTTTGGATCTCTTGAGAAAAGAACAACTATATGCCAAATTCTCCAAATGCGAATTTTGGCTAAAAGAAGTTCAATTTCTTGGTCACATCGTCAACGACAAGGGTATTCATGTTGATCCTGCCAAGATTGAAACGGTTAAGAATTGGAATGCCCCGAAGACTCCTACCGAAGTTCGTTCATTTCTTGGTCTTGTGGGTTATTATCGTCGTTTCATCTCAAACTTCTTAAAGATTGCTGTCCCTCTTACCGCTTTGAGCTACAAGGGTAAGACTTATGAATGGGGACCGAAACAAGAAGAAGCTTTCCAAACCCTCAAGCAAAAGTTGTGCAATGCTCCTATATTGACTCTCCCCGATGGAATCGAAGATTTAGTTGTCTATTGTGATGCTTCTAACCAAGGTCTTGGTTGTGTTCTCATGCAACGAGGCAAACTAATCGCTTATGCATCAAGGCAAATCAAAGTTCATGAGAAGAATTATACGACGCACGATCTCGAGTTGGGTGCGGTCGTATTCGCGTTAAAGATTTGGAGACATTACCTATATGGCACGAAATGTGTGGTGTTCACCGACCACAAAAGTCTTCAAAATATTTTGAACCAAAAAGAACTCAATATGAGGCAACGACGTTGGGTCGAACTCCTTAACGACTACGACTGCGAGATTCGTTACCATCCCGGCAAAGCGAATGTTGTAGCCGACGCTTTTAGTCGAAAGGACCATGTTATGCTTCATTGTGCCCGTATTCAAACCGATATTCAAACCCGTATCTTAGAAGCTCAACACATGTCGGTAACCGAGGGTAACATGTACGAAGAAATGTCATGTGGTGTTGAACTCCTTCTTGAATCAAAACCCAATGGCTTACTCTATTACTTGAACCGTATTTGGGTTCCCGATCGCGACGATCTCCGTACATTTCTCATGAACGAGGCTCATAAGACTCGTTATTCTATTCATCCTGGTGCGGATAAAATGTACCAAGATCTTCGCCAACTTTATTGGTGGCCCGGTATAAAGAAAGACCTTGCTCTTTATGTGGCCAAATGCTTAACCTTCTCCAAAGTCAAAGCCGAACATCAACGTCCTTCTGGCTTACTTGAACAACCGGAAATTCCCGTGTGGAAATGGGAAAATTTAGCTATGGATTTTATTACCAAACTCCCTCGCACCTCGAGTAGTTATGATAGTATTTGGGTGATCATTGATCGACTCACCAAGTCTGCTCATTTCTTGCCTATCCGTGAAGACTATCGGGTCGAGAAACTAGCCCGAATTTACATCGACGAAATCGTGAGGCGTCATGGTGTTCCCTTGAACATAATATCCGATCGAGATGCCCGGTTCACTTCTCGATTTTGGCAATCTCTCCAAACTGCTCTTGGCACACGATTGGATTTGAGCACGGCTTACCATCCCCAAACTGATGGTCAAACCGAGCGAACAATCCAAACACTTGAAGACATGCTTAGAGCTTGTGTAATCGATTTTGGTGGAAATTGGGATTCACATTTATCCCTCATTGAGTTCTCTTACAACAATAGCTACCACACAAGTATCAACATGGCTCCATTCGAAGCTCTTTATGGTCGCAAGTGTCGTTCTCCTATCTTTTGGAACGAGATTGGTGAAGCACAAATCACCGGTCCCGAGCTAATTTAAGAAACATCCGAAAAAATTATTCAAATTCGTGACAACATCCGAACAGCGAGAAGTCGGCAAAAGAGTAATGCCGATAAACGACGAAAACCCTTGGAATTCCAAGTCGGTGACCTTGTTCTTCTTAAGGTGTTCCCGTGGAAGGGTGTGGTCTGTATTGGAAAGAAAGGCAAGTTAGCCCCTCGCTACGTTGGTCCATTCAAAATCCTTGAAAGAATTGGGAAAGTGGCCTACAAACTCGAATTACCTCCATCTCTTGGCAATGTGCATCCTACATTTCATGTATCAAATCTGAAGAAATGTCTCACCGACGAGAATCTTCATATACCGCTTGATGATGTGCACATTGATGAAACGATGCACTTCGTTGAGAAACCGGTAGAAATTATGGATCGTGAAATCAAGCAACTCAAGCGAAGTCGTATTCCTATTGTCAAAGTTCGTTGGGAGTCTAAGCGTGGTCCTGAATTTACTTGGGAACGAGAGGACCAAATGAAGCTCAAGTACCCCCATCTTTTTACTGATGCCGTAGTTTCCTCTAACTAAATTTCAGGACGAAATTCCCTCAACATGGGGAGACTGTAACATTTCTGATTTTTAGTATCCGTATTTCAAATTCAATGTAATGCATTTCAAACCAAATTCTAGTGCACTGTTTTACTCTATTCGTACCATCAATTGAATATGATATTTCAATGATAATCCGCAAATTTTACACGGTTATAACCTACTAAAACACTACATAAGTATCTATTTATACAAATATGACAAAGACCGAAGTTACAGGGTCTGATGTTGAAAATTTACAAGAAACCCTAATAGGCACGGTCGCGCCGAGTGCTTTGGCACGGTCGCGCGACTTGCTTTGGAACGATCGCACCAGGTGCCTTAGCACGGTCGCGCCTAGTACCAGTTGAAACGTAAATGTAGTTTTAATCACTCGATCGTTGAGCTCAGTAACCGTCCTACACTTCATTCTCATTAACGAATGAAATAAACCTTTCAATTACACGAAACATCTCGGATTAACTCAATCAATCTCCAAAAATCGTTTAGACATTTCAAGAAAACACGAATTCTTTCTTTCGATCCGAATTCTCCTAATCAAGCAGCCAATTCATGCTACTCAATCCTCACTAAAACTACTGGACTCTCTGATTTAGCCGGGATTGCAACAGAGGACGCCGGAAGCCATCCGCATCGCCGCCGAGACTAATTCCTACCGCCCTCTATCAATTCGTCGTTCTTCCGGGTAATTGAAACTCTGTCCTCAGACTATTTAGTCTCGAGATCAAAAGCCCCATGTTAATTTGGGCTTTCATTATGGAAATCACCACGAACCCGAATCCACATTTTCGTTAAAAATGATTTAATCGAATCGAACCTTAGACACGTTTTAAATCCAATTAATCTATGCAAAAAGACTCGAAATAATCTAATGTGTGAAAGCCCTATGATTTCCAATCTTGTTATTATAAGAATTAGTCAATTCGTTCCTGATTTGGAACAGACGCGGTCGCACTAATCATCTAGCGCGGTCGTGCCTCATGAGACGCGGTCGTGCCGACTATCAGCGCGGTCGTGCCCCCCTGTACAGACCCAATCATGCCCTTTGGCTAATCTCAGTCGTGTCTTAGGATCATAGACACGATCGTGCCTAGCCAAGGCACGGTCGTGCCTAATGATTTAATTAGTTTAAGCCCTCTGTTTGAACAACACGGTCGCGCCCTGACTAGCATGGTCGCGCCCGTGGTTTGAGCACGATCGTGCCCTTCCCAGGCACGGTCGTGTGTGAGTTAAAATCTTAGCAGAATTATAAATTTTATATATTTTTCAAACCACAAATATTCTGATTGAATTACAACATAAAAATAGTTGAATTTTATAAAATTGCATTTAATTTTATTTAGAAAGAACAAATATTTAATAAATAAAAAAAATTAATTATTTAAAGTTTATAAAATTTAATTTACAATTATTGTTAAACCTTTCATTTAAAAAGTATCTAAATGGTTAAGTTACATTTTATAAATAAATAAATAAAATGATTATTTATTTAATTTATATTTAAACAAAAGTGATTAATTAATTATACTAACTTATAACTAATACTTAAAATGTTTTCATAAACAATAATTATTTACAAACTCAAACCCTAATCAAAATGTTCTAAAAATACTCTTTCAAACTTTTTATATTTTATTCAATACCTCCAATTACAAATCAATGACCCTATTACACAAGTCCAAATGCAACTTTAGACTTAAACATTGGTGCACACTATTAATACCATATACATTACTCCTTAGGTTAACTTGTGCATTTCAAGGATCTTTACTATCTAATATCTTTGTTAGCTACGCCTTCGAACCAAGTGAGTATTTCATAGCCCCTTTTACTCTTTTACACTTTTGGGGTGAAACATGAACATTATTCAAATTACACGTTACATTTACACGAACAACACAAGTACAAATCCTATTTACATTCATGTATGCAATTTGAGCTGTATGCCCGAGTGCTAGGTGTGCTAACCTTTGTATGCGATATGTGCAATCATTAACTATTCAAGCCGACGGTTTTCAATGATAGATCTATTGAGTCTGACAAACCCACCCAGATTGGGGTGATTGATACCGACAACACAATTTTGCATTCTAGTTACAAAGGTTTGATTGTGCATGGTTACACAATAGCTGCACCCCATAAATGTCTTATTTATCATGTTATGTAAGGATTTGTTTTATAAACTATATGCTATCTATATAAACCTATGTTATACTCACCAACTTTTTAGTTGACTTTATTTTATTCATGTTTCAGGTTCTAACGTGTGAGATTGTTCAAGATGTGCTACACATAGGATTGGACTTAGTTAATTTAAATAAAAGAACTCTATGTATTTTCAATTTTGTTCTATCTTGGATTTGGTTATGTTTGGATTATTTGAAATGAAATTTGACGTTTAATATATTCAATTTAGTCAACCTTGTGCTTATGAACAGTCTACATGTCCCGCCCCGATGATTCCGCCATCGGTCGGGGTGTGACAAGATGTAGAAGCTGTTGTCGCAGAAAATCTAGAATGACTAGAATGAATAGGAACTCCAGAACACTGATAATTAGAAGAATCTTGAGCATCGCCAGAAAAGAGTGCAACTCCTGTACCAGTTTTACCAGAAGTCTTGGAAAAATATATTGAAGGATCCTGGATATGCTCCATGTTAGTCTCCTTCTTCTTCATATTCAGGTCATGCGATTGAATCTTCCCAAGAACTTCTTCAAGAGACATGGTTTTGTATTTGATATTTTCTTTTATCAAAACCGTATACACATCAAATTTTGATGGTAATGCCTCCAAGAACTTGTCATTAATTTCTTTAGTTTCATACACCACTAAAGCACTCGACAGTTCACTAAGCAGATGATAGAATCTGGTAGCAAGATTATCCAAGGATTCATTTTGAAAATTTTTGAAGACCAAGAATTGCTTCTCCAGTAGTTCTTTTCTACTCTTCTTTACATCCAAAATACCTTCACATCTTTTCTGTAATGCTTCCCACAGTTACTGAGAAGACTTGAATTGTTTGAAACTATGATATATTTCCTTCGGAAGAGACATCAAAATACTTGCCATCGCTTTCTTTTCCCTATCAAACATCAACTTTCCTTCAGTAGTTAACGCTGACATCGGCTTTGGAACATTATCCTATCCCATCCATGAATAAGTCGGATGCGTATAAGCTTTTAAAATAGGAATCCAGAGACTGGTATCGGTAAAAGATACGAACTGATCAAACCTATCTTTCCAATTAGAAAAATCAGCAAGATTTAATAACTTTGGTGGTTTTTGAGATGTACCAATCTCATTATCATACTTGAACATGTTCGTTACTTGTACCATATTTGCCATTTTCCTGAAAAATTTCCAAGTGTTGAACACTCACTACCCTTAGGCGAAGATAAGAAGTTCGCTTCTGTGATACCCAAGCGAACTTAATAAGTTCGCTTAAATCAGAAACCAGAAAATCTGATTAAGTTCGTTTAAAAATAAGTTCGCTTAATTTGACAGAAGCGAACTTGGCAAGTTCGCCTGCACAAAAAATCAACAAGTTCGCTTACTTCAGCAGATTCAAAATCAAGAACAGTTCAAACCAGAAACCGCTAACCAGGAATCAACAAAAAACTTCATAATTCACTGATTTGAAGGAATTAGTCAAAATCAAACCGTAGGATTGTGTAATTTCTCAATTAGAACCTTTCTATCGGATCAATTTCTTCAAAATCCTCTTCAAAAACACCAAATTAAGCTTGAAAACTCCATGGAAATAAAAATGTCAAAGTTGTTGAATTTCTTGTCAATTTGCATACAAAACCGTCTAGAATCACCAAGAATCACGAGCAAAAGCTCTGATACCACTTGTAGGTCCTCATGGCACTTCTACAGATCGTTCTCGTGATAAGACGCGTCGTTAACTAGGAGTGCGGAATCCAACGAATCAACGATTGCATACACAAAAGACAATATAGACAATCAAGTAAATAACATTCACACTTGTATTCAAATTCACAATAGAGTTTACATACTCAATCGTTCAACTCTGTTCTAGTTCTGATCGATCATGTTCTCTCTGTTCAAAATGACTCTGTAAACATCTATATATAGACAACTGACCTGCATTAGGCGAACTTAACAAGTTCGCCTCTAACAGACTAAGCAAACTTAACAAGTTCGCCTCAGACAGACTTAAGCGAACTTAACAAGTTCACCTCTGTTAGACTAGGCGGACTTAACAAGTTCGCCTCTAACATAACTTGCATAAAACACTTAGAACATTATACATAACAAAAACATAAAGACATCAGATCTAAACTATTACAAAGCTTTTGTCGTTACAAACTATGTCCTAACAGCTAGCTGTTGTGATAGCCAAACTAATTAGTTAAGAAGGAGGATCTGGAGCTTATTAGAAGCTGAAACCACACAAAGGAAAGAGAGTGAAGACTGTTGACTCAATTACTGGTGTAACTACTTGGAAGTACAAATTTAAACCTGTGTACACAAGATTCCTTTAAGGAAAATTCCACATGATTTTCTTGGTAGTATGAAGTGGTGGTATGTTGATATGAATACTGGAGAGGCAAGGATTGAAGACAAGGATAATAAGGTTATAATTAGCTTCTATGATGCAATGAACCTTATACATTTCTCAAAGAAAGACCAACGAATGTTAAGGAAGAATGAGATTACGTTTACAAGGGAGTGGAGAGAACTGGGACTGCAGTATAAAAGGGTTTTGGAGATTTGTTACAAGTATGGAGTTTATGCAGGGAGCAAGTTACCAGAGAATTGGAAGAGCTCATCATGAAGACTGAAGACTGAAGATAAATCTATTGTCAAGGGGAGTCTGTTAGGACATAGATGTGTGACAAAAGCTTGTAATAGTTTAGATCTTTATGTCTTTATGTTTTTGTAATGTTTTTTGAAAATTTCTAAGTGTTGTGTAAGTTCTGCTAAAGGCGAACATAATAAGTTCGCCTATAGCAGAATGAAGTCTATAAATCGAGTTTACATGTTCTGTTTCTGTATGCGTTTGAATGTTTAGTTCTCAAGGTCTGTAAACTCTGTGATTTGGTGAAATACGAAGAGAAGATTATTTACATTGTGTGATTGTTGTAGGTCCCTCGGGTGTGGCGGATCGTCACATGCAAGTGCGTTCCTGAGTCAGACCGGGTGCGGAATACCCGTGACTAGGTGGAGAGTCTTACAACACAAAATAAACCGATAAGAGAATCACTTTAAACTTTCGTCTATTATAAAACTTGAAGGTTACAAAGAGAAATACTGAGTACACAATGTCTGCGTATATGACTGCGTACTTGTCTACTGTCAACCTATCCTATTTATACACGACCTGATCTCTGCGCACTTAGCAAGTGCACAGGGCAAATTTCTCATGCGTACTTGCTAAGTACGCAGGAACTAATTCCTGCGCACATACAACTGCGCAAAACACTTAGAGATTTCAGCAACTATCAACATGCATTAGTAAATAGAACTCGATAACTAATAGATATAGAAACTTACAAACAAAGACAAATACATACAATGAAAGTACAAAACTAAGACTCTATCTAGAGTGTTTGTCACACAAAAGTGCTTCAACAAACTCCCCCTTGACAACAGCTCTGGATCGTCTTCGGTCTTCAATCTTCAGTCTTCACAGCTCTGCATCTTTAGCTTCCATCTTCTTCTTGTAGTCAAGGCAAAACTTGATCGCCTTGTCATATTTAGAAGCAAGGAATTTCATCGATTCGTCCGTATGCATGCAAGACTGTCTCCTAGTGCCTCCAGATCTTTCACAGAGAAGTTAATGAAGAAGACTTCATCAAATACTCTGATTGGTTCCCTCGGCACTAAGCATCCACTTTTTGACCGTACCTTTCCTATCACCACAGCCTCGCCCATTTTAGGATCTACGTACCAGTACCACATGTCACCGAGGATATCCTGAGATAATTTGCTCAGGGGAATCTTGGTGTCACATAGCACTGGCTTGTATACCAGTTTCTTTACGCGTTTCTTAGTCACAGGATGTCTAGCATTCTTATCCTTGACTCGCTTAGGCACTTGAGGCTTGAACACTTCAAACTTCCCAGATCTTGCTTCCCGTTGTAGAACCTGCCACAAACCCATTGCCACTGCGTGATTTGAGTGACCCAGTAGCTCTAGGTTTGCTAGGTTCACGAGGTCGTATTTAGGTAAGGAGTTGAACGCTTCACTGGCTGGTTTCAAGTATTGAACCCCCCCTAGATCGTTTGATTGTGAACAACTGCTTATCTTCCTTGAACCTTACAGCTAAGATCATCCCTGTTGCTCCTTGTTTGTCTATGATAGACGTCTTTTGCCAAATAGGAGCCGGATCCTTTGATGAACTAGCAGACTCGACTGAACCTATGTCGAGCTAAGATTCAAAGGATGGAACTTCGAAGATATCTCCATCTTCGAACTCATACTCTCCTTCCCCGTCACCCTTGGGATCATCAATAACCACATCATCATCATCATCTTCATCCCAATCATCACCAGAGTCGATCTCTCCTTCTTCAAGAATGTAGAGAGCCTCGATCTGTGCTTCCCTGGAATAGTCAGGCTCTAAGTATAAGATCTCATCGTCAGATAGATCCTTTAGAACATCAGCTGCTGAATTTCCTTTATCACCACCAGAAGTATCACCACCTTCCTGATGAGTAGACTCCCCCTCAGCTATTGGAATAAAAGAAATGGGCACGATTTCCAAAGCTTGATGCTCACTTCCACTAGGACCGACTTCGGGATCCTTGTCTTGGTCATCATCCTTCGTCAAATCAACAGCATGACAAGGTGTGACACCCAGTAGTCCAGGTCAATACCCATAGTCATATTTGCACATTCCTATTTTATATTTCTTGGTATATTATCTTTGACATAATATTGTCAGGAGTCTAGCAAAGGGACAAGTGTCATATTTAGTAATTTTTAAGAATTACTAGGAAATAAACGATAATAACCCGCATTGAACGTTCAATGGTGATTAAAAGAATATTATTCCAGAAAAGTCTAGAGACACGTTTGAATATAAAAACATAAATATAGGTGACTAAACTTTTATAAAAAGTTGATATATAAATGTTTGTTGTATGGCTCTATGTTATGTTATGTGCATTCATGAATAATATAGTTATAGTAATAACTATGTCAGGTTAACTAGTAAACTATTGAGACTAGTCAAACCACACAAAAACTCATAAGTAATGAATCGTTTAAAAGTGTTGCACCGGGTATTAGATCACGCGATCACCTAGGGGATTTATACCACCAAAGAACCCACCTATCTAGCCATTAATGGATTTGACAACACCCAACCCCCCACCCTATACCCCTCTTGGCCGAAATGTGGGTGTAGCCACCCACTATCCCATTAAATGCTTGCATGCATGTCTTGCATGCACACCCTCTTCCACTTGAAATGATTACATGCAATTCCCATCAACCATAAGTGGTAATGATGAAGATGTGATCATCACTCAACTCCATCTCTATTTCTACATATAAAACACTTGCACCAACACCCCTTAACTCCCTCCTCCCTCCCTTGACTGATTCACTTTGGATTTCACCCAATCCTCCTCTCCAAAACCAAAAATGCAAACAATTCCCGTAACTCAGCTTCATGCCAGATTTTCGGTCAACTTCGGAAGACCATATCTCTTTCGTTCCTTGGTTAAATTAGTACATTCTTTTTTTAGAAAGAAGCTCTATGTTAACAGACGAGAACCCAAGTGGAATTACTCGAATCCATGGAGTATTCGACCTCCAAACAGCCGGCGTAAGAAGGCCGCCCAATGCAGGTCGAATCTGGACACCTCTTTTCATTTTCCTGTTTTGAGGTACCTACTCAACTCCAAATCTAGTAATACTTTTTCACATCTCCTCTGGTTTCAATAAACATGATTTTAAAAGAAAACCCCAAGTGATTTGATCTTCTAAAACCATCTAAAACTCTACTCGGAGTACGCCTAAAATCTGTGTTTTCAAAAACAAAATAAAACATAAAAGTCTTGATGAGTTTTGCTTTATGTATTCATGAATCATGTTTGAATACATATATTTACACACGTACATGTTCATACATAAAATACAAAACTAGAAGGACGAGGGACAAGACAAAGACACATCAAATATAAACTATATATATATACTATCACATAAAATAACACTTGAATGATGGTGTTCTTCATAAACCCTTCATTCCATTCATGTGTTATGTTGAAGGATACATGTTCGTTAAGTTATATGATCATGTGTGACTTACCTGACAAGACCCGAGGTAGTGTCCTACGACTCAAGAATACATACGAACGATTATCATCAACATATGAACGTGAAAGGTGTTACTAAATATATATGTTTATGGATAAAATTTGTGATATATATGTGTTGGTGTACGGTTTTGGTTAAATCTTGGAATGTTCTAGGAATTAAAGATTAGTATCCTAATATGAACATTTGATATATGTACATGGAACATATGAAGAGATTCGGTTAAAAATATATAATCACATGACATCGTGGAACATAAGTGAATATATTTTAAGTTGTTACAAAAATAATATTTAATTTTGGTACACTTAATAAGTCACCAATTGGGAAACATATTATTTTCTCGAAAAATATGTAAGCATCTAGACTGGAATAATAATCACCAATGAGTCGTAAATGAAAACCCTATTTTTACTAAATAAAGACGTACTTAACGGGATTCGTTAAGTCGGATGAACAACTTACGTATGAGACGGGTAGTCTTAACACATTAGTACCCTTGTGTGATTAGGGTACGGATAGACAGGAACTCTTAGCGCACTGTTATTTGCTAGAATTTCATCGGACACAAGGTGAGTTCACGGCGCCCTTTCGCATTTTAAAGTTTTGTAAACTGCGGGGGAGAAACATACTTACATTAAGTATTACAGTATTGTTTAATATATGTCGAAACATTGTTGTTTTATACAATTGGGAAAGCATTGCAAACATTTTTATATGATAACAAGGAAACAAGACACTAATACTATGTCATGCATGGTGAACAATATAGCGCTTAAAGTCCCCGGAATAACATACTTTTGTAACCATTAGCTCTGGACTTAGCCTGAGATTCTATGGATTGTACTATTGGGGGTGACGCTCCCGA
Organism: Smallanthus sonchifolius; assembly: GCA_023525975.1. Lineage (NCBI taxonomy): Eukaryota > Viridiplantae > Streptophyta > Magnoliopsida > Asterales > Asteraceae > Smallanthus > Smallanthus sonchifolius. Next base: position 31,941,837 of record CM042045.1, read on the forward strand.
TCATGGTTAGTAGCGCTAACCAGGGGTCCAAATGACCGAATGACATAGGTATTTATAAGCCTAGCTAGCTTACGAATGGATCAATAACACTTGTTTCGTTTATCATATGCGTTTAGAATTATTTGTACTTATTTATGACGGTAATGTCTTGGGCAATGTATTCGGGTAAAACTACATATCTTATGACGGTTAAGTCATGGACATGTTTTCAAAGAAAAACTACTCATTTTATGACGGTTAAGTCATGTATATGTTTTCAAAGAAAAACTACATATTTTATGACGGTTAAGTCATGGACATGTTTTCAAAGGAAAACTACTTTTTTTATGACGGTTAAGTGATGGATACATTTTCGGGTAAAACTACTTATCTTATGACGGTTAAGTCATGTGCATGTTTTCAAAGGAAAACTACTCATTTTATGACGGTTAAGTCATGTATATGTTTTCAAAGGAAAACTACATATTTTATGACGGTTAAGTCATGGACATGTTTTCAAAGGAAAACTACTTATTTTATGACGGTTAAGTCATGGGCATGTTTTCAAAGAAAAACTACTTATTTTATGACGATAAAGTCATGGGCATATTTTCAAAGGAAAACTACTTATTTAATGACGGTAAAGTCATGGGCATGTTTTCAAAGAAAAACTACTTTTTTGATGACGGTTAAGTCATGTATACGTTTTCGGGGAAAACTAACTGTACTAAATTAACAAACTCTGTGAACTCACCAACCTTTGTGTTGACACTTTCAAGTATGTTTCTCAGGTAACTTTTAGCCATGGAGCGGTTGGAATAGGCTAGCTATGTTGGAACAATTCCTAGTAACCGGACGGGCATAGATTATCAAGTCTCAAGTCGACCATTGATCTAGAGGGACTTAGATCATTGTATTTATTTAGTCTTAGTAATCGTATATGTAATCAAGTCTTAGAAATCACTATTACAGCTTTCTCTATCGTGTAATGAACCAATCGTTGTAACCTGTATTTATTTATTAAGTAAATAAATTTGGGGGCATTACAGATTGGTATCAGAGACAGGTTTTAGCGAATTAGGTTTCCTTAGTGACACCTAGGCTCTAACCAGAATCATTTAGGGACCAAGACTTCTAAGACTTGCATCACACTAAAAACACCCAAGACTTGAGTATAGGAATTCCAATCGTTGCCGAACAATTTGTGTAGACTATTAGTGTATGGAGTTACACTAGGGTATCATTAGCTACACTAATACAATTACATGGCACATGTAATGAACACTTAAACCTATACAAAAATGTGGAAATAATAAACACTTACAACATGTTACTGTTCGGATTATTAGTCAAGAATAACGGGTACTCAGCATACTGCAACCTTAGAAGATCGAGTTACGAGCTGAGCTTGGGCGACGACGGCAGCAATCGTCAGTTACCGATATTGGTATCACAACAGGCTAAACCCGTACCAGAATCTGTACCTATACCTGCACCATAACTACTCCAGCTATGGAGGCAGCTATCTTTCTAACGTATTTGCGGTATAAATACTCTCCTTCATAAGTTGTCAGATCGGATGCCTAGACTTTCGCCATGAGATATGGCAGACAGGATTGCCCAGACAGAAGGGAATCCAAGGTGGATAAGCAGGACTAAATGTGAGAGAACTCCAAGGGTCAGGAGACCCAGACATACATCAGGATCATGTGGATCCATGCATATATACAGACTTGGAGCATGAGTTGCTCGACACTCATTTGAGGATCTTTGCCAAACACATAGTGCCTGACTTCCACCATACATATTTTATTTTAAGAGACACTGGTGGTGCCTCTCTACCATTAACCTCATCCGGCAACAGCCATATTCGGCAGATTCATGAGTATTGGTACACATAATTTAGGGTAATCCGATGGAACACTACACACTTCTACACAAGTGTGCAAACACAATCTAATGAACATTTCAAATCCTTTTTGACTAAAATCTTGGGATAGGAGAAACACTACAGGGATCATACAAAGTAAATTATCATTGCGGGTGCACACGTAATCATAATTTGCAGTGCATGGAAATTTAGTGAGTCTTGCTGTCTAAGCTAATGATCAACCCATGTTCTCAGTCACTTGATTAAGGATTGGATCTTAACAAATCAGTCTTCTCAATTAGGTGCTCTCAAAGCAATCTCATAGTTTGGGAGGAACGAGAGAAATTCAAATTGAAATCAACCAATCTTTTGTGAATCCTAAACGGCGAAGGATTTCGCACATTCATTCATTGAGATTCTACTTGTCGAGATAGCTTTAATTTAAGCATTACCACAACCAACACTTACAATAATTGCATAATTATTGTGGGAGATTATAGCATAATCTCAGGATCCATCACACCGTTCAGTCTCACAATTACTTGAAATTTATGTTAGGAATGTCATGCCCTAACTTCGGTGATGGGGCAGAAAATTTGTTCTGACCTGCATACACATAGCACCGATGGGGTATTATGGAAGCTCGACATGAGACAAGTAGGTAATCTAAAATTTCAGAATATTGGTTAAAAGGGTTGCTCTCACAACCATTGACATTCAGTACACCTTCAAGACCGACTATCCTCTCGGTGATGAATAAGCGGTGATTTATTCACAAGCGAATGCCAAAGAAACCTAGGTGTGGACTAACGACTATTGTCGCACTAACCGAAAAATGACATACAAAACTTTTAAAGTGGTCCCAAATGCGGAATTTCGTGCTAATCTCATTAGTTCATCATATGCATAAGGGGCGTAAGCTCGAGCTGTTTACAACAGACCACTGTCCACAAGGATTAGTGAAGGATAATTTTATGCTCTTTTGTAGCCGCACTTCCCCAAAGATCATCTTGTTGAATGGATCAGCCTAGAGGAGAGGCGTGATCACATCTTTCGCTCCCAGTTTTCTAGAACTAGTAAGCTCTAGGAGCATCTATTGTTAAGGAATGAACTCTTAACGCAGGCTCAGTAAGAGTATAAAGTTTTTGATGTTTAACACTCATTACCTCAATTTTATCCTTGTGCTAAGGATTTTGAGGCTATAACCTATATGAGTGGAATACGTAAGAGTAAGTCACCAAAGTACCATTCAAACACTAAGGAGGTGCATACACACTGAATGACTTATACTTGGCCATTGTAAAACTCATAAACCCTTTCTACCAACTTAGTGGGTTGACAAACCCGTAGCCCATTTTGGGGAAAACACTAATTCTATGAGACCATTATCACAGTCCCACTATTCATTCCCTCAGCTAGACGGAATATGAATATCCCAAACAAACGTAGAACTTTTTATGGCACACATACTTTGAGGGTATGGTAGCCAAGGCATGAGCTTACATATCAGGATGTTACAACCCGAGTGCTAGTCTGCCGCGGGAAGATAGTGCAATTAACGGGTAAAGTAGCGATTAGACTCGACCTTCGCAAGTAAGAGCTCCCAAGGAACATCAAATCTTAGCTCCATTAAGGCACATGGAGAGGAAAATCCTAGAAAACATGAAACCTGAAATAAGAGAAAAGTCTTAGTCCGGGAAAATGCTTTCGAAAAGCATAAGAGGGACAAACATAAAGTTTCATTTTCGTACAGTGTCATTACTACCCAATATTCAACTAAAACCTAGACCCCTCGTTGAGTAATTCTTTCCTAAGATCTATAGAGATCTGCTTTTGTGACAAGGTGCGTAGACGAATAGAGGGTATGTGTCAACATACGCTCAAGATTCGCAGGCACCATTCCTTTCATTACCAGGAATGAGCATCACATAACCCTACCATATTTAGGGTAATCAAATAAAGGGGTTCTTGCACGTTTAATATCGTTAGTCGGAGAAGTATTCACTTTGCTTTCGAATACCAACTACCAAGTAAATGGAATCAAACAATTGAAGCCTAAGTTGGATGATACAGATAGAATTTGGGTACCAGGTATCGGTAGCTTATGTGGGAGATTATGGATGAAGTCCATAAGCCCTAGTACTCTGTTTATCTAGAATCGAATAAAACATATAAGGATCCCAAGGAACTCTATTATGTGGCAAAACATGGAAGGAGAAATTGCTATCTATGTTGGGAGATGCCTGACAGTAAAAGCAGAATGTTAGGAATCACCTAAGTGAACACAACCACCGCATATTCCTCAATGGAAATGGGAAGAGAATTCCATAGATTTCATTACAAATCTACCAGATCATCTAGCGGCTATGATACTATATGGGTAATCATCAGTTGTTTGATGAAATCCGCTCACTCCCTACAAAACAAGGAGAAAGATAAAAGTAAGAAGCATGCAAGGCTAAATATTAAGGAAATTAAGGCTAGGCATGGTATGCCAGTTTCCATTTTCTCTAATAGGGACAGTCGATTCATGTCAAGAATCTGGCAGTCTGTACAAGAAGCCTTGGGCGCACGCCTTGACATGAGCACTGAATATCATCCCCAGATGAACGGTCAAGGTAAAAGGACCATCCAAACTTTAAAAGATGTGCTCCGTGCGTGTGTAATCGATTTCAGAGGAAATAGGGATACTCACCGCCGTTGGCTGAGTTTTCATATAATAACAACTACCATACCAGCATTAAAGCCGCTCCGTTAAGGCTTTGTATGGTTGTAAGTGTCGCTCATCGCTATGTTGGGTGGAGGTTGGCCAGGAAACCATTGACAAGTTCGTCGAAATCAAAGATCGTCTGAAAGCCACTCAAGACAGACGAAAGATAGTTGTGCTAGAAACAGACGAAAGCCATTAGAATTCCAAATTGGAGACCGAGCCTTGTTAAAGGTCTCACTAAACATAACCATAAATACATCAGATTGTTTGATATACGGGCTAGGGTTGGCCCAGTAACCTATAAGCTTACGTTGTCACGGGGAACTAAGCAATATACCCGATGTATTTCATGTGTCAAATCTCAAGAAGTGTTTATTAGAAGGAACGTTAATCATACCGTCTGGTGAGATTCACGTAGGTGACAAACCACACCCTGTTCAGGAACCTATTGAAACCACTAGCTAAAAAGTCCAGGGGACAGGGCGTAACTGTATTGAATTGGTTAAGGTATGTTAGAACTTGGAGCGCGACCCTGAATATACATAAGGACATGAAGATCAAATGAAAACCAAGTACCAGTCCTTGTTCACAAATACACCAATTCAAGGTAACATCAACTGAATTTCGGGACGAAATTCTCTTTAACATGGGGAGAATGTGACACCCAGTAGTCCAGGTCAATACCCATATTCATATTTGCACATTCCTATTTTATATTTCTTGGAATATTATCTTTGACATAATATTGTCAAGAGTCCAGCAAAATGTGACATTTCAAAAATTTTCATTGTGTAATTTATCGTGTAAATATTAACATTTTATTTCAAAACATACACACGTATATTTAATCAAATTTATACAAATTGGTGTGTTGACAAATTACAATCTATGTATTTTTAAATTAAATTTTAAAAATATTTGAAAGTTATAAACTACATAAATTATTTTATTAAATTAAATAATTTATACAAATAAATCAATGGTTTTCAATTTTATTAAATTAACCATTCAAAATGATTAATTATAATAAAAACATAAGTTTTATGAAATTATATATACTTAAGTTTTATTTAGTTTCAAAGAATTTAAGTTAAATAAACCTAATAAATTAAATAAATAATTTAATGTATTATTTCAATAAAATAATTATTTAAAAAAATATATATAATTAGTTTTAATAAAAATGAGTTTATAAAATATATAAATATAATTTAAATTAATTAAAGTTTAAAAAGAAATTTAACTTTGTAAATAAATTAAAGTCGAGGGGTTATTTCGGATTTATTAAAACTATAAGGTTTTAGATTAAAAATAAGACAGAGGGCTATTTTGAATTAAACAGAACTATAGGGGTTTGTTTTAAAATTTTTCCAAGGTTTATTTTTAAACACTTTCAAACTCCAAGGACCATACTTGCCAACTGAGGAAACGATTTTCCGGTCACCCCTGCCCATTATCTGGCGGTCCAAGATCTTTTCTGGCGAACCCCGACACGACTGTTCCCTGCCCCTCGATAGCCGAAAAAGGACTCTTTGAACTCGTCGTCTCCACGCGAACCTAAGCCCCCGACCAATTTCACCTTTTAACATAGGATACCCGAGATTCATTTAATGTTCTAAAAACCAACCATGAAATTCTCCCGACACACCGTACCTCGACAGCTAAGGTCTGTCCCTTTCGATTTGAAGTGTCCATACGCGTGTAACCAAGCCATCAATTTCACCTTTTATTATCGAAACCTCGTGCGACCATTTAAGCCCCTAACCGGCTGTAACTCGAACCCTCACTCCCTCTCCGTACACTCTCACTATCAATTAACCATACCGTTGGATTCGTCTCTTCGAAACGAGGCTATACCCTCCGTCTTAGGCTTTCAACCGACTCGAAGCTCCCCAATCGGTTTCTGGTATTTTTGGGCTAAACCCCCTTCTCGACAGCCGTTTTCCAGGTAAAATTCCGACTTCTTTGCATTCTATTAAGTTGTGCACATCGTTTACAAGTTAATCGACTTGAATGCACGCCCATAGCCATGGTGAATTTGACCAAACCAGGTCCTCGGCAACACCAGAACTTTGTTGCCAAGAACCAGCGACCAAAGCACGTATGTGTTATGTATAACCCAAACAAGTGTTGATCAGCGATGGGCCGTAGCCCGGCTGGTCTCGGTAACACCTGCTAACACTCGAAAACGATTAAGGTCTCGCGTTCGACTCTCTCTGTCACTGGTTCCACCATTTTTCTTTTCCTTTTTGTCATTGAACCCGCTGGATCCCCTCTGCCCGACTCGGTTACCCGTTTGACCCGCGAACTCTTCCTGTTTCGGGACTGGGCCGACCTGGTCCGACCCGTTTGACTATTTAATCTTATTTTATTTATTATATATTAAAATAATTAATTTAAAACCCATTTAATTATTTTTAAATATTTTTAACCCACTAAAAATTATTCCGAGCCCGTTAACTCGGCCCGTTTATTTTTAACCCAACTTTTGAACATATTCAAACCCATTAAATTTTATAAAATAATAAAACCGACGTTTTCATAAGTTATTTAATTATTTAAACCCACGAAAAATAATAAAGTAATATTTTTTTTAAATAAATAAAAAATACGCGTTATTTAAAATATAACATTTTCATGAAATTTAAAATAGGTAATTTATGATTTATAAAATGCAAGTGTTATTAAAAAATATATATGTTTCGAGAAGTTTAAACATTTAATTTGGAATTTTATAAAAATACAAAATCTTACAAAAATTAATATTTATTTGTACAATGATTTTAAAACATATAATTTTTCGCAAAGGTTATTCCATTTACAAATCCACATGTATTTAAACAAATGTACGCGTACGCGAATACATATTTGATACATATTTGTTTACCTAGGATTTCATCGTGTATAACAACAATACAAATATCACCAACACGCGTGAAGTAAAACCCTCGCTGCAAGGTGAGTTACATATCCCCTATTTACATTTTTATACATTTTGGGGTGAAACGTAATCTGTGCTTACTTACATACAATTCAACTTGTGTTTACATGTGTAGATTATTGTGCTTTTGTGCTTGATCACTTGTTATGCTATGAATACTTTTAGGATGGTTTAAATTATGTGTAACCCAGATAGTCTTGATTCCATGCCTATCACTTTTAGGGTAGCGGTATGCTATGCCTATCACGTTAAACCTTTATGCTTATATACATAATTACATGCTTACAATCGGTATACATATAGTGAATTCTCCACATTATGCCATATCATACCATGTCAAACTATGAATTGTATAAACGTTTTTAACTAAACTTTTACTTTATTTAAACATATGTAAACTCACCAACTCTTGTAGTTGACACTTGTTTTGGATTACGTTTCAGGTGAAGATATGTGATTGTGTGACTATGTGTTGAAGGTGCTACACCTAAGGCTTTTGGACCTAGTAAAATAATTATGTGTAATATTCTAGAATAGGGTGTTGTAACTTGAATTGTATTTGGATATTTGGTATTTAAATCTTATTAATGAATTATGCAACCTTAGTGGATCATGTGCTTATGAACAATCATTCTATTGTCCGCCTCGATGATTCCGCCATCGGTCGGGGTGTGACACAAAAGGACAAGTGTCATATTTAGTAATTTTTAAGAATTACTAGGAAATAAGCGATAATAACTAGCATTGAACATTCGTTGGCGATTAAAAGAATGTTATTCCAGAAAAGTCTAGAGACACGTTTGAATATAAAAACATAAATATAGGTGACTAAACTTTTATAAAAAGTTGACATATAAATGTTTGTTGTATGGCTCTAAGTTATGTTATGTGCATTCATGAATAATATAGTTATAGTAATAACTATGTCGGGTTAACTAGTAAACTATTGATACTAGTCAAACCACACAAAAACTCATAAGTAATGAATCGTTTAAAAGTTTTACACCGGGTATTAGATCACGCGATCACCTAGGGGATTTATACCACCAAAGAACCCACCTATCTAGCCATTAATGGATTTGACAACACCTAACCCCCCACCCTATACCCCTCTCGTCCGAAATGTGGGTGTAGCCACCCACTATCCCATTAAATGCTTGCATACATGTCTTGCATGCACACCCTCTTCCACTTGAAATGATTACATGCAATTCCCATCAACCATAAGTGGTAATGATGAAGATGTGATCATCACTTAACTCCATCTCTATTTCTCCATATAAAACACTTGCACCAACACCCCTTAACTCACGCCTCCCTCCCTTGACTGATTCACTTTGGATTTCACCCAATTCCCCTCTCCAAAACCGAAAATGCAAACAATTCCCGTAACCCAGCTTCATGCCAGTTTTTCGGTCAACTTCAGAAGGCCATATCTCTTTCGTTCATTGGTCAAATCAGTCCATTCTTTTTCTATAATGAAGCTCTATGTTAACAGAGGAGAACCCACGTGGAATCATACGAATCCATGGAGTATTCGACCTCCAAATAGCCGGTGCAAAAAGGCCGCTCAGTGCAGGTCGAATCTGGACACCTCTTTTCATTTTCCTGTTTTGAGGTACCTACACAACTCCAAATCTAGTAATACTTTTTCACATCTCCTCTGGTTTCAATAAACCTGATTTTAAAAGAAAACCCCAAGTCATTTGATCTTGGAAAAGCATCTAAAAGTCTATTCGGAGTACGCCTAAAATCTGAGTTTTCAAAAACAAAATAAAACATAAAAGTCTTGATGAGTTTTGCTTTATGTCTTCATGAATCATGTTTGAATACATATATTTATACACTTACATGTTCATACATAAAATACCAAACTAGAAGGACCAGGGACAAGACAAGGACACATCAAATATAAACTACATATATATATACTATCACATAAAATAACACTTGAATGATGGTGTTCTTCATAAACCCTTCATTCCATTCATGTGTTATGTTGAAGGATACATGTTCGTGAAGTTATATGATCATGTGTGACTTACCTGACAAGACCCGAGGTAGTGTCCTATGATTCAAGAATACATACGAACGATTATCATCAACATATGAACGTGAAAGGTGTTACTAAAAATATATGTTTATGGATAAAATTTGTGATATATATGTGTTGGTGTACGATTTTGGTTAAATCATTGAAATGTTCTAGGAATTAAAGATTAGTATCCTTATATGAACATTTGATATATGTACATGGAACCTATGAAGAGATTCGATTAAAAATATATAATCACATGACATCGTGGAACATAAGTGAATATATTTTAAGTTGTTACAAAAATAATATTTATTTTTGGTACACTTAATAAGTCACCAATAGGGAAACATATTAATTTCTCGGAAAATATGTAAGCGTCTAGACTGGAATAATAATCACTAATGAGTCGTAAATGAAAACCCTATTTTTACTAAATAAAGACGTACTTAACGGGATTCGTTAAGTCGGATGAACAACTTACGTATGAGACGGGTAGTCTTAACACATTAGTACCCTTGTGTGATTAGGGTACGGATAGACAGGAACTCTTAGCGCACTGTTATTTGCTAGAATTTCATCGGACACAAGGTGAGTTCACGGCGCCCTTTCGCATTTTAAAGTTTTGTAAACTGCGGGGGAGAAACATACTTACATTAAGTATTACAGCATTGTTTAATATATGTCGAAACATTGTTGTTTTACCCAATTGGGAAAGCATTGCAAACATTTTTATATGATAACAAGGAAACAAGACACTAATACTATGTCATGCATGGTGAACAATATAGCGCTTAAAGTCCCCGGAATAACACACTTTTGTAACCATTTGCTCTGGACTTAGCCTGGGATTCTATGGATAATACTAGTGGGGGTGACGCTCTCGGTCATGTTTAGTCGCGCTAACCAAGGGTCCAAATGGCCAAATGACCGCATATTATCTTACTTGTAGAAAGGCGAGGAGGGGCATTAAATTGTCGGGGTTTGGTTACGGTTTCATGTATGGACATTGGTATTTGTAAGCCTAGCTAGCTTACGAATGGATCAATAACACTTGTTTCGTTTATCATATGCGTTTAGAATTATTTGTACTTATTTATGACAGTAATGTCATGGGCTATGTATTCGGGTAAAACTACATATCTTATGACGGTTAAGTCATGGACATGTTTTCAAAGAAAAACTACTCATTTTATGACGGTTAAGTCATGTATATGTTTTCAAAGGAAAACTACTTATTTTATGACGGTTAAGTGATGGATACGTTTTCGGGTAAAACTACTTATCTTATGACGGATAAGTCATGGGCATGTGTTCAAAGGATAAGTCATGGGCATGTGTTCAAAGGAAAACTACTCATTTTATGACAGTTAAGTCATGTATATGTTTTCAAAGGAAAACTACATATTTTATGACGGTTAAGTAATGGACATGTTTTCAAAGGAAAACTACTTATTTTATGACGGTTAAGTCATGGGCATGTTTTCAAAGAAAAACTACTTATTTTATGACGGTAAAGTCATGGACATATTTTCAAAGGAAAACTACTTATTTTATGACGGTAAAGTCATGGGCATGTTTTCGAAGAAAAACTACTTATTTGATGACGGTTAAGTCATGTATACGTTTTCGGGGAAAACTAACTGTACTAAATTAACAAACTCTGTGAACTCACCAACCTTTGTGTTGACACTTTCAAGTATGTTTCTCAGGTAACCTTTACTCATGGAGCGGTTGGAATAGGCTAGCTATGTTGGAACAATTCCTAGTAACCGGACGGGCATAGATTATCAAGTCTCAAGTCGACCATTGATCTAGAGGGACTTAGATCATTGTATTTATTTAGTCTTAGTAATGGTATATGTAATCAAGTCTTAGAAATCACTATTACAGCTTCCGCTATCGTTTAATGAACCAATCGTTGTAACCTGTATTTATTTATTAAGTAAATAAATTTGGGGGCGTGACACAAGGCTCATCACCAGTAGGTTGAGATGTCTTCTCCTTCTCTTTCTCTTTATCTTTCTCCCCCTGAGCATCTAGCTTCTTGGTCAGATCAATAATTAATTTGACCATCATTTCATGCTCTTTTCGTTACAGATCAAACTGAAGCTCAAGAGATGACTTGTGTCCCAGAATCATATTGTTTGTCTGGTTCATTAGGTCGTTCTGGGCCATAACATTAGCTAGTCTCTCTTCAGTCCCCTTCCTTTAGATTTTCAGAATTGTAACTTCGTCCACCAACGAATTTATCTGAGCCTATTGGTCATCAGATTCCTCCTTTGATTTCAGAACAGTTTCCAGTAGAGTAGCCACTTGGGTTTCCAGAGTTTCTATCCTTGCATCATGAGGATCAGGATTCCTGGACGAAGACGCTTCAGCATTATGAAGTGGGGATGAGAAGATAGTATCGAAGTCCAAACCCTGAGTAAAATCGCCATAGTTGTAGGGTTGACTGACAGGTTCAACGGTGGTAGTAGGGATTGTGGATGTGATGATGGTTGTAGGAGTGATGGAAGGTGTGATGGTGACTGACTCTGTAAGGATCAGAGTAGTCACCGTCACAAGGACAGATGATACAGGGAGGGTCACTATCACAGGAACCTCCTATGTGATAGAAGTGACTGCCACATCTGGTTGTACCTGTGGCCTTCTCCGTTGTCGCCGATATAGTTGCTGTGAAGGTGGGGTAGATGCTGAATCAGTACTTGCAGCTTGTACTTGCTGATGGGCACTGACCTCCACCTCACTGGGAATAGCATGTTGCTGCCTATCCCCCCTTTGTTTGTTAGTACTTTCTCTTCTTTGTCTTTGAATAGCAGCGTCCGAGTCGGAATCTGGCTCGTACTCACTACTTGTTGATTGTCGCTTTCTCTTTGAAGATGACTCAGGAAGGGTCACCTTCTTCTTTCTTCTCGGGTGTGCCTGTGATGGTGCATCATCAGAATCAGAAGAATCAGATTCTGTCTCTTCGGAGTTGGATCCTTCAACACCATCATGACCTGCTTCTTCTTCTCCACTTTCCGACGATTCATTCACACTTTTAACATCCTCTTCTTGTTGTTATTGTTCATCTGAATGTTCACTTAGCTCTGGCTCTGAGTCTTGGCTAAACCATCTCCAGTCAGCCGGTGCCACATAGGTTTTGTTTATCAGGTGGCCAAAGAGTGCGGTGTGCTCAGGGGTAGGTTCTACACTGCCTGGCTTTAAGAATTGTGCAAACACCCTCTTGTCCACCCTCTTGACTTGCAATCTCTCCCCAGTAGCAGGTAGGTTTGGCAACGCATCATTTATCAGAAGTTGCACAAACCTTGGGTATAACAAGAACCTGAACCTCTCAGCCGTGTTTATCTGATCATTTATAGCTTTGAATATGTATCTTGAAAAGTTGTAGCCCTTATTGAGAGATAGGCCAATCATGTCTGCAGCAAGATCATGACCCATTGCATCCTTTCCCGCCTTTCTTGAAGAGATGCACATGATCATGACGTGGGCAAAATATCTCCATTGATCGAGCACCCACATTTTCTTATATGAAGCATAATCTCTTGCACCGACGTATCCCATACGCTACCTCCAACACCCATCCACAAAGTAGTCAAGATAGGCTGTTGGGTCGGTGGAGAGATCTCGGAATTGCAAGACCCGTCTAATTGTGTCTTCAGAAAAGGCGATGTCATGACCCGCCACGGTAGCCCGTATAACATTGGGGGTTACCGTGCAGTCATGCTCAGCGGTCTCCCAGAACTGCTCGAGATACGGTCTTGAAACAATCGGGTCTGCTGAAATAGCATAGCAGATTATTGAACAGTTCAAGAATTCAACTATCTCTCGATACTGTAGTGCAGCACCCTTCCATTCCGGTTCATTATGTGCTAGAAGATTGAACTCATTTGTAAACGCACGAGCCATAACTACAAAAACACATAGAAAACATAATAAGAACAACAAGTTTCATTGGAATTGAATACACATGACTAAGTATAGCAGTTACTCATTGAACTAAATTTCTAGACTTAGAAAATTTCACAAGTGTTGCTCGTGCGTACTTAGCAAGTACGCAAGAAACGCACTTGTTCAATTTTTTTCAGAAATCCAACTTTTTCAACAGATGCTCAAAATTGATGTAGATTAGGTCACCACAAGGTCGAAATACATGATTCTAGCCTATGGGACCAATATCAACACCATTCAACTGCTACAATTGTCACAATTTTGACCTAATTGACGACCCAGATGAACCGTCGGTCAATCGAGGGTCAAAGGTCAAAGTCAATGGCGATTAAGGACTGATTAAGGGTCGATTACGGATTCTAATCAAGTTTTAATTATCATGTTTTACTAAAACAACCAAACATTTGACTAAAATCATGAATTAAACCTTAAAATTTCTTAAAGTCCAAATCGGTCCATAATTTGTGATTTTGTGGATGGAATGTCCTTAGATTCTCACCAAGAGATTGTAATACGATGATGGAACTAGACACGGGACGAAAAATCGGTTAGGACACTCGGTTTTTTGAGTAAAAATGGCGGAGGGAAATTCAACAGTTGAGAGAAATTTGAATGAGATAAAAATTCTGAAAATTTTCTAAGTACTGTTTTTATACCCAACACAAAAAGGTCTTGCGTACTTACTAAGTGCGCATGACTTAACTACTGCGTACTTACTAAGTACGCATGACTTAAGTCTTGTGTACTAGTTAAGTACGCAGGGTTTACCTCATGCGCACTTAGCAAGTACGCATAGACCCTTGTGTGCTCAAACTTTCAACTCAAATTATGAAGATTTCAAGTCAAATAACGAACGAGATAAAAAACATTCAATCAAGAGGATTCAAGATCAATTCAAGAAGGTTAAACACAAATATTTTTGGTTTTTCTGAATAAAATTGAACTATACACAAACTTAAAATCTTTTTGATCTTTTCAAGATAGAAATATACACATATTCACACAAACTATTTTTTTATCAAAGACACGAGCAGAGGATCATATCAGGCTAACATATAGCAAAAACGATACAATATAAACATCAAAGAATATGGGATCATGTCATGGATTACTATTTATTCATACGTAATAAGCACATAAACAAGTAATTCAAGTTGACAATATTATTAGATTTGAAACTATAAGCATCTTTGTATCACGTTCTTGTGTGTTAAGGTATTAATTATAAGATATACAACGTGTACCCCACTGATATGCTACAGTAATGTAAGTTGCACTATCTCAAGGCATCTAAGATTTTCCCAATTATTTTCTAAATTTTCAGAATGAAGCTACATCAATTAGCACAGGAAAAATCAAGCAGAATCCATTAGGATTATCAAGAATCATAAGATTCAGAATCGAGTGATTCATTTGTCATGGTTTCATTTGATTTCTTCAGTGAATATTGGTATGATGATTCAGGATAATGAATATGGTGTTTGAGTATTCGGGTAGGGGAATCCAACTTTTATCTGGATTTGATTTCAATGAATCAGGAGTGATTCAAGGGTGAATACACGCTCCACGGTTGATGTAGAGACATTTCTTGATTCAATCTCTCATTTGCAAACTTGTGAGTATGGGAACTGAGATGAACCGCATTAATTGTGCTAAAGACATAACTCGAAACTGATCTCAGAAGAAAATTATTGCCAAAATCTAACATCTTTTATCTGATAATGATCTTTTGCATTATTTTACGCGCACACACTAGCATACATGGGTTCAAATCAGAGTTGTAATTTAGATTTAGTTTCCACACTACAAGTGATTCAAAGACGCATAAAGCCTACTGACAATTCAAATTACTTGTAAATAAACAGATTAAAAATATAATAAATTAAACAATTAAGTAAGCATGACGCAATCATTTCCCATATGAGCAGTCTATGACGTTTAGATCATTTCTGATGTACTATCATTTCCTCTTTTCTCAAGTTAACTATGAAATTTTCTCCATTTTCTATTTTGTTATTGATTTTGTAAAATATTTTGAAGATTAAAAGAACTATACAAAAACTTTAAAAGAAATAAAATTTAACTTTCATGAATTGAATTGATTTTAGAGAATAAGTTTTCACTCAAGATTGAACATTCCTATCAAGTTGACAAGATGCTCAAAACGGGATCGATCAAATGCCTTAGTGAAAAGGTCAGCAAGATGTCATCCGTTTGAACCTTTACAAGTTCAATTAAATGCTTTTCAGCACAATCACGGATGAAATGATGGCGAATTTCTATATGTTTAGTTTTGTAATGTTTCACCGGGTTATTTGTGATGGACATTGTGGCATTGTTGTCAATGAATAAAGAAGTTCCAGTGAAGTTCAAGCTGTAGTCTCTCAATTGCTGTTGAATCCACAATATCTGAGAGCAATCGCTCGCTGCAGTAATGCATTCTGCTTCACATGTTGAGACAGAAACCGTTGACTGCTTCTTGCACTGCTAGGAAACCAGTCTGTCTCCTAAGAATTGACATCCACAAGAAGTTGGCTTTCTATCAAGGTTACAACCGCCATAGTCTGAATGAGTGTAGGCTTTGAAGTCAAATGACAGCTGCTTAAAGTACCAAAGACCCAATCGGGTTTTCCCTTTCAAGTATTTGAAAATCTTTTTCACAGCTATCATATGGGACTCCTTCGGTTGTGACTGAAACCTTGAGCACAAGCACACATCAAACATTATATCGGGTCTTGAAGCTGTGAGATACATAAGAGATCTGATCATCCCACGGTACAATCTGCAATCCACATCCTTTCCATCTTTGTCAGGATGCAGACCATGATTGACTGGGATAGGTGTGCCATAAGTACTGCTATCATTCATCTTGTATTTCGACAAGATGTCCTGCACATACTTTGTTTGATGTAGATAAATGCCATCCTCTCTTTGACAGACTTGCAGACCCAGGAAGAACAACAATTCACCCATGTTACTCATTTCAAACTTGGACTTCATCACTTGTTCGAATTCCTACACATCCCTTCATTTGTAGATCCAAAAATAATGTAGTCGACATACACTTGTACAAGAAGAATATCACCTCCTGCTATCCTAATGAAGAGGGTCGATTCAATCTGTCCACGGTCGAAACCATTAGACAGTAGTGCTTAGATAATGTCTCATACCATGCCCGCGGTGCTTGATGAAGACCATAAAGTGCTTTGTCGAGCTTATACACTTTATTGATATTATGCGGATCTTCAAAGTCAGGAGGTTGAGTGACATAGACCTCTTCATGTACTTTTCCATATAGGAAAGCACTCTTCACATCAAGTTGATAGACCTTGAAGCCAACATATGAGGCATGAGCCAGAAACGGTCGAATGGCTTCAAGTCTAGCAACTGGGGCAAATACTTCCATGTAATCCAAGCCCTCTTGCCCTGAACAACCAACCTTGCTTTGTTCTTCACCACAACATGACGATCATCCGTCTTGCATTTGAACACCCATCTGGTGCCAATTGGTTGTACACCCCTTGGCAAGTCAACCAAATCCCACACATGCAACTTTTGGAATTGAGACAGTTCGTCTTGCATTACCTCAATCCAACAGTTGTCAGCGAGAGCCTCCTTCACATTCTTCGGCTCTAACTGGGACATGAATGCAGCATGCAGACATGTTTCCATGACACCAGTGTCAAGTATCTCAGAGTAGAGACTAGTGTTCTCAGTAATGGTTCGATGACGAGTTTGAACACCGGCATGAGGATCACCAATAATGTTGTCAATTGGATGATTCTTATGCACTCTCGCCTCTGGTACATTCGATTCCTAAATTTCTGAATTGAGGTTCGTGCTTAACTTCCCTATATCCTGGGTTCCAGAAGAAGAAGATTCAATGTTAATCGGATCAGCTGGAGCTTCATTTCCTACACTAGTGTTAGGATTAGCTTGAGCGTCATCTCCATCAACATGAACATTTTCATTGTTATCACTGTCATGAGTTCCAGATGCAGATGCAACATTGGAGTCAGGAGTTACAATAGGTACAGTAGCACGAGTTGAGAAACCGGAGTCATCGCTGCCACCCAATAATTCATATACATTTGCGGCATCAACTGCAGACAAATCAGGAAGATTGAATGACTTGAATAGCGCATCATAATCAAAATCCCAAGCTGGACCAGTTGGTTCTGGTGGAATGCTGTGTTTACTACAATCCACTTCAAACCATTCCTCGACAGTACGAGTTCCTATGTTGTACACTCTCTTGCAAGGCGAGTTGGCAACGTATGCTAAGAAGATGCCTTCCACCGCTTTTGCATGAAAGTTAGACTTGCGGTCTTTGTATTATAGCAACAAGGAACAGGGACTACCAAAAGGAACTAGGTAATGAAGATTGGGAAGTCGATTGTTGATCAACTCATAACAAGTCTTGTTGTGCCTCTTCACAACTAAAACTCTGTTCAAGACGTGACAAGCTGTATTAACTGCTTCTGCCCAGAAAGTGACAGGAAGCTTTGCATCCGACAACATTGTCCTTGCACACTTAATCAATGTTCTATTCTTCCGTTCTACGACTCCATTATGCTGAGGTGTGTACGGGTCACTAAATTCATGACGGATACCCTTCTTGAGACATAAAAGTTCCATCAAATTATTCTTGAACTCAGTTCCGTTGTCACTCCTTATTCTTCTAACCTTCAGCTTGCACAGAGATTCCAAGCTCAGATCAGGTATTGAAGAATGTCGGCAGTTTCGTCCTTCATACCTAAAAAATGCACCCAAGAAAAAAGTGAGAAATCATCAGTTACAACCAGACAGAATGACTTACCTCCAATACTCCTGATACTTATGCGGCCAAACAGATCCATATGTAATAGCTCCAAAGGGGTATCAATAGAGTTTTGGAGCTTGGGCTTATGAGACTTTCGTTGTTGTTTGCCCTTTTTACAAGCCATACAGTCATCTGCAACGGTAAATCTTAGCCTAGGAACACCGGTTACCAAACCGTTTCGGACAAGATGATTCATTTTACGATAAGAAATATGTCCGAGTTTCATATGCCACAAGATAGAGTCAAGTTCTGTCGCTTTGGTAAGCAAACAGGTAGCAACTGATGAGGTGGTTGTTGCCACGCTCATATCGATCTGATAGGTGTCGTTTGTCCTTGGCGCTCTCATTAGAATCCAGTCTTTAGGAACTTCAAAACCAAGCTTGAGAATCAAGCATTCAGTCTTGTCAAACATCACCGAGTACTCCTTGTCGCACATTTGGGAGACACTCAACAGGTTATGCATCAGCTGCTCGCAAAAGTTGACATTGTCAAAACTGACACAACCATTTGATACTACACCTTGACATGTGATACTACCGCCTTTCTCTCCAGCAAAGGCCACATAGCCGCCTCTGAATGGTTTCACATCTTGAAGCAAGGCCATGTTACCTGTCATGTGCCGGGAGCATCCACTATCTACATACCAACGATTAGAGATAGTACCCTCCGGATGTTCCTACACGAGTCACAAAAAGAATTAGTTAGATTTGGAGACCCAAGCGATAGTGGTCTTGGGTCGTCTGTCTTTTTCAAAATAAACAACCTCTTTTAACTCACAGTCATGACTGTTCAAAACTGATGAATCCTTAGAAGAATTAGGACTAGGAGATTGAGAACTTTTAGATTTGGCAATCCATGATCTCTTCTGTTTCTTAACTGGAACAATAGACTTAGGTTCAACAACAACTGGTGAACTAATGGAAGCTTCACCTGATTGAACTCGAGTCAGTTGTTCTAGCTTTCTCAACCTCTTATTCCTTCTCCTTCTCTGTGGCTTAGAGAGTTTCACCACAGATTTCTCACCAGTAGGTGTACTACTAGAGGTAGATACACAAGGTTTGGCAGGATGCTTTCCCTTTCTTGAAACAGATGATTTAGCCTCAGAGGTTATCTTTGGCTTTACCATCGGTTTTACTGGTGGTTTCACCACATTTGTCTTTGGACTTTTGGGATGCTTTACTTGTGGTGACTTAGGAATAACAGCCGGTTATGAAACAATTGGCCGTTTCCCATGGTCCTTAGAAGGGCAGTTCATAAAAATGTGACCAAGCGTACCACAGTGAAAGCAAGTCCTCTTGTCTGTGTAAGTCCTCCTATAAGGCTCATTAGATCTGGCATTAGATGACTCAGCATTATGAGCAGGAGGAGTTGGTTTGTGAACCGGAGTTTGACCCGATATAGATTGGTTTTTGGGAGTATAGTATTTTTGCAAATTTTCTTTATAACCAAGCCCATAGTGAGCTGAAAAAGCTTCTTTCTTAACTTGATTAAGATTTTTATACCCCCCATAAAGCATTACCTTTAATTTATCATTTGATAATGATATCGGGTTCAGTTAAAATACAATTGTCACTATTAGTGATAATGTTTTTCTTGACTTTCTGTTCAGATAACAACTCCTCAGATACTACTCCTTCAGGGCAGGTGTTAACCGACCCATCATCAGAAGCAGTAAAGAACTCCTCATTAGATGCAGACTTGGCCTTACTTGAGGAATCATCCTTATTAGAGGAATCATCAAGGGATGTTATATCAATGTCTACTAAGCCGTTGACAAATTTCCCGCTAACTGGTGGAGGAATGGCATTAGTACCCAGCCCTAAGCCATTCATTTGTCTCACTACAGATTCGTAGTGTTCCATCACAAAACGAGAATTTTTCAACTTCTCATTAGTACATTTCAACTGCAAGATCTCATTTTGCAGCTTGTTGATCTCATTATTCCTTTTCTCTAACCCCTTGTATGCAATATCCAAGTGAAGCTGTTGATCGCTCATTTTAAGTGAATGATCACGTTTTTCTTTCTTCAACGTTTCAATTGAATCTTTAAATCGTTTTTCATTTTCTTTGTAGCTTAAAGCTGCAATACGAAGGGGTTCGACCTTGTCTTGAAGCTTAGAGTTTTCAATTTTTAAGCCTAGACATTTGGAACAAGAAATAATAGTAAAAGGATTAGAATCTACCTCATTTGAAGCCTCTCCGATAGCCATGAGGGCAACAACAGATTTAGACTCTTCTGGATCAGTCACAGAAGCTTCCCTTTCCTCAGCTTCCATTATCTCCATAACCTCAGCCATGAGACTAACCTGAGTTTGTGCAATAAGAGCATCCTCAAGATGAACGCCCCAATCAAAGCTATCGTCCTGTTGAGCTACCAATGCATTGGACGTTCACCTTAGTTTTGATTGTGGTTGTTTGAGTTGTTGAAGCCTTGGTTGTTTCCTTGGCAAGGTCTGGTGAAACCCAAAGCCGGTGCTCTGTCCTTTTGACATTCACGAGCAAAGTGTCCAAAGTTCAGACACTTGTAGCACTTGGCCTTGGATTTATCAAAACCAACCATGGCATTAGAATGGCCACCAATGAACTTCCGACCCGTTCTGTTCAGGAAATGCTTGGCTCTCCTCAATATCATGGCCATATTCCACTGAATATCCATGTCCTCCATAAAATCCGGATTCACCTGATTAAAGTTTTCTTTGATAGTTTCAGGATCTGTTAGCTTACCTCCAATGAAGTTCTCATAGGCAAGCATGCAAGATGAGAATAAAGCCACATGATCTTCAGCTATCATGGCTATTGTTGATTGGTTAGCTGAAGATGTGGGAGAAGGATTTCTTGAGGAGTTCTAATGATGAGATCCAGAACCAGATGCTGCATGGCATGCATGACCACCGCAAGCCTTTACAGTTTCTTCTTCATGAGAGTTTCCAGAGAAAAGGAAAATTCTAGAGCCCGATGACTTGGTTGTATAAGACGTCCCATGATACATTGAAGGGTCTTGTATCTGAGGTCTTCCTGAGCTCTCCTTCCTTTTTAGGTTCATGTCATGAGCTTGAACCTTTCCAATTGCCTTATCAATTGTCATCTCATAGAACTTAGAATTCTCTCTCATCAGGGTTGTATACATCTCAAACTTGGGTGGCAAAGCATCCAGAAACTTTTCCACTAATTCTTTATCAGGATACTTTAGCTCAAAAGCTTTCAACTCAGTCTGCAGATGATAGAATCTTGAAATGAGCTCGTCTATAGATTCGTTCTCTAGAAATCTGAAGCACTCATAATGCTTCATGAGGAGATCCCGCTTACTTTTCTTGATGTCACTATTGCCCTTGAATCTTTTCTGTAATGCCTTCCTAAATCCTTGGAGTTATCATATCCTCTGAAACCGTGGAATAACTCCCTAGTCAAGGCCATAGTGATAGAACCGTGAGCCTTCTTCTCTCGATCATAAACTTTCTTTTCTTCTTCATCGAGTTTACAGATAGGCTTGGGCATTACTTCATCAAGGTAAAGGTGAGTTGGATGCTTATATCCCTCTAGAATTGGTATCCATAACAAAGAATCGGCATAAAAAATGTAATGCTCAAAGCGTGCTTTCCAGTTATAATAATCATTTACATTTAGCAACTTTGGTGGTTTCTGAGGTGTTCCGATCTCGTTGTCATAGTTCAGAAGGTTACCGAGGTTCTGAAGATTCGACATGGTGAACACTTAGTCAAATTTCAGAAAGGTAAAAGACACTTACGCACTTGATACAGCCCTTGCGCACTTAGAGAAATGGTCTTGCGCACTTATGATTTGCTCTTGCGTACTTGATAAGTACGCAGGAGTAGAAGATAAGTACGCAGGGTTTAACTTAAGTACGCAGAAAGATTAGTCTTGCGTACTTGATAAGTACGCAGCAAGACTGAACTTTTTGCTAGAAAAGGTAAGTACGCAGAAACCTTTTCACCAACTCTCACCAAACTATTCCGGTCACTGGAATTTCACCGGAGATGGCAAAAATCGGACAGATGAACAAACAAAATGAGCCAAAGGGTCAGAAACTTGTTTCTAACCAACCTTTGTTGCTCAAAACACTCAAATACACAACAAAATTCAAGTTTTTGAGTGATTTTTGCTTCTAAAATAGTGCTCAAGAGATACCCCTATTTTATCACAAAAATCAACAAAAATACCCACTTTTGCTTGTAAAATCTCTGTAAAAAACTCTCCAAACACACTCACAACACTCGAAATCAAGAGCAAAGCTCTGATACCAATTGTAGGTCCCTCGGGTGTGGTAGATCGTCACATGCAAGTTCGTTCCTGAGTCGGACCGGGTGCGGAATACCCGTGACTAGGTGGAGAGTCTTACAACACAAAGTAAACCGACAAGAGAATCACTTTAAACTTTCATCTATTATAAACACTTGAAGGTTACAGAGAGAAATACTGAGTATACAATGTCTACGTGTATGACTGCGTACTTGTCTACTATCAACCTATCCTATTTATACACGACCTGATCTCTGCGCACTTAGCAAGTGCGCAGGGAAAATTGCTCATGCGTACTTAGCAAGTACGCAAGGTATTCTTGCGTACTTGCTAAGTACGCAGGAACTAATTCTTGCGCACATACAAGTGCGCAAAACACTTAGAGATTTCAGCAACTATCAACATGCATTAGTAAATACAACTCGATAACTAATACATATAGACACTTACAAATAAAGACAAATACATACAATGAAAGTACAAAACTAAGACTCTATCCAGTGTGTTTGTCACACAAAAGTGCTTCAACAATTGTTACTGTTTCTATTGTCTCGTATACATAATCAGTGATATGGTTGGATTCCGCACTCCGTGTTATTGATACGTCACTTCTCGAGTACGATCTATAGAGTGTCATGTGGACCTACAATAATAGAATTTGTACTATGACTTTTGTGCATATCGGTATACGCATTAACAGTAGCTAAAACATCACCTTCTAGTTAAACACCGGGAAGCAGGTGAGTTCTATGTGCCCCCTTTTATGCTATGTGCAATCGTTTTAAATGTTTAGGGCTGAAGTATATACACTAAATGAATAAATGTTATGAATGTCAAAGTGATCATATGTGATGTTAAAATAAGAAGTGATATTTCGCTAAAAAGCCTAAGAAATGACGAAAACATTTATAAACCATATCAAACGAACTCCGATTGAGCATATTCCAGCGGCGGTGGAACCGTCTCGTCGAACTCTACCATCTTAGCTTTTAGGGTATACCTTTTAGTCTCATCGAAGTTAGGGATGCTATTGCCTGGGAGGTTTTATTGACTCTGTAAGAAGTATTGCCTGATCTGTTATCTGAGGCACTGAAGAAAAGCAAAGTGAAGGAGCAAGAGAAACATGAGGAGAAAGTGTATGATGGTGATGTGGATGAAGTGAATATGGGACTGAATGTCACACCCCCAAAATCCACCAACGGATTTTTACCGTTTGGCGTGTGACAAACCAGGAACTCAGTCATTAGTTACATCAAACGATACTATATGAGACATAAATGAAATATCATAAAAGTTTAGAGTTAATGCGGAAGAGTTAAAATAATAAAATAAATGCGCAAAACAAGCGCTTCCAAGTTTTGTTTAATAAAACAAGTAAATTGTTTTAAATGTTTGCATAAGGATGAAATGATCGTAGGACTCCATGCATGTCCTAAGTGTGCAACCTGTGCCTTAGCGACCTGAGAAACATGTAAGAAAAAGTGTCAACACGAGGTTGCTGAGTTCACAGGTTTACAAGTAAATAAACTATTTGAGTGTTCACAGGATCCACATACGTAAGTCACAACTATTGCTAGGTAGACAATGTACAAGTTACTCTAAGCGTTCGCAACCGAAGCTGACTGTTTGTGTTTGGGATGCCTTCCGCCATTGCCAACATCAAAATTGGCAAGTGTTTAGGACAATTTACACCCGTTCGATCTCCAATCAAGTTAGCGCGACTAACCCGGGTGGGGTTCGTCAAACCCACTAGTACTACTCAAATTTCCTCGCTATACTCCATTAATTAATGGTTCGAGTGTCTAAGGACTTTGCATGTTATGTTTGCACTTAGGTAAACAAGTGGTAATGAAATACTATGTGATCCATGTCCATTCATGTGTATGTCTCTCCTTGGCGGGAAGACAAGTAACGGATGCCTGTTCGTATGCATGTTTCTTCCCAACGGGAAACAAATAAATTGATGTTTGTGTATATGCATGTTTCTCCCCCAATAGGAAAACAAGTAAAAAGGGGTCGTGAAACTCACCAGAGCTGCGTAGGTAGGTTTACACAAGAATGAGATTGAAACCACAAGTGTTAGATTGCAATGGCTTACGTATGCCCTAGAATTATACACATAACAATTAGGGATAAAATGGGATTTGTGACGACGACAATGAATGAGAAACCTCATAAGAGAAACGTTCTAAAGATCAAAGAGTAGACGAACGTATCCAAGAAAATAAAAGGATTCTTAAATTAACAACTTAAGAAAAAATACGATTTACGACGAGTGACAAATAATAAAATATATAAAATATATCCTAGCGTTTTCATCATTAAATAATGGTCTAAGAAAATAATATAATATATATATTATTTTTAGATTTAACAAAGTATCACAATAAACAATTGCGCGACAAAATAATAAATCTATTATTTTATTCGAGGATAACAACGAGTGTATAAATAATTACATTATTTATTATTTTAAAATGTTACACGAAGTTTATAAACGAAACAATAATAATATAAAAATATATATCGTTTTTAATTGAGTTCAAGTGGGCAAGAGGCGCGAGCGTGCCAATAAGAGGCGCGACCGTGCCAAAGCATGGCGCGACCGTGCCTATTAGGGTTTCTGGTTATTTACAAAACCTGCCCTTGCAACTTCAGCTTTGACATAATTGATCCTTTGATTTTAGAATTAGGTTAACTGAGTTAGGATTTAACTAAATTTGACTAACGAAGTTAACCTGAAAAGTTCGGATTAACACCTCTTCCCCTATTTGAAAGGATTTTCGTCCCGAAAATTAAAATAAAATAAAATAAATTTCCAGATGTCACATCATCCCCTAGTTGAAAGATTTTTTCGTCCTGAAAATTTAAAATAGTACCTTATGTGCTTGACGTGGTTTTCTTGAAAAGATTAGGATACTTGCGCATTATCTGATCCTTGCACTCCCATGGGAATTCTGGTCCGCGTTTCGAGTTCCAACGAACTCTAACAATAGTGATTTTACTGCGTTTTAGCGATTTGACTTCCCTATCCTTGATTTCTACTAGTTCTACAATGAAACACAATTGTTTATCGATTTGCAGTTTCTCAAGAGGAACAGCGAGTGACTCGTCTGCTAGACATTTCTTCAAGTTCGAGACATGAAAGACGTTGTGTACACCACTAAGTCCTTCGGGTAGGTCCATTTGATACGCTACTGGGCAAACTCTCTTTACTATCTTGAGCGGTCCAACATAACGAGGATTTAGTTTTCCTCGTCTCCCAAAACGAATTACACCTTTCCAATGTGAGACTTTTAGTAAGACCATGTCGCCTATTTGAAACTCTAACGATTTACGAAGCTTATAGGCATAGCTCTTTTGACGATCACGAGCTGCTGCCATACGATTTCTAATTTGAACAATTTTCTCAGTAGTTTCAAGTAAAAGTTCACGACCCGTAAGTTGACTATCCCCAACCTCGGCCCAACAAATAGGAGAACGACATTTCTATCCATATAGTGCCTCAAATGGAGCTGCCTTGATACTAGTGTGATAATTTTTATTGTAGGAGAACTCCACTAAATGCAAGTGTGTTTCCCCAACTGTTTCCGAAATCGATCACACAAGCTCGTAGCATGGGTTTGAATGGTACGCTCAGTCTGGTCGTCTGCTTGAGGATGGTATGCTGCTCATATCTAGGCGCGTGCCTAGAGCTTTTTGTAAAGATTGCTAGAAACTTGCGGTGAATCGTGCTTCACGATCCAAGATGATTGAGATTGGCACTCCGTACCAATAGAAGACCTCCTTAAGATAAACACGAGCGAGCTTTTCCATCTTATCAGTCTCTCTGATTGCTAGAAAGTGAGCAGATTTGGCCAAACGATCTACGATCACCCAGATGGTGTCGCATCCGGTAGGAGTTTGGGGTAGTATAGTGATAAAGTCCATGGAAACCTGCTTCCATTTCTTTTTTGGAATTTCTCGTTGTTGGAGCAAATGAGAAGGTTTCTGGTATTCGATTTTGACCTTCGAGCAGGTCAGGCATTTGCTCACATAGGTGACTATATCAGCTTTTATGTTCGGCCACCAATAGAGAACCTTTAGGTCATGATACATCTTATCGGCACCATGATGAATAGAATAGCGCGATTTATGAAATTCATCGATTACAAGTTCCCATACTTTGGACCCTATTCGCTCCGCAAAGTTGCGAATGCCGTCTGATTTGACTTCAAGTTGTTCTTCCATACCGCGTGTGGATTCCAACGGTAGGTTTTCCTCTTTTAGGGTTTCAAGCTGAGTACTACGGATTTGATCAGGTAGTCCAGGATGGATAGTGAGTTGAAACGTTCAAACTCGTCTGGGTTTAGTTTCTTTTTGGCTTAGGGCATCGGCTTCTACGTTAGCCTTGCCCGGATGATACTTGATAGCACAGTCATAGTCGTTCAAAAGTTCGATCCACCGACGTTGTCGGATGCTCACATTAACCACATGTCCTAAAAATCGAACTTCCCGAATCTAGAATTTACACTTGGAAAACTTAGCATACAGCTGCTCCTGCTTTAGTACTTCCAGAATTAATCGTAGATGTTCCTCATGTTCCTCATTGTTCTTGGAATAAATGAGGATGTCTTCGATGAAAATGATGACAAATTGATCAAGGTAAGGCTTATACACACGGTTCATGAGGTCCATGAACACTGCATGTGCGTTGGTTAATCCGAAAGGCATGACCATAAACTCATAGTGGCCGTACCTAGTTCTGAAGGTAGTCTTTGAGATATCTTCATCTCGGACTCTCAGTTGATGGTAACCAGATCTAAGATCTATCTTGGAATAGAATCTTGATCCTTGGAGTTGATCAAACAGATCATCTATGTGAGGTAGAGGATAATGATTCTTCATCATCACTTTGTTCAGCTCACGATAGTCGATGCATGTGACATTTCGGATTTTTATTCACGCTTTTATATTATGTATCCTGTAGACATTTTCTATTCAATGGAATGCAAGTGGTTTTATTTAAATTTTTGTACAAGTATATATAAATATACATATAATTTAAAGATTTAAAATAAATAAAATTTTATAAGTTTTAAACTTATATAAAATTTTATACAAAAATCTAAATTAAAAGGGTTCATTTATAAATAAGATAACCTATTTAAATAAAATAATTAACTTTTATAAAAATATTTATAATAATAATAAATAATATAAGTTTATAAAATACAAATGAAATTAAAAAGAAATTTAACAAATTATTTTTTGTAAAAGATGAGGGGTTATATTGGAAATTTTTCAAACTAAAAGGTTTTAACCTAAAAACCGGTTGAGGGACTAAATGTGGTCAAACCAAACCTCAAGGACCCATCCGTAATTATCGCAGGGACCTAACTAAACCGAAATCAAACTTCAGGGACTAAAGTTGCCAATTCCCAATTCGTGTTTCCGGTCACCACCTTCGTTATCCGGCGGTCCAAGCTATTTTCCGGCAACACTCGACACGACTGTCCCCTACACCTCGACAGCCGAAAGTGGTCTCTCTGGCTTCGTCTCTCCCACGCGAACAAGACCCCTCGACAAATTTGTTCCCCCAACATAAGAATCGACCAATCCTGTTGGTTGCCGAGATACCCATGTCCAAATTCGTGCCCGACAGGCCACCTGCACGCCTGTTGGATGTCGAGTTAGTTTCTCCTCGTCCAGACTAATGTCGGGACGTGTCCAATTACACGTTTGAGCATAGGAATCAAGCTCGCCTATAAATAACCATTGTCGGCCCTGCACGAGCTCGCTACCCTTCGTCCACACACTCTCACTCCAAATTGAGGACTCCATCACCTTCGTCGACCCTGAGTGAAGCTGTGACCAGGATTACAGGAGCTAATTCCACTCAGAAATCGATCCCCGCTTGTGACATTTTCGAGTTCAAAGGCTGTGCCGACCAGACCCGTTTTGACTTGGTTCGAGTCTCGAATCGATTCCACTATCTTCTATTAATCAATGGTAAGCAATTCAACTCGAAATCACGGCAATCGCACGAGAGTTACCGGGCAAACTCAGTGTCCTCGGACACGGTTTGCCAGTCACCGAGGCCCAGCGACCTGATTTGCCCTTGTGTATTTAACTTATCCGTTACCCACATAACCAGCGATGGGCAGTAGCCCGGCTGGTTATGCGTGTGTATGTTTGAGCTTCAGGTCACGGGTTCGAAACCGGTTGGCCTTCGGCCAATCTTTTTTGCTTCTGTTTCATTTATTTATTTTATTTAATTAATTTAACTTATTTTTAATATTCTTTGTATACAATAAAGACTAAAACGAGTCGGTTTACTCGTCCGTTTATTTTAAAATCGATTATACAAATTTTTTTATAAATCTTGTAATATTCTTATAAACCTATTAAAATACATTTTAATACATATAATGTCCCATTTTCATAAATCTTGCAATGTTTTTATAAACTTGTTAGAATAAAAATTTAATATATAGAATGCCCTACTTTTATAAAATGATGAACCTTGCATTATTTTTAATAAACTTGTTAAAATAAATTTTAATATATACAATAGCAATATAATTAGTCAAATAAAGACTTTTCTTTTATTTGTTATTATTATATAAATACATAATACATAATAACTACTTATCGAAACTAAGTATTTTCGATAGAAGAAAGTTTCGACAGCTCTGTGGTCAATCAAAACTAGTAGTTTCGACTGAACATAATTTCGATACTTGAACATAGTTTCGATACTTGAACATAGTTTCGATTGAACATAGTTTCGATACTTGAACATAGTTTCGATACTCGAACATAGTTTCGATTGAACATAGTTTCGATACTTGAACATAGTTTCGATACCTGAAACAGTTTCGATACCTGAAACAGTTTCGATCAAAATCAGTGATTTCAAGTAAATCTGAGCCTGCACTGTACGCAAATAATTTTAAGAGATATTATTATAAACCTATACACAATTAAATACGGATACCCACCTATAAGCATATAATAATACCCATTTATCTACATAGGGTTCCATCGTGCTTAGGTTTCAAACATCCGTATCACCTACTCTTGTGGATTATCATATCCGCTAGCCAGGTGAGTTACATAGCCCCTGTTTTACGCTTTTACATACTTTGGGGTGAAACATTATTTCATGCTACTCAATCAAATTGTTTATACGTGTTATACATGAGAATATATGCTTATTCTTTGGATGTACATACATTTAAACACAAGACAACCAACTGTAATATTGATAGATCTATTATGCCTGACCAGCCCACCCGGTTAGGGTGTTTATTACTGCATACTCGGATATAACCGCGTGTTATATTCAAATATATCGGATATAGTGGGTAACTATATTCAAACATACCGGACTTAGCTGTTGTGCTCTGTTCAAGCGCGTCAAACTCGGTTTGAATCGTGATTAAATAAATGGTACATCATACATACTATGTTTAACAAGATAAACAATGAGTTGCAAAACGATTTACAACTACTATTTATCGGAATTACTATACCTATGTACTCACCAACTTTTTAGTTGACACTTGATTTAAATAATGTTTCAGGTTTGGATATGTGACTACTTGCCGAAGGTTTCTCCACTTAAGGACTATGGACCTAGTTAAATAAATCGATGTTTTGAACTAGACTAGGTTATTTGGAATGTATTGTATTTGGATCTTGTTGTAACATTTTGGATTTTAGTATTCCTACTTCAATTCAATGTAACGCAATTTCAAGTTCTATACTCGTGCAATGTCTCATTATTTTCTCGCCGTAAAAATTTAATGCAAAGATTCTATATAAATTCTCAAGTTTTACTAGATTATATACATTTAAACGCTATACAAGAAACTATTTGGTACAAACTTATCAAACCTGAAAAGTCAAGGGCTAAAGTTGAAAAATGTAAGAAACCCTAGTTAGGCACGGTCGTGCTTCGTTCTAGCACGGTCGCGCCAAGTGCTTTGGCACGGTCGCGCGACCTGCTCTGGAACGATCGCGCCCGGTGCCTAGGCACGGTCGCGCCTCTCCTTGGCACGGTCGCGCCTGCGTAACAGAAAAACGTAAATGCAGTTTAATCACCCGATCGTTCGAATCCGAAACCGTTATACGTTTCTTTTTCCCTTAGAAATTGTATTACCACTTTCAAATTATTCAACGCCTCAGTTTCATTTCATCAATTCAAGAAAACTCTCTCGAGCATTTCCGATCAGAATTACCTCAAGAAATCCAGTCAAACGTTTCCCAGATCGTCTCTGAAGCATCCGAAGCCGCTGAAGCATTCGGAACCGCAGCAGAGGTCGCCGGAAACTAGTCTTGCCGTCGCCGGAACTCCTCTCTACCGTCCTCTAGCGATTCACTACTATTCCGGGTAATTGAATCCTCTCGTCCTTTTATTTCAATATCAGTATCAAAAGCCCTTTATTAATTAGGGTTTTCATTTCGTAAATTTGTCTAAATCAGAAGCCATGTTTTATTAAAAATACTTTAATCGAATCCGGTTATAAACATGATTTATATTCAACTAAAACATACCATTATACTCGTAATAACCCATTAATCAAAAGCCCTAACAATTCCAGTGTCTAAAATACAAGAAATTCTCGATCCTAAAATCCCATGATATTTCTACCTTCTCTTCTGCCTTTATTCTTTCTAAGCATGTGGAAAATTCTTGAAGCAAAGATCTTTAAATTTTTATTTTCTTCGTTAAGGTTTTTAAACTTGTTTAATTATTTGAGGACACGTGCAATCTGGAAGGGTGACACCTGTATTTTGGGTTTTCTGTCTAGGAAAGCATTTCGCATAAATCCCAATCAACCGAGGGACCCGTATGCTTTCCTGGGAATTCCCGAGATGAGTGTTTACCTATAGGCTAAAGCATGTCTCCTTGAAAATTATATGAGTTTAAATTAACCTTAATGTGCCATAGTACTCAAGTGATTTTATCTCTTTTTGAGTACAATCCAAACTATGAATATCTATCTTTTTATTTGATTATCTCATTCTATTAAAATCCTAGCAATTCTCATAAGTTCTTACGATTTTTTTTTTCTTGTTTTGTGAAAATCTGTAGAATGCCTCCTCGTCGTGCTCCCGCCGCCAATGCCAACTCCGACATTGCTGCTATTCTTACCCAATTGGTGACACAACTCACCCAAGCCAATGGTGCCACCAATGGCAACAATGGTGGAAATGGAAGCAATAGTGGTAATAATGGTGGAAATGGTGGAAATGGTGGTAATAATCCATCTCAATGTACCTTCAAGCACTTCAATTCGTGCAATCCCCTAAAGTTTTATGGAACCGAAGGAGCTACTGGACTCCTTCAATGGTTTGAAAGTATTGAGAATACCTTTCTCAATAGTGACTGTCCCGACAACCTCCGCGTTCGTCATGCCACAAGTGTCCTCCAAAAGCGAGCACTTACTTGGTGGAATGGGGAGAAAAGGAATAGGGGTGTTGATGTAGCTATGGCTTTACCTTGGGATGAGGTCAAAAGGCTTATGACCGAGGAATTCTGTCCTCGAAATGAAGTGAAGAAGTTAGAGGCCGAATTTTGGGATCTTGCCCAAGATAGTGGGGAAAGTTTAGCATATACAACTCGGTTCCATGAGTTGAGTCTTCTAGTGCCCCACATGGTCACTCCTTTAGCCCGTTGTATCGAAAAGTATATTGGTGGGCTACCAAGAAAAATTCAAGATACTGTCTTAGGTAGAAATCCTGCTACTCTGGAGGATGCTATTCGTCTATCTGCTACTTTGACTGATAATCATGTAAAAGCTGGGACTCTTACCAAAAAGGGTTCTAAGAAAGTTGCTGAAACCGTAACCACTTCTACCCACAACAAAGAAGCCACAACTGAACCCTCTCGCAATAACAAAAAGAGGAAAGTTAGAAACTTTGCTGTGGTTACTCCTGCTGTACCCGTTAATCAAGTTGCACCCGTAGTTCAAGCACCGGCTAAAAAGCCATATGTTGGGATTTATCCTCTTTGTGCCACCTGCAATTTTCATCATCCTCAAAATATCCCATGTCGCCTTTGCACTCATTGTGGGATATATGGCCACACTATCAATATTTGTAGGGCCAAAGCTTTTGCGGGTCAAGTCAATCCACCGAACCAACCTAACCCGCGAGTGGCTAATCAAGGTGCTCCCGCCAATTCTAATAGGCGTGCTTGTTATGAGTGTGGTGACCCGAACCATTTTCGTAATCTATGTCCAAGACTTGCAAATGCTACACAAGGTGGAGCTCGTGGGCGTGCTTTCAACATTAACGCCAACGAAGCTCAAGCCAACAACGACGTGGTTAATGGTACGTTCCTTGTAAATAGTCATTATGCCTACATTTTGTTCGATACCGGTGCCGATAAAAGTTTTGTGTCACTTAATTTTGAGCCCTTACTTGCAAAGACACGATCCCAATTAGAGAAAACCTTCACCGTTGAAATAGCAAATGGTGACTCGCTTACAATTGAGTCTATTATCTATGATTGCTCCTTAGAACTTAATGATCATGCATTCCCAATCAACCTTGTTCCAATGCCTCTAGGAAGCTTTGATATTATTATAGGTATGGATTGGCTATCAAATCATCATGCCGAAGTCATTTGCTTTGAAAAGTGTATTCGAATTCCGCTACCATCGGGAGAAACCTTAAGGGTTTTTGGTGAAAAGCCTTGCAAGGGTCTTAAATTAATGTCTTGTACTACCGCTCAAAAGTACTTACGAAAGAAGTACATCGCCTTCCTAGCTCATATTGTTCAAAAGGATGTCAAGGAGAAGAGTATCCAAGACATTCCTATCATTAGAGATTTTCCCGAAGTGTTTCCTAAAGATTTATCCGGTCTTCCTCCTGTTCGTCAAGTCGAGTTCCGTATTGATCTTATGCCCGGAGCTAACCCCGTTGCTAGAGCTCCTTATCGTCTTGCACCTTCCGAAATGCAAGAGCTCGCAAGTCAACTTCAAGAACTCTCCGACAAAGGTTTCATTCGCCCGATTCATTCACCGTGGGGTGCACCCGTCTTATTTGTTAAGAAGAAGGATGGATCATTTCGCATGTGTGTTGACTACCGCGAACTCAATAAGCTTACTATCAAGAATCGTTATCCTTTGCCTAGAATCGATGATCTCTTTGATCAACTTCAAGGTTCTACTTGCTTCTCAAAGATTGATCTTCGATCTGGTTATCATCAGCTCCGTGTTCAAGAAGATGACATTCCTAAGACTGCTTTTCGAACAAGGTATGGTCATTACGAGTTCATGGTTATGCCTTTCGGGTTAACCAATGCACCTGCAGTTTTCATGGACCTCATGAATCGTGTGTGCAAACCGTACCTTGATAAATTCGTGATCGTTTTCATTGACGATATCTTAATCTATTCCAAGACTAAAGCCGACCATGAAGAACACCTTAGATTGGTTTTGGACCTTTTAAAGAAAGAACAACTATATGCCAAGTTCTCCAAATGTGAATTTTGGTTAAAAGAAGTTCAATTTCTTGGGCACATCGTCAACGACAAGGGTATTCATGTTGATCCTGCTAAGATTGAAACGGTTAAGAATTGGAATGCCCCGAAGACTCCTACCGAAGTTCGTTCATTTCTTGGTCTTGCGGGTTATTATCGTCGTTTCATCTCAAACTTCTCAATGATTGCTGTCCCTCTTACCGCTTTGACTCATAAGGGTAAAACTTATGAATGGGGACCGAAACAAGAAGAAGCTTTCCAAACTCTTAAGCATAAGTTGTGCAATGCTCCTATATTAACTCTCCCCGATGGAAATGATGATCTAGTTGTCTATTGTAATGCTTCTAACCAAGGTCTTGGTTGTGTCCTCATGCAACGAGGAAAAGTGATCGCTTATGCATCAAGACAACTCAAAGTCCATGAAAAGAATTATACGACGCACGATCTCGAGTTGGGTGCGGTCGTATTCGCGTTAAAGATTTGGAGACATTACCTATATGGCACGAAATGTGTGGTATTCACCGACCATAAAAGTCTTCAACATATCTTCAACCAAAAAGAGCTCAATATGAGGCAACGACGTTGGGTCGAACTCCTTAACGACTACGACTGCGAGATTCGTTACCATCCCGGCAAAGCGAATGTTGTAGCCGATGCCTTGAGTCGAAAGGACCATGTTATGCTTCATTGTGCCCGTATTCAATCCGATATTCAAACCCGTATTTTAGAAGCTCAACACGTCTCGGTAACCGAGGGTAACATGTATGAAGAAATGTCGTGTGGTGTTGAACTTCTTCTTGAATCAAAACCCAATGGCTTACTATATTACTTGAACCGTATTTGGATTCCCGATCGCGATGATCTCCGTGCAATTCTCATGAACGAGGCTCATAAGACTCGTTATTCTATTCATCCTGGTGCGGATAAAATGTACCAAGATTTCGCCAACTTTATTGGTGGCCCGGTATGAAGAAAGACATTGCTCTTTAGGTGGCCAAATGCTTAACTTGCTCCAAAGTCAAAGCCGAACACCAACGTCCTTCTGGTTTACTCGAACAACCAGAAATTCCCGTGTGGAAATGGGAGAATTTAGCTATGGATTTCATTACCAAGCTCCCTCGCACCTCGAGTGGTTATGATAGTATTTGGGTGATCATTGATCGACTCACCAAATCTGCCCACTTCTTGCCTATTCGTGAAGACTTCAAAGTGGAGAAATTAGCCCGAATTTACATTGATGAAATTGTGAGCCGTCATGGTGTTCCCTTGAACATAATATCCGATAGAGACGCTCGGTTCACTTCTCGATTTTGGCAATCTCTCCAAAAGGCTCTTGGTACTCGATTGGATTTGAGCACGGCTTACCATCCGCAAACTGATGGTCAAACCGAGCGAACAATCCAAACTCTTGAAGACATGCTTAGAGCTTGTGTAATCGATTTTGGTGGCAATTGGGATTCACACTTATCCCTCATTGAGTTTTCCTACAACAATAGCTACCATACAAGTATCAACATGGCTCCATTCGAAGCTCTCTATGGTCGCAAGTGTCGTTCTCCTATCTGTTGGAGTGAGATTGGTGAAGCACAAATCACTGGTCCCGAGTTAATTCAAGAAACATCCGACAAGATTATTCAAATCCGTGACAATATTCGAGTAGCGAGGAGTCGGCAAAAGAGTTATGCCGACAAACGTCGAAAACCCTTGGAATTCCAAGTCGGTGATCTCGTTCTTCTTAAGGTATCTCCATGGAAGGGTGTGATCCGTTTTGGAAAGAAAGGCAAGTTAGCACCTCGTTATGTTGGTCCATTTAAGATCCTTGAAAGGATTGGGAAAGTGGCTTACAAGCTCGAGTTACCTCCATCTCTTGGCAATGTGCATCCTACATTTCATATATCTAATCTAAAGAAGTGTCTCGCCGATGAAAATCTCCATATACCGCTTGACGACGTGCACATTGATGAAAAGATGCACTTCGTTGAGAAACCGGTGGAAATTATGGATCGTGAAGTCAAGCAGCTCAAGCGAAGTCGCATTCCTATCGTTAAAGTTCGTTGGGAATCTAAGCGTGGTCCTGAGTTCACTTGGGAACGAGAAGACCAAATGAAGCTCAAGTACCCTCACCTTTTTACTAATAATGTTGTTTCCTCTAGCTAAATTTCGGGACGAAATTCTCTCAACATGGGGAGACTGTAACATTTCGGATTTTAGTATTCCTACTTCAATTCAATGTAACGCAATTTCAAGTTCTATACTCGTGCAATGTCTCATTATTTTCTCGCCGTAAAAATTTAATGCAATGATTCTATATAAATTCGCAAGTTTTACTAGATTATATACATTTAAACGCTATACAAGAAACTATTTGGTACAAACTTATCAAACCTGAAAAGTCAAGGGCTAAAGTTGAAAAATGTAAGAAACCCTAGTTAGGCACGGTCGTGCTTCGTTCTAGCACGGTCGCGCCAAGTGCTTTGGCACGGTCGCGCGACCTGCTCTGGAACGATCGCGCCCGGTGCCTAGGCACGGTCGCGCCTCTCCTTGGCACGGTCGCGCCTGCGTAACAGAAAAACGTAAATGCAGTTTAATCACCCGATCGTTCGAATCTGAAACCGTTATACGTTTCTTTTTCCCTTAGAAATTGTATTACCACTTTCAAATTATTCAACGCCTCAGTTTCATTTCATCAATTCAAGAAAACTCTCTCAAACTTTTCAAAGAAAACTCTCTCGAGCATTTCCGATCAGAATTACCTCAAGAAATCCAGTCAAACGTTTCCCAGATCGTCTCTGAAGCATCCGAAGCCGCTGAAGCATTCGGAACCGCAGCAGAGGTCGCCGGAAACTAGTCTTGCCGTCGCCGGAACTCCTCTCTACCATCCTCTAGCGATTCACTACTATTCCGGGTAATTGAATCCTCTCGTCCTTTTATTTCAATATCAGTATCAAAAGCCCTTTATTAATTAGGGTTTTCATTTCGTAAATTTGTCTAAATCAGAAGCCATGTTTTATTAAAAATACTTTAATCGAATCCGGTTATAAACATGATTTATATTCAACTAAAACATACCATTATACTCGTAATAACCCATTAATCAAAAGCCCTAACAATTCCAGTGTTTAAAATACAAGAAATTCTCGATTCGTGTCTGAATTGGAATAGACACGGTCGCGCTAATCATCTAGCGCGGCCGTTCCTCATTTAGCGCGGTCGTGCCGATTAGAAGCGCGGTCGTGTCCTCCTGTCCAGACCTGGTCATGCCCTCTGGGCTAGTCCCTGTTGTGTCTAAAAATCATAGACACGACCGTGCCGGGCCAAGGCACGGTCGTGCCTGTCAGACTTGTCTAGATTGTGCTCCTGTTGATCAACCCGGTCGCGCCCCGACTAGCGCGGTCGCGCCCGTGGCTTGAGCACGATCGTGCCCTTCCGAGGCACGGTCGTGCTAGACTCAGAATTTTTAACAGAATTATAATTTTTATATTTTAATCAGTAAATGTTTCAGATTTTATAAAGATATGTTTTCTGCATTTAAAAAAAAATAATAATAATAAATAGATTAAAAGTTTAATCTTGGCATAAATATAATTTATTAAAAAGTTTATAAAAATTAAATATATATTTATCATCTTACACTTAAATGATATTTTAAACAATTAAGTTACAAAATTTATAAATAATGATGATTTATTTAATTTACATTTTAAATCAAAATCATTTATTTATTTATACTTAATTACAATTAACATTTACATTATTTCATAAACTATAGTTAAACACTTATTTATTTAATTCAAACCTAATCAAGTTGATTCAAACATATTTTACCTCAAACTTTATATATTTTATCCAATACTTTTTAAATACAAATCAATGGTTTTATATACAAATTCAACTTTCATTTTAGACTTAAACTTTATGCATCTATGTGATTCAATACATATTACTCTTTAGGTTAAAGTGTGCATTTCAAGGATCTTATTGCTATCTATATTCCTTGTTAGCTTCACTTCTATACCAAGTGAGTATTCACAACCCCTTTTACTCTTTTACACTTTTGGGGTGAAACATGAACCATATACAAATTACATGTTTACACTTATACAAACAACACCATTACAAATTCTATTACATTCATGTGTGCAATTTGAGCTTTATGCCCGAGGACTATTTGTGCTAACTTTTGCATACTATTATGTACAATCATTAACTATACAAGTCTGACAAACCCACCCAAGTGGAGGTGATTGATACCGACAACACAATTTGCATACTAGTTACTAAGGCTTGATTGTACTTGGTTACACAATAGCGGCTCCCCATAAATGCCTTATTTATCATGTTATGTACAGGATTTGTTTTCAACTATATGCTATCTATATACAATTGTGTTATACTCACCAACTTTTTAGTTGACTTTATTTTATTCATGTTTCAGGCCCTAATATGTGAGATTGATTCAAGACGTGTTCAACATAGGATTTGGACTTAGCAATATTAAATCAAGAAGTTTATGAATTGTTTATTGTTCTTTGTTTGGATTTGGTTTGTACGTGGATTTTGTGTAATAGAAATTTGACTTTAATATATTTCAATTTAGTCAACCTTGTGCTATGAACAGTCTTACATGTCCCGCCCCGATGATTCCGCCATCGGTCGGGGTGTGACACTTGTTGTCTTTAAATTAAATTAATGAATTATGCAACCTTTTAGCTATCATGTGCTTTTGAACAATCATCACATTGTCCGCCTCGATGATTCCGCCATCGTTCGGGTGTGACAGATTGGTATCAGAGCCATGGTTATAGGGAATTAGGTTATTAGACACGATGACCTAGACTATAACCCTAGGACTCCCTTTATGTGTTATGTGCTAAATGATTAATTACTACGTGAATTATTTGTAGTTAGGTATTATTTGAATTTTCCCGAGTTTGGTACATGAGACTTATACACATACATACAAGACTTTGATACATGATACATACTTTACATACATATTTGACAAAGAAACTTATGCAAACAAATACACTACCCATCTTTATCCATACTCTTTCCTAATCCGTATTAATTGCAACATTCCTACACATTTTATACACATAAACTCTCAATTCTATTAAAATCTTGAAAATCTCTTCAACGACTTAATATATTAAAACCAGTAAAGGACACGTGCAATCTGGAAGGGTGACACCTGTACATTGGGTTTTCTGGCTAGGAAAGCATTTCGTATAAATCCAAATAAACGAACCCATATGCTTTCTTGAGAATTCCTGAAGTGAGTGTTTACCTATAGGCTAAAGCATGTCTCTTTGAAAGTTTTAAGGAATTATTTAACGTTGATACGTCGATGTATTCGCAAGGATACGATGCGAACTTAAACTCAAAATTTGGGGACATTATAACAAGATAGGAAGAACTAGACGAACATGCAAAGCAAATCATTATTACGGGTGCATACGTAATAACAATTTGTAGTGCATGCAAGTCCCGACAATTCCTATTACACGAATAATGATCTATAACATCATGTTCTATCCGGAATAGATGGCTTAGTTTCCCCCATCAACTTTGAATAAATACACATGCACTGGCACGCGTCATGATGAATCCCGTTTTTCTGCTTACATTATTTCCCGCTATAACTCATATATCCATCTTATCTAAAATATCATTGTCTTTTGGTGTTAGAATGCCTCCTCGACGTGCAAACTCTAGCACTTCCAACCTGGATCTTGCTACTCTCCTTGCCCAACTGGTGGGACAAATGACCCAAGCAAATAACAACAGTGACGGGTCTCACAACATCCAAGGGAACGGTGGTACCAACCCGCCTCATTGCACGTTTAAGCACTTTAACTCGTGCAATACTACTAATTTCTTTAGGACTGAAGGTGCTACCGGCCTACTTCAATGGTTTGAAAGCATGGAAAGCACATTCCTAAACAGCGACTGTCCCGATAATCTTCGGGTTCGTTATGCCACAAGTGTACTCCAAAAGAGAGCCCTCACCTGGTGGAACGGTGAGAAACGCACCCGTGGTGCTGAGGTTGCTACATCCTTATCATGGGATGATCTGAAGAGGGCCATGACTGATGAATTCTGTCCTCGGAATGAAATGAGGAAGCTCGAGGCTAAATTTTGGGATCTTGCCCAAGACAGCGAGGATAATCTGGCTTACACCACCCGGTTTCAAGAGCTAAGTCTGCTGGTGCCTCATATGATCACTCCACTTGCTCGGGGAATTGAAAAATACATAGGCGGCCTGCCTATGCAAATTCAAGATGCTGTGCTAGGAAGCAATCCTCCTACTCTTGAAGCTGCTATCCGTCTATCTGCTACACTATCCGACAACCATGTCAAAGCCGGAACCTTAAAAAGAAAGGGTTCCAAGAAGGTTGTGTCTACTCTTGCGGCCATAAAAGATGTGAAACCCGAGTCTTCTAACCGCAACAAGAAACGTAAAGGTCGAAACTTCGCAGCCGTAACTCCCGCTGTACCTGCTATTCAAGCGGCCCCTTTGGGTCAAAACCCGAAGACTTATATGGGCCCGAATCCCCAATGCTAGACCTGCAAGTACCATCATCTTGCCAATCTACCATGTCGATTGTGCTCAAGCTGCGGGCGATATGGACACGTGGTCACTACCTGCCGTACCCGTCCTCCCATCCACCAAGCTGCTCCAGCCAACCGTCCAAACTACCCGGCACTTCCCAATGGCCGGGCATGTTACGAATGTGGAGATCCAAACCATTTCTGTGACTGATGCCCAAAACTTCATCATCAAGGTGGTCCTCAAGGATGAGCGTTTAACATAAACGCTAATGAGGCTCAAGCAAACAATGACGTGATAAACGGTACGTTTCTCGTGAATAATCATTATGCATCCGTTTTATTTGATACCGGTGCCGATAGGAGTTTTGTATCTCTTACCTTTGAATCTCGACTTGCTAAACAAAGAACGAAACTTGACTATTCTTATTCCGTGGAGATAGTAAACGGAAAATCTATTACTATAAATTCTGTTATCCGCAACTGCAATCTCGAGCTTAATAATCATGAATTCTCTGTTGATCTCCTTCCAATGCAATTGGGAAGCTTTGATATTATAATTGGCATGGACTGGTTATCCAAGCACCATGCCGAGGTTATTTGCTACGAAAAGTGTATTCGTAT
Organism: Smallanthus sonchifolius; assembly: GCA_023525975.1. Taxonomy (NCBI): domain Eukaryota; kingdom Viridiplantae; phylum Streptophyta; class Magnoliopsida; order Asterales; family Asteraceae; genus Smallanthus; species Smallanthus sonchifolius. Next base: position 31,983,054 of record CM042045.1, read on the forward strand.
ACCACTATCTTCGGGTGACACATTAGTTATTTTCGGTGAAAAACCGTGTCGTGGTCTTCAAATCATGTCTTGCACATTGACACAAAAGTACTTACGGAAAAAGTACGTTGCATTCTTGGCCCACATAGTTGACACGAAAGACAAGGGTAAGAAATTGCAAGACATTCCCATCATCCGAGATTTTCCCGAAGTATTCCCCGAGGATTTACCTGGTCTTCCTCCCGCTAGACAAGTGGAGTTTTGTATCGACCTTGTGCCCGGGGCAACCCCCGTGGCAAAAGCCCCCTATCATCTTGCACCTTCCGAGATGCAAGAGCTTGCAAGCCAATTACAAGAACTCTCATCCAAAGGATTCATCCGCCCGAGCCACTCACCTTGGGGTGCTCCCGTGCTGTTTGTAAAGAAAAAGGATGGATCATTTCGAATGTGCATTGATTATCATGAACTCAACAAACTTACAATTAAGAACCGATATCCTTTACCCCGTATCGACGATCTTTTCGATCAGCTTCAAGGTTCAACATGTTTCTCCAAGATTGACCTTCGTTCCGGATACCATCAACTTCGTGTTCTCGATGAAGACATTCCGAAGACTGCCTTTCGGACTAGATATGGTCACTACGAGTTCATGGTCATGCCCTTCGGTTTGACTAATGCGCCTGCGGTCTTCATGGACCTCATGAACCGTGTATGCAAACCTTATTTGGACAAGTTCGTGATCGTTTTCATTGACGACATTCTTATTTATTCTAAGACGAAAGCGGAGCATGAACAACATCTTCGTTTGATTTTAGAACTCTTGAAGAAAGAACAACTATACGCCAAGTTCTCCAAGTGTGAATTCTGGCTAAAGGAAGTTCAATTTTTGGGACACATAGTCAACGATAAGGGAATTCATGTGGACCCGGCAAAAATCGAAGTGGTAAAGAATTGGAGTACTCCTAAGACTCCTACCGAGATTTGTTCCTTCCTTGGACTAGCGGGTTACTAACGTCTCTTCATCTTGAATTTCTCCAAGATTGCAGTCCCGCTCACTGCCTTGACTCATAAAGGTAAATCTTACGAGTGGGGACCCAAGCAAGAAGAAGCTTTTCAAACTCTCAAACACAAGCTCTGCAATGCTCCGATTCTAACCCTTCCTAGTGGTAATGACGACTTTGTCGTTTATTGTGATGCATCCAACCAAGGTCTTGGTTGTGTTCTAATGTAACGTGGCCAAGTAATTGCATACGCATCGCGTCAACTCAAAATCCATGAGAGGAACTATACGACCCATGATCTCGAGCTTGGCGCCGTCGTTTTCGCCTTGAAAATTTGGAGACACTATTTATATGGCACCAAATGCGTGGTTTTCACCGACCACAAAAGCCTCCAACATATTTTCAATCAAAAAGAGCTTAATATGAGGCAACGACGATGGGTTGAACTCCTAAACGACTACGACTGCGAGATTCGCTACCACCCCGGCAAAGCAAACGTTGTAGCCGACGCCTTGAGTCGTAAGGAACGTATCATGCTTCATAGTGTTTATATCCATAACGATATCCAAGCCCGTATTCTCAAAGCACAACACACCTCGGTTACCGAGGGAAACATGTACCAAGAGATGGCATGTGGCGTAGAACTCTTGCTAGAAACCAAAGCCAATGGTCTATTGTATTACTTGGACCGTATCTGGGTTCCCGATCGTGACAATCTTCGTATATTTTTGATGAACGAGTCCCACAAAACTCGTTATTCGGTACATCCCGGAGCTGATAAGATGTACATGGGTCTCCGTCAGCAATATTAGTGGCCCGGCATGAAAAAGGATATTGCCCTCTTTGTAGCAAAATGCCTAACTTGTTCTAAAGTGAAGGCCGAACACCAAAAGCCTTCCAGACTCCTCGAACAACCTGAAATACCCGTATGGAAGTGGGAGAACCTTGCCATGGATTTCATCACCAAACTCCCACGCACTTCTAGTGGGCACGATAGTGTCTGGGTTATTATCGACCGACTTACAAAGTCTGCTCATTTCTTGCCTATTCGTGAGGACTATCGAGTCGAGAAATTGGCTCGGATCTACATTGATGAAATTGTGAGTTGTCACGGAATCCCTTTGAACATCATCTCCGATCGTGATTCACGTTTTACTTCCCGATTTTGGCAATCATTACAATCAGCACTTGGTACTCGTTTGGATTTAAGTGCGGCTTACCATCCTCAAACTGATGGACAAACCGAACGAACAATCTTGAGGATATGCTTAGAGCTTGTGTCATTGACTTTGGTGGCAATTGGGATTCTCACCTACCACTGATTGAATTTTCCTACAACAACAGCTACCACACAAGCATTAACATGACACCGTTTGAAGCTCTTTATGGACGGAAATGTCGTTCACCGATTTGTTGGAACGAAATTGGTGAAGCACAAATCACCGGTCCCGAGCTTATCCAAGAAACCACCGATAAAATCTCTCTTATACGTGACAACATTCGAGTAGCAAGGAGTCGACAAAAGAGCTATGCCGATAGACGACGAAAACCCTTGGAATTTCAAATTGGAGATATGGTTCTTCTAAAGGTATCACCTTGGAAAGGCGTAGTCCGATTTGGAAAGAAAGGAAAACTTGCACCTCAATATGTGGGCCCATTCAAGACACTCGAGAGGATAGGAAAAGTGGCCTACAAACTCGACCTTCCTTCAGAACTCAGCAACGTTCATCCGACTTTTCATGTGTCTAATTTGAAAAAGTGTCTAGCCTACGAGAATTTCCACATCCTTCTTGACGAAGTGCGCATTGACGAAAAAATGCACTTTATTGAGAAACCCGTGGAAATCATGGATCAAGAAGTCAAGAAACTCAAGCGTAGCCGCATCCCCATTGTCAAGGTTCGTTGGGAGTCTAAACATGGACCAGAGTTCACTTGGGAACGTGAAGACCAAATGAAGACCAAATATCCGCATCTCTTTTCATAGCCTCCACTGGTTGAATTTCGGGGCGAAATTCCTTTAACATGGGGAGACTGTGATATTTCGGATTTTTATTCACGCTTTTATATTATGTATCCTGTAGACATTTTCTATTCAATGGAATGCAAGTGGTTTTATTTAAAATTTTGTACAAGTATATATAAATATATATATAATTTAAAGATTTAAAATAAATAAAATTTTATAAGTTTTAAACTTATATAAAATTTTATACAAAAATCTAAATTAAAAGGGTTCATTTATAAATAAGATAACCTATTTAAATAAAATAATTAACTTTTATAAAAATATTTATAATAATAATAAATAATATAAGTTTATAAAATACAAATTAAATTAAAAAGAAATTTAACAAATTAATTTTTGTAAAAGATGAGGGGTTATATTGGAAATTTTTCAAACTAAAAGGTTTTAACCTAAAAACCGGTTGAGGGACTAAATGTGGTCAAACCAAACCTCAGGGACCCATCCGTAATTATCGCAGGGACCTAATTAAAACGAAATCAAACTTCAGGGACTAAAGTTGCCAATTCCCAATTCGTGTTTCCGATCACCATCTTCGTTATCCGGCGGTCCAAGCTATTTTCCGGCGACACTCGACACGACTGTCCCCTACACCTCGACAGCCGAAAGTGGTCTCTCTGGCTTCGTCTCTCCCACGCGAACAAGACCCCTCGACAAATTTGTTCCCCCAACATAAGAATCGACCAATCCTGTTGGTGGCCGAGATACCCATGTCCAAATTCGTGCCCGACAGGCCACCTCCACGCCTGTTGGATTTCGGGTTAGTTTCTCCTCGTCCAGACTAATGTCGGGACGTGTCCAATTTCACATTTGAGCATAGGAATCAAGCTCGCCTATAAATAACCATTGTCGGCCATGCACGAGCTCGCTACCCTTCGTCCACACACTCTCACTCCAAATTGAGGACTCCATCACCTTCGTCGACCCTGAGTGAAGCTGTGACCAGGATTACAGGAGCTAATTCCACTCAGAAATCGATCCCCGCTTATGACATTTTTGAGTTCAAAGGCTGTGCCGACCAGACCCGTTTCTACTTGGTTCGAGTCTCGAATCGATTCCACTATCTTCTATTAATCCCTGGTAAGCAATTCAACTCGAAATCACGGAAATCGCACGAGAGTTACCGGGCAAACTCAGTGTCCTCGGACACGGTTTGCCGGTCACCGAGGCCCAGCGACCTGATTTGCCCTTGTGTATTTAACTTATCCGTTACCCACATAACCAGCGATGGGCAGTAGCCCGGCTGGTTATGCGTGTGTATGTTTGAGGTTTAGGTCACGGGTTCGAAACTGGTTGGCCTTCGGCCCAATCTTTTTGCTTCTGTTTCATTTATTTATTTTATTTTATTAATTTAACTTATTTTTAATAATCTTTGTATACAATAAAGACTAAAACGAATCGGTTTACTCGTCCGTTTATTTTGAAATCGATTAAATAAATTTTTTTATAAATCTTGTAATATTCTTATAAACCTATTAAAATACATTTTAATACATATAATGTCCCATTTTCATAAATCTTGCAATGTTTTTATAAACTTGTTAGAATAAAAATTTAATATATAGAATGCCCTACTTTTATAAAATGATGAACCTTGCATTATTTTTAATAAACTTGTTAAAATAAATTTTAATATATACAATAGCAATATAATTAGTCAAATAAAGACTTTTCTTTTATTTGTTATTATTATATAAATACATAATACATAATAACTACTTATCGAAACTAAGTAGTTTCGATAGAAGAAAGTTTCGACAGCTCTGTGGTCAATCGAAACTAGTAGTTTCGACTGAACATAGTTTCGATACTTGAACATAGTTTCATTTGAACATAGTTCCGATACTTGAACATAGTTTCGATACTTGAACATAGTTTCGATTGAACATAGTTTCGATACTTGAACATAGTTTTGATACCTGAAACAGTTTCGATCAAAATCAGTGATTTCAAGTAAATCTGAACCTACACTGTACGCAAATAATTTTAAGAGATATTATTATAAACCTATACACAATTAAATACGGATACCCACCTATAAGCATATAATAATACCCATTTATCTACATAGGGTTGCATCGTGCTTAGGTTTCAAACATCCGTATCACCTACTCTCGTGGATTATCATATCCGCTAGCCAGGTGAGTTACATTGCCCCTGTTTTACGCTTTTACATACTTTGGGGTGAAACATTATTTCATGCTACTCAATCAAATTGTTTATACGTGTTATACATGAGACTATATGCTTATTCTTTGGATGAACATACATTTAAACACAAGACAACCAACTGTAATATTGATAGATCTATTGTACCTGACCAGCCCACCCGGTTAGGGTGTTTATTATTGCATACTCGGATATAACCGCGTGTTATATTCAAACATATCGGATATAGTGGGTAACTATATTCAAACATACCGGACTTAGCTGTTGTGCTCTGTTCAAGCGCGTCAAACTCGGTTTGAATCGTGATTAAATAAATGGTACATCATACATACTATGTTTAACAAGATAAACAATGAGTTACAAAACGATTTACAACTACTATTTATCAGAATTACTATACCTATGTACTCACCAACTTTTTAGTTGACACTTGATTTAAATAATGTTTCAGGTTTGGATATGTGACTACTTGCCGAAGGTTTCTCCACTGAAGGACTATGGACTTAGTTAAATAAATCGATGTTTTGAACTAGACTAGGTTATTTGGAATGTATTGTATTTGGATCTTATTGTCTTTAAATTAAATTAATGAATTATGAAATCTTTTAGCTATCATGTGCTTTTGAACAATCATCACATTGTCCGCCTCGATGATTCCGTCATCGCTCGGGTGTGACAATGCACATGCGAAAAGTCCTATCCTTCTTCTTGACAAACAAGACTGGGGCTCTCCATGGCGATGAGCTAGATCGGATGAAACCTTTATCCAATAACTCTTGTAGTTTAGTGGATAGTTCTTGAAATTCATTGGGTGCTAGTCTGTAAGGTGCCCGAGCAATCGACGCTGCTCCTGGTGCTCGGTCGATTTGAAATTCTACTTGACAATGCGGTGGCAGACTAGGCAAATCCCCGGGAAATACTTCCAGATAGTTACAAACAATTGGGATATCATCAATCTTCTTCTCCCCAGATGGCTGCTCGGCGACGAGAGCCAAGATAGCAGTATGAACTTTTCGAAGACATTTATGTGCTTTCATGAAGGATATGATGCCCATGACCGCACCACCCCTTTTGCCCTGGACAGAAAGAGTTTCTCCACTCGGAAGAGGAATGCGAACGATTTTCTCACGACAAACAATTTTAGCTTGGTTCTTAGATAACCAATCCATGCCGAAAATTACGTCCAAACCACCAATTGTGACGGACATAAGGTCAATGTCAAGCTTATGACCAACTAATCCTAGCTTACATCCTCTAAGAATGTGGGTTGTTTTGATTATTTGACCGTCCACTATTTCTATAGTGTACTAAGTTTCTAATAGATTTGGAGTACGACTGTACCAACGTGAAGTTTGTGAAGTCATGCTAAGACTTCTAATGAGACCCGCGCTTATAAGGTAAGCGTCGGTCAATACGAAGGTCAATGGAAGGGTTCACAAGTAGGAAAGAAGAATCTAATGAGTTATAGATACCAGTCATACAAGGGATCGGTTATCTGTTTAAGTAATCGCGTTCAACAAATGGTTGGTTAGATTAAATCCTCGTTTTCTTATGTCATTGGATAAACTGGATCTTTTCATGAAGAAAGAAATCCATTTACAGGATTGAATATGCTGGGGTGTAATTCGAATTAGACAAAGGATTAGTCACTGGATAAGGTAATAGGGTCAAATGAAATTTATTCTTAGAGTGGGAGGAATAACGTGTTACCTTGGAAAGAATTTCTTGAATTCCACTTACATAGTGGGAGTCGGTGTGTTTACTATGAGGTTCTACTAGAGTTTCAATTGAGATCCTTTCCATGATCACGTTTGGATGAGAGGCTTAAGTTCACTAAGACTCTTACATGAGTGGAATAAAATGATGGATCCTATTAATGATAGTTCAGTGTATCCGTAAACATCTTTAGTCGCGTCTATCAACTGTGGGACAGGTTTAACGATACCAACTAGTCATTGAGCGGGTTACGAGAATTTCTGCAGATAGTGGAAATTTAAGTCTGTAAATGACAGATGCAGACCATTTATCCACACACTAGGTTTCACCAGGACTTACATGCACCTCAAATTACTATTACGTGTGCACCCGTAATGATAATTTGCTTTGCATGCTCACCCTAGTTCTCCCTGTCCTGTGTCATAATGACCTTTAGTTTGTATTACTGAGTACAGAGTATTGTCAGATATGATAAGTTATCAAAAGGCTTAGTCATCAACCATGAGTTGATCAACTATGACTCATATCAGGATGCGTAGTCGAGAATCGTTTGATCCGAGTATTCACTCGAGTTGAAACACAATACGAGAGTCCAATCCAGCAGATTGTAGATGAATCATGCACGTGAAATGCGACTTCGAGAGTGAAACTAATTCATGGATATGAGTTACAGGAAGAAGTAAAATAGTCGTTCTTCCAACTGAGTCAGGATAAGGTCTGAGTATGCAATGAGCAATGCGTTCTCAACTTTGTGGTCAATCTATCTTCAACAGAATATCGACCAAAGACGCGAGCCCATGGCTCGGGAAAGTGATGACATTTACGTGCCAATGGATCTTGCAATAATGCATGCAACGGTCTACCTTCACTCGGCGTGTTGTTGTTAGTGGGTACAGTAAGGACTCGCCTCCGACGATCCCAACTCCCAGAGAGACATGTGCTAGTGCTGAGTGTCGTCTATAACATGGACCTGAGAAAGCCCACCAAACCCGATAAGTGATGGTGGTGCAAGTGACTCCTCCGAAGGCTCCGTCTCGCTGCCCTCGGATGGGAGTGGATGTTGTTCTGGTGATTCCCCGAGTGTCGCCACTTGGAATGATGATGCAATGCAAATGATGGGTCCCTCGTCAACAGAGGGTGATATGGATGGTGTTAACATGCCTGCAATGCAATGTATATATGGGTGCTATATGTAACAGGTATAAGTGTTTGTGTCGTGTAACTAATACATGTGTGCGTTATAGTCTAGTATGCAATCCTAGTTCTCTATAACCAATGGCTCTGATACCAATCTATCACACCCCCAAAATCCACTAAAAGAGTTTTACCATTTGGCGTGTGAGAAACCAGGAACTCAGTCATTAGTTACATCAAACGACACTATATGGGACATAAATGAAATATCATAAAAGTTCAGAGTTAATGCGGAAGCGTTAAAATAATAAAATAAATGCGCAAAACAAGCGCTCCCAAGTTTAGTTTAATAAAACAAGTAAATTGTTTTAAATGTTTGCATAAGGATGAAATGATCGTAGGACTCCATGCATGACCTAAGTGTGCAACATGTGCCTTAGCGACCTGAGAAACATGTAAGAAAAAGTGTCAACACGAGGTTGGTGAGTTCATAGGTTTACAAGTGAATAATTTGTTTGAGTGTTTGCAAGATCCACATACGTAAGTCACACCTGTTGCTAGCTAGACAATGTACAAGTTAATCTAAGCGTTTGTAACCGAAGCTGATTGTTTGTGTTTGGGATACCTTCTGCCATTGCTAACATCAACAATGGCAAGTGTTTAGGACAATTTACACCCGTTCAACCTCCAATCAAGTTAGCGCGACTAACCCGAGTGGGGTTTGTCAAACCCAGTAGTACTACTCAAATTTTATCACTATACTTCATATATTAACGGTCAGAGTGTGTAAGGACTTTGCATGTTATGTTTGCACTTAGGTAAACAAGTGGTAATGAAATACTATATGATCCATGTTCGTTCATGTGTTTGTCTCTCCTCGGCGGGAAGACAAGTAACGGATGCCTGTTCGTATGCATGTTTTTCCCAACGGGAAACAAATAAAATGATGTTTGTGTATATGCATGTTTCTCCCCCAATAGGAAAACAAGTAAAAAGGGGTCATGAAACTCACCTGAGCTGCGTGGGTAGGTTTACACAAGACTGAGATTGAAACCACAAGTGTTAGATTGCAACGACTTACGTATGCCCTAGAATTATACACATAACAATTTGGGATAAAATGGGATTTGTGACGACGACAATGAATGAGAAACGTCCTAAAATAAATGTTCTAAAGATCAAAGAGTAAACGAACGTGTCCACGAAAATAAAAGGATTCTTAAATTAACCACTTAAGAAAAAATACGATTTACGACGATTGCAAATAATAATATATAATAAATATATCCGAGCGTTTTCGCCATTAAATAATGGTCTAAGAAAATAATATAATATATATATTATTTTTAGATTTAACAAAGTATCACAATAAACAATTGCGCGATAAAATAATAAATCTATTATTTTATTCGAGGATAACAACGAGTGTATAAATAATTACATTATTTATTATTTTAAAATGTTACACGAAGTTTATAAACGAAACAATAATATATAAATATATATCGTTTTTAATTGAGTTCAAGGATTGGAAATAATATATTATTTTATAAACGAGCTTTAAATAACGAATACGAGTTACATGACTAAATCCGAGCCTACGGGTGGTTTTCCTATTTAAAACGTATTAATATAATATAATAATTATTGTTTTGAAAATATAGATATTAATTAAAGGATTATTGGATTTTAATAATCTCACCTTTTACTAATTGGCCAATAATAATCCCAACTGAGAATATTCTTACCACTAGTCCCTACTTTCAAACTATTTTGTTACATTGGACTTCCCGTTAAAAAAACTTAACGCCGTTAGATTTTATATGGCGTGGACATCTGTAAACTACCGGAAAGTCGAGTCAAGCTAGCAGTGGTCTCGTGGTGGGTTTTGAATTGGCTCTGGTGGTGTTTAACTTGTCTCGTTAAACACTACCGTTATCTCTGTTTGGACTTGCCGGACCAACGAGACTAGTTAAACACCACCAGAGCCAATTTCAAAACCCACCACGAGACCACTGCTAGCTTGGCTCGACTTTTCGGCGGTTTGCAGATGTCCACGTCATATAAAATCTAACGGCGTTAAGTTTTTTTAACGGGGAGTCCAATGTAACAAAATAGTTTGAAAGTAGGGACTAGTGGTAAGAATATTCTCAGTTGGGATTATTATTGGCCAATTGGTAAAAGGTGGAATTATTAAAATCCAATAATCCTTAATTAAAACATTCTGACAAAAGGTTTACTCACACACGACCGCGCCTAAGGCAAGGCACGACCCTTTTAGGGTCACGGGCGCGGCCGTGCTAGTCAGGGGCGTGACCGTGTTGATCAAACAGAAGACAAAACAAAACCTGACCACTAGGCACGACCGTGTCTGAGCCTGGCGCGACCGTGTCTAGGGTTCAGAGGCACGACCAGGTCTAGCCAAGAGGCACAATAGGGTCAGAGTACGAGGCACGACCGTGTCTCCTGGATATACAGACACAGTGCTTAATAGAATGAACCAATAAGTACATATCCGTTTGGTTTCGATATTGATTGACCAAAAGTATATGGGGGTTCTGATAATCTTGGTCATGAACATGGGGTTAAATTGATTAAATTGGATAAGATTACTTGTTAAAATCATAGGTCTTATGATCTAGAGACTGCAACGAAACTATAGGAACGAACAATTACTAGAAAGATATGCGAATTGAAGGTGTTCGAGTAGAACCTAGTCGCGGCTCTGATGGGATGATCCTCCGGCGTCTTCGACTGCTTTTCTGGCCAAATTGAAATGCGCAAAAGCTTCACAGAGGATCGATTACGGTGTGCAGGTGTTTGATTTGAGAGAGTAACAACAGAAATGAACGAATTTGATGATTATAAGATGGAGAGGTCGACGGTTTCAAGTTAAAGACAATGATGGAGTTGAATTCGGCCTTTACGAGTGTTAAAGTGTCGAATAATGGCTCAATGATAATCTGCCCTTAGAGATTATATGTTACAATTTGATATTCGAACGAATTTGCGATTAAAGGCTGCGTTTACGTTTCAACTGGGCAAGAGGCGCGAACGTGCCAATAAGAGGCGCGACCGTGCCAAGGCACTTGGCGCGACTGTTTCAAAGCAAGGCGCGACCGTGCCTATTCGGGTTTCTGGTTATTTACAAAACCAGCCCTTGCAACTTCAGCTTTGACAGAATTGATCCTTTGGTATTAGAATTGGGTTAACTAAGTTAGGATTTAAATGAATTTGACTAATGAAGTTAACCTAAAAAGTTTGGATTATCACACTGAACACCCGTGACTAGGCGGAGAGTCTACTAGTCGGACCGGGTGTGGAATGCCCGTGACTAGGCGGAGAGTCTAGCTAAACAAAGTAAACCGACAAGAGAAAACACTTTAAACGTTCTTTGTATTATAAACACTTGAAGGTTACAGATAAAAGCACTGAAATTAAAATCTGCGTATTTGCACTAAAGCCTGCGTACTTAACTTCTGTCAACCTATCCTATTTATACAAGACCTGATGCGTGCGCAGGGGAAAATGCTCTTGCGTACTTAGCAAGTACGCAGAGTTGTTCTTGCGTACTTTCTAAGTACGTAGGAGCTTTCTCCTGGGCACTTGTAAGTGCGCAAAACACTTAGAGAATTTTGCAACATTCAATATGTAAAAGTAAATACAACTCGATAAACTAATACATAAAGAATCTTACATACAAAGACAATTACAAACAAGACAAAACAACCTAAGACTAAGACTCTATCTATCCAGAGTGTTTGTCACAGGAAAGTGCTTCAACAAACTCCCCCTTGACAACAGCTCTGGATAATCTTCAGTCTTCGGTCTTCACTGCACTTGATCTTCAGCTTCCATCTTCTTCTTGTAATCAAGGCAGAACTTAATCACCTTGTCGTATTTTTAAGCAAGGAGCTTTGTCCACTCATCCGTGTAGACGCAGTAGTGTTCTGCTAGTACCTCCAGATCTTTCACAGAAAAGTTGATGTAGCAGACTTCATCAAATATTCTGATCAGCTCCTTTGGCACTAGGTTCCCACTCTCTGAACATCCTTTACCCATGATCACAGCCTCGCCCGTCTTTGGATCTACGTACCAGTACCACATGTCACCAAGAATATCCTGAGATAACTTGCTCAGGGGAATCTTAGTTTCACATCGCACTGGCTTGTATACCAATTTCTTTAAGTGCTTCTTAGTCATAGGATGTACAGCGTGCTTATCCTTGACTCTCTTGGGCACTTGAGGCTTGAACATCTCGAACTTCCCTCATCTTGCTTCTCGCTGCAGAACCACCCACAAACCCATCGCCAATGCGTGATTGGAATGACCCAGCAGCTCTCGATTTGCTAGGTTCAGCAGGTCGTATTTGGGCAAGGAGCTGAACGCTTCACTGGTGGGTTTCAAGTATTGAACTCCGCCAGATCTTTTGATAGCGAACAGCTACTTGTCCTCCTCGAACCTTACAGCCAAGATCATGTATGTTGCCTTGTGTTTGTCTATTATAGACGTCTTTTGCCACATAGGAGCTGGACCCTTTGATGAAGTAGAAGGCATGTATGTTTCTTTCGGTGCCTCTGGGTCCACAGGTTCAGGGTCAGCTGGGGAGGCTTCAGTCGAGGCTTCTACATTACTGGCCTGCTCGACTGAACCTGTATCGAGCGGAGTGTCGAAGGATGGAATTTCAAAGATCTCTCCATCTTCTAACTCGTACTCTCCTTCCCTATCACCCTTGGGAATTTCGATCACAACATCTTTCTCATCATCATCCCAATCGTCACCAGAGTCGATCTCTCCTTCTTCTAGATTGAAGAGAGCATCGATCTGTGCTTCATTGGAATAGTCAGGCTCTAGATATAGGATCTCATCATCAGATAAGTCCTTAAGTACTTCAGCCACTGACTTTCCTTTATCACCACCCCCACCAGAGGTATCTCCACCCTCTTGATGAGTCGACTCCCCCTGAGCCATTGGAACAGCAGAGATGGGCACGATTGCTAAAGCTTGGTGCTCACCTCCACTAGGACCGGCTTCGGGATCCTTGTCCTTGTCATCATCCTTAGTCAAGTCAACCAGATGACACGCCTCATCACCAGTAGTCCTCTTCTCCTTCTTTTTCTCTTTCTCTTTGTCCTTCTCCCCCTGAGCATCAGCTTCTTGGTCAGATCAGCAATCAGCTTGACCATCAGCTCATGCTCCTTCCTTTGAGCGTCAAACCTGAGCTCCATGGACGACCCATGACCCAGAAGCATTTCATTTGTCTTGGTTAGGAGCTCGTTCTGGGCCATGTCATTCTTCAGTCGTTCCTCAGTCCCTGTTCTCTGGCTACGAAGGATTGTAACTTCATCTATCAAAGAATTGATCTGTGCTTGTTGAGCGTCAGACTCCTCCTTTGATTTCCGAACAGTCTCCATTAGTTTAGCAACATGGGTTTCCAGAACATCTATCCTTGCATCATTCGGATCAGGATGTCTGGATGAGGAAGCCTCGGCATTATGAGTAGGGGAAGAGAATATGGTATCACAGTCAAACCCTTGTGTAAAGTCTCCATAGTTGAAGGGTTGACTTAAAGGCTCAGTTATGGTGGTTGGGATGGAAGATGTGACGAGAGTTGTTGGGATAATGGTAGGTGTGATGGTGACTGACTCCGTGCGAATAGGAGTAGTCACCGCTACCTGAGTAGTTGTAGTAGGGAGGGTCACTATCACAGGAATCACTTATGTGATTGTAGTGACGGCCACTTCACTTTGTACCTGTGGCCTCCTCCTTCTACGGTGAAGCTGCTGTGAAGGTGGGGTGGAGGCTGAATCCGGACTAGCAGCTGATACTTGTACTTGCTGCTGAGCATCCACCACACTGGGAATAGCGGGCTGTTGCCTATCGCCCATGTTCTTGTGTATGCTTTCCCTTCTTTGTCTTTATACAGCAGCGTCAGAGTTAGATTTTGGCTCGTATTCGTTGCTCTAGGACTGTCGTTTTCTCTTGGAGGACGACTCAGGTAGGGTTACCTTAGCCGTTCTACGTGGGTGTACCTGCGATGGTGCGTCATCGGAATCGGAAGAATCTGATTATGTTGCTTCTGAATCGGATTCCACAGCACCACCATCACCTCCTTCGTTGTCTCCATCCTCAGACGAACCATCATCACTCTCTATTTCCTCCTGTTGTTGCTCATTAGAGTTTTCACTCATTTCTCGTGCCGAATTGGGACTATACCAATTCCAATCTTCAGGTGTGACATATGCTTCATTGAGTAGGTGGCCAAAGAGTTCTGTATGCACAGGGGTAGGTTCTACACTGCCTGGCTTTAAGAATTGAGCAAATACTCTTTTGTCCACCCGCTTGACTTGCAGTCTCTCCCCTATAGCAGGAAGGTTTGGCAACGCGTCATCAATTAAGAGTTGCACAAACCTAGGGTACAATAAGAATCTAAACTTCTCCGCTATGTTGATCTGGTCATTGATTGCTTTGAAGATGTAGCGTGAGAAGTTGTAGCCCCTACTAAGAGACAAGCCCACCATGGCTGCTGCAAGGTCATGACCCATGTCATCTTTACCAGCTTTCCTTGACGAGATGCACACGATCATGACGTGGGCAAAATACCGCCATTGGTCTAATACCCACATCTTTTTGTATGAGGCATAGCCCCTCGCTCTGACGTATCCCATTCTTTGCCTCCAACACCCATCCACATAGTAGTCTGGATAGGCTGTCGGGTCGGTAGCAAGGTCTCTGAACTGCAGGACCCTTCTTATGGTGTCTTCAGAAAAAGCGATAGCCTGACCAGCAACGGTAGCCCTTATGACATTGGGGGATACCGTGCAGTCATGTTCCGCTGTCTCCCAGAATTGCTCCAAATAAGGTCTTGACACGGTCGGGTTATCCAAGATAGCATAGCTGATTCTGGAGCGGTTCAAGAAATCAACTATCTCCCTATATTGTAATGCTGCACCTTTCCATTTGGGTTGTGTGTTTGCTAACAGGTTGAATTCGTTAGTAAACGCCCGAGCCATAATCTGCAAAAACACACAGAAAACACAATCAGAACAACACGTATCATTGGAAATGAACAAACATGACACGGTACAGTAGTTACTCTTTGAACAGAATTTTTCAGACTTGGAATTTTTCCCAAGTGTTGGTCCTACGCACCTGGAAATGCGCAGTCTTTTCCTCTTGCGTATTTAACAAGTACTCAAGAATTGCTTCTTGCGTACTTGCTAAGTGCGCAAGAACACCACTTGACAAAAATTCCAGATTGTTGAAAAATACATTGATCGTTCAAAACACGGGTCGATTAGGTCTCCACTAGGTCGGAATCGATGATTCTAACCTATGGGACCAGTATCAACACCACAAACTACTTAACCAGGAACAATTTTGACCTAAAAAGTCGCCCGACCCACTTTCGATTAAAATTCAACCGACGGCTCAAAATCGAGGACCATAAGGATGATTAAGAGTTAATTAAGGTTCCTATTCGCATGTTACAGACAGTAAGTTACCCAAACAACCTATAATTTCCCCCAAAAATTCACGGATTTAACCTAAATTTTTCTAAGTCAATACTTGGTCCAAATGTTACGATTTCACGGATGGATTTAGCCTAGATTCTCACCAAATCGATGAAATGAGATGATGAAACTATAGACGGGACGAAAATATGGTTTAGGAACACTCGGTTTTGAGTAAAAAATTGCAGAGGGAAAAGTTTTCGTTTTAAAGCATGAAACTGAGAAAATTTTCTAAGTGTCACTTTTATACCCTCCCTCAATCAGTCGTGCGTACTTGTTAAGTGCGCACGAGTTAACTCTTGCGCATTTGCAAGTGCGCAATCTTTAACTCTTGCGCACTTGTTAAGTGCGCAAGGCTTACTTCGTGCGAACTTGACAAGTACGCACAACCCTTAAATGCACAAATTTTAAACTCATAATTTATGAAGTATTTCAAGTCAAATAACGAACAAGATGAAAATATTCAATCAGGAGGATTCAAATACAATCCAGGAAGGTTAAACACAAATATTTTTGGCTTTTCTAAATAAAATTGAACTATGCATACACTTAAAATCTTTTTGATCTTTTCTAGTAAAATATACAAGAATTCACACAAACTATTTTTGATCAAAGAGCAGAGGATCATATCAGGCTATCTTTTAGCAAAAACGATACAATATAAACATCAAAGAATATGGGATCATGTCATGGATTACTCTTTATTCATACGTAATAAGCACATAAACAAGTAATTCAAGTTGATAATATTATAAGATTTGAAACTATAAGCATCTTTGTATCACATTCTTGTGTATTAAGATACTTTTTATAAGATATACAACGTGTACCCCACTGATATGCTATACTAATGTAAACTGCATTATCTCATGGCATCTAAGATTTTCCCAATGATTTTCTAAATTGTCAGAATGAAGTTACATTTATTAGCACATGAAAAATCAAGCAGAATCCATAAGGATTATCAGGAATCATAAGATTCAAAATCGAGTGATTCATTTGTCTTGGTTTCATTTGATTTTCTTCATTGAATATTGGTATTATGATTCAGGATAATATATATGGTGTTTGAGTTTTAAGGTAAGGGAATCCAACTTTTATCTAGATTTGATTTCAATGAATTAGGAGTGATTCAAGGGTAAATACATGCTCAACGGTTAATGTAGAGACATGTCTTGATTCAATCTCTCCTTGCATACTTGTGAGTATGGGCAGTGAGATGAACCGCATTAATTGTGCTAATGACATAACCCGAAACTGACCTCAAAAGAAAATTATTGCCAAAATCTAACATCCTATATCTGATAATGATCTTTTCTATTCTTTTACGCACACACACTTGCAAACATGAGTTCAAATCACAGTTGTAATTTAGATTTAGTTTCCACACTACTAGTGATTCAAAGACGCATACAGCCTACTGACAATTTAAATTACTTGTAAATAAGCACATTAAAAACACAATAATTTAAGCAATTAAGTAAGCATGACGCAATCATTTCTCATATGAGCAGTCTGTGACGTTTAGATCATTTCTGATGTACTATCATTTCCTCTTTCCTAAAGATAACTTTAAAATTTTCTCCATTTTCTATTTTGTTTTTGTAAAATATTTTGAAACTTAAAGGAACTATACAGAAAATTTTAAAAGAAATAAAATTTAACTTCCATAAATTGAATTGATTTAAGAAAAATAATTTTCACTCAGGATTGAACATTCCTATCAAGTTGACAAGATGCTCAAAACGGGATCGATCAAATGCCTTTGTGAAAAGGTCAGCAAGATTGTCATCCGTGTGAACTTTTACAAGTTCAATTAAATGCTTTTCAGCACAATCACGGATGAAATGATGGCGAATCTCTATATGTTTAGTTTTGGAATGTTTCACCGGGTTATTTGTGATGGACATTGTCGCATTGTTGTCAATGAATAGAGGAGTTCCAGTGAAGTTTAAGCCGTAGTCTCTCAACTGCTGCTGAATCCACAGTATCTGAGAACAACCGCTCGCTGCAGCAATGTATTCTGCTTCACAAGTTGAGACAGAAACCGTTGACTGCTTCTTACACTGCCAGGAGACCAGTCAGTCTCCTAAGAATTGACATCCACCAAAAGTTGACTTTCTGTCAAGGTTACAACCGCCATAATCTGAATCACTGTAGGCTTTGAAGATGAATGACTGCTGCTTAGAGTACCAAAGACCTAATCGGGGTTTCGCTTTCAAGTATATGAAAGTTCTCTTCACGGCTATCATATGTAACTCCTTCGGTTGAGACTGAAACCTTGAGCATAAGCACACAGCAAACATTATATCGGGTCTTGAAGCTGTGAGATAGATAAGTGATCCGATCATCCCACTGTACAATCTGCTATCTACATCCTTTCCATATTTGTCAGGATGCAGACCATGATTGACTGGAATAGGTGTGCCATAAGTACTGCTATCATTCATCTTGTATTTTGATAAGATGTCCTGTAGATACTTAGTTTGATGTAGATAAATCCCATCCTCTCTTTGACTGACTTGCAGACCCAGGAAGAATGACAATTCACCCATATTACTCATTTCAAACTTGGACTTCATCACCTGCTCGAATTCCCTACACATCCTTTCATTGGTAGATCCAAAGATAATGTCTTCGACATTTACTTGTACAAGAAGAATGTCACCTCATGCTTTCCCAATGAAGAGGGTCGAGTTAATCTGTCCACGGTCAAAACCATTAGACCGTAAGTGCTTAGATAATGTCTCATACCATGCCCGCGGTGCTTGATGAAGACCATAAAGTGCTTTGTCGAGCTTATACACTTTATTGATATTATGCGGATCTTCAAAACCGGGAGGTTGAGTGACATAGACCACTTCATGAACTTTACCATAAAGGAAAGCAATCTTCACATCAAGTTGATAGACCTTGAAGCCGAGATATGTGCCATAAGCCAAGAACAGTCGAATGGCCTCAATTCTAGCAACTGGGGCATATACTTCCGTGTAATCTAAGCCCTCTTGCTGATAAAAACCCTGAACAACCAATCTTGCTTTGTTCTTCACAACAACATGACGATCATCCGTCTTGCATTTGAACACCCATCTTGTTCCAAATGGTGAAAGCCTTTTAGCAAGTCAACCAAATCCCACACGTGCAACTTTTGGAATTGAGATAATTCATCTTGCATCGCCTCAATCCAGCAGTTGTCAGTGAGAGCCCCCTTCACATTCTTCGGCTCTAGCTGGACACGAATGCAGCATGCAGACATGTTTCCATGACACCAGTGTCAAGTATCTCTGTGTAAAAACTGGTGTTCTCAGTGATGGTTCGATGACGAGTCTGGACACCGGCATAAGGATCACCAATAATGTTGTTGATTGGATGATTCCTATGTACTCTCGTCTCCAGTACAATCGGTTCTTGAATTTCTGGATCTAGATTCGTGCTTAACTCCCCCATTTCATGTGTTCCAGAGGAAGAAGATTCACTGTTAATTGGATCAGCTGGATCTTCATTTCCTACAGTTGTGCTACGATTGGCTTGAGCGTCATCTCCAACGACAAGAACATCTTCACTGTCATCACTGTCATGAGTTCCAGATGCAGATGCAGCATTGGAATCAGGAGTTACAATCGGTGCAATAGAACGAGTACAGAAGCTGGAGTCATTGTCGCCAGCCAATAATTCATAAACATTTGCGGCGTCAACTGCAGATAGATCAGGAAGATTGAATGACTTGAATAGCACATCATAATCAAAACCCTAAGCTGGACCTGTTGGTTCGGGTGGAATGCTGTGTTTACTACAGTCCACTTCAAACCATTCCTCGACAGTACGAGTTCCTATGTTGTACACTCTCTTACAATGCCTTCCACCGCTTTTGCATGAAACTTAGACTGACGGTCTTTGTACTGTAGCAACAAGGAACAAGGACTACCAAAAGGAACTAGGTAATCAAGATTGGGAAGTCGATTGTTGATCAACTCGTAACAAGTCTTGTTGTGCCTCTTCACAACCAGAACTCTGTTTAAGACATGACAAGCTGTATTAACGGCTTCTGCCTAGAATGTGACAGGAAGCTTTGCATCCGACAGCATAGTCCTTGCAGTCTCAATCAGTGTTCTGTTCTTCCGTTCAGCAACTCCATTCTGCTGAGGCGTGTACGGCGTGCTGAATTCGTGACGGATCCCTTTCTTGAGACAGAAAAGCTCCATCAAATTATTCTTGAACTAAGTTCCGTTGTCACTCCTTATTCTTCTAACTTTCAGCTTGCAAAGAGATTCCAAGCTCAGGATCAAATATTGAAGAATATCAGCAGTCTCGTCTTTAGTACCTAAAAAATGCACCCAAGAAAAACGTGAGAAATCATCAGTTACTACTAGACAGAACGACTTACCTCCAATACTCCTGATACTTATGGGGCCAAACAGATCCATGTGTAATAGCTCCAAAGGGGTATCAATAGAGTTTTGGAGCTTGGGCTTGTGAGACTTCCATTGCTGTTTGCCCTTTTTACAAGGCATACAATCATCTGCAACGGTAAATATCAGTTAGGAACCCCGGTTACCAAACCGTTTCGGACAAGATGATTCATTTTATGATACGAAATATGTCCGAGTTTCCTATGCCACAAGATGGAGTCGAGTTCTGTCGCTTTAGTTAGCAAACATGTAGGAACTGATGAGGTGGTTGTTGCCACGCTCATATCGATCTGATAAGTGTCGTTTGTTCTTGGCGCTCTCATCAGGATCCAATCTTCCGGAACTTCAAAACCGGGTTTGAGAATCAGGCATTCTGACTTGTCAAACATCACCGAGTACTCCTTGTCACACATTTGGGAGACACTCAACAGGTTATGCTTCAACTGCTCACAGAAGTTGACATTGTCAAAGCTGACACAACCGTTCAAAACCACGCCTTGACACGTGATGCTGCCGCCTTTTTCTCCGGCAAAGGCCACATAGCCGCCTCTGAATGGTTTAACGTCTTGAAGCAAGGCCATGTTTCCTGTCATGTGCCGGGAGCATCCACTATCTACATACCAGCGGTTAGAGATAGTACCCTTCAGACGTCCCTGCACGAGTCACAAAAGAATTAGTTAGATTTGGAGACCCAAGCCATTGTGGTCTTGGGTCGTCCATCCTTTTCAAAATAAACTACTTCCTTTAACTCACAGTCATGATGACTGTTCAAAATTGAGGAATCTTTAGAAGAAATAGAACTAGGAGATTGAGAAGTTTTGGATTTTGCAGTCCAGGATCTCTTCTGTTTCTTAACCGGAACAGGAGACTTTGAATCAACAACAGCAGGTGAACTTGTGGAAGCTTCACCTGATTGAGCTGAAGTCAGATGTTCCACCTTTCTTAACCTCTTGTTTCTTCTTCTTCTTTGTGGCTTAGAATGCCTCACCACAGATTTCTCACCAGTGCGTGTACTACCGGAGGTAGATACATGAGGTACAGCAGGTTGCGTTACCTTTCTTGGAACAGATGGTTTAGCTTCAGATATGATCTTAGGCTTTACCATCGGTTTGAATGGTGGTTTCACCACATTTTGCTTTGGATGTTTGGGAGATGGTTTCACTGGTGGCGACCTGGGGATAACAGCTGGTTGTGGAACAACATGCCGTTTCCCTTGGTTCTTAGAAGGACAGTTCATAGAAATGTGACCAATCAAGCCATAATATTTTTCCAAATTTTCTTTATACCCAAGCCCATAATAAGCTGAAAAAGCCTCTTTCTTTGCTTGGTTAAGACTTTTATAACCCCCATAAAGCATTACCTTTAGGTTATCATTTGTTTCAATGATATCGGGTTCAGTTAAAATGCAATTATCACCATTAGTGATAACGTTTTTCTTTACCTTTTGTTCAGTCAACAACTCCTCAGATACTACTCCTTCACAGCAAGAGTTAACCGACCCGTCTTCAGAAGCAGTAACAAACTCCTCACTAGATGTGGAGTTAGCCTTACTTGAGGATTCATCCTTTTTAGGGGAATCATCCTTATCAGAGGACTCATCTAGACAAGTGAGATCAATGTCTATTAAGCTATTAACAAACTTCCCGCTCACTGGTGGAGGAATGGCATTTGTACCCAAACCTAACACATTCAGTTGTCTCACCACAGACTCGTAGTGTTCCACCACGAAGCGAGAGTTTTTCAACTTCTCATTAGTGCATTTTAACTACAAGATCTCATTTTACAGTTTGTTGATTTCATTGTTTTGTTCTTCTAACCCCCTGTATGCAACATGTAAGTGAAGCTTTTGATCACTTATTTTTAAAGAATATTCACATTTTTCTTTTTTCAACGTTTCAATAGAATCTTTAAAACGTTTTTCATTTTCTTTATAGTTTAGAGCTGCCAAACTTAGGGGTTCGATTTTGTCTTGGAGCCTAGAATTTTCAAGTTTTAGCCCTTGACATTTAGAACATGAAATAATAGAGAAAGGGTTAGAATCTACCTCAGACGACCAACTTGTTGCTTCTCCAATGGCCATGAGAACAACAGCAGTGGTTGATTCCTCTTCATCAGCTACAGAAGCTTCCTTTTCTTCAGCTTCCTTCACATCCTCTGTAGTAGCAGTTGTAGATTCTTCTAGGTCAGCCATAGAAGCTTCCCTTTTCTCTGTTTCCATCATCTCCATGATCTCAGCCATGAGACCAACCTGGGTTTGTGCGATGATGGCATCCTCAAGATGAACGCCCCAATCAAAGTTGTCGTCCTGTTGGGCTACCAGTGCATTGGACGTTCCACCTTAGCTTTGATTGTGGTGGTTTGGATTGTTTTGGCCATGGCTGTTTCTTTGGCTGGGTCGGGTGAAACCAGAGGCAGGTGCTCTGTCTTTCTAACACTTACGAGCAAAGTGTCCATAGTTCAGACACTTGTAGTATTTGGCCGTAGATTTGTCAAACCCGACCTTGGCATTAGGATGCCCGCCAATAAACTTTCTTCCTGTTCTGTTCAGGAAACGCTTGGCACTCCTCAATAGCATGGCCATATTCCATTGAATATCCATGTCCTCCATGTCATCAGGATCCACTTGATTAAAATCTTCTTCAATCGTCTCTGGATCAGTAAGCTTGCCACCGATGAAATTTTCATATGCAAGCATACAAGATGAGATTAGTGCTACATGATCTTCAGCTATTCTGGCTATAGCTGAGTTGTTAGGTGAAGACGTAGTAGGAGGATTTCTTGAGGTATTTTGATGATGAGACCCCAACCCTGATCCTGAAGCATAGCAAGCATGACCACCACACCCAGTTGTGTAGTCTTCTTCAGTAGGATTTCCGGTGAAGAGGGCAATCCTAGAGCCCGATGACTTGGATGTAGAAGTCGTCCCATGATACATAGTAGGGTCTTGTATCTAGGGTCTTCCAGAGCTCTACTTTCTTCTTAGGTTCAGGTCATGAGCTTGAACCTTTCCTATTGCTTCCTCAACTTTCAATTCATAGAATTTAGGATTTTCCCTCATCAGGGTTGTGTACATCTCAAATTTGGGTGATAAAGCATCCAAAAACTTTTCAACCATCTCTTCAGCTGGATACTTGAGCTCAAAAGCCTTCAACTCAGTCTGTAAATGAAAAAATCTAGAGATGAGGTCATCTAAAGATTCGTTCTCAAAAAATCTGAAGCACTCATACTGCTTCCTGAGAAGATCCCGCTTACTCTTCTTGATGTCACTATTTCCTTCGAATCTCTTCTGTAAAGCTTTCCAAAGATCCTTAGAATTGTCATACCCTCGGAAACTGTGGAACAATTCCCGAGTTAATGCCATAGTGATCGAACCAAGTGCCTTCTTTTCACGATCATAAGCTTTCTTTTCTTCGTCAGAAAGCTTAGAGATAGGTTTGGGAATTATTTCATCAAGACAGATGTGTGTGGGATGCTTATATCCCTCAAGGATTGGTACCCATAGTGATGAGTCGGTATAAGAAATGTAGTGCTCGAAACGTGCTTTCCAATTAGAATAATCGTTCATGTTCAGCAACTTTGGTGGTTTCTGTGGTGTACCGAACTCATTATCGTAATTCAATAGGTTTCCAAGATTCTGAAGATTCGACAAAGTGAACACTTAGTCAAATTTCAGAAAAGTCAGACACAGTTGCGCACTTGATTTTGGTCTTGCGCACTTGACAAATGATCTTGCGTATTTAGATTTCCTCTTGCGTACATGTAAGTACGCAGGAGTAAATGTAAGTACGCAGGATATAACTTAAGTTCGCACAAATTCAGTCTTGCGCACTTATAAGTACGCAGGAGATAAGTCTTGCGTATTTAGTAAGTACGCACAAAACTGTACTTTTTGCCAGAAATGGTAAGTACGCAGGATACCTTTTCAGTAACTTTCCCCAAACTTTTCCGGTCACCTGAAACTCGCCGGAGATGGTAAAAATTCGTCTGATGATCAATGCAAATGAGCCAAAGGGTCAGAAACTTGTTTCTAACCAACCTTTGATGCTCAAAATACACAAATACACAACAAAAACATTTTTTGAGTGATTTTTGTTTCTAAAATAGTGCACAAGAGCTACCCCTATTTTATCACAAAAATCAACAAAAATACTTCTTTTTGCTTGTAAAAACTCTCCAAACGCACTCACAACACTCGAAATCAGGAGCAAACGCTCTGATACCCCTTTAGGTCCCTCGGGTGTGGCGGATCGTCAGATGCATGTGGGTCTACTAGTCGGACCGGGTGCGGAATGCCCATGACTAGGCGGAGAGTCTAGCTAAACAAAGTAAACCGACAAGAGAAAACAATTTAAACGTTCTTTGTATTATAAACACTTGAAGGTTACAGAGAAAAGCACTGAAATTACAATCTGCGTATTTGCACTAAAGCCTGCGTACTTAACTTCTGTCAACCTATCCTATTTATACAAGACCTGATGCCTGCGCACTTAGCAAGTGCGCAGGGCAAAATGCTCTTGCGTACTTAGCAAGTACGCAGAGTTGTTCTTGCGTACTTTGTAGAACCAAAGACTGATTGCTACCAAATTATTCTAAGTACAAATGTTGCTGATAGGCTTATCAGCAGCATTCATCACATATGGCTGCTGATAGGCTTATCAGCAGCATTCAGCACATATTGCTGCTGGTAGGCTTAGCAGCAGCATTCAACACTTGTTGCTGCTGATAGGTTTATCAGCAGCGTTCACAAGTTGCTGCTGATAGGCTTATCAGCAGCATTATTCTCATCTCTGCTGCTGATAGCTTTATTCTCTGAAGACCAAACGTTGCAGCTGACTATCCATGTGAAGCGCCTCTGACACCTTTCTGCCAAAGCAACTGCCACACTCCAAGCAGAAGGAACCTCACTGGTGCAACCAATAAAGGACAATAACGCGCTTCTCCAAGCATGCAAACAATGATGCCTAAGAAGACGTTTCAGTAAAGTTAACTAGATTAGCCTTTGCGTGTAATTTAGATTAATAAACAAGATCAACGGCTTGTGTTAGATCTGATCCTTAGAATCAAGGGTCTATCTTGATTCTAAGTTACTATATATATCTTGTAAACACTTCAAACAACGAGTGCTTGCTGTGCTTTCATAATGCTTCTTGATAATGTTTTACTTGTAAACTTGTAATCTCAGAAGTCTAATACAACAGTGCATTTATCAGTATTCTTGCTGTTTACTTGTTTATTTTGTTGGTTGCTATTGTTTCCGCCAATATCAACTAGAATAGAATCACCTTGTAATCTTACGATCCTACATACTTGCTAAGTACGCAGGAGCTTTCTCCTGCGCACTTGTAAGTGCGCAAAACACTTAGAGAATTTTGCAACATTCAATATGTAAAAGTAAATACATCTCGATAAACTAATACATAAAGACTCTTACATACAAAGACAATTACAAACAAGACAAAACAACCTAAGACTAAGACTCTATCTATCCAGAGTGTTTGTCACAGGAAAGTGCTTCAACAGAAGTTAACCTAAAAAGTTTGGATTATCACACTGAACACCCGAGGATGTACGTACAAGGGATTCAAGAACGGTGACCCGCCCAAATTTGATGGAAACACAGTTTTGGTGGCTACATTTGAATGGCTTGAGAGGATGAACGGCGTAATCAACATAAGTGAGTGTCGACCCGACCAGGCCGTTAAGTATGTTGCTCACTCTTTCACCAACGAAGCACTGAGTTGGTGGAGGTGTTGGAACTTTTAGAGTGACAACTAGCCTTTGTAATAGATTTGTCTTTATGTTCTGTTTTGTATTATTTGGTCTTGTAATTTGTTAAGTTTGTATCAGGTGAACTTAACACGTTCGCCTGATCTAGTTGAGGCGAACTTAACGAGTTCGCCAGAACTAATGTTGGCGAACATGCTAAGTTCGCCTATATGAGATTTATTGTCTATAAATAGTGATGTGGTTGTTTCATTTGTAAGATTCTGTAATTCTGGAACTACAACGTGTATGCACTGTTTACAGAGATAATACAAGGAGCTTCATGATTTCTTGTCTTGTGTATGATATTATCGTGTGTGTGTGAGTATTCGAGACATACGTATAAATTAGGATTCCGCACTTCGTGTACGTATTGCGTGTTTTACAGCTGTGATTGATCTATATACCCTACCGGGACCTATAAGTGGTATCAGAGCCTTTTGCTCTTGATTAGCTATTGTTGTTTAACACCGTTTCGATTGATTTCATACAAAAAGATGAAAATTTTTTAAGGTTATTGTGTTCTTGAAGTATATAGCGATTTTTGAAGTGAATTTCGATTGAATTTCTTATTTTTTGTGTTGTTTTACCAAAATTGATCCGATAGAAGCATTCAAATTCATCATTCGAAGATTCCTACGAAAAGAATTTCCTTAATTCCTTCAAAATCGAGAGATGTGAAGATTTTCAGTCCATCTCGTGTGTTTGGGTGATATAACACTCTTCCTTGTTCTTCAGCTGAAGCAGGCGAACTTGTCTGATCAGTTACAGGCGAACTTGTTGAGCGAACTTGTTAAGTTTGCTACATCCAGCTTAGACCAACTTGTTATGTTCGCTAGTGAAGTTCGATGCAGGAAGATTTTGTTCAAGTTTTTCAAGTGTTGGAATTTTTCAAACATCTCTAAGATGTCTACTCCTACTCATGTGAGTGTGAACAACATGACCCATCTACTAAATCATGATAATGAAATTAGTACTCCAACCAAGCCACCGAGGCTTATGAATCTCAAAGACTATTCAAATTGGAAAAGTCGTTTTGAAAACTATGTTAATATCAATGATACAAGTCTATGGATTCCAATCAGTGTGGGCTATGAGCATCCTGTTCATCGTCATATGGGTGTATCAGATACTCCTAAACTAGTCTCAGCCCTTAGTGATGAAGAGAAGAAATTGTATGATCATGAAAAGAAAGCTCTTGCAGCATTATCCATGTGTTTACCACTTGACATCTACCATACTTTCAAGAAGTTTAAAACTTCTCGTGAACTTTGGGAAGGCTTAGCTAAGAGATGTGATGGTAGCACTGACATTAAGAAGAGCAGAAGAGAGCTGCTAAAGAAATAATTTAATGTCTTCAACCACTTCGATGGTGAATATGTGGATGAACTCATGTCAAGATATTATCATCTCTTAAGTGAAATGGTTAACAATGACATCACTTACAAAAACAAGAAGATTCTTGAGAAGTTTCTAGATGCATTACCAGAACATTTTGAGATGTATACTATTGTTATCAAGGAACAAAGTGGATTTGATGATTTGAGTCTTCAGGACTTAATGGGTAAGATTCAATCTTATGATCTGAAAAAACAGAAGAAAGACACAGTCAATCAAGATCCAAGCATTTATTTCGGAAAAGGAACATCTGTGCTGAAATCTGGTGGTGTTGCGATATTTTTTTGGAGAATCACCTGAAAGTTCTAAGGAAAGTTCTTGCCAAGATGGTGCATGCTTTGTTGCTTCCAATTCTAGATGTTCGAAGAATATTAAGAATGAAGGTCATTCATGTTCTCCAAAGGTTTCTTCTTCAGCGGCTGATGATATGATGGCTATGATTGCATCATTTTTAACATCATATGAAAACTTGATTGGTGGCAAAATCACTGATCCAGACATGATTGAAGAGGATTTTAAATAGTTGGATAAAGACGCTTTGAAAGAAATGAATATTCAGTGGAATTGAAAAGAAGTTCATTGGAGCATCAACTAAGACCAACATGGGACTGGATAAATTAAAAGTCAAGTGTTGGCATAAAGCCAAGATCTTAGAATCCAAGCTCCTCAAACAATCAATGAAACCAGAATAGGCAGAATACGTCCACAGCCTTAATGTCTCAACAGGATGAAAATTATGATTGGGGTATTCATTTGGAGGATATTGTTGCTCATGTTAGTCAAGCTTTTCTAGCCGAAGTCCATACTGAAGATGGAAATGAAAGCAATTCTTCTGATGGTGACTCTACAGATTCTGGGAGTATAACCGAAAGTGAAGAGTTAGTTCTTCAGAAAAGTGAACCGAAGTTTTCAAATGAAGATTTGCTCAGTGATGGTGCTGCTGGAAAGGTTACAGAAAAGATTGCTGAGATGCTGGTTGAGGGAAATGCATTCATGGCAGATGCTAAACAGGTATAATAGATTAATTCTCGTCTAAAATGTATTGATTCTAAATTCAAGATTACAAGATTGTGTAATGACAACACGAATCTCATCTGTGACATGAAAGCGATATACACATCGAACCAAACTTTGAAGGAAAACGAAACAACTTTGAAAGCTAAAATTGAATCTTTAAAAGATGACATTAAGTTTTGCAAATTAAAGTGAATGAACAAGCCTTTCATCTCGATGTGTCATACCCAGAGTATGAAAAGAAAATCAATGAACTCGCCATGTCACAGACAGAAGTAACAAAGTTGTTACGAAAGCTTGAGGGTTATAAGAATTCTAGGTTTTTGTTGGAATATTATAATGAGAAAGATTCAGGTGAAAAGGTTGGTGGTGGTGTCGGTTCTTGTCCTTCTTTTGATGACACAGACATTGGGGGAGGTGTTGGATATTGTCCACCTTTCAATGGAAACTATACTGTCTGATTGAGGATGTTTCAGATGAAGATTTGGAACCAAAAACTGTGTTGAATAACAATCCTGTTACTGGTGAGGATATGATATATGATGACTCAACTGATGATGAAGTTTTTTATCCAAACAAATCTTAAGGCGTTGTGAGAGAGTGTAAGTATGTTGAACCAGTAGTGGTGAAAAAGGTGACCAGAGATATATGCATCCTGACTGAACCTGATGAGAAGGTTGAACAACCAAAACCTATATCTACTTATAAACTAGTTAAACCTTTTGTAAGTGGTGATTTGGATTCTCAAGATACCAACAATATTGAGAAAGTCCCAACTCTTGAGTTTTATAAAAAGAAAGTTGAAAAAGAAAATCAAAAGGCTGTTCAAACTTCAAACACTGCTTCACAGTGTTCATCATCCAGCACAAACAAGGTTCAGAAGGAGAGGTATGTTAGAGTGTTGGAGCATATTCTGGTGACAACGAGCTTGAAGATATTATGTCTTAGTCTTAGAGTTTTTGACTTGTAATTGATTGAATGGTTAGCAACAGTTAAAGGGGAGTCTGTCAGGACATGTTTTGTACACCGTGTTGTTGATTGAGTTACACGTTGATCATGGATTCCGCACGTTATCACCGTGTAGTACCACGAGTCTAGAGATCTGTCATGCACCGAATCGGAACCTACAAGTGGTATCAGAGCTTTTGCTCGTGATTTGTGTTTGATTCTTGGTGATTCGTGACGATTTTGTGTATAATTTGACAAGAAATTGATCATTTTTTTCAAGTTTTCTTGTTCATGGAGTTTTCAAGTTCTTGAAGTTGATTTTGCAGCGGAATTCGTGGATTTGAAGTGGATTTTGGTGAAATTAATCCGATAGAAGTGTTCTAATTCACACAATACTAAATCCTACGGTCCAATTTCTTCAAATTCCATCTAATCTATGATAAATGATGATTTTTGGTACTGTTTTTTCGTGTTTGGGTTGAAGACTCTTCTTTTTGAGTTTGTTACAGCACTAGGCGAACTTAGTGCTGAGATTCTGTTGCAGGTGAACTTAGTAGGCGAACTTATCAAGTTCGCTTCACTCAGTTTAAGCGAACTTATTCAGTAGGCGAACTTACCGGATTTTCTTGTTTAAGCGAACTTATCAAGTTCGCTTGATATCAAGTTTGCTTGTTTGGCTTTGAAGCGAACATATTATCTTCGCCTAGGGGATTACTTGTTCAAGACTTGGAAATTTTTTTTGTGAAAATGGCAAATATGTTCAATTACGATAACGAGATTGGTAAATCTTAGAAACCACCCAAGTTGTTAAGTCTTGCAGATTATCCTAACTGGAAAGATTGGTTTGAGCAGTTCATTTCCTTTACTGATACAAGTTTATGGATTCCAATCTTGGAAGGTTATACTCATCCGACATACACTTGGATGGGAAAGGATTGTAGGATCGTAAGATTACAAGGTGATTCTATTCTAGTTGATATTGGCGGAAACAATAACAACCAACAAAGTAAACAAGTAAACAGCAAGAATACTGATAAATGCACTGTTGTATTAGACTTCTGAGATTACAAGTTTACAAGTAAAACACTATCAAGAAGCACTATGAAAGCACAGCAAGCACACTTACAATGAAGTGTTTACACAGTATTTATAGTAACTTAGAATCAAGACAGACCCTTGATTCTAAGGATCAGATCTAACACAAGCCGTTGATCTTGTTTATTAATCAAAATTACACGCAAAGGCTAATCTAGTTAACTTTACTGAAACGTCTTCTTAGGCATCATTTTTTGCATGCTTGGAGAAGCGCGTTATTGTCCTTTATTGGTTGCACCAGTGAGGTTCCTTCTGCTTGGAGTGTGGCAGTTGCTTTAACAGAAAGGTGTCAGAGGCGCTTCACATGGATAGTCAGCTGCACCGTTTGGTCTTTAGAGAATAAAGCTATCAGCAGCAGAGATGAGAGTAATGCTGCTGATAAGCCTATCAGCAGCAACTTGTGATGAACGCTGCTGATAAGCCTATCAGTAGCAACAAGTGTTGAATGCTGCTGATAAGCCTATCAGCAACCATATGTGATGAATGCTGCTGATAAGCCTATCAGCAACATTTGTACTTAGAATAATTTGGTAGCAATCAGTCTTTGGTTCTACAAACGCCCCCTAGACTGATGCAACCAAAATTCTTCTAATTACTTTGCTGCTGAAGTTTTTGCATGTGGCTGACTATCATTTCAACCTCATAGCCTCTTGGATCCTTGCTGGGATTGTTCAGTGGAAGTTCAGACAGAGTCTTGATGCCTTTGTGTGGCATTTTGTTGATTGCTTTGCTTGAACATCTCATCTGCTGCTTCTTTACATCAATCAGAGTGAACTCATCCAAATCAGCATTGTAGGACCAAGATACAAATGGAGAGTGGGACTTGAGTGGTTTGATATTCATGACCACATCTTTGCTAGGGTTGAAGTAATGTCTGATTGCTAGCATAAGATGTCTCCCACTTTCATTTGCAGGCTCATGAGCTTCACCCAGCTCCAAAATTCTTCTTAGGTCTGAATCTGGTAGTTGCAGAACCTCATCAACAGACCTGTATGTAGATCTTCTTCTTTCAGTTCTCCCCCTGAAGATCTCAAACCTTTGATCCTGTGGATTGTAGACCCATTCAACTATGTTTCTTGAGTCTTCATGTTCAGATGAGGATTTGGATTTCTTTAAGGGAGGCTGTTGATGAGTGGGAGCTGGGTGGGATGATTTGAACTTGTTGGGTGCAGGAGTGGAAGGTTTGGGGAGGAGAGTGGAAGGATGATGGACTGAGGAAGAGGTAGGTGAGGGAGAAGGCTAGGGTTTCTTTGTCTTTGGTTTTTCTTCTTCTTTGATAAGTACCCTTTTCTTGGAGCCCTTCTTCCCTAGTCTTTCTTCCTCATCCTTTTTAACTTTGAAGTAGAGGGCTTGCAGGTTCATGAAATTCATGGGACCTAGCCTCTTTTCACTATCTCCTCTAGCCTTAAGGAAGTCAATCATGACCTTCCTTTCTTCATGGGTCCGTTTATTAAAGGCAATGGTCTTTTTGGACTGTTGTTTTGCTTTTTCTTCTTCTTCAGCCTTTTTCTTCTTTGCCAACTGACCTTGCTGACCCATGAAGGCTCTGTAGACTTCTTTAGTTGATAGTTTCTCAAGGTAGTTTGCATCCTCACCTTGAGAGACTAGAGTCTTTATCCACTCCTCCCTCATTTCTTTAGCTAGTTCAGAATCGGTTATTCTGAAATTAGCTTCTTCTTTCTTCTTCTCCAACTCTTCCTCTTCTCTATTGAATTGTTCCTGCAGTTGAAGAGCAAGAGCTGCATCTTCTTCAATCCGGTCAACTGCAGGAATCTTTCTTTTTAGTTCATCCAGCTGTTTCGCATACAGCTGGATGGTTTGTTCTCTTAGGAGAATGGCTGTTTTTCTTTCTTGAGCCTTTTTCATGTTAGCCATCTCCTCTTCTTCTCTTCTTCTTTTTTTCTCTTCCCTCTCTCTTTTCTCTTTTCTCTTTTAGCAACCTCTCTTCATCTTCATCTTCATCAGTCATGATTCCCTTTCCTTTGTTTACATTGGGTGCCTCTGCTTCAGCTTCACTGATCACAACAGCAGATGATGATGCTGCTAATGGGATCTCTGCCTCAGCTTCATTGGCAAATTGAGGAATTGACAAGGGACGATCACTGTCTTCATCAAGTTGATACTCAGGACCTTCTATTTCCCTCAGTTGATCCCTAAGTGAAGATCTTGTGCCAGCTGCTATAGATGTGGCTTCAACTTGTGGAGTATCTGAGTTGGAGTCAGTATCAGAAGTTGACACAGACTCTTCATGAGGAATCAGTCCTTCTTTTTCAAGATGGGCTTTGATGGTGACCATCATTGCCTGGCTCTCCAATGAGTTAATATTGCAGATGTTGGCTCTGAGCTGAAAAATATTGAATAGGAAGTCTGAGGGAAGCTGAAGGATGTTCCTGGTGTTGATGATGAGAGAGGAGTCGTTGCTGAGCAGAAGAGTGTGGTCAAGGGACTTAGTGCTCACCCAACCTAGCACGTCCAAGTCCTTGACCAGGAAGGCATACAGGAATCTTCGAAGGCCCAGAACTTCTTCTTCAGTGAGAAGACTGCTCCTTGTTATTTCAAGATTGCTAGGAGTCGGTCTCCTTTCTGCGGCCGCCGAGGATTCAGGATAAGCTACCCGATGTGCTGCTTGTAGGAATCTTTGGAGCCTGGGTAGATTATCCTCCATCAGGTCATAGAACCTGCCAATGGCAAGTTCTGTTGAGAGATCTGCTGAGTTGTTGATGCAGTTTGATATGTATAGCTGTAGGACTTGGAGGGCATTGAGAGAGTTCCAGTTCAGCTCTTCTACTCCACTGAATTCCCATCCAATCCAAAACCTCTCAGCTGATCCATCATACCCCCAAGCTAGAATGGAGTCAAATTCTAGCTTCTTTGATGATCTGAATTGTTGGGGGGTTGAGGATTGACCAATGATGGCTGCTGCTTCAGGAAGGATGTTGAATGATGTATTTGTTTGTTCTGTGTCTTCAGCATCATTCAGCATTTCATCAACAGCCCTGACGACCAACTTCCAGTCTTCAGATGTCCATTCTTCTTCGTTATCTGAGACTGGCAAGTCATGAATTTGTACAAAAGCCGGCTTGAATAGTGAGCTTTGAAGTACAACCTACTCTTGAATCCAGTCATCAAGACTGTCTTTATCTTCTTCCATAGAGACCATCTCCCCCTTTTTGGTTGCATCAGTAGACAGGTAAGCATTAGTTTGGGTGCCTACTAATACAAGAGATGGAGTGGCTAAAGTTGGGCATTGATGGGCTTCATGCATAGAGACTTGGTGTCTTAGTTTGGACACTTCAGCCTCTAGCATAGCCACCCTGGCCGTCAATTCCAAGTTATGAAGTTTCAGTCTGTCCTCATCCACAGTTGTGGAATCCTTAGACCCAGATGGGGCCGTAGGCCGAGCCTCAGCATCCCCATCACCCGCGGTTTCTTGGTGCCTGGAATTCCTCGCATTGAGGGGAGTTTCCAAGGAAACACCCTCACCATGAGTTGCCGTGGTTGAGGTCTTAAAGATGTTGTCACTGTCCTCCTGGTCAGTTGATGGACCAGCAGTAGTGACAGCCTCTTCCACATCCACTCCTTCATTACTCCTAGAGTGGACCTTCAAGGGTGAAGAACTTGGGTTGGGTGTTTCGGAAGCAAGACCAATCAGTACCTCCTTGATAGTGGCAGTTGGAGAAGGTACATCACTTTGGTCAGGTTCCTCAACACATAAGTCTAAAGAAGATAGGAATGGCTCGAAGGGCTGTTCTATGGATCCGGGAAGTGATCCTAATCCTAATAGAGAGACTTCCGAAGGAGTCTCCCTAACAGTGTGGCTTTCCCTTATGATATTCTCACTGGAATGTTGTGATTCTGAGTGAGGGATGTTGGCTTGGGTTTGGGCCTTGGAGGCAAGAGAAGAAGGAGTTCTCTTGCCCCTCTTCCTTGTATATTTGGCTGCAACCGGGGCCCTGTGTTCCGGTTGAGCAATCAAACTATGGGTGAGTAGATTATGTGCCTGTACATCCTCAGTAGAATGCACAGGGTTCGATCAAGGGAAGCAGCAGTTTGAGGTTGTGGCAGTGAGGTGGAGGGTGTGGGATCAGTATCAGCTGGGTTTGCTGAACTGTCACCCTGGGCACTTTGCGTGTTCAACATTGTAGAC
Source organism: Smallanthus sonchifolius (assembly GCA_023525975.1). Taxonomy (NCBI): domain Eukaryota; kingdom Viridiplantae; phylum Streptophyta; class Magnoliopsida; order Asterales; family Asteraceae; genus Smallanthus; species Smallanthus sonchifolius. The sequence continues at coordinate 32,017,364 of CM042045.1, forward strand.
AACAATGGAACATCGGCCCCTGAGAACTTTGATGAAACTGTTCTCATGCTTTGAAAAATGTTGTTCTTATGTCCTAGTATTACGTAGATTCTTGCAGTTTTTGAAAGATCTTGGTGCTCAATATTGAACACTTCCTGCAAGAATCTTGGGTACATGAAGAACTGTGATTTCACACCTTCTTGAAGGTTGTATCTCAAACCTTCAAGAATGAGGTGGGAAAAATTGAAACCACCCCAGTTATCATACCATGAATTGCCGACGCAAGTCCGGAGCTAAGTTGGTTCCAGCCACTCCTCTTCTGGGATATGCATTGGAGAAGAGTGTGGCAGAGATACTTCCATTTGGGACCCATGAGTGCCTTCTCTATCGTATACTCTGTTTGTTTCCCAATGTACCCTATGGATACAAAGGTCCTCATGTATACGTCTCTTGGGTAAGAGATGGCGTCCCCTTCATCTTGAAGCTTGAGGTGTTGGCGGAGCTTTGCTTCAGTGATAACCATCTCCTTGCTGACTACTGTGCCTTTGATTTGGGGAGTGCCCTGGTCAGTAGAATACACGGCTGATCTCCAAAAATCTTCCATGTGGGAAGTGTAGATGGTTGGGTTGACTGTTAGGGCATGGAGGATTTTGGACCGACAAAGGAAGTCGATCATATCATCGAAACCTTCGGATTTCTTGCCCTTTATTAGGCATGCAGTGAGGTTGTGATATGGGGAAAACTTGTCGTTGGGGTTGTTTATGTCTACGCCTGCCATTTTTATGGAGTTGGAGGGAAGAGAGAAGGATGCTTGAATGGTGGTTAATTATGGAGGGCTTTGAATGCTGTGGGGACGGGAGAGAAAGTGATGGGAGATTAGGGTTTGAAATTGAATATGAAGAGGTTGTGGGAGCGTTTGAAATTGTGATATAACGGCAGACGAAGAAAAAGCAACTTTACTTGTACAGTACAACCTGTTTCACTTTTCATTGTTACAGCTGTAAAGCACTCGAGCAGTCATGGTAAAGACTGAGAGTGGTTTTTTACCTCGGGTAAAAGTTAATGTAGACTTGTTTTACCCATCAGCAGCAAACTTGGTTGCTGCTGATGGTGAGCTATCCGCTGCAAACTTGGTTGCTGCGGATAGTGAAGTCTGTCAGCAGCAGATTTGGGTGCCGCTGACTGTTGTATTCAATCCGCAGCAAAAAGTTTGCTGCTAACCGCCTTAAAGCTATCCGCAGGAAACTTGTTCCTTCTGATAACTTAAAGCGATCAGTGGTAAGGGCTTTGTTGCTGAAGAGTAAATCTGTCAGCAGTGAAAAAGTGCTGCTGACTATAACCTTTTATTAAGAACAAAAACGTAGACATATTTACAAGGAAGGATAAAAATTTGAGACATGTCTTATTCAAAGTTCATCATGCCAATTGATTCAACTAGATATCGAAATCTTGCTTCATCAAAAGGTTTAGTGAACAAATCAGCATATTGCTCATTTGTGTAAACCTTGGATAGGACAATTCTCTTTTTCTCAGCTTGATCCCTGATAAAGTGATACCTGATGTCGATGTGCTTAGTCTTGGAATGCTGCACTGGATTATTCGTGATAGAGATTGCACTCATGTTGTCAATGTGAATTGGAGTCTGCATGAAGGTCATTCCATAGTCAAGCATTTGACTTTGGATCTAGATGACCTGTGCACAGCAGCTTGAAGCTGCAATGTATTCTGCTTCAGCTGTTGAAGTAGAGACACATGTTTTCTTTTTGCATTGCCATGAGATGAGCCTTCCTCCAAGAAATTGACATCCCCCTGATGTGGACTTTTTGTCCAAGTTACAGCCCCCATAGTCACTGTCAGTGTAGGCATAGAGATTGACATTTCCATTCTTTGGATACCATAGCCCAAGTTTTGGAGCTCCCTTTAGGTATCTAAGGATCCTTTTGACAGCTTGAAGATGAGACACTTTTGGAGCTGCTTGAAATCTTGCGCAGAGACAAACTGCAAACATGATATCTGGTCTTGAGGCAGTGAGATACATGAGAGACCCTATCATTGCTCGGTACTGATGTTGATCAGTGTCTTGTCCTTCTTTATCCAGAGATAATTGATGGTGCACTTGCATAGGAGTTCTTGCAGCAGAGCAGTCATCCATTTTGAACCTCTCCAAGATGCTTTTGACATACTTGGATTGACTTATGAAGATTCCATTTGGTACCTATTTGACTTGAAGTCCTATAAAGAAATTTAGTTCACCCATTGAACTCATTTCAAATTTGGAATTCATCAAAACTTCAAAGTCTTTGCAGAGCTTCTTTCTTGTAGATCCAAAGATAATGTCATCAACATAAATCTGGACCAACAAAATTTCTCCCCCTTCATCTTTGATGAAAAGTGTCTGATCAATTGCCCCCCTTCTAAAGTTGTTGCTAAGTAGATATCCAGATAAAGTTTCATACCAGGCTCTTGGGGCTTCGTGTAAGCCATAGAGAGCTTTGTCCAGTTTTAAGACCTTATTTGGATGTGCAGGATCCACAAAGCCTGGAGGCTGTTTGACATAGACCTCTTCACCAATCTTGCCATACAAAAAGGCACTCTTCACATCCATTTGATAGACCATAAAGTTTTTGGATGCTGCATATGCCAGAAAGATTCTGATGGCTTCCAGACGGGCAACAGGAGCAAAGACTTCATCATAGTCAATGCCTTCTTCTTGAGTGTAACCTTGAGCTACTAGTCTGGCTTTGTTCTTGACCACGATGCCCCTTTCATCTTGCTTGTTTCTAAAAACCCATCTTGTTCCAATGGCTGTTTGACCAGGTGGAAGATCAACAAGCTTCCAAACATCTTGTCTTTTGAACTGCAGCAATTCTTCCTGCATTGCTTCAATCCAGCTGTTGTGCTTGAGAGCTTCATCAATCTTCTTGGGTTCCACCTGAGATAGAAAGCAAGAGAACAAACAAATGTTGGCTTCATGAGACTTACTTCTTGTCTGGATACCTGTGTGGACCTGGCCAATGATGTTTTCCAGAGGATGCTCTTTGTTTATTCTCTGTGCTGGTATCACATCCAGCCGTATTCCCTCTTCAAGATTACTTTGGTTTAGATCAGGATTGTCTTCAGTTGTGATGAGAGGAGCTTGGAGGTTCTGATCATTGTGTTCCACATTGTCAGCAGTATTAGCATCAGAGGTCTCTTCTGCATGGATTGAGGAGGCTTCATTACAGATTTCTTGGTTAGAGAGATTGATGCTTGTGGTGTTGGAAGTACCGGCTTCACCTGTACTGGCTTCAATAGCTTCTGCCACTGATGGAGGATCAATGGATGGTCTTTTCATCCTGATGTAGGGACTGGGAAAATCCAGTCTGTAGTCAGTAGAAGAGGTTGAGGCAGAAGATGTTGATTTTGAAGAAGAACACTCCATATTTGAGAATATGAGAGGCTCAAATATCTGGGTGAAGGAGTCTATATCAAAGAGCCAGTTAGGACCTTTGCCTTGTTCACAGACAACAAGTTCCCTGCAATCCACATTAGCAGATTCTTCCACAATCCGAGTCCTAGAATTGAACACTCGGTAGGCCTTTGATTGAGAGGAGTAACCCACAAAGTAACCTTCATCAGACTTTGCAACGAATTTAGGAAGAACTCCATGTGTGATGAGGATGGTACATGGACATCCAAAGGGCTTCAGGAAGCCAATGTAGGGAACTCTTTTGAGCCATAGTTCATAGGGTGTTTTCTTGAAAGGCTTAACAATAAGGACTCTATTCTGCACATAACAAGCTGTGCTTACTGCTTCTGCCCAGAAAGTAAGGGACAGCTTTGAGTCAGCCAGCATAGATCTTGCTGATTCAATCAGAGTCCTATTTCTTCTTTCAGCAACCCCATTTTGTTGAGGGGTTCTTGGAGCACTGTATTGCCTTTCAATGCCCTTGCTCTCACAGAAACTGTTCAAAGTGTGTTTTTTGAACTCTGTTCCCTGATCAGACCTTATGATCTTTACCTTCAGATTGCTTTGGTTCTCTACCCTAAGAATATAGGATTTAAGAATCTCAGCAGTTTCATCTTTTGTTTTTAGGAAGAATAACCATGAGAATCTGGAGAAGTCATCAGTTATCACCAGACAGTAGGACTTTTTACCCATTGACATGACATTCGTAGGACCAAAGAGATCCATATGCAGTAACTGGAGAGGGGTGTCATTTGTGTTCAATGTCTTGGGCTTGTGGGAACTCTTGTGTTGTTTTCCCTTCAAGCAGGCAATGCAGTGATCGTCTAGCTAGAATTCTTTGTCAGGAAGCCCTCTGACAAGATTGTCCTTCACTAATTTATTGATTGTTTTGATGTTAACATGGCTTAACCTCCTGTGCCAGAGAGCGGATTCATCAACTGATGCCTTTGACAGAAAACATGAAACACTACCAGATGGAGTGGCTTCATTCATGTCAAGCACATATAAGTTGTCCTTTCTACGAGCAGTTAGGAGAATCTTGTCGGGAGGGGGTTTAGATAGGCCAGGAGCTAACACGAAACATTCTTTGTCAGTGAAGAGCATCCAATGCTTTCGATCACATACTTGGGAAACACTCATGAGATTGAAGTCAAGTTCTTTAACATAGTTGACTCTTTCAATACTCATCCTTTCATTGGACACAGTTCCTTGTCCAGTGATAGATCCACCCTTTGAGTCACTCTCAAAAGCAACATATCCTCCATTGAAATGTCTGAAGTTAGAAAGGATGGACCTGTTGCCTGTCATGTGCCTGGAACAGCCGCTATCTACCACCCAAGTATTGTGTTTGTTGCCTGGCTGTCCCTGCACATGGAAGATATCTAATTAGTGGGAGGATCATTGTAGCATGCAGCATTGTAGAAGATCGTTGCTAATTTGCCATTGTCAGCATGCTTGCAGTCAATGGAACCAATAGTTATGCTTGGAGATTGTTTGGCCTTCCATTGCTGTGTTGGTGGTTTTCTAGCTTTCTTTATATTGTCGGCAGAAGATGTTGTTGCGGACAATTTTGGCTTATCCACAGCCGATTTTGCTGCTGAGGGCTTTGCTGGAGCAGTAGCAGTTTTTGCTTTGTCAGCAGCAGATACTTTTGCTGCAGATGCCGTTGTTTTTTATTTTGCTTTGTCAGCAGCAGAGAATTTTGCTGCTGGAGGCTTTGCCTTTGGTTTCCTGGACTTTACTCTATCAGTAGCGATTTTGTTTGCTGCTGATGAGTTGAGCACAGATGAATGATTTTCAATCTGGTTAAAAGGGTTGAACTTGCATGTTGCAGCAAAGTGGTTTGATTCCTTACATATGATGCAAGTTTGTTGAGGTTTCTGCATCTTCACTCTTTGAGGGGATAGAGATTCTCTGAACTTTGTTGCCTTTGCATCATAGCTTCTCACCTGTTTGTTTCTGTTTGTTTTCTCAAAGACATGCTGCTTTGAGTTTCTTTGGTGTTCACAGTAGTGAAAGCAGGTGCTGGCAGTGTGATTGTATTTGCCGCACACAAAGCAGGATAGTGCTATCTTGTCCCGGTGAAAGTCCACATAGTTCTTACTTTGAAACAAATCTTTGAAGTTCCAGGGATGAGCTTTGTTATGCTCAAAAGTGGCTTCTTCTAGTGTCTTTTGAACATATGGACCTTTTTCTCCAGGTGTATGAAAACTATCAAACACCTTTGGCTTTGATTGAGGCTTGGGGTTGGTGAAACCTGATGTCTCTCCCTTTTCAATGTTTAGCTTTCTTCCATTTTGAGGATAGCTAATCTTGATTTGTTTGAATGGGATGGGAGCTGGAATAGTTGGAGTAACAACAGGACATTCAGTTTTATTCAGAACAGCTTTAGAGATAGGAGCAGATGGGACTGCACTAGTTTCACAGTGGTCTGAGCAGGTTGACTCAGATTCTGAAGAGGTGGAGCAGTCTTCCACGAAACATGCATCCATTGAAGGATCAAGGTTTCGGTTTGCCGTGTCAAGATTTGCAGTATTGAAGCTTGGTTCGTGAATGGCAACATAGTCAGCAGGAGGAGGAACTGTCTTGTACTCGTCATCATGATATCCAAGTCCAGTTTTTACCCTTTCATGGATTTGAATATCTAACAATCTTTGTAACTTTTTAGATGAAAATTCATATTTTTCAACATGAACTTTCTGTTCAGCTAGTTCAGCTCTGGTAGTTTTAAGTTTTACTAATAGATCATCAATCTGAGTTTCAAGATTGGTTTGTTCATGTTTTAAAGAAGAAATCTCTTTCTTAAGGCAGTTAGTCTTTTCTTTGTAACTGTCTTCGACCTTTTTGAATTCAGATTTCATTTGGTGAAACTCTTCATTTTGATCTATTAGATTTTGGTTATGCTTTCTATAACCTAAAACTTTGTCAATGCAAGCTTGAGAGCAAAGATGTTCAAATACCTGAGGTGGTATTTCTGCATTGTCTGCCATAAGTGCTTGGTTGGAGGCAGGAACATCTTCATATTGAAAACTCCAGTCAAATTCTGTAGTTCCAACATTTGCACAGGCTGCAGTTTGTGCTGGAGGAGTTCCTTGCTGCTGCTGTTGTTGCTGCCTGGGCTGACCTTGGTAAGCTTGTCTTTGATAGCTGGCACCCTAATTGGCTTTAGGTGCCTTGCACCCATTTGGTTACAGTTGTAACATCGGATCTTGCTTTTATCAAGCCCAACTCTGGTGTTTGAGTTGTTGCTTGGAACTGATCTCCCGTTCTAGAATAAAACCTTTTTGCTCTGAGGGAGAGCATGGCATATGAGTGCTGAATATCGATTTCTTCAAGATCATCTGGATGAAAGCATTCCAGATCCTCCTTTATGAAGTGCATACTGCTTGAGTTGTCAGAGACAAAAGCAGTAGAGGTTGGCTGTTGAGGAGGTGCCTCAAGAAGAAATGGTGATGAGTTGGATTGTGAAGCAGTTGGTGTTTTGAGGATGAGTAACAATAGGAGGATAGTAGTTGCTTGCACTAGGACCAGAATGATCAGAGTGAAGCGCTGAGGTGGTGGTGGAGGAAGTGGTAGCTGATTGATAACTGGAGCTCCTTTCTTTAGCTTGATTCATTTCTAATTCATAGGTTTTGAGCATGCCAAAGAGCTCAGTCATCTGAAGAGTCTTCAGATTCTTTGTTCTTCTGATGGACACTGTATATAATGTCCAACAACTAGGAAGAGATCTTATGAACTTCTTGAGAATGTCTTCATTCTCCAGCTTTACCTTGGAGCACTGCAGTTCTCCAACCAGGTACGTGTACCAGTTATATAAAACTGTTAGTGACTCACCTTCCTTCCAGACGAAGTTTTCATACTGTTGCTTGAGAATGTCACGTCTGTTCTCCTTGACCTCCTCAGATCCAGCAAACATCTTTTCCAAGGTTCCCCATAATTCCTTTGCAGTTTTGTGAGCCTTGAAATTGTGAAAAACTTCATTTGGAAGGCACATTTGGATAGCTCCTAATGCCTTGATGTCCACCTCCATTTTCTTGATGTCTTCTTCAGAATACTTGGAGGGATCCTTAGGATTGTCCTCCGGAGTCAGCAGAGGCCACCATGGGAACATAAGGTCCATCCCTTATGGATTTCCACATTCCGTATTCATGGTAGCAGAAGAAGCTTTCCATACGGTTCTTTCACATATCATAGTCCTCCCCAGACACCAACCTCGGTGGTCGGTTGATACTTCCGATGTCTTCAGATCCATGACTTTGTGCCATTTTGTTTTGTGTGACTTGATCAAGAATAGAGTTTTGAATAGAATCAGAAAGTGATTAAACAAATGTTAGTTTGTTTAATCTTGAGCCAAAGCTCTGATACCACTTGTTGGATCGTAAGATTACAAGGTGATTCTATTCTAGTTGATATTGGCGGAAACAATAACAACCAACAAAGTAAACAGCAAGAATTCTGATAAATGCACTGTTGTATTAGACTTCTAAGATTACAAGTTTACAAGTAAAACACTATCAAGAAGCACTATGAAAGCACAGCAAGCACACTTACAATGAAGTGTTTACATAGTATTTATAGTAACTTATAATCAAGACAGACCCTTGATTCTAAGGATCAGATCTAACATAAGCCGTTGATCTTGTTTATTAATCTAAATTACACGCAAAGGCTAATCTAGTTAACTTTACTGAAACGACTTCTTAGGCATCATTGTTTGCATGCTTGGAGAAGCGCGTTATTGTCCTTTATTGGTTGCACCAGTGAGGTTCCTTCTGCTTGGAGTGTGGCAGTTGCTTTAACAGAAAGGTGTCAGAGGCGCTTCACATGGATAGTCAGCTGCAACGTTTGGTCTTCAGAGAATAAAGCTATCAGCAGTAGAAATGAGAGTATTGCTGCTGATAAGCCTATCAGCAGCAACTTGTGTTGAACGCTGCTGATAAGTCTATCAGTAGCAACAAGTGTTGAATGCTGCTGATAAGCCTATCAGCAGCCATATGTGATGAATGCTGCTGATAAGCCTATCAGCAGCCATATGTGATGAATGCTGCTGATAAGTCTATCAGCAGCATTTGTACTTAGAATAATTTGGTAGCAATCAGTCTTTGGTTCTACAAGGATGATGTTCCTAAATCGGTATCTGCGTTAACCAATTTATCATAGATTTGGTACATCTCAGAAACCACCCAAGTTGTTAAGTCTTGCAGATTATCCTAACTGGAAAGATTGGTTTAAGCAGTTCGTGTCCTTTACTGATACAAGTTTATGGATTCCAATATTGGAAGGTTATACTCATCCGACATACACTTGGATGGGAAAGGATGATGTTCCTAAATCGGTATCTGCGTTAACCAATTTATCATAGATTTAAACAATTCAAGTCTTCTCAACAATTGTGGGAAGCGTTACAAAAGCGGTGTGAAGGTAGTTTGGATGTTAAGAAAAGCAGAAAAGAATTACTGAAAAAGCAGTTCTTAGTATTCAAGCACTTTCAAAATGAATCTTTAGATGATCTTGCAACGAGATTCTATCATTTGTTTAGTGCATTGTCAAGTGCTTCAATGGTTTATGAGACTGAAGAGATAAATGATAAGTTCTTGGAGGCATTACCATCTAAATTTGATGTGTATTCAGTTTTGATAAAAGAGAATGTCAAGTATAAAACTATGTCTCCTGAAGATGTTCTTGGCAAGATTCAATCACATGATTTGAATATGAAAAAGAAGGAAACCTATATGGAGCATATTCAAGATCCTTCAATGTATTTTGCTAAGACTTCTCGCAAAACTGGTGCAGGGGTTGCGGTCTTCTCTGGTGATACTCAAGATGCTTCTAATGATCATTGTTCTGGGGTTCCTCGTCATTCTGGTTTCTCTGCAAACACAGCTTCTTCATCATCTGGAATACATAATGTAAATCACAGAGTTGCTGATGATTATTTAGCAATATTTTCTTCCTTTATGGCATCTTATGAAAATTTTATTGGAGGAAAGATTCACAATCCAGATGTTATTGAAGAGAATTTCAGACAAATTGATCTTGTTGATCTGGAAGAGATGAACATTCAATAGAACGTGGCTTGTGCTGAAACTGAAAAGCAAAATGAAATTGTCGCTCAGAAGAACAAAGAAATTTCTGATAAAGAATCTGAAGTGATCAAATTACATAGAAAGCTGGAGAATTTTGAAAACTCATCTGTGGTATTGGATTACTTTAATGCAGTGCTGATCCTACGAAACGAGTTGCTAGAATTGGGTTTGTTCCTTGTTGCTGGTCATCAGAAGAAGAATTCATCAAAGGTGACTAAACAAGTTTATGTTCAAAAGAAGCCAGCTGACAGATCAGTAAAATCTTCGGAAGCTTGTTCTTTTGGTAGTTCATCAAATTCAAGAAAAAGTCCTTATATCAGAAATCATCAAGATAGAAAGTTTGCTTTCACTGTAATGAAGCTGGTCATATTCTGATTCATTGTCCTTATAAGAATCAAGACTAGAAGCCTATGATTTCAGAAATAGGAAAATTCAAGTGTGTTCCCCCACAACAAAAAGTGGTGACGATTCTTAAACGACCTAATATGGGAAAGCCTACTTCTTGTGTTGTAAAGAATGTTATTTTGAGGAAATCGGTGCCTAGTCAATCATTTGCTAAATCTTCGGGATTTAAGCAACATGATAACCAATTTTCTAAACCAGTTGTTGGTCATACTGTTGTGAAAAATGTTGCTGCTTTTCAAAAGCAATCTGAGATTCCACGTGTTGGAATCACAATAGATTCTCAACCTGAGGTCAAACTTTCTAGACCAAAAAGAAGGAGACGAAATAGAAAACTGAAGAAACTTTTGAAAACATCTGAATCTGATAATCATAAATCTAATAATGTTTTTCCAGTTAATCATAATGTGTTTTCAACGAGAAGGTCTGATTGTGATACTTATGTTCCACAGGTTGATGACAAAGTAGATTGCGAACTAATTGAAGTTGTTTATTTTGATCCTTTTGGACGACCCAAGACCACAATGGCTTGGGTTCCTATTTCTAACTGATTTTCTTTGTTTATGTAGGGGCAACCAAGGAGGACTTTCAACAATACGTGGTATGTGGATAGTGGTTGTTCTCGACATATGACAGGGAATATTCGTTTGCTGGAAGATGTTAATATTGGTGTTGGTTATGTCGCTTTTGTTGTAAATAAAGGTAGGTACATAACTGGTGAGGGTACTTTGAAGAACGATAAAGTCAAATTTAAGAAAGTGAACTTTGTAGAGCAACTTGAACACAATATTTTGAGTGTATCTATAGGTCCCTCGGGTGTGGCGGATCGTCACATGCAAGTGGGTCTACTAGTCGGACCGGGTGCAGAAAGCCCGTGACTAGGTGGAGAGTCTAGCTAAACAAAGTAAACCGACAAGAGAAAACACTTTAAACGTTCTTTGTATTTTAAACACTTGAAGGTTACAGAGAAAAGCACTGAGGTTACAATCTGCGTATTTGCGTCTATGCCCGCGTACTTAACTTCTGTCAACCTATCCTATTTATACAGGACCTGATGCCTGCGCACTTAGCAAGTGCGTAGGGCAAAATGCTCTTGCGTACTTAGCAAGTACGCAAAGTTACTCTTGCGTACTTGCCAAGTACGCAGGAGCTTTCTCCTGCGCACTTACAAGTGCGCAAAACACTTGGAGAATTCTGCAACATTCAATATGTAAACGTAAATACAACTCGATAAACTAATACATAAAGACTCTTACATATAAAGACAATTACAAACAAGACAAAACAACCTAAGACTAAGACTCTATCTATCCAGAGTGTTTGTCATAGAAAAGTGCTTCAACAAACTCCCCCTTGACAACAGCTCTAGATAATCTTCAGTCTTCGGGCTTCATAGAAAAGTGTCCTCCTGTCCAGACCTGGTCATGCCCTCTGGGCTAGTCCCTGTTGTGTCTAAAAATCATAGACACGACCGTGCCAGGCCAAGGCACGGTCGTGCCTGTCAGACTTGTCTAGATTGTGCTCCTGTTGATCAACCCGGTCGCGCCCCGACTAGCGCGGTCGCGCCCGTGGCTTGAGCACGATCGTGCCCTTCCGAGGCACGGTCATGCTAGACTCAGAATTTTTAACAGAATTATAATTTTTATATTTTAATCAGTAAATGTTTCAGATTTTATAAAGATATGTTTTCTGCATTTAAAAAAAAATAATAATAATAATAAATAGATTAAAAGTTTAATCTTGGCATAAATATAATTTATTAAAAAGTTTATAAAAATTAAATATATATTTATCATCTTACACTTAAATGATATTTTAAACAATTAAGTTACAAAATTTATAAATAATGATGATTTATTTAATTTACATTTTAAATCAAAATCATTTATTTATTTATACTTAATTACAATTAACATTTACATTATTTCATAAACTATAGTTATACACTTATTTATTTAATTCAAACCTAATCAAGTTGATTCAAACATATTTTACCTCAAACTTTATATATTTTATCCAATACTTTTTAAATACAAATCAATGGTTTTATATACAAATTCAACTTTCATTTTAGACTTAAACTTTATGCATCTATGTGATTCAATACATATTACTCTTTAGGTTAAAGTGTGCATTTCAAGGATCTTATTGCTATCTATATTCCTTGTTAGCTTCACTTCTATACCAAGTGAGTATTCACAACCCCTTTTACTCTTTTACACTTTTGGGGTGAAACATGAACCATATACAAATTACATGTTTACACTTATACAAACAACACCATTACAAATTCTATTACATTCATGTGTGCAATTTGAGCTTTATGCCCGAGGACTATTTGTGCTAACTTTTGCATACTATTATGTACAATCATTAACTATACAAGCCGACGGTTTTCAATGATAGATCTATTGAGTCTGACAAACCCACCCAAGTGGAGGTGATTGATACCGACAACACAATTTGCATACTAGTTACTAAGGCTTGATTGTACTTGGTTACACAATAGCGGCTCCCCATAAATGCCTTATTTATCATGTTATGTACAGGATTTGTTTTCAACTATATGCTATCTATATACAATTGTGTTATACTCACCAACTTTTTAGTTGACTTTATTTTATTCATGTTTCAGGCCCTAATATGTGAGATTGATTCAAGACGTGTTCAACATAGGATTTGGACTTAGCAATATTAAATCAAGAAGTTTATGAATTGTTTATTGTTCTTTGTTTGGATTTGGTTTATACGTGGATTTTGGGTAATAGAAATTTAACTTTAATATATTTCAATTTAGTCAACCTTGTGCTATGAACAGTCTTACATGTCCCGCCCCGATGATTCCGCCATCGGTCGGGGTGTGACATGTTGGAAGAAGAATCTGATTGAAAGGATTAAACTTACAATTTGTAGCAAAGTGGTCTGATTCTCCACAGATGATGCAAGATTGTTTAGGTTTTGACAACTGCTCCCTTGATGGAGAAAGAGATTTTCTGAATTGAGTTGTCTTAGCTTCAAATCTTCTTACCTATTTGTTCTTCTCTGTCTTCTCAAAAGCATGTTGCTTGAGGTTTCTTTGCTGCTGAAGGTAGTAGAAGCAGGTGCTGACAGTGTGGTTATATTTTCCACAGACAAAACATGATTTTGCCAGTTTATCCCTTGAAAGATTCACATAATCCTTTCTTTTGAAAAGGTCTTTGAAATTCCAAGGGTGAGCTTTGTTGTGCTCAAAAGTAGCTTCTTCCAATGTTTTTTGAACATATGGAACCCTTTCTCCAGGCGCATAACATATGTCAAACACCTTCCTTGGCTGGACTGAAGATGAGGACTGACCCTTTTTAGTATTTAGCTTCCTACCTTCTGGAGGATAGCTAATTTTGATTTGTTTGAATGGTGTAGGAACTAGTACTGAAATGGCTGGTACTTATGCTGAATGGACTTCATCTTTAGTCAGAGTGACTTGAGGGGCAGGAGGAGATGAAGCTTCACTTGTTTTAGTGGAGTCTGAGTAAGTTGAATCAGACTCTGATGAGGTAGTGCATTCTTGTACCAATGGTTCATCCTTAGAAGGATCAAGATTTCTGTTGGCCATATCAAGATTTGCCAGATTGAAGCTTGGTTCATGAATGGTCACGTAGTCAGCAGGAGGTGCAACGGCTTGATATTGTTCAGCATGATACCCCACACCAGTTTTTACCTTATCATGAATTTGAGCATCCAAAAGTCTTTGCAGCTTTTTAGATGCAAATTCATATTTGTCGACATGAACCTTTTGTTCTGCCAATTCTTCTCTGGTAGCTTTTAATCTGGCCAGTAGATCATCAATCTGAGTTTCAAGATTGGTTTGTTCATGTTTTAATGATGAAATCTCTTTCTTTAGGCAGTTAATTTTTTCTTTGTAACTGTCTTCGACCTTTTTGAATTCAGATTTCATTTGGTGAAACTCTTCATTTTGATCTATTAGGTTTTGATTGTGCTTTCTGTAGCCTAAAACCTTATCAATACAGGCTTGGGAACATAGATGTTCATATACCTGGGGCTGTATCTCAGTTGTGTCTGCCATAAGAGCTTGGTTGTTAGTAGGCAGGTCTTCATACTGGAAGCTCTAGTCGAAGTCAGATGTTCCAACAGCTACACAAGCTACAGTTTGAGCTGGAGGAGTAGCTTGTTGCTGTTGATGTCTTGGTTGGGTTTGGTGAGCGGATGGGTTTGCCCTAGGTGCCTTGCATTCTCTAGCAAAATGACCCAGTTGGTTACAGTTGTAACATTTTAATTTGCTTTTATCCAAGCCAACTCTGGTGTTTGAGCTGTTGCTTGGAATGGGTCTTCCAGTTCTAGAGTTGAACCTTTTTGCTCTTATGGAGAGCATGGCATACGAGTGCTGTATATCCATTTCTTCTAGATCATCTGGATGGAAGCACTCAAGATCCTCCTTGATAAAGTACATGTTGCTTGAGTTTTCAGAAACAAAAGAAGAAGTGGTTGAGGCTTGAGAAGGAGCTTCAAGGAGAAATGGTGATGTGTTTGTTTTAGAGGTGAGAGTTTGAGGATGTGTGACTAAGGGAGGATAGTAATTGCTAGTACTGGGGCCTGAGTGCTCAGAGTGAAAATCAGATGAGGTGGTGTTGGATGTGGAGGCTGTTTGGTAGCTTGAGCTCCTTTCCTTGGCCTGAATCATTTCTAATTCATAGGTTTTGAGCATACCAAATAGCTCAGTCATCTGAAGAGTCTTCAGATTATCAGTTCTTCTGATGGACACTGTGTAGAGTGTCCAGCAAGTAGGTAGAGATCTGATGAATTTTTTAAGAATGTCTTCATTCTCCAACTTTACTTTTGAGCACTGCAACTCACCTACAAGATAAGTATATCTGTTATATAAAACAGTTAGAGACTCACCTTCCTTCCAGATGAAGTTTTCGTACTGCTGCTTGAGGATGTCTCTTCTGTTTTCCTTAATTTCCTCAGATCCAGCAAACATCTTCTCGAGGGCCTCCCATAGCTCCTTAGCTGTTTTGTAACTTCTGAAGTATGAAAGACTTCATTTGGAAGGCACATTTGGATAGCTCCTAGTGCCTTGAAGTCTACCTCCATTTTCTTGATATCCTCTTCTGAGTACTTGGAGGGATCATTTGGAACTGTTGCTTCTCCAGAGTCAGCCGATGCCACCATGGGAGTGTATGGTCCATCCCTGATGGATTTCCACATTCCGTACTCCTGATAGCAGAAGAAGCTTTCCATGCGATTTTTCCACATGTCGTAGTCTTCTCCAGATACCAACCTTGGTGGTCGGTTGATGCTGCCGATGTCTTAAAAACCATTGCTTTGTGCCATTTTTGTTTTGTGATTTTGGGTGACTTGATCAAAGAGAGAGTTTAGAATAGAACAAAAAGTTATTAAACAAGTGTGAGTTTGTTTAATCTGAGCCAAAGCTCTGATACCACTTGTAGGATCGTGAAATTACAAGATGGTTCTGTTCTTAGTTGAGATTGGTGGAAACAATAACAACTACACAATTACAATCGAGTACACAGAAAGAATACTGATAAGAAAACTGTTGTATTAAGCTTAGTGAATAAACGATTACAAATGAAAGCTCAGTTAAGAAGCACACTTACAATGAAGTGTTTACACAGTATTTATACTAACTTAGAATCAAGACCGACCCTTGATTCTAAGGATCAGATCGAACACAGACCGTTGATCTTTTATACAAAAGCTAATAATACACGTTAAAGCTAAACTAGCTAACTTTATTGAAGCGTTTACTTTATTCATCATTGTTTGCATGCTCGGGGAGGAGCATTGTCGTCCGTCATTGGTTGCACCATTGAGGTTCCTTCTGCTTTGAGTGTGTCAGTTGCTTTTGCAGAAAGTTGTCAGTGACGCTTGGCATGGATAGTCAGCTGCAACGATTTGTCTTCAAGGAACATAGCTATCAGCAGCAAGAATAAGAATAATGCTGCTGATAAGCCTATCAGCAGCAACTTGTGTTGAACGCTGCTGATAAGTCTATCAGCAGCAACAAGTTTTGAATGCTGCTGATAAGCCTATCAGCAGCAACATGTGTTGAATGCTGTCAGCAGCCATATGTGTTGAATGCTGCTGATAAGCCTATTAGCAGCATTTGTACTTAGAATAATTTGGTAGCAATCAGTCTTTGGTTCTACATTGCTCATGATCGGCTTTAGTCTTGGAATAGATTAAGATATCATCAATGAAGACGATCACGAATTTGTCAAGGTACGGTTTGATCACACGATTCATGAGGTCCATGAAAACTGCGGGTGCATTGGTTAGCCCAAAAGGCATAACCATGAACTCGTAATGACCATACCTTGTTCAGAAGGCAGTCTTTGGAATATCATCTTCTTGTACACGGAGTTGGTGATAACCGGATCGAAGATCAATCTTCGAGAAGCAAGTAGAACCTTGAAGTTGATCAAAGAGGTCATCAATTCTAGGTAAAGGATAACGGTTTTTGATAGTAAGCTTGTTGAGTTCGCGGTAGTTAATACACATGCGAAATGATCCATCCTTTTTTTTGACGAATAAGACGGGTGCACCCCACGGTGAATGACTTGGACGAATGAATCCCTTGTTGGAGAGCTCTTGGAGTTGACTTGCAAGTTCTAGCATTTCAAAAGGTGCAAGACGGTATGGAGCTCTAGCCACGGGGTTAGCTCCGGGCAAGAGATCAATGTGAAATTCTACTTGTCGAACGGGTGGAAGACCGGATAGATCTTCGGGAAAATCCCGAATAATGGGAATGTCTTGTATACTCTTCTTTTTGACATCTTTTTGAACAATATGAGCTAAGAAGGCCACGTATTTCTTTCGTAGGTACTTTTGGGCGGTAGTGCATGACATTAACTTAAGTCCTTTGCAAGGCTTTTCACCAAAGACTCTTAACGTTTCTCCCGACGGTAGAGGTATTCGGATGCACTTCTCGAAACAGATGATTTCGGCATGATGATTTGATAGCCAATCCATGCCTATGATTATATCAAAACTTCCTAGTGGCATTGGTACAAGGTTGATTGGAAATGTATGTTCATTAAGTTCTAGAGAGCAGTCATAGATAATAGACTCAATTGTAAGTGAATCACCATTTGCTATTTCAACAGTGAAGGTTTTCTCTAGTTGGGATCGTGTCTTTGCAAGTAAGGGTTCAAAGTTAAGTGACACAAAACTCTTATCGGCACCGGTATCAAATAAAATGGAGGCATATTGACTATTGACAAGGAACGTACCATTGACCACATCATTGTTGGCTTGAGCCTCATTGGCATTTAAGTTGAAAGCACGCCCACGAGCTCCGCCTTGTCTAGCATTGACTAACCTTGGGCACTGATCACGGAAATGGTTTGGGTCGCCACATTCATAACAGGCACACCCATTTGCAATAACGAGAATACCTTGATTAGCCACTTGCGGATTGGTTCGGATTGGTGGGTTGACTTGGCCCGCAAGAGCTTTGGCCCTACACACATTAACCGTATGGCCATATTTCCCACAATAAGTGCAAAGGCGACATGAGATGTTTTGAGGATGATGATAGTTGCATGTGGCACAGAGTGGGTAGATACCCACGTATGGCTTTTTGGCTGGTGCTTGAACCATTGGAGCAAGTTGATTAACGGGCATGGCAGGAGCGACCATAGCATAGTTTCTAGCCTTTCTTTTCTTATTATGTCGGGAGGGTTCAGTTATGGCTTCTTTGTTGTGGGTGGAAGGAGTTACAGTGTCGGAGACTTTCTTTGTGCCCTTTTTAGTAAGAGTCCCCGCCTTCACATGGTTATCGGTTAAGGTAGCGGATAGACTGATAGCATCTTCAAGTGTTGCGGGATTTCTCCCTAGAACAGTATCTTGAATTTGCCTAGGTAACCCACCAATATATTTTTCAATGTAGCGAGATAAAGGTGTGACCATGTGGGGCACGAGGAGACTTAACTCATGGAACCGAGTTGTATAAGCCAATTTTTCTCCACTATCTTGAGCAAGATCCCAAAATTCAGCTTCAAGTTTCTTTACTTCAATTCGAGGACAGAATTCCTCGGTCATTAGCCTTTTAACCTCATCCCAAGGTAAGACCATTGCTACATCCACACCTCTATTCCTTTTCTCCCCATTCCAGCACGTGAGTGCCCGTTTTTGTAGGACACTTGTGGCATGACGAACACGAAGGTTGTCGGGGCAGTCACTATTGAGAAAAGTATTCTCAATACTTTCGAACCATTGAAGGAGTCCCGTAGCTCTTTCGATATCATAGAACTTGAGAGGGTTACACGAGTTGAAATGCTTGAAGGTGCATTGAGTTGGGTTCGCACCACCATTTCCACCATTACCACCATTAGCCCCATGGCTACCATTGGCGGCACCATTGGCTTGGGTGAATTGAGTTACGAGTTGTGCAAGAATGGTAGCGATGTCGGTGTTGGTGTTGGCCACGGGAGCACGACGAGGAGGCATTCTACAGTTTTTCACAAGACAAGAAAAGATGTAAGAATTTATGAATGTTGTTTGGGTTTAAAAGAATAAGATAACAAATAAAATAGTAATTCATAGTTGGGATTGTACTCAAATAGTGATATAATCACTTGAATACTATGACATATTAAGGTTAATTAAACTCATATAATTTTCAAGGAGACATGTTTTAGCCTATAAGTAAACACTCATCCCGGGAATTCCCAAGAAAGCATACGGGTCCCTCGGTTGATTGGGATTTATGTGAAATGCTTTCCTAGACAGAAAACCCAGAATACAGGTGTCACCCTTCCAGATTGCACGTGTCCTCAAAAAACTAATAAAGTTTAAAAGCCTTAACGAGGAAATAAATTTTTTTATAGATTTAGTTCCATGAAGTTTCCACATGCTAAGATGATAATGATAAAGAATTAGGCAAGAAGGTTATGAGGTTTAGGATAAGGGTAGGGATATTGTTTTATTTAATTTATTATTTAAGTATAGTCTAATAAGTCATGAATTTTTTTTTATAAGTAAGGTACCAAAAATTAAATAATAACTAATCATAGTAAGCATGTAACACATAGTATGTAACACATATCATGTAGCACGTAATCATATAAACATGAAGCATGGCATAAGTGGGTGTCCTAAAGTTGTAGTCTAGGTCAAGGTGTCTAATAACCTAATTCCCTATAACCAAGGCTCTGATACCAGTCTGTCACACCCCGACCGTTGGCGGAATCATCGGGGCGGGACATGTAGACTGTTCATGAGCACAAGGTTGACTAAATTGTAATATATTAAACATCAAGTGCATTTCAAATAATCCAACACAACCAAATCCAAGAAAGAACATAATTGAAATACATAAAATCCTTTATTCAAATTAACTAAGTCCCAAAGCCTATGTGAAGCAAATCTTGATCAAATCACACATTAGTACCTGAAACATGAATAAAATAAGGTCAACTAAAAAGTTGGTGAGCATACACAGGTTTGTATATAGATAGCATATAGTTTGTAAATAAACAAATCCTTACATATCATTATAAAATAAGGCATTTATGGGGAACAGCTATTGTGTAACCAAGTACAATCAAACCTTTGTAACTAGCATGCAAAAATTGTGTTGTCGGTAACAATCACCCTACGTGGGTGGGTTTGTCAGACTCAACAGATCTATCATTGTTTACCGTCGGCTTGAATAGTTAATGATTGCACATAATCGCATACAAAAGTTAGCACAACTAGCACTCGGGCATAAAGCTCAAATTGCACACATGAATATAAAGCGGATTTGTACTTGTGTAGTTTGTGTAAGTGTAAGCAATAGTGTTGTATATTGTTCATGTTCCACCCCAAAAGTGTAAAAGAGTAAAATGGGCTATGTAATACGCACTTGGTTTGAAGGCGTAGCTAACACGAAATACTAGATAGTAATAAGGATCCTTGAAAAGCACAAGTTAACCTAAAGTGTAATGTATATTGTATCAATAGCGTGCACAAAGTTTGAGTCAAATGTTGAACTTGGATTTGTGTATAAAGCCATTGATTTGTATTTGAAAGTATTGAATACGATATAAAGTTTGAAATAAATATTTTTGGAACATTTTGATTAAGGTTTGAAATTGAATAGCTAAATAAGTAGGTTAAATAATTATTGTTTATGAAAATAGTGTACGTATTTGATGTAACTAAGTATAAATAAATAATTGTTTTTGTTTAAATATAAAGTAAATAAATAATCATTTCCTTATTTATTTATTTATAAAATATGTAACTTAACCATTAAGATACTTTTTAAATGAAAGGTTTAACAATAATTATAAATTTAAATTTTTTTATAAATTTTAAATAAATAATTTTCTATTTATTCCAAGATTAACTATTTGATCTTTCTAAATAGAATTAATGCATTTTTATAAAAATCAATTATTTTTATTTTGAAATTTACTCAGAGATATTTATTGTTTGAAAAATATATAAAAATTATTTGATGTAACTAAGTATAAATAAATAATTGTTTTTGTTTAAATATAAAGTAAATAAATAATCATTTCCTTATTTATTTATTTATAAAATATGTAACTTAACCATTAAGATACTTTTTAAATGAAAGGTTTAACAATAATTATAAATTTAAATTTTTTTATAAATTTTAAATAAATAATTTTCTATTTATTCCAAGATTAACTATTTGATCTTTCTAAATAGAATTAATGCATTTTAATAAAAATCAATTATTTTTATTTTGAAATTTACTCAGAGATATTTATTGTTTGAAAAATATATAAAAATTATAATTCTGCCAAAAATTTAACTCACACACGACCGTGCCTAGGAAGGGCACGGTCGTGCTCGAATCACGGGCGCGGCCGTGCTAGTCAGGACGCGACCGGGTTGATCAAACGGAGACATAACTAGACAAATCACTAGGCACGACCTCGCCTTGGCTCGGCACGATCGTGTCTTTGATTCTGAGACACGACTGAGATTAGCCAAAGTGCATGACTGGGTCTAAACAGGAGGACACGACCGCGCTGGTAACTAGCACGACTGCGTCTCATGAGGCACGACCGCACTAGATGATTAGCGCGACCGTGTCTCTTCCAAATCATACACGAATTGACTGATTCTTATATTGTTAGTGATGTAAATCATAGGGCTTTTATTTATAGTATTATTACGAGTATGATGGGATGTTTTAATTGTATTAACAACATGTTCAGGGTCGAAATCGATTAAACCATTTTGAATAAAACATAGATTCTGATTCGGGATGATATCTATAATGGAAGCACAAATTAATATGGGGCTTTTGATCTATGGACTTAAACGAACGAGGAAAAGGTTTCAATTACCTGGGAGGACGATGGATGAATAGAGTTCGGTAGAAAAGAGTTCCGGCGACGATGCGAACGGTCTCCGGCGTCTTCTGCTACAAATTCCGGCTACTTCAAAGGGTCAGTATCTTCTGGGAAAATTGTATATCGTGAATCTTCTGTTTGGTTTAGAGAATTCGGGTCGAAGGAAGGGTTTATGTTTTCTTTGAAATGTTTGAACGATTTTTTGAGTCCGAAGGAATTAAACTGGGACGTTTGTGTAATTGTAAATGTTATTACTCTCGTAAATGGAAATGAAGTGAGGAACGGTTACGGAACTCAACGATCGAGCGATTAAAACTGCATTTACGTTTCAACTGGTACTAGGCGCGACCGTGCCCAAACTAGGCGCGACCGTGCCTAGGCACCGGGCGCGATCGTTCCAGAGCAAGTCGCGCGACCGTGCCGAAGCACTTGGCGCGATCGTACCAGGACGAGGCGCGACCGTGCTTAATTAGGGTTTCTTGTTATCTTTCAACATTAGCTTTTGTAACTTTAGTTTTCGACAAATTCTATAAAATGATTACTTGTGTAGCGCTTGATAGTATACAACCGAGTAAGATTTGAGGATTTGTATTGAGTCATTGTATTTAATTTATGGCACAAGATAGAATAAGACAGTGCACTAGAATTAGGTTTAAAATACGTTACATTGAATTGAAATACGGATACTAAAAATCAGAAATGTTACATAGCTGATTCTTGAACGGTTCAAGAAATCAACTATGTCTCTTTACTGCAATGCTGCACCCTTCCATTCTGGTTCAGTGTTAGCTAACAGGTTGAATTCGTTAGTAAACGCCCGAGCCATGATCTGCAAAAACACACAGAAAACATAATCAGAACAACACGTATCATTGGAAATGAATAAACACGACTCAGTATAGCAGTTACTCTTTGAACTGAATTTCAGACTTAGGAATTTTTGCCAAGTGTTGGTCCTGCGTACTTAGCAAGTACGCAGGAGTTTCCTCTTGCGTACTTAACAAGTACGCATGAAGTGCTTCTTGCGTACTTGTCAAGTACGCTGGAAACGCACTTGGTGAAAAAGTCAGAAGTTTGAAATTCAACATGATGATCAAAAATTGGTGTGTATTGGGTCACCACTAGGTCGGAATCAATGATTCTAGCCTATGGGACCAACAACAACACCAAATACCTGCTAAAGTGGACCAATTTTGACCTAAAAATGTTTGACCGAACCACTGTCGGTTCAACTTCATGCATAAAGTCAAAATCAAAGACTAAAAAGGACGATTTAGAGTTGATTATGTGATCTAATCATGTTTTAATGATAAGAGGTTACCCAAACAACCCACAATTTGCCCTAAAAATCACGGATTGAACCTAGATTTTCTTAGTCAATGAATCGGTCCAAAATCAAGAGTTTTTGTGGATGGATTAACCCTAGATTCTCACCAAATCGATGTTATATGATGAGGAAACTTGTAGTGGGATGAAAAATCGGATTAAGTACACTTGGATTTTTGAGTAAAGATTTGCAGAGGGAAAAAAGGTATGTTTGAATGCGATGAAAAAGCCTGAAAATTTCGATGTCCCCTTTTTATACCCCACACCAAAAGACCGTGCGTACTTAATAAGTGCGCACATTTTAACTCATGCGTACTTACAAGTGCGCAAGCTTTAACTCTTGCGTACTTACAAGTGCGCATGACTTAACTCTTGCGTACTTGTTAAGTACGCAGGGATTACCTCATGCGCACTTACAAGTACGCACAAACCCTTAAGTGCACAAACTTTCAACTCAAATTTATGAAGTTTTTCAAGTCAAATAACGAACAAGTTAAAAATATTTAATCAAGAGGATTCAAATACAATTCAGGAAGGTTAAACACAAATATTTTTGGCTTTTCTGAATAAAATTGAACTATGAATAAACTCAAAATCTTTTTTTTTTGATATTTTCTAATAGAAATATACAAGTAATCTCACAAACTATTTTTGATCAAAGACACGAGCAGAGGATCATATCAGGCTATCTTTTAGCAAAAGCGATACGATATAAACATCAAAGAATATGGGATCATGTCATGGATTACTATTTATTCATACGTAATAAGCACATAAACAAGTAATTCATGTTGACAATATTATAAGATTTGAAACTATAAGTATCTTTGTCTCACATTCTTGTGTATAAAGTTATTATTTATAAGATATACAATGTGTACCCCACTGATATGCTATACTAATGTAAATTGCATTATCTCACGGCATCTAAGATTTTCCCAATGATTTTCTAAATTTTCAGAATGAAGTTACATCTATTAGCACAAGAAAAATCAAGCAGAATCCATAAGGATTATCAGGAATCATAAGATTCAGAATCGGGTGATTCATTTGTCTTGGTTTCATTTGATTTTCTTCATTGAATATCGGTATGATGATTCAGGATAATATATATGGTGTTTGAGTTTTAAGGTAAGGGGATCCAAATTTTATCTGGATTTGATTTCAATGAATCAGGAGTGATTCAAGGGTGAATACATGCTCAACAGTTAATGTAGAGACATGTCTTGATTCAATCTCTCCTTGCATACTTGTGAGTATGGGCGGTGAGATGAACCGCATTAATTGTGATAACGACATAACCCGAAACTGACCTCAAAAGAAAATTATTGCCAAAATCTAACATCCTTTATCTGATAATGATCTTTTCTATTCTTTTACGCACACACACTTGCAAACATGGGTTCAAATCACAGTTGTAGTTTAGATTTAGTTTCCACACTACTAGTGATTCAAAGACGCATACAGCCTGCTGACAATTTAAATTACTTGTAAATAAGCAGATTAAAAACATAATAAGTTAAACAATTAAGTAAGCATGACACAATCATTTCCCATATGAGCAGTCTGTGACGTTTAGATCATTTCGGATGTATTATCATTTCCTCTTTCTTCAAGTTAACTTTGAAATTTTCTCCATTTTCTATTTTGTTTTTGTTTTTGTAAAATATTTTGAAACTTAAAAGAACTATACAGAAAATTTAAAAGAAATAAAGTTTAACTTCCATGAATTGAATTGATTTAAGAAAAAATAATTTTCACTCAATATTGAACATTCCTATCAAGTTGACAAGATGCTCAAAACGGGATCGATCAAATGCCTTTGTGAAAAGGTTAGCAAGATTGTCATCCGTGTGAAATTTTACAAGTTCAATTAAATGCTTTTCAGCACAATCACGGATGAAATGATGGCGAATCTCTATATGTTTAGTTTTGGAATGTTTCACCGAGTTATTTGTGATAGACATGGTGGCGTTGTTGTTAATGAATAATGAAGTTCCAGTGAAGTTTAAGCCGTAGTCTCTCAACTGCTACTGAATCCACGGTATCTGAGAACAACCGCTCGCCGCAGCAATGTATTCTGCTTCACAAGTTGAGACTAAAACCGTTGACTGCTTTTTGCACTGCCAGGAGACCAGTCTGTCTCCTAAGAATTGACATCCACCAGAAGTTGACTTTCTGTCAAGGTTACAACCGCCATAATCTGAATCAGTGTAGGCTTTGAGGTCGAATGACTGCTGCTTAGAGTACCAAAGACCTAATCGGCGTTTCCCTTTCAGGTATCTGAAAATTCTCTTCACGGCTATCATATGTGACTCCTTCGATTGAGACTGAAACCTTGAGCACAAGCACACAACAAACATTATATCGGGTCTTGAAGCTGTGAGATACATAAGTGATCCGATCATCCCACGGTACAATCTGCTATCTACATCCTTTCCATCTTTGTCAGGATGCAGACCATGATTGACTGGGATAGGTGTGCCATAAGTACTGCTATCATTCATCTTGTATTTTGACAAGATGTCCTGCACATACTTAGTTTGATGTAGATAAATGCCATCCTCTCTTTGACTGACTTACAGACCCAGGAAGAATGACAATTCACCCATATTACTCATTTCAAACTTGGACTTCATCACCTGCTCGAATTCCCTACACATCCCTTCATTGGTAGATCCAAAGATAATGTCGTCGACGTATACTTGTATAAGAAGAATGTCACCTCCTGCTTTCCTAATGAAGAGAGTCGAGTCAATCTGTCCACGGTTGAAACCATTAGACAATAAATTCTTAGATAATGTCTCATACCATGCCCGCGGTGCTTGATGAACACCATAAAGTGCTTTGTCGAGCTTATACACTTTATTGATATTATGCGGATCTTCAAAACCGGGAGGTTGAGTGACATAGACCTCTTCATGAACTTTACCATAAAGGAAAGCACTCTTCACATCAAGTTGATAGACCTTGAAGCCGACATATATGGCATAAGCCAAGAATAGTCGAATGGCCTCAGTTCTAGCAACTGGGGCATATACTTCCGTGTAATCCAAGCCCTCTTGCTGATAAAAACCCTGAACAACCAATCTTGCTTTGTTCTTCACAACAACATGACGATCATCCGTCTTGCATTTGAACACCCATCTGGTTCCAATTTCCTGAAAGCCTTTTGGCAAGTCAACCAAATCCCACACGTGCAACTTTTGGAATTGAGACAATTCATCTTGCATCGCCTCAATCCAGCAGTTGTCAGTGAGAGCCTCCTTCACATTCTTCGGCTCTAACTGGGACACGAATGCAGCATGCAGACATGTTTCCATGACACCAGTGTCAAGTATCTCTGTGTAAAGACTGGCATTCTCAGTAATGGTTCGATGACGAGTCTGAACACCGGCATAAGGATCACCAATAATGTTGTCGATTGGATGATTCATATGCACTCTCGTCTCTGGTACAATCGGTTCCTGAATTTCTGGATCTAGATTCATGCTTACCTTCCCCATTTCCTGTGTTTCAGAGGAAGAAGA
Organism: Smallanthus sonchifolius; assembly: GCA_023525975.1. Taxonomy (NCBI): domain Eukaryota; kingdom Viridiplantae; phylum Streptophyta; class Magnoliopsida; order Asterales; family Asteraceae; genus Smallanthus; species Smallanthus sonchifolius. The sequence goes on from CM042045.1 coordinate 32,043,471, forward strand.
TTCAATGTTAATTGGATAGGCTGGAGCTTCATTTCCTACAGTTGTGTTAGGATTGGCTTGAGCGTCATCTCCCACCACATGAACACTTGCACTGTTATCACTGTCATCATTGTCATGAGTTCCAGATGCAGATGCAGCATTGGAATCAGGAGTTATAATTGGTACAGTGGCACGAGTAGAGAAGCTGGAGTCATCACCGCCACCCAATAATTCATAAACACTTGCGGCGACAACTGCAGATAGATAAGGAAGATTGAATGACTTGAATAGCGCATCATATTCAAAACCCCAAGTTGGACCTGTTGGTTCGGGTGGAATGTTGTGTTTACTACAATCCACTTCAAACCATTGCTCGATAGTACGAGTTCCTATGTTGTACACTCTCTTGCAAAGCGAGTTGGCAACGTATCCTAAGAAGATGCCTTCCACCGCTTTTGCATGAAACTTAGACTGGCGGTCTTTGTACTGTAGCAACAAGGAACAAGGACTACCAAAAGGAAGTAGGTAATCAAGATTGGGAAGTCGATTGTTGATCAACTCGTAACAAGTCTTGTTGTGTCTCTTCAAAAATAGAACTCTGTTTAAGACATGACAAGCTGTATTAACGACTTCTGCCCAGAAAGTGACAGGAAGCTTTGCATCCGACAGCATAGTCCTTGCAGTCTCAATCAGTGTTCTGTTCTTCCGTTCAGCAACTCCATTCTGCTGAGGCGTGTACGGCGCGGTGAATTCGTGACGGATCCTTTCTTGAGACAGAAAAGCTCCATCAAATTATTCTTGAACTCAGTTCCGTTGTCACTCCTTATTCTTCTAAGTTTCAGCTTGCAAAGAGATTCCAAGCTCAGGATCAAGTATTGAAGAATATCAGCAGTCTCGTCTTTAGTACCTAAAAAATGCACCCAAGAAAAATGTGAGAAATCATCAGTTACTACTAGACAGAATGACTTACCTCGAATACTCCTGATACTTATGGGGCCAAACAGATCCATGTTTAATAGCTCCAAAGGGGTATCAATAGAGTTTCGGAGCTTGGGCTTGTGAGACTTCCGTTGCCGTTTGCCCTTTTTACAAGGCATACAGTCATCTGCAACGGTAAACCTCAGCTTAGGAACCCCGGTTACCAAACCGTTTCGGACAAGATGATTCATTTTATGATACGAAATATGTCCGATTTTCCTATGCCATAAGATGGAGTCGAGCTCTGTCGCTTTAGTAAGCAAACATGTACCAACTGATGAGGTGGTTGTTGCCACGCTCATATCGATCTGATAAGTGTCGTTTCTTCTTGGCGCTCTCATCAGGATCCAATCTCCGGGAACTTCAAAACCAGGTTTGAGAATCAGGCATTCTGACTTGTCAAACATCACCGAGTACTCCTTATCACACATTTGGGAGACACTGTCACACTCCAACTGACGGCAGAATCATCGGGGCGGGACATGTAGACTGTTCATGAGCACAAGGTTGACTAGATTGTAATATATTAAATCCATTTCCATTCGAACAAACATGAAACAAGTTCAAAGTACATAATGAATTACAATTTGTCTTTGATTTAATATTAACTAGGTCCAAAGCCTATGTGTAGCATGTCTTGATCTAGCTCATATGAAAGCACCTGAAACATGAATAAAATAAGGTCAACTAAAAAGTTGGTGAGTATAACACAGGTTTGTATATAGGTAGCATATAATTTGTAAACCAAATCCTTTACATAACATGATAAATAAGGTATTTATGGGGAGCAGCTATTGTGTAACCAAGTACAATCAAACCTTTGTAACTAGCATGCAAAAATTGTGTTGTCGGTTTCAATCACCGCGCACCTGGGTGGGTTTGTCAGACTCAATAGATCTATCATTGAAAACCGTCGGCTTGTAAAGTTAATGATTGCACATAATCGCATACAAAAGGTTAGCACACCTAGCCCTCGGGCATAAAGCTCAAATTGCACACATGAATGTAAATAGGATTTGTACTTGTGTTGTTTGTGTAAATGTAAACATGTAAGTTGAATAGTGTTCATGTTTCACCCCAAAAATGTAAAAGAGTAAAATGGGCTATGTATACTCACTTGTATCGAAGGCGTAGCTAACACGAGATACTAGATAGTAACGTGATCCTTGTATTGCACAATGTTAACCTAGAGTGTAATGTATATTGCCTTAATAATGCACAATAGTCTAAGTCTAAGTCTAAGGTTGAATTGGATAAAGTTAGTGATTGGTACTTGAAAGTATTGTATAAAATGGAAGATTTGAAATGAATATTTTTAGAATATTTTGAATAAGGTTTGAGTTTGAAATAATTAAATAAGTAAATTAGATAATTATTGTTTATGAAAATGATGTAAGTATTAGATGTATTTAAGTATAACTAAAATAGATGCTTTTGTTCAAATATAAATCAAATAAATAATTACTACTCTATTCATTTATTTATAAAGTGTAACTTAGACATTAAAATATTATTAAGTGTAGGGTTTATAAATTAAATGTTGGACTTTAAATAATTCTCTTTTATTTTAAGATTAAACATTTGATCTTTTCTAAATAAAGATAATACAGATTTTTAAATTTAATTACTTTTATTTTAAAACAACTCTGGAATATTAATTGTTTAAAAATATAAAAAAATATAAACATTCTGCCAACACACACGACCGTGCCAGGAAAGGGCACGATCGTGCTAGGTCGAGCGCGACCGTTCTAGACAGGGTGCGACCTCGTTAGTCAAACAGAGGACAACTAGCCAAATCACTAGGCACGACCGTGCCTTGGACAGGCACGACCGTGTCTATGCTTCTGGGGCACGACCAAAGCCAATGAGCATGATTGGGTCTGAGCAGGAGGCACGACCGCGCTGGAAGTCGGCACGACCGCGTCTCCTGAGGCACGACCGCGCTAGATGATCAGCGCGACCGTGTCTCATTCAAAACAGGAACGAATTGATTGATTCTTATATTTAGGGTGATGGAATGTTTAGGGCTTTCATTCACAAGGTTATTATGAGTCTTTTGGTATAGGTTAATTGTGTTTAAAACATGTTTAAAGTCGGATTCGATTAAACCATTTTTAAATGAAACTTAGGATCGGGTTCTTGTTAATTTCGATATTGAATGCCCAAATTAGATTGGGGCTTTTAATCTACAGAATAAATAGAAAGTTTAGAAGGTTTCAATTACCCTGTAAGATGATGAATTGGTAGCTTATGGTAGGGGCGAGTTCCGGCGAAGGCAGTCCTGACTTCCGGCGTCTCCTGCTGCTATTCCGGCTATTTCGAAGGTTTCGGGAGTTTCAGAGGGGGTCGATGATGCGTTTGCTTGGGAGGATTGCCAGTCAAATTGGATGGATTGTTGGACTAATGAAAGAGGTTGGTGGTTTCGAGAAAATCGGCTTAAGTGGAGTTATTTTCCGTGATTATGATGATTAAGAACTTAATTGGGTTTGTAAATACGAGAAAACGGTTATGAAATCGAATGGTCCTGCGATTAAAGGCTGTTTTTACGTTTCAACTGATGTGAGGCGCGACCGTGTCGAAAAGAGACGCGACCGTGCCAAGCTGAGGCGCGACCGTGTCAACATAGGCGCGATCGTGCCTACTAGGGTTTCTGGTTATTTACAAAATCAGCCCTTTCAACTTCAGCTTTGACAAAATTAGCTTGGTTAGGATTTAGCAGAACACCTAACGGGATTACTAACTAGAATAACTCTAGGAGGTGTTACCACAAAATTATGAGTTATAATTCTTTGAATTGAATACGATCGGCTAATGATTAATGAGGTGAAGGTTTGAATAAGTATATGATTTAATGTCGTGCTGTTATTTTATTAGTTAAAATAATTTAAAATAGGGTCGGAAAATCAGGGATGTTACAGTCTCCCCATGTTAAGGAAATTTCGTCCCAAAATTTTACTAATGGAGGCTATTAAAATCAAGAATCAGGTAAAAGTTTTGGGTTCACGGTGAGTTTTGGTTGTTGTATTCTGGGAGTGTAACCCTTGACATGGCTTAGGCCTGGTACTTAAAGTTGAATACGAAGGGTGATAAAGAATTTTGTTTTGAAATGAATTTAAGGAGGAGATTGTCAAATAATAATTCTGAATTCTAAATGAAAGATGTATTATTTGGAATGAATTTGATGAAATCTTGATAATTAGGGTTTGTGTAAGATGTAGTATAATATACTTTAAATTTGTCAGTGGGTAAAAGATTTCATAAACATTGGTCTAGGTCAAAACTTCACGTGACACGAGCAACGTTACTTCTGATAATATTATAGGACACTTATATATAGGAAGTACCATCGGCATATCCACCATGTCCTTGTCATATCACATCAGTTTCGTTGTTACACATCATGATAATTTTTAGGGCACAACACACGACAAAGTTTCTCTATAGTTTCCATGCGCTGATTTTTTTATAATTCCGTGTGCACCCGTAATTATTTAAATCATCGTATGGTCCGTATAGATTTTTTCGTTGTGTGCGGGTAGGGGGGGCATAATTTCACTATGATCACGTCTATTGTTTACACATAAAAAGTCGTTAACAAGTAACTATGTCCCTAATCAGGTCAGTTCGCAACTAAAGAGTAGTAAAGTAATAACACTTAAAGTTTCTTTGTTTGCTCGTGTTTGAACAAGAATACGTCAAACCCCGAGTCGTTTCAATGTATTATGGTCTTCAACTTTGGTGTACAAAGTGCATGACCATGTCTTGTGTAGAATGTAATCAATCCATTGCAATAATTGTAAACAAATTTTTGTTTCGAGTATATAGTAAGCACACAAGTCTCATGTATGATCTAGTGTCACGTGGCTCGTAATCAAATAAGTCTCATATATAGCGTAAATAATTAAGCGTCTTGTATTTTGTATGTCAATGAACTCTGATGTGTAATGTAAACAACATAGTATTTTGTGTATAGTAGGAAATGAATTTCATGTAGGGTGTTGGCAACTTAGCATCATGTATATTGTACAATGCGCACAGCTTAGTGTAATGTACTTCGTAACCAAATAAGTTTCATGTATAGTGTGGTCAATCTAGAATTATGCATCAATGAAGCAATTCTTATGTATCATGTATATTGCAAACAACTAAGTTTCGTGTATCATGTGCTCAAGCCAGTAGCATGTGTATTGCAAATAAACGTGTTTCGTGCATTACGTAATCAATCAAGTAAATTGTGATTTATAGGCAAACTAGTTTCATGTATCATGTAATTTGTGTAGTATTAGATATATTGAGAATATTTGAGTTTCATGTACCATGTGGTTGCGTTGGATATATTACGAACGTGTATACGTAAGTATTGAACTTCGCGTGCGATGTATATTAACGGGTTTTGCATGTGATCGAGTGTTGCGGACAAACGTGTTGTTTTCCGTTCTTGCATAATGTGGTAGTTAGGTTCGAGTCCTCAAATCTCGTTGAGGTTGGTGGGAAAGGTTAACGTCTATGCGGTATGGATCGTCTCTTGAAGCGTCAAGTGAAAGATAACAAGGAGGTTTTGGGAATACTCGGGAATTGTGTTTACAAATAATGGTATTTGTTTGAACATAGAAAGTGGTAAATTGTTCTTGGTTGTAGATATATAAAGTAGTGAAATCATTGAATCGCATATTTTAAATGAATATACAATTTATGGAAGAAAAAAAATATCTTTAAGTTAAATTTTCAACTATTGGCTTAAACATGATTTAGCCAAAGTTTTAGAAATATTTACTTTAATGAAGAAAAACCATAATTATCTATCAGTAAAAAAAATATATATATTTTTATAAAATTGGTTGTATTAACTTTCCTTATCAGGTGAAAAAGTTTTATTGAAAATTTTATGTTTTTTTATATTATCTAAAAATTTGATAATCATTTTGATTAAACAAGGTAACGAAGTTTTGTTTAAATCATAGAATATGATGATTTGAATAAGATTGTTGGTAGTGTACTAAATCGTATTTGAATGAAAAAGGTGATACTTGAGATATATATATATTTTTTTTTGTAAAAAAATATGATGGGAAAATTCACGCTCCATGGGTCAAATCAACAATTAATAACCTTAGAGTTGACGCATATGAAATCGATTAAAGGATGAAATATTAAACATTATTCAAAACATAGGAAAATGGTCCTTAAATCGATAATTTAAAGATAATAAATAAAATGTTTCGCTTAATGTCTCTGGTAGCTTTCCACTAGGAAGAAGATAATCGCCAATATGAGTACCGCTATGGTAACTCGTGTAACAGATCTGGCTTCAGTCCTGGCGGTCTCCGTGCGATGTTCCTGTACTTCCTTTTCGAGGATGGAGATTAGCTCCTTTTGGTACCCTAATTGGTCTGCTAGACTATCCATTCTTTGTCTTTGCAAGTCGTGTAATACTCCTTGCTCTATCATTTGCCTCTCAAATTCTGAAGTTCTTACATATTGAGGGAAGTCATTGGTTGGAATTCCCATAACACCAGTGGGTGCCATGGTATGCCTCACCCAAGGATTAGGAAGGTACGAGTCGGGCATTAGATATGGGTCTCTCAGTGAGGGTGGTAATTGATTGTGGAGATGGGGTGTATGATACAGGTTTATGGGTGCGGCTGATCCAGGTGTTCAAAGTCTTGGGCCCGTGTTTCTAATCCAATCTACCCTTACATCAAACCTTGATCTAGCAGCTGCGGGTGTTGGTGATCGATGTACGGGTGATCTGGTGTCTTTTTCCCAATAAGACTCTTCTTCGGGACGGCATACCGGGGAGGTAGGAGGGTAGGAGTCCATGCTTAGCAGGAAAACAATGGAAAGGTTGTAAGCGATAAATAAATACTGAGTGTCAAAAATAGGAGTTCTCATAGGTTTAGAGTTTGACTAGTCATAACTCCAAGTCTTCACAATAGTATTTTAGGAGTACACTTGACCTATAAGTAGTGTATCCCTAAGGAGAATTCCCAGGAAAGAGGGGTGGGTCACTAGGACACACTTAAGTACCCTATCTTTCCTTAGCCAGAATCCCTCATGGGCCTACACACTCTTCCAGCCATCATGTATTAATAACACTATTGTTGGGCTCATGGTCATGATGAGAATTGTTGTGAACTGGGCCTTGTGGCCCGAAAGTAAGGTTTATGCATTTCAGTGGGCTTTTGCTTCTTGGAGGATAGATTAACTGCTTAGTTTATTATTGATGGACATTAGGCCCAATAGTTTAAAAATTTGTTGTTTAGAAGAGGTGTGGTATTATGTATGTGAGTTTAGGGGTGCATGAATAACTAAGTGTGTATGAGTGAGTGAGGAAACTTAGAATAGCACTTTTAAATAAGTTAAATAGGTAGCAATGAATAGGAGAAAAAGTGGGCAGGTAATGTGACACATAGATTATTAAGTATTGTATCACGTAGTGTAAATACTTATGATAGCATGTAAAAATATTTACACAAGAACTAATAATGTAACATGTAGTAGCATGGGATTGTATGGGTGTCCTAAAGTTATAGTCTAGGTCAAGAATGTCTAATAACCTAATTCCCTATAACCAAGGCTCTGATACCAATCTGTCACACCCCAACCGACGGCGGAATCATCGGGGCGGGACATGTAGACTGTTCATGAGCACAAGGTTGACTAGATTGTAATATATTAAATCCATTTCCATTCGAACAAACATGAAACAAGTTCAAAGTACATAATGAATTACAATTTGTCTTTGATTTAATATTAACTAGGTCCAAAGTCTATGTGTAGCATGTCTTGATCTAGCTCATATGAAAGCACCTGAAACATGAATAAAATAAGGTCAACTAAAAAGTTGGTGAGTATAACACAGGTTTGTATATAGGTAGCATATAATTTGTAAACCAAATCTTTTACATAACATGATAAATAAGGCATTTATGGGGAGCAGCTATTGTGTAACCAAGTACAATCAAACCTTTGTAACTAGCATGCAAAAATTGTGTTGTCGGTTTCAATCACCGCGCACCTGGGTGGGTTTGTCAGACTCAATAGATCTATCATTGAAAACCGTCGGCTTAAAAAGTTAATGATTGCACATAATCACATACAAAAGGTTAGCACACCTAGCCCTCAGGCATAAAGCTCAAATTGCACACATGAATGTAAATAGGATTTGTACTTGTGTTGTTTGTGTAAATGTAAACATGTAAGTTGAATAGTGTTCATGTTTCACCCAAAAAATGTAAAAGAGTAAAGGGGCTAAGTATACTCACTTGTATCGAAGGCGTAGCTAACACGAGATACTAGATAGTAACGTGATCCTTGTATTGCACAATGTTAACCTAGAGTGTAATGTATATTGCATTAATAATGCACAATAGTCTAAGTCTAAGTCTAAGGTTGAATTGGATAAAGTTAGTGATTGGTACTTGAAAGTATTGTATAAAATGGAAGATTTGAAATGAATATTTTTAGAATATTTTGAATAAGGTTTGAGTTTGAAATAATTAAATAAGTAAATTAGATAATTATTGTTTATGAAAATGATGTAAGTATTAGATGTATTTAAGTATAACTAAAATAGATGCTTTTGTTCAAATATAAATCAAATAAATAATTATTACTCTATTCATTTATTTATAAAGTGTAACTTAGACATTAAAATATTATTAAGTGTAGGGTTTATAAATTAAATGTTGGACTTTAAATAATTCTCTTTTATTTTTAGATTAAACATTTGATCTTTTCTAAATAAAGATAATACAGATTTTTAAATTTAATTACTTTTATTTTAAAACAACTCTGGAATATTAATTGTTTAAAAATATAAAAAAATATAAACATTCTGCCAACACACACGACCGTGCCAGGAAAGGGCACGATCGTGTTAGGTCGGGCGCGACCGTTCTAGACAGGGCGCGACCGCGTTAGTCAAACAGAGGACAACTAGCCAAATCACTAGGCACGACCGTGCCTTGGACAGGCACGACCGTGTCTATGCTTCTGGTGCACGACCAAAGCCAATGAGCATGACTGGGTCTGAGCAGGAGGCACGACCGCGCTGGAAGTCGGCACGACCGCGTCTCCCAAGGCACGACCGCGCTAGATGATCAGCGCGACCGTGTCTCATTCAAAACAGGAACGAATTGATTGATTCTTATATTTAGGGAGATGGAATGTTTAGGGCTTTCATTCACAAGGTTATTACGAGTCTTTTGGTATAGGTTAATTGTGTTTAAAACATGTTTAAAGTCGGATTCGATTAAACCATTTTTAAATGAAACTTAGGATCGGGTTCTTGTTAATTTCGATATTGAATGCCCAAATTAGATTGGGGCTTTTGATCTACAGAATAAATAGAAAGTTTAGAAGGTTTCAATTACCCTGTAAGACGATGAATTGGTAGCTTACGGTAGGGGCGAGTTCCGGCGAAGGCAGTCCTGACTTCCGGCGTCTCCTGCTGCTATTCCGGCTATTTCGAAGGTTTCGGGAGTTTCAGAGGGGGTCGATGATGCGTTTGCTTGGGAGGATTGCCAGTCAAATTGGATGGATTGTTGGACGAATGAAAGAGGTTGATGGTTTCGAGAAAATCGGCTTAAGTGGAGTTATTTTCCGTGATTATGATGATTAAGAACTTAATTGGGTTTGTAAATACGAGAAAACGGTTATGAAATCGAATGGTCCTGCGATTAAAGGCTGTTTTTACGTTTCAACTGATGTGAGGCGCGACCGTGTTGAAAAGAGACGCGACCGTGCCAAGCTGAGGCGCGACCGTGTCAACAATAGGCGCGACCGTGCCTACTTGGGTTTCTGGTTATTTACAAAATCAGCCCTTGCAACTTCAGCTTTGACAGAATTAGCTTGGTTAGGATTTAGCAGAACACGTAACGGGATTACTAACTGGATTAACTCTAAGAGGTGTTACCACAAGATTATGAGTTATAATTCTTTGAATTGAATACGATCGGCTAATGATTAATGAGGTGAAGGTTTGAATAAGTATATGATTTAATGTCGTGCTGTTATTTTATTAGTTAAAATAATTTAAAATAGGGTCGGAAAATCAGGGATGTTACAGACACTCCACAGGTTATGCTTCAGCTGCTCGCAGAAGTTGACATTGTCAAAGCTGACACAACCGTTCGAAACCACGCCTTGACCCGTGATGCTGCCGCCTTTTTCTCCGGCAAAGGCCACATAGCCGCCTCTGAATGGTTTAACGTCTTGAAGCAAGGCCATGTTTCCTGTCATGTGCCGGGAGCATCCACTATCATACCACTTGTAGGTCCCTCGGGTGTGGCGGATCGTCACATGCAAGTGGGTCTACTAGTCGGACCGGGTGTGGAATCGTGACTAGGCGGAGAGTCTAGCTAAACAAAGTAAACCGACAAGATAAAACACTTTAAACGTTCTTTGTATTATAAACACTTGAAGGTTACAGAGAAAAGCACTGAGGTTACAATCTGCGTACTTACGTCTATGCCTGCGTACTTAACTTCTGTCACCCTATCCTATTTATACAGGACCTGATGTCTGCGCACTTAGCAAGTGTGCAGGGCAAAATGCTCTTGCGTACTTAGCAAGTACACAAAGTTACTCTTGCGTACTTGCCAAGTACGCAGGAGCTTTCTCTTGCGCACTTACAAGTGCGCAAAACACTTGGAGAATTCTGCAACATTCAATATGTAAAAGTAAATACAACTCGATAAACTAATACATAAAGACTCTTACATACAAAGATAATTACAAACAAGACAAAACAACCTAAGACTAAGACTCTATCTATCCAGAGTGTTTGTCACAGGAAAGTGCTTCAACAGTATCTCAAGTGTGTGACAAGAAGTTTTCATTTCATTTCAATGATTCTGAGTGTTATATCTTGAAACCGGGTTTTATTATTCCTGAAGAGTGGATTCTAATGAAGGCTCCAAGGAGAAATGACACATATTTCCTAGACATGAGTGTTGTTACAACAACTAATTCTATTCCTACATGTTTACTCTCCAAGGCGTCTAAGTCGGATTATATTTTGTGGCACCGGAAACTTGCTCACATCAATTATCGGAAAATGAATTATCTCGTGAAGAATGATCTGGTTATTGGTGTTCCGAAGATGAAATTCTCTGTTTCTGATGACTGTATTCCTTGCAAGAAGGAGAAATAACACAAGAAGTCCCACAAATCTAAGACAAAGAATTCAATTGTGACTCCTTTGGAGCTAATGCATATGGATTTGTTCAGACCGATTAGTATCAGGACCATTGGCCGTAAATCTTACTGTCTGGTAGTAACATATGATTTCTCTAGATTTTTATGGGTTAAGTTCCTTGCGTCAAAAGCCGAAACCACAGAGATGGTGCAATTCTTAATCCAGGGTTTAGAGAATTTGTGCAAACAGAATGTCAGAAGAATTAGGAGTGACAATGGCAGCGAGTTTAAGAATAGCAAGATGGGTTTATTTTGTCTTCAAAAGGGAATTCATCATGAATTCAGTGCGCCATATGTAGCTCAACAAAATGGAGTTGCTGAACGAAAGAACTGGACTTTGGTTGAAACGGCACGTACGATGCTTGTTTTGAATCATTTTTGAAATTTTGAATTTTTGAAAATTTTAAAACGAGTATTTTGACAGAAAATTTTTTCCGGATATTTTCGCAAAAATTTCAAAATGTAAATTTCGTGCGATGATAATGAGATTATCAGATTATAGTGGCTGGAAAGTCCGGTTCAAACTGTTCGTATCAGACACTGATGAAAACTTTTGGACACCCATATTTGAAAGATATGTGCATCCTACTTATGAGTTCATGGGATATTATAATGTTCCTAAGCCAGTGACCACTCTTACTAAAGTTGAAAAGCAGATGTTTGATAGAGAGATGAAGATGCAAAATACTTTAAAATTGTCTTTACCAAAAGAAATCATTCACAGTCTCGGGAAGTGTCCATTTTCAAGAGATCTATGGGAAGCTTTAAAGAAAAAGGGTGAAGCAACTACTCAAGCGTTTGTGGTCTTGAACAGAGAAAAAATAGTAAAGCTAGTAGTGACTCTGAAATATTTTATGTAGATTTAAGTGATAGTGAGAGTATTCGTTCTGGTGAAAGTACTCAGTCTACCGAGAGTGATATGATGACTGACGTAAGCTTCCAGAGAGTTGAAGATGATCTGAGTGAATCAGAAACTGATGCTTGATCAAAAGAGTGAAGCTGATGATGACGTATTCATGGCTCCTGGTGCATCTTCTTTAGAAGAAAAGGGTGCCGTAGTTTCTAACTCTGAAATGTTTTGTTCTAACTGTATTTCAGTGAAGGATAAAATGATGAGTGTTATGGATGATAAATCAACCTCATTTGTGATATGAAATCCATGAACACGGTAAATCAAAAATTAAAAGATAATGAGAATGTGAGTGTTGAAAGAATAGAATCACTGAAGAGGGATATAAGTTCTCTGAATTTGAAGATCAAAGAGCAAGCATATCATCTGGATATGGCCTTTGCAGAAATTGAGAAAAGAAATACTGATCTTGCTGAGAAAGATAAGGAACTTGCTAAATCTAAAGCAGAGGCGATCAGATTGCATAGAAAGTTAGAAAGCTTTGGAAATTCATCATTCTTACTGGGATATTTTTATAATACAAAAGAGGGGAAGGGAACTAGTGGTATTGGTTATGTTCCTCCACCATTCAATGGAAATTATTCTGTTGCACCTGAGATTATAAAAGATGAGTATTTAGATCCTAAGACTGTGTTGAAGGTGAATCCAGTCAAAGGTGAAGATGTGGTGTATTCTGATGAGAGTAATGATGAATATTTTGATGAAACTAAGGTAGAGGGGATACCGAAAGATATTAAAGGTGAGGAACCAAAGGTTGATTCTAATTCATCTGGAAATTATACATTTGGAAGTTCTTCAAATTCAAGGAGAGTTCCGTATGTCAGAGATTATAAAGACACGCGTACATGCTTTTGTTGTAGTGAGATGGGACACGTTGTGGTGAACTGTCCTTACCAAAACAAAGGGAAGAAGCATGTAGTTCCTGAGAAGGTGATGCCTGAATCAAGACCTGTTGAGAAAAAAAGTTTATTGTGGTCTTGTGGGTCACATTCGGATTAGGCGAATCTTCTTTTACTGAAGTTCATGTAGGCGAATCTTCTTCAAGTGCATCTTATCGTGTCAAGATTCCTTTTATGAGAGAATATCGTGAGAAGAGATCTTGCTTTTACTGTGGTCTTTTGGGTCACATTCGGATTGCTTGTCCTCACAAAGCCAAAGGTAACCGACATGTTACTCCAGGAAAGGTAAGAACTCATGGTAAGCCTTATGTTAACCTAAATGTGATTAAACCTCATGATACACCAAAGGGTAATTCAAAATCTGAGGTTAGGCTTTCTAGACCTCAAAGACGGAGGAGAAACAGAAGATTGAGAAAACTTTTAGAACAATAAGAGTTTTCACAATCTAAACATTTTTCAAATGAACAAGATTGTTCAAACACTTCACATTTTAAGCGAAGAGAACTTAATGAACAGAAGTATATTTAGAAATCTAAAGTTTCTGTTTCTGACTCGTCGAAGCAATCACCGAAAATCGATGAGAGATTCGATTGTGAATGGAGTGATGTTTATTATTTTGATACAGATGGACGACCCATGACTACCATGGCTTGGGTCGCAATTTCAAATTAATGTTTCTTGTTAGATGTGCAGGATTAATCAAGAGAGACTATTAATAATATTTGGTTTGTTGATAGTGGTTGTTCATAGCACATGACACGGAATGACATATGCATGAGCAAAGAGTTGGTGATAATGGAGAAATTTATTTGATTTAACGACTTGATGCTCAAGGGGGAGATAATGTCCCACAATGTTTGTTTTTGGAAAGTGTTTGACCAAGTCCAAAAGGCAACCTGAAACTTAGGATGACGATGGTGAGCATACAGTTGTTGATGCAACCATTTGACTAGTTGAGAGGGAGTCTACAGGACAGGAGGAGTACCATATTGTGTTTGGTGACAAAGGCATAGGCATTTAATTACATTCGATTACATAGGTTTGAGTTTTTAATTGATTGAATTGCTTAATTCCATGTAACCAAGTAAAATGTTTTTCTTAAAATGTTTTCATGGAAGAATTTATTTTCGTTTGTTTTACTTTCTTTCATAAAGATTTTGAAAAGGCCAAACAAATTGAAAAAGATAAAATCGACATTACTTGAAGTTAAAGAAGAGATGATAGTACATCGGTAGATGTTCTTTCACACGTGACTTGAGATTAACTGGTTAGTGATTTATGTTAATATATCTGAATTATATGTTTTGATCTAAACTTCAAAGACTACACAAATAGGAAATGATAGTGTTGTGTATGCATATAATTTGAATTGTCAATAGACTAAAAGTGTCACTGAACCTTTAGTAGTGTGAAAACATAATTTCATATGTTACAACTGTGATTTGAACCCATTTTATGCCTGGGTGTGTGTGTTAAAAGATCACTATTAGATAAATAATATTAGCTTTTATGTAAGGCCCCTTTCCCGAGTGACCTCACGTGTTGGATTTACTCATCAACAAAGTCATAAATAATGAACTTAGATTAAAAACATTCATCATTCAATTACATTACATAACAACGGAAGTCTTAACAATTAAAAACACAACATTTTCTTAACAAGCAGAAGTGGGATGTCGGTCTTGTGCCGGGTAACCTTCACGCCATCGCACGACCTTTTCTTCTTTTACCTGAACTGTATCCTAAAAGTCAGCTAACGCTGGTGAGTTCTAGTTTGAAACGATTAGATATAAACATTTCCTTTCCTTATAATTATATAAATACGTATTCATAACCTTTTTATATGATTACATAGATATGCATTCACCTTTACTTTTCTTTACCATTTATTGGTCAAACACATATGGGTGATCAACCCGTCATTTACTGCGTATATCACAAAGATATACGCCCTTGAGCTACCGTCGTAGCCCTTTTACTCGTCCGGTCCTAGAAACCGTCCGCCTTAACTTTAGGTCCGGCCACCCTCCGGCCGTCCGACATGACTTTAGGTCCGGCCACCCTTCGATCGTCCAGATATAATCGCCCGTCTGCCATAAGGCATCCGTTTCCCACTTGAACTAATTATACAGCCGAATTATTGACTTAGCTACTTACTCCACCGTAGTGGCCTTTATTTAGTCTACCTTTCTAGACTTACTGTTTCTGACTGCATGATAGTCAAGTGGTCGTCCGTCTACCATAGTAGTCGTTAGCTTCTTTTCTGTCCATAACGTATACATACATTCATAACATGCAATATATATTCATAAAGCAAGATTTCATTCATTTATGTTATGCCATTCTTTCATTCATTCTTTGTAAACATGCGTTTCGTTCATTATTCATATGTATCTACACATATACCTTAATATATCACGTATGATTACCTTGACATTCATATCATTTATTCATTTAGTGTATACACTTCAGCCCCAAAACGTTTATAAATCATTTGCACATAACATAGAAGGGGGCACATAGAACTCACCTGATGAGTAGTTTCTGAGATACACTTAGCTGGTTACTGAGCGTTACTAATGTCACTCACGATCTGTATAATAAAGTCATACAAATAAGGTAGTGCTCCTAGATGACACTAGACATTACTATGCTTGAACCTAGTAGTTTCGATTGACTAGCTTATATCAAAACTTGGTAGTTTCGATAGGTTGTTTCTGTCGAAACTTGGTAGTTTCGATTGGTAGTTTCGATAGGTAGTTTCGATAGGTCTGCACATATCGAAAGTTGGTAGTTACGATGGGTCTGCACATATCGAAACTAAGTAGTTTCGATTGGTCTACACCTATCGAAACTAAGTAGTTTTGATGGGTCTGCACCTATCGTAACTAAGTAGTTTCGATGGGTCTTCACTTATCGCCTTCCCCAAAAATCCGAATGTTCTGCATGCGAATCTGATCATGTCGATATCTAAATTTTCTTTGATTAAAACGTTCTGTTTTCATTCTAAATGCTATACCTAAGCTCATTTTCAAGTTTCATCCGCAAAAATCGTTACCTATAGGGCTAAAACCGAAAATCCTAAAAAGTCATAAAAACTCAGATTATGATCGAACGCTTACCTGGATTGGATTTCTGATTCGGAGGAGATGATCACGAGCACAGCCGCAACGTTCTCCTGAATTTCTGAGTTGATCCGTCACTTTCTCTCTCTAGACCCGAGCTCTCTTCTCTTTCTCTAGAACTTGTGAATGGCAGAAATGAGCAGAGAAGAGGGCTGCCTTGCCTCTTGTATACCTGGGCTTCCCTCGGCCCATTGAAGCCGAGTCCAAGCCCGCTCCCTTTTGTTTTAAATATTTCGACTAAATCACCGGTCTCGCTATATTTATTCGTTTCGTTATTTTTGGGATGTTACAAGTCTACCTTCCTTAGAAAGGTTTCATCCTCGAAACCTGCTATTCGTTAAACAGCTGGGGATATAGTCCCCTCATTTCGTCTTCTTTTTCCCAAGTAGCTTCTGAACACTTTCTGTGTTTCCATTGTACCTTTACTAATAGGATTGACTTATTGCGTAGTCGTTTCTCAGCTCGGTCAAGAATGGCTATTGGTTCTTCTACATAGTTTAGACTGTTATCCACTTCGATCTCGTCGTAAGGTATGTGAGCCGTGTCGTCAGTTAGGCAGTTGCGTAAATGCGACACGTGGAACGTAGGGTGGATTCCACTAAGCTCAACGGGTAGGTCGAGTCTGTAAGCAACTTGACCCACTCTTGCTAGAATCTTGAAAGGTCCGACAAACCTTGGACTTAGTTTGCCTCGTTTTCTGAACCGAATGATTCCTTTCCACGGTGATACTTTCAACAGTACCATGTCCCCTACTTGAAACTCTAAATCCCTTCTTCTCTTGTCAGCGTATGATTTCTGTCTGTCCTTTGCAGCTTTCATTCGAGCCTTGATTTGATCAAATTTCTCGGAAGTAGCTTTGACCACTTCGAGACTTGCAAAATCCATCTGTCCAATTTCCCCCAAATAAACCGGGGTCCTACATTTCCTCCCATACAACATTTCAAATGGCGGCATGCCAATAGTCGTATGATAGCTGTTGTTATATGAAAATTATGCCAATGGTAGATGGCTGTCCCAACTCCCACCGAAGTCAATGATACAGGCCCGGAGAATGTCCTCCAAGGTCTGAATGGTCCTTTTCGATTGTCCATCGGTTTGAGGGTGGTAAGCGGTGCTGATGTTCAGTCTAGTGCCCATTGCTTCATTGAATTTCTTCCAAAACCTTGATGTGAATCTAGTATCCCTGTCGGACACAATTGACAGCGGCATACCATGTCTGCTCACAATCTCCTTGATAAATACTTCTGCTAGTCTTTCGGACGAAGAAGACTCACGTATTGGCAAGAAGTGAGCACTTTTCGACAAACGGTCGACGATCACCCAAATGGTATCATTGCCTTTAGCTGTTCGCGGTAGCTTGGTAATGAAGTCCATTGTGATCTCTTCCCACTTCCATTCCGGTATAGGTAAAGGTTGCATTTTACCGCATGGTTTCTGGTGCTCGGCCTTAACTAGAGAGCACGTTAGGCACTTGCTCACGTATTCTGTCACATCATTCTTCATGCCAGGCCACCAGTATTCTTTCTTCAAGTCTTGATACATTTTGTTTGTCCCGGGGTGGATAGAATAACGAGACTTATGGGCCTCATCAAGTATTTTGGCTCTAAGCTCGCCAATCTTAGGTATCCACATTCGGCCAAAACTAGTTCGTACACCGTATGCATTTGCATCCAAGTTCCCTTGTTGTCCTACTATTCTTTCCCGTTTCACATTTCTTTCTAACAGTGCTTCATCTTGTGCTTTTGCTATTTCACCCATCAAATCTGGTGTTATAATCAGCTGACACGCTTTGATCCGGATAGGTGTCGATTCTTCCTTTCTACTTAAAGCGTCAGCCACTACGTTTGCCTTGCCCGGATGGTACAATATCTCACAGTCATAGTCTTTCCGTAGCTCTAACCACCTTCTTTGTCTCATGTTTAATTCCTTTTGTTCGAAAAAGTACTTCAGGCTTTTGTGATCGGAGTAAATGGTGCATTTAACTCCATACAGATAGTGCATCCAAATTTTCAACGCAAAAACTACTGCTGCTAATTCTAGATCGTGTGTTGGGTAGTTAATCTCGTGAATCTTTAGTTGTCGTGAGGCATAAGCAATTACCTTCCCTCGTTGCATAAGTACGCAACCTAAACCCTACCCTGAAGCGTCAGAGTAGACTACCAAGTCTTCATTTCCCTCAGGTAGTGTCAAGACTGGAGCTTGCATTAATCGTGCCTTAAGTTCCTCAAACGCGTTGTTTTGGGTTTGACCCCATTCATATTTCACTTCTTTCCGTGTCAGTTTAGTTAGTGGCGAGGCTATCCTTGAAAAATCTTGAATGAACCTTCGATAGTAGCCTGCCAATCCTAGAAAACTTCGTATCTCTGTTGGTGTCTTTGGGGCGTTCCATTCCTTTACTGTCTCGATCTTTGCAGGGTCCACCATGATGCCGTTGGGTTTATCACATGACCTAGGAATTGAACTTCCCTAAGCCAGAACACGCATTTGGAGAATTTCGCGTACAACTTCTCCCGTTTTAACGCCTCTAGAACCTCTCTTAGGTGACAGTGGTGATCACCCTCGTTTTTCGAATATACCAGTATGTCGTCTATAAAAACTATCACTGATCGATCCAACATTAGTCGACATACTCTATTCATCAAATCCATGAACGCTGCTGATGCGTTAGTTAATCCGAAGGACATCACGAGAAACTCATAATGCCCATAACGCGTGCGAAACGCGGTCTTTGGTACGTCTTCCTCTTTTACTTTCAACTGATGGTAACCCGACCTAAGATCGATCTTTGAGAACCAACTCGCACCTTGTAGTTGATAAAAAAGGTCGTCTATCCTAGGCAGTGGGTATTTGTTCTTTACTGTTCAATTCGCGGTAGTCAATGCACATGCGCATGCTGCCGTCCTTCTTCTTTACAAATAGTACCGGAGCGCCCCATGGTGAGATGCTCGGTCTAATAAATCCTTTTTCGGTTAGTTCCTCTAGTTGAGACATCAATTCTTTCATTTCTGACGGAGCCAATCGGTAGGGGGCTTTTACAACGGGCTCTGCTCCTGGAAGTAAGTCAATCTGAAATTCTATTTCCCGATCGGGTGGCAACCCAGGTAGATCTTCAGGGAATACTTCCGGAAAGTTGCACACCACGGGTACATTCTTGAGTTCTTTCGTTTTCATTCTATCATCAATAACATATGCCAGATAAGCTTCGCAACCGCGCCTCATGTAACTTTCGGCCTTAATCATCGAGATGACGTTCGGCATAGTGCAATTCCAATCCCCATAAACCGTAATTGGACTGCCGCTTGGAGCTTTGAGGTGTATCCTTTTACGTTTACATATGATTTGAGCTTCATTGGCAGCTAGCCAATCCATACCCAATACTATATCGAATCCTCCTAAGGTGAGAAGGAATAATCTAGAAGGAAACTTATGACCCTCTATTTCTATGATACAATCCTCTGTTACTTGGAACACTGCCGAATTTTTACCCACGGCAGTTTGTACGCTAAAGGCCTTTACTATGGTGTTGATAGTGCAATCCAGTTTACGACTAAATGCAGTTGATATGAAGCTTTTACTAGCACCAGAATCAAATAATATAGCAGCATTTTCATCATTTACTAGGAACGTACCTGACACAACATCAGGCTTTCCTCTTGCTTCTTCCTCGGTCAAGGCATAGGCACGAGTCCTTGCCTTTTGCGGTTCCTGCTCCCTATCTTTTCCCGAACCAGATTGGCCGGCCTTCCTGCAGTTCTTTGTCAGATGTCCCAAAAATCCACATACTTGACACTTGACGTTTCTTATACATTCTCGGGAGAAGTGCCCCGGCTTCCCGCACTTATAGCATGTGGTGGTGCCGATTCGACACTCGCCAAAGTGTTGCCTTCCACATTTCTTGCAAGTTTCAAATTCATCCAATCTTGGCTTCTTAGTTTCAGTTGTTACGTTCCCTCTTCCGGTGCCTCTGGACGGGTTTTCCCATTTTCTCTTTTGTGTCTCAGGTGCCAGGTCCTCATTGGCGTAGTCGTCGTAGACGATTCCGCTCAGATTCACTACCGACTCGAAGGTCGAGGGTAGGTTAGCCTTTACATGAACACGGACCCGCTGTGGCAGCCCCTTAACATAGTACTTGATCAAACGGTCTTCAGTTTCTACCAGGTGGGGTACTAGTTGAGCCAGTTCATTGAATCTTGATGTATACTGGCGATGAGTCTTGTTGCCAGCCTTGAAGTTTAGGAATTCATTCTCAACTCGATCGATTTCGTTCTGGGGACAGAACTTTTGGATTATCAGCTTCTTCAAGTCGTCCCATGTCATTCTGTTTGTAGTATTCGGTGACTTAGTTCTCTGAATATTCCTCCACCAACTTAGTGCTTCGTTGGTGAAGGAATGAGCGACGTACTTAACAGCTTGGTCGGGTCGACACTCGCTGATGTTGATGACAGCATTCATCCTCTCGATCCACTCGAGCGTAGCCACCGAATCCTTGCTATCATCAAACTTGGGTGGGTCTCCATACTTGAAAGCTTTGCAAGTGCACCCACGGTTGCTTGATGCCACTTTTACTTCATCCCCGTCACTGTCATAAATTTTCTCTTCATTGTTCCCTTCATCCACTTCTTTGCTTTTCTTTAGTGCCTCAGATAGTAGGTCAGGCAATATGTTCTTCAGAGTAAGTATGACCTCACGGGCAATAGCATCCCTAACCTCGGGTTCCAACTGTATAGGCCCTTGATTGCCGTCCCCAGTTGGGGTCACATTAGTTTGGTGCACGCTCTCTGTGTTTTCTGCGTGCACATCCTCTTCTTCTTGATGTCTTGGATTCAGTGGAGGCCTACCGACTCGGCCCGTACGACCGCCTTGGCTTCCTGTTCTTCCTCCTCCAGCCATAGTTCCTAGTTTCCTGATGGTCATAAAGGGAACACATCAATGTCATTCCTTCAGATCATAGTTTTAGAACAGTACGAACAAGGTAAATTTTTAATTACAGTGACCGGTTTGTGATTAGAAATTTACATTGCCTTTCGGGTTCGAAACTCTTCAAATTGGTCGTGACATTGACATCTATTGGTTCTAGGTTTGAGTATCTATTCTTATTTAAGTGTATTAACCTTAGTACTTACTTACCGTGCTGGCGTTGGCTTTGGCTACCCAGACTGACATCCGTGCGTTGGTCCCATTATCAGTTTGAGTCCAGACATTTAGGGATGTCTGAATCTCTCAAACTATTGCTCTGATACCAACTTGTAAGGCCCCTTTCCCGGGTGACCTCACGTGTTGGATTTACTCATCAACAAAGTCATAAATACTGAACTTAGATTAAAAACATTCATCATTCAATTACATTACATAACAGCGGAAGTCTTAACAATTAAAAACACAACATTTTTTTAACAAGCAGAAGTGGGATGTCGGTCTTGTGCCGGGTAACCTTCACGCCATCGCACGACCTTTTCTTCCTTTACCTGAAATGTATGCTAAAAGTCAGCTAACGCTGGTGAGTTCTAGTTTGAAACGATTAGATATAAACATTTCCTTTCCTTATAATTATATAAATACGTATTCATAACCTTTTTATATGATTACATAGATATGCATTCACCTTTACTTTTCTTTACCATTTATAGGTCAAACACATATGGGTGATCAACCCGTCATTTACTGCGTATATCACAAAGATATACGCCCTTGAGCTACTGTCGTAGCCCTTTTACTTGTTTCTGACTGCATAATAGTCAAGTGGTCGTCCGTCTACCGTAGTAGTCGTTAGCTTCGTTTCCATCCATAACGTATACATACATTCATAACATGCAATATATATTCATAAAGCAAGATTTCATTCATTTACGTTATGCCATTCTTTCATTCATTCTTTGTAAACATGCGTTTCGTTCATTATTCATATGTATCTACACATATACCTTAATATATCACGTATGATCACATTGACATTCATATCATTTATTCATTTAGTGTATACACTTCAGCCCCAAAACGTTTATAAATCATTTGCACATAACATAGAAGGAGGCACATAGAACTCACCTGATGAGTAGTTTCTGAGATACACTTAGCTGGTTACTGAGCGTCACTAATGTCACTCACGATCTGTATAATAAAGTCATACACATAAGGTAGTGCTCCTAGATGACACTAGACATTACTATGCTTGAACCTAGTAGTTTTGATTGACTAGCTTATATCGAAACTTGGTAGTTTCGATAGGTTGTTTCTGTCGAAACTTGGTAGTTTCGATTGGTAGTTTCGATAGGTCTGCACATATCGAAACTTGGTAGTTTCGATGGGTCTGCACATATCTAAACTAAGTAGTTTCGATGGGTCTGCACTTATCGAAACTAAGTAGTTTCGATGGGTCTGCACCTATCGAAACTAAGTAGTTTCGATGGGTCTGCACTTATCGCCTTCCCCAAAAATCCGAATGTTCTGCATGCGAATCTAATCATGTCGATATCTAAATTTTATTTGATCAAAACGTTCTGTTTTCATTCTAGATGCTATACCTAAGCTCATTTTCATGTTTCATCCGCATAAATCGTTACCTATAGGGCTAAAACCGAAAATCCTAAAAAGTCATAAAAACTCAGATTATGATCGAAAGCTTACCTGGATTGGATTTCTGATTCGGAGGAGATGATCACGAGCACAGCCGCAACGTTCTCCTGAATTCCCGAGTTGATCCGTCACTTTCTCTCTCTAGACCCGAGCTCTCTTCTCTTTCTCTAGAACTTGTGAATGGCATAAATGAGCAGAGAAGAGGGCTGCCATGCCTCTTGTATACATGGGCTTCCCTCGGCCCATTGAAGCCGAGTCCAAGCCCGCTCCCTTTTGTTTTAAATATTTCGACTAAATCAACGATCTCGCTATATTTATTCGTTTCGTTATTTTTGGGATGTTACATTTTAATAAAGATTTTCCTATGAGATCAGTTTAGGATTATGTCCTTAGCACTATTCATTCGATTTGCTTCAGTGCCCATGTCCCGAAAAGCATGCAATTTGAAGTATATTCAAGATTTGTACTTGACAACATCTATCAAACATATACTAGCCCTTAGATCATATTGATAAATCATCTTTACTGATTCCATTGAATTCATAATCCAGATAACAGTTGGATCCACGTACCTAAATCTTATGATTCCACATATATAAGCCAAAACATTGAATCATTTGATTCTAAATCTCTTTGATTCCTATACAATCCAATTTGGATTCTGCTATTCATGTGCTAAGTGATGTCTCCTCATTCTGGAAATTCGGATAATCTTTAGTAAAATCTCATATGTCTTGAAGATAGTGCATTTACTTTCTGTCGGCAAACTAGTGGGGTACACGTTGTATTTCATACTTAAATGGTACCTTAACTCACAAGAAAGTGGGAATTATATGCTTTAGTTTCAAATCTTATAATATTGACAATTTGAATTTGTGTGTCATAGCCTGATCCTATTTTCTTTTAATATTTATCACGTATCATAACATGCAATATGAAAGTCTTGAAAAGATAGTGTGTGATAATCTTGAAAGATATTGGTTTGATTGGTCATGTTTTGAAAGAATGACATAGGATACCATTTGATATTATATGGATTTTATATCCAAGATGTGTGATTGATATCTCATATATACTGATATGATCTTCTTACTCGTGATGTTCGACCAAAAAGATGTGATTTTGTATTTTACATTTCAGTTTATATAGAGAAAAATCAAAAAAGATTTTGTCTTTCTTATATTTGAAAAACCAAAAAGATTTTATTTTTCCAGCTTCCATAGAAATCTTAATTGTTGGTTATTCTCCTTTGCAAAAACTGAATATTGCAGACAGAAGTTGACAAGGGGTCCTCCTCCCAAGTTTTCTTCTAGATAGAAAGAGAAAGTGCAGATGAACAAGACGAAGACTATAGTGTGTTTGATGATATATGAAGATGGATGACAATCTTCTAAAGTTGTTGTCAAGGGGGAGTTTGTTGGAGCATATTCTGCGGACAACAAGCTTGAAGATATTATGTCTTAGTCTTAGAGTCTTTAACTTGTAATTGATAAAATTGTTAGCAACAGTTAAAGGGGAGTCTGTTAGGACATATTTTGTAACTATTGATAAAATTATGTGTAAGTTCATAGAGAGGCTAACATAACAAGTTCGCCTAAGCATCTTTAGGGGCGAACTTGTTAAGTTTATATACTTGTTTTGAATCATTTTTGAAATTTTGAATTTTCAAAATTTTTTAAAAAGAGTATTTTGGCGGGAAATTTTTTCCAGATATTTTCAAAAAAATTTCAAAATGTCAATTTCTTATGATGATAATGAGATTGGAACTATGCCACCGAGACTTTTGGGCATATCAGATTACTGTAGCTGGAAAGTCCGGTTCGAACAGTTCATATCAGAAACTGATGAAAACTTTTGGGCATCCATATTTGAAGGATATGTGCATCCTACTTATGACTATATAGGATATTATGATGTTCGTAAACCAGTGACAGCTCTTACTAAAGTTGAAAAGCATAAGTTTGATCGAGAAATGAAAACGAGTGAAACTTTAACGATGTCTTTACCAAAAGAAATCATTCATAGTCTCGGGAAGTGTCCAACTTCAAGAGATCTATGGGAAGCATTGAAGAAAAAAGGTGAGGCAACTTCTCAAGCGTTTAAGGTTTTGATCAAAGAAGTATTGGAGAAGCCGAGTTATTCTCAAAGTGATTCTTCTACAGCGTTAAGAGACAGTGAGAGTATTCGTTCTGGTGAAAGTACTCAATCTACTGAGACTTATGTGATGGCTGAAGAAAGTTTTCAGACAGTTGAAGATGATCTGAGTGACTTAGAAACTGATGCAGAGCCTGTCAATGTTGATCAAAAGTGTGAAGCTGATGATGATGTATTCTTGGCTCCTGGTGCATCTTCTTCAGAAGTACAACCTGAGGTAGTTTCTAACTCTGAAACGTTTTGTTCTAACTGTATTTCAGTTAAGGATAAAATTATGAGGGTAATGGATGACGACGTCAACCTCATTTGTGATATGAAATCGATGCACACGGTAAATAAGAAATTAAAAGATAATGAGAATGTGTGTATTGAGAGGATAGAATCACTGAAGAGGGATATAAATTCTCTGACTTTGAAGATCAAAGAGCAGGCATATCACCTGGATGTGTCCTTTGCAGAAGTTGAGAAAAGAAATAACGATCTTGTTGAGAAAGATAAGGAACTTGCTGAATCTAAAGCAAAGGTGATCAGATTGCATAGAAAGTTAGAAAGCTTTGCAAATTCATCATTCTTATTAGAACATTATCATAATAATACTAAAGAGGGGAAGGGAACTAATGGTATTGGCTATGTTCCTCCACCATTCAACGGAAATTATTCTGTTACACCTGAGATTATAAAAGATGAGGATTTAGATCCTAAGACTGTGTTGAAAGTGAATCCAGTCACAGGTGAAGATATGTTGTATTCTGATGAGAGTGATGATGAATATTTTGATGAAGCTAAGGTAGAGGGGATACCGAAAGAGGTTAAGAAAGAAGACCCAAAGGTTGATTCTAATTCATCTGGAAATAATACATTTGGACGTTCTTCAAACTCAAGGAGAGTTCCATATGTCAGAGATTATAAAGAAAAGCGTACATGCTTTCATTGTAATGAGATGGGACACATTGTGGTGAACTGTCCTTACAAAAATAAAGCAAAGAAGCATGTAGTTCCTGAGAAGATGAAGCCTGAATCAAAACCTGTTGAGAAAAAGTTTGTTCAGTCTCCAACTTCAAAAGAAGTTCATGTAGGAGAATCTTCTTCAAGTGCTTCTTATCGTGTGAAGATTCCTTATATGAGAGATTATCGTGAGACGAGATCTTGCTTTTACTGTGGTCGTGTGGGTCATATTTGGATTGCTTGTCCTCACAACGCCAAAGGTAACCGACATGTTACTCCAGAAAAGGTAAGAACTCCTAGTAAGCCTTATGTTAACCCAAATGTGGTTAAACCTCATGATACACCAAAGGGTAATTCAAAATCTGAGGTTAGGTTTTCTAGACCTCAGAGACGGAGGAGAAACAGAAGATTGAGAAAACTTTTAGAACAATAAGAGTTTTCAAAATCTAAACATTTTTCAACTGACCATGATTGTTCAAACACTTCACATTTTAAGCAAAAAGAACTTAATGAACAGAAGTATGTTTGGAAATCTAAAGTTTCTGTTTCTGACTCGTCGGAACAATCTCTGAAAATCGACGAGAGATTTGATTGTGAATGGAGTGAGGTTTATTATTTTGATACAGATGGACGACCCATGACTACCATGGCTTGGGTCCCAATTTCAAATTAATGTTTCTTGTTAGTTATGCAGGATTTACCAAGAGGGACTATTAATAACATTTGGTTTGATGATAGTGGTGGTTCTAAGCACATGACAGTGATTGACATCTACGAGAGTAACGAGTTGTTATAACTGAGAATCTGTTTGTTTCAACGACTTGATGCTCACGAGGGAGAATATGTCACACACAATGTTTTGGAAAGAGTTTTACAAAGTCCAAAACTTAACCTGGAACTTAGGATGACAATGGTGAGCATAAAGTCATTGATGCAACCATTTGACTAGTTGAGGGGGAGTCTACAGGACAGGGGGAGTACAAAACCGTGTTGGTGACAGAGGCAATGACATTCAATTACATTACATTGGTTTGAGTTTTAAATTGATTAACTTGCTTAATCCTGAGTAACCAAGTAAAATGTTTTTCTTAAAATGTTTTCATGGAAGATTTTATTTTCTTTTGTTTTACTTTCTTTGAAAAAGATTTTGAAAAAGCCAAACAAATTGAAAGGATAAAATCGACATTACTTGAAGTTAAAGAAGAGATGATAGTACATCAATAGATGTTCTTTCACATATGACCTTAGATTGATTGGTTGGTGCTTTATGTTAATATATCTGAATTATATGTTTTGATCTAAACTTCAGAGACTGCACAAATAGGAAATGATAGTGTTGTGTATGAATATAATTTGAATTGTCAGTAGACTAAAAGCGTCACTGAACCATTAGTAGTGTGAAAACATAATTTCATACGTTACAACTGTGATTTGAACCCATTTTATGCCTGGGTGTGTGTGTTAAAAGATCACTATTAGATAAATAATATTAGCTTTTAATAAAGATTTTCCTATGAGATCAGTTTAGGATTATGTCCTTAGCACTATTCATTCGATTTGCTTCAGTGCCCATGTCCCGAAAAGAATGCAATTTGAAGTATAATCAAGATATGTACTTGACAACATCTGTCAAACATATACTAGCCCTTGGATCATATTGATAAATCATCTTTACTGATTCCATTGAATTCATAATCCAGATAACAGTTGGATCCACGTACCTGAATCTTATGATTCCACATATACAAGCCAAAACATTGAATCATTTGATTCTGAATCTCATTGATTCCTATACAATCCAATTTGGATTCTGCTATTCGTGTGCTAAGTGATGTCTCCTCATTCTGGAAATTCGGATAATCTTTAGTAAAATCTTATATGTCTTGAAGAAAGTGCATTTACTTTCTGTTGGCATACTAGTGGGGTACACATTGTATTTCATACTTAAAATGGTACTTTAACTCACAAGAAAGTGGGAATGAGATGCTTTAGTTTCAAATCTTATAATATTGACAATTTGAATTTATGTGTCATAGCCTGATCCTATTTTCTTTGAATGTTTATCGCATATCATAACATGCAATATAAAAGTCTTGAAAAGATAGAGTGTGATAATCTTGAAAGATATTAGTTTGATTTGTCAAGGCTTGAAAGAATGACATAGGATACCATTTGATATTATACGGATTTTATAACCAAGATGTGTGATTGATATCTCATATATACTGATATGATCTTCTTACTCGTGATGTTCGACCAAAAAGATGTGATTTTGTATTTTACATTTCAGTTTATATAGAGAAAAACCAAAAAGATTTTGTGTTTCTTATGTTTGAAAAACCAAAAAGATTTTATTTTTCCAGCATCCATGGAAATCTTAATTGTTGGTTATTCTCCTTTGCAAAAACTGAATATTGCATACAGAAGTTGACAAGGGGTCCTTCTCCCAAGTTTTCTTCTAGAAATAAAGAGAAAGTGTGCAGATGAACAAGACGAAGACTACAACTTGTTTGATGATATTTGAAGACGGATGACAATCTTCTAAAGATGTTGTCAAGGGGGAGTCTGTTGGAGCATATTCTTGTGACAACGAGCTTGAAGATATTATGTCTTAGTCTTAGAGTCTTTGACTTGTAATTGATAAAATTGTTAGCAATAGTTAAAGGGGAGTCTGTTAGGACATGTTTTGTAACTGTTGATAAAATTCTGTGTAAGTTCATAGAGAGGCGAACTTAACAAGTTCGCCTAGCCTATTAGAGGCGAACTTGTTAAGTTCGCTTAGTCTATCTGAGGCGAACTTATTAAGTTCGCTTAGTCTATCTGAGGCGAACTTATTAAGTTCGCTTAGCCTATTAGAGGCGAACTTATTAGGTCTGTGGCTATAAATAGGAGATATCAGAGTTTGGACAGAATAGACGATTGATTAGAGACTAAATCTTGTAACCTGATATTGTGGTGGAAATACAAAGCGTTTATTTACACCGTTGTTGTTGATTGAGTTACGCGAGCACGTTGATCATGGATTCCGCACGTTATCACCGTGTCGTAACGCGAGTCTAGAGATCCGTCACGCATCGAATTAGGGACCTACAAAAGTGCTTTTCTGTGTGGAAAGGTAAAGGAAGAGGTTTATGTGAAGCAACCGCCTGGTTTTGATGATCCCAAGTCTCCTGAAAAGGTGTTTAAGCTTGATAAAGCTTTATATGGTCTTCATTAGGCTCCTCGTGCGTGGTACGAAACTTTGTCAGTGCACTTACTCGAGAATGGATTTGAATGTGGTCAGATTGATTCAACTCTTTTCATCAGAAAAGCAGGGGGGAGATATTTTACTAGTTCAAGTCTATGTGGATGACATAATCTTTGGGTCGACGAATGTTGATATGTGTAAAGACTTTGAAAGAGTGATGAATTTGAAGTTTGAAATGAGCAGCATGGGGGAGTTATCGTTCTTTTTAGGTCTTCAAGTTGATCAGAAGGAAGATGGCTTCTTCATTCATCAAACTAAATATGTTGCTGATATTCTCAAGAAATTTGATTTGGCAAATGCTTCATCTTTCAATACTCCAATTCCTATTAATAACCATCTAGATTCTAACCTGAAAGGGAAAGAGTTGGATTGTGGGTCATACAGTGGAATGATCGGGTCTTTAATGTATCTGACAGCGTCCCGTCCTGATATTATGTTTGTTGTATGTCTGTGTTCAAGGTTTCAGTCTAAGCCGAAGGAATCTCATATGATTGATGTAAAGCTAATCTTTCGATACTTAAAGGGTAAACTAAGCTTGGGATTGTGGTATCATATTAATTCTGACTTTGATTTTAAAGTTTTTATAGATTCAGATTATGGAGGTTGCGGTCTGGACAGAAAATTGACGCCTGGTGGTTGTCAGTTCTTAGGGAACATGCTTGTGTCCTGGCAATGCAAAAAGCAAACCTCGGTTGCAATTTCAACTTGCGAGGCAGAATATATTGCAGCAGCCAGTTGTTGTTCTCAAATCCTATGGATTCAACAGCAGTTGAGGGATTATGATTTGAACTTCACAGGGACACCAATGATGATTGACAACACAGCCACCATGTCAATCACAACAAATCCTGTGAAACATTCAGAGACACATTGTTTTCATATAAATGGTACTAACTCATAAGAACGTGGGATAAAAACGCTTGTAGTTTCAAATCTTATAATGCTGACAATTTGAATTGACATGTAGTATATTGCAAATTCGGTATGAATAAGTTAGCATGTCATGATCTGATCTTGTTTACTTTGATGTTCATCGCGTATCATTTCATAAATTTCTGAGAAATTGTTTGCTGTAATATCATAAAGTGTAGCACGAGTTGCTTGTTTGCTGAGTCAAAATGTGTAAATATGCAGAATGCTATAAGTCAACCCTTAGATCTGCTAGAGAATTTTATATTCAGAATGTGTGTGTGATACATCAAAGATACTAATATGATCTTTTTACTCACAGTGTTCAACCAAAAATATGTGATTTAGTATGTACAGAGAAAAATCAAAAAGATTTTGATTTTAGTTGTTTTAAGATTTACTGCTTTAACTTATTAAGAAAAAGTACAAAAAGAGTTTAGTATGTTTTAGCATAAAATTTGAAAAAAAATCCAAAAATATGTTCTTTACTTGTTCATTTAGCTTTATAAGAAAAATCCAAAAAGATTTTGTTTCTATCTTCCAGGAAAAATTCTTAAATATTTTGATTTAGTTACTTTACAGGTTGCAAGGAGTTTCGATTGAGAGAAAGAATTGAATTGAAAATTTTCAAAATTTTGCTAAGTGTTGACATAGGCGAACTTGCTATGTTCTCCTGGGGTGGTGAACTTCTTAAGTTCGCTTAAATTGGGTAAGTTAATCAGACTGGTATATATAGATCTCAGCGAACTTGACCTTTTTCACATATCCTTGACTGGCGAATTTGGTCTACTTGTGCATTTTTTTCAAAACTTGTATTCTAAAGTGAGGGGGTGAATTATTTGTTCCTGATTTCTATTCATTATCAGTTTGCGAATCTATTAAAGGTAAAATTATCCCATTTCATCCATCAATTTGGTTGTAATCAGGGTTTTTCTTCTTGGTTTTCATCGTGACTGTCGCCTTAGAGTATTCATCATCGTTTTGTGGATAAAATTTGAAATTGTTGGTTCCGTTATTCTAAATGAGTGTTGGCGAGTTGCTATGAATGCTTGATTGTGGTTTGTAATATCAAAATGGAGAAGTTTGATTTCTGTAACTGTTCGATGGAATAGGCGAACATGATCAGGCGAACTTAACAAGTTCGCTTCTTGTATAAGAGAACTTGTTAAGTTCGCCTAGGTGACCAGTGTTGAAAACTTGGCAAATTTTCAAAGTTGTGTATTTATTTTTTTTTGCACTTTTACTTTTATTGTTTTTGTTTTTTTTTTATGTTTGAAAATTGTCATTTTCTAATCATATGTTCTGAACATGTCATGGATCGGCGGGTTGAATATAAACATAATCAGGCGGCACTACTTGATCCGCAGTTAGCAGAGGCGGCTAATTATCAAGAAATCATTACTTTTCTGAACCGGTCAAGATTAAGTGTTGAATTTTCGCCCAACCCACATATCAGCTTGCATTACATTAAACAATTCTGCCTAGGATATGCGAACAGCTCTTGAATAATGATCCTATCAGCTTGCCGAATACCCTAATTATGGGTTGTTTTCAAAAATGGGGTATAGAGGCAGACCAAATAATTCTCAAGCCAGGAAGGGTGGTCTGGTAGGGCAGTGGAGATATTTTATATCATTCAATGCTTATCATCGAGGAAAGCTGGTACTGACGGGTTGAAGACTTCTTTACAAG
The DNA here is from genome assembly GCA_023525975.1 of Smallanthus sonchifolius. NCBI lineage: Eukaryota > Viridiplantae > Streptophyta > Magnoliopsida > Asterales > Asteraceae > Smallanthus > Smallanthus sonchifolius. The sequence goes on from CM042045.1 coordinate 32,075,085, forward strand.
CAGCCATGGTGGCTTTAACTCTGAATAAGTCGTTCAACTTTGCATTATACATCTACATGGAGCTTGTGATGCAAATTACACCACCTGAGGGTCAGGGTTTCTTAATGTACCCTAGATTCTTGCAGGTAATTCTAAATCATATATTTCCCGATCTACCACTAGTGAACCCAAGACTGACCCTTTCACCAATGACAAAGAGGATTTTCACAGACTGTTTGAATATTAAACAATAAAATCCTGCTTTGATTCCAGTGGCTACTTCTTTGTTTAGGCACAGAATCAATCCTGGTTATATTACACCGCCAAACAAAAATTGGATTCATGATGATCCAGCCTTGGAATTGCCTCCTGTTGATAATTAGGATGAAGAGGATGAGGAAGATGAGGGTGAAGGTGATGATAAGGAAGATGATGGTGATGATAGTGAGAGTGATGCTGAAACAAATGATGATGAGAATGCTAATGATAATGATGATAATAATGATGATGATAATGGTGGAAATGATGGAGGTGATAATCAAATGAATGTTGATGTTAATGAACCTCAGGTTGAACAAGTGGAGGTTGAAGATACGAGCACTAGTTCTTCTGTATCTAGTGAAGCTGATGAAGGTGATGATGAGAGTTCCCAGGATTTTAGTCCTGGGCATTATGCTCAGTTGGCTAAAGTTCCTAGGGTTACTAGGAATGTCTATGATAGACGTCAAAAGTCTCTTGGTAAGAAGAAGGTTAAGCAACCAAGACGCAAGTCTGTAAGGGGACCTCCTCCCGATGCATTACTTGGCAAAATAAAGTTACAAGATGAAAGTTCTAGTTCTAAGGAAGATGAAGCTCCCGCGGCTAAAAGTCCCAAACTGATGGCTTCGGCTATTCAAGCTGCAAAATCTACTACACAAGAGGATAGATAGTTTGTAGATTCATTGATTATAAATCCTATTCCTTCCCAATCTAATACTCCTCAGGCTACTTCTAATGTATCCAAAGTAGTTGATGAAACTGGTCCATCTACAAGAGATCCTCATGATGAAAGAATTCATGCGTAAGAAACACAGGTTTCTGGGTTACAAACTCAAGTGGATGTGTTGATTGAGAGTGATGCTCACTGTACTCTAGCTTTAAATGAACAGAATAAGGTGATTGCAGAAATGCAGGACCTTATCAGTCAGCTTGTAGAGCGTCTTGACGCTCAGGGGGAGAAAGCTGTGATGATTGAGAAAAATTCATGTCATAGTATTGGTACTAAAAAAGATGATGATGATAAACCAGATGTTGGTGATGGTTTGGGTGAGCGTCAACACGCTGATACGAACCCTACATCATTAACTCAGGGGAGTCAGAGATTTTTGTTGAAGCTACTGTGATGACTAGTGTTGATGATAAAGAATCTGCTGAGGTTGATGATGATATGTTAGATACCTTAATTTTTTAAGACTCTGACATAGATAAAGTAGATAAGATTGAGTGTTTGTTGGATTTGGATGAATTGCAGATGATGAGGATACAAGTGAGGAGGAGTTAGAGGAAGGAGAGATTGTAGAGGTGCAAGTAGAGAGTGATAAATAGAAGGTCGTTTATGAAGGGTGTGACGGATTGATTGATACGTATGTCTTTGAAGATAATGTAATTCGTGAAGATTTGTCATAAGGCGTTGTAGAATCTGAAGAGTCTGATCCTAATCTGGATAAACAAAACCCTGATACTGTGGAGAGCGTGCCTGAAAATAAGCGTGAAGATTCAGAGATGTACAAGAATTTAGGAATGACTAAGGCATAGTAGGATGAGATGGGGAAATGTTGGAGAACTAGCCAGTTTCTCCAGTGGCACCAGTTCAAAAGAAAAGATACGTTAATAAATACAAATGCTCTGGCAGGATTATTAGCTGGTTTTATGAAGCTGGGTTCAAGCTATTTGCTTTGAAAAGGTCGGATGGAGTTCAGTGCCTAAAGCCAAGGCTGAAATACATTAATTCCTTACCTAGATGTGATGTCAATGGGTTATTAACAAAACCCTTGATTAACGGATCAGATAATGGAATTGCTAACTCAATAGCTAAACACATAAGAATTGAAGGTGGATCTGGAAAGTATGAAGTTACTCAAAAGGTGATTTGGAGATACAAGTTCAAGCCTGTGAGATCAGTACCGGAGATTCCATTGAAGCTTATTCCTTATGACTGCTTGACAGATCTTAAATAGTGGTACGTTGATGTCTATACAGGTGAAGCAGGGATAGAAGATATGAATGGCAAGGTTATAGTGAAGTTCTTTGATGCTATGAACCTTGTTAATTTCTCAAGATCTGATCAAAAGATGTTGAAACGTAGAGAGATCATGTACGCAGACGAGTGTAGAGAGCAGCCGTTGCAGTACAAGAAAGTGTTGTATGTATGTTTGAAGCATAGAATTTTGTGCAGGGAGCTCATTACCGAAGAATTGGAAGAACAAGACTTGAAGATAAAGACCAAGCTGTTGTCAAGGGGGAGTCTGTTGGAACTTTTAGAGTGACAACTAGCCTTTGTAATAGATTAGTCTTTATGTTTTGTTTTGTATTATTTAGTCTTGTAATTTGTTAAGTTTATAACAGGTGAACTTAACATGTTCGCCCGATCTAGTTGAGGCGAACTTAACAAGTTCGCCTGAAATAATGTTGGCGAACATGCTAAGTTTCACCTATATCAGATGTATTGTCTATAAATAGTGCTGTAGTTGTTTCATTTGTAAGAATCTGTAATTCTGGAACTACAACGTGTATGCACTGTTTACAGAGATAATACAAGGAGCTTTATGATATCTTGTCTTGTGTATGATATTATCATGTGTGTGTGAGTATTCGAGACGTATGTATACCTTAGGATTCCGCACTTTGTGTACATATTGCACGTTTTACAGTTGTGATTGATCCGTAGACCCTACCAGGACCTACAAGAGGAACATTCAGAGAACTAAGTCGCCAAACGCTGTCAAGAAGATGACATTGGAAGATATGAAAAGGCTGATAATCCAAAAGTTTTGTCCCTAAAATGAGATTGATCGAGTGGAAAATGAATTCCTAAACTTTAAAGCTGGTAACAAGACCCATCGTCAGTACACTTCCAAATTCAATGAGCTAGCTCAACTTGCACCCCATCTGGTAGAGACTGAAGAGCGATTGATCATGTACTATGTCAAGGGACTGCCACTGTAGAACCAAAGACTGATTGCTACCAAATTATTCTAAGTACAAATGCTGCTGATAGGCTTATCAGCAGCATTCAACACTTGTTGCTGCTGATAGGCTTATCAGCAGCATCCAACACTTGTTGTTGCTGATAGGCTTATCAGCAGGATTATTCTCATATCTGCTGCTGATAGGCTTATCAACAGCTTTCAACACTTGTTGCTGCTGATAGGCTTATCAGCAGCATCCAACACTTGTTGCTACTGATAGGCTTATCAGCAGCATTATTCTCATATCTGCTGCTGATAGCTTTATTCACTGAAGACCAAACGTTGTAGCTGACTACCCATGTGAAGCGCCTCTGACACCTTTCTGCAAAAACAACTGACACACTCCAAGCAGAAGGAACCTCAGTGGTGCAACCAATAAAGGACAATGACGCGCGTCTCCAAGCATGCAAACAATGATGCCTAAGAAGACGTTTCAGTAAAGTTATCTAGATTAGCCTTTGCGTGTAATTTAGATTAATAAACAAGATCAACGGCTTGTGTTAGATCTGATCCTTAGAATCAAGGGTCTGTCTTGATTCTAAGTTACTATAAATACTGTGTAAACACTTCATTGTAAGAGTGCTTGCTGTGCTTTCATAGTGCTTCTTGATAGTGTTTTACTTGTAAACTTGTAATCTCAGAAGTTTAATACAACAGTGCATTTATCAGTATTTTTGCTGTTTACTTGTTTACTTTGTTGGTTGTTATTGTTTCCGCCAATATCAACTAGAATAGAATCACCTTGTAATCTTACGATCCTACAAGTGGTATCAGAGCTTTGGCTCAAGATTAAACAAACTAACATTTGTTTAATCACTTTCTGATTCTATTCAAAAATCTATTCTTGATAAAGTCACACAAAACAAAATGGCACAAAGTCACGGATCTGAAGACATCGGCAGTATCAACCGACCACCGAGGTTGGTGTCTGGGGAGGACTATGATAAGTGGAAGAACCGAATGGAAAGCTTCTTCTGCTACCATGAATACGGAATGTGGAAATCCATAAGGGATGGACCTTATGTTCCCATGGTGGCCTCTGCTGACTCCGGAGGACCACTAGTTCCTAAGGAACCCTCCAAGTATTCTGAAGAAGACATCAAGAAAATGGAGGTGGACTTCATGGCATTAGGAGCCATCCAAATGTGCCTTCCAAATGAAGTTTTTCACAATTTCAAGGCTCACAAAACTGCAAAGGAATTATGGGGAGCCCTGGAAAAGATGTTTGCTGGATCTGAGGAGGTCAAGGAGAACAGACGTGACATTCTCAAGCAACAGTATGAAAACTTCGTCTGGAAAGAAGGTGAGTTACTAACAGTTTTATATAACAGGTACACGTACCTGGTTGGAGAACTGTAGTGCTCCAAGGTAAAGCTGGAGAATGAAGACATTCTCAAGAAGTTCATAAGATCTCTTCCTATTTGTTGGACATTATATACAGTGTCCATCAGAAGAACAGAGAATCCGAAGACACTTCAGATGACTGAGCTCTTTGGCATGCTCAAAACCTATGAATTAGAAATGATTCAAGCAAAAGAAAGGAGCTCCAGTTATCAATCAGCTACCACTTCCTCCACCACCACCTCAGTGCTTCACTCTGATCATTCTGGTCCTAGTGCAAGCAACTACTATCCTACCATTGTTACTCATCCTCAAACACCAACTGCTTCACAATCCAACTCATCACCATTTCTTCTTGAGGCACCTCCTCAACAGCCAACCTCTACTGCTTTTGCCTCTGACAACTCAAGCAGCATGTACTTCATAAAGGAGGATCTGGAATGCTTTCATCCAGATGATCTTGAAGAAATGGATATTCAGCACTCATATGCCATGCACTCCCTCATAGCAAAAAGGTTTTATTCTAGAACCGGGAGATTAGTTCCAAGCAACAACTCAAACACTAGAGTTGGGCTTGATAAAAGCAAGATCCGATGTTACAACTGTAACCAAATGGGTCATTTTGCTAGGGAGTGCAAGGCACCTAAAGCCAATCAGGGTGCCAGCCATCAAAGACAAGCTTACCAAGGTCAGCCCAGGCAGCAGCAGCAAGGAACTCCTCCAGCACAAACTGCAGCCTGTGCAAATATTGGAACTTCAGACTTTGACTGGAGTTTTCAATATGAAGATGTTCGTGCCTCCAACCAAGCACTTATGGCAGACAATGCAGAGATACCACCTCAGGTATTTGAACATCTTTGCTCTCAAGCTTGCATTGACAAAGTTTTAGGTTATAGAAAGCATAACCAAAATCTGATAGATCAAAATGAAGAGTTTCATCAAATGAAGTCTGAATTCAAAAAGGTCGAAGATACTTACAAAGAAAAAATTAACTGCCTTAAGAAAGAGATTTCTTCATTAAAACATGAACAAACCAATCTAGAAACTCAGATTGATGATCTATTAGTAAAACTTAAAGCTACCAGAGCTGAACTGGCTGAACAGAAAGTTCATGTTGAAAAATATGAATTTTCATCTAAAAAGTTACAAAGATTGTTAGATATTCAAGTCCATGAAAGGGTAAAAACTGGACTTGGATATCATAGTGACGAGTACCAGACAGTTCCTCCTCCTGCTGATTATGTTGCCATTCACCAACCAAGCTTTAATACTGCAAACCTTGACATGGCAAACCGAAACCTTGATCCTTCAATGGATGCATGTTTTGTGGAAGACTGCTCCACCTCTTCAGAATCTGAGTCAACCTGCTCAGACCACTGTGAAACTAGTGCAGTCCCATCTGCTCCTTTCTCTGAAGCCGGTTGTCATGTTGTTACTCCAACCATTCCAGCTCCCATTCCATTCAAACAAATCAAGATTAACTATCCTCCTGGTGGAAGAAAGCTAATCATTGAAAAGGGAAAGACATCAGGTTTCACCAACCCCAAATCTCAGTCAAAGGCGTTTGATATTTCTCATACACCTGGAGAAAAAGGTCCATATGTTCAAAGGACACTAGAAGAAGCCACCTTTGAACATATCCCTGGAACTTCAAAGATTTGTTTCAAAATAAGAACTATGTGGACTCTCACAAGGACAAGATAGCAGTATCATGCTTTGTGTGTGGCAAATACAATCACACTGCCAGCACCTGCTTTCACTACCGTGAACACCAAAGAAACTCAAAGCAGCATGCCTTTGAGAAAACAAACAGAAACAAACAGGTGAGAAGCTATGATGCAAAGGCAACAAAGTTCAGAGAATCTCTATCCCCTCAAAGAGTGAAGATGCAGAAACCTCAACAAACTTGCATCATATGTGGGGAATCAAACCACTTTGCTGCAACATGCAAGTTCAACCCTTTTAACCAAGTTCCAAATCGTTCATCTGTGTTCAACCCATCAGCAGCAAACAAAATCACTGCTGATAGAGTAAAGTCCAGGAAACAAAAGGCAAAGCCTCCAGCAGCAAAAGTCTCTGCTGCTGACAAAGCAAAATAAAAAACAACGGCACCAGCAGCAAAAGTATCTGCTGCTGACAAAGCAAAAACTGCTACTGCTCCAGCAAAGCCCTCAGCAGCAAAATCAGCTGCGGATAAGCCAAAATTGTCAGCAACAACATCTTCTGCCGACAATGCAAAGAAAGCTAGAAAACCACCAACACATCAATGGAAGGCCAAACAATCTCCAAGCATAACTATTGGTTCCATTGACTGCAAGCATGCTGACAATGGCAAATTAGCAACGATCTTCTACAATGCTACATGCTACAATGATCCTCCCACTAATTAGAGATCTTCCATGTGCAGGGACAGCCAGGCAACAAACACAATACTTGGGTGGTAGATAGCGGCTGTTCCAGGCACATGACAGGCAACATGTCAATCCTCTCTAACTTCAGACATTTCAATGGAGGATATGTTGCCTTTGGGAGTGACTCAAAAGGTGGATCTATCACTAGACAAGGAACTGTGTCCAATGAAAGGATGAGTATTGAAAGAGTCAACTATGTTAAAGAACTTGACTTCAATCTCATGAGTGTTTCCAAAGTATGTGATCAAAAGCATTGGATGCTCTTCACTGACAGAGAATGTTTTGTGTTAGCTCCTGGTCTATCTAAACCCCCTCCAGAGAAGATTCTCCTAACTGCTCGTAGAAAGGACAACTTATATGTGCTTGACATGAATGAAGCCACTCCATCCGGTAGTGTTTCATGTTTTCTGTCAAAGGCATCAGTTGATGAATCCGCTCTTTGGCACAGGAGGTTAAGCCATGTTAACATCAAAACAATCAATAAATTAGTGAAGGACAATCTTGTCAGAGGGCTTCCTGACAAAGAATTCCAGCTAGACGATCACTGCATTGCCTGCTTGAAGGGAAAACAACCCAAAAGTTCCCACAAGCCCAAGACATTGAACACAAATGACACCCCTCTCCAGCTACTGCATATGGATCTCTTTGGTCCTACGAATGTCATGTCAATGGGCAAAAAGTCCTACTGTCTGGTGATAACTGATGACTTCTCCAGATTCTCATGGGTATTCTTCCTAAGAACAAAAGATGAAACTGCTGAGATTCTCAAATCCTATATTCTTAGGGTAGAGAATCAAAGCAATCTGAAGGTAAAGATCATAAGGTGTGATCAGGGAACAGAGTTCAAAAATCACACTTTGAACAGTTTCTGTGAGAGCAAGGGCATTGAAAGGCAATACAGTGCTCCAGGAACTCCTCAACAAAATGGGGTCGCTGAAAGAAGAAATAGGACTCTGATTGAATCAGCAAGATCTATGCTGGCTGACTCAAAGCTGCCCCTTACTTTCTGGGCAGAAGCAGTAAGCACAGCTTGTTATGTGTAGAATAGAGTCCTTATTGTTAAGCCTCTCCAGAAAACACCGTATGAACTACGGCTCAAAAGAGTTCCCTACATTGGCTTCCTGAAGCCCTTTGGATGTCCATGTACCATCCTCATCACACATGGAGTTCTTCCTAAATTCGATGCAAAGTCTGATGAAGGTTACTTTGTGGGTTATTCCTCTCAATCAAAGGCCTACCGAGTGTTCAATTCTAGGACTCGGATTGTGGAAGAATCCGCTAATGTGGAATGCAGGGAACATGTTGTCTGTGAACAAGGCAAAGGTCCTAACTGGCTCTTTGATATAGACTCCTTCACCCAGATATTTGAGCCTCTCATATTCTCAAATATGGAGTGTTCTTCTTCAAAATCAACATCTTCTGCCTCAACCTCTTCTACTGACTACAGACTGGATTTTCCCAGTCCCTACATCAGGATGAAAAGGCCATCCATTGACCCTCCATCAGTGGCAGAAGCTATTGAAGCCGGTACAGGTGAAGCCAGTACTTCCAACACCACAAGCAGCAATGTCTCTGACCAAGAAATCTTTAATGAAGCCTCCTCAATCCATGCTGAAGTGGCCTCTGATGCTAATACTGCTGACAATGTGGAACACAATGATCAGAACCTCCAAGCTCCTCCCCTCACAACTGAAGACAATCCTGATCTAAATGAAAGTAATCTTGAAGAGGGAATACGGCTGGATGTGATACCAGCACAGAGAATAAACAAAAAGCATCCTCTGGAAAACATCATTGGCCAAGTCCACACAGGTATCCAGACAAGAAGCAAGTCTCATGAAGCCAACATTTGTTTGTTCTCTTGTTTTCTATCTCAGGTGGAACCCAAGAAGATTGATGAAGCTCTCAAGCACAACAGCTGGATTGAAGCAATGCAGGAAGAATTGCTGCAATTCAAAAGACAAGATGTTTGGAATCTTGTTGATCTTCCACCTGGTCAAACAGCCATTGGAACAAGATGGGTCTTCAGAAACAAGCAAGATGAAAGGGGCATCGTGATCAAGAACAAAGCCAGACTGGTAGCTCAAGGTTACACTCAAGAAGAAGGCATTGACTATGATGAAGTCTTTGCTCCTGTTGCCCATCTGGAAGCCATCAGAATCTTTCTGGCATATGCTGCATCCAAAAACTTTATGATCTATCAAATGGATGTGAAGAGTGCCTTCTTGTATGGAAAGATTGGTGAAGAGGTCTATGTCAAACAGCCTCCAGGCTTTGTGGATCCTGCACATCCAAATAACGTCTTAAAACTGGACAAAGCTCTCTATGGCTTACACCAAGCCCCAAGAGCCTGGTATGAAACTTTATCTGGATATCTACTTAGCAACAACTTCAGAAGGGGGGCCATTGATCAGACACTCTTCATCAAAGATGAAGGGGGAGAAATTTTGTTGGTCTAAATTTATGTTGATGACATTATCTTTGGATCTACAAGAAAGAAGCTCTGCAAAGACTTTGAAGTTCTGATGCATTCCAAATTTGAAATGAGTTCAATAGGTGAACTAAATTTCTTTTTAGGACTTCAAGTCAAACAGGTACCAAATGGAATCTTCATAAGTCAATCCAAGTATGTCAAAAGCATCTTGGAGAGGTTCAAAATGACTGACTGCTCTGCTGCAAGAACTCCTATGCAAGTGCACCATCAATTATCTCCGGATAAAGAAGGACAAGACACTGATCAACATCAGTACCGAGCAATGATAGGATCTCTCATGTATCTCACTGCCTCAAGACCAGATATCATGTTTGCAGTTTGTCTCTGCGCAAGATTTCAAGCAGCTCCAAAAGTGTCTCATCTTCAAGCTGTCAAAAGGATCCTTAGATACCTAAAGGGAGCTCCAAAACTTGGGTTATGGTATCCAAAGAATGGAAATGTCAATCTCTATGCCTACACTGACAGTGACTATGTGGGTTGTAACTTGGACAAAAAGTCCACATCAGGGGGATGTCAATTTCTTGGAAGAAGGCTCATCTCATGGCAATGCAAAAAGCAAACATGTGTCTCCACTTCAACAGCTGAAGCAGAATACATTGCAGCTTCAAGCTGCTGTGCACAGGTCATCTGGATCCAAAATCAAATGCTTGACTATGGAATGACCTTCATGCAGACTCCAATTCACATTGACAACATGAGTGCAATCTCTATCACGAATAATCCAGTGCAGCATTCCAAGACTAAGCACATTGACATCAGGTATTACTTTATCAGGGATCAAGCTGAGAAAAGGAGAATTGTCCTATCCAAGGTTCACACAAATGAGCAATATGCTGATTTGTTCACTAAACCTTTTGATGAAGCAAGATTTCGATATCTAGTTGAATCAATTGGCATGATGAACTTTGAATAAGACATATCTCAATTTTATCCTTCCTTGTAAATATGTCTATGTTTTTGTTCTTAATAAAAGGTTATAGTCAGCTGCACTTTTTCACTGCTGACAGATTTACTCTTCAGCAGCAAAGCCTTTGCCACTGATCGCTTTAAGTTATCAGCAGGAACAAAGTTTCCTGCGGATAGCTTTAAGGCGGTCTGTAGCAACCGTTTTGATGCGGAATGAATACAACAGTCAGCAGCTACCAAATCTGCTGCTGAAAGACTTAACTATCCGCAGCAACCAAGTTTGCAGTGGATAGCACACCATCAGCAGCAACCAAGTTTGCTGCTGATGGGTAAAACAAGTCTACATTAACTTTTACCTGCGGTAAAAACTACTCTCAGTCTTTACCATGACTGCTCGAGTGCTTTACAGCTGTAACAATGAAAAGTGAAACAGGTTGTACTGTACAAGTAAGGTTGCTTTTTCTTCGTCTGCCATTATATCACAATTTCAAACGTTCCCACAACCTCTTCATATTCAATTTCAAACCCTAAACCAATTACTTTCTCTCCCGTCCCCACAGCATTCAAAGCCCTAAATAATTAACCACCATTCAAACACCCTTCTCTCTTCCCTCCAAATCCATAACAATGGCAGGCGCAGACATAAACAATCCCAACGACAAGTTTTCCACATATCAAAACCTCACTGCATGCCTAATAAAGGGCAAGAAATCTGAAGGTTTCAACGATATGATCGACTTCCTTTATCGGTCCAAAATCCTCCATGCCCTAACAGTCAACCCAACCATCTACACTTCCCACATGGAAGATTTTTGGAGCTCAGCCGTGTATTCTACTGGACAGGGCACTCCCCAAATCAGAGGCACAGTAGACGGCAAGGAGATGATTATCACTGAAGCAAAGCTCTGCCAACACCTCAAGCTTCAGGATGAAGGGGACGCCACCTCTTACCCAAGAGACGTATACATGAGGACCTTTGTATCCATAGGGTACACTGGGAATCAAACAGAGTATACGATAGAGAAGGCACTCATGGGTCCCAAATGGAAGTATCTCTGCCACACTCTTCTCCAATGCATATCCCAGAAGAGAAGTGGCTGGAACCAACTCAGCTCCGGACTTGCGTCGGCAATTCACGGTATGATAACGGGGGCGGGTTTCAATTTTTCTCACCTCATTCTTGAAGGTTTGAGATACAACCTTCAAGAAGGGGTGAAATCACAGTTCTTCATGTACCCAAGATTCTTGCAGGAAGTGTTCAACATTGAGCACCAAGATCTTTCAAAAACTGCAAGAATCTACTCAATTTTGGGACATAAGAACAACATTTTTCAAAGCATGAGAACAGTTTCATCAAAGTTCTTAGGGGCCGATGTTCCATTGTTGTCTACAATGTTGAACACGCAAAGTGCCCAGGGTGACAGTTCAGCAAACCCAGCTGATACTGATCCCACACCCTCCACCTCACTGCCACATACTCAAACTACTGCTTCCTTTGATCGAACCCCTGTGCATTCTACTGAGGATGTACAGGCACATAATCTACTCACCCCCAGTTTGATTGCTCAACCGGAACACAGGGCCCCGGTTGTAACCAAATATACAAGGAAGAGGGGCAAGCGAACTCCTTCTTCTCTTGCCTCCAAGGCCCAAACCCAAGCCAACATCCCTCACTCAGAATCACAACATTCTAGTGAGAATATCATAAGGGAAAGCCACACTGTTAGGAAGACTCCTTCGGAAGTCTCTCTATTAGGATTAGGATCACTTACCGGATCCATAGAACAGCCCTTTGAGCCATTACTATCTTCTTTGGACTTAAGTGTTGAGGAACCTGACCAAAGTGATGTACCTTCTCCAACTACCACTATCAAGGAGGTACTGATTGGTCTTGCTTCCGAAACACCCAACCCAAGTTCTTCACCCTTGAAGGTCCACTCTGGGAGTAATGATGGAGTGGATGTGGAAGAGGCTGTCACTACTGCTGGTCCATCAACTGACCAGGAGGACAGTGACAACATCTTTAAGACCTCAACCACGGCAACTCATGGTGATGGTGTTTCCTTGGAAACTCCCCTCACTGAGAGGAATCCCAGGCGCCAAGAAACCGCAGGTGATGGGGATGCTGAGGCTCGGCCTACGGCCCCATCTGGGTCCAAGGATTCCATAACTGTGGATGAGGACAGACTGAAACTTCAAAATTTGGAATTGACGGCCAGGGTGGCTATGCTAGAGGCTGAAGTGTCCAAACTACGACACCAAGTCTCTATGCATGAAGCCCATCAATGCCCAACTTTATCCACTCCCTCTCTTGTATCAGTAGGCATCCAAACTGATGCCTACCTGTCTACTGCTGCAACCAAAAAGGGGGAGATGGTCTCTATGGAAGAAGATAAAGACAGTCTTGACGACTGGATTCAAGAGCAGGTTGTACTTCAAAGCTCACTATTCAAGCCAGCCTTTGTCCAAATTCATGACTTGCCAGTCCCAGATAATGAAGACGAAGAGACATCTGAAGACTAGAAGTTGGTCGTCAGGGCTGTCGATGAAATGCTGAATGATGTTGAAGACACAGAACAAACAAATACATCATTCAGCATCCTTCCTGAAGCAGCAGCCATCATTGGTCAATCCTCAACCCCCCAACTATTCAGATCATCAAAGAAGCTAGAATTTGACTCCATTCTAGCTTGGGGGTATGATGGATCATCTGAGAGGTTTTGGATTGGATGGGAGTTCAGCGGAGTAGAAGAGCTGAACTGGAACTCTCTCAATGCCCTCCAAGTCCTACATCTGCATTTAACTAACTGCATCAACACCTCAACAGATCTCTCAGCAGAACTTGCCATTGTCAGGTTCCATGACCTGATGGAGGATAATCTACCCAGGTTCCAAAGATTCCTACAACAAGCACATCGGGTAGCTTATCCCGAATCCTCGGCGGCCGCAGAAAGGAGACTGACTCCTAGCAATCTTGAAATAACAAGGAGCAGTCTTCTCAATGAAGAAGAAGTTCTGGGCCTTCGAAGATTCCTGTATGCCTTCCTGGTCAAGGACTTGGACGTGCTAGGTTGGGTGAGCACCAAGTCCCTTGACCACACTCCCCTGCTCAGCAACGGCTCCTCTCTCATCATCAACACCAGGAACATCCTTCAGCTGCCCTCAGACTTCCTATTCAAGATTTTTCAGCTCAGAGCCAACATCTGCAATATTAACTCACTAGAGAGCCAGACAATGATGGTCATCATCAAAGCCCATCTTGAAAAAGAAGGACTGATTCCTCAAGAAGAGACTGTGTCAACTTCGGATACTGACTCCAACTCTGATACTTCACAAGTTGACATCACATCTGCAACTTTTGGCACAAGATCTTCCATCAGGGATCAACTGAGGGAAATAGAAGGTCCTGAGTGTCAACTTGATGAAGACAGTGACCGTCCCTTTTCAATTCCTCAACATGCCAATGAAGCTGAGGCAGAGATCCCAATAGCAGCATCATCATCTGCTGTTGTGATCAGTGAAGCTGAAGCAGAGGCACCCAATGTAAACAAAGGAAAGGGAATCATAACTGATGAAGATGAAGAGAGGCTGCTAAAAGAGAAAAGAGAGAGGGAAGAGAAAAGAAGAAGAAGAGAGGAAGAGGAGATGGCTGACCTGAAAAAGGCTCAAGAAAGAAAAACACCCATTCTCCTAAGAGAACAAACCATCCAGCTGTATGCTAAACAGCTGGATGAGCTAAAAAGAAAGATTCCTGCAGTTGACCAGATTGAAGAAGATGCAGCTCTTGCTCTTCAACTGCAGGAACAATTCAATAAAGAAGAAGAAGACTTAGAGAAGAAGAAGAACGAAGAAGCTAAGTTCAGAATAACCGATTCTGAATTAGCAAAAGAATTAAGGCAGGAGTGGACTGAAGCTCTGATCTCTCAAGGTGAGGATGCAGACTACCTTGAGAAACTTTCAAACAAAGAGATTTACAGAGCCTTCATGGGTCAGCAGGGTCAATTGGCTTGCAAGAAAAAGGCTGAAGAAGAAGAAAAAGCCAAGCTACAGTCCAAGAAGACCATTGCACTGAATAAAAGAACCCATGAAGAAAGGAAGGTCATGATTGACTTCCTTAAGGCTAGAGGAGATAGTGGAAAGAGGCTAGGTCCCATGAAGTTCATGAATCTGCAAGCCCTCTACTTCAAAGTTAAAAAGGATGAGGAAGAAAGACTAGGGAAGAAGGCCTCCAAGAAAAGGGTACTTATCAAAGAAGAAGAAAAACCAAAGACAAAGAAACCCAAGCCTTCTCCCTCACCTACCTCTTCCTCAGTTCACCATCCTTCCACTCTCTTCCCCAAACCTTTCACTCCTCCACCCAACAAGTCCAAATCATCCCACCCAGCTCCCACTCATCAACAGCCTCCCTTAAAGAAATCCAAATCCTCAACTGAACCTGAAGACTCAAGAAACATAGTTGAATGGGTCTACAATCCACAAGATCAAAGGTTTGAGATCTTCAGGGGGAGAACTGAAAGAAGATGATCTACATACAGGTCTGTTGATGAGATTCTGCAACTACCAGATTCAGACATAAGAAGAATTTTGGAGCTAGGTGAAGCTCATGAGCCTGCAAATGAGAGAGGGAAACATCTTATGCTAGCAATCAGACATTACTTCAACCCTATCAAAGATATGCTCGTGGATGTCAAACCACTCAAGTCCCACTCTCCATTTGTATCTTGGTCCTACAATGCTGATTTGGATGAATTCACTCTGATTGATGTAAAGAAGCAGCAGATGAGATGTTCAAGCAAAGCAATCTACAAAATGCCACACAAAGACATCAAGACTCTGTCTGAACTTCCATTAAACAATCCCAGCAAGGATACAAGAGGCTATGAGGTTGAAAGGATAGTCAGCCACATGCAAAAGCTTCAGCAGCAAAGTAATTAGAAGAATTTTGGTTGCATCAGTCTAGGGGGAGTTTGTAGAACCAAAGACTGATTGCTACCAAATTATTCTAAGTACAAATGCTGTTGATAGGCTTATCAGCAGCATTCAACACTTGTTGCTGCTGATAGGCTTATCAGCAGCATCCAACACTTGTTGCTGCTGATAGGCTTATCAGCAACATTATTCTCATATCTGCTGCTGATAGGCTTATCAACAGCATTCAACACTTGTTGCTGCTGATAGGCTTATCAGCAGCATCCAACACTTGTTGCTACTGATAGGCTTATCAGCAGCATTATTCTCATATCTGCTGCTGATAGCTTTATTCACTGAAGACCAAACGTTGCAGCTGACTACCCATGTGAAGCGCCTCTGACACCTTTCTGCAAAAACAACTGACACACTCCAAGCAGAAGGAACCTCAGTGGTGCAACCAATAAAGGACAATGACGCGCGTCTCCAAGCATGCAAACAATGATGCCTAAGAAGACGTTTCAGTAAAGTTATCTAGATTAGCCTTTGCGTGTAATTTAGATTAATAAACAAGATCAACGGCTTGTGTTAGATCTGATCCTTAGAATCAAGGGTCTGTCTTGATTCTAAGTTACTATAAATACTGTGTAAACACTTCATTGTAAGAGTGCTTGCTGTGCTTTCATAGTGCTTCTTGATAGTGTTTTACTTGTAAACTTGTAATCTCAGAAGTTTAATACAACAGTGCATTTATCAGTATTTTTGCTGTTTACTTGTTTACTTTGTTGGTTGTTATTGTTTCCGCCAATATCAACTAGAATAAATCACCTTGTAATCTTAAGATCCTACAGCCACAAAGGGTTCGTGTTCACGAGAAGGCCAATCTACCCACGACCTTCGAGTTGATAGTAAACCTGAGTGGAATCTTCTACGACGATTATGTTAATGAGGACCCGGCACCTGAGACAAAAAAAGAGGAACTAGAAGAGGAAATGTTACAACTTAGGTTAAGAAGCCGAGAACTGATGAGTATGAAACTTGCACAAAATGTGGGATACAGCACAGCGATGAATACCGAGCAGGCTCCACCATGTGCTACCGATGTGGAAAGGCTGGGCACTTCTCACGAGATTGTAGGGGAAAAGCCAATTGCACTTCTGCGGTATTCGAAGTGACCAAAGATTGTGTAATCGAAATAGAGGGCCATAAGTTTCCTTCAAGATTATTCCTTCTAACCTTAGGAGGATTCGATATAGTATTGGGCATGGATTAGTTAGCTGCCAATGAAGCTTAAATCATATGTAAATGAAAGATGATACACCTCAAAGCTACTAACGACGGTCCAATTACGGTTTATAGGGATTGGAATAGCACAATGTCGAACATCATCTCGATGATCAAGGCCGAAAGTTACATGAGACGCGGTTGCGAAGCTTATCTGGTGTATGTTATTGATGATAGAATGAAAATGAAAGAACTCAAAGACGTACCAGTGGTGTGCAACTTGCAAGAAGTGTTCCTAGAGGACCTACCTGGCTTGCCGCCCGATCGGGAAATAGAATTTTAGGTTGACTTGCTGCCAGGGGCTCAACCCATTTCCAAAGCTCCCTATCGATTGGCTCCCTCAGAAATGAAAGAATTAATGTCTCAATTTGAAGAACTAACAGAGAAAGGATTCATCAGACCGAACATCTCACCATGGGGCGCTCCGGTATTATTTGTAAATAAGAAGGACGGCAGCATGCGCATGTGCATTAACTACCGTGAATTGAACAACCGAACAGTAAATAACAAATACCCACTGCCCAGGATAGACGATCTTTTTTTATCAACTACAAGGCTCGAGTTGGTTCTCAAAGATCGATCTTAGGTCTGTTTACCATCAATTTAAAGTAAGGGAGGAGGATGTACCGAAAACCGCGTTTCGCACACATTATGGAGGTTATGAATTCCTTGTAATGTCCTTCGGACTAACCAATGTTGGATCGGTCAATGATGGATTTAATGGATTTAATGAATAGAGTATGGCGGCCAATGTTGGATCGGCTCGATGATCAAGGCCGAAAGTTACATGAAACGCGGTTGCGAAGCTTATCCGGTGTATGTTATTGATGATAGAATGAAACTGAAAGAACTCAAAGACTTACCCGTGGTGTGCAACTTGCTAGAAGTGTTCCTAAAGGACCTACCTAGCTTGTCACCCGATCGGGAAATAGAATTTCAGATTGACTTGCTGCCAAGGGCTCAGCCCTGTTACCAAAGCACCGTATCGATTGGCTCCGTCGGAAATGAAAGAATAAATGTCTCAATTAGAAGAACTAACAGAGAAAGGATTCATCAGACCGAGCATCTCACCATGGGGCGCTCCGGTATTATTTGTAAAGAAGAAGGACGGCAGCATGCGCATGCGCATCGACTACCGTGAATTGAACAAACGAACAATAAAGAACAAGTACCCACTGCCCAAGATAGACAGTCTTTTTGATCAACTACTAGGTGCGAGTTGGTTCTGAAAGATCGATCTTAGGTCGGGTTACCATCAATTTAAAGTAAAGGAGGGGGATGTATCGAAAACCGCATATCGCACGCATTATGGACATTATGGATTCCTCGTAATGTCCTTCGGACTAACCAACGCACCTGCATCGTTTATGGATTTAAAGAATAGAGTATGGCGGCCAATGTTGGATTGGTCAGTGATAGATTTCATATATGATATCCTCATCTATTCGAAGGAAGAGGTTGATCACCATTGTCACCAAAGAGAAGTATTAGAAGCTCTGAAACAGGGAAAGTTGTATGCAGTATTCTCCAAATGCGCTTTCTGGCTTAGGGAAGTCCAATTCCTAGGTCATGTAATAAATCCAGACAGAATTATGGTCGATCGTGCAATGATCGAGGTAGTAAAAGAATTGAACATCCCGAAAACACCAACCGAGATACGAAGTTTTCTAGGATTGGCAGGCTATTATCAAAGATTCGTTCAGGATTTCTCGAGAATAGCCTTGCTATTGACAAGACTAACATGAAAAGAAGTAAAGTATGAATGGGGTCCAACCAAAAATAATGCATTCGAATAATTGAAGACGCGATAAACCCATGTAGGTCCTGAGCAGACCTATAAGCACAGATATTTGGAGAAATCCTCCAAACAGTCTGGATCAAGAGGTGGAATCTCTTGATCCGGTATCACTCTCGTATCAGAAAAGGGTAGAGATGGGTATGGGAGTCACATACACGGACGTAAATATATAAAAGTGAAAAAGAACAGATAATTGAAAGCATAAAAACGTGTGAATCTTTCATTGATATGAAAATGATAAAGCTCCTCACACACTCACATTTAGTCTCACCCTAGGGTGAGCTCCCCCTGGGGTGGTGATTTCCTCTACAGACTCACACTCCTCCTATGAGATAATCTTCCAATTTATAGAACGCCAAGCACATATGCCTTGTTTTCCAAGCCACCTGCCAAACAGGCCTGAAAAACAGGTATCGATCTAGCTAGTTTCGATTGAACAAATGTTCAACCAAAACTACTAGTTTCGTTGCTGTAGTTTCGATTGACAGCATTAGTCTCAAAATTATACCCAACAACCCAAGCTTCGATCTTGCCCATACCAAAGGGAAATGAAGACTTGGTAGTCTACTCTGACGCTTCGAGTCAGGGTTTGGGTTGTGTGCTTATGTAACAAGGAAAAGTAATTGCTTATGACTCGCGAAAATTAAAGATCCACGAGGTTAACTACCCGACTCACGATCTGGAATTGGTTGCGGTTGTTTTCGCATTAAAGATATGGAGACACTATTTGTAGGGGGTTAAATGCACCATTTAGTCCGATCACAAGAGCATGAAGTACTTCTTCGAACAAAAGGAATTAATCATGAGACAAAGGAAGTGGTTGGAATTACTAAAAGATTATGATTGTGAGATATTGTACCATCCAGGCAAAGCAAATGTAGTGGTTGACGCCTTAAGCAGAAAGGAAGAGTCGACACCTATCTGAATCAAAGCATGTCAGTTGATTATAACACCGGATCTTATGAATGAAATAGTGAAGGCACGACAGCATGCGCATGTGCATCGACAAGGGCATAAATTCATTAACATGTTTTCATGGGGAAACCTACTCATTTTATGACTTTGAATTCATCACATGTTTTCGTTGGGAAAACTACTCATTTTATGACTATGAAGTCATCACATGTTTTCGAGGAAAATGCTTTTATACTATGCCCATGTACACGGTATCAATGTTTTCAAGGAAAACGACTTTACATTGCAACAATTAAACCTGTGAACTCACCAATCTTTGTGTTGACACTTTTAAGTATGTTTTTCAGGTATCATGCAACTATGGCACGGTTGGAATAGGTTAGCTTTTTGAATTAAACCCTAGAAGTCGAAGAAACTAACTTTTAAACCTCAAGACAGTTTTGACCTAGACGATTCTAGAACAACGTACCAGTCTATTTTAGTAATTGTAAAGGTGTTCAATACTTTAGATATCTTCAATATGCTTCCGCTATTGTGTAATGTTATCAATCCTCGCTGACTTAATTTATTTATTTATTCTTTAAGTAAATGAATTTGGGGGTATGACATGGATTGTGTGCTTATGCAACGAGGAAAAGTAATTGCGTATGCCATGCGAAAGTTAAAGATCCACGAGGTTAACTACCCGACTCACGATCTAGAGTTGGAAGCATTAGTTTTCGAATTAAAGAAATGGAGACACTATTTGTACGGGGTTAAATGCACCATTTACTCCGATCACATAATTTTATAAATAATTAGGTGGTTTAATTAATAAATGGAGACACTATTTGTACGAGAGAAAGTAATTGCTTATGCAACATTATTAGGTGGTTTAATTAATAAATTCAAATGTATAAATGTATTTGCACACATAATTCTATAAATAATTGTACGTACATATATATATATATAACTATTTGGTATATATAAAAGAGTGAAAATTATATGATTAAAGTTTATGAGTTATCTTTTGAAATAATTGGTTTAATACGATATATATATATATGTATGATAACAGTTTACACGTTTCATCTGAATATATAAGGTTATTATAGCAAAAAGTTTTCCCAATACACATGAGTATATATATTTGTATATCTATAAACATACTTGCATGTGCTACAGAGAAATAATATGTGATGTAAGGTTTGAAAATAATTGAATTGATATATGTGTAAAATAATAAGTAGTGTGACATGATGAGTTTGAATAAGTACGGGACTTCATGTCTTCATTATTGTACATAATAAAATGATTATAGAAAAAAAATTTATACGGGGAAAAGTAATTGCTTATGCAACATTATTTGGTGGTTTAATTAATAAATTCAAATGTATAAATGTATTTGCACACATAATTTTATAAATAAATGTACATATATATATATGTATATATATATATATATATATATATATGTGTGTGTGTGTGTGTGTGTGTGTGTGTGGGAGGGTTCCAGAGAAAACCACATAGTTAGGCGAAAACCGAGAAAACCACTAAAAAACCAATTTTAACCAATAATATCATAATATTTATTTTATTTTATTTTTATTTTTTATAAGAGTATCAATGTAATATTACACATTTTTACCAAAAAAGCATTTAAATATTGGCTTACGTATACGTAACCCATAGTTTTACGTATACGTATTACGTATACGTAAACAGAAAACAAAAAAATTGTGGTTACGTATACGTAACCCATAGTATTACACATTGTTTTAGTGGTTTTCTTGGTTTTCGCCTAAATTTATGGTTTTCTCTTGATCCTTCCCCTATATATATATGTATATATATAACTATACTGTATATATAAAAGAGTGAAAATTATATGATTAAAGTTTTTGTGTTATCTTTTGAAATAATTGGTTTAATACGGTATATATATATATGTATGATAAGAGTTTACACGTTTCATCTTAATATATAAGGTTATTATAGCAAAAAGGTTTCCCGATAAACATGAGTATATATATTTGTATATCTATAAACATACTTACATGTGTTATAGAGAAATAATATGTGATGTAAGGTTTGAAAATAATTGAATTGATATATGTGTAAAATAATAAGTAATGTGACATGATGAGTTTGAACAAGTACAAGAATTCATGTGTTCATTATTGTACATAATAAAATGATTATAGAAAAAAAAATTATGGTCTGAAAAATCATGGATGTTACATGCACGGTCGTGCAAAGCACTCATTTCTTGCACGTGGGAGAATCTGGCAGCGCAGAGGAGTACAGGAAGGTTGGACAGGGTATGCACGGCCGTGCATGACAAGGCATGGCCGTGCCTTGCCCTGTTTAGCTTCCTGTTGACTTCCAACATTGACTTTCTTGGTCCGGTTTCGTTTAATTGGCTTTCGGATGTTGATTTCCTCTTGATTTTGAGTGTTTGTCATATGTTTTTGCATTCCCAGAATAATTACCCTGTTGTAACACAATTAAATAGATTACATATCAATTCTTATCATTTTGTCTATAATTGCGCTAATTATGAGTATAATTATGCATGCAAACACATGTATAAATGATGGTACATCATAACACCCTGTACTTAAACTTTTCTTGTCGTTAAGCAAACTCATGCATGATTATAGTCATGGAATAAAACATCGTTTTTGAGTTAATCTAAAGCTTTCGTCCCAAATGGTTAATCATCTCCCTTAACAATTTGATGATTGTACCTTTCGAGTGTTTCTCCACAAGAGGGTAGTAACCCTAACATACTTGATGGAAATATGATTATGCATAGAATTACAGTCTCACAAATGTTCACTCAACGCTCGGGTTTAATATATGGATAATGTATGTCAAGAAGAACACTCAATGCTATAATTAATGCTTGTATAATCATAGGTGTCACACCCCCAATTTCAACTAACAGAGTTTTACAATTTGGGAAGTGACAAACTAGGATCGCAGTCATTAGTTACATTGAACGACACTATATGGGACTAAAATAAAAATATATCATAATTGATCAAAGTAAGTGCGGAAGCGTAAAACGAAAGTAAATGCGCAAAACAAACGCGCCCAAGAAAAGTCCCAAAGTGTACAGTCCAAACGAAGTCCAAAAACAAAGTACAAGCAATTCAACAATATTAATTTATAAATAAATCATAATACTCCATGCATGCCCTATGCGTGCACCTGTGCCTTATCTTAAGCGACTTGAGAAAAAATGTAAGAAAACGATGTCAACACGAGGTTGGTGAGTTCACAGGTTTCAGTATATAAATAAATGTTTACCAGATTTATTATACAATCAACATATATATATCGACGGGTAGCTAACCCATGCTCATGTTTGCTATTACGCTCGCAGCCGTAAACTAACTGTTTGAATGCCTCCCACCAGACCTATCAACCATGGTGCACGTTTAGGTCAATATTGCAACCGTTCGATATCCAATCGAGTTAGCGCTACTAACGCGGGTGAGGTTTGTCAAACCCAGTAGTACTATCCAACATACCTCGCTATTCTCATATTTAAACGGTTCGATGTGAGGACTTTCATGATATAGTTTACGCATAGTCATAACAAGTGATACATAATGAAGTACAAAAATCAAAAAAAGTTTGCTTCATGTTATCTCCCCCGGTTTAAAAGCAATAAAAGGGGCCGTGAAAACTCACCTGAATAGCGTAGGTAGTGATCACACAAGTACGAGATTGAAATCTCAACCGTTTGTCTGACACGGCTCACGAATGCCCTAGAATTGCAATATAACAGTTAGGGACTCAATGGGATTTGTGATGACAAACGGATGATTAGAACGTCTTTAAACATTCTAAAGATTAATGGAAAAACGAACGAGTTTATGGAATTACGGATTTTTAAATTAGTATAAATGTGTTTCGCGATAAATGACAAATAATATATAATAATTATTGTTTATAAAAATATAATAAATAAATGCGTTTCACGATAAATGACAAAAGGGTTTACTCACACACGACCACGCCTAAGGCAAGGCACGACCGTGTTAAGGTTAGGGGCGCGACCGTGCTGGTCAGGTCCGCGACCGTGTTGATCAAAACATAAGACACAACAAAGCTGATCACTAGGCACGACCGTGTTTGAGCCAGGCACGATCTTGTCTAGGGTTCTGAGGCATGACCAGGTCTAGCCAAGAGGCTTGACCGGGTCAGAGGGTGAGGCACGACCGTGCTAAAACTCGGCACGACCGTGTCTCCTGGATTTACAGACAGAGTTTAAAAGAATAAGCAAACAAATCCAAATCCGTTTGGTTTCGATTGCGATTGACCAAAAGGAGGTGGGGTTTTTACAAAACAGAACTTTGCAAATTTAACGGTATAGGTTAATTTGATTGAGAACAGGTTTAAGATCAAAACCCCCAAATCGTTTTTATGAACGAACCCTAGATCAAGATCATGACAGATTCGATGAGATACAAATAAATTAACATAGGGCTTTCAATCTAGATATAAAAATGAAGCTATGGATGTGATTTATTACCAGAATCCGATAGGAATTGAAGGAACACGACTAAAACCCAGTTCCAACGATGAGCGCTTGATCTCCACTGACTCCGACTTCGTCTCTGATCCAACTGGTGTGTGCAAAAGTTTCGAGAGAGTGTGAATGAGGTGTGCATTGTGATTAGTCATGGAGTTAACACGAAACATAAACGAATTTGATTGTTGAATGATAATGGTCGACGGTTATGGCTTTGATTGCCCATAATTGGGTTTAATTCGTTGTAATGACGATGATTAAAGTCTTAATGATGCTCGTTAAAGTTGGAACGTGTAGAACGGTTACAAATCCGAACGAATTTGCGATTAAAGACTGCGTTCACATTTCAACTGACAAGATGTGCAACCATGCCAAGGCACTTGGCGCGACCATGCCACTAGGGTTTCTGGTTATTTACAAAACCAACCCTTCTAACTTCAGCTTTGATAGAAATAATCCCTTGTTTTAGAATTGGGTCAACTTGGTTAGGATTTAACAGAATATTTAAAGGAATCACTAACGGGATTAACTTGAAACGTCGGATTGTCACATTATCCCCTAGTTGAAAGAATTTTCGTCACGAAAATTAAATAATAAAAAATAAATAAATGAAAAAAAATTTATGGATGTTACATCATCCCCTATTTAAAAGAATTTTGGTCCCGAAAACTAAAATAGTACCTTAAGAGCTTGACGTGGAGTGATTGAACAGATGCGGATACTTGGGTATCATATGATCCTCGCCCTCCCATGCGAATTCCGGTCCGCGTTTCGAGTTCTAACGAACTCTGACAATAGGGATTCTACTGCGTTTGAGCGTTTTGATTTCCATATCCATGATTTCTATCGGTTCTTCAACTAACCGTAGTTGTTTATCGAAGTGTAGTTCCTCAAGAGGAACCGCGAGTGTTTCGTCTGCTAGACATTTCTTCAAGTTCGAGAAATAAAGACGTCGTGTACACCACTAAGTCCTTCAGGTGGCTCTAGTTGATACGCTACTGGCCAATTCTCTTCACTATCTTGAATGGTCCAACATAACGAGGATTCTGTTTGCCTCGTTTCCCGAAGCGAATTACACCTTTCCAAGGTGAGACTTTGAGTAGAACCATGTCGCCTACTTGAAACTCTAACGGTTTACGACGCTTATCGGCAAAGCTCTTTTGACGGTCACGAGCTACTGCCATACGATTTCTAATTTGAATGATTTTCTCAGAAGTTTCCAGTATGCGTTTAGGACCTGTAAGTTGACTATCCCCAACTTCATCCCAACAAATAGGAGAACGACATTTCTGTCCATATAGTGCTTCAAATGGATCTGCCTTGATGCTAGTGTGATAACTGTTGTTGTTGGAGAACTCCACCAACGGTAGGTGAGATTCCCAAGTGTTACCGAAATCAATCACACAAGCTCGTAACATGTCCTCCAACGTTTGAATAGTACGTTCTGTTTGGCCGTCAGTTTGAGGATGGTATGATGTGCTCATATCTAGGCGCGAGCCTAAAGCTTTATGTAACAATTGCCAGAAACGAGAGGTGAATCGTGCATCATGATCCGAAATGATAGAGATTGGCACCCCGTGCCGAGAGACTACTTCTTTCAAGTAAATACGAGTAAGCTTATCCATTTTGTCTGTTTCCTTGATTGCTAAGAAGTGATCGGACTTTGTTAAACGATCAACGATTACCCAAATGGTATCACATCCAGTAGGATTTCGTGGCAATTTTGTGATAAGGTCCATGGATATCTGCTCCCATTTCCACATGGGAATCTCTAGTTGTTGGAGATAACCAGAAGGATTTTGATATTCAATACAGCACCTTTAGATCATGGTACATCTTGTCGGAACCTGGATGAATAGAGTAACGAGATTTATGAGCTTCATCCATCACTAATTCCCTTAAGTTTCCAAATACTGGAACCCATATTCGCTCGGCGAAGTGGCGAATACCGTCAGATTTGACCTCGAGTTGTGCTTCCATACTGCGTGTACCTTCCAGCAGTAGGTTTTCCCCTTTCAGGGCTTCAAGTTGAGCACTACGGATTTTGTTAGGTAATCCGGGGTGAATAGTAAGCTGTAACGCTCAAACTCGTTTGGGCTTGGTCTCCTTTCGACTTAGGGCATTAGCTACAACATTAGCCTTACCCGGATGATACCGGATCGCACAGTCATAATCATTCAAGAGTTCGACCCAACGACGCTGTCTCATGTTCAGCTCTTTCTGCTCGAAGATATGCTGAAGACTTGTAGGTCCCGGGAGCCTCGTCGCGCAACAGAGATACACGGACCTGTTCTGTGATTTGTGTGGTAACCAAGAAACGAGACAGAGAAACACGAAAAAAGACAAAAGATAATGAAACGACACGTAATCCATAACATAGAAGTCATCCTGTATTACAGACTACATACCGAAGGAGCACACATCACTCATCTAAGCTCACGGTCCAGGGGTCGGGAGAGCTCGTCCCGACCCGGACACCTCTCAACCAAGTTCCAGTGTTACCCCTACAAATAAAGACAAGTCTTCTATTTATAGGGGAAGGAACATTACCTGCGTACTTGTCTAAGTACGCATGGTTTGGTCATGCTTACTTGACAAGTACGCAGGACCAAACTGGCGTGCAGTCTAAGTACTCAGGAACACCCTCCTGCGTACTAGCCACGTACATCGATACATAGAATTTAATATATAGTTAAAAAAACATGCTTCTACAAACTCCGTCTTAACTATAGCATCAAATTCTGTCTATCACTAACACTGATAATCATCAGTTTACAAAGAATGTCCAAACAGACTCCCTCTAAACTAATGACATCATGTGTCTTCTGGCGAGATTTGATCTTCTAGCATTCCACTTGAGATCTTCAAATCTTCAAACTTCGGTCTTCAGTTGCCGAGTGATACACACGACTCCCTTATAATTGTAGCTTTCATTGTAGACCAAACCAAGTGCTTCAATAGGAACCAACTAACCCAACACAACTCATTGTAGTTCATCCTCTCAGCAGTAGCTTGCTCCACCCTGACTTTGAATTCTGTGTCTGAAAATGTCTTCCTAAACAGGTAACAATAGTACACTAAGACAACTCCAAATCAGCTGGCATATGATAGAGAGTTTGAGTTTCCAATAACCTACATCAAACTAATCAGCTCCCATAGGAATTCCAGTAAGATAAACTTAAGCCTTCAACCGGATTTGTCCAACTCCATCCTGTATCTTCATGAATCAACCAAATTCCCGAAGATGTTCATTTCCAATATCCCCTTTCAGTTTAAGCTCCATCTGACTAGACCAGAAACAAGGGTATGCTTCCTATCCCATCGGCCAATGATAAAAGGTTCCATCTTCAACTAATAATCTAACGGATATCCGGCTTCATCCTAAAAACACTTGATAGAATCAAACACAAAATCATGCTCAGCAGTGACCACCTTATATCCAAAGTCCATGTCACACCCCGACCGACGGCGGAATCATCGGGGCGGGACATGTAGACTGTTCATGAGCTCAAGGTTGACTAAATTGTAATATGTTAAATCCATTTACATCCCAACAATCATGAATCAAGTTCAAAATACATAATGAAATACAATTTGTTTTTGAATTAAGATTAACTAGGTCCAAAGCCTATGTGTAGCATGTCTTGATCTACTCATATGAAAACACCTGAAACATGAATAAAATAAGGTCAACTAAAAAGTTGGTGAGTATAACACATGTTTGTATATAGATAGCATATAGTTTGTAAAACAAATCCTTACATAACATGATAAATAAGGCATTTATGGGGAGCAGCTATTGTGTAACCAAGTACAATCAAACATTTGTAACTAGCATGCAAAATTGTGTTGTCGGTATCAATCACCCCAATCTGGGTGGGTTTGTCAGACTCAATAGATCTATCATTGAAAACCGTCGGCTTGAATAGTTAATGATTGCACATAATCGCATACAAAAGTTAGCACACATAGCACTCGGGCATAAAGCTCAAATTTGTACACATGAATGTAAATAGGATTTGTACTTATGTTGTTTGTGTAAATGTAAACATGTAATTTGAATAGTGTTCATGTTTCACCCCAAAAATATAAAAGAGTAAAAGGGGCTATGTATACTCACTTGATTC
This sequence comes from Smallanthus sonchifolius, assembly GCA_023525975.1. Classification (NCBI taxonomy): domain Eukaryota; kingdom Viridiplantae; phylum Streptophyta; class Magnoliopsida; order Asterales; family Asteraceae; genus Smallanthus; species Smallanthus sonchifolius. Next base: position 32,103,003 of record CM042045.1, read on the forward strand.
GAAGGAGTAGCTAACATGAGATACTAGATAGTAATGTGATCCTTGTATTGCACAATGTTAACCAAGAGTGTAATGTATATTGCATTAATAATGCACAATAGTCTAAGTCTATATCTAAAGTTAAATTGGATAAAGTTAGTGATTGGTACTTGAAAGTATTGTAAAAAAAATGGAAGGTTTGAAATGAATATTTTTAGAACATTTTTGAATAAAGTTTGAGTTTGTAATAATTCAATTATTATTATTTTAGAAATTAATATGAATTACTAATTGTTTAGAAATATAAAAATTTTAAACATTCTACCAACACACACGACCGTGCCTAGGATAGGGCACGATCGTGCAAGGGCGGGCGCGACCGTTCTAGATGGGGCGCGACCGTGTTAGTCAAACAGAGGACAACTAGCCAAACCACTAGGCACGACCGTGCCTTCGATAGGTACGGTCGTGTCTATGCTTCTGGGGTACGATCAAGTCTAGCCAACGAGCATGACTGGGTCTGAGCAGGAGGCACGACCGCGCTGGAAGTCGACACGACCGCGTCTCCCGAGGCACGACCGCGCTAGATGATTAGCGCGACCGTGTATCTTTCAAAACAGGAACGAATTGATTGATTCTTATATTGATAGTGCTGGAATGTATAGGGCTTTCATTCACAAGGTTCGTTCGAGTCTGTTGGTGTAGATTAATTGTGTTTAAAACATGTTTAAAGTTGGATTCGATTAAACCATTTTTAAATGAAACTTAGGATCGGGTTCAAGTAAATTTTGATATTGAGAGTCTAAATTGGATTAGGGCTTTTGATCTATAGAATAAATAGATAGTTTTGAAAGTTTCAATTACCCTGTGAGACGATGAATTGATGGCCTACGGTGGGGACGAGTTCCGGCTATGACGGGTGTGGTCTCCGATGCTTTCTGCTACAACTCCGGCCCAGTTGGTGTGTTCTGGAGCTTTAGGGGGAATCGACTAAGGTGTTGGTTTGTTTGGTTGAGAGAATTTACAACGAAACGATGAGATCGATGGTCACAATGGAGGGTTTTGGTAATTAGGAGAGGGATCGACTAAAAACAGGTTTATTTGATATAATTGAGATGGTTAAACTCATAATGGGTTTGTTAATGCAAGAATTGGTTACGAAATCGAATGGTCCCGCGATTAAAGGTTGTATTTACGTTTCAACTGACGCGAGGCGCGACCGTGCCAAAACAAGGCGCGACCGTGCCAAGGCGAGACGCGATCGTTCCAACAATAGGCGCGACCGTGCTAGACAAGGCGCGACCGTGCCAAAACGTGGCGCGACCGTGCCTACTAGGGTTTCTGGTTATTTACAAAATCAGCCCTTGCAACTTCAGCTTTGACAGAATTAGCCTGGTTAGGATTTAACAGAACACCTAACGTGATTACTAACTGGATTAACTCTAGGAGTGTTACCACATGATTATGAGTTCTAAATCTTTGAATTGAATACGATCGGCTAACGATTAATGAGGTGTAGGTTTGAACAAGTATATGTTTTAATGTCGTGTTGTTATTTTATTAGTTAAAATAAATTTAAAATAGGGTCAGAAAAATCAGGGATGTTACAGTCTCCCCATGTTAAGGGAATTTCGTCTCGAAATTTAACTAATGAAGGCTACTAAAAATCAAGAAATAGGTGGGAGTTTTGTGTTCTCGGTGAGTTTTGATTGTTGGATTCCGGGGAGTGTAAACCCTTGACATGGCTTAGGCCTGATACTCAAAGTTGAATATGAAGGGTGATAATGAATTTTGTTTTGAAATGAATTTAAGGAGGAGATTGTCTGAATTCTAAATGTGAGATGTATTATTTGGAATGAATTTGATGGAATCTTGATAATTAGGGTTTGTGTAAGATGTAGTATAATATACTTTAAAATTGTCAGCGGGTAAAAAATTTCATAAACATTGGTCTAGGTCAAAACTTCACGTGACACGAACAACGCTACTTCTGATAATATTATAGGACACTTATATATAGGAAGTACCATCGGCGTATCCACCATGCCCTTGTCATATCACATTAGTTTCATTGTTACATATCATGATAAGTTTTAGGTCACAACACACGACAAAGTTTCACTATGCTTTCCATACGCTGATTTTCATAATTCCGTGTGCACCCGTAATTACTCAAATCATCGTACGGTCCGTATAGATCATTTCGTTGAGTGCGGGTAAGGGTGAACAATTTCACTCTGATCATGTCCATTTTTTTCACATAAAAGTCGCTAACAAGTAACTATGTCACACCCCGCCAAGGCGGAAACGCGAGGCGCGACGTTCATGGTTTCCAAAGCATATGATTACCGCAAACACATACATGATAAATGGATACATAAACAAGTTTAAAGTTTTACATTCCAAAATGTAAAATTGAGTTTACAAAAAGTGAAGATTTCGCAAATATGACTCTATTACAATGAGTTATACAAGAAAAATCCCCCAAAAGTTGTATCCATCGTGCATGCATGTATCCTACATTGCTAACCTTGCGATCACGTTCAATTTCCAGAAAAACATACTTAAAATTGTCAACACGAGGTTGGTGAGTTCACAGGTTTAATCAAATAGTTCTTTGTAAAATTCAATCGTTCGTAAATAGTTTCAGGTGTATGTGATAAACAGAATAAGAATTGTTGACCCATTTGTAAACTAGCTAGGAATACAAATAATATGTTCATACATGAGGCGTAACCAAACCATGACAATTGTACACGCCCCTAATTTCGTTATCCGGTTCTATGCGGCCATAAATCCTCCAGATTGTGGTTAGCGCGACTAACCATGACCGGGAGACGTCACTCTCCATAGTACTATTCATAGGACCCTAGGCTACAGTTAATGGTTACTACATTGTTCCAGGGGACTTTAGCGGCCTCTCTTGTTGTTCTCATCTCATGTAAACATAAAAGTCGTGCCTTATTCTCTTGTTATCCCAAAAAATAGTTGTAAGTATGTTCTTCCCCCAAATATTGAAAACAGTAAAAAGGGGCCGTGAAACTCACCTTGTTTTTGTGTACGTTTGTAATGATACTTGTTGTAGTCGAACTTGACTATTCGTACCCTAAATACCAAAGGGTAAATTGTGTTAAGACCGAACGTCTCATATTGCAAATTGTTCACCGACTTTGTAAATCTGGTTGCTTTTGTTTAAAATATCCTCTTAGTGGTTCAACACTTGTTTCGTTATAAAAACAGTTCCAAGTTACTGCCCAAAGGGGACTGACACAGGTATCGAAACTACCTAGTTTCGATTGGGCAATTGAGTATCGAAACTTCCTAGTTTCGATTGAGTAGTTGGGTATCGAAACTACCTAGTTTCGAATGAGTATGACAGTTGTCGAAACTTCCTAGTTTCGATTGACAAGAAGGATATCGAAACTACCTAGTTTCGATTGAACAACTAGTATCGAAACCCCTAGTTTCGATTGAGTAAACAGGTATCGAAACTCCTATTTTCGATTGAGTAAACAGGTATCGAAACTCCTAGTTTCGATTGAGTAAACAGGTATCGAAACTCCTAGTTTCGATTGCTGGACTTCTGTTTAACAGAATCAGTCCTGCATATTTTTATGTTTTAATCTTGAATTCGACACACTTTTCTTGTTAACTTACTTGCGTTTGAATATTTTGTATGTTTAGCTACGGTTTTAAAGAAAATAATGTAGATATTATGGAGTTTTTACCTTAAAACAGAGATGAAGATGATGAGAGAAAACAGAGAATGATCTTGAGTTCCTTAGCTTGATTCTTGAGAACAACACCTGTGATTCTTCTTAAAACACCGTATTATGGTAGGTTTTGCCTTAGAACTTGACTTCGATTTGGAGAGAGTTGGAATGTTTGCCGTATGAAAATGAGAAATATGAAAAGGAAATTGTGATGTTGAGACCGAGAGGGTATGGCTTTACCTGAGTTTTCTCAGGTATGGGATGGGTCGAGTGAGGGGGTATGGTCTTCTCTGGCTTCGGCCGAAAAGTCAAGGAAAGTGGTTTGAGGGTTGATAAATCAAATGATTAGGTTTTAAGTGTTAATTTATTAATGGTATTAATATCAATTAGGGTTTTAAAGGGGTAATTTAATTCGGTTTAGATTCTTCACGGTATTGTAAATTTAGCAAGTTTATGGCTCGTTAATGAAAAATATTTAAATCTTAGATTGTATAATTCGTTGAGGTGATTATTCGTAGGTATAAATACCTAAAGGTGACGATACGTGGTAACGTCTTCGAAAGGGTTCGTTATTTTATTTTTACGTATACCGTATGTTTTAGTCTAAAATAAGTTATTGACCAACGTAAAGTTTATGTAATATATATGTATATATATTTTTCTGGTTATTTAATTTAACCACTAACGTTCGTATTTAGTCGGTTTATATGACACGCGAACCGGTAACTCCTAGAATTACCAAAATGTGAAATGAGACAATGTTCGGTTTTTGTTAGACCTTAATGTCCTTGTTTGTGAAATTAAATAAATCACAAAAATAATTATAATGTAAACTTGTTTAATACGTGTACGGATATTGACCTGAAATGTCGGGTGTCACATTCTCCCTATGTTAAAAGAATTTCGTCCCGAAATTCAATTCGTGCCATCTTGAACTGGTGCATCCTTAAACAAGGAGGGGTATTTTGTTTTCATTTGATCCTCTCGTTCCCATGTATACTCAGGACCACGTTTTGATTTCCATCGTACTTTAACTAGTTTGATTCGACTACGTCTCAGCTTTTGAACTTTCCAATCTGAAATCTCAATCGGTTCCTCGATGAAATGCAACCTGTCGTATATGTGAACCTCGTCAGGCGGTATAATTAACGTCTCGTCTGATAAACACTTCTTGAGATTTGATACATGAAACGTATCATGTACATTGCTTAGTTCTTGTGGCAACTTGAGCTTGTAAGCTACAGGGCCAACCCTAGCCAGTATTTCAAACGGTCCAACGTATCTAGGGTTGAGCTTACCACGGTAACCAAACCTTGCAACGCCTTTCCATGGTGAGACTTTTAACATTACTCGGTCACCAATTTGAAATTCTAATGGTTTCCGTCTGTTATCAGCATAGCACATCTGTCTGTCTCGGGCCGCTTTCAGACGGTCCTTAATTTTGAAGATCTTATCAGTGGTTTCTTGGACAATCTCAGGACCTGTCAAATGTTTTTCACCAACTTCCGCCCAACATAACGGTGAGCGGCATTTACGACCATATAAAGCTTCAAACGGAGCTGCCTTAATGCTTGTGTGGTAACTGTTATTATAGGAAAACTCCGCCAATGGTAAATGAGTATCCCAATTTCCTCCGAAATCAATTACACACGCACGGAGCATATCTTCTAACGTTTGGATAGTCCTTTCACTTTGACCGTCCGTTTGTGGATGGTAGGCTGTGCTCATGTCTAGGCGCGTGCCTAAGGCTTCTTGTAACGACCTCCAAATCCTTGACACAAAACGACTATCCCTATCAGAGATAATAGAAATTGGCACTCCGTGTCTTGCCACAATTTCTTTAATGTAGAGTCTTGTAAGTTTCTCTATTTTATCGGTTTCTTTAATTGGCAGAAAGTGAGCAGATTTCGTTAAACGGTCGACAATTACCCATATGGTATCATAACCACTGGACGTCTTGGGTAATTTTGTGATGAAATCCATAGAAATCTGTTCCCATTTCCATTGAGGTATCTCCGGTTGTTGTAATAATCCCGATGGTTTCTGATGTTCTGCTTTTACTTTTGAACACGTTAAGCATTTACTGACATATGTGGCAATATCTCCTTTCATATTGGGCCACCAATATAATTCTTTTAGATCCTTATACATCTTATCTGAACCTGGGTGAATGGAGTACCTGGACTTGTGGGCTTCGTTCATAACTAACTCCCGTAAGTTACCAAAATATGGCACCCAAATTCTATTCATGAAGTATAAAGTGTCATCTGACTTTGGCTCCAACTGTCTTATCATTCCTCGTAAAGCTTCAATATGAATGTTTTCTTCTTTGATTGCCTCTTGTTGTGCCATCCGGATTTGAATCGTGAGACTCGTATGAATTGTCAATCCTAGGGCACGAACACGAAGAGTTTTAACCCGTTCCTTACGACTCAAGGCATCTGCTACGACGTTTGCTTTACCAGGGTGATACTTGATATCACAGTCATAATCATTCAGTAGTTCTACCCAACGACGTTGTCTCATGTTGAGTTCCTTTTGATCGAAGATATGTTAAAGACTCTTGTGATCAGTAAAGATAGTGCATCTTGTACCGTAAAGATAATGTCTCCAAATCTTGAGTGCAAACACAACTGCGCCCAACTCCAAGTCATGGGTCGTATAATTCTTTTCGTGCACTTTTAGTTGTCGTGAGGCATATGCGATGACTTTGTCTCTTTTCATTAACACACAACCAAGTCCTTGGTGTGATGCATCGCAGTATACGACAAAGTTGTCGATTCCTTCAGGAAGGGATAAGATCAGTGCACTACACAGCTTCTGCTTCAGCAATTGAAAAGCTAACTCTTGCTTGTCACTCCAATCAAACTTCTTTTCTATCTGGGTTAATGCGGTTAAAGGTAGGGCTATTTTTGAAAAATTTTCGATGAATCGCCTGTAATAGCCTGCCAAACCCAGAAATTGACGCACCTCAGTCGGAGTTCTTGGTGCTTCCCAGTTTTTTATAGCTTCAATCTTGGATGGGTCTACGTGAATACCATTCTTATTGATGACGTGTCCGAGAAAGTGAACCTCTCGGATCCAAAACTCACACTTAGAGAATTTAGCATAAAGCTTCTCCTTCCTGAGTAGTTCTAAGATTAATTTCAGATGCTGTTCATGATCCTCCTTGGTTCGTGAATATATTAATATATCATCAATAAATACTATCACGAATTTATCCAAGTATGGCTTGCACACGCGGTTCATGAGATCCATGAAAACAGCTGGTGCGTTCGTCAAACCAAATGGCATAACTAGGAACTCGTAGTGACCGTAACGAGTCCTAAAAGCCATTTTTGGTATTTCTTCTTCCTGAATTTTCAGTTGATAATACCCTGATCGTAGATCAATTTTAGAATAGAAGTTGGAACCTTGAAGTTGATCAAACAAATCATCTATTCGAGGAAGAGGATACCGGTTTTTTATTGTCAGCTTGTTTAATTCTCGGTAATCAATACACATCCTAAAGGTTCCATCCTTTTTCTTTACGAACAAGACCGGAGCTTCCCAGGGTGAGAAACTCGATCTTATGAAACCTTTATCAAGCAACTCTTGCAGTTGATTAGATAATTCCTGCATCTCGGAAGGTGCTAGTCGATACGGTGACCGCGCAACCGGTGCGGCTCCTGGTACCAAGTCGATTCGGAATTCGACTTGCCTCGGTGGTGGTAATCCAAGTAAGTCTTCAGGAAAAACTTCGGGGTAATCTTTAACGATTGGTATGACTTTAAGTCGACGTTTCTCGGGTTTCTTCTCGACGACGTGCGCTAGGAATACGCAATAGCCTTTACGTAGGTACTTACGAGCTTTCATGCAGTTTATCATCCTCAATGTCACTCCACTCTTCTCACCTTGAACCGAAAGAACTTCTCCGTTCGAGAGAGGAATATGAACAATCTTCTCAAAACAAACAATCTCGGCGTGATTCTTCGACAACCAATCCATACCAATAACAACGTCAAAACTTCCCAAGTCAACAGGTAGTAGGTCTATACTAAATGTGTGGTTCTTAAAACATAAGGTACAACCCTGAATGACTTCCCCAGTTTTAATTAATTTCCCGTTTGCTAATTCAATTGTATAATTTTGGTCTAGTTTGCTGGGCTTAATACCGAGTAGGGACTTAAAGTCATTTGACACAAAACTCATATCAACACCCGTATCGAAAAGTATAGAGGCATAGTGATTATTTATCGGGAACGTACCAGTGACGATGTTCGGATCTTGTCGTGCGTCACCAGCCCCCATCACAAACGCTCTTCCACGGGCCTGATTGTCGTTTCGGTTCTTCAACTTTGGATAGTCTTTTCTAAAGTGCTTTGGATCTCCACACTCAAAGCATCTATGATTCATCCTTTCTGCTCCTGGGTTGACCTTTCCTGCTACTTGATTGGTCTTATTAGGGTTTGCATTGTTCCAACAGTTATGGGCTAGATGCCCATGCTTTTTACATTTTCCACACTGGGTACACCTTCCACTGTGATGATACCCACATTTGTCACACTTCGGTAGTGTTCCAAGATATCCTTTCTGTTCCACGGTGTTGACAACATAGGCTTTCATAATTTCAGGTCTCTTGTTAGTTTGATTCTTGTTTTCATTACTTAGCTTTCCAAACCATTTCCTCTTTTCCCCAGACCTTCCTTCCTCGGTCTCCTTCTTCTCAAACAAACCATCACGCACAGCATTATCTCTTAGTTTGGAAGCTAGAGTTATAGCGCTCTTGGCATCCATAGGGTTCAATGAAGTTACCAGGCTTCGGATTTGAGGAGCAAGACCCCACAAATATCTTTCAACCTTCTTGTATTCTGGGGTAACCATGTGTGGTACTAAACTTGCTAACTCATTGAATCGGTCAGTGTAACCAGCCACATCATCTCCTATCATTTGAAGGTTCCACATTTCAGTTTTGATTTTCTGCAATTCATTTCGAGGACAGTACTCCTCGATCATCATGGCCTTTAGATCATCCCAAGATAGCTGGTAGGCAGTCTGTCTTCCCAAGGTTTTCATCTGAGAATTCCACCAGCTTAATGCTTTGTCAGCAAGTGTGCAAGTGGCATATTTCACTATACAGTCGGCTGTGCATTCACTAATATCAATTACAGATTTCATCTTCTCAATCCATCTCATCAGGCCTACTGCACCCTCGGTGCCATTGAAGTTGCGAGGGTTGCAGGATAGAAAAGCCTTATAAGTGCACTTCTTGTTCGAAGCATCTGTAGGGTCACAAGTCAATATTTTAATAATGTTGTTAACTTAGATCGCGACTGTGTTACAGAGGTGTTTACACATCCTATTACCTCTAGAACCTCCAGTAGTGCCACTTCCTCCTGCACCTCCTCCGCTACCACTACCATTTCCTCCGACGTTATTCCTATTGGCTTTGTACTGCTCCAAGGCGGCGGCTACACGTTGGGATATGAGTTGCTCAACTTCTGTGGAAATCGTCGTGTTGTTTTCACCAGTAGTGTCACGCGGTGTCCTTCTTTTGGGTGCCATGGGTATGAAGTCGAAATGGGGTTAGTGTGTGACGATATTCAGTATCTACGGTATCCGTATAATATGATGATAAGTTATGAAATGCATATGCAAGGAAAAATGTCTCAGTGAGTCATTTAGATTATAGACTAGGTTCGATTTTTAGACTCCTAGTTCGCTATAATCATTGGATCTGATACCAAGTCTGTCACACCCCGCTAAGGCGGAAACGTGAGGCGCGACGTTCATGGTTTCCAAAGCATATGATTACCGCAAACACATACATGATAAATGGATACATAAACAAGTTTAAAGTTTTACATTCCAAAATGTAAAATTGAGTTTACAAAAAGTGAAGATTTCGCAAATATGACTCTATTACAATGAGTTATACAAGAGAAATCCCCCAAAAGTTGTATCCATCGTGCATGCATGTAGCCTACATTGCTAACCTTGTGATCACGTTCAATTTCCTGAAAAACATACTTAAAATTGTCAACACGAGGTTGGTGAGTTCACAGGTTTAATCAAATAGTTCTTTGTAAAATTCAATCGTTCGTAAATAGTTTCAGGTGTATGTGATAAACAGAATAAGAATTGTTGACCCATTTGTAAACTAACTAGGAATACAAATAATATGTTCATACATGAGGCGTAACCAAACCATGACAATTGTACACGCCCCTAATTTCGTTATCCGGTTCTATACGGCCATAAATCCTCCAGATTGTGGTTAGCGCGACTAACCATGACCGGGAGACGTCACTCTCCATAGTACTATTCATAGGACCCTAGGCTACAGTTAATGGTTACTACATTGTTCCAGGGGACTTTAGCGGCCTCTCTTATTCTCTTGTTATCCCATAAAATAGTTGTAAGTATGTTCTTCCCCCAAATATTGAAAACAGTAAAAAGGGGCCGTGAAACTCACCTTGTTTTTGTGTATGTTTGTAATGATACTTGTTGTAGTCGAATTTGACTATTCGTACCCTAAATACCAAAGGGTAAATTGTGTTAAGACCGAACGTCTCATATTGCAAATTGTTCACCGACTTTTTAAATCTGGTTGCTTTTGTTTAAAATATCCTCTTAGTGGTTCAACACTTGTTTCGTTATAAAAACAGTTCCAAGTTACTGCCCAAAGGGGACTGACACAGGTATCGAAACTACCTAGTTTCGATTGGGCAATTGAGTATCGAAACTTCCTAGTTTCGATTGAGTAGTTGGGTATCGAAACTACCTAGTTTCGATTGAGTATGACAGTTGTCGAAACTTCCTAGTTTCGATTGACAAGAAGGATATCGAAACTACCTAGTTTCGATTGAAACCCCTAGTTTCGATTGAGTAAACAGGTATCGAAACTCCTAGTTTCGATTGAGTAAACAGGTATCGAAACTCCTAGTTTCGATTGAGTAAACAGGTATCGAAACTCCTAGTTTCGAATGCTGGACTTCTGTTTGACAGAATCAGTCCTGCATATTTTTATGTTTTAATCTTGAATTCGACACACTTTTCTTGTTAACTTACTTGCGTTTGAATATTTTGTATGTTTAGCTACGGTTTTAAAGAAAATAATGTAGATATTATGGAGTTTTTACCTTAAAACAGAGATGAAGATGATGAGAGAAAACAGAGAATGATCTTGAGTTCCTTAGCTTGATTCTTGAGAACAACACCTGGGATTCTTCTTAAAACACCATATTATGGTAGGTTTTGCCTTAGAACTTGACTTCGATTTGGAGAGAGTTGGAATGTTTGCCGTATGAAAATGAGAAATATGAAAAGGAAATTGTGATGTTGAGACCAAGAGGGTATGGCTTTATCTAAGTTTTCTCAGGTATGGGATGGGTCGAGTGAGGGGGTATGGTCTTCTCTGGCTTCGGCCGAAAAGTCAAGGAAAGTGGTTTGAGGGTTGATAAATCAAATGATTAGGTTTAAGTGTTAATTTATTAATGGTATTAATATCAATTAGGGTTTTAAAGGGGTAATTTAATTCGGTTTAGATTCTTCACGGTATTGTAAATTTAGCAAGTTTATGGCTCGTTAATGAAAAATATTTAAATCTTAGATTGTATAATTCGTTGAGGTGATTATTCGTAGGTATAAATACCTAAAGGTGACGATACGTGGTAACGTCTTCGAAAGGGTTCGTTATTTTATTTTTACGTATACCGTATGTTTTAGTCTAAAATAAGTTATTGAACAACGTAAAGTTTATGTAATATACATGTATATATATTTTTCTGGTTATTTAATTTAACCACTAACGTTCGTATTTAGTCGGTTTATATGACACGCGAACCGGTAACTCCTAGAATTACCAAAATGTGAAATGAGACAATGTTCGGTTTTTGTTAGACCTTAATGTCCTTGTTTGTGAAATTAAATAAATCACAAAAATAATTATAATGTAAACTTGTTTAATACATGTACGGATATTGACCTGAAATGTCGGGTGTCACAAACTATGTCCTTAAGCAGGTAAGTTCACAACTAAAGAGTAGTATAACTTAAAGTTTCTTAGTTTGCTCGTGTTTGAACAAGAATACGTCAAACCCCGAGTCGTTTCCATGTATTATGGTCTTCAACTTTCATGACCATGTCTTGTATATAATGAAATCAATCAATTGTAATAATTGTAAGCAATTTTGTTTCATGTATAAAGTAAAAACACAAGTCTCTTGTGTAGCATGAACAGCTAGCATTATGTATTTTGTAAATCAATGAACTCTCGCGTGTAATGTAAACAACATAGTATCACATGTATTATAGGAAATGAATTTCATGTATGGCGTTGACAACTTAACATCATGTATTTTGTAAATCAATATGCTTTCACGTGTAACGTAAACAACATAGCATCATGTGTATTGCATAATGTGTACAGTTTAGTATGATGTACTTTGTAACTAAATGAGTTTCATGTTTAATGTGGTCAATCTATAATTATGTATCAATCAAACAATTGTTATGTATCACGTATATCTCAAACAACTAAGTTTCGTGTATTATGTGCTCAATCCGGTAGCATGTGTATTGTAAATGAACATGTTTCGTGTGTTATGTGATCAATCCAGTAAATTGTGATTTGTAGGAAAACTAGTTTCTTGTATTATGAAATTTGTGTAGCATTGGGTATATTGAGAATAATTGAGTTTCATGTACCATGTGGTTGCGTTGGGTATATTGTGAACGTGTATACGTAAGTTGTTGGACTTCGTGTGTGATGTATACTAATGGGTTTTGCATGTGATCGAGTGTTGCGGAAAAGCGTGTTGTTTGACGTTCCTGTATAATGTGGTAGTTAGGTAGTAGCTCTTAAATCTCATTGAGATGATGGGGAGGGTTAAAGTCTACGCGATATGGATCGTCTCTTGAAGCGACAAACGAAAGGTAGCGAGGAGGTTTTGAAAAATGTTCGGGGAAATGTGTTTACAAATATTGATCTTTGCTTGAAAATAGGAAGTGGTAAATTGTTCCTTGTTATAGATATATAAAGTAGTGAATCCATTGATTCACATAATTTAAATGAATAGACAATTTATAGAAAAATCTTTTAATTTAAATTTTCAGCTATTAATAAAAGGATATTTCCAAGCGGAATTATTGGCTAAACAAGTAGTCGTATACTAAATTAGCCAGGGTTTAGGAATATTTTTATTTAATGAGGAAAATCATAATTATTTATCAATTCGGAATAATATTTTTATAAAATATATTGTGTTACGTTTCTCTATCAGGAGAGAAGTTTTATGAAAATTTTATGTTTTTTTTTTGTTTTTATACTATCTAGAAGTTTCATAAACATTTTGTTTGAACGAAATAACGAGGTTTGTTTAAATCAAATAATTGGATGATTTGTTTACTAAGGAGATTGCTGGTAGTGTACTAAAATGTTGTGAATGGGAAAGATAATACTTGGAGAATTTTGATGAAAATATGATGGGTGTAATTCACACTTAACGTATTGAATTTATGAATAATAACTTTGGAAAATATAAAATTTAGTAATGCTGAAATGTATTCAAAACACAGGGAAATAGTTCTCAAACTGAAATAAATAAGAAAAATAATCCTGTTAACGTCTCCTGTAGCTTTCCACTAGAAGGAGAATAATTCCCAAGGCGAGCACCGCTTCGAGGATAGAGATTAATTCCTTTTGGTACCCTAATTGGTTTGCTAGGCTATTCATTCCTTGTCCTTGCAAGTCGTGCATTAACCCTTGCTCCATTCCTTGCCTCTCAAATTCTGAGGTCCTTACATATTGGTGCGCGTCATTGATTGGAAATTCGATAGTACTAGTGAGTGCCATGATATACCCTACTCAAGGATTAGAGTAATACGGGTCGGGCATTAGATATGGGTCTCTTAGTGGGAGTGGTAGTTGATTGTGGGGATGGGGTGTCTGATACGGGTTTCTGGGCGCGGCTGATCCAGGTGTTCGAAGTCTTGGGCCGGTGTTCTTGATCCAATCTACCCTTACATCAAATCTTGATCTAGCAGCTGCGGGTGTTGGTGATCGATGTACGGGTGATCCGGTGTCTTCTTCCCAATCAGACTCTTCTTCGGGATGGCATACTGGGGAGGTAGGATAGTAGGAGTCCATGCTTAGCAGGAAAACAATGGAAAGGTTGTAAGCGATAAATAAATACCGAGTGTCAAACATAGGAGTTCTCATAGGTTTAGAGTTTGACTAGTCATAACGCCGAGTCTTCACAATAGTATTTTAGGAGTACACTTGACCTATAAGTAGTGTATCCCTGAGGAGAATTCCCAGGAAAGAGGGTTGGGTCACTAGGACACACTTAAGTACCCTATCTTTCCTTAGCCAAAATTCCTCATGGCCTACACACTCTTCCAGCCATCATGTATTAATATTACTATTATTGGGCTCATCATGATGAGAATTTTTGTGAACTTAGCCTTGTGGCCCGAAGGTAAGGTTTATGCATTTCAGTGGGCTTTTGCTTCTTGAAGGATAGACGGGCTTCTTAGTTTATTATTGATGGACATTAGACCCAATAGTTTAAAAAATTTGTTGTTCACAACAGGTGTGGTATTATGTATGTGAGTTTAGGGGTGCATGAATAACTAAGTGTGTATGAGTGTGTGTGGAAACTTAGGATAATACTTTAAATAAATTAAATAGGTAGCAATGAATAGGAGAAAAAAATTGGCAGGTAATGTGACACATAGATTTTTAAGTATTGTATCATCTGATGTAATTACATAGTATAACATGTAAGAATATTCACATAAAAAGTAATCATATAGCATGTAGATAGTAATGAGTGTAAGCACAAAAGTTATCAAGTAGTGTGACACATAAGTCATTATGTATTGTATCACGTAGTGTAAATACTTATGATAGCATGTAAAAATATTTACACAAGAACTAATAATGTAACATGTAGTAGCATGGCATTGTATGGGTGTCCTAAAGTTACAGTCTAGGTCAAGGGTGTCTAATAACCTAGTTCCCTCTAACCAAGGCTCTGATACCGATCTGTCACACCCCTACCAACAGCGGAATCATCAGGGCGGGACATGTAGACTGTTCATGAGCTCAAGGTTGACTAAATTGTAATATGTTAAATCCATTTACATCCAAACAATCATGAATCAAGTTCAAAATACATAATGAAATACAATTTGTTTTTGAATTAAGATTAACTAGGTCCAAAGCCTATGTGTAGCATGTCTTGATCTACTTATATGAAAACACCTGAAACATGAATAAAATAAGGTCAACTAAAAAGTTGGTGAGTATAACACAGGTTTGTATATAGATAGCATATAGTTTGTAAAACAAATCCTTACATAACATGATAAATAAGGCATTTATGGGGAGCAGCTATTGTGTAACCAAGTACAATCAAACCTTTGTAACTAGCATGCAAAATTGTGTTGTCGGTATCAATCACCCCAATCTGGGTGGGTTTGTCAGACTCAATAGATCTATCATTGAAAACCGTCGGCTTTAATAGTTAATGATTGCACATAATCGCATACAAAAGTTAGCGCACATAGCACTAGGGCATAAAGCTCAAATTTGTACACATGAATGTAAATAGGATTTGTACTTGTGTTGTTTGTGTAAATGTAAACATGTAATTTGAATAGTGTTCATGTTTCACCCCAAAAATGTAAAAGAGTAAAGGGGTTATGTATACTCACTTGATTAGAAAGCGTAGCTAACACGAGATACAAGATAGTAATGTGATCCTTGTATTGCACAATGTTAACCTAGAGTGTAATGTATATTGCATTAATAATGCACAATAGTCTAAGTCTATATCTAAAGTTAAATGGGATAAAGTTAGTGATTGGTACTTGAAAGTATTGTAAAAAAAATGAAAGGTTTGAAATGAATATTTTTAGAACATTTTTGAATAAAGTTTGAGTTTGGAATAATTAAATATGTAAATTAAATAATTATTGTTTATGAAAATAATGTAAGTGTTAGATGTAATTAAGTATAACTAAATAAATGTTTTTGTTTAATTATAATTCAAATAAATAATTATTACCTTATTCATTTATTTATATAATGTAATTTAGACATTAAAATATTATTTAAGTGTAGGGTTTATAAATTAAATGTTGAACTTTAAATAATTTCCATTTATTTTAAGATTAAATATTTGATCTTTTCTAAATAAAAATAATACAGATTTTTATAAATTCAATTATTATTATTTTAGAAATTAATATGAATTACTAATTGTTTAGATATATAAAAATTATAAACATTCTGCCAACACACACGACCGTGCCTAGGATAGGGCACGATCGTGCTAGGGCGGGCGCGACCGTTCCAGACGGGGCGCGACCGTGTTAGTCAAACAGAGGACAACTAGCCAAATCACTAGGCACGACCGTGCCTTCGATAGGCACGACTGTGTGTATGCTTCTGGGGTACGATCAAGTCTAGCCAACGAGCATGACTGGGTCTGAGCAGGAGGCACGACCGCGCTGGAAGTCGACACGATCGCGTCTCCCGAGGCACGACCGCGCTAGATGATTAGCGCGACCGTGTATCTTTTAAAACAGGAACGAATTGATTGATTCTTATATTGATAGTGCTGGAATGTATAGGGCTTTCATTCACAGGGTTCGTACGAGTCTGTTGGTGTAGATTAATTGTGTTTAAAACATGTTTAAAGTTGGATTCGATTAAACCATTTTTAAATGAAACTTAGGATCGGGTTTGAGTAAATTTTGATATTGAGGGTCTAAATTGGATTAGGGCTTTTGATCTATAGAATAAATAGATAGTTTTGAAAGTTTCAATTACCCTGTGAGACGATGAATTGATGGCCTACGGTGGGGACGAGTTCCGGCTATGACGGGTGTGGTCTCCAATGCTTTCTGCTACAACTCCGGCCCAGTTGGTGTGTTCTGGAGCTTTAGGGGGAATCGACTAAGGTGTTGGTTTGTTTGGTTGAGAGAATTTACAACAAAACGATGAGATCGATGGTCACAATGGAGGGTTTTGGTAATTATGAGAGGGATCGACTAAAAACAGGTTTATTTGATATAATTGAGATGGTTAAACTCATAATGGGTTTGTTAATGCAAGAATTGGTTACGAAATCGAATGGTCCCGTGATTAAAGGCTGTATTTACGTTTCAACTGACGCGAGGCGCGACCGTGCCAACAATAGGCGCGACCGTGCCAGACGAGGTGCGACCGTGCCAAAACGTGGCGCAACCGTGCCTACTAGGGTTTCTGGTTATTTAAAAAATCAGCCCTTGCAACTTCAGCTTTGACAGAATTAGCCTGGTTAGGATTTAACAGAACACCTAACAGGATTACTAACTGGATTAACTCTAGGAGTGTTACCACATGATTATGAGTTCTAAATCTTTGAATTGAATACGATCGGCTAACGATTAATGAGGTGTAGGTTTGAACAAGTATATGTTTTAATGTCGTGTTGTTATTTTATTAGTTAAAATAAATTTAAAATAGGGTCGGAAAAATCAGGGATGTTACAGTCCAACATTCTTCAATTAGATCTTCATTCCTGGTTCACACCTCCTAATCTGTATACGTTCACCGCGGTGAGGTTCCATAACTAGGTTGTCTATCTGGATTCCGCCCATATCCCAAATGAGAAATCCCATCATAATTGAATCACATGAAATCTTGAACACAGGCTTGACCAATGAGGATGAAAAATATAGATTACACGAGAAATCACGGTTGATGAAGCATATATTTTTATCCCCCTCATTTCTCTGTAAACTATGACCAGCTTCATCATCACTTCACTCAAATCCTCAAAAAGCACAACTAGCCAACTCTAGGATTTTATTCTTTTTGTATTCCTTTGCAAAGATCCAAAACAGCAAATCCTTGGGTTCAAGTTGTTCCAGTATTCATCCCCTATTAAAGAAGTATCCCGGACACTCGTAGCCTACATATTCAGGTTTGAATACCTAAACAAGATGATTCTTTTTCAGAAAGACCCAAAGCAGCCACATCTTCACAAATAGAACGAAACCTTTAGCCAATGACGACCCAATTGCTCCCATTAGTTCAACATCCATACCCTATTAAACAAGTATCCCGGATGCTCGTAGCCTCCATTTTCAGGTATGGACACTTAAACAATGTATGACAAGTGGTATCATCGAACAAAAATCTCATCTGTGTTTCACCAAGCTACACCGTATACAAATTCTAGTCCAGAAAAACCAAAATTACTATCTTCTCAAAAATGGCCCGAAACACGCGTATAAATGATCCCTAAAAAATTTGGCCAAGGAAAGTTTTCTCGCCAAAAAAATATTTTTTTATTTTTTGAATCCCATATGCTAGTTCATGCGTACTTAGTAAATATGCACATAAAGGGTGCTCATGCGTATTTAGTAAATACGCAAAGTCAAGTACCCATGCGTACTTACTAAGTGTGCGGAGAAATGCTCTTGCGTACTTAGCTAAGTACGCAGGTCACTTCTCATGTGTACTTGCTAAGTACGCAGGGCTAACCCATGCGTACTTAGCAAATACGCAGAAAAGGTGATTCTGTGTAGTTGTTCAGTACATCAGTGTTCTTGACGGATCTTGAGGAGAATGCTCGAAAAGTGATGGATCTGAGAAATTGATGCTAACAAAAGCTTAGAAATCGTCATCTAACAAACCCTTAGCCTTCCAAACACCAAATGAAGTGATAACAAACTCAGATTTGAGGATTTTTGCGAGAAAAGTAGCGAACTTTTATAACTCAAATCTGCTAAAAAACCCTAAAACCCAAAAATGGAACACAAATCAACGAACACCGAGGCTCTGATACCACTTGTAGGTTCCGGGATCCTCGTTGCGCAGCGGAGATACACGGACCTGTTTTGTGATTTGTGTGGGAACCAAGAAACGAGACAGAGAAACACGAACAAAGACAAAAGATAATGAAACGACACGTAATCCATAACATAGAAGTCATCCTGTATTACAGACTTCATACCGAAGGAGCACACATCTCTCATACGGTCCAGGGGTCGGGAGATCTCGTCCCGACCCGGACACCTCTCAACCTAGTTCCAGAGTTCCACCTACAAATGAAGACAAGTCTTCTATTTATAGGGGAAGGAACATTACCTGCGTACTTGTCTAAGTACGCAGGGTTTGGTCATGCGTACTTACTAAGCACGCAGGACCAAACTAGTGTGCAGGCTAAGTACTTAGGAACACCCTCTTGCGTACTAGCCATGTACACCGATACATAGAATTTAATCTATAGTTACAAAAACATGCTTCTACAAGACTCTTGTGATCGGTGTGGATGGTGCCCTTGGTACCGTACAAGTAGTGTCTCCATATCTTAAGTGCGAAAACTACAGCTCCCAACTCTAGATCATGAGTGGTGTAGTTTTTCTCATGAATCTTTAGTTGACGCAAAGCATATGCGATCATCTTTTCTCGTTGCATTAGAACACAACCCAAACCCTGAATGGATGCATCACAATACACCACGAAATCATCTGTTCCCTCCGGAAGAGCTAGAATTGGTGCACTACAAAGTTTCTGTTTAAGGAGTTGAAATGCTGACTCTTGGTTGTCGCTCCAGTTATAGGCTTTACCCTTTTGAGTTAAGGCAGTGAGAGGTTGTGCAACTTTTGAAAATCCCTCGATGAATCAACGGTAATAACCAGCCAATCCCAAAAATTATCTCACCTCAGTCGTAGTCGTCAGTGCTGCCCAATTCTTGATGGCTTCTATCTTTGATGGATCGACATGTATTCCCTTGTCGTTAACCACATGTCCTAAGAATTGAAATTCCCGGATCCAGAATTCACACCTAGAAAACTTAGCATATAGCTGCTCCTGCTTAAGTAATTCTAGAATTAAGTGCAGATATTCCTCATGTTCCTCCTTGTTCTTTGAATAAATGAGAATGTCGTCGATGAAAACGATGACAAATTGATCAAGGTATGGCTTACACACACGGTTCATGAGGTCCATGAACACTGCGGGTGTGTTGGTTAATCCGAAAGGCATGACCATGAACTCATAGTGTCCGTACCTTGTCCTGAAAGCAGTCTTAGAGATATCTTCATCTCGGACTCTCAATTGATGGTAACCGGACCTAAGGTCTATCTTGGAATAGAAACTTGATCCTTGGAGTTGATCAAAGAGATCATCTATGCGAAGCAGAGGATAACGATTCTTGATTGTCACTTTATTTAGTTCAAGATAGTCGATACACATACGGAAAGTCCCGTCCTTCTTCTTGACAAACAGGACCGGAGCTCCCCATGGCGATGCGCTAGGTCGGATGAAACCTTTATCCAACAAATCCTGTAACTGAGTAGATAGTTCTTGCAATTCACTAGGTGCTAGTTGATGTGTGTAAACTATATATATATTTTAATAAAGATTTTTACACAATTAGTTTTAAAAAGGGTTTTCACCAAACACTAATCACACACACGCCGGGCAGTGTACCCCTCGGATAGCAATATAGTAAAGGTAAGAACCGGATATCAATCCGTGGACACGGTGGATTGCAATAATAGACCGGAACTAAGATTCAATCAAGTGATGGTAAAAAGATATTTTGAAGAGTTTGTTTTACTTAACTAGCATGCAAATATATAAACTAAGCTAAAATCACAAGTCAAACAATCAAGGAGAAAATATCACTTCGGTGTCGAATCCATCTAGAATACATTTAATACACTCATAGAAGCATGGCAAATACACGAAACATAAATTGACTAAATTCTCGTCAAAGATATCTAATCAAATGACCATTCGAAAAGCTAGCATGAATTATACAAACCAACCACCTAAAGTCATACAATGAAGCTCACGTGTTTAACAATTATGTCAATGTTTATAAATATTGAACTAGCTTCCGATTAAGGTACACTAATCCAACAACTAGTTGGAAAGATAATATGAACAACACACTACCCACCTCAAGTTGATTAAATTAGATAACAATATGCACTTCTTCAACATACAATGTTCATACAAAGGTTATATAAATTAGGAGCATGTGTCAACAATTCCTAGATAAACATAAAACTAGGCATGAAACATCATAACAAACACTTTGTCTTTCCAAACATAAGCATAGGGATACACATACAAATATAATGATTCATAAACAAAACTTCATTCACCATTCCTAGTCAAATGCCATAAGCTAGTACAAATACATATACCAACCCATAAATATAAGCATAAACCACAAGTTTTTAAACATAATATGGCATACACAAATACAAGTCTTGTAAACAACTCAAAATACTCGAATATATAATTTCATCAAAGAATAATCATACGGTTGTCATAACATTAACATAATAATTGTCAATAATCCATGAATGTTGTCAAATGTATCTAAACATCATCTAAACCAAAGTGAACAAGAGTTTTAGCTCATTATGAGCACCAAAATTACAAATAAGCAGGGAAAAATAGTGAGAAACATGATATGAAAACAAGAATCAAACCACTCCTCCAAGCCTAGATGTTGTTGTTGATATATGGTGATCCTCTTGATGTTGTATCCTCTCTAAGAAGCTTGAAATGTGGCTGGAACAAAGGGTTTACGAACTGGAACAATGGGTTTTTCTCTCTGCTCGCTCCCTCCTTGGGTGAGAGTTTAAGTTCTGTTTAAATAGAAAAGGGGATTGACCGATCCGTGTGACAGAGGATTGACCGTGCCAAGAGAGAGGGCACGACCGTGCCTGGTACAAAGGCGCGGTCATGTCTAGGTCTTGAGACGACCGTGTGACAGAGGATTGACCGATCCGGAGCTTTCATTGGGTACCACTGATCGAGGACGTACGACTGTTTAGACTCACGAGGTGACACGTGACCGTGGGGGCCTAGGCACGGTTATGCCTTGGATTTTGGCTTGGCACGGTCGTGCCAGATGTGGGCGCGACCGTGCCAAGGGTTTCTAAGCTTGGCACGATCGTGCTAGATAGGGACACGACCGTGCCTCCATCATAGGGATACGATAGGGTTTGAAGTAAAGCACAAATCAAGAGGGCTTTAAACGGGTTGTAACTTGGCAATGGCTAAGGGTAAGGAAGTGGAATTTAAAAGTGGCTAAATGGCTAAAAACCCGGCGGCTATGCTAACTCAAAAACTAAACCAACTTCTAATAAGAAAAATAAATTAGCTAATACTTCCGTATAGATAAGAGCTAACAACCGAATTATTTCCATCTTTGCTCAAAAAATTGCTCTAATCGGCTACAATTCACCTAATTTTGGTGATTTTTTTTATTTTATTATTTTTTACTATTTCTTTTCTCTTGAAGGAAACTAAGTCAATATGCATATTTACTTAGCTAAAAACTTCTCAAGAATTTGAAGATTACGACAAAATAAATGCTATAAAATTAACATTAGCCAACCGGATTTCTAACACGGGTGAAAAATAGAATAAATAAGTAATAAGGCTAATGAAGGTTTAATGGTTGTGTAATGTGGGTAATAAAAGAAAAAAATGGTATAAGTTCAACGTGGCTAACTAGTGGATGTGTTCGGATGTGGGGAAAAAAATAAAAATAAAAGGCTAACAAAGAGGTTTATCCTAATGCCTCAATCATTTTTATGCAATATTTATGTTCATGATTTCGAAATGTATACTAGAAGCAAGTTCTAATAAGCATGAAACATCTGGCACACTCAAATCCGCAAAAACGAGAGCAAACAATGTCTAAAGCTATCAAGGCTCAAAAATAAACTCACTGAAACGGAAAGGAATGGGTGTAAGAAAAAGGTTACATGCAATTCATTTGTTTAGCCCACTAAAACTCATGGTTATCACAAAAAATTGGGTTTGACTCTATGGAATTTCTATCTCAGTTGCTTTCGAAAAATCAAACCTCTATTATTTACTAAAAATTGTGAATGCTAAACGGTTAACTTTTATTATATTTTTGTGTTTTTTTTTAAGTTTATAAAACTAATTTAGTGCCAATAAAAATTATGAAGGAAGATTTTGCAAAAAATGAAGTGATAATATGCTAAAAGGACAAACATCATGCGAATACATTCCCACCCTACACTTAGAATCGTACATTGGCCTCAATGTACAACAAAAAATATTGTAAAGCGAAGAATAAACACCCAACCCCATACTTAGAAACATACATTGCCCTCAATGTATACAAAAACATGCAAAGCAAAATGGAATGCAATGCAATAAAGCGTGAAGGGAGAACTGAAATTTCCCTCATGTCGATCATGGCACACGCAAAAAGCCTACCCACAAAAATGACGTTCCACGTAGTTCCACGATTCCAAGATCTAATCAAGATTAACAACATCAAACACAGACCAGTAACATCAAGCCAAAATATAAACAGAAATGTAAAGACAAATATATATAACAGTACAAGGAAACAAAAGTACAACAAAAGAACAACATAAACGCCGAAGAGCGATACAAGAGTTTGTACAACATACAACCAAGTACAACTCACAAAAATGATACCAAAAGGCAATGGGAGGTACTACTCCCACTGCATACCCTCGAGGTCGATGCCGACGGCCCCGCCTCCCTCGTCCCCTGCTGCTGGTGGTGATGGTGGTGGTGACTGATGATGCGGTGAAGAGATGGTAGTGGTGACTGATGATGTGGTGGATATGGTGGTGGCTGATCGGGTTGCTGCTTCGACTGCATAAAGAATGGAAGGGGAACCACGTATGGTGCCCCGCCAGCAGCAGCAGCGGCGCACTGGACCTCATACTGCCAGGCCCAGTAGCGCATGAACAACTCATGGGTGACAGTAACAAGAGGTGGTGGTGGCGGCGGAGGCGGAGGAGGTGGCTGCTCGGGCTCATGATGCTCGTGCCCCTGCTCCTGCTGAGCGGTGTGTGCCTGATGGGCGGCGGTAACGGCCTCGGCCTGCACAAGATCTGGATCAGGACCCGGACGGTCTGGATCCCGTGTCCGTCCCCATCTGTCGACTAATCTAATCCCTCCTGTGCCACGACGAGCTACGTGCATGTTTCTTAGTGTCTACATGGTCATCATGACAGTCTTTGCCATAGGGGTCAGGTCCCCTATCAAGTCATCGGTAAGTAACTGAAAGTGCCTCGCCAGCTTGGTTAAGAAGTGACCTCCACAAATAGCGCTGGTAACATCGCGCCCCGAGCTGTTCACCAAGTACCCCGCGATAGAATGCGCAAGATTGCAGGTGTGCGGGCGGACAAGGCAAAACAGATAGAATAGCTCCCTCAAGTTCACTACCGTCTCCCCCTGACCTCTCCCAGAAATCGAATAAACAATGCAGCGATGAAGAACATGGTGCAGAGGATCTCAAAGGCTCGAAGCCTTGGTCAGACTCGGATCATAAATCCCAAAACCAAACTCGTGCCAGAACTGGTTCTTATCCTCCTCCGTCGGAAACTCGGTGATACCCTCGGTGAATACGTCTGTCTGAAGCTCCTGCCTCATATACAAACCCAATAGACGTCCAAACCTGGCAACTAACATCACTCGCCACTCTCCGCCTAGCCTACACCTAATCGTCTCGGGCTGATCCAGGTCTGCGTAAGGATAATCGAACTCATACATGGAGAAAATCTCCATCACGAGCTCGACATACTGAATAGTGTGAAGTCTAAACAAACGGCGCCACGTCGCGGTGACGAGATCGTTCCACCGGTCCAGCTGAATGATGGCGTCTATAGCGGCCGGCTCTAAACGACGAGCGGCTAAAATCCGGCCTCAGCGGGGCCACAGAACATCCAGACGAGCCTCGTACTCATGCTCGTTGAGATAAAATCAAAGTATGGGTGATCCCGGTTGCCTGCCATCTGCAAGACAACAAAAATGAAATCAGAACAGTGTAGGTCCCTAATTCGGTGCGTGACGGATCTCTAGACTCGCGGTACGACACGGTGATAACGTGCGGAATCCATGATCAATGTGCTCGTGTAACTCAATCAACAACAACGGTGTAAATAAACGCTTTGTATTTCCACCACAATATCAGGTTACAATAATTCTGTCTCTAATCAGTTCCTCCTGATATCGTTTCTCTCATCCTTGTCTAACATACTCTGTAAACTGTCTATTTATAACCACCAGTTCTGCACCAGGTGAACTTAACAACTTCGCCTAAAAGATGCTTAGGCGAACTTATTAAGTTCGCCTCTAATAGGCTAAGCGAACTTAACAAGTTCGCCTCAGATAGACTAAGCGAACTTAACAAGTTCGCCTCTGATAAAAGTTCGCCTCTCTATGAACTTACACAGAATTTTATAAACAGTTACAAAACTTGTCCTAATAGACTCCCCTTTAACTGTTGCTAACAATTCTATCAATTACAAGTCAAAGACTCTAAGACTAAGACATATAATCTTCAAGCTCGTTGTCACCAGAATATGCTCCAACAGACTCCCCCTTGACAACAACTTTAGAAGATTGTCATCCGTCTTCAAATATCGTCAAACAAGTTGTAGTCTTCGTCTTGTTCATCTGCACACTCTCTATTTCTATCTAGAAGAAAACTTAGGAGTAGGACCCCTTGTCAACTTCTGTCTACAGTATTCAGTTTATGCAAAGGAGAACAACCAAGAATAACCAACAATTAAGATTTCCAAGGAAGCTGGAAAAATAAAATCTTTTTGATTTTTCAAACATAAGAAAGACAAAATCTTTTTGGTTTTTCTCTACATAAACTGAAAATGTAAAATACAAAATCACATCTTTTTGGTTTAACATTACGAGTAAGTAGATCATATCAGTATATATGAGATATCAATCGCACATCTTGGATATAAAATCCATATAATATCAAATGGTATCCTATGTCATTCTTTCAAGCCTTGACCAATCAAACCAATATCTTTCAAGATTATCACACTCTATCTTTTCAAGACTTTCATATTGCATGTTATGCTACGCGATAAACATTCAAAGAAAATAGGATCGGGCTATGACATACAAATTCAAATTGTCAATATTATATGATTTGAAACTAAAGCGTCTCATTCAAATTGTGAATGCTAAACGGTTAACTTTTATTATATTTTTATGTTTTTTTTAAGTTTATAAAACTAATTTAGTGCCAATAAAAATTATGAAGGAAGATTTTGCAAAAAATGAAGTGATAATATGCTAAAAGGAAAAACATCGTGCGAATACATTCCCACCCTACACTTAGAATCGTACATTGCCCTCAATGTACAACAAAAAATAATGTAAAGCGAAGAATAAACACCCAACCCCATACTTAGAAACATACATTGCCCACAATGTATACAAAAACATGCAAAGCAAAATGGAATGCAATGCAATAAAGCGTGAAGGGAGAACTGAAATTTCCCTCATGTCGATCATGGCACACGCAAAAAGCCTACCCACAAAAATGACGTTCCATGTAGTTCCATGTAACATTTCTGATTTTTAGTACTCATATTTCAATTCAATGTAATGCAATTTCGAATTCAATACTCGTGCACTGTCTTATTATTTTTCTTACCGTAAACTAAACGCAATGATTCGATACAAATTCGCAAGTTTTACGCAATTATATACATTTAAACACTATGCAAGAAACTATTTAATTCAAACTTATCAAACCTGAAAAGTCAAGGACTAAAGCTGGAAAATTTATCAAGAAACCCTAATTAGCACGGTCGTGCTTCGTCCTGGCACGGTCGCGCCAAGTGCCTCAGCACGATCGCGCGACTGGTCCTGGAACGATCGCGCCCGGTGCCTAAGCACGGTCGCGCCTGCGTAACTGTCAAAATGTAAATGAAAATTAATCGCCCGATTTCTGAGAATCTGTAACCGTCCTCCGTTTCTTTTCCCCTTAACGAGAGTTATACCATTTTCAAAATTTCACAACGCCTTAGTTTCATACTATCAAACTCGAAATCTCTCCCAAACTTTTCAAGCAAAACTCAAATCCTCTCCTGAAACCCAAATCCTCCCAACCAAGAAAGGAATACGCATCTCCCGACTCTCTCCAAGACTCTAGACTCTCTGGCGTAGCCGGAATTGCAGCCGAAGTCGCCGGAAGCCATTTTCTCCGTCGCCGGAACTCCGTTCTACCGTTCTTCATCGATTCGATACGCTTCACGGTAAGTATACTCTCCATCTCATTCGTTTCAGTATCAATATCAAAAGCCCACTATTAATCTGGGCTTTCATTACAGAAATCGTCCGAATCAGAATTATTATTTTAATAAGAAAATATTTAATCGATTCCACTCTTAAACACGATTTCCATACAATTAAATTAGATGAATTGACTCGTAACAACTTTGTAACCAAAAGCCCTATCAAATCCAGCGCTATAAATACAAAAATTGTTCAATTCGTGTCTGACTTGGAAGAGCACGGTCGCGCTAATCATCTAGCGCGCCCGTGCCTCATGAAACGCGGTCGTGCCGAATAGCAGCGCGGTCGTGTCCTCCTGTCCAGACCTAGTCATGCCCTTTGGGCTAGCCTCTGTTGTGTCTAAAAATCATAGACACGACCGTGCCGAGCCAAGGCATGGTCGTGCCTGTTGACTTGTCTAGTTTGTGCCCTTTGTTGATCAACCCGGTCGCGCCCCGACTAGCGCGGTCGCGCCCGTGGCTTGAGCACGATCGTACCCTTCCGAGGCACGGTCGTGTGTAACTCATAACTTTTAACAAAATTATAATTTTATATTTTTCAATTAGTAAATGTTTCAAATTTTATAAAAAAATATGTTTTCTGTGCTTGAAAAGATTTAAAGTTTAATCTGGACATAAATATTATTTATTTGAAAGTTTATTTAAAAATTTATAAAAATTAAATTTATATTTATCTTACACTTAAATGATGTTTTAAATGATTAAGTTACAAAGTTTATAAATAAATAAGATAATAATTATTTATTTAATTCATATTTAAACAAAAATCATTTATTTATTTATACTTAATTACAATCAATATTTACATTATTTCATAAACTATAATCATTTATTTTTTTATTAAATTACATTTAACACATACTTTATTTTCATAATCAATGATTTTATAAATATTCTATTTTACTATTCAATTCTCAACCTTAATCAAAATGTTTCAAAAATATTTACTTCAAAATTTTATATATGTTATTCAATACTTTTAAATACAAATCAATAGTTTTATACACAAATTCAACCTTCATTTTTAGACTTAAACTTTGTGCACATATTTGATTCAATATACATTATTATCTAAGTTAACTCTTGCGTATCAAGGATTCTTATTTTATCTATACTCTTTGTTAGCTACACTTCCATACCAAGTGAGTATTCACAACCCCTTTTTACTCTTTTACACTTTTGGGGTGGAACATGAACTTTATACACATTACACATTTACATTTACACAAACAACACAAGTGCAAAATCCTATTTACATACATGAGTGCAAAATTTGAGCTTTGTGCTAGTTGTGTTAATCTTTGTGAAAACTTATGTGCAATCATTAACTATACAAGCCGACGGTTTTCAATGATAGATCTATTGAGTCTGACAAACCTAGCCAAGTGGAGGTGATTGATACCGACAACACAATTTGCATACTAGTTACAAAGGTTTGGTTGTACTTGATTACACAATAGCTGCTCCCCATAAATGCCTTATTTTATCATGTTTTGTAAAGGATTTGTTTTCAACTATATGCTATCTATATACAACTGTGTTATACTCACCAACTTTTTAGTTGACTTTATTTTATTCATGTTTCTGGCCCTAATATGTGAGAATGATTCAAGACGTGCTCAATATAGGATTTGGACTTAGCAATTTAAATCAAGAATTCTATGAGTTGTTTTATGTTTCTTTGTTTGAATTTGGTTTGTACTTGGATTATTTGTAATGGAAATTTGACTTTAATATATTTCAATTTAGTCAACCATGTGCTATGAACAGTCTACATGTCCCGCCCCGATGATTCCGCCATCGGTCGGGGTGTGACAGATTGGTATCAGAGCCTTGGTTATAGGGAATTAGGTTATTAGACATCTTGACCTAGACTATAACTTTAGGACACCCACTTATACTATGTTTTCATGATTTTTGTGCTATGTGTTACATGCTATGTGCTACATGCTTACCATGATTAATTATTATTATATTTGATACCTTACTTGTTAAAAATTCATGACTTAGTAGGATCTTCTTAAATAATAATTTAATAAATAATATCCTTTCATATATCCTAAAACCTCATAATATTTCTATTTTCTTTTCTATCTCTATCCTTCTTAGCATGTGGAAAAATTCTTGAAGCAAAAATCTCTAAAATTTTTATTTCTTCGTTAAGGTTTTTAAACTTGTTAAATTATTTGGGGACACGTGCAATCTGGAAGGGTGACACCTGTATTTTGGGTTTTCTGTCTAGGAAAGCATTTCGCATAAATCCCAATCAACCGAGGGACCCGTATGCTTTCCTGGGAATTCCCGAGATGAGTGTTTACTTATAGGCTAAAGCATGTCTCCTTGAAAATTATATAAGTTTAATTAACCTTAATGTGCCATGGTATTCAAGTGATTTTGTCACTTTTGAGTACAATCCAAACTAAGAATATCTATTTTTATTTTTGTTATCTCATTCTATTAAACCCTATCAAATCTCATAAGTTCTTACAATCTTTCTTATCTTGTGAAAATCTGTAGAATGCCTCCTCGTCGTGCTCCCGCAACCAACGCCAACACCGACATTGCTGCTATTCTTACCCAATTGGTGACACAACTCACCCAAGCCAATGGTGCCACCAATGGCAACAATGGTGGAAATGGAAGCAATAGTGGTAATAATGGTGGAAATGGTGGAAATGGTGGTAACAATCCATCTCAATGCACCTTCAAGCACTTCAACTCGTGCAATCCCCTCAAGTTCTTTGGTACCGAAGGAGCTACTGGACTCCTTCAATGGTTTGAAAGCATTGAGAATACCTTTCTCAATAGTGACTGTCCCGACAACCTCCGTGTTCGTCATGCTACAAGTGTCCTACAAAAAGGGGCACTTACATGGTGGAATGGGGAGAAAAGGAATAGGGGTGTTGACATAGCTATGGCCTTACCTTGGGATGAGGTCAAAAGGCTTATGACCGAGGAGTTCTGCCCTCGAAATGAAGTGAAAAAGTTAGAAGCTGAATTTTGGGATCTTGCCCAAGATAGTGGGGAAAGCTTAGCATATACAACTCGGTTCCATGAGTTGAGTCTTCTCGTGCCCCACATGGTCACTCCTTTGTCCCATTGTATCGAAAAGTATATTGGTGGGCTACCAAGACAAATCCAAGATACTGTCTTAGGTAGAAATCCTGCTACTCTGGAGGATGCTATTCGTCTATCCGCTACCTTAACTGATAATCATGTGAAAGCTGGAACTCTTACCAAAAAGGGTTCTAAGAAAGTTTCTGAAACCGTAACCCCTCCTACTCACAACAAAGAAGCCACAACCGAGCCCTCTCGCAATAATAGAAAGAGGAAGGTTAGAAATTTTGCTGTGGTTACTCCTGCAGTTCCCGTCAACCAAGCTGCACCTATGGTTTAAGCACCGGCTAAAAAGCCATATGTTGGGATCTACCCTCTTTGTGCCACCTGCAATTATCATCATCCTCAAACTATCCCATGTCGCCTTTGTACTCATTGTGGGAGATATGGTCATACTATCAATGTTTGTAGGGCCAAAGCTCTTGCGGGCCAAGTCCACCCTCCAAACCGAACAGTACCTCAAGTGGCTAATCAAGGTGCTCCCGCCATTGCTAATGGGCGTGCTTGCTATGAATGTGGTGACCCGAACCATTTTTGTGATCAATGTCCAAGACTTGCAAATGCTAGACAAGGTGGATCTCATGGGCGTGCGTTCAACATAAACGTCAACGAAGCT
This sequence comes from Smallanthus sonchifolius, assembly GCA_023525975.1. Classification (NCBI taxonomy): domain Eukaryota; kingdom Viridiplantae; phylum Streptophyta; class Magnoliopsida; order Asterales; family Asteraceae; genus Smallanthus; species Smallanthus sonchifolius. Next base: position 32,133,558 of record CM042045.1, read on the forward strand.
CAAGCCAACAACGACGTGGTTAATGGTACGTTCCTTGTTAATAGTCAATATGCATCCATTTTGTTCGATACCGGTGCCGATAAAAGTTTTGTGTCACTTAATTTTGAGCCTTTACTTGCAAAGGCACGATCCCAATTAGAGAAAACCTTCACCGTTGAAATAGCAAATGGTGACTCCCTTACCATTGAGTCCATTATTTATGATTGCTCTTTAGAACTTAATGATCATACATTCCCAATCAACCTTGTTCCAATGCCACTAGGAAGCTTTGATATTATCATAGGTATGGATTGGCTATCAAATCATCATGCCGAAGTCATTTGCTTTGAAAAGTGTATTCGAATTCCGCTACCATCGGGAGAAACCTTAAGGGTTTTTGGTGAAAAGCCTTGCAAGGGACTTAAGTTGATGTCGTGTACTACCGCTCAAAAGTACTTACGAAAAAAGTACATTGCTTTCTTAGCTCACATTGTTCAAAAGGATGTCAAGGAGAAGAGTATCCAAGACATTCCCATTATTCAAGATTTTCCCGAAGTTTTTCTTAAGGATTTATCCGGTCTTCCTCCCGTTCGTCAAGTAGAGTTCCGTATTGATCTTATACCTGGAGCTAACCCCGTTGCTAGAGCTCCTTATCGTCTTGCACCTTCCGAAATGCAAGAGCTTGCAAGTCAACTTCAAGTGCTCTCCGACAAAGGTTTCATTCGCCCAAGTCATTCACCGTGGGGTGCACCCGTCTTATTTGTTAAGAAGAAGGATGGATCATTTTGCATGTGTATTGACTACCGCGAACTCAACAAGCTTACTATCAAGAACCATTATCCTTTACCTAGAATCGATGATCTCTTTGATCAACTTCAAGGTTCTACTTGTTTCTCAAAGATTGATCTTCGATCCGGTTATCATCAGCTTCGTGTTCAAGAAGATGACATTCCTAAGACTGCCTTCCGAACAAGGTATGGTCATTACGAGTTCATGGTTATGCCTTTCGGGCTAACCAATGCACCCGCAGTTTTCATGGATCTCATGAATCGTGTGTGCAAACCATACCTTGATAAATTCGTGATCGTCTTCATTGACGATATCTTAATCTATTCCAAGACTAAAGCCGATCATGAACAACACCTTATATTGGTTTTGGACCTCTTGAGAAAAGAACAACTATATGCCAAATTCTCCAAATGTGAATTCTGGCTAAAGGAAGTTCAATTTCTTGGTCACATCGTCAACGACAAGGGTATTCATGTTGATCCTGCTAAGATTGAAATGGTTAAGAATTGGAATGCCCCGAAGACTCCTACCGAAGTTCGTTCATTTCTTGGTCTTGCAGGTTATTATCGTCGTTTCATCTCAAACTTCTCAAAGATTGCTGTCCCTCTTACCGCTTTGACTCACAAGGGTAAAGCTTATGAATGGGGACCGAATCAAGAAGAAGCTTTTCAAACCCTCAAGCAAAAGCTGTGGAATGCTTCCATATTGACTCTCCCCGATGGAAATGATGATTTAGTTGTCTATTGTGATGCTTCTAACCAAGGTCTTGGTTGTGTTCTCATGCAACGAGGCAAAGTAATCGCTTATGCATCAAGGCAACTCAAAGTTCATGAGAAGAATTATACGACGCACGTCTCGAGTTGGGTGCGGTCGTATTCGCGTTAAAGATTTGGAGACATTACCTATATGGCACGAAATGTGTGGTGTTCACCGACCACAAAAGTCTTCAACATATTTTCAACCAAAAAGAACTCAATATGAGGCAACGACGTTGGGTCGAACTCCTTAACGACTACGACTGCGAGATTCGTTACCATCCCGGCAAAGCGAATGTTGTAGCCGATGCTTTGAGTCGAAAGGACCATGTTATGCTTCATTGTGCCCGTATTCAAACCGATATTCAAACCCGTATCTTAGAAGCTCAACACGTCTCGGTAACCGAGGGTAACATGTACGAAGAAATGTCATGTGGTGTTGAACTCCTTCTTGAATCAAAACCCAATGGCTTACTCTATTACTTGAACCGTATTTGGGTTCCCGATCGCGACGATCTCCGTGCATTTCTCATGAACGAGGCTCATAAGACTCGTTATTCTATTCATCCTGGTGCGGATAAAATGTACGAAGATCTTCGCCAACTTTATTGGTGGCCCGGTATAAAGAAAGACATAGCTCTTTATGTGGCCAAATGCTTAACCTGTTCCAAAGTCAAAGCCGAACATCAACGTCCATCTGGTTTACTCGAACAACCAGAAATTCCTATGTGGAAATGGGAGAATATAGCTATGGATTTCATTACCAAACTCCCTCGCACCTCGAGTGGATATGATAGTATTTGGGTGATCATTGATCGTCTCACTAAATCCGCTCATTTCTTGCCTATCCGCGAAGACTTCAAAGTGGAGAAACTAGCCCGAATTTACATTGATGAAATTGTGAGCTGTCATGGTGTTCCCGTGAACATAATATCCGATAGAGACGCTCGGTTCACCTATCGATTTTGGCAATCTCTCCAAAAGGCTCTTGGTACTCGATTGGATTTGAGCACGGCTTACCATCCGCAAACTGATGGTCAAACCGAGCGAACAATCCAAACTCTTGAAGACATGCTTAGAGCTTGTGTAATCGATTTTGGTGGCAATTGGGATTCACATCTATCCCTCATTGAGTTTTCTTACAACAATAGCTACCACACAAGTATCAACATGGCTCCATTCGAAGCTCTCTATGGTCGCAAGTGTCGTTCTCCTATCTGTTGGAACGAGATTGGTGAAACACAAATCACCGGTCCCGAGTTAATTCAAGAAACATCCGACAAGATTATTCAAATCCGTGACAATATTCGAGTAGCGAGGAGTCGGCAAAAGAGTTATGCCGACAAACGTCAAAAACCATTGGAATTCCAAGTCGGTGACCTTGTTCTTCTAAAGGTGTCTCCATGGAAGGGCATGATCCATTTTGGAAAGAAAGGCAAGTTAGCACCTCGTTATGTTGGTCCATTCAAGATCCTTGAAAGGATTGGGAAGGTGGCCTACAAGCTCGAGTTACCTCCATCTCTTAGCAATGTGCATCCTACATTTCATATATCTAATCTGAAGAAGTGTCTCGCTAATGAAAATCTCCATATACCGCTTGACGACGTGCGCATTGATGAAACGATGCACTTCGTTGAGAAACCGGTGGAAATTATGGATCGTGAAGTCAAACAGCTCAAGCGAAGTCGCATTCCTATTGTCAAAGTTCGTTGGGAATCTAAGCGTGGTCCTGAGTTCACTTGGGAACGAGAATACCAAATGAAGCTCAAGTACCCTCATCTTTTTATTGATACTGTTGTTTCCTCTAGCTAAATTTCGGGACGAAATTCTCTCAACATGGGGAGACTGTAACATTTCTGATTTTTAGTACTCATATTTCAATTCAATGTAATGCAATTTCGAATTCAATACTCGTGCACTGTCTTATTATTTTTCTTAACGTAAACTAAACGCAATGATTCGATACAAATTCGCAAGTTTTAAACAATTATATACATTTAAACACTATGCAAGAAACTATTTAATTCAAACTTATCAAACCTGAAAAGTCAAGGACTAAAGTTGGAAAATTTATCAAGAAACCCTAATTAGCACGGTCATGCTTCGTCCTGGCACGATAGCGTGACTGGTCCAGGAACGATCACGCCCGGTGCCTAAGCACGGTCGCGCCTATCTTGGCACGGTCGCGCCTGCGTAACCGTCAAAACGTAAATGAAAATTAATCGCCCGATTTCTGAGAATCTGTAACCGTCCTCTGTTTCTTTTCCCCTTAACGAGAGTTATACCATTTCCAAAATTTCACAACGCCTCAGTTTCATACTATCAAACTCGAAATCTCTCCCAAACTTTTCAAGAAAAACTCGAATCCTCTCCTGAAACCCAAATCCTCCCAACCAAGAAAGGAATACGCATCTCCCGACTCTCTCCAAGACTCTGGACTCTCTGGCGTAGCCGGAATTGCAGCCGAAGTCGCCGGAAGCCATTTTCTCCGTCGCCGGAACTCCGTTCTACCGTTCTTCATCGATTCGATACGCTTCACGGTAAGTATACTCTCCATCTCATTCGTTTCAGTATCAATATCAAAAGCCCACTATTAATCTGGGCTTTCATTACAGAAATCGTCCGAATCAGAATTATTATTTTAATAAGAAAATATTTAATCGATTCCACTCTTAAACACGATTTCCATACAATTAAATTAGATGAATTGACTCGTAACAACTTTGTAACCAAAAGCCCTATCAAATCCAGCGCTATAAATACAAAAATTGTTCAATTCGTGTCTGACTTGGAAGAGCACGGTCGCGCTAATCATCTAGCGCGCCCGTGCCTCATGAAACGCGGTCGTGCCGAATAGCAGCGCGGTCGTGTCCTCCTGTCCAGACCTAGTCATGCCCTTTGGGCTAGCCTCTGTTGTGTCTAAAAATCATAGACACGACCGTGCCGAGCCAAGGCATGGTCGTGCCTGTTGACTTGTCTAGTTTGTGCCCTTTGTTGATCAACCCGGTCGCGCCCCGACTAGCGCGGTCGCGCCCGTGGCTTGAGCACGATCGTACCCTTCCGAGGCACGGTCGTGTGTAACTCATAACTTTTAACAAAATTATAATTTTATATTTTTCAATTAGTAAATGTTTCAAATTTTATAAAAAAATATGTTTTCTGTGCTTGAAAAGATTTAAAGTTTAATCTGGACATAAATATTATTTATTTGAAAGTTTATTTAAAAATTTATAAAAATTAAATTTATATTTATCTTACACTTAAATGATGTTTTAAATGATTAAGTTACAAAGTTTATAAATAAATAAGATAATAATTATTTATTTAATTCATATTTAAACAAAAATCATTTATTTATTTATACTTAATTACAATCAATATTTACATTATTTCATAAACTATAATCATTTATTTTTTTATTAAATTACATTTAACACATACTTTATTTTCATAATCAATGATTTTATAAATATTTTATTTTACTATTCAATTCCCAATCTTAATCAAAATGTTTCAAAAATATTTACTTCAAAATTTTATATATGTTATTCAATACTTTTAAATACAAATCAATAGTTTTATACACAAATTCAACCTTCATTTTTAGACTTAAACTTTGTGCACATATTTGATTCAATATACATTATTATCTAGGTTAACTCGTGCGTATCAAGGATTCTTATTTTATCTATACTCTTTGTTAGCTACACTTCCATACCAAGTGAACTTTATACACATTACACATTTGCATTTAAACAAACAACACAAGTGCAAAATCCTATTTACATACATGTGTGCAAAATTTGAGCTTTGTGCCCGAGTGCTAGTTGTGCTAATCTTTGTGAAAACTTATGTGCAATCATTAACTATACAAGCCGACGGTTTTCAATGATAGATCTATTGAGTCGGACAAACCCACCCAAGTGGAGGTGATTGATACCGACAACACAATTTGCATACTAGTTACAAAGGTTTGGTTGTACTTGATTACACAGTAGCTGCTCCCCATAAATGCCTTATTTTATCATGTTTTGTAAAGGATTTGTTTTCAACTATATGCTATCTATATACAACTGTGTTATACTCACCAACTTTTTAGTTGACTTTATTTTATTCATGTTTCAGGCCCTAATATGTGAGAATGATTCAAGACGTGCTCAATATAGGATTTGGACTTAGCAATTTAAATCAAGAATTCTATGAGTTGTTTTATGTTTCTTTGTTTGAATTTGGTTTGTACTTGGATTATTTGTAATGGAAATTTGACTTTAATATATTTCAATTTAGTCAACCATGTGCTATGAACAGTCTACATGTCCCGCCCCGATGATTCCACCATCGGTCGGGGTGTGACATTCCACGATTCCAAGATCTAATCAAGACTAACAACATCAAACACAGACCAGTAACATAAAGCCAAAATATAAACAGAAATGTAAAGAAAAATATATATATATAACAGTACAAGGAAACAAAAGTACAACAAAAGAACAACATAAACGCCGAAGCGCGATACAAGAGTTTGTACAACATACAACCAAGTACAACTCACAAAAATGATACCAAAAGGCAATGGGAGGTACTACTCCCACTGCATGCCCTCGAGGTCGATGCTGACGGCCCCGCCTCCCTCGCCCCCTGCTGCTGCTGGTGATGGTGGTGGTGACTGATGATGTGGTGGAGATGGTGGTGGCTGATCGGGCTGCTGCTCCGGCTGCATAAAGAATGGAAGGGGAACTACGTATGGTGCCCCGCCAGCAGCAGCGCACTGGACCTCATACTTCCAGGCCCAGTAGCGCATGAACAACTCATGGGTGACGGTAACAGGAGGTGGTTGTGGCGGCGGAGGCGGAGGAGGTGGCTGCTCGGGCTCATGACGCACGTGCCCCTGCTCCTGCTGAGCCGTGTGTGCCTGATGGGCGGCGGCGACGGCCTCGGCCTCGGCCTGCACAAGATCTGGATCAGGACCCGGACGGTCTGGATCCCATGTCCATCCTCATCTGTCGACTAATCTAATCCCTCCTGTGCCACGACGAGTTACGTGCATGTTTCTTAGTGTCTGTGTAACGTCCGGCCACTCGTACCAACAATATTGTCCGCTTTGCCCACTAAGAGCTCACGGATTTGTTTTTGGTTGCCCGGGTGAAAACTTCCCATGGGGTCACCCATCCCTGGATTACTCCCACCCGAGCACGCTTAACTGTGGAGTTCTCCTCTCATCCACTATATTAAGCCCCAAAACGCGTTGTTGATTTAAGAGGCAGGACATTTCTTATGAACCAAGGATCTCTCTTGTGCACGGCCGATGTGGGATTCGCTTAGGGTGTTACAATCACCCCCCCTTTTATCGTCTTCGATGAGGTTTGCCCCACCATCCCAATCAGAGATGTGGGATTCGCCTAAGGTGTCCTTCTGAACACCCCCGGGGACTCAACCGTGATCCCTGAGGTTTGCCCCACCATCCCGAACGACACAAGAGTGGCTCTGATACCATTTGTAACGTCCGGCCACTCGTACCAACAATATTGTCCGCTTTGCCCACTAAGAGCTCACGGATTTGTTTTTGGTTGCCCGGGTGAAAACTTCCCATGGGGTCACCCATCCATGGATTACTCCCACCCGAGCACGCTTAACTGTGGAGTTCTCCTCTCATCCACTACATTAAGCCCCAAAACGCGTTGTTGATTTTAGAGGCAGAACATTTCTTATGAACCAAGTATCTCTCTTGTGCACGGCCGATGTGGGATTCGCCTAGGGTGTTACAGTCTGCATGGTCATCATGACGGTCTCTGCCATAGGGGTCAAGTCCCCTATCAAGTCATCGGTCAGTAACTGAAAGTGCCTCGCCAGCTTGGTCAAGAAGTGACCTCCACAAATAGCGCTGGTAACATCGCGCCCCGAGCTGTTCACCAAGTACCCCGCGATAGAATGCGCAAGATTGCAGGTGTGCGGGTGTACAAGGCAAAACAGATAGAATAGCTCCCTCAAGTTCACTACCGTCTCCCCCTGACCTCTCCCAGAAATCGAATAAACAATGCAGCAATGAAGAACACGGTGCAGAGGATCCCAAAGGCTCGAAGCCTTGGTCAGACTCGGATCATAAATCCCAAAACCAAACTCGTGCCAGAACTGGTCCTTGTCATCCTCCGTCGGAAACTCGGTGATACCCTCGGTGAATACCTCTGTCTGAAGCTCCTGCCTCGTATACAAACCCAATAGACGTCCGAACCTGGCAACTGACATCACTCGCCACTCTCCGCCTAGCCTAAACATAATCGTCTCGGACTGCTCCAGGTCTGCGCAAGGATAATCGAACTCATACGTGGAGAAAAACTCCATCACGAGCTCGACATACTGAATAGTGTGAAGTCTAAACAAACGGCGCCACTGGGCGGTGACGAGATCGTTCCACCGGTCCCGCTGACCGATGGCGTCTATAGCGGCCAGCTCTAAACGACGAGCGGCTAAAATCCGGCCTCAGCGGGGCCACAGAACATCCAGACGAGCCTCGTACTCATGCTCGTTGAGATCAAACTCCAAGTATGGGTGATCCCGGTTGCCTGCCATCTGCAAGACAACAAAAATGAAATCAGAACATTGTAGGTCCCTAATTTGGTGCGTGATGGATCTCAAGACTCGTGGTACGACACGGTGATAACGTGCGGAATCCATGATCAATGTGCTCGTGTAACTCAATCAACAACAACGGTGTAAATAAACGCTTTGTATTTCCACCACAATATCAGGTTACAATAATTCTGTCTCTAATCAGTTCCTCCTGATATCGTTTCTCTCATCCTTGTCTAACATACTCTATAAACTGTCTATTTATAAGCACCAGTTCTGAACCAGGCGAACTTAACAACTTCGCCTAAAAGATGCTTTGGCGAACTTATTTAGTTTGCCTCTAATAGGCTAAGTGAACTTAACAAGTTCGCCTCAGATAGACTAAGCGAACTTAACAAGTTTGCCTCTGATAAACCAGGCGAACTTGTTAAGTTCGCCTCTCTATGAACTTACACATGATTTTATCAACAGTTACAAAACTTGTGCTAACCGACTCCCCTTTAACTGTTGCTAACAATTCTATCAATTACAAGTCAAAGACTCTAAGACTAAGACATATAATCTTCAAGCTCGTTGTCACCAGAATATGCTCCAACAGACTCCTCCTTGACAACAACTTTAGAAGATTGTCATCCGTCTTCAAATATCATCAAACAAGTTGTAGTCTTCGTCTTGTTCATCTGCACACTCTCTCTTTCTATCTAGAAGAAAACTTGGGAGAAGGACCCCTTGTCAACTTCTGTCTGCACTATTCAGTTTACGCAAAGGAGAATAACCAAGAATAACCAACAATTAAGATTTCCAAGGAAGCTGGAAAAATAAAATCTTTTTGATTTTTCAAACATAAGAAACACAAAATCTTTTTGGTTTTTCTCTATATAAACTGAAAATGTAAAATACAAAATCACATCTTTTTGGTTTAACATCACGAGTAAGAAGATCATATCAGTATATATGAGATATCAATCACACATCTTGGATATAAAATCCATATAATATCAAATGGTATTCTATGTCATTCTTTCAAGCCTTGACCAATCAAACCAATATCTTTCAAGATTATCACACTCTATCTTTTCAAGACTTTCATATTGCATGTTATGATACGCGATAAACATTCAAAGAAAATAGGATCAGGCTATGACACACAAATTCAAATTGTCAATATTATATGATTTGAAACTAAACGTCTCATTCCCACTTTCTTGTGAGTTAAGGTACCATTTAAGTATGAAATACAACGTGTACCCCACTTGTATGCCAACAGAAAGTAAATGCACTATCTTCAAGTCATATGAGATATTACAAAAGATTATCCGAATTTCCAGAATGAGGAGACATCACTTAGCACATGAATAGCAGAATCCAAATTTGATTGTATAGGAATCAATGAGATTCAGAATCGAATGATTCAATGTTTTGGCTTATATATGTGGAATCATAAGATTCAGGTACGTGGATCCAACTGTTATCTGGATTATGAATTCAATGGAATCAGTAAAGATGATTTATCAATATGATCCAAGCGCTAGTATATGTTTGACAGATGATGTCAAGTGCATATCTTGATTATACTTCAAATTGCATGCTTTTCGGGACATGGGCACTAAAGCAAATCGAATGAATAGTGCTAAGGACATAACCCGAAATTGATCTCATAGGGCAATCTTTATTAAAAGCTAATATTCTTTATCTGATAGTGATCTTTTAACACACACACCCAGGCGTAAAATGGGTTCAAATCACAGTTGTAACATATGCAATTATATTTTCACACTACTAATGGTTCAGTGACGCTTTTAGTCTACTGGAAATTCAAATTATATGCATACACAACACTATCATTTCCTATTTGTGTAGTCTCTGAATTTTAGATCAAAACATATAATTCAGATATATTAACATAAAGCACCAACCAGTCAATCTAAGGTCATGTGTGAAAGAACATCTACTGATCTCCTCTTTAACTTCAAGTAATGTCGATTTTATCTTTTTCAATTTGTTTGGCTTTTTCAAAATGTTTATGAAAGAAAGTAAAACAAACGAAAATAAAATCTTCCATGAAAACATTTTAAGAAAAACATTTTAACTTGGTTCCTCAGGATTAAGCAATTCAATCAATTAATAACTCAAACCAATGTAATGCAGTAATTTAATGCCTTTGCCTTTGTCACCAAAACAGTTCTGTACTCCCCCTGTCCTGTAGGCTCCCCCTCAACTAGTCAAATGGTTGCATTAACGACTTTATGCTCACCATTGTCATCCTAAGTTTCAGGTTATCATTTGGACTTTGTAAAACTCTTTCCAAAACATTGTGTGTGACATATTCTCCCCCTTGAGCATCAAATCGTTGAATCAAATAGATTTCTCAGTTATCAACAACTCTTTACTCTTGCAGATGTCATTCCCTATCATGTGCTAAGAACCACCACTATCAATAACCAAAATGGTATTAATAGTCCCTCTTGGTTATCCTGCACAACTAACAAGAAACATTAATTTGAAATTGGGACCCAAGCCATGGTAGTCATGGGTCGTCCATCTGTATCAAAATAATAAACCTCACTCCATTCACAATCGAATCTTTCATCTATTTTCGGAGATTGTTTCGACGAGTCAGAAACAGAAACTTTAGATTTCCAAACATACTTCTGTTCATTATGTTCTTTTTGCTTAAAATGTGAAGTGTTTGAACAATCATGGCCAGTTGAAAAATGTTTAGATTGTGAAAGCTCTTGTTCTAAAAGTTTTCTCAATCTTATGTTTCTCCTCCGTCTTTGAGGTCTAGAAAGCCTAACCTCATTTTTTGAATTACCCTTTGGTGTATCATGAGGTTTAACCACATTTGGGTTAACATAAGGCTTACCAAGAGTTCTTACCTTTTCTGGAGTAACATGTCGGTTACCTTTGGCTTTGTGAGAACAATCAATCCGTATGTGACCCACAAGACCACAGTAAAAGCAAGATCTCGTCTCACGATAATCTCTCATATAAGGAATCTTCACACGATTAGATGCACTTGAAGAAGATTATCCTACATGAACTTCTTTTGGAGTTTGAGACTGAACAAACTTTTTCTCAACAGGTTTTGATTCAGACTTCATCTTCTTAGGAACTACATGCTTCTTTCCTTTATTTTTGTAAGGACAGTTCACCACAATGTGTCCCATCTTATTACAATGAAAGCATATACACCTGTCTTTATAATCTCTGACATATGGAACTCTCCTTGAATTTGAAGAACTTCCAAATGTATAATTTCCAGATGAATTAGAATCAACCTTTGAATCCTCTTTCTTAACAGCTTTCGGTATTCCCTCTACCTTAGCTTCATCAAAATATTCATCATCACTCTCATCAGAATACACCATATCTTCACCTGTGACTGGATTCACTTTCAACACAGTCTTAGGATCTAAATCCTCATCTTTTATAATCTCAGGTGTAACAAAATAATTTTCGTTGAATGGTGGAGGAACATAACCAATACCACTAGTTCCCTTCCCCTCCTTAGTATTATTAGGATAATGTTCTAATAAGAATGATGAATTTCCAAAGCTTTCTAACTTTCTGTGTAATCTGATCACCTCTACTTTAGATTCAGCTAGTTCCTTATCTTCCTCAGTAAGATCATTATTTCTTTTCTCAATTTCTGCAAAGGACATATGCAGGTGATATGCCTGCTCTTTGATCTTCAAAGTCAGAGAATTTATATCCCTCTTCAGAGATTCTATTCTCTCAACACACACATTCTCATTATCTTTTAGTTTCTGATGTACCGTGTGCATCGATTTCATATCACAAATGAGGTTTACGTTATCATCCATAACCCTCATAATTTTATCCTTAACTGAAACACAGTTAGAACAAAACGTTTCAGAGTTAGAAAATACCTCAGGTTTTACTTCTGAAGAAGATGCATCAGGAGCCAAGAATACGTCATCATCAGCTTCACCCTTTTGATCAACAATGACATGCTTTGCCTCAGTTTCTAAGTCACTCAGATCTTCTTCAACTGTCTGGATCTAATACTTCAGTCTCTACACCACTCTCGGTAGACTGAGTACTCTCACGAGATCTAATACTCTCACTATCACTTAACTCGGTAGAAGAATCACTTTCAGAAACACTATGCTTTACTACTTCTTCTTTGATCAAGACCACAAGCGCTTGAGTAGTAGCTTCACCCTTTTTCTTCAAAGCCTCCCATAGTTCTCTTGAAGTTGGACACTTCCCGAGACTATGAATGAATTCTTTTGGTAAAGACAACGTTAAAGTTTCACGCGTCTTCATCTCTCGATCAAACTTCTGCTTTTCTAGTTTACTAAGAGCTGTCACTGGTTTAGGAACATCATAATATCCCATGAACTCATAAGTAGGATGCACATATCCTTCAAATATTGGTCTCCAAAAATTTTCATCAGTTTCTGATATGAACTGTTCGAACCGGACTTTCCAGCTACGGTAATCTGATATGCACAAAAGCCTCGGTGGCATAGTTCTAATCTCATTATCATTATATGAAATTGACATTTTGAAATTTTTGAGAAAATTTTCGGAAAAAAATTTCCCGCCAAAATACTCTTTTTAAAAATTTCAAAAATTCAAAATTTCAAAAATGATTCAAAACGACCATATAAGCTTTCCCTAAAAAAAATTGGACAGGAAGAATTTTACCGCCAAAACGACCATTATCATCACATGAAATTGACATTTTTTTTAATATCAAGCGAACTTAATAAGTTCGCCTGACAAAATTCACCTGAAACTGACCCGAGCGAACTTGACCCGAGCGAACTTGACCCGAAGCGAACTTGTTAAGTTTGCCTAATCTGCACCAAGCGAACTTATTAAGTTCGCCTGCAACAGAATTGCTAAGTTCGCCTGCATCAGCTGTTCAACCAAACACGAACCAAAAATTTTGAAAATAATCATATCTTGCTGAATTGATGGAATTTGATTAAATTGAACCGTAGGAATGTGTAGCAACTGAATAGGAACACTTCTATCGGATCAATTTCATCAAAAGAATCCAAAATCAATCCAATATGATCAAAAATTCTCCATTTTTATCAAGAACATAAAAAAGATGAAAAATCTTCAAAATCTATGAAATTTGATATTGATTGGACACGAAAACACCATGAATCTTCTGCTAATCAAGAGCAAAAGCTCTGATACCAGTTGTAGGTCCCTAATCTTCTGCGTGACGGATCCCTAGACTCGCGGTACGACACGGTGATAACGTGCGGAATCCATGATCAACGTGCTCGTGTAACTCAATAAACAACAACGGTGTAAATAAACGCTTTGTATTTCCACCACAATATCAGGTTACAATAATTTTGTCTCTAATCAGTTCCTCGGGATATCGTTTCTCTCATCCTTGTCTAACATACTTTGTAAACTGCCTATTTATAAGCACCAGTTCTGCACCAGGCGAACTTAACAACTTCGCCTAAAAGATGCTTAGGCGAACTTATTAAGTTCACCTCTAATAGGCTAAGCGAACTTAACAAGTTCGCCTCAGATAGACTAAGCGAACTTAACAAGTTCGCCTCTGATAAACCAGGCGAACTTGTTAAGTTCGCCTCTCTATGAACTTCCACGGAATTTTATCAACAGTTACAAAACTTGTCCTAACAGACTCCCCTTTAACTGTTGCTAACAATTCTATCAATTACAAGTCAAAGACTCTAAGACTAAGACATATAATCTTCAAGCTCGTTGTCACCAGAATATGCTCAACAAACAATTATGAAGATGCTAGATGGAATTATGAAGTTTCTGTCCTAAGTTATGAAGGGGCATGGTCGCGCCTGGGAAGGGGCACGACCACGCCTAGGCCATAATACAAGCCCACGGTCACGTTGTGGCCGACCACGGGCAGTCCCAACGCAGAAACACGGTCGCGCCAGGTCGGGCCACGACCGCGCCAAGGTCAAAAATGAAGACAACGGCCACGCTAGGGAGACACACGGTCGCGCCTAGAACAAACCAAAGTTGACACGACCGCGCTAGTAGGAGGCACAGCCGTGCTCAACCAAAAATTATCTCCTGGAAACTACAAAAGCCGAGCACGACCGCGCCTGGTCATGAGCGCGACCGTGCTCAACCCATTTTATGGTTTTCAGATTCAAAATTTCACATTTCTAGCATGATTATGAAGGGGATTTTAGTACAGAAACATTCCAAGAGGTCTAAAACAACTATCCTATGCATTTACAAGCTACAAAAGAACAATCACACGGAGAAGTTGAAGAAAAACTAAAACTCGACTAAACCCCAAAATCGTTTAAACAAGTGGGCGACCGACCCTAAATCTAAACATGGACAAATAGAAGGGAGCCGAATCATACCTTAGATCGTGGAGAAGGAAGGAATGCGGCGGGAATTTGGGAGAATCGCAATAGGGGGTGTTTTGGTGGGGGGAGGAAGTGAAAAGTCTGTGATTGAAACCAATTTGAACCACCTCACACACTTAGGCACGACTGCGTCTAGTGCTTAGGCACGACCGCGCCTAGGGTTAGAGGCACGACCGCGCCTATAGTGAGGCACGACCGTGTCTCTTGCCCAGCAGAAAGAAAAACCTGAGTTTTATGCAGCTTGTACCCAACCCGACTACGATTCTTCCAAACTAAAATTTCTAAAAATTCAGAAAACATACCTGAGACATCCCAATCACTAACCAAAGTCCGCTTGATCCAAAACACGTTCCGATCACCTAAACTCAAAAATAAATGGTAAAATCCAAAAAAAATAAAAATAAAAATAAGAAAATAAACATAGAAACAAAATCTAAGAATTGTTACCAAAGATGATACCGAAACAAGCTAAGTTTATTTACGAGTCGTTAGCTAGACTCAAGTCCCCGAATTCATTTGTCCTTGGGGTGGAGGTCAACCACCTCCAATGCCGGTCAACCGGTCTGTCAATGTATAGCTTAAGACGATGACCGTTGACCTTGAAGATCCTCCCATCTTCGTGCTCAATCTCGACGGTCCCATAAGGAAACACCTCCTTAACCGTGTAGGGATCCGTCCATTGGGACTTCAACTTCCCGGAAAACAATCGCAACCTAGAGTTGTAAAGCAACATACGACCACCCACTCGGAATTCCTTCTTATCCTTCAAGCGTCGGTCATGTAAACTCTTAGTGCGCTCCTTGTAGATCATGGAGTTTGCATAGGCTTGATTCCTCAACTCATCAAGCTCATGAATCTGAGTGAACCGGTTCTCACCCGCGTTCACCAAGTCAAGATTCACCGCCTTCAAAGCCCAATAAGCCTTATGCTCCAACTCCACCGGAAGATGGCATGCCTTTCCATAGATCAACCTAAATGGTGTGGTACCAATAGGCATCTTATACACAGTCCGGAAGGCCCAAAGTGCATCATCTAACCTATCCGACCAATCTTTTCGGTTCTGACCAACCGTCTTCTCAAGAATCCGCTTTATGCCCCGGTTCGTGACCTCTACCTGTCAACTGGTCTATGGATGGTAGGCTATGGAGAATCTATGGTTCACACCATATCGTGATAGAGCCTTCTCTAACATGGAGTTGCAGAAGTGGGTCCCACGGTCACTAATAAGAGCTTTGGGGGCACCAAAGCGAGAGAACAGCTTCTTCAGAAATTGAACAACCACCCTAGCATCATTAGCAGGCAAGGCTTGAGCCTCGGCCCACTTAGAAACGTAGTCAACAGCGACTAGGATATACCGGTTGCCACGAGAAGCTGGGAAAGGTCCCATAAAGTCAATACCCCAGACATCAAAAATCTCACAAATCTGGATGCTGTTCTGGGGCATCTCATTCCTAGACGAAATGTTGCACGCCCTCTGGCAAGCGTCACAAGCTCGGATCATCTCATGAGCATCCCAGAAGGTAGCTCCATGATGTCCACCTGTCGGGCCCTCTTGGCAGTGTCTAAGCACCTGATGTGCCTTATCTCCAAACACACACCTGCGCACGATCTGATCAGCCCCGACTCAAAACAAATAGGGATCCTCCCACAGATAGTACTTCACATCCGCAAAGCATTTTAGCTTCTGCTGATACGTTAAACCCTTACTCACGATCCCACTATAAAGAAAATTTGCAAAATCAGCAAACCATGGACACTCCTCATCCTGTGTCTGTATCTGCATGAGAAACTCATGGAGAAAATTGTCATTTATGGATGACCCCAAAAGTTCAGATGAAGCTGAGCACTCAAGACTGGACAAGTGGTCCGCTGCGACATTCTCCGTGCCCTTCTTATCGCGGATCTCAATGTCGAACTCCTGAAGCAGCAAAACCCACCGGATTAGCCGGGGTTTGGCATCCTGTTTGCTGAACAGGTGCCGAAGAGCTGCATGGTCGGTGAATACAATGGTCTTTGATAGGACGAGATAAGACCGGAATTTATCGAAAACGAAGATAACCGCTAGGAGCTCTTTCTCCGTCTTGGTGTAGTGCTCCTGTGCGTCATTGAGTGTCTTGCTCGCATTATAAATCAGGTGAAACTGCTTCTCTCTCCTCTGTCCTAAGACCGCCCCAACAGCGAAGTCACTCGCGTCACACATGATCTCAAATGGCAACTTCCAATCAGGATCCACCATGATAGGGGCACTTACCAACTTCTCCTTCAACAAATTGAATGCACTAAGGCACTCGTCGGAGAACATGAACAGGGCTTCCTTCTCAAGAAGCTGGGTCATCGGTTGGGCAATCTTAGAAAAATCTTTAATAAAGCGTCTGTAAAAGCCCGCGTGACCAAGGAAGCTCCGAATAGATTTCACAGAAGTTGGCGAGGGCAACTTAGATATGGTATCAATCTTAGCTCTATCAACCTCAATCCCCGCGCGTGAAACCTTGTGCCCAAGCACAATGCCCTCCTTCACCATGAAGTGGCATTTCTCCTAGTTCAACACTAGATTGGCCTCCTCGCACCTGGCCAACATCCTCTCCAGATTCCCGAGGCAATGATCAAATGAACTCCCAAACATAGAAAAGTCATCCATGAAAACCTCCATGGAGTCCTCAATCATATCATGGAAAATGGCCACCATGCAACGCTGGAAAGTGGACGTGGCATTACACAATCCAAAGGGCATCCGCCGATAAGCAAATGTGCCATAGAGACATGTGAATGTCGTCTTCTCCTGGTCCTCGGGAGCAATCGGGATCTGGAAGTAGCCAGAGAAGCCATCAAGGAAACAATAGAACATCTTCCCCGCTAATCTCTCCAACATCTGATCAATGAACGGGAGGGGAAAATGGTCTTTCTGAGTAGCATCATTGAGTTTGTGGTAATCGATGCAAACTCTCCAACTTGTGACTGTACGAATAGGAATCAGCTCATTCCTCTCGTTGGTGATGACAGTCATGCCTCCCTTCTTAGGGACAACCTGAACCGGGCTAACCCAAGGTGAATAAGAGATGGGATAAATCAAACTAGCGTCAAGTAACTTAATCACCTCCTTCTTCACTACCTCCTGCATGTTCGGGTTCAACCTCCTCTGGTGCTGCACAACGGGCTTGTAGTCATCCTCCATAAGGATCTTATGGGTACAAAAAGAGGGATTAATTTCCTTAATGTCCATAATCCTCCATGCAATAGCCTGCTTGTGCTGCTTCAGCACCTCCAGTAGCCTCTCCTTCTCATCACTCGTCAAATCAGAGGCGATAATGACAGGTAATCGAGACTCACCATCTAAAAAGGAATACCCCAAATGGCTCAGGAGCTCCTTAAGCTCAACAGGTGGTGGGTCCTCAATAGAAGGCCGCTCAATCGGTTCAGACTCTCTATTAACCATTGCAAAAACTGCTGAACACTGGGAAACTCATAGCTCTCCTAGCTATGCAACTGCTCGTCAAACTGATCCTAACCAACTGGATCACATGTTTCCCCTCCTACAATCTGTGTGTCCAGGGACTCCTCCTCAGCTGTGTCCTGGAGATGATCACTCACACAAGAATAAATAGTCTCAATAAAGTAAAGTGAATCATCCTGATTCTGGGTGTGCTGCATGGATCTCCCAACATCAAATGTCACCTCCTCTTCATCCACCCTCAATGTAAGCCTCCCCGAATACACATCAATCAGGGCCTTGGTGGTGGCCAAGAACGGTCGACTAGGATAATAGGGACATTCTTGTCCTCATCCATGTCCAGAATCACAAAGTCTACAGGAAACACAAAATGATCAAGCTTAACCAACATATTCTCCACTATCCCTCGCGGATACTTGACCGAACGATCGGCCAGCTGGATACTCATGCGTGTCGGCGTAGGTTCTCCCAACTCAAGCTTAGCAAAGACCGCATATGGCATGAGGTTAATGCTAGCACCAAGGTCAGCTAAGGCGTTGCTAACCGACAAGCTACCTATCAAACAGGGGATGGTAACACTCCCCGGATCTCGTCTCTTCTCCGGTAGCTTGTTCTGAATCACCGCTGAACACTCCTCATTTAGCGTCACCTGAGACAACTCCTCCAATTTCCTCTTATTTGTGAGGATATCCTTCAAGAATCGCGCATACTTAGGCATCTGAGCTAGAGCCTCCACAAATGGCAAGATGATATGCAACTGCTTAAACAACCCTAAAAACTTACCATACTACTCCTCCATCTTCTACTTCTTCAATCTGCCTGGGTATGGAACGACGGGAGTGTAATCTCTCACAGGCTCACGAGGGCGCGATGTGCTCGCCGGTTTACCCCTCGGCGGTGTCTCATCAGGAATCTCAATCGCAACCTCCTCCTCAGGTGACTCATGCATAGGAACCTATGGATCCGTTTCTGTGCCTCTACCGCTCCTCAAGGTGATGGCCTTCACATGAGCCTTGGGATTGGGCTCAGTGTTGCTAGGCAGGCCACCTGGCGGTATCTCAGAAAGAAGCTTCGCGATCTGCCCGACCTGGTTCTCTATGGTCTAGATCGAAGCTTTCTGATTCCTCAACTCAGTGTCATTCGTGTGAAAACGCTCCTGCATGTAACGATTCTGCTTCTCTGGCAACTGATTCTGACTCTCTGAGTTGGCAAGTAGCCGTGCAACCATGTCCTCCAAACTGGATTTACACTTAGGTGCGGGTGGTGGACTGCTGCTAGAACCTTGGCCTTGAAACTAGCCCTGCTGAGGTCGAAACTGGGAACTCTGTCCCTGAGACTGGTGGGACTAATGTTGGAACCGGGGGGGCGCTGAGTGAATCCGGGTGGTTGCTGGCTATTGATGCCAGACTTCCAACTGAAATTCGGGTGATTCCTCCACCCCGGATTATATGTGTTACTGTACGGGTTATTCTTGGGATGATTCTGGTTGGACATGAAATCAACCTGCTCGTGGGCCCCCTGATCTCCAACCTCACAAGCACTCGTGGGATGCGCCCCACCACAAACTTCACACAAGGACTGGGCCTTGTTGACATCCATCTGATCAATCTTAGTGGAAAGTGCTTCCACTTGGGCAGCTAAAGAGGTAATTCCATCCACTTGATGGACACCCTGCCTCTGAGTTCTCGCTCGGGAAGTATGCTGAGTGTAGCTCTTCGATCCCACCTTCTTTAGCAAGTCATACGCCTCCTGGGGTGTCTTCGTTCAAATGTCTCCACCCGCGTATGCGTCGATCAGTTGCTTCCCTGTCATCTCTATACCATTGTAGAAGGTCTCACACTGCTGCCACTTCAACAATCCATGGAGGGAAGTACTTCTCTAAGAATTTAGTAGCCATCTGGTTCCAAGTACTAATGGACCTAGGGGGAAGTGACAGTAACCAAGTCTTGGCTCGATCCCGTAAGGAAAACGGGAACAACCGGAGCCGAATAGCATCGTCGGTAGCGTCATGAATTTTGAAAGTGGCGCAAATCTCTAAGAAACCGGCCAAATGAGTATTAGGATCCTCGTTATCCTTGCCATCGAATTGACACATGTTCTGCACCATCTGAATAATGTTGGATTTGATCTCGAACAGATGTGCTCCAACTGTCGCCCTATTGATGCTCGACTCCAAACCCTCAAGTGTTGGTTTTCCAAAATCCGAAAGCGTCCGACCCGCATCCTCGTTCGCCATCTCCTATACCTCGACAGCAACAACCTTGTCAACAACAACCTCGCCAAACTCGAGTAACCGGGCCACAAATCGGGAACGGGCTCGCAATCTCCGATGAAGATCACGCTCTGCCTCGGAAGACGGCTTAGGAACCTCCTCGACGGGAGTTGAGAACATACACGATCTGCACGACAAGTTAGATTTAAATATGCGAACCTAGGACAGGGAAAACACAAGTTAGACAAAAACAAAAATAAAATAAAAATGAAAAATAAAATACAATAAAAAATGTGTATATACAAATGAAGCAAAAAAAAAATAACAAGTAAAATGCAAAATATCTATACAAAAAATTGCAAAATAAACAACAATAAAACATGATATGCACAAAAATTATATATACTAAATGACTAAAAATGAATTCCAATCGTTCTCGCAAAACCGTGTCCCTGGAAACGGCGCCAAAAACTTGACGTGTGTAAACTATATATATATTTTAATAAAGATTTAACACAATTAGTTTTAAAAAAGGTTTTCACCAAAGAATAATCACACACACACCGGGCAGTGTACCCATCTGATAGCAATATAGTAAAGGTAAGAACCGGATATCAATCCGTGGACATGGTGGAATGCAATAATAGACTGGAACTAAGATTCAATCAAGTGATGGTTAAAATATATTTTGAAGAGTTTGTTTTACTTAATTAGCATGCAAATATATAAACTAAGCTAAAATCACAAGTCAAACAATCAAGGAGAAAATATTACTTCGGTGTCGAATCCATCTAGAATACATTTAATACACTCATAGAAGCATGGTAAATACACGAAACATAAATTGACTAAATTCTCGTCAAAGATATCTAATCAAATGACCATTCGAAAAGATAGCATGAATTATACAAACCAACCACCTAAAGTCATACAATGAAGCTCACATGTTTAACAATTATGTCAATGTTTATAAAGATTGAACTAGCTTCCGATTAAGGTACACTAATCCAACAACTAGTTGGAAAGATAATATGAACAACACACTACCCACCTCAAGTTGATTAAATTAGATAACAATATGCACTTCTTCAACATACAATGTTCATACAAATGTTATATCAATTAGGAGGATGTGTCAACAATTCCTAGATAAACATAAAACTAGGCATGAAACATCATAAAAAACACTTTGTCTTTCCAAACATAAGCATAGGGATACACATACAAATATAATGATTCATAAACAAAACTTCATTCACCATTCCTAGTTAAATGCCATAAGCTAGTATAAATACATATACCAACCCATAAATATAAGCATAAACCACAAGTTTTTCAACATAATATGGCATACACAAATATAAGTCTTGTAAACAACTCAAAATACTCGAATATATAATTTCATCAAAGAATAATCATACGGTTTTCATAACATTAACATAATAATTGCCAATAATCCATGAATGTTGTCAAATGTATCTAAACTTCATCTAAACCAAAGTGAATAAGAGTTTTAGCTCATCATGAGCACCAAAGTTACAAATAAGCAGGGAAAAATAGTGAGAAACATGATATAAAAACAAGAATCAAACCACTCCTCCAAGCCTAGATGTTGTTGTTGATGTATGGTGATCCTATTGATGTTGTATCCTCCCCAAGAAGCTTGAAATGTGGCTGGAACAAAGGGTTTACGAGCTGGAACAGTGGGTTTCTCTCTGGTCGCTCCCTCCCTGTGTGAGAGTTTAAGTTCTGTTTAAATAGAAAAGAGGAGGCACGACCGTGCCAAGAGAGTGGGCACGACCGTGCCTGGTACAAAGGCGTGATCGTGTCTAGGTCTTGACACGACCGTGTGACAGAGGGTTGACCGATCCGGAGCTTCCATTGGGTACCACTAATCGAGGAATTACGACTGTTCAGACTCACGAGGTGACACGCAACCGTGGGGGGCCAAGGCACGGTTGTGCCTTGGATTATGGCTTGGCTTGGCGTGGTCATGCCAGAAGTGGGCGTGACCGTGCCTAGGGTTTGTAAGCATGGAACGACCGTGCCAGATAGGGACGCGACCGTGCCTCCATCACAGAAACCCTAAAACTTCACTTTTTATCCTGGAATCTTCTTGTTTGTTCACCAAACTTCACGAAAACCTACAAAACAGGAAATGAAGCAAATAAGTGTCTAAACGTTGAATATGACCAAGAATTGATCGTTAAATGAGTGAAGTTTTGTGCCAAAAAGATGTGTAAATACTAACACATCAAACAACCCCACACTTGAACATTGCTTGACCTCAAGCAAGAAATCAAAATGAAACAAAACTTTCGATGACACTATGGATCAAATCGGAAAACCGTAAGCATTAATAAACTTATAAAGGTTTGAAAAAACTTTCAAGAAATGCAAAATTAACTAAATGAAACCCAAGGAGCCCAATGAAGTGGCAACTGAATGAGCAAATGAATATGCCTAGGAAATCATTAGCATGTAACTTTATTCTTCTCACAATGTTCACATACACTCGGGAATATATATGATCATACAAGTAATGGAGTATGTATAGAACACTCAAATGCAAAGAAAATGAATCATGCATAAATCATAAGCTTGCTAAAAGATCAAATCTCTACCAACTAACATGAAACAAAGCACAAATCAAGAGGGCTTTAAACGGGTTGTAACTTGGCAATGGCTAAGGGTAAGGAAGTGGAATTTAAAAGTGGCTAAATGGCTAAAAACCCGGCGGCTATGCTAGCTCAAAAACTAAACCAACTTCTAATAAGAAAAATAAATTAGCTAATACTTCCATATAGATAAGAGCTAACAACCGAATTATTTTCATCTTTGCTCACAAAATTGCTCTAATCGGCTACAATTCACCAAATTTTGGTGATTTTTTTTTTTTTTTTTACTATTTCTTTTCTTTTGGAGGAAACTAAGTCAATATGCATCTTTACTTAGCTAAACAATTCTCAAGAATTTGAAGATTACAACAAAATTCACCTAATCGGCTACTATTCCCTCCATTGTTGGCATTATTGCCACCGTTGTTGCCTTGATTGTTGTTTTAATCATTGTTGCCCTGATTATTACCATTACCGTTATCATTGCCATTACGATTTCCATTACCATTTCCATTACTATTCCCATTACTACCCCTCTTTGACTGAGGACAATCCCTCTGAATATGTCACTCCTTACCGCACTGAAAACATCCTCTTGTAAATCCCTGTGGTTGAAATGGTTGCTTGTTCGAAAGTGCAACCCTACAATCTTTCGCTGCGTGGCCCATCTTACCACATCGCTGGCAACGCTGTCGGTCACAAATTCCTGTGTGGTGATAGCCACATTTGTTGCGCTTGGGATACTTCCCAGCATATTCACCCTGATTCGGACCTGAAGAGGTCGTCTGATTGAAGTTCTTAGCAGGCTCAAACTTACGCTGCTGCTGCGATTAATTAAACTGGGGTCCCTTGGAGCTGGAGTGAGAGTTGGAGTGGTGATCAAAATTGCGCTTATGGTTGTCGGTGAATTTAGAGACCAAACCTCTCGAGGGTAGAGTCCCTTGAGTCACCGCCTGATCAGTTAACTTGTGGGCGAGCCTGATAGTGTGCTGGATGGTAGTAGGGTTGGATGAAGTAACCATACTCTGAATCTGAGGCACCAAGCCTCCAATATACAACTCAATCCTCTTGTAATCAGGAGTCACCATATGCGGGCACATGGTAGCAAGCTCATGGGAACGAGTGGTATATAGCTCAATTTCTGAATCTTCCATATTCAGGTTCCAAAATTCTCCTTCCAACTTTTGGATTTCATCCCGAGAACAATACTCCTCCTTCACCATTGTCTTAAACTCCTCCCACGGTAGTGCATTGGCCATAGCTAGACCCAACATTTGTACCTGAGCATTCCACCAAGTGAGAGCCAGGCCCTCCAAAGTTCCGGAAGTTAACTTGACCTAATTGGCCAATGGGCATTTGTACATGGCAAATACCGATTCTACTTTTTCAAACCAACGGAGTAGTCCGACAGCTCCTTCGGCTCCACTAAAGGTATGGGGCTTGCAATCCATAAATGTTTTGAATGTGCATGCTGGTTGCTGATTCTGCTAGCCTGGAGTTAGAAACATAATATAGGTTCAAGGTTATAAGGCTTAGGAAGGCGCTTTGAGAGATGAATTGACCTCACTAGTAAATGGTTATAGCATTTACCTGAAGCATTCTGTGCTGCTAGAACCTCAGCCACACTATGGTTGATTAGTGCCGCCAGCTCCGCTGCTGTCATGTTGATGGTACCTCGGCCACCAACACGACCTCCACTTCTTCTTCCCGACATGATTCTTCACATTCACAAATACAAAACAATGATAAATATATTGCATATTAAACACTATTTATGTACAAGTAAGGAATTACAACATCTAACATTTTGAAAATTAAATAAATTATAAGGCTACAAAATAATTAACTCAAAACATTAAACTTCTCATGCTTTTATTGAATGGGAACAACCTTACCCATCTAAGTTGAAAAGAGAAATAACATAAGCAAAACATGAATGAAAAGGAAAGATAGAATAGAAAGATCATCAAGCATCCTCGACATCGAAAGAAGCGTATGATTGTGCATCATCGATCTCCACCGGTTCCTCCTCGGGTGGCTCCTCCTCTAAGGGCTCATCCTCGAAGGGATCCTCCTTGAAGGGCTCCTCCTCGTAGTCTGAAAGTGGAACGTCTTCTGGAAATAGGGCTGCTTGCAGTTGAGCTTCTAAGTGGGTCACTCTCTCCCGAAGTCCTTCAGCATCATGGTCTGCTACTTGTTGTTGGGCTTACAGATGAGTCACTCTCTCCATAATCCCTCCTACATCATGGTCCGAGGTGTCCACCCTCGCCTCCAAATGTGTAACCCGATCCACCAAATGGTTATGGACTTGATCCATCACTGCAAGCTCAGCGGTCAAAAGCTCTAACCCTACCGTATTCTCCTCTATTTGTGACTCTCGCTGCAGAATGTCAGGTATCTCATCAGTGGCTTCCTTCATTGCTTTTAACTCCTTAGTTATGATGAGCACAAAAGCTACAAAAGCTTGTTCCATGGTGCATGGCAAGCTTGGCAAAGTAGAGGATGAGGAAGTTGAACAAAAATAGGGTGATGGAACATTTCCCATCTCGATCCACCTTTGGATCATCTTCGGATATGCATTCCAATTAAGTGTCGTGTTCCTTGCTTGCGCATTACTTGGTTCACCCGGTTCCACCGAGTTGTCACTAAAACTAGTCCGGCGCCTTTTGGGCTCCGGGGATGATAAGGTAGATGTCTTAGGTAATGGTGGTGGGGTTGACGACATGATCCTGTAATGTAACATATAAGTGCCAAACATCCAATGTTTATGACATGTAACTAATGTGTGAGGTTATAGTCTAGTATGCAATCCTAGTTCTCTATAACCAATGGCTCTGATACCAATCTGTGACACCCCCAATTTCAACTAACGGAGTTTTACAGTTTGGGAAGTGACAAACTAGGATCGCAATCATTAGTTACATTGAACGACACTATATGGGACTAAAATAAAAATATATCATAAATGATCAAAGTAAGTGCGGAAGCATAAAACGAAAGTAAATGCACAAAACAAACGCGCCGAAGAAAAGTCCCAAAGTGTCCAGTCCAAACGAAGTCCAAAAACAAAGTACAAGCAATTCAACAATATTAATTTATAAATAAATCATAAAACTCCATGCATGCCCTATGCGTGCACCTGTGCCTTATCTTAAGCGACCTGAGAAAACATGTAAGAAAACGATGTCAACACGAGGTTGGTGAGTTCACAGGTTTCAGTATATAAATAAACGTTTAACAGATTTATTGTACAATCAACATATATATATCGACGGGTAGCTAACCCATGCTCATGTTTGCTATTAATCTCGTAACCATAAACTGACTGTTTGAATGCCTCCCACTAGGCCTATCAACCATGGTGCACGTTTAGGTCAATATTGCACCCGTTCGATATCCAATCGAGTTAGCACGACTAACGCGGGTGAGGTTTGTCAAACCCAGTAGTACTACCCAACATACCTCGCTATTCTCATATTTAAATGGTTCGATGTGAGGACTTTCATGATAGAGTTTACGCATAGTCATAACAAGTAATACATAATGAAGTACAAAAATCAAAAAGAGTTTACGTCATGTTATTTCCCCCAGTTTAAAAGCAGTATAGGGGCCGTGAAAACTCACCTGAACGGCGTAGGTAGTGATCACACTGTAGGATCGTGAAAGTACAAGATGGTTCTGTTCTTAGTTGAAATTGGCAGAAACAATAGCAACTGCACAAGTATAATCGAGTAAACAGAAAGAATACTAATAAGAACACTGTTGTATTAAGCTTTTGCGAATAGACGATTACAATGAAAACTCAATCAAAAAGCACACTAACAATGAAGTGTTTACACAGTATTTATACTCACTTAGAATCAAGACAAACCCTTGATTCTAAGGACCAGATCTAACACAGACTGTTGATCTTTTGTATATAGCTAACTATTACACGTTTAGTCTAAAACTAGTTAACTTTATTGAAGCGTCTTCTTTATGCATTTTTGCTTGCATGCTTTGAGAAGAGCATTGTTGTCTGTTATTGGTTGCACCATTGAGGTTCCATATGCTTTGAGTGTGTCAGTTGCTTTTGCAGAAAGTTGTCAGTGACGCTTGGCATGGATAGTCAGCTGCAACGATTTGTCTTCAAGGCACACGGCTGTCAGCAGCAAAGATGAGGATCAGCAGCAAGATGTGACCATCCAAAGTTGCTGATGATTTGCCTGTCAGCAGCATCAAGTGTTGATGCTGCTGAAAAGCCTTTCAGCAGCAACTTTGGTCTTCAGCAGATAAGGCTATCCGCAACAGATTTGTTCTTCAACAGGAGAACAAGTATCCACAGCAGATAAGCTTGTCCACAGCAGTTTGTTGGTCAGTAGCAAACTCTGAGATCAGCAGCACTTGTACTTTGAGAATTTTGTAGCCATCAGTCTTTGTTTCTACAAACTCCCCCTAGACTGATGCTACCAAAATTCTCTTACTGCCTTTGTTGCTAAAGCTTTTGCATGTTTCTGACTATCCTTTCAACCTCATATCCTCTCTGGTCCATGCTGGGATTGTTAAGAGGAAGCTCAGATAGAGTCTTGATGTCTTTGCTTGCCATTTTGAAGATAGCTTTGCTTGAACACCTCATCTTCTGTCCTTTAACATATGTCAGAGTGAATTCATTCTTCTCAGCATTGTAGGACCAGCTGATGAATGGAGAGTGGGATTGAAGAGGTTTGGCATCAATGATGTTATCTTTGCTAGGGTTGAAGTAATGTCTGATTGCCAACAATAGATGTCTCCCACCTTCATTCTCAGGCTCAGAGGATTCACCCAGCTCCATCATTCTTCTTATATCAGAATCTGGAAGTTGTAGTACCTCATCAACAGATGTGTAGATTGATCTTTTAGCTTCTGTCCTCCCCCTAAACACTTCAAACCATTGGTCTTTAGGGCTGTATGACCATCCAATTATTTCTCTTGAGTCTTCTGGTTTGGAAGTGGGTTTGTTTTTCTTTTTGGGAGGTTGTTGATGAGTAGGAGCTGGGTTTGAGGATTTGGACTTTGAGGGAGGAGAGGAGGGAGGTCTAGGAAGGAGAGTGGAAGGTTGTTGGATTGAGGAAGTGTTGGGTGAGAGAGAAGGCTTGGGTTTCTTTGATTTTCTTTCTTCTTCTTGAATGTTTACACTTTTCTTGGAGCCTTACTTCTCCAATCTTTCTTCCACATCCTTCTTTACTTTAAAATAGAGGGCTTGCAGGTTCATGATATTCATAGAGGGCTTACAGGTTCATGAAATTCATGGGACCTAGCCTCTTTCCACTCTCTCCTCTAGCCTTAAGGAAGTCAATCATGATCTTCCTTTCTTCATGGGTCCTTTTATTAAATGCAATGGTCTTTTTGGACTTTTGTTTGGTTTTTTCTTCTTCTTCTTCAGCCTTCTTCTTCTTCAGCCTTCTTCTTCTTTGCCAATTCACCCTGCTGACCCATGAAGGCTTTGTAAATTTTTTTGTTTAATAGTTTCTTAAGGTAGTCTACATCCTCACCTTGAGAAACTAGAGCCTTTACCCACTCCTCTCTCATTTCTTTGGCTAGTTCATAATCAGTTATTCTAAACTTAGCTTCTTCCTTCTTCTTCTTCTCTAGTTCTTCTTCTTTGTCAAATTGTTCCTGCAGTTGAAGAGCAAGAGCTTCATCTTCTTCAATCTGATAAACTGCAGGAATATTTACTTTGAGCTCATCCAGCTGTTTTGCATACATCTGGATTTGTTGTTCTCTGAGGAGAATGTCTGTGACTCTATCTTGAGCTTTCTTTGTTTCAGCCATCTCCTCTTCTTCTCTTTTTCTTCTTCTTTCTTCTTTCTCTTTCTTTTCTCTTTGCAACCTCTCTTCTTCTTCTTTGGTCAGAATTCCCTTTCCATTATCTTTGTTGGATGCCTCTGCTTTGGCTTCACTGATCACAACAGTAGATGATGGTGCTACTATTGGAATCTCAGCTTCAGCTTCATTGGCAATTTGGGGAATTGATAAGGTAGGGGAACTGACTTCATCTTCTTCCCATTCCATACCTGTCACCTCCTTCCATGCCTCTTTCATCTTTTCCTCTTCTCTTCTTTTTGATTCTTCTTCTGTGTTCAGTCTGACTGTTGGAGAAGAGAGAAAGGATAGGTCTGAGTTAGATCCAGATTCCTCCTTGTACGGAGAAGACTTGATGACCTTGATAATTTCTTGACTTTCTAAGGAGTTAACATTGAAGATGAGTGATCTGAGCTCAAAGACCTTATGCCGGAAGGCTAAAGGAAGGAGCAAGATCTCCTTGATGTTGACTGTTAGAGAAGATCCATTGCTTAGGAAGAAGGTGAAGTCATGGGAGTCAGTGCTTGTCCATCCTTGCACTTTGACATCCCTGACCATTTTATTGTACAGGAATCTTCTCCAGCACAGAACTTCTTTTTCAGTGAGAAGACTGCTCCTTATTATTTCAAGTCTTCTTGGAGACAGTCTTCTTTCTGCTGCTGTTGAAGATTCAGGATAGGCTACCCTTTTTG
This sequence comes from Smallanthus sonchifolius, assembly GCA_023525975.1. Classification (NCBI taxonomy): domain Eukaryota; kingdom Viridiplantae; phylum Streptophyta; class Magnoliopsida; order Asterales; family Asteraceae; genus Smallanthus; species Smallanthus sonchifolius. The sequence goes on from CM042045.1 coordinate 32,162,803, forward strand.
CTGCTTGTATTTGTCTTTGAAAGTTCGGTAGATTATCCTCCATCAAGTCATAGAACCTGCCAGTGTCAAGTTCTACTGAGAGGTCTGTTGAGTTGTTGATGCATTGTAGATGGTATAGGTGAAGGACTTGGATGCTGTTGAGAAAGTCCCAGTTTAGCTCTTCTACTCCGCCAAACTCCCAACCAATCCAGAACTTCTCAGACTTTCCATCATACCCCCAAGCTAGTAATGTATCAAACTCTAGCTGTGTTGATGTCAATGGAAATTGGGGGGCAGTGGAGTAACTTATGATGGCTGCTGCTTCAAGGATGATGCTGAAAGGTGTATATGTTTGTTCTGTGTCTTCGGCATCATTCAGCATCTCATCAACAGCCCTGACGACTAACTTCCATTCTTCAGATGTCTCTTCTTCTTCGTTGTCTGAAGCTGGAAAGTCATGAACCTGTACAAAAGCTGGCTTGAAAAGTGTGCTTTGAAATACAGCCTGCTCTTGAATCCAGTCGTCAAGACTGTCTGAGTCTTCCTCCATTGGGACCATCTCCCCCTTTTTGGTTGCATCAGCGGACAAATAAGAATTAGTTTGGGTGCCCACTGATACAAGAGAGGGAGAAGGTACAGTTGGGCATTGATGGGCTTCATGCATAGAGACTTGGTGTCTTAGTTTGGACACTTCAGCCTCTAGCATAGCCACCCTGGCCGTCAATTCCAAGTTATGAAGTTTCAGTTTGTCCTCATCCACAGTTGTGGAATCCTTGGATCCAGATGGGGCCTTAGGCCTAGCCTCTTCATCCCCGTCACCCATGGTTTCTTGGCACCTGGGATTCCTCTCAGCGAGGGGAGTTTCCAAGGAAGCATCCTCACTGTGAGTTGCCGTGGTTGAGGTCTTAGCAATGTTGTCACTGTCCTCCTGGTCAATTGATGGACCAGCAGTAGTGACAGCCTCTTCCACATCCACTCTTTCATAATTCCTAGAGTGGACCTTCAGGGTAGAAGAACTTGGGTTGGGTGTGTTGGAAGCAAGATCAATCAGTACCTCCGAGATAGTGGTAGTTGGAGAAGGTGTATCATCTTGATCAGGTTCCTCAACACTTAAGTTCAGAAGAGAAAGGAAAGGCCTAGGGGGCTGTTCTATGGATCCGGAAAGTGATCCTGATCCTAATAGAGAGACATCCAAAGGAGTCTCCCTAATAATGTGGCTATCCCTTATGTTATTCTCACCAGAATGTTGTGATTCTGAGTAAGGGCTGTTAGGTTGGGTTTGGGCCTTGGAGGCAAGAGAAGAAGGAGTTCTCTTGCCCCTTTTCCTAGTATATGTCGTTACAACTGGGGCCCTGTGTTTCGGTTGAACGATGACATCCAACAGAGATGTAAGTAATTTTTGTGCCTGTGCATCCTTAGTAGTATGCACAGGGATTCGAATGGTAGAAGCAGACTGTTGTTCAGGATGTGAGGTGGAGGGTGTGGGATCAGTATCAGCTGGGATTGCTGAACTCTCACCCGGGGTACTCTGTATGTTCAGCATTTTAGATAACAATGGAACATTGACCCTTGAGAACTTTTTAGAAACAGTTCTCATGCTTTGAAAAATTTTATTTTTATGTCCCAACATGATGTAGATTCTTGCAGGTTTTGAAAGTTCTTTTAGTTCTTGATTGAAAACATCCTGCAAGAATCTTGGGTACATAAAAAATTGTTGCTTTACACCCTCTTGAAGGTTATATCTCAAACCCTCAAAGATGAGGTGTGCAAAGTTGAAGCCTTGGTTAGTGACCATACCATGGAAAGCGGAGGCAAGTGCGGAGCTCACCTGATGCCATCCACTCCTCTTCTGGGATATGCATTGGAGAAGAGTGTGGCAAAGATACTTCCATGGAGGGCCCATCAGCGCCTTCTCGATCATATACTCGGTCTGATTTCCAGTGTATCCAATGGATACAAAGGTCCTCATGTATTCTTCCTTCGAGTATGAGATGGCTGCTCCCTCATCTTGAAGCTTAAGATGTTTTCTGAGTGTAGCTTCCAAGATGGTGATATCCTTGCCGTCTACTTTAGCTTTAATTTGGGGAATCCCCTGTTTGGTTGAGTAGACGGCGGTACTCCAAAAATCCTCCATATGAGGGATATATATGGTAGGGTTGGTTGTGAGGGCAAAGTAGATTTTTGATCGACATAAGAAGTCGATCATATCATTAAATCCTTCGGATTTCTTTCCTTTGGTAAAGTTAGAATATGGGAAGCTTTGAATGTTTTAAAGATGAAGGGCTTGAATATGGTGGGGACTTGAGAGAAAGTGATGTGGGGTTATGGTGAAAATGAAGGTGAAGAGGTGGTAAGGAAATGTGATTTGTTTTTATAATGGCAGATGAGAGAAAAAGCAAAATGACTGGTACAGTACAACCTTATTTACTTTTTATTGTTACAGCTATAATACACCGAGGCAGTCATGGTAAAGACTGACGTTAATTTTTACAGCGGGTAAAAGTTAATTTGGACTTAAATTTACCCATCAGCAGCAAACTTGGTTGCTGTGGATGAATAAGCCTGTCCGCTGCAACCTTGGTTACTGCGGAAGGTTAAGTCTGTCAGCAGCAAATTCATCTGCTGCTGATGGATTTATTAATCCGCAGCAAGGATGTTGCTGCTGACAGTCTTAAAGAAATCCGCAGGAAACCTGTTCCTGCTGATAACTTAAAACAGTCAGCTGCAAATCTTTTGCTGCTGAAGATTAAACCTGTCAGCAGCTGAAGGACAAAAATACTGCTGACTTATAACTTTTATTTACAACAAAGGACAGACACATTTACATCAAAGGATAGACTCATTCAACTAAACCAATGATGATGCTCGGTGGTTTCTTTGCCTTCCATTATTGAGTTGGTGGTTTTCAGCTCTCTTTGCCTTTTTAACAGCAGAAGCTGCATCTGAGGACTTTGGCTTATCAGCAGCAGATTTTGTTGCTGCTGATGGTTTTACTTGAGCAGCTGCAGACTTTGTTGTTGCTGAAGGCTTTCCTTTTGGTTGCTTGGGCTTTACTCGATCAGCAGCAGTTTTGTTGGTTGCTGAAGGTTTAAGAACAGACGTATGCCTATCCTTCTTCACCTTACTGATAGGCTTTTGTATAATTGGGGTTGGAGGAAGAATCTGATTGAAAGGATTAAACTTATAATTTGCAGCAAAGTGGTCTGATTCACCACAGATGATGCAAGATTGTTGAGGTTTTGACAACTTCTCCCTTGGTGGAGAAAGAGAGTTTCTGAATTGAGTTGTCTTAGCTTCAAACCTTCTTACCTGTTTGTTCTTCTTTGTCTTCTCAAAAGCATGTTGCTTGAGGTTTCTTTGCTGCTGAAGGTAGTAGAAGCAGGTGATGGCTGTGTGGTTGTATTTTCCACAGACAAAGCATGATTTGGCTAGTTTGTCCCTTGAAAGGTAAACATAGTCCTTTCTTTTGAATAGGTCTTTGTAGTTCCAGGGGTGAGCTTTGTTATGCTAAAAGGTGGATTCTTCCAATGTCTTTTGAACATATGGATCTCTCTCTCCAGGCGCATGACATACGTCAAACACCTTCCTTAGTTGGGTTGAAGTTGAGGACTGGCCCTTTTCAATATTTAGCTTCCTACCTTCTGGAGGATAGCTAATTTTGATTTGTTTGAATGGTGTAGCAACTGGTACTGGTGCTGAATGAATAATGGGGACTTCATCTTTAGTCAGAATAACTTGAGGGGCAGGAGGAGATGAAGCTTTACTTGTTTCAGTGGAGTCTGAGCAAGTTGATCCAGACTCTGATGAGGTAGTGCATTCTTGCACCAAAGGTTCATCCTTAGAAGGATCAAGATTTTTGTTGGCCATATCAAGATTTCCAAGATTGAAGCTTGGTTCTTGGATAGCAACCTAGTCAACAGGAGGTGCAACGGCTTGATATTGTTCAGTATGATACCCCAGACCAGTTTTTACCTTTTCATGAATTTGAGCATCCAAAAGTCTTTGCAGCTTTTTGGATGCAAATTCATATTTGTTAACATGAACTTTCTATTCTGCCAATTCTTCTTTGGTAGCTTTTAATCTGGCTAGTAGATCATCAATCTGAGTTTCAAAATTGGTTTGTTCTTGTTTTAGTGATGAAATCGCTTTCTTTAGGCAGTTAATTTTTTCTTTGTAACTGTCTTTGACCTTTTTGAATTCAGATTTCATTTGATGAAACTCTTTATTTTGATCTATGAGGTTTTGATTATGCTTTCTGTAGCCTAAAACCTTATCAATACAGGCTTGGGAACATAGATGTTCATATACCTGAGGCGGTATCTCTGTTGTGTCTGCCATAAGAGCTTGGTTGTTAGCAGGCAGATCTTCATACTGGAAGCTCCAGTCAAAGTCAGATGTTCCAACAGTTGCACAAGCTGCAATTTGAGCTGGAGGAGTAGCTTGTTGCTGTTGTTGTCTTGTTTGGGCTTGGTGAGCTGCTGGGTTTGCCCTAGGTGCCTTGCATTGTCTAGCAAAATGACCCAGTTGGTTACAATTGTAACATCTTAGTTTGCTTTTGTCCAAGCCAACTCTGGTGTTGGAGTTATTACTTGGAATGGGTCTTCCAGTTCTAGAGTAGAACCTTTTTGCTCTTATACATAACATGGCATACGAGTGCTATATGTCCATTTCTTCTAAGTCATCTGGATGGAAGCATTCCAGATCCTCCTTGATAAAGAACATGTTGCTTGTGTTTTCAGAAACAAAAGCAGCAGAGGTTGAGGATTGAGGAGGGGCTTCAAGAAGAAATGTTGAGGTATTTAATTTAGAGGTAGAAGTTTGAGGATGTGTGACTATGGGAGGATAGTAGTTGCTAGTACTAGGACCTGAGTGGTCAGAGTGAAGAGCAGAAGAGGTGGTGGTGGATGTTGAAGCTGTTTGGTAGCTTGAGCTCCTTTCCTTGGCCTGAATCATCTCTAATTCATAGGTTTTGAGCATACCAAATAGCTCAGTCATCTGAAGAGTCTTCAGATTCTCAGTTCTTCTGATGAATTTCTTAAGAATATCTGATGAATTTCTGTGTAGAGTGTCCAGCAACTAGGTAGAGATCTGATGAATTTCTTAAGAATATCTTCATTCTCCAACTTCACTTTTGAGCACTGCAGCTCACCTACAAGATAGGTAAATCTGTTGTATAAAATAGTTAGAGACTCACCTTCCTTCCAGACGAAGTTTTCATATTGCTACTTCAGGATGTCTCTTATGTTTTCTTTGACTTCCTCAGATCCAGCAAACATCTTCTCAAGAGCCTCCCAGAGCTCTTTAGCAGTTTTGTAACTTCTGAAGTTATGAAAAACTTCATTTAGAAGGCACATTTGGATAGCTCCTAGTGCCTTGAAGTCCACCTCCATCTTCTTTATGTCCTCTTCTGAGTACTTGGAGGGCTCCTTTGGAACTGGTGGTTCTCCAGAGTCAGCAGAGGCCACCATGGGAGTGTATGGTCCATCCCTGATGGATTTCCACATTCCATACTCCTGATAACAGAAAAAGCATTCCATGCGATTCTTCCACATGTCGTAGTCTTCCCCAGATACCAATCTTGGTGGTCGGTTGATGCTGCCGATGTCTTCAAGTCCATTGCTCTGTGCCATCTTTGTTTTTGTGAAATTTTGGTGACTTGATTGAAAGAGAGAGTTTAGAATAGAACCAGAAGTGATTAAACAAGTGTGTGTTTGTTTAATCTGAGCCAAAGCACTGATACCACTTGTAGGATCGTGAAAGTACAAGATGGTTATGTTCTTAGTTGAAATTGGCGGAAACAATAGCAACTACACAAGTATAATCGAGTAAACAGAAAGAATACTAATAAGAACACTGTTGTATTAAGCTTTTACGAATAGACGATTACAATGAAAACTCAATCAAAAAGCACACTTACAATGAAGTGTTTACACAGTATTTATACTCACTTAGAATTAAGACAGACCCTTGATTCTAAGGACCAGATCTAACACAGACCGTTGATCTTTTGTATATAGCTAACTATTACACGTTTAGTCTAAAACTAGATAACTTTATTGAAGCGTCTTCTTTATGCATTATTGCTTGCATGCTTTGAGAAGAGCATTGTTGTCTGTCATTAGTTGCACCATTGAGGTTCCATCTGCTTTGAGTGTGTCAGTTGCTTTAGTAGAAAGTTGTCAGTGACGCTTGGCATGGATAGTCAGCTGCAACGATTTGTCTTCAAGGCACACGACTGTCAGCAGCAAAGATGAGGATCAGTAGTAAGATGTGCCCATCCAAAGATGCTGATGATTTGCCTGTCAGCAGCAACAAGTGTTGATGCTGCTGAAAAGCCTTTCAGCAGCAACTTTGGTCTTCAGCAGATAAGGCTATCCGTAGCAGATTTGTTCTTCAGCAGGAGAACAAGTATCCGCAGCAGATAAGCTTGTCCGCAGCAGTTTGTTGGTCAGCAGCAAACTCTGAGATCAGCAGCACTTGTACTTAGAGAATTTTGTAGCCATCAGTCTTTGTTTCTACACACACAAGTACGAGATTGAAATCTCAAACGTTTGCCTGACACGGCTCACAAATGCCCTAGAATTACAACATAATAGTTAGGGACTCAATGGGATTTTTGATGACACACGGAGGATTAGAACGTCTTTAAACATTCTAAAGATTAATGGGAAAATGAACAAGTTTACGGAAATACGGATTTTTAAATTAGTATAAATGCGTTTCGCGATAAATGACAAATAATATATAATAACTATTGTTTATAAAAATATAATAAATAAATCAAACCTTCTAACAAAAAGATTTACTCACACACGATAGCGCTTAAGGCAAGGCACGACCATGTTAAGGTTACGGGCGCGACCGTGCTGGTCAGGGGCGTGACCGTGTTGATCAAAACAGAAGACACACCAAAGCTAATCACTAGGCACGACCTTGTCTGAGCCAGGCACGACCGTGTCTAGGGTTCTGAGGCACGACCAGGTCTAGCCAAGAGGCACTACCGGGTCAGGGGGGAGGCACGACCGTGCTAAAACTCGGCACGACCGTGTCTCCTGGATTTACAGACAGAGTTTAATAGAATAAGCAAACAAGTCCAAATCCTTTTGATTTCGATTGCGATTGACCAAAAGGAGGTGGGGTTTTTACAAAACAGAACTTTGCGAGTCTAACAGTATAGGTTAATTTGATTGAGAACAGGTTTAAGATCAAAACCCCCAAATCGTTTTTATGAACGAACCCTAGATCAAGATCATGACAGATTCGATGATATACAAATAAATTAACATAGGGCTTTCAATCTAGATATAAAAACGAAGCTATGGATGTGATTAGTTACCAGAATCCGATAGGAATTGAAGGGACACGACTAAAACCCAGTTCCGGCGATGAGCGTATGCTCGTGATTCTTGGTGATTTTAGACGATTTGTATGCAAATTGACAAGAAATTCACCATCTTTGAAATTTTCATTTCCATGGAGTTTTCAAGCTTATTTTGCTTCTGATTTGGTGTTTTTGAAGTGGATTTTGAAGAAATTGATCCGATAGAAAGGTTCTAATTGAGAAAATACACAATCCTACGGATTAATTTGGTTTAATTCCTTCAAATCAGTGAGTTATGAAGATTTTTGGTGAAATTGGGTTCGTGTTCTTGAGGTGAATCTGTTACTGACTTTTGATTCTGCTGAAGCAAGCGAACTTGTTGAATTGGTCTGCGGGCGAACTTGTCAAGTTCGCTTCTCTCAAATTAGGCAAACATAATTTTTAGGCGAACTTAATCATATTTCTGGATTCTGGTTTAAGCGAACTTATTAAGTTCGCTTCATATTAAATTCTCTTGGGTGTATCTGAAGCGAACTTACTATCTTCGCCTAAGGGTAATGTGTGTTCAACACTTGGAAATTTTTTTTTCTGGAAAATGGCAAATATGGTTCAAGTAACTAATATGTTCAATTATGATAATGAGATTGGTACATCTCAGAAACCGCCGAAGTTGTTAAATCTTGCTGATTATTCTAATTGGAAAGATCAGTTTGATCAGTTCATATCCTTTACCGATACCAGTCTATGGATTCTAATCTTGGAAGGTTATACGTATCCGACTTACTCGTGGATGGGAAAGGATGAAGTTCCAAAGCCGGTGTCTGCGTTAACCACAGAAGAAAAGTTGTTGTTTGATCGGGAAAAGAAAGCGATGGCGAGTATTTCGATGTCTCTTTCGAAGGAAATATATCACAGTTTTAAACAATTCAAGTCTTCTCAACTGTGGGAAGCATTACAGAAAAGATGTGAAGGTAGTTTGGATGTAAAGAAGAGTAGAAAAGAGCTACTAAAGAAGCAATTCTTGGTTTTCAAGCACTTTCCAAATGAATCCTTGGATGATCTTGCTACAAGATTCTATCATCTACTGAGTGAATTGTCGAGTGCTTCTGTGGTGTATGAGACTGAAGAGATTAACGATAAGTTTTTAGAGGAATTACCATCAAAATTTGATGTGTATACGGTTTTGATAAAAGAGAATATCAAGTATAAAACCATGTCTCTTGAAGAGGTTCTTGGGAAAATTCAATCGCATGACCTGAATATGAAGAAGAAGGAGAGACTAACATGGAACACATACAAGATCCTTCAATCTATTTTGCCAAGACTTCTGGTAAAACTGGTACAGGAGTTGCATTCTTTTCTGGTGATGCTCAAGATACTACTAATGATCAGTGTTCTGGAGTTCCTATTCATTCTGGTCATTCTAGTCATTCAGGTTTCTCTGTAACTACAACATCTACATCGTCTGGATCTCATATGAATCAAAAGGTTGCTGATGATTATTTGGCTATGTTTTCCTCATTCATGGCGTCATATGAAAAATTTTTTCGAGGGAAAATTCATGATCTTGAGGTTATCGAAGAACATTTCAGACAGATTAATCATGTTGATCTGGAAGAAATGAACATCCAATGGAATATGGCTATGTTGATGCGTCAAGCAAAGGATTTCTTGAAAAAGACTTGCAGAAAGTATATTGGGTCTAATAGTCGATCACGCATGGGATTTGATAAAACCAAAGTGCGTTGCTATAACTGTCATGAGTATATTAGGTCTAATAGTCACTTTGCTAAAGAGTGTGTGAAGCCAAAGGTTGAGTTTGATTCTCAGAAGAAGCAGAATAATTTTCAGAATAATCGTAATCAGTCACATGGTTCATCTGGAAATTCGAATCATGCATCTACATCATCGGCGTTGGTTGCTCAGAACGATGAAAATTATGACTGGGGTATTCATCTGGAAGATTTAGTGGGTGTGGTAAGTCAAGAATTTGTAGCAGAGATTCATTCTGAAAAATCCGAAGAGTCGACTGATGATGATAGTTCGAGTGATGGTGAAAGTGTGCTGAGCGTTGATGAAGAGATAAAACAAGTGCAGAATATTGATTCTGATATTGCATCAGGTGTTGTTGAAGATGATATTGTTCTAACACAAAATGCTTCAGATGGTACTAATTCAGAGAGTATTCCCATTGCCAAAGTTTTCATGGCAGACATGTCTGATCCGTCAAAGGTAAAAACTCTGTTTATCATATTTACTATTCTAACTGCATTACTGTAAAATATAAATTGCAAAAGGTCATGGATGATAACACAAACTTGATTTGTGATATGAAATCGATGCATTCGGTTAATCAGAAACTGAAAGATAATGATAAATTGTGCATCGATAGAATTGAGTCTTTAAAAAGAGACTTAAATTCTCTGGGGTTGAAATATAAAGAACAAGCTTATCATCTGGATATGGCTTATGCTGAGATAGAAAAACGAAATGAAGATGCCGCTCAAAAGAATAAAGAAATTTATGACAAAGAGTCTGAGGTGATCAAACTTCATAGAAAGCTGGAAAACTTTGAAAATTCATTGGTTGTATTGGATTATTTTAATGCAAATGCTGATTCTAAGAAGCGAGTTGCTTGAAGTGGATTTATTCCTCCACCATTTAATGCAAATTATGTGGTTGAACCTGAAATCATACATGAAGAGGAAATTGATCCAAAAACAATATTAAAAGTGAATCCGGTAACTGGTGAGGATATGGTTTATGAGTCTGATTATGAGGATGAGGTATTTGATGAGAAGAAGGTTGAAGGTATTCCAAAATGAACGAACAATTGTAAAAACTGTTACTCGTGATAGATGCATTATGACTGAACCTGACGGGGTGAAAGTTATTACACCTAAGCTTTCCCTAATTTTACAATCAAGTGGGTTTGTTGCTGCCGGTCATCAAAAGAAGCTTTCATCAAAGGTACCTACACAGGTTTATGTTCCAAAGAAGCAAGTAAAGTGTTCTGTATAATCTTCTAAAGCTTACTCATCTGATGGTTCCTTAAACTCAAGAAAAACCCCTTATTTTAGAACTCATCAAGAGAGAAGAGTTTGTTTTCACTGCAATGAAGCTGGTCATATTCTGATAAATTGTCCTTATAAGAACCAGGGCAAATTGAAGACTGCTCCTTCACAATCAAAAGTGGTGCAAATTCTGAAAAGAATAGATGAGGGAAAGTCGACTTCTAATGTGGGGAAAAATATGCCTTGTCGATCTTTTGTTAAATCTTTTGGATTTAAACAGCAGGATAAATTGAATTCTAAATCATTTGTTTGTCAAGAGAAATTTGAGATTCCACATGTTGGAATTTCAAAAGATTCTCCACCTGAAGTTAAACTGTCTAGACCACAAAGGAGAAGACGAAACAGAAAATTGAAGAAACATTTGGAAACTTCTGAATCTGATAATAATATATAAAACAATGTTTTTCCAATTAAGCATAATGTGTCTTCTTTGAAAAAAGTCTAAGTGTGAAACTTCTGTTCCATAGGTTAATGATAACATTGATTGTGAATTGCTTGAAGTTGTTTATTTTGATCAATCTGGACGACCCAAGACCACAATGGCTTAGGTTCCTATTTATAACTGATTTTCGTTGTTTATGTAGGGACAACCAAGGAGGACTATCGACAATACGTGGTATGTGGATAGTGGTTGCTCTCGACATATAACAGGGAATATTCGGTTGCTTGAAGATGTCAAAAATATTGATGGAGGTTATGTCTCTTTTGCGGGTAATAAAGGCGGGTACATAACTGGTCAAGGTACTTTAAAGAATGACAAAGTCAAATTTGAGAAGGTGAATTATGTGAAGCAGCTTGAACACAATCTTTTGAGTGTATCACAAGTTTGTAACAAGAAGTTTTCGTTCCATTTCAATGATGCTGAGTGTTATATCTTGAAACCGGGCTTCGTTATTCCTGTCAAATGGATTCTCATGAAGGCTTCGAGGAGAAATGACACGTATGTCCTTGAAATGAGTGTCGCTACTACAACGGATTCAATTCCTACTTGTTTACTCTCCAATGCGTCGGAATCAGATTCTATTTTGTGGCATAGGAAGCTAGCTCATATCAACTATCGGAAGATGAACTATATTGTTAAGAATGATCTGGTTCTTGGTATTCCGAAGATGAAATTCTCTGTTCCTGATGATTGTATCCCTTGCAAGAAGGGGAAACAACGAAAGAAATCACAAAAATCTAAATCGAAGAATTCTATCGTAACTCCTTTGGAGCTGCTGCATATGCATTTGTTCAGTCCGATTAGTATCAGAAGCATTGGTGGAAAATCATACTGTTTGGTAGTAACGGATGATTTCTCTAGATTTTCATGGGTTAAGTTTGTTTCTTCTAAAGCTGAAACCACTGAGTTGGTACAATACTTAATCCTGGGTTTGGAGAATTTGTTCAATCTGAAGGTCAAAAGAATTAGGAGTGACAATGGCAGCGAGTTTAAGAATAGCAAGATGGGCTTATTCTGTCTACAAAAGGGAATTCATCATGAATTAAGTGCGCCATATGTTCCTCAACAAAATGGTGTTGTTGAACGAACGAACAGGACATTGGTTGAAACGGCGCGCACGATGCTTGCAGATTCTAAGCTTACAGTTACCTTTTGGGCTGAAGCTGTGAATACTACGTGTCACGTGTTAAACAGAGTCTTGACCGTCAAGCGACACAACAAGACATGCTACAAGTTACTGAATAATCGAAAGCCGAATCTGGAATATTTACTACCTTTTGGTAATCCGTGCACCCTATTGAAAGTCAGAGATGTCCCAACAAAATTAGTGCTAAGGCAATTGAAGGGATTTTTCTGGGGTATGTTGCAAATTCTACTACCAAGAGGGTTTATAACAAAGAGACGCGCCAAGTTGAAGAATGGTTCCATATTGACTGTTCAAATCGGTCTTTACCTCAAATGGCGATTGGACCAGATTGGGAATTTGATTATGAAAATTTATTCAAGTCTTTTCATTTACCTTCTGATATTTCTCCTGAAGAAGCTGTTGTTCTCTATGATTCATGTCAGGATGCACAGCACAGTGCCAAATGCAGTTCCACATTTATCGGTTCCATCTACTTCTGCTCCCGATCCTAATGTTGCTTCTTGTTCAGGACCACAAGATTCTGAGAGTGAGGAAGACAATGCTATTTTTCAAGATTCTTCTGCTGATCCTTTGTTGGGTGATGATCCATTACCTTCGACACAGGCTCAGGGGGAGATTCCTACAAATTTACACTCGAAAATTCCAATTAATCAAGATTTTTCTTATCAATCAGATACAACTCAAGTTGAAGTGTTGCCGGTTCCTGAGGTCGCATCAATCAAAGAACTCAAAGATCATCCGGTGACGAATATAATAGGAAATTTGCATGATGGAGTGAAAACACGTTCTATTGTTGACAATACTTGTTTGTATACATGTATTAAAGATTCTGGTGTTCTTGATGATTGCTCACATTCATGTTTTATTTCTCAGGTCGAACCAAAGAAAGTTGAAATGACTTTAAATGATAACAATTGGATAGACGCCATGCAGGAAGAACTTGCTCAGTTTGACAAACTCAAGGTTTGGAATCTTGTAGATCTTCCGAAGGGTATGTATCCAATTGGTACAAAATGGGTGTTTAAATGTAAGAAAGACGATCGAGGTGTCGTGGTAAGAAATAAGGCAAGATTAGTTGTCCAGGGTTTCAATCAACAAGAGGGAATTGATTACACTGAGGTTCATGCTCCTGTTGCGAGGCTTGAAGCTATACGGCTATTTCTGGCTTTTGCTTCTTATAAAGGTTTTAAGGTGTTTCAATTGAACGTGAAAAGTGCTTTTTTATATGGAAAGGTATAGGAGGAAGTTTATGTTTGTCAGCCGCCGGGGTTTGAAGATCCACTTTTCAAGCTTGATAAGGCCCTGTATGGTCTTCATCAGGCTCCTCGTGCGTTGTATGAAACATTGTTCACACATCTTTTGGAAAATGATTTTATTCGTGGCAAGATTGACTCAACCTTATTCATAAAGAAATCAGGGGGAGATTACCTACTGGTACAGATATATGTGAACGATATTATTTTTGGCTCTACGAATGAAGGGTTGTGCAAAGATTTTGAGAGTGTTATGAAGTCGAAGTTTGAAATGTCAGCTATGGGAGAGTTATCATATTTCCTAGGTTTACAAGTAAATCAAAAGGAAGATGGTTTCTTTATTCATCAGTTCAAGTATGTCAAAGACATCTTGACCCGGTTCAAGATGGAGGACTGTACCCCATATGATACTCCAATTCCGGTCAATCATAAGTTGAATTCTGACCCGGATGGAAAAGATGTTGATTGTCGACTTTACAAGGCAATGATTGGATCTCTCATGTACTTAACCGCTTCAAGGCCAGATATAATGTTAGCTGTGTGCATCTGTTCCAGATTCCAGGCAAAACCAAAAGAATCTCACTTAATAGCTATAAAAAGAATCTTTCGTTATTTGAAAGGAAAACAAAGATTAGGACTATGGTATCCACATGGTTCTAACTTTGATTCCAATGCTTATACTGATTCTGATTTTGGTGGTTGTTGTTTGGACAGGAAATCTACAACAGGTGGTTGCCAGTTCTTGGGTAATCGACTAGTGTCCTGACAATGCAAAAAAGCAAACCAAAGTCTCCATTTCTACATGCGAAGCAGAATACATCGATGCTGCAAGTTGTTGTTCACAGATCTTGTGGATACAATAGCAATTAAGAGATTACGGTTTAAATTTTACAGGAACCCCTATGCTTATTGATAATAATGCTACAATGTCTATAACTAATAATCATGTTAAGCACAGTAAAACTAAGCACATTGAGATTAGATATCATTTTATTCGTGATTGTGCAGAAAAAAGTTGATTAAGCTGGTAAAGGTTCACAGTGATGATAATTTTGCTGATCTGTTTACCAAGGCATTTGATCTTACGAGGTTTGAATTTCTAATCAAAATGATAGGTATGATCAATCCCGAATAAAAGTTTTTCAAAATCAGATTTTCATGGAAAATTTTGTTTTTAATTTCTTTTATTGCTTTATTACATTTCTGCATTTTAATTTTCAGTCAAAAAGTACTTAATTTATAAAAAGTCAAAACAAAGTGAAAATATAAAATTTGACATCATTTGAATTTAGAGAAGAAATGATAGTACATCAGTGATTAGTTCATTTCACACGACCTTAGTAGACCTTTGATATATGATTGCTTAAATTGAGTTGATTTGATATAAATTTCAAAGTCTGCATAAATGAGAAATGATAGTGTTTTGAATGCTCTAATCTTGATAATTTGTTTTTTAAATTTGTGTATGAGTTTTGAAACTTGAATTGTCAGTAGACTAGAAGCGTTTTGAAACTAATAGTAGTGTGAAAATTAAATATGATATGATTACATCTGTGATTTGAATCCATTATATGCCTGGGTGTGTGTGTAAAAGATCATTATCAGATAAAGAATATATGGTTTTAAAGAATTTCATGAGACCAATATCGAATTATATCGTTAGCACAAATCTATTTCAGTTCACTTCACTGCCCATGCCCCGAAAAACATACAATGTGTTGTTGAACTAAGACATGCTTTTAAACAACATCTGTTGAAACATATATTCGCCCTTAGATTAGTTAGATACATCATCTAGTCTGACTCCATTGAAACTTATCCAGATAATAGTTGGATCCTCATACCTGAATCTGTTGATTCTCATTATATAGCCAATTCATTAGAATCTTCTGATTCTGAATCATCTTGATTCTTATATCCTTTGGGATCTGCTTTTCTATACTTGTGCTAAAAGAGATAATTTCATCTTGGAAATTGATCTAATCTTAAAATAAACTGTATATATGTCTTGAAGATAGTGCAATTTATATTTCTGTTTGGCATATATGTGGGGTACACGATGTTTTTCATCTAAATGGTACTAAATCACATGAATTTGGAGAATAAACGCTTATAGTTCAAATCATATAATATTGACAAATTTAAGAATTAATGCTTTATATTACAAATTTGGTATGAATAATTGAGCATTTCATAACCTGATCTTATTTACTTTGAAATTTATCGCGTATCATTTCAAATATTATTCAAATTGATTGAAATGTTTGAAAAGAAAAGTTAATTGTTAGAAAAGAAAAGAGACAAGAGACCTTTGAGACAAATATGTCAAAGAAATAAATATGTTGGATTTATAAATACTGAAAAGAGTATGTAACAATGAAAAAGATGCAAAGTGCACAATAATGAGTTGGATTGTTCCATATCATAGGTTACCCTTGGTTATTGCTAAAATATGTGATGAACTACTCGGATACTGATATGATCTTCTTACTCATGATGTTCATTCAAAAATATGTGATTTCAGTTTATTCAGATAAAAATTCAAAAATATGTGATTTCAGATTGTACAGATAAAAATCCAAAAAAAAATGTGATTCCGTTTGTATAGATAAAATTCAAAAAGATTTTTTTTTATTTTCCATGAAAATTATAAGATTTTATTAAAATGTTTGGGATTGGATCGAATACATGCTGCTGACGAAAGTTCAAGAAATGACGTGTTGAAAGTTGGAAAATTGCTTAAGGCAAAAATTGAAGCGAACTTAATGTTATGTTCGCTTGGTTGAGGTGAAGCGAACTTAATATGTTTGCCTGAGGTTGGTGAAGCGAACTTAATATGTTCGCCTAGGGCTTGTTAAGCGAACTTAACAAGTTCGCCTAATTAAGCGAACTTAATGTGTATAAGGATTTTTGTCTAGGCGAACTTAGTAACTTTGTCTTCTTAGAAATTTTACGTGAACTTGTCTGTGTTGAGCGATTTTCAAAATCAGTGTGTTGTTGGATTGTTTACTGGTACCTTCTTGTTCGGATTTGAATTACGATCATTCCTAAGGTATTTTTATTGTTTTTCATCCGTTGAATCGTGAGAATTTAGAACTTTTTCATCTCGGACTCGTCGGACATTTTTTTATCTGCATTTTTGACCTAATTTGATGCCAAATCTGTCTTATCTCATTAAATTGAAGCTTGATAGTATGTTGTAATTGTTTGATGATGTGATTCCAGTGGGTATATCATGTTTCTATATCGATTTGATGAATTTTGATTTCTGTGTGAGAATTTGAAACGGCAGACAAGTTCAGGCGAACTTGTTCAAGCGAATTTTAAGTTCGCCTCTTGTAACACTAAGCGAACATAGTAAGTTCGCCTAGGGGCTCAGGAGGATTTTGGACTTGTGAAATTTTTTTTTGTGTTTGAAATTTTTTTTAATTTTTTTTTGTTTTTGTTACAAATTTTTTTTTACTTCTTGTTGTGTGTGTTTATTATTTGTCTAATGTGTTTGTTGTCCAAATACTTTTCAGATGGCTCGTCGTGTAGAATACAAACATAACATCCTAACATGTCGGAGGCCGTTAATTTTCAAGGAATTATTAGGTTCTTAAATCGTTCACGTCTCCGTGTAGCCTTATCTGCAGATCCATACATCAGCTTGGTGTATATTCAGCATTTTTGGGACACAGTACATCAAGATACAGACGTAGAACCTCATGTTCTTCGTGCTACTGTGAACAATACGGAGATTGACATATCGTCAGAGACTATTCGTGCTGCTCTTGCTCTAGGTGGTGCTGCTGATGATCCTTTGTCATATCCTGGAACTTTGATTATGGGATGTTTTCAGAGGATGGGTTACCGTGGAAGACCTAATGATACACAAGCTCATAAGGGTGGTTTGGTTGGGGAATGGAGGTATTTCATGCACGTGATTATCCAATGCTTATCTCCTCGTAAAGCTGGTACAGATGGATTAAAGAATGCTCTTCAAGCTGCTATGGTGGCTTTGACATTGAACAAACAATTCAATTTTGCTCTTTATATTTACTGGGAATTGGTTATGCAAATAACTCCTGCTGGAGGTCAAGGATTTCTTATGTATCCTCGGTTCATCCAAATGACTCTGAATCATCTTATTCCTGATCTCCCACAGCACCCTATTCGTTTAACATTGACTCCGATGTCAAAGAGAATTTTTACAGATTGCACTAAGGTAAAACAATAGAATGCAGCGTTGATTCCTGTTCAAACTCCATTATTTGGTCACTTAATCAATCCTGATTATGTTGAACCACCAAATGACAACTGGTTTCATCCTGAAGAGTTGGCTCAAGGACATGGTCAGAATGTACAACAACCTCAACAACAACCTTTACAAGTTCCTCAACAACAACAAGTTCCAGTACAACAACCAATTCCTATTCAAGAACAAGTTCCTATTCAACAAGCTCAGGTTGATATACCTGTTAATGAACCTGTTCAAGAAGAGGTCGTTCAAGAATATGAACAAGACCTAGGGATGAATATGGATGATTTTGTTGATGATGTTGTGAACTCACCCATTCATGAAGCTGAAGGGAATGTGGTGACAGAGAATTATTCGTGTTCCAGCTCCAGTGATACTACTATGCCTATTTCTGAAGCAAGCGACTCTGATGTATCTAGAGATTTTTGTTGAGATCATTATGAGAGGTTAGCTGAAATACCATTGGCAAATACTGGCAAACGTATTAAATCTCAAGCCAGAAGACCAAGACGGTAGTCTGTTCGGGATCCTCCTTCCGGATCAGTACTTGGAAAAAGAACATTGGTGGATGAGAGTTCTAATACTGATAGTGATTTCAATCCGGATCCTAAAGCTCAGAAGCTTATGTCTGCTTCAATTGTTGTTGCTCATTCTTCATAGGGTGTAGAGGATGCTAATTTTGTTGCTTCCTTAATAGTTACACCTCTAAGGTCTAAAGATTCATCTCCTGTTATAACTCCTGTTCCTCCAGTGATTACTCCAAGTCCTTCGATTCCTCAATCTTCAGCTGGTCCTTCAAAGCCTTCTGATTCTGAGAGGATTACTTTCCTTGAATCTCACGTGCTTACTTTACAAACTCAGGTGGATACTCTTGTATCTACTGATTCTCAAAGACAGCTGGTGATTCAGACTCAAGCCAAGCAGATTGCTGACATGCAAGCATTGGTATCCAAACTTGTTGAGCGTCTTGACGCTCAGGGGGAGTTAAGGATCCACGATACGTGTCACACTGAGTCCATTCAAAGAAAGGATGATGAAGACAATGATCCTACTAGAAATGCTAAGGGTGATTGTCAATATGCTGCTGACGTTAATCCTATATCTACAGTTCAGGGGGAGTCGACATCTCAAACAATTGAAGGAAACAAGGATGCTTCTGGAGTTAATGAAGAAGTTTTGCTACTGGAATTCTTTGCGAATTATGAAGAGGAAGAAGCTGAGAAGATAGAATGTCTGGATGACATTGATGAATTATTCAATGACATTGAAGATGATGTGACTGATAATGACGTGGAAGAAGGAGAGATAGTGGAGATAGAGATAGAGAAAAATAAAGATAATGTTACTTATGAAGGCAGTGATGGTCTTAATGTTCCTTATAACTTCATCCAAGATGATGTTATTCCTGAGTTTTCTTATGAAGGAGTAACAGATTCTATGGACTCTATTGAAGATATCACTGTGCCTGAAGATACTGCTGAATCCAAGATGGATATTGATGATGAGAATGTTCAATCCAATATAGATGATGAAGTTGATACTACTCACACTGTGTCTCCTAAGGTGAATGAAGAACCTGTGATGTACATAAATACAGGGATGACTAGAGAACAATAGAGAGAAGTTGTGAATAGCTGGATGAAGGTGCTACCCAAGTCTCAAGCACAACCTGCTCAGAAAGAAAAATATGTGAATAAAGAGAGGTGTGTTGGAAGAATCATAAGTTGGTTTTATGATAATGACACAAAATTGTTTGCTATTAAAAGATCTGATTGTGTTCAGTACTTAAAGTCGAGGATCAAATATTTCAATACCTTGCCAAGGTGTGAAATGAATAGTCTAGCTTCAAATCCACTTATTAATAGATCCAAGTTTGGTTTAGCGGATGTGATTGCTAATTTGATCAAGAGAGAAGGTGGTTCGGGAAAGTATGAAAGGCTAAAGCCTCAGAAAGGAAAGAGAGTGAGGTTAATAGATCAAAATACTGGGAAAGTGACCTGGAAGTACACGTTCAAACCAGTACGTGCTGTACACAAGATACTGTTGAAGAAGATTCCTCAAGATTTTCTTGGGAATATGAAATGGTGGTATGTTGATGTTAATACTGGTAAAGCAAGGATTGAAGACAAAGATAATAAGGTCATTGTATGTTTCTATGATGTAATGAATCTTATCAATTTTTCAAAGAAAGATCAGAGAATGTTGAGAAAGAATGAAATCATGTTCACTGATGAATGGAGAGAACAAGGATTGCAGTATAAGAGAGCGTTGGAGATATGTAGAAGATATGAAGTGCATGCAGGCAGCAGATTACTGGATAATTGGAAAAGCTCATCATAAAGACTGAAGACTGAAGATCAAGCTATTGTCAAGGGGGAGTCTGTTAGGACATAGTTTGTAATGACAAAAGCTTTGTAATAGTTTAGATCTAATGTCTTTATGTTTTTGTATGTAATGTTCTAAGTGTTTTATACAAGTTATGCTAGAGGCGAACTTGTCAAGTTCGCCTAGTCTAACAGAGGCGAACTTGTTAAGTTCGCTTAGTCTATCTGAGGCGAACTTGTTAAGTTCGCTTAGTTTGTTAGAGGCGAACTTGTTAAGTTCGCCAAATACAGATCAGATGTCTATATATAGAGGTTACAGAGTCAGTTTACGTAGCGTTGAACAGAAGTGAACGAATTGTCTGATTGAGTCTGTAACTCTATGATTGTTGGAATACAAGCTTGAATGTTATTTACGTGATTGTTTCAATTGTATTTTGTGTATACAATTATTGATTCGGTTGGATTCCGCACTCCGCGTTAACAATACGTCTTATCACGAGAACGATCCGTAGAAGAGCCATGTGGACCTACATTGACCAAAAACTCTGAAGTTATACATTTCATAACATAATTGATTTCTATGGACTACTAGGTTCCAACAATCTCCCCTAGTCCATAGAACATCAATTCTTCACTCGTTGTCTTTGACAGACTTGGCTTTGGCTTTAACATCCAACTTCTTAGCATCCAGTCCAGCAAGTCTTTTCTTAATCACTTCTGCTTCATGTCTTCTTGATAAACATCAAGCAACGACTCTCATATATAACTTCGCTTTAGCTTTCATATTCGTGCTCAGGTCACACTTGATTGGATTCTAGTACAGAGTCTTCAAATATTCATCAGAAAAGCTGAACAAATCCACTGGATCGAAGACTCTAACCTCTGGTGAATTATGTTGCATGATTACAGCTTCATGTGTTGTACTGTCATACATCTATTTCTTGAAGCTTTTGATAAACGTCTCTTTACGTGCTGGGATGTATACAATTGAAACTGTATCAGCTGGCTTCACTATGTATATGAATCTTCTCTTGCCATCTTTATCATTTCTTTTCAACTTTCTGCACTCAGGCACCTGTGGCTTGAAGTTCTCAAACTTGTCTTTAGCACACTCTTTCTTCAGATATTCTTCAAAGTTATTAGCAAATGAATTCTTTGGTGGATTGATCATCTTTAGATGGCTTAGCTCCCGAATATCCCAGTATGGTAATGTCTTTAACTTTGAGCTTTGATCAAAGTACTGGATATTCCTTTCACCTCTCTTTATCACGTACATCTTCTTTTCATCATCATACATTCAACTTAAGATTTCTCCAGTCAACGCTTGTTCTGGATTTCTGATCTTCTGTGTAATTCTTTCAACGATTGATGGCTTCTCTGTAACAGTCCACCAATTACTCTTATCAATCTTTGTGGTCTTTGGACATCCAGATGGTTCTTCAACTTCTTCAGGAAC
Source organism: Smallanthus sonchifolius (assembly GCA_023525975.1). NCBI lineage: Eukaryota > Viridiplantae > Streptophyta > Magnoliopsida > Asterales > Asteraceae > Smallanthus > Smallanthus sonchifolius. Next base: position 32,184,039 of record CM042045.1, read on the forward strand.
ATTGAAAGGTTCTCTTTCATCTACTAACTTGTCCATCTTTCCAATCACTGAACCATCTTCTTCAACATATGTATGTTGTTATTCATACTCATACTTCTTGTACTCAGTGTTGGTTTCAGTATCTTTTTCAGCTTCTTTTGTAGTTTTTTCACTTCCACCAACACCTCCAACCCCACTACTATCACTGTCATCATCTGAAGAATGGTCATCATCTTTTTTCCCCAGTTATAACCACTTCTTCATCATCTTCTTCTTCCTTCTCTGTTTCATCCTTATTCTCATATGTTCTCTCCAATCCTTCACCTTCATCATTCAAAAGCATATCTACATCAAACAAGGTGTTTTCTTAATACATACTAGCATGACAGATTGGAGAATGAACAGGTTCAGTTGCAGAAGGAATTGGTTCTGTAGTGGCTGGACTTTGTATATCTTCAACATTGGCTTCTTGATTTACATTTGTTGGAGTACCAATGTGAGTTATTAAATCTTGCACCATCCTCTGAAGCTGATCAATCTGCTGATGTTGTTGTGTAGTGACACCCTTCTGTCTATTACTCTCAGCTTTCAGTTCTCTGATCTCTGTAGAGTTAACAGCTTCTCTGCTTTGTAAGTTAGAGATATGAGTCTTTAGCTGGCTCACAACATCTGTTATCTCTCTGGTTGCATAGTTTAAAAACTCTTCATCAACCATACTACAACCTTTTTCTTTCTTTGACTTGTGGTTTTCTAGTATTTCCTTAGCCTTGCCTTTGTCCTAGTCAAGATTTGTAGTTTTTTTTTCTTTTTCTTCTTCAGTTCTGGATCAGTAAACATGATATCCTTAGACGGATGAAGTCTAGAAGATACGGTCTTTGTCGTTTCAGGCTCTTTTCTTTTCCTAGATGGGGTTGTTGCAGTTGCAGTTGCAGTTATTTGAACTTCTAGAACTTCAGTATTAACACTAAAAGTGTCCTCGTTTTCAGCAACAAACTCTTCTGTATGACTCAACAATGGTTCAGTAACTTCTGTATTAACTTCAGGAACCCTGTTCTCTTCAACATTAACATCAGCTACTTCATGGTCACCAATCTGAGCATCAGTTCTTGGTTCTCCATCATGTACTTGAATTTTAGTTAGTATTTCAGGTATGACATTGCCTTGAGCACCCTCATTACCTTGATCATCATCATTTCCTTGATAATTATCATTTCCTTGATCATTACCATCATTACCATCACTGTCACTGTCAACACCATCTTCAATGTCTTCTGCCTTAAGATCATTTATTTCATCTTCTAGATTGAAGTCTGGATCAGGATTTTCACCCAACATGTTAGGAAATAACGGTGTCACAGTACCGCTAAACCTGCTTGTCTTCCTGACGTTGTTCATGCTGCTAAAAATAACTTCTTGCATTGAATCCAAAGGTAACTCAACACCATTATTCTCAAGATTTGGCAGTAAGGTGTTGATTATCATTTGAACAAATCTTGGATACATCAAGAATTTGTAGTTCTGCCTTGGTCCCACAAAATTACTTATCATTGCTTCAAAGATCATTCGTGAAAAGTTAAACCATCTGTGTGTTGCAAGACAAACTAATGCTCTGCTGAATACTTCTCCAATTTGGTCAAAAGCAGATGTTCTGGGACTCAAACAATGTATCAACACATGAACCAGATATCTCCACTGTTTCCCAAATATCGTTTTTGTAACCTGTCTTCTCAAGAAGTTTCCTTCATATCCTATAGTCATGATAATCCCCGAGACTGCAATGTGATTGATTTATACGGGAAATCAGCTGCATCTCTGAAATTCAAAACTTCCCTAATGACTTGTTTAGTAACCTTTATTGTGTTCCCACCAACTATACTTTCTATCCAGATCTCTTTGTTTACGTGCTTGTACTCTACATTGTCCCAAAACTTTCTAACATGTTTCTCAAACACTCTGACTTGCGTAGATATTGTTGTGTGAATTCTAGAGTTTATCAAAAACCGAAAAATCTCTTCGTAACCACGTGCTTTCTTGGAGTTTGAGGTTAAACATGCACAGATGTTGTGCTTGGGTTCAAACTTTAAACGATTCATATATGTAAAGACAAAACATAAAGTTAGAAAATTTCTCAAAAATCCTTAACTCTAGACATTTCAATCGAAAACTCCCTTATTAACATCTTTTTCGATCGAAAACACTTAAACCCTTTTGACCAGAAAAATTGAAATCACAAAACTTTGAACTTTTCGATCGAAAACTCTTAATCAGTACATCAACATTTCGATCGAAAACTCTGAGTTAAACCTTTAGATCAAAAACTTAGAATTTCTCAACTTTTAACTTTTCGATCGAAAACTTTTCTTATCACACTTGATATAAAAATGACTTTTTCGATCGAAAACTTTGATTTTAACTTTTCGATCAAAAACACTATTCGGTCGAAAACACATTTCGAATGAATCAGAATTGACTTCATTTTCATCTGAAACACTTTTCGGTCCATTTATCAGACTTTTCGGTCCATTCTTCCTACTTTTCTGGCGATTCAAAAATTCATAAATTCAAACTAAAACTGAGGATTTGGATCTATCCTATGCACCTCTATGAATCACGAAAACGTACCTTGATGATCGAAAATGTCTATAAAGCACAATGACGTCACAGATAAACGGTTTTTCGCGTGAAATCTTCAAACTTGTAAAAAACTCGATTCGGCAAAGGTAACTCAGTGAGAGAAAAGTGGGAAAAAGATTTTCAGTCGAAAATTCTTGTATTTATAGACTTTATAATTTCGACCGAAAACTTCGGCACTCACTTTTTCGATTGAAAACATTTTTCGGACGATAGTTTTTCGGTCAATAGATTTCGACCAAAAACACTGAACTTTATTAAATTTTATATATTCACAAAAACAACTTTATTTTTTTGAGTCCATTTTGACATCATTAAGACATGTTCCAATAAATTTTTCAATATTTTTCACATTCACAAACATAACCAGATACAAACACACACTTGCACACGGATTTTTATCAAAATGACTTATTACACACCTTCAATCAAAGAAAATTTTAAACACATAACAAACTTCATATTTATTCATTTATAAATCGAGTAATCTCTTTTTGAATTTTTCTCAAACATATTACAATCCTTTATTTAATTTTTACTTTTCTTTTGGTGAACTGAACTGACATAGGATCATAAATGTATACTGTTTAAACTACACTTTATATCAAATCAGAATCTAAACAGTTCAACCTTGATTATCAATATATTTTTCAGCTTAAACTCAAACATTATATTTCAACAGGTATTGTGTGACATTTAAGGTAATATTTATTGATACAAAGTGTATCCAAGCATCGAGATGGATTGAACTAATACGCAACACAAAATTTCACCATAACAGTATCCAATCACCAGCATGAGGGTAGCGTTCTTAGCACAGAAAAATAATCCAAATGGATTTGATGTGAATCTTTTTTATTCTGAATCATTTGATTCTAGATATCTTGGTTTCTGATGGAAAGAACACTGAATCAAGTTGATTCGTATGAGATGAGATATGATATGTAGTGATGAACTTTTGGAATCAGATTTGATTCGGGTATGCGGATATCCATAGAGTATTGGATATGTCAATTGAAATCACGAATGATTCAAAGGGCGAGACGGACTGACTTTCTTGTTTCCATCCGAGATTTCACCAGAACCATCAGCTGTATAAGGATGTTTAACTCTAAATCGTATATTTGACGGGTATAGTCAATAGAGTAAACAATTGTGCTAAGAACCCATCAAGATCCTGGTCTCATGGTGTGAATGGATTCACTTTGCATTCGAAGAATGAATGTACCGATATTCGATGAGGATAACACTAAGATTGCAATTTAGTTAATCACACAAATATTGCCTACTTTACATATGTAGAACCTACCAGCACATCAAAAATTATAACCGATGTCACCATCATATCCAATTCATGCATAAGCTCAGCACACACTTGTACTATCATTTCCTATATATACGTCAATCAGACACACAATTTTTTTATTTTCAGACTTTTTCTTATTTTCAACTTTATTCACATAGTCACATACTTCATCATTTTTATCAGGAAAATTATTTCAAATTAGAATCAAATAAACTCGGCAAACTCAGCATATTCAGTATATTTTTTTTTCCTTTTATTCTCCCCCTAAAATTATGATATTTTAAACTTGAAAATGAACAATCTTCACATATGATTGAAACAAAGAATGATGTAAACTTGAAGTAACATGTCGTTGTGACTAAGACTGTAAAAAGTCAAAGTCAGTCTGGGTCAAAGATGATCTGGGTACTTGTTTCTCATTGAGTTTGTATTGAATATGCAGAGTTTAACCGGGAGGACTATTAATAATGTTTGGCATGTTGATAGTGGTTGTTCAAGGCATATGACTCGACAAAGAGGGATTCTGGATAATTTTTGATCTTTTGATGATGGTTTTGTTGCTTTTCCTGGAGACAAAAAGGGAGGGAAAATTACTGGTCAGGGAGATGAGATATGATATGTAGTGATGAACTTTTGGAATCAGATTTGATTCGGGTATGCGGATATCCATAGAGTATTGGATATGTCAATTGAAATCACGAATGATTCAAAGGGCGAGACGGACTGACTTTCTTGTTTCCATCCGAGATTTCACCAGAACCATCAGCTGTATAAGGATGTTTAACTCTAAATCGTATATTTGACGGGTATAGTCAATAGAGTAAACAATTGTGCTAAGAACCCATCAAGATCCTGGTCTCATGGTGTGAATGGATTCACTTTGCATTCGAAGAATGAATGTACCGATATTCGATGAGGATAACACTAAGATTGCAATTTAGTTAATCACACAAATATTTCCTACTTTACATATGTAGAACCTACCAGCACATCAAAAATTATAACCGATGTCACCATCATATCCAATTCATGCATAAGCTCAGCACACACTTGTACTATCATTTCCTATATATACGTCAATCAGACACACAATTTTTTTATTTTCAGACTTTTTCTTATTTTCAACTTTATTCACATAGTCACATACTTCATCATTTTTATCAGGAAAATTATTTCAAATTAGAATCAAATAAACTCGGCAAACTCAGCATATTCAGTATATTTTTCTTTTTCTTTTATTCTCCCCCTAAAATTATGATATTTTAAACTTGAAAATGAACAATCTTCACATATGATTGAAACAAAGAATGATGTAAACTTGAAGTAACTTGTCGTTGTGACTAAGACTGTAAAAAGTCAAAGTCAGCTTGGGTCAAAGATGATCTGGGTACTTGTTTCTCATTGAGTTTGTATTGAATATGCAGAGTTTAACCGGGAGGACTATTAATAATGTTTGGCATGTTGATAGTGGTTGTTCAAGGCATATGACTCGACAAAGAGGGATTCTGGATAATTTTCGATCTTTTGATGGTGGTTTTGTTGCTTTTCCTGGAGACAAAAAGGGAGGGAAAATTACTGGTCAGGGAGATGAGATATGATATGTAGTGATGAACTTTTGGAATCAGATTTGATTCGGGTATGCGGATATCCATAGAGTATTGGATATGTCAATTGAAATCACGAATGATTCAAAGGGCGAGACGGACTGACTTTCTTGTTTCCATCCGAGATTTCACCAGAACCATCAGCTGTATAAGGATGTTTAACTCTAAATCGTATATTTGACGGGTATAGTCAATAGAGTAAACAATTGTGCTAAGAACCCATCAAGATCCTGGTCTCATGGTGTGAATGGATTCACTTTGCATTCGAAGAATGAATGTACCGATATTCGATGAGGATAACACTAAGATTGCAATTTAGTTAATCACACAAATATTGCCTACTTTACATATGTAGAACCTACCAGCACATCAAAAATTATAACCGATGTCACCATCATATCCAATTCATGCATAAGCTCAGCACACACTTGTACTATCATTTCCTATATATACGTCAATCAGACACACAATTTTTTTATTTTCAGACTTTTTCTTATTTTCAACTTTATTCACATAGTCACATACTTCATCATTTTTATCAGGAAAATTATTTCAAATTAGAATCAAATAAACTCGGCAAACTCAGCATATTCAGTATATTTTTCTTTTTCTTTTATTCTCCCCCTAAAATTATGATATTTTAAACTTGAAAATGAACAATCTTCACATATGATTGAAACAAAGAATGATGTAAACTTGAAGTAACATGTCGTTGTGACTAAGACTGTAAAAAGTCAAAGTCAGCCTGGGTCAAAGATGATCTGGGTACTTGTTTCTCATTGAGTTTGTATTGAATATGCAGAGTTTAACCGGGAGGACTATTAATAATGTTTGGCATGTTGATAGTGGTTGTTCAAGGCATATGACTCGACAAAGAGGGATTCTGGATAATTTTTGATCTTTTGATGGTGGTTTTGTTGCTTTTCCTGGAGACAAAAAGGGAGGGAAAATTACTGGTCAGGGAGATGAGATATGATATGTAGTGATGAACTTTTGGAATCAGATTTGATTCGGGTATGCGGATATCCATAGAGTATTGGATATGTCAATTGAAATCACGAATGATTCAAAGGGCGAGACGGACTGACTTTCTTGTTTCCATCCGAGATTTCACCAGAACCATCAGCTGTATAAGGATGTTTAACTCTAAATCGTATATTTGACGGGTATAGTCAATAGAGTAAACAATTGTGCTAAGAACCCATCAAGATCCTGGTCTCATGGTGTGAATGGATTCACTTTGCAATCGAAGAATGAATGTACCGATATTCGATGAGGATAACACTAAGATTGCAATTTAGTTAATCACACAAATATTTCCTACTTTACATATGTAGAACCTACTAGCACATCAAAAATTATAACCGATGTCACCATCATATCCAATTCATGCATAAGCTCAGCACACACTTGTACTATCATTTCCTATATATACGTCAATCAGACACACAATTTTTTTTATTTTCAGACTTCTTCTTATTTTCAACTTTATTCATATAGTCACATACTTCATCATTTTTATCAGGAAAATTATTTCAAATTAGAATCAAATAAACTCAGCATATTCAGTATATTTTTCTTTTTCTTTTATTCTCCCACTAAAATTATGATATTTTAAACTTGAAAATGAACAATCTTCACATATGATTGAAACAAAGAATGATGTACACTTGAAGGAACATGTCGTTGTGACTAAGACTGTAAAAAGTCAAAGTCAGCCTGGGTCAAAGATGATCTGGGTACTTGTTTCTCATTCAGTTTGTATTGAATGTGCAGAGTTTAACCGGGAGGACTATTAATAATGTTTGGCATGTTGATAGTGGTTGTTCAAGGCATATGACTGGACAAAGAGAGATTCTGGATAATTTTCGATCTTTTGATGGTGGTTTTGTTGCTTTTCCTGGAGACAAAAAGGGAGGGAAAATTACTGGTCAGGGAGATGAGATATGATATGTAGTGATGAACTTTTGGAATCAGATTTGATTTTGGTATGCGGATATCCATAGAGTATTGGATATGTCAATTGAAATCACGAATGAGTCATAGGGCGAGACGGACTGACTTTCTTGTTTCCATCCGAGATTTCACCAGAACCATAAGATGTATAAGGATGTTTAACTCTAAATCGTATATTTGACGGGTATAGTCAATAGAGTAAACAATTGTGCTAAGAACCCATCAAGATCCTGGTCTCATGGTGTGAATGGATTCACTTTGCATTCGAAGAATGAATGTACCGATATTCGATGAGGATAACACTAAGATTGCAATTTAGTTAATCACACAAATATTGCCTAATTTACATATGTAGAACCTACCAGCACATCAAAAATTGTAACCGATGTCACCAACATATCCAATTCATGCATAAGCTCAGCACACACTGGTACTATCATTTCCTATATATACGTCAATCAGACACACAATTTTTTTATTTTCAGACTTTTTCTTATTTTCAACTTTATTCACATAGTCACATACTTCATCATTTTTATCAGGAAAATTATTTCAAATTAGAATCAAATAAACTCAGCATATTCAGTATATTTTTCTTTTTCTTTTATTCTCCCCCTAAAATTATGATATTTTAAACTTGAAAATGAACAATCTTCACATATGATTGAAACAAAGAATGATGTACACTTGAAGGAAAATGTCGTTGTGACTAAGACTGTAAAAAGTCAAAGTCAGCATGGGTCAAAGATGATCTGGGTACTTGTTTCTCATTCAGTTTGTATTGAATGTGCAGAGTTTAACCGGGAGGACTATTAATAATGTTTGGCATGTTGATAGTGGTTGTTCAAGGCATATGACTGGACAAAGAGAGATTCTGGATAATTTTCGATCTTTTGATGGTGGTTTTGTTGCTTTTCCTGGAGACAAAAAGGGAGGGAAAATTACTGGTCAGGGAACAGTGTCAAATGATCTTATCACATTAGAGAAAGTTAATTTCGTGTCTCGGTTGGAATTTAATCTACTTAGTGTTTCTCAAGTGTGTGATAAAGACATACCAGTCAATTTTACAGCAAAGGAATGCTTATTCTTAAAGCATGAACTGGTTATTCCAGAAGATATGATTCTGATGCGTGCTCCTAGAAAATTCAACACATACGTGGTTGATATGAATGATCATAATACACCAGTAAATGTTTCATGTTTGTTATCAAAAGCGACTGGTTCAGAATCATATTTGTATCGACGAATGGGTCATGTGAATCTGAAAAACATGAATAACTTGGTTCATAAAGATTTGCTACGAGGATTGCCCAAGAAAGAATTCATAATTGAAGACAGTTGTATGTCATGTGCAAAGGGAAAACAGCACAAAAAGTCCCATCCAAGAAAAACCATAACAACTTTTACTAGACCTTTATTTCTGATACATATGGATTTGTTTGGTCCAGTTCGAGTTAAAAGCATTGCGAAGAAATCATATTGTCTTGTTATCACATATGACTTTTCAAGATTTTCATGGGTGTTTTTCCTTGCAACAAAGGTTGTGACACCTGAAACAATCATTGAGTTTGTCAAAAGGATTGAAAACATATGTGATGGCAAAGTATCAATCGTTCGCAGTGACAACGGAACAGAGTTTAAAAATCAACTGATAAATTCTTTTTTGTGCAGAAAAAAGAATAACACATCAGTATAGTGTTGCGAGAACACCACAACAGAATGGCATAGCTGAAAGGAAGAATAGAACTTTGATAGAAGTTGGTCGCACAATGCTTGAAGATTCAAAGTTTCCCATTATTTTCTAGGCTGAAGCAGTCAACATGGCATGCTATGTTTTGAACAGAGTTCTTATGGTGAAGCAACTTACAAAGACTTCTTATGAACTATTTTTTAAACGAAAGTCGTACATCATGTTCTTCAGGGCATTCGGGTGTTCTTGTACACTTTTAAACACACAAGATTCATTGCCAAAATTTGCAGCTGTTGGTGATGAATGCTATTTCCTGGGATACTCTTCATATCAGAAGGCTTACAGAGTATACAATAAGAGAACCAAAATTGTTCAAGAGTCCTACTATGTGGAATGGTAAGAATTGAATGTTCCTCCAGAGCAAAATGGACCTGACTGGTTCTTTGATGATGAATTAATTTTTAAGACTTTTGATCAGCAACTTCAAATGTATTCTGATGGAGCAAGTACTTCGGGTACTGTAACTGAGTCTCCTACAAGTAGTGATCAATCTGTTGAAAGGTTTATGGTTGGTCCACATCATGTGATTGTTCAAAATGAGATTTCTGACAATGTTACTTCATCAACTCATGTGACACCCGACATTTCAGGTCAATATCCGTACATGTATTAAACAAGTTTACATTACAATTATTTTTGTGATTTAATTAATTTCACAAACAAGGACATTAAGGTCTAACAAAAACCGAACATTGTCTCATTTCACATTTTGGTAATTCTAGGAGCTACCGGTTCGCGTGTCATATAAACCGACCAATACGAACGTTAGTGATTAAATTAAATAACCAGAAAAATATATATACATATATATTACATAAACTTTACGTTGGTCAATAATTTATTTTTAGACTAAAACATACGGTATAAGTAAAAGTAAAATAACGAACCCTTTCGAAGACGTTACCACGTATCGTCACCTTTAGGTATTTATACCTACGAATAATCACCTCAACGAATTATACAATCTAAGATTTAAATATTTTTCATTAACAAGCCATAAACTTGCTAAATTTACAATGCCGTGAGAAATCTAAACCGAATTAAATTACCCCCTTAAAACTCTAATTGATATTAATACTCTTAATAAACTAATACTTAAAACTAATTATTAACCCTCAAACCACTTTTTGACTTTCTCGGCAGAAGTCAGAGAAGACCACTCCCCCCTTCACTCGTCCCATACCATACCTGAGAAAACTCAGATAAAACCATACCTTCTCAGTCTCAACCTCACAATCTCTGTCATATTTCTCATTTCATACGACAAATTTTCCCCAAATTCTCTCCAAATCGAAGTCAAGTTCTAAGGCAAAACCTACCATAATTCGGTGTTTTAAGAAGAACTTCAAGTGTTTCTAAAGGAAATTTAACAGAAGAATCAAGATCATTCTCTGTTTTCTCTCATCATCTTCATCTCTGTTTTAAGGTAAAAACTCGATACTATCTACATTATTTTCTTTAAAACCGTAGCTAAACATATAAAATATTCAAACGCAAGTAAGATAACAAGAAAAGTGTGTCGAATTCAAGATTAAAACATAAAAATATGTGGACTGATTCTGTCAAACAGAAGTCCAGTAATCGAAACTATAGTTTCGATATCAGTTACTCAATCGAAACTAGGAGTTTCGATACCTGTTACTCAATCGAAACTAGGAGTTTCGATACATGTTTACTCAATCGAAACTAGGAGTTTCGATACTAGTTGTTCAATCGAAACTAGGTAGTTTCGATATCCTTCTTGTCAATCGAAACTAGGAAGTTTCGACAACTGTCATACTCAATCGAAACTAGGTAGTTTCGATACCCATCTACTCAATCGAAACTAGGAAGTTTCGATACTCAATTGCCCAATCAAAACTAGGTAGTTTCGATACCTGTGTCAGTCCCCTTTTGGGCAGTAACTTAAGAAACAAGTGTTGAACCACTAAGAGGATATTTTAAACAAAAACAACCAGATTTACAAAGTCGGTGAACAATTTCCAATATGAGACGTTCGGTCTTAACACAATTTACCCTTTGATGATTAGGGTATGAATAGTCAAGTTTGACTACAACAAGTATCATTACAAACATACACAAAAACAAGGTGAGTTTCACGGCCCCTTTTTACTGTTTTCTATATTTGAGGGAAAAACATACTTACAACTATTTTATGGGATAACAAGAGAATAAGACAACTTTTATGTTTACATGGGATGAGAACAACAAGTTCAGGCCGCTAAAGTCCCGTGGAACAACGTAGTAACCATTAACTGTAGCCTAGGGTCCTATGAATAGTACTATGGAGAGTGACGTCTCCCGGTCATGGTTAGTCGCGCTAACCACAATCTGGAGGATTTATGGCCGCATAGAACCGGATAACGAAATTAGGGGCGTGTACAATTGTCATGGTTTGGTTACGCCTCATGTATGAACATATTATTTGTATTCCTAGCTAGTTTACAAATGGGTCAACAATTCTTATTCTGTTTATTACATGCACCTGAAACTGTTTACAAACAATTGAATTTTACAAATAACTATTTGATTAAACCTGTGAACTCACCAACCTAGTGTTGACAATTTTAAGTATGTTTTTCAGGAAATTGAACGTGATCGCAAGGTTAGCAATGTAGATTACATGCATGTACGATGGATACAACTTTTGGGGGATTTCTCTTGTATAACTCATTGTAATGGAGTCATATTTGCGAAATCTTCACTTTTTGTAAACTCAATTTACATTTTGAAATGTAAAACTTTAAACTTGTCTATGTATCCATTTATCATGTATGTGTTTGCGGTAATCATATGCTTTGGAAACCATGTAACGTCGCGCCTCGCGTTTCCGCCTTGGCGGGGTGTGACAGATTGGTATCAGAGCCATTGATTATAGCCAACTAGGAGTCTAAAAATCGAACCTAGTCTATAATTTAAATGACTCACTGAGACGTTTTCCATTGCATATGCATTTCATAACTTATCATCCTATTGTACGGATATCGTAGACACTGAATATCGTCACACACTAACCCCATTTCAACTTCAGACCCATGGCACCCAAAAGAAGGACACCGCGTGACACTACTGGTGAAAACAACACGACGATTTCCACAGAAGTTGAGCAACTCATATCCCAATGTGTAGCCGCCGCCTTAGAGCAGTACGAAGCCAATCGGAATAACAGCGGAGGAAATGGTAGTGGTAGCGGAGGAGGTGCAGGAGGCAGTGACACTACTGGAGGTTCTAAAGGTAATAGGATGTGTAAACACCTCTGAAACACAGTCACGATCTAAGATAACAACATTATTAAAATATTGACTTGTGACCCTACAGATGCTTCGAACAAGAAGTGCACTTATAAGGCTTTTCTATCCTGCAACCCTCGCAACTTCAATGGCACCGAGGGTGCAGTAGGCCTGATGAGGTGGATTGAGAAGATGGAATCTGTAATTGATATCAGTGAATGCACAGCTGACTGTATGGTGAAATATGCCACTTGCACACTTGCTGACAAAGCATTAACCTGGTGGAATTCTCAGATGAAAACCTTGGGAAGGCAGACTGCCTACCAGCTATCTTGGGATGATCTAAAAGCCATGATGATCGAGGAGTACTGTCCTCGAAATGAGTTGCAAAAGATCGAATCTGAAATGTGGAATTTACAAATGATAGGAGATGATGTGGATGGTTACACTGACCGATTCAATGAGTTAGCAAGTTTAGTGCCACACATGGTCACGCCAGAATACAAGAAAGTTGAAAGATATTTGTGGGGTCTTGCTCCTCAAATCCGAAGCCTGGTAACTTCATCGAACCCTATGGATGCCAAGAGCGCTATAATTCTAGCTTCCAAACTAAGAGATAATGCTGTGCATGATGGTTTGTTTGAGAAGAAGGAGACCGAGGAAGGAAGGTCTGGGGAAAAGAGGAAATGGTTTGGAAAGCTAAGTAATCAAAACAAGAATCAAACTAATAAGAGACCTGAAATTATGAAAGCCTATGCTGTCAACACTGTGGAACAGAAAGGATACCTTGGAACACTACCGAAGTGTGACAAATGTGGGTATCATCACAGTGGAAGGTGTACCCAGTGTGGAAAATGTAAAAAGCATGGGCATCTAGCCCATAACTGTTGGAACAATGCGAACCCTAATAAGACCAATCAAGTAGCTGGAAAGGTCAACCCATGAGCAGAAAGGATGAATCAGGGATGCTTTGAGTGTGGAGATCCAAAGCACTTTAGAAAAGACTGTCCAAAGTTGAAGAACCGAAATGACAATCAGGCCCGTGGAAGAGCGTTTGTGATGGGGGCTGGTGACGCGCGACAAGATCCGAACATTGTCACTGGTACGTTCCCGATAAATAATCACTATGCCTCTATACTTTTCGATACGGGTGCTGATATGAGTTTTGTGTCAAATGACTTTAAGTCCCTACTCGGTATTAAGCCTAGCAAACTAGACCAAAATTATACAATTGAATTAGCAAACGGGAAATTAATTAAAACTGGGGAAGTCATTCAGGGTTGTACCTTATGTTTTAAGAACCACACATTTAGTATAGACCTACTACCTGTTGACTTGGGAAGTTTTGACGTTGTTATTGGTATGGATTGGTTGTCGAAGAATCACGCCGAGATTGTTTGTTTTGAGAAGATTGTTCATATTCCTCTCCCGAACGGAGAAGTTCTTTCGGTTCAAGGTGAGAAGAGTGGAGTCACATTGAGGATGATAAAATGCATGAAAGCTCGTTAGTACCTACGTAAAGGCTATTGCGTATTCCTGGCGCACGTCGTCGAGAAGAAACCTGAGAAACGTCGACTTGAAGAGATACCAATTGTTAAAGATTACCCTGAAGTTTTTCCTGATGACTTACCTGGATTACCACCACCGAGGCAAGTCGAATTCCGAATCAGCTTGGTACCAGGAGCCGCACCGGTTGCGCGATCACCGTATCGACTAGCACCTTCCGAGATGCAGGAATTATCTAATCAACTGCAAGTGTTGCTTGATAAAGGTTTCATAAGACCGAGTTTCTCACCTTGGGGAGCTCCGGTCCTATTCGTAAAGAAAAAGGATGGAACCTTTAGGATGTGTATTGATTACCGAGAATTAAACAAGCTGACAATCAAAAACCGGTATCCTCTTCCTCGAATAGATGATTTGTTTGATCAACTTCAAGGTTCCAACTTCTATTCTAAAATTGATCTACGATCAGGGTATCATCAACTGAAAATTCAGGAAGAAGATATACCAAAAACGGCTTTTAGGACTCGTTACGGTCAGTACGAGTTCCTAGTTATGCCATTTGGTTTGACGAACGCACCAGCTGTTTTTATGGATCTCATGAACCGCGTGTGCAAGCCGTACTTGGATAAATTCGTGATTGTGTTTATCGATGACATATTGATATACTCACGAACCAAGGAGGATTATGAACACCATCTGAAATTAATCTTAGAACTACTCAGGAATGAGAAGCTTTATGCTAAATTCTCTAAGTGTGAGTTTTGGATCCGAGAGGTTCACTTTCTCGGACACGTCATCAATAAGAATGGTATTCACGTAGACCCATCCAAGATTGAAGCTATAAAAAACTGGGAAGCACCAAGAACTCCGACTGAGGTACGTCAATTTCTTGGGTTGGCAGGCTATTACAGGCGATTCATCGAGAATTTTTCAAAAATAGCCCTGCCTTTAACCACATTAACCCAGAAAGAAAAGAAGTTTGATTGGAGTGACAAGCAAGAGTCAGCTTTTCAATTGCTGAAGCAGAAGCTGTGTAGTGCACCGATCTTATCCCTTCCTGAGGGAATCGATAATTTTGTCGTATACTGCGATGCATCACACCAAGGACTTGGTTGTGTGTTAATACAAAAAGACAAAGTCATCGCTTATGCCTCACGACAACTAAAAGTGCACGAAAAGAATTATACGACCCATGACTTGGAGTTGGGCACAGTTGTGTTTGCACTCAAGATTTGGAGACATTATCTTTACGGTACAAGATGCACTATCTTTACTGATCACAAGAGTCTTCAACATATCTTCGATCAAAAGGAACTCAACATGAGACAACGCCGTTGGGTAGAGCTACTGTAACATCTCGGATTTTTAGTATTCCTATTTCAATTCAATATAATGCAATTTCAAGTTCTATACTCGTGCAATGTCTCATTATTTTCTCGCCGTAAATTTAATGCAATGATTCTATACAAATTCGCAAATTTTACTCGATTATTTACATTTAAACGCTATACAAGAAACTATTTGGTACAAACTTATCAAACCTGAAAAGTCAAGGACTAAAGTTGAAAAATATCAAGAAAACCCTGGTTAGCACGGTCGTGCTTCATCCTAGCACGGTCGCGCCAAGTGCTTTGGCACGGTCGCGCCTATCTTGGCACGGTCGCGCCTGCGTAACAGTCGAAATGTAAATGCAGTTTCAAAACGCCCGATTGTTCGAAATTCAAAACCGATACGTTTCATTTTCTTTGACAAAGAAAATAATTTTGCCATTTACGATCATTACCATTCGATTGCATATTCTCTCAAGAAAAGCGTCCAAATTATCTCCCAAGCCTCGAATCTCTGTTTTCGATCAAAATTCTACCAATTATTCAAGGAACTCGATCCTCGATCATTTCTAAAGTTTCTAAAGGGTTGGATCAGCCGGAATCGCAGCAGAAGCTGCCGGAAGCCAATCTTGCCGTCGCCGGAACTCCTTTCTTCTGATCGCTATCAATTCCCTTCTTTTTGAGGTAATTAAATCATCCCTCTCTTTCGTTTCGGTCCATGTATCAAAAGCCCTCCGTCAATTCGGGCTTTCATTACAGGAATCATTCAGAACCAGAATCCTTTTTATAAGAAAAATGGTTTAATCGGAATCACTCCTAATCATGTTATTAATACAATTAAAATATCTCAGAACACTCGTAATAACCCATAAATGAAAAGCCCTAACAATTTCACCAATTAAAATACAAGAAATTCTCGATTCGTGTCTGAATTGGAATAGACACGGTCGCGCTAATCATCAAGCGCGGCCGTGCCTCTTTTAGCGCGGTCGTGCCGTTTATCAGCGCGGTCGTGTCCTCCTGTCCAGACCTTGTCATGCCCTCTGGGATAGTCCCTGTTGTGTCCAAAGATCATAGACACGACCGTGCCGGGCCAAGGCACGGTCGTGCCTGTCAAACTTGTCTAGATTGTGCTCCTGTTGATCAACCCGGTCGCGCCCCGACTAGCGCGGTCGCGCCCGTGGCTTGAGCACGATCGTGTCCTTCCGAGGCACGGTCGTGCTAGACTCAGAAATTTTAACAGAATATCAATTTTATATATTTTAATCAGTAAACATTACAGATTTTATAAAAATATGTTTTCTGTATTTAAAAATAGATTAAAAGTTTAATCTTGGCACAAAAATAATTTATTGAAAAGTTTATAAAAAAAAATTAATATTTATTATCTTTACTTAAATGATATTTTAAGTTACAAAATTTATAAATAATGAGTAGTTATTTAATTTACATTTTAAATAAAAAATTATTTATTTATTTATACTTAATTACAATTAATATTTATATTATTTCATAAACTATAGTTATACACTTACTTATTTAATTCAAACCTAATTAAATTGTCTCAAACATATTTTATCTCAAACTTTATACGTTTTTCTTATCCAACACTTTTTAAATACAAACCAATGGTTTTATATACAAATCCAACTTTCATTTTAGACTTAAACTTTATGCATCTATGTGATTCAATACATATTACTCTTTAGGTTAAAGTGTGCATTTCATGGATCTTAATTGCTATCTATATTCCTTGTTAGCTTCACTTCCATACCAAGTGAGTATTCACAACCCTTTTTCTCTTTTACACTTTTGGGGTGGAACATGAACTCTATACTCATTACACATTACACATTTACATTTACACAAACAACACAAGTGCAAAAATTTGAGCTTTGTGCCCGAGTGCTAGGTGTGTTAACCTTTGTATGCTCTTATGTGCAATCATTAACTATACAAGCCGACGGTTTTCAATGATGGATCTATTGAGTCTGACAAACCCACCCATGGTACGCGGTGATTGAAACAGACAACACATTTGTTTTGCATGCTAGTTACAAGGTTTGATTGTACATTTGGTTACACAATAGTTACTCCCCATAAACGCCTTATTTATCATGTCATGTAAAGGATTTGTTTTCATCTATATGCTATCTATATACAACTGTGTTATACTCACCAACTTTTTAGTTGACTTTATTTTATTCATGTTTCAGGCCCCAATATGTGAGATTGATTCAAGACGTGTTCAACATAGGATTTGGACTTAGCAAAATAAATCAAGAATTTTATGAGTTGTTATGTTTCTTGTTTGAATTTGATCTTGTACTTGGATTTCTTGTAATGCAAATTTGACTTTAATATATTTCAATTTAGTCAACCATGTGCTATGAACAGTCTTACATGTCCCGCCCCGATGATTCCGCCATCGGTCGGGGTGTGACAGCTACTGAATGATTACGACTGTGATATCAAGTATCACCCTAGTAAGGTAAACGTCGTAGCATATGCCTTGAGTCGTAAGGAACGGGTTAAAACTCTTCGTGTTCGTGCCCTAGGATTGACAATTCATACGAGTCTCACGATTCAAATACGGATGGCACAACAAGAGGCAATCAAAGAAGAAAACATTCATAATGAAGCTTTACGAGGAATGATCAGACAGTTGGAACCAAAGTCAGATGATATTTTATACTTCATGAATAGAATCTGGGTGCCGAGTAACGGTAACTTACGGGAGTTGGTTATGGACGAAGCCCACAAGTCCAGGTACTCCATTCACCCGGGTTCAGATAAGATGTATAAGGATCTGAAAGAACACTATTGGTGGCCGAACATGAAAGGAGAAATTGCTGTTTATGTCGGTAAATGCCTGACGTGTTCAAAGGTAAAGGCAGAACATCAGAAACCGTCGGGATTGTTACAACAACCCGAGATACCTCAATGGAAATGGGAACAGATTTCTATGGATTTCATCACGAAGTTACCCAGGACGTCCAGCGGTTATGACACAATATGGGTAATTGTCGATCGTCTGACAAAATCAGCTCATTTTCTACCTATCAAAGAGACGGATAAAACCGAGAAACTTGCAAAGCTTTATATCAAGGAAATTGTGGCTAGGCATGGAGTGCCAATTTCTATTATCTCTGATAGAGACAGCAGATTCGTGTCTAGAATCTGGAAATCATTACAAGAAGCCATGGGCACACGTCTTGACATGAGCACGGCATATCACCCACAAACGGACGGTCAAAGTGAAAGTACTATCCAAACATTAGAAGATATGCTCCGTGCGTGTGTAATTGATTTCGGAAGAAATTGGGATACTCATTTACCATTGGCGGAGTTTTCCTATAATAACAGTTACCACACGAGCATTAAGGCATCTCCGTTTGAAGCTTTATATGGTCGTAAATGCCGCTCACCGTTATGTTGGGCGGAAGTTGGTGAAAAACATTTGACAGGCCCTGAGATTGTCCAGGAAACCACTGATAAGATCTTCAAAATTAAGGACCGTCTGAAAGCGGCCCGAGACAGACAGAAGAGCTATGCTGATAACAGATGGAAACCATTAGAATTTCAAATTGGTGACCGAGTAATGTTAAAAGTCTCACCATGGAAAGGCGTTGCAAGTTTTGGTAACCGTGGTAAGCTCAACCCTAGATACGTTGGACCTTTTGAAATACTGGCTAGGGTTGGCCCTGTAGCTTACAAGCTTAAATTGCCACAAGAACTAAGCAATGTACATGATACGTTTCATGTATCAAATCTCAAGAAGTGTTTATCAGACGAGACGTTAATTATACCACCTGATGAGATTCACATAGACGACAGGTTGCATTTCATCGAGGAACCGATTGAGATTTCAGATTGGAAAGTTCAAAAGCTGAGACGTAGTCGAATCAAACTGGTTAAAGTACGTTGGAACTCAAAACGTGGTCCTGAGTATACATGGGAACGAGAAGATCAAATGAAGACGAAATACCCCTCCTTGTTTAAGGATACACCAATTCAAGAAGACACGAATGGAATTTCGGGACTAAATTCTTTTAACATGGGGAGAATGTGACACCCGACATTTCAAGTCAATATCCGTACATGTATTAAACAAGTTTACATTACAATTATTTTTGTGATTTAATTAATTTCACAAACAAGGACATTAAGGTCTAACAAAAACCGAACATTGTCTCATTTCACATTTTGGTAATTCTAGGAGTTACCGGTTCGCGTGTCATATAAACCGACCAATACGAACGTTAGTGATTAAATTAAATAACCAGAAAAATATATATACATATATATTACATAAACTTTACGTTGGTCGATAATTTATTTTTAGACTAAAACATACGGTATAAGTAAAAGTAAAATAACGAACCCTTTCGAAGACGTTACCACGTATCGTCACCTTTAGGTATTTATACCTACGAATAATCACCTCAACGAATTATACAATCTAAGATTTAAATATTTTTCATTAACAAGCCATAAACTTGCTAAATTTACAATGCCGTGAGGAATCTAAACCAAATTAAATTACCCCCTTAAAACTCTAATTGATATTAATACTCTTAATAAACTAATACTTAAAACTAATTATTAACCCTCAAACCACTTTTTGACTTTCTCGACAGAAGTCAGAGAAGACCACTCCCCCCTTCATTCGTCCCATACCATACCTGAGAAAACTCAGATAAAACCATACCTTCTCAGTCTCAACCTCACAATCTCTGTCATATTTCTCATTTCATACGGCAAATTTTCCCCAAATTCTCTCCAAATCGAAGTCAAGTTCTAAGGCAAAACCTACCATAATTCGGTGTTTTAAGAAGAACTTCAAGTGTTTCTAAAGGAAATTTAACAGAAGAATCAAGATCATTCTCTGTTTTCTCTCATCATCTTCATCTCTGTTTTAAGGTAAAAACTCGATACTATCTACATTATTTTCTTTAAAACCATAGCTAAACATACAAAATATTCAAACGCAAGTAAGATAACAAGAAAAGTGTGTCGAATTCAAGATTAAAACATAAAAATATGTAGGACTGATTCTGTCAAACAGAAGTCCAGTAATCGAAACTATAGTTTCGATATCAGTTACTCAATCGAAACTAGGAGTTTCGATACCTGTTACTCAATCGAAACTAGGAGTTTCGATACATGTTTACTCAATCGAAACTAGGAGTTTCGATACTACTTGTTCAATCGAAACTAGGTAGTTTCGATATCCTTCTTGTCAATCGAAACTAGGAAGTTTCGACAACTGTCATACTCAATCGAAACTAGGTAGTTTCGATACCCAACTACTCAATCGAAACTAGGAAGTTTCGATACTCAATTGCCCAATCGAAACTAGGTAGTTTCGATACCTGTGTCAGTCCCCTTTTGGGCAGTAACTTGGAACTGTTTTTTTAGCGAAACAAGTGTTGAACCACTAAGAGGATATTTTAAACAAAAACAACCAGATTTACAAAGTCGGTGAACAATTTGCAATATGAGACGTTCGGTCTTAACACAATTTACCCTTTGGTATTTAGGGTACGAATTGTCAAGTTTGACTACAACAAGTATCATTACAAACATACACAAAAACAAGGTGAGTTTCATGGCCCTTTTTTACTGTTTTCTATATTTGGGGGAAAAACATACTTACAACTATTTTATGGGATAACAAGAGAATAAGACACGACTTTTATGTTTACATGGGATGAGAACAACAAGTTGAGGCCGCTAAAGTCCCCTAGAACAACGTAGTAACCATTAACTGTAGCCTAAGGTCCTATGAATAGTACTATGGAGAGTGACGTCTCCCGGTCATGGTTAGTCGCGCTAACCACAATCTGGAGGATTTATGGCCGCATAGAACCGGATAACGAAATTAGGGGCGTGTACAATTGTCATGGTTTGGTTACGCCTCATGTATGAACATATTATTTGTATTCCTAGCTAGTTTACAAATGGGTCAACAATTCTTATTCTGTTTATCACATGCACCTGAAACTGTTTACGATCAATTGAATTTTACAAAGAACTATTTGATTAAACATGTGAACTCACCAACCTAGTATTGACAATTTTAAGTATGTTTTTCAGGAAATTGAACGTGATCGTAAGGTTAGCAATGTAGATTGCATGCATGTACGATGGATACAACTTTTGGGGGATTTCTCTTGTATAACTCATTGTAATGGAGTCATATTTGCGAAATCTTCACTTTTTGTAAACTCAATTTACATTTTGGAATGTAAAACTTTAAACTTGTCTATGTATCCATTTATCATGTATGTGTTTGTGGTAATCATATACTTTGGAAACCATGTAACGTCGCGCCTCGCGTTTCCCCCTTGGCTGGGTGTGACAACTCAAACACAAGAAGATCATATTGACAATTCAGTTACTAATGCTGATTCTGAAGTACAAGAAGTTTATATTACTAATGACGAACCAGCAATTAGTGAAGTTCTGTTAGATCCTATAAATGATCAGACTGAGGATGTTATTTAAACAAGTTCTTCAAGTGTTGAAGATTCAAGTGATCAATCACCAGATTTGAATGTTTCAAATACGCTAGAATCTTTGCAAGTTGATACTATCTGTCACACCCCAACCGACGGCGGAAACATCGGGCGGGACATGTAGACTGTTCATGAGCACAAGGTTCACTAAATTGAAATATATTAATCATCCAAATTCATTTCAAGTATTCAAGACAAAACCAAATCAAACCAAGTACATAAAATGAAATACATAATCCTTTATTAAAAATTATCTAGGTCTAAAACTTATGTGTAGCAAGTCTTGATCAAAATCACACATTAGTACCTGAAACATGAATAAAATAAGGTCAACTAAAAAGTTGGTGAGCATACACAGGTTTGTATATAGATAGCATATAGGTTATGAATAAACAAATCCTTACATAACATGATAAAATAAGGCATTTATGGAGAGCAGCTATTGTGTAACCAAGTACAATCAAACCTTTGTAACTAGCATGCAAAATTGTGTTGTCGGTAACAATCACCCCAATCTGGGTGGGTTTGTCAGACTCAATAGATCTATCATTGTTTACCGTCGGCTTGAATAGTTAATCATTGCACATAAATTGCACACAAAAGTTAGCATAACTAGCACTAAGGCATAAAGCTCAAATTGCACACATGAATGTAAAGAAGATTTGTATTTGTATAGTTTGTGTAAATGTAAGCAATAGTATTGTATAGTTTTCATGTTCCACCCTAAAAAGTGTAAAAGAGTAAAAGGGGCTATGTAATACTCACTTGATTCAAAAGGCGTAGCTAACACGAGAGACTAGATAGTAATATGATCCTTGTAATGCACAACGTTAACCTAGATTGGAATGTATATTGAATTAATAGTGTGCACAATAGTCTATGTCTAAGTCTAGGGTTGAATTGGACGTTTGTATAAAGTTAGTGGTTTGTTCTTGAAATGTATTGTATAAAATGAAAGGTTTGAAATAAATATTTTTAGAACATTGTGATCAAAGTTTGAGTTTGAATAACTAAATAAATAAATTACAAAATTATTATTTATTTACTTAGTCATAAAAATAATGTAGGTATTAGGGGTAATTAAGTATAACTTAATTAAATAATTCTTAAATATAAATTAAATAAATAATTTTTTCTTATTTATTTATTTATAAAATATGTAACCTAGTCTTTTAGTCATAAAAATGTATCAGGTATTTTATATTAAATATAAATTTAGTAAATAAATTTCGTTAATCTATTTTTTTTATAAATATGTGTAAAAGGGGTTGTATAAATAATATCTAAGTGTATGGTTTAATAATAAATTTAATTTTTGTAGGTTTTAATTAAATAATTTCTATTTATTTTAGAATAGAAATTTGATCTCTTTTAAATATAAATCTTTATAAAATAAATCATTTTTATCCAAAAATTCATTGGAAATGCTTATTGTTTTTAAAATATAAAATTTAGTATTCTGCCAAGAATTTCTCACACACACGACCGTGCCTGGGACAAGGCACGATTGTGCTAGGACCACGGGCGCGACCATGCTAGTCAGGACGCGACCGTGTTGATCAAACAGAAGACATAACTAAGTTGTTCACTAGGCACGACCGTGTCTTAGCCAGGCACGACCGTGTCTAGGGTTCTGAGGCACGACCAAGTCTAGTCAAGAGGCACGACCAGGTCTAAGTGTGTGAGGCACGACCGCGCTGGGATTAGCACGACCGTGTCTCATGAAGCACGACCGCGCTAGAAGACTAGCGTGACCGTGTCTGTTCCAAAACATAAATGAATTGCTTAAATCTTATATTGTTAATGTTGGAAATCATAGGGCTTTTATCCATTAGGTGATTTCGAGTCTATTTGTATAGGTTAATTGTATTTAAAACATGTACAAAGTATGATTCGATTAAACCATTTTAGAATGAACCCTAGATTCGGGTTCGTGTTAAATTGGATATTGTAAGCCCAAATCAGGTTGGGGATTTTGATCTGTGGACTAAAACGAAGGTGTAGGAGGTTTCAATTACCCAGAATGATGATGAATCGATGGCGTACGGATAGAACCAGTTCCGGCGACGACGGGTTTGATTTCTGGCGTCCTCTGCTACAACTCCGGCTGTCTCAGTGTTCTCGGGAGCTTCAGAGAGGGTCGATGATGCGTTTGCTTGGGGAATTGCAATCAGAATAGACGAGTTTTGGTTCAAATGAAAGGATTTCGGTTTTTTTTAGACTAATTGAATTTCTTGGAGTTATTGGACGTAATTGTGGGCATTAATCGATTAATTGTTTTCGTTACTGGTAATGATGTGTATATCGGTTACGAATTCAAACGATTCTGCGTGTAAAAACTGTATTTACGTTTTAACTGACGCGAGGCGGGACCGTGCCTATACGAGGCGCGACCGTTCCAAAGCAAGGCGCGCGACCGTGCCAGAACAAGGCGTGACCATGCCTATTAGGGTTTCTTGTTAATTTATAAAATCAGTCCTTGCAAATTTCAGTTTTGATAGATTTGTATAAATATAACCTTATTTAGAATTTTAATAGGGTATACCCGTGTAAAATTTGCGGATTTGCATTGGAACATAGTATTTAATTGTTGGTACGAATAGAACAAGTCAGTGTACTAGAATTGGGTTTGAAATGTATCACATTGAACTAAAATACAAATAATGAAAATCAGAAATGTTACAGTATCCCCATGTTGAGGGAATTTGTCCTGAAATTTAGTTAGTGGAGGCGACCGCATTTACATTCCCAATGTTCCCAAGTAAACTCTGGACCACGTTTAGATTCCCAACGAACTTTGACAATAGGAATACGGCTTCGTTTGAGCTGTTTGACTTCGCGATCCATGATTTCCACTGGTCTCTCAACGAAGTACATCGTATCATCAATGTGCACGTCGTCAAGAGGTATGTGGAGATTCTCATCAGCAAGACATTTCTTCAGATTAGACACGTGAAATATAGGATGCACATTGCCAAGTGATGGAGGTAAGTCGAGTTTGTAAGCCACTTTTCCAATCCTTTCGAGGATCTTG
This sequence comes from Smallanthus sonchifolius, assembly GCA_023525975.1. NCBI lineage: Eukaryota > Viridiplantae > Streptophyta > Magnoliopsida > Asterales > Asteraceae > Smallanthus > Smallanthus sonchifolius. The sequence goes on from CM042045.1 coordinate 32,208,881, forward strand.
AATGGACCCACATAGCGAGGTGCTAACTTGCCTTTCTTTCCAAAACGGATTACACCCTTCCACGGAGACACCATTAGAAGAACGAGGTCACCGACTTGGAATTCCAAGGGTTTTCGTCGTTGTCTTCATAACTCTTTTGCCGACTTCTCGCTACTCGAATGTTGTCACGGATTTGGATAATCTTGTCGGATGTTTCTTGAATTAGCTCGGGACCGGTGATTTGTGCTTCGCCAATCTCGTTCCAACAGATAGGAGAACGACACTTGCGACCATAGAGAGCTTCAAATGGAGCCATGTTGATACTCATGTGGTGGCTATTATTGTAGGAGAACTCGATTAGGGATAGATGTGAATCCCAATTGCCACCAAAATCAATTACATTTGGCAACATAGTGGGCAATGTCCTTCTTCATACCAGGCCACCAATATTGTTGACGAATATCTTGGTACATTTTATCCGCACCAGGATGAATAGAATAACGAGTCTTGTGAGCCTCGTTCATGAGAAATGCACGGAGATCATCGCGATCGGGAACCCAAATACGGTTCAAGTAATCAAGTAAGCCATTGGGTTTCGGTTCAAGCTGGAGTTCAACACCACACGACATTTCCTCGTACATGTTACCCTCGGTGACTGAGACATGTTGAGCTTCTAAGATTCGATTTTGAATGTCGATTTGAATTCAGACACATTGAAGCATGACATGGTCCTTTCGACTCAAAGCGTCAGCTACAACATTCGCTTTGCCGGGATGGTAATGAATCTCGCAGTCATAGTCGTTAATAAGTTCAACCCAACGTCTTGCCTCATATTGAGTTCTTTATTATTGAAGATGTGTTGGAGACTTTTGTGGTCGGTGAATACCACAAATTTTGTGCCATAGAGGTAATGTCTCCAAATCTTTAATGCGAATACGACCGCACCTAACTCGAGGTCGTGCGTCGTATAATTCTTCTCATGAATCTTAAGTTGTCTTGATGCATAAGCGATTACTTTGCCTCGTTGCATGTGGACACAACCAAGACCTTGGTTGGAAGCATCACAGTAGACAACTAGATCATCATTCCCATCAGGGAGGGTCAAAATAGGAGCATTGCACAACTTTTGCTTGAGAGTTTGGAAAGCTTCTTCTTGTTTTTATCCCCATTCATAAGTTTTACCCTTGTGGGTTAAAGCGGTAAGAGGGACAGCAATCTTAGAGAAATTTGAGATGAAGCGACGATAATATCCCGCAAGACCAAGAAATGAACAACTTCGGTGGGAGTCTTCGGGGCATTCCAATTCTTAACAGATTCGATCTTAGCAGGGTCAGCAGCCTTTTCGTTGACGATATGACCCAGAAATTGAACCTCCTTTAGCCAAAATTCACATTTGGAGAACTTGGCATATAGTTGCTCTTTCTTCAAGAGGTCCAAAACCAACTTAAGATGATGCTCATGGTCGGCTTTAATCTTGGAGTAGATTAAGATATCGTCAATGAAGACGATCACAAATTTATCAAGGTACGGTTTGCACACACCATTCATGAGGTCCATAAAAACTGCGGGTGCATTGGTTAGTCCAAAAGGCATGACCATGAACTCGTAGTGACCATACCTTATTCGGAAAGCAGTCTTTGGAATATCTTCCTCTTGTACAAGGAGTTGGTGATAACCAGATCGAAGATCAATCTTCGAGAAGCAAGTAGAACCTTGAAGTTGATCAAAGATATCATCGATTCTAGGCAAGGGATAACGGTTCTTGATGGTAAGCTTGTTGAGTTCACGGTACTCAATACACATGCGGAATGATCCATCCTTCTTTTTGACGAATAAAATGGGTGCACCCCACGGTGAATGACTTGGACAGATGAAGCCCTTGTCGGAGAGCTCTTGGAGTTGACTTGCAAGTTCTTGCATTTCGGAAGGTGCAAGACGGTAAGGAGCTCTAGCCATGGGGTTAGCTCCGAGTACAAGGTCAATGTGAAATTATACTTGTCGAACGGGTGGAAGACCGGATAGATCTTCGGGAAATACTTCAGGAAAATCATGAATGATGGGAATGTGTTAGATACTCTTCTCTTTGACATCCTTTTGAACAACATGAGCTAAGAAGGCTACGTACTTCTTTCGTAAGTACTTTTGGGCGGTAGTGCATGACATTAACTTGAGTCCTTTGCAAGGCTTTTCACCAAAGACCCTTAACTTTTCTCCCGACGGTAGAGATATTCGGATGCACTTCTCGAAACAGATGACTTCGGCATGATGATTTGATAGCCAATCCATGCCTATGATGATATCAAAACTTCCTAGTGGCATATGTACAAGGTTGAGTGGAAATGTATGATCATCAAGTTCTAGGGAGCAGTCGTGAATAACAGAGTCAATTGTAAGGGAGTCACCATTTGCTATTTCGACGGTGAAGGTTTTCTCTAATTGGGATCGTGTCTTTGCAAGTAAGGGTTCAAAGTTAAGTGACACAAAACTTTTATCGGCACCGGTATCAAATAAAATGGAGGCATATTGACTATTAACAAGGAAGGTACCGTTGACCACGTCATTGTTGGCCTGGGCTTCATTGGAGTTTATGTTGAAAGCATGCCCACGAGCTCCGCCTTGTCTAGCATTGATTAACCGTGGGCACTGATCACGGAAATGATTTGGGTTGCCGCATTCATAACAAGCACTCCCATTTGCAATAGCGGGAACACCTTGATTAGCCACTTGGGGGTTGGTTCGATTCGGTGGGTTGACTTGGCCTGCAAGTGCTTTGGCTCTACAAACATTGACTGTATGGCCATATTTCCCACAGTGAGTGCAAAGGCGACATGGAATGTTTTGGAGATGGTGATAGTTGCATGTGGCACAAAGTGGGTAGATCCCAACATATGGCTTTTTGGCTGGTGCTTGAACCATAGGCGCAGCTTGGTTAACAGGGGTAGCAGGAGTGACCATAGCATAGTTTCTAGCATTTCTTTTCGTGTTATTACGAGAGGGTTCAGTTGTGGCTTCTTTGATGTGTGTGAGAGGAGTTGTGGTGTCGGGAACTTTCTTGGTGCCTTTTTCTAGTCAGATTTCCCGCTTTCACATGGTTGTCGGTTAATGTAGCAGATACGCGGATAGCATCTTCGAGTGTTGTGGGATTTCTCCCTAAGACAGTATCTTGAATTTGCCTAGGTAATCCACCAATATACTTCTCAATGCAGCGGGATAAAGGTGTGACCATATGGGGCACAAGGAGACTCAACTCATGGAACCGAGTTGTATGGGCTAGACTTTCACCACCATCTTGGGCAAGATCCCAAAACTCGGCTTCCAGTTTCTTTACCTCATTTCGAGGACAAAATTCTTCGGTCGTTAGCCTTTTAACCTCATCCCAAGGTAAGGCCATTGCTACTTCCACGCCTCTAGTTCTCTTTTCCCCATTCCACCACGTGAGTGCCCGTTTTTGTAAGACACTTGTGGCATGACGAACACGAAGGTTATCAGGGCAGTCACTATTGAGAAAGGTATTCTCAATACTTTCGAACCATTAAAGAAGTCCCGTAGCTCCTTCGGTACCATAGAACTTTAGAGGATTACATGAGTTGAAGTGCTTGAAGGTGCATTGCGGTGGGTTGGCACCACCACCACCATTAGCTCCATGGTTACCATTTGTGGCACCATTAACTTGAGTGAGTTGAGTTACAAGTTGTGCAAGGATAGCAGCAATGTTGGTGTTGTTGTTGGTCACGGGAGCACGACGGGGAGGCATTCTACAGAATTGCACAACACAAGAAAAGATATAAGAACTTATGAAAGTTATTTGGATTTAAAAGGATGAGATAGCAAATAAAATAGTTAATCATACTTTGGATTGTACTCAAATAGTGATAAAATCACTTGAATACTATGACACATTAAGGTTAATTAAACTCATATAATTTTTCAGGGAGACATGCTTTAGCCTATAAGTAAACACTCATCCCGAGAATTCCCAGGAAAGCATACGGGTCCCTTGGTTGATTGGGATTTATGCGAAATGCTTTCCTAGACAGAAAACCCAGAATACAGGTGTCACTCTTCCAGATTGCACGTGTCCTCAAATAATTAACAAGTTTAAATACCTTAACGAGGGCATAAAAAGATTTTTATAGTTTTAGATCAATGAAGTTTCCACATGCTAAGAAGATGATGATAGAGGAGTAGGTAAGAATATTATGAGGTTTTAGGGTATAGGTAGGGATATCGTTTATTTAATTATTATTTAAGTATATCTTAATAAGTCATGAATTTTTAACAAGTAAGGCATCAAAAATGAAATAATAACTAATCATAGTAGCATGTAACACATAGCGTGTAACACATAGCATGTAGCACATATCACATAATCATGAAGCATGGCATAAGTGGGTGTCCTAAAGTTATAGTCTTGGTCAAGGGTGTCTAATAACCTAGCTCCCTATAACCAAGGCTCTGATACTGTAACATCCAGGATTTTCAGGCCGTAAACTTCTTTATTCATTTCATTATATAAGCACTTGAAGTCCCCTACTTATTCAAATTTAAAAATGTTACAGCAATCATTATTTTAACATACAAATTTTCCACTTACCTATTATTTCCTTATTATATATAAAACGTGTATCTATATTTAAATATATATATATACATATATATATATATAGATATATAAACAAACCTTTGTAAAACATATGAGAGTTTCAACCATGTTTTCTTTTACATCCTTTGAATATACACACACATTTAATTGCAATATAAATGTAAATATGTATATCTGAATTTTTTTGAATAAATCAACACTTCAACTTATAATTTCACAAAAATGGAATTTTCATGAAGTTCTAAACAAAAAGTTTAATTTATAAAAAATGTATATATAAGTATGTACAATTTAAATAAAACATTTAAAGAATCAATATATATATATACAAATATATAATTGGATTGAACCTCTAAAACACTCGAACCCTTGAATTTGAACCCTCACACCCTCACATTTGACCCCATTCACAATCGTTGACCATGTTGACTTTTAAAAGTCAAACAATCCAAATTCCATACAAATCTTGGATGATTTCGATTCAACCCGACTGGTTTGGACCTGAATTGAGTCCTAGATCGAGCATCGACCTCATCCCGACCCAAATAACATCTCCATTCGAACCATTCAGCGGCTAAAATTCAAATTCAAACGGGTTTGACTCCTAAGAGTCAAACTAGTCTCAAATCCGTTCCTAAAATAAGAAATTACACGCATGTAACCCCCGTGAATCACTCTATGATTGATTTCGCTTGTATGCAGTCCGTAAACAAGACCCAATTCATCCATAACCGAATGAATTTAAGCGTGAATGGTGCCAATAGCTGTCATATGTGAGACGTAATCGAATCGGGTGTTTAAGACGGGATTAAATTGTAAAAACCCCTCTCTTATCTTCGCATGATATCATACACACCCTCTAAACAATCTATGAAGCCGCATTCCACCTCTGGTTAGCGATCGAACACCAAGAACAGCGGACCCATCGACCTAGCCGACAGCACTCGGTACCTCACCATACCAGGTAAATCTTAGCTCGTTCGATTCGTAATTGAGACCCTGTCAATAGCCCCTTATCAATTTGTGTTAACCGAACCCACCGAACTCAATTTGATCTAGGGTTCTTAATCTGATTATAATGTTTTGAATTTGGGGATAGGGCTCGATTCAGTTATCGTTTTTGTAAGTTTGGGTTCCTTTATATGACAGCGAAACCACCTAGCCCAGCCGGTAAGCCACTGCACCGCCGGGCTAGGTGGCGTGGGTTCGAAACCCACAATCACGGCCCTTTTTGCGTGTGCCACTAAACCAGACCCGACTCCCATGTAGTCGTGGGCTTAATCCATTTAGAACCGATTCAGTAACATGACCAGCCCCTTGATCCAATGCGTTTGCCCTCCCCCAGAAACGACCCGGGTTCGACCCCGGCTCACTGTATTTTTTTTTAAAAAACGTTTTGAACAGCAGATGAAATTTATAAAAATTATTTTATAAAACCCTATACCCTTTGGAACTAATTGATACATTAATAAACAATTTTATATATAAAACAATTATTTGTACAATTAAGTTGTTTTAAACTCCGATATTTTTTAAAAGAAATCATCTAACATTTATTTTGCAAACAAAACATTCAAAATACTTATTTTATAAATTGTGAAAAGATTTATAAACCACTTTATCATGAAACAAAAGTTTATAAAACCTTTGTTTATTAAGATTTAAACCTTATTAAACAAATTAAAATGTTTTTCTAAATATATACTAATATATATTTACACTATATTTTGACACATTATTATTTAAAACAAATTTTATTTATTTAAACTATATTTAAATAAATATAACTCCACACTTTTCTAAATAAATAAATAAAAATAAATTATTTATTTAATTTATTTAGTTATTCAAATTAAACCCTAAGTCAATTATTATATTATTACATTCATACATATTTTGAAATTACATTTTGATTAAATTCGTATTTAATTTCAAACATCAACTTACCTACATCCATTTCATCCTACAAATACTTTTTGTACAAATCCTTACACTCAAACCGTTGAACCCTAGACTTGCCTTAGACCTTGTGCATGATAATAATCCAAGTTCATACATTTTCACTCTAGGTTAATTTATGATTTACAAGGATCACTTTGCTACCTATTCTCTCGTACTATCTACATCTTTGATACAAGTGAGTTTACATAGCCCCTTTTTCGTATTTACATATTTGGGGTGAAACATGATTTCATTCAAATACTATTTGCAATTACACACGTACAATTCTACAATATGATCATATGTGTTTATTTGTGCTTTATGCTTGAATGCTAATTGTTAAGGCTATATATACATGATATACACGTGCAAACACAAATACATTACTTCAGGCTAACATGTGTTGTTAGGCCCTACATTAGGATAAAATGTGTTGTTATGCCCTACATTTACATGAGGATAACATGTGTTGTTATGCCCTACATTAGGATAACATGTGTTGTTATGCCCTTCAATTACAAATTTTCATTTGTGCATCTAGCTTAACTTAGATTCTCCATAAATGCTTTATAAACCATGCATCATATGAATTGTACACTATACATTTGAACTTTACTTGTGGTGTCAAAACCTATGTATACTCAACAACTTTTTATAGTTGACCCTCTCATTTTATCATGTTTCAGGTACAGTGTTTGAGTTAAGATTTCAAGTCGCTTCACTTAGGATTGAGGACCTAGTTTTAAAATAAAATAAAGTTATTCATGTATTTTTATTCTTGTAAGAGTTGTACTTGATTACTTGAGCTATGAAATGAAAGTTATTGTTTAATTATCACAACTTTAGTAAACCATGAGCTTATGAACAGTCTACATGTCCCGCCCTGACGTTTCCGCTGTCGGTTGGGGTGTGACAGATTGGTATCAGAGCCTTGGTTATAGGGAATTAGGTTATTAGATACTCTTGACCTAGGCTATAACCTTAGGACACCCATGCATTGCCATGCTACTACATGCTACATGCTATCATTACACTGCATGATACAATATTTACTGACTTATGTGTCACACTGCGTGAAAAATTTTTGTGCTATATTCATACTATCCATTTGATCCATTTAAGTGCTATCCTAAGTTTCAACACACACTTATACACACTTAGCTTTTCATGCACCCTTAAACTCACACATATAATGTCACCACCTCTTGTGATCTAAATCTAAACTATTGGGCCTAAAGCCCATTAATAATAAACTAGAAGCCCACTTACTCTCCAAGAAGAAGAAGGCTACTACAATATATAAGCCTCAGTTTCGGGCCTCAAAGCCCAGCCCACAACAATTCTCATCATGACCATGAGCCCAACAATAGTGTTATTAATACATGATGGCTGGAAGAGTGTGTAGGCCCATGAGTGATTTTGGCTAAGGAAAGATAGGGTACTTAAGTGTGTCCTAGTGACCCACCCCTCTTTCCTGTGAATCCTCCTCAGGGATGCATTGCTTATAGGTCAAGTGTATTTCTAAAATACTATGGTGAAGACTCGGTCTTATGACTAGTCAAACTCTAAAGCTATGAGAACTCCTATATTTAACACCCAGTATTTCATTATCACTTACAACCTTTTCATTGTTTTCTACTAGACATGGACTCCTACTCCCCTCCATCCCTGGTATACCGTCCCGTAGAAGAGTCTGATTGGGAAGAAGACATCGGGACACCCGTGCATCTGTCACCAACACCCCCATCTGCTAGACCAAGGTTTGATGTAAGGGCAGATTGGATTAGGAACACCGGCCCAAGACTTCGAACATCTGGATCACCCGCACCCAGGAACCTGTATCAGACACCCCATCTCCGCAATCAATTACCACCCCCACTAAGAGACCCATATCTAATGCCCGACCCGTACCATCCTAACCCTTGGGTAAGGCATACCACGGCACCCACTAGTGTTATGGGAATTCCAACCAATGACATTCACCAATATGTAAGGACCTTAGAATTTGAGAGGCAAAGGATGGAGCAGGGGGTAATGCACGACTTGCAAGAACAAAGAATGGATAGCCTAGCAGACCAATTGGGGTACCAAAAGGAGATAATCTCCATCCTCGAAAAAGAAATACTGGAGCATCGCACGGAGACAGCTAAAGATGAAGCCAGATCGGCTACCCGAGTGACCATAGTGGTACTCGTCTTGGGAATTATTCTCCTTCTAGTGGAAAGCTATAAGAAACGTTAACAAAATTATTTTTCCATTATTTATTGTCTTTAAATTTTCAGTTTGAGAACCATTTCCCTATGTTTTGAGTAATATTTAACATTTCAGCATTTAATCAATTTTATATATTCCAACTCAAAAATTACTATTCATTGATTTGACCCGTTGAGTGTGAATTACACCCATCATATTTTCATCAAAATTTCTCAAGTATCACCTTCTTCATTCAATACGATTTAGTACACTACCGACAATCTTCATCGTAAGCAAATCATCCTATTATTTGATTTAAACAACCTCGTTATTTTCAAACAAAACGTTTATCAAACTTTTAGATAGTATCAAAAATATGAATAAACATTTTCATCTTGTGAGAAAACCCAATACAACCTGTTTTATAAAAATATCATTTCAAATTGATAAATAAGTATGATTTTCCTCATTTAAGTAATTATTTCTAAAACCTGGCTAAATTGATGTACAACTACTAGCCAATAATTTCTCTTAAAAATATTCTCCTTATAATAATTAAAAATTTAAAAAGTTTTTCCTATAAACTGTCTATTTATATAAATTATGTAACTCAATGGTTTCACTACTTTATATATCTACAACCAAGAACAATTTACCACTTCCTATTTCCAAACAAATATCAGTATTTGTAAACACATTTCCCTGAATGTTTTCAGAACTTCCTCGTTATCTTTCACTTACCACCTCAAGAGACGACCCATTTCGCGTAAACAATTAACCATCCCTACAAACCTCAACGAGATTTAAAGAACTAGAACCTAACTACCACATTATACATGAACACCAAACAACACGCTTGTCCGCAACACTCGATCACATACAAAACTTACGTCAAACACGGAATTCAATAATTTACGTATGCACGTTCACAAGATACACAACACGATCACATAATACATGAAACTAGTTTATTTACAAATTCCAAATTACTGGATTGATCACATAACACATGAAACTCGTTTATTTGCAATACACAACTTACTGGATTGACCACATAACACATGAAACTTGCTTATTTGCAATACACATGCTATTGGTTTGAACACATGGAACTTGGTTGGTTACAAATAACATGATACACAACAATTGTTTGCTTGGTATAAAATACTAGATTGACTACATTGAACATGAAACTTATTGAGCTACAAAATACATGATGCTAAGTTGTCAACACCATACATGAACTTCATTTCCTACAATACACATGATACTATGTTGTTTACATTACACATGAGAGCTTATTGAATTTACAAAATACATGATGCTAAGTTGTTCACGCTACACATGAAACCTATTTGATTACAAGCTACGTGACACTAGATCATACATGAGACTTGTGTGTTTACATTATACGCGAAACTAAGTTGCTTGCAATAGTTACAAATTATGTGATTTGGTGTTACCCCCCTAGACCCACATACACAATGGGATGAACTATATGGACCATGCGACGATTTGGATAATTACGGGTGCACACGTAATTATAAAAATCAGCGCATGGAAGACATAGTGAAATCTGTCGTGTGTTATGACATGAAACCTATCGTGGGATATAGTAACAAAACTAATGTGATATGATAAGGACATGGTGGATACGCCGCTGGAACTTCCTATATATAAGTGTTCCTGTCATAAAATCAGAAGTAGCGTTATTCTTGCCACGTAAAGTTTTATGTGTTTAACGGGCCAATGTTTGTGAAAATCTCTTATCCACTGAAAATTTCTGAACATATTAGGCTACATCTTAAACCAAACCCTGATCGTCAAATTCCCATCAAATCCATCACATGTAATGCATTTCACCTTTAGATTCTCCGATAATTCTCTCCTAAAATCTCCTGAAATTAAAACCCACAGATATCATTCATGCTTAACTTGAGCGTAAGACCTAAATCTTGTTATGTATTATGCTCCTCAAATCGACAATTAAAACTTAAACTCACTTCCTCCCTAGGTCAGTAGTCTCCTCTAGCTAAATTTCGGGATGAAATTTCCCTCAACAGGGGGATACTGTAACATCCAGGATTTTCAGGTCGTGAACTTCTTTATTCATTTCATTATATAAGCACTTGAAGTTCCGTACTTATTCAAATTTAAAAATGTTACAGCAATCATTATTTTAACATACAAATTTTCCACTTACCTATTATTTCCTTATTATATATAAAACATGTATCTATATTTAAATATATATATACATATATATAGATATATAAACAAACCTTTGTAAAACATATAAGTTTTTCAATCATGTTTTCTTTTACATCCTTGGAATATACACACACATTTAATTGCAAATATAAATGTAAATATGTATATCTGAATTTTTTTGAATAAATCAACACTTCAACTTATAATTTCGCAAAAATGGAATTTTCATGAAGTTCTAAACAAAAAGTTTAATTTATAAAAAATGTATATATAAGTATGTACAATTTAAATAAAACTTTTAAAGAATCAATGTATATATATACATATATATATATATATAGATATATCTATATATATACATAAATATAATTGGGTTGAACCTCTAAAACACTCGAACCCTTGAATTTGAACCCTCACACCCTCACATTTGACCCCATTCACAATCGTTGACCATGTTGACTTTTAAAAGTCAAACAATCCAAATTCCATACAAATCTTGGATGATTTTGATTCAACCCGACTGTTTTGGACCTGAATTGAGTCCTAGATCGAGCATCGACCTCATCCCGACCTAAATAACATCTCCATTCGATCCATTCGGCGGCTAAAATTCAAATTCAAACGGGTTTGACTCCTCAGAGTCAAACTAGTCTCAAATCCGTTCCTAAAATAAAAAATTACACGCATGTAACCCCCGTGAATCACGCTATGATTGATTTCGCTTGTATGCAGTCCGTAAACAAGACCCAATTCATCCATAACCGAACGAATTTACGCGTGAATGGTGCCAATAGCTGTCATATGCGAGACGTAATCGAATTGGGTGTTTAAGACGGGATTAAATTGTAAAAACCCCTCTCTTATATTCGCATGATCTCATACACACCCTCTAAACAATCTATCAACCCGCATTCCACCTCTGGTTAGCGATCGAACATCAAGAACAGCGGACCCATCGACCTAGCCGACAGCACTCGATACCTCACCATACCAGGTAAATCTTAGCTCGTTCGATTCGTAATTGAGACCATGTCAATAGCCCCTTATAAATTTGTGTTAACCGAACCGACCGAACTCAATTTGATCTAGCGTTCTTAATCTGTTTATAATGTTTTGAATTTGGGGATAGGGCTCGATTCAGTTATCGTTTTTGTAAGTTTGGTTTCCTTTATATGACAGCGAAACCACCTAGCCCAGCCGGCAAGCCACTGCACAACCGGGCTAGGTGGCATGGGTTCGAAACCCACAACCCCGGCCCTTTTTGCGTGTGCCACTAAACCAGACCCGACTCCCTTGTAGTCGTGGGTTTAATCCATTTAGAACGGATTCAGTAACATGACCAGCCCCTTGGTCTAGTGGTTGGGCGTTTGCCCTCCCCCAGAAACGACCCGGGTTCTACCCCGGCTCACTGTATTTTTTTTTAAAAAAACGTTTTGAACAGCAGATGAAATTTATAAAAATTATTTTATAAAACCCTATACCATTTGGAACTAATTGATACATTAATAAACAATTTTTTGCAAACAAAACATTTAAAATACTTCTTTTATAAATTATGAAAAGATTTATACACCACTTTATCATGAAACAAAAGTTTATAAAACCTTTGTTTATTAAGATTTAAACCTTATTTAAACAAATTAAAATCTTTTTCTACATATATACTAATATATATTTACACTATATTTTGGCACATTATTATTTAAAACAAATTTTATTTATTTAAACTATATATGAATAAATATAACTCCACACTTTTCTAAATAAATAAATAAAAAGAAATTATTTATTTAATTTATTTAGTTATTCAAATTAAAACCTAAGTCAATTATTATATTATTACATTCATACATATTTTGAAATTACATTTTGATTAAATTTATATTTAATTTCAAACATCAACTTACCTACATCCATTTCATTCCACAAATACTTTTTGTACAAATCCTTACACTCAAACCGTTGAACCCAAGACTTGCCTTAAACCTTGTGCATGATAATAATCCAAGTTCATACATTTTCACTCTAGGTTAATTTTTTATTTACAAGGATCACTTTGCTACCTATTCTCTTGTGCTATCTACATCTTTGATACAAGTGAGTTTACATAGCCCCTTTTTCGTATTTACATATTTGGGGTGAAACATGATTTCATTCAAATACTATATGCAATTACACACCTACAATTCTACAATATGATCATATGTGTTTATTTGTACTTTATGCTTGAATGCTAATTGTTAAGGCTATATATACATGATATACACGTGCAAACACAAATACATTACTTCAGACTAACATGTGTTGTTAGGCCCTACATTAGGATAACATGTGTTGTTATGCCCTACATTTACATCAGGATAATATGTGTTGTTATGCCCTACATTAGGATAACATGTGTTGTTATGCCCTTCAATTACAAAGTTTCATTTGTGCATCTAGCTTAACTTAGATTCTCCATAAATGCTTTATAAACCATGCATCATATGAATTGTATACAAAACATTTGAACTTTACTTGTGGTGTCAAAACCCATGTATGCTCACCAACTATTTATAGTTGACCCTCTAATTTTATCATGTTTTAGGTACAGTGTTTGAATTAAGATTTCAAGTCGCTTCACTTAGGATTGAGGACCTAGTTTTAAAATTAAATAAAGTTATTCATGTATTTTTATTCTTGTAAGAGTTGTACTTGATTACTTGAGCTATGAAATGAAAGTTATTGTTTAATTATCACAACTTTAGTAAACCATGAACTTATGAAAAGTTTACATGTCCCGCCCTGACGTTTCCGCCGTCGGTTGGGTTGTGACAGATACCAATCTGTCACACCCCAACCGATGGCGGAAACGTCGGGGCGGGACATGTAGACTGTTCATGAGCACAAGGTTGACTAAATTGAAATATATTAATCATCCAAATTCATTTCAAGTATTCAAGACAAAACCAAATCAAACCAAGTACATAAAATGAAATACATAATCCTTTATTAAAAATTATCTAGGTCCAAAACTTATGTGTAGCAAGTCTTGATCAAAATCACACATTAGTATCTGAAACATGAATAAAATAAGGTCAACTAAAAAGTTGGTGAGCATACACAGGTTTGTATATAGATAGCATATAGGTTATGAATAAACAAATCCTTACATAACATGATAAAATAAGGCATTTATGGAGAGCAGCTATTGTGTAACCAAGTACAATCAAACCTTTTGTAGGTCGGGTGTGGTGGATCGTCACATGCAAGTGGTCTACTAGTCGGACCGGGTGCGGAATACCCGTGACTAGGTGGAGAGTCTAACTGAACAAAGTAAACCGAACACAAGAGTCACAATAATTGTTCTTTGTATTATAAACACTCGACGGTTACAGAGAGAATACAAGCTGCGTACTTAGCAAAACTGAGTTCGTCTGAACAAATGGTTTTGCGTACTTATCTTCTGTCAACCTATCCTATTTATACTGACCTGATGCCTGTGCACTTAGTAAGTGCGCAGGACCAATTACTCCTGCGTACTTAACAAGTACGCATAGGTCTTCCTGCGTACTTGCTAAGTACGCAGGAGCTTTCTCCTGCGCACATACAAGTGCGCACAACACTTGGAAGAAATCAACAACACATTATGTAAAAGTAAATACAACTCGATAAACTATTACATAATGACTCTTACATACAAAGACAAAATACAGACATTAGACATACAAACCTAGACTCTATCCAGAGTGTTGTCACAGGAAAGTGCATCAACAAACTCCCCCTTGACAACAGCTCGGGATCTTCATCGTCTTTAGTCTTCAATCTTCAGTCTTCACAGCACTGCTTCCTTAGCTTCCATCTTCTTTTTGTAATCAAGACAGAACTTGATTAACTTGTCGTATTTGGCCGAGAGAAGCTTTGTCCATTCGTCAGTGTGGATGCAGAATTTGTCTGCTAGTACCTCCAGATCGTTCACAGAGAAATTGATGAAGCAGACTTCATCAAAAACCCTGATCACTTCCTTTGGCACTATGTTTCCACTATCTGACTTACCTTTACCCATGATCACAGCCTCGCCCGTTTTTGGATCAACGTACCAGTACCACATGTCACCAAGAATATCCTGTGGTAACTTGCTCAGGGGAATCTTAGTTTCACATCGCACTGGCTTGTATACCAATCTCTTTAACGGCTTCTTAGTCACAGGATGCACTGCATGCTTATCCTTGACTCTTCTGGGCACCTGAGGCTTGAGATATTCATACTTTCCCGATCTTGCTTCACGCTGTAGTATACTCCACAAACCCATTGCTACTGCATGATTCGAATGATTCAGCAGGTCGCGGTTTGCAAAGTTAACTAGGTCGTACCTGGGCAAAGAGTTGAACGCCTCACTGGTTGGTTTTAAGTATTGAACCCCTCCAGATCTTTTGATGGCGAACAACTACTTGTCCTCCTCAAACCTGACAGCTAAGATCATACCTGTCGCTCCATACTTGTCTTTGATAGACGTCTTTTGCCACACTGGAGCTGGACCCTTTGTAGATGCAGAAGGCATGTCTTTCTCTTTTTGTGCCTCGGGGTCCACAGGTATAGGGTCGACCGAGGGTCATCAGTTGTAGCTTCAACATTACTTGCTGTATCAACTGAGCCTGTGTCTGTTTCGAGTAGAGATTCGAGCGATGGTATTTCAAAGATCTCACCATCCTCTAACTCATACTCTAGTTCCCCGTCGCCCTTGGGAATCTCTATCACCACATCATCGTCATCATTGTTCCAATCATCACCAGAGTCGATCTCTCCTTCTTCCAGATTAAGGAGAGCATCGATCTGTGCTTCTTTAGAATAGTCAGGCTCGAGACATAGAATCTCATCAGCCACTGACTTCCCTTTATCACCGCCACCACCACCTCCTGAGGTATCACCACCCTCTTGCGTAGTAGACTCCCCCTCAGCCATTGACGTAGTAGAGATGGGCACAATTGCCGAAGCTTGGTGCTCACCTCCACTAGGACCGACTTCAGGATCCTTGTCTTTGTCATCATCCTTAGTCAAATGGACTGGATGACAACCCTCTGCACCGGTGGATTTTTCTTTTTCCTTCTCCCCCTGAGCACCTAGCTTCTCGGTCAGTTCTGCAATCAATTTGACCATAGTAGCGTGCTCCTGCCTTTAAGCATCCAGCCTTAGCTCAATTGAAGTTCTGTGGGCCAGAATCATTTCATTCTTCTTCATTAATAGTTCATTCGGCGCCATCACATTCTTCAGCCGTTCATCAGTCCCCGTTCTCTGGCTACGCAGAATCCTAACTTCATCTGCCAGAGAGTTTATCTGTGCTTGTTGAGCATCAGACTCCTCCTTTGACGTTTGAATAGTCTTCAACAAAGCTGCAACTTGGGTTTCTAGAACAGTGATCCTTGCATCAGTTGGATCAGACTGCCTAGATGATGAGGCTTCGGCGTTGTGGATGGGGGAAGAGAAGATTGTGTCAAAGTCGAACCCCTGTGAGAAGTCACCATAATTAAAGGGTTGACCTGACGGCTCTTTGGTGGGTGTTGGGGTTGGGGATGGTATGATGTGAGTGGGTGTTATGGTTGGGGTGACGGTGACTGACTCCGTTAGAAGTGGAGCAGTCACCGTCACCTGGACGGTTGGAATAGGGAGGGTCACTGTCACAGGAATCACCTCTGTGACCGCCGTGACCGCCACATATGCTTGTACCAGTGGCCTTCTCCTCCTACTAAACAGTTGCCGTGCTGGCGTGGTAGATTCTGACTCTGGACGGGCAGCTTCAACTTGTACTGGCTGCACAATCAGAATCTCTTCAACCCTGGGGATAGCAACCTCTTGCCTATCTCCCCTTTTCTTGTTGGTGCTCTCATGCCTCTGTCTTTGTAAAGCAGCGTCAGAGTCGGAATCCGGCTCATATTCGCTGCTGGAGCTTTGTCTCTTTCTTTTTGAAGACGACGCAGGCTGGGTTACCTGTGCCCGTCTCCTCGGATGTGCCTGTGATGGTGCATCATCGGAATCAGAAGAATCTGATTCTGTAGCCTCCGAATCGGATTCCTCAGCACCACCAACACCACCTTCATCATCACCCTCATCATTACCTTCATCATCCTCATTCTCTTCATCTTGTTCTTCATCAGAGTGATCACTCATCTCTGGTCCCGAGTTGGGACTATACCAGTTCTAGTCCTCCGGAGCGACGTATGCTTCATTAATCAGGTGGCCGAAGAGTTCAGTATGCTCAGGGGTAGGTTCTACACTGCCTGGCTTTAGAAACTGTGCAAAGACTCTCTTGGCCACCCTTTTCACTTGCAGTCTCTCCCCGATAGCACGCAGGTTTGGCAACGCATCATCGATCAAAAGTTGCACAAACCTCGGGTATAAAAGGAACCTAAATCTCTCAGCTGTATTTATCTGGTCATTAATTGCTTTGAAAATAAAGCGTGAGAAGTTGTAGCCCCGATTGAGAGACAAGCCCACCATGGCTGCTGCAAGGTCATGACCCATCGCATCTTTCCCTGCTTTCCTGGATGAGATGCACATGATCATGATGTGGGCAAAATAACGCCATTGATCTAATACCCACATTTTCTTGTAAGAAGCATAGTCCCTTTCCCCGACATATCCCATTCTCTGCCTCCAACACCCATCCACGTAGTAATCTGGATAGGATGTCGGGTCGGTGGCAAGGTCTCTGAACTGCAGTACTCGTCTGATTGTATCTTCAGAGATTGCAATAGCCCGACCATCAACAGTAGCCCTTATGACATTAGAGGATACTGTGCAATCGTGCTCTGCAGTCTCCCAGAATTGTTCTAAGTATGGTCTTGAGACTATTGGATTAGCCGAGATTGCATAACGTATTTTACATCTGTTCAGAAAGTCCACAATCTCTCTATATTGTAAGGCTGCCCCTTTCCATTCTGGTTCAGTGTGCGCCAACAGATTGAATTCGTCAGTGAATGCACGAGCCATTATCTGCAAACACACACAGAAAACATAATCAGAACAATTTATACCAAAGGAAATAGACACACATGACATACAATAGTAGTTACACTTTGAAAAAATTTTCAGACTTAGAAAAAATTTTCTAAGTGTTGGTCCTACGCACTTAGCAAGTGCGCAGGATTTTACTCTTGCGTACTTAACAAGTACGCATGAATTACTTCTTGCGTACTTGCTAAGTGCGCAAGAACAACCCTTAGCAAAAATTTCAAAGATTTAAATTCGTTCAAAATGCGGGTTGATTAGGTAGCCACTAGGTCGGAATCAGGGATTCTAACCTATGGTACCATTATCAACACCATTAACCACTAAATCACGATCAAATTTTGACCTAGGTCGTCGAACGACCCACTGACGGTTCGACTTCAACCCGTCGGATCAATCGATGACCAAAGGGAAAATGTATGATCGATTAGGCAATCTAATAACTTGTTAGTGACATTAGTTACCCAAACAACCCATTTGACCCCAAAAATTTGACGGATTTAACCTAAAAATTCTAAGTCAAGAATCGGTCCAAAAATCACGAATCTATGGATGGAATCGGCCTAGATTCTCACCAAAGAGATGAAATACGAAGATGATAATGTGGACGGGATGAAAAACGGGTTTGAACACACTCGATTTTGAGAGAAAAATCGCAGAGGGGAAAAAAATTTGGTTTGAATGAGTAAACCTGAAAATTTTCTAAGTGTCAGCTTTATACCCCACTGATATTGTTCGTGCGTACTTGCTAAGTGCGCACGAATTAACTCTTGCGTACTTGCTAAGTGCGCAAGTCTTACTTCGTGCGTACTTGACAAGTGCGCAGAAACTTTAAGTGCGCAATTTTCAACTCAGAATTATGAAGATTTTCAAGTCAAATAACGAACAAGATAAAAATATTCAATCGGGAGGATTCAAATACAATTCATGAAGGTTAAACATACAATATTTTTGGCTTTTTCTGAATTAAACTTAAACAATGCATAAACTTAAAATCTTTTTGTTCTTTTCTAGATAGAAATATACAAGTATTCACACAAGCTATTTTTGATCAAAGACACGAGCAGAGGATCATATCAGGCTAATTTTTAGCAAAAACGATACAATATAAACATCAAAGAATATGGGATCATGTCATGTATTACTCTTTATTCTTACGTAATAAGCACATAAACAAGTAATTCAAGTTGACAATATTATAAGATTTGAAACTATACGCATCTTTGTATCATGTTCTTGTGTATTAAGTTACTAATTATGAAATATACAACGTGTACCCCACTTAAATGCTATGATATTTTGCACTATCTCAAGGCATCTAAGATTTTTCCAATGATATTCTTAATTTTCAGAATGAAGTTACATCAATTAGCACAGAAAAATCAAGCAGAATCCATAAGGATTATCAAGAATCATAAGATTCAGAATCGAGTGATTCAATTGTCTTAGTTTCATGTGATTTTCTTCTTTGAATATCGGTATGATGATTCGGGATAATGAACATGGTGTTTGATTATAAGGTAACGGGATCCAACTTTTATCTGGATTTGATTTCAATGAACCAGGAATGATTCAAGGGTGAATACATGCTCAACGGTTGATGTAGAGACATGTCTTGATTCAATCTCTCCTTGCATACTTGTGAGTATGGGCAGTGAGATGAACCGCATTAATTGTGCTAACAACATAACCCGAAACTGATCTCAAAAGAAAATTATTGCCAAAATCTAACATCCTTTATCTGATAATGATCTTTTCTATTCTTTTACACACACACACTTGCAAACATGGGTTCAAATCACAGTTGTAATTTAGATTTAGTTTCCACACTACTAGTGATTCAAAGACGCATACAGCCTACTGACAATTCAAATTACTTGTAAGTAAACAGATTAAAAACATAATAATTTAAACAATTAAGTAAACATGACGCAATCATTTCCCATATGAGCAGTCTATGATGGTTAGATCATTTCAGATGTACTATCATTTCCTCGTTTCTCAAGTGAACTTTTGAAATTTTCTCCATTTCCTTTTTTTTTTTGCTTTTTGTAAAGTATTTTAAACTAACCGAACTATACAGAAAAATTTAAAAGAAATAAAATTGAACTTCCATGAATTGACGTGATTTAAGAAAATTAATTTTTCACTCAGGATTGAACATTCCTATCAAGTTGACAAGATGCTCAAAACGGGACCGATCAAATGCCTTTGTGAAAAGGTCAGCAAGATTGTCATCCGTGTGAACCTTTACAAGTTCAATTAAATGCTTTTCAGCACAATCACGGATGAAATGATGGCGAATTTCAATATGCTTAGTTTTGGAATGTTTCACCGGGTTATTTGTGATGGACATGGTGGCATTGTTGTCAATGAATAAAGGAGTTCCAGTGAAGTTCAAGCCGTAGTCTCGCAATTGCTGCTGAATCCACAATATCTGAGAACAACCGCTGTATGTCTCCCAAGAATTGACATCCGCCAGAAGTTGACTTTCTATCAAGGTTACAACCGCCATAATCTGAATCAGTGTAGGCTTTGAAGTCGAATGACTGCTGCTTGGAGTACCAAAGACCCAATCGGGGTTTCCCTTTCAGGTATCTGAAAATCCTCTTCACAGCTATCATATGTGACTCCTTCGGTTGAGACTGAAACCTTGAGCACAAGCATACAGCAAACATAATATCGGGTCTTGAAGCTGTGAGATACATAAGTGATCCGATCATCCCAGGGTACAACCTGCTGTCTACATCCTTCCCATCTTTGTTAGGATGCAAACCATGATTGACTGGGATTGGTGTGCCATAAGTAGTGCTATCACTCATCTTGTATTTTGATAAGATGTCCTGCACGTACTTAGTTTGATGTAGATAAATGCCATCCTCTCTTTGACTGACTTGCAGACCCAGGAAGAACGACAGTTCACCCATATTGCTCATTTCAAACTTGGACTTCATAACCTTTTCGAAATCCCTACACATCCCTTCATTGGTCGACCCAAAAATGATGTCGTCGACATATACTTGCACAAGAAGAATGTCACCTCCTGCTTTCCTTATGAAGAGAGTCGAGTCAATCTGCCCACGGTCAAAACCATTAGACAGTAAATGCTTTGATAGTGTCTCATACCATGCCCTCGATGCTTGATGAAAACCATAAAGTGCTTTGTCGAGCTTGTACACTTTATTGATATTATGCGGATCTTCAAAACCGGGAGGTTGAGTGACATAGACTTCTTCATGAACTTTACCATAAAGGAAAGCACTCTTCACATAAAGTTGGTAGACCTTGAAGCCGACATATGTGGCATAAGCCAAGAACAGTCGAATGGCCTCAATTCTAGCAACTGGGCATATACTTCTGTGTAATCCAAGCCCTCTTGTTGATAAAAACCCTGAACAACCAATCTTGCCTTGTTCTTCACAACTACATGACGATCATCCATCTTGCATTTGAACACCCATCTGGTTCCAATTGGCTGAAAGCCTTTTGGCAAGTCAACCAAGTCCCATACATGCAACTTTTGGAATTGGGACAATTCATCTTGCATCGCCTCAATCCAGCAGTTGTCAGTGAGAGCCTCCTTCACATTCTTTGGCTCTATCTGGGACACGAATGCAGCATGCAGACATGTTTCCATGACACCAGTGTCAAATATCTCTGTGTAAAGACTGGTGTTCTCAGTGATGGTTCTATGACGAGTCTGAACACCGGCATAAGGATCACCAATAATGTTGTCGATTGGATGATTCCTATGCACTCTCGTCTCCGGTACAATTGGTTCTTGAATTTCTGGATCTAGATTTGTGCTCAACTCCCCCATTTCCTGTGTTTCAGCAGAAGAAGATTCAATGTTAATTGGATCAGCTGGAGCTTCATTTCCTACAGTTGTGTTAGGATTGGCTTGAGCGTCATCTCCAACAACATGAACACTTTCACTGTTATCACTGTCATGAGTTCCAGATGCAGATGCAGCATTGGAATCAGGAGATATAATTGGTACAGTAGCACGAGTAGAAAAACTGCCGCCATTCAATAGATTATAAACATTTTCGGCGTCTTCTGCAGATAGCTTAGGAAGATTGAAAGACTTGAATAGCGCATCATAATCAAAACCCCAAGCTGGACCTTTTGGTTCTGGTGGAATGCTGTGTTTACTACAATCCACTTCGAACCATTCCTCGACAGTACGAGTTCCTATGTTGTACACTCTCTTGCAGGGCGAATTGGCAACATATCCTAAGAAGATGCCTTCCACCGCTTTCGCGTGAAATTTAGATTGACGGTCTTTATACTGTAGCAACAAGGAACAAGGACTACCAAAAGGAACTAGGTAATCAAGATTGGGAAGTCGATTGTTGATCAACTCATAACAAGTCTTGTTGTGTCTTTTCACCACCAAAACTCTGTTTAAGACGTGACAAGATGTATTTACTGCTTCTGCCCAGAAAGTGACAGGAAGCTTTACATCTGACAGCATAGTCCTTGCAGTCTCAATCAGTGTTCTGTTCTTCCGTTCAGCAACTCCATTCTGCTGAGGCGTGTACGGCGCGCTGAATTCGTGACGGATCCCTTTCTTGAGACAGAAAAGTTCCATCAAATTATTCTTGAACTCAGTTCCGTTGTCACTCCTTATTCTTCTAACTTTCAGCTTGCAAAGAGATTCCAAGCTCAAGATCAAGTATTGAAGAATATCAGCAGTCTCATCTTTTGTACCTAAAAAATGCACCCAAGAAAAACGTGAGAAATCATCAGTTACAACTAGACAGAACGACTTGCCTCCAATACTCCTGATACTTATGGGGCCAAACAGATCCATCTGTAATAGCTCCAAAGGGGTATCAATAGACTTTTGGAGCTTGGGCTTGTGAGACTTCCGTTGCTGTTTGCCCTTTTTACAAGGCATACAGTCATCTGCAACGGTAAATCTCAGCTTAGGAACCCCGGTTACCAAACCGTTTCGGACAAGATGATTCATTTTACGATAAGAAAAATGTCTGAGTTTCCTATGCCACAAGATGGAGTCAAGCTCTGTCGCTTTTCTAAGCAAACAAGCAGCAACTGATGAGGTGGTTTTTGCCACGCTCATATCAATTTGATAAGTGTCGTTTGTTCTTGGTGCTCTCATCAGAATCCAGTCATCGGGAACTTTGAAACCGGGTTTGAGAATCAGACATTCTGACTTGTCAAACATCACTGAGTACTCCTTGTCACACATTGGTGAGACACTCAACAGGTTATGCTTCAGCTTCTCGCAGAAGTTGACATTGTCAAAGCTAACACAACCGTTCGAAACCACGCCTTGACACGTGATACTGCCGCCTTTTCTCCGGCAAAGGCCACATAGCCGCCTCTAAATGGTTTAACGTCTTGAAGCAACGCCATGTTTCCTGTCATGTGCCGGGAGCATCCACTATCTACATACCAGCGGTTAGAGATAGTACCCTTCGGACGTCCCTGCACGAGTAACAAAAGAATTAGTTAGATTTGGAGACCCAAGCCATTGTGGTCTTGGGTCGTCCATGCTTCTCAAAATAAACTACTTCTTTCAACTCACAGTCATGATGATTGTCCAAAATTGGTGAATCTTTGGAGGAATTGGGAACAGGAGATTGAGAATCTTTAACTTTCTTGTTCCAGGATCTCTTTTGAATCTTAATCAGAACAGGAGACTTTGGTTCAATCACAGCCGGTGAACTTGTGGAAGCTTCACCTGATTAAGCTTTAGTCAGTTGTTTCAGCTTTCTCAACCTCTTATTCCTTCTTCTTCTCTGTGGCTTAGAGAGTCTAGCCACAGGTTTCTCACCAGTGCGTGTACTACCAGATGTAGACACACGAGGTACAGCAGGTTGCTTTACCTTTCTTACAACATATGGCTTGGCCTCAGATTTGATCTTTGGCTTAGCTATCGGTTGCACTGGTGGTTTCACCACATTTTGCTTTGGTCTGATAGGAGCTTTCACTACTGGCGACTTAGGGATAACAGCTGGTCGTGAAACAACATGCAGTTTCCCTGGGTTCTTAGAAGGACAGTTCACAACAATGTGACCAACCAAGCCACAGTGAAAGCAATTCCTCTTGTCAACATAAGTTCTCATGTAAGGCTCTTTAGTTCTGGCCTTAGAAAACTCACCATTGTGAGAAGGAAGAGTTGGTTTATGAACAGAAGTTTGAACTTTTACAGTTTGATGTTTGGGGGTGTAATACTTTTGCAAATTCTCTTTGTAACCCAGCCCATAATGAGATGAAAAAGCCTCTTTCTTAATATTTTTAAAACCCCCGTAAAGCATTCCCTTAAGTTTATCATTTGTTTCAATGATATCAGGTTCAGTTAAAATGCAATTATCACCATTAGTGATAATGTTTTTCTAGACTTTCTGTTCAGTCAACAACTCCTCAGAAACTACTCCTTCAGGGCAAGTGTTAACCGACCCATCCTCAGAAGCAGTAACATACTCCTCACTAGATGTGGAGTTAGCCTTACTTGAGGATTCATCCATCCTTATCAGAGGGCTCATCTAGACAAGTGAGATCAATGTCTATCAAGCTATTGACAAACTACCCACTTATTGGTGGAGGAATGGCATTGGTACCAAGTCCTAGGCCATTCATTTTTCTCACCACGGATTCGTAGTGTTCCACCACGAAGCGAGAGTTTTTCAATTTCTCGTTAGTGCATTTGAGCTGCAAGATCTCATTTTGCAGTTTGTTAATTTCATTGTTCTTCTTTTCCAAAGCCCTATACGCAATGTCCAAATGAACTTGTTGGTCGCTTATTTTTAAAGAATAGTCTTGTTTTTCTTTCTGTAGCATTTCAACTGATTCTTTAAAACGTGATTCATTCGTTTTGTAATTTTTAGCTGCCAACTTTAGGGGTTCGATTATGTCTTGGAGATCAGAAATTTCATTTTTTAGCCCTAGACATTTAGAACAAGAAATAACAGAGAAAGGGTTAGAATCTACCTCAGATGATGAACTTTGTCCTTCTCCAATTGCCATGAGAGCGACAGCAGTGGTAGACTCCTTTTCATCAGCTACAGAAGCTTCCTCTTCTTCAGATTCAGAAGATTCCTCTTCTTCAGCTTCCTTCCTCTCGGCCTCCATCAGCTCCATGATTTCTGCCATGAGACCAACCTGTGCTTGAGCAATGATGGTGTCTTCTAGATGCACACCCCAATCAAAATTTTCGTCATTCTGTGCGATCAGTGCATTGGACTGATTACTTTGGGTATGATTGTGGTGGCTTTGGTTGTTTTGGCCATGGCTGTTTCCCTGGCTAGGTCTGGTAAAACCAGAGGCCGGTGCTCTGTCCTTTTGACATTCATGAGCAAAGTGTCCATAGTTTTGACACTTGTAGCACTTGGCCTTGGATTTGTCAAATCCAACCTTGGCATTAGAATGCCCGCCAATATACTTTCTTCCTGTTCTGTTCAGGAAACGCTTGGCCCTCCTCAGTAACATGGCCATATTCCACTGAATATCCATGTCCTCAATATCATCAGGATCCACTTGATTGAAGTCCTCTTCAATAGTCTCAGTATCCGTTAGCTTTCCACCAATGAAATTCTCATATGCCAGCATGCAAGATGAGAATAGTGCTACATGATCTTCAGCTATCTTGGCAATAGCTGACTGGTTGGCTGAGCACGTATTCTGAGGAGTCTTTGAGTTTTGTTGATGAGATCCAAACCCTGATCCTGATGCATAACATGCATGACCACCACAACCATTAGAGTGGTCTTCTTCAATGGATTTCCTAGTAAAGAGTGCAATCCCAGAGCCGGAAGACATTGAAGTGGAAGTCGTCCCGTGATACATGGAAGGGTCCTGTATCTGAGGTCTTCCAGAATTCTCCCTTTTTATAAGATTCATGTTATGAGCCTGAATCTTAGCGACTGCCTCATCTACTGTCATCTCGTAGAACTTTGAACTTTCCCTCATCAGGGTTGTATACATCTCATATCTCGGTGGCAGAGCATCCAAAAACTTTTCCACCATTTCCTCTTCTGGATATTTAAGCTCAAACGATTTCAACTCCGTTTGTAGGTGATAGAATCTAGAGATAAGATCATCTAAAGATTCATTTTCTATAAATCTGAAGCACTCGTATTGCTTCCGGAGCAGATCCCTCTTGCTTTTCTTGATGTCACTATTTCCTTCGAATCTTTTCTGTAAAGCTTTCCAAAGATCCTTAGAAGATTCATATCCTCGGAAACTGTGGAACAAATCCCGAGTTAATGACATAGTGATTGACCCCAATGCCTTCTTCTCTCGATCATAATTTTTCTTTTCTTCTGCATCCAGCTTAGAGATGGGCTTAGGTACGTTTTCATCAAGATACAAGTGGGTGGGATGCTTATATCCCTCAAGAATAGGTATCCATAACGATGAATCGGTGTATGAAGTATAGTGCTCAAAACGGGCTTTCCAATTGGAATAATCGTTTACATTGAGCAACTTGGGAGGTTTCTGTGGAGTACCGATTTCATTATCATAATTTAACATACTACTAAGGTTCTGAAGGTTTGACATGGTGAACACTTGGTCAAAAATCAGAAAAGTCAGTAGCTATTGCGCACTTAGGATTGGCCTTGCGCACTTATGAATGGTCTTGCGTATTTAATATTTGCCCTTGCGTACTTGTAAGTACGCAGGAGTAAATTGTTAAGTACGTAGGATAAGTCTTAAGTTCGCAGTTCAGTCTTGCGCACTTGTAAGTACGCAGGAGATAACTCTTGCGTATTTAGCAAGTTACCAGAAAACTGTACTTTTTGCCAAAAATGGTAAGTACGCAGGACACCTTTTCAGCAACTCTCACCAAACTTTTCCGGTGACCTGAAACTCACCGGAGTTGGTAAAAAATGGTCTGATGATTAATGCAATTGAGCCAAAGGGTCAGAAACAAGTTTCTAACCAACCTATGATGCTCAGAACACACAAATACACAACAAAAATCGGTTTTTGAGAGATTTTTGCTTCAAAAAAAAGTGCTCAAGAGCTACCCCTTTTTTTATCACAAAAATCAACAAAATAACCTCTCTTTGCTTGTAAAACTCAGTAAAAATGTCTCCAAACTCACTTACAACACTCGAACTCAAGAGCAACGCTCTGATACCACTTGTAGGTCCCTCGGGTGTGGTGGATCCTCACATGCAAGTGGTCTACTAGTCGGACCGGGTGCGGAATACCCGTGACTAGGTGGAGAGTCTAACTGAACAAAGTAAACCGAACACAAGAGTCACAATAATCGTTCTTTGTATTATAAACACTCGACGGTTACAGAGAGAATACAAGCTGCGTACTTAGCAAAACTGAGTTCGTCTGAACAAATGGTTCTGCGTACTTATCTTCTGTCAACCTATCCTATTTATACTGACCTGATGCCTGCGCACTTAGTAAGTGCGCAGGACCAATTACTCCTGCGTACTTAACAAGTACGCATAGGTCTTCCTGCGTACTTGCTAAGTACGCAGGAGCTTTCTCCTGCGCACATACAAGTGCGCACAACACTTGGAAGAAATCAACAACACATTATGTAAAAGTAAATACAACTCGATAAACTATTACATAATGACTCTTACATACAAAGACAAAATACAGACATTAGACATACAAACCTAGACTCTATCCAGAGTGTTGTCACAGGAAAGTGCATCAACACCTTTGTAACTAGCATGCAAAATTGTGTTGTCGAAAACAATCACCCCAATCTGGGTGGGTTTGTCAGACTCAATAGATCTATCATTGTTTACCGTCGGCTTGAATAGTTAATGATTGCACATAAATTGTACACAAAAGTTAGCACAACTAGCACTCAGGCATAAAGCTCAAATTGCACACATGAATGTAAAGAAGATTTGTATTTGTATAGTTTGTGTAAATGTAAGCAATAGTATTGTATAGTGTTCATGTTCCACCCCAAAAAGTGTAAAAGAGTAAAAGGGGCTATGTAATACTCACTTGATTCAAAAGGCGTAGCTAACACGAGAGACTAGATAGTAATATGATCCTTGTAATGCACAACGTTAACCTAGATTGGAATGTATATTGAATTAATAGTTTGCACAATATTCTATATCTAAGTCTAGGGTTGAATTGGACGTGTGTATAAAGTTAGTGGTTTGTTCTTGACAGGTATTGTATAAAATGAAAGGTTTGAAATAAATATTTTTAGAACATTGTGATCAAAGTTTGAGTTTGAATAACTAAATAAATAAATTACTAAATTATTATTTATTTACTTAGTTATAAAAATAATGTAGGTATTAGGGGTAATTAAGTATAACTTAATTAAATAATTCTTAAATATAAATTAAATAATTAATTTTTATCTTATTTATTTATTTATAAAATATGTAACCTAGTTTTTAGTCATAAAAATGTATCGGGTATTTTATATTAAATATAAATTTTGTAAATAACTTTCGTTAATCTATTTTTTTTATAAATATGTGTAAAAGGGGTTGTGTAAATAATATCTAAGTGTATGGTTTAATAATAAATTTAATTTTTGTAGGTTTTAATTAAATAATTTCTATTTATTTTAGAATAGAAATTTGATCTCTTTTAAATATAAATCTTTATAAAATAAATCATTTTTATCCGAAAATTCATTGAAAATGCTTATTGTTTTTAAAATGTAAAATTTAGTATTCTGCCAAGAATTTCTCACACACACGACCGTTCCTGGGACAAGGCACGATCGTGCTAGGACCACGGGCGCGACCGTGCTAGTCAGGGCGCGACCGTGCTAGTCAGGGCGCGACCGTGTTGATCAAACAGAAGACATAACTAAGTTGTTCACTAGGCACGACCGTGTCTAGGGTTCTGAGGCACGACCAAGTCTAGTCAAGAGGCACGACTGGGTCTGAGTGTGTGAGGCACGACCGTGCTGGGATTAGCACGACCGTGTCTCATGAAGCACGACCGCACAAGAAGACTAGCGCGACCGTGTCTGTTCAAAAACAGAAATGAATTGCTTAAATCTTATATTGTTAATGTTGAAAATCATAGGGCTTTTATCCATTAGGTGATTTCGAGTCTATTTGTATAGGTTAATTGTATTTAAAACATGTACAAAGTATGATTCGATTAAACCATTTTAGAATGAACCCTAGATTCGGGTTCGTGTTAAATTGGATATTGTAAGTCCAAATCAAGTTAGGGCTTTTGATCTATGGACTAAAACAAAGGGGTAGGAGGTTTCAATTACCAGGAATGATGATGAATCGATGGCGTACGGATAGAACGAGTTCCGGCGATGACGGGTTTGATTTTCGGCGTCTTCTGCTGCAACTCCGACTGTCTCAGTGTTCTCGGGAGCTTCAGAGAGGGTCGATGATGCGTTTGCTTGGGGAATTGCAATCAGAATAGAAGAGTTTTGGTTCAAATGAAAGGATTTTGGTTTTTTTGAGACTAATTGAATTTCTTGGAGTTATTGGACGTAATTGTGGGCATTAATCGATTAATTGTTTTCGTTACTGGTAATGATGTGTATATCGGTTACGAATTCCAATGATTCTGCGTTTAAAAACTGTATTTACGTTTTAACTGACGCGAGGCGCGACCGTGCCTATACGAGGCGCGGCCGTGCCAAGGCACCGGGCGCGACCGTGTAGGTCCCTAATTCGGTGCGTGACGGATCTCTAGACTCGCGGTACGACACGGTGATAACGTGCGGAATCCATGATCAACGTGCTGGTGTTACTCAATCAACAACGGTGTAAATAAACGCTTTGTATTTCCACCACAATATCAGGTTACAAGATTACAGAATCTGTCTACTCTGATATCGTCTATTCTCTACACTCCTAATCTGTTCTATCTCAGTAAACACCTATATATAAGCATTGTTCTGCACCAGGCGAACTTAACAAGTTCGCTTCACTGTGCTTAGGCGAACTTATTAAGTTCGCCTCTAATAGGCTAAGCGAACTTAATAAGTTCGCCTCTGATAGACTTAAGCGAACTTATTAAGTTCGCCTCTGATAGCCCAGGCGAACTTATTAAGTTCGCCTCTAGCAGAACTTACATAGAATTTTATCAACACTTACAAAACATGTCCTAACAGACTCCCCCTTAACTGTTGCTAACAATTCTATCAAATACAAGTCAAAGACTCTAAGACTAAGACATAATATCTTCAAGCTCGTTGTCACCAGAATATGCTCCAACAAACTCCCCCTTGACAACAGCTTCAGAAGATTGTCATCCGTCTTCAAATATCATCAAACACACTGTAGTCTTCGTCTTGTTCATCTGCACATTCTTTTTTTTTATCTAGAAGAAAACTTGGGAGAAGGACCCCTTGTTAACTTCTGTCTGCAATATTCAGTTTTTGCAAAGGAGAACAACCAAGAATAACCAAGAATTTTGTATTTCCATGGAAGCTAGAAAAATAAAATCTTTTTGGTTTTTCAAACGTAAGAAAGACAAAATCTTTTTGGTTTTTCTCTATTTAAACTGAAATGTAAAATACAAAATCACATCTTTTTGGTCGAATGTCACGAGTAAGAAGATCATATCAGTATATATGATATATCAATCACACATCTTGGATATAAAATCCATATAATATCAATTGGTATACTATGTCATTCTTTTAAGCCTTGACCAATCAAACCAATATCTTTCAAGATTATCACACTCTATCTTTTCAAAACTTTCATATTGCATGTTATGATACGCGATAAACATTCAAAGAAAATAGGATCACGCTATGACACACAAATTCAAATTGTCAATATTATAAGATTTGAAACTAAAGCATCTCATTCCCACTTTCTTGTGAGTTAAGGTACCATTTAAGTATGAAATACAACGTGTACCCCACTAGTATGCCAACAGAAAGTAAATGCACTATCTTCAAGACATATGAGATTTTACTAAAGATTATCCAAATTTCCAGAATGAGGAGACATCACTTAGCACATGAATATCAAAATCCAAATTGGATTGTATAGGAATCAATCAGATTCAGAATCGAATGATTCAATGTTTTGGCTTATATATGTGGAATCATAAGATTCAGTACGTGGATCCAACTGTTATCTGGATTATGAATTCAATGGAATCAGTAAAGATGATTTATCAATATGATCCAAGGGCTAGTATATGTTTGACAGATGTTGTCAAATACATATCTTGATTATACTTCAAATTGCATGCTTTTCGGGACATGGGCACTGAAGCAAATCGAATTAATAGTGCTAAGGACATAACCCGAAACTGATCTCATAGGAAAATCTTTATTAAAAGCTAATATTCTTTATCCGATAGTGATCTTTTAACACACACACACAGGCATAAAATGGGTTCAAATCACAGTTGTAACATATGAAATTATGTTTTCACACTACTAATGGTTCAGTGATGCTTTTAGTCTACTGACAATTCAAATTATATGCATACACAACACTATCATTTCCTATTTGTGTAGTCTCTGAAGTTTAGATCAAAACATATAATTCAGATATACTAATCATAAAGCACCAACCAGTCAATCTAAGATCATGTGTGAAAGAACATCTACTGATGTACTATCATCTCTTCTTTAACTTCAAGTAATGTCGATTTTATCTTTTTCAATTTGTTTGGATATTTCAAAATCTTTTTCAAAGAAAGTAAAACAAACGAAAATAAACCTTCCATGAAAACATTTTAAGAAAAACATTTTACTTGGTTACTCAGGATTAAGCAAGTCAATCAATTTAAAAAATCAAACCGATGTAATCCTGTAATTGAATGTCATTGTCTCTGTCACCAACACAGTTTTGTACTCCCCCTGTCCTGTAGACTCCCCCTCAACTAGTCAAATGGTTGCATCAACGACTTTATGCTCACCATTGTCATCCTAAATTTCAGGTTATCATTTGGACTTTGTAAAACTGTTTCCAAAACACTGTGTGTGACATATTCTCCCCCTTGAGCATCAAGTCGTTGAATCAAATATATTTCTCAGTTATCAATAACTCGTTACTCTTGCAGATGTCATTCCCTGTTATGTGCTAAGAACCACCACTATCAACAACCAAAATGGTATTAATAGTCCCTCTTGGTTAATCCTGCATAACTAACAAGAAACATTAATTTGAAATTGGGACCCAAGCCATGGTAGTCATGGGTCGTCCATCTGTATCAAAATAATAAACCTCACTCCATTCACAATCGAATCTGTCATCGATTTTCGGAGATTGTTCCGACGAGTCCGAAACAGAAACTTTAGATTTCCAAACAAACTTCTTTTCATTAAGTTCTTTTTGCTTAAAATGTGAAGTGTTTGAAAATACTTGTTCATTTGAAAAATGTGTAGATTGTGAAAACTCTTGTTGTTCTAAAAGTTTTCTCAATCTTCTGTTTCTCCTCCGTCTTTGAGGTCTAGAAAGCCTAACCTCAGATTTTGAATTACCCTTTGGTGTATCACGAGGTTTAACCACATTTGGGTTAACATAAGGCTTACCATGAGTTCTTACCTTTTCTGGAGTAACATGTCAGTTACCTTTGGCTTTGTGAGAACAATCACTCCGTATGTGACCAATAAGACCACAAGAAAAGCAAGATCTCTTCTCACGATAATCTCTCATATAAGGAATCTTCACACGATAAGATGCATTTGAAGAAGATTCTCCTACATGAACTTCTTTTTGCTTTATTTTCTCTGGAACTCCAGATTTTGCAGTTTGAGACCGAACAAACTTTTTCTTAACAGGTTTTGATTCAGACTTCATCTTCTCAGGAACTACATGCTTCTTTCCTTTGTTTTTGTAAGGACAGTACACCACAATGTGTCCTATCTCATTACAATGAAAGCATGTACTCCTATCTTTATAATCTCTGACATATGGAACTCTCCTTGAATTTGAAGAACTTCCAAATGTATTTTTACCAGATGAATTAGAATCAACCTTTGATTCCTCAACTTTAATTTCTTTCAGTATCCCCTCTACCTTAGCTTCATCAAAATATTCATCATCACTCTCATCAGAATACACCATATCTTCACCTGTGACTGGATTCACCTTCAACACAGTCTTAGGATCTAAATCCTCATCGTTTATAATCTCAGGCGTAACAGAATAATTTCCGTTGGTGGAGGAACATAACCAATACCGTTAGTTCTGTTTCCCTCTTTAGTTGTATCATGATAATGTCCTAATAAGAATGATGAATTTCCAAAGCTTTCTAACTTTCTATGCAAGCTGATCACCTCTGCTTTAGATTCAGCTAATTGCTTATCTTTCTCAACAAGATCAGTATTTCTTTTCTCAATTTCTGCAAAGGACATATCCAGGTGATATGCCTGCTCTTTGATCTTCAAAGTCAGAGAATTTATATCCCTTTTCAATGATTCTATCCTTTCAACACACACATTCTCATTATCTTTTAATTTCTGATTTACCATGTGCATCGATTTCATATCACAAATGAGATTGACATTGTCATCCATAACCCTCATCATTTTATCCTTAACTGAAACACAGTTAGAACAAAACGTCTCAGAGTTAGAAAATACCTCAGGTTTTACTTCTGAACCAGATGCACCAGGAGCCATGAATACGTCATCATCAGCTTCACTCTTTTGATCAACAATGACAGGCTCTGCATCAGTTTCTAATTCACTCAGATCATCTTCAACTGTCTGAAAGCTTACTTCAGTCTCTACATCACTCTCGGTAGACTGAGTACTTTCACCAGATCTATTACTCTCACTATCACTTAACTAGGTAGAAGAATCACTTTCAGAAACACTCTGCTTGACTACTTCTTCTTTGATGAAGACCACAAACGCTTGAGTAGTAGCTTCACCCTTTTTCTTCAAAGCTTCCCATAGATCTCTTGAAGTTGGACACTTCCCGAGACTATGAATGATTTCTTTTGGTAAAGACATCGTTAAAGTTTCACGCGTCTTCTTCTCTCGATCAAAGTTCTGCTTTTCTACTTTAGTAAGAGCTGACAGTGGTTTAGGAATATCATGAAATCCCATGAACTCATAAGCAGGATGCACATATCCTTCAAATATAGGTGTCCAAAAGGTTTCATCAGTTTTTGATACGAACTGTTCGAACCGGACTTTCCAGCTATGAAAATCTGATATGCACAAAAGTCTCGGTGGCATACTTCCAATATCATTATCATCACATGAAATTGACATTTTGAAATTTTGGCGAAAATATTCGGAAAAAATTTTCCCGCCAAAATACTCTTTTTAAAAAATTTTAAAAATTCAAAATTTCAAAAATGATCCGAAACAAGCATATAAACTTTCCCTAAAAAATTTGGACAAGATGAATTTTCCCGCCAAAATACTCTTTTTTTTTTTTATAACACTAAGTTCGCCTGACTGTACAAGCGAATTTGACCCGAGCGAACTTGACCCGAGCGAACTTATTAAGTTCGCTTAATATTCACCAAGCGAACTTATTAAGTTCGTCTAATACTGATTGAAACGAACTTATTAAGTTCGCCTATAAGTTCGCCTGCAACTGAATTTTAAGTTCGCCTGGTTCAGCTGTTTAACCCAAACACGAACCAAAAATTCCGAAAATCATGATTTCTTGCTTAATTGATGGAATTTGATAAAATTGAACCGTAGGAATATGCTCCAACAGACCGTTCCAAAGCAAGGCGCGCGATCGTGCCATGGCACTTGCCGCGACCGTGCCAGAACGAGGCGCAACCGTGCCTATTAGGGTTTCTTGTTAATTTATAAAATTAGTCCTTGCAAATTTCATATTTGATAGATTTGTATAAATATAACCTTATTTAGAATTTTAATAGGGTATACCCGTGTAAAATTTGCGAATTTGCATTGGAACATAGTATTTAATTGTTGGTACGAATAGAACAAGTTAGTGTACTAGAATTGGGTTTGAAATGTATCACATTGAACTGAAATACAAATAATGAAAATCAGAAATGTTACACTATCCCAATTCATAGATTTCATTCTGCCCATCCAGTTGAGAATATAATTGGATCTCTTGAGGATGGAGTTAAAACAAGAAGTCAAGCTGGAAATATTAATGTATGTTTGTACTCCTGCTTTTTATCCCAAGAAGAACCTAAGAATGTTACAGTAGCATTACAAGATCCAAGTTGGATTGAAGCCATGCAAGAGAAACTCCTTCAGTTCAAGAAGCTCAACGTGTGGCATCTTGTTTATTTACCGAGGGAAAATATCCAACTGGAATGAAATGGTTTTTTTGAAACAAAAGAGATGATCGTGGGATTTTAGTTCCAACAAAGCACGTCTTGTTGTCCAAGGTTTTTATCAAAAGGAAGGATTGAATTATGATGATGTCGTTGCTCCTGTTGCACGTATTGAAGCCATACGTATATTCTTGGCTTATGCCTCTTACATGAAGTTTAAAGTATACCAAATGGATGTGAAGACAGCTTTTCTTTATGGAGTGGTAAAGGAAAAGGTTTATGTAAATCAACCACCCGGTTTTGAAGATCCTGCTCATACATTTCAGGTGTATAAGCTCGATAAGGCATTGTATGGGTTACATCAAGTGCCACATGCATGGTATGAAACCTTGTCAACACATCTTACATCCAATGGCTTTGTTCGTGGAACAATAGACAAGACCTTGTTTCTGAAGAAATTTGGTGTTGATTTGTTAATTGTACAAGTCTATGTTAATGACATCATCTACGGTTCAACTAATGAAGCTCTTTACAAAGATTTTGAAGCAGTCATGAAACTGAAATTCGAAGTGAGCTTAATGGGAAAAATGCAGTTCTTTATGGGGTTACAAGTAGAACAGTCTGATGCTGGGATTCTTATCCATCAGGCTAAGTATGTGAAAGACATTGTGACAAAGTTCAAAATGAATGACGGTAAATCAGCTTCTACACCAATTGCTCCCCATGAACCTCTCACTGTGGATTTATCTAGAGTTGAAGTTAATCAAAAGATGTATCGGTCAATGATGGGCTCCTTGATGTATCTGATCGCAAGTAGACGTGATATCATGTTCAATGTTTGCTCATGTGCAAGATATCAGGCAGCTCCAAAGGAATCTCATGAATCGGCTGTTAAACGAATTTTTCGTTATCTTAAGGGTCACGTAAATTTAGGTTTATGGTATCCTTCTGATTTTGAATTTCACCTTTTTGCTTATACTGACAACGATTATGGAGGATGTAACTTGGACAGGAAATCAACATCAGGTGGGTGTCAATTTTTGGGGAGTGTAAGAAACAAACGAATGTATCCACATCCACTGTTGAAGCTGAGTACACTGCTGCCTTGAGCTGTTGCTCATAAGTAATCTGGATTCAACATCAAATGTTAGACTTTTGAGTCAATTTCTTAGAAACTCCGATCTTTTGTGACAATGAGGCAGTGCTTGGTATAGTCAAGAATCCCATTCAGCACTAAAAAACAAAGCACATTGCAATCTGGTTACATTTCATTTGTGATTGTTTTGAGAACGGTCTGATTAAAGTGGTCCACGTCGATACCCTGGAGCAAAGAGCCGATATTTTTAAAAAAACATTTTCAACTGATCGATTTAACTCTTTGGTTGAGATAAGAAAAATATGTTGAATATGCTGAGTTTGCTAAGTTTATTTGATTCTAGTTTGAAATAGTTCTCCTGATAAAATGATGAAGTATGTGACTATGTGAAAAAAGTTGAAAATAAGAAAAAGTCTAAAAATAAAAAATTGTGTGTCTGGTTGACGTATATATAGGAAACGATAGTACAAGTGTGTGCTGAGATTATGCATGAATTGGATATGGGTGTTTTTCCTTTAAACCTTAAACATAATGCATTCCATAGTCCCTAAGTTGTCTCATGTTGCTCAAAATTCAAATACAATTCAGTCGGAAGTGCGAGGATAATAGATCCCAAAGCTCTTGTATCTCTTTCAATCAGCTTCTTGTCTTCCTCTGAATACAGATCAGGATCTGCAATAGGGACTAACCCATCAGCATTTGCAGTCTTCGGTATATGAGGACCCTTCACAATTGATTCCCATAAAGTGTGCTCAGTAACTTGAAATAAGCCTTCATCATTATTTTCCAGTTGGAAAACTCTGATATTGACTTCAGCATCGGTGGTGACTTCTCCACAACTCTCTCAGTATCGTAAACCTTTCCAGCCATTCCACACTTGTACTTTGAAACACAGTCGAAATCTGAAAAACTTCCAACTCAGGACTTTTCGGTCGAAAAACTGATTGATCAAAAACCCTTTTCGGACAAGACTTTTTGGTCGAAAAGTTTAAGATTTCGAACATAGGAGAATTTTATCCTTAGAGATTTTGGGCACTACTTTTCGATCGAAAACAGTATACTTTTCGGTCGAAAAGAGATTTCGACTCCTTCAAGCTGACTTTTCGGGCAATTCTTCTGATGAACACTTAAATCGACCAAAAACTCTCTGCAATGATCTGAATCCAAAATCAAGCCCCCAAACCTATTGTAAACTTCATCTCCATTACTTTTAGCTTCAAAAATACAACAATGGCACGCAAAACACTCTGATTCGATCAATTTTTGATGAAAATACTTCTTGAATACCAAAAGCTTCTGATACCACTTGTGATCCCCTCTAATCTGCTGATATCCAAGAACAAACACCTCAAACAGTCTCTGGAATGGCGGAATCAATCCAGAAATCAAACAACACCGAGAAGATCGAATCAAGCACTAACTAGAATAGAATAAATCACACACATAAGATGCACAATCAAACTGGTAATCTTCATTGATAATCTCTATGATTTACAAGATGAAAACAACAAACTACACACTTTTATTTCTCTTAAACAATTGTGATAAAAAAACTATACAAATGAGAAATCTAACTAGGAATTACAAAAGACAACATATTTATACTAAACAGAATTCGATCAAAAACTCCTGATCGAAAAGTGTTTTCGGCCGAAAAACACCTTTCGATCAAAAACTATCGAACGAAAACTCTGAAGTTATACATTTCAGTACATAATTGATTTCTATGGACTACTAGGTTCCAACAATAACCCGCAAGGTACGGTCATTGGTGATTAACAAAAAATTTATTCTAGAAAAGTCTAGAGACACGCTTTAATATAAAAACATATATATTGGTGGCTAAACTTTAAAAGTGATATAAAATGTGTATGACACGGTCTTAAATTATTTTTATGTGTATACATATATATTAGAGTTAAAATAATAACTAAGTCAGGTTTAACTAGTAAACTATTGAAACCAGTCAAACAATACAAAAATATATAAAGTAATTGCCCGTTAAAAATTCTACACCGGGTATTAGATCGTGGGATCACTTACCGGGTTTACACTATCAGAAAAATACCTAACTAATACTTAGATCATAACTAGCAAATGGAACATGACCCAACCCCCACCCATACCCTATATCTCGGCCGAGATATAGCCCAAGAGGGGCCACCCCCTTGTCACTTCCATTTGCTCCATAATTATTGTCATATACACCATTCCCATTCAAGTGAGAATTCATCCAAGAGTCAAATCATATCCTTAAACCTTACCTTGTAATTATGAAGGTGTGACAAATAATCCAACACCTTTTCTTCCATCTATAAATATCGATGCACACACATATGCACACACTTTGCATACTTTGATCCAAGATCACAAGTCTAGACAGAGTAAGTTAGAGCTTTGGAGGTCCAAGGAGGAACTGGAGACTAGGAGTCGGGTCTTGATAGCAACACGAGCATCTAGCATCTTCTACTCGTTATACTTCACATAGCTTTGTCTAGCGGTATGAAACTGACACCACACTTTATTTTCGTCTATATTTTAGTTCAAAGCTCGCTGTTCACCATAAAAATAAAGGATTTAAAAGATTAAAGAGTTTTTATAAAGTTAAACTTTATTAAGTTAAAAACTAGGGTTTTGTATAAATATATATATAAGGGCCGAAAATTCTAGGTTTATATGTATGTTTGTTGTTTTGATTTTATGATGATAAATTGTGGTTTTTGAATTAAAAGCATGATGAATAAAATTGTGGTTAGAACTTGATGATAATGAAATATATATATATATATATATATATATATATGTATATAGATCGTGACAAATATATATATGTATACATCTGTTTGTAGTTATCAAGTTGTGAAAAGTTATAAAATATGAGTAGATGTATAAGCATGTCAAGATCAAAAATAGATATATATGTATATATAGTTGATAACTGGGAAACGATCAAGTATGATATGCATGTAAAAATTAAGAATTATATGTACATAAATGTGAGTGTTTAAAGTTGTGAAACTTGGAAAGTTGTCAAGTATATGCATGTAAATATATATATATATAGAAGTCATAATATATATATATATATTAGTATAAATAACTGCATGACGAACGTAAAAAAATTAATAAATGTTGTTCGGAATAAGTATTTGCATGTGGACGTGTTAACGTGGCTTATACGCACGTCGGATAATTGACATGCGTAGAATACACTTGGACGATATTTGTGATTTTATATAATTATTGATAAGAAATAATTATGTGCTTATACGTGACTATAATATGAAAGTATTATATGTTATTACAAAAATAATATTTATTTTTGGTACACATAATAAGTCACCAATATGGAAATATAACATTTTCTCGGAAAAAAAGTAAGCGTCTAGACCGGAATAAAAATCATCAATGAGTCGTCACATGAAAACATTGTTTTAATAAACAAAGACATACTTAACGGGAATAGTTAAGTCGGGTGAACAACTTGCATTTAAGACTGGTAGTCTTAACATCTAAGGTGAGTTTTACCGTTTGGGAAGTGACGAACCAGGATCTCAGACATTAGTTACATTGAACGACTCTACATGGGACTCAAATAAAAATATCATATCAATCAGAGTTAATGCGGAAGCGTAAGGAAAGTAAATCCTCAAAACACACGCGCCCAAAAGAATAGTCCAAAAGTCCAAACCAAACACAATTTAAAATAGTCCAAACAGTTTAATAAAACATAAATCAAAGGCAGAATTCCATGCATGTCCTATTGTGTGCACACGACCTGAGAAAAACATGTAAGAAAATGTCAGCACGAGGTTGGTGAGTTCACAGGTTTCAGTTTATAGAAGCGTTTAACAGATTAATGTACATTCAATATATAAATCAATAGGTAGCTAACCCATAATCATGTTAACTAATGCGCTCGCAACCGACAGCTGACTGTTTATATGCCTCCCACCATCATGGTGCATGTTTAGGTCAATATTGCACCCGTTCGACCTCCAATCGAGTTAGGGCGACTAACGCGGGTGAGGTTTGTCAAACCCAGTAGTACTACTCAAATTACCTCGCTATGTTCATATTAACGGTCCGATGTGAGGACCTAAAGGATAATGTATACGCATAGTCATACAAGTGATATTATATATGAATTACAAAAATCAAAAGCATTTACGACATGTTTTCTCCCCCAGTTTAAAAACAGTAAAACGGGGCCGTGAAAACTCAACTGAATAGCGTAGGCGGTATCACACAAGAGATAAATTGGAACCACGAGTGTAAGTCTCAAACGACCTACGAATGCCCTAAAATTATAAACACATAAATTAGGGACAAGTTGAGATTTGTGACGACGACACGGAAGATTGAACGTCCTATGGAAAAGCTCTAATGATTAAGAGTAGACGAACGTGTCTACGGGAATAAGAATTCTTTAATTAATAATTAAGATGTATACGTTACGCGACGAATGACAAAATAATATATAATAAATATAATCGAGCATTTTGCCGTTAACTAGAAGTCTAAGAGAATAATATAATTTATTATATTATTTTTAAGTTTAGCGAAGTAATGTAAACAATTAACTTGCGTGACATAAATAATAATTTATTATTTTTATTCGAGTGTAACGAGTGTAAATAATACGAATAATTATATTATTTATAACTTTGAAACGCTTAAAAAAATGTTTATGAACGTGATAAAAATAATATATATAAATATATTATTTTTAGTTGGAGTTTTGGGTTGAAAATAATATAAATATTTTTTTATAAATGAGTTCTTAATAATGATTATGGTTTACAAACCAAACCCGAGTCTACGGGTTTTTCTGGATTTCAAAATGCGTTTATATAGTGATATAATAATATGGGGTGGGTTTATATCAAGGAAAATAGTGGAATTAACCTTTAAAAATATAATGCAGGAGACCGGATTCTAACCCGGGTTTCCTGCGCACAAGTTCAAAGCCTTAACCAACTGATCTGGGTAGTGATTCGTATCAGGATTTGAATCCTAATGGTTTCAATCATTCAATCCAGTGAGCCCCCTTCATTATCGAAACCGCACTCGAATCCAACCCCCAATTCCATCGATTTCAACCCTGACTTGATTCAAATGCTTAGGGGTTTTGTTAATCGGGCAACCACGAAGCTGTGGTGGGTTTTAATTTAAAAATATATAGGTTTAAGGTGGTTTAATGTCCGATTCATGCTCCGAAAACCCTAGATATAAACCCAAAATCAAATCTAATGAATTCGATATTAAATCTTGATAAGAACATGGGGCTTTTACTGATTAGGACATTTCGAACCTGTGTATGAGAATTAATTTCATTTTGGTTGAGTTCGAGATCAAAAACCCTAAAACAGATTATGAACGAACCCTATTTATAGGATCTTGATTAATTCGATGATTGTAGATCAAATTGACATGGGGCTATCATTTTACAAAGAGTTCCAAATCTACTGATTGAATTAATTGCATTGTAAATGTGTCTAGATTAGGGTTCGATTAAACCGTTTATATGAAGAACCCTAGTTATTAGTTTGCTATGAAATCAATGATATAGGTTCGAATTAGGATGGGACTTTCATTATACAGATGATTACGAGTGTAATGGTATAAGTTAATTGAATTTAAATTGAGTCTGCAATGGAGTTCGTTTAAATTGAAAGTATTAAGAACCCACCCTAGAATCGGTTCTTGTTTGAATTGGTGAAATAAGCCCAATTAACCATAGGGCTTTCAATTTAAGGATATAAACGAAACTAAGGGTGAGACCAATTACCATAATTGATATCGGATTGTAGGTGCTCGACTAAAACGGTTGCCGACGGCTTGCGGGTTGGTTTTCGGCGACTTCAGCTACGATTCCGGTCGAATTGAGGCATGGGATTTCTTCTAACAGGAACGACTAAGGTGTGTGTATAGCCGATTTGATAAACTAACACAAGGACTCGTCCAATTTGATGGCTAAATGATGAATGTCGATGGTTACGGCTTGAACTCCCATAAATGGGATTAAACTTGAATCAATGATGGAATTAACTGCCACAATAATGAATGTAATTGCCAAAATCATCCGTTTCGGTTACGAATTTGCACTAATTTTTGTTAAAGATTTGCGAATTTGGATTTAAATCAAAGAGTTTGACTTTTTAGAAAGTCAATCAGGAATCTACACCTTCTATTTTGACTTTGAAAGTCAATGTTTCGATTTTGGGACTTAGCAGAACTAGTCCCTACAGTTTGAGGTTCAGAAATGGCAGAAATAGTCCCTGAGATTTAATATTGGGTTAACTGGGTTAGGTCTTAACAGAGAATACTAACTGAATTTCTAACGGAGTTAGCTTGAAAAGTCGAATTATCACATCATCCCCTAGTTGAAAGAAT
Organism: Smallanthus sonchifolius; assembly: GCA_023525975.1. NCBI lineage: Eukaryota > Viridiplantae > Streptophyta > Magnoliopsida > Asterales > Asteraceae > Smallanthus > Smallanthus sonchifolius. Next base: position 32,251,429 of record CM042045.1, read on the forward strand.
TTTCGTCCCGAAAATTAAAATAGAATAAAAAAAAACTCTGGATGTCACATCATCCCCTAGTTGAAAGAATTTTTGTCCCAAAAATTAAAATTTTAACTTAAGAATTTGACGTGGAGTGCTTGAACAGATTATGATATTTGCGCATCATCTGATCCTCGCGCTCCCACGTGAATTCCGGTCCGCGTTTCGAGTTCCAACGGACTCTAACAATAGGGAATTTACTACGTTTTAACGTTTTGACTTCCCTATCCATAATTTCCACAGATTCTTTGATGAAACGTAACTGTTCATCAATGTGTAGTTCCTCAAGAGGAACCGTGAGTGACTCGTCTGCCAGACATTTCTTCAAGTTTGAGACGTGAAAGACGTTGTGAACACCACTAAGCCCTTCAGGTAGGTCCAGTTGATACGCTACTGGCCCGATTCTCTTCACTATCTTGAATGGTCCAACATAACGAGGATTCAGCTTGCCTTGTTTCCCAAAATGAATGACACCCTTCCAAGGTGAGACTTTTAACAAGACCATATCCCTTACTTGAAATTCTAACGGTTTACGACGCTTATCGGCATAGCTCTTTTGGCGATCACGAGCTGCTGCCATATGATTTCTAACTTGAACGATTTTCTCAGAAGTTTCAAGTACGAGTTCAGGACCTATAAGTTGACTATCCCCAACTTCGGCCCAACAAATAGGAGAACGGAATTTCCGTCCATATAGTTCTTCAAATGGAGCTGCCTTGATGCTAGTGTGATAACTGTTGTTGTAGGAGAACTCCACCAACGGTAGGTGAGACTCCCAAGTGTTACCGAAATCGATCACACAAGCTCGTAGCATGTCCTCCAGAGTTTGAATTGTACGCTCCGTCTGGCCATCAGTTTGAGGATGATATGTTGTGCTCATATCTAGACGCGTGCCTAAAGCTTTATGTAACGATTGCCAGAAACGAGAGGTGAATCGTGCATCACGATCCGAAATGATAGAGATTGGCACTCCGTACCTAGGTACTACTTCTTTCAAGTATATACGAGTAAGCTTATCCATTTTGTCGGCTTCCTTGATTGCTAAGAAGTGAGCGGACTTTGTTAAACGATCCACGATTACCCAAATGGTATCACATCCGGTAGGAGTTCGTGGCAATTTTGTGATAAAGTCCATGGATATTTGCTCCCATTTCCACATGGGAATCTCTGGTTGCTGGAGAAGACCAGAAGGCTTTTGATATTCAACTTTGACCTTCGCGCAAGTCAGGCACTTGCTCACATAGGTGGCTATATCGGCCTTCATCTTTGGCCACCAATACAGCACCTTTAGGTCATGATACATCTTGTCGGAACCTGGATGAATAGAGTAACGAGATTTATGAGCCTCATCCATGACTAGTTCCCTTAAATTTCTGAATATTGGAACCCATATTCGTTCCGCGAAGTAGCGAATACCGTCAGACTTGACCTCGAGTTGTGCCTCCATACCGCGCGTGGCTTCCAGCGGTATGTTTTCCTCTTTCACAGCTTCAAGTTGAGCACTACGGACTTTGTCAGGTAATCCGGGATGAATAGTAAGCTATAATGCTCGAACTCGTTTGGGCTTGGATTCCTTTCGACTTAGGGCATCAACTACAACGTTAGCCTTACCCGGATGATACCGGATCGCACAGTCATAATCATTCAAGAGCTCGACCCAACGACGTTGTCTCATGTTCAACTCTTTCTGCTCGAAGATATGTTGAAGACTCTTGTGATCGGTGTAGATGGTGCACTTGGTACTGTACAAGTAGTGTCTCCATATCTTAAGTGCGAAAACTACAGCTCCCAACTCTAGGTCATGAGTGGTGTAGTTTTTCTCGTGAACTTTTAGTTGACGCGAAGCATATGCAATCACCTTTTCTCGTTGCATTAATACACAACCCAGACCCTGAATAGATGCGTCGCAATACACCACAAAATCATTCGTACCCTCCGGAAGAGCTAGAATAGGTGCACTGCAAAGTTTCTGCTTAAGATGTTGAAATGCTGCTTCTTTGTTATCGCCCCAGTTGTAGGCTTTATCCTTTTGAGTTAAGGCAGTGAGGGGTTGTGCAATTTTTTAAAATCCTTTGATGAATCGATGGTAGTAACCAGCCAATCCCAGAAATTGTCGCACCTCAATCGGGGTCGTCGGTGCTGCCCTATTCTTGATGGCCTCAATCTTTGATGGATCGACATGTATTCCTTTCTCGTTAGCCACACGTCCTAAGAAATGAACTCCCTGGATCCAGAATTCACACTTGGAAAACTTAGCATACAGCTGCTCCCTTTTGAGTAATTCCAGGACTAAACGTAAATGTTCCTTCTTGTTCTTGGAATAAACGAGAATGTCGTCGATGAAAACGATGACAAATTGATCAAGGTATGGCTTACACACACGGTTCATGAGGTCCATGAATACCGTAGGTGCGTTGGTTAATCCGAAAGGCATGACCATAAATTCATAGTTGTCGTACCTTGTCCTGAAAGCAGTCTTAGAGATATCTTCATCTCGGACTCTCAATTGATGGTAGCCGGACCTAAGATATATCTTGGAATAGAAACTGGATCCTTGGAGTTGATCAAAGAGATCATCTATGCGAGGTAAAGGATAACAATTCTTGATTGTGACTTTATTTTGCTCACAGTAGTCGATACACATACGGAAAGTTCCGTCCTTCTTCTTGACAAACATGACTGGAGCTCCCCATGGCGATGAGCTAGGTCAGATGAAACCTTTATCCAACAATTCCTGTAACTGAGTAGATAGCTCTTGCAATTTACTAGGTGCCAGTCTGTAAGGTGCCCGAGTGATAGGTGCCGCTCTGGGTGCCAGATCGATTTGAAATTCAACTTGGCGGTGTGGTGGCAAACCTGGAAAATCTTCTGGAAATACATCCAGAAAATCACGAACGATGGGAATATCATCAATTTTCTTCTCTTCTGAGGGCTGCTCAGCAACGAGAGCCAAAATAGCAGTAACATCCGTGATTTTTGTGCTCGTAATACCTTAGTTTAATACAATAAGAACCTTTGTGAACCGAGATACTTAACATATCATTTTATTGTGATAACTCGAAATATTAGAATATAATTTAATATCTTAAATTTCAAAATTTTGTATATGATTTAATTGGTTACTATTTTTTTTTCTATTTAGGTACATGTATAAATTTTATTTAGAAGTTTCTTTTAGATAAAAATTATGTAATTAAAAGAGATTTTGGAAGTTAAGGACTAAAAGTCCATTAAACAAAGTTGCAAGGACTAAAAAGGTAAAAATATAAAAATGTCCAGACTCAATTCCCCTTTCGTTTTTTCGGCGACCGTATTCCGGCCACCTCCTCGTTTTCCGGCGACGGTTTTAATACCCCAAATTGGTAACAAATCAAGGTGGTTACTCATCTCCATTCGAACCGTGATTCACGGGATCACATTTACGTGTTAAAAGCTCTCAATTTCTAATCTAAGGATTCTTACTCTCGTCCCCAAATCACGGGATTTCCAAATTTAAGAAACGCATGTTTAAGCATATAAATTCTTACGAATTTGCTTGTTTCTTATCACACCTCGCCCAATATCTCTTCCCCCCTCGCTCGAAATCGCCCTCTGTTGCCTCTGTTGCGACTGCGCCGGTGACCTCTACCACGCCATCGAGTTATCTTCACTTTCAGGTAAATAAAAACAATCATTCTACTCGTTTTGATCTTCTAAACAATAGCCCCAATCTTCTGATTGCAACCGATACCTGCGTAAGCCGAATTTTGAGGTTGAAATCTGATTGGGGATTAGGGTTTATAACTTGAATTTAAGTTTGGGGAAGATGACTCAGTCCTTTCGAGTTTTAACAACTGATTTCAGGAAATTTTATCAAATGTGTCTCTGGTCAAGTGGTAAATCTTTGTGCAACTAAAGCTTGGTCATGGGTTCTAGACCTGGCACCTTTGCCTTTTTGCCCCCCTTCCTTGTCCTTTTTGAGTTTCAACACATTTTCAATTACACACTAATACAATTTTTATACATAATTAATAATCCGATTTTCTTCAAAAATAAATTATAAACATTATTAAAATTTTAAGATGTTATGTATAGTGTTTATTTTGATTAAAAATAAAATGTAAACTCTTTTAAAAGATATTAAAAATCATGAATTTATTTAACCATAACAAAAAAATGAATCATGTCTTTTTGAATGATTATTCATATCATATTTTGTTGGAGCATATTCTGGTGACAACGAGCTTGAAGATTATGTCTTAGTCTTAGAGTCTTTGACTTGTAATTGAAAGAATTGTTAGCAACGGTTAAGGGGGAGTCTGTTAGGACATGTTTTGTAACTGTTGATAAAATTCTGTGTAAGTTCTGCTAGAGGCGAACTTATTAAGTTCGCTTAGTCTATCAGAGGCGAACTTAATAAGTTCGCTTAAGTCTATCAAAGGCGAACTTATTAAGTTCGCTTAGCCTATTAGAGGCGAACTTAATAAGTTCGCCTAAGCACAGTGAAGCGAACTTGTTAAGTTCGCCTGGTGCAGAACAGTGCTTATAAATAAACAGAACAGAGTCTGTTGAGAGCTTAGACCAGAACAGAATAGAGGTGAGACGATATCAGAGTAGACAGATTCTGTAATCTTGTAACCTGATATTGTGGAGGAAATACAAAGAGTTTATTTACACCGTTGTTGTTGATTGAGTCACACGAGCACGTTGATCATGGATTCCGCACGTTATCACCGTGTCGTACCGCGAGTCTAGAGATCCGTCACGCACTGAATTAGGGACCTACATATTTAAAACTTATTATACTATTTGTTTGGGGTTGAACAGCTGAACCAGGCGAACTTAAAATTCTGTTGCAGGCGAACTTATAGGCGAACTTAATAAGTTCGCTTCATTCAGTATTAGGCGAACTTAATAAGTTCGCTTGGTGAATATTAAGCGAACTTAATAAGTTCGCTTGGTGCAGAGTAAGCGAACTTAATCAGCAGGCGAACTTAATCAGTAGGCGAACTTAACAAGTTCGCTCGGGTCAACTTAAGTTCGCTTGAATTAAAAAGAAATATATATATATATATATATATATATATATATATATATATATATATATATATATATATATATATATATATATATTGGCGGGAAAATTCACCTTGTCCAAATTTTTTACTATGTCACACACAATGTTTTGGAAAGAGTTTTACAAAGTCCAAATGATAACCTGAAACTTAGGATGACGATGGTGAGCATAAAGTCGTTGATGCAAACCATTTAACTAGTTGAGGGGGAGTCTACAGGACAGGGGGAGTATAGAACTGTGTTGATGACAAAAGGCAAAGACATTCAATTAAATTACATTGGTTTGAGATTTTAATTGATTGACTTGCTTAATCCTGAGTAACCAAGTAAAATGTTTTTCTTAAAATGTTTTCATGGAAGAGTTTATTTTCGTTTGTTTTACTTTCTTTGAAAAAGATTTTGAAAAAGCCAAACAAATTGAAAAAGATAAAATCGACATTACTTGAAGTAAAAGAAGAGATGATAGTACATCAGTAGATGTTCTTTCACACATGACCTTAGAGTGACTGGTTGGTGCTTTATGTTAGTATATCTGAATTATATGTTTTGATCTAAACTTCAGAGACTACACAAATAAGAAATGATAGTGTTGTGTATGCATATAATTTGAATTGTCAGTAGACTAAAAGCGTCACTGAACCATTAGTAGTGTGAAAACATAATTTCATATGTTACAACTGTGATTTGAACCCATTTTATGCCTGAGTGTGTGTGTTAAAAGATCACTATCAGATAAAGAATATTAGCTTTTAATAAGGATTTTCCTATGAGATCAGTTTCGGGTTATGTCCTTAGCACTATTCATTCGATTTGCTTCAGTGCCCATGTCCCGAAAAGCATGTAATTTGAAGTATAATCAAGATATGTACTTGACATCATCTGTCAAACATATACTAGCCCTTGGATCATATTGTTACATCATCTTTACTGATTCCATTGAATTCATAATCCAGATAACAGTTGGATCCACGTACCTGAATCTTATGATTCCACATATATAAGCCAAAACATTGAATCATTTGATTCTGAATCTCATTGATTCCTATACAATCCAATTTGGATTCTGCTATTCATGTGCTAAGTGATGTCTCCTCATTCTGGAAATTCGGATAATCTTTAGTAAAATCTTATATGTCTTGAAGATAGTGCATTTACTTTCTGTTGGCATACTAGTGGGGTACACGTTGTATTTCATACTTAAATGGTACCTTAACTCACAAGAAAGTGGGAATGAGATGCTTTAGTTTCAAATCTTATAATATTGATAATTTAAATTTGTGTGTCATAGCCTGATCCTATTTTTCTTTGAATGTTTATCGCGTATCATAACATGCAGTATGAAAGTCTTGAAAAGATAGAGTGTGATAATGTTGAAAGATATTGGGTTTATTGGTCAAGGCTTGAAAGAATGACATAGGATACCCTTAGAATGTTTAGGGTTGTTTATCCAAAATGTGTGATTGATGCATTGCTTTTACTGATATGATCTTCTTGCTCGTGATGTTCGACCAAAAAGATGTGATTTTGTATTTTACATTTCAGTTTTAAAGATTTTGTGTTTCTTATGTTTGAAAAACCAAAAAGATTTTATTTTTCCAGCTTCCATGGAAATCTTAATTGTTGGTTATTCTTGGTTGTTCTCCTTTGCATAAACTGAATATTGCAGATAGAAGTTGACAAGGGGTCCTTCTTCCAAGTTTTCTTCTAGATAGAGAGAGTATGCAGATGAACAAGACGAAGACTACAACTTGTTTGATGATATTTGAAGACGGATGACAATCTTCTGAAGCTGTTGTCAAGGGGGAGTCTGTTGGAGCATATTCTGGTGACAACGAGCTTGAAGATTATGTCTTAGTCTTAGAGTCTTTGACTTGTAATTGATAGAATTGTTAGCAACAGTTAAGGGGGAGTCTGTTAGGACATGTTTTGTAACTGTTGATAAAATTCTGTGTAAGTTCTGCTAGAGGCGAACTTATTAAGTTCGCTTAGTCTATCAGAGGCGAACTTAATAAGTTCGCTTAAGTCTATCAGAGGCGAACTTATTAAGTTCGCTTAGCCTATTAGAGGCGAACTTAATAAGTTCGCCTAAGCACAGTGAAGCGAACTTGTTAAGTTCGCCTGGTGCAGAACAGTGCTTATAAATAAACAGAACAGAGTCTGTTGAGAGCTTAGACCAGAACAGAATAGAGGTGAGACGATATCAGAGTAGACAGATTCTGTAATCTTGTAACCTGATATTGTGGAGGAAATACAAAGAGTTTATTTACACCGTTGTTGTTGATTGAGTCACACGAGCACGTTGATCATGGATTCCGCACGTTATCACCGTGTCGTACCGCGAGTCTAGAGATCCGTCACGCACTGAATTAGGGACCTACATATTTAAAACTTATTATACTATTTGTGTTGTTAAAATTAAATTGAAACCATATGTTCTAAATCTTTAGTCGTCTTTTTTTAATGTTATGAGTCTTATTAAAAGGGTTATAAATATATCATTAACCTAAACGGTGAAAACGTCACTTTTGACATGATTTTAATAATATAAATATATTTTCTCTATTAATACATTTACAAATAATGTTTACAGCTGGCACCAAGTTTCATTTTAGAAATAAAAATTTTAAAACATCATTTATAACTTTAGTCATATTCCCAAGCACTCGTCCATTCCAAAATCCTAAATCCCAATCGTTCCTTTGTTGTTTGTCTTAACCGTTCTACATTATAATAACGTGCCTTATTTAATTTAGGGCATCTTTAATTCTTATTATTGCAAGTTACAAGTTCAACCCTTTACTATTAAAGATGAGATTCATAGCCCCCTTTTACATTTACTTTTGGGGTGAAACATGTATACATATATGTCTTGATAACTTAACCTTTTTATCAAAACAGATTCTTAAAGAAGTAATTTCAATTATGTGCTTGATATTTAAACACTATAATAACGTTGCAATCATTAACTTGTTTACAAGCCTAAGGTAGTACTAGTATGGCCATATATGAGAAACTGATATAACATTTCAATGGCACAATCATTGGGATTGTGGATACAATAACATTTCAACGACATATTCTTTGTGATTGTGGATGCAATAACATTTCAACGGCATAATATTTGTGATTGTGGATGCATATAACATTAAGGGTTGATTGCAATAAATTTGGTGTTAATATGTTTGCACAATTGTTTGAACTTGTACTAAATTCGTTTTACATCTTTTATGGAAATTTATCTTTATAACTTATAAAACATATGCTTCTCACCAACTTTATGTTGACTCATTTTACTTTACATGTATTCAGGAAATAATAACTAGAAGGTGAAAGATTATATAGGATTGCTCAATGACTTAGCAAATGAATTTGAACTTTGTTTGTTTTTTTTATTGGTTGTAATCTGAAAACAAGTGTTCAATGTTAAATATGAAATTAATAAATTTTATGATGCCTTAGTAATTGTCTTTGTACCTTGTGCTATGAACTAAATGTGTGACAACTCGCGTTTCCGCCTCTTGCGGGGTGTGACACTAAGTATTAGATACTTCTTATAACAAACATATTATACATATATATTTCCTAGGACTTGTTATATAATCATTAAAATTTCACAAATTGTATATTTTTGATATAGCTACTTAACCATATTTTAATTATTTATCATTAGTTTACAAAAACGATATTTAACACGATACTTTATACCTATATTATGCATATATATACTGTAGGATCGTAAGATTACAAGGTGATTCTATTCTTGTTGATATTGGCGGAAACAATAGCAACCAACAAAACAAACAAGTAAACAGCAAGAATACTGATAAATGCACTGTTGTATTAGACTTCTGAGATTACAAGTTTACAAGTAAAACACTATCAAGAAGCACTATGAAAGCACAGCAAGCACACTTACAATGAAGTGTTTACACAGTATTTATAGTAACTTAGAATCAAGACAGACCCTTGATTCTAAGGATCAGATCTAACACAAGTCGTTGATCTTGTTTATTAATCTAAATTACACGCAAAGGCTAATCTAGTTAACTTTACCGAAACGTCTTCTTAGGCATCATTGTCTGCATGCTTGGAGAAGCGTGTTATTGTCCTTTATTGGTTGCACCAGTGAGGTTCCTTCTGCTTGGAGTGTGGTAGTTGCTTTGGCAGAAAGGTGTCAGAGGCGCTTCACATGGATAGTCAGCTGCAACGTTTGGTCTTCAGAGAATAAAGCTATCAGCAGCAGAGATGAGAATAATGCTGCTGATATGCCTATCAGCAACAACTTGTGTTGAACGCTGCTGATAAACCTATCAGCAGCAAGAAGTGTTGAATGCTGCTGATAAGCCTATCAGCAGCAATATGTGCTGAATGCTGCTGATAAGCCTATCAGCAGCCATATGTGATGAATGCTACTGATAAGCCTATCAGCAGCATTTGTACTTAGAATAATTTGGTAGCCATCAGTCTTTGGTTCTACAAACTCCCCCTAGACAGATGCAACCAAAATTCTTCTAATTACTTTGCTGCTGAAGCTTTTGCATGTGGCTGACTATCCTTTCAACCTCATAGCCTCTTGAATCCTTGCTGGGATTGTTCAGTGGAAGTTCAGACAGAGTCTTGATGTCTTTGTGTGGAATTTTGTAGATTGCTTTGCTTGAACATCTCATCTGCTGCTTCTTTACATCAATCAGAGTGAACTCATCCAAAACAGCATTGTAGGACCAAGATACAAATGGAGAGTGGGACTTGAGTGGTTTGATATTCATGACCACATCTTTGCTAGGGTTGAAGTAATGTTTGATTGCTAGCATAAGATGTTTCCCACTCTCATTTGCAGGCTCATGAGCTTCACCCAGCTCCAAAATTCTTCTTAGGTTTGAATCTGGTAGTTGTAGAACCTCATCAACAGACCTGTATGTAGATCTTCTTCTTTCAGTTCTCCCCCTGAAGATCTCAAACCTTTGATCCTGTGGATTGTAGGCCCATTCAACTATGTTTCTTGAGTCTTCAGGTTCAGATGAGGATTTGGATTTCTTCAAGGGAGGCTGTTGATGAGTGGGAGCTGGGTGGGGTGATTTGGACTTGTTGGGTGGAGGAGTGGAAGGTTTGGGGAGGAGAGTGGAAGGATGATGGACTGAGGAAGAGGTAGGTGAGGGAGAAGGCTTGGGTTTCTTTGTCTTTGGTTTTTCTTCTTCTTTGATAAGTACCCTTTTCTTGGAGTCTTTCTTCCCTAGTCTTTCTTCCTCATCCTTTTTAACTTTGAAGTAGAGGGCTTGCAGGTTCATGAAATTCATGGGACCTAGCCTCTTTCCACTGTCTCCTCTAGCCTTAAGGAAGTCAATTATGACCTTCCTTTCTTCATGGGTCCGTTTATTAAAGGCAATGGTCTTTTTGGACTGTTGTTTGGCTTTTTATTCTTCTTCAGCCTTTTTCTTCTTTGCCAACTGACCTTGCTGACCCATGAAGGCTCTGTAGACTTCTTTAGTTGATAGTTTCTCAAGGTAGTCTGCATCCTCACCTTGAGAGACTAGAGTCTTTATCCACTCCTCCCTCATTTCTTTAGCTAGTTCCGAATCGGTTATTCTGAACTTAGCTTCTTCTTTCTTCTTCTTCTCCAATTCTTCCTCTTCTCTATTGAATTGTTCCTGCATTTGAAGAGCAAGAGCTGCATCTTCTTCAATCCGGTCAACTGCAGGAATCTTTCTTTTTAGTTCATCCAGCTGTTTAGCATACAGCTGGATGGTTTGTTCTCTTAGGAGAATGGCTGTTTTTCTTTCTTGAGCCTTTTTCATGTCAGCCATCTCCTCTTCTTCTCTTCTTCTTCTTTTCTCATCCCTCTCTCTTTTCTCTTTTAGCAACCTTTCTTCATCTTCATCAGTCATGATTCTCTTTCCTTTGTTTACATTGGATGCCTCTGCTTCAGCTTCATTGATCACAACAGCAGATGATGATGCTGCTATTGGGATCTCTGCCTCAGCTTCATTGGCAAGTTGAGGAATTGACAAGGGATGGTCACTGTCTTCATCAAGTTGATACTCAGGACCTTCTATTTCCCTCAGTTGATCCCTAAGTGAAGATCTTGTGCCAGATGCTACAGATGTGGCTTCAACTTGTGGAGTATCTGAGTTGGAGTCAGTATCAGAAGTTGACACAGACTCTTCCTGAGGAATCAGTCCTTCTTTTTCAAGATGGGCTTTGATGGTGACCATCATTGCCTGGCTCTCCAATGAGTTAATATTGCAGATGTTGGCTCTGAGCTGAAAAATCTTGAATAGTAAGTCTGAGGGCAGCTGAAGGATGTTCCTGGTGTTGATGATGAGAGAGGAGCCGTTGCTGAGCAGAAGAGTGTGGTCAAGGGACTTAGTGCTCACCCAACCTAGCACGTCCAAGTCCTTGACCAGGAAGGCATACAGGAATCTTCGAAGGCCCAGAACTTCTTCTTCAGTGAGAAGACTGCTCCTTGTTATTTCAAGATTGCTAGGAGTCAGTCTCCTTTCTGTGGCCGCCGAGGATTCAGGATAAGCTACCCGAGGTGCTGCTTGTAGGAATCTTTGGAGCCTGGGTAGATTATCCTCCATCAGGTCATAGAACCTACCAATGGCAAGTTCTGCTGAGAGATCTGCTGAGTTGTTGATGCAGTTTGATACGTATAGCTGTAGGACTTGGAGGGCATTGAGAGAGTTCCAGTTCAGCTCTTCTACTCCGCTGAACTCCCATCCAATCCAAAACCTCTCAGCTGATCCATCATACCCCCAAGCTAGAATGGAGTCCAATTCTAGCTTCTTTGATGATCTGAATAGTTGGGGGGTTGAGGATTGACCAATGATGGCTGCTGCTTCAGGAAGGATGCTGAATGATGTATTTGTTTGTTCTGTGTCTTCAGCATCATTCAGCATTTCATCAACAGCCCTGACGACCAACTTCCAGTCTTCAGATGTCCCTTCTTCTTCGTTATCTGAGACTGGCAAGTCATGAATTTGTACAAAAGCCGGCTTGAATAGTGAGCTTTGAAGTACAACCTGCTCTTAAATCCAGTCGTCAAGACTGTCTGTATCTTCTTCCATAGAGACCATCTCCCCCTTTTTGGTTGCATCAGTAGACAAGTAAGCATCAGTTTGGGTGCCTACTGATACAAGAGAGGGAGTGGCTAAAGTTGGGCATTGATGGGCTTCATGCATAGAGACTTGGTGTCTTAGTTTGGACACTTCAGCCTCTAGCATAGCCACCCTGGCCGTCAATTCCAAGTTATGAAGTTTCAGTCTATCCTCATCCACAGTTGTGGAATCCTTGGACCCAGATGGGGCCGTAGGCCGAGCCTCAGCATCCCCATCACCCGCGGTTTCTTGGCGCCTGGGATTCCTCTCAGTGAGGGGAGTTTCCACGGAAACACCCTCACCATGAGTTGCCGTGGTTGAGGTCTTAAAGATGTTGTCACTGTCCTCCTGGTCATTTGATGGACCAGCAGTAGTGACAGCCTCTTCCACATCCACTCTTTCAGTACTCCTAGAGTGGACCTTCAAGGGTGAAGAACTTGGGTTGGGTGTTTCGGAAGCAAGACTAATCAGTACCTTCTTGATAGTGGTAGTTGGAGAAGGTACATCACTTTGTTCAGGCTCCTCAACACTTAAGTCCAAAGAAAATAGGAATGGCTCAAGGGGCTGTTCTATGGATCCGGGAAGTGATCCTAATCCTAATAGAGAGACTTTCGAAGGAGTCTCCCTAACAGTGTGGCTTTCCCTTATGATATTCTCACTAGAATTTTGTGATTCTGAGTGAGGGATGTTGGCTTGGGTTTGGGCCTTGGAGGCAAGAGAAGAAGGAGTTCTCTTGCCCCTCTTCCTTGTATATTTGGCTGCAACCGGGGCCCTGTGTTCCGATTGAGCAATCAAACTGTGGGTGAGTAAATTATGTACCTGTACATCCTCAGTAGAATGCACAGGGGTTCGATCAAGGGAAGCAGCAGTTTGAGTTTGTGGCAGTGAGGTGGAGGGTGTGAGATCAGTATCAGCTGGGTTTGCTGAACTGTCACCCTGGGCACTTTGTGTGTTCAACATTGTAGATAACAATGGAACATCGGCCCCTGAGAACTTTGATGAAACTGTTCTCATGCTTTGAAAAATGTTGTTCTTATGTCCCAGCATTATATAGATTCTTGCAGTTTTTGAAAGATCTTGGTGCTCAATATTGAACACTTCCTGCAAGAATCTTGGGTACATGAAGAACTGTGATTTCACCCTTTCTTGAAGGTTGTATCTCAAACCTTCAAGAATGAGGTGGGAAAAATTGAAACCCGCTCCAGTTATCATACCGTGAATTGCCGACGCAAGTCCGGAGCTAAGTTGGTTCCAGCCACTCCTCTTCTGGGATATGCATTGGAGAAGAGTGTGGCAGAGATACTTCCACTTAGGACCCATGAGTGCCTTCTCTATCGTATACTCTGTTTGATTCCCAATGTACCCTATGGATACAAAGGTCCTCATGTATACGTCTCTTGGGTAAGAGATGGCGTCCCCTTCATCTTGAAGCTTGAGGTGTTGGCGGAGCTTTGCTTCAGTGATAATCATCTCCTTGCCATCTACTGTACCTCTGATTTGGGGAGTGCCCTGGTCTGTAGAATACACGGCTGAGCTCCAAAAATCTTCCATGTGGGAAGTATAGATGGTTGGGTTGACTGTTAGGGCATGGTGGATTTTGGACCGACAAAGGAAGTCGATCATATCATCGAAACCTTTGGATTTCTTGCCCTTTATTAGGCATGTAGTGAGGTTGTGATACGGGGAAAACTTGTCGTTGGGGTTGTTTATGTCTGCGCCTGCCATTGTTATGGATTTGGAGGGAAGAGAGACGGGTGTTTGAATGGTGGTGAATTATGGAGGGCTTTGAATGCTGTGGGGACGGGAGAGAAAGTGATGGGAGATTAGGGTTTGAAATTGAATATGAAGACGTTGTGGGAACGTTTGAAATTGTGATATAACGGCAGACGAAGAAAAAGCAACTTTACTTGTACAGTACAACCCGTTTCACTTTTCATTGTTACAGCTGTAAAGCACTCGAGCAGTCATGGTAAAGACTGAGAGTAGTTTTTACCTCGGTTAAAAGTTAATGTAGACTTGTTTTACCCATCAGCAGCAAACTTGGTTGCTGCTGATGGTGAGCTATCCGCTGCAAAGTTGGTTGCTGCGGATAGTGAAGTCTTTCAGCAGCAGATTTGGGTGCTGCTGACTGTTGTACTCATTCCGCAACAAAAAGGTTGCTGCTGACCGCCTTAAAGCTATCCACATGAAACTTGTTCCTGCTGATAACTTAAAGCGATCAGTGGCAAAAGCTTTGCTGCTGAAGAGTAAATCTATCAGCAGTGAAAAAGTGCTGCTGATTATAACCTTTTATTAAGAACAAAAACATAGACATATTTAGAAGGAAAGATAAAAATTTGAGACATGTCTTATTCAAAGTTCATCATGCCAATTGATTCAACTAGATATCGAAATCTTGCTTCATCAAAAGGTTTAGTGAACAAATCAGCATATTGCTCATTTGTGTGAACCTTGGATAGGACAATTCTCTTTTTCTCAGCTTGATCCCTGATAAAGTGATACCCGATGTCAATGTGCTTAGTCTTGGAATGCTGCACTGGATTATTCGTGATAGAGATTGCACTCATGTTGTCAATGTGAATTGGTGTCTGCATGAAGGTCATTCCATAGTCAAGCATTTGATTTTGGATCCAGATGACCTGTGCACAGCAGCTTGAAGCTGCAATGTATTCTGCTTCATCTGTTGAAGTGGAGACACATGTTTGCTTTTTGCATTGCCATGAGATGAGCCTTCCTCCAAGAAATTGACATCCCCCTGATGTGGACTTTTTGTCCAAGTTACAACCCCTATAGTCACTGTCAGTGTAGGCATAGAGATTGACATTTCCATTCTTTAGATACCATAGCCCAAGTTTTGGAGCTCCCTTTAGGTATCTAAGGATCCTTTTGATAGCTTGAAGATGAGACACTTTTGGAGCTGCTTGAAATCTTACGCAGAGACAAACTGCAAACATGATATCTGGTCTTGAGGCAGTGAGATACATGAGAGACCCTATCATTACTCGGTACTGATGTTGATCAGTGTCTTGTCCTTCTTTATCCGGAGATAATTGATGGTGCACTTGCATATGAGTTCTTGCAGCAGAGCAGTCAGCCATTTTGAACCTCTCCAAGATGCTTTTGACATACTTGGATTGACTTATGAAGATTCCATTTGGTACCTGTTTGACTTGAAGTCCTAAAAAGAAATTTAGTTCACCCATTGAACTCATTTCAAATTTGGAATGCATCAGAACTTCAAAGTCTTTGCAGAGCTTCTTTCTTGTAGATCCAAAGATAATGTCATTAACATAAATCTGGACCAACAAAATTTCTCCCCCTTCATCTTTGATGAAAAGTGTCTGATCAATGGCCCCCCTTCTGAAGTTGTTGCTAAGTAGATATCCAGATAAAGTTTCATACCAGGCTCTTGGGGCTTGGGGTAAGCCATAGAGAGCTTTGTCCAGTTTTAAGACCTTATTTGGATGTGCAGGATCCACAAAGCCTGGAGGCTGTTTGACATAGACCTCTTCACCAATCTTGCCACAAAAAGGCACTCTTCACATCCATTTGATAGACCATAAAGTTTTTGGATGCTGCATATGCCAGAAAGATTCTGATGGCTTCCAGACGGGCAACAGGAGCAAAGACTTCATCATAGTCAATGCCTTCTTCTTGAGTGTAACCTTGAGCTACCAGTCTGGCTTTATTCTTGACCACGATGCCCCTTTCATCTTGCTTGTTTCTGAAGACCCATCTTGTTCCAATGGCTGTTTGACCAGGTAGAAGATCAACAAGCTTCCAAACATCTTGTCTTTTGAATTGCAGCAATTCTTCCTGCATTGCTTCAATCCAGCTGTTGTGCTTGAGAGCTTCATCAATCTTCTTGGGTTCCACCTGAGATAGAAAGCAAGAGAACAAACAAATGTTGGCTTCATGAGACTTACTTCTTGTTTGTATACCTGTGTTGACTGGACCAATGATGTTTTCCAGAGGATGCTCTTTGTTTATTCTTTGTGCTGGTATCACATCCAGCCGTATTCCCTCTTCAAGATTACTTTGGTTTAGATCAGGATTGTCTTCAGTTGTGAGGAGAGGAGCTTGGAGGTTCTGCTCATTGTGTTCCACATTGTCAGCAGTATTAGCATCAGAGGCCTCTTCAGCATGGATTGAGGAGGCCTCTTCATTGTGTTCCACATTTATTAAAGATTTCTTGGTCAGAGAGATTGCTTCTTGTGGTGTTGGAAGTACTGGCTTCACCTGTACTGGCTTCAATAGCTTCTGCCACTGATGGAGGATCAATGGATGGCCTTTTCATCCTGATATAGGGACTGGGAAAATCCAGTCTGTAGTCAGCAGAGGAGGTTGAGGCAGAAGATGTTGATTTTGAAGAAGAAAACTCCATATTTGAGAATATGAGAGGCTCAAATATCTGGGTGAAGGAGTCTATATCAAAGAGCCAGTTAGGACCTTTGCCTTGTTCACAGACAACGTGTTCCCTGCATTCCACATTAGCAGATTCTTCCATAATCTGAGTCCTAGAATTGAATACTCTGTAGGCCTTTGATTGAGAGGAGTAACCCACAAAGTAACCTTCATCAGACTTTGCACCGAATTTAGGAAGAACTCCATGTGTGATGAGGATGGTACATGGACATCCAAAGGGCTTCAGGAAGCCAATGTAGGGAACACTTTTGAGCCAAAGTTCATAGGGTGTTTTCTGGAGAGGCTTAACAATAAGGACTATATTCTGCACATAGCAAGCTGTGCTTACTGCTTCCGCCCAGAAAGTAAGGGGCAGCTTTGAGTCAGCCAGCATAGATCTTGCTGATTCAATCAGAGTCCTATTTCTTCTTTCAGCAACCCCATTTTGTTGAGGGGTTCTTGGAGCACTATATTGCCTTTCAATGCCCTTGCTCTCACAGAAACCGTTTAAAGTGTGATTTTTGAACTCTGTTCCCTGATCACACCTTATGATCTTTACCTTCAGATTGCTTTGATTCTCTACCCTAAGAATGTAGGATTTGAGAATCTCAGCAGTTTCATCTTTTGTTCTTAGGAAGAATACCCATGAGAATCTGGAGAAGTCATCAGTTATCACCAGACAGTAGGACTTTTTGCCCATTGACATGACATTCGTAGGACCAAAGAGATCCATATGCAGCAGCTGGAGAGGGGTGTCATTTGTGTTCAATGTCTTGGGCTTGTGGGACCGCTTGTGTTGTTTTCCCTTCAAGCAGGCAATGCAGTGATCGTCTAGCTGGAATTCTTTGTCAGGAAGCCCTCTGACAAGATTGTCCTTCACTAATTTATTGATTGTTTTGATGTTAACATGGCTTAACCTCCTATGCCAGAGAGCGGATTCATCAACTGATGCCTTTGAAAGAAAACATGAAACACTACCAGATGGAGTGGCTTCATTCATGTCAAGCACATATAAGTTGTCCTTTCTACGAGCAGTTAGGAGAATCTTCTCTGGAGGGGGTTTAGATAGGCCAGGAGCTAACACGAAACATTCTTTGTCAGTGAAGAGCATCCAATGCTTTTGATCACATACTTGGGAAACACTCATGAGATTGAAGTCAAGTTCTTTAACATAGTTGACTCTTTCAATACTCATCCTTTCATTGGACACAGTTCCTTGTCCAGTGATAGATCCACCATTTGAGTCACTCCCAAAGGCAACATATCCTCCATTGAAATGTCTGAAGTTAGAGAGGATGGACCTGTTGCCTGTCATGTGCCTGGAACAGCCGCTATCTACCACCCAAGTATTGTGTTTGTTGCCTGGCTCTCCCTGCACATGGAAGATATCTAATTAGTGGGAGGATCATTGTAGCATGCAGCATTGTAGAAGATCGTTGCTAATTTGCCATTGTCAGCATGCTTGCAGTCAATGGAACCAATAGTTATGCGTGGAGATTGTTTGGCCTTCCATTGCTGTGTTGGTGGTTTTATAGCTTTCTTTACATTGTCGGCAGAAGATGTTGTTGCTGACAATTCTGGCTTATCTGCAGCCGATTTTGCTGCTGAGGGCTTTGCTGGAGCAGTAGCAGTTTTTGCTTTGTCAGCAGCAGATACTTTTGCTGCCGATGCCGTTGTTTTTGATTTTGCTTTGTCAGCAGCAGAGACTTTTGCTGCTGGAGGCTTTGCCTTTGGTTTCCTGGACTTTACTCTATCAGCAGCGATTTTGTTTGCTGCTGATGGGTTGAGCACAGATGAACGATTTGCAATCTGGTTAAAAGGGTTGAACTTGCATGTTGCAGCAAAGTGGTTTGATTCCCCACATATGATGCAAGTTTGTTTAGGTTTCTGCATCTTCACTCTTTGAGGGGAAAGAGATTCTCTTAACTTTGTTGCCTTTGCATCATAGCTTCTCACCTATTTGTTTCTTTTTGTTTTCTCAAAGGCATGCTGCTTTGAGTTTCTTTGGTGTTCACGGTAGTGAAAGCATGTGCTGGCAGTGTGATTGTATTTGCCACACACAAAGCAGGATAGTGCTATCTTGTCCCTGTGAAAGTCCACATAGTTCTTACTTTGAAACAAATCTTTGAAGTTCCAGGGATGAGCTTTGTTATGTTCAAAGTTGGCTTCTTCTAGTGTCCTTTGAACATATGGACCTTTTTCTCCAGGTGTATGAAAACTGTCAAACACCTTTGGCTTTGATTGAGGCTTGGGGTTGGTGAAAGCTGATGTCTCTCCCTTTTCAATGTTTAGCTTTCTTCCATTTTGATGATAGCTAATCTTGATTTGTTTGAATGGGATGGGAGCTGGAATAGTTGGAATAGTTGGAGTAACAACAGGACATTCAGTTTTGTTCAGAACAGCTTCAGAGATAGGAGCAGATGGGACTGCACTAGTTTCACAGTGGTCTGAGCAGGTTGACTCAGGTTCTGAAGAGGTGGAGCAGTCTTCCACGAAACATGCATCCATTGAAGGATCAAGGTTTCGGTTTGCCGTGTCAAGATTTGCAGTATTGAAGCTTGGTTCGTGAATGACAACATAGTCAGCAGGAGGAGGAACTGTCTTGTACTCGTCATCATGATATCCAAGTCCAGTTTTTACCCTTTCATGGACTTGAATATCTAACAATCTTTGTAACTTTTTACATGAAAATTCATATTTTTCAATATGAACTTTCTGTTCAGCCAGTTCAGCTCTGGTAGCTTTAAGTTTTACTAATAGATCATCAATCTAAGTTTCAAGATTGGTTTGTTCATGTTTTAAAGAAGAAATCTCTTTCTTAAGGCAGTTAATCTTTTCTTTGTAACTGTCTTCGACCTTTTTGAATTCAGATTTCATTTGGTGAAACTCTTCATTTTGATCTATTAGATTTTGGTTATGCTTTCTATATTCGAACCACTCTTGGTCATATTTCTCTTTATCGAGAAATAGAAGAAGCCATACAGGGGTTTTGGCAGGGCTGTTGTAATTCTATGCTACCAGCGGGAATTTGAGTCTTGCCGGGTTAACTAGGACTAGAATTGCGGAATTTCTACGTGAATCAAGATCTAGAAAAGGAAGTTTTCCAATCACTAACTAAAACTTTGTCAATGCAAGCTTGAGAGCAAAGATGTTCAAATACCTGAGGTGGTATCTCTGCATTGTCTGCCATAAGTGCTTGGTTGGAGGCAGGAACATCTTCATATTGAAAACTCTAGTCAAATTCTGTAGTTCCCACATTTGCATAGGCTGCAGTTTGTGCTGGAGGAGTTCCTTGCTGCTGCTGCCTGGGCTGACCTTGGTAAGCTTGTCTTTGATGGCTGGCACCCTGATTGCCTTTAGGTGCCTTGCACTCCCTAGCAAAGTGACCCATTTGGTTACAGTTGTAACATCGGATCTTGCTTTTATCAAGCCCAACTCTGGTGTTTGAGTTGTTTCTTGGAACTGATCTCCCGGCTCTAGAATAAAACATTTTTGCTCTGAGGTAGAGCATGGCATATGAGTGCTGAATATCCATTTCTTCAAGATCATCTGGATGAAAGCATTCCAGATCCTCCTTTATGAAGTGCATGCTGCTTGAGTTGTCAGAGACAAAAGCAGTAGAGGTTGGCTGTTGAGGAGGTGCCTCAAGAAGAAATGGTGATGAGTTGGATTGTGAAGCAGTTGGTGTTTGAGGATGAGTAACAATAGGAGGATAGTAGTTGCTTGCACTAGGACCGGAATGATCAGAGTGAAGCGCTGAGGTGGTGGTGGAGGAAGTGGTAGCTGATTGATAACTGGAGCTCCTTTCTTTAGCTTGAATCATTTCTAATTCATAGGTTTTGAGCATGCCAAAGAGCTCAGTCATCTGAAGAGTCTTCAGATTCTTTGTGCTTCTGATGGACACTGTATATAATGTCCAACAGCTAGGAAGAGATCTTATGAACTTCTTGAGAATGTCTTCATTCTCCAGATTTACCTTGGAGCACTGCAGTTCTCGAACCAGGTACGTGTACCTGTTATATAAAACTGTTAGTGACTCACCTTCCTTCCAGACGAAGTTCTCATACTGTTGCTTGAGAATGTCGCGTCTGTTCTCCTTGACCTCCTCAGATCCAGCAAACATCTTTTCCAAGGCTCCCCATAATTCCTTTGCAGTTTTGTGAGCCTTGAAGTTGTGAAAAACTTCATTTGGAAGGCACATTTGGATAGCTCCTAATGCCTTGAAGTCCACCTCCATTTTCTTGATGTCTTCTTCAGAATACTTGGAGGGTTCCTTCGGAACTAGTGGTCCTCCGGAGTCAGCAGAGGCCACCATGGGAACATAAGGTCCATCCTTTATGGATTTCCACATTCCGTATTCATGGTAGCAGAATAAGCTTTCCATACGGTTCTTCCACATATCATAGTCCTCCCCAGACACCAACCTCGATGGTCGGTTGATACTGCCGATGTCTTCTGATCCATGACTTTGTGCCATTTTGTTTTGTGTAACTTGATCAAGAATAGAGTTTTGAATAGAATCAGAAAGTGATTAAACAAATGTTAGTTTGTTTAATCTTGAGCCAAAGCTCTGATACCACTTGTAGGATCGTAAGATTACAAGGTGATTCTATTCTAGTTGATATTGGCGGAAACAATAGCAACCAACAAAATAAACAAGTAAACATCAAGAATACTGATAAATGCACTGTTGTATTAGACTTCTGAGATTACAAGTTTACAAGTAAAACACTATCAAGAAGCACTATGAAAGCACAGCAAGCACACTTACAATGAAGTGTTTACACAATATTTATAGTAACTTAGAATCAAGACAAACCCTTGATTCTAAGGATCAGATCTAACACAAGTCGTTGATCTTGTTTATTAATCTAAATTACACGCAAAGGCTAATACAGTTAACTTTATTGAAACGTCTTCTTAAGCATCATTGTTTGCATGCTTGGAGAAGCGCGTTATTGTCCTTTATTTGTTGCACCAGTGAGGTTCCTTCTGCTTGGAGTGAGGCAGTTGCTTTGGCAGAAAGGTGTCAGAGGCACTTCACATGGATAGTCAGCTGCAACGTTTGGTCTTCAGAGAATAAAGCTATCAGCAGCAGAGATGAGAATAATGTTGTTGATATGCCTATCAGCAGCAACTTGTGTTGAACGCTGCTGATAAACCTATCAGCAGCAAGAAGTGTTGAATGCTGCTGATAAGCCTATCAGCAGCAATATGTGTTGAATGCTGCTGATAAGCCTATCAGCAGCCATATGTGATGAATGCTGCTGATAAGCCTATCAGCAGCATTTGTACTTAGAATAATTTGGTAGCAATCAGTCTTTGGTTCTACATATACAAACATTTTATAAACTTCAAACATTTATTTTCATATAAATATATTTTTATGTGGTTTCATACAATTATGAACTTAGTTTTTACCAGTGTTTACAAACCATGCATTATGACTATTTAAATATAAGACGACCATAACTAATTTCTTCAATACTTATGATTTATAATATACAAGTATATTTTGATGTCTTTTATGCTTATATATATATATATATATATATATATATATATATATATATATGTAACAATAATTCTTGATTATTATTTTCGAACAGATATAACTACTCGAATACATATTTATTTTAAAATAAATATATATCATGTAACTAAATAATGTCTAGTGTTACTTTATTTGAATCGAACTGTTATTATAATACTTAGTATTACTGTAAGGCCCCAAACTCGGGAGGCCTCACTCGTTCGATTTACTCATTCACAAACAGTTATTAAACTTGAATATCAAATACCGCAGCGGAATCATTCTTTCATCATAATTAAAACTTGTTCAAACATGCGGAAGCGTAACATTGTCAAATACATAAACATAACATAAACGACTCATAACGGGATGCCAGTCTTCATGATCAGCCGGGTAACTCTTCTCGCTTGCCAAGCATCACCGTCCATCACCCATACCTGCCTTAACCTGAATGTGCATACTAAAAAGTCAGCTACGCTGGTGGGTTCTAGCTTTACATAAAACCTTAATATAAACATTTTTCCAAAAAACATAACATACATTTGTTTAACAAAAGCGTACGTAAAACATGCAATAATGTAACATCATCATAACATCGTAACATAAGTCAACATGAACCGAATCTGCGCCTTCTCGTAACTGTCAATTCCATACATCGCATACCAGCGGATGAACTTAAGGCTCATTACCTCTAAGTCATCCATCACACAGGTCCCCTAAG
The DNA here is from genome assembly GCA_023525975.1 of Smallanthus sonchifolius. Classification (NCBI taxonomy): domain Eukaryota; kingdom Viridiplantae; phylum Streptophyta; class Magnoliopsida; order Asterales; family Asteraceae; genus Smallanthus; species Smallanthus sonchifolius. Next base: position 32,274,257 of record CM042045.1, read on the forward strand.
GCTCGTTACCTCTAGGTGGACCAAACATATGTCTCCTAAGGCTCGTTACCTCTAGGTAGACCAAACATATGTCTCCTAAGGCTCGTTACCTCTAGGTAGACCAAACATATGTCTCCTAAGGCTCGTTACCTCTAGGTAGACAGAACATAACATAGGCACTATTTCCCCGCAAGGATTAGTACCTTCCATCGGGATCCCGGTAATCCCATGGATGACCACCCCATCATCAACCAGTTGTACAACCGTTAGCCAGCTACAAAGGCCCCTCGTAAGGGTGAGGCCAATACACACATACATACCTTAGCTCCCGTAGAAACTCGTGGCAGATTCGTTCATTCGTGACTTTCATAAAACCTTTACCTCATTTTAGTTAAAGCATCTGTACGTTTTATAAAACAAAACATCATCTCTTTCGTAAACCTTTAGTAAACTTCATTTGGAAAAACATTTCATAAACATCATCTCGTAAACATCATTTCGTAAACATCATATTGTAAACATCGTTTCGTAAACCTCATTTTAAAAACATCATTCCATAAACACAAAAACATTTAATTAAAACATTTAAAGAAGGGCTTCTAGAACTCACCTTATAAGCTAGCCTCGGTTGTCCTAAACGAAGGTCCAACAACGTCACTTCCGATCTGAATTGATTAGTTACATACACATCAGACCAAATCCCGACTCTAACGGTTTAACCATTCTAAACATACTGGCTTTACCTAAATAGCCTGATGCCTGGGCACTTAGCAAGTGCGTAGGGCCTTGCTCTTGCGTACTTAATAAGTGCGCAAACTTTGCTTCATGCGTACTTGATAAGTACGCAGGGCCCTCTTCCTGCGTACTTGATAAGTATGCAGGACCCTCTTCCTACGTACTTGATAAGTACGCAGGATCTGCTTCCCCGCAAAAACCCTAACTTTCGCATTCAGGTCTAATCACGTCAAGATCCTGAACTTGTTTACATTCAAAATGTTTGCTTTTCATTAAGGATCTCAAATCCATGTTTTTCTTCCAGTTTCATCCGTAAAAACGTCACATTTTCGTCCAAAACCCGAAAAACCCAAAAACGAACAAAAAATCAGATCTAGGTTGGATCGTTACCTGTATCGAGCTTCTGATCCTGAGGTTCTTCTCACAAGCTCTGGAGCAACACACTTCTTCAATCTCGGGTCGATCCGCCAACTTTCTCTCTCTACGGTTTCTCTCTCTAGAACTTGCAAATGAGAGAAATGGGTGGTGACCTTGGCTATTTATAGGGGAGGCTCCCCTTCAAGCCCGCCAGCCCATCCGGCCCGGCCCGTCATGCCTCGTTCGTTTATTCCGTTATTATAACTGTCGTTTTATTTTTGGGAAGTTACAATTACTCTGACTATGGTCGAAACATTATTTTACTACTTTTATTGGAGCATATATACTAGTATTACCATTATACACCAATACAAAGTCAAGCCAACAGTTTTATAGTACAACTATTAGAATAATAGATGGAGGTTTACAACCTGAGACTTTTACCAAACGACCCAACACTTTAACGAATCGGTCGAGCTCAACCACACAGTTAATGACATTACTCTAATACAATATACTAACGCCACAATTATAATTGGGATTTGTCTTAATGACTATACACACGATAGCAAGCTCGCAACGTTAGTATACTGATGTGGCATATACAAGATTACCAGATGAGTTCATGTGCTTTTCCCCCTCTTTTACATAAACTTTTCGGGTGATTACATGCTTTTAAACTGTTTACATACTCGGTGTAATAATTAAATAAGGCCATTTTAGCTGCATAAAAAATCCTCGAACTTTAGCACACAATCATTAACTCCTTTGGAGCCAGTGGATATATGGGTAGTACTATCTAGTGAAACCCCCGCGCACCATGGGCCTGACGTAACCGGGACAACCTCCCATGGAATGATAATCATTTAATGATAAAATATCTTGTTACATATATTCGTTTAACTGTTTAAACTTATGTTGGTAGGCATGAGTAATTAGACCCATAACAATAAGGGGTATGTGTTAGGGGTATATTATTATTATTTCTAGATGTCCATGGGTTGTGGGCACAAGGTTGATTTTGAACTTGTTTAATTTTGCACCATACATATTTGGATTCTCAATATAAATACTTTATTAACTAAACTCGTGAACTCACAACTTTTTAGTTGAGACAATATTTTTAAACATGTATTCAGGTACCCTTCCCGAGTAGAAAATTAGCAACTTAGGCACGAGCTTTGCTTGCAGATAGATGATTCATTTAGAAGACATTTTTCGACCCATAGATTCCACCCGAGAAAGCTTCGACAGGAAGATAGACTCTATTATTTTACGTAGGTCCCCGGGTGTCTCAGATCGTTACGTGTGGGTGTGTGACTAGTCGGACCGGGTGCGGAATGCCCGTGACTAGGTGGATAATCAAGCAACACAAAGTAAACCGAAAACGAAATCACTTTCAAAATCCGTCTATTATAAACTTGATGGTTATAGAGAGAATACGACTGAGTGCGTATGACTGCGTACAAAACTTCTGTGAACCTTGCCTATTTATACTAGACCTGGGCTCTGCGCACTTACCAAGTGCGCAAGGCAAATTGCTCATTCGCACTTAGCAAGTACGCAGAGAGTTCTTGCGTACTTGCTAAGTACGCAGGAGATAACTCCTGCGCACATGCTAAGTGCGCAAAACACTTAGAGAAAACAGACAACAAGTACATATATTAGTAATTACAATTCGATTACTAATACATACAAACACTAACATACAAAGACTAATACATACAAGACAAGTACAAAAGCAAAGACACTATCTAGAGTGTTTGTCACACAAAAGTGCTTCAACAAACTCCCCCTTGACAACAGCTCTGGATTGTCTTCGGTCTTCACTGCTCCCCAGATTTAGCTTCCATCTTCTTCTTGTAGTCAAGGCAAAACTTGACCACCTTGTCGTATTTAGAAGCAAGGAACTTTGTCCACTCGTCCGTGTATATGCAGTACTTGTAAGCTAGCGCCTCCAGATCTTTTCACAGAAAAATTTATGAAGCAGACTTCATCAAAAACTCTGATCAGTTCCTTTGGCACTAATCTTCCACTCTCAGACCACACCTTTCCAATCACCACTGCCTCTCTCGATTTAAGATCTACGTACCAGTACCATATGTTACCGAGGATATCCTGAGATAACTTGCTCAGGGGAATCTTGGTTTCACACAGCACTGGCTTGTATACTAGTTTCTTTAAGCTTCTATTAGTCACAGGATGTCTAGCGTTCTTGTCCCTGACTCGCTTGGGCACTTAAGGCTTGAACATTTCAAACTTCCCAGATCTTACCTCTCGCTGTAGAACCTGCCACAAACCCATCGCTACTGCGTGATTTGAGTGACCCAGCAGCTCTCGATTTGCTAGGTTCACGAGGTCGTATCTTGGCAAGGAGTTGAAAGCTTCGCTGGTTGGTTTCAACTATTGAACCCCCCCCCCAGTTCGCTTGATTGCAAACAACTTCTTATCCTCCTCAAACTTCACAGCTAAGATCATCCCTGTCACTCCATGTTTGTCTATGATTGATGGCTTTTGCCAGACAGGAGCCAGATCCTTCAACGAACTTGCAGGCATATGTTTGTCTTTCTGTGCCTCTGGATCCACATGTGTAGGGTCGGCAGGGGAGGCTTCTGTCGATGCCTCAACAGTACTAGTAAGCTCGACTGAACCTGTGTCAAGATGAGTTTCAAAGGATGGAACTTCGAAAATCTCTCCATCTTCAAACTCATACTCTCCTTCCCCGTCACCCTTGGGAACTTCAATTACAACATCATCATCCTCCTCATCCCAGTAGTCACCAGAGTCGATCTCTCCCTCTTCCAGATTGTAGAGAGCTTCGATCTGTGCTTCTTTGGAATAATCTGGCTCTAAGAATAGGATCACATCATCCAACACGTCGTCCAATAGATCTTTCAGAACGTCAGCCACCGACTTTCCTTTATTACCACCTGAAGCATCACCTCCACCTTCACTCTGAGTGGACTCCCCCTCAGCCATAGGCATGACAGAAATGGGAACAATCGCCAAAGCCGACGATTGCTGCTCACTTCCACTCGGTTCGGCTTCAGGATCCTTGTCCTGATCATCACCCTTATTCAGATTAACTAAGTGACAAGCTTCTTCACTGCTTGGCTTAGGTGGTTGCTTTTCCAACAGCTCCTTCAACTTCTCCCCCTGAGCAGCAAGCGTCTTGGTCATATCACAGACCAGTTTCACCATAGTGTCATGCTCTAAACACTGCTTGTCATCAGCCACCCGCTGTTTCTTTAGTGTTGCTACCTCATCAATCAGAGAGTTAATCTGCCCTTTGCTTGTCAGATTCTTCTCTTGATTTTCGTAACGATACAAGAATACTAGCGGCTTGAGTCTCTAGGGTAGTGATCTGGGTATCACGAGGATCAGGTCCCCTGGAAGACGATGCTTCTGCTTGATGAGTTGGGAATGTGAAGATTTCATCAAAATCAAATCCATGAGTAAAATCTAACTCAGGAAATGGTTCACTGATGTGTTGAAGAGTGGTTATCGGAGCTGAGGTAGTGATTATGGTTGTTTGGATGGTGGTAGGGGTGATGGTGACAGACTCGGTTAGAATAGCAGTTGTCATCGTCACTTGGATAGATTACACAGGGATGGACACTATCATAGGAACCTCCTCTGTGATAGCAGTGGTAGCCACATCGGTTGTTACACGTGGCCTCCTCCACTGTTGCCTGTAAAGTTGTTGTGAAGGTGAGGTAGAAGTGGAATCAGTACTCGCAGCCGTTACACGTACTTGCCTCTGAGCATTGACTTCTACCTCACGAAGGATAGCTTGGTGCGGCCTATCCCCCCGTTGCTTGTTTATACTTTCTCTTCTGCGTCTCTGTATAGCAGCGTCCGAATCAGTATCGGGCTCGTATTCACTGCTAGTCTCTTGTCGCTTTCTCTTGGAAGATGACTCTGGAAGGGTCACCTTCATCAATCTTCTTGGGTGTGCCTTGGGATGGTGCATCATCAGAATCAGAGGAATCTGACTCGGTTGTTTTTGAGTCTGAATCTTCAGCACCCCCAACTCCCTGTTCTTCGTCTCCTTCTACTTCAGACATTTCATCTTCAGATTCAACTTCCTCTTCTTCCTGTTGTTCATCACTGTGTTGACTGAGTTCAGGCTCAGACTCTACATTATACCATCTGAAGTCAGCAGGGGCCACATATGCTTCATTAATTAGGTGGCCAAAGAGTGGAGTATGCTCAGGGGTAGGTTCTACAATGCCTGGCGTTAAGAACTGTGAGAAAACTCTCTTGGCCACCCGCTTCACTTGTAATCTCTCTCCAATTGCCGGTAGATTAGGTACATCATCATTAATCAACAGCTACACGAACCGAGGGTATAATAGAAACCTAAACCTATCAGCAGCATTGATCTGATCAGTGATAGACTTGTAGATATAGTTTGAAAAGTTGTAACCCTTGTTAAGAGAAAGGCCAACCATTGCAGCCGCCAAGTCATGTCCCATGGCATCCTTTCCCGCCTTCCTAGCAGATAGGCACATGATCATGACGTGGGCGAATTAACGCCACTGATCAAGTACCCACATCTTCTTATACGAGGAGTAGTCCATAGTACTAACAAACCCTATCCTTTGTCTCCAGCATCCATCAACGAAGTAGTCAGGGTAAGACACATGATCAGATAATAAGTCCCTAAACTGTAGTACTCGTCTGATGGTGTCTTCAGAAATAGCAATATCATGACCTGCTACAGTAGCCCTAATGACGTTATGGGTTACTGTACAATCGTGATCAGCAGTTTCCCAGAATTGCTCCAGATATGGTCTTGAGACAATAGGATCAGCAGATATGGCATAGCTGATCTTCGATCGGTTCAGGAAATCAACTATCTCCCTATATTGAAGTGCAGCACCCTTCTACTTGGGTTGTGTTAGAGCCAGCATATTGAATTCGCTGGTAAATGCATGAGCCATCACTGCAAAAACAAACAATAAACACAATAAGAACAAGAAGCATCATTGGAATTGAACAAACACGACTTGATATAGCAATTACACAATGAACTGAATTTCAGACTTAGAAATTTTTCTGAAGTGCCCTTCCTGCATACTTAGCAAGTACGCAGGGGTTAGTTCTTGCGTACGTAGCAAGTACGCATGAATTACTTCTTGCGTACTTGTTAAGTGCGTAGGAACTTGCACTTAACCAAATTTCAAATTCCAAAAATTCAACAGATCGAGATATTGCTGTGGATTAAGGTCACCACAAGGTCGAAATACATGAGTATGACCCATGGAACCATTATCAACAACAATGAGTTGCTAAAATAGTCGATCTTGACCTAGCCTAAATCCGACGGTAATCTACGGTCAAACAAGGGGTCAAAAGTAAAATCAAACCCTGATATAGACAATTTTAGGAGTCAAGAAGCTTCGATTAGTAACTTGTCACTAGTTTTAGGTCTTAATTTTCATTTAAAAAAACCAAAATCGGTCAAAGTTTCACTATCAAAACCCTTCAAGAATCTGTCAATAACAGGAGATTTAATGGGTGGAATGGACTGAGATTCTCACCAAAGATGATTAAGGTGAAGATGAAACAAAGATCGAGATGAAAAATCATTTAGGAACACATGAAAATCTTGAGTGAAAAATGAGCAGGAGCTATTCAACAGTTGTAGATACATTTGAAATGAGATGAAACTCAAGAAAAGATTCTAACTGTTGTATATATAGCCAACACAAATTAGTCGTGCGTACTTGTTAAGTGCACAGGACTTAACTCATGCGTACTTACTAAGTACGCATGACTTAAGTCTAGCGTACTTGTTAAGTACGCAAAGTTTACCTCATGCGCACTTAATAAGTACGCAGAGACCCTTGTGTGCTCAAACTTTCAACTCAAATTATGAAGATGTCAAGTCAAATAGCGAATATGATAAGCACATTCAATCAAGAGGATTCAAACTCAATTCAAGAAGGTTAAACACAAAAATTTTGGCTTTTATGATTAAAATTGAACTGTACACAAACTTAGAATCTTTTTGATCTTTTCAAGATAGAGATATACAAGTATATACACACACTATTTTTTTTTCAAAGACACGAGCAGAGGATCATATCAGGCTAAACTATAGCAAAAACGATACAAGATAAACGTCAAAGAATATGGGATCCTGTCATGGGTTACAATTTATTCATACGTAATAAGCACATAAACAAGTAATTCCAGTTGGCAATATTATAAGATTTGAAACCATAAGCATCTTTATATCACGTTTTTGTGTGTTAAGGTATTAATTTTAAGATATACAACGTGTACTGTAAGGCCCCTTTCCCGGGAGGCCTCACTTATTCGATTTACTCACCAACAAATATCACTTAAACATAAGACATACATTATCACAGCGGAAACGATTTAAAATCTCAACATACGCAGCGGAAACATAACATGTCTAAACAACTGAAACTTGCCAAATACAATTGAAACTTGTCCTAATCAACATAATCAAAAGAAACATAAACAGGATGCCAGATGCTGATCTTCGGGTAACTCTTCTCGCCAAGCCAAGCATCCATTTCCATCTACTGCCACCTACACTTAATTGATGTGCATACTAAAAATCAGCAACGCTGAGTGAGTTCTGACGTTTACCTTAAACCAATTATACAAAAGATTTACTAAAACATATATCTTGCCAATAAGGCTAAACTTAACACACTTTAGTTTTCAAACAGTTTAAAACATATAATAAACCGTCAATTCCTCTTTACTGTACTGCCCTCATTGATTACATCCATGAACCGACACGTACCTGGTCAATGCCCCCATGATCAACGACCATTAACCGACAATACCGCTTATCCGTCAATTCCTTGTCACTACTGTACCGCCCCCATGGTCAACGACCATGAACCGACGAGTACCTGGTCAATGCCCCCATGATCAACGACCATGAACCGACAATACCCTGGTCAATGCCCCCATGATCAACGACCATGAATCGACGATACCGCTTAACACTACGGGGAGGTTGCGTGGACCTCCCGAGCAACCGCCGTCACTCATCCCAGTTGTACAACCGTTAGCGAACCCAAAGATTCTTACTAATGGGTAGAACCCATATCTGACATCTTGTACAAGTAACATTTGTCCCAAGGACCTTTATAGCTGGTACACATTCCCGTAGGAAAACTGTTCACTTTACTGTTCATAAAACTTTATGTAAATCTTGTTCATAACTTTTACATATAGTATGCCTTTGTTTATGTATATAAAATATAGTAAACACTTGCCATAAAATATAGTTATGCTTTACTAAACACAGCTTAACACATATATCATGCATTTGTTTATGTATATAAAAATATAGTAAACGCTTGCCAAAATATATATCTTGCTTTACTTGAACATACTAACACATATATTATGCCTTTGTTTATGTATATGAAAATATACTAAACGCTTGCCAAAATATATATCTTGCTTTACTTGAACGTACTAGCACATATATTATGCCTTTGTTTATGTATAAGAAAATATAGTAAACGCTTGCCAAAATATATATCTTGCTTTACTTGAACATACTAACACATATATTATGCCTTTGTTTATGTGTATGAAGATATAGTAAACGCTTGCCAAAATATATATCTTGCTTAAAACGTACATTTTCCTCTTTTAAACTTTACACTAAACATAGCTTTTCACTTTGTTTACTAATATAAAATATGTAATAAACACTTTACACTAAGTATGTACACCACCCATAAAGCAGGCAAAAAGGGGATTAGAAATCACCTAGTATCATAGCTGCAATGGTATACTGGATCTCACACAATCAGAACAATCATAACAATTGACACGTATCAGGCTTAACTTGACGTTAAATGTTTTCAACATTTCTGGCTAGGCGATCATACTGACTTCACTAAACAGCTATATATACCCATAGATCTGATGCCTGCGCACTTAGCAAGTGTGCAGGGCCTGTTCTTACGTACTTTATAAGTACGCAGGCTTTGCTTCTTGCGTACTTGATAAGTACGCAGGCTTTGCTTCTTGCGTACTTGATAAGTACGCAGGACCTGCTTCTTGCGTACTTGATAAGTACGCAGGACCTGCTTGCGGGCAGCCTTCTTCCCCGCAAAAACTTTGCTTGCAGATCCGAACTTTATGTTCAAGACTTGTGTTTTCTAACTGAGAGTCTAAATCTATACTTTGTTTCCATTTTTAAACATAAAACCCCCACCTTTACCTGATTTTTCTTCAAAACCCAACTCATAACAAAAACTCAGATCTAGGAGAATCGGTTACCTGTAAACGCTTCTTCTCCACAGCTAAACGTTCCAGATACGTACGCCAACGATCCTATGAACTCGGATTTGTGCTGACTGACTACCGTATCCCCTGCCACATGCTCAACATTGTGCTGACTGACTACCGTATCAGTATGGGTAGTGTGAACACTCCCCTCAATCTCTTGGTTGGTTCTAGCTCCACTGTGGCGGCCTGTACGCCACCACGTCTTCCTCCTCCACCCCTCTAGTTCCTCCACGTCTAGCCATTTCTAACTGAATGATAGAGAACAAAAGGATTTAATTTCATCATGCTAGGGAATATGTAGAACACAATAAGTAAGGTAAGATGTTAATATACACTGGCCATCTGCAATTAACCATTACATCACATCTTGTTTTCTATTTTTTCGCTTTCATGGTTCCACTAAAGCCTCTATTCTTATCTTGTCACTCTAAAACAAGGAAAGAAACTTTACTTACTATACATATCTGGAACTTTGGCTTGAGTTACCCGTTACTGGCATCCGCTACTTGGTCCCATTCTCAGTTAAGTCTGGACATCGGGGATGTCCAAATCTCTCATACTATGGCTCTGATTCCAACTTGTAAGGCCCTTTTCCCGGGAGGCCTCACTTATTGGATTTACTCACCAACACATAGCACTTAAACATAAGACATACATTATCATAGCGGAAACGATTTAAAGTCTCAACATACGCAGCGGAAACATAACATGTCTAAACAACTGAAACTTGCCAAATACAATTGAAACTTGTCTTAATCAACATAATCAAAAGAAACATAAACATGATGTCAAATGCTGATCTTCGGGTAACTCTTCTCGCCAAGCCAAGCATCTACTTCCATCTACTGCCACCTACACTTAACTGATGTGCATAATAAAAATCAGCAACACTGAGTGAGTTCTAACGTTTACTTTAAATCAATTATACAAAAGATTTACTAAAACATATATCCTGCCAATAAGGCTAAACTTAACACACTTTACTTTTCAAATAGTTTAAAACGTATAATAAACCGTCAATTCCTCTTTACTATACTGTCCTCATGGCTTACATCCATGAACCGAAACGTACCTGGTCAATGCCCCCATGATCAACGACCATGAACCGACAATACCGCTTATCCGTCAATTCCTTGTCACTACTGTACCGCCCCCAAGGTCAACGACCATGAACCGACGAGTACCTGGTCAATGCCCCCATGATCAACGACCATGAACCGACAATACCCTGGTCAATGCCCCATGATCAACGACCATGAACCGACAATACCGCTTAACACTACGGGGAGGTTGCGTGGACCTCCCGAGCAACCGCCATCACTCATCCCAGTTGTACAACAGTTAGCGAACCCAAAGATTCTTACTAATAGGTAGAACCCATATCTGACATCTTGTACAACTAACATCTGTCCCAATGACCTTTATAGCTGGTACACATTCCCGTAGGAAAACTGTTCACTTTACTGTTCATAAAACTTTCTGTAAATCTTGTTCATAACTTTCACATATAGTATTCCTTTGTTTATGTATATAAAATATAGTAAACACTTGCTATAAAATATAGTTATGCTTTACTAAACACAGCTTAACACATATATCATGCCTTTGTTTATGTATATGAAAATATAGTAAACGCTTGCCAAAATATATATCTTGCTTTACTTGAACATACTAACACATATTTTATGCCTTTGTTTATGTATATGAAAATATAGTAAATGCTTGCCAAAATATATATCTTGCTTTACTTGAACATACTAACACATATATTATTCCTTTGTTTATGTATAAGATAATGCAGTAAACGCTTGCCAAAATATATATCTTGCTTTACTTGAACATACTAACACATATATTATGGCTTTGTTTATGTATATGAAGATATAGTAAACGCTTGCCAAAATATATATCTTGCTTAAAACGTACATTTGCCTCTTTTAAACTTTACAATAAACATAGCTTTTCACTTTGTTTATTAATATAAAATATGTAATAAACACTTTACACTAAGTATGCACACAACCCCCTAAAGCAGGCAAAAAGGGGATTAGAACTCACCTGGTATTTTAGCTGCAATGGTCTACTAGATCTCACACAATCTGAACAATCATAACAATTGACACGTATCAGACTTAACTTGACGTTAAATGTTTTCACCATTTCTGGCTAGGCGATCATACTGACTTCACTAAACAGCTATATATACCCGATGCCCGCGCACTTAGCAAGTGCGCAGGGCCTTGTTCTTGCGTACTTGATAAGTACACAGGGCCTTGTTCTTGCGTACTTGATAAGTACGCATGCTTTGCTTCTTGCGTACTTGATAAGCACGCAGGACCTGGTTGCGGGCAGCCTTCTTCCCCGCAAAAACTTTGCTTGCAGATTCGAACTTTATGTTCAAGACTTGTGTTTTCTAACCGAGAGTCTAAATCTATACTTTGTTTCCATTTTTAAACATAAAAACCCCACCTTTACCTGATTTTTCTTCAAAACCCAACTCATAACAAAAATTCAGATCAAGGAGAATCGGTTACCTGTAAACGCTTCTTCTCCATAGCTAAACGTTCCAGATACCTACGCCTACGATCCTATGAACTCGGATTCGAAAACCGGGACTTTCTCTCTCTAGACTCTCTCTCACTTTCTCACTATAGAAATCCGAAAATGGTGTTGGAAGTGAGGGTTTAGGGCTAGTCTTGAGTCTTATAAGGGCCCAATCCATTGCCCCTTTCGGCCCATACACCCCGGCCCAAGCCCCCTTCCGTTTTTCTTATTTAAGTTTTTAATTCTCGTGAATTCTTTCGCGCTCTAAAACTCGGGGTGTTACATGTACCCACTGTTATGCTACAGAAATGTAAATTGCACTATCTCAAGGCATCTAAGATTTTCCCAAATATTTTCAAATCTCCAGAATGAAGTTACATCATTTAGCACAGAAAAAATAAAGCAGAATCAATAAGGATTATCAAGAATCATAAGATTCAGAATCGAGTGATTCAGATGTCTTTGTTTGATTGGATTTTCTTCTTTGAATATCATATGATGATTAAGGGTAATAGATATGGAGTCTGAGGATTTAGTTAAGGGGATCCAACTTTTATCTGGATTTGATTTCAATGAATCAGGTATGATTCAAGGGTGAATATAAGCTTAACGGTTGATGTCAAGACATATCTTGGCCCAACTTCCCATTGCATACTTGTGAGCATGGCCAGTGAAGTGAACCAAAAAATTGTGCTAAAGACATAACCCGAAACTGATCTCTTAAGAAAATATTTGCTAAAATCTTACATCCTTTATCTGATAATGATCTTTTTGTATTCTTTTACACACACATGCATACATGGGTTCAAATCACAGTTGTAGTCTAGATTTAGTTTCCACACTACTAATGATTAAAAGATGCCTACACCCTACTGACAATTCAAAATACTTGTAAATAAGCAGATTAAAAACACAACAATTTAAACAATCAAGTAAGCATGACGCAATCATTTCCCATATGTTCAGTCTATGGCGTTTAGATCATATCTGATGTACTATCATTTCCTCTTTTCTTCAAATAACTTTGAAATTTTCTCCATTTTCTATTTTGTGTGGATTTTTTTTTTGTAAAATATTTGAAAACAAAAAGAACTATACAATTTTTTTAAATAAATAAAATTTAACTTTCATGAATTGAATTGATTTAAGAAAAATAAGTTTTCACTTTAGATTGAACATTCCTATCAAGTTGAGAAGATGTTCATAACGGGTTCGATCAAACACCTTAGTGAAAAGGTCAGCAAAGTTGTCATCCGTGTGTACCTTTACAAGTTCAATGAGATCCTTTTCAGCACAATCACGGATGAAATGGTGGCGAATTTCAATATGTTTAGCTTTGGAATGTTTTACCAGGTTGTTTGTGATGGACATGGTGGCATTGTTGTCAATGAACAGTGGAGTTCCAGTGAAGTTTAAGCCGTAGTCTCTCAATTGCTGCTGAATCCACAATATCTGAGAACACCGCTCGATGCAGCAATGTACTCTGCTTCACATGTTGAGACAGAAACCGTTGAGTGCTTCTTACACTGCCAGGAAACCAGCCTGTCTCCCAAGAATTGACATCCACCTGAAGTTGACTTTCTATCAAGGTTACAACCACCATAGTCTGAATCAGTATAGGCTTTGAGGTCAAATGACTGCTGCTTTGAGTACCAAAGACCCAATCGGGGTTTCCCTTTCAAGTATCTGAATATCCTCTTGACAGCTATCATATGAGACTCCTTCGGTTATGACTGAAACCTTGAGCACAAGCATACAACAAACATTATATCGGGGCCTTGAAGCTGTGATATACATAAGAGATCCGATCATCCCACGGTACAATTTGCAATCTACATCCTTTCCATCTTTGTCTGGATGCAGACCTTGATTGATGGGGATATGTGTGCCATAAGTACTGCTATCATTCATCTTGTATTTTGACAAGATGTCTTGCATATACTTAGTTTGATGTAGATAGATGCCATCCTCACTTTGACTGACTTACAGACCCAAGAAGAACGACAATTCACCCATGTTACTCATCTGAAACTTGGACTTCATCACCTGTTCGAATTCCCTACACATCTCTTCATTTGTATACCCAAAGATAATGTCGTCGACATATACTTGTACAAGAAGAATATCACCTCCTGCTTTCCGAATGAAGAGGGTCGAGTCAATCTGTCCATGGTCGAAACCATTTGACAGTAGATGTTTTGATAACGTCTCATACCATGCACGAGGTGCTTGATGAAGACCATAAAGTGCTTTGTCGAGCTTTTACACTTTATTGATATTATCTTCAAAGCCGGGAGGTTGAGTGACATAGACCTCTTCATGAACCTTTCCATACAGGAAAGCACTCTTCACATCAAGTTGATAGACATTGAAGCCGACATAGGAGGCATAAGCCAGAAACAGTCGAATGGCCTCAAGTCTAGCAACTGGGGCATATACTTCAATGTAATCAAGGCCTTCTTATTGATAAAATCCTTGAACAACCAACCTTGCTTTATTCTTCACTAGGACATGACGATCATCTGTTTTACACTTGAACACCCATCTGGTTCCAATTGGTTGTACACCTCTTGGCAAATCAACCAAATCCCATACATGTAACTTTTGGAATTGAGACAGCTCATCTTGCATCGCCTCAATCCAGCAGTTGTCAGCGAGAGCCTCCTTCACATTCTTCGGCTTTAACTGGGACACGAATGCAGCATGCAAACATGTTTCCATGACACCAGTGTCAAGTATATCAGAGTACAAGCTAGTGTTCTCAGCAATGGTTCTATGACTAGTCTGAACACCAGCATGAGGATCACCAATAATGTTGTCAATTGGATGATTCTTATGTACTCTCGTCTCTGGTATTTCCGGTTCCTGAATTTCTGAATCGAGGTTCGTGCTCAACTCCCCCATATCCTGTGTTCCAGAAGAAGAAGATTCAATGTTGATTGGATCAGCTGGAGCTTCATTTCCTACACGACTGTTAGGATTAGCTTGAGCGTCATTTCCGTCAACATGAACAACTTCAATGTTATCACTATCATGAGTTCCAGATGCAGATGCAACATTGGAATTGGGAGTTACAATCGGTACAGTTGCACGGGTTGAGAAACTGGAGTCATCACCGCCACCAAAGAATTCATACACATTTGTAGCATCATCGGCAGACAAATCAGGAAGATTAAATAGCGCATCATAATCAAAACCCCAAGCTGGACCAGTTGGTTCTGGTCGAATGCTTGTTTACTGCAATCCACTTCAAACCATTCCTCGACAGTATGAGTTCCTATATTGTACACTCTCTTCCAAGGCGAGTTGGCAACATATCCTAAGAAGATGCCTTCCACCGCTTTTGCATGAAACTTAGACTTGCGGTCTTTGTATTGTCGCAATAAGGAACAGGGACTACCAAAAGGAACTAGGTAGTCAAGATTGGGAGGTCAATTGTTGATCAAATCATAGCAAGTCTTGTTGTGCCTCTTCATAACCAGAACTCTGTTCAAAACGTGACAAGCTGTATTTACTGCTTCTACCCAGAAAGTGACGGGTAGCTTTGCATCTGACAACATTGTCCTTACAGTCTCAATTAGTGTTCTGTTCTGTCGTTCTGCAACTCCATTCTGCTGAGGTGTGTACGGGGCACTGAATTCGTGACGTATCCCCTTCTTGAGACAGAAAAGTTCCATCAAATTATTCTTGAATTCAGTTCTGTTATCACTCCTTATTCTTCTAGCCTTCAACATGCAAAGAGATTCCAAGCTCAGAATCATGTATTGAAGAATGTCAGCAGTCTCGTCCTTTGTACCTAAAAAATGCACCCAAGAAAAACGTGAGAAATCATCAGTTACAACCAGACAGTATGACTTCCCTCCAATACTCCTGATACTTATGGGGCCAAACAGATCCATATGTAATAGCTCCAAAGGGGTATCGATGGAGTTTTGGAGATTGGGCTTCTGAGACTTCCATTGCTGTTTGCCTTTTTACAAGGTATACAGTCATCTGCAATGGTAAATCTCAGCTTAGGAACATCGGTTACCAAACCGTTTCGGACAAGATGATTCAATTTTCGAAAAGAAATGTGTCTGAGTTTCCTATGCCACAAGACTGAGTCAAGCTCTGTCGCTTTTGTAAGCAAACAAGTAGCAACTGATGAGGTGGTTGTTGCCACGCTCATATCAATTTGATAAGTGTCGTTTGTCCTTGGTGCTCGCATCAGAATCCAGTCTTCAGGAACTTCAAAACCAGGTTTGAGAATAATGCATTCTGTCTTGTCAAACATAACTGAGTACTCCTTGTCGCACATATGAGAAACACTCAATAAGTTATGCTTTAACTGCTCGTAGTAGTTGACGTTGTCGAAGCTGACACAACCATTTGAAACCATGCCTTGACACGTGATACTACCTCCTATCTCTCCAGCAAAGGCCACATAGCCGCCTCTGAATGATTTTACATCTTGAAGCAGGGCCATGTTGCCTGTCATGTGCCGAGAGCATCCACTATCTACATACCAACGATTAGAGATAGTACCCTTCGGATGTCTCTGCACGAGTCAAAAGAAATTAATTAGATTTGGAGACTCAAGCCATAGTGGTCTTGGGTCGTCCGTCTTTCTCAAAATAAACAACCTCAATTAATTCACAGTCGTGACTGTCAAAAATGGATGAATCTTTAGAAGACTTGGGACTAGGAGATTGAGAAATTTTAGATTTCTTGTTCCAGGACCTTTTCTTTTTCTTAACTGGAACAGTAGGCTTGCATTCAACAACAGCAGGTGAACTAGTAGAAGCTTCACCTGATTGAATTCCAGCCAGTTGTTCCAGCTTTCTCAATCTCTTGTTCCTTCTTCTCCTCCGTGGCTTAGAGAGTTTCACCACAGGTTTCTCACCAGTTGGTGCACTACCAGAGGTAGATGCACAAGGTTTAGCAGGTAGCTTTTTCCTTTTTGGAACATATGGTATAGCCTCAGATGTGATCTTTAGCTTTACCATAGGTTTTACTGGTGGTTTCACCACATTTGCTTTTGGACTTTTGGAATGCTTCACTGGTGGTGACTTAGGAATAACAGCCGGTTGTGAAATAATTGGCCGTTTCCCTTGGTTCTTAGCAGGGCAGTTCACAAGGATGTGACCAACCATACCACAGTGAAAGCAAGTTCTCTTTTCTTTGTAAGCCCTCCTGTAAGGCTCATTTGATTTGACGTTTGATGACTCAGCATGATGAATAGGAGAAGGTGCTTGGTGAACATGAGTTTGACCCGATGATGATTGGTTTTTGGGAATATAATACTTTTGCATATTTTCTTGATAGCCAAGCCCATAATGAGCTGAAAAAGCTTCTTTCTTAATTTGATTGATGTTTTTATATCCCCAATAAAGCATTACTTTTATTTTTTCATTTGATTCAATGATCTCGGGTTCAGTCAAAATACAATTATCACAATCAGTGATAATGTTTTTCTTAACTTTCTGTTCACCTAGCAACTCCTCAGAGACTACTCCTTCAGGGCAGGTGTTCTCAGACCCATCATCAGAAGCAGTAAAGAACTCTTCATTAGATGCAGAGTCAGCCTTACTTGAGGAATCATCCTTGTTAGAGGAATCATCCTGACTTGAGTACTCATCAAGGCAAGACAAATCAATGTCAATTAAGCCGTTTACAAATTCCCCGCTAACTGGTGGAGGAATGGTATTAGTACCCAAACCTAAGCCATTCACTTGCCTCACTACTGATTCGTAGTGTTCCACTACAAAGCGAGAATTTTTTAACTTCTCAATTTTACCATTTAACTGCAAGACCTCATTCTGCAGCTTGGTAATTTCATTATTTCTCTTTTCTAACCCCTTGTACGCAACATCCAAATGAAACTGTTGTTCGCTGATTTTAAGTGAAAAATCACGTTTTTCTTTCTTTAAAGTTTCAATTGAATCTTTGTAACGTTTTTCATTTTCTTTGTAGCATAACACTGCAATACGAAGGGGGTCGACTTTGTCCTGAATCTTAGAATTTTCTTCTTTCAAGCCAAGACATTTGAAACATGAAATGACAGCAAAGGAATTAGAGTCTACCTCAGTTGACGAACTTGATGCCTCCCCAATGGCCATGAGGGCAAATGCAGTTGTATACTCCTGTTGGTCAGCTATAGAAGCTTCCCGTTCTTCTGCTTCCATCATCTCCATCTTCTCAGTCATTAGCCCAACCTGTGTTTGAGCAATAAGGGCATCCTCCAAATGAACACCCCAATCAAAGCTTTCGTACTGTTGAGCTACCAATGCATTGGACGTTCCACCTTGACCTTGATTGCTGTTGTTAGAGTTGTTGTACCCTTAATTGTTTCCTTGGTTGTTTCCATGGCTTGGTCTAGTGAATCCTGAGGCAGGTGCTTTATCCTTCTGAATTTCACGAGCAAAGTGTCCAAAGTTCTGACACTTGTAGCACTTAGATTTGGATTTATCAAAACCCACCTTGGCATTTGAATGCCCACCAAAAAACTTTAGGCCAGTTTTGTTCAAGAAACGCTTGGCCATTCTCAAGATCATGGCCATATTCCACTGAATAACCATGTCCTCCATGTCATCTGGATCAACCTGATTAAAATCTTCTTCAATTGTTTTAGTATCTGTAAGCTTGCCACCAATGAAGTTTTCATAGGCAAGCATACACGATGAAAATAATGCTACATGATCTTCAGCTATCTTGGCTATAGTAGTCTGCTTAGCTGAAGATTTGGAGGGAGGATTTATTGAGGGATGTTGGGGGTGAGAACCAGATCCAGATGCTGTAAAGCATGTATGACCACCACAACCATTCGAGTTATCTTCTTCATGAGAGTTCCCTGAGAATAAGGCGATTCCTAAACCAGATGATTTAGCTGTGGAAGACGTCCCATAATACATAGAAAGGTCTTGGATTTGAGGTTATACTGAGCTTTCTTTTCTTTTCAGGTTCATATCGTGAGCTTGAACCGTACCGATTGCTTCTTCAATCGTCATCTCATAAAACTTGGGGTTCTCACTCAGCAGAGTGGTATACATCTCAAACTTTGGTGGTAACGCATCCAGAAATTTTTCAACTAATTCCTCATCAGGATACTTGTAGGTCCTCATGGCACTTCTACAGATCGTTCTCGTGATAAGACGTGTTGTTAATTCGGAGTGCGGAATCCAACGAATCAACGATTGAACACACAAAATACAATAGATACAATCAAGTAAATAACATTCACACTTGTATTTAAATTCTCAATAGAGTTTACAGACTCCATCGTTCAATTTTGTTCGCTTTCTGATCGATCGTTCGATACCTACAAACTGACTCTGTAAACACCTATATATAGACATCTGATCTGCATTAGGCGACCTTAACAAGTTCGCCTCTAACAGACTAAGCGAACTAAATAAGTTCGCCTCAGATAGACTTAAGCGAACTTAACAAGTTCGCCTCTGTTAGACTAGGTGAACTTAACAAGTTCGCCTCTAGCATAACTTGCATAAATACTTAGAACATATTACATTACAAAAACATAAAGACATTAGATCTAAACTATTACAAAGCTTTTGTCATTACAAACTATGTCCTAACAGACTCCCCCTTGACAATAGCTTGATCTTCAGTCCTCTGTCTTGATGATGAGCTCTTCCAATTATCCGGTAATCTGCTGCCTGCATGCACTCCATATCTTCAACATATCTCCAACACTCTCTTATACTGCAATCCTTGTTCTCTCCATTCATCAGTGAACATGATTTCATTCTTTCTCAGCGTTCTCTGATCTTTCTTTGAAAAATTAATAAGATTCATTGCGTCAAAGAAACACACAATGACCTTATTGTCTTTATCTTCAATCCTTGTTTCACCAGTATTAACATCGACATACCACCATTTCATATTCCCAAGGAAATCTGGAGGAATCTTCTTCAATGGTATCCTGTGTACAGCACGTACCGGTTTGAATTTGTACTTCCAAGTCACTTTTCGAGTCTTTTGATCTATGTTCTTCACTCTCTTTAGTTTTTGAGGCTTTAGCCTTTCATACTTCCCCGAACCACCTTCTCTCTTGATCAGATTTGCAATCACATCAACTAAACCAAACTTGGATCTATTAATAAGCGGCTTTGAAGCTAGACCATTCATTTCACACCTTGGTAAGGTATTGAAATACTTGATCCTAGACTTTAAGTACTGAACACCATCAGATATTTTAATAGCACATAATTTTGTGTCATTATCATAAAATCAACTTATGATTCTTCCTACACACCTCTCTTTATTCACATAGTTTTCTTTCTTAGCAGGTTGTGCTTGAGACTTGGGTAGCACCTTCATCCAGCTATTCACAACTTCTCTCCACTGTTCTCTAGTCATACCTGTATTTCTGTACATCACAGGTTCTTTATTCACCTTTGGAGACTCAGTGTGAGTAGTATCAGCTTCAGCATCTTTATTGGATTGAATGTTTTCATCATCAGTATCAATCTTAGTATCAGCAGAATCTTCAGGCAGTGTGATGTCTTCAAATGAGTCCATAGAATCTGTTGCTCCGTCATACGTGAACTCAGGAATAACATCATCTTGGATGAAGTTATAAGGGACATTAAGACCATCACAACCTTCATAAATCACTTTATCTTGACCTTTCTCTATCTCTATCTCCACTATCTCTCCTTCTTCTATTTCATTATCCGACACATCATCTTCTATGTCATTGAATAATTCATGAATGTCATCAAGAGATGCTATCTTTTCAGCTTCTTCCTCCTCAGACTCTACAAAGAACTCCAATAATAAGATTTCTTCTTCATTAACTCCAGAAGTATCTTTGTTTCCATCAATGGATTGTGATGTCGACTCCCCCTGAACTTTAGATATAGGATTAACATCAGCGTAATGACGATCACCCTCAATATTACCAGAAGGATCATTGTCTTCATCATCATGTCTTTGAATAGACTCGGTGTGACATGTATCATGTATCCTTAACTCCCCCTGAGCTTCAAGACGCTCAACAAGTTTGGACACTAATGCCTGCATGGCAGCAATCTGCATAGCTTGAGTCTGAATCACCAGCTGTCTTTGAGTATCAGTAGATACGAGAGTATCCACCTGAGTTTGTAAAGCAAGCACTTGAGATTCAAGGAAAGTAATCCTATCAGAATCATAAGCTTAGAAGGACCAGCCGAAGATTGAGGAACCGAAGTACTAGAAGTAGGAATAATCACATGAGGAACAGGAGTTAGAACATGAGATGGATCTTTAGAACGTGGAGGTGTAACAATTAAGGAAGCAACAAAAGTAGCATCCTCTACATCCTGTGAAGATTGAGCAACAACAATTGAAGCAGACATAAGCTTTTGAGTTTTAGGATCCGGATTAAAATCACTATCAGAACTCTCATCTACCAATGTTCTTTTTCCAAGTACTGATCCGGAAGGAGGATCCTGAACAGACTTACGTCTTTTTCTTTTGGCTGTAGTTTTAAGACGTTTACCAGCGTTAGCCAATGGTATACGAGCCAACCTTTCAAAATGATCTGAGGAAAAATCTCTAGATTCATCAGATTCGGTTTCGTCAGAAATAGGTAAAATCGTATCACTTAAGCTAGAAGTCGACTCATTATCTGTTACCACATTCCCTTCAGCTTCATGAATGGGCGAGTTCACAGCGTCATCAATAAAATCATCCATATTCATCCCTAGATCTTGTTCATGTTCATGAACGACCTCTTCTGGAACAGGTTCATTAACAGGTATATCAACCTGAGCTTGTTGAATTGGAACTTGTTCTTGAATAGGAATTTGTTGTTGTACGGGAACTTGTTGTTGTTGAACTTGTACTGGTTGTTGAATAGGTTGTTGTGGTTGTTGTTGTTGTTGTTGAACATTCGGACCGTGCACTTGACCTATCTCAGCAGGATGAAACCAGTTATCATTCGGTGGTTCAACATAATCAGGATTGATTAAGTGACCAAACAATGGAGTATTAACAGGAATCAATGCGGCATTCTGTTCTTTCACCTTAGTGCAATCAGTAAAGATACGCTTGGACATCGGAGTCAAAGTAAATCGAATCGGATGATGTGGGAGATCAGGAAGAAGATGATTCAGAATCATTTGGATGAACCGAGGATACATAAGAAATCCTTGACCTTCAGCAGGTGTGATTTGCATAACCATCTCTCGATAAACATAACGTGCAAAATTGAACCGCTTGTTCAAAGTCAAAGCTACCATAGTAGCTTGAAGAACAGTCTTTAATCCACCTGTACCAGCTTTACGAGGAGAGAGACATTGGATAATCACATGCATGAAGTATCTCCATTCACCAACCAAACCACCTTTACGAGCTTGTCCCAAAATTGCTGAATATACACCAAACTTATGTATGGATGTGTAGATAATGCGACACGAAGTCGTGAACGATTCAGAAATCCAATAATTCCTTGAAAGTTTACGGCCTCTGACATGTTAAGATCTAACTATGCCACCTGGTTATGTTTGTATTCGACACGACGAGTCATCTAAAAAATATTTGGACAACAAACACATTAGACAAATTAGAAACACAGACAACACGAAAAACAAATTTGAAACAAAAACAAAACAAAAAAATTTTAAAAACAATTTCAAACACAAAAATTTACAAGTCCAAAACTCCTTCTGACCCCTAGGCGAACTTAATAAGTTCGCTTAGTCTTGCAAGAGGCGAACTTAATAAGTTCTCCTAGACAAGTTCGCTTGAACAAGTTCGCCTGAACTGTCTGACGTTTCAAATTCCAAATCAGAAATCAAATTTCGCTTAATCGATGATTTAACCAAGAATTAACCATATAAATGACAGTGACTAGTACTCTCGAAACAACTACAACAGTCAGTTTTAAGATTTAAGTCAAAATAATCATCAATTTTAGGGCAAACAGTCACGCGATTAAAACCGAGGTAAAAATTTCAATTTTCTCACAATTGAACGGATGAAAATCGATGAAATTACCTTATTCACTTTTGAAATAATATAATTATATTATTTTCAACCCCGACTTCGTATGAAATAATATGTTAATATTATTTTTAACTCGTGACTCCTATTTTTAAATAATATATATTTATATTATTTCACTTTGTTTAAATATCTCGTATGATGTTTTAAACTTTTTAATAATATAAGTTGTTATATTATTTACCTACGTTATTTGCTCGAATAAAAATAACATAATTATTATTTTTGCCAATGATTAATTATTAATCTTACGAATCTAAAATAATATATTAAATTATATTATTTTCCTAACTTTTGTAAACGACTCGAACGTACGAATTTATTTATTTATTTATTTATTATTCGTTATTAACGTTCAACACGTAACGCATTTACCTTAATTATTATGATATATATAATTCCGTAGACACGTTCGTCTACTCTTAAATCCCTAGAATGCGTTAGGGCGTCCAATCTTCTGTGTCGTCGTCACAAATCCCAACTTGTCCCTAATTTATGTGTTTATAATTTTAGGGCATACGTAAGTCGTCTGAGACTTACACTCGTGGTTCCAACTTTTCTCTTGTGAGATTCAAATCTCTACTCAAGCTCAGGTGAGTTTCACGGCCCCTTTTACTGTTTTTATTTGGGGGAGAAAACATGTCACAACCCTTTTTGGGTTATTGTAATTCATATGATATCACTGTTGAGGCTAAGCGTAACACACTATCATGAAAAGTCCTCACACAGTATGAACGAGGTAATTTTGGTAGTACTACTGGGTTTGACAAATCCCACCCGCGTTAGTCGCGCTAACTCGATTGGAGGTCGAACGGGTGTTATATTGACCTTAACACATTAGTCAGAGTTGATAGACCTGGCTGGAGGCAAACAAACAAACACACTGTCAGTTTCGGTTGCGAGCGCTTTAGCCAAACATGAATAAAGGCATGCAACCTATTGATATATATATTGAATGTACATAATCCGTAAAAGCTTTACTTTAAATGATTGAAACCTGTGAACTCACCAACCTAGTGTTGACTCATTTTCTTACATGTTTTCTCAGGTTGGCACTCAGGATCACGTTAAGTCATGCATGTGTCTTGGACTTCAATTGAAATAATTATCTATTGAATAATATTTATGTTTTGTTTGTAATTGGACTTGGGCGCGTTGTTTTGCGCTTTTACTTTCGTATAACGCTTCCGCATATACACTCTGAACCTTGATCTTTTATGTTATTATATTTCAAGTCCCATATAGTGTCGTTTGAAGTAACTGATGTCTGAGATCCTGGTTTGTCACCTTTCAAATCGGTAAAACTCCGTTAGTGGAATTTGGGGGTGTGACAGATTGGTATCAGAGCCCTTGGTTATAGAGAACTAGGACTGCATTCTAGACTATAGCCACACACATTAGTTACTTGGCATAGACACTTACTCCTTATGTTTCAGGAATTATGTCTACACCACCATCTTCACCACCTACCAATTAGGAACATGACATTCCTGCCATTGCATCACCAGAGCCCAAGAGGCGTAGGCTTGAGCCCATTGATAACTCTATTGTGTATGGAGAGCCCATGCATATCCGGAATGGGAATGACTGGGATTGGTACCCCGGTTTACTGAGCAAATGGGTTAGAGAGGAACGAGTTCCATCACCGTACTTTGGAGCTTCATCATCATCAAGACCACATTTACCATTGCTACCTTGTCACTTGGAGCAAGCATTTGCAGCATTTGTAGCAACTATGGATCGAGAGATCCAGAATATGAGAGACGCAGCAGGAGCGATCACATGTCTGTTAAGAGGAGAGAAACAAACGGATCACAGGATAGATCTGCTAGTAGCAGAACTGGCAGGCACTGACCGCTTGCATAATGCATTAGTGGACGAGGTAAGGGTGTTGCAGGCTAGAGTGAATGCACTCGAGGAGGCTGAAGTAGAATCTCAGGAAAGAATTGGAGAGTTAGAGATACAACTTGCAGCAACTTTAGAGCCAGCTGAAGTACCCGATTTTGAGCCTGTAGATGAGCCCGGGGAAGTAGAGGAGGATGATGCTGAGTCAGTTATCTCATCCGCCGACAGTGGAGCTTGATATTCCATTCTATTCTATCTTATCTTATTTTGTCATTTCTTTATGTTTCAAATAAAAACCTAAATGGGTAAGGATGTTCCCATTCCAATAAAATGTTAGTGAACTGTTTGAGTTGAACTATTTATTCTATGGCCTTATGATTTAAGTTAGCCTTGTACTAAAATCATAAACCTGTATGTCTTTACACATCTCCTTCTGTTTGCTTACACTTGAATGATGTTAATATGCGATATATTTACTCATTTCTTGTGTTTGTGAATATGAAGAATCATGGCCGGACGTGGACGTGGCGGTCGCAACGGTGGTCGTGGAAATATTGTAGGTCCCTTCATGTGTGTCGGATCGTTGCATGCAAGTGGTCTACTAGTCGGGCCGGGTGCGGAATACTCGTGACTAAGCGGAGAGTCTAACTAAAACAAAGTAAACCAACACGAGAGTCACAATAAAAGCTCTTTCTATTATAAACACTCGACGGTTACAGAGAGAATACAAATTGCGTACTTAACAAACTGAGTTCGTCTAAGTATGAGTTCTGCGTACTTATCCTCTGTGAAACAAACCTATTTATACAGACCTGATGCCTGCGTACTTAGCAAGTGCGCATGACCAAATGCTCTTGCGTACTTAGCAAGTACACATGGGTCTTCCTGCGTACTTGCTAAGTACGCAGGAGCTTTCTCCAGCGCACATGTAAGTGCGCAAAACACTTAGAAGAAATGCAACATACACTATGTAAAAGTAAATACAACTCGATAAACTATTACATAACGACTCTTACATACAAAGACAAATTACAGACATTAGAAATACAAACTAAGACTCTATCCAGAGTGTTGTCACAGGAAAGTGCATCAACAAACTCCCCCTTGACAACAGCTCGAGATCTTTATCGTCTTCAGTCTTCAATCTTCAGTCTTCACAGCACTGGTCCCTTAGCTTCCATCTTCTTCTTATAATCAAGGCAGAACTTAATCACCTTGTCATATTTAGAAGCAAGGATCTTTGTCCATTCGTCCGTGTGGACACAGTAGCGTTCCGCTAGTACCTCAAGATCTTTCACAGAAAAGTTGATGAAGCAGACTTCATCAAAGATTCTGATCAGTTCTTTTGGTACTGTGTTCCCACTCTCGGAACGAACCTTTCCCATAATCACAGCCTCGCCCGTTTTTGGATCTACGTACCAGTACCACATGTCACCAAGAATATCCTGAGATAACTTGCTCAAGGGAATCTTAGTTTCACATTGCACTGGCTTGTATACCAATCTCTTTATGTGCTTCTTAGTCACAGGATGTACAGCGTGCTTATCCATGAAAACATTTTATGAAAAAACATTTTACTTGGTTACTCAGGATTAAGCAATTCAATCAATTAAAAAACTCAATGTAATGTAATTGAATGTCATTGCCTCTATCATCAACACAGTTCTGTACTCCCCCTGTCCTGTAGACTCCCCCTCAACTAGTCAAATGGTTGCATCAACGACTTTATGCTCACCGTCATCATCCTAAGTTTTAGGTTATCATTTGGACTTTGTAAAACTCTTTCAAAAACATTGTGTGTGACATATTCTCCCCCTTGAGCATCAAGTCGTTGAATAAAATATATTCTCAGTTGTCAACAACTCGTTACTCATGCAGATGTCATTCCCTATCATGTGATAAAACCACCACTATCAACAACCAAAATGGTATTAATAGTCCCTCTTGGTAAATCCTACACATCTAACAAGAAACATTAATTTGAAATTGGGACACAAGCCATGGTAGTCATGGGTCGTCCATCTGTATCAAAATAATAAACCTCATTCCACTCACAATCGAATCTCTCATCAATTTTCGGAGATTGATCAGACGAGTCAGAAACAGAAACTTTTGACTTCCAAACATACTTATTTTCATTAAGTTCTTTTTTCTTAAAATGTTAAGTGTTTGAACATTTTCTTTCATTTGAAAATTGATTTGATTGTGAAAACTCTTGTTGTTCTAAAAGTTTTCTCAATCTTCTGTTTCTCCTCCGTCTTTGAGGTCTAGAAAGCCTAACCTCATATTTTGAATTACCCTTTGGTGTATCATGAGGTTTAACCACATTTGGGTTAACATAAGGCTTACCATGAGTTCTTACCTTTTCTTAAGTAACATGTCGGTTACCTTTGGCATTGTGAGGATAAGTAATCCGAATATGACCCACAAGACCACAGTAAAAGCAAGATCTCGTCTCACGATATTCTCTCATATAAGGAATCTTCACACGATTAGATGCACTTGAAGAAGATTCTCCTACATGAACTTCTTTTTGCTTTATTTTCTCTGGAACGCCAGATTTTGCAACAACAGGTTTTGATTCAGGCTTCATCTTCTCAGGAACTACATGCTTCTTTCCTTTATTTTTGTAAGGACAAGTCACCACAATGTGTCCCATCTCATTACAATGAAAACATGTACGCCTGTCTTTATAATCTCTGACATATGGAACTCTCCTTGAATTTGAAGAACTTCCAAATGTATAATTTCCAGATGAATTAGAATCAACCTTCGAGTCTTCTTTCTTAATCTCTTTCGGTATCCCCTCTACCTTATCTTCATCAAAATATTCATCATCACTCTCATCAGAATACACCATATCTTCACCTGTGACTGGATTCACTTTCAACACAGTCTTAGGATCTAAATCCTCATCGTTTATAATCTCAGGTGTAACAGAATAATTTTCGTTGAATGGTGGAGGAAAATAACCAATACCATTAGTTCCCTTCCCCTCTTTAGTATTCTCATGATAATATCCTAATAAGAATGATGAATTTCCAAAGCTTTCTAGCTTTCTGTGTAATCTAATCACCTCTGCTTTAGTTTCAGCTAGTTTCTTATCTTTCTCAACAAGATCATTATTTCGTTTCTCAATTTCTGCAAAGGACATATCCAGGTTATATGCCTGCTCTTTGATCTTCAAAGTCAGAGAACTTATATCCCTCTTCACTGATTCTATTCTCTCAATACACACATTCTCACTATCTTTTAGTTTCTGATTTACCGTGTGCATCGATTTCATATCACAAATGAGGTTTACGTTGTCATCCATAACCCTCATCATTTTATCCTTCATTGAAATACAGTTAGAACAAAACGTTTCAGAGTTAGAAAGTACCTCATCTTTTTCTTCTGAAGAAGATGCACCAGGAGCCATGAAAACGTCATCATCAGCTTCACCCTTTTGATTAACAATGACAGGCTCTACATCTGTTTCTAATACACTCAAATCATCTTCAACTATCTGAAAGCTTTCTTCACTCATCACATCAGTCTCAGTAGATAGAGTATTTTCACCAGAACGAATACTCTCACTATCAGTTAAATTTGCAGAAGATTTACTTTGAGAATCACCCTGCTTCTCCAATAATTCGTTTATCAAGACCACAAATGCTGGAGTAGTAGCTTCACCCTTTTTCTTCAATGCTTCCCAAAGATCTCTTGAAGTTGGACACTTCCCGAGACTATGAATGATTTCTTTTGGTAAAGACAACGTTAAAATTTCACGCGTCTTCATCTCTCGATCAAACTTCTGCTTTTCTAGTTTACTAAGAGCTGTCACTGGTTTAGAAACATCATAATATCCCATATAGTCATAAGTAGGATGCACATATCCTTCAAATATGGATGTCCAAAAGTTTTCATCAGTTTCTGATACGAACTGTTCGAACCGGACTTTCCAGCTACGAAAATCTAATATGCACAAAAGCCTTGGTAGCATAGTTCCAATCTCATTATCATTACATGAAATTGACATTTTGAAATTTTTGCGAAAATATCCGGAAAAAAATTTCCCGCCAAAATACTCTTTTTAAAAAATTTCGAAAATTCAAAATTTTAAAAATGATTCAAAACGACCATATAAACTTTCCCTAAATTTTTTTTTATTTATTTATTTTTTTTAAAGAACACTAGCAAACAGATAAGTTCGCCTGATACTGTACAAGCGAACTTAATAAGTTCGCCTCAGAGACACCCAAGCGAACTTAATGTGAAGCGAACTTAATAAGTTCGCTTAAACCAAAATTCAAAAATCTGATCAAGTTCGCCTAAAATAAGTTCGCTTAATCCTGTGAGAAGCGAACTTGACAAGTTCGCCTGCTGCTAAATTCGCCTACACACAGATTCAGCAAGTTCTCTTGCTTCAGCAGATTCAAGTTCAAGAACACTTCAGACCATATTTGCGATCAAGAAACATATTGAAATCATCATTAATCACTGATTTGAAGGAATTAATCAAAATTGGACCGTAGGATTGTGTAATTTGTCAATTAGAAGCTTTTTATCGGATCAATTTCATCAAAATCCTCTTCAAAAACACAAAATCAGATCTGAATCAGTCTTGAAAACTCCATGGAAATGAAAAACTCAAAAATGATGAATTTGATGTTGATTGGACACGAAAACACCACGAATCTTCTACTAATCAAGAGCAATAGCTCTGATACCACTTGTAGGTTCCAAATTCTGTGCGTGACGGATCTCTAGACTCGCGGTACGACATGGTGATAACGTACGGAATCCATGATCAACGTGCTCGTGTAACTCAATAAACAACAACAGTGTAAATAAACGCTTTGTATTTCCACCACAATATCAGTTTACAATAATCCTGTCTCTAATCCGTTCCTCTAATATCGTCTATTCTCACTTCTCTAATTCTGTTCTGTCTCAGTTCCTCTATTTATAAACACCAGTTCTAAGTTCGCCTCAAAGATGCTTAGAGTTCGCCTCTAATAGGCTAAGCGAACTTAACAAGTTCGCCTCAAATAGACTAAGCGAACTTATTAAGTTCGCCTCAGATAGACTAAGCGAACTTATTAAGTTCGCCTCTGATAAACCAGACGAACTTATTAAGTTCGCCTCTCTATGAACTTACACAAAATTTTATCAACAATTACAAAACATGTCCTAACAAGATTCCGACTAAACCAGCGTGTCCAGAAGCCTTAGAGAGGATCGATAGTATGTTGGCTTGGAAGAATTGTAATCAAATTGGTGAATTCGATGATTTCCTGAGAGAATTTGGTGTTTATGAGATAATTCGATGAAAATAAGTTCATTTGTTGTAATGGTGATGATTAAAGGGCTTAATGGAGTTTGTTAATGACGAAAACGTGTAGAACGGTTACGAAATCGAACGTCTCTGAGATTAAAGTTTGCTTTTACGTTTCAACTGATGAGAGGCGCGACCGTGCCTAGGCACTGGGCGCTATCGTTCCAAAGTAGGTCGCGCGACCGTGCCAAAGCACTTGGCGCGACCGTGCCAGAACGAGGCGCGACCGTGCCTATTAGGGTTTCTTGTTACTTTTTCAACATCAGACCTTGTAACTTTAGTCTTTGACATATTTGTATAAATAGATACTTATGTAGTGTTTAGTAGGTTATAACCAAGTAAAATTTGCGGATTTGCATTGAAATATAGTATTTAATTGATGGTATGAGTAGAACAAAACAGTGCACTAGAATTGGATTTGAAATGCATTACATTGAATCGAAAAATGGATACTAAAAATCAGAATTGTTACAACAAAGGAGAAGACGAAACAGAAACTTGAAGAAACTTTTGAAAACTTCTGAATCTGATAATAATATATCAAACAATGTTTTTCCAATTAAGCATAATGTGTCTTCTTTGATAAAGTCTAAGTGTGAAAATTCTGTTCCAAAGGTTAATGATAACATTGATTGTGAATTGCTTGAAGTTGTTTATTTTGATCAATCTGGACGACCCAAGACCACAATGGCTTGGGTTCCTATTTCTAACTGATTTTCGTTGTTTATGTAAGGACAACCAAGGAGGACTATCAACAATACGTGGTATGTGGATAGTGGTTGCTCTCGACATATGACAGGGAATATTCGGTTGCTTCAAGATGTCAAAAATATTGATGGAGGTTATGTCGCTTTTGCGGGTAATAAAGGCGGGTACATAACTGGTCAAGGTACTTTACAGAATGACAAAGTCAAATTTGAGAAGGTGAATTATGTGGAGCAGCTTGAACACAATCTTTTGAGTGTATCACAAGTTTGTGACAATAAGTTTTCATTCCATTTCAATGATGCTGAGTGTTATATCTTGAAACCGGGCTTCGTTATTCCTGACGAATGGATTCTCATGAAGGCTCCGAAGAGAAATGACACGTATGTCCTTGACATGAGTGTCGCTACTACAACGGATTCAATTCCTACTTGTTTACTCTCCAAGGCGTTGGTATCAGATTCTATTTTGTGGCACAGGAAGCTATCTCATATCAACTATCGGAAGATGAACTATATTGTTAAGAATGATCTGGTTCTTGGTATTCTGAAGATGAAATTATCTGTTCCTGATGATTGTATTCCTTGCAAGAAGGGGAAACAACGAAATAAATCACACAAATCTAAATCGAAGAATTCTATCATAACTCCTTTGGAGCTGCTGCATATGGATTTGTTCGGTCCGATTAGTATCAGGAGCATTGGTGGAAAATCGTACTGTTTGGTAGTAACAGATGATTTCTCAAGATTTTCATGGGTTAAGTTTCTTTATTCTAAAGCTGAAACCAATGAGTTGGTACAATACTTAATCCTGGGTTTGGAGAATTTATTCAATCTGAAGGTCAAAAGAATTAGGAGTAACAATGGCAGCAAGTTTAAGAATAGCAAGATGGGCTTATTCTGTCTATAAAATGGAATTCATCATGAATTTAGTGCGCCATATGTTCCTCAACCAAATGGTGTTGCTGAACGAAAGAACAGGACATTGGTTGAAACGGCGCACACGATGCTTGAAGATTCTAAGCTTCCAGTTACTTTTTGGGCTGAGACTGTGAATACTGTGTGTCACGTTTTGAACAGGGTCTTGACCGTCAAGCGACAGAAAAGACAAGCTACGAGTTACTTAATAATCGGATGCTGAATCTGGAATATTTACTACCTTTTGGTAATCCATGCACCCTATTGAAAGTTAGAGATGTCCCAACCAAGTTCAGTGCTAAGGCTATTGAAGGGATTTTTCTGGGGTATGTTGCAAATTCTACTACCAAGAGGGTTTATAACAAAGAGACGCACGAAGTTAAAGAATGATATTGACTGTTCAAATCGGTCTTTACCTCAAATGGCGATTGGACCAGATTGGGCATTTGATTATGAAAATTTATTCAAGTCTTTTCATTTACCTTTTGATATTTCTCCTGAAGAAGCTGCTGTTCTCTATGATTCATGTCAGGATGTACAGCACAGTGGTTTTCTACCAAATGCAGTTCAAAATTCATCGGTTCCATCTACTTCTGCTCCCGATCCTAATGTTGCTTCTTGTTTAGGACCACAAGATTCTGAGAGTGAGGAAGACAATGCTATTTTTCAAGATTAATCTGCTGATCCTTTGTTGGGTGATGATCCATTACCTTCGACATAGTCTCAGGGGGAGATTCCGACAAATTTAGACTCGGAAATTCCAATTAATCAAGATTTTTCTTATCAATCTGATACAACTCAAGTTGAAGTGTTGCCGGTTCCTAAGGTCACATCAATCAAGGAACTCAAAGATCATCCGGTGACGAATATAATAGGAAATTTGTATGATGGAGTGAAAACACGTTCTACTGTTGACAATACTTGTTTATATACATATATTAAAGATTATGGTGTTCTTGATGATTGCTCACATTCATGTTTTATTTCTCAGGTCGAACCAAAGAATGTTGAAATGGCTTTAAATAATAACAATTGGATAGTGTCACACCCCGACCGATGACGGAATCATCGGGGCGGGACATGTAGACTGTTCATAGCACATGGTTGACTAAATTGAAATATATTAAAGTCAAATTTCCATTACAAATAATCCAAGTACAAACCAAATTCAAACAAAGAAACATAAAACAACTCATAGAATTCTTGATTTAAATTGCTAAGTCCAAATCCTATATTGAGCACGTCTTGAATCATTCTCACATATTAGGGCCTGAAACATGAATAAAATAAAGTCAACTAAAAAGTTGGTGAGTATAACACAGTTGTATATAGATAGCATATAGTTGAAAACAAATCCTTTACAAAACATGATAAAATAAGGCATTTATGGGGAGCAGCTATTGTGTAATCAAGTACAACCAAACCTTTGTAACTAGTATGCAAATTGTGTTGTCGGTATCAATCACCTCCACTTGGGTGGGTTTGTCAGACTCAATACATCTATCATTGAAAACCGTCGGCTTGTATAGTTAATGATTGCACATAAGTTTTCACAAAGATTAGCACAACTAGCACTCGGGCACAAAGCTTAAATTTTGCACACATGTATGTAAATAGGATTTTGCACTTGTGTTGTTTATGTAAATGTAAATGTGTAATGTGTATAAAGTTCATGTTCCACCCCAAAAGTGTAAAAGAGTAAAAAGGGGTTGTGAATACTCACTTGGTATGGAAGTGTAGCTAACAAAGAGTATAGATAAAATAAGAATCATTGATACGCACGAGTTAACCTAGATAATAATGTATATTGAATCAAATATGTGCATAAAGTTTAAGTCTAAAAATGAAGGTTGAATTTGTGTATAAAACTATTGATTTGTATTTAAAAGTATTGAATAACATATATAAAATTTTGAAGTAAATATTTTTGAAACATTTTGATTAAGGTTGTGAATTGAATAGTAAAATAGAATACTTATAAAATCATTGATTATGAAAATAAAGTATGTGTTAAATGTAATTTAATAAATAAATAAATGATTATAGTTTATGAAATAATATAAATATTGATTGTAATTAAGTATAAATAAAAAATGATTTTTGTTTAAATATGAATTAAATAAATAATTATTATCTTATTTATTTATAAACTTTGTAACTTAATCATTTAAAACATCATTTATGTGTAAGATAAATATAAATTTAATTTTTATAAATTTTTAAATAAACTTTTAAATAAATAATATTTATGTCCAGATTAAACTTTAAATCTTTTCAAGTACAGAAAACATATTTTTTATAAAATTTGAAACATTTACTGATTGAAAAATATAAAATTATAATTCTGTTAAAAGTTCTGAGTCACACACGACCGTGCCTCGGAAGGGCACGATCGTGCTCAAGCCACGGGCGCGACCGGGTTGATCAACAGAGGGCACAAACTAGACAAGTCAACAGGCACGACCATGCCTTGGCTCGGCACGGTCGTGTCTATGATTTTTAGACACAACAGAGGCTAGCCCAAAGGGCATGACTAGGTCTGGACAGGAGGACACGACCGCGCTGCTATTCGGCACGACCGCGTTTCATTAGGCACGGGCGCGCTAGATGATTAGCGCGACCGTGTCTCTTCCAAGTCAGACACGAATTGAACAATTTTTGTATTTATATCGCTGGATTTGATAGGGCTTTTGGTTACAGAGTTGTTACGAGTTAATTCATCTAATTTAATTGTATGGAAATCGTGTTTAAGAGTGGAATCGATTAAATCTTTTCTTATTAAAATAATAATTCTGATTTGGACGATTTCTGTAATGAAAGCCCAGATTAATAGGGGGCGTTTGATATTGATACTGAAACGAATGAGATGGAGAGTATACTTACCCTGAAGCGTATCGAATCGATGAAGAACGGTAGAACGGAGTTCCGGCGACGGAGAAAATGGCTTCCGGCGACTTCTGCTACAATTCCGGCTAGGCCAGAGAGTCCAGAGTCTTGGAGAGAGTCGGGAGATGCGTATTCCTTTCTTGGTTGGGAGGATTCGGGTTTCAGGAGAGGATTCGAGTTTTGCTTGAAAAGTTTGGGAGAGATTTCAAGTTTTATAGTATGAAACTGAGGTGTTGTGAAATTTTGAAAATGGTATAACTATCGTTAAGGGGAAAAGAAACGGAGGACGGTTACAGATTCTCAGAAATCGGGTGATTAATTTTCATTTACGTTTTGACAGTTACGCAGGCGCGTCCGTGCTTAGGCACCGGGCGCGATCGTTCCAGGACCAGTCGCGCGATCGTGCCGAGGCACTTGGCGCGACCGTGCCAAGACGAAGCACGACCGTGCTAATTAGGGTTTCTTGATAAATTTTCCAACTTTAGTCCTTGACTTTTCAGGTTTGAATTAAATAGTTTCTTGCATAGTGTTTAAATGTATATAATTGCGTAAAACTTGCGAATTTGTATCGAATAATTGCGTTTAGTTTACGGTAAGAAAAATAATAAGACAGTGCATGAGTATTGAATTCGAAATTTCATTACATTGAATTGAAATATGAGTACTAAAAATCAGAAATGTTACAGTCTCCCCATGTTGAGAGAATTTCGTCCCGAAATTTAGCTAGAGGAAACAACAGTATCAATAAAAATATGAGGGTACTTGAGCTTCATTTGGTCTTCTCGTTCCCAAGTGAACTCAGGACCACGCTTAGATTCCCAACGAACTTTGACAATAGGAATGCGACTCGCTTGAGCTGTTTGAGTTCACGATCCATAATTTCCCCCGGTTTCTCAACGAAGTGCATCGTTTCATCAATGCGCACGTCGTCAAGCGGTATATGGAGATTTTCATCAGCGAGACACTTCTTCAGATTAGATATATGAAATGTAGGATGCACATTGCCAAGAGATGGAGGTAACTCGAGCTTGTAGGCCACCTTCCCAATCCTTTCAAGGATCTTGAATGGACCAACATAACGAGGTGGTAACTTGCCTTTCTTTCTGTAACCTTTCTGATTTTCATGTTTTTCCTATGTATTTTATGCCGTGCAATAAAAGATTTCAACCTTACATTTATTGTTCATATACACTTACAAGCATACACGCGTTCATTATAATACAATATTAACGAAAACAGTCTTACAAACCTCGAGAACCAAACTTGACCAAAACTCAAAACAACATCAATATTACAAAACTACAAGGACTAGTCTTGAAACTTCCAAAAACCAACACAAGCACGGTCGCGCCTAGTCCTAGGCACGGTCGCGCTTGTGCCATGACCACGGTCGTGCTTAACATTAAGCACGGTCGCGCCTCGTTTACAGTTTGACTCCGCAAAGTCAAACCGACTCAAATCGTGTCCAAAAATAGATTGTAAACACGTTTAGAAGGTCGCGAAACTTGCAGAAGAAGATATTCGGCTAATTGAGACTAAAACATGACCAAATACACATGCAATCGTCCAAATACTCGCAAATTCTAAATCGACTCTTTTTTTTAAAACGAATCAAGTAATTGGGGCAAGAATCAAACGAATTAAGTTAAGCCCATACCTACCCGAGTCATATATAAACTTCCCTAAACCCTAAATCCATCATTCCATCATCTCTATCTCGTCTGTCGATCAAGAAAAAGCCGCGAAGTCTCCCCGTAGCCGTCTGCAATTGTTGCCCATTCAAAACAGGTTAGTAATAGTTCATTAGGATCATCTCTCCAAGCTAATCGAAAGCCCTAACTTAATTCGTAACCACATTACACGATTTTACAGAATCGAATCTGAGTTTTGATAAAAAAAATGGCTTTAAACGATCGGCACGATAAACAGAATATAAACCTAATTAAATGGTGTAATTCGATTCGCAAACATCATATCAATGAAAACCCTAAGTTTCTAATCTGTTTTATTACAAGAATCAGGCGAATTGCTTCTGGAATTGACCAGACACGGTCGCGCCAGCCTATGAGCGCGGTCGTGTCTGACCAAGCACAGTCGTGCCCCGTAAGAGGCCCGGTCGTGTTTACCGATCAAACCAAGTCCTGACCTAGTCAAAACCCTAGGCGCGGTCGTGCCGGATACGGACGCGGTCGTGTCTCAGGACCAGACTCTTGTTTTGACTTCTGACCAACCACGGGCGCGTTACCGACCAAGCGCGGTCGCGTACGTGCCGGGCGCGGTCGTGCCATATACAAGCACGGTCGTGCTCATCCCTTAAATAGAATCTTTACTTTTATTTTTATTCTGTTAATTTGATAAATAAATAACAGTTTAAATAATTATTTTAAGACAAACCCTACACGTTTAAGAATGACAAATTCACTTCCGTCATTAAATAACGCAAATCAATAACACATATACATTGTTCATTAGGTCGAACTTAGCAATCTACAACACATCGCTGTTTTCCATTTGCTTGTGCAACCTACACGCTACATAACACGTGAGTTACATAGCCCCTCTTTTACTCTATTTTACAAACGTTTTGGGGTGGAACATGCGTTCTATTTACATGTTTTCAATTATACACATATACAGTTCCATCCTATGCATGTTTACAGTTTTGCGCTTTGTGCTTGAGTACATTTTGTAGACCAATTATTATGCTCTTCATGTACAATCATTAACTAACAGCCGACAGTAAACAGTGGTAGATCTATTGAGTCTGACAAACCCACCCAGGTAGGGTGACTGTTACTGACAACACAAATTTTGAGTGCAAGTTACAAAGGTTTGATTGTATAGGTCACACGATGTTTTCTCTCCATAAATGCCTTAATTGTCATGATTGTATTGAACTGTATGCACACAACACGTATTTTGCTATCACACGATTAAACCTATGTTTTCTCACCAACTCTTGTAGTTGACCCTCTCATTTAACCATGTTTCAGGTACCAATGTTTGAAGTGATCAAGATATGCTACACATAGGATTTTGACCTAGTTTTAATTGAACCAGTTATATTTTGATGTAATTTTCATTATTGTTTGGTGGATTGAATCTATGTTTTATTGAACTTGTTTGATTGCAATGAAAACGATTATTAATTATTCAAACATTAGCAAACCATGAGCAACGAACAGTCTGCACGCTTCACGCCCCGGCGTTTCCGCCGTCGGTTGGGGTGTGACAGATTGGTATCAGAGCCTTGGTTATAGGGAATTAGGTTATTAGACACCTTTGACCTAGACTATAACTTTAGGATACCCACTTATGCCATGCTTCATGATTTACATGCTATATGCTACATGCTATATGATATATGCTACATGTTTTATATGTATATATGAATAACAACTTAAATAAACAATATCTCTACCCATATCCTAAACCACATGTCCTTCATGCCTGCTTCCATGTCATCATCAACATAACCTGAATCATATTCTTAGACTTGGGTCTATAAAATTTTCTTTTACACCCGTTAAGGTTTTTAGACTTTGTTTAATTGTTAAAGGACACATGCAATCTGGAAGAGTGACACCTGTATTCTGGGTTTTCTGTCTAGGAAAGCATTTCGTATAAATCCCAACCAACCGAGGGACCCGTATGCTTTCCTGGGAATTCCCGGGATGAGTGTTTACTTATAGGCTAAAGCACGTCTCCTTGATAATTATCTGAGTTTGAATTAACCTTAATATGTCATAGTACTCGAGTGATTATGTCACTATTTGAGTACAATCCAAACTATGAACTACTTGCATCTATTTATTCTTCTATTTAATCCAAGAAAATCTCACAACTCTTATTGTGTCTAAATCTGTAGAATGCCTCCTCGTCGTGTCAACAGCAACAACAGCAATAACACTGACCTGGCTGCTTTACTCACACAGCTGGTGAACCAAATTACCCAAGCCAACAACAACAATAATGGCCATGCCAGTGGAAGTGCTGCAACTGGAGGTGGTGGTGGTGCCAACCCGCCACAATGCACCTTCAAACACTTCAACTACTGTAATCCCCTCAAATTCTATGGCAGCGAAGGAGCCACGGGACTCCTTCAATGGTTTGAAAGCATTGAGAGCACTTTCCTCAATAGCGACTGTCCCGACAACCTCCGTGTTCGTCATGCTACCAGTGTCTTTCAAAAAAGGGCGCTTACTTGGTGGAATGGTGAGAAAAGGACTAGGGGAGTGGATGTAGCAATGGCACTGCCGTGGGATGAGTTGAAAAGGATCATGACTGAGGAATTCTGTCCTCGAAATGAGATGAAAAAGCTAGAAGCGGAATTTTTGGATCTTGCTCAAGATAGTGGTGAAAGCTTAGCATACACCACCCGTTTTCACGAGCTGAGTCTACTTGTGCCACACATGGTTACACCTCTGTCTAGGTGTATTGAAAAGTACATTGGTGGTCTACCTAGACAAATTCAAGATACTGTGGTAGGAGGAAATCCTGCTACTCTGGAGGATGCTATCCGTTTGTCAGCTATACTTACTGACAATCATGTTAAAGCGGGTACACTTACAAGAAAGGGTGCCAAGAAAGTTTCTGAAACAACAACACCTTCCGCTCATGTCAAAGAAGTCCAAACTGAACCGTACCACAATACTAGGAAGAGAAAGGTCAAGAACTGTGCTGTAATCACTCCGGCTGCTCCAGTAAATCAAGTTGCACCCATAGCTCCAAACCCAGCAAAGAAGCCCTATGGGGGCAGCTACCCACTTTGCAACACCTGCAACTACCATCACCCTCCAAACATACCTTGTCGCCTTTGCAACCACTGCGGGAAACATGGCCACACAGCCAATATTTGTCGAGCCAAGGCACTTGCCAACCAAACCAACCCAGCAAATCAAGCCAATCATCAAGCAACTAACCAAGCCATCCCCGCCATTGCAAATGGACGTGCTTGCTTCGAATGTGGTGACCCGAACCACTTCCGTAACCAGTGCCCAAGACTGATCAATGTTAATCGAGGCGGAGCTCATGGGCGTGCTTTCAACATCAACGCCAATGAGGCTCAGGCCAACACTGATGTGGTTAACGGTACGTTCCTTATGAATAATCATTATGCTTCTATACTATTTGATACTGGAGCCGATAAAAGTTTTGTGTCACTAGACTTCGAACCGTTACTTGCAAAAACCCGGTCTAAACTAGAGAAAACCTTTACCGTTGAGGTAGCCGATGGTAACACCATTGCAATTGACACCATCATTTATGATTGCTCCCTAGAACTAAATAAACACACCTTTCCAATCAACCTCATACCAATGCCATTAGGAAGTTTTGACGTCATCGTAGGTATGGATTGGTTGTCGAAGCACCACGCCGAAGTCATGTGCTTTGAAAAATGCATCCGTATACCACTCCCATCCGGCGAAACGTTGAAGGTCCTTGGTGAGAAACCTTGCAAAGGACTCTAACTAATGTCATGCATTACCGTCCAAAAGTATATACGAAAGAAGTACATGGTTTTCCTAGCCCATGTTATCCAAAAAGAAGATAAAAAGAGGAGTGTACAAGACATCCCCATCGTTCTGGATTTTCCTGAAGTTTTTCCTGATGACTTACCAGGTCTTCCACCTGTTCGGCAAGTGGAATTTCGCATCGATCTTGTACCTGGAGCAAACCCGGTGGCTAAAGCTCCATACCGGCTTGCACCTTCCGAGATGCAAGAACTTGCAAGTCAACTTCAAGAACTCGCCGACAAAGGTTTCATACGGCCGAGTCATTCACCGTGGGGTGCACCAGTCTTGTTTGTTAAAAAGAAGGATGGTTCATTTCGCATGTGTATTGACTATCGAGAACTCAACAAGCTTACAATCAAAAACCGCTACCCTTTACCTAGGATTGACGATCTCTTCGATCAACTCCAAGGTTCTACCTACTTCTCGAAGATTGATCTTCGATCTGGTTATCATCAACTCCGTGTGCAAGAGGAGGA
This sequence comes from Smallanthus sonchifolius, assembly GCA_023525975.1. Classification (NCBI taxonomy): domain Eukaryota; kingdom Viridiplantae; phylum Streptophyta; class Magnoliopsida; order Asterales; family Asteraceae; genus Smallanthus; species Smallanthus sonchifolius. The sequence continues at coordinate 32,314,821 of CM042045.1, forward strand.
TATTCCCAAGACTGCCTTCCGAACGAGATATGGTCACTACGAGTTCATGGTTATGCCTTTTGGGCTAACCAATGCACCTGCTGTCTTCATGGACCTCATGAATCGTATGTGCAAACCATACCTTGATAAATTTGTTATCGTGTTCATTGATGACATCTTGATCTATTCAAGAACTAAGGAAGATCATGAACAACACCTTAGGTTGATTTTGGATCTCTTGAAAACCGAACAGCTATACGCCAAGTTCTCCAAATGTGAATTTTGGCTAAAAGAAGTTCAATTTTTGGGTCACGTTGTCAATGAAAAGGGAATTCATGTTGACCGCGCCAAAATTGAAGCTGTTAAGAATTAGAAAGCTCCTAAAACCCCTACCGAAGTTCGTTCGTTTCTTGGCTTAGCAGGTTACTATCGAAGGTTCATCTCTAATTTCTCCAAGATCGCTGTTCCCCTCACTGCCTTAACCCAAAAAGGTAAACCCTATGAGTGGGGACCGAAACAAGAAGAAGCCTTTCAAATTCTCAAGCAAAAGTTGTGCAATGCTCCTATCCTCACCCTTCCTGAAGGTGAAGATGATCTAGTTGTTTACTGTGATGCTTCAAACCAAGGTCTTGGTTGCGTTCTCATGCAAAGAGGCAAGGTGATCGCTTATGCATCAAGACAACTCAAAATCCATGAGAAGAATTATACAACGCATGATCTGGAGTTGGGTGCTGTCATATTTGCGTTGAAGATTTGGAGACATTATCTCTATGGCACGAAATGTGTGGTGTTCACCGACCACAAAAGCCTCCAACATATCTTCAACCAAAAGGAACTCAACATGAGACAACGACGTTGGGTTGAACTCCTCAACGATTACGATTGCGAAATTCGTTATCATCCCGGCAAGGCTAATGTTGTAGCCTATGCACTAAGCCGCAAGGAACATGTCATGCTTCAAAGTGTCAAGATCCATTTCGATATACAAGTTCGTATTCTAGAAGCTCAACATGTCTCGGTTATCGAGGGCAATATGTATGAGGAAATGTCTTGTGGTGCTGAATTCCAATTAGAGACTAAGACCAATGGCTTGCTTTATTTTCTAAATCGTATTTGGGATCTCCGAGCATTCATCATGACCGAAGCACACAAGTCTCGATATTCTATCCATCCTGGTGCGGATAAAATGTACCAAAATCTTCGTCCACAATATTGGTGGCCCGGTATGAAGAAAGACATTGCTTTGTTTGTAGCAATATGTCTCACATGTTCTAAAGTCAAAGCTGAGCATCAACGTCCTTCTGGGTTACTTGAACAACCGGAAATCCCCGTGTGGAAATGGGATAATCTAGCTATGGATTTCATCACTAAACTCCCTCGCACTCCGAGCGGTTATGACAGCATCTGGGTGATCATTGACCGTCTCATTAAGTCCGCACACTTCTTGCCTATCCGTGAAGACTATAAGGTTGAGAAATTGGCCCGAATTTACATTGACGAGATCGTGAGTCGTCACGGCGTTCCTTTGAACATAATCTCCGATAGAGATGCTCGTTTCACTTCTCGGTTTTGGCAATCTCTTCAAAAGGCACTTGGTACACGATTGGATTTGAGCACGGCCTACCATCCCCAAACTGATGGTCAGACCGAGCGAACAATCCAAACCCTGGAAGACATGCTGAGAGCATGTGTCATCGACTTTGGTGGCAATTGGGATTCACATTTGACACTTATCGAATTTTCCTACAACAATAGTTACCACACCAGCATCGACATGGCTCCGTTTGAAGCTCTCTATGGTCGTAAGTGTCGTTCTCCCATCTGTTGGAACGAGATTGGTGAAGCACAAATCACCGGTCCCGAGTTAATTCAAGAAACCTCCGACAAGATTATCCAAATCCGTGACAACATTCGAGTTGCGAGGAGTCGGCAAAAGAGCTATGCCGACAAACGACGTAAACCCTTGGAATTCCAAGTTGGTGATCTTGTACTTCTAAAGGTGTCTCCTTGGAAGGGGGTGATCCATTTTGGGAAGAAAGGCAAGCTAGCACCTCGCTATGTGGGTCCATTCAAGATCCTTGAAAGGATTGGGAAAGTGGCTTACAGGCTCGAATTACCTCCATCACTTGGCAGCGTACATCCTACATTTCATGTGTCCAACCTCAAGAAGTGTCTTGCTGATGAAAACCTTCATATACCTCTTGACGATGTGCGCATTGATGAAACGATGCACTTCGTTGAAAAACCAGTCGAGGTTATGGATCGTGAGATAAAACAACTCAAGCGCAGCCGTATTCCTATTGTCAAGATTCGTTGGGAATCTAAATGAGGACCCGAGTTTACTTAGGAACGAGAAGACCAAATGAAGCTCAAGTACCCACATCTTTTTGCTGAAGCAGTAGCCTCAACCAGTTGAATTTCGGGACGAAATTCCCTCAACATGGGGATACTGTAACCTTTCTGATTTTCATGTTTTTCCTATGTATTTTATGCCGTGCAATAAAAGATTTCAACCTTACATTTATTGTTCATATACACTTACAAGCATACACGCGTTCATTATAATACAATATTAACGAAAACAGTCTTACAAACCTCGAGAACCAAACTTGACCAAAACTCAAAACAACATCAATATTACAAAACTACAAGGACTAGTCTTGAAACTTCCAAAAACCAACACAAGCACGGTCACGCCTAGTCCTAGGCACGGTCGCGCTTGTGCCATGACCACGGTCGTGCTTAACATTAAGCACGGTCGCGCCTCGTTTACAGTTTGACTCCGCAAAGTCAAACCGACTCAAATCGTGTCCAAAAATAGATTGTAAACACGTTTAGAAGGTCGCGAAACTTGCAGAAGAAGATATTCGGCTAATTGAGACTAAAACATGACCAAATACACATGCAATCGTCCAAATACTCGCAAATTCTAAATCGACTCTTTTTTTTAAAACGAATCAAGTAATTGGGGCAAGAATCAAACGAATTAAGTTAAGCCCATACCTACCCGAGTCATATATAAACTTCCCTAAATCCATCATTCCATCATCTCTATCTCGTCTGTCGATCAAGAAAAAGCCGCGAAGTCTCCCCGTAGCCGTCTGCACTTGTTGCCCATTCAAAATAGGTTAGTAATAGTTCATTAGGATCATCTCTCCAAGCTAATCGAAAGCCCTAACTTAATTCGTAACCACATTACACGATTTTACAGAATCGAATCTGAGTTTTGATAAAAAAAAATGGTTTTAAACGATCGGCACGATAAACAGAATATAAACCTAATAATTAAATGGTGTAATTCGATTCGCAAACATCATATCAATGAAAACCCTAAGTTTCTAATCTGTTTTATTACAAGAATCAGGCGAATTGCTTCTGGAATTGACCAGACACGGTCGCGCCAGCCTATGAGCGCGGTCGTGTCTGACCAAGCACAGTCGTGCCCCGTAAGAGGCCCGGTCGTATTTACCGATCAAACCAAGTCCTGACCTAGTCAAAACCCTAGGCGCGGTCGTGCCGGATACGGACGCGGTCGTGTCTCAGGACCAGACTCTTGTTTTGACTTCTGACCAACCACGGGCGCGTTACCGACCAAGCGCGGTCGCGTACGTGCCGGGCGCGGTCGTGCCATATACAAGCACGGTCGTGCTCATCCCTTAAACAGAATCTTTACTTTTATTTTTATTCTGTTAATTTGATAAATAAATAACAGTTTAAATAATTATTTTAAGACAAACCCTACACGTTTAAGAATGACAAATTCACTTCCGTCATTAAATAACGCAAATCAATAACACATATACATTGTTCATTAGGTCGAACTTAGCAATCTACAACACATCGCTGTTTTCCATTTGCTTGTGCAACCTACACGCTACATAACACGTGAGTTACATAGCCCCTCTTTTACTCTATTTTACAAACGTTTTGGGGTGGAACATGCGTTCTATTTACATGTTTTCAATTATACACATATACAGTTCCATCCTATGCATGTTTACAGTTTTGCGCTTTGTGCTTGAGTACATTTTGTAGACCAATTATTATGCTCTTCATGTACAATCATTAACTAACAGCCGACAGTAAACAGTGGTAGATCTATTGAGTCTGACAAACCCACCCAGGTAGGGTGACTGTTACTGACAACACAAATTTTGAGTGCAAGTTACAAAGGTTTGATTGTATAGGTCACACGATGTTTTCTCTCCATAAATGCCTTAATTGTCATGATTGTATTGAACTGTATGCACACAACACGTATTTTGCTATCACACGATTAAACCTATGTTTTCTCACCAACTCTTGTAGTTGACCCTCTCATTTAAACATGTTTCAGGTACCAATGTTTGAAGTGATCAAGATATGCTACACATAGGATTTTGACCTAGTTTTAATTGAACCAGTTATATTTTGATGTAATTTTCATTATTTTTTGGTGGATTGAATCTATGTTTTATTGAACTTGTTTGATTGCAATGAAAACGATTATTAATATTCAAACATTAGCAAACCCTGAGCAATGAACAGTCTGCACGCTTCACGCCCCGACGTTTCCGCCGTCGGTTGGGGTGTGACAGATTGGTATCAGAGCCTTGGTTATAGGGAATTAGGTTATTAGACACCTTTGACCTAGACTATAACTTTAGGATACCCACTTATGCCATGCTTCATGATTTACATGCTATATGCTACATGCTATATGATATATTCTACATGTTTTATATGTATATATGAATAACAACTTAAATAAACAATATCTCTACCCATATCCTAAACCACATGTCCTTCATGCCTGCTTCCAAGTCATCATCAACATAACCTGAATCATATTCTTAGACTTGGGTCTATAAAATTTTCTTTTACACCCGTTAAGGTTTTTAGACTTTGTTTAATTGTTAAAGGACACGTGCAATCTGGAAGAGTGACACCTGTATTCTGGGTTTTCTGTCTAGGAAAGCATTTCGTATAAATCCCAACCAACCGAGGGACCCGTATGCTTTCCTGGGAATTCCCGGGATGAGTGTTTACTTATAGGCTAAAGCACGTCTCCTTGATAATTATCTGAGTTTGAATTAACCTTAATATGTCATAGTACTCGAGTGATTATGTCACTATTTGAGTACAATCCAAACTATGAACTACTTGCATCTATTTATTCTTCTATTTAATCCAAGAAAATCTCACAACTCTTATTGTGTCTAAATCTGTAGAATGCCTCCTCGTCGTGTCAACAGCAACAACAGCAATAACACTGACCTGGCTGCTTTACTCACACAGCTGGTGAACCAAATTACCCAAGCCAACAACAACAATAATGGCCATGCCAGTGGAAGTGCTGCTACTGGAGGTGGTGGTGGTGCCAACCCGCCACAATGCACCTTCAAACACTTCAACTCCTGTAATCCCCTCAAATTCTATGGTAGCGAAGGAGCCACGGGACTCCTTCAATGGTTTGAAAGCATTGAGAGCACTTTCCTCAATAGCGACTGTCCCGACAACCTCCGTGTTCGTCATGCTACCAGTGTCTTTCAAAAAAGGGCGCTTACTTGGTGGAATGGTGAGAAAAGGACTAGGGGAGTGGATGTAGTAATGGCACTGCCGTGGGATGAGTTGAAAAGGATCATGACTGAGGAATTTTGTCCTCGAAATGAGATGAAAAAGCTAGAAGCGGAATTTTTGGATCTTGCTCAAGATAGTGGTGAAAGCTTAGCATACACCACCCGTTTTCACGAGCTGAGTCTACTTGTGCCACACATGGTTACACCTCTGTCTAGGTGTATTGAAAAGTACATTGGTGGTCTACCTAGACAAATTCAAGATACTGTGGTAGGAGGAAATCCTGCTACTCTGGAGGATGCTATCCGTTTGTCAGCTACACTTACTGACAATCATGTTAAAGCGGGTACACTTACAAGAAAGGGTGCCAAGAAAGTTTCTGAAACAACAACACCTTCCGCTCATGTCAAAGAAGTCCAAACTGAACCGTACCACAATACTAGGAAGAGAAAGGTCAAGAACTGTGCTGTAATCACTCCGGCTGCTCCAGTAAATCAAGTTGCACCCATAGCTCCAAACCCAGCAAAGAAGCCCTATGGGGGCAGCTACCCACTTTGCAACACCTGCAACTACCATCACCCTCCAAACATACCTTGTCGCCTTTGCAACCACTGCGGGAAACATGGCCACACAGCCAATATTTGTCGAGCCAAGGCACTTGCCAACCAAACCAACCCAGCAAATCAAGCCAATCATCAAGCAACTAACCAAGCCATCCCCGCCATTGCAAATGGACGTGCTTGCTTCGAATGTGGTGACCCGAACCACTTCCGTAACCAGTGCCCAAGACTGATCAATGTTAATCGAGGCGGAGCTCATGGGCGTGCTTTCAACATCAACGCCAATGAGGCTCAGGCCAACACTGATGTGGTTAACGGTATGTTCCTTATGAATAATCATTATGCTTCTATACTATTTGATACTGGAGCCGATAAAAGTTTTGTGTCACTAGACTTCGAACCGTTACTTGCAAAAACCCGGTCTAAACTAGAGAAAACCTTTACCGTTGAGGTAGCCGATGGTAACACCGTTGCAATTGACACCATCATTTATGATTGCTCCCTAGAACTAAATAAACACACCACCCGTTTTCACGAGCTGAGTCTACTTGTGCCACACATGGTTACACCTCTGTCTAGGTGTATTGAAAAGTACATTGGTGGTCTACCTAGACAAATTTAAGATATTGTGGTAGGAGGAAATCCTGCTACTCTGGAGGATGCTATCCGTTTGTCAACTACACTTACTGACAATCATGTTAAAGCGGGTACACTTACAAGAAAGGGTGCCAAGAAAGTTTCTGAAACAACAACACCTTCCGCTCATGTCAAAGAAGTCCAAACTGAACCGTACCACAATACTAGGAAGAGAAAGGTCAAGAACTGTGCTGTAATCACTCCGGCTGCTTCAAGAGTTTGGATTGTTCGCTCGGTTTGACCATCAGTTTGCGGATGGTAAGCCGTGCTCAAATCCAATCGAGTACCAAGAGCCTTTTGGAGAGATTGCCAAAATCGAGAGGTGAACCGAGCGTCTCTATCAGATATTATGTTCACGGGAACACCATGACGGCTCACAATTTCATCAATGTAAATTCGGGCTAGTTTCTCAACCCGATAGTCTTCGCGGATAGGCAAGAAATGAGCGGATTTAGTGAGACGATCAATGATCACCCAAATACTATCGTATCCACTCGAGGTGCGAGGGAGTTTGGTAATGAAATCCATAGCTATATTCTCCCATTTCCACACGGGAATTTCTTGTTGTTCAAGTAAACCAGATGGACGTTGATGTTCGGCTTTGACTTTGGAACAGGTTAAGCATTTGGCCACATAAAGAGCTATGTCTTTCTTTATACCGGGCCACCAATAAAGTTGGCGAAGATCTTGGTACATTTTATCCGCACCAGGATGAATAGAATAACGAGTCTTTTGAGCCTCGTTCATGAGAAATGCACGGAGATCGTCGTGATTAGGAACCCAAATACGGTTCAAGTAATAGAGTAAGCCATTGGGTTTTGATTCAAGAAGGAGTTCAACACCACATGACATTTCTTCGTACATGTTACCCTCGGTTACCGAGACATGTTGAGCTTCTAAGATACGGGTTTGAATATCGGTTTGAATACGGGCACAATGAAGCATAACATGGTCCTTTCGACTCAAAGCATCGGCTACAACATTCGCTTTGCCGGGATGGTAACGAATCTCGCAGTCGTAGTCGTTAAGGAGTTCGACCCAATGTCGTTGCCTCATATTGAGTTCTTTTTGGTTGAAAATATGTTGAAGACTTTTGTGGTCGGTGAACACCACACATTTCGTGCCATATAGGTAATGTCTCCAAATCTTTAACGCGAATACGACCGCACCCAACTCTAGATAGTGCGTCGTATAATTCTTCTCATGAACTTTGAGTTGCCTTGTTGCATAAGCGATTACTTTGCCTCGTTGCATGAGAACACAACCAAGACCTTGGTTAGAAGCATCACAATAGACAACTAAATCATCATTTCCATCGGGGAGAGTGAATATGGGAGCATTGCACAACTTTTGCTTGAGGGTTTGAAAAGCTTCTTCTTGATTCGGTCCCCATTCATAAGCTTTACCCTTGTGAGTCAAAGCGGTAAGAGGGATGGCAATCTTTGAGAAGTTTGATATGAAACGACGATAATAACCCGCAAGACCAAGAAATGAACAAACTTCGGTAGGAGTCTTCGGGGCATTCCAATTCTTAACCGTTTCAATCTTAGCAGGATCAACATGAATACCCTTGTCGTTGACGATGTGACCAAGAAATTGAACTTCCTTTAGCCAGAATTCACATTTGGAGAATTTGGCATATAGTTGTTCTTTTCTCAAGAGGTCCAAAACTAATCTAAGGTGTTGTTCATGATCGGCTTTAGTCTTGGAATAGATTAAGATATCGTCAATGAAGACGATCACGAATTTATCAAGGTATGGTTTGCACACACGATTCATGAGATCCATGAAAACTGCGGGTGCATTGGTTAGCCCGAAAGGCATAATCATGAACTCGTAATGACCATACCTTGTTCGGAAGGCAGTCTTAGGAATGTCATCTTCTTGAACACGAAGCTGATGATAACCGGATCGAAGATCAATCTTTGAGAAACAAGTAGAACCTTGAAGTTGATCAAAGAGATCATCGATTCTAGGTAAAGGATAACGGTTTTTGATAGTAAGCTTGTTGAGTTCGCGGTAGTCAATACACATGCGAAATGATCCGTCCTTCTTCTTAACAAATAAGACGGGTGCACCCCACGGTGAATGACTTGGGCGAATGAAACTCTTGTCGGAGAGCTCTTGAAGTTGACTTGTAAGCTCTTGCATTTCGGAAGGTGCAAGACGATAAGGAGCTCTAGCAACGGGGTTAGCTCCAGGTATAAGATCAATACGGAACTCTACTTGACAAACGGGAGGAAGACCGGATAAATCCTTACGAAAAACTTTGGGAAAATCTCGAATAATGGGAATGTCTTGGATACTCTTCTCCTTGACATCCTTTTGAACAATGTGAGCTAAGAAAGCAATGTACTTCTTTCGTAAGTACTTTTGAGCGGTAGTACACGACATCAACTTAAGTCCCTTGCAAGGCTTTTCACCAAAAACCCTTAAGGTTTCTCCCGATGGTAGCGGAATTCGAATACACTTTTCAAAGCAAATGACTTCGGCATGATGATTTGATAGCCAATCCATACCTATGATAATATCAAAGCTTCCTAGTGGCATTGGAACAAGGTTGATTGGGAATGTATGATCATTAAGTTCTAAAGAGCAATCATAAATAATGGACTCAATGGTAAGGGAGTCACCATTTGCTATTTCAACGGTGAAGGTTTTCTCTAATTGGGATCGTGCCTTTGCAAGTAAAGGCTCAAAATTAAGTGACACAAAACTTTTATCGGCACCGGTATCGAACAAAATGGAGGCATATTGACTATTAACAAGGAACGTACCATTAACCACGTCGTTGTTGGCTTGAGCTTCGTTGGCGTTTATGTTGAACGCACGCCCACGAGCTCCACCTTGTCTAGCATTTGCAAGTCTTGGACATTGATCACAAAAATGGTTTGGGTCACCACACTCACAGCAATCACGCCCATTAGCAATGGCGGGAGCACCTTGATTAGCCACTTGAGGTACGGTTCGGTTTGGAGGGTGGACGTGGCCCGCAAGAGCTTTGGCCCTACAAACATTGATAGTATGACCATATATCCCACAATGAGTACAAAGGCGACATGGGATAGTTTGAGGATGATGATAATTGCAGGTGGCACAAAGAGGGTAGATCCCAACATATGGCTTTTTAGCCGGCGCTTGAACCATAGGTGCAGCTTGGTTGACGGGAACAGCAGGAGTAACCACAGCAAAATTTCTAACCTTCCTCTTTCTATTATTGCGAGAGGGCTCGGTTGTGGCTTCTTTGTTGTGAGTAGGAGGGGTTACGGTTTCAGAAACTTTCTTAGAACCCTTTTTGGTAAGAGTTCCAGCTTTCACATGATTATCAGTTAAGGTAGCGGATAGACGAATAGCATCCTCCAGAGTAGCAGGATTTCTACCTAAGACAGTATCTTGGATTTGTCTTGGTAGCCCACCAATATACTTTTCGATACAACGGGACAAAGGAGTGACCATGTGGGGCACGAGAAGACTCAACCCATGGAACCGAGTTGTATATGCTAAGCTTTCCCCACTATCTTGGGCAAGATCCCAAAATTCAGCTTCTAACTTTTTTACTTCATTTCGAGGGCAGAACTCCTCGGTCATAAGCCTTTTGACCTCATCCCAAGGTAAGGCCATAGCTATGTCAACACCCCTATTCCTTTTCTCCCCATTCCACCATGTAAGTGCCCGTTTTTGTAGGACACTTGTAGCATGACGAACACGGAGGTTGTCGGGATAGTCACTATTGAGAAAGGAATTCTCAATGCTTTCAAACCATTGAAGGAGTCCAATAGCTCCTTCGGTACCAAAGAACTTGAGGGGATTGCACGAGTTGAAGTGCTTGAAGGTGCATTGAGATGGATTGTTACCATCATTTCCACCATTTCCACCATTATTACCACTATTGCTTCCATTTCCACCATTGTTGCCATTGGTGGCACCATTGGCTTGGGTGAGTTGTGTCACCAATTGGGTAAGAATAGCAGCAATGTCGGTGTTGGCGTTGGTTGCGGGAGCATGACGAGGAGGCATTCTACAGATTTTCACAAGATAAGAAAGATTGTAAGAACTTATGAGATTTGATAGGGTTTAATAGAATGAGATAACAAAAATAAAAAATAGATATTCTTAGTTTGGATTGTACTCAAAAGTGAAAAAATCACTTGAATACCATGGCACATTAAGGTTAATTAAACTTATATAATTTTCAAGAAGACATGCTTTAGCCTATAAGTAAACACTCATCTCGGGAATTCCCAGGAAAGCATACGGGTCCCTCGGTTGATTGGGATTTATGCGAAATGCTTTCCTAGACAGAAAACCCAAAATACAGGTGTCACCCTTCCTGATTGCACGTGTCCTCAAATAATTTAACAAGTTTACAAACCTTAACGAAGAAATAAAATTTTTAGAGATTTTTGCTTCAAAAATTTTTCCACATGCTAAGAAGGATAGAGAGAGAAAAGAAAATAGAAATATTATGAGGTTTTAGGATATATGAAAGCATATTATTTATTAAATTATTATTTAAGAAGATCCTACTAAGTCATGAATTTTTAACAAGTAAGGTATCAAATATAATAATAATTAATCATGGTAAGCATGTAGCACATAGCATGTAACACATAGCACAAAAATCATGAAACATAGTATAAGTGGGTGTCCTAAAGTTATAGTCTAGGTCAAGATGTCTAATAACCTAATTCCCTATAACCAAGGCTCTGATACCAATCTGTCACACCCCGACCGATCGCGGAATCATCGGGGCGGGACATGTAGACTGTTCATATCACATGGTTGACTAAATTGAAATATATTAAAGTCAAATTTCCATTACAAATAATCCAAGTACAAACCAAATTCAAACAAAGAAATATAAAACAACTCATAGAATTCTTGATTTAAATTGCTAAGTCCAAATCCTATATTGAGCACGTCTTGAATCATTCTCACATATTAGGGCCTGAAACATGAATAAAATAAAGTCAACTAAAAAGTTGGTGAGTATAACACAGTTGTATATAGACAACATATAGTTGAAAACAAATCCTTTACAAAACATGATAAAATAAGGCATTTACGGGGAGCAGCTATTGTGTAATCAAGTACAACCAAACCTTTGTAACTAGTATGCAAATTGTGTTGTCGGTATCAATCACCTCCACTTGGGTGGGTTTGTCAGACTCAATAGATCTATCATTGAAAACCGTCGGCTTGTATAGTTAATGATTGCACATAAGTTTTCACAAAGATTAGCATAACTAGCACTCGGACACAACAGAGGCTAGCCCAAAGGGCATGACTAAGTCTGGACAGGAGGACACGACCGCGCTGCTATTCGGTACAACCACGTTTCATGAGGCACGGCCGCGCTAGATGATTAGCGCGACCGTGTCTCTTCCAAGTCAGACACGAATTGAACAATTTTTGTATTTATAGCGCTGGATTTGATAGGGATTTTGGTTACAGAGTTGTTACGAGTCAATTCATCTAATTTAATTGTATGGAAATCGTGTTTAAGAGTGGAATCTATTAAATCTTTTCTTATTAAAATAATAATTCTGATTTGGACGATTTCTGTAATGAAAGCCCAGATTAATAGGGGGCTTTTGATATTGATACTGAAACGAATGAGATGGAGAGTATACTTACCCTGAAGCGTATCGAATCGATGAAGAACGGTAGAACGGAGTTCCGGCGACGGAGAAAATGACTTCCGGCGACTTCGGCTGCAATTCCGGCTAGGCCAGAGAGTCCAGAGTCTTGGAGAGAGTCGGGAGATGCGTATTCCTTTCTTGGTTGGGAGGATTTGGGTTTCAGGAGAGGATTCGAGTTTTGCTTGAAAAGTTTGGGAGAGATTTCGAGTTTGATAGTATGAAACTGAGGCGTTGTGAAATTTTGAAAATGGTATAACTCTCGTTAAGGGGAAAAGAAACGGAGGACGGTTACAGATTCTCAGAAATCGGGAGATTAATTTTCATTTACGTTTTGACAGTTACGCAGGCTTGACCGTGCTTAGGCACCGGGCGCGATCGTTCCAGGACCAGTCGCGCGATCGTGCCGAGGCACTTGGCGCGATCGTGCCAGGACGAAGCACGACCGTGCTAATTAGGGTTTCTTGATAAATTTTCCAACTTTAGTCCTTGACTTTTCAGGTTTGATAAGTTTGAATTAAATAGTTTCTTGCATAGTGTTTAAATGTATATAATTGCGTAAAACTTGCGAATTTGTATCAAATCATTGCGTTTAGTTTACGGTAAGAAAAATAATAAGACAATGCACGAGTACTGAATTCGAAATTGCATTACATTGAATTGAAATATGAGTACTAAAAATCATAAATGTTACAGATAGAGGCCATGCAGGAAGAACTTGCTCAGTTTGACAAACTCAAGGTTTGGAATCTTGTAGATCTTCCGAAGGGTATGTATCAATTGGTACAAAATGGGTGTTTAAATGTAAGAAAGACGATTGAGGTGTCGTGGTAATAAATAAGGCAAGATTAGTTGTCCAGGGTTTCAATCAACAAGAGGGAATTGATTACACCAAGGTTTATGCTCCTGATGCGAGGCTTGAAGCGATACGACTGTTTCTGGCTTTTGCTTCTTATAAATGTTTTAAGGTGTTTCAATTGGACGTGAAAAGTGCTTTTTTATATGGAAAGTTCAAGGAGGAATTTTATGTTTGTCGTGCGTGTTATGAAACGTTGTCCACTTAATCCGAATATGGTTTTCAAGCTTGATAAGGCCCTCTATGGTCTTCATCGGGCTCCTCGTGCGTGTTATGAAACGTTGTCCACACATCTTTTGGCAAATGATTTTGTTCGTAGCAAGATTGACTTGACCTTATTCAATAAGAATTCAGGGGGAGATTACCTACTGGTGCAGATATATATGGACGATATTATTTTTGGCTCTACGAATGAAGGGTTGTGCAAAGATTTTGAGAGTGTTATGAAGTCAAAGTTTGAAATGTCAGCTATGGGAGAGTTATCATTTTTCCTAGGTTTACAAGTAAATCAAAAGGAAGATGGTTTCTTTATTCATCAGTCTAAGTATGTCAAAGATATCTTGAGTCGATTCAAGATGGAGGACTGTACCCCATATGATACTCCGATTCCGGTCAATCATAAGTTGAATTCTGACCCGGATGGAAAAGATGTTGATTGTCGACTTTACAAGGCAATGATTGGATCTCTCATGTACTTAACCGCTTCAAGGCCATATACAATGTTCGCTGTTTGTATTTGTTCTAGATTCTAGGCAAAACCAAAAGAATCTCACTTGATAGCTGTAAAAATAATCTTTCGTTATTTGAAAGGAAAACAAAGATTGGGACTATAGTATCCACATTGTTCTAACTTTGATTTCAATGCTTATACTGATTCTGATTTAGGTGGTTGTTGTTTGGACAGGAAATCTACAACAGGTGGTTGCCAATTCTTGGGTAATCGACTTGTTTCCTGGCAATGCAAAAAGCAAACCACAGTCACCATATCTACATGCGAAGCAGAATACATCGCTGCTGCAAGTTGTTGTTCACAGATTTTATGGATACAACAGCAATTAAGAGATTACGGTTTGAATTTTACAGGAACCCCTATACTTATTGATAATAATGCTACAATGTCTATAACTAATAATCATGTTAAGCATAGTAAAACAAAGCACATTGAGATTAGATATCATTTTATTCGTGATTGTGTAGAGAAAAGGTTGATTGAGCTGGTAAAGGTTCACACTGATGATAATTTTGCTGATCTGTTTACCAAGGCATTTGATCGTACATCAAAATGATAGGTATGATCAATCCCGAATAAAAGTTTTGCAAAATCAGATTTTCATGGAAAATTTTGTTTTTAATTTCTTTTACTGCTTTATTATATTTCTGCATTTTAATTTTTCCGTCAAAAAAAGTTTTTATTTATAAAAATTCAAAGCAAAATGAAAAATATAAAATTTGACATCATTCGAAGTTAGAGAAGAGATGATAATACATCAGTGATTAGTTCATTACACATGACCTTAGTAGACCTTTGATATATGATTGCTTAAAATGAGTTGGTTTGATCTAAATTTCAAAGTCTGCATAAATGAGAAATGATAGTGTTTTGAATGCTCTAATCTTGATAATCTGTTTTTAAATTTGTGTATAAGTTTTGAAACTTGAATTGTCAATAAACTAGAAGCGTTTTGAAACTAATAATAGTGCGAAAATTAAATATGATATGATTACATCTGTGATTTGAATCCATTATATGTCTGGGTGTGTGTGTAAAAGATCATTATCAGATAAAGAATATATGGTTTTAAAGAATTTCATGAGACCAATATCAAATTATATCTTTAGCACAAATCTATTTCAGTTCACTTCACTGCCCATGCCCCGAAAAACATGCAATGTGTTGTTGAACTAAGATATGCTTTCAAACAACATCTGTTGAAACATATATTCGCCCTTGGATTAGTTAGATACATCATCTAGTCTGACTCTATTGAAACTTATCCAGATAATAGTTGGATCCTCATACCTGAATCTGTTGATTCTCATTATACAGCCAATTCATTAGAATCTTCTGATTCTGAATCATCATGATTCTTATATCCTTTGGGATCTGCTTTTCTATACTTGTGCTAAAAGAGATAATTTCATCTTGGAAATTGATCTAATCTTAAAATAAACTGTATATGTCTTGAAGATAGTGCAATTTATATTTCTGTTTGGCATATATGTGGGGTACACGATGTTTTTCATCTAAATGGTACTAAATCACATGAATTTGGAGAATAAACGCTTATAGTTTCAAATCATATAATATTGACAAATTTAAGAATTCATGCTTTATATTACAAATTCGGTATGAATAATTGAGCATTTCAT
Source organism: Smallanthus sonchifolius (assembly GCA_023525975.1). NCBI lineage: Eukaryota > Viridiplantae > Streptophyta > Magnoliopsida > Asterales > Asteraceae > Smallanthus > Smallanthus sonchifolius. The sequence continues at coordinate 32,330,417 of CM042045.1, forward strand.
AACCTGATCTTATTTACTTTGAAATTTATCGCGTATCATTTCAAATATTATTCAAATTGATTGAAATGTTTGAAAAGAAAAGTAAATTGTTAGAAAAGAAAAGAGACACGATACCTTTGAGACAAATATGTCAAAGAAATAAATATGTTGGATTTATAAATACTGAAAAGAGTATGTAAAAATGAAAAAGATGCAAAGTGCAATGAGTTGGATTGTTTCATATCATAGGTTACCTTTGGTTATTGCTAAAATGTGTGATGAACTACTCGGATACTGATATGATCTTCTTACTCGTGATGTTCGACCAAAAAGATATGATTTTGTATTTTACATTTCAGTTTGTACAGATAAAAATCCAAAAAATATGTGATTCCATTTGTATAGATAAAATTCAAAAAGATTTTATTTTTTATTTTCCATGAAAATTCTAAGCTTTTACTAAAATGTTTGGGATTGGATCGGATACATGCTGCTGACGGAAGTTCAAGAAATGACATGTTGAAAGTTGGAAAATTGTTCAAGGCAAAAGGTTGAGGAGAAGATCGGATACATGCTGCTGACGGAAGTTCAAGAAATGACGTGTTGAAAGCTGGAAAATTGTTCAAGGCAAAAGGTTGAGGAGAACTTGTTATGTTCGCTTGGTTGAGGTGAAGCGAACTTAATATATTCGCCTGAGGTTGGTGAAGCGAACTTAATATGTTCGCCTGAGGTTGGTGAAGCGAACTTAATATGTTCGCCTGAGGTTGGTGAAGCGAACTTAATATGTTCGCCTGGGGCTTGTTAAGCGAACTTAACAAGTTCGCCTAATTAAGCGAACTTAATATGTATAAGGATTTTTGTCCAGGCGAACTTAATCACTTTGTCTTCTCGGATATTTTAAGCGAACTTGTCTGTGTTGAGCGCTTTTCAAAACTTTTCAAAATCAGTGTGTTGTTGGATTGTTTCCTGGTATCTTCTTGTTTGGATTTGAATTGCGATCTTTCCTAAGGTATTTTTATTGTTTTTCATCTGTTGAATCGTGAGAAATTAGGTTTTTTCTTTCCGGTTTTGGTCAAAATTTTAACCGAGACATTTTTGACCTAATTGTTTCTATATCTGTATTAAATCGACAAATCGAGTCTTGTTTTTGTTTTGTGTGTACTAGTCGAAGTCATTTTGATGGTTAATTCTTGGTAACAATATCGATTTGACGAAGTTTGATTTCTGTGTGAGAATTTGAAACGGCAGACAAGTTCAGGCGAACTTGTTCAAGCGAACTTGTCTAAGTTCGCCTCTTGTAACACTAAGCCAACTTAGTAAGTTCGCCTAGGGGCTCTGAGGGATTTTGGACTTGTGAAATTCTTTTTGTTTTCAAAATTTTTTTTACTTCTTGTTGTGTGTGTTTATTATTTGTCTAATGTGTGTTGTTGTCCAAATACTTTTCAGATGGCACGTCGTGTAGAATACAAACATAACCAGGTGGCACTGTTAGATCCTAACATGTTGGAGGCCGTTAATTTTCAAGGAATTATTGGATTCTTAAATCCTTCACGTCTCCGTGTAGCCTTATCTGCAGATCCATACATCAGCTTGGTGTATATTCAGCAATTTTGGGACACAGTACATCAAGATACAGACGTAGAACCTCATGTTCTTCATGCTACTGTGAACAATACGAAGATTGCCATATCGGTAGAGACTATTCGTGCTGCTCTAGCTCTAGGTGGTGTTGCTGATGATCCCATGTCATATCCTGGAACTTTGCTTATGGGATGTTTTTAGAGGATGGGTTACCGTGGAAGACCTAATGATACACAAGCTCGTAAGGGTGGTTTAGTTGGTGAATGGAGGTATTTCATGCACGTGATTATCCAATGCTTATGTCCTCGTAAAGCTGGTACAAATGGATTAAAGAATGCTCTTCAAGCTGCTATGGTAGCTTTGAAATTGAACAAGCGATTCAATTTTGCTCTTTATATTTACCGAGAATTGGTTATGCAAATAACTCCTGCTGAAGGTCAAGGTTTTCTTATGTATCCTCGGTTCATCCAAATGATTCTGAATCATCTTATTCCGGATCTCCCACAACATCCTATTCATTTAACATTGACTCCGATGTCAAAGAGAATTTTTACTGATTGCACTAAGGTAAAACAACAGAATGCAGCGTTGATTCCTGTTCAAACTCCATTATTTGGTCACTTAATCAATCCTGATTATGTTGAACCACCAAATGACAACTGGTTTCATCCTGAAGAGTTAGCTCAAGGACATGGTCAGAATGTACAACAACCTCAACAACAACCTGTACAAGTTCCTCAACAACAAGAAGTTCCAGTCCAACAACCAATTCCTATTCCAGAACAAGTTCCTATCCAACAAGCTCAGGTTGATATACCGGTTAATGAACCTGTTCAAGAAGAGGTCTTTCAAGAACATGAACAAGACCTAGGGATGAATATGGATGATTTTGTTGATGATGATGTAAACTCGCCTATTCATGAAGCTGAAGGGAATGTGGTGACAGAGAATGATTCTAGTTCCAGTTCAAATGAAACAATTTTGCCTGTGTCTGAGGAAAATGACTCTGATGTGTCTAGAGACTTTTGCTCAGATCATTACGAGAGGTTAGCTGAAATACCATTGGCAAATGCTGGCAAACGTATTAAATCTCAAGCCAGAAGACCAAGACGGAAGTCTGTTCGGGATCCTCCTTCCGGATCAGTACATGGAAAAAGAACTTTGGTGGATGAGAGCTCTGATACTGATAGTGATTTCAATCCGGATCCTCAAGCTCAGAAGCTTATGTCTGCTTCAATTGCTGCTGCTCATTCTTCACAGGGTGTAGAGGATGCTAATTTTGTTGCTTCCTTAATAGTTACACCTCCACGGTCTAAAGTTTCATCTCCTGTTATAACTCCTGTTCCTCCAGTGATTACTCCAAGTCCTTCGGTTCCTCAATCTTCAGCTGGTCCTTCAAAGCCTTCAGATTCTGAGAGGATTATTTTCCTTGAATCTTAAGTGCTTACTTTACAAACTCAGGTGGATACTCTTGTATCTACTGATTCTCAAAGACAGTTGGTGATTCAAACTCAAGCCAAGCAGATTACTGACATGCAAGCATTGGTATCCAGACTTGTTGAGCGTCTTGACGCTCAGGGGGAGTTAAGGATCCATGATACGTGTCACACTGAGTCCATTCAAAGAAAGGATGATGTAGATAATGATCCTACTGGAAATGCTGCGGGTGATCGTCAATACGCTGACGTTAATCCTATATCTACAGTTCAGGGGGAGTCGACATCTCAAACAATTGAAGGAAACAAGGATGCTTCTGGAGTTAATGAAGAAGTTTTGCTATTGGAATTCTTTGCGGATTCTGAAGAGGAAGAAGCTGAGAAGATAGAATGTCTGGATGACATTGATGAATTATTCAATGACATTGAAGATGATGTGTCTGATAATGACGTGGAAGAAGGAGAGATAGTGGAGATAGAGATAGAGAAAAATAAAGATAATGTTACTTATGAAGGCAGTGATGGTCTTAATGTTCCTTATAACTTCATCCAAGATGATGTTATTCCTGAGTTTTCTTATGAAGGAGTAACAGATTCTATGGACTCTATTGAAGACATCATTGTGCCTGAAGATACTACTGAATCCAAGATGGATACTGATGATGAGAATGTTCAATCCAATATAAATGCTGAAGCTGATACTACTCACACTGTGTCTCCTAAGGTGAATGAAGAACCTGTGATGTACAGAAATACAGGGATGACTAGAGAACAGTGGAGAGAAGTTGTGAATAGCTGGATGAAGGTGCTACCCAAGTCTCAAGCACAACCTGCTCAGAAAGAAAAATATGTGAATAAAGAGAGGTGTGTTGGAAGAATCATAAGTTGGTTTTATGATAATGACACAAAATTATTTGCTATTAAAAGATCTGATGGTGTTCAGTACTTAAAGTCGAGAATCAAATATTTTAATACCTTGTCAAGGTGTGAAATGAATGGTCTAGCTTTAAAACCACTTATTAATAGATCCAAGTTTGGTTTAGCGGATGTGATAGCTAATCTGATCAAGAGAGAAGGTGGTTCGGGAAAGTATGAAAAGCTAAAGCCTCAAAAAGGAAAGAGAGTGAGGATAATAGCTCAAAAGACTGGGAAAGTGACCTGGAAGTACAAGTTCAAACCAGTACGTGCTGTACACAAGATACCCGTGAAGAAGATTCCTCAAGATTTTCTTGGGAATATGAAATGGCGGTATGTTGAAGTTAATACTGGTGAAGCAAGGATTGAAGACAAAGATAATAAGGTCATTGTATGATTCTATGATGCAATGAATCTTATCAAATTTTCAAAGAAAGATCAGAGAACGTTGAGAAAGAATGAAATCATGTTCACTGATTAATGGAGAGAACAAGGATTGCAGTATAAGAGAGTGTTGGAGATATGTAGAAGATATGGAGTGCATGCAGGCAGCAGATTACCGGATAATTGGAAAAGCTCATCATAAAGACTGAAGACTGAAGATCAAGCTATTGTCAAGGGGGAGTCTGTTAGGACATAGTTTGTAATGACAAAAGCTTTGTAATAGTTTAGATCTAATGTCTTTATATTTTTGTATGTAATGTTCTAAGTGTTTTATACAAGTTATGCTAAAGGCGAATGTAACATTTCTTTTTTTAGTATCGGTATTTTCAATTCAATGTAATACATTTCAAACTCAATTCTAGTGCACTGTTTTGTTTCTTTTCGTACCATCAATTTAATACTATATTTCAATGCAAATCCACAAATTTTACTCGGTTATATCCTGTTAAAACAATACATAAGTATCTAATTATACAAACATGGCAAGAGACTAAAGTTACAAGGTCTGATGTTGAAAAATAGCAAGAAACCCTAATAGGCACGGTCGCGCCAAGTGCTTTGGCACGGTCACGCCTCGTTTGGGTACCGTTGCGCCTAGTACCAGTTGAAACGTAAAATCAGTTTTAAACGCGAGATCGTTGAGTCTCGTAACCGATATACGTTTCACTTTCATTAACAAAGAAACGAATAATATCAATTTTAACCATTAACATCAGAAAATCGATTCCAAAAAATCAAAACCTCATAATTTGAAAATCCTCTCCCTTGAACATCGATTATTCTATCCTGGAGTGAAATTTTCCCAACCAAACGCTCCATCGACCTTCTCAGAAACTCTCGAAAGCTTTGAGACAGCCGGAATCGCAGCAAGGAGCACCGGAAACCAAGCTCGCCGACGCCGGAACTCCTTCCTACCGTTCGCTATCAATTCGCCATTATTCCGGGTAATTGAAACCTTGTCCTCTATCGATTTAGTCTTTAGATCAAAATCCCCAAGTTAATTTGGGCTTCTAATATGGAAATCATCTTAAACCCGAATCTAGTTTTCGTTAAAAAATAATTTAATCGAATCTGACTCTAGACAAGTTTTAAATCCAATTAATCTATTCAAAAAGACTCGAAATAATCTAATGGGTGAAAGCCCTATGATTTCCATCCCTGTTATTATAAGAATTAGTCAATTCGTTCCTGATTTGGAACAGACGCGGTCGCGCTAATCATCTAGCGCGGTCGTGCCTCATGAGACGCGGTCGTGCTGGTTACCAGCGCGGTCGTGTCCTCCTGTCCAGACCCAATCATACCCTTTGGCTAATCTCAGTCGTGTCTTAGAATCATAGACACGATCGTGCCTGGCCAAGGCACGGTCGTGCCTAATGATTTAGTTAGTTAAGCCTCTGTTTGATCAACACGGTCGCGCCATGGCTAGCATGGTCGCACCCGTGGTTCGAGCACGATCGTGGCCTTCCCAGGCACGGTCGTGTGTGAGTTAAATTTTTGGCAGAATTATAATTTTATGTATTTTTCAAACAATAATTATTTCTGATTAAATTACAAAATAAAAATAGTTGATTTTTATAAAAATGTATTTAATTCTATTTAGAAAGATCAAATATTTAATCTTGGAATAAATAGAAAATTTTTATTTAAAGTTTATAAAAATTAAATTTACAATTATTGCTAAACCTTTCATTTAAAAAGTATTTAAATGGTTAAGTTACATTTTATAAATAAATAAATAAAATAATGATTATTTATTTACTTTATATTTAAACAAAGACATTTATTTATTTACACTTAATTACATTTAACACTTACAATATTTTCACAAACGATAATTATTTAATTTACTTAATTAATTATTCAAACTCAAACATTAAACAAAATACTTCAAAAATGTTTATTTCAAAACCTTATATTTTATTCAATACTTTTAAGTACAAATCAATGGCCTTATACTCAAATTCAAATTCAACTTTAAACTTAAACTTTTATGCACACTATTGATACAATACGCATTACACACTAGGTTAACTTGTGCATTCAAGGATCCTTATTCTATCTAGTATCTTTGTTAGCTACGCCTTCAAACCAAGTGAGTATACATAGCCCCTTTTACTCTTTTACATTTTTAGGGTGAAACATGAACACTATTCAAATTACATGTTTACATTTACACAAACAACACAAGTACAAATCCTATTTACATTCATGTGTGCAAATTTGAGCTTTATGCCCGAGTGCTATGTGTGCTAACTTTTGTGAACACTTATGTGCAATCATTAACTATTCAAGCCGACGGTTTTCAATGATAGATCTATTGAGTCTGACAAACCCACCCAGATTGGGGTGATTGATACCGACAACACAATTTGCATGCTAGTTACAAAGGTTTGATTGTACTTGGTTACATAATAGCTGCTCTCCATAAATGCCTTATTTATCATGTTATGTTGTTTTACAACTATATGCTATCTATATACAAACCTGTGTTATACTCACCAACTTTTTAGTTGACTTTATTTTATTCATGTTTCAGGTCCTAATATGTGAGATTGATCAAGATGTGCTACATATAGGCTTGGACATAGTTAAAATAAATAAAGAACTTATGTATTTCAATTATGTTTCTTTTCTTGGAATTGTTTTTGATTGAATGTTTGTAATGGAATTTGACAATTAATATATTTCAATTTAGTCAACCTTGTGCTTATGAACAGTCTACATGTCCCGCCCCGATGATTCCGCCATCGGTCGGGGTGTGAAAGATTGGTATCAGAGCCTTGGTTATAGGGAATTAGGTTATTAGACAGCTTGACCTAGACTATAACTTTAGGACACCTACCTATGCTATGTTTCATGATTACATGTTATATGCTACATGCTATATGTTATATGTTTTGTGTTACATGCTATGTGCTACACGCTTACTATGATTAGTTATTATTTTATTTGATGACTTATTAGTATATACTTAAATGATAAATTAAATAAACAATATCCTTCCCTATATCCTAAAACCTCATAATATTCTTATCTTCTTCTCTATCTGTATCTTTCTAAGCATGTGGAAACTTCATGAAGCGAGATCCATAAAATTTCTTTATTTCCTCGTTAAGGTTTTTAAGCTTTGTTAATTATTTGTGGACACGTGCAATCTGGAAGAGTGACACCTGTATTTTGGGTTTTCTGTCTAGGAAAGCATTTCGCATAAATCCCAATCCACCGAGGGACCCGTATGCTTTCCTGTGAATTCCCGAGATGAGTGTTTACTTATAGGCTAAAGCATGTCTCCTTGAAAATTATATAAGTTTAATTAACCTTAATGTGTCATAGTATTCGAGTGATTATATCACTATTTGAGTATAATCCAAACTATGATTATCTCTTTATTTTGTTACCTTATTCTATTAAATCCAAACAATTCTCATAAGTTCTTACATCTTTTCTTGTCTTGTGAAAATTTGTAGAATGCCTCCTCGTCGTGCTCCCGCGGCCAACACCAATACCGACATTGCTGCTATTCTTGCACAACTCGTGACACAACTCACTCAAGCTAATAGTGCCACCAATGGCAACAATGGTGGAAATGGTAGTAATAGTGGTAATGGTGGAAATGGTGGTAACAACCCATCTCAATGCACTTTCAAACATTTCAACTCGTGTAATCCTCCCAAGTTCTATGGTACCGAAGGAGCTACTGGACTCCTTCAATGGTTCAAAAACATTGAGAATACCTTTCTTAATAGTGACTGCCCCGACAACCTTCGTGTTCGTCATGCCACAAGTGTTCTACAAAAACGGGCACTCACGTGGTGGAATGGGGAGAAAAGGAGTAGAGGTGTGGATGTAGCAATGACCTTACCTTGGGATGAGGTTAAAAGGCTAATGACCGAGGAATTCTGTCCTCGAAATGAAGTGAAGAAACTTGAAGCTGAGTTTTGGGATCTTGCCCAAGATAGTGGCGAAAGCTTGGCATATACAACTCGGTTTCACGAGTTAAGTCTTCTCGTGCCCCACATGGTCACTCCTTTGTCCTGCTGCATTGAAAAGTATATTGGGGGACTACCGAGGCAAATTCAAGATACTGTCCTAGGTAGAAATCCTACAACACTTGAGGATGCGATCCGTTTGTACGCTACCTTAACCGATAACCATGTGAAAGTGGGGACTCTTACTAAAAAGGGCACCAAGAAAGTTTCCGACACCATAACCCCTCCTACCCACATCAAAGAAGCCACATCTGAACCCTCTCGCAATAATCGAAAGAGAAAGACTAGAAATTTTGCTATGGTCACTCCTGCTATTCCTGTTAACCAAGCTGCACCTATGGTTCAAGCACCGGCCAAAAAGCCATATGTTGAAATCTACCCGCTTTGTGCCACCTGCAACTATCATCATCCCCAAAGCATCCCATGTCGCCTTTCTACTCATTGTGGGAGATATGGCCATACGGTCAATGTTTGTAGGGCCAAAGCTCTTGCGGGCCAAGTCAACCCACCAAACCAAACCAACACCCAAGTGACTAATCAAGGTACTCCCGCTATTGCAAATGGGCGTGCATGTTATGAATGTGGCAACCCGAACCATTTCCGTGATCAATGCCCAAGATTTGCCAATGCTAGACAAGGTGGAGCTCGTGGGCGTGCTTTCAACATAAACGCCAACGAAGCTCAAGCCAACAATGACGTGGTCAATGGTACGTTCCTTGTAAATAGTCAATATGCCTCCATTTTATTTGATACCGGTGCCGATAAAAGTTTTGTGTCGCTTAACTTCGAACCTTTACTTGCAAAGACACGATCCCTTTTAGAGAAAACATTTACCGTTGAAGTAGCAAATGGTGACTCTCTTACAATTGAATCCATTATCTATGATTGCTCTTTAGAACTTAATGATCATACATTCCCAATCAACCTTGTTCCAATGCCACTAGGAAGCTTTGATATCATCATAGGCATGGATTGGATGTCAAGTCACCATGCCGAAGTAATTTGTTTTGAGAAGTGCATCCGAATACCCCTTCCATCAGGGGAGACGTTAAGAGTCTTTAGTGAAAAGCCTTGCAAAGGACTTAAGTTAATGTCGTGCACTACTGCTCAAAAGTACTTACGAAAGAAGTACATCGCTTTCTTAGCTCATATTGTTCAAAAGGATGTCAAAGAGAAGACTATACAAGACATTCCTGTCATTCGAGATTTTCCCGAAGTATTTCTCGAAGATCTATCCGGTCTTCCAGCCGTTCGACAAGTAGAATTTTGCATTGATCTTGTGCCCGGAGCTAATCCCGTGGCTAGAGCTCCATACCGTCTTGCACCTTCTGAAATGCAAGAACTTGCAAGTCAACTTCAAGAGCTATCCGACAAGGGATTTATTCGTCCAAGTCATTCACCGTGGGGTGCACCCGTCTTGTTCGTTAAAAGGAAAGATGGATCATTCCGCATGTTTATTGACTATCGCGAACTCAACAAACTTACTATCAAAAACCATTATCCTTTGCCTAGAATTGATGATCTCTTCGATCAACTTCAATGCTCTACTTGCTTCTCGAAGATTGACCTTTGATCCGGTTATCACCAACTCCGTGTGCAAGAAGACGATATTCCAAAGACTGCCTTCCGAACAAGGTATGGTCACTACGAGTTCATGGTTATGCCTTTTGGACTAACCAATGCACCCGCAGTTTTCATGGACCTCATGAATTGTGTGTGCAAACCGTACCTTGATAAGTTCATGATCGTTTTCATCGATGACATATTAATCTATTCCAAGACTAAAGCCGATCATGAGCAACATCTTAGATTGGTTTTGGATCTCTTGAAGAAAGAACAACTATGTGCCAAATTCTCCAAATGTGAATTTTGGTTAAAAGAAGTTCAATTTCTTGGTCATATTGTCAACGACAAGGGTATTTATGTTGACCCTGCTAAGATCGAAACGGTTAAGAATTGGAATGCCCCGAAGACTCCTACCGAAGTTCGTTCATTTCTTGGCCTTGCGGGTTATTACCGTCGTTTCATCTCAAACTTCTCAAAGATTGCTGTCCCTTTCACCGCTTTGACCCACAAGGGTAAAACTTACGAATGGGGACCGAAACAAGAAGAAGCTTTCCAAACTCTCAAGCAAAAGTTGTGCAATGCCCCTATTTTGACTCTCCCTGATGGGAATGATGATCTAGTTGTCTACTGTGATGCTTCTAACCAAGGTCTTGGTTGTGTCCTCATGCAACGAGGCAAAGTAATCGCTTATGCATCAAGACAACTTAAAATTCATGAGAAGAATTACACGACGCACGATCTCGAATTGGGTGCGGTCGTATTCGCATTGAAGATTTGGAGACATTATCTCTATGGCACAAAATGTGTGGTGTTTACCGACCACAAAAGCCTTCAACACATCTTCATTCAAAAGGAACTCAATATGAGGCAACGACGTTGGGTTGAACTCCTTAACGACTACGACTGCGAGATTCGTTACCATCCCGGCAAAGCGAATGTTGTAGCCGACGCTTTGAGTCGAAAAGGCCATGTTATGCTTCATTGTGCCCGAATTCAAACCGATATTCAAATCCGCATCTTAGACGCTCAACACGTCTGAGTCACCGAGGGTAACATGTACGAAGAAATGTCGTGTGGTGTTGAACTTCTGCTTGAATCAAAACCCAATGGCTTACTTTATTACTTGAACCGTATTTGGGTTCCCGATCGCGATGATCTCCGTACATTTTGTATGAACGAGGCTCATAAGACTCGTTATTCTATTCATCCTGGTGCGGATAAAATGTACCAAGATCTTCGCCAACAATACTGGTGGCCTGATATGAAGAAAAACATTGCTCTTTATGTTGCCAAATGTTTAACCAGCTCCAAAGTCAAAGCCGAACATCAACGTCCTTCTGGTCTGTTTGAACCACCGGAAATTCCCGTGTGGAAATGGGAGAACTTAACTATGGATTTCATTACCAAACTCCCTCGCACCTCGAGTGGCTATGATAGCATTTGGGTGATCATTGATCGTCTCACCAAATCTGCTCATTTCTTGCCTATCCGTGAAGACTATCGGGTTGAGAAACTAGCCCGAATTTACATCGACGAAATTGTGAGCCGTCCCGGTGTTCCCTTAAACATAATCTCCGATAGAGATGCTCGGTTCACCTCTCGATTTTAGCAATCTCTCCAAACTGCTCTTGGCACACGATTGGATTTGAGCACGGCTTACCATCCCCAAACTGATGGTCAAACTGACCGGACAATCCAAACTCTTGAAGACATGCTTAGAGCTTGTGTAATTGATTTTGGTGGCAATTGGGATTCACATTTACCCCTAATTGAGTTCTCCTACAATAATAGCTACCACACGAGTATCAACATGGCTCCATTTGAAGCTCTCTATGGTCGCAAGTGTCGTTCTCCTATCTGTTGGAACGAGATTGGTGAAGCACAAATCACCGGTCCCGAGCTAATTCAAGAAACATCCGACAAAATTATCCAAATCCGTGACAACATTCGAGTAGCGAGAAGTCGGCAAAAGAGTTATGCCGACAAACGACGAAAACCCTTGGAATTCCAAGTCGGTGACCTCGTTTTTCTTAAGGTGTCTCCGTGGAAGGGTGTGATCCGTTTTGGAAAGAAATGCAAGTTAGCACCTCGCTATGTTGGTCCATTCAAAATCCTTGAAAGGATTGGGAAATTGGCTTACAAACTCGAGTTACCTCCATCTCTTGGCAATGTGTATCCTACATTTCATGTATCTAATCTGAAGAAATGTCTCGCTGATGAGAACCTCCGTATACCACTTGATGACGTGCGCATTGATGAAACGATGCACTTCATTGAGAAACCGGTAGAAATTATGGATCGTGAAATCAAGCAACTCAAGCGAAGTTGTATTCCTATTGTCAAAGTTCGTTGGGAGTCTAAGCGTGGTCCTGAATTGACTTGGGAACGAGAGGACCAAATGAAGCTCAAGTACCCCCATCTTTTTACTGATGCCGTAGCTTCCTTTAGCTAAATTTCGGGACGAAATTCCCTCAACATGGGGAGACTGTAACATTTCTGATTTTTAGTATCGGTATTTTCAATTCAATGTAATACATTTCAAACTCAATTCTAGTGCACTGTTTTGTTTCTTTTCATACCATCAATTTAATACTATATTTCAATGCAAATCCGCAAATTTTACTCGGTTATATCCTGTTAAAACAATACATAAGTATCTAATTATACAAATATGGCAAGAGACTAAAGTTACAAGGTCTGATGTTGAAAAATAGCAAGAAACCTTAATAGGCACGGTCGCGCCTCGTTTTGGCACGGTCGCGCCAAGTGCTTTGGCACGGTCGTGCCTTGTTTGGGCACGGTCGCACCTAGTACCAGTTGAAATGTAAAATCAGTTTTAAACGCGAGATCGTTGAGTCTCGTAACCGATATACGTTTCACTTTCATTAACAAAGAAACAAATAATATCAATTGTAACCATTAACATCAGAAAACCGATTCCAAAAAATCAAAACCTCATAATTTGAAAATCCTCTCCCTTGAACATCGATTATTCTATCCAGGAGTGAAATTTCCCCAACCAAACGCTCCATCGACCTTCTCAGAAACTCCCGAAAGCTTTGAGACAGCCGGAATCACAGCAAGGAGCACCGGAAACCAAGCTCGCCGACGCCGGAACTCCTTCCTACCGTTCGCTATCAATTCGCCATTATTCCGGGTAATTGAAACCTTGTCCTCTATCGATTTAGTCTTTAGATCAAAATCCCCAAGTTAATTTGGGCTTCTAATATGGAAATCATCTTAAACCCGAATCTAGTTTTCGTTAAAAAATAATTTAATCGAATCTGACTCTAGACAAGTTTTAAATCCAATTAATCTATTCAAAAAGACTCGAAATAATCTAATGGGTGAAAGCCCTATGATTTCCAACCCTGTTATTATAAGAATTAGTCAATTCGTTCCTGATTTGGAACAGACGCGGTCGCGCTAATCATCTAGCGCGGTCGTGCCTCATGAGACGCGGTCGTGCTGGCTACCAGCGCGGTCGTGTCCTCCTGTCCAGACCCAATCATACCCTTTGGCTAATCTCAGTCGTGTCTTAGAATCATAGACACGATCGTGCCTGGCCAAGGCACGGTCGTGCCTAATGATTTAGTTAGTTAAGCCTCTGTTTGATCAACACGGTCGCGCCATGGCTAGCATGGTCGCACCCGTGGTTCGAGCACGATCGTGCCCTTCCCAGGCACGGTCGTGTGTGAGTTAAATTTTTGGCAGAATTATAATTTTATGTATTTTTCAAACAATAATTATTTCTGATTAAATTACAAAATAAAAATAGTTGATTTTTATAAAAATGTATTTAATTCTATTTAGAAAGATCAAATATTTAATCTTGGAATAAATAGAAAATTTTTATTTAAAGTTTATAAAAATTAAATTTACAATTATTGCTAAACCTTTCATTTAAAAAGTATTTAAATGGTTAAGTTATATTTTGTAAATAAATAAATAAAATAATGATTATTTATTTACTTTATATTTAAACAAAGACATTTATTTATTTACACTTAATTACATTTAACACTTACAATATTTTCACAAACGTAATTATTTAATTTACTTAATTGATTATTCAAACTCAAACCTTAAACAAAATAATTCAAAAATGTTTATTTCAAAACCTTATATTTTATTCAATACTTTTAAGTAGAAATCAATGGCCTTATACACAAATTCAAATTCAACTTTAAACTTAAACTTTTGTGCACTCTATTAATACAATACTCATTACACACTAGGTTAACTTGTGCATTCAAGGATCCTTATTCTATCTACTATCTTTGTTAGCTACGCCTTCAAACCAAGTGAGTATACATAGCCCCTTTTACTCTTTTACATTTTTGGGGTGAAACATGAACACTATTCAAATTATATGCTTACATTTACACAAACAACACAAGTACAAATCCTATTTACATTCATGTGTGTAAAATTGAGCTTTATGCCCGATTGCTATGTGTGCTAACTTTTGTGAACACTTATGTGCAATCATTAATTATTCAAGACGACGGTTTTCAATGATAGATCAATTGAGTCTGACATACCCACCCAGGTTGGGGTGATTGATACCAACAACACAATTTGCATGCTAGTTACAAAGGTTTGATTGTACTTGGTTACACACTAGCTGCTTGTCACACCCCGACCGATGGCGGAATCATCGGGGCGGGACATGTAGACTGTTCATAGCACATGGTTGACTAAATTGAAATATATTAAAGTCAAATTTCCATTACAAATAATCCAAGTACAAACCAAATTCAAACAAAGAAACATAAAACAACTCATAGAATTCTTGATTTAAATTGCTAAGTCCAAATCCTATATTGAGCACGTCTTGAATCATTCTCACATATTAGGGCCTGAAACATGAATAAAATAAAGTCAACTAAAAAGTTGGTGAGTATAACACAATTGTATATAGATAGCATATAGTTGAAAACAAATCCTTTACAAAACATTATAAAATAAGGCATTTATGGGGAGCAGCTATTGTGTAATCAAGTACAACCAAACCTTTGTAACTAGTATGCAAATTGTGTTGTCGGTATCAATCACCTCCACTTGGGTGGGTTTGTCAGACTCAATAGATCTATCATTGAAAACCGTCGGCTTGTATAGTTAATGATTGCACATAAGTTTTCACAAAGATTAGCACAACTAGCACTCGGCCACAAAGCTCAAATTTTGCACACATGTATGTAAATAGGATTTTACACTTGTGTTGTTTGTGTAAATGTAAATGTGTACAAAGTTCATGTTCCACCCCAAAAGTGTAAAAGAGTAAAAAGGGGTTGTGAATACTCACTTGGTATGGAAGTGTAGCTAATAAAGAGTATAGATAAAATAAGAATCCTTGATACGCACGAGTTAACCTAGATAATAATGTATATTGAATGAAATACGTGCACAAAGTTTAAGTATAAAAATGAAGGTTGAATTTGTGTATAAAACTATTGATTTGTATTTAAAAGTATTGAATATCATATATAAAATTTTGAAGTAAATATTTTTGAAACATTTTGATTAAGGTTGGGAATTGAATAGTAAAATAGAATATTTATAAAATCATTGATTATGAAAATAAAGTATGTGTTAAATGTAATTTAATAAATAAATAAATGATTATAGTTTATGAAATACTGTAAATATTGATTGTAATTAAGTATAAATAAATAAATGATTTTTGTTTAAATATGAATTAAATAAATAATTATTATCTTATTTATTTATAAACTTTGTAACTTAATCATTTAAAACATCATTTAAGTGTAAGATAAATATAAATTTAATTTTTATAAGTTTTTAAATAAACTTTCAAATAAATAATATTTATGCCCAGATTAAACTTTAAATCTTTACAAGTACAGAAAACATATTTTTTTATAAAATTTGAAACATTTACTGATTGAAAAATATAAAATTATAATTCTGTTAAAAGTTCTGAGTCACACACGACCGTGCCTCGGAAGGGTACGATCGTGCTCAAGCCACGGGCGCGACTGGGTTGATCAACAGAGGGCACAAACTAGACAAGTCAACAGGCACGACCATGCCTTGGCTCGGCACAGTCGTGTCTAGGATTTTTAGACACAACAGAGGCTAGCCCAAAGGGCATGACTAGGTCTGGACAGAAGGACACGACCGCGCTGCTATTCAACACGACCGCGTTTTAAGGGGCACGGCCGCGCTAGATGATTAGCGCGACCGTGTCTCTTCCAAAACAGACACGAATTGGATAACTCTTGTATTTTAAACGATGGAATTGATAGGGCTTTTGATTATTGAGTTATTACGAGTCTTTTCATATAATTTAATTGTATGTAAATCGTGTTTAAGTATGGATTCGATTAAATCATTTTTATTAAAATAAGAAATCTGGTTCAGGATGATTTCTATGATGGAATCCCCAATTAACAGAGGGCTTTTGTTATGAGGACTAAATCGACTGAGAAAAATGTGATAATTACCTTGGAGAGTATCGGATTGATAGAAAGCGGTAGAAGAAAGTTACGGCGTCGGCGATAACGGCTTCCGGCGACTTCGACAGCATTTCCGGCCAAACTACGGAGTCCAGTAATAATAGAGGAGATTGCTGAAAAGGATTTCTTGACTGCTTGGGAGAAATTTGATCGAAATGAGGGATTTGAGTTTTGAGAGAATGATCGACGGTTTCTAGAGAGGAGTTTTGTATTTTGATGGTAATACTTGTGATTGACCAAGATATTTTCTTTGATAACGAAGGTATAACGTAAATCGGGTTTGAATTCGAACGATCGAGCGTTTTTGGAATCTCATTTATGTTTTGACTGTTACGTAGGCGCGACCGGGCTTAGGCACCGGGCGCGATCGTTCCAGGACCAGTCGCGCGATCGTGCCGAGGCACTTGGCGCGACCGTGCCAGGACGAAGCACGACCGTGCTAATTAGGGTTTCTTGATAAATTTTCAACTTTTAGTCCTTGACTTTTCAGGTTTGATAAGTTTGAATTAAAAAGTTTCTTGCATAGTGTTTAAATGTATATAATTGCGTAAAACTTGCGAATTTGTATCGAATCATTGCATTTAGTTTTTGGCGGGAAATAGAACAAGACAGTGCACGAGTATTGAGTTCGAAATGCATTACATTGAATTGAAAATATGAATACTAAAAATCAGAAATGTTACAGTCTCCCCATGTTGAGGGAATTTCGTCCTGAAATATAGCTAGAGGAAACAACAGTATCAATAAAAAGATGAGGGTACTTGAGCTTCATTTCGTCTTCTCGTTCCCAAGTGAACTCAGGACCACGCTTAGATTCCCAACGAACTTTGACATTAAGAATGCGACTTCGCTTGAGCTGTTTGACTTCACGATCCATAATTTCCACCGGTTTCTCAACGAAGTGCATCGTTTCATCAATGCGCACGTCGTCAAGCGGTATATGGAGATTTTCATCAGCGAGACACTTTTTCAGATTAGATATATGAAATGTAGGATGCACATTGCCAAGAGATGGAGGTAACTCGAGCATGTAGGCCACCTTCCCAATCCTTTCAAGGATCTTGAATGGACCAACATAACGAGGTGCTAACTTGCCTTTCTTTCCAAAACGGATCACGCCCTTCCATGGAGACACCTTTAGAAGAACAAGGTCACCGACTTGGAATTCCAAGGGTTTTCGACGTTTGTCGGCATAACTCTTTTGCCGACTCCTCGCTACTCGAATATTGTCACAGATTTGAATAATCTTGTCGGATGTTTCTTGAATTAACTCGGGACCGGTGATTTGTGCTTCACCAATGTCGTTCCAACAGATAGGAGAACGACATTTGCGACCATAGAGAGCTTCGAATGGAGCCATGTTGATACTTGTGTGGTAGCTATTGTTGTAAGAAAACTCATTGAGGGATAGATGTGAATCCCAATTGCCACCAAAATCGATTACACAAGCTCTAAGCATGTCTTCAAGAGTTTGGATTGTTCGCTCGGTTTGACCATCAGTTTGCGGATGGTAAGCCGTGCTCAAATCCAATCGAGTACCAAGAGCCTTTTGGAGAGATTGCCAAAATCGAGAGGTGAACCGAGCGTCTCTATCGGATATTATGTTCACGGGAACACCATGACGGCTCACAATTTCATCAATGTAAATTCGGGCTAGTTTCTCAACCCGATAGTCTTCGCGGATAGGCAAGAAATGAGCGGATTTAGTGAGACGATCAATGATCACCCAAATACTATCTTATCCACTCGAGGTGCGAGGGAGTTTGGTAATGAAATCCATAGCTATATTCTCCCATTTCCACACGGGAATTTCTGGTTGTTCGAGTAAACCAGATGGACGTTGATGTTCGGCTTTGACTTTGGAACAGGTTAAGCATTTGGCCACATAAAGAGCTATGTCTTTCTTTATACCGGGCCACCAATAAAGTTGGCGAACATCTTGGTACATTTTATCCGCACCAGGATGAATAGAATAACGAGTCTTATGAGCCTCGTTCATGAGAAATGCACGGAGATCGTCGCGATCGGGAACCCAAATACGGTTCAAGTAATAGAGTAAGCCATTGGGTTTTGATTCAAGAAGGAGTTCAACACCACATGACATTTCTTCGTACATGTTACCCTCGGTTACCGAGACGTGTTGAGCTTCTAAGATACGAGTTTGAATACGGGCACAATGAAGCATAACATGGTCCTTTCGACTCAAAGCATCGGCTACAACATTCGCTTTGCCGGGATGGTAACGAATCTCGCAGTCGTAGTCGTTAAGGAGTTCGACCCAACGTCGTTGCCTCATATTGAGTTCTTTTTGGTTGAAAATATGTTGAAGACTTTTGTGGTCGGTGAACACCACACATTTCGTGCCATATAGGTAATGTCTCCAAATCTTTAACGCGAATACGACCGCACCCAACTCGAGATCGTGCGTCGTATAATTCTTCTCATGAACTTTGAGTTGCCCAGATGCATAAGCGATTACTTTGCCTCGTTGCATGAGAACACAACCAAGACCTTGGTTAGAAGCATCACAAAAGACAACTAAATCATCATTTCCATCGGGGAGAGTCAATATGGGAGCATTGCACAGCTTTTGCTTGAGGGTTTGAAAAGCTTCTTCTTGATTCGGTCCCCATTCATAAGCTTTACCCTTGTTAGTCAAAGCGGTAAGAGGGACATCAATCTTTGAGAAGTTTGAGATGAAACGACGATAATAACCCGCAAGACCAAGAAATGAACGAACTTCGGTAGGAGTCTTCAGGGCATTCCATTTCTTAACCGTTTCAATCTTAGCAGGATCAACATGAATACCCTTGTCGTTGACGATGTGACCAAGAAATTGAACTTCCTTTAGCCAGAATTCACATTTAGAGAATTTGGTATATAGTTGTTCTTTTCTCAAGAGGTCCAAAACCAATCTAAGGTGTTGTTCATGATCGGCTTTAGTCTTGGAATAGATTACGATATCGTCAATGAAGACGATCACGAATTTATCAAGGTATGGTTTGCACACACGATTCATGAGATCCATGAAAACTGCGGGTGCATTGGTTAGCCCGAAAGGCATAACCATGAACTCGTAATGACCATACCTTGTTCGGAAGGCAGTCTTAGGAATGTCATCTTCTTGAACACGAAGCTGATGATAACCGGATCGAAGATCAATCTTTGAGAAACAAGTAGAACCTTGAAGTTGATCAAAGAGATCATCGATTCTAGGTAAAGGATAACGGTTCTTGATAGTAAGCTTGTTGAGTTCGCGGTAGTCAATACACATGCGAAATGATCCATCCTTCTTCTTAACAAATAAGACGGGTGCACCCCACGGTGAATGACTTGGGCGAATGAAACCTTTGCCGGAGAGCTCTTGAAGTTGACTTGCAAGCTCTTGCATTTCGGAAGGTGGAAGACGATAAGGAGCTCTAGCAATGAGCTTAGCTCCAGGTATAAGATCAATACGGAACTCTACTTGACGAACGGGAGGAAGACCAGATAAATCCTTAGGAAAAACTTCGGGGAAATCCCGAATGATCGGAATGTCTTGGACACTCTTCTCCTTGACATCCTTTTGAACAATATGAGCTAAGAAAGCAATGTACTTCTTTCGTAAGTACTTTTAAGCGGTAGTAAACGACATCAACTTAAGTCCCTTGCAAGGCTTTTCACCAAAAACCCTTAAGGTTTCCCCCGATGGTAGCGGAATTCGAATACACTTTTTAAAGCAAATGACTTCAGCATGATGATTTGATAGCCAATCCATACCTATGATAATATCAAAGCTTCCTAGTGGCATTGGAAAAAGGTTGATTGGGAATGTATGATCATTAAGTTCTAAAGAGCAATCATAAATAATGGACTCAATGGTAAGGGAGTCACCATTTGCTATTTCAACGGTGAAGGTTTTCTCTAATTGGGATCGTGCCTTTGCAAGTAAAGGCTCAAAACTAAGTGACACAAAACTTTTATCGGCACCGGTATCGAACAAAATGGAGGCATATTGACTATTAACAAGGAACGTACCATTAACCACGTCGTTGTTGGCTTGAGCTTCGTTGGCGTTTATGTTGAACGCACGCCCACGAGCTCCACCTTGTCTAGCATTTGCAAGTCTTGGACATTGATCACGAAAATGGTTCGGGTCACCACACTCATAGCAAGCACGCCCATTAGCAATGGTGGGAGCACCTTGATTAGCCACTTGAGGTACGGTTCGGTTTGGAGGGTGGACTTGGCCCGCAAGAGATTTGGCCCTACAAACATTGATAGTATGACCATATCTCCCACAATGAGTACAAAGGTGACATGGGATAGTTTGAGGATGATGATAATTGCAGGTGGCACAAAGAGGGTAGATCCCAACATATGGCTTTTTAGCCGGCGCTTGAACCATAGGTGCAGCTTGGTTGACGGGAACAGCAGGAGTAACCACAGCAAAATTTCTAACCTTCCTCTTTCTATTATTGCGAGAGGGCTCGGTTGTGGCTTCTTTGTTGTGAGTAGGAGGGGTTACGGTTTCAGAAACTTTCTTAGAACCCTTTTTGGTAAGAGTTCCAGCTTTCACATGATTATCAGTTAAGGTAGCGGATAGACGAATAGCATCCTCCAGAGTAGCAGGATTTCTACCTAAGACAGTATCTTGGATTTGTCTTGGTAGCCCACCAATATACTTTTAGATACAACGGGACAAAGGAGTGACCATGTGGGGTACGAGAAGACTCAACTCATGGAACCGAGTTGTGTATGTTAAGCTTTCCCCACTATCTTGGGCAAGATCCCAAAATTCAGCTTCTAACTTTTTCACTTCATTTCGAGGGCAGAACTCCTCGGTCATAAGCCTTTTGACCTCATCCAAAGGTAAGGCCATAGCTATGTCAACACCCCTATTCCTTTTCTCCCCATTCCACCACGTAAGTGCCCGTTTTTGTAGGACACTTGTAGCATGACGAACACGGAGGTTGTCGGGACAGTCACTATTGAGAAAGGTATTCTCAATGCTTTCAAACCATTGAAGGAGTCCAGTAGCTCCTTCGGTACCAAAGAACTTGAGGGGATTGCACGAGTTGAAGTGCTTGAAGGTGCATTGAGATGGATTGTTACCACCATTTCCACCATTATTACCACTATTGCTTCCATTTCCACCATTGTTGCCATTGGTGGCACCATTGGCTTGGGTGAGTTGTGTCACCAATTGGGTAAGAATAGCAGCAATGTCGGTGTTGGCGTTGGTTGTGGGAGCACGACGTGGAGGCCTTCTACTGATTTTCACAAGATAAGAAAGATTATAAGAACTTATGAGATTTGATAGGGTTTAATAGAATGAGATAACAAAAATAAAAATAGATATTCTTAGTTTGGATTGTACTCAAAAGTCACAAAATCACTTGAATACCATGGCACATTAAGGTTAATTAAACTTATATAATTTTCAAGAAGAAATGCTTTAGCCTATAAGTAAACACTCATCTCGGGAATTCCAAGGAAAGCATACGGGTCCCTCGGTTGATTGGGATTTATGTGAAATGCTTTCCTAGACAGAAAACCCAAAATACAGGTGTCACCCTTCCAGATTGCACGTGTCCTCAAATAATTTAACAAGTTTAAAAACCTTAACGAAGAAATAAAAATTTTAGAGATTTTTGCTTCAAGAATTTTTCCACATGCTAAGAAGGATAGAGATAGAAAAGAAAATAGAAATATTATGAGGTTTTAGGATATATGAAAGGATATTATTTATTAAATTATTATTTAAGAAGATCCTACTAAGTCATGATAACAAGTAAGGTATCAAATATAATAATAATTAATCATGGTAAGCATGTAGCACATAGCATGTAACACATAGCACAAAAATCATGAAACATAGTATAAGTGGGTGTCCTAAAGTTATAGTCTAGGTCAAGATGTCTAATAACCTAATTACCTATAACCAAGGCTCTGATACCAATCTGTCACACCCCGACCGATGGCGGAATCATCGGGGCGGGACATGTAGACTGTTCATAGCACATGGTTGACTAAATTGAAATATATTAAAGTCAAATTTCCATTACAAATAATCCAAGTACAAACCAAATTCAAACAAAGAAACATAAAACAACTCATAGAATTCTTGATTTAAATTGCTAAGTCCAAATCCTATATTGAGCACGTCTTGAATCATTCTCACATATTAGGGCCTGAAACATGAATAAAATAAAGTTAACTAAAAAGTTGGTGAGTATAACACAGTTGTATATATATAGCATATAGCTGAAAACAAATCCTTTACAAAACATGATAAAATAAGGCATTTATGGGGAGCAGCTATTGTGTAATCAAGTACAACCAAACCTTTGTAACTAGTATGCAAATTGTGTTGTCGGTATCAATCACCTCCACTTGGGTGGGTTTGTCAGACTCAATAGATCTATCATTGAAAACCGTCGGCTTGTATAGTTAATGATTGCACATAAGTTTTCACAAAGATTAGCACAACTAGCACTCGGGCACAAAGCTCAAATTTTGCACACATGTATGTAAATAGGATTTTCCACTTGTGTTGTTTGTGTAAATGTAAATGTGTACAAAGTTCATGTTCCACCCCAAAAGTGTAAAAGAGTAAAAAGGGGTTGTGAATACTCACTTGGTATGGAAGTGTAGCTAACAAAGAGTATAGATAAAATAAGAATCCTTGATACGCACAAGTTAACCTAGATAATAATGTATATTGAATGAAATATGTGCACAAAGTTTAAGTATAAAAATGAAGGTTGAATTTATGTATAAAACTATTGATTTGTATTTAAAAGTATTGAATAACATATATAAAATTTTGAAGTAAATATTTTTGAAACATTTTGATTAAGGTTGGGAATTGAATAGTAAAATAAAATATTTATAAAATCATTGATTATGAAAATAAAGTATGTGTTAAATGTAATTTAATAAATAAATAAATGATTATAGTTTATGAAATAATGTAAATATTGATTGTAATTAAGTATAAATAAATAAATGATTTTTGTTTAAATATGAATTAAATAAATAATTATTATCTTATTTATTTATAAACTTTGTAACTTAATCATTTAAAACATCATTTAAGTGTAAGATAAATATAAATTTAATTTTTATAAATTTTTAAATAAACTTTCAAATAAATAATATTTATGTCCAGATTAAACTTTAAATCTTTTCAAGTACAGAAAACATATTTTTTATAAAATTTGAAACATTTACTGATTGAAAAATATAAAATTATAATTCTGTTAAAAGTTCTGAGTCACACACGACCGTGCCTCGGAAGGGCACGATCGTGCTCAAGCCACGGGCGCGACCGCGCTAGTCGGGGCGCGACCGGGTTGATAAACAGAGGGCACAAACTAGACAAGTCAACAGGCATGACCATGCCTTGGCTCAGCACGGTCGTGTCTATGATTTTTAGACACAACAGAGGCTAGCCCAAAGGGCATGACTAGGTCTGGACAGGAGGACACGACCGCGCTGCTATTCGGCACGACCGCGTTTCATGAGGCACGGCCGCGCTAGATGATTAGTGCGACCGTGTCTCTTCCAAGTCAGACACGAATTGAACAATTTTTGTATTTATAGCGCTGGATTTGATAGGGCTTTTGGTTACAGAGTTGTTACGAGTCAATTCATCTAATTTAATTGTATGGAAATCGTGTTTAAGAGTGGAATCGATTAAATCATTTTTATTAAAATGAGAAATCCGGTTCAGGATGATTTCTATGATGGAAGCCCCAATTAACAAAGGGCTTTTGTTATGAGGACTAAATCGACTGAGAAAAAGGTGATAATTACCTTGGAGAGTATCGGATTGATAGAAAGCGGTAGAAGAAAGTTCCGGCGTCGGCGATAACGGCTTCCGGCGACTTCGACTGCAATTCCGGCTAAACTACGGAGTCCAGTAATAATAGAGGAGATTGCTGAAAAGGATTCCTTGACTGCTTGGGAGAAATTTGATCGAAATGAGGGATTTGAGTTTTGAGAGAATGATCGACGGTTTCTAGAAAGAAGTTTTGTATTTTGATGGTAATAGTTGCGATTGACCAAGATATTTTCTTTGATAACGAAGGTATAACGTAAATCGGGTTTGAATTCGAACGATCGAGCGTTTTTGGAATCTCATTTACGTTTTGACTGTTACGCAGGCGCGACCATGCCAAAAATAGGCGCGACCGTGCTTAGGCGCCGGGCGCGATCGTTCCAGGACCAGTCGCGCGATCGTGCCGAGGCACTTGGTGCGACCGTGCCAGGACGAAGCACGACCGTGCTAATTAGGGTTTCTTGATAAATTTTCAACTTTTAGTCCTTGACTTTTTAGGTTTGATAAGTTTGAATTAAATAGTTTATTGCATAGTGTTTAAATGTATATAATTGCGTAAAACTTGCGAATTTGTATCGAATCATTGCATTTAGTTTTTGGCGAGAAATAGAACAAGACAGTGCACGAGTATTGAGTTCGAAATGCATTACATTGAATTGAAAATATGAATACTAAAAATCAGAAATGTTACACTGCTCCCCATAAATGCCTTATTTATCATGTTATGTAAGGATTTGTTTTACAACTATATGCTATCTATATACAAACCTGTGTTATACTCACCAACTTTTTAGTTGACTTTATTTTATTCATGTTTTAGGTCCTAATATGTGAGATTGATCAAGATGTGCTACATATAGGCTTGGACTTAGTTAAAATAAATAAAAAACTTATGTATGTCAATTATGTTTCTTTTCTTGGAATTGTTTTTGATTGAATGTTTGTAATGGAATTTGACAATTAATTTATTTCAATTTAGTCAACCTTGTGCTTATGAACAGTCTACATGTCCCGCTCCGATGATTCCGCTATCGGTCGGGGTGTGACAGCGAACTTGTCAAGTTCGCCTAGTATAACAGAGGCGAACTTGTTAAGTTCGCTTAGTCTATTTGAGGCGAACTTGTTAAGTTCGCTTAATACAGATCAGATGTCTATATATAGAGGATACAGAGTCAGTTTACAAGTCATTGAACAGAAGCTAACGAATTGTCTGATTGAGTCTGTAAACTCTATGATTGTTGGAATACAAGCTTGAATGTTATTTACGTGATTGTTTCTATTTTCTTTTGTGTATACAATCGTTGATTCGGTAGGATTCCGCACTCCGCTTTAATGACACGTCTTATCACAAGAACGATCCGTAGAAGAGCCATGTGGACCTACAAACAATAATATGAAACAATCAAACTCATTCTTATGCTAGTCATATCTTTTTCATTCTATGCATTATTTGTAATGAAAATTTATAAATCCTTCATATTCATGTCTTTGACATTTTTGACTCTTTTCGATTCAAATGATTCACTTTTCTTGTAAACTTTTCAATCAATTTGAACAACACTTGAAATGATACGTGATAAATTTCAAAGTAAACAAGATCAGGTTATATAATGCTCAATTATACATACCGAATTGGTAATACAAAGCATGAATTCTTAAGTTGCCAATATTATACAATTTGAAACCACAAGCGTTTTTCTTCCAATTTCATGTGAGTTAGTACCATTTAGATGAAAAACATCGTGTACCCCACATATATGCCTAACATAATTTAAAATTGCACTATCTTCAAGACATACACAGTTTATTGCAAGATTAGATCAATCTCCAAGATGAAATTATATCTATTAGCACAAGTACAGAATAGCAGATCCCAAAGGATATATGAATCAAGATGATTCAGAATTAAAAGATTCTAATGAATTGGCTTTATAATGAGAATCAATAGATTCAGGTAGGAGGATCCAACTATTATCTGGATAATTTTCAATGGAACCAGTAAGATGATGTATCTAAATGATCCAAGGGTGAATATATGATCCAACAGATGTTGTTAGAAAGCATATCTTAGTTCAGCAACACATTGCATGTTTTCGGGGCATGGGCAGTGAAGTGAACTGAAAGAGTTTGTGCTAAAGATATAATTCGATATTGGTCTCATGAAATTCTTAAAACCATATATTCTTCATCTGATAATGATCTTTTACATACACACCCAGGCATTTAATGGATTCAAATCACATATGTAATCATATCATATTTAATTTTCACACTACTATTGGCTCAAAAACGCTTCTAGTCTATTGACAATTCAAGTTTCAAACTCATATTCAAATTAAAACAAATTATCCAGAGTAGAGCATTTAATAACACTATCATTTTTTATTTATGCAGACTTTGAAATTTAGATCAAACCAATTTACTTTAAACTTTCATATATCAAAGGTCTACTATGGTCATGTGTGATGAACTATTCACTGATGTACTATCATTTCTTCTCTAACTTCAAATGATGTCAATTATATATTTTTCATATTGTTTTGAATTTTTATAAATAACAATTTTTTACTGAAATTTAAAATACAGAAATGTAATAAAACAATAAAAAAATTTAAAACAAAATCTCCCATGAAAAATTATTTTTGAAAACTTTTATTCGGGATTGATCATACCGATCATTTTGATCAGAGATTCAAACCTGGTACGATCAAATGCCTTGGTAAAAAGATCAGCAAAATTATCATCTGTATGTACCTTCACCAGCTCAATCAACTTTTTATCTACACAATCACGGATAAAATGATATTGAATTTCAATGTGCTTTGTTTTACTGTGCTTAACAGGATTATTTGTGATAGACATTAGTATTATCAATAAACATGGGGGTTACTGTAAAATTCAAACCATAGTCTCTTAATTGCTGTTGGATCCACAAGATCTGTGAACAACAACTTGCATCAGCAATATATTCTGCTTCACATGTTGAAATGGAGATCGTAGTTTGCTTTTTGCACTGCCAGGAAACTAGACGATTACCAAAGAACTGGCAACCACCTGATGTAGATTTCCAGTCCAAACAACAACCACCAAAATCAGAATCAGTATATGCATTGAATTCAAAGTTAGAACCATGTTGAAACCATAGTCCCAATCTTTGTTTTCCTTTTAGATATCGAAAGATTCTCTTTACTGCAATCAAATGAGACTCTTTTGGTTTTGCTTGGAATCTGGAACAAATACACACAGCAAACATTATGTCTGACCTTGAAGCAGTTAAGTACATGAGAGATCCAATCATTACACGGTAGAGTTGGCAATCAACTTCTTTTCCATCCGAGTCAGAATTCAAGTTATGATTGACCGAAATCGGAGTATCGTATGGGGTACAGTCCTCCATCTTGAACCGGCTCAAGATGTCTTTGACCTACTTGGACTGATGAATAAAGAAACCATCTT
Organism: Smallanthus sonchifolius; assembly: GCA_023525975.1. NCBI lineage: Eukaryota > Viridiplantae > Streptophyta > Magnoliopsida > Asterales > Asteraceae > Smallanthus > Smallanthus sonchifolius. Next base: position 32,358,090 of record CM042045.1, read on the forward strand.
CCTTCTGATTAACTTGAAGTCCTAGGAAAAATAATAACTCTCCCATAGCTGACATCTCAAACTTCGATTTCATAACACCCTCAAACTCTTTGCACAGCCCTTCATTTGTAGAGCCAAAAATAATATCGTCTACATATATCTGCACCAGTAGGTATTCTCCCCCTGCTTTCTTAATGAATAAGGTCGAGTCAATTTGGCCACGTACAAAACCATTGTCCATAAGATGTTTAGACAACGTTTCATACCATGCTCAGGAAGCTTGATGAAGACCTTAAAGCCTTTAGACGGATTAGCTGGATCTTCAAACCCAGGTGGTTGACACACATAAACCTTCTCCTTGACCTTACCATATAAGAAAGCACTCTTCACATCTAATTGAAACACCTTAAACCCTTTGTAGGAAGCAAACGTAAGAAACAACCGTATAGCTTCAAGCCTAGCAACAGGAGCATAAACCTCGGTGTAATCAATTCCCTCTTGTTGATTGAAACCTTGTACCACTAATCCTGCCTTATTTCTCACCACTACCCTGCGATCGTATTTCTTGCATTTAAACACCCACTTAGTACCAATTGGATACACTCCTTTTGGAAGATCTACAAGATTTCAAACTTTGAGTTTATCAAACTGAGCAAGCTCTGATACCACTTGTAGGTCCACATGACTCATCTACAGATCGATCTCATGACTTGACGTATCGAAGACACGGAGTGCGTAATCCAACAGTATCAATGTATGTATACACAAATTGACAATAGAAACGATAACAAAACAACAAGTAAATAATCTTCTCATTGTATTCAATCAATCACAGAGTTTACAGAGTTCAAAGACTTCTCTATTTCACTCGTTACAAAACTGAAACTGTAAACATCTATTTATAGACACAAGACCTGCTATAGGCGAACTTAACAAGTTTGCCTCTGAGAGACTAGGCGAACTTGATAAGTTCGCCTCACATGAGACAAAGCGAACTAGATAAGTTCGCCTCTAATGAGACAAGGCGAACTAGATAAGTTCGCCTCTAGCAGAACTTGTATAAACACTTAGAAAACATTAATACAAAACATAAAGACAATAAGATCTAAACTATTACAAGCTTTTGTCATACATTTATGTCCTAACATTAACAAGCTGTGATTCAATTTAAACACATAATTCACATCTTCGAAACAGAGAGTACCATTTGTGACAGTACCATTCATAGTGATTTGCCCACCTTTATCACCTGCAAAGGAAACATACCCTCCATCGAACATTTTAATGTCGTGAAGCTGAGAGATGTCTTGTGTTATATGCCTGGAACAACCACTATCAACATACCAGAGGTTGTTGATAGGCCTCCTTGGCTGTCCCTGCACGGTTGAACACATTAATTAGAGACTGGAACCCAAGCCATGATTGTCTTGGGTCGTCCTAAATCATCCAGGTATGAAACTTCTTGCAATTTCATATCTCTTCTGTCATTAAACTCAACTGGTGTTGTTTGTGCACTAGGCTTTCGTTTCCAAACATGTTTTTGTTTTTCAAAATTTTTTGCTTTCTGTTGGAGTGACGACCTTTTCTTTTCCCTTTTTAGATTTTATTGGTTTCTCAACTTTCTTTTGTTTATGTTTGAAAAATATATTTTCTTTAACAGGACGTTGAGATTTATGCACATAACCTGTTCTTTTATCCGATTGTTTATCATTGGGATTTTTGTAATGTTGGGCCATGTGTCCTTTAGACAAATGTGGCCTTTGATATGAATTATCCCTTTGACTAACATTCAGACATCTACCAGAGTGTTCACGATTGAGAACGCAGTTTCGAGCAAAGTGGCCGTGATTCCCACACACATAACACATTTGCCTTCTCGGATACGGGGCATAGTATCCGGTGTCCCATGATGATGACCATTGAGGAGAACTTGTGAAGTAACCTGCATTTTCATAGTTCCTATAAAACCTTCTATCATGTAGTTGATCATCATTATAATTTCTATGACAAGACTTGAAAATACTTCTATCAGCATTCCTAACATTTTGTTCAAAAGCACGATGAAGATTATCAAATTTAGCATAAATTTCGCTTTTGGTAAAACGTTGAGGCTTTTTCTTTGAATCAGACTGACTTGTGGATGGTTTGCTGCTTTCACGGTTTGACGAGCAGTTTTTGTTTTTGACAAATTGATGATTCTTGCCATTCACAATCTGTGCCTTTTCATTTTCTAAGGTCCCACCAATCACAAAGGTGGATTTCAATGTTGATTTTTTGTTGTTCTTAATTTTAACAGCACCATTTTCAAAACCAACATTCAAACCAGAATTAACAAAAGTAGCAGACTTAGAAAAACCAGAAAAAGTATTTTTGAAAGACAAAGACTTTGAATTAAAAACACGATCCTCCTCCTCATCATCACTCCACATGTTGTACCGAAGAACCACTAGTCACGGGAGTGAACTGTATGGATGAAGAAGATTGAACTGGTTTACGGGCTACACCATATTCCATTTCAACATCTTCATGTTGAACACTTGACATAGGAGTGAATTTGCCATTGAAAGGATGTTCAACAGCATGATAGCCTAATCCTGGATTCCCAACTTTCCTGACTTGAGAGTCTATCATGACATAGACTACATATCGAGAGTGGTCAATTTTCTCGATTGTTAGCTTAATATTTGCCAGTTGAGTCACATCATCATTCAACTTCAAATGAAGGTCGTCTATTCGTTTTAGTGCATCACGATAAAGACATTCCTTATTGCTAAAATCCATTACTAGTTTTGAAAAAATCAGTTTTTCCTGCATCAATTTTATCTTTAAACAGTTTTTCAGAATGCTTGTGCTCAGCATTCGCATGCCTAAGTTTATTTATTTCTTTTAAGAGCAATTCATTATCATACTTATATCTGTTTATTTTCTCAACACAATATTAGAACAGGTATTAGTAAGTACCTCAGAATCTTCAATCTTTGCCATGAGAGCATGATTTGACACCTTCATTGATAGCTCATTGATTTGATCTCCCCAATCATACCCTGCAGTTTGCTGACTCACCAATTCTTTGCTATCACTTGCTGCAGCTACTTCCTTTTCTTTTGATTTGCTTGAAGAGCTCCCCTTTTCTACTTAAGGCTCTGGACATTCCCTTGCAAAGTGACCAGGTTTACTGCAATTGAAGCATCTCAGGTTGGATTTGTCAAAAGCTATTTTCTTTGTTCCAAACTCCAACCCATCAAAATAATTTTTTCTAGTCCTTTTAATAAACCTCTTAGCACGATGCACAGCCATTGTCATGTGCCACTTGATATCCATTTCTTCCAAGTCATCCGAATGTATTTGATCTGTTTCATCTTGGATTAAATTAGCTGGAGGGAGCTTTCCAGCTAGCATGCAATTGTAGCTGCTCATGAAAACACTAAACAAAGCAACATGCATTTCCACAACCTTGGCATCGATTGAGCTTGGTGATTTACTTTGTTGAACAGAAGTAGCAAGAGATGTCTAATTTGAAACAGTAGACAAGTTTGGTGTGTATGCAGAGGACATACTGGAGAGTAAGGCATTCCCCCGAGACATTAAATGATCTGTCTCTGATGAAAACATCATCAATCTTTGCTGATCGTCCATTTTATATGACCTTAGGATGGATATAAGTTCACTCAGAGGAGTGGTATGCATGTCCTTAGTTCTCTTGATGGTGGTTATGTTGAAGTTCTAGTTCAACGACAGTGAGTTGATGAGTTTCTTGTTCACTTCACCATTCGTCATCTCAATACCTGCACTATTCATCTCAGTCATCAAGTGCGTGAATCTGTTGATCTGAGATTCCAGACTTTCCCCTTTAACATATTTGAACATGTTAAACTTCTGTCTCAGTATATCCTTTCGACTTTCTCTCATGTCAGAATTTCCTTCAAACCTTTCCACCAGCGCATCCCAGAGAGATTTTGCAGTCCTGAATTTTTTAAACCCTTGAGCAATTTCAGTACACAAGGCCATGGTTAACCCTGCATAAGCTTTATCATCCTTTTCAATTTGAAGGATTTCTTCAGCCACATAAAGATCAGGATCCTTGGGAGTAAACTCATTCTTCTCATTTCTGACCATGGAATCTGAGGACCGTTTTCAATAGACTTCTAGATAGACAGATCCTTATACTTGGCGAAGTTCTCATATCGGTACTTCTAGTTATCAAAGTTATTTGCATTTGTTAGACGTGGGGTCTACTTAAAGTACCAATTTCATTGTCCATGGAGTTAGTATCAGTCATTTCTTAATGCAAACTTGGGAATGAACCGCAAAGCTCAAGACAAACCGCAAACTTTAGATTAACCGCAAAGTTGGAGACTAATCGCAAACTTGAAATGCCAACAAAGTTGGAGATTGACCATAAACTTGAAATTAACCGCAAAGTTGGAGACTAACCGCAAACTTGAAATTAACCGCAAAGTTGGAGATTAACCGCAAACTTGAGATTAACCGTAAAGTTGGAGACTAACCGCAAACTTGAATTAACCGCAAAGTTGGAGACCGACTTCACAGCTGCAAACTTCAGGAATCCGCAAAGTTACAGAACTGAAAACTTGCAGATTGTGAAATTAACAGAAAAATACTTTGATTTTTAGGCCAATTACCCATTGATTTGGCCGCAAACTTCAATAATAGTGACAGAAACACAATTCTGAATCCTGTCACTGTCCAGAAACTCTACAAAAAGCACAAGTCAGTTTAAACAAATGATAAAATAGTAACTTTGATACCTCACGAGTCAAGGAAATCCGTTGCAAGCTTCACAAATGAGAGCTAAGGCTCTGATACCAATTGTAAGGTCCGGATTCTTGAGGATCTTCAATCAACGGATTCAACAGCGTGTTGAACCTGGCGGAAACAGACTCGACACGTGACTAGTAGGTAGAATCAAAGAGGACGAGACACAATTCAACAGTCAAACGATTCGTATATTGATTAAATCACTGAAAACACAATACAGATCGTTCAACAACTCGTCTAACCGACTACAGAAAACAAAATGTAGGTTCCAGCGGGTCTACTAATCGATATCTACTGTAAAACACGTAATACGAATACGAAGTGCGGAATCCTATCGTATACGTACTTCTCGAATAATACCGAATGTAAAACAATCACACAAGAAACTATTTCGATGAAAGCTTCTTGTATTATCTCACAAATAGTACACACGAATGAATCCTCGATTCTAAGTTCTAACTCTTTCGTCTTCTCTCTTCTTTTTCTTCTTTTTAGATCTGAATCACTCATGAACTATTTATAGCCACACACTCTGCACCATGCGAACTTGTTAAGTTCGCCTCTCATAGTCTAGGCGAACTTAATAAGTTCGCCTATGCAAACTTAAACTTTTACAATACAAAACAAACAAAATGTTAAACATAAAGACTAATCTATTACAAGGCTTGTTGTCACAAAACATGCTCCAACAGACTCCCCCTTGACAACAGCTTGGTCTTTATCTTCAAGTCTTGTTCTATCACACCCCAAAATTCCACTAACGGAGTTTTACCGTTTGGAAGGTGACACACCAGGATCTCAGTCATCAGTTACGTCAAACGACTCTATATGGGACTTGAAATGTCATAACATAAAAGTTCAGAGTTAATGCGGAAGCGTAAACGTTAATATAAAATTTAAAGTAGTTACACGCAACAAGCGTCAATCAATATATCATGTTTAAATAAATGAAATGACAGTAGGACTCCATGCATGTCCAAATTGTGCAACCTGTGCCAAAGCGACCTGAGAAACATGTAAGAAAAAAGTGTCAACACGAGGTTGGTGAGTTCACAGGTTTCAAGTTTGTAATAAGAGAGTGTTTGCATGTTTATGTACATTCAATATGCATATCTATATGTAGCTAGCCCATGTTCATGTCTTACTAAAGCGCTCGCAACCGAAGCTGACTGTTTGTTTATTTGCCTCCTGCCAGGTCTATCAACACTGGCGGTCTGAGTAGGCTAACATTTCACCCGTTCGATCTCCAATCGAGTTAGCGCGACTAACGCGGGTGGGATTTGTCAAACCCAGTAGTACTACTAAACATTACCTCGCTAAGATCCATATTAACGGTTCGATGTATGATGAGGAATTTCTGTGATAGTGTGTCACGCTTAGCCTCAACAGTAATAACATATGAATTACAATAATCTAAAATAGTTGTGTCATGTTTTCTCCCCCAACGGGAAAAACATGTAACATAATGTTTGTCTGCGTACCTGTTTCTCCCCCATAGGGAAAACAAGTAAAAGTATGATGGTTGGTGTTCATGTTTGTTTCTCCTCAACAGGAAAACAAGTAAAATACGTTTATGTGTAAGCATGTTTCTCCCCCAATAGTAAAACAAGTAAAAAGGGGTCATGAAACTCACCTACGTTGCGTTGTAGGTAGTATTACACAAAGGATAAGTTGAAATCACGTGTGTAAGTCTCAAACGACTTACGAATGCCCTAAAATTATAAACACATAAATTAGAGATGATAATGGGAATTGTGACAGTGACACGGAAAGAAGCATCTTAAAGAACCGCTCTAATAAACGAGAGTGGACGAATGTGTCCACGAGATTAGGAATTACTTTTACGCGACGAATGACTCAATTAATAATATATATACGAGTGAATAATATAATTAATTATATTAATAATTAATCTCTATTGATACACGGCGTTATTAAATGATTCGAAATAATATAAATATATATTATTTAATAATACGGGTCACAGTTTGAAAATAATATATTATTTTATACGAATTTACAGCTTAAAAATAATATAAACATATTATTTTTACTTGATAATAATAATAATATATTATTTATAAAAGTGGGTATAATTTATAAAAATATGTTAATAATTCAAACACGAGCCTACGGGTTGTTTTCAGGGCTAAAACACATTTATATAATAATATAATATTATAGTGTTTGATTTTCATTAATTAAATATTACAGAAAAATGCTTAAAAATACATGTGGGAGCCCGATCTCGAACCCGGGTCTCTCTCACACACGCACACTGACCAAACCATTACGCCCGCTAGGGTCATCGCAAACAAACCCGAGACCAAATGCATTTAACATCCTGATCAAACGTGATTTCCTTCCCCACAAGTTCCCAGATCGAATCCCGTTCCAAACGTCACGAATTCGATCGCGACTGGTTTCAAGATCAAAAGGGGTTTTGTAAATAAATGAATTGCAAATCTGATGCTAGGTTCAATTGCAAAAATCTTTAAGTTTTAGGTAGTTAAAATCCAGTTTGAAAAGCCGAAACTTAGACTTAAAAACGTGGGATCAATCTGATAAATTCTTATGATGTTATAGACTGAATTCATGGGGCTATTACAGAGCATTAGGTTCCGATTCTATCCATGTATTTTAATTATATTGAGATTAAGATTTGACTGGTGTTCGATTAAACCCAATACGTGATGAACCTAGAATCGATTCATCACTGATTCGATGTTACATACTCGAATTAGCATAGGGCTTTCAGATAATAGATGATGGCGATTCTAACCATATAGTTTAATTTGATTAACATTGTGTCTAGGTTAGAGTTTGATTAAAACGGTTTTGAATGAACTCTAGAATCTGAATTTGTAAAATTGGATGTTGTTTGATTCAATTAACATGGGGCTTTCATTAAACAGAAGATTTCGAAACTAATGGTATGATTTAATTGCATTGAGAACAAGTCTAGAATCCAAAGCCCCAAATCCGATTTCATATGAACCCTAGAATCGGATTATGATTAAATCGATAATGTAAGCCCTGATTAGGATAGGACTTTCATTCTAAAGTATAAAACGAATCAAAAGAATGTTTTAATTACCCGATTGGATGTCGGATTGATAGTGCTCGACTAAAACTGAGTCCGACGACTGCGGGTTGATCTTCGGCACTTCTGGTTGCTTCTCCGGCGCGACTGATGTATGCAATTTCTTCTGAAGGACTCGAGCAAGATACGCAAGTGTGTGATTTGTGAGGAGAATATAGAAAATAGGCAAATTCGATGATCGTTTGGAATAGGGTCGACGGTTTTGGATTTAATTTCCATTATTCGAGTTTAATTTGATTAATGCCTACGATTAATGCTCAATGATGAACGATTGATACAGTTAAGTGTTAATCAATAGTTACATTCGATCGATTTCGGTTATCAAACAAGAATTGAAATCAAATAGTCGCGATTTTGACTACAAAAAAAAGTCAACAGAAGTTAAAATTGTCTATTTTGACTTTGGGGAGTCAACATGGAGTCAACATATTAAGTTTGGTATATTCACACAACAAGTCCCTGCTGTTTTGAGTTGAATTTGTGACAGAATCAGTCCCTGTGGTTAGATTTATTTAACGAGGTTAAGTTTTTAATAGGAAACTTAACGGAGTTAACCTAAAAAGTTGAATTGTCACATGTTCTTCCAATTCTTTGACAAATAATTCCCTGCACATATCCTCTGAACTAGATGTTTTGTGTTGTACTTCCTTTAACCAAGTATTATATTGGGAGAAGGACCCCATATAAACTTGCAACCTATACAACAGTCTTAATCCAAAATTATAAGAATTTTTCACGAAAGATTAAAACAAAATCTTTTTGGATTTTTCTTAGAAAAGATAAAAGAAAAATTAAAGAACATATATATATTTTTTTTTAATTTTCAAACTTTAAGCTAAAAGTCACTAAAATCTTTTGAATTTTCTAAATGAATTAAAGCAGTAACACTATATCAACTAAAATCAAAATCTTTTTGATTTTTTCTCTGTACATACAGAATCACATATTTTTGGTCAAACACTACGAGTAAGAAGATTATATCAGTATCTTTGATGTATCACATACCCATTTTGAATATAAAATCCCTAGCAGATCTAAGGGTGAACCTATGGCATTCTGTATATACACAGATATTTTGCTCAGCTAACAAATAATTAAATCTTTTAAAAATATCTATTCATTCACGAACAGCTCACAGACATCACATCTTTCTTTTTCATGGTATTTGACTATTGACCTTTTCCTTTTTCCAGAAATTTATGAAATGATGCGTGATAAACTTCAAAGTAAACAAGATCAGATCATGACATGCTAACTTATTCATACCGAATTTGCAATATACTACATGTCAATTCAAATTGTCAACATTATAAAATTTGAAACTACAAGCATTTTTATCCCACATTCTTGTGAGTTAGTACCATTTATATGAAGACAATGTGTACCCCACAAATATGCCAACAAAAATATAAAATTTGCACTATCTTCAAGACATATTGAGACCTATGAAAAGTTTAGATCAATCTTCAGGATGAGACTATCTCAATTACCACATCAATGAAATCAGATCCCGAAGGATATATTGAATCAGAATGATTCAGAATCGAATGATTCATATAGCTTGGTTTGGATGAAGTATCATAATTCATAGTAACAGAAAGATTGTACCGATGGAATTCTTCAACATAAGAATGATCAAAGAATCGATTGATTCAATGACATAGGGTAGCATGATCCAACTCTTATCTGTATATATTCAATGGAATCAAGATAATTGATCCAAGGGAGAGTATATGTTCCAACAAGTTGTCAGAAACATATCTTAGTCCAACTTCACATTGCATGCTTTTCGAGACATGGGCAGTAAAGTGAACTGAAACATTGTGCTAATCAATATAGTCCGATACTGATCTCATTAAATACTTAAAGTCTCATATTCTTTATCTGATAATGATCTTTTAACACACACACCCGGCATACCATGGGTTCAAATCACAATTGTAACATAGATCATTATGTTTTCACATTACTAATGGACTAAAAACGCTTCTAGCCTTTTGACAATTCAAATTACATGTAAATATTCAAATTAAAAGATTATATATAAACTGTCATGCAGTCATGAAGCTATCATTTCCTGTTTATGCATACTTTAGAAGTTTAGATCAAATCAAGCAACCAAAATCATAAGAGCAGACACCAGGTAGTCAATCTATGGTCATGAATATGTGATCACCTACTGATGTACTATCATTTCTTCTCTAACTTCAAGCAGTGTCGATTTTATCTTTTTCAATTTGTTTGGGTTTTTTCAGAAAGCAAGAAAACTATCTAAAAGTAAAGCATAAAACTATTTACTGTTAAATAATCTATAAAACTAAAAAAAATAACTTCCATGAAAAACCTTTTGAAAAACCTTTGTCACGTTGAATAAAGCATACCAATCATTTGAGTAAGAAATTCAAACCGTGAACTATCGAATGCTTTGGTAAATAAGTCGGCAAATTTGTCATCCGTATGAACTTTCACCAACTCAATCAACTTCTTCTCTACACAATCACAAATAAAATGACGTCAAATCTCTATGTGCTTAGTTTTTGAATTTTCACATGATTTGTTGTGATCGACATGGTGGCTGTGTTATCAATCATCATTGGTGTCCCTGTAAAGTTCAAACCATAATCCCTCAACTGTTGTTGAATCCAAAGGATCTGGGAACAACAACTGGCTGCTGCAATATATTCTACCTCACATGTTGAAATTGCAACTGAGGTTTGCTTTTTGCAATGCCAGGACACTAGTCTATTCCCTAGAAATTGACAACCACCAGATGTTGATTTATTCCAGACCGTAACCTCCATAATTTGAATCTGTAAAAGCTTTAAAATCAAAGTCAAAATTAAATGAATACCATAATCCCAACCTTGGTTTACCCTTTAAGTATCTAAAAATCCGCCTTACAGCAATCAAATGAGATTCCTTCGGCTTAGACTGAAATCTCGAACACAAGCATACTGCGAACATAATATCTGGATGTGACGCAGTCAAATACATCAAAGACCCGATCATTCCTCGGTATAATACACAATCCACCTCTTTCCCTTTCAGGTCAAAATCTAGTTTGTGATTAACTGGAATTGGAGTGCTGGAAGCTGAAGCATTTTCCGTATTAAACTTCTTGAGAATATCAGCAACATACTTTGTTTGATGAATATAAAAACCATCCTCCTTCTGATCAACCTGAAGACCCAAAAAGAAAGATAATTCTCCCATGCTGCTCATCTCGAATTTCAACTTCATCACTCTTTCAAAGTCTTTACGTAGATCAACATTCGTCGAACCAAAAATTATGTCATCAACATAGATTTGAACAAGTAATAAATCTCCCCCTACTTTTCTGATGAAAAGGGTAGAATCAATTTGACCACGCTCAAATCCATTTTAAAGTAAATGCACCGACAGAGTTTCGTACCAAGCACGAGGAGCCTGATGAAGACCATACAAAGCTTTATCCAATTTAAAAACCTTGTCAGGAAACTTGGGATCTTCAAAACCAGGCGACTGTTTCACATATACCTCTTCCTTCACCTTTCCATACAGAAAAACACTTTTTACGTCCAATTGAAAAACTTTGAAACCCTTGAAAGAAGTATAAGCTAAAAACAATCGGATCGCCTCTATCCTCGCAACTGGAGCGTAAACTTCGGTGTAATCAACGCCTTCTTGCTGATTAAAACCTTGAACAACAAGTCTCGCCTTATTACGTACCACAATTCCACGATCATCACGTTTACATTTGAAAACCACTTTGTGCCAATAGTTCTTAAACCCTTGGGTAAGTCAACCAAATCCCAAACATGCAAATTACCAAATTAAGCCAATTCTTCCTACATGGCCTCAATCCAACAATCATCATCCAAAGCCTCAACCACATTCTTAGGTTCAGTTTGAGAAATAAACAAGCATGTAAACATGTCTCCAAGATACCTATATCCACAATCTAAGTATGCAAACATGAATTTTCTGCAAGTGTATGATGCTTCGTTTGAACACTCGCATTCAAATCACCAATAATATTGTCAGTTGGATGATTCTTATATACACGAGACTAAGGAATATCCGAAGCTCGAATAACAGCATCAAAATTTGAAGACAACCCCCCCTCAACTGATGCTGATGCTGATGAATCATCAACTATGTCCTGGAAATCAATTGAAGACTCTTGAAACACAGTTTCATCATCGTCAGAGTCATCATGTTATGTTGTACCCGAAGTTGAAGCTACATTCGGATCAGCTGACGGAGTATCCACAATCGGAATAACCGAACGAGGATCAAAAATTGAATCATCATTACTGTAGGACTGATAGAGTATTTCAGCTTTAGCAAGAGAAAGTTCAGGAATAACATTGAAAGATCTGAATAATGCATCATAATCAAACACCCAAGAAGGACCTTTTGCATCCTGAGGAACAGAACGATTATCACAGTTAATATGAAACTACCCTTGTCACACCCCGACCGATGGCGGAATCATCGAGGCGGACAATGTGATGATTGTTCAAAAGCACATGATAACTAAAGGTTGCATAATTCATTCATTTAATTTAAAGACAACAAGTTCCAAATACAATACATTTCAAATAACCTAGTCTAGTTCAAAACATTAATTTATTTAACTAGGTCCATAGTTCCTAAGTGGAGAGATCTTCGGCAAGCAGTCACATATCCAAACCTGAAACATTTTTTAAATCAAGTGTCAACTAAAAAGTTGGTGAGTATATAGGTTTAGTATTTCCTGTAAATAGTAGTTGTAAATCGTTTTGCAACTCATTGTTTATCTTGTTAAACATAGCATAGGATGTAACATTTATTTAATCACAATTCAAACCGAGTTTGACGCGCTTGAACAGAGCACAACAGCTAAGTCCGGTATGCTTGAATATAGTTACCCACTATATCCGGTATGATTGAATATAACACGCGGTTATATCCGAGTATGCAGTAATAAACACCCTAACCGGGTGGGCTGGTCAGGCACAATAGATCTATCAATATTACAGTTGGTTGTCTTGTGTTTAAATGTATGTACATCCAAAGAATAAGCATATAGTCTCATGTATAACACGTATAAACAATGTGAGTAGCATGTATAATGTTTCACCCCAAAACGTATAAAAATGTAAAATAGGGGCTATGTAACTCACCTTGCAAGCGGGTATTTTCCACGCGCGTAGGTGATAAGTATGTGGAAGCCTAAGCACGTTGATACCCTATGTAGACAAATGGGTATTATTGTATGTTTATATGTATGTGCGTATTCGTATTTAAATGAGTATAGGTTTTATAATAATATCCGTAATATAAAATGTGGTAGAAAATGAATATGATTTTGTAAAACTTTGACTTATAAAATTTTATATTTTTAAATAATTAATCATTATGTATTTAAACAATAATAATAAATAAAAAGATAATGCTTTATTTGATTAATTATGTTGATGTTTTATATATTAAAATTTATTTTAACAAGTTTATTAAAATTATTGCTAGGTTCATATAAAAATAATGAGACATTTTATATATTACATGTATTTTAATAAGTTTATAAAATGTTACAAGATTTATAAAAAATATAGAACATTTTATATTTAAAAATGTAATTAAGTGAGTTTATAAAGATATTACAAGATTTAAAAAAAAAAAAAATATAGGACATTTTATAACTAAAATGTAATTAAATAAGTTTATAAAGATATTACAAGATTTATATAAATATGGACATTTTATATCTAAAAATGTAATTAAGTAAGTTTATAAAAAAATATTACAAGATTTATAAAAATATAGGATATTTTATGTCTAAAAATGTAATTAGTTAAGTTTATATAAATATTGCAAGATTTATAAAAGTATGTGATATTTTATATATATTATAATGTATTTTAATAAGTTTATATATATATAAAATAAATGGGATGGTTTATAAAAATATAGTTTAATTGATTTTAAAATAAACGAACGAGTAAACCGACTCGTTTTAGTATTTATTGCATAAAAAGAGTATTAGGATAATTAAATAAAATAAATAAATGAAAACAGAATTAAAAATAAATAAAAAATATTTGGCCGTAGGCTAACCGGGATCGAACCCGCGACCTGAGACACAAACACACACACGCATAACCAGCCGGGCCACTGCCCATCGCTGGTTATGTGTGTGTTGATTAATTGATATACACGACTTAGAAGTTGGTCGCTGGTCCTCGGCAATCCGGCAATCGCGCCCGAGGACTCGGGTTTGCTCGGCAATCCTCGAGCGAATGCCGTGATTTTGTTTGGAATAGATTACCTGATGATAACAGAAGCTAATGGAATCGATTCGAGGCTCGAACCGAGTTGCAACGGGTCTGGTCGGCAGGCCTTTTTGTCGAAAATACCAAGATCGTGATTTCAGGCTTCGGGATGGAGTCAGGCCTTGATATCCTGGTCACAGCTTCGTCTGAGGATGGCGAAGGTGATGGCAGTCTCAATTTGGAGTGAGAGTGGGTGGAAGGGGGTGGGCGAGCTCGAACAGGTCTGGTAAGGGCCATTTATAGCCGAGCTCAATCCTTATAATGAAACATGTAATTGAGTGTGTCTGGACATGCTTCTGGACGAGACGAAGCTAACGAGATCACTTGCAGGCGTGGAGGTTGACTGTCGGGGCCGTATTAGAGGTGTGAACTTTCGGCTATGAACACAATCAGACGATTGGGATGATGGGGAGACAAATTGGTCGAGGGGTATTGGTCGCGTGGGGGAGACGAAGTCGGGGATGCTTTTGTCGGGTGTTGAGGTGCAGGGAAACATCCTTGTCGCGGGGGTCGCCGGAGAAAAGCTCGGACCGCCGGACAATGGGGGAAGGGGGCGACCGGGAATACGAATTGGGTATTGGCAAAACTGGTCCCTGAAGTTTGATCTTGTTTTAATTTAGTCCTTGAATTAATTACGGATGAGTCCCTGAGGTTTGGTTTGTCCAGAAACAGTCCCTCAAACGATTTTAGTTTTTAAAACCTTCTAGTTTGGTTAATCACAAAACGAACCCTAAACTTTTTATTAAATAAATTAATTTAATTTTTTTTAAATCAAATAAAAACAAAAATATTTTTATAAACTTATTTTATTATAAAAGTTATTAATCTTATTAAAATATGTTATTTTATTAAATATGCAACTTTTTAAATGTAGATTTTTATATAAAATTTTATATAAGTTTAAAACTTATAAAATTTTAATTATTTTAAATTCATAAAATAAAATATATATATATATATATTTTGTACAAAATTAAATAGAAACATTTGCATTTCATTAAATAGAACAACGATTACATATTATGTATTACAAAAGCGTAATTTAAAAAAAATCCGGAATGTCACAGTCTCCCCATGTTAGAGGAATTTCGCCCCGAAATTCGACTAGTGGAGGCTATGAAAAGAGATGCGGATATTTGGTCTTCATGTGGTCTTCACGTTCCCAAGTGAACTCGGGTCCACGTTTAGACTCCCAACGGACCTTGACAATGGGGATGCGGCTACGCTTGAGTTTCTTGACTTCTCGGTCCATGATTTCCACGGGTTTCTCAACAAAGTGCATCCTCTCGTCAATACGCACTTCATTAAGAGGGATGTGGAGGTTCTCGTCGGCTAGACACTTTTTCAAATTAGATACATGGAAAGTCGGATGAACGTTGGTGAGTTCTGAAGGAAGATCGAGTTTGTAGGCCACTTTTCCTACCCTTTCGAGTATCTTGAAGGGGCCCACATATCGAGGTGCAAGTTTTCCTTTCTTTCCAAATCGGACTACGCCCTTCCAAGGTGATACCTTTAGGAGAACCATATCTCCTACTTGAAATTCCAAGGGTTTTCGTCTTTTATCGGCATAGTTCTTTTGCCGACTCCTTGCCACTCGAATGTTGTCACGAATAAGAAAAATTTTATCGGTGGTTTCTTGGATAAGCTCGGGACCGGTGATTTGTGCTTCACCAATTTCGTTCCAACAAATCGGTGAACGACATTTTCGTCCATAAAGAGCTTCAAACGGTGCCATGTTAATACTTGTGTGGTAGCTGTTGTTGTAGGAAAATTCGATCAGTGGTAGGTGAGAATTCCAATTGCCACCAAAGTCAATAACACAAGCTCTAAGCATATCCTCGAGAGTTTGGATTGTTCGCTCGGTTTGTCCATCAGTTTGAGGATGGTAGGCTGTACTTAAATCCAACCGAGTACCAAGTGCTGATTGCAATGACTGCCAAAATCGGGAAGTAAAACGCGAATCACGATCGGAGATGATGTTCAAAGGGATCCCGTGACGACTTACGATTTCATCAATGTAGATCCGAGCCAATTTCTCGACTCGATAGTCCTCACGAATAGGCAAGAAATGAGCAGACTTTGTAAGTCGGTCGATAATAACCCAAATACTATCGTGTCCACTAGAAGTGCGTGGAAGTTTGGTGATAAAGTCCATAGCAAGGTTCTCCCACTTCCACACGGGAATTTCAGGTTGTTCGAGGAGTCCGGAAGGCTTTTGGTGTTCGGCCTTCACTTTAGAACAAGTTAGGCATTTTGCCACGAAAAGGGCAATATCCTTTTTCATGCCGGGCCACCAATATTGCTGACGGAGACCCATGTACATCTTATCAGCTCCGGGATGCACCGAATATCGAGTTTTGTGGGACTCGTTCATCAAAAATATACGGAGATCGTCGCGATCGGGAACCCAGATACGGTCCAAGTAGTACAATAGACCGTTGGCTTTGGTTTCTAACAAGAGTTCTACACCGCATGCCATTTCTTGATACATGTTTCCCTCGGTAACCGAGGTGTGTTGTGCTTTGAGAATACGGGCTTGGATATCGTTATGAATATAAGCACTATGAAGCATGATATGTTCTTTACGACTCAAGGCGTCGGCTACAACGTTTGCTTTGCCGGGGTGGTAGCGGATCTCGCAGTCGTAGTCGTTTAGAAGTTCAACCCATCGTCGTTGCCTCATATTAAGCTCTTTTTGATTGAAAATATGTTGGAGACTTTTGTGGTCGGTGAAAACCACGCATTTGGTACCATAAAGATAGTGTCTCCAAATTTTCAAGGCGAAAACGACAGCACCAAGCTCGAGATCATGGGTCGTATAGTTCTTCTCATGGATTTTGAGCTGGCGTGATGCGTATGCAATTACTTGGCCACGTTGCATTAGAACACAACCAAGACCTTGGTTGGATGCATCACAATAAACGACAAAGTCGTCATTACCACTAGGAAGAGTTAGTATAGGAGCATTGCAGAGCTTGTGCTTGAGAGTTTGAAAAGCTTCCTCTTGCTTGGGTCCCCACTCGTAAGATTTACCTTTATGAGTCAAGGCAGTGAGTGGAACCGCAATCTTGGAGAAATTTGAGATGAAGCGACGGTAGTAACCTGCTAGTCCAAGGAAGGAACGAATCTCGGTAGGAGTCTTAGGAGTACTCCAATTCTTTACCGCTTCGATTTTTGCCGGGTCCACATGAATTCCCTTATCGTTGACTATGTGTCCCAAAAATTGAACTTCCTTTAGCCAGAATTCACACTTGGAGAACTTGGCGTATAGTTGTTCTTTCTTCAAGAGTTCTAAAATCAAACGGAGATGTTGTTCGTGCTCCGCTTTCGTCTTAGAATAGATAAGAATGTCGTCAATGAAAACGATCACGAACTTGTCCAAATAGGGTTTGCACACACGGTTCATGAGGTCCATGAAGACCGCAGGTGCATTAGTTAAACCGAAGGGCATGACCATGAACTCGTAGTGACCATATCTAGTCCGAAAGGCAGTCTTTGGAATGTCTTCATCGAGAACACGAAGTTGATGATATCCGGAACGAAGGTCAATCTTGGAGAAACATGTTGAACCTTGAAGTTGATCGAAAAGGTCGTCGATACGGGGTAAAGGATAACGGTTCTTTATTGTAAGCTTGTTGAGTTCCCGATAATCAATGCACATTCGAAACGATCCATCCTTTTTCTTTACGAACAGCACGGGAGCACCCCAAGGTGAATGGCTCGGGCGGATGAATCCTTTGGATGAGAGTTCTTGTAATTGACTTGCGAGTTCTTGCATTTCGGAAGGTGCAAGACGATAGGGGGCTTTTGCCACGGGAGTTGCCCCGGGCACAAGGTCGATACGAAACTCCACTTGTCTAGTGGGAGGAAGACCAGGTAAATCCTCGGGGAATACCTCGGGAAAATCTCGGATGATTGGAATGTCTTGCAATTTCTTACCCTTGTCCTTTGTGTCAACTATGTGGGCCAAGAATGCAACGTACTTTTTCCGCAAGTACTTTTGTGCCAATGTGCAAGACATGATTTGAAGACCACGACACGGTTTTTCACCGAAAATAACTAACGTGTCGCCCGAAGAGAGAGGTATACGAATACACTTTTCGTAGCAAATAACCTCGGCATGGTGCTTGGATAACCAGTCCATGCCAATGATAATATCGAAGCTTCCCAATTGCATTGGAAGGAGGTCAACAGAGAATTTGTGATTATTAAGCTCAAGATTGCAGTCGCGGATAACAGAATTTATAGTAATAGACTTCCCGTTTGCTATCTCCACGGAATAAGAATTATCGAGTTTCGTTCTTTGTTTAGCAAGTTGAGACTCAAAGGTAAGAGACACGAAACTCCTATCGGCACCAGTATCAAATAAAATGGATGCATAATGATTGTTTACGAGAAACGTACCGTTTATCACGTCGTTGTTTGCTTGTGCCTCATTAGCGTTTATGTTAAACGCTCGTCCTTGGGGACCACCTTGACGATGAAGTTTTGGGCATCGGTCACGAAAATGGTTTGGATCTCCACATTCGTAACATGCCCGACCATTGAGAGGTGCCGGATAGACGGGACGGTTGGCTGGAGCTGCTTGATGGACGGGAGGACGGGTACGGCAGGTAGTGACCACATGTCCATATCTCCCGCAGTTTGAGCACAATCGGCATGGTAAGTTGGCAGGATGATGGTACTTGCAGGTCTGGCATTGGGGATTCGGGCCCTGATAAATTTTCGGGTTTTGACCCAAAGGGGCCGCTTGAATAGCAGGTACAGCGGGAGTTACGGCTGCGAAGTTTCGACCCTTTCGTTTCTTGTTGCGGTTAGAAGACTCGGGTTTCACATCTTTGACTGCCGCAAGAGTAGACACAACCTTCTTGGAACCCTTTCTTGATAAGGTTCCGGCTTTGACATGGTTGTCGGATAATGTAGCAGATAGGCGGATAGCAGCTTCAAGAGTAGGAGGATTGCTTCCTAGCACAGCATCTTGAATTTGCATAGGCAGGCCGCCTATGTACTTTTCAATTCCCCGAGCAAGGGGAGTGATCATGTGAGGCACTAAAAGACTTAGTTCTTGGAACCGGGTGGTGTAAGCCAGATTATCCCCGCTGTCTTGGGCAAGATCCCAAAATTCAGCCTCGAGCTTCCTCATTTCATTCCGAGGACAGAATTCATCAGTCATGGCCTTTTTCAGATCATCCCATGATAAGGATGTAGCAACCTCAGCACCACGAGTGCGTTTCTCACTGTTCCACCAGGTGAGGGCTCTCTTTTGAAGTACACTTGTGGCATAGCGAACCCGAAGATTATCGGGACAGTCACTGTTTAGGAACGTGCTTTCCATGCTTTCAAACCATTGAAGTAGGCCGGTAGCACCTTCAGTTCCGAAGAATTTAGTAGGATTGCACGAGTTAAAGTGCTTAAACGTGCAATGAGGCGGGTTGGTACCACCGTTCCCTTGGATGTTGTGAGACCCGTCACTGTTGTTATTTGCTTGAGTCATTTGCCCTACTAGCTGGGCAAGAAGGGTAGCAAGATCCGGGTTGGAAGTGCTAGAGTTTGCACGTCGAGGAGGCATTCTAACATCATAAGAAAAGACAAGGATATTTTAGATAAGACGGATAAATACGAGTTATAGCGGGAAATAATGCAAGCAGAAATATGAGATTTATCATGACGCGTGCTGGTGCGTGTGTATTTATTCTAAGTTGATAGGGGAAACTAAGTCATCCTTTCCGGGTAGGACATGATGTTATAGATCATTATTTGCATAATAGAAATTTGCCGGGACTTGCATGCACCACAAATTGTTATTATGTGTGCACCCGTAATAATGATTTGTTTTGCATGTTCGTCTAGTTTTTCCTATTTTGCTATAATGTCCCCAGATTTTGAGTTTAAGTTCGGATCGTATCCTTGCGAATACATTGACTTATCAACGTTAAATAATTCCTCAAAACTTTCAAAGAGACATGCTTTAGCCTATAGGTAAACACTCACGTCAGGAATTCCCAGGAAAGCATACGGGTCCGTTTATTTGGATTTATACGAAATGCTTTCCTAGACAGAAAACCCAATGTACAGGTGTCACCCTTCCAGATTGCACGTGTCCTTTACTGGTTTCAAGAAATTAAGTCGTTGACGAGATTTTAAGATTTTAGTAGAATTGAGAGTTTATGTGTATAAAATGTGTAGAAATGTTGCGATTTATATGGATGAGGAGAGAGTATGGACAAGGATTTGTAGTGTATTTGTTTGCATAAGTGTGTTGATCAAATGTGTATGTAAAGTATGTATCATGTATCAAAGTCTTGTATGTATGTGTATAAGTCTCATGTACCAAACTTGGGAAAATTCAAATAATACCTAACTACAAATAATTCACATAGCAATTAATCATTTAGCACATAACACATAAAAGGGAGTCCTAGGGTTATAGTCTAGGTCATTGTGTCTAATAACCTAATTCCCTATAACCATGGCTCTGATACCAATCTGTCACACCCCGACCGATGGCGGAATCATCGAGGCGGACAATGTGATGATTGTTCAAAAGCACATGATAACTAAAGGTTGCATAATTCATTCATTTAATTTAAAGACAACAAGTTCCAAATACAATACATTTCAAATAACCTAGTCTAGTTCAAAACATTAATTTATTTAACTAGGTCCATAGTTCCTAAGTGGAGAGATCTTCGGCAAGCAGTCACATATCCAAACCTGAAACATTTTTTAAATCAAGTGTCAACTAAAAAGTTGGTGAGTACATAGGTTTAGTATTTCCTGTAAATAGTAGTTGTAAATCGTTTTGCAACTCATTGTTTATCTTGTTAAACATAGCATAGGATGTAACATTTATTTAATCACAATTCAAACCGAGTTTGACGCGCTTGAACAGAGCACAACAGCTAAGTCCGGTATGCTTGAATATAGTTACCCACTATATCCGGTATGATTGAATATAACACGCGGTTATATCCGAGTATGCAGTAATAAACACCCTAACCGGGTGGGCTGGTCAGGCACAATAGATCTATCAATATTACAGTTGGTTGTCTTGTGTTTAAATGTATGTACATCCAAAGAATAAGCATATAGTCTCATGTATAACACGTATAAACAATGTGAGTAGCATGTATAATGTTTCACCCCAAAACGTATAAAAATGTAAAATAGGGGCTATGTAACTCACCTTGCAAGCGGGTATTTTCCACGCGCGTAGGTGATAAGTATGTGGAAGCCTAAGCACGTTGATACCCTATGTAGACAAATGGGTATTATTGTATGTTTATATGTATGTGCGTATTCGTATTTAAATGAGTATAGGTTTTATAATAATATCCGTAATATAAAATGTGGTAGAAAATGAATATGATTTTGTAAAACTTTGACTTATAAAATTTTATATTTTTAAATAATTAATCATTATGTATTTAAACAATAATAATAAATAAAAAGATAATGCTTTATTTGATTAATTATGTTGATGTTTTATATATTAAAATTTATTTTAACAAGTTTATTAAAATTATTGCTAGGTTCATATAAAAATAATGAGACATTTTATATATTACATGTATTTTAATAAGTTTATAAAATGTTACAATATTTATAAAAAATATAGAACATTTTATATTTAAAAATGTAATTAAGTGAGTTTATAAAGATATTACAAGATTTAAAAAAAAAAATATAGGACATTTTATAACTAAAATGTAATTAAATAAGTTTATAAAGATATTACAAGATTTATATAAATATGGACATTTTATATCTAAAAATGTAATTAAGTAAGTTTATAAAAAAATATTACAAGATTTATAAAAATATAGGATATTTTATGTCTAAAAATGTAATTAGTTAAGTTTATATAAATATTGCAAGATTTATAAAAGTATGTGATATTTTATATATATTATAATGTGTTTTAATAAGTTTATATATATATAAAATAAATGGGATGGTTTATAAAAATATAGTTTAATTGATTTTAAAATAAACGAACGAGTAAACCGACTCGTTTTAGTATTTATTGCATAAAAAGAGTATTAGGATAATTAAATAAAATAAATAAATGAAAACAGAATTAAAAATAAATAAAAAATATTTGGCCGTAGGCTAACCGGGATCGAACCCGCGACCTGAGACACAAACACACACACGCATAACCAGCCGGGCCACTGCCCATCGCTGGTTATGTGTGTGTTGATTAATTGATATACACGACTTAGAAGTTGGTCGCTGGTCCTCGGCAATCCGGCAATCGCGCCCGAGGACTCGGGTTTGCTCGGCAATCCTCGAGCGAATGCCGTGATTTTGTTTGGAATAGATTACCTGATGATAACAGAAGCTAATGGAATCGATTCGAGGCTCGAACCGAGTTGCAACGGGTCTGGTCGGCAGGCCTTTTTGTCGAAAATACCAAGATCGTGATTTCAGGCTTCGGGATGGAGTCAGGCCTTGATATCCTGGTCACAGCTTCGTCTGAGGATGGCGAAGGTGATGGCAGTCTCAATTTGGAGTGAGAGTGGGTGGAAGGGGGTGGGCGAGCTCGAACAGGTCTGGTAAGGGCCATTTATAGCCGAGCTCAATCCTTATAATGAAACATGTAATTGAGTGTGTCTGGACATGCTTCTGGACGAGACGAAGCTAACGAGATCACTTGCAGGCGTGGAGGTTGACTGTCGGGGCCGTATTAGAGGTGTGAACTTTCGGCTATGAACACAATCAGACGATTGGGATGATGGGGAGACAAATTGGTCGAGGGGTATTGGTCGCGTGGGGGAGACGAAGTCGGGGATGCTTTTGTCGGGTGTTGAGGTGCAGGGAAACATCCTTGTCGCGGGGGTCGCCGGAGAAAAGCTCGGACCGCCGGACAATGGGGGAAGGGGGCGACCGGGAATACGAATTGGGTATTGGCAAAACTGGTCCCTGAAGTTTGATCTTGTTTTAATTTAGTCCTTGAATTAATTACGGATGAGTCCCTGAGGTTTGGTTTGTCCAGAAACAGTCCCTCAAACGATTTTAGTTTTTAAAACCTTCTAGTTTGGTTAATCACAAAACGAACCCTAAACTTTTTATTAAATAAATTAATTTAATTTTTTTTAAATCAAATAAAAACAAAAATATTTTTATAAACTTATTTTATTATAAAAGTTATTAATCTTATTAAAATATGTTATTTTATTAAATATGCAACTTTTTAAATGTAGATTTTTATATAAAATTTTATATAAGTTTAAAACTTATAAAATTTTAATTATTTTAAATTCATAAAATAAAATATATATATATATATATTTTGTACAAAATTAAATAGAAACATTTGCATTTCATTAAATAGAACAACGATTACATATTATGTATTACAAAAGCGTAATTTAAAAAAAATCCGGAATGTCACAACCCTTCAATTTGACGTGATTCTTTGTTAAACACTCTCATATTATGAGAATTAGCAACATATCCCAAGAAAATTCCCTCAATCGCCTTCAAGCTGAATTTTGTAGGAACATCGCGAGTCTTTAACAAGGTACATGGATTTCCGAAGGGAAAAAGATACGCCAAATTAGGCTTTCGATTGTTCAGCAATTCATAACAAGTTTTGTTGTGTTTCTTCACGGTCAAAACCCTATTGAGAACATGACAAGCTGTATTTACGGCCTCTGGCCAAAAAGTAACCGACGGCTTTGAATCAGATAACATAGTACGAACCGTCTCAATAAGAGTTCTATTCTTCCGTTCAGCAACACCATTCTGTTGAGGAACATAAGGAGCACTGAATTCATGATGGATACCCTTTGTCAAATAGAATAAACCCAAATTTCCATCTTGAACTCTGTGTCGTTGTCACTCCGAATTCTCCTGACTTACAAATTGAATAATTTCTCAAGGCCCACAATTAGGAACTTAAGAAGTTCAACTATTTCATCCTTAGAAGCAAGAAATTTTACCCAAGAAAACCTCGAGTAATCATCAGTTATAACCAAACAATAAGATTTGCATCCTTCACTCTTAACACTAATAGGTCCGAACAAATCCATATGCAACAACTCTAGAGGAGTCACAATTGAATTAATCAACTTTAAAGGATGAGACTTCCTGTGCTGCTTCCCTTTCTTGTATGGAATACAATCTTCATTCACATGAAATCTCATAACTGGGACACCAGAAATCAACCCATTCTTGACAAGATAATTCATTTTTCTGAAATTAATGTGAGCCATTTTCCGGTGCCACAAAGTTGAATCGGACGACGTTGTTGTTGCCGTGCTCATGTCTAGCATATATGTATCATTCTTTCGAGGAGCTCTCATAAGTATCACAAATCTCGGTTTTAGAACCAAATATTCTGACTTATTAAAGTGAAATGAGAAATCTTTATCACAGACTTGCGAAACAGATAACAGATTATGCTCCAACTGCTCAACATAGTTGACTTTCTCAAAGCTCAATCTTCCATTCGATACAATTTTTTGGCCAGAAATATTTCCTCCTTTCTTACCCGTAAAGGCAACATATCCGCCTGGAATTTCTTTCACATTTTCCAATAAATTAAGATTACTCGTCATATGCCGAGAACATCCACTGTCAACATACCAGTGGTTGCCAATAGTCCTCTTTGGAGTTCCCTGCATACAAAGAGAAACAATTATTTAGTAATAGAGACCCAAACCATTGTGGTCTTGGGTCATCCTGATTCATCAAAATAATCAATTTCTTTTAACACACAATCTATTTTCTCCTGAATTTTAGTAGATTTTGTCTCCGAACAAGAAACAGTTGATTTTGGTTTCCATTTTGATGTAACAGGAACCTTGTCAATCTCACTCACCACCTCAACCTTGTCATTTACCACTGATTGTTCAAGAAGTTTTCTCAGACGTTTATTTCTTCGACTTTGTGGTCTTGACAATTTTTCTTTTGGGTGAGTAGTCTCCACGTTCTTCACAACTTTCACAGACTCAACTTGCACATACTTAGAAGCAGAATGAAAATTTGGCTTCTTTACATCACTATCCACAGTCATGTGTACAGATTTTGTCGATGGATTCACAAAAGAAAGTGCCAACCTTGGATTTTATAGACGTTTTCCCAAGTTTTTGTTTGGACAGTCTTTCATGATATGACCAACGGTGTCACAATGAAAACAAGAGCGTTTTCCTTGTAAACACGAACATACGTTTCTTTCTGAACCTTGAAAGAATTAGATGATGAACACTAAGACATAGTGTTTGATGAATGAACAACCTTATGAGAATCCTCAACAAGTTTCTTTTTACAAAAATCAATATTTGAGATATTCTCAATCTGGTTTGTTCTTGGGAATCAAAACCACTTACAAAAGATTTAACTGGTTTGAAAATAGGTTTAGGTTTTGGTTGTTCAGTCACATCATCTGGTTCAGTTAGAATGTACATGTCTCTGGTCACTGTTTTCACCACAACAGGTTCTACATACTTACATTCTTTTACTGTTCCTTCAACCTTGTTTGAATCAAACATATCATCATCAGTTGAATCATCATATACTATGTCATTTCCATTAACAGGATTGATGTTCAACACATTTTTTGGTTCCATATCTTCAACCAAAACTTCCTCAATCACACTCGGGGTATAATTTGCATTAAACGGTGGACAATAACCAACACCACCCTTAATCTCACTATCATCAACATTAGGACAAAAACCAACCCCACCAATAACCTTTTCTCCCGAAGCTTTATCATTATAATAATCCATCAAGAAACTAGAATTCTTATAACATTCAAGCTTTCGAAACAATTTTGTTACTACAGACTGTGACACAGCAAGTTCATTAATCTTCTTTTCATATTCAGCATATGACACATCGAGACAAAAAGCTTGGTCATTTACTTTGTTTTGCAAAACTTTGATATCATTTCTCAAAGAGTCAACTTTAGTTTTCAAAACATTTCATTAATGCACTTCCTTCAGCTAACATCTCTGCAATCTTTTCAGTAACCTTTCCAGCAGCTGCATCAGTCAATAATTCTTCATTTGAAAACTTTGGTGCACTTTTCTGAGGCAGTGACTCTTCATTTTCATTTACACTCCCAGAATCTGCAAAGTCACTATCAGAAGAACAATTTTCACTTCCATCTTCAGGATGAACCTCAGCCAGAAAAGCTTGACTAACATGAGCCACTATATCTTCCAAATGAATCCACAGTCATAATTTTCATCTTGCTGGGATATCAAAGCTATAGAAGTTGTTGAAGCACTTTCCTGTGACACACACTCTGGATAGATAGAGTCTTAGTTTGTACTTTCATGTATGTATTTGTCTTTGTTTTGTAAGTGTCTGTATGTATTAGTTATCAAGTTGTATTTACTTTTACATATTGACTGTTGTAGATTTCTCTAAGTGTTTTGCGCACTTGTATGTGTGCAGTAGATAGTTCCTGCGTACTTAGCAAGTACGCAAGAATACCTATGCGTACTTGCTAAGTACACATGAGCAAATTGCCTGCGCACTTGCTAAATGCGCAGACATCAGGTCGTGTATAAATAAGAATGGTTGACAGTAGATAAGTACGCAATCATAGGCATTCAGATTAGCAAATACGCAGAACTTTTAATCTCAGAACTTCTCTCGGTAACCTTCAAGTGTTTATAATAGACGAACGTTTATAGTGATTATCTTGTCAGTTTACTTTGTTTCGTAAGACTCTCCACCTAGTCACGGTTATTCTGCACCCGGTCCAACTAGTAGACCCACTTGCATGTGACAATCCGCCACACCCGAGGGACCTACAAGTGGTATCAGAGCCTTTGCTATTGATTTCGAGTGTTGTGAGTGAGTTTGGAGAGTTTTCTACAGAGTTTTACAAGCAAAAGGAGGTGTTTTTGTTGATTTTTGTGATAAAATAGGGGTAGCTCTTGAGCACTATTTTAGAAGCAAAAATCACTCAAAAACTGACTTTTGTTGTGTATTTTGAGTGTTTTGAGCATCAAAGGTTGGTTAGAAACAAGTTTCTGACCCTTTGGCTCATTTTGATTGTTCATCCGTCCGATTTTTGCCATCTCCGGTATGTTTCCAGTGATCGAAATAGTTTGGTGAGAGTTGGTGGAAAGGTTTTCTGCGTACTTACCATATCTGGAATAAAGTACAGTCTTGCTGCGTACTTACTAAATACGCAAGACTAATCTCTTGCGTACTTACTAAATACGCAAGACTAATCTTGTGCGTACTTAAGTTATATCCTGCGTACTTATCATTTACTCCTATGTACTTATCAAATACGCAAGAGCAAAACTTAAATATGCAAGACCATTCCTCTATGTGCGCAAGGCCAATATCAAGTGCGCAAGTGTCTCTGATTTTTCTGAAATTTGACTAAATGTTCACCATGTCGAATCTTCAGAACCTCGGAAACCTTTTAAACTATGACAATGAGATCGGTACTCCTCAGAAACCGCCAAATGTAAATGATTATTCTAACTGGAAGGCACGCTTTGAGAATTACATTTCTTAGAATGATTCTTCGTTATAGATTCCAATTCTAGAAGGCTATAAGCATCCCACACACATTTATCTTGATGATGAACTGCCTATGCCTATCTCTAAACTCGATGAAGAAAAAAAGAAAGCTTATGATCGAGAGAAGAAGGCTCTTGGTTCAATCACTATGGCATTAACTCGGGAGTTGTTCCATAGCTTTAGAGGTTATGACAATTCTAAGGATCTTTGGAGGGAGTTACAGAAAAGATTCGAGGGGAATAGTGATATCAAGAAGAGTAAATGGGATCTACTCAGGAAGAAGTATGAAGGCTTCAGATTTTTGGAGAATGAGTCTTTAGATGACCTCATCTCTAGCTTCTATCATCTGCAGACAGAATTGAAAGCTTTTGAGCTCAAGTATCCCGATGAAGAGTTGGTGGAAAAGTTTCTGGATGCTTTACCACCCAAGTTTGAAATGTACACAACCCTGATGAGAAAGAATCCAAAATTCTATGAAATGACAGCAGAGGAGGCAATTGGAAAAGTTCAAGCTCATAACATGAACCTTAGAAAGAAGGAGAGCTCAAGAAGACCTCAGATACAAGACCCTTCTATGTATCATGGGACGTCTTCTACAACCAAATCTTCGGGCTCTAGAATTGCCCTTTTCTCTGGAAACTCTACTGAAGAAGACCACTCAAATGGTTGTGGTGGTCATGCATGCTATGCATCTGGATCAGGTTGTGGATCTCATCAACAACATACCTCAAGAAATCCTCCCGCTACAACTTCAGCTAACCAATCAGCTATAGCCAAAATAGCCGAAGACCATGTAGCACTATTTTCATCTTGTATGCTGGCCTACGAGAACTTCATAGGTGGCAAGCTTACATATACAGAGACAATAGAAGAAGACTTCAATCAAGTGGATCCTGATGACATGGAGGACATGGATATTCAATGGAATATGGCCATGATATTGAGGAGAGCCAAGCGTTTCCTGAACAGAACAAGAAGAAAGTTCATTGGCTGGCACTCTAATGCCAAGGTTGGTTTTGACAAATCCAAGGCCAAATGCTACAAGTGTCTGAACTATGGACACTTTACTCATGAATGTCAAAAAGACAGAGCACCGGCTTCGGTTTTACCAGACCTAGCCAAGGAAACATCCATTGCTACAACAACTCAAACAACCACAATTAAAGCCACAGTGGTTCGTCCAATGCACTAGTAGCTCAACAGGACGACAGCTTTGATTGGGGTGTTCATCTGGAAGATGCCATCATTGCACAAACTCAAGTTGGTCTCATGGCTGAGATCATGAAGTTGATGGAAGCTGAGAAAAAAGAAACTGAGGAGAAGGAAGCTGAAGAAAGGGAAGCTTCTGTAGCTGATCAAGAAGAATCTACTACTACTGTTGCTCTCATGGCCATTGGAGAAGCAACAAGTTCATCGTCTGAGGTAGATTCTAATCCTTTTTCTGTCATTTCTTGTTCTAAATGTCTAGGCTTAAAACTTGAAAATTCTAAGCTCCAAGACAAGATCAAACCCCTTCGCATTGCAGCTCTAAGTTATAAAGAAAACGAAAAACGTTTTAAAGATTCAATTGAAACGTTGAAAAGGGAAAAACGTGACTATTCACTAAAAATGAGCGATCAACAGCTTCACTTGGAGATTGCATATAAGGGGTTGGAAAAAAGGACAATGAAATTAACAAGCTGCAAAATGAAATATTGCAGTTGAAATGTTCTAATGAGAAGTTAAAAAACTCTCGTTTTGTGGTGGAACACTACGAATCTGTAGTGAGACAAATGAATGGCTTAGGGATGGGTACTAATGCCATTCCTCCACCAGTTAGCGGGAAGTTTGTCAACAGCTTAGTAGACATTGATCTAACTTGTCTTGGTGAGTCCTCAAGAAAGGATGACTCCTCTAAAAAAGGATGATTCCTCAAGTAAGGCTAACTCCACATCTAATGAGGAGTTCTTTACTGCTTCTAATGATGGGTCGGTTAACACTTGCCATGAAGGAGTAGTATCTGAGGAGTTTTTATCTGAACAGAAAGTCAAGAAAAAAAATTATCACTAATACTGATAACTGTATTTTAACTGAACCCGATATCATTGAATCTAATGATAAATTAAAGGTAATGCTTTATGGGGGGTATAAAAATCTTAATCATGTAAAGAAAGAGGCTTTTTCAGCTCACTATAGACTTGGTTACAAAAAAATTTTGCAAAAATACTATACTCCCAAGAACCAATCTGTATCGGGTCAAACTCCTGTTCACAAATCAACTCCTCCTGCTCATAATGCTAAGTCATCTAATGCCAGATCTAATGAGCCTTACAGGAGAACTTACATAGACAAGAGGACTTGCTTTCACTGTGGCTTGGTTGGTCACATTTTTGTGAACTGTCCTTCAAAGAACCAAGGGAAACGGCCTATTGTTTCACAACCGGCTGTCATCCCTAAGTCGCCGTCAGTGAAATCTCCCAAATGTCCAAAACAAAATGTGGTGAAACCACCAGTTAAACCGATGGCAAAGCCATAGATCAAATCTGAGGCCAAACCATCTGTTTCAAGAAAGGTAAAGCAACCTGCTATACCTTGTGCATCTACCTCTGGTAGTACACGTACTGGTGAGAAACATGTGGTGAAACTGTCTAAGCCATAGAGGAGGAGAAGGAATAAGAGGTTGAGAAAGCTAGAGCAGCTGACTTCAGTTCAATCAGGTGAATCTTCCACAAGTCCACCTGCTGTTGTTGAACCAAAGTCTAATGTTCCAGTTAAGAAACAGAAGAGGTCCCGGACTAACAATTTAAAAAATTCTCAATCTCCTAATCCTAATTCTTTTAAAGATTCATCCATTTTGAACAGTCATCACGACTATGAGTTAAAAGAGGTAGTTTATTTTGAAAAGGATGGACGACCCAAGACCACTATGGCTTGGGTCTCCAAATCTAACTAATTCTTTTTGTGACTCGTGCAGGGACGTCCGAAGGGTACTATCTCTAACCGCTGGTATGTTGATAGTGGATGCTCCTGGCACATGACAGGAAACATGGCCTTGCTTCAAGATGTGAAACCATTCAGAGGCGGATATGTGGCCTTTGCTGGAGAGAATGACGGTAGTATCACGTGTCAAGGCGTGGTATCAAATGGTTTTGTCAGTTTTGACAATGTCAACTTTTGCGAGCAGCTGAAGCATAACCTGCTGAGTGTCTCCCAAATGTGCGACAAGGAGTACTCGATGATGTTTGATAAGAATGAACGCTTGATTCTCAAGCCTGTTTTTGAAGTTCTTGAAGATTGGATCATGATGAGAGCGCCAAGGACAAACGACACCTATCAGGTTGATATGAGCGTGGCAACAACCCCCTCATCAGTTGCTACTTGTTTGCTTACCAAAGCGATAGAGCTTGACTCTATCTTGTGGCATAGGAAACTCGGACATATTTCTTATCGTAAAATGAACCATCTTGTCCGAAACGGTTTGGTAACCGGTGTTCCTAAGCAGAGATTTACGGTTGCAGATGATTGTATGCCTTGTAAAAAGGGCAAACAACAGCGGAAGTCTCACAAGCCCAAGCTCCAAAACTCCATTGATACCCCTTTGGATCTATTACACATGGATCTGTTTGGCCCGATAAGTATCAGGAGTATTGGAGGTAAGTCGTTCTGTCTGGTTGTAACTGATGATTTCTCACGATTTTCTTGGGTGCATTTTTTAGGTACAAAGGACGAGACTGTTGATATTCTTCAATACCTGATCCTGAGCTTGGAATCTCTTTGCAAGCTAAAGGTTAGAAGAATAAGGAGTGACAACGGAACTGAGTTCAAGAATAATTTGATGGAACTTTTCTATCTCAAGAAGGTGATCCGTCACGAATTCAGCGCCCCGTATACACCTCAGCAGAATGGAGTTGCAGAACAGAAGAACATAAAATTGATTGAGACTGCAAGGACTATGCTGTCGGATGCAAAGCTTCCTGTCACGTTCTGGACAGAAGCAGTTAATACAACTTGTCACGTCTTGAACAGAGTTCTGGTTGTGAAGAGGCACAACAAGACTTGTTACGAGTTGATCAACAATTGACTTCCCAATCTTGATTACCTAGTTCCTTTTGGTAGTCCCTGTTCCTTGTTGCTACAGTACAAAGACCGCCAGTCTAAGTTTCATGCAAAAGCGATGGAAGGCATCTTCTTAGGATACGTTGCCAACTCGCCTTGCAAGAGAGTTTACAATATAGGAACTCGTACTGTCGAGGAATGGTTTGAAGTGGATTGCAGTAAACACACCATTCCACCAGAACCAACAGGTCCGGCTTGGGGTTTTTATTATGATGCGCTATTCAAGTCATTCAATCTTCCTGATCTATCTGCAGTTGACGCAAATGTTTATGAATTATTGGGTGGCGGCGATGACTCCAGTTTTTCTACTCGTGCTACTGTACCGATTGTAACTCCTGATTCCAATGCTGCATCTGCATCTGGAACTCATGACAATCTTGTTGACCTTTTCACAAAGGCTTTTGATCGATCCCGTTTTGAGCATCTTGTCAACTTGATAGGAATGTTCAATCCTGAGTGAAAAACTTGTTTTTCGTAAATCAATTCAATTCATGAAAGTTAAATTTTATTTTCTTTTAAGTTTTCTGTATAGTTCTTTTAACTTCCAAAAACATTTTACAAAATCAAAAACAAAATAGAAAATGGAGAAAATTTCAAAGTTAACTTGAGAAAAGAGGAAATGATAGTACATCAGAAATGATCTAATCGTCACAGACTGCTCATATGGGAAATGATTGCGTCATGCTTACTTAATTGTATAAATTATTATGTTTTTAATCAGCTTATTTACAAGTAATTTAAATTGTCAGTAGGCTGTATGCGTCTTTGAATCACTAGTAATGTGGAAACTTAATATAAAATTACAACTGTGATTTGAACCCATGTTTGCTAGTGTGTGTGCATAAAAGAATAGACAAGATCATTATCAGATAAAGAATGTTAGATTTTGGCAATAATTTTCTTTTGAGGCAGTTTCGGGTTATGTCGTTAGCACAATTAATGCGGTTCATCTCACTGCCCATACTCACAAGTATGCAAGGAGAGATTGAATCAAGACATGTCTCTACATCAACCGTTGAGCATGTATTCACCCTTGAATCACTCCTGATTCATTGTAATCAAATCCAGATAAAAGTTGGATTCCCTTACCTTATTCAAACACCATACTCATTATCCTGAATCATCATACCGATATTCAATGAAAAAAATCAAATGAAACCAAGACATATGAATCTCTCGATTCTGAATCTTATGATTCCTGATAATCCTTATGGATTCTGCTTGATTTTTCCTGTGCTAATAGATGTAACTTCATTCTGAAAATTTAGAAAATAATTAGGAAAATCTAAGATGCCTTAAGATAGTGCAATTTACATTATTGTAGCATATCAGTGGGGTACACGTTGTATATCTTATAATTAATAACTTAATACACAATAACGTGATACAAAGATGCTTATAGTTTCGTATATTATAATATTGTCAACTTGAATTACTTGTTTATGTGCTTATTATGTATGAATAAATAGTAATCCATGACATGATCCCATACTCTTTGATGTTTATATTGTATCGTTTTTGCTATTAGTTAGCCTGATATGATCATCTGCTCGTGTCTTTGATCAAAAATAGTTTGTGTAAATACATGTATATTTCTATCTAGAAATGATCAAAAACATTTTAAGTTTATGAACAGTTCAATCTTAATCAGAAAAAACCAAAAATATTTGTGTTTAACTTTCCTGAATTGATTGTGAATCCTCTTGATTGAATGTTGTTTATCTTGTTCGTTATTTGACTTGAAAAATCTTCATAACTTGAGTTGAAGTTTGCGTACTTAAGGGTTTCTGCGTACTTGACAAGTGCGCATGAAGTAAGCCCTGCGTACTTAACAAGTACGCAGGAGTTAAGTCTTGCGCACTTGTAAGTACGAAGGAGTTAAAGCTTGCACACTTAGAAAGTACGCACGACTGTTTGGTGTTGGGTATATATACAGGAGTTTGAAAATTTCAGACTTTTATCATTCAAACTCATCGTCTGTACATTTTCCCTCTGCAATTTTTAGTCAAAATCCGAGTGTTCCTAACCGATTTCTTGTCCCATCTCTAGTATCATCATCGTGTAACAATCAATCGGTGATAATCTTGAGCCAATCCATCCAAAAAAATCGCGATTTTGGACCGATTTGAACATTTGAAAATCTTAGGGTTTAATTCGAGCTTTTTAGTCAAATTATGGGTTGTTTGGGTAAAACCTTATAATTAAAACTTGATTAGAACCAGTGATCGACCCTTAATCAGTCCGTTTAATCCCTTGATTTTGAACTTAGACCCTCAATGGCCGACGGTTCATCTGGGTGGTAGTTTAAGTCAAAATTGGACCATATATCAGTGATTTGGTGTTGATGTTGGTTCCATGGGTCGTAATCACTGATTCCGACCTTGTGGTGACCTAATCCACCTCCTTGTTTGAACATCTGTTGATTTTTTATTTCTAAAAAAAATATGAACAAGTGCATTTCCTACGCACTTAACAAGTACCCAAGAAACATCTCATGCGTACTTGTTTAGTACGCAAGAGGAAATTCCTGCGTACTTGCTAAGTACGCAGGACCAACACTTGGGAAAAATTTCTAAGTCTGAAATTTCAGTTCAAAGAGTAACTGCTATACTGCGTCATGTTTATTCATTTCCAATGAAACTTGTTGTTCTGATTATGTTTTCTGTGTGTTTTTGCAGATTATGGCTCTAGCGTTTACGAACGAATTCAACCTGTTAGCTAATACTCAACCGGAATAGAAGGGTGCAGCGCTTTAGTATCGAGAGATAGTTGATTTCTTGAACTGTTCAAGAATCAGCTACGCTATTTCAGCCGACCCGATCGTTTCAAGACCTTATCTGGAGCAATTTTGGAAGACTGTGGAGCATGATTGCACGGTAACCCCCAATGTTATAGGGGCTACCGTGACTGGTCATGACATCGCCTTCTCTGAAGATACAGTTAGAAGGGTCCTGCAATTTTGAGATCTCTCGACCGACCTGACAGCCTATCTAGACTACTTTGTGGATGGCTGTTAGAGGGAACGAATGGGATAAGTCGGTGCGAGAGACTATGCTTCGTATAAGAAAATGTAGGTGCTTGACCAATGGAGATATTTTTCCCACGTCATGATCATGTGTATCTCCTCAAGAAAAGCTGGAAAGGATGCAATGGGTCATGACCTTGCTGCAACCATGGTTGGCTTATCTCTCAATAAGGGCTACAACTTCTCACGCTACATATTCAAAGCCATCAATGATCAGATTAACACGGCTGAGAGGTTCAGGTTCTTATTATACCCTAGGTTTGTGTAACTTCTGATAAACGATGCATTGCCAAACCTACCTGCTACAGGGGAGAGATTGCAAGTGAAAAGGGTGGACAAGAGGGTGTTTGCACAGTTTTTAAAGACATGCAGTGTAGATCCTACCCCTGAGCACACAACACTTTTTGGCCACCTTATAAATGAAGCATATGTGGCACCAGGTGACTGGAGATGGTATAGTCACGATTCGGAGCCAGAGTTGAGTGAACATTCAGATGAACAACAACAACAATAGGAGGAGGTTGAAAGTGAAGATAGATCGTCGGATAGTGGAGACAAAGGAGCGGGGAATAATGGTGCTGAGGGATCTGACTCCGAAGAGACAGTGTATGATTCTTCTAATTCCGATGATGCACCATCGCAGGTTCACCCGAGGAGAACGACGAAGGTCACCCTTCCTAAGTCGTCCTCAAAGAGAAAGCAACAGTCCACTAGCAGCGAATATGAGCCAGATTCTGACTCTGATGCTGCTATTCAAAGGCAAAGACGTGAAAGTGTTTATAAGAACAGGGGGGATAGGCAGCAACAACCTATTCCTAGTGAGGTGGTGGTGAGTCCTCAGCAGCAAGTACAAGTTTTAGTTGCGAGTTCTGATTCAGCTTCCACCCCACCTTCACAGCAACTATATAGGAGACAGAGGAGGAGGCCACAGGTACAACCTGACGTGGCAGTCACTTCAGTCACAGAGGAGGTTCTGTGGTAGTGACCTTCCCTATCACATATGCCTAGGTGGCGGTGACTACTCCAATTCTAACAGAGTCAGTCACCATCACCCCTTCCATAACACCTACAACCGTCATCACATCCACAATCCCAACAACCACCACTGATCATTTAAGTCAATCCTTCAACTATAGGGAATCTACTCAAGGGTTTGACTTCGACACCATCTTCTCCTCCCCAATTCACAATGCCGAAGCGTCATCATCAAGACATCCTGATCCTAATGATGCAAGGATAGATATTTTGGAAACCCAAGTTGCTGGATTATTGGAAACTATTCGGAAATCAAAGGAGGAATCTGACACTCAACAAGCACAGATTAATTCGCTGGTGGATGAAGTTAGGATTCTAAGAAGCCAGAGAATGGGGACTGGCGAGAGACTAAAGAACGTGATGGCCCAGAACAAGCTTCTAATCAGGACAAATGAAATGATTCTGGGTCACAGGTCATCTCTAGAGCTGTGGTTTGATACTCAATGGAAAGAGCATGAGCTGATGGTCAAACTGATTGCTGATCTGACAAAAAGCTTGATGCTCAGGGGGAGAAAGATAAGAAGAAGGAGAAAGAGAAGGAGAAGGAGAAGGAGAAGGAGAAGGAGAAAACTACTGGTGATGAGGCTTGTCTTCATGTTGACTTGACTAAGGATGACGACAAAGAAAAGGATCCCGAAGCCGGTCCTAGTGGAGGTGATCACCAAGCTTTAGCAATTGTGCCCATCTCTGCTATTCCAATGGCTCAGGGGGAGTCTACTCATCAAGAGGGTGGTGATACCTCTGGTGGTGGTGACAAAGGAAACTCAGCGGCTGATGTGCTTAAGGATCTATCTGATGATGAGATCTTATACTTAGAGCCTAACTATTCCAAGGAAGCACAGATTGATTCTCTCTTTAATCTAGAAGAAGGAGAGATCGACTCTGGTGATGATTGGGATAATGATGAGGATGTAGTAATTGAAATTCCCAAGGGCGACGGGGAAGGAGAGTATGAGTTAGAAGATGGAGAGATCTTTGAATTTCCATCCTTCGAAGCTCAGCTCGACACAGGTTCAGTCGGCATGCTAGTAATGTGGAAGCCTCGACTGAAGCCTCCCCAGTTGACCCTACACCTGTGGATCCGGAGGCACCAAAAGAAAAAGATATGCTTCTACTTCATCTAAGGGTCCAGCTCTTGTTTGGCAAAAGACATCTATCATAGACAAACAAGGGGCAACAGGGTTGATCTTGGCTGTAAGGTTCGAGGAGGATAAGCAGTTGTTCGTAATCAAAAGATCTGGGGGTTCAATCCTTGAAACCAACCAGTGAAGCGTTCAACTCCTTACCCAAATACGACCTTGTGAACCTAGCAAACCGAGAGCTGCTGGGTCATTCTAATCATGTAGTGGCGATGGGTTTGTGGGTTGTTCTACAGCAGGAAGGAAGATCTGGGAAGTTTGATATGTTCAAGCCTCAAGTGCCCAAGAGCGTCAAGGATAACACTGCAAGACATCCTGTGCTAAATACGCATGAGCAAATTGCCCTGCCCACTTGCTAAGTGCGCAGACATCAGGTCGTGTATAAATACGAATGGTTGACAGTACATATGTACACAATCATAGGAATTCAGATTAGCAAATACGCAGAAGTTTGTAATCTCAGAACTTCTCTTTGTAACCTTCAAGTGTTTATAATAGACGAACGTTTATAGTGATTATCTTGTCGGTTTACTTTGTTTTGTAAGACTCTCCACCTAGTCACGGGTATTCCGCACCCGGTCCGACTAGTAGACCCACTTGCATGTGACGATCCGCCACACCCGAGGGACCTACAGAAGTACTTGGTTTGGATGGATTGTCTTGAGAGTTAGAAGGTCCTTGATTCTGATTTCTGGATTTAGTACACTCTCGAGCAAAATGACCAAATTCCTGACAGTTATAACACTTCACCTTTGACTTATCCATGCCCATCTTGGTCTTGCTTGACGCTCCAATAAACTTCTTCCCAGTCCTCTTCAAGTGATCTTTTCCTTGTCTCAACCACAAATCCATGTTCCACTAAATATTCATTTCCTCTAAAGTATTTTTATCCAGCTGTTTGAAATCCTCCTCAATCATATCAGGATCAGTGATCTTACCACCAATAAAATTTTCATAACAGGTTAAAAATG
The DNA here is from genome assembly GCA_023525975.1 of Smallanthus sonchifolius. Classification (NCBI taxonomy): domain Eukaryota; kingdom Viridiplantae; phylum Streptophyta; class Magnoliopsida; order Asterales; family Asteraceae; genus Smallanthus; species Smallanthus sonchifolius. The sequence continues at coordinate 32,396,012 of CM042045.1, forward strand.
AAGCAATCATTGCCATCATATCATTTGCTGCCGATGAAGATATTTTAGTAGAACACGAATAACTATCATTCTTGCTATGAGCTGAACATCCAGAGTTTGAAGCAACAAAACATGTATTCCCTTGAGAAGAATTATCGGTAGGAACATCAGACGATTCACCTAAAAACAAAGCAACTCCACCAGATTTTGATGTACCTTTCCCAAAATAAATGCTTGGATCTTGATAAACTGTGTCTTTCTTTTGCTTGTGCAAATCATATGATTGAATCTTTCCCATCAAATCTTCAAGACTAATATCATCAAATCTAGATTGTTCTTTGATCACTATTATGTACATCTCAAAATGTACTGGTAAAGCATCCAAGAATTTTTCAAAAATCTTCCTGTTTTTATATGTAATGTCATTGTTAACCATTTCACCTAGAAAATGATAATATCTTGTGTCACACCCCCAAATTTCACTAACGGAGTTTTACCATTTTGGAAGGTGACAAACCACGATCTCACACATCAGCTACTTCAAACGACACTATATGGGACTTGAAATGCAATAACATAAAAGATCAAGGTTCAGAGTGTATATGCGAAAGTGTTAAACGAAAGTAAATGCGCAAAACAACGCGCCCAAGTCCAATTACAAACAAAACATAAATATTATTCAATAGATAATTATTTCAATTGAAGTCCAAGACACATGCATAACTTAACGTGATCCTGAGTGCCAACCTGAGAAAACATGTAAGAAAACGAGTCAACACTAGGTTGGTGAGTTCACAGGTTTCAATCATTTAAAGTAAAGCGTTTACGGATTATGTACATTCAATATATATATCAATAGGTTGCATGCCTATATTCATGTTTTTCTAAAGCGCTCGCAACCGAAACTGACAGTGTGATTGTTTGTTTGCCTCCAGCCAGGTCTATCAACTCTGACTATTGTGTTAAGGTCAATATAACACCCGTTCGTCCTCCAATCGAGTTAGCGCGACTAACGCGGGTGGGGTTTGTCAAACCCAGTAGTACTACCAAAATTACCTCGTTCATACCATATTAACGGTCCGATGTGTGTGAGGAATTTTCATGATAGTGTGTTACGCTTAGCCTCAACAGTGATATCATATGAATTACAAAAACCCAAAAAGGGTTGTGACATGTTTTCTCCCCCAAATAAAAATAGTAAAAGGGGCCGTGAAACTCACCTGCGTTGCGTAGTAGGTAGTATCACACAAGTAAGAGATTTGGTACACTAGTGTCAGCCTGCACGACTTACGTATGCCCTAGAGATACAAATATAACAGTTAGGGACACATTGGGATTTGTGACGACGACACGGGAGATTGAACGTCTTAACGCCTTCTAAGGATTAAAGAGCAGACGAACGTGTCTACGGAAATATATATATATTTCTTAAAATACTAATTAAAGATCAAAGTGTTACGAGTCGAACGTTAATAACAAATAATATTAAATAAATAAATTCGTACCATTTAGTCGTTTACAAAAGTTAGGAAAATAATATAATTTAATATATTATTTTTAGGTTCGAAGGATTGACAAATAATCATTTGTATGAAAAAATAATAAATATATTATTTTTAATCGAATGTATAAAACATGGGTAAATAATATAACAATTATATTAATAAATAGTTTAAACGTCACACAAAGTAATTAAACGAGTTTAAATAATATAAAAATATATATTGTTTAATAGGATTAATCACGGGTTAAAAATAATATAAACATATTATTTTATACGAAGTTACGGTTTGAAAATAATATAAATATATTATTTTTATTCGATAATAACATAAATATATTATTTATAAAAGTGGAGAAAATAATAAAATGGATTAATAAATTAAACCCGAGCCTACGGGTCGTTTTCTGGTTTAAACACATTTATATATAAATATAATAACATTAGGATTTGTTTACATATAATAAAGGTGGCTAGAAAATAAATTAAAAACCAAAACTGTGTGGAGAGACTCGAACCCGGGTCTCTCCCACACGAGCACAACATCTTAACCAACTCAGCTACTGACCGAATTGCAAACAGACCCGGAACAAAATGGTTTTATCAAACAAATCAAACAGGTTTCCCCCTCGTACACACCATCGATCGACCCCCAGCCCCAAACACAAAAATTTGATAACGACCGATCCGATTATCATAGGGGTTTTGTTCCTTACAGAATTCCGAACCTGGGGTGAGTTTTAATTTGAAAAACATCAAGCCTATTATCGTTTAATTCGAGATTGAAGGGCTGAAACCCTAGATTTGAAACACAAAATCGAATTGATCATTTTGTATGATATGAGTGACTGGAATCATATGGCTATCAATGATTATATGATTGCGAGTCTAATCCAGTAGTTTAATATCATTTAAATCGAATGTTGGTAGAGATTTGATAAAACATAAATCGTATGAACCCTAGGTTCTGGATCTTGAAGAACTTGGTGTTAAGGAATCAAATTAACATGGGGTTTTTACTGAGTACATGTTTGCGAATCTATCCATATAGTTTAATTTGATTTTGAATGTGTTTAAGATCAAAAACCCTAAATCCGAATATGAAGGAACCCTAGTTTCTGGGTCATGAACCATTCGATGATACGAGATTAAATTATAATAGGGTTATCAATATACAGGGTATTGCGAAACGAATGGCGTCGGTTAATTGAATTTAAACAGAGTTTGATGTAGAGTTCGATCAAATCGGTTTCACATGAACCCTAGGATCTGGTTCATGTGAAATTCGATATTGTAAACCTCAATCGTCTTAGGGCTTTTATTCTAAAGATGGAAACGAAACTCTAAGTGTGATTTGTTACCTCAATTGGATTCGAATTGACAGAGATCGACTAGGTGGGTTTCCGACTTCGAGGGGTTAGTCCTCCCGCGACCTTGACTGCTTCTTCGGCGCAATTGGTGTAGGCAAAAGCTTCTGGAGGATTCGAACAAGGTTTGCAGTGCGTTTGTTTTCTAGAATGATAGAACAAATGATCGAATTCATCGATTTTTGTTATAGATTCTATGGTTATAACTCGAATGACCATAATGAGGTTTAATTCAAATCAATGTCTGGTTTATTGAGTTAATAATGGCCGTATATGATCATGATCGTTCAGTTTCAGTTACAACTCCAACGGAATTCGATTTAGGCATGCGAATTGAACTCAAGAACAGCTAGGTTGACTTTCAAAAGTCAACAGAATCATAAATGGTCTAATTACAGATCTAGTCCTTGAGATTTTCATGTAAATGAGTTTAGGATTTAGCAGAACAAGTCCTTGTGGTTTGGGTTGGGTTAAGACTTGTTAGTTTGACTATCCAAAAGTTAACAGGATTTAAATCATGGATGTTGACTTTAAAAAGTCAAACAGAATTAGGTTAGTTTGATTTCCCTATCCATGATTTCCACCGGTTCTTCAACGTACCGTAGTTGTTGACCGATGTGTAGTTCCTCAAGAGGAACTACGAGTGTTTCGTCTGCTAGACATTTCTTCAAGTTTGAGACATGAAAGACATCGTGTACCCCACTAGGTCCTTCAGGTAGGTCCAGCTGATACGCTACTGGGCCAATTCTCGTCACTATCTTGAACGGTCTAACATAACGAGGATTCAGTTTGCCTCGCTTCCCGAAGTGAATTACACCTTTCCAATGTGAGACTTTGAGTAGAACTATGTCGCCTACTTGAAACTCTAACGGTTTACGACGCTTATCGGCGTAGCTCTTTTAACGATCACGAGCTACCGCTATACTGTTTAGGATTTGAACGATCTTTTCAGAGGTTTTGAATACTAGTTCGGGACCTGTAAGTTGGCTATCCCCAACTCCAGTCCAACAGATAGGAGATCGGAATTTACGTCCGTACAATGCCTCGAATGGTGCTGCCTTGAAGCTAGTGTGATAACTGTTATTCTAGGAGAACTCCACTAGAGGTAAGTGAGACTCCCAGGTATTACCGGAATCGATCACACAAGCTCATAGCATGCCCTCTAAGGCTTGGTTCTTAGATACCCAGTCCAATCCGACAATTACGTCGAAACTACTGAGTGTGATCGGCATAAGATCAATGTCAAATTTATGACTAGTCAGTTTAAGTTTACAACCCTTAATAACATGAGTTGCTTCTATTATTTGTTCTCCGGCTATTTCTATGTGTATTTGTCCTCTAACAGGGTTGGGGTTTTTCTTAGTAGGTTACTAAGTTTATTAGTCATAAAACTCCTATCAGCACCAGTGTCAAATAGTACAGAAGCAAAATAGTTGTTTAAAAGGAACTTACCGGTAACCACGTTGTGGTCATAAGAGCTACTCCGGATCCTAGCACAAAGGCTCGCCCCTTTACACCATTCCCTCCGTTATTGCTCTAGTTGTTATTATTGCCTTGGTGGTTGTTGTTGTTGTTGTCAATGCCACACTTCTTTAATTGTGGACAATCCTTTCGGAAGTGTCCCTCTTTTCCACATTCAAAACAACCCTTGGTAAGACCCGGTTGATGGAAGGGCTGCTTGGCTTGTAATTCCCCTCTGCAGTCTTTGGCAGCATGGCCCATCTTGCCACACCGCTGGCAACGGTTTTTGTCACAAGAACCGAGGTGGTGGTAATTACATTTGCTACACCTGGGGTGTCTCCCAATATAACCACTCTGATGCTGACCCGAAGAGATCGACTGGTTGAAGTTTTCCGTAGGTTCAAACCTACGTTGTTGCTGTTGTTGTGGCTGATTTGGCTGAAATCCCATGTTGTTATTGCTACTGTCAAACTTCCTCTTGTTGTTGTTAGTAGACTTGGATGCTGACTTCCGGGGAGGTAGTGTCCCTTGGGTAACGGCTTGGTCCGTCAATTTTTGAGCAAGACGGATGGTTTGTTGGATGGTAGTGGGGTTGGATGAAGTAACCATGCTCTGTATTTGTGGTACTAATCCACTGATGAACATTTCTATCCGCTTGTAGGATGGTGTAACTATGTGAGGACACATCCCCGCTAGCTCGTGCGAGCGAGTAGTGTAGAGTTCTATTTCAGAACCCTCCATTTTCAGATTCCAGAATTCTCCCTCGAGTTTCTGAATCTCATCCCTGGGACAGTACTCCTCCTTCATCAGGATCTTGAAGTCTTCCCATGGTGATGCATTGGCAATGTCCAGACCTAGCATCTGGACTTGTGCATTCCACCATGTGAGGGCAGGACCCTCTAAAGTTCCCGATGCAAATTTGACTCGGTCGGCCAGAGGCAAGTTACACATGGAGAACACAGATTCAATCTTTTCAAACCATCGGAGTAATCCGACAACTCCCTCAGCTTCACTGAATGTGTGGGGCTTGCAGTCCATAAATGTCTTGAAGGTACAGACATGCTGATTGTTCTGTGGATTGTTCGCTTGCCCTAAATTGGAAAGAGTAGGTTGGGTTTAGGAAATAGTGGAATAAATGCGTACGGTTGGTTATCTAGAGTTACGGTTAACAGGTTTACCTGCAATGTGTGCTGCTAAGCCTTCAGCAACACTGTCATTAATTAACGCGGCCAGTTCGGCTGGTGTCAGGTTTATATTTCCACGACCACCGTTGTGACCGCCACGTCCACGTCCGGTCATGATTCTTCATATTCACAAACACAAGAAATGAGTAAATATATCGCATATTAACATCGTTCAAGTGTAAGCAAACAGAAGGAGATGTGTAAAGACATGCAGGTTCATGATTTTAGTACAAGGCTAGCTTAAATCATAAGGCCATAGAATAACTAGTTCAACGCAACAGATCACTAGGATTTTATTGGAATGGGAACATCCTTACCCATTTAGGCTTTTATTTAAAACATAAAGAAATGACAAAATAAGATAAGATAGAATAAAATGGAATATCAAGCTCCACTGCCGGCGGATGAGACTACTGACTCAGCATCATCCTCCTCTACTTCCTCGGGCTCATCCTCAGGCTCAAAATCGGGTACTTCAGCTGGCTCTAGAGCTGATGCAAGTTGTATCTCTAACTCTCCAATTCTTTCCTGAGATTCTACTTCAGCCTCCTCGAGTACATTCACTCTAGCATGTAATGCCCTTACCTCGTCCATTAATGCATTATGCAAGCGGTCGGTGCCTGCCAGTTCTGCTACTACCAGATCTATCCTCTGATCCGTTTGTTTCTCCCCTCTTAATAGACCTGTGATCGCTCCTACTGCGTCTCTCATATTCCGGATCTCTCGATCCATAGTTGCTACAAATGCTGCAAAGGCTTGCTCCAAGTGACAAGGTAGCAATGGTAAACGTGGTTCTGATGATGATGAAGCTCCAAAGTATGGCGATGGAACTCGTTCCTGTCTAACCCATGTGTTCAGTAAACCGGGGTACCAGTCCCAGTCACTCCCATTCCGGATATGCATAGGCTCTCCATACACAATAGAGTTATCAATGGGTTCAAGCCTACGTCTCTTGGGCTCCGGTGATGCAATGGCAGGAATGTCATGTTCCTGATTGGTAAGTGGTGAAGATGGTGGTGTAGACATAATTCCTGAAACATAAGGAGTAGGTATCTATGTCGAGTGTCTATGCCAAGTAACTAATGTGTGTGGCTATAGTCTAGAATGCAGACCTAGTTCTCTATAACCAATGTCTCTGATACCAATCTGTCACACCCCCAAATTCCACTAATGGAGTTTTACCGTTTTGGAAGGTGACAAACCAGGATCTCAGACATCAGTTACTTCAAACGACACTATATGGCACTTGAAATGCAATAACATAAAAGATCAAGGTTCAGAGTGTATATGCGGAAGCGTTAAACGAAAGTAAATGCGCAAAACAACGCGCCCAAGTCCAATTACAAACAAAACATAAATATTATTCAATAGATAATTATTTCAATTGAAGTCCAAGACACATGCATGACTTAACGTGATCCTAAGTGCCAACCTGAGAAAACATGTAAGAAAACGAGTCAACACTAGGTTGGTGAGTTCACAGGTTTCAATCATTTAAAGTAAAGGGTTAACGGATTATGTACATTCAATATATATATCAATAGGTTGCATGCCTATATTCATATTTTGCTAAAGCGCTCGCAACCGAAACTGACAGTGTGTTTGTTTGTTTGCCTCCAGCCAGGTCTATCAACTCTGACTATTGTGTTAAGGTCACTATAACACCCGTTCGACCTCCAATCGAGTTAGCGCGACTAACGCGGGTGGGGTTTGTCAAACCCAATAGTACTACCAAAATTACCTCGTTCATACCATATTAACGGTCCGATGTGTGTGAGGACTTTTCATGATAGTGTGTTACGCTTAGCCTCAACAGTGATATCATATGAATTACAATAACCCAAAAAGGGTTGTGACATGTTTTCTCCCCCAAATAAAAATAGTAAAAGGGGCCGTGAAACTCACCTGCGTTGCGTAGTAGGTAGTATCACACAAGTAAGAGATTTGGTACACTAGTGTCAGCCTGCACGGCTTACGTTTGCCCTAGAGATACAAATATAACAGTTAGGGACACATTGGGATTTGTGACGACGACACGAGAGATTGAACGTCTTAACGCCTTCTAAGGAATAAAGTGTAGACGAACGTGTCTACGGAAATATATATATTTCTTAAAATACTAGATCAAAGTGTTAAGAGTCGAACGTTAATAACGAATAATATTAAATAAATAAATTCGTACGTTTTAGTCGTTTACAAAAGTTAGAAAAATAATATAATTTAATATATTATTTTTAGGTTCGAAGGATTGACAAATAATCATTTGTGTGGAAAAATAATAAATATATTATTTTTAATCGAATGTATAAAACGCGGGTAAATAATATAACAATTATATTATTAAATAGTTTAAACGTCACACAAGGTAATTAAACGAGTTTAAATAATATAAAAATATATATTATTTAATAGGATTAATCACGAGTTGAAAATAATATAAACATATTATTTTATACGAAGTTACGGTCTGAAAATAATATAAATATATTATTTTTATTCGATAATAATATAAATATATTATTTATAAAAGTGGAGAAAATAATCAAATGGATTAATAAATTAAACCCGAGCCTACGGGTCGTTTTCTGGTTTAAACACATTTATATATAATATAATAACATTAGGATTTGTTTACATATAATAAAGGTGGCTAGAAAATAAATTAAAAACCAAAACTGTGTGGAGAGATTCGAACCCGGGTCTCTCCCACACGAGCACAACATCTTAACCAACTCAGCTACTGACCGAATTGCAAACAGACCCGAAACAAAATGGTTTTATCAAACAAATCAAACAAGTTTCCCCCTCATACACACCATCGATCGACCCCCAGCCCCAAACACAAAAAAATGATAACGACCGGTCCGATTGTCATAGGGGTTTTGTTCCTTACAGAATTCCGAACCTGGGGTGAGTTTTAGTTTGAAAAACATCAAGCCTATTATCGTTTAATTCGAGATTGAAGGGCCGAAACCCTAGATTTGAAACACAAAATCGAATTGATCAATTTGTATGATATGAGTGACTAGAATCATAGTGCTATCAATGATTATATGATTGCGAGTCTAATCCAGTAGTTTAATATCATTTAAATCGAATGTTGGTAGAGATTTGATTAAACATAAATCGTATGAACCCTAGGTTTTGGATCTTGAAGAACTTGGTGTTAAGGAATCAAATTAAGATGGGGTTTTTACTGAGTACATGTTTGCGAATCTATCTATATAGTTTAATTTGATTTTGAATGTGTTTAAGATCAAAAACCCTAAATCCGAATATGAAGGAACCCTAGTTTTCCGGATCATGAACCATTTGATGATACGAGATTAAATTATCATAGGGTTATCAATATACAGGGTATTGCAAAACTAATGGCATCAGTTAATTGAATTTAAACAGAGTTTGATGTAGAGTTCGATCAAACCGGTTTCACATGAACCCTAGGATCTGGTTCATGTGAAATTCGATATTGTAAACCTCAATCGTCATTGGGCTTTTATTCTAAAGATGGAAACGAAACTCTAGGTGTGATTTGTTACCTCAATTGGATTCGAATTGACAGAGATCGACTAGGTGGGTTTCCGACTTCGAGGGGTTAGTTCTCCCGCGACCTTGACTGCTTTTTCTGCGCAATTGATGTAGGCAAAAGCTTCTGGAGGATTCGAACAAGGTTTGCAGTGCGTTTGTGTTTCTAGAATGATAGAACAAATGATCGAATTGATCGATTTTTGTTATAGGTTCGAAGATTATTACTCGCATGACCATAATGAGGTTTAATTCACATCAATGCCGGGTTTATTGAGTTAATTATGGCCGTAAATGATCATGATCGTTCAGTTTCAGTTACAACTCCAACGGAATTCGATTTAGGCATGCGAATTGAACTCAAGAACAGCTAGGTTGACTTTAAAAAGTCAACAGAATCGTAAATGGTGTAATTACAGATCTAGTCCCTGAGATTTTCTTGTAATTGAGTTTAGGTTTTAGCAAAACAAGTCCTTGTGGTTTGGGTTGGGTTAGGTTAAGACTTGTTAGTTTGACTATCCAAAAGTCAACAGGATTTAAATCATGGATTTTGACTTTAAAAAGTCAAACAGAATTAGGTTTAGACTACTTACATATTTAGTCCTTGTAATTAGAGTTTGAAGGAATGACAGAAACAGTCCCTGTAGTTTGAGATAAGTTAGTTTGGTTAACTTTAACTGGATTTAAATAACGAAGTTAAACTGAAAAGTCCGGATTGTAACATCTTGTCATGAGTTCATCCACAGACTCTCCCTCAAAGTGTTTAAAAACACTGAACTGCTTTTTTAATAATTCCTTTCTGCTCTTTTTGATATCTGTGTTTCCTTCACACCTTTTAGCCAAACCTTCTCAAAGGACACGATAAGTCTTGAACTTCTTGAAAGTATGATAGATATCCAGAGGTAAACACATTGATAAAGCTATAGAGCTTTCTTTTCACGATCATACAGCTTCTTTTCATCATCATCAAGAGATGAAATTGGTTTTGGTGCATCCGACACACCCATATGACTATGAACAGGATGCTCATATCCCTCATTGATAGGAATCCAAAGACTTGTATCATTGATATTAACATAATTCTCAAACCGACTCTTCCAATTTGAATAGTCTTTGAGATTCATAAGTCTCGGTGGCTTGGTTGGAGTTCCAATCTCATTGTCATGATTTAATAAGTGAGTCATATTGGTCACTTGACTAGAAGTAGACGACATTCTTGAACACGTCAACACTTAGAAAAAATTTAACAAGTTTCTGGATGAAGCGAACTTAATAACTTCGCCTGACAAGTTCGCCTAACTTGACTTAAGCGAACTTAACAACTTTGCATGACAAGTTCGCCTAGCTTGAATGAAGCGAACTTAACAAGTTCGCCTCTTAAGTTCGCCTAAACAAGTTCGCTCTGACAAGTTCTCTTGTAACAGAAGAACAAGTTTGCCTGCATCAGCTGAAGAACAAGAAGGATAGTTCTAACACCCAAACGCACGAACATGTCTAAAAATCTCCATAAATCATGATTTTGAATGAATTAGAGAAATTCCTTCTGTAGGATTCTTCAAATATCAATTTAGAATGCTTCTATCGGAACAATTTTGGTAAAACAACACCAAAAATGAAAGAATCAATCAAAATTCAGTCCAAAAAGTAGCAAACTTTCAAGAACACAGAAACTTCCGAAAATCTCCATCTTGTAGTGAAAAATCGACCGAGACGAAGTCAAATAACAGTAGCTAATCAAGAGCAAAATCTTTGATACCACTTGTAGGTTCCAGCGGGTCTACTGATCGATATCTGCTGTAAAACACGTAATACGAATACGAAGTGCGGAATCCTATCGTATATGTACGTCTCGAATAATACCGAATGTAAAACAACCACACAAGACACGATTTCGATGAAAGCTTCTTGTATTATCTCACAAATAGTACACACGAATGAATCCTCTGTTCTAAGTTCTAACTCTTTCGTCTTCTCTCCTATTTTTCTTCTTTTTAGATCTGAATCACTCATGAACTATTTATAGCCACACATTCTGCACCTAAGTTCGCCTCTCTTAGTCCAGGCGAACTTGTTAAGTTCGCCTCTCTTAGTCTAGGCGAACTTAATAAGTTCGCCTCAACTATACCAGGCGAACTAGACAAGTTCGCCTATGCAAACTTAAACTTTTACAATACAAAACAAACAAAACGTTTAACATAAAGACTAATCTATTACAAGGCTTCTTGTCATAAAACATGCTCCAACACAAAACAACTATTTGTACTAATTACATGTAATCGGATGGGCTTGGGCCTGGGCCGCATACTTCAAGTATGCGGTTGGGAGACGCAAACTTCAAGTATGCGGCTGGGCCATGAAGTATGCGGCCGCATACTTCCAAAATGTTGTCTTCTGAACTTCCCGGTAATCTCTTGATGCATTAGCCTATTAGGTTTAATACTTACATCATGGGACCCAACCTCTTTCCACTTTCACCTCTTGCCTTTAGGAAGTCCATCATGGCCTTCCTTTCTTCATGTCTCTTTATGTTAAAGGCAATGACTTTCCTAGATTTCATTCGGGCCTTTTGTTCTTCTTCAACCCTTTTCTTCTTGGCCAGTTCTACAAGTTGACCCATAAAGGCCCTGTAAATTTCTTTATTGGATAACTTCTCAAGGTAGTCTGCATCCTTACCTTGAGAGATTAGAACTGCCATCCTTTCCTCCCGCATCTCCTTTACAAGTTCAGAGTCAGTGATTCTGAACTTGGCTTCTTCAGCTTTCTGCCTCTCTTTCTCTCTCTCTCTCTTCATCTTCTTTATTGAGTTGTTCCTATAGCTGGAGAGCTAAAGCTTTATCTTCTTTTATTTGTGAAGCTGTAGGAACATACATTTTAGTTCTATCCAGATGCCTTGCATGCAACTGGATCTATTGTTCTCTATAGAGCATGGCTGCTTTTCTTTCTTGATCTTTCTTCAGCTAAGCCATCTCTTCCTCTTCTCTTTCTCTTCTTTTTCTTTCAATTTATTTCTTTTCTTCTTCTATTTTGTTTTCTTCTTCTTTCATGATCCCCTTCCCTTTATTTTTATTGGATGCCTCTGCTTCAACTTCATATATCACAACAGCAGATGTGGGGGTTTCTATTGAGACCTCAGCTTCAGCTTCATTGGTAATTTGAGCAGTAGACATAAAGGGGGAAGTTTCTTCATCACTTTTACCCACTCTTCACCTGTCACTGACTTCCATTCAGTCATTACTTTCTATTTTTCCCTTCTTCTATATTCTTCTTCTGCATTTAGAATGACAGTTGGAGAAGTGGGAAGGGATAAATCAGAGTCAGATTCATCCATTGCAATCTTTCCCTCATTTTCCAGAAAGTTTTTGACAACGAGGATCATTTCTTGACTTCTTTTAGAGTTGGTATTGATCGCGTTGTCAAGGTCAATCAAAAACAAGTATTATAATCCGTAGCTACCTTAAACTATAGTATAATGGAGTAGGGTATCGTATCCACAGGGAATTGGTGGAAAGTGTTTGTTTTATGAAAAATGTTCGTGTTTTGATTAAAAAGCAAAAAGCTTTAACTTTGTAAAAACTATTAAGAGGAAACAGATCGCTTCCGGGTTCAGATTACAAGTTCGGTGATTACTGGTTTGTACTTATTGGAAGTTACATAGACATAACTCATTAATCAGATTGATAAATAATTAACATTCAAATAATGACTGTATTGAGCAACGATTGTAAAATCGAATGCTTGACACAAGTTAATTACCTAATAGTTAATTACCAATTCAGAATACTAATCATAGATACACAATGGTTCACAATAGATAACCGAAAAACTGATGCATATGATAAATCAATAAACTAAACATGTACAATCAATCCAATCAATTCTAGAACTCAAACGATTACAAGAATACTTGACCAAATCAAATATGAACATAGGTATATCACTTACAAGCAGATCCTACACCCGGAAACGACACGAAGAGATTAGCCGCTCATCGACATCGTCATCGATTCTTCAATAATTGTTCTTACTTGATCTAGCATAAAAAACTAGTAAAGATTGAAACTTTATCTCTATAAATCACCTCAGGGAAGCTCTGGATCGTAGAATAACAAGTTAATTTGACTTTAGACTCCTCCATGCTTTATAATTGAAATTAGGTTAAATTTTCTGAATTTATGAATCTTTGCGTGTCGCGAATAGGATGGATGTTCTTCGCTTGGCGCGAAGAAGAAATTAGTCGGGTGGGCTTTTCAAGGCGCTCGTGTGTCGCGAAATTCTTCCTCCTGATCTTCGCGTGGCGCGAAGAACCTAAATTCCACATTTTTTTACTTTTCTTGACTTTAACTTCTCCGGGGCCCGTGCATGCTACTATCCTCATGATTTTAAGCTCATGTTTTCCCACACACTTAGCATATTAAACCTGTAGTAGACACAAATACGTAACGCACATAAAACAAACTCGATATACAAATCTAAAAGCTTAAAACTACGAACTTAGACTCTTATATACGAGACATTTAACGTCACATCACATCCCCACACTTGACCTTTTTCTACCCGAAAATGAATTATGCATGGAATCATAATCAAAAAACTTGCAATTTATTTCATTCTTTTATATCTTTTGATTTCTCAACATGTTAACCATTACAATTTGTATTTCGATCTGATTAAACCCAACCCCCGACTCTCGAGCCCCCAATTCTGTGATCTATAATATTATACATTACCGAGCATACAGTCTATCTATGGGTCTCACACTCAGAAAGCTACGAATCATCCTAATTCCATCTCAAGGTCATGTTTAGTCCAGGGTTAAACCTTATAGATTTCCCACCATTATAAGCATAAATTTATTTGTTTTAAAAATTAGATGAATTGTGGATCGATGGGTGAATGTTTATCTTTAATTAACACTTATGAATAAACCTAACCCAGTGGTGTTTCAATCACGCTGGAACACGATATATGACACGTAGGCTATAGTTTTTAAGCAATGAAGTACATAAGCTTCGGAACATGAGTGTATCCTTCAAGTCGCCATTCCGAAGGAAAACACATAAACCTAACTCAGATATCCAATTATTGATCACTTAAGTCCGCCCATGGGTGTATCAACCAAGTCACTATCACGGAGGGTAACACGTGTACTGAACCTAAGCTCTCAATTTTTAATTAATTATGCTCATTCAATTGATGGATTATGGAATGCGGGTGCCACCAACTTTCGGATTTATTTTCATAAAAAGAAAGTAGTGTGCAAAAATTTTAAAAACTTATAAATTCTTGTTTATAGTGGTACCTATCACCCTATATTGATAGTTTCGACCATACCGACACCCCTAAAATGAGAACCCAAAGATATCTTGAATTAATTATTCATTTTAAATTAGATACACTATGAGTATATTTAATCTATTAAGTCGGTTGGGCCTACCAAAACGTTACAAATTAGATATGTTTGATCATCATTATTATTCAATTAATTTCTCATTGTACTATCATTTTCCATTTAGTTGCAAAAATCTAATCCAGGGAAATTTTTTAAAATTTTTAATTTTTTGTGACTCAAAAACTAAAAACAAAGGACACAAACAAGACACAAAGGACACAAACTGTAGAAGCATGTTTTAGTAACTATAGATTAAATTCTATGTATCAGTGTACTAGGTTAGTTCGAAGGAGGGTGTTCCTGCATACTTAGCTTGTTCACCAGTTTGGTCCTGTGTACTTAGTAAGTACGCAAGGCTTTTACCTTGCATACTTGTCAAGTACGCATTGCGTACTTATACAAGTACGCAGGTAATGTTCCTAGCCCTTTAAATAAAAGACTTGTCTTCATTTGTAGGTGGAACTCTGGAACTAGGTCGAGAGGTGTCCTGGTCGGGACGAGCTCTCCCGACCCCTGGACCGTGAGCTTAGATGAGAGATGTGTGCTCTTTCGGTATGTAGTCTGTAATACGGGATGACTTCTATGTTATGGATTACGTATCGTTTCATTCTCTTGTTTGTTGTTCATGTATTCTCTGTCTCGTTTGATTAGTTCCCACGCAAATCACAGAATAGGTCCGTGTATTTCCGCTGCGCGACGAGGCTGCAGGGACCTACAATAATAAAAAAAATGTATCATCAATCGCGATTTCTCGTGTAAACTATATTTTTCATGCTCATTGGTCAAGCATGTGTTCAAGATTTGATGTGATTCAATTATGATGGGATTTCTCATTTGGGATCTGGGCGGAATCCAGATAAACAACCTAGTTATGGAACTTCACCATGGTGAACGTGTACAGATTAGGTGTGAACCAGGAATGAATATCTAATTGAAGAACGTTAGACTTTGGATATAAGGTGATCACTGCTGAGGATGATTTTGTGTTTGATTCTATCAAGTGTTTTCAGGATGAAGCTGGATATCCGTTGGATTATTAGTTGAAGATGGAACCTTTTATCATTGGCCGATGGGATAGGAAACATACTCTTGTTTCTGGTCTAGTCAGATGGAGCTTAAACTGAAAGGGGAATTTGGAAATGAATATCTTCGAGAATTTGGTTAACTCGTGAAGATACAGGATAGAGTTGGACACATCTGGTGTGAAGACTAAAGTTTATCTTACTGGAATTCCAATGGGAGCTGATTAGTTTGATGCAGGTTATTGGAAATTCAAAGTCTCTATCATATATCAGCTGATTTGGAGTTGTCTTAGTCTACTATTGTTACCTGGTTATGAAGACATTGTCAGACTCAGAGTTCTAAGTCAGGGTGGAGCAAGCTACTGCTAAGAGGATGAACTACAATGAGTTGTGTTGGGTTAGTTGGTTCTTATTGAAACACTTGGTTTGGTTTACAATGAAAGCTACAGTTTTGAGGGAGTCGTGTTTATCACTCGGCAACTGAAGACTGAGGTTTGAAGATTTGAAGATCTCAAGTGGAATGCCAGAAGATCAAGCCTCGCCAGAAGACACGCGATGTCATTAGTTTAGAGGGAGTCTGTTAGGACATTCTTTGTAAACTGATGATTATCAGTGTTAGTGATAGATAGAATTTGATGCTATAGTTAAGAGGGAGTTTGTCGAAGCATGTTTTAGTAACTATAGATTAAATTCTATGTATGGTGTACTAGGCTAGTACGCAGGAGGGTGTTCCTGTGTACTTAGCTTGTTCACCAGTTTGGTCCTGCGTACTTAGTAAGTACGCAAGGATTTTGCCTTGCGTACTTGTCAAGTACTCATGACCAAACCCTGCGTACTTTGACAAGTACGTAGGTAATGTTCCTGCCTCTATAAATAGAAGACTTGTCTTCATTTGTAGGTGGAACTCTGGAACTAGGTTGAGAGGTGTCCGGTTCGGGACGGGTTCTCCCGACCCCTGGACCGTGAGCTTAGATGAGAGATGTGTGCTCCTTCGGTATGTAGTCTGTAATACGGGATGACTTCTATGTTATGGATTATGTATCGTTTCATTCTCGTGTTTGTTGTTCATGTATTCTCTTTCTCGTTTTCTTAGTTCCCGCACAAATCACAGAACAGGTCCATGTGTTTCCGCTGCGCGACGAGGCTCCAGGGACCTACAAGAATAAAATTAAACGTATCATCAACCATGATTTCTCGTGTAAACTATATTTTTCGTGCTCATTGGTCTAGCCTTAAATCCGAGTTTGTTATCACTTCATTTGGTGTTTGGAGGGCTAAGGGTTTGTCAGATGATGTTTTCTAATATTTTGGAAGCATCAATTTCTCAGATCCATCACTTTTCGAGCATTCTCTACAAGATCCGTCAAGAACGCTGTTATTTTTTGTTAAGTACGCAAATTCAGCTTTTCTGCGTACTTACTAAGTACGCAAGGGTTTTGCCCTGCATACTTACTAAGTACGCAAGAGAAGTTGTCCTGCGTACTTGTTAATGTAGGTCCCCGGGTGTCTCGGATCGTTACGTGTGGGTGTGTGACTACTCGGACCGGGTGCGGAATGCTCGTGACTAGGTGGAGAATCATGCAACACAGAGTAAACCGACAATGAAATCACTTTCAAACTCCGTCTATTATAAACTTGAAGGTTACAGAGAGAATATACTAAGTGCAAATGTCTGCGTACATAAATTCTGTCAACCTATTCTATTTATACTAGACCTGATCTCTGCGCACTTAACAACTGCGTAGGGCAAATTGTTCATGCGTACTTAGCAAGTACGCAGAGAATTCTTGCGTACTTGCTAATTACGCAGGAAGTAATTCCTGCGCACATGCTAAGTGCGCAAAACACTTAGAAAAATTATAAAAACTAACATGCATTAGAAATTACAAATTGATAACTAATACATATAGAAACTACAATACAAAGACTAATACATACTAGACAAGTACAAAAGCTTAGACACTATCCAGAGTGTTTGTCACACAAAAGTGCTTCAACAAACTCCCCCTTGACAACAGCTCTGGATTGTGTTCGGTCTTCACTACTCCCCAACTTTAGCTTCCATCTTCTTCTTGTAGTCAAGGCAGAACATGATCACCTTGTCTTCTATAGAAGCAAGGAACTTTGTCCACTCGTCCGTGTACATGTAGTACTTGTCAGCTAGTGCCTCCAGATCTTTCACAGAGAAGTTTATGAAGCAGACTTAATTAAACACTCTAATCAGTTCCCTTGGCACTAGGCGTCCACTATCGGACCACACCTTTCCAATCACCACTGCCTCGCCCGATTTAGGATCTACGTACCAGTACCATATGTTACCGAGGATATCCTGTGATAACTTGCTCAGGGAAATCTTGGTTTCACACAACAATGGTTTGTATACCAGTTTCTTTAAGCTTCTCTTAGTCACAGGATGTCTAGCGTTCATGTCCCTGCCTCGCTTGGGCACTTGAGGCTTAAACATTTCGAATTTCCCAGATCTTACCTCTCGCTATAGAACCTACCACAAACCCATCGCTATTGCGATTTGAGTGACCCATCAGCTCTCTGTTTACTAGGTTCACGAGGTCGTATCTTGGCAAGGAGTTGAAAGCTTCGCTGGTTAGTTTCAAGTATCGAACTCCCCCAGCTCGTTTGATAGCAAACAACTTCTTATCCTCCTCGAACTTCACAGCTAAGATCATCCTTGTCGCTCCGTGTTTATCTATGATTGAAGTCTTTTGCCAGACAGGAGTCGGATCCTTCGATGAACTTGCAGGCATATGTTCGTCTTTCTGTGCATTTGGATCCACAGGTGTAGGGTCGGTAGGGGATCCTCAGTCGGCGGCTCAACAGTACTAGCAGGCTCGACTGAGCTTGTGTCAAGATGAGATTAAAAGGATGGAACTTCGAAGATCTCTCCTTCTTCAAACTCATACTCTCCTTCCCCGTTGACCTTGGGAACTTCGATTACCACATCATCATCTTCCTTATCCCAGTTGTCACCAGAGTCGATCTCTCCCTCTTCCAGATTGCATAGAGCTTCGATCTATGCTTCTTTGGAATAGTCTGGCTCTAAGAATAAGATCACATCATCCGACACGTCGTCAGATAAATCTTTCAAAAAGTCAGCCACCAACTTTTCTTTATTGCTACCTGAAGCATCACCTCTACCTTCACTCTGAGTGGACTCCCCCTCAGCCATAGGCATGGCAGAAATGGGAACAATCACCCAAGCCGATGATTGCTGCTCACTTCCACTTGGTCCGGCTTCAGTATCCTTGTCCTGATCATCACCCTTAGTCAGATTAACTAAGTGACAGGCCTCTTCACTGCTAGGCTTAGGTGGTTGCTTCTCCAAAAGTTCCTTCAACTTCTCCCCCTGAGCAGCAAGCGTCTTCGCCATATCACCGACCAATTTCACCATAGTGTCATGCTCTAACCACTGCTTGTCATTAGCCGCCCATGTTTCTTCAACGCGACTAATTCATCAATCAAAGAGTTTATCTGGCCCTGTTGCTTGTCAGATTCTTCTCTTGATTTTTGTACCGTTTCAAGAAGACTCGCGACTTGAGTTTCTAGGGTAGTGATCTGTGTATCACGAGGATCATGTCCCCTGGAAGACGATTCTTCGGCTTGATGAGTTGGGAAGGTGAAGATTTCCTTGAAATCAAATCCATGAGTAAAATATAACTCATGAAATGGTTCACTGATGTGTTGAAGAGTGGTTGTGGGGATTGAGGTAGGGATTGTGGTTGTTTGAATGGTGGTAGGAGTGATGGTGACAGACTCGGTTAAAATTGGAGTTATCACCGCCACTTGGACAGATGGTATAGGGAGGGACACTATCACAAGAACCTCCTCTGTGATAGCAGTGATAGCCACATCAGGTGTTACACGTGGCCTCCTCCTCTGTCGCCTGTAAAGCTGTTGTGAAGGTGAGGTAGAAGTGGAATCAGTACTCGCAGCCGTTACATGTGCTTGCCTCTGAGCACTGACTTCTACCTCACGAAGGATAACTTGTTGCGGCCTATCCCCCCGTTGCTTATTAATACTTTCTCTTATGCGTCTCTGTATAGCAACGTCCGAATCAGAATCGGGGTCGTATTCACTGCTAGTCTCTTGTCGCTTTCCCTTGGAAGATGACTCGGGAAGGGTCACCTTCGTCAGTCTTCATGGGTGTGCCTGGGATGGTGCATCATCAGAATCAGAGGAATCTGACTCGGTCGTTTCTGAGTCGGAATCTTCAGCACCCCCAACTCCCTGTTCTTCGTCTCCTTCTTCTTCAGACATTTCATCTTCAGATTCAACTTCCTCTTCTTCCTGTTGTTCATCATTGTGTTGACTGAGTTCAGGCTCAGACTCTGCACTATACCATCTGAAGTCAGCAGGGGCCACATATGCTTCATTAATTAGGTGGCCAAAGAGTGGAGTATGCTCAGGGGTAGGTTCTACACTACCTGGCGTTAAGAACTATGAGAAAAATCTCTTGGCCACCTGTTTGACTTGAAGTCTCTCTCCAATTGCCGGTAGATTAGGTACAACATCATTAATCAACCGCTGCATGAACTGAGGGTGTAATAGAAATCTAAACCTATCAACGGCATTTATCTGATCGGTGATAGACTTGTAGATATATTTTGAAAAGTTATAAACCTTGTTAAGAGAGGGCAACCATTACAGCTGCCAA
This sequence comes from Smallanthus sonchifolius, assembly GCA_023525975.1. Classification (NCBI taxonomy): domain Eukaryota; kingdom Viridiplantae; phylum Streptophyta; class Magnoliopsida; order Asterales; family Asteraceae; genus Smallanthus; species Smallanthus sonchifolius. Next base: position 32,416,109 of record CM042045.1, read on the forward strand.
GTCATGCCCCATGGCATCCTTTCCCGCCTTTCTAGCAGATAGGCACATGATCATGACGTGCGCGAAGCACCGCCACTGATCAAGTACCCAAATCTTCTTGTACGAAGAGTAGTCCATGGTACCGACATACCCCATCCTTTGTCTCCAACATCCATCAACGAAGTAGTCAGGGTAACTCACCGGATCAGTTGATAAGTCCCTAAACTGTAGCACACGTCTGATGGTGTCTTCATAAATAGCAATATCATGACCTGCTACAATAGCCCTAATGACGTTTGGGGTTACTGTACAGTCGTGATCAGCAGATTCCCAGAATTGCTCCAGATACGGTCTTGAGACAATAGGATCAGCAGAGATGGCATAGCTGATCTTCGATCGGTTCAACAAGTCGACGATCTCCCTATATAGAAGTGCAGCACCCTTCCACTCGGGCTGTGTTAGAGCCAGTAGATTGAATTCGCTAGTAAATGCATGAGCCATCACTGCATAAACAAACAATAAACACAATAAGAACAAGAAACATCATTGGAAATGAATCAAACTTGACTTGATATAGCAACTACACAATGAACTGAATTTCAGACTTAGAAATTTTTCACAAGTGTTCTTACTGTGTACTTAGCAAGTACGTAGGGGTTAGTTCTTGCGTACTTGTTAAGTACGCAGGAACTTTCACTTAGACAAATTTCAAAATTCCAAAATTCAACAGATGTGAGGCATTGATGTGGATTAGGGTCACCACAAGGTCGAAATACATGATTAGGACCTATGGAACCACTATCAACAGCAATGAGTTGCTAGACTCGTCAATTTTGACCTAGCGGTCAAAAGCAAAATCAAACCCTGATACAAATAATTTAGGAGTCAATAAGCTTCGATTAGAGACTAATAACAAGTTTTAGGTCTTAACTTTCATTTAGAACAACCAAAATCGGTAAAAGCTTCACTATCAAGAACATAGAGAGTCAGTCAATAATCGGAGATGTAACAGGTTAAATGTACTGGGATTCTCACCAATGATTAGTAAGGAGAAGATGACACAAGGATTGGGAAGAAAAAAACGATTAGGAACACACGAAAATCTTGAGTGAAAAAGAGCAGGAGGTATTCAACAGTGAAACGTTTGAAATGAGATGAAACCCAAGAAAAATTCTAACTGATGTATATATACCGAACACAAACTGGTCGTGCGTACTTGTTAAGTGTGCAGGACTTAACTCGTGCGTACTTACTAAGTACGCATGACTTAAGTCTTGCGTACTTGTTATGTAAGCAGGGTTTACCTCATGCACACTTAATAAGTACGTAGAGACCCTTGTGTGCTCAAACTTCCAACTAAAATTATGAATATTTCAAGTCAAATAACGAACAAGATAAACACATTCAATCAAGAGGATTCAAAGTCAATTCAAGAAGGTTAAACACAAATATTTTTGGCTTTTCTGATTAAAATTGAACTGTACACAAACTTAGAATCTTTTTGATCTTTTCTAGATAGAAATATACAAGTATATACACACACACTATTTTTTTTCAAAGACACGAGCAAATGATCATATCAGGCAAAACTATAGCAAAAACGATACAAGATAAACGTCAAAGAATATGGGATCATGTCATGGATTACAATTTATTCATATGTAATAAGCACATAAACAAGTAATTCAAGTTAGCAATATTATAAGATTTGAAACCATAAGCATCTTTGTATCACGTTCTTGTATGTTAAGATATTAATTTTAAGATATACAACGTGTACCCCACTGATATGATACATAAATGTAACTTGCACTATCTCAAGGCATCTAAGATTTTTTCAAAGATTTTAAAATCTCCAGAATGAAGTTACATCATTTAGCACAGAAAAAATCAAGCAGAATCCATAAGGATTATCAAGAATCGTAAGATTCAGAATTGAGTGATTCGGATGTCTTGGTTTGATTGGATTTTCTTCTATGAATATCATATGATGATTCAGGTTAATAGATATGGAGTCTGAGGATTTAGGTAAGGTGATCCAACTTTTATCTGGATTTGATTTCAATGAATCAGGTATGATTCAAGGGTGAATACATGCTCAACGGTTGATGTAAAGACATGTCTTGATTTAATCTCTCATTGCATACTTGTGAGTATGGGCAGTGAGATGAAACGCAGTAATTGTGCTAAAGACATAACCCGAAACTGGTCTCTTAAGAAAATACTTGCTAAAATCTTACATCCTTTATCTTTATAATGATCTTTTTGTATTCTTTTACACACGCACATAGGCATACATTGGTTCAAATCACAGTTGTAGTCTAAGTTTAGTTTCCACACTACTAGTGATTCAAAGACGCCTACAGCCTACTGACATTTCAAATAACTTGTAAATAAGCAGATTAAAAACACAACAATTTAAACAATCAAGTAAGCATGACGCAGTCATTTCTCATATGAGCAGTCTATGGCGTTTAGATCATTACAGATGTACTATCATTTCCTCTTTTCTCAAAATAACTTTGAAATTTTCTCCATTTTCTATTTTTTTGAATTTTTGTAAAACATTTGAAAAGTAAAAGAACTATACAGAAAACTTAAAAGATATAAACATTAACTTTCATGAATTGAATTGATTTAAGAAAAAAAGTTTTTACTCTGGATTGAACATTCCTATCAAGTTGAAAAGGTGTTCAAAGTGGGTTCGATCAAACGCCTTAGTGAAAAGGTCAACAAAGTTGTCATCCGTGTGAACTTTACAAGTTCAATGAGATGCTTTTCAGCACAATCACGGATGAAATGATGGCGAATTTCAATATGTTTAGTTTTGGAATGTTTCACCGGGTTGTTTTTTATGGACATGGTGGAAATGTTGTCAATGAACAGTGGAGTTCCAGTGAAGTTTAAGCCGTAGTCTCTCAATTGCTGCTGAATCCACAATATCTGAGAACAACCGCGAGCTACAGCAATGTACTCTGCTTCACATGTTGAGACAGAAACCGTTGACTGCTTCTTACACTGCTAGTAAACCAGTCTGTCTCCAAAGAATTGACATCCACCAGAAGTTGACTTTCTATCAAAGTTACAACCGCCATAGTCTGAATTAGTATAGGCTTTGAAGTCAAATGACTGCTGCTTTGAGTACCCAACAACCAATCGAGGTTTCCCTTTCAAGTATCTGAAAATCCTCTTGACAGCTATCATATGAGACTCCTTCGGTTGTGACTGAAACCTTGAGCATAAGTATACAGCAAAAATTATGCCGGGGCTTGAAGATGTGAGATACATAAGAGATCCGATCATCCCATGGTACAATTTGCAATCCACATCCTTTCCATCTTTGTCTAGATGCAGACCGTGATTGACGGGGATAGGTGTGCCATAAGTATTGCTATCATTCATCTTGTATTTTGACAAGATGTCCTGCACATACTTAGTTTGATGCAGATAAATGCCATCCTCTCTTTGACTGACTTGCAGACCCAGGAAGAACGACAATTCACCCATGTTACTCATCTCAAACTTGGACTTCATCACCTGTTCGAATTCCCTACACATCTCTTCATTTGTAGACCCAAAGATAATGTCGTCGACATACACTTGTACAAGAAGAATATCACCTCCTGCTTTCCGAATGAAGAGGGTCGAGTCAATCTGTCCACGGTCGAAACCATTTGACAGTAGATGTTTTGATAATGTCTAATACCATGCCCGAGGTGCTTGATGAAGACCATACAGTGCTTTGTCGAGCTTATACACTTTATTGATATTATACGGATCTTCAAAGCCGGGAGGTTGAGTGACATAGACCTCTTCATGAACTTTTCCATATAGGAAAGCACTCTTCACATCAAGTTGATAGACCTTGAAGCCGACATAGGAGGCATAAGCCAGAAACATTCAAATGGCCTCAAGTCTAGCAACTGGGGCATATACTTTTGTGTAATCCAAGCCCTCTTGTTGATAATAACCCTGAACAACCAACCTTGCTTTGTTCTTCACTACAACATGACGATCATCCGTTTTGCACTTGAACACTCATCTGGTTCCAATTGGTTGTACACCTCTTGGCAAGTCAACCAAATCCCACATATGCAACTTTTGGAATTGAGACAGTTCTTCTTGCATTGCCTCAATCCAGCAGTTGTCAGCGAGAGCCTCCTTCACATTCTTCGGCTCTAACTGGGACACGAATGCAGCATGCAGACATGTTTCCATGACACTAGTGTCAAGTATCTCAGAGTACAAACTAGTGTTCTCAGCAATGGTTCTATGACGAGTTTGAACACTGGGATGAGGATCACCAATAATGTTATCAATTGGATGATTCTTATGCACTCTCGTCTCTAGTACATTCGGTTCCTGAATTTCTGAATCGAGGTTCGTGCTCAACACCCCCATATCCTGTGTTCCAGAAGAAGAAGATTCAATGTTGATTGGATCAGCTGGAGCTTCATTTCCTACACGAGTGTTAGGATTAGCTTGAGCGTCATTTTCGTCAACATGAACACCTTCAATGTTATCACTGTCATGAGTTCCAGATGCAGATGCAGCATTGGAATCGAGAGTTACAATCGGTACAGTAGCACGGGTTGAGAAACTGGAGTCATCACCACCACCAAATAATTCATACACATTAGCGGCATCATCGGCAGACAGATCAGGAAGGTTGAAAGATTTGAATAGCGCATCATAATCAAAACCCCAAGCTGGACCAGTTGGTTCTGGTGGAATGCTGTATTTACAACAATCCACTTCAAACCATTCCTCGACAGTACGAGTTCCTATATTGTACACTCTCTTGCAAGGCGAGTTGGCAACATATCCTAAGAAGATGCCATCCACTGCTTTTGCATGAAACTTAGACTTGTGGTCTTTGTATTGTAGCAATAAGGAACAGGGACTACCAAAAGGAACTAGATAGTCAAGATTGGGAGGTCGATTGTTGATCAACTCATAGCATGTCTTGTTGTGCCTCTTCACAACCAGAACTCTGTTCAAGACGTGACAAGCTGCCTTAACTGCTTCTGCCCAAAAAGTGACAGGAAGCTTTGCATCTGACAGCATTGTCTTTGCAGTCTCAATCAAGGTTCTGTTCTTCCGTTCTGCGACTCTATTTTGCTGAGGTATGTACGCGGTACTAAATTCGTGACGGATCCCCTTCTTGAGACAGAAAAGTTCCATCAAATTATTCTTGAATTCATTTCCGTTATCACTCCTTATTCTTCTAACCTTCAACTTGCAAAGAGATTCCAAGCTCAGGATCAGGTATTGAAGAATGTTAGCAGTTTCGTCCTTTGTACCTAAAAAATGCACCCAAGAAAAACGTGAGAAATCATCAGTTACAACCAGCCAGTATGACTTACCTCCAATACTCCTGATACTTATGGGGCCAAACAGATCCATATGCAATAGCTCCAAAGGGGTATCGATGGAGTTTTGGAGCTTGGGCTTGTGAGACTTCTGTTGCTGTTTGCCCTTTTTACAAGGCATACAATCATCTGCAATGGAAAATCTTAGCTTAGGAACACCGGTTACTAAACCGTTTCGGATAATATGATTCATTTTTTGATTAGAAATGTGTCCGAGTTTCCTATGCCACAAGATAGAGTCAATCTCTCGCTTTGTTAAGCAAACAAGTAGCAACAGAAGATGTGGTTTTCGTCACACTCATGTCGATCTGATAGGTGTCATTTGTCCTTGGCGCCCACATCAGAATCCAGTCTTCAGGAACCTCAAAACCAGGTTTGAGAATCATGCATTCAGTCTTGTCAAACATAACCGAGTACTCTTTGTCACACATCTGGGAGACACTCAACAGGTTATGCTTCAGCTGCTCGCAGTAGTTCACGTTGTCGAAGCTGACACAACCATTTCAAAACACGCCTTGACACATGATACTACCGCCTTTCTCTCCAGCAAAGGCTGCATAGCCGCCTCTAAATGGTTTCACATCTTGAAGCAGAGCCATGTTACATGTCATGTGCTGGGAGCATCCACTATCTACATATCAACGATTAGAGATAGTACCCTTCGGATGTCCCTGTACGAGTCACAAGAAATTAATTAGATTTGGAGACCCAAGCCACAGTGGTCTTGGGTCGTCCGTCTTTTTCAAAATAAACATCCTCAATTAATTCACAGTCGTGACTGTCAAAAATGGATGAATCTTTAGAAGATTTGGGACCAGGAGATTGAGAACTTTTAGATTTGTTATTCCAGGACCTCTTCTTCTTCTTAACTGGAACAGTAGACTTAGATTCAATAGCAGTAGATGAACTACTAGAAGTTTCACCTAATTGAATTCCAGCCAGCTGTTCCAGCTTTCTCAATCTCTTGTTCCTTCTTCTCCTCTGTGGCTTAGAGAGTTTCACCACAGGCTTCTCACCAGTTGGTGTACTACCAGAGGTAGATGCACAAGGTTTAAGAGGTAGTTGGTGCACTTTCCCCTTTTTGAAACAGATGGTTTAGCCTCAGATGTGATCTTTGGATTTACCATAGGTTTTACCGGTGGTTTCACCACATTTGCTTTTAGACTTTTGGAATGCTTCACTAGTGACGACTTAGGGATAACAACCGGTTGTGAAACAATTGGCCGTTTCCCTTGGTTCTTAGCAGGATAGTTCACAAGAATGTGACCAATCATACCACAGTGAAAGCAAGTTCTCCTTTATTTCTAAGTCCTCCTGTAAGGCTCATTAGATCTGGCATTAGATGACTCAGCATGATGAGCAGGAGAAGTTGTTTGGGGAACAGTAGTTTGACCCGATGATGATTGGTTTTTGGTAATATAATATTTTTGCAAATTTTCTTGATAGCCAAGCCCAAAATGAGCTGAAAAAGCTTCTTTCTTAACTTGATTAATGTTTTTATATCCCCCATAAAGAATCACTTTTAATTTTTCATTTGATTCAATGATATCAGGTTCAGTCAAAATATAATTATCACTATCAGTGATAACGTTTTTCTTAACTTTCTGTTCACCTAGCAACTCCTCAGAGACTACTCCTTCAGGGCAGGTGTTCTCAGACCCATCATCAGAAGCAGTAAAGAACTCTTCATTAGATGCAGAGTCAGCCTTACATGAGGAATCATCCTTGTTAGAGGAATCATCCTGACTTGAGGACTCATCAAGGCAAGCCAAATCAATGTCAATTAAGTCATTGACAAATTTCCCGCTTACAGTACCCAGCCCTAAGCCATTCACTTGTCTCACTACAGACTCGTAGTGTTCCACCACAAAACAAGAATTTTTCAACTTCTCAATAATACCTTTCAACTGTAAGACCTCATTCTGCAGCTTGGTAATTTTATTATTTCTCTTTTCTAACCCCTTGTTTGCAACATCCAAATGAAACTGTTGTTCGCTGATTTTAAGTGAAAAATCACGTTTTTCTTTCTTTAAAGTTTCAATTGAAGCTTTGTAATGTTTTTCATTTTCCTTGTAGCTTAACGCTGCAATACGAAGGGGTTCGACATTGTCCTGAAGCTTAGAATTTTCTTCTTTCAAGCCAAGATGTCACACCCCAACCGGCGGCGAAAACGTCGGGGCGTGAAGCGTGCAGACTGTTCATAAGCTCATGGTTGACTAAAGTTGTAATATATTAAATAACCAATTCCATTTCATAGTTCAAGTAATCAAGTAGAATGTTTTCAAGAGTCAAAATACAAAATTTCTTTATTAATTTAGATACTAGGTCCAGTTCCTATGTGTAGCATCTTGGATATGAGCTCAAAGCTTAGTACCTGAAACATGTTTAAAACGAGAGTGTCAACTATAAATAGTTGGTGAGCATACATAGGTTTTGACACCACAAGTAAAGTTCAAATGTTTTGTGTACAATTCGTATGATACATGGTTTAAGAAGCATTTATGGAGAATCTAAGTTAAGCTAGTTGCACAGATGTAACCTTGTAATTGAATAACATACCAATGTTAACCAAATGAAGGGCACAACATACCAATGTTGGCCCAATGGAGGGCATAACATACCAATGTTAGCCCAATGAAGGGCATAGCAACACATGCTATCCCGTTGTATGTGTAGTATAATTGCACGAGTATGTCATGTGTATGTAGCCTTAACAGTTAGTATTCAGGCACAAAGCATAAATAAACACATATGACCATATGGTAGAATTGTACGCACGTAGTTGTAAATAGCGAGTTGTTGAAGGAACATGTTTCACCACAAAATATGTGTAAAAGGAAAAGGGGCTATGTAAAACTCACTTGTGTTGGGTAGTGTAGTTTGCACAGATCAACAAAAATACCAAGCGTGTTGTAGGTCGCTACGTTTGACCTATTGGATAAATGTATAACGCGTGTCATTGTTTGTGTTATTTTTATGTCAAAAAATGGATTTGTATGTTTAGGGTTTGTTTGAAATAAATAAATAAATAATTTTATTTATCTATTTAGTATATTTTAAATAGTAGTGATATATATATTCTTTAAAATGTAAATTTAAATAACTGATATATATTTATATTTATTTAAATATAAATTTAAATAAATAATATTTGTTTAAGTCAAAATATACATTTGTATAAATGGTTTTATAAAAATGATTATATAAACTCACGATTTCATCGGTTTCGAACTATCGGGAATTAATCGTTTTAAATCTCTAAATCAAGGATTTGGTTTATAAATGATTCCCGGGTCTTGGGATTTTATAAAATAATTTTTATAATTACATTTTGAAATTTTTTAGCTAAAATATGTTAAATAGACTTTAAAACAGAAAAATAATTGATTCTGGTCAAGGAGCACGACCGTGCTCAAGTAGGGCACGACCGCGCTCGTTGCCGGGCGTGACCGTGGTGGTCTGAGCGTGCCCGTGGTCGAGTCAGAAGTCACTACAGAGGGTCTGGACATAGAGCACGACCGTGCTCGTATCTGGCACGACCGCGTCTAGTGTTTGTTTTTGGTCAAGACTTGTTTGCTCGGTAAGCACGACCGGGCCACACCTGGGGCACGACTGTGCTTGGTCAGGCACGACCGCGCTCAGGGATGAGCGCGACCGTGTCGGGCCTTTTTCAGACGCAATTCGATCGATTCTTATATTAATAGCTTCTGGATTCTTAGGGCTTTCACTTAGTGGATGATTACGAATGTTTCTACATAGTTTAATTGTATTTATATCTTGTCTAGAGTGTAGTTCGAGTAAAATTTATGTTTCGGCTTTTTGGTTCAAAATCGGATCGATTTGAGTGTTTCTACTACGAATTGATATAGGGCTTTCGTAGTAGAGGTAGATACAAAGCTGAAGACGTGTTACTTACTTGCTGAAAGTGGGCAATCGAATGCGGTCGGCTACGGGTCGAGCGGCTTCGTTTCTTGGCGATCAATCGGACGACAGAGGTGTTGTGAGCGTCGAGTGAGAGTTCTGAGAGATTGAGTGGGTGTATATGAGGGTGTAGGAAGCCTGCAACTTGCTCTCAATTGTTTAATTCGCGAGACTTGGTTGTGGTGGGTATGGGATTAAACAAATGTGCAAATTGGAGGACAATTTAGGCGTGTTGCAGGTTGAATTCAGTCGAGTAAGGTCTGACGCGTGAAAACCGGCTTTTCTTTATTTTAAATTTCGCGAATTCAGAGGGTATGGTATGGTTTGACTTCTGCAGAGTCAAGTGGGTTCATCAGCGCGACCGTGTCTACTTTAGGCGCGACCGTGCTTAGGTTGCAGGCGCGACCGTGCCTAGTCCTAGGCGCGACCGTGCTTGCCTAGTTTTGTAGTTTTTGAGTTTTGTCAGTTTTGGTCCTCGAGGCTTGTGAGATAATGGTGTTTTTGTTTAATTTGTTTATTGTAATAGAATAGTTTGTATATGTAACTGCATCGTAGTTTGTTTGTACACGAATCGAAACTGAAATGTGTTTGTTTATTGAAATCAAACGATTACATGATGAAAATCAGAAATGTTACAGTCTCCCCTTGTTGAGGGGATTTCGTCCCGAAATTCAACTAGTTGAGGCTGCAGAATTTGTGAATAGGTGAGGATACTTGAGTTTCATTTGGTCTTCGCGTTCCCATGTAAACTCGGGACCGCGTCTGGAATTTCCGATGGATTTAAGGTAGGGGATTTGACTGGGGGGGGTATAGTAATTAACAACCAGCTTAGGTCTGTTACCCGAGGTCAGGTATGAGTAGTATTAATGAGTTAGGTTAAGAGGATTAAGGAGAAACTGTTGGAAGGATACGTTGGGCTCCAAAGGTGAGATGCATTACTGGGAACAGTGTTGATGGGAATTTGATGATTATAATTTGTTCAAGAAGTAACCTACTATGCTTAAGTATTGTTAGTGGTTAAGTGGTTTCACAAACATTGGCCCGTTAAACAACATGAAACTTTACGTGATACGAATAACGCTACTGCTGATAATATGATAGGAACACTTATATATAGGAAGTACCAGCGGCGTATCCACCATTCCCTTGTCGTATTTCATCAGTTTTGTTATTGTATATCATGCTAGGTTTCACGTCATAGCACACTATAGAATTTGCTATGCTTTCCATGCGCTGATTTGTATAATTTCGTGTGCACCCGTAATTATCCAAATCGTCGTATGGTCCGTATAGTTCATCCCATTGTGTGTGGGACCAGGGGGTAACACAAAATCACATAATTTGTAACTACCGTTTTCACGTATGCGTTACAAATAATTGTATACCTAGATAGCAAGGTCAATTGCAACAATTGTAAGCAATTTAGTTCCGTGTAATATGTAAGCACTCACTATATGTATGATCTAGTGTTATGTATATTGTAAGCATGTATAGTGTGAATAGTTTAGTACCATGTATGTAGCAACAAATGAGTTTCATGTATAATGGAAACAAATAAGTTTTTTTTTTCATGTATGATGTAAACATATTGAGTATCGTGGGCAACCAAGCTTTATGTATTATGTGGTTAATCTAGTACTGTGTATATTGCACCCAACTTAGCTTCATGTATCATGTAATCGATCTTGTATCGTGTATGTTGTAAACAACTAAGGTTCATGTAGCGTGTAATCAATCATGTATATGGTAAACGACTACGTTGCATGTATCATGTATGTTTGTGAATAACTGCGTCTCATGTGATTTGTGGATGTTCGTGTGTAAGCTATTGAATCTCATGAGTGACGTACATTAATGAATTTGTTTGCATAGGTGGTCGAGTGTCGAGGACAAGCGTGTTGTTTGATATTCATGAAAGAAAAAAAATGCGGGTAGACGAGTTTTTTAGGTGTCGGTGTTTGTATGTATGGTAAATGCTCATGCGGAAAGACTCATCTTCTTGAAATTGGCTAGCAAGCTCAACCCCCCCCTTTTTTTTTTTAATTAATAGTGGCAAACAGCGGTAGGTGTAAATAGTTCGAACAATGACAAGATAACGTAAATGATTATAGTGCGAAATTTTATTCTAGATTGGGTCTTCATCATTTGACTCCATCTTGCACTAGCTTCAATTGGTCTCATTCACTGTCTCGGTGTTGACTTGATTTTCGTTGGTGTTTATGTTGAAAGTACGTCCACGAGCACCACCTTGGACAACGTTGACAATCCGGGGACATCGGTGACGGAAATGGTTTGGGTCGCCACATTCAAAGCAAGCTCGTCCATCAGTAATAGCCGGAACCACTGGGTTTATCCCTTGCTGCACGGTCCTGTTCCCTTGGTTGGTTTGAGTAATGGGCGGTCCAGATCGGCAAACATTGGTCGTATGGCCATATCTCCCACAGTTGGCACATAGACGGCATGGCATTTTTAGGAAGTGATGATAATTGCATGTGTTGCACAAAGGGTTGTTGCCCATATATGGTTTCTTATTCTGGTTCAAATGGTTTAGTGGAGCAGCTTGGTTGATTGGTACCGCAGGGATAGCGATCGCGAAATTTCGTTTCTTATTGTATTGGGGAAGTTTGGGTTTGTCTTCTCTAGGGGGTTCAAAAGGGGCTGCTGGGTCAGTGACTTTCATTGCACCCTTCCTTGTTAATGTACCCGTCTTCACGTGGTTATCAGTTAATGTGGCAGCTAGGCGAATAGCGTCTTCAAGAGTTGCTGGGTTTCTTCCTAGGACAGTATCCTGAATCTGCCTAGGTAAACCACCTATGTATTTGTCAATGCATCGGGCTAATGGTGTGACCATGTGGGGCACAAGAAGACTTAACTCGTGGAAACGAGTTGTGTAGGCCATACTTTCACCGCTGTCTTGGGTAAGATCCCAAAACTCAGCTTCCAACTTCTTCATTTCATTTCGAGGACAGAACTCCTCGGTCATGACCCTTTTCAATTCTTCCCACGGTAGAGCCATTGCCACATCCAGGCCCCTAGTTCTTTTCTCACCATTCCACCAGGTGAGCGCCCGTTTCTGGAAGATGCTGGTGGCATGACGAACACGGAGGTTGTCGGGACAGTCACTATTGAGAAAAGTGTTCTCAATACTCTCAAACCATTGAAGGAGTCCCGTGGCTCTTTCGGTGCCATAAAATGTGAGGGGATTACACGAGTTGAAGTGTTTGAAGGTACATTGTGGTGGGTCGGCACCGCTGCCACCACCAGTATTAGCACTACCACTGGCGTTTCCATTATTGTTGTTGTTGGCTTGAGTTAGTTGAGTTACTAGCTGAGTGAGGAGAGTGGCAAGGTTGGTGTTATTGTTGTTGTTGGCATTGTCGGTATTGGTGTCGGTGCTATTGTTGGCGTTGTCGGTGTTGCGGCGGTTGCTGTTACGACGAGGAGGCATTCTATACAAAAAGAGAATGATATAAAAGAGTTGTGAGGATTTATAAAAATTTGTTGAAATTTAGGATAGGAGGAATAATAACACATTTATTTCATAGTTCGGATGGTATTCAAGTAATCATATTACTGTTTGAACACTATGACATATTAAGGTTAATTAGACTTATAAAATTTTCAAGGAGACGTGCTTTAGCCTATAGGTAAACACTCATCCCGGGAATTCCCAGGAAAGCACACGGATCCCTCGGTTGATTGGGATTTATATGAAATGCTTTCCTAGACAGAAAACCCAGGGTACAGGTGTTACCCTTCCAGATTGCACGTGTCCTTTAATAATTATCCAAGTCTAAAATCCTTAACGAGGTGCAAAAGAAAATTTAATAGACTAGCGTCCATGAGTATGATGTTCCACAAGCGATGATGATGACGACATAGAAGCAGGCAAGAGGGATATGTGGTTTAGGCTATGGGTGTGAATATTGTTTGATCAGTTTATTGCCTAGGTACACCTAATATGTCATGAATTCTAATAAACATTTTAGGTAGCAAGTAAACCAACACCTGAGTTAATGAACATGTAACACATAGCATGTAGATAGTAATGAATGTAAGCACAAAAGTTATCAGGTAGTGTGACACATAAGTCATCATGTATCGCATCATGTAGTGTAATTACTTATGATAGTATATAGAAATATTTCTACAAGAAGTAATCATGTAACACGTAGTAGCATGGCATTGTATGGGTGTCCTAAGGTTATAGTCTAGGTCAAGAGTGTCTAATAACCTAATTCCCTATAACCAAGGCTCTGATACCAATCTGTCACACCCCAACCGGCGGCGGAAACGTCGGGGCGTGAAGCGTGCAGACTGTTCATAAGCTCATGGTTGACTAAAGTTGTAATATATTAAATAACCAATTCCATTTCATAGTTCAAGTAATCAAGTAGAATGTTTTCAAGAGTCAAAATACAAAATTTCTTTATTAATTTAGATACTAGGTCCAGTTCCTATGTGTAGCATCTTGGATATGAGCTCAAAGCTTAGTACCTGAAACATGGTTAAAACGAGAGTGTCAACTATAAATAGTTGGTGAGCATACATAGGTTTTGACACCACAAGTAAAGTTCAAATGTTTTGTGTACAATTCGTATGATACATGGTTTAAGAAGCATTTATGGAGAATCTAAGTTAAGCTAGTTGCACAGATGTAACCTTGTAATTGAATAACATACCAATGTTAACCAAATGAAGGGCACAACATACCAATGTTGGCCCAATGGAGGGCATAACATACCAATGTTAGCCCAATGAAGGGCATAGCAACACATGCTATCCCGTTGTATGTGTAGTATAATTGCACGAGTATGTCATGTGTATGTATTGTATAATTGCACGAGTATGTCCTGTGTATGTGTTGTATAATTGCACGAGTATGTCATGTGTATGTAGCCTTAACAGTTAGTATTCAGGCACAAAGCATAAATAAACACATATGACCATATGGTAGAATTGTACGCACGTAGTTGTAAATAGCGAGTTGTTGAAGGAACATGTTTCACCCCAAAATATGTGTAAAAGGAAAAGGGGCTATGTAAAACTCACTTGTGTTGGGTAGTGTAGTTTGCACAGATCAACAAAAATACCAAGCGTGTTGTAGGTCGCTACGTTTGACCTATTGGATAAATGTATAACGCGTGTCATTGTTTGTGTTATTTTTATGTCAAAAAATGGATTTGTATGTTTAGGGTTTGTTTGAAATAAATAAATAAATAATTTTATTTATCTATTTAGTACATTTTAAATAGTAGTGATATATATATTCTTTAAAATGCAAATTTAAATAACTGATATATATTTATATTTATTTAAATATAAATTTAAATAAATAATATTTGTTTAAGTCAAAATATACATTTGTATAAATGGTTTTATAAAAATGATTATATAAACTCACGATTTCATCGGTTTCGAACTATCGGGAATTAATCGTTTTAAATCTCTAAATCAAGGATTTGGTTTATAAATGATTCCCGGGTCTTGGGATTTTATAAAATAATTTTTATAATTACATTTTGAAATTTTTTAGCTAAAATATGTTAAATAGACTTTAAAACAGAAAAATAATTGATTCTGGTCAAGGAGCACGACCGTGCTCAAGTAGGGCACGACCGCGCTCGTTGCCGGGCGTGACCGTGGTGGTCTGAGCGTGCCCGTGGTCGAGTCAGAAGTCACTACAGAGGGTCTGGACATAGAGCACGACCGTGCTCGTATCTGGCACGACCGCGTCTAGTGTTTGTTTTTGGTCAAGACTTGTTTGCTCGGTAAGCACGACCGGGCCACACCTGGGGCACGACTGTGCTTGGTCAGGCACGACCGCGCTCAGGGATGAGCGCGACCGTGTCGTGCCTTTTTCAGACGCAATTCGATCGATTCTTATATTAATAGCTTCTGGATTCTTAGGGCTTTCACTTAGTGGATGATTACGAATGTTTCTACATATTTTAATTGTATTTATATCTTGTCTAGAGTGTAGTTCGAGTAAAATTTATGTTTCAGCTTTTTGGTTCAAAATCGGATCGATTTGAGTGTTTCTACTACGAATTGATATAGGGCTTTCGTAGTAGAGGTAGATACAAAGCTGAAGACGTGTTACTTACTTGCTGAAAGTGGGCAATCGAATGCGGTCGGCTACGGGTCGAGCGGCTTCGTTTCTTGGCGATCAATCGGACGACAGAGGTGTTGTGAGCGTCGAGTGAGAGTTCTGAGAGATTGAGTGGGTGTATATGAGGGTGTAGGAAGCCTGCAACTTGCTCTCAATTGTTTAATTCGCGAGACTTGGTTGTGGTGGGTATGGGATTAAACAAATGTGCAAATTGGAGGACAATTTAGGCGTGTTGCAGGTTGAATTCAGTCGAGTAAGGTCTGACGCGTGAAAACCGGCTTTTCTTTATTTTAAATTTCGCGAATTCAGAGGGTATGGTATGGTTTGACTTCTGTAGAGTCAAGTGGGTTCATCAGCGCGACCGTGTCTACTTTAGGCGCGACCGTGCTTAGGTTGCAGGCGCGACCGTGCCTAGTCTTAGGCGCGACCGTGCTTGCCTAGTTTTGTAGTTTTTGAGTTTTGTCAGTTTTGGTCCTCGAGGCTTGTGAGATAATGGTGTTTTTGTTTAATTTGTTTATTGTAATAGAATAGTTTGTATATGTAACTGCATCGTAGTTTGTTTGTACACGAATCGAAACTGAAATGTGTTTGTTTATTGAAATCAAACGATTACATGATGAAAATCAGAAATGTTACACAAGACATTTGGAACATGAAATAACAGCAAAAGAATTAGAGTCTACCTCAGTTGACCAACTTGATGCTTCCCCAATAGCCATAAGGGCAAAGACAGTTGGAAACTCCTCTAGGTCAGCTACAGACGCTTCCCGTTCTTCTGGTTCCATCATCTCCATCATCTCAACCATTAGCCCAACCTGTGTTTATGCAATAATGGCATCCTCCAAATGAACACCCCAATCAAAGCTTTCGTCTTGTTGAGCCACCAATGCATTGGACGTTCCACCTTGACTTTGATTGCGGTTGTTAGAGTTATACCCTTGATTGTTTCCTTGGTTGTTTCCCTGGCTTGGTTTTTTGAATCCTGAGGCAGATGCTTTGTCCTTCTGACATTCACGAGCAAAGTGTCCAAAGTTCTGACACTTGTAGCACTTGGCCTTAGACTTGTCAAAACCCATCTTGGCATTTGAATGCCCACCAATAAACTTTCGGCCAGTTCTGTTCAAGAAACGCTTTGCCCTTCTCAAGATCATAGCCATATTCCACTGAATATCCATGTCCTCTATGTCATCTGGATCCACCTGATTAAAATCTTCAATTGTCTCAGGATCTGTAAGCTTGCCACCAATGAAGTTCTCATAGGCAAGCATACACGATGAAAATAATGCTACATGATCTTCAGCTATCTTGGCTATAGCAGTCTGGTTAGCTGAAGATGTAGAGGGAGGATTTCTTGAGGGATGTTGGTGGTGAGAACCAGATCCAGATGCTGTAAAGCATGTATGACCACCACAACCATTCGAGTTATCTTCTTCATTGAGTTCCCTGAGAATAAGGCGATACCAGACCCAGATGATTTAGCAGTAGAAGACGTCCCATAATACATAGAAGGGTCTTGGATTTGAGGTCTTCCTGAGCTTTCCTTTCTTTTCAGGTTCATATCGTGAGCTTGAACCTTACCGATTTCTTCTTCAATCATCATCTCATAGAACTTCGGGTTCTCTCTCAACAGAGTGGTGTACATCTCAAACTTTGGTGGTAAAGCATCCAGGAATTTTTCAACTAATTCCTCATCAGGATACGTTAGCTCAAAAGCTTTTAAATCAGTTTGAAGATGATAGAATCTAGATATAAATTCATCAGTAGATTCATTCTCCATATATTTGAAGCACTCATACTGCTTTCTCAGAAGATCTCTTTTGCTCTTCTTGATGTCACTGTTCCCTTCAAATCTTTTCTGCAATGCCTTCCAGAGATCTTTCGAATTATCATAACCTCTGAAGCTGTGAAAGAGTTCTCTAGTTAGGGACATTGTGATAGATCCATGTGCTTTCTTTTCTCTTTCATAGACTTTCTTTTCTTCTTCGTCTAGCTTTGAAATAGGCTTGGGAACATCTTCATCAAGATATGTATAAATTGGATGCTTATACACCTCAAGTATAGGTATCCACAAAGAGGAATCAGTATACGAGATATAATGTTCAAAGCGTGCTTTCCAATTTGAATAATCATCTACATTAAGCAGCTTTGGTGGTTTTTGCGGGGTTCCAATTTCATTGTCATAATTAAGTAGGTTAACGAGGTTCTAAAGATTTGCCATAGTGTGACACTTAGTAAAATTTCAGAAAAGTTAAAACAACTTGCGTACTTGACTCTGGCCTTGCACACTTAAAAATCTGGTCTTGCATATTTAGAATTTTCTCTTGCGTATTTGACAAGTACGCATGCGAAAATGATAAGTATGCAAGAGATCACTTAAGTATGCAGCAAATATGGTCTTGCGTACTTGGTAAGTACGCAGCAAGACTTTACTTGTTGCCAATAAAGGTAAGTACGCATGTCACTTTTTCCCCAACCCTCACCAACTTTTTTCTGTCACTGGAATCTCACCGGATACAGAAGAAATTGAAGAAATGACCAAACAAAATGAGCCAAAGGGTCAGAAACTCATTTCTAACCAACATTTGATGCTCAAAACACTCAAATACACAACAAAAGTCGGTTTTAAGTGATTTTTGCTTCTAAAATAGTGCTCAAGAGCTACCACTATTTTATCACAAAAATCTACAAAAACACCCACTTTTGCTTGCAAAGTCTCTGTAGGATGTGTAGAAGATGCTCCTAACACACTCACAACACTCGAAATCAAGAGCGAAGCTCTTATACCACTTGTAGGTCCCCGGGTGTCTCAGATCGTTACGTGTGGGTGTGTGACTAGTCGGACCGGGTGCAGAATGCCCGTGACTAGGTGGAGAATCAAGCAACACAGAGTAAACCGACAACGAAATCACTTTCAAACTCCGTCTATTATAAACTTGAAGGTTACAGAGAGATTATACTAAGTGCAAATGTCTGCGTACATAAATTCTGTCAACCTATTCTATTTATACCAGCCCTGATCTCTGTGCACTTAACAAGTGTGCAGGGTAAATTGTTCATGCGTACTTAGCAAGTACGCATAGTATTCTTGCATAATTGCTAAGTACGCAGGAAGTAATTCCTGCGCACATGCTAAGTGCTCAAAACACTTAGAGAAATTATACAACAATAACATGCATTAGAATTACAACTCGATAACTAATAGATACAGACACTACAATACAAAGACTAATACATACTGGACAAGTACAAAAGCTAAGACACTATCCAGAATCTTTGTCACACAAAATTTCTTCAATAGTTAAGTACGCATGAGTATTTGACTCTGCGTACTTAGCATGTACGCATGGTTTGGCTTTTTGAACTTATCAAATACGCATGAGCACTTGGCTTTGCGTTGTTAGAGCATATTATGGTGACAACGAGCTTGAAGATATTATGTCTTAGTCTTAGAGTCTTTGACTTGTAATTGATAGAATTGTTAGCAACAGTTAAAGGGGAGTCTGTTAGGACATGTTTTGTAACTGTTGATAAAATTCTGTATAAGTTCATAGAGAGACGAACTAAGCATCTTTAGGAGCGAACTTGTTAAGTTCGCCTAGCCTGTTAGAGGCGAACTTAATAAGTTCGCCTAAGCATCTTTGAGGAGAACTTGTTAAGTTCGCCTATGGCATAACATGTGTCTATAAATAGAGTTTCAGAGTCTGTTTAGACGGGAGAGCAGAGGAGCGTTGAACAGAAGTGAACGAATTGTTTGATTGAGTCTGTAAACACTATGATTGTTGGAATACAAACTTAAATGTTATTTACGTGATTGTTTCTATTGTCTTTTGTGTATACAATTGTTGATTCGGTTGGATTCAACATTCCGCATTAACAATACGCCTTATCACGAGAACGATCCGTAGAAGAGCCATGTGGACCTACAAGTGGTATCAGAGCTTATGCTCGTGATCCTTGGTGATTTTAGACGGTTTTGTATGCAAATTGACAAGAAATTCATCATCTTTGAAATTTTCATTTCCATGGAGTTTTCAAGCTTATTTTGCTTCTGATTTGGTGTTTTTGAAGTGGATTTTGAAGAAAATGATCCTATAGAAAGGTTCTAATTGAGAAAATACACAATCCTATGGTTTAATTTGGTCTAATTCCTTCAAATCAGTGAATTATGAAGATTTTTGGTGAAATTGGGTTCGTGTTCTTGAGGTGAATCTGTTACTGAGTTTTGATTCTACTGAAGCAAGCGAACTTGCTGAATTGGTTTGCAGGCGAACTTTTGTCAAGTTCGCTTCTCTCAAATTAGGCGAACTTAATCAGATTTTTGAATTCTGGTTTAAGCGAACTTATTAAGTTCGCTTCATATCAAATTCGTTTGGGGTTGAGTTCGCTCAGTGAAGTTCAGGCGAACTTATTATGTTCGCTTAGGCAGTATCAGGCGAACTTATCTAGTTCGCTAGTGTTCTTAAAAAAAATTTAAAAATTTGGCGGGAAATTTTTCCCCGGATATTTTCGCAAAAATTTCAAAATGTCAATTTCATGTAATGATAATGAGATTGGAACTATGCCACCAAGGCTTTTGTGCATATCAGATTACTGTACCTGGAAAGTCCGGTTCGAACAGTTCATATCAGAAACTGATTAAAATTTTTGGAGACCAATAACCGAAGGATATGTGCATCCTACTTTTAATTTTCTGGAATTTCATGATGTTCCTAAACCAGTGACAGCTTACTAAAGTAGAAAAGCAGAAGTTTGATCAACAGATGAAAACGTGTGAAACGTTAACGATGTCTTTACTAAAAGAAATAATTCATAGTCTCGGGAAGTGTCCAACTTCAAGAGATTTATGGGAAGCATTGAAGAAAAAGGGTGAAGCAACTTCTCAAGCGTTTGTGGTCTTGATCAACGAAGTATTGGAGAAGCAAGGTGATTCTCAAAGTGATTCTTCTGTAGAGTTAAGTGATAGTGAGAGTATTCGTTCTGGTGAAAGTACTCAATCTGCTAAGACTGATATGATGACTGAAGAAAGCTTTCAGACAGTTGAAGATGATCTTAGTGAATTAGAAACTGATGTAGAGCCTGTCATTATTGATCAAAAGAGTGAAGCTGATGATGACGTATTCATGGCTCCTGGTGCATCTTCTTCAGAAGTAAAACCTAAGGTAGTTTCTAACTCTGAAAAGTTTTGTTCTGACTGTATTTCAGTGAAGGATAAAATGATGAGGTTTATGGATGACAATGTAAACCTCATTTGTGATATGAAATCAATGCACACGGTAAACCAGAAATTAAAAGATAATGAGAATGTGTGTATTGAGAGAATAGAATCACTGAAGAGGGATATACATTCTCTGACTTTTAAAATCAAAGAGCAGGCATATCACCTGGATATGTCCTTTGCAGAAATTGAGAAAAGAAATAATGATCTTGCTGAGAAAGATAAGGAACTAGCTGAATCTAAAGCAGAGGTAATCAAATTGCATATAAAGTTAGAAAGCTTTGGAAATTCATCATTCTTATTAGGACATTATCATCATAATACTAAAGAGGGGAAGTGAACTTGTGGTAATGGTTATGTTCCTCCACCATTCAACGGAAATTATTCTGTTACACCTGAGATTATAAAAGATGAGGATTTAGATCCTAAGACTGTGTTGAAAGTGAATACAGTCGCAGGTGAAGATATGGTGTATTCTGATGAGAGTGATGATGAATATTTTGATGAAGCTAAGGTAGAGGGGATACCAAAAGAGGTTAAGAAAGAAGACTTGAAGGTTGATTCTAATTCATCTGGAAATTATACATTCGGAAGTTCTTCAAATTCAAGGAGAGTTCCATATGCCAGAGATTATAAAGACATGCGTACATGTTTTCATTGTAATGAGATGGGACACATTGTGGTGAAATGTCCTTACAAAAATAAAGGGAAGAAGCATGTAGTTCCTGAGAAGATGAAGCCTGAATCAAAACCTGTTGCAAAATCTGGAGTTCCAGAGAAAATAAAGCCAAAAGAAGTTCATGTAGGAGAATCTTCTTCAAGTGCGCCTTATCGTGTGAAGATTCCTTATATGAGAGAATATTGTGAGACGAGATCTTGCTTTTACTGTGGTCTTGTGGGTCACATTAGGATTGCTTGTCCTCACAACGCCAAAGGTAACCGACATGTTACTCCAGAAAAGGTAAGAACTCTTCGTAAGCCTTATGTTAACCCAAATGTGGTTAAACCTCATGATACACCAAAGGGTAATTCAAAATCTGAGGTTAGGCTTTCTAGACCTCAAAGACGGAGGAGAAACAAAAGATTGAGAAAACTTTTAGAACAACAATAGTTTTCACAATCAAATCAATTTTCAAATGAAATAAAATGTTCAAACACTTCACATTTTAAGCAAAAAGATCTTAATGAACAGAAGTATGTTTTGAAATCTTAAGTTTTTGTTTCTGATTCGTCGGAACAGTCTCCGAAAATCGATGAGAGATTCGATTGTGAATGAAGTGAGGTTTATTATTTTTATACAGATAGACGACCCATGACTACCATGGCTTGGGTCCCAATTTCAAATTAATGTTTTTTGTTAGATGTGCAGGATTAACCAAGAGGGACTATTAATACCATTTTGGTTGTTGATAGTGGTGGTTCTAAGCACATGACAGGGAATGACATCTGCATAAGTAAAGAGTTGTTAATAACTGAGAAATCTATTTGATTCAACGACTTGATGCTCAAGGGGGAGAATATGTCACACACATTGTTTTGGAAAGAGTTTTACAAAGTCCAAATGATAACCTGAAACTTAGGATGACGATAGTGAGCATAAAGTCGTTGATGCAACCATTTGACTAGTTGAGGGGGAGTCTATAGGACAGGGGGAGTACAGATTTGTGTTGGTGACAAAGGCAAAGGAAAAGGCATTCAATTACAGGATTACATCGGTTTGAGTTTTTAATTGATTGAATTGCTTAATCCTGATTAACCAAGTAAAATGTTTTTCATAAAATGTTTTCATAGAAGGTTAATTTTCGTTTGTTTTACTATCTTTGAAAAAGATTTTGAAAAATCCAAACAAATTGAAAAAGATAAAATCGACATTACTTGAAGTTAAAGAAGAAATGATAGTACATCAGTAGATGTTCAGTCACACATGACCTTAGATTAACTGGTTGGTGCTTTATGTTAATATATCTGAATTATATGTTTTGATCTAAACTTCAGAGACTGCACAAATAGAAAATGATAGTGTTGTGTATGCATATAATTTGAATTGTTAGTAGACTAAAAGCGTCACTGAACCATTAGTAGTGTGAAAACATAATTGCATATGTTACAACTGTGATTTGAACCCATTTTATGCCTGGGTGTGTGTGTTAAAAGATCACTATCAGATAAAGAATATTAGCTTTTAATAAAGATTGTCCTATGAGATCAGTTTCGGGTTATGTCCTTAGCACTATTCATTCGATTTGCTTAAGTGCCCATGTCCCGAAAAGCATGCAATTTGAAGTATAATCAAGATATGTACTTGACAACATCTGTCAAACATATACTAGCCCTTGGATCATATTGATAAATCATCTTTACTGATTCCATTGAATTCATAATCCAGATAACAGTTGGATCCACGTACCTGAATCTTATGATTTCGCATATATAAGCCAAAACATTGAATCATTCAATTCTGAATCTCATTGATTCCTATACAATCCAATTTGGATTCTGCTATTCATGTGCTAAGTGATGTCTCCTCATTCTGGAAATTCGGATAATCTTTAGTAAAATCTCATATGTCTTGAAGATAATGCATTTACTTTTTGTTGGCATACTAGTGGGGTACACGTTGTATTTCATACTTAAATGGTACATTAACTCACAAGAAAGTGGGAATGAGATGCTTTAAGTTTCAAATCTTATAATATTGACAATTTGAATTTGTGTGTCATAGCATGATCCTATTTTCATTGAATGTTTATCACGTATCATAACATGTAATATGAAAGTCTTGAAAAGATAGAGTGTGATAATTTTGAAAGATATTGGTTTGATTGGTCAAGGCTTCAAAGAATGACATAGGATACCATTTGATATTATATGGATTTTATATCCAAGATGTGTGATTGATATCTCATATATACTGATATGATCTTCTTACTCGTGATGTTCGACCAAAAAGATGTGGTTTTGTAGTTTACATTTAAGTTTATATAGAGAAAACCCAAATATATTTTGTGTTTCTTATGTTTGAAAAATCAAAAAGATTTAATTTTTCCAACTTCCATGGAAATCTTAATTGTTGGTTATTCTTGGTTGTTCTCCTTTGCATAAATGAAATTTGCAGACAGAAGTTGACAAGGGGTCCTTTTCCCGAGTTTTCTTCTAGAAATAAAGAGAGAGTGTACAGATGAACAAGACGAATACTACAGTGTGTTTGATGATATATGAAGACGAATGATAATCTTCTAAAGCTGTTGTCAAGGGGAGTCTGTTAGAGCATATTACGGTGACAACGAGCTTGAAGATATTATGTCTTAGTCTTAGAGTCTTTGACTTGTAATTGATAGAATTGTTAGCAACAGTTAAAGGGGAGTCTGTTAGGACATGTTTTGTAACTGTTGATAAAATTCTGTATAAGTTCATAGAGAGGCGAACTTAACAAGTTCACCTAAGCATCTTTAGGAGCGAACTTGTTAAGTTCACCTAGCCTATTAGAGGCGAACTTAATAAGTTCGCGTAAGCATCTTTGAGGCGAACATAGAACATGTGTCTATAAATAGAGTTTCAGAGTCTGTGTAGACGGGAGAGCGGAGGAGCATTGAACAGAAGTGAACGAATTGTCTGATTGAATCTGTAAACTCTATGATTATTGGAATACAAGGTTGAATGTTATTTACGTGATTGTTTCTATTGTTTTTTATGTATACAATTGTTGATTCGGTTGGATTCCGCACTCCGCGTTAACAATACGTCTTATCACGAGAACGATCCGTAGAAGAGCCATGTGGGCCAACATGCGTATTTACTAAATACGCATGAACACCCTTTATGTGCGTATTTACTAAGTACGCATGAACTAGCATTTGGGATTCAAAAAAAAAAAAGAAAAGAAAAATTTGTACGCGTGTTTCAGCCCATTTTTGAGAAGATAGTAATTTTGGTTTTTCTGGACCAGAATTTGTATACGATGTGGCTTGGCGAAACACGGACGATAGTTTTGTTGGATGATACCACTTGTTATACATCGTTTAAGTGTTCATATCTGAAAATGTGGCCTACGAGTATCCGGGATACTTATTTAATAGGGTATGAATGTTGAACTAAGGGAGCAATTGGGTCGTCATCGACTAAAGGTCTCGTTCTATTTGTGAAGATGTGGCTGCTTTGAGTCTTTTGGAAAGAGAATCATCTTGTTTAGGTATTCAAACCTGAATATGTAGGCTACGAGTATCCGGGACACTTCTTTAATAGGGGATGAATACTGGAACAACTTGAACCCAAGGATTTGCTGTTTTGGATCTTTGCAAAGGAATAAAAGAATAAAATCCTGGAGTTGGCAAGTTGTGCTTTTTGAGGATTTGAGTGAAGTGATGATGAAGCTGGTCATAGTTTACAAAGAAATGAGGGGGATAAAAATCTAGTATTCATGAGACATTAAAGAGTTGGTAGAAAAGTCGTCGGTACTTCCTATATATATATATATAGCTCTTTAACGTAACATGGATCTCATCTATGATTTCTTGTGTAAACTATATTTTTTGTGTTTGATTATATCATGTGTTTTCAAGATGAAGCTGGATATTCGTTGGATTATTAGTTGAAGATGGAACCTTTTATCATTGGCCGATGGAATAGGAAACATACCCTTGTTTCTGGTCTAGTCAGATGGAACTTAAATTGAAAGGGGAAATTGGAAGTGAACATCTTCGGGAATTTGGTTGACTCGTGAAGATACATGATAGAGTTAAACACATCTGGTGTGAAGACTAAAGTTTATATTACTAGAATTCCTATGGGAGCTGATTAGTTTGATGCACGTTATTGGAAACTCAAACTCTCTATCATATGCCAGTTGATTTGGAGATGTCTTAGTCTACTGATGTTACCTTGCGAGGAAGACGCGGTCATACTCAGATTCCTAAGTCAAGTTGGAGGAAGCTACAGCTGGGAGAATGAACTACAATGAAGTGTGTTGGGTTAGTTGGTTCTTATTGAAGCACTTGGTTTTGTCTACAATGAAAGCTAAAGTTAAGAGGGAGTCGGGTTTGTCATCACTCGGCAACTAAAGACTGAATTTTGAAGATTTGAGGATCTCAAGTGGAATGCCAGAAGATCAAGTCTGGCCAGAAGACACTTGATGTCATTAGTTTAGAGGGAGTATGTTAGGACATTCTGTGACACCCGACATTTCAGGTCAATATCCGTACACATTATGAACAAGTTTACATTACAATAAACGAGTTTACATTATAATTACTTATGTGATTTATTTAATTTCACAAACAAGGACTTTAGAGTCTAGCAAAGATCGTACATGGTCTCAATCATACTTGGGTAATTCTACGAATTACCGGTGCAAGTACCGGTACAAACCGACTAAGACGATCAATAGTGGATAAATTAAATATCCAGGCGTATATATATATTACACAAATTTTAAGTTGATCAATAAATTATTTTTAGAATAAAACTATAATACCGTGGGGAAAATAAACCGAATTAAACTACCCCCTTTAAAACTCTAGTTAATAAACAAATACCCAAAAATCCAATTTGCTTGATTATTTTAACCCAAACCCCCAACCCACCCCTTGACTTTTGGCCGAAAAAGCCAGAGAAATCCCTCCCTTACTCGACCCATACCTCACTGAGAAAACTCACATATAACCATACTCGCTTCAATCATTTTTCTCACAATTCTCATTTTTCTCTCGTTTTCATACGGAAAACTTCCCATTTATCTTCAAAATCAAAGCCAAGTTTTAAGACAAAAACCATCAGGATTCAGTGTTTTCAAGTGTTTCTGAAAAGGGTTTAGCAAAAGATTCAAGATCATCTCTGTTTTCTCTCATCATCATCGCCACTGTTTTAAAGGTAAAAACTCGATATTTTCATATTATTTTCTTAAAATCCGGAGCCAAACATGCAAAATGTTCAAACACAAGTAAGATAACAAGAAAAGTGTGTCAAATTCAAAGTTTAAAACATAAAAATATGCAGGACTGATTCTGTCAAACAGAAGTCCAGTAATCGAAACTAGGAGTTTCGATTTAACTCAATCGAAACTAGGAGTTTCGATACCTGTTGATCCATCAGTTTCGATGCCTTTTACTCAATCGAAACTAGGTAGTTTTGATAGCAAATACTCAATCGAAACTAGGTAGTTTCGATACCTTTTTCTCAATCGAAACTAGGTTGTTTCGACTCCTAACCACTCCATCGAAACTAAGTAGTTTCGACACACATATTCTCCATCGAAACTAAGTAGTTTCGACACCTGTACAACAGTCCCAGTTGGGCAGTAACTCAAAACTATTTTACAACAAAACATGTGTTGGAAAACTAAAACGATGTTTAAACAAACACAATCAGATTTACAAGGTCGGTGAACAATTTACAATTAAGACGTTGGTCTTAACAACAATTTACCCTTGGTATCTAGGGTACAAATAGTCAAGGTTGACTACAACAAGTATTATTTCAAGTATATACACACACTCAAGGTGAGTTTCACGGCCCCTTTTTACTGTTTTCAATATTTGGGGGAAAAACATACTTACAATTATTTTATGGGATAACAAGAGAATAAGACACGACTTGTATGTTTACATGAGATGAGAACAACAATTTGAGGCCGGAAAAGTCCCCTGGAACAACGTAGTAACCATTAACTGTAGCCTAGGGTCCTATGAATAGTACTATGGAGAGTGACGTCTCCCGGTCATGGTTAGTCGCGCTAACCACAATCTGGAGGATTTATGGCCGCATAGAACCGGATAACGAAATTAGGGGCGTGTACAATTGTCATGGTTTGGTTACGCCTCATGTAGGAACATATTATTTGTATTCCTAGCTAGTTTACAAATGGGTCAACAATTCTTATTCTGTTTATCACATACAACTGAAACTATTTACGAACAATGAAATTTTGCAAAGAACTATTTGATTAAACCTGTGAACTCACCAACCTTGTGTTGACGATTTTAAGTATGTTTTTCAGGTAACTGAACGTGATTTCAAGGTTAGCAATGTAGATTACATGCGTGCACGATGGATACTACTCAAGGAGGATTTCCCTTGTATAACTCATTGAATTGAGTCATATTTTGTGAAATCTTAACTTTTTGTAAACTCAGATTACATTTTTGTAATGTAAAACTTTAAATTTGTTTATGTATCCATGTATCATGTATGTGTTTGCGGTAATCATATGCTTTGGAAACCATGAACGTTGCGCCTCGCGTTTCCGCCTTGGCGGGGTGTGACAGAACTGGTATCAGAGCCATTGATTATAGTGAACTAGGAATCTAAATTGGAACCTAGTCTATAATCTAAATGACTCACTAAAACGTTTTCATTGCATAAGCACTGTATAACCAGTCATTTTGTCATATGGATGTTGTAGTCATAAGCATGTCGTCACATTCACATTCTGATCCCGTCTCTGACACTGAATCAAACGAGGAACGTTCCGCCTCACGTCCCAAAAATCAAGTACAAACCCGTAGCTCCACACCACCTAAAGTCGCCTTGGGAAAACCGCCTATCGTCTACCGAAAGAAAAGCGGAGGACCAGTTAAGGTGCAAAGTGCTAAGAAGAAGTTTCGACTTCCACACAAAAGGAATCTAGCAGCCCGTGACCCAGAAGACTTGGAGGCTGGTGAAGAACCACCTAGGCAAAGACCCTGCTACCACCCGACTGTGGGAACTATCCGTTGGATGCCACGTACTCTGGCCCGATGGAGGGAGATGGAGAGCATCCCATCTACCTTTGAGATTGGAGAGTCTTCTAACTCCCCAACACCCCTACCCCACACTGGGGAAGCCATAGAGCTCACAGTGCCTACACTAGTAGCACGCGTTCGTACGCATGAGGAGCGTCTTGATGATCTCCTAGATGACATCCGGGCACAGGGGGATGCAGCCACGCGACTTCGTCAAGGACTCGGATCTCGAGTTCAGACTCTAGATGACTGCACCCGAAACATACAGGATGCCACTAACTATCTGGAGTTGAGAGCCGACATGGACTGGCAGTTCACTGTCACTGTCCGAGACATGGTGGAAGCACTGGAGGAAAGGACTTTGGCTGCAGAATTTGTGGCTAGAGCAAGCTTTGTTATGGCAGGACTTGCCATGATGATTGGATTGTACTCTCACTTCTTCTTCTAAACCTATTATGGGCGGGTTGTGCCCATAGTACATTATGTAGTTTAAAAACTTTAGTACTGATGTGGTCATGTGAACCCATCCTTTTTGTATCCTTATCTTTTGGGAACAATGTACTATATATGTTTTGACTATGTATGTAATGGTTTATATTGTAATGATGGTTGTTTGCATTTGAAGTTGTGGTATTCTTATGTCATGTGCTATCATTATTGTCAAATAATGTTGTTTCTTTTTAATTGACATGTTAGAAAGAACGTCATGGCACCAAAGCGTAGCACACCCCGTAACACTACTGGAGACAACAACGAGACAATTTCTCCAAATGTGGAACAACTTATAGCACAGCGAGTAGCTGCTGCCATGCAACAGTATGAGGCGAATCGAAATAGTGGAGGAGGAAACGGCAGTGGTACCGGTGCAGGAGGTGCAGGAGGAAGCGGTACAGCTGGAGGTTCCGGAGGTTCCGGAGGTAATAGAATAAATAAGCCGTAACACATGGTCATGATCCGAATTATTGACGTTATGACTTGTAATTCTACAGATGCTCCAAATAGAAAGTGCTCCTACAAGGCCTTTCTATCTTGCAAACCCCGTAACTTCAATGGCACCGAGGGTGCAGTTGGGCTAATGAGATGGATAGAGAAGATGGAATCAGTGATTGATATCAGTGAATGCACCGCTGACTGCATGGTGAAGTATTCTACATGCTCACTCACTGATAAAGCTTTAACCTGGTGGAATTCACAAATAAAGACTTTGGGAAGGCAGACAGCATATGAGTTGTCATGGGAAGACCTGAAGGCCATGATGATCGAGGAATAATGTCCTCGAAATGAGTTACAAAAGATCGAATCTGAAATGTGGAATTTGCAAATGACAGGAGATGATGTTGCTGGCTACACTGACCGATTCAATGAGTTAGCAATCTTGGTTCCACACATGGTTACCCCAGAATACAAGAAGGTTGAAAGATATTTATGGGGTCTCGCACCTCAAATCCGAAGTCTGGTGACTTCATCGAACCCTATGGATGCCAAGAGCGCCATAACTCTAGCTTTCAAGCTGAGGAATAATGCTGTACGTGATGGTTTGTTTGAGAAGAAGGAGACCGAAGAAGGAAGGTCGGGGGAAAAGAGGAAATGGTTTGGAAAACCAAGTAATCAAAACAGGAATCAAAGTTACAAGAGACCTGAAACTATGAAAGCCTTTGTCGCCAACACTGTGGGACAAAATGGATACCTTGGGGCACTACCAAGGTGTGACAAGTGTGGATATCATCACAGTGGAAGGTGTACTCAATGTGGAAAATGTAAAAAGTATGGGCACCTAGCCCATAACTGTTGGAGCAATGCAAACTCTAATAAGACAAATCAAGTAACAGGAAAGGGCAACCCAGGAACAGGGAGGATGAATCAGGGATGCTTTGAATGTGGAGATCCAAACCACTTCAGAAAAGACTGTCCAAAGTTGAAGAACCGAGACGACAATCAGGCCCGTAGAAGAGCATTTGTGATGGGGGCTGGTGACGCACGACAAGATCCAAACATTGTCACTGGTACGTTCCCGATAAATAATCACTATGCCTCTATACTTTTCGATACGGGTGCTGATTTGAGTTTTGTGTCAAATAACTTTAAGTCCCTACTCGGTATTAAGCCCAGTAAACTAGACCAAAAGTATACAATTGAATTAGCGAACGGAAAATTAATTAATACCGAAGAAGTCATTCAGGGTTGTACCTTATGTCTTAAAAACCACACATTTAGTATAGATCTGTTACCCGTTGATTTAGGAAGCTTTGACGTTGTTATTGGCATGGATTGGTTATCAAAGAATCATGCCGAGATTGTTTGCTTTGAGAAGATTGTCCAAATCCCACTCTCAAACGGAGAAGTTCTTTCGATTCAAGGTGAGAAGAGTGGAGTAACGTTAAGGATGATAAACTGCATGAAAGCTCGTAAGTGTTTACGTAAAGGCTATTGCGTGTTTCTGGCTCACGTCGTCGAAAAGAAACCCAAGGAACGTTGACTTGAATATATTCCAATCGTTAGGGATTACCCCGAAGTTTTTCCTGAAGACTTACCTGGATTACCACCACCGAGGCAAGTCAAATTTCGAATCGATTTGGTACCAGGATCCGCACCGATTGCGTGATCGCCGTATCGATTAGCACCTTCTGAAATGCAAGAATTATCAAATCAACTACAAGAGTTGCTTGATAAAGGTTTCATAAGACCGAGTTTCTCACCTTGGGGAGCTCCGGTCCTATTTGTAAAGAAAAAGGATGGAACCTTTAGGATGTGTATTGATTACCGAGAATTAAACAAGCTTACAATCAAGAACCGATACCCACTTCCTCGAATAGACGATTTGTTCGATCAACTACAAGTTCTAGCTTCTATTCAAAAATTGATCTACGTTCAGGGTATCATCAATTAAGAATCCAAGAAGAAGATGTACCAAAGACAGCATTTAGGACTCGTTACGGTCACTACGAGTTCCTAGTTATGCCATTTGGTTTGACGAACGCACCAGCTGTTTTCATGGATCTCATGAACCGCGTGTGCAAGCCATACTTGGATAAATTCGTGATTGTGTTTATCGATGACATATTAATATATTCACGAACTAAGGAGGATCATGAACATCACCTGAAATTAATCTTAGAACTACTCAGAAACGAGAAACTTTACGCTAAATTCTCTAAGTGTGAGTTTTGGATCCGAGAAGTGCATTTCCTTGTTCATGTCATCAACAAGGAAGGAATTCACGTTGATCCATCAAAAATTGAAGCAATCAAAAACTGGGAAGCACCAAAGACTCCGACAGAAGTACGGCAATTTTTGGGTTTGGCCGGTTATTACAGACGATTCATCGAGAATTTTTCAAAAATAGCCTTGCCTTTAACCACATTAACCCAGAAAGAAAAGAAGTATGATTGGAGTGACAAGCAGGAGTCAACTTTCCAATTACTGAAACGGAAGCTGTGTAGTGCACCAATCTTATCCCTTCCTGAGGGAGTTGACAATTTTGTCGTATACTGCGATGCGTCACACCAAGGACTTGGTTGTGTGTTAATGCAAAGAGACAAAGTCATCGCATATGCCTCACGACAACTAAAAGTGCACGAAAAGAATTATACGACTCACGACTTGGAATTGGGTGCAGTTGTGTTTGCGCTCAAGATTTGGAGACATTATCTTTACGGTACAAGATGTACTATCTTTACTGATCACAAGAGTCTTCAACATATCTTCGATCAAAAGGAACTTAACATGAGACAACGTCGCTGGGTAGAACTACTAAACGATTATGATTGTGATATCAAGTACCATCCCGGGAAAACCAATGTCGTAGCGGACGCTTTAAGTCGCAAAGAACGAGTTAAAACTCTTCGTGTTCGTGCCTTAGGATTGACAATTCATACGAATCTTACTACTCAAATTCGGATGGCACAACATGAGGCAATCAAAGAAGAAAACATTCAGAATGAAGCTTTACGAGGAATGATAAAGCAATTGGAGCCAAAGTCAGATGACACTTTATACTTCATGAATAGAATTTGGGTGACACGTTTTGGTAACTTACGGGAGTTAGTTATGGACGAAGCCCACAAGTCCAGGTACTCCATTCACCCAGGTTCAGATAAAATGTATAAGGATCTAAAAGAATTATATTGGTGGCCCAATATGAAAGGAGATATTGCCACATATGTCAGTAAGTGCTTAACATGTTCAAAAGTAAAAGCCGAACATCAGAAACCGTCTGGTTTGTTACAACAACCTGAAATTCCCCAATGGAAATGGGAAAAAATTTCTATGGATTTTATCACAAAATTACCCAAGACATCCAGTGGTTATGATACCATATGGGTAATTGTCGATCGATTGACAAAATCAGCTCATTTTCTACCTATGAAAGAAAATGATAAAACCGAGAAACTTGCAAAGCTTTATATCAAGGAAATTGTGGCTAGGCATGGAGTGCCAATTTCTATTATTTCTGATAGAGACAGCAGATTCATGTCTAGAATCTGGAAATCATTACAAGAAGCAATGGGCACACGTCTTGACATGAGCACGGCATATCACCCACAAACAGATGGTCAAAGTGAACGGACTATCCAGACACTAGAAGATATGCTCCGTGCGTGTGTAATTGATTTCGGAGGAAATTGGGATACTCATTTACCGTTAGCGGAGTTTTCCTACAATAACAGCTACCATACGAGCGTTAAAGCAGCACTGTTTGAAGCTTTATATGGTCGTAAATGCCGCTCACCGCTATGTTGGGCGGAAGTTGGTGAAAAACATTTGACAGGCCCTGAGATTGTCCAGGAAACCACTGATAAGATCTTCAAAATTAAGGACCGTCTGAAAACGGCTCGAGATAGACAAAAGAGCTACGCTGACAACAGACGAAAACCATTAGAATTTCAAATTGGTGACCGAGTAATGTTAAAAGTCTCACCATGGAAAGGCGTTGCGAGGTTTGGTAACCGTGGTAAGCTCAATCCTAGATACGTTGGACCGTTTGAAATATTGGCTAGGGTTGGCCCTGTAGCTTACAAGCTCAAGTTGCCACAAGAACTAAGCAATGAACATGATACGTTTCATGTGTCAAATCTCAAAAAGTGTCTATCAGACGAGACTTTGATCATACCGCCTGATGAAATTCACATTGACGATAAACTTCATTTCATCGAGCAACCAATTGAGATATCAGATTGGAAGGTTCAAAAGCTGAGACGTAGTCGGATCAAACTGGTTAAAGTACGTTGGAACTCAAAGCGTGGTCCTGAGTATACATGGGAACGAGAGGACCAAATGAAAACAAAATACCCATCCTTGTTTAAGGATACACCAGTTCAAGATGACACAAATTGAATTTCGGGACGAAATTCTGTTAACATGGGGAGAATGTGACACCCGACATTTCAGGTCAATATCCGTACACATTATGAACAAGTTTACATTACAATAAACGAGTTTACATTATAATTACTTTTGTGATTTATTTAATTTCACAAACAAGGACTTTAGAGTCTAGCAAAGATCGTACATGGTCTCAATTCATACTTGGGTAATTCTAGGAATTACCGGTGCAAGTACCAGTACAAACCGACTAAGACGATCAATAGTGGATAAATTAAATATCCAGGCGTATATATATATTACACAAATTGTAAGTTGGTCAATAAATTATTTTTAGAATAAAACTATAATACCGTGGGGAAAATAAACCGAATTAAACTACCCCCTTTAAAACTCTAGTTAATAAACAAATACCCAAAAATCCAATTTGCTTGATTATTTTAACCCAAACCCCCAACCCACCCCTTGACTTTTGGCCGAAAAAGCCAGAGAAATCCCTCCCTTACTCGACCCATACCTCACTGAGAAAACTCACATATAACCATACTCGCTTCAATCATTTTTCTCACAATTCTCATTTTCTCTCGTTTTCATACGGAAAACTTCCCATTTATCTTCAAAATCAAAGCCAAGTTTTAAGACAAAAACCATCAGGATTCAGTGTTTTCAAGTGTTTCTGAAAAGGGTTTAGCAAAAGATTCAAGATCATCTCTGTTTTCGCTCATCATCATCGCCACTGTTTTAAAGGTAAAAACTCGATATTTTCATATTATTTTCTTAAAATCCGGAGCCAAACATGCAAAATGTTCAAACACAAGTAAGATAACAAGAAAAGTGTGTCAAATTCAAAGTTTAAAACATAAAAATATGCAGGACTGATTCTGTCAAACAGAAGTCCAGTAATCGAAACTAGGAGTTTCGATTTAACTCAATCGAAACTAGGAGTTTCGATACCTGTTGATCCATCGAAACTAGGAGTTTCGATGCCTTTTACTCAATCGAAACTAGGTAGTTTCGATAGCAAATACTCAATCGAAACTAGGTAGTTTCGATACCTTTTTCTCAATCGAAACTAGGTTGTTTCGACTCCTAACCACTCCATCGAAACTAAGTAGTTTCGACACACATATTCTCCATCGAAACTAAGTAGTTTCGACACCTGTACAACAGTCCCAGTTGGGCAGTAACTCAAAACTATTTTACAACAAAACATGTGTTGGAAAACTAAAACGATGTTTAAACAAACACAATCAGATTTACAAGGTCGGTGAACAATGTACAATTAAGACGTTGGTCTTAACAACAATTTACCCTTGGTATCTAGGGTACAAATAGTCAAGGTTGACTACAACAAGTATTATTTCAAGTATATACACACACTCAAGGTGAGTTTCACGGCCCCTTTTTACTGTTTTCAATATTTGGGGGAAAAACATACTTACAATTATTTTATGGGATAACAAGAGAATAAGACACGACTTGTATGTTTACATGAGATGAGAACAACAATTTGAGGCCGGAAATGTCCCCTGGAACAACGTAGTAACCATTAACTGTAGCCTAGGGTCCTATGAATAGTACTATGGAGAGTGACGTCTCCCGGTCATGGTTAGTCGCGCTAACCACAATCTGGAGGATTTATGGCCGCATAGAACCGGATAACGAAATTAGGGGCGTGTACAATTGTCATGGTTTGGTTACGCCTCATGTAGGAACATATTATTTGTATTCCTAGCTAGTTTACAAATGGGTCAACAATTCTTATTCTGTTTATCACATACAACTGAAACTATTTACGAACAATGAAATTTTGCAAAGAACTATTTGATTAAACCTGTGAACTCACCAACCTTGTGTTGACGATTTTAAGTATGTTTTTCAGGTAACTGAACGTGATTTCAAGGTTAGCAATGTAGATTACATGCATGCACGATGGATACTACTCAAGGAGGATTTCCCTTGTATAACTCATTGAATTGAGTCATATTTTGTGAAATCTTAACTTTTTGTAAACTCAGATTACATTTTTGTAATGTAAAACTTTAAATTTGTTTATGTATCCATGTATCATGTATGTGTTTGCGGTAATCATATGCTTTGGAAACCATGAACGTTGCGCCTCGCGTTTCCGCCTTGGCGGGGTGTGACTCATTCTTTGTAAACTGATGCATATCAGTGTTAGAGATAAATAGAATTTGATGTTATAGTTATGAGGGAGTTTCTAGAAGCATGTTTTGGTAACTATTGATTAAATTCTATGTATCGGTGTACGTGGCTAGTACGCAGGAGGGTGTTCCTGAGTACTTAGCCTGCACACCAGTTTGGTCCTGCGTACTTGTCAAGTACACATGAACAAAACCTGCATACTTAGACAAGTAAGCATGTAGTGTTCCTTCGCCTATAAATAGAAGACTTGTCTTCATTTGTAGGTGGAACTCTGGAAATAGGTCGAGAGGTGTCCAGGTCGGGATGAGCTCTCCCGACCCCTGGACCGTGAGCTTGGATGAGAGATGTGTGCTCATTCGGTATTTAGTGTGCAATGTACTCTACTTCTGCTATTGATGTTGATACACAGGTTTGCTTCTTGTATTGCCATGAAATCAGTCTTCATCCCAGAAACTGGCATCCTCCTGATGTGGACTTTTTTTTCCAAGTTGCATCCTCCATAATCACTGTCAGTGTATGCATACAGGTTGAATTTATGATTCTTAGAGCACCATAGCCCAAGTCCTGGGGCTTCCTTTAGGTATCTAAAAATTATCTTGACACCTTGAAGATGTGTATTCTTTGGAGCTGCTGAAATCTTGCACACAGGCATCCTGCAAACATGATATCTGGTCTTGAGGTAGTTAGATACTTGAGTGATCCTATCATTCCCCTGTACTGATGTTGATTAGTATCTTGACCATCTTAGCATGGGGTCAGTTGATGGTGCACTTGCATAGGAGTTCTTGTAGTAGAGCAATCAGCAAGTTTGAATCTTTCCAAAATGCTTCTGACATATTTGGATTGACTGATGAAGATTCCAATTGGAACTTGTTTGACTTGAAGACCCAAAAAGAAATTTAGTTCACCCATTGAACTCATTTCAAACTTTGAGTGCATTAGGATCTCAAAGTCTTTGCATAGCTTCTTCCTTGTTGATCCAAAGATGATGTCATCAACATAGATTTGTACTAGTAGGATTTCTCCCACCTTCATATTTGATAAACAAGGTCTAATCAATGGCACCTCTTCTAAAATTGTTGATGAGTAGATATCCTGACAAGGTTTCATACCAGGCTCTTGGAGCTTCATGTAGACCATAAAGAGCTTTCTCTAATTTGAACACTTTGTCAGGATGTGTAGGATCTACAAAGCCGGGAGGCTGTCTGACATAGACTTCCTCACCAATCTTCCTATATAGAAAAGAACTCTTGACATCCATTTGATAGACTGTAAATCTCTTGGATGCAGCATATGCTAAGAAGATTCTGATAGCCTCCAGTCGGGCAACAGGAGCAAAGATTTCATCATAGTCAATTCCCTTTTCCTGGGTGTAGCCTTAAGCCACAAGTCTGGCTTTGTTCTTGACTACAATCTCTCTCTCATCTTGCTTGTTCCTGAATACCCATCTTATGCCAATAGCAGTTTGGCCAGGTGGAAGATCAACTAGGATCCACACTTCTTGTCTCTTGAATTACTGCATCTCTTCCTGCATTGCGTTGGTCCAACTGCTGTGTTGCAAAGCTTCATGTATCTTCTTTGGTTCAACTTGAGACATAAAACAAGAATACAGACATATATTGGCCTCATGAGATTTGCTTCTCGTTTGAACTCCTTGTTGAACTTGGCCAATAATATTCTCTAATGGATGTACTTTGTTGATCGAGATTGCTTTGATTTTGATTAGGGATGTCTTAATGTAATCCAGAAGAGTCTTCAACATCAGCAGCGTTATTTCAGTTATAGTTTCCCCATCAGCAGAAGATGCCTCTGTACCAACTGCAGAGTTGTCAGGATTCTCGTTCTGATTTTCATGCTCAGAGAGATTGCTGCTGGTGACATTGGAGAGATTTGTTCTAGCTTCACTGGCTTTAATGGCTTCCACAACAGGTGGAGGATCAATGGATGGTCTTTTGATTCTTATAGAGGGACTATTGAATTCCAATATGTAGTCATCAGATGATGCAGAAGCTTGTTCTTTGGAAGAGGTAGACTCCATATTTGAGAAAATTAGAGGCTCAAATACTTGGGAGAAGGAGTCAATATCAAAGAGCCAGCCTGGTCCTTTACCCTTTTCACATGTAATGTGTTCCCTATATTCCACATTTGTTTATTCTTCAACTATTCTTGTTCTGAAATTGAATACTCTGTAGGCCTTGGATTGAGAGGAATAGCCCACAAAGTATCATTCATCTGATTTTGCAACAAACTTGGGAAGAACTCCATTGGTGATAAGAATAGTGCATGGACAACCAAAGGGTTTTAGGAATCCAATATATGGAACTCTATTGAACCACAGTTCATAAGGTGTTTTGTTGAGAGGCTTGACAATGAGAACTCTATTTTGCCCATAGTAAGATGTGCTAACTGCCTCTGCCCAGAATGTGAGAGGCAGTTTTGAGTCAGCCAGCATTGATCTGGCAGATTCAATGAGAGTTATGTTTCTCCTTTCAGCAACCCCATTTTGTTGAGGAGTTCTTGTAGCAGTGTATTGTCTTTCAATGCCTTTGCTATCACAAAAACACTTCAAGGTTTGGTTCATAAATTCTCTACCTTGATCACACCTTATGATTTTGACTTTCTGATTGCTTTGATTCTCAACCCTAAGAATGTATGATTTAAGAATTTCAGCAGTTTCATCTTTTGTTCTCAAGAAGTATACCCATGAGAATCTGGTGAAGTCATAAGTTATCACCAGACAATATGACTTCTTGCCCATTGACATGACATTTAAAGGACCAAACAGATCCATATGCAACAACTGTAGTGGAGTGTCATTTGAATTCAATGTCTTGGGGCTTGTGAGAACTTTTGTGTTGCTTCCCCTTCAAGCATGCTATGCAGTCTAGAATTCCTTGTCAGGAAGACCATGCTCAGAAAAACATGAAGTCTACAATCTTCTCAAAGAGAAGATGTGAACATCATTCTAAGAGTGATCAATCTTATCATTCCCATTCATCATCATCTTCATCTTCATGGTCAAATAGATCGGGATATTCTTCCTATTCTAGGAAATAGACATGCTACACATGTGGCAAAGTCGGTCACATTGCAAGACATTGCATGCATCGTCCTTATGAGCCCTATTAATGAAAAATCATAGGACTACAACAAGGGATAGAAATTACTCTAAGCCAATGAAGGCAAATCAACCTAAGTCAATGAAGAGTCAGTCTCCCAGAATTAAGCCCTCTGATGGTGACTGGAATGCTACAAAGAGAAATAGACAAGCTTATTTTGAAAGACAAAAAGGTAAACAAAATAAGCAACAGTGAAACTTAAAGTCTCATTTTCAAAAGAGATAAAACCGTCCGTTCGATCAAAGCCTGTCTAGAAGGCTAAGGAAAATGTTGTGGCAATATATGTCCTTGATTATAAAAATGATATGTGTTTGCAGGAAGTGTCTTACATTGATGCTTCAGGAATGCCCAGGTCAACAATGCCTTGAGTACCTATGTCTAACTAATCTTCTCATTCGTGTAGGGACATCCAAGGAGGACTGTCAATAACCAGCCTGGTATGTTGATATGGGTTGTTCCAGGCACATGACGGGCGACATCTCTCTGATGCATAACGTTAATACTTTTAACGGAGGGTATGTTTCCTTTGTAGGAGATAAGGGAGATAAGATCAACAATAAAGGTACAATTAACTGTGATACATTATGCTTTGAAAATAATGAGTTTTGAAATATGAGAATGGTTACAAAAAGATTTTTCTTTGTATTTTAAATTTGTACATTTTTTTAATTTTTATGCACAAATTTAGCGGGAGATATGAGAAAAATACAAAAAGAGTGTTTTTAAAGTTTATTATTGTCAAGAGAATACAAAAAAGAGTTTGTTCTTGAATGTGTTGAGTCTGCCTTTAGTTCAAATACAAAAAGAATATGTTTCTGCTTGAGTCGGAAGTTTTGCAATTAAATGGGAAGTGATATGAATGTTCGTCTCTTAAGGCTAGGATCAACACATGTAAAGCACTAAATTGAAAAGATTAGGATCAGTGTTGGATATGTTGATAGGCTCTGCATGTGATTCACTTGAACAAAATAATCTTATGGCCTTAGTGGGGAACATCTCATAGATTAGTGTAATGTGCTATTCATGTAAATAACGAGAACTTAAACACAAAGGTTGATGAACTGTGGATAACCTTGCTCTATTGGGATTGAACTAACCGGGACCCTTCTCAAAGGGGTTGCGAGCAAACTTGACACAAGTCTGTAAATATTACATATATTTAAAAATACATGCATTGACATACAATAGGTGAAAAGACACTCAATGATAGTGCAAAGCTAATATGCAAAGCAGAATTTTGAGCAAAAAGACACGCAATGTTAATGTCGTGCTATAGGAATAAATTCAAAAGATATGCAACGCCATACATCAAAAAGATATGTCTAAAGACGTACATATTATTATACTTGTAAATATTTTCTATTTTTGGGAATATGTGACTGGGAAGGGATCTCTTGTCAAGGCATGTAAGTCCATAGTGCTATGACCTTGAGCTTCTGATGATTATAAATAAGTAAGCCTGTAGTACTATGTTTTGATCAAATTTTGTCAGAGATTCCCTGAAAAGTTGCATAAACCCGTGCTAGTTATGCTCAATTAGTTATTATTTAGGAGGTCAAAAGATCACGAGAAAGGGAAGGTTTACCTGATAAAATGTGTGGTCCATTAAAGTTCATCAATAATTCATATAATCTACATTTACTTAATTATAGGTTTCTGAGATATAAGTGTGGGACCAATTAAGTCATAATTAATTCTAAGCAAAACATGATAACTTAAATCACAGTGAAAAACTAAGGTTTGAAGCTAAAGCATGAGTTTAGAAGGATAAAAATATTAGCTATCTGCTTGACATGTCTGAGTAAAAATACGTGCTGAAAAATGTTCCTTGGTCTGCCTATACAACGATATGATCCCTTTGCAAACTTCCAAAAGACTCTCAGAGAAGAAATTTCCAAAAAGATTTTGTTTCAAATTTTATCTTTAATTTTACTTCAGTTATAGTTTAGTTTTTAGCTTTTCTATTTTATTTTACTTTTTTAAATCTATATATAAAATTGACCATTCTTGAAGTTAAATACTTGTCATCAAAAGAGTTGAAATTTCAAAAGTTTGATAGTACGTGGATGTACTAATTATTCATGCAGATACTGGATCCCCTGTTGCATATAAATGTCTGCTTACAAAACTTCTGAGAATTTGCAGGATTTATTTCAAATCAAGAACCAGGGTTGAAAAAGAATGAAATTTTGTCATTTGCTGACAAGCTTGAAGTACCACCATTATAGAATGTACTTGAGTTAGAAGAACCATATGTGTTTTCATCTTTCGACAGTGAAAGTACACAGGAAGATGTACCTGTGAATCTGCTTGAAAGACAAAGAATGAAAAAGAAAAGTGATGTTGAGAATCCTCCTCTCACATCCTCTTTTAGCAAGATAATCATGCAAATGCTGATTAGGATCCATATGAGGATCTAAATCGAAGAGAAGAAAGAGAGACCCAAATTTGAGAGTTCAGAAATGATGAACTCTATCAACACAAACATCTTTACAAAGGCAACAACAACAGATTTTGATAAAAAAAATTGTCTGCTGGAAGGGGTAATCACAGTGCTACATTCGAGTTATGAAGATCATTTGATAGCATCAGCCTAGGGGATATTTTTAGGTCTAAATATGTGAGGCTGACGCTTATCAAATAAGCATAACTGTTGGTGTTACCGAATAGATGGGTATTCGGGTTTTGTAACCGTGAACTGGGTTCACGAGATGGGTCTTGGGCCGGCCATGGGTCGAGAACATGTATTATGGGCTTAGTTTGTTTAGGCTTAGTATAAATACATGTTTATTAACCTAAATTTGGTTAGCCACCAAAAAAACATTTCTGAGAATAGTTAGAGAATGAAAAACCGTGTAGAGGGTTAGTGGTTTTTGGTTATTGTTTTTCTTTGTAATTCTCTTGATCAATACAAGTGTTTTACTCTGAATCTGTCTGTTCTTGAATCACCACATTCAATAGTTTCCACCTATTGATTGTGAGACTTGATATCTTGTTCGTATTGGTGTGTATAAGATCCGGATAAAGCTGGGACTTACACACAAAATCTTATCTGGCGAAGGTTTGCTTAGCCTAGGGGAGAGCACAAAACATTCTTTATCTGTGAAAAGCATCCAACGCTTTTGATCACAGATTTGAGACACACTTATGAAATTGAATTCTAATTCTTTTACAAAATTCACCTTTTCAATACTCATTCTTTCATTAGACACAGTTCCTTGTGTAGTTATAGATCCTCCCTTTGAATCACTCCCAAATGCAACATATCCTCCATAGAAGTTTCTGAAATTTGATAGGATGGATTTGTTGCCGGTCATGTGCCTGGAACAACCACTGTCTACAACCTAGGTGTTATCCTTTTGACCTGGTTTTCCCTACACATGAGAGAGATCTAGTTAGAATGAGGGACCCAAGAGCTTGCAGACTTGTGTGAGTGTGTTTTAAGACCAATATCATCAATATGTTGGCACTCAATAGATCCAATGATAATGCTTTGAGAGAACGAAGGTGTGGACTTTGCTTTTCATTGTTGAGTTGATTTTCCAAATCTTGTTACTTTATCAGCAACATATGTGGTCTTGGTTGCTGATGGTTTTGACTGATCAACAACAAACCTGGTTGCTGATGGCTTTGGCTGATCAACAATAAACTTGGTTGTTGCTGATGATGGCTTAGACTGGTCAGCAACAAACTTGATTGCTGCTGATGGTGTTAAATGGTCAGCATTAGATTTGGCTGCTGCTGAAGGCTTGGATTTGTTCTTCATTCTTTTCAGCTTCAAGTGATAAGCAACAATCTTGATTGCTACTGACTGTTCAACAGACACTTGCTTCTCCTGCTTTACCTTCCTATTGAAAGTGAGTTTTTCTGTAGGAATACTTCTTTAGGCAGGTTTCTGGTTAGGAAGAATCTT
Source organism: Smallanthus sonchifolius (assembly GCA_023525975.1). Lineage (NCBI taxonomy): Eukaryota > Viridiplantae > Streptophyta > Magnoliopsida > Asterales > Asteraceae > Smallanthus > Smallanthus sonchifolius. Next base: position 32,458,943 of record CM042045.1, read on the forward strand.
GACTGCTGTTGGAGCTGATTGAGAGCTCTGGTTGAATGGATTGAATTTACAATTTGCAGCAAAGTGATCTGATTCACCAGATATGATGCAAGATTGTTGAGCTTTTGGGATCTGCTTCCTTGGTGGAGAGAGAGATTTTATGAAGTGAGTTGCTTTGGTGTCACACCCCAACCGACAGCGGAAACGTGGGGGCGGGACATGTAGACTGTTCATGAGCACAAGGTTGACTAAATTGAAATATATTAATCATTCAAATTCATTTAAAGTATTCAAGACAAAACCAAATCAAACCAAGTACATAAAATGAAAATACATAATCCTTTATTTAAAATTATCTAGGTCCAAAACTTATGTGTGGCAAGTCTTGATCAAAATCACACATTAGTACCTGAAACATGAATAAAATAAGGTCAACTAAAAAGTTGGTGAGCATACACAGGTTTGTACATAGATAGCATATAGATTATAAATAAACAAATCCTTACATAACATGATAAAATAAGACATTTATAGAGAGCAGCTGTTGTGTAACCAAAGTACAATCAAACATTTGTAACTAGCATGCAAAATTGTGTTGTCGGTAACAATCAACCCAATCTGGGTGGGTTTGTCAGACTCAATAGATCTATCATTGTTTACTGTCGGCTTGAATAGTTAATGATTGCACATAAATTGCACACAAAAGTTAGCACACCTAGCACTCAGACATAAAGCTCAAATTTGCACATATGAATGTAAAGTGGATTTGTACTTGTGTAGTTTATGTAAATGTAAGTAATAGATTGTATATTGTTCATGTTCCACCCCAAAAGTGTAAAAGAGTAAAAGGGGCTATGTAATACTCACTTGAATTGAGGGTGTAGCTAACACGAGAGACTAGATAGAAATGAGATCCTTGTAATGCACAACGTCAACCTAGAGTGTAATATGTATTGAATTAATAGTGTGCATAATAGTCTATGTCTAAGTCTAGGGTTGAATTGGATGTGTGTATAAGGAATTGAAGTTGTAGGTGTTAGTGGTTTATACCTGAATAGTGTTGTATAAAATTAAGGTTTGAGTTTGGAATAACTAAATAATAAAAATTATTATTCATTCATTTAGTTATGAAAAATAATGTTTAAATATAAATTAAATAGATAATGGTTGCTTTGTTTATTTATTTATAAAAATATGTACTTAATCATTTAGTGATAAAGATGTACCGAGCGTTTTATATTAAATATAGATTTAGTAATTAACTTTTGTTAATCTATTTTTATAAATATGTGTAAGTGGGTTGTATAAATAATATCTAGGTGTAGAGTTTAATAATAAGTATAAATTTAATTTTGTAGGTTTAAATAAATAACTTCTATTTATTTTAGAATAGGAATTTGATCCTTTTAAATATAAATCTTTATAAAATAAATTATTTTTATTTGAAAAATCATTTGAAATGCTTATTTTTTTTTTAAATATAAAATTTAGTATTCTGTCAAAATTTTCTCACACACACGACCGTGCATGGGACAAGGCACGAACGTGCTAGGACCACGGGCGCGACCGTGCTAGTCAGGGTGCGACCGTGTTTTTCAAACAGAAGACATAACTAAGCTATTCACTAGGCACGACCGTGTCTAGGGTTCTGAGGCACGACCAAGTCTAGCCAAGGGGCACGACCGGGTCTGAGTGTGTGAGGCACGACCGCACTGGTATTGACACGACTATGTCTCATGAAGCACGACCGCGCTAAATGGTTAGCGCGACCGTGTCTGTTCCAAAACAGGAACGAATTGACTATTTCTTATGATAACAGTGTTAGAAATCATAGGGCTTTCACCCATTAGGTTATTACGAGTCTTTTTGTATAGATTAATTGTATTTAAAACATCTCCAAAGTAGTATTCGATTAACTCATTTTAGAACGAACCCTAGATTCGGGTTCGTGTTAATTTCGTTATTGTAAGCCCAAATTATGTTGGGGCTTTTGATTTATAGACTAAATCGATTAAGTATGAGATTTCAATTACCCGAAAAGAGGATGAATCGATAGCGTATGGTAGAGGCGAGTTCCGGCGGCGACGAGTTTGGTTTCCTGCGTCTTCTGCTGCAATTCCGGCTAAATCAGTGTGTCCAGAAGTTTTAGAGAGGATCGAGTAGTGTGTGTCGTCTGTTTGCTTGAGAGAATTAGGATCGAAATGGAGGAATCGATGGTCTTGTGAAATGATTTGACGGTTTTGAGATGAACTGCTATAATTAGATTAATTCGTCGTAAATACAGTGATTAAAATCTTAATTGGGTTCGTTAATGGTAGAAGCGTGTGGAACGGTTCTGAAATCAAACGGTTATGTGATTACAGGCTGCATTTACGTTTCAAATGACGAGAGGCGCGACTGTGCCTATACGAGGCGCGACCGTGCCAAGGCACTGGGCGCGACCGTTCCAAAGCAAGGCGCGCGGCCGTGTCAAGGCACTTGGCGCGACCATGCCAGAACGAGGCGCGGCCGTGCCTATTAAGGTTTTGTCACACCCCCAAATTTATTTATTTAATAAATAAATAAATAAATTAAGGTTGCAACGATTGGTAACATTACACAACAGCGGAAGCTAAAGTAAAGACTTCTGAATATTGAACACCATTACAACAACTATAATAAACTTGTACATCGTCCTAGAACCATGTATAGGGGAAAGCATCTTGAGATTTGACGATCATTCTCCTTCGAATTCTAGGGTTTAATCCAAAAGGCTAACCTATTCCAACCGTGCCATGGCTATGAATTCCCTGAAAAACATACTTAAAAATGTCAACACAAAGGTTGGTGAGTTCACAGGTTTGATTGTTGCAATGTAAAGTGATTTTCCTTGAAAGCATTGATATTGTGTACATGGCCATGATACGAATCTGTTTTCCTTGAAAACATTGAAAATATGTACACGGGTTTAATGTAAGGTTGTTTTCCTCGAAAACATGTGATGACTTCATAGTTATAAAACGAGTAGTTTTCCCAATGAAAACATGTGAAAAACGTCATAGTCATAAAATAAGTCGTTTTTCCTGAAAACATTGATACTGTGTACATGGCCATAATATGAAACAGTTTTCCTTGAAAACATTGATAAAAACATTTCCACTTAAACGAATGGCAAAACCATTGGTGTATAAGTGATTGGTAGATCCATCTTCATGAAAACGTTTCAATGAATATGATAAACAAAACAAGTAATGTTGACCCATTTGTAGACTAGCTAGGAATACAAGTAATATGTACATACATGAGGCATAACCAAACCATGACACCGGTGTTTTGCCCCTTGCTCATACCTCACGAGAAATGTTTGAACACTATGCGGTCATTTGGCCAGAGGGACCCATGGTTAGCGCGACTAACCATGACCAGGGGTGTCAATCCCAATAGTACTATCCATAGAATCCGAGGCTAACCTATAGCTAATGGTTATAAATATGATGGTTAGGGGACTTCCAGCGCTCTATGTGTGTTAACTCATGCAAACATAAAGGTCGGGTCTTGTTTTCTTGCTACCATATGAAAATGTTTGTAAGTACGTTTTATGTTTTCCCTAATGTATCAGGCAATGATGTTCCCAACTGTAGTAAAAAATTATGTCTCATGTTTTCAAAATTTTAAGCAAGTATGTTTTCCCCCCGGTGTTTCTAAAACGTTTAAAAGTTAAAAGGGGGTTGTGAAACTCACCTGATAAGCTTTCAATGTGTAAATGCTAGAATGGCCGATGTGTATGCAAGACTGTCCTTACCATGACCTAACAGTTACGGTTGCCTTAAGACTTTATAATATGATGTCAACATACAAGTTGAACATGTATAAGATCCACCCAAAATGTTAGACTCGGTGATACATGAGTTACGTTTTGAAAGTGTAACCCGACGAACCATTGGTGACTTGTCTTTGAAGTTCATGATGCGTATTCGTATTTATTCACAACTATATACATTATTTTTGTTATAAAAATAAATACTTATCTATAATTTGTCTTATATAGATCGTGTTAGGGTTTTGGTAGTCATTCACTTCAAACTACAATATTAAAGTAGCCCTTGTCTATAGATATTTTCCAGATTTTTAAGCTGTCCGTGTGTCTCCCTTTTGATTAACCAAATGAACTAGTTTAGTCATGAAATTTTATACCAAGATACCTACATGTATTAGGGTTGCAGAAATGTATTAATCAACAATTTATGACATGTTTAAGTATTTTTAAATATTTATTTGGACAGAAGAGGGCAGCAGTGTTTGGTTCTGGAGTGTCTTGGGGATTTCTTTGAGTGGGTTGAACAAAGCTTACTTCCATGAAACGAGCTTATACAAATTTTAATTTAGCACAAAATACTAACTCTAGGAGTTGGAATCATGTTGTTTGGACTTTTTATGACCAAGTTATGACTCCTAGAAGCGGTACTAAAATTCTGCATGAAAGGACAGATTCGACACATTTTCTTGTATGATCATTTTAGGGGTACCAAAACCCAATGAAATTTCACGAGACCACTTGGGTTGGATTTTATACCTCTTTGTACTTAGTTTTAGACTTAGGATTCGACCTCTTTGTACTTAGTTTTAGACTTAGGATTCGACCAGTTTCGATGAGTATGGACTGAGATATGGCCCTCCAAAGTCGGATTTAGTTTCTGCCAGCTCACTGTTTTACTTCCAACACACTCAAGATCACCAACTACTTTAGATTTGTACTTGTTTGACTCTTGTTTACCATCTACTTGATCTTTACGTTATGTATGACATGTTCTACAAATTCCAAGTCATATTTATCCAATGATTCACTTTATACTATATGGTTTATGTCCATACTTTCACTTATGTCCAAATACTTGTTTTAATAACAAAATTTCAAGATCTTCACATATGTGCAACAAAATCACCAACAACTCTCTTTTTGACTAATTTCTCTTATAAAAACAAGTATGTACAAGATGTTTAGGTTTTTATTTAGAGATTTTAGTATGTTTATAAGATATGTACATGTATTTTTAAAGAACACTCATGTTTAAAAGATGAAACCATGTTTTTACTAGTTTTTAAGTAGTTTTCTTTTGGGTGGTGGTTTTATACAACAAAAATACTTGTAATGTTAGTATAAATGAAGGAGATGAAGATGTGTAGACACTCACTTTAAGCAAGCAAGGAGAAGGAAAGTTAAAAGGTAGTTCCCAAAGCTTGAACTCTTGCAATAATCACCTTCAAACACTTGAATCTCTTGATTTCTTGTATGAAAGATTGAATGGAGGAAGAAGATGTGTGTGTGTGGTGTGTTGGTCTAGACCCGAGAGAGAAGAGAAAGTGAGACAGAGATTGAAATCTTGATTTGTGGTAGTTCATTTTCTTATATAGTTGGAGATTAGGTGTGGTTTTGACTAAATAATCATCATAATTATGATGATTGTGATAGAGGAGTGGAGTGTTGGACAAGGTTTAATGATGGTGATGGTGATGGTGTTGTCATGAGGGAGTGGGTAAGGTGAGGGTGAGATGATGGTGAGGTGATGGCGGAGGTTGTAGGCGATGATGACTCAAAGGTGGTGTAATACCCGCAAATAATACCCGTTAAATACTAAGTTTAATAAATAAATTCAAGACCATGATAATATAAGTAAAAATGTGACGGGTTTAATATATACATATATATTTATATCTATATGTATATTCGTTCATAGTTTAGATGCGTTAAACGTGTAATGCACATATTAATATTAAAATACGCGTTAACTAACTCGTATGAAAAATTAGATATATATATTTGTGTTATTACACATATAATCACATAAAACGATGAGACATAATATTTTCCTATCATTTGATATTTTCACCAACGTTCGTATTATGTGGGACGTTTGTATATATATATAGTCATTAAATGAGATGGAGGTTTGGTGGATATTTGTAGAAAGTCATAATTATGGAGATTTGACCTCTTGAGTGGAGTGTGAGTCAAGCAAAGTGATGACACGTCGGTGTTGATGGTGATGTGATTGAAATAAACACGATATACGACCCGGAATTAGTACCCGTTTTAATAGATAAAAATTCGGAGTTGTGATTATATTATATATATACACACACATATACACTCTTATATATGAATATCTTTAGTTTAGGCGCGTTAACGAACTTGAACGAAAGCGTTCAACTTTTCGTATATTTTTAGTTGTAAATGCATTCACTCACATTTATACGCATTCTAAGAGAATGATTTAGAATGATAACTCTAGAAATGTTTTTACGAGAATCTTTCATATATATCGTAGAATATATATTCAAGACTTAATCGTTGGAACATGATCGTTTATTTACAATACAATTCTAAATATTTTTACATTATAATATTTGATTGTTATCGTTTGCGTTATACGAATTTTTACATCTGCATGAACCGTTAATTCTTATTATTACTGCGGTATAAACAATCGATGTATCGTTCGAGTGTACGATTTTGAGTGATTCAGGAAACATATTAATGTAAACACGTTTAAGTTGTGTACGAACGATGTTTTGGAAATGTCGGGTGTCACATTCTTCCCTTGGTAAAGAAGTTTCGTCCTCGAAACTTGATCTATGTAGCCCTCTAGGGTTTATTCTCAATCGCGATTAGGGCTTTGTATCCCTAGTTTGTTTCCAGACCATAGGGAGAATTCTTGATTTCTACTTACGTAGTAGTCAGTATTTGAAACTAAAGCGAATACTTCTCCGACTAACGATATTAGTTATGCAAGAACCCCTTATTTGATTACCCTCAATATGCTGGGTTATTTGATACGCATTCCTGATAAAAAAAGAAATGGAGCCTAAGAATCTTTGAGTGTGTGCTGACACATACCCTCTACTCATCTATACACTATGATGCATAATAGCTAGATCTCTATAGATCTTAGAAAAGAATTATTCGACAAGGCGTCCAGGCTTTAGTTAAAGATTGGGTAGTAATGACACAATATGAAAATGAATCATTATGTTTGTCCCTCTTATGCTTCTCGAAAGCATCTTCTCGGACTAAGACTTTATTCCTATTTCAGGTATCGTGTTTTCTAGAATCTTCCTTTCGATGTTCCGTAATGGATCTAAGATTTTGAGGTTCCTTATGAGCTCTTACTTGCGAAGGTCGAGTCTAATCACCACTTTACCCGTTAATTGCACTATCTTTCCGCAGCAGACTAGCATTCAGGTCGTAATGTTTTGATAGGTAAACTCGTGTCTTGACTACCATAGTCTCGAAGTATGTAAGCCATATGAAGCCCCACATTTTTTTAGAATATTCACATTCCGTCTTGGGAGGAAGTGAACAGCGAGACTGTGAGAATGGTATCATAGAATTATTGTTTTTTTTTTCCAAAATGGGCTATGGGTTTGTCAACCCATTAAGTTGGCAGTAAAGGTTTGGGAGTTTTACAATGGCCAACTATTAATCATTCAGTGTGTCTGCACTTCCTTAGTATTTGAATGGTAATTTGGTGACTTACCATTACGTATTCCACTCATTCAGGTTATAGCCTCAAAATCCTCAACACAAGGATAAAATTGAGGTAATGAGTGTTAAACATCAAAAATTTTGTACTCTTACTGAGCCTGTGTTAAGAGGTCATTTCTTAACAATAGATGCTCTAGAGCTTCCCAATTATAGAAAACTGGGAGTGAAAGATGTGATCACCCCTCTCCTCTAGGCTAAAATCTGGGATCCATTCAACAAGATGATCTTTGGGGAAGTGCGAGTACAAAAGAGTAATAAATTATTCTTCTCAACTCTTTGTGGATAGTGGCATGTTGTGAACAGTTGGTGCTTACGTCCCTTATGTATAACATGAACTAATGAGATTAGCAAGAAATCCCGCACTTGGGACTCTTTTAGGAGTTTTGTATGTCATTTTTTTTTGTTAGTAGGACAATAGTCGTTAGTCCACACTTAGGTTTCTTTCGCATTTGCTTGAGCAGCATTCCCGACTTATTCATTTCTGGTGAGAATAGTCGGACTTAAGGGTGTAATCAATGTCAAAGGTTGCGAGAGCAACCCTATTTGACCAACATTCTGAAATGTCAGATTACCTACTTGTCTCATGTCGAGTTTCCTTAATACCCCATAGGTGATGTGTATGTGGGTCGGAATAACTTTCTGCCCAGTACAACAGTTAGTGCATAGTACTCCTGGCGTAAATTTAAGGTAATTGCGAGAATGAACTATATGATGGATCCTGAGATTATGCTGTAATCTCCCACAATAATTGTGCAACTATTGTAAGTGTTGGTTGCGGTAACACTCAATTTGAAGCCTTCTTGACAAGTAGAATTTCAAAGGATGAATGTGCGAAATCTTTCGTCCTTCAGGATTCACTAAGGATTGGTTGAATTAAATTTGAATTTCTCTCGTTCCTTCTGTACTAGGAGAATGCTTGGTGAACGTCTAATAGAGAAGTTCAATTTGTTAAGATCCAATCCTAAATCAATTGACTAAGAACATGGGTTGATCATTAGCTTAGACAGCAAGACTCACTAAAGTTCCCATGCACCGTAAATTATGATTACGTGTGCACCCGTAATGATAATAACTTTGCATGATCCCTGTGGTGTTTCTTCTATCCCAAGCTTCTAATAAAAAAATATTTAAAGTGTTCATTAGATTGCGTTTGCACATTTGTGCAGGAGTGTGTAATGTCCTATCGGATTACTCTTAATTATGTATTCCAATACTCATGAGTCTGCTGAATATGGTTGTTACCGGATGGGGTTAATGGTAGAGAGGCACCACCAGTGTATCTCAAGAATAAAATGTGTATGGTTGTCAAGCACTATGTGTACAACATAGATTCTCAAATCAGTGTCGAGCAACTCCTGCTCCAAATCTGTATGTATGCATGGATCCACATGATCCTGATGAATCTCTAGGTCTCCTGACCCATGGAGTTCTCTCCCGTTTAGTCCTGCTTATCCAACCCGGGTTCAGTCCCGTCTGGGCAATCCTGTCTGTCGTATCTCATAGTGAAAGTCTAGGCATCCGATCCAGAAACTCATGAAGAAGAGTATTTATACCGCACATATGTCAGAAAGAAAATGCTCCCATGGCTGGAGTAGTTGTAGGTGTCATCCAGGTATAGGTACAGATTCTGGTACGGGTTCAACCTGTTATGATACTTAGATCAGTAACTGATGACTGCTGCCGTCGTCGCTCAAGCTCAGATCGTAACCCGATCTTCTAGGGTTACAGTGTGTTGAGTACCCGTTATCCTTGGCTCGTAATCCGAATAGTGATACTTTGTCGAGAAACGTTGTGAGTGTCTATTAAATCCACATTGTTGTATGTTTAAGTGTTCGTTACATGTGCCATGTAATTGTATTATGTATTAATGTAACTAATGATACCCTAGTGTAATTCCATGCACTAATAGTCTACGTAACTAGTTCGGCAACGATTGGAATTCCTATACTCGAGTCTCATGTGTTCTTAGTGTGATGCAAGTCTTAGAAATCTTGGTCCCTAAATGAGTCCGGTTAGAGCCTAGATATCACTAAGGAAACCAAATTCGCTAAAACCATTGCTCTGATACCAATCTGTCACACCCCCAAATTTATTTACTTAATGAATAAATAAATAAATTAAGGTTGCAACGATTGGTAACATTACACAACAGCGAAAGCTAAAGTAAAGACTTCTGAATATTGAACACCATTACAACAACTATAATAAACTTGTACATTGTCCTAGAACCATGTATAGGTGAAAGCATCTTGAGATTTGACGATCATACTCCTTCGAATTCTAGGGTTTAATCTAAAAGGCCAACCTATTCCAACCATGCCATGGCTATGAATTACCTGAAAAACATACTTAAAAATGTCAACACAAAGGTTGGTGAGTTCACAGGTTTGATTGTTGCAATGTAAAGTGATTTTCCTTGAAAACATTGATATTGTGTACATGGCCATGATATGAAACTGTTTTCCTTGAAAACATTGAAAATATGTACACGGGTTTAATGTAAGGTTGTTTTCCTCGAAAACATGTGATGACTTCATAGTTATAAAACGAGTAGTTTTCCCAATGAAAACATGTGATAACGTCATAGTCATAAAATAAGTCATTTTTCCTGAAAACTGTGTACATGGCCATAATATGAAACTGTTTTCCTTGAAAACATTGATAAAAACATTTCCACGTAAATGAATGGCAAAACCATTGGTGTATAAGTGATTGGCAGATCCGTCTTCACGAAAACGTTTCAATGAATATGATAAACAAAACAAGTAATGTTGACCCATTTGTAGACTAGCTAGGAATACAAATAATATGTACGTACATGAGGCGTAACCAAACCATGACACAGGTGTTTTGCCCCTCGCTCATACCTCACGAGCAATGTTTGAACACTATGCGGTCATTTGGCCAGAGGGACCCATGGTTAGCGCGACTAACCATGACCAGGGGTGTCAATCCCAATAGTACTATCCATAGAATCCCAGGCTAAACTATAGCTAATGGTTATAAATATGATGGTCAGGGGACTTCCAGCGCTCTATGTGTGTTAACTCATGCAAACATAAAGGTCGGGTCTTGTTTTCTTGCTACCATATGAAAATGTTTGTAAGTACGTTTTATGTTTTCCCTAATGTATCCGGAAATGATGTTCCCAACTGTAGTAAACAATTATGTCTCATGTTTTCAAAATTTTAACCAAGTATGTTTTCCCCCCGGTGTTTCTAAAACGTTTAAAAGTTAAAAGGGGGTTGTGAAACTCACCTGATAAGCTTTCAATGTGTAAATGCTAGAAAGGCCGATGTGTATGCAAGACTGTCCTTACCATAACCTAACAGTTACAGTTGTCTTAAGACCTTATAATATGATGTCAACTTACAAGTTGAACATGTATAAGATCCACCCAAAATGTTAGACTCGGTGATACATGTGTTACGTTTTGAAAGTGTAACTCGACGAACCGTTGGTGACTTGTCTTTGAAGTTCATGATGCGTATTCGTATTTATTCACAACTATATACATTATTTTTGTTATAAAAATAAATACTTATCTATAATTTGTCGTATATAGATCGTGTTAGGGTTTTGGTAGTCATTTACTTCAAACTACAATATTAAAGTAACCCTAGTCTATAGATATTTTCCAGATTTTTAAGCTGTCCGTGTGTCTCCCTTTTGATTAACCAAATGAACTAGTTTAGTCATGAAATTTTATACCAAGATACCTACATGTATTAGGGTTGCAGAAATGTATTAATCAACAATTTATGACATGTTTAAGTATTTTTAAATATTTATTTGGACAGAAGAGGACAGCAGTGTTTGGTTCTGGAGTGTCTTGGGGATTTCTTTGAGTGGGTTGAACAAAGCTTACTTCCATGACACGACCTTATACAAATTTTAATTTAGACACAAAATACTAACTCTAGGAGTTGGAATCATGTTGTTTGGACTTTTTATGACCAAGTTATGACTCCTAGAAGTGGTACTAAAATTCTGCTGGAAAGGACAGATTCGACACATTTTCTTGTACGATCATTTTGGGGTACCAAAACCCAACGAAATTCACGAGACCACTTGGGTTGGATTTTAGATCTTTGTACTTAGTTTTAGACTTAGGATTCAACCAGTTTCGATGAGTATGGACTGAGATATGGCCCTCCAAAGTCGGATTTAGTTTCTGCCAGCTCACTGTTTTACTTCCAACACACTCAAGATCACCAACTACTTTATGTAACATCCATGCTTTTCCTGGCATTTCATATTGTGTCACATCGTTTTTGGCATTTCATACATGTGTTACGTCTTTTGTGCCATTTCCAGACTAATTCATCAATGACCAAACTCCTGAATAACCACAATTGCAGTTAGAAACCCAAAACCGTCACTTAGTCATTCCTTTCTCTCAATATCGTCCAAATCGCGTGACACCCTTGAAATCAAACCCCTGCGCACGATCTTCGAGCTTTTATGATCACATTCCTCACATCAATCGTGCCGGAATCCCAGCAGAAGACGCCAAGGATCAACCTACCGAATTCAGAACTCCGTTTGGTCGAACCCCACCAATTCGATATCGTTTAAGGTAAGTAAACACATCCTCAGACTCATTTCAATCCCGTGAATGAAAGCCCTAACCTATTCATGGCTTATACAATCTAATTGAACATGAATAAAATCTAGGGTTCATTATATTTTAGTTTAATCGAACTACACCCTAGACACGATCTCCACTCAATTAAAATACTTGGATAGATTCTAAAAAATCAACAATCGAAAGCCCCATGAATTCACCCGCTATTAATACAGGATTTAGACAAATTAGCTTCTGGAACATTCAGACACGGTCGTGCTAAACAATTAGCACGGTCGTGCCTCTTGTCCAGACGTGGTCGCGCCCCATGCCTAAGCACGGTCGCGCCCCATGCCTAAGCACGGTCGCGCCCCGTGCCTAAGCGCGGTCGTGCCATACATTTGACACGGTTGTGCTACCTTGGGTCATAACCTATTTCTTCTGTTATTTTAATATAAACTCATTTTCTTTTATAAAAATTATTTTATAAAACTCCAAAGCCAGAATTGTTTTCATAAACTAAATTATCAACTTGGAAATATTAAACAAATTAATTAAGTCGTTTCTAATGGATTAAAAAGTAACAAATTTAAAATAAAAGTTTTACATATAATTGTTTTATTCAAACCTACACAAACTATTTATATTCTAATATATATTTAAAATGCCACTTGACACATTTTCATGAACAACTAAATAAAAAGAATTAAATTATTATCTTAATTAATTATTCAAATTAAACCTTAAGTCTTTCATTATTTAATTGAACTTACATTTTCATTCAAATACCAACACAAATGAATACACTAACCCTTCGTACAAATCCATTCCTATTGAAAACCTTAGAATGTCCTTTGACATTGTACATATTATTAATCCAAATTTAGACTATTTCACTCTAGGTCAAACTTAGTGAGTTGCAAATCACTTGAATTACCCAACGCTCTTGTTAGCTACTACATTTTGATACAAGTGAGTATTTCATAGCCCCTTTTACTCTTTTACACTTTTGGGGTGAAACATGAACTCTATCAAATTACATGTTTACATTTACACAAACAACACAAATACAAATTCTATTTACATTCATGTGTGCAATTTGAGCTTTATGCCTGAGTGCTATGTGTGCTAACTTTTGTGAACACTTATGTGCAATCATTAACTATTCAAGCCAATGGTTTTCTATGATAGATCTATTGAGTCTGACAAACCCACCCAGATTGGGGTGATTGATACCGACAACACAATTTGCATGCTAGTTACAAAGGTTTGATTGTACTTGGTTACATAATAACTGCTCCCCATAAATGCGTTTTTTATCATGTTATGTAAGGATTTATTTTTCAAACTATATGTTATCTATATACCAACCTGTGTTATACTCACCAACTTTTTAGTTGACTTTATTTTATTCATGTTTCAGGTACTAATGTGTGAGTTTGATCAAGATGTGCTACACTTAGGCTTTAGACTTAGCTAATTTAAATAAAGAAGTCTATGTTTTGAAATATTGTTTCTATCTTGGATTTGGTTTTGTCTGAATGATTGTAATGGAAATTTGAAGTTTAATATATTTCAATTTAGTCAACCTTGTGCTTATAAACAGTCTACATGTCCCGCCCCGATGATTCCGCCATCGGTCGGGGTGTGACAGATTGGTATCAGAGCCTTGGTTATAGGGAATTAGGTTATTAGACACCTTGACCTAGACTATAACTTTAGGACACCTACTTATGCTATGTTTCATGATTACATGTTATATGCTATATGTTATATGTTATATGTTATGTGTTACATGCTATGTGCTACATGCTTACTATGATTAGTTATTATTTTATTTGATGACTTAATTGTTAAGAATCCATGACTTATTAGTATATACTTAAATGATAAATTAAATAAACAATATCTTTTCCTATATCCTAAAACCTCATAATATTCTTATCTTCTTCTCTATCTTTATCTTTCTAAGCATGTGGAAACTTCATGAAGCTAGATCCATAAAATTTCTTTATTTCCTCGTTAAGGTTTTTAAGCTTTGTTAATTATTTGAGGACACGTGCAATCTAGAAGAGTGACACCTGTATTTTGGGTTTTCTGTCTTGGAAAGCATTTCGCATAAATCCCAATCAACCGAGGGACCGGTATGCTTTCCTGGGAATTCCCGAGATGAGTGTTTACTTATAGGCTAAAGCATGTCTCCTTGAAAATTATATAAGTTTAATTAACCTTAATGTGTTATAGTATTCGAGTGATTATATCACTATTTGAGTACAATCCAAACTATTATTATCTATTTATTTTGTTATCTTATTCTATTAAATCCAAACAATTCTCATAAGTTCTTACATATTTTCTTGTCTTGTGAAAATCTGTAGAATGCCTCCTCGTCGTGTTCCCGCGGCCAACACCAATACCGACATTGCTGCTATTCTTGCACAACTAGTGACACAACTCACTCAAGCTAATAGTGCCACCAATGGCAACAATGGTGGAAATGGTAGTAATAGTGGTAATGGTGGTAATGGTGGAAATGGTGGTAACAACCCATCTCATTGCACCTTCAAGCATTTCAACTCGTGTAATCCCCTCAAGTTCTATGGTACCGAAGGAGCTACTGGACTCTTTCAATGGTTCGAAAGCATTGAGAATACCTTTCTTAATAGTGACTGCCCCGACAACCTTCGTGTTCGTCATGCCACAAGTGTTCTGCAAAAACGGGCACTCACGTGGTGGAATGGAGATAAAATGAATAGAGGTGTGGATGTAGCGATGGCCTTACCTTGGGATGAGGTTAAAAGGCTAATGACCGAGGAATTCTGTCCTTGAAATGAAGTGAAGAAACTTGAAACTGAGTTTTGGATCTTGCCCAAGATAGTAGTGAAAACTTGGCGTACACAACTCGGTTCCATGAGTTGAGTCTTCTTGTGCCCCACATGGTCACTTCTTTGTCCCGCTGCATTGAAAAGTATATTGGGGGACTACCTAGGCAAATTCAAGATACTATCCTAGGATGGAATCCCGCAACACTTGAGGATGCTATCCGCTTATCTGCCACCTTAACTGATAACCATGTGAAGGCGGGGACTCTTACTAAAAAGGGCGCAAAGAAAGTCTCCGACACTGCAACTCCTTCCACCCACAACAAAGAAGCCATAACTGAACCCTCCCGGCATAATAAGAAGAGAAAGGCTAGAAATTTTGCTGTGGTCACTCCTGCTATTCCTCTTAACCAAGCTGCACCTATGTTTCAAACACCGACCAAAAAGCCATATGTTGGAATCTACCCACTTTGTGCCACCTGCAACTACCATCATCCCCAAAGCATCCCATGTCGCCTTTGTACTCATTGTGAGAGATATGGCCATACGGTCAATGTTTGTAGGGCCAAAGCTCTTGCGGGCCAAGTCAACCCACCAAACCAAACCAACACCCAAGTGACTAATCAAGGTACTCCCGCTATTTCAAATGGGCGTGCATGTTATGAATGTGGCAACCCGAACCATTTCCGTGATCAATGCCCAAGATTTGCCAATGCTAGAAAAGGTGGAGCTCGTGGGCGTGCTTTCAACATAAACGCCAACGAAGCTCAAGCCAACAATGACGTGGTCAATGGTACGTTCCTTGTAAATAGTCAATATGCCTCCATTTTATTTGATACCGGTGCCGATAAGAGTTTTGTGTCGCTTAACTTTGAAACTTTACTTGCAAAGACACGATCCCTTTTAGAGAAAACATTTACCGTTGAAGTAGCAAATGGTGACTCTCTTACAATTGAATCCATTATCTATGATTGCTCTTTAGAACTTAATGATCATACATTCCCAATCAACCTTGTTCCAATGCCACTAGGAAGCTTTGATATCATCATAGGCATGGATTGGTTGTCAAGTCACCATGCCAAAGTAATTTGTTTTGAGAAGTGCATCCGAATACCCCTTCCGTCAGGGGAAACGTTAAGAGTCTTTGGTGAAAAGCCTTGCAAAGGACTTAAGTTAATGTCATGCACTATTTCTAAAAGTACTTACGAAAGAAGTACATCGCTTTCTTAGCTCATATTGTTCAAAAGGATGTCAAAGAGAAGACTATACAAGACATTCCTATCATTCGAGATTTTCCCGAAGATCTATCCGGTCTTCCACCCGTTCGACAAGTAGAATTTTGCATTGATCTTGTGCCCAGAGCTAACCCCATGGCTAGAGCTCCATACCATCTTGCACCTTCTGAAATGCAACAACTTGCAAGTCAACTTCAAGAGCTCTCCGACAAGGGATTTATTCATCCAAGTCATTCACCGTGGGGTGCACCCGTCTTATTCGTCAAAAAGAAGGATGGATCATTTCGCATGTGTATTGACTACCGCGAACTCAACAAGCTTACTATCAAAAACCATTATCCTTTGCCTAGAATTGATGATCTCTTCGATCAACTTCAAGGCTCTACTTGCTTCTCTAAGATTGACCTTCGATCCGGTTATCACCAACTCCGTGTGCAAGAAGTCGATATTCCAAAGACTGCCTTTCGAACAAGGTATGGTCACTACGAGTTCATGGTTATGCCTTTTGGACTAACCAATGCACCCGCAGTTTTCATGGACCTCATGAATCGTGTGTGCAAACCGTACCTTGATAAGTTCGTGATCGTTTTCATCGATGACATCTTAATCTATTCCAAGACTAAAGCCGATCATGAGCAACATCTTAGATTGGTTTTGGATCTCTTGAAGAAAGAACAACTATATGCCAAATTCTCCAAATGTGAATTTTGGTTAAAAGAAGTTCAATTTCTTGGTCATATTGTCAACGACAAGGGTATTCATGTTGACCCTGCTAAGATCGAAACGGTTAAGAATTGGAATGCCCCGAAAACTCCCACTGAAGTTCGTTCATTTCTTGGTGATATTACCGTCATTTCATCTCAAACTTCTCTAAGATTGTTGTTCCCCTTACCGCTTTGACTCACAAGGGTAAGACTTATGAATGGGGACCAAAACAAGAAGAAGCTTTCCAAACCCTCAAACAAAAGTTGTGCAACGCTCCCATTTTGACTCTCCCTGATGGGAATGATGATCTAGTTGTCTACTGTGATGCTTCTAACCAAGGTCTCGGTTGTGTCCTCATGCAACGAGGCATAGTAAACGCTTATGCATCAAGGCAACTTAAGATTCATGAGAAGAATTATACAATGCACGATCCCGAGTTAGGTGCGGTCGTATTTGCATTGAAGATTTGGAGACATTATCTCTATGGCATGAAATGCGTGGTGTTCACCGACCACAAAAGTCTCCAACACATCTTCAATCAAAAGGAACTCAATATGAGGCAACGACGTTGGGTTGAACTCCTTAACGACTATGACTGCGAGATTCGTTACCATCCCGGAAAAGCGAATGTTGTAGCCGACGCTTTGAGTCGAAAGGACCATGTCATGCTTCAATGTGTTCGAATTCAAACCGACATTCAAAACCGCATCTTAGAAGCTCAACACGTCTCAGTCACCGAGGGTAACATGTACACGGAAATGTCGTGTGGTGTTGAACTTCTGCTTGAATCAAAAACCAATGGCTTACTTTATTACTTGAACCGTATTTGGGTTCCCGATCGCGATGATCTCCATACATTTCTCATGAACGAGGCTCACAAGACTCGTTATTCTATTCATCCTGGTACGGATAAAATGTACCAAGATCTTCGCCAACAATATTGGTGGCCCGGTATGAAAAAGGACAATGCTCACTATGTTGCCAAATGTTTAACCTGCTCCAAAGTCAAAGCCAAACATCAACGTCCTTCTGGTTTGCTTGAACAACCGGAAATTCCCGTGTGGAAATGGGAGAACTTAGCTATGGATTTCATTACCAAACTCCCTCGCACATCGAGTGGCTATGATAGCATTTGGGTGATCGTTGATCGTCTCAGCAAATCTGCTCATTTCTTGCCTATCCGTGAAGACTATCGGGTTGAGAAACTAGCCCAAATTTACATCGACGAAATTATGAGCCGTCACTGTGTTCCCTTAAACATAATCTCCGATAGAGATGCTCGGTTCACCTCTTGATTTTGGCAATCTCTCCAAACTGCTCTTGGCACACGGTTGGATTTGAGCACGACTTACCATCCTCAAACTGATGGTCAAACCGAGCGAACAATCCAAACTCTTGAAGACATTCTTAGAGCTTGTGTAATCGATTTTGGTGGAAATTGGGATTCACATTTATCCCTCATTGAGTTCTCTTACAATAATAGCTACCACACAAGTATCAACATGGCTCCATTCGAAGCTCTTTATGGTCACAAGTGTCGTTCTCCTATCTGTTGGAACGAGATTGGTGAAGCACAAATCACCGGTCCCGAGCTAATTCAAGAAACATCCGATAAGATCATTCAAATCCGTGACAATATTCGAGTGGAGAGGAGTCGGCAAAAGAGTTATGCTGACAAACGTCGAAAACCCTTGGAATTCCAAGTCGGTGATCTGGTTCTTCTTAAGGTGTCCCCGTGGAAGGGTGTGATCCGTTTTGGAAAGAAAGGCAATATATCACCTCGCTACGTGGGCCCATTCAAGATCCTTGAAAGGATTGGGAAACTGGCTTACAAACTCGAGTTACCCCCATCACTTGGTAACGTGCATCCTACATTTCATGTGTCTAATCTGAAGAAATGTCTTGCTGATGAGAATCTCCATATACCACTTGATGACGTGCGCATTGATGAAACGATGCACTTCGTTGAGAAACCGGTAGAAATTATGGATCTTGAAATCAAGCAACTCAAGCGAAGTCGTATTCCTATTGTCAAAGTTCGTTGGGAGTCTAAGTGTGGTCCTGAATTCACATGGGAACGAGAGGACCAATGAAGCTCAAGTACCCCCATCTTTTTGCTGATTCAGTAGCCTCAACTAGTTAAATTTCGGGACGAAATTCCCTCAACTAGGGGATACTGTAACATCCATGTTTTTCCTGGTATTTCATATTGTGCAATAAATGACAACTTCAATCTAATGTTCACATTCAAAATGTTGTGTCACATCATTTACTATTTTCATGTGCAATTAAGGAGTATTATCATAATGTTAAAAGTGCAAACATACATTTTACATTGCTACAATAAAAACCGAAACAAACCTACGCTATCTCACAAACTACAAGGACTAGTCTTGAAAATTATCAAAATATCACTTGGCACGGTCGCGCCATGACCTGGAACGGTCGCGCCCCGTAAACACGGTTGCGCCATGACCTAGAACGTTCGCGCTCCGTAAACATGGTCGCGCCGAGAACTGACACGGTCGTGCCTGAAACCCAGTTGAAACGTAAACACTGCCTTAATCACAAAGTCTCTTCGAGTCCACGATTGTAACGTCTTTTGTGCCATTTCTAGACTAATTCATCAATGACCAAACTCCTGAATAACCACAATTGCAATTAGAAACCCAAAACCGTCACTTAGTCATTCCTTTCTCTCAATATCGTCCAAATCGCGTGACACCCTCGAAATCAAACCCCTGCGCATGATCTTCGAGCTTTTGTGATCACATTCCTCACATCAATCGTGTCGAAATCCCAGCAGAAGACGCCAAGGATCAACCCACCGAAGTCGGAACTCCATTTGGTCGAACCCCACCAATTCGATATCGTTTAAGGTAAGTAAACACATCCTCAGACTCATTTCAATCCCGTGAATGAAAGCCCTAACCTATTCAGGGCTTATACAATCGAATTGAAGACGAATAAAATCTTGGGTTCATTATATTATAGTTTAATCGAACTACACCCTAGACACGATCTCCACTCAATAAAAATACTTGGATAGATTCTAAAACAATCAACAATCGAAATCCCCATGAATTCACCCGCTATTAATACAGGATTTAGAGTAATTAGCTTCTTGAACATTCAGACACGGTCGTGCTAATCAATTAGCACGGTCGTGCCTCTTGTCCAGGCGTGGTCACGCCCCATGCCTAAGCACGGTCGCGCCCCGTGCCTAAGCGCGGTCGTGCCATACATTTGACACGGTTGTGCTACCTTGGGTCAGAACCTATTTCTTCTGTTATTTTAATATAAACTCATTTTCTTTTATAAAAATTATTTTATAAAACACCAAAGCCAGAATTGTTTTCATAAACTAAATTATCAACTTGGAAATATTAAACAAATTAATTAAGTCGTTTCTAATGGATTAAAAAGTAATAAATTTAAAATAAAAGTTTTACATATAATTGTTTTATTCAAACCTTCACAAACTATTTATATTCTAATATATATTTATAATGCCTCTTGACACATTTTCATGAACAACTAAATAAAAAGAATTAAATTATTATTTTAGTTAATTATTCAAATTAAACCTTAAGTCTTTCATTATTTAATTGAACTTACATTTTCATTTAAATACCAACGCAAATGAATACACCAACCCTTCGTACAAATCCATTCCTATTGAAAACCTTAGAATGTCCTTAGACATTGTACATATTATTAATCCAAATTTATACTATTTCACTCTATGTTAAACTTAGTGAGTTGCAAATCACTTGAATTACCCAACGCTCTTGTTAGCTACTACATTTTGGTACAAGTAAGTATTTCATAGCCCCTTTTACTCTTTTACACTTTTGGGGTGAAACATGAACTCTATAAAATTACATGTTTACATTTACACAAACAACACAAATACAAATCATATTTACATTCATGTGTGCAATTTGAGCTTTATGCTCGAGTGCTATGTGTGCTAACTTTTGTGAACACTTATGTGCAATCATTAACTATTCAAGCCGACGGTTTTCAATGATAGATCTATTTAGTCTGACAAACCCACCCAGATTGGGGTGATTGATACCGACAACAAAATTTGCATGCTAGTTACAAAGGTTTGATTGTACTTGGTTACACAATAGCTGCTCCCCATAAATGCCTTATTTATCATGTTATGTAAGAATTTGTTTTTCAAACTATATGCTATCTATATACAAACCTGTGTTATACTTACTAACTTTTTAGTTGACTTTATTTTATTCATGTTTTCAGGTACTAATGTGTGAGTTTGATCAAGATGTGCTACACTTAGGCTTTGGACTTAGCTAATTTAAATAAAGAAGTCTATGTTTTGAAATATTGTTTCTATCTTGGATTTGGTTTTGTTTGAATGATTGAAATGGAAATTTGAAGTTTAATATATTTCAATTTAGTCAACCTTGTGCTTATGAACAGTCTACATGTCCCGCCCCGATGATTCCGCCATCGGTCGGGTTGTGACACTTTAGATTTGTACTTGTTTGACTCTTGTTTACCATCTACTTGATCTTTACGTTATGTATGACATGTTCTACAAATTCCAAGTCATATTTATCCAATGATTCACTTTATACTATATGGTTTATGTCCACACTTTCACTTATGTCCAAATACTTGTTTTAACAACAAAATTTCAAGATCTTCACATATGTGCAACAAAATCACCACCAACTCTCTTTTTGACTAACTTCTCTTATAAAAACAAGTATGTACAAGATGTTTAGGTTTTTGTTTAGAGATTTTAGTATGTTTATAAGATATGTACATGTATTTTTAAAGAACACTCATGTTTAAAAGATGAAACCATGTTTTTACTAGTTTTTAAGTAGTTTTTGTAGGTCCCTTAGTGTGTGTCGGATCGTTGCATGCAAGTGGTCTACTAGTCGGACCGGGTGTGGAATACCCGTGACTAGGCGGAGAGTCTAACTAAAACAAAGTAAACCAAACACGAGAGTCACAATAAAAGCTCTTTCTGTTATAAACAGTCGACGGTTACAGAGAGATTACAAATTACGTACTTAACAAACTGAGTTCGTCTAAGGTATGAGTTCTGCGTACTTATCCTCTGTGAACCAAACCTATTTATACAGACCTGATACCTGCACACTTAGCAAGTGCGCAGGACCAAATGCTCTTGCGTAATTAGCAAGTACGCATGGGTCTTCCTGCGTACTTACTAAGTACGCAGGAGCTTTCTCCTGCGCACATGTAAGTGCGCAAAACACTTGGAAGAAATGCAACATACACTATGTAACAGTAAATACAACTCGATAAACTATTACATAACTAATCTTACATACAAAGACAAATTACAGACATTCGAAATACAAACTAAGACTCTATCGAGAGTGTTGTTACAGGAAAGTGCATCAACAAACTCCCCCTTGACAGTAGCTCTGGATCTTCATCGTCTTCAGTCTTCAATCTTCAGTCTTCACAGCACTGGCTCCTTAGCTTCCATCTTCTTCTTGTAATCAAGGCAGAACTTAATCACCTTGTGATATTTAGAAGCAAGGAGCTTTGTCCATTCGTCCGTGTGGACACAGTAGCATTCTGCTAGTACCTCCAGATCTTTCACAGAAAAGTTGATGAAGCAGACTTCATCAAAGATTCTGATAAGTTCTTTTGGTACTGTGTTCCCACTCTCGGAACGAACCTTTCCCATGATCACAGCCTCGCCCGTTTTTGGATCAACGTACCAGTACCACATGTCACCAAGAATATCCTGAGATAACTTGCTCAAGGTAATCTTAGTTTCACATTGCACTGGCTTGTATACCAATCTCTTTATGTGCTTCTTAGTCACATGATGTACAGTGTGCTTATCCTTGACTCTTCTGGGCACTTGAGGCTTGAAGTATTCAAATTTCCCTGATCTTGCTTCCCGCTGTAGTGTTACCCACAAACCCATTGCTACTGCATGACTCGAGTGACTCAGCAGGTCGCGGTTTGCGAGGTTCACAAGGTCGTACTTGGGCAAAGAGTTGAACGCCTCACTGGTTGGTTTCAAGTATTGAACCCCCAGATCTTTTGATGGCGAACAACTACTTGTCCTCCTCGAACCTAACAGCCAAGATCATACATGTAGCTCCGTGCTTGTCTGTGATGGACGTCTTTTGCCACACGGGAGCTGGACCCTTAGATGATGCAGAAGGCATGTCTTTATCTTTTGGTGCCTCGGGGTCCACAGGTGTAGGGTCGACTAGGGAGGCTTCAGTTGTAGCTTCAACATTACTTGCCATGTCAACTGAGCCTGTTTCGAGCAGAGATTCGAGCGATGGTACTTCAAAGATCTCACCATCCTCTAACTCGTACTCTCCTTCCCCGTCGCACTTGGGAATCTCTATTACCACATCCTCATCTTCATCATTCCAGTCATCACCAGAGTCGATCTCTCCTTCTTCTAGATTGAAGAGAGCATCGATCTGTGCTTCTTTAGAGTAGTCAGGCTCTAGATATAGGATCTCATCACCAGATAAGTCCTTAAGTACTTCAGCCACTGACTTCCCTTTATCACCACCACCACCAAATGTATCACCACCCTCTTGCTGAGTAGACTCCCCCTCAGCCATTGGAATAGAATAGATGGGCACAATCGCCAAAGCTTGGTGCTCACCTCCACTAGGACCGGCTTCAGGATCCTTGTCTTTATCATCATCCTTAGTCAAGTCGACTGGATGACAAGGCTCAGCACCAGTGGATTTATTTTCTTTCTCTTTCTCCTTCTCTTTCTCTTTCTCTTTCCCTTTCTCCCCCTGAGCATCAAGCTTCTTGGTCAGTTCTTAACTAATTTGACCATCGCTTCGTGCTCTTTTCTCTGTAAATCCATCCTTAGCTCAAGTGAAGTTCTGTGGCCTAGAATCATTTCATTGGTTTTCATCAGCAGCTCGTTCTGTGCCATAACATTCTTCAGTTGCTCATTTGTCCCTGTTCTCTGGCTGTGGAGAATCCTAACTTCATCAGCCAGGGAATTATCTGTGCTTGTTGAGCATCAGACTCCTCCTTTGACTTTTGAATGGTCTTCAACAGTTCAGCAACTTGGGTCTCTAAGACATTGATCCTTGCTTCATACGGATCAGAATGCCTAGATGATGAGGCTTCAGCATTATGGATGGGGGAGGAGAAGATTGTGTCAAAGTCAAACCCTTGTGAGAAATCACCATAGTTGAAGGGTTGACCTGACGGCTCAGTGGTGTGAGGTGGGTGTCGGGATGTAATGATGGGAGTGGGTGTTATGGTTGGGGTGATGGTGACTGACTCCGTGAGAAGTGGAGTAGTCACCGTCACCTGGACGGTTGGAGTAGGGAGGGTCACCGTCACAGGAATCTCCTCTGTGACCGCCGTGACTGCCACATTACCTTATACTAGTGGCCTTCTCCTCCTTTTGTACCGTTGTTGTGCTGGTGGGGTAGATTCTGACTCTGGACTGTCAGCTGCAGGTTGTACTTGCTGCACAGTCGGGATCTCTACAACCCTGGGGATAGCAACCTCTTGCCTATCGCCCCTTTTCTTGTTGGCACTCTCTTGCCTTTGTCTTTGTAGAGCAGCGTCAGAGTCAGAAGTCGGCTCATATTCGCTGCTCGAGCTATGTCGCTTTCTTTTAGAAGATGACGCAGGCAGGGTTACCTGTGCCGATCTCCTAGGGTGTGCCTGGGATGGTGTGTCATCGGTATCAGAAGAATCTGATTCTGTTACTTCTGAATCGGATTCCTCAGCACCACCATCACCACCTTCGTCATCACCTCCATCACTTTCATTCCCTTCTTCTTCTTGTTCATCAAAATCATCACTCATCTCTGGTGCCGAATTGGGACTATACCAATTCCAATCTTCTGGTGCGACATATGCTTCATTAAGCAGGTGGCCAAAGAGTTCAGTATGCACAGGGGTAGGATCTACACTGCCTGGCTTTAGAAACTGGGCAAATACTCTCTTGTCCACCCGTTTTACTTGCAGTCTCTCCCCGATAGCACGTAGGTTTGGCAATGCATCATCAATCAAAAGTTGCACAAACCTCGGGTACAATAGGAACCTAAACTTCTCTGTTGTATTGATCTGATCATTGATTGCTTTGAAGATGTAGCAAGAGAAGTTGTAGCCCCTATTAAGAGAGAAGCCCACCATGGCTGCTGAAAGGTCATGACCCATGGCATCTTTCCCCGCTTTTCTTGACGAGATGCACACGATCATGATGTGGCAAAATACCGCCATTGATCCAAAACCCACATCTTCTTGTAAGAAGCATAGTCCCTCGCTCCGACATATCCCATTCTATGCCTCCAACATCCATCCACATAGTAATCTGGATAGGATGTCGGGTCGGTAGCGAGATCGCCGAACTGCAGGACCCTTCTTATTGTATCCTCAGAGAAAGCAATAGCCCGACCATCAACGGTAGCCCTTATGACATTAGGGGATACCGTGCAGTCGTGCTCTGCCGTCTCCCAGAATTGCTCCAAGTAAGGTCTTGAGACTGTTGGGTCAGCTGAGATTGCATAACTTATTTTTGATCGGTTCAAAAAATCAATGATCTGCCGATACTGCAAAGCTGCCCCTTTTCACTCAGGTTGAGTGTTCGCTAACAAGTTGAACTCATCAGTGAATGCCCGAGCCATAGTCTGCAGAAACACACAGAAAACATAATCAGAACAACGTATATTATTGAAGATGAACAAACATGACACGGTATAGTAGGTACACTATGAACAAAAATTTCAGACTTGAAAATTTTTCTAAGTGTTGGTCGTGCGCACTTAGCAAGTGTGCAGGCTTTTCCTCTTGCGTACTTAGCAAGTACGCAGGAATTGCTTCTTGCGTACTTGCTAAGTGCGCAAGAACAACACTTGGAAAAAATTTCAAAACTTTAACAAAATGATAGATTGCTCAAAGACCGGGTCAAGTAGGTCGCCACTAGGTCGGAATCAAGGATTCGAACTTATGGGACCATTAGTAACACCAGTAACTACCAAACCAAGACCAATTTCGACTTAAAAACGTCGCCCAATCCCACTGTCGATTAAGATTCCACCGACGCCTAGAATCGATGATGAAATGGATGAATATGGAGTCGATTAAGAATCCTATTAGCATAGAAATGTCAATAAGTTACCCAAACAACCCCAATTTTGCCCAAAATATTTCGGATGTAACCTAAAATTTTCGAAGTCACGAATCGGTCCAATGTCACGATTGTATGGATGGAAATCGCCTAGATTCTCACCAATGAGATGAAATGAGATGATGAAACTATAGACGGGACGAAAAAAATGGTTTAGACACACTTGATTTTGAGTTAAATTTGCAGAGGGAAAGTGATCGGTCGGAAAGGTTGAAACTGAAAGAATTTTCTAAGTGTCACTTTTATACCCCTCACTTATCGGTCGTGCGTACTTGTTAATTGCGCACGAGTTAACTCTTGCGTACTTACAAGTACGCGGGACTTAAATCTTGCGTACTTGCAAGTGCGCAAGACTAACTCTTTCGTACTTGCTAAGTGCGCAAGGTTTACTTCGTGCGAACTTGACAAGTACGCACAAGCCTTAAGTGCGCAAATTTGAAACTCAGAATTATGAAGATTTTCAGGTCAAATAACGAACAAGATAAAAGTATTCATTCACGAGGTTTCAAATACAATTCATGAAGGTTAAACATAAAACATTTTTGGCTTTTTCTGATTAAACTTGAACAATGCATAAACTTAAAATCTTTTTGTTCTTTTCTAGATAGATATATACAAGTATTCACACCAACTATTTTTTATCAAAGACACGAGTAGAGGATCATATCAGGCTATCTTTTAACAAAAACGATACAAAATAAACATCAAAGAATATGGGATCATGTCATGGATTACTCTTTATTCATACGTAATAAGCAATAAACAAGTAATTCAAGTTGACAATATTATAAGATTTGAAACTATACGCATCTTTGTATCATGTTCTTGTGTATTAAGGTATTAATTATAAGATATACAACGTGTACCCCACTTAAATGCTATTTTAACTTGCACTATCTCAAGGCATCTAAGATTTTCCCAATGATTTTCTAGATTTTCAGAATGAAGCTACATCTATTAGCACAGGAAAAATCAAACAGAATCCATAAGGATTATTGTAACATTTCTGATTTTCATCATGTAATCGTTTGATTTCAATAAACAAACACATTTCAGTTTCGATTCGTGTACAAACAAACTACGATTCAGTTACATATACAAACTATTCTATTACAATAACAAATTAAACAAAAACGCAATTATCTCACAAGCCCCGAGGACCAAAACTAACAAAACTCAAAAACTACAAAACTAGGCAAGCACGGTCGCGCCTAGGACTAGGCACGGTCGCGCCTGCCGACCTAAGCACGGTCGCGCCTAAAGTAGGCACGGTCGCGCTGATGAACCCACTTGACTGCAGAAAGTCAAACCATACCATACCTTCTGAATTCGTGAAAATTAAAATAAAGAAAAGCCGGTCTTCGCGCGTCAGACCATACTCGACTGAAATTCGTCTAAAACACGCATCAATTGTCGTCCAATTTGCACAATTAGTTAATCCCATTCACACCACAACCGAGCCTCTCAAATTCGTCGATATAGAGTCAGTTGCACGCTTCCTACACCCTCATATACACCCACTCAATCTCTCAGAACTCTCACTCGACGCTCACAACACCTCTGTCGTCCGATTGATCGCCAAGAAACGAAGCCGCTCGACCCGTAGCCGACCGCATTCAATTGCCCACTTTCAACAAGTAAGTAACACGTCTTCAGCTTTGTATCTACCTCTACTACGAAAGCACTATGTCAATTCGTTGTAGAAACACTCAAATCGATCCGATTTTGAACCAAAAAGCCAAAACATAAATTTTACTCGAACTACACTCTAGACAAGATATAAATACAATTAAACTATGTAGAAACATTCGTAATCATCCACTAAGTGAAAGCCCTAAGAATCCAGAAGCTATTAATATAAGAATCGATCGAATTGCGTCTGAAAAAGGCCCGACACGGTCGCGCTCATCCCTGAGCGCGGTCGTGCCTGACCAAGCATTTATACAACAAATCGCTGATTTAGAAATTTAAAACGATTAATTCCCGATAGTTTCAAAACCGATGAAATCGTGAATTTATATAATCATTTTTATTTATACAAATATATATATATATTGATTTAAACAAATATCGTTTAATTAAATTTTATTTAAATAAATATATATATATATATATATCGCTACTAATTTATTATTCCAAAACCAACCCTAAACACACAAACCACCAACGAACCCACTTTGGACACAAAATAACACAAACAGTGACACGCGTTATACCCTCATTCAATAGGTTAAACATAGCGACCTACAACACGCTTGGTATTTTTGTTGATCTGTGCAAACTACACGCTCCAACACAAGTGAGTTACATAGCCCCTCTTTTACTCTATTTACAAACTTTTGGGGTGGAACATGCGTTCTATTTACTATGTTTACAAACTACACAATTCCACCCTACAATCATGTGTTACAATTTTGAGCTTTGTGCTTGAGTACTAGGTGTGTAGACCAACACGCAGTTTGCTATTCACGTGCAATCATTAACTATTTTATAGCTTACAGTAAACAGTGATAGATCTATTGAGTCTGACAAACCCACCCAGGTAGGGTGACTGTTACTGCCAACACGCGTTTGTTTTGCATGCTAGTTACAAAGGTTTGATTGTACTACCAGGTCACACGATGGTATCTCTCCATAAATGCCTTAATTGCCATGTTTGTATGAATTGTATACACACAACACTATATTCTATTACATGACACGAAAACCTATGTATTCTCACCAACTTTTTAGTTGACTTTGTTTTTAACCATGTTTCAGGTGACAATGTTTGAAGTATTACAAGCTGCTACATATAGGATTTGGACCTAGCAATTAATCTAAACTATTTATATTTTGTAATCGCTACATTTGGTTCTTGTATGGTATGAACTTGCTACGTGTAATGAAAATGAATGTTTAAATTATTCAAACTTTAGCAACCATGAGCTATGAACAGTCTGCACAGCTTCACGCCCCGACGTTTTCCGCCGTCGGTCGGGGTGTGACAGATTGGTATCAGAGCCTTGGTTATAGGGAATTAGGTTATTAAACACCATTGACCTAGACTATAACTTTAGGACACCCAACAATGCCATGCTACATGTTTTATGTGATACGTGCTATTTGCTATATGTCACATGTCTTATGTGTTAGTTATTTGATACTTAAATTGTTTAGACTACAAGACTTAATAAGCATACGTAAATAATGAAATAAACCGTATCCTAAGCCGCATATCCTCCTTAACTGCTTCTATGTCATCATCGCCATAACTTGTGGAAAAACTCATACTCGTGGACCTATGCCTATCAAAAATATTTTTCATACCCGTTAAGGTTTTAGACTCTGTTAATTATTAGAGGACACGTGCAATCTGGAAGGGTGACACCTGTATTCTGGGTTTTCTGTCTAGGAAAGCATTTCATATAAATCCCAATCAACCGAGGGATCCGTATGCTTTCCTGGGAATTCCCGGGATGAGTGTTTACCTATAGGATAAAGCACGTCTCCTTGAAAATTATATAAGTCTAATTAACCTTAATATGTCATTGTGTTCAAGTAGAAATGTGATTACTTGAAAACAATCCAAACCATGAAATAAATGTGTTATTTTTCCTCCTATCCTAAATTTCAACGGATTTTTATAAATTCTCACAACACTTTTGTATCATTCTCTTTTTATAGAATGCCTCCTCGTCGTAACATCAACCGCAACAACACCGACAACGCCAACGATAGCACCAACACCAATACCAGCAATGCCAACAACAACAATAATACCGACCTTGCTGCTCTCCTCACTCAGCTGGTAACTCAACTAACTCAAGCCAATAACAACAACAATGGGAACGCCAGTGGTAGTGCTAATACTGGTGGTGGCGGTGGTGCCAACCCGCCACAATGTACCTTCAAGCATTTCAACTCTTGCAATCCCCTGAAGTTTTATGGTACCGAAGGAGCCATGGGACTCCTTCAATGGTTCGAAAGTATTGAGGGCACCTTCCTCAATAGTGACTGTCCGGACAATCTGCGTGTCCACCATGCCACTAGTGTCTTCCAAAAACGGGCACTAACCTGGTGGAATGGGGAAAAGAGAACAAGGGGAGTAGAAGTAGCAATGGCTCTGCCATGGGATGAGCTGAAAAGGATCATGACCGAGGAATTCTGTCCTCGAAATGAGATGAAGAAACTGGAAGCGGAATTTTGGGATCTTACCCAAGATAGCGGTGAAAGCTTGGCGTACACCAACCGTTTTCACGAACTCAGCATGCTGGTACCGCACATGGTTACACCTTTGTCTAGGTGTATTGAAAAATATATCGGTGGTCTACCGAGACAAATCCAGGACACTGTTTTGGGAAGAAATCCTGCAAACCTAGAAGATGCTATTCGTCTAGCTGCCACACTGACCGATAATCACGTTAAAGCAGGTACTCTTACCAAAAAGGGGGCCAAGAAAGTTTCTGACACCATAACTCCTCCTACTTATGTCAAAGAAGTTCAAAACGAACAGCATCGAAACACCAGGAAGAGAAAGGCGAAGAATTTTGCAATAGTCACTCCAGCCGCCCCAATTAATCAAGTTGCACCCTTGGCTCAAAATCCAGCCAAGAAAGCTTATGGAGGTACCTACCCACTCTGCAACAACTACAACTATCATCACCCACAAACTGTCCCATGTCGCCTTTGCAATCATTGTGGGAAACTTGGCCATACGGCCAATATCTGTCGACAAAAGGTACTTACTACTCAAGCCAACCCGGTTAATCAACCCGGAGCTAATCAAGTGGTTCCAATCAATGCAAATGGACGGGCATGCTATGAATGTGGCAACCCGAACCACTTCCGAAACCAATGTCCAAAACTTGTGAACAATAATCAGGGCGGAGCTCGTGGGCGTGCTTTCAACATCAACGCCAATGAAGCTCAAGCCAACGATCATGTGGTCAACGGTACGTTTCTTGTAAATAAACAATTTGCATCTATACTATTTGATACCGGAGCCGATAAGAGTTTTGTGTCACTTAACTTTGAACCTTTACTTGCAAAAACACGATCCAAACTCGAGAAAACCTTCACCGTTGAAGTAGCGGATGGAAACACCATCACTATTGACTCCATCATTCATGACTGCTCACTAGAACTCAATGGTCACACGTTTCCAGTCAACCTTATACCAATGCCATTGGGAAGCTTTGACGTCATCATCGGCATGGATTGGTTATCTAAAAACCATGCCGAGGTCATGTGCTTTGAAAAGTACATCCGAGTACCTCTTCCACCGGGAGACATATTGAAAGTCTTTGGCGAGAAACCTTGCAAAGGACTCAAACTAATGTCATGCATAACTGCCCAGAAATACATTCGAAAGAAGTGCATGGTTTTCCTAGCTCATGTGATTCAAAAAGAAGACAAGGAGAGAAGAATAGAAGATATTCCCATCATTCGGGAGTTTCCCGAAGTCTTTCCCGACGACTTACCCGGTCTTCCACCTGTTCGGGAAGTAAAGTTTCGAATCGATCTTATACCCGGAGCAAACCCTGTGGCTAAAGCTCCATACCGGCTTGCACCTTCTGAATTGCAAGAACTTGCAAGTCAACTTCAAGAACTCGCTGACAAAGGTTTCATACGGCCAAGTCATTCACCGTGGGGTGCACCAGTCTTGTTTGTTAAAAAGAAGGATGGTTCATTCCGCATGTGTATTGACTATCGAGAGCTCAACAAGCTTACAATCAAAAACCGCTACCCGTTACCTAGGATTGACGACCTATTCGATCAACTCCAAGGTTCTACTTGTTTCTCAAAGATTGATCTTCGATCTGGTTATCACCAACTGCGTGTCCGAGAAGAAGATATTCCAAAGACCGCCTTCCGAACAAGATATGGTCATTACGAGTTCACGGTTATGCCTTTTGGGTTGACCAATGCACCTGCTGTCTTTATGGACCTCATGAACCGCATGTGCAAACCATACCTTGACAAATTCGTGATCGTTTTCATCGATGACATCTTGATCTATTCCAAGACTGAGGAAGAACATGAACAGCACCTTAGACTGGTTTTGGATCTCCTGAGAACCGAACAATTATACGCCAAGTTCTCCAAATGTGAATTTTGGCTAAAGGAGGTTCAATTTTTGGGTCATGTTGTCAATAAAAAGGGAATACATGTCGACCCTGCCAAGATCGAAGCTGTCAAGAATTGGAGTGCTCCTCAAACCCCTACCGAGGTTCGTTCGTTTCTTGGTTTAGCGGGTTATTACCGAAGGTTCATTTCTAATTTCTCCAAGATTGCTGTTCCCCTCACCGCCTTGACACATAAAGGTAAACCTTATGAATGGGGGCCAAAACAAGAAG
This sequence comes from Smallanthus sonchifolius, assembly GCA_023525975.1. Taxonomy (NCBI): domain Eukaryota; kingdom Viridiplantae; phylum Streptophyta; class Magnoliopsida; order Asterales; family Asteraceae; genus Smallanthus; species Smallanthus sonchifolius. The sequence continues at coordinate 32,491,265 of CM042045.1, forward strand.
AAGCTTTCCAAACTCTTAAACAGAAGTTATGTGATGCTCCTATTCTGACTCTTCCAGAAGGAAACGATGATCTAGTCGTCTACTGCGATGCCTCTAACCTAGGCCTTGGTTGTGTTCTCATGCAACGAGGCAAGGTAATCGCTTATGCATCAAGGCAACTCAAGATCCATGAAAAGAACTATACGACGCACGATCTGGAGCTAGGTGCAGTCATATTTGCCTTGAAGATTTGGAGACATTATCTATATGGCACGAAATGTGTGGTATTTACCGACCACAAAAGCCTCCAACACATCTTCAATCAAAAAGAACTCAACATGAGGCAACGACGTTGGGTTGAACTACTCAATGACTACGATTGCGAGATTCGTTATCATCCCGGTAAGGCTAATGTTGTAGCCGATGCGCTGAGCCGTAAAGAACGCGTCATGCTCCAAAGTGTCAAGATTCATTCCGACATTCAAACCCGTATTCTAGCAGCTCAACACGTCTCGATTACCGAGGGCAATATGTATGAGGAAATGTCGTGCGGTGCTGAATTCCAACTAGAAACTAAAAACAATGGCTTGCTTTATTTCTTGGATCGTATTTGGGTTCCCAATCGCAATGATCTCCGAGAATTCCTCATGACTGAAGCACACAATTCTCGGTATTCTATCCATCCCGGTGCGGATAAAATGTATCACAATCTTCGACCACAGTATTGGTGGCCTGGTATGAAGAAAGACATTGCACTCTATGTTGCTAAATGCCTAACCTGCTCTAAAGTCAAAGCCGAACATCAACGTCCTTCCGGTTTACTTGAACAACCGGAAATCCCCGTGTGGAAATGGGAAAATCTAGCCATGGACTTCATTACTAAACTCCCCCGTACTTCAAACGGCTATGATAGCATTTGGGTAATCATTGACCGTCTCACAAAGTCCGCACACTTCCTGCCCATCCGTGAAGACTATCGGGTTGAGAAATTGGCCCGAATCTACATTAACGAAATTGTGAGTCGACACGGCATACCTTTGAACATAATCTCCGACAGAGATGCTCGTTTCACTTCCAGATTTTGGCAATCTCTGCAAAAGACACTTGGCACACGATTGGATTTAAGCACAGCCTACCATCCCCAAACTGATGGCCAGACTGAACGAACAATCCAAACCCTCGAAGACATGCTGAGAGCCTGTGTCATAGACTTTGGTGGCAATTGGGATTCACATCTAGCACTTATTGAATTCTCCTACAATAACAGCTACCACACCAGCATCAACATGGCTCCATTCGAAGCTCTTTATGGTCGCAAATGCCGTTCTCCTATCTGTTGGAACGAGATTGGTGAAGCACAAATCACCGGTCCCGAGTTAATTTAGGAAACATCCGACAAAATCCTTCAAATCCGTGACAACATCCGAGTAGCGAGAAGTCGACAAAAGAGCTATGCCGACAAGCGACGAAAACCCTTGGAATTCCAAGTGGGTGACCTTGTGCTTCTCAAAGTATCCCCTTGGAAGGGTGTGATCCGCTTTGGAAAGAAAGGCAAACTAGCACCTCGTTACGTAGGCCCGTTCAAGATCCTTGAAAGAATCGGGAAAGTGGCTTACAAACTTGAGCTACCTCCAGCACTCAACAATGTTCATCCAACCTTCCACGTGTCCAACCTGAAGAAATGTCTTGCTGATGAGAACCTCCACATACCTCTTGACGACGTGCGCATTGATGAAACGATGCACTTTGTCGAGAAACCGGTGGAAATCATGGACCGTGAGATCAAGCAACTCAAACGCAGCCGCATTCCTATAGTCAAAGTCCGTTGGGATTCTAAACGTGGTCCTGAGTTTACTTGGGAACGTGAAGACCAAATGAAACTCAAGTATCCTCACCTATTCACCAATTCTGCAGCCTCAACTAGTTGAATTTCGGGACGAAATCCCCTCAACAAGGGGAGACTGTAACATTTCTGATTTTCATCATGTAATCGTTTGATTTCAATAAACAAACACATTTCAGTTTTGATTCGTGTACAAACAAACTACGATGCAGTTACATATACAAACTATTCTATTACAATAACAAATTAAACAAAAACGCAATTATCTCACAAGCCCCAAGGACCAAAACTAACAAAACTCAAAAACTACAAAACTAGGCAAGCACGGTCGCGCCTAGGACTAGGCACGGTCGCGCCTGCCGACCTAAGCACGGTCGCGCCTAAAGTAGGCACGGTCGCGCTGATGAACCCACTTGACTGCAGAAAGTCAAACCATACCATACCTTCTGAATTCGTGAAAATTAAAATAAAGAAAAGCCGGTCATCGCGCGTCAGACCATACTCGACTGAAATTCGTCTAAAACACACATCAATTGTCGTCCAATTTGCACAATTAATTAATCCCGTTCACACCACAACCGAGCCTCTCAAATTCGTCGATATAGAGTCAGTTGCACGCTTCCTACACCCTCATATACACCCACTCAATCTCTCAGAACTCTCACTCGACGCTCACAACACCTCTGTCGTCCGATTGATCGCCAAGAAACGAAGCCGCTCGACCCGTAGCCGACCGCATTCAATTGCCCACTTTCAACAAGTAAGTAACACGTCTTCAGCTTTGTATCTACCTCTACTACGAAAGCCCTATGTCAATTCGTTGTAGAAACACTCAAATCGATCCGATTTTGAACCAAAAAGCCGAAACATAAATTTTACTCGAACTACACTCTAGACAAGATATAAATACAATTAAACTATGTAGAAACATTCGTAATCATCCACTAAGTGAAAGCCCTAAGAATCCAGAAGCTATTAATATAAGAATCGATCGAATTGCGTCTGAAAAAGGCCCGACACGGTCGCGCTCATCCCTGAGCGCGGTCGTGCCTGACCAAGCACGGTCGTGCCCCAGGTGTGGCCCGGTCGTGCTTACCGAGCAAACAAGTCTTGACCAAAAACAAACACTAGACGCGGTCGTGCCAGATACGAGCACGGTCGTGCTCTATGTCCAGAACCTAGGAAGTACCTTCTGACTCGACCACGGGCGCGCTCAGACCACCACGGTCACGCCCGGCAACGAGCGCGGTCGTGCCCTACTTGAGCACGGTCGTGCTCCTTGACCAGAAACTTTAATTTTATTATTTTCAAACTTAATTTAATATGTTTTTATTTAAACATTTCAAAACTTGTTTATAAAAAATTAAGTTATAAAATCCCAAAACCCGGGAATCATTTATACAACAAATCGCTGATTTAGAAATTTAAAACGATTAATTCCCGATAGTTTCAAAACCGATGAAATCGTGAATTTATATAATCATTTTTATTTATACAAATATATATATATATTGATTTAAACAAATATCGTTTAATTAAATTTTATTTAAATAAATATATATATATATATATCGCTACTAATTTATTATTCCAAAACCAACCCTAAACACACAAACCACCAACGAACCCACTTTGGACACAAAATAACACAAACAGTGACACGCGTTATACCCTCATTCAATAGGTCAAACGTAGCGACCTACAACACGCTTGGTATTTTTGTTGATCTATGAAAACTACACGCTCCAACACAAGTGAGTTACATAGCCCCTCTTTTACTCTATTTACAAACTTTTGGGGTGGAACATGCGTTCTATTTACTATGTTTACAAACTACACAATTCCACCCTACAATCATGTGTTACAATTTTGAGCTTTGTGCTTGAGTACTAGGTGTGTAGACCAACACGCAGTTTGCTATTCACGTGCAATCATTAACTATTTTATAGCCTACAGTAAACAGTGATAGATCTATTGAGTCTGACAAACCCACCCAGGTAGGGTGACTGTTACTGCCAACACGCGTTTGTTTTGCATGCTAGTTACAAAGGTTTGATTGTACTACCAGGTCACACGATGGTATCTCTCCATAAATGCCTTAATTGCCATGTTTGTATGAATTGTATACACACAACACTATATTCTATTACATGACACGAAAACCTATGTATTCTCACCAACTTTTTAGTTGACTTTGTTTTTAACCATGTTTCAGGTGACAATGTTTGAAGTATTACAAGCTGCTACATATAGGATTTGGACCTAGCAATTAATCTAAACTATTTATATTTTGTAATCGCTACATTTGGTTCTTGTATGGTATGAACTTGCTACGTGTAATGAAAATGAATGTTTAAATTATTCAAACTTTAGCAACCATGAGCTATGAACAGTCTGCACAGCTTCACGCCCCGACGTTTTCCGCCGTCGGTCGGGGTGTGACAATTATCAGGAATCATAAGATTCAGAATCGAGTGATTCATTTGTCTTGGTTTATTTGATTTTCTTCAGTGAATATCGAAATGATGATTTAAGATAATATATATGGTGTTTAAGTTTTCAAGATAAGGGAATCCAACTTTTATCTGGATTTGATTTCAATGAATCAGGAGTGATTCAAGGGTGAATACATACTCAACGGTTAATGTAGAGACATGTCTTGATTCAATCTCTCCTTGCATACTTGTGAGTATGGGCAGTGAGATGAACTGCATTAATTGTGCTAACGACATAACCCGAAACTGATCTCAAAAGAAAATTATTGCCAAAATCTAACATCCTTTATCTGATAATGATCTTTTCTATTCTTTTACGCACACACACTTGCAAACATGGGTTCAAATCACGGTTGTAATTTAGATTTAGTTTCCACACTACTGGTGATTCAAAGACGCATACAGCCTACTGACAATTCAAATTACTTGTAAATAAACAGATTAAAAACATAATAATTTAAACAATTAAGTAAACATGACGCAATCATTTCCCATATGAGTAGTCTATGACGTTTAGATCATTTCTGATGTACTATCATTTCCTCTTTTCTCAAGTTAACTTTGAAATTTTCTACATTTTCTATTTTGTTTTTGGTTTTTGTAAAATATTTTAAAAACTAAAAGAACTCTACAGAAAATTTAAAAGAATTAAAAATTTAACTTTCATGAATTGAATTGAGTTAAGAAAACTTAGTTTTCACTCTGGATTGAACATTCCTATCAAGTTGACAAGATGTTCAAAAAGAGATCGATTAAATGCCTTTGTGAAAAGGTCAGCAAGATTGTCATCCGTGTGAACTTTTACAAGTTCAATTAAATGTTTTTCAGCACAGTCACGGATGAAATGATGGCGAATCTCTATATGTTTAGTTTTGGAATGTTTCACCGGGTTATTTGTGATGGGCATGGTAGCATTGTTGTCAATGAATAGAGGAGTTCCAGTGAAGTTTAAGCCGTAGTCTCTCAACTGCTGTTGAATCCACAGTATCTGAGAACAACCGCTCGCTGCAGCAATGTATTCTGCTTCACAAGTTGAGACAGAAACGGTTGACTGCTTCTTACACTGCCAGGAGACCAGTCTGTCTCCTAAGAATTGACATCCACCAGAAGTTGACTTTCTGTCAAGGTTACAACCGCCATAATCTGAATTAGTGTAGGCTTTGAAGTCGAATGACTGTTGTTTAGAGTACCAAAGACCTAATCGGGGTTTCCCTTTCAGGTATCTGAAAATTCTCTTCACGGCTATCATATGTGACTCCTTCGGTTGAGATTGAAACCTTGAGCACAAACATACAGCAAACATTATATCGGGGCTTGAAGCTGTGAGATACATAAGTGATCCGATCATCCCACGGTACAATCTGCTGTCCACATCCTTTCCATCTATGTCAGGATGCAAACCATGATTGACTGGGATAGGTGTTCCATAAGTACTTCTATCATTCATCTTGTATTTTGATAAGATGTCCTGCACATACTTAGTTTGATGTAGATAAATGTCATCCTCTCTTTGACTGACTTGCAGACCCAAGAAGAACGACAATTCACCCATATTACTCATTTCAAATTTGGACTTCATCACTTGCTCGAATTCCCTACATATCCCTTCATTGGTAGATCCAAAGATAATGTCGTCGACGTATACTTGTACAAGAAGAATGTCACCTCCTGCTTTCCTAATGAAGAGAGTCGATTCAATCTGTCCACGGTCGAAACCATTAGACAGTAAATGCTTAGATAATGTCTCATACCATGCCCGCGGTGCTTGATGAAGACCATAAAGTGCTTTGTCGAGCTTATACACTTTATTGATATTATGCGAATCTTCAAAACCGGGAGGTTGAGTGACATAGACTTCTTCATGAACTTTACCATAAAGGAAAGCACTTTTCACATCAAGTTGATAGACCTTGAAGCCGACATATGTGGCATAAGCCAAGAACTGTCGAATGGCTTCAATTCTAGCAACTGGGGCATATACATCCGTGTAATCCAAGCCCTCTTGCTGATAAAAACCCTAAACAATCAATCTTTCTTTGTTCTTCACAACGACATGACGATCATCCGTCTTGCATTTGAACACCCATCTGGTTCCAATTGGCTGAAAGCCTTTTGGCAAGTCGACCAAATCCCACACGTGCAACTTTTGGAATTGAGACAATTCATCTTGCATCGCCTCAATCTAGCAGTTGTCAGTGAGAGCCTCCTTCACATTCTTCGTCTCTAACTGGGACACGAATGCAGCATGCAGACATGTTTCCATGACACCAGTGTCAAGTATCTCTGTGTAAAGACTGGTGTTCTCAGTGATGGTTCGTTGACAAGTCTGAACGCCGGCATAAGGATCACCAATAATGTTGTCGATTGGATGATTCCTATTCACTCTCATCTCCGGTACAATCGGTTCCTGAATTTCTGGATCAAGATTCGTGCTTAACTCCCCCATTACCTGTGTTCCAGAGGAAGAAGATTCAATGTTAATTGGATCAGCTGGAGCTTCATTTCCTACAATTGTGTTAGGATTAGTTGGAGCGTCATCTCCAACGATAAGAACATCTTCACTGTTATCACTATCATGAGTTCCAGATGCAGATGCAGCATTGGAATCAGAGTTACAATCGGTACAGTAGCACGAGTAGAGAAGCTGGAGTCATCGCCGCCACCCAATAATTCATAAACATTTGCGGCATCGTCAGCAGATATATCAGGAAGATTAAATGACTTGAATAGCGCATCATAATCAAAACCCCAAGCTGGACCTGTTGGTTCAGGTGGAATGCTGTGTTTACTGCAATCCACTTCAAGTCATTCCTCGACAGTACGAGTTCCTATATTGTACACTCTCTTGCAAGGCGAGTTGGCAACGTATCCTAAGAAGATGCCTTCCACCGCTTTTTCATGAAACTTAGACTGGTGGTCTTTGTACTGTAGCAACAAGGAAAAGGGACTACCAAAAGGAACTAGGTAATCAAGATTGGGAAGTCGATTGCTGATCAACTCGTAACAAGTCTTGTTGTGCCTCTTCACAACCAGAACTCTGTTTAAGACGTGACAAGCTGTATTAACGGCTTCTGCCCAGAATGTGACACGAAGCTTTGCATCCGACAGCATAGTCCTTACAGTCTCAATCAGTGTTCTATTCTTCCGTTCAGCAACTTCATTCTGCTGAGGCGTGTACGGCGCGCTGAATTCATGACGGATTCCTTTCTTGAGACAGAAAAGCTCCATCAAATTATTCTTGAACTCAGTTCCGTTGTCGCTTCTTATCCTTCTCACTTTCAGCTTGCAAAGAGATTCTAAGCTCAGGATCAAGTATTGAAGAATATCAGCAGTCTCGTCTTTAGTACCTAAAAAATGCACCCAAGAAAAACGTGAGAAATCATCAGTTACAACTAGACAGAACGACTTACCTCCAATACTCCTGATACTTATGGGGCCAAACAGATCCATGTGTAATAGCTCCAAAGGGGTATCAATAGAGTTTTGAAGCTTGGGCTTGAGACTTCCGTTGCTGTTTGCCCTTTTTACAAGGCATACAGTCATCTGCAACAGTAAATCTCAGCTTAGGAACCCCGGTTACCAAACCGTTTTGGACAAGATGATTCATTTTACGATAAGAAATATATCTGAGTTTCCTATGCCACAAGATAGAGTCAAGCTCTGTCGCTTTTGTAAGCAAACAAGTAGAAACTGATGAGGTGGTTGTTGCCACGCTCATATCGATCTGATAAGTGTCATTCGTTCTTGGTGCTCTCATCAGAATCCAGTCTTCGGGAACCTCAAAACCGGGTTTGAGAATCAGGCATTCTGACTTATCAAACATCATCGAGTACTCCTTATCACACATTTGGGAGACACTCAACAGGTTATGCTTCAGCTGCTCGCAGAAGTTGACATTGTCAAAGCTGACACAACCGTTTGAAACCACGCCTTGACACGTGATGCTGCCGCCTTTTTCTCCGGCAAAGGCCACATAGCCGCCTCTGAATGGTTTAACGTCTTGAAGCAGGGCCATGTTTCCTGTCATGTGCCTGGAACATCCACTATCTACATACCAGCGGTTAGAGATAGTACCCTTCGGACGTCCCTGCACGAGTAACAAAAGAATTAGTTAGATTTGGAGACCCAAGCGATTGTGGTCTTGGGTCGTCCGTCTTTCTCAAAATAAACTACTTCTTTCAACTCACAGTCATGATGACTGTTCAAAATTGGTGAATCTGTGAAGGATTTGGGAACAGGAGACTGAGAACCTAATACTTTCTTGTTCCAGGATCTCTTTTGATTCTTAACCAGAATATGAGACTTTGGCTCAACCACAACCGGTGAACTTGTGGAAGCTTCACCTGATTGAGCTTTAGTCAGCTGTTCCAGCTTTCTCAACCTCTTATTCCTTCTTCTTCTCTATGGCTTAGAGAGTCTAGCCACAGATTTCTCACCAGTACGTATACTACCAGATGTAGACACACGAGGTACAGCAGGTTGCTTTACCTTTCTTGCAACAGATGGTTTGGCCTCAGATTTGATCTTTGGCTTTGCCATCGGTTGGACTGGTGGTTTCACCACATTCTGCTTTGGACTTTTGGGAGATGGTTTCACTGATGGCGACCTGGGGATAACAGTTGGTTGTGAAACAACAGGCCGTTTCCCTTGGTTCTTAGAAGGACAGTTCACAAAAATGTGACCAACCAAGCCACAGTGAAAACAGTTCCTCTTGTCTACATAAGTTCTCTTGTAAGGCTCATTAGATAACTCAGCATTATGAGCAGGAGGAGTTGGTTTCTGAACAGCAGTCTGAACCTTAACAATTTGATTTTTGGGAGTATAGTATTTTTCCAAATTTTCTTTGTAACCAAGACCAAAGTGAGCTGAAAAAGCCTCTTTCTTTACTTGGTTAAGGTTTTTATACCCCCCATAAAGCATTACCTTAAGTTTATCATTTGATTCAATGACATCAGGTTCAGTTAAGATGCAATTATCACCATTAGTGATAATGTTTTTCTTGACTTTCTGTTCAGTCAACAACTCCTCAGATACTACTCCTTCAGGGCAAGAGTTAACCGACCCATCTTCAGAAGCAGTAACAAACTCCTCACTAGATGTGGAGTTAGCCTTACTTGAGGATTCATCCTTTTTAGGGGAATCATCCTTATCAGAGGACTCATCTAGACAAGTGAGATCAATGTCTAATAAGCCATTGACAAACTTCCCACTGATTGGTGGAGGAATGGCATTGGTACCAAGACCTAGACCATTCATTTTCCTCACTACAGATTCGTAGTGTTCCACCACAAAGCGAGAGTTTTTCAACTTCTCATTAGTGCATTTTAACTGCAAGATCTCATTTTGCAGTTTGTTGATTTCATTGTTCCGTTTTTCTAACCCCTTATAAGCAATATCCAAGTGAAGCTGTTGATCGCTCATTTTTAAAGAATACTCACATTTTGCCTTTGTCAATGTTTCAATAGATTCTTTAAAACGTTTTTCGTTTTCTTTATAGTTTAGAGCTAACTTACTTAGGGGTTCGATTTTGTCTTGGAGCTTAGAGTTTTCATGTTTTAGCCCTAGACACTTAGAACATGAAACAACAGAAAAGGGATTAGAGTCTACCTCATGAGATGAACTTGTTGCTTCTCCAATGGCCATGAGAGCAACAGCAGTCGATTCCTCTTTCTCAGCTACAGAAGGTTCCTTTCCTTCTGCTTCCTCCTCTTCCTCTGTAGCAGCAGTAGTAGACTCTTTTGGGTCAGCCATAGAAGCTTCCCTTCTCTCTGCTTCCATCATTTCCATGATCTCAGCCATGAGACCAACCTGTGTTTGTGCGATGATGGCATCCTCAAGATGAACGCCCCAATCAAAGCTGTCGTCCTGTTGTGCTACCAGTGCATTGGACGTTCCACTTTGGCTTTGATTGTGGTGGTTTGGATTGTTTTGGCCATGGCTGTTTCCTTGGCTGGGTCGGGTAAAACCAGAGGCAGGTGCTCTGTCTTTCTGAAACTCACGAGCAAAGTGTCCATAGTTCAGACACTTGTAGCATTTGGCCTTAGATTTGTCAAATCCGACCTTGGCATTAGGATGTCCGCCAATAAACTTTCTTCCTGTTCTGTTCAGGAAACGCTTGGCTCTCCTCAAAAGCATGGCCATATTCCATTGAATATCCATGTCCTCCATGTCATCAGGATCCACTTGATTAAAATCTTCTTCAATCTTCTCTGGATCAGTAAGCTTGCCACCTATGAAGTTTTCATATGCAAGCATACAAGATGAGAATAATTCTACATGATCTTCAGCTATTCTGGCTATAGCTGAGTTGTTAGCTGAAGACGTAGCAGGAGGATTTCTTGAGGTATTTAGATGATGAGACCCCAACCCTGATCCTGAAGCATAGTAAGCATGACTACCACATCCAGTTGAGTGGTCTTCTTCAGTAGGATTTCCAGTGAAGAGGGAAATTCCAGAGCCAGATGACTTAGATGTAGAAGTCGTCCCATGATACATATAAGGGTCTTGTATCTGGGCTCTTCAAGAGCTCTCCTTTCTTTTCAAGTTCATTTCATGAGCCTGAATCTTTCCTATTGCTTCCTCTACTGTCAACTCATAGAATTTAGGATTTTCCCTCATCAGGGTTGTGTACATCTCAAATTTCGGTGGTAAGGCATCCAAAAACTTTTCCATCATCTCTTCATCAGGATACTTGAGGTCAAAAGCATTCAACTCAGTCTGTAAATGATAGAACCTAGAGATGAGGTCATCTAAAGATTCGTTCTCAAAGAATCTGAAGCACTCATACTGCTTCCTGAGAAGATCCCGCTTACTCTTCTTGATGTCACTATTTCCTTCGAATCCCTTTTGTAAGGCTTTCCAGAGATCCTTAGAATTGTCATACCCTAGGAAACTGTGGAAAAATTCCCGAGTTAACGCCATAGTGATCGAACCATGTGCCTTCTTTTCTCGATCATAAGCTTTCTTTTCTTCATCAGAAAGCTTAGAGATAGGCTTGGGCAATTCATCATCAAGATAGATGTGTGTGGGATGCTTATAACCCTCAAGGATTGGTATCCATAGTGATGAGTCGGTATACGAAATGTGGTGCTCGAAACGTGTCTTCCAATTGGAATAATCGTTTACGTTTAGCAACTTAGGTGGTTTCTGAGGTGTACCGATCTCATTATCATAGTTTAACATGTTTCCAAGATTCTGAAGGTTCGACATAGTGAACACTTAGTCAAAATTCAGAAAAATCAGACACAGTTGCGCACTTGGGATTGGCCATGCGCACTTGAGAAATAGTCTTGCGTATTTAAGACTTGCTCTTGCGTACTTGTAAGTACGCAGGAGGAAATGATTAAGTATGCAGGATATAACTTAAGTTCACACAAGTTCAGTCTTGCGCACTTGTAAGTACGCAGAAGATAACTCTTGCGTATTTAGTAAGTACGCAGAAGACTGTACTTTTTACCAAAAATGGTAAGTACGCAGGATACCTTTTCAGCAACTCTCACCAACCTTTTCCGGTGACTGGAAAATCGCCGGAGATGGTAAAAGTTGGTCTGATGATTAATGCAAATGAGCCAAAGGGTCAAAAACTTGTTTTTAACCAACCTTTGATGCTCAAATAACTCAAATACACAACAAAAAATGGTTTTTGAGAGATTTTTTCTTCTAAAAAAGTGCTCAAGAGCTACCCCTTTTTAATCACAAAAATCAACAAAAATACCTCTTTTTGCTTGTAAAACTCAGTAAAAACGTCTCCAAACTCACTTACAACACTCGAATTCAAGAGCAATGCTCTGATACCACTTGTAGGTCCCTTCGTGTGTGTTGGATCGTTGCATGCATGTGGTCTACTAGTCGGACCGGGTGCGGAATACCCGTGACTAGGCGGAGAGTCTAACTAAAACAATGTAAACCAAACACGAGAGTCACAATAAAAGCTCTTTCTATTATAAACACTCGACGGTTACAGAGAGATTACAAATTGCGTACTTAACAAACTGAGTTCATCTAAGGTATGAGTTCTGCGTACTTATCCTCTGTGAACCAAACCTATTTATACAGACCTGATGCCTGCGCACTTAGTAAGTGCGCAGGACCAAATGCTCTTGCGTACTTAGCAAGTACGCATGGGTCTTCCTGCGTACTTACTAAGTACGCAGGAGCTTTCTCCTGCGCACATGTAAGTGCGCAAAACACTTGGAAGAAATGCAACATACACTATGTAACAGTAAATACAACTCGATAAACTATTACATAACTACTCTTACATACAAAGAAAAATTACAGACATTAGAAATACAAACTAAGACTCTATCGAGAGTGTTGTCACATGAAAGTGCATCAACAGTTTTCTTTTGGGTGGTGGTTTTATACAACAAAAATACTTGTAATGTTAGTAGAAATGAAGGAGATGAAGATGTGTAGAGACTCACTTTAAGCAAGCAAGGAGAAGGAAAGTTAAAAGGTAGTTCCCAAAGCTTGAACTCTTGCAATAATCACCGTCAAACACTTGAATCTCTTTATTTCTTGTATGAAAGATTGAATGGAGGAAGAAGATGTGTGTGTGTGGTGTGTTGGTCTAGACCCGAGAGAGAAGAGAAAGTGAGACAGAGATTGAAATCTTGATTTGTGGTAGTTCATTTTCTTATATAGTTGGAGATTGGGTGTGGTTTTGACTAAATAATCATCATAATCATCATATATATTTGTGTTATTACACATATAATCACATAAAACGATGAGACATAATATTTTCCTATCATTTGATATTTTCACCAACGTTCGTATTGTGTGGGACGTTTGTATATATATATATATATATATATATATATATATAGTCATTAAATGAGATGGAGGTTTGGGGGATATTTGTAGAAAGTCATAATTATAGAGATTTGACCTCTTGAGTGGAGTGTGAGTCAAGCAAAGTGATGACACGTCGGTGTTGATGGTGATGTGATTGAAATAAACACGATATACGACCCGAAATTAGTACCCGTTTTAATAGATAAAAATTCGGAGTTGTGATTATATTATATATATACACACACATATATACACTCTTATATATGAATATCTTTAGTTTAGGCGCATTAACGAACTTCAACGAAAGCGTTCAAGTTTTCGTATATTTTTAGTTGTAAATTCATTCACTCACATTTAAACGCATTCTAAGAGAATGATAACTCTAGATATGTTTTTACGAGAATCTTTCATATATATCGTAAAATATATATTCAAGACTTAATCATTGGAACATGATCGTTTATTTACAATACAATTCTAAATATTTTTCCATTATAATACTTGATTGTTATCATTTGCGTTATACGAATTCTTACATCTGCATGAACCGTTAATTCTTATTATTATAGCGGTATAAACAATCGATGCATTATGTTTGCTAGACTTTTATCGTTCGAGTGTACGATTTTGAGTGATTCAGGAAACTTATTAATGTAAACACGTTTAAGTTGTATACGAACGATGTTTTGGAAATGTCGGGTGTCACAGGTTTCTTGTTAACTTATAAAATCAGTCCTTGCAATTTTCAGTATTGACAGATTTGTATAAATATGAACTTATGTAGAATCTAATAGGATATACTCGTGTGAAATTTATGGATTTGCATTGAAACATAGTACTTAATTGTTGGTACGAATAGAACAAATCGGTGTATTAGAATTTGATTTGAAATGTATCACACTGAATTGAAATACAGGTAATGAAAATCAGAAATGTTATAGTATCCTCATGTTGAGGGAATTTCGTCCCGAAATTTTGCTAGTGGAGGCGACGGCATCAGTGAAGAGATGGGGGTACTTGAGCTTCATTTGGTCCTCACGTTCCCAAGTAAACTCGGGACCACGTTTTGATTCCCAACGAACTTTGACGATAGGAATACGGCTTCGCTTGAGCTGTTTGATCTCACGATCCATGATTTCTACCGGTCTCTCAACGAAGTGCATCGTTTCGTCAATGTGCACGTCATCAAGAGGTATATGAAGATTCTCATCAGCAAGACATTTCTTCAGATTAGACACGTGCAAAGTAGGATGCACATTGCCAAGTGATGGAGGTAAGTCGAGTTTGTAAGCCACTTTCCCAGTCCTTTCAAGGATCTTAAATGTACCCACATAGTGAGGTGCTAACTTGCCTTTCTTTCCAAAATGGATCACACCCTTCCACGGAGACACCTTTAGAAGAACAAGGTCACCTACTTGGAATTCCAAGGTTTTTCGTCGTTTGTCGGCATAACTCTTTTGCCGACTTCTCGCTACTCAATGTTGTCTCGGATTTGGATAATCTTGTCGGATGTTTCTTGAATTTGTTCGGGACCGGTGATTTGTGCTTCACCAATCTCGTTCCAACAGATAGGAGAACGACATTTGCAACCATAGAGAGCTTCAAATGGAGCCATGTTGATACTCGTGTGGTAGCTATTATTGTAAGAGAACTCGATTAGGGATAGATGTGAATCACAATTTCCACCAAAATCAATTACACAAGCTCTAAGCATATCCTCAATAGTTTGGATTGTTCGCTCGGTCTGATCATCAGTTTGGGGATGGTAGGCCGTGCTCAAATCCAATCATGTACCAAGAGCAGTTTGGAGAGATTGCCAAAAACGAGAGGTGAACCGAGCATCTCTATCAGAGATTATGTTTAAGGGAACACCGTGACGGCTCACAATTTCGTCAATGTAAATTCGGGCTAGTTTCCCAACTTGATAGTCTTCACGGATAGGCAAGAAATGAGCAAATTTGGTGAGACGGTCAATGATCACCCAAATGCTATCATAACCACTTGAGGTGCGAGGAAGTTTGGTAATGAAGTCCATAGCTAAATTCTCCCATTTCCACATGGGAATTTCTGGTTGTTCAAGTAAACCAGAAGGACGTTGATGTTCGGCTTTGACTTTGGAGCAAGTTAGACATTTGGCAACATAGAGGGCAGTGTCCTTCTTCATACCGGGCCACCAATATTGTTGGCGAAGATCTTGATACATTTTATCCGCACCAGGATGAATAGAGTAACGAGTCTTGTGAGCCTCGTTCATAAGAAATGCACGGAGATCATTGAGATCGGGAACCCAAATACGGTTCAAGTAATAAAGTAAGTCTTTGGGTTTCGGTTCAAGCTGGAGTTCAACCCCACACGACATTTCCTCATACATGTTACCCTCGGTGACTGAGACGTGTTGAGCTTCTAAGATGCGATTTTGAATGTCGGTTTGAATTCGGACACATTGAAGCATGACATGGTCCTTTCAACTCAAAGCGTCGGCTACAACATTCTTTTTGTCGGGATGGTAACGAATTTCGCAGTCATAGTCGTTAAGGAGTTCAACCCAACGTCGTTGCCTCATATTGAGTTCCTTTTGGTTGAAGATGTGTTGGAGACTTTTGCAGTCGGTGAACACCACACACTTTGTGCCATAGAGGTAACGTCTCCAAATCTTCAATGCGAATACGACCGCACCCAACTCGAGGTCGTGCGTCGTATAATTCTTCTCATGAATCTTAAGTTGCCTTGATGCATAAGCGATTACTTTGCCTCGTTGCATGAGGACACAACCAAGACCTTGGTTGGAGGCATCACAGTAGACAACTAGATCATCATTCCCATCAGGGAGAGTCAAAATAGGAGCATTGCACAACTTTTGCTTGAGAGTTTGGAAAGCTTCTTCTTGCTTTGGTCCCCATTCATAAGGTTTACCCTTGTGGGTTAAAGCGGTAAGAGGGACATCAATCTTAGAGAAATTTGAGATGAAGCGATGATAATATCCCGCAAGACCAAGAAATGAACTAACTTCGGTGGGGGTCTTCGGGGCATTCCAATTCTTAACAGCTTCGATCTTAGCAGGGTCAACATGAATTCCCTTTTCGTTGACGATATGACCCAGAAATTGAACCTCCTTTTGCCAAAATTCACATTTGGAGAACTTGGCATATAGTTGCTCTTTCCTCAAGAGGTCCAAAAACAACTTAAGATGTTGCTCATGATCGGATTTAGTCTTGGAGTAGATTAGGATATCATCAATGAAGACGATCATGAATTTATCAAGGTACGGTTTGCACACACGATTCATGAGGTCCATGAAAACCACGGGTTCATTGGATAGCCCAAAAGGCATGACCATAAACTCGTAGTGACCATACCTTGTTCGGTAGGTAGTCTTTAGAATATCTTCCTCTTGTACACGGAGTTGGTGATAACCAGATCGAAGATCAATCTTCGAGAAGCAAGTAGAGCCTTGAAGTTGATCGAAGAGGTCATCAATCCTAGGCAAAGGGTAACGGTTCTTGATGGAAAGCTTGTTGAGTTCGCGGTAGTCAATACACATGCGGAATGATCCATCCTTCTTCTTGACGAATAAAACGGGTGCACCCCACGGTGAATGACTTGGACGAATGAAGCCCTTGTCGGAGAGCTCTTGGAGTTGACTTGCAAGTTCTTGCATTTCAGAAGGTGCAAGACGGTAAGGAGCTCTAGCCACGGGGTTAGCTCCGGGTATAAGGTCAATGCGAAATTCTACTTGTCGAACTGGTAGAAGACCGGATAGATCTTTGGGAAATACTTTGGGAAAATCCTAAATGATGGGAATGTCTTGGATACTCTTCTCTTTGACATCCTTTTGAACAACATGAGCTAAGAAGGCTACGTACTTCTTTAGTAAGTATTTTTGGGCGGTAGTGCATGACATTAACTTGAGTCCTTTGCAAGGCTTTTCACCAAAGACTCTTAATGTTTCTCCCGACAGTAGAGGTATTCGGATGCACTTCTCGAAACATATGACTTCGGCATGATGATTTGATAGCCAATCCATGCCTATGATGATATCAAAACTTCCTAGTGGCATTGGTACAAGGTTGATTGGAAATGTATGATCATTAAGTTCTAGAGAGCAGTCATGAATAACAGAGTCATTAGTAAGGGAGTCACCATTTGCTACTTCGACGGTGAAGGTTTTCTCTAATTGGGATCGTGTCTTTGCAAGTAAGGGTTCAAAGTTAAGTGACACAAAACTTTTATCGGCACCGGTATCAAATAAAATGGAGGCATATTGACTATTAACAAGGAACGTACTGTTGACCACATCATTGTTGGCTTGAGCTTTATTGTCGTTTATGTTGAAAGCACGCCCACGAGCTCCGCCTTGTCTAGCATTGATGAACCTTGGGCACTGGTCACGAAAATGATTTGTGTTACCACATTCATAACAAGAACGCCCATTTGCAATAGCGGGAACACCTTGATTAGTCACTTGTTGGTTGGTTCGGGTTGGTGGGTTGACTTGGCCTGCAAGTGCTTTGGCTCTACAAACATTGACCGTATGGCCATATTTCCCACACTGAGTGCAAAGGCGACAGGGAATGTGTTGGAGATGGTGATAATTGCATGTGGCACAGAGTGGGTAGATCCCCACATATGGCTTCTTGACTGGTGCTTGAACCTTGGGAGCAACTTAGTTAACAGGGATAGCAGGAGTGACCATAGCAAAATTCCTAGCCTTTCTTTTCTTATTATTACGGGAGGGTTCAGTTGTGGCTTCTTTGATGTGTGTGGGAGGGGTTGTGGTGTCGGGAATTTTCTTGGTGCCTTTTCTAGTCAAAGTTCCCGCTTTCACATGGTTGTCGGTTAATTTAGCAGATAAGCGGATAGCATCTTCGAGTGTTGCAGGATTTCTCCCTAAGACAGTATCTTGAATTTGCCTAGGTAATCCACCAATATACTTCTCAATGCAGCGGGATAAAGGTGTGACCATATGGGGCACAAGGAGACTCAACTCATGGAACCGAGTTGTATAAGCTACACTTTCACCACCATCTTGGGCAAGATCCCAAAACTCGGCTTCTAGTTTCTTTACCTCATTTCGAGGATAAAATTCTTCGGTCATTAGCCTTTTAACCACATCCCAAGGTAAGGCCATTGCTACTTCCACGCCTCTAGTTCTCTTTTCCCCATTCCACCACGTGAGTGCCGGTTTTTGTAAGACACTTGTGGCATGACGAACATGAAGGTTATCAGGGCAGTCACTATTAAGGAAACTATTCTCAATACTTTCGAACCATTGAAGAAGTCCCGTAGCTCCTTCGGTACCATAGAACTTAAGTAGATTACATGAGTTGAAATGCTTGAAGGTGCATTGTGATGGGTTGGCACCACCATTACCATTAGTTCCATGGGTACCATTAATGGCTCCATTAGCTTAGGTGAGTTAAGTTACAAGTTGTGCAAGGATAGCAGCAATGTCGGTATTGTTGTTGGTCACAGGAGCACGACGGGGAGGCATTCTACAAAATTGCACAACACAAGAAAAGATGTAAGAACTTATGAATGTTGTTTGGAATTAAAAGAATAAGATAACAAATAAAATAGTTAATCATACTTTGGATTGTACTCAAATAGTGATAAAATCACTTGAATACTATGACACATTAAGGTTAATTAAACTCATATAATTTTCAAGGAGACATGCTTTAGCCTATAAGTAAACACTCATCCCGGGAATTCCCAGGAAAGCATACGGGTCCCTCGGTTGATTGGGATTTATGCAAAATGCTTTCCTAGACAGAAAACCCAGAATACAGGTGTCACTCTTCCAGATTGCACGTGTCCTCAAATAATTAACAAGTTTAAAAACCTTAACGAGGGAATAAAAAGATTTTTATAGTTTTAGATCCATGAAGTTTCCACATGCTAAGTAGATGATGATAGAGGAGTAGGTAAGAACATTATGTGGTTTTAGGGTGTAGGTAGGGATATTCTTTATTTAATTATTATTTAAGTATAGCCTAATAAGTTATGAATTTTAACAAGTAAGGCATCAAAATAAAATAATAACAAATCATAGTAAGCATGTAACACATAGCATGTAGCACATATCATATAATCATGAATCATGGCATAAGTGGGTGTCCTAAAGTTATAGTCTAGGTCAAGGGTGTCTAATAACGTAGTTCCCTATAACCAAGGCTCTGATTCCAATCTGTCACACCCCAACCGACGGCGGAAACGTCAGGGCGGGACATATAGACTGTTCATGAGCACAAAGTTGACTAAATTGAAATATATTAATCATTCAAATTCATTTCAAGTATTCAAGACAAAACCAAATCAAACCAAGTACATAAAATGAAAATACATAATCCTTAATTTAAAATTATCTTGGTCCAAAATTTATGTGTGGCAAGTCTTGATCAAAATCACACATTAGTACCTGAAACATGAATAAAATAAGGTCAACTAAAAAGTTGGTGAGCATACACAGGTTTGTACATAGATAGCATATAGATTGTAAATAAACAAATCCTTACATAACATGATAAAATAAGGCATTTATGGAGAGCAACTATTGTGTAACCAAAGTATAATCAAACCTTTGTAACTAGCATGCAAAATTGTGTTGTCGGTAACAATCACCCCAATCTGGGTGGGTTTGTCAGACTCAATAGATCTATCATTGTTTACCGTCGGCTTGAATAGTTAATGATTGCACATAAATTGCACACAAAAGTTACCACACCTAGCACTCAGGTATAAAGCTCAAATTTGCACACATGAATGTAAAGAGGATTTGTACTTGTGTAGTTTGTGTAAATGTAAGCAATAGATTGTATATTGTTCATGTTCCACCCCAAAAACTGTAAAAGAGTAAAAGGGGCTATGTAATACTCACTTGAATCAAGGGTGTAGCTAACACGAGAGACTAGATAGAAATGAGATCCTTGTAATGCACAATGTTAACCTAGAGTGTAATATGTATTGAATTAATAGTGTGCATAATAGTCTATGTCTAAGTCTAGGGTTGAATTGGATGTGTGTATAAGGAATTGAAGTTTTAGGTGTTAGTGGTTTGTACTTGAATGGTGTTGTATAAAATTAAGGTTTGAGTTTGGAATAACTAAATAATAAAAATTATTATTCATTCATTTAGTTATGAAAAATAATGTTTAAATATAAATTAAATATATAATTGTTGCTTTGTTTATTTATTTATAAAAATATGTACTTAATCATTTAGTGATAAAGATGTACCTAGAGTTTTATATTAAATATAGATTTAGTAATTAACTTTTGTTAATCTATTTATATAAATATGTGTAAGTGGGTTGTATAAATAATATCTAGGTGTAGAGTTTAATAATAAGTATAAATTTAATTTTGTAGGTTTAAATAAACAACTTCTATTTATTTTAGAATAGGAATTTGATCTTTTTAAATATAAATCTTTATAAAATAAATTATTTTTATTTGAAAATTCATTTGAAATGCTTATTGTTTTTTAAAATATAAAATTTAGTATTCTGTCAAGATTTTCTCACACACACGACAGTGCCTGGGACAAGGCACGATCGTGCTAGGACCACGGGCGCAACCGTGCTAGTCAGGGCATGACCGTGTTGATCAAACAGAAGACATAACTAAGTTGTTCACTAGGCACGACTGTGTCTTGGCCAGGCAAGACAGTGTCTAGGGTTCTGAGGCACGACCAAGTCTAGCCAAGGGGCACGACCGGGTCTGAGTATGTGAGGCACGACCGTGCTGGTATTGACATGACCGTGTCTCATGAAGCACAACAGCGATAAATGGTTAGCGCTACCGTGTATGTTCCAAAACAGGAACGAATTGACTATTTCTTATGATAACAGTGTTATAAATCATAGGGCTTTCACCCATTAGGTTATTACGAGTCTTTTTGTATAGATTAATTGTATTTAAAACATCTCCAAAGTAGTATTCGATTAACTCATTTTAGAACGAACCCTAGATTCGGGTTCGTGTTAATTTCGTTATTGTAAGCCCAAATTAAGTTGGGGCTTTTGATTTATAGACTAAATCGATTGAGTATGAGATTTCAATTACCCGAAAAGAGGATGAATTGATAGCGTACGGTAGAGGCGAGTTCCGGCGGGGACGGGTTTGGTTTCCGGCGTCTTCTGCTGTAATTCCGGCTAAATCAGTGTGTCCAGAAGTTTTAGAGAGGATCGAGTAGTGTGTGTCGTCTCTTTGCTTGAGAGAATTAGGATCAAAATGGAGGAATCGATGGTCTTGTGAAATTATTTGACGGTTTTGAGATGAATTGGTATAATTAGATTAATTCGTCGTAAATACAGTGATTAAAATCTTAATTGGGTTTGTTAATGGTAGAAACGTGTGGAAAGGTTACGAAATCAAACGGTTCTGTGATTAAATGTAGGTCCTGAACAGACCTGAAACAACAGATCTGAAAAGAAATACACGAAACAGCCCGGATCGAGAGGCGGAATCTCTGGATCCGGTATCACTCTCGAATCAGAAATGGTAGAGACGGGTGCGGGAATCACAAACACGAACAGAAACATATGAAAATGAAAAAGAACAGCTAATTGAAAGCATAAAAACGTATGATACTTTGATTGATATGAAATTTAAAAGCTCGATCATACACTAACAATTAGTCTCACCCCAGGGTGAGCTCCCCCTGGGGTGGTGATTCCCTCTTACAGACACACCCAAACCTAACAAGGTTTTCTAATATATATAGGAGAACCATGTGCCTTGTTTTCCAAGCCACCGCCAATGTGCCTGAAAAACAGGTATCGAAACTACCTAGTTTCGATTGAACAAAAGTTCAATCGAAACTAGTAGTTTCGAGTGAACAAAAGTTCACTCGAAACTAGTAGTTTCGAGTGAACAAAAGTTCAATCGAAACTAGTAGTTTCGATACTGTAATTTCGATTGACAGCATCAGTCTCAAAATTATACCCAACAATCTCCCCCTAGACTGATGCTATCAATGCTAGTCCGACTCTGTCTTTCGTCTTCACAGAATGACTGATGATCCAATGCCTTTCGTTGTGATTCTCCCCCTCAAGTGTAGACCCTCCTATCTTGTAGGCAATTGGTAAAGGTTTGAATCCCAAGTATTTAGCAGTAAATAACCATCTTTCTACAAAGATTCTTGACATTCTCGAACACTTGATCAACTTGTGCCTTCTCTCCCCCTAAAAAAAGGTCAATTTCAAGCGGAGGCTCACTTTGTCTTGCATCTTCATAACTCTGCTGATAATCCGAAGCCTTTCGTGGTGATTCTCCCTCTGAAAGTGTAGAACCTCCTATTTCTAGGCAAAAGATAAGGGATCGAATCACCATGTAATCAACAACCAATGATCCGGTTTGTCACAAAAATGCTTGACTTTGCTGCCCACTGCTCAAACTTGAACTTTAAATAAAGGAATTACGGCTGAATCAGGCAGAACATCGTGTATATTACCGAAGAAACGAGATTTTCGAAAACCCGAAAACGGCTGTCTCCAAGTTTTCTTCCAAAACTCCCCTCCTTCTATGTAATATCCTGTTAAAAAATTTATCCAAAAAAAACTTCCAAAAAACTCTTTTTTTTTTTTTTTTTTTTTTTTTTTTTTTTTTTTTTTTTTTTTGAAAGTACTTGGACAGTTCTGCCTGTAGTTTCGATAGGCTGTACTTTAGTCGAAACAAGACTAGTTTCGATAGAGGCAGTATCGAAACAAGAAGTTTCGATAGAGAGATTCTACAATCGAAACTAGTAGTTTCGATAGGAGATTCTTCAATCGAAACTAGTAGTTTCGATACCCTCTAGTTTCGATAGCCTAGTTTCGACAGCCTAGATTCGATGTCTTCTACTTCTGATTTAGGGCAACACCAGTAGTTTCGATAGAAAATGTTCAGCCGCCACATAGTTTCGATTTACCATCTTCAACCTTCAGCTACTTCGATACCCCCAATCCAGTTCTGAAAAATGCTTCAAAAGCCTTACATCTTCAGATTTTGAAAGTGGAAATGTAGAACAGCAGTCACGAACCTGCTACACATCGATTTCTTCATGTTTAACGTCTCAATGGCGGGTTTTCTCTGTTTTTCGAGCAGATTCGAGAGCAATAAGAGCCACCATGGCTCTGATACCACTTGTAGGTCCTGAACAGACCTGAAACAACAGATCTGAAAAGAAATACACGAAACAGCCCGGATCGAGAGGCGGAATCTCTGGATCCGGTATCACTCTCGAATCAGAAATGGTAGAGACGGGTGCGGGAATCACAAACACGAACAGAAACATATGAAAATGAAAAAGAACAGCTAATTGAAAGCATAAAAACGTATGATACTTTGATTGATATGAAATTTAAAAGCTCGATCATACACTAACAATTAGTCTCACCCCAGGGTGAGCTCCCCCTGGGGTGGTGATTCCCTCTTACAGACACACCCAAACCTAACAAGGTTTTCTAATATATATAGGAGAACCATGTGCCTTGTTTTCCAAGCCACCGCCAATGTGCCTGAAAAACAGGTATCGAAACTACCTAGTTTCGATTGAACAAAAGTTCAATCGAAACTAGTAGTTTCGAGTGAACAAAAGTTCACTCGAAACTAGTAGTTTCGAGTGAACAAAAGTTCAATCGAAACTAGTAGTTTCGATACTGTAATTTCGATTGACAGCATCAGTCTCAAAATTATACCCAACATTAAAGGCTGCATTTACATTTCAACTGACGAGAGGCGCGACCGTGCCAAGGCACCGGGCGCGACCATTCCAAAGCAAAGCGACCGTCTTAGAGCATTTGGCGCGACCGTGCCTATTAGGGTTTCTTGTTAACTTTTAAAATCAGTTCTTGCAAATTTCAGTATTGATAGATTTGTATAAATATGAACTTATGTAGAATTTAATAGGATATACTCGTGTGAAATTTACGGATTTGCATTGAAACATAGTATTTAATTGTTGGTACGAATAGAACAAATCAGTGTATTAGAATTGGATTTGAAATGTATCACACTGAATTGAAATACAGGTAATGAAAATCAGAAATGTTACATTTGGCTTCATAGCTCCTTACCTTCTTGTTCTTGTTTGTTTTCTCAAAGGCTTGTTGCTTGAGATTTCATTGCTGCTGAAGGTAATAGAAGCAGGTGCTGGCTGTATGATTGTATTTGCCACACACAAAGCATGATTTAGCAAATTTATCCCTTTGAAATTACACATAGTCCTTTCTTTTGAATAAGTCTTTGAAATTCCAGTGATGAGTTTTGTTATGCTCAAAAGTGGCTTCCTCTAATGTTTTCTGAACATATGGAGTTCTCTCTTCAGGTGCAAGATAGATGTCAAACACCTTCCTTGGTTGGTTGGCTTGATGATTTGTGGAGGTTGATGATTGTCCCTTTTCAATAATTAACTTTCTCCCTTTATGAGGATAGCTAATTTTGACCTGTTTGGTGAGTTGAGGTACTAGTATTGAAGGAATAAAGGGGCTTGGACCATTGGTTTGGATTACTCTACCATATTTGGTGGTTTTGAGAATTACTTCACTGGTAGGGAGTAATGGAGCTTCACTGGTTTTAGTGGATTCAGAGCATGTAGACTCAGATTCAGATGAGGTATTGCAGTCTTGCACAGATGGTTCTTGTGACAATTCGACTTTTTATGTTAACTCCATTAACAATTCCGTTAAGTTTTCTATTAAAAACTTAACCTCGCTAACTAAATCCAGTTAAACCTTAACGTAATTAACTAAATCTAATCCCAGGGGCTGATTCAATCACGAATCAAACTTAAAACAACAAGGACTAGTTGTGTGAATATGCAAAATCAAATCAATTAACTCCTCAAAGTCAAAATCAGGAAGTTTTGGTTCTTGTTGACTTTTAAAGTCAAACCCGTGATATTTTGATTCAAATTCGCATTCATGCTAAATGATATACCAAAATTCGTAACTGGTGTATACAATCAGACTCTTAACGAACTTAATTATAACTTAATCATCACCATTACATTGAATTTAAACTGAATTAACGAGTGTTAAACCATAACCGTCGACTCTATGTCTTACTCAATCGAATTTGACTGTAATCGGTTACCAATTGGCAAACCAACAGACTGCACACCTAAATCGAGTCTCTCTGAAACCTCTGTACTCGTCAAGTTGATCGGATTCATAGCAAAAGCCACCGGAAATCGAACCAGTCATCGTCGGGCCTGTTTTAGTCGACCTCCACCGTCCCGACATCAATTCAGGTAACTAGATACATCATCAGCTTCGTTTTCATCTCTTAAATGAAAGCCCTAACTCAATTAGGGCTTACATTATCAATTCGATCGAAATCTGTAACCTAGGGTTCATCTCTGACCGATTTAATCGAACCCTAGTCTAGACCCAATCAAAATACAATTAACCTATATAGTTGGATTCGCAATACCATTTTCATTGAAAGCCCTCTATCAATTCGATGTTTTAATATACAAATTGTTGTAACCCGTAATCTAGGGTTCTTATGAAACCAGATTGTCAAATTCAACTCTAAACCTTATTTAAATCAAATTCAATCACATCATTAGACTCGTAATCGTCTGTAGAGTGAAAGCCCTATGAAATATCGGGATTCCATTATCGAATTGATCATGATCCAGTAATTAGGGTTCATCCTGTAAACAATTTGAGGTTTTCGATCTTTAACACAAAATTAATGCAATTAAACCACATCATCAGATTCGCAATGTTGTTTTTGTCAAAAGCCCTATGATTTTATCAATTTTTATTATCAGAATACTTCGATTCAATTCTAACTTATCAAACCAGAGTTTCGAACAAATTTTTAGTAATTAATCGACCTAAACCCTGCCGTTTTTGAAATTAAAACCAAGCTCAGGTTCACGATTCCTAGGGTATCAAAACCCTCTACTGTTTCAGTCGGTTATCACCGGAATCGACGGATCAGGGCTGAGTTCCGATCGTGAATGGGTTTGGGAAGGAGAACCACTTGAACATGGATGTTAAAATAATTTAACCCGGGTATCAATCGCGATACCCTAGCGGGCGGGACTGGTTAATGACTTGTGCGTGTGTGGGAGAGACCGGGTTCGAGGCCGGGCTCCCACATCTATTTTTTTGAGCAATTTCTGATATATTAAATTAATAAAAATCAAACTTTATAATATTATATTACTGTATAAATGTGTTTTAACCCGGGAAACAGCCCGTAGGCTCGGGTTTGAATTATTAACATATTTTTATAAATTATACCAACTTTTATAAATAATATATTGTTATTATTATCAAGTAAAAATAATATGTTTATATTATTTTTAAGCCGTAAATTCGTATAAAATAATACGTTTATATTATTTTCAAACTGTGACCCGTATTATTAAATAATATATATTTATCTTATTTCGAATCATTTTATAACATCGTGTATCGATTGAGACTAAATAATAATATAATTAGTTATATTATTTACTCGTATATATATATATATATTTATCTTCTCAATTTTCATGAATGACAAAACACCCGATTTTATTTATTATTATTTCTGTCATTCGTCGCGTAAAGTAATCCCTAACTCCGTGGACACTTTCGTCCACTCTTGAATATTAGAGCGGTTCTTTAAGACGCTTCTTTCCGTGTCACTGTCACAATTCTCATTATCATCCCTAATTTATGTGTTTACAATTTTAGGGCATTCGTAAGTCATTTGAGACTTACACACATGGTTCCAACTTGTCCCTTGTGTGAAACAACCTTCAACGCAAAGCAGGTGAGTTTTCACGGCCCCTTTTACTGTTTTAAATTGGGGGAGAAAACATGACTAAACGATTTTGGATTTTTAATTCGTATGATATCAATGTTAAATGCTAAGCGTAACACGCTATCACAGAAAGTCCTCAACTAATATCGGACCGTTAATATGGATCTTAGCGAGGTAATATTTAGTAGTACTACTGGGTTTGACAAATCCCACCCGCGTTAGTCGCGCTAACTCGATTAGATATCGAACGGGTGAAATGTTAGCCTACTCACACCGCCAGTGTTGATAGACCTGGCAGGTGGCAATAAACAAACAGTCAGTTTCGGTTGCGAGCGCTTGAGCTGAACATGAACATAGGTTAACTACCTATAGATACGTACTGAATGAACATAAATCTGGTAAACGCTTATTTACTTATATTGAAACATGTGGGCTCACCAACCTCGTGTTGATATATTTTCTTACATGTTTTCTCAGGTCGCTAAGCTAAGACACAGGTGCACGTTAAGGCATGCATGGGATTCAACTGTTTTGATTAAAACTATCTATGGTTGTTTGAATTATTCTATTGTACTTGCTTTTGATTGGACGTTTGAACTTTTTGGACTTTTGAACTTTGGTTTTGGGCGCGTGTATTTTACGCATTTTCTTTCTTTACGCTTTCGCATTGATACTCTGATTTAAAAGATATTTTCATTTTGAGTCCCATATAGAGTCGTTCAAAGTAACTAATGTCTGAGATCCTGGTTCGTCACTTCCCAAATGGTAAAACTCCGTTAGTTGAAATTGGGGGTGTGACAGATTGGTGTCAGAGCCATTGGTTATAGAGAACTAGGATTGCATACTAGACTATAGCCTCACACATTAGTTACATGTCATTTGAATGTTTGGCACTTATATATATTGTTACAGGAACATGTCGTCAACTCCACCTCCATCACCTAAGGCACTAGGACATAAGGCACCTATCCTACCATCCCCGGAGCCCAAAAGGCGCCGAACTACTTCTAATGACCATTCAGTTGACCAAGGTGAACCGAGTAGCGCACGAGCAATGGATTATACTCTCAATTGGAATGTATACCCGCAAATGATCCAAAGGTGGATCGAAATGGGAAATGTTCCATCACCCTACTTCGGTTCTACATCCTCATCATCCCTACTACCTAGCTTGCCATGCACTATGGAACAAGCTTTCGCAGCCTTCGTATCTTATATGTCGAAGGAATTGAGTATTGTGCAAGATGCTACCGAGGAGATACCTAATCTTCTGAAGAATGGACCTCAAATAGAGGAGAATAAGGTAGGAATAGAACTCTTGACTACCGAACTAGCTGCAACGGACCATGTCCATAACCTTTTAGTGGATCGTGTGGCACATCTGGAGATGAGGGCTGACACTATGGACGATGATATGGAAGGAGTTCTAGAGAGATTGGCTGCTATGGAAGCTCAGTTACATGTAGCAAACCACTCTGCTGAAGGTCTTCAAGAGAGGGTGACCCACTTGGAAACCCAACTGCAAGCCGCTTTATTTCCTGAAGAGATTCCACATTCTGATGGCGAGGAGGAACCTTTTGAGGAGGAACCTTTTGAGAAGGAGCCTTTTGAAGAAGAGCCCTTCGAGGAGGAGCCCTTGGAGGAGGAACCAGTAGAGATAGACGATGCACAATCGTATGTTTCTTCCGATGACGAAGATGCTTGATGATCTTCCTATTCTATCTTCCTTTTCATGTTTGCTTTTGCTTATGTTATCTCTCTTTTCAAACCTAGATGGGTAAGGTTGTTCTCATCCAACAAAAGCACGAAAAGTTTAATATTTGAGTTATTTATTTTGTAGCCTTACAATTTATTTAATTTTCAAAATATTAGATGTTGTATCTCCTTACTCATACCTGAAAGATGTTTAATTTGCGATATATTTCTCATTGTTTTTCATTTGTGATTATGAAGAATCATGTCCGGGAGAGGATGTGGAGGCAGTGACGGTGGTCGTGGTACCATTAACAAGACGGCAGCAGAGCTAGCAGCACTGATAAATGATAGTGTGGCGGAGGCTCTGGCAGCTCAGAATGCTGCAGGTAACTGCTTTAGCTATTTACTAATGATGTCAATCCATCTCTTAAAAAGCCTGCCCTAAACTCTATAATTCCAATTCTATTGTATTTCTAAATCTAAGCCAGCAAAATCAGCAAAAACAACAACCAGCCTGCACTTTCAAGGCATTCATGGATTGCAAGCCCCACGCCTTTAGTGGAGCTGAAGGAGCCGTTGGACTACTTCATTGGTTTGAGAAGGTTGAATCAGTAATTGCCATGTGCAACTCCCCCGTAGCTAATCAAGTGAAGTTTGCCGCCGAAACTTTGGAGGGAGTTGTCAGAGTGTAGTGCAGAAGAAATGGTGGTGGATGATGAGGCTATTGAATCATGTTGGAACTTTTAGAGTGAAAACTAGTCTTTGTAGTAGATTAGTCTTTATATTCAGTATTGTATTATTTTGTCTTGTAAATGTTAAGTTTGTAACTGGCGAACTTAACATGTTCGCCTGATATAGTCGAGGCGAACTTAAGAAGTTCGCATGAACTAAAGTTAGCGAACATACTAAGTTCGCCTATACGGGGGCCTCGGTCGAGCACAGCGGAAGACTGATTATACACAATGTAGACCTGCTCATTGAGTTGTGGGGGAGAACAGATGAAAGAAATGATGGACCAAAGCATATGAATAATAGGAACAGATAAACAAGAGAATCGATAATCCATAACAACGTTATCATCACATATTACATACTGAAGGACTATACATCTCTAGTTTAAGCTCACGGTCCAAGAGTCGGGAGAGCTCGTCCCGACCTCTCTCAGAATCTCACATTTGTTCACTGCGCTTTACAAATGAGCCCAACAGCTCTAATTTATAGAGGCAGGAACAACTTGTCATGCGCACTTAACAAGTATGCATGACATTTGGTCATGCGTACTTATTAAGTACGCAAGGAAAATGCCTTGCACACTTGTTAAGTGCGCATGAACAAGTGGTGAACTTGCTAAGTACGTAGAAACATTCTCCTGCGTACTAGCTGAGTACACCGATACATAGAATTTTATCTATAGTTACCAAAAAATGCATCAACAGACTCCCTCTTAACTATAGCATCAAATTCTATCTATCACTAACACTGATATTCATCAGTTTACAAAGAATGTCCTAACAGACTCCCTCAAAACTAATGCTATCACGTGTCTTCTAGCAAGACTTGATCTTCTGGTATTCACTTGTGTAGGTCCAGATTTCAGTCGGAAATCACGAAAGTGATCGATTACCCACACATGCAGGCGGAATCTGTATGTATGGTGTTGTAACAGAGGATTAGAGACAGACTTGGTGAAGAAGACAGCCAAACACACTAAGAATCAATGCAAATAATATGTGAAAGTGTAAGAACAAGCATTAAACGAATGCAAATTGTATTGATTCAAGAACAAATCTGAAAGAGAGAATTCAGGGTTACAGCCGCAACTCACACCCTAGAAATTCTCTAACTAGGCTATTTATAGTAGTTTCACAGGTATCGAAACTATGTTCCTCGAAACTACTAGTTTCGAGTGAACATTTACAAGTGGAAAAAGTGCCTGTCGAAACTACTATCGATCGAAACTACTAGTTTCGAGTGAACAAATCTCACTCGAAACTATAGTTTCGATGGCCCAGACTTGGTAAAACAAACAGTAAATTACAGAAAAACTAAAATTACAATAATGAAATGACAGAAAGTAAACTAGTCTAAAATTGTTTAAACATACAATAAATGACAACAGCTTATACAAAATATATGACTCTACAATCTCCCCCTAAGCTGTTGCATTACTGTCTTCAGCTCTTCTTCAAGCAGCTGGTCCTTCAGTTGTCCTAGGGATGAAAGGTTTTACATGTAGAGACACAACCCTTTGATAGGCTTTGGCATCAGCTTCATCTTCATCACTATATGCCTGAATGTGATTCTGGAATAGCACCTCCAGATCTTCAGGTTGAAATTTCAGCAGCTCCATGGGCTCAAAGATGATGATGTCTTCCTTGCCCTTACACTCGATCACTGCACTGCCAATGACTGGGTTATAGAACCACTTTCTGAAAGTTTGTAGCTGGACAGGTACAGATTTTGGAATGGTGATAGTCTTGTGGGTTTGGGCAGGCTTGTATCTCAAGAACACATAAGGCTTATTGGTTTTAGGGTGAAACCTTGTCTTTGAGATCTTCTTCTGAGTTTTCCTTGGCTTCATCCCTTTGAAATCATTATTGACTTGAGAGTGCAGAAACTTCTCGAAGTCATAAGCCATCATAACCTTCCCAGGGTTTTGAAGTGGAAGCTTGGCTAAATCCCTGAGGTCATAGAAAGGAAGTGTCTGGAAGTCAGTCATATTTTTGAAGTGCTGAACTCCCCCTCTATATCTTCTAATGATAAAGAGCTTCCTTTCTGCATCATATTTCCAGCCAATTGGGGGCCTCTTTAGCTCCTGATGCTCAGCTATCCATTCATATGTTTTAGGAGACTCTTCCTGAATGATTTTTCTGAACCAAGATTTTCTTGAAGTTGGAGGTTCAGGTGCAACAGACGGTGGATCTTGTGCTGGAATAGACTCAGAGGCTGTAGTGGTTGGTTCAGGAGTGACTTTCTTGATGAGATTAACCAGAACCTCTTCTTCATCTTTTTCTTCATCAGACAAGGTTTGAATTTCTTCTCCTTCTTCGGTGAAGTATCTTGTTCTTTCAGTCTCCTTTTCCTCTGTAGTCAGAATTTCTGGGTAAAGATCGTTATACCCAAAGTTTTCAATTTCATTCAAGAGGGCATTCAGCTCGTCATCAGATGGGATGTCTTCTTCATCTAGTATAACAGTCTCTATTTCTGTTGACGTCCCTTTTCCTTTCTTCCTAGCATCTCTTCTCTCACTTGCTGAGGGAAGGTCTAGTTCTGGTCCTTCAACCTTAACTTCAACTGCCTCCTTTGTCTTTTCAGCATGCCCGGTAAAGATGGTCATTGTAGACTCTGGATCAGTGATGATGGCAGGAGACAAAGGTTCAACCACAGATGTGATCTCCCCCAGAGCCATTGAAGTGGTTGCTTGTTGTTGCACAGGCTTATCAATAGAAGCTTTAAGCTGTTTCACTGCTTCAGCTAAAACCTTGAAGTCTTCATTTTGTTTTGAGATAAAATTCTGTTGTTCTTCAAGTTGGGTTTGTTGAATGTCAATCTGTGTATGTAGACCCCCAACTTCCAGCTTTAAGTCTTTTACTTCTTCCTGGACATCATGCAGGTTAGATTTCAGACCTTCAATCTCTTCATCTTTCTTTTGAAGCTGATCCTGCATCCTTTTTAGTTCAAGGCTTAATGTTTTAACTCTGGGAACAGGGGAGGTTGAATTATGAGATGGTGATGTGGGAGAAGTATGGATGGGTGATTGTTGTGGAGATGGTTGTGGAGTTGGTTGAGGGGTGGTAGCAGCATGAATGGGTGAATGAATAGGAGTTAGGTTTTCAGGAATGTCATCTAAGGACTCTGAGGAGGTGCTTAAAGGCTCCAGTCCAGTCTTAATCTTCTTAGCCAGTGGTTCTTCTAGCTCATAGTCAGATTCAGACTCAGCTTGTCTCTTAGAAGATGATGCTGGAGGTTCAGTGTGATCTTCAGTTTCAGTTTCATAATCTGAGACGTCATACTTGGTGCCATAAATGCCTTCATCCAAGGTGTCTTCTGAATCAGCTTCTGCCTCAACATGTTCTTCCTGAATAATTGGTTCAGAATTCTCCAACACTTGATCTATCATAGGAGCTTCAAAGATAAGATCTTCTTCATTTAGTCCCATTTCCTGTTGTACATTCTCCTGAATTTCTACTTCAACATTTTGATTTTCAGCCTCTTGGTTTTCTTGCTCATTATGAGGTTCTTCTTCTTCTGCTGATGATGATGAAGATTCAACAGGTAGTTCTGGATCAACATCAGGTATGGCTTCTTCTTCTTCTCCCAGAATGTGTCCAAATAAAGGAACATTGGCAATGACTCGGTTTGTTCTTGAACTGGAGCTTTTCATGTAGCTCAGAGTCTTTGCATTCATATGATCAAGAATCAGGAGAGGACCATCTTGTTGAAGATCTGGGTGGAGATGATTGATGACCATCTGTAAGAACCTTGGATATGCAAGAAATTTGTCTTTGACTCTCCCAGTTAGGTTCTCAATCAGTTGTCCGAACACTAGACCAGAGAAGTTGTACTCCCTTCCCTTGACTAAGCCAAGAATGGCCGAAGCTATCAAAGCATTTGCTGAGTCAAATCCTCCTTTTCTAATAGAGATGCAATGAATAAAAATATGCACGATGTATCTCCAGAGTGGAGGAAGAGCATTCTTGATGACTTGCCCTCCTATGAATTTATTTGGGTGACCCATTCTTCTGAAACATTCTCGAATGTAAAAACTTGGAAATTCAATTGGGGCTTCAGGGTTATCATTAAATTGTAGCACCGCTCTGATACCTCTTGTAGGTCCTGAACAGACCTGAAACAACAGATCTGAAAAGAAATACACGAAACAGCCCGGATCGAGAGGCGGAATCTCTGGATCCGGTATCACTCTCGAATCAGAAATGGTAGAGACGGGTGCGGGAATCACAAACACGAACAGAAACATATGAAAATGAAAAAGAACAGCTAATTGAAAGCATAAAAACGTATGATACTTTGATTGATATGAAATTTAAAAGCTCGATCATACACTAACAATTAGTCTCACCCCAGGGTGAGCTCCCCCTGGGGTGGTGATTCCCTCTTACAGACACACCCAAACCTAACAAGGTTTTCTAATATATATAGGAGAACCATGTGCCTTGTTTTCCAAGCCACCGCCAATGTGCCTGAAAAACAGGTATCGAAACTACCTAGTTTCGATTGAACAAAAGTTCAATCGAAACTAGTAGTTTCGAGTGAACAAAAGTTCACTCGAAACTAGTAGTTTCGAGTGAACAAAAGTTCAATCGAAACTAGTAGTTTCGATACTGTAATTTCGATTGACAGCATCAGTCTCAAAATTATACCCAACAACTTGAAATCTTCAAATGTTCAAACTTCAGTCTTTAGTTGTCATGGTTTGACAAACAAGACTCCCTCTTGACTGTAGCTTTCTTTGTAGACTAAAACAAGTGCTTAAATAAGAACCAACTATCCCAACACAGCTCATTGTAGTTCACCCTTTCAGTAGTAGCTTGCTCCACCCTAACTACCCTGCAAATCAGCTGGCATATGATAGAGAGTTTGAATTTCCATTAATCTGTATCAAACTAATCAACTCCCATAGGAATTCTAGTAAGATAAACTTTAGTCTTTAAGCCAGATGTGTTAACTCTATCTTGTATCTTCATGACTTAACCAAATTCCCGAAGATGTTCATATCCAATTTCCCCATTCCCTGTAAGCTCCATCTGACTAGACCAGAAACAAGGGATTGTTTCCTATCCCGTCAGCAAATGATAAAGGTTCTGTCTTCAACTAATAATCCCAAGGATATCCAGCTTTATCTTGAAAACACTTGATAAAATCAAACACAGATTCATGCTCAGTAGTGATCATCATGTATCCAATCTCCAATATTCTTCAGTTAGATCTTCATTTCTGGTTAACATTTCCTAATCGGTAACATTCAACACGATGAAGTCCCATAACTAGGTTGTCTATCCGGATTCCGCCCAGATCCCAAATGAGAAATCCAATCATAACTAAAACACACCAAATCTTGAACAAACTCTTGACCAATGAGCATGGAAAAGAAAAATAAAATATAGTTTACACGAGAAATCATAGTTAAGATTCATGTTACTTTAAAAGTCCCATGAATACTATTAAAAATTTTATCCCCCTCATTTCTTTGTAAACTATGACCAGTTTCATCACCGCTTCACCCTATTCCTCAAAAAAACCACATCTAGTCAAAACTAGGATTTTATTTCTTTGCAAAGATCTAATAGCCAAGCTATGGGTTCAAATTGTTATAGTATTCATCCCCTATTAAAGAAGTATCCTAGATACTCGTTGCCTACATTTTCAGGTTTGAATACGCAAACAATATGATATAAATACCCAAAGCCGCATATCTTCACAAATAAATCGAGACCTTTAGCCGACGACGACCCAGTTGTTCAAATTGATTTAGCAGTCATTCCCTATTATAGAAGTATGCAAGATACTCGTAGCCAACATTTTCATGTTTGAACAACTAAGCAAAATGACAACTGGTATCATCTAGGAAAAATCTCGACCTTGTTTCGCCATGCTACTTTATATACAAATTTCAATCCTGAAAAACCAAAATCACTAAATTTTCAAAAATGGCCTGAAACAAGTATACAAATGATCACTAATTTTTTTATTTATTTACTTTTATCCCAGATGATAACTGAAGAGCAAATACGCATGTTTCATATTTCTTACGTATTTAGTAAGTACGCACAACCGTGAGTCATGCGTACTTGTCTTCATGCGTACTTGCCTTCATGCGAACTTATAAGTATGCAAGGATGTTTACTCCTGAGTACTTAACCAGCAGTATACCAACGCACTTGTCTGATTTTTTAGGGAGATTTCAGAAACTGTTGGATTTCTGAAATTAATGTTTCCAAAGGCATAGTAATCATATTCTAGCAAACTAGTAACCTTCCAAACATCAAATGAAACGATAACGAAGACGAATTTTAGGATTCTATTCTGAACAGGTTGAAACTTTCATAAGTACACAAAAGCTAAAATTCAAATCTGGAGCACAAATCAACGAACACCGAGGCTCTAATACTAGTTGTAGGTCCCGGGGGCCTCGGTCGAGCACAACGAAAGACTGATTATACACAATGTAGACCTGCACGTTGAGTCGTGGGGGAGAACAGATGAAAGAAACGATGGACCAGAGCTTATGAACAATAGGAACATAAAAACAAGAGAATCGATAATCCATAACAACG
Source organism: Smallanthus sonchifolius (assembly GCA_023525975.1). Lineage (NCBI taxonomy): Eukaryota > Viridiplantae > Streptophyta > Magnoliopsida > Asterales > Asteraceae > Smallanthus > Smallanthus sonchifolius. Next base: position 32,527,117 of record CM042045.1, read on the forward strand.
TTATCATCACAGATTACATACCGAAGGACTATAAATCTCTAGTTTAAGCTCACGGTCCAAGGGTCGGGAGAGCTCTTCCCGACCCGACCTCTCTCAGAATCTCACATTTGTTCTCTGCGCTTTACAAATTAGCCCAACAGCTCTTATTTATAGAGGCAGGAACAACTTGTCATGCGCACTTAACAAGTACGCATGACATTTGGTCATGTGTACTTATTAAGTACGCAAGGAAAATGCCTTGCGCACTTGTTAAGTGCGCATGAACAAGTGGTGAACTTGCTAAGTACACAGAAACATTCTACTGCGTACTAGCTGAGTACACCGATACATAGAATTTTATCTATAGTTACCAAAACATGCATCAACAACCTATTACAGTAGTTTTGTCTATAAATAGTGTTTAGTTTGTGATCATTCATAACAATCTGCAACTTCTGAGATTACATTCTGTAAGCATTGTTTTCTGATAATACAAGTGAAGCTTTTTAATATTCTGTCTTAGAGTGTTCGTATTTGTGTGTGTGTGTGTGTATTCAAGATGCGTGTATGCGTTAGGATTCCGCAGTGTGTGTATGTGTTAACAGCTAAGATCGATCCGTATTAGAAAGTAACCATCAGAAAGTTGTATATGAAGGGTGTGACAGATTGATTGACATGGGTGTCTTTGATGATGATGTAATTCCTAAAGATTTATTAGAAGGGGTTGCAGAATCTGAGGATTCTGATCCTAATCCTGATAAACAAAACCCTAATACTGTAGAGAGCGTGCCTGAAGATACATCAATGTACAAGAATACTGGAATGTCTAAGGCACAGTGTGTTGACATGGTGAAGAGCTGGAGAACTAAGTTGCCAGTTTCTCCAGTAGCACCAGTCCAAAAAGAGAGATATGTGAACAAAGAAAAGTGCTCTGGCTGGATTATCAGTTGGTTTTATGAAACCGGGTTCAAGCTTTTTTCCTTGAAAAGATCAGATGGAGTTCAATACCTGAAGCGAAGGCTGGAGTACTTTAATTCTTTGCCAAGATGTGAAGTCATTGGGTTATCAATAAAGCCCTTGATTAACAGATCAAGCAATGGAATAGCTGACTCAATAGCTAAGATTATAATAATTGAAGGTGGCTCAGGGAAGTATGAAAAGCTGAAACCTCAATAGGGAATGAGAGTTAAAGAAGTTGATCCGATTACTCAAAAGGTGATATGGAGATACAAGTTCAAGCCTGTGAGATCTATTCAAAAGATTCCTTTGAAGTTGATACCTTATGACTGCTTGAATGATTTGAAATGGTGGTATGTTGATGTCTATACGGGTGAAGTAGGGATATAGGATTTGAGTGGCAAGGTTATAGTAAAGTCCTTTGATGCTATGAACCTTGTTAACTTCTCAAAGTCTAATCAGAAGATGCTAAGACGTAGAGAGATCATGTTCACTGGTGAATGCAGAGAGCGGGCATTGCAGTACAAGAGAGTGTTATATGGCTGCTTAAAGAATGGAATATGTGCAGGGAGCTCATTACCAGAGAATTGGACGAACAAGACTTGAAGATAAAGACCAAGCTGTTGTCAAGGGGGAGTCTGTTGGAACTTTTAGAGTGACAACTAGCCTTTGTAATAGATTAGTCTTTATATTCAGTATTGTATTATTTTTTCTTGTAAATGTTATGTTTGTAACAGGCGAACTTAACATGTTCGCCTGATATAGTTGAGGCGAACTTAGTACGTTCGCCTGAACTAAAGTTAGCTAACATACAAAGTTCGCCTATTACAATAGTTTTGTCTAAAAATAGTGCTTAGTTTGTGATCATTTGTAACAATCTGTAACTTCTGAGATTACATTATGTATGCACTGTTTTCTGATAATACAAGTGAAGTTTATTGATATTTTGTCTTAGAGTGTTCGTATTTGTGTGTATGAATATTCGAGACGCATGTATGCGTTAGGATTCCGCACTACGTTTACTCGCCATGTGTTATACAGCTGAGATTGATTCGTAGACACTGAAGGACCAACAAGTGGTATAAGAGCCTTTGCTCTTGATTAGCTATTGTTGTTTAACATCGTTTCGATTGAATTTACACTCAAAGATGAAGTTTTTGAAGTTTCTTGTATTCATGAAGATTGTTGCAGTTTTTGAAGAGAATTTTGATTGATTTCATCATTTTTGGTATTGTTTTACCAAAATTGATCTGATAGAAGTGTTCTAGTTCATAATTCGAAGATTCCTACAGAAAGAATTTGTTTAATTCCTTCAAAATTGCAAGATATGAAGATTTACAGTCCAGTTCGTGCGTTTGGGTGTTAGGACTTTCCTCCTTGTTCTTCAGCTGAACCAGGAGAACTTGTCAGAGCAGTTATGGGCGAACTTGTTAAATTCGCTATATTCAGCTCATGCAAACTTGTTAAGTTCGCTAGCTAAGTTCGCTACAGGCATAATTTGTTCAAAATTTTCTAAGCGTTGGAACTTTTCAAAAATCTCCAAGATGTCTACTCCTACTCATGTTAGTGTGAATAACATGACTCATTTGTTGAACCATGACAATGAGATTGCTACTCCTACAAAGCCACTGAGACTTATGAATCTAAAGGATTACTCTAATTAGAAAAGTCGGTTTGAAAACTATGTTAACATCAATGATACAAGCTTGTGGATTCCAATTAGTGAGGGCTATGAGCATCCTGTTCATCGTCATATGGGAGTCTCAGATACACCAAAACCAGTCTCAGCTTTTAGTGATGAAGAGAAGAAATTGTATGATCGTGAAAAGAAAGCTCTCGCAACATTATCCATGTGTTTATCGCTTGACATCTATCATACTTTCAAGAAGTTTAAGACTTATCGTGAACTTTGGGAAGGCCTAGTTTAAAGATGTGAGGGTAGCACATATATTAAGAAGAGCATAAGAGAGTTGCTAAAGACACTGTAGGTCCCTCGCGGTCTACGGATCATCTAGACTCGCGGTACATGTAACATTTCTGATTTTCATGTCTTTGTTTCAGTGCAATAAACCATGTTTAAATTCCAACCCTAGTGCAATGGTTTTATTAAACCCTAGAAATCAATACAAATTCACAATTCTACCTCACTTTTATCTAAAAATCTCTATACATATACATGTATATATATATTTAGACATACATATGTATATATTTTCACATTATGCAAGTGCATACACACATATATACAATTATCCATAGTTTTATACAATTGACAAAGAATTTCCATATTTGTTTGAACCCCTAACCATTTGAACCTTAATCTTGAACCCTTAAGTACAAATGTTGACCAATTTCAAATGAAATTGACCTGTTTGACTTTTAAAAGTCAAATCAGTACCATTATCAGGACCCAATTCACTCCCAAATCATCGAATTAACACGTAATTAGTCACTTACGACTATTACGGTCAAATTAGAATCAAATCAGCTAATATGAATGAAATTAAATGAATTAAATCTCTCACACACTCCCGTATATCTCCACACAAACTTCATGAAGTGACTTCTTCTAACGAGCAAGACGATCACGATCACAATGAATTACTCGATGATTCGCATTGAGACAGAAGCACGAAGTGAATCAAACATAAAACCGAATACAGAACAGAGATGAAACAGAATCGATTCGTATATATAATCGATAACGAACTCGTCATCACAGACTACAATACCGAAGAAGTGTAGATCTCTACGTTTAAGCTCCAATTGCAATCCCTAGGTGAGCTCTACCTAGGGATTGTGACTCACTTCACACAGAGAATCACTCCCTCTCTGTGTATGCTAACTCTAACATTGCTTGCTACAAATGAACAACTTAATGTCCTATTTATAGGCAAACTGAGTCTGCAGGTGAACTTAACAAGTTCGCCCATAACTCTATAGGAGAACTTAGTAAGTTCGCCTAAACATTCCCTTAGGAGAACATAACATGTTCGCTACATACACACTTAGATTTTTTGCTACAGGTACAGATTTATGATCTAACAGACTTCCTCTTAGCTGTTGCAAACAATTCTATACAAAATACTGATAAATCATCAGTCGCAAAAACGTGTCTCAACAGACTCCCCCTTGACTGATGATCCTGGGTCTTCACTTTACCTAGTAAGACTTGATCTTTGGAATTGCACTTTGATCTTCAAACTGCAATGCTTCAATCTTGAGGCAACATGCTCCCTCTAAACTAATGCATCCGGTTTAGAACAATTTTGTTTGACCTCTTCATGAAAACTGACGAATCCAACACTTTTCATTGTAGTCCATCCTCTCAACATTAACCACCTCCGTATTGATTCAAGAATCTAACCCACATTGCTTAGACCTCAATAAACCAACCGGCATAAGATAGAGATTCCAAATTTACAAAAATCGGCATCAAACTAATCAACTTTCTCAAAGACAAGAATCCTAGTTTGAAATAAACTAAAACTCCAAGATAATGTGAAAAACCCAATCTTTTCTTTGATCTTCATCTTCACCAGAAGTGATTGACTTTGTCTCTTACCTTTTCCACTTAACCAATTACCCGAAGTCTTTCATATCCGATCTCCCCTTCTTGACACAAGCATCTCCTCATTAAACCAGAAACAGAAGGACGTTTCTTATTTAACCGGCATATAATAAAGGTTCCATCTTCAAATAGTTAACAACAGATAACCAACTTCATTTCAAACATACTTGACTAAGTCTCACACAAACATTCGGTAGTAATCATCATGAATCCAACTATCTTCAATCTGATTTTCATTCCTCGTTAACACCTCCTACAATAGGTTGTCTATCTAGATTCAAACCATAATTAAATCATGTCGAATCATTTTGATGATCTTGATCACTTGAACCATTTTTGCAAAGAAACAAAACTGTTAGGACATAGATTTGTATGACAATATCTTTGTAATAGTTTTAGATCTTATTGTCTTTATGTTTTGTAATGTTTTCTAAGTGTTGTAAACAAGTTCTACTAGAGGCGAACTTGTCTAGTTCGCCTAGTCTATCAGAGGCGAACTTAGTAAGTTCGCTTAGCCCAGTAGAAGCGAACTTGTTAAGTTCGCTTATGCTCTGAGAGGCGAACTTGATAAGTTCGCTTATATCAGAACTTGTGTTTATAAATATAGAGTTTACAGTTTGTTTCAAATAAGCATAGCAGATCAGAGAGAAACCGAACAGAGCAGAAGCGATTATCTTGTAAACTCTATAAAATTTGGAATATAACGAGAAGTTTATTTACGTGTGTTGTTTCAATTGTCGGTTAGTATACAAATGTTAACATGAAGGATTCCGCACTTCGTGTTATAGCAACGTCACATTACGAGTCCGATCAGTAGTTGAGTTACCTGGACCTACAAGTGGTATCAGAGCATGTGCTCGTGAATTAAGTACGATTCTTGGTGATTAGTGACGGTTTAGTGTACAATTCGACAGGAAATTCAACATTTTTTTAAATTTCTGCATCAATGGAGTTTTTCAAGTTCTTGAAGATCATTTCTCTGCTGAATTCATGTTTTTGGAAGTGATTTTGACGAAATTAGTCCGATAGAAGTGTTCTATTTGATAAAATTCATAATCCTACGGTTCAATTTCCTTAAATTCCATCAATTAGCTGAGAAATCATGATTTTTGAAGTTCTTGGTTCGTGCTTGGGTAGAGATTCCTCTGAGGTTGTTATAGCAGTTTAAGCGAACTTGCTAGTTCCTGTGCAGGCGAACTTAGCAAGCGAACTTATTAAGTTCGCTTCTCACATTTTAGGCGAACTTACCGGATTTCATCCTTAAGCGAACTTGTCTTGTTCGCTTGATCTCAAGTTCTCTTGTTACTCATTGAAGCGAACTTATTATCTTCGCCTAAGGGGTGTTCAGCTTCAACACTTGGAAATTTTTTCAGAAATTATTTTTTTTTTGTAAAAATGGCAAATATGGTACAAGTGACAAATATGTTCAACTATGATAATGAGATTGGTACATCTCAGAAACCACCAAAGTTGTTAAGTCTTGCAGATTATTCTAATTGGAAAGATAGGTTTGATCAGTTTGTGTCTTTTACCGATACGAGTTTATGGATTCAAATCTTAGAAGGATATACGCATCCGACGTATACTTGGATGGGTCAGGATAATGTTCCAAAACCGGTATCTGCTTTGAGCACCGAAGAGAAACTACTGTTTGATAGAGAAAAGAAGGCTATGGCTAGCATTTCTATGTCTTTACCTAAAGAAATTTATCACAGCTTTAAATAATTCAAGTCTTCTAAACAGTTGTGGGAAGCTTTGCAAAAGAGATGTGAAGGGAGTTTGGATGTAAAGAAGAGCAGGAAAGAGTTATTAAAAAAACAGTTCTTAGTTTTCAAACATTTCCAAAATGAATCTTTGGATGATATTGCAACACGATTTTATCATTTGCTGAGTGAATTATCGAGTGCTTCAGTTGTTTATGAGACTGAAGAGATTAATGACAAGTTCTTGGAGGCATTACCATCAAAATTTGATGTGTATACAGTGTTGATAAAGGAAAATGTGAAGTATAAAACTATGTCTCTTGAAGAGGTTCTTGGGAAGCTTCAATCTCATGACTTGAATATGAAGAAGAAATAAACTAATATGGAGCATATTCAAGATCCTTCGATGTACTTTGCAAAGACTTCACGAAAAACTGGTGAAGGGGTTGCATTTTTTTCTGGAGATAATCAAGAAGCTACTAGTGATCACTGTTCTGGAATTCCAAGTCATTCGGGTTTTTCTGCAAATATAGCTTCTTCATCTTCTGGATCACATAATGTGCATCAAAGAGTTGCTGATGATTATCTAGCAATGTTTTCTTCTTTCATGGCGTCTTATGAAAATTTTATTGGAGGGAAGATTCATGATCCGGAGATCATTGAAGAAGATTTCAAACAGATTGATCCGGTTGATCTAGAGGAGATGAACATTCAGTGGAATATGGCTATGCTAATGCGAGGCAAAGGATTTCTTGAAAAGGACGGGAAGAAAGTATATTGGGTCTAACAGTCGTTCTCGTATGGGATTTGATAAATCAAAAGTTTGTTGCTACAATTGTCAAGAGTATGGTCATTTTGCTAAAGAGTGTGTGAAGCCTAAAGTTGAGTTTGATTCTCAGAAAAAACCAAATACTTTTCAGAACAATCGTAATCAATCACATGGTTCATCTGGTTCAGGAAATCCTAATCATGCAACTGCATCATCTGCATTGGTTGCTCAAAATGATGACACTTATGACTAGGGAATTCATCTTGAAGATTTAGTTGGTGCTGTGAGTCAAGCATTTGTGGCTGAGATTCATTCTGACAAGTCTGAAGAGTCAACTGATGATGGAAGTTCCAGTGATGGTGAAAGTTTGCCGAGTGCTGATGAAGAACATGATACTGTTGAACCTGAGATGGCATCTAGTGTATCTGAAGAAGAGATTGCTTTAACTCCAAATCTTTCTGAAAGTGCTGATTCTGACAATATTCCTATTGCTAAAGTCTTCATGGCAGATATGTCAGATCCGACAAAGGTAAAAGACTCTGTCTGTCAAATTTACTGTTCTAATTGCATCCGTGTTAAAGATAAAATGCAAAAAGTTATGGATGATAACACAAATCTAATTTGTGATATGAAATCCATGCACTCAGTTAATCAGAAATTAAAAGATAATGACAAATTGTGTATAGAAAGAATTGAGTCTTTGAAAAGAAATTTAAACTCTTTGGGATTGAAAAATAAGGAACAACCATATCATCTGGATATGGCTTATGCTGATATCGAAAAGCATAATGAAATTGTTGCTCAAAAGAACAAGGAGATTTCTGATAAAGAATCTGAGGTGATAAAATTACATAGAAAGCTGGAACAGTTTGAGAATTCATCTGTAGTTTTGGATTATTTCAATGCTAATGCTGATCCCTCAAAAAGGGTTGCTGGTATTGGGTTTGTTCCTCCACCGTTCAATGCAAATTATATGGTTGAGCCTGAAATCATTCATGAAGAGGAAATTGATCCCAAGACAATATTAAAAGTGAATCCAATGACGAGTGAAGACATGGTGTATGATTCTGATACAGAGGATGAGGTTTTTGATGATTCAAAGGATGAAGGCATTCCGAAAGAAGTGAAAATTGATGAACCAAAGGTTGTGAAGAATGTTACTCGTGATAGGTGTATTCTGACAGAACCTGATGAGGTGAAAGCTGTTCAACCTAAGTTGTCAAAAGTATTACAATCTAGTGGGTTTATGGTTGCTGGTTATCAAAATAAGAATTCATGAACAGTGACTAAACAGGTTTATGTTCCAAAGAAGACAGTCAACTGTTCAGTGAAATCTTCTGAATCTTGTTCATCCAACAGTTCTTCAAATTTCACAAAAGCTCCTTATATCAGAAGTCATCATGATAAAAGAGTCTGTTTTCATTGTAATGAAGCTGGTCACATTGTGATTCATTGTCCATATAAGAATAAGGGAAAATTGAAGAATGAAATTTCACAACAAAGAGTGGTGAAAATTCTGAAAAGAGCGAATGTGGAAAAGTGTTCATTGAGTGGTGGAAAGAATTTTTCTTATCAATCTTTTGCTAAATCTGCAGGATTTAAGCAAAATGATAAAAATATTTCTAAACCTTTTGTTATTCAAAAGAAGTTTGAAATTCCACATGTTGGAAGTTCAAAAGAGCCTCAACCTGAAATTAAACTTTCTAGACCTCAACGAAGAAGACGCAACAGAAAACTAAAGAAACTTTTGGAAACATCTGAATCTGATAATCATATATCTAACAATGTTTTTCCAATTAATCATTCTGAGTCTTCATTGAGAAAGTCTAAGTCTGAATCTTATGTGCCTAAGGTTGATGATAAAGTAGATTGTGAGTTGCTAGAAGTTGTTTATTTTGATCCATCTGGACGACCCATGACCACAATGGCTTGGGTTCCACTTTCTAACTGATTCTTGTTGTTTATGTAGGGACAACCAAGGAGGACTATCAACAATACATGGTATGTGGATAGTGGTTACTCTCGACATATGACAAGGAATGTTAGATTGCTTGAGGATGTAAAACAAATTGATGGAGGTTATGTCGCTTTTGCGGGTAATAAAGGCGGGTACATAACTGGCCAGGGTACGTTAAAGAATGACAAAGTCAAATTTGAAAAGGTGAATTATGTTGAGCAGCTGGAACACAATCTTTTAAGCATATCACAAGTCTGTGACAAGAAGTTTTCGTTCCATTTCAACGATCATGAATGCTATATTCTGAAACCGGGTTTTGTGATTCCTGATGAATGGATTCTCATGAAGACTCCGAGGAGAAATGACACGTATGTCCTTGACATGAGTGTCGCCACTACAACGGATTCAATTCCAACATGTTTACTCTCCAAGGGGTCGGAATCTGATTCAATATTGTGGCACAGGAAGCTAGCTCACATTAACTACAGGAAGATGAACTACATTGTTAGGAATGATCTTGTGCTTGGTATTCCAAAAATGAAATTCTCAGTTTCTGATGATTGTATTCCGTGCAAGAAGGGGAAGCAAAGAAAGAAATCTCACAAATCGAAATCGACGAATTCTATCGTAACTCCTTTGGAGTTGCTGCATATGGATTTGTTCGGTCCTATCAGTATCAGGAGCATCGGTGGGAAATCATACTGCTTGGTAGTAACTGATGATTACTCCAGATTTTCATGGGTTAAGTTTCTTTCTTCTAAAGCTGAAACCACTGAGTTGGTGCAATACTTAATCCTAGGTTTGGAGAATTTATTCAATCTGAAAGTCAGAAGAATCAGGAGTGACAATGGTAGCGAATTTAAGAATAGCAAAATGGGCTTATTCTGTCTACAAAAAGGAATTCATCATGAATTCAGTGCGTCAAATGTTCCTCAACAAAACGGTGTCGCTGAACGAAAGAACAGGACGTTGGTCGAAACAGCTCGCACGATGCTTGCAGATTTTAAACTTCTAGTAACCTTTTGGGCTGAAGCTGTGAATAATGCGTGTCATGTTTTGAACAGGGTCTTGACCGTCAAGCGACATAACAAGACTTGCTATGAATTGCTAAATAATCGAAAGCCGAATCTGGAATATTTACTACCTTTTGGTAATCTGTGTATCCTATTGAAGGTTCGAGATGTCCCAACAAAATTCGGTGCAAAGGCTATTGAAGGGATTTTTCTAGGGTATGTAGCTAATTCGACAACCAAGAGGGTTTATAACAAAGAGACACGCCAAGTTGAAGAATGGTTCCATATTGACTGTTCAAATCGGTCTTCACCACAAATGGCGATTGGTCCGGATTGGGCATTTGATTATGAAAACTTATTCAAGTCTTTTCATTTACCTTCTGATATTACTGATGAAGATGCTGCTGTTCTTTATGATTAGTGTCAGGATGCACAGCACAATGGATTTCTACCAAATGTGGTTCCAAATTCATCGATTCCATCTACTTCTGCTCCCGATCCTTATGTTGCTTCTTGTTCAGGTCCACAAGATTCAGAGAGTGAGGAGGATAATGCTATTTTTCAAGATTCTTCTGCTGATCCGTTGTTGGGTGATGATCCATTACCTTTGACACAGGCTCAGGGGGAGATTCCAACAAATTTAGACTCGGAAATTCCAATTACTCAAGATTATTCTTATCAATCTGAATCTACTCAATTTGACGTGTTGCCGGTTCCTGAGGTCGCATCCATCAAGGAAAACAAAGATCATCCAGTGACAAATATAATTGGAAATTTACAGGATGGAGTGAAAACACGTTCTCTTGTTGACAATACTTGTTTGTATACTTGCATTAAAGATTCTGGTGTTCTTGATGATTGCTCACATTCATGCTTTATTTCGCAGGTTGAACCCAAGAATGTTGAGATGGCTTTAAATGACAATAACTGGATAGAAGCTATGCAGGAAGAACTTGCTCAATTTGACAAACTTAAGGTTTGGAATCTTGTTGATCTTCCGAAGGGTGCGTATCCAATAGGAACAAAATGGGTGTTTAAATGTAAGAAAGACGATCGAGGTGTCGTGGTACGCAATAAGGCAAGATTAGTTGTCCGGGGCTTCAATCAACAAGAAGGAATTGATTACACCGAGGTTTATGCGACGGTTGCGCGGCTTGAAGCTATAAGGCAGTTTCTAGCTTTTGCTTCTTTTAAAGGTTTTAAGGTGTATCAATTAGACGTCAAGAGTGCATTTTTATATGGGAAGGTCAAGGAGGAAGTCTATGTGTGTCAGCCGTCGGGGTTTGAAGATCCACTGAATCCGAACATGGTTTTCAAGCTTGAAAAGGCCCTCTATGGTCTTCATCAGGCTCCTCGTGCGTGGTATGAAACATTATCCACACATCTTTTGGCAAATGACTTTGTTCGTGGAAAGATAGACTCGATCTTATTAATAAAGAAATCAGGGGGAGATTACCTACTCGTGCAGATTTATGTGGATGATATTATTTTTGGCTCGACAAATGAAGGGTTGTGCAAAGACTTTGAGGGTGTTATGAAGTCGAAATTTGAAATGTCTGCTATGGGAGAGTTATCGTTTTTCTTAGGTTTACAAGTAAATCAAAAGGAAGATGGTTTCTTTATTCATCAGTCCAAGTATGTCAAAGACATCTTGAGCCGGTTCAAGATGGAGGACTACCCCATACGATACTCCAATTCCGGTCAATCATAAGTTGAATTCTGACCCGGAAGGAAAAGATGTGGATTGTCGACTTTACAGAGCTATGATTGGATCCCTCATGTACTTAACCGCTTCAAGGCTGGATATAATGTTCGCCGTGTGTATCTGTTCCAGATTTTAGGCAATGCCAAAAGAATCTCACTTAATTGCTGTGAAAAGAATCTTTCGGTATTTAAAAGGAAAACAACGTTTAGGGCTATGGTATCCTCATGGTTCTAACTTTGATTTCAATGCTTATACTGATTCTGATTTTGGTGGTTGTTGTCTAGACAGGAAATCTACAACAGGTGGTTGCCAGTTCTTAGGTAATCGACTTGTATCCTGGCAATGCAAAAAGCAAACCACAGTCTCGATTTCAACATGCGAAGCAGAATACATCGCTGCTGCAAGTTGTTGTTCACAGATCATGTGGATACAACAACAATTGAGAGATTACGGTTTGAATTTCACAGGAACCCCTATGCTTATTGATAATAATGCTACTATGTCCATAACGAATAATCCTGTTAAACATAGTAAAACTAAGCACATCGAAATTCGATATCATTTTATACGTGATTGTGCAGAGAAAATGTTGATTGAGCTGGTCAAGGTACACACTGAAGATAATTTTGCTGATTTGTTTACCAAAGTATTTGATCGTACCAGGTTTGAATTCCTAATTAAAATGATTGGTATGATCAATCCCGATTAAAAGCATTTCAAAATCAGAGTTTCATGGAAAATTTTGTTTTTAAGTTCTTTTATTGCTTTATTACATTTCTGCATTTACATTTTCAGTCAAAATTTGTAATTTAAAAAAAAAATATTGTAACATTCCAGATTTTCCGACCCTATTTTAATTTATTTAAATTAATAAAATAGCAATACAACATTTAAATCTATATTTATTCAAACCTACACCTCATTACTCATTAGCCGATCGTATTCAAATCAAAATTTTAGAACTCATAATCATGTAGTAATACCTTCTTGAGTTAATCCAGTTAATAATCCCGTTAAGTGTTCCGTTAAATCCTAACCAAGCTAATTCTGTCAAAGCTGAAGTTGCAGGGGCTGATTTTGTAAATAACCAGAAACCCTAGTAGGCACGGTCGCGCCACGTTTTGGCACGGTCGCGCCTCGTCTGGCACGGTCGCGCCTATTATTGGCACGGTCGCGCCTCGCGTCAGTTGAAACGTAAATACACCCTTTAATCGCGGGACCATCCGATTTCGTAACCAATTCTAGCATTAACAAACCCATTATGAGTATAACCATCTCAATTATAACAAACAAACCCGTTTTTAGTCGATCCCTCTCCTAATTACCAAAACCTTCCATTGTGACCATCGATTTCACCGTTTTCGTTGTAAACCCTCTCAACCAAACAAACCAACATCCTAGTCGATTCCCCCTAAAGCTCCAGAACGCATCAACTTGACCGAAGTGGCAGCAGGAAGCACCAGAGACCACTCCCGTCGTCGCAGGAACTCTCCTCTACCGTACGCTATTGATTCGTCGTCGTTCTAGGTAATTGAAACCGTATTTTCATTTGATTTAGTCTGTAGATCAAAAGCCTCATCTTAATTTGGGTTTTCAATATAGAAATCATCCCAAACCCGAACCTAAGTTTTATTCAAAAATAGTTTGATCGAATTCGATTCTGAACATGTTTTAAATACAATTAAACTACACAAACAGACGCGTAATAACCTTTTGGATGAAAGCCCTATCAATTCCGACTCTATCAATATAAGAATCAATCAAATTGTTCCTGTTTTGACAGAGACACGGTCGCGCTAATCATCTAGCGCGGTCGTGCCTCGGGAGACGCGGTCGTGTCGACTTACAGCGCAGTCGTGCCTCCTGCTCAGACCAATCATGCTTGTTGGCTAGACTTGATCTTACCCCCAGAAGCATAGACACGGTCGTGCCTGTCCAAGACACGGTCGTGCCTAATGATTTGTTTAGCTGCCCCTCTGTTGATCAACACAGTCGCGCCCTGGCTAGCGCGGTCGCGCCCGTGGCCCGAGCACGGTCGTGCCCTGTCTAGGCGCGGTCGTGTGTGTTGACAGAATATTTATAATTTTTATTTCTTTTTACAAATAGTATTTCAGATTAATTTTTAAAATAAAATTGATTGAAATCTGTATTATTGTTTATTTAGAAAAGATCAAATATTTAATCTTAAAATAAATGGAAATTATTTAAAGTTCAACATTTAATTCATAAACCCTACTCTTAAATAATATTGTTATGTTTAAGTTACATTTTATAAATAAATGAATAAGTTAATAATTATTTATTTGATTTATAACTAAACAAAAACATTTATTTAATTATACTAAATTACATATAATACCTACGTTATTTCCATAAACTATAATTATTTAATTTACTTAAGTAATTATCTCAAAATCAAACCTTATTTAAAATGTTCTACAAAAATTCATTTCGAATCTTCTATTTTACTTTCAAGTACCAAATCACTAACTTCATCCAATTCAACCATAGACTTAGACTTAGACTATTGTGCATTATTAATGCAATATATATTACACTTTAGGTTATCTTGTGCATCTCAAGGATCATTATACTACTTAGTATTTGTGCTAGCTACGCCTTCGAATCATTTGAGTATTTCACAACCCCTTTTACTCTTTTTCACTTTTGGGGTGAAACATGAACTATATACAAATTACATGTTTACATTTACACAAACAACACAATTACAAATCCTATTACATTCATGTGTGCAATTTGAGCTTTATGCCCGAGGACTATTTGTGCTAACTCTTGCATGCTATTATGTGCAATCATTAACTATTCAAGCTGACGGTTTTCAATGATAGATCTATTGAGTCTGACAAACCCACCCAAGTGGAGGTGATTGATACCGACAACACAATTTGCATACTAGTTACTAAGGTTTGATTGTACTTGGTTACACAATAGCGGCTCCCCATAAATGTCTTATTTATCATGTTATGTAAAGGATTTGGTTTACAAACTATATGCTATCTATGTACAAACTTGTGTTATACTCACCAACTTTTTAGTTGACCTTATTTTATTCATGTTTCAGGTGCTTTCATATGAGTTTGATCAAGACATGCTACACATAGGCTTTGGACCTAGTTAATCTTTAATTCAAAAACAAATTGTATTTCAATATGTACATTGAATTTGATTCGTATTTGATTGAATGGAAATTTGATTTAACATATTACAATTTAGTCAACCTTGAGCTCATGAACAGTCTTACATGTCCCGCCCCGATGATTCCGCCATCGGTCGGGGTGTGACAGATTGGTATCAGAGCCTTGGTTATAGGGAACTAGGTTATTAGACACTCTTGACCTAGACTATAACTTTAGGACACCCATACAAAGCTATGCTACTACATGTTACATTGTCAATTCATGTGTGATTATTTTTACATGCTATCCTAAGTACTTACACTACATGATACAATACATAATGACTTATGTGTCACACTTCATGCTTACACTCATTACTACCTACATGCTGTATGATTATTTCCCATGTGAATATCTTTATATGTTATACTATATGATTACATCACATGATACAATACTCAATAGTTTATGTGTCACATTTCCTGTCAACTTTTTCTTCTATCCATTGCTACTTACTAAATTTATTTAAAAACACTACCCTAAGTTTAACCCACACACATGCACACCAAATTATTCATACACCTTTGGACTCACATACATGATACCATCACCCTTTGTGAACAAAGACTTAAACTATTGGGCCTAATACCCATTAATATTAAACCAAGGAGCCCATCTATCCTACAAGAAGAAGAAGCCCACTAGAATGCATAAACCTTACTTTTGGACCTCAAGGCCCAGTTCACAACAATTCTCATCTTAACCATGAGCCCAACAATAGTATTATTAATACATGATGGCTGGAAGAGTGTGTAAACCCATGAGGGGTTCTGGCTAAGGAAAGATAGGGTACTTAAGTGTGTCTTAATGACCCACCCCTCTTTCCTGGGAATTCTCCTTAGGGATACATTACTTATAGGTCAAGTGTATTTCTAAAATACTATCGTGAAGGTTCGGCGTTATGACTAGTCAAACCCTAAAACCCATAAGAACTTCTATATTTGACACTTCATATTTCATTATCACTTACAACTTTTTCATTGTTTTTCTGTTAGACATGGGCTCCTACGCTCCTCCCTCCCCGGTTTACCGTCTTGGATCAGAATCTGATTGGGAAGAAGACACGGAGACACCCGTTTATCGATCACCAACACCCCCAACTGCTAGGCCAAGGTTCGATGTAAGGGCGTACGGGATTAGGAACACCGACCCGAGACTTCGAACACCTGGATCACCCGTACCCATAAACCCGTATCATACACCTCACCCCCATAATCAATTACCACCCCCACTAAGAGACCCATACCTAATGCCCGACCCATACCATCCTAACTCTTGGGTAAGACAAACCATGGCAGCCACTAGTGTTATGGGGATTCCAACCCATGACCTCCATCAATATGTAAGAACCTCAGAACTTGAGAGGCAAATGATAGAGCAGGGGATGATACACGATTTGCAAAGACAAAGAATGGATAGCCTAGCAACCCAATTAGAGTACCAAAAGGAGTTAATCTCCATCCTCGAAAAGGAAGTTCAAGAACACCGCACGGAGACCGCCAGGGCTGAAGCCAGATCCACTACTCGAGTGACCATAGCGGTGCTCATCTTGGCGATTATCTTCTTCTTAGTAGAAAGCTACCAGAGACGTTAGAAGAAGCTTCTACTGATTTTCTTTAAAATTTTTGATTTGAGAACCATTTCCTTATGTTTGAGTAATGTTTAACATTTCAGCATTTAGTCATTTCCATATATCTCAACTCTACAATTATTGATTGATTTGACCCGTGGAGCGTAAATTACACCTGTTATATTTTCATCAAACTTTCTCAAATATCACTTCTTTCATTCAACACGAATTAGTACATTACCAACAAACCCTTTCATAAATAAATCATCATGTTTTGTGATTTAAACAAAACATCGCTATCTTTATTAAATTTTTAGATAATATCAAAAACATAGATTTTCCATAAAACTTTTTCACCAAATAAGGAAAGTTAATGCAATCAATTTTATAAAAAGATTTTTTTTAAAAACTGATAAATAATTATGATTTTTATTCGTTAAAGTAAGTAATTCTAAACTTTGGCCAAATTAATATGCTACTACTTGTTTAGCCAAAGGTTGAAATTTTAGATTAAAAATATTTTTCTCATAAATTGCATATTCATCTAAAATATGCGATTCAATGATTTCACTACTTTATATATCTTCAACCAAAGACAATTTCCCACTTTCTATGTTCAAACAAAGGCCCGTATTGGTAAACACAATTCCCAAATAATTCCAAAACCTCCTCACTACCTTTCACTTGACGCTTCAAGAGACGATCCATATCGCGTAAATGTTAACCTTTTCCCACCAACATCAATAAGATTTGAGGACTTGAACCTAACTACCACATGATGCAAGAACGCCAAACAACACGTTTGTCCGCAGCACTCGATCACATGCAAAACCAGTTAGTACACATCGCACGCGAAGTTCAATACTCATGTATGCACGTTTACAATATATATCCAACGCAACCACATGATACATGAAACTCATTTGATTACAAAGTACTTTATACTAAACGGTGTACACTATACAAGATACATGATGCTACGTTGCTAACACTATACATGAGATCCATTTCCTTCGATACACGTAATACTATGTTGTTTACATTACACGTTATAGTTTATCGATTACAAGATACAAGATGCTAAATTGTTTACTCTATATATATGAGACTTATTTGATTACGAACTACGTGACACTAGATCATACATGAGACTTGTGTGCTTACTATATACTCGAAACAAAATTTGCTTACAAGTATTGCAATGGATTAATTTCATTATACACAAAACATGGTCATGCCCTTTGTACACC
Organism: Smallanthus sonchifolius; assembly: GCA_023525975.1. Lineage (NCBI taxonomy): Eukaryota > Viridiplantae > Streptophyta > Magnoliopsida > Asterales > Asteraceae > Smallanthus > Smallanthus sonchifolius. The sequence continues at coordinate 32,544,788 of CM042045.1, forward strand.
AAAGTTGAAGACCATGATACATTGAAACGCCTCGGGGTTTGACGTATTCTTGTTCAAACACGAGCAAACTAAGAAACTTTAAGTGTTACTATATTACTACTCTTTAGTTGCAAACTGATCTGATTTAGGACATAGTTAATTGTTAGCTACTTTTATGTGTAAACTATAGACGTGATAATAGTGAAGTTGTGCTCCTTTCCCACACACAACGAAACAATCTATACGGACCATACGATGATTTGAATAATTACGGGTGCACACGGAATTATAAAAATCAGCGCATGGAAACTATAGGGAAATTTTGTCGTGTGTTGTGACATAAAACTTATCATGACATGTAACAACGAAACTGAAGTAATATGACAAGGGCATGGTGGATACGCCGATGGTACTTCCTATACATAAGTGTCCTCTCATATTATCATAAGTAGAGTTGTTCGTGTCACGTGAAGTTTTGACCCAGACCAATGTTTTATGAAATCTCGTACCCACTTACAAGGTTGAGCATATTATACTATATTTACACAAACACTAAATGTCAAAATCCCATCAATTTCATTCCAAGTAATACGTTTCACATTTAGAATTCAAATTCTTATTAGACCATCTTCAATTCAAAACAAAATTTATTATCACTCTTCGTATTCAAAGTATCAGGCTTAAGTCATGTCAACGGTTACACACCCCAGAATCCAACACTCAAAGCTACCTGAGAACCCAAAACTCCCTCCTCCTTCTTGATTTAGTAGTCTTCATCAGTTAAATTTCGGGACGAAATTCCCTTAACATGGGGAGACTGTAACATTCCAGATTTTCCGACCCTATTTTAATTTATTTAAATTAATAAAATAGCAATACAACATTTAAATCTATATTTATTCAAACCTACACCTCATTACTCATTAGCCGATCGTATTCAATTCAAAATTTTAGAACTCATAATCATGTAGTAATACCTTCTTGAGTTAATCCAGTTAATAATCCCGTTAAGTGTTCCGTTAAATCCTAACCAAGCTAATTCTGTCAAAGCTGAAGTTGCAGGGGCTGATTTTGTAAATAACCAAAAACCCTAGTAGGCACGGTCGCGACACGTTTTGGCACGGTCGCGCCTCGTCTGGCACGGTCACGCCTATTATTGGCACGGTCGCGCCTCGCGTCAATTGAAACGTAAATACAACCTTTAATCGCGGGACCATCCGATTTCGTAACCAATTCTCGCATTAACAAACCCATTATGAGTATAACCATCTCAATTATAACAAACAAACCCGTTTTTAGTCGATCCCTCTCCTAATTACCAAAACCTTCCATTGTGACCATCGATTTCACCGTTTTCGTTGTAAACCCTCTCAACCAAACAAACCAACATCCTAGTCGATTCCCCCTAAAGCTCCAGAACGCATCAACTTGACCGAAGTGGCAGCAGGAAGCACCAGAGACCACTCCCGGCGTCGCCGGAACTCTCCTCTACCGTACGCTATTGATTCGTCGTCGTTCTAGGTAATTGAAACCGTATTTTCATTTGATTTAGTCTGTAGATCAAAAGCCTCATCTTAATTTGGGTTTTCAATATAGAAATCATCCCAAACCCGAACCTAAGTTTTATTCAAAAATAGTTTGATCGAATTCGATTCTGAACATGTTTTAAATACAATTAAACTACACAAACAGACGCGTAATAACCTTTTGGATGAAAGCCCTATCAATTCCGACTCTATCAATATAAGAATCAATCAAATTGTTCCTGTTTTGACAGAGACACGGTCGCGCTAATCATCTAGCGCGGTCGTGCCTCGGGAGACGCGGTCGTGTCGACTTACAACGCAGTTGTGCCTCCTGCTCAGACCAATCATGCTTGTTGGCTAGACTTGATCTTACCCCCCCAGAAGCATAGACACGGTCGTGCCTGTCCAAGACACGGTCGTGCCTAATGATTTGTTTAGCTGCCCCTCTGTTGATCAACACAGTCGCGCCCTGGCTAGCGCGGTCGCGCCCGTGGCCCGAGCACGGTCGTGCCCTGTCTAGGCGCGGTCGTGTGTGTTGACAGAATATTTATAATTTTTATTTCTTTTTACAAATAGTATTTCAGATTAATTTTTAAAATAAAATTGATTGAAATCTGTATTATTGTTTATTTAGAAAAGATCAAATATTTAATCTTAAAATAAATGGAAATTATTTAAAGTTCAACATTTAATTCATAAACCCTACTCTTAAATAATATTGTTATGTTTAAGTTACATTTTATAAATAAATGAATAAGTTAATAATTATTTATTTGATTTATAACTAAACAAAAACATTTATTTAATTATACTAAATTACATATAATACCTATGTTATTTCCATAAACTATAATTATTTAATTTACTTATGTAATTATCTCAAAATCAAACCTTATTTAAAATGTTCTACAAAAATTCATTTCGAATCTTCTATTTTACTTTCAAGTACCAAATCACTAACTTCATCCAATTCAACCATAGACTTAGACTTAGACTATTGTGCATTATTAATGCAATATATATTACACTTTAGGTTATCTTGTGCATCTCAAGGATAATTATACTACTTAGTATTTGTGCTAGCTACGCCTTCGAATCATGTGAGTATTTCACAACCCCTTTTACTCTTTTTCACTTTTGGGGTGAAACATGAACTATATACAAATTACATGTTTACATTTACACAAACAACACAATTACAAATCCTATTACATTCATGTGTGCAATTTGAGCTTTATGCCCGAGGACTATTTGTGCTAACTCTTGCATGCTATTATGTGCAATCATTAACTATTCAAGCCGACGGTTTTCAATGATAGATCTATTGAGTCTGACAAACCCACCCAAGTGAAGGTGATTGATACCGACAACACAATTTGCATACTAGTTACTAAGGTTTGATTGTACTTGGTTACACAATAGCGGCTCCCCATAAATGCCTTATTTATCATGTTATGTAAAGGATTTGGTTTACAAACTATATGCTATCTATGTACAAACTTGTGTTATACTCACCAACTTTTTAGTTGACCTTATTTTATTCATGTTTCAGGTGCTTTCATATGAGTTTGATCAAGACATGCTACACATAGGCTTTGGACCTAGTTAATCTTTAATTCAAAAACAAATTGTATTTCAATATGTACATTGAATTTGATTCGTATTTGATTGAATGGAAATTTGATTTAATATATTACAATTTAGTCAACCTTGAGCTCATGAACAGTCTTACATGTCCCGCCCCGATGATTCCGCCATCGGTCGGGGTGTGACAAATATTGAAAAATATAAAATTTGACATCATTTGAGATTAGAGAAGAAATGATAGTACATCAGTGATTAGTTCATTTCACACGACCTTAGTAGACCTTGATATATGATTGATTAAGATAAGTTGATTTGATCTAAATTTCAAAGTCTGCATAAATAAGAAATGATAATGTTGTGAATGCTCTATTCTTGATAATTTGTTTTTAAAATTTGTGTAAAAAATTTGAAACTTGAATTGTCAATAGGCTAAAAGCGTTTTGAAACTAATAGTAGTGTGAAAATTAAATATAATAAGATTACATCTGTGATTTAAATCCATTATATGCCTGAGTGTGTCTGTTAAAAGATCACTATCAGATAAAGAATATTAGCTTTTAATAAAGATTTTCCTATGCGATCAGTTTCGGCTTATGTCCTTAGCACTATTCATTCAATTTGCTTCAGTGCCCATGTCCCGAAAAGCATGCAATTTGAAGTATAATCAAGATATGTACTTGACAACATCTGTTAAACATATACTAGCCATTGGATCATATTGATAAATCATCTTTACTGATTCCATTGAATTCATAATCCAGATAACAGTTGGATCCACGTACCTGAATCTTATGATTCCACAAATATAAGCCAAAACATTGAATCATTCGATTCTGAATCTCATTGATTCCTATACAATCCAATTTGGATTCTGCTATTCATGTGCTAAGTGATGTCTCCTCATTCTGAATATTCGGATAATCTTTAGTAAAATCTTATATATGTCTTGAAGATAGTGCATTTACTTTCTATTTGGCATATATGTAGGCTACACGGTGTTTTTCATCTAAATGGTACTAAATCACATGAATTTGGAGAATAAACGCTTATAGTTTCAAATAATATAATATTGACAAATTTAAGAATTCAAGCTTTATATTTCAAATTCGGTATAAATAAAAGAGCATTTTATAACCTGATCTTATTTACTTTGAAATTTATCGCGTATCATTTCAAATATTATTCAAATTGAATGAGTTTCAAAATGAAAAAGATGCAAAGTGCACAAAATTGAGTTGAATGGTTTCATACTATAGGTTACCCTTTGTTATTGATAATTTGTGTGATGAATTAATTGAATACTGATATGATCTTCTTCCTCATGATGTTAAAACCAAAAATATGTGATTTCAGTTTGTACAGATAAAAACCAAAAATATGTGATTTCAGTTTATTCAGATAAAAGTCAAAAATATGTGATTCCGTTTGTATAGATAAAACTCAAAATGATTTTTATTTTTTAGTTTCCATGAAAATTCTAAACTTTTATTAAAATGTTCGGGATTGGATTGGATACATGTTACATATGGAAGATCACAAGAATGAGGATTGTTGACAGTTGTCAAAATGGTTCAAAGTGTTGTTGAAAATGGTTCAAAGTGTTGTTGAAAATGTTTCAAAGAATTATTGAATTTTGGTTAAGCGAACTTATCTTGTTCGCCCGAGATGTTTGAAGCAAATTTAATATGTTCGCCTGGCTTTTATTAAGCGAACTTAACAGGTTCGCCTAAGGAAGCGAACTTATTGTGAGTAAATATCTCTATCAGGCGAACTTAACCTTTTTACCCCAAAATTCTCTGGAGCGAACTTACGGTTTTTACAAAATTTGATAAATTTGTTGTGTAATCGATTTTTTCTGGTACATTCTTACTCGGTTTCAGTTTGCGAGTACAAAGAAGGTAATCTTTTGGATTATTGTCCGTTAAATCGACGGGAAATGTTCAATTTTGAAGTGTGTTCTTCATGAGTTGATTGTTGACTGTTCTTGACCGATTGGGTTATAGAGTCTGAAATTGACCATTGAATATAGTTTGTTGTTGTTAATCGATGATGTTGATATGTTTGTTATGCTAAATCGTTGTAAATTTGACTGATTTGTGATTTTGAAATTTAATCTGTAACGACACTCAGGTTCAGGCGAACTTGTTCAGGCGAACTTGTTCAGGCGAACTTGTTCAAGCGAACTTGAGTAGTCGAACTTATTATGTTCGCCTCTTGCAACTCTAAGCGAACTTATTAAGTTCTCCTAAGGCTCAGAAGTGAATATGGACTTGTATTTTTTTTTTTTTTGTGTAAAATTTTTTTTTGTAAAATTTTTTTTTAAAGTTTTTTTTTTTAATTGTGTGTATTATTAAATGTGTGTTTCATATATGTGTAAGTGTACTAATGTTTGTTGTGTTGTCCAAAACTTTCACAGATGGCTCGTCGTGTCGAATATAAACATAATCAAGTGGCATTGTTAGATCCTAACATGCCAGAAGCAGTTAACTTTCAAGGCATTATAAATTTTCTGAATCGATCACGACTGCATGTTGCCTTATCTGCAGATCCCTATATCAGCTTGGTGTATATACAGCAATTCTGGGATACGGTACATCAAGATACTGACGTGGAACCGCATGTACTTCGTGCAATAGTAAACAATACTGAAGTTGCTATTTCGGAGGAAACGATTCATGCTGCTTTAGGATTAGGAGGTGCTCCTGAAGATCCTATGTCTTATCCTGGAACAATGATTATGGGTTGTTTTCAGAGGATGGAATATCGAGGCAAACAAAATGATTCTCAGGCACGCAAAAGCGGATTAGTTGGAGAATGGAGATACTTTATGCACGTGATTATTCAGTGTTTATCCCCACGAAAGGCAGGCACTGATGGACTGAAGAGTGCTCTCCAGGCTGCAATGGTTGCACTGATTCTTAACAAACGGTTCAACTTTGCTTTGTACATATACCGTGAGTTAGTCATGCAGATAAATCCTACAGAGGGTCAAGGGTTTCTTATGTACCCTAGGTTCGTGCAACTAATTCTGAATCATCTTATACCGGGTCTTCCACAGCATCCTATACGTTTGGCTTTGACTCCGATGTCAAAAAGAATCTTTACAGACTGTACTAAGGTTAAACAGCAGAATGCTACACTAATTCCTGTTCCTACTCCGTTATTTGGTCACTTAATCAATCCTGATTATGTTTAACCTCCAAATGACAATTGGATTCATCCAGAAGAATTAGTTCAGGTCAGCCTCCACAACAACAACATGTTCCACAACCACAAGTACATGTTCCAATAGTTCAACAACCAGCACAACCACAACATGTCCCTATTCCACAACAAGATGTTCCTATTCAACCACAACAGGTTAATGTTCCAGTTCATGAAGAAGTTGCTCAAGATCATGCTCACGATTTGGGTATGAATATGGATGATTTTATTGATGACGCTGTGAACTCACCCATTCATGCATCTGAACGGAATGTGGTGGATTCTAGTTCCAGCTCAAGTGATACTCATTTACCAGATTCTGAGGCTACTGATTCTGATTCATCTAAGGACTTTAGCTCAGATCACTATGAACATTTAGATACATTTCCTTTGGCTAATAGAGGCATACGTGTTAAATCTAATGCCAAAAGAAGAAGAAGAAAGACTGTTCGGAATCCTCCTTCCAATTCAGTTCTTGGAAAGAGAACACTAATTGATGAGCATTCTAATTCGGATAGTGATTTTGTTCCAAGTCCTAAATCTCAGAAGCTTATGTCTGCTTCTATTGCTGCTGCACAGTCTTCTCAAGGTGTTGAGGACGCTTCGTTTGTTGCATCCTTTATAGTTACACCTCATGTATCAAGACATACATCTCCTGTAATTTCTCCAGTTCCTACTGTTCCTATAGTTTCTTCCATTCATAATTATTCTACCATTCCTACTTCCTCTACTACTACTCCAAAACAATCTGATTCTGATCGGATAGCCTTTCTTGAATCCCAAGTCATTGCTTTACAATCTCAAGTTACAACTCTTGTAACTGCTGATTCTCAACCACAGTTGGTTATTCGAGATCAAGCTACTCAGTTAGCTACTCAAGCTTCCCAGATTGCTGATATGCAATTATTCGTGTCTAAGCTTGTTGAGCGTCTTGACGCTCAGGGGGAGTTAAGGATCCATGATAAATGTCATGATGATTCTATTTAACAAAAAGATGATGAAGACAATGATCCTCATGGAAATGTTGAGGGTGATCATCAAGTCGCTACTGACGTGAATCCTTTAACAAGTGTTCAGGGGGAGTCGACATCAAAAGCAATTGAAGGAGATAAGACGGATTCTGGTGTAAATGAAGAAGAGATTCTATTATTAGAATTTTTTGCTAATTCTGAAAAAGAAAGTGCCAAGAAATTAGAGTGTCTAGATGACATAGAAGAACTGGTTAATGATAGTGATATGTCGGACACTGAGATAGAAGAAGGGGAGATAGTAGAGATTGAAATAAAGAAGGGAAAAGAGAGTGTGACATATGAAGGCGGTGATGGTCTGAATATTCCGTATAACTTCATCCAAGAGGATGTTGTTCCTGAGTTCTCTTATGACGGAATAAATGATTCTATGGACTCTGCTGACAACATCAGTATGTCGGAAGATACTGCTCAATCAAAGACTGATACTGAAACTACTCATCCAGTGTCTCCAAAGCTGAATGAAGAACCTGTGATGTATAGAGATACAGGTATGACTAGAGAACAATGGAGAGAAGTGGTTAATAGCTGGATGAAAGTACTTCCTAAGTCACAAGCACAACCTGCTCAGAAAGAGAAATATGTGAATAAAGAGCAGTGTGTAGGAAGGATCATAAGTTGGTTCTATGATGATGAATCAAAATTATTTGCAATCAAACGATCTGACCGTGTTCAATACTTAAAGCCGAGGATCAAATATTTCAATACCTTGCCGATGTGTGAAATAAGTGGTCTAGCTTCAAAGCCACTCATTAATAGATCGAAGAATGGTTTGGCTGATGTGATAGAAAACCTGATTAAGAAAGAAGGTAGTTCAGGAAAGTATGATCGGCTGAAACCACAAAATGGAAAGAGAGTGAAGAACACAGATCCAAAAACTGGGAAAGTAACCTGGAGATACAAGTATAAACCAGTTCGTGCTGTTCAGAAGATTCCATTAAAGAAAATATTACAAGATTTTCTAGGAAATATGAAATGGTGGTATGTCGATATGAATACCGGTGAAGCTAGAATTGACGATAAAGATAATAAGGTCATTGTAAGTTTCTACGATGCAATGAGTCTTATTAACTTTTCCAAGAAAGATCAGAGAACATTAAGAAAGAACGAGCTCATGTTTACTGATGAATGGAGAGAACAAGGACTTCAATATAAGAGAGTTTTAGAGATCTGTCACAAATACGGTGTGCATGTAGGAAGCAGATTACCAGACAATTGGAAGAGCTCATCATAAAGACTGAAGACAGAAGATCAAGCTATTGTCAAGGGGGAGTCTGTTAGGACATAGATTTGTATGACAATATCTTTGTAATAGTTTTAGATCTTATTGTCTTTATGTTTTGTAATGTTTTCTAAGTGTTGTAAACAAGTTCTACTAGAGGCGAACTTGTCTAGTTCGCCTAGTCTATCAGAGGCGAACTTAGTAAGTTCGCTTAGTCCAGTAGAAACGAACTTGTTAAGTTAGCTTATGCTCTGAGAGGCAAAATTGATAAGTTCGCTTATATCAGAACTTGTGTTTATAAATATAGAGTTTACAGTTTGTTTCAAATAAGCATAGCAGAGCAGAGAGAAACCGAACAGAGCAGAATCAATTATCTTGTAAACTCTATGAAATTTGGAATATAACGAGAAGTTTATTTACGTGTGTTGTTTCAATTGTCGGTTAGTATACAAATGTTAACATGAAGGATTCCACACTTCGTGTTATAGCAACGTCACATTACGAGTCCGATCAGTAGTTGAGTTACCTGGATCTACAAAAACATCTGAAAAGTTTTATCACCCTCTTTTCTTTGCAAATACCCAAACAGTACTTCATCACGAACAATCTGAGATCTTAAGTCAATGATAACCCATATTCAAATTGCTTCAACATTCATTCCCTAATAAAGAAGTATCCTAGATACTCGTAGCCCACATTTTCAGGTTTGAATACCTAGACAATAAGATTCTTTAGTCAAAAGTTATCATCCATCTCACAAATCTCTCCCTTGTTTCACCAGGCCACACATAAAATTTGAATCCTGGTCCCAAAATCACTATCTTCTAAAAAATGGCCCGAAACAAGCATACAAATGATCCCTCAAAATTTTGAACAAGAAATGTTTAGAATAAGAAATGTTTTCCAACTCGCAAATCTCACCTTTTTTTATCACTCATCCAACAAGTTCGCATAAAACAGTGTCAGCGAACATAACAAGTTCACCTGAACAGTACAGCGAACAAACCAACTTCGTCTCAGAACAACCTCAAGCGAACCTGAGAATCTTCCAGCGAACATAATAAGTTCGCCCGTAACTGTTCAGCAGACAACAAATTCGCCTGACGCGCTGTTACAGCAAAAATTGCCGAATCTTCTTGTTTTGGCGGTAAAACCTTCATCTCTTCAAGCTCTAACACCTCTGGAATCATCAAACTCATAAAATACTTAGAAGTTGACAAATTCCACCGTAAAAATTCATTCTTTTAACGTCTCGATGATGAATATGCGGAATTAAACTTCAAATCACGAGTAATTGTGAACCGACATGCGATTAGTCCCTCGGTTCTAAGGCGTAGAATATCAATGACACGGAGTGCGGAAACCATCTGTATCAATGAATGTGTACACAAGATGACAGAAACGATAATAATGTAAATAATCTTCTCGTTGTATTTCCTTATCAGACACTGATTACAATCTCTCAGATTCTCAGGTCTGATCTTTCTCTGAAGTTTTCCAAGTCTTAACACTAAGAATTGTAAACACCTATTTATAGGAACACACAAAACCACACAGCACTACAGGCGAACTTAACAAGTTTGCTCCTAAAGATCAAGTTCGCCTCTCTACGAACTTACACATATTGTTATCAGCAGTTACAAAACATGTCCTAACAGACTCCACTTTAACTGTTGCTAACAATTCTATCAATTACAAGTCAAAGACTCTAAGACTAAGACATAATATCTTCAAGCTCGTTGTGTAGGTCCCTCGGGTGTGGTGGATCGTCACATGCAAGTGGGTCTACTAGTCGGACCGGGTGCGGAATACCCGTGACTAGGTGGAGAGTCTTACGAAACAAAGTAAACCGACAAGATAATCACTATAAACGTTCGTCTATTATAAACACTTGAAGGTTATAGAGAGAAGTTCTGCATATTTTCTACTATGACTGCATACTTATCTACTGTCAACCATTCCTATTTATACACGACCTGATGCCTGCGCACTTAGCAAGTGCGCAGGGAAATTTGCTCATGCGTACTTAGCAAGTACGCATAGGTATTCTTGCGTACTTGCTAAGTACGCAGGAACTATCTCCTGCCCATATACAAGTGCGCAAAACACTTAACAAAGACGAGTACAACGACACGAACCTACGAACATGATTACAACTCGATAAACCAAAACATACTGATGTTGATATACAAATACAAATACATAAGGACAATACAAAAGTAAAAACAATCTTCAGAGTGCTTGTCACAAGAATTGCTTCAACAAACTCCCCCTTGACAGCAGCTCTGGAGATGTCTACACAGCTTTAGAGTAAACAGCTTCAGAGTGATTATCACAAGAATTGCTTCAACAAACTCCCCCTTGACAGCAGCTCTGGAGCTGTCTTCAGTCTCTATCATCTGTATGCAAGTAGTATTTGTCTAACAACGTCATATCAGAGGTTCCCTAAGGTCAGAATCCGTGAGCTTAAAGACGACTATGTCAAATTTGAGCTCCGTGAGCAGAGGTTCCCCAAGGTCAAAATACGTGAGCTTGAAGATGACTATGTCAAATTTAAGCTCCGTGAAACCGACGTCATCATGGCTAATGCGTTCTCAGTCTCATGTTCAGCAACATACTTATTGTCTGAATTCTTTCATCTTTGTATTTTGGAGGATGGAGCGGGAAGGGAAACCTTCGCCATTCTCCTTGGGTGTGCCTGTGATGGTGCATCATCAGAATCAGAGGAATCAGACTCTGTCGCATCAGAATCTGGTTCTTCAGCACCATCTCCTCCTTCTTCATGTCACACCCCGACCGATGGCGGAATCATCGAGGCGGACAATGTGATGATTGTTCAAAAGCACATGATAGCTAAAAGGTTGCATAATTCATTAATTTAATTTAAAGACAACAAGATCCAAATACAATACATTCCAAATAACCTAGTCTAGTTCAAAACATCGATTTTTTTTAACTAGGTCCATAGTCCTTAAGTGGAGAAACCTTCGGCAAGTAGTCACATATCCAAACCTGAAACATTATTTAAATCAAGTTTCAACTAAAAAGTTGGTGAGTACATAGGTATAGTAATTCCGATAAATAGTAGTTGTAAATCGTTTTGCAACTCATTGTTTATCTTGTTAAACATAGTATGTATGATGTACCATTTATTTAATCACAATTCAAACCGAGTTTGACGCGCTTGAACAGAGCACAACAGCTAAGTCCGGTATGTTTGAATATAGTTACCCACTATATCCGATATGATTGAATATAACACGCGGTTATATCCGAGTATGCAGTAATAAACACCCTAACCGGGTGGGCTGGTCAGGCACAATAGATCTATCAATATTACAGTTGGTTGTCTTGTGTTTAAATGTATGTACATTCAAAGAATAAGCATATAGTCTCATGTATAACACGTATAAACAATTGATTGAGTAGCATGAAATAATGTTTCACCCCAAAGTATGTAAAGATGTAAAATAGGGGCTATGTAACTCACCTTGCAAGCGGGTATTTTTCCACGCGTGTAGGTGATAAAGATGTTGAAGTCTAAGCACGTTGAAACCCTATGTAGATAAATGGGTATCATTGTATGTTTACATGTGCGTATTAGTGTTCAATTGTGTATAAGTTTATGATAGCATTCCTCAGTGGTATTAGCATAGAAGCTGGTCCAGATTTACTTGAAATTACTGATTTGATCGAAACTGTTTTATAGATGTGACAGGTATCGAAACTATGTTCAAGTATCGAAACTAGGTTCAAGTATCAAAACTATGTCCAAGTATCGAAACTATATCCAAGTATCGAAACTATGTTCAAGTATCGAAACTATGTTCAAGTGTCGAAACTATGTTCAATCGAAACTACTAGTTTCGATTGACCACAGAACTGTCGAAACTACCATCTATCGAAACTATTAGTTTCGATTGACCATTTACTCAATCGAAACTAAGTAGTTTCGATGGCCCAGACTTTAGCAAATAAAACAGTAACATTAATTTGTCTGGAAATCGATGGTTTGGAGTTGTGACTTTGAGTGGTTCGGTTTGTCTTATGATAACAGAAGGTAAAGAAACGAAGTTGAGGATTCTTACGTGGTCGTGAAGAGTCTGGTCGGCAGAGTCTTAAATCCGAGAATGTCCAGAATGAGAATCGAGCTTCTGGATGGGATTAGCCTCTACAACCTTGATCACAGCTTTACACGGAGATGGCGATTGTAATGGTGTCTTCAATTTGGAGAGAGATTGGGTGGAGGGGGGTAGCGAGCTCGTGCAGGCGCGGTAATGGCTTTTTATAGTTGAGCTCGATCCTGATTATGAGACAAGCAATTGAGCATGTCCCGACACTCGTCTAGACGAGACGAAACTGTCGAGCCATCTTGCAGGCGTGGGGGTTGACTGTCGGGGCCGAATTTGTGGCGTGGGTTTTCGGTCACAAACACGATCGAACTTTCTGTATGTCGGGGAGACCAATTGGTCGGGGGCTATTGTTCGCGTGGGGACGACGAAGCCAGGGGTGCCTTTAGCGGCTGTCGAGGTGCAGGGAACAGCCCTGTCGGTGGCTTCGCCGGAGAAATCTTTGGACCGTCGGACAATGTAGGGGGTGACCGGATAAACGATTTGAGAATTTGGCAGTTTTAGTCCCTCGAGTTTGGTTTGACTTAAATTAGCCCTTGAAATAAATACGGATGAGTCCTTGTAGTATTATTTGTACAGGAATAGTCCCTCAACTGATTTTAGCTTACAACCTTTTAGTTTGAAAAGTTTCAAAACAACCCCTTATCTTTTATAAAAACAATTAATTTAATTTCTTTTAAATTTTTTTTAATATATTTTATATACTTATATTATTATTATTGTTATAAATAATTTCTATAAAAGTTAGTTATCTTATTTTAAACAGGTTATTTTATTAAATATGGAACTTTTTAATTAGATTTTTATATAGAATTTGTATATAAGTTTTAAAGCTTGTAAAATTTTAATTAGTTCAAATCTGTAAAAATAAATAAAAAAAAATACTTATTAAATAAAAACACTTGTATTTTATTTAATTTGAGAATGATTACACGATAAACATTTTACAAGTGCGCGATCGAAAATCCGAAATGTCACACTTCATCACCTCCATCACTAGCCATCTCTGCAAGAACATAAGAAATAAAACATTAGATCAAACAGAGTTAAAGGAATAGAAAAAGACATGACAAAGTATAGTACTTGCACATTGAACCGAATTTTAGACTTAGAAAAATTCTGAGTGGCCCTTCGTGCGTACTTAACAAATACGCAAGAAATTGATCTTGCGTACTTAGTATGTACGCACGAACTAATTCTTGCGTACTTAATAACTGCGCAGGAACTAACACTTAGAACTTTTACAAAATCCAAAATCAAGAGATTCAATGATTTAGATGATGATAGTGGTCACCACAAAGTCGAAAAACCTGTTCAAGACCTATGGGACCAGGACTAACACCAATGCAATGCTAAAACTAGGTCATTTGGACCTACCCTCGGTCTGACGCAAAATCACAGACACAAAGGGGTCAAACCCAAAACCACGAGAAGTTAAGGACGAATTTAGAATACACGAGCTTCGATTGATGATCATAAACCAGTTTTAGGGCTTAATTTAACTTAAGAACACCCAAAACAGGTTTAAATTTCATCAACAAAACCCTAACTCGAAAAACAAGAAATCGGTCCTCAACAAGAGATTTTGTGGATGAACGGGTCCAAGAATCTCACCAAATGGTACACAGGTGAAGATCAAACAATGATCGGGATGAAAAAAAAATGGATTAGAAACACACGGAAATTTTGAGTGAAAATTATCAGGAATATTCGACAGTCGCTCAGGATTGAAATGAGATAAAACTCTAAAAAATCCCAAGTCCTGCTTATATATCCCACACATTTGGGTCTTGCTTACATGCTAAGTGCGCAAGACTTACCTCCCGCGTACTTACTAAGTACGCATGACTTAAGTCTTGCGTACTTGTTAAGTACGCAGGGTTTACCTCATGCGCACTTATCAAGTATGCAGAGACCCTTGTGTGCTCAAACTTTCAACTCAAATTATGAAGATTACAAGTCAAATAACGAACAAGATAAAAATATTCAATCAGGATGATTCACAATCAATTCATGAAGGTTAAACACAAATATTTTTGGTTTTTCTGATTAAGATTGAACTGTTCATAAACTTAAAATCTTTTTGATCGTTTGTAGATAGAAATATACACGTATTTACACAAAAAAAAAATTTTTTTATCAAAGACACGAACAGAGGATCATATCAGGCTAACTTATAACAAAAATGATACAATATAAACATCAAAGAATATGGGATCATGTCATAGATTACTATTTATTCATACATAATAAGCACATAAACAAGTAATTCAAGTTGACAATATTATAAGTTTGAAACTATAAGCATCTTTGTATCACATTCTTGTGTATTAAGGTATTAATTATAAGATATACAACGTGTACCCCACTGATATGCTACAATAATGTAAATTGCATTATCTCAAGGCATCTAAGATTTTCCCAATGATTTTCTAAATTTTCAGAATGAAGTTACATCTATTAGCACAGGAAAAATCAAGCAGAATCCATAAGGATTATCAGGAATCATAAGATTCAAAATCGAGTGATTCATATGTCTTGGTTTCATTTGATTTTCTTCATTGAATATCGGTATGATGATTCAGGATAATGAGTATGGTGTTTGAATAAGGTAAGGGAATCCAACTTTTATCTGGATTTGATTTCAATGAATCAGGAGTGATTCAAGGGGTGAATACATGCTCAACGGTTGATGTAGAGACATGTCTTGATTCAATCTCTCCTTGCATACTTGTGAATATGGGCAGTGAGATGAACCGCATTAATTGTGCTAACGACATAACCCGAAACTGACCTCAAAAGAAAATTATTACCAAAATCTAACATCCTTTATCTGATAATGATCTTGTCTATTCTTTTACGCACACACACTAGCAAACATGGGTTCAAATCACAGTTGTAATTTTAGATTAAGTTTCCACACCACTAGTGATTCAAAGTCGCATACAGCCTACTGTCAATTCAAATTACTTGTAAATAAGCAGATTACAAATATAATAATTTAAACACTTAAGTAAGCATGCCGCAATCATTTCCCATAAGAGCAGTCTGTGACGTTTAGATCATTTCTGTTGTACTATCATTTCCTCTTTTCTCAAGTTAACTTTGAAATGTTCTCCATTTTCTATTTTGTTTTTGATTTTGTAAAATATTTTGAAACTTAAAAGAACTATACAGAAAATGTAAAAGAAATTAAAGTTTAATTTCCAAGAATTGAATTGATTTAAGAAAACAAGTTTTCACTCAGGATTGAACATTCCTATCAAGTTGACAAGATGCTAAACGGGATCGATCAAAAGCCTTTGTGAAAAGGTCAGCAAGATTGTCATCTGTGTGAACTTTTACAAGTTCAATTAAATGCTTTTCAGCACAATCACGGATGAAATGATGGCGAATTTCTATATATTTAGTTTTGGAATGTTTCACCGGGTTATTTGTGATGGACATTGTGGCTTTGTTGTCAATGAACAAAGGAGTTCCAGCGAAGTTTAAGCCATAGTCTTTCAATTGCTGCTGAATCCACAATATCTGAGAACAACCGCTCGCCGCAGCAATGTATTCTGCTTCACAAGTTGAGACAGAAACCGTTGACTGCTTCTTACACTGCCAAGAAACCAGTCTGTCTCCTAAGAGTTGACATCCACCAGAAGTTGACTTTCTGTCAAGGTTACAACCGCCATAGTCTGAATCAGTGTAGGCTTTTAAGTCCAATAACTGCTGCTTAGAGTACCAAATACCCAATTGAGGTTTCCCTTTCAAGTATCTGAAAATTCTCTTCATGCTATCATATGTGACTCCTTTGGTTGAGACTGAAACCTTGAGCACAAGCACACATCAAACATTATATCGGGTCTTGAAGCTGTGAGATTCATAAGTGATCTGATCATCCCACGATACAATCTGCAATCCACATCCTCTCCATCTTTGTCAGGGTGCAGACCATGACTGACTGGGATAGGTGTGCCATAAGTACTGCTATCATTCATCTTGTATTTTGACAAGATGTCCTGCACATACTTAGTTTGATGTAGATAAATCCCATCCTCTCTTTGACTGACTTGCAGACCCAGGAAGAATGACAATTCACCCATGTTACTCATTTCAAACTTTGACTTCATCACCAGCTCGAATTCCCTACACGTCCCTTCATTGGTAGATCCAAAAATAATGTCGTCGATGTAGACTTGTACAAGAAGAATGTCACCTCATGCTTTCCTAATGAAGAGGGTTGAGTTAATCTGTGCACGGTCGAAACCATTAGATAGTAGATGCTTAGGTAATGTCTCATACCATGCCCACGGTGCTTGATGAAGGCCATAAAGTGCTTTGTCGAGCTTATACACTTTATTGATATTATGCGGATCTTCAAAGCCGGGAGGTTGAGTGACATAGACCTCTTCATGAACTTTTCCATATAGGAAAGCACTCTTCACATAAAGTTGATAGACCTTGAAGTTGACATATGTGGCATAAGCCAAGAACAGTCGGATGGCCTCAATTCTAGCAACTGGGGCATATACTTTCGTGTAATCCAAGCCCTCTTGTTAATAAAAACCCTAAACAACCGATCTTGCTTTGTTCTTCACAACCACATGACGATCATCCATCTTTCATTTGAACACCCATCTGGTTCCAATTGGCTGAAAGCCTTTTGGCAAGTCAACCAAATCCTACACGTGCAACTTTTGGAATTGAGACAATTCATCTTGCATCGCCTCAATCCAGCAGTTGTCCGTGAGAGCCTCCTTCACATTCTTCGGGTCTAACGGGGACACGAATGCAGCATGCAGACATGTTTCCATGACACCAGTGTCAAGTATCTCCGAGTAAAGACTAGTGTTATCTGCAATGGTTCGATGACAAGTGTGAACACCGGCATGAGGATCACCAATAATGTTGTCGATTGGATGATTCTTATGCACTCTCGTCTCTGGTACATTCGGTTCCTGAATTTCTGAATCAAGATTCGTGCGGGTGGTCAGCAGTAACACCGCATATATTTATGGGGGGAACTTTGTGTTTAGTAGAGTAGGATTTGCTATTCAGAAGGGGGTAGCGGCGCAGCTTGTTGCCCGTCTACCTGCCATTAGTTTGTAATTTTGGTACTTCTTGCCGTTAATCACATTAATAAAAAAAAAAGATTCGTGCTTAACTCCCCCATTTCCTGTGTTCCAAAAGAAGAAGATTAAATGTTAACTGGATCAGCTGGAGCTTGATTTCCTACAGTTGTGTTAGGATTAGCTTGAGCGTCATCTCCATCAACATGAACATCTTCACTGTTATCACTATCATGAGTTCCAAATGCAGATGCAGCATTGGAATCGGGAGTTACAATCGGTACAGTAGCATGAGTAGAGAAACTGGAGTCATCGCCGCCACCCAATAATTCATAAACATTTGCGGCGTCAACTGCAGATAGATCTGGAAGATTGAATGACTTGAATAGCGCATCATAATCAAAACCCCAAGCTGGACCTGTTGGTTCTGGTGGAATGCTGTGTTTACTGCAATCCACTTCAAACCATTCCTCGACAGTACGAGTTCCTATATTGTACACTCTCTTGCAAGGCGAGTTGGCAACATATCCTAAGAAGATGCCTTCCACCGCTTATACATGAAACTTAGACTGTCGGTCTTTGTACTGTAGCAACAAGGAACAGGGACTACAAAAGGAACTAGGTAATTAAGATTGGGAAGTTGATTGTTGATCAACTCGTAACAAGTCTTGTTGTGCCTCTTCACAACTAGAACTCTGTTTAAGACGTGACAAGCTGTATTAACTGCTTCTGCCTAGAACGTTACAGGAAGCTTTGCATCCGACAGCATAGTCCTTGCAGTCTCAATCAATGTTCTGTTCTTTCGTTCCGCAACTCCATTTTGTTGAGGTGTATACGGGGCGCTGAATTCGTGACGGATCCCCTTCTTGAGACAGAAAAGTTCCATCAAATTATTCTTGAACTCAGTTCCGTTGTCACTTCTTATTCTTCTAACCTTCAGCATGCAAAGAGATTACAAGCTCAGGATCATGTATTGAAGAATATCAGCAGTCTCGTCCTTAGTACCTAAAAAATGTACCCAAGAAAATCGTGAGAAATCATCAGTTACAACCAGACAGAACGACTTACCTCCAATACTCCTGATACATATGGGGCCAAACATATCCATGTGTAATAGCTCCAAAGGGGTATCAATGGAGTTTTGGAGCTTGGGCTTGTGAGACTTCCGCTGCTGTTTGCCCTTTTTACACGGCGTACAGTCATCTGCAACGGTAAATCTCAGCTTAGGAACCCCGGTTACCAAACCGTTTCGGACAAGATGGTTCATTTTACGATAAGAAATATGTCCGAGTTTCCTATGCCACAAGATAGAGTCAAGCTCTGCCGCTTTGGTAAGCAAACAAGTAGCAACTGATGCGGTGGTTGTTGCCAAGCTCATATCAATCTGATAGGTGTCGTTTGTCCTTGGCGCTCTCATCAGGATCCAATCTTCAGGAACTTCAAAACCAGGCTTGAGAATCAAGCATTCATTCTTATCAAACATCACCGAGTACTCCTTGTCGCACATTTGGGAGACACTCAGCAGGTTATGCTTCAGCTGCTCGCAAAAGTTGACATTGTCAAAACTGACACAACCATTTGATACCACGCCCTGACACGTGATACTACCGCCTTTCTCTTCAGCAAAGGCCACATAGCCACCTCTAAATGGTTTCACATCTTGAAGCAAGGCCATGTTTCCTGTCATGTGCCGGGAGCATCCACTATCTACATATCTGCGGTTAGAGATAGTACCCTTCGGACGTCCCTGCACGAGTCACAAAAAGAACTAATTAGATTTGGAGACCCAAGCCATAGTGGTCTTGGGTCGTCCATCCTTTTCAAAATAAACTACCTCTTTTAACTCACAGTCGTGATGACTGTTCAAAATGGATGAATCTTTAAAAGAATTAGGACTAGGAGATTGAGAATTTTTAGATTTGGCAGTCCAGGACCTCTGCTGTTTCTTAACTGGAGTAGTAGACTTTGGTTCAACAACAGCAGGTGAACTTGTGGAAGCTTCACCTGATTGAACTGAAGTCAGCTGCTCTAGCTTTCTCAACCTCTTATTCCTTCTCCTCCTCTGTGGCTTAGAGAGTTTCACCACAGGTTTCTCACCAGTACGTGTACTACCAGAGGTAGATACACAAGGTACAGCTGGATGCTTTACCTTCCTTGAAACAGATGGTTTGGCCTCAGATTTGATTTTTGGCTTTGCCATCGGTTTAACTAGTGGTTTCACCACATTTTGTTTTGGACATTTGGGAGGTTTCACTGATGGCGACTTAGGGATGACAGTCGGTTATGAAAAAATAGGTCGTTTCCCTTGATTCTTTGAAGGACAGTTCACAAAAATGTGACCAACCAAGCCACAGTGAAAGCAAGTCCTCTTGTCTGTGTAAGTCCTCCAATAAGGCTCATTAGATCTAGCATTAGATGACTCAGCATTATGAGCAGGAGGAGTTGGTCTGTGAAAAGGAGTTTGACCCGATACATATTGGTTCTTGGCAGTATAGTATTTTTGCAAATTTTCTTTGTAACCAAGCCCACAGTGAGCTGAAAAAGCCTCTTTCTTTACTTGATTAAGATTTTTATACCCCCCATAAAGCATTACATTTAATTTATCATTAGATTCAATGATATCGGGTTCAGTTAAAATACAGTTATCACGATTAGTGATAATGTTTTTCTTGACTTTCTATTCAGATAACAACTCCTCAGATACTACTCCTTCAGGGCAAGTGTTAACCGACCCATCATCAGAAGCAGTAAAGAACTCCTCATTAGATGTGGAGTTAGCCTTACTTGAGGAATCATCCTTTTTAGAGGAGTCATCCTTTCCTGAGGACTCATCAAGACAAGTTAGATCAATGTCTACTAAGCTGTTGACCAATTTCCCGCTAACTGGTGGAGGAATGGCATTAGTACCCAGCCCTAAGCCATTCATTTGTCTCACTACAGATTCGTAGTGTTCCACCATAAAATGAGAGTTTTTCAACTTCTCATTAGAACATTTCAACTGCAAGATTTGATTTTGCAGCTTGTTAATTTCATTGTTCCTTTTCTCCAACCCCTTATATGCAATATCCAAGTGAAGCTGTTGATCGCTCATTTTTAGTGAATAATCACGTTTTTCCTTTTTCAACGTTTCAATTGAATCTTTAAAAGGTTTTTCGTTTTCTTTATAACTTAGAGCTGCAATGCGAAGGGGTTCGACCTTGTCTTGGAGCTTAGAGTTTTCAAGTTTTAAGCCTAGACATTTAGAACAAGAAATAACAGAAAAAGGATTAGAATCTACCTCAAACGATGAACTTGTTGCTTCTCCAATGGCCATGAGGGCAACAGCAGTAGTAGATTCCTCTTGATCAGCTACATAAACTTTCTTTTCTTCAGCTTCCTTCTCCTCAGCTTCCTTTTTCTCAGCTTCCTTTTTCTCAGCTTCCATCAACTCCATGATATCAGCCATGAGACCAACCTGAGTTTGTGCAATGATGGCATCTTCCAGATGAACACCCCAATCAAAGTTGTCGTCCTGTTGAGCTACCAGTGCATTGGACGAACCACCGTGGGTTTGATTGTGGTTGTTTGAGTTGTTGTAGCCATGGCTGTTTCCTTAGCTAGGTCTGGTAAAACCCGAGGCCGGTGCTCTGTCTTTTTGACATTCACGAACAAAGTGTCCATAGTTCAGACACTTGTAGTATTTGGCCTTGGATTTGTCAAAACCAACCTTGGCATTATAGTGCCCGTCAATGAACTTTCTTCCTGTTCTGTTCAATATCATGGCCATATTCCATTGAATATCCATGTCCTCCATATCATCAGGATCCACTTGATTGAAGTCTTCTTCTATTATCTCGGGATCTATAAGCTTGCCAACTATGAAGTTCTCGTAGACCAGCATACAAGATGAAAATAGTGCTACATGATCTTCGGCTATAGCTGATTGGTTAGCTGAAGTTGTAGTAGGAGGATTTCTTGAGGTGTGTTGTTGATGAGATCCACAACCTGATCTAGATGCATAGCATGCATGACCACCACAACCATTTGAGTGGTCTTCTTCAATAGAGTTTCCAGAGAAAAGGGCAATTCCTGAGCTCGAAAATTTGGTTGTAGAAGACGTCCCATGATACATAGAAGGGTCTTGTATCTGAGGTCTTCCTAAGTTGTCCTTCTTTCTAAGGTTCATGTTATGAGCTTGAACCTTTCCAATTGCCTCCTCTACTGTCATTTCATAGAATTTTGGATTCTCTCTCATCAGGGTTGTGTACATTTCAAACCTGGGTGGTAAAGCATCCAGAAACTTTTTCACCAACTCTTCATCGGGATACTTGAGCTCAAAAGCTTTCAATTTTGTCTGCAGATGATTGAATCTAGAGATGTGGTCATCTAAAGACTCAATCTACAAAAATCTGAAGCATTCATACTGCTTCCTGAGTAGATCCCGTTTACTCTTCTTGATATCACTATTCCCCTCGAATCTTTTCTGTAACGCCCTCCAAAGATCTTTAGAGTTGTCATATCCTCTGAAGCCGTGGAACAACTCTCGAGTTAATGCCATAGTGATTGAACCAAGAGCCTTCTTCTCTCGATCATAAGCTTTCTTTTCTTCTTCATCGAGTTTAGAAATAGGCTTAGGCAATTCATCATCAAGATAAATGTGTGTGGGATGCTTATAGCCTTCTAGAATTGGAATCCATAACGAAGAATCAATGTAAGAAATGTAATGCTCAAAGCGTGCCTTCCAGTTAGAATAATCATTTACATTTAGCAGTTTTGGTGGCTTCTGAGGAGTACCGATCTCATTGTCATAGTTTAAAAGATTTCCTAGGTTCTTAAGATTCGACATGGTGAACACTTAGTCAAATTTCAGAAAAATCAGAAACACCTGCGCACTTGATATTGGCCGTGCGCACTTAGAGGAATGGTCTTGCGTATTTAAGGTTTGCTCTTGCGTACTTGATAAGTATGCAGGAGTAAATGATAAGTACGCAGGATATAACTTAAGTACGCACAAGATTAGTCTTGCGTATTTAGTAAGTACGCAAGAGATTGATCTTGTGTATTTAGTAAGTACGCAAGAAGACTGTACTTTTTGCCAGATATAGTAAGTACGCAGAACACCTTTTCACCAACTCTCACCAAACTATTCCGGTCACTGGAAACATACCAGAGTTGGCAAAAATCGGACGAATGAACAATCAAAATGAGCCAAAGGGTCAGAAACTTGTTTCTAACCAACCTTTGATGCTCAAAACACTCAAAATACACAACAAGAGTTGGTTTTTTGAGTGATTTTTGCTTCTAAAATAGTGCTCAAGAGCTACCCCTATTTTATCACAAAAATCAACAAAAACACCTCCTTTTGCTTGTAAAACTCTGTAGGAACCTTTCTAAACTCACTCACAACAATCGAAATCAAGAGAAAAGCTCTGATTCCACTTGTAGGTCCCTCGGGTGTGGCGGATCATCACATGCAAGTGTGTCTACTAGTAGGACCGGGGGCAGAATACCCGTGACTAGGTGGACAGTCTTACGAAACAAAGTAAACCGACAAGATAATCACTATAAACATTCGTCTATTATAAACACTTGAAGGTTACAGAGAGAAGTTCTGAGATCACAAAGTTCTGCGTATTTGCTACTACGACTGCGTACTTATCTACTGTCAACCTTTCCTATTTATACATGACCTGATGCCTGCGCACTTAGCCAGTGCGCAGGGCAATTTGCTCATGCGTACTTAGCAAGTACGCATAGGTATTCTTGCGTACTTGCTAAGTACGCAGGAACTATCTCCTGCGCACATACAAGTGCGCAAAACACTTAGAGAAATCTGCAACAGTCAATATGTAAAAGTAAATACAACTCGATAACTAATACATACAGACACTTACAAAAAAAAGACAAATAGATACGTGAAAGTAAAAACTAAGACTCTATCTATCCAAAATCTATCCAGAGTGTTTGTCACATGAAAATGCTTCAACAAACTCCCCCTTGACAACAGCTCTGGATCATCTTCGATCTTTCGTCTTCGGTCTTCAGTCTTCAGTCTTCACAGCTATGCATATTTAGCTTCCATCTTCTTCTTATAGTGAAGGCAGAACTTGATCACCTTGACATATTTAGAAGCAAGGAATTTCGTCCATTCGTCCGTATGCATGCAGTACGTGTCTGCTAGTGCCTCCAGATCTTTCACAAAGAAGTTAATGAAGCAGACTTCATCAAATACTCTGATTAGTTCCCTCGGCACTAATAATCCACTTTCTGACCATACCTTTCCTATCACCACAGCCTCGCCCGTCTTTGGATCTACGTACCAGTACCACATGTCACCAAGAATATCCTGAGATAACTTGCTCAGGGGAATCTTGGTTTCACATAGCACTGGCTTGTATACCAATTTCTTTAAGAATTTCTTAGTCACAGGATGTCTTGCAGTCTTATCCTTGACTCTCTTGGGCACTTGAGGCTTGAACATATCAAACTTCCCAGATCTTGCTTCTCGCTGTAGAACCACCCACAAACCCATCGCCACTGCATGATTAGAATGACCCAGCAGCTCTCGGTTTGCTAGGTTCACAAGGTCGTATTTGGGTAAGGAGCTGAACGTTGCGCTTGTTGGTTTCAAGTATTGAACCCCCAGATCTTTTGATTGCGAACAACTGCTTATCCTCCTCGAACCTTACAGCCAAGATCATCCCTGTTGCTCCTTGTTTTTCTATGATAGACGTCTTTTGCCAAACAAGAGCTGGACCCTTAGATGAAGTAGAAGACATATCTTTTTCTTTTGGTGCCTCCAGATCCACAGGTGTAGGGTCAACGGGGGAGGCTTCAGTCGAGGCTTCCACATTACTAGCATGCTCGACTGAACCTGTGTCGAGCTAAGCTTCGAAGGATGGAAATTCAAAGATATCTCCATCTTCTAACTCGTACTCTCCTTCCCTGTCGCCCTTGGGAATTTCAATCACTACATCTTCATCATCATCCCAATCATCACTAGAGTCGATCTCTCCTTCTTCTAGATTAAAGAGAGCATCGATCTGTGCTTCCTTGGAATAGTCAGGCTTAAAGTATAAGATCTCATCATCAGATAGATCCTTAAGCACCTCAGCTGCTGACTTTCCTTTGTCACTACCACCACCAGAGGTATCACCACCCTCTTGATGAGTAGACTCCCCCTGAGCCATTGGAATAGCATAGATGGGCACAATTGCTAAAGCTTGGTTCTCACCTGCACTAGGACCGGCTTCGGGATCC
The DNA here is from genome assembly GCA_023525975.1 of Smallanthus sonchifolius. NCBI lineage: Eukaryota > Viridiplantae > Streptophyta > Magnoliopsida > Asterales > Asteraceae > Smallanthus > Smallanthus sonchifolius. The sequence goes on from CM042045.1 coordinate 32,569,760, forward strand.
TTGTCTTTGTCGTCATCCTTAGTCAAGTCAACAGGATGACAAGCCTCATCACATGTAGTTTTCTATTTCTCTTTCTCCTTATCTTTCTCCTTCTTTTTCTCCCCCTGAGCATCAAGCTTCTTGGTCAGATCAGCAATTAGTTTGACCATCAGCTCATGCTCTTTCCGTTGAGTATCAAACCTTAACTCTAGAGATGACCTGTGACCCATAATCATTTCATTTGTCCTGATTAGAAGCTCGTGCTGGGCCATGACATTCTTCAGTCTCTCGTCAGTCCCCGTTCTCTGGCTTCTTAGAATCCTAATTTCATCCACCAGCTAATTAATCTGAGCTTGTTGAGTATCATATTCCTCCTTTGATTTCCGAATAGTTTCCAATAATCCAGCAACTTGGGTTTCCAGAACATCTATCCTTGCATCATTAGGACCAAGATGTCTGGATGATGACGCTTCGGCATTGTGAATTATGGAGGAGAAGATGGTGTCGAAGTCAAACCCTTGAGTAGATTCCCCATAATTGAGATGTGATGACGATTGTAGGTGTTATTGAAGGGGTGATGGTGACTGACTCCGTTAGAATTGGAGTAGTCATCGCCACCTGGGCAGATGTTATAGGGAGGGTCACTATCACAGGAACCTCCTCTGTAATTGAAGTGACTGCCACGTCAGGTTGTACCTGTGGCCACCTCCTCTGTCTTCTATATAGCTGCTGTGAAGGTGGGGTGGAAGCTGAATCAGTACTCGCAGCTGAAACTTGTACTTGCTGCTGAGGACTCACCACCACCTCACTAGGAATAGGCTATTGCTGCCTATCCCCCTATTCTTATGAACACTTTCACGTCTTTGTCTCTGTATAGCAGCATCAGAGTCAGAATCTGGCTCATATTCGCTGCTTGAAGCTTGTCGCTTTCTCTTTGAGGACGACTTAGGTAGGGTTACCTTTGTCGTTCTCCTTGGGTGTACCTGAGATAGTGCATCATCGAAATCAGAAGAATCAGACTCAGTCTCTTCTGAGTCAGATCCCTCAGCACCATCATGTCCCGCTCCTTCGTCTCCACTATCAGATGATCCATCTTCACTTTCAATTTCCTCCTCTTGTTTTTGTTGTTGTTCATCTGAATGTTCACTCAATTCTGGCTCCGAATCATGACTATACCATCTCCAGTCACCTGGTGCCACGTATGCTTCATTTATAAGGTGGCCAAAGAGTGTTGTGTGCTCAGGGGTAGGATCTACACTGCCTGGCTTCAAAAACTGTGCAAACACCCTCTTGTCCACCCTTTTCACTTGCAATCTCTCTCCTATAGCAGGTAGGTTTGGCAACGCATCATTTATCAGAAGTTGCACAAACCTAGGGTATAATAAGAACCTGTACCTCTCAGCCGTGTTAATCTGATCATCGATGGCTTTGGATATGTAGCGTGAGAAGTTGTAGCCCTTATTGAGAGATAAACCAACCATGGCTGCAGCAAGGTCATGACCCATTGCATCCTTTCCAGCTTTTCTTGAGGAGATGCACATGATCATGACGTGGGAAAAATATCTCCATTGGTCAAGCACCCACATTTTCTTATACGAAGCATAGTCTCTCGCACCGACATATCCCATACGTTGCCTCCAACAGCCATCCACAAAGTAGTATGCATAGGCTGTCGTGTCGGTCGAGAGATCTCGGAATTACAGGACCCTTCTAATTGTATCTTTAGAGAAGGCGATGTCATAAACAGCCACGGTAGCCCTTATAACATTGGGGGTTACCGTACAATCATGCTCCGCAATCTCCCAAAATTGCTCCAGATAGGGTCTTGAAACGATAGGGTCTGCAGAAATAGCGTAGCTGATTCTTGAACGGTTCAAGAAATCAACTATCTCGCGGTACTGTAGAGCAACACCCTTCCATTCCGGTTGAGTATTAGCTAACAGATTGAATTCGTTCATAAACGCCCGAGCCATATTCTGCAAAAACACACAGAAAACATAATTAGAACAACAAGTTTCATTGGAATTGAATAAACATGACTTAGTATAGTAGTTCCTCTTTGAACTGAGTTTCTAGACTTAGAAATTTTTCCCAAGTGTTGGTCCTGCATACTTAGCAAGTACGCAGGAATTTCCTCTTGCGTACTTAACAAGTACGCAAGAATTACTTCTTGCGTACTTGCTAAGTGCGCAAGAGCCATACTTGTACAAAATTACCGAAGTTTAAAGATTCAACTGAAGTTCAAATAACGGGTAGATTAGGTCACCACAAGGTCGGAATCTATGATTCTAGCCTATGGGACCAACATCTACACCAAACACTTGCTACATTCGACCAATTTTGACCTACAAGTTGTCACCCGAATATCCTCCAACAGACTCCCCCTTGGCAACAGCTTTAGAAGATTTTCATCCGTCTTCAAATATCATCAAACAAATTGTAGTCTTCGTCATGTTCATCTGCACACTCTTTCTTTATTTCTAGAAGAAAACTTGGGAGAAGGACCCCTTGTCAAATTCAGTATCCAATTTTCAGTTTATGCAAAGGAGAACAACCAAGAATAACCAACAATTAAGATTTCCATTGAAGCTGGAAGAATAAAATCTTTTTGATTTTTCAAACATAAGAAAGACAAAATCCTTTTGGTTTTTCTTTGTACAAACTAAAATGTAAAATACAAAATCACATCTTTTTGGTCAAACATCACGAGTAAGAAGATCATATCAGTATAAACAATGAATCAATCACACATTTTGGATAAACATCCATAAACATTTTATGGGTATCTATCCAGATTCATTCTTTCATTTCTTTATTTTCTTTCTTTTGAATTTCCAATCAATTATATGAAGTAACATCTTTTGAATCAGATAAGATCAAATCTTTTAAGCTTCAACCAAAACATGTAATGATACGCGAAGAACTTCAAAGAAGATGGGATCAGATCATAACATGCTCATTGCATACGAATTTCCAACACATAACATGTCAATCTAAGTTTTCAATATTATAAGAATTGAAACCATTAGTATCTTTGTCCTATGTTCTTGTGAAATAAGGTACCATTTATTTTGTAATACAATGTGTACCCCACAAATATGTCAATAGAAAAATAAATGTGTACTATCTTCAAGACATATAATATCATTGCAAGATAATTTTCAATCTCCAGGATGAATTATAACGTTAAACACAGGAAAATATCAATCAGAGAATCAAAATGATTCGGAATCGAATGATTCAAATGTCTTAGTTTTGATGAAGTATCATGATTCATAGTACCAGAAAGATTGTACCAATAGAATTCTTCAACATAAGATTAATCAAGGAATCGATTATTTCAATGACATAGGGTAGCGTGATCCAGCTGTTATCTGGATATATTCAATGGAATCAAGAAATTGATCCAAGGGCTAGTATGTGTTCCAACAGATGTTGTCAGAAACATATCTTAGTTCAACAACACATTGCATGTTTTTCGGGGCATGGGCAGTGAAGTGAACTGTAAAATTGTGTTTAACGACATAACCGATACTTATCTCATGAAGTACTTTAGATCTTATATTCTTTATCTGATAATGATCTTTTACACAGACACACCCAGCATACCATGGGTTCAAATCACAGCTGTCACAAAGATCATTATGTTGTCACACTACTAATGGACTAAAGATACTCATAGTCTATTAACAATTCAGACTACATACTAGTATCCAAATTAAAATATAAGCATCATGCATCAATTTTTGTTAAGCATAAGCAGTTATGAAGCTATCATTTCCCATTATGTGCAGTCTAAGAAGTTCTGATCAATACATTTATCACAGATAAGCAATCATAAAAGCCAACTAAGGTTATGTGTGACTGAACATGTACTAATGTACTATCATCTCTTCTTATACTTCAAGTAATGTCGATTTTACCTTTTTCAATTTGTTTGGCTTTTTCAAAATCTTTTTCAAAGAAAGTAAACAAACGAAAATTAAATCTTCCATGAAAATATTTTAAGAAAAACATTTTTCTTGGTTACTTGGAATTAAGCAATTCAATCATTAAAAACTCAAACCGATGTAATCGAATGTAATTGAATGCCATTGCCTTTGTCATCAACACAGTTCTATACTCCCCCTGTCCTGTAGACTCCCTCTCAACTAGTCAAATGATTGCATCAACAACTTTATGCTCACCATTGTCATCCTAAGTTTCAGGTTATCTTTTGGACTTTTAAATCTTTTTCAAAATAACATTGTGTGTGACATATTGTTAGGACGTGTTTTGTAACTGTTGATAAAACTATGTGTAAGTTCACAGAGAGGCGAACTTAACAAGTTCGCCTAAGCATCTTTAGGAGCGAACTTATTAAGTTTGCCTAAGGAATATTGTACAGGTTCATAGAAAGGCGAACTTAACAAGTTCGCCTAAGCATCTTTAGAAGCGAACTTTTTAAGTTCACCTATAGCAGGTTTGTGTCTATATATAGAAGTTTACAGATTCTGTAAAAAAGAACAGAGAAGAGAGCAGTAGAGGAGTTGAACGAGTGTATTCTGTGAATCTGTAAACTCTGTGTTTTGTGGAATACAAAGAGAAGTTTATTTACCTGATGTTTCTATTGTCAATTTGTATACATACGTTAATACGGTAGGATTCCGCACTCCGTGTCATCGAGACGTCCTTTCACGAGATCAATCTGAGATGAGTCAAGTGGACCTACAAGTGGTATCAGAGCTTTTGCTCATGATGTGTGTTTGATTCTTGGTGATTAGAGACGTTTTTGTGTACAATTTGACAAGAAATTGATTATTTTTAGAATTTTTTGTATCCATGGAGTTTTCAAGTTCTTAAAGCTGAAATTGCTGCTGAATTAGTGGATTTGATGTGGATTTTGGTGAAATTAATCCGATAGAAGTGTTCTAATTCATAAAATACTAAATCCTACGGTCCAATTTCTTCCAATTCCTTCAAATCTGTGAGAAATGATGATTTTCGGCGCTATGAGTTCATGTTTGGGTTGCTGAGTTTGTTACAGCTGAAGCAAGCGAACTTGCTGATTATTGTTGCAGGCGAACTTAGCAAGTGAACTTATCAAGTTCGCTTCTCTCAGTTTAAGCGAACTTCGTAGGCGAACTTAACAAGTTAACTTCACTAATGTAACATTTCTGATTTTCATGTCTTCATTCCAGTACGATTAGTCGTTTTGAAACTCAATTCTAGTGCAATGGTTACCTTATTCGTACGAACAAGTTAACTTCACTAATGTAACATTTCTGATTTTCATGTCTTCATTCCAGTACGATTAGTCGTTTTGAAACTCAATTCTAGTGCAATGGTTACCTTATTCGTACGAACAATTAAACCCTAAGTGCAAAACAATTTAACAAATTTTTTTTTACAATTGTATACACTATTGAAACACTATATATATATATATGTACATATATATAGATAAATGTATATTTATATATATATCACACAAGTACATGCACACATATATACCATTACCCATAGCTAGATGCAATTAACAAAGAATTTCACGTCGGTTTGAACCCTTAACCACCCTAATTGAACCCACACTTCCAAATTGGGATCCTTTGACTCAGTTGACTTTTAAAAGTCAAAGAAACCCAATCCTAGACAATTAAAGGATGCCATCGATCGAATTATGATTAATTGGGCTCCTCATGATTTCACAAACAATAATCGATCAAATCCAAGCCCAAACAGCTGGCCAATTCTATCAATTACGCGGGTGATTAAGGATTCAAACAAGTTTGACTTTGGATAGTCAAAAACCAAAGCAAATCATCCTTTAATTCATAAAATCAACACTTACAAATCCGTAAATCACGCGAACCGACTCAATTATGAATGCAGACCATTTCCTAGACCCAATTCATTCGCGTTTCATTCGAATTAGCGCGTATTTCGCCTCCACGGCTGTCATACGCAAGACTCTAGCCAAATCATGCAATTGAATGAAATCAAACAAATTAATTCATTCCCCCACCTGTGCATGCCTCCATCCAAACTCTCTGAACGCTCATACGATCTGCATTTCGCCGTTGAAGCACTAACGAACTCGAATAGACCAAAACCAGAAACTTCAGCCGTCCTCCTTCGTTACTTCACCAAAATAGGTAATTCTTGTACCCTTTAACTCGTTATGACTCTGAGATCAAAAGCCCCAAGGTCGGGGCTTCGATCGTATGCTTATCAGGGCTATCGCATGGCTAAGGCTACGGGAATTCAAATGGGGATGAAGGGGGGAAACGGGTTTCCGGGTTTTATATAATCCCAATCAGTTCATAACCAAGGCGATCGCCCAGATACACAGGCTAGCACACTCGACCCATAGAGAATAGGTCGCGGGTTCAAAGCGGCCCGACAGATTTTTTTTTCCTTTTATGTAGTACAATTGAATCCGTCTCCCACCCTATAATAGGTTAATACAATTCCAGTTCGATTCTGTATAAGTAATTACCCCCTTGGTCCAGTGGTGAAACCTTTGACTCACACACAAACCACCCGGGTTCGAACCGGGTGGTCAGAATATGTATTTTTTTTAAACGTTTTACAACCCCAAAATTTACATAAAAATTATTTTTATAAATCTTGCAACATGTTGAGCAGAATAAAAACCAAAATTCCCAATTTTCAGCATAAATTCATTTTTATTATAAATTTTAGTGTTAAAGTTATATATTAATTAGTTAAAACAAGAATTTAGATTTTTAAATAATTAAAGGAAATTAATTTTCAAATAAGGTATTTACTTTATAAAATATCTCCCATTCAAAAAAAAAAAAACAAAAACCAAATTTATAAAGTTATAAAATTTTAACCTTATTTAGAACAATCAAATTCTTATTTTAAAATGATAAATAGACAAATAAATTTATCTATTTTAATCTACACTAAAAATATATGATTACTATTAATTTCATATATTAACACCATTTACATATATTTATAAATAGATAAATAAATAAAGTAGAAATTATTTATTTAACTTATATTTAAAAATTTTATTCATTTTATTTATTTATTTAGTTTATTTAAATAAATAAAATTATTTATTTTATTTATTTAAATTAAACACTATTCACATAAGTAGAAATTCTTTTTCTAAACATATATATATTTACGCTCTATATATATGTTAGCATATTTTTCAGAATTAAATAAATAGAATTATTTAATTTATTTAAATCCAACCCTACCTCAATGACTATTAAATTCATACATACCTTAAATACTTATACAAGCATAACATGCCTTTACAGGTAATAACACAAACTTTTTGTACAAATCCACATACAGTAAAACCCGTCGAACCCTAGACTTAGACATAGACTTTCGTACACGCTATTAACTCAATACGCATTACACACTAAGTTAACGTCGTGCGTTACAAGGATCATTTTGCTACCTAGTCTTGCGTTCTAGCTACACCCTTGATCCAAGTGAGTATACATAGCCCCTTTTACTCTTTTACATTTTTGGGGTGAAACATGAGAACTACTCAAATTACATGTTTACATTTACACAAACAACACAAGTACAAATCCTATTTACATTCATGTGTGCAATTTGAGCTTTATGCCCGAGTACTATGTGTGCTAACTTTTGTGAACACTTATGTGCAATCATTAACTATTCAAGCCGACGGTTTTCAATGATAGATCTATTGAGTCTGACAAACCCACCTGGTTGAGGTGATTGATGCCGACAACACAATTTCCATGCTAGTTACAAAGGTTTGATTGTACTTGGTTACACAATAGCTGCTCCCCATAAATGCCTTATTTATCATGTTATGTATGGATTTGTTTTACAATCTATATGCTATCTATGTACAAACTTGTGTATGCTCACCAACTTTTTAGTTGACCTTATTTTATTCATGTTTCATGTGCTAATGAGTGAATTTGATCAAGGCATGCTACACATAGGCTTTGGACTTAGTTAAATTTAAATAAAGACTATTATGTATTTCGTTTATGTACTTGTTTGAATTTGGTTGTGTTGAATTATTGAAGTTAAATTTGATGATTAAAATATTGAAATCTAGTCAACCTTGTGCTCATGAACAGTCTACATGTCCCGCCCCGATGATTCCGTCGTCGGTTGGGGTGTGACAGATTGGTATCAGAGCCTTGGTTATAGGGAATTAGGTTATTTGACACCCTTGACCTAGACTATAACTTTAGGACACCCATTTATGTTATGCTTCATGAGTATGTGATATGTGCTACATGTTATGTGTTACATGCTTACTATGATTAGTTGTTATATTATCTTGATGCCTTACATGTTAAAAATTTATGACTTATTAGAATATATCTAAATAATAAGTAAATAAACAATATCCCCACCTATACCCTAAACCTCACAATATTCTTACCTACTTCTCTATCTTCATCTTCTTAGCATGTGGAAAACTTCATGAATCCAAATCTATAAAATCTTTTATTTCCTCGTTAAGGCTTTTAAACTTTGTTAATTATTTTAGGACACGTGCAATCTGGAAGGGTGACACCTGTATTCTGGGTTTTCTGTCTAGGAAAGCATTTCGCATAAATCCCAATCAACCGAGGGACCCGTATGCTTTCCTGGGAATACCCGGGATGAGTGTTTACTTATAGGCTAAAGCATGTCTCATTGAAAATTATATGAGTTTAATTAACCTTAATGTGTCATAGTATTCAAGTGATTATATCACTATTTGAGTACAATCCAAACTATGATTTACTATTTTAATTTGTTATCTCATCCTTTTAAATCCAAGTAACATTCATAAGTTCTTACATCTTTTCTTGTCTTGTGAAAATCTGTAGAATGCCTCCCCGTCGTGCTCCCGTGGTCAACACCAATACCGACATTGCTGCTATCCTTGCACAACTCGTGACACAACTCACTCAAGCTAATGGTCCCACCAATGGTAACCATGGTGGAAATGGTGGTAATGGTGGAAATGGTGGTATCAACCCAACTTAATGCACCTTCAAGCATTTCAACTCGTGTAACACTTTCAAGTTCTATGGTACCGAAGGAGCTACGGGACTCCTTCAATGGTTTGAAAGCATTGAGAATACCTTTCTCAATAGTGACTGCCCCGACAACCTTCGTGTTCGTCATGCCACAAGTGTCCTACAAAAACGGGCACTCACGTGGTGGAATGGGGAGAAAAGGAATAGAGGTGTGGATGTAGCAATGGCTAATGACCGAGGAATTCTGTCCTCGAAATGAAGTGAAGAAACTTGAAGCTGAGTTTTGGGATCTTGCCCAAGATAGTGGAGAAAATTTAGCTTATACAACTCGGTTCCATGAGTTGATCTCCTCATGCCCCACATGGTCACACCTTTGTCCCGCTGCATTGAAAAATATATTGGGGGACTACCTAGGCAAATTCAAGATACTGTCCTAGGAAGGAATCCCGCAACACTCGAGGATGCTATCCGTTTGTCCGCTACCTTAACCGATAATCATGTGAAGGCAGGGACTCTTACTAAAAAGGGCGCAAAGAAAGTTTCCGACACCGCAACTCCTCCCACCCACAACAAAGAGGTCACAACTGAACCCTCCCGACATAATAGGAAGAGGAAGACTAGAAATTTTGCTGTGGTCACTCCTACTATTCCTGTTAATCAAGTTGCCCCTATGATTCAAGCACCGGCCAAAAAGCCATATGTTGGAGTCTACCCACTTTGTGCCACCTGCAACTATCATCATCCCCAAAGCATCCCATGTCGCCTTTGTACTCATTGTGGGAGGTATGGCCATACGGTTAATGTTTGTAGGGCCAAAGCTCTTGCGGGCCAAGTCAACCCACCAAACCAAACCAACCCGCAAGGAACTAATCAAGGTGTCCCTGCTATTGCAAATGGGCGTGCTTGTTATGAGTGTGGCGACCCAAACCACTTCCGTGACCAGTGCCCAAGATTTACCAATGCTAGACAAGGCGGAGCTCGTGGGCGTGCTTTCAGCATAAACGCCAATGAAGCTCAAGCCAAAAATGATGTGGTCAATGGTACGTTTCTTGTTAATAGTCAATATACCTCCATTTTATTTGATACCGGTGCGGATAAGAGTTTCGTGTCACTTAATTTTGAACCTTTACTTGCAAAAACATGGTCAAAATTAGAACAAACCTTCACTGTAGAAGTAGCAAATGGTGACTCCCTTACAATAGACTCCATTATCCACGACTGTTCTCTAGAACTCAATGATCATACATTTCCAATCAACCTCGTGCCAATGCCGCTAGGAAGCTTTGATATCATCATAGGCATGGATTGGTTGTCAAGTCACCATGCTTATGTAATTTGTTTTGAGAAGTGCATCTGAATACCCCTTCCGTCAAGGGAAACGTTGAGAGTCTTTGGTGAAAAGCCTTGCAAAGGGCTTAAATTAATGTCATGCACTACTGCTCAAAAGTACTTACGAAAGAAGTACGTGGACTTTTTGACCCATATCGTTCAAAAGGATGTCAAAGAGAAGAGTATTCAAGATATCCCCATTATCCAAGATTTTCCTGAAGTGTTCCCCGAAGATTTATCCGGTCTTCCACCCGTTCGTCAAGTAGAATTTCGCATTGACCTTATACCTGGAGCTAACCCCGTGGCTAGAGCTCCTTACCGCCTTGGACCTTCTGAAATGCAAGAACTTGCAAGCCAACTCCAAGAACTTTCCGACAAAGGTTTCATTCGTCCAAGTCATTCACCGTGGGGTACACCCGTCTTATTCGTCAAGAAGAAGGATGGATCATTTCGCATGTGTATTGACTACCGCGAACTCAACAATCTTACTATCAAAAACCGTTATCCTTTGCCTAGGATCGATGATCTCTTTGATCCACTTCAAGGTTCTACTTGCTTCTCGAAGATTGATCTTCGATCTGGTTATCACCAGCTCCATGTTCAAGAAGATGATATTCCAAAGACTGCCTTCCGAACAAGGTATGGTCACTACGAGTTCATGGTTATGCCTTTCGGATTAACCAATGCACCCGCGGTTTTCATGGACCTCATGAATCGTGTGTGCAAACCGTATCTTGATAAATTCGTGATCGTCTTCATTGAAGATATCTTAATCTACTCCAAGACTAAAGCTGATCATGAGCAACATCTTAGATTGGTTCTGGATCTTTTGAGAAAAGAACAATTATATGCCAAATTCTCCAAATGTGAATTTTGGCTAAAGGAAGTTCAATTTCTTGGTCATATCGTCAACGAAAAGGGTATTCATGTTGACCCTGCTAAGATCGAAACAGTTAAGAATTGGAATGCCCCGAAGACTCCTACCGAAGTTCGTTCATTTCTTGGTCTTGCGGGATATTATCGTTGTTTCATCTCAAACTTCTCAAAGATCGCTGTCCCTCTCACCGCTTTGACCCACAAGGGTAAAATTTATGAATGGGGACCGAAACAAGAAGAAGCTTTCCAAACTCTCAAGCAAAAGTTGTGCAATGCTCCTATTTTGACTCTCCCTGATGGGAATGATGATCTAGTTGTCTACTGTGATGCTTCCAACCAGTGTCTCGGTTGTGTCCTCATGCAACGAGGTAAGGTAATCGCTTATGCATCAAGGCAACTTAAGATTCACGAGAAGAATTATACAATGCACGACCTTGAATTGGGTGCGGTTGTATTCGCATTGAAGATTTGGAGACATTACCTCTCACCGACCACAAAAGTCTCAAACACATCTTCAACCAAAAAGAACTCAATATGAGGCAACGACGTTGGGTTGAACTCCTTAACGACTATGACTGCGAGATTCGTTACCATCTTGGCAAAGCGAATGTTGTAGCCGACTGGCAGAACATATTGATGATCTACTGGTCAAACTAAAAGCTACCAGAGCTGAACTGGCAGAACAGAAAGTTCATGTTGAAAAATATGAATTTTCCTCCAAAAAGCTACAAAGACTTTTAGATATTCAAGTCTATGAGAAAGTAAAAACTAGACTTGGGTATAACACTGATCAGTACAAATCTGTTCCTCCTCCTGCTGACTATGTTGCCATATACGAACCAAGCTTCAATATTGAAAATCTTGACACTGCAAACCGAAACCTTGATCCTTCAACGGATGAACCTCTCATCGAAGACTGCACTACCTCATCGGAATCTGAGTCAACTCACTCAGACCATGTTGAAACCAGTGCAGTCCCATCTGAAGCTGTTCTGAATAGAGTTGCAGTTCCTACTGTTCTTCCAGCTGTTATAGCCCCTGTGCCATTCAAACAAATCAAGATCAGTTATCCTCCAGATGGAAGAAAGCTAGAAAAGGGACAGACATCAGAACCCACAAACTCCAAGCCTCAGTTCATGCCAATCACAAAGAGAAAGGTATCTGATGTATGTTGTAAACCTGAAGAAAAGGTTCCCTAGAAGAAGCCACCTTTGAACATAACAAAGCCCATCCATGGAACTTCAAGGATCTGTTCCAAAGAAAGGACTATGTCTACCTTTCAAAAGACAAACTGGCAAAATCATGCTTTGTGTGTGGCAGATATAACCACACTGCCAGCACCTGCTTCTACTACCTATAGCAGCAAAGAAACCTCAAGCAACATGCTTTTGAGAAGACAAAGAAGAACAAACAGGTAAGAAGCTTTGAAGCTAAGACAACTCAATTCAGAAAATCTCTTTCTCCACCAAGGGAGCAGTTGTCAAAGCCTCAACAATCTTGCATCATCTGTGGAGAATCAGACCACTTTGCTGCAAACTGTAAGTTTAACCCTTTCAACCAGATTCTTCATCAAGCCCCTCAAAGACAAAGGGTAAAGAAGGATCAACATACATCGGTTGTTAGTCCAGTGAAGCCCAAGAAAACGAAGCAGAAGCTTTCAGCAGCAACCAAATCTGCTGCCGATAAGCTAACAAAGTCCGCAGCAAAATCTGCTGCTGATAAGGCAAAACTATCAGCAGCAAAAGTGTCCACTGCTGATAAGGCAAGATCCAAGGCAAAGCCTTCAACAGCAACAAAGTCTGCTTCTGCTCAAGTAAAATCATCAGATACAACGTCTGCTGCTGAAAAGGCAAAGAGAGCTGGAAAACCACCAACTCAACAATGGAAGGCAAAGAAACCACCAAGCATCATCATCGGTTCAGTTGAGTGCATCTATCCTTTACTGTAAATATGCCTGTCTATTGATGTAAATAAAAAGAGAATTATCCTATCCAAGGTTCACACAAATGAGCAATATACTGATTTGATCACTAAACCTTTTGATGAAGCAAGATTTTGATATCTAGTTGAATCAATTGGCATGATGAACTTTGAATAAGACATGTCTCTAATTTTTATCTTTCCTTGTAAATATGTCTATGTTTTTGTTCTTAATAAAAGGTTATAGTCAACAGCACTTTTTTCACTGCTGACAGATTTACTCTTCAGCAGCAAAGCCTTTGCCACTGATCGCTTTAAGTTATCAGCAGGAACAAGTTTCATGCGGACAGCTTTAAGGCGGTCAGCAGCAACCTTTTTGCTGCGGAATGAATACAACAGTCAGCAGCACCCAAATCTGCTGCTAAAAGACTTCACTATCCGCAGCAACCAAGTTTGCAGCAGATAGCTAACCATCGGCAGCAACCAAGTTTGCTGCTGATGGGTAAAACAAGTCTACATTAACTTTTACCCGAGGTAAAAACTACTCTCAGTCTTTAACTTGACTGCTCGAGTGTTTTACAGCTGTAACAATGAAAAGTGAAACATGTTGTACTGTACAAGTAAAGTTGCTTTTTCTTCGTCTGCCGTTATATCACAATCTCAAACGTTCCCACAACCTCTTCATATTCAATTTCAAACCCTAATCTCCCATCACTTTCTCTCCCGTCCCCACAGCATTCAAAGCCCTCCATAATTAACCACCATTCAAACACCCTTCTCTCTTCCCTCCAAATCCATAACAATGGCAGGCGCAGACATAAACAACCCCAACAACAAGTTTTCCCCATACCACAACCTCACTGCATACCTAATAAAGGGCAAGAAATCCAAAGGTTTTGATGATATGATCGACTTCCTTTGTCGGTCCAAAATCCACCATGCCCTAACAGTCAACCCAACCATCTATACTTCCCACATGGAAGATTTTTGGAGCTCAGCCATGTATTCTACTGACCAGGGCACTCCCCAAATCAGAGGCACAGTAGACGGCAAGGAGATGATTATCACTGAAGCAAAGCTCCGCCAACACCTCAAGCTTCAGGATGAAGGGGACGCCATCTCTTACCCAAGAGACGTATACATGAGGACCTTTGTATCCGTAGGGTACACTGGGAATCAAACAGAGTATACGATAGAGAAGGCACTCATGGGTCCCAAATGGAAGTATCTCTGCCACACTCTTCTCCAATGCATATCCCAGAAGAGGAGTGGATGGAACCAACTTAGCTCCGGACTTGCGTCGGCAATTCACGGTATGATAACTGGGGCGGGTTTCAATTTTTCCCACCTCATTCTTGAAGGTTTGAGGTACAACCTTCAAGAAGGGGTGAAATCACAGTTCTTCATGTACCCAAGATTCTTGCAGGAAGTGTTCAACATTGAGCACCAAGATCTTTCAAAAATTGCAAGAATCTACATAATGCTGGGACATAAGAACAACAATTTTCAAAGCATGAGAACAGTTTCATCAAAGTTCTCAGGGGCCGATGTTCCATTGTTGTCTACAATGTTGAACACGCAAAGTGCCCAGGGTGACAGTTCAGCAAACCCAGCTGATACTGATCCCACACCCTCCACCTCACTGCCACAAACTCAAACTGTTGTTTCCCTTGATCGAACCCCTGTGCATTCTACTGAGGATGTACAGGTACATACTTAACTCACCCACAGTTTGTTTGCTCAACCGGAACACAGGGCCCCGGTTGCAACCAAATATACAAGGAAGAGGGGCAAGAGAACTCTTTCTTCTCTTGCCTCCAAGGCCCAAACCCTAGCCAACATCCCTCACTCAGAATCACAACATTCTAGTGAGAATATTATAAGGGAAAGCCACACTGTTAGGGAGACTCCTTCGAAAGTCTCTCTATTAGGATTAGGATCACTTCTCGGATCCATAGAACAGCCCTTTGAGCCATTACTATCTTCTTTGGACTTAAGTGTTGAGGAACCTGACCAAAGTGATGTACCTTCTCCAACTACCACTATCAAGGAGGTACTGATTGGTCTTGCTTCCGAAACACCCAACCCAAGTTCTTCACCCTTGAAGGTCCACTCTAGGAGTAATGAAAGAGTGGATGTGGAAGAGGCTGTCACTACTGCTGGTCCATCAAATGACCAGGAGGACAGTGACAACATCTTTAAGACCTCAACCACGGCAACTCATGGTGAGGGTGTTTCCTTGGAAACTCCCTCACTGAGAGGAATCCCAGGCGCCAAGAAACCACGGGTGATGGGGATGCTGAGGCTCGGCCTACGGCCCCATCTGGGTCCAAGGATTCCACAACTGTGGATGAGGACAGACTGAAACTTCATAACCTGGAATTGACGGCCAGGGTGGCTATGCTAGAGGCTGAAGTGTCCAAACTAAGACACCAAGTCTCTATGCATGAAGCCCATCAATGCCCAACTCTAGCCACTCCCTCTCTTGTATCAGTAGGCACCCAAACTGATGCTTACCTGTCTACTGATGCAACCAAAAAGGCGGAGATGGTCTCTATGGAAGAAGATACAGACAGTCTTGACGACTGGATTGAAGAGCAGGTTGTACTTCAAAGCTCACTATTCAAGCCGGCTTTTGTACAAGTTCATGACTTGCCAGTCTCAGATAACGAAGAAGAAGAGACATCTGAAGACTGGAAGTTGGTCGTCAGGGCTGTCGATGAAATGCTGAATGGTACTGAAGACACAGAACAAACAAAAACACCATTCAGCATCTTCCCTGAAGCAGCAGCCATCATAAGTCAATCCATTACCCCCCAACTCTTTCAAACTACACAGAAGCTAGAATTTGACTCCATTCTAGCTTGGGGGGTATGATGGATCAGCTGAGAGATTTTGGATTGAATGGGAGTTTAGTGGTGTAAAAGAGCTAAATTGGAACTCTCTCAATGCCCTCTAAGTCCTACAATTGCATTTAACTAACTGCATCAACACTTTATCAGATCTCTCAGCAGAACTTGCCATTGGCAGGTTCCATGACTTGATGGAGGATAATCTACCCCACTTCGAAATACTAATTCAAACAGCAAAACGGGTAGCTTATCCTGAATCTTCGGCAGCAGCAGCAAGAAGACTGACTCTTAGAAGACTTGACATTATAAGGAGCAGTCTTCTCACTAACGAAGAAATTTGCTGCTTAAGAAGATTTTTGTACTCCTTCATTGTCAAAGACTTAGATGTGTTGTGATGGACAAGAACTAAGTCTCTTGACCACACCTTCGTACTAAGCAACGGCTCCTCTCTCACCATCAATACCAGGAACATCTTGTCACTTCCTACAGACTTTCTCTACAAGATCTTTCAACTCAGGGCAAACATCTGCAATGTCAAATCACTTGAAAGCCAGGCAATGATAGCTACTGTCAGAGCCAAACTTGAACAAGTAGGAAGAATTACTGAGGCAGTATATGTGTCAAACTCTGACACTGACACTGACTCAGCTTCCCCTCGAGTAGACATCTGCACTGCAGCATATGGGTCAAGATCAACTATCAAAGAAATGCTGAAAGAAGTCACAAGTCCTAAGTGCAAATCGAACGAGGCCAATGACCTTCCCATGTTCACATCCCAAATTGCCAATGAAGCTGAGGCAGAGATCCCAATAGCAGCATCATCATCTGCTGTTGTGATCAGTGAAGCTGAAGCAGAGGCATCCAATGTAAACAAAGGAAAGGGAATCATGACAGATGAAGATGAAGAGAGGTTGCTAAAAGAGAAAAGAGAGAGGGAAGAGAAAAGAAGAAGAAGAGAAGAAGAGGAGATGGCTTACATGAAAAAGGCTCAAGAAAGAAAAACAACCATTCTCCTAAGAGAACAAACCATCCAGCTGTATGCTAAACAATTGGATGAACTGAAAAGAAAGATTCCTGCAGTTGACCGGATTGAAGAAGATGCAGCTCTTGCTCTTCAACTGCAGGAACAATTCAATAGAGAAGAGGAAGAATTGGAGAAGAAGAAGAAAGAAGAAGCTAAGTTCAGAATAACCGATTCTGAACTAGCTAAAGAAATGAGGGAGGAGTGGGTAAAGACTCTAGTCTCTCAAGGTGAGGATGCAGACTACCTTGAGAAACTATCAACTAAAGAAGTCTACAGAGCCTTCATGGGTCAGCAAGGTCAGTTGGCAAAGAAGAAACAGGCTGAAGAAGAAGAAAAAGCCAAACAACAGTCCAAAAAGACCATTGCCTTTAATAAACGGACCCATGAAGAAAGGAAGATCATGATTGACTTCCTTAAGGCTAGAGGAGAGAATGGAAAGAGGCTAGGTTCTATGAACTTCATGAACCTGCAAGCCCTCTACTTCAAAGTCAAGAAGGATGAGGAAGAAAGAGTGGGCAAGAAGGGATCCAAGAAAAGGGTACCTATTCAGGAAGAAGGAGAAACAAAATCAAAGAAACCCAAGCCTTCTCCCTCACCTACCTCTTCCTCAGTCCAACAACCTTCCACTCTCCTCCCCAAAACATCCACTCCTCCACCCAAAAAGTCCAAACCATCTCACCCAGCCCCCACTCATCAACAGCCTCCCTTAAAGAAATCCAAACCCACACCTAAACCAGAAGACTCAAGAGACATAGTTGATTGGGTCTATAATCCACAGGATCAAAGGTTTGAGATCTTCAGGGGGAGAACTGAAAGAAGAAGATCTAACTACAGATCTGTTGATGAAATTCTGCAATTGCCAGATTCAGATCTTGGCAGAATTCTGGAGCTAGGTGAAGCTCATGAGCCTGCAAATGAGAGTGGGAAACTTCTTGTGCTAGCAATCAAACACAACTTCAACCCTAACAAAGATGTGATCATTGACATCAAACCACTCAAATCCCACTCTCCATTTGTAAGTTGGTCCTATAATGCTGATCTGGACGAGTTCACCTTAACTGATGTAAGAAAGCAGAAGATGAGATGTTCAAGCAAAACAATCTACAAAATGCCAAATAAAGACATCAAGACTCAGTCTGCACTTCCACTGAACAATCCCAGCAAGGATCCAAGAGGCTATGAGGTTGAAAGGATAGTCAGCCACATGCAAAAGCTTCAGCAGCAAAGTAATTAGAAGAATTTTGGTTGCATCAGTCTAGGGGGAGTTTGTAGAACCAAAGACTGATTGCTACCAAATTATTCTAATTGGGATCCTTTGACTCAGTTGACTTTTAAAAGTCAAAGAAACCCAATCCTAGATAATTAAAGGCTGTCTTCGATCGAATTATGATTAATTGGGCTCCTCATGATCACAAACAATAATCGATCAAATCCAAGCCCAAACAGCAGGCCAATTCGATCAATTAAGCGGGCGATTAAGGATTCAAACAAGTTTGACTTTGGATAGTCAAAAACCATAGCAAATCATCATTTAATTCATAAAATCAACACTTACAAATCCGTAAATCACGCGAACCGACTCTATTATGAATGCAGACCATTTCCTAGACCCAATTCATTCGATTTTCATTCGAATTAGCGTGTATTTCGCCTCCACGGCTGTCATACGTAAGACTCTAGCCAAATCATACAATTGAATGAAATCAAACAAATTAATTCATTCCCCCACCTCCGCATACCTCCACCCAAACTCTATGAACGCTCATACGATCTGCATTTCGTTGTTGAAGCTCTGACGAACTCGAAGAGACCGAAACCAGAAACTTCAGCCGTCCTCCTTCGTTACTTCACCAAAACAGGTAATTCTTGTACCCTTTAACTCGTTATGACTCTGAGATCAAAAGCCCCATGGTCGGGGCTTCGATCGTATGCTTATCCGGGCTATCGCATGGCTAGGGCTATGGGAATTCAAATGGGGACGAAGGGGGGAAACGGGTTTCCGGGTTTTATATAATCCCAATCAGTTCATAACCAAGGCGATCGCCCGGATACACTGGCTAACACACTCGACCCATAGAGAATAGGTCGCGGGTTCAAAGCGGCCCGGCATATTTTTTTTCCTTTTATGTAGTACAATTGAATCCGGCTCCCACCCTACAATAGGTTAACACAATTCCAGTTCGATTCTGTATAAGTAATTACCCCTTGGTCCAGTGGTGAAACCTTTGACTCACACACAAACCACCCGGGTTCGAACCGGGTGGTCAGAATATGTATTTTTTTAAACGTTTTACAACCCCAAAATTTACATAAAAAATATTTTTATAAATCTTGCAACATGTTGAGCAGAATAAAAACCAAAATTCCCAATTTCCAACATAAATTCATTTTTATTATAAATTTTAGTGTTAAAGTTATATACTAATTAGTTAAAACAAGAATTTAGATTTTTAAATAATGAAAGGAAATTAATTATCAAATAAGGTATTTACTTTATAAAATATCTCCATTCAAAAAAAAAAAAAAAACCAAATTTTTAAAGTTATAAAATTTTAACCGTATTTAAAACAATCAAATCTTATTTTAAAATGATAAATAGACAAATAAATTTATCTATTTTAATCTACACTAAAAATATATGATTACTATTAATTTCATATATTAACACCATTTACATATCTTTATAAATAGATAAATAAATAAAGTAGAAATTATTTATTTAACTTATATTTAAAATTTTATTCATTTAATTTATTTAAATAAATGAAATTATTTATTTTATTTATTTATTTAGTTTATTTAAATAAATAAAATTATTTATTTTATTTATTTAAATTAAACACTATTCACATAAGTAGAAATTCTTTTTCTAAACATATATATATATATATATTTACGCTCTATATATATGTTAGCATATTTTTCATAATTAAATAAATAGAATTATTTAATTTATTTAAATCCAACCCTACCTCAATAACTATTAAATTTATACATACCTTAAATCCTTATACAAGCATAACATGCCTTTACAGGGAATAACACAAACTTTTTGTACAAATCCACATACAGTAAAACCCGTCAAACCCTAGACTTAGACATTGAGTTTCGTACACGCTATTAACTCAATATGCATTACACACTAGGTTAACGTGGTGCGTTACAAGGATCATTTTGCTACCTGGTCTTACGTTCTAGCTACACCCTTGATCCAAGTGAGTATACATAGCCCCTTTTACTCTTTTACATTTTTGGGGTGAAACATGAACACTATTCAAATTACATGTTTACATTTACACAAACAACACAAGTACAAATCCTATTTACATTCATGTGTGCAATTTGAGCTTTATGCCCGAGTGCTATGTGTGCTAAATTTTGTGAACACTTATGTGCAATCATTAACTATTCAAGCCGACGGTTTTCAATGATAGATCTATTGAGTCTGACAAACCCACCTGGTTGAGGTGATTGATACCGACAACACAATTTGCATGCTAGTTACAAAGGTTTAATTGTACTTGGTTACACAATAGTTGCTCCCCATAAATGTCTTATTTATCATGTTATGTATGGATTTGGTTTACAATCTATATGCTATCTATGTACAAACCTGTGTATGCTCACCAACTTTTTAGTTGACCTTATTTTATTCATGTTTCAGGTGCTAATGAGTGAATTTGATCAAGGCATGCTACACATAGGCTTTGGACTTAGTTAAATTTAAATAAAGACTATTATGTATTTCGTTTATGTACTTGTTTGAATTTGGTTGTGTTGAATTATTTGAAGTTAAATTTGATGATTAAAATATTGAAATCTAGTCAACCTTGTGCTCATGAACAGTCTACATGTCCCGCCCCGATGATTCCGCCGTCGGTTGGGGTGTGACAACTAAGTTTAGGCGAACTTATTAAGTTCGCTCGTGCAGTATCAGGTGATTGCTCTTTAGAACTCAATGAACATATGTTTCCAGTGAACCTCATACCAATGCCACTAGGGAGTTTTGACATCATCATAGGCATGCATTGGTTGTCAAATCACCATGTCGAGTCATCTGTTTTGAGAAGTGTATCCGAATACCCCTTCCATCGAGCAAAACGTTAAGAGTCTTTGGTGAAAATCCTTGTAAAGGACTCAAGCTAATGTCGTGCACTACCGCCCAAAAGTTCTTACGAAAGAAGTACGTGGCCTTCTTAGCCCATGTTGTCCAAAAGGATATCAAGGAGAAGAGTATTCGAGACATCCCCATCATTCGGGATTTTCCTGAAGTATTCCCCAAAGACCTATCCGGTCTTCCACCCATCCAACAAGTGGAATTTCACATTGATCTTGTACCCGAAGCTAACCCCGTGGCTAGAGATCCATACCGACTCGGGCCCTCTGAAATACAAGAGCTTGCAAGCCAACTTCAAGAACTCTCCGACAAAGGTTTCATACGTCCAAGTCTTTCACCATGGGGTGCACCCGTCTTATTCGTCAAGAAGAAGGATGGCTCATTCCGCATGTGTATTGACTACCGCGAACTCAACAAGCTTACCATCAAAAACCGTTATCCTTTGCCTAAAATTGATGATCTCTTTGATCAACTTCAAGGTTCTACCTGCTTATCGAAGATTGATCTTCGATCTGGTTATCACCAACTCTGTGTGAAAGGGGAAGATATTCCAAAGACGACCTTCCGAACAAAGTATGGTCACTACGAATTCATGGTTATGCCTTTTGGGCTAACCAAAGCACCCGCGGTTTTCATGGACCTCATGAATCGTGTGTGCAAACCGTACCTTGATAAATTAGTGATCGTCTTCATTGACAACATCTTAATCTACTCCAAGACCAAATCTGACCATGAGCAACACCTTAGGTTGGTTTTGGACCTCCTAAGAAAAGAGCAACTATGTGCCAAGTTCTTTAAGTGTGAATTTTGGCTACAGAAAGTTCAATTCTTGTGCCATATCATCAATGAGAAGGGAATTCATGTTGACCCTGCTAAGATCGAAGATGTCAAAATTGGAGTGCCCTTAAGACCCCTACCGAAGTTCGTTCATTTCTTGGTCTTGCGGGTTATTACCGTCGTTTCATTTCAATCTTCTCGAAGATTGTTACCCCCCTCACCGCTTTGACACACAAGGGTAAACCTTATGAATGGGGACCAAAACAAGAAGATGCTTTCCAAACTCTCAAGCAAACATTGTGCAATGCTCCTATTTTGACTCTCCCTGATAGGAATGATGATCTGGTTGTCTACTATGATGCCTCCAACCAAGGTCTCGGTTGTGTTCTCATGCAACGAGGCAAGGTGATCGCTTATGCATCAAGGCAACTTAAAATTCGTGAGAAGAACTATACGACACACGATCTCGATTTGGGTGTGGTCGTATTCGCATTGAAGATTTGGATACATTATCTCTATGGCACAAAATGTGTGGTGTTCACCAACCACAAGAGTCTCCAACACATCTTCAACCAAAAAGAACTTAATATGAGGCAACGACGTTGGGTTGAACTTTTTAACGACTACGACTGCGAGATTCGTTACCATCCCGGCAAAGCGAATGTTGTGGCCGACGCTTTGAGTCTTAAGGACCATGTCGTGCTTCATTGTGTCAGAATTGAAACCGACATTCAAAATCGTATCCTAGAAGCTCAACACGTCTCGGTCACCGAGGGTAACATGTACGATGAAATGTCGTGTGGTGTTGAACTTTAGCTTGAATCTAAACCCAATGGCTTACTCTATTACTTGAACCATATTTAGGTTCCCGATCGCGATGATCTCCATGCATTTCTCATGAACGAGGCACACAAGACTCGTTATTCTATTCATCCCGGTGTGAATAAAATGTACCAAGATCTTCGCCAGCATTATTGGTGGCTCGGTATGAAGAAAGACACAGCTCTCTATGTTGCCAAATGTCTAACTTGCTCCAAAGTCAAAGCCGAACACCAACGTCCTTCCGGGTTACTTAAACAACAGGAAATCCCCTTGTAAAAATGGGAGAATTTAGCCATGGACTTCATTACCAAACTCCCTCCACCTCAAGTGGTTATGATAGCATTTGAGTTATCATTGACCGTCTCACCAAATATGCTCACTTCTTGCCCATCCGTGAAGACTACCAGGTTGAGAAATTGGCCCGAATTTACATTGACGAAATTGTGAATCGTCACGGTGTTCCACTAAACATAATCTCCGATAGAGATGCTCGTTTAACCTCCTATTTCTGGCAATCCCTCCAAACTGCTCTTGGTACACGATTGGATTTGAGCACGAATTACCATCCCCAAACTGATGGTCAGACCGAGCGGACATTCCAAACTCATGAGGACATGCTTAGAGCTTGTGTAATTGACTTTGGGGGCAATTGGGATTCACATCTATCCCTCATTGAGTTCTCTTACAACAATAGCTACCACACAAGTATCAATATGGCCCCATTTGAAGCTCTCTATGGTCGTAAGTGCCATTCTCATATCTGTTGGAACGCGATTGGTGAAGCACAAATCACCGGTCGTGAGTTAATTCAAGAGAC
The DNA here is from genome assembly GCA_023525975.1 of Smallanthus sonchifolius. Classification (NCBI taxonomy): domain Eukaryota; kingdom Viridiplantae; phylum Streptophyta; class Magnoliopsida; order Asterales; family Asteraceae; genus Smallanthus; species Smallanthus sonchifolius. The sequence goes on from CM042045.1 coordinate 32,593,260, forward strand.
ATCCTACAAAATTATTCAAATCCATGACAACATTCGAGTAGTGAGGAGTCGGCAAAAGAGCTATGCCGACAAACGACGAAAACCCTTGGAATTCCAAGTCGGTGACCTTGTACTTTTAAAGGTGTCTCCTTGGAAGGGTGTGATCCATTTTGGAAAGAAAGGCAAATTAACACCTCGCTATGTGGGTCCATTCAAGATCCTAGAAAGGATTGGGAAGGTGGCTTACAAACTCGAGTTACCTCCATCACTTGGTAATGTGAATCCTACATTTCATGTGTGCAATATAAAGAAATGTCTTGCTGATGAGAACCTCCATATACCTCTTGACGATGTGCGCATTGATGAATCGATGCACTTTGTTGAGGAACCTATAGTGATCATGGATCGTGAGATCAAGCAACTCAAGTGAAGCCGTATCCCTATTGTTAAAGTCAATTGGGAATCAAAACGTGGTGCTGAGTTTACTTGGGAACATGAGGACCAAATGAAGCTCAAGTACCCCCACCTCTTTGTCGATTCAGTCGCCTTAACTAGTTAAATTTAGGGACGAAATTCCCTCAACATGGGGATACTGTAACATTTCTGATTTTCTTGTCTTTGTTTCAGTGCAATAAACCATGTTTAAATTCCAACTCTAGTGCAATGGTTTTATTAAACCCTAGAAATCAATACAAATTCACAATTCTACCTCACTTTTATCTCAAAATCTCTATACATATACATGTATATATATATATATATATATATATATATTTAGACATACATATGTATATATTTTCACATTATGCTAGTGCATACACACATATATACATTTATCCATAGTTTCATATAATTGACAAAGAATTTCCATATTTGTTTCAACCCCTACCATTTGAACCTTAATCTTGAACCCTTAAGTACAAATGTTGACCAATTTCAAAGGAAATTGACCTGTTTGACTTTTAAAAGTCAAACAGGGCCAAATCCCCAAATCTAACTCCTAAGATCGACCAAAGCAGTTGCTACGGACTTCCCCTATCATGTACAATCAATAAACGACCCACTCTCGGCCCAAACATCAAGCCAATTAGACCATTTAAGCGGCTGATTCAAAATTCTAATGAATTTTACTTTGGATAGTCAAATCCGCATCAAGTCACCATTCAATTCATGAAATTAACACGTCCCAGTCCTGCAAATCACTTGCAAGTCAATCCCGTGTGTACCCAGACCATTATCAGGACCCAATTCACTCCCAAATCATCGAATTAATGCGTAATTAGTCACCTACGACTATTACAGTCAAGTTTGAATCAAATCGGCAAATATGAATGAAATTAAACGAATTAAATCTCTCACACACTCTTGTATATCTCCACACAGACTCTCTCAACCTGTGAACAAGCCGCATATCGCCTTTGGAGTCTTGTCGAGCACCAAGAACAGTCGGACCTTTGTTCCTGTCGTCCTCACTCGTCCCCGCACCAATTCACGTAAGAATTGTGTCATTCGTTTCGTTTTTGAATGTATTACAATAGCCCCTTATCAATTCGGGTTATCAAATCATATCAGGAACAATTTGAATTTATGTTCTTGGGCGCTAATCTGAATTGAGGTTGTAATTCGAACACATGATTTATGTTTCTGGTATCCTAGTAATACCAGCGAACCACTCGGTCTAACTGGCTAAGTCAATGCACCATTAGACCAAGTTGCATGGGTTCAAAACCCATACACAACAACCTTTTTGCGCTTATGTTTAAACCCAGGCCGGCCCTTTCACGATATTAGGCTAAAACATGTTAGAACTGGATCATCATCAGGGAACCACACCCTGACCCAGTGGTTATTCGTCTGACCTATACTAAACAGACCCGGGTTCAAGCCCCCAGGTCTGTTTAAAATTTTTAACAACCGTTTAAGGCTCCAAAAATTTAATAAAAATTATTTTTATAAGCCTTACAACATTTTGAATTGAATAAAACCAAATTTGTCAATTTTCAATATAAATTCATTTTTATTACAAATTTTATTATTAAAATTGTATATTAATTATTGAAAACAAAAATATAGATTTTTAAATAAATAAATGAAATTAATTACCAAATTAGGTACTTGTTGATACACGATTTTTATAAAATATCTCCCATTGAAAACCAAGTTTATAAAGTTTATAAAATTTTAAATTTATTTAAAACGAACAAATACTTATTTTTAAATGGTAAATAAATAAATAAATTTATATAATCTACACAAAAAAATTTAAATGTATATTTAACATTAATTTTATGTATCAATATTATTTACACATCTTTATAAATAAATAAATAAAGTAGAATTATTTATTTAATTTATATTTAAATAAATATAATTTCCACATTATTTTTCTAACTAAATAAATAACAATTATTTGATTTATTTAGTTATTCAAACCTAAACCCTAATTATTTATTTTAAAACTATTCATTTCAACTTTTCATTTTATAAAACACCCATTCAAGTACAAACCACAATCACCTACACACTCCTTCACATAATATAACACAAACCCTTTGTACACACTTTCATTGCAACTCTAGACTTGGCCTTAGACTATTGTGCATATTATTAACCTAGATTCATATACATTACACGCTAGGTTAACGTTGTGAGTTACAAGGATCACTTTGCTACCTAGTATCTCGTGCTAGCTACATCTTTGATTCAAGTGAGTTTTATAAAGCCCCTTTTACACTTTTTACACATTTTGGGGGTGAAACATGAACATTATATACAGTGATTTGCACAAACTACACAATACAATTTCACTTTACGTTCATGTGTGCAATTTGAGCTTTATGTTTGAGTACTAGGTGTGTTAACTACTTTTGTGTGCAATTACATGTGTAATCATTAACTATACAAGTCGAAGGTTAACAATGATAGATCTATTGAGTCTGACAAACCCACCCAGTTAGGGTGATTGTTACCGACAACACAATTTGTTTTTGAGTGCAGTTACAAAGGTTTGATTGTACTACTTGGTTTCACAATAGTAACTCTCCATAATTGCCTTATTAATCATGACATATATGGATTGTATACACACAACTATATGATATCTATGTACTAACCTATGTATGCTCACCAACTTTTTAGTTGAATTTATTTTAATCATGTTTCAGGTGCTAATGTTTGAGTTGATGAAGACATGCTTCATTTAAGTTTGGACCTAGTTAATCTTAATAAAGAACTCATGTATTTCATTTTATGTACTTGATTTGAATTTGGTTTGTTTTTGAATTTATGCAATGAAATTTAGATGATTAATATATTTCAATTTAGTCAACCTTGTGCTCATAATCAGTCTACATGTCCCGCCCCGACGTATTCCGTCGTCAGTTGGGGTGTGACAGTACGGCATGCTGATAACGTGCGAAATCCATAATCAACGTGCTCGTGTAAATTAATCAACAACAACAGTGTAAATTAAACTCTGTTGTATTTCCTTATCAAACACTGTTTACAAGCTCTCACAATTCTGTTCTTGACTTCTAATCTCTAAAGTCTAAACACTAAGACTTGTAAACACCTATTTATAGGAAAACACAAACCCACATAGAACCATAGGCGGACTTAACAAGTTTGCTCCTAAAGATGCTTAGGCGAACTTGTTAAGTTCGCCCCTCTAAGAACTTACACATATTGTTTGCTAAAATTACAAATTCATGCTCTAATAGAAACATTTTAGTGTCTTCAAACACTTTGATGGTGAATCTGTGGATGAACTGATGTCAAGATATTATCATCTTTTAAGTGAAATGGTCAATAATGATATCACTAACAATAATAAGAAGATTCTTGAGAAATTTCTAGATGCACTACCAGCTCAATTTGAGATTTATACTATTATGATCAAAGAACAAAGTGGATTTGATGATTTGAGTCTTGGAGACTTAATGGGTAAAATTCAATCTTATGATTTGAACAGGCAGAAGAAAGACACTGTGTATCAGGATCCAAGCATTTACTTTGGTAATACATCTACACAGAAGTCTGGAGGTGATGCTTTCTTTTCTGGAGATGCTTCTGAAGGGTCTATAGAAAACTCTTTGTAATGAAGGTGCATGTTTTGTTGCTTCAAGTTTTGGATGTTCAAAGAATAACAAGAATGAAGGTCATTCTTGTTCTCCAAAGATGTCTTCTTCAGCTGCAGATGATCTGATGGCTATGATTGCTTCATTCTTAGCATCCTATGAAAACTTTATTGGTGGTAAAATCACTGATCCAGATATAATTGAAGAGGATTTTAAGCAGCTGGATAAAGATGCTTTAGAAGAAATGAATATTCAGTGGAATACGGCCTTATGGATGAGACAAGGAAAAGATCATCTGAAGAGAACATGAAAGGAGTTTATTAGGGCATCAAGCAATACCAAGATGGGCTTAGATAAATCAAAAGTCAAGTGTTACAATTTTCATGAGTTTGGTCATTTTGCTAGAGAATGCATGGCAATCAAAATATGCAGAATACTTCCACAGCTTTAACGTCTAAACAAGATGAAAACTACGACTAGGGTATTCATTTCGGAGATATTGTTGCTCATGTCAGTCAAGCATTTCTGATTGAAGTCCATACTGAAGATGGAAATGAAAGCAGTTCTTCTAATGGTGACTCTATAGATTCTAGGAGTATAGCTGAAAATGAAGAGTCTCTTCCTCAGATAGTTGAACCAAAGTTTTCAAATGTAGATTTACTCAGTGATGGAGCTGCTGGAAAGGTTACAGAAAAGATTGTTCAGATGCTAGTTGAGGGCAATGCGTTCATGGCTGATGCTAAACAGGTACAACAGGTTAACTCTTGTCCAAAATTACAATATTGTGTGATGACAACACGAATCTAATCTGTGACATGAAGGCGATATACACATCGAACCAAACTTTAAAGCAAATTGAAACTATTTTGAAAGCTAAAATTGAATCTTTAAAAGATGACATTAAAGTTTTGCAAATCAAAGTTAATGAACAAGCCTTTCATCTCGATGTTGCATACTCGGAGTATGAAAACAAAATCAATGAACTAGCCATGTCACAGAAAGAAGTAACAAAGTTGTTACGAAATCTTGAGGGTTATAAGAATTCTAGTTTTCTGTTGGAATATTATGATGAGAAAGCTTCAGGCGAAAAGGTTATTGGAGGTATAGGTTCTTGTCCTTCTTTTGATGATAAAGCCATTGGGGGAGGTGTTAGATATTGTCCACCTTTTCAATGGAAATTATACTCCTTGTCTGACTAAGGAAGTATTAGATGAAGATTTGGAACCAAAAACTGTTTTAAATATCAATCCTGTTACTGGTGAGGATATGATATATGATGATTCAACTGATGATGAAGTTTTTGATCCAAACAAATTTGAAGGAGTTGTGAGAGAGTGTAGGTAAGTTGAACCAGTTGTGGTGAAAAAGATGACCAAAGATAGATGCATCTTGACTGAACCGGATGAGAAGGTTGCACAAAAAAACCTAAATCTACTTATAAACCAGTTAAAACTTTTGGGGTGGTTTTGATTCTCAAGAAACAAATAAGATTGATAAAGTCTTAACTCTTGAGTTTTATAAAAAGAAAGTTGAAAAAGAAAATCAAAAGGTTGTTCAAACTTCAAACACTGTTTCACAGTGTTCATCATCCAGCTCAAAAGGGATTCAGAGGGAAAAGTATGTCAGAGTGTACAAAGAAAGACGTACTTGCTTTCATTGTGGAGTTGTTGGTCATATCCTTAAAGATTGTCCACACAAGAATTTGGGGAAATGTCTAGAGAATCCAAAATTGGCAAGACCGTTTGTGAATCCACTAGTGAAGTCAGTTGTGAAATCTGTTGATTTGAATCATAAAGTGGATAAAGGAGTTAAGCAGCCAGTTGTCAAGATTGCATTTGCTTCAGTGAAGACAGTGGAGAAGGTTGGTTTATCTGGAGAACTTGCACAACCGAAAGTGAAATTGTCAAGACCACAAAGACGACGAAGAAATAGAAGGTTGAGAAAGCTTTTGGAAAAACATGTGGTCAAAGACAATGTTGAAACTTTAGAGTCATCAAAGAGAGTGATAAAGTTCAGGTTCAATCCAACTAGAAACCAAAGAATCAAGTTTCTATTTCTGAGAAACAATCTCCTAAAATAGAGGAGAGATTTGATTATGTTTTGAAAGAAATTGTTTATTTTGATGAGTCAGGCCGACCCATGACCACAATGGCTTGTGTTTTGAAAGAAATTGTTTATTTTGTTTGTGTTTAGGGAAATCCAAGGAGGACTGTCGGCAACCATTGGTATGTTGATAGTGGATGCTCTCGGCACATGATGGGAAATCTTAACTTATTGGAAAATGTTAAAGAAATCCAAGGCGGATATGTGGCTTTTACAGGAAAGAAAGGAGGAAATATTTCTGGTCAAGGCACTGTGTCAAATGGAAGATTGAGCTTTGAGAAAGTCAACTATGTGGAGCAGCTCGAACATAATCTGTTATCTGTTTCACAAGTTTGTGACAAAGATTTATCATTTCACTTTAATAAGTCAGAGTGTTTGGTGTTAAAACCTGGTTTTGAGACACCTTAAGAACAGATACTTATGAGAGCTCCTCAAAGGAATGATACTTATATGCTCGACATGAGCACAGCGACGACAGCTTCGTCAGTTCCTACTTGTCTTCTTTTGAAAGCTTCTGAATCCGAATCAAATTTATGGCATCGGAAAATGGTTCATATCAATTTTGGAAAGATGAATTTTTAATCAAACATGGGTTAGTTTCTGGTGTCCCGGCCATGAGGTTTCACGTGAATGAAGACTGTATTCCATGTAAGAAAGGAAAGCAGCACTAGAAAACTCATCAATTAAAGTTGGTCAATTCTATTGTGACTCTTTTAGAGTTGTTGCATATGGATTTGTTCGGACCGATTAGTGTCAAAAGTGAAGGCGGTAAATCTTATTGTTTGGTGGTGACCGATGATTATTCAAGATTTTCTTGGGTAAAGTTTCTTGCTTCGAAGGATGAAACTGCTGAAATTCTTAAGTTCCTGATTGTGGGGCTTGAGACATTATTCAAACTTCAAGTCAGGAGGATTCAGAGTGATAATGGCACAGAGTTCAAGAATGAAAATATGGGTTTATTTTGTTTACAAAAAGGAATCCATCATGAATTCAGTGCTCCTTATGTTCTTCAACAAAATGGTGTAGCTGAGCGGAAGAATAGAACTCTTATTGAGACAGCTCGAACTATTTTATCTGATTCCAAGAAGCCCGTCACTTTTTGGCCAGAGGCGGTGAATATAACTTGTCATGTTCTCGATAGGGTTTTGACCATGAAGAAGAATAACAAGACTTGTTATGAATTGCTGAAAAATCAAAAACCTAATTTGGTGTTGGAACCTAATAGTCCATAGAAATCAATTAGATTTTGTTTTGTATAACTTTAGATTTTTCGGTCGAAAACATCTTTCGATCAAAAGATTTCGATCGAAACTTCTTTAGTATAAATAGTTATGTCTTTTGTATTCAAGGAACGATTCTCATTTTGTATTGTGATTTGCAAATTTATCAAAGAGAATTTATGTGTGTCTTTGTTGTTAATTCTTGATTATATTGCTGGACTAATGAAGATAATCATCATGATTATATGCATCTTGTGTGATTGATAGTATCCATATTGTTCATCTTTGATTTGATCATTTCGGTGTGACTTGGATTTCTGGATTGATTCCGCCAATTCAGAGAGTAATTCAAGACTTTATCCTTAAATATCAGCACATCTGAGGGAATCACAAGTGGTATCAGAGCTGTTGGTTAATAGCTCTTGGTATTCAAGAAGAATTTTAGTCAAAATTGATCGAATTGAAGTAATTTGGGTGCCATTGTTGCTGATTTGAAGCTAATATTGATGGAGATGAAGTTTGCATCAAGTTTGGAAACTTGATTCTTTACTCGGGTCATCACAGAAAGTTTTTGGTCAATTCAAGTGTTCTTCTATTGAATTGTCCGAAAAGTCAGTTTGAAGAAGCCGAAAAGTCTGTTTGAAGAAGCCGAAAAGTCTAGTTGAAGTAGCTGAAAAGTCTTTTTGTAGAAGCCGAAGAGGAGAAATTTCATACTTTTCGATCGAAAAGTATTTTCCAAAATTTCATCTTTTTGAAATATTCAGACTTCTCGACTGAAAAGTTTTGTCCGAAAAGTTATTTGTTCGAAATTTCATCTGTTTTACATATTCAGACTTTTCGACCGAAAAGTATTGTCCCAAGTTTTCGACCGAAAAGTTCTAAGTTGGAATTTTTTCTGATTTCGACCAAGTTTCAAATTACAAATACAAAATGGCTGGAAAGGTATACGAGACTTTGGGAATCAATTGTGAAGGGTCCTCATATTCTGAAGTCTGCAAATGCTGAGGGGTTAGTGTCGATTGCTGATCCTGATCTTTATTCAGAGGAAGATAAAAAGTTAACCGAGAGGGATAACCGAGCATTGGGTTATACTATTCTAGCACTTCTGACTGAGTTGTATTAGAATTTTGAGCAACATGAAACCGCTCAGGGTTTGTGGAACGCCTTGTGCTTAAGATTTGAAGGTAATGCAGCTCTTCAGGAAAGTAGAACCGATCTTCTACTGAAGCAATATAACATGTTTAGTTATAAAAAGAATGAGACTCTCAGTGAGCAGGTAACCAGGTTTACAACCATGATAAACAGATTGAGAAAAATGGGAGTGAAATTTGAAGAATATGATCTAGGGAAGAAGCCGTTAGACTCATTGCCAGATTGCTGGAGCATACCTTGTATGCTAATCAAGAACACAACTCCAAAACTGAAGAGTAAAACCCTTGATGATATTATTTGTCTACTCGAGTCTTATGAATTGGATGTAAAGAAGAGAGAACTGAACAACCAAGATAAACAAAATAACTCAAGTTCAACAAATGTAGCACTATTCTCTGGAAGTAGTGGAACAAAATATGAGAAAAACAAAGGTTGTTGTGAACATTCTTCTGGTGAGAAAGTCAAGTTAACTGGACAAATCCCTGAAGATGAGATTGCTCTATTCAGAGTTTTCATGAGCAGCTTTGATGTATTGGTGACAGGAAAGTTACAACCTGCTGTGCATGATGTAGTGGATCTTGTTCAGATCAATCCTAATGACTTGGAATATATGGACTTGCAATGGCAGATGGCCATGATCGCTGTAAGGGATAAAAAGTATTTGCAGAAGGTTGGGAAGGATAAGTTGCAGTTTGGGAAAAAGGTTGGTTTTAACAAAGCTAAAATCAGGTGCTACAACTATCAACAGCTTGTTCACTTCACTCGTGAGTGTACCAAGGACAAGAAAAAGAAGGTTGAGGGAAGCGGAGTTAAGCTATGGAAATGATTGATGAGACTGACAAGTCAAAGAAGGCTCCAACTGCACTCATGTCCAAACAACTTAGCAATTGTGAATGGGAAGATGAGATCGAGGATGCTGAGGATGAACTGGATGAAGCCTTGATGGCTGAAATTGTAGATTCAAAGAAACCAGCTGAAGTTGCCAGTGACTGTACGCTCAAAACAGATTCTAAACGAAGGGGCAAAGCTGTTGATTCTCATGAAACTTCATCTAAGAGTGAGGTAAATTCTAATAATAAATTTGACATATGTTCCTCATTGTGTGTAGAACGAATGAAAATTATCATGTAGCAAACACGTTTCTGCTTGCTGAAAACGATAAACTAAAAAGAGTAAACAAAGAATTGAAACAAAATGAAGTAAATTTTACAAGAAAAATTAAAGCATTATTGAAAGACAATGTAACATTTAAAGAATATTTGGATAAAAAGGACGCTTTAATCAAACATTTTTCAGAAAAACTTGTCAACTCTGAAATTGAGTTAATAAAAGAAAGGGTAATTGTTGCAAAGTAGAAGATGCAACAAAATGTCTTTGATGAATGTGTGAGTAAACAGAGAACTATTTACATCAAAGACGGGTTGGGTAACAACAAAGTTCCACATCCTGAGAACTTTGTACCATTTCCTTAACCGCATGAATCAAATGAGTTGATGAATGCAATTAACTCTAATTTTCATGATATGCATATAAGTGTAGATATAAACTTAGGATGTGTGGATGATGATGATAATGAACTTGATGGAGTGAAAAGTTTTTCAGCTTTCAATAAACAGTGCACTAGGGAGTTTATTAGGGACTGCAAATAGTACCTAGATGTTGACTGTAATCTAGATAAATTTGTTTTAGTTTCTAGTCTTAATGTTGATGTAAACAATATTGATGTTTCTGATTCTGATTATGATGTTTCTTATGTTTCGACATGTTTTACTAATGGTTGTGATGATTTTGATTGTGTGTCTGAAGTGTCATCAACATCCACTTTCTTTGATAAAGTGGTGCATACAGCTAGAGATTATGTCCCACTTCATAAACTCTCAAGTCAAATTGGTGATGTGGTCTTAGATGAGTTTGGAAATCCTCTGACTCAAGATTATGATTTGTCAAGTGAGAGACCAAAGAAAAATGATGTCATAGCACCAGAGAAACATATTCTTACCAGTGAGACAGAGAGAAATAAAAATGTCAAAGTTAAAGTGAGTGTACCAACAACTGTCCAAAGAAAGTCTTGGTGCATCAAAGGCAAATCTATTGATGTCAAAGACAAGTTCATTGATCTCAAATATAGGCCTATTCATATCAAAGAACAACTAAGAAAGAAAGGTTGTGGCCTAAAGAGTGAAGTAGGCGAGTGTTCAAAGTCAAAGTCAAAGTCAAAGCCTAAGAGCTACAATTGCTTTGTGTGTGGTCAGGTTGGTAATTTTGCGAGAAATTGAAAACACAACTCTAGTAAGTCAAGGTTCACAAAGAACAAAGAGAAAGTTAAGAGAAAAGTTACTCGATATTTCAAGCAAGCGTCTGAGAACGACAGTGTGTCAGAGTCCGGAGTGACACAAAGATACAGTCGTGATTTCTTGCTTTCTAGAAATTGTCATGCTTTATATTCTAATGTTTGTCGTGATTATGTGCTACCAAAGTTTGAGGATACACGTGTCCCAAAAGGTTCACAATATGTGAAGAAACTTAACCAACAAATCAATTTTGCTAAAGAAAAAATGACTAAGAAATATGCGAAAAATGTTGGTTATGTTTGGAAAGTTAAAAATGAACAGTCTTCACATATGTTTGGAACAAAGAAGAATATAAAATTGAAAGAACAAGTTGTTGTGACTAAGACTGTAAAAGGTCAAAGTTAGCCCGGGTCAAAGATGATATGGGTATCTGTTTCTCATTAATTTTGTCTTGAATGTGCAGAGTTTAACCGGGAGGACTATTAATAATGCTTGCCATGTTGATTGCGGTTGCTGAAGGCATATGACTGGACAAAGAGAAATTATAGAAAACTTTCCGGCTGTTGATGGTGGTTTTGTTGCGTTTGCTGGAGATAAAAAGGGAGGAAAAATAACTGGTCAAGGAATAGTGTTGAATGAACAAATAACATTAGAGAAAGTAAATTTTGTGTCCCAATTGGAATTCAATTTACTAAGTGTTTCTCAAGTTTGTGATACAGACATACCAGTCCATTTTACTACAAAGGAATGCTTGTTCTTAAAGCCTGGACCGGTTATTCCAGAAGAAATGATTCCGATGCGTGCTCCAAGGAAGTTCAACACATATGTGGTTGACATGAATGATCATACTACACCAGTAAATGTTTCATGTTTATTATCAAAGGCAACAAGTTCAGAATCTTATTTGTGGCATCGAAGAATAGGTCATGTGAATTTAAAGAACATGAATAACTTGGTGCATAAAGATTTGGTGCGAGGTTTACTAGAGAAAGAATTCATAATTGAAGAAAATTGCATGTCATGTGGGAAGGGAAAACAGCACAAGAAGTCCCATCCAAGAAAAACCATAACAACTTTTACTAGACCTTTATTTCTCATACATATTGCTTTTTTTGGTCCAGTTCGAGTTAAAAGCATTGCGAAAAAGTCATATTTTCTTGTTATCACAGATGATTTTTCAAGATTTTCATGGGTGTTTTTCCTTGCAACAAAGGATGAAACACCTGAAACAATTATTGATTTTGTCAAACGAATAGAAAACATCTGTGATAGCAAAGTTTCAATCATTCGCATTGACAATGGAACAGAATTTAAAAATAAACTGATAAATTCATTTTGTGCAAAAAAAGGAATAACACATCAGTATAGTGCTGCAAGAACACCACAACAGAATGGAGTAGCTGAAAGGAAGAACATAACTTTAATAGAAGCTGCTCGAACAATGCTTGTCGATTCCAAGTTGCCTATTATCTTCTAGGCTGAAGCAATAAACACGACATGTTATGTACTAAACAAAGTTCTTATGGTGAAGCAACTTACAAAGACTTCCTATGAACTATTCTATAAACGAAAGTCGTACATCAAGTTCTTCAGAGCATTTGGTTGTTCTTGTACATTGTTAAATATACAAGATTCATTGCCAAAATTTGCAGTTATTGGTGATGAATGCTATTTCTTGGGTTATTCTTCATATCAGAAAGCTTATAGAGTGTACAACAAGAGAACCAAAATTGTTCAAGAATCGTTTTATGTGGAGTGGCAAGAACTAAATACTCCTTCAGATCAAAATGGACCTGACTGGTTCTTTGATGCTGAAGTAATCTTCAAAACTTTTGATCAAGAACATCAAATGGATTCTAATGAATCAAGTACTTCGGGTACTGTAAATGAGTCTTCCTCAAGCAGTGATCTATCTGTTGAAAAGTTTTTGGTTGGACCACAGAATGTGACGATTCAAATTGAGATGTCTGAGAATATTACTACATCAACTCAAACACAAGAAGATCTTGTTGATAACTCTGTCATTAATGTTTATTCTGAAGTACAGGAAGTTCCAAGTACTGATGATGAACCAGCAGTTAATGAAGTTCAGTTGGATCCTGTAAATGATCAGACTGAGGATGTAATTCAAACAAGTTCTTCAAGTGTTGAAGATTCAAATAATCGATTACAAGAGTTGAATGATACAAATCTGCCAGAATCTATGGAAGTTGAACCTACTCCAAATCATTGAATTTATTCTCCTCATCCAGTTGATAATATTATTGGATCTCTTGAAGATGGAGTAAAGACAAGAAGTCAAACTAGAAATATTAATGTCTGTTTGTACTCCTGCTTCTTATCTCAAGAGGAACCAAAAAATGTTACTGTTGCTTTACAAGATCCAAGTTGGATTGAAGCTATGCATGAAGAACTGCTTCAGTTTAAGAAGTTAAACGTGTGGCATCTTGTGGACTTACCTGAGGGAAAATATCCAATTGGAACGAAGTGGGTCTTCAGAAATAAAAAGGATGATCATGGGATTGTAGTTCGAAACAAACCTCGTTTGGTTGTACAAGGTTTTTATCAAGAGGAAGGACTAGATTATGATGATGTATTTGCTCCTGTTGCACGAATTGAAGCCATATGTATCTTTTTCGCTTATGCATCGTACAAGAAATTTACTGTATATCAAATGGATGTAAAAACAGCTTTTCTGTATGGGGTGGTAAAGGAAGAAGTTTACATGAATTTACCACCAAGTTTTGAAGATCCAGCACATCCATTTCAAGTGTATAAGCTTGATAAAGCACTGTACGGGTTACATCAAGCGCCTCGTGCGTGATATGAAACCTTTTCAACACATCTTACATCGAATGGCTTCTTTTGTGGAACAAATGACAAGACCTTATTCCTGAAGGAATATGATGCTGATCTATTAATTGTACAAGTTTATGTCGATGATATTATCTATGGGTCAACAAATGAAGCTCTTTACAAAGAATTTGAACAAGTTCTGAAATTAAAATTAGAAGTAAGCTTGATGGGAAAAATACAGTTCTTTTTGGGGTTACAAGTTGAACAGTCTGAATCTGGGATTCTTATCCATCAGGCTAAATATGTGAAAGATATTCTTATAAAATTCAAGATGACTGATTGCAAATAAGCTTCAACACCAATTGCTCCTCATGAACCTTTAACTGTGGATTTGTTTGGAGTTGAAGTTAATCAAAAGATGTATCGGTCAATGATTGGCTCGTTGATGTATCTGACTGCAAGCCGACTGTATATCATGTTTGCTGTTGTTCCTGTGCCAAATATCAGGCAGTACAAAAAGAATCTCATGAATTGATTGTTAAACGAATATTCCGATATCTTAAGGGTCGAGTAAATTTAGGTTTATGGTATCCTTCTGATTCTGATTTTAATTTTTTTGCTTACACTGACAGCGATTATGGAGGTTGTAATTTGGACAGGAAGTCAACTTCAGGTGGATGTCATTTTTTGCGGGAGAGACTGGTGTCTTGGCAGTGTAAGAAACAAACGAATGTATCCACATCAACTGCTGAAGCTGAGTATACTGCCGCCTCGAGCTGTTGTTCACAAGTTATATGGATTCAACATCAAATGCTAGATTTTGGAGTAAATTTCCTAGAAACTCCGATTTATTGTGAAAACGAGGCAGTGCTCGGAATAGTAAAAAATCCTATTCAGCATTCCAAAACAATGCACATTGCGATCAGGTTACATTTTATTCGTGACTGTTTTGAAAATGGGTTGATTAAGGTGATCCATGTCGATACCCTAGAGCAAAAAGCCGATATATTTACAAAAGCTTTTTCAACTGATCGGTTTAACTCTTTGGTTGAGATGTTGGGCATGATTTCTTTTTAAATAAAAAGTCATAAAAAAAATATATCATTTTCAGAATAATAAATAGTCCATTTTTGAACTGAAAGACCTCAGTAATATGTTCCTCAAAAAGATTTTCTTTTAAAGTGTTAAAATTGTGTTATGTATGCTTTATATGTGTGTGTGTGTGTGTTAGCTTACTGCATGCTTATATTAGATAAGTTTGTTTTTATAGTGATTATGCAAAATAAATAAAGTCTAAAACACAATTTTAGGAGGAGAATAAAAGAAAAAGAAATATGCGGAGTTTATTTGGTTCTAGGTGTTTGAAATAAATAATGGTTGAAATAAATTCTCTCTTATGAGAAATTCTCTCTTATGTGAAGTATTTGACTATTATGTGATTAAAAAAAATGAAGTGACTGCAAATAAAGAAAATTATGTGTCTGATTGGCGTATATATAGGAAATGATAGTAAAATTGTGTGCTGAGCTTATGCATGAATTGAATATGATGGTGACATTCGGTTACAATTTTTGATGTGCTGGTTGGCTCTGCATATGTAAATTAAGCAATATTTATGTGATTAACTAAATTGCAATCTTAGTGTTATCCTCATTGAATATCGGTACTTTCATTCTTTGAATGCTAAGTGAATCCATGCATACCATGAGACCAGGATCTTGATGGGTTCTTAGCACATTTCGTTTACTCTATTGACTATACCCGTCAAATATACCATTTAGAGTTAAACATCTTCATATAGCTGATGGTTCTGATAAAAATCTAGGATGGAAACCAGGAAGCTAGTCTGTTTCGCCCTTTGAATCATTCGTGATTTCAATGGACATATCCAATATTCTATGGATATCCGTATACCCGAATCAAAACTGATTCAAATTGTTCATCATCAAAATATCACATACATGTTATTTCACCTGAATCAAAAATGATTCTTAACGAATTCCATCTCATATGAATCAATATGATTTAATGCTCATTTCATCAGAAACCAAGACAAAAGAATTGTTGGATCGGTGAATACAAGATGGTTCTATTCTTGTTGAGATTGGCGGAAATAATCACAACTAGGCAATGTAAACAAGTAAACAATAAGAATACTGATAAAAGCAATTTGTATTAAGCTTCAAGGTTTACAAGATTACAGAGAAAACTCTTAAGCAAAAAAGCACTCTCAGTGCTAATTATATAGTAACTTAGAATCAAGACAGACCCTTGATTCTAAGTATCAGATCTAACACAAGCCGTTGATCTTGTATTGAAGCTATTCTACATGTAACGACAATAACAACTATACTAGTTAACTTTACTCAAACGTTTTCTTAGGCATCATTTCTTGCATGCTTGGAGAAGAGCCTTGTGGTTCTTTATTGTCTGCACCAGTGACATTCTTTCTGCGTGGAGTGTGTCAGTGTTGCAGCAGAAAGTTGTCAGTGGTAATGGTTGCTCTATATAAGCCATTCAGCTGCAACGTTTGATCTTCAGTGGGAATGGCTATCAACAGCAAAGTTAGAGATCAACAGCAAGATGCAACCATCCAAAGCTGCTGATGATTTGCCTATCAGCAGCATCAAGTGTTGATGCTGCTGAGAAGCCAATCCGCAACAACTCTGGTCTTTAGCAGATAAGGCTATCCGCATCAGCTTGTTGGTCAGCAGCCAAACTGTGAGGTACGCAGCATTT
Source organism: Smallanthus sonchifolius (assembly GCA_023525975.1). Lineage (NCBI taxonomy): Eukaryota > Viridiplantae > Streptophyta > Magnoliopsida > Asterales > Asteraceae > Smallanthus > Smallanthus sonchifolius. The sequence continues at coordinate 32,609,616 of CM042045.1, forward strand.
GTACTTAGAGAATTTTATAGCCATCAGTCTTTATTTCTACAAACTCCCCCTAGACTGATGCTTCCAAAATTCTCTTACTTCTTTTGTTGCTGAAGTTTTTCCATGTTGCTGACTATTCTTGCAACCTCATAGCCTCTCTGGTCCTTGCTAGGATTGTTAAGAGGAAGCTCAGATAGAGTCTTGATGTCTTTGCTTGGCATTTTGAAGATAGCCTTGCTTGAACACCTCATCTTTTGTCCTTTAACATCTGTCGATGTGAACTCATCCTTCTCAGCATTGTAGGACCAACTGATGAATGGGGAGTGGGATTGGAGAGGTTTGAGATCAATAATTTCATCTTTGCTAGGGTTGAAATGATGATTGATCACCAGCAATAGATGTCTCCCACCTTCATTCTCAGGCTCATTAGCTTCACCTAGCTCCATCATTCTTCTTAGATCTGAATCTGGAAGCTGCAATACCTCATCAACAGTTGTATAGATTGATCTTCTTTCTTCTGTTCTTCCCCTGAAGACTTCAAACCGTTGATCTTGAGTGTTGTATAACCAGTTGACGATTTCTCTTGAGTCTTCTGGTTTGGTAGGAGGTTTGCTTTTCTTTTCTTTTTGGGAGGTTGTTGATGAGTAGGAGCAGGGTGGGAGGACTTTGTGGGTGGAGAGGAGGGAGGTCTAGGATGGAGAGAGGAAGGTTTTTGTATAGAGGAAGTTGTGGATGACGGAGAAGGCTTGGGTTTCTTTGGTTTCCTTTCTTCTTCTTAATTGATTACCCTTTTCTTTGAGCCATTCTTCCCCACTCTTTCTTCCTCTTCCTTCTTAACTTTAACATATAGGTCTTGCAGGTTCATGAAGCGCATTGGACCCAGCCTTTTTCCACTCTCTCCTCTAGCCTTTAGGATGTCAATCATGACCTTCCTTTCTTCATGGGTTCTTCTGTTAAAGGCAATGGTCTTCTTGGATTTCTGTTTGGCTTTTTCTTCTTCTTCAGCCCTTTTCTTATTTCTCAATTGACCTTGCTAACCCATGAAGGCTCTATAGATTTCTTTATTTGATAGTTTCTCAAGGTAGTCTGCATCCTCACCTTGAGAAATCAGAGCCTCTATCCACTCCTCTCTCATTTCTTTGGCTAGTTCAGAATCAGTTATTCTGAACTTAGCCTCTTCCTTTTTCTTCTTCTCTCTTTCTTCTTCTTCTTTATTGAATTGTTCCTGCAGCTGAAGAGCTAGAGCTTCATCTTCTTCTATTTGGAAAGCTGCAGGAATCTTGACTTTCAGATCATCTAGCTGCTTAGCATACAGCTGGATATGTTGTTCTCTGAAGAGAATGGCTGCTTTTCTTTCTTGAGCTTTTCTTAATTTAGCTATCTCCTCTTCTTCTCTTCTTCTTCTTCTTCTTCTTCTTCTTCTTTCCTCCCTTTCTTTCTTCTCTTTCAATAACCTTTCTGCATCTTCTTCTATCATAGGTCTCTTCCCCTTGTCTTTGTTGGATGCCTCTGCTTCAGCTTCATTGACCTCAACAATAGATGCAAGAGATGCTGTTAGGATCTCAGCTTCAGCTTCATTGGCATTTTGTAGAATGGACAAGGGAAGGAAATTTTATTCATATTCTTCCCATTCAAGACCTGACACTTCTTTCCACCCTTCCTTCACCTTCTCCTTTTCTCTTCATTTGGATTCTTCTTCTGTGTTTAGTCTAACTGTTGGTGAGGAAAGGAAGGATAGGTCTGAGTCAGAGTCGGAGGCATCTATTGCAAGTTGTCCTTACTTTTCAAGGTGAGCTTTGATGGTTTTTATCATTTCTTGACTCTCTAAGGAATTTACGTTGCAGATGTGTGTTCTGAGCTCGAAGACCTGGTGAAGGAAGTCTGAATTTAGGAGTAGAATCTCATTGATGTTGATTGAGAGAGTTGATCCATTACTCAGGAAGAATGTGAAGCCAGAAGACCCAGTGCTCGACCATCCTAGCACTTCCAAGTCCCTGACCACTTTGTTGTACATAAATCTTCTCCAGCATACAACTTCTTATTCTGTTAAAATACTACTCCTGATTAAGTCAAGCCTTCTTGGAGCCAGTCTTTGTTTTGCTGCTGTTGAAGATTCTGTACTGTTTTCAAGATAAGCCACCCTTTTTGCTTCTTCTATTAACTGTTTAAACCAGGGCAGATTATCCTCCATTAAGTCATAGAACCTGTAGATTGCAAGTTCTGCTGAGAGATCTGTAAAGGTGTTGATGCAGCTGGATAGGTACAGTTCAAGAACTTGGAGTGGATTTAGTGCATTCCAGTTCAGCTCTTCTACTCCGCTGAACTCTTTCCCAATCTAGAATCTCTCAGATAGACCATCATACCCTCATGCCAGAATGGAGTCAAATTCTAACTTATTGGCAGACAGTGTGAATCGGGGGGCAATGTTTTGACTTATTATGGTTGCGGCATCAGGAAGTATGCTGACTGATGGAGGTGTGTCTTCATTTTGACTTTCATTCTTTAACACCTCATCAACAGCTTGAACAACTAACTTCCATTCCTCAGTGATTTCTTCCTCTTCATCTACTGAGTCTGGCAAGTCATGAACTTGAATAAAGGCAGATTTGAATAGGGAACTTTGAAATGCAGCCTGCTCTTGTATCCATTCGTCGAGGCTGTCAGCATCGTCTTCCACAGCAACTATCTCCCCCTTTTTGGTTACATCAGTGCACAGAGTCTGGTCAGTTTGAGTGCCCACTGAGACATGGGAGGGAGTAGTCACTGGAGGGCATTGATGGGCTTCATGCATAGAGACTTGGTGCCTTAGTTTTGACACTTCGGCTTCTAGCATTTCAACCCTTGCCGTAAATTCTATGTTATGAAGTTTCAGTCTATCCTCATCCACAGTTGTGGAATCCTTGGATCTAGATGGGGCCTTAGGCCTAGCCTCTACATCCCATCACCCTGGTTTTCTTGGCACCTAGGATTCCTCTTAGTGAAGAGTGTTTCAAAGGAAACATCGTCACTGTGAGTTGCCGTGGTTAGAGTCTTAGTGATGTTGTCACTGTCCTCCTGGTCAGTTGATGTACCAGGAGTAGTGACAACCCTTTTCACATTCACTCTATCATCACTCCCAGAGTGAACCTTCTTGGGTGATGAACTTGGGTTAGGTGCATTGGCAGCCAAGTAAATCAATACCTTCGAAATAGTGGTAGTTGGAGAAGGTATATCATCTAGACAAGGTGCCTCTTCACTTAAGTTCAGAGAAAAAAAATAATGGAATGTCTTAGTGGGTTGTTCTACGGATTCGGGATGTGATCCTAATCCTAATAGAGAAGCTTCCAAGGAAGTCTCTCTAATGATGTGGCTATCCCTTTTGATATTCTCATCAGAATTTTGGGATTCTAAATGAGGGCTTTTAGGTTGGAATTGGGCCTTTGAGACAAGAAGAGAAGGAGTCTTCTTGCTTCTTTTTCTAGTATATTTTACTGCAACTGGGGCCTTTTGTTCTAGTTGAAGGACAACATCAAAAACAGATGTAAGTAATTTATGTGCATGTGCATCCTTAGTAGTATACACAAGGGTTCGAGCAATGGAAGCAGTTTGTTGTTCAGGATTTGAAGTGGAGGGTGTGGGATCAGTATCAGCTGGGATTGTTGAACTGTCACCCTGGGTACTTTGTATGTTAATCATTGTAGATAACAATGGAACATTGACCCCTGAGAACTTTTTGGAAAAAGTCCTCATACTTTGAAAAATGTTGCTTTTATGACCCATCATAAGATAGATTTTTGCACTTTTTGAAAGCTCTTTTAATTCATTGTTAAAACCCTCCTGCAAGAACCTTGGGTACATATAAAATTGCTGTTTTGCACCCTCTTGAAGGTTGTATCTTAAACCTTCAAAGATGAGATGTGCAAAGTCGAATACTTGGCCAATAACCATACCGTGAACAGCATAGGTAAGTGCAGAGCTCACTTGATGCCATCCACTTCTCTTCTAAGATATGCATTGTAAAAGAGTGTGGCACTGATACTTCCATGGGGGGCCCATCAGTGCCTTCTCTATTGTGTACTCATTATTATCTCCAGTGTACCCTATGGATAGAAAGGTCCTCATATAGACTTCTTTTGAGTATGAAATGGCGGCCCCCTCGTCTTGAAGCTTGAGGTGTTTGCGAAGAGTGGCTTCAGAAATGGTGATGTCCTTTCCATCTACCTTGGTTTTGATTTCGGGTATCCCCTGTTCGGTAGAGTAGACGGCGGTGTTCCAAAAATCCTCCATACGAGGGATGTATATGGTAGGGTTGACGGTTAGTGCAAAATATATCTTTGATCGACACCGAAAGTCGATTATATCGTCAAACCCCTCGGACTTTTTCCCTTTTATTAAGTATGCTGAGAGGTTGTGGTATGGGAAAAACATATCATCGGGACGGTTTGTCACACCCCAACCGACGGCGGAATCATCGGGGCGGGACATGTAGAATGTTCATGAGCTCAAGGTTGACTAAATTGTAATATGTTAAATCCATTTCCATTTAAACAACATAATCAAGTTCAAATACATAATGAAATACAAATTCGTTCTTGAATTAAGATTAACTAGGTCAAAAGCCAATGTGTAGCATGTCTTGATCAAACTCATATGAAAGAACCTGAAACATGAATAAAATAAGGTCAACTAAAAAGTTGGTAAGTAATACACAGGTTTGTATATAGGTAGCATATAATTTGTAAACCAAATCCTTTACATAACATGATAAATAAGGCATTTATGGGGAGCAGCTATTGTGTAACCAACTATAATCAAACCTTTGTAACTAGCATGCAAAAATTGTGTTGTCGGTTTCAATCACCGCGCACCTGGGTGGGTTTGTCAGACTCAATAGATCTATCATTGAAAACCGTCGGCTTGTATAGTTAATGATTGCACATAATCGCATACAAAGGTTAACACAACTAGCACTCGGGCACAATGCTCAAATTTTGCACACATGTATGTAAATAGGATTTTGCACTTGTGTTGTTTGCGTAAATGTAAATGTGTAATGTGTATAGAGTTCATGTTCCACCCCAAAAGTGTAAAAGAGTAAAAAGGGGTTGTGAATACTCACTTGGTATGGAGATGTAGCTAACAAAGAGTATTGATAAAATAAGGGTTCTTGATACGCACGACTTAACCTAGATAGTAATGTATATTGAATCAAATCGGTGTACAAAGTTTAAGTCTAACATTGAAGAATGAAATTGTGTATAAAAAGTATTCAATGAAATATATAAAGTTGTAGTAATCATTTTTGGAACATTTGATTAAAGTTTGGAATTTAAGTAATAAAATAGAATTTTTATAAAATTGTTGATTATGGAAATAATGTATGTGTTAAATGTAAATTAATAAATAAATAAATGATTATAGTTTATGATATAATGTAAATATTGATTGTAATTAAGTATAAATAAATAAATGATTTTTGTTTAAATATTAAATAAATAATTATTATCTTATTTATTTATAAACTTGCAACTTAATCATTTAAAACATCATTTAAGTGTAAGATAAATATAAATTTAATTTTTCTAAATTTTTAAATAAACTTTTAAATAAATAATATTTATCTCTTCAAATACAGAAAACATATTTTTATAAAATTTGAAACATTTATTGATTAAACAATATAAAATTATAATTCTGTTAAAATTTCTGAGTCACACAAGACCGTGCCTCGGAAGGGCACGATCGTGCTCAAGCCACGAGCGCGACCAGGTTGATCAACAGAGGGCACAAACTAGACAAGTCAACAGGCACGACCGTGCCTTGGCCTGGCACGGTCGTGTCTATGATTCTTAGACACAACAGAGACTAGCCCAAAGGGCATGACTAGGTCTGGACAGGAGGACACGACCGCGCTGCTTATCCGGCACGACCGCGTTTCATGAGGCACGGCCGCGCTAGATGATTAGCGCGACCGTGTCTCTTCCAAATCAGACACGAATTGAGCAATTTTTGTATTTATAATGATGGAATTGATAGGGCTTTTGATTACTGAGTTATTACGAGTCTAATCACATAAATTAATTGTATGTAAATCATGTTTAATAGTGGAATCGATTAAATATTTTTTAAATGAAACTTAGGATCGGGTTCTTGTTAATTTCGATATTGAATGCCCAAATTAGATTGGGGCTTTTGATCTACAGAATAAATAGAAAGTTTAGAAGGTTTCAATTACCCTGTAAGACGATGAATTGGTACCTTACGGTAGGGGCGAGTTCCGGCGAAGGAAGTCCTGATTTCCGGCGTCTCCTGCTGCTATTCCGGCTATTTCAAAGGTTTCGGGAGTTTCAGAGGGGGTCGATGATGCGTTTGCTTGGGAGGATTGCCAGTCAAATTGGATCGATTGTTGGACTAATGAAAGAGGTTGGTGGTTTCGAGAAAATCGGCTTAAGTGGAGTTATTTTCCGTGATTATGATGATTAAGAACTTAATTGGGTTTGTAAATACGAGAAAACGGTTATGAAATCGAATGGTCCTGCGATTAAAGGCTGTTTTTACGTTTCAACTGATGTGAGGCGCGACCGTGTTGAAAAGAGGCGCGACCGTGCCAAGCTGAGGCGCGACCGTGCCAACAATAGGCGCGACCGTGCCAACAATAGGCGCGACCGTGCCTACTAGGGTTTTTGGTTATTTACAAAATCTGCCCTTGCAACTTCTGCTTTGACAGAATTATCTGGGTTAGGATTTAGGAGAACTCCTAACGGGATTACTAACTGGATTAACTCTAGGCGGTGTTACCACAAGATTATGAGTTATAATTCTTTGAATTGAATACGATCGGCTAATGATTAATGAGGTGAAGGTTTGAATAAGTATATGATTTAATGTCGTGCTGTTATTTTATTAGTTAAAATAATTTAAAATAGGGTCGGAAAATCAGGGATGTTACAGTCTCCCCATGTTAAGGAAATTTCGTCCCGAAATTTAACTAATGGATGCTATTAAAAATCAAGAAACAGGTAAAAGTTTTGGGTTCACGGTGAGTTTTGGTTGTCATATTCTGGGGAGTGTAACCCTTGACATGGCTTAGGCCAGGTACTTAAAGTTGAATATGAAGGGTGATAAAGAATTTTGTTTTGAAATGAATTTAAGGTGGAGATTGTCAAATAATAATTCTAAATTCTAAATGAAATATGTATTATTTGGAATGAATTTGATGAAATCTTGATAATTAGGGTTTGTGTAAGATGTAGTATAATATACTTTAAATTTGTCAGTGGGTAAAAGATTTCATAAACATTGTTCTAGGTCAAAACTTCACGTGACACGAGCAACGTTACTTCTGATAATATTATAGGACACTTATATTTAGGAAGTACCATCGGCATATCCACCATGTCCTTGTCATATCACATCAGTTTCGTTGTTACACATCATGATAAGTTTTAGGTCACAACACACGACAAAATTTCTCTATAGTTTCCATGCGCTGATTTTTATAATTCCGTGTGCACCCGTAATTATTTAAATCATCGTATGGTCCGTATAGACTGTTTCGTTGTGTGCGGGTAGGGGGGGCATAATTTCACTATGATCACGTCTATTGTTTACACATAAAAAGTCGTTAACAAGTAACTATGTCCCTAATCAGGTCAGTTCGCAACTAAAGAGTAGTAAGGTAGTAACACTTAAAGTTTCTTTGTTTGCTCGTGTTTGAACAAGAATACGTCAAACCCCGAGTCGTTTCAATGTATTATGGTCTTCAACTTTGGTGTACAAAGTGCATGACTATGTCTTGTGTAGAATGTAATCAATCCATTGCAATAATTGTAAGCAAATTTTTGTTTCGAGTATATAGTAAGCACACAAGTCTCATGTATGATCTAGTGTCACGTAGCTCGTAATCAAATAAGTCTCATATAAAGCGTAAATAATTAAGCGTCTTGTATTTTGTAAGTCAATGAACTCTGATGTGTAATGTAAACAACATAGTATTTTGTGTATAGTAGGAAATGAATTTCATGTAGAGTATTGGCAACTTAGCATCATGTATATTGTACAATGTGCACATCTTAGTGTAATGTACTTCGTAACCAAATAAGTTTCGTGTATAGTGTGGTCAATCTAGAATTATGTATCAATGAAGCAATTCTTATGTATCATGTATATTGCAAACAACTAAGTTTCGTGTATCATGTGCTCAATCCAGTAGCATGTGTATTGCAAATAAACGTGTTTCGTGCATTACGTAATCAATCGAGTAAGTTGTGATTTGTAGGCAACTAGTTTCATGTATCATGTAATTTGTGTAGCATTGGATATATTGATAATATTTGAGTTTCATGTACCATGTGGTTGCGTTGGATATATTATGAACGTGTATACGTAAGTATTGAACTTCGCGTGCGATGTATATTAACGGGTTTCGCATGTGTTCTAGTGTTGCGGACAAACGTGTTGTTTGGCGTTCTTGCATAATGTGGTAGTTGGGTTCGAATTCTCAAATTTCATTGAAGTCGATGGGGATGGATAACGTTTACGCTGTACGATCGTCTCTTGACGTGACAAGTGGAAGGTAACGAGGAGGTTCTGAAAATATTCGAGGAAACGTGTTTACAATTACAGATCTTTGTTTGAAAATAGGAAGTGATAAATTATTCTTGATTGTGGATATATAAAGTATTGAAGCCATTGGATCACATAATTTAAATAAGTAGACAATTTATGGAAAAATTCTTTTAAATTTTCAACTATCAATAAGAGAATATTTTTTTTAAGCGAAATTATTGGCTAAACAATTAGTCGTATATTAATTTAGCCAGGGTTTAGAAATATTTACTTAAACGAGGAAAACCATAATTATTTATCAATTCGAAATAATATAATATATATATATATATATATGTTTTATAAAATCGGTTGTATTAACTTTCCTTATCAGGTGGAAAGTTTTATGGAAAATTTATGTTTTTGATACTATCTAAAAGTTTGATAAATATTTTGTTTGAACAAGATAGCGAGGTTTTGTTTAAATCGAACATTAGGATGATTTGTTTATGAAGGAGATTGTTGGTAGTGTACTAAATCGTATTGAATGAAGAAGGTGATACTTGAGAAATTTTGATGAAAATATGATGGGTGTAATTCACACTCAACGTATTGAATTTATGAATAATAACTTTGGAAAATATAAAATTTAGTAATGCTTAAATGTATTCAAAACACAGGGAAATGTTCTCAAACTGAAATAAATAAGAAAATAATCCTGTTAACGCCTCCTGTAGTTTTCCACTAGGAAGAAGATAGTCGCCAAGATGGGCACCGCTATAGTTACTTGAGTAGTAGATCTGACTTCAGTTCTGGCGGTCTCCGTGCGATGATCTTGTATTTCTTTTTCGAGGATGGAGATTAACTCCTTTTGGTATCCTAATTGGTTTGCTAGGCTATCCATTCTTTGTCTTTGCAAGTCGTGTATTGCTCCCTGCTCTATCCTTTGCCTCTCGAATTCTGAATTTCTTACATATTGATGGAAGTCATTGGTTGGAATTCTCATAACACCAGGGGGTACCATGGTATGCCTTACCCAAGGGTTAGGAAGGTACGGGTCGGGCATTAGGTAGGGGTCTTTTAGTGGGGGTGGCAATTGATTGTGGAGGTGAGGTGTATGATACGGGTTTATGGGTACGAATGATCCAGGTGTTCGAAGTCTCGGGTCGGTGTTCCTAATTCAATCTACCCTTACATTAAATCTTGGTCTAGCAGCTGTGGGTGTTGGTGATCGATGTACGGGTGATCCGGTGTCTTCTTCCCAATCAGACTCTTCTTCGGGACGACATACCGGGGAGGTAGGAGAGTACATGCTTAGCAGGAGAACAATGGAAAGGTTGTAAGCGATAAATAAATACTGAGTGTCAAACATAGGAGTTCTCATAGGTTTAGAGTTTGACAAGTCATAACGCCGAGTCTTCTCAATAGTATTTTAGGAGTACACTTGACCTATAAGTAGTGTATCCCTGAGGAGAATTCCCTAGAAAGAGGGGTGGGTCACTAGGACACACTTAAGTACCCTATCTTTCCTTAGCCAGAATCCCTCATGGGCCTACACACTCTTCCAGCCATCATGTATTAATAACACTATTGTTGGGCTCATGGTCATGATGGGAATTGTTGTGAACTGGGCCTTGTGGCCCGAAAGTAAGGTTTATGCATTTCAGTGGGCTTTTGCTTCTTGGAGGATAGATTGACTGCTTAGTTTATTGTTGATGGACATTAGGCCCAATAGTTTAAAAATTTGTTGTTTAGAAGAGGTGTGGCATTATGTATGTGAGTTTAGGGGTGCATGAATAACTAAGTGTGTATGTGTGTGTGAGGAAACTCAGAATAGCACTTTTAAATAAGTTAAATAGGTAGCAATGAATAGGAGAAAAAGTGGGCAGGTAATGTGAGACATAGGTTATTAAGTATTGTATCATATGATGTAGTTATATAGTATAACATGTAAGAATATTCACATAAAAGTAATCATATAGCATGTAGATAGTAATGAGTGTAAGCACAAAAGTTATCAAGTAGTGTGACACATAAGTCTTTATGTATTGTATCACGTAGTGTAAATACTTATGATAGCATGTAAAAATATTTACACAAGAACTAATAATGTAACATGTAGTAGCATGGGATTGTATAGGTGTCCTAAAGTTATAGTCTAGGTCAAGAGTGTCTAATAACCTAATTCCCTATAACCAAGGCTCTGATACCAATCTGTCACACCCCAACCGACGGCGGAATCATCGGGGCGGGACATGTAGACTGTTTATGAGCTCAAGGTTGACTAAATTGTAATATGTTAAATCCATTTCCATTTAAACAACATAATCAAGTTCAAATACATAATGAAATACAAATTCGTTCTTGAATTAAGATTAACTAGGTCCAAAGCCTATGTGTAGCATGTCTTGATCAAACTCATATGAAAGAACCTGAAACATGAATAAAATAAGGTCAACTAAAAAGTTGGTGAGTAATACACAGGTTTGTATATAGGTAGCATATAATTTGTAAACCAAATCCTTTACATAACATGATAAATAAGGCATTTATGGGGAGCAGCTATTGTGTAACCAAGTACAATCAAACCTTTGTAACTAGCATGCAAAAATTGTGTTGTCGGTTTCAATCACCGCGCACCTGGGTGTGTTTGTCAGACTCAATAGATCTATCATTGAAAACCGTCGGCTTGTATAGTTAATGATTGCACATAATAGCATACAAAGGTTAACACAACTAGCACTCGGGCACAAAGCTCAAATTTTGCACACATGTATGTAAATAGGATTTTGCACTTGTGTTGTTTGCGTAAATGTAAATGTGTAATGTGTATAGAGTTCATGTTCCACCTCAAAAGTGTAAAAGAGTAAAAAAGGGGTTGTGAATACTCACTTGGTATGGAGATGTAGCTAACAAAGAGTATTGATAAAATAAGGGTTCTTGATACGCACGGCTTAACCTAGATAGTAATGTATATTGAATCAAATCGGTGTACAAAGTTTAAGTCTAACATTGAAGATTGAATTTGTGTATAAAAAGTATTCAATGAAATATATAAAGTTGTAGTAACCATTTTTGGAACATTTGATTAAAGTTTGGAATTTAAATAATAAAATAGAATTTTTATAAAATTGTTGATTATGGAAATAATGTATGTGTTAAATGTAAATTAATAAATAAATAAATAATTATAGTTTATGATATAATGTAAATATTGATTGTAATTAAGTATAAATAAATAAATGATTTTTGTTTAAATATTAAATAAATAATTATTATTTTATTTATTTATAAACTTATAACTTAATCATTTAAAACATCATTTAAGTGTAAGATAAATATAAATTTAATTTTTATAAATTTTTAAATAAACTTTTAAATAAATAATATTTATCTCTTCAAATACAGAAAACATATTTTTATAAAATTTGAAACATTTATTGATTCAAAAATATAAAATTATAATTCTGTTAAAATTTCTGTGTCACACACGACCGTGCCTCGGAAGGGCACGATCGTGCTCAAGCCACGGGCGCGACCGCGCTAGTCAGGGCGCGACCGGGTTGATCAACAGAGGGCACAAACTAGACAAGTCAACAGGCACGACCGTGCCTTGGCCCGGCACGGTCATGTCTATGATTCTTAGACACAACAGAGACTAGCCCAAAGGGCATGACTAGGTTTGGACAGGAGGACATGACCGCGCTGCTTATCCGGCACGACCGCATTTCATGAGGCACGGCCGCGCTAGATGATTAGCGCGATCGTGTCTCTTCCAAATCAGACACGAATTGAACAATTTTTGTATTTATAACGATGGAATTGATAGGGCTTTTGATTACTGAGTTATTACGAGTCTAATCACATAAATTAATTGTATGTAAATCGTGTTTAAGAGTGGAATTGATTAAATCTTTTTTAAATGAAACTTAGGATCAGGTTCTTGTTAATTTCGATATTGAATGCCCAAATTAGATTGGGGCTTTTGATCTACAGAATAAATAGAAAGTTTAGAAGGTTTCAAGTACCCTGTAAGACGATGAATTGGTAGCTTACGGTAGGGGCGAGTTCCGGCGAAGGAAGTCCTGACTTCCGGCGTCTCCTGCTGCTATTCCGGCTATTTCAAAGGTTTTGGGAGTTTCAGAGGGGGTCGATGATGCGTTTGCTTGGGAGGATTGCCAGTCAAATTGGATGGATTGTTGGACTAATGAAAGAGGTTGGTGGTTTCGAGAAAATCGGCTTAAGTGGAGTTATTTTCCGTGATTATGATGATTAAGAACTTAATTGGGTTTGTAAATACGAGAAAACGGTTATGAAATCGAATGGTCCTGCGATTAAAGGCTGTTTTTACGTTTCAACTGATGTGAGGCGCGACCGTGTCGAAAAGAGGCGCGACCGTGCCAAGCTGAGGCGCGACCGTGCCAACAATAGGCGCGACCGTGCCTACTAGGGTTTCTGGTTATTTACAAAATCAGCCCTTGCAACTTCAGCTTTGTCAGAATTAGCTTGGTTAGGATTTAGCAGAACACCTAACGGGATTACTAACTGGATTAACTCTAGGAGGTGTTACCACAAGATTATGAGTTATAATTCTTTGAATTGAATACGATCGGCTAATGATTAATGAGGTGAAGGTTTGAATAAGTATATGATTTAATGTCGTGCTGTTATTTTATTAGTTAAAATAATTTAAAATAGGGTCGGAAAATCAGGGATGTTACACGGTTTATGTCTACCTCTTCCATTATTGGGTTTGGAGGGAAGGAAGAAGGTTTTGAAAGGTGGTTAAGTATAGAAGGTTTTGAATGCTGTGGAGGTTTGAGAGAAAATGATGAGGGTTAGGTTGAAATTAAATGTGAAGGGGTTGTGGAGAAATTGATTTGAGTTATAACGGCATAGGAGGGAAAAAGCAAAGTTACTTGTACAATGTAACCTCATTCACTTTTCACTGTTACAGCTGTAATACACTATCGCAGTCATGGTAAAGACTGAACAGAATTTTTACAGCGGGTAAAAGTTAATTTAGACTTATTTTTACCCATCATCAGCAAACTTGGTTACTGTGGATTGGTTAAGCATGTCCGCTGCAAAGCTTGGTTGCGGCGGATGGTTAAGTCTGTCAGCAGCAAACTCAATTGCTGCTGATGGATGCAATGATCTGCAATAAGGATGTTGCTGATGACAGTTTTAAAGCTATCTGCTGCAAACTTGTTCTTGCTGATAACTTAAAGTAGTCAGTGGAAAAATCTTTGCTGCTGATGGATGCGCTAATCTGCAGCCAGGATGTTGCTGCTGACAGCCTTAAAGCTATCTGCAGGAAACTTGTTCCTGCTGATAACTTAAAGCAGTCAATGGTAAAATCTTTGCTGCTGATGATTAAACCTGTCAGCAGCAAGAAATGAATGCTGCTGACTTATAAATTTTATTTATAACAAAAGATAAACACATTTACAAAAACAACATTTTAGTGGCATATTTTAATCAAAGTTCATCATACCAATAGATTCAACTAAATATCTAAATCTAGCTTCATCAAAAGGTTTTGTAAACAAATCAGCATATATCTCATTGGTATGAACTTTGGTTAAAGTAATTCTCTTTTTCTCTGCTTGATCTCTTATGAAGTGATACCTGATGTCAATGTGTTTTGTCTTGTAGTGCTGCACCGGATTGTTTGTGATTGACATAGCACTCATGTTGTCAATGTGGATTAGAGTTGCCATGAAATTCATCCCAAAATCCAGCATTTGATTTTGTATCGAGACGACTTGTGCACAGCAACTTGAAGCTGCAATGTATTTTGCTTCTGCTGTAGTGGTTGAAACACATGTTTGCTTCTTGAACTGCCATGAAATGAGTCTCCCTCCCTGTCACACCCCAACTGACGGCGGAAACGTCGGGGCGTGAAGCGTGCAGACTGTTCATTGCTCATGGTTTGCTAAAGTTTGAATATTTAATAATTGTTTTCATTACAATCAATAAGTTCAATCAAAACACAACCAATCCATAAAACAAAAATGTAAATTACATAGAATAAACTGGTTTAATTGAATTCTAGGTCCAAAAATCCTATGTATAGCATATCTTGATTACTTCAAACATTGGTACCTGAAACATGGTTAAAACAGGGTCAACTAAAAAGTTGGTGAGAATACATAGGTTTATTCGTGTGATAGTAAAAACGTGTTGTGTACATACAGTTCAATACAACATGTCAATTAAGGCAATTGTGGAGAGAAACTATCGGGTGACCTATACAATCAAACCTTTGTAACTTGCACGCAAAATAGTGTTGTCAGTAACAGTCACCCTACCTGGGTGGGTTTGTCAGACTCAGTAGATCTACCACTATTTACTGTCGGCTGATAGTTAATGAGTGTACATGAAGAGCATAATAATTGGTCTACACACCTAGTACTCAAGCACAAAGCGCAAAATTGTATATGCATAGGATGGAACTGTATATGTGTATAATTGAAAACATGTAAATAGAACGCATGTTCCACCCCAAAAGTTTGTAAAATAAAGTAAAAGAGGGGCTATGTAACTCACGTGTTATGCAGAGTGTAGGTTGCACAAGCAAATGGAAAACAGCGGTGTGTTGTAGATTGCTAGATTCGACCTAATGAACAATATATGATTACGTATTATTGAGTTGCGTTATTCGATGTCGGAAGCGGATTTGTTTAAGTTTAAACGTGTAGGGTTTGTTTTAAAATACTATTTATTTATTTAGAATATTATATATATTTATTTGTATAAGTTTAAATAATTAATGTTGGTTTGGAAACAAGTGTAAGGAATATAGGTATTCCAGTAATTAGTTTATAAAAATGATTATATAAACTGTAATATATTTTATCAAATTAAAAGAATAAAAAAAATAAAGATTCTGTTAAGGGGAACACGACCGTGTTCGTATACGGCACGACCGTGCTCAGCTCGTACGCGACCTCGCTTGGTCGGTAACGCGCCCGTGGTTGGTCAGAAGTCACAACAAGAGTCTGTTCATAAGACACGACCGTGCTCGTACTCGGCACGACCGCGTCTAGGGTTTGACTAGGTCAGGATTTGGTTCGCTCGATAAACACGACCGGGCCTTTCTCGGGCACGACTGTGCTTGGTCAGGCACGACCGCGCTCATATGCTAGCGCGACCATGTCTGGTCAATTTCAGAAGCAATTATTCTAGTTCTTGTAATAAAACTGATTAGAAACTTAGGGTTTTCATTGAGAGAGTGTTTGCGAATCCAACCTACTATTTAATTGGATTTATATCACGTCTAGCGTGTAGTTTGATTAAAACCATTTATTTATAAAAACTTGGATTCAAATTGGTAAAATCGTGTAATGTGGTTACGAATTAAGTTGGGGCTTTCGATTAGCTTGGAGAGACGATCCTAATGACCTATTACTAACCTGTGTTGAATGGGCAACCAGTGCAGACGGCTACGGTGAGACTTCGCGGCTTTTCTTGATCGACAGACGAGATAGGGACGATGTAATGATGGATTTAGGGTTTAAGGAGGCTTATATAAGTCGCGGGTAGGTATTGGATTAACTTAATTCGTTTGATTCTTGCCCCAATTACTTGATTTGGTTTAAAAAAAAGAAGTCGGTTTAGAATTTGCGAGTATTCGGACGATTGCATGTGTATTTGGTCGGGTATACGTCGCAACTGGTCGAGTAACTTCTTCTACAAGTCACGCGGTTTCTAAAACTCGTTTGAATTCTATTTTTGGACACGATTTGAGTCGGTTTGACCTTTTCAGAGTCAAACTGTAAAAGAGGCGCGACCGTGCTTAACGATAAGCACGACCGTGGTCATGGCACAAGCGCGACCGTGCCTAGGACTAAGCACAACCGTGCTTGTGTAGGTTTTTTGGAAGTTTCAAGACTAGTCCTTGCAGTTTTGTAATATTGATGTTGTTTTGAGTTTTGGTCAAGTTTGGTCCTCGAGGTTTGTAAGATGGTTTTAGTTAATATTATAATATAATGGATGCGTGTATATTTGTTATTGCACATGGAAAATGCATGTAAGGTTGGAATCGGAATCGTCTTTTATTGCACGACATAAAATAAATAGGAAAAATATGAAAATCAGAAAGGTTACAGTATCCCCATGTTGAGGGAATTTCGTCCCGAAATTCAACTAGTTGAGGCTACTGCTTCAGCAAAAAGATGTGGGTACTTGAGCTTCATTTGGTCTTCTCGTTCCCAAGTAAACTCGGGTCCTCGTTTAGATTCCCAACGAACCTTGACAATAGGAATACGGCTGCGCTTGAGTTGTTTTACCTCACGATCCATAATCTCGACTGGTTTTTCAACGAAGTGCATCGTCTCATCAATTCGCACATCGTCAAGAGGTATATGAAGGTTTTCATCAGCAAGACACTTCTTGAGGTTGGATACGTGGAATGTAGGATGTACGTTGCCAAGTGATGGAGGTAACTCGAGCTTGTAAGCCACTTTCCCAATCCTTTCAAGGATCTTGAATGGACCCACATAGCAAGGTGCTAGCTTGTCTTTCTTCCCAAAACGGATCACCCCCTTCCAAGGAGACACCTTTAGAAGTACAAGATCACCGATTTGGAATTCCAAGGGTTTGCGTCGTTTGTCGGCATAGCTCTTTTGCCGACTTCTCGCAACTCGAATGTTGTTACGGATTTGAATAATCTTGTCGGAGGTTTCTTGAATTAACTCGGGACCGGTGATTTGTGCTTCACCAATCTCGTTCCAACAGATGGGAGAACGACACTTACGACCGTAGAGAGCTTCAAACGGAGCCATGTCGATGCTGGTGTGGTAACTATTGTTGTAGGAAAATTCGATAAGTGTCAAATGTGAATCCCAATTGCCACCAAAGTCGATGACACAGGCTCTCAGCATGTCTTCTAGGGTTTGGATTGTTCGCTCGGTCTGACCATCAGTTTGGGGATGGTAGGCCGTGCTCAAATCCAGTCGTGTACCAAGTGCCTTTTGAAGAGATTGCCAAAACCGAGAAGTGAAACGAGCATCTCTATCGGAGATTATGTTCAAAGGAACACCGTGACGACTCACGATCTCGTCGATGTAAATTCGGGCCAATTTCTCAACCTTATAGTCTTCACGGATAGGCAAGAAGTGTGCGGACTTAGTGAGACGGTCAATGATCACCCAGATGCTGTCGTAACCGCTCGAAGTGCGAGGAAGTTTAGTGATGAAATCCATAGCTAGATTCTCCCATTTCCACACGGGGATTTCCGGTTGTTCAAGTAAACCAGAAGGACGTTGATGCTCAGCTTTGACTTTAGAACATGTGAGACATTTTCCTACGAACAAAGCAATGTCTTTCTTCATACCAGGCCACCAATATTGTGGACGAAGATTTTGGTACATTTTATCCGCACCAGGATGGATAGAATATCGAGACTTGTGTGCTTCGGTCATGATGAATGCTCGGAGATCGTCACGATCGGGAACCCAAAGACGATTTAGAAAATAAAGCAAGCCATTGGTTTTAGTCTCTAATTGGAATTCAGCACCACAAGACATTTCCATATACATATTGCCCTCGGTAACCGAGACATGTTGAGCTTCTAGAATACGAACTTGAATATCGGAATGGATCTTGACACTTTGAAGCATGCCATGTTCCTTGCGGCTTAGTGCATCGGCTACAACATTAGCCTTGCCGGGATGATAACGAATCTCGCAATCGTAATCGTTGAGGAGTTCAACCCAACGTCGTTGTCTCATGTTGAGTTCCTTTTGGTTGAAGATATGTTGGAGGCTTTTGTGGTCGGTGAACACCACACATTTCATGCCATAGAGATAATGTCTCCAAATCTTCAACGCGAATATGACAGCACCCAACTCCAGATCATGCGTCGTATAATTCTTCTCATGGATTTTGAGTTGCCTTGACGCATAAGCGATCACCTTGCCTCGTTGCATGAGAACGCAACCAAGACCTTGGTTTGAAGCATCACAGTAAACAACTAGATCATCTTCACCTTCAGGAAGGGTGAGGATAGGAGCATTGTACAACTTTTGCTTGAGAATTTGGAAGGCTTCTTCTTGCTTCGGTCCCCACTCATAGGGTTTACCTTTTTGGGTTAAGGTAGTGAGGGGAACAGCGATCTTGGAGAAGTTAGAAATAAACCTTCGGTAATAACCCGCTAAACCAAGAAACGATCGAACTTCGGTAGGGGTTTTAGGAGCTTTCCAATTCTTAACAGCTTCAATTTTGGCGGGGTCAACATGAATTCCATTTTCATTGACAACGTGACCCAAAAATTGCACTTCTTTTAGCCAAAAATCACACTTGGAGAACTTGGCGTATAGCTGTTCGGTTTTCAAGAGGTCCAAAATCAACCTAAGATGTTGCTCATGATCTTCCTTGGTCTTGGAATAGATCAAAATGTCGTCAATGAACACGATAACAAATTTATCAAGGTATGGTCTGCACATGCGATTCATGAGGTCCATGAAGACAGCAGGTGCATTGGTTAGCCCAAAAGGCATAACCATGAACTCGTAGTGACCATATCTCGTTCGGAAGGCGGTCTTGGGAATATCCTCCTCTTGCACACGGAGTTGATGATAACCAGATCGAAGATCAATCTTCGAGAAGTAGGTAGAACCTTGGAGTTGATCGAAGAGATCGTCAATCCTAGGTAAAGGGTAGCGGTTTTTGATTGTAAGCTTGTTGAGTTCTCGATAGTCAATACACATGCGGAACGAACCGTCCTTCTTTTTAACAAATAAGACCGGCGCACCCCACGGTGAATGACTCGGGCGTATGAACCCTTTGTCGGCGAGTTCTTGAAGTTGGCTTGCAAGTTCTTGCATCTCGGAAGGTGCAAGCCGGTATGGAGCTTTAGCCACCGGGTTTGCCCCAGGTACAAGATCGATGCGAAATTCCACTTGCCGAACTGGTGGAAGACCGGGCAAGTCATCAGGAAAGACTTCGGGAAAATCCCGAACGATGGGGATGTCTTGTACACTCCTCTTTTTGTTTTCTTTTTGTATAACATGGGCTAGGAAAACCATGCATTTCTTTCGTATATACTTTTGGACGGTAATGCATGACATTAGTTTGAGTCCTTTGCAAGGTTTCTCACCACAGACCGTCAACGTTTCACCGGATGGGAGTGGTATACGGATGCATTTTTCAAAGCACATGACTTCGGCATGGTGCTTTGACAACCAATCCATACCTATGATGACGTCAAAACTCACTAATGGCATTGGTACGAGGTTAATTGGAAAGGTGTGTTTATTTAGTTCTAGGGAGCAATCATAAATGATGGTGTCAATTGTAACGGTGTTACCATCGGCTACTTCAATGGTAAAGGTTTTCTCTAGTTTAGACCGGGTTTTTGCAAGTAACGGTTTGAAGTCTAGTGACACAAAACTTTTATCGGCTCCGGTATCAAATAGTATAGAAGCATAACGATTATTCATAAGGAACGTACCGTTAACCACATCAGTTTTGGCCTGAGCCTCATTGGCGTTGATGTTGAAAGCACGCCCACGAGTTCCGCCTTGGTTAACATTGACCAGTCTTGGGCACTGGTTACGGAAGTGGTTCGGGTCGCCACATTCGAAGCAAGCACGTCCATTTGCAATGGCTGGGATGGCTTGGTTAGTTGCTTGATTATTGGCTTGATTTGCTGGGTTGGTTTGGTTGGCAAGTGCCTTGGCTCGACAAATATTGGCTGTGTGGCCATGTTTCCCGCAGTGGTTGCAAAGACGACAAGGTATGCCTGGAGGGTGATGATAGTTGCAGGTGTTGCAAAGTGGGTGGCTGCCCCCATAGGGTTTCTTTGCTAGGTTTTGAGCCATGGGTGCAACTTGATTCACTGGAGCAGCCGGAGTGATTACAGCACAGTTCTTGACCTTTCTCTTCCTAGTGTTGCGGTATGGTTCAGTTTGGACTTCTTTGACATGAGCGGGAGGTGTTGTTGTGTCAGAAACTTTCTTGGCACCCTTTCTTGTAAGTGTACCCGCTTTAACATGGTTGTCAGTAAGTGTGGCTGACAAGCGGATAGCATCCTCCAGAGTAGCAGGATTTCCTCCTACCACAGTATCTTGAATTTGTCTAGGTAGACCACCAATGTACTTTTCAATACACCTAGACAGAGGTGTAACCATGTGTGGCACAAGTAGACTCAGCTCGTGGAAACGGGTGGTGTATGCTAAGCTTTCACCACTATCTTGAGCAAGATCCCAAAATTCCGCTTCCATCTTTTTCATCTCATTTCGAGGACAGAATTCCTCAGTCATGATCCTCTTCAACTCATCCCACGGCAGTGCCATTGCTACATCCACTCCCCTAGTCCTTTTCTCACCATTCCACCAAGTAAGCGCCCTTTTTTGAAAGACACTAGTAGCATGACGAACA
Organism: Smallanthus sonchifolius; assembly: GCA_023525975.1. Lineage (NCBI taxonomy): Eukaryota > Viridiplantae > Streptophyta > Magnoliopsida > Asterales > Asteraceae > Smallanthus > Smallanthus sonchifolius. The sequence goes on from CM042045.1 coordinate 32,630,508, forward strand.
CGGAGGTTGTCGGGACAGTCGCTATTGATGAAAGTGCTCTCAATGCTTTCAAACCATTGAAGGAGTCCCGTGGCTCCTTCGTTGCCATAGAATTTGAGGGGATTACAGGAGTTGAAGTGTTTGAAGGTGCATTGTGGCGTGTTGGCACCACCACCACCTCCAGTGTTAGCACTCCCACTTGCATGACCATTAGTGTTGTTGTTGGCTTGGGTAATTTGATTCACCAGCTGTGTGAGTAGAGCAGCCAGGTCAGTGTTATTGCTGTTGTTGCTGTTGTCACGACGGGGAGGCATTCTACAGATTTAGACACAATAAGAGTTGTGAGAATTTCTTGGATTAAATAGAAGGATAAATAGATATAAGTAGTTCATAGTTTGGATTGTACTCAAATAGTGACATAATCACTCGAGTACTATGCCATATTAAGGTTAATTTAAACTTATATAATTATCAAGAAGACGTGCTTTAGCCTATAAGTAAACACTCATTCCGGGAATTCCCAGGAAAGCATACGGATCCCTCGGTTGATTGGGATTTATATGAAATACTTTCCTAGACAGAAAGCCCAGAATACAGGTGTCACTCTTCCAGATTGCACGTGTCCTTTAACAATTAAACAAAGTCTAAAAACCTTAACGGGTGTAAAAGAAAATTTTATAGACCAAAGTCTAAGAATATGATTCAAGTTATGTTGATGATGACATGGAAGTAGGCATGAAGGATATGTGGTTTAGGATATGGGTAGGGATATTGTTTATTTAAGTTGTTATTTATATATACATATAAAACATTTAGCATATATCACATAGCATGTAGCACATAGCATGTAGCACATAAATCATGAAGCATGGCATAAGTGGGTATCCTAAAGTTATAGTCTAGGTCAAAGGTGTCTAATAACCTAATTCCCTATAACCAAGGCTCTGATACCAATCTGTCACACCCCAACCGACGGCGAAAACGTCGGGGCGTGAAGCGTGCAGACTGTTCATTGCTCATGGTTTGCTAAAGTTTGAATATTTAATAATTGTTTTCATTGCAATCAATAAGTTCAATCAAAACACAACCAATCCATAAAACAAAAATATAAATTACATAGAATAAACTGGTTTAATTGAATTCTAGGTCCAAAAATCCTATGTGTAGCATATCTTGATTACTTCAAATATTGGTACCTGAAACATGGTTAAAACAGGGTCAACTAAAAAGTTGGTGAGAATACATAGGTTTATTCGTGTGATAGTAAAAACGTGTTGTGTTCATACAGTTCAATACAACATGTCAATTAAGGCAATTATGGAGAGAAACTATCGGGTGACCTATACAATCAAACCTTTGTAACTTGCACGCAAAATAGTGTTGTCAGTAACAGTCACCCTACCTGGGTGGGTTTGTCAGACTCAGTAGATCTACCACTGTTTACTGTCGGCTGATAGTTAATGATTGTACATGAAGAGCATAATAATTGGTCTACACACCTAGTACTCAAGCACAAAGCGCAAAATTGTATATGCATAGGATGGAACTGTATATGTGTATAATTGAAAACATGTAAATAGAACGCATGTTCCACCCCAAAAGTTTGTAAAATAAAGTAAAAGAGGGGCTATGTAACTCACGTGTTATGTAGAGTGTAGGTTGCACAAGCAAATGGAAAACAGCGGTGTGTTGTAGATTGCTAGATTCGACCTAATGAACAATATATGATTACGTATTATTGAGTTGCGTTATTCGATGTCGGAAGCGGATTTGTTTAAGTTTAAACGTGTAGGGTTTGTTTTAAAATACTATTTATTTATTTAGAATATTATATATATTTATTTGTATAAGTTTAAATAATTAATGTTGGTTTGGAAACAAGTGTAAGGAATATAGGTATTCCAGTAATTAGTTTATAAAAATGATTATATAAACTGTAATATATTTTATCAAATTAAAAGAATAAAAAAAATAAAGATTCTGTTAAGGGGAACACGACCGTGTTCGTATACGGCACAACCGTGCTCAGCTCGTACGCGACCGCGCTTGGTCGGTAACGCGCCCGTGGTTGGTCAGAAGTCACAACAAGAGTCTGTTCATAAGACACGACCGTGCTCGTACTCGGCACGACCGCGTCTAGGGTTTGACTAGGTCAGGATTTGGTTCGCTCGATAAACACGACCGGGCCTTTCTCGGGCACGACTGTGCTTGGTCAGGCACGACCGCGCTCATATGCTAGCGCGACCGTGTCTGGTCAATTTCAGAAGCAATTATTCTAGTTCTTGTAATAAAACTGATTAGAAACTTAGGGTTTTCATTGAGAGAGTGTTTGCGAATCCAACCATATTATTTAATTGGATTTATAACATGTCTAGCGTGTAGTTTGATTAAAACCATTTATTTATAAAAACTTGGATTCAAATTGGTAAAATCGTGTAATGCGGTTACGAATTAAGTTGGGGCTTTCGATTAGCTTGGAGAGACGATCCTAATGACCTATTACTAACCTGTGTTGAATGGGCAACCAGTGCAGACGGCTACGGTGAGACTTCGTGGCTTTTCTTGATCGACAGACGAGATAGGGACGATGTAATGATGGATTTAGGGTTTAAGGAGGCTTATATAAGTCGCGGGTAGGTATTGGATTAACTTAATTCGTTTGATTCTTGCCCCAATTACTTGATTCGGTTTAAAAAAAAGAAGTCGGTTTAGAATTTGCGAGTATTCGGACGATTGCATGTGTATTTGGTCGGGTATACGTCGCAACTGGTCGAGTAACTTCTTCTACAAGTCCCGTGGTTTCTAAAACTCGTTTGAATTCTATTTTTGGACACGATTTGAGTCGGTTTGACCTTTTCAGAGTCAAACTGTAAAAGAGGCGCGACCGTGCTTAACGATAAGCACGACCGTGGTCATGGCACAAGCGCGACCGTGCCTAGGACTAAGCACGACCGTGCTTGTGTAGGTTTTTTGGAAGTTTCAAGACTATTCCTTGCAGTTTTGTAATATTGATGTTGTTTTAAGTTTTGGTCAAGTTTGGTCCTCGAGGTTTGTAAGATGGTTTTAGTTAATATTATAATATAATGGATGCGTGTATATTTGTTATTGCACATGGAAAATGCATGTAAGGTTGGAATCGGAATCATCTTTTATTGCACGGCATAAAATAAATAGGAAAAATATGAAAATCAGAAAGGTTACACTCCCAGAAACTGACATCCCCCTGATGTGGACTTTTTATCCAAGTTGCATCCCCCATAATCACTGTCAGTGTATGCATACAGATTGAACTTATCATTTTTAGAGTACCATAGCCCAAGTCTCGGGGCTCCCTTTAGGTATCAAAAAATTCTATTGACAACTTGAATTTGTGAAATCTTTGGAGCTGTTTGGAATCTTGCACAGAGATATACTGCAAACATGATATCTGGCCTTGAGGCAGTGAGATACATGAGAGACCATATCATTGCACGGTACTGATGTTGATCAGTGTCTTGACCATCTTTGTCTGGAGTCAGCTGATGGTGAACTTGCATAGGGGTTCTTGCAGCAGAGCAGTCAGCCATCTTGAATCTTTCCAAAATGCTCTTGACATACTTGGATTGGATGATGAAGATTCTATTTGGAACTTGTTTGACTTGAAGACCTAGAAAGAAATTTAGTTCACCCATTGAACTCATTTCAAACTTTGAGTGCATTAGGATCTCAAAGTCTTTACACAACTTCTTCCTTGTTGATCTAAAGATGATATCATCTACATAGATTTGTACCAGTAAGATTTCTCCCCCTTCATATTTGATAAACAAGGTCTGATCAATGGCACCTCTTCTGAAGTTGTTGCTTAGTAGATATCCAGACAAAGTTTCATACCAGGCTCTTGGGGCTTGATGTAGGCCATACAGAGCTTTGTCTAGCTTGAACACTTGGTTAGGATGTGGAGGATCTACAAAGCCTGGAGGTTGTTTGACATACACTTCTTCACCAATCTTCCCATACAGAAAGACACTCTTGACATCCATTTGATAGACCATGAAATTCTTGGATGCAGCAAATGCCAGGAAGATTCTGATGGCCCCCAGTCTGGCAACAGGAGCAAAGACTTCATCATAGTCAATTCCCTCTTCCTGAGTGTAGCCTTGAGCTACAAGTCTGGCTTTGTTCTTGACTACAATGCCTCTCTCATCTTGCTTGTTCCTGAATACCCATCTTGTGCCAATGGCAGATTGACCAAGTGGAAGATCAACAAGCTTCCAGACATCCTGTCTCTTGAATTGTAGCAACTCTTCCTGCATTGCTTCAATCCAACTGCTATGTTGCAGAGCTTCATCTATCTTCTTGGGTTCCACCTGAGATAGAAAACATGAAAACAAACATATATTAGCCTCATGAGATTTGCTTCTTGTTAGAACTCCTTGGTGAACTTGGCCAATAATATTTTCGAGAGGATGTTCCTTGTTGATCCTTTGTGCTGGTACCACCTCCAGCTGTATCCCTTGCTTAAGATTGCTTTGATTTTGATCATGGATTTCTTCATTCATGGTTGAAGAGTCTTCAAGATCAACAGCTACATAAGTATTATCAGCAATAGTATTTGCAGCATCTACAGCATTTACCGAGGAGTCTTCATTCAAATTTTCATTTTCAGACAAGTTGCTGTTGGTGACATTTGAGAGTGTGGTTCTAGCTGCACTTGCTTCTATGGCTTCCATAACAGATGGAGGATCAATTGACGGTCTTTTCAGACTGATAGAAGATTTTGGAAAATCCAGTTTGTAGTCAGAGGAGAAAGTGGAAGCAGGTGCTTGTGAAGAGGAAGACTCCATATTTGAGAAGATGAGAGGCTCAAATATTTGGGTGAAGGAGTCTATGTCAAAAAGCCAGTTTGGGCCTTTTCCCTATTCACAGACAATGTGTTCTCTGCATTCCACATTGGCTGATTCTTCCATAATTCTTGTTCTTGAGTTGAATACTCTGTAGGCCTTGGATTGAGAGGAATAGCCAAAAAAATATCCTTCATCACATTTGGCACCAAACTTAGGAAGAACCCCATGTGTAATCAGAATTGTGCATGTACATCCAAAAGGTTTTAGAAATCCAATGTATGGAACTCTTTAGAACCATAGTTCATAAGGTGTCTTGTTGAGACGCTTGACTATGAGAACTCTATTTTGCACATAGCAGGCTATGCTTACTGCTTCTGCCCAGAATGTGAGAGGCAGTTTTGAGTCAGCCAACATAGATCTTGCTGACTCAATTAGAGTTCTGTTTCCTCTTTCAGCAACTCCATTTTGTTGAGGAGTTCTTGGAACACTGTATTGCCTTTCGATTCCCTTGCTCTCACAGAAACAGTTCAAAGTGTGGTTCTTGAACTCTGTGACCTGATCACACCTTATTATCTTTACCTTATGATTGCTTTGATTCTCTACCCTAAGTATGTAGGATTTGAAAATTTCAGCAGTTTCATCTTTTGTTCTCAAGAAGTATACCCATGAGAATCTGGTGTAGTCATCAGTTATCACCAGACAGTATGACTTCTTACCCATTGACATAATATTTGTAGGACCAAAGAGATCCATATGCAGCAGCTGTAGTGGAGTGTCATTTGTATTCAAAGTCTTGGGCTTGTGAGAGCTCTTGTGTTGTTTCCCCTTCAAACAAGCAATGCAGTGATCTTCTAGCTAGAATTCTTTGTCAGGAAGCCCTCTGACAAGATTATCCTTCACCAATTTGTTGATAGTTTTGATGTTAACGTGGCTTAATCTTCTATGCTAGAGAGCTGATTCATTAACTGAGGCTTTTGACAGAAAATAGGATATACTGCCAGATGGAGTGACCTTATTCATGTCAAGCACATAAAGATTTTCTTTTCTCTGAGCAGTTAATAAAATCTTTTCTGGAGGAGGTTTGGATAAGCTAGGAGACAGTACAAAGCATTCTTTGTCTGTGAAGAGCATCCAATGCTTTTGATAGACCTGGGAAACACTCATGAGATTGAAAACTAATTCTTTGACATAATTTACCTTATCAATACTCATTCTTTCATTTGACACAGTTCCTTGTCCAGTAATAGATCCTCCTTTTGAGTCACTTCCAAAGGCAACATATCCTCCATTGAAATGTCTGAAGTTGGAGAGGATGGATCTGTTGCTTGTCATTTGCCTGGAACAACCACTGTCTACCACCCATGTGTTATTCTTGTGACATGGCTGTCCCTGCACATGAGAGAGATCTAGTTAGTGGGAGGAATCCAAGAGCTCGTATCCTTAAAGAAAAGGGTTCTCGGATTTTCAGTATCAGCATGTTTGCAATCAACAGAACCAATGATGATTCTTGGAGGAGTTTTGACTTTCCAATGCTGAATTGGTGGTTTTCCAGCTCTCTTTGCTTTGTCAGCAGCTGATGTTGCTTTGGCTGCTGACAAATTTGCTTGATCAGCAGCAGATTTTGCTACTGAGAACTTTGGCTTATCAGTAGATTTTGTTGCTATTGATTGTTTTACTTGAGGAGCAGCGGACTTGGTTGCTGCTAAAGGCTTGTCCTTTGGTTTCTTGGGCTGTACTTGATCAACAACATTTTTGCTAGCTGCTGATGGTTTAACAACAAATGTATTCCCATCCTTCTTTACCTTGTTACCAGATGGTTTCTCTGTAGAAGTTCTTTTGTTGATAGGCTTTTGGTTAATCTGGTTGAAGGGATTAAACTTACAGTTTGCAGCAAAGTGGTTTGATTCACCACAAATGATGCAAGATTGTTGAGGTTTTGGCATCTTCTTCCTTGGTGGGAAGAGGGAGTTTCTGAAATGAGTTGCCTTGGCTTCAAAGCTTCTTACCTTCTTGTTTATGTTCGTCTTTCAAAAGCATGTTGCTTGAGGATTCTTTGTTGCTGAAGGTAGTAGAAGCAGGTGCTGGCAGTATGATTGTATTTCCCACATACAAAGCATGATTTTGCCAGTTTGTCCCTCTGAAAGTACACATAGTCCTTTCTTTTGAACAAGTCTTTGAAGTTCTAGGGGTGAGCTTTGTTGTGCTCAAAGGTGGCTTCTTCCAATGTCTTTTGAACATATGAAGCCTTCTCTCCTGGCGCCTGACATATGTCAAACACCTTCCTTTGTTGGTATTTGGATAGAGGCTTTGAGTTGGTGGAGGTTGAAGACTGTCCCTTTTCAACAGTTACCTTTCTTCCTTCTAGAGGATAGTTGATTCTGATTTGTTTGGTTGGCTGAGATACTGGTACTGTTTTTGAAGGGATGAAAGGGCTTGGATTGTTGGCTTTAAAAGCTTCACAGATAGGAGGTAATGAAGCTTTATGTTGACTCAGACTCGGATGAAGAAGTGCATTCTTGCACAGGGGTTTCTTGGACAACAGGGTCAAGATTTCGGTTGGCTATGTCAAGGTTAGAAAGATTGAAACTTGGTTCATGGATAACTACATAGTTAGTGGGAGGAGGAACAGCATTGTAGGGTTGTTCAGCTTGAAATCCAAGACCAGCAGTTACCTTTTCATGAATTTGAGCATCCAAAAGTCTTTGCAGCTTTTTGGATGCAAATTCATATTTTTCCACATGGACCTTTTGGTCTGCTAATTCGGCCCTTGTAGCTTTTAAATTAACCAGAAGGTCATCAATTTGAGTTTCAAGGTTTGTTTGTTCATTTTTTAATGAAGAAATTTCTTTCTTTAAACAATCAATTTTTTCCTTGTAACTGTTTTCAACCTTTTTAAATTCAGATTTCATTTGGTGAAATTCTTCATTTTGATCTATGAGATTCTGGTTATGTTTCCTATATCCAAGAACCTTATCAATACAAGCCTGAATACACAGATTTTCATATACCTGAGGTGGTTCCTCTGATGTGTCTGCTATGAGAGCTTGATTGTTGGCAGGAATATCCTCATACTGGAAGCTCCAGTCAAAGTCAGCAGTTCCAACAGCTGTACAGGCTGCAGTTTACGCAGTTGGAGTGGCCTGTTGCTGTCTTGGTTGAGCTTGGTGAGCTTGCCTGGTATGAGCAGCAGCTGGGTTTGCCTTTGGTGCCTTGCATTCCTTAGCAAAATGACCAAGTTGGTTACAGTTGTAACACTTCAGTTTACTTTTGTCTAAGCCAACCCTGGTGTTAGAGTTGTTGATTGGAACGGGTCTTCCTGTTCTTGAGTAGAACCTTTTTGCTCTTAGAGAGAGCATGGCATAGGAATGTTGTATGTCCATTTCATCAAGATCATCTGAATGAAAACATTCCGGATCTTCCTTGATAAAGGACATATTGCTTGAGTTTTCAGAGACAAAAGCAGCAAAGGTTGATGTTTGAGGTGGGGTTTCAAGAAGAAATGGTGAGTTGTCTGATTGAGAGGTTGGAGTTTGGGGATGAGTGAAAATGGGAGGATAATAGTTGCTTAAACTAGAACCTGAGTGGTTGGAGTGGAGGGCAGAAGAGGTGGTGGTGGAAGTTGAGGCTGTTTGGTAGCTTGAGCTTCTTTCCTTGGCCTGAATCATTTCTAATTCATAGGTTTTTAGCATACCAAAAAGCTCAGTCATCTGAAGAGTCTTCACATTTTCAGTTCTTCTTATGGACACTGTGTAGAGTGTCTAGCAACTGGGGTAGAGATCTGATGAACTTCTTGAGAATATCTTCATTCTCCAGCTTCACTTTTGAGCACTACAGCTCATCTACAAGATAAGTATATCTGTTAAATAAAACAGTTAGAGACTCACCTTCCTTCCAGACGAAGTTTTCATATTGCTGCTTCAGGATGTCTGTTCTATTTTCTTTTACTTCCTCTGAACCAGCAAACATCTTCTCAAGAGCCTCCCATAGCTCTTTTGCAGTTTTGTATCCTCTGAAGTTGTGAAAAACTTCATTTGGTAAGCACATCTGAATGGCTCCCAAATCCTTGAAATCTACCTCCATTTTCTGGATGTCTTCATCAAAGTATTTGGAGGATTCTTTGGGAACCAGTGTACCTCTGGAATCAGCAGAGGCGACCATGGGTGTGTATGGTCCATCCTTTATGGATTTCCACATCCCATATTCTTGATAGCAGAAGAAGCTTTCCATTCTGTTCTTCCACATATCATAGTGTTCTCCAGACACCAGTCTTGGTGGTCTGCTGATGCTTCCAGTGTCTTCAACTCCACTGTTTTGTGCCATTTTTTGATTGGTTATACTGGGTGACTTTAGCAAAGAGATAGTTTTGAATAGAACCAGAGAATGATTAAACAAGTGTGAGTTTGTTTAATCTGTGAGCCAAAGCTCTGATACCACTTTTTTTTTAAGCCAGAGAATGATTAAATAAGTGTGAGTTTTTTTTTAATAAAACTAGAGAATGATTAAACAAGTGTGAGTTGAAGTTAATCAAAAGATGTATCGGCCAATGATTGGCTCGTTGATGTATCTAACTGCAAGCCGACCGTATATCATGTTTGATGTTGTTCCTGTGCCAGATATCAGCCAGCTCCAAAAGAATCTCATGAATCGGCTGTTAAACGAATATTCCGATATCTTAAGGTCGAGTAAATTTATGTTTATGGTATCCTTCTGATTCTAAATTTAATTTTTTTGCTTACACTAACAGCGATTATGGATGTTGTAATTTGGACAGGAAGTCAACTTCAGGTGGATGTCAATTTTTGGGGGAGAGACTGGTGTCTTGGTAGTGTAAGAAACAAACGAATGTATCCACATCAATTGCTGAAGCTGAGTATACTACCGCCTCGAGCTGTTGTTCACAGGTTATATGGATTCAACATCAAATGCTAGATTTTGGAGTAAATTTCCTAGAAACTCCGATTTATTGTGACAACGAGGCAGTGCTCAGAATAGTAAAAAATCCTATTCAGCATTCCAAAACAATTCACATTGCGATCAGTAACATTTTATTCGTGACTGTTTTGAAAATGGGTTGATTAAGGTGATCCATGTCAATACCCAAGAGCAAAAAGCCGATATATTTACAAAAGCTTTTTCAACTGATCGGTTTAACTTTTTGGTTTAGATGTTTGGCATGATTTCTTTTTAAATAAAAAGTCATAAAAAAATATATCATTTTCAGAATAATAAATAGTCCATTTTTGAACTGAAAGACCTCAGTAATATGTTCCTCAAAAAAAATTTCTTTTAAAGTGTTAAAATTGTGTTGTGTATGCTTTCTATGTGTGTGTGTGTTAGCTTACTGCATGCTTATATTAGATAAGTTTGTTTTTATTGTGATTATGCAAAATAAATAAAGTCTAAAACACAATTTTAGGAGGAGAATAAAAGAAAAAGAAATATGAAAAAGAAATATGCGGAGTTTATTTGGTTCTAAGTGTTTGAAATAAATAACGGTTGAAATAAATTATCTCTTATGAGAAATTCTCTCTTATGTGAAGTATTTGACTATTATGTGATTAAAAAAATGAACTGACTGCAAATAAAGAAAATTATGTGTCTGATTGGCGTATATATAGGAAATGATAGTAAAAGTGTGTGCTGAGCTTATACATGAATTGGATATGATGGTGACATTTGGTTACAATTTTTGATGTGCTGTTTGGCTTTGCATATGTAAATTAGGCGATATTTGTGTGATTAACTAAATTGCAATCTTAGTGTTATCCTCATCGAATATCGGTACTTTCATTCTTCGAATGCTAAGTGAATCCATGCATACCATGAGACCAGGATCTTGATGGGTTCTTAGCACATTTCGTTTACTCTATTGACTATACCCGTCAAATATATGATTTAGAGTTAAACATATTCATATAGCTGATGGTTCTGGTGAAAATCTAGGATGGAAACCAGGAAGTCAATCTGTTTCGCCCTTTGAATCATTCGTGATTTCAATTGATATATCCAATATTCTATAGATATCTGTATACCCGAATCAAAACTGATTCAAATTGTTCATCATCAAAATATCACATACATATTATTTCACCTGAATCAAACATGATTCTTGGCGAATTCCATCTCATATGAATCAACATGATTCAATGCTCATTTCATCAGAAACCAAGACAAAAGAATCAAAAAGATTCATATCTAATCCATCTGGATTATTTTTCTGTGCTAAGAATGCTACCCTCATGCTGGTGATTAGATTATGTTTTGGTGAAACTTTGTAATTTGTATTGGCTTAATCCATCTTGATGTTTGGATACACTTTGTATTGATAAATCTTACCTTAAATGTCAAATAATATCTGCTGAAATATAAGAGTACTTGGTGGACAGTTACCGAGAAGCCATCCATTGTTGAAAGGCTTACACAGACAATCAAGAGTCTAGAACAAGCTTTAACTGGTGAAATATTAGCACGGATATATGATGGTGAGAAGAAGATGTATGTGATAAAGAGATGTGATGGGAATATTCAGTATTTTGACAGAAGCTCAAAGTTAAATACATTGCCATACTGTGATATTAGAAAGCTAAGTCATTTGAAGATGATCAATCCATCGATTAATTCATTTGCTGCTAATTTTGAAGAGTATTTAAAGAGAGAGTGTGGAAAAGCTATGTTTGAAAACTTGAAGCCACATGTGCCTGAATGCATAAAGTTGAAAACAAACGATAAAGATGGCAAAAGAAGGTTTAGTTACATTGTGAAGCCAACTGATATAGTTTCAACTGTATACATTCCTGCACGTAAAGAGACGTTCATCAAAAACTTCAAGAAGTGGATGTATGACAGCAAAACACATGAAGCTGTGATTATGCAGGATCATTAACTAGATGTCAGAGATTTTTATCCAGTTGATTTGTTTAGCTTTTCTGATGAAGATCTGAAGATGCTGTACAAGAATCCTATCAGATGTGATATGAGCACGGAGATTAAAGTTGAGGCAAAGTTGTATATGAGAGTCGTGGCTCGATGTTCGTCAAGAAGACATGAAGCTGAAGTGATCAAGAAGAGACTTTGTAACACCCCCAAATTCCACTAACGGAGTTTTACCGTTTGGTGCGTGACAAACCAGGATCTTTGTCATTAGTTACGTCAAACGACACTATATGGGACATAAATGAAATATCACAAAAGTTCAGAGTTAATGCATAAGCATTTTAATAAGAAAATAAATGCGCAAAACAAATGCGCTAAAGTATTATAAGAAAAGTAAATTGTTTTAAATGTTTGCATAAGGATGAAATGATAGTAGGACTCCATGCATGTCCTAAGTGTGCAACATGTGCCTTAGCGACCTGAGAAACATGTAAGAAAAAGTGTCAACACGAGGTTGGTGAGTTCACAAGTTTACAAGTGAATAAACTGTTTAAGTGTTTGCAGGATCCACATACGTAAGTCACACCTATTGCTAGCTAGACAATGTACAAGTTACTCTAAGCGTTCGCAACCGAAGCTGACTGTTTATGTTTGGGTGCCTTCCACCATTGCTAACATCCACAATGGCAAGTGTTTAAGACAATTTACACCAGTTCAACCTCCAATCAAGTTAGCGCGACTAACCAGGGTGGGGTTTGTCAAACCCAGTAGTACTACTCAAATTTCCTCGCTATACTCCATATATTAATGGTCTGAGTGTGTAAGGACTTTGCATGTTATGTTTGCACTTAGGTAAACAAGTGGTAATGAAACAATGGGAAACAAGTAAAATACTGTTTGTTTGTATGCATGTTTCTCCCCAACGGGAAAACAAGTAAAATGATGTTTGTGTATATGCATGTTTCTCCTTAACGGGAAAACAAGTAAAATACTGTTTGTTTGTATGCATGTTTCTCCCCAAGGGGAAAACAAGTAAAATGATGTTTGTGTATATGCATGTTTCTCCCCAACGGGAAAAAACAAGTAAAATACCATTTGTTCGTATGCATGTTTCTCCCCCGATAGAAAAACCAGTAAAAAGAGGCCGTGAAAACTCACCTAAGTCGAAGTAGAGCGTAGTAATTAGAACCACACAAAGATGCAACACTCACCACGAATGGATTGCACATGGACAATCTATGAATGCCCTAGAATAAGATGTGACAGTTAGGAACACGTAAGAGTTTGTGACTACGACACGGAAAGATCGAACGTCCTAAAATATACTTAGCATCAACGGTTAGACCAACATGTCCTCGGGAATAAGGGTTTCTAAATATAATAATTCAGATAAATATGTTTCGTGTCGAACGTTTCCAATTACGAATAATAATATATAAATATTCATTCATGCATTTGCACCATTTAAATAATGGTTAGGAAAATAACATAATTTAATATATTATTTTTAGATTTAGGGAAATACCACCAAAACAAATCTTGTGGCTAAAATAATAAATATATTATTTTTATTTGAGAACATAAATGTGGGTAGATGATATAAATAATTATATTATTTATAACATTGAAGTGTGACCCAAATATTATTAACGTGGCGAAAATAATATATAAATATATATACATTTTTTTTATCGGAGTTAAGGGTTGAAAATAATAATAAATATATTATTTTAAATATGTGAAATAATACTAAAAGGTGGGTTATAAAACTAGACCCGAGTCTACGGGTGTTTTCCGGGTTCGAAACGTATTAATATACCAATAAGATAGTATGGTAAGTGGTTTTATAATCAAATTAGTGATGAAAACTAGTTTAAAAACAAAATGGGGTGGATGGACTCGAACCCGGGTCTCCTACCCCACAGGACAAAGCTCTAACCGCTCCACCCGCTTAAGTAATCGCAACAAAGATCGAACCAGAACGGTTTTAACAGTTAGGTCTCCTGAGTTCTTCCCTCTTAGTCGAAGCCGAAGCAACTCCCTCCTAATTCCATCGATTTGGTTATCGATTGAACAAAAAGGCATAAGGGTTTTGTTAATCATGGGGTTACGAACCAGTGGTGAGATTTAATTGCAAAAACGTCAGATTAAAAGATTTTAATTTCAGATTCAAGAACCGAAAACCCTAGTTCTTAACTCTGAATCAAATCGATCAAATTCGATAATGATTTCAGTTGAAATCATGGGGATTTTAACAAATAAGAGATTGCGAAACTGCTGGTGTAGTTTAATTTTGTTTTGGTTAAGCCTAGGATCAAAACCCCCAAATTGTTCATGAACGAACCCTAAATTACTTGATCGAGTTCAAATCGATGATATACGATAAAATTAGCATAGGGCTAATGACCCAGACGTTAAAACGAAAATGTAGGTGCGAGAAATTACCAGAATCAAGATGGAATTGATAGCGTTCGACTAAATCAAACTCTGGTTTGCGTAATCCTCGTCTCCGACGACTTCTGGCTTGAATCAGATCGAATTGGAATGTGCAGAATGACTACAGAGGAGCGATTTGAGTGTGTGTGGTGATAATTCGTGCATTGGAGGGCCAATTTGCCGAGTTCTTGCATTGAATTCGACGGTTTCGGAATAAAAGATCATAATCGGATTTGACTTCGGTTCAATGATGGTGTAACGGTTCTAATGATGGTCGATTATGTCGTGATTGTGCATTTCAGTTACAAGAATAAAAAAAACTATCGTGCGTTTTGAATTTGGATTGAATTTGAATCAAGTTTATGAAATTTGACTTTTAAAAGTCAACAGATAACAAATTCATTCAATTTTAACTATAGTCAACAGGCTTGACTTTAGTCTAATTACAACTTAAGTCCATGTAGTTTAAGTTCAATTCTTGACAGAAATAGTCCTTCAGGTTTAAGATTAAGTTAACTAGGTTAGTATTTAACCGGATTATGATAACGGGGTTAGTCCCAAATTGCCGGATGTCACAGACGTGCTGCTCTGGATGCTAAGAAGCTAAATGTTAAAGCCAAAACCAAGCCTGCAAAAGACAACATGTGAAGAATTGATGTTCTGTGGACTAGAGGGAGATTGTTGGAACCTAATAGTCCATAGAAATCAATTAGATTTAGTTTTGTATAACTTTAGAGTTTTCGGTCGAAAACTTTAAGTTTTCGGTCGGAAAGTGTTTTCGGTCGAAAACATTTTTCGATCAGAAGATTTTGATCAAAACTTTTTTAGTTTAAATAGTTGTGTCTTTTGTATTTCAAAACGATTCTCATTTTGTATTGTGATTTGCAAATTTATCAAAGAGAATTTCTATGTGTCTGTGTTGTTAATTCTTGATTACATTGCTGGACTAATGAAGATAATCATCATGATTATATGCATCTTGTGTGATTGATAGTATCCATATTGTTCATCTTTGATTTGTTCATTTCGGTGTGACTTGGATTTCTGGATTGATTCCTCCAATTCAGAGAATAATTGAAGACTTTATCCTTGAATATAAGCAGATCTGACATTTGGCGTATCTTTTGCCCTATGGGAATCCATGTACCTTGTTGAAGACTCGTGATGTTCCTACTAAATTCAGCTCTAAGGCAATTGAGGGAATTTTCTTGGGATACGTTTCCAATTCTCATTACAAAAGAGTCTTTAATAAAGAATCCCATCAAATATAAGAATGGTTTCATGTTGATTGAAAAAATCATTCTGTTCCTCGGGATGCAAAAGGTCCTTCTTGTGCCTTTGATTATGATGCATTGTTCAGGTCTTTCAATGTTCCTCCTGTAGTATCTCCAGCCAAAGCAGAAATTTTTTATCAGTCCTACTGCAAAGATGATTCAACTGTCGATCCACGTTCGGTTATCCCGATTGTGAGTACTCCTCCAGTTGACCTGAATGTACGTTCAACTTCGGGCACAACACAAGACGGTGACAGTGAAGATGATGAAGCTATGTTGTAGGAATCGTCTAACGACATCCAGAACATAGTAGACGATTCATCAACATCGGCATTGGGGGGGTGTTTCCTTCAAATCTTGATTCTGTTATTTAAGATTCAGATATTCCTCATTCCCGTGTGCATAAAAACCATCCCACTGACAATATTATTGGTGATTTAAATGCGGGTGTTCAAACGAGACATCGTACACTTGCTGAAAATTCATGTTTGTATGCTTAGATTGTTGATACATAACAAGCACGCCCATTTGTAATGGCCGGTACAACTTGATTGGCAACTTGCTGATTGGCTCGGTTTCCTTGGTGGGTTTGACTAACAGGTGTTGGAACATATTCTGGTGACAACGAGCTTGAAGATATTATGTCTTAGTCTTAGAGTCTTTGACTTGTAATTGATAGAATTATTTGCAACAGTTAAGGGGGATTCTGTTAGAGCATGAATTTGTAACTGTAGCAAACAATATTGTTTAAGTTCATAGAGAGGCGAACATGGCATCTTTAGGAGGGAACTTGTTAAGTTCGCCTATAGAGCTGTGTGGATTTGTGTTTTCCTATAAATAGGTGTTTACAAGTCTTAGATGATATATCAGAATAGAACACATGACAGAAAAACTGAGAGAACTTGTAAACTGAGATTTGTGCTGGAAATACAAAGCGTTTATTTACACTGTTGTCGATTGAGTTACACGAGCACGTTGATCATGGATTCCACACGTTACCACGATGTAGTACCGTGAGTCTAGAGATGCGTCACTCACCGAATCGGGACCTACAAAGTTGTATTAGAGCCTTTGCTCTTGATTAGCAAAAGATACATGGTGTTTTCGTGTACAATAAACATAAAAATCACTGAATTTGAAGAGATTTTGAAGAATTTTTCATCTTGTTTGTGTTCTTGACAAAATGGAGAAATTTTGACAAATTTGGAATGATTTTTGATTAATTTGAAAAATTTGATCCATTAGAAGTGTTCTATATCACATTATACTCAATCCTACGATTCAATTTCATCAAGTTCCATCAATTCAGCAAGATATGATGATTTTCGGAATTTTTGGTTCGTGTTTTGGTTGAATAGCTGAACCAGTCGAACTTAATCATTCTGTTAGAGACGAACTGACTCAGGCGAACTTAACAAGGTCGCTTGTGGTCTTGTTCGCTCAGTAAAGTTCAGGCGAACTTACTAAGTTCGCTCAGGCAGTATCAGACGAACTTATCTAGTTTGCTAGTGTTCATAAAAAAATAAAAAATAAAATAAAAAATCTCATAAAATTATTTTTGGCGGGAAATTTTTTCTTGTCCAGATTTTTTAGGGAAAGTTTATATGCTTGTTTTGAATCATTTTTGAAATTTTAAATTTTTTAAATTTTTAAAAAGAGTATTTTGGCGGGAAATTTTTTTCCAAACATTTTCGCAAAAATTTTAAAATGTCAATTCGTGTGATGATAATGAGATTGAAACTATGCCACCGAGGCTTTTATGCATATCAGATTATCGTAGCTGGAATGTCCGGTTCGAACAGTTCGTATTAGAAACTGATAAAAAATTTTGGAGAGCAACAACAGAAGGATATGTGCATCCTACTTATGAGTTCATGGGATATTATAATGTTCCTAAACCAGTGTCAGCTATTACTAAAGTAGAAAAGCAGGTGTTCGATCGAGAGAGGAAGACGCGTGAAACTTTAACGATGTCTTTACCAAAAGAAATCATTCATAGTCTCGGGAAGTGTACAGCTTCAAGAGATCTATGGGAAGCATTGAAGAAAAAGGGTGAAACAACTTCTCAAGCGTTTGTGGTCTTTATCAAAGAAGTATTTGAGAAGCCGAGCTATTCTCAAAGTGATTCTTCTGCAGATTTAAGTGACAGTGAGAGTATTCGTTCTGGTGAAAGTACTCAGTCTAGCGAGAGTGATATAATGACTGATGTAAGCTTCCAAACAGTTGAAGATGATCTGAGTGAATCAGAAATTGATGCAGAGCCTGTCATTATTGATCAAAAGAGTGCAGCTAATGATGACGTATTCGTGGCTCATGGTGCATCTTCTTCAGAACAAAAGGATACGGTAGTTTCTAACTCTGAAACATTTTGTTCTAACTGTGATTCAGTGAAGGATAAACTGATGAAGGTTATGGATGACAACGTAAACCTCATTTGTGATATGAAATCGATGCACACGGTAAATCATAAATTAAAAGATAATGAAAATGTGTGTATTGAGAGAATTGAATCACTGAAGAGGGATATACGTTCTCTGACTTTGAAGATCAAATAGTAGGCATATCACCTAGATATGGCCTTTGTAGAAATTGAAAAGAGAAATACTGATCTTTGCTGATAAAGATAAGGAACTTGCTAAATCTAAAGCTGTGGTGATCAGACTACACAGAAAGTTAGAAAGCTTTGAAAATTCATCATTCTTACTAGGATATTTTAATAATACAGAATAGGGGAAGGGAACTAATGGTATTGGTTATGTTCCTCCACCATTCAATGAAAATTATTCTGTTGCACCTGAGATTATAAAAGATGAGGATTTAGATCCTAAGATTGTGTTGAAGGTGAATCCAGTCATAGGTGAAGATATGGTGTATTCTGATTAGAGTGATGCTGAATATTTTGATGAAGCTAACGTAGAGGGGACACCGTGTAGGTCCACATGACTCATCTCAGATCGATCTCGTGACAGGACGTCTCGTTAACACGGAGTGCGGAATCCTAACGTATTAACGTTCGTATACTAATTGACAATAGAAATAGCAGATAAATAAACTTTCTCTTTTTATATCATCAAACACATAGAGTTTACAGATTATTTCTCTGCTCTCACTTGTCCGTTCTAAACAGATTCTGTAAACTCTATATTTATAGACACACATTCTGCAATAGGCGAACTTAACAAGTTCGCTTCAAAGATGCTTAGGCGAACTTAACAAGTTCGCCTTTATTAGACTAGGCAAACTTATCAAGTTCGACTCTAGCAGAACTTGTTCTAATACATAGACAAAATCTAAACAATTACATAAAAACATAAAGACAATAAGATCTAAACTATTACAAAGCTTTTATCATACAATCTATGTCCTAACAGACTCCCCCTTGACAGTAGCTTGATCTTCTATCTTCAGTCTTTATGACGAGATCTTCCAGTATCTGGTAATCTGCTTCCTTGTTCTCTCCATTCATCAGTAAACATAATCTCATTCTTTCTTAACATCCTCTGATCTTTCTTTGAGAAATTAATAAGATTCATTGCATCATAGAAACTAACAATGACCTTATTATCTTTATCATCAATCCTAGCTTCACCAGTATTCACATCTACATACCACCATTTCATATTCCCTAGAAAATCTTGTGGTATTTTCTTCAATGGTATCTTCTGTACAGCACGTACTGGCTTGAACATATACTTCCAAGTCACAATCTCAGTCTTTTGATCTACAATCTTCACTCTTTTTCCTTTCTGTGGCTTTAATCTTTCATACTTCCTGATCCACCTTCTCTTTTAATCAGGTTAGCAATCACATCAGCTAATCCACACTTTGATCTATTAATCAGTGGTTTCATAGCTAGACCATTCATTTCACACCTTGCCAAGGTATTGAAATACTTAATCCTCGGCTTTAAGTACTAAACACCATCAGATCTTTTAAGAACAAACAATTTCGTGTCATCATCATAAAATCAACTGATGATTCTTCCAATACACCTCTCTTTATTCACATGTCTTTCTTTCTGAGCAGGTTGTATAGGTGACTTTGGTAGTACTTTCATCCAACTGTTAAATACTTCACTCCACTGTTCTCTAGTCATTTCTGTATTTCTATACATCACAGGTTCTTTATTCAGCTTAGGAGACACAGTATGAGTAGTATCAACATCAGAATCTATCTTGGATTAAGCAGTATCAACAGGTGTATTGATATCTTCAAAAGAGTCCATAGAATCTGTTACTCCATCATAAGAAAACTCAGGAATAACATCAGCTTGGATGAAGTTATACGGAACATTCAGACCATCACTTCCTTCATATGTAACTTTATCTTTACTCTTTTCTATCTCAATTTCTACAATCTCTCCTTCTTCAACTTCATTATCCATCACATCCTCTTTAACATCATCAAATAATTCGTCTATATCATCCAGACATTCTAATTTCTCAGCTTCTTCTTCAGAATCTTGAAAGAATTCCAATAATAATATTTCTTCATTCACTCCAGAATCATTCTTGGTTCCTTCAATATTTCCTGATGTAGACTCCCCCTGAACTTTTGATATAGGATTCACGTCAGCGTATTGACGATCACCCTCAACATTACCACTAGGATCATTATCATCATCATTATTTCTTTGAACAGAATCAGCATGACAAGTATCATGTATCCTTAACTCCCCCTGAGCGTCAAGACGCTCAACAAGTTTAGACACCGATAACTGCATGTCAGCAATCTGCGTAGCGTGAGCTTGAATGACCAACTGTCTCTGAGTATCAGTAGACACAAGAGTATCTACTTGAGTCTGCAAAGCTAGCACCTGTGATTCAAGGAAGGTAATTCTTTCAGAATCAGACGGCTTTGAAGGACCAGCGTCACGTGTGTGTGGAACTTATGGAAAAAGCACCGGAGATGGATGTTTAGAAGTAGTAGGTGTAATCAATAAGGAAGCAACAAAAGTAGCATACTCAACACCTTGAGATGAATGAGCAGCAACAATAGAAGCAAACATAAGATTCTGAGCTTTAGGAACTAGAATAACATCACTATCCGAGTCAGAACTCTCATCAATTAAAGTTCGCTTGCCAAGTACTGATCCAGAAGGAGGATTCCGAACATACTTACGCCTCCATTTTCTGGCTTTAGATTTAACACGTTTCCCTGCATTAGCAAATGGTAACGTAGCCAACCTCTCATAATGATCTGAGCTAAATTCTCTAGACGAATCAGAATCAGTAGCTTCAGAATCAGGTAAGATAGTATCACCGGAACTCGTATCTACAATATTTCCTTCAGCTTCATGAATAGGTGAGTTCACAGCTTCATGATCAAAATCATCCATATTCATATCCAAATCCTGTTCATTATCTTGAGCAATCTTTTCTTGAACTGGTTCGTTAACAGTAATGTGAACCTGTTCTTGTGGAATAGGAACTTGTTGTTGTTGTACCTGAGCTTGAACATGTTGCGGTTGTTGTTGTTGTTGAATAGGAACTTGTTGCGGTTGTTGTTGTTGAACTTGAACTTGTTGCGGTTGTTTTTGTTGTACTTGATTCTGGACTTGGCCTTGAACTAACTCCTCAGGATGAAACCAATTATCATTAGGTGGCTCAACGTAATAAGGATTGATTAAGTGACCAAACAAAGGAGTTGGAACAGGAATTAGAGTAGCATTTTGTTGCTTAACTTTAGTACAATCAGTAAAGATTCTTTTTGACATAGGAGTCAAAGTCAAACGGATTGGATGCTGAGGTAAATCCGGAATTAAATGGAAAAAAAAATTAAAAACCGATTAATACAGGTTAAAGAAACCAAGATTCCCATCGATTTAACGGATAAAAATCTTTGAAATTACCTTAGAAAGACTCGTAATCAAAAACCGATCCAGAAACAAACACAAAAATTACCGAAACGAAAACCCCAGATCAGAAAATCACAAGTTCGCTATAAAACTCGTAAGTTCGCTCGGTTAGTTCCCTCTCATAGGAAAGAAGATAACAGAGATAAGTTCGCCTGAACAAAATATTTAATCACAATTAAGTTCGCTTCATTAGGCGAACTTGTTAAGTTCGCTTAACAAGCCACAGGCGAACATATTAAGTTCGCTTAATTAGAACTAGGCGAACATATTAAGTTCGCTCCAAACCTTTGCCATGAACAATTTCTTCACTTTCAACACATCACATTCTTGTGAACTTCCGTCTATAGCATGTATCCGATCCAATCCCAAATCATTTTAATAAAAATAAAATTCTCATGGAAGATAGAAACAAAGTATTTTTGGATTTTATTTGTACAAACGGAATCACATATTTTTGGTTATTATCTGAGCAAACTAAAACACATATTTTTGGATTTTATATGAGCAAACTAAAATACATATTTTTGGATGAACATCATGAGCAAGAAGGTCATATCAGTATATGGGTAACCTATGATATGAAACAATCAAACTCATACTTATGTAACTCAATACTTTTTCAATTTTATGTAACTTTTTCAATCAATTTGAATAATACTTGAAATGATACGCGATAAATTTCAAAGTAAACAAGATCAGGTTATGAAATGCTCAATTTTTCATAGCGAATTTGCAATACAAAGCATGAATTTTTAAATTGTCAATATTATACAATTTGAAACTATAAGCATTTTTCTTCCAAATTCATATGAGTTAGTACCATTTAGATGAAAAACATCGTGTACCCCACATACATGCCAACATAAATTAAATTTGCATTATCTTCAAGACATACACAATTTATTGCAAGATTAGATCAATCTCCAAGATGAAATTATCTCTATTAGCACAAATATAGAATAGCAGATCCCAAAGGATATAAGAATCAGAATGATTCAGAATCGTAAGATTCTAATGAATTGGCTTTATAATGAGAATCAATAGATTCAGGTAGGAGGATCCAACTATTATCTGGATAAATTTCAATGAAATCAGAATAGATGATGTATCTAACTGATCCAAGGGTGAATATATGTTCTAACAGATGTTGTCAGAAACATATCTTAGTTCAGCAACACACTGCATGTTTTTCGGGGCATGGGCAGTGAAGTGAACTGAAAGTGATTGGGCTAAAGACATAATTTGATATTGGTCTCATGAAATTCTTAAAACCATATATTCTATATCTGATAATGATCTTGTACACACACACCCAGGCATATAATGGATTCAAATCACAGATGTAATCATATCATATTTAATTTTCACATTACTATTGGTTCAAAAACGCTTCTAGTCTATTGACAATTCAAGTTACAAACTCATATTCAAGTTAAAACATATTATCAAGATTAGAGCATTCAAAACACTATCATTTCTCGTTTATGCAGACTTTGAAATATTTAGATCAAATCAAATTACTTTAAACTATCATATATCAAAGGTCCACTATGGTCATGTGTAATGAACTATTCATTGATGTACTATCATTTCTTCTATAACTTCAAATGATGTCAATTTTATATCATTTCTTCCTCACCTATTCCAAGAATAAGGAAGAACATGAGGAACACCTACGCTTAATCCTTGAATTGTTGAAACAAGAGCAATTGAATGCCAAATTCTCTAAGTGCGAATTCTGGATTCGTGAAGTACACTTGTTAGGACATGTAGTCAACGAGAACGAAATACACGTCGATCCATCTAAAATAGAAGCCATCAAGAATTGGGCGACACCGACGACTCCAACAGAAATGCAAAATTTCTGGGATTGGCTGGCTATTATCGTCGATTCATCGAAGGATTCTCCAAGATCACCCAACCTCTCACTGCTTTAACCCAGAAGGGTAAAGCTTATAACTGGGGAGACACCCAAGAGTCATCATTCAAACTCCTTAAACAGAAACCTTGAAGTGCAGCCATCCTATATCTTCCCGAGGGAACGGATGATTTCGTAGTGTATTGTGATGCCTCCATTCAAGGTCTCAATTGTGTACTAATGCAACGTGAGAAGGTTATCGCATATACTTCCCGAAAATTGAAAATTCATAAGAAAAACTACACAACCCATGATTTGGAATTAGGAGCTGTAGTATTTGCACTGAAAATCTGGAGACATTACTTGTATAGTACCTAATACACTGTCTACACCAATCACAAGAGTCTTCAGCACATCTTCGGATAAAAGGAGTTGAACATCCGACAACGTCATTGGTTCGAACCTTTGAACGACTATGACTGTGCTATCAAGTATCATCCGAGCAAGGCTAACGTAGTAGCCGATGCCCCAAGCCGAAAAAAATTAAGCCTAGACGAGTTCGAGCATTACAACTCAATATCCACCACGAATTACCTGATCAGATCCGTAGCGCCCAACTCGAAGCCTTGAAAGAGGGAAAACCTACCATTGGAATCCACACATGGTATGGAAAACCAACTCGAGGTTAAATCAGACGGTATTCGCTACTTCGCAGAGCGAATGTGAGTCCAAGGTACGAGAACATAAGGGAACTTGTAATGGATGAATTTCACAAATCGCGCTATTCTATTCATCCTGGTTCCGATAAGATATATCATGACCTAAAGGTTCTCTATTGGTGGCCGAACATGAAAGCTAATATAACCACCTATGTTAGCAAGTGCCTGACCTGCTCGAAGGTCAAAGTCGAGTACCAAAAAAACACCTTCTAGTGGGCCCCAACAACGGGAAATCCCAATGTAAAAATGGGAGCAGGTTTTCATAAACTTTATCGCTATACTACCCCGAACCCCTACCGGATGCGACACCACCCGGGTGATCATAGATCGTTTGACTAAATCCGCTCACTTCCTAGCAAATAAAGAGATGGATAAGATGGAAAAGTTAACTAGCATCTATCTGAAAGAAGTAGTCCCTCGGCACAGAGTGCTAATTTCAATCATCTCCGACCGTGACGCTCGATTCACCTCATATTTCTAGCAATCGTTACAAAAACCCCGAGGCACGTGCCTAGATATGAGCACAGCATACCATTCTCAAATAGATGGCCAGACTGAACGTACCATTCAAAACCACGAGCACCTGCTACGAGCTTGTGTGATCGATTTCAGAAACAGTCAGGAAACTCACTTGCCCTTAGTGGAGTTCTCCTACAATAACAGTTATCACACTAGCATCAAGGCAGCACCGTTTAAGGCATTATTCGGGCATAAATGCCGACCACCTATATGTTGGGCTGAAGTTGGGGATGGCCAACTTACAGGTCCTGAGCTCGTACTTGGAACTTCTGAGAAAATCATTCAAATTAGAAACAGTATGGCAGCAGCTCGTGACCGGCAAAAGAGCTATGCCGATAAGCGTCGTAAACCGTTAGAATTTCAAGTAGGGGATATGGTCTTGTTAAAAGTCTCACCTTGGAAGGGTGTCATTCGTTTTGGGAAACGAGGCAAACTAAATCCTCGTTATGTTGGACCATTCAAGATAGTGAAGAGAATCGGGCCAGTAGCGTATCAACTGGAACTACCTAAAGGACTTAGGGGTGTACACAACGTCTTTCACATCTCAAACTTGAAGAAGTGTCTAGTAGACGAGTCATTCGTGGTTCCTGTTGAGGAACTACACATTGATGAACAGTTATGTTTCATCGAAGAACCTGTGGAAATTATGGATAGGGAAGTCAAAACGTTAAAGCGTAGTAAAATCCCTATTGTCAGAGTTCGTTGGAACTCGAAACGCGGACCGAAATTCACGTGGGAACGCGAGGATCAGATGATGCGCAAGTATCCTCGTCTGTTCAAGCACTCCACATCAAACTCTTAAGTTACTAATCTAATTTTCGGGACAAAAATTCTTTCAACTAGGGGATGATGTGACACCCCAGAAATTTTTATTATTATTATTTTAATTTTTGGGATGAAAATTCTTTCAACTAAGGGATGATGTGACATCCGGCTCTTTAGGGTTAAGCCCGTTAGCAAATCCAGTTAAATACTAACCTATTTAAATTATCTCAAACCCTAGGGACTAATTCTGCCTTTATTAAAATTAAAACTACAAGGACTAGTTGTGTAATTAGTCCAAACTCATTCTAATTGACGTTATAAAGTCAAAATCAAAGAATTATGTTCCTGTTGACTTTTCGATAGTCAAACTAACCAAGTTCAAACCCAATTCAAACCACAAGGACTAACTCTGTCATAATTCAAGCTCAAACACATGAAACTATAGGGACTAGTTCTGTAATAAACCCAAACCCAATCCCTTTGACTTTTGAAAGTCAAAATCGACATCCTTGGATCCAAAATCAAACTCGTATCATCTATGCCAGCCCAAATTCGTAACTGATATGCGTGGTAATGATGATGTCGAGCATCATTGAATGGGTTCCATACGTTTCTGATTACTAATAATCACGAATTAATCGAATTTAAACCAACTAAAGTCGAAACCGTCCATCCCTTATCTTGAATCCATCAATTAGACCATTTGGTAAAATGATTGCGAAATCAAACGCTTCCTACACTCCATCCGCACTTCTCTGGAACTTTTGCACAACTCAATTTGACTGAAGACACCATAGAAGTCGCCGGAGACCAAGTCACTCGAAGTCGGAAACCCATTCGGTCGAACTCTGTCATTTCGAACTCAAGTCAGGTATCTAACCACACCCTCAGACTCATTTCCATCTATATTACTAAAGCCCTAAACTCATTGAGGCTTATATCATCGAATTGATGATGAACCGATCCTAGGGTTCATCGCGATCCATATTTAGTCGAACCCTAATCTACACAATATCTCAGTGCAATTAACTTGCATAGTTAGATTCGAAATCCCCAAATATGTAAAAGCCCTATGAATCCAACAATTTATCTTATCAGATTTAACCAATTCAATTCTAAGTTCGTAATTTAGGGTTTCGATTTCCAAATGAGTAATTAATCAACCTAAACTCGATATTTTCTCAATTAAACTCACCAGTAGACTCGCCATACAGCGATTAGCAAAAGCCCCATGATTCTAAGATCAACTACGGTCAAAATAGTTGGAATTGGGGGATGGGTTCGATCGGATCTTGATAAGGGGAAGAACACATTGGGTTTGTGTGTTAAAATCAATTCGAAATGGGTTTTGTTGTGATACCCTAGCGGGCGGGACTGGTTAAGACTATGTGCTGGTGTGGGAGAGACCCGGGTTCGAATCTCTCCACACCCTTTTCTTTTTAAACCGATTTTTAAGGAATATTTTTAATATAAAAACCACCCCCATAATATTATATTGATATATAAACGAGTTTTAACCCCGAAAATCAACCGTAGGCTCGAGTTTAGCTTCATAACCCGTATTTAATACTATTCCCACTTTTAAAAAAAATATCTTTATATTATTTTCAAACCACCACTCTAAACAAAATAATATATTTATATTATTTTCGACCTCGTGACCTAGATTATAAATAATATATATATTTTTATATTTTCTCCACGATTATAAAATTTATGAAACGATTCAAAAATTATGAATAATATAATTTATTATTTATTTACTAACGTCTATTTATTCAATTAAAAATAATATATTTATTATTTGTCCACGCAAATGTTTATTATATTGGTCTTACGAATTTAAAGTGTAACATCTCAAAAATAAAACGACAGTTATAATAACAGAATAAACGAACGAGGCATGACGGGTCGGGTCGGATGGGTCAGCGGGCTATAAATAGCCTATGCCACCCCTTTTCTCTCATTTGCAACTTTTTAGAGAGAGAAACCGTAGAGAGAGAAAGTTGGCGGATCGACCCGAGACTTTAGCAAAGTGTTACTCCATAACTCGTGAGAAGAACCTCCGGATCAGAAACTCGATTCAGGTAACAATCCGACCTAAATCTGAGTTTTAGTTCGTTTTTGGGTTTTTCGGGTTTTGGGTGAAAAGGTAAGGTTTGAACGGATGAAACTGAAAGATAATCATGGATTTGAGTTCCTTAATGGAAAACGAACGTTTTGAATGCAAACAGGTTCGGGATCTTTACATGATCAGACCCGAATGCGAAAGTTATGGTTTTTCGCGAAGAACAGGTCGTGCGCACGGAGCAGGTCCTGCGCACTTGCTAAGTGCGCAGGAGGCAGGGTCTACGCACTTGCTAAGTGCGCAGGAAGCAGGGTCTGCGCACTTGCTAAGTGCGCAGGCAGCAGGGTCTGCGCACTTGCTAAGTGCGCAGACATCAGAACTGATTAAATGAAGTCAGTATGTTAGAATGGTTAAACTGTTAGAGTCGGGATTGGTCTGACGTGTATTTAACTAATCAATTCAGTTCGGGAGTGACGTTGTTGGACCTTCGTTTAGGACAACCCATATTAGCGTATCAGGTGAGTTCTAGAGCCCTCTTTTAAATGTTTTGTTAATGTTTTTGGGCTGGTGTGCATACTTACGAAATGATGTTTAACGAAATGATGTTTTAACAAAACGATGTTTACGAAAGGAAAGGTTTTGAAGTGTTTTTGCCAAAAAGGGTTACGAATGCTTTATGAACGGTCTAAATGAGGAAATGTTTAATGAGAAGAGAAAGAGGTAAAGGTTTTAAAGAATTCATTACAAATCTAATATGTCGAATGAATGGAATTGACGAATGAAGTCTGGGAATGAGATTCCCAGCCTTGTGGTAGATTATGGACAGCGAGCCATAGTTGCCACAAGAACAACAGGGGCAGTGTCTCTGTGGCATGTCAATGGTTATGATGTTGTACAACTGGTAAGGGAGTAACGACGGTTACTCAGGGGTTAACGTGACCCTATGTAAGGTTAAAATATGATCCGACGGTGTCATGGCCGTGAGCCATGGCCGTCGATGGAAGTTGTCGGTTTATGGACATGAGAGCCATAAGGGCAACTGAATGGGTATTGTCGGTCCTCACGCAGTTAGCCTTGGGGGCAATACCAAAAGGGAATTGACGGAATGTATGGTATTGTCGGTCTTCGTTCAGTTAAGCCTTAGGGGCAATACCATACTAAATGACGGAACGAAGGGTAACACAGATTTAAATAATAATGCATGACTTAAATGAATGTTAAAAGTTTTAATGAACGATCCGTTTAACGGTGTTTATGATTATGATGTTGATGATGATATGGGTACGAAACCTTTTTAAAGATGTTATATTATTACATGCTTTTGTGAAAGGTTTTACTAAATGAATGATACGTTTTTGGCAAATGTTGATGTTAAAGTTTTTATGAAATGCTAGAACTCACCAGCGTAGCTGACTTTTTAGCATGCACATTCAGGTTAAGGCAGGTATGGACGATGGACGGTGATGCTTGGCAAGCGAGAAGAGTTACCCGGTCGATCATGAAGACTGGCATCCCGTTATGAGTTGTTTATGTTAAGTTTATGTATTTGACAATGTACGCTTCCGCATGTATGAACAAGTTTTTAGTTATGTTGAATGAATGATTCCGCTGCGTTATTTGATATTCATGTTTAAGAACTGTTTGTGAATGAGTAAATCCAACGAGTGAGGCCTCCCGGGTTTGGGGTCTTACAAGTTGGTATTAGAGCAATAGTTTGAGAGATTCGGACACTCTCAGTGTCTGTACTTAAACTTTGAATGGGACCGAAAGCGGATGCCAGTACGGGTAACTCGAGCCAAAGCATCAGGTATGA
This sequence comes from Smallanthus sonchifolius, assembly GCA_023525975.1. Taxonomy (NCBI): domain Eukaryota; kingdom Viridiplantae; phylum Streptophyta; class Magnoliopsida; order Asterales; family Asteraceae; genus Smallanthus; species Smallanthus sonchifolius. Next base: position 32,659,492 of record CM042045.1, read on the forward strand.
AAAGTAGAATATGTGTATGTATTATGCCTTAGAAAGGGTTAGGTAAGGACTTGTGTTCTGATGGAATCACAAAGGTGGTCAAATAGAAATCGAAAGGTAGTGTAATGGTTAATTGCAGATAGCCAGTGTATATTAACATCTTACAGTGCTTATTGAATTCTATTTGTTAACTAGCGTGATGACATTGGATTTCTTGTCTTATAGAACGAAATGGCGTGGAGAGTGAACGGAAGGCGTGGTGGCCGTACCGGTGGTCGTACCGGCGGTCGAAATGGTGGGCGTGGCAGGATTCCTGCGCGCCAAGAGCACAGCGAAGAAGGAAGTGTTCACACTGAACCGACGGTTAGTGTGCATGGAACTGAACAGACACAAGTTGCAGAACAACCTTTCACTTTTGAACCAGAAGTGAGAGTAGCCATAGCTCGAGAGTTCTCCGAGTTGATGAAGAATTCTCTGCCAAGTCTGTTGGCTGAAGCATTAAAGAAAGTTAGTGGGGAAGGTGGATCTAGTGCGGAAACTGGTGCCAAGAACAACAAAACCGACAACGCATCGCCTGCTCGTGGATGCGACTATAAGTCCTTTAAGGCATGTGACCCGCCGGTCCTGACTGGGAAGAAGGATGCGATGGCTACTTTTGATTGGGTAATACGTATGGAAGCCGCCATCCGTCTGAGCGAGTGTCGAGCTAATCAAGTAGTGAAGTTTGCTGCTAACTCCTTGAGGGAGGAAGCATCCCACTGGTGGGAAGGTGTACGTCAGGCTAAGGGGGATGAGGTTGTTGACTCGATGATGTGGGCTGACTTGAAGACTTTGGTGATCAAGAATTTCTGCTCGAGGAACGAGATTGAGAAGGTAGAGAGGGAATTTCTGGGTTTGAAGGCCGGGAGCATGACGCACCGGCAGTACACAACCCGATTCAATGAACTGGCATGCCTGGTGCCACATCTTGTTACGACGGAGGAGAGAAAAATTTCCTGCTACATTCAAGGGTTGCCGGACCAGGTCCGCACCTATGTTAAGGTAAACGCCCCTACTACCTATGATTCGGTAGTAGAACTGAGCGGCGTAGTATTTGATGATCTGGCACTGAATGTCGCCGCCATCGAGGAACCAAAGAAGAGACCGAGCTTCTTAAACAAGCGAACTGGTGGAAAGATGTTTGGGGCTCGCGATAAAAGGGCTCGGGTGAATGAGCTGACTGTTTGTAAGAAGTGTGGAAAGGAGCATGTAGGTGAATGTAGATTGGGATCTAACTTGTGCTTTAAGTGTGGCAAGACCGGGCACTACTCCCATGAGTGCACACAACACTACAAGTGCTATAACTGTGGGGATGTTGGTCATCTGAGCCGGGAATGCACCAAACCAAGAATGGGTGAAGCCAGGAAGGGGAAAGGCCCGGAGAAGAGGGAAGAGAGGCCCCGAGCAAAGACTCGTGCGTACGCGCTGACGCAAGACCAGGCCAGAATGGACCCCGACGTGGCGTCAGGTATGTTCGTCCTTGACAACACTCTTGTTTCTGTGTTATTTGATTAGGGTGCCAGTAAGAGTTTTATATCTGCGAATTTTTGTAAGAGAGTGAAGTACGCTGTCAGTATACTAGAAAGGGCCTTTAGCGTAGAAACCGCTGAGGGTAGAACTGCGAGAGTGACCGAGGTAGTTGACAACTCTACGATAAAAATAGAAGGTCATAGGTTCCCTGTCAGATTGTTTGTTATGGTTTTGGGAGGGTTTGATGTCGTGCTGGGTATGGATTGGTTAACTGCCAACGAAGCACAAATCATATGTGAACGAAAGATAATCTGACTCAAGGCTCCGGATGGTAGCAAAGTCGAGGTTTTTGGAGATCGTGACGTCCCGATGCCAAACGTCATCTCGATGATTAAGGCAACAGATTACTTGAGGCGCGGATGCGAGGCTTATCTGGTGTACGTGATTGACAAGTGTAAGGAAGTGAAGGAACTAGACGATGTACCCGTGGTACGCGAGTACTCGGAGGTGTTTCCAGAGGATTTGCATGGGATACCACCCGACAGAGAGATTGTGTTCCGAATCGACTTAGTACCAGATGCCCAGCCCGTGGCTAAGGCTCCATATCGACTAGCACCAGTGGAAATGAAAGAACTTATGGTACAACTAGACGAGTTACTTGAGAAAGGATTTATCCAACCAAGCATCTCACCTTGGGGTGCTCCGGTGTTGTTCGTAAAGAAGAAAGACGGTTCGATGAGAATGTGTATTGATTATCGCGAGTTGAACAAACGTACCGTGAAGAACAAGTACCCGTTACCAAGGATCGACGACCTGTTCGAACAATTACAAGGCGCAAGTTGGTTCTCAAAGATCGACCTTCAATCCGGGTACCATCAGTTGAAGGTGAGGGAAGAAGACATACCGAAAACGGCATTTCGCACACGTTATAGACACTTTGAGTTCCGCGTAATGTCTTTTGGATTGACGAACGCCCCTGCAGCGTTCATGGATTTGATGAATAGAGTTTGTCGACCAATGCTGGATCGGTCGGTAATCGTGTTTATCGATGATATCCTCATCTATTCCAAGAATGAGGGTGATCACGCATGTCACTTAAAGGAGGTGTTGGAGGCTCTAAAGAAAGAAAAGTTGTATGCTAAGTTCTCCAAATACGCGTTCTGGCTTAGGGAAGTCCAATTCCTAGGTCACGTCATTAAACCGAACGGGATTATGGTTGACCCAGCAAAGATAGTAACGGTAAGGGAATGGAATGTTCCTAAGACGCCAACTGAAATCCGTAGTTTCTTGGGATTGGCGGGCTACTATCGGAGATTCATCCAGGATTTCTTGAAAATAGCTTCGCCGTTGACGAAGTTGACTCGGAAGGAGGTAAAGTACGAATGGGGTTCGACCCAGGATGAGGCGTTTAAGGAATTGAAGGAAAAGCTAACTCAAGCTCCAGTCTTGTCCCTTCCCGAGGGCAATGAAGACTTAGTGGTATACTCTGACGCTTCGGGTCAGGGATTGGGATGCGTATTGATGCAACGCGGGAGAGTGATCACGTACGCGTCACGGCAGTTGAAGATTCATGAAGCTAATTATCCGACTCACGATTTGGAGCTTGCTGCTGTCGTGTTCGCATTGAAAATCTGGAGGCACTACCTTTACGGGGTGAAGTTTACTATTTACTCAGACCACAAAAGTTTGAAGTACTTCTTCGAACAAAGAGAGCTTAATATGAGGCAGAGACGATGGTTAGAACTCCTAAAATATTATGACTGTGAAATCATATACCATCCTGGAAAGGCAAACGTGGTGGCTGACGCTCTAAGCCGAAAGGATGTGCCTACTCCTATTAGAGTGAAAGCTTGCCAGTTGGTGGTAACATCGGACATGATGAGAGAAATTGAAAAGGCTTAAGATGAGGCACTTAAGGAGGAAAACATAAAGAAGGAAAGGATGGTTGGCCAACAGGACAAGTTGGAATATAACACCCTTGGTGTTAGGACACGTTTTGGACGGGTATGGATACCTATGGGTGGCGAGCTTAGAACCAAAATCTTGGATGAGGCTCATAAGTCTCGTTACTCTATCCATCCTGGTACCAATAAAATGTACCAAGATCTGAGAAAGGAATACCGGTGGCCTGGAATGAAACATGATGTGACGAAGTATGTAAGCAATTGCTTGACTTGCTCGCAAGTAAAGGCCGAGCACCAGAAATCGTATGGAAAGATTCAACCACTTGATATACCGGAATGGAAGTGGGAACACATTACCATGGACTTCATAACCAAGCTACCTCGCACAGTTAAAGGTCATGACACCATTTGGGTAATTGTGGACCGTTTAACGAAGAGTGCTCATTTCCTACCTATTCGCGAGACGTTCTCGTCAGAAAGGTTAGCGGAAGTATTTATTAACGAAGTAGTAGCACGGCATGGGATGCCTTTAACGATTGTGTCTAACCGGGACACCCGATTCACATCGAGGTTCTGGAAAAGATTTCATGAAGCGATGGGCACGAGGCTTAATATCAGCACGGCATACCACCCGCAAACGGATGATCAGTCCGAAAGGACCATTCAGACATTGGAGGATATGCTCCGTGCTTGTATTATCGACTTCGGTGGCAGTTGGGACAGCCATCTGCCGTTAGCCGAATTCTCCTACAATAATAGTCATCACACGACGATAGGCATGCCGCCTTACGAAATGTTGTATGGGAGAAGATGTAGGACCCCGGTTTGTTGGGGTGAGATTGGGCAGAAGGAGTTAGGAAGTCTGGAAGTCGTAAGAGAAACGTCGGAAAGGTTTGATCAAATCAAGGCACGAATGAAGGCCGCACAAGATCGTCAGAAATCCTATGCGGATAAACGATGAAGGCCTATTGAGTTTCATATTGGTGACAGAGTAATGCTGAAAGTGTCACCATGGAAGGGAATCATACGGTTCAGAAAGAGAGGAAAGTTAAGTCCGAGGTTTGTCGGACCATTCAAGATAATGGCACGGGTTGGGGAAGTCGCTTATCAGTTGGAGTTGCCTGATGAGTTAAGTGGGATTCATCCTACTTTCCATGTATCACACTTGCGAAAGTGTTTGACGGATGAATCGGCTCACGTACCACTTACTGACATCGAGGTTGACAACAGCCTTAATTACATCGAAGAACCCGTGGCCATCCTTGATCGGAAGGAGAAACGTTTACGTAATAAAGTTATCCAATTGGTTAAGGTCCAATGGAAGCATCGAAAGGGATCGGAAGCCACTTGGGAAACGGAGAAGGAAATGAGGGAGTCGTACCCTCATCTATTTGACTTATGATAAGGTTTCAGGGACGAAACCTATTGTAAGAGGGGTAGACTTGTAACATCTCAAAATTAAAACGACAGTTATAATAACGGAATAAACGAACGAGGCATGACGGGTCGGGTCGGATGGGTCAGCGGGCTATAAATAGCCTATTCCACCCCTTTTCTCTCATTTGCAACTTTTTAGAGAGAGAAACCGTAGAGAGAGAAAGTTGGTGGATCGACCCGAGACTTCAGCAAAGTGTTACTCCATAACTCGTGAGAACAACCTCCGGATCAGAAACTCGATTCAGGTAACAATCCGACCTAAATCTGAGTTTTAGTTCGTTTTTGTGTTTTTCAGGTTTTGGGTGAAAAGGTAAGGTTTGAACGGATGAAACTGAAAGATAATCATGGATTTGAGTTCCTTAATGGAAAACGAACGTTTTGAATGCAAACAGGTTCAGGATCTTTACATGATCAGGCCCGAATGCGAAAGTTAGGGTTTTTTGCGAAAAACAGGTCGTGCGCACTTGCTAAGTGCGCACGGAGCAGGTCCTGCGCACTTGCTAAGTGCGCAGGAGGCAGGGTCTGCGCACTTGCTAAGTGCACAGGTAGCAGGGTCTGCGCACTTGCTAAGTGCGCAGGCAGCAGGGTCTGCGCACTTGCTAAGCGCGTAGGCAGCAGGGTCTGTGCACTTGCTAAGTGCGCAGGCAGCAGGGTCTGCGCACTTGCTAAGTGCGCAGACATCAGAACTGATTAAGTGAAGTCAGTATGTTAGAATGGTTAAACCGTTAGAGTCGGGATTGGTCTGACGTGTATTTAACTAATCAATTCAGATCGGGAGTGACGTTGTTGGACCTTCGTTTAGGACAACCCATATTAGCGTATCAGGTGAGTTCTAGAGCCCTCTTTTAAATGTTTTGTTAATGTTTTTGGGCTGGTGTGCATACTTACGAAATGATGTTTAATGAAATGATGTTTAACAAAATGATGTTTTAACGAAACGATGTTTACGAAAGGAAAGGTTTTGAAGTGTTTTTGCCAAAAAGGGTTACGAATGCTTTATGAACGGTCTAAATGAGGAAATGTTTAATGAGAAGAGAAAGAGGTAAAGGTTTTAAAGAAGTCATTACAAATCTAATTTGTCGAATGAATTGAATTGACGAATGAAGTCTGGGATTGAGATTCCCAGCCTTGTGGTAGATTATGGACAGCGAGCCATAGTTGCCACAAGAACAACAGGGGCAGTGTCTCTGTGGCATGTCAATGGTTATGATGTTGTACAACTGGTAAGGGAGTAACGACGGTTACTCAGGGGTTAACGTGACCCTATGTAAGGTTAAATTATGATCCGACGGTGTCATGGTCGTGAGCCATGGCCGTCGATGGAAGTTGTCGGTTTATGGACATGAGAGCCATAAGGGCAACTGAATGGGTATTGTCGGTCATCGCACAGTTAGCCTTGCGGGCAATACCAAAAGGGAATTGATGGATTGTATGGTATTGTCGGTCTTCGTGCAGTTAAGCCTTAGGGGCAATACCATACTAAATGACGGAACGAAGGGTAACACATATTTAGATAATAATGCATGACTTAAATGAATGTTAAAAGTTTTAATGAACGATCCGTTTAACGGTGTGTTATGATTTTGATGTTGATGATGATATGGGTACGAAACCTTTTTAAAGATGTTAGATTATTACATGCTTTTGTGAAAGGTTTTACTAAATGAATGATACGTTTTTGGCAAATGTTGATGTTAAAGTTTTTATGAAATGCTAGAACTACCAGCGTAGCTGACTTTTTAGTATGCACATTCAGGTTAAGGCAGGTATGGACGATGGACAGTGATGCTTGGCAAGCGAGAAGAGTTACCCAGTCGATCATGAAGATTGGCATCCCGTTATGAGTTGTTTATGTTAAGTTTATGTATTTGACAATGTACGCTTCCGCATGTATAAACAAGTTTTTAGTTATGTTGAATGAATGATTCCGCTGCGTTATTTGATATTCATGTTTAAGAACTGTTTGTGAATGAGTAAATCCAACGAGTGAGGCCTCCCGGGTTTGGGGTCTTACATAAAGGTAGTATATTTATTATATATTATTCTTCTAGACCATGTTTGGTACGAACACACGAATGTATATATTTATTATTCGTATATAGAAACATTCGACACAAAACATATTTACCTAAATTATTAAATTAAGAAACCCCAATTTCCCGTAGATACGTTCGTCTACTCATTGATCCTTTGAATGTTTATGACATTCAAATCTTTCGTGTCGTCATCACAAATCTCATATGTCCCTAACTTATGTGTTTATAATTATAGGGCATACTAAGCCGTGCAGGCTAACATTTGAGGTTCCAAATCTCATAATTGTGTGATACTACCTACTACGCAACGCAGGTGAGTTTCACGGCCCCTTTTTACTCATTTTCCTATTGGGGGAGAAACATGTACACAAAACATCATATTTTTACTCGTTTTCCCTTGGGGGAGAAACAGGTGCGCAAACTATTTTAGATTATTGTAATTCATATGTGATCACTTTTGAGGCTAAGCGTAGCACACTATCCCTGAAAGTCCTCATCATACATCGGACCGTTAATATAGCTCTTAGCGAGGTAATGTTTAGTAGTACTACTGAGTTTGACAAGCCCCACCCGCGTTAGTCGCGTTAACTCGATTGGAGGTCGAACGGTGAAATGTTAGCCTACTCACATTTGCCAGAGTTGATAGACCTGGCATGTGGCATACAAACATAAACAGTCAGCTTCGGTTGTGAGCGGTTTAGTAAGACATGAACATAGGCTAGCTACCTATAGATATGCATATTGAATGTACATAATCTGGCAAACACTCTCTTATTGTAAACTTGAAACCTGTGAACTCACCAACCTCGTGTTGACACTTTTTCTTACATGTTTCTCAGGTCGCTAAGGCACAGGTTGCACACATAGGACATGCATGGAGTCCTACTGTCATAGCAATCTCATGCAAACATTTAAAACAATCCATTTGTTTTATTAAGCTTAATTTAGGCGCGTTTGTTTTGCGCATTTACTTTCTTGTTTAAAATGCTTCCGCATTAATTCTGAACTTTTATAATATTTCAATTTGAGTCCCATATAGTGTCGTTTGATGTAACTAATGACTGAGATCCTGGTGTGTCACCTTCCAAACGGTAAAACTTCGTTAGTGGAATTTGGGAGTGTGACATGAGATGTACCAATCTCGTTGTCGTAATTTAACATATTAGTCACTTGCACCATATTTGCCATTTTCAAAAAAATTTTCCAAGTGTTGAACACAAACTCCCCTCAGGCGAAGATAATAAGTCGCTTCAAAGCCAAACAAGCGAATTTGATATCAAGCGAACTTGATAAGTTCGCTTACCGAAGAAACTCCAGTAAGTTCGCCTACTGATTAAGTTCGCCTATTAAGTTCGCTTAAACTGAGAGAAGCGAACTTAATTTCGCATGCAACAAATTTCAGCAAGTTCGCTTACTACAGCTGAAACAAACTCAGCAAGAACTGTAACCTAAACACGAACAAATATCACCAAAAATCATCATTTCTCATAGATTAGAAGGAATTTCAAGAAACTGAACCGTAGGATTTAGTATTTTATGAATTAGAACACTTCTATCGGATTAATTTCACCAAAATCAACTTCAAATCCACGAATTCAGCAGTAAAATCAGCTTCAAGAACTTGAAAACTCCATGGATACAAAAACTTGTAAAAATTATCAATTTCTTGTCAAATTGTACACAAAAACGTCTCTAATCACCAAGAATCAAACATAAATCACGAGCAAAAGCTCTGATACCACTTGTAGGTCCACATGACTCATCTCAGATCGATCTCGTGACAGGACGTCTCGTTAACACGGAGTGCGGAATCCTACCGTATTAACGTTCGTATACTAATTGACAATAGAAACAACAGGTTCTCTTTTTATATCATCAAACACATAGAGTTTACAGATTATCTCTCTGCTCTCACTTGTCCGTTCTAAACTGATTCTGTAAACTCTCTATTTATAGACACACGTTCTGCAATAGGCGAACTTAACAAATTCGCTTCAAAGATGCTTAGGCGAACTTAACAAGTTCGCCTCTATTAGACTAGGCTAACTTGTTCTAATACTTAGACAAAATCTAAACAATTACATAAAAACATAAAGACAATAAGACTTAAACTATTACAAAGCTTTTGTCATACAATCTATGTTCTAACACACCGAAAGATATTAAAGTTGAGGAACCAAAGGTTGATTCTAATTCATCTAGAAATTATACATTTGGAAGTTCTTCAAACTCAAGGAGAGTTCCATATGTCAGAGTTTATAAAGACATGCGCACATGTTTTCATTGTAGTGAGATAGGACACATTGTGTTGAATTGTCCTTACAAATATAAAGGGAAGAAGCATGTATTTCTTGAGAAGATGAAGCCGAAATCAAAACCTGTTGCAAAATCTGGAGTTCTAGAGAAAATAAAGCCAAAATAAGTTCATGTAAGCGAATCTTCTTCAAGTGCATCTTATCGTGTGAAGATTCCTTATATGAGAGATTATCGTGAGACGAGATCTTGCTTTTACCGTGGTCTTGTGGGTCACATTCGGATGGATTGTCCTCACAAAGACAATGGTAACCGACATGTTACTCCAGAAAAGGTAAGAACTCCTGATAAGCCTTATGTTAACCCAAATGTGGTTAAACCTAGTGATACACCAAAGGGTAATTCAAAATCTGAGGTTAGGCTTTCTAGACCTCAAAGACGGAGGAGAAACAGAATATTGAAAAAACTTTTAGAACAACAAGGGCTTTCACAATCTAAACATTTTTCAAATGAACAAGATTGTTCAAATACTTCACATTTTAAGAAAAAATACCCTAATGAACAAAAGTATGTTTGGAAAACAAAAGTTTCTGTTTCGGACTCGTCGGAACAATCTCCAAAAATTGATGAGAGATTCGATTGTGAATGGAGTGAAGTTTATTATTTTGATACAGATGGACAACCCATGACTACAATGGCTTGGGTCCCAATATCAAATTAATGTTTCTTGTTAGATGTGCATGATTAACCAAGAGGGACTATTAATAACATATAGTGGTTGTTCATAGCACATGACAGGGAATGACATCTGCAAGAGTAAAGAGTTGTTGATAACTAAGAATCTATTTGATTTAACGACTCGATGCTCAAGGGGGAGAATATGTCACACACAATGTTATTTTGAAAAAGATTTAAAAGTCCAAAAGATAACCTGAAAATTAGGATGACAATGGTGAGCATAAAGTCGTTGATGCAACCATTTAACTAGTTGATGGGGAGTCTACAGGACAGGGGGAGTACAGAACTGTGTTGGTGAAAAAGGCAAAAAGCATTCAATTACATTCGATTACAGCGGTTTGAGTTTTTACTTGATTGAATTGCTTAATCCCAAGTAACCAAGTAAAATGTTTTTCTTAAAATGTTTTCATGGAACATTTTATTTTCTTTTGTTTTACTTTCTTTCATAAAGATTTTGAAAAAGCCAATCAAATTGAAAAAGATAAAATCGACATTACTTGAAGTTAAAGAAGAGATGATAGTACATCAGTAGATGTTCTTTTACACATGACCTTAGATTGACTGGTTGGTGCTTTATGTTAATAGATCTGAATTATATGTTTTGATCAAAACTTCAGAGACTGCACAAATAGGAAATGATAGTGTTGTGTATGCATATAATTTGAATTGTCAATAGACTAAAAGCGTCACTGAATCATTAGTAGTGTGAAAACATAATTACATATGTTACAACTGTGATTTGAACCCATTTTATGCCTAGGTGTGTGTGTAAAAGATCACTATCAAATAAAGAATATTAGCTTTTAATAAAGATTATCCTATGAGATTAGTTTCGGGTTATGTCCTTAGCACTATTCATTTGGTTTGCTTCAATGCCCATGTCCCGAAAAGCATGCAATTTGAAGTATAATAAAGATATGTACTTGACAACATCTGTCAAACATATACTAGCCCTTTGATCATATTGATAAATCATCTTTACTGATTCCATTGAATTCATAATCCAGATAACAGTTGGATCCATGTACCTGAATCTTATGATTCCACATATATAATCCAAGACATTGAATCATTTGATTCTGAATCTCATTGATTCCTATACAATCCAATTTGGATTCTGCTATTTATGTGCTAAATGATGTCTCCTCATTCTGTAAATTCGGATAATCTTTAGTAAAATCTCATATGTCTTGAAGATAGTGCATTTTACATTATGTTGGCATACTAGTGGGGTACACGTTGTATTTCATACTTAAATGGTACCTTAACTGACAAGAAAGTGGGAATGAGATACTTTAGTTTCAAATATTATAATATTGACAATTTGAATTTGTGTGTCATAGCCTGATCCTATTTTCTTTGTATGTTTATCGCGTATCATAATATGCAATATAAAAGTCTTGAAAAAGATAGAGTGTGATAATCTTAAAAGATATTGGTTTGATTGGTCAAGGCTTGACAGAATGTCATAGGATACCATTTAATATTATACGGATTTTATATCCAAGATGTGTGATTGATATATCATATATACTGATATGATCTTGTTACTCGTGATGTTCGACCAAAAACATGTGATTTTGTATTTTACATTTTAGTTTGTACAAAGAAAAACCAAAAAGATTTTGTGTTTCTTATGTTTGAAAAACCAAAAAGATTTTATTTTTCCAGCTTCCATGGAAATCTTAACTATTGGTTATTCTTGGTTGTTCTCCTTTGCAAAAATTGAATAATGCAGACAGAAGGTGACAATGGGTCCTTCTCCCAAGTTTTCTTCTAGATAGAAAGAGAGAGTGTGCAGATGAACAAGACGAAGACTACAATGTGTTTGTTGATATTTGAAGACGGATGACAATCTTCTGAAGCCGTTGTCAAGGGGGAGTCTGTTGGAACATATTCTGGTGACAACCAGCTTGAAGATATTATGTCTTAGTCTTAAAGTCTTTGACTTGTAATTGATAGAATTGTTTGCAACAGTTAAGGGGGAGTCTGTTAGAGCATGAATTTGTAACTGTAGCAAACATTATTGTTTAAGTTCATAAATAGGCGAACTTAACAAGTTTGCTTAAGCATCTTTAGGAGCGAACTTGTTAAGTTCACCTATAGTGCTATGTGGATTTGTGTTTTCCTTTAAATAGGTGTTTACAAGTCTTAGATGATATATCAGAATAGAACACTGAACAGAAAAACTGAGAGAACTTGTAAACTAAGATTTGTGGTGGAAATACAAAGCGTTTATTTACACTGTTGTTGTTGATTAAGTTACACAAGCATGTTGATCATGGATTCCGCATGTTATCACCATGTCATACCGTGAGTCTAGAGATCCGTCACGCATTGAATCGGGACGTACAACAGGTGGCCTGGATTGGCAAGTGTTTGCTACATGACCATACCTTCCACAATTGGCCCATAGACGACATGACATGTTTGGGAAGTGGTGATAATTGCACGTGTTGCACAAAGGGTTGTTGCCCACATATGGTTTCTTATTCTGGTTTTGGGCTAGGGGAGCTATAGCAAAGTTACGTTTCCTATTGTAGTGAGGAGGTTTGGGTTTGTCTTCCTTAGAGGGTTCAGAAGTGGCTGTTGGGTCAGTGACTTTCTTTGCGCCTTTCCTTGTTTGTGTACCCGCCTTCACATGGTTATCAGTTAATGTGGCAGCTAAGCGGATAGCATCTTCAAGAGTTTATCAGTTAATGTGGCAGCTAAGCGGATAGCATCTTCAAGAGTTGTGATTCCCTCAGATCTGCTGATATTCAAAGATAAAGTCTTCAATCACTCTCTGAATTGTCGGACACAATTCAGAAATCAAATCCACACCAAAATGAACAAATCAAAGATGAGCAATCTCAATACTATCAATCACACCAAATTCATATTCCATGATGATTATCTTCATTAATCAAGTAATGTAATCAAGTATTAACAGCAGAAACACACAAAGATCCTTTTGAGTAAATTATAAAATTCACAGTACAAAATGAAAAAGTTACTTGAAATACAAAAGATACAACTATTTATACTAGAGAGTTTTCGATCGAAATCTTCTTGATCGAAAAATGTTTTCGACCAAAAACATTTTCCGACCGAAAACATAAAGTTTTCGACCGAAAACTCTGAATTTAATACTTCTAAAACCTAATTGATTTCTATGGACTATTAGGGTCCAACAATCTCCCCCTAGTCCACAGAACATCAATTCTTCAAAAGTTGTCTTTTGCAGGCTTGGTTTTGACTTTAACACGTAGCTTCTTAGTATCCAGAGCAGCAAGTCTCTTCTTGATCACTTCAGCTTCATGTCTTCTTGACAAACATCGAGCCACGACTCTCATATATAACTTTGCTTCAGTTTTAATCTTCGTGCTCATATCACATCTAATAGGATTCTTGTACAAAATCTTTAGTTCAGCATCAGAAAAGCTAAACAAATCCACTAGATCAAAAACTCTGACTTCTGGTAAATGATCCTGTATAATCACAACTTCGTGTGTTTTGCTATCATACACCCACTTCTTGAAGCTTTTAATGAATGTCTCTTTACGTGCTGGAATGTAAACAATTGAAACTGTATCATCAGGCTTCACAATGTATCTAAACCTTCGTTTGCCGTCTTTATCATTTCTTTTCAACTCTCTGCATTCAGGCACCTGAGGTTTGAACTTTTCAAATTTAGCTTTTCCACACTCTATCTTTAAAAATTCTTCAAAATTAGCAGCAAATGAATTGTTCGATGGATTGATCATCTTCAGGTGACCTAGGTCTCGAATATCCCAGTATGGCAATGTGTTTAACTTTGAACTTCTGTCAAAATACTGGATATGCCTATCACACCTCTTTATTACATACATATTCTTATCACTATCATACATCCATGCTCATATTTCACCAGTTAACGCTTGTTCTCGATTCTTTATTGTCTATGTAAGCTTTTCTACAATGGATGGCTTCTCAGTCACTGTCCACCAAGTACTCTTTTTCAATCTTTGAATTCTTTGGCCTTTTAGATGGTGATTCAATATCTTCAGGAACAGTAAATGGCTCTCTTTCATCTACAAGCTTATCTAATTTACCAATCACTGAACCATCTTCTTCAACATACGTCTGTTATTGTTCATATTCATACTTTTTGTATTTAGTGTTGGTTGGAGTTTCTTGTTCAACATCTTCAATTGTTTTTCCACTTCCACCAACACCACCAGTACCACCACTATTATCATCGTCATCTGAAGAATTGTTATCATCTTTTCTTTCACTAGTGATCACCACTTCTTCATCATCTTCTTCTTCTCCCTTCTCTGTCTCTTCTTGGTTCTCATCAATTTTCTCCAATCCTTCACCTTCATCATTGAGAAGCATATAAACATCAAATAACATGTTGTCTTCATACATAGTTGCTTCAAAAACTGGAGTTTGAACTTGTTCACCAGTAGAAGGAATTGGTTTAGTGGCTGCTGGACTATGAACCTCTTCAACATTCTCTGCTAGGTTTGTACCAATTTGAACACCCGTAAGAGCTATTAAATCCTGTACCATCTTCTGAAGTTGATCAATTTGTTGCTGTTGTTGAGCTATTACACCCTTTTGTTTAGTACTTTCAATTTTCAACTCTCTGATATCTCTGGAATTAGTAGCTTCTCTACTTTGCAAGTTTGAGATCTGAGTTTTCAATTGACTAACAACATCTGCAATTTCCCTGGTTGCATAGTTAAGAAACTCTTCATCAAGCAACTCATAACCTTTAGATCTTTTGGACTTATGCTTCTCTGGTACCTCTTTAGCTTTACCCTTGCCTTTATCAAGTCTTGTTGTAGTTTTCTTTTTCTTCTGGAATTCTAGATCAGTAAATACAATACCCTTAGATAGAGGAGGTCTAGAAGGTACGGTCTTTGTTTGTTCATGTTCTTTTCTTTTCTTTGATGGGGTTGTTGCTGTGGCAATTAATTGTTCATCATTAATTTCTAACACTTCAGTGTTCACACTTAAGACATCGTCAGCTTCAGCAATAAATTCTTCTGTGTGACTCAGTGGTTCAGTAACTTCTTCGTTTACTTCAGAAACTCTGTTTTCTTCAAAAATTATATCATGTTCTTCAACTTGAACTTGACCTTCATGTTGAATAACATTTACTTGACAACCACCATGACCTTGATCATTATCATTTCCCTGATCATTATTCTGCACTTGGTCAGTTTCATCATTGTCACTATCAACTCCATCTTCTATATCTTCTGCCATTAAGTCATTGATTTCATCTTCAATAGTAAAATCTGGATCAGGATTTTCTTCAAGCATATTAGGAAATAGTGGTGTCACAGTACCACTAAATTTGCTTGTCTTCCTCACATTATTCATGCTACTGAAGATTACTTCTTTCATTGAATCCAAAGGCAGTTCAACTCCATCGTTTTCCAGATTCGGCAGCAGTGTATTAATAATCATTTATACAAATCTTGGGTACATTAGAAACTTGTAGTTTTGCCTTGGTCCCACGAAGTGACTAAGATTCGCCAGACACACCAACGCTCTACTGAATACTTCACCTATTTGATCAAAAGCAGATGTTATGGGACTCATGCAATGAATTAATACATGGACAAGGTATCTCCATTGTTTTGCAAACATAGTTTTGGTCACCTGTCTTCTTAGAAATGTTCCTTCATATCTCATACTCAAAATTATCCCTGAGATTGCAATGTGATTGATTTTGTAAGGAAAATCAGTTGTGTCTCTGAAGTTCAGCACCTCTCTAATCACTTGCTTATTTACTTTAATCTTGTTTCCTCCCACCGAGCTTTCAATCCAGATTTCTTTATTCACATTCTTATACTCCACGTTGTCCCAAAACTCTCTAACATGTTTTTCAAATACACCAACTTGTGTAAATATTGCAGTGTTAATTCTTGACTTGGTTAGAAATCGCACAATTTCTTCAAAACCCCGTGCTTTCTTTGTACTCATTGTTAAACATGCACAGATGTTGTGCTTAGTCTCAAATTTTAATCTGTTCATGTCTATAACAAGAAACAACAAGTTAGATAATTTCTGAAAAAATCTTTTAACTTTTGACATTTCGATCGAAAACCTCATTATATATACAATCTTTTTCAATCGAAAACATTTAAAACCATTTCTGAAAATTACCTTGAACATTTCGATCGGAAACTCTTCAGAATTTTACCTTTTCGATCGAAAACTCCTAGTACTTTACTTTTTCGATTAAAACAAACATTTGAATTTTATTTATAGAGAAAAACTAAACATTTTCTTTTCGATCAAAAACTAATGAACCAAAAACCACTTCTTTTCAATTGAAAACTTCAATAATAAATCAATTAACTTTTCGATCGAAAACACTTTTCGATCTATTCAAATTACTTTTCGATCCATTCATCTAAGATTTCGGGCAATTCAAATATTCAAAAAATCAACCGTAAACTAAGGCTTTGGATCTAACCTATCAACCTCTATGAATCACGAGAACATACATGGATGATCGAAAAACACTGAGAATCTAGATGACGTCAAGATCGACCACTTTTTCGTACGAAACTTCAACACTTGTAAAACACGAAGAATTTTGAAGCAATACGGTCTCGAGAAAATACGAGTGGGAAAAATATTTTCAATCAAAAAATTTGAATATATAGACTTTTCAAATCTTGACCGAAAACTTCAGTCATGACTTTTTGATCGAAAACTGTTTCAGATGATATGATTTCGGTCAAGAGATTTCGACCGAAAACTCCAAACATGATAAATTATGAAAATTTTCCAACCAACCCTTTTTTTTTACTATTTTCTTTTGATGAACTGAAATTGTCACACCCCGACCGATGGCGGAATCATCGAGGCGGACAATGAAATGATTGTTCAAAAGCACATGATAGCTAAAATATTGCATAATTCATTAATTTAATTAAAGACAACAAATATTCAAGTACAATACAAATTCAAATAACCTAGTCTATTCCAAAACATTGATTTAATTAACTAGGTCCATAAGTTCTTAAGTGGTAGAATCTTCAGTAAGTAATCACATATCCAAACATGAAACATTATTTAAATCAAGTGTCAACTATAAAGTTGGTGAGTACATAGGTTTTGTGAACCCGATAAATAGTAGATAAAAACGTTTTGCAACTCGTTGTTTATCTTGTTAAACATAGCATATATGGTTGTATCCTTCATGTTTATCTAAGCACAATTCAAACCTTGATTGACGCGCTTGAGCATAGCACAACAGCTAGGCCCGGTATGTTTGAATATAGTAATCCACTATATCTGATATGTTTGAATATAACACGCGGTTATATCCGAGTATGCAGTAATAAACACCCTAACCGGGTGGGCTGGTCAGGCACAATAGATCTATTAATATTACTGTTGGTTTTCTTTGTGTTTAAAATAAATGAATGTACACCCAAGATAATTCACGATAAACAAGCATATAATCCATATGTATAACACGTATAAACAATTTGATGAGTAGCATGTATAATGTTTCACCCCAAAGCATGTAAAAATGTAAAATATGGGCTATGTAACTCACATGACTTGCAGATGTTTTAATCCACGTGTGTAGGTGATAAGGATGTTGAAATCTAAACACGATGAAATCCTATGTAGATAAATATGTATTATTGTATGTTTGTATATGTGTATTCGTTTTTAAATGTGTATAGGTTTATAATAACATTCCTTAAAATTATTTGTATAAAATATTGTCGTAAAATAATAATGATTTTTAGTAAAATTTAACATCTAAAAATATATATTTAATCTTGTTAGATATTTATATTTTAAATAATTTGTTATTATGTTTATTGTATTTATATATAATAAATAAATAAAAAGAAAAGTTTCTATTTGTTTAATTATTATATATTTTTGTGAGTTAAAATTATTTTAACAAGTTTATAAAATATAGGGTTTACTATTTTATAAAAATTGGACGAGTTAAATATGTGAAGAAAAAAAGTTATTTAATGGTTTCGAAAATAAACGAACGAGTCAACCAACCCGTAATAGTTTTTATTGTATAGATATAATATTAAAATAGGATAAAATAAATAGATAAAATAAAAACAGAAAAAATTTGGGTTGGGCCGGAGGCCATCAGGATCGAACCCGCGACCTAAGACTCAAACACACACGCATAACCAGCCGGGCTACTGCCCATCGCTGGTTATGTGTGTATCGTTTAATACATAACCACATGTCCAAAACAGATCGCTGGTTCTCGGCAACCGGCAAACCGTGTCCGAGAACATTGGTTTGCCCGGTAACTCAAGGCCTGAGGTCGTGACTTCGATTGGAATAGCTTGTCTGACGATAACAGAAGGTAAAGGAACGGGTTTGAGGATTCTTACTTGGTCGCAAAGGATCGAACGACAGAGCTTTTAATCCGAGAATATCAAGAATGGGAATTCAAGCTTCGGGATGGAATTGGGCTCTAAGACTCTGGTCACAGCTTCATTCAGAGGCGACGAACACAATGCCGTCTTCAATTTGAAGTGAGAGTGGGTGAAAAAGGGTTAGCGAGCTCGAGCAGGTCCGGTAATGGCTATTTATAGCCGAGCTCGATCCCGATAATGAGATAAGCAATTAAGCATGTCCAGACACTCGTCTGGACGAGACGAAACTGTCGAGCCATCTTTCAGGCGTGGAGGTTTCTTGTCGAGGCCGAATTCGTGGCGTGGACTTTCGGCCTCAAACATGATCAGGCTTTCTGTATGTCGGGGAGACCAATTGGTCGGGGGCTTTTGTTCACGTGGGGACGACGAGGTCAGGGAGACCAATTTCGGCTGTCAAGGTGCAGGGGACAGTCGTGTTGAGGGTTCGCCGGAAAAATGCTCGGACCGCCGGATAAGGGAAGTGATGACCGGATTTGCGAATTGGGATTTGGCAATTTTGGTCCCTGGAGTTTACTTCTGAATCTATTTGGTCCCTGAGATTTATACCCGTTAGTCCCTGTGGTTTAGTTTGTCCACATTTAGCCCCTTAACTGATTTTTGTCTTAAAACCTTTTAGTTTCATAATTTTCAAAACAGACCCTTAACTTTTATAAAAATAAACTAATTAATTTTCTTTTTTTTATTTAAATTATTTTTAAGTGGTTTTACAAACTTATATTATTATTATTATAAATATTTTTATAAAAGTTAATTATTTTATTTAAATAGGTTATCTTATTTATATATGAACTTTTAAGTTAAAAAAATTTTTATATAAAACTTTATATAAGTTTAAAACTTTATAAAATTTTAATTATTTTAAATCCCTTCATTAAAAATATACTTTGTACAAAAATTAAATAAAAAAAAACACTTGCATTTCATTAAATAGAAAATGTTTACATGACATATAATATAAAAGTGGGTATAAAAACCCGAAATGTCACAGTCTCCCTATGTTAAAGGAATTTCGCCCCGAAATTCAACTAGTTAAGGCTATGAAAAGAGATGCAGATATTTGGGCTTCATTTGGTCTTCACGTTCCCAAATGAACTCGGGTCCACGTTTAGACTCCCATCGGACCTTGACAATGGGGATGCGGCTACGCTTGAGTTTCTTGACTTCACGGTCCATGATTTCCACGGGTTTCTCAACAAAGTGCATTTTCTCGTCAATACGCACTTCATCAAGAGGGATGTGGAGATTCTCGTCGGCTAGGCACTTTTTCAAATTAGATACGTGAAAAGTTGGATGAACATTGCTGAGCTCTGAAGGGAGATCGAGTTTGTAGGCCACTTTTCCTACCCTTTCGAGTATCTTGAATGGACCCACATATTAGAATCCATTTGAAGTTGTTGATCAAAAGAATTGAAGATTACTTCAGCATCAAAGAACCAGTCAGGTCCATTTTGATATGTAGGAGTATTTAGTTCTTGACACTCCACATAAAACTATTCTTAAAAAATTTTGGTTCTTTTGTTGTACACTCTATAAGCTTTCTGATATGAAGAATAACCCAAAAAATAGCATTCAACACCGACAGCTGCAAATTTTGGCAATGAATCTTGTGTATTCAACAATGTACAAGAACAACCAAATGCTCTGAAGAACTTGATATATGGCTTTCGTTTATAGAATAGTTCATACGAAGTCTTTGTAAGTTGCTTCACCATAAGAACTATGTTTAAAACATAACATGCAGTATTTACTGCTTCAGCCCAAAAGATAACGGGCAACTTGGAATCGACAAGCATTGTTCGAGCAGCTTCTATTAAAGTTCTGTTCTTCCTTTCAGCTACTCCATTCTATTGTGGTGTTCTTGCAGCACTATACTGATGTGTTATTCCATTTTCTGCACCAAACGAACTTATCAGTTTATTTTTAAATTCTGTTCCATTGTCACTGCGAATGATTGAAACATTGCTATCACAGATGTTTTCTATTCGTTTGACAAAATCAATAATTGTTTCAGGTATTTCATCCTTTGTTGCAAGGAAAAACACCCATGAAAATCTTGAAAAATCATCTGTGATAACAAGACAATATGACTTTTTCGCAATGCTTTTAACTCAAACTGGACCAAAAAAATCCATACGAATAAGAAATAAAGGTCTAGTAAATGTTGTTATGGTTTTTCTTGGTGGGACTTCTTGTGTTGTTTTCCCTTTACACATGACATGCAATTTTCTTCAATTATGAACTCTTTCTTTGGCAATCCTCGCACCAAATATTTATGCACCAAGTTATTCATGTTCTTTAAATTCACATGGCCCATTCTTCGATGCCACTGTCACACCCCAACCGACGACGGAAACGTCAGGGCGGGACATGTAGACTGTTCATGAGCACAAGGTTGACTAAATTGAAATATATTAATCATCCAAATTCATTTAAAGTATTCAAGACAAAACCAAATCAAACCAAGTACATAAAATAAAATACATAATGTAGAACCAAAGACTGATTGCTACTAAATTATTCTAAGTAAAAATGCTGCTGATAGGCTTATCAGCAGCATTCAACACATATTGCTGCTAATAGGCTTATCAGCAGCATTCAACACTTGTTGTTGCTGATTGGCTTATCTGCAGCATTATTCTCATTCTTGCTGCTGATAGCTATGCTCATTGAAGACAAACCGTTGCAGCTGACTATCCATGCCAAGCGTCACTGACAACTTTCTGCAAAAGCAACTGACACACTCAAAGCAGAAGGAACCTCAATGGCACAACCAATAAAACCCAGCAATGCTCTTCTCTAGACATGCAAGCAATGATGCATAAAGAAGACGCTTCAATAAAGTTAGCTAGTTTAGCTTTAACATGTAAAATTAGTTTTTGTATAAAAGATCAACGGTCTGTGTTCGATCTGATCCTTAGAATCAAGGGACTGTCTTTATTCTAAGTTAGTATAAATACTGTGTAAACACTTCACTGTAAGTGTGCTTTTGAATTAGAGTTTTCACTTGTAATCGTTTATTCACTAAGCTTAATACAACAGTGATCTTACTAGTATTCTTTCTGTCTTTTCGATTACATTTGTGTAGTTGTTATTGTTTCCGCCAATTTCAACTAAGAATATAACCATCTTGTAATTTCACGATCCTACAAGTGGTATCAGAGCTTTGGCTTAGATTAAACAAACTAACACTTGTTTAATCACTTCTGGTTCTATTCTAAACTCTTTTCTTTTATCAAGTCACCCAAAACCATGAAACAAAAATGGCACAAAGCAATGGTTTTGAAGACATCGGAAGCATCAACTGACCACCAAGATTGGTGTCGGGAGAAGACTACGACATGTGGAAAAATCGCATGGAAAGTTTTTTCTGCTATCAAGAGTACGGAATGTGGAAATCCATCAGGGATGGACCCTACATTCCAATGGTGGCATCTGCTGACTCTGGAGGACCAACAGTCCCAAAGGATCCCTCCAAGTACTCAGAAGAGGATATCAAGAAAATGGAGGTGGACTTCAAGGGACTAGGAGCCATCCAAATGTGCCTTCCAAATGAAGTTTTTCATAACTTCAGAAGTTACAAAACTGCTAAGGAGCTGTGGGAGGCCCTCGAGAAGATGTTTGCTGGATCTGAGGAAATTAAGGAAAACAGAAGAGACATCCTTAAGTAGCAATACGAAAACTTTATCTGGAAGGAAGGTGAGTCTCTAACTGTTTTATATAACAGATATACTTATCTTGTAGGTGAGTTGCAGTGCTCAAAAGTGAAGTTGGAGAATGAAGACATTCTTAAAAAATTCATCAGATCTCTACCTAGTTGCTGGACACTCTACACAGTGTTCTTCAGAAGAACTGAGAATCTAAAGACTCTTCAGATGACTAAGCTATTTGGTATGCTCAAAACCTATGAATTAGAAATGATTCAGGCCAAGGAACGGAGCTCAAGCTACCAAACAGCCTCCACATCCAACACCTCCTCATCTGCTTTTCACTCTGAGCACTCAGGCCCCAGTACTAGCAATTACTATCCTCCCATAGTCACACATCCTCAAACTCCCACCTCTAAAACAAACATCTCACCATTTCTCATTGAAGCTCCTTCTCAAGCCTCAACCACTGCTGCTTTTGTTTCTGAAAACTCAAGCAAAATGTACTTTATCAAGGAGGATCTTGAATGCTTCCATCCAGATGATCTAGAAGAAATGGACATACAGCACTCGTATGCCATGCTCTCCAAAAGAGCAAAAAGGTTCTACTCTAGAACCGGAAGACCCATTCCAAGCAACAGCTCAAACACCAGAGTTGGCTTGGATAAAAGCAAATTAAAATGTTACAACTGTAACCAACTGGGTCATTTTGCTAGAGAATGCAAGGCACCTAGGGCAAACCCAGCAGCTCACCAAGCCCAACCAAGACATCAACAGCAACAAGCTACTCCTCCAGCTCAAACTGTAGCTTGTGCAGCTGTTGGAACATCTGACTTTGACTGGAGCTTCCAGTATGAAGATCTGCCTACTAACAACCAACCTCTTATGGCAGACACAACTGAGATACCGCCTCAGGTATATGAACATCTATGTTCCCAAGCCTGTATTGATAAGGTTTTAGGCTACATAAAGCATAATCAAAACCTAATAGATCAAAATGAATAGTTTCATCAAATGAAATCTAAATTCAAAAGGGTCGAGGACAGTTACAAAGAAAAAATTAACTGCCTAAAGAAAGAGATTTCATCATTAAAACATGAACAAACCAATCTCGAGACTCAGATTGATGATCTACTGGCCAGATTAAAAGCTACCAGAGCAGAATTGGCAGAACAAAAGGTTCATGTCGACAAATATGAATTTGCATCCGAAAAGCTGCAAAGACTTTTGGATGCTCAAATTCATGATAAGGTAAAAACTGGTGTGGGGTATCATGCTGAACAATATCAAGCCGTTGCACCTCCTGCTAACTACGTGACCATTCATGAACAAAGCTTCAATCTAGCAAATCTTGATATGGCCAACATAAATCTTGATCCTTCTAAGGATGAACTATTGGTACAAGAATTCACTACCTCATCAGAGTCTGATTCAACTTACTCAGACTTCACTAAAACAAGTGAAGCTTCATCTCCTCCTGCCCCTCAAGTCACTCTGACTAAAGATGAAGTCCATTCAGCACAAGTACCAGCCATTTCAGTACCAGTTCCTACACCATTCAAACAAATCAAAATTAGCTATCCTCCAGAAGGTAGGAAGCTAAATACTAAAAAGGGCCAGTCCTCATCTTCAGTCCAGCCAAGGAAGGTGTTTGACATATGTCATGCGCCTGGAGAAAGGGTTCCATATGTTCAAAAAACATTGGAAGAAGCTACGTTTGAGCACAACAAAGCTCACCCTTGGAATTTTCAAAGACCTTTTCAAAAGAAAGGATTATGTGCATCTTTCAAGGGATAAACTGGCAAAATCATGTTTTGTCTGTGGAAAATATAACCACACTGCCAGCACCTGCTTCTACTACCTTCAGCAGCAAAGAAACCTCAAGCAACATGCTTTTGAGAAGACAGAGAAGAACAAACAGGTAAGAAGATTTGAAGCTAAGACAACTCAATTCAGAAAATCTCTTTCTCCATCAAGGAAGCAGTTGTCAAAACCTAAACAATCTTGCATCATATGTGGAGAATCAGACCACTTTGCTGCAAATTGTAAGTTTAATCCTTTCAATCAGATTCCTTATTCAACACCAGTTATACAAAAGCCTATCAGTGAGGTGAAGAAGGATAGGCATACGTCGTTTCCTAAGCCATCAGCAGTCAAAATAACTGCTGCTGATCGAGTAAAGCCCAAGGAACAAAAGGGAAAGCCTTTAGCAGCAACAAAATCTGCAGCTGCTCAAGTAAAACGATCAGTAGCATCAAAATCTGCTGCTGATAAGCCGAATACAAAGTCTACTGCTGAAAAGGCAAAGAGAACTGGAAGACCACCAACTCAACAATGGAAGGCAAATAAACCACCAAGCATCATCATCGGTTCAGTTGAGTGCATCTATCCTTTACTGTAATATGCCTGTCTTTTGATGTAAATAAAAGTTATAAGTCAGCAGCATTTTTGCCCCTCAGCTGCTGACAGGTTTAATATTCAGCAGCAAAGGATTTGCCACTGACTACCTTAAGTTATCAGCAGGAACAAGTTTCCTGCGGATAGCTTTAAGGCCATCAGCAGTAACATCCCTGCTACAGATCATTGCATCTATCAGTAGCAATTAAGTGTGCTGCTGACAGACTTAACCTTCCGCAGCAACCAAAGTTGCTGCGGATATGCTTACTCATCCACAGCAACCAAGTTTGCTGCTGATGGGTAAACTTAAGTCCAAAATTAACTTTTACCCGCTGTAAAAGAAAATAACGTCAGTCTTTACCATGACTGCCTTGGTGTATTACAGCTGTAACAATGAAAAGTAAATAAGGTTGTACTGTACAAGTCATTCTGCTTTTTCTCTCATCTGCCGCTATAAGAACAAATCAAAATATCCATACCACCTCTTCACATTCAATTCAACCCTAACCAACTATCACTTTCACCCAAAGTCCCCACCACATTCAAAGCTCTCTATATTCTTCATACTCTCAGTCTCCACCATATTCAAATCATCCCTCCAAAATCAAACGACTATGGCAGATATCGACAACCCAGATGACAAGTTTTCCACATACCATAACCTAAAAGCATATCTTACCAAAGGAAAGAAATCCGATGGTTTTGACGATATGATCGATTTCTTATGTCGATCAAAGATCTACTTTGCCCTCACCACCAACCCTACTATATATATTCCTCATATGGAGGATTTCTAGAGAACCGCCGTCTACTCAACCGAACAGGGGATTCCCTAAATCAAAGCCAAAGTAGACGGCAAGAATATCACCATCTTGGAAGCTACACTCAGAAAACATCTTAAGCTTCAAGATGAGGGAGCAGCCATCTCATACTCGAAGGACGAATACATGAGGACCTTTGTCTCCATTGGATACACTGGAAATCAAACTGAGTATACGATCGAGAAGGCACTGATGGGCCCTCCATGGAAGTATCTTTGCCACACTCTTCTCCAATGCATATCTCAGAAAAGGAGTGGATGGCATCAGGTGAGCTCTGCACTGGCATCCGCCTTCCATGGTATGGTCACTAACCAAGGCTTCAACTTTGCACATCTCATTTTGAGGGTTTGCGATACAACCTTCAAGAGGGTGCAAAGCAGCAATTTTTTATGTACCCAAGGTTCTTGCAGGAAGTTTTCAATCAAGAACTAAAAGAACTTTCAAAACCTGCAAGAGTCTACATCATGTTGGGTCATAAAAATAACATTTTTCAAAGCATGATTACTGTTTCCAAAAAGTTCTCAGGGGTCAACGTTCCATTGTTATCTACAATGCTGAATGTACAAAGTACCCAGGGTGACAGCTCAGCAATCCCAGCTGATACTGATCCCATACCCTCCACCTCACATCCTGAACAACAGTCTGCATCCACCATTCGAACCCCTGTGCATACTACTGAGGATGCATAGGCACAAACATTACTTACACCTGTTTTGGATGTTATCGTTCAACTGGAACACAGGGCCCCCGTTGCAACGACATATACTAGGAAAAGGGGCAAGAGAACTCCTTCTTCTCTTGCCTCCAAGGCCCAAACCAAACCTAACAGCCCTCACTCAGAATCACAACATTCTGGTGAGAATATCACAAGGGGGAGCCACATTATTAGGGAGACTCCTTCGGATGCCTCTCAATTAGGATCAGGATCACCTCCCGGATCCGTAGAACAGCCCCTTGAGCCCTTCCTTTCACTTCTGAACTTAAGTGTTCAGGAACCTGATCAAGATGATGTACCATCTCCAACTACCACTATCTCGGAGGTACTGATTGATCTTGCTTCTAACACACCCAACCCAAGTTCATCTACCCTGAAGGTCCACTCTAGGAGCCATGAAAGAGTGGATGTGGAAGAGGCTGTCACTACTGCTGGTCCATCAAATGACCAGGAGGACAGTGACAACATTGTTAAGACCTCAACCACGGCAACTCATAGTGAGGATGTTTCCTTGGAAACTCCCTTCACTGAGAGGAATCCCAGGTGCCAAGAAACCATGGGTGATGGGGATGAAGAGGCTAGGCCTAAGGCCCTATCTGGGTCCAAGGATTCCACAACTGTGGATAAGGATAGACTGAAACTTCATAACTTGGAATTGACGGGCAGGGTAGCTATGCTAGAGGCAGAAGTGTCCAAACTAAGGCACCAAGTCTCTATGCATGAAGCCCATCAATGCCCAACTTTAGCCACTCCCTCTCTTGTATCAGTAGGTACCCAAACTGATGCTTACCTGTCTACTGATGCAACCAAAAAGGGGTAGATGGTCTCTATGGAGGAAGACACAGACAGTCTTGACGACTGGATTCAAGAGCAGGTTGTACTTCAAAGCTCACTATTCAAGCCGACCTTTGTACAAATTCATGACTTGCCAGTCTCAGATAACGAAGAAGAAGAGACATCTGAAGACTGGAAGTTGGTCGTCAGGGCTGTCGATGAAATGCTGAATGATGCTGAAGACACAGAACAAACAAATACACCATTCAGCATCCTTCCTGAAGCAGCAACCATCATAAGTCAATCCATTACCCCCCAACTCTTTCAAACTACACAAAAGCTAGAATTTGACTCCATTCTAGCTTGGGGGTATGATGGATCAGCTGAGAGATTTTGGATTGGATGGGAGTTTAGTGGTGTAAAAGAGCTAAACTAGAACTCCCTCAATGCCCTCCAAGTCCTACAACTGCATTTAACTAACTACATCAACACTTCATCAGATCTCTCAGCAGAACTTGCCATCGGCAGGTTGCATGACTTGATGGAGGATAATCTACCCCACTTCGAAAGACTAATTCAAACATCAAAACGGGTAGCTTATCCTGAATCTTCGGTAGCAGCAGCAAGAAGACTGACACCTAGAAGGCTTGACATTATAAGGAGTAGTCTTCTCACTAAAGAAGAAATTTGCTGCCTAAGAAGATTTCTGTACTCCTTCATCGTCAAAGACTTAGATGTGCTGGGATGGACAAGCACTAAGTCTCTTGACCACACCTTCTTACTAAGCAACGGAACCTCTCTCACCATCAACACCAGGAACATCTTGTCACTTCCTACAGACTTTCTCTACAAAATCTTTCAACTCAGGGCAAATATCTGCAATGTCAACTCACGTGAAAGCCAGGCAATGATAGCTACTGTCAGAGCCAAACTTGAACAAGTAGGAAGAATCACTGAGGAAGTATATGTGTCAAACTCTGACACTGACACTGACTCAGCTTCCCCTCGAGTAGACATCTGTACTGCAGCATATGAGTCAAGATCAACTATCAAAGAAATGCTGAAAGAAGTCACAAATCCTGAGTGCAAATCGAATGAAACCAATGACCTTCCCTTATTTACATCTCAAATTGCCAATGAAGCTGAGGCAGAGATCCCAATAGCAACACCATCATCTGCTGTTGTGGTCAGTGAAGCCGAAGCAGAGGTATCCAATATAAACAAAGGAAAGGGAATCATGACAGATGAAGATGAAGAGAGGTTGCTAAAAGAGAAAAGAGAGAGGGAAGAGAAAAGAAGAAGAAGAGAAGAAAAGGAGATGGCTGACATAAACAAGGCTCAAGAAAGAAAAACAGCCATTCTCCTAAGAGAACAAATATCCAGTTGTATGCTAGACAGCTGGATGAACTGAAAAGAAAAATTCCTACAGTTGACCAAATTGACGAAGATGCAGCTCTTGCCCTTCAACTGCAGGAACAATTCAACAGAGAAAAGGAAGAATTGGAGAAGAAAAGGAAAGAAGAAGCTAAGTTCAGAATAACCGATTCTGAACTAGCTAAAGAAATGAGGGAGGAGTGGGTAAAGACTCTAGTTTCTCAGGGTGAGGATGCAGACTACCTTAAGAAACTATCAAATAAAGAAATCTACAGAGCCTTCATGGGTCAGCAAGGTCAATTGTCAAAGAAGAAACAGGCTGAAGAAGAAGAAAAAGCCAAGCAACAGTCCAAAAAGACCATTGCCTTTAATAAACGGACCCATGAAGAAAGGAAAGTCATGATTGACTTCCTTAAGGCTAGAGGAGAGAATGGAAAGAGGCTAGGTCCTATTAACTTCATGAACCTGCAAGCCCTCTACTTCAAAGTCAAGAAGGATGAGGAAGAAAGAGTGGGGAAGAAGGGCTCCAAAAAAAGGGTACCTATTCAGAAAGAAGGAGAAACAAAAGCAAAGAAACCCAAGCCTTCTCCCACACCTACTTCTTCTCTCCTCCCCAAACCTTCCACTCCTCCACCCAAAAAGTCAAAACCATCTCACCCAGCCCCCACTCATCAACAACCTCCCTTGAAGAAATCCAAACCCACACCTAAACTAGAAGACTCAAGAGACATAGTTGATTGGGTCTATAATCCACAGGATCAAAGGTTTGAGATCTTCAGGGGGAGAACTGAAAAAAGAAGATCTATCTACAGATCTGTTGATGAAGTTCTGCAATTGCCAGATTCAGATCTTGGCAGAATTTTGGAGCTGGGTGAAGCTCATGAGCCTGCAAATGAGGGTGGGAAACTTCTTGTGCTAGCCATCAAACACTACTTTAACCCTAGCAAAGATGTGATCATTGACATCAAACCACTCAAGTCCCACTCTCCATTTGTAAGTTGGTCCTATAATGCTGATTTGGACGAGTTCACTTTAACTGATGTAAGGAAGCAGAAGATGAGATGTTCAAGCAAAACAATCTACAAAATGCCACATAAAGACATCAAGACCCTGTCTGTAATTCCACTGAACAATCCCAGCAAGGATCCAAGAGGCTATGAGGTTGAGAGGATAGTCAGCCACATGCAAAAGCTTCAGCAGCAAAGTGATTAGAATAATTTTGGTTGCATCAGTCTAGGGGAGTTTGTAGAACCAAAGACTGATTGCTACTAAATTATTCTAAGTACAAATGCTGCTGATAGGCTTATCAGCAACATTCAACACATATTGCTACTGATAGGCTTATCAGCAGCATTCAACACTTGTTGCTGCTGATAGGCTTATCAGCAGCGTTCAACACAAGTTGATGCTGATAGGCTTATCTGTAGCATTATTCTCATTCTTGCTGCTGATAGCTATGCTCCTTGAAGACAAACCGTTGCAGCTGACTATCCATGCCGACACACTCAAAGCAGAAGGAACCTCAATGGCACAACCAATAAAACCCAGCAATGCTCTTCTCTAGACATGCAAGCAATGATGCATAAAGAAGACGCTTCAATAAAGTTAGCTAGTTTAGCTTTAACGTGTAAAATTAGTTTTTGTATAAAAGATCAACGGTCTGTGTTTGATCTGATCCTTAGAATCAAGGGTCTGTCTTGATTCTAAGTTAGTATAAATACTGTGTAAACACTTCACTGTAAGTGTGCTTCCTCGCAGAGTTTTCATTTGTAATCGTTTATTCACTAAGCTTAATACAACAGTGATCTTACAAGTATTCTTTCTGTCTTTTCGATTACATTTGTGTAGATGTTATTGTTTCCGCCAATTTCAACTAAGAATATAACCATCTTGTAATTTCACGATCCTACACATAATCCTTTATTAAAAATTATCTAGGTCCAAAACTTATTTGTAGCAAGTCTTGATCAAAATCACACATTAGTACCTGAAACATGAATAAAATAAGGTCAACTAAAAAGTTGGTGAGCATACACAGGTTTGTATATAGATAGCATATAGATTGTAAATAAAACAAATCCTTACATAACATGATAAAATAAGGCATTTATGGAGAGCAGCTATTGTGTAACTAAGTACAATCAAACCTTTGTAACTAGCATGCAAAATTGTGTTGTCGGTAACAATCACCCCAATCTGGGTGGGTTTGTCAGACTCAATAGATCTATCATTGTTTATCGTCGGCTTGAATAGTTAATGATTGCACATAAATCGCACACAAAAGTTAACACACCTAGCACTCAGGCATAAAGCTCAAATTTGCACACATGAATGTAAAGAGGATTTGTAGTTGTGTAGTTTGTGTAAATGTAAGCAATAGTGTTGTATATTGTTCGTGTTCCACCCCAAAAAGTGTAAAAGAGTAAAAGGGGCTATGTAATACTCACATGGTTTGAAGGCGTAGCTAACACAAGAGACTAGATAGTAATACGAGGTCCTTGTAATGCACAATGTTAACCAAAAGTGTAATATGTATCGAAATCAATAGTATGCACAATAGTCTATGTCTAAGTCTAAGGTTAAATTGGATGTGTGTATAAGGAATTTGAAGTTGTAGGTTTTGTGGTTTGTACTTGAATGGTGTTGTATAAAATTAAGGTTTGAGTTTAGAATAACTAAATAATAAACAAATTATTATTTATTTACTTACTTATAAAAAAATAATGTAGGTATTAGAGGTAATTAAGTATAACCTAAATAAATGATTTTTGTTTAAATGCAAATTAAATAAATAATTGTTACCTTATTTATTTATTTATAAAATATGTAACTTAGTCCTTTAGTTATAAAAATGTATTAGATGTTTTATAATAAATATAAATTTCTTTACTTTATTTTCATAAAGATGTTTAAGTAAATGGTGTAATTAAGTGTAGGGTTTAACAATAAATATAAATTTAATTTTGTAAGTTTTAAATAAACAATTTTCTATTCATTTATTTTATAAAATCATTTGTTTTAATTTAAAATTTAATTTAAAATACTTATTGTTTTTAAATTATGGAAATAATTATTCTATCAAGGCTTTTCTCACACACACGACCGTGCCTGTGACAGGGCACGATCGTGCTAGAACCACGGGCGCGACCATGCTAGTCCGGGACGCGACCGTGTTGACCAATACAGAGGGTATAGCTAAGCTATACACTAGGCACGACCGTGTCTGGGCCAGGCACGACCGTATCTAGGGTTTTGAGGCACGACCAAGTCTAGTCAAGGGCATGACCGGGTCTGTGTATGTGAGGCATGACCGCGTTGGTATTCGGCGCGACCGTGTCTCATGAAGCACGATCGCGCTAGAAGACTAGCGCGACCGTGTTTGTTCCAAAACAGGAACGAATTGGTCGATTCTTATGATAATAGTGTTAGGAATCATAGGGCTTTCACCCACCAGGTTATGTAGAAACAACGACTGATGACTACAAAATTCTTTAAGTACAAATGCAGCTGATCTCAGAGTTTGCTGCTAACCAACAAACTGCTGCGGACAAGCTTATCTGCTGCGGATACCTGTTCTCCTGCTGAAGAACAAATCTGCTGCGGATAGCCTTATCTACTGAAGACCAATGTTGCTGCTGATAGGCTTATCAGCAGCATCATTCTCATTCTTGCTACTGATAGCTATGTTCCTTGAAGACAAACCGTTGCAGCTGACTATCCATGCCAAGCGTCACTGACAACTTTCTACAAAAGCAACTGACACACTCAAAGCAAAAGGAACCTCAATGGCACAACCAATAAAACCCAGCAATGCTCTTCTCTAGACATGCAAGCAATGATGCATAAAGAAGACGCTTCAATAAAGTTTGCTAGTTTAGCTTTAACGTGTAAAATTAGTTTTTGTATAAAAGATCAACGGTCTGTGTTCGATCTGATCCTTAGAATCAAGGGTCTGTCTTGATTCTAAGTTAGTATAAATACTGTGTAAACACTTCACTATAAGTGTGCTTTTGAATTAGAGTTTTCACTTGTAATCGTTTATTCACTAAGCTTAATACAACAGTGATCTTACTAGTATTCTTTCTGTCTTTTCGATTACATTTGTGTAGTTGTTATTGTTTCCGCCAATTTCAACTAAGAATATAACCATCTAGTAATTTCACGATCCTACAGGTTATTACTAGTCTTTATTGTATAGTTTAATTGTATTTAAAACATGCACAAGGTATGATTCGATTAAACCATTTTAGAACGAACCCTAGATTCAGGTTCGTGTAAATTTCGCTATTGTAAGCCCAAATTAGTTTGGGCTTTTGATCTATAGACTAAATCAAATGTGTGGAAGGTTTCAATTACCCGGAAGGAGGATGAATCGATGGAGTACGGGTAGAATGAGTTCCGGCGATGACGGGCTTGATCTCCGGCGTCTTTTGCTGCAATTCCGGCTAAACCAACGTCTCCAGAACCTTTAGAGAGGATCGATAGTATGTTGGCTTGGGAGAATTGCGAATCAAAATGGTGAATTCGATGGTTTCGTGAGAGGATTAGGCGTTTACGAGATAAATCGACGAAATTGAGTTTATTTGTTGTAATGGTGATGATTAAAAGGTTTAATTAAGTTCTTTAATGGTGAAAACGTGTAGGATGGTTATGAAATCGAACGTCTCTGTGATTAAAGGCTGCATTTACATTTCAACTGATGAGAGGCACGACCGTGACCATATGAGGCGCGACCGTGCCAAGGCACCGGGCGCGACGGTTCCAAGGCAAGGCGCGCGACCGTGCCAGAAGGAGGCTCGACCGTGCCTATTAGGGTTTCTGGTTATTTATTTATAAATTCAATCCTTGCAAATTTTTAGTATTTGCAGATTTGTATAAATATGAACTTATGTAGAGTTTAATAGGGTATACTCGTGTAAAATTTGTGGATTTGCATTGGAACATAGTATTTAATTGTTGGTAAAAATAGAACAAGTCAGCGTACTAAATTTGAATTTGAAACGTGTTACATTGAACTGAAATATAGATAATGAAAATCAGAAATGTTACAGCCACAAATAAGATTATGAACCAGTTGCCTTTGATAATAAACATGAAACATTTACTGGTGTAGTATGATCATTCATGTAAACCAAATATGTGTTGAATTTCCTTGGAGCACGCATCAGAATCATTTCTTCTGGAATAACCAATCCAGGCTTTAAGAACAAACATTCCTTTGCAGTAAAATGAACTGGTATGTCTTTATCACAAACTTGAGAAACACTTAGTAAATTGAATTCCAATTGAGACACAAAATTTACTTTTTCTAATGTTATGAGTTCATTCGACAATGTTCCTTGACCAATTATTTTTCCTCCTTTTTTATCTCCAGCAAATGCAACAAAACCTCCATCAAAAGTTTGAAAATTTTCTAGAATTTTTCTTTGTCTAGTCATGTGCCTTGAGCAACCGCTATCAACATGTCAAGCATTATTAATAGTCCTCCCGGTTAAACTCTACACATTCAAGACAAAATTAATGATAAACAGGTATCCAGATCATCTTTGACCCATGCTGACTTTTACCTTTTACAGTCTTAACATCTTGTTCTTTCAATTTTATATTTTTCTTTATTCCAACCATATGTGAAGACTGTTCATTTTTAACTTTCAAAACATAACCATCATTTTTCACATATTTCATAGTAATTTTTTCTTTAGCAAAATAGATTGGTTGGTTAAATTTATTCACATATTGTGAACCTTTTGGGACACGTTTATCCTTAAACTTTGGTAGCACATAATCACGGCAAACATTAGAATATAAAGCATGACAATTTCTGGAAAGCAAGAAATCACGGCCGTATCTTTGTATCACTCCGGACTCTGACACACTGTCATTCTCAGATGCTCGCTTGAAATGCCGAATAACGATGGTCTTAACTTTCACTTTGTTCTTTGTGAACCTTGACTCACTAGAGTTGTGTTTGCAATTTCTTGCAAAATGACCAACCTAACCACACACAAAGCAATTGTAGCTCTTAGGCTTTGACTTTGAACACTCGCCTACTTCACTCTTTAGTCCACACCTTTTCTTTCTTAATTGTTCTTTGATTTGAATAGACTTATCTTTAACATCAATGAACTTGTCTTTGACATCAATGGTTTTGCCTTTGACACACGAAGACTTTCTTTGGACATTTGTTGGTACACTCACTTTAACTTTGACAACTTTATTGTTCTCTGTCTCACTTGTAAGAATATGATTCTCTGGAGCTATGACATTATTTTTCTTTGGTCTCTCACTTGACAAATCATACTCTTGAATCAGAGGATTTCCAAACTCATCTAAGACCACATCACCAACTAGACTAGAGAGTTTATTAAGTGGGACATAATCTCTACCTGTATGCACCACTTTATCAAAGAAAGTTGATGTTGATGACACTTCAGACACACAATCAAACTCAACACAACCGTTAGTAGAACATGCCGAAACATAAGAAATATTAGAATCAGAATCAGAAGCATTAATATTTTTTTTGCATCAGCATTTAAACTAGAAATTGAAACTAATTTATCTAGATTATAGTCAACATCTAGATACTGTTTACAGTCCCTAATAAACTCCCTATTGCACTGTTTATTGAAAGATGAAAAAATTTCCACTCCATCAAGTTCATTTTCATCATCCACACACCCTAGGTTATTATCTACACTAATATACATATCATGAAAGTTAGAATTTTTGACATTCATCAACTCATTCGATTCATGTGGTTCAGGAAATGGTACAAAATTCTCAGGATGTGGAACCTTGTTGTAACCCAACCCGTCTTTGATATAAACAGTTCTCTGTTTGCTCAAACATTCATCAAAGACATTTTGTTGCATCTTCCACTTTGAAACAATTACCCTTTCTTTTATTAAATCAGTTTCAGATTTAATAAGTTTTTCTGAAAGATCATTGATTAAAACGTCCTTTTTATCCAAATATTCTTTAAATGTTATATTATCTTTCAATAATGCTTTAATTTTTCTTGTAAAATTTACTTCATTTTGTTTCAATTCTTTGTTTACTCTTTTTAGTTTATCATTTTCAGCAATCAGAAAAGTGTTTGCTGCATGATAATTTTGCATTCGATCTACACACAATGAGGAACATATATCAAATTTATTTTTAGAATTTACCTCATTCCTAGATGAAGTTTCATCAGAAACAGCAGCTTTGCCCTTTTCTTTAGAATCGATTTTGAGCACACAGTCACTGGCAATATCAGCTGGATTCATTGAATCTTCAATTTCAGCCATCAAGGCTTCATCCATTTCATCCTCAGCATCCTCGATCTCATCCTCCCATTCACAATTACTCAACTGTTTGGACATGACTGCAGTTTAAGCCTTCTTTGACTTATCAGATTCATCAATCATTTCCACCAGCTTAACCCCGCTTCCCTCAACCTTCTTTTTCTTGTCCTTGGTACACTCACGAGCGAAGTGATCAGCTGTTGACAGTTGTAGCACCTGAGTTTAGCTTTATCAAAACCAACCTTTTTACCAAACTGCAACTTATCCTTCCTGTAACATCCCAAAAATAAAATGACAGTTATAATAACGGAATAAACGAACGAGGCATGTCGGGTCGGGCCGGATGGGCCGGCGGGCTAGAAGGGGAGCCTTCCCTATAAATAGCCAAGGTCACCACCCATTTCTCTCATTTGCAACTTCTAGAGAGAGAAACCGTAGAGAGAGAAAGTTGGCGGATCGACCTGAGATTTGAGAAGTGTGTTGCTCCAGAGCTCGTGAGAAGAACCTCCGGATCAGAAACTCGATCCAGGTAATGATTTGGCCTAAATCTGAGTTTTTGTTTGTTTTTCGGGTTTTGGGTGAAAAGGTAATGTTTTCACGGATAAAACTGAAAGATAAACATAGATTTGAGTTCCTTAATGGAAAGCAAACGTTTTGAAGTAAACAAGTTCGGGATCTTGACGTGATCAGACCCGAAGGCGAAAGTCAGGGTTTTTAGCGAAGAAGCAGTTCGTACGTACTTATCAAGTACGCATGAAGATGATCGTGCGTACTTACCAAGTACGTAAGAAGAGGATCCTGCGTACTTATCAAGTACGCATGAAGAGGGTCATGCGTACTTATCAAGTACGCATGAAGCAGGTACTGCGTATTTATCAAGTACGCATGAAGAAAAGTCTGCGCACTTATTAAGTACGCAAGAGCACGGCCCTGCGCACTTGTTAAGTGCGTAGGCATCAAGCTGATTAAGTAAAGTCATAATGTTTAGAAGGGTTAAACCGTTAGAGTCGGGATTAGGTCTGATGTGTATTTAACTAATCAATTCAGATCAAAAGTGACGTTGTTGGACCTTTGTTTAGGACAACCCAGATTAGCTTATAAGGTGAGTTCTAGAAGCCCTTTTTTAAATGTTTTAATAATATTTTTGGGCTGGTGTGCATACGTAATGATGTGACTATGTTATAAAACGATGTTTATGAATGTTGTATGTGACGTTTTATAAAATGATGTTTATGAACGATGTTTTGGAAGGAAGGGTTATGAAAGATGTGTTTATGAAATATTTTACCAAAAGAAGTTTATGAAGTGTTTATGAATGAAAGAAAGATTTTTAATAAAACGTACGAATGCTTTAACTGAAGTTTTGAAGTAAAAGAAGTGAATGTTTATGAAAGTCACAAACGAACGAATCAGCTAATATTCCTTAGGGAATGAAGGTTAAGGGTATGGGAAGTATGTTATGGGGCTTTACCTTGTAGGGGCCTCTGTGGCTGGCCAACTATTATACAACTGGGGCAATGACGGTCGCCAAGGGGATTATCGTGATCCTTGAAGTTTGGTACGATTTACCTTACGGGGTAGTCGTACATGAAGTTTGGTACTTGTGCCCTATGAGGCGCAGTGCTTGAAGTTTGGTACGTGTCATCCTTTTGATGTCGTGCTTGAAGTAGTGTTGAATAACCTAAGTATCGGGCCCTAGGAGTTCTTCATCCGAAGGACAGTACGGTGACTGATGGGCCTAGTGGTGGTGATCTTTAGGTTATTCAGCCACTATGTGACGTTTGGATTTGACGGTTACGAGAAGGCGCATATTCGATATGTTCGTTGACTTATGTTTATGAAGTGTTATGTTTTGTTATTGCATTATTTTACGTATGTTTTTTATTAAAAGAAGTGTGAAGTTATGTTTTTGGCAAATTATTTGAAGTTAAAGTTTTATGTTAAAACTAGAACTCACCAGCGTAGCTGACTTTTTAGTATGCACATTCAGGTTAAGACAGGTATGGATGATGGACGGTGATGCTTGGCAAGCGAGAAGAGTTACCCGGTTGATCATGAAGACTGACATCCTGTTATGATTAGTTTATGTTATGTTTATGTATTAGACTATGTTACGCTTTCGCATGTTGAACAATGTTATGAGTATGTTTTAATGAAATTTCCCGCTGCTTTATTTGATATTCAAGTTTAATAACTGTTTGTGAACGAGTAAATCCAACGAGTGAGGCCTCCCGGGTTTGGGGCCTTACACTTCCCAACCTTCTGCAAATACTTTTTAGCCCTTACAGCTATCCTGGCCATCTGTCATTCCAAGTCCATATATTCCAAGTCATCGGGATTGATCTGAACAAGATCTTCTACATCATGCACGACAGGTTGTAACTTTCCTGTCACTAGTGCATCATAGCTGCTCATAAGAGCTCCGAACAGAGCAATCGGATCTTCAGGGATTTGTCCAGATGACTTGACTTTCTCACCAGAGGAGTGTTCACAACAACCTTTGTTTTTTTCAGGTTTTGTTCTACTATTTCCTTCACTACTTCCAGAAAATAATGCTGCATTTGTTGAACTTGAGTTATTTTGTTTATCTTTGTTGTTCAGTTCTCTCTTCTTTGCATCCAATTCAAAAGACTTGAGTAAACAGATAATATCATCAAGTTTTTTACTCTTCAGATCTGGAGTTGTGTTCTTGATGAGCATAAGCAATCTGGCAGTGAGTCTAACAACTTCTTTCTTAGCTCATACTCTTCAAATTTTACTCCCATTTTTCTCAACCTGTTGATTATGGTTGTAAACCTAGTCAACTGCTCACTGAGAGTCTCATTCTTTTTATAACTAAACATGTTATATTGCTTCAGTAGAAGATCGGTTCTGCTTTCTTGAAGAGCTGCATTACCTTCAAATCTTAAGCACAAAGCGTTCCACAGACCCTGAGCAGTTTCATGTTGCTCAAAATTCAAATACAACTCAGTCGAAAATGCTAGAATAATAGAACCCATTGCTTTGTTGTCCCTTTCTATTAACTTCTTATCTTCCTTTTAATAAAGATCAGGATCAGCAATCGGGACTAACCCCTCAGCATTTGCAGTCTTAGGAATGTGAGGACCTTTTACAATTGATTCCCAAAGTGTGTGTTCAGTAAAATTGAAATAAGCCTTCTTCATTATCTTCCAATTTGAAAATTCTGATATTGATTTTAGCATCGGTGGTGATTTCCCAATAACCCTCTCAGTATCGTATACCTTTCCTGCCATTCTTTACTTGTAATTTGAAACTTGGTCGAAATCAGAAAAATTTCCAACTTATAACTTTTCGGTCGAAAACTTAGTACAATACTTTTCGATCAAAAAGTCAGAATATTTCGAACAGACTAAATTTTGGACAATACGTTTTGAACGAAATCCTTTTCGATTTCTTCAAACAGAGTTTTCGGCTACTTCAATCAAACTTTTCGGACAATTCAACAGAAGAACACTTGACTTGATCAAAAACATTCTGTGATGATCTAAGTAAAGAATCAAGTCTTCAAACTTGATGCAAACTTCATCTCCATCAAAACTAGTTTCAAATCAGCAACAATGGCGCCCAAATTACTTCAATTTGATCAGATTTGACTTAAAATCTTCTTGAATACCAAGAGCTATTAACCAACAGCTCTGATACCACTTGTGATTCCCTCAGATCTGCTGATATTCAAGGATAAAGTCTTCAATCACTCTATGAATTGTTGGAAACAATTCAGAAATCAAATCCACACCAAAATGAACAAATCAAATATGAGCAATCTCAATACTATCAATCACACCAAATGCATATTTCATGATGATTATCTTCGTTAATCAAGTAATGTAATCAAGTATTAACAACAGAAACACACAAAGATCCTTTTGAGTAAATTATAAAATTCACAGTACAAATTGAGAAAGTTACTTGAAATACAAAAGACACAACTATTCATACTAGTGAGTTTTCGATCGAAATCTTCTTGGTCGAAAAATGTTTTCGACAGAAAACATAAAGTTTTCGACCGAAAACTCTAAAGTTAGTACTTCTAAAACCTAATTTATTTCTATTGACTATTAGGTTCCAACAAGAGTAGCTGGATTTTTCCTAGGACGGTATCTTGGAGTGGGTAGGCCACCGATGTATTTCTCAATACCCCGAGTCAGTGGTGTGACCATGTGGGGTACCAGAAGACTTAACTCATGGAAATGAGTTATGTAGGCTAAACTTTCACCACTGTCTTGGGTAAGATCCCAAAACTCAGCCACCAACTTCTTCATTTCATTACGAGGACAGAACTCCTTGGTCATGAGTCTCTTAACTTCATCCCATGGCAAGGCCATGGTCACATCCACACCCCGGTTCCTCTTCTCACCATTCCACCAAGTGAGCGCCCTTTTTGAAAGACGCTGGTGGCATAGCGAACCCGGAGATTTTCAGGGCAATCACTATTGAGAAAAGTGTTTTCAATGCTTTCAAACCATTGAAGGAGGCCCGTAGCTCCTTTAGTGCCATATAACTTGACGGGGTTACACGATTTAAAGTGTTTGAAGGTGCATGGGGGTGCGTTGGCACCACCACCACCATTATTAGCACTGTTGTTAGTGCCACCATTGTTGTTATTGGCCTGAGTGAGTTGGTTCACAAGTTATGTGAGAAGAGCAGCAAGGTCATTGTTGTTGTTGTTGGTCTCGTTGGCGTGACGGGGATGCATGCTATAGGTTTAAACAAACAGGAGGAAAGATATAAGAGGTTATGAGGATTTCTCGGATATAAAACAAAGGATAATTTAAAACATAAGTATTCATAGTTTGGATCGCACTCATATGGGGATAATACTATTAGAATGCTATAAAATATTAAAGTTAATAAACTCATATAACTTTCAAGGAGACGTGCTTTAGCCTATAAGTAAACACTCATCCCGGGAATCCCATGAAAGCATACGGATCCCTCGGTTGATTGGGATTTATATGAAATGCTTTCCTAGACAGAAAACCCAGAATACAGTTGTCACCCTTCCAGATTGCACGTGTCCTCTACTAGTTAACAAAGTTTAAAACCCTAACGGGGTGTAAAAGAAATTTAATAGACTTATGTCAAGGAGTATGACGTTCCACAAGCTATGATGATAATGACATAGAAGAAGGATTGAGACTTAGGATAAGGCTAAGGATATTATTATTTTTAATTTATTAGGTGAAACCTAATAAGTCATGTGATCTAACAGATAATAAATTAACACATAATATATTAGACATGTAGCACATAGCATGTAGCATATCATATAATCATGGCATAAATGAGTGTCCTAACGTTATAGTCTAGGTCAAAGGTGTGTAATAACCTGATTCCCTATAACCAAGGCTCTGATACCAATTTGTCATACCCCAACCGACGGCGAAAAGATCGGGGTGGGACATATAGACTGTTCATAAGCTCATGGTTTGCTAAAGTTGTAATAATTAACAATCAATTTCATTTCATAACTCCAGTAATCAATTATCGCATTTACAAGAATTTAAAATACATGAATATCTATTTTAAAATTTGAAACTAGGTCCTCAATCATAAGTGAAGCAACTCGAATCTTAACTCAAACATCCATACCTGAAACATGATAAAATGAGAGGGTCAACTATAAATAGTTAGTGAGCATACATAGGTTTTGACACCACAAGTAAAGTTCAAATGTTTTGTGTATAATTCGTATGATACATGGTTTATAAAGTATTTATGGAGAATCTGAGTTAAGCTAGTTTTACAAATGAAACCTTGTAACTGAAGGGCGTAACAACACATGTTATCCTAATGTAGGGCATAACAACATATGTTATCCTGATGTAGGGCATAACAACACATGTTATCCTAATGTAGGGCATAAAAACACATGTTATCCTGATGTAATGTATTTATGTTTGCACGTGTATGTCATATATATATAGCCTTAACAAACAACATTCAAGCTTAAAGCACAAATAAACACATATGATCATACTATAAAATTGTACGTGTGTAATTGCAAATATTGTTTGTTGTGTAATCATGTTTCACCCCAAAATTGTAAAAAGGAAAAGGGGCTATGTAAAACTCACTTGTATTGGTTGTGTGATAACACGAGCAATAGGTAGCAACAATGATCTTTGCAAATCACAAAGTTAACCTAGAGTGAAAATATATGAACTTAAATCAAAGACATGTACAATGTCTAAAGTATGGGCTAAGGTTCCACGGGATTTGAGTATAGGAATTTGTACAAAAAATGTTTGCCTTATGTAAAAGATGTAAATTGATAAAAGTTTGCGTTATGTAAAAGATGTAAACTGATAAAAGTTTGATATAAAAATGTGGGTTCAAAAGAATAATTGTCTTAGGATTTAACTCTAAATAGTTTAAGTAAATAAATTCTTTTTATTTATTTATCATAAAAAAATTTGGTGTGTCATAAAACAAAGTATTTATATGTTGGTATATATATATATTTAAGGAGATTATATTTAACTTGTACTCTAAAACAATTATAAGTGTAAAGGTAACTAATTTAAATAAAAAAATTTCTTTTATTTATTTATTTCCTTTAAAATTTGGAAGCGAATATATATATATATATATATATATTTATTTAGAAAAATTATATTTATTTGATATCAATTAAACCCTGAGTAAATTCCTATGTAAAAAGATTTGTTTTTTAAATATAATCATAAAAATGTTTTAGGTAATTAAAACTAATGATTTTATAGAATCAAAACACGATTTCATAAAATAAATATTTTTAAATGCTTTGTTTGTAGAAATACATTTTAACTTACTTTTACCTTTGAAATGAAAGTTTAAAACAAATTAAATTGCAATAATAATTGTTTTACATTTAATGAAAGTTTATTATTGAACTAAATAATTCCAAATGATATAAACATTTATAAAATAATTTTCATAAAATAAATGGAGTGGTAAAAACAGTTTTTAAAAAGAATAGAGCTTGCCCGGGTCGAACCCGGGTGGGCTCAGTGGAGGCCAAGGATCCAAACCACTAGATCAGTGGTATAATAGTTGGTATATGTCCAACCGGATTAGTGTTTAACAGTAATGGCAATGAGTCCGGGTCCAGAGGTGCGAAAAAGGGGCAAAAAGGCGCGGGGCTGGTTCCGAACCCGCGACCTTTCTATGCGAATCAATGGAATTAACCAGTCAGACCGGGTGATATGCCTTGTAAGAGAACATAACCGTTTGGTTGTATCAACTATCCCAACCCACCATCGTCCCCATATGAAATCGAAAACCCTAGTCCCCCAAATCAACCCGATTAAGCCGCTAATCGGCTTTAGAATGATGGCGCTTTCATTCCCTGGTATAAGACGAGTACAACGGTATAAGGAATACCAGATTTGGTTACGAGATGGTGTTGTTCGGCTATGGCTCCTGAGATCGAGTTCTTCGGTTCGAATTGACTTTCAACAGTGATATGCGGAGTGATTGAGAGCTCGGGGAGTTAGAAAAGGGTGTTGCGAGAGTGTGTGTGTAGGTTATAGGCTCCAATTTTATTCAAAATATTCGAATGGTTTGTGGTTATGGGAAACAGCTATGGGGTTGATTTATACTACCAATTCGTTTAATTCCCAATGAATTGAGTCGGTATTTGGGTTTGAATACATACGAGTATCGTCTGAACGTGATTTACGGTCAATAAACGCATTGATTTCCTTGATTTGTAAACGAATTTGGTTTCGTTTGACTCTGAGTAGTCAAACGCATTTGAAAAAGGTTCCAGTTGTTAAATCTGTTAAATCGACCCAATAATTGAGCCGAGAATTGATCGACAATCAATTAGCTATACAAGGCAAGTCCTTGATTTCAAGTTTGCTCAATTGAGACAAATAATTTAGGGGAAATTCGTCCCTGTTGACGTTCAAAAGTCAAATGGGAGGGTTTAGGGTTCAATTTCTTTGAATGGTCCAAATTAAAGTAAAAAGGTTCAATTGCTAAGGTTTTGGAGGGGGGGTTCTAGACTACAAATGGGTTCAAAGCTCAAAATTTTTTGATAAAAGCCATCATATTTATTTATAAGATTGTTTATAAGGAACTTAAACATTATGTGTTAAATTATAATTATTCCCTAAAGTGAAAACCTCTATTTTTTTTATAAATGACTTATCTAATATGATCAAAATTACACACACACACATATATATATATATATATATATATATATGAAAATATGTAAATACATTATTTAAAGCTCATAATTTTATTCTTGGTTTAATATTTATAATAAAGTATATATATATATATATATAAATACATATGTCATGTATACATACAATAGCAATTAATATGGAATTGCAAGGTTGAAACTTTGAGTTTATACATATTTAAAATAAAGTAAAAATTTTAATGTGATATTTTGTGATGAGTAAGTACGGTATTGAAACGAAATGTCATTATTGTATAACTTAAAATAGAATAATATTAGAAAAATCATGGATGTTATAGTCTCCACATGTTAAGGAAATTTCGTCCCAAAATTTAACTAATGAAGGCTACTGAAGCAGGAAAGGTGAGGGTTTGGATTCTCAATCAGTTTTGACTGTCGGTTTGAGGAGTACAATTGATAAAAAGATTCAGGTTGGATTCCCAATTCAGCTCAGGTCATCGCGTCAGACACAAATGGTGGTGGTGGATTTAGTTTGAAGAGGATTAAGGAGGAAATCGTTTGAAACAAAATATGGACTTTAAAAATGAAAAGAATCACTCGAAACGAGAATGATGAGGATTGATTATCAAAACTTGTTTTAGATGTAATCTAATATGTTCAGGAATTGTTAGTGGATGAGAGATTTCACAAGCATTGATCCGTCAAACAACATAAAAACTTTACGTGATACAAATAACGCTACTTCTGATAATATGACAGGAACACTTATATATAGGAAGTACCAGCAGCTTATCCACCTTGCTCTTGTCATATCACATTAGTTTGTTATCATATATCATGATAGGTTTCATGTCATAACACACGACATAATTTGCTATGTTTTCCATACGCTGATTTTTATAATTACGTGTGCACCCGTAATTATTCAAATTGTAAGGACCAAAAATATAATAGGCTAACGCAATCAAAGAATCACCAAGTTGTTTAGAAGATGAAGATTGGAAGAATCAAGAAATTGGCCAGTAGCATACTTCATCTGGCAGCATACTTCAGT
Organism: Smallanthus sonchifolius; assembly: GCA_023525975.1. Classification (NCBI taxonomy): domain Eukaryota; kingdom Viridiplantae; phylum Streptophyta; class Magnoliopsida; order Asterales; family Asteraceae; genus Smallanthus; species Smallanthus sonchifolius. The sequence continues at coordinate 32,703,991 of CM042045.1, forward strand.
GTCAGTAGCATACTTGAAGTATGCGGTCCCGGCAACATACTTGAAGTATGCGGTCCAGGCCCAGGCCCACCGAATACTTTCTGTTTTAGTATAAATAGATGTGTTTGTAATAGTATTCCGGTAGGGGACGAGAGAGAAAGGTTAGACGAGTTGTTGAACGATTATATTGTGTATTCAGTATTCATATCAATATACGAATCGTTTGATTGTTGAATTGTGTCTCGTCCTCTTAGATTATACCTACAATTCACGTGTCGAGTCTGTTTCCGCAAGGTTCAACACGCTGTTGAAATCGTTGATTGAAGATCCTCAAGAATCCGGACCTTACACAAATCGTCTCATGGTCCGTATAGTTCATCCAATTGTGTGTGGGTCAAGGGGGGTAACACAAAATCACTTAATTCATAACTATTGTTTTCACGTATGTGTTACTAATAAATAACTATTTTATAGATAGTAGAGTAAATCAGGTACTAAAGAGTAATAACGTGGCATAATTTAGGGTTCCATAGTTTCCTCGTGTTTGAACAAGACTACTTCAAACCCCGAGTGGCTTTCATGGATAAGGTGAATAACCATGCCTTGTGTACAATATGATCGATCAATTACAACATTTGTAAACAATTAGTTCCGTTTATAATGTAAACACATAAGTTCTATGTACGATCTAGTGTCATGCATATTTGTAAATAAATAGGTTGCATGTATAGTGTGAACAACTTGGTATCATGTATAAGCAAATATGTATAATGTGATCACTATAGTATTATGTATATTGTGAATGTTCATTGAGTGTTATTCGTATCGGAAACTATCGGATTTTGTAGGCGATCGAGTGTGTTACTTGATGTTCATGTACGATGTAGGTAGATGAGTTTTAACTTTTAAATTCACCAGTGCTTATATGGACGATTAATGGCGAAATGATTCACTTTCTGAAGTTGGCTAGCAAGCTCAAATTTATAGTGACAAACCGTAGTAGGTGTAAATAGTTCCAACAATGATAAAATAATGTAAAGGATTACAATGCATAATTTATTCCAGACTAGATCCCTATTCGACTCCATCTTGCACTAGCTTCAATTGATTTCATTTACCGCCTGGCATTGACTTGAGTTTCGTTAGCGTTTATGTTGAAGGCACGCCCACGAGCACCACCTTGGTTTGCATTGGCTATCCTTGAGCATTGGTTTTTGAAGTGGTTTGGATTACCACATTCATAACAAGCACGCCCATTAGTAATGGCCGGTACAACTTGATTGGCAACATGTTGATTGGCTCAGTTTCCTTGGTGGGTTTGACTAACAGGTGGCCGGGATTGGCAAGTGTTTGCTACATGACCATCCCTTCCACAATTGGCAACATACACAGCATAGCATGTTTGGGAAGTGGTGATAATTGCACGTGTTGCACAAAGGGTTGTTGCCCGCATATGGTTTCTTAATCTGATTTTGGGCTAAACAAGCTACTTTGTTGAATGGTACATCAGGGGTAATGACAGCAAAGTTACATTTTTTATTGTAGTGAGTAGGTTTGGGTTTGTCTTCCTTAGAGTGTTCAGAAGAGGCTGTTGGGTCAGTGACTTTCTTTGCACCTTTCCTTGTTTGTGTACCCGCCTTCACATGGTTATCAGTTAATGTGGCAGCTAAGCGGATAGCGTCTTCAAGAGTAGTTGGAATTCTTCCTCGGACAGTATCTTGGACTTTCATGGGCAGACCACTGATGTATTTCTCAATACCTCGAGTCAGTGGTGTGACCGTGTGGGGTACCAGAAGACTTAACTCATGGAAATGAGTTATGTAGGCTAAATTTTCACCACTGTCTTAGGTAAGATCCCAAAACTCAGCCTCCAACTTCTTAATTTCATTATGAGGATAAAACTCCTCAGTCACGAGTCTCTTAACTTCATCCCATGGCAAGGCCATGGTCACATCCACACCCCGGTTCCTCTTCTCACCATTCCACCAAGCAAGCACCCGTTTATGAAAGACGCCGGTGGCATACAGAACCCGTAGATTTTCAGGGCAATCACTATTGAGAAAAGTGTTTTCAATGCTTTCAAACCATCGAAGGAGGCTCGAAGCTCCTTCGGTACCATATAACTTGACGGGGATACACAATTTAAAGTGTTTGAAGGTGCATGGGGGTTGGTTACCACCACCACCACCACCATTATTAGCACTGCTGTTAGTACCACCATTGTTGTTATTGGCCTAAGTGAGTTGGTTCACAAGTTGTGTGAGAAGAGCAGCAAGGTCATTGTTGTTGTTGTTGGTCTCGTTGGTGCGACGGGGAGGCATGTTATAGGTTTAAACAAAACAGGAGGAAAGATATAAGAGGTTATGAGGATTTCTTGTATATAAAACAAAGGATAATTTAAAACATAAGTATTCATAGTTTGGATTGCACTCATATAGGGATAATACCATTTGAATGCTATGACATATTAAGGTCAATAAACTCATATAACTTTCAAGGAGACATGCTTTAGCCTATAAGTAAACACTCATCCCGAGAATTCCCAGGAAAGCATACACTTCCCTCAGTTGATTGGGATTTATATGAAATGATTTCCTTGAAAGAAAACCCAAAATACAGGTGTCACCCTTCCAGTATGCACGTGTCCTCTACTAGTTCACAAAGTTTAAAACCCTAACGGGGTGTAAAAGAAATTTAATAGACTTATGTAAAGGAGTATGACGTTCCACATGCTATGATGATAATGATGTAGGATCGGTGATTACAAGATGGTTCTATTTTAGTTGACATTGGCGGAAACAATCACAACTATTCAATGTAAATCGATAAACAAAGAGAATACTAATAAATGCAAATTGTATTGATCTTCAATGTTTACAAGATTACAGAGAAAACTCTCAGGAAGCACACTTGTACAAATGTAAGATACAATACATATAAAGGAACTTAGAATCAAGACATACCCTTGATTCTAAGGATCATATTAAACACAAACCGTTGATCTTGGACAGTTACAAGCTATACTACTATTGGTAGACAACTAAAAGACAAACCGCAGCAAACAGTTGTATTCAGGTCAAAGTCTTCTTAGGAATCTTTGTAGGAGACTTCAGAAGTGGTTTGTCTTTAATCATCTGCACCAATAACATTCCTTCTGCTGATAGATGTGTCAGTGTTGTAGCAGAGGTGTCAGTAGCAAAGTCAAAGCTGCTGATGATTTGCCCATCAGCATCATCAAATGTTTGTTGCTGTTGAGAAGCCCTATCAGCAGCAACTCTAGAATTCAGCAGATAAGGCTATCCGCAGCATAGTTGTTCATCAGCAGACGAACTACTATCCGCAGCAACTAACCTTATCTGCAGCAGCTTGTTGGTCAGTGGCAAAACTGTGGAGTCTGCAGCAGTTGTACTTAGAGAATTTTGTATCCATCAGTCTTTATATCTACAAACTCCCCCTAGATTGATGCTACCAAAATTCCCTTACTGCTTTTGTGGCTGAAGCTTTTGCATGTTGGCAACAATCCTTGCTGTCTCATAGCCTCTAGGGTCCTTGCTTGGATTGTCAAGAGGATGTTCAGATAGAGACTTGATGTCCTTGCTTGGCATGCTAAAGATGGCCTTGCTAGAACATCTCATCTTCTGACCTCTAACATCTGTTATAGTGTATTCATTCTTCTCAACATTATAGGACCAACTAGTGAATGGAAAGTGGGATTAGAGAGGTTTAGCATCAATGATCATATCTTTGCTAGGATTGAAGTGATGTTTGATCACTAGCAACAGATGCCGCCCACTTTCATTCTCTGGCTCATGAGCTTCACCCAGCTCCATTATTCTCTGAAGATCAGAATCTAGAAGCTGCATCACCTCATCAACAGATCTGTAGATTGATCTTTTTACCTCCGTCCTTCCCCTGAAAACCTGAAACCATTGATCTTGATTGTTATAGAACCAGGTAACAATTTATCTTGAATTTTCTAGTGTGGTTGTAGGTTTGGCTTTCTTCTTGGGAGGCTGTTGATGAGGAGGAGCTGGGTGAAAGGATTTGGACTCTTTGGGAGGAGAGGAGTGAGGTCTATGAGGGAGAGTGGAAGGTTGTTGGATAGAGGAAGGAGTTGATGAGGGAGTAGGTTTAGGTTTCTTTTGTTTTCTATCATCAGTTTGAGTGTTTACCCTTTTCTTTGAGCCTGTCTTCCCCAATCTCTCTTCCTCTTCCTTCTTGACTTTGACATATAAGGCTTGCAGGTTTATAAAGCTCATGGGACCTAACCTCTTTCCACTCTCTCTTCTAGCCTTTAAGAAGTCTGTCATAACCTTCCTCTCCTCATGGGTTCTTATGTTGAAAGCAATGGTCTTCTTGGTTTTCATTTTTGCTTTTTCTTCTTCTTTAGCCATTTTCTTATTTGCTAGTTGACCTTGCTGACCCATGAAGGCTCTATATATTTCTTTATTTGATAATTTCACAAGGTAGTCTGCATCCTCACCTTGAGAAATCAGAGCTTCAGTCCACTCCTCTCTCATCTCTTTGGCTAGTTCAGAGTCAGTTATCCTGAACTTAGCCTCTTCTCTTCTCTTCTTCTATGTTTCTTCTTCTTCTTCTTTATTAAGTTGTTCCTACAGCTGAAGAGCCAAAGCTTCATCTTCTTGTAGTTGTGCAGCTGCAGAAACCTTAACTTTCAAAGTATCAAGTTGCCTAGCATGCAACTGGATCTGCTGTTCTCTGAGGAGAATGGCAGCTTTCCTTTCTTGAATCTTTTTAAGCTCAGCCATCTCCTCCTCTTCTCTTTCTCTTCTTCTCTTCTCATTTTCTTTCTTCTCCTTCTCTAACCCTTCTTCTTCTTCTTCTTCTTCTTCTTCTGTCATGATACCCTTTCCCTTGTCTTTATTAGATGCCTCAGCTTCAGTGTAACATTTCGGATTTTAGTATTCCTACTTCAATTCAATGTAACGCAATTTCAAGTTCTATACTCGTGCAATGTCTCATTATTTTCTCGCCGTAAAAAATTTAATGCAATGATTCTATATAAATTCGCAAGTTTTACTAGATTATATACATTTAAACGCTATACAAGAAACTATTTGGTACAAACTTATCAAACCTGAAAAGTCAAGGGCTAAAGTTGAAAAATGTAAGAAACCCTAGTTAGGCACGGTCGTGCTTCGTTCTAGCACGGTCGCGCCAAGTGCTTTGGCACGGTCGCGCGACCTGCTCTGGAACGATCGCGCCCGGTGCCTAGGCACGGTCGCGCCTCTCCTTGGCACGGTCGCGCCTGCGTAACAGAAAAACGTAAATGCAGTTTAATCACCCGATCGTTCGAATCCGAAACCGTTATACGTTTCTTTTTCCCTTAGAAATTGTATTACCACTTTCAAATTATTCAACGCCTCAGTTTCATTTCATCAATTCAAGAAAACTCTCTCAAACTTTTCAAAGAAAACTCTCTCGAGCATTTCCGATCAGAATTACCTCAAGAAATCCAGTCAAACGTTTCCCAGATCGTCTCTGAAGCATCCGAAGCCGCTGAAGCATTCAGAACCGTAGCAGAGGTCGCCGGAAACTAGTCTTGCCGTCGCCGGAACTCCTCTCTACCGTCCTCTAGCGATTCACTACTATTCCGGGTAATTGAATCCTCTCGTCCTTTTATTTCAATATCAGTATCAAAAGCCCTTTATTAATTAGGGTTTTCATTTCGTAAATTTGTCTAAATCAGAAGCCATGTTTTATTAAAAATACTTTAATCGAATCCGGTTATAAACATGATTTATATTCAACTAAAACATACCATTATACTCGTAATAACCCATTAATCAAAAGCCCTAACAATTCCAGTGTTTAAAATACAAGAAATTCTCGATTCGTGTCTGAATTGGAATAGACACGGTCGCGCTAATCATCTAGCACGGCCGTTCCTCATTTAGCGCGGTCGTGCCGATTAGAAGCGCGGTCGTGTCCTCCTGTCCAGACCTGGTCATGCCCTCTGGGCTAGTCCCTGTTGTGTCTAAAAATCATAGACACGACCGTGTCGGGCCAAGGCACGGTCGTGCCTGTCAGACTTGTCTAGAATGTGCTCCTGTTGATCAACCCGGTCGCGCCCCGACTAGCGCGGTCGCGCCCGTGGCTTGAGCACGATCGTGCCCTTCCGAGGCACGGTCTTGCTAGACTCAGAATTTTAACAGAATTATAATTTTTATATTTTAATCAGTAAATGTTTCAGATTTTATAAAGATATGTTTTCTGCATTTAAAAAAAAATAATAATAATAAATAGATTAAAAGTTTAATCTTGGCATAAATATAATTTATTAAAAAGTTTATAAAAATTAAATATATATTTATCATCTTACACTTAAATGATATTTTAAACAATTAAGTTACAAAATTTATAAATAATGATGATTTATTTAATTTACATTTTAAATCAAAATCATTTATTTATTTATACTTAATTACAATTAACATTTACATTATTTCATAAACTATAGTTATACACTTATTTATTTAATTCAAACCTAATCAAGTTGATTCAAACATATTTTACCTCAAACTTTATATATTTTATCCAATACTTTTTAAATACAAATCAATGGTTTTATATACAAATTCAACTTTCATTTTAGACTTAAACTTTATGCATCTATGTGATTCAATACATATTACTCTTTAGGTTAAAGTGTGCATTTCAAGGATCTTATTGCTATCTATATTCCTTGTTAGCTTCACTTCTATACCAAGTGAGTATTCACAACCCCTTTTACTCTTTTACACTTTTGGGGTGAAACATGAACCATATACAAATTACATGTTTACACTTATACAAACAACACCATTACAAATTCTATTACATTCATGTGTGCAATTTGAGCTTTATGCCCGAGGACTATTTGTGCTAACTTTTGCATACTATTATGTACAATCATTAACTATACAAGCCGACGGTTTTCAATGATAGATCTATTGAGTCTGACAAACCCACCCAAGTGGAGGTGATTGATACCGACAACACAATTTGCATACTAGTTACTAAGGCTTGATTGTACTTGGTTACACAATAGCGGCTCCCCATAAATGCCTTATTTATCATGTTATGTACAGGATTTGTTTTCAACTATATGCTATCTATATACAATTGTGTTATACTCACCAACTTTTTAGTTGACTTTATTTTATTCATGTTTCAGGCCCTAATATGTGAGATTGATTCAAGACGTGTTCAACATAGGATTTGGACTTAGCAATATTAAATCAAGAAGTTTATGAATTGTTTATTGTTCTTTGTTTGGATTTGGTTTGTACGTGGATTTTGTGTAATAGAAATTTGACTTTAATATATTTCAATTTAGTCAACCTTGTGCTATGAACAGTCTTACATGTCCCGCCCCGATGATTCCGCCATCGGTCGGGGTGTGACAGATTGGTATCAGGGCCTTGGTTATAGGGAATTAGGTTATTAGACACCTTGACCTAGACTATAACTTTAGGACACCCATTTATGCTATATTTCATGATTTTGTGCTATGTGTTACATGCTATGTGCTACATGCTTACCATGATAAATTATTATTATATTTGATGCCTTACTTGTTAGAAATGCATGACTTATTAGGATCTTCTTAAATAATACCTTTCCTATATCCTAAAATCCCATGATATTTCTACCTTCTCTTCTGCCTTTATTCTTTCTAAGCATGTGGAAAATTCTTGAAGCAAAGACCTTTAAATTTTTATTTTCTTCGTTAAGGTTTTTAAACTTGTTTAATTATTTGAGGACACGTGCAATCTGGAAGGGTGACACCTGTATTTTGGGTTTTCTGTCTAGGAAAGCATTTCGCATAAATCCCAATCAACCGAGGGACCCGTATGCTTTCCTGGGAATTCCCGAGATGAGTGTTTACCTATAGGCTAAAGCATGTCTCCTTGAAAATTATATGAGTTTAAATTAACCTTAATGTGCCATAGTACTCAAGTGATTTTATCACTTTTTGAGTACAATCCAAACTATGAATATCTATCTTTTTATTTGATTATCTCATTCTATTAAAATCCTAGCAATTCTCATAAGTTCTTACGATTTTTTTTTCTTGTTTTGTGAAAATCTGTAGAATGCCTCCTCGTCGTGCTCCCGCCGCCAACGCCAACTCCGACATTGCTGCTATTCTTACCCAATTGGTGACACAACTCACCCAAGCCAATGGTGCCACCAATGGCAACAATGGTGGAAATGGAAGCAATAGTGGTAATAATGGTGGAAATGGTGGAAATGGTGGTAATAATCCATCTCAATGTACCTTCAAGCACTTCAATTCGTGCAATCCCCTAAAGTTTTATGGAACCGAAGGAGCTACTGGACTCCTTCAGTGGTTTGAAAGTATTGAGAATACCTTTCTCAATAGTGACTGTCCCGACAACCTCCGCGTTCGTCATGCCACAAGTGTCCTCCAAAAGCGAGCACTTACTTGGTGGAATGGGGAGAAAAGGAATAGGGGTGTTGATGTAGCTATGGCCTTACCTTGGGATGAGGTCAAAAGGCTTATGACCGAGGAATTCTGTCCTCGAAATGAAGTGAAGAAGTTAGAGGCCGAATTTTGGGATCTTGCCCAAGATAGTGGGGAAAGCTTAGCATATACAACTCGGTTCCATGAGTTGAGTCTTCTAGTGCCCCACATGGTCACTCCTTTAGCCCGTTGTATCGAAAAGTATATTGGTGGGCTACCAAGACAAATTCAAGATACTGTCTTAGGTAGAAATCCTGCTACTCTGGAGGATGCTATTCGTCTATCTGCTACTTTGACTGATAATCATGTAAAAGCTGGGACTCTTACCAAAAAGGGTTCTAAGAAAGTTGCTGAAACCGTAACCACTTCTACCCACAACAAAGAAGCCACAACTGAACCCTCTCGCAATAACAAAAAGAGGAAAGTTAGAAACTTTGCTGTGGTTACTCCTGCTGTACCCGTTAATCAAGTTGCACCCGTAGTTCAAGCACCGGCTAAAAAGCCATATGTTGGGATTTATCCTCTTTGTGCCACCTGCAATTTTCATCATCCTCAAAATATCCCATGTCGCCTTTGCACTCATTGTGGGATATATGGCCACACTATCAATATTTGTAGGGCCAAAGCTTTTGCGGGTCAAGTCAATCCACCGAACCAACCTAACCCGCGAGTGGCTAATCAAGGTGCTCCCGCCATTGCTAATAGGCGTGCTTGTTATGAGTGTGGTGACCCGAACCATTTTCGTAATCTATGTCCAAGACTTGCAAATGCTACACAAGGTGGAGCTCGTGGGCGTGCTTTCAACATTAACGCCAACGAAGCTCAAGCCAACAACGACGTGGTTAATGGTACGTTCCTTGTAAATAGTCATTATGCCTCCATTTTGTTCGATACCGGTGCCGATAAAAGTTTTGTGTCACTTAATTTTGAGCCCTTACTTGCAAAGACACGATCCCAATTAGAGAAAACCTTCACCGTTGAAATAGCAAATGGTGACTCGCTTACAATTGAGTCTATTATCTATGATTGCTCCTTAGAACTTAATGATCATGCATTCCCAATCAACCTTGTTCTAATGCCGCTAGGAAGCTTTGATATTATTATAGGTATGGATTGGCTATCAAATCATCATGCTGAAGTCATTTGCTTTGAAAAGTGTATTCGAATTCCGCTACCATCGGGAGAAACCTTAAGGGTTTTTGGTGAAAAGCCTTGCAAGGGTCTTAAATTAATGTCTTGTACTACCGCTCAAAAGTACTTACGAAAGAAGTACATCGCCTTCCTAGCTCATATTGTTCAAAAGGATGTCAAGGAGAAGAGTATCCAAGACATTCCTATCATTAGAGATTTTCCCGAAGTGTTTCCTAAAGATTTATCCGGTCTTCCTCTTGTTCGTCAAGTCGAGTTCCGTATTGATCTTATGCCCGGAGCTAACCCCGTTGCTAGAGCTCCTTATCGTCTTGCACCTTCCGAAATGCAAGAGCTCGCAAGTCAACTTCAAGAACTCTCCGACAAAGGTTTCATTCGCCCGAGTCATTCACCGTGGGGTGCACCCGTCTTATTTGTTAAGAAGAAGGATGGATCATTTCGCATGTGTATTGACTACCGCGAACTCAATAAGCTTACTATCAAGAATCGTTATCCTTTGCCTAGAATCGATGATCTCTTTGATCAACTTCAAGGTTCTACTTACTTCTCGAAGATTGATCTTCGATCTGGTTATCATCAGCTCCGTGTTCAAGAAGATGACATTCCTAAGACTGCTTTTTGAACAAGGTATGGTCATTACGAGTTCATGGTTATGCCTTTCGGGTTAACCAATGCACCTGCAGTTTTCATGGACCTCATGAATCGTGTGTGCAAACCGTACCTTGATAAATTCGTGATCGTTTTCATTGACGATATCTTAATCTATTCCAAGACTAAAGCCGACCATGAAGAACACCTTAGATTGGTTTTGGACCTTTTAAAGAAAGAACAACTATATGCCAAGTTCTCCAAATGTGAATTTTGGTTAAAAGAAGTTCAATTTCTTGGGCACATCGTCAACGACAAGGGTATTCATGTTGATCCTGCTAAGATTGAAACGGTTAAGAATTGGAATGCCCCGAAGACTCCTACCGAAGTTCGTTCATTTCTTGGTCTTGCGGGTTATTATCGTCGTTTCATCTCAAACTTCTCAAAGATTGCTGTCCCTCTTACCGCTTTGACTCATAAGGGTAAAACTTATGAATGGGGACCGAAACAAGAAGAAGCTTTCCAAACTCTTAAGCATAAGTTGTGCAATGCTCCTATATTAACTCTCCCCGATGGAAATGATGATCTAGTTGTCTATTGTGATGCTTCTAACCAAGGTCTTGGTTGTGTCCTCATGCAACGAGGAAAAGTGATCGCTTATGCATCAAGACAACTCAAAGTTCATGAAAAGAATTATACGACGCACGATCTCGAGTTGGGTGCGGTCGTATTCGCGTTAAAGATTTGGAGACATTACCTATATGGCACGAAATGTGTGGTATTCACCGACCATAAAAGTCTTCAACATATCTTCAACCAAAAAGAGCTCAATATGAGGCAACGACGTTGGGTCGAACTCCTTAACGACTACGACTGCGAGATTCGTTACCATCCCGGCAAAGCGAATGTTGTAGCCGATGCCTTGAGTCGAAAGGACCATGTTATGCTTCATTGTGCCCGTATTCAATCCGATATTCAAACCCGTATTTTAGAAGCTCAACACGTCTCGGTAACCGAGGGTAACATGTATGAAGAAATGTCGTGTGGTGTTGAACTTCTTCTTGAATCAAAACCCAATGGCTTACTATATTACTTAAACCGTATTTGGATTCCCGATCGCGATGATCTCCGTGCAATTCTCATGAACGAGGCTCATAAGACTCGTTATTCTATTCATCCTGGTGCGGATAAAATGTACCAAGATCTTCGCCAACTTTATTGGTGGCCCGGTATGAAGAAAGACATTGCTCTTTATGTGGCCAAATGCTTAACTTGCTCCAAAGTCAAAGCTGAACACCAACGTCCTTCTGGTTTACTCGAACAACCAGAAATTCCCGTGTGGAAATGGGAGAATTTAGCTATGTATTTCATTACCAAGCTCCCTCGCACCTCGAGTGGTTATGATAGTATTTGGGTGATCATTGATCGACTCACCAAATCTGCCCACTTCTTGCCTATTCGTGAAGACTTCAAAGTGGAGAAATTAGCCCGAATTTACATTGATGAAATTGTGAGCCGTCATGGTGTTCCCTTGAACATAATATCCGATAGAGACGCTCGGTTCACTTCTCGATTTTGGCAATCTCTCCAAAAGGCTCTTGGGACTCGATTGGATTTGAGCACGGCTTACCATCCGCAAACTGATGGTCAAACAGAGCGAACAATCCAAACTGAGCGAACAATCCAAACTCTTGAAGACATGCTTAGAGCTTGTGTAATCGATTTTGGTGGCAATTGGGATTCACACTTATCCCTCATTGAGTTTTCCTACAACAATAGCTACCATACAAGTATCAACATGGCTCCATTCGAAGCTCTTTATGGTCGCAAGTGTCGTTCTCCTATCTGTTGGAGTGAGATTGGTGAAGCACAAATCACTGGTCCCGAGTTAATTCAAGAAACATCCGACAAGATTATTCAAATCCGTGACAATATTCAAGTAGCGAGGAGTCGGCAAAAGAGTTATGCCGACAAACGTCGAAAACCCTTGGAATTCCAAGTCGGTGATCTCGTTCTTCTTAAGGTATCTCCATGGAAGGGTGTGATCCGTTTTGGAAAGAAAGGCAAGTTAGCACCTCGTTATGTTGGTCCATTTAAGATCCTTGAAAGGATTGGGAAAGTGGCTTACAAGCTCGAGTTACCTCCATCTCTTGGCAATGTGCATCCTACATTTCATATATCTAATCTAAAGAAGTGTCTCGCCGATGAAAATCTCCATATACCGCTTGACGACGTGCACATTGATGAAAAGATGCACTTCGTTGAGAAACCGGTGGAAATTATGGATCGTGAAGTCAAGCAGCTCAAGCGATGTCGCATTCCTATCGTTAAAGTTCGTTGGGAATCTAAGCGTGGTCCTGAGTTCACTTGGGAACGAGAAGACCAAATGAAGCTCAAGTACCCTCACCTTTTTACTAATAATGTTGTTTCCTCTAGCTAAATTTCGGTACGAAATTCTCTCAACATGGGGAGACTGTAACATTTCGGATTTTAGTATTCCTACTTCAATTCAATGTAACGCAATTTCAAGTTCTATACTCGTGCAATGTCTCATTATTTTCTCGCCGTAAAAAATTTAATGCAATGATTCTATATAAATTCGCAAGTTTTACTAGATTATATACATTTAAACGCTATACAAGAAACTATTTGGTACAAACTTATCAAACCTGAAAAGTCAAGGGCTAAAGTTGAAAAATGTAAGAAACCCTAGTTAGGCACGGTCGTGCTTCGTTCTAGCACGGTCGCGCCAAGTGCTTTGGTATGGTCGCGCGACCTGCTCTGGAACGATCGCGCCCGGTGCCTAGGCACGGTCGTGCCTCTCCTTGGCACGGTCGCGCCTGCGTAACAGAAAAACGTAAATGCAGTTTAATCACCCGATCGTTCGAATCCGAAACCGTTATACGTTTCTTTTTCCCTTAGAAATTGTATTACCACTTTCAAATTATTCAACGCCTCAGTTTCATTTCATCAATTCAAGAAAACTCTCTCAAACTTTTCAAAGAAAACTCTCTCGAGCATTTCCGATCAGAATTACCTCAAGAAATCCAGTCAAACGTTTCCCAGATCGTCTCTGAAGCATCCGAAGCCGCTGAAGCATTCGGAACCGCAGCAGAGGTCGCCGGAAACTAGTCTTGCCGTCGCCGGAACTCCTCTCTACCGTCCTCTAGCGATTCACTACTATTCCGGGTAATTGAATCCTCTCGTCCTTCTATTTCAATATCAGTATCAAAAGCCCTTTATTAATTAGGGTTTTCATTTCGTAAATTTGTCTAAATCAGAAGCCATGTTTTATTAAAAATAATTTAATCGAATCCGGTTATAAACATGATTTATATTCAACTAAAACATACCATTATACTCGTAATAACCCATTAATCAAAAGCCCTAACAATTCCAGTGTTTAAAATACAAGAAATTCTCGATTCGTGTCTGAATTGGAATAGACACGGTCGCGGTAATCATCTAGCGCGGCCGTTCCTCATTTAGCGCGGTCGTGCCGATTAGAAGCGCGGTCGTGTCCTCCTGTCCAGACCTGGTCATGCCCTCTGGGCTAGTCCCTGTTGTGTCTAAAAATCATAGACACGACCGTGCCGGGCCAAGGCACGGTCGTGCCTGTCAGACTTGTCTAGATTGTGCTCCTGTTGATCAACCCGGTCGCGCCCCGACTAGCGCGGTCGCGCCCGTGGCTTGAGCACGATCGTGCCCTTCCGAGGCACGGTCGTGCTAGACTCAGAATTTTTAACAGAATTATAATTTTTATATTTTAATCAGTAAATGTTTCAGATTTTATAAAGATATGTTTTCTGCATTTAAAAAAAAATAATAATAATAAATAGATTAAAAGTTTAATCTTGGCATAAATATAATTTATTAAAAAGTTTATAAAAATTAAATATATATTTATCATCTTACACTTAAATGATATTTTAAACAATTAAGTTACAAAATTTATAAATAATGATGATTTATTTAATTTACATTTTAATTCAAAATCATTTATTTATTTATACTTAATTACAATTAACATTTACATTATTTCATAAACTATAGTTATACACTTATTTATTTAATTCAATCCTAATCAAGTTGATTCAAACATATTTTACCTCAAACTTTATATATTTTATCCAATACTTTTTAAATACAAATCAATGGTTTTATATACAAATTCAACTTTCATTTTAGACTTAAACTTTATGCATCTATGTGATTCAATACATATTACTCTTTAGGTTAAAGTGTGCATTTCAAGGATCTTATTGCTATCTATATTCCTTGTTAGCTTCACTTCTATACCAAGTGAGTATTCACAACCCCTTTTACTCTTTTACACTTTTGGGGTGAAACATGAACCATATACAAATTACATGTTTACACTTATACAAACAACACCATTACAAATTCTATTACATTCATGTGTGCAATTTGAGCTTTATGCCCGAGGACTATTTGTGCTAACTTTTGCATACTATTATGTACAATCATTAACTATACAAGCCGACGGTTTTCAATGATAGATCTATTGAGTCTGACAAACCCACCCAAGTGGAGGTGATTGATACCGACAACACAATTTGCATACTAGTTACTAAGGCTTGATTGTACTTGATTACACAATAGCGGCTCCCCATAAATGCCTTATTTATCATGTTATGTACAGGATTTGTTTTCAACTATATGCTATCTATATACAATTGTGTTATACTCACCAACTTTTTAGTTGACTTTATTTTATTCATGTTTCAGGCCCTAATATGTGAGATTGATTCAAGACGTGTTCAACATAGGATTTGGACTTAGCAATATTAAATCAAGAAGTTTATGAATTGTTTATTGTTCTTTGTTTGGATTTGGTTTGTACGTGGATTTTGTGTAATAGAAATTTGACTTTAATATATTTCAATTTAGTCAACCTTGTGCTATGAACAGTCTTACATGTCCCGCCCCGATGATTCCGCCATCGGTCGGGGTGTGACATTCAGCTTCATGGATCACAACAGCATATGTCAGAGATGCTGTTGGGATCTCAGCTTCAGCTTCATTGGCAAGCTGAGGAACAGATATAGTGGAAGGGACTGCTTCACTCTCTTCCTTCTCCCATTCATTCCCACATGTAGCCTTAAAAGCCTCTTTAACGTTTTGAGTAGCCACTTTTCTTGACTTTACTGCTGCATTCAGTATGACAGTTTGTGAGGAGGGAAGGGATAGGTCCGAGTCAGAATCATCCTTTGCAATCCATCCCTCCTGTAGGATCGGTGAATACTAGATGGTTCTATTCTAGTTGAGATTGGCGAAAACAATCACAACTAAGCAATGCAAACAAGTAAACAAGAAGAATACTGATAAATGCAATTTGTATTAACCTTCAAAGATTACAAGATGACAGGGAAAACTCTTTAGAAAAGCACACTTATACAATGACTCTAAGTACTACTTATATAGTAACTTAGAATCAAGACAGACCCTTGATTCTAAGGATCAGATCTAACACAAGTCGTTGATCTTGTATTAAAGCTATTCTACACGTAACAACAATAAATACTACAAAAGTTATCTTTACTCAAACGTCTTCTTAGGCATCATTGCTTGAGTCCTTGGAAGAAGAGCGTCATTGTCTTTTATTGTCTTGCACCAGTAACATTCTTTCTGCGTGGAGTGTGTCAGTGTTGCAGCAGAAAGTTGTTAGTGGTAATGGTTGCTTTATCGAAGCTAGTCAGCTGCAACGTTTGATCTTCAGTGGGAATGGCTATCAGTAGCAATGTTGTTGATCAACAGCAGGACACAACTGTCCATATCTGCTGATGATTTGCCTATCAGCAGCAACTTTGGTCTTCATCAGATAAGGCTATTCGCAGCAGATTTGTTCTTCAGCAGAAGAGCAAGTATCCGCAGCAGTTTGTCGATCCACACCAACTCTGAAGTTCGCAGCAAACTCTAAGGTCCACAGCAGTTGTACTTAGTGAATTTTGTAGCCATCAATCTTTATTTCTACAAACTCCCCCTAGACTGATGCTACCAAAACTCTCTTACTGCTTTTGCTGCTGAAGCTTTTCCATGTTGCAGACTATCCTTTATACCTCATAGCATCTTGGGTCCTAGCTGGGATTGTATAGAGATAGAGTCTTTATGTCTTTGCTTGGCATTTTGAAGTGGCCTTGCTTGAACATATCATCTTCTGTCCTTTAACATCAATCAAGATAAACTCGTTGGTATCAACCTTGAAAGACCAACTGGTGAATGGAGAATGGGATTGAAGAGGTTTGGCATCAATGATTACATCTTTACTAGGGTTTAAGTAATGTTTGAACACTAGCAAAAGATGTCTCCCACCTTCATTCTCTGACTTATGGGCTTCACGCAACTCCAATATTCTTCTTAGATTTGAGTCTGGGAGTTGCAGTACCTCATCATCAGATTTATAGATAGATCTTTTTAGTTCTTCCTTTCCCCTGAAGACTTCAAACCATTTTTCTTGAGTGTTGTAGAACCAGACAACTATTTCTCTTGAGTCTTTTGGTGTGATGGTAGGTTTGGTTTTCTTCTTGGAAGGCTGCTGATGAGGAGGAGCTGGGTGGAAGGATTTGGACTTTGTGGGAAGGGAGGAATGAGGTCTAGGCTGGAGAGTGGAAGTATGGTGGGAGGAGGAAGTAGTGGATGAGGGAGAAGGCTTGGGTTTCTTTGATTTGTGTTCAGCAGTTTGAGTTATCACCCTTTTCTTGGAGCATGTCTTCCCCAATCTTTCTTCCTCTTCCTTCTTGACTTTGGAGTACAAGGCTTGCAAGTTCATGAAACTCATGCGGCCTAGCCTTTTTCCACTTTCTCCTCTGGCCTTCAGGAAGTCAGTCATGACCTTCCTTTCTTCATGGGTCCTTATGTTGAATGCAAGGGTCTTTTTGGATTTTTGCTTGGCTTTTTCTTCTTCTTCATCCCTTTTCTTATTTTCCAATTGACCTTGCTGACCCATGAAGGCTCTATAGATTTCTTTATTTGATAGTTTCTCAAAGTAGTCTGCATCCTCTCCTTGAGAAATCAGAGCCACTATCCATTATTCTCTCATTTATTTGGCTAGTTCAGAATCAGTTATTCTGAACTTAGCCTCTTCCTTTTTATTCTTCTCCCTTTCTTCTTCTTCTTCTTTTTCTTCTTTATTCAACTGTTCCTGCAGCTGAAGAGGTAGGGCTTCATCTTCTTGTTGTTGAGAAGCTGCAGGAAATCTGGCTTTGAAATTATCCAGCTGTTTAGCATACAGCTGGATTTGTCGTTATCTGAGGAGCATGGCAGCTTTTCTTTCTTGAATTTTTCTTTGCTCTGCCATCTCCTCTTCTTCTCTTCTTCTTCTTCTTCTTCTTTCCTCCCTTTCCTTTTTCTCTTTCATCAGTCTCTCTTCCACGTCTTCAGTCTCCCTTCCCCTTGGCTTTGGTTGATGCCTCTGCTTCAGCTTCATGGATCACAACAACAGATGTTTTATATACTGTTGGGATCTTTGCTTCAGCTTCATTGGTAGTTTGGGGAGTGGACGGGGGAAGGTTTCTTGCTTCATCTTCTTCCCATTCACACCCAGTTACTTCCTTCCAAAATTTCCTTACACCCTCCAACTCTGTTCTTCTAGATTCTGTTGCAGTGTTCAGAGTGGCGGTTGGTGAGGAGAGAAAAGTTAAATCTGAGTTAGAGGAGGCTTTGATATTCTTGATCATTGCTTGGCTCTCTAAGATGTTGACATTGCAAATATGTGTTCTGAGCTCAAAAATGTTGTATAGGAAGTCTGAGTTAAGGAGTAGTATCTCATTGATGTGGTTGAAGAAGACAGATGATCCATCACTTAGAAAGAAGGTGAAACCAGAGGGCCCAGTGCATGACCATCCTAGCACTGCCAGTCCCCTGACCATTTCATTGTGGATGAAGCTTCTCCAGCAAACAATTTCTTCGTCAGTTAAAGTACTGCTCTTGATCAGGTCAAGTCTACTTAGAGCCAGTCTTTGTGTTGCTGCTGTAGAAGATTTGGCGCGGTCTTTAGGATATGCCACCCTGTTTGCTTCTTCTAATAGTGCTTCAAACCAGGGCAGATTTTCCTCCATTAAGTCTTGGAACCTGCAGATTGCAAGTTTTGCTGAGAGGTCTGAAGAGGTGTTAATGCAGCTGGATAAATACAGTTCAAGCACTTGAAGAGGATTTAGTGCATCCCAGTTCAGCTCTTCTACTCCACTAAACTCTTTCCCTGTAACATCCCAAAAAATAAAACGACAATTATAATAACAGAATAAACGAACGAGGCATGACGGGTCGGGCCGGATGGGCTGGTAGGTTTAAAGGGGAGCCCCCTATAAATAGCCAAGGTCACCACCCATTTCTCTCATTTGCAACATCTAGAGAGAGAAACCGTAGAGAGAGAAAGTTGGCGGATCGACCTGAGATTGAAGAAGTGTGTAGCTCCAGAGCTTGGGAGAAGAACCTCCGGATCAGAAGCTCGATACAGGTAACGATCTAGCCTAGATCTGAGTTTTTGTTCGTTTTGGGGTTTTTCATGTTTTGAACGAAAATGTGGCGTTTTTATGGATGAAACTGGAAGAAAAACAAAGTTTTGAGTTCCGTAATGAAAAGCAAACGTTTTGAATGTAAACAAGTTCGGGATCTTGACGTGATCAGACCCGAAAGCGAAAGTTAGGGTTTTTGCGGGGAAGCAGATCCTGCGTACTTATCAGGTACGCAGGAAGAGGGTCATGCGTACTTATCACGTACGCATGAAGAGGGTCATGCGTACTTATCAAGTACGCAGGAAGAGGATCATGCGTACTTATCAAGTACGCATGAAGCGAAATTTGCGCACTTATTAAGTACGCAAGAGCAAGGCCCTGCGCACTTGCTAAGTGCGCAGACATCAGGTTGTTTAGGTAAAGTCAGTTTGTTTAGAAGGTTAAACCGTTAGAGTCAGGGGTTGGTCTGATGTGTATTTAACTAATCAATTCAGATCGAAAGTGACGTTGTGGGACCTTTGTTTAGGACAACCCAGATTAGATTATTAGGTGAGTTCTAGAAGCCCTCTTTTAAATGTTTTATATAATGTTTTTATGCCGGTGTGCATACATACGAAATGATGTTTTACGAAATGATGTTTATGAAACTATGTTTACGAAATGAAATGATTTGGAATGAACGGTTTATGGAAAGAAAGTTTTATGAATGGAATGTTTACGAACAAAATTTTTGTAAAGAAATGGTTTAAAATGAAGGTAAAGGGTTTTGAAATTGAATGAAATGTTTTATGAAAAGAAATGAAAAGGGCAAAGGTTTTAAAGAGGTCATTATAAATCTAATCTGTCGAATGAAGGGAATTGACGAATGAAGTCTGGGAATGTAATTCCCAGCCTTGGGGTAGATTATGGACAGCGAGCCATAGTTTCCACAAGAACAACAGGGGCAGTGTCTTTTGTGGCATGTCAATGGTTATGATGTTGTACAACTGGTATGGGAGTAACGACGGTTACTCAGGGGTTAACGTGACCCTATTGAGGTTAAATTATGATCCGACGGTGTTACGTGAGCCATAGCTGTCGATGGAAGTTGTCGGTTTATGGACATGAGAGCCATACGGGCAACTAAAGGGGTATTGTCGGTCCTCGTGCAGTTAAGCCTTGGGGGCAATACAAAAGGGAATTGACGGAATGTATTGTATTATCGGTCTTCATGCAGTTAAGCCTTAGGGGCAATACAATACTAGGTGATGGAACGAATAGTAACACAGATTTAGATAGTAATGTATGACTTAAATGAATGTTAAATGTTTTAAACGAACGATCCATTCAACGTGTTTTATGATGATGATAAATGTTTGAATGTTTTAGTGATGAACGAAAGGCCCTGTTTTCTATACATGATGTTAAACCCTAATGAATTATTGAATGGTGAACCATTTCTTAAATCAAATGAAAAACTGGAACTCACCAGCGTAGCTGACTTTTTAGTATGCACATTCAGGTTAAGGCATGTATGGGTGATGGACGGTGATGCTTGGCAAGCGAGAAGAGTTACCCGACTGATCATGAAGACTGGCATCCCGTTATAAGTCGTTTATGTTATGTTTATGTATTTGACAATGTTACGCTTCCGCATGTTTGAACAAGTTTTAATTATGATGAATGAATGATTCCGTTGCGTTATTTGATTTTCAAGTTTGATAACTGTTAATGAATTAGTAAATCCAACAAGTGAGGCCTCCCGGGTTTGGGGCCTTACAAGTTGGTATCAGAGCAATAGTTTGAGGGATTCGGACACTCCAAGTGTCTGAACTTAAACTGTGAATGGGATCGAAAGCGGATGCCAGTACGGGTAACTCGAGCCATAGTATCAGGTATGAAGGTAGTATATATTTACATATATAGTAAGCCTTAGAAAGGGTTAGGTAAGGACTTGTTTTCTGATGGAATCACAAAGGTGGTCAAATAGAAGTCGAAAGGTAGTGTAATGGTTAATTACAGATGGTCAGTGTATATTAACATCTTACAGTGCTTGTTGAATTTTATTTGTTAACTAGCGTGATGAAATTGGATTCCTTGTCTTATAGAACGAAATGGCCGGACGAAGGAGCGGAAGGCGTGGTGGGGGCTGTATCGGTGGTCGCACCGGTCGTAACGATGGGCGCGCAGGACCCCTGCGTGCCAAGAGTATAGTGAAGAAAGAAGTTTTCACACTGAACCGGCGGTTGGTGTGCATGGAACTGAGCAGACACAGGTTGAAGAACAACCTTTCACTTTTGAACCAGAAGTGAAAGCAGCCATAGCTCGAGAGTTCACAGAGTTGATGAAAGTTTCTTTGCGAGGACTGTTGGCAGAAGCATTAAAGAAGGTTAATGAGACAGGTGGGTCTAACACGGTGGTTGATACCCCGAACACTGAGGCAATCAACGCACCGCTGAACCGTGGTTACGACTATAAGTCCTTTAAGGCATGTGACCCGTCGGTCTTGACTGGGAAGAAAGACACGGTAGCTACGTTTGATTGGGTTATTCGTATGGAGGCTGCCATTCGTCTGAGCGAATGTCGACCGGATCAAGTTGTGAAATTTGCTGCTAACTCCTTGAGAGAGGAAGCATCCCATTGGTGGGAAGTACGTCAAGCAAAAGGGAGCGAGGTTATGGATGCGATGATGTGGGTTGGCTTGAAAACTTTGGTGATCAAGAATTTCTGCCCAAGGAACAAGATTGAGAAGGTAGAGAGGGAATTTCTTGGTTTGAAGGCCGGGAGCATTACGCACCGGCAGTACACAACTCGATTCAATGAACTGGCACGTCTGGTGCCACACCTTATCACGACTGAGGAAAGAAAGATTTCCTGTTACATTCAAGGGCTGCCGGACCAGGTCCGCACCTATGTTAAGTCAAACACCCCTACGACCTATGATTCGGTAGTAGAACTGAGCGGCGTGGTATTCGATGATCTGGCACTGAATGTCGTTGCCATCGAAGAGCCTAAGAAGAAGCCGAGTTTCCCCGCTAAGCTATCGGCTGGGAAGTTGTTTGGGGCTCGAGACAAACAGGCCAGGGTAGGCGAGACGACAGTCTGTGGAAGATGCGGGGTAAGACATGCAGGTGAATGTCGGTTAGGGTCAAATCTATGCTTTAAATGCGGCAAAACCGGACACTATGCACGTGAATGTCCCCAGCTATTCAAATGCTACAACTGTGGGGAGAGTGGTTATATGAGCCGAGAATGCACCAAGCACAGAATGGGTGAAGCTGGGAAAGGGAAAGGCCCAGAAAAGA
This sequence comes from Smallanthus sonchifolius, assembly GCA_023525975.1. Taxonomy (NCBI): domain Eukaryota; kingdom Viridiplantae; phylum Streptophyta; class Magnoliopsida; order Asterales; family Asteraceae; genus Smallanthus; species Smallanthus sonchifolius. The sequence continues at coordinate 32,725,956 of CM042045.1, forward strand.
AAGAATAGAGGCCCCAAGCAAAGACTCGTTCGTACGCGCTGACACAAGACCAAGCCAGGGCAGCCCCGATGTGGCGTCAGGTACGTTCATCCTTGACAACACTTTTGTTTATGTGTTATTTGAATCGGGTGCAAGTAAGAGTTTTATATCTGCTACTTTTTTTGTAAACGAATGAAGTACATGTCAGTAAGCTAGAAAGGGCCTTTAGCGTAGAAACCGCTGAGGGTAGAACTGTGAGAGTGACCGATGTAGTTGACAACTCCACGATAAAGATAGAAGGTCATAGGTTCCCTGTCAGATTGTTTGTTATGGCTTTGGGAGGGTTTGATGTCGTGTTAGGTGTGGATTGGTTAACTGCCAACGAAGCACAAATCATATGTAAACGAAAGATAATCCGACTCAAGGCTCCGGATGGTAGCAAAGTCGAGGTTTTTGGAGATCGTGACGCCCTGATGCCAAACGTCATCTCGATGATTAAGGCAACAAATTACTTGAGGCATGGATTTGCGACTTACCTGGTGTACGCAATTGACAAGTGTAAGGAAGTGAAGGAACTAGACGATGTACCCGTGGTACGCGAGTACCCGGAGGTGTTTCCAGAGGATTTGCCTGGGATACCACCCGACAGAGAGATTGAATTTTGAATCGACTTAGTACCAGACGCCCAGCCCGTGGCTAAGGCTCCATATCTGTCACACCCCAACCGACGGCGGAAACGTCGGGGCGGGACATGTAGACTGTTCATAAACTCATGGTTTGCTAAAGTTGTAATAATTAAACAATAAGTTTCATTTCATAACTCAAGTAATCAATTACATCATTTACAAGAATTAAAGAATACATAAATCTCCATATTAAAATTTAAGACTAGGTCCTCAACCCTAAGTGAAGTAGCTTGAATCTTAACTCAAACATTTGTACCTGAAACATGATAAAATGAGAGGGTCAACTATAAATAGTTGGTGAGCATACATAGGTTTTGACACCACAAGTAAAGTTCAAATGTTTTGTGTACAATTCATATGATGCATGGTTTATAAAGCATTTATGGAGAATCTAAGTTAAGCTAAATGTACAAATGAGACTTTGTAATTGAAGGGCATAACAACACATGTTATCCTAATGTAGGGCATAACAACACATGTTATCCTGATGTAAATGTATGGCATAACAACACATGTTATCCTAATGTAGGGCATAACAACACATGTTAGCCTGAAGTAATGTATTTGTGTTTGCACGTGTATGTGATGTATATGTAGTCTTAATAATTAGCATTCAAGCATAAAGCCCAAATAAACACATATGATCATATTGTAGAATTGTACGTGTATAATTGCAAATAGTGTTTGAATGTAATCATGTTTCACCCCAAATGTGTAAATAAGAAAAAGGGGCTATGTAAACTCACATGTATCGAATGTAGTGGTTAACACGAGCTTTGGGTAGCACAAGTGATTTGCAAATCACTAGGTTTGACCTAAAGTGAAATGAACTTGAATAAATAATGTGCACAATGTCTATGGTAGAGTCTAGGGTTTCAACGGGAGTGAGTGTAAAGACAACGGGTTTGTGTTATCACAAGGAGTTTGATATAAATTGACATTTGTATTAAATAAAAGCTTGATATATATAAGTGTTGGTTTCATAGATTTCAAAGAAAGTATTACTTGTCTTGGGATGTTAGGTTTAATACTTTAAATAAATCCCTTTATTTATTTAAAAATAATTAGTCTTTAAAAAAATGGTGTAATCTAATTAAATAAGTTTTATTTTATTTATTTGATTATAACAATGTGTCAAAAATATAGGGTAAATATATATTAGTACAAATAAAACCCTAAATGAATTTGTTAATGTAAGAAGGTAACTAATAAATAAATTGTTTATTATTTAAGTAGTATGTTTAAAAAAAATATGAGGAATGTAAATGTATTTATCTATATATATTAGAAAAGTTTTATTTGTTTAGATATGGTTTAGGCTATAATATATATAACAAATGATTTATAAACTTTGTTTCATGAGAATAAACCTTTATAAAAATCTTGTCACAATATTTATATAAAATTAGGTAATTTAAAATACTTTGTTTTGTAATTAAATAATTTGGTTTAAAAATATATTTTTAAATGATTAAAATGAGATTTCAAACACTTTAATTGGTAAAGTAGTGGTTTTATGTTTAAAGTGGTAATTTATTGAGCCAATACGTTCTGAAATATTTTCGGTTTATAAAAATAATTTTTAATAAATCAAATTATGATTTAAAAATGGTTTTAAAATAAAAAGAATGCCACCCGGCTCGAACCCGGGTGGATTCTGTGTTGCACTCGCGGCTTACCACCGGACCAGGGGTACTAACTCGTGTACAAACCCGGTTTGATTGGGTCTTAACAGAGAGTGATAAGAGGGCTGGGTCTGGTCAGGGGGGGATGCACAAAAAGGGATCTGAGTTGTGGTTTGGGTGGGTTTTGAACCCACACCACTCCCCTAGACACCTTCCGTTTTAACCGGTTGGTCTGCGGGTGGTTCGCTGATATGACTTGAATACAAATGGTGTTAACAGAGTAAAGTTAAAACCCTTTTTTTTCTTTTAAACTCATACGAACAGATTATTGGATTTCTAGAAATTGAACCCATTTTTTATTTGTGTTTTGCAAGATGATAAGGGGCTTTCGGTTAGCAGTTAAAAACGAAACGAATTATGTACATGGTACCTGAAATGGTTGCGTAACGACGCCTGGAGACTAAGTGGACAGAGCCGATGTTTTGGGCGCTAGATCGACGAACAGAGATGGAATGAGACTCAATTGAGGCATGAACGAGATTATATAGGGTCGTGCGAAGGTTCACGAAGTTTTAATTCATTTAATTTCATCATTAACGTGTGATTTGATTGAGAGGTTTACGGGTGACAACTATGATTCTAATTACGCGTTCATCCATTTGAAATCGAATGAATTGGGTCGTGAAACTGGGTTAGGTACATGCACGATCAACCTACTCATGATTTCCGGGATTGAAACGCGGTTAATCTGTCGAATTGAAACCGAATTGATTCGGCTTTGACTCCGGGAGGTCAAACCATTCGAAGTTGAATTCGTCCGCGTAATTGAACGAATTGGGCCAATATACGGATTGAATTATGGTCGATTATTGATTTCGTAGTGAAAGCCCGTAACAACAGGTTTATCGATTTCCTATGTTGAATTTTATGGTTTTTGGGCCTGTTTGACTTTGAGAGTCAAAGTTGACGAATGGAGTCAAAATTGATCCATGTGGGGTCAAATTTAGGCCAAAGGTTCGATTGTAACGGTTAGGGGTTCAAGTTTAGGATTCAAAAGACTTTGGGGAGGGTTCACCAAGGTTTAAAGGGGTTCAAATGGAATAAAAAAAGTTCATAACCAATAATATTTGATTTAAATTCTTATTAATGAAATAAAAAATTATTTTTATGAAATTTATAAAAATCTATCATTATATGTTTTTTTATAATTAATTTATAAAGGAAAAATTCCAATTTTATAAAAATTATAAATTGTATAATTGATTTATTTAATAACATCAAATATTTATATATTTACATAAGTGTGTATATATATACATATCTGTATAAATATACGTACAGATGTTTTACATATCTAGTTAAAAATAATATATTAATGTAAGATTGAAACTTCGATTTAACGTACGTTAAAATAATAATTTATGTGACGTAATATGTTAGACAGGTACGAGAGTGAAATGGAGTGTCAATACCTCGAGTCAGTGGTGTGACCATGTGGGGTACCAGAAGACTTAACTCATGGAAATGAGTTATGTAGGCTAAATTTTCACCACTGTCTTAGGTAAGATCCCAAAACTCAGCCTCCAACTTCTTAATTTCATTATGAGGATAAAACTCCTCAGTCACGAGTCTCTTAACTTCATCCCATGGCAAGGCCATGGTCACATCCACACCCCGGTTCCTCTTCTCACCATTCCACCAAGCGAGCACCCGTTTATGAAAGACGCCGGTGGCATAGCAAACCCGTAGATTTTCAGGGCAATCACTATTGAGAAAAGTGTTTTCAATGCTTTCAAACCATTGAAGGAGGCTCGAAGCTCCTTCGGTACCATATAACTTGAAGGGGTTACACAATTTAAAGTGTTTGAAGGTGCATGGGGGTTGGTTGGCACCACCACCACCACCATTATTAGCACTGCTGTTAGTACCACCATTGTTGTTATTGGCCTAAGTGAGTTGGTTCACAAGTTGTGTGAGAAGAGCAGCAAGGTCATTGTTGTTGTTGTTGGTCTCGTTGGTGCGACGGGGAGGCATGTTATAGGTTTAAACAAAACAGGAGGAAAGATATAAGAGGTTATGAGGATTTCTTGGATATAAAACAAAGGATAATTTAAAACATAAGTATTCATAGTTTGGATTGCACTCATATAGGGATAATACCATTTGAATGCTATGACATATTAAGGTTAATAAACTCATATAACTTTCAAGGAGACATGCTTTAGCCTATAAGTAAACACTCATCCCGAGAATTCCCAGGAAAGCATACACTTCCCTCGGTTGATTGGGATTTATATGAAATGATTTCCTTGAAAGAAAACCCAGAATACAGGTGTCACCCTTCCAGTATGCACGTGTCCTCTACTAGTTCACAAAGTTTAAAACCCTAACGGGGTGTAAAAGAAATTTAATAGACTTATGTAAAGGAGTATGACGTTCCACATGCTATGATGATAATGATGTAGGATCGGTGATTACAAGATGGTTCTATTTTAGTTGACATTGGTGGAAACAATCACAACTATTCAATGTAAAAAATAAACAAAGAGAATACTAATAAATGCAAATTGTATTGATCTTCAATGTTTACAAGATTACAGAGAAAACTCTCAGGAAGCACACTTGTACAAATGTAAGATACAATACATATAAAGGAACTTAGAATCAAGACATACCCTTGATTCTAAGGATCATATTAAACACAAACCGTTGATCTTGGACAGTTACAAGCTATACTACTATTGGTAGACAACTAAAAGACAAACCGCAGCAAACAGTTGTATTCAGGTCAAAGTCTTCTTAGGAATCTTTGTAGGAGACTTCAGAAGTGGTTTGTCTTTAATCATCTGCACCAATAACATTCCTTCTGCTAATAGATGTGTCAGTGTTGTAGCAGAGGTGTCAGTAGCAAAGTCAAAGCTGCTGATGATTTGCCCATCAGCATCATCAAATGTTTGATGCTGTTGAGAAGCCCTATCAACAGCAACTCTAGAATTCAGCAGATAAGGCTATCCGCAGCATAGTTATTCATCAGCAGAAGAACTACTATCCGCAGCAACTAACCTTATCTGCAGCAGCTTGTTGGTCAGTGGCAAAACTGTGGAGTCTGCAGCAGTTGTACTTAGAGAATTTTGTATCCATCAGTCTTTATATCTACAAACTCCCCCTAGATTGATGCTACCAAAATTCCCTTACTACTTTTGTTGCTGAAGCTTTTGCATGTTGGCAACAATCCTTGCTGTCTCATAGCCTATAGGGTCCTTGCTTGGATTGTCAAGAGGATGTTCAGATAGAGACTTGATGTCCTTGCTTGGCATGCTAAAGATGGCCTTGCTAGAACATCTCATCTTCTGACCTTTAACATCTGTTATAGTGTATTCATTCTTCTCAGCATTATAGGACCAACTAGTGAATGGAAAGTGAGATTAGAGAGGTTTAGCATCAATGATCATATCTTTGCTAGGATTGAAGTGATGTTTGATCACTAGCAACAGATGCCGCCCACTTTCATTCTCTGGCTCATGAGCTTCACCCAGCTCCATTATTCTCTGAAGATCAGAATCTAGAAGCTGCATCACCTCATCAACAGATCTGTAGATTGATCTTTTTACCTTCGTCCTTCCCCTGAAAACCTGAAACCATTGATCTTGATTGTTATAGAACCAGGTAACAATTTATCTTGAATTTTCTAGTGTGGTTGTAGGTTTGGCTTTCTTCTTGGGAGGCTGTTGATGAGGAGGAGCTGGGTGAAAGGATTTGGACTCTTTGGGAGGAGAGGAGTGAGGTCTATGAGGGAGAGTGGAAGGTTGTTGGATAGAGGAAGGAGTTGATGAGGGAGTAGGTTTAGGTTTCTTTTGTTTTCTATCATCAGTTTGAGTGTTTACCCTTTTCTTTGAGCCTGTCTCCCCCAATCTCTCTTCCTGTTCCTTCTTGACTTTGACATATAAGGCTTGCAGGTTCATAAAGCTCATGGGACCTAGCCTCTTTCCACTCTCTCTTCTAGCCTTTAGGAAGTCCGTCATAACCTTCCTCTCCTCATGGGTTCTTATGTTGAAAGCAATGGTCTTCTTGGTTTTCATTTTAACTTTTTCTTCTTCTTCAGCCATTTTCTTATTTGCTAGTTGACCTTGCTGACCCATGAAGGCTCTATATATTTCTTTATTTGATAATTTCACAAGGTAGTCTGCATCCTCACCTTGAGAAATCAGAGCTTCAGTCCACTCCTCTCTCATTTCTTTGGCTAGTTCAGAGTCAGTTATCCTGAACTTAGCCTCTTCTCTTCTCTTCTTCTATGTTTCTTCTTCTTCTTCTTTATTAAGTTGTTCCTACAGCTGAAGAGCCAAAGCTTCATCTTCTTGTAGTTGTGCAGCTGCAGAAACCTTAACTTTCAAAGTATCAAGTTGCCTAGCATGCAACTGGATCTGCTGTTCTCTAAGGAGAATGGCAGCTTTCCTTTCTTGAATCTTTTTAAGCTCAGCCATCTCCTCCTCTTCTCTTTCTCTTCTTCTCTTCTCATTTTCTTTCTTCTCCTTCTCTAACCCTTCTTCTTCTTCTTCTGTCATGATACCCTTTCCCTTGTCTTTATTAGATGCCTCAGCTTCAGCTTCATGGATCACAACAGCATATGTCAGAGATGCTGTTGGGATCTCAGCTTCAGCTTCATTGGCAAGCTGAGGAACAGACATAGTGGAAGGGACTGCTTCACTCTCTTCCTTCTCCCATTCATTCCCACATGTAGCCTTAAAAGCCTCTTTAACGTTTTGAGTAGCCACTTTTCTTGACTCTACTGCTGCATTCAGTATGACAGTTTGTGAGGAGGGAAGGGATAGGTCTGAGTCAGAATCATCCTTTGCAATCCATCCCTCCTGTAGGATCGGTGAATACTAGATGGTTCTATTCTAGTTGAGATTGGCGGAAACAATCACAACTAAGCAATGTAAACAAGTAAACAAGAAGAATACTGATAAATGCAATTTGTATTAACCTTCAATGATTACAAGATGACAGGGAAAACTCTTTAGAAAAGCACACTTATACAATGACTCTAAGTACTGCTTATATAGTAACTTAGAATCAAGACAGACCCTTGATTCTAAGGATCAGATCTAACACAAGCCGTTGATCTTGTATTAAAGCTATTCTACACGTAACGACAATAAATACTACAAAAGTTATCTTTACTCAAACATCTTCTTAGGCATCATTGCTTGAGTCCTTGGAAGAAGAGCGTCATTGTCTTTTATTGTCTTGCACCAGTAACATTCTTTCTGCGTGGAGTGTGTCAGTGTTGCAGCAGAAAGTTTTCAGTGGTAATGGTTGCTTTATCGAAGCCAGTCAGCTGCAACGTTTGATCTTCAGTGGGAATGGCTATCAGCAGCAATGTTGTTGATCAGCAGCAGGACACAACTGTCCATATCTGCTGATGATTTGCCTATCAGCAGCAACTTTGGTCTTCATCAGATAAGGCTATCCGCAGCAGATTTGTTCTTCAGCAGAAGAACACGTATCCGCAGCAAATAAGCTTATCCGCAGCAGTTTGTCGATCCACACCAACTCTGAAGTTCGCAGCAAACTCTAAGGTCCACAGCAGTTGTACTTAGTGAATTTTGTAGCCATCAATCTTTATTTCTACAAACTCCCCCTAGACTGATGCTACCAAAACTCTCTTACTGCTTTTGCTGCTGAAGCTTTTCCATGTTGCAGACTATCCTTTATACCTCATAGCATCTTGGGTCCTATCTGGGATTGTATAAAGAAAGCTCAAATAGAGTCTTTATGTCTTTGCTTGGCATTTTGAAGTGGCCTTGCTTGAACATATCATCTTCTGTCCTTTAACATCAATCAAGATAAACTCGTTGGTATCAACCTTGAAAGACCAACTGGTGAATGGAGAATGGGATTGAAGAGGTTTGGCATCAATGATTACATCTTTACTAGGGTTTAAGTGATGTTTGAACACTAGCAAAAGATGTCTCCCACCTTCATTCTCTGACTTATGGGCTTCACTCAACTCCAATATTCTTCTTAGATTTGAGTCTGGGAGTTGCAGTACCTCATCATCAGATTTATAGATAGATCTTTTTAGTTCTTCCTTTCCCCTGAAGACTTCAAACCATTTGTCTTGAGTGTTGTAGAACCAGACAACTATTTCTCTTGAGTCTTTTGGTGTGATGGTAGGTTTGGTTTTTGTCACACCCCGACCGATGGCGTAATCATCGAGGCGGACAATGTGATGATTGTTCAAAAGCACATGATAACTAAAGGTTGCATAATTCATTAATTAAATTTAAAGACAACAAGTTCCAAATACAATACATTTCAAATAACCTAGTCTAGTTCAAAACATTAATTTATTTAACTAGGTCCATAGTTCCTAAGTGGAGAGATCTTCGACAAGCAGTCACATATCCAAACCTGAAACATTATTAAAATCAAGTGTCACCTAAAAAGTTGGTGAATACATAGGTTTAGTAATTCCGGTAAATAGTAGTGTAAATCGTTTTTGCAGCTCATTGTTTATCCTGTTAAACATAGTATATATGATGTATCATTTATTTAAATCACAATTCAAACCGAGTTTGACGCACTTGAACAGAGCACAACAGCTAAGTCCAGTATGTTTGAATATAGTTACCCACTATATCCGATATGTTTGAATATAACCCGCGGATATATCCGAGTATGCAGTAATAAACACCCTAACGGGGTGGACTGGTCAGGCACAATAGATCTATCAATATTACAGTTGGTTGTCTAGTGTTTAAATGTATGTACATCCAAAGAATAAGCATATAGTCTCATGTATAACACGTATTAACAATGTGAGTAGCATGTATAATGTTTCACCCCAAAACGTACAAAAAATGTAAAATAGGGGCTATGTAACTCACCTGGCTAGCGGATATGTTAATCCACGAGTGCGGGTGATAAGGATGTTGAAACCTAGGCACGATGAAACCCTATGTGGATGGATAAGTATTATTGTATGTTTATGAGTGTATTCGTATTTAATGAGTATAGGTTTTATGATGCTATCCTTAATAATTATTTGTATAAAATAGGGTAGAAAATGATAACGGTTTTGTAGAACTTTAACTCATAAATATATATATATATATATATATATATATATATTGTTTTAAACAAATATTTATTATGTTTAACGTATTTATATATAACAATAACAAATAAAAGAAAATTCTTTATTTGACTAATCATATATTATATATATATTAAAATTTGTTTTAACAAGTTTACTAAAAATATTGCAAGACTTGTAAAGGTGGGACATTGAATATGTGAAAAGGTATTTTGATAAGTTTTATAAAAATGTTACAAAGTTTATAAAAATAGGACATTTTGTATATTATAATGCATTTTAATAAGTTTAAAAAAAAAATATTACATGGTTTATAAAAATAGGACATTTTATATATTATGATGTATTTTAATAAGTTTATAAAAATATTAAAAAAAAATGGGATGGTTTATAAAAATATAGTTTAATTGATTTTTAAAATAAACGATCGAGTAAACCGACTCGTTTTAGTCTTTATCGTAATAAAAGAATATTAAAACAAATTAAAATAAATAACTAAAATAAATAAAATGAAAAACTGGAATAAAAAGTTTGGGCCGAAGGACAACCGGGCTCGAACCCGCGACCTACAGCATAGACACACACACGCATAACCTGTCGGGCTACTGCCCATCGCTGGTTATGTGTGTATCGAATAATTTAAATACACAAAGGAGGAGTTGGTCGCTGGTCCTCGGTGACCGGCAAACCGTGTCCGAGGACACTGGGTTTGCCCGGTAACTCTCGTGCGAATGCCGTGTTTTCGATTGGAATAGTTTACCTAATGGAACCGAAATGAGGTTCGAACTTGGTCGCGAAGGGCCTGGACGGCAGAAGCCTTGAACTCGAAAAAGTCACAAGCGGGGATCGATTTCTGAGTGGAATTAGCTCTTGTAATCCTGGTCACAGCTTCACTCAGGGTCGGCGAAGGTGATGGAGTCCTCAATTTGGAGTGAGAGTGTGTGGAAGGAGGGTAGCCAGTTCGTGCAGGGCCGACCATGGTCATTTATAGGGGAGCTCGATTTCTATGCTAGAACGTGCGATTGGGCATGTACCGACATTGTTCTAAACGAGACGAAGCTAACCAGACAATTGACACGCGTGGAGGTTGACTGTCGGGCTCAAATTTGAGCGTGGGTTTCTCGGCCACCAACAGGATCAGACGATCCGTATGTTGGGGATACCAATTGGTCGAGGGTTCTTGTTCGCACGGGCAAGACGAATTCAGAGACACCTTTGTCGGCTGTCGAGGTGCAAGGAACAGGTGTGTCGAGATGTCGCCGGAAGAACGCTTGGACCGCCGGACAAACGAGGGTGGTGACCGGAAATGCGAATTGGGGATTGGCAAATTTGGTCCCTGGAGTTTGTTTTTGTTTTAATTTAGTCCCTGAATTAATTACGGATGAGTCCCTAAGGTTTGGTTTGTCCAGAAACAGCCCCTCAACAGATTTCTGTTTTAAAACCCTCTAGTTTGATTAATTACAAAACGAACCCTAAACTTTTTATTAAATAAATTAATTTAATTTCTTTTAAATCTATTTATATTTTATAAATTTATTTTCATTATTATTATTAATAATAATTTTTATAAAAGCTATTTATCTCATTTAAATAGGTTATTTCATTGAATGTGCAACTTTTAATTTAGTATTTTTATATAAAATTTTATATAATTTTAAAACTTATAAAATTTTAATTGTTTTAAATCCATAAAATAATATATATATATTTTGTACAAAATTAAATAAAAACACTCGCATTTCATTTAATAGAAAAATGATTACATGATAAATATAATACAAGTGCGAGAACGAAAAATCCGAAACGTCACAGTCTCCCCATGTTAGAGGAATTTCGCCCCGAAATTCAACTAGTGGAGGCTATGAAAAGAGATGCGGATACTTGGTCTTCATTTGGTCTTCACGTTCCCAAGTGAACTCGGGTCCACGTTTAGATTCCCAACGGACCTTGACAATGGGGATGCGGCTACGCTTGAGTTTCTTGACTTCTCGGTCAATGATTTCCACGGGTTTTTCAACAAAGTGCATTTTTTCATCAATACGCACTTCGTCAAGAGGGATGTGGAGATTCTCGTCGGCTAGACACTTTTTCAAATTAGACACATGAAAGGTCGGATGAATGTTGCTGAGTTCTGAAGGAAGGTCGAGTTTGTAGGCCACTTTTCCTACCCTCTCGAGTATCTTGAATGGGCCCACATATCGAGGTGCAAGTTTTTCTTTCTTTCCAAATCGGACTACGCCTTTCCAAGGTGATACCTTTAGAAGAACCATATCTCCAACTTGAAATTCCAAGGATTTTCGTCGTTTATCGGCATAGCTCTTTTGTCGACTCCTTGCTACTCGAATGTTGTCACGGATGAGAGAGACTTTATCGGTGGTCTCTTGGATAAGCTCGGGACCGGTGATTTGTGCTTCACCAATTTCGTTCCAACAAATCGGTGAACGACATTTTCGTCCATAAAGAGCTTCAAACGGTGCCATGTTAATACTTGTGTGGTAGCTGTTGTTGTAGGAAAATTCGATCAACGGTAGGTGAGAATCCCAATTGCCACCAAAGTCAATGACACAAGTCCTAAGCATATCCTCGAGAGTTTGGACTGTTCGTTCGGTTTGTCCATCAGTTTGAGGATGGTAAGCCATACTTAAATCCAAACGAGTACCAAGTGCTGATTGTAATGATTGCCAAAATCGGGAAGTAAAACACGAATCACGATCGGAGATGATGTTCAAAGGGATTCCGTGACGACTTACGATCTCATCAATGTAAATCCGAGCCAATTTCTCGACTCTATAGTCCTCACGAATGGGTAAGAAATGAGCAGACTTTGTAAGTCGGTCGATAATAACCCAGATACTATCGTGCCCACTAGAAGTGCGTGGTAGTTTGGTGATAAAATCCATAGCAAGGTTCTCCCACTTCCACACGGGAATTTCAGGTTGTTCGAGGAGTCTGGAAGGCTTTTGGTGTTCGGCTTTCACTTTAGAACAAGTTAGGCATTTTGCCACAAAGAGGGCAATATCCTTTTTCATGCCGGGCCACCAATATTGTTGACGAAGACCCATGTACATCTTATCAGCTCCAGGATGTACCGAATATCGAGTTTTGTGGGACTCGTTCATCAAAAATATACGAAGGTCGTCGCGCTCGGGAATCCAGATACGATCCAAGTAATACAATAGGCCGTTGGCTTTGGTTTCTAGCAAGAGTTCTACACCACATGCCATTTCTTGATACATGTTTCCCTCGGTAACCGAGGTGTGTTGTGCTTGGAGAATGCGGGCTTGAATATCATTATGAATACGAACACTATGAAGCATGATACGTTCTTTACGACTCAAGGCGTCGGCTACAACATTTGCTTTGCCGGGGTGGTAGCGAATCTCGCAGTCGTAGTCGTTAAGAAGTTCGACCCAACGTCGTTGCCTCATATTAAGCTCTTTTTGATTGAAAATATGTTGGAGACTTTTGTGGTCAGTGAAAACCACGCATTTGGTGCCATATAAATAGTGTCTCCAAATTTTCAAGGCGAAAACGACAGCACCAAGCTCGAGGTCGTGGGTCGTATAGTTCTTCTCATGAATTTTGAGTTGACGTGATGCATATGCAATTACTTGGCCACGTTGCATAAGGACACAACCAAGACCTTGGTTGGATGCATCACAATAAACGACAAAGTCGTCATTACCACAAGGAAGAGTTAGGATAGGAGTATTGCAGAGCTTATGCTTTAGAGTTTGGAAAGCCTCTTCTTGCTTGGGTCCCCACTCGTAGTGTTTACCCTTGTGAGTCAAGGCAGTGAGCGGAACCGCAATCTTGGAGAAATTTGAAATGAAACGACGGTAGTAACCCGCTAGCCCAAGAAATGAACGAATCTCGGTAGGAGTCTTAGGAGTACTCCAATTCTTTACCGCCTCGATCTTTGCCGGATCCACATGAATTCCCTTATCGTTGACTATGTGTCCCAAAAATTGAACCTCTTTTAGCCAGAATTCACACTTAGAGAACTTGGCGTATAGTTGTTCTTTCTTTAAGAGCTCTAGAATTAAACGAAGATGTTGTTCATGCTCCGCTTTCGTCTTAGAGTAGATAAGAATGTCGTCAATGAAAACGATCACGAACTTGTCCAAATAAGGTTTGCATACACGGTTCATGAGGTCCATGAAGACCGCAGGTGCATTAGTCAAACAGAATGGCATGACCATAAACTCGTAGTGACCATATCTAGTTCGAAAGGCAGTCTTTGGAATGTCTTCATCGAGAACACGAAGTTGATGGTATCCGAAACGAAGGTCAATCTTGGAGAAACATGTTGAACCTTGAAGTTGATCGAAAAGATCATCGATACGGGGTAAAGGATATCGGTTCTTAGTTTTAAGTTTGTTGAGTTCACGATAATCGATGCACATTCGAAACGATCCATCCTTTTTCTTTACGAACAGCACGGGAGCACCCCAAGGAGAATGGCTCGGGCGGATGAATCCTTTGGATGAGAGTTCTTGTAATTGACTTGCAAGCTCTTGCATCTCGGAAGGTGCAAGACGATAGGGGGCTTTCGCCACGGGAGTTGCCCCGGGCACAAGGTCGATACGAAACTCCACTTGTCTAGTGGGAGGAAGACCAGGTAGATCCTCGGGGAATACCTCGGGAAAATCTCGGATGATCGGAATGTCTTGTAATTTCTTACCCTTGTCTTTCGTGTCAACTATGTGGGCCAAGAACGCAACGTACTTTTTCCGCAAGCACTTTTGTGCCAATGTGCAAGACATGATTTGAAGACCACGACACGGTTTTTCACCAAAAATAACTAACGTGTCGCCCGAAGGGAGAGGTATACGAATGCACTTTTCGTGGCAAATAACCTCGGCATGGTGCTTGGATAACCAGTCCATGCCAATTATAATATCAAAACTTCCCAATTGCATTGGAAGGAGATCAACAGAGAATTCATGATTATTAAGCTCGAGATTGCAGTTGCGGATAACAGAATTTATAGCAATAGATTTCCCGTTTGCTATCTCCACGGAATAAGGATCGTCAAGTTTCGTTCTTTGTTTAGCAAGTCGAGATTCAAAGGTAAGAGATACAAAGCTCCTATCGGCACCGGTATCAAATAAAATGGATGCATAATGATTATTTATGAGAAACGTACCGTTTATCACGTCATTGTTTGCTTGAGCCTCATTGGCGTTTATGTTAAACGCTCGTCCTTGGGGACCACCTTGGTGATGAAGTTTTAGGCATCGGTCACGGAAGTGGTTTGGGTCTCCACATTCGTAACATGCCCGACCATTGAGAAGTGCCGGATAGTTTGGACGGTTGGCTGGAGCAGCTTGGTGGACGGGAGGACGGGTACGGCAAGTAGTGACCACGTGTCCATATCGTCCGCAGCTTGAACACAATCGGCATGGTAAGTTGGCAGGATGATGGTACTTGCAGGTTTGACATTGGGGATTTAGACCCAAATAAGGTTTCGGGTTTTGACCCAAAGGGGCCACTTGGATAGCAGGTACAGCGGGAGTTACGGCTGTGAAGTTTCGACCCTTTCGTTTCTTGTTGCGGTTAGAAGACTCGGGTTTTACATCTTTGACGGCTGTAAGAGTGGAGACAACCTTCTTGGAACCCTTTCTTGTTAAGGTTCCGGCTTTGACATGGTTGTCGGATAGTGTAGCTGATAGACGGATAGCAGCTTCAAGAGTAGGAGGATTGCTTCCTAGCACAGCATCTTGAATTTGCATAGGCAGGCCGCCTATGTATTTTTCAATTCCCCGAGCAAGGGGAGTGATCATATGAGGCACCAGCAGACTTAGCTCTTGAAACCGGGTGATGTAAGCTAGATTATCCCCGCTGTCTTGGGCAAGATCCCAAAATTCAGCCTCGAGCTTCCTCATTTCATTCCGAGGACAGAATTCGTCAGTCATGGCCTTCTTCAGATCATCCCATGATAAGGATGTAGCAACCTCAGCACCACGAGTGCGTTTCTCACCGTTCCACTAGGTGAGGGCTCTCTTTTGGAGTACACTTGTGGCATAACGAACCCGAAGATTATCGGGGCAGTCGCTGTTTAGGAATGTGCTTTCCATGCTTTCAAACCATTGAAGTAGGCCGATAGCACCTTCAGTCCCGAAGAATTTAGTAGGATTGCACGAGTTAAAGTGCTTAAACGTGCAATGAGGCGGGTTGGTACCACCGTTCCCTTGGATGTTGTGAGACCCGTCACTGTTGTTATTTGCTTGGGTCATTTGCCCTACTAGCTGGGCAAGGAGAGTAGCAAGATCCGGGTTGGAAGTGCTAGAGTTTGCACGTCGAGGAGGCATTCTAACACCATAAAAAAAAGTCAATGATATTTTAGATAAGATGGATATATATGAATTATAGTGGGAAATAATGTAAGCAGAAAAGCGGGATTCATCATGACGCGTGCCAGTGCATGTGTATTAATTCAAAGTTAATGGGGGAAACTAAGCCATCTATTCCGGGTAGAACGTGATGTTATAGATCATTATTCGCGTAGTAGGAATTGCCGGGACTTGTATGCACTACAAATCGTTATTACGTGTGCACCCGCAATAATGACTTGCTTTGCATGTTCGTCTAGTTCTTCCTATTTTGCTATAATGTCCCCAAATTTTGAGTTTAAGTTTGGATCGTATCCTTGCGAATACGTTGACTTATCAACGTTAAATAATTCCTCAAAACTTTCAAGGAGACATGCTTTAGCCTATAGGTAAACACTCACTTCAGGAATTCCCAGGAAAGCATACGGGTCCGTTTATTTGGATTTATACGAAATGCTTTCCTAGACAGAAAACCCAATGTACAGGTGTCACCCTTCCAGATTGCACGTGTCCTTTACTGGTTTCAAGAAATTAAGTCGTTGACGAGATTTTCAAGATTTTAATGGACTTGAGAGTCTATGAGTATAAAATGTGTAGGAATGTTGTAATTAACATGGATCAGGATAGAGTATGGACAAGGATGAGTAGTGTATTTGTTTGCATAAGTTTGTTTGTCAAATGTGTATGTAAAGTATGTATCATGTATCAAAGACTTGTATGTATGTGTATAAGTCTCATGTATCAAACTCGGGAAAATTCAAATAATACCTAATCTACAAATAATTCACATAGCAATTTATCATTTAGCACATAACACAAAAAAAGGGAGTCCTAGGGTTATAGTCTAGGTCATTGTGTCTAATAACCTAATTCCCTATAACCATGGCTCTGATACCAATCTGTCACACCCCGACCGATGGCGGAATCATCGAGGCGGACAATGTGATGATTATTCAAAAGCACATGATAACTAAAGGTTGCATAATTCATTAATTAAATTTAAAGACAACAAGTTCCAAATACAATACATTTCAAATAACCTAGTCTAGTTCAAAACATTAATTTATTTAACTAGGTCCATAGTTCCTAAGTGGAGAGATCTTCGCCAAGCAGTCACATATCCAAACCTGAAACATTATTAAAATCAAGTGTCAACTAAAAAGTTGGTGAATACATAGGTTTAGTAATTCCGGTAAATAGTAGTGTAAATCGTTTTTGCAACTCATTGTTTATCCTGTTAAACATAGTATATATGATGTATCATTTATTTAAATCACAATTCAAACCGAGTTTGACGTGCTTAAACAGAGCACAACAACTAAGTCCGGTATGTTTGAATATAGTTACCCACTATATCCGATATGTTTGAATATAACCCGCGGTTATATCCGAGTATGCAGTAATAAACACCCTAACCGGGTGGACTGGTCAGGCACAATAGATCTATCAATATTACAGTTGGTTGTCTTGTGTTTAAATGTATGTACATCCAAAGAATAAGCATATAGTCTCATGTATAACACGTATAAACAATGTGAGTAGCATGTATAATGTTTCACCCCAAAACGTACAAAAAATGTAAAATAGGGGCTATGTAACTCACCTGGCTAGCGGATATGTTAATCCACGAGTGCGGGTGATAAGGATGTTGAAACCTAGGCACGATGAAACCCTATGTGGATGGATAAGTATTATTGTATGTTTATGAGTGTATTCGTATTTAATGAGTATAGGTTTTATGATGCTATCCTTAATAATTATTTGTATAAAATAGGGTAGAAAATGATAACGGTTTTGTAGAACTTTAACTCATAAAAATATATATATATATATATATATATTGTTTTAAACAAATATTTATTATGTTTAACGTATTTATATATAACAATAACAAATAAAAGAAAATTCTTTATTTGACTAATCATATATTATATATATATTAAAATTTGTTTTAACAAGTTTACTAAAAATATTGCAAGACTTGTAAAGGTGGGACATTGTATATGTGAAAAGGTATTTTGATAAGTTTTATAAAAATGTTACAAAGTTTATAAAAATAGGACATTTTGTATATTATAATGCATTTTAATAAGTTTTAAAAAAAAAATATTACATGGTTTATAAAAATAGGACATTTTATATATTATGATGTATTTTAATAAGTTTATAAAAATATTAAAAAAAAATGGGATGGTTTATAAAAATATAGTTTAATTGATTTTTAAAATAAACGATCGAGTAAACCGACTCGTTTTAGTCTTTATCGTAATAAAAGAATATTAAAACAAATTAAAATAAATAACTAAAATAAATAAAATGAAAAACTGGAATAAAAAGTTTGGGCCGAAGGCCAACCGGGCTCGAACCCGCGACCTACAGCATAGACACACACACGCATAACCTGCCGGGCTACTGCCCATCGCTGGTTATGTGTGTATCGAATAATTTAAATACACAAAGGAGGAGTTGGTCGCTGGTCCTCGGTGACCGGCAAACCGTGTCCGAGGACACTGGGTTTGCCCGGTAACTCTCGTGCGAATGCCGTGTTTTCGATTGGAATAGTTTACCTAATGGAACCGAAATGAGGTTCGAACTTGGTCGCGAAGGGCCTGGACGGCAGAAGCCTTGAACTCGAAAAAGTCACAAGCGGGGATCGATTTCTGAGTGGAATTAGCTCTTGTAATCCTGGTCACAGCTTCACTCAGGGTCGGCGAAGGTGATGGAGTCCTCAATTTGGAGTGAGAGTGTGTGGAAGGAGGGTAGCCAGTTCGTGCAGGGCCGACCATGGTCATTTATAGGGGAGCTCGATTTCTATGCTAGAACATGCGATTGGGCATGTACCGACATTGTACTAAACGAGACGAAGCTAACCAGACAATCGACACGCGTGGAGGTTGACTGTCGGGCTCGAATTTGAGCGTGGGTTTCTTGGCCACCAACAGGATCAGACGATCCGTATGTTGGGGAGACCAATTGGTCGAGGGTTCTTGTTCGCACGGGCAAGACGAATTCAGAGACACCTTTGTCGGCTGTCGAGGTGTAGGGAACAGGTGTGTCGAGATGTCGCCGGAAGAACGCTTGGACCGCCGAACAAACGAGGGTGGTGACCGGAAATGCGAATTGGGGATTGGCAACTTTGGTCCCTGGAGTTTGTTTTTGTTTTAATTTAGTCCCTGAATTAATTACGGATGAGTCCCTGAGGTTTGGTTTGTCCAGAAACAGCCCCTCAACAGATTTCTGTTTTAAAACCCTCTAGTTTGATTAATTACAAAACGAACCCTAAACTTTTTATTAAATAAATTAATTTAATTTCTTTTAAATCTATTTATATTTTATAAATTTATTTTCATTATTATTATTAATAATAATTTTTATAAAAGCTATTTATCTCATTTAAATAGGTTATTTCATTGAATGTGCAACTTTTAATTTAGAATTTTTATATAAAATTTTATATAAGTTTAAAACTTATAAAATTTTAATTGTTTTAAATCCATAAAATAATATATATATTTTTTGTACAAAATTAAATAAAAACACTCGCATTTCATTTAATAGAAAAATGATTACATGATAAATATAATACAAGTGCGAGAACGAAAAATCCAAAACGTCACAGTTTTCTTCTTGGAATTCTTGGAAGGCTGCTGATGAGGAGGAGCTGGGTGGAAGGATTTGGACTTTGTGGGAAGGGAGGAATGAGGTCTAGGCTGGAGAGTGGAAGTATGGTGGGAGGAGGAAGTATTGGATGAGGGAGAAGGTTTGGGTTTCTTTGATTTGTGTTCAGCAGTTTGAGTTATCACCCTTTTCTTGGAGCATGTCTTCCCCAATCTTTCTTCCTCTTCCTTCTTGACTTTGGAGTACAAGGCTTGCAAGTTCATGAAACTCATGCGGCCTAGCCTTTTTCCACTTTCTCCTCTGGCCTTCAGGAAGTCAGTCATGACCTTCCTTTCTTCATGGGTCCTTATGTTGAATGCAAGGGTCTTTTTGGATTTTTGCTTGGCTTTTTCTTCTTCTTCATCCCTTTTCTTATTTTCCAATTGACCTTGCTGACCCATGAAGGCTCTATAGATTTCTTTATTTGATAGTTTCTCAAAGTAGTCTGCATCCTCTCCATGAGAAATCAGAGCCGCTATCCATTCTTCTCTCATTTATTTGGCTAGTTCAGAATCAGTTATTCTGAACTTAGCCTCTTCCTTTTTATTCTTCTCCCTTTCTTCTTCTTCTTCTTCTTCTTCTTTATTCAACTGTTCCTGCAGCTGAAGAGGTAGGGCTTCATCTTCTTGTTGTTGAGAAGCTCTAGGAAATCTGGCTTTGAAATTATCCAGCTGTTTAGCATACAGCTGGATTTGTCGTTATCTGAGGAGCATGGCAGCTTTTCTTTCTTGAATTTTTCTTTGCTCTGCCATCTCCTCTTCTTCTCTTCTTCTTCTTCTTCTTCTTTCCTCCCTTTCCTTTTTCTCTTTCATCAGTCTCTCTTCCACGTCTTCAGTCTCCCTTCCCCTTGGCTTTGGTTGATGCCTCTGCTTCAGCTTCATGGATCACAACAACAGATGTTTTAGATACTGTTGGGATCTTTGCTTCAGCTTCATTGGTAGTTTGGGGAGTGGATGGTGGAAGGTTTCTTACTTCATCTTCTTCCCATTCATACCCAGTTACTTCCTTCCAAAATTTCCTTACACCCTCCAACTCTGTTCTTCTAGATTCTGTTGCAGTATTCAGAGTGGCGGTTGGTGAGGAGAGAAAAGTTAAATCTGAGTCAGAGGAGGCATCTTCTGCAAGGCGTCCCTCCTTTTTAAGACGAGCTTTGATATTCTTGATCATTGCTTGGCTCTCTAAGATGTTGACATTGCAGATATGTGTTCTGAGCTCAAAAATGTTGTATAGGAAGTCTGACTTGAGGAGTAGTATCTCATTGATGTGGTTGAAGAAGACAGATGATCCATCACTCAGAAAGAAGGTGAAACCAGAGGGCCCAGTGCATGACCATCCTAGCACTGCCAGTCCCCTGACCATTTCATTGTGGATGAAGCTTCTCCAGCAAACAATTTCTTCGTCAGTTAAAGTACTGCTCTTGATCAGGTCAAGTCTACTTAGAGCCAGTCTTTGTGTTGCTGCTGTAGAAGATTTGGCGCGGTCTTTAGGATATGCCACCCTGTTTGCTTCTTCTAATAGTGCTACAAACTAGGGTAGATTTTCCTCCATTAAGTCTTGGAACCTGTAGATTGCAAGTTTTGCTGAGAGATCTGAAGAGGTGTTAATGCAGCTGGATAAATACAGTTCAAGCACTTGAAGAGGATTTAGTGCATCCCAGTTCAGCTCTTCCACTCAACTGAACTCTTTCCCTGTAACATCCCAAAAAATAAAACGACAATAATAATAACAGAATAAACGAACGAGGCATGACGGGTCGGGCCGGATGGGCTGGTAGGTTTAAAGGGGAGCCCCCTATAAATAGCCAAGGTCACCACCCATTTCTCTCATTTGCAACATCTAGACAGAGAAACCGTAGAGAGAGAAAGTTGGCGGATCGACCTGAGATTGAAGAAGTGTGTAGCTCCAGAGCTTGGGAGAAGAACCTCCGGATCAGAAGCTCGATACAGGTAACGATCTAGCCTAGATCTGAGTTTTTGTTCGTTTTGGGGTTTTTCATGTTTTGAACGAAAATGTGGCGTTTTTATGGATGAAACTGGAAGAAAAACAAAGTTTTGAGTTCCTTAATGAAAAGCAAACATTTTGAATGTAAACAAGTTCGGGATCTTGACGTGATCAGACCCGAAGGCGAAAGTCAGGGTTTTTGCATGGAAGCAGATCCTGCGTACTTATCAGGTACGCAGGAAGAGGGTCATGCGTACTTATCACGTACGCATGAAGAGGGTCATGCGTACTTATCAAGTACGCAGGAAGAGGATCATGCGTACTTATCAAGTACGCATGAAGCGAAATTTGCGCACTTATTAAGTACGCAAGAGCAAGGCCCTACGCACTTGCTAAGTGCGCAGGCATCAGGTTGTTTAGGTAAAGTCAGTTTGTTCAGATCGGAAGTGACGTTGTGGGACCTTTGTTTAGGACAACCCAGATTAGCTTATTAGGTGAGTTCTAGAAGCCCTCTTTTAAATGTTTTATATAATGTTTTCAGGCTGGTGTGCATACATACGAAATGATGTTTTACGAAATGATGTTTATGAAACTATGTTTACGAAATGAAATGATTTGGAATGAACGGTTTATGGAAAGAAAGTTTTATGAATGGAATGTTTACGAACAAAATTTTTGTAAAGAAATGGTTTAAAATGAAGGTAAAGGGTTTTGAAATTGAATGAAATGTTTTATGAAAAGAAATGAAAAGGGCAAAGGTTTTAAAGAGGTCATTATAAATCTAATCTGTCGAATGAAGGGAATTGACGAATGAAGTCTGGGAATGTAATTCCCAGCCTTGGGGTAGATTATGGACAGCGAGCCATAGTTTCCACAAGAACAACAGGGGCAGTGTCTTTTGTGGCATGTCAATGGTTATGATGTTGTACAACTGGTATGGGAGTAACGACGGTTACTCAGGGGTTAACGTGACCCTATTGAGGTTAAATTATGATCCGACGGTGTTACGTGAGCCATAGCTGTCGATGGAAGTTGTCGGTTTATGGACATGAGAGCCATACGGGCAACTAAAGGGGTATTGTCGGTCCTCGTGCAGTTAAGACTTGGGGGTAATACAAAAGGGAATTGACGGAATGTATTGTATTGTCGGTCTTCATGCAGTTAAGCCTTAGGGGCAATACAATACTAGGTGATGGAACGAATGGTAACACAGATTTAGATAGTAATGTATGACTTAAATGAATGTTAAATGTTTTAAACGAACGATCCGTTCAACGTGTTTTATGATGATGATAAATGTTTGAATGTTTTAGTGATGAACGAAAGGCCCTGTTTTCTGTACATGATGTTAAACCCTAATGAATTATTGAATGGTGAACCATTTCTTAAATCAAATGAAAAACTGGAACTCACCAGCGTAGCTGACTTTTTAGTATGCACATTCAGGTTAAGGCATGTATGGGTGATGGACGGTGATGCTTGGCAAGCGAGAAGAGTTACCCGACTGATCATGAAGACTGGCATCCCGTTATAAGTCGTTTATGTTATGTTTATGTATTTGACAATGTTACGCTTCCGCATGTTTGAACAAGTTTTAATTTTGATGAATGAATGATTCCGTTGCGTTATTTGAAATTCAAGTTTGATAACTGTTAATGAATGAGTAAATCCAACGAGTGAGGCCTCCCGGGTTTGGGGCCTTACAAGTTGGTATCAGAGCAATAGTTTGAGGGATTCGGACACTCCAAGTGTCTGAACTTAAACTGTGAATGGGATCGAAAGCGGATGCCAGTACGGGTAACTCGAGCCATAGTATCAGGTATGAAGGTAGTATATATTTACATATATAGTAAGCCTTAGAAAGGGTTAGGTAAGGACTTGTTTTCTGATGGAATCACAAAGGGGGTCAAATAGAAGTCGAAAGGTAGTGTAATGGTTAATTACAGATGGTCAGTGTATATTAACATCTTACAGTGCTTGTTGAATTTTATTTGTTAACTAGCGTGATGACATTGGATTCCTTGTCTTATAGAACGAAATGGCCGGATGAAGGAGCGGAAGGCGTGGTGGGGGCTGTATCGGTGGTCGCACCGGTCGTAACGATGGGCGCGCAGGACCCCTGCGTGCCAAGAGTATAGTGAAGAAAGAAGTGTTCACACTGAACCGGCGGTTGGTGTGCATGGAACCGAGCAGACACAGGTTGAAGAACAACCTTTCACTTTTGAACCAGAAGTGAAAGCAGCCATAGCTCGAGAGTTCACAGAGTTGATGAAAGTTTCTTTGCGAGGACTGTTGGCAGAAGCATTAAAGAAGGTTAATGAGACAGGTGGGTCTAACACGGTGGTTGATACCCCGAACACTGAGGCAATCAACGCACCGCTGAACCGTGGTTACGACTATAAGTCCTTTAAGGCATGTGACCCGTCGGTCTTGACTGGGAAGAAAGACACGGTAGCTACGTTTGATTGGGTGATTCGTATGGAGGCTGCCATTCGTCTGAGCGAATGTCGAACGGATCAAGTTGTGAAATTTGCTGCTAACTCCTTGAGAGAGGAAGCATCCCATTGGTGGGAAGTACGTCAAGCAAAAGGGAGCGAGGTTATGGATGCGATGATGTGGGTTGGCTTGAAAACTTTGGTGATCAAGAATTTCTGCCCAAGGAACAAGATTGAGAAGGTAGAGAGGGAATTTCTGGGTTTGAAGGCCGGGAGCATTACGCACCGGCAGTACACAACTCGATTCAATGAACTGGCACGTCTGGTGCCACACCTTATCACGACTGAGGAAAGAAAGATTTCCTGTTACATTCAAGGGCTGCCGGACCAGGTCCGCACCTATGTTAAGTCAAACACCCCTACGACCTATGATTCAGTAGTAGAACTGAGCGGCGTGGTATTCGATGATCTGGCACTGAATGTCGTTGCCATCGAAGAGCCTAAGAAGAAGCCGAGTTTCCCCGCTAAGCTATCGGCTGGGAAGTTGTTTGGGGCTCGAGACAAACAGGCCAGGGTAGGCGAGACGACAGTCTGTGAAAGATGCGGGGTAAGACATGCGGGTGAATGTCGGTTAGGGTCAAATCTATGCTTTAAATGCGGCAAAACCGGACACTATGCACGTGAATGTCCCCAGCTATTCAAATGCTACAACTGTGGGGAGAGTGGTTATATGAGCCGAGAATGCACCAAGCACAGAATGGGTGAAGCTGGGAAAGGGAAAGGCTCGGAAAAGAAAGAATAGAGGCCCCAAGCAAAGACTCGTTTGTACGCACTGACACAAGACGAAGCCAGGGCAGACCCCGATGTGGCGTCAGGTACGTTCATCCTTGACAACACTTTTGTTTATGTGTTATTTGAATCGGGTGCAAGTAAGAGTTTTATATCTGTGACTTTTTTTGTAAACGAGTGAAGTACATGTTAGTAAGCTAGAAAGGGCCTTTAGCGTAGAAACCGCAGAGGGTAGAACTGCGAGAGTGACCGATGTAGTTGACAACTCCATGATAAAGATAGCAGGTCATAGGTTCCCTGTCAGATTGTTTGTTATGGCTTTGGGAGGGTTTGATGTCGTGTTAGGTATGGATTGGTTAACTGCCAACGAAGCACAAATCATATGTAAATGAAAGATAATCCGACTCAAGGCTCCGGATGGTAGCAAAGTCGAGGTTTTTGGAGATCGTGACGCCCTGATGCCAAACGTCATCTCGATGATTAAGGCAACAAATTACTTGAGGCGTGGATGCAAGGCTTACCTGGTGTACGTAATTGACAAGTGTAAGGAAGTGAAGGAACTAGACGATGTACCTGTGGTACGCGAGTACCCGGAGGTGTTTCCAGAGGATTTGCCTGGGATACCACCCGACAGAGAGATTGAATTTTGAATCGACTTAGTACCAGACGCCCAGCCCGTGGCTAAGGCTCCATATCTGTCACACCCCAACCGACGGCGGAAACGTCGGGGCGGGACATGTAGACTGTTCATAAACTCATGGTTTGCTAAAGTTGTAATAATTAAACAATAAGTTTCATTTCATAACTCAAGTAATCAATTACATCATTTACAAGAATTAAAGAATACATAAATCTCCATATTAAAATTTAAGACTAGGTCCTCAACCCTAAGTGAAGTAGCTTGAATCTTAACTCAAACATTTGTACCTGAAACATGATAAAATGAGAGGGTCAACTATAAATAGTTGGTGAGCATACATAGGTTTTGACACCACAAGTAAAGTTCAAATGTTTTGTGTACAATTCATATGATGCATGGTTTATAAAGCATTTATGGAGAATCTAAGTTAAGCTAAATGTACAAATGAGACTTTGTAATTGAAGGGCATAACAACACATCTTATCCTAATGTAGGGCATAACAACACATGTTATCCTGATGTAAATGTATGGCATAACAACACATGTTATCCTAATGTAGGGCATAACAACACATGTTAGCCTGAAGTAATTTATTTGTGTTTGCACGTGTATGTTATGTATATGTAGTCTTAATAATTAGCAATCAAGCATAAAGCCCAAATAAACACATATGATCATATTGTAGAATTGTACGTGTATAATTGCAAATAGTGTTTGAATGTAATCATGTTTCACCCCAAATGTGTAAATAAGAAAAAGGGGCTATGTAAACTCACATGTATTGAATGTAGTGGTTAACTCGAGCTTTGGGTAGCACAAGTGATTTGCAAATCACTAGGTTTGACCTAAAGTGAAATGAACTTGAATTAATAATGTGCACAATGTCTATGATAGAGTCTAGGGTTTCAACGGGAGTGAGTGTAAAGACAACGGGTTTGTGTTATCACAAAGAGTTTGATGTAAATTGACATTTGTATTAAATAAAAGCTTGATATATATAAGTGTTGGTTTCATAGATTTCAAAGAAAGTATTACTTGTCTTGGGATGTTAGGTTTAATATTTTAAATAAATAAATCCCTTTATTTATTTAAAAATAATTAGTCTTTAAAAAAATGGTGTAATCTAATTAAATAAGTTTTATTTTATTTATTTGATTATAACAATGTGTAAAAAATATAGGGTAAATATATATTAGTACAAATAAAACCCTAAATGAATTTGTTAATGTAAGAAGGTAACTAATAAATAAATTATTTATTATTTAAGTAGTATGTTTAAAAAAAAATATGAGGAATGTAAATGTATTTATCTATATATATTAGAAAAGTTTTATTTGTTTAGATATGGTTTAGGCTATAATATATATAACAAATGATTTATAAACCTTGTTTCATGAGAATAAACCTTTATAAAAATCTTGTCACAATATTTATATAAAATTAGGTAATTTAAAATACTTTGTTTTGTAATTAAATAATTTGGTTTAAAAATATATTTTTAAATGATTAAAATGAGATTTCAAACACTTTAATTGGTAAAGTAGTGGTTTTATGTTTAAAGTGGTAATTTATTGAGCCAATACGTTCTGAAATATTTTCGGTTTATAAAAATACTTTTTAATAAATCAAATTATGATTTAAAAATGGTTTTAAAATAAAAAGAATGCCACCCGGCTCGAACCCGGGTGGATTCTGTGTTGCACTCGCGGCTTACCACCGGACCAGGGGTACTAACTCGTGTACAAACCCGGTTTGATTGGGTCTTAACAGAGAGTGATAAGAGGGCCGGGTCTGGTCAGGGGGGGATGCACAAAAAGGGATCTGAGTTGTGGTTTGGGTGGGTTTTGAACCCACACCACTCCCCTAGACACCTTCCGTTTTAACCGGTTGGTCTGGGGGTGGTTCGCTGATATGACTTGAATACAAATGGTGTTAACAGAGTAAAGTTAAAACCCCTTTTTTTTTTCTTTTAAACTCATATGAACAGATTATTGGATTTCCAGAAATTGAACCCATTTTTGATTTGTGTTTTGCAAGATGATAAGGGGCTTTCGATCAGCGGTTAAAAACGAAACGAATTATGTACATGGTACCTGAAATGGTTGCGTAACGACGCCTGGAGACTAAGTGGACATAGCCGATGTTTTGGGCGCTAGATCGATGAACAGAGATGGAATGAGACTCAATTGAGGCATGAACGAGATTATATAGGGTCATGCGAAGGTTCATGAAGTTTTAATTCATTTAATTTCATCATTAACGTGTGATTTGATTAAGAGGTTTACGGGTGACAACTATGATTCTAATTACGCATTAATCCATTTGAAATCGAATGAATTGGGTCGTGAAACTGGGTTAGGTACATGCACGATCAACCTACTCATGATTTCCGGGATTGAAACGCGGTTAATCTGTCGAATTGAAACCGAATTGATTCGGCTTTGACTCCGGGAGGTCAAACCATTTGAAGTTGAATTCGTCCGCGTAATTGAACGAATGGGCCAATATACGGATTGAATTATGGTCGATTATTGATTTCGTAGTGAAAGCCCGTAACAACAGGTTTATCGATTTCCTATGTTGAATTTTATGGTTTTTTGGCCTGTTTGACTTTGAGAGTCAAAGTTGACGAATGGAGTCAAAATTGATCCATGTGGGGTCAAATTTAGGCCAAAGGTTCGATTGTAACGGTTAGGGGTTCAAGTTTAGGATTCAAAAGACTTTGGGGAGGGTTCACCAAGGTTTAAAGGGGTTCAAATGGAATAAAAAAAAGTTCATGACCAATAATATTTGATTTAAATTCCTATTAATGAAATAAAAAATTATTTTTATGAAATTTATAAAAATCTATCATTATATGTTTTATTATAATTAATTTATAAAGGAAAAATTCCAATTTTATAAAAATTATAAATTGTATAATTGATTTATTTAATAACATCAAATATTTATATATTTACATAAGTGTGTATATATATACATATCTGTATAAATATACGTATAGATGTTTTACATATCTAATTAAAAATAATATATTAATGTAAGATTGAAACTTCGATTTAATGTACGTTAAAATAATAATTTATGTGACGTAATATGTTAGACAGGTACGAGAGTGAAATGGAGTGTCATTATTGCATAAAATAAAATAAAATAATACTAGAAAATCCTGGATGTTACAGTCTCCCCATGTTAAGGGAATTTCGTCCCGAAATTTAACTAGTGTAGGCTACTTAATCAGAAAAGATGAGGGTTTGGATTCCCAGTGCGTTTTGACTGTCGGTTTGAGAAGTACATTTGATAACAAGATTCAGGTCGGTTCCTCAAGGTCAGGAACGAAGAATGACAGTGGGTTTAGTTTCGAAATGAACTCAAGGAGAAAGTTTGTTGAATAATAATTTGGGTTCTAAAGTTGAAATGCATTACTTGGAATGGATTTGATAGGGATTTGACGACCAGGGTTTGCTTGAGATGTAGTCTAATATGTTAATCAATTGATAGTGGGTAAGAGATTTCACAAACATTGACCCCGTCAAACAACATAAAACTTTACGTGACACGAATAACGCTACTTCTGATAATATGACTGGAACACTTATATATAGGAAGTACCAGCGGCGTATCCACCATGCCCTTGTCATATCACATTAGTTTCATTATTATGTATCATGATAGGTTTCATGTCATAACACACGACAGAATTTGCTATGTTTTCCATGCGCTGATTTTTATAATTACGTGTGCACCTGAAATTATCCAAATCATCGTATGGTCTGAATAGTTAATCCCATTGTGTGTGTGGGTCAAGGGGGTAACAAAAAATCACTTAATTCGTAACTATCGTTTTCACGTATGTGTTGGTAACAAATAACTATGTTCATAGATAGTAGAGTCAATCAGGTACTAAAAAGTAATAAAGTGAAATAATTTAGGGTTCCATAGTTTCCTCGTGTTTGAACAAGAATACATCAAACTCCGAGTAGCTTTCATAGATAAGGTGAATAATCATGTCTTGTGTACGATGTATTAAACTAATTGCAACAATGTAAACAATCTAAATCTGTGTATAATGTAAACACTCATGTTTCATATATGATCTAGTGTTAGGCATGTTGTAAGCAAATATAGTGTGAACAATTTGGTATCATGTATAAGCAAATATGTATAATGTGATTATGTATTTTATGAATGTGTATTGAGTCTCATGCGTATCGGAAACTATCGGATTTTGTAGGCGATTGGGTGTGTTACTTGGCGTTCATGCACGATGTAGGTAGATGAGTTTTAACTTTTAAATTCATTAGTGCTTATATGTACGGTTAATGGCGAAATGATTCACTTTCTGAAGTTGGCTAGCAAGCTCAAGTTTATAGTGACAGACCGTAGTAGGTGTAAATAGTTTCGAAAATGACAAAAATAACATAAAGGATTACAATGCATAATTTATTCAAGACTAGATTCCTATTCGACTCCATCTTGCACTAGCTTCAATTGGTTTCATCTATTGCCTCGGCATTGACTTGAGTTTCGTTAGTGTTTATGTTGAAGGCACGCCCACGAGCACCACCTTAGTTTGAATTGGCTATCCTTGGGCATTGGTCTTTGAAGTGGTTTGGATTACCACATTCATAACAAACACGCCCATTAGTAATGGCTGGTACAACTTGATTGGCAACTTGGTGATTGGCTCGGTTCCCTTGGTGGGTTTGACTAACATGTGGTCTGGATTGACAAGTGTTTGCTACATGACCATACCTTCCACAATTGGCACATAGACGGCATGGCATGTTTGGGATGTGGTGATAGTTGCATGTGTTGCACAGGGGGTTGTTGACCGCATATGGTTTCTTATTATGGTTTTGGGCTAGGGGAGCTACTTGGTTGATTGGTACGGCAGGGGTAATGACAGCAAAGTTACGTTTCTTATTTAAGTGAGGAGGTTTGGGTTTGTCTTCTTGAGAGGGTTCAGAAGAGGCTGTTGGGTCAGTGACTTTTGCCTTTCCTTGTTAGTGTACCCGCCTTCACATGGTTATCGGTTAATGTGGCAGCTAAACGGATAGCGTCTTCAAGTGTAGCTGGATTTCTTCCTAGGACTGTATCTTGGATTTTCATGGGTAGACCACCGATGTACTTCTCAATACTCCGAGTCAGTGGGGTGACCATGTGGGGTACCAGAAGGCTTAACTCGTGGAAACGAGTTGTGTAGGCTAAACTTTCACCACTGTCTTGGGTAAGATCCCAAAACTCGGCCTCCAACTTCTTCATTTCATTACGAGGACTGAATTCCTCAGTCATGAGTCTCTTAACTTCATCCCATGGCAAGGCCATGGTCACATCCACACCCCGATTTCTCTTCTCACCATTCCACCAAGTGAGCGCCCGTTTCTGAAAGACGCTGGTGGCATAGCGAACCCGAAGATGGTCAGGGCAATAATTGTTGAGAAAAGTGTTTTCAATGCTTTCAAACCATTGAGGGGAGGCCCGTAGCCCCTTCGGTACCATAGAACTTGACGGGTTTACGTGAGTTAAAGTGTTTGAAAGTGCATTAGAGTGGGTTGGCACCACCACCACCATTAGTTCCATGGGTACCACTAATGGCTCCATTAGCTTGGGTGAGTTGAGTTACAAGTTGTGCAAGGATAGCAGCAATGTCGGTGTTGTTGTTGGTCACGGTAGCATGACGGGGAGGCATTCTACAGATTTGCATAAGACAAGAAAAGACGTAAGAACTTATGAAAGTTGATTGAATTTAAAGGGAACAAAAAAAATTAGATGAAGTACTAAGTCATAGTTTGGATTGTACTCGAATAGTGACATAATCACTTGAATACTATGACACATTAAGGTTAATTAAGCTCATATAACTTTCAAGGAGACATGCTTTAGCCTATAAGTAAACACTCATTCCAGGAATTCCCAGGAAAGCATACGGATCCCTCGGTTGATTGGGATTTATATGAAATGCTTTCCTAGACAGAAAACCCAGAATACAGGTGTCACTCTTCCATATTGCACATGTCCTCTACTGGTTAACAAAGTTTAAAACCCTAACGAGGTGTAAAAATAAGTTCTATGACGTCCCACATGCTATGATGATGATGATTTTAGAGAAGGATTGAGGCTTAGGGTAAGGGAAAAGGTATTATTATTTTGGATTTAGTGTTTGGATAACTCCTAGCAAGAAACGGGGTCTAGCAAATAATCATGTAGCATATAGCATGTAGCATATCATATAATCATAGAACATGGCAATAATGGGTGTCCTAAGGTTATAGTCTAGGTCAAAGGTGTCTCATAACCTAATTCCCTATAACCAACGCTCTGATACCAATCTGTCACACCCCAACCGACGGCGGAAATGTCGGGGCGGGACATGTAGACTGTTCATAAGCTCATGGTTTGCTAAAGTTGTAATAATTAAACAATAAGTTTCATTTCATAACTCAAGTAATCAATTACATCATTTACAAGAATTAAATAATACATAAATCTCCACATTAAAATTTAAGACTAGGTCCTCAACCCTTAGTGAAGTAGCTTGAATCTTAACTCAAACATTTGTACCTGAAACATGATAAAATGAGAGGGTCAACTATAAATAGTTGGTGAGCATACATAGGTTTTGACACCACAAGTAAAGTTCAAATATTTTGTGTACAATTCATATGATGCATGGTTTATAAAGCATTTATGGAGAATCTAAGTTAAGCTAAATGTACAAATGAGACTTTGTAATTGAAGGGCATAACAACACATGTTATCCTGATATAAATGTAGGGCATAACAACACATGTTATCCTAATGTAGGGCATAACAACACATGTTAGCCTGAAGTAATGTATTTGTGTTTGCACGTGTATGTGATGTATATGTAGTCTTAACAATTAGCATTCAAGCATAAAGCACAAATAAACACATATGATCATATTGTAGAATTGTACGTGTATAATTGCAAGTAGTGTTTGAATGTAATCATGTTTCACCCCAAATGTGTAAATAAGAAAAAGTGGCTATGTAAACTCACATGTATCGAATGTAGTGGTTAACACGAGCTTTGGGTAGAACAAGTGATTTGCAAATCACTAGGTTTGACCTAAAGTGAAATGAACTTAAATTAATAATGTGCACAATGTCTATGGTAGAGTCTAGGGTTTTAACGGGACTTAGTGTAAAGACAACGAGTTTGTGTTATCACAAGGAGTTTGATATAAATTGACATTTGTATTAAATAAAAGCTTGATATATATAAGTGTTGGTTTCATAGATTTCAAAGAAAGTATTACTTGTCTTGGGATGTTAGGTTTAATACTTTAAATAAATAAATCCCTTTATTTATTTAAAAATAATTTGTCTTTAAAAAAATTGGTGTAATCTAATTAAATAAGTTTTATTTTATTTATTTGATTATAACAATGTGTCAAAAATATAGGGTAAATATATATTAGTACAAATAAAACCCTAAATGAATTTGTTAATATAAGAAGGTAACTAATAAATAAATTATTTATTATTCAAGTAGTATGTTAAAAAAAAATATGAGGAATGTGAATGTATTTATCTATATATATTAGAAAAGTTTTATTTGTTTAGACATGGTTTAGGCTATAATATATATAACAAATGATTTATAAACTTTGTTTCATGAGAATAAACCTTTATAAAAATCTTGTCACAATATTTATATAAAATTAGGTAATTTAAAATACTTTGTTTTGTAATTAAATAATTTGGTTTAAAAATATATTTTTAAATGATTAAAATGAGATTTCAAACACTTTGATTGGTAAAGTAGTGGTTTTATGTTTAAAGTGGTAATTTATTGAGCCAATACGTTTTGAAATATATTCGGTTTATAAAAATATTTTTTAATAAATCAAATTATGATTTAAAATTGGTTTTAAAATAAAAAGAATGCCAGCTGGCTCGAACCCGGGTGGATTCTGTGTTGCACTCGCGGCTTACCACCGGACCAGGGGTACTAACTCGTGTACAAACCCGGTTTGATTGGGTCTTAACAGAGAGTGATAAGAGGGCCGGGTCTGGTCAGGGGGAGATGCGCAAAACGGGATCTGAGCTGTGGGTTTGGGTGGGTTTCGAACCCACACCACTCCCCTAGACACCTTCCGTTTTAACCGGTTGGTCTGGGGGTGGTTCGCTGATATGACTTGAATACAAATGGTGTTAACAGAGTAAAGTTAAAACCCTTTTTTTTCTTTTAAACTCATAGGAACAGATTATGGGATTTCCAGAAATTGAACCCACTTTTGATTTGTGTTTTGCAAGATGATAAGGGGCTTTCGGTCAGCGGTTAAAAACGAAATGAATTATGTAAATGGTACCTGAAATGGTTGCGTAACGAAGCCTGGAGACTAAGTAGACAGAGCCGATGTTTTGGGCGCTAGATCGACGAACAGAGATGGAATGAGACTCAATTGAGGCTTGAGCGAGATTATATAGGGTCGTGCGAAGGTTCACGAAGTTTTAATTCGTTTAATTTCATCATTAACGTGTGATTTGATTGAGTGGTTTACGGGTGACATCTATGATTCTAATTACGCTTTTATCCGTTTGAAATCGAATGAATTGGGTCGTGAAACTGGGTTAGGTACATGCACGATCAGTCTACGCATGATTTCCGGGATTGAAACGCGGTTAATCTGTCGAATTGAAACCGAATTGATTCGGCTTTGACTCCGGGAGGTCAAACCATTCGAATTTGAATTCGTCCACGTAATTGAACGAATTGGGCCAATATACGGATTGAATTATGGTCGATTATTGATTTCGTGCGTAGTGAAAGCCCATAACAACAGGTTTATCGATTTCCTATGTTGAATTTTATGGTTTTTGGGCCTGTTTGACTTTGAGAGTCAAAGTTGACGAATGGAGTCAAAATTGATCCATGTGGGGTCAAATTTAGGCCAAAGGCTCGATTGTAACGGTTAGGGGTTCAAGTTTAGGATTCAAAAGACTTTAGGGAGGGTTCACCAAGGTTTAAAGAGGTTCAAATGGAATAAAAAAAAGTTCATGACCAATAATATTTGATTTAAATTCATATTAATTAAATAAAAAATTGTTTTTATGAAATTTATAAAAATCTATCATTATATGTTTTATTATAATTAATTTTTAAAGGGAAAATTCCAATTTTATAAAAATTATAAATTGTATAATTGATTTATTTAATAACATCAAATATTTATATATTTACATAAGTGTGTGTATATATATACATATCTGTATAAATATATGTACAGATGTTTTACATATCTAATTGAAAATAATATATTAATGTAAGATTGAAACTTCGATTTGACGTACGTTAAAATAATAATTTATGTGACGTAATGTGTTAGATAGGTACGAGAGTGAAATGGAGTGTCATTATTGCATAAAATAAAATAAAATAATACTAGAAAATCCTGGATGTTACAATATCGACTAGCACCGGTGGAGATGAAAGAGTTAATGGCACAACTAGACCAGTTACTTGCGAAAGGATTTATCCAACCGAGCATCTCGCCGTGGGGTGCTCCGGTGTTGTTTGTGAAGAAGTAAGACGGTTCGATGAGAATGCGTATTGATTATCGCGAGTTGAATAAACGTACGGTGAAGAACAAGTACCCTTTACTAAGGATCGACGACCTGTTCGATCAATTGCAAGGTGCAAGTTGGTTCTCAAAAATCGACCTTCGGTCCGGGTACCATCAGTTGAAGGTAAGGGAAGAAGACATACCGAAAACTGCATTTCGCACGCGTTATGGACATTTCGAGTTCCGCGTAATGTCTTTCGGATTGACGAACGCACCCGCAGCGTTCATGGATTTGATGAATAGGGTGTGTCGACCGATGCTAGACCGATCGGTAATCGTGTTCATCGATGATATCCTCATCTACTCCAAGAATGAGGGTGATCACGCATGTCACTTAAAGGAGATGTTGGAGGCTGTGAAAAAGGAAAAGTTGTATGCTAAGTTCTCCAAATGCGCGTTCTGGCTTAGGGAAGTCCAATTCCTAGGTCACATAATTAACCCGAACGGCATTATGGTTGACCCAACAAACATAGTGACGGTAAGGGAATGGAATATTCCTAAGACGCCAACTAAAATCTGCAGTTTCTTGGGATTGGCAGGCTACTATTGGAGATTCATCTAGAATTTCTCAAAAATAGCTTCGCCATTGACAAAGTTGACTCGGAAGGAGGTAAAGTACGAATGGGGTTCGACCCAGGAAGAGGCGTTTAAGGAGTTGAAGGAGAAGCTAACCAAAGCCCCAGTCTTGGTCCTTCCCGAGGGCAATGAAGACATAGTGGTATACTTTGACGCTTCGGGTCAGGGATTGGGATGCGTGTTGATGCAACGCGGGAGAGTGATCGCGTATGCGTCACGAAAGTTGAAGATTCACAAAGCTAATTATCCGACTCACGATTTGGAACTTGCTGCTGTTGTATTCGCATTGAAAATCTGGAGGCACTACCTGTACGGGGTGAAGTTTACTATTTACTCCGACCACAAAAGTTTGAAGTACTTTTTCGAACAAAAGGAACTTAATATGAGGCAGAGGCGATGGTTGGAACTATTGAAAGACTATGACTATGAAATAATATACCATCCTGGAAAGGCAAACGTGGTGGCTGACGCTCTAAGCCAAAAGGATGTGCCTACTCCTATTAGAGTTAAAGATTGCCAGTTGGTGGTAACATCGGATGTGATGAGAGAAATTGAAAAGGCTCAAGATGAGGCACTTAAAGAAGAAAATATAAAGAAGGAAAGGATGATTGGCCAACAGGACAAGTTGGAATATAACACACTTGGTGTTAGGACACGTTTCGGACGGGTATGGATACCTATGGGTGGCGAGCTTAGAACCAAAATCTTGGACGAGGCTCATAAGTCTCAGTACTCTATCCATCCTGGTACCAATAAAATGTACCAAGATCTAAGGAAGGAATACTGGTGGCCTGGAATGAAGCATGAAGTGACAAAGTACATAAGCAAGTGCTTGACTTGCTCGCAAGTAAAGGCCGAACACCAGAAACCGTATGGAAAGATTCAACCACTTGATATACCGGAATGGAAGTGGGAACACATTACCATGGACTTCATAACCAAGCTACCTCGCACAGCTAAAGGTCATGATACCATTTGGGTAATTGTGGACCGTTTAACGAAGAGTGCTCATTTCCTACCTATTCGCGAGACGTTCTCGTCAGAAAGGTTAGCGGAAGTATTTATTAAAGAAGTAGTAGCACGGGATGGGATGCCTTTGACGATCGTATCCGACCGGGACACACGATTCACATCGAGGTTCTGGAAAAGATTTCACGAGGCGATGGGCACGAGACTCAATGTTAGCACCGCATACCACCCGTAAACGGATGGTCAGTACGAAAGGACCATTCAGACATTGGAGGATATGCTTCGTACTTGTATTATCGATTTTGGTGGCAATTGGGACAGTCATCTTCCGTTAGCCGAATTCTCCTACAACAATAGTTATCACATGACGATAGGCATGCCGCCTTACGAAATGTTGTATGGGAGAAGGTGCAGGACCCTGGTTTGTTGGGGTGAGATTGGACAACAGGAATTAGGAAGTCTTGAAGTCGTAAGAGAAATGTCGGAAAGGTTTGATCAAATCAAAGCAAGAATGAAGGCCGCACAAGATCGTCAGAAATCCTACGCGGATAAACGACAAAGGCCTATTGAGTTTGATGTTGGGGACATAGTAAGGTTGAAAGTGTCACCCTGGAAGGGGATCATACGATTCAGGAAGAGAGGGAAGTTAAGTCCGAGGTTTTTTGGACCATTCAGGATAATGGCGCGGGTTGGTGAAGTCGCTTATCGGTTAGAGTTGCCTGATGAGTTAAGTGGAATTCATCCTTCCTTCCATGTATCACACTTGCGAAAGTGTTTGGCGAATGAATCGGCTCACGTACCACTTACTGACATCGAGGTCGACAATAGCCTTAACTACATCGAAGAGCCCGTGGCCATCCTAGATCGGAAGGAGAAACGTTTACGTAATAAAGTAATCCAATTAGTTAAAGTCCAATGGAAACATCGAAAGGGGTCGGGAGCCACTTGGGAAACGGAGACGGAAATGAGGGAGTCGTACCCTCAACTATTTGACTTATGTTAGGTTTCGGGGACGAAACCTATTATAAGGGGGTAGACTTGTAACATCCCAAAAAATAAAATGACAGTTATAATAACGGAATAAGCGAACGAGGCATGACGGGTCAGGCCGGATGGGCTGGTGGGTTTAAAGGGGAGCCCCCTATAAATAGCCAAGGTCACCACCCATTTCTCTCATTTGAAACATCTAGAGAGAGAAACCGTAGAGAGAGAAAGTTGGCGGATCAACTCGAGATTGAAGAAGTGTTTAGCTCCAGAGCTTGGGAGAAGAACCTCCGGATCAGAAGCTCGATACAGGTAACGATCTAGCCTAGATCTGCGTTTTTGTTCGTTTTGGGGTTTTTCGGGTTTTGAACGAAAATGTGGCGTTTTTATGGATGAAACTGGAAGAAAAACATAGTTTTGAGTTCCTTAATGAAAAGTAAACGTTTTAAATGTAAACAAGTTCAGGATCTTGACGTGATCAGACCCGAAGGCGAAAGTCAGGGTTTTTGCGGGGAAGCAGATCCTGCGTACTTATCAGGTACGTAGGAAGAGGGTCATGCGTACTTATCACATACGCAGGAAGAGGTTCATGCGTACTTATCAAGTACGGAGGAAGAGGATCATGCGTACTTATCAAGTACGCATGAAGCGAGATTTGCGCACTTATTAAGTACGCAAGAGCAAGGCCCTGAGCACTTGCTAAGTGCGCAGGCATCAGGTTGTTTAGGTAAAGTCAGTATGTTTAGAAGGTTAAACCATTAGAGTCGGGGGTTGGTCTGATGTGTATTTAACTAATCAATTCAGATCCGAAGTGTCACACCCCGCCAAGGCGGAAACGCGAGGCGCGACGTTCATGGTTTTCCAAAGCATATAATTAATGCAAACGCATACATACAACTGGATACATAAATTAAATTTAAGGTTTTACAGCCCAAAATAGTAATTGAAGTTACAAAATATTAAGATTTTGCAAATATGACCCGAACATTATGGGTTATACAAGAAAAATCTTCAAAAGTTGTATCCACCGTGTATGCATGAACCCTACGTAGTGTTACTCTTGTTGCCGCGATTAATTTCCTGAAAAACATACTTGAAAATGTCAACACTATGTTGGTGAGTTCACAGGTTTTATATGTGAATACAATGAGCAAACCAATTGCATGAAAATGATTTTTACGTATATGATAAACAAAACAAGTAATGTTTGACCCATTTGTAAACTAGCTAGGAATACAAATAATATGTACATACATGAGGCATAACCAAACCAAGACCAGGTGTTTTGCCCCTCACTCGTACCTCACGAGCAATATTAGAACACTATGCAGTCATTTGGCCAGAGGGACCCATGGTTAGCGCGACTAACCATGACCGGGGATGTCAGACCCAATAGTACAATCCATAGATTCCTAGGCTAATCCATAGCTAATGGTTATAAATATGATGGTCAGGGGACTTTATGAGCTCCAAATGTATCAACTCATGCAAACATAAAGATCGGGTCTTGTTTTCTTGTTATCATATAAAAATAGTTATAAGTATGTTCTTCCCCCAAATTATACAAAACAGTAAAAAGGGGCCGTGAAACTCACCTTGAGTTTGTGTATGCTTGCAATGATAATCGTTCTAGTCAAACTTGACTATTCGTACCCTAATTACAAAAAGGGTAATTCGTGTTATGACCGAATGTCTCATATGCAAATTGTTCACCGACTTAGTAAATCTGGTTGCTTTTGTTTAAATATCTTCTTAGTTTTCTAACACTTGTTTCTTTATAAAATAGTTCTAAGTTACTGCCCAATGGGCCTGAACAGGTATCGAAACTACTTAGTTTCGATTGAACAAAATAGATGTCGAAACTTCCTAGTTTCGATTGAGCAAAACAGGTATCGAAACTACCTGGTTTCGATTAAGTAATAGGTATCGAAACTACCTAGTTTCGATTGAGTAAAAAGGTATCGAAACTACCTAGTTTCGATTGAGTAATAGGTATCGAAACTGCATAGTTTCGATTGAGTAAACAGGTATCGAAACTATAGTTTCGATTACTGAAATTTTGATTGACAGAATCAGTTTCAAAACTTTATTCATACATATACGCATATATTCATGTTTTAATCTTGAATTCGACACACTTTTCTGGTTATTTTTCTTACGTTCGAGTAAACTGTATGTTTAGCTACGGTTTTAAAGAAAATAATATGGATGGTATCGAGTTTTTACCTCTGGATAGAGATGATGATTTTTGAGAGAAAAGAGAATGATCTTGAGCTTCTTAGCTTGATTCTTGAGAAAAACACTTGGAACTCTTCTTATAACACCGAAATATGGTGGATTTTGCCTTAAAACTTGAATTCAACTTGAAGGAAATTGGGAAGGATGTGGGTGTTATGGTGTCGTAAGAAAGTGAGAAAGAGAGAGTGTGCTTGAGTGAGTGGTGAATGACAAGAGATGGTAAGTATATGTAAATCTTGGGAATAGATGGGGGAATGGCCCTGGGAAGACTTTTTCGAAGGAAAAGAAAGAAAAAGGTTAAGGAAGTAAGGTCACCAACTAGATTAGGAAGTAGGAAATTTTGATGGTGAATGGGTCCCACTTAGGGGCTTATGGCCGAGAAAATCAAATAGGCTAGGTTTGGGTTAATTAATCAAATAATTAGATTTAAGTGTAAATTATTTAATTCATTAAGTGTATTAATATTAATTAGAGTTTCAAATGGTAATTTAATTTGTTTAGGTTTTCCACGGTATTATAAATTTATTAAGTTTATGGCTCGTTAACGAAAGATATTGAAATCTTGGATTGTATAATTCGTTGAGGTGATTATTTGTAGGTATAGATAACCAGGTAATATCTTCGAAAGAGTTCGTTAGTTACTTTTACGTATTTTATATATATTTTAGTTTAAAAATGAATTATTGTTCAACGTAAAGTTCGTGTAATATATATGTCTAGATATTTTTCTTGGTTATTTAATTTAATCACTAACGTTCGTATTTAGTCGGGTTATACGGGTATGTGAACCGGTAACTCCTAGAATTACCAAAATGTAAAATGAGACAATGTACGGTTTTTGTTAGACCTTAATGTCCTTGATTGTGAAATTAAGTAAATCACGAAAACAATTATGATGTAAACTTGTTTATAACATGTACGGATATTGACCTGAAATGTCGGGTGTCACATTCTCCCTATGTTAAAAGAATTTCGTCCCGAAATTCAATTCGTGTCATCTTGAACTGGTGTATCCTTAAACGAGGAGGGGTATTTTGTTTTCATTTGATCCTCTCGTTCCCATGTATACTCAGGACCACGTTTTGAGTTCCAACGTACTTTAACCAGTTTGATTCGACTACGTCTCAACCTTTGAACTTTCCAATCTGTAATCTCAATTGGTTCCTCGATGAAATGAAGTTTATCATCAATATGAATTTCATTAGGCGGTATAATCAAGGTCTCGTCTGACAAACACTTTTTGAGATTTGACACATGAAATGTATCATGTACGTTGCTTAGTTCTTGCGGTAGTTTGAGCTTGTAAGCTACAGGGACAACCCAAGCCAGTATTTCAAACGGTCCAACGTATCTAGGGTTGAGCTTACCACGGTTACCAAACCTTGCAACGCCTTTCCATGGTGAGACTTTTAACATTACTCAGTCACCAATTTGAAATTCTAATGGTTTCCGTCTGTTATCAGCATAGCTCTTTTGTCTGTCTAGGGCCGCTTTCAGACGGTCCTTAATTTTGAAGATCTTATCAGTGGTTTCCTGGACAATCTCAGGACCTGTCAAATGTTTTTCACCGACCTCCGCCCAACATAGCGGCGAACGACATTTACGACCATATAAAGCTTCAAACGGGGCTGCCTTGATGCTTGTGTGGTAGCTGTTATTAAAGGAAAACTCCGCCAACGGTAAATGAGTATCCCAATTTCCTCCGAAATCAATTACACATGCACGGAGCATATCTTCTAATGTTTGGATAGTCCTTTCACTTTGACCGTCCGTTTGTGGATGGTAGGCTGTGCTCATGTCTAGGCACGTGCCTAGGGCTTCTTGTAACGACCTCCAAATCCTTGACACGAAACGACTATCCCTATCAGAGATAATAGAAACTGGCACTCCGTGTCTTGTCACAATTTCTTTAATGTAGAGTCTTGTAAGTTTCTCTGTCTTGTCGGTTTCCTTAATTGGCAGAAAGTGAGCAGATTTCGTTAAACGGTCGACAATTACCCATATGGTATCATAACCACTGGACGTCTTGGGTAATTTCGTGATGAAATCCATAGAAATTTGTTCCCATTTCCATTGGGGAATTTCGGGTTGTTGTAACAAGCTAGACGGTTTCTGATGTTCGGCTTTTACTTTTGAACACGTTAAGCATTTGCTGACATATATGGCAATATCTCCTTTCATATTGGGCCACCAATATAA
Source organism: Smallanthus sonchifolius (assembly GCA_023525975.1). NCBI lineage: Eukaryota > Viridiplantae > Streptophyta > Magnoliopsida > Asterales > Asteraceae > Smallanthus > Smallanthus sonchifolius. The sequence continues at coordinate 32,767,702 of CM042045.1, forward strand.
TTCGTTTAGATCCTTATACATCTTATCTGAACCTGGGTGAATAGAGTACCTGGACTTGTGGGCTTCATCCATAATCAACCCACGTAAGTTACCGTTACTCGGCACCCAAATTCTGTCCATGAAGTAAAACGTATCATCTGACTTAGACTCCAATTGTTTGATCATTCCACGTAGTGCTTCATTTTGGATGTTCTTTTCCTTAAGTGCTTCTTGTTGTGCCATTCAGATTTGAGTAGTAAGACTCGTATGAATTGTTAATCCTAGGGCACGAACACGAAGAGTTTTAACTCGTTCCTTGCGACTTAAGGCGTCTGCTACGACATTGGCTTTTCCGGGATGGTACTTGATATCACAATCATAGTCGTTTAGTAGTTCTACCCAACGATGTTGTCTCATGTTCAGTTCCTTTTGATCGAAGATATGTTGGAGACTCTTGTGATCAGTAAAAATAGTGCATCTTGTACCGTAAAGATAATGTCTCCAAATCTTGAGTGCAAACACAACTGCGCCCAACTCCAAGTCATGGGTCGTATAATTCTTTTCATGCATTTTTAGTTGTCGTGAGGCATAAGCGATGACTTTGTCTTTTTGCATTAACACACAACCAAGTCCTTGATGTGATGCATCGCAATATACGACAAAGTTGTCGATTCCTTCAGGAAGGGATAAGATCGGTGCACTACATAGCTTCTGCTTTAGTAATTGAAAAGCTAACTCTTGCTTGTCATTCCAATCAAACTTCTTTTCTTTCTGGGTTAATGTGGTTAAAGGCAGGGCTATTTTTGAAAAATTCTCGATGAATCGCCTGTAATACCCTGCCAAACCCAGAAATTGACGCACCTCAGTCGGAGTTCTTGGTGCTTCCCAGTTTTTGATAGCTTCAATCTTGGATGGGTCTACGTGAATACCATTCTTATTGATGACGTGTCCGAGAAAGTGAACCTCTCGGATCCAAAACTCACACTTAGAGAATTTAGCATAAAGCTTCTCCTTCCTGAGTAGTTCTAAGATTAATTTCAGATGTTGTTCATGATCCTCCTTGGTTCGTGAATATATTAATATATCATCAATAAATACTATCATGAATTTATCCAAGTATGGCTTGCACACGCGGTTCATGAGATCCATGAAAACAGCTGGTGCGTTCGTCAAACCAAATGGCATAACTAGGAACTCGTAGTGACCGTAACGAGTCCTAAAAGCCGTTTTTGGTATATCTTCTTCCTGAATTTTCAGTTGATGATACCCTGATCGTAGATCAATTTTAGAATAGAAGCTGGAACCCTGAAGTTGATCAAACAAATCATCTATTCGAGGAAGAGGATACCGGTTTTTGATTGTCAGTTTGTTTAATTCTCGGTAATCAATACACATCCTAAAAGTTCCATCCTTTTTCTTTACGAACAAGACCGGAGCTCCCCAGGGTGAGAAACTCGGTCTTATGAAACCTTTATCAAGCAGCTCTTGCAGTTGATTAGATAATTCCTGCATCTCGGAAGGTGCTAGTCGATACGGTGACCGCGCAACCGGTGCGGCTCCTGGTACCAAATCGATTCAAAATTCGACTTGCCTCGGTGGTGGTAATCCAGGTAAGTCTTCAGGAAAAACTTCGGGGTAATCCTTAACGATTGGTATGTCTTCAAGTCGACGTTTCTCGGGTTTCTTCTCGATGACGTGAGCCAGGAATACGCAATAGCCTTTACGTAGGTACCTACGAGCTTTCATGCAGTTTATCATCTTCAATGTCACTCCACTTTTCTCACCTTGTACCGAAAGAACTTCTCCGTTTGGGAGAGGAAAATGAAAAATCTTCTCAAAACAGACAATCTCAGCATGATTCTTCGACAACCAATCCATGCCAATAACAACGTCAAAACTTCCCAAGTCAATAGGTAACAGGTCTATACTAAAGGTGTGGTCTTCCAAACATAGAGTACAACCCTGAATGACTTCTTCGGTTTTAATTAATTTCCTGTTTGCTAATTCAATTGTATAATTTTGGTCTAGTTTGCTGGGCTTAATACCATGTAGGGACTTAAAGTCATTTAACACAAAACTCATATCAGCACCCGTATCAAAAAGTATAGAAGTATAATGATTGTTTATCAGGAACGTACCAGTGACAATGTCAGGGTCCTGGCGTGCGTCCCCAGCTCCCATCACGAACGCTCTTCCTCGGGCCTGATTGTTATTCTGATTATTCAACTTAGGGCAATCTTTCCTGTAGTGCTTCAGGTCTCCACATTCATAGCATCCTTGCTTACTCTTATCGGTGGGGTTGGCATTGAGTCGACATGTCTGGCTCGATGCCCAAACTTTCTACACCTTTCACATTGAGTGCATTTCCCCACATGGTGATACCCGCACTTATCACACCTCGGTTGGGGGCCAGCATAACCCCTTTTCTCCACAGCGTTGGCAGCAAAAGCTTTCACAGTCTCTTGTCTCTTATAGGCTTGATTCCTAAATTGGTTATTTGGTTTTCCCACCCATTTCCTCTTTTCTCCTAACTTTCTTTCCTCAGTTTCCTTTTTCTCGAACAAACCATTACGAGCAACATCATCCCTTAGTCTGTAGGCTAAGACTATGGCACTCTTGGTATCCATGGGGTTCGACGAAGTCACCATACTACGAATTTGAGGTGAAAGACCCCACAAGTACCTTTCAACCTTTTTGTACTCTGGCGTGACCATGTGTGGCACCAAGATTGCTAGTTCATTGAACCTGTCAGTGTAACCAGCCACATCATCTCCTATCATTTGAAGGTTCCACATTTCAGTTTCGATTTTCTGCAATTCATTTCGAGGACAGTACTCCTCGATCATCATGGTCTTTAGATCATCCCAAGATAGCTGGTAGGCAGTCTGTCTTCCCAATGTTTTCATCTGAGAATTCCACCAGGTTAGTGCCTTGTCAGCAAGTGTGCAAGTGGCATATTTCACCATACAGTCAGCTGTGCATTCGCTAATATCAATCACAGATTCCATCTTCTCAATCCTCCTCATCAGGCCTACATCACCCTCGGTGCCATTGAAGTTGCGAGGGTTACAAGATTGAAAAGCCTTATAAGTGCACTTCTTACTCGAAGTATCTGTAAGGTCACAAGTCAATATTTTTAATAATGTTGTTAACTTAGATCGTGACTGTGTTACAGAGGTGATTACACATTTTGTTACCTCCAGAACCTCCAGCAGTGCCACTACCTCCTGCACCTCTTCCGCTACCACTACCATTTCCTCCGACGTTATTCCGATTGGCTTCGTACTGTTCCAAGGGGGCGGCTACACGTTGTGATATGAGTTGTTCAACTTCTGCAGAAATCGTCATGTTGTTTTCACCAGTAGTGTCACGCGGTGCCCTTCTTTTGGGTGCCATGGGTCTGAAGTCGAAATGGGGTTAGTGTGTGACGATATTCAATGTCTACGATATCCGCACAATATGATGATAAGTTATGAAATGCATATGCAATGAAAAACGTCTAAGTGAGTCATTTAAATTATAGACTAGGTTAGATTTTTAGACTCCTAGTTCGCTATAATCAATGGCTCTGATACCAATCTGTCACACCCCGCCAAGGCGGAAACGCGAGGCGCGACGTTCATGGTTTTCCAAAGCATATAATTATTGCAAACGCATACATACAACTGGATACATAAATTAAATTTAAGGTTTTACAGCCCAAAATAGTAATTGAAGTTACAAAATATTAAGATTTTGCAAATATGACCCGAACATTATGGGTTATACAAGAAAAATCTTCAAAAGTTGTATCCACCGTGTATGCATGAACCCTACGTAGTGTTACTCTTGTTGCCGCGATTAATTTCCTGAAAAACATACTTGAAAATGTCAACACTAGGTTGGTGAGTTCACAGGTTTTATATGTGAATACAATGAGCAAACCAATTGCATGAAAATGATTTTTACGTATATGATAAACAAAACAAGTAATGTTTGACCCATTTGTAAACTAGCTAGGAATACAAATAATATGTACATACATGAGGCATAACCAAACCAAGACTAGGTGTTTTGCCCCTCACTCGTACCTCACGAGAAATATTAGAACACTATGCAGTCATTTGGCCAGAGGGACCCATGGTTAGCGCGACTAACCATGACCGGGGATGTCAGACCCAATAGTACTATCCATAGATTCCTAGGCTAATCCATAACTAATGGTTATAAATATGATGGTCAGGGGACTTTATGAGCTCCAAATGTATCAACTCATGCAAACATAAAGGTCGGGTCTTGTTTTCTTGTTATCATATAAAAATAGTTATAAGTATGTTCTTCCCCCAAATTATACAAAACAGTAAAAAAGGGCCGTGAAACTCACCTTGAGTTTGTGTATGCTTACAATGATAATCGTTCTAGTCAAACTTGACTATTCGTACCCTAATTACAAAAAGGGTAATTCGTGTTATGACCGAATGTCTCATATGCAAATTGTTCACCGACTTAGTAAATCTGGTTGCTTTTGTTTAAATATCTTCTTAGTTTTCCAACACTTGTTTCTTTATAAAATAGTTCTAAGTTACTGCCCAATGGGCCTGAACAGGTATCGAAAGTACTTAGTTTCGATTGAACAAAACAGATGTCGAAACTTCCTACTTTCGATTGAGCAAAACAGGTATCGAAACTACCTGGTTTCGATTAAGTAATAGGTATCGAAACTACCTAGTTTCGATTGAGTAATAGGTATCGAAACTGCCTAGTTTCGATTGAGTAAACAGGTATCGAAACTATAGTTTCGATTACTGAAATTTTGATTGACAGAATCAGTTTCAAAACTTTATTCATACATATACGCATATATTCATGTTTTAATCTTGAATTCGACACACTTTTCTGGTTATTTTTCTTACGTTCGAGTAAACTGTATGTTTAGCTACGGTTTTAAAGAAAATAATATGGATGGTATCGAGTTTTTACCTCTGGACAGAGATGATGATTTTTGAGATAAAAGAGAATGATCTTGAGCTCCTTAGCTTGATTCTTGAGAAAACACTTGGAACTCTTCTTATAACACCAAAATATGGTGGATTTTGCCTTAAAACTTGAATTCAACTTGAAGGAAATTGGGAAGGATGTGGGTGTTATGGTGTCGTAAGAAAGTGAGAAAGAGAGAGTGTGCTTGAGTGAGTGGTGAATGACAAGAGATGGTAAGTATATGTAAATCTTGGGAATAGATGGGGGAATGGCCCTGGGAAGACTTTTTCGAAGGAAAAGAAAGAAAAAGGATAAGGAAGTAAGGTCACCAACTAGATTAGGATGTAGGAAATTTTGATGGTGAATGGGTCCCACTTAGGGGCTTATGGCCGAGAAAATCAAATAGGCTAGGTTTGGGTTAATTAATCAAATAATTAGATTTAAGTGTAAATTATTTAATTCATTAAGTGTATTAATATTAATTAGAGTTTCAAATGGTAATTTAATTTGGTTTAGGTTTTCCACGGTATTATAAATTTATTAAGTTTATGGCTCGTTAACGAAAGATATTGAAATCTTGGATTGTATAATTTGTTGAGGTGATTATTTGTAGGTATAGATACCTAAAGTTGACGCTACCAGGTAATATCTTCGAAAGAGTTCGTTAGTTTACTTTTACGTATTTTATATATATTTTAGTTTAAAAATGAAATATTGTCCAACGTAAAGTTCGTGTAATATATATGTCTAGATATTTTTCTTGGTTATTTAATTTAATCACTAACGTTCGTATTTAGTCGGGTTATACGGGTATGTGAACCGGTAACTCCTAGAATTACCAAAATGTAAAATGAGACAATGTACGGTTTTTGTTAGACCTTAATGTCCTTGATTGTGAAATTAAGTAAATCACGAAAACGATTATGATGTAAACTTGTTTAGAACATGTACGGATATTGACCTGAAATGTCGGGTGTCACAGGAAGTGACGTTGTGAGACCTTTGTTTAGGACAACCCAGCTTAGCTTATCAGGTGAGTTATAGAAGCCCTCTTTTAAATGTTTTATATAATGTTTTCGGGCTGGTGTGCATACATACGAAATGATGTTTTACGAAATGATGTTTATGAAACTATGTTTACGAAATGAAATGATTTGGAATGAATGGTTTATGGAAAGAAAGTTTTATGAATGGAATGTTTACGAACGAAATATTTATAAAGAAATGTATTAAAATGAGGGTAAAGGGTTTTGAAATGAATGAAATGTTTTATGAAAAAAAAAAAGAAAAGGGCAGGCAAAGGTTTTAAAGAAGTCATTACAAATCCAATCTGTCGAATGAAGGGAATTGACGAATGAAGTCTGGGAATGTAATTCCCAGCCTTGTGGTAGATTATGGACAGCGAGCCATAGTTGCCATAAGAACAACAGGGGCAGTGTCTTTGTGGCATGTCAATGGTTATGATGTTGTACAACTTGTATGGGAGTAACGACGGTTACTCAGGGGTTAACGTGACCCTATTGAGGTTAAATTATGATCTGACGGTGTTATGGCCGTGAGCCATAGCCGTCGATGGAAGTTGTCGATTTATGGACATGAGAGCCATAAGGGCAACTAAAGGGGTATTGTCGGTCCTCGTGCAGTTAAGCCTTGGGGGCAATACAAAAGGGAATTGATGGAATGTATTGTATTATCGGTCTTCGTGCAGTTAAGCCTTAGGGGCAATACAATACTAGGTGATGGAACGAATGGTAACATAGATTTAGATAGTAATGTATGACTTAAATGAATGTTAAATGTTTTAAACGAACGATCCGTTCAACGTGTTTTATAATGATGATAAATGTTTGAATGTTTTACTGATGAACGAAAGGCCCTGTTTTCTATACATGATGTTAAACCCTAATGAATTATTGAATGATGAACCATTTCTTAAATAGAATGAAAAACTGGAACTCACCAGCGTAGCTGACTTTTTAGTATGCACATTAAGGTTAAGGCAGGTATGGGTGATGGACGGTGATGCTTGGCAAAAAAGGGAAGAGTTACCCGGCTGATCATGAAGACTGGCATCCCTTTATGAGTCGTTTATGTTATGTTTATGTATGTGACAATGTTACGCTTCCGCGTGTTTGAACAAGTTTTAATTATGATTAATGAATGATTCCGCTGCGTTATTTGATATTCAAGTTTAATAACTGTTTGTGAATGAGTAAATCCAACGCGTGAGGCCTCCTGGGTTTGGGGCCTTACATTCCCAATCCAGAATCTCTCAGATTGACCATCATACCCCCAAGCTATTATGGAGTTAAAATCAAGCTTGTCTGCAGCCAGTGTGAATTGGGGGGCAGTGGTTAGACTTATTATGGTCGCGGCTTCAGGAAGTATGCTGACTGATGGAGGTGTGTCTTCATGGTGACTTGCATTTGTCAACACCTCATCAAAGGCTCGGACAACCAACTTCCAATCCTCAGTGATTTCTTCCTCTTCATCTATTGAGTCTGGCAAGTCATGAACTTGAACAAAGGCAGGTTTGAATAAGGAACTTTGAAATGCAGCCTGCTCTTGTATCCAGTCCTAAAGGCTATCAGCATCATCTTCTACTGCGACTCTCTCCCCCTTTATGGTTGCATCAGTGTAAAGGGTTGCATCTGTTTGAGTTCCCACTGATACAAGGGAAGGAGTAGGCACAATTGGGCATTAAAGGGCTTCATGCATAGAGACTTGGTGCCTTAGTTTGGACACTTCAGCCTCTAGCATACCCACCCTGGCCGTCAATGCCATATTTTTGAGTTTCAGACTGTCCTCACCCACAGTTGTGGAATCATTGGAGCTGGATGGGGTCTTAGGCCTAGCCTCTGCATCCCCATCACCCTGGTTTTCTTGGCACCTGGGATTCCTCTCAGTGAAGATTGTTTCAAAGGAAACATCCTCACTGTGAGTTGCCGTGGTTAGGGTCTTAGTGATGTTATCACTGTCCACCTGGTCAGTTGATGTACCAGGAGTAATAACAGCCCTTTCCACATTCACTCTATAAGTACTCCCAGAGTGAACCTTCTTGGGTGATGAACTTGGGTTAGGTGCACTCGTAGCCAAGTCAATCAATACCTCCGAGATAGTGGTTGTTTGAGAAGGTATATCATCTTGACAAGGTGCCTCTGCACTTAAGTTCAGAGAAAAAAATAATGGAATGTCTCAGTGGGTTGTTCTACGGATCCGGGATGTGATCCTGATCCTAATAGAGAAGCTTCCAAGGAAGTCTCTCTAATGATGTGGCTATCCCTTTTGATATTCTCATCAGAATTTTAGGATTCTGAATGAGGGCTTTTAGGTTGGGATTGGGCCTTTGAGACAAGAAGAGAAGGAGTCTTCTTGCTCCTTTTTCAAGTATATTTTGCGGCAACTAGGGCCCTTTGTTCCAGTTGAACGATAACATCAAAAACAAGTGTAAGTAATTTATGTGCCTGTGCATCCTTAGTAGTATACACAGGGGTTTGAGCATTGAAAGCAGATTGTTGTTCAGGATGTGAAGTGGAGGGTGTGGGATCAGTATTAGCTAGGATTGTTGAACTGTCACCCTGGGTACTTTGTATGTTCATCATTGTAGATAACAATGGAACAATGACCCCTGAGAACTTTTTGGAAACAGTTCTCATACTTTTAAAAATGTTATTTTTATGTCCCAGCATAAGATAGATTTTTGCAGATTTTGAAAGATCTTTTAATTCGTTATTGAAGACCTCCTGCAAGAATCTTGGGTACATAAAAATGATTGCTTTGCACCTTCTAGAAGGTTATATCTCAAACCTTCAAAGATGAGATGTGCAAAGTTGAAACCCTGGCCAGAAAGCATACCATGAACAGTAGAGGCAAGTGCAGAGCTCACTTGATACCATCCACTTTTCTTCTGGGATATGCATTGTAGAAGAGTGTGGCACAGAAAATTCCGTGGAGGGCCCATCAACGCCTTTTCGATTGTGTACTCGTTATGATTTCCAGTGTACCCTATGGATACAAAGGTCCTCATGTATTTTCCTTCGAGTATGAAATGGCGGCCCCTCGTCTTGAAGCTTGAGATGTTTCCGTAGAGTAGCTTTAGTGATGGTGATGTGTTTGCCATCTACCTTGGCTTGGATTTGGGGTATCCCCTGTTCGGTAGAGTAGACGGCAGAGTTCCAGAAGTCCTCCATGCGAGGGATGTAAATGGCTGGGATTAATGTGAGTGCATGGTGTATATTTGATCGACAGAGAAAGTCGATCATGTCATTGAATCCCTCAGACTTCTTTCCTTTGATTAAGTATGCCATGAGGTTGTGATATAGAGAAAACTTATCATCGGGATGGTTTGTGTCTACCTCTGCCATTTTGTTGGGTTTGGAGGGAAAGAGGAAGGTTTTTGAAGGGTGGTTAACGATGGAAAGCTTTGAATGTTGTGGAGGCTTGAGAGTAAGTGATGGAAGTTAGGGTGAAATTTAATGTTAAGAGGTGGTGAAGAAATTTGATTTGTGTTATAACGGCAGAGGAGGGAAAAAGCAAAATTACTTGTACAGTACAACCTTATTCACTTTTTACTGTTACAGCTGTAATACACTAAAGCAGTCATGGTAAAGACTGAAAGTAATTTTTACAGCGGGTAAAGGTTAATTTGGACTTAGATTAACCCATCAGCAGCAAACTTGGTTACAAGCTTGGTTGCTGCGGATGGTTAAGTCTGTCAGCAGCAAACTGAATTGCTGTTGATGGATGCAATAATCCGCAGCAAGGATGTTGCTGCTGACAGCCTTAAAGCTATACGCAGGAAACTTGTTCCTGCTGATAACTTAAAGCAGTCAGTGGCAAATTCTTTGCTGCTGAGGATTAAACCTGCTAGCAGCGAAAAAAGTTGCTGCTGACTTATAACTTTTATTTACAACAAAGGACAAACACATTTACAAAACAAAATTTTAGAGATAGATTTTAATCAAAGTTCATCATACCAATAGATTCAACTAAATATCTAAATCTAGCTTCATCAAAAGGTTTTGTAAACAAATCAGCATATTGCTCATTAGTATGAACTTTGGTTAAAATAATTCTCTTTTTCTCATCTTAATCTCTTATGAAGTGATACCTGATGTCAATGTGCTTTATCTTGGAGTGCTGCACCGGATTGTTTGTGATTGATATAACACTCATGTTGTCAATATGAATGGTAGTTGCCATGAAATTCATCCCATAATACATCATTTGGTTTGGTATCCAGATGACTTGTGCACAATAACTTGAAGCTGCAATGTATTCTGCTTCTGCTGTAGAAGTTGAAACACATGTTGTGACACCCAGCATTTCAGGTCAATATCCACATTTCATAAACGCACGTTCATAATTATTATTTCCTGATATTTTATTTTGACTAAGTAAAGTCAAGAAGTCTAGCAAAGAAGTTTATTCCAAGTCTAGTAAACCGTAAAGAGTTACTAGAAAAAGTAAGCAGGATAACCCGACTTAATGCGAACGTAAATGGTTAAATAAAATAACCAGAAAAATATATACATATATATATATTACACAAAATTTACGTTGAGCCAAGATTCTAATATTTTCTTCAACGAGCCATAAAATGGTTAAAAAAATTATAATACCGCGAAGAATCGAAACTGAATTAAATTACCCCTTTAAAACTATAATTGATACTAATATCATTAATAAATTAATGATTAAAATTGTTATCATTAACCCCAAACCCACTTCTTGACTTTCTTGGCCGAGAGTCAGGGGAGCCATGCTCCCACTTGCCTGATTCACTTTGATTCAGATGAAAACCATACCCTTCAGTCGAAACTTCACCATCCCTTTCAAACCTTCTCTTTTCTTACGGCAAATTCCCAATTCTCTTTCAAATCGAAGTCCAGTTTTAAAGCGAAAATCACCACAATTCGGTGTCATAAGGAGAATTTCAAGTGTTCTTGAAGAAAGCTTAGCAAAAGATTCAAGACTACTTCTCTGTTTTTCTCTAAAGATCGCCATTCTCGGTTTGAGGTAAAAACTCGATACCATCCATATTATTTTCTTTAAAACCGTAACTAAACATACAAATCGTTCAAACGCAAGTAAGATAACAAGAAAACTGTGTCAAACTCAAGATTTGAACATAAAAATATACAGAGTGAATTCTGTAAATCAAAGTGCAGATATCGAAACTATAGTTTCGATACCTGTTAGTCAATCGAAACTAGGAGTTTCGATACCTATTGATCGAAACTAGGAGTTTCGATACCAGTTATTCAATCGAAACTAGGAGTTTCGATACCGGTTGTTCTATCGAAACTAGGAGTTTCGATATCTATTTACTCAATCGAAACTAGGAAGTTTCGATACCTGTGTACAATCGAAATTAGGTAGTTTCGATACTATTCTTGCCAATCGAAACTAGGAGTTTCGATAACCGTTTTGCCCTGTCGAAACTAGGAAGTTTCGACATCTGTTCTGTTCAATCGAAACTAAGAATGTTTCGATACCTGTTTATTAGCCCCATAAGGCTGTAACTCAGAACTATTTTCATAACAAAACAAGGTTGGAAAAACTAAAAAGATAATTAAAACAAAAGTAATCAGATCGGCTAAGTCAAGTGAACAATTTGCGTTTAAGACGGGTAGTCTTAACGTGTATGTTATCCTTGTGTAACTAGGATACGGATAGGCGAATCTGCCGTCATTCAAATATTTGCTAGCATTCATACTGTCGAGGTGAGTTTCACTAATCCCCCTTTTTCTAAGTTTTTGAAATGATTTGGGGTGGAAACATACTTGTAAAAGACTTTTGTGTATAAATGAATGGAACTAATGATCTGACCGTATGTATGTATTGAGGGAACAATAAAGCGCTTAAAGTCCTCGTAATAAATTAGTAACCATTAGCTATGGATTTAGCCCGGGATTATATGAATAGTACTATTGGGGGTGACGCCTCCGGTCATGGTTAGTCGCGCTAACCAGGGGTCAAAATGGTCGAATGACCGCATATTGTCTTACTCGCAGAAAGGCGAGGGGAGGCACAGAAAGTTGGGGTTTGGTTACGGTCTCGTACATTACATACTATTTTGTATTCCTTGCAAGCTTACAAATGGGGTCATTAGATCGGATTAGTAATCATATTCATTGGTAATACATACAAAAGAGTTCTGATCAGGGTAAAGTGATCAGGTTTATCAAAAGAGTTCTGATCAGGTTAAAATGATCAGGTTTTACACAAAAGAGTTCTGATCAGGGTAAAGTGATCAGGTTTATCAAAAGAGTTCTGATCAGGTTAAAATGATCAGGTTTTACACAAAAGAGTTCTGATCAGGGTAAAGTGATCAGGTTTATCAAAAGAGTTCTGATCAGGTTAAAGTGATCAGGTTTTACACAAAAGAGTTCTGATCAGGGTAAAGTGATCAGGTTTATCAAAAGAGTTCTGATCCGGTTAAAATGATCAGGTTTTACACAAAAGAGTTCTGATCAGGGTAAAGTGATCAGGTTTAAAGTAAAGATTTCTAATCAGGTTAAAGTGATCAGGTTTAAACGAAAGAGTACTGATCAGGTTAAAATGATCAGGTTTAACAAAGAGTTTTGATCGGCAAAAAGATCAGATTTAAACATTGGGTTTATGATAACTCTTTATAATAACTTGTGAACTCACCAACCTCGTGTTGACAGTTTTAAGTATGTTTTCAGGAAATTGAACGTGGTCATCAGGTTAGCAATGTAGGTTACATGCATGCACGTGGATACGGCTTTTGGGAGGATTTCTCTTGTATAACTCATGGTCTTGAGTCATATTTGCGAAATCTTAAACATTTGTAAACTCAACTTGATATTTTGTAATGTAAATATTTTAAATTCAGTTATGTATCCAATTACATGTTTGTGTTTGCGGTAATCATATGCTTTGGAAACCAGTGAAAGTCGCGCCTCGTGTTTCCGCCCTGGCGGGGTGTGACAGAACTTGGTATCAGAGCCATTGATTATAGCGAACTAGGTGTCTAAAACGGAACCTAGTCTATAATTAGAATGACTCACTAAAATGTTTTCATTGCATAAGCATTGCATAACCAGTCATCATGTCATGTGGATATTGTAGTCACAAGTATGTCGTCACATTCACACTCTGACCCCGTCTCTGACTCTGAATCCAACGAGGAACTTTCCGCCTCACGCCCTAAAAATCGAGTACAAGTTCGCAGCTCGACACCCCCCAATGTCGCCCTGGGAGAACCGCCCATCGTCTACCGAAAGAAAAGCGGAGGACCAGTTAAGGTGCAAAGTGCTAAGAAGAAGGTTCGACTTCCGCGCAAGAGAAACCTGGCAGCCCGTGACCCGAAAGACTTGGAGACCGATGAGGAACCACCGAGGCAACGACCCTGCTACCACCCTACCGTGGGAACCATCCGTCGGATGCCTCGTACCCTGGCACGTTGGAGGGAGATGGAGAGCATCCCATCTACCTTTGAGCTTGGAGAGTCTTCTAACTCCCCAACACCCCTACCCCACACTGGGGAAGCCATAGAGCTCACTGTGCCTACCTTGGTAGCTCGCGTTCGTACGCATGAGGAGCGTCTTGATGATCTCCTAGATGATATTCGGGCACAGGAGGATGCAACCAGGCGCTTACGTCAAGGGCTCGGATCTCGAGTACAGACTCTGGAGGATAGCACTCGAGACATACAGAGTGCCACTGACTACCTCGAGTTGAGAGCTGATATGGACTGGCAGTTCACTCTCACGGTCCGAGACATGGTGGAGGCGCTGGAGGAGAGGTCTTTGGCTGTAGAATTTGTGGCAAGAGCTAGCTTTGTCATGGCAGGACTTGCCATGATGATTGGGTTGTACTCCCACTTCTTCTTTTAAACCTATTATGGGCGGGTTGTGCCCATAGTACATTATGTAGTTTAAAACATTAGTACTGATGAGGTCATGTGAACCCATCTCTTTTGTATCCTCGTCTTTTGGGAACAATGTACTATGTATGTTTTGACTATGTATGTAATGGTTTATGTTGTAATGATAGTTGTTCATGTTTGATGTTGTGGTATCCTTATGTCATGATCTATCATTATTGATATATGATGTTGTTTCTTTTTAATTGACATGTTAGAAAGAACGTCATGGCACCTAAGCGAGGGACACCCCGTAACACTACTGGTGACAACAACGAGACAATTTCCCCAAACATGGAACAACTAATAGCACAGCGAGTAGCTGCCGCTATAGAGCAGTATGAAGCAAACCGAAATAGCGGAGGAGGTGCAGGAGGTAGCGGTACCGCAGGGGGTAGCGGTACAGCAGGAGGTTCCGGAGGTAAAAAAAAAATAAAAAATAAAAAATAAAAAAATAAATAAATAAGCCATAACACATAGTCATGATCCGAATTAATGACGTTATGACTTGTGATCCTGCAGATGCTCCAAATAGGAAGTGTACCTACAAGGCCTTCCTATCCTGCAAACCCCGCAGTTTTAATGGCACCGAGGGTGCAGTAGGACTAATGAGATGGATAGAACATATGGAGTCGGTGATTGATATAAGTGAATGCACCGCTGATTGCGTAGTGAAGTATTCTACCTGCACGCTCACTGATAAAGCTTTTACTTGGTGGAATACTCAAATGAAGACTTTGGGGAGAGAGACAGCATACCAATTGTCTTGGGAAGATTTGAAAAACATGATGATTGAGGAATACTGTCCTCGGAACGAATTGCAAAAGATTGAAACTGAGATGTGGAACCTACAGATGATAGGAGATGATGTAGCGGGATACACCGACCGCTTCAATGAATTGGCACTTCTGGTACCGCATATGGTCACACCAGAACATAAGCGTGTGGAGAGGTATCTGTGGGGACTTGCGCCTCAAATTCGTAGCATGGTAACATCATCTAATCCAATAGATGCCAAGAGTGCTATAACTTTAGCATTCAAACTAAAGGATGATGCAGTACGTAATGAATTGTTTGTGAGGAAGGAGAATGAGGAAGGTAGATCTGGGGAGAAAAGAAAATGGATGGGAAATTCAAGTAACAAATCTGGAAAACAAGAGTTTAAGAAACAAGGAACTGTGAAGGCTTTTGCAGCCAACACAGTGGAAAGAAAGGAGTATGATAGGGGCCTACCGAGATGTAAGAGGTGTGGAAATCATCATGCCGGTGTTTGCATCAAGTGTGGAAAATGCGACAAATTTGGTCACACCACTCAAGCTTGTCGAACTAACAACCGATTGGGGAAAATCAAACCGGGATGTTTTGTATGTGGTGATCTAAAACACTTCAAGAAGGATTGTCCCAAGTGGAAGAATCAGAACAACGCCTATGCACCAGGGAGGGCATTTGTGATGGGTGCAAGGGACGCACGCCAGGACCCGAACATCGTCACTGGTACGCTCCCGATAAATAATCACTATGCCTCTGTACTTTTTGATTCGGGTGCGGATATGAGCTTTGTGTCGAATGATTTTAAATCTTTACTCGGTATTAAGGCCAGCAAACTAGATCAACGTTATATAATTGAATTAGCAAATGGGAAATTAATAGAAACCAGAGAGGTCTTTAGGGGTTGTACTTTATGTTTAGAAAACCGTACATTCAGTATAGACCTTCTACCCGTCGAGTTAGGGAGTTTTGATATTGTTATTGGTATGGATTGGTTAACCAAGAATCGTGCCGAGATAGTATGCTTCGAGAAGATTGTACGTATTCCCCTACCAAGCGGAGAAATTCTTTCAATTCAAGGCGAAAGGTGTATAACGATGTTAAAAACGATAAACTGCATGAAAACTTATAAGTATCTACGTAAGGGTTATTGTGCATTCCTGGCTCACATCGTCGAGAAGAAACCCGAAGAACGTCGACTTGAGGACATACCAGTCGTCAGAGATTATTCGGAAGTATTTCCCGAAGACTTACCAGGAATACCACCATCAAGACAAGTCGAGTTTCGGATCGACCTAGTACCAGGAGCTGCATCAGTTGCACGATCTCCGTATCGTCTAGCCCCTTCCGAGATGCAGGAACTGTCGAGCCAACTACAAGAATTACTTGACAAAGGTTTCATAAGACCGAGTTTCTCACCATGGGGAGCTCCGGTCCTATTTGTAAAGAAAAAGGATGGAACCTTTAGAATGTGCATTGATTACCGGGAATTGAACAAGCTAACAATCAAAAACCGGTATCCTCTTCCTCGAATAGACGATTTGTTTGATCAACTTCAAGGTTCCAGTTTCTATTCTAAAATTGATCTACGATCAGGGTATCATCAACTGAAAATTCAGGAAGAAGACATACCAAAAACGGCTTTTAGGACTCGTTACGGTCACTACGAATTCCTAGTTATGCCATTTGGCTTGACTAATGCACCAGCTGTTTTCATGGATCTCATGAACCGCGTGTGCAAGCCGTACTTGGATAAATTCGTGATTGTGTTTATCGATGACATATTGATATATTCACGAACCAAGGAGGAACATGAATATCATTTGAAATTAATCTTGGAACTACTCAGGAATGAGAAGCTTTATGCTAAATTCTCTAAGTGTGAGTTTTGGATCCAAGAGGTTCACTTTCTCGGACATGTCATTAATAAGAAGGGTATCCATGTGGATCCATCCAAGATTGAAGCTATCAAAAACTGGGAAGCACCAAGAACTCCGACTGAGGTGCGTCAATTTCTGGGTTTGGCAGGATATTACAGGCGATTCATCGAGAATTTTTCAAAGATAGCCTTGCCTTTGACCACGTTAACCCAGAAGGACAAAAAGTTTGATTGGACTGTTAAACAAGAATCATCTTTTCAATTGCTGAAGCAAAAACTTTGCAGTGCACCAATCCTATCCCTTCCCGAAGGGACTGACAATTTCATTGTGTACTGTGACGCATCACACCAAGGTTTGGGATGTGTATCGATGCAGAGAGAAAAAGTCATAGCGTATGCATCCAGACAGCTAAAAGTACATGAGAAAAATTATACGACCCACGACTTGGAATTGGGTGCAGTTGTGTTTGCACTCAAGATTTGGAGACATTACTTATACGGTACAAAATGTACTATCTTTACAGACCACAAGAGTCTCCAGCACATCTTTAATCAGAAAGAACTTAACATGAGGCAACGTCGTTGGGTAGAACTACTGAATGATTACGACTGTGATATCAAGTATCACCCTGGCAAAGCAAACGTCGTAGCAGATGCCTTAAGTCGTAAAGAACGAGTTAAAACACTCCGTGTTCGTGCCCTAGAATTGACAATTCATACGAGTCTCACGACTCAAATTCGGATGGCACAACAAGAAGCAATCAAAGAAGAAAACAGTCAGAACGAAGCTTTACGAGGAATGATAAAGCAGTTGGAACCAAAGTTAGATGACACTTTATACTTCATGAATAGAATTTGGGTGCCATGTTTTGGTAACATACGGGAGTTGGTTATGGACGAAGCCCACAAGTCCAGGTACTCCATTCACCCAGGTTCGGATAAAATGTATAAGGATCTGAAAGAATTATACTGGTGGCCAAACATGAAAGGAGAAATTGCTATTTATGTCGGTAAATGCCTGACATGTTCAAAAGTAAAAGCAGAACATCAGAAACCGTCGGGATTGTTACAACAACCCGAGATACCTCAATGGAAATGGGAACAGATTTCCATGGATTTCATTACAAAGTTACCCAAGACGTCGAGCGGGTATGACACTATATGGGTAATTGTCGATCGTTTGACGAAATCAGCTCATTTTCTACCCATCAAAGAAACGGATAAAACCGAGAAACTTGCAAAACTTTATATCAAGGAAATTGTGGCTAGGCATGGAGTACCAATTTCTATTATCTCTGATAGAGACAGCAGATTCGTGTCTAGAATCTGGAAATCATTACAAGAAGCCATGGGCACACATCTTGACATGAGCACGGCATATCACCCACAAACAGATGGTCAAAGTGAAAGAACCATTCAAACCTTAGAGGATATGCTCCGTGCGTGTGCAATTGACTTCGGTGGAAATTGGGATACTCATTTGCCACTAGCTGAGTTTTCATACAATAACAGTTACCACACCAGCATAAAAGCCGCTTCGTTTGAGGCTTTGTATGGTCGAAAATGTCGTTCACCGCTATGTTGGGCAGAGGTTGGCGACAAACATTTAAACGGTCCTGAAGTTATTCAAGAGACCACATATAAGATTTTCAAAATCAAGGATCGTCTGAAGGCCGCCCGTGACAGACAAAAGAGTTACGCGGATAACAGACGAAGACCTTTAGAATTTCAAGTAGGAGACAAAGTCATGTTAAAGGTCTCACCTTGGAAAGGAGTTGCAAGATTTGGCAACCGTGGCAAGCTTAACCCTAGGTACGTTGGACCGTTTGAAATATTGGCTAGGGTTGGCCCTGTAGCTTACAAGCTCAAATTGCCACAAGAACTAAGCAATGTACATGATACGTTCCATGTATCAAATCTCAAGAAGTGTTTATCAGACGAGACATTAATAATACCGCCTGATGAGATTCACATAGACGACAAGTTGCACTTCATTGAGGAACCTATGGAAGTCACAGATTGGAAGGTTCAGAGAACAAGGCGCAGCCGTGTTAAGCTGGTCAAGGTACGTTGGAATTCAAAGCGCGGCCCCGAGTATACGTGAGAGCGGGAAGATAAAATGAAATCCAAGTACCCGTCATTATTTACAAAAACACCAAGTCAGAGTGACAAGAACTGAATTTCGGGACGAAATTCTCTGTAACATGGGGAGAATGTGACACCCAGCATTTCAGGTCAATATCCACATTTCATAAACGCACGTTCATAATTATTATTTCCTGATATTTTATTTTGACTAAGTAAAGTCAAGAAGTCTAGCAAAGAAGTTTATTCCAAGTCTAGTAAACCGTAAAGAGTTACTAGAAAAAGTAAGCAGGATAACCCGACTTAATGCGAACGTAAATGGTTAAATAAAATAACCAGAAAAATATATATATATATATATTACACAAAATTTACGTTGAGCCAAGATTCTAATATTTTCTTCAACGAGCCATAAAATGGTTAAAAAAATTATAATACCGCGAAGAATCGAAACTGAATTAAATTACCCCTTTAAAACTATAATTGATACTAATATCATTAATAAATTAATGATTAAAATTGTTATCATTAACCCCAAACCCACTTCTTGACTTTCTTGGCCGAGAGTCAGGGGAGCCATGCTCCCACTTGCCTGATTCACTTTGATTCAGATGAAAACCATACCCTTCAGTCGAAACTTCACCATCCCTTTCAAACCTTCTCTTTTCTTACGGCAAATTCCCAATTCTCTTTCAAATCGAAGTCCAGTTTTAAAGCGAAAATCACCACAATTCAGTGTCATAAGGAGAATTTCAAGTGTTCTTGAAGAAAGCTTAGCAAAAGATTCAAGACTACTTCTCTGTTTTTCTCTAAAGATCGCCATTCTCGGTTTGAGGTAAAAACTCGATACCATCCATATTATTTGCTTTAAAACCGTAACTAAACATACAAATCGTTCAAACGCAAGTAAGATAACAAGAAAACTGTGTCAAACTCAAGATTTGAACATAAAAATATACAGAGTGAATTCTGTAAATCAAAGTGCAGATATCGAAACTATAGTTTCGATACCTGTTAGTCAATCGAAACTAGGAGTTTCGATACCTATTGATCGAAACTAGGAGTTTCGATACTAGTTATTCAATCGAAACTATAAGTTTCGATACCGGTTGTTCTATCGAAACTAGGAGTTTCGATATCTATTTACTCAATCGAAACTAGGAAGTTTCGATACCTGTGTACAATCGAAACTAGGTAGTTTCGATACTATTCTTGCCAATCGAAACTAGGAGTTTCGATAACCGTTTTGCCCTGTCGAAACTAGGAAGTTTCGACATCTGTTCTGTTCAATCGAAACTAAGAAAGTTTCGATACCTGTTTATTAGCCCCATAAGGCTGTAACTCAGAACTATTTTCATAACAAAACAAGGTTGGAAAAACTAAAAAGATAATTAAAACAAAAGTAATCAGATCGGCTAAATCAAGTGAACAATTTGCGTTTAAGACGGGTAGTCTTAACGTGTATGTTATCCTTGTGTAACTAGGATATGGATAGGCGAATCTGCCGTCATTCAAATATTTGCTAGCATTCATACTGTCGAGGTGAGTTTCACTAATCCCCCTTTTTCTAAGTTTTTGAAATGATTTGGGGTGGAAACATACTTGTAAAAGACTTTTGTGTATAAATGAATGGAACTAATGATCTGACCGTATGTATGTATTGAGGGAACAATAAAGCGCTTAAAGTCCTCGTAATAAATTAGTAACCATTAGCTATGGATTTAGCCCGGGATTATATGAATAGTACTATTAGGGGTGACGCCTCCGGTCATGGTTAGTCGCGCTAACCAGGGGTCAAAATGGCCGAATGACCGCATATTGTCTTACTCGCAGAAAGGCGAGGGGAGGCACAGAAAGTTGGGGTTCGGTTACGGTCTCGTACATTACATACTATTTTGTATACCTTGCAAGCTTACAAATGGGGTCAATAGATCGGATTAGTAATCATATTCATTGGTAATACATACAAAAGAGTTCTGATCAGGGTAAAGTGATCAGGTTTATCAAAAGAGTTCTGATCAGGTTAAAATGATCAGGTTTT
Organism: Smallanthus sonchifolius; assembly: GCA_023525975.1. Lineage (NCBI taxonomy): Eukaryota > Viridiplantae > Streptophyta > Magnoliopsida > Asterales > Asteraceae > Smallanthus > Smallanthus sonchifolius. The sequence goes on from CM042045.1 coordinate 32,788,303, forward strand.
ACACAAAAGAGTTCTGATCAGGGTAAAGTGATCAGGTTTATCAAAAGAGTTCTGATCAGGTTAAAATGATCAGGTTTTACACAAAAGAGTTCTGATCAGGGTAAAGTGATCAGGTTTATCAAAAGAGTTCTGATCAGGTTAAAGTGATCAGGTTTTACACAAAAGAGTTCTGATCAGGGTAAAGTGATCAGGTTTATCAAAAGAGTTCTGATCAGGTTAAAATGATCAGGTTTTACACAAAAGAGTTCTGATCAGGGTAAAGTGATCAGGTTTAAAGTAAAGATTTCTGATCAGGTTAAAGTGATCAGGTTTAAACGAAAGAGTACTGATCAGGTTAAAATGATCAGGTTTAACAAAGAGTTTTGATCGGCAAAAAGATCAGATTTAAACATTGGGTTTATGATAACTCTTTATAATAACTTGTGAACTCACCAACCTCGTGTTGACAGTTTTAAGTATGTTTTCAGGAAATTGAACGTGGTCATCAGGTTAGCAATGTAGGTTACATGCATGCACGTGGATACGGCTTTTGGGAGGATTTCTCTTGTATAACTCATGGTCTTGAGTCATATTTGCGAAATCTTAAACATTTGTAAACTCAACTTGATATTTTGTAATGTAAATATTTTAAATTCAGTTATGTATCCAATTACATGTATGTGTTTGCGGTAATCATATGCTTTGGAAACCAGTGAAAGTCGCGCCTCGCGTTTCCGCCCTAGCGGGGTGTGACACATGTTTGCTTCTTGCACTGCCATGAAATCAGTCTCCCTCCCAGAAACTGACAACCCCCTGATGTGGACTTTTTGTCCAAGTTGCATCCCCCATGATCACTGTCAGTGTTTGCATACAGATTGAACTTATAATTTTAGAGTACCATAGCCTAAGTCTTGGGGCTCCCTTTAGGTATCTAAAAATTCTCTTGACAGCTTGAAGATGTGAATTCTTTCGAGCTGGTTGGAATCTTGCACCGAGACATACTGCAAATATGATATCTAGCCTTGAGGCAGTGAGATACATGAGAGACCCTATCATTGCATGGTACTGATATTGATCAGTGTCTTGACCATCTTTGTCTGGAGTCAGTTAATGGTGCATTTGCATAGGGGTTCTTGTGAGAACTCTTGTGTTGCTTCCCCTTCAAACAAGCAATGCAATGATCTTATAGCTGGAATTCTTTGTCATGAAACCCTCTCACAAGATTATCCTTCACCAATTTGTTGATAGTTTTGATGTTAACATGACTTAATCTCATGTGCCAGAGAGCTGATTCATCAATTGAAGCTTTTGATAGAAAACAGGATACACTTCAAGATGGAGTGATCTCATTCATGTCAAGCACATAAAGATTTTCTTTTCTCTGAGCAGTTAATAAAATCTTTTTCTGAAGGAGGTTTGGATAAGCCAGGAGACAGTACAAAGCATTTTTTATCTGTGAAGAGCATCCAATGATTTTGATCATAGACCTGGAAAACACTCATGAGATTGAAGTCCAATTCTTTGACATAGTTTACCTTTTCAATACTCATTCTTTCATTGGACACAGTTCCTTGTCCAGTAATAGATCCTCCTTTTGAGTCACTTCCAAAGGCAACATATCCTCCATTGAAATGTCTGAAGTTGGAGAGGATAGATCTGTTGCCTGTCATGTGCCTGGAACAACCATTGTCTACCACCCAGGTGTTATTCTTGTGACCTGGTTGTCCCTACACATGAGAGAGATCTAGTTAGTGGGAGGAATCCAAGAGCTTGCATATTTGTAAAAAAGTGTTCTCGGATTATCAGTATCAGCATGTGTGCATTCAACGGAACCAATGATGATTCTTGGAGGAATTTTGGCTTTCCAATGCTGAATTGGTGGTTTTCTAGCTCTCTTTGCTTTGTCAGCAGCAGATGTTGCAACTAAGGACTTTGGCTTATCAGCAGCAGATTTTGTTGTTGCTGATGGTTTTACTTGAGCAGCAGCAATCTTCGTTGCTGCTGAAGACTTGTCTTTGGATCGCTTGGGCTTTAATTGATCAGCAACATTTTTGTTGGCTGCTGTTGGTTTAACTTGGGCAGCAGCAATCTTGGTTGCTGATGAAGGCTTTTACTTTGGTTCCTTGAGTCTTACTTGATCAGCAACAGTTTTGTTTGCTACTGATGGTTTAATCTCCGAAGTATGCCTACCCTTCTTCATCTCACTGATAGGCTTTTGTTGAAAAAGAATTTGTAACATTTCTGATTTTTAGTATCCGTATTTCAATTCAATGTAACGTATTTTAAACCTAATTCTAGTGCACTGTCTTATTCTATCTTGTGCCATAAATTAAATACAATGATTCAATACAAATCCTCAAATCTTACTCGGTTATATACTATCAAGCGCTACACAAGTAATCATTTTATACAATTTGTCGAAAACTAAAGTTACAAAAGCTAATGTTGAAAGATAACAAGAAACCCTAATTAAGCACGGTCGCGCCTCGTCCTGGCACGGTCGCGCCAAGTGCTTCGGCACGGTCGCGCGACTTGCTTTGGAACGATCGCGCCCGGTGCCTAGGCACGGTCGCGCCTAGTTTGGGCACGGTCGCGCCTAGTACCAGTTGAAACGTAAATGCAGTTTTAATCGCTCGATCGTTGAGTTCCGTAACCGTTCCTCACTTCATTTCCATTTACGAGAGTAATAACATTTTCAATTACACAAACGTCCCAGTTTAATTCCTTCGGACTCGAAAAATCGTTCAAACATTTCAAAGAAAACATAAACCCTTCCTTCGACCCGAATTCTCTCAACCAAACAGAAGATTCACGATATACGATCCTCCCAGAATATACTGACCCTTTGAAGTAGACGGAATTTGCAGTAGAAGACGCCGGAGACCGTTCGCATCGTTGCCGGAACTCTTTTCTACCGAACTCTATTCATCCATCGTCCTCCCAGGTAATTGAAACCTTTTCAGTCCATAGATCAAAAGCCCCATATTAATTTGGGCTTCCATTATAGAAGTCATCCCGAATCAGAATCTATGTTTTATTCAAAATGGTTTAATCGATTTCGACCCTGAACATGTTGTTAATACAATTAAAACATCCCATCATACTCGTAATAATACTATAAATAAAAGCCTTATGATTTACATCACTAACAATAAAAGAATCAGTCAAATCGTGTCTGATTTGGAAGAGACACGGTCGCGCTAATCATCTAGCAAAAGTCGTGCCTCATGAGACGCAGTCATGATGGTTACCAGCGCGGTCGTGTCCTCCTGTTCAGACCCAGTCATGCCCTTTGGCTAATCTCAGTCGTGTCTCAGAATCATAGACACGATCGTGCCGAGCCAAGGCACGGTCGTGCCTAGTGATTTGTCTAGTTATGTCTCCGTTTGATCAACCCGGTCGCGTCCTGACTAGCACGGCCGCGCCCGTGGTTCGAGCACGATCGTGCCCTTCCCAGGCACGATCGTGCCCTTCCCAGACACGGTCGTGTGTGAGTTAAATTTTTGGCAGAATTATAATTTTTATATATTTTTTAAACAATAAATATTTCTAAGTAAATTTTAAAATAAAAATAATTGATTTTTATAAAAATGCATTAATTCTATTTAGAAAGATCAAATAGTTAATCTTGGAATAAATAGAAAATTATTTATTTAAAATTTATAAAAAAAATTAAATTTACAATTATTGTTAAACCTTTCATTTAAAAAGTATCTTAATGGTTAAGTTACATATTTTATAAATAAATAAATAAGGAAATGATTATTTATTTAATTTATATTTAAACAAAAACAATTATTTATTTATACTTAGTTACATCAAATACGTACACTATTTTCATAAACAATAATTATTTAACTTACTTATTTAGCTATTCAATTTCAAACCTTAATCAAAATGTTCCAAAAATATTTATTTCAAACTTTATATCGTATTCAATACTTTCAAATACAAATCAATGGCTTTATACACAAATCCAAGTTCAACATTTGACTCAAACTTTGTGCACGCTATTGAAACAATATACATTACACTTTAGGTTAACTTGTGCTTTTCAAGGATCCTTATTACTATCTAGTATTCCGTGTTAGCTACGCCTTAAAACCAAGTGAGTATTACATAGCCCCTTTTACTCTTTTACACTTTTGGGGTGGAACATGAAGAATATACAACACTATTGCTTACACTTACACAAACTACACAAGTACAAATCCGCTTTACATTCATGTGTGCAATTTGAGCTTTATGCCCGAGTGCTAGTTGTGCTAACTTTTGTATGCGATTATGTGCAATAATTAACTATTCAAGCCGACGGTAAACAATGATAGATCTATTGAGTCTGACAAACCACCCAGGTAGGGTGATTGTTACCGACAACACAATTTTTGCATGCTAGTTACAAAGGTTTGATTGTACTTGGTTGCACAATAGCTGCTCCCCATAAATGCCTTATTTTATCATGATATGTAAGGATTTGTTTATTTACAAACTATATGCTATCTATATACAAACCTGTGTATGCTCACCAACTTTTTAGTTGACCTTATTTTATTCATGTTTCAGGTACTAATGTGTGATTTGATCAAGATTTGCTTCACATAGGCTTTGGGACTTAGTTAATTTCAATAAAGGATTTTATGTATTTCAATTATGTTCTTTCTTGGATTTGGTTGTGTTGGATTATTTGAAATGCAATTGATGTTTAATATATTACAATTTAGTCAACCTTGTGCTCATGAACAGTCTACATGTCCCGCACCGATGATTCCGCCATCGGTCGGGGTGTGACAGATTGGTATCAGAGCCTTGGTTATAGGGAATTAGGTTATTAGACACCTTTACCTAGACTATAACTTTAGGACACCCACTTATGACATGCTTCATGTTTATATGATTATGTGCTACATGTTATGTGTTACATACTATGTGTTACATGCTTACTATGATTAGTTATTATTTCATTTTTGGTACCTTACTTATAAAAAAAATTCATGACTTATTAGACTATACTTAAATAATAAATTAAATAAACAATATCCCTACCCTTATCCTAAACCTCATAACCTTCTTGCCTAATTCTTTATCATTATCATCTTAGCATATGGAAACTCCATGGAACTAAATCTATAAAATTTCTTTATTTCCTCGTTAAGGCTTTTAAACTTTGTTAGTTATTTGAGGACACGTGCAACCTGGAAGGGTGACACCTGTATTTTGGGTTTTCTGTCTAGAAAAGCATTTCGCATAAATCCCAATCAACCGAGGGACCCGTATGCTTTCCTGGGAATTCCCGGGATGAGTATTTACTTATAGGCTAAAGCATATCTCCTTGAAAATTATATGAGTTTAATTAACCTTAATATGTCATAGTATTCAAGTGATTATATCACTATTTGAGTACAATCCCAACTATGAATTACTATTTTATTTGTTATCTTATTCTTTTAAACCCAAAAAACATTCATAAATTCTTACATCTTTTCTTGTCTTGTGAAAATCTGTAGAATGCCTCCTCGTCGTGCTCCCGTGGCAAACACTAACACCGACATCGCTACCATTCTTGCACAACTCGTAACTCAACTCACCCAAGCCAATGGTGCCGCCAATGGTAACCATGTGGCTAATGGTGGTAATGGTGGAAATGGTGGTGCCAACCCAACTCAATGCACCTTTAAGCATTTCATCTCGTGTAACCCTCTCAAGTTCTATGGTACCGAAGGAGCTACGGGACTCCTTCAATGGTTTGAAAGTATTGAGAATACCTTTCTCAATAGTGACTGCCCCGACAACCTTCGTGTTCGTCATGCCACAAGTGTCCTACAAAAACGGGCACTCACGTGGTGGAATGGGGAGAAAAGGAATAGAGGTGTGGATGTAGCAATGGCCTTACCTTGGGATAAGGTTCAAAGGCTAATGATCGAGGAATTCTGTCCTCGAAATGAAGTAAAGAAACTTGAAGCTGAATTTTGGGATATTGCCCAAGATAGTGGAGAAAATTTGGCTTATACAACTCGGTTCCATGAGTTAAGTCTCCTCGTGCTCCACATGGTCACGCCTTTATCTCACTGCATTAAAAAATATATTGGTGGGTTACCTAGGCAAATTCAAGATACTGTTCTAGGGAGAAATCCCGCAACACTTGAAGATGCTATCCGTCTATCCGCTACCTTAACCGATAACCATGTGAAGGCGGGGACTCTTACTAAAAAGGGCACAAAGAAAGTCTCCGACACTGTAACTCCTTCCACCCACAAAAAAGAAGCCATAACTGAACCCTCCCGACATAATAAGAAAAGAAAGGCTAGAAACTATGCTATGGTCGCTCCTGCCATGCCCGTTAATCAAGTTGCTCCTATGGTTCAAGCACCAGCTAAAAAGCCATATGTGGGGATCTACCCACTCTGTTCCACATGCAACTGTCATCATCCTCAAAACATCCCATGTCGCCTTTGCACTTATTGTGGGAAATATGGCCATACGGTTAATGTGTGTATGACCAAAGCTCTTGTGGGCCAAGTCAACCCACCAAACCGAACCAATCCGCAAGTGGCTAATAAAGGTATTCCCGCTATTGCAAATGGGCGTTCCTGTTATGAATGTGGCGAACCAAACCATTTCCGTGATTAGTGCCCAAGGTTAGTCAATGCTAGACAAGGCGGAGCTCGTGGGCGTGCTTTCAACTTAAACGCCAATGAGGCTCAAGCCAACAATGATGTGGTCAACGGTACGTTCCTTGTCAATAGTCAATATGCCTCCATTTTATTTGATACTGGTGCCGATAAGAGTTTTGTGTCACTTAACTTTGAACCCTTACTTGCAAAGAGATGATCCCAACTAGAGAAAACCTTCACTGTTGAAATAGCAAATCGTGATTCACTTACAATTGAGTCTATTATCTATGACTGCTCTCTAGAACTTAATGAACATACATTTCCAATCAACCTGGTACCAATGCCACTAGGAAGTTTTGATATAATCATAGGCATGGATTGGCTATCAAATCATCATGCCGAAGTCATCTGTTTTGAGAAGTGCATCCGAATACCTCTACCGTCAGGAGAAACGTTAAGAGTCTTTGGTGAAAAGCCTTGCAAAGGACTTAAGTTAATGTCATGCACTACCGCCCAAAAGTACCTACGAAAGAAATACGTGGCCTTCTTAGCTCATATTGTTCAAAAAGATGTCAAAAAGAAGAGTATACAAGACATTCGCATTATTCAGGATTTTCCCGAAGTATTTCCCGAAGATCTATCCGGTCTTCCACCCGTTCGACAAGCAGAATTTCGCATTGATCTCGTGCCCGGAGCTAACCCCGTGGCTAGAGCTCCATACCGTCTTGCACCTTCTGAAATGCAAGAACTTGCAAGTCAACTCCAAAAGCTTTCCGACAAGGGATTCATTCGTCCAAGTCATTCACCGTGGGGTGCACTAGTCTTGTTCGTCAAAAAGAAAGAAGGATCATTCCGCATGTGTATTGACTACCGCGAACTCAACAAGCTTACCATCAAGAACCGTTACCCTTTGCCTAGAATTGTTGACCTCTTTGATCAACTTCAAGGTTCTACTTGCTTCTCGAAGATTGATCTTCGATCTGGTTATCATCAACTCCGTGTACAAGAGGAAGATATTCCAAAGACTTCTTTCCGAACAAGGTATGGACACTACAAGTTCATGGTCATGCCTTTTGGACTAACCAATGCACCCGCGGTCTTCATGGACCTCATGAATCGTGTGTGCAAACCATACCTTGACAAATTTGTGATCGTCTTCATTGATGATATCTTAATCTACTCCAAGACTAAAGCCGACCATGAGCAACACCTTAGACTGGTTTTGGATCTCTTGAGGAAGGAACAACTATATGCCAAATTCTCCAAATGTGAATTTTGGCTAAAGGAAGTTCAATTTCTTGGTCATATCGTCAACGATAAGGGTATTCATGTTGACCCTGCTAAGATCGAAACGGTTAAGAATTGGAATGCCCGAAGACCCCCACCGAAGTTCGTTCATTTCTTGGCCTTGCGGGATATTATCGTCGATTCATTTCAAACTTCTCTAAGATTGCTGTCCCTCTTACCGCTTTAACTCACAAGGGTAAAACTTATGAATGGGGACCAAAACAAGAAGAAGCTTTCCAAATTCTTAAGCAAAAGTTGTGCAATGCTCCTATCTTGAATCTCCCTGATGGGAATGATGATCTAGTTGTCTACTGTGATGCTTCCAACCAAGGTCTCGGTTGTGTTCTCATGCAACGAGGCAAAGTAATCGCTTACGCATCAAGACAACTCAAGATTAACGAGAAGAATTATACGACGCACGATCTCGAGTGGGTGCGGTCATATTCGCATTGAAGATTTGGAGACATTACCTCTATGGCACAAAGTGTGTGGTGTTCACCAAACATAAAAATCTCTAACATATCTTCAACCAAAAGGAACTCAATATGAGGCAATGACGTTGGGTTTAACTCCTTAACGACTATGACTGCGAGATTCGTTACCATCTCGACAAAGCGAATGTTGTAGCCGACGCTTTGAGTCAAAAGGACCATGTCATGCTTCAATGTGTCCTTATTCAAACCGACATTCAAAACCGCATCTTAGAAGCTCAACACGTCTCGGTCACCGAGGGTAACATGTATGAGGAAATGTCGTGTGGTGTTGAACTTCAACTTGAATCAAAGCCCAATGGCTTACTTTATTACTTGAACCGTATTTGGGTTCTCGATCGCAATGATCTCCGTACATTTCTTATGAACGAGGCTCACAAGACTCGTTATTCTATTCATCTTGGTGCGGATAAAATGTACCAAGATCTTTGCCAACAATATTGGTGGCCCGGTATGAAAAAGGACATTGCTCTCTATGTTGCCAAATGTCTAACGTGCTCCAAAGTCAAAGCCGAACACCAACGTCCTTCCAGATTAATTGAACAACCGGAAATTCCCGTGTGGAAATGGGAGAACTTAGCCATGGATTTTATTACCAAACTCCTTCGCACCTCGAGTGGTTATGATAGCATTTGGGTGATCAATGATCGTCTCACCAAATATGCTCATTTCTTGCCCATCCGTGAAGACTATCGGGTTGAGAAACTAGCCCGAATTTACATTGATGAAATTGTGAGCCGTCACGGTGTACCCTTAAACATAATCTCCGATAGAGATACTCGATTCACCTCTCGCTTTTGGCAATCTCTCCAAACGGATCTTGGTACACGATTGGAATTGAGCACGGCCTACCATCCTCAAACTGATGGTCAGACCGAGCGAAAAATCCAAACTCTTGACGATATGCTTAGAGCTTGTGTAATTGATTTTGGTGGCAACTGGGATTCACATTTATCCCTAATTGAGTTCTCATACAACAATAGCTATCACACAGTATCAACATGGCTCCATTTGAAGCTCTTTATGGTCGCAAATGCTGTTCTCCTATCTGTTGGAACGAGATTGGTGAAGCACAAATCACCGGTCCCGAACTAATTCAAGAAACATCCGATAAGATCATTCAAATCCGTGACAACATTCGAGAAGCGAGGAGTCGGCAAAATAGTTATGCCGACAAATGTCGAAAACCCTTGGAATTCCAAGTCGGGGACCTTGTTCTTCTTAAGGTGTCTCCGTGGAAGGGTGTGATTCATTTTGGAAAGAAAGGCAAGTTAGCACCTCGCTATGTTAGTCCATTCAAGATCCTTGAAAGGATTGGGAAAGTGGCTTACAAACTCGACTTACCTCCATCTCTTGGCAATCCTAAATTTCATGTATCTAATCTGAAGAAATGGCTCGCTGATGAGAATCTCCATATACCGCTTGATGATGTGCGCATTGATGAAACGATGCACTTTGTTGAGAGACCGGTAGAAATCATGGATCGTGAAATCAAGCTGCTCAAGCGAAGTCGTATTCCTATTGTCAAAGTTCGTTGGGAATCTAAGCGTGGTCCTGAATTCACTTGAGAACGAGAGGACCAAATGAAACTCAAGTACCCTCATCTTTTTACTGATGCCGTTGTTTCCTCTAGCTAAATTTCGAGACGAAATTCTCTCAACATGGGGAGACTGTAACATTTCTGATTTTTAGTATCCGTATTTCAATTCAATGTAACGTATTTTAAACCTAATTCTAGTGCACTGTCTTATTCTATCTTGTGCCATAAATTAAATACAATGATTCAATACAAATCCTCAAATCTTACTCGGTTATATACTATCAAGCGCTACACAAGTAATCATTTTATACAATTTGTCAAAAACTAAAGTTACAAAAGCTAATGTTGAAAGATAACAAGAAACCCTAATTAAGCACGGTCGCGCCTCGTCCTGGCACGGTTGCGCCAAGTGCTTCGACACGGTCGCGCGACTTGCTTTGGAACTATCACGCCCGGTGCCTAGGCACGGTCGCGCCTAGTTTGGGTACGGTCTCGCCTAGTACCAGTTGAAACGTAATTGCAGTTTTAATCGCTCGATCGTTGAGTTCCGTAACCGTTCCTCACTTCATTTCTATTTACGAGAGTAATAACATTTTCAATTACACAAACGTCCTAGTTTAATTTCTTCGGACTCGAAAAATCGTTAAAACATTTCAAAGAAAACATAAACCCTTCCTTCGACCCGAATTCTCTCAACCAAACAGAAGATTCACGATATACAATCCTCCCAGAAGATACTGACCCTTTGAAGTAGCCGGAATTTGCAGCAGAAGGCGTCAGAGACCGTTCGCATCGTCGCCGGAACTCTTTCCTACCGAACTCTATTCATCCATCGTCCTCCCAGGTAATTGAAACCTTTTCCTCGTTCATTTCAGTCCATAAATAAAAAGCCCCATATTAATATGGGCTTCCATTATAGAAATCATCCCGAATCAGAATCTATGTTTTATTCAAAATGGTTTAATCGATTTCGACCCTGAACATGTTGTTAATACAATAAAAACATCCCATCATACTCGTAATAATACTATAAATAAAAGCCCTATGATTTACATCACTAACAATATAAGAATCAGTCAATTCGTGTCTGATTTGGAAGAGACACGGTCGCGCTAACCATCTAGCGCGGTCGTGCCTCATGAGACGCAGTCGTGCTGGTTACCAGCGCGGTCGTGTCCTCCTGTTCAGACCCAGTCATGACCTTTGTCTAATTTCAGTCGTGTCTCAGAATCATAGACACGATCGTGCTGAGCCAAGGCACGGTCGTGCCTAGTGATTTATCTAGTTATGTCTCCGTTTGATCAACTCGGTCGCGTCCTGACTGGCACGGTCGCGCCCGTGGTTCGAGCACGATCGTGCCCTTCCCAGGCACGGTCGTGTGTGAGTTAAATTTTTGGCAGAATTATAATATTTATATATTTTTCAAACAATAAGTATTTCTGAGTATATTTCAAAATAAAAATAATTGATTTTTATAAAAATGCATTAATTCTATTTAGAAAGTTCAAATAGTTAATCTTGGAATAAATAGAAAATTATTTATTTAAAGTTTATAAAAAAAATTAAATTTACAATTATTGTTAAACCTTTCATTTAAAAAGTATCTTAATGATTAAGTTACATATTTTATAAATAAATAAATAAGAAAATGATTATTTATTTAATTTATATTTAAACAAAAAAAATTATTTATTTATACTTAGTTACATCAAATACGTACACTATTTTCATAAACAATAATTATTTAACCTACTTATTTAGCTATTCAATTTCAAACCTTAATCAAAATGTTCCAAAAATATTTATTTCAAACTTTATATCGTATTCAATACTTTCAAATAGAAATCAATGGCTTTATACGCAAATCCAAGTTCAACATTTGACTCAAACTTTGTGCACGCTATTGATACAATACATTACACTTTAGGTTAACTTGTGCTTTTCAATGATCCTTATTACTATCTAGTACTTCGTGTTAGCTACGCCTTCAAACCAAGTGAGTATTACATAGTCCATTTTACTCTTTTACACTTTTGGGGTTGAACATGAAAAATATACAACACTATTGCTTACACTTACACAAACTACACAAGTATAAATCCGCTTTACATTCATGTGTGCAATTTGAGCTTTATGCCCGAGTGCTAGTTGTGCTAACTTTTTTATGCGATTATGTGCAATAATTAACTATTCAAGCCGACGGTAAACAATGATAGATCTATTGAGTCTGACAAACCCACCAGGTAGGGTGATTGTTACCGACAACACAATTTTTGCATGCTAGTTACAAAGGTTTGATTGTACTTGGTTACACAATAGCTGCTCCCCATAAATGCCTTATTTTATCATGATATGTAAGGATTTGTTTATTTACAAACTATATGTTATCTATATACAAACCTGTGTATGCTCACCAACTTTTTAGTTGACCTTATTTTATTCATTTTTCATGTACTAATGTGTGATTTGATCAAGATTTGCTTCACATAGGCTTTGGGACTTAGTTAATTTGAATTAAGGATTTTATGTATTTCAATTATGTTCTTTCTTGGATTTGGTTGTGTTAGATTATTTGAAATGCAATTGATGTTTAATATATTACAATTTAGTCAACCTTGTGCTCATGAACAGTCTACATGTCCCGCCCCGATGATTCCGCCATCGGTCGGGGTGTGACAAATTTGATGAAGAACCTAGTTGAATGGATTAAACTTACAATGTGCAGCAAAGTGGTCTGATTCACCACAGATGATGCAGGATTGTAGGGGTTTTGGAAAATGTTGTCTTGGTGGCGATTGAGAGTTTCTGAACTGAGTTGCTTTGGATTCAAAACTTCTTAATTGTTTGTTCTTGTTTGTCTTCTCAAGGGCATTCTGCTTTAAGTTTCTTTGTTGCTCAAGGTAATAGAAACATGTGCTGGCAGTATGGTTGTATCTTCCACACACAAAGCATGATTTAGCCACTTTGTCCCTTTGAGAGTGCACATAAGCCCTTTTCTTGAATAAGTCTTTGAAGTTCCAGGGATTGGCTTTGTTGTGTTCAAATGTGACTTCTTCCAGTGTCTTTGGCACATAAGGAGCTTCCTCTCTTGGTTGAGGATTGGAAGACTGTCCTTTTTCAACACTTAGCTTTCTTCCTTCTAGAGGATAGCTAATTTTGATATGGTTGAAAGGCATAGGAACCGAAACAGCTGGTACATGTGCTGAAGAGATGAAAGGGACTGGAGCACTTGTTTGGAGGTAAACCCTGAATATAACATTTGACTCTTCGTGATTCAGGAGTAACCAAATGTGGCACTAACTTGGCCATTTCATTGAATTTGGTTGTATACTCCTGATGAGTCATGGTTCTAGCTTCGAACCATAGAAATTCAGCTTCAAACTTGTCCACGGCATTCTGTGGACAGTAGCTCTTACTAATCAAAGACTTGATATCCACCCAAGTCATCCTATCCGTCACAGCTTCACCCTTTGTCTACTTGATTGACTCCCACCAGTCAAGAGCCTCCTCTTCAAATGAATGTGTAGCAAACTTCACAGCTTGGTCTGCTGTACACTCACTCATCTTTATCACAGCTTCCATGGAAGTGATCCACTACAAGGCTGCAATGGCATCCTTCTTTCCATTGAAGGGTTTGGGATGACAATCACTGAAATTCTTATAGTTGCACCCCATGTCCATGAATTCCTGTGCTCTGATTAGTCATATCAACTGTTTCATGGGTTCGAGTTGTGCCTATATTGTTTCCTAATGGAGTGGTAAGAAGGATATCTTCTGTTCGAGGAACAGCACCACTAGTTCCTTCGTTTCGGTTTCCCAAACTATTGTGATTCTCTCTCCTTCTAAGAGCATCGTCAAGCATTCCAGGTAGAGTTGTTTGAAGCATACGGGTGACCTCAGATGCCACTGCTCCCTGGAACTGAGCTTCAGTCATAATGAATTCTTTCAGAGGTTGTTCGGATTCAGTATTCGTATTTATTTTCTCGTTTGGATCAGTATTTGTATTTGTTGTATCATGAGTACGTGACCTAGTATTGGGCATCCTACCCCTACCTCTTCCTTGTCCTCTACCACGTCCTGCCATCTGCTACCTACATATAGATATATAACATCAGAATTCGTATAACCGGTCGTAATCCAAAAATTAACAACACTTGGCCAAAAATGCCTTTAATTATCTAATTTCTAGGTATTTCCCGTTATAGGTCGTACTGAATGTATACAACTAACTTATCCTGAGGCATTCCAGACTAATCTCAGAGTCTTAGTTTAAGTCTAGATACTATTCCTGTAGTATCTAAATCTCTTAAACTAAGGCTCTGAAACCAACTTGTCACGCCCATAACACAGGACAGTTATCTAACTAGAGTAGTACCCCCAACAGATATGTTCCTAGGTAAGAGAGATTTATACACCGCTCTTTCCTAGACAGAAAATTCCGTTTGTCAGATAACTACATACTAGTCGAAAGGTCGCCTTCTAGTTACTGTGACGTTGATATCAAAAACACACAGCGGAAGACTATATGATAACTTCTATTAATATCAAAATATTGTTTACAATAGGATTAATAAAAGTTACATCACTTATCCCTAAGAAGGGACATATCATTCGGGACTTATAGTTTCTGGCATGCCCATCATCTGGATCGTTCATCATTTCATTCTAGCCCTGGAATGCCCTATCTAATGACTACATGTGACGCGGTCAAAAACATGTGATAAAACATGGGTCAGCACAAAGCTGGTGAATTTATAAACTAAAATAGTTTATTAAAATGACCCGCCAAAGTATCTTGAACACATCCATGGGGTTCCAACCCCAAATTCATAGATAACTATGAACAATCATCAGTATATATATATATATAACCAAAGACCGTTCCACGGGTCTTGTCCAACATGTCGTTCCACGGGCAAGTGAAATATAATAAGTGCTTAGAATATGTTATATATAAACAATCGGTACCATCATTTCAAGATACTCAAGATGTTTCATAAATCAATCATGCCAGACAAGGTCATGAAAGGATTCATGCATCACAGTTTAAGAACTCACCTCGACGGTATTTCTCCTTAATAATCAGTAATCTGACAAACACCTCGGGCAGAGTTCCTAGATAATCATAACCTTTCTTAGTCATATAATCCTAGCTTAATGGTTCATAATCAAAGCTTAATGGGAACTTGGAACCTTACCTCAGTACTATCTACGACATCTATTTATAGGGCCAAAGTGGCACCCGTAGCGGAACGCTACGCTAAGTGGTGGCGGTCCGCCACCCCTTGAGACGGCCTATTTGGCTTTGCGCGCACGTAGCGGACCGTTATGGTCTGGCTAGCAGTCTGCCACCCTTTACACGTGTCAGCTTTCCATCGGTGAGTCACAGGGACACGTGTCAGCTCCCGAAGCTTTCCTTAGTCTGCACGTAGCGGACCGCTAAGGTCTTGGGTTACGGTCCGCTACCCCTTGATTTTTCCGAATTTTTCATTTTAAGACCCTGGACTTTGATTATTTACATATCCAAACCTCAACTTTGAATTTTGGCAATTTTAATCCTTTCTCTTTTTAAGAAATTTCGGGGAGTTACATGAAATTTGAAATGAGCAGCATGGGGGAGCTTTCATTATTTTTGGGTCTTCAAGTTGATCAAAAGGAAGTTGGTTTCTACATTTATCAAATGAAATATGTTGCTGATATTCTCAAGAAGTTTGATATGGAAAATGCTTCATCTTTCAATACTCCAATTCCTTTTAATCACAAACTAGATTCTGACCTGAAAGGGAAAGAGGTGGATTGTCGGTTATACAGAGGAATGATCGGGTCTTTAATGTATCTGAAAGCGTCTTGTCCGGATATTATGTTTGCTATATGTTTGTGTTCTAGGTTTCCGTCTAAGCCGAAGGAATCTCATCTGATTGCTATAAGCGAATCTTTCGATACTTAAAGGGTAAACCAAGGTTAGGATTGTGGTATCCTATTAATTCTGACTTTGATTTTAAGGCTTTTACAGATTCAGATTATGGAGGTTGTGGTTTGGACAAGAAAATCGACGTCTGGTGGTTGTCAGTTCTTAGGGAACAGACTTGTGTCCTGGCAATGCAAAAAGCAAACCTCGGTTTCAATTTCAACATGCGAGGCAGAATATATTGCAGCAGCCAGTTGTTGTTCTCAAATCCTTTGGATTCCACAGCAGTTGAGGGATTATGGTTTGAACTTCACAGGGACACCAATGATGATTGATAACACAGCCACCATGTCGATTACAACAAATCATGTGAAACACTCAAAGACAAATCACATCGAAATTCGACATCATTTTATTCATGATTGTGCACAAAAGAAGTTGATTGAGTTGGTGAAATTCCACACGGATGACAACTTTGCTGATTTTTTTTACCAAAGCATTCGATCGTACACGGTTTGAATTTCTTACTAAAATGATTGGAATGCTTAATCCCACGTGACAAAGGTTTTCAAAATAGTTTTTCATGAAATTTTTTCTTTTAGTTTTCTAGATTATTTAAGGTAATTAGTTTTATGCTTTAGTCTTAGTTTATTTGCTTTCTGAAAAACCCAAACAAATTTGTAAAAGATAATATCGACACTGCTTGAAGTTAGAGAAGAAATGATAGTGCATCAGTAGGTGATCACATACACATGACCATAGAATGACTACCTAGTTTCTGTATTTATGTTTATGCTTATATGATTTGATCTAAACTTCTTAGTCTGCATAAACAAGAAATGATAGCTTCATGACTGCTTGACATTGCATGAATATAATCTTTTAATTTGGATATTTGCATGTAATTTGAATTGTCAGTAGGCTAGAAGCGTTTTTAATCCATTAGTAGTGTGAAAACATAATGGTCTATGTTACAATTGTGATTTGAACCCATGGTATGTCGGGTGTGTGTTAAAAGATCATTATCAAATAAAGAATATAAGGCTTCAAGCATTTCATGAGACCAGTATCGGACTGTATTGATTAGCATAATTTTTCTGTTCACTTTACTGCCCATGTCCCGAAAAACATGCAATGTGATGTTGGACTAAGATATGTTTTTTACACAACTGGTCAGAGCATATACTCACCCTTAGATCAATTATCTTGATTCCATTGAACATATCCAGATAACAGTTGGATCACATTACCCTGTGTCATTGAATCAATCGATTCCTTGATCATTCTTATGTTACTATGAATCATGATACTTCATCCAAACCAAGCAACATGAATCATTCTGATTTCATATATCCTTCGGGATCTGCTTCTTTTCCTATGCTAATTGAGATAGTTTCATCCTGGAGATTGATTTTATATTTGCATAAGTCTCATATGTCTTGAAGATAATGCAATTTAAATTTTTGTTGGCATATTTGTGGGGTACACATTGTTTTCATATAAACGGTACTAACTCACAAGAAAGTGGGATAAAAACGCTTGTAGTTTCAAATCATATAATGCTGACAACTTGGATTGACATGTACTAAATTGCAAATTCGGTATGAATAAGTTAGCATGTCATGATCTGATCCTGTTTACTTTGAAGTTTATCGTGTATCATTTCATGTAATAATAAATGTCATGATAAAAATGAAAAGATCATGAAAAGGAAAAGTTGTGATATCAGTGAGATTGTGTTTGAATAGAAATCTCAATAGATTTGATAGTTACTGAGATATCATAAAATGTAGCACAGGTTGCTTGTTTGCTGAGTCAATATTTGTAAATATGCAGAATGCCATAGGTCAACCCTTAGATCTGCTAGGGAATTTTATATTCTAAATGTGTGTGTGATACATCAAAGATATTGATATGATCTTCTTACTCGGAGTGTTCGGCCAAAAATATGTGTTTCTGTATGTACAGAGAAAAACCAAAAAGATTTTGATTTTAGTTGTTTCTAGTTTTACTGCTTTAATTAATTAATAAAAAATGCAAAAAATATTTAGTGTGTTTTAGCATTAAATTTGAAAAATCCAAAAATATGTTATTTACTTGTTTAGTTAGCTTTATTAGAAAAATCCAAAAAGGTTTTGTTTCGATCTTCCATGAAAAATTCTTAACTTTTGAATTAAGTTGCTGTACAGGTTGCAAAGTGATTGGATCGAGACGGAAAAGTTGGAAAAAATGAAAAATCTCAAATTTTTGGATAAGTCTTAAAAGAGGTGAACTTGTTATGTTCGCTTTAGAAGTTCGCCTAATGGGGTGTGGCGAACTTATTAAGTTCACTTAAACCGGCAAACTTAAACAGTTGGGTATATAAAGAACTCAGCGAACTTGACTATTTTCACATATCTTTGACTTGTGCGAACATATCCGGCGAGTTTGTTCAAAAGTGTGAACTTGTTTCTGATTTTAATTGATAAGAGTGTGAAAGTGGTTAATTGTTTATGTTTTCTATTCATTTTCAATTTGCGATTCCAGAAATGGTAGAATCATATCATTTCATCCTTTAAATTGTTCTAAATCTTAGTTTTTGTTCTCGAATTATCATCGTGGCTGTCACCCTTAATAATCATCATCAATTTGTGGTTAAAAATTGAAATTATTTGTTCCTCTAACCTAATCGAGTGTTGGGGAGTTGTTTTCTTTGCTTGATTGTAGATTATAACATCACATTTGTGGAATTCGATTTCTGTGACTGTTCAAGTGATCAGGCAACATGATTATGTGAACTTAACAAGTTTGCCTCTTGTAACTCTAAGCGAACTTGTTAAGTTCGCCTAGGGGTCCAGTAGTGTAAAGACTTGGCAAATTTTTCCAAACTTGTGATTTTTTTATTTTTATTTTTATTTTTTTTGTTTTATTATTTTATGTTTGTGTTTGGAAACATTGCGTTTATCTAATCATTTCTTTTGAACAGGTCATGGATCGTCGTGTGGAATATAAGCATTATCAGATAGCACTACTTGATCCGGAGTTGGCAGAAGCAGCAAATTATCAAGAGGTTATAAATTTTCTAAACCGGTCAAGATTGAATGTTGCTCTTTCTGCTAATCCACGCATTAGCTTGATCTATATTCATCAGTTCTGGGAGACTGCACAGCAAGATTTTGATGTTGAACAACATGTCATTCGAGCTACTATAATAAAAAAAATTGTTATTTCTGTCCAAGACACCCGAACAGCTCAAGCACTAGGTGGTGAGAATATTGACCCTATCAAATTGCCAAATACCCTAATCATGGGTTGTTTTAAGAGAATGGGATATAGAGGCAGACCAAATGATTCTCAAGCCAGGTAAGGTGGTCTAATGGGGCAATGGAGATATTTCATGCACGTGATAATTCAATGTCTCTCACCGAGGAAAGCTGGTACTGACGGGTTGAAGACATCTTTGCATGTAGCCATGGTGGCTTTGACTTTGAACAAACCGTTCAACTTTATGTTGTACATATACAGAGAGCTTGTGATGCAGATTAAACCACCTGAGGGTCAGGGCCTCCTAATGTACCCTAGATTCCTGCAGGTTATTCTGAACCATCTAATTCCTAACCTACCACCGGTGAACCCTAGATTGACTCTTACACCTATGACCAAGAGGATCTTTACCGATTGTTTGAATATTAAACAACAGAATCCGGCCTTAATTCCTATTGCTACTCCACTGTTTGGGCACATAATCAATCCTGGTTATGTTGCACCGCCAAACAACAATTGGATTCATGATGATCCTGCTTTGGAATTACCGCCTGCTGATAATCAAGACGATGAGGAGGAAGAGGAAGAGAAAGATGAAGGTGAAGGTGATGATGTGGGTGATGATGAAAATGATAGTGATGATGATGATGAGGATGGTGATGAAAATGCTGATGATGATGACAATGATGATGATAATTGTTATGCCTCAGTTTTTACCTCTAGTATCCCGGATCCTCGGATAAGTATCGGTATCCCTGATCGTTACTATGTTTCAATATCTTGATTAATTGGCCGTTGTAACAATTAATATTACGCGCTTGTTTTGACTTGGTCTTGCAGGTAACACCCATTTATCATTACTACTAGCTAAAGACATGGGATAACATTGAAGACAACGACTATATTCGTCAAAGAAGAGTTTGTAACGATCCAATTATGATAATTCTTGAATAATAACCTTTCATTTAATGTAATGTACAATATATAAAGGGCATAAGATGATCATTAGAAAAAGACACACAACATGCTCACTACACACTTGTAACACTTAGTCTTGATCTATCTGCTCTCTCATTGTACTTTTTACCGAGATTCAATAAAATAAACAAGGCAGCCCGACTTTAGTCGGCTCCAGAGGTTTTATGCCGGAGATCCCCAAAGGGTCAAGGGATTTCCTCATATATCCCTGTGTCGATTTCCTTATTAATATTGCATTTCTTACATAATTATGCAAGCACACTATCTCACTTACAAAGTTTGGCTACTTGATTATCTTGTGTAATTTTTGGCCGAAACAGTTTGGCGCCCACCGTGGGGCAAGTGGTGCTTTTCATTTTAAAATATTTACTAAAATTTGCGTTCAATCATTATTTCTCAAAAATGATTTTGAAAATGTCGTCCCAATCCAAAAATATTTATGTTTCTGCACCATCTTCAAGTTCTGGGTTGAACCACCCTATTCCTCCACCTCCATTCCAAAAGAGTGTTAATCTGCCGAAGAAAACTACATCTGCGGTTTTTCAGGATCCAGAATACCTGCTGGTGGACATGTGATCGTATCAAACAAGGATATCCTCAATCTATTCTCGGAGATTAAACAACAAATGGAGAAAAAGAGGAAGACTAACCAAATTTAGTTCACGGAGCTTGAGAAGGTTAAAGAATCAAAGAAACCAGTGGAAGTGACAACCCCATTGCAACCAAGGATCTTGGATTTCGATTATTCAGGATCCTCAGGAGTCCATAAGGGAGACTTTCTTCCCATGCAGACCAGAATCACTACTGTTGGACCAACTCCGGCTGTTAGAGTTACTACGAGTCATGATCTTGGATTTACTCCGGGATTATCATTCAAAAATCCTGATATTGGTAACACCTTTAATCAATTTTCGAACACTAACTAATCTGTGCAGGATACAGGAATCACTCCATCCATGGCCAAGGAACTGAAGAAGTTAAGGGAGATGATCTCCAGTGTACCAGGTGTAGTCCAACCTATACCGGAGATATCCTCAAGCAGTCACAGGATCTGGAGATTCGCTCCACCGATATGTGATGCTGAAATCCCAAAACACTTCCGAACTCCTAGCATGAAGCTGTAGGATGGAACTACGGATCCTGAGGAGCATGTCGCGCAATACAGGGAGAGAACGGAGATAAACTCCATTCCCTTAGACTTGAAAGAAGCTTGCCTATGCAAGGGCTTCGGCTCTACCTTAACAGGATCAGTCTTAAAATGGCTATTAAATGTTCCTCCTTATTCTATCATTTCATTTTCTCACTTAATTAATTTATTTAACAATCAGTTTTCTTGCAGCAGAACCTTTGAAAGACTAACTAGTGATTTATACAGAGTAACTCATATTGCTGACGAATCCCTTAGGGATTATGTAAGCAAGTTTGACCGGGAATCCTTTGATATCCCAAACCTTGACATTGCTACGGCAGTTCAAGCTTTCAAGATGGGATTACTAAAGGACTCCCCCTTCTACAAAGATCTCGTAATGAATCCTTGCAGGAACTTGGACGAAGTTAGGAATCAGGCTATGAGATTCATAAGACTCGAAGATAACGAGAAGATCCAGAAATGGATTAATGTGCCTTCCAACTATGATTATCCATCATCATCTTTCAAACCTCATAGATCAAAGCCTTACTCGAGAGATGACAATCACAGATTCAACATTGTGAAGGGCGGTGAGGTAGAAGAAAATTATCCTAAACTGACTGACTATTGTTTTTCTGTTGATATTTCAGGACTCATGTATGCTATATAGGATCTTGGGAACAAGGCCAGATGGCCGAGGAAAACTGACAAGGGATCCGGGTGGAAGGACAAATCCAAATGGTGTGACTATCATGAAGACTTCGGGCACATGACTGAGGATTGTGTTGCCCTTAGGAACTAGATAAGCTATCTTCTTAACAAGGGCCACTTGAAGGAACTCTTGGGCAAAAAGAAGAAAAGAATCAGAATCCTGATGTTACCCCAAGATAAGCGGCATCCCCACCTAAGGATGCAAAGGTTCCTCATTATGACAGTTTGGAAATTACTCTATATATCGCCAATCATTTCGTACGAAGGATCCTGATAGATGGAGGAAAGGTATTCATGCTGGCAATGATGGATTATTTCTCAAAATAGATGAAATGTCAAATACAGAAGAAGAAGAAGAAGAAGAGGAGGAGGAGATTCAAGATCCCGAAACTACTCAAGGATCCTGAATCTACCTATTAAAAATATTTGCAGGATGAAAATCTATTGCAGGTCCATACTTGAGAAGTTTAAAGGATCCTGAAATGCAAGAAGTCTGGAAAGACGTACGTAAAGGAGACTGTGATAATCACAATGGGGACAGAGCATTATTCTCGAAAATCCTGATGACGTGATACTACTGCCCAAAGCACCAGGAGTAAAGGGAAAAAGAAGTTATCTCATTCATAAGGCGTGATATTCTGCCAAGATCCGGGAATGCTATCCATCTCAAAGCCTATTTTATATAAGTTAGAACTTAACTTCTAACTTAAACTGGAATGAATTTTGTTCTCAATTATTTTCATTACTCCTTTATAAAGGTACTGACTTGAGCTTCGGAGGGGTGTTAACCAATCTAACACCCACCTTCACCAAGGTTTCATGTTTTTGCAGGAAGGATCTCCAAGGATCCTGACAGAAGATAGAGATTGGCCGTCTCTTCTAAGTCTAAGGTATTCTAAAATCCCTTCAAAGGTTTAAAGGCTTTCACCTTTCTAACGAGGTTGGGTTTTGACACTCCGCTTGGATGCGCACGATATCCAAGTATAGTTCGAGGTGGTGCAACCAGTCTATGTAATAATGGCTGATAATTTCATCATTGTTGGCTATATGTTGGACCTTCCGAATATTATCAATGGAGTAACACGGACGTGTTATACTTCCAGGCATGACCCAAGCAGTTTAAAATTGACATGTTAACCAAAGGTTATTGGCATTTACATGTAACTACAAGTACAACCCACTACGTTTGCATGTCCCAAGTTAATAAATCAAGATCCTGACACTCAAGCGGATTGGGGACAGCCCTGAGAATCATGAGGTACAATTTGTTTGACAGCAATAAATAGGGGACAGCTAAAAGTTATGATACTTGGAGTCTTCTTGGAATTTCTATCATTATGTGGTATGTTTATCTACCTAGCCTGATTCACGATGAAGATATTTACTTAAAATTGCTTATTAATTTTCAATTTTGGGTAGAAATATTTGATGACTAAGTCATGGTATGTTTGTAACTGATATTTTTCCAAAATATTTATTAGAAACAATATATGTTTTCATAAACCTAAGATATTATTTTCAAATGTTCATAAAGAATCTGGTATCCTAAAAGTTACTAAATCTATTTTTTCGTGTATCATAAGGTTTAATTGCCAAAGGATCCCTATTTTCTAAAAATATGTCAAAACATATCAAACACATAACAATCATGACACATAATCATAAGTTATTTACTAATATTCAGAGCGCAGGAAAATTAGTGATTCATGCTTCATCCAAAAGCTGGACCCATCCACCCGAATCACAGACCATCAGTCAAGAGTTGAAATTGTCTATCCCAAACTGAGAACCCTAAAGTAGAAAAAGTAAAATTGTTCAACAACCACAGACATGAAAAGAAAAGATTTCATGATCATAAACGAAGGAATCAAGCCCTGTTATAAGAAAATCTATTAGATTTTCTTTAATGCAGGTTCAAAATCCAAGATACTGAAAGTATGTTAATGGATGACTGAGGATATGAAGCTTCTTGTAGAAATCACTAGAAAAAAGGATAAATCGGTGGAGTGAAAGACATCGGAAAAAGGAAAAACCATCAAATATGAGAGTCGTTTTTACCTAGATCTACGCACCAATCAAGTTACATTGGTCAAAACTTTTTGAATATTGAATTTTAAAGTTTTTTTACAGCTGTCTGAATGACCTTCACAACTGTCAAAAACTAGGGGACAATTGTTATGCCTCAGTTTTTACCTCTAGTATCCCGGATCCTCAGATAAGTATCGGTATCCCTGATCGTTACTATGTTTTAATATCCTGATTAATTGACCGTTGTAACAAATAATATTACGCGCTTGTTTTGACTTGGTTTTGCAGGTAACACCCATTTATCATTACTACTAGCTAAAGACATGGGATAACATTGAAGACAATGGCTATATTCGTCAAATAAGAATTGTAACGGTCCAATTATGATAATTCCGAAATATTAGCCTTTCATTTAATGTAATGTACTGTATTTTAAGGGCATAAGATGATCATTAGAAAACGACATACAACACGCTCACTACTGACTTGTAACACTTAGTCTAGATCTATCTGCTCTCTCATTGTACTTTTTACCGAGATTCAATAAAACAAACAAGGCAGCCCGAATTTAGTCGGCCCCCGAGGTTTTATGCCGGAGATCCCCAAAGGATCAAGGGCTTTCCTCGTATATCCCTGTGTCGATTTCCTTATTAATATTGCATTTCTTACATAATTATACAAGAACACTACCTCGCTTACAAAGTTTGGCTACTCGATTATCTTGTGTAATTTTTGGCCGAAACAATAATGATGATGGTGGAAATGATGGAAGTGATGATAATGTGAATGTTGCTGTCAATGAACCTGTGTCACCTCAGCAGGTGTAAGTTGAAGATACAAGTACTAATTCCTCGGGTTCTAGTGATACAAGATTTTGGTCCTGAGTGTTATGCTCAATTGGTTAAGGTTCTTAGAGTTACTACAAATGTGTATGAAAAGAGACAGAAATCTCTTGGTAAGATGAAGGTTAAGTTACCAATACGTAAGTTTGTAAGGGGTCCTCCTCCCGATGCAGTACTTGGCAAGAGAAAGTTACAAGACGAATCATCTAGTTCTGATGATGAAGCTCCTACTGCCAAAGGACCAAAATTGATGGCTTCGGCTATTAATGCGGCACAATCTGCACAAGATAGAGAGTTTGTGGATTCTCTGATTATAAGTCCTATTCCTTCACAATCTAATACTCCTCATGTTACTCCAAATGTATCCAAAACTCAAGATGAAGCAGGTCCATCTACAAGGGATCCTCATGATGATAGAATAAATGCCTCGGAAACACAGGTTTCTGGGTTACAAACACAGGTGGATGAATTGATTGAGAGAGAAGCTCAGCGTACACTAGCTATAAATGCTTAGAACAAGGTGATTGCAGAAATGCAGATCCTTATTGGTCAGTTAATAGAGCGTCTTGATGCTCAGGGGGAAGGTCCAGGTTGATAAGTCTGCTTGTCATAGTGTTGGTGTTCAAAAGAATTCAGATGATGATGACGAACCAGATGTTGGTGATAGTTTGGGTGAGCGTCAAAACGCTAATACTAACCCCACATCATTAGCTCAAGGGGAGTCAGAAACTATTATTGAAGCCACTATGATGACCAACATAGATAAAGGAAACACAGATGCTGATGTCGATGCTGATATGTTAGATAATTCAGAAGGTTGAATGTTTGTTGGATTTGGATGAGTTTATGGATGATGAGGATGATTTAGAGGAAGGTGAGATTATGGAAGTTCAATTAGAAAGTGACAATCAGAAGGTTGTATATGAAGGGTGTGACTGATTGACTGATATGGATGTCTTTGATGATGACATAATTCCTGAAGATTTATCATAAGGGGTTGCAGAATCTGAGGAGTCTGATCCTAATCCTGATAAACAAAACCCTGATATTGTAGAGAGTGTGCCTGAAGATACAGAAATGTACAAGAATACTGGAATGTCTAAGGCACAGTGGGATGAGATGGTGAATAGCCGGAGAACTAAGTTGCCAGTTTCTCGAGTAGCACCAGTCCAAAAAGAGAGATATGTGACCAAAGAAAATTGCTCTGGCATGATTATCAGTTGGTTTTATGAAGCTGAGTTCAATATTTTTGCCTTGAAAATATCAGATGGAGTTCAGTACCTGAAGCCAATGCTGAAGTACTTTAACTCTTTGCCAAGATGTGAAGTAAATGGGTTATCAACAAAGCCCTTAATTAACCGATCACGCAATGGAATAGCTGACTCAATAGCTAGGATTATAAGAATTGAAGGTGGCTCAGGGAAATATGAAAAACTGAAACCTCAACAGGGAAAGAGAGTTAAAGAAGTTGATCCGATTACTCAAAGAGATCTATTCAAAAGATTCCTTTGAAGCTGATACCTTATGACCGCCTGAATGATTTGAAATGGTGGTACGTTGATGTCTATAGGGGTGAAGCAGTGATAGAGGATTTGAGTGGCAAGGTTGTAGTAAAGTTCTTTGATGCTATGAACCTTGTTAACTTCTCAAAGTCTGATCAGAAGATGCTGAGACGTAGAGAGATCATGTTAAATGATGAATGCAGAGAGCAGGCGTTGCAGTATAATAGAGTGTTATATGTCTTCTTAAAGAATGGAATCTGTTCAGGGAGCTCATTACCAGAGAATTGGAAGAACAATACTTGAAGATAAAGACCAAGCTGTTGTGAAGGAGGAGTATGTTAGAACTTTTAGAGTGACAACTAGCCTTTGTAATAGATTAGTCTTTATATTAAGTATTGTATTATTTTGTCTTGTAAATGTTAAGTTTGTAACAGGGGAACTTAACATGTTCGCCTGATATAGTTGAGGAGAACTTAGAATGTTCGTATTTGTGTGTGTGAGTATTCGAGACGAGAGTATGCGTTAGGATTCCGCACTACGTGTACACGCCGTGTGTTATACAACTGAGATCGATCCGTAGACCTACAAATAACATGAGCTTCTTTATTTGACTTGAATCATTTCTAATTCATATGTCTTCAGCATACCAAACAACTCAGTCATTTACAGAGTCTTTAGGTTTTCAGTTCTTTTATATGGAACTGTGTAGAGTGTCCAGCAACTTGGAAGAGATCTAATAAACATTTTGAGACATATTCATTCTGCAGCTTCACTTTAGAGCACTGTAGTTCTCCCACAAGATAGGTGTACCTGTTGTATAGAGTGGCAAGAGACTCACCATCCTTGAAGATAAAGTTTTCATACTGTTGCTATAAGATGTCTCTTCACTTTTCCTTCACTTCCTCAGATCCAGCAAACATCTTTTCAAGAGCTTCCCATAGCTCTTTGGCAGTTTTGTATTCTCTGAAGTTATTAAAAACTTAATTTGGCAAGCACATATGTATATCTCCCAAAGCTTTAAAATCTACCTGCATCTTATTGATGTCTTCTTCAGAGTACTTTAATGTTTCTTTAGGGACAGATGGACCTCCGGAATCAGCAGAGGCCACCATTGGTACATAGGGACCATCAATTATGGATCTCCACATTCCATATTCTTGATAACAGAAGAAGCTTTCCATTTTGTTCTTCCACATATCATAGTCTTCTCCAGACACCAGTCTTGGTGGTATGTTGAGGCTTCTAGTATCATCAAATCCAGTATTTTGTGCCATACTTTTGGATAGATGATTTCAGCAAAGAGATAATAGTAAACAGAACCAGAGAGTGATTAAACAAGTGTGAGTTTGTTTAATATGAGAGCCAAAGCTCTGATACCACTTGTAGGATCGGTGTTTTACAAGATGGTTCTATTTAGTTGAGATTGGCGGAAACAATCACAACTATGCAATGTAAACAAGAAACAATGATAATACTGATAAATGCAAGTTGTATTAATCTTCAAGATTTACATGTTACAAAGAAAACTCTAAGGAAGTACACTTCTACAAGTGAGAAGATACAATACATATAAAGGAACTTAGAATCAAGACAGACCCTTGATTCTAAGGATCAGATCAAACACAAGCCGTTGATCTTTGTTAGTTACAAGTTATACTACAATTGGTAGACAACTAAAAGACAAACTGCAGCAAAAAGTAAGGATCAGGTCAAAAGTCATCTTAGGAATCTTTGCAGCAGACTTCAGAAGTAGTAGCTTTGTCTTTAATCATCTGCACCAATAAAATTCCTTCTGCTGATAGATGTGTCAGTGTTGCATCAAAAGGTGTCAGTAGCAAAGTCAAAGCTTCTGATGATTTGCCTATCAGCAGCATCAATGTTTGATGCTGCTGAGAAGCCTATCAGCGGCAACTTTGGTCTTCAATAGATAAAGCTATCCGCAACATAGTTGTTCATCAGTAGGAGAACTTAACTATCCGTAGCACATGCCTTATCCGCAGCAACTTTGTAAGACAGCAAATTTGTAGAGTCCGCACCATCTATACTTTGAGAATTTTGTAGCCACCAGTCTTTATCTTTACATCCTTGGCCATGGATGGAGTAATTCTGTTATCCTGCACAGATTCATTAGTGTTCGAAAATTGGTTGAAAGTGTTACCGTTATCAGGATTTCGAAATGATCCTGGAGTAATTCCAAAATCCTGGTTTGTAGTAACTCTGACAGCTGGAGTTGGGCCAACTGCAGTGATTCCAGTTTGCATGGGAAGAACATATCCCTTATGGACTCCTGAGGATCCCGAAAAATTGAAATCCAAGATCCTGGGTTGCAACGGGGTCGTCACTTCCACTGGTTTATTTGATTCTTTGACTTTTTCAAGTTCTCTAAACAGCATCAAGTTAGCTTTTTTCTGTTGCTCCATCTGTTGCTTCATTTCCGAAAACAAATTAAGGATATCATCATTTGGGGCTAGCACAGGTCCCCCATCAGGTATCCCGGATCATGAAAAACCCACAGAAGTAGCCTTCTTTGGCAGATTGTCACACCCCGAATTACGACGGAATACGTCGGGGCGGGATATGTAGACTGTTCAAAAGCTCATGATAAAAACAAAATTGCAACATTTTATTAAACCAATTTAAAAGTACAAAAGAATATTTTTCAGACAACAATTGCTAACAACTATTCCAATTTATTTGTCACTAAGTCCATATGCTCCTATGTGATAAACTTGTACGTCAAAACAATTCCACTTGGAACATGTTGAAAATAAGAGGGTCAACTATAAATAGTTGGTGAGCATACATAGGTTTAAATATCTCAATTACTTTTCAAGTGTTGTATACAATTCACATGACATGTGGTAAATAAGGCATTTATGGAGAATCTATAATTAAACTAGCTGCACAATCAAACCTTGTGACTGAAGGGCATAACAACACGCTGATACTAACCCCACATCATTAGCTCAGGGGGAGTCAGAAACTATTATTGAAGCCACTATGATGACCAACATAGATAAAGGAAACACAGATGCTGATGTCGATGCTGATATGTTAGATAATTCAGAAGGTTGAATGTTTGTTGGATTTGGATGAGTTTATGGATGATGAGGATGATTTAGAGGAAGGTGAGATTGTGGAAGTTCAATTAGAAAGTGACATTCAGAAGGTTGTATATGAAGGGTGTGACGGATTGACTGATATGGATGTCTTTGATGATGACGTAATTCCTAAAGATTTATCAGAAGGGGTTGCAGAATCTGAGGAGTCTGATCCTAATCCTGATAAACAAAACCCTGATATTGTAGAGAGTGTGCCTGAAGATATAGAAATGTACAAGAATACTGGAATGTCTAAGGCACAGTGGGATGAGATGGTGAATAGCCGGAGAACTAAGTTGCCAGTTTCTCGAGTAGCACCAGTCCAAAAAGAGAGATATGTGAACAAAGAAAAGTGCTCTGGCATGATTATCAGTTGGTTTTATGAAGCTGAGTTCAAGCTTTTTGTCTTGAAAATATTAGATGGAGTTCAGTACCTGAAGCCAATGCTGAAGTACTTTAACTCTTTGCCAAGATGTGAAGTAAATGGGTTATCAACAAAGCCCTTGATTAACCGATCACGCAATGGAATAGCTGACTCAATAGCTAAGATTATAAGATTTGAAGGTGGCTCAGGGAAGTATGAAAAACTGAAACTTCAACAGGGAAAGAGAGTTAAAGAAGTTGATCCGATTACTCAAAAGGTGATCTGGAGATACAAGTTCAAGCCTGTGAGATCTATTCAAAAGATTCCTTTGAAGCTGATACCATTTGAAATGGTGTTACGTTGATGTCTATAGGGGTGAAGCAGTGATAGAGGATTTGAGTGGCAAGGTTTTAGAAAAGTTCTTTGATGCTATGAACCTTGTTAACTTCTCAAAGTCTGATCAGAAGATGCTGAGACGTAGAGAGATCATGTTCATTGATGAATGTAGAGAGCAGACTTTGCAGTATAAGAGAGTGTTAAATGTCTTCTTAAAGAATGGAATCTGTCCAGGGAGCTCATTACCAGAGAATTGGAAGAACAATACTTGAAGATAAAGACCAAGCTGTTGTGAAGGGGAAGTCTGTTGGAACTTTTAGAGTGACAACTAGCCTTTGTAATAGATTAGTCTTTATATTAAGTATTGTATTATTTTGTCTTGTAAATGTTAAGTTTGTAATAGGGGAACTTAACATGTTCGCCTGATATAGTTGAGGAGAACTTAGAATGTTCGTATTTGTGTGTGTGACTATTCGAGATGAGAGTATGCGTTAGGATTCCGCACTACGTGTATGCGTCGTGTGTTATACAGCTGAGATCGATCCGTAGACCCTCCGGGACCTACAAATAATATGAGCTTCTTTATTTGACTTGAATCATTTCTAATTCATATGTCTTCAGCATACCAAACAACTCAGTCATTTACAGAGTCTCCAGGTTTTCAGTTCTTCTATATGGCACTGTGTAGAGTGTCCAGCAACTTGGAAGAGATCTAATAAACTTTTTGAGACATCTTCATTTTGCAGCTTCCCTTTAGAGCACTGTAGTTCTCCAACAAGATAGGTGTACCTGTTGTATAGAGTGGCAAGAGACTCCCCATCCTTGAAGAGAAAGTTTTCATACTGTTGCTTCAAGATGTCTCTTCTCTTTTCCTTCACTTCCTCAGATCCAGCAAACTTCTTTTCAAGAGCTTCCCATAGCTCTTTGGCAGTTTTGTATTCTCTGAAGTTATGAAAAACTTCATTTGGCAAGCACATCTGTATATCTCCCAAAGCTTTAAAATCTACCTGCATCTTATTGATGTCTTCTTCAAAGTACTTTAATGCTTCTTTAGGGACAGATGGACCTCTAGAATCAGCAGAGGCCACCATGGGTACATAAGGACCATCAATTATGGATCTCCACATTCCATATTTTTGATAACAGAAGAAGCTTTCCATTCTGTTCTTCCACATATCATATCTTCTCCAGACACCAGTGTCGGTGGTCTGTTGAGGCTTCTAGTATCATCAAATCCAGTATTTTGTGCCATACTTTTGGATAGATGATTTCAGCAAAGAGATAATAGTAAACAGAACCAAAGAGTAATTAAACAAGTGTGAGTTTGTTTAATATGAGAGCCAAAGCTCTGATACCACTTGTAGGATCGGTGTTTTACAAGATGGTTCTATTTAGTTGAGATTTGCGGAAACAATCACAACTATGCAATGTAAACAAGAAACAATGATAATACTGATAAATGCAAGTTGTATTAATCTTCAAGATTTACATGTTACAAAGAAAACTCTATGGAAGTACACTTCTACAAGTGAGAAGATACAATACATATAAAGGAACTTAGAATCATGACAGACCCTTGATTCTAAGGATCAGATCAAACACAAGCCGTTGATATTTGTTAGTTACAAGTTATACTACAATTGGTAGACAACTAAAAGACAAACTGCAGCAAACAGTAAAGATCAGGTCAAAAGACTTCTTAGGAATCTTTGCAGCAGACTTCAGAAGTAGTAGCTTTGTCTTTAATCATCTGCACCAATAAAATTCCTTCTGTTGATAGATGTGTCAGTGTTGTATCAAAAGATGTCAGTAGCAAAGTCAAAGCTTCTGATGATTTGCCTATCAGCAGCATCAATGTTTGATGCTGCTGAGAAGCCTATCAGCGGCAACTTTGGTCTTCAATAGATAAAGCTATCCGCAACATCGTTGTTCATCAGCAGGAGAACTTAACTATCCGTAGCATATGCCTTATCCGCAGCAACTTTGTAAGACAGCAAATTTGTAGAGTCCGCACCATCTATACTTTGAGAATTTTGTAGCCACCTGTCTTTATCTTTACATCCTTGGCCATGGATGGAGTAATTCTGTTATCCTGCATAAATTCATTAGTGTTCGAAAATTGGTTGAAAGTGTTACCGTTATCAGGATTTCGAAATGATCCTGGAGTAATTTCAAAATCCTGGTTTGTAGTAACTCTGACAGCTGGAGTTGGGCCAACTACAGTGATTCCAGTTTGCATAGGAAGAACATATCCCTTATGGACTCCTGAGGATCCCGAAAAATTGAAATCCAAGATCCTGGGTTGCAACGGGGTCGTCACTTCCACTGGTTTATTTGATTCTTTGACTTTTTCAAGTTCTCTGAACAGTATCAAGTTAGCTTTTTTCTGTTGCTCCATCTGTTGCTTCATTTCCGAAAACAAATTAAGGATATCATCATTTAGGGCTAGCACAGGTCCCCCATCAGGTATCCCGGATCATGAAAAACCCGCAGAAGTAGCCTTCTTTGGCAGATTGTCACACCCCGAATTACGACGGAATACGTCGGGGCGGGATATGTAGACTATTCAAAAGCTCATGATAAAAACAAAATTGCAACATTTTATTAAACCAATTTAAAAGTACAAAAGAATATTTTTCAGACAACAATTGCTAACAACTATTCCAATTTATTTGTCACTAAGTCCATAAGCTCTTACGTGATAAACTTGTACGTCAAACAATTCCACCTAGAACATGTTGAAAATAAGAGGGTCAACTATAAATAATTGGTGAGCATACATAGGTTTAAATATCTCAATTACTTTTCAAGTGTTGTATACAATTCACATGACATATGGTAAATAAGGCATTTATGGAGAATCTATAATTAAACTAGCTACACTATCAAACCTTCTGACTGAAGGGCATAACAACACATGCTATCCTAATGAAGTGCATAACAATAAATGTTATCCTGGTGTAGGGCATAACAAACAATTGTTATCCTGATGTAATGTCGGTAACAATCACCCTACATGGGTGGGTTTGTTAGACACAATAGATCTATCAATGTTACTGTTAGCTTGTACAAAGTTAATGATTGCACGAGTTTGTCATGTATATACAGCCTTAACTAATAGAAATCAAGCACAAATGCACAAATTACGCAAATAGTCATAATGTAGAATTGTATATTGTAATTGTAATTAGTTTTCAATGCAAATCATGTTTCACCTCAAAATGTACAAAATGAAAAAGGGGCTATGTAAACCCACCTGTAATAGTAGTTTGCATATCACACGAGCAATATGATGTACCAATGGTTTGCTAACCACAAGGTTAACCTAGAATTGAATTTTGTGGATTGCATTCAATGACATGCATAAATGACTAGGGCAAAGTCTAAAGTACGAGGGGTTGAATCAAAATTGGGTTGGTCGAACGAGGGGACTTGTTTGTGTACAAGGTTGTTTATGTAATGATTGTGTGTAAAAATAAGTATGATTGAATTTGTTTTTAATTAAAACGAGTAGGAGTAATTTGTTTATCTAAAGTATGTATCTTTGTTTAAAAGAGAAAATATGTGCTTAAGGTTTAAATAAAGTTATTTAGTTTTAAATAAATTTATGTAATTAAATAAATAAGAATCTTTTTATCTACTTAATTAAGATAAGTATAATAATATAAATATACATATTAATATAATTTAGAAAATTACATTGTAAATGTTTAATATATTAAACCCTAGTTAGATTATTTATTTTAGGGAAAAAATGATTTATTTGTAAGTTATGAAAACGTTTGTGTACACCTTTACAAAATGAAAATGTATTTATAAAATCTAATCACTATTTATATATTATCTAAGTATTTTAAATGTGTTGTTCCAAAATAATCATTTTATTTAAATGATTTTTTTCATGTTAAAATAAAGTTTAAATACAAATTAAATTGTAACACTCATTGTTTTTATTTAACGTGTAACATCCATGCCTTTCCTGTCACTATTTTAATTTATTTTATACGATAATGGTACATCACTTCAAACCCATTTTGCCCGACAACCAATTTAACACTAATCATCATTTTAACACGTAGCAATTTGAAATTTCATCCTTACGTATATAGACTATTTCATAATTAGATTTAAATAACAAATATATGTACTTCTATATATATGTGCTTTGTTATGATAACCAAATCAGTACATAAAATTTGGCGAGTCTTAAACCTGTATTTACAACTTTTCATATGTATATATGTATCTATTTATAAAAAAATATGCAACTATATATATGTTGGATGATATTAAATAAACCATTCCTATTTTATAATTTATAAATACATAAAACATATATGTATTTGGTTGTATGAAATATACGGGTTAAACTTATTATTTTTATAAAACTTAGTTATTTATAATGTTAACACATTGGTCTTGAACCCCCCCCCCCCCCCAGGCACTGGACTCAAAATTCTGAACCCACACTTGCATTTGGACCTTGCACCTCAAGCTTGAACCCCAATCATGGAATTTGAACACTTGGCCGTCCCCTTTGCCTTTCCAAAAGTCAACCGAAACGAATATTTGCAATCTGACAATGAAATCGATCAAACCCGAACGCAATGAACTTGCCTTGTATAACTGAAGGATTCTCGATCAGTTTCTAATCAAATTAACATACCCGTCCGACTAATTAAGTGGGCGAATTCAAAATTTAAACATTCTGACCAATTACGGTCAAACCGGGTTCGAATTGTTTCCAAATCAGGGAAAGACGACGCTCTATGACCCGCAAATCACGCTTAATCACCCCTCACATGTATTCAGTCCTTAATCGCGACCCAATTCACCCACAATTAGACGAATTTACACGTAATCGCTAGTAACAGTTGTCATCCTCAAAGCATGAATCCATTCGAATAATTAAGATGAAATTGATAGATCAAAATCACTCCCTCACCATCGTTCAATCTCTCACAAACACTCCCAACCCTCCCTCGACCTGTATTGCCCCTCTAGAACCCTATCAAGCTCCAAGAGCACCGAATCCTTTCTTTCTGTCGATCACCTCCATTTCGTAACCATTCCAGGT
Source organism: Smallanthus sonchifolius (assembly GCA_023525975.1). Lineage (NCBI taxonomy): Eukaryota > Viridiplantae > Streptophyta > Magnoliopsida > Asterales > Asteraceae > Smallanthus > Smallanthus sonchifolius. The sequence goes on from CM042045.1 coordinate 32,823,430, forward strand.
AAATGTTACATCAATAGTTTCATTTCAATCTAAGGATCAAAAGCCCCATGGTTTGGGCTTTTGATTCGGTGTAATCGGGTGTAATGGTATGGCTAGGGTTGGCTGTTACAATCGGGGACGAAGGGACTGGTAGGTTGGGAGTCTTTTAGTTTTCGCACCCGATTCTTGTCAAAACATCTGCTGAAAACAGGATGATTAATCCACTCATCTCCTACACATGTGGTTGCAGGTTCGATGCCCATTCCCGCACACTTTTTGCCTCGTGTTAATACCCAAACTTGTCCCCCTTCTGTCTTTGCATTTAAGCAATGTAAAGTGAGTTTTATCACCATAAGCCCCTCTGGTCTAGTGGTAACCCAAATGACGCGCACACACGCCACCCGGGTTCGAACCGGGTGGCCTGTTTATTTATTTAAATCGATTTTAGTGTTACAAATAATGGTATAAAAATTATTTTATAAACTCTACATTTTTTTTGAAAAGAATAAAACGAAAGTTTATGAATTTTAACATAAAATAACTATTTTTTACAAATTTAGTTGTTAGGATTTCATTTTAATTATTTCAAGGAATACATATAGATTTTTAAATAATTAAACAAAGGAATTAATTTCCTAAGTTACAAATGTTGTGACAAGATTTTATAAAAGTATTTTTCTTTGAAACAAGTTTACAAAGTTTTATAAAATTTAAGATATATATTTAAAACAAATAAAATTTTATCTAAATATGTATTTTTCATATTTATTAGAAGCACATATCTATTCTAAATGATAAATAAATAAATGAATTTATTTATTATTCATAGGATTTACATTTACATTCCATTTAGAGTTAAAATTGTGTTTAACATTAGTTTTTATAACCTAATATATTTTACTATAATTTGACACATTTTCATAACTAAATATATAAGCTTATTTATTTAAATTATATTTGAAACAATATAATTACATACTACCTTTCTAAATAAATAAATCTAATTTATTTAGTTATTCAAACCCAAACCCTAAATCAGTTACAACTAAAAACATATACTTCACACTTTCATTTTATTCAAACTCTTATTCAAAGTTAAACACAAACCTTTACACGATCCTCCTATATGATATACACGAATTCGTTGTACAAGTCCCTACACTCGCTCCCATTGAAAACCCTAGACTGCCTTAGACATTTGTGCATGTTATTAATTCATATCCATATACACTTTTACTCTAGGTTAACTTTATGTGAATTACAAGGATTGTTAGGACATAAATGTATGACAAAAGCTTGTAATAGTTTAGATCTTATTGTCATTATATTTTTGTTGTAAGGCCCCTTTCCCGGGTAACCTCACTTGTTGGAATTAGTTATAAATACTGAACTTAAATTAAAAACATTCAGAAGTAGCGGAAGCAAACATCATTCAAATACATAACCTAACAGCGGAAGTCTTAACAAATAAAAACATAACATTGTCTTAACATATAAAAAGTGGGATGTCAGTCTCGTGTCGGGTAACCATCACGCCTTCGCATGGCCCTTCCTTTCATTACCTGAAATGTATACTAAAAGTCCGCTAACGCTGGTGAGTTCTAGTTTAAAAGCAATCAGACATATCATTTATCTTATCGTTAAGTATTATATATATATAATATACATGCATTAGCATATTCTTTGTCTTACTGTTCTCACGTAAATTCATACCGAGTATATACATATGTATATACATACTTAATTTGGGGAGAACATTCATTGGTCATACACATAGGAGTGATCAACCCGTCATACTTGTCGCGAATGTCACAAAGACAACGCAGTGAGAACTACCGTCGTAACCCTTTTCATAAACCGTCCGGCTCTAGAAAACCGTCCGTCGAAACATAAATCCGTCCGGCAACCTTTGTCCGTCCACTCTTAAACCGTCCTACCCTCGTAGTCCGTTCATTCGCCCGTCTGCCCTAGGGCATCTGTTTCCCACGTGGCTATTATATATACAACCGTTATACATGTAATAAGGCATTTGCTTCGACCATCCATGAGAACCTTTTATACGTCCTAGCTTGCGAAGGAAAGTTTTTGTCCCGGTTGTAAAATAGTCACGTGGTCGTCCGTCTACCGAAGTAGCCGTTGTCATCGAAGCGTCCATAATGTTTACATACATTCATAACATGCAATATATATAATATAAAACAAGATTTCATTCATTCACATTATGTCCTTCATTCATTCACATTATGTCCTTCTTTCATTCATTCTTTATAATCATACGTTTCATTCTTTGTTCATAATTCATTTTCATATATAGGTATATATATATATATATATATATATATTTGTATACCACGTAAGATCACATTGACATTCATAGCATTTATTCATTTAGTGTATACACTTCAGCCCTAAAACATTAAAAATGATTTGCACATAACATAGAAGGGGGCACATAGAACTCACCTGATGAGCTAGTCTCGTCCTGTCCTATCCGCGGTCCAATGAGTGCCACACACGATCTGGATTTGTTAATTACACAAACATTAATCCCGACTCTAACGGTTAAATCATTCTGAATTAAGCGACTATAATGACTTCACTAACGGCCTGCTGCATGCGTACTTGCTAAGTGCGCAGGACCATACTCATGCGTACTTGACAAGTACGCAGAACATTCTTCTTGCGTACTTGATAAGTACGAATGATCTTCCTCATGCGTACTTGATAAGTACGTAGGACATCCTTCTTGCGTATTTGATAAACAAGACCTGCTTCCCCATCAAGTCCGAAATTCTTGCATGTTAACCCGATCATGCTAATCTTACAACTTTCTTTGATCAAAATGTGCGGTTTTCATTCTAGATGCTAGTTTTAAGCTTATTTTCAAGTTTCATCCATAAAAACATCTCCTATTTAGCTAAAACCTGAAAAACCCCAAAACGGACAAAAACTCAGATTTGGGTCGAATCGTTACCTGGATTGGGATTCAGATTCGGAGGTTTTGCTCACGAGCTTAGTAGTAAAGTTCTCCTTCTATTTCGGGTCGATCCGTCAACTTTCTCTCTCAAGGCCCGAGCTCTCCTTCCTCTCTCTAGATTGCAAGTTGTGGAAGAAATGAGAGTCTAAGGCTGTCTTGACCTTTATATACTTGGGCTTCCCTCGGCCCGTTGGAGCCGAGCCCAAGCCCATCCATTTTTCTTTCATTTTTGACGGTTAAATCTCTATTGCGTTATTATTTATTTATTTACTATTTTTGGGACGTTACAAGTCTACCCTCCTTAAAGAGGCTTCGTCCTCGAAACCGTTTATACGTTAAACAATTGAGGGTATAGTCCCCTCATCTCGACTTCTTTTTTTCCCACGTCACTTCTGACCCTTTTCTATGCTTCCATTGTACTTTAACTAATTGAATCGACTTATTGCGTAGTCGTTTCTCAGCTTGGTCAATAATGGCTATTGGTTCCTCCACATAATTTAAACTGTTATCTACTTCAATCTTGTCGTAAGGTATGTGAGCTGTGTCGTTAGCTAGGCACTTGCGTAGGTGCGACACGTGGAACGTAGGGTGTATTCCACTAAGCTCAACGGGTAGGTCGAGTCTTTAAGCAACTTGACCCACTCTCGCTAAAATCTTGAAAGGTCCGACAAACCTTGGACTTAGTTTGCCACGTTTTCTGAATCGAATGATTCCTTTCCATGGTGATACCTTTAACAGTACCATGTCCCCCACTTGAAACTCTAAATCCCTTCTTCTCTTATCCGCGTATGATTTCTGTCTGTCTTTTACGGCTTTCATTCGAGCCTTGATTTGATCAAACTTCTCGGAAGTAACTTTGACCACTTCGAGACTTGCAAAATCCTTTTGTCCAATTTCCCCCCAACAAACCAGGGTCCTGCATCTCCTCCCATACAACATTTCAAATGGCGGCATGCCAATAGTTGAGTGATAGCTGTTGTTATATGAAAATTCTGTCAATTATATAGGTCTGGAGCATGTCCTCCAAGGTATGAATGGTCCTTTTCGATTGTCCATCGGTTTGGGGGTGGTAAGCGGTGCTGATGTTCTGTCTAGTGCCCATTGCTTCGTTGAATTTTGTCACACCCCGACCGATGGCGGAATCATCGGGGCGGGAAATGTAGACTGTTCATATCACATGGTTGACTAAATTGAAATATATTAAAGTCAAATTTCCATTTCAAATAATCCAAGTACAAATCAAATTCAAACAAAAAAACATAAATAACTCATAGAATTCTTGATTTAAATTGCTAAGTCCAAATCCTATATTGAGCACGTCTTGAATCATTCTCACATATTAGGGCCTGAAACATGAATAAAATAAAGTCAACTAAAACGTTGGTGAGTATAACACAGTTGTATATGGATAGCATATAGTTGAAAACAAATCCTTTACAAAACATGATAAAATAAGGCATTTATGGGGAGCAGCTATTGTGTAATCAAGTACAACCAAACCTTTGTAACTAGTATGCAAATTGTGTTGTCGGTATCAATCACCTCCACTTGGGTGGGTTTGTCAGACTCAATAGATCTATCATTGAAAACCGTCGGCTTGTATAGTTAATGATTGCACATAAGTTTTCACAAAGATTAGCACAACTAGCACTCGGGCACAAAGCTCAAATTTTGCACACATGTATGTAAATAGGATTTTGCACTTGTGTTGTTTGTGTAAATGTAAATGTGTAATGTGTATAAAGTTCATGTTCCACCCCAAAAGTGTAAAAGAGTAAAAAGGGGTTGTGAATACTTACTTGGTATGCAGGTGTAGCTAACAAAGAGTATAGATAAAATGAGGGTCCTTGATACGCACGGGTTAACCTAGATAGTAATGTATATTGAATCAAATAGGTGCACAAAGTTTAAGTCTAACATTGAAGGTTGAATTTGTGTATAAAAAGTATTAAATAAAATATATAAGGTTGTAGTAAACATTTTTGAAACATTTGATTAAAGTTTGGAATTGAAAAATGGAATTTTTATAAAATAGTTGATTATGAAAATAATGCATGTGATAATGTAATTTAATAAGTAAATAAATGATTATAGTTTATGAAATAATGTAAATATTGATTGTAATTAAGTATAAATAAATAAATGATTTTTGTTTAAATATGAATTAAATAAATAATTATTATCTTATTTATTTATAAACTTTGTAACTTAATCATTTAAAACATCATTTATGTGTAAGATAAATATAAATTTCATTTTTATAATTTTTTTAAATAAACTTTCAAATAAATAATATTTATGTCCAGATTAAACTTTAAATCTTTTCAAGTACAGAAAACATATTTTTTATAAAATTTGAAACATTTACTGATTGAAAAATATAAAATTATAATTCTGTTAAAAGTTCTGAGTCACACACGATCGTGCCTCGGAAGGGCACGATCGTGCTCAAGCCACGGGCGCGACCGCGCTAGTCGGGGCGCGACCGGGTTGATCAACAGTGGGCACAAACTAGACAAGTCAACAGGCACGACCATGCCTTGGCTCGGCACGGTCGTGTCTATGATTTTTAGACATAACAGAGGCTAGCCCAAAGGCATGACTAGGTCTGGACACACGACCGCGCTGCTAGTCGGCACGACCGCGCTACATGGGGCACGGCCGCGCTAGATGATTAGCGCGACCATGTCTCTTCCAAATCAGACACGAATTGAACAAATCTTGTGTTTATAGCGTTGGAATTGATAGGGCTTTTGATTACTGAGTTGTTACGAGTCTATTCATATAAATTAATTGTATGTAAATCGTGTTTAAGTATGGATTCGATTAAATCATTTTTATTAAAATGAGAAATCGGGTTCAGGATGATTTCTATGATGGAAGCCCCAATTAACAGAGGACTTTTGTTATAAGGACTAAATCGACTGAGAAAAAGGTGATAATTACCTTGGAGAGTATCGGATTGATAGAAAGCAGTAGAAGAAAGTTCCGGCGTCGGCGATAACGGCTTCCGGCGACTTCGACTGCAATTCCGGCTAAACTACGGAGTCCAGTAATAATAGAGGAGATTGCTGAAAAGGATTCCTTGACTGCTTGGGAGAAATTTGATCGAAATGAGGGATTTGAGTTTTGAGAGAATGATCGATGGTTTCTAGAGAGGAGTTTTGTATTTTGATGGTAATAGTTGCGATTGGCCAAGATATTTTCTTTGATAACGAAGGTATAACGTAAATCGGGTTTGAATTCGAACGATCGAGCGTTTTTGGAATCTCATTTACGTTTTAACTGTTACGCAGGCGCGACCGTGCCAAAAATAGGCGCGACCGTGCTTAGGCACCGGGCGTGATCGTTCCAGGACCAGTCACGCGATCGTGCCGAGGCACTTGGAGCGACCGTGCCAGGACGAAGCACGACCGTGCTAATTAGGGTTTCTTGATAAATTTTCAACTTTTAGTCCTTGACTTTTCAGGTTTGATAAGTTTGAATTAAATAGTTTCCTGCATAGTGTTTAAATGTATATAATTGCGTAAAACTTGCGAATTTGTATCGAATCATTGCATTTAGTTTTTTACGGGAAATAGAACAAGACAGTGCACGAGTATTGAGTTCGAAATGCATTACATTGAATGGAAAATATGAATACTAAAAATCAGAAATGTTACAATCTCCCAATGTTGAGAGAATTTCGTCCCGAACTTTAGCTAGGGGAAACAACAGTATCAATAAAAAGATGAGGGTACTTGAGCTTCATTTGGTCTTCTCGTTCCCAAGTGAACTCAGGACCACGCTTAGATTCCCAACGAACTTTGACAATAGGAATGCGACTTCGCTTGAGCTGTTTGACTTCACGATCCATAATTTCCACCGGTTTCTCAACGAAGTGCATCGTTTCATCAATGCGCACGTCGTCAAGCGGTATATGGAGATTTTCATCAGCGAGACACTTCTTCAGATTAGATATATGAAATGTAGGATGCACATTGCCAAGAGATGGAGGTAACTCGAGCTTGTAGGCCACCTTCCCATTCCTTTCAAGGATCTTGAATGGACCAACATAACGAGGTGCTAACTTGCCTTTCTTTCCAAAACGGATCACGCCCTTCCATGGAGACACCTTTAGAAGAACAAGGTCACCGACTTGGAATTCCAAGGGTTTTCGACGTTTGTCGGCATAAATCTTTTGCCGACTCCTCACTACTCGAATATTGTCACGGATTTGAATAATCTTGTCGGATGTTTCTTGAATTAACTCGGGACCAGTGATTTGTGCTTCACCAATCTCGTTCCAACAGATAGGAGAACGACACTTGCGACCATAGAGAGCTTCGAATGGAGCCATGTTGATACTTGTGTGGTAGCTATTGTTGTAAGAAAACTCAATGAGGGATAGATGTGAATCCCAATTGCCACCAAAATCGATTACACAAGCTCTAAGCATGTCTTCAAGAGTTTGGATTGTTCGCTCGGTTTGACCATCAGTTTACGGATGGTAAGCCGTGCTCAAATCCAATCGAGTACCAAGAGCCTTTTGGAGAGATTGCCAAAATCGAGAGGTGAACAAAGCTTCTCTATCGGATATTATGTTCACGGGAACACCATGACGGCTCACAATTTCATCAATGTAAATTCGGGCTAGTTTCTCCACTTTGAAGTCTTCGCAGATAGGCAAGAAATGAGCGGATTTAGTGAGACGATCAATGATCACCCAAATACTATCATATCCACTCGAGGTGCGAGGGAGTTTGTTAATGAAATCCATAGCTATATTCTTCCATTTCCACACGGGAATTTCTGGTTGTTCGAGTAAACCGGATGGACGTTGATGTTCGGCTTTGACTTTGGAACAGGTTAAGCATTTGGCCACATAAAGAGCTATGTCTTTCTTTATACCGGGCCGCCAATAAAGTTGGCGAAGATCTTGGTACATTTTATCCGCACCAGGATGAATAGAATAACGAGTCTTATGAGCCTCGTTCATGAGAAATGCACGGAGATTGTCGCGATCAGGAACACAAATACGGTTCAAGTAATAGAGTAAGCCATTGGGTTTTGATTCAAGAAGGAGTTCAACACCACATGACATTTCTTCGTACATGTTACCCTCGGTTACCGAGACGTGTTGAGCTTCTAAGATACGGGTTTGAATATCGGTTTGAATACGGGCACAATGAAGCATAACATGGTCCTTTCGAATCAAAGCATCGGCTACAACATTCGCTTTGCCGGGATGGTAACGAATCTCGCAGTTGTAGTCGTTAAGGAGTTCGACCCAACGTCGTTGCCTCATATTGAGTTCTTTTTGGTTGAAAATATGTTGAAGACTTTTGTGGTCGGTGAACACCACACATTTCGTGTCATATAGGTAATGTCTCCAAATCTTTAACGCGAATACGACCGCACCCAACTCGAGATCGTGCGTCGTATAATTCTTCTCATGAACTTTGAGTTTCCTTGATGCATAAGCGATTACTTTGCCTCGTTGCATGAGAACACAACCAAGACCTTGGTTAGAAGCATCACAACAGACAACTAAATCATCAATTCCATCGGGGAGAGTCAATATGGGAGCATTGCACAACTTTTGCTTGAGGGTTTGGAAAGCTTCTTCTTGTTTCGGTCCCCATTCATAATTCTTACCCTTGTGGGTCAAAGCGGTAAGAGGGACAACAATCTTTGAGAAGTTTGAGATGAAACGACGATAATAACCCGCAAGACCAAGAAATGAACGAACTTCGGTAGGAGTCTTCGGGGCATTCCAATTCTTAACCGTTTCAATCTTAGCAGGATCAACATGAATACCCTTGTCGTTGACGATGTGACCAAGAAATTGAACTTCCTTTAGCCAGAATTCACATTTGGAGAATTTGGTATATAGTTGTTCTTTTCTCAAGAGATCCAAAACCAGTCTAAGATGTTCTTCATGGTCGGCTTTAGTCTTGGAATAGATTAAGATATCATCAATGAAAACGATCATGAATTTATCAAGGTACGGTTTGCACACAAGATTCATGAGATCCATGAAAACTGCGGGTGCATTGGTTAACCCGAAAGGCATAACCATGAACTCGTAATGACCATACCTTGTTCGAAAAGCAGTCTTAGGAATGTCATCTTCTTGAACACGAAGCTGATGATAACCGGATCGAAGATCAATCTTCGAGAAGCAAGTAGAACCTTGAAGTTGATCAAAGAGGTCATCAATCCTAGGCAAAGGATAACGGTTTTTGATAGTAAGCTTGTTGAGTTCGCGATAGTCAATACACATACGAAATGATCCATCCTTCTTTTTAACGAATAAGACGGGTGCACCCCACGGTGAATGACTTGGGCGAATGAAACCTTTGTCGGAGAGCTCTTGAAGTTGACTTGCACGCTCTTGCATTTCAGAAGGTGCAAGACGATAAGGAGCTCTAACAATGGGGTTAGCTCCAGGTATAAGATCAATACGGAACTCTACTTAACGAACGGGAGGAAGACCAGATAAATCCATTGGAAAAACTTCGGGGAAATCCCGAATGATCGGAATGTCTTGGATACTCTTCTCCTTGACATCCTTTTGAACAATATGAGCTAAGAAAGCAATGTACTTCTTTCGTAAGTACTTTTGAGCGGTAGTACACGACATCAACTTAAGTCCCTTGCAAGGCTTTTCACCAAAAACCCTTAAGGTTTCTCCCGATGGTAGCGGAATTCGGATACACTTTTCAAAGCAAATGACTTCGGCATGATGATTTGATAGCCAATCCATACCTATGATAATATCAAAGCTTCCTAGTGGCATTGGAACAAGGTTAATTGGGAATGAATGGTCATTTAGTTCTAAGGAGCAATCATAAATAATGGAGTTAATTGTAAGGGAGTCACCATTCGCTATTTCAACGGTGAAGGTTTTCTCTAATTGGGATCGTGTCTTTGCAAGTAAAGGCTCAAAATTAAGTGACACAAAACTTTTATCGGCACCGGTATCGAACAAAATGGAGGCATATTGACTATTAACAAGGAACGTACCATTAACCACATCGTTGTTGGCTTGAGCTTCGTTGGCGTTTATGTGAAACGCACGCCCAAGAGCTCCACCTTGTCTAGCATTTGCAAGTCTTGGACATTGATCACGAAAATGGTTCGGGTCACCACACTCATAGCAAGAACGCCCATTAGCAATGGTGGGAGCACCTTGATTAGACACTTGAGGTACGGTTCGGTTTGGAGGGTGAATTTGGCCCGCAAGAGCTTTGGCCCTACAAACATTGATAGTATGACCATATCTCCCACAATGAGTACAAAGGCGACATGGGATAGTTTGAGGATGATGATAATTGCAGGTGGCACAAAGAGGGTAGATCCCAACATATTGCTTTTTAGCCGGCGCTTGAACCATAGGTGCAGCTTGGTTGACGGGAACAGCAGGAGTAACCACAGCAAAATTTCTAACCTTCCTCTTTCTATTATTACGAGAGGGCTCGGTTGTGGCTTATTTGTTGTGAGTAGGAGGGGTTACGGTTTCAGAAACTTTCTTAGAACTCTTTTTGGTAAGAGTTCCAGCTTTCACATGATTATCAGTTAAGGTAGCGGATAGACGAATAACATCCTCCAGAGTAGCAGGATTTCTACCTAAGACAGTATCTTGGATTTGTCTTGGTAGCCCACCAATATACTTTTCGATACAACGGGACAAAGGAGTGACCATGTGGGGCACGAGAAGACTCAACTCATGGAACCGAGTTGTATATGCTAAGCTTTCCCCACTATCTTGGGCAAGATCCCAAAATTCAGCTTCTAACTTTTTCACTTCATTTCGAGGGCAGAACTCCTCGGTCATAAGCCTTTTGACCTCATCCCAAGGTAAGGCCATAGCTATGTCAACACCCCTATTCCTTTTCTCCCCATTCCACCATGTAAGAGCCCGTTTTTGTAGGACACTTGTAGCATGACGAACACGGAGGTTGTCGGGACAGTCACTATTGAGAAAGGTATTCTCAATGCTTTCAAACCATTGAAGGAGTCCAGTAGCTCCTTCGGTACCAAAGAACTTGAGGGGATTGCACGAGTTGAAGTGTTTGAAGGTGCATTGAGATGGATTGTTACCACCATTTCCACCATTTCCACCATTATTACCACTATTGCTTCCATTTCCACCATTGTTGCCATTGGTGGCACCATTGGCTTGGGTGAGTTGTGTCACCAATTGGGTAAGAATAGCAGCAATGTCGGTGTTGGCGTTGGTTGCGGGGGCACGATGAGGAGGCATTCTATAGATTTTCACAAGACAAGAAAGATTGTAAGAACTTATGAGATTTGATAGGGTTTAATAGAATGAGAAAATAAAAATAGATATTCTTAGTTTGGATTGTACTCAAAAGTGACAAAATCACTTGAATACCATGGCACATTAAGGTTAATTAAACTTATATAATTTTCAAGGAGACATGCTTTAGCCTATAAGTAAACACTCATCTCGGGAATTCCCAGGAAAGCATACGGGTCCCTCGGTTGATTGGGATTTATGCGAAATGCTTTCCTAGACAGAAAACCCAAAATACAGGTGTCACCCTTCCAGATTGCACGTGTCCTCAAATAATTTAACAAGTTTAAAAACCTTAACGAAGAAAAATAAAAATTTTAGAGATTTTTGCTTCAAGAATTTTTTTCCACATGCTTAGAAAGGATAGAGATAGAAAAGAAGATAGAAATATTATGAGGTTTTAGGATATATGAAAGGATATTATTTATTAAATTATTATTTAAGAAGATCCTACTAAGTCATGAATTTTTAACAAGTAAGGTATCAAATATAATAATAATTAATCATGGTAAGCATGTAGCACATAGCATGTAACACATAGCACAAAAATCATGAAACATAGTATAAGTGGGTGTCCTAAAGTTATAGTCTAGGTCAAGATGTCTAATAACCTAATTCCCTATAACCAAGGCTCTGATACCAATCTGTCACACCCCGACCGATGGCGGAATCATCGGGGCGGGACATGTAGACTGTTCATAGCACATGGTTGACTAAATTGAAATATATTAAAGTCAAATTTCCATTTCAAATAATCTAAGTACAAATCAAATTCAAACAAAGAAACATAAACAACTCATAGAATTCTTGATTTAAATTGCTAAGTCCAAATCCTATATTGAGCACGTCTTGAATCATTCTCACATATTAGGGCCTGAAACATGAATAAAATAAAGTCAACTAAAAAGTTGGTGAGTATAACACAGTTGTATATATATAGCATATAGTTGAAAACAAATCCTTTACAAAACATGATAAAATAAGGCATTTATGGGGAGCAGCTATTGTGTAATCAAGTACAACCAAACCTTTGTAACTAGTATGCAAATTGTGTTGTCGGTATCAATCACCTCCACTTGGGTGGGTTTGTCAGACTCAATAGATCTATCATTGAAAACCGTCGGCTTGTATAGTTAATGATTGCACATAAGATTTCACAAAGATTAGCACAACTAGCACTCGGGCACAAAGCTCAAATTTTGCACACATGTATGTAAATAGGATTTTGCACTTGTGTTGTTTGTGTAAATGTAAATGTGTAATGTGTATAAAGTTCATGTTTCACCCCAAAAGTGTAAAAGAGTAAAAAGGGGTTGTGAATACTCACTTGGTATGCAGGTGTAGCTAACAAAGAGTATAGATAAAATGAGGGTCCTTGATACGCACGGGTTAACCTAGATAGTAATGTATATTGAATCAAATAGGTGCACAAAGTTTAAGTCTAACATTGAAGGTTGAATTTGTGTATAAAAAGTATTAAATAAAATATATAAGGTTGTAGTAAACATTTTTGAAACATTTGATTAAAGTTTGGAATTGAAAAATAGAATTTTTATAAAATTGTTGATTATGAAAATAATGCATGTGATAATGTAATTTAATAAGTAAATAAATGATTATAGTTTATGAAATAATGTAAATATTGATTGTAATTAAGTATAAATAAATAAATAATCTTTGTTTAAATATGAATTAAATAAATAATTATTATCTTATTTATTTATAAACTTTCTAACTTAATCATTTAAAACATCATTTAAGTGTAAGATAAATATAAATTTAATTTTTACAATTTTTTTAAATAAACTTTCAAATAAATAATATTTATGTCCAGATTAAACTTTATATCTTTTCAAGTACAGAAATATATTTTTTATAAAATTTGAAACATTTACTGATTGAAAAATATAAAATTATAATTCTGTTAAAAGTTTTGAGTCACACACGACCGTGCCTCGGAAGGGCACGATCGTGCTCAAGCCACGGGCGCGACCGCGCTAGTCGGGGCGCGACCGGGTTGATCAACAGAGGGCACAAACTAAACAAGTCAACAGGCACGACCATGCCTTGGCTTGGCATGGTCGTGTCTATGATTTTTAGACACAGTAGAGGCTAGCCCAAAGGGCATGACTAGGTCTGGACAGGAGGACACGACCGCGCTGCTAGTCGGCACGACCGCGCTGCTAGTCGGCACGACCGCGCTACATGGGGCACGGCCGTGCTAGTTGATTAGCGCGACCGTGTCTCTTCCAAATCAGACACGAATTGAACAAATCTTGTGTTTATAGCGTTGGAATTGATAGGGCTTTTGATTACTGAGTTGTTACGAGTCTATTCATATAAATTAATTGTATGTAAATCCTGTTTAAGTATGGATTCGATTAAATCATTTTTATTAAAATGAGAAATCCGGTTCAGGATGATTTCTATGATGGAAGCCCCAATTAACAGAGGGCTTTTGTTATGAGGACTAAATCGACTGAGAAAAAGGTGATAATTACCTTGGAGAGTATCGGATTGATAGAAAGCGGTAGAAGAAAGTTCCGGCGTCGGCGATAACGGCTTCCGGCGACTTCGACTGCAATTCCGGCTAAACTACGGAGTCCAGTAATAATAGAGGAGATTGCTGAAAAGGATTCCTTGACTGCTTGGGAGAAATTTGATCGAAATGAGGGATTTGAGTTTTGAGAGAATGATCGACGGTTTCTAGAGAGGAGTTTTGTATTTTGATGGTAATAGTTACGATTGACCAAGATATTTTCTTTGATAACGAAGGTATAACGTAAATCGGGTTTGAATTCGAACGATCGAGCGTTTTTGGAATCTCATTTACGTTTTGACTGTTACGCAGGCGCGACCGTGCCAAAAATAGGCGCGACCGGGCTTAGGCACCGGGCGCGATCGTTCTAGGACCAGTCGCGCGATCGTGCCGAAGCACTTGGCGCGACCGTGCCAGGACGAAGCACGACCGTGCTAATTAGGGTTTCTTGATAAATTTTCAACTTTTAGTCCTTGACTTTTCAGGTTTGATAAGTTTGAATTAAATAGTTTCTTGCATAGTGTTTAAATGTATATAATTGCGTAAAACTTGCGAATTTGTATCGAATCATTGCATTTAGTTTTTGGCGGGAAATAGAACAAGACAGTGCACGAGTATTGAGTTCGAAATGCATTACATTGAATGGAAAATATGAATACTAAAAATCAGAAATGTTACAAATTTCTTCCAAAACCTTGACGTGAATCTTGTATCCCTGTCGGACACAATCGACAGCGGCATACCATGTCTGCTCACAACTTTCTTGATAAATATTTAGGCTAGTATTTCTGACGAAGAAGTCGCACGTATTGGCAAGAAGTGGGCACTTTTCGTCAAGCGGTCGACGATCACCCAAATGGTATCATTGCCTTTAGCTGTTCGCGGTAGCTTGGTAATGAATTTCATCGTGATCTCCTCCCATTTCCATTCCTGTATTGGTAAAGGTTGCATTTTTCTGCATGGTTTCTGGTGCTCGGCCTTAACTAGTGAACACGTTAGGCATTTGTTCACGTACTCGGTCACATCATTCTTCATGTCGGGCCACTAGTACTCTTTCTTCAAGTCTTGATACATTTTGTTTATCCCGGGGTGGATTGAATAGCGAGACTTATGGGCCTCATCTAGGATTTTGGCTCTGAGCTCACCAATCTTAGGTATCCACATCCGTCCAAACCTCGTTCGTACACCGTATGCATTTGCATCCAAATTCCCTTGTTGTCCTACTATTCTTTCTCGTTTTATATTTCTTTCTAATAGTGCTTCATCTTGTTCCTTCGATATTTCACTCATCAAATCTGGCGTTATAATCAGCTGACACGCTTTGATCCGGATAGGTACCGATTCTTCCTTTCTACTTAAAGCGTCAGCCACCACGTTGGCCTTGCCTGGATGGTACAATATCTCACAGTCATAGTCTTTCGGTAGCTCTAACCACCTCCTTTGTCTCATGTTTAATTCCTTTTGTTCGAAAAGTACTTCAAGCTCTTGTGATCGTAGTAAATGGTGCATTTAACTCCATACAGATAGTGCCTCCATATTTTTAATGCGAAAACTACTGACGCTAACTCCAGATCGTGAGTTGGGTAGTTAACCTCGTGAATCTTTAGTTGTCGTGAGGCGTAAGCAATTACCTTTCCTCGTTGCATAAGTACACATCCTAAACCTTCACCCGAAGCGTCAGAGTAGACTACCAAGTCTTCATTTCCTTCAGGTAGTGCCAAGACTGGAGCTTGGGTTAATCGTGTCTTAAGTTCCTCAAACACGTTGTTTTGGGTTGGACCCCATTCATATTTTACTTCCTTCCGTGTTAGTTTAGTTAGTGGCGAGGCTATTCTTGAGAAATCTTGAATGACCCTCCGATAGTAGCCTGTCAATCCCAGGAAACTTCGTATCTCTCTTGGTGTCTTCGGGATGTTCCAACCTTTTACGGTTTCGATCTTTGCAGGATCCACCATAATTCCGTTTGGGTTTTTGACATGACCTAGGAATTGCACTTCCCTAAGCCAGAACGCGCATTTGGAGAATTTTGCGTACAACTTTTCCTGCTTTAGCACCTCCAGAACCTCTCTTAGGTGGCAGTGGTGATCACCCTCGCTTTTCGAATATACCAGTATGTCGTCTATAAAAACTATCACTGATCGATCCATCATGGGTCGACATACTCTATTCATCAAATCCATGAACGCTGCTGGTGCGTTGGTCAATCCGAATGACATCATGAGAAACTCATAATGTCCATAACGCGTGCGAAACGCGGTCTTTGGTACATCTTCTTCTCTTACTTTCAACTAATGGTAACCCGACCTAAGATCGATCTTTGAGAACCAACTCGCACCTTGTAGTTGATCAAAAAGGTCGTCTATTCTAGGCAGCTGGTATTTGTTCTTTACTGTCCTCTTGTTCAATTCGCGGTAGTCAATGCACATGCGCATGCTGCCGTCCTTCCTCTTTACAAATAGTACCGGAGCGCCCCATGGTGAAATACTCGGTCTGATAAATCCTTTTTTTGTTAATTCTTTAAGTTGAGACATCAATTCTTTCATTTCTGACGGAGCCAATCGGTAGGGGGCTTTGGCTCCTGGCAGTAAGTCAATCTGAAATTCTATTTCCCGATCGGGTGGCAACCCAGGTTGATCCTCAGGGAATACTTCCGGAAAGTTGCACACCACGGGTACATTCTTGAGTTCTTTCGTTTTCATTCTATCGTCAATAACATACGCCAGATAAGCTTCGCAACCGCGCCTCATGTAACTTTCGGCCTTGATCATCGAGATGACGTTCGGCATCGTGCAATTCCAATCCCTATAAACCGTAATTGGACTGCCGCTAGGATCTTTGAGGTGTATCCTCTTACGTTTACATATGATTTGAGCTTCGTTGGCAACTAGCCAATCCATACTCAATAATATATAGAATCCTCCTAAGGTGAGAAGGAGTAATCTAGAAGGAAACTTATGGCCCTCTATTTCTATGATGCAATCCTTTGTTACTTGGAATACTGCCAAATTTTTACCAACGGCAGTTTGTACGCTAAAGGCCTTTAATATGGTGTTGATAGTGCAATATAGTTTACGACTAAATGCATTGGATATAAAGCTTTTACTAGCACCAGAGTCAAATAAAATAGCAACATGTTCATCATTTACTAGGAACGTACTTGACACAACATCAGGGTTTCCCCTTGCTTCCTCCTCGGTGAGGGCGTAGGCTCTAGTCCTAGCCTTCGGCTGATCCCTTTCAGCTTCCCTTTCCTTACCCGAACCGGATTGTCTGGTTTTCCTGCAATCCCTAGTCAGGTGTCCATATCTACCACAACTTTGGCACTTGGCGTCTTTTAAGCAATCTCGAGAGTAGTGTCCCGGCCTCCCGCATTTATAGCACATGGTTGTGCCAACTAAACATTCGCCTGGGTGTTTCCTTGAGCATTTCTTACAAACTTCATACCCTTCTGGCCTAGGCTTCTTCACCTCAGCGGTGTAGTTTCCCTTTCCATTTCCTTTAAACGAGTTTTCCCATTTCCGTTTCGGAGCTTCGGGAGCTGTGTCCTCGTTAGCATAATCGTCATAGACGATTCCAGACAGGTTGACTACCGACTTGAAGGTCGAGGGTAGATTAGCTTTCACATGAACACGGACCCTTTGAGGTAGGCCATTCACATAGTATTTAATCATTTGTTCTTCTGTCTCCACCAAGTGGGGTACCAGTTTAGCTAGCTCATTGAACCTAGAAGTATACCGGCGGTACGTCTTGCTGCCAGCCATGAAGTTTAGAAATTCATTTTCCATTCGATCAATTTCGTTCTGGGAACAGAACTTTTGGATTATCAGCTTCTTCAAGTCTTCCCATGTCATTCTGGCAAGAGCGTTTGACGACTTTGTCCTTTGAATGTTCCTCCACCAGCTTAGTGCTTCATTGGTGAAAGAATGGGCAACATACTTAACTGCCTGGTCCGGTCGACACTCGCTGATGTTGATTACAACGTTCATCCTCTCAATCCATTCGAACGTAGCCACTGAATCCTTGTTCCCATCGAACTTGGGTGGGTCTCCATCCTTGAAACCGTTGTAGGTACACCCACGATTGCTTGATTCTACCTTCACTTCATCCCCATCACTGTCATACACTTTCTCTTCATGGCCTCCCTCATCCTCCTCTCTACTTTTCTTTAGTGCCTCGGATAGTAGATCAGGCAATACTTTCTTCAGAGTAAGTACAACTTCACGGGCAATAGCATCCCTGACCTCGGGTTCCAACTGTAGAGGCCCTTGATTGTCGTCCCCGGTTGGGGTCACATCTGTTTCGTGCACACTCTCAGTGTGTACTGCATGCACACTCTCTTCTTCTTCATTACTTTGATTCAATGGAAGTCTACCGACTCGGCTAGTGTGACCGTCTCGTCGTCCTGTTCTTCCTCCACCAACCTTAGTGCCTAGTTTCCTGATAGTTTTAAAGGGAATACATCAATGCCATTCCTTCAGATCATAGTTTTAGAACAATACGACCATGTAAATTGTTAATTACAGTGACCGGTTTGTGATTACAAATTTACATTGCTTTTCGGTTTCAAAACTCTTCAAATCGGTTGTGACATTGACCTCTATTTGTTCTAAGTTAAGGTATATATTCTTACCCACATGCATTAACTCTAGTACTTACTTACCGTACCGACGTTGGTGTTGGTTACCCATACTGACATCCGTGCGTTGGTCCAATAATCAGCTTGAGTCCAGATATTTAGGGATGTCTGAATCTCTTAAACCATTGCACTGATACCAACTTGTAAGGCCCCTTTCCCGGGTAACCTCACTTGTTGGAATTACTCATAAACATAGTCATAAATACTGAACTTAAATTAAAAACATTCAGAAGTAGCGGAAGCAAACATCATTCGAATACATAACCTAACAGCGGAAGTCTTAACAAATAAAAACATAACATTGTCTTAACATATAAAAAGTGGGATGTCAGTCTCGTGTCGGGTAACCATCACGCCTTCGCACGGCCCTTCCTTTAATTACCTGAAATGTATACTAAAAGTCCGCTAACGCTGGTGAGTTCTAGTTTAAAAGCAATCAGACATATCATTTATCTTATCGTTAAGTATTATATATATATATAATATACATGCATTAGCATATTCTTTGCTTTACTGTTCTCACATAAAATTCATACCGAGTATATACATATGTACATACATACTTACTTTGGGGAGAACATTCATTGGTCATACACATAGGGGTGATCAACCCCTCATACTTATCGCGAATATCACAAAGATGTAGGTCCCTCGGGTGTGGCAGATCGTCACATGCAAGTGGGTCTACTAGTCGGACCGGGTGCGGAATGCCCGTGACTAGGCGGAGAGTCTAGCTAAACAAAGTAAACCGACAAGAGAAAACACTTTAAACGTTCTTTGTATTATAAACACTTGAAGGTTACAGCGAAAAGCATTGAGATTACAATGTGCGTATTTGCAGTAAAGCCTGCGTACTTAACTTCTGTCAACCTATCCTATTTATACAGGACCTGATGCCTGCACACTTAGCAAGTGCGCATGGCAAAATGCTCTTGCGTACATAGCAAGTACGCAAAGTTACTCTTGCGTACTTGCCAAGTACGCAGGAGCTTTCTCCTGCGCACTTACAAGTGCGCAAAACACTTGGAGAATTCTGCAACATTCAATATGTAAAAGTAAATACAACTCGATAAACTAATACATAAAGACTCTTACATACAAAGACAATTACAAACAAGACAAAACAAACTAAGACTAAGACTCCATCTATCCAGAGTGTTTGTCATAGGAAAGTGCTTCAACAAACTCCCCCTTGACAACAGCTCTGGATAATCTTCAGTCTTCGGGCTTCACATCCTCAGTCTTCACAGCGCTTGATCTTTAGCTTCCATCTTCTTCTTGTAATCAAGGCAGAACTTGATCATCTTGTTGTATTTAGAAGCAAGGAGCTTTGTCCACTCATCCGTGTAGACGCAATAGTGTTCTGCTAGTACCTCCAGATCTTTCACAGAAAAGTTGATGAAGCAGACTTCATCAAATATTCTGATCAGTTCCTTTGGCACTAGGTTCCCACTGTCTGAACGTCCTTTACCTATGATCACAGCCTCATCCGTCTTTGGATCTACGTACCAGTACCACATGTTGCCAAGAATATCCTGAGATAACTTGCTCAGGGGAATCTTAGTTTCACATCACACTGGCTTATATACCAATTTCATTAAGTGCTTCTTATTCACAGGATGTACATCGTGCTTATCCTTGACTCTCTTGGGCACTTGAGGCTTAAACATCTCGAACTTCCCTGATCTTGCTTCTCGCTGCAGAACCATCCACAAACCCATCGCCACTGCATGATTGGAATGACCCAACAGCTCTCGGTTTGCTAGGTTCACAAGGTCGTATTTGGGCAAGGAGCTGAATGCTTCACTGGTGGGTTTCAAGTATTGAACCCCGCCAGATCTTTTGATAGCGAACAGCTGCTTGTCCTCCTCGAACCTTACAGCCAAGATCATCCCTGTTTCTCCGTGTTTGTCTATTATAGACGTCTTTTATCACACAGGAGCTGGACCCTTTGATGAAGCAGAAGGCATGTCTGTTTTTTCGGTGCCTCTGGGTCCACAGGTTCAGGGTCAACTGGGGAGGCTTTAGTCGAGGCATCTACATTACTGTCCTGCTCGACTGAACCTGTGTCGAGCGGAGCGTCGAAGGATGGAAATTCAAAGATCTATCCATCTTCTAACTCGTACTCTCCTTCCCCATCACCCTTGGGAATTTCGATCACAACATCTTCTTCATCATCATCCCAATCGTCACCAGAGTCAATCTCTCCATCTTCTAGATTCAAGAGAGCATCGATCTGTGCTTCATTGGAATAGTCAGGCTCTAGATATAGGATCTCATCATCAGATAAGTCCTTAAGTACTTCAGCCACTGACTTTCCTTTCTCACCACCACCACCACCAGAGGTATCACCACCCTCTTGATGAGTCGACTCCCCCTGAGCTATTGGAACAGCAGAGATAGGCACGATTGCTAAAGCTTGGTGCTCACCTCCACTAGGACCGGCTTCGGGATCCTTGTCCTTGTCGTCATCCTTAGTCAAGTCGAGCGGATGACACGCCTCATCACCAGTAGTCCTCTTTTCCTTCTCTTTCTCTTTCTCTTTGTCCTTCTCCTCCTGAGCATCAAGCTTCTTGGTCAGATCAGCAATCAGCTTGACCATCAGCTCATGCTCCTTCCTTTGAGTGTCAAACCTAAGCTCCAAGGACGACCCATGACCCAGAAGCATTTCATTTGTCTTGATTAGGAGTTCATTCTGGGCCAGGACGTTTTTTAGTCGTTCCTCAGTCCTTGTTCTCTGGCTACGAAGGATTGTAACTTCATCTACCAAAGAATTGATCTGTGCTTGTTGAGCATCAGACTCCTCCTTCGATTTCTGAATAGTCTTCAGTAATCCAGCAACTTGGGTTTCCAGAACATCTATCCTAGCATCATTCGGATCAGGATGTCTGGATGAGGATGCCTCAGCAGTGTGAATAGGGGAGGAGAATATGGTATCAAAGTCAAACCCTTGCGTGAAATCTCCATAATTGAAGGGTTGACTGAGAGGCTCAATTGTGGTAGTTGGGATGGAAGATGTGACAAGAGTTGTTGGGGTAATGGGTGGGGTGATGGTGACGGACTCCGTGAGAATTGGAGTAGTCACCGCCACCTGAGTAGTTGTGGTAGGGAGGGTCACTATCACAGGAATCACTTCTGTGAATGTAGTGACGGCCACTTCACTTTGCACTTGTGGCCTCCTCCTCCTACGGTAAAGCTGCTGTGAAGGTGGGGTGGAGGCTGAATTCGGACTAGCAGCTGATACTTGTACTTGCTGCTGAGCCTCCACCACACTGGGGATAGAAGGCTGTTGCCTATCGCCCCTGTTCTTGTGAATGCGTTCCCTTCTTTGACTTTGTATAGCAGTGTCAGAGTCAGAGTCTGGCTCGTATTCGCTGCTAGAGGACTGTCGCTTTCTCTTGGAGGACGACTCAGGTAGGGTTACCTTAGCCGTTCTCCGTGGGTGTACCTGTGATGGTGCATCATCGGAATCAAAAGAATCTGACTCAGTCGCTTCCGAGTCGGATCCCTCAGCATCATCATTTCCCCCTTCGTCGTCTCCATCATCAGACGATCCATCATCACTCTCCATTTCCTTTTATTGTTGTTCCTGTTGTTCGTCGGAGTGTTCACTCAATTCTGGCTTCGAGTCGTGACTGTACCATCTCCAGTCACCTGGGGCCACATACGCTTCATTGATGAGGTGGCCAAAGAGTTCTGTATGCACAGGGGTAGGATCTACACTGCCTGGCTTTAGGAATTGGGCGAATACTCCTTTGTCCACTCTCTTTACTTGTAGTCTCTCCCCTATAGCAGGAAGGTTTGGCAACGCATCATGTCACACCCCGACCGATGGCGGAATCATCGGGGCGGGACATGTAAGACTGTTCATGAGCACAAGGTTGAGTAGATTGTAATATATTAAATCCATTCCCATTCAAACAAACACGAAACAAATTCAAAGTACATAATGAAATACAATTTGTCTTTGATTTAATATTACTAGGTCCAAAGCCTACGTGTAGCATGTCTTGATCAAACTCAAATGAAATCACCTGAAACATGAATAAAATAAAGTCAACTAAAAAGTTGGTGAGTATAACACAAGTTTGTACATAGATAGCATATAGTTTGTAAACCAAATCCTTTACATAACATGATAAATAAGGCATTTATGGGGAGCAGCTATTGTGTAACCAAACGTACAATCAAACCTTTGTAACTAGCATGCAAAACAAAGTGTGTTGTCGGTTTCAATCACCGCGTACCATGGGTGGGTTTGTCAGACTCAATAGATCCATCATTGAAAACCGTCGGCTTGAAAAGTTAATGATTGCACATAATAGCATACAAGAGGTTAACACACCTAGCCCTCGGGCATAAAGCTCAAATTGCACACATGAATGTAAGTAGGATTTGTACTTGTGTTGTTTGCGTAAATGTAAACATGTAAGTTGAATAGTGTTCATGTTTCACCCCAAAAATGTAAAAGAGTAAAAAGGGGTTGTGAATACTCACTTGTTTCGAAGGCGTAGCTAGCACAAATACTAAATAGTATAATGATCCTTGAGATGCACAAGATAACCTAAAGTGTAATATATTGCATTAATAATGCACAATAGTCTAAGTCTAAGTCTATGGTTGAATTGGATGGAGTTAGTGATTTGGTACTTGAAAGTAAAATAGAAGATTCGAAATGAATATTTTTAGAACATTTTAAATAAGGTTTGATTTTGGGATAATTACTTAAGTAAATTAAATAATTATAGTTTATGGAAATAACGTAGGTATTATATGTAATTTAGTATAATTAAATAAATATTTTTGTTTAGTTATAAATCAAATAAATAATTATTAACTTATTCATTTATTTATAAAATGTAACTTAAACATAACAATATTATTTAAGAGTAGAGTTTATGAATTAAATGTTGAACTTTAAATAATTTCCATTTATTTTAAGATTAAATATTTGATCTTTTCTAAATAAACAATAATACAGATTTTTATAATTTCAATCATTTTTATTTTAAAAATAAATCTGAAATACTATTTGTAAAAAGAAATAAAAATTATAAATATTCTGTCAACACACACGACCGCGCCTAGACAGGGCATGACCGTGCTCGGACCACGGGTGCGATCGCGCTAGCCAGGGCGCGACCGTGTTGATCAACAGAGGACATAGTTAAGTAAATCACTAGGCACGACCGTGCCTTGGACAGGCACGCCCGTGTCTATGCTTCTGGGGCACGACCAAGTCTAGCCAACGAGCATGACTGTGTCTGAGCAGGAGGCACGACCGCGCTAGAAGTCGGCACGACCGCGTCTCCCGAGGCACGACCGCGCTAGATGATTAGCGCGACCGTGTCTCTTTCAAAACAGACACGAATTGGTTGATCCTTATATTGATGGAGTCGGGATTGATAGGGCTTTCATTCACAAGATTATTACGAGTCTTTTGGTGTAGATTAATTGCTTTTAAAACATGTTTAAAGTCATATTCGATTAAACCATTTTGGAATGAAACATAGATTCTGATTCGGGATGATTACTATAATGGAAGCCCAAATTAATATGGGGCTTTTGATATATGGATTGAAACGAACAAGAGGAATGATTCAATTACCTAAAACAGAAAGGAATTGATAGCGATCGGTAGAAGGGAGTTCCGGCGACGGAGAAAGTGGCTTCCGGCGGCTTCTGCTGCTATTCCGGCTGTTCCAACTCCTTCAGCAACCTTAGAGATGATTGGAGGATTGAGTTTCTTGATTATTTGGTAGCAACGGGATCGAAAATAATGATTCGAGGCTTGGGAGAAATATTGGATGGCTTTTCTTGAGAGAATTTGCAATTGGATGATAGTAATCGAAATAGACGATTATTTTCTTTGATACAGGAAATGAAACGCACATAGGATTCGAATTCGAACGACTAAGCGTTTTGAAACTGCATTTACGTTTTGACTGTTACTCAGGCGCGACCGTGCCAATAATAGACGCGACCGTGCCAGACGTGGCGAGACCGTGCCAACACGTGGCGCGACCGTGCCTACTAGGGTTTCTGGTTATTTACAGATTCAGCCCTTGCAACTTCAACTTTGACAGAATTAGCTTGGTTAGGATTTAACGGAAAATTAACGGGATTACTAACTGTATTAACTCTAGGAGGTGTTACCACATGATTAAGAGTTCTATATCTTCGAATTGAATACAATCGGCTAACAATTAATGAGGTGTAGGTTTGAACAAGTATATGATTTAATGTCGTATTGTTATTTTATTAATTAAAATAAATTCAAATAGGGTCGGAAAATCAGGAATGTTACAGTCTCCCCATGTTAAGGGAATTTCGTCCCGAAATTTAATTAATGGAGGCTGCTAAGATCAAGAAGGAGGAGGGAGTTTTTGATTCTCGCTGAATTTTGATTGTTGGATTTCAAAGGGGTGTAACGGTTGACATTGTTTAAGAAGAAGATTGGACGAATAATAAAATGAAGGTGAGATGTATTATTTGAAATGGAAATGGGGGGAAATTTTAAAATTTTGAGTTCGTGTAAGATGTAGACTAATGTGCTCAAAATTGTTAAAGGGTAAAAGATTTCACAAACATTGGTCTAGGTCAAAACTTCACGTGACACGAACAACGCTACTTTTGATAATATGATAGGACACTTATATATAGGAAGTACCATAGGCGTATCCACCATACCCTCGTCATATCACATCAGTCTCGTCGTTACATATCATGATAAGTTTTAGGTCACAACACACTACAAAATTTCACTATAGTTTCCATGCGCTGATTTTTATAATTCCGTGTGCACCCGTAATTATTCAAATCATCGTATGGTCCGTATAGATCATTCCATTGTGTGCGGGTAAGGGCACAATTTCACTATTATCACGTCTATTGTTTACACATAAAAGTCGCTAACAATTAATTATGCATCAAATCAGATAAGTTTTTAACCAAAGAGTAGTAAAGTAGTAACACTGAAAGTTTCTTAGCTTGCTCGTGTTTGAACTAGAATACGTCAAACCCCGAGGCGTCTAAATGTATCATGGTCTTCAACTTTGGTGTACAAAGTGCATGACCATGTCTTGTGTATAATGAAATCGATCCATTGTAATAATTGTAAGCAAATTTTGTTTCGAGTATATAGTAAGCACATAAGTCTCATGTATGTAAAGTAAACAATTTAGCATCTTGTATTTTGTAATCGGTAAACCATAACGTGTAATGTAAACAACATAGTATTATGTGTATCGAAGGAAATGGACCTCATGTATAGTGTTAGCAACGTAGCATCATGTATCTTGTATAGTGTACACCGTTTAGTATAAAGTACTTTGTAATCAAACAAGTTTCATGTACAGTGTGGTCAATCTAGAATTATGTATCAATGAAGCAATTCTTATGTATCACGTAGATTGTAAACAATCTAAGTTCCGTGTATCATGTGCTCGATCCAATAGCATATGTATTGCAAATAAACATGTTTCGTGCATTACGTGATCAATCGAGCAAATTGTAATTTGTAGGCAACTAGTTTCATGTATCATGTGGTTGCGTTGGGTATATTGTAAACGGGCATACATGAGTTTTGAACTTCGCGTGCGATGTGTACTAACGGGTTTTGCATGTGATCGAGTGCTGCGGACAAACGTGTTGTTTGGCGTCCTTGATCATGTGGTAGTTAGGTTCAAGTCCTCAAATCTCATTGATGTTGGTGGGAAAAGGTTAACGTTTACGCGGTATAGATCGTCTCTTGAAGCGTCAAGTGAAAGGTAGTGAGGAGGTTTTGGAATTATTCGGGAATTATGTTTACCAATACGGGCCTTTGTTTGAATATAGAAAGTGGGAAAATGTCTTTGGTTGAAGATATATAAAGTAGTGAGATCAATGAATCGCATATTTTAAATGGATATGCAATTTATGAGAAAATATTTTTTTAACTTAAATTTTCAACTATTGGCTAAATAAGTTGTAGTATATTAATTTAGCCAACTTTAGAAATATTTACTTTAATGAAGAAAAATCAAAATTATTTATCAGTAGAAAGAAATTAATATTTTTATAAAAATGGTTGCATTAACCTTTCCTATTAGGTAAAAAGTTTTATGGAAAATTTATGTTTTTGGTATTATCTAAAATTTCGTTAAACATTTTATTTAAACAAGATAACGAGGTTTTGTTTAAATAAAAAAAAATAAAAAAAAATAGGATGATTTATTTAATGAAAGAGATTGTTGGTAATGTACTAAATCATGTTGAATGAAAGAAGTAATATTTGAGAAGGTTTGATGAAAATATAACAGGTGTAATTTACGTTCCACGGATCAAATCAATGAAAAATAACTGTAGAGTTGAAATATATGGAATTGACTGAATACTGAAATGTTAAACATTATTCAAAACATAGGGTAATGGTTTTCAAATTGAAAATTTAAAGGAAATCAGTAGAAGCTTCTTCTAACGTCTCAGGTAGCTTTCCACTAGGAAGAAAATAATCGCCAAGATGAACACCGCTATGGTCACTCTAGTAGTAGATCTGGCTTCAGCCCTGGCGGTCTCCGTGCGATGCTCTTGAACTTCCTTTTCGAGGATGGAGATCAACTCCTTTTGGTACCCTAATTGGTTTGCTAGACTATCAATTCTTTGTCCTTGTAAATCGTGTATTATCCCCTGCTCTAACCTTTGCCTCTCAAATTATGAGGTTC
The DNA here is from genome assembly GCA_023525975.1 of Smallanthus sonchifolius. NCBI lineage: Eukaryota > Viridiplantae > Streptophyta > Magnoliopsida > Asterales > Asteraceae > Smallanthus > Smallanthus sonchifolius. The sequence continues at coordinate 32,850,565 of CM042045.1, forward strand.
TTACATATTGATGGAGGTCATGGGTTGGAATCCCCATAACACCAGTGGGTACTATGGTTTGTCTTACCCAAGGGTTAGGATGGTATGGGTCGGGCATTAGGTATGGGTCTCTTAGTGGGGGTGGCAATTGATTGTGGAGGTGTGGTGTATGATATGGGTTTATGGGTACGGGTGATCCAGGTGTTCGAAGTCTCGGGTCGGTGTTCCCAATCCCGTACGCCCTTACATCGAACCTTGGCCTAGCGGGTGGGGGTGTTGGTGATCGATAAACGGGTGTCTCCGTGTCTTCTTCCCAATCAGATTCTGATCCAGGACGGTAAACCGGGGAGGGAGGAGCGTAGGAGTCCATGTCTAACAGAAAAACAATGAAAAAGTTGTAAGTGATAATGAAATATGAAGTGTCAAATATAGAAGTTCTTATGGGTTTTAGAGTTTGACTAGTCATAACGCCGAACCTTCACGATAGTATTTTAGAAATACACTTGACCTATAAGTAATGTATCCCTAAGGAGAATTCCCAGGAAAGAGGGGTGGGTCACTAAGACACACTTAAGTACCCTATCTTTCCTTAGCCAGAATTCCTCTTGGGCTTACACACTCTTCCAGCCATCATGTATTAATAATACTATTGTTGGGCTCATGGTTAAGATGAGAATTGTTGTGGACTGGGCTTTGAGGCCCAAGGTAAGATTTATACATTTAAGTGGGCTTCTTCTTCTTGAAGGATAGATGGGCTTCTTGGTTTATTATTGGTGGACATTAGGCCCAATAATTTAAGTCTTTGCTCATAAAGGTGATGGTATCATGTATGGGAGTCTAAATGTGTATGAACAATTTGGTGAGTATGTGTGTGTGTCAACTTAGGATAGTGTTTAAATGATTTAAGTAGGTAGCTATGAATAGAAGGAAGAGTTGACACATAAACTATTGAATATTGTATCATGTAATGTATTCATGTAGTATAACATATGAAGATATTCACATAGGAAATATTCATATAGCATGTAGGTAGTAATGAGTGTAGGCACAAGAGTTATCAAGTAGTGTGACACATAAGTCATTATGTATTGTATGTAGTGTGAGTACTTAGGTTGGCATGTAAGAAAAAAAAAATAATCACACATGAATTGATAATGTAACATGTAGTAGTATAGCATTGTATGGGTGTCCTAAAGTTATAGTCTAGGTCAAGAGTGTCTAATAACCTAGTTCCCTATAACCAAGGCTCTGATACCAATCTGTCACACCCCGACCGATGGCGGAATCATCGGGGCGGGACATGTAAGACTGTTCATGAGCACAAGGTTGACTAGATTGTAATATATTAAATCCATTCCCATTCAAACAAACACGAAACAAATTCAAAGTACATAATGAAATACAATTTGTCTTTGATTTAATATTACTAGGTCCAAAGCCTATGTGTAGCATGTCTTGATCAAACTCAAATGAAATCACCTGAAACATGAATAAAATAAAGTCAACTAAAAAGTTGGTGAGTATAACACAAGTTTGTACATAGATAGCATATAGTTTGTAAACCAAATCCTTTACATAACATGATAAATAAGGCATTTATGGGGAGCAGCTATTGTGTAACCAAACGTACAATCAAACCTTTGTAACTAGCATGCAAAACAAAGTGTGTTGTCGGTTTCAATCACCGCGTACCATGGGTGGGTTTGTCAGACTCAATAGATCCATCATTGAAAACCGTCGGCTTAAAAAGTTAATGATTGCACATAATAGCATACAAGAGGTTAACACACCTAGCACTCGGGCATAAAGCTCAAATTGCACACATGAATGTAAGTAGGATTTGTACTTGTGTTGTTTGCGTAAATGTAAACATGTAAGTTGAATAGTGTTCATGTTTCACCCCAAAAATGTAAAAGAGTAAAAAGGGGTTGTGAATACTCACTTGTTTCGAAGGCGTAGCTAGCACAAATACTAAATAGTATAATGATCCTTGAGATGCACAAGATAACCTAAAGTGTAATATATTGCATTAATAATGCACAATAGTCTAAGTCTAAGTTTATGGTTGAATTGGATGGAGTTAGTGATTTGGTACTTGAAAGTAAAATAGAAGATTCGAAATGAATATTTTTAGAACATTTTAAATAAGGTTTGATTTTGGGATAATTACTTAAGTAAATTAAATAATTATAGTTTATGGAAATAACGTAGGTATTATATGTAATTTAGTATAATTAAATAAATGTTTTTGTTTAGTTATAAATCAAATAAATAATTATTAACTTATTCATTTATTTATAAAATATAACTTAAACATAACAATATTATTTAAGAGTAGAGTTTATGAATTAAATGTTGAACTTTAAATAATTTCCATTTATTTTAAGATTAAATATTTGATCTTTTCTAAATAAACAATAATACAGATTTTTATAATTTCAATCATTTTTATTTTAAAAATAAATCTGAAATACTATTTGTAAAAAGAAATAAAAATTATAAATATTCTGTCAACACACACGACCGCGCCTAGACAGGGCACGACCGTGCTCGGACCACGGGTGCGATCGCGCTAGCCAGGGCGCGACCGTGTTGATCAACAGAGGACATAGTTAAGTAAATCACTAGGCACGACCGTGCCTTGGACAGGCACGCCCGTGTCTATGCTTCTGGGGCACGACCAAGTCTAGCCAACGAGCATGACTGTGTCTGAGCAGGAGGCACGACCGCGCTAGAAGTCGGCACGACCGCGTCTCCCGAGGCACGACCGCGCTAGATGATTAGCGCGACCGTGTCTCTTTCAAAACAGACACGAATTGGTTGATCCTTATATTGATGGAGTCGGGATTGATAGGGCTTTCATTCACAAGATTATTACGAGTCTTTTGGTGTAGATTAATTGCTTTTAAAACATGTTTAAAGTCATATTCGATTAAACCATTTTGGAATGAAACATAAATTCTGATTCGGGATGATTACTATAATGGAAGCCCAAATTAATATGGGGCTTTTGATATATGGATTGAAACGAACAAGAGGAATGATTCAATTACCTAAAACAGAAAGGAATTGATAGCGATCGGTAAAAGGGAGTTCCGGCGACGGAGAAAGTGGCTTCCGGCGGCTTCTGCTGCTATTCCGGCTGTTCCAACTCCTTCAGCAACCTTAGAGATGATTGGAGGATTGAGTTTCTTGATTATTTGGTAGCAACGGGATCGAAAATAATGATTCGAGGCTTGGGAGAAATATTGGATGGCTTTTCTTGAGAGAATTTGCAATTGGATGATAGTAATCGAAATAGACGATTATTTTCTTTGATACAGGAAATGAAACGCACATAGGATTCGAATTCGAACGACCAAGCGTTTTGAAACTGCATTTACGTTTTGACTGTTACTCAGGCGCGACCGTGCCAATAATAGACGCGACCGTGCCAGACGAGGCGTGACCGAGCCAACACATGGCGCGACCGTGCCTACTAGGGTTTCTGGTTATTTACAGATTCAGCCCTTGCAACTTCAACTTTGACAGAATTAGCTTGGTTAGGATTTAACGGAAAATTAACGGGATTACTAACTGTATTAACTCTAGGAGGTGTTACCACATGATTAAGAGTTCTATATCTTCGAATTGAATACAATCGGCTAACAATTAATGAGGTGTAGGTTTGAACAAGTATATGATTTAATGTCGTATTGTTATTTTATTAATTAAAATAAATTTAAATATGGTCGGAAAATCAGGAATGTTACACATCATTAATCAGAAGTTACACAAACCGAGGGTATAACAAGAACCGAAACCTCTCCGCCGTGTTGATCTGGTCATTTATGGCTTTAAAGATGTAGCGGGAGAAGTTGTAGCCCTTGTTGAGAGAAAGGCCGACCATGGCTGCTGCAAGGTGATGACCCATGGCATCTTTCCCAGCTTTCCTTGATGAGATGCAAATGATCATGACGTGGGCAAAATATCTCCATTGGTCTAACACCCACATCTTTTTGTATGAAGCATAGTCCCTTGCACCGACATAGCCCATTCTTTGTCTCCAACAGCCGTCCACAAAGTACTCTGGATAGGCTGTCGGGTCGGTTGCAAGATCTCTGAATTGAAGGACTCTTCGTATAGTATCTTCAGAGAAAGCAATAGCATGACCACAAACGGTAGCCCTTATAAAGTTGGTTGTTACCGTGCAGTCGTGCTCTGTAGTCTCCCAAAACTGCTCGAGGTAGGGTCTTGACACGATCGGGTCAGCAGAAATGGCGTAGCTGATTCTTGAACGGTTCACGAAATCTACTATGTCTCTGTACTGCAATGCTGCACCCTTCCACTCAGGTTCAGTGTTAGCTAACATGTTGAATTCATTAGTAAACACCCGAGCCATGATCTGCAAAAACACACAGAAAACATAATAAGAACAACACGTATCATTGGAAACGGATAAACATGACTCAGTATAGCCGTTTCTCATTGAACATAATTTCAGACTTAGGAATTTTTGCCAAGTGTTGGTCAAGTACGCAGGAGTTTCCTCTTGCGTACTTAACAAGTACGTAGGAAGTGCTTCTTGCGTACTTGTTAAGAGCGCAGGAAACGTACTTGGTGAAAATTTCAGAAGTTTGAAATCCAACTTGATGTTCAAAAATTGGTGTGTATTGGGTCACCACTAGGTCGGAATCAACTATTCGAGCCTATGGGACCAATACTTACACCAGATACCTGCTAAACTTGACCTAATTTGTTCTAACAGTCGAACGAGCAACCGTCGGTTCAAATTCTAGCCTAAAGTAAAAATCAAACACTCGAATGGATGATTAAAGGTAGATTAGTGATCGAATAATGATTATTAACAAGTTTTAATTATTAGGTATTACCCAAAAAACCCAAAAATTGTATAAAAATCTTGATCAATAACCTAGGATAATCGGTCCAAAATTGAGAGTTTTTGTGGATGGATTAAGCCCAAAATCTCACCAAATCGATGTTATGAGGTGATGAAACTAGTAGTGGGACGAAAAAATCGGATTGGAACACTTGGATTTTGAGTAAAGATTTGCAGAGGGAAAAAGGTCTGTTTGAATGCGATGAAAAAGCCTGAAAATTTCTAAGTCTCCTTTTTATACCCCACACCAAAAGGCCGTGCGTACTTAATAAGTGCGAACGTTTTAACTCATGCGTACTTACAAGTGCGCAAGCTTTAACTCTTGCGTACTTACAAGTGCGCAGGACTTAACTCTTGCGTACTTGTTAAGTACGCAGGGCTTACCTCATGCGCACTTACAAGTACGCACAAACCCTTAAGTGTGCAAACTTTCAACTCAAATTTATGAAGTTTTTCAAGTCAAATAACGAACAAGTTAAAAATATTTAATCAAGAGGATTCAAATATAATTCAGGAAGGTTAAACACAAATATTTTTGGCTTTTCTGAATAAAATTGAACTATGCATAAACTCAAAATCTTTTTGATCTTTTCTAATAGAAATATACAAGTAATCACACAAACTATTTTTGATCAAAGACACGAGCAGAGGATCATATCAGGCTATCTTTTAGCAAAAACGATACAATATAAACATCAAAGAATATGGGATCATGTCATGGATTACTATTTATTCATACGTAATAAGCACATAAACAAGTAATTCATGTTGACAATATTATAAGATTTGAAACTATAAGCATCTTTGTATCACATTCTTGTGTATTAAGGTATTATTTATAAGATATACAATGTGTACCCCACTTATATGCTATACTAATGTAAATTGCATTATCTCACGGCATCTAAGATTTTCCCAATGATTTTCTAAATTTTCAGAATGAAGTTACATCTATTAGCACAGGAAAAATCAAGCAGAATCCATAAGGATTATCAGGAATCTTAAGATTCAGAATCGAGTGATTCATTTGTCTTGGTTTCATTTGATTTTCTTCATTGAATATCGGTATGATGATTCAGGATAATATATATGGTGTTTGAGTTTTAAGGTAAGGGGATCCAACTTTTATCTGGATTTGATTTCAATGAATCAGGAGTGATTCAAGGGTGAATACATGCTCAACGGTTAATGTAGAGACATGTCTTGATTCAATCTTTCCTTGCATACTTGTGAGTATGGGCAGTGAGATGAACTGCATTAATTGTGCAAACGACATAACCCGAAACTGACCTCAAAAGAAAGATATTGCCAAAATCTAACATCCTTTATCTGATAATGATATTTTCTATTCTTTTACGCACACACACTTGCAAACATGGGTTCAAATCACAGTTGTAGTTTAGATTTAGTTTCCACACTACTAGTGATTCAAAGACACATACAGCCTACTGACAATTTAAATTACTTGTAGATAAGCAGATTAAAAACATAATAAGTTAAACAATTAAGTAAGCATGACGCAATCATTTCCCATATGAGCAGTCTATGACGTTTAGATCATTTCTGATGTACTATCATTTCCTCTTTCCTCAAGTTAACTTTGAAATTTTCTCCATTTTCTATTTTGTTTTTGTTTTGGTAAAATATTTTGAAACTTAAAAGAACTATACAAAAAATTTAAAAGAAATAAAGTTTAACTTCCATGAATTGAATTGATTTAAGAAAAAATTAATTTTCACTCAGGATTGAACATTCCTATCATGTTGACAAGATGCTCAAAACGGGATCGATCAAATGCCTTTGTGAAAAGGTCAGCAAGATTGTCATCCGTGTGAACTTTTACAAGTTCAATTAAATGCTTTTCAACACAATCACGGATGAAATGATGGCGAATCTCTATATGTTTAGTTTTGGAATGTTTCACCGGGTTATTTGTGATGAACATGGTGGCATTGTTGTCAATGAATAGAGGAGTTCCAGTGAAGTTTAAGCCGTAGTCTCTCAACTGCTGCTGAATCCACAGTATCTGAGAACAACCGCTCGCTGCAGCAATGTATTCTGCTTCACAAGTTGAGACAGAAACCGTTGACTGCTTCTTACACTGCCAGGAGACCAGTCTGTCTCCTAAGAATTGGCATCCACCAGAAGTTGACTTTCTGTCAAGGTTACAACCGCCATAATCTGAATCAGTGTAGGCTTTGAAGTCGAATGACTGCTTCTTAGAGTACCAAAGACCTAATCGGGGTTTCCCTTTCAGGTATCTGAAAATTCTCTTCACGGCTATCATATGTGACTCCTTCGGTTGAGACTGAAACCTTGAGCACAAGCACACAGCAAACATAATATCGGGTCTTGAAGCTGTGAGATACATAAGTGATCCGATCATCCCACGGTACAGTCTGCTATCTACATCCTTTCTATCTTTGTCAGGATGCAGACCATGATTGACTGGGATAGGTGTGCCATAAGTACTGCTATCATTCGTCTTGTATTTTGACAAGATGTCTTGCACATACTTAGTTTGATGTAGATAAATGTCATCCTCTCTTTGACTGACTTGCAGACCCAGGAAGAATGACAATTCACCCATATTACTCATTTCAAACTTGGACTTCATCACCTGCTCGAATTCCCTACACATCCCTTCATTGGTAGATCCAAAGATAATGTCGTCGACGTATACTTGTACAAGAAGAATGTCACCTCCTACTTTCCTAATGAAGAGAGTCGAGTCAATCTGTCCACGGTCGAAACCATTAGACAGTAAATGCTTAGATAATGTCTCATACCATGCCCGCGGTGCTTGATGAAGACCATAAAGTGCTTTGTCGAGCTTATACACTTTATTGATATTATGCAGATCTTCAAAACCGGGAGGTTGAGTGACATAGACCTCTTCATGAACTTTACCATAAAGGAAAGCACTCTTCACATCAAGTTGATAGACCTTGAAGCCGACATATGTGGCATAAGCCAAGAACAGTCGAATGGCCTCAATTCTAGCAACTGGGGCATATACTTCCATGTAATCCAAGCCCTCTTGCTGATAAAAACCCTGAACAACCAATCTTGCTTTGTTCTTCACAACAACATGACGATCATCCGTCTTGAATTTGAACACCCATTTGGTTCCAATTGGCTGAAAGCCTTTTGGCAAGTCAACCAAATCCCACACGTACAACTTTTGGAATTGAGACAATTCATCTTGCATCGCCTCAATCCAGCAGTTGTCAGTGAGTGCCTCCTTCACATTCTTCGGCTCTAACTGGGACACGAATGTAGCATGCAGACATGTTTCCATGACACCAGTGTCAAGTATCTCTGTGTAAAGACTGGTGTTCTCAGTGATGGTTCGATGACGAGTCTGAACACCGGCATAAGGATCACCAATAATGTTGTCGATTGGATGATTCCTATGCACTCTCGTCTCGGGTACAATCGGTTCCTGAATTTCTGGATCTAGATTCGTGCTTACCTCCCCATTTCCTGAGTTTCAGAGGAAGAAGATTCAATGTTAATTGGATCGGCTGGAGCTTCATTTCCTACAGTTGTGTTAGGATTGGCTTGAGCATCATCTCCAACCACATGAACACTTTCACTGTTATCACTCTCATGAGTTCCAGATGCAAATGCAGCATTGGAATCAAGAGTTATAATTGGTACAGTGGCACGAGTAGAGAAGCTGGAGTCATCACCGCCACCAAATAATTCATAAACATTTGCGGCGTCAACTGCAGATAGATCAGGAAGATTGAATGACTTGAATAGCGCATCATAATCAAAACCCCAACCTGGACCTGTTGGTTCGGGTGGAATGCTGTGTTTACTACAATCCACTTCAAACCATTCCTCGACAGTATGAGTTCCTATGTTGTACACTCTCTTGCAAGGCGAGTTGGCAACGTATCCAAAGAAGATGCCTTCCACCGCTTTTGCATTAAACTTAGACTGGCGGTCTTTGTACTGTAGCAACAAGGAACAAGGACTACTAAAAGGAACTAGGTAATCAAGATTGGGAAGTCATTGTTGATCAACTCGTAACAAGTCTTGTTGTGCCTCTTCACAACCAGAACTCTGTTTAAGACTTGACAAGTTGTATTAACGGCTTCTGCCCAGAAAGTGACAGGAAGCTTTGCATCCGACAGCATAGTCCTTGCAGTCTCAATCAGTGTTCTGTTCTTCCATTCAGCAACTCCATTCTGCTGAGGCGTGTACGGCGCGCTGAATTCGTGACGGATCCCTTTCTTGAGACAGAAAAGCTCCATCAAATTATTCTTGAACTCAGTTCCGTTGTCACTCCTTATTCTTCTAACTTTCATCTTGCAAAGAGATTCCAAGCTTAGGATCAAGTATTGAAGAATATCAGCAGTCTCGTCATTAGTACCTAAAAAATGCACCCAAGAAAAACGTGAGAAATCATCAGTTACTACTAGACAGAACGACTTACCTCCAATACTCCTGATACTTATGGGGCCAAACAGATCCATGTGTAATAGCTCCAAAGGGGTATCAACAGAGTTTTGGAGCTTGGGCTTGTGAGACTTTCGTTGCTGTTTGCCCTTTTTACAAGGTATACAGTCATCTGCAATGGTAAACCTCAGCTTAGGAACCCCGGTTACCAAACCGTTTTGGACAAGATGATTCATTTTACGATACGAAATATGTCCGAGTTTCCTATGCCACAAGATGGAGTCGAGCTATGTCGCTTTAGTAAGCAAACAGGTAGGAACTGATGAGGTGGTTGTTGCCATGCTCATATCGATCTGATAGGTGTCGTTTGTTCTTGGCGCTCTCATCGGGATCCAATCTTCGGGAACTTCAAAACCAGGTTTGAGGAATCAGGCATTCTGACTTGTCAAACATCACCGAGTACTCCTTATCACACATTTGGGAGACACTCAACAGGTTATGCTTCAGCTGCTCGCAGAAGTTGACATTGTCAAAGCTGACACAACCGTTCGAAACTACGCCTTGACCCGTGATGCTGCCGCCTTTTTCTCCGGCAATGGCCACATAGCCGCCTCTGAATGGTTTAACATCTTTAAGCAAGGCCATGTTTCCTGTCATGTGCCTGGAACACCCACTATCTACATACCATCGGTTAGAGATAGTACCCTTCGGACGTCCCTGCACGAGTAACAAAAGAATTAGTTAGATTTGGGGACCCAAGCCATTGTGGTCTTGGGTCGTCCATCCTTTTCAAAATAAACTACTTCCTTTAACTCACAATCATGATGACTGTTCAAAATTGATGAACCTTTAGAAGAAATAGAACTAGGAGATTGAGAAGTTTTGGATTTTGCAGTCCAGGATCTCTTCTGTTTCTTAACCGGAACAGGAGACTTTGGTTCAACTACAGCCGGTGAACTTGTGGAAGCTTCACCTGATTTAACTGAAGTCAGCTGTTCAAGCTTTCTCAACCTCTTGTTTCTTCTTCTTCTTCTTTGTGGCTTAGAAAGTCTCGCCACAGATTTCTCACCAGTGCGTGTACTACCGGAGGTAGATACACAAGGTACAGTGGGTTGCGTTACCTTTCTTGAAACAGATGGTTTAGCTTCAGATTTGATCTTAGGCTTTACCATCGGTTTGACTGGTGGTTTCACCACATTTTGCTTTGGATGTTTGGGAGATGGTTTCACTGGTGGCGACCTGGGGATAACAGCTGGTTGTGAAACAACAGGCCGTTTCCCTTCGTTCTTCGAAGGACAGTTCATAAAAATGTGACCAACCAAGCCACAGTGAAAATAGTTCCTCTTGTCTACATAAGTTCTCTTGTAAGGCTCATTACATCTGGCCTTAGATAACTCAGCATTATGAGAAGGAGGAGTTGGTTTATGAACATTAGTCTGAACCTTAACAGTTTGGTTTTTGGGAGTATAATATTTTTCCACTTTTTCTTTATACCCAAGCCCATAATGAGCTGAAAAAGCCTCTTTCTTTGCTTGGTTAAGACTTTTATAACCCCCATAAAGCATTACCTTTAGATTATCATTTGTTTCAATGATATCGGGTTCAGTTAAAATGCAATTATCATCATTAGTGATAACGTTTTTGTTTACCTTTTGTTCAGTCAACAACTCCTCAGATACTACTCCTTCAGGGCAAGTGTTAACCGACCCGTCTTCAGAAGCAGTAACAAACTCCTCACTAGATGTGGAGTTAGCCTTACTTGAGGATTCATCCTTTTTAGGGGAATCATCCTTATCAGAGGACTCATCTAGACAAGTCAGATCAATGTCTATTAAGCTATTGAAAAACTTCCCGCTCACTGGTGGAGGAATGACATTAGTACCCAAACCTAACCCATTCAGTTGTCTCACCACAGACTCGTAGTGTTCCACCACAAAGCGAGAGTTTTTCAACTTCTCATTAGTGCATTTTAACTGCAAGATCTTATTTTGTAGTTTGTTGATTTCATTGTTCCGTTTTTCTAACCCCCTGTATGCAACATCTAAGTGAAGCTGTTGATCACTTATTTTTAAAGAATATTCACACTTTTCTTTTTTCAACGTTTCAATAGAATCTTTAAAACGTTTTTCATTTTCTTTGTAGTTTAGAGCTGCCATACTTAGGGGTTCGTTTTTGTCTTGGAGCCTAGAATTTTCAAGTTTTAGCCCTAGACATTTAGAACATGAAATAACAGAGAAAGGTTTAGAATCTACCTCAGACGACGAACTTGTTGCTTCTCCAATGGCCATGAGAGCAACAGGAGTGGTTGATTCCTCTTCATCAGCTACAGAAGCTTCCTTTTCTTCAGCTTCCTTCACCTTCTCTGTAGCAGCAGTTGTTGATTCTTCTAGGTCAGCCATAGAAGCTTCCCTTTTCTCTGCTTCCATCATCTCCATGATCTCAGCCATGAGACCAACCTGGGTTTGTGCGATGATGGCATCCTCAAGATGAACGCCCCAATCAAAGTTGTCGTCCTGTTGGGCTACCAGTGCTGTAACATCTCTGATTTTCCGACCCTATTTTAACTAATAAAATAACAACACGACATTGAATCATATACTTGTTCAAACCTACACCTCATTAATCGTTAGCTGATCGTATTCAATTCAAGGATTTAGAACTCATAATCAAGTGGTAACACCTCTTGGAGTTAATCCAGCTAGTAATCCCGTTAGGTGTTATGTTAAATCCTGACCAAGCTAATTCTGTCAAAGTTGAAGTTACAAGGGCTGATTTTGTAAATAACCAGAAACCCTAGTAGGCACGGTCGCGCCACGTTTTGGCACGGTCGCGCCTCGTTTGTCACGGTCGCGCCTCGTTTAGGCACAGTCGCGCCTCGCGACAGTTGAAACGAAAATACAGCTTTAATCACAGGCACGTTCGAATTCGTAACTATTATCCATATTATTACCATTAACAAAGAAAAATTAAACTTGCAATTACCACAATTACATCCAATAACTCCATAAAACTCGATTAGCCTCAAAGAAACCGAAACTCTTTCACTTGGACCAACAATTCATCTTTTCTGAATTGTGGCACTCCCAACAAACAATCCATCGATCCTTTCTAAACCTTCTGGACACACTGGTTAAGCCGGAATTGTAGCAGAAGACGCCGGAAACCAAAATCCTCGTCGTCGAAACTCATTCTACCCGTACACCATCGATTCATCCTCCTTTCGGGTAATTGAAACCTTTCACACTTACGTTTTAGTCTATAGATCAAAAGCACTAACCTAATTTTGGCTTACGAAATCCAGTTTAACACGAACCCGAATCTAGGGTTCATTCTAAAATGGTTTAATCGAACCCTGCTTTGAACGCGTTTTAAATACAATTAAATTATTTCAATAGACTCAAAATAACCTTATAGATGAAAGCCCTATGAATTCCAAAATTAACAAAATAAGATTTAGACAATTCGTTCTGTTTTGGAACAGACACGGTCGCGCTAGTCTTCTAGCGCGGTCATGCTCCATGAAGACACGGTCGCGCCTCTCCAAGCGCGGTCGTGCCTCACCCTCTGACCCGGTCGTGCCTCTTGGCTAGACCTGGTCGTGCTATCAGAACCCTAGACACGGTCGTGCCTGGCCCTGGCACGGTCGTGCCTAGTGAGCAGCCTTGTGTATCTTCTGTTTGATCAACACGGTCGCACCTTTGACCAGCGCGGTCGCACCCGTGGTCCTAACACGATCGTGCCTTGTCCCAGGCACGGTCGTGTGTGTGAGAAAATCTTGTCAGAATGCTTAATTTTATATTTTTAAAAACAATAAGTATTCCAAATTAATTTTAAAAAAAATTAATTTTATAAAGATTTGGATTAACCTTATTTAAAAGATCCAAATTCTTGTTTCTAAATAAATAGAAGTTATTTATTATAACCTACAAAATTAAATTTATATTTAATATTAAACTCTACACATAAATATTAGTTACACCACTTATTTACTCATCTTTATAAAAATAGCGCAAAGATTATTTATTAAATTTATATTTAATATAAAACATTTAATACATTTTCATAACTAAATGACTAAGTTACATATTTTATAAATAAATAAGATTACAATTATTTATTTAAATTACATTTAAACAAAAACTATTTGTTTAGGTTATACTTAATCACCCCTAATACGTACATTATTTTTATAACTAAGTAAACAAATAATAATTTTATTATTTCATTATTTAGTTATTCCAAACTCAAATTTTATACAACACCATTCAAGTACAAACCACTAACACCTACAACTTCAAATTCCTTCTACACACATCCACTTTAACCTTAGACTTAGACATAGACTATTGTGCACACTATTGATTCAATACATATTACACTCTAGGTTAACGTTGTGCATTACGAGGACCCCGTTACTATCTAGTATCTCATGTTAGCTACGCCTTCAAATCAGGTGAGTATTACATAGCCCCTTTTACTCTTTTACACGTTTTGGGGTGGAACATGAACATTATACAATACTATTGTTTACATTTACACAGACTACACAAATACAAATCCCCTTTACATTCATGTGTGCAATTTGAGCTTTATGCCCAAGTGCTAGTTGTGCTAACTTTTTTGTGCGATTTATTTGCAATCATTAACTATTCAAGCCGACGGTAAACAATGATAGATCTATTGAGTCTAACAAACCCACCCAGGTAGGGTGATTGTTACCGACAACACAATTTTGCATGCTAGTTACAAAGGTTTGATTGTACTTGGTTACACAATAGCTGCTCCCCATAAATACCTTATTTTATCATTATATGTAAGGATTTTTTTATTTACAAACTATATGCTATCTATATACAAACCTGTGTATACTCACCAACTTTTAGTTGACCTTATTTTATTCATGTTTCAGGTGCTATCATATGAGTTTGATCAAGACATGTTACACATAGGCTTTGGACTTAGTTAATTTTAATTCGAAAACAAATTGTATTTCATTATGTACTTTGGAATTGATTCATGTTTGTTTGAATGGAAATGGATTTAATATATTACAATTTAGTCAACCTTGTGCTCAGGAACAGTCTACATGTCCCGCCCCGACGTTTCCGACGTCAGTTTGGGTGTGACAAGTGCATTGGACGTTCCACCTTGGCTTTGATTATGGTGGTTTGGATTGTTGTGGCCATGGCTGTTTCCTTGGCTGGGTCGGGTAAAACCAGAGGCATGTGCTCTGTCTTTCTGACACTCACGAGCAAAGTGTCCATAGTTCAGACACTTGTAGCATTTGGCCTTAGATTTGTCAAACCCGACCTTGGCATTAGGATGCCCGCCAATAAACTTTCTTCCTGTTCTGTTCAGGAAACGCTTGGCTCTCCTCAATAGCATGGCCATATTCCATTGAATATCCATGTCCTCCATGTCATCAGGATCCACTTGATTAAAATCTTCTTCAATCGTCTCTGGATCAGTAAGCTTGCCACCTATGAAATTCTCATACAAGAAGAGAATAGTGCTACATGATCTTCAGCTATTCTGGCTATAGCTGATTGGTTAGCTGAAGACGTAGCAGGAGGATTTCTTGAGGTATTTTGATGATGAGACCCCAACCCTGATCCTGAAGCATAGCAAGCATGACCACCACACCTAGTTGAGTGGTCTTCTTCAGTAGGATTTCCAGTGAAGAGGGCAATTCCAGAGCCCGATGACTTGGATGTAGAAGTCGTCCCATGATACATAGAAGGGTCTTGTATCTGCAGTCTTCCTAATCTCTCCTTTCTTCTTAGGTTCATGTCATTAGCTTGAACCTTTCCTATTGCCTCCTCAACTGTCAACTTATAGAATTTAGGATTTTCCCTCATCAGGGTTGTGTACATCTCAAATTTGGGTGGTAAAGCATCCAAAAACTTTTCCACCATCTTTTCATCTGGATACCTGAGTTCAAAAGCCTTCAACTCAGTCTGTAAATGATAGAACCTAGAGATGAGGTCATCTAAAGATTCGTCCTCAAAAAATCTAAAGCACTCATACTGCTTCCTGAGAAGATCCCGCTTACTCTTCTTGATGTCACTATTTCCTTCGAATCTCTTCTGTAAAGCTTTCCAGAGATCCTTAGAATTGTCATACCCTCGGAAACTATGGAACAATTCCCGAGTTAATGTCATAGTGATCGAACCAAGTGCCTTCTTTTCACGATCATAAGCTTTCTTTTCTTCGTCAGAAAGCTTAGAGATAGGTTTGGGCATTGTTTCATCAAGATAGATGTGTGTGGGATGCTTATATCCCTCAAGGATTGGTATCCATAGTGATGAGTCGGTATAAGAAATGTAGTGCTCGAAACGTGCTTTCCAATTAGAATAATCGTTCACATTCAGCAACTTTGGTGGTTTCTGTGGTGTACCGATCTCATTATCGTAATTCAACAGGTTTCCAAGATTCTGAAGATTCGACATAATGAACACTTAGTCAAACTTCAGAAAAATCAGACACAGTTGCGGACTTGATTTTGGCCTTGCGTACTTGAGAAATGGTCTTGCGTATTTAGATTTCCTCTTGCTTACTTGTAAGTACGCAGGATTAAATGTAAGTACGTAGGATATAACTTAAGTTCACACAAGTTCAGTCTTGCGCACTTATAAGTAAGCAAGAGATAAGTCTTGCGTATTTAGTAAGTACGCACAAAACTGTACTTTTTGCCAGAAATGGTAAGTACGCAGGATACCTTTTCAGCAACTTTCACCAAACTTTTCCATTCACCTGAAACTCGTCGGAGATGGTAAAAATTCGTCTGATGATCAATGCAAATGAGCCAAAGGGTCAGAAGGTCAGAAACTTGTTTCTAACCAACCTTTAATGCTCAAAACACTCAAATACACAACAAAAATATGTTTTTGAGTGATTTTTGCTTCTAAAATTGTGCTCAAGAGCTACCCCTATTTTATCACAAAAATCAACAAAAATACCTCTTTTTGCTTGTAAAAATTCTCCAAACTCACTCACAACACTCGAAATCAGGAGCAAATGCTATGATACCACTTGTAGGTCCCTCGGGTGTGGCGGATCTTCACATGCAAGTGGGTCTACTAGTAGGACCGGGTGCGGAATGCCCGTGAGTAGGCGGAGAGTCTAGCTAAATAAAGTAAACCGACAAGAGAAAACACTTTAAACGTTCTTTGTATTATAAACACTTGAAGGTTACAGAGAAAAGCACTGAGATTACAATGTGCGTATTTGCACTAAAGCATGCGTACTTAACTTCTGTCAACCTATCCTATTTATACAGGAACTGATGCCTGCGCACTTAGCAAGTGCGCAGGGAAAAATGCTCTTACGTACTTAGCAAGTACGCAAAGTTACTCTTGCGTACTTGCCAAGTACGCAGGAGCTTTCTCTTGCACACTTACAAGTGCGCAAAACACTTGGAGAATTCTGCAACATTCAATATGTAAAAGTAAATACAACTCGATAAACTAATACATAAAGACTCTTACATACAAAGACAATTACAAACAAGACAAAACAACTTAAGACTAAGACTCTATCTATCCAGAGTGTTTGTCACAGGAAAGTGCTTCAACAAAAGACAACGCAGTGAGAACTACCGTTGTATCCCTTCTCATAAACCGTCCGGCTCTAGAAAACCATCCGTCGAAACATAAATCCGTCCAACAACCTTTGTCCGTCCGCTCTTAAACCGTCCTACCGTCTTAGTCCGTTCATTTGCCCGTCTGCCCTAGGGCATCCGTTTCCCACGTGGCTATTATATATGCAAATGTTCTACATGTAATAAGGCATTTGCTTCGACCGTCCATGAGTACCTTTTATACGTCCTAGCTTGCGAAGGAACGTTTTTGTCCCGGTTACAAAATAGTCCCGTGGTCGTCCGTCTACCGAAGTAGCCGTTGTCATTGAAGCGTCCATAACGTTTACATACATTCATAACATGCAATATATATAATATAAAACAAGATTTCATTCATTCACGTTATGTCCTTCTTTCATTCATTCTTTATAATCATACGTTTCATTCTTTGTTCATAATTCATTTTCATACATAGGTATATATATTTATATATATTTGTATACCACATATGATCACATTGACATTCATAGCATTTATTCATTTAGTATATACACTTCATCCCCAAAACATTTAAAATGATTTGCACATAACATAGAAGGGGCCACATAGAACTCACCTTATGAGTTAGTCTCGTCCTATCCTATCCGCGGTCCAATAAGTGCCACACACGATCTGGATTTGTTAATTACACATACATTAGACTTAATCCCGACTCTAACGGTTAAATCATTCTGAATTAAGCTACTATACTGTCTTCACTAACGGCCTGCTGCATGCGCACTTGCTAAGTGCGCAGGACCATAGTCATGCTTACTTGACAAGTATGCAGAACATTCTTCTTGCGTACTTGATAAGTACGCAAGATCTTCCTTATGCGTACTTGATAAGTACGCAGGACATCCTTCTTACGTATTTGATAAGTACGCAAGACCTGCTTCCCCATCAAGTCTGAAATTCTCGCATGTTAACCCGATCATGCTAACCGTACAACTTTCTTTGATCAAAATGTGCGGTTTTCATTCTAGATGCTAGTTTTAAGCTTATTTTCAAGTTTCATCCATAAAAACGTCTCCTATTTAGCTAAAACCCGAAAAACCCCAAAACGGACAAAAACTCAGATTAGGGTCGAATCGTTACCTGGATTGGGATTCAGATTCGAAGGTTTTGCTCACGAGCTCAGTAGTAACGTGCTCGTTCAATTCCAGGTCGATCCATCAACTTTCTCTCTCAAGGCCCGAGCTCTCCTTTCTCTCTCTAGATTGCAAGTTGTGGAAGAAATGAGAGTCTAAGGCTGTCTTGACCTTTTGTATACTTGGGCTTCCCTCGGCCCGTTGGAGCCGAGCCCAAGCCCATCCATTTTCCTTTCATTTTTTACGGTTAAATCTCTATTGCGTTATTATTTATTTATTTACTATTTTTGGGATGTTACATTTGTATTAATGTTTTCTATTTGTATTAATGTTTTCTAAGTGTTAGTAGAAGTTCTGCTAGAGGCTAACTTGTGAAGTTCGCCTTGTCTCATGTGAGGCGAACTTGTCAAGTTCGTCTAGTCTATTAGAGGCGAACTTGTTAAGTTCGGCTATAACAAGTTTGTGTCTATATATAGATGTTTACATGTTTTATTCTAAAGAGCTTGAACGATTTTATTCTGTGAATCTTGTAAACTCCGTGTTTGGTGATATATAAAGAGAAAGTTTATTTACGTGTTGTTTTGATACTGTTTCTATTGTTAATTCGTATACAAACGTAAACACGGTAGGATTCCGCACTCCGTGTTATCGATACGTCCTGTAACGAGTACGATCTGCAGATGAGTCATGTGGACCAACAAGCGGTATCAGAGATTTTGCTCGTGATTTGTGTTTGATTCTTGGTGATTTGTGACGATTTTGTGTACAATTTGACAAGAAATTGATGTTTTTTTTCAAGTTTTCATGTTCATGGAGTTTACAAGTTCTTGAAGTTGATTTTGCAGCTGAATTCGTGGATTTTGGTGAAATTAATCCGATAAAAGTGTTCTAATTCATACAATACTAAATCCTACGGTCCAATTTCTTCAAATTCCATCTAATCTGTGAGAAATGATGATTTTTGGTACTGTTTGTTCGTGTTTGGGTTGAAGACTCTTCTTCCTGAGTTTGTTACAGCACCAGGCGAACTTAGTGCAGATTATGTTGCAGGCGAACTTATCAAGTTCGCTTCACTCAGTTTAAGCGAACTTATTCAGTAGGAAAAGTTACCGGATTTTCTTCTTTAGGCGAACTTATCAAGTTCGCTTGTTTAGCTTTGAAGTGAACATATTATCTTCGCCTAGGGGATTACTTGTTCAAGACTTGGAAATTTTTTTTTGTGAAAATGGAAAATATGGTGCAAGTAACTAACATGTTCAATTACGATAACGAGATTGGTACATCTCATAAACCACCCAAGTTGTTAAGTCTTGCAGATTATCCTAACCGGAAAGATCGGTTTAAGTAGTTCGTGTCCTTTACTGAAACAAGTTTATGGATTCCAATCATGGAAGGTTATACTCATCCGACATACACTTGGATGGGAAAGGATGATGTTCCTAAATCGGTATCTGCGTTAACCACAGAAGAAAAATTATTGTTTGATAGGGAAAAGAAGGCTATGGCTAGTATCTCAATGTCTCTTCCTAAAGAAATTTATCATAGCTTTAAACAATTCAAGTCTTCTCAAAAATTGTGGGAAGCGTTACAAAAGCGGTGTGAAGGCAGTTTGGATGTTAAGAAAAGCAGAAAAGAATTACTGAAGAAGCAGTTCTTAGTATTCAAGCACTTTCAAAATGAATCTTTAGATGATCTTCCAACGAGATTCTATCATTTGCTGAGTGAATTGTCAAGTGCTTCAGTTGTTTATGAGACTGAAGAGATAAATGATAAGTTCTTGGAGGCATTACCATCTAAATTTGATGTGTATTCAGTTTTGATAAAAGAGAATGTCAAGTATAAAACTATGTCTCTTGAAGATGTTCTTGGCAAGATTCAATCACATGATTTGAATATGAAGAAGAAGGAAACCAATATGTAGCATATTTAAGATCCTTCAATGTATTTTGCTAAGACTTCTGGAAAATCTAGTGCAGGGGTTGCATTCTTTTCTTGTGATACTCAAGATGCTTCTAATGATCATTGTTATGGGGTTCCTAGTCATTCTGGTTTCTCTGCAAACACAGCTTCTTCATCATCTGGAACACATAATGTAAATCACAGAGTTGCTGATGATTATTTAGCAATGTTTTCTTCCTTTATGGCATGTTATGAAAATTTTATTGGAGGAAAGATTCACGATCCAGATGTTATTGAAGAGGATTTCAGACAAACTGATCATGTTGATCTGGAAGAGATGAACATTCAATGGAACATGGCTATGCTAATGCGACAGGAAAAATTTTTTTTGAAGAAGTCTGGAAGGAAGTATATTGGTTCTAACAGTCGTTAACGAATGGGATTTGACAAAACAAAAGTTCGATGCTATAATTGTCACGAGTATGGACATTTTTCCAAAGAATGTGTGAAGCCAAAAGTTGAATTTGATTCTCAGAAGAAGCCTAATAACTTTCAGAACATTCGTAATCAGTCACATGGCTCCTCTGGCTCTGGAATTCTAATCATGCATCTGCATCATCTGCTTTGGTTGCTCAGAATGATGAAAATTATGACTGGGGTATTCATCTTGAAGATTTGGTTGGTACTGTAATTAAAGCTTTTGTAGCTGAGATTCATTCTGTAAAATCTAAAGAGTCAACTGATGATGATAGCTCAAGTGATGGTGAGAGTTTGCTAAGTGCTGATGAAGAGCATGATCAAGTACAAAATGTTGAGTCTGATATTGCATCTGGTGTATCTGAAGATGATATTGTATTAACTCAAAGATCTTCTGATGGTGTTGATACTGAAAATATTCCGATTGCTAAAGTTTTCATGGCAGAAATGTTAGATCCTTCAAAGGTAAAAGATTCTGTCTGTCATGTTTATTGCTCTAATTGCATCTGTATAAAAGATAAAATGCAAAAAAGTTATGGATGATAACACAAATTTAATTTGTGATATGAAATCGATGCATTTAGTTAATCAAAAATTGAAAGATAATGATAAATTGTGTATCGATAGAATTGAATCTTTGAAAAGAGATTTAAATTCTTTGGAGTTGAAATATAAGGAACAAGCATATCATCTGGATATGGCTTATGCTGAAATTGAAAAGCGAAATGAAATTGATGCTCAGAAGAACAAAGAAGTTTCTGATAAAGAATCTGAAGTGATCAAATTACATAGAAAGCTGGAGAATTTTGAAAATTCATCTGTGGTATTGGATTACTTTAATGCCAATGCTGATCCTACGAAACGAGTTGTTGGAATTAGGTTTGTTCCTCCACCATTCAATGGGAATTATGTGGTTGAACCAGAAGTTATTCCTGAGGAAGACCTTGATCCAAAGACAGTGTTGAAAGTAAATCCGATAACTGGTGAAGACATGGTTTATGATTCTGATACTGAAGATGAAGTTTTTGATGATAAAAAGGTTGAAGGCATTCCTAAGGAAGTTAAAATTGATGAACCAAAGGTGGTGAAACAAGTTACCCGAGATATATGCATTTTGACAGAACCTGATGAAGTGAAGGTTGATCAATCTAAGCTTTCCAAAGTGTTATAAACAAGTGGTTTTGTTGCTGCTGGTCATCAGAAGAAGAATTCATCAAATGTGACTAAACAAGTTTATGTTCAAAAGAAGTCAGTTGACAGTTCAGTAAAATCTTCTAAAGCTTGTTCTTTGGGTAGTTCATCAAATTCAAGAAAAACTCCTTAAATTAGAAATCATCAAGATAGAAGAGTTTGCTTTCACTGTAATGAAGCTGGTCGTATTTTGATTTATTGTCCTTATAAGAATCATAACAAGAAGCCTATGATTTCAGAAACAGGCAAATTCAAGAGTGTTCCCCCACAACAAAAAGTGGTGACGATTCTGAAATGACCTAATATGGGAAAGCCTACTTCTAGTGTTGTAAAGAATGTTTTTTTTGAGGAAATCAGTGCCTAGTCAATCATTTGCTAAATCTTTGGGATTTAAGCAACATGATAACCAATTTTCTAAACCAGTTGTTGGTTATACTGGTGTGAAAAATGTTGCCACTTTTCAAAAGCATTATGAGATTCCATGTGTTGGAATCAGAATAGATTTTGAACCTGGGGTCAAACATTCTAGACCACAAAGAAGGAGACGAAATAGAAAATTGAAGAAACTTTTGGAAACATCTGAATCTGATAATCATAAATCTAATAATATTTTTCCAATTAATCGTAATGTGTTGTCAACGAAAAGTTCTGATTGAGATACTTATGTTCCACAGGTTGATGACAAAGTAGATTGTGAACTAATTGAAGTTGTTTGTTTTGATCCTTCTGGACAACCCAAGACCACAATGGCTTGGATTCCTATTTCTAACTAGTTTTGTTTGTTTATGTATGGGCAACCAAGGAGGACTATCAACAATACGTGGTATATGGATAGTGGTTGTTCTCGACATATGACAGGTAATATTCGTTTGCTGGAAGATGTTAATAATATTGATGGTGGTTATGTCATTTTTGCTAGAAATAAAGGCGGGTATATAACTGGTCAGGGTACTTTGAAGAACGATAAAGTCAAATTTGAGAAAGTGAACTACGTGGAGCAACTTGAACACAATATTTTGAGCGTATCTCAAGTGTGTGAAAAGAAGTTTTCATTTCATTTCAATGATTCTGAGTGTTATATCTTGAAACCGGGCTTTGTTATTCCTGAAGAGTGGATTCTAATGAAGGCTCCAAGGAGAAATGACACATATGTCCTAGACATGAGTGTTGCTACAACAACGGATTCTATTCCTACATGTTCTGAGTCGGATTCTATTTTGTGGCACCGGAAACTTGCTCACATCAATTATCGGAAAATGAATTATCTCGTGAAGAATGATCTGGTTATTGGTGTTTCGAAGATGAAATTCTCTGTTTCTGATGACTGTATTCCTTGCAATAAAACGAAACAACACAAGAAGTCCCACAAATCTAAGACAAAGAATTCAATTGTGACTCCTTTGGAGCTACTGCATATGGATTTGTTCGGACCGATTAGTATCAGGAGCATTGGCAGTAAATCTTACTGTCTGGTAGTAACAAATGATTTCTCTAGATTTTCATGGGTTAAGTTCCTTGCGTCTAAAGCCGAAACCACATAGATGGTGCAATTCTTAATCCTGGGTTTAGAGAATTTGTGCAAACAGAAAGTCAGAAGAATTAGGAGTGACAATGGCAGCGAGTTTAAGAATAGCAAGATGGGTTTATTTTGTCTTCAAAAGGGAATTCATCATGAATTCAGTGCGCCATATGTACCTCAACAAAATAGAGTTGCTGAAAGAAAGAAATGGACTTTGGTTGAAACGGCATGTACGATGCTTGTAGATTCTAAACTTCCAGTTACTTTTTAGGATAAGGCTGTGAATACTGCGTGTCACGTTTTGAACAGAGTTTTGACCGTTAAGAGACACAACAAGACATGCTATGAGTTGCTTAATAATCGGAAGCCAAATCTGGAATATTTACTACCTTTTGGTAATCAATGCACCCTGTTGAAAGTTAGAGATGTCCCAACCAAATTCAGTGCTAAAGCTATTGAAGGGATCTTTCTGTGGTATGTTGCAAATTCTACTACCAAGAGGGTTTATAACAAAGAGAATCGTCAGGTTGAGGAATGGTTTCATATTGACTGTTCTAGTTGGTCTTTACCTCAAATGGCGATTAGACCAGACTGGGCTTTTGATTATGACAATTTATTCAAGTCTTTTCAATTACCTTCTGATATTTCTCGTAAGAAAGCTGTCGTATTATATGATTCATGTCAGGATGCACAGAATAGTCGTTTTCTACCAAATGCGGTTCCACATTCATCTGTTCCATGTACATCTGCTCCAGATCCTAATGTTGCGTCTTGTTCGGGACCACAAGAGTCTAATAGTGAGGAAGACAATGTTATTTTCCAAGATTCTTCTACTGATCCTTTGTTAGTTGATGAACCTTCTGCCTAGACACAGACTCAGGGGGAGCTTCCTACAAATCTGGACTTGGAAATACCAGTTAATCAGGATTTGTCTTGTCAATCTAGTATGCTTCAAGTTGATGTGTTGCCAGTTCCCGAGGTTGCTTCAATCAAGGAACTCGAAGATCATCCAGAGATGAATATAATTGGGAACTTGTGAGATGGAGTGCAAACGCGTTCTATTATTGAAAACACTTGCTTGTATACAGGTATTAAGTGTCACACCACCAAATTCCACTAAGGGAGTTTTACCGTTTGAGAGGTGACACACCAGGATCTTAGTCATTAGTTACATCGAACGACTCTAAATGGGACTCAAATGAAAATATCATATTAATCAGAGTTTAATACGGAAGCGTAAAGAAAAGTAAATGCGCAAAACACATGCACCAAAAATGTCCAAAGTCCAAACCAAACATAATTCAAAACATATCTCCTACTTGATACGCTACTGGACCAATTCTCTTCACAATCTTGAATGGTCCAACATAATGAGGATTCAGCTTGCCTCATTTTCCAAAACGAATGACACCCTTCCAAGGTGAGAATTTTAACAAGACCATATCTCCTACTTGAAATTCTAACGGTTTACGACGCTTATCGGCATAACTCTTTTGACGGTCAAGAGCTGCTTCTATGCGATTTCTAATTTGAATGATTTTCTCAGAATTTTTTAGTACGATTTCAGGACCTGTAAGATGACTATCCCCAACCTCGGCCTAACAAATAGGAGAACGACATTTCCGTCCATATAGTGCTTCAAATGGAGCCGCCTTGATACTAGTGTGATAACTGTTGTTGTAGGAGAACTCCACCAACAGTAGGTGAGACTCCCAAGTGTTACCGAAGTCAATCGCACAAGCTCGTAGCATGTCCTCTAGAGTTTGAATTGTACTGTCACACCCCCAAATTTCACTAACGGAGTTTTATCTTTTGGAAGGTGACACACCAGGATCTCAGTCATTAGTTACATCAAACGACACTATATGGGACTTAAAATGTCATAACATAAAAGTTCAGAGTTAATGGGGAAGCGTAAACGTTAATATGAAATCAAAAGTAATTACACGCAATAGGCGTCAATCAATGTAAATAAGTAAATTGTTTCAAATGTTTGAAATGGATGATATGACAGTAGGACTCCATGCATGTCCTAAGTATGCAACCTGTGCCTTAGCGACCTGAGAAACATGTAAGAAAAAGTGTCAACACAAGGTTGGTGAGTTCACAAGTTTCAAGTTTACAATAAGAGTGTGTTTGCCAGATTATGTGCTTTCAATATGCATATTTGTAGGTAGCTAACCTATGTTCATGTTTTACTAAAGCGCTCGCAACCGAAGCTGACTGTGTTTATATGCCTCCTGCCAGGTCTATCAACTCTGGCACATGTGAGTAGGCTAACATTTCACCCGTTCGATATCCAATCGAGTTACCGCGACTAACGCGGTGGGGATTTGTCAAACCCAGTAGTACTACTAAACATTACCTCGCTAAGATCCATATTAACGGTCCGATATAAGATGAGGACTTTCTGTGATAGTGTGTTACGCTTAGTCTCAACAGTGATATCATATAAAGTACCATAATCAAATAGTTGCGTCCTGTTTTCTCCCTTGGCGGGAAAAATAATATTTTCTTGCGTACCTGTTTCTCCCCCACGGGGAAAACAAGTAAAAGTAGGTTAGTTGGTATTCATGTTTGTTTCTTCCTCAACAGGAAAACAAGTAAAATACGTTTGTGTGTAAGTATTTTCTCCCCCAATAGTAAAACAAGTAAAAAGGGGCCGTGAAACTCACCTGCGTTGCGTAGTAGGTAGTATCACACAAAGGTATGAGATTTGGCACCTCAAATGTTAGCCTGCACGGCTTACGTATGCCCTAGAATTATAAACACATAAATCAGGGATAAAAATATGGGATTTATTGGGATACGTGACGACAACACTGGAGTTTGAATGTCCTAAGATATTCATAGGATTACTAAGTAGACGAACGTGTCCACGGAAGTAAGGATTTCTATAAGAATCAGAATAACTAAGTTTCATGTCGAACGTTACGAATAATAATATTATATATATCCGAGTAAGCTTATCCATTTTGTCGAACGTTACGAATAATAATATTATATTACTAAGTAGACTACTTCTTTCAACTAAATACGAGTAAGCTTGTCCATTTTGTCGGTTTCCTTGATTGCTAAGAAGTGAGCGAACTTTGTTAAAGGATCGACTATTACCCAAATGGTATCACATCCGGTAGGAGTTCGTTGCAATTTTGTGATAAAGTCCATGGATATATGTTCCCATTTCCACATGGGAATCTCTGGTTGTTGGAGAAAACCGAAAGGATTTTGATATTCAACTTTGATCTTCGCGCAAGTCAGGCTCTTGCTCACATAGGTGGCTATATCGGCCTTCATCTTTGGCCACCAATACAGCACCTTTAGATCATGGTACATCTTGTCGGAACCGGGATGAATAGACTAACGAGATTTATGTGCTTCATCTATGACTAGTTTCCTTAAGTTTCCGAATACTGGAACCCGTATTCGCTTGGCGAAGTAGCGAATACCGTCTGATTTGACCTCGAGTTGTGCTTCCATACCGCGTGTACCTTCCAGCAGTAGGTTTTCCTCTTTCAGAGCTTCAAGTTGAGAACTACGGATTTTGTCAGGTAATTCGGGGTGAATAGTAAGCTGTAATGCTCGAACTCGTTTGGGCTTGGTTTACTTTCGACTTAGGGCATCAGCTACAACAATAGCCTTACCCGGATGATACCAGATCGCACAGTCATAATCATTCAAGAGCTCGACCCAATGACGTTGTCTCATGTTCATCTCTTTCTGCTTGAAGATATGCTCAAGACTCTTGTGATCGGTGTAGATAGTGCACTTGGTACCGTACAAGTAGTGTCTCCATATATTAAGTGCGAAAACTACAGCTCCAAGCTCAAGATCATTAGTGGTGTAGTTTTTCTCGTGAATCTTTAGTTGACGTGAAACATATGCGATCACCTTTTCTCGTTGCATTAGAACACAACCCAGAACCTGAATGGATGCATCACAATACACCACAAAATCATCCGTTCCCTCCGGAAGAGCTAGAATGGGTGCACTACAAAGTTTCTGCTTAAGATGTTGGAATGCTGACTCTTGGTTATCGCCCCAGTTGTAGGCTTTACCCTTTTGAGTTAAGACAGTGAGAGGTTGTGCAATTTTTGAAAATCCCTCGATGAATCGACGGTAATATCCAGCCAATCCCAGAAATTATCGCACCTCAATCGAAGGTTCATCAACTGTTCATCAACGTGTAGTTCCTCAAGAGGAACTGTGAGTGATTTGTTTGCTAGGCATTTCTTTAAATTTGAGACGTGAAAGACGTTGTGCCCACCACTAAGTCTTTCAGGTAAGTCCAGTTGATACGCTACTGGTCCGATTCTCTTTATTATCTTGAATGGTCCAACATAACGAGGATTCAGTTTGCCTCGTTTCCCGAACCGAATGACACCTTTCCAAGATGAGACTTTGAGTAAGACCATGTCACCCATTTGAAACTCTAAGGGTTTACGACGTTTGTCGGCATAGCTCTTTTGACGATCACGAGCTGCTGTCATACGGTTTCTAATTTGAACAATTTTCTCAAAAGTTTCAAGTACGAGTTCAGGACCTGTGAGTTGGCTATCCCCAACCTCAGTCTAACAAATAGGAGAACGGCATTTCCGTCCATAAAGTGCTTCAAATGGAGCTGCCTTGATGCTAGTGTGATAGCTGTTGTTGTAGGAGAACTCCACCAACGGTAGGTGAGACTCCCAAGTGTTACCGAAATCAATCACACAAGCTCGTAGCATGTCCTCCAGAGTTTGGATTGTACGTTCTGTTTGACCATCAGTTTGAGGATGGTATGCTGTGCTCATATCTAGACGTGTGCCTAAGGCCTTATGTAATGACTGCCAGAAGCGAGAAGTGAATCGTGCATCACGATCCGAAATGATAGAGATAGGCACTCCGTGCCGAGAGACTACTTCTTTCAAGTATATTTCAAGTGAGTTTATCCATTTTGTCGGTTTCTTTGATTGCTAGAAAGTGAGCAGATTTTGTTAGTTGATCAACAATTACCCAAATGGTATCGCATCTAGTAGGAGTTCGTGGTAATTTGGTGATGAAATCCATGGATATTTGTTCCCATTTCCACATGGGAATTTCTGGTTGCTGCAGGAGACCGGATGGTTTTTGATATGCAACTTTGACTTTCGCGCAGGTCAGATACTTACTAACATAAGTGGCTATATCGGCCTTCATCATCGGCCACCAATATAGTACTTTTAGATCATGGTACATTTTATCGGAACCCGGATGGATGGAGTAACGAGATTTATGAGCTTCATCCATGAATAGTTTCCTTAAATTTCCAAACACTAGAATCCATATTCGTTCGACGAAGTAACGAATTCCGTCAGATTTTACTTCAAGTTGTGCTTCCATGCCGCGGGTACCTTCTAACGGTAGGTTATCTTCTTTCAAGGCTTCAAGTTGAGCACTACGGATTCTATCAGGCAACCCAGGGTGAATAGTGAGTTGTAACGCTCGAACTCGTTTGGGTTTCGTTTCCTTTCGGCTTAGTGCATCAGCCACAACGTTAGCTTTACCCGGATGATACCGGATCGCACAGTCGTAATCATTTAAAAGTTCAACCCAACGACGTTGTCGCATGTTCAACTCCTTCTGCTCGAAGATATGCTGGAGGCTCTTGTGGTCGGTATAGATGGTGCATTTGGTACCGTACAAGTAATGTCTCCATATCTTAAGTGCGAAAACTACTGCTCCCAACTCTAGGTCATGAGTGGTGTAGTTTTTCTCGTGAACCTTTAACTGACTTGAAGCGTATGCGATTACCTTTTCGCGTTGCATTAAGACACAACCCAGACCTTGAATAGATGCATCACAATACACTACAAAATCATCGGTGCCTTCCGGAAGAGCTAAAATAGGTGCACTGCAAAATTTCTGTTTGAGGTGTTGGAAAGCTTACTCTTGGTTATCGCCCCAATTATAGGCCTTTCCTTTTTGAGTTAAGGCGGTGAGAGGTTGCGCAATCTTTGAAAATCCTTCGATAAAACGACGGTAATATCCAGCCAATCCCAGAAATTGTCGCACCTCAGTCGGAGTCGTCGGTGCTGCCCAATTCTTGATGGCTTCTATTTTGGATGGGTCGACATGTATCCCTTTTTCATTTACCACATGCCCTAGAAACTGAACTTCCCGAATCCAGAATTCACATTTGGAAAACTTAGCATAAAGTTGCTCTTGCTTAAGTAGTTCCAAAATTAGACGCAGATGTTCCTCATGTTCTTCCTCGTTCTTGGAATAAATAAGGATGTCATCGATGAAAACGATAACAAACTGGTCAAGGTAAGGCTTACACACACGGTTCATGAGGTCCATGAATACCGCGGGTGCGTTGGTTAAACCGAAAGGCATGACCATAAATTCGTAATGGCCGTACCTTGTCCTGAAAGCAGTCTTAGAGATATCCTCATCTCGGACTCTCAGCTGATGATAACCAGATCTAAGGTCTATTTTGGAATAGAAACTTGATCCTTGGAGTTGATCAAAAAGGTCATCAATACGAGGTAAAGGGTAGCGGTTCTTGATTGTGACTTTATTCAACTCCCGGTAATCAATACACATACGGAATGTACCGTCCTTCTTCTTGACAAATAATATCGGAGCTCCCCACTGTGATGAACTAGGTCGGATGAAACCTTTATCCAGTAAGTCTTGCAATTGAGTGGACAGCTCCTGCAATTCACTAGGTGCCAGTCTGTAAGGTGCCCGAGCAATCGATGTTGCTCCGGGTGCTAGGTCAATTTGGAATTCAACCTGACGGTGTGGTGGCAGACCGGGCAGATCCTCGGGAAATACTTCCAAAAATTCACGCACAACGGGAATATCTTCGATCTTCTTCTCTTCTGACGGCTGTTCAGCAACAAGAGCCAAAATAGCCGTATGCCCCTTTCGAAGACATTTTTGTGCATTCATGAAGGATATAATGCCCATGACTGCACCAACTCTTTCGCCTTGGATGGAAAGGGTTTCTCCATTCGAGAGAGGTATACGTACAATCTTCTCACCACAGATAATTTCGGCTTGGTTTTTAGATAGCCAATCTATACCGACAATAAGGTCGAAACTTCCAAGTGTAACTGGCAGTAGGTCAACGTCAAGTTTATGATTAACTAATACTAGTTTACATCTGTAATAATGCGAGTTGTTTCGTTTTTCTGAGCGTCTGCTATCTCAATAGTATACTTGGCTTTTAATAGGGTTGGAGCACGACACACTAATATGGGATTTGTGAAGTCATACTGAGACTTCTAGTGAGACCCGTGCTTATAAAGCGAGTGTCAGTCAATGCATAGGCTAAGAGAAGAGGTTCACATGTAAGAAAGGAAAGTCTAATGAGATATAGATTCTAGTAGCATAAGGGATAGGATGCATGTCTAAGTAATTGCGTTCAACTGATGGTTCGTTAGGTTAAATATTCGCTTCCTAATGTCATTGGATCAACAGAATCATTTCATAAAGAAAGAAATTCGTTTACAGGATTGAATATGCTGGGTATAATTCGTATTAGACTAAGGATTAGTCATCGGATAAGACAATAGGGTCGGATGAGATTTATTGTTAGAGTGTAAGGAATAACGTGTTAGCATAGAAAGAATTTCTCAAATTCTGTGTACATAGTTGGAGCCGATAAGTTTGCTATGAGATTCTATTAGAGTTTCAATCAAGATGGTTTCTGTGATCACGTTTAGATGAGTGTCTTAATTTCACTAAGACTCTTACATGAGTGAGAATAACATTGATAGATTTCATTGATGATAATTCAGTATGTCCGTAAACATTTTCAACTTGATAGTTGTAACATTTCTGATTTTTAGTATTCATATTTCAATTCAATGTAATGGATTTCGAACTCAATACCCGTGCACTGTCTTAATATTTTCTCACCGTAAATTAAATGCAAGGATTCTATACAAATTCGCAAGTTTTACTCGATCATATACAATTAAAACGCTATACAAGAAACTATGTTAATCAAACTTACCAAATTTGAAAAGTCAAGGACTAAAATTGAAAAATATCAAGAAATCCTAGTCTAGCACGGTCGTGCTTCGTCCTAGCACGGTCGCGCCAAGTGCTTTGGCACGGTCGCGCGACTTGCTTTGGAACGATCGCGCCCGGTGCCTAGGCATGGTCGCGCCTATTTTTGGCACGGTCGCGCCTGCGTAACAGTCGAAACGTAAATGCAGTTTCAAAACGCTCGATCATTTGAAATTCGAAACCGATTACGTTTTATTTTCTTTGACAAAGAAAATATCTCAGTCCATTACAATTTTTATCAATCCAATTTCGTTTTCCTCTCAAGAAACCGTCCAATATTTTTCCCAAGCCTCGAATCATTCTTTTCAATCCTGTTGCTATCAATTAATCAAGGAACTCAATCCTCCGAGCATCTCTAAGTTTTCTGAAGGGGTTGGATCAGCCGGAAATCGCTGCAGAAGACGCCGGGAAGAAATCTTGCCGTCGCCGGAAACTCCTTCTACCGCCCTATATCGATTCTCGGTTATTCAGGGTAATTGAAGCCATTTATTTCTTTTAATTAGTCTCAATATCGAAAGCCCCTTATCAATTTGGGCTTACAATATGTAAATCATCCCGAATCAGAACTATTATTTTAATAAAAATGATTTAGTCGATTCCAGTCTTAAACACGATTTACATACAATTAATTTATATGAATAGACTCGTAACAACTCAGTAATCAAAAGCCCTATCAATTCCATCGTTTAAAATACAAGAGTTATCCAATTCGTGTCTGTTTTGGAAGAGACACGGTCGCGCTAATCATCTAGCGCGGCCGTGCCTCATGAAACGCGGTCGTGCCGAATAGCAGCGCGGTCGTGTGGAAATGGGAGAATATAGCTATGGATTTCATTACCGTCCATCTGGTTTACTAGAACAACCAGAAATTCCCATATGGTTTACTCAAACAACCAGAAATTCCCGTGTGGAAATGGGAGAATATAGCTATGGATTTCATTACCAAGCTCCCTCGCACCTCGAGTGGATATGATAGTATTTGGGTGATCATTGATCGTCTCACTAAATCCGCTCATTTCTTGCCTATCCGCGAAGACTTCAAAGTGGAGAAACTAGCCCGAATTTACATTAATGAAATTGTGAGCCGTCATGGTGTTCCCGTGAACATAATATCCGATAGAGACGCTCGGTTCACCTATCGATTTTGGCAATCTCTCCAAAAGGCTCTTGGTACTCGATTGGATTTGAGCACGGCTTACCATCCGCAAACTGATGGTCAAACCGAGCGAACAATCCAAACTCTTGAAGACATGCTTAGAGCTTGTGTAATCGATTTTGGTGGCAATTGGGATTCACATCTATCCCTCATTGAGTTTTCTTACAACAATAGCTACCACACAAGTATCAACATGGCTCCATTCGAAGCTCTCTATGGTCGCAAGTGTCGTTCTCCTATCTGTTGGAACGAGATTGGTGAAGCACAAATCACTGGTCCCGAGTTAATTCAATAAACATCCGACAAGATTATTCAAATCCGTGACAATATTCGAGTAGCGAGGAGTCGGCAAAAGAGTTATGCCGACAAACGTCGAAAACCCTTGGAATTCCAAGTCGGTGACCTTGTTCTTCTAAAGGTGTCTCCATGGAAGGGCGTGATCCGTTTTGGGAAGAAAGGCAAGTTAGCACCTCGTTATGTTGGTCCATTCAAAATCCTTGAAAGGATTAGGAAAGTGGCTTACAAAGCTCGAGTTACCTCCATCTCTTGGAAATGTGCATCCTACAATTCATGTATCTAATATGAAGAAGTGTCTCACTGATGAAAATCTCCATATACCGCTTGACGACGTGCGCATTGATGAAACAATGCACTTCGTTGAAAAGCCGGTGGAAATTTTAGATCGCGAAGTCAAACAACTCAAGCGAAGTCGCATTCCTATTGTCAAAGTTCGTTGGGAATCTAAGCGTGGTCCTGAGTTCACTTGGGAACGAGAAGACCAAATGAAGCTCAAGTACCCTCATCTTTTTATTGATACTGTTGTTTCCTCTAGCTAAATTTCGGGACGAAATTCTCTCAACATGGGGAGACTGTAACATTTCTGATTTTTAGTATTCATATTTCAATTCAATGTAATGGATTTCGAACTCAATACATGTGCACTGTCTTAATATTTTCTCGCCGTAAATTAAATGCAAGGATTCTATACAAATTCGCAAGTTTTACTCGATCATATACAATTAAAACGCTATACAAGAAACTATGTTAATCAAACTTACCAAATTTGAAAAGTCAAGGACTAAAATTGAAAAATATCAAGAAATCCTAGTCTAGCACGGTCGTGCTTCGTCCTAGCACGGTCGCGCCAAGTGCTTTGGCACGGTCGCGCGACTTGCTTTGGAACGATCGCGCCCGGTGCGTAGGCACGGTCGCGCCTATTTTTGGCACGGTCGCGCCTGTGTAACAGTCGAAATGTAAATGCAGTTCAAAACGCTCGATCGTTTGAAATTCGAAACCGATTACGTTTTATTTTCTTTGACAAAGAAAATATCTCAGTCCATTACAATTTTTATCAATCTAATTTCGTTTTCCTCTCAAGAAACCGTCCAATATTTTTCCCAAGCCTCGAATCATTCTTTTCGATCCTGTTGCTATCAATTAATCAAGGAACTCAATCCTCCGAGCATCTCTAAGTTTTCTGAAGGGGTTGGATCAGCCGGAAATCGCTGCAGAAGACGCCGGGAAGAAATCTTGCCGTCGCCGGAAACTCCTTCTACCGCCCTATATCGATTCTCGGTTATTCAGGGTAATTGAAGCCATTTATTTCTTTTAATTAGTCTCAATATCGAAAGCCCCTTATCAATTTGGGCTTACAATATGTAAATCATCCCGAATCAGAACTATTATTTTAATAAAAATGATTTAGTCGATTCCAGTCTTAAACACGATTTACATACAATTAATTTATATGAATAGACTCGTAACAACTCAGTAATCAAAAGCCCTATCAATTCCATCGTTTAACATACAAGAGTTATCCAATTCGTGTCTGTTTTGGAAAAGACATGGTCGCGCTAATCATCTAGCGCGGCCGTGCCTCATGAAACGCGGTCGTGACGAATAGCAGCGCGGTCGTGTCCTCCAAGTGGGCTAATATCTGTTGTGTCTAAAAATCATAGACACGACCGTGCCGAGCTAAGGCACGGTCGTGCCTCGTGAATTGTCCAAGTTGGCCTCTGTTTGATCAAACCCGGTCGCGTCCCGACTAGCGCGGTCGCGCCCGTGGTTCGAGCGCGGTCGTGTCCTTCCCAGGCACGGTCGTGTCTAGGTCAGAATCTTCGATCAGAATTATTGTTGTTTTATTTTAATTTGTAAAAATTCTAGATTAAGTTTTTAAATAAAAATAGTTAGTTTTATAAAAAGGTATTTGAAAAGATCAAATAATTAATCTTGGAATAAATGGAAAATCATTTAATTAAAAGTTTATAAAATTAAATTTGTTATTAAACTTTTCATTTAAAACATTTTATTTGTAAGTTACATACTTTATAAATAAATAAATAAAGATTATTTATTTATTCTTCATTTTAAATAAAAATATTTATTAATTTATTAAATTACATTTAACACATACTTTATTTTCATAATCAATGATTTTATGAATATTCTATTTTACTATTCAATTCCCAACCTTAATCAAAATGTTTCAAAAATATTTACTTCAAAACTTTATATATGTTAATCAATACTTTTAAATACAAATCAATAGTTTTATACACAAATACAACCTTCATTTTTAGACTTAAACTTTGTGCACATATTTGATTCAATATACATTATTATCTAGGTTAACTCGTGCGTATCAAGGATTCTTATTTTATCTATACTCTTTGTTAGCTACACTTCCATACCAAGTGAGTATTCACAACCCCTTTTTACTCTTTTACACTTTTGGGGTGGAACATGAACTTTATACACATTACACATTTACATTTACACAAACAACACAAGTGCAAAATCCTATTTACATACATGTGTGCAAAATTTGAGCTTTGTGCCCGAGTGCTAGTTGTGCTAATCTTTGTGAAAACTTATGTGCAATCATTAACTATACAAGCCGACGGTTTTCAATGATAGATCTATTGAGTCTGACAAACCCACCCAAGTGGAGGTGATTGATACCGACAACACAATTTCATACTAGTTACAAAGGTTTGGTTGTACTTGATTACACAATAGCTGCCCCCCATAAATGCCTTATTTTATCATGTTTTGTAAAGGATTTGTTTTCAACTATATGCTATCTATATACAACTGTGTTATACTCACCAACTTTTTAGTTGACTTTATTTTATTCATGTTTCAGGCCCTAATATGTGAGAATGATTCAAGACGTGCTCAATATATGATTTGGACTTAGCAATTTAAATCAAAAATTCTATGAGTTGTTTATGTTTCTTTGTTTGAATTTGATTTGTACTTGGATTATTTGAAATGGAAATTTGGCTTTAATATATTTCAATTTAGTCAACCATGTGCTATGAACAGTCTACATGTCCCGCCCCGATGATTCCGCCATCGGTAGGGGTGTGACAATAGTCGCGTCTATCAACTGTTGAACAAGTTTAATGATACCAACTAGTCGTTGAGCGGTTTACAAGAACTCCTACTGACAGTGGAAGTTTAAGTTTGTAGATCACTGATTAGGACCATTTATCCACACACTAGGTTTCACCAGGACTTACATGCACCTCAAATTACTATTAGGTGTGCACCCGTAATGATAATTTGCTTTGCATGCTCATCCTAGTTCTCCCTGTCCTGTGTCATAATGTCATTTAGGTTATATTGTTGAGTATAGAGTGTTTTCAGATATGATAAGTCATTGAAAGGAGTAGTCATCAACCATAAGTTGATCGACTAGGACTCATATCAGGATGAGTAGTCGGGAATGGTTTGATCCGAGTATTCACCCGAGTTGAAATACGATACGATAGTCCAATCCAACGGATTTTAGATGGTAACATGCATATGAAGCAAACATGTACATGTAATGAGACTTCGAGAAGTGAAACTAGTTCATGGATATGTGTTACTGGAAGAAGAAAGGTAGTTGTTCTTCCCACCGAGTCAGAATAGGGTTTGAGTATGCATTAAGCAATGCGTTCTCAAATTTGTGGTCAATCTATTCTCAATAGAATATCGACCAAAGACGCGAGCCCATGGCTCGTGAAAGTGATGACATCTATGTGTCAATAGATTCTGCAATAATGCGTGTAACGATCTGCTTTCGTTCGGCGTATTGTTGCTGGCGGGTACAGTAGGGACTCGCCTCCGACGATCCCAACTCCCAAAGAGATATGCGTTAGTGCTGAGTGTCGTCCATAACATGGACCTGAGAAAGCCCACCATACCCAACGGGTGATGGTGATGTAAGAGACTCCTCCGAAGGCTCTGCCTCGCTGCCCTCGAACGGGAGTGGATGATGTTCCGGTGATTCCCCGAGTGTCGCCACTGGGAATGATGATGCAAGGCAAATGATGTGTCCCTCGCCAACTGAGGGTGATACGGATGGTATAAACATGCATGGACTGCAATGTATGTATAGGTGCTATATGTATCAGGTATAAGTGTCTGTGCCGTGTAACTAATGTGTGAGGTTATAGTCTAGTATGCAATCCTAGTTCTCTATAACCAATGTCTCTGATACCAATCTATCACACCCCCAAATTCCACTAACGGAGTTTTACCATTTGGAAGGTGACACACCAGGATCTCAGTCATTAGTTACATCAAACGACACTATATGGGACTTAAAATGTCATAACATAAAAGTTCAGAGTTAATGCGGAAGCGTAAACGTTAATATGAAATCAAAAGTAATTACACGCAATAGGCGTCAATCAATGTAAATAAGTAAACTGTTTCAAATGTTTGAAATGGATGATATGACAGTAGGACTCCATGCATGTCCTAAGTATGCAACCTGTGCCTTAGCGACCTGAGAAACATGTAAGAAAAAGTGTCAACACAAGGTTGGTGAGTTCACAGGTTTCAAGTTTACAATAAGAGTGTGTTTGCCAGATTATGTACTTTCAATATGCATATCTGTAGGTAGCTAACCTATGTTCATGTTTTACTAAAGCGCTCGCAACCGAAGCTGACTGTGTTTGTATGCCTCCTGCCAGGTCTATCAACTCTCGCACATGTGAGTAGGCTAACATTTCACCCATTCGATATCCAATCGAGTTAGCGCGACTAACGCGGGTGGGATTTGTCAAACCCAGTAGTACCACTAAACATTACCTCGCTAAGATCCATATTAACGGTCTGATATAAGATGAGGACTTTCTGTGATAGTGTGTTACGCTTAGTCTCAACAGTGATATCATATAAAGTTCCATAATCAAATAGTTGCGTCCTGTTTTCTCCCCTGGCGGGAAAAATAATATTTGCTTGCTTACCTGTTTCTCCCCCACGGGGAAAACAAGTAAAAGTAGGATAGTTGGTATTCATGTTTGTTTCTTCCTCAATAGGAAAACAAGTAAAATACGTTTGTGTGTAAGCATGTTTCTCCCCGAATAGTAAAACAAGTAAAAAGGGGCCGTGAAACTCACCTGCGTTGCGTAGTAGGTAGTATCACACAAAGGTATGAGATTTGGCACCTCAAATGTTAGCCTGCACGGCTTATGTATGCCCTAGAATTATAAACACATAAATCAGGGATAAAAATATGGGATTTATTGGGATACGTGACGACAACACGGGAGTTTGAACATCCTAAGATATTCATAGGATTACTAAGTAGACGAACGTGTCCACGGAAGTAAGGATTTCTATAAGAATCAGAATAACTAAGTTTCATGTCGAACGTTACGAATAATAATATTATATATATATATATATATATATATATATATATATATATATATATATATATATATATATTCGTGTGTTGGTGACATCCAGCACGGTGCAGGAAAATAATATATATAATATCATATATTATCTTTAAGTTCGTAGAGTTAATAAAATAAACGTTTGCGTGGGAAAATAATAAATATATTATCTTTATTCAAGATTATAACGTGGGTAAATAATATAAATAATCATATTATTTAGTTAGTTTGAAAAGTTACACGAGATTAATAAACGAGGCGAAGTAATATAAAATATATATTATTTTATACTAGGAGTCACGAGTTGAAAGTAATATAAACAATTTATTTTATTCGAAGTCGTAGTTTGAAAATAATATAAACATATTATTTTAAAAGTGAGTATTTTTAATGAAGAAAAAAGTTACAACCCGAACCCGAGCCTACGGGTGGTTTCCCGGGCTAAAACACATTAATATATTAATATAATAATATAGGGTTTGATTTAATATTAAAATAATAGTTGGGGAAAGGTTTTAAAAACAAAACAGTGGGGAGGGTTTCGAACCCGGGTCCCTCCCCTACGAGCACAAGGTCTTAACCGTCTCAGCCGCTAGGCCATCGCATTCTAAACCCATAATGAAACGGTTTTAGCAAGATGGTTTCTTGTGTTCTTCCCCTTAGATAACTCGAAACAAAACCAGTCCCAAGACCCCTGAATTCGATCACGATTTAGCCAAAAGACAGAGGGGTTTTGTTACATAGGGTATTGCAAACCAGTGGTGAGATTTAATTGCAAAAACTTCGGATTAAAAGCTTTTAATTTCGGATTCAAGAACCGAAAACCCTAGTTCAAAACTCTGAATCAAATCGATCAGATTCTATAATTTTTTCAGTTGGAATCATGGGGCTTTCAACAAATGAGTCATCGCGAGTCTAGCCCTATGATTTAATTTGATTAAGGTGGTGATTTGATTGGGTTTCGATCAACCCAAAAATCCGAAGAACCCTAGAATTTATTTGAGTGGAATTCGACAATGTACTCCCCCATTAGCATAGGGCTTTTATTCTAGAGACTGAAACGAAACTAATGGTATAGATAATTACCAGTATGGATATCGGATTGATAGTATACGACTAGAACAGGTGCCGATGGTGATGGGTTTGGTCCTTGGTGTCTCCGGTCACTCCTCCGACCAAATTGGTATATGCAGA
This sequence comes from Smallanthus sonchifolius, assembly GCA_023525975.1. Classification (NCBI taxonomy): domain Eukaryota; kingdom Viridiplantae; phylum Streptophyta; class Magnoliopsida; order Asterales; family Asteraceae; genus Smallanthus; species Smallanthus sonchifolius. Next base: position 32,889,696 of record CM042045.1, read on the forward strand.
AACTTTTGGGAGGATCGTCTAACGTGTGTAGATACTCGATTGAGAGAATGGTAGAAGAATTAATCGAATTGGTGAGAAATGGCGATGAACTCGACGGTTTCGGTTTAAAGCTCGTTATTGGGATTAATTCGCGAATGATGGTGGTGTAATGGTTCTAATGGTAGTCGATACTGACATCCCATGGGTTTTCAATTACGAAATTGAACGGGAATTTATTGTGGAAATCGATTTCGGATCAATGGGTTGCGATTTTTGACTTTCATAAGTCAACAGAGACATAATTTTCCTATTTTGACTTTTGAGAGTCAACAGATTCACTTTGATTTAATTACAGAATTAACCCCGACAGTTTTAGTTTAGACAAAGACAGAATCAGTCCCTGGGGTTTTAGATTGAGTTAACTGGGTTAATATTTAACCGGATTTGCTAACGGAACTAACTGAAAAGTCCGGATTGTCACATGTACGATCCATCTGGCCATCAGTTTGAGGATGGTATGCTGTGCTCATATCTAGACACGTGCCTAAATCTTTATGTAATGATTGCCAGAAACGAGAGGTGAATCGTGCATCACGATCCGAAATGATAGAGATTGGCACCCCGTGCTGAGAGACTACTTATTTCAAGTAAATACGAGTAAGCTTATCTATTTTGTCGGTTTCCTTGATTGCTAAGAAGTGAGCGAACTTTGTTAAACGATCGACTATTACCCAAATGGTATCACATCCGGTAGGAGTTCGTGGCAATTTTGTAATAAAGTCCATGGATATATGTTCCCATTTCCACATGGGAATCTCTGGTTGTTGGAGAAGACCGAAAGGATTTTGATATTCAACTTTGTTCTTCGTGCAAGTCAGGCTCTTGCTCACATAGGTGGCTATATCGGCCTTCATCTTTGGCCACCAATACAGCACCTTTAGATCATGGTACATCTTGTCGGAACCGGGATGAATAGACTAACGAGATTTATGAGCTTCATCCATGACTAGTTTCCTTAAGTTTCCAAATACTGGAACCCGTATTCGCTTGGCGAAGTAGCGAATACCATCCGATTTGACCTCGAGTTGTGCTTCCATACCGCGTGTACCTTCCAGCGGTAGGTTTTCCTCTTTCAGAGCTTCAAGTTGAGCACTACGGATTTTGTCAGGTAATTGGGGGGAATAGTAAGATGTAATGCTCGAACTCGTTTGGGCTTGGTTTACTTTCGACTTAGGGCATCAGCTACAACAATAGCCTTACCCGGATGATACCGGATCGCACAGTCATAATCATTCAAGAGCTCGACCCAATGACGTTGTCTCATGTTCAGCTCTTTCTGCTCGAAGATATGCTCAAGACTCTTGTGATCGGTGTAGATAGTGCACTTGGTACCGTACAAGTAGTGTCTCCATATATTAAGTGCGAAAACTACAGCTCCAAGCTCAAGATCATGAGTGGTGTAGTTTTTCTCGTGAATCTTTAGTTGACGTGAAACATATGCGATCACCTTTTCTCGTTGCATTAGAACACAACCCAGAACCTGAATGGATGCATCACAATACACCACAAAATCATCTGTTCCCTCCGGAAGATCTAGAATGGGTGCACTACAAAGTTTCTGCTTAAGATGTTGGAATGCTGACTCTTGGTTATCGCCCCAGTTATAGGCTTTACCCTTTTGAGTTAAGACAGTGAGAGGTTGTACAATTTTTGAAAATCCCTCGATGAATCGACGGTAATATCCAGCCAATCCCAGAAATTATCGCACCTCAGTCGGAGTCGTCGGTGCTGCCCAATTCTTGATGGCTTCTATCTTTGATGGATCGACATGTATTCCTTTCTCGTTAACCACATGTCCTAAGAATTGAACTTCCCGGATCCAGAATTCACACTTGGAAAACTTAGCATACAGCTGCTCCTGCTTAAGTAATTCCAAAATTAGGCGTAGATGTTCCTCATGTTCCTCCTTGTTTTGGAATAAATGAGGATGTCGTCGATGAAAACGATGACAAATTGATCAAGGTATGGATTACACACACGGTTCATGAGGTCCATGAATACAACAGGTGTGTTGGTTAATCCGAAAGGCATGACCATAAATACATAGTGATCGTACCTTGTCCTGAAAGCAGTCTTAGAGATATCCTCATCTCGGACTCTCATTTGATGGTAACCGGACCTAAGATCTATCTTGGAATAAAAAACTTGATCCTTGGAGTTGATCAAAGAGATCATCTATACGAGGCAAAGGATAATGATTCTTGGTTGTCACTTTATTTAGTTCACTGTAGTCGATACACATACGGAATGTCCTGTCCTTCTTCTTGACAAACAAGACCGGAGCTCCCAATGGCGATGAGCTAGGTCAGATGAAACCTTTATCCAACAATTCCTGTAACTGAGTAGACAGCTCTTGCAATTCACTAGGTGCTAATCTGTAAGGTGCCCGAGCGATCGGTGCCGCCTAGGGTGCTAGATCGATTTGAAATTCAACTTGACGGTGTGGTGGCAGACCTGGCAAATCCTCGGGAAATACTTCCAGAAATTCACGAACGATAGGAATATCATCAATCTTCTTCTCTTCTAATGGATGTTCAGCAATGAGAGCCAAAATAGCAGTATGCCCTTTTCGAAGACATTTATGTGCTTTCATAAAGGATATGATGCCCATTGTAGGTCCACATGACTCATCTCAGATTGATCTCGTGACAAGACGTCTCGATAACACGGAGTGCGGAATCCTTCGTGTTAACGTATGTATATCAATTGACAATAGAAACAGGAGGTAAAAAAATTTCTCTTTGTATTCCACAAAACACAGAGGTTACAAATTCACAGAATACACTCGATTAAGTCCCTCTGCTGCTGCTCTCCCCTATTTCACTGAATCTGTAAACTCCTATTTATAGATACACAGCACCTTAGGCGAACTTAACAAATTCGCTCCTAAAGATGCTTAGACGAACTTGTTAAGTTCGCCTCTCTATGACACAGCACCTTAGGCGAACTTAACAAGTTCGCTTCTAAAGATTCTTAGGCGAACTTGTTAAGTTCACCTCTCTACGAACTTAAACAATATTGTTATCAACAGTTACAAAACATGTCCTAATAGTCTCCCCTTTAACTGTTGCTAACAATTCTATCAATTACAAGTCAAAGACTCTAAGACTAAGACATAATATCTTCAAGGTCATTGTCACCAGAATATCCTCCAACAGACTCCCCTTGACAACAACTTTAGAAGATTGTCATCCGTCTTCATATATCATCAAACACACTTTAGTCTTCGTCTTGTTCATCTGCACTTTCTCTTTCTATCTAGAAGAAAAATTGGGAGAAGGACCCCTTATTAACTTCTGTCAGCAATATTCAATTTTTTCAAAGAAGAACAACAAAAAATAACCAACAATTAAGATTTCCATGGTAGCTGGAAAAATAAAATCTTTTTGGTTTTTTCAATCATAAGACTGACAAAATCTTTTTGGTTTTTCTTTGTACAAACTAAAATGTAAAATACAAAATCACATCTTTTTGGTCGAACATCACGAGTAAGAAGATCATATCAGTAAAAACAATGCATCAATCACACATTTTGGATAAACATCCATATAATATCAAATGGTATCCTATGTCATTCTTTTAAGTCTTGACCAATCAAACCAATATCTTTCAAGATTATCACACTCTATCTTTTCAAGACCTTCATATTGCATGTTATGATATGCGATAAACATTCAAAGAAAATAGGATCATGCTATGACACACAAATTCAAATTGTCAATATTATAAGATTTAAAACTAAATCATCTCATTCCCACTTTCTTGTGAGTTAAGGTACCATTTAAGTATGAAATACAACGTGTACCCCACTAGTATGCCAACAAAAAGTAAATGCACTATCTTCAAGACATATGAGATTTTACTAAAGATTATCCGAATTTCCAGAATGAGGAGACATCACTTATCACATGAATAGCAGAATCCAAACTGAATTGTATATTCAAAATCGAATGATTCAATGTTTTGGCTTATATATGTGGAATCATAAGATTCAGGTACGTGGATCCAACTGTTATCTTGATTATGAATTCAATGGAATCAATAAAGTAGATTTATCAATATGATCCAAAGTCTAGTATATGTTTGACAGATGTTGTCAAGTACATATCTTGATTATACTTCAAATTGCATGCTTTTTGGGACATGGGCACTGAAGCAAATCGAATGAATAGAGCTAAGGACATAGCCCGAAACTGATCTCATAGGACAATCTTTATTAAAAGCTAATATTCTTTATCTGATAGTGATCTTTTAACACACACCCAGACATAAAATGGGTTCAAATCACAGTTGTAACATATGCAATTATGTTTTCACACTACTAATGGTTCAGTGACGCTTTTAGTCTACTGAAAATTCAAATTAGATGCATACACAACACCATCATTTCCTATTTGTGCAGTCTCTGAAGTTTAGATCAAAACATATAATTCAGATATATTAACATAAAGCACCAACCAGTCAATCTAAGGTCATGTGTGAAAGAACATCTACTGATGTACTATCATCTCTTTTTTAACTTCAAGTAATGTCGATTTCATCTTTTTCAATTTGTTTGGCTTTTTCAAAATCTTTATGAAAAAAAGTAAAACAAACGAAAATAAAATCTTCCATGAAAACATTTAAAGAAGAACATTTTACTTGGTTACTCAGGATTAAGCAATTCAATCAATTAAAAACTCAAACCAATGTAATGTAATTGAATGCCTTTGACTTTGTCAACACAGTTCTGTACTCCCCCTGTCCTGTAGACTCCCCCTCAACTAGTCAAATGGTTGCATCAACGAATTTCTGCTCACCGTCGTCATCCTAAGTTTCAGGTTATCCTTTAGACTTTGTAAAAATCTTTCCAAAACATTGTATGTGACATATTCTCCCCATTGAGCATCAAGTCGTTGAATCAAATAGATTCTCAGTTATCAACAAGTCTTTACTCTTGCAGATGTCATTCCCTGTCATGTGCTTAGAACCACCACTATCAACAAACCAAATGTTATTAATAGTCCCTCTAGGTTAATCCTGCACAACTAACAAGAAACATTAATTTGAAATTGGGACCCAAGCCATGGTAGTCATGGGTCGTCCATCTGTATCAAAATAATTAACCTCACTCCATTCACAACCGAATCTCTCATCGATTTTTGGAGATTGTTCCGACGAGTAAGAAACAGAAACTTTAGATTTCTAAACATACTTCTGTTCATTAAGTTCTTTTTGCTTAATATGTGAAGTGTTTGAACAATCTTGTTCACTTGAAAAATGTTTAGATTGTGAAAACTCTTGTTGTTCTAAAAGTTTTCTCAATCTTCTGTTTCTCCTCTGTCTTTGAGGTCTAGAAAGCCTAACCTCAGATTTTAAATTAACCGTTGGTGTATCACGAGGTTTAACCACATTTTGGTTAACATAAGGCTTACCAGGAGTTCTTACCTTTTTTGGAGTAACATGTCGGTTACCTTTGGCGTTGTGAGGACAAGTAATCCTAATGTGACCCACAAGACCACAGTAAAAGCAAGATCTCGTCTCACAATATTCTCTCATATAAGGAATCTTCACACGATAAGAAGCACTTGAAGAAGATTCGCCTATATGAACTTCTTTTGGAGTTTGAGACTGAACAAACTTTTTCTCAACAGGTTTTGATTCAGGCTTCATCTTCTTAGGAACTACATGCTTCTTCCCTTTATTTTTGTAAGGACATTTCACCACAATGTGACCCATCTCATTACAATGAAAGCATGTACGCCTATCTTTATAATCTCTGACATATGGAACTCTCCTTGAATTTGAAGAACTTCTAAATGTATAATTTCCAGATGAATAAGAATCAACCTGTGGTTCCTCAACTTTGATTTCTTTTGGTATCCCCTCTACCTTAGCTTCATCAAAATATTCATAATCACTCTCATCAGAATACACAATATCTTAACCTGTGACTGGATTCACTTTCAACACAGTCTTAGGATCTAAATCCTCATCTATTATTATCTCAGGTATACCAGAATAATTCCTGTTGAATGGTGGAGGAACATAACCAATACCACTAGTTCCCTTCCCCTCTTCAGTATTATCATGATAATGTCCTAATAAGAATGATGAATTTCCAAAGGTTTCTAACTTTCTATGCAATCTGATCACCTCTGCTTTAGATTCAGCTAGTTCCTTATCTTTCTCAACAACATCATTATTTCGTTTCTCAGTTTCTGCAAAGGACATATCCAGGTGATATGCCTGCTCTTTTATCTTCAAAGTTAGAGAACTTATATCCCTCTTCAGTGATTCTATCCTTTCAATACACACATTCTCATTATCCTTTAATTTCTGGTTTACCGTGTGCATCGATTTCATATCACAAATGAGGTTCACGTTGTCATCCATAAACCTCATCATTTTATCCTTCACTGAAATACAGTTAGAAACGCTTCAGAGTTAGAAACTACCATATCCTTTTCTTCTAAAGAAGATGCACCAGGAGCCATGAATACGTCATCATCAGCTTCACTCTTTTGATCAACAATGACAGGCTCTGCATCAGTTTCTAAGTCACTCAGATCATCTTCAACTGTCTGAAAGCTTTCTTCGGTCATCACACCAGTCTCAGTAGATTGAGTACTTTCACCAGAACGAATACTCTCACTATCAGTTAAATCTGTAGAAGAATCACTTTGAGAATCACCCTGCTTCTTCAATACTTCTTTGATCAAGACCACAAACGCTTGAGAAGTTGTTTCACCCTTTTTCTTCAATGCTTCCCATAGATCTCTTGAAGTTGGACACTTCCCGAGACTATGAATGATTTCTTTTGGTAAAGACATCGTTAAAGTTTCACACGTTTTCATCTCATGATCAAACTTCTGCTTTTCTACTTTAGTAAGAGCTGTCACTGGTTTAGGAACATCACGAAATTCTAGAAAGTCAAAAGTAGGATGCACATATCCTTCTGTTATTGGTCTCCAAAAAGTTTCATCAGTTTCTGATACGAACTGTTCGAACCGGACTTTCCAGCTACGATAATCTGATATGCACAAAAGTCTCAGTGGCTTAGTTCCAATCTCATTATCATTACATGAAATTGACATTTTGAAATTTTTGTAAAAATATCCGGAAAAAAATTTCCCGCCAAAATAGTCTTTTTAAAAATTTCAAAAATTATTCAAAACAACCATTTTTTTTAAGAACACAAGCGAACTAGATAAGTTCGCCTGATACTGCATGAGCGAACTTAATAAGTTCGCCTGAACCTCACTGAGTGAAGCGAACTTGATAAGTTCGCCTACTAAGTTCGCTTAAACTGAGAGAAGCGAACTTAATAAGTCCGCTTGCTAAGTTCGCCTGCAACAACTTTTAGCAAGTTCGCTTGCTTCAGCTGTAACAAACTCAGCAACCCAAACACGAACAACCATCACCGAAAATCATCATTTCTCACAGATTAGAAGGAATTTGAAGAAATTGAACTGTAGGATTTAGTATTATATGAATTAGAACACTTCTATCTGATTAATTTCACCAAAATCAACTTCAAATCCACTAATTCAGCAGCAAAATCAACTTCAAGAACTGGAAAACTCCATGGATACAAAAACTTCTAAAAATGATCAATTTCTTGTCAAATTGTACACAAAAATGTCTCTAATCACCAAGAATCAAACACAAATCATGAGCAAAAACTCTGATACCACTTGTAGGTCCACATGACTCATCTCAGATCGATCTCGTGACAATACGTCTCGATAACACGGAGCGCGGAATCCTTCGTGTTAACGTATGTATATCAATTGACAATAGAAACAGCAGATAAATTGTATTCCACAAAACACAGAGTTTACAAATTCACATAATACACTCGATTAAGTCCCTCTGCTGCTGCTCTCCCCTATTTCACTGAATCTGTAAACTCTTATTTATAGACACACACAGCACCTTAGGCGAACTTAACAAGTTCGCTCCTATAGATGCTTAGGCGAACTTGTTAAGTTCGCCTCTCTATGACTCAGCACCTCAGGCGAACTTAACTAGTTCGCTTCCAAAGATGCCTCTCTACGAACTTAAACAATATTGTTATCAACAGTTACAAAACACATCCTAACAGACTCCTCTTTAACTGTTGCTAACAATTCTATCAATTACAAGTCAAAGACTCTAAGACTAAGACATAATATCTTCAAGCTCATTGTCACCAGAATATGCTCCAACACCCATGATTGCACCAACCTTTTCGCTCTGAACGGAAAGGGTTTCTCCACCCGGGAGAGGAATTCGAACAATTTTCTCATGACAGATGATTTCAGCTTGGTTTTTAGATAACCAATCCATGCCAACGATTACATCAAAACTACCAAGTGTGACCGTCATAAGGTCGATATCAAGTATATGACTAGCTAGTCCAAGCTTACATCCCTTAAGAATGTGGGTTGCTTCAATTATTTGACCATCAGCTATCTCTATTACATACTTAGCTTCTAACAGAGTTTGAGGTCCTTTTATCATATCACAAAGTTTCTTAGATATAAAACTCCTATCAGCACCAGTGTCAAAAAGGACAAAAGCAAAGTAATTGTTTAAGAGAAACTTACCAGTGACCACATTATGATCATAACGAGCTTCTCCATACCCTAGCACGAAGGCTCGTCCTTTCGCATCATTTCCTCCACTATTGCCGTTATTGCCACCATTGTTGTTATTCTGATTAGGGTTGTGGTTTCCATTACCTCCCTTCTTTAACTGAGGATAATTCTTCCAAAAAGGTCCCTCCTTCCCACACTCGAAACAACCCTTTGTAGACCCAGGCTGTTGAAAAGGCTGCTTGGCTTGCAACTCACCCCTACTATCTTTGGCAGCATGACCTATTTTGCCACATCGCTGACAACGGTTGCAAACCCCGAAGTGATGGAAGTTGCACTTGTTACACTTAGGAGATTTTCCCGCATAACCACCATGATTTTGACCTGAAGAGGTCTTCTGGTTAAAGTTCTTAGCAGGCTCAAACTTCCGCTGCTACTGCTGGGGTAGGTTGGGCAAGGGTCCTTTAGAGCTGGAGTGAGAGTTGGAGTGGTGATCAAACTTGCGCTTATGATTGCCGATGGATTTAGAGACCGAACCCTTCAGGGGTAAAGTCCCTTGAGTCACCGTCTGATTGGTCAGCTTGTGGGCTAGTCTAATCGTCTGCTGGATGGTAGTCGGGTTGGAAGAAGTAACCATACTTTGAATCTGAGGCACTAATCCTCCAATGTACAGTTCTATCCTTTTGTAGTCCGGAGTCACCATGTGTGGGCACATGGTAGCAAGCTCATGGGAACGAGTGGTATAAAGCTCAATTTCAGAACCTTCCATTTTTAGGTTCCAAAATTCTCCTTCCAACTTCTGAATTTCATCGCGAGGACAGTACTCCTCCTTCATCATCATCGTAAACTCCTCCCACGGGAGTGCATTTTCCATGGCCAGACCCAACATCTGGACCTAGGCGTTCCACCATGTGAGAGCTGGGCCTCCAAAGTTCCAGCGGCGAACTTGACCTGATTGGCCACTGGGCAGTTGCACATGGCAATCACCGATTCTACTTTTTCGAACCACCAGAGTAGTCTGATAGCTCCTTCGGCTCCACTAAAGGTGTGGGGCTTACAGTCCATAAATGTTTTAAAGGTGCAGGCTGGTTGCTAATTATGCTGACCTGCAGCGTTCTGTGCTGCTAGAGCCTCAGCCACACTATCGTTGATTATTGCTGCCAGCTCAACTGCTGTCATGTTGATGGTACCTCGGCCACCAGTACGACCTCCACACCCTCTTCACGACATGAGTCTTCACAATCACAAATATAAAACAATGTGAAATATATCGCATATTAAACATTATTTATGTACAAGTAAGGAAATACAACATCTAACATTTTGAAAATTAAAGAAATTATAAGGCTACAAAATAAATAACTCAAACATTAAACTTCTCATGCTTTTATTGAATGGGAACAACCTTACCCATCCTGGTTTGAAAAGAGAAATAACATAAACGAAGCATGAAAGAAAAGAAAAGATAGAATAGAAGGATCATCAAGCATCCTCGTCATCGAAAGAAACGCATGATTGTGCATCGTCGATCTCCACCGGTTCCTCCTCGGGTGGCTCCTCCACTAAGGGCTCATCCTCGAAGGGTTCCTCCTCGAAGGGCTCCTCCTCGTCGTTCGAAAGTGGAATGTCTTCTGGAAATAGGGATGCTTGTAGTTGGGCCTCTAATTGGGTCACTCTCTCCCGAAGTCCTTCAGCAGCATGGTCTGCTACTTCAAGTTGGGCTTCCAGATGAGTTACTCTCTCCAGAATCCCTCCTACATCATGGTCCGAGGTGTCCACCCTCATCTCCAAATGTGTAACCCGATCAACCAAGAGGTTATGGACCTGATCCGTTGCTGCTAGCTCAGCAGTCAAAAGCTCAATTCCTACCTTGTTTTCTTCCACTTACGGCTCTCGCTCTAGAATGCCCGGTATCTCATTAGTGGAATCCTTCTTCTCCTTTAACTCCTTAGTTATGATAAATACAAAAGCTGCAAAAGCTTGTTCCATGGTGCATGGCAAGCTAGGTAAACTAGCCGATGAGGAAGTGGAACCAAAATAGGGCTATGGAACATTTCCCATCTCGATCCACCTTTGGATCATCTTCGGATATGCACCCTAATTAAATGTCGTGTTCCTTGCTCATGCATTACTTGGTTCACCCTGTTACACCGAGTTGTCAGTAGAACTAGTCCGGCGCCTTTTGGGCTCCGGGGATGATACGATAGGTGCCTTAGGTGATGGTGGTGGGTTTGACGACATGTTCCTGTAACGTAATACATAAGTGCCAATATCCAAATGTCTATGACATGTAACTAATTTATGGGGTTATAGTCTAGTATGCAATCCTAGTTCTCTATAACTAATGGCTCTGATACCAATTTATCACACCCCCAAATTCCACTAACGAAGTTTTACCGTTTGGGAGGTGACACACCAGGATCTCAGTCATTAGTTACATCGAATGAATCTACATGGGACTCAAATGAAAATATCATATTAATCAGAGTTTAATGCGGAAGCATAAAGAAAAGTAAATGCGCAAAACACACGCGCCCAGAAAGTCCAAAGTCCAAACCAAACATAATTCAAAACAAAGTCCAAACAATTTAATAAAACAACAATCAATAGAAGAATCCCATGCATGTCCCTACCCTCACTTCCATTGAAACCCTAGTCTTTGCCTTTGACATTTATGCATGTTATAAATCTATATTCATATACATTACACTCTAGGTTAACTTTGTGATTGCAAGGAGTCACTTTGAATACCTTTTACTCTTGCTATCTAAACCATTACTACAAGTGAGTTTACATATCCCCTTTTTTACACTATTTACCTTTTTGGGGTGGAACATGAATACAAATATACAATGTTTGCAAACTACACAATACAATTCCACCCTACATTCATGTGTGCAATTTGAGCCTTATGTTTGAGTACTAGGTGTGTTAACTACATTTTGTGTGCAATTTACATGTGCAATCATTAACTATACAAGCCGACGGTTAACAATGATAGATCTATTGAGTCTGACAAACCCACCTAGTTAGGGTGATTGTTGTCACACTCCCAATTTCAACTAACGAAGTTTTACCTTTTGGGAAGTGACAAACCAGAATCGCAGTCATTAGTTAGATTGAATGACACTATATGGGACTAAAATGAAAATATCATATCAATCAAAGTTAATGCGGAAGCGTATAAAGAAAAATAAATGTGCAAAACAAACGCGCCCAAAAAGTCTAGTCCAAACAGAAATGAAATAGTACAAACAGAATTAAAACAATCCGAATGTAATAAAATAACATTCAAAATTAGGACTCCATGCATGGTTCTATATGTGCAACTGTGCCTTATCTTAGCGACCTGAGAAAACATGTAAGAAAAGATGTCAACACGAGGTTGGTGAGTTCACAGGTTTCAGTATATAATAAAACGTTTACGAGATTATCGATCATTCAATATGTATCTATAGGTAGCTAACCTATGTTCATGTTTTAACTTAAGCGCTCGCATTCGAAGATGACTGTTTGTTTATTTGCCTCCTGCCAAGATTATCAACTCTGGCGATGTGAGTAGGCTAACATTTCACCCGTTCGACCTCAAGTCGAGTTAGCATGACTAACGCGGGTGAGATTTGTCAAACCCAGTAGTACTACTAAACATTACCTCGCTGAGATCCATATTAACGGTTCGATGTGTGTTGAGGACTTTCAGTGATAGCGTGTTACGCTTAGATTTAACATTGATAACATATGAATTATAATAATTTCAAAATATTTGTGTCATGTTTTCTCCCCCAAGTTAAAACAGTAAAAAGGGGCCGTGAAAACTCACCTGAACGGCGTAGGTAGTAATCACACAAGTACGAGATTGAAATCTCAAGCGTTAGCCTGACACGGCTTACGAATGCCCTAGAATTACAACATAACTGTTAGGGACTCAATGGGATTTATGACTACACAAGGAGGATTAGAACGTCTTTAAATATTCTAAGGATTAATGGGTAAACGAACGAGTTTACGGAAATACGGCTTTTTAAATTAGTAAAAATACGTTTCGCGATAAATGACAAATAATATATAATAATTATTGTTTTGAAAATAAAAATATAACTATTAATAAAAACATTCTGACAACAGGTTTTCTCACACATGACCGTGCCTAAGACAAGGCACAACCGTGTTAAGGTTACGGGCGCCACCGTGCTGGTCAGGGGCACGACCGTGTTGATCAAACAGAAAACACAACAAGGTTGATCACTAGGCACGACCATGTTTGAACCAGGCACGACCGTGTCTAGGGTTTTGAGCCACGACCTAGTCTAGCCAAGAGGCACGACCGGGTCAGAGGGTGAGGCACGACCATGCTAAAACTCGGCACGACCGTGTCTCCTGGATTTACAGTTAAAAAGTTTAACAGAATAACCCAATAAATCCAAATCCGTTTGGGTTCGATCGCGATTGACCAAAAGGACACGGGGGTTTTACAAAACAGAACATTTCGAATCTATCAGCATAGGTTAATTTGATTAAGATTAAGCCTGGACTAGTAATCGATTAAACCTAGAATGTGATGAACCCTAGAATTGGTTCATCACCGATTTGATGTTGTAAGCCCAAATAATCATAGGGCTATTCATCATGAAGTAAAAATGAAGGTAAACAAGAAGGGAATTACTAGAAACGAACTCGAATTGAAGGTTCCCGACTAGAACAGGTTCTGCCGTCGTCGACTTCGATCCCCGATGACCACTGAAGCGATTCCGGCCAAATGAGAGTGTGCAACAGGTTCAAACAGGTGCGATTTAGGTGTGCGTTCGTTCAATTAATGAGAGTAATACGAGAATTGATCGAATGTGTTGATATTTGATAAAGGGTCGACGGTTATGGTAATAATGGCCATAATTGGGTTTAATTCGGAGTAATAAGGAGGATTAAAGTTTTAATGATGGTCGTTAATAGATGAGACGTGCATAACGGTTACGAAATCGAACAAACTTGCGATTAAAGACTGCGTTTACGTTTCAACTAACAAGAGGCGCGACCATGCCAAGGAACTTGGCGTGACCATGCCTACTAGGGTTTCTGGTTATTTACAAAACCAGCCCTTGTAACTTCAGCTTTGACAGAAACGATCCCTTGGTTTTAGAATTGGGTTAACATGGTTAGGATTTAACAGAATATTTAACAGGATTGCTAACGGTGTTAACTTTGAAGAGTCGGATTGTCACATTAAGGATACTGGTGTTCTTGATATATGCTCACATTCCTGTTTTATTTCTCAGGACGAACCAAAGAATGTCGAAATGGCGTTACATGAAAACAATTGGATAGAGGCCATGCAGGAAGAACTTGCTTAGTTTGATAAACTCAAAGTTTGGAATCTTGTAGATCATCCGAAGGGTGTGTATCCAATTGGTACAAAGTGGGTGTTTAAATGCAAGAAAGACGATCGAGGTGTTGTGGTGAGAAATAAGGCAAGATTAGTTGTACAAGGTTTCAATCAACATGATGGAATTGATTACACCGAGGTTTATGCTCCTGTTGCTAGGCTTGAAACTATACGGTTGTTTCTTGCTTTTGCTTCATACAAAGGGTTTAAGGTATTTCAATTAGATGTGAAGAGTGCTTTCTTATATGGTAAGGTCAAGGAGGAGGTTTATCTGTGTCAGCCGTCGGGGTTTGAAGATCCAGTTAATCCGTCTAAAGTTTTCAAGCTTGATAAGGCTCTATATGGTCTTCATCAAGCTCCCCGAGCATGGTATGAAACGTTGTCTAAACATATTATGGACAATGGTTTTGTACGTGGCCAAATTGACTTAACCTTATTCATTAAGAAAGCAGGGGGAGAATACCTTCTGGTGCAGATATATGTAGATGATATTATTTTTGGCTCTACAAATGAAAGGTTGTGCAAAGAGTTTAAGAGTGTTATGAAATCAAAGTTTGAGATGTCAGCTATGGGAGAGTTATCATTTTTCCTAGGTCTTCAAGTTAATCAAAAGGAAGATGGTTTCTTTATTCACCAGTCAAAGTATGTCAAAGACATCTTGAGCCGGTTCAAGATGGAGGACTGTACCTCATACGATACTCCGATTCCGGTCAATCATAAATTGAATTCTGACCCGGATGGAAAAGATGTTGATTGCCGACTCTACCTTGCATTGATTGGATCTCTCATGTACGTAACCGCTTCATGGCCAGACATAATGTTCGTTGTGTGTATTTGTTCCAGATTCCAAGCAAAACCAAAAGAGTCTCATTTGATTGCAGTAAAGAGAATCTTTCGATATCTAAAAGGAAAACAAAGATTAGGACTATGGTTTCCACATGGTTCTAACTTTGAATTCAATGCATATACTGATTCTGATTTTGGTGGTTGTTGTTTGGACAGGAAATCTACTACAGGTGGTTTCCATTTCTTGGGTAATCGTCTAGTTTCCTGGCAGTGCAAAAAGCAAACTACGGTCTCCATTTCAACATGTGAAGCAGAATACATTGCTGCTGCAAGTTGTTGTTCACAAATCCTGTAGATTCAACAGCAACTAAGAGACTACGGTTTGAATTTTACAGGAACCCCTATGTTTATTGATAACACTGCTACTATGTCTATCACAAATAACCCTGTTAAACACAGTAAAACAAAGTACATTGAAATTCGATATCATTTTATCCGTGATTGTGCAGATAAAAAGTTGATTGAGCTGGTAAAGGTACATACATATGATAATTTTGCTGATCTTTTTACCAAGGCATTTGATCGTACCAGGTTTGAATTTCTGATCAAAATGATCGATATGATCAATCCCGAATAAAAGTTTTTCAAAAACGGTTTTTCATGGGAGATTTTGTTTTAAATTTCTTTTATTGCTTTATTACATTTCTGCATTTTAAATTTTGAGTCAAAAATTGATATTTATTAAAATTCAAAACAAAATGAAAAGTATAAAATTGACATCATTTGAAGTTAAAGAAGAAATGATAATACATCAGTGAATAGTTCATCACACATGACCATAGTAGACCTTTGATGTATGATAGTTTAAAGTAAATTGATTTGATTTAAATTTCAAAGTCTGCATAAATAAGAAATGATAGTGTTATGAATGCTCTAATCTTGATAATATGTTTTAATTTGAATATGATTTTGAAACTTGAATTGTCAATAGACTAGAAGCGATTTTGAACCAATAGTAGTGTGAAAATTAAATATGATATGATTACATCAGTGATTTGAATCCATTATATGTTTGGGTGTGTGTAAAAGATCATTATCAGATAAAGAATATATGGTTTTAAGAATTTCATGAGACCAATATTGAATTATATCTTTAGCACAAACTCTTTCAGTTCACTTCACTGCCCATGCCCCGAAAAACATGCAATGTGAAGTTGGACTAAAATATGTTTCTGACATCATCTGTTGGAACATATATTCACCCTTAGATCATTTAGATACATCATCTACACTGATTCCATTGAAAATTATCCAAATAATAGTTGGATCCTCCTACCTGAATCTATTGATTCTCATTATAAAGCCAATTCATTAGAATCTTTTGATTCTGAATCATCTTGATTCATATATCCTTTGGGATCTGCTATTCTATACTTGTGCTAATAGAGATAATTTCATCTTGGAGATTGATCTAATTTTGCAATAAACTGTGTATGTCTTGAAGATAGTGTAATTTTAAATTTCTGTTAGGCATATATGTGGGGTACACGATGTTTTTCATTTAAATGGTACTAACTCACATAAATTTGGAAGAAAAACGCTTATGGTTTCAAATTGTATAATATTGGCAATTTAAAATTCTTGCTTTGTAATACAAATTCGGTATGAATAATTAAGCAATTATAACCTGATCTTGTTTACTTTGAAATTTATCGCGTATCATTTCAAGTATTGTTCAATTTGATTGAAAAGTTGAAAAGAAAAGTGAATCGTTAGAAAAGAAAAGAGACAAATATGTCCAAGACATGAATATGATGGATTTATAAATATTCATTGCAAAAATTACATAAAAATGAAAAAGATACGAGTTGCATAAGAATGAGTTTGATTGTTTCATATCATTTTAAAAAAAAATGAAAAAAAAAGAATAAGTTAATTTAATTTCACATGAAGATCATTTTTTTGTGCATATCATAGAGTGCCCATAGTTGCTGATAGATTGTGTGATGAATTGCTCATATACTGATATGATCTTCCTACTCATGATGATTAACCAAAAATATGTGTTTTAGTTTGCTCATATAAAAACCAAAAATATGTTATTCCGTGTGTACAAATAAAATTCAAAAAGATTTTGTTTCTATCTTCCATGAAAATTCTATCTTTTATTAAAATGATTCGGGATTGGATCGGATACATGCTACAGATGGAAGTTCACAATAAAGTGAAGTATCGACGGTTGACAAAATGGTTCAAGGATTTGTGTTGAAGCCGGTGCTTGGTTAAGCGAATTTAATATGTTCGCCTGGAATTTGTTAGGCGAACTTAACGGTGTTGAATAAATATCTTTATCAGGCGAACTTATCCTTTTTACCCTTTTCACTGTTTGAGCTAAATGATTTGAGTGACTTGTAGTCTTTCTGAGTTTTTTCTCAAATCTTGAACTCGGGTTGTGTGTTCGAATTTTTCGTGGTGTTTCTCTTAATCAGATTTTGATTGTGAAACTAACTAAGGTATTTTCACTGGTTTTTGTCCGATAATTCGATGGGAATTTAACATTTAACCTTTGTTCATCAAGTTTGACAGTCGCGACTATTTTTAATCTGTTTGGCTTTAGTGAGTATAAATCGTGAAATTGTTACTTAATACTGGTTCGTGGTTGTAAATCGATCATCATAATGTGTATGAATTGAATAAATTTGATGGTTTGAACTTATTGTGATTTTGAAAATGAATCGGTATCGACTCTTAGGTTCAGGTGAACTTGTTCAGGCGAACTTGTTCAAGCGAACGTAATTAGGCGAACTTATTAAGCTCGCTTCTTGAAACACTAAGCGAACTTAATAAGTTCGCCTAAGGGATGTTCAGTGTTTGGACTTGTAATTTTCTCTGTTGTGTGTGATTTTTTTTTTGTTTGTTTCTGTAATTGTATGTGTATCGAGTGTGTTTATTGTATATATGTGTGTTCTATTACTAATGTTTGATATCATGTCCAAAACATTGCTAGATGGCTTATCGTGTTGAGTACAAACATAATCAAGTGGCGTTGCTAGATCCGAATATGTCTGAGCCAGTTAATTTCCAAGGAATTATCAATTTTTTGAATCGTTCAGGATTACGTTTGGCCTTATCTGCGGATCCATACATCAGCTTACCGTATATCCAACAATTTTGTGATACGGTACATCAAGACACAGATGTTGACCCTCACGTACTTCGTGTGGTGGCTATTTCAGTGGAGACTATCGGTGTTGCTTTGGCATTGGGAGGTGCTAATGAAGATCCTATTTCTTATCCTGGAACACTAATCATGGGGTGTTTTCAAAGGATGGGCTACCGAGGCAGACCGAATGATACTCAGGCAAGAAAAGGTGGTTTAGTTGGAGAATGGAGGTATTTTATGCACGTCCTCATCCAGTGTTTATCTCCAAGAAAGGCTGGCACTGATGGTTTAACTTCGCTTTGTACATCTACCTTGAATTAGTCATGCAAATTAATCCTCCTGAAGGTAAGGGTTTTTTATGTACCCTAGGTTCCTGCAGCTGATTCTAAACCATTTAATCCCAAACATATGACAGCATCCAATACGTTTGACCTTGACTCCAATGTCCAAACGTATATTTATTGACTGTACAAAGGTTAAGCAACAGAATGCTTCTTTGATTCCAATTCCATCTCCATTGTTTGGTCACATAATCAATCCAGATTATGTTGAGCCGCCTACTGATTATTAGTTTCATCCTGAAGAGTTAGCTCAAGGCCAACGAGTACAACAACCACAACCACAACAAACACAGGTTGGTAATGAACCATTTCAGGTTGGAGAGGTTGCTCAAGATGATGAACAAGATTTTGGTATGAATATGAATGATTTTGCTGATGAAGCTATGAACTCACCCATTGATGAAGCTGAAGGGAATGTGGTAGATACGAGTTCCAGTGATACTATACTTCCTGATTCTGAGTCTACTGACTCTGATTCGTCTAGAGACTTTAGCTCAGGTCATTATGAGAAGTTGGCTACTATGCCTTTGGCTAATGCAGGAAAACGTATTAAATCTCAAGCCAGGAAGCCGAGGCGTAAGCCTGTCTGGACTCCTCCTTCCGGATCAGTACTTAGAAAGAGAATATTAATCGATGAGAGCTTAGATTCTGATAGTGATGTTAATCCGGTTCCAAAAGCTCAGAAGCTTATGTCTGCTTCTATTGCTGTTACACGTTCTTCTCAAGATGCTGAGATGCTACATTTGTTGATTCGTTATTGATTACACCTCCATCTTCTAAGCGTCCATCTTCGGTGATTTCTCCAGTGCCTACTTTTCCCAAATCATCTGATGTTGGTTCTTCATGGCCTTCTGATTCTGACAGAATTACATTCCTTGAATCCCAAGTGCTTGCCTTACAGAATCAAGTGGATACTCTTTGTTTCTACTAATGCACAATGACAATTGGTCTTTCAGCCTCAAGCTCGACAGATTGATGATATGAAAATCTTGGTCTCCAAGCTTGTTGAGCGTCTTGACGCTCAGGAGGAGTTAAGGATCCATGATACTTGTCATGCTGAGTCAATTCAACGAAAGGATGATGATGAAAATGATCCTAGTGGCAATGTTAAGGGTGATCGTCAATACACTGCTGACGTGAATCCCATATATCCCATATCAAGAGCTCAGGGGGAGTCGACATCACAAACTATTGAAGGAACCAAGAATGATTATGGAGTGAATGAAGAAATTTTATTATTGGAATTCTTTGCTGATTCTGAAGAAGAAGAAGCTGAGAAGTTAGAATGTCTGGATGATATTGATGAATTATTTGATGACGTTGAAAAGGATGTGTTGGATAATGAAGTTGAAGAAGGAGAGATTGTGGAGATCGAGATAGAAAAGAGTAAAGCTAAAGTTACATATGAAGGCAGTGATTGTCTGAATGTACCGTATAACTTCATCCAAGATGATGTTATTCCTGAGTTTTCTTATAGGTCCCTCGGGTGTGGCGGATCGTCACATGCAAGTGGGTCTACTAGTCGGACCGAGTGCGGAATACCCGTGACTAGGTGGAGAGTCTTACGAAACAAAGTAAACCAACAAGATAATCACTTTAAACTTTCGTATATTATAAACACTTGAAGGTTATAGAGAGAAGTACTGAGATTACAAGTTCTGCGTATTTGCTATTGTGACTGTCTATGATTGCGTACTTATCTACTGTCAACCATTCCTATTTATACACGACCTGATGCCTGCGCACTTAGCAAGTGCGCAGGGCAATTTGCTCATGCGTACTTAGCAAGTACGCATAGGTATTCTTACGTACTTGCTAAGTACACAGGAACTATCTCCTGTGCACATACAAGTGCGCAAAACACTTAGAGAAATCTGCAACAGTCAATATGTAAAAGTAAATACAACTCGATAACTAATACATACAGACACTTACAAAACAAAGACAAATACATACATGAAAGTACAAACTAAGACTCTATCTATCCAGAGTGTTTGTCACAGGAAAGTGCTTCAACAAACTCCCCCTTGACAACAGCTCTAGATCATCTTCGATCTTTAGTCTTCAGTCTTCAGTCTTCGGTCTTCAGTCTTCACAGCTATGCATCTTTAGCTCCCATCTTCTTCTTATAGTCAAGGCAGAACTTGATCACCTTGTCATATTTAGAAGTAAGGAATTTCGTCCATTCGTCCGTATGCATGCAGTACCTGTCTGCTAGTGCCTCCAGATCTTTCACAGAGAAGTTAATGAAGCAGACTTCATCAAATACTCTGATTAGTTCCCTCAGCACTAAGCATCCACTTTCTGACCTCACCTTCCCAATCACCACAGCCTCGCCCATCTTTGGATCTATGTACCAGTACCACATGTCACCGAGGATATCCTGAGATAACTTGCTTAGGGGAATCTTGCTTTCACATAGCACTGGCTTGTATACCAATTTCTTTAAGAATTTCTTAGTCATAGGATGTCTTGCAGTCTTATCCTTGACTCTCTTGGGCACTTGAGGCTTGAACATATCAAACTTCCCAGATCTTGCTTCCCGCTGTAGAATCACCCACAAACCCATTGCCACTGCATGATTAGAATGACCGAGCAGCTCTCGGTTTGCTAGGTTCACAAGGTCGTATTTGGGAAAGGAGTTGAACGCTTCATTGGCTGGTTTCAAGTATTGAACCCCCCCAGATCTTTTGATTACGAACAACTGTTTATCCTCCTCGAACCTTATAGCCAAGACCATCCTTGTTGTCCCTTGTTTGTCTATGATAGACGTCTTTTGCCAAACAGGAGTTGGACCCTTAGATGAAGTAGAAGGCATATATTTTTCTTTCGATGCCTCCGGATCCACAGGTGTAGGGTCAACTGGGGAGGCTTCAGTTGAGGCTTCCATGTTACTAGCATGCTTGACTGAACCTGTGTCGAGCTGTGCTTTGAAGGATGGAAATTCAAAGATCTCTCCATCTTCTAACTCATACTCTCCTTCCCCGTCGCCCTTGGGAATTTCAATTACTACATCCTCATCATCATCCCTATCATCACCAGAGTCGATCTCTCCTTCTTCTAGATTAAAGAGAGCAACGATATGTGCTTCCTTGGAATAGTCAGGCTCTAAGTATAAGATCTCATCATCAGATAGATCCTTAAGCACATCAGCCGCTGACTTTCCTTTGTCACCAACACCAGAGGTATCACCACGCTCTTGATGAGTAGACTCCCCTGAGCCATTGGAATAGCAGAGATGGGCACAATTTCTAAAGCTTGGTGCTCACCTCCACTAGGACCGGCTTTGGGATCCTTGTCATTGTCGTCATCCTTAGTCAAGTCAACATGATGACAAGCCTCATCACCAGTAGTTTTCTCCTTCTCTTTCTCCTTATCTTTCTCCTTATCTTTCTCCCCCTGGGCATCAAGCTTCTTGGTCAGATCAGCAATTAGTTTGACCATCAGCTCATGCTCTTTCCGTTGAGTATCAAATCTCAGCTCTAAAGATGACCTGTGACCCAGAATCATTTCATTTGTCCTGATTAGAAGCTCGTTCTGGGCCATGACGTTCTTCATTCTCTCGGTAGTCCCTGTTCTCGGGCTTCTTAGAATCCTAACTTCATCCACCAGCGAATTAATCTATGCTTGTTGAGCGTCAGATTCGTCCTTTGATTTCCGAATAGTTTCCAATAATCCAGCAACTTGGGTTTCCAGAACATCTATCCTTGAATCATTAGGATCAGGATGTCTGGATGATGACACTTCGGCATTGTGAATTACGGAGGAGAAGATGGTGTCGAAGTCAAACCCTTGAGTAGATTCCCCATAGTTGAAGGGTTGACTTAAGGGGTCAATGGTGGTTGTTGGGATTGTGGATGTGATGACGGTTGTTGGTGTTATGGAAGGGGTGATGGTGACTGACTCCGTTAGAATTGGAGTAGTCACCGCCACCTGGGCAGATGTGATAGGGAGGGTCACTATCACAGGAACCTCCTCTGTGATTGAAGTGACTGCCACGTCAGGTTATACCTGTGGCCTCCTCCTCTGTCTCCTATATAGCTGCTGTGAAGGTGGGGTGGAAGTTGAATCAGAACTCGCAGCTGAAACTTGTACTAGCTGCTGAGGACTCACCACCACCTCACTAGGAATAGGTTGTTGCTTCCTATCCCCCATGTTCTTGTGAACACTTTCACGTCTTTGCCATTGAATAGCAGCGTCAGAGTCAGAATCTGGCTCATATTCGCTGCTAGTGGACGGTCGCTTTCTCTTTGAGGACGACTCAGGAAGGGTGACCTTCATCGTTCTCCTCGGGTGAACCTGCGATGGTGCATCATCGGAATCAGAAAAATCAGACTCTGTCTCTTCGGAGTCAGATCCCTCAGTACCATCATTCCCCGCTCCTTCGTCTCCACTATCCGACGATCCATCTTCACTTTCAACTTCCTCCTCTTGTTGTTGTTGTTGTTCATCTGAATGTTCACTCAACTCTGGCTCCGAATCATGACTATACCATCTCCAGTCACCTGGTGCCACGTATGCTTCATTTATAAGGTGGCCAAAGAGTGCTGTGTGCTCAGGGGTAGGATCTACACTTCCTGGCTTTAAAAACTGTGCAAACACCCTTTTGTCCACCCTTTTAACCTGTAATCTCTCCTCGGTAGCAGGTAGGTTTGGCAACGCGTCGTTTATCAGAAGTTGCACAAACCTAGGGTATAATAAGAACCTGAACCTCTCAGCCGTGTTAATCTGATCATTGATGGCTTTGAATATGTAGCGTGAGAAGTTGTAGCCCTTATTGAGAGATAAGCCAACCATGGCTGCAGCCAGGTCATGACCCATTGCATCCTTTCCAGCTTTTCTTGAGGAGATGCACATGATCATGACGTGGGCAAAATATCTCCATTGGTCAAGCACCCACATTTTCTTATACGAAGCATAGTCTCTCGCACCGACATATCCCATTCGTTGCCTCCAACAGCCATCCACAAAGTAGTCTGGATAGGCTGTCGGGTCGGTCGAGAGATCTCGGAATTGCAGGACCCTTCTGATTGTATCTTCAGAGAAGGCGATGTCATGACCAGCCATGGTAGCCCTTATAACATTGGGGGTTACCGTGCAATCATGCTCCGTAGTCTCCCAAAATTGCTTTAGATGAGGTCTTGAAACGATCGGGTCGGCTGAAATAGCGTAGCTGATTCTTGAACGGTTCAAGAAATCAACTATCTCTCGATACTGAAGGGCTGCACCCTTCCATTCCGGTTGAGTATTAGCTAACAGGTTGAATTCTTTCATAAACGCCCGAGCCATAATCTGCAAAAACACACAGAAAACATAATCAGAACAACAACTTTCACTGGAAATGAATAAACATGACGCAGTGTAGCAGTTACTCTTTGAACTAAAATTTCAGACTTAGAAATTTTACCCAAGTGTTGGTCCTGCGTACTTAGCAAGTACGCAGGAATTTCCTCTTGCGTACTTAACAAGTACGCATGAGATGTTTCTTGCGTACTTGTTAAGTGCGCAGGAAACGCACTTGTTCATATTTTTTCAAAAATAAAAAATCAACAGATGTTCAAACAAGGCGGTGGATTAGGTCACCACAAGGTCGGAATCGGTGATTACGACCCATGGAACCAACATCAACACCAAATCACTGCTAT
Source organism: Smallanthus sonchifolius (assembly GCA_023525975.1). Lineage (NCBI taxonomy): Eukaryota > Viridiplantae > Streptophyta > Magnoliopsida > Asterales > Asteraceae > Smallanthus > Smallanthus sonchifolius. The sequence goes on from CM042045.1 coordinate 32,913,605, forward strand.
ATGGTCCAATTTTGACTTAAACAACCACCCAGATGAACCGTCGGCCATCGAGGGTCTAAGTTCAAAATCAAGGGATTAAACGGACTGATTAAGGGTCGATCACTGGTTTTAATCAAGTTTTAATTATAAGGTTTTACCCAAACAACCTACAATTTGACTAAAAAGCTCGAATTAAACCCTAAGATTTTCAAATGTTCAAATCGGTCCAAAATCGCGATTTTTGTTGATGGATTGGCTCAAGATTCTCACCGATTGATTGTTACACGATGATGATACTAGATATGGGACAAGAAATCGGTTAGGAACACTCGGATTTTGAGTAAAAATTGCAGAGGGAAAATGTACAGACGGTGAGTTTGAATGATAAAAGTCTGAATTTTTTCTAACTCATGTATATATACCCAACACCAAACAGTCGTGCGTACTTGCTAAGTGCGCAAGCTTTAACTCTTGCGTACTTGTTAAGTACGCAAGGCTTACTTCATGCGCACTTGTCAAATACGTAGAAACCCTTAAGTGCGCAAACTTCAACTCAAGTTATGAAGATTTTTCATGTCAAATAACGAACAAGATAAACAACATTCAATCAAGAGGATTCACAATCAATTCAGGAAAGTTAAACACAAATATTTTTGGTTTTTTCTGATTAAGATTGAACTGTTCATAAACTTAAAATCTTTTTGATCGTTTCTAGATAGAAATATACACGTATTTACACAAACTATTTTTGATCAAAGACACGAGCAGAGGATCATATCAGGCTAACTTATAGCAAAAACGATACAATATAAACATCAAAGAATATGAGATCATGTTATGGATTACTATTTATTCATACATAATAAGCACATAAACAAGTAATTCAAGTTGACAATATTATAAGATTTGAAACTATAAGCATCTTTGTATCACGTCCTTGTGTATTAAGGTATTAATTATAAGATATACAACGTGTACCCCACTGATATGCTACAATAATGTAAATTGCACTACCTCAAGGCATCTAAGATTTTCCCAATTATTTTCTAAATTTTCAGAATGAAGTTACATCTATTAGCACAAGAAAAATCAAGCAGAATCCATAAGGATTATCAGGAATCATAAGATTCAGAATCGAGTCATTCATATGTCTTGGTTTCATTTGATTTTCTTCATTGAATATCGGTATGATGATTCAGGATAATGAGTATGGTGTTTGAATAAGGTAAGGGAATCCAACTTTTATCTGGATTTGATTTCAATGAATCAGGAGTGATTCAAGGGTGAATACATGCTCAATGGTTGATGTAGAGACATGTCTTGATTCAATCTCTCCTTGCATACTTGTGAGTATGGGCAGTGAGATGAACCGCATTAATTGTGCTAACGACATAACCCGAAACTGACCTCAAAAGAAAATTATTGCCAAAATCTAACATCCTTTATCTGACAATGATCTTGTTTATTCTTTTACGCACACACACTAGCAAACATGGGTTCAAATCACAGTTGTAATTTTAGATTTTGTTTCCACACTACTAGTGATTCAAAGACGCATAACAGCCTACTGACAATTTAAATTACTTGTAAATAACCAGATTAAAAACATAATAATTTATACAATTAAGTAAGCATGACGCAATCATTTCCCATATGAGCAGTCTGTGACGTTTAGATCATTTCTGATGTACTATCATTTCCTCTTTTCTAAAGTTAACTTTGAAATTTTCTCCATTTTCTATTTTTTTTTATTTTGTAAAATGTTTTTGAAAGTTAAAAGGACTATACAGAAAATGTAAAAGAAATTAAAATTTAACTTCCATGAATTGAATTGATTTAAGAAAACAAGTTTTCACTCAGGATTGAACATTCCTATCAAGTTGACAAGATGCTCAAATCGGGATCGTTCAAAAGCCTTTGTGAAAAGGTCAGAAAGATTGTCATCCGTGTGAACTTTAACAAGTTCAATTAAATGCTTTTCAGCATAATCACGGATGAAATGATGGCGAATTTCTATATGTTTAGTTTTGGAATGTTTCACCGGGTTATTTGTGATGGACATTATGGCATTGTTGTCAATGAACAAAGGAGTTCCAGGGAAGTTTAAGTCGTAGTCTCTCAATTGCTGCTGAATCCACAATATCTGAGAACAACCTCTCGCCGCAGCAATGTATTCTGCTTCACAAGTTGAGACAGAAACCGTTGACTGCTTCTTACACTGCCAGGAAACCAGTATGTCTCCTAAGAATTGACATCCACCAGAAGTTGACTTTCTGTCAAGGTTACAACCACCATAGTCTGAATCAGTGTAGGCTTTGAAGTCGAATGACTGCTGCTTAGAGTACCAAATACCCAATCGAGGTTTCCCTTTCAAGTGTTTGAAAATTCTCTTTACGGCTATCATATGTGACTCTTTCGGTTAAGACTGAAACCTTGAGCACAAGCACACAGCAAACATTATATCGGGGCTTGAAGCTGTGAGATACATAAGTGATCCGATCATCCCATGGTACAATCTACAATCCACATCCTTTCCATCTTTGTCAGGGTGCAGACCATGATTGACTGGGATAGGTGTGCCATAAGTACTGCTATCATTCATCTTGTATTTTGACAAGATGTCCTGCACATACTTAGTTTGATGTAGATAAATGACATCCTCTCTTTGACTGACTTGGAGACCCAGGAAGAATGACAATTCACCCATGTTACTCATTTCAAACTTGGACTTCATCACCTGCTCGAATTCCCTACACATCCCATCATTGGTAGATCTAAAAATAATGTCATCGACGTAGACTTGTACAAGAAGAATGTCACCTCCTGCTTTCCTAATGAAGAGGGTCGAGTCAATCTGTCCACGGTCGAAACCATTAGACAGTAGATGCATAGATAATGTCTCATACCATGCCCGCGGTGCTTGATGAAGACCATAAAGTGCTTTGTCGAGCTTATACACTTTATTGATATTATGCGGATCTTCAAAGCTGGGAGGTTGAGTGACATAGACCTCTTCATGAACTTTTCTATATAGGAAAGCACTCTTCACATGAAGTTGATAGACCTTGAAGATGACATATGTGGCATAAGCCAAGAACAGTCGAATGGCCTCAATTCTAGCAACTGGGGCATATACTTCTGTGTAATCCAAGCCCTCTTGTTGATAAAAAATCTGAACAACCAATCTTGGTTTGTTCTTCACAACCATATGACGATCATCCATCTTGCATTTGAACACCCATCTGGTTCCAATTGGCTGAAAGCCTTTTGGCAAGTCAACCAAATCCCACACGTGTAACTTTTGGAATTGAGACAATTCATCTTGCATCGCCTCAATCCAGCAGTTGTCCGCAAGAGCCTCCTTCACATTCTTCGGCTCTAACTGGGACACGAACGCAACATGCAGACATGTTTCCATGACACCAGTGTCAAGTATCTCCGAGTAAAGACTAGTGTTCTCTGCAATGGTTCGATGACGAGTTTGAACACCGGCATGAGGATCAACAATAATGTTGTCGATTGGATGATTCTTATGCACTCTCGTCTCTGGTACATTCGGTTCCTGAATTTCTGAATCGAGATTCGTGCTTAACTCCCCCATTTCCTGTGTTGCAGAAGAAGAAGATTCAATGTTAATTGGATCAACTGGAGCTTCATTTCCTACAGTTGTGTTAGGATTAGCTTGAGCGTCATCTCCATCAACATGAACATCTTCACTGTTATCACTGTCATGAGTTCCAGATGCAGATGCAGCATTGGAATCATGAGTTACAATCGGTACAGTAGCACGAGTAGAGAAAATGGAGTTATCGTCGCCACCCAATAATTCATAAACATTTGCGGCGTCAACTGCAGATAGATCAGGAAGATTGAATGACTTGAATAGCGCATCATAATCAAAACCCCAAGCTGGACCTGTTGGTTCTGGTGGAATGGTGTGTTTACTGCAATCCACTTCAAACCATTCCTCGACAGTACGAGTTCCTATATTGTACACTCTCTTGCAAGGCTAGTTGGCAACGTATCCTAAGAAGATGCCTTCCACCGCTTTTGCATGAAACTTAGACCGGCGGTCTTTGTACTATAGCAACAAGGAACAGGGACTACAAAAACCGTTTCGGAAAATCTCAGCTTAGGAACCCCGGTTACCAAACCGTTTCGGACAAGATGGTTCATTTTACGATAAGAAATATGTCCGAGTTTCCTATGCCAAAAGATAGAGTCAAGCTCTGTCGCTTTGTTAAGCAAACAAGTAGCAACTGATGAGGTGGTTGTTGCCACGCTCATATCAATCTGATAGGTGTCGTTTATCCTTGGCGCTCTCATCAGGATCCAATCTTCAGGAACTTCAAAACCAGGCTTGAGAATCAAGCATTCATTCTTATCAAACATCACCGAGTACTCCTTGTCGCACATTTGGGAGACACTCAGCAGGTTATGCTTCAGCTGCTCGCAAAAGTTGACATTGTCAAAACTGACACAACCATTTGATACCACGCCTTGACACGTGATACTACCGCCTTTTTCTCCAGGAAAGGCCACATAGCCGCCTCTGAATGGTTTCACATCTTGAAGCAAGGCCATGTTTCCTGTCATGTACCGGGAGCATCCACTATCAACATACCAGCGGTTAGAGATAGTACCCTTCGGACATCCCTGCACGAGTCACAAAAAGAATTAGTTAGATTTGTAGACTCAAGCCATAGTGGTCTTGGGTCGTCCATCCTTTTCAAAATAAACTACCTCTTTTAATTCACAGTCGTGATGACTGTTCAAAATGGATGACTCTTTAAAAGAATTAGGATTAGGAGATTGAGAATTTTTGAATTTGTTAGTCCAGGACCTCTTCTGTTTCTTAACTGGAACAGTAGACTTTGGTTCAACAATAGCAGGTGAACTTGTGGAAGTTTCACCTGATTGAACTGAAGTTAGCTGCTCTAGCTTTCTCAACCTCTTATTCCTTCTCCTCCTCTGTGGATTAGAGAGTTTCATCACAGGTTTCTCACCATTACGTGTACTACAAGAGGTAGATGCACAAGGTACAGCAGGTTGCTTTACCTTTCTTGAAACAGATGGTTCTGCCTCAGATTTGATCTTTGGCTTTGCCATCGGTTTAACTGGTGGTTTCACCACATTTTGTTTTGGACATTTGGGAGGTTTCACTAATGGCGACTTTGGGATGATAGCCGGTTGTGAAACAATACGCCGTTTCCCTTGGTTCTTTGTAGGACAGTTCACAAAAATGTGACCGACCAAGCCACAGTGAAAGCAAGTCCTCTTGTCTATGTAACTTCTCCTGTAAGGCTCATTAGATTTGGCATTAGACAACTCAGCATTATGAGCAGGAGGAGTTGGTTTGTGAACAGGAGTTTGACCCGATACAGATTGGTTCTTGGGAGTATAGTATTTTTGCAAATTATCTTTGTAACAAAGCCCATAGTGAGATGAAAAAGCCTCTTTCTTTACTTGATTAAGATTTTTATACCCCCCATAAAGCATTACCTTTAATTTATCATTAGATTCAATGATATCGGGTTCAGTTAAAATACAGTTATCACTATTAGTGATAATGTTTTTCTTGACTTTCTGTTCAGATAACAACTACTCAGATACTACTTCTTCAGGGCAAGTGTTAACCGACCCATCATCAGAAGCAGTAAAGAACCCCTCATTAGATTTTGAGTTTTTCAACTTATCATTAGAGCATTTCAACTGCAAGATTTCATTTTGCAGCTTGTTAATTTCATTGTTCCTTTTTTCCAACCCCTTATATGCAATATCCAAGTGAAGCTGTTGATAGCTCATTTTTAGTGAATAATCACGTTTTTCCTTTTTCAACGTTTGAATTGAATCTTTAAAACGTTTTTCGTTTTCTTTATAACTTAGAGTTGCAATGCGAAGGAGTTCGACCTTGTCTTGGAGCTTGGAATTTTCAAGTTTTAAGCCTAGACATTTATAACAAGAAATAACAGAAAAAGGATTAGAATCTACCTCAGATGATGAACTTATTGCTTCTCCAATAGCTATGAGAGCAACAGCAGTAGTAGATTCTTCTTGATCAGCTACAGAAGCTTCCTTTTCTTCAGCTTCCTTATCCTCAGCTTCCTTTTTCTCAGCTTCCATCAACTCCATGATCTCAGCCATGAGACCAACTTGAGTTTATGCAATGATGGCATCTTCCAGATGAACACCCCAATCAAAGCTATCGTCCTGTTGAGCTACCAGTGCATTGGACGAACCACCGTGGCTTTGATTGTGGTTGTTTGAGTTATTGTAGCCATGGCTGTTTCCTTGGCTAGGTCTGGTAAAACCCGAAGTTGGTGCTCTGTCTTTTTGACATTCACGAGCAAAGTGTCCATAGTTCAGACACTTGTAGCATTTGGCCTTGGATTTATCAAAACCAACCTTGGCATTAGAGTGCCCGCCAATGAACTTTCTTCCTGTTCTGTTCAGGAAACGCTTGGCTCTCCTCAATATCATGGCCATATTCCATTGAATATCCATGTCCTCCATGTCATCAGGATCCACTTGATTGAAGTCTTCTTCTATTGTCTCAGGGTCTGTAAGCTTGCCACCTATGAAGTTCTCGTAGGCCAGCATACAATATGAAAATAGTGCTACATGGTCTTCGGCTATTTTGGCTATATCTGATTAGTTAGCTGAAGTTGTAGCGGGAGGATTTCTTGAGGTATGTTGTTGATGAGATCCACAACCTGATCCAGATGCATAGCATGCATGACCACCACAACCATTTGAGTGGTCTTCTTCAGTAGAGTTTCCAGAGAAAAGGGCAATTCCAGAGCCCAAAGATTTGGTTGTAGAAGACGTCCCATGATACATAGAAGGGTCTTGTATCTGGGGTCTTCGTGAGCTCTCCTTCTTTCTAAGGTTCATGTTATGAGCTTGAACCTTTCCAATTGCCTCCTCTACGGTCATTTCATAGAATTTTGGATTCTCTCTCATCGGGGTTATGTACATTTCAAACCTGGGTGGTAAAGCATCCAGAAACTTTTCCACCAACTCTTTGTGACACCAGACATTTCAGGTCAATATCCGTACATGTTATAAACAAGTTTAAATTATAATTGTTTTGTGATTTACTTAATTTCACAAACAAGGACATTAAGGTCTAACAAAAATCGTACAGGGTCTCATTTCACATTCTGGTAATTCTAGGAGTTACCGGTTCACGTACCAGGATAACCCGTCTAAATACGAACACTAGTGGTTAAATTTACACTTAAATCAAATGGTTTGATTTATTTAACCCCACCCACTCCCATTGACCAGAAATCTCGGCCTCATGGCCATGTGGGTCCATCCCACACCCTAAATTTCAACATCTTCTACTTTCTTAAGCAATCTCCCATACCACCTCATTTTCTATCAATTCATCAAGAGCAAAAACCCTCAACCCCTGTCATCTCTCTCTTCTTCTACGACAACAACAAGAATACCTATCTCCACTTTCTTTTGGGGTTCTTCCATAATCGAAGACTCGAATCCTTTATTTCGGTGCTATAAGGAGAGTTCCAAGTGTTTTCTCAAAGGGTTTTAGCAGGAGAAGTCAAGATCATTCTCTTTTTCTCTCAAAAATCGTCATCTCTGTCCAGAGGTAAAAACTCGATATTATCCACTTTATTTTCTTTAAAACCGTATCTAAGCATACAAAAGGTTCAATCGCAAGTAAGATAACAAGAAAAGTGTGTCAAATTCAAGATTTGAACATAAAAATATACAGGACGAATTCTGTCAATCAAAGTGCAGTAATCGAAACTAGGAGTTTCGATACCTGTTCAATCGAAACTAGGAGTTTCGATACCTGTTATTCAATCGAAACTAGGAGTTTCGATACCTATTCAATCGAAACTAGGAGTTTCGATACCAGTTTACTCAATCGAAACTGGGAGTTTCGATACTAGTTGTTCAATCGAAACTAGGTAGTTTCGATACATATTGCTCAATCGAAACTAGATAGTTTCGATACCCTTCTTGCCAATCGAAACTAGATAGTTTCGATACCTAACTACTCAATCGAAACTATGAAGTTTCGATACTCAATTGCCCAATCGAAACTAGGAAGTTTCGACATCTGTTCATCAGTCACATTGGGCAGTAACTTAGAACTGTTTTTATAGCAAAACAAGTGTTGAAAATCTAAGAAGATATTTAAACAAAAGCAACTAGATTTACTAGGTCGATGAACAATTTGCAATATGAGACGTTCGGTCTTAACACAATTTACCCTTTGGTATCTAGGGTACGAATAGTCAAGTTCGGCTAGAACAATTATCATTGCAAGCATACACAAACTCAAGGTGAGTTCACGGCCCCCTTTTAACTCTTTACTGTTTTGTAAACATCGGGGGAGAAACATACTTACTTGTTATGTTTTGAAAATATGAATTACATTGTTTATACGTTTGACAATATGAACATTTTGGTTTAACTTCTTGTGAGTCTCCCAACCCCACTTTTACTACTGGTTTTTAAATTGTTTTTAAACAAACGGGGAGAAAACTTGCTCAACTAAACAGCTGGACACAAGAACACACAACGATTGTTCGGATGAACAACACACAACGATTGTTCGGATGAACAACACACAACGATTATTCGGATGAACAACACACAACGATTGTTCGGATGAACAACACACAACGATTGGGGGAAACACATACTACAATTATTTTATGGGATAACAAGAGAATAAGGCACGACTTTTATGTTTACATGAGATGAGAACAACGAGTTGAGCTAAAGTCCCCTGGAACAATGTAGTAACCATTAACTGTAGCCTAGGGTCCTATGAATAGTACTATGGAGAGTGACGTCTCCCGGTCATGGTTAGTCGCGCTAACCACAATCTGGAGGATTTATGGCCGCATAGAACCGGATAACGAAATTAGGGGCGTGTACAAATTGTCATGGTTTGGTTACGCCTCATGTATGAACATATTATTTGTATTCCTAGCTAGTTTACAAATGGGTCAACAATTCTTATTCTGTTTATCACATACACCTGAAACTATTTACGAACAATTGAATTTAAACAAAGGGTTCTGATCAGGTTAAAGTGATCAGGTATAAACAAAGGGTTCTGATCAGGTTAAAGTGATCAGGTTTAAACATATTTTATGACGGTTAAGTCATGATAATGTTTTCAAATGAAAACTACTTAGTTTTATGACGGTAAAGTCATGAACAGGTTTTCGGGGAAAAACTATAAGCACTAATATAACTAACTCTGTGAACTCACCAACCTTTGTGTTGACACTTTCAAGTATGTTTCTCAGGTGACCTCTAGCCATGACGCGGTTGGAATAGGCTAGCTATGTTGGATCAATTCCTAGTAGCTGGAAGGACGTAGAATATCAAGTCTCAAGTCTGTCGTTGATCTAGAAGAACTTAGATCATAGTATTTCTTAGTTTTAGTAATTGTATATGTAATCAAGTCTTAGAAATCATTATTACGGCTTCCGCTATCGTGTAATGAACCAATCGTTACAACCTGTATTTATTTAATAAGTAAATAAAATATGGGGGTGTGACAGATTGGTATCAGAGCAATGGTTTTAGCGAATTAGGTGTCGTTAGTGATACCTAGGCTCTAACCGGACTCATCTAGGGACCAAGATTTCTAAGACTTGCATCACACTAAAAACACCCAAGACTTGAGCATAGGAATTCCAACCGTTGCCGAACAATTTGTGTAGACTATAAGTGTATGGAGTTACACTAGGGTACCATTAGCTACACTAATACAATTACATAGCACATGTAATGAACACTTAAACACATACAACAATGTGAAAACAATAAACACTTACAACATGTTACTGTTCGGATTACGAGTCAAGAATAACGGGTACTCAACATACTGCAACCTTAGAAGATCGAGTTACGAGCTGAGCTTGGACTTCGACGACAACGATCGTCAGTTACCGATCTTGGTATCACAACAGGCTGAACTCGTACCAGAATTTGTACCTATACCTGCACCACAACTACTCCAGCCTTGGAGGCAATTATCTTCCTAACGTAAGTACGGTATAAATAATCTCCTTCATAAGTTGTCGGATCGGATGCCTAGACTCTCGCCATGATGTATGGCAGGCATGATTGCCCAGACAGAAGGGAATTCAAGGTGAATAAGCAGGACTAAATGGGAGAGAACTCCAAGGGTCAGGAGACCCAGACATACATCAGGATCATGTGGATCCATGCATATATACAGACTTGGAGCATGAGTTGCTCGACACTCGTTTGAGGATCTCTGCCCAACACATAGTGCCTGAACTTCACCATGCACATTTTTTTTAAGAGACACTGGTGGTGCCTCTCTACCATTAGCCTCATTTGACAACTGCCATATTCGGCAGATTCATGAGTATTGGTACACATAATTAAGAGTAATTCGATAAAACAATACACACTCCTGTACAAATGTGCACACGTAATCTAATGATTATTTCAAGTCCCTTTTGATTAAAAGCTAGGGATAGAAGAAACACTATAGGGATCAGGCAAGGCAAATTATCATTACGGGTGCACACGTAATCATAATTTGCAGTGCATGGGAACTTTAGTGAGTCTTACTGTCTAAGCTGATGATCAACCCATGTTCTCAATCACTTGATTAAGGATTGAATCCTATCAAATCAGACTTCTCAATTAGGTGCTCACAAAGCATTCTCATAGTTTTGGAGAAACGAGAGAAATTCAAATTGAATTCAACCAATCCTTAGTAAATCCTGAACGACGAAGGAATTCGCACATTCATTCTTTGAGATTCTACTTGTCAGGAATGCTTCAAATTGAGCGTTACCACAACTAACACTTACAGTAATTGCACAACTATTGTGGGAGATTATAGCGTAATCTCAGGATCCATCATACAGTTCAATCTCACAATTGCTTGAAAGTTACGCCAAGTGTGTTATGCACTAACTTCAGTAATAGGGCAGGATATTATTCTGACCCGCATACACATGGCACCTATGGATATTGTGGAAGCTCGACATGAGACAAGTAGGAAATCAGACATTTCAGAATGTCGGTCAAACAGGATTGCTCTCGCAGCCATTGACATTCAATATACCTTTAAGTCTGACTATTCTCTCTGCAATGGATAAGCCGGGGTTGATGCTCAAGCGAATGCCAAAGAAACCTAAGTGTGGACTAACGACTGTTGTCGCACTAACCGGAAAACGACATGCAAAACTCTTAAAGGAGTCCCAAAATGCGGAATTTCATGCTAATCTCATTAGCTCATGATATGCATAAGGGGCGTAAGCTCGAGCTATTCACAACAGGCCACTGTTCACAAGGAGCTGAGAAGAATAATTCATTACTCTTTTGTACTTGCACTTCCCAAAGGTTCATCTTGATGGATGGATCCCAGATGTAGCCTAGAAGAGAGGTGTGATTGCATCTTTCACTCCTAGTTTTCTATAATTGGGAAGCTCTAGAGCATCTATTGTTAAGAAATGATCTCTTGGAGTAGACTCAGTTAGAATTTAAAAGTCTCGACGTTCAACACTCACTACCTCCAGTTTATCCTTGTGCTAAGGATTTTGAGGCTATAACCTGAATGAGTGGAATACGTAATGGTATGTCACCAAAGTACCATTCAAACTCTAAGGAAGTGCAGATACACTAAATGACTACAAAATGGAAATTGTGAAACTCCTAAAACATCTCAGCCAACTTAATGGGTGGACAAGCCCAAAGCCCATTTTGGGGAAAGCACTAATTCGATGAGACCATTCTCACAGTATTACCATTCATTCCCTCAGCTAGACGGAATGTGAATATTCCAAACAAACATCGAACTTCGTATGGCTTACATTCTTCGAAGGTATGGTAGTCGAGACATGAGTTTACATATCAAGACGCTACAACCCAAAGGCTAGTATGCCTTGAAAAGTAGTGCAAACAAAGGGGTAAAGTAGTGATTAGACTCGAAGTTTGCAAATAAGAGCTCCCGAGGAACATCAATTCCTAGCTCCATGAAGGCACATGGAGAGGAAAATCCTAGAAAACATGAAACCTGAAATAAGAGAAAAGTCTTAGTCCGGGAAAATGCTTTTGGAAAGCATAAGAGGGACAAACATAAAGTTTCATTTTCATACTTTTTCATTTCTACCCAATATACAACAAAAACTTGGACACCTCGTCGAGTAATTTTTTTTCATAAGACCGAGTTTCTCACCATGGGGAGTTCCGGTCCTGTTTGTAAAGAAAAAGGATGGAACCTTTAGAAGGTGCATCAATTATCGGGAGTTGAACAAGCTGACAATCAAAAACCGGTATCCTCTTCTTCGAGTAGACGATTTGTTTGATCAACTTCAAGGGTCCAGTTTCTATTCTAAAATTGATCTACAATCAGGATATCCTCAACTGAAAATTCAGGAAGAAGATATACCAAAAACGACTTTTAGGACTCGTTACGGTCACTACGAGTTCCTAGTTATGCCATTTGGCTTGACTAATGCACCGGCCGTTTTCATGGACCTAATGAACCGTGTGTGCAAGCCATACTTGAATAAATTCGTGATTGTATTTATCGATGACATATCAATATATTCACAAACCAATGAGGAACATGAACATCATTTGAAATCAATCTTGGAACTACTCCGGAATGATAAGCGTTATGCCAAATTCTCTAAGTGTGAGTTTCGGATTCGAGAGGTTCACTTTCTCGGACACGTCATCAATAAGAAGGGTATTCACGTAATCCCAACCAAGATTGAAGCTATCAAAAACTGGGAAGCACCAAGAACTCCGACTGAGGTGCGTCAATTTCTGGGTTCGGCAGGATATTACAGGCGATTTATCGAGAATTTTTCAAAGATAGCCTTGCCTTTGACCACGTTAACTCAGAAGGACAAAAAGTTTGATTGGACTGATAAACAAGAATCAGCGTTTCAATTGTTGAAGCAAAAACTTTGCAGTGCACCAATCATATCCCTTCCCGAAGGAACTGACAATTCCATCGTGTACTGCGACGCATCACACCAAAGTCTGGGATGTGTATTGATGCAAAGAGAAAAAGTCATAGCGTATGCATCCAGACAGCTAAGAGTACAAAAAAAAAAAAAAAAAAAAAAAAAAAAAAAAAAAATACGACTCACGATCTGAAATTGGGTGCTGTCGTGTTTGCACTCAAGATTTGGAGACATTTTTTTTTATATGGTACAAAATGTACTATCTTTACAAACCACAAGAGTCTCCAGCACATCTTTAATCAGAAAGAACTCAACATGAGTCAACTTCGTTGGGTAGAACTACTGAATGATTACGACTGGGATATCAAGTATCACCCTGGTAAGGTAAATGTCGTAGTAGATGCCTTGAGTCGTAAGGAATGGGTTAAAACTCTCCGTGTTCGTGCCCTAGGATTGACAATTCATGCGAGTCTCACGACTCAAATCCGGGTGGCACAACAGGAGGCAATCAAAGAAGAAAACATTCAGAGTGAAGCTATATGAGGAATGATCAGACATTTAGAGCCAAAATCAGATGATACTATATACTTTGCAAATAGAATTTGGGTGCCATGTTTTGGTAACTTACGGGAGTTGGTTATGGACGAAGCCCACAAGTCCAGGTACTCCATTCACCCAGGTTCGGATAAAATGTATAAGGATCTGAAAGAACTCTACTGGTGGCCGAACATGAAAGGAGAAATTGCTATTTACGACTGTAAATGCCTGACATGTTCAAAGGTAAAGGCAGAACATCAGAAACTGTCGGGATTGTTATAACAACCCGAGATACCTCAATGGAAATGGGAACAAATTTCAATGGATTTCATTTCAAAGTTACCCAGAACACCTAGCAACTATGATACTATATGATAATCGTCAGTCGTTTGACGAAATCCGCGCATTCCCTACCAATAAAGGAGACAGATAAAAGTAAGACGCGTGCAAGGCTAAATATTAAGGGAATTAAGGCTAGGCATGGTATGCCAGTTTCCATTTTCACAAAAAGGGACAGTCGATTCATGTCAAGAACCTGACAGTCTGTATAAGAAGCCTTGAGCACACGCCTTTACATGACCACTGCATATCATCCCCAGATGAACGGTCAAAGTAAAAGGACTATCCAAACTTTAAAAGATGTGCTCCGTGTGTGCGTAATCGATTTCAGAAGAAATAGGGATACTCACCGCCGTTGGATGAGTTTTCATATAATATCAACTACCATACCAGCATTAAAGCCGCTCCGTTGAGTCTTTGTATGGTTATAAGTGTCACTCATCGCTATGTTGGGCGGGGGTTAGCGAAAAGCATTTGACTGGTCCTGATATTGGCTAGGAAACCACTGACAAGATCGTCGAAATAAAAGATCGTCTGAAAGCCACTCGAGACAGACGAAAGAGAGTGGAGCTAGCAACAGACGAAAACCATTAGAATTCCAAGTGATAGACAAAGTCACGTTGAAGGTCTCACCTTGGAAAAGAGTGGCAAAAATTTGGCAACCGTGGCAAGCTTAATCCTAGGTACGTTGAACCATTTGAATGAGAGGATCAAATGAAAACAAAAATAGTTCAAGAGGACACAAATTGAATTTCGGGACGAAATTCTTTTAACATGGGGAGAATGTGACACCAGACATTTCAGGTCAATATCCGTACATGTTATAAACAAGTTTAAATTATAATTGTTTTGTGATTTACTTAATTTCACAAACAAGGACATTAAGGTCTAACAAAAATCGTACAGGGTCTCATTTCACATTCTGGTAATTCTAGGAGTTACCGGTTCACGTACCAGGATAACCCGTCTAAATACGAACACTAGTGGTTAAATTTACACTTAAATCAAATGGTTTGATTTATTTAACCCCACCCACTCCCATTGACCAGAAATCTCGGCCTCATGGCCATGTGGGTCCATCCCACACCCTAAATTTCAACATCTTCTACTTTCTTAAGCAATCTCCCATACCACCTCATTTTCTATCAATTCATCAAGAGCAAAAACCCTCAACCCCTGTCATCTCTCTCTTCTTCTACGACAACAACAAGAATACCTATCTCCACTTTCTTTTGGGGTTCTTCCATAATCGAAGACTCGAATCCTTTATTTCGGTGCTATAAGGAGAGTTCCAAGTGTTTTCTCAAAGGGTTTTAGCAGGAGAAGTCAAGATCATTCTCTTTTTCTCTCAAAAATCGTCATCTCTGTCCAGAGGTAAAAACTCGATATTATCCACTTTATTTTCTTTAAAACCGTATCTAAGCATACAAAAGGTTCAATCGCAAGTAAGATAACAAGAAAAGTGTGTCAAATTCAAGATTTGAACATAAAAATATACAGGACGAATTCTGTCAATCAAAGTGCAGTAATCGAAACTAGGAGTTTCGATACCTGTTCAATCGAAACTAGGAGTTTCGATACCTGTTATTCAATCGAAACTAGGAGTTTCGATACCTATTCAATCGAAACTAGGAGTTTCGATACCAGTTTACTCAATCGAAACTGGGAGTTTCGATACTAGTTGTTCAATCGAAACTAGGTAGTTTCGATACATATTGCTCAATCGAAACTAGATAGTTTCGATACCCTTCTTGCCAATCGAAACTAGATAGTTTCGATACCTAACTACTCAATCGAAACTATGAAGTTTCGATACTCAATTGCCCAATCGAAACTAGGAAGTTTCGACATCTGTTCATCAGTCACATTGGGCAGTAACTTAGAACTGTTTTTATAGCAAAACAAGTGTTGAAAATCTAAGAAGATATTTAAACAAAAGCAACTAGATTTACTAGGTCGATGAACAATTTGCAATATGAGACGTTCGGTCTTAACACAATTTACCCTTTGGTATCTAGGGTACGAATAGTCAAGTTCGGCTAGAACAATTATCATTGCAAGCATACACAAACTCAAGGTGAGTTCACGGCCCCCTTTTAACTCTTTACTGTTTTGTAAACATCGGGGGAGAAACATACTTACTTGTTATGTTTTGAAAATATGAATTACATTGTTTATACGTTTGACAATATGAACATTTTGGTTTAACTTCTTGTGAGTCTCCCAACCCCACTTTTACTACTGGTTTTTAAATTGTTTTTAAACAAACGGGGAGAAAACTTGCTCAACTAAACAGCTGGACACAAGAACACACAACGATTGTTCGGATGAACAACACACAACGATTGTTCGGATGAACAACACACAACGATTATTCGGATGAACAACACACAACGATTGTTCGGATGAACAACACACAACGATTGGGGGAAACACATACTACAATTATTTTATGGGATAACAAGAGAATAAGGCACGACTTTTATGTTTACATGAGATGAGAACAACGAGTTGAGCTAAAGTCCCCTGGAACAATGTAGTAACCATTAACTGTAGCCTAGGGTCCTATGAATAGTACTATGGAGAGTGACGTCTCCCGGTCATGGTTAGTCGCGCTAACCACAATCTGGAGGATTTATGGCCGCATAGAACCGGATAACGAAATTAGGGGCGTGTACAAATTGTCATGGTTTGGTTACGCCTCATGTATGAACATATTATTTGTATTCCTAGCTAGTTTACAAATGGGTCAACAATTCTTATTCTGTTTATCACATACACCTGAAACTATTTACGAACAATTGAATTTAAACAAAGGGTTCTGATCAGGTTAAAGTGATCAGGTATAAACAAAGGGTTCTGATCAGGTTAAAGTGATCAGGTTTAAACATATTTTATGACGGTTAAGTCATGATAATGTTTTCAAATGAAAACTACTTAGTTTTATGACGGTAAAGTCATGAACAGGTTTTCGGGGAAAAACTATAAGCACTAATATAACTAACTCTGTGAACTCACCAACCTTTGTGTTGACACTTTCAAGTATGTTTCTCAGGTGACCTCTAGCCATGACGCGGTTGGAATAGGCTAGCTATGTTGGATCAATTCCTAGTAGCTGGAAGGACGTAGAATATCAAGTCTCAAGTCTGTCGTTGATCTAGAAGAACTTAGATCATAGTATTTCTTAGTTTTAGTAATTGTATATGTAATCAAGTCTTAGAAATCATTATTACGGCTTCCGCTATCGTGTAATGAACCAATCGTTACAACCTGTATTTATTTAATAAGTAAATAAAATATGGGGGTGTGACACTCTTCATCGGGATACTTGAGCTCAAAAGCTTTCAATTCTGTCTGCAGATGATAGAATCTAGAGATGAGGTCATCTAAAGACTCATTCTCCAAAAATCTGAAGCATTCATACTGCTTCCTGAGTAGATCCCGTTTACTCTTCTTGATATCACTATTCCCCTCGAATCTTTTCTGTAACGCCCTCCAAAGATCCTTAGAGTTGTCATAACCTCTGAAGCTGTGAAACAACTCCCGAGTTAATGCCATAGTTGTAACATCCCGAAAATAGTAAATAAGTAAATAATAATACGATGGGGATTTAAACGTCATAAAGCGAAAGAAAGACGGATGGGCTTGGGCTCGACTCTAACGGGCCGAGGGAAGCCCAGGTATAAAAGGGGCAAGACAGCCCATTTGACCATTTCACCTCCATTTCACCAATTCTAGAGAGAGAAAGGGAGCCCGGGTCTAGAGAGAGAAAGTCGACGGATCGTCACGAGATTAGAGGAGCACGTTACAGCTGAGCTCGTGAGCAAAACCTCCGAATCAAAACTTCAATCCAAGTAATGATTCATACATAATCTGAGTTTTTGTTTATTTTGGGGTTTCTCGAGTTTTAGCTAAATAGATGATATTTTTACGGATGAAACTTGATAATAAGCTTAGAAATAGCATCTAGAACAAAAACCGCATGTATTGATCAAAGAAAATTGTAAGATTGGCACGATCGGGTTTGCATGCAAGAACTTCGGATTTTTGGTCCATGAACCAGGTCCTGCGCACTTACCAAGTGCGCAGGAGGGAATCCCTGCGTACTTACCAAGTACGCAGGATGCAGACCCTGCGTACTTACCAAGTACGCAGGAGGAAGGCTCCTGCGCACTTGCCAAGTGCGCAAGAGCAAGTCCCTACGCACTTACTAAGTGTGCAGGCAGCAGGTTGGTTAAGTAAAGTCAGTAAGTTTAGAATGATTAAACCATTAAAGTCGGGGTTGGGTCTAATGTGTATTTAACTACCTAATCCAGATCGAAAGTGACGTTGTTGGACCTTTGTCTAGGACAACCTAGAGTAGCCCATCAGGTGAGTTCTATGTGCCCCTTCTATGTTATGTGCAAATGTTTTCAAATGTTTTGGGGCTGAGATGTATACACTAAGTGAATAAATGTTATGAATGTCAATGTGATCATATGTGTTATACAAGTACATATATATATATACCTATACATGAAAGAGAAATTATGAATAAAGAATGAAAAGCATGATTATAAAGAATGAATGAAAGTATAACACAATATGAAAGAATGAAATCCTGCTTTATATCCATGTATATATTGCTTGCCAAGTACAGAAAATGTTATGGACGCTTCGATGATAACGGCTACTTCGATAGACGGACGACCATGTGATTATTTTACAACCGGGACAAGTGCGTTCCTTCATCAGCTAGGACGTACGAATGCCATTAATGGACGGTCGAAGCAATTGGCATGTTATAGTAGAACGGTTGTATAAATAATAGTCGCATGGGAAACGGATACCTTCGGGTAGACGGGCGAATTACGGCCTACGACGGTAGGACGGTTGTAAGTCATGACGGACGGACAAAGGTTGCCGGACGGTTGTAAGAATAAAATGACGGACGGCACTTGTTGCCGGACGGTTGTAAGTATAGGTGGGCCATGACGATGGACCACGGCGATTGTCTTTGTGACATTCGTAAGCAAATGACGGGTTGATCACCCTTATATAGTATGACCCATGAAAGTAAAGAAAGAAAGAAAAGAAAGAAAAGGGTGAATGCATATATATATATATATATATGAAATCACAAAGATACAGAAAAGAAAGATGAAAGAAAGACAAAAGTTCTGAATACGTATTTATATGAATGACTATACAGTAATGCATACTTATAAAGTAAAGAAAAGAATATTTATATCAAATCGCATTAAACTAGAACTCACCAGCGTTAGCTGACTTTTAGTATACATTTCAGGTAAAGGAAGAAAAGGTCGTGCGATGGCGTGAAGGTTACCCGGCACAAGACTGACATCCCACTTTTGTTTGTTAAGACAATGTTGTGTTTTTAATTGTTAAGACTTCCACTGTTATGTAATGTAATTGAATGATGAATGTTTTAAATTTAAGTTCAGTATTTATGGCTATGTTTATGAGTAAATCCAACAAGTGAGGTCACCCGGGAAAGGGGCCTTACAAGTTGGTATCAGAGCAATAGTTTGAGAGATTTAGACATCCCTAAATGTCTAGACTCAAACTGATTATGGGACCAACGCACGGATGTCAGTATGGGTAACCAACGCCAACGCTAGCACGGTAAGTAAGTCATAAAGTTAATGTTCTAGCATAGGAATAGATACCTTAACTTAGAACAAATGGATGTTAATGCCACGACTGATTTGAAGAGTTTCGAACCCGAAAAGCAATGTAAATTAGTAATCACAAATCGGTCACTGTAATTAAGAATTTACCTTGCTCGTACTGTTCCAAACTATGATCTGAAGAAATGACATTGATGTATTCCTTTTTTTTAACTATTAGGAAAATTAAGAAATTATGGCTGGTGGAGGAAGAACTGGGCGACGAGGCGGTCGCACTGGCCGAGTAGGTAGACCTCCGTTGAACCGAAGAATTGAAGAAGAAGAGAGTGTGCACGCAGAGCACACCGAAAGTGTGCACGAAACAGAAGTGACCCCAATTAGGAACGACAGTCCAGGGCCTATACAGTTGGAACCTGAAGTCAGGGATACTATTGCCCGTGAAGTTGTGCTCACTTTGAAGAAGGTATTGCCTGATCTACTATCCGAGGCAATAAAGAAAAGCAAAGAGGAGGATGAAGGAGACAATGAAGAGAAAGTATATGATAGTGATGGGGATGAAATAAAGATAGGATCGAGCAATCGTGGGTGCACTTACAAAGGTTTCAAGGACGGAGACCCACCCAAGTTCGATGGGAGCAAAGATTCAGTGGCAACGCTTGAATGGATTGAGAGGATGAGTGCTGTAATCAACATCAGCGAGTGTCGACCAGACCAGGCTGTTAAATATGTTGCTCATTCTTTCACCAACGAGGCCCTAGGTTGGTGGAGGAACATCCAGAGGACAAAGTCCTCAAACGCTCTTGCAAGAATGACATGGGAAGAACTGAAAAAGCAGGTAATTCAAAAGTTCTGTCCCTAGAACGAAATTGATCGAGTGGAAAATGAATTCCTAAACCTTAAAGCTGGCAATAAGACACACCGCCAGTATACTTCTAGATTCAATGAGTTGGCACAGCTGGTACCCCACCTGGTAGAAACTGAAGACCGTTTGATTAAGTATTATGTTAAGGGGTTGCCACAGCGGGTCCGTGTCCATGTGAAAGCTAACCTACCCTCGACCTTCGAGTCGGTAGTGAATCTGAGCGGAATCGTCTACGACGACTACGCCAATGAGGACCCGGCACCTGAGACCCAGAAGAGAAAGTGGGAGAACCCGTCTAGAGGTACCGGAAGAGGGAACGTAACAACTGAAAATAAGAAACCAAGGTCGGACAAATATGAAACCTGCAAGAAATGTGGAAGGCAACATTTTGGCGAGTGCCGGGTCGGCTCCACCACATGTTACAGGTGTGGGAAGGCGGGGCACTACTCTCGTGACTGCTTGAGAGACACTAAATGCCAAGTATGTGGACTGTTTGGTCACCTGACTAAGGATTGCAGAAAAACCAGACAATCTGGTTCGGGAAAAGAAAAGGAACAGGAACAACCAAAGACTAGGACTCGAGCTTACGCCCTGACTGAGGAGGAAGCAAGGGGAAACCCTGATGTTGTGTCAGGTACGTTCCTAGTTAATGATGAACATGCGACTATATTATTTGACTCGGGTGCTAGTAAAAGCTTTATATCAAATGCCTTTAGTCGAAAACTGAATTGCACTATCAACACAGTAGTAAAGGCCTTTAGTGTACAAACTGCCGTTGGTAAAAATTCGGCAGTATTCCAAGTAACAGAGGATTGCATAATAGAAATAGAGGGTCATAAATTTCCTTCTAGATTATTCCTTCTCACCTTAGGAGGATTCAATATAGTATTGGGTATGGATTGGCTAGCTGCCAACGAAGCTCAAATCATATGTAAACGTAAGAGGATACACCTCAAAGGTCCTAGCGGCAGTCCAATTACGGTTTATGGGGATTGGAATTGCACAATGCCGAACGTCATCTCGATGATAAAGGCCGAAAGTTACATGAGGCGCGGCTGCGAAGCTTATCTGGCGTATGTTATAGATGATAGAATGAAAACGAAAGAACTCAAGAATGTACCCGTGGTGTGCAATTTTCCGGAAGTATTCCCTGAGGATCTACCTGGGTTGCCACCCGATCGGGAAATAGAATTTCAGATTGATTTACTGCCAGGAGCTGAGCCCGTTGCCAAAGCCCCCTACCGATTGGCTCCGTCTGAAATGAAGGAATTGATGTCCCAACTAGAGGAACTAACCGAGAAAGGATTTATTAGGCCGAGCATCTCACCATGGGGCGCTCCGGTACTATTTGTAAAGAAGAAGGACGGCAGTATGCGCATGTGCATCGACTACCGCGAATTGAACAAGAGAACAGTAAAGAACAAATACCCACTACCTAGAATAGATGACCATTTTGATCAACTGCAAGGTGCGAGTTGGTTCTCAAAGATCGATCTTAGGTCGGGTTACCATCAGTTGAAAGTAAGAGAAGAAGACGTTCCAAAGACCGCATTTCGCACGCGTTATGGGCATTATGAGTTTCTCGTGATGTCCTTCGGATTGACCAACGCACCAGCAGCGTTCATGGATTTGATGAATAGAGTATGTTGACCAATGTTGGACCGATCGGTGATAGTCTTTATAGATGACATACTGGTGTATTCAAAAAGCGAGGGTGATCACCACTGTCACCTAAGAGAGGTTCTGGAGGTGCTAAAGCAGGAAAAGTTGTATGCAAAATTCTCCAAATGCGCGTTCTGGCTTAGGGAAGTCCAATTCCTAGGTCATGTAATAAACCCAAACGGCATCATGGTGGATCCTGCAAAGATCGAGACAGTAAGGGAATGGAACATCCCAAAGACACCAACAGAGGTACGAAGCTTTCTAGGGTTGGCAGGCTACTATCGAAGGTTCATCCAAGATTTCTCAAGAATTGCCTCGCCGCTAACCAAACTGACACGGAAGGAAGTAAAATATGAATGGGGTCCAACCCAAAATAACGCGTTTGAGGAACTTAAGACACGATTAACTCAAGCCCCCGTCTTAACACTACCGGAGGGAAATGAAGACTTAGTAGTCTACTCTGACGCTTCAGGGCAGGGTTTAGGGTGCGTACTCATGCAACGAGAAAAGGTAATTGCTTATGCATCGCGGAAACTAAAGGTTCATGAAGTTAACTACCCAACACACGATCTAGAATTAGCAGCAGTAGTTTTCGCGTTGAAAATATGGAGACACTACTTGTATGGAGTTAAATGCACCATCTACTCCGATCACAAAAGCTTGAAATACTTTTTCGAACAAAAGGAACTAAATATGAGGCAAAGAAGATGGTTAGAGCTACTGAAAGACTATGACTGCGAGATATTGTACCATCCAGGCAAGGCAAACGTAGTGGCTGACGCTTTAAGTAGAAAGGAAGAATCGGCACCTATCCGGATCAAAGCGTGTCAGTTGATTATAACGCCAGACTTAATGGGTGAAATATCAAAGGCTCAAGATGAAGCATTGTTAGAAAGAAATGTGAAACGGGAAAGAATAGTAGGACAACAAGGGAACTTAGATGCGAATGCATACGGAGTACGAACTAGGTTTGGCCGGATGTGGATACCTAAGATTGGTGAGCTTAGAGCCAAAATACTCGATGAGGCCCATAAGTCTCGCTATTCTATCCACCCCGGGACAAACAAAATGTATTAAGACTTGAAGAAAGAATACTGGTGGCCTGGCATGAAGAATGATGTGACAGAATACGTGAGCAAGTGCCTAACGTGTTCTCTAGTTAAGGCCGAGCACCAGAACCCATGTGGTAAAATGCAACCTCTACCAATACCGGAATGGAAGTGGGAGGAGATCACAATGGACTTCATTACCAAGCTACCGCGAACAGCTAAAGGCAATGACACCATTTGGGTGATCGTCGACCGCTTGACAAAGAGTGCTCACTTCTTGCCAATACGTGAGACTTCTTCGTCCGAAAAGCTAGCCGAAGTATTTATCAAAGAAATTCTGAGCAGACATGGTATGCCGCTGTCGATTGTGTCCGACAGGGATACTAGATTCACGTCAAGATTTTGGAAGAAATTCAATGAAGCGATGGGCACTAGATTGAACATCAGCACCGCTTACCACCCCCAAACCGATGGACAATCGGAAAGGACCATTCAGACCTTGGAGGACATGCTCCGGGCCTGTATCATTGATTTCGGTGGGAGCTGGGACAGCCACCTACCATTGGCAAAATTTTCATATAACAATAGCTACCACACAACTATTGGCATGCCGCCATTTGAAATGTTGTATGGGAGGAAATGTAGGACCCCGGTTTGTTGGGGGGAAATTGGAAAAAAGGATTTTGCGAGTCTCGAAGTGGTCAAAGCTACTTCCGAGAAATTTGATCAGATCAAGGCTCGAATGAAAGCCGCAAAGGACAGGCAGAAATCATACGCGGACAAGAGAAGAAGGGATTTAGAGTTTCAGGTAGGGGACATGGTACTGTTAAAGGTATCACCGTGGAAAGGAATCATCCGATTCAGGAAGCGTGGCAAACTGAGTCCAAGGTTTGTCGGACCTTTCAAGGTTTTAGCAAGAGTGGGTCAAGTTGCTTACAGACTCGACTTACCCGTTGAGCTTAGTGGAATACACCCTACGTTCCACGTGTCTCACTTACGTAAATGCCTAGCCGATGACACAGCTCACATACCTTACGACGAGATCGAGGTGGATAACAGCCTAAATTATGTAGAGGAACCAATAGCCATCCTTGATCGAGCTGAAAAGCGACTACGCAATAAGTCGATCCCTTTAGTCAAAATACAATGGAAGCACAGAAAAGGGTCGGAAGCTACATGGGAAAAAGAAGACGAGATGAGGGGACAATACCCTCAATTGTTTGACGTATAAATAGTTTCGAGGACGAAACCTCTTTAAGGAGGGTAGACTTGTAACATCCCGAAAATAGTAAATAAGTAAATAATAATACGATGGGGATTTAAACGTCATAAAGCGAAAGAAAGACGGATGGGCTTGGGCTCGACTCTAACGGGCCGAGGGAAGCCCATGTATAAAAGGGGCAAGACAGCCCATTTGACCATTTCACCTCCATTTCACCAATTCTAGAGAGAGAAAGGGAGCCCGGGTCTAGAGAGAGAAAGTCGACGGATCGTCACGAGATTAGAGGAGCACGTTACAGCTGAGCTCGTGAGCAAAACCTCCGAATCAAAACTTCAATCCAGGTAATGATTCATACATAATCTGAGTTTTGGTTCATTTTGGGGTTTCTCGAGTTTTAGCTAAATAGATGATATTTTTACGGATGAAACTTGATAATAAGCTTAGAAATAGCATCTAGAACAAAAACCGCATGTATTGATCAAAGAAAATTGTAAGATTGGCACGATCGGGTTTGCATGCAAGAACTTCGGATTTTTGGTCCATGAACCAGGTCCTGCGCACTTACCAAGTGCGCAGGAGGGAATCCCTACGTACTTACCAAGTACGTAGGATGCAGACCCTGCGTACTTACCAAGTACGCAGGAGGAAGGCTCCTGCGCACTTGCCAAGTGCGCAAGAGCAAGTCCCTGCGCAGTTACTAAGTGCGCAGGCAGCATGCAGCAGGTTGGTTAAGTAAAGTCAGTAAGTTTAGAATGATTAAACCATTAAAGTCGGGGTTGGGTCTAATGTGTATTTAACTACCTAATCCAGATCGAAAGTGACGTTGTTGGACCTTTGTCTAGGACAACCTAGAGTAGCCCATCAGGTGAGTTCTATGTGCCCCTTCTATGTTATGTGCAAATGTTTTCAAATGTTTTGGGGCTGAGATGTATACACTAAGTGAATAAATGTTATGAATGTCAATGTGATCATATGTGTTATACAAGTACATATATATATATACCTATACATGAAAGAGAAATTATGAATAAAGAATGAAAAGCATGATTATAAAGAATGAATGAAAGTATAACACAATATGAAAGAATGAAATCCTGCTTTATATCCATGTATATATTGCTTGCCAAGTACAGAAAATGTTATGGACGCTTCGATGATAACGGCTACTTCGATAGACGGACGACCATGTGATTATTTTACAACCGGGACAAGTGCGTTCCTTCATCAGCTAGGACGTACGAATGCCATTAATGGACGGTCGAAGCAATTGGCATGTTATAGTAGAACGGTTGTATAAATAATAGTCGCATGGGAAACGGATACCTTCGGGTAGACGGGCGAATTACGGCCTACGACGGTAGGACGGTTGTAAGTCATGACGGACGGACAAAGGTTGCCGGACGGTTGTAAGAATAAAATGACGGACGGCACTTGTTGCCGGACGGTTGTAAGTATAGGTGGGCCATGACGATGGACCACGGCGATTGTCTTTGTGACATTCATAAGCAAATGACGGGTTGATCACCCTTATATAGTATGACCCATGAAAGTAAAGAAAGAAAGAAAAGAAAGAAAAGGGTGAATGCATATATATATATATATATGAAATCACAAAGATACAGAAAAGAAAGATGAAAGAAAGACAAAAGTTCTGAATACGTATTTATATGAATGACTATACAGTAATGCATACTTATAAAGTAAAGAAAAGAATGTTTATATCAAATCGCATTAAACTAGAACTCACCAGCGTTAGCTGACTTTTAGTATACATTTCAGGTAAAGGAAGAAAAGGTCGTGCGATGGCGTGAAGGTTACCCGGCACAAGACTGACATCCCACTTTTGTTTGTTAAGACAATGTTGTGTTTTTAATTGTTAAGACTTCCGCTGTTATGTAATGTAATTGAATGATGAATGTTTTAAATTTAAGTTCAGTATTTATGGCTATGTTTATGAGTAAATCCAACAAGTGAGGTCACCCGGGAAAGGGGCCTTACAATAGTGATTGAACCAAGAGCCTTCTTCTCTCGATCATAAGCTTTCTTTTCTTCTTCATCAAGTTTAGAGATAGGCTTAGGCAGTTCATCATCAAGATAAATGTGTGTGGGATGCTTATAGCCTTCTAGAATTGGAATCCATAACGAAGAATCAGTGTATGAAATGTAATGCTCAAAGTGTGCCTTCCAGTTAGAATAATCATTTACATTTAGCAAATTTGGCGGTTTCTGAGGAGTACCGATCTCATTGTCATAGTTTAAAAGGTTTCCGAGGTTCTGCAGATTCGACATGGTGAACACTTAGTCAAATTTCAGAAAAATCAAAGACACTTGCGCACTTGATATTGGCCTTGCGCACTTAGAGGAATGGTCTTGCGTATTTAAGATTTGCTTTTGCGTACTTGATAAGTACGCAGGATATAACTTAAGTACGCACAAGATTAGTCTTGCGTATTTAGTAAGTACGCATCAAGACTGTACTTTTTGCCAGATATGGTAAGTACGCAGAACACTTTTTCACCAACTCTCACCAAACTATTCCGGTCACTGGAAACACACCGGAGATGGCAAAAATCGGACGAATGAACAATCAAAATGAGCCAAAGGGTCAGAAAATTGTTTCTAACCAACCTTTGATGCTCAAAACACTCAAAATACACAACAAAAGTGGGTTTTTGAGTGATTTTTGCTTCTAAAATAGTGCTCAAGAGCTACCCCAATTTTATCATAAAAATCAACAAAAACACCTCCTTTTGCTTGTAAAACTCTTTATAAAACTCTCCAAACTCACTCACAACACTCAAAATCAAGAGCAATGCTCTGATACCACTTGTAGGTCCCTCGGGTGTGGCGGATCGTCACATGCAAGTGGGTCTACTAGTCGGACCGGGTGCGGAATAACCGTGACTAGGTGGAGAGTCTTACGAAACAAAGTAAACCGACAAGATAATCACTTTAAACTTTCGTCTACTATAAACACTTGAAGGTTACAGAGAGAAGTACTGAGATTACAAGTTCTGCGTATTTGCTACTGTAATTGTCTATGATTGCGTACTTATCTACTGTCAACCATTCCTATTTATACACGACCTGATGCCTGCGCACTTGTGCGCAGGGCAATTTGCTCATGCGTACTTAGCAAGTACGCATAGGTATTCTTGCGTACTTGCTAAGTACACAGGAACTATCTCCTGTGCACATACAAGTGCGCAAAACACTTAGAGAAATCTGCAACAGTCAATATGTAAAAGTAATACAACTCGATAACTAATACATACAGACACTTGCAAAACAAAGACAAATACATACATGAAAGTACAAACTAAGACTCTATCTATCCAGAGTGTTTGTCACAAGAAAGTGCTTCAACATTTCTTATGAAGGAGTAACAGATTCTATGGACTATGTTGAAAATATCACTAAGCCTGATGATACTGCACAATCCAAGATTGATACTGATGCTGATACTACTCATCATGTGTCTCCTAACACTAATAAAGAACATGTGATGTATAGAACTACAGGGATGACTAGAGAATAGTGGAGAGAAGTAGTTAACAGTTGGATGAAAGTATTACCCAAGTCACCTATACAACCTACTCAGAAAGAAAGATATGTGAATAAGGAGCGGTGTATTGGAAGAATCATAAGTTGGTTTTATGGTGATGAAACTAAGTTGTTTGCTCTGAAACGTTCTGATGGTGTTCAGTACTTAAAGCTTAGGATCAAGTATTCAATACCTTGCCAGGGTGTGAAATGAATGGTCTAGCTACGAAACCACTGATTAATAGATCAAAGTTTAGATTAGCTTATGTGATTGCTAATTTAAGCAGAAAAGAAGGTGGATCGGGTAAGTATGAAAAGTTAAAGCCACAAAAAGGTAAGAGAGTGAAAATTGCTGATCAAAAGACAAGGATTGTTACTTGGAAGTATAAGTTCAAGCCAGTACGAGTTGTACAGAAGATTCCATTGAAGAAAATACCACAAGATTTTCTGGGGAATATGAAATGGTGGTACGTAGATGTGAATACTGGTGAAGCTAGAATTGATGACAAAGATAATAAGGTCATTGTTAGTTTCTATGATGCAATGAATCTTATTAACTTCTCAAAGAAAGATCAGAGGATGTTAAGAAAGAATGAGATTGTGTTTACTGATTAATGGAGAGAACAAGGATTGCAGTATAAAAAAGTGTTGGAGATTTGTCAGAGATATGGAGTGCACGCAGGAAGCAGATTACCAGATAACTGGAAGAGCTCGTCATAGAGACTGAAGACAGAAGATCAAGCTATTGTCAAGGGGGAGTCTGTTAGAACATAATTGTATGACAAAAGCTTGTAATAGTTTAGATCTTATTGTCTTTATGTTTTTGTATTAATGTTTTCTAAGTGTTAGTACATGTTCTGCTAGAGGCGAACTTGTCAAGTTCGCCTTGTCTCATGTGAGGCAAACTTGTCAACTTCGCCTACTCTATTAGAGGCGAACTTGTTACGTTCACCTATAGCAGGTTTGTGTCTATATATAGATGTTTACAGGTTTTGTTCTAAAGAGCTTGAACGACTGTGATCTGTGAATCTTGTAAACTCAGTGTTTGGTGATATACAAAGAGAAAGTTTATTTACGTGTTTTTTTGATACTGTTTCTATTGTCAATTCGTATAAAAACATTAACACGGTAGGATTCCGTACTCCGTGTTATCGATACGTCCTGTAATGAGTACGATCTGCCGATGAGTCACGTGGACCTACAAGGATCACTGTACTACATATTCTCTTGTGCTACCTACATCTTTGATACAAGTGAGTTTACATAGCCCCTTTTTTCACTATTTACATTTTTGGGGTGGAACATGAATTACAAATTTACAATGTTTGCAAAACTACACAATACAATTCCACCCTACATTCATGTGTGCTATTTGAGCTTTATGTTTGAGTACTAGGTGTGTTAACTACATTTGTTTGCAATTTACATGTGCAATCATTAACTATACAAGCCGATGATTAACAATGATAGATCTATTGAGTCTGGCAAACCCACCCAGTTAGGGTGATTATTACCGACAACACACTTTGTTTTGCATGCTAGTTACAAAGGTTTGATTATACTACTTGGTTACACAATAGTAACTCTCCATTTTGGCCTTATTAACAATGATATGTATGGATTGTACACACAACATTTTGATGCTATTTAGAGTTAAAACCTATGTATGCTCACCAACTTTTTAGTTGACCTCGTTTTCATCATGTTTCAGGTACAAAAGTTTGAGTTGATCAAGTTTGCTTCACTTAGGTCGTGGACCTAGTTAATTGAAAAAAATGAACATGTTATGTATTTCAAATTCTTGTATTGTTGAATTTGGAGTTATGAATAGAATGTAACGTTTTAATATATTAAATTTTAGTCAACCTTATGCTCATGAACAGTCTACATGTCCCGCCCCGACGTTTCCGCCGTCGGTTAGGGTGTGAAAGATTGGTATCAGAGCCTTGGTTATAGGGAATTAGGTTATTAGAAACTTTTGACCTAGACTATAACCTTAGGACACCCATAATATGCCATGCTACTATATGGTTACATGATTAATACTTTGTGTAAATAATCTTACATGTTATCCTAAGTAATTACAATACATGCTACAATACTTAATAGTCTACGTGTCACACTACTTAATAACTCATGTGCTTATATTCATTGCTATCTACGTGCTACCTATTTGATTCATTAAGTGCTATCCTAAGTTTAACATACACACATACACACCAAATTCTTCATACACCATCAAACTCACACACAAGATACCACCACCTCTTATGAACAAAAGTTTAAACTATTGGGCCTAATGTCCATCAATAATAAACAAAGAAGCCCATCTATCCTCTAAGAAGAAGAAGCCCGCTGAAATGCATAAACCTTACTTTCGGGCCTCAAGGCCCAGTCCACAACAATTCTCATCATAACCATGAGCCCAACAATAGTGTTATTAGTACATGATGGATGGAAGAGTGTGTAGGCCCATGAGGGATTCTGGCTAAGGAAAGACAGGGTACTTAAGTGTGTCCTACTGACCCACCCCTCTTTCCTGGGAATTCTCCTCAGGGATGCACTACTTATAGGTCAAGTGTACTTATAAAATACTATTATGAAGACTCGGTGTTATGACTAGTCTAACTCTAAACCTATGAAAACTCCTATATTTAATACTCAGTATTTTATTACCCCTTACATCCTTTTTCATTATTTTTCTGCTAGACATGGACTCCTACTCTCCTTCCTCCTTGGTATACTGTCCCGGAGCAGAGTCTGATTGGGAAGAAGACATTGGGTCACCCGTGTATCGGTCACCAACACCCCCAGCTTCCAGGCCAAGGTTTGATGTAAGGACAGACTGGATTAGGAACACTGGCCCAAGATTTCGAATATCTGGATCACTCCCACCCAGAAACCCGTATCAGACACCCCATCTACACCCTCAGTTACCTCCCCCACTAAGAGACCCATATCTGGTGCCAAAACCCGTATCATTCTAACCCTTGGGTAAGGCATACCATGGCACCCACTAGTGCTATAGGAATTCCAATCAGCAACATTCACCAATATGCGAGGACCTCAGAGTTTGAGAGGCAAAGGATGGAGAATGAGATAAGCACGAATTGCAAGGACAAAGAATGGATAGCCTAGCGAATCAGTTATGGTACCAAAAGGAGTTAATTTCCACCCTAGAAAAATAAATGCTTGAGAATCGCACGGAAGCAGCTAGAGCTGAGGCCAGATCGGCTACCAAAGTGACCATAGCGGTGCTCGTCTTGGTGATTATCTGCTTCATAGTGGAAAGCTACCAGAGACATTAGCAGAAATTTCTATTTATTATCCTTAAATTTTCAGTTTGAGAACCATTTCCCTATGTTTTGAATAATGTTCAACATTTCAGCAATTAATAAATTTTATATTCCAACTCTAAAGGTATTATTCATTGATTGGACACAATGAATGTGAATTACACCCATCATATTTTCATCAGAATTCTCCAAGTATCGCCTTCCTCATTCACTACAATTTTGTACACTACCGGCAATCTCTTTCATAAACAAATCATCCTATTATTTGATCTAAACAACCTTGTTATCTTGTTCAAACAAAAAGTTTATTAAACTTTTATATGGTATCTGAAATATAAATTTTCTATAAAAAATTCCACCTGGTAAGGAAACTTAATACAATCTGTTTTATAAAAGAATTACTTCAAATTGATAAATAATTATGACTTTTTCTCGTTAAATTAACTATTTCTAAACCTTGGCTAAATTAATGTACAACTACTTGTTTAGCTATTGTAACCCACGGCTTAAGTTATTTAACCACTATTTTCTTAAATATTTTTATAAAAAGTCTCTCGTGTAATTATCTATTTACTTATTCAACCCATTCCTTTCAGCCTCCTATCCACCTACGAACAATTTCTTACTTGCAAACAAGATTGGTTATTCGTAAAAGCACTACCCATAATATTTTCAGAACCCCCACGTTACCCTGCACCTTCAATAATGTATGAGTGTACTTACCACTTCAAGAGACGACCCATTTCGCGTAGACACTAACCATCCCTATAAGCCTCAATGAGATTTAAAGAGCTAGAACCTAACTACCACATTTTACATGAACGCCAAATGTCACACCCCAACCGACGACGGAATACGTCAGTGCGGGACATATAGGCTGTTCATGAGCACAAGGTTGACTAGATTGAAATATATTAATCATCAAATTTCATTGCAAACAATTCAAACACAAACCCAATTCAAAACAAGTACGAAAAATGCAATACATGAGTTCTTTATTTAAAATTAACTAGATCCAAACTTAAGTGTAGCATGTCTTGATCAACTCACACATTAGCACCTGAAACATTAGTAAAATAAAGTCAACTAAAAAGTTTGTGAGCATACATAGGTTTGTACATAGATACTATATAGATGTGAGTAAACAAATCCTTACAAATCATGATTATTAAGGTAATTATGGAGAGTTACTATTGTGTAACCAAGTTGTACAATCAAACCTTTGTAACTAGCATGCAAAACAAAGTGTGTTGTCGGTAACAATCACCCTAACTGGGTGGGTTTGTCAGACTCAATAGATCTATCATTGTTAACCATCAGCTTGTATAGTTAATGATTGCACATGAAATTGCACACAAAGTAGTTAACACACCTAGTACTCAAACATAAATCTCAAATTGCACACACGAATGTAAAGTGGATTTGTATTTGTGTAGTTTGTGTAAATCATTGAATGTATAGTGTTCATGGTTCACCCCAAAAAGTGTAAAAGTGTAAAAAGGGCTATGTAATACTCACTTGAATCAAAGGTGTAGCTAGCAAGAGAGACTATGTAGCAAGGTGATCCTTGTAACTCACCACGTTAACGTAGTGTGTAATGTATATGAATCTAAGTTAATAATGTGCACAATAGTCTATGGCCAAGTCTAGGATTGGAATGGATGTGTGTATAATTTGAGTTATAGTATGTAAAGGAGTGTGTAGAAATTGTGGTTTGTACTTGAAAAGGGTGTTGTATAAAATGAAAGATTGAAATGAATAGTTTTAAAATAATTGAATTAGGGTTTGGGTTTGAATAACTAAATAAATCAAATAATTGTTATTTATTTATTTAGTTAGAAAAAAATAGTGTAGAAATTATATTTATTTAAATATAAATTAAATAAATCATTTTTACTTTATTTATTTATTTATTAAGATATGTATATACCATTGGTTCATAAAATAAATCTTAGATATAATTTAAACTCTAAGTGCATTTGTAAATGTAATTTATTTAAATAATAAATAAATTTATTTATTTATTTATCATTTGAAATGGATATGCTAAAATAAATTTAGTTAAAAATTTACGTGTATTATTTAAGCATATAAAACTATATATATTTAGGTATAGTTTGATTTGTTTTTAAATATATAACTTAAATTTTATAAAACCTTGTAAAAGTATTTATAAAATTTTGTCACCAAATTTATACATTAAATGAATAAGTTAATCAAAACAATAATATAATTTAAATTGAGTATATGAGAATTAAATTTATAAAAATAAAGATTTTATGCAAAAATTGTAAATCTGGTTGAATTTTGTTCTAATAAATATAGGATTTATAAAAATAATTTTTATAAAATTTTCGGAGATTTTAAAACAGTTTTAAAAAATAAACAGACCACAGGGACTTGAACCCGGGTCTGTGTGGTGTGGGCGAGGTGAACAAACCACTGGACCAAGGGACTTGTCCTTGAAATTTATCTGTTTCGAATTGGTATTAACATGCAAGATCAAGGGAGCCGGGCCTGGGTTTTAAGTTTTGCACAAAAAGGCCAGGTTGGTGGTTTCAAACCCACGACACCTGGTTCGGTGACGCAATGACTTATCGGTCGTACTAGGTGGTTCCGCTAATTGATTTAGGATTACAAATGATTAAGATGCGAAATCAAAACAAACCCCAAATTTTAATATGTATTAACCTGTCATGAACCCCTAATCCCAATTGGTCTCGATACCCTCGGTCATCACGAATTGGCAGAGGGCTTTCAATAACCATGTAATTACGAATCTAATGATGATATTCTTACTCGAAATGATTGAGACACGAATGCAGACGACTACGGGCTTGTTCCGACTGTTCTTGGTGATCGACAGGATTCCAGAGGCGAAATGGGGCTTGTCCACAGATTGGGAGAGTTTGAGTGATCGTATACGAGAGTGGGAGGATGATTTAATTTGATTAATTTTGCTTGTAATAACCGATTTGATTTTAATTTGACCGTAAATGATGCGGACGACTGATCACGCGTTAATTCATTGATTCAGGAGTGAATTGGGTCCTAATAAAGGTCTAGGTACACACGAGATTGATTGGTGAGTGAATTTCTGGATTACAACACGTTAATTCCTTGGATTGAATGTTGATTGATACGGGTTTGACTATCCAAGTCAATTTCTTTCAAAATTCGAATTGACCGCATGAAGGCTTGAATTGACTTGATGATTGGGCCTGGATTGGGTCGTTTAGTGCTTGTACACGAGATGGTAACCCGTAGGAATCGATTGGGTCGATATTGGGGCTTGAATTTTTTGAGGATTCGGCCCTGTTTGACTTTTAAAAGTCAAACAGGTGAATTTATTTTGAACTTGGTCAAAATTCACGATTCTAGGGTTTAAAACCAATAACCAAGGCTCTGATACCAATCTGTCACACCCCAACCGACGACGGAATACGTCGGGGCGGGACATGTAGACTGTTCATGAGCACAAGGTTGACTAGATTGAAATATATTAATCATCAAATTTCATTGCAAACAATTTAAACACAAACCCAATTCAAAACAAGTACGTAAAATGCAATCCATGAGTTCTTTATTTAAAATTAACTAGGTCCAAACTTAAGTGTAGCATGTCTTGATCAACTCACACATTAGCACCTGAAACATGAGTAAAATAAAGTCAACTAAAAAGTTGGTGAGCATACATAGGTTTTGACTGTAAATAGCATCAAAGTGTTGTGTGTATACAATCCATACATATCATGGTTAATAAGGCCAAAATGGAGAGTTACAATTGTGTAACCAAGTTGTACAATCAAACCTTTGTAACTAGCATGCAAAACAAAGTGTGTTGTCGGTAACAATCACCCTAACTGGGTGGGTTTGTCAGACTCAATAGATCTATCATTGTTAACCGTCGGCTTGTATAGTTAATGATTGCACATGAAATTGCACACAAAGTAGTTAACACACCTAGTACTCAAACATAAAGCTCAAATTGCACACACGAATGTAAAGTGGATTTGTATTTGTGTAGTTTGTGTAAATAATTGAATATAATGTTCGTGTTTCACCCTAAAAATGTAAAACAGTGAAAAAGGGGCTATGTAAAACTCACTTGAATCAAAGGTGTAGATAGCACGAGAGACTAGGTAGCAAAGTGATCCTTGTAACTCACAACGTTAACCTAGTGTGTAATGTATATGAATCTAAGTTAATAATGTGCACAATAGTCTATGGCCAAGTCTAGGATTGGAATGAATGTGTGTACAAAGAGTTGAGTTGTAGTATGTAAAGGAGTGTGTAGGAAATTGTGGTTTGTACTTGAAAGGGGTGTTGTATAAAATGAAAGATTGAAATGAATAGTTTTAAAATAATTGAATTAGGGTTTGGGTTTGAATAACTAAATAAATCAAATAATTGTTATTTATTTATTTAGTTAGAAAAAAATAGTGTAGAAATTATATTTATTTAAATATAAATTAAATAAATAATTTTTACTTTATTTTTATGAAGATATGTAAATACTATTGGTTCATAAAATAAATCTTAGATATAATTTAAACTATAAATGCATTTGTAAATGTAATTTATTTAAATAATAAATAAATTTATTTATTTATTTATCATTTGAAATGGATATGCTAAAATAAATTTAGTTAAAAATTTACATGTATTATTTAAGCATATAAAACAATATATATTTAGATATAGTTTTATTTGTTTTTAAATATATAACTTAAATTTTAAAAAACCTTGTAAAAGTATTTATAAAATTTTGTCACCAAATTTAGGCAGTAAATGAATAAATTACTCAAAACAATAATATAATTTAAATTGAATAAATGAGAATTAAATTTATAAAAATAGAGATTTTATGCAAAAATTGTAAATCTGGTTGAATTCTGTTCTAATAAATATAGGATTTATAAAATTATTTTTTATAAAATTTTCGGAGATTTTAAAACAGTTTTAAAAAATAAACAGACCACAGGGACTTGAACCCGGGTCTGTGTGGTGTGGGCGGGGTGAATAAACCATTGGACCAAGGGACTTGCCCTTGAAATTTATGTGTTTCGAATTGGTATTAACATGCAAGATCAAGGGAGACGGGCCTGGGTTTTAAGTTTTGCGCAAAAAGGCCAGGTTGGTGGTTTCGAACCCACGCCACCTGGTTCGGCGGCGCAGTGACTTACTGGCTGGACCAGGTGGTTTCACTGATTGATTTAGGATTCCAAATGAATAAGATCCGAAATCAAAACAAACCCCAAATTTTAATATGTATTAACCCGCCATGAACCCCTAATCCCAATCAGTCTCGATACCCCCTGTCATCATGAATTGGTAGAGGGCTTTCGATAACCATGTAATTACAAATCTAATGATGCTATTCTTACTCGAAATGATTGGGGCACGAATGCAGACGGCTAAGGGCTTGAACCGACTATTCTTGGTGATCGACAGGATTCCAGAGGCGAAATGGGGCTTGTCCACAGATTGGAGCGTTTGAGTTATCGTATACGAGAGTGGAGGATAATTTAATTCGATTAATTTTTCATGTAATAACCTATTTGATTTCAATTTGACCGTAAATGATGCAGACAATTGATCACGCGTTAATTAATTGATTCGGGAGTGAATTGGGTCCTGATAAAGGTCTAGGTACACGCGATATTGATTGGTAAATGAATTTCGGGATTAAAACGCGTTAATTCCTTGGATCGAATGTTGATTGATATGGGTTTGACTATCCAAGTTAATTTCTTTCAAAATTCGAATTGACCGTGTGAAGGCTTGAATTGACTTGATGATTGTGCCTGGATTGGGTCGTTTAGTGCTTGTACACGAGATGGGAACCCGTAGGAATCGATTGGGTCGATATTGGGGCTTGAATTTTTTGAGGATTCGGCCCTGTTTGACTTTTAAAATTCAAACAGGTGAATTTATTTTGAACTTGGTTAAAATTCGTGATTTTAGGGTTTAAAACCATGGTGTAGACCATGTTAATTGATTGTAGTTATGAATGTTAGTATGTTTTTGTATGAATATAATTATACATACATATATACATCTATCCATTTGTATATATATATATAGGGTTTGAATGATGTGAATCTCATGAGTTTGTATGGGAACCTAGGGTTTAGTTGTTTGCATGAATCAATTTAAAATATTGCACTAGAATTGGATTTGAAATGTGTTACATTGAATTGAAAATAAAGATAATAAAATCAGAAATGTTACACCAAACAACACGCTTCTCTGCAACACTCGATCACATACAAAACTCGTTAGTATACGTCACACTCGAAATTCATTAACTTACGTATGCACGTTCACAATATATACAACACGATCACATGATACATGAAACTTAGTTGCTTTCGATATACCTAATGCTACACCGATTACATAATGTATGAAACCTGATTTATTTGCAATACACATTCTACTAGATTGATTACGTAATACATGAAACTTAGTCGTTTATAATATACATATACTAAATTTATCACATGATACATAACAATCGTTTGTTTGGTACATAATACTAGATTGACCACATTGAACATGAAACTTATTTGGTTACAAAATACATGATACTAAGTTGGTAACATCATACGTGAAATTCATTTCTTGCAATATACATGATACAACATTGTTTACAATACACATGAAAGCTTAGTGCTTTACAAAATACATAACGCTAAGTTGTTCACGTTGCATATGAAATCTATTTGATTACAAGCTGAATGACACTAGACCATACATGAAACTTGAGTGCTACATTATACATGAAACTAAGTTGCTTACAATTGCAAGTTGCTTACAATTGTTGCAATTGATTGATCACAATATACACGAAGCATGGTCATACATTTTGTTCACCAAACTTGAAAACCATAACACATTGGAGTTACTCGTGGTTTGACGTTGTCACACCCCCAAATTTCAACTAACGGATTTTTACCGTTTTGGGAAGTGACGAACCAGGATCTCAGACATTAGTTACTTTGAACGACTCTACATGGGACTCAAATGCAAATATTATATCAATCAGAGTTTCAATGCGGAAGCGTAAAGAAAAATAAATGCGCAAAACACACGCGCCCAAACCAAAAGTCCAAAAGTCCAAATGTCCAACCAAACCAAGTACAATACAAAATAATCTAAACAAACATAAATAAGCAACAATCAAAATAGATGAATCCCATGCATGCTCTAATGTGCATATGTGCCTTATCTTAGCGACCTGAGAAAACATGTAAGAAAATATGTCAACACGAGGTTGGTCAGTTCACAGGTTTCAATATATAAATAAGCGTTTACCAGATTTATGATCATTCAATATGTATCTATAGGTAGCTAACGTATGTTCATTCAAGCGCTCGCAACCAAAGCTGACTGTTTGTTTATTTGCCTCCCGCCAGGTCTATCAACAATGGCGGTGTGAGTAGTCTAACATTTCACCCGTTCGATCTCTAATCGAGTTAGCGCGACTAACACGGGTGGGATTTGTCAAACCCAGTAGTACTACTAAATATTACCTCGCTAAGATCCATATTAACGGTCCGATATAAGATGAGGACTTTCTGTGATAGCGTGTTACGCTTAGCTTTAACATAGATAACAAACGAGTTACAAAATCTCAAAATAGTTTAATCATGTTTTCTCCCCCAAGTTAAAACAGTAAAAAGGGGCCGTGAAAACTCACATGCGTTGCGTTGTAGGTAGTATCACACAAGAGACAAGTTGGAACCATGAGTGTAAGTCTCAAAAGACTTACGAATACCCTAAAATTATTAACACATAAATTAGGGATAATAATGGGAATTATGACAGCGACACGGAATGTTAGAATGTCCTAACGCATTCTAAGGATTTAGGAATAAACGAACGTGTCGATGGAGCTTTATATTTATATAAATATATACATATCT
Organism: Smallanthus sonchifolius; assembly: GCA_023525975.1. Lineage (NCBI taxonomy): Eukaryota > Viridiplantae > Streptophyta > Magnoliopsida > Asterales > Asteraceae > Smallanthus > Smallanthus sonchifolius. The sequence continues at coordinate 32,952,608 of CM042045.1, forward strand.
TATCGTCACGATATTAGGGAATTTGCGTCAATCGCCGAATGTTGATAACAGATAATAATTACATACTTATTTTCATACGCTTGAGTTGTGTACAAAGGTTAGGGAAATAATATAATTTATACATTGTTTTATTAATATCGGTCACGGGTTGAAAATAATATAATTATATTATTTTATACGAGATCACGGTTTGAAAAGTACATAATTACATTATTTTTTTAAAAGTGGAATAAATAATAAAATTTGTTACAAAATTCAAACCCGAGCCTACGGGTTGTTTCCCGGGCTAAAACTCATTTATATATTATTATAATAATATAGGGTTTTATTTTTATTAATTAAATATTACCAAAAAAAAGCTCAAAAATTAATTATGGGAGCCCGGTCTTAAACCCGGGTCTCCCCCACACACGCACAAGTCTCTAACCAGTCCCTCCCGCTAGGGTATCGCGTTAGATACCCGGATTGAATTGGTTTTATGCTACCAGTACCTGTGGTATCCCTCCCCAAATACACCCGCGATCGAAACCATCCTTATACTCATGATTTCGACTTCGATTTAACATAGGAATATAGGGGTTTTGTTCATTGATCTAAGGCGAGTCTGTGAGTGAAGCTAATTGCAAAATGGTTAGGTTTAAGATCGTTAAATTTATGAAAAACAGGCAGAAACCCTAGGTATGAATGCCAATTCAATTAGATCGATTCTGATGTTAGAAACTGTTAGATTTATAGGGTTTTTGATAACAAGATGGTTGCGAATCCAACCATGAGGTTTAATTTGATTGAGATAGCCGTTAAGGTCAAAACCCCCAAATTGATTCAAGAAAAAACCCTAATTACTTGATCAAGATTAAATCGATGATAGAAGCCATAGGTTTCATAGGGCTTTCGATCTACAGAAGATTACGTGTCTAACGGTGTAATTAAATTGGATTTAAACGTGGTTTATAGTTGTATTTGATAAATTGGTTTCATATGAACCCTCGATTACGGTTCACAACAATTTCTATAATAAAACATTGAATTGACAGGGGGTTTTCAAAGAAGATGATATTGTGAATCGAACTGTATAGGTTAATTGAATTTTGTTTGAGTCTAGACTAGGGTTCGATTAAACTGGAAATGATAAGAACCCTAGAATTCGATCTTGATCGGGTTGATGTTATAAACCCCAATTAGCATAGGGTTTTCAATCCATGAATAAAAACGAAAGTGTGGATGCAAACAATTACTAGAAACGTTGCCGGATTGATGGTGATCGACCAAATGTAGGCCCGACTTCGAATTGCTTAATCCCGGCGGTTTTGGTTGCGTCTCCGGTGAATGTGGTATGTGCCAAAGCTTCGTAGGGTCTTGCTTGTCGTGTGCGGGAGTTCAATTTGTGCGAGTAATACATGAATTTGTTCAATTTGATGATCGATGATGATAGGGGCGACGGTTACGGGTTTAATGGCCATATTTGGGTTTAATTCGAATCATTAACAGGGTTTAATGCTCTAATGATGAGAGTAAATGACATACACATATAATTCAGTTAATAATTCGAATAGAAATTGGTTATGGAATTCGAATTTAAATCAAAGGTCATGATTTTGACTTTACAAAGTCAAATAGGATTCACTTGAATTGATTTTGACTTTGGGAGTCAACAATTCAAGTTTTGGGACTAGGCAGAACTAGTCCCTGCTGTTTAAGATCAGAAATTGGCAGAAATAGCTCTTGGGATTTAATATCGAGTTAACTGGGTTAGGTTTTAACAGGAAACTTAACGGAATTTCTAACAGTACTAACTAAAAAGTCCGGATTGTCACATCATCCCCTAGTTGAAAGAATTTTCATCCCGAAAATTAAATAATAATAATAAAAAAAATATTTTCACGGGATATCACATCATCCCTTAGTTGAAAGAATTTTCGTCCCGAAAATTAAATAGTACCTTAAGAATTTGACGCGGAATGCTTGAACAGATTATGATATTTGCGCATCATCTGATCCTCGCGCTCCCACGTGAATTCCGGTCTGCGTTTCGAGTTCCAACGAACTCTGACAATAGGGATTTTACTGTGCTTTAACGTTTTGACTTCCCTATCCATGATTTCCACAGGTTCTTCGATGAAACGCAACCGTTCATCAATGTGTAGTTCCTTAAGGGGAACCGTGAGAGACTCGTCTGCTGGGCATTTATTCAAATTTGAGATGTGAAAGACGTTGTGTACTCCACTAAGTCCTTCAGGTAAGTCCAGTTGATACGCTACTGGTCCGATTCTCTTCATTATCTTGAATGGTCCAACATAACGAGGATTCAGTTTGCCTCGTTTCCCAAAACGAATGACACCCTTCCAAGGTGAAACTTTTAACAAGACCATATCCCCTACTTTAAATTCTAACGGTTTACGACGCATATCGGCATAGCTCTTTTGACGATCACGAGTTGCTGCCATACGGTTTCTAATTTGAACGATTTTCTCAGAAGTTTCAAGTACGAGTTCAGGACATGTAAGTTGACTATCCCCAACCTCAGCCCAACAAATAGGAGAACGACATTTCCGTCCATAAAGTGTTTCAAATGGAGCTGCCTTGATGCTAGTGTGATAACTGTTGTTGTAGGAAAATTCCACCAACGGTAGGTGAGACTCCCAAGTGTTACCGAAATCAATCACACAAGATCGTAGCATGTCCTCCAGAGTTTGAATAGTACGTTCTGTTTGGCCATCAGTTTGAGGATGGTATGCTGTGCTCATATCTAGAAGTGTGCCTAAAGCTTTATGTAACGACTGCCAGAAACGAGAGGTGAATCGTACATCACGATCCGAAATGATAGAGATTGGCACCCCGTGCCGAGAGACTACTTCTTTCAAGTAAGTACGAGTAAGCTTATCCATTTTGTCAGTTTCCTTGATTGCTAAGAAATGAGCGGACTTTGTTAAACGATCAACAATTACCGAAATGGTATCACATCCGGTAGGAGTTTGTGGCAATTTTGTGATAAAGTCCATGGAGATTTGTTCCCATTTCCACAAGGGAATTTCTAGTTGTTGGAGAAGACCGGATGGCTTTTGATATTCAACTTTGAACTTCGCGCAAGTCAGACACTTACTCACATAGGTGGCTATATCGGCCTTCATCTTTGGCCACCAATACAGCACTTTTAGATCATGGTACATTTTGTCAAAACCTGGGTGAATAGAGTAACGAGATTTATGAACCTCATCCATGACTAGTTCCCTTAGGTTTCCGAATACAGGAACCCATATTCGCTCAACGAAGTAGCGAATACCGTCAGATTTGGCCTCGAGTTGTGCTTCCATACCGCGTGTACCTTCCAGCGGTAGGTTTTCCTCCTTCAGGGCTTCAAGTTGAGCATTACGGATTTTGTCAGGTAATCCGGGGTGAATAGTAAGCTGTAATGCTCGAACTCGTTTGGGTTTCGTTTCCTTTCGACTTAGGGCATCAGCTACAACGTTATCCTTACCCGGATGATTTCGGATCGCACAGTCATAATCATTTAAGAGCTCGACCCACCGACGCCGTCGCATGTTCAACTCTTTCTACTCGAAGATGTGCTGAAGACTCTTGTGATCGGTGTAGATAGTGCACTTGGTACCGTACAAGTAATGTCTCCATATCTTAAGTGTGAAAACTACGGCTCCCAACTCTAGATCATGAGTGGTGTAGTGTTTCTCATGAATCTTTAGTTGACGTGAAGCGTATGCGATCACCTTTTCTCGCTGCATTAAAACACAACCTAGACCCTGAATAGACGCGTCACAATACACCACAAAATCATATGTTCCTTCTGGAAGAGCTAGAATAGGTGCACTACAAAGTTTCTGTTTAAGATGTTGCTGACTCTTGGCTATCGCCCCAGTTATAGGATTTACCCTTTTGAGTTAAGGTAGTGAGAGGTTGTGCAATTTTTTAAAATCCCTCGATGAATCGACGGTAGTATCCAGCCAATCCCAGAAATTATCGCACCTCATTCGGAGTCATCGGTGCAGCCCAATTCTTGATGGCTTCTATCTTTGACGGGTCGACATGTATTCCTTTCTCGTTAACCACATGTCCTAAGAATTGAACCTCCCGGATCCAAAATTCACACTTGGAAAACTTAGCATATAGTTGCTCCTTTTTAAGTAATTCCAAAATTAGGCGTAGATGTTCCTCATGTTCCTCCTTGTTCTTGGAATAAATGAGAATGTCGTCGATGAAAACGATGACAAATTGATCGAGATATGACTTACACACACGATTCATGAGGTCCATGAATACCGCGGGTGCGTTGGTTAATCCGAAAGGCATGACCATAAATCCGTAGTGGTCGTACCTTGTACTGAATGCAGTCTTAGAGATATCCTCATCTCGGACTCTTAATTGGTGGTAACCGGACCTAAGATCTATCTTGGAATAGAAACTTGATCCTTGGAGTTGATCAAAGTGATCATCTATCCGGGGCAAAGGGTAGCAATTTTTTATTGTGACTTTATTCAGCTCACGATAGTCAATACACATACGGAAAGTCCCGTCCTTCTTCTTGAAAAACAGTACCGGAGCTCCCCATGGCGAGTAGCTAGGTCGGATGAAACCTTTATCCAACAAATCCTGTAACTGAGTGGACAATTCTTGCAAATCACTAGGTGCTAACCTATAAGGTGCTCGGGCGATCGGTGCTACTCCGGGTGCTAGATCGATTTGAAATTCAACTTGACGGTGTGGTGGCAGACCAGGCAAATCCTCGTGAAATACTTCTAAAAATTCACGAACAACGGGAATATCATCAATCTTTTTCTCTTCTGACGACTGCTCAGTAACGAGAGCCAAAATAGCCGTATGTCCCTTTCGAAGGCATTTCTGTGCTTTCATAAAAGATATGATGCCCATGACTGCACCAAATTTTTCGCCCTGAACGAAAAGGGTTTCTCCATTTGGGAGAGAAATACGAACAATTTTCTCATGACAGATAATTTCAGCTTGGTTTTTAGATAACCAATCCATGCCGACAATTACATCAAAACTACCAAGTGTGACCGGCATAATGTCGATATCAAGTATATGTCTAGCTAGCTCAAGCTTACAACCCTTAATAATGTGGGTTGCTTCAACTATTTGGCCATCAGCTATTTCTATTATATACTTAGCTCCTAACAGAGTTGGAGTTCCTTTTATCATATCACTAAGTTTCTTAGATATAAAGCTTCTATCAGCACCAATTTCAAAAAGGACATAAGCAAAGTAATTATATAAGAGAAACTTACCCGTGACCACATTATGATCATAACGAACTTCTCCAGATCCTACACCAAGGCTCGTCCCTTCGCACCATTTCCTCCACCATTGCCGTTGTTACCCCCATTGTTGTTATTCTGGTTAGGGTTGTGGTTTCCATTACCCCATTTCTTCAATTGAGGATAATTCTTTCGAATATGTCCCTCCTTTCCACACTCAAAACAACCCTTTGTAAATCCAGGCTGTTGAAAAGGCTGCTTGGCTTGTAATTCACCCCTACAATCTTTGGCAGCATGACCTATTTTTCCACACCACTGACAACGGTTGCAAAACACGAAGTGATGGAAGTTGCACTTGTTACACTTAGAAGATTTTCCCGTGTAACCACCCTGATTTTGACTTGAAGAGGTTGACTGGTTGAAGTTCTTAGCAGGCTCAAACCTACGCTGATGTTGCTGCTGCAGTTGATTAAACTGGGATTGGTTAGGCTGGGGTCCTTTGGAGTGAGAGTTGGAGTGGTTATTGGAGTGGTGATCAAACTTGCGTTTATGATTATCGGTGGATTTAGAGACCGAACCTCTCGGAGGTAGAGTCCCTTGAGTCACCGCCTGATCGGTTAACTTATGGGAAAGTCGGATAGTCTGCTGGATAGTGGTAGGGTTGGATGAAGTAACCATGCTTTGTATTTGAGGCACTTGACCTCCAATATATTGTTCAATTCTCTTGTAATCGAGGGTCACCATATGCGGGCACATAGTAGCAAGTTCATGTGAACGTGTGGTATAGAGTTCAATTTCAGAACCCTCCATCTTTAGGTTCCAGAACTCCCCTTCTAACTTCTGGATTTCATCGTGAGGACAGTACTCCTCCTTCATCATCGACTTAAACTCCTCCCACGGGAGTCCATTTTCCATGGCCAGACCCAACATCTGGACCTGGGCGTTCCACCACGTGAGAGCCGGGCCCTCCAAAGTTCCTGCGATGAACTTGACCTGGTTAGCCACTGGGCAATTGCACATGGCAATCACTGATTCTACTTTCTTGAACCAACGAAGTAGTCCGACAGCTCCTTCAGCTCCACTAAAGGCGTGGGGCTTACAGTCCATGAATGCCTTGAAGGTGCAGGCTGGTTGTGGGTTCTGCGGGCCTGGAGTTAGAAATAATATAGGATTGGGATTATAGAGTTTATGAAGGTGTTTTAGAAGATGAATTGACATTATTAGTCAATAACTAAAGAGTTTACCTGCAACATTATGTGCTGCTAGAGCTTCCGCCACACTATCGTCTATTAGTGTGGCTAGCTCCGCTGCCGTCATGTTGATGGTACCTCTGCCACCAGCACCACCTCCACGTCCTCTTCCTGAGATGATTCTTCATATTCACAAATTCAAAACAATGAGAAATATATCGCATATTAAACATTATTTATGCACAAGTAAGGAAATACAACATCTAATATTTTGGAAATTAAATAAAATGTAAGGCTACAAAATAAATAACTCCAACATTAAACTTCTCATGCTTTTATTGAATGGGAACAACCTTGCCCATATAGGTTTTAAAAGAGAAATAACATAAGCAAAACATGCATGAAAAGGGAAGATAGAATAGGAAGATCATCAAACATATTCGTCATCGGAAGAAACGTATGATTGAGCATCATCGATCTCCACCGGTTCCTCCTCGGGTGGTTCCCCCTCTAGGGGCTCATCCTCGAAAGGCTCCTCCTCGTCGTCCAAAAGTGGAATTTCCTCACGAAATAGGGCTGCTTGCAGTTGGGCTTCCAAGTGAGTCACTCTTTCTTGAAGTCCTTCGACAGCATGATTTGCTACTTGCAGCTGGCCTTCCAGGTTAGCCACTCTCTCCAGAATCCCTTCTACATCCTGATCCGAGGTGTCCAACCTCGTCTCCAAATGTGTCATCCGATCCACCAAAACATTATGGACCTGATCCGTCACTGCTAGCTCAGCAGTCAACAACTCAATTCCTACCTTGTTCTCCTCTATTTGTGACTCTCGATGCAGAATGCCAGGTATCTCCTCAGTAGCATCTTTCACAATGCTCAACTCCCTAGACATGTAAAATACGAAAGCTGCAAAAGCTTGTTCCATAGTGCAGGGCAAGTTAGGTAAAATAGATGATGAGGAAGCGGAACCAAAGTAAGGTGATGGGACATTTCCCATTTCGATCCACCTTTAAATCATTTGCGGGAACGCATTCCAATTGCGAGTAGGATTCATTGCTTGCGCGCTACTCGGTTCACCCTGATCAACCGAATAATCACTAGAACTAGTCCGGCGCCTTTTGGGCTCCGAGGATGATAGGATAGGTGCCTTATGTCTTGGTGCATTAGGTGATGGAGGTGGAGTTGACGACATGTTCCTGTAACAATATATATAAGTGCCAAACATCCAAATGACATATAACTATTGTGTGAGGCTATAGTCTAGTATGCAATCCTAGTTCTCTATAACCAATGGCTCTAATACCAATCTGTCACACCCCCAAATTTCAACTAACGGAGTTTTACCATTTTGGAAAGTGATGAACCAGGATCTCAGACATTAGTTACTTTGAACGACTCTACATGGGACTCAAATGCAAATAAATGCGAAAGCGTAAAGAAAAATACATGCGCAAAACACACGTGCCCAAACCAAAAGTCCAAAAGTCCAAATGTCCAACCAAACTAAGTACAATACAAAATAATCTAAACAAACATAAATAAGCAACAATCAAAATAGATGAATCCCATGCATGCCCTAATGTGCATATGTGCCTTATCTTAGCGACCTGAGAAAACATGTAAGAAAATATGTCAACACGAGGTTGGTCAGTTCACAGGTTTCAATATATAAATAAGCGTTTACCAGATTTATGATGATTCAATATGTATCTATAGGTAGCTAACGTATGTTCATTCAAGCGCTCGCAACCAAAGCTGACTGTTTGTTTATTTGCCTCCTGCCAGGTCTATCAACAATGGCGGTGTGAGTAGTCTAACATTTCACCCGTTCGATCTCTAATCGAGTTAGCGCGACTAACACGGGTGGGATTTGTCAAACCCAGTAGTAATACTCTAGATTACGGTTCACAACAATTTCTATAATAAAACATTGAATTGACAGGGGGTTTTCAAAGAAGATGATATTGCGAATCAAACTGTATAGGTTAATTGAATTTTGTTTGAGTCTACACTAGGGTTCGATTAAACTGGAAATGATAAGAACCCTAGAATTCGATCTTGATCGGGTTGATGTTATAAACCCCAATTAGCATAGGGTTTTCAATCCATGAATAAAAACGAAAGTGTGGATGCAAACAATTACCAGAAACGTTGTCGGATTGATGGTGATCGACCAAATGTAGGCCCGACTTCGAATTGCTTAATCCCGGCGGTTCTGGTTGCGTCTCTAGTGAATGTGGTATGTGCAAAAGCTTCGCAGGGTCTTGCTTGTCGTGTGCAGGAGTTCAATTTGTGCGAGTAATACATGAATTTTTTCAATTTGATGATCGATGATGATAGGGGCGACGGTTACGGGTTTAATGGACATAATTGGGTTTAATTCGAATCATTAACAGGGTTTAATGCTCTAATGATGATAGTAAATGACATATACATATAATTCAGTTAATAATTCGAATAAAAATTGGTTATGGAATTCGAATTTAGATCAAATGTCATGATTTTGACTTTACAAAGTCAAATAGGATTCAATTGAATTGATTTTGACTTTGGGAGTCAACAATTCAAGCTTTGGGACTAGGCAGAACTAGTCCCTGCAGTTTAAGATCAGAAATTGGCAGAAATAGCTCTTGGGATTTAATATCGAGTTAACTGGGTTAGGTTTTAACAGGAAACTGAACGGAATTTCTAACAGTACTAACTCAAAAGTCCGGATTGTCACAGACGTATTCTTATTCAAGCACAAGGAATCTATAACTCCTTATAACAACTCGGTGTTTGACGTATTCTTGTTCAAACACGAGCAAACATTAAGTTATACTACTTTATTACTCTTTAGTTGCTAACTGACCTGCCTATTTAAGGACATAGTTAATCATTAGCAACTCATATGTGAAAACAATAGACACGAACTAAGTGGATTTGTGCCCATTTTGACCCACACACAATGGGAGGATCTATACGGACCATGCGGTGATTCTAGTAATTACGGGTGCACACGTAATTATAAAAATCAGCGCATGGAAAACATAGTGAATTCTATCGTGTGTTATGACTTAAAACCTATCGTTATATATAACAACGAAACTAATGTGATATGACAAGGGCATGGTGGATACGCCGATGGGACTTTCTATATATATGTGCTCTATCATATTATCAGAAGTAGCGTTGTTTATGTAACGTGAAGTTTTGACCTAGACCAATGATTTTGAAATCTCTTATCCACTGATAATTCTTGAGCATATTAGACTACATCTTAAACAAACCCTGATCATCATATTCTAATCAAATACACTCCAAGTAACGCAATTCACCTTTAGAATCCAGATTATTATTCAACAGATTTTCTCCTTAAGTTCAATTCAAAAAATAAATCCATTGCCATTATTCGTGCCTGGCCATGAAAAACAGACCTGAATCTTGTGAACTCCTCAAACCGATAGTCAAAGCTCGTTGAGAATCCAAACCCATGCCTTTGCTGATTTAGTAACCTTCACTAGTTCAATTTCGGGACGAAGTTCCCTCAACTAGGGGATACTGTAACATCCATGACTTTCCTGTCACTATTTTAATTTATTTTATACGATAATAGTACATCACTTCAAACCCATTTTTTCCCGAAAACCTATTTAACACTAATCATCATTTTAACACGTAGCAATTTGAAATTTCATCCTTACATAAATAGATTATTTCATAATTAGATTTAACAAATATATGTACTTCTATATATATGTGCATTGTTATGATAAACAAATCAGTACATAAAATTTGGCGAGTCTTAAACCTGTATTTACAACTTTTCATATGTATATATGTATCTATTTATAAAAATATATGCAACTATATATATGTTGGATGATATTAAATAAACCATTCCTATTTTATAATTTATAAATATATAAAACATATATGTATTTGGTTGTATGAAATATACGGGTTAAACTTATTATTTTTATAAAACCTAATTATTTATAATGTTAACACATTGGTCTTGAAACCCCCCTCCCCCCTCCTTGGCACTGGACTCCAAATTCTGAACCCACACTTGCATTTGGACCTTGCACCTCAACCTTGAACCCCAATCATGGAATTTGAACCCTTGGTCGTCCCCTTTGACTTTCCAAAAGTCAACTAAAATGAATATTTACAATCTGACATTGAAATCGATCAAACCCGAATGCAATGAACTTGCCTTGTATAACTGAAGGATTCTTGATCAATTTCTAATCAAATTAGCATACCAATCCGACTAATTAAGCGGCCGAATTCAAAATTTAATCATTTTGACCAATTACGATCAAACCGGGTTCGAATTGTTTCCAAATCAGGGAAAGTGGACGTGTTATGACCCGCAAATCACGCTCAATCACCCCTCGCATGTATTCAGTCCTTAATCGCGACCCAATTCACCCACAATTAGACGAATTTACGCATAATCGCAAGTAACAGTTGTCATCCTGAAAGCCCGAATCAATTCGAACAATTAAGACGAAATTGATCGATCAAAATCACTACCTCACCATCACTCAATCCCTCACAAACTATCTCAACCCTCCCTCGACCTGCATTACCCCTCTGGAACCCTATCAAGCTCCAAGAACACCGAATCCTTGCTTTCTGCCCATCGCCTCCATTTCGTACCATTCCAGGTAAATGTTACATCAATAGTTTCATTTCAATCTAAGGATCAAAAGCCCCATGGTTTGGGCTTTTGATTCTGTGTAATCAGGTGTAATGGTATGGCTAGGGTTGGTTGTTACAATCGGGGACGAAGGGACTGGTGGGTTGGGAGTCTTTTAGTTTTCGCACCAGATTCTTGTCAAAACATCTGCCCAAAACAGGATGGTTAATCCACTCGGCTCCTACGCGTGTGGTTGCAGGTTCGATGCCCATTCCCGCACACTTTTTGCCTCCTGTTAATACCCAAACCCTCCCCCTTCTGTCTTTGCATTTAAGCAGTGTAAAGCAAGTTTTATCACCACAAGCCCCTCTGGTCTAGTGGTAACCCAGATGACGCGCACAGACGCCACCCGGGTTCGAACGGGGTGGCCTGTTTATTTTTTTAAATCGATTTTAGTGTTACAAATAATGGTATAAAAATTATTTTATAAACTCTACATTTTTTTTAAAGGAATAAAACGAAAGTGTATGAATTGTAACATAAAATAACTATTTATTACAAATTTAGTTGTTAGGATTTCATTTTAATTATTTCAAAGAATACATATAGATTTTTAAATAATTAAACAAAGGAATTAATTTCTAAGTTACAAATGTTGTGACAAGATTTTATAAAAGTATTTTTCTTTGAAACAAGTTTACAAAGTTTTATAAAATTTAAGATATATATTTAAAACAAATAAAATTTTATCTAAATATGTATTTTTCATATTTATTAGAAGGACATATCTATTCTAAATGATAAATAAATAAATGAATGTATTTATTATTCATAGGATTTACATTCCATTTAGAGTTAAAATTGTGTTTAACATTAGTTTTTATAAACTAATATATTTTACTATAATTTGACTCATTTTCATAACTAAATAGATAAGCTTATTTATTTAAATTATATTTGAAACAATATAATTACATACTACCTTTCAAAATAAATAAATCTAATTTATTTAGTTATTCAAACCCAAACCCTAAATCAGTTACTATTAAAAACATATACTTCACACTTTCATTTTATTCAAAGTTAAACACAAACCTTTACATGATCATGAAGGGAATCATACACGTGTAGGGTTTAAAACTTTTAGCAACGGAAGCATTTTACACGTAATCTTTTAAAACATTTATAGATTTCCTCCAAGGATCCAATTGCAAGATAATGAAACTAAAACAAACAAACATAGTAGGTTTAGGATTACAACCTTTGTAGAGAAGTGGTTGCCTTAATCACTTGAAAATAGTGGATGAAGAGATCAAAGTAGAAGCTCCTCCAAAATGTATCCACACCAAGCAACGAACCTCCAAGGATGGTGCTAGCCAACTAAACCCGCAAGACTTGTCAAAATATGTATTTGCAAAACTCTCAAGAACATCTTCTTGTTTTGCCTTCAAATATATGTAGATTAAGCTAGAAAAGTCACTCAACAACCACTAGAACACCTTAGCAAATTAGCCTAACACTTTAGCTAATTTGCGATATGTTTAAGAGCATTTTAAGCCTTGTTTGCTCTTGATTTTACAAGCAAAATCCAGGCAGAATTCTGCCCATATTTTTGAAAGAGAGAGCAAGAGAAAAGAGGTGAAAAGTGTCCTTTTATATCTATTAAAGTTTACAAAGTTTTTTTTTCTAGCACCATCCCATGTAATCATTTCTATGTATGGTGTGCTTCAAAAGAGGTTAAAAGAATCCCTTTTTTGTCCAAAAATCTCGACCAACATGCATTCAAATAGTGTATGGTATGGTCTAGATAAATGACAATTATTACACTCCATACTTTTTTTCTAGTTGGTTCTTGACTTGCTAGTTTCATTCAAACAAGCTAGTTACTAACAAAGTTACATATATTATCTCTAATATATACATACAAAGACAAATATATAATTATATGTATGTATGATTAACTTTGTAACAAAGTAAGTTAGCTTTGTTTAAATGTAAGAACATGTCATTTACACATGTAAATTCTCAAAAAGATTAAATGTATATATATTTACATACTGTAAATATAAATACATACACATATAATAAATATGTGACCTTAAGTAATTGTTACAAATGACAATTACTAAAATATATCTTGACCGGGTTAAGACGTTTAAATACGTTTAAATGTATCCTTGATAATTGCTTAGTGTGTGACCCTTTGGGATCACATATCATTAGCAATATTATTGAATACTATCCCTTGGGCATATTGATCCAACAGGTCCTCCTATATGATATAACACGAACTCGTTGTACAAGTCCCTACACTCACTCCCATTGAAAACACTAGACTGCCTTAGACATTTGTGCATATTATTAATTCATATACATATACATATACCCTTTTACTCTAGGTTAACTTTGTGTGAATTACAAGGATCACTTTTACTCTAGTTTACATAGCCTCTTTTTACACTATTTACATTTTTGGGGTGGAACATGAATTACAAATATACAATGTTTGCAAAACTACACAATACAATTCCACCCTACATTCATATGTGTAATTTGAGCTTTATGTTTGAGTACTAGGTGTGTTAACTACATTTGTGTGCAATTTACATGTGCAATAATTAACTATACAAGCCGACGATTAACAATGATAGATCTATTGATTCTAACAAACCCACCCAGTTAGGGTGATTGTTACCGACAACACACTTTGTTTTGCATGCTAGTTACAAAGGTTTGATTGTACTACTTGGTTACACAATAGTAACTCTTGGCCTTATTAACCATGATATGTATGGATTGTATACACACAAAACTTTGATGCTATTTACAGTCAAAAGCTATGTATGCTCACCAACCTTTTAGTTGACCTCGTTTTCATCATGTTTCAGGTACAAAAATTTTAGTTGATGAAGTTTGCTTCACTTAGGTTGTGGACCTAGTTAATTGAAACAAATGAACATGTTATGTATTTCAAATTCTTGTATTGTTGAATTTGGAGTTATGAATGGAAATGTAATGTTTTAATATATTAAATTTTAGTCAACCTTTTGCTCATGAACAGTGTACATGTCCTGCCCCGACGATTCCGCCGTCGGTTGGGGTGTGACATAACTTTTGTTAATCATCGTACCAAATCAGTCTTAGAGATCCCAGTTTTTATAAAATATTTTTTTATAAATTGATTAGAGTGTTAAAACGGATTTAAAAAAAGAAAAGCAGACCACCCGACTCGAACCCGGGTGGCTGTTGTGAGACTGATGCGATCTACCGCTGGACCAAAGGACTTGTTCTGGCATTTACCTGATTCTCAAATGACTTAACAAGAATCCAGGAAGGGGCCGAGTCTGGTTAATAGATAAGGCAAAAAGAGTGTCGGTATGGGTTTCGAACCCACGCCACCTGGTTCGGCGGTGCAATGGCTTACCGGCTAGACCAGGTGGTTTCGCTGAATATATAAGGAAACTAAAAATATAAAAATGATTATTGAATCAGGGTTCATCGCCAAATATGAAATTGTATGAACAGGCACGAACCCGAAATGAAATTGATCCCGATACATCCTGATGTTAAAAATTTATTTAGGGATATTGGAAATCATCATGTTACGAAATTATAGACGTAGAACTTACTTGATTCGGTGAAGGAACGAGTGAGGACCGCTAGGAAGTCAGACCTCCTGATTTTGGTGCCCGATCGAGGCCCGGAGGGGAAATGGGGTGAGTGTGCATGATCAGAGAGTTTGTAAGAGTGTTTGTGAAAGTGTGGGAATGATTCTCATTGTTTAATTTCGTCTTAATCGATCAGTTCAATGAAACCTTGCAAACGACAGCTGTCGGCATGATTTACGCATCAATTCGTTCAATCCCTGATGAATTGGGTCGCGTTTTAGGTCTGAATTCATAAGATTGTTGACTGTGCGTGATTAACGCACTTTAATTTTTGTTATTTGAGACTGAAATTGGCTCAGTTTGGCTATGGATAGTCAAACTTATTTGAAATTCAAATTAGCCGCGCAACTTGTTAAATTAACACGTTAGTTGAGTTTAGAAATGGTCGAGAATCATTTACGCATACAAGGCAGGTCTATAACAGTCAGGTTTGATCGAATTAACATTGAATTGCAAGGATTTTGAAGTTATTGACTATTCAAAAGTCAAAGGGCTGATTTTGTGGGTTCAAGACTAGAATAGGTTCAAATTGAGGTGAAAGGTTCAAATGCAAAGGAATGGGTTCAAAGTTGGGAGTCCAAATGTCTAGGGTTCAAGACCAAGTGTTTAATTCATGAATTTATATATAAATATACATATATACATATATATTTATAGGGAAGGGTTCAAATGCTAACCAACTTTTTACGTGATAACTGTGCTAACCAATATAAAACAATCACATAATTTATAAATTATTTTTTATTTTAATTGTTAAAATAATATTTAAGTATCTTTAATAAATATTTTGAATGTAAATACGGAAATGATGTGTCATATGTATATCTACCAAATAATGTTACATATACGTGACACATAGTGTTTACATATATGTAACATTAACATAATGATAATTGATACATATACGTAACACTATGTTTGAGAGTGGTTATCATGGTTATCACATAAAAGTTGGTTAGCATTTGAACCTCACCATATATATATATATATATATATATATATATATATATATATATATATAGTATAGAGATCCGCTACAAAGTGTAAAAAGTATTTTAAAACGCTTATAACCGGTTCATACGAACTCCGATTTTACTCATTTAGGCGGCGTTGGAACCGCCAGGTCGAACTCTACGATCTTAGCTTTTAGGGTTTGGTTTTTGCCTTAGGGGTTTAGCCTTAGGGTTTAGCCTTAGGGTTTAGCTTTTAGGATTTAGGCTTTTGGGGGGTAGGGGTTTTAGGTTTTTGGGGGTGGGTGGGGGTTATGTTTTTCGATGGGTTGGGTTGGGGGTTTAGGCTTTTAGAGGGTGGTGGTGGTGTTTTTAGACATCTTTTTCAGCTTTTTAGGGTTTTTTTTTTATAGAATTTAGGTTTTTGGGGGTGGGGGCTTTTAGCTTTTTCGGGGTGGGGTGGGGGTTAGGTTTTGGGGGGTTGGGGTGGGGGGTGGTGGGGTTTTTTAAAAGACGTTTTACACTTTTTAGCTTTCTTAGAATATCCCTCCCCTATATATATATATACACACATATATATACATATATATATATATATATATCCACATATAAATTTCCTTAAAAATGTTATATTTTATAGTTTCATATAAGGTTATAATTTTTAAACATGATAATGTATGAGTAAATGTATTTTTATAAACGTTTGTATTTATATACATGATATATGCATAAATATATATAGGAATGAAGTTTCCAACTTAAATATTTTATACTCAAATTAGTAACTAAAATATTTATTTGTGAAATCTAAGAATTATGAAATTTGCATTTATATAACTTGAACTTGAATCAAAATGCATAAAATTTGAAAGAGAAAGTGATTTGTTGATTATTTGCATAAAACCACATACAGGGAAAAGTCGAGGATGTTACATACATAATAAAATAAATAAATAAAAAATTTATGGCCTGAAAATTATAGATGTAACAGTCTCCCCATGTTGAGGGAATTTCGTCCCGAAATTTAACTAGTGGAGGCTACTGAATCAAGAAAGAGGTGAGCTTGGATTCTCAACGAGCTTTGATTGTTGGTTTGAGGAGTATAACTGATAAAAAGATTCAGGTTGGATTCTCAAAGTCAGCTCACGTCATCATGTCAGGCACAGATGGTGGTAGTGGATTTTGTTTGAAGAGGATTAAGAAGAAAATTGTTGAAACGGAATATGGACTCTAAAGATGAAGCATCACTTGAAATGAGAACGATGAGAATTTGATGACCCAACCTTGTTTAGGATGTAGTCTAATATGTTCAAGAGTTATAAGGGTATAAGAGATTTCATAAACATTGGTCCGGGTCATAAAACTTTACGTGACACGAATAACGCTACTTCTGATAATATGACAGGAACACTTATATATAGGAAGTACCAGTGGCGTATCCACCATGCCCTTGTCATATCACATTAGTTTCATTGTTATATATCACGATAGGTTTTAGCTCATGACACACGACAGAATTCACTATGTTTTCCATGTGCTGATTTTTATAATTACGTGTGCACCCGTAATTACTCAAATCGTCGTATGGTCTGTATAGATCATCCCATTATGTGTGGGTCAAGAAAGGGCACAAAGTTACTTAGTTCATATCTATTGTTTTCACATATGAGTTGCTAATAAATAACTATGCCCCTAGATAAAGTCAATCAAAAAACTAAAGAGTAATAATGTGGCATAACTTAGAGTTCCATGGCGTCCTCGTGTTTGAACAAGAATACGTCAAACCCCGAGTAGTTTTAAAGTTTTGCAGCTTTCAACTTTCATGATCATGTCTTGTGTATAATGTGATCAATCAATTGCAACAATTTGTAGACAATTTAGTTCCATGTATAATGTATTCAAGTTTCATGTATAATCTAGTGTTACGCACATTGTAAGCAAATAGGTTCCATGTATAATGTGAATATTTTAGTACCATGTATATAGTAAACAAATGAGTTTTATGTATAAGGTGAATAATTTAGTATTTATGTATTTTGTAAACAAACAAGTTTTCATGTATAATGTAAATAATGTAGTATCATGTATGTTGTATAGTGTGAACAATTTAGTATCATGTATTTTGTAAACAAATAAGTTTCATGTATTATGTGCTCAATCCAGTATAATGTATATTGCAAACAAACAAGTTTCATGTATTATGTGATCGGTGTAATATTAGGTATATTGTAAACAACTAAGTTTCATGTATCATGTGATCGTGTATAACGTGCTCAATATAGTATCATGTATATTGTAAACAACTAAGTTTCATGTGTCATGTGAATGTTCATATGTAACTTATTGAATCTCATGAGTAATGTAAACTATCGAATTTTGATTGTAGTCGAGTGTTGCAGACAAGCGTTTTGTTTAGCGTTCATGTATAATGTGGGTAGTTGGATTTTAACTTTTAAATCTTGTTGAGGTTTTTATGGATGGCTAATGCCTACGCTAAATGATTCATCTCATTGCAGTGCCTAGTACACTCATACATTTCCGAAAATGTAAGATAACGAGAAGGTTGTGTAGATATTCAGATCAGTGTGCTTACGAAAAACTGATTTGTGCTCTTTGTTTGTAAATAAACAAGTAGTTGTAATTTATTCTTGTTTGTAAATTAATAAAATGGTGAAAATAGTTGAATAATTAACTATATGGATAATTAAATGAAAACCTTTTTATTTAGTTTTAAATTATTATAAAGAGAGTATTTTAAGAGGAAATAATGGCTAAACTATTTAATAATTAAGCCAAGGTTTAATAATAATTAATTTAACAAGAAAAATGTCATAATTAATTATTAATTAAAAATAATATTTTTATAAAACAAGTTGTATTAAGTTTCCTTACAAGGTAAAAAGGTTTATAGAAAATTTATATTTCAGATATTATTTATAAACTAAAGATTTGATAAACGCTTTGTTTGAACAAAATAACGATGTTGTTTAAATCATATAATAAAATGATTAGTTTACAAAGAAGTCTTAGGTACGTGTACTAAATTGTAATAAACAAAACGACGGTGTTTAGATTG
This sequence comes from Smallanthus sonchifolius, assembly GCA_023525975.1. Taxonomy (NCBI): domain Eukaryota; kingdom Viridiplantae; phylum Streptophyta; class Magnoliopsida; order Asterales; family Asteraceae; genus Smallanthus; species Smallanthus sonchifolius. Next base: position 32,971,341 of record CM042045.1, read on the forward strand.
TACTCATTTGATAACATAATCAAATGGATTTTTTGACATGTCAAAGTGATTTAAATTCTTATAATTTCAAGAAGACATGCTTTAGCCTATAGGTGAACACTCACTTCGGGATTTCTTAAGAAAGCATACGGATCCTTCGGTTGATTTGGATTTATATGAAATGCTTTCCTAGACAAAAGACCCAAAGTACAAGCATTCACCCTTCCGGATTGCACATGTTCTTTACTAATTTTCAGAACTCAAAACATTGAAGGGATTTTTTTTTTTAAATTTAATGGGCTTGAGGCCTAAAAGTTTAAATTTTGTTCACAAATGATGATGGTGACATAATTCTCAGTGTGTGGGAGTGAAGGTGTATAAAGACTTGGATGTGAATAAGTGTGTGGTAAGACTTAGGACAGCATTTAATGGGCTCAAATAAGTAGCATGTAATCAAGCAATGTGGTAAACAAGGTATTACATAGATAGCAATTTTATAAGCATGTGAGTTATTAAATAGTGTAGCACATAATATAACATGCATTGTATCATGCGATATATTACTTAGAATAACATGTAAGGTAACAGTAAACATGTAGTACCTAGCAATGAGGCAAATATCATGTAATAAAGAGCATGGCATAAGACAGATGTCTTAAGGTTATAGTCTAGGTCATGAGTGTCTAATAACCTAATTCCCTATAACCATGGCTCTGATACCAATCTGTCACACCCCGATCGACGGCGGAATACGTCGGGGCGGTATATGTAGATTGTTCAAAAGCTCATGATAAAAACTAAACTGCAACATTTTATTAAACCAATTTAAAAGTACAAAAACACATTGTTCAGACAATAATTGCTAACAACTATTCCAATTTATTTGTCACTAGATCCATAAGTGTGACACCCAGCATCTCAGGTCAATATCCATATTACATAAATGCACGTTCATAAAATATATTTCCTGAAGTTTTATTTTGACTAAGTAAAGTCAAGGAGTCTAGCAAAGGAACTTATTTCATGATTATCAATTATTAGAGAATTACTAGAAAAAGGTAAACAATTATAACCCGCAAAATACAGTCGTTGGTGATTAAAAAGAAATTCATTCCAGAAAAGTCTAGTGACACAGTTAAGTATATAAACGTAAATATTAATGACTAAACTTTTATAAAAAGTTGACACATAAATAATTATTACATGACTCTAAGTTATCTTATGTGTATACATGTAGAATATAGCATAGTAGTGACTATGTCGGGTTATCTAGTGATCAATTGAAATTAGACAAACCACATAAAATCATACAAGTATTAAACCATTTAAAAGTTTTTTTTACACTGGGTATTAGATCACGCAGCCACCTAGAGGATTTTTACCACTAAAACAACCCACTTATTTGGTCATTAGTAGACAAGACAACACCCAACCCCCCCCCCCCCCACCCACACCCTCTTGGCCAAAATAGAGGGCCTAGCCCCTCTCCACTAACTCATTAAATTGCATGCATACTTGGCACACATGCACACCTCTCTTCCAAGTTCATGATGACATGCAAATTCAATCAATCAAGTAGTAATAAATGAATATCTAATCAAGCACTCAACTCCTACTCCATCTATATACATATACTCGACACACATGCACACACATACACACACTCTTTCAAAAAAATCCAAGATCAAAAATCCTAAGAGAGTTTGGGCTAGAAGCTTGAAGATGCAATGGAGTTCTTGAGGTCTAGGAGTCGGTTTTGCTAACACGACAAGCCATTTCTCATCTTTTTGTTGTGATTCTTCACCTAGCTTGTTTAGTGGTATGAAACCATCCTTACTTCCTTAATAAAGCATGTTGTTCATCCTAATAATCAAAGAAGATTTAAAAAGCTAAAGAGTTTTATAAAGTTTAACTTTATTATGTTCAAAAACTAGAATTTTATATAAAAGATATATGTGATTCAAAAATGATAGGCTTATATACTTAGATTATTGTCTTAACATGTTTCATGAAATATTGGTTATTTTGATGTCATGATACTAGATTATGAGTTGTTAAACTAAAAGATGTGTGTAAATAAATAAAAGGATCGAAATTATAGAAAACACATGTATATGCATATTGTTGAGCTTAGTGACTCGAAATGGTAATAATATATACCTACATGTGTGTGTGTATATATATATATATAACGAAATTTATACATGTATTTATAGGTGGATTTTCTTGTTGGAATATTTAATCTTAAAAGGGAAATAGTAAAATAAAAACTAGGAATAATACTTGGATAAGTAAAATATATGTGTATATGTATATATATGTGTGTGATCGCACGAAACATGTAATATATATTTATTTATGTGTGTTTGAAGTTAGAAACTTGGTAAATTGGTAAGCATGAAAAGCATGAGTTCTTATAAAAGGATTTAAACATATACTTGAATGAATGAACTAGAGTATGTATGAGTGTTTAGCAACCGAAAAATGTGTAAATATAGAATATAATCATAACTTGGAATGAACTATGAAACGACTAAATAATTGAAATCATATATATGATTATAACTTGGGTATAATGTGGAACGTGGACTTGATTAATGAAATCTAAAGACGTTCGGGTTAAAATAAATGATTGTATGTATTCACTAAACATATTTAAATATATGTTGAAATATGGTTATACGTGTGTGTAGATATTGGTGAAAATATAAATATATGTCAAGTTAGTACATGTCGTTCGGAACAAGTAATCGTATATGGGTGTGTTAACATGGATTATGTGCACATAGGAGTAGTCATACGTATAACATACTTGATCAATATCTATGATTTTGTATAATTATTGGAAAGAAATAATTATGTGTTTATAAGTGACTTTAATGTAAAATATTATAAAATATTTCAAGAATAATACTTATTTTTGAATATATATATATAATAAGTCACCAATGTGGAAATATATATATATATACTTTTTCCAAAAATAAGTAAAGTGTCTAAACTTGAATAATAACCACCAATGAGTTATTACAAGAAAACATTGTTTTAAATAAACAAAGCCGTACTTGATAGGAATAGTTAAGTCGGGTGAACAACTTGCGTTTAAGACGGGTAGTCTTAATGTGTTTAGTATCCTTGTGTAAATAGGATACGGATAGGCGGGGCTGCTATTATTTGAAATATTTGCTAACATTTACTTCTGTCGAGGTGAGTTTCACTAACCCCTTTTTTTAAGTTTTTGAAATGTTTTGGGGTGGAAACATACTTGTAAAGAATTTTTGTATGTAAATGAATGAACAAATGATCAGACCGTATGTGTGTATTGAGGGAAAGATAAAGCGCTTAAAGTCCTCGGAATAAAAATTAGTAACCATTAGCTATGGACTTAGCCCGGGATTTTATGGATAGTACTATTGGGGGTGACGCCTCCGGTCATGATTAGTCGCGCTAATCAGGGGTCCAAATGGCCGAATGAGCGCATATTATCTTAACTCGCAGAAAGGTGAGGGGAGGCACAGAAAGTTGGGGTTTGGTTACGGTCTCGTACATTACATATTATTTTGTATTCTTTGCAAGATTACAAATGGGGTCAATTGATCGGGTTAGTATTCGGATTCATTGGTAATACATACTAAGAGTTTTGATCGGTAAATGATCAGGTTTAAACAATGTATTTATGATAACTCTTGATAATAATTTGTGAACTCACCAACCTCGTGTTGACGTTTTTAAGTATGTTTTCAGGAAATTGAACGTGGTCTTCAGGCTAGCAATGTAGGTTGCATACATACATGTGGATACAACTTTTGGAAGGGTTTCACTTATATAACTCATGATCTTGAGTCATATTGCGAAATCCTAAACTTTGTACAATTTAAATTATGTTTTAGGATGTAAATATTTTTAAACTTGGTTATGTATCCAATTTCATGTATGAGTTTGCAATAATCATATGCTTTGGAAACCGTGAATGTTACGCCTCGCGTTTCCGCCGTGGCGGGGTGTGACAGAGATTGGTATCAGAGCCATTGATTATAGCGAACTAGGAGTCTGAAAAAAAAATAGAACCTAGTCTATAATTTAAATGACTCATTAAAAACGTTTTCATTGCATAATCCTTGCTTAGCCATTCATTTTGTCATATGGATATTGTAGACACACCATGTTACATACTAACCTCACTTAAACTTCATAAGTTAGGAAGCGACCTATAAAAATGGCTGAATCGACTGGTGAGACTATGCCCAGAGGACCAAGGATCGACTTATCATACTGGGAATGGCTTTGCCAAGCAGTCCAAATATGGAGGGTGGAGGAGGATCTCCATACGTCTTGTGACTCTATCGGATTAACATGTGAATCAAAACAAGTGCCACTCACCGAGGAGTGCGCGGAATGCACCATTCACCTGCTAGTGGCCCGAAGCAGTAAGCAAGAGTTAGAAATTCACCAATTGGAAAGGGATGTGAAATCCATTCGAAGAGACTTAACAATTTTTCCAACCTTAATGGAAAATGTTAATGGGATAATGGAAGACAAGAGATTGATCGACCAGTCCCTTCAACATGCATCTAGTCATATGATGGAATTGGAGAAAAGACTAGCTGAGATGGAGAGGAGGACTGCCGCAGCTGAACAGAAGGCAGAGGCAGCCAAGCAGAGTGCTATTGATGCTGAGCTCTGGGCTACCCTAGCTGAGGTACGTGTGGAGGTTATGATGATCTCATCTACCATTTCGACGGGAACGTTTTCTTATTTCTAGATCTATTAAGGGCATGTTGTACCGTAGCATGTTATGTAGTTTAAAACTTTAAGTACTGATGTGGTCATATGAACCCATCTATTTTTGTATCCTTGTCTTTTGAAACTATGTACTTCGCATGCTTATCTGTGAAATAAATGGTTTATGTTGTGATGATTGTTATGAACGTTTGATGTTGTTGTATCTGTATGTCATATGGTATCATTATCATTATATAATGTTACTTCTTTCTAATTGTTATGTTGAAAGAACATCATGGCACCTAAGTGAAGGACACCCCGTGACACCACTGGTGAGAACAACAACAACACAATTTCCCCAAATGTAGAACAAATCATAGCACAACGAGTAGCTGTCGCTATGGAGCAGTATGAAGCAAATCGAAATAGTGGTGGAGGAAATGGCAGCGGTACCGGTAGAGGAGGTGCAGGAGGTAGTGTACAGCCGGAGGTTCTGGAGGTAATGGATCGAGTAACCTCACCCGAAACACATAGTCGTGGTCTAAATTAATAGCATTATTAAAATAGTGACTCGTAACCCTACAGATGCTCCAAGCAGGAAGTGCACCTACAAAGCCTTCCTATCCTGCAACCCCCACATTTTCAGTGGCACAGAGGGTGCAGTGGGACTAATGAGGTGGATAGAAAAGATGGAGTCGGTGATTGATATTAGTGAATGCACCGCTGACTGCATGGTGAAGTATTCTACTTGCACGCTTACTGACAAAGCTTTAACTTGGTGGAATACTCAAATAAATACTTTGGGGAGAGAGACAGCGTATCAACTGTCTTGGGAAGACTTGAAAACCATGATGATCGAGGAATATTGTCCTCGAAACGAATTGCAAAAGATTGAAACTGAAATGTGGAACCTACAAATGATCGGAGATGATGTGGCTTGGTACACCGACCGTTTCAATGAATTGGCAATTCTAGTACCGCATATGGTCACACCAGAACATAAGCGTGTGAAAAGATATATGTGGGGCCTTGCGCCTCAAATTCGTAGTATGGTAACGTCATCTAACCCAATAGATGCCAAAAGTGCTATAACTTTAGCATTCAAGCTAAGGGATGATGCGGTACATAACGGATTGTTTGCGATGAAGGAGAACGAAGAAGGTAGATCTGGAGAGAAAAGGAAATGGAAGGGAAATTCAAGTAACAGATCCGGGAAACAAGGATTTAAGAAACAGGAACTGTGAAGGCTTTTGCAACCAACACTGTAGAAAGGAAGGAGTATGATATAGGCCTACCGAGGTGTAAGAAGTGCGGAAATCATCACACCGGTGAATGTATCAGATGTGGAAAATGCGACAGGTTTGGCCACACCACACAAGCTTGTTGAGTTAATAACCGAATGTGGAAGAATAAACCGGGATGTTTTGTTTGTGGCGATCCGAAGCACTTCAAGAAGGACTGTCCCAAGTGGAAGAATCAGATGAACGCTCAGGCACAGGGGAGAACATTTGTGATGGGTGCAGGGGATGCACGCCAGGACCCGAACATTATCACTGGTACGTTCCCAAACTAGATCAAATTTATACAATCGAATTAGCAAATGGGAAGCTAATTTAAACTAGAGAGGTCACTAAGGGTTGTACTTTATGTCTAGAAAATCATACATTCAATATAGACCTTCTACCCGTCGAACTAGGGAGTTTCGATATTGTTATTGGTATGAATTGGTTATCAAAAAATCATGCCGAGATCATATGATTTGAGAAGATTGTACGTATCCCATTACCAAGCGGAGAAATTCTTTCATTTCAAGGCGAAAGGTGTAGAACGATGCTGAATATGATAAACTGCATGAAAGCTCATAAATATCTACGCAAGGGTTATTGTGCGTATCTGGCTCATATCGTCGAGAAGAAACCTGAGGAACGTCAACTTGAGGACATACCGATCGTTAGGGATTACCCCGAAGTATTTCCCGAAGACTTACCTGGTTTACCACCACCGAGGCAAGTTGAGTTCCGGATCGACCTAGCACCAGGAGTTGCACCAGTTGCATGATCACCGTATCGTTTAGCACCTTCTGAGATGCATGAATTATCAAACCAACTGCAAGAGTTACTTGATAAAGGTTTCATAAGACTGAGTTTTTCACCTTGGGGAGCTCCGGTCTTATTTGTGAAGAAAAAGGATGGAACCTTTAGAATGTGTATCGATTACCGGGAATTAAACAAGCTTACAATTAAGAACCGGTATCCTCTTCCTCGAATAGACGACCTATTCGATCAACTTCAAGGTTCAAGTTTCTATTCTAAGATTGATCTACGATAAGGATACCATCAACTAAGAGTCCAGGAGGATGATATACCAAAGACAGCTTTTAGGACTCGTTATGTTCATTACGAATTCCTGCCATTTGGTTTGACTAATGCACCGGCAGTTTTCATGGATCTCATGAATCGTGTGTGCAAACCATACCTGGATAAATTCGTGATTGTATTTATCAATGATATATTGATATATTCACGAAACAAGGAAGAACATGAACATCACTTGAAGCTAATCTTGGAACTACTTAGGAATGAGAAGTTATATGCAAAATTCTCTAAGTGTGAGTTTTGGATTCGAGAGGTTCACTTTCTCGGGCATGTCATCAATAAGAAGGGTATTCATGTAGACCCATCCAAGATTGAAGCTATCAAAAACTAGGAAGCACCAAGAACCCCAACTGAGTTGCGTCAATTTCTGGGATTGGCAGGTTATTATATGCGATTCATCGAGAACTTTTCAAAAATAGCCCTACCCTGGACGACGTTAACACAAAAAGACAAAAGTTTGATTGGACTGATAAGCAAGAGTCAGCTTTTCAATTATTAAAGCAGAAGCTTTGCAGTGCACCAATCCTCTCACTTCCTGAAGGAACCGATGATTTCATCGTGTACTGCGACGCGTCACACCAAGGTCTGGGATGTGTACTGATGCAGAGAGAAAAAGTCATAGCATATGCATCCAGACAGCTGAAGGTCCATGAGAAAAATTATACTACTCATGATTTAGAATTGGGTGCTGTTGTGTTTGCACTCAAAATATGGAGACATTACCTCTATGGTACAAGATGCACTATCTTTACGGACCAAAAGAGTCTCCAGCACATCTTTAATCAGAAAGAACTCAACATGAGGCAACGCCGTTGGGTAGAACTGCTAAATGATTACGACTGCGAGATCAAGTACCACCCTGGGAAGGCGAATGTCGTAGCAGACGCCTTGAGTCGTAAGGAGCGAGTTAAAACTGTTCGTGTTCGTGTTCGTGCCCTAGGACTAACAATACATACGAGTCTCACGACTCAAATCCGGATGACACAACGGGAGGCAATCAAAGAAGAGAATGTTAAAAATGAGGCATTACGGGGAATGATAAAACAGATGGAACCAAAGTCAGATAATACTTTATACTTCATGAATAGAATTTGGGTGCCACATTTTGGTAATTTACGGGAGTTAGTTATGGACGAAGCCCATAAGTCTAGGTACTCCATTCACCCAGGTTCGGATAAGATGTATAAGGATCTGAAAGAACACTATTGGTGGCCAAACATGAAAGGAGAGATTGCTATCTATGTTGGCAAATGTCTGACGTGTTCAAAAGTAAAAGCAGAATATCAGAAACCGTCAGGATTATTACAACAACCCGAGATTCCTCAATGGAAATGGGAACAAATCTCCATGTATTTCATTACAAAGTTACCCAAGACTTCAAGCGGGTACGATACTATATGGGTAATCGTCGATCGTTTGACAAAGTCGGCACATTTCCTACCTATCAAAGAGACGGATAAAATCGAGAAGCTCGCAAGGCTATATATTAAGGAAATTGTAGCCAGGCATGGAGTGCCAAGCTCTATTATCTCTGATAGAGATAGCAGATTCGTGTCTAGAATCTGGCAATCCTTACAAGAAACCTTAGGCTCACGTCTTGACATGAGCACAGCATATCACCCTCAAACAGATGGTCAAAGCGAAAGGACCATTCAGACTTTAGAAGATATGCTTCGTGCGTGTGCAATTAATTTCGGAGGAAATTGGGATACTCAACTACCGTTGGCTGAGTTTTCGTACAATAATAGTTACCATACCAGCATAAAAGCCGCTCCATTCGAGGCTTTGTATGGTCGTAAATGTCGCTCACCGCTATGTTGGGTGGAGGTTGGCGATAAGCACTTCACTGGTCCTGAGGTTATTCAAGAGACCACGGACAAGATTTTCAAAATCAAGGATCATTTGAAGGCCGCCCGCAACAGACAAAAGAGTTACGCGGATAACAGACAAAGATCTTTAGAATTCCAAGTGGGAGACAAAGTCATGTTGAAGGTCTCACCTTGGAGGGGAATTGCAAGATTTGGCAACCGTGGCAAGCTTAACCCTAGGTACATTGGACCATTTGAAATACTGGCTAGGGTTGGCTCGGTAGCTTATAAACTCAAGTTGCCACAAGAGCTAAGCAATATACATGATACATTTCATGTGTCTAATCTCAAGAAGTGTTTATCAGACGATACGTTAATTATACCGCCTGATGAGGTTTACATAGACGACAAGCTGCACTTCATTGAAGAACCAATTGAAGTCGCAGATTGGAAGGTTCAGAGAACAAGGCGCAGCCGTGTTAAGCTGGTCAAGGTGTGAGGCCCCAACCCCGGGAGACCTCACTTATTGGATTTACTCATCAACACATAGCACTTTTAAACATAAGACATTCATTAACACAGCGGAAACGTTTTAAAATCTCAACATACGCAGCGGAAACATAAACATGTCTAATACAAATTGTCTTTAACAACGTCAAGCTAAAACATAACATAAACATAAACATAAACGGGATGCCAGACACAGATCTTCGGGTAACTCTTCTCTCTGAGCCCAAGCATCCACCTCCATCATCTAAACCTGCACTTAACTGATATGCATACTAAAAATCAGCAACGCTGAGTGAGTTCTAACGTTTACTTTAAATCAATTTTTCAAAGGATTTACTAAAACACATATACTGCCATTAAGGCTAAACTTGACACTTTACTTTTCAAACATATATACTGCCATTAAGGCTAACTTAACACTTTACTTTTCAAACAGTTTAAAACGTATTATAAACCGTCAATTCCTCTTTACTGTACTGCCCTCATGGCTTACATCCATGAACCGACAAGTACCTGGTCAATGCCCCCATGATCAACGATCATGAACCGACAATACCGCTTATCCGTCAATTCCTTGTCACTACTGTACCGCCCCCATGGTCAACGACCATGAACCGACGAGTACCTGGTCAATGCCCCCATGGCTAACGTCCATGAACCGACATTACCGCTTAACCGTCAATTCCTTTTGTTACTACTGTACCGCCCCCATGGCTAACGTCCATGAACCGACGAGTACCTGGTCAATGCCCCCATGGCTAACGTCCATGAACCGACATTACCGCTAAGGGGAGGTTGCGTGGACCTCCCGAGCAACCGCCGTCACTCATCCCAGTTGTACAACCGTTAACGAACCCAAAGGTTCTTACTAATGGGTAGAACCCATATCTGACATCTTGTACAAGTAACATCTGTCCCAAGGACCTTTATAGCTGGTACATATTCCCGAAGGAAAACTGTTCACTTTACTGTTCATAAAACTTTCTGTAAATCTTGTTCATAACTTAACATATATCATGCCTTTGTTTATGTATATAAAAATATAGTAAACGCTTGCCAAATGATATATCTTTGCTTTTACTGAAATATATCTTAACACATATATCATGCCTTTGTTTATGTATATAAAAATATAGTAAACGCTTGCCAAATGATATATCTTTGCTTTTACTGAAACATAGCTTATCATAAAATACATCTTACTTTCTGAAACATAGCTTATCATAAAATACATCTTACTTTCTGAAACATAGCTTATCATATATATCATGCCTTTGTTTATGTATATGAAAATATAGTAAACGCTTGCCAAATGATATATCTTACTTTACTGAAAACATACTAGCACATATATCATGCCTTTGTTTATGTATATAAAAATATAGTAAACGCTTGCCAAATGATATATCTTACGTTACTGAAAACATACTTTTGCCTCTTTTAAACTTTACACTAAACATAGCTTTTCACTTCAGTTTATAATATATAAAATATAATAAACGCTTTACACTAAGTATGCATACCACCCCTAAAGAAGGCAAAAAGGGGATTAGAACTCACCTGGTATCTAAGCTGCAACGGTCTACTGGATCTCACACAATCTGAACAATCATAGCAATTTGATACTTATCAGACTTAACTCGACGCTAAACGGTTTAACCACTCTAACATACTGACTTTACTTAATCAGTCCTGATGCCTGCGCACTTAGCAAGTGCGCAGACACTGCTTCCTGCGCACTTAGCAAGTGCGCAGGCTTCCCTCCCTGCGCACTTAGCAAGTGCGCAGGTTCCTCTTCCTACGCACTTAGCAAGTGCGCAGGCTCCTCTTCCTGCGCACTTAGCAAGTGCGCACGACCTGTTCTTGGCGAAAACCCTAACTTTCGCATTCGGGTCTGATCACTTCAAGATCCCGAACCTGTTTGCATTCAAAACGTTCGTTTTCCATTAAGGAACTCAAATCTATGCTTATCTTTCAGTTTCATCCGATTAACATCTCCTTTTCACCCAAAACCCGAAAAACCCAAAAACGAACTAAAACTTAGATCTAGGAGAATCGGTTACCTGTAATCACTTCCTTTTCGTTGCTAAACACTCACGAGACTCTTGCTAATGATCCTTGAAGCTTTAATCCAAAAACTGGGACTTTCTCTCTCTAGAATCTCTCTCACTCTCTCTCTCTAAAATCCGGAAATGAGGATGGAAATGAGAGCTTTTGGCTTATCTTGAGGCTTATAAGGGCCCGACCCTTGCCCCTTTCGGCCCATACACCCCGGCCCAAGCCCGCTTCCTTTCTCTTTATTTAAGTTTTAATTCCTCGTGAATTCTCTCGTGCTCTAAAACTCGGGATGTTACACAAGGTACGTTGAAATTCGAAGCGCGGCCCCGAGTATACGTGGGAGTGGGAAGATAAAATGAAAGCTAAGTACCCGTCCTTGTTCACGAACGCTCCAAGTCAAGATGACAAGAACTGAATTTCGGGAAGAAAATTATCTTTAACATGGGAGAATGTGACACCCAGCATCTCAGGTCAATATCCATATTACATAAATGCACGTTCATAAAATATATTTCCTGAAGTTTTATTTTGACTAAGTAAAGTCAAGGAGTCTAGCAAAGGAACTTATTTCAAGATTATCAATTATTAGAGAATTACTAGAAAAAGGTAAGCAGTTATAACCCGCAAAATACAGTCGTTGGTGATTAAAAAGAATTTCATTCTAGAAAAGTCTAGTGACACAGTTAAGTATAAAAACGTAAATATTAATGACTAAACTTTTATAAAAAGTTGACACATAAATAATTGTTACATGACTCTAAGTTATCTTATGTGTATACATGTATAATATAGCATAGTAGTGACTATGTCGGGTTATCTAGTGATCAATTGAAATTAGACAAACCACATAAAATTATACAAGTATTAAACCATTTAAAAGTTTTTTTTACACCAGGTATTAGATCACGCAACCACCTAGAGGATTTTTACCACTAAAATAACCCACTTATTTGGTCATTAGTAGACAAGACAACACCCAACCCCCCCCCACACCCTCTCGGCCGAAAAAGAGGGCCTAGCCCCTCTCCACTTACTCATTAAATTGCATGCATACTTGGCACACATGCACACCTCTCTTCCAAGTTCATGATGACATGCAAATTCAATCAATCAAGTAGTAATAAATGAATATCTAATCAAGCACTCAACTCCTACTCCATCTATATACATATACTCGACACACATGCACACATATACACACACTCTTTCAAAATAATCAAAAATCCTAAGAGAGTTTGGGCTAGAAGCTTGAAGATGCAAGGGAGTTCTTGAGGTCTAGGAGTCGGTTTTGCTAACAAGACAAGCCATTTCTCATCTTTTTGTTGTGATTCTTCACCTAGCTTGTCTAATGGTATGAAACCGTCCTTACTTCCTTAATAAAGCATGTTGTTCATCCTAATAATCAAAGAAGATTTAAAAAGCTAAAGAGTTTTATAAAGTTTAACTTTGTTATGTTCAAAAACTAGAATTTTATATAAAAGATATTTGTGATTCAAAAATGATAGGCTTATATACTTAGATTATTGTCTTAACGTTTCATGAAATATTGGTTATTTTGATGTCATGATATTAGATTAAGAGTTGTTAAACTAAAAGATCTGTGTAAATAAATAAAAGGATCGAAATTATAGAAAACACATGTATATGCATATTGTTGAGCTTAGTGACTCGAAATGGTAATAATATATACCTACATGTGTATATATATATATATATATATCAAAATTTATACATGTATTTATAGGTGGATTTTCTTGTTGGAATATTTAATGTTAAAAGGGAAATAGTAAAATAAAAACTAGGAATAATACTTGGATAAGTAAAATATATGTGTATATGTATATATATGTGTGTGATCGCATGAAACATGTAATATATATATATATATATTTATGTGTGTTTGAAGTTGGAAACTTGCTAAATTGGTAAGCATGAAAAGCTTGAGTTCATATAAAAGGATTTAAACATATACTTGAATGAATGAACTAGAGTATGTATGAGTGTTTAGCAACCGAAAAATGTGTAAATATAGAATATAATCATAACTTGGAATGAACTATGAAACGACTAAATAATTGAAATCATATATATGATTATAACTTATGTATAATGTGGAACGTGGACTTGATTAATGAAATCTAAAGACGTTCGGGTTAAAATAAATGATTGTATGTATTCACTAAACATATTTAAATATATGTTGAAATATGGTTATACGTGTGTGTAGATATTGGTGAAAATATAAATATATGTCAAGTTAGTACATGTCGTTCGGAACAAGTAATCGTACATGGGTGTGTTAACATGGATTATGTGCACATAAAAGTACTCATACGTATAACATACTTGATCAATATCTATGATTTTGTATAATTATTGGAAAGAAATAATTATGTGTTTATAAGTGACTTAATGTAAAATATTATAAAATATTACAAAAATAATACTTATTTTTGAATATATATAATAAGTCACCAACGTGGAAATATATATACTTTTCCGAAAAATAAGTAAAGTGTCTAAACTTGAATAATAATCACCAATGAGTCATTACAAGAAAACGTTGTTTTAAATAAACAAAACCGTACTTAACAGGAATAGTTAAGTCGGGTGAACAACATGCGTTTAAGACGGTAGTCTTAACGTGTTTAGTATCCTTGTGTAATTAGGATACAGATAGGTGAGGCTGCTATTATTTTCAATATTTGCTAACATTTACTTCTGTCGAGGTGAGTTTCACTAACCCCTTTTTTTAAGTTTTTGAAATGTTTTGGGGTGGAAACATACATGTAAAGAATTTTTTGTATGTAAATGAATGAACAAATGATCATACCGTATGTGTGTATTGAGGCAAAGATAAAGCGCTTAAAGTCCTCAGAATAAAAATTAGTAACCATTAGCTATGGACTTAGCCCGGGATTTTATGGATAGTACTATTGGGGGTGACGCCTCCGGTCATGATTAGTCGCGCTAATCAGGGGTCCAAATGGCCGAATGACCGCATATTGTCTTAACTCGCAGTAAGGCGAGGGGAGGCACAGAAAGTTGGGGTTTGGTTACGGTCTCGTACATTACATATTATTTTGTATTCCTTTCAAGTTTACAAATGGGGTCAATTGATCGGGTTAGTATTCGGATTCATTGGTAATACATACTAAGAGTTTTGATCGGTAAATGATCAGGTTTAAACAATGTATTTATGATAACTCTTGATAATAATTTGTGAACTCACCAACCTCGTGTTGACGTTTTTAAGTATGTTTTCAGGAAATTGAACGTGGTCTTCAGGCTAGCAATGTAGGTTGCATACATACATGTGGATACAACTTTTGGAAGGGTTTCACTTATATAACTCATGGTCTTGAGTCATATTGCGAAATCCTAAACTTTGTACAATTTAAATTATGTTTTGGGATGTAAATATTTTTAAAATTGGTTGTGTATCCAATTTCATGTATGAGTTTGCAATAATCATATGCTTTGGAAACCGTGAATGTTACGCCTCGCGTTTCCGCCTTGGCGGGGTGTGACAGTAAGCTCTTACGTGATAAACTTGTACTTCAAACAATTCCACCTGAAACATGTTGAAAATAAGAGGGTCAACTATAAATAGTTGGTGAGCATATATAGGTTTAAATATCTCAAGTACTTTTCATGTGTTGTATACAATTCACATGACATATGGTAAATAAGGCATTTATGGAGAATCTATAGTTAAACTAGGTGCACAATCAAACCTTCTGACTGAAGGGCATAACAACACATGTTATACTAATGTAGGGCATAACAATAAATGCTATCCTGATGTAGGGCATAACAAACAATTGTTATCCTGATGTAATGTCGGTAACAATCACCCTACCTGGGTGGGTTTGTCAAACATTAGATATATCAATATTACCGTTGGCTTGTACAGAGTTAATGATTGCACGAGTGTGTCATGTATATGTATCCTTAACTAATAGCATTCAAGCACAAATGCACAAATTACACAAATAGTCAAAATGTAGAATTGTATATTGTAATTGTAATTAGTTTTAAATGCAAATCATGTTTCACCCCAAAATGTACAAAATGAAAAAGGGGTTATGTAAACTCACCTATAATAGTAGTTTTCAGATCACACGAGCAATATGATGTACCAATGGTTTGCAAACCACAAGGTTAACCTAGAACTGAATTTTATGAATTGCAATCAATGACATGCATAAATGACTAGGGCAAAGTCTAAAGTACGAGGGGTTGAATCAAATTGGGTTGATCAAATGAGGGGACTTATTTGAGCACAAGGGTGTTTATGTAATGATTGTGTGTAAAAATAAGTATGATTGAATTTGTTTTTAATTAAAATGATTTGGAGTAATTTGTTTATCCAAAGTATGTATCTTTGTTTAAAAGAGAAAATATATGCTGAAGGTTTTAATAAAGTTATTTAGTTTTAAATAAATTTAATTAATTAAATAAATAAGAATCTTTTTATCTACTTAATTAAGATAAGTATAATAATCTAAATATACATATTAGTATAATTTAGAAAAGTACGTTGTAAATGTTTAATATATTAAACCCTAGTTAGATTGTTTATTTTAGGGAAAAAAATTATTTATTTGTAAGTTATGAAAACGTTTGTGTACACCTTTACAAAATGAAAATGGATTTATAAAATCTAATCACTATTTATATATTATCCAAGTATTTTAAATGTGTTGTTACGAAAAAACCATTTTATTTAAATCAGATTTTTAAATAATTTTTTTTATGTTAAAATAAAGTTTAAAAACAAATTAAATTGTAACACTCATTGTTTTCATTTAATGTTTGTTAATCATCATACCAAATCAGTCTTAGAGAACCTAGTTTTTATAAAATATTTTTTTATAAATTGATTAAAGTGTTAAAACGGTTTTAAAAAAAAGAAAAGCAGACCACCCGGCTCGAACCCGGGTGGCTGCTGTGAGACTGATGCGATCTACCGCTGGACCAAAGGACTTGTTCTGGCATTTACCTGATTTCTAAATGAGTTAACAAGAATCCAGGAAGGGGGGCCGAGTCTGGTTAATAGATAAGGCAAAAAGAGTGTCGGGTATGGGTTTCGAACCCACGCTGTAACATCCCAAAATTTAGATTTTTACGAAGCTTATTTCGTTGCTGTAAAGCAAAGAAATTCCGCGAGAAAGATAACGAGATTTTACATGACCGAGTGATGTCGCGTATCCGACTTACGTTATCGGACGGGAATAATAAATATACCGACACACGAACGAATATTAAAAAAAAGAGAATTTATATTAACCTCATTCCGGCTTTATTTAAGAATAATATTTCATTGCCAAAGATATTCTAAAACACGAGTTTAATAATTAAAACCGACATTCACGGGAGTTTTAAACGTGAACGAGGCACCGTAATAGTTGAAATGAACCCGCCTATATAAATGGGATCCCTTGTGAGAATCCTCATTTGTCACAAAACAAAACACACACATGTGTGTGTTCTAGAGAGAAATCCGGCCAAGAGCCGTTTTCCGGCGATCGGATTCCGGCGAGAAGAGAGGTGGAAGAGCTTGTGGTAGGTGGAGGTGTAGGGGCGGAGCTGAAGGGTGGCGATCCACGGCCGGAGGTGGTGGTAATCACGGTTTTCTGACAAGTCAAGAAAGAATTCCGGCAAGGAATATCTTTTGGGGCTTTTCCGATCTAAGCCCAGATCTACACTCCTAAAGACCCGATCTAAAGACTACAAGAAGGTTTGGTCCAAAAGATGGCGTTTTCCGGCCAAAACAAGGAATTCCGGCCACTGCCCGTATTTCCGGCGGCGGCGACGGCGGATTCTGGCGACGGCGACCGGCGGCGCTGGTGGGGCTCGGCGAGACGAGTTCATGGCCGCTTGAATCACCTCAATTGGGGTTCGTATGGTCAAGTTATGGGCAAAACAAGTTTCTTCTCGCGTGGTGCTCGGCATTTTCGTACAAAAACGTTTAGTACGAACCGTACGCGAAGGTATAACTCATAAAACTTATATATCTAGTGTTGGTTAGTGGCTAGGGACCCGGGAAAAGTATCAGGGACGTATTTCGAGAACATTTTTCGGACACGTTAAAATGGGTTATAATTATATAATATTTATTATAATCATCAAGTAATTGACGAATTGAAGTATTGTTTTGGTATTAGAATCTGAAGTGCGGTTTATTAGATTATTGGTGAAATTTGATGTTGTAATTGGACAATTGGATATTGTCGGGTTTAGCCAAAAACAAACGGGACTCTGCCCGATTTTCGTTAAAAATAAAGAAATATGTTTTTACAACTTAAATGTCCTGAGTATGGTTTGGGCACGATTTTGATAGACGGGATTATAAGTAATAGGGTTTGTTTTGGAGTAATAGGCAGCCCACAGGCGAACTTGTTAAGTTCGCTCGGCTTTAGGTGGCGAACTTGATAAGTTTTTAGAGTGCAGTGAATCTGTCAAGTTCGCTAGGCATTAAGGGAGCGAACCTGTTAAGTTCGCTCGGCCAATATCAAGCGAACTTAGCCTAAGTTCGCCTAAGTCAGAATTAGCAAACCGTTAGAGTCGGGATTGGTCTGATGTTTATTCAATTAATCAATTCAGATCGTGTGTGACGCTTGTTTGACATTTGTTAGGACAACCCATGAATAGCTTATCAGGTGAGTTCTAGAAGCCCTCTTTTAAATGTTTTATATAATGTTTTCAGGCTGGTGTGTATACGTATGAAATGTTGTTTTATAAAATGATGTTTATGAAACTATGTTTACGAAATGAAATGATTTGGAATGAACGGTTTATGGAAAGAAAGTTTTATGAACGGAATGTTTACGAACTAATGTTTATAAAGAAATGGTTTAAAGTAAAGGTAAAGGGTTTTGAAAGTGAAGGAAAGGTTTTGTGAAAAGAAAAGAAAAAGGGCAAAGGTTTTAAAAAGTCATTACAAATCTAATATGTCGAATGAATGGAATTGACGAATGAAGTCTGGGAATGAGATTCCCAGCCTTGTGGTAGATTATGGACAGCGAGCCATAGTTACCATAAGAACAACAAGGGCAGTGTCTTAGTGGCCTGCCAATGGTTTGATGTTGTACAACTGGTATGGAGTAACGACGGTTACTCAGGGGTTAACGTGACCCCACGTGAGGTTAAATTATGATCTGACGATGTTATGGCTGAGAGTCATAACCGTCGATGGAAGTTGTCGGTCAATGGCTGAGAGCCATAGCCTTCAATGGAGGTTGCCGGTCTATGGCTGAGAGCCATAGGGGGGCAATTGAATGGGTATTGTCGGTCCTCGTGCAGTTAGCCTTGGGGGCAATACCAAAATGGGAATTGACGGAATGTTGTGGCAACGACGGTGATACGTAACGGTTGACCACGACATGCAGGGTTCCTTCGGGGACACAGAGACGCGTAACGATACAGATTTTAGATAGTAATGTATGACTTAAATGAATGTTAAATGTTTTAAACAAATGATCCGTTCAATGTGTTTAAATGTTTGAAGGTTTTCAATGATGAATGAAAGGCCCTGTTTTCTTATACGTGATGTTAAACCCTAATGAATGTTTTGAATGATGAACCGTTTCTTAAATCAAACGAAAACTAGAACTCACCAGCGTAGCTGACTTTTTAGTATGCACATTCAGGTTAAGGCAGGTATGGATGATGGACGGTGATGCTTGGCAAGCGAGAAGAGTTACCCGGTTGATCATGAAGACTGGCATCCCGTTATGTTTAGTTATGATGTAATTATGTTTTAAACAATGTTTACGCTTCTGCATGTATGAACAATGATGACGTTATGTTTGAATGAAATTTTCCGCTGCGTTATTTGATATTCATGTTTAAGAACTGTTTGTGAATGAGTAAATCCAACAAGTGAGGCCTCCCGGGTTTGGGGCCTTACACACGCCACCTGGTTCGGCGGTGCAGTGGCTTACCGGCTGGACCAAGTGGTTTCGCTGAATATATAAGGAAACTAAAAACATAAAAATGATTATTGAATCAGGGTTCATTCCCAAATCTGAAATTGTGTGAACAGGCACGAACCCAAAATGAAATTGAGCCCGATACATCATGATGTTAAAAATTTATTTAGGGCAATTGGAAATCATCATGTTACGAAACTATAGACGTAGAAATTACTTGATTCGGTGAAGGAACGAGTGAGGACCGCTAGGAAGTTGGACCTATTGATTTTGGTGCCCGATCGAGGCCCGGAGGGGAAATGGGGTGAGTGTGCGTGATCAGAGAGTTTGTAAGAGTGTTTGCGAAAGTGTGGGAATGATTCTCCTTATTTAATTTCATCTTAATCGATCAGCTCAATCCAACCTTGCAGACGACAGCTGTCGGCATGATTTACGCATCAATTCATTCAATCCCTGATGAATTGGGTCGCGTTTTAGGTCTGAATTCATAAGATTGTTGACTGTGCGTGATTTGCGTCATTAACGCGCTTTAATTTTTGTGATTTGAGAATGAAATTGGCTCGGTTTGACTATGGATAGTAAAACATATTTGAAATTCGAATTAGTCGCACAACTTGTTAAATTAACACGTTAGTTGAGTTTAGAAATGGTCGAGAATCATTTACGCGTACAAGGCAGGTCTATAACAGTCGGGTTTTATCGAATTAACCTTGAATTGCAAGGATTTTGATGTTGTTGACTTTTTAAAAGTCAAAGGGCCGATTTTGTGGGTTCAAGACTAGAATAGGTTCAAATTGAGGTGAAAGGTTCAAATGCAAAGGGAGAGGGTTCAGAGTTAGGATTCCAAATGTCTAGGGTTCAAGACCAATTGTAACATTTCTTGATTTTCATGTATTTGCTGTAGTGCAATAAACAATGCTCCATTCCAATTCTAGTACAATATTATGTATCTCAAGGGTTCATTCATACAAATCCATAACATATGATTATAATTTTGTTCTTTTTCATACACACAAACAAAAATTTTCTCATTTATTTATTCAAGAATAAAAGTTTTGAAAGTTTATAAATTCACCTCTATATATAGATAAACAAATATTAATATATATGAATATAAAAGTTAACATTATACTGGCTTTGAACCCCTAACTATTTGGACTCTCAATTTTGAACCCATACAACAAAAGTTCAAACAACTTTGACCCCATGTGATCAACTTTGACCCATTTGATCAAACATTGACGCCAATTAACTTCCCAAAGTCAAACTGGTCAAATTCTTGCATTTCAAGACCGGATCCAATCAAAACAAACTTGCTATGGATCCCCCATGCATGTGTAATCGATTATAGCCCATGCCCAGGCCCAATTAGGGTTTCAATTCAATCAATCCGTGGCAAGAAATTCAAATTCGAACAGTTTGACTTTCCCAAGTCAAACTACGTCCCAATCAGTCTCTAATCAAGGAATTTTGATGTAATGAAGCCCGAAAATCACACGCACAAATCAATCTCGCATGTATCTAGTACCTTAACATGACCCGATTCATTTCCAAATCATCGAATTTACGCGTAACGGGTGTTCACAGCTGTCATCTTTAAACCTGTAGTCGAATCATACTATAGGGATGAAATTAAACGAATTAAATCAGTCTCACACATTCGTATACCATCATACAAACACTCTGAAACCCAAATCGCATGCCATTTCACTTCTGGACTCCGATCAAGCACCAAGAACAGTGAATCTAAACTCGTAGTCGTCAGCCTCTGTTACTCGACCAAAACAAGTAAGATTTCTCTCATTCAATTTGTTTTTCAGTGTACACCGATAGCCCCTTATCAATTCGTGCTATCATTAACTATCGAAGTCAATTAGGCTCAGAGTTCTTGGCCGATTGCTCGAAATCAGATTTGGGGAAATTGGTTGATTCAATTAAGTGTATTTAAATTTTTGTGTTCCTGTAATGACCAGCGAACCACCCGGTCCAACTTTTTAAGTCTTTGCTCCATCGAACCCGGTGGCGTGGGTTCGAAACCCACAAACCACTGCCCTTTTTGCGCCTGTGTATTGCATCAGATCCGGTCCTTGTTCCAGACGCGCTCAAAACGTTTTAGAACCACAAACTTAACACAGTAGGCCCAGCGGTCAGGTTCTTGTCCTCACCCAGTACCAACCCGGGTTCAAACCCTATGGCCTGTTATTCTTTTTAAACCAGTTTTTAATGCTCCAAATAATTGAATAAAAATTATTTTATGATCTCAACATTTTCTAGATCAGATTAATATTATAATTTACAAGTTTACTTATCAAACATCTATTTTTATGAATTAAATTGTTTAAAATCTTACATTAATCATTCAAAAAAAAATATAGTTTTAAATCAATAATTAAAATACCTAATTTTATAAATATTGAGACAAGTTTTTATAAAAAAAATACTTTTCCTTGAAACAAAGTTATAAATCTAGGTTAGAGTTTAAACTATATATAAAAAAAACTTTTCTAAATACAAATGTATATATTTTTCAAAAGAACATACCCTTTAAATAATAAATAAATTTATTTATTATTTATTTTTATATTTATAAATCCACTTAGAGTCGAATTGTTTTTAGTATTAGTTCTTATATACTAATATATATCTATATATTTTCATAAATAAATAAATAAAATAAAGTTATTTATTTAAATTATATTTGAATAAAATATAATTTCACACTACTTTTTTAAATAAATAAATAAAAGGAACTTATTTAATTTATTTAGTTATTTTTAAAACCATATATTTCAACTTACATTTTTATAAAAACACTTATTCAAATACAAACACAAACACAAACACATACACAATCCTTTTACATAATATAACACGAACTTGTTGTACAAGTCCCTACCCTACTTCCATTGAAACCCTAGTCTTGGCCTTAGACATTTATGCATGTTATAAATCTATATTCATATACATTACACTCTAGGTTAACTTTGTGATTGCAAGGAATCACTTTTAATACCTTTTACTCTTGCTATCTACACCATTACTACAAGTGAGTTTACATATCCCATTTTTTACACTATTTACATTTTTGGGGTAGAATATGAATACAAATATACAATGTTTGCAAACTACACAATACAATTCCCCCCTACATTCATGTGTGCAATTTGAGCCTTATGTTTGAGTACTAGGTGTATTAACTACATTTTGTGTGCAATTTACATGTGCAATCATTAACTATACAAGCCGACGATTAACAATGATAGATCCATTGAGTCTGACAAACCCACCCAGTTAGGGTGATTGTTGTCACACCCCCAATTTCAACTAACGGAGTTTTACCGTTTGGGAAGTGACAAACCAGAATCGCAGTCATTAGTTACATTGAACGACACTATATGGGACTAAAATGAAAATATCATATCAATCAGAGTTAATGCGGAAGCGTATAAAGAAAAATAAATGTGAAAAATAAACGCGCCTAAAAAGTCCAGTCCAAACATAAATGAAATAGTCCAAACAAAATTAAAACAATCCGAATTTAATAAAATAACATTCAAAATTAGGACTCCATGCATGGTCCTATATGTGCACCTGTGCCTTATCTTGGCGACCTGAAAAAACATGTAAGAAAAGATGTCAACACGAGGTTGGTGAGTTCATAGGTTTCAATATGTAAATAAACATTTACCAGATTTATTGTACAATCAACATATATATTTCAACGGGTAGCTAACCCATGTTCATGTTTGCTATTACGCTCGCAACCGTAAACTGACTGTTTGAATGCCTCCCACCAGGCCTATCAACCATGGTGCACGTTTAGGTCAATATTGCACCAGCTCAATATCCAATCAAGTTAGCGCGACTAACGCGGGTGAGGTTTGTCAAACCTAGTAGTACTACCCAACATACCTTGCTATTCTCATATTTAAACGGTTCGATGTGAGGACTTTCATGATAGAGTTTAGGCATAGTCATAACAAGTGATACATAATGAAGTACAAAAATCAAAAAGAGTTTGCATCTTGTTTTCTCCCCAACTTTAAAACAGTAAAAGGGGCCGTGAAAACTCACCTGATTGCGTAGGTAGTAATCATACAAGTACGAGATCGAAATCTCAAGCGTTAGCCCGACACGGCTCACGAATGCCCTAAAATTACAACATAATTATTAGGGATATAAAGGGAATATGTGATGACAACACGGAAGATTGAACGTCTTAAAGAGACGCTCTAATAATCATGAGTAGACGAACTTGTCCACGAGAATAAGAATTTTTTTAAAATTAACCTATTAAGAAAACTACGGTTTGCGACGAGTGATAAATAGTAAAATATAATGCATATATTCGAGTGATTCCGCCATTAAATAATGGCTTAAGAAAATAATCTAATATATATATATATATATATATATTATCTTTAGATTTATTAAAGTATCCCAATAGCAATTGCGTGACAAAAATAATAAGTCTATTATTTTAATCAAGGACATACACGCGTATAATAAATAAATATATT
The DNA here is from genome assembly GCA_023525975.1 of Smallanthus sonchifolius. NCBI lineage: Eukaryota > Viridiplantae > Streptophyta > Magnoliopsida > Asterales > Asteraceae > Smallanthus > Smallanthus sonchifolius. The sequence continues at coordinate 32,995,250 of CM042045.1, forward strand.
ATTTATACATTTGAAACGTCTCCCCATATTTACAAACGTAGTGAAACGATATTTAGATAACAAGTATTTTAACCGGGGTCACAGATTGAAATATATCATTTTATTTGGAGTCACGGGTTTAATAATGATATAATATATTATTATAATATTACAAACAATTACAATGATACGTTAAAAATTTCAAACCCGAGCCTACGGAAGGTTTTTCCGGTTTAAACACATTAATTTATAAATATAATAATATAGGGATTAAAACTAAATATTAAATAAACGTTTTTAAAATAAACAAAAATTAAAACAGTGAAGGGGGACTCGAACCCAGGTCCCCTCCTTGACATTCCAATGCCTTAACCATCACAGCCCGCTAGGGAATCGCAAACGAATCCGGACTGAAATGGTTTTAATCATACCCGACAGCGAGTGTCTCTCCCTTATACGAACCAAACCCTAAACCCATCCTTAATCGCCTGAAATCGATCACGATTAACTACAATAACATATGGGTTTTGTTAATCGCTCCGTTTCGAGTAGGTAGGTGAGTTTAATTTCAAAAACATTAAGTTTAAGAGTGTTAATTTCTGTTTAAAATCACCAAAACCCTAGGTTTTGAATCACGAATCTAATTGATCAATTTCGATAATATCAGAGGTTGGAATCATAGGGCTTTAGTTAAATGGGACATTTCGAATATGCGTATATGGTTTAATTTCATTCACGAAGAATCTAATATCAAAAGCCCCAATTTCGTTTACGTAAGAACCCTAGGTTAGTGATCTTGAACGATTTGATGTTGATTGATAAAATTAATATAGGGCTTTTACACAGAATCAATTTGCGAATCTAGCCATTTGATTTAATTGGATTATAATTGGGTCTAGGATGGTGATCGATTAAACCGTAAACGCATGAACCCTAGATTCGGGTTCATGTTAAAATCATTGTTGTAAGCCCAAATTAGCATAGGGCTTTTCATCTATGAATAAAAAGGAAGCTAAAGGATGGTTTAGTTACTAGAAACAGATTCGAATTGAGAGTGCTCAAGTAGAATAGGTGTCGACCGCAACTGGTTTGATCTCCGGCGACTTCTGCTACGATTCCGGCCAAATTGATACGTGTTACAACTTCTAATGAATGCTACTAAGGTGTGTGAGAGTTAGATTTGTGAAAATAATACGAGCATTCGCCGAATTTAATGAATTCGTGATGTGGGTCGACGGTTACGGCTTCACCCCTCATAATTGAGCTTGAATTCGAATCAATGACAGTGTAATGGCTCTAATGAGGGGCGTTTATGATAGAGGTCGTGTATTTCTTTTACAATTCCCATGAATTTCCATTATAAGATTCGAATTTTGGTCTAATGATTACGGGTTTGACTTGTAAAAGTCAACAGGGTTCACTCTCCCTTGGTTTTGAATTCTAAAGTCAACAGATTAGGTTTAGATAATTATCATAACCAGTCCCTATAGTTCTAGTTTAAATATTAGCAGAAATAGTCCCTAGGGTTTAAGATTATGTTAACTGGGTTAGGATTTAACAGAATACTTAACGGGATTGCTAGCAGAGTTAACTTGAAAAGTCAGATTGTCGCATCATCCCCTAGTTGAAAGAATTTTCGTCCCGAAAATTAAAATAATAAAAAAATAATTCTGGATGTCATACCATCCCCTAGTTGAAAGAATTTTCGTCCCGAAAATTAAAATAGTACATTAAGAATTTGACGTGGAGTGCTTGAACAGATTAGGATATTTGCGCATCATCTGATCCTCACGCTCCCACGTGAATTCCGATCCGAGTTTCGAGTTCCAACGAACTCTGACAATAGGGATTTTACTATGCTTAAGCGTTTTGACTTCCCTATCCATGATTTCCATAGGTTCTTCGATGAAACGCAACTGTTCATCAATGTGCAGTTCCTTAAGAAGAACCGCAAGTGACTCGTCTGCTAGACATTTCTTCAAGTTTAAGACATGAAAGACGTTGTATGCACCACTAATTCCTTCAGGTATACGCTATTGGACCAATTCTCTTCACTATCTTGAATGGCCCAACATAACGAGGATTCAGTTTGCCTCGTTTCCCAAAACGAATGACACCCTTCCAAGGTGAGACTTTTAACAAGACCATATCCCCTACTTGAATATCTAACGGTTTACGACGCTTATCGGCATAGCTCTTTTGATGATCTCGAGCTGCTACCATACGATTTCTAATTTGAATGATTTTCTCAGAAGTTTCAAGTACGAGTTCAGGACATGTAAGTTAACTATCCCCAACCTCGGCCCAACAAATAGGAGAATGACATTTCTGTCCATATAATGCTTCAAATGGAGCTGCCTGGATGCTAGTGTGATAATTGTTGTTGTAGGAGAACTCCACCAACGGTAGGTGAGAATCCCAAGTGTTACCGAAATCAATCACACAAGCTAGTAGCATGTCCTCCAGAGTTTGAATAGTACGCTCCATCTGGCCATCAGTTTGAGGATGGTATGCTGTGCTCATATCTAGACGCGTGCCTAAAGCTTTATGTAACGATTGCCATAAACGAGAGGTGAATCGTGCATCATGATCCGAAATGATAGAGATTGGCACCCCGTGCCGAGATACTACTTCTTTCAAGTAAATGCGGGTAAGTTTTTCCATCTTCTCTATTTCCTTGATTGCTAAGAAGTGCGCTGACTTTGTTAAACAATCGACTATTACCCAAATGGTATCACATCCGGTAGGAGTTCGTGGCAACTTCATGATAAAGACCATGGATATCTGTTCCCATTGTCACACCCCGACCGATGGCGGAATCATCGGGGCGGGACATGTAGACTGTTCATAAGCACAAGGTTGACTAGATTGAATATATTAAACATCAAATTTCATAACAAGTAGTCCAAACACAACCAAATCCAAGATAGAACAAAATTGAAAATACATAGAGTTCTTTTATTTAAATTAACTAAGTCCAATCCTATGTGTAGCACATCTTGAACAATCTCACACGTTAGAACCTGAAACATGAATAAAATAAAGTCAACTAAAAAGTTGGTGAGTATAACACATGTTTATATAGGTAGCATATAGTTTGTAAAACAAATCCTTACATAACATGATAAATAAGGCATTTATGGGGAGCAGATATTGTGTAACCATGCACAATCAAACCTTTGTAACTAGCATGCATAATTGTGTTGTCGGTATCAATCACCCCAATCTGGGTGGGTTTGTCAGACTCAATAGATCTATCATTGAAAACCGTCGGCTTGAATAGTTAATGATTGCACATAATCGCATACAAAGGTTAGCACACCTAGCACTCGGGCATAAAGCTCAAATTGCACACATGAATGTAAATAAGATTTGTACTTGTGTTGTTTGTGTAAATGTAAACATGTAATTTGAATAATGTTCATGTTCCACCCCAAAAATGTAAAAGAGTAAAAAGGGGCTATGTATACTCACTTGGTTTGAAGGCGTAGCTAACAAAGATACTAGGTAGACTAAAGATCCTTGAAATGCACGAGTTAACCTAAAGTGTAATGTGTATGGTATTAATAGTGTGCACAAGAGTTTAATTCTAAAGTTGTATTTGGACTTGTGTAAAAAGTCATTGATTTGTAATTGGAGTATTGAATAAAATATATAAAGTTTGAAAAAGTATTTTTAGAACATTTTGATTAAGGTTTGAGTTTGAATAATTAAATAAGTAATGTAAATAATTATTGTTTATGAAAACATTGTAAGTATTAGTTATAAGTTAGTATAATTAATTAATCGTTTTTGTTTAAATATAAATTAAATAAATAATCATTATTTTATTTATTTATTTATAAAATGTAACTTAACCATTTAAATACTTTTTAAATGAAAGGTTTGGCAATAATTGTTAATTAAATTTTATAAACTTTAAATAAATAATTTTCCATTAAATATTTGTTTTTTCTAGATAAGATTAAGTGTAATTTTTATAAAAATCAACTATTTTTATTTTGTAATCTAATCAGAATATTTATGGTTTGAAAAATATATAAAATTTATAGTTCTGCCAGGAATTTAACTCACACACGACCGTGCCTGGGAAGGGCACGATCGTGCTCAAACCACGGGCGCGGCCATGCTAGCCAGGGCGCGACCGTGTTGATCAAATTGAGGCTTAATTAACTAAATCATTAGGCACGACCGTGCCTTGGCCAAGCATGATCGTGTTTATGATCCTAAGACACGATTGAGATTAGTCAAAGGGAATGATTGGGTCTGGACAGGAGGACACGACCGTGCTGATAGTCGGCACGACCGCGCCTCATGAGGCACGACCGCGCTCGATGATTAGCGCGACCGTGTCTGTTCCAAATTAGGAACGAATTGACCGATTCTTATAATAACAGGGTTGGGAATCATAGGGCTTTTATTTACCGTGCTATTACGAGCCTTGTTATATAGATTAATTGTATGTAAGTCATGTTTAGAACTGGATTCGATTAAATCATTTTTGAACAAAACTTAGAGTCGGGTTTCGGACTAATTCTATATTGAGAGCCCAAATTAATATGGGGCTTTCGATCTATAGGCTAAATAGACTGTGGAAAGAGTTTCAATTACCCAGATGGACGACGAATTAATAGATGACGGTAGGAAGGAGTTCCGGCGTCGACGAGTTCGGTCTCCGACGTCTTCCACTGCACTTCCGGCTAAACCAGTGTGTTCAGGGGTTTCAGAGAGATTCTATGGAGCGATTGATCGAGGGAATTGCACTTTAGAATAGGAGGATTTTGGTTCAAGTGAAGGATTTTAGTTTTCTTTGAGATGAATCGATTTCTTTTGTCAGTTGTTATGATTGATAATATTATTGTCTTTGATAATGAAAGTGAAACGTATATCGGTTACGAAACTCAACGATTCTCGCGTTTAAAACTGATTTTACGTTTCATCTGATACTAGGCACGACCGTGCCCAAACGAGGCGCGACCGTGTTAAGGCACCAGGCGCGATCGTTCCAAAGCAAGTCGCGCGACCGTGCCAAAGCACTCGGCGCGACCGTGCCAGAACGAGGCGCGACCGTGTAACTTTGGTTTTTGACATATTTGTAAAAATAAATACTTATGTAGTGTTTTAGTAGGTTATAACCGTGTAAAATGTGCGGGTTAACATTGAAATATAGTATTTAATTGATGGTACGAAAAGGAATAAAACAGTGCATTAGAATTGAGTTTGAAATGCATTACATTGAATTGAAAATACGGATACTAAAATCAGAAATGTTACAGTCTCCCCATGTTGAGGGAATTTCGTCCCGAAATTTAGCTAGAGGAAACTACGGCATCAGTAAAAAGATGGGGGTACTTGAGCTTCATTTGGTCCTCTCGTTCCCAAGTGAATTCATGACCACGCTTAGACTCCCAACGAACTTTGACAATAGGAATACGACTTCGCTTGAGTTGTTTGATTTCACGATCCATAATTTCTACCGGTTTCTCAACGAAGTGCATCGTTTTGTCAATGTGCACGTCATCAAGCGGTATATGGAGATTCTCATCGGCGAGACATTTCTTCAGATTTGATACATGAAATGTGGGGTGTACATTGCTAAGAGATGGAGGTAATTCGAATTTGTAAGCCACTTTTCCAATCCTTTCAAGGATTTTGAATGGACCAACATAGCGAGGGGCTAATTTGCCTTTCTTTCCAAAACGGATCACACCCTTCCATGGGGACACCTTAAGAAGAACAAGGTCACCGACTTGGAATTCCAAGGGTTTTCGTCGTTTATCGGCATAACTCTTTTGCCGACTTCTCGCAGTTCGGATGTTGTCACGGATTTGAATAATCTTGTCGGATGTTTCTTGAATTAGCTCGGGACCGGTGATTTGTGCTTCACCAATCTCGTTCCAACAGATAAGAGAACGACACTTGCGACCATAAAGAGCTTCGAATGGACCCATGTTGATACTTGTGTGGTAGCTATTATTGTAAGAGAACTCAATGAGGGATAAATGTGAATCCCAATTTCCACCAAAATCGATTACACAAGCTCTAAGCATGTCTTCAAGTGTTTGGATTGTTCGCTCGGTTTGACCATCAGTTTGGGGATGGTAAGCCGTGCTCAAATCCAATCGTGTGCCAATAGCAGTTTGGAGAGATTGCCAAAATCGAGAAGTGAATCGGGCATCTCGATCGGATATTATGTTCAAGGGAACACCATGACGGCTCTCAATTTCATCAATGTAAATTCGGGCTAGTTTTTCAACCCGATAGTCTTCATGGATAGGCAAGATATGAGCAGATTTGGTGAGACGATCAATGATCACCCAAATGCTATCATAACCACTCGAGGTGCGAGGGAGTTTGGTAATAAAATCCATAGCTAAGTTTTCCCATTTCCACACGTGAATTTCTGGTTGTTCAAGTAAACCAGAAGGACGTTGATGTTCGGCTTTGACTTTGGAGCAGGTTAAACATTTGGCAACATAAAGAGCAATGTCTTTTTTCATACCGGGCCACCAATATTGTTGGCGAAGATCTTGGTACATTTTATCCGCCCAGGATGAATAGAATAACGAGTCTTGTGAGCCTCGTTCATGATAAATGTACGGAGATCATCGCGATCGGGAATCCGAATACTGTTCAAGTAATAAAGTAAGCCATTGGGTTTTGATTCAAGCAGAAGTTCAACACCACACGACATTTCTTCGTACATGTTAGCCTCGGTAACTGAGACGTGTTGAGCTTCTAAGATGCGGTTTTGGATGTCGGTTTGAATTCGAACACTTTGAAGCATGACATGGTTCTTTCGACTAAAAGCGTCGGCTACAACATTCGCTTTGCCAGGATGGTAACGAATCTCGCAGTCATAGTCGTTAAGGAGTTCAACCCAACGTCATTGCCTCATAGTGAGTTCCTTTTGATTGAAGATGTGTTGGAGACTTTTGTGGTCGGTGAACACCACACATTTTGTGCCATATAGATAATGTCTCCAAATATTTAATGCGAATACGACCGCACCCAACTCGAGATCGTGCGTCGTATAATTCTTCTCATGAATCTTAAGTTGCCTTGATGCATAAGCGATTACTTTGCCTCGTTGCATAAGAACACAACCAAGACCTTGGTTAGAAGCATCATAGTAGACAACTAAATCATCATTCCCATCAGGGAGGGTCAAAATGGGAGCATTGCACAACTTTTGCTTAAGGGTTTGGAAAGCTTCTTCTTGCTTTGGTCCCCATTCATAAGTCTTACCCTTGTGGGTCAAAGCGGTAAGGGGGACAACAATTTTAGAGAAGTTTGAGATGAAACGACGGTAATATCCCGCAAGACCCAGAAATGAACGAACTTCAGTGGGAGTCTTTGGGGTATTCCAATTCTTAACCGTTTCGATCTTAGCAGGGTCAACATGAGTACCCTTGTCGTTGACAATGTGACCAAGAAATTGAACTTCTTTTAACCAAAATTCACATTTGGAGAATTTGGCACATAGTTGTTCTTTCTTCAAGAGATCCAAGACCAATCTAAGATGTTGCTCATGATCGACTTTAGTCTTGGAATAGATTAAGATGTCATCGATGAAAACGATCATGAACTTATCAAGGTACGGTTTGCACACACGATTCAGGAGATCCATGAAAACTGCGGGTGCATTGGTTAGTCCAAAAGGCATAACCATGAACTCGTAATGACCATACCTTGTTCGAAAGGCAGTCTTTGGAATATCGTCTTCTTGCACACGGAGTTGGTGATAACCATATCGAAGATCAATCTTCGAAAAGCAAGTAGAACCTTGAAGTTGATCAAAGAGGTCATTAATTCTAGGTAAAGGATAACGGTTTTTGATACTAAGCTTGTTGAGTTCGCGGTAGTCAATACACATGCGAAATGATCCATCCTTCTTTTTAACGAATAAGACGGGTGCACCCCACGGTGAATGACTCGGACGGATGAATCCCTTGTCGGAGAGCTCTTGAAGTTGACTTGCAAGTTCTTGCATTTCAGAAGGTGCAAGACGGTATGGATCTCTAGCCACGGGGTTAGCTCCGGGCACAAGATCAAAGCGAAATTCTACTTGGCGAACGGGGGGAAGGCCGGATAAGTCTTCGGGGAATACTTCAGGAAAATCTCGGATAATGGGGATATCTTGAATACTCTTATTTTTAACATCCTTTTGAACGATATGGGCCAAAAAGGCCACGTTCTTCTTTCGTAAGTAATTTTGAGCAGTAGTGCATGACATTAATTTAAGCCCTTTGCAAGGCTTTTCACCAAAGACTCTCAACGTTTCTCCCGATGGTAGAGGTATTCGAATACACTTCTCAAAGCAAATGACTTCGGCATGATGATTCGATAGCCAATCCATGCCTATGATGATATGAAAGCTCCCTAGTGGCATTGGAACAAGGTTGATTGGGAATGTGTGATCATTAAGTTCTAAAGAGCAATCATAGATAATGGATTCCATTGTAAGGGAGTCACCATTTGCTACCTCAACGGTGAAGGTTTTCTCTAATTGGGATCGTGTCTTTGCAAGTAAAGGTTCAAAATTAGGTGACACAAAACTTTTATCGGCACCGGTATCGAATAAAATGGAGGCATATTGACTATTAACAAGAAACGTACCATTGACCACGTCAATGTTGGCTTGAGCTTCATTGGCGTTTATGTTGAAAGCACGCCCACGAGCGCCACCTTGTCTAGAATTGACTAACTTTGGGCATTGATCACGGAAATGGTTCGGGTTGCCACACTCATAACATGCTGGCCCATTTGCAATAGCAGGTACGCCTTGATTAGCCACTTGGGTGTTGGTTTGGTTTGGTGAGTTGACTTGGCTCACAAGAGCTTTGGTCCTACAAACATTAACTGTATGGCCATATCTCCCACAATAAGCACAAAGGCGACATGGGATGCTTTGGGGATGATGGTAGTTGCAGGTGGCACAAAGTTGGTAGATTCCAACATATGGATTTTTGGCCGGTGCTTGAACCATAGGTGCAGCTTGGTTAATAGGAATAGCAGGAGTGACCACAACATAGTTTCTAGTCTTCCTTTTCCTATTATTGCGGGAGGGTTTAGTTGTGGCTTCTTTATTGTGGGTAGGAGGGGTTATAGTGTCATAAACTTTCTTGGTGCCCTTTTTAGTAAGAGTCCCCACCTTCACATGATTATCGGTTAAGGTAGCGGACAAACGGATGGCATCTTCAAGTGTCGCGGGATTCCTTCCTAGGACAGTATCTTGAATTTGTCTAGGTAGTCCCCCAATATACTTTTCAATGCAGCGGAACAGAGGAGTGACCATGTGGGGCACAAGAAGACTCAACTTATGGAACCGAGTCGTATACGCCAAGTTTTCACCACTATCTTGGGCAAGATCCCAAAATTCGGCTTCAAGTTTCTTTACTTCATTTCGAGGACAGAATTCCTCGGTCATTAGCCTTTTAACCTCATCCCAAGGTAAGGCCATTGCTACATCCACACCTCGATTTCTCTTCTCCCCATTCCACCACGTGAGTGCCCGTTTTTGTAGGACACTTGTGGCATGACGAACACGAAGGTTGTCGGGGCAGTCACTATTGAGAAAGGTATTCTCAATGCTTTCGAACCATTGAAGGAGTCCAGTAGCTCCTTCAGTACCATAGAACTTGAGGGGATTGCACGAGTTGAAGTGCTTGAAGGTGCATTGAGATGGGTTGTTACCACCATTTCCACCATTTCCATCATTACCACTATTACTACCATTTCCACCGTTGTTGCCATTGGTGGCACTATTAGCTTGAGTGAGTTGTGTCACGAGTTGTGCAAGAATAGCAGCAATGTCGGTATTGGCGTTGGCCACGGGAGCACGACGAGGAGGCATTCTACAGAATTTCACAAGACAAGAAAAGATGTAAGAACTCATGAGAATTGTTTGGATTTAATAGAATAAGGTAACAAGATAAATAGATAATCATAGTTTGGATTGTACTCAAATAGTGAAATAATCACTCGAATACTAGGACACATTAAGGTTAATTAAACTTATATAATTTTTAAGGAGACATGCTTTAGCCTATAAGTAAACACTCATCTCGAGAATTCCCAAGAAAGCATACGGGTCCCTCGGTTGATTGGGATTTATGCGAAATGCTTTCCTAGACAGAAAACCCAAAATACAGGTGTCACTCTTCCAGATTGCACGTGTCCTCAAATAATTAACAAAGCTTAAAAACCTTAACGAGGAAATAAAAAAAATTTTATGGATTTAGCTTCATGAAGATTCCACATGCTAAGAAGAATATAGCATGTAACACATATAATATAGCACATAATCATATAAACATTATGAGGTTTTAGGATATAGAAAGAGATATTGTTTATTTTATTTATTATTTAAGTATATACTAATAAGTCATGGATTTTTAATAAATAAGTCATCAAATAAAATAATAACTAATCATAGTAAGCATGTAGCACATAGCATGTAACACATATAATATAGCACATAATCATATAAACATGAAGCATAGCATAGGTAGGTGTCCAAAAGTTATAGTCTAGGTCAAGGTGTCTAATAACCTAATTCCCTATAACCAAGGCTCTGATACCAATCTGTCACACCCCGACCGATGGCGGAATCATCGGGGCGGGACATGTAGACTGTTCATAAGCACAAGGTTGACTAGATTGAATATATTAAACATCAAATTTCATAACAAGTAGTCCAAACACAACAAAATCCAAGATAGAACAAAGTTGAAAATACATAGAGTTCTTTTATTTAAATTAACTAAGTCCAATCCTATGTGTAGCACATCTTGAACAATCTCACACGTTAGAACCTGAAACATGAATAAAATAAAGTCAACTAAAAAGTTGGTGAGTATAACACAGGTTTATATAGGTAGCATATAGTTTGAAAAACAAATCCTTACATAACATGATAAATAAGGCATTTATGGGGAGCAGCTATTGTGTATCCATGCACAATCAAACCTTTGTAACTAGCATGCAAAATTGTGTTGTCGGTATCAATCACCCCAATCTGGGTGGGTTTTTCAGACTCAATAGATCTATCATTGAAAACCGTCGGCTTGAATAGTTAATGATTGCACATAATCGCATACAAAGGTTAGCACACCTAGCACTCGGGAATAAAGCTCAAATTGCACACATGAATGTAAATAGGATTTGTACTTGTGTTGTTTGTGTAAATGTAACATGTAATTTGAATAATGTTCATGTTCCACCCCAAAAATGTAAAAGAGTAAAAAGGGGCTATGTATACTCACTTGGTTTGAAGGCGTAGCTAACAAAGATACTAGGTAGACTAAAGATCCTTGAAATGCACGAGTTAACCTAAAGTGTAATGTGTATGGTATTAATAGTGTGCACAAGAGTTTAATTCTAAAGCTGTATTTGGACTTGTGTAAAAAGTCATTGATTTGTAATTGGAGTATTGAATAAAATATATAAAGTTTGAAAGAGTATTTTTAGAACATTTTGATTAAGGTTTGAGTTTGAATAATTAAATAAGTAATGTAAATAATTATTGTTTATGAAAACATTGTAAGTATTAGTTATAAGTTAGTATAATTAATTAATCGTTTTTGTTTAAATATAAATTAAATAAATAATCATTATTTTATTTATTTATTTATAAAATGTAACTTAACCATTTAAATACTTTTTAAATGAAAGGTTTGGCAATAATTGTAAATTAAATTTTATAAACTTTAAATAAATAATTTTCCATTAAATATTTTTATAAATGTCTTGAACGTGCATGGTGGTTGCTGATTCTGCTGGTTTTGCTGGCTTGGATTTAGAAATATAACATAGGATTGTGATTATAAAGCTTAGGAAAGTCGCTTTAACAGATGAATTGACCTCACTAGTCAATGGTTATAGCATTTACCTGCAACATTCTGTGCTTCTAGAGCCTCGGGCACACTATCGTTGATTAGTGCCGCCAGCTCTGCTGCTGTCATGTTGATGGTACCTCGGCCACCAGCACGACCTCAACGTTCTCTTCCCAACATGATTCTTCACATTCACAAATACAAAACAATGAGAAATATATAGCATATTAAACATTATTTATGTACAAGTAAGGAAATACAACATCTAATATTTTGAAAATGAAATAAATTGTAAAGCTACAAAAATGAATAACTCAAAATATTAAACTTCTCATGCTTTTGATGAGTGGGAACAACCTTACCCATCTAGGTTTGAAAAGAGAAATAACATAAACGAAAACATGAATGAAAAGGAAAGATAGAATAGAAAGATCATCAAACATCCTCGTCACCGGAAGAAACGTATGACTGTGCATCATCGATATCCACTGGTTCCTCCTCGGGTGGCTCCTCCTCTAAGGGCTCCTCCTCTTCGTCCGAAAGTGGAATATCCTCTGGAAATAGGGCTGCTTGCAGTTGGGCTTCCAAGTGGGTCACTCTCTCCCGAAGTCCTTCAGCAACATGGTCTGCTACTTGCAGCTGGGCTTCCACATGAGTTACTCTCTCTAGAATCCCTCCTACATCATGGTCCGAGGTGTCCACTCTTGTCTCCAAGTGTGTAACATGATCCACCAAATGGTTATGGACCTGATCTGTCACTGCTAGCTCAGCAGTCAAAAGCTCTATCCCTACCTTGTTTTCTTCCACTTGTGGCTCTCGTTCTAGAATGCCGGGTATCTCATCCGTGGCTTCCTTCATCTCTTTTAATTCCTTAGTTATGATAAACACAAAAGCTTGCTCCATGGTGCATGGCAAGCTTGGCAAAGTGGAGGATGAGGAAGTTGAACAAAAATAGGGTGATGGTACATTTCCCATCTCGATCCACCTTTGGATCATCTTCGGATATGCACTCCAATTAAGTGTTGTGTTCCTGGTTTGTGCATTACTTGGTTCACCCTGTTCCACCGAATTGTCACTAGAACTAGTCCGGCGCCTTTTGGGCTCCGGGGATGACAAGGTAGATGTCTTAGGTGATGGTGGTGGGGTTGACGACATGATCCTGTAATGTAATACATAAGTGCCAAACATCCAAATGTTTATGACATGTAACTAATGTGTGAGGTTATAGTCTAGTATGCAATCCTAGTTCTCTATAACCAATGGCTCTGATTCCAATCTGTCACACCCCCAATTTCAACTAATGGAGTTTTACCGTTTGGGAAGTGACAAACCAGGATCGCAGTCATTAGTTACATTGAACGACACTATATGGGACTAAAATGAAAATATCATATCAATCAGAGTTAATGCGGAAGCGTATAAAGAAAAATAAATGCGCAAAACAAACGCTCCCAAAAAGTCTAGTCCAAACAGAAATGAAATAGTCCAAACAGAATTAAAACAATCCGAATGTAATAAAATAACATTCAAAACTAGGACTCCATACATGGTCCTATATGTGCACCTGTGCCTTATCTTAGCAACCTGACAAAAAAATGTAAGAAAAGATGTCAAAACGAGGTTGGTGAGTTCACAGGTTTCAATATGTATATAAACGTTTACCAAATTTATTGTAAAATATCAACGGGTAGCTAACCCATGTTCATGTTTGCTATTACCCTCGCAACCGTAAACTGACTTTAGAATGCCTCCCACCAGGCCTATCAACCACGGTGCACGTTTAGGTCAATATTGCACCCGTTCGATATCCAATCGAGTTAGCGCGACTAACGCGGGTGAGGTTTGCCAAACCCAGTAGTACTACCCAACATATCTCTCTATTCTCATATTTAAACGGTTCGATGTGAGGACTTTCATGATAGAGTTTACGCATAGTAATAACAAGTGATACATAATGAAGTACAAAAATCAAAAAGAGTTTGCATCATGTTTTCTCCCCCAGTTTAAAACAGTAAAAGGGGCCGTGAAAACTCACCTGATTGCGTAGGTAGTAATCACACAAGTACGAGACCGAAATCTCAAGCGTTAGCCCGACACGGCTCACGAATGCCAGAGAATTACAACATAATTATTAGGGATATAATGGGAATATGTGATAACAACACGGAAGATTGAACGTCCTAAAGAAACGCTCTAATAATCAAGAGTAGACGAACGTGTCCACGGGAAAAAGAATTTTTTTTAAATTAACCAATTAAGAAAACTACGGTTTGCGACGAGTGACAAATAGTAAAATATAATGAATATATTCGAGCGATTCCGCCATTAAATAATGGCCTAAGAAAATAATCTAATATATATATATATATATATATATATATATATATATATATATATATTATCTTTAGATTTATCAAAGTATCCCAATAGCAATTACGTGACAAAAATAATAAGTCTATTATTTTAATCAAGCATATACACGCGTATAATAAATAAATAAATTATTTATACATTTGAAACGTCTCCCCATATTTACAAACGTAGTGAAACGATATTTAGATAACAAGTATTTTAACTAGGGTCACGGATTGAAATATATCATTTTATTTGGAGTCATGGGTTTAATAATAATATAATATATTATTATAATATTGCAAACATAAGGGTTTTGTTAATCGCCCCGTTTCTAGTAGGTGGGTGAGTTTAATTTCAAAAACATTAAGTTTAAGAGTGTTAATTTCTGTTTAAAATCGCCAAAACCCTAGGTTTTGAATCACGAATCCAATTGATCAATTTCGATAATATTAGAGGTTGGAATCATAGGGCTTTAGTTAAATGGGAAATTTCGAATATGCGTATATGGTTTAATTTCATTCACGAAGAGTCTAATATCAAAAGCCCCACTTTCATTAACCCTAGGTTAGTGATTTTGAACGATTTGATGTTAATTGATAAAATTAATATAGGGCTTTTACAGAGAATCAATTTGTGAATCTAGCCATTTGATTTAATTGGATTAAAATCGGGTCTAGGATGGTGATCGATTAAACCATAAACGCATGAACCCTAGATTCTGGTTCATGTTAAAATCGTTGTTGTAAGCCCTAATTTGCATAGGGATTTCCATCTATGAATAAAAATGAAGCTAAAGGAGGGTTTAGTTACCAGAAACAGATTCGAATTGAGAGTGCTCGAGTAGAATAGGTGTCGACCGCAACTGGTTTGATCTCCGGCGACTTCTGCTACGATTTTGGTCAAATTGATGCGTGTTACAGCTTCTAATGGATGCGACTAAGGTGTGTGGGAGTTCGATTGGTGAAAATAATACGAGCATTCGCCGAATTTGACGAATTCGTGATGTGGGTCGATGGTTACGCCTTCACCCCTCATAATTGAGCTTGAATTCGAATCAATGACAGTGTAATGGCTCTAATGAGGGGCGTTTATGATAGAGGTCGTGTATTTCGGTTACAATTCCCACGAATTTCCGTTATAAGATTCGAATTTGGGTCTAATGATTACGGGTTTGACTTGTAAAAGTCAACATGGTTCATTCTCCCTTGATTTTGACTTCTAAAGTCAACAGATTGAGTTTAGATAATTATCATAACCAGTCCCTGTAGTTCTAGTTTAAGTATTAGCAGAAATAGTCCCTAGGGTTTAAGATTAGGTTAAATGGGTTAGGATTTAACAGAATACTTAACGGGATTTCTAACGGAGTTAACTTAAAAAGTCGGATTGTCACAATTGTTACCGACAACACATTTTGGTTTTTGCATGCTAGTTACAAAGGTTTGATTATACAATTTGGTTTCATAATAGTAACTCTCCATAATTGCCATATTAACCATGATATGTATGGATTGTATATATCTAATTAAAAACATATGTATGCTTACCAACTTTTTAGTTGACATTATTTTAATCATGTTTCAGGTACAAATATATGAGTTGATCAAGACATGCTTCATTTAAGTCGTGGACCTAGTTTAATTAAATAAAGAACTTATGTATTTCAATTTATGTACTTTGTTGGATTTTGTTTGGTTTGAATTATGAAATGAAATGTGATCAACTGGTTCACTAAATTGTAATATATTAAACATCACATTTCATTTCATAATTCAAACCAAACAAAATCCAACAGTAACACCTCAAATTTTCTATAATAATTAAAGTCTACGGGTTAAACTGTAAATTTCCAAAGTTGAGGGACTAAAATGAAATATCTGAAAATGATGCGGATGTCGGACCGACATTTTGCCCCCTTGTCGGTCTGACATGTCTTGAGGAAGCAATGAACCATGAGGTGACACAAGTCCAATGACTCAGTTGATGACTCAGCTTGATGTCGGACCGACATATCCTTAATGTCCAAATATGTCAGTCTAACATTTGTGCGTCAAGGCAAATAGGCCGACATAGGGGATGTCGGACCGTTATGCGTGTGATGTCGGTCCGATATCTACCCCGAATTCAGCCTATAAATTGATGGATCGACCCCAGCCATTCTACACACACTAAAACACACTCACCAACACACACTTAACCTAGAAATTCATGCCAAGGTTCCGATACGCGTTTAGATGTCCGATTTCTAGCCTTATGCCTTCAAATTGCGGTAGATAGTGCTGAGGTAAGGTTCCAACAACTTGGTTACTAACTGTTAGGACATAGATTGTATGACAAAAGCTTTGTAATAGTTTAGGTCTTATTGTCTTTATGTTTTTATGTAATTGTTTATTTTTTATCTAAGTATTAGTACAAGTTCTGCTAGAGGCGAACTTGATAAGTTCGCTTAGTCTATTAGAGGCGAACTTGTTAAGTTCGCCTAAGCATCTTTGAAGCGAACTTGTTAAGTTCGCTATTGCAGAACGTGTGTCTATAAATAGAGATTTTACAGAGTCTGTTGAGTACGAATGTGTTAGGACATAGTTTGTAATGACAAAAGCTTGTAATAGTTAGATTTTATGTCTTTATGTTTTTGTTTTGTAAATGTCAAATGTCACTGTGTTTTACAAATATAGCCTAGAGGCGAACTTGTTAAGTTCACCTGGTCTATCAGAGGCGAACTTAATAAGTTCGCTTAAGTCTAACTGAGGCGAACTTGTTAAGTTCGCTTAAGCTGTTAGAGGCGAACTTAATAAGTTCGCCTATATCAGGTCAGTTATCTATATATATGTTTACAGAGTCAGTCGTTCAAGAGAGATCAGAACATAACCAAATAGAACAGAGAAGTCCGATTGAGTCTGTAAACATCATTGTGATTTGAAATATGAATTGAGAAGGTTATTTACTTGCTTGTTTGCATTGTCTTTTATGCATATAAACGTTGACTCGTTGGATTCCGCACTCCGAGTAAACGTCATGTCTTATCACGAGATCGATCCTTAGAAGTGCCATAGGGACCTACAAGTGGTATCAGAGCTTTTGCTCGTGATTCTTGTTGATTCTAGACGATTTTATATGCAAATTGAAATCAAATTCATCATTTTTTAGTTTTTCATTTCAATGGAGTTTTCAAGAGTGATTTTGATTTGATTTGGTGTTTTTGAAGAGGATTATGATGAAATTGATCCGATAGAAAGCTTCTAATTGATAAATTACACAATCCTACGGTCCAATTTTGTTTAATTCATTCAATTCAGTGATTAATGACGATTTTTGGATGTTCTTGGTTCGCGATTTTGGTCTGAAGAAGTTCTTGATCTTGATTCTGTTACGGCAAGCGAACTTGCTGATTTCTGTGCAGGCGAACTTAGCAAGCGAACTTGTCAAGTTCGCTTCTCACAGGGTTAAGCGAACTTATTTTAGGCGAACTTAATCAGATTGTTGAATTCTGATTTAAGCGAACTTATTAAGTTCGCTTCTCATTAAGTTCTCTTGGGAGTATTATAGACGAACTTATTATCTTCGCCTGAGGGTAAGACTGTTCAGCACTTGGAAATTTTTCAGAATTTTTTTAAAAAAATGGCAAATATGGTTCAAGTCACGAATATGTTCAATTATGACAATGAGATCGGTACATCTCAAAAACCTTCGAAGTTGTTGAATCTAGCAGATTATTCTAATTAGAAAGATCGGTTTGACCAGTTCGTATCTTTTACCGATACTAGTTTGTGGATTCCGATTTTGGAAGGATATACGCATCCTACTTATTCGTGGATGGGAAAGGATGATGTTTCGAAGCCGGTGTCAATGTTAACTACTGAAGAGAAGTTGTTATTTGATAGGGAAAAGAAAGCGATGGCTAGTATTTCGATGTCTCTTCCAAAGGAAATATATCATAGTTTTAAACAGTTCAAGTCTTCTCAACAACTGTGGGAAGCATTACAGAAAAGGTGTGAAGTAAGTTTGGATGTGAAGAAGAGTAGAAAGGAGCTACTAAAGAAGCAGTTCCTGGTCTTTAAACATTTTCAAAATGAATCCTTGGATGATCTTGCTACAAGATTCTATCATCTTCTTAGTGAACTGACTAGTGCATCTGTGGTGTATGAGACTGAGGAAATCAATGATAAATTCTTGGAGGCTTTACCATCAAAATTTGATGTGTATACGGTTTTAATCAAAGAGAATATTAAGTACAAAACCATGTCTCTTGAAGAAGTTCTAGGGAAGATTCAGTCACATGACATGAATATGAAGAAGAAAGAGACTAATATGGAGCATATCTAGGATCTCTCAATGTATTTTACCAAATCTACTGGTAAATCTGGTGCTGGAGTGGCATTCTTTTCTGGTGATGCTCAAGAGTCTTCAAATGATCAGTGTTCTGGAGTTCCAATTTATTCTGGTCATTCAAGCCATTCTGGAGTTTCTGCGACTACAGCTTCAACATCATCTGGATCTCATTTGAATCAGAAAGTTGCTGATGATTATCTTGCTATGTTTTCATCTTTCATGGCATCATATGAGAATTTTATTGGAGGGAAAATACATGATCCTGAGGTTATAGAAGAAGATTTCAGACAGATTGACCCTTTTGATCTGGAAGAAATGAATATCCAATGGAATATGGCTATGTTGATGCGCCAAGCTAAAGATTTCGTAAAGAAAACTGGCAGAAAATATATTTGTTCAAATAGTCGATCTCGTATGGGTTTTGATAAGAGCAAAGTTCGTTGTTACAACTGCCAAGAGAATAATTTTCAAAACAATCAGCCTAACTTTCAGCATAATCGGAATCAATCACATGGTTCTTCTGGTAATACAAATCATGCATTTGCATCATCAGCATTGGTTACTTAAAACGACGAAAACTATGACTGGGGCATTCATCTGGAAGACTTGGTGCGTGCTGTGAGTCAGGCTTTTGTTGCAGAAATTCATTCTGAAAAACCAGAGGAGTCTACTGATGATGAAAGTTCTAGTGATGATTCGTGTGATAGTGATAGTGTTCCAAGCGTTGATGATGAGGTAGAACAAGGGCAGAATATTGATTCTGATGCTGCATCAGGTGTTGCTGAGGAGGATATTGTTCTTACAGAAAATGCTTCAGAGAATATTCCCATTGCCAAAGTATTCATGGCAGACATGTCTGATCCGTCAAAGGTAAAAGACTCTGTTTGTCATATTTACTGTTCTAACTGAATTTCTGTTAAAGATAAACTGCAAAAGGTCATAAATGATAACACAAACTTGATTTGTGACATGAAATCAATGCATTCAGTTAATCAGAAACTGAAAGATAATGATAAGTTGTGCATTGATAGAATTGAGTCTTTGAAAAGAGACTTAAATTCTCTTGGGCTAAAATACAAAGAACAGGGTTATCATCAGATATGGCTTATGCTGAGATAGAAAAACGTAATGAAATTGTTGCTTAAAAGAACAAAGAAATATCTGACAAAGAATCTGAAGTGATCAAACTTCATAGAAAGATGGAAAATTTTGAAAATTCTTCGGTTATTTTGGATTATTTTAACTCAAATGCTGATCCTACTAAGCGTGTTGCTGGTATTGGATTTATTCCTCCACCGTTTAATGCAAATTATGTGGTGGAACCTGAAATCATAAATGAAGAGGAGATAGATCCAAAAACTGTGTTAAAGGTGAATCCGGTAACTGGGGAGGATATGGTGTATGAGTCTGATTCTGAAGATGAGATGTTCAATGAAAAGAAGGTTGAGGGCATTCCAAAAGAAGTGAAAATTGATGAACCAACAGTTGTTAAAACTGTTACCCGGGATAGATGCATTATGACTGAACCCTAAGAGGTGAAAGTTGTTCCAACTGAACTTTCTCCAATCTTACAGTCAAGTGGGTTTGTTGCGGCTGGTTATCAAAAAGTAAATTCTTCAAAGGTGCCAACACAGACTTATGTTCCAAAGAAGCCGATAAATTGTTCTGGACATTCCTCTGAAGCTTATTCCTCTGATGGATCCTCAAATTCAAAGAAAACTCTTATTTCAAAACTTATCAAGAAAAAAGAGTGTGTTTTCATTGCAACGAGGCTGGTCACATTCTAATCAACTGTCCATACAAGAACCAGGGTAAAATGAAGATTGTTCCTTCACAACCGAAAGTGGTGAAGATTCTGAAAAGAAAAGATGAGGGAAAGTCGTCATCTAGCTTGGAGAAAAATTTGCCTGCTCAATCTTTTGTTAAATCCTCTGGATTTAAACAACATGATAAATTGAATCCTAAATCTTTTGTATGCAAAGAGAAACTTGAGATTCCTCATGTTGGAATTTCAAAAGATTCTTCACAGGAGGTTAAATTGTCTAGACCTCAAAGGAGAAGAAGAAACCGAAAATTGAAGAAAATTATGGTAACATCCGAATCTGACAATAATATATCAAATAATGTTTTTCAAAATAATGAAAATGGATCTTCTTTGAAAAAGTCTGATTGTCAAACTTCTGTTCCAAAAGTGAATGATAAGATTGATTGTAAATTACAAGAAGTTGTTTATTTTGATCAAACTGGACGACCCAAGACCACGATGGCTTGGGTTCCTATTTCTAACGGTTTCTCGTTGTTTACGTAGGGACAACCAAGGAGGACTATCAACAATACATGGTATGTGGATAGTGGTTGCTCTCGACATATGACAGGGAATGTTAGATTGCTTGAGGATGTAAAACAAATTGATGGAGGTTATGTCGCTTTTGCGGGTAATAAAGGCGGGTACATAACTGGACAGGGAACGTTAAAGAATGACAAAGTCAAATTTGAAAAGGTGAATTATGTTGAGCAGCTGGAACACAATCTTTTAAGCGTATCACAAGTCTGTGACAAGAAGTTTTCGTTCCATTTCAACGATACTGAATGCTATATTCTGAAACCGGGCTTCATGATTCCTGATGAATGGATTCTCATGAAGGCTCCAAGGAGAAATGACACGTATGTCCTTGACATGAGTGTTGCCACTACAACGGATTCAATTCCAACTTGTTTACTCACCAAGGCGTCAAAATCTGATTCAATATTGTGGCACAGGAAGCTAGCTCACATTAACTATAGGAAGATGAACTACATTGTTAGGAATGATTTGGTTCTTGGTATTCCAAAGATGAAATTCTCAGTTCCTGGTGATTGTATTCCTTGCAAGAAGGGGAAGCAAAGAAAGAAATCTCACAAATCTAAATCGACGAATTCTATCGTAACACCTTTGGAGTTGCTGCATATGGATTTGTTCGGTCCTATCAGTATCAGGACCATTGGTGGAAAATCATACTGCTTGGTAGTAACTGATGATTACTCCAGATTTTCATGGGTTAAGTGTCACACCCCGACCGATGGCGGAATCATCGGGGCGGGACATGTAGACTGTTCATGAGCACAAGGTTGGCTAAATTGTAATATATTAAACATCAATTTCATTTCAATTAATCCAAACACAACCAAATCCAAGAAAGAACATAATATGAAATACACAAAATCCTTTATTCAAATTAACTAAGTCCCAAAGCCTATGTGAAGCAAATCTAGATCAATTCACACATTTATACCTGAAACATGAATAAAATAAGGTCAACTAAAAAGTTGGTGAGCATACACAGGTTTGTATATAGATAGCATATAGTTTGTAAATAAACAAATCCTTACATATCATGATAAAATAAGGCATTTATGGGGAGCAACTATTGTGTACCAAGTACAATCAAACCTTTGTAACTAGCATGTAAAATTCTGTTGTCGGTAACAATCACCCTACCTGGGTGGGTTTGTCAGACTCAATAGATCTATCATTGTTTACCGTCGGCTTGAATAGTTAATGATTGCACATAATCGCATACAAAAGTTAGCACAACTAGCACTCGGGCATAAAGCTCAAATTGCACACATGAATGTAAAGGGGATTTGTATTTGTGTAGTCTGTGTAAATGTAAACAATAGTATTGTATAATGTTCATGTTCCACCCCAAAAAGTGTAAAAAGGTAAATGGGGCTATGTAATACTCACATGGTTTGAAGGCGTAGCTAACACGAAATACTAGCAAGAATTGAGATCCTTGTAATGCACAACGTTAACCTAGTGTGGAATGTATATAGGATTAATAGTATGTTCAATATTCTATGTTTAAGTCTTGGATTGAATTGATTGTGTGTGTAAAGCTTGTGGTTTGTACTTGAATAGTGTTGTATAAATTAGGGTTTGAGTTTGAAATAACTAATAAAACAAAATTATTATTTATAAAAATAAGTTAAGTATTAGAGGTACCTAACTAAATGATTTTTGTTCAAATGTAGATTAAATAAATAATCGTTACCTTATTTATTTATTTGTAACCTAGTCATTTAGTTGTATTAGATGTCTTAAAATAATTATAAATGTATTTACTTTATTTTCAAAAAAATGTTTAAGTAAATGATGTAAATAATATTTAAGTGTAGGGTTTAAATATGAATTTAATTTTGTAAGTTTTAAATAATTAATTTCTATTTATTTATTTTATAAAATCATTTATTTTTATTTAAAAGTTAATTTGAAATACTTATTGTTTTTAATTTATGGAAATAATTATTCAGCTAAGATTTTTTTTTCACACACGACCGTGCCTGGAACAAGGCACGATCGTGCTAGGACCACTGGCGCGACCGTGCTAGTCAGGGACGCGACCGTGTTGATCAAACAGAATATATAATTGGGCTGTTCACTAGGCACGATCGTGTCTTGGGCCAGGCACGACCGTGTCTAGGGTTTTGAGGCATGACCAAGTCTAGCCAAGGGCATGACTGGGTCTGAGTGTGTGAGGCACGACCGCGATGGTATTTGGCGCGACCGTGTCTCATGGAGCACGACCGCGCTAGAATGCTAGCGCGACCGTGTCTATTCCAAAACAGATTCAATTTGACTAATTCTTATATTGTAAATGTTGGGATTTATGGGGCTTTCACCCATTAGATCATCACGAGTCTTTTTGTATAAATTAATTGTATTTACAACGTGTCTAAGGTTCGATTCGATTAAATCATTTTTAACGAAAATGTAGATTCGGGTTCGTGGTGATTTTCCATAATGAAAGCCCAAATTAACATGGGGCTTTTGATCTATGAACTGAATCGAATGAGAAGAAGGTTTCAATTACCCGAAAGTGTAGCAAATTGATATAGAACGGTAGAGAGGAGTTCTGGCGTCGGCGAGCTTGGTTTCCGGCGTCTTCTACTACGATTCCGGTTGCTTCAAGTGGGTCAGTAGCTTCTGGGAGGATCGTTTGTGCATTTGCTTGGGAGAATTGCAAACAAATTGGGGAATTCGATGGTCTAGTGAACGATTTTGATGATTATTAGATGAATTGATGTAATTCCGTTTATTTGTTGTAATTATGTTGATCAAGTGGCTTAACTCTGTTTGTTAATAGTTGGAACATGTAAAACGGTTACGAAATCGAACGTCTCTGTGATTAAAGGCTGAATTTACGTTTCAACTAATGAGAGGCGCGACCGTGCCAAGGCACCAGGCGCGACCGTTCCAAAGCAAGTCGCGCGACCGTGCTAAAGCACTTGGCGCGACCGTGCCAGAACGAGGCGCGACCATGCCTATTAGGGTTTTCTTGTTACTTTTCAACATCAGACCTTGTAACTTTTGTTTTTGACATATTTGTATAAATAGATACTTATGTAGTGTTTTAGTAGGTTATAACCGTGTAAAATTTGTGGATTAGCATTGAAATATTGTATTTAATTGATGGTACGAATATAACAAAACAGTGCACTAGAATTGGGTTTGAAATGCATTACATTGAATTGAAATACGGATACTAAAAATCAGAAATGTTACAGTCTCCCCATGTTGAGGTAATTTCGTCCCGAAATTTTTCTAGAGGAAGTGACGGCATCAGTAAAAAGATGGGGGTAGTTGAGCTTCATTTGGTCCTCTCGTTCCCAAGTAAATTCAGGAGCACGCTTAGATTCCCAACGAAGTTTGACAATAGGAATATGACTTCGCTTCAGCTGTTTGATTTCACGATCAATGATTTCCACTGGTCTCTCAACGAAGTGCATCGTTTCGTCAATGTGCACATCGTCAAGGGGTATGTGAAGATTTTCATCAGCAAGACATTTCTTCAGATTAGACACGTGAAATGTAGGATGCACATTGCCAAGTGATGGAGGTAAATCAAGTTTGTAAGCCACTTTCCCAATCCTTTCAAGAATCTTAAATGGACCCACGTAGCGAGGTGATAATTTGCCTTTCTTTCCAAAACGGATCACACCCTTCCACGGAGACACCTTTAGAAGAACAAGGTCACCGACTTGGAATTCCAAGGGTTTTCGTCGTTTGTCGGCATAACTCTTTTGCCGACTTCTCGCTACTCGAATGTTGTCACGGATTTGAATATTCTTG
The DNA here is from genome assembly GCA_023525975.1 of Smallanthus sonchifolius. Classification (NCBI taxonomy): domain Eukaryota; kingdom Viridiplantae; phylum Streptophyta; class Magnoliopsida; order Asterales; family Asteraceae; genus Smallanthus; species Smallanthus sonchifolius. The sequence continues at coordinate 33,019,859 of CM042045.1, forward strand.
TCGGATGTTTCTTGAATTAGCTCGGGACCGGTGATTTGTGCTTCACCAATCTCGTTCCAACAGATATGAGAACGGCACTTGCGACCATAGAGAGCTTCAAATGGAGCCATGTTGATACTCGTGTGGTAGCTATTATTGTAAGAGAACTCGATTAGGGATAGGTGTGAATCCCAATTGCCAACAAAATCAATTACACAAGCAAAGCATATCTTCAAGAGTTTGGATTGTTCGCTCGGTCTGACCATCAGTTTGAGGATGGTAGGCCGTGCTCAATTCCAATCGTGTACCAAGAGCTGTTTGGAGAGATTGCCAAAAACGAGAGGTGAACCGAGCATCTCTATCGGAGATTATGTTTAAGGGAACACCGTGACGGCTCACAATTTCATCAATGTAAATTCGGGCTAGTTTCTCAACCCGATAGTCTTCACGGATAGGCAAGAAATGAGCAGATTTGGTGAGACGATCAATGATCACCCAAATGCTATCATAACCACTTGCGGTGCGAGGGAGTTTGGTAATGAAATCCATAGCTAAGGTCTCCTATTTCCACACGGGAATTTCTGGTTGTTCAAGTAATCAGAAAGGACGTTGGTGTTCGGCTTTGACCTTGGAGCATGTTAGACATTTAGCAACATAGAGAGCAATATCCTTTTTCATACCGGGCCACCAATATTGTTGGCGAAGATCTTGGTACATTTTATCCGCACCAGGATGAATAGAATAACGAGTCTTGTGAGCCTCGTTCATAAGAAATGTACGGAGATCATCGCGATCAGGAACCCATATACGGTTCAAGTAATAAAGTAAGCCATTGGGTTTTGATTCAAGTTGAAGTTCAACACCACACGACATTTCCTCATACATGTTACCCTCGGCGACTGAGACGTGTTGAGCTTCTAAGATGCGGTTTTGAATGTCGGTTTGAATTCCATCACATTGAAGCATGACATGGTCATTTCGACTCAAAGCGTCGGCTACAACATTCTTTTTGCCGGGATGGTAACGAATTTCGCAGTCATAGTCGTTAAGGAGTTCAACCCAATGTAGTTGTCTCATATTGAGTTCTTTTTGGTTAAAGATGTGTTGGAGACTTTTGTGGTCGGTGAACACCACACATTTTGTGCCATAGAGGTAATGTCTCCAAATCTTCAATGCGAATACGACCGCACCCAACTCGAGATCGTGCGTCGTAAATTTTTCTCGTGAGTCTTGAGTTGTCTTGATGCGTAGGCGATTACTTTGCCTCGTTGCATGAGGACACAACCGAGACCTTGGTTAGAAGCATCACAGTAGACAACTAGATCATCATTCCCATCAGGGAGAGTCAAGATAGGACCATTACACAACTTTTGCTTGAGAGTTTGGAAAGATTCTTCTTGTTTTGGTCCCTATTCATAAGTTTTAACCTTGTGGGTCAAAGCGGTAAGAGGGAGAAATCTTAGAGAAATTTGAGATGAAGCGACGATAATATCCCGCAAGATCAAGAAATGAACGAACTTCGGTGGGGGTCTTTGGGGCATTCCAATTCTTAACCGTTTCGATTTTAGCAGGGTCAACATGAATACCCTTGTCGTTGACAATATGACTAAGAAATTGAACTTCCTTTAGCCAAAATTCACATTTGGAGAACTTGGCATATAGTTGTTCCTTCCTCAAAAGATCCAAAACCAATCTAAGATGTTGCTCATGGTCGAAGATCAATCTTTGAGAAGCAAGTAGAGCCTTGAAGTTGATCGAAGAGATCATCAATTCTAGGCAAAGGGTAACGGTTCTTGATGGTAAGCTTGTTGAGTTCGTGTAGGTCCCAAATTCGATACGTGACGGATCTCTAGACTCGCGGTACGACACGGTGATAACGTGCGGAATCCATGATCAACGTGCTCGTGTAACTCAATCAACAACAACAGTGTAAATAAACTCTTTGTGTTTCCACCACAATATCAGGTTACAAGATTACAGAATTTCTCTCGTCTCAAATCTGTCTTGTATCCCTCCTCTGTTTCTGCTGAAATATCCTATTTATAGACTACAGTTCTGCACCAGGCGAACTTAATAAGTTCACCTCTAATAGGCTAAGCGAACTTAATAAGTTCGCCTCTGATAGACTTAAGCGAACTTATTAAGTTCGCCTCTGATAGACCAGGCGAACTTATTAAGTTCGCCTCTGATAGGCTAGGTGAACTTGTTAAGTTCGCCTGTAGCAGAACTTACACAGAATTTTATCAACAGTTACAAAACATGTCCTAACAGACTCCCCTTTAACTGTTGCTAACAATTCTATCAATTACAAGTCAAAGACTCTAAGACTAAGACATAATATCTTCAAGCTCGTTGTCACCAGAATATGCTCCAACAGACTCCCCCTTGACAACAGCTTCAGAAGATTGTCATTCGTCTTCATATATCATCAAACACATTGTAGTCTTCGTCTTGTTCATCTGCACACTCTCTTTCTATCTAGAAGAAAACTTGGGAGAAGGACCCCTTGTCAACTTCTATCTGCAAATTTCATTTATGCAAAGGAGAACAACCAAGAATAACCAACAATTAAGATTTCCATGGAAGCTGGAAAAATAAAATCTTTTTGGTTTTTCAAACATAAGAAACACAAAATCTTTTTGGTTTTTCTCTATATAAACTGAAATGTAAAATACAAAATCACATCTTTTTGTTCGAACATCACGAGTAAGAAGATCATATCAGTAAAAACAATGCATCAATCACACATTTTGGATATAAAATCCATATAATATCAAATGGTATCCTATGTCATTCTTTCAAGCCTTGACCAATCAAACCAATATCTTTCAAGATTATCACATTCTATCTTTTCAAGACTTTCATATTGCATGTTATGATACGCGATAAACATTCAAAGAAAATAGAATCAGGATATGACACACAAATTCAAATTGTCAATATTATAAGATTTGAAACTAAAGCATCTCATTCCCACTTTCTTGTGAGTTAAGGTACCATTTAAGTATGAAATACAACGTGTACCCCACTAGTATGCCAACAGAAAGTAAATGCACTATCTTCAAGACATATGAGATTTTACTAAAGATTATCCGAATTTCCAGAATGAGGAGACATCACTTAGCACAAGAATAGATGAATCCAAATTGGATTGTATAGGAATCAATGAGATTCAGAATCGAATGATTCAATGTCTTGGCTTATATATGTGGAATCATAAGATTCAGGTACGTGGATCCAACTGTTATCTGGATTATAAATTCAATGGAATCAGTAAAGATGATTTATCAATATGATCAAGGGCTAGTATATGTTTGACAGATGTTGTCAAGTACATATCTTGATTATACTTCAAATTGCATGCTTTTCGGGACATGGGCACTGAAGCAAATCAAATGAATAGTGCTAAGGACATAACCCGAAACTGATCTCATAGGACAATCTTTATTAAAAGCTAATATTCTTTATCTGATAGTGATCTTTTAACACACACACCCAGGCATAGTATGGGTTAAAATCACAGTTGTAACATATGCAATTATGTTTTCACACTACTAATGGTTCAGTGACGCTTTTAGTCTACTGACAATTCAAATTATATGCATACACAACACTATCATTTCCTATTTGTGATGTCTCTGAAGTTTAGATCAAAACATATAATTCAGATATAGTAACATAAAGCACCAACCAGTCAATCTAAGGTCATGTGTGAAAGAACATCTACTGATGTACTATCATCTCTTCTTTAACTTCAAGTAATGTCGATTTTATCTTTTTCAATTTGTTTGGCTTTTTCAAAATCTTTTTCAAAGAAAAATAAAACAAACGAAAATAAAATCTTCCATGAAAACATTTTATGAAAAACATTTTACTTGGTTACTCAGGATTAAGCAAGTCAATCAATTTAAAAACTCAAACCGATGTAATCCTGTAATTGAATGCCTTTGCCTTTTGTCATCAACACAGTTCTGTACTCCCCCTGTCCTGTAGACTCCCCCTCAACTAGTCAAATGGTTGCATCAACGACTTTATGCTCACCATCGTCATCCTAAGTGCCAGGTTATCATTTGGACTTTGTAAAACTGTTTCCAAAACATTGTGTGTGACATATTCTCCCCCTTGAGCATCAAGTCGTTGAATCAAAAAGATTCTCAATTACCAACAACTCTTTACCCTTGCAGATGTCATTCCCTGTCATGTGCTTAGAACCACCACCATCAACAACCAAAATGGTATTAATAGTCCCTCTTGGTAAATCCTGCACAACTAACAAGAAACATTAATTTAAAATTGGGACCTAAGCCATGGTAGTCATGGGTCGTCCATCTGTATCAAAATAATAAACCTCACTCCATTCACAATTGAATCTCTCATCGATTTTCGAAGATTGTTCCAAAGAATCCGAAACAGAAACTTTTGATTTCCAAACATACTTCTGGTCATTAAGTTCTTTTTGCTTAAAATGTGAAGTGTTTGAACATTTTCTTTCATTTGAAAATTGATTTGTTAGTGAAAACTCTTATTGTTCTAAAAGTTTTCTCAATCTTCTATTTCTCCTCCGTCTTTGAGGTCTAGAAAACCTAACCTCATATTTTGAATTACCCTTTGGTGTATCATGAGGTTTAACCACATTTGGGTTAACATAAGGCTGACCATGAGTTCTTACCTTTTTTGGAGTAACATGTCGGTTACCTTTGGCTTTGTGTGGACAAGCAATCCGAATATGACCCACACCACCATAGTAAAAGCAAGATCTCTTCTCACTATATTCTCTCATATAAGGAATCTTCACACGATAAGATGCACTTGAAGAAGATTCTCCTACATGAACTTCTTTTTGAGTTTGAGAATGAATAAACTTTTTCTCAACAGGTTTTGATTCAGGCTTCATCTTCTCAGGAACTACATGCTTCTTTCCTTTATTTTTGTAAGGACAGTTCACCACAATGTGTCATATCTCATTACAATGAAAACATGTACGCCTGTCTTTATAATCTCTGACATATGGAACTCTCCTTGAATTTGAAGAACTTCCAAATGTATAATTTCCAGATGAATTAGAATCAACCTTCGGTATCCCCTCTTTCGGTATCCCCTCTACCTTAGCTTCATCAAAATATTCATCATCACTCTCATCAGAATACATCATATCTTCACCTGTGACAGGATTCACCTTCAACACAGTCTTAGAATCTAAATCCTCATCGTTTATAATCTCAGGTGTAACAGAATAATTTCCGTTGAATGGTGGAGGAACATAGCCAATACCACTAGTTCCCTTCCCCTCTTCAGTATTCTCATGATAATATCCTAATAAGAATGATGAATTTGCAAAGCTTTCTAATTTTCTATGCAATTTGATCACCTCTGCTTTAGATTCAACTAGTTCCTTATCTTTCTCAACAAGATCATTATTTCTTTTCTCAATTTCTGCAAAGGACATATCCAGGTGATATGTCTGTTCTTTGATCTTCAAAGTCAGAGAATTTATATCCCTCTTCAGTGATTCTATTCTCTCAATACACACATTCTCATTATCTTTTAATTTTTGATTTACTGTGTGCATGGATTTCATATCACAAATGAGGTTGACGTTGTCATCCATAACCCTCATCATTTTATCCTTAACTGAAACACAGTTAGAACAAAACGTTTCAGAGTTAGAAAATACCTCAGGTTTTACTTCTGAAGAAGATGCACCAGGAGCCATGAATACGTCATCATCAGCTTCACTCTTTTGTTCAACAATGACAGGCTCTGCATCAGTTTCTAATTCCCTCAGATCATCTTCAACTGTCTGGAAGCTTACTTCAGTCTCTACATCACTCTCGTTAGACTGTGTACTTTCACCAGATCTAATACTCTCACTATCACTTAACTCCGCAGACGAAATACTTTCAGAATCACTCTGCTTCTTTAATTCTTCTTTGATCAAGACCACAAACGCTTGAGTAGTAGCTTAACCCTTTTTCTTCAAAGCTTCCCATAGATCTCTTGAAGTTGAACACTTCCCGAGACTATGAAAGATTTCTTTTGGTAAAGACATTATTAAAGTTTCACGCGTCTTCATCTCTCGATCAAACATCTGCTTTTCTACTTTATTAAGAGCTGATAGTGGAATAGGAATATCATGAAATCCCATGAACTCATAAGTAGGATGCACATATCCTTCTGTTATTGGTCTCCAAAAATTTGCATCAGTTTCTAATACGAACTGTTCGAACCGGACTTTCCAGTTACGAAAATATGATATGCACAAAAGTCTCGGTGGCATAGTTCCAATCTCATTATCAGCACATGAAATTGACATTTTGAAATTTTTACGAAAATATCCGAAAAAAATTTCCCGCCAAAATACTCTTTTTTTAAAAAATTTCGAAAATTCAAAATTTCAAAAATGATTCAAAACGACCATATAAACTTTCCCTAAAAAATTTGAACAAGAAGATCTTTCCCGCCAAATTCAAAACGACCATATATACTTTTTTTTTAAGAACACTAAGTTCGCCTGATACTGTACAAACGAACTTGACCCGAGCGAATTTGACCTAAGCAAACTTGTTAAGTTCGTCTGGTCTTCACCAAGCGAACATATTAAGTTCGCCTAATACTGAGTGAAGCGAACTTATTAAGTTCGCCTACTAAGTTCGCCTGCAACAGGAATTTAAGTTCGCTTGGTTCAGCTGTTCAACCCAAACACGAACCAAAAATTCCGAAAATCATGATTTCTTGCTGAATTGATGGAATTTGATAAAATTGAACCGTAGGAATGTGTAGTAACTGATTAGGAACACTTCTATCGGATCAATTTCATCAAATGAATCCAAAATGATCATAAATTCTCCATGTTTATCAAGAACACAAAAAAGATGAAAAATCTTCAAAATCTCTGAAATTTGATGTTGATTGGACACGAAAACACCACGAATCTTTTGCTAATCAAGAGCAATAGCTCTGATACCACTTATAGGTCCCAAATTCGATGCGTGACGGATCTCTAGACTCGCGGTACGACACGGTGATAATGTGCGGAATCCATGATCAACGTGCTCGTGTAACTCAATCAACAACAACGGTGTAAATAAACTCTTTGTATTTCCACCACAATATCAGGTTACAAGATTACATAATTTCTCTCGTCTCAAATCTGTCTTGTATCCCTCCTCTGTTTCTGCTGAAATATCCTATTTATAGACAACAGTTCTGCACCAGGCGAACTTAATAAGTTCGCCTCTAATAGGCTAAGAGAACTTAATAAGTTCGCCTCTGATAGACTTAAGCGAACTTATTAAGTTCGCCTCTGATAGACCAGGCGAACTTATTAAGTTTGCCTCTGATAGGCTAGGCGAACTTGTTAAGTTCGCCTCTAGCAGAACATACACAGAATTTTATCAACAGTTACAAAACATGTCCTAACAGACTCCCCTTTAACTGTTGCTAACAATTCTATCTATTACAAGTCAAAGACTCTAAGACTAAGACATAATATCTTCAAGCTCGTTGTCACCAGAATATGCTTCAACAGTTCGCGGTAGTCAATACACATGCGGAATGATCCATCTTTCTTTATGACAAACAAGATGGGTGCACCCCACGGTGAATGACTTGGACGAATGAATCCCTTGTCGGAGAGCTCTTGGAGTTGATTTGCAAATTCTTGCATTTCCGAAGGTGCAAGACGGTAAGGAGCTCTAGCCACGGGGTTAGCTCCGGGCACAAGATCAATGCGAAATTCTACTTGTCGAACGGGTGGAAGACCATATAGATCTTCGAGAAATACTTCGGGAAAATCCCGAATGATGGGAATGTCTTGTATACTCTTCTCTTTGACATCCTTTTGAACAATATGAGCTAAGAAGGCTACGTACTTCTTTCGTAAGTACTTTTGAGCAGTAGTGCATGACATTAATTTAAGTCCTTTACAAGGCTTTTCACCAAAGATTCTTAATGTTTCTCCCGACGGTAGAGGTATTCGAATACATTTCTCGAAACAGATGACTTCGGCATGATGATTCGATAGCCAATCCATGCCTATGATGATATCAAAACTTCCTAGTGGCATTGGCACAAGATTTATTGGGAATGTATGTTCATTAAGTTCTAGAGAACAGTCATAGATAATAGACTCAATTGTAAGCGAATCACCATTTGCTACTTCGACAGTGAAGGTTTTCTATAATTGGGATCGTGTCTTTGCAAGTAAGGGTTCAAAATTAAGTGACACAAAACTTTTATCGGCACCGGTATCAAATAAAATGGAGGCATATTGACTATTAACAAGGAACGTACCGTTGACCACATCATTGTTGGCTTGAGCTTCATTGGCGTTTATATTGAAAGCACGCCCACGAGCTCCGCCTTGTCTAGCATTGATCAACCTTGGGCACTGATCACAAAAGTGATTTGGGTTACCACATTCAAAACATGCACGCCCATTTGCTATAGCAGGAACACCTTGATTAGCCACTTGTTGATTGGTTCTGATTGGTGGGTTAACTTGGCCCGCAAGAGCTTTGGCTCTACACACATTTACCGTATGGCCATATTTCCCACAATAAGTGCAAAGGCGACATGGGATGTTTTGAGGATGATGGTAGTTGCATGTGGCACAGAGTGGGTAGATCCCAACATATGGCTTTTTGACTGGTGCTTGAACCATAGGAGCAACTTGGTTAACAGGCATAGCAGGAATAACCATAGCATAGTTTCTAGCCTTTCTTTTCTTATTATTACGGGAGGGTTTAGTTGTGGCTTCTTTGTTGTGGGTGGAAGAAGTTGCAATGTCGGGGACTTTCTTTGTGCCCTTTTTAGTAAGAGTTCCCGCCTTCACATGGTTATCGGTTAAGGTTGCGGATAAACGGATAGCATCTTCAAGTGTTGCGGGATTTCTCCCTAGGACAGTATCTTGAATTTGCCTAGGTAATCCACCAATATATTTTTCAATGCAGCGAGATAAAGGTGTGACCATGTGGGGCACGAGGAGACTCAACTCATGGAACCGAGTTGTATATGCCAAGTTTTCACCACTATCTTGGGCAAGATCCCAAAATTCGGCTTCGATTTTCTTTACCTCATTTCGAGGACAGAATTCCTCCGTCATTAGCCTTTTTACCTCATCCCAAGGTAAGGCCATTGCTACATTCACACCCCTATTCCTCTTTTCCCCTTTCCACCACATGAGTGCCCGTTTTTGTAAGACACTTGTGGCATGACGAACACGGAGGTTATCGGGGCAGTCACTATTGAGAAAAGTATTCTCAATACTTTTGAACCATTGAAGAAGTCCCGTAGCTCCTTCAGTACCATAAAATTTAAGGAGATTACATGAGTTGAAATGCTTGAAGGTGCATTGAGATGGGTTGGCACCACCATTTCCACCATTTCCACCATGGTTACCATTGGCGGCACCATTAGCTTGAGTGAGTTGAGTTACGAGTTGTGCAAAGATGGTAGCAATGTCGGTGTTGGTGTTGGCCACGGGAGCACGACGGGGAGGCATTCTACAGATTTTCACAAGACAAGAAAAGATGTAAGAACTTATGAATGTTACTTGGATTTAAAAGGATGAGATAACAAATTAAAATAGTAAATCATAGTTTGGATTATACTCAAATAGTGATATAATCACTTGAATACTATGACACATTAAGGTTAATTTAAACTCATATAATTTTCAAGAAGACATGCTTTAGCCTATAAGTAAACACTCATCCCGGGTATTCCCAGGAAAGCATACGGGTCCCTCGGTTGATTGGGATTTATGCGAATTGCTTTCCTAGACAGAAAACCCAGAATACAGGTGTCACCCTTCCAGATTGCACGTGTCCTCAAATAATTAACAAAGTTTAAAAACGTTAACGAGGGTATAAAAAGATTTTAATAGTTTTAGATCCACGAAGTATCCACATGCTAAGAAGATGTTGATAGAGAAGTAGATAAGAATGTTATCAAGTTTTAGGGTATAGGTAGGGATATTGTTTATTTAATTATTATTTAAGCATAGTCTAATAAGTCATGGATTTTAACAAGTAAGGCATCACAAATGAAATAATAACTAATCAAAGAAAACATGTAACACATAGCATATAACACATAGTACGTAACACATAACATGTAGCATATAACATGTAGCATATATCACATAATCATGAAGCATGGCATAAGTGGGTGTCCTAAAGTTATAGTCAAGGTCAAGGTGTCTAATAACCTAGTTCCCTATAACCAAGGCTCTGATACCAATCTGTCACACCCCGACCGATGGCGGAATCATCGGGGCGGGACATGTAGACTGTTCATGAGCACAAGGTTGGCTAAATTGTAATATATTAAACATCAATTTCATTTCAATTAATCCAAACACAACCAAATCCAAGAAAGAACATAATATGAAATACATAAAATCCTTTATTCAAATTAACTAAGTCCCAAAGCCTATGTGAAGCAAATCTTGATCAATTCACACATTTGTACCTGAAACATGAATAAAATAAGGTCAACTAAAAAGTTGGTGAGCATACACAGGTTTGTATATAGATAGCATATAGTTTGTAAATAAACAAATCCTTACATATCATGATAAAATAAGGCATTTATGGGGAGCAGCTATTGTGTAACTAAGTACAATCAAACCTTTGTAACTAGCATGCAAAATTCTGTTGTCGGTAACAATCACCCTACCTGGGTGGGTTTGTTAGACTCAATAGATCTATCATTGTTTACCGTCGGCTTGAATAGTTAATGATTGCACATAATCGCATACAAAAGTTAACACAACTAGCACTCGGGCATAAAGCTCAAATTGCACACATGAATGTAAAGGGGATTTGTATTTGTGTGGTCTGTGTAAATGTAAACAATAGTATTGTATAATGTTCATGTTCCACCCCAAAAAGTGTAAAAAGGTAAAAGGGGCTATGTAATACTCACATGGTTTGAAGGCGTAGCTAACACGAAATACTAGCTAGAATTCTTGTAATGCACAACGTTAACCTAGTGTGGAATGTATATAGGATTAATAGTATGTTCAATATTCTATGTTTAAGTCTAGGATTGAATTGATTGTGTGTGTAAAGCTTGTGGTTTGTACTTGAATAGTGTTGTATAAATTAGGGTTTGAGTTTGGAATAACTAATAAAACAAAATTATTATTTATAAAAATAAGTTAAGTATTAGAGGTACCTAACTAAATGATTTTTGTTCAAATGTAGATTAAATAAATAATCGTTACCTTATTTATTTATTTATAACCTAGTCATTTAGTTGTATTAGATGTCTTAAAATAATTATAAATGTATTTACTTTATTTTCATAAAAATGTTTAAGTAAATGGTGTAAATAATATTTAAGTGTAGGGTTTAAATATGAATTTAATTTTGTAAGTTTTAAATAATTAATTTCTATTTATTTATTTTATAAAATCATTTATTTTTTACTTAAAAGTTAATTTGAAATACTTATTGTTTTTAATTTATGGAAATAATTATTCTGCTAAGATTTTTTTTTCACACACGACCGTGCCTGGAACAAGGCACGATCGTGCTAGGACCACGGGCGCGACCGTGCTAGTCAGGGACGCGACCGTGTTGATCAAACAAAATATATAAATGGGCTGTTCACTAGGCACGATCATGTCTTGGGACAGGCACGACCGTGTCTAGGGTTTTGAGGCATGACCAAGTCTAGCCAAGGGCATGACTGGGTCTGAGTGTGTGAGGCACGACCGCGCTGGTATTTAGCGCGACCGTGTCTCATGGAGCACGACCGCGCTAGAATGCTAGCGCGACCGTGTCTGTTCCAAAACAGATTCAATTTGACTAATTCTTATATTGTAAATGTTGGGATTTATGGGGCTTTCACCCATTAGATCATCACGAGTCTTTTTGTATAAATTAATTGTATTTACAATGTGTCTAAGGTTCGAATCGATTAAATCATTTTTAACGAAAATGTAGATTCGGGTTCGTGGTGATTTTCCATAATGAAAGCCCAAATTAACATGGGGCTTTTGATCTATGAACTGAATCGAGTGAGAAGAAGGTTTCAATTACCGAAAGTGTAGCAAATTGATAGAGAACGGTAGAGAGGAGTTCCGGCGTCGGCGAGCTTGGTTTCCGGCGTCTTCTGCTACGATTATGGTTTCTTCAAGTGGGTCAGTTGCTTTTGGGAGGATCGTTTGTGCGTTTGCTTGGGAGAATTGCAAACAAATTGGGGGAATTCGATGGTCTAGTGAACGATTTTGATGATTATAAGATGAATTGACGTAATTCCGTTTATTTGTTGTAATTATGCTGATGAAGTGGCTTAACTCTGTTTGTTAATAGTTGGAACGTGTAAAACGGTTACGAAATCGAACGTCTCTGTCATTAAAGGCTACATTTACGTTTCAACTAATGAGAGGCGCGACCGTGCCAATATGATGCGCGACCGTGCCAAGGCACCGGGCGCGACCGTTCCAAAGAAAGTCGCGCGACCGTGCCAGAACGCGGCGCGACCATGCCTATTAGGGTTTTCTTGTTACTTTTCAACATCAGACCTTGTAACTTTAGTTTTTACATATTTGTATAAATATATACTTATGTAGTGTTTTAGTAGGTTATAACCGTGTAAAATTTGTGGATTAGCATTGAAATATAATATTTAATTGATGGTACGAATAGAACAAAATAGTGCATTAGAATTGGGTTTGAAATGCATTACATTGAGTTTCATTCTTCTAAAGCTGAAACCACTGAGTTGGTACAATACTTATTCCTGGGTTTGGAAAATTTATTCAATTTGAAAGACAGAAGAATCAGGAGTGACAATGGCAGCGAATTTAAGAATAGCAAAATGGGCTTATTCTGTCTACAAAGAGGAATTCATCATGAATTCAGTGCGCCATATGTTCCTCAACAAAACGGTGTCGCTGAACGAAAGAACAGGACGTTGGTAGAAACGGCTCGCACGATGCTTGCAGATTCTAAGCTTCCAGTCACCTTTTGGGCTGAAGCTGTGAATACTGCGTGTCACGTTTTGAACCAGGTCTTGACCGTCAATCGACACAACAAGACTTGATATGAATTGCTGAATAATCACAAGCCGAATCTGGATTATTTACTACCTTTTGGTAATCCTTGCACCCTATTGAAATTTCGAGATGTTCCAACAAAATTCAGTGCGAAGGCTATTGAAGGGATTTTTCTGGGGTATGTGGCTAATTCGACAACCAAGAGGGTTTATAACAAAGAGACGCGCCAAGTTGAAGAATGGTTCTATATTGACTGTTCAAATCGGTCTTTACCACAAATGGCGATTGGTCCGGATTGGGCATTTGATTATGAAAACTTATTCAAGTCTTTTCATTTACCTTCTGATATTTCTGATGAAGATGCTTTTGTTCTTTATGATTCTTGTTAGGATGCACAGCACAATGGATTTCTACCAACTGCAGATCCAAATTTATCGATTCCATCTACTTCTGTTTCCGATCCTAATATTGCTTCTTGTTCAGGTCTACAAGATTCAGAGAGTGAGGAGGATAATGCTATTTTTCAAGATTCTTCTGCTGAACCGTTGTTGGGTGATGATCCATTATCTTCGACACAGGCTCAGGGGGAGATTCCTACAAATTTAGACTCGGAAATTCCAATTAATCAAGATTATTCTTATCAATCTGATTCTACTCAAGTTGTCGTGTTGACAATACTTGTTTGTATACCTGCATTAAAGATTTTACAGGATGGAGTATAATTGGAAATTTACAGGATGGAGTGAAAACACGTTCTCTTGTTGACAATACTTGTTTGTATACCTGCATTAAAGATTTTGGTATTCTTGATGATTGTTCACATTCATGCTTTATTTTGCAGGTTGAACCCAAGAATGTTGAGATGGCTTTAAATGACAACAATTGGATAGAAGCTATGCAGGAAGAACTTGCTCAATTTGACAAACTTAAGGTTTGGAATCTTGTTGATCTTCCGAAGGGTGCGTATCTGATAGGAACAAAGTGGGTGTTTAAATGTAAGAAAGACGATCGAGGTGTCGTGGTACGCAACAAGGCAAGATTAGTTGTCCAAGGCTTCAATCAACAAGAAGAAATTGATTACACCGAGGTTTATGCGCCGGTTGCAAGGCTCGAAGCTATAAGGTTGTTTCTCAATTTTGCTTCTTTTAAAGGTTTTAAGGTGTTTCAATTAGACGTCAAAAGTGCGTTTTTATATGGAAAGGTCAAGGAGGAAGTCTATGTGTGTCAGCCGTCGGGGTTTGAAGATCCACTGAATCTGAATATGGTTTTCAAGCTTGATAAGGCCCTCTATGGTCTTCACCAGGCTCCTCGTGCGTGGTATGAAACATTTTCCACACATCTTTTGGCAAATGACTTTGTTCGTGGAAAGATAGACTCGACCTTGTTCATAAAGAAATCAGGGGGAGATTACCTACTGGTGCAAGTTTATGTGGACGATATTATTTTTGGCTCAACAAACGAAAGGTTATGCAAAGATTTTGAGGGTGTAATGAAGTCGAAGTTTGAAATGTCTGCTATGGGAGAGTTATCTTTTTCTTAGGTTTGCAAGTAAATCAAAAGGAAGATGGTTTCTTTATTCATCAGTCCAAGTATGTCAAAGACATCTTGAGTCGGTTCAAGATGGAGGACTGTACCCCATATGATACTCCAATTCCGGTCAATCATAAGTTGAATTCTGACCCGGAAGGAAAAGATGTGGATTGTCGACTTTACAGAGCTATGATTGGATCCCTCGTGTACTTAACCGCTTCAAGGCCAGATATAATGTTCGTTGTGTGCATCTGTTCCAGATTCCAGGCAAAGCCAAAAGAATCTCACTTAATTACTGTGAAAAGAATCTTTTGATATTTGAAAGGAAAACAACGTTTGGGGCTATGGTATCCTCATGGTTCTAACTTTGATTTCAATGCTTATACTGATTCTGATTTTGGTGGTTGTTGTCTGGACAGGAAATCTACAACAGGTGGTTGCCAGTTCTTAGGTAATCGACTTGTGTCCTGGCAATGCAAAAAGCAAACTACAGTCTCTATTTCTACATGCGAAGCAGAATACATAGCTGCTGCAAGTTGTTGTTCACAGATCATGTGGATACAACAGCAATTGAGAGATTACGGTTTGAATTTCACAGGAACCCCTATGCTTATTGATAATAATGCTACTATGTCCATAACTAATAATCCTGTTAAACATAGTAAAACTAAGCACATCGAGATTCGATATCATTTTATTCGTGATTGTGCAGAGAAAAGGTTGATTGAGCTGGTCAAGGTACACACTGACGATAATTTTGCTGATTTGTTTACCAAGGCATTTGATCGTACCATGTTTGAATTTCTAATTAAAATGATTGGTATGATCAATCCCGAATAAAAGTTTTTCAAAATCAGAATTTCATGAAAAATTTTTATTTTTAATGTCTTTTACTGCTTTATTACATTTTTGCATTTACATTTCAGTCAAAAAGTTGTTAACTTATAAAAAGTCAAAACAAAGTGAAAAATATAAAATTTGACATCATTTGAAGTTAGAGAAGAAATGATAGTACATCAGTGATTATTTCATTACACATGACCTTAGTAGACCTTTGATTTATGATTGCTTAAAATGAGTTGATTTGATCTAAATCTCAAAGTCTGCATAAATAAGAAATGATAGTGTTTTGAATGCTCTAATTTTGATAATCTATTTTTTAAATTTGTGTATGAGTTTTGAAACTTGAATTATCAATAGACTAGAAGCGTTTTGAAATCAATAGTAGTGTGAAAATTAAATAAGATATGATTGCATCTGTGATTTAAATCCATTATATGCCTAGGTGTGTGTGTAAAAGATCATTATCAGATAAAGAACATATGGTTATAAAGAATTTCATGAGACCAATATCGAATTATATCTTTAGCACAAATTTATTTCAGTTCAATTCACTGCCCATGCCCCGAAAAACATGCAAGGTGTTGTTGAACTAAGATATGCTTTCAAAATCTGTTGAAACATATATTCGCCCTTGGATCAGTTAGATACATCATCTAGTCTGACTCCATTGAATTTTATCCAGATAATAGTTGGATCCTCATACCTGAATCTGTTGATTCTCACTATTCAGCCTATTCATTAGAATCTTCTGATTCTGAATCATCATGATTCTTATATCCTTTGGGATCTAATTCTATTATTATGCTAAAAGAAATAATTTCATCTTGGAAATTGATCTAATCTTAACATTAACTGTATATGTCTTGAAGATAGTGCAATTTATATTTCTGTTTGGCATATATGTGGGGTACACGATGTTTTTCATCTAAATGGTACTAAATCACATGAATTTGGAGAATAAACGCTTATAGTTTCAAATTATATAATATTGACAAATTTAAGAATTCATGCTTTATATTTCAAACTCGGTATAAATAAATGAGCATTTTATAACCTGATCTTATTTACTTTGGAATTTATCGCGTATCATTTCAAATATTATTTAAATTGAATGAGTTTCAAAATGAAAAAGATGCGAAGTGCACAAAACTGAGTTGGATGGTTTCATATTATAGGTTATCTTTGTTATTGCTAAAATGTGTGATGAATTAATTGGATACTGATATGATCTTCTTGCTCATGATGATCATTCAAAAATATGTGTTTTCGTTTGTACAGATAAAATCAAAAAATATGTGTTTTCGTTTGTACAGATAAAATCCAAAAATATGTGTTTTCGTTTGAATAGATAAAATCCAAAAAATATGTGTTTCTGTTTGTATAGATAAAATCCAAAAATATGTGATTCCGTTTGTATAGATAAAACTCAAAAAGATTTTGAATTTTATTTTCCATGAAAATTCTAAACTTTTATTAAAATTGTTCGGGATTGGATCGAATATGTGATGCTGACGAAAGTTCAAGACTTGAAATGTTGAAGTTGGTAAAATTTTGTTCAAGGCAAAAGTGATTAAATATTAAGTTCGCCTGTGTACAGTGAAGCGAACTTAATAAGTTCGCTTAAAAACAGTGAAGCGAACTTAATCTGGTTGTCTGTAGTGAAGCGAACTTAATCTGGTTGTCTGTAGTGAAGCGAACTTAATCTGGTTGTCTGTGGTGAAGCGAACTTATCATGTTCGCTGAAGGCTTGTTAAGCGAACTTAACAAGTTCTCCTAAATAAGCGAACTTAATGTGTGTAAGGCTCTTGGCCAAGCGAACTTGACAGTCATCGTCTTCATTTACACGAAGCGAACTTGTCTGAAATTTTTTCGAAATTCTTAATTTGTGTTGTGAGGATTGTTTGTTGATTCCATTGTATTCAAAATCGAATTGCGATCCTTTACAAGGTAATTTTGTTGAATTTCATCCGCTCAATTGTGAGTATTTGGTGGTTTTATTCTCGGTTTTCGTCGAAATTTTAAACGGACTGTTTTTGACCTAATTTTGACAGAAATTATAAAATTGAGCATTTTAATTGGTTTCTAAGTGATAATCGACTGATATTCATTGCTTATTTCATGTGTTTAACTTGATTAGCCGATTTTTTTACATTCTGTGTTTGAATTTGAATCGTCACAGGTTCAGGCGAACTTGTTCCAAGCGAACTTGTTCCAAGCAAACTTGTTTGAAGCGAACTTGTCCAGGCGAACTTAATAAGTTCGCCTCTTGCAACACTAAGCGAACTTATTAAGTTCGCCTAGGGGTCAGTGAGTATTTGGACTTGTGATTTTTTGAGTGTTTGAAATTTTTGTTTAAAATTTTTTTAATTTTTTTTGTTTTTGTTTGTTTGTGTTTGATATGTTTTACTAATGTGTTTTGTTGTCCGAATGTTTTCAGATGGCTCGACGTTTCGAATATAAGCATAATCAAGTGGCATTGTTAGATCCTAACATGTCCGAGGCGGTCAATTTTCAAGGCATAATCGGATTTCTAAATCGTTCCCGTCTTCATACTGCTTTATCTGCTGATCCTTACATCAGTTTGTTATACATACAGGAATTTTGGGATACAGTTAATCAGGATACGGACGTTGAACCTCATGTTCTTCGTGCCACTGTCAATAATACTGAATTTGCCATATCTGAAGATACAATTCGTGCTGCTCTTGATTTGGGTGGTAATGCTGAAGACCCACTGTCTTATCCGGGCACTCTTATTATGGGTTGTTTTCAAAGAATGGGTTATCGTGGGAGACAGAATGATACCCAAGCACGTAAAGGTGGCTTAGTCGGTGAATGGAGATATTTCATGCATGTGATTATTCAATGCATCTCTTCTCGTAAAGCTAGAACCGATGGTTTAAAGATGGCTCTTCAAACTGCAATGGTGGCGTTAACGTTGAATAAGCGATTCAATTTTGCACTTTACTTCTATAGAGAGATGGTCATGCAAATTAATCCAGCTGAAGGTCAAGGATTTCTGATGTATCCTCATTTTATTCAAATGATTCTCAATCATCTTATTCCGGATCATCCACAACATCCTATAAGACTAACTTTGACTCCGATGTCAAAGCGTATCTTTACTGATTGCTCGAAGGTTAAACAGCAGAATGCCGCATTGATACCAGTCAATACTCCTTTATTTGGTCACTTAATCAATCCTGATGAAATTGCTCAAGCTCAAGGTTTACACGTTCAACAACAACAACAACAATAACAACAACAGCAACCACATCAACCACAACAACAACAACAAATTCCACAACAACAAGTTCCAGTTCCACAAGTACAGGTTCCCGTACAACCACAAATTCCTATTCCTGAACAAGTTCCTATTCCACAAGCTGAGGTTGAAATACCTATTCAGGAACCAGTTCAAGAAGAGGTCGTTCATGAACCTGAACACGATCTAGGAATGAACATGGATGATTTCGTTAATGATGATGTGAACTCGCCCATTCCAGAAGCTGAAGGGAATGTGGTGACTGATGATGATTCTAGTTCCAGCTCAAGTGAGACGATAGTACCTGTTACTGAAGCTACTGACTCTGATGAATCTAGGGATTTTTCCTCAGATCATTATGAGCGGTTGGCTACAATTTCACTGGCCAATGCTGGAAAACGCATTAAATCTCATGCCAGACGACCAAGAAGAAAGTCTGTTCGGGATCCTCCTTCCGGTTCAGTACTTGGAAAAAGATCCTTGGTTGATGAAAGTACTGAGTCTGATAGTGACTTTAATCCAGATCCCAAGACTCAAAAGTTAATGTCTGCCTCCATAGCTGCTGCTAAATCTTCACAGGAAGTAGAGGATGCACAGTTTGTTGCTTCCTTGATTATTACTCCTCCACGATCTAAGGATCCATCTCCGGTGATAACTCCTGTTCCTCCAATCATTACTCCTACTGCAAGTCCTTCTATTCCACAATCGACAGCTGGTCCGTCTAAGCCTTCTGATTCTGAAAGGATTACTTTCCTTGAATCTCAAGTGCTTACACTACAAGCTCAGGTAGATACTCTTGTGTCTACTAAATCACAACGACAGCTGGTGATTCAGACTCAAGCTCAACAGATAGCTGACATGCAAGCATTGGTGTCTAAACTCGTTCAGCATCTTGACGCTCAGGGGGAGTTGATGATACATGATACATGTCACACAGAGTCTATTCAAAGACGTGATGATGAAGACAATGATCCTGCTGGAAATGTTGAGGGTGATCGTCAACACACTGACGCTAATCCTATATCAAAGGTTCAGGGGGAGTCGACATCACAATCACTTGAAGGAAACAAAGATACTTCTGGTGCTAATGAAGAAGAAATTCTATTATCGGAGTTCTTTGCAGATTCTGAAGAAGAAGAGGCTGAAAAGATTGCATGTCTTGATGACATTGATGATTTATTCAATGACATGGATGATGAAGTGTCTGATAATGAATTAGAAGAAAGAGAGATAGTAGAGATAGAGAAAGATAAAGATAAAGTTACTTATGAAGGATGTGATGGTCTTAAAGTGTCGTATAACTTCATCCAAGATGATGTTATTCCTGAATTTACTAATGAAGGAGTAACAGACTCTATGGACTCTGCTGAAGACATCACAATACCTGAAGATACTGCTGATTAAAAGATGGATACTGATAAAGATGCTGAAACTGAAACTACTCACACTGAGTCTCCGAAGGTTAATGAAGAACCTGTGATATACATAAATACAGGGATGCAACGAGAACAGTGGAGAGAAGTTGTAAACAGTTGGATGAAGGTGCTACCCAAGTCTCCAGCACAACCTGCTCAGAAAGAGAAATATGTGAATAAAGAGCAGTGTGTAGGAAGGATCATAAGTTGGTTCTATGATGATGAATCAAAATTATTTGCAATTAAACGATCTGACGGTGTTCAATACTTAAAGCCGAGGATCAAGTATTTCAATACCTTACCAAGGTGTGAAATGAATGGTCTAGCTTCAAAGCCTCTTGTTAATAGATCGAAGAATGGTTTGGCTGATGTGATAGCAAACTTAATCAAGAGAGAAGGTAGTTCAGGAAAATATGAACGACTGAAACCACAAAAAGGAAAGAGAATGAAGAACACAGATCAGAAGAGTGGGAAGGTGACCTGGAAATACAAGTATAAACCAGTGTGTGCTATTCACAAGATACCGTTAAAGAAGATTCCTCAAGACTTTCTTGGGAATATGAAATGGTGGTATGTTGATGCTAATACCGGTGAAGCAAGGATTGAAGATAAAGACAATAAGGTCATTGTATGTTTCTATGATGCAATGAATCTTATAAATTTCTCAAAGAAAGATCAGAGGACGTTGCGAAAGAATGAAATAATGTTCACTGATGAATGGAAAGAACAAGGATTTCAGTACAAAAGAGTTTTGGAGATATGCAGAAGATATGGAGTGCATGCTGGCAGCAGACTACCGGATTACTGGAAGAGTTCAAGATAAAGACTGAAGACTGAAGATCAAGCTATTGTCAAGGGGGAGTCTGTTAGGACATAGTTTGTAATGACAAAAGCTTGTAATAGTTAGATTTTATGTCTTTATGTTTTTGTTTTGTAAATGTCAAATGTCACCAAGTGTTTTACAAGTATATCCTAGAGGCGAACTTGTTAAGTTCGCTTAATTCTAACTGAGGCGAACTTGTTAAGTTCGCTTAAGCTGTTAGAGGCGAACTTATCAGGTCAGTTATCTATATATATGTTTACAGAGTCAGTCGTTCAAGAGAGATCAGAACAGAACCAAATAGAACAGAGAAGTCCTATTGAGTCTATAAACATCATTGTGATTTGAAATACGAACTGAGAAAGTTATTTACTTGCTTGTTTGCATTGTCTTTTATGCGTATAAACGTTGACTCGTTGGATTCCGCACTCCGAGTAAACGTCAT
This sequence comes from Smallanthus sonchifolius, assembly GCA_023525975.1. Lineage (NCBI taxonomy): Eukaryota > Viridiplantae > Streptophyta > Magnoliopsida > Asterales > Asteraceae > Smallanthus > Smallanthus sonchifolius. The sequence continues at coordinate 33,041,165 of CM042045.1, forward strand.
GTCTTATCACGAGATCGATCCATAGACGTGTCATAGGGACCTACAGAATGAACGAACAAGTATTCTGTAAACTCTGTTTGGTGATATAAAAGAGAGTTTATTTACCTGCTGTTTCTATTGTCAATTGATATACATACGTTAACACGAACGATTATGCACTCCGTGTTATCGATACGTCATGTCACGAGATCGGTCTGAGATGAGTCATGTGGACCTACAAGTGGTATCAGAGCTTTTGCTCATGATTTATGTTTGATTCTTGGTGATTAGAGACGTTTTTGTGTACAATTTGACAAGAAATTGATCATTTTTAGAAGTTTTTGTATCCATGGAGTTTTCAAGTTCTTGAAACTGATTTTACTACTGAATTCATGGATTTGAAGTTGATTCTGGTGAAATTAATCTGATAGAAGTGTTCTAATTCTTAACATACTAAATCTTATGGTTCAATTTCTTCAAATTCCTTCTAATTTATGAGACATGATGATTTTTGGTATTGTTTGTTCGTGTTTGGGTTAAAGTTCTTGCTGAGTTTGTTTCAGCTGCTGTAAGCGAACTTGCTGAAAGTTGTTGCAGGCGAACATAGCAAGCGAACTTATTATGTTCGCTTCTCTCAGTTTAAGCGAACTTAGTAGGCGAACTTACTGGAATTTCTTGGGTAAGCGAACTTATCAAGTTCGCTTGATATCAAATTCGCTTGTTTGGTTGTGAAGCGAACTTATTATCTTCGCCTAAGGGGATTTTTGTTCAACACTTGGATATTTTTTTTCTGAAAATGGCAAATATGGTGCAAGTGACTAATATGTTAAATTACGACAACGAGATTGCTACATCTCAGAAACCGCCCAAATTGTTAAGTCTTGCAGATTATTCTAACTGGAAAGATCGGTTTGATCGGTTCGTATCTTTTACTGATACAAGTTTATGGATTCCAATCTTGGAAGGTTATACGCATCCGACATATACTTGGATGGGAAAGGATGATGTTCCTAAATCAGTATCTGCGTTAACCACAGAAGAAAAATTATTGTTTGATAGAGAAAAGAAGGCAATGGCTAGTATCTCAATGTCTCTTCCTAAAGAAATTTATCACAGCTTTAAACAATTCATGACTTCTCAACAATTGTGGGAAGCATTGCAAAAGCGGTGTGAAGGTAGTTTGGATGTTAAAAAAAGCCAAAAAGAATTACTGAAGAAGCAGTTCTTAGTATTCAAGCACTTTCAAAATGAATATTTAGATGATCTTGCAACGAGATTCTATCATTTGCTAAGTGAGTTGTCAAGTGCTTCAGTGGTTTATGAGACTGAGGAGATAAATGATAAGTTTTTGGATGCATTACCATCTAAATTTGATGTGTATACGGTTTTGATAAAAAAGAATGTCAAGTACAAAACTATATCTATTGAAGAGGTTCTTGGCAAGATTCAATCACATGATTTGAATATGAAGAAGAAGGAAACCAATATGGAGCATATTCAAGATCCTTCAATGTATTTTGCAAAGTCTTCTGGCAAAACTGGTGCAGGGGTTGCGTTCTTTTCTGGTGATACTCAAGATGTTTCTCATGATCATTGTTCTGGGGTTCCAAGTCATTCAGGTTTCTCTGCAAATACAACTTCTTCAACATCTGGAACACATAATATGAATCAAAGAGTTGCTGATGATTATTTAGCGATGTTTTCTTCCTTTATGGCTTCTTATGAAAATTTTATTAGAAGAAAGATTCATGATCCAGATGTTATTGAGGAGGATTTCAGACAGATTGATCCTGTTGATCTGGAAGAGATGAACATTCAATGGAACATGGCTATGCTGATGCGACAAGCAAAGGATTTTTTGAAAAAGACTGGAAGAAAGTATATTGGGTCTAACAGTCGTTCACGTATGGGATTTGATAAAAGAATGTGTGAAACCAAAAGTTGAATTTGATTCTCAGAAGAAGCCTAATAACTTTCAGAACAATCGTAATCAGTCACATGGCTCCTCTTGCACTGGAAATTCTAATCATGCATCTGCATCATCTGCTTTGGTTGCTCAGAATGATGACAATTATGACTTGGGTATTCATCTTGAAGATTTGGTTGGTTCGATAAGTCAAGTGTTTGTAGCTGAGATTCGTTCTACAAAATCTGAAGAGTCAACTGATGATGATAGCTCAAGTGATGGTGAGAGTTTGCCTAGTGCTGATGAAGAGCATGATCAAATACATAATGTTGAATCTGATATTGCATCTGGTGTATTTGAAGATGATAAAGATAATAAGGTCATTGTTAGTTTCTTTGATGTAATGAATCTGATTAACTTCTCAAAGAAAGATCATAGGACGTTAAGAAAGAATGAGATTATGTTAACTGATGAATGGAGAGAACAAGAATTGCAGTATAAAAGAGTGTTGGAGATATGTCAGAGATATGGAGTGCATGCAGGAAGCAGATTACCAGATAACTGGAAGAGCTCGTCATAAAGACTGAAGACAGAAGATCAAGCTATTGTCAAGGGGGAGTCTGTTAGGACATAGATTGTATGACAAAAGCTTTGTAATAATTTAGGTCTTATTGTCTTTATGTTTTTGTGTAATTGTTTAGTTTTTTGTCTAAGTATTAGTACAAGTTCTGCTAGAGGCGAACTTGATAAGTTCGCCTAGTCTATTAGAGATGAACTTGTTAAGTTCGTCTAAGCATCTTTGAAGCGAACTTGTTAAGTTCGCCTATTGCAGAACGTGTGTCTATAAATAGAGATTTTACAGAGTCTGTTGAGTACGAATGAATGAACAAGTATTCTGTAAACTATGTTTGGTGATATAAAAAGAAAGTTTATTTACCTGCTGTTTCTATTGTCAATTGATATACATACGTTAACAAGAAGGATTCCGCACTCCGTGTTATCGATACGTCCTGTCACGAGATCGATCTGAGATGAGTCATGTGGACCTACAAGATTCTTCTGATGGTGCTGATTCTGAAAATATTCCAATTGCAAAAGTCTTTATGGCAGACATGTCAGATCCTTCAAAGGTAAAAGATTATGTCTGTCACATTTATTGTTCTAATTGCATCAGTATAAAAGATAAAATGCAAAAAGTAATGGATGATAACACAAATTTAATTTGTGACATGAAATCGATGAATTTAGTTAATCAAAATATGAAAGATAATGATAAATTGTGTATAGATAGAATTAAGTCTTTGAAAAGAGATTTAAACTCTTTGGGATTGAAATATAAGGAACAAGCATATCATCTGGATATGGCTTAGGCTGAGATTGAGAAGCGAAATGAAATTGTCGCTTAGAAGAACAAAGAAATTTCTGATAAAGAATCTGAAGTGATCAAATTACATAGAAAGCTGGAGAATTTTGAAAATTCATCTGTGGTATTGGATTACTTTAATGCTAATGCTGATCCTACAAAGAGGGTTGTTGGAATTGGATTTGTTCCTCCACCATTCAATGCAAATTATGTGGTTGAACCAGAAATTATTCATGAAGAGGAAATTGATCCAAAGACAGTGTTGAAAGTAAATCCAGTAATTGGTGAAGATATGATCTATGATTCTGATAATGAGGATGAAGTTTTTGATGATAAAAAGGTTGAAGGCATTCCTAAGGAAGTGCAACTTGATGAACCAAAGGTAGTGAAAAATGTTACCCGTGATAGATGCATTTTAACAGAACCGAATGAGGTGAAAGTTGATCAACCTAAACTTTCCAAAATGTTACAATCAAGTGGTTTTGTTGTTGCTGGTTATCAGAAGAAAATTTATCAACGGTGACTAAACAAGTTTTTGTTCAAAAGAAGTCAGTTAACTGTTCAGAAAAACCTTCTGAAGCTTGTTCATCAGACGGGTCATCAAATTCAAGAAAAACTCCTTATATCATAAATCTTCAAGATAGAAGAGTTTGTTTTCATTATAATAAGGCTGGTCATATTCTGATTCACTGTCCCTCACAAAAACGAGTGGTGGCGATTCTGAAAAGATAAAATGGGGAACAGCCTACGTCTAGTGGTGTAAAGAATATGCCTTGTCAATCATTTGCTAAATCTTCGGAATTTAAGTAACATGATAAGCGTATTTCTAAACCAGTTGCTTTTCAAAAGAAGTTTGAGATTCCACATGTTGGAATTCCAAAAAAGTCTCAACCTGAGGTCAAACTCTCTAGACCACAACGAAGAAGACGTAACAGAAAACTAAAGAAATTTTTGGAAATACCTAAATATGATAATCATAAATCTAATAATGTTTTTCCAATTAATCATACTATGTCTTCTTTGAGAAGGTCTAATTGTAAATCTTATGTTCCAAAGGTTGATGACAATGTTGATTGTGAATTGCTTGAAGTTGTTTATTTTGATCCATCTGGCCGACCCAAGACCACAATGGCTTGGGTTCCAATTTCTAACTGATTTTCTTTGTTTATGTAGGGACAACCAAGGAGGGCTATCAACAATACGTGGTATGTGGATAGTGGTTGTTCTCGACATATGACAGGGAATATTCGTTTGCTGGAAGATGTTATTAATATTGATGGTGGTTATGTTGCTTTTGCTGGAAATAAAGGCGGGTACATAACTGGTCAGGGTACTTTAAAGAACGAAAAAGTCAAATTTGAGAAAGTAAACTATGTGGAGCAACTTAAACATAATCTTTTAAGTGTATCTCAAGTGTGTGACAAGAAATTTTCATTTCATTTCAATGATTCTGAGTGTTATATCTTGAAACCGAGCTTTGTGATTCCTGACGAATGGATTCTAATGAAGGCTCCAAGGAGAAATGACACATATGTCCTAGACATGAGTGTTGCTACAACAACGGATTCAATTCCTACATGTCTACTCTCCAAGGCGTCTGAGTCGGATTCTATTTTGTGGCACAGGAAACTTGCTCACATCAATTATCGGAAAATGAATTATCTCGTGAAGAATGATCTGGTTTTTGGTGTTCCGAAAATGAAATTTTCAGTTCCTGAAGACTGTATTCCTTGCAAGAAGGGGAAACAACACAAGAAGTCCCACAAATCTACGACAAAGAATTCAATTGTAACTCCTTTGGAGCTACTGCGTATGGATTTGTTCGGACCGATTAGTATCAGGAGCATTGGCGGTAAATCTTACTGTCTGGTAGTAACATATGATTTCATAGATTTTCATGGGTTAAGTTCCTTGCTTCTAAAGCCGAAACCACAGAGTTGGTACAATTCTTAATCCTGGGTTTAGAGAATTTGTTCAAACAGAAAGTCAGAAGAATTAGAAGTGACAATGGCAGCGAGTTTAAAAATAGCAAGATGGGTTTATTCTGTCTTCAAAAGGGAATTCATCATGAATTCAGTGCGCCATATGTACCTCAACAAAATGGTGTTGCTGAACGAAAGAACAGGACTTTGGTTGAAACGACATGTACAATTCTTGCTGATTCTAAGCTTCCAATAACTTTTTGGGCTGAGGCTGTGAATACTGCGTGTCATGTTTTGAACCGAGTCTTGACCGTTAAGCGACACAACAAGACATGCTATGAGTTGCTGTAACATCCCAAATAATGACAAGACAAATAGAAAAGGGAAATAAAGTGGGCTTGGCCAAAATTTCGGCCCATGGGCCGAAAAGAAAAGGGGGAAACCCCATTACAAAACAGCAGCTTCAACCCAAACCCCTCTCATTTCATCTTCCTGCGCAAGAATACTAGAGAGAGAGAGAGAGAACGATCGGCTTGTGAAGAAAACCGCAAGGAGAAGACTCAAGGGCTCGGGAATCATCCGACTCCACCATTTCAGCGCATAGCAACAGAAATCGGGCCTGTTGAGGTAAGCATCGCCTCTGATTATGAGTCTTTGCATGTCTCGGGTTTAAATAAAATAAAGATACGATTTTTGCATACGAAACTTGAAACAAATCACGTATTTGAACTCAAGAACGATAAAGGAAGGTGTTTAACGTAAAATGCTCAAGGTTTAATCGATTGGAAATAAGTTGGCTGGAGCAAGGTTCTGGTCAGGGAAGATGCAGACCCATGACTCGAAACTATAGTTTCGATACATACAGACCCGTCGAAACTACTCTAGTTTCGATAGTCATGTTTCATTCGAAACTATCTAGTTTCGATAGCAGCCAATGGCTCGAAACTACTATAGTTTCGATAGGAACTCAGGACTCGAAACTACCTAGTTTCGAGTGTCACCTTGAACCTAAACTAAGATTTTTCATAAGTTAATGACTCGAAACTACCTAGTTTCAATAGAAGGATTATGACTCGAAACTACCTAGTTTCGAGTGTAAGACCATAGCTCGAAACTACCATAGTTTCGATGCGACCCACCTCCCGAAACTACTGAGTCCAAGAACAGTAATGTCTAGTGTCATTTAGGAGCCCTACCTTATATGTATGACTTTATTATACAGATAGTGGGTGACCTTAGTGACGTTTCGAAACCAGCTATTATACTTCAGGGACCCGCCCATCAGGTGAGTTCTATGTGCCCCCTTCTAAGTTATGTGCAAATGATTTATAAATGTTTTGGGGCTGAAATGTATACACTAAATGAATAAATGAAATGAATGTCAATGTGACCATACGTGATATATTAAGGTATATGTGTAGATACATATGAAAGTGAATAATGAATTATGAACAAAGAACAACACGTATGTTTACAAAGAATGAATGAATGAATGGTATAACGTAAATAAATGAAATCTTGCTTTATAAATATATATATTGCATGCTAAGAATGTAAGTATACGTTATGGACGGAAACGAAGCTAACGGCTACTACGGTAGACGGACGACCACTTGACTATTATGCAGCTAGAGAAGGAAGTCTAGAAAGTTAGACTAATTAAAGGCCACTACGGTGGAGTAAGTCGCTAAAACAATATGCGGCTGCATAATTAGCTCAAGTGGGAAACGGATGCCTTAGGGCAGACGGGCGAATATGACGGACTACGACGGTAGGACGGTAAAGATATGACGGACTACTTCGGTAGGACGGTAAAGATATGACGGACTACTTCGGTAGGACGGTAAAGATATGACGGACGGTTTCTAGTGCCGGACGGTTAAGTAAAAGGGCTACGACGGTGGCTCGAGGGCGTATGTCTTTGTGATATACGTACCGTAAGATGGGTTGATCACCCTTATGTGTATGACCAATAAATGGTAAAGAAAGAAAAAGGGTGAACGCATATATATATATATGTAATCACATTATTAAAGAAAAGAAAGATGAAAGAAAAGCAAAAGTTATGAATACGTATTTATATGAATGACTTTATAATAATGCTTACTTATGAAGTAAAGAAAAGAATGTTTATATCTAAACGCATTAAACTAGAACTCACCAGCGTTAGCTGACTTTAGTATACATTTCAGGTAAAGGAAGAAAAGGTCGTGCGATGGCGTGAAGGTTACCCGGCACAAGACTGACATCCCACTTTTGTTTGTTAAGAATATGTTATGTTTTATTCGTAAAGACTTCCGCTGTTTTGATTATGTAATTGAATGATGAATGTTTTAAATTTAAGTTCAGTATTTATGACTATGTTTATGAGTAAATCCAACAAGTGAGGTCACCCGGGAAAGGGGCCTTACAAGTTGGTATCAGAGCAATAGTTTGAGAGATTCAGACATCCCTAAATGTCTGGACTCAAACTGATTATGGGACCAACGCACGGATGTCAGTATGGGTAACCAACGTCAACGCAGCACGGTAAGTAAGTACTAAAGCTAATGCTCTAAATAAGGATAGATACCTTAACTTAGAACAAATAGATGTCAATGTCACAACCGATTTGAAGAGTTTTGAACCCGAAAAGCAATGTAAATTAGTAATCACAAACCGGTCACTGTAATTAAAAATTTACCTTGCTCGTACTGTTCCAAACTATGATCTGAAGTAATGACATTGATGTATTCCCTTTATGACTATCAGGAAATTAAGAAATTATGGCTGGCGGAGGAAGAACTGGACGCCGAGGCGGTCGCACTGGCCGACGAGGTAGACCTCCGTTGAATCAAAGACTAGAAGAAGAAGAGAGTGTGCACGCGGAACACACCGAGAGTGTACACGAAACAGAAGTGACCCCAGCTGGAGACGACAATCCAGGGCCGATACAGTTGGAACCCGAAGTCAGGGATGCTATTGCCCGTGAAGTTGTGCTCACACTGAAGAAGGTATTGCCTGATCTACTATCTGAGGCAATAAAGAAAAGTAAAGAGGAGGATGAAGGGAACAATGAAGAGAAAATTTATGATAGTGACGGGGATGAAGTAAAAGTGGCAGCAAGCAATCGTGGGTGTACTTACAAAGGATTCAAGGACGGAGACCCACCTAAGTTTGATGGAACCAAGGATTCGGTGGCCACGTTCGAATGGATCGAGAGGATGAACGCAGTCATCAACATCAGCGAGTGTCGACCAGACCAAGCTGTTAAATATGTTGCTCATTCTTTCACCAATGAAGCACTAGGTTGGTGGAGAAATATTCAAAGAACAAAGTCACCACATGCTCTTGCCAGAATGACATGGGAGGACTTGAAAAAGCTCGTAATCCAAAAGTTCTGCCCACAAAATGAGATTGATCGTGTGGAGAACGAGTTCCTGAACTTCAAGGCTGGCAACAAGACTCATCGCCAGTATACATCAAGATTCAATGAACTAGCTCAACTAGTACCACACCTGGTGGAAACTGAAGATCGTTTGATCAAGTACTATGTTAAGGGATTGCCACAGCGGGTCCGTGTTCATGTAAAAGCTAACCTACCCTCGACCTTCGAGTCGGTAGTGAATCTGAGCGGAATCATCTACGACGATTATGCCAATGAGGACCCACCAACAGAGACCCAAAAGAGAAAGTGGGAGAACCCGTCTAGAGGCACAGGAAGAGGGAACGTAACAACTGAAACTAAGAAGCCAAGGTCGGACGAATATGAAACATGCAAGAAATGTGGAAGGCAACATCTTGGCGAATGTAAAATCGGCACCATTACATGCTATAAGTGCGGGAAGCCGGGGCACTTCTCTCGAGAATGTGTAAGAGACGTCAAGTGTCAAGTATGTGGATTGTTTGGACATCTGACAAAGAACTGCAGGAAGGCCGGCCAATCTGGTTCGGGAAAAGAAAAGGAAAAGGAACAGCCAAAGGCTAGGACTCGGGCCTATGCTTTAACCGAGGAAGAAGCAAGAGGAAACCCTGACGTCGTGTCGGGTACGTTCCTAGTAAATGATGAACATGCTGCTATTCTGTTTGATTCTGGTGCTAGTAAAAGTTTTATATCCACTGCATTTAGCCGCAAATTAGACTGCACAATCACTAGCCTTATAAGGGCCTTTAGCGTACAAACTGCTATTGGTAAAAACTCAGTAGTCATCCAAGTGACTGACGATTGCATGGTAGAAATAGAGGGCCATAAGTTTCCATCTAAATTGTACCTTCTAACCTTAGGAGGATTCGATGTAGTATTGGGCATGGATTGGTTAGCTGCCAACGAAGCTCAAATCATATGTAAACGAAAGATGATACATCTCAAGGCCACTGACGGCAGTCCGATTACGGTTTATGGTGACTGGAATAGCACAATGCCGAACGTCATCTCGATGATCAAGGCCGAAAGTTACATGAGGCGCGGTTGCGAAGCTTATCTGGCGTATGTTATTGACGATAGAATGAAAACGAAAGAGCTAAAAGACGTACCCGTGGTGTGCAATTTTCCAGAAGTGTTCCCAGAGGACCTACCTGGTTTGCCGCTCGATCGGGAAATAGAATTTCAGATTGACTTACTGCCAGGAGCTGAGCCCGTTGCCAAGGCACCATACCGATTGGCTCCGTCAGAAATGAAAGAATTAATGTCCCAACTTGAAGAATTAACAGAGAAAGGATTTATCAGACCGAGCATCTCACCATGGGGCGCTCCGGTATTATTTGTAAAGAAAAAGGACGGCAGCATGCGCATGTGCATCGACTACCGTGAACTGAACAAGAGAACAGTAAAGAACAAATACCCACTGCCTAGAATAGACGACCTCTTTGATCAATTACAAGGCGCGAGTTGGTTCTCAAAGATTAATCTCAGGTCGGGTTACCACCAATTGAAAGTAAAAGAGGAAGATGTACCGAAAACTGCGTTTCGTACGCGTTATGGGCATTATGAATTTCTCGTGATGTCCTTCGGATTAACTAACGCACCAGCAGCATTTATGGATTTAATGAACAGAGTATGCCGACCCATGTTGGATCGATCAGTAATAGTTTTTATAGATGACATCCTCATATATTCAAAGAATGAAGGTGATCACCACTGTCACCTAAGAGAAGTATTGGAGGTGCTAAAGCAGGAAAAGTTGTACGCAAAATTCTCCAAATGCGCGTTCTGGCTTAGGGAAGTCCAATTCCTAGGTCATGTAATAAACCCAAACGGCATCATGGTGGATCCTGCAAAGATCGAGACAGTAAAGGAATGGAACATCCCAAAGACACCAACAGAGATACGAAGCTTTCTAGGGTTGGCAGGCTACTATCGAAGGTTCATCCAAGATTTCTCAAGAATTGCCTCGCCGCTAACCAAACTGACACGGAAGGAAGCAAAGTATGAATGGGGTCCAACCCAAAACAACGCGTTTGAGGAACTTAAGACACAATTAACTCAAGCTCCAGTATTAACACTACCTGAGGGAAATGAAGACTTAGTAGTCTACTCTGACGCTTCAGGGCAAGGATTAGGGTGCGTACTCATGCAACGAGGAAAGGTAATTGCTTATGCATCGCGGCAACTAAAGGTTCATGAAGTTAACTACCCAACACATGATCTAGAATTAGCAGCAGTAGTTTTCGCGTTGAAAATATGGAGACACTACTTGTATGGAGTTAAATGCACCATCTACTCCGATCACAAAAGCTTGAAATACTTTTTCGAACAAAAGGAACTAAACATGAGGCAAAGAAGATGGTTAGAGCTACTGAAAGACTATGACTGTGAGATATTGTACCATCCAGGCAAGGCAAACGTAGTGGCTGACGCTTTAAGTAGAAAGGAAGAATCGGCACCTATCCGGATCAAAGCGTGTCAGTTAATTATAACGCCAGACTTAATGGGTGAAATATCAAAGGCACAAGATGAAGCATTGTTAGAAAGAAATGTGAAACGGGAAAGAATAGTAGGACAACAAGGGAACTTAGATGCGAATGCATACGGGGTACGAACTAGGTTTGGCCGGATGTAGATACCTAAGATTGGTAAGCTTAGAGCCAAAATACTCGATGAGGCCCATAAGTCTCGCTATTCTATCCACCCCGGGACAAACAAAATGTATCAAGACTTGAAGAAAGAATACTGGTGGCCTGGCATGAAGAATGATGTGACAGAATACGTGAGCAAGTGCCTAACGTGTTCTCTAGTTAAGGCCGAGCACCAGAAGCCATGCGGTAAAATGCAACCTTTGCCAATACCGGAATGGAAGTGGGAGGAGATCACGATGGACTTCATTACCAAGCTACCGCGAACAGCTAAAGGCAATGATACCATTTGGGTGATCGTCGACCGCTTGACAAAGAGTGCTCACTTCTTGCCAATACGAGAAACTTCTTCTTCTGAAAAGCTAGCAGAAGTATTTATCAAGGAAATTGTGAGCAGACATGGTATGCCGCTGTCGATTGTGTCTGACAGGGATACTAGATTCACGTCAAGGTTTTGGAAGAAATTCAATGAAGCAATGGGCACTAGACTGAACATCAGCACCGCTTACCACCCCCAAACCGATGGACAATCAGAAAGGACCATTCAGACCTTGGAGGACATGCTCCGGGCCTGTATCATTGACTTCGGTGGGAGTTGGGACAGCCATCTACCATTGGCAGAATTTTCATATAACAACAGCTATCACTCGACTATTAGCATGCCGCCATTTGAAATGTTGTATGGGAGGAAATGTAGGACCCCGGTTTGTTGGGGGGAAATTGGACAGAAGGATTTTGCAAGTCTCGAAGTGGTCAAAGCTACTTCTGAGAAATTTGATCAAATCAAGGCTCGTATGAAAGCCGCAAAAGACAGACAGAAATCATACGCGGATAAGAGAAGGAGGGATTTAGAGTTTCAAGTAGGGGACATGGTACTGTTGAAAGTATCACCGTGGAAAGGAATCATTCGGTTCAGAAAGCGTGGCAAACTAAGTCCAAGGTTTGTCGGACCTTTCGAGATTGTAGCAAGAGTGGGTCAAGTTGCTTACAGACTCGACCTACCCGTCGAGCTTAGTGGAATACACCCTACATTCCACATATCACACTTACGCAAGTGCCTTGCTGACGATACGGCTCACATACCTTATGACGAAATCGAAGTGGATAACAGCTTGAACTATGTAGAAGAACCAATAGCTATTCTTGACAGAGCCGAGAAACGATTACGCAATAAGTCGATCCCTTTAGTCAAAATACAATGGAAACACAGAAAGGGGTCCGAGGCTACTTGGGAGAAAGAAGACGAGATGAAGGAACTGTATCCCCAGTTGTTTAACGTGTAACAGGTTTCGAGGACGAAACCTCATTAAGGAGGGTAGACTTGTAACATCCCAAATAATGACAAGACAAATAGAAAAGGGAAATAAAGTGGGCTTGGCCAAAATTTCGGCCCATGGGCCGAAAAGAAAAGGGGGAAACCCCATTACAAAACAGCAGCTTCAACCCAAACCCCTCTCATTTCATCTTCCTGCGCAAGAATACTAGAGAGAGAGAGAGAGAACGATCGGCTTGTGAAGAAAACCGCAAGGAGAAGACTCAAGGGCTCGGGAATCATCCGACTCCACCATTTCAACGCATAGCAACAGAAATCGGGCCTGTTGAGGTAAGCATCGCCTCTGATTATGAGTCTTTGCATGTCTCGGGTTTAAATAAAATAAAGATACGATTTTTGCATACGAAACTTGAAACAAATCACGTATTTGAACTCAAGAACGATAAAGGAAGGTGTTTAACGTAAAATGCTCAAGGTTTAATCGATTGGAAATAAGTTGGCTGGAGCAAGGTTCTGGTCAGGGAAGATGCAGACCCATGACTCGAAACTATAGTTTCGATACATACAGACCCGTCGAAACTACTCTAGTTTCGATAGTCATGTTTCATTCGAAACTATCTAGTTTCGATAGCAGCCAATGGCTCGAAACTACTATAGTTTCGATAGGAACTCAGGACTCGAAACTACCTAGTTTCGAGTGTCACCTTGAACCTAAACTAAGATTTTTCATAAGTTAATGACTCGAAACTACCTAGTTTCGATAGAAGGATTATGACTCGAAACTACCTAGTTTCGAGTGTAAGACCATAGCTCGAAACTACCATAGTTTCGATGCGACCCACCTCCCGAAACTACTGAGTCCAAGAACAGTAATGTCTAGTGTCATTTAGGAGCCCTACCTTATATGTATGACTTTATTATACAGATAGTGGGTGACCTTAGTGACGTTTCGAAACCAGCTATTATACTTCAGGGACCCGCCCATCAGGTGAGTTCTATGTGCCCCCTTCTAAGTTATGTGCAAATGATTTATAAATGTTTTGGGGCTGAAATGTATACACTAAATGAATAAATGAAATGAATGTCAATGTGACCATACGTGATATATTAAGGTATATGTGTAGATACATATGAAAGTGAATAATGAATTATGAACAAAGAACAACACGTATGTTTACAAAGAATGAATGAATGAATGGTATAACGTAAATAAATGAAATCTTGCTTTATAAATATATATATTGCATGCTAAGAATGTAAGTATACGTTATGGACGGAAACGAAGCTAACGGCTACTACGGTAGACGGACGACCACTTGACTATTATGCAGCTAGAGAAGGAAGTCTAGAAAGTTAGACTAATTAAAGGCCACTACGGTGGAGTAAGTCGCTAAAACAATATGCGGCTGCATAATTAGCTCAAGTGGGAAACGGATGCCTTAGGGCAGACGGGCGAATATGACGGACTACGACGGTAGGACGGTAAAGATATGACGGACTACTTCGGTAGGACGGTAAAGATATGACGGACTACTTCGGTAGGACGGTAAAGATATGACGGACGGTTTCTAGTGCCGGACGGTTAAGTAAAAGGGCTACGACGGTGGCTCGAGGGCGTATGTCTTTGTGATATACGTACCGTAAGATGGGTTGATCACCCTTATGTGTATGACCAATAAATGGTAAAGAAAGAAAAAGGGTGAACGCATATATATATATATGTAATCACATTATTAAATAAAAGAAAGATGAAAGAAAAGCAAAAGTTATGAATACGTATTTATATGAATGACTTTATAATAATGCTTACTTATGAAGTAAAGAAAAGAATGTTTATATCTAAACGCATTAAACTAGAACTCACCAGCGTTAGCTGACTTTACTATACATTTCAGGTAAAGGAAGAAAAGGTCGTGCGATGGCGTGAAGGTTACCCGGCACAAGACTGACATCCCACTTTTGTTTGTTAAGAATATGTTATGTTTTATTCGTAAAGACTTCCGCTGTTTTGATTATGTAATTGAATGATGAATGTTTTAAATTTAAGTTCAGTATTTATGACTATGTTTATGAGTAAATCCAACAAGTGAGGTCACCCGGGAAAGGGGCCTTACAGTTGCTTAATAATCGTAAGCCAAATCTGGAATATTTACTACCTTTTGGTAATCCATGCACCCTTTTGAAAGTTCGAGATGTCCCAACCAAGTTCAGTTCTAAGGCGATTTAAGGGATCTTTCTGGGGTATGTTGCTAATTCTACTACCAAGAGGGTTTATAACAAAGAGACTCGCCAGGTTGAAGAATGGTTTCATATTGACTGTTCTAATCGGTCTTTACCTCAAATAGCGATTGGATCAGACTGGGCTTTTGATTTTGAGAATTTATTCAAGTCTTTTCATTTACCTTCTGATATTTCTCCCGAGGAAGCTTCTGTATTATATGATTCATGTCAGGATGCTCAGAATAGTGGTTTTCTATCGACTGCGGTTCCACAATCATCTGTTCCCTCTACATTTGCTCCAGATCCTAAGGCTGCTTCTTGTTCGGGAACACAATAGTCTGATATTGAAGATGAAAATGTTATTTTCCCAGATTCTTCTGCTGATCCTTTGATAGTTGATGAACCTTCTACCTTGTCACAGGCTCAGGGGGAGATTCTTACAAATCGGGACTCGGAGATACCAGTTAATCAAGATTTGTCTTATCAATCTGATACAACTCAAGTTGATGTGTTGTCGGTTCCTGAGGTTGCATCAATCAAGGAACCCAAAGCTCATCCGATTTCAAATATCATTGGGGATTTGCGTGATGGAGTGCAAACGCGTTCTACTCTTGACAACACTTGCTTGTATACAGGTTTTAAAGATACTGGTGTTTTTGATGTATGCTCACATTCTTGTTTTATTTCTCATGTCGAACCAAAGAATATCGAAATGGCGTTAAGTGATAACAATTGGATAGAGGCCATGCAGGAAGAACTTGCTCAGTTTGACAAACTTAAAGTTTGGAATCTTGTAGATCTTCCAAAGGGTGTGTATCCAATTGGTACAAAGTGGGTGTTTAAATGCAAGAAAGACGATCGAGGTGTTGTGGTGCGAAATAAGGCAAGATTAGTTGTACAAGGTTTCAATCAACATGAGGGAATTGATTACACCGAGGTTTATGCGCCTGTTGCTTGGCTTGAAGCTATAAGGTTGTTTCTTGCTTTTGCTTCATATAAAGGGTTTAAGGTGTTTCAATTAGATGTAAAAAGTGCTTTCTTATATGGTAAAGTCAAGGAGGAAGTTTATGTGTGTCAGCCGCCGGGGTTTGAAGATCTAATTAACCCGTCTAAAGTTTTCAAGCTTGATAAAGCTCTCTATGGTCTTCATCAAGCTCCTCGAGCGTGGTATGAAACGTTGTCTACACATCTTATGGATAATGATTTTGTTCGTGGACATATTGACTCGACTTTATTCGTTAAGAAAGCAGGGGGAGAATACCTACTGGTACAGATATATGTAGACGATATTATTTTTGGCTCTACAAATTAAGGGTTATGTAAAGAGTTTGAGAGTATTATGAAATCGAAGTTTGAGATGTCAGCTATGGGAGAGTTATCATTTTTCCTAGGTCTTCAAGTTAATCAGAAGGAAGATGGTTTCTTTATTCATTAGTCCAGGTATGTAAAGGACATCTTGAGCCGGTTCAAGATGGAGGACTGTACCCCATATGATACTCCGATTCCGGTCAATCATAAATTGAATTCTGACCCGGATGAAAAATGTAACATTTCTGATTTTTAGTATCCGTATTTCAAATTCAATGTAATGCATTTCAAACCAAATTCTAGTGCACTGTTTTGTTCTATTCGTACCATCAATTAAATACAATATTTCGATGTTAATCCGCAAATTTTTACACGGTTATAACCAACTAAAACACTACATAAGTATCTATTTATACAAATATGTCAAAGACCAAAGTTACAAGGTCTGATGTTGAAAATTTACAAGAAACCCTAATAGGCACGGTCGCGCCTCGTTCTGGCACGGTCGCGCTGAGTGCTTTGGCACGGTCGCGTGACCAGCTTTGGAACGATCGTGCCCGGTGCCTAGGCACGGTCGCGCCTCAAATGGGCACGGTCGCGCCGAGTACCAGTTGAAACGTAAATACAGTTTTAATCACCCGATCGTTGAGCTCCGTAACCGTTCTACACTTCATTCTCATTAACGAATGAAATAAACCTTTCAATTACACGAAACATCTCGGATTAACTCAATCAATCTCAAAAATCCTTTAGACAATTCAAGAAAAACACGAATTCTTTCCTTCGATCCGAATTCTCCCAATCAAGCAGCAGATTCACGCTACTCAATCCTCACTAAAGCTACTGGACTCTCTGGTTTAGTCGGAGTTACAGCAGAGGACGCCGGAGACAGAACCCGTAGTCGCCGGAATTCCTTTCTACCGTTCGCTATCAATTCGCCATCATTCCGGGTAATTGAAACCTTCCCCTCTATCGATTCAGTCCTTAGATCAAAAGCCCCATGTTAATTTGGGCTTCCAATATGGAAATCACCTTAAACCCGAATCTACTTTTTGTTCAAAAAAATGATTTAATCGAACCCAACATTAGACACGTTTTAAAATCCAATTAATCTATACAAAAAGACTCGAAACAATCTAATGGGTGAAAGCCCTATGATTTCCAACCCTGTTATTATAAGAATTAGTCAATTCGTTCCTGATTTGGAACAGACGCGGTCGCGCTAATCATCTAGCGCGGTCGTGCCTCATGAGACGCGGTCGTGTCCTCCTGTCCAGACCCAATCATGCCCTTTGACTAATCTCAGTCGTGTCTTAGGATCATAGACACGATCGTGCCTGGCCAAGGCACGGTCGTGCCTAATGATTTAGTTAAGCCTCAGTTTGATCAACACGGTCGAGCCCGTGGTTTGAGCACGATCGTGCCCTTCCCAGGCACGGTCGTGTGTGAGTTATAATCTTGGCAGAATTATAAATTTTATATATTTTTCAAACCACAAATATTCTGATTGAATTACAAAATAAAAATAGTTGGATTTTATAAAATTGCATTTAATCTTATTTAGAAAGAACAAATATTTAATAAATGGAAAAATTAATTATTTAAAGTTTATAAAATTTAATTTACAATTATTGTTAAACATTTCATTTAAAAAGTATTTAAATGGTTAAGTTACATTTTATAAATAAATAAATAAAATGATTATTTATTTAATTTATATTTAAACAAAAACGATTAATTAATTATACTAACTTATAACTAATACTTACAATGTTTTCATAAACAATAATTATTTACATTACTCATTTAATTATTCAAAATCAAACCCTAATCAAAATGTTCTAAAAATACTCTTTCAAACTTTATATATTTTAGTCAATACTCCAATTACAAATCAATGACTTTTTACACAAGTCCAAATACAACTTTAGAACTAAACTCTTGTGCACACTACTAATACCATACACATTACACTTTAGGTTAACTCGTGCATTTCAAGGATCTTTAGTCTACCTAGTATCTTTGTTAGCTACGCCTTCAAACCAAGTGAGTTTACATAGCCCCTTTTTTCTTTTTATACTTTTGGGGTGAAACATGAACATTATTCAAATTACACGTTACATTTACACGAACAACACAAGTACAAATCCTATTTACATTCATGTGTGCAATTTGAGCTTTATGCCCGAGTGCTAGGTGTGCTAACCTTTGTATGCGATTATGTGCAATCATTAACTATTCAAGTCGACGGTTTTCAATGATAGATCTATTAAGTCTGACAAACCCACCCAGATTGGGGTGATTGATACCGATAACACAATTTTGCATGCTAGTTACAAAGGTTTGATTGTGCATGGTTACACAATAGCTGCTCCCCGATGATTCCGCCATCGGTCGGGGTGTGACAGATTGGTATCAGAGCCTTGGTTATAGGGAATTAGGTTATTAGACACCTTAACCTAGACTATAACTTTAGGACACCTACTTATGCTATGATTCATGATTTCATGTTATATGCTACATGCTATATGTTATGTGTTACATGCTATGTGCTACATGCTTACTATGATTAGTTATTATTTTATTTGATGACTTATTTATTAAAAATCCATGACTTATTAGTATATACTTAAATAATAAATTAAATAAACAATATCTCTTCCTATATCCTAAAACCTCATAATACTCTTATCTCCTCCTCTATCTATATTTTTCTAGCATGTGGAATCTTCATGAAGCTAAATCCATAAAATTTTCTTTATTTCCTCGTTAAGGTTTTTAAGCTTTGTTAATTATTTGAGGACACGTGCAATCTGGAAGAGTGACACATGTATTTTGGGTTTTCTGTCTAGGAAAGCATTTCGCATAAATCCCAATCAACCGAGGGACCCGTATGCTTTCGTGGGAATTCCCGAGATGAGTGTTTACTTATAGGCTAAAGCATGTCTCCTTGAAAATTATAGAAGTTTAATTAACCTTAATGTGTCATAGTACTCGAGTGATTATATCACTATTTGAGTACAATCCAAACTATGATTATCTATTTATTTTTTTATCTTATTCTATTAAATCCAAACAATTCTCATGAGTTCTTACATCTTTTCTTGTCTTGTGAAAATCTGTAGAATGCCTCCTCATCGTGCTCCCGCCGCCAACACAAATACCGACATTGCTGCTATTCTTGCACAACTCGTGACACAACTCACACGAGCTAATAATGCCACCAATGGCAACAACGGTGGTAATGGTAGCAATAGTGGAAATGGTGGTAATGGTGGAAATGGTGGTAACAACCCATCTCAATGCACCTTCAAGCACTTCAACTCGTGCAATCCCCTCAAGTTCTACGGTACCGAAGGAGCTACTGAACTCCTTCAATGGTTCGAAAGCATTGAGAATACTTTTCTCAATAGTGACTGCCCCGACAACCTTCGTGTTCGTCATGCCATAAGTGTCATACAAAAACGGGCACTCACGTGGTGGAATGGGGAGAAGAGAAATCGAGGTGTGGATGTGGCAATGGCCTTACCTTGGGATGAGGTTAAAAGGCTAATGACCGAAGAATTCTGTCCTCGAAATGAAGTAAAGAAACTTGAAGCTGAGTTTTGGGATCTTGCCCAAGATAGTGGTGAAAACTTGGCATACACAACTTAGTTCCATGAGTTGAGTCTTCTTATGCCCCACATGGTCACTCCTCTGTCCCGCTGTATTGAAAAGTATATTGGGGGACTACCTAGGCAAATTCAAGATACTGTCCTAGGAAGGAATCCCGCAACACTTGAAGATGCCATCCGTTTGTCCGCTACCTTAACTAATAACAATGTGAAAGCGGGAACACTTACTAAAAAGGGCACTAAGAAAGTTTCTGACACTATAACCTCTCCTACCCACAACAAAGAAGCCACAAATGAACCCTCCCGCAATAATAGGAAAAGGAAGACTAGAAACTATGCTGTGATCACTCCTGCTATTCCTATTAACCAAGCTGCACCTATGGTTCAAGCACCGGCCAAAAAGCCATATGTTGGAATCTACCCACTTTGTGCCACCTATAACTACCATCATCCCCAAGGCATCCCATGTCGCCTTTGTACTTATTGTGGAAAATATGGCCACACAGTTAATGTTTGTAGGGCCAAAGCTCTTGCGGTCCAAGTCAACCTACCAAACCAAACCAACACCCAAGTGGCTAATCAAGGTGCACCCGCTATTGCAAATGGGCGAGCATGTTATAAGTGTGGTAACCCGAACCATTTCCGTGATCAATGCCCAAAGTTAGTCAATGCTAGACAAGGTGGAGCTCGTGGGCGTGCTTTCAACATAAACGCCAATGAAGGTCAAGCCAACAATGACGTGGTCAATGGTACGTTTCTTGTTAATAGTCAATATGCCCCCATTTTATTCGATACCGGTGCCGATAAAAGTTTTGTGTCACTTAATTTTGAACCTTCACTTGCAAAGACACGATCCCAATTAGAGAAAACCTTCACCGTTGAAGTAGCAAATGGTGACTCTCTTACAATTGAATCCATTATCTATGATTGCTCGTTAGAACTTAATGATCATACATTCCCAATCAACCTTGTTCCAATGCTACTAGGAAGCTTTGATATCATCATAGGCATGGATTGGCTATCAAATCATCATGCCGAAGTCATTTGTTTCGAGAAGTGCATCCGAATACCTCTACCATCGGGAGAAACACTAAGAGTCTTTGGTGAAAAGCCTTGTAAAGGGCTTAAACTAATGTCATGCACTACTGTTCAAAAGTACTTACGAAAGAAGTACGTGGCCTTCTTAGCTCATATTGTCCAAAAAGATGTCAAAAAGAAGAGTATACAAGACATTCCCATCATTCGGGATTTTCCCGAAGTATTTCCTTAAGATCTATCCGGTCTTCCACCCGTCCGACAAGTAGAATTTCGCATTGATCTTGTGCTCGGAGCTAACCCCGTGGCTAGAGCTCCTTACCGTCTTGCACCTTCTGAAATGCAAGAACTTGCAAGTCAACTTCAAGAGCTCTCCGACAAGGGATTCATTCGTCCAAGTCATTCACCGTGGGGTGCACCCGTCTTATTCGTTAAAAAGAGGGATGGATCATTTCGCATGTGTATTGACTACCGCGAACTCAACAAGCTTACTATCAAAAACTGTTATCCTTTACCTAGAATTGATGACCTCTTTGATCAACTTCAAGGTTCTACTTGCTTCTCGAAGATTGATCTTCGATCTGGTTATCACCAACTCCGTGTGTAAGAAGACGATATTCCAAAGACTGCCTTCTGAACAAGGTATGGTCATTACGAGTTCATGGTTATGCCTTTTGGACTAACCAATGCACCCGCAGTTTTCATGGATCTCATGAATCGTGTGTGCAAACCATACCTTGATAAGTTCGTGATCGTTTTCATTGATGACATCTTAATCTATTCCAAGACTAAAGTCGATCATGAGCAACATCTTAGATTGGTCTTGGATCTCTTGAAGAAAGAACAACTATATGCCAAATTCTCCAAATGTGAATTTTGGTTAAAAGAAGTTCAATTTCTTGGTCACATTGTCAACGATAAGGGTATTCATGTTGACCCTGCTAAGATCAAAACGGTTAAGAATTGGAATACCCCGAAGACTCCCACTGAGGTTCGTTCATTTCTGGGTCTTGCGGGATATTACCTTCGTTTCATCTTAAACTTCTCTAAAATTATTGTCCCCCTTACCGCTTTGACCCACAAGGGTAAGATTTATGAATGGGGACCAAAGCAAGAAGAAGCTTTCCAAACCCTTAAGCAAAAGTTGTGCAATGCTCCCATTTTGACCCTCCCTGATGGGAATGATGATTTAGTTGTCTACTGTGATGCTTCTAACCAAGGTCTTGGTTGTGTTCTTATGTAACGAGGCAAAGTAATCGCTTATGCATCAAGGCAACTTAAGATTCATGAGAAGAATTATACGACGCACGATCTCGAGTTGGGTGCGGTCGTATTCGCATTAAAGATTTGGAGACATTATCTATATGGCACAAAATGTGTGGTGTTCACCGACCACAAAAGTCTCCAACACATCTTCAATCAAAAGGAACTCAATATGAGGCAACGGCGTTGGGTTGAACTCCTTAACGACTATGACTGCGAGATTCGTTACCATCCTGGCAAAGCGAATGTTGTAGCCGACGCTTTGAGTCGAAAGAACCATGTCATGCTTCAATGTGTTCGAATTCAAACCGACATTCAAAACCGCATCTTAGAAGCTCAACACGTCTCAGTCACCGAGGGTAACATTTACGAGGAAATGTCGTGTGGTGTTGAACTTCTGCTTGAATCTAAACCAAATGGCTTACTTTATTACTTGAACTGTATTTGGGTTCCCGATCGCGATGATCTCCGTACGTTTCTCATGAACGAGGCTCACAAGACTCGTTATTCTATTCATCCTGGTGCGGATAAAATGTACCAAGATCTTCGCCAACAATATTGGTGGCTCGGTATGAAGAAGGACATTGCTCTTTATGTTGCCAAATGTTTAACATGCTCCAAAGTCAAGGCCGAACATCAACGTCCTTCTGGTTTACTTGAACAACCGGAAATTCCCGTGTGGAAATGGGAAAACTTAGCTATGGATTTTATTACCAAACTCCCTCGCACCTTGAGTGGTTATGATAGTATTTGGGTGATCATTGATCGTCTCACCAAATCTGCTCATTTCTTGCCTATCCGTGAAGACTATCGAGTTGAAAAACTATCCCGAATTTACATTGATGAAATTGTGAGCCGTCATGGTGTTCCCTTGAACATAATATCTGATCGAGATGCCCGGTTCACTTCTCGATTTTGGCAATCTCTCCAAACTGCTCTTGGCACACGAATGGATTTGAGCACGGCTTACCATCCCCAAACTGATGGTCAAACCGAGCGAACAATCCATATGCTTAGAGCTTGTGTAATCGATTTTGGTGGAAATTGGGATTCATATTTATCCCTCATTGAGTTCTCTTACAATAATAACTATCACACAAGTATCAACATGGCTTCATTCGAAGCTCTTTATGGTCGCAAGTGTCGTTCTCCTATCTGTTGGAACGAGATTGGTGAAGCACAAATCACCGGTCCCGAGCTAATTCAAGAAACATCCGACAAGATTATTCAAATCCGTGACAACATCCGAACAACGAGAAGTCGGCAAAAGAGTTACGCCGATAAACGACGAAAACCCTTGGAATTCCAAGTCGGTGACCTTGTTCTTCTTAAGGTGTCCCCGTGGAAGGGTGTGGTCCGTTTTGGAAAGAAAGGCAAGTTAGCCCCTCGCTACGTTGGTCCATTCAAAATCCTTGAAAGAATTGGGAAAGTGGCCTACAAACTCGAATTACCTCCATCTCTTGGCAATGTGCATCCTACATTTCATGTATCAAATCTGAAGAAATGTCTCGCCGATGAGAATCTCCATATACCGCTTGATGACGTGCACATTGATGAAACGATGCACTTCGTTGAGAAACCGGTAGAAATTATGGATCGTGAAATCAAGCAACTCAAGCGAAGTTGTATTCCTATTGTCAAAGTTCGTTATGAGTCTAAGCGTGGTCCTGAATTTACTTGGGAACGAGAGAACCAAATGAAGCTCAAGTACCCCCATCTTTTTACTAATGCCGTAGTTTCCTCTAACTAAATTTCGAGACGAAATTCCCTCAACATGGGGAGACTGTAACATTTCTGATTTTTAGTATCCGTATTTCAAATTCAATGTAATGCATTTCAAATCAAATTCTAGTGCACTGTTTTATTCTATTCGTACCATCAATTGAATATGATATTTCAATGATAATCCGCAAATTTTACACGGTTATAACCTACTAAAACACTACATAAGTATCTATTTATACAAATATGTCAAAGACCAAAGTTACAGGGTCTGATGTTGAAAATTTACAAGAAACCCTAATAGGCACGGTCGCGCCTCTCATCAGTTGAAACGTAAATACAGACTTTAATCACAGAGACGTTTAATTTCGTAACCATTTTACACGTTCCAACTATTAACAAACAGAGTTAAGCCACTTGATCGTCCTAGTTACAACAAATAAACGGAATTTCATCAATTCACCCAATAATCAACAAAATTGTCAACTAAAACATCGAATCCACCAAATTGCTTGCAATTCTCCCAAGCAAACGCACAAACGATTCTCCCAGAAGCTACTGACCCTCTTGAAGCAACCGGAATCGTAACAGAAGACGCCGGAAACCAAGCTCGCCGACGTCGGAACTCCTTTCTACTGTTCGCTATCAATTCGCCATCATTCCGGGTAATTGAAACATTGCCCTCTATCGATTCAGTCCTTAGATCAAAAGCCCCATGTCAATTTGGGCTTCCAATATGGAAATCATCTTAAACCCGAATCTAGTTTTTGTTCAAAAATGATTTAATCGAATCCGACTTTAGACACGTTTTAAATCCAATTAATCTATGCAAAAAGACTCTAAATAATCTAATGGATGAAAGCCCTATGATTTCCAATCATGTTATTATAAGAATTAGTCAATTCGTTCCTCATTTGGAACAGACGCGGTCGCGCTAATCATCTAGCGCGGTCGGGCCTCAAGAGACGCGGTCGTGCCGACTATCAGTGCGGTCGTGTCCTCCTGTACAGACCCAATCATGCCCTTTGGCTAATCTCAGTCGTGTCTTAGGATCATAGACACGATCGTGCCTAGCCAAGGCACGGTCGTGCCTAATGATTTAATTAGTTTAAGCCCTCTGGTTGATCAACACGGTCGCGCCCTGACTAGCATGGTCGCGCTCGTGGTTTGAGCACGATCGTGCCCTTCCCAGGCACGGTCGTGTGTGAGTTAAAATCTTGGCAGAATTATAAATTTTATATATTTTTCAAACCACAAATATTCTGATTAAATTACAAAATAAAAATAGTTGAATTTTATAAAATTGCATTTAATCTTATTTAGAAAGAACAAATATTTAAAAAATGGAAAAATTAATTATTTAAAGTTTATAAAATTTAATTTATAATTATTGTTAAACCTTTCATTTAAAAAGTATTTAAATGGTTAAGTTACTTTTTATAAATAAATAAATAAAATGATTATTTATTTAATTTATATTTAAACAAAAACGATTAATTAATTATACTAACTTATAACTAATACTTACAATGTTTCCATAAATAATAATTATTTACAAACTCAAACCCTAATCAAAATATTCTAAAAATACTCTTTCAAACTTTGTATATTTTATTCAATACCTCCAATTACAAATCAATGACCTTATTACACAAGTCCAAATGCAACTTTAGACTTAAACATTGGTGCACACTATTAATACCATATACATTACTCCTTAGGTTAACTTGTGCATTTCAAGGATCCTTACTATCTAATATCTTTGTTAGCTACGCCTTCGAACCAAGTGAGTATTTCATAGCCCCTTTTACTCTTTTACACTTCTGGGGTGAAACATGAACATTATTCAAATTACACGTTACATTTACACGAACAACACAAGTACAAATCCTATTTACATTCATATGTGCAATTTGAGCTTTATGCCCGAGTGCTAGGTGTGCTAACCTTTGTATGCGATTATGTATAATCATTAACTATACAAGCCGACGGTTTTCAATGATAGATCTATTGAGTCTGACAAACCCACCTAGATTGGGGTGATTGATACCGACAACACAATTTTGCATGCTAATTACAAAGGTTTGATTGTGCATGGTTACACAATAGCTGCTCCCCATAAATGCCTTATTTATCATGTTATGTAAGGATTTGTTTTACAAACTATATGCTATCTATATAAACATGTGTTATACTCACCAACTTTTTAGTTGACTTTATTTAATTCATGTTTCAGGTTCTAACGTGTGAGATTGTTCAAGATGTGCTACACATAGGATTGGACTTAGTGAATTTAAATAAAAGAACTCTATGTATTTTCAATTTTGTTCTATCTTGGATTTGGTTATTTTTGGATTATTTGCAATGAAATTTGACGTTTAATATATATTCAGTTTAGTCAACCTTATGCTTATGAACAGTCTACATGTCCAGCCCCGATGATTCCGCCATCGGTCGGGGTGTGACATATATACACCCTTGGATCAGTTAGATACATCATCTATTCTGATTTAATTGAAATTTATCCAGATAATAGTTGGATCCTCCTACCTGAATCTATTGATTCTCATTATAAAGCCAATTCATTAGAATCTTTCGATTCTGAATCATTCTGATTCTTATATCCTTTGGGATCTGCTATTCTATACTTGTGCTAATAGAGATAATTTCATCTTGGAGATTGATCTAATCTTTCAATAAACTGTGTATATCTTGAAGATAATGCAAATTTAATTTCTGTTGGCATATATGTGGGGTACACGATGTTTTTCATATAAATGGTACTAACTCACATGAATTTGGAAGAAAAATGCTTATAGATTCAAATTATATAATATTGACAATTTAAAAATTCATGCTTTGTATTGCAAATTCGGAATGAAAAATTGAGCATTTCATAACCTGATCTTGTTTACATTGAATTTTATCGCGTATCATTTCAAGTATTATCCAAACTGATTGCAAAAGTTACATAAAATTGAAAAAGTAATGAGTTACATTAGTATGAGTTTGATTGTTTCATATCATAGGTTACCCATAGTTGATAATAAATTGTGTGATGAATTGTTCATATACTGATATGATCTTCTTGCTCATGATGTTCAACTAAAAATATGTATTTTAGCTTGCTTATATAAAATCCAAAAATATATGTTTTCATTTTGCTCAGATAAAAACAAAAAATATGTGTTTCAGTTTGCTCAGATAAAAATAAAAAATATGTGTTTTCAGTTTGCTTAGATAAAAACCAAAAATATGTGACTCCGTTTGTACAGATAAAATCCAAAAATATTTTGTTTCTATCTTCCATGAGAATTTTATTTTTAATTAAAATGATTCGGGATCGGATCGGATACATGCTACTGTCACACCCCGACCGATGGCGGAATCATCGGGGCGGGACATGTAGACTGTTCATAAGCACAAGGTTGACTAAATTAAAATATATTAATTGTCAAATTTCATTACAAACATTCAAACAAAACCAATTTTAAGAAAAGAAACATAATCGAAATACATAAGTTCTTTATTTTATTTAACTAAGTCCAAGCCTATATGTAGCACATCTTGATCAATCTCACATATTAAGAACTGAAACATGAATAAAATAAAGTCAACTAAAAAGTTGTTGAGTATAACACAGGTTTGTATATAGATAGCATATAGTTTGAAAAGAAAATCCATACATAACATGGTAAATAAGGCATTTATGAGGAGCAACTATTGTGTAACCAAGTACAATCAAACCTTTGTAACTAGCATGCAAAAATTGTGTTGTCGGTAACAATCACCCTACCTGGGTGGGTTTGTTAGACTCAATAGATCTATCATTGAAAACCGTCGGCTTGAATAGTTAATTATTGCACATAAGTGTTCACAAAAGTTAGCACACATAGCACTCGGACATAAAGCTCAAATTGCACACATGAATGTAAATAGGATTTGTACTTGTGTTGTTTGTGTAAATGTAAACATGTAATTTGAATAGTGTTCATGTTTCCCCCCAAAAATGTAAAAGAGTAAAAGGGGCTATGTATACTCACTTGGTTTGAAGGCGTAGCTAACAAAAGGTACTAGATAGTAATAAGGATCCTTGAAAAGCACAAGTTAACCTAAAGTGTAATGTATATTGTATCAATAGCGTGCATAAAGTTTGAGTCAAATGTTGAACTTGGATTTGTGTATAAAGCCATTGATTTGTATTTGAAAGTATTGAATACGATATAAAGTTTGAAATAAATATTTTTGGAACATTTTGATTAAGGTTTGAAATTGAATAGCTAAATAAGTAAGTTAAATAATTATTGTTTATGAAAATAGTGTAAGTATTTGATGTAACTAAGTATAAATAAATAATTGTTTTTGTTTAAATATAAATTAAATAAATAATCATTTCCTTATTTATTTATTTATAAAATATGTAACTTAACCATTAAGATACTTTTTAAATGAAAGGTTTAACAATAATTGTAAATTTAATTTTTATAAACTTTAAATAAATAATTTTCTATTTATTCCAAGATTAACTATTTGATTTTTCTAAATAGAATTAATGTATTTTTATAAAAATCACCTATTTTTATTTTGAAATTTAATCAGAAATATTTATTGTTTGAAAAATATATAAAAATTATAATTCTGCCAAAAATTTAACTCACACACGACCGTGCCCGGGAAGGGCACGATCGTGCTCGAACCACGGGAACGGCCGTGCTAGTCAGGACACGACCGAGTTGATCAAACGGAGACATAAGTAGACAAATCACTAGGCACGACCGTGCCTTGGCCAGGCACGATCGTGTCTATGATTCTAAAACACGACTGAGATTAGCCAAAGGGCATGACTGGGTCTGAGCAGGAGGCACGACCGCGTTGGAAGCCGGAACGACTGTGTCTCATGAGGCACGACTTCGCTAGATAATTAGCGCGACCGCGTCTATCCCAAATCAGGAATGATTTGACTAATTCTTATAATAACAGGGTTGGAAATCATAGGGCTTTCACCCAATAGATTATTACGAGTCTTTTTGTATAGATTAATTGAATTTAAAACGTGTTTAGGACAGGATTCGATTAAACTATTTTGAACGAAAACTAGATTCGGGTTTGAGATGATTTCCATATCAGAAGCCCAAATTAGGATGGGGCTTTTGATCAATAGACTAAATCGAATGAAAATATGGTTTCAATTACCCGGGAAGACGATGAATCGATAGCGTACGGTAGAGGAGAGTTCCGGCGATGATGGGTTTGGCTTCCGGCGTCTTCTGATGCGATTCCGGCTATATCGACGTGTCTAGAAGCTTTAGAGATGATCGAGTGATGCGTATGGGGGGTTTGATTGAGAGAATTTCGAATTGTAATGGAGAATCGGTGGTTTCAAGAATGTTTTGACGGTTTTGTGGTTTAATCGAATGATATTGAGTCAATTGCTGTAATTGGTAGTCTTAATGTAAGGCCCCTTTCCCGGGTGACCTCACTTGTTGGATTTACTCATAAACATAGTCATAAATACTGAACTTAAATTTAAAACATTCATCATTCAATTACATAATCAAAACAGCGGAAGTCTTTACGAATAAAACATAACATATTCTTAACAAACAAAAGTGGGATGTCAGTCTTGTGCCGGGTAACCTTCACGCCATCGCACGACCTTTTCTTCCTTTACCTGAAATGTATACTAAAGTCAGCTAACGCTGGTGAGTTCTAGTTTAATGCGTTTAGATATAAACATTCTTTTCTTTACTTCATAAGTAAGCATTATTATAAAGTCATTCATATAAATACGTATTCATAACTTTTGCTTTTCTTTCATCTTTCTTTTCTTTATTAATGTGATTACATATATATATATATATGCGTTCACCCTTTTTCTTTCACTTTTCTTACCATTCTTTCTTTATCTTTCTTACGTGATTACATAGATATGCATTCACCTTTACTTTCTTTACCATTTATTGGTCATACACATAAGGGTGATCAACCCATCTTACGGTACGTATATCACAAAGACATACGCCCTCGAGCTACCGTCGTAGCCCTTTTACTTAACCGTCCGGCACTAGAAACCGTCCGTCATATCTTTACCGTCCTACCGAAGTAGTCCGTCATATCTTTACCGTCCTACCGAAGTAGTCCGTCATATCTTTACCGTCCTACCGTCGTAGTCCGTCATATTCGCCCGTCTGCCCTAAGGCATCCGTTTCCCACTTGAGCTAATTATGCAGCCGCATATTGTTTTAGCGACTTACTCCACCGTAGTGGCCTTTAATTAGTCTAACTTTCTAGACTTCCTTCTCTAGCTGCATAATAGTCAAGTGGTCGTCCGTCTACCGTAGTAGCCGTTAGCTTCGTTTCCGTCCATAACGTATACTTACATTCTTAGCATGCAATATATATATTTATAAAGCAAGATTTCATTTATTTACGTTATACCATTCATTCATTCATTCTTTGTAAACATACGTGTTGTTCTTTGTTCATAATTCATTATTCACTTTCATATGTATCTACACATATACCTTAATATATCACGTATGGTCACATTGACATTCATTTCATTTATTCATTTAGTGTATACATTTCAGCCCCAAAACATTTATAAATCATTTGCACATAACTTAGAAAGGGGCACATAGAACTCACCTGATGGGCGGGTCCCTGAAGTATAATAGCTGGTTTCGAAACGTCACTAAGGTCACCCACTATCTGTATAATAAAGTCATACATATAAGGTAGGGCTCCTAAATGACACTAGACATTACTGTTCTTGAACTCAGTAGTTTCGGGAGGTGGGTCGCATCGAAACTATGGTAGTTTCGAGCTATGGTCTTACACTCGAAATTAGGTAGTTTCGAGTCATAATCCTTCTATCGAAACTAGGTAGTTTCGAGTCATGAGATCCTATCGAAACTATGGTAGTTTCGAGTCATTAACTTATGAAAAATCTTAGTTTAGGTTCAAGGTGACACTCGAAACTAGGTAGTTTCGAGTCCTGAGTTCCTATCGAAACTATAGTAGTTTCGAGTCATTGGCTGCTATCGAAACTAGATAGTTTCGAGTCAAACATGACTATCGAAACTAGAGTAGTTTCGACGGGTCTGTATGTATCGAAACTATAGTTTCGAGTCATGGGTCTGCATTTTCCCTGACCAGAACCTTGCTCCAGCCAACTTATTTCCAATCGATTAAACCTTGAACATTTTTCGTTAAACACCTTCCTTTATCGTTCTTGAGTTCAAATACGTGATTTGTTTCAAGTTTCATATGCAAAAATCGTATCTTTATTTGATTTAAACCCGAGACATGCAAAGACTCAGAATCAGAGGCGATGCTTACCTCAACAGGCCCGATTTCTGTTGCTATGCGTTGAAATGGTGGAGTCGGATGATTCCCGAGCCCTTGAGTCTTCTCCTTGCGGTTTTCTTCACAAGCCGATCGCTCTCTCTCTCTCTCTCTAGTATTCTTGCGCAGGAAGATGAAATGAGAGGGGCTTGGGTTGAAGCTGCTGTTTTGTAATGGGGTTTCCCCCTTTTCTTTTCGGCCCATGGGCCGAAATTTTGGCCAAGCCCACTTTATTTCCCTTTTCTATTTGTCTTGTCATTATTTGGGATGTTACAAGTCTACCCTCCTTAATGAGGTTTCGTCCTCGAAACCTGTTACACGTTAAACAACTGGGGATACAGTTCCTTCATCTCGTCTTCTTTCTCCCAAGTAGCCTCGGACCCCTTTCTGTGTTTCCATTGTATTTTGACTAAAGGGATCGACTTATTGCGTAATCGTTTCTCGGCTCTGTCAAGAATAGCTATTGGTTCTTCTACATAGTTCAAGCTGTTATCCACTTCGATTTCGTCATAAGGTATGTGAGCCGTATCGTCAGCAAGGCACTTGCGTAAGTGTGATATGTGGAATGTAGGGTGTATTCCACTAAGCTCGACGGGTAGGTCGAGTCTGTAAGCAACTTGACCCACTCTTGCTACAATCTCGAAAGGTCCGACAAACCTTGGACTTAGTTTGCCACGCTTTCTGAACCGAATGATTCCTTTCCACGGTGATACTTTCAACAGTACCATGTCCCCTACTTGAAACTCTAAATCCCTCCTTCTCTTATCCGCGTATGATTTCTGTCTGTCTTTTGCGGCTTTCATACGAGCCTTGATTTGATCAAATTTCTCAGAAGTAGCTTTGACCACTTCGAGACTTGCAAAATCCTTCTGTCCAATTTCCCCCCAACAAACCGGGGTCCTACATTTCCTCCCATACAACATTTCAAATGGCGGCATGCCAATAGTCGAGTGATAGCTGTTGTTATATGAAAATTCTGCCAATGGTAGATGGCTGTCCCAACTCCCACCGAAGTCAATGATACAGGCCCGGAGCATGTCCTCCAAGGTCTGAATGGTCCTTTCCGATTGTCCATCGGTTTGGGGGTGGTAAGCGGTGCTGATGTTCAGTCTAGTGCCCATTGCGTCATTGAATTTCTTCCAAAACCTTGACGTGAATCTAGTATCCCTGTCAGACACAATCGACAGCGGCATACCATGTCTGCTCACAATTTCCTTGATAAATACTTCTGCTAGCTTTTCAGAAGAAGAAGTTTCTCGTATTGGCAAGAAGTGAGCACTCTTTGTCAAGCGGTCGACGATCACCCAAATGGTATCATTGCCTTTAGCTGTTCGCGGTAGCTTGGTAATGAAGTCCATCGTGATCTCCTCCCACTTCCATTCCGGTATTGGCAAAGGTTGCATTTTACCGCATGGCTTCTGGTGCTCGGCCTTAACTAGAGAACACGTTAGGCACTTGCTCACGTATTCTGTCACATCATTCTTCATGCCAGGCCACCAGTATTCTTTCTTCAAGTCTTGATACATTTTGTTTGTCCCGGGGTGGATAGAATAGCGAGACTTATGGGCCTCATCGAGTATTTTGGCTCTAAGCTCACCAATCTTAGGTATCCACATCCGGCCAAACCTAGTTCGTACCCCGTATGCATTCGCATCTAAGTTCCCTTGTTGTCCTACTATTCTTTCCCGTTTCACATTTCTTTCTAACAATGCTTCATCTTGTGCCTTTGATATTTCACCCATTAAGTCTGGTGTTATAATTAACTGACACGCTTTGATCCGGATAGGTGCCGATTCTTCCTTTCTACTTAAAGCGTCAGCCACTACGTTTGCCTTGCCTGGATGGTACAATATCTCACAGTCATAGTCTTTCAGTAGCTCTAACCATCTTCTTTGCCTCATGTTTAGTTCCTTTTGTTCGAAAAAGTATTTCAAGCTTTTGTGATCGGAGTAGATGGTGCATTTAACTCCATACAAGTAGTGTCTCCATATTTTCAACGCGAAAACTACTGCTGCTAATTCTAGATCATGTGTTGGGTAGTTAACTTCATGAACCTTTAGTTGTCGCGATGCATAAGCAATTACCTTTCCTCGTTGCATGAGTACGCACCCTAATCCTTGCCCTGAAGCGTCAGAGTAGACTACTAAGTCTTCATTTCCCTCAGGTAGTGTTAATACTGGAGCTTGAGTTAATTGTGTCTTAAGTTCCTCAAACGCGTTGTTTTGGGTTGGACCCCATTCATACTTTACTTCCTTCCGTGTCAGTTTGGTTAGCGGCGAGGCAATTCTTGAGAAATCTTGG
The DNA here is from genome assembly GCA_023525975.1 of Smallanthus sonchifolius. Taxonomy (NCBI): domain Eukaryota; kingdom Viridiplantae; phylum Streptophyta; class Magnoliopsida; order Asterales; family Asteraceae; genus Smallanthus; species Smallanthus sonchifolius. Next base: position 33,074,469 of record CM042045.1, read on the forward strand.
ATAAACCTTCGATAGTAGCCTGCCAACCCTAGAAAGCTTCGTATCTCTGTTGGTGTCTTTGGGATGTTCCATTCCTTTACTGTCTCGATCTTTGCAGGATCCACCATGATGCCGTTTGGGTTTATTACATGACCTAGGAATTGGACTTCCCTAAGCCAGAACGCGCATTTGGAGAATTTTGCGTACAACTTTTCCTGCTTTAGCACCTCCAATACTTCTCTTAGGTGACAGTGGTGATCACCTTCATTCTTTGAATATATGAGGATGTCATCTATAAAAACTATTACTGATCGATCCAACATGGGTCGGCATACTCTGTTCATTAAATCCATAAATGCTGCTGGTGCGTTAGTTAATCCGAAGGACATCACGAGAAATTCATAATGCCCATAACGCGTACGAAACGCAGTTTTCGGTACATCTTCCTCTCTTACTTTCAATTGGTGGTAACCCGACCTGAGATCAATCTTTGAGAACCAACTCGCGCCTTGTAATTGATCAAAGAGGTCGTCTATTCTAGGCAGTGGGTATTTGTTCTTTACTGTTCTCTTGTTCAGTTCACGGTAGTCGATGCACATGCGCATGCTGCCGTCCTTTTTCTTTACAAATAATACCGGAGCGCCCCATGGTGAGATGCTCGGTCTGATAAATCCTTTCTCTGTTAATTCTTCAAGTTGGGACATTAATTCTTTCATTTCTGACGGAGCCAATCGGTATGGTGCCTTGGCAACGGGCTCAGCTCCTGGCAGTAAGTCAATCTGAAATTCTATTTCCCGATCGAGCGGCAAACCAGGTAGGTCCTCTGGGAACACTTCTGGAAAATTGCACACCACGGGTACATCTTTTAGCTCTTTCGTTTTCATTCTATCGTCAATAACATACGCCAGATAAGCTTCGCAACCGCGCCTCATGTAACTTTCGGCCTTGATCATCGAGATGACGTTCGGCATTGTGCTATTCCAGTCACCATAAACCGTAATCGGACTGCCGTCAGTGGCCTTGAGATGTATCATCTTTCGTTTACATATGATTTGAGCTTCGTTGGCAGCTAACCAATCCATGCCCAATACTACATCGAATCCTCCTAAGGTTAGAAGGTACAATTTAGATGGAAACTTATGGCCCTCTATTTCTACCATGCAATCGTCAGTCACTTGGATGACTACTGAGTTTTTACCAATAGCAGTTTGTACGCTAAAGGCCCTTATAAGGCTAGTGATTGTGCAGTCTAAATTGCGGCTAAATGCAGTGGATATAAAACTTTTACTAGCACCAGAATCAAACAGAATAGCAGCATGTTCATCATTTACTAGGAACGTACCCGACACGACGTCAGGGTTTCCTCTTGCTTCTTCCTCGGTTAAAGCATAGGCCCGAGTCCTAGCCTTTGGCTGTTCCTTTTCCTTTTCTTTTCCCGAACCAGATTGGCCGGCCTTCCTGCAGTTCTTTGTCAGATGTCCAAACAATCCACATACTTGACACTTGACGTCTCTTACACATTCTCGAGAGAAGTGCCCCGGCTTCCCGCACTTATAGCATGTGATGGTGCCGATTTTACATTCGCCAAGATGTTGCCTTCCACATTTCTTGCATGTTTCATATTCGTCCGACCTTGGCTTCTTAGTTTCAGTTGTTACGTTCCCTCTTCCTGTGCCTCTAGACGGGTTCTCCCACTTTCTCTTTTGGGTCTCTGTTGGTGGGTCCTCATTGGCATAATCGTCGTAGACGATTCCGCTCAGATTCACTACCGACTCGAAGGTCGAGGGTAGGTTAGCTTTTACATGAACACGGACCCGCTGTGGCAATCCCTTAACATAGTACTTGATCAAACGATCTTCAGTTTCCACCAGGTGTGGTACTAGTTGAGCCAGTTCATTGAATCTTGATGTATACTGGCGATGAGTCTTGTTGCCAGCCTTGAAGTTCAGGAACTCGTTCTCCACACGATCAATCTCATTTTGTGGGCAGAACTTTTGGATTACGAGCTTTTTCAAGTCCTCCCATGTCATTCTGGCAAGAGCATGTGGTGACTTTGTTCTTTGAATATTTCTCCACCAACCTAGTGCTTCATTGGTGAAAGAATGAGCAACATATTTAACAGCTTGGTCTGGTCGACACTCGCTGATGTTGATGACTGCGTTCATCCTCTCGATCCATTCGAACGTGGCCACCGAATCCTTGGTTCCATCAAACTTAGGTGGGTCTCCGTCCTTGAATCCTTTGTAAGTACACCCACGATTGCTTGCTGCCACTTTTACTTCATCCCCGTCACTATCATAAATTTTCTCTTCATTGTTCCCTTCACCCTCCTCTTTACTTTTCTTTATTGCCTCAGATAGTAGATCAGGCAATACCTTCTTCAGTGTGAGCACAACTTCACGGGCAATAGCATCCCTGACTTCGGGTTCCAACTGTATCGGCCCTGGATTGTCGTCTCCAGCTGGGGTCACTTCTGTTTCGTGTACACTCTCGGTGTGTTCCGCGTGCACACTCTCTTCTTCTTCTAGTCTTTGATTCAACGGAGGTCTACCTCGTCGGCCAGTGCGACCGCCTCGGCGTCCAGTTCTTCCTCCGCCAGCCATAATTTCTTAATTTCCTGATAGTCATAAAGGGAATACATCAATGTCATTACTTCAGATCATAGTTTGGAACAGTACGAGCAAGGTAAATTTTTAATTACAGTGACCGGTTTGTGATTACCAATTTACATTGCTTTTCGGGTTCAAAACTCTTCAAATCGGTTGTGACATTGACATCTATTTGTTCTAAGTTAAGGTATCTATCCTTATTTAGAGCATTAGCTTTAGTACTTACTTACCGTGCTGCGTTGGCGTTGGTTACCCATACTGACATCCGTGCGTTGGTCCCATAATCAGTTTGAGTCCAGACATTTAGGGATGTCTAAATCTCTCAAACTATTGCTCTGATACCAACTTGTAAGGCCCCTTTCCCGGGTGACCTCACTTGTTGGATTTACTCATAAACATAGTCATAAATACTGAACTTAAATTTAAAACATTCATCATTCAATTACATAATCAAAACAGCGGAAGTCTTTACGAATAAAACATAACATATTCTTAACAAACAAAAGTGGGATGTCAGTCTTGTGCCGGGTAACCTTCACGCCATCGCACGACCTTTTCTTCCTTTACCTGAAATGTATACTAAAGTCAGCTAACGCTGGTGAGTTCTAGTTTAATGCGTTTAGATATAAACATTCTTTTCTTTACTTCATAAGTAAGCATTATTATAAAGTCATTCATATAAATACGTATTCATAACTTTTGCTTTTCTTTCATCTTTCTTTTCTTTATTAATGTGATTACATATATATATATATATGCGTTCACCCTTTTTCTTTCACTTTTCTTACCATTCTTTCTTTATCTTTCTTACGTGATTACATAGATATGCATTCACCTTTACTTTCTTTACCATTTATTGGTCATACACATAAGGGTGATCAACCCATCTTACGGTACGTATATCACAAAGACATACGCCCTCGAGCTACCGTCGTAGCCCTTTTACTTAACCGTCCGGCACTAGAAACCGTCCGTCATATCTTTACCGTCCTACCGAAGTAGTCCGTCATATCTTTACCGTCCTACCGAAGTAGTCCGTCATATCTTTACCGTCCTACCGTCGTAGTCCGTCATATTCGCCCGTCTGCCCTAAGGCATCCGTTTCCCACTTGAGCTAATTATGCAGCCGCATATTGTTTTAGCGACTTACTCCACCGTAGTGGCCTTTAATTAGTCTAACTTTCTAGACTTCCTTCTCTAGCTGCATAATAGTCAAGTGGTCGTCCGTCTACCGTAGTAGCCGTTAGCTTCGTTTCCGTCCATAACGTATACTTACATTCTTAGCATGCAATATATATATTTATAAAGCAAGATTTCATTTATTTACGTTATACCATTCATTCATTCATTCTTTGTAAACATACGTGTTGTTCTTTGTTCATAATTCATTATTCACTTTCATATGTATCTACACATATACCTTAATATATCACGTATGGTCACATTGACATTCATTTCATTTATTCATTTAGTGTATACATTTCAGCCCCAAAACATTTATAAATCATTTGCACATAACTTAGAAAGGGGCACATAGAACTCACCTGATGGGCGGGTCCCTGAAGTATAATAGCTGGTTTCGAAACGTCACTAAGGTCACCCACTATCTGTATAATAAAGTCATACATATAAGGTAGGGCTCCTAAATGACACTAGACATTACTGTTCTTGAACTCAGTAGTTTCGGGAGGTGGGTCGCATCGAAACTATGGTAGTTTCGAGCTATGGTCTTACACTCGAAATTAGGTAGTTTCGAGTCATAATCCTTCTATCGAAACTAGGTAGTTTCGAGTCATGAGATCCTATCGAAACTATGGTAGTTTCGAGTCATTAACTTATGAAAAATCTTAGTTTAGGTTCAAGGTGACACTCGAAACTAGGTAGTTTCGAGTCCTGAGTTCCTATCGAAACTATAGTAGTTTCGAGTCATTGGCTGCTATCGAAACTAGATAGTTTCGAGTCAAACATGACTATCGAAACTAGAGTAGTTTCGACGGGTCTGTATGTATCGAAACTATAGTTTCGAGTCATGGGTCTGCATTTTCCCTGACCAGAACCTTGCTCCAGCCAACTTATTTCCAATCGATTAAACCTTGAACATTTTTCGTTAAACACCTTCCTTTATCGTTCTTGAGTTCAAATACGTGATTTGTTTCAAGTTTCATATGCAAAAATCGTATCTTTATTTGATTTAAACCCGAGACATGCAAAGACTCAGAATCAGAGGCGATGCTTACCTCAACAGGCCCGATTTCTGTTGCTATGCGTTGAAATGGTGGAGTCGGATGATTCCCGAGCCCTTGAGTCTTCTCCTTGCGGTTTTCTTCACAAGCCGATCGCTCTCTCTCTCTCTCTCTAGTATTCTTGCGCAGGAAGATGAAATGAGAGGGGCTTGGGTTGAAGCTGCTGTTTTGTAATGGGGTTTCCCCCTTTTCTTTTCGGCCCATGGGCCGAAATTTTGGCCAAGCCCACTTTATTTCCCTTTTCTATTTGTCTTGTCATTATTTGGGATGTTACACTTAATATTTTCGTTAATGGTAATGAAGTGAATATCCGTTACGAAATCAAACGATTCGGTGATTGAAACTGCATTTACGTTTCAACTGGTACTAGGCGCAACCGTGCCCAAACGAGGCGCGACCGTGCCAAGGCACCGGGCGCGATCGTTCCAAAGCAAGTCGCGCGACCGTGCTGAAACACTTGGCGCGACCGTGCCAGGACGACGCGCGACCGTGCTTAATTAGGGTTTCTTGTTATCTTTCAACATTAGCTTTTGTAACTTTAGTTTTTGACAAATTGTATAAAATGATTACTTGTGTAGCGTTTGATAGTATATAACCGAGTAAGATTTGCGGATTTGTATTGAATCATTGCATTTAATTTATGGCACAAGATAGAATAAGACAGTGCACTAGAATTAGGTTTAAAATACGTTACATTGAATTGAAATACGGATACTAAAAATCAGAAATGTTACAGTCTCCCCATGTTGAGAGAATTTCGTCCCGAAATTTAGCTAGAGGAAACAACGGCATCAGTAAAAAGATGGGGGTACTTGAGTTTCATTTGGTCCTCTCGTTCCCTAGTAAACTCAGGACCACGTTTAGATTCCCAACGAACCTTGGCAATAGGAATACGGCTTCGCTTGAGCTGCTTGATTTCACGATCCATGATTTCTACCGGTCTCTCAACGAAGTGCATCGTTTCGTCAATGTGCACGTCGTCAAGAGGTATGTGAAGATTTTCATCAGCAAGGCATTTCTTGAGGTTAGACACATGAAATGTAGGATGCACGTTACCAAGTGATGGAGGTAACTCGAGTTTGTAAGCCACTTTCCCAATCTTTTCAAGGATCTTGAATGGGCCCACATAGCGAGGTGATAATTTACCTTTCTTTCCAAAACGGATCACACCCTTCCACGGAGACACCTTTAGAAGAACGAGGTCACTGACTTGGAATTCCAAGGGTTTTCGTCGTTTGTCGGCATAACTCTTTTGCCGACTTCTCGCTACTCGAATGTTGTCACGGATTTGGATAATCTAGTCGGATGTTTCTTGAATTAGTTCAGGACCGGTGATTTGTGCTTCACCAATCTCATTCCAACAGATAGGAGAACGGTACTTGCGACCATAAAGAGCTTCAAATGGAGCCATGTTAATACTCGTGTGGTAGCTATTATTGTAAGAGAACTCGATTAGGGATAGATGTGAATCCCAATTGACACCAAATCAATTACACAAGCTTTAAGCATATCCACAAGAGTTTGGATTGTTCGCTCGGTCTGACCATCAGTTTGAGGATGGTAGGCCGTGCTCAAATCCAATCGTGTACCAAGTGCAGTTTGGAGAGATTGCCAAAAGCGAGAGGTGAACCGAGCATCTCTATCAGAGATTATGTTTAAGGGAACACCGTGACGGCTCACAATTTCATCAATGTAAATTCGGGCTAGTTTCTCAACCCGATAGTCTTCACGGATGGGCAAGAAATGAGCAGATTTGGTGAGACGATCAATGATCACCCAAATGCTATCATAACCACTCGAGGTGCGAGGGATTTTGGTAATAAAATCCATGGCTAAGTTCTCCCATTTCCACACGGGAATTTCCGGTTGTTCAAGTAATCGGAAGGACGTTGGTGTTCTGCTTTGACTTTGGAGCACGTTAGACATTTGGAAACATAGTGAGCAATGTACTTTTTCATACCGGGCCACCAATATTGTTGGAGAAGATCTTGGTACATTTTATCCGCACCAGGATGAATAGAATAACGAGTCTTGTGAGCCTCTTTCATAAGAAATGTACGGAGATCATCGTGATCGGGAACCCAAATACGGTTCAAGTAATAAAGTAAGCCATTGGGTTTTTATTCAAGTTGAAGTTCAACACCGCACGACATTTCCTCATACATGTTACCCTCGGTGACTGAGACATGTTGAGCTTCTAAGATGCGGTTTTGAATGTCGGTTTGAATTCGAACACATTGAAGCATGATATGGTCCTTTCGACTCAAAGCGTCGGCTACAACATTCGCTTTGCCGGGATGGTAACGAATCTCGCAGTCATAGTCGTTAAGGAGTTCAACCCAACGTCGTTGCCTCATATTGAGTTCCTTTTGGTTGAAGATATGTTGGAGACTTTTGTGGTCGGTGAACACCACACACTTTGTGCCATAGAGGTAATGTCTCCAAATCTTCAGTGCGAATACGACCGCACCCAACTCGAGATCGTGCGTCGTATAATTCTTCTCGTGAATCTTGAGTTGTCTTGATGCGTAAGCGATTACTTTGCCTCATTGCATGAGAACACAACCGAGACCTTGGTTGGAAGCATCACAGTAGACAACTAGATCATCATTCCCATCAGGGAGAGTCAATATAGGAGCATTGCACAACTTTTGCTTGAGAGTTTGGAAAGCTTCTTCTTGTTTTGGTCCCCATTCATAAGTTTTACCCTTGTGAGTTAAAGCGGTAAGAGGGACAGCAATCTTAGAGAAGTTTGAAATGAATCGCCGATAATATCCCGCAAGACCAAGAAATGAACGAACTTCGGTGGGGGTCTTCGGGGCATTCCAATTCTTAACCGTTTCGTTTTAGCAGGGTCAACATGAATACCCTTGTCGTTGACGATATGACCAAGAAATTGAACTTCCTTTAGCCAAAATTCACATTTGGAGAATATGGCTTATAATGTTCCTTCCTCAAGAGATCCAAAACCAGTCTAAGATGTTGCTCATGGTCAGCTTTAGTCTTGGAATAGATTAAAATGTCATCGATGAAAACGATCATGAACTTATCAAGGTTCGATTTGCACACACGATTCATGAGGTCCATGAAAACTGCGGGTGCATTGGTTAGTCCAAAAGGCATAACCATGAACACGTAATGAACATACCTTGTTCAAAAGGCAGTCTTTGGAATATCGTCTTCTTGCACACGGAGTTGGTGATAACCGGATCGAAGGTCAATCTTCGAGAAGCAAGTAGAACCTTGAAGTTGATCAAAGAGGTCATCAATTCTAGGTAAAGGATAACGGTTTTTGATAGTAAGCTTGTTGAGTTCGCGGTAGTCAATACACATACGAAATGATCCATCCTTCTTTTTCATGAATAAGACGGGTGCACCCCACGGTGAATGACTTGGACGAATGAATCCCTTGTCGGAGAGCTCTTGAAGTTGACTTGCAAGTTCTTGCATTTCAGAAGGTGCAAGACGGTATGGAGCTCTAGCCACGGGGTTAGCTCCGGGCACAAGATCAATGCGAAACTCTACTTGTCGAACGGGTGGAAGACCGGATAGATCTTCGGGAAATACTTTGGGAAAATCCTGAATGATGGGAATGTCTTGGATACTCTTCTCTTTGACATCCTTTTGAACAATATGAGCTAAGAAGGCCACGTACTTCTTTCATAAGTACTTTTGGGCGGTAGTGCATGACATTAACTTTAGTCCCTTGCAAGGCTTTTCACCAAAGACTCTTAACGTTTCTCCCGATGGTAGAGGTATTCGGATGCACTTCTCAAAACAGATGACTTCGGCATGATGATTTGATAGCCAATCCATGCCTATGATGAAATCAAAACTTCCTAGTGGCATTGGTACAAGGTTGATTGGGAATGTATGTTCATTAAGTTCTAGAGAACAGTCATAGCTAATAGACTCGATTGTAAGTGAATCACCATTTGCTATTTCGACAGTGAAGGTTTTCTCTAATTGAGATCGTGTCTTGGCAAGTAAAGGTTCAAAGTTAAGTGACACAAAACTTTTATCGGCACCGGTATCAAATAAAATGGAGGCATATTGACTATTGACAAGGAATGTACCGTTGACCACATCATTGTTGGCTTGAGCTTCATTGGCGTTTATATTGAAAGCACGCCCACGAGCTCCGCCTTGTCTAGCATTGATCAACCTTGGGCATTGATCACGGAAGTGATTTGGGTCACCACATTCAAAACATGCACGCCCATTTGCTATAGCAGGAACACCTTGATTAGCCACTTGTTGATTGGTTCGGGTTGGTGGGTTGACTTGGCCCGCAAGAGCTTTGGCCGTACACACATTGACTGTATGGCCATATTTCCCACAATAAGTGCAAAGGCGACATGGGATGTTTTGAGGATGATGATAGTTGCATGTGGCATAGAGTGGGTAGATCCCAACATATGGCTTTTTGGCTGGTGTTTGAACCATAGGTGCTGCTAAATTAACGGGCATAGCAGGAGTGACCATAGCATAGTTTCTAGCCTTTCTTCTCTTATTATGTCGGGAGGGTTCAGTTATGGCTTCTTTGTTATGGGTGGAAGGAGTTGCAGTGTCGGAGACTTTCTTTGTGTCCTTTTTATTAAGAGTCCCCGCCTTCACATGGTTATCAGTTAAGGTAGCGGATAAACGGATAGCATCTTCAAGTGTTGCGGGATTTCTCCCTAGAACTGTATCTTGAATTTGCCTAGGTAACCCACCAATATATTTTTCAATGCAGCGGGATAAAGGCGTGACCATGTGGGGCACGAGGAGACTCAACTCATGGAACCGAGTTGTATATGCCAAGTTTTCACCACTATCTTGGGCAAGATCCCAAAATTCGGCTTCGAGTTTCTTTACTTCATTTCAAGGACAGAATTCCTCGGTCATTAGCCTTTTAACCTCATCCCAAGGTAAGGCCATTGCTACATCCACACCTCTATTCCTTTTCTCCCCATTCCACCACGTGAGTGCCCGTTTTTGTAAGACACTTGTGGCATGACGAACACGAAGGTTGTCGGGACAGTCACTATTGAGAAAGGTATTCTCAATACTTTTAAACCATTGAAGAAGTCTCGTAGCTCCTTCGGTACCATAAAACTTGAGGGGATTGCACGAGTTGAAGTGTTTGAAGGTGCTTTGAGATGGGTTGGCACCACCATTTCCACCATTACCACCATTAGTCCCATGGTTACCATTTGTGGCACCATTAGCTTGAGTGAGTTGAGTTACGAGTTGTGCAAGGATAGTGGCGATGTCGGTGTTGGTGTTGGCCACGGGAGCACGACGAGGAGGCATTCTACAAATTTGTACAACACAAGAAAATATGTAAGAATTTATGAGAATTGCTTGGATTAAAAAGGACAAGATAATGAAATAAAATAGTTAATCATAGTTTGGATTGTACTCAAATAGTGATATAATCACTTGAATACTATGACACATTAAGGTTAATTAAACTCATATAATTTTCAAGGAGACATGCTTTAGCCTATAAGTAAACACTCATCCCGGGAATTACCAGGAAAGCATACGGGTCCCTCGGTTGATTGGGATTTATGCGAAATGCTTTCCTAGACAGGAAACCCAGAATACAGGTGTCACCCTTCCAGATTGCACGTGTCCTCAAATAATTAACAAAGTTTAAAAGCCTTAACGAGGAAGTAAAGAAATTTTATAGATTTAGATCCATGGAGTTTCCACATGCCTAGATAGTGATGATAGAGAAATAGGTAAGAAGGTTATGAGACTTTAGGGTATAGGTAGGGATATTGTTTATTTAATTATTATTTAAGTATATTTTAATAAGTCATGAATTTTTAATAAGTAAGGCATCAAAAATAAAATAACAAATAATCATAACGAACATGTAACACATAACATGTAGCACATAATCATATAAACATGAAGCATGGCATAAGTGGATGTCCTAAAGTTATAGTCTAGGTCAAGGTGTCTAATAACCTAATTCCCTATAACCAAGGCTCTGATACCAATCTATCACACCCCGACCGATGGCGGAATCATCGGGGCGTGACATGTAGACTGTTCATAAGCACAAGGTTGACTAAATTGAAATATATTAATTGTCAAATTTCATTACAAACATTCAAACAAAACCAATTTCAAGAAAAGAAACATAATCGAAATACATAAGTTCTTTATTTATTTTAACTAAGTCCAAGCCTATATGTAGCACATCTTGATCAATCTCACATATTAGGACCTGAAACATGAATAAAATAAAGTCAACTAAAAAGTTGGTGAGTATAACACAGGTTTATATACAGATAGCATATAGTTTGAAAAGAAAATCCATACATAACATGGTAAATAAGGCATTTATGGGGAGCAGCTATTGTGTAACCAAGTACAATCAAACCTTTGTAACTAGCGTGCAAAAATTGTGTTGTCGGTAAATATCACCCTACCAGGGTGGGTTTGTCAGACTCAATAGATCTATCATTGAAAACTGTCGGCTTGAATAGTTAATGATTGCACATAAGTGTTCACAAAAGTTAGCACACATAGCACTCGGGCATAAAGCTCAAATTGCACACATGAATGTAAATAGGATTTGTACTTGTGTTGTTTGTGTAAATGTAAACATGTAATTTGAATAGTGTTCATGTTTCCCCCCAAAAATGTAAAAGAGTAAAAGGGGCTATGTATACTCACTTGGTTTGAAGGCGTAGCTAATAAAAGGTACTAGATAGTAATAAGGATCCTTGAAAAGCACAAGTTAACTTAAAGTGTAATGTATATTGTATCAATAGCGTGCACAAAGTTTGAGTCAAATGTTGAACTTGATTTGTGTATAAAGCCATTGATTTGTATTTGAAAGTATTGAATACGATATAAAGTTTGAAATAAATATTTATGGAACATTTTGATTAAGGTTTGAAATTGAATAGCTAAATAAGTAAGTTAAATAATTATTGTTTATGAAAATAGTGTAAGTATTTGATGTAACTAAGTATAAATAAATAATTGTTTTTGTTTAAATATAAATTAAATAAATAATCATTTCCTTATTTATTTATTTATAAAATATGTAACTTAACCATTAAGATACTTTTTAAATGAAAGGTTTAACAATAATTGTAAATTTAATTTTTATAAACTTTAAATAAATAATTTTCTATTTATTCCAAGATTAACTATTTGATCTTTCTAAATAAAATTAATGTATTTTTATAAAAATCAACTATTTTTATTTTGAAATTTAATCAGAAATATTTATTGTTTGAAAAATATATAAAAATTATAATTTTGCCAAAAATTTAACTCACACACGGCCGTGCCTGGGAAGGGCACGATCGTGCTCGAACCACGGGCGTGGCCGTGCTAGTCAGGACGCGACCGGGTTGATCAAATGGAGACATAACTAGACAAATCACTAGGCACGACCGTGCCTTAGCCAGGCACGATCGTGTCTATGATTCTAAAACACGACTGAGATTAGCCAAAGGGCATGACTGGGTCTGAGCAGGAGGCACGACCGCGTTGGAAGCCGGAACGACCGTGTCTCATGAGGCACGACCGCGCTAGATGATTAGCGCGACCACGTCGGTCCCAAATCAGGAATGATTTGACTAATTCTTATAATAAGAGGGTTGGAAATCATAGGGCTTTCACCCAATAGATTATTACGAGTCTTTTTGTATAGATTAATTGAATTCAAAACGTGTTTAGGACCGGATTCGATTAAACTATTTTGAACGAAAACTAGATTCGGGTTTGAAGCCCAAATTAGGATGGGGCTTTTGATCTATAGACTAAATCGAATGAAAATATGGTTTCAATTACCCTGGAAGACGATGAATCGATAGCGTACGGTAGAGGAGAGTTCCGGCGATGACAGGTTTGGCTTCCGGCGTCTTCTGATGCGATTCTGGCTATATCGACGTGTCCAGAAGCTTTAGAGATGATCGAGTGATGCGTATGGGGGGTTTGATTGAGAGAATTTCGAATTGAAATGGAGAATCGGTGGTTTCAAGAATGTTTTAACGGTTTTGTGGTTTAATCGAATGATATTGAGTCAATTGCTGTAATTGGTAGTCTTAATATTTTCGTTAATGGTAATGAAGTGAATATCCGTTACGAAATCAAACGATTCGGTGATTGAAACTGCATTTACGTTTCAACTGGTACTAGGCGCGACCGTGCCCAAACGAGGCGTGACCGTGCTTAATTAGGGTTTCTTGTTATCTTTCAACATTAGCTTTTGTAACTTTAGTTTTCGATAAATTGTATAAAATGATTACTTGTGTAGCGTTTGATAGTATATAACCGAGTAAGATTTGCGGATTTGTATTGAATCTTTGCATTTAATTTATGGCACAAGATAGAATAAGACAGTGCACTAGAATTAGGTTTAAAATACGTTACATTGAATTGAAATACGGATACTAAAAATCAGAAATGTTACAGCTACAGATGGTAGTTCACAAGAATATGTCGTGTTGAAAGTGAAGAATTTTGTTCAAAGAAAAAGGTTTGGAGTGAAATTAATATGTTCGCCTGGTTCTGATTAAGCGAATTTAATATGTTCGCCTAAGGCTTGTTAAGCGAACTCAACAAGTTCGCCTAATGAAGCGAACTTAATTGTGATTTAATATTTTGTTCAGACGAACTTATTCACTTTATCTTGTTCACTGTGAGAGAGAACATAAGGAATTTTTAGCGAACTTGAAATTTTCTGACCTAGGGTTTCTGATTTGAACTTTTTGTGTTTGTTTCTGGATCGGTTTTTGATTGCGAGTATTTCTAAGGTAATTTCAAAGAATTTTATCCATTCAATCGTCTGGAATTTGAAATTTTGACTCTGTGTTCTTTGGTTTTGAAAGTTTTTACGTTTTTCTGAGATTTGAACAAATTTTCTAGATTAAAACTTGAAATTTATGCTTAAACTTGTGTCGTGATGGTTAATCGATGCTAGTGTTATGTTTGAATTAAGCTTTTATTCATGATTTAGCCATTTTTGAGATTCTGATGTAGAAGTTGTATCGACAAACTGGTTCGGGCGAACTTGTTATGTTCACCTCTTGCAACACTAAGCGAACTTATTAAGTTCGCCTAAGGGCTCAGGAGTGTTTTGGACTTGTGATTATTTTTTTGTGTTGAAATTTTTTTTAATTTCTTTTGATTCTTTTTGTTTGTTTTGCTTACTAATGTGTTTTTGTCCATTACATTTACAGATGGCTCGTCGTGTTGAGTACAAACATAATCAAGTGGCGTTATTAGATCCGAATATGTCTGAAGCTGTTAATTTTCAAGGAATTATCAACTTTCTAAATCGTTCACGTTTGCATGTGGCTTTATCTGCTAATTCGTACATCAGTTTACGTATATTCAACAATCCCGGGATACCGTTCATCAAGATACTGATGTTGAACCTCACATACTTCGTGCTACAGTGAATAATACGAAGGTAGTTATTTCAGTGGAAACTATTCGTGCTGCTTTGGCATTAGGAGTGCTGTTGATGATCCTATGTCGTATCCTGGAACACTGATTATGGGGTGTTTTCAGAGGATGGGTTATAGAGGAAGACCAAATGATACTAAAGCAAGAAAAGGAGGTTTAGTTGGCGAATGGAGGTATTTTATGCACGTCATCATACAATGTCTGTCTCCAAGAAAGGCTGGTACTGATGATTTGAAGAGTGTATTACAAGCTGCAATGGTTACATTGACCCTCAACAAACGGTTTAACTTTGCTTTATATATCTACCGTGAGTTGGTCATGCAAATCAATCCTCTAGAAGGTCAAGGGTTCCTTATGTATCCTAGGTTCTTGCAAATGATTCTGAACCATTTAATTCTGGATTTACCTCAGCATCCAATCCGTTTGACTTTGACTCCTATGTCAAAAAGAATCTTTACTGATTGTACTAAGGTGAAACAACAAAATGCTGCTCTAATTCCTGTTCCAAGTCCTTTGTTTGGTCACTTAATCAATCCTGATTATGTTGAGCCACCTAATGATCAATGGTTTCATCCTGAGGAGTTAGTACAAGGACAAGTCCAGAATCAAGTTCCAATTCAACAACAAGTTCAAGCTTAGGTACAACAAGTTCAAGTACAACAAGTTCCAGTTCAACAACAAGTTCCTGCTCAACAACAACAACAAGTTCCTATTCCACAAGAACAGGTTCACATTCCAGTTAATGAACTAGTTCATGAAGAGATTTTTCAAGAGAATGACCAAGATTTGGGTATGGATATGGATGATTTTGATCATGAAGCTGTGAACTCACCTATTCATGAAGCTGAAGGCAATGTTGTTGATACGAGTTCCGGTGAAACTATCTTACCTGATTCTGAAGCTACTGATTCTGATTCATCTAGAGATTTTAGCTCAGATCATTATGCAAGGTTGGCTACATTACCATTGGCTAATGCGGGGAAACGTATTAAATCTAAAGCCAGAAAACCGAGGCGTATGTCTGTTCGGAATCCTCCTTCTGGATCAGTACTTGGCAAGAGAACTTTAATTGATGAGATTTCTGACTCGGATAGTGATGCTATTCCAGTTCCAAAAGCTTAGAAGCTTATGTCTGCTTCTATTGTTGCTGCTCATTCATCTCAAGGTGTTGAGGATGCTAATTTTGTTGCTTCCTTATTAATTACACCTCCTGCTTCTAAACATTCTTCTCCGGTGCTTTCTCCACATGTTCCACACACATCTGAAGCTGGTCCTTCAAAGCCATCTGATTCTGAAAGAATTACATTCCTTAAATCACAGGTGCTAGCTTTACAGACTCAAGTAGATACTCTTGTGTCTACTGATACTTAGAGACAGTTGGTCCTTCAAGCTCAAGCTACATAGATTGCTGACATGCAGTTCTTAGTATCTAAACTTGTTGAGCGTCTTAACGCTCGGGGGGAGTTAAGGATACATGATACGTGTCATGCTGAATCAATTCAACGAAAAGATAATGATGACAATGATCCTAGTGGTAATGTTGAGGGTGATCGTCAATACGCTGACGTGAATCCAATATCAAGAGCTCGGGGGGAGTCGACATCACATACTATTGAAGGAACCAAGCATGATTCTGGAGTGAATGAAGAAATATTATTATTGGAATTCTTTCAAGATTCTGAAGAAGAAGAAGCTGAGAAATTAGAATGTCTGGATGATATAGATGAATTATTTGATGATGATGAAGAGGATGTGTTGGATAATGAAGTTGAAGAAGGTGAGATTGTAGAGATTGAGATAGAAAAGAGTAAATCTAAGGTTACATATGAAGGAAATGATGGTCTGAATGTTTCGTATAACTTCATCCAAGATGATGTTATTCCTGAATTTTATTATGATGGAGTAACAGATTCTATGGACTCTGTTGAAGATATCACTACACCAGATGATACTGCTCAATCCAATATAGATTCTGATGTTGATACTACTCATACTATGTCTCCTAAGCTGAATGAAGAAACTGTGATGTATAGAAATACAAGAATGACTAGAGAACAGTGGAGAGAAGTAGTTAACAGTTGGATGAAAGTACTACCAAAGTCACCTATACAACCTGCTCAGAAAGAAAGATATGTGAATAAAGAGGGGTGTATTGAAAAGATCATAAGTTGGTTTTATGATGATGACACTAAGTTGTTTGCTCTTAAAAGATCTGATGGTGTTCAATACTTAAAGCCTAGGATCAAGTATTTCAATACCTTGCCAAGGTGTGAAATGAATGGTCTAGCTACGAAACCATTGATTAATAGAACAAAGTGTGGATTAGCCGATGTGATTTCCAATTTGATAAAGAGAGAAGGTGGATCAGGGAAGTATGAAAGGTTAAAACTATAGAAGGGAAAAGAGTGAAGATTGTAGATCAAAAGACTAAGAATGTGACTTGGAAGTATAAGTTCAAGCCAGTACGTGCTGTACAGAAGATACCATTGAAGAAAATTCCATAAGATTTTCTGGGGAATATGAAATGGTGGTATGTAGATGTGAAGAGTGGTGAAGCTAGGATTGATGATAAAGATAATAAGGTCATTGTTAGTTTCATGCAATGAATCTTATTAACTTCTCAAAGAAAGATCAGAGGACGTTATGAAAGAATGAGATTATGTTCACTGATGAATGGAGAGAACAAGGATTGCAGTATAAAAGAGTGTTGGAGATATGTCAGAGATATGGAGTGCATGCAGGAAGCAGATTACCAGATAACTGGAAGAGCTCGTCATAAAGACTGAAGACAGAACATCAAGTTATTGTCAAGGGGGAGTCTGTTATGATATAGATTGCATGACAAAAGCTTTGTAATAGTTTAGGTCTTATTGTCTTTATGTTTTTATGTAATTGTTTAGTTTTTGTCTAAGTATTAGTACAAGTTCTGCTAGAGGCGAACTTAAGTTCGCCTAGTCAAGTTCGCCTAAGCATCTTTGAAGCAAACTTGTTAAGTTCGCCTATTGCAGAACGTGTGTCTATAAATAGAGATTTTACAGAGTCTGTTCAGTACGAATGAACGAACAAGGGTTCTGTAAACTCTAATTGGTTATTTACCTGTTGTTTCTAATTTCAATTGATATACATACGTTAACACGAAGGATTCCGCACTCCGTGTTATCGATACGTCCTGTCACGAGATCGATCTGAGATGAGTCATGTGGACCAACACTAACCATTAAGCTTTGACTATATTATTAAGCTTATTATAGATTTTAATTAAGCAGCTAAATATACGTCAAGGTGTTGTCCAAAGTATTGGACATATTAAAAATACAATAAGCTAAGATACTGTCGAGGTAAGTTCATCTAACTGGGAAATGTTTTATAAATGGTTTTGATTATGAAATGTTATCTGTGCGTCAGATAAAAGATTTCATGTGGTGGGGTGTATCATGAAATTAATTCCTGTGCCGACCAAGCTTTCAGTTTCGGGGTGGTCTACTGTTCAGTTTCGGCAGTAGACTATTGTCCAGTTTGGACAGTATGGTCAGATTGCCATATGTTTCAGTTATAGGGCAGATGATGGAAATGCTTGTTATCTAGCTATGATACAGACTATTTCAAGATATGTTTTCAATTGATGATATTGTGAATCCTCATTTCGAAACCAAATGATTTTAAAAGAGAACTCACCAACTTATGTTGACCCATTTTGTTTCTAAATCTTTTAGACATGTTAGTAGAAGGCATTCCGGATTGACGGTTATTACAGAGACTTATTGATTGAATACTCTAATGAATGAAGGCACGCTTGGAAGAGCTATAAGTTCTGGAAAATGGTTAAGTTTGTAATAGAAGTTTGGTCAATGATGTAAAACAGTTTAGTTATTAATGAAGAAGGTATTATGACTTAGCTTCCGATATATGATTTTGGTATCAACGTCAAAGTAACTAGAAGGCGACCTTCTGACCAGTATGTAGTTATCTGACAAATGGAATTCTCTGTCTAGGAAAGGACGGTGTATAAATCTCTCTTAGACCCGTTGTCCTTACCTGGGAACATCTCAGTTGGAGGTACTGTCACACCCCAACCGTCGGCGGAAACGTCAGGGCGGGACATGTAGACTGTTCATGAGCACAAGGTCGACTAAATTATAATATATTAAATCCATTTCAATTCAACAAACATGAATCAATTCCAAAGTAAATAAATGAAATACAAATTGTTTTTAAATTAAAATTAACTAAGTCCAAAGCCTATGTGTATCTTGTCTTGATCAAACTCATAAGATAGCACCTGAAAATGAATAAAATAAGGTCAACTAAAAAGTTGGTGAGCATACACAGGTTTGTATATAGATAGCATATAGATTATGAGTAAACAAATCCTTACATAACATGATATAATAAGGCATTTATGGAGAGTAGCCATTGTGTAACCAAAGTATAATCAAACCTTTGTAACTAGCATGCAAAATTGTGTTGTCGGTAACAATCACCCCAATCTGGGTGGGTTTGTCAGACTCAATAGATCTATCATTGTTTACCGTCGGCTTAAATAGTTAATGATTGCACATAAATCGCACACAAAAGTTAGCACAACTAGCACTCAGGCATAAAGCTCAAATTGCACACATGAATGTAAAGAGGATTTGTATTTGTGTTGTTTGTGTAAATGTAAACAATAGTATTGTATAATGTTCATGTTCCACCCCAAAAAGTGTAAAAGAGTAAAAGGGGCTATGTAATACTCACTTGATTCAAAGGCGTAGCTAACATGAGAGACTAGATAGTAACATAATACTCACTTGATTCAAAGGCGTAGCTAACACGAGAGACTAGATAGTAACGTGATCCTTGCAATGCACAACGTTAACCTAGAGTGTAATGTATATCGAATTAATAGTGTGCACAATAGTCTATGTCTAAGTCTAGGGTTGAATTGGATATGTATACAAAGAGTTGGAGTTGTAGGTGTTAGTGGTTTGTACTTGAAAGGTGTTGTATAACTAATAACTATGTGCAAAGTTTAATGATAAATATAAACTTAACTGAGTAGGTTAAAATAAATAACTTCTATTTATTTTAGAAATAAGAATTTTGATCTTTTTAAATAAAGTTAATCCAATCTTTATAAAATCAATTATTTTTATTTCAAAAATTAATTTGGAATACTTATTGTTTTTAAACATATAAAATTAAGCATTCTGACAAGATTTTCTCACACACACGACCGTGCCTGGGACAAGGCACGATCGTGCTAGGACCACGGGCGCGACCGCGCTGGTCAAGGGTGCGACCGTGTTGATCAAACAGAAGACACAACAAGGCTGCTCACTAGGCACGACCGTGTTTAGGGTTCTGATAGCACGACCAGGCCTAGCCAAGAGGCACGACCGGGTCAGAGGTTGAGGCGCGACCGTGCCAGACGAGGCGCGACCATGCCAAAACGTGGCGCGACCGTGCCTACTAGGGTTTCAGGTTATTTACAAAATCAGCCCTTGCAACTTCAGCTTTGACAGAATTAGCTTGGTTAGGATTTAACAGAACACCTAATGGGATTACTAACTGGATTAACTCTAAGAGGTGTTACCACATGATTATGAGTTCTACATCTTTGAATTGAATTCGATCGGCTAACAATTAATGAGGTGTAGGTTTGAACAAGTATATGATTCGATGTCGTGTTGTTATTTTATTAGTTAAAATAAATTAAAATAGGGTCGAAAAATTAGGAATGTTACAGTCTCCCCATGTTAAGGGAATTTCGTCCCGAAATTTAACTAATGGAGGCTACTAAAAATCAAGAAAAAGGTGGAAGTTTTGGGTTCTCGGTGAGTTTTGATTGTTGGATTCTTGGGAGTGTAACCATTGACATGGCTTAGGCCTGATACTCAAAGTTGAATATGATGAGTGATAATGAATTTTGTTTTGAAATGAATTTAAGGAGGAGATTGTCGAATAATAATTCTGAATTCTAAATGTGAGATGTATTATTTGGAATGAATTTGATGGGACCTTGATCGTTAGGGTTTGTGCATGATGTAGTCTAATATGTTTAAAAATGTCAGTGGGTAAAAGATTTCATAGAGATTGGTCTAGGTCAAAACTTCACGTGACACGAACAACGTTACTTCTGATAATATTATAGGACACTTATATATAGGAAGTACCATCGGCGTATCCACCATGCCCTTGTCATATCACATTAGTTTCGTTGTTACATATCATGATAAGTTTTAGGTCACAACACACGACAAAATTTCACTATGCTTTCCATGCGCTGATTTTCATAATTCCGTGTGCACCCGTAATTACTCAAATCATCGCATGGTCCGTATAGATCTTTCCGTTGTGTGCGGGTCAAGGGGGAAAAATTTTACTCCGTTCATGTCCATTGTTTTCACATAAAAGTCGCTAATAAGTAACTATGTCCTAAATCAGATCAATTCGCACCCAAAGAGTAGTAAAGTAGAATAACTTAAAGTTTCTTAGTTTGCTCGTGTTTGATCAAGAATACGTCAAACCCCGAGTCGTTTCCATGTATTATGGTCTTCAACTTTGGTGAACAAAGTGCATGACCATGTCTTGTGTATAATGTAATCAATCAATTGTAATAATTGTAAGCAATTTCATTTCATGTATAAAGTAAACACACAAGTCTTTTGTGTAGCATGAACAGCTAGCATTATGTATTTTGTAAATCAATGAGTTCTCGCGTGTAATGTAAACAACATAGTATCACATGTATTATAGGAATTGAATTTCATGTATGGCGTTGACAACTTAGCATCATGTATTTTGTAAATCAATATGCTCTCACGTGTAATGTAAATAACATAGCATCATGTGTATTGTATGAAGTGAATTTCATGTATGGCGTTGACAACTTAGCATCATGTATATTGCATAATGTGTACAGTTTAGTATGATGTACTTTGTAACTAAATGAGTTTCATGTTTAATGTGGTCAATCTAGAATTATGTATCAATCAAACAATTGTTATGTATCACGTATATCGCAAACAACTAAGTTTCGTGTATTATGTGCTCAATCCGGTTATAATGTATATTGTAAATAAACATGTTTCGTGTGTTATGTGATCAATCCAGTAATTTGTGATTTGTAGGCAAACTAGTTTCTTGTATTATGTAATTTGTGTAGTATTGGGTATATTGAGAATAATTGAGTTTCATGTACCATGTGGTTGCGTTGGGTATATTGTGAACGTGTATGCATAAGTTGTTGGACTTCGTGTGTGATGTATACCAACGGGTTTTGCATGTGATCGAGTGTTGCGGACAAGCGTGTTGTTTGGCGTTCCTGTATAATGTGGTAGTTAGGTTGTAGCTCTTAAGTCTCATTGAGGTTGATGGGGGGGTTAACGTTTACGTTGTACGATCGTCTCTTGAAGTGACAAGTGAAAAGTAACGAGGAGGTTCTGAAAATATTTGGGGAAATGTGTTTACAATTACTGATCTTTGTTTGAAAATAGAAAGTGGTAAATTATTCTTGATTGTAGATATATAAAGTAGTGAAACCATTGGATCACATAATTTAAATAAGTAGACAATTTATGGAAAAAATCTTTTAATTTAAATTTTCAACTATTAATAAGAAAATATTTTTAAGGAAATTATTGGCTAAACAAGTAGTCGTATATTAATTTAGCCAGGGTTTAGAAATATTTACTTTAATGAGGAAAACCATAATTATTTATCAATTTGAAATAATATATTTTTTTAAGATCGGTTGTATTAACTTTCCTTATCAGGTGGAAAGTTTTAGGGGAGATTTATGTTTTTGATACTATCTAAAAGTTTGATAAACATTTTGTTTGAACAAGATAACGAGGTTTTGTTTAAATCGAACAATAGGATGATTTGTTTATGATGGAGATTGTTGGTAGTGTACTAAATCGTATTGAATGATACTTGAGAAATTTTGATGAAAATATGATGGGTGTAATTCACACTCAACGGGTCAAATCAATGAATAATAACTTCAGAGTTGAAATATTGATTAAATGCTGAAATGTTAAACATTACTCAAAACATAGGAAAATGGTTCTCAAACCGAAAATTTTAAAGACAATAAATAGAAATTTCTCCTAACGTCTCTGGTAGCTTTCCACTAGGAAGAAGATAATCACCAAGATGAGCACCGCTATGGTCACTCGAGTAGCAGATCTGGCTTCAGCGTTGGCGGTCTCCGTGCGATGTTCCTGTATTTCTTTTTCGAGGATGGAGATTAACTCCTTTTGGTACCCTAATTGGTTTGCTAGACTATCCATTCTTTGTCCTTGCAAATCATGCATTACTCCCTGCTCCATCCTTTGCTTCTCAAATTTCGAGGTCTTTACATATTGGTGAATGTCATTGGTTGGAATTCCCATAACATTAGTGGGTGCCGTGGTATGCCTTACCCAAGGGTTAGGATGGTACGGGTCGGGCATTAGATATGGGTCTCTTAGTGGGGGTGGTAACTGATTGTGGAGATGGGGTTTCTGATACGAGTTCCTGGGTGCGGGTGATCCAGGTGTTCGAAGTCTCGGGCCGATGTTCCTAATCCAGTCTGCCCTTACATCAAACCTTGGCCTAGCAGTTGGGGGTGTTGGTGACCGATACACGGGTGTCCCGATGTCTTCTTCCCAATCAGACTCTTCTCCGGGAAGGTATACCGGGGAGGAAGGGGTGTAGGAGTCCATGTCTAGTAGGAAACAATGAAAAGGTTGTAAGTGATAATAAAATATTGAGTGTTAAATATAGGAGTAGTTTTAGAGTTTGACTAGTCATAACACCGAGCCTTCACAACAGTATTTTAGAAATACAATTAACCTATAAGCAATGCATCCCTGAGGAGGATTCCCAGGAAAGAGGGATGGGTCACTAGGACACACTTAAGTACCCTATCTTTCCTTAGCCAGAATCCCTCATGGGCCTACACACTCTTCCAGCCATCATGTATTAATAACACTATTGTTGGGCTCATGGTCATGATGAGAATACTTGTGGACTGGGCTTTGAGGCCCAAAAGTGAGGTTTATTTATTGTAGTGGGCTTATTCTTCTTGGAGGGTAAATGGGTTTCTTGTTTATTATTAATGGGCATTAGTCCCAATAGTTTAGATTTAGATCACAAGAGGTGGTGGTATCATGTATGTGAGTTCAAAGATGTATAAATAATTTGGTGTGTATGTGTGTGTTAAGCTTAGGATAGCACTTAATGAAACACATAAGTAGCATGTAGATAGCAATAAATATAAGCACAAAAGTTATAGGTAGTATGACACATAGACTATTAAGCATTATATCATGTAGGGTAATTTCATGGGATAACATGTAAAAATATTCACACAAGAAGTAATCATGTAGCATGTAGTAGCATGGCATAGTATGGGTGTCCTACGGTTATAGTCTAGGTCAAGAGTGTCTAATAACCTAATTCCCTATAACCAAGGCTCTGATACCAATCTGTCACACGTCGGCGGAAACGTCGGGGCGGGACATGTATATTGTTCATGAGCACAAGGTAGACTAAATTGTAATATATTAAATTCATTTCCATTCAACAAACATGAATCAATTCCAAAGTAAATAAATGAAATACAAATTGTTTTTGAATTAAAATTAACTAATTGTAATATATTAAATTCATTTCCTTACATAACATGATATAATAAGGCATTTATGGAGAGTAGCCATTGTGTAACCAAAGTACAATCAAACCTTTGTAACTAGCATACAAAATTGTGTTGTCGGTAACAATCACCCCAATCTGGGTGGGTTTGTCAGACTCAATAGATCTATCATTGTTTACCGTCGGCTTGAATAGTTAATGATTGCACATAAATCGCATACAAAAGTTAGCACAACTAGCACTCAGGCATAAAGCTCAAATTGCACACATGAATGTAAAGAGGATTTGTATTTGTGTTGTTTGTGTAAATGTAAACAATAGTATTGTATAATGTTCATGTTCCACCCCAAAAAGTGTAAAAGAGTAAAAGGGGCTATGTAATACTCACTTGATTCAAAGGCGTAGCTAACACGAGAGACTAGATAGTAACGTGATCCTTGCAATGCACAACGTTAACCTAGAGTGTAATGTATATCGAATTAATAGTGTGCACAATAGTCTATGTCTAAGTCTAGGGTTGAATTGGATATGTATACAAAGAGTTGGAGTTGTAGGTGTTAGTGGTTTGTACTTGAAAGGTGTTGTATAACTAATAACTATGTGCAAAGTTTAATGATAAATATAAACTTAACTGAGTAGGTTAAAATAAATAACTTCTATTTATTTTAGAAATAAGAATTTTGATATTTTTAATAAAGTTAATCCAATCTTTATAAAATCAATTATTTTTATTTCAAAAATTAATTTGGAATACTTATTGTTTTTAAACATATAAAATTAAGCATTCTGACAAGATTTTCTCACACACACGACCGTGCCTGGGACAAGGCACGATCGTGCTAGGACCACGGGCGCGACCGCGCTGGTCAAAGGTGCGACCGTGTTGATCAAACAGAAGACACAACAAGGCTGCTCACTAGGCACAACCGTGTCTGGGCCAGGCACGACCGTTTCTGGGCCAGGCACGACCGTGTCTAGGGTTCTGATAGCACGACCAGGCCTAGCCAAGAGGCACGACCGGGTCAGAGGTTGAGGCGCGACCGTGCCAGACGAGGCGCGACCGTGCCAAAAGGAGGACTGACCGTGCCTACTAGGGTTTCAGGTTATTTACAAAATCAGCCCTTGAAACTTCATCTTTGACAGAATTAGCTTGGTTAGGATTTAACAGAACACCTAACGGGATTACTAACTGGATTAACTCTAAGAGGTGTTACCACATGATTATGATTTCTACATCTTTGAATTGAATTCGATCGGCTAACGATTAATGAGGTGTAGGTTTGAACAAGTATATGATTCAATGTCGTGTTGTTATTTTATTAGTTAAAATAAATTAAAATAGGGTCGGAAAATCATGAATGTTACAGGTACTACTCTGGTTAGATGACTGTCTTGTGTTACGGGTGTACCAAGTTAATGGCTTAGCTTCCGTTGTGTGTTCTGTACCATGCGTCACGTCTAACTAGTGCCTGGGATCGGGGTGTGACACCAACAAAGTACATAAATTGAAATACATAAGTTCTTTATTTAATTAAACTAGGTCCACAACTTAAATGAAGCATGTCTTGATCAATTCATATATTCGTACCTGAAACATGATTAAAATATTGTCAACTAGAAAGTTGGTGAGCATACATAGGTTTTTAATTAGATATCATAGTGTTGTGTATATACAATACATACATATCATGCTTAATAAGGCAATTATGGAGAGTTACTATTGTGAAACCAAATTGTACAATCAAACCTTTGTAACTAGCATGCAAAAACCAAAATGTGTTGTCGATAACAATCACCCTAACTGGGTGGGTTTGTCAGACTCAATAGATCTATCATTGTTAACCGTCGTCTTGTATAGTTAATGATTGCACACGAAAATTGCACACACAATGTAGTTAACACACCTAGTACTCAAACATAAGGCTCAAATTGCACACATGAATGTTGAGTGGAATTGTATTGTGTAGTTTGCAAACATTGTATATTTGTATTCATGTTACACCTCAAAAATGTAAATAGTGTAAAAAATGGGCTATGTAAACTCACTTGTAGTAATGGTGTATATAGCACGACCAAAAGGTAGTAAAAGTGATTCCTTTGCAATCACAAAGTTAACCTAGAGTGTAATGTATATGAATATAGATTAATAACATGCATAAATGTCTAAGGCCAAGACTAGGGGTTCAATGGAAGTGAGGGTAGGGACTTGTACAACGAGTTCGTATTATATTATGTAAAAGGATTGTGTATGTGTTTGTGTTTGTATTTGAATAAGTGTTTTTTTATAAAAATGTAAGTTGAAGTACATGGTTTTAAAAATAACTAAATAAATTAAATAAGTTCCTTTTATTTATTTATTTAGAAAAGTAGTGTGAAATTATATTTTATTCAAATATAATTTAAATAAATAATTTTATTTTATTTATTTACTTATGAATATATATATATATATATATATATATTAGTATATAAGAACTAATACTAAAAACAATTCGACTCTAAGTGGATTTGTAAATGTAAAAATAAATAATAAATAGATTTATTTATTTATTTATTTATTATTTAAAGGGTATGTTCTTTTGAAAAATATATACGTTTGTATTTAGATAAAGTTTTATTTTTTTTAAATATAGTTTAAACTCAAACAAAGATTTATAACTTTGTTTCAAGGAAAAATATTTTTTTATAAAAACTTATCTCAATATTTATAAAATTAGGTATTTTAATTATTGATTTAAAACTATATTTTTTTAATGATTAATGTAAGATTTTAAATAATTTAATTCATAAAAATAGATGTTTGATAAGTAAACTTGTAAATTATAATTTTAATCTGATCTAGAAAATGTTGACATCATAAAATAATTTTTATTCAATTATTTGGAGCATTAAAAACTGGTTTAAAAATAATAACAGGCCATAGGGTTCGAACTTGGGTTGGTGCTGGGTGAGGACAAGAACCTGACCGCTGGACCAGAGGCCCTACTGTGTTAATTTTGGGGTTCTAGAACATTTTGAGTGCGTCTGGAACAAGGATCGGATCTGATGCAATACACAGGCGCAAAAAGGGCAGTGGTTTGTGGGTTTCGAACCCACGCCACTGGGTCCGATGGAGCAAAGACTTAACCAGTCGGACCGGGTAGTTCGTTGGTCATAACAGGAACACAAAAATTTAAATACACTTAATTGAATCAACCAATTTCCCTAAATCTGATTTTGAGCAATCGGCCAAGAACTCTGATCCTAATTGACTTCGATAGTTACTGATAGCACGAATTGATAAGGGGCTATCAGTGTACACTGAAAAATGAATCGAATGAGAGAAATCTTACTTGTTTTGGTCGAGTAACATAGGCTGACGACTACGAGTTTAGATCCACTGTTCTTGGTGCTTGATCAAAGTCCAGAAGTGAAATGGCATGCGATTTGGGTTTCAAAGTGTTTGTATGATGGTACGCGAATGTGTGAGACTGATTTAATTCGTTTAATTTCATCCCTATAGTATGATTCGACTACAGGTTTAAAGATGACAGCTGTAAACACCCATTACGCGTAAATTCGAGGATTTGGAAATGAATTGGGTCATGTTAAGGTACTGGATACATGCGGAATTGATTAGCGCGTGATTTGCGGGCTTCATTACGTCAAATTCCTTGATTGGAGACTGATTGGGACGCGGTTTGACTAGGAAAAGTCAAACTGTTCGAATTTAAATTTCTTGCCGCAGATTTATTGAATTGAAACCTTAATTGGGCCTGGGCATGGGCTATAATCGATTACACATGCCTGGGGGATCCATAGCAAGTTTTTTTTTTATCGGATCCGATCTTGAAATGCAAGCATTTGACCGGTTTGACTTTGGGAAGTCAATTGGGGTCAATGTTTGATCAAATGGGTCAAAGTTGATCACATAGAGTCAAAGTTGTTTGAAATTTTGTTGTATGTGTTCAAAATTGAGAGTCCGGATAGTTAGGGGTTCAAAGCTAGTTTATCTAAATTAAATATATTTATAAATGTATGTACATAAAATGATTCTTTTTTTTGTTTACAACTTTATAAATTTTTTAAATAAATAAATTTTGAATGTAAATATGTTCCAGTATAATGTTAACTTTTATATTCATATATATTAATATTTCTTTATCTATATATGGAGGTGAATTTATAAACTTTCAAATCTTTTATGCTTGAATAAATAAATGAGAAAAATTTTATGTGTGTGTATGAAAAGGAACAAAATTATAATCATATGTTATGGATTTGTATAAATGAACCCTTGAGATGCATAATATTGTTTATTGCACTAGAGCAAATACATGAAAATCAAGAAATGTTACAGTATCCCCATGTTGAGGGAATTTCGTCCCGAAATTCAACTAGTTGAGGCTACTGAATCAGCAAAGATGTGTGGATACTTGAGCTTCATTTGATCCTCACGTTCCCAAGTGAATTCAGGACCACGTTTAGATTCCCAACAAACTTTGACAATAGGAATACTGCTTCGCTTGAGTTGCTTTTATCTCACGAAGTGCATCGTGTCATCAATGCGCACATCGTCAATATGTATATGGAGATTCTCATCAGCAAGACATTTCTTTAGGTTGGACACATGAAATGTAGGATGCACATTGCCAAGTGATGGAGGTAACTCGAGTTTGTAAGCCACTTTCTCAATCCTTTCAAGGATCTTGAATGGACCCACATACCGAGGTGCTAATTTTCCTTTCTTCCCAAAACGGATCACACCCTTCCAAGGAGACACCTTTAGAAGCACAAGGTCACCGACTTGCAATTCCAAGGGTTTTCGTCGTTTGTCGGCATAGCTCTTTTGCCGACTCCTCGCTACTCGAATGTTGTCACGGATTTGAATGAACTTGTCAGATGTTTCTTGAATTAAATCGGGACCAGTGATTTGTGCTTCACCAATCTCGTTCCAACAGATAAGGGAACGGAACTTACGGCCATAGAGAGCTTTAAATGGCGCCATATTGATACTTGTGTGGTAGCTATTGTTGTAACAGAACTCAATGAGGGATAGATGTGAATCCCAATTGCCACCAAATCAATTACACAAGCTCTAAGCATGTCTTAAAGAGTTTGGATTGTTCGCTCGGTCTGACCATCAGTTTGGGGATGGAAAGTCGTGCTCAAATCCAATCGTGTACCAAGAGCAGTTTAAAGGGATTGCCAGAAGCGGGAGGTGAAACGAGAATCTCTATCGGATATTATGTTTAGTGGAACACCGTGATGACTCACAATCTCGTCAATGTAAATTCGGGCCAATTTCTCAACCCGATAGTCTTCACGGATGGGCAAGAAGTGAGCAAATTTGGTGAGACGATCAATGATCACCCAAATGCTATCATAACCACTTGAGGTGCGGGGGAGTTTGGTAATGAAATCCATGGCTAAGTTCTCCCACTTGCACATGGGGATTTCCGGTTGTTCAAGCAAACCGGAAGGACATTGATGTCCGGCTTTGAATTTGGAGCAAGTTAGGCATTTGGAAACATAAAGTGCAATGTCTTTCTTCATACCAGGCCACCAATATTGTTGGCGAAGATCTTGGTACATTTTATCCGCACCGGGGTGAACATAATAACGAGTCTAATGTGCCTCGTTCATGTGAAATGCACAGAGATCATCGCGATGGGGACCCAAATACGATTTAAGTAATAGAGCAAGCCATTGGGCTTGGATTCAAGCTGCAGTTCAACACCACACGACATTTCATCGTTCATGTTACCCTCGGTGACCGAGACGTGTTGAGCCTCTAGGATACGATTTTGAATGTAGGTTTGAATTCTGACACAATGAAACATAACATGATCCTTATGACTCAAAGCATCGGCCACAACATTCGCTTTGCCTGGATGGTAACGAATCTCGCAGTCGTAGTCGTTAAGGAGTTTAACCCAACGTCATTGCCTCATGTTAAGTTCTTTCTGGTTGAAAATGTGTTGGAGACTCTTGTGGTCGGTGAACACCATATATTTTGTGCCATAGAGATATTGTCTCCAAATATTCAATGCGAATACGACCGCACCCAACTCTAGATCGTGCGTCGTATAGTTCTTCTAATGGATATTGAGTTGCCTTGATGCATAAGCGATCACCTTGCCTCGTTGCATGAGAACACAACCGAGACCTTGGTTGGAGGCATCACAGTAGACAATTAGATCATCATTCCCATCAGGGAGAGTCAAAATGGGAGCATTGCACAACTTTTGCTTGAGAGTTTGGAAAGCTTCTTCTTGTATTGGTCACCATTCATAAGGTTTACCCTTGTGTGTCAAAGAAGTGAGGGGGACGACAATCTTGGAGAAGTTTGAAATGAAACGAACCCGCAAGACCAAGAAATGAACGAACTTTGGTAGGGGTCTTAGGGGCACTCCAATTTTTGACGGCTTCGATCTTAGCAGGGTCAACATGAATTCCCTTTTCGTTGACGATATGACCCAAGAATTGAACTTCCTTTAGCCAAAATTCACACTTGGAGAACTTGGCATATAGTTTCTCTTTTCTTAAGAGGTCTAAAACCAACCTAAGGTGTTGCTCATGATCTGATTTAGTCTTGGAGTAGATTAAGATATCGTCAATGAAGATGATCACGAATTTATCAAGGTACGGTTTGCACACACGATTCATGAGGTCCATGAAAACCGCGGGTGCATTGGTTAACCCAAAAGGCATAACCATGAACTCGTAGTGACCATACCTTGTTCGGAAGGCAGTCTTTGGAATATCTTCCTCCTGCACGCAGAGTTGGTGATAACCAGATCGAAGATCAATCTTCGAGAAGCAGGTAGAACCTTGAAGTTGATCAAAGAGATCATCAATCCTAGCCAATGGGTAACGTTTTTTTATGGTAAGCTTGTTAAGCTCACGGTAGTCAATACACATGCGGAATGATCCATCCATCTTCTTGACGAATAAGACAGGTGCACCCCACGGTGAATGACTTGGACGAATGAAACCTTTGTCGGAGAGTTCTTGAAGTTGGCTTGCAAGTTCTTGCATTTCAGAAGGTGTGAGTCGGTATGGAGCTCTAGCCACGGGGTTAGCTCCGGGCACAAGATCAATGCGAAATTCCACTTGCCGAACGGGCGGAAGGCCAGATAGATCTTCGAGAATACTTCGGGAAAATCCCGAATGATGGGGATGTCTTGAATACTCCTCTCTTTGTCATTCTTTCGGACAACATGGGCTAAGAAAGCCACGTACTTCTTTCGTAAGTACTTTAGGGCGGTAGAGCACGACATTAGTTTGAGTCCCTTACAAGGCTTTTCACCAAAGACTCTCAACATTTTGCCTGACGGAAGGGGTATTCGGATATACTTCTCAAAAACAGATGACTTCGGCATGGTGACTCGACAACCAATCCATGCCTATGATGATGTCAAAACTCCCTAGTTGCATAGGTACGATGTTGACTGGAAACGTGTGTTCATTGAGTTCTAGGGAGCAGTCACAGATAATGGAGTCAATTGTGATGGAGTTACCATTCGCTACTTCAACGATGAATGTTTTCTCTAGTTTGGATCGTGTTTTTGCAAATAAATGTTCAAAGTTAAGTGACACAAAACTCTTATCAGCACCGGTATCAAATAATATGGAGGCATATTGATTATTAATGAGGAACGTACCGTTGACCACATCATTGTTGGCCTGAGCTTCATTGGCGTTTATGTTGAAAGCACGCCCACGATCCCCTCCTTGGTTAGCATTGATAAGCCTTGAGCACTGGTTACGGAAGTGATTTGGGTTGCCACATTCATAGCAAGCATGTTCATTTGCAATTGTTAGAACCACTTGATTTGTCACTTTGTCACACCCCTCCGAAGGCGGAAACACGAAGGTGAGACGAGAGCGGTGCATCGAACACTTAGGCGCAAGAGAATGCTAATGGGTACACTGCAAAATTCAAAGAACCACTACAAACATAACCAAGAAAGTACAATGTCATACAAACCACGAAAGCCAAAATACAAATTCAGGTTGTCTACATAAACCAAACATCCCAAATGCAGAATACAAAACGAACAACCAAGTCATAATCCAAAAGAATGTCCCCAAAAGCAATTCACCAAACTAGTCATTTGCTTTAATTCTGTTTACCTGAAAAGCATGTTTCAAAAACGGTCAACTATAAAAATAGTTAGTGAGTACGCAGGTTTTACGACTCAATAAAATAAGTAAATGAATTTCAAAATGTAAAAGTAACCATCCGCAGATGATAAAGAACACGTGTTAAGATTTTAGTTACCCTGAGCCACAATCAAAACCGTCAGACTAGTTGTTGCCCCTGTATCCAGGTGTTAAATGAGAACACCTACTATGGCTAATTTTGCGCCCAATTGACCCTACAAGTCTGGTTGGCGCGACCAACCCTGGGTGGGGGTGTCGACCCAAATAGTACTATTCATAATTCCCATCGGCTATTCAAGCTAATTGATTGCGTTAAAGTGGGGACTTAATGCATCTAAAAGTAAACCCAGGTAACCCTAATCCCAAGTAACAACATGTAGTGAAAAAGCTTTTCCCTCGTAAAACAGTAAAAAATGAAAAGTGGGGCCGCGAAACTCACTTGAGAGTGAAACGCGAAAAAGTGCGGTAAAACAGTGAAACAGCCAAAGGTGGTTTCCTAACAGAGTCCTACTAACAAGTAGACACAAAATGTATTTAGGAAACCTAATATGTGTGGCTAAGTCAACAAAAGTCAAAAGTGGCTATGCAGATAGCCAAAACCCGTGCACGTGCGTACGAACCGTTAAGAATTGTAAAACCTGCTTTTATATGAATTAATAACTTTCAAACTTTAAGTTTTAGATTTTAATAAATAACATCAGTAGTTAAAAAGTCACATTTGATAAAATCTCATGTCACGGTTTCGTTTGATCAAAAACGCGATTACGCGCGTAAAGTCCGGTTTACGGTTTGAAAATCATATTCGTCTGAAATTAGGGTTTTAGTGTGATATTAGCACCCAATTTAAAAGTCAAATTTTATGTTTTAAATGGGGTTATACTTCTGTCCAAAATCCCTTAGAATTTTTATAAAATCAATTTTATATAAAAAAATTTCAAAATTAATAACTTTTTATAAAAATTAAATGGATCATAATTCCAAAACCATACTTAGACATAAATTTACTGCTTGAAATTTATACCAATTGATAATATATATAAATAAAAATTTCTGACCAATTTTCATATTTTTCCAATATCCATATTATTTAATTTGAATTTAATATTGTTAAAATTTTACAAATTCAGGAAAAATAGTTAAACACATCAAAAATTCACCAAATGTTTATCATATTAGTTTTAAGTCAATATAAGATCCCATACCAAGTTTCAAGTCCTGATTTTATCCAGAAGTATACAAACCCTAAATCATCCGTTTAAACTTTATAAATACTAAATGCATACTTAAACAACTCTAATTTTCATGATATTTGGACAGAAATCTTAGTTCATCATATAACAATCACTGTAAAATTTCCAGAATTTTTCAACACTCAGAATTATTTTTTTTCCAATTTCCATGTATTAAACTTGTGTGAATTTTAATAAATAATCTATAAAGATTTAGATAACCAAATTTTTCAGATCCTCATTTTAAAACATATTCTACTGTATAAAAACAAATTTGGGTGCTAAATCAACCATTTTTAAAAATCCACCAAGAACATGCTTGTTCTTGATCATTTAAGTTAAACTACAAGTTTGATCAGGATCATTTAAGCTAAACTACTAATTTTTCCTTGATTTATAACCTACAATCACAAATGTGGTTCAATTCCAAGATCAAAGACTCAAAAATCAACAAAATGCTCTTTTAAATCAAGAAGATGCAAGTATGAACACCCAAGTGTTCATACACTTTGATCATCAATTCTTGCAAGCCTTTCATGGATAATTCATTGTTGATGATTACAACTAATTTTCATCTACAAATCCTTGTTAAAATCACAAGAATCAAGCTTAAAACTCATAAAAACAACAAAACTTGAAAATCAAAGTGAGTGTGTGTAGTGTGTGTGTTCTTGGTATTCTTGAGAACATATGCAAGATCAAAAACAGAAAATCAAAGGTTAAAAAACATGTTAAAATACCTTCTAATCACTAATAACATGCTCATAAATAACAAAGATCCAAGGATCAAGGTTGTATGGATGGATTCCTGAGCTTGAAATTGAAAATAAGAAAATGTGTGTGTGTGTGTTGTGTACGGAAAAAGAGAGAGAGAGAGAGAGAGAGAGAGAGAGGAAGAGGTGAAAGGGTGGGGGTTGGGTATTTATAGTGGAAGTGTGATCTAGTGGTTTAAAAGACCAAATGTATAAAAAAATACCCACTTTTTATAAAAAATTACACCTCTAAACACTCTAATAAATATTTTTATCCAAACATAAAATTCTAGTATCCAAAATAATGAATTTTAGAAATTTTTAAAACATAAAAACTCAAAAAATTTTAAAAAGTTATACCGGGTATTTAACGAAAGAACCACCTGTGATCGTTAGTTAAATCAAGAATCACAAAAGTTAGCACATAATGTTATAAAATATCATTCTTAACTAAAATATAAATATAAATTATTTTCAAAAATTAAATTTTTACCGTTTATTTAACGCGTTCGCAGTATACGTAGTGTATGCACTTAACCTGGTTTTCTAGTTCGGACCTTAGTGTTTGTCTAAGGTAATATTCCTAGAATTCCTAGAAACACTTAAAATATATAAATCATAATTTTTAAAAATATAACGTATAAAAAGTCGAGAAACGGTAAGGACCTGAAAAACCGCGATTGTCACACACTTGTTGGTTGGTTCGGTTTGCTGGGGTGGTTTGGTTGGCAAGTGCCTTGCCTAGGAAAATATTGGCTGTATGGCCATGTTTCCCACAGTGGGTGCAAAGGCGGCAAGGAATGTTTTGGAGATGGTGATAATTGCACGTGTTGCAAAGTGGGTAGCTGCCACATGCGGTTTCTTGGCTGGAGCTTGAGCCATGGGTACAACTTGGTTAACGGGAGTAGCCGGAGTGACTACGCCATAATATTTAGCTTTCTCTTCTTATTGTTGTGGTAGGGCTCAGATTTGACTTCTTTGATGGGTGCGGAGGGTGTTGTGGTGTCGGAAACTTTTTTTGTGCCCTTTCTTGTTATGTTCCCACCTTCACATGATTATCAGTTAGGGTGGCGGATAGACGGATAGCGTCTTCGAGAGTAGCAGGATTTCTTCCTAAGACAGTATCTTGAATCTGTCTGGGCAAACCACCGATGTACTTTTTAATGCAACGGGACAACGATGTGACCATATAGGGCACAAGAAGACTCAACTCGTGGAAGCGAGTTGTGTAGACCAAACTCTCACCGCTGTCTTGGGTAAGATGCCAAAACTCGGCCTCTAGTTTCTTCATTTCATTTTGAGGACAGAACTCCTCGGTTATAAGTCGTTTCACTTCATCCCATGGCAAGGCCATTGCCGCATACATACCTCTAGTCCTCCTCTCACCATTCCACCATGTGAGCGCCCGTTTCTAGAAAACGCTGGTGGCATGACGAACCCGGAGGTTGTCGGGATAGTCACTATTGAGAAATGTGCCCTCGATACTTTCAAACCATTAAAGGAGTCCCGTGGCTCCTTCGGTGCCATAGAATTTGAGAGGATTACACGAATTGAAGTGTTTGAAGGTGCATCGTGGCGGGTTGGCGCCACCACCACCACCATTAGCACCATTGGTGCCCCCATTGTTGTTGTTATTGGCCTGGGTGAGTTGGGTCACAAGTTGGGTGAGATGTGTTGTTGTTGTTATTGTTGTTGGCACGACGGGGAGGCATTCTACAGATTTGAAAAACACAACAAGAGATGTAAGAATTGATGGAAGTTGATTAGATTTAAAAAGGATAAGATAATAAATAAACATAAGTAATCATAGTTTGGATTGTACTAAAATAGTGACATAATCATTTGAATAGTATGACATATTAAGGTTAATTAAACTCATATAACTTTCAAGGAGACATGCTTTAGCCTATAAGTAAACACTCATCCTGGGAATTCCTAGGAAAGCATACGGATCCCTCGGTTGATTGGGATTTATATGAAATGTTTTCCTAGACAGAAAACCAAGAATACAGGTGTCACCCTTCCAGATTGCACGTGTCCTCTAATAATTAACAAAGTTTAAAACCTTAACGGGGTGTAAAAGAAAATTTTATAGACTTATGTCTATGAGTATGAAGTTTCCATATGCTATGATGATGATGACAGAGAAGCAGGTAAGAAGGATATGAGGCTTAGAGTATGGGCTGGGATATTGTTTATTTAGTTTATTATTTAGGTATAGCCTAGTAAGTGTAAGACCCCAAACCCGGGAGGCCTCACTTGTTGGATTTACTCATTCACAAACAGTTCTTAAACTTGATTATCAAATAACGCAGCGGAAAATACTTCAATAAAACATAACCATTACATTGTTTAACAACGGAAGCATAACATAGTCTTTTACATAAACAAAACATAATCTAATCTTAACGGGATGCCAGTCTTCATGATCAACCGGGTAACTCTTCTCACTTGCCAAGCATCACCGTCCATCATCCATACCTGCCTTAACCTGAATGTGCATACTAAAAAGTCAGGTACGCTGGTGAGTTCTAGTTTAACATAAAACTTTAACTTCAAATAATTTGCCAAAAACATAACTTCATACTTCATTTAATAAAAAGCGTACGTAAAATAATGAAATAACAAAACATAACACTTCATAAACATAAGTCAACGAACATATCAAATCTGCGCCTTCTCGTAACCGTCAATTCCATACGTCACATACTGGCTGAATAACCTAAAGATCACCACCACTAGGCCCATCAATCACCGTACTGTCCTTCGGGTGAAGAACTCCTAGGGCCCGATACTTAGGTTATTCAACACTACTTCAAGCACGGCATCACAAGGATAACACGTACCAAACTTCAAGCACTGCGCCCCGTAGGGCACAAGTACCAAACTTCAAGCACGACTACCTCGTGAGGTAAATCATACCAAACTTCAAGGATTACGATAATCCCTTTGACGACAGTCATCGCCCCAGTTGTACAACAGTTGGCCAGCCACATAGGCCCCTAAAAGGTAAAGGCCCATAACATACTTCCCATACCCATAACCTTCATTCGCTAAGGAATATTGGCAGATTCGTTCGTTTGTGACTTTCGTAAACCTTCGCTTCTTTTACTTCAAAACTTCAGTTAAAGCATTCGTACGTTTTATTAAAAACCTTCATTCATTCATAAATACTTCATAAACTTCATAAACTTCTTTTGGCAAAATATTTCATAAACACTTCCTTCCAAAACATCGTTCATAAACATCATTTTATAAAACATCACATACAACATTCATAAACATCGTTTTATCAAAAAGTCACATCGTTACGTATGCACACCAGCCCAAAAAAAACATTATATAAAACATTTAAAAGAGGGCTTCTAGAACTCACCTGATAAGCTAATTTGGGTTGTCCTAAACAAGGTCCAACAACGTCACTTCCGATCTGAATTGATTAGTTAAATACACATCAGACCCATACCGACTCTAACGGTTTAACCATTCTAAACATACTAATTTTACTTAACTCGTCTGATGCCTGCGCACTTAGCAAGTGCGCAGGGACTTGTTCTTGCGTACTTAATAAGTGCGCAGACTTTGCTTCATGCGTACTTGATAAATACGCAGTACCTTCTTCATGCGTACTTGATAAGTACACATGACCCTCTTCATGCGTACTTGATAAGTACGCAGTGCTCTCTTCCTGCGTACTTGATAAGTACGCAGGACCTGCTCCGTGCGCACTTGAT
This sequence comes from Smallanthus sonchifolius, assembly GCA_023525975.1. Lineage (NCBI taxonomy): Eukaryota > Viridiplantae > Streptophyta > Magnoliopsida > Asterales > Asteraceae > Smallanthus > Smallanthus sonchifolius. The sequence continues at coordinate 33,112,210 of CM042045.1, forward strand.
AAGTAGGCACGATCTGTTTCTTCGCAAAACCCTAACTTTCGCATTCAGGTCTGATCATGTCAAGATCCTGAACCTGTTTACATTCAAAACGTTTGCTTTCCATTAAGGAACTCAAATCTATGTTTATCTTTCAATTTTATCCGTGAAAACGTTACCTTTTCACCCAAAACCCGAAAAACCCAAAAACGAACAAAAACTCAGATTTAGGCCCGATCGTTACCTGAATCGAGTTTCTGATCCGGAGGTTCTTCTCACGAGCTCTGGAGCAACACACTTCTCAAATCTCGGGTCGATCTGCCAACTTTCTCTCTCTACGGTTTCTCTCTCTAGAACTTTCAAATGAGAGAAATGATGGAGGCCTTGGCTATTTATAGTGGAGGCTCCCCTTCCAGCCCACCGGCCCACCCGACGTGACCCGACATGCCTTGTTCGTTTATTTCATCATTTTAACCGTCGTTTTATTTTTGGGATGTTACAAGTCTACCCCCCTTACAATAGGTTTCGTCCCCGAAACCTATCATATGTCAAATAGATGAGGGTACGACTCCTTCATTTCTTTCTCTGTTTCCCAAATGGATTCCGATCCCTTTCGATGTTTCCATTGGACTTTAACCAATTGGATAATCTTATTACGCAAACGCTTCTCCTTCTTGTCTAAGATGGCCACAAGTTCTTCGATGTAATTAAGGTTGTTGTCGACCTCGATGTCAGTAAGTGGTACGTGAGCTGATTCATCCGCCAAACACTTTCGCAAGTGTGATACATGGAAGGTAGGATGAATCCCACTCAACTCATCAGGCAACTCTAACCGATAAGCGACTTCACCAACCCGTGCCATTATCCTGAATGGTCCGACAAACTTCGGACTTAATTTTCCTCTCTTCCTAAAACGTATGATTCCCTTCCAGGGTGACACTTTCAACATTACTCTGTCCCTAACATCAAACTTAATAGGCCTTCGTCATTTATTCGCATAGGACTTATGACGATCTTGTGAGACTTTCATTCGTGCTTTGATTTGATCAAACATTTCCGATGTTTCTCTTACGACTTCAAGACTTCCTAATTCCTTCTGTCCAATCTCACCCCAACAAACCTACATCTTCTCCCATACAACATTTCATAAGGCGGCATGTCTATCGTCGTGTGATGACTATTGTTGTAGGAGAATTCGGCTAACGGCAGATGACTGTCCCAACTGCCGCCAAAATCGATACTACAAGCGCGAAGCATATCCTCCAAGGTCTGAATGGTCCTTTCGGACTGACCATCCGTTTGTGGGTGGTATGCCGTGCTAACATTGAGCCTCGTGCCCATCGCCTCGTGAAATCTTTTCCAGAACCTCGATGTGAATCGTGTGTCCCGGTCAGATACGATCGTCAAAGGCATCCCATGTCGTGTTACTACTTCGTTAATAAACATTTATGCTAACCTTTCCGACGAGAACGTCTCGCGAATAGGTAGGAAATGAACACTCTTCGTTAAACGGTCCACAATTACCCAAATAGTATCATGACCTTTAGCTGTGCGAGGTAGCTTGGTTATGAAGTCCATGGTAATGTGTTCCCACTTCCATTCCGGTATATCAAGTGGTTGAATCTTTCCATATGGTTTCTGGTGTTCGGCCTTTACTTGTGAGCAAGTCAAGCACTTGCTTACATACTTTTCCACCTCATGTTTCATCCCAGGCCACCAATATTCCTTTCTCAGATCTTGGTACATTTTATTGGTGCCAGGATGGATATAGTATCGAGACTTATGAGCCTCATCCAAGATTTTGGTTCTAAGCTCGCCACTCATAGGTATCCATACCCGCCCAAAACGTGTCCTAACACCAAGGGTGTTATATTCCAACTTGTCCTGTTGGCCAACCATCCTTTCCTTCTTTATGTTTTCTTCTTTAAGTGCCTCATCTTGAGCCTTTTCAATTTCTCTCATCACATCCGATGTTACCACCAACTGGCAAGCTTTCACTCTAATAGGAGTAGGCACATCCTTTCGGCTTAGAGCGTCAGCCACCACGTTTGCCTTTCCAGGGTGGTACATTATTTCACAGTCATAGTCTTTCAACAGTTCCAACCATCGCCTCTGCCTCATATTAAGTTCCTTTTGTTCGAAGAAGTACTTCAAACTTTTGTGGTCGGAGTAAATAGTAAACTTCACCCTGTAAAGGTAGTGCCTCCAGATTTTTAATGCGAATACGACAGCAGCAAGTTCCAAATCGTGGGTTGGATAATTAGCTTCGTGAGTCTTCAACTGTCGTGACGCATACGCGATCACTCTTCCGCGTTGCATCAATACGCATCCCAATCCCTGACTCGAAACGTCAGAGTATACCACTAAGTCTTCATTACCCTCGGGAAGGGCCAAGACTGGAGCTTTGGTTAGCTTCTCCTTCAACTCCTTAAACGCCTCGTCTTGGGTCGAACCCCATTCGTACTTTACCTCCTTCCAAGTCAACTTTGTCAATGGCGAAGCTATTTTTGAGAAATTCTGGATGAATCTCCGATAGTAGCCTGCCAATCCCAAGAAACTGCGGATTTCAGTTGGCGTCTTAGGAATATTCCATTCCCTTACCGTCACTATCTTTGCTGGGTCAACCATAATGCCGTTCGGGTTAATGACGTGACCTAGGAATTGGACCTCCCTAAGCCAGAACGCGCATTTGGAGAACTTAGCATACAACTTTTCCTTCTTCAGAGCTTCCAATACTTCCTTCAAGTGACACACGTGATCACCCTCATTCTTGGAGTAGATGAGGATATCATCGATGAACACCATTACCGATCGGTCCAGCATCGGTCGACACACTCTATATTAAATCCATGAATGCTGCGGGGGCGTTCGTCAATCCAAAAGACATCACGCGGAACTCAAAATGTCCATAACGCGTGCGAAATGCGGTTTTCGGTATGTCTTCTTCCCTCACCTTCAACTGATGGTACCTGGATCGAAGGTCGATTTTTGGGAACCAACTTGCGCCCTGTAATTGATCGAACAGGTCGTCGATCCTTGGTAAAGGGTACTTGTTCTTCACCGTACGTTTGTTCAACTCGCGATAATCAATACACATTCTCATCGAACCGTCTTTCTTCTTCACAAACAACACCGGAGCACCCCACGACGAGATGCTCGATTGGATAAATCCTTTCTCAAGTAACTCGTCTAGTTGTGCCATTAATTCTTTCATCTCCACTGGTGCTAGTCGATAACGAGCCTTAGCCACGGGCTGGGCATCTGGTACTAGGTCGATTCGAAATTCGATCTCTCTGTCGGGTGGTATCCCAGGCAAATCCTCTGGAAACACCTTCGGGTACTCGCGTACCACGGGTACATCGTCTAGTTCCTTCACTTCCTTACACTCGTCAATTACGTACACCAGATAAGCCTCGCATCCGCACCTCAAGTAATCTGCTGCCTTAATCATCGAGATGACGTTTGGCATCGGGGCGTCACGATCTCCAAGAACCTCGATTTTGCTACCGTCCGGAGCCTTGAGTCGGATTATCTTTCATTTACATATAATTTGTGCTTCATTGGCAGTTAACCAATTCATTCCTAACACGACATCGAACCCACCCAAAACCATGACAAACAACCTGAAAGGAAATCTATGGCCTTCTATTTTTATCATGGAATTTTCAACTACATCAGTCACCCTCGCAGTTCTACCCTCAGCGGTTTCTACGCTAAAGGCCCTTTCTAGTTTACTCACAGTGTACTTTACCCTTTTACAAAAAGTCGTAGATATAAAACTCTTACTGGCGCCCGAATCGAATAACACAGATACAATAGTGTTGTCAAGGATAAACGTACCTGACGCCACGTCGGGGTCCACTCTGGCCTGTTCCTGCATCAGCGCATAGGCGCGAGTCTTTGCTCGGGGTCTCTCTTCTGTCTTCTCCGGGCCTTTCCCTTTCCCGGCTTGACCCATCCTGGGCTTGGTGCATTCCCGACTCATATGACCATTTTCCCCACAATTGTAGCATTTGTACCCTTGCGGGCATTCACGGGAGTAATGTCCGGTCTTGCCGCATTTAAAGCACAGATTCGATCCTAACCGACATTCACCCGCATGTCTTACCCCACATTTCCCACAGACTGTTGTCTCGCCTACCCTGGCCTGCTTGTCCCGAGCCCCAAACAACTTCCCACCCGATCGTTTAGCGGGAAAACTCAGATTCTTCTTAGGCTCTTCAATGGCAACAACATTCATCGCCAGATCATCAAATACCACGCCGCTCAGTTCTACTACCGAATCATAGGTAGTAGGGGCGTTTGCCTTAACATAGGTGCGGACCTGGTCCGGCAGTCCTTGTATGTAGCATACAATCTTTCTTTCCTCAGTCGTGATAAGATGTGGCACCAGACGTGCCAATTCATTGAATCGGGTTGTGTATTGCCGGTGCGTCCTGCTCCCGGCTTTCAAACCCAGAAATTCCCTCTCTACCTTCTCAATCTCGTTCCTTGGGCAGAAATTCTTGATCACCAAAGTTTTCAAGTCAGCCCACATCATCGCATCTAAAACCTCGCTCCCTTTTGCTTGACGTACACCTTCCCACCAGTGGGATGCTTCCTCTCTCAGGGAGTTGGCAGCAAATTTTACAACTTGATCCGTTCGGCACTCGCTCAGGCGAATGGCAGCTTCCATACGGATTACCCAATCAAAAGTAGCCACCGCGTCCTTCTTCCCAGTCAAGACTAGTGGGTCACATGCCTTAAAGGACTTATAGTCGCAACCACGGTTAAGCGGTGCGTTGATTGCCTTAGTGTTCGGGGTGTTAACCGCCGTGTTAGACCCACCTTCCCGATTAACCTTCTTCGATGCTTCAGCTAACAGACCTAGCAGAGAAGTCTTCATCAGCTCGGTGAACTCTAGAGCTATAGCTGCTCTCACTTCTGGTTCAAAAGTGAAAGGTTGTTCTTCAACCAGTGTCTGCTCAGTTCCATGCACACTGACCGCTGGTTTAGTGTGAACACTTCCTTCTTCACTATACTCTTGGCGCGCAGGGGTCCTGCCACGCCCACCTTTTCGACCGCCGGTACGACCATCGGTACGGCCCCCACCACGTCTTCCGTTTCCTCTCCTTGCCATTTCGTTCTATAAGACAAGGAATCCAATGTCATCACGCTAGTTAACAAATAAAATTCAATAAGCACTGTAAGATGTTAATATACACTGGCCATCTGTAATTAACCATTACACTACCTTTCGATTTCTATTTGACCACCTTTGTGATTCCATCAGAACACAAGTCCTTACCTACCCCTTTCTAAGGCATACCATATATGTAAATATATATACTACCTTCATACCTGATGCTGTGGCTCGAGTTACTCGTACTGGCATCGCTTTTGGTCCCATTCACAGTTTAAGTTCAGACACTAGGAGTGTCCAAATCTCTCAAACTATTGCCCTGATACCAACTTGTAAGACCCTAAACCCGGGAGGCCTCACTTGTTGGATTTACTCATTCACAAACAGTTCTTAAACTTGATTATCAAATAACGCAGCGGAAAATACTTCAATAAAACATAACCATTACATTGTTTAACAATGGAAGCGTAACATAGTCTTTTACATAAACAAATAATCTGATCTTAATGGGATGCCAGTCTTCATGATCAACCGGGTAACTCTTCTCACTTGCCAAGCATCACCGTCCATCATCCATACCTGCCTTAACCTGAATGTGCATACTAAAAAGTCAGGTACGCTGGTGAGTTCTAGTTTAACATAAAACTTTAACTTCAAATAATTTGCCAAAAACATAACTTCATACTTCATTTAATAAAAAGCGTACGTAAAATAATGCAATAACAAAACATAACACTTCATAAACATAAGTCAACGAACATATCGAATCTGCGCCTTCTCGTAACCGTCAATTCCATACGTCACATACTGGCTGAATAACCTAAAGATCACCACCACTAGGCCCATCAATCACCGTACTGTCCTTCGGGTGAAGAACTCCTAGGGCCCGATACTTAGGTTATTCAACACTACTTCAAGCACGGCATCACAAGGATAACACGTACCAAACTTCAAGCACTGTGCCCCGTAGGGCACAAGTACCAAACTTCAAGCACGACTACCTCGTGAGGTAAATCGTACCAAACTTCAAGGATTACGATAATCCCCTAGACGACCGTCATCACCCCAGTTGTACAACAGTTGGCCAGCCACATAGGCCCCTAAAAGGTAAAGGCCCATAACATACTTCCCATACCCTTAACCTTCATTCGCTAAGGAATATTGGCAGATTCGTTCGTTTGTGACTTTCGTAAACCTTTGCTTCTTTTACTTCAAAACTTCAGTTAAAGCATTCGTACGTTTCATTAAAAACCTTCATTCATTCATAAATACTTCATAAACTTCATAAACTTCTTTTGACAAAATATTTCATAAACACTTCTTTCATAACACTTCCTTCCAAAACATCGTTCATAAACATCATTTTATAAAACATCAACATTCATAAACATCGTTTTATAAAATAGTCACATCGTTACGTATGCACACCAGCCCAAAAAAAAACATTATATAAAACATTTAAAAGAGGGCTTCTAGAACTCACCTGATAAGCTAATTTGGGTTGTCCTAAACAAGGTCCAACAACGTCACTTCCGATCTGAATTGATTAGTTAAATACACATCAGACCCATACCGACTCTAACGGTTTAACCATTCTAAACATACTAACTTTACTTAACCCGTCTGATGCCTGCGCACTTAGCAAGTGCGCAGGGACTTGTTCTTGCGTACTTAATAAGTGCACAGACTTTGCTTCATGCGTACTTGATAAATACGCAGTACCTTCTTCATGCGTACTTGATAAGTACGCATGACCCTCTTCATGCGTACTTGATAAGTACGCAGTGCTCTCTTCCTGCGTACTTGATAAGTATGCAGGACCTGCTCCGTGCGCACTTGATAAGTACGCACGATCTGTTTCTTCGCAAAACCCTAACTTTCGCATTCAGGTCTGATCATGTCAAGATCCCGAACCTGTTTACATTCAAAACGTTTGCTTTCCATTAAGGAACTCAAATCTATGTTTATCTTTCAATTTTATCCGTGAAAACGTTACCTTTTCACCCAAAACCCGAAAAACCCAAAAACGAATAAAAACTCAGATTTAGGCCCGATCGTTACCTGAATCGATTTTCTGATCCGGAGGTTCTTCTCACGAGCTCTGGAGCAACACACTTCTCAAATCTCGGGTCGATCCGCCAACTTTCTCTCTCTACGGTTTCTCTCTCTAGAACTTTCAAATGAGAGAAATGATGGAGGCCCTGGCTATTTATAGGGGAGGCTCCCCTTCCGGCCCGCCGGCCCACCCGACCCGACCCGACATGCCTCGTTCGTTTATTTCATCATTTTAACCGTCATTTTATTTTTGGGATGTTACAGTAAGTCATGAATTCTAACAAATAAGGCATCAAATAAACTAACACATAAAATAGTAAGCATGTAACACATAGCATGTAGCACATAACACATAATCATAAAGCATGGCAAAGGTAGGTGTCCTAAGGTTATAGTCTAGGTTAAGGGTGTCTAATAACCTAATTCCCTATAACCAAGGCTATGATACCAATCTGTCACACCCCAACCGACGGCGGAATACGTCGGGGCGGGACATGTAGACTGTTCATGAGCACATGGTTGACTAAATTGTAATATATTAAACATCACATTTCATTTCATAATTCAAACCAAACAAAATCAAACAAAGGACATAAATTGAAATACATAAGTTCTTTATTTAATTAAACTAGGTCTATAACTTAAATGAAGCATGTCTTGATCAACTCATATATTCGTAGGGGTGCAAACGAGCCGAGCTGCTCGCAAGCTACTCGAGATCGGCTCGTTAAAAAGCTCGAAACGAGCCGAGCTTAAACGAGCTCGAGCCGAGCTCGAGCCTAAGAATAAGCTTGTTTATTAAACGAGCCCGAGCCCGAGCTTCACTTATCGAGCTCGAGCCGGCTCGCGAGCCTTAACGAGCCTTTTATTTATATAATGTTTTTAATATATTTAATATATATTTATAAAATAATAATAATAATTAGTATATATAAAATTAAGATAAATATAATTAAATAATATGTATTATGTTATATATAAAAACTATAATAAAATTTATATAAAAATAATTATAAATATATATAAATTAATTAATATATAATAAACGAGCCGAGCCCGAGCCGAGCTCGAGCTTGTAAAGCTACCAACGAGCCGAGCCCGAGCTTCAAAATTAGAGCTCGAATCGAGCCGAGCTCGAGCTTGAGCTCACAGTAAGTTAAACGAGCCGAGCTCGAGCCTAGTCAAGCTCGGGCTCGGCTCGGCTCGTTTGCACCCCTATATATTCGTACCTGAAACATGATTAAAATAATGTCAACTAGAAAGTTGGTGAGTTTACATAGCCCGTTTTTTACACTATTTACATTTTGGGGGTGGAACATGAATACAAATATACAATGTTTGCAAACTACACAATACAATTCCACCATATATTCATGTGTGTAATTTGAGCCTTATGTTTGAGTATTAGGTGTGTTAACTACATTTTATGTGCAATTTACATGTGCAATCATTAACTATACAAGCCGACGGTTAACAATGATAAATCTATTGAGTCTGACAAACCCAGCCAGTTAGGGTGATTGTTACCGACAACACATTTTGGTTTATGCATGCTAGTTACAAAGGTTTGATTGTATAATTTGGTTTCACAATAGTAACTCTTCATAATTGCCTTATTAACCATGATATGTATGGATTGTATACACAAAACACTATGATATCTATTTAAAAACCTATGTATGCTCACCAACTTTCTAGTTGACATTATTTTAATTATGTTTCGGGTACGAATATATGAGTTGATCAAGACATGCTTCATTTAAGTTGTGGACCTAGTTTAATTAAATAAAGAACTTATGTATTTCAATTTATGTACTTTGTTGGATTTTGTTTGGTTTGAATTATGAAAAGAAATGTGATGTTTAATATATTACAATTTAGTCAACCATGTGCTCATGAACAGTATACATGTCCCGCCCCGACATATTCCGCCATCGGTTGGGGTGTGACACCAAGTGTTTAATTCATGAATTTATATATAAATATACATATATACATATATATATTTATATATCCACATATAAATTTTCTTAAAAATGTTATATTTTATAGTTTCATATAGTCTCGAATAACACAAATTTCTGATTTGATGAAGAAAAATCACAAGAACACACAATCATTTCAATAAATTCTATGAGATTAATTGGCAAAAGATGATTACAATAAAAACTCTAAATCTTTCAAAATGTGTCCACCTACAAAACCTAATTCTATTCTATTTATAGCCTAATACAAATATTAAGCTAATTACCATTAAGCCCCTATAGAAAATTTCACTAAAAACTTACTCCATAAATTTCACCTACGATACATTGACCCGGAACGATATTTTCGTTTACAACTTGAACTCACGCGTGAATCCTTCGTCTGAACTTTTGTGTTGACTTACGCGTTGACTATGACTTGTTGACTTTGACTTATACCTGAAACGTGAACTTTTGCATAAAGCTTCATGTAGCTTTCATTTTAGTAAGTGTCGGCCTATATAATTCCTTACAATCTTCCCCTAACCGACGTTTCCAAAATCTATCAATAATGTCAGAAATCGTCAGCCTATTTATACTTTTCAATTAGGGTTATTTGACGGGGCCCACTTTGAGGAGCATAGATGTCATGTTTACGTGATTCTCCCTTTTGATTGGCACTCAAAAAGTTCCTCACGTGGATTGGCGATATGCGTCCTAACAAACGAGAAAGTGATGTCCCAGCCAGGTCGGGTTTTCTATGGGGGATTATTTGGGCTATTTTTGGTTTTGTATGGTGAGTTATTTGGGTTCAGTAGGAATGATGTATAGGGGTATTGGATCTCTAATACTGTAAGCCTAAAGCACATACATAATTGTTCAATATTTTGTTACACGTGTCATGAACTCACAACATATTCAGGATAACATGGATACAACAACAAAGATATGAAGAATACAAAATACATATAACAAGGAGAACTAAAATAATTGTAGAGATAATAGGTATTCAGAACAAGAAGCACTATTCTTCATCGTAGTCTTCATCTTCCTCATCCAACCTTGAGTTGGCTTGTGCAAGATGAGGGTCAATGGCCATCCTGTCTATTTCTGAAACGCACCAACTGGAATACTCGCTGTTTGCAATTTCACTAGGTTCTCCTGCCACTGTTGTTAGAGGTGGTGGTGGAGTAGCACGACCATCAGATACAGCAGACACTTTATCTATATTCTCATCAAAACCAGTATTCAGGTCAAAGTCTCTGTCACCAGTACATGGAATAATGTCGACTGCAACATCACTCTTGATGGACTCCGAATGGTTGTCGGTTGGGCCTGGGTTGGGCTTGCTGCTCTGCTGAACAGATAATGTGGAAGATTCTGATTCTGGTTCAATCGGGGGAGGATCTCGTTCTGCAGATACTCTGCCTCTGCCACGGCCTCTTCCTCTACCTCTACCTCGACCTCTGCCTCTGCCTCTGCCTCTGCCTCTGCCTCTGCCTCTGCCACTGCTGCTTGTGTGCCCTGCTTCATTCTGTATCAAAATTATAATATTTCCAATTTAGGTCAGAATGTCAATCTTTTTTTTTGTTACCCATTACCGGAAAACTCACGGGACCCGCCAATACCCTGCTAAACAACGGGATCAAGCAAATAGCATCTTGCGCTTATGGCAGGAAACCGTAGAAGCAGGATTCGAATCTAAGACCTCTGCTATAGTGGAAGCATGATTCGAACCTAAGACCTCTACTAGAGAGGAATCAAGTGCTTACCAATGCACCACCCCTTATCAGAATGTCAATCTTAAGTCATCAACTAATGCCACAAACGTTTTTGCTTTCAAGAAAATGCTCTAAATAGAATTATTACCATCCGATTTCTCTTCGATTCTTCATCACTTTCATTCATTTCATCTGCAGCAGCTTTCCTAGAAGAACATCATTCAAATTCAAATTACAAAAAATTTTGTATATAATGACGAGGGTTATAAGAAAATTACTTTCTCTTCGCCATGGTACGATCATCACCACCTGCTTCTGAATGGCCATAGTCAGGGACCTTGCTGACAACTTCCCTCAAAAAATCATACACATTGTAGCTTTGAACACAGTGCTTTCTGAAATAAATATAAATCAATTTATTTTGTTTCTCCTAATATTTTTTTTAAATCAAACAGCTTTCAACATATCAGATTAAATCATTTAGGAACTGTACTTGCTATTCTTCACAAAACATTAATTTGTTTGAATTGAATTGCCAGATTAAAGCTAGTTTCACAGAAAAATCTAACATGGAACCAGTTATACAACAGTTAAAAAAATATTTGGCACCCTATAATACAATCCGGTTTAAAAGAATAGAAAATAAATTTTAAATCTTCACTTACAAATGCAGTGAGTTAACAGTCTTTGCTCCTCTATGAATAGTGATGTCATAAGTACGATCACAAAGATCTTGCAAGAACAATTCCAACGCTTTGGCTGCATAATTAGTTGAGAAGGGGAAGGAATACAAAAAGTCTCATTCCACGGACAAATATCTAGGATTAGAGGTGCAGATGTGTGGGTTGGGTAACGGGTCAAACAAAACTGATTAGGTTGAAGCAGCCGGGTAGGATTCCAGTTGACCACAAATACTATTTTTTCCATTAAATGTGTTAATTATGATTACAAACACAATATTACTACAGTAACAATTTAAACCTGTGAATAAAATGATTTAAGCCGCTTTATGCATTAATTATAGATTTTGGGTGACTCAAAGTCTTTGACCCGTTTCCCTTTGAGGTAAACCTTTTGGTTTTACTCGTTTGAGAAAACAAACTCAAAAATTGAACAATTTATAGGTAAACGGGCCAAAGTTTTTTGGATAACAACTTACAAACTAAGACCGGTACGGCCATGGCAATCTTTCCAATATCCTCATCGGCTTGCATTATCTTTTTAATCCGGGCCTGCAGATAATAATTCTCTGTGAGATACTCGGATGGGCAATAGTTACATACTCCTTTAATGTTCTCATACGAATGATAAAGCAAATAAAAAACATGGTAAAACTAATAGTCCTTTTTAATACTGATCAAAGAAAGTATGGATCTCTAAAACATAAACATAATCATAAACTGGACTCTTTTAGAGTCCAACGATTCAAGTACTTCTTTTTTAGGGTAACCATGAGAATCTGTTACCAAAAAACATACGACCCCACCAATACTCTGCTAACCAACGCGATCAGGTAAAACACAGCTTCTGCTAGGATAGTGGCCGGATATGAATTAAGTGCTTATGTGCCACATAATAAAATTATTTTTTATTAAAATTGGTTGATGAACCCAAAATATTCTAAGGTACTCAACAGCATGCTTTTAACCCTAAAGAATTAGTTAAATACCTAAACCCTAAACTATAGTATGGAAGTTCTATGCACCTCAAGAATCACTTTAATAGTCCAAGTATGTTAATGATTCTGATCAAAACCAAAATTACAATTTACATATACTGAATCTGATTGTTCAATCACACAGACAAAGAACTTCCAATTTCCTATAAAATCATAAGAATTGGGCAAATTCTCCTTCAAATCATTACTAATATGAAAAACAAAACACGAACTGTTTGCGTCAAAAGTCAAAATTATCCCCACAATTGAGCTAAATCATATCAATTATAACCACCTAAATACAGGAAGTGTGAAAATTGAAAGTAATAGTTGAATTGAATTCAAGGAGGAACTTACGGCAGGGAAGCGGGTATCGAGCTTTTTCTTCATGGCTTTAGAATCAAACGATTTACAGTAAAGAATAGGGAGGGTCAAATATATGAGTTTCAGTTTCGGGTGCAAATTTCCATCGACACCGAATAAGTTGCTCAATAAATTTTCCATTATAATTCAAATAAAAAGTGATTTTTTTACAAATAATCTTAATAAATGATTTCTTTTTTAACCGAAACTGGGTCAAATAAACTCCGATTCAGCTTATAACTGACTCATTGAGGGTTTTTTTTTTGAGTGGGGGTTGAGGTGGGTAGGTTTAGGTTTTTGAGAGCGAGAGTTGGAGGATTTAGATTTTGGGTTTAGCTTTAGGTTTAGGTTTAGTTTTCTTTTTTTTTTTGGAAAAGTAGTGTCCAGGTAAATTATTAAAATTAAATAGTGGAAATACAACCAATGTGCATCCCCCTCCTGGGTAGAGGTGCACAAATCGGGTATCTCAAGAACCGATTTTAGTTCCGGAACCAGTTCCGGTTCTGATCGATTCCGGTTCTTACCGGTTTCGGTTCCGGTTCTTAGTTGAAAAACCGAAACCTATGTACCGGTTTTGGTTCTTATCTGTTCCGGTAATTCAAGGCGGGTATTTTAAGAATCTATTTCCGGCTATTCGAAAAACTTAGTTAAACATATAAATAACTAATTTAAAAAGTCCAAAAACATTAAAAACTTAAAATGTTACAAAATAAATAAATGTTTAAAACATAAACTTATAAATATTAATGATCTTTTTTTTTGTATTATTGATGATCTTATCGTTTCTTATTATGTTTGCGTGATTCATGATGCGGCCCATTTAATTTGGGGATTTTGCCTTCATGATGCGGCCCATTTAATTTGGAGATTTTCCCCTAGTATTTTCCCCTAATTGTGACTTGTGTCATAGATGAGGCTTCCAACCTTTGCTGACTCCCTCATCAACATGTATGATATGACTATAAAATTACTTTCATCAACATGTATGACTATAAAATTACTTTGTCCCAGGTAAATGAGCAACTTTTAGTAGCTACGTAATAAGATTGATTGCATAAAAAGGTAACCAACATTTGCTTTTTCCGTTAATGTTTTAAAATTATTAATTTAAGTCAATTTAACCCGGTACATTGTAAATAAGGTTGTTGTGCCACTAAAGTGTGGGTAACTTTTAACTATACATGTTATCTTTGGTAATTATTTTATATTAGTTTTTTGAAACTTTGTTGGTCTTTTATAGCCTTACATAAGATGGTAACCAAAGTAGAAATCAGTCTAAAGTTGGTTACGTTGTTTATACAGTTAAACTTTTGTAATACTTACTCTCTACTATTCTTGTTTTTCTATAAGAGAATGGAACCGGTTCTGGATAGAACCAGTTCTGGGTAGAACCGGTTTCGTGTAGAACCGATTCTGTGTAGGACCGGTTTCGTGTATATTTAGAACCGGTTTTGACTAGAAATATTGGAACCTATCCCGTCTGTTTTGGTTCGGTTCTGGTTCCCTTTTTTTGTTCACCTCTACTCTTGGGCTTTTGTACCATTGAGGGGGAACCACAGGACAAAAAAAACAAATGCTCAAAAACAAACAAAAAAACATACAAATCCAACATGTCTATGAGTATAACACTAAGGACCACCTGCGGACATAAGCCTAGCCGTTCCATCCGTCTCTGACTCAACATCCTCTATATTATCTTTGATCAACGAATAGTACTAATCCTTAAGAGAAGTAGACCATGTCAAAAAGACATCAAGATGAGGGATAGTATTTGTATCAACATACCTCTTAGAAAACTTTTTCAATGTAGCATTTAACTCTAGATAGCTATCATCAGTATGGGTGGTGTCATCCAAAGCAGAAAAAGGGTTAGAAAATGCACATGGGTATTTTGGGCCTTTGTGGACGGCCCATTTTCCACATTAGGCCTAGGTTGACCCGAAGGCTTACTTGGGCCCGGTTTACTAACATTAGGGCTTGGGATTTACACTTTAGGTTTCAGGCCATTATATTTCTTCTTTTTCTTTACTACTTTAGTAAAACCATCTGTCATAATTTTCTTACCCTTTTTTGTAGCAATTTAAGGAGCCACTATAGCCTATTCCACTACCAAAGTCTTAACAACAGGAGGCGGGGGAGGGGGTTTATGAACATCATCTGTGTGATCAAAGACACCACATTTCCTACATAAAGGAGGCTTCCACCTATAATACAAATCAAGATATGCAACCTTACCCGGTAATTTTTTCCTAAACGGGAAAGAAACTTTAACCCGATCCGGAAGGCCATTGGAAGCGTTATCATCGACCAAAACTCATAGGCCCCTCTTTTGACTCACAATGATCAAATGTGGTTTTGACAAGCATAAGAGGTTTACCAACACAACTTACAACTTGACAAATGTTACCACCATTCCATAAGAACAAAGGTAGATCCTTGATGCCAACCCAAAAAGGAACACTTTTAGGGTCCAGTTTTGATAAGATTTTCATTAGAAAACCAAAAAACTCCTCATTAAAGGTACTGCATATGTGTAGTACACCCTAAAAAACCTAACCCACCCCAAAAACCTAAACCCCCCACCCAAAAACCTAACCCCACCCATCCCCCCAACCCTAAACCTCCCATCCACCCCTAAAAAACCTAAACCCCCACCCCACCCCTCCCTTCCAATCCAAAAACCTAACCTAAACCCAAAAAACAAAACTCAAAAGCTAAACCCACTATTTTTTCGAGGTTTTATTTTTTTGAACGAGGATGACGTGGGAAACATGATCTCTGAAACACTTTTTTTGGTTTTTGATTTATTTTTTGAGTTATGATTATTTTTTACCTTTAATAAGTAGTTTTTTTTGTTTTCTCATGAACAATGAGTTTTCTTATGATCTTTCCCATATATATATATATATATATATAGGGATCCGCTACAAAGTGTAAAAACTGTAAAAAGTATAAAAAGTATTTTAAAACGCTCATAACCGGTTCATACGAACTCTGATTTTACTCATTTCGGCGGCGTTGGAACCGCCTGGTCGAAATCTACGATCTCAAACATAGTGTTACGTATATGTAACAACTATCATTATGTTAATGTTACATATATGTAAACACTATGTGTCACGTATAAGTAAAATTATTTGTTACGTATACGTAAGACTCATTATTTTCGTATTTACGTTCAAAATATTTATTCAAGATACTTAAATACTATTTGAACAATTAAAAGAAAAAATAATTTATAAATTATGTGATTGTTTTATAGTGGTTAGCACGGTTATCACATAAAAAGGTGGTTAGCATTTGAACCAACCCCCAAAAACCAAAACCCCCACCCAAAAACTAGGGGTGTGCAAAAAGATCTGAAACCAAACCCGAACCCGAATTACCGAAATTCAAAACCCGAAATATCTGAAAATTCGGATATCCGAATATTTGGATTCGGATTCGAATAGTGTTTTTTTTTTAATTCGGATTTCCGAAATAATTTTTAAAAAAAATAAATATTAATAGTTTATTTAAAAGTTAGCCCTAAATCCCAATTTCCAAATTCCAGATTGTGTTCCCTTCTTTCAGCTTCTTCACAAACGTACACACAACTCCTCGGTTTCTCCCTCTCACATAATCTACTCGTGTGCTTCCCATGTTACCAACGCCACTTGCTGCACCAGATTCTCCGGCGAGCAAGAACGGCGCCGTATCGGCTTAGGGTTTTCGCTATTGGAAGGTATATGTCTCGGAAATTGGTGTTGTAGTAGCCAGCGGTGAGATCTGAGGCGTGGATTCCGCGCAACCTTGAATGAGATCATGGTATAGAAACAGAGTAATTTGTTTGTCTGTTGATGTTGAAGAAATAGTTTTGAAGAATTACGTGTTCCGTAGTGCCGTATTCCCCATTCCAACCACAAAATTCTTGTTTTAAATTAGTTAGTTTAAACTTTTAAGTTTACCATATTTCTTTGATTTATGAAAATTTTCTTGTTTGATTCATTGAAAATGTTCTTGTTTCATTATTTGTGTTTTAAAGAATTTTTGGATATCCGTTTCAATATCCGAATCTGAAATTTCGGATTTGAAAATTGAAATCCACTATCCGAAATTTTCGGATATGCGAAACTCCGGATATCCAAATTTGCACACCCCTACCAAAAACTAGCCCCACCCCACCCCCCCTCCAAAAAAACCCAAACTCCTCACCCACCCCCCTAAAAACCTAAACCCCCACCCCACCATTTAAAAACTAAACTAAAAGCTAAGCTAAACTAAACCCAAAAGCTAAACCCACTATTTTTTCAAGATTTTTTTTTTAACGAGGACGACGTAGGAAACATGATCTCCGAACCATTTTTTAAGTTTTTTATTTATTTTTTTAGTTATGAATTTTTTATTATTTTTTTTACCTTTAATAAGTGGTTTTTTAGTTTTCTTATAAATAATAAGTTTTTTTATGATTATTTTAAGAACCATTTAAAAGTCGTTTTGAACCAATCAATTATTAATATTGTTTCTCTTCTTTTTTTTAATTCAAAAGGGCATAAAAGTATTTTCATATATTTGCCTTTATGATCATGGGTATGGGTATGGTTATGGGTAGTTACCGGAAGATTCATGATTTAAATTGTCCAATCACCTCACATTTATATTATTTAATTTTGTATAGGAGTATTAATTATATATGTGAATGCATTGTTATATTTTTTTATAGAATTCGTTGTTTTGCATGTCCGGACACCAGCACATTAATTGTAGGAGATTAATTTCCTTCCAAGTTTAGGAGATTAATTGTTTTTCTTTGTTGACAATAATTTCATTCGGGTTTAAGAGATTAATAGTATGGTACTATTATAGTTATTATTCGTTGAGTACATTTTTAGGATCTTGCATTTATATATCTTTAGTTTAGTTGGATAAAAAAAGAGTTTAGAGGGGGACATTTTCTTTATGTATACATTCCAATAATATACAGTGAACCTTAATTACTTGCGTTAGTGCATTATGCATTCATGAATGAATTAGCATATTTAGTAATGCATTACTGCACATGTGCATCGTATAATGAAAAAATTGCATGGCCATTATATAATAAAAAACATTCTTATTCTAATCATTAAGCATCCCCCTTATTTAGTTGGTGTTATGCATGGCCATTTTCATTCCATAAAGCAATTAAAAGTACATCATTACAAATAAATGTGCAAACATGTCAAGAAATCACATTACAAACTTGTACATATTAACAACACTAATGAAGTATATCTCAGGTTCCTCTTCACCTTCATTTGCTCCCATGCCCATTTGAACAACACCTGTCTCTTGCTGCATACACCAAATCTTTACCTCTTAAACATCTTTTGCCTTCTTGTTTCATCAAACCTAAAATACTTAAAAACCTTTTCGCCAGTGTACCCAATTCCACAAGAAATTGCATATTAGTCCTAACCGGATGGAAAACAAACCTTCTTCCGTAGGATGCTGCATTCCGACGACGTCTTGTTATATCTCCGACGAGCTTTGAAACTATCATTTCTCTGATTGTGTCATAATCTTTGAGTAAAATACAAATTAACCCTCTTCCTCGTTCTCTGGCGTGCTTCCGATTTTGATAGTTTCATCTCTTTTGCACATTTGATCGTCAGCGGTTGACGAATCTTTTAGCTTCTGATGATCCAATTTGTCGCCCTCTTTCTCAATTGGAACTTAACATGCGCTAAACAAAACGAAATCTCATATCGGTTGCCTGTTATCATATCAGATAAAAAAACCGCATGAAAAAGCGGTTAATATGATTCACGAGAAAGCGACGTTAAAATAAGAAACTGAATTATCATGCAATTACAAAAATGCCCTTAAATATTTCTAGAATAAAAAATGTCATAGATAAAAATGATTGGATAAGAATGGTTCTCTTGGTTCTCTCCAAAATTTCGGTTCTCTAAAGAATACCTCCCTATATATATATATATATATATATATATATATATATATATATATATATATATATATATATATATATATATATATATATATATATATATATATATATATAGGGTGAGGTTCAAATGCTAATCAATTTTTATGTGATAACCACTTTTAAATATAGTGTTACGTATATGTATCAATTATCATTATGTTAATGTTACATATATGTAAACACAATGTGTGTATATGTAACATTATTTGGTACGTATACATAAGACTCATCATTTCCGTATTTACGTTCAAAATATTTATTCAAGATACTTAAATACTATTTTAACAATTAAAAGAAAAAATAATTTACAAATTATGTGATTGTTTTATGGTGGTTAGCACGGTTATCATATGAAAAGTTGGTTAGTATTTGAACCCTTCCCTATATATGTATATATATTTTTTTTGGGGGTGGGGGTGGGGGTGGGTTTAGGTTTTTGGGGTGGTGGGGGGGGTTAGGTTTTTGGGGGGTGGGGGTGGTGGTTTTAGGCTTTTAGGGGTGGAGTTGGAGGGGGGTTAGGTTTTTGGGGGTACGAGTGGAGGGGGGTTTAGGTTTTTGGGTCCGGGTTATGGTTCAATGAGACGGTTCCAATACCACTGGAATGAGCTCAATCGGAGTTCGTTTGACCCACTTCTTAGCGTTTCTTAGTGAAAAACCACTTCTTAGTGGAACCTTCCCCTATATATATATATATATATATATATATATATATATATATAGGGTTAGGTTATAGTAAAAAGGGTTTTAAAAATAAGAAGGGTAAGAAGGATTATAAGCTTGACATGTGTCATTTTATTGTTTTTAAAGGGAGGGCATAATGGTCAATGTGTAATATACCAGGTCAATGTGTAATATACATGGTCAATGTGTAATACACCAGGTCAATGTGTAATACAAAGTCTAATATTACACAATGATTAAACCTGATATTACACAATGAACTGATATTACACAATGAGCATATTACATAATGACCTGACATATTTGAACGAATTACACAATAATGAGCGAATTACACAGTGAGCTGGAAAACGTAAAACACAATGATGAAAACATATAACACAATGATAAAAAAATATTTGACACAATGAACTTGTATCACACAATGACCTGACTAATTACACAATTACTTGACTAATTACACAATGAACTTGTATTATACAATGAACTTGTATTACACAATGAACTTGTATTACACAATGACCAGACATGGTATTACACAATGAACTTGTATTACACAATGAGCTTGTATTACACAATGACCTGACTAACTATACAATGAGCTGAAAAACGTAAAACACAATGATAAATACATATAACACAATGAACTTGTATTACACATTGAACTTGTATAACACAATGAACTTGTATTACACAATGACCTGACTAATTACACAATGAACTTATATTACACAATGACTTGACTAATTACACAATGAACCTGTATTACACAATGACCAGACGTGGTATTACACAATGAACTTGTATTACACAATGAACTTGTATTACACGATAAACTTGTAATACACAATGACCTGACTAACTACACAATGAGCTGGAAAACGTAAAACACAATGATAAATACATATAACACAATGAACTTGTATTACACATTGACCTGACCAATTACACAATGAGGTGGAAAACGTAAAAAAAAATCGTTTTTGTTTATAACGACACTATACTCGTTTTAAAGATAAAAAAATTCTCGTTTTTATGGTGTAATTTTTTTGAAAAAATAATGTCGTATGTAAAAGTTATGAACGTTTATTAATGAGGGGGGGAACTTGATTAAAATTCAACAAAAGTCCAAGACTAAAATACCCTTCCAACAACTTTTTCTCCTACAATTTAATTTCACCCATTAAATATTTTATACAATTTAATCTAATGTCTCTAAATCGTTCTCACATTTCTTACAATTAAAATCATTTTTACCTAAACCTAATCTTATATATATATATATATATGTATATAGGGGAGGTATATTCTAAGAAGACTAAAAAGTGTAAAAAGTGTAAAAAATATTTTAAAAACCTCACCACCACCCCCCAAAAGCCTAAAACCCCCACCCCAACCCCCCCCCCCCCAAAAAAACCTAACCCCCACCCCCCAAAAGCCTAAATACTAAAAGCTAAACCCTACAAGCTAAGATCGTAGAGTTCGACAAGACGGTTCCAACGCCGCCGAAATGAGTCAAATCGGAGTTCGTATGAGCCGGTTATGAGCGTTTTAAATGACTTTTTACACTTTTTGACTTTTTAGCGGATCTATATATATATATATATAAACACAACACATACAAGATTTAGAAGATTACTACCTAAATCCGGATGACTTCAGCGACACAGACTCGCCGCCATCCATCCCAGATACACACAGAGAGTTCTAGAAGCCACAGAATGACGTAAGCAATGACGTCAAAACCCACAGACTACAAAGACTCAATTATTCTGCCGACAGTCTACAAAGTTTCAATCACTCAGCCGACAAACAACTGTAGATAAAAGAAAAGTATTTTGTCATTTTTCTTTCTTTTATTCTTAGCCGTTTCTTTAATTGTAATGCGCTTAGTGCGCTCTTTTAACTTTTGTTTGATAGCTTAGTCCTCTGCCTATTTAAAGGCAAGATGAATTCATTTGTAAAGACACCAAGAAAACGAGAAATATCAATAATCTCTTTCTCTCTATGAACACTTAAATTCTCTTCTTGATTTCTTCTTACAAGCCCTTACTCTCTTATAATTTTCTCTAAGTTCTTCATACTATATCTCAGAGATAAAAAAAAAATCTGCAAATATCCGCTTCATCTGCTGCAAATATTCATCTCCTCCGCTGCTCTTTACTGCAAATACACTGTAAGTTTTATGTTTTGTTACAAGTGTCAAAAAACTCTGATCCCCCCAACTTATTTGGTATCAGAGCAAAGGCTTTTCTAATATCTAAATGACTAAAACAGGTCCATGTCAGGCAGCTGGTATGCTTAAGTCCTATTTATATAGAAACCCGCTTAGGTAAAGATTAGGGAAGGAATTTGCTTTGAATTACTAAAATAGTTAGAGATATCAAAGTTTATGTCTCTTGTATACTCCTTACTTTATTTATGTTAATTATTTTTTTATATGATAAAACTGGGATATAGAAGAATATTTTAAGAGAAAACTTGTAGGATCGTGAAATTACAAGATGGTTCTGTTCTTAGTTGAGATTGGCGGAAACAATATCAACTGCACAATTATAATCGAGTAAACAGAAAGAATACTGATAAGAACACTGTTGTATTAAGTTTTGTGAATAAACGATTACAAATGAAAACTCAGTGAAGAAGCACACTTACAATGAAGTGTTTACACATTATTTATACTCACTTAGAATCAAGACAGCCCTTGATTCTAAGGATCGGATCTAACACAGACCGTTGATCTGTTTTATCTAGCTAACTATTACACGTTTTGTCTATATCTAGTTAACTTTATTGAAGCGTCTTCTTTATGCATTATTGCTTGCATGTCTGGAGAAGAGCATTGTCGTCCGTCATTGGTTGCACCACTGAGGTTCCTTCTGCTTTGAGTGTGTCAGTCGCTTTTGCAGAAAGTTGTCAGTGACGCTTGGCATGGATAGTCAGCTGCAACGATTTGTCTTCAAGGAACACAGCTATCAGCAGTAAGAATGAGAATAATGCTGCTGATAAGCTTATCAGCAGCAACGAGTGTTGAATGCTGCTGATAAGCCTATCAGCAGCAACATGTGTTGAATGCTGCTGATAAGCCTATCGGCAGCATTTGTACTTAGAATAATTTACTAGCAATCAGTCTTTGGTTCTACAAACTCCCCCTAGACTAATGCAACCAAAATTCTTCTAATCACTTTGCTGCTGAAGCTTTTGCATGTGGCTGACTATCCTTTCAACCTCATAGCCTATTGGATCCTTGCTAGGATTGTTTAGTGGAAGTGCAGACAGAGTCTTGATGTCTTTATGTGGCATTTTGTAGATTGTTTTGCTTGAACATATCATCTTCTGCTTCCTTACATCAGTTAAAGTGAACTCATCCAAATCAGCATTATAGGACCAACTTACAAATGGAGAGTGGGACTTGAGTGGTTTAATGTCAATGATCACATCTTTGCTAGGGTTGAAGTAGTGTTTGATGGCTAGCACAAGAAGTTTCCTAGGCTCATGAGCTTCACCCAGCTCCAAAATTCTGTCAAGATCTGAATCTGGCAATTGCAGAACTTCATCAACAGATCTATAGATAGATCTTCTTCTTTCAGTTCTCCCCCTGAAGATCTCAAACCTTTGATCCTGTGGATTATAGACCCAATCAACTATGTCTCTTGAGTCTTCTGGTTTAGGTGTGGGTTTGGATTTCTTTAAGGGAGGTTGTTGATGAGTGGGAGCTGGGTGGGATGGTTTGGACTTTTTGGGTGGAGGAGTGAAAGGTTTGGGGAGGAGAGTGGAAGGTTGTTGGACTGAGGAAGAGGTAGGTGAGGGAGAAGGCTTGGGTTTCTTTGCTTTTGATTCTTCTTCCTCCTGAATAGGTACCCTTTTCTTGGAGCCCTTCTTCCCCAATCTCTCTTCCGCATCTTTCTTGACTTTGAAGTATAGGGCTTGCAGGTTCATGAAGTTCATGGGACCTAGCCTCTGTCCACTCTCTCCTCTAGCCTTAAGGAAGTCGATCATGACCTTCCTTTCTTCATGGGTCCGTTTATTAAAGGTAATGGTCTTCTTGGACTTTTGTTTGGCTTTTTCTTCTTCTTCAGCCTGTTTCTTCTTTGCCAATTGACCTTGCTGACCCATGAAGGCTCTGTAGACTTCTTTATTTGATAGTTTCTCAAGGTAGTCTGCATCCTCACCTTGAGAAACTAGAGCCTTTACCCACTTCTCCCTCATTTCTTTTGCTAGTTCAGAATCGCTTATTCTGAACTTAGCTTCTTCTTTCTTCTTCTTCTCCAATTCTTCCTCTTCTCTGTTAAATTGTTCCTGTAGTTGAAGAGCAAGAGCTGCATCTTCTTCAATCTGGTTAACTGCAGGAATCTTTCTTTTCAGTTCATCCAGCTGTCTAGCATACAGCTGGATGGTTTGTTCTCTGAGGAGAATGGCTGTTTTTCTTTCTTGAGCCTTTTTAATGTTAGCCATCTCCTCTTCTTCTCTTCTTCTTCTTCTCTTCTCTTCCCTCTCTCTTTTCTCTTTTAGAAACCTCTCTTCATCTTCATCTATCATAATTCCCTTTCCCTTGTTTATATTGGATGCCTCTGCTTCGGCTTCACTGACCACAACAACAGATGATGGTGCTGCTATTGGGATCTCAGCCTCAGCTTCATTGGCACATTGAGAGGTGAACAAGGGAAGGTCATTGGCTTCATCCGATTTGCACTCGGGACCTGTGAATTCTTTCAGCATTTCTTTGATAGTTGATCTTGACTCATATGCTGCAGCAAAGATGTCTACTCGAGGGGAAGCTGAGTCAGTATCAGTGTCAGAGTTTGACACATATACTTCCCAGTAATTCTTCCTTCTTGTTCAAGATGGGCTCTGACAGTAGCTATCATTGCCTGGCTTTCAAGGGAGTTGACATTGCAGATATTTGCCCTGAGTTGAAAGATCTTGTAGAGAAAGTCTGTAGGAAGTGACAGGATGTTCCTGGTGTTGATGGTGAGAGAGGAGCCGTTGCTCATTAAGAAGGTGTGGTCAGAAGACTTAGTGCTTATCCATCCCAGCACATCTAAGTCTTTGACAATGAAGGAGTACAGAAATCTTCTTAAGCAGCAAACTTCTTCTCTAGTGAGAAGACTGCTCCTTATAATTTCAAGTCTTCTAGGAGTCAGTCTTCTTTCTGCTGCTGCCGAAGATTCAGGATAAGCTACTCGTTTTGCTGTTTGTATGAGTCTTTCGAAGTTGGGTAGATTATCCTCCATCAAGTCATAGAACCTGCCAATGACAAGTTCTGCTGAGAGATCTGATGAAGTGTTGTTGCAGTTAGTTAAATACAGTTGTAGGACTTGGAGGGCATTGAGAGAGTTCCAGTTTAGCTCTTCTACTCCACTAAACTCCCATCCAATCCAAAATCTCTCAGCTGATCCATCATACCCCCAAGCTAGAATGGAGTTAAATTCTAGCTTTTGTGAAGTTTGAAAGAGTTGGGGGGTAATGGATTGACTTATGATGGCTGCTGCTACAGGGAGAATGCTGAAAGCTGTATATTTTTGTTCTTTGTCTTCAGCTTCATTCAGCACCTCATCAATAGCCCTGACGACTAACTTCCAGTCTTCAGTTGTTTCTTTTTCTTCGTTATCTGAAGCTGGCAAGTCATGGATCTGTACAAAAGCTGGCTTGAAAAGTGTACTTTGAAAAACAGCCTACTCTTGAATCCAGTTGTCAAGACTGTCTGTGTCTTCCTCCATTGGGACCATCTCCCCCTTTTTGGTTGCATCAGTGGACAAATAAGCATCAGTTTGGGTGCCCACTGATACAAGAGAGGGAGAAGGTACAGTTGGGCATTGATGAGCTTCATGCATAGAGACTTGGTGTCTTAGTTTGGACACTTCAGCCTCTAGCATAGCCACCCTGGCCGTCAATTCCAGGTTATGAAGTTTCAGTCTGTCCTCATCCACAGTTGTGGAATCCTTGGATCCAGATGGGGCCTTAGGCCTATCCTCTTCATCCTCATCACGCATGGTTTCTTGGCACCTGGGATTCCTCTCAGTGAGGGGAGTTTCCAAGGAAACATCCTCACTGTGAGTTGCCGTGGTTGAGGACTTAGCAATGTTATCACTGTCCTCCTGGTTATTTGATGGACCAGCAGTAGTGACAGCCTCTTCCATATCCATTCTGTCATAACTCCTAGAGTGGACCTTCAGGGTAGAAGAACTTGGGATAGGTGTGTTGGAAGCAAGATCAATCAGTACCTCTGAGATGGTGGTAGTTGGAGAAGGTACATCATCTTGATCAGGTTCCTCAACACTTAAGTTCAGAAGAGAAAGAAAGGGCTCAGGTGTGACACCCGACATTTCAGGTCAATATCCGTACACATTATAAACAAGTTTACATGATAATCATTTTTGTGATTTACTTAATTTCACAAACAAGGACATTAAGGTCTAACAAAAACCGAGCATTGTCTCATTTCACATTTGGTAATTCTAAGAGTTACCGGTTCACATACACTTATAACCCGAATAAATTCGAACACTAGTGGTTAAAATAAATAACCAGAAAAATATATATATATTATTTTACACAAACTTGACGTAGAGCGATAAATTATTTTGGAATAAATTTATTATACCGTAGGGAAAATAAACCGAATTAAACTACCCCTTTTTAAACTCTAATTGGTATTAATATCAAAAATCTAATTGTTTTATTATTATAACCCAAACCCCCCAACCCACCCTTGACTTCTCGGCCGAAATGCAGAGAAAACCATCCCCCCCATTCTCACGTCCCATTTTACCATATTTTCAGATATAACCCATACCATTTCAATCAAAAACCCTCACAACTCCATTTTATCACTCATTTCTTACGGCAAATTTTCTCAATCCTCTCCAAATCGAAGTCAAATTCCAAGGCAAAACCTATCCGCATTCGGTGTTTTAAGAAGAATTTTAAGAGTTTCTGCAAAAGAGTCAAGACCATTCTCTGTTTTCTTCATCATTTTCATCTCGGTTTTAAAGGTAAAAACTCGATATTTTTCATATTATGTTCTTTAAAACCGTAGCTAAACTTACATCTTATTTAAACGCAAGAAAGATAACAAGAAAAGAGTGTCAAATTCAAGTTTTAAAACAAAATATACAGGACTGATTCTGTCAAACAGAAGTCCAGTAATCGAAACTAGGAGTTTCGATACCTGTCGCTCAATCGAAACTAGGAGTTTCGATACCTGTTGGTTAATCGAAACTGGGAGTTTCGATACCTTTTACTCAATCGAAACTAGGTTGTTTCGATACCCAGTTTACTCAATCGAAACTAAGAAGTTTCGACACCTCACTACTCCATCGAAACTAAGTAGTTTCGATGCACATTTGTCCAATCGAAACTAAGAAGTTTCGATACCTGTACAACAGTCCCAGTTGGGCAGTAACTCAAAACTATTTTACAACAAAACATGTGTTGGAAAACTAAAACGATGTTTAAACAAACACAATCAGATTTACAAGGTCGGTGAACAATTTACAATTAAGACGTTGGTCTTAACAACAATTTACCCTTGGTATCTAGGGTACGAATAGTCAAGGTTGACTACAACAAGTATTATTTCAAGTATATACACAAACTCAAGGTGAGTTTCACGGCCCCTTTTTACTGTTTTCAATATTTGGGGGAAAAACATACTTACAATTATTTTATGGGATAACAAGAGAATAAGACACGACTTGTATGTTTACATGAGATGAGAACAACAATTTGAGGCCGGAAAAGTCCCCTGGAACAACGTAGTAACCATTAACTGTAGCCTAGGGTCCTATGAATAGTACTATGGAGAGTGACGTCTCCCGGTCATGGTTAGTCGCGCTAACCACAATCTGGAGGATTTATGGCCGCATAGAACCGGATAACGAAATTAGGGGCGTGTACAATTGTCATGGTTTGGTTACGCCTCATGTAGGAACATATTATTTGTATTCCTAGCTAGTTTACAAATGGGTCAACAATTCTTATTCTGTTTATCACATACAACTGAAACTATTTACGAACAATGGAATTTTGCAAAGAACTATTTGATTAAACATGTGAACTCACCAACCTCGTGTTGACGATTTTAAGTATGTTTTTCAGGTAACTGAACGTGATTTCAAGGTTAGCAATGTAGATTACATGCATGCACGATGGATACTACTCAAGGAGGATTTCCCTTGTATAACTCATTGAATTGAGTCATATTTTGTGAAATCTTAACTTTTTGTAAACTCAGATTACATTTTTGTAATGTAAAACTTTAAATTTGTTTATGTATCCATGTATCATGTATGTGTTTGCGGTAATCATATGCTTTGGAAACCATGAACGTTGCGCCTCGCGTTTCCGCCTTGGCGGGGTGTGACAGATCTTGGTATCAGAGCCATTGATTATAGCGAACTAGGAATCTAAATTGGAACCTAGTCTATAATCTAAATGACTCATTAAAACGTTTTCATTGCATAAGCATTGTATAACCAGTCATTTTGTCATATGGATATTGTAGTCATAAGCATGTCGTCACATTCACATTCTTATCCCGTCTCTGACACTGAATCAAACGAGGAACGTTCCGCCTCACATCCCAAAAATCGAGTACAAACCCGTAGCTCCACACCACCTAAAGTCGCCTTGGGAAAACCGCCTATTGTCTACCGAAAGAAAAGCGGAGGACCAGTGAAGGTACAAAGTGCTAAGAAGAAGTTTCGACTTCCACACAAAAGGAATCTAGCAGCCCGTGACCCAGAAGACTTGGAGACTGGTGAAGAACCACCTAGGCAAAGACCCTGCTACCACCCGACTGTGGGAACTATCCGTTGGATGCCACGTACTCTGGCCCGATGGAGGGAGATGGAGAGCATCCCATCTACCTTTGAGATTGGAGAGTCTTCTAACTCCCCAACACCCCTACCCCACACTGGGGAAGCCATAGAGCTCACAGTGCCTACACTAGTAGCACGCGTTCGTACGCATGAGGAGCGTCTTGATGATCTCCTAGATGACATCCGGGCACAGGGGGATGCAGCCACGCGACTTCGTCAAGGACTCGGATCTCGAGTTCAGACTCTAGATGACCGCACCCGAAACATACAGGATGCCACTAACTATCTGGAGTTGAGAGCCGACATGGACTGGCAGTTCACTGTCACTGTCCGAGACATGGTGGAAGCACTGGAAGAAAGGACTTTGGCTGCAGAATTTGTGGCTAGAACAAGCTTTGTTATGGCAGGACTTGCCATGATGATTGGATTGTACTCTCACTTCTTCTTCTAAACCTATTATGGGCGGGTTGTGCCCATAGTACATTATGTAGTTTAAAAACTTTAGTACTGATGTGGTCATGTGAACCCATCCTTTTTGTATCCTTATCTTTTGGGAACAATGTACTATATATGTTTTGACTATGTATGTAATGGTTTATATTGTAATGATGGTTGTTTGCATTTGAAGTTGTGGTATTCTTATGTCATGTGCTATCATTATTGTCAAATAATGTTGTTTCTTTTTAATTGACATGTTAGAAAGAACGTCATGGAACCAAAGCGTAGCACACCCCGTAACACTACTGGAGACAACAACGAGACAATTTCTCCAAATGTGGAACAACTTATAGCACAGCGAGTAGCTGCTGCCATGCAACAGTATGAGGCGAATCGAAATAGTGGAGGAGGAAACGGCAGTGGTACCGGTGCAGGAGGTGCAGGAGGAAGCGGTACAGCTGGAGGTTCCGGAGGTTCCGGAGGTTCCGGAGGTAATAGAATAAATAAGCCGTAACACATGGTCATGATCCGAATTATTGACGTTATGACTTGTAATTCTACAGATGCTCCAAATAGAAAGTGCTCCTACAAGGCCTTTCTATCTTGCAAACCCCGTAACTTCAATGGCACCGAGGGTGCAGTTGGACTAATGAGATGGATAGAGAAGATGAAATCAGTGATTGATATCAGTGAATGCACCGCTGACTGCATGGTGAAGTATTCTACATGCTCACT
This sequence comes from Smallanthus sonchifolius, assembly GCA_023525975.1. Taxonomy (NCBI): domain Eukaryota; kingdom Viridiplantae; phylum Streptophyta; class Magnoliopsida; order Asterales; family Asteraceae; genus Smallanthus; species Smallanthus sonchifolius. The sequence goes on from CM042045.1 coordinate 33,141,712, forward strand.
CACTGATAAAGCTTTAACCTGGTGGAATTCACAAATAAAGACTTTGGGAAGGCAGACAGCATATGAGTTGTCATGGGAAGACCTGAAGGCCATGATGATCGAGGAATATTATCCTCGAAATGAGTTACAAAAGATCGAATCTGAAATGTGGAATTTGCAAATGACAGGAGATGATGTTGCTGGCTACACTGACCGATTCAATGAGTTAGCAATCTTGGTTCCACACATGGTTACCCCAGAATACAAGAAGGTTGAAAGATATTTATGGGGTCTCGCACCTCAAATCCGAAGTCTGGTGACTTCATCAAACCCTATGGATGCCAAGAGCGCCATAACTCTAGCTTTCAAGCTGAGGGATAATGCTGTACGTGATGGTTTGCTTGAGAAGAAGGAGACCGAAGAAGGAAGGTCGGGGGAAAAGAGGAAATGGTTTGGAAAACCAAGTAATCAAAACAGGAATCAAAGTTACAAGAGACCTGAAACTATAAAAGCCTTTGTCGCCAACACTGTGGAACAAAATGGATACCTTGGAGCACTACCAAGGTGTGACAAGTGTGGATATCATCACAGTGGAAGGTGTACTCAATGTGGAAAATGTAAAAAGTATGGGCACCTAGCCCATAACTGTTGGAGCAATGCAAACTCTAATAAGACAAATCAAGTAACAGGAAAGGGCAACCCAGGAACAGGGAGGATGAATCAGGGATGCTTTGAGTGTGGAGATCCAAAGCACTTCAGAAAAGACTGTCCAAAGTTGAAGAACCGAAATGACAATCAGGCCCGTGGAAGAGCATTTGTGATGGGGGCTGGTGACGCACGACAAGATCCAAACATTGTCACTGGTACGTTCCCGATAAATAATCACTATGCCTCTATACTTTTTGATACGGGTGCTGATTTGAGTTTTGTGTCAAATGACTTTAAGTCCCTACTCGGTATTAAGCCCAGTAAACTAGACCAAAAGTATACAATTGAATTAGCGAACGGAAAATTAATTAATACCGAAGAAGTCATTCAGGGTTGTACCTTATGTCTTAAAAACCACACATTTAGTATAGATCTGTTACCCGTTGATTTAGGAAGCTTTGACGTTGTTATTGGCATGGATTGGTTGTCAAAGAATCATGCCGAGATTGTTTGCTTTGAGAAGATTGTCCAAATCCCACTCTCAAACGGAGAAGTTCTTTCGATTCAAGGTGAGAAGAGTGGAGTAACGTTAAGGATGATAAACTGCATGAAAGCTCGTAAGTGTTTACGTAAAGGCTATTGCGTGTTTCTGGCTCACGTCGTCGAAAAGAAACCCAAGGAACGTCGACTTGAATATATTCCAATCGTTAGGGATTACCCCGAAGTTTTTCCTGAAGACTTACCTGGATTACCACCACCGAGGCAAGTCGAATTCCGAATCGATTTGGTACCAGGATCCGCACCGATTGCGCGATCGCCGTATCGATTAGCACCTTCTGAAATGCAAGAATTATCAAATCAACTACAAGAGTTGCTTGATAAAGGTTTCATAAGACCGAGTTTCTCACCTTAGGGAGCTCCGGTCCTATTTGTAAAGAAAAAGGATGGAACCTTTAGGATGTGTATTGATTACCGAGAATTAAACAAGCTTACAATCAAGAACCGATACCCACTTCCTCGAATAGACGATTTGTTCGATCAACTACAAGGTTCTAGCTTCTATTCAAAAATTGATCTACGTTCAGGGTATCATCAATTAAGAATCCAAGAAGAAGATGTACCAAAGACAGCATTTAGGACTCGTTACGGTCACTACGAGTTCCTAGTTATGCCATTTGGTTTGACGAACGCACCAGCTGTCTTCATGGATCTCATGAACCGCGTATGCAAGCCATACTTGGATAAATTCGTGATTGTATTCATCGATGACATATTAATATATTCACGAACTAAGGAGGATCATGAACATCACCTGAAATTAATCTTAGAACTACTCAGAAACGAGAAACTTTACGCTAAATTCTCTAAGTGTGAGTTTTGGATCCGAGAAGTACATTTCCTTGGTCATGTCATCAACAAGGAAGGAATTCACGTTGATCCATCTAAAATTGAAGCGATCAAAAACTGGGAAGCACCAAAGACTCCGACAGAAGTACGTCAATTTTTAGGTTTGGCCGGTTATTACAGACGATTCATCGAGAATTTTTCAAAAATAGCCTTGCCTTTAACCACATTAACCCAGAAAGAAAAGAAGTATGATTGGAGTGACAAGCAGGAGTCAGCTTTCCAATTACTGAAACAGAAGCTGTGTAGTGCACCAATCCTATCCCTTCCGGAGGGAATCGAAAATTTTGTCGTATACTTCGATGCATCACACCAAGGACTTGGTTGTGTGTTAATGCAAAGAGACAAAGTCATCGCATATGCCTCACGACAACTAAAAGTACACGAAAAGAATTATACGACCCACGACTTGGAATTGGGTGCAGTTGTGTTTGCGCTCAAAATTTGGAGACATTACCTTTACGGTACAAGATGTACTATCTTTACTGATCACAAGAGTCTTCAACATATCTTCGATCAAAAGGAACTTAACATGAGACAACGTCGCTGGGTAGAACTACTAAACGATTATGATTGTGATATCAAGTACCATCCCGGGAAAGCCAATGTCGTAGCGGACGCTTTAAGTCGCAAAGAACGAGTTAAAACTCTTCGTGTTCGTGCCTTAGGATTGACAATTCATACGAATCTTACTACTCAAATTCGGATGGCACAACATGAGGCAATCAAAGAGGAAAACATTCAGAATGAAGCTTTACGAGGAATGATAAAGCAATTGGAGCCAAAGTCAGATGACACTTTATACTTCATGAATAGAATTTGGGTGACACGTTTTGGTAACTTACGGGAGTTAGTTATGGACGAAGCCCACAAGTCCAGGTACTCCATTCACCCAGGTTCAGATAAAATGTATAAGGATCTAAAAGAATTATATTGGTGGCACAATATGAAAGGAGATATTGCCACATATGTCAGTAAGTGCTTAACATGTTCAAAAGTAAAAGCCGAACATCAGAAACCGTCTGGTTTGTTACAACAACCTGAAATTCCCCAATGGAAATGGGAACAAATTTCTATGGATTTTATCACAAAATTACCCAAGACATCCAGTGGTTATGATACCATATGGGTAATTGTCGATCGATTGACAAAATCAGCTCATTTCCTACCTATGAAAGAAACTGATAAAACCGAGAAACTTGCAAAGCTTTATATCAAGGAAATTGTGGCTAGGCATGGAGTGCCAATTTCTATTATATCGGATAGAGATAGCAGATTTGTGTCTAGAATCTGGAAATCATTACAAGAAGCCATGGGCACACGTCTTGACATGAGCACGGCATATCACCCACAAACAGATGGTCAAAGCGAAAGGACCATTCAAACTTTAGAGGATATGCTACGTGCGTGTGTAATTGATTTCGGAGGAAATTGGGATACTCATTTACCATTAGCTGAGTTTTCCTACAATAACAGCTACCATACGAGCATTAAGGCAGCTCCGTTTGAAGCTTTATATGGTCGTAAATGCCGCTCACCGTTATGTTGGGCGGAAGTTGGTGAAAAGCATTTGACAGGCCCTGAGATTGTCCAGGAAACCACTGATAAGATTTTCAAAATTAAGGACCGTTTGAAAGCGGCCCGAGATAGACAAAAGAGCTATGCTGACATCAGACGAAAACCATTAGAATTTCAAATTGGTGACCGAGTAATGTTAAAAGTCTCACCATGGAAAGGCGTTGCGAGGTTTGGTAACCGTGGTAAGCTCAATCCTAGATACGTTGGACCATTTGAAATACTGGCTAGGGTTGGCCCTGTAGCCTACAAACTCAAGCTACCACAGGAACTAAGCAACGTACACAATACATTTCATGTGTCAAATCTCAAAAAGTGTCTATCAGACGAGACTTTGATCATACCACCTGACGAGATTCACATTGACGATAAACTTCATTTCATCGAGGAACCGATTGAGATTTCAGATTGGAAGGTTCAAAAGCTAAGACGTAGTCGGATCAAACTGGTTAAAATACGTTGGAATTCAAAGCGTGGTCCTGAGTATACATGGGAACGAGAGGACCAAATGAAAACAAAATACCCATCCTTGTTTAAGGATACACCAGTTCAAGACGACACGAATTGAATTTCGGGACGAAATTCTTTTAACAAGGGGAGAATGTGACACCCGACATTTCAGGTCAATATCCGTACACATTATAAACAAGTTTACATGATAATCATTTTTGTGATTTACTTAATTTCACAAACAAGGACATTAAGGTCTAACAAAAACCGAGCATTGTCTCATTTCACATTTGGTAATTCTAGGAGTTACCGGTTCACATACACTTATAACCCGAATAAATTCGAACACTAGTGGTTAAAATAAATAACCAGAAAAATATATATATATTATTTTACACAAACTTGACGTAGAGCGATAAATTATTTTGGAATAAATTTATTATACCGTAGGGAAAATAAACCGAATTAAACTACCCCTTTTTAAACTATAATTGGTATTAATATCAAAAATCTAATTGTTTTATTATTATAACCCAAACCCCCCAACCCACCCTTGACTTCTCGGCCGAAATGCAGAGAAAACCATCCCCCCCATTCTCACGTCCCATTTTACCATATTTTCAGATATAACCCATACCATTTCAATCAAAAACCCTCACAACTCCATTTTATCACTCATTTCTTACGGCAAATTTTCTCAATCCTCTCCAAATCGAAGTCAAATTCCAAGGCAAAACCTATCCGCATTCGGTGTTTTAAGAACAATTTTAAGAGTTTCTGCAAAAGAGTCAAGACCATTCTCTGTTTTCTTCATCATTTTCATCTCGGTTTTAAAGGTAAAAACTCGATATTTTTCATATTATGTTCTTTAAAACCGTAGCTAAACTTACATCTTATTTAAACGCAAGAAAGATAACAAGAAAAGAGTGTCAAATTCAAGTTTTAAAACAAAATATACAGGACTGATTCTGTCAAACAGAAGTCCAGTAATCGAAACTAGGAGTTTCGATACCTGTCGCTCAATCGAAACTAGGAGTTTCGATACCTGTTGGTCAATCGAAACTGGGAGTTTCGATACCTTTTACTCAATCGAAACTAGGTTGTTTCGATACCCAGTTTACTCAATCGAAACTAAGAAGTTTCGACACCTGACTACTCCATCGAAACTAAGTAGTTTCGATGCACATTTGTCCAATCGAAACTAAGAAGTTTCGATACTTGTACAACAGTCCCAGTTGGGCAGTAACTCAAAACTATTTTACAACAAAACATGTGTTGGAAAACTAAAACGATGTTTAAACAAACACAATCAGATTTACAAGGTCGGTGAACAATTTACAATTAAGACGTTGGTCTTAACAACAATTTACCCTTGGTATCTAGGGTACGAATAGTCAAGGTTGACTACAACAAGTATTATTTCAAGTATATACACAAACTCAAGGTGAGTTTCACGGCCCCTTTTTACTGTTTTCAATATTTGGGGGAAAAACATACTTACAATTATTTTATGGGATAACAAGAGAATAAGACACGACTTGTATGTTTACATGAGATGAGAACAACAATTTGAGGCCGGAAAAGTCCCCTGGAACAACGTAGTAACCATTAACTGTAGCCTAGGGTCCTATGAATAGTACTATGGAGAGTGACGTCTCCCGGTCATGGTTAGTCGCGCTAACCACAATCTGGAGGATTTATGGCCGCATAGAACCGGATAACGAAATTAGGGGCGTGTACAATTGTCATGGTTTGGTTACGCCTCATGTAGGAACATATTATTTGTATTCCTAGCTAGTTTACAAATGGGTCAACAATTCTTATTCTGTTTATCACATACAACTGAAACTATTTACGAACAATGGAATTTTGCAAAGAACTATTTGATTAAACATGTGAACTCACCAACCTCGTGTTGACGATTTTAAGTATGTTTTTCAGGTAACTGAACGTGATTTCAAGGTTAGCAATGTAGATTACATGCATGCACGATGGATACTACTCAAGGAGGATTTCCCTTGTATAACTCATTGAATTGAGTCATATTTTGTGAAATCTTAACTTTTTGTAAACTCAGATTACATTTTTGTAATGTAAAACTTTAAATTTGTTTATGTATCCATGTATCATGTATGTGTTTGCGGTAATCATATGCTTTGGAAACCATGAACGTTGCGCCTCGCGTTTCCGCCTTGGCGGGGTGTGACATCAGGGGGTTGTTCTGCAGATCCGGGAAGTGATACTGATCCTAATAGAGAGACATCCGAAGAAGCCTCCCTAATAATGTGGCTTTCCCTTATGATATTCTCACCAGAATGTTGGGATTCTGAGTGAGGGCTGTTAGGTTGGGTTTGGGCCTTGGAGGCAAGAGAAGAAGGAGTTCTCTTACCCCCTTTTCTAGTATAAGTTGATGCAACCGGGGCCCTGTGTTCCAGTTGAACGATAACATCCAAAAGAGGTGTAAGTAATTTTTGTGCCTGTGCATCCTTAGTAGTATGCATAGGGGTTCGAATGGTAGAAGCAGATTGTTGTTCAGGATGTGAGGTGGAGGGTGTGGGATCAGTATCAGCTGGGATTGCTGAACTGTCACCCGGGGTTCTTTGCATGTTCAACATTGTAGATAACAATGGAACATTGACCCCCGAGAACTTTTTGGAAACAGTCCTCATGCTTTGAAAAATGTTATTTTTATGACCCAACATGATGTAGATTCTTGCAGGTTTTGAAAGTTCTTTTAGTTCTTGATTGAAAACTTCCTGCAAGAATCTTGGGTACATAAAAAATTGCTGCGTTGCACCCTCTTGAAGGTTATATCTCAAACCCTCAAAGATGAGGTGTGCAAAGTTGAAGCCTTGGTTAGTGACCATACCATGGAAGGCGGAGGCAAGTGCAGAGCTCACCTGATGCCATCCACTCCTCTTCTGAGATATGCATTGGAGAAGAGTGTGGCAGAGATACTTCCATGGAGGGCCCATCAGTGCCTTCTCGATCGTATACTCGGTCTGATTTCCAGTGTATCCAATGGAGACAAAGGTCCTCATATATTCGTCCTTCGAGTATGAGATCGCTGCTCCTTCATCTTGAAGCTTAAGATGTTTTCTGAGTGTGGCTTCCAAGATGGTGATATCCTTGCCGTCTACTTTGGATTTGATTTGGGGAATCCCCTATTCGGTAGAGTAGACGGCGGTACTCCAGAAATCCTCCATATGAGGGATATATATGGTAGGGTTGGTGGTGAGGGCAAAGTAGATCTTTGATCGACATAAGAAATCGATCATATCGTCAAATCCTTCGGATTTCTTTCCTTTGGTGAGGTATGCTGTTAGGTTATGGTATGGGGAAAACTTGTCATCTGGGTTGTTGATATCTGCCATAGCTGTTTGATTTTGGAGGGATGGTTTGAGTATGGTGAAGACTTGAGAATATGGAGAATATGAAGAGCTTTGAATGTGGTGGGGGACTTAGGGTTGAATTGAATGTGAAGAGGTGGTAAAGAAAATTTGATTTGTTCTTATAACGGCATAGGAGAGAAAAAGCAAAATGACTTGTACAGTACAACCTTATTTACTTTTTATTGTTACAGCTGTAATGCACCGAGGCAGTCATGGTAAAGACTGACGTTAATTTCTTTTACAGCGGGTAAAAGTTAATTTGGACTTAAATTTATCCATCAGCAGCAAACTTGGTTGCTGTGGATGAATAAGCCTGTCCGCTGCAACTTTGGTTGCTGCGGAAGATTAAGTTTGTCAACAGCAGACTTAATTGCTGCTGATAGATGCAATGATCTGCAGCAAGGATGTTGCTCCTGACAGCCTTAAAGCTATCTGCAGGAAACTTGTTCCTTCTGATAAGTTAAAGCAGTCAGGGGAAAATTCTTTGCTGCTGAAAATTAGACCTCTCAACAGCCAAAAGGATGCTGCTGAGTTATAACTTTTATTTACAACATAAGACAGACATACTTACAACAAAGGATAGACGCACTCAACTGAACCGATGATGATGCTTGGTGGTTTCTTTACCTTCCATTGTTGAGTTGGTGGTTTTCCAGCTCTCTTTGTTTTTTCAGCAGCAGATGTTGTATTTGAGGATTTTGGATTATCAGCAGCAGATTTTGTTGCTGCTGATGGTTTTACTTGAGCAGCTGCAGACTTTGTTGCTGCTGAAGGCTTTCCTTTTGGTTGCTTGGGCTTTACTCGATCAGCAGCAGTTATTTTGGCTGCTGATGGCTTAGAAACAGACGTATGCCTATCCTTCTTCACCTTATTGATAGGCTTTTGGATAACTGGGGTTGGAAGAAGAATCTGATTGAAAGGATTAGATTTACAATTTGCAGCAAAGTGGTCTGATTTTCCACAGATGATACAAGATTGTTGAGGTTTTGACAACTGTTCTCTTGGTAGAGAAAGAGATTTTCTGAATTGAGTTGTCTTAGCTTCAAAACTTCTTACCTGTTTGTTCTTCTTTGTCTTCTCAAAAGCATGTTGCTTGAGGTTTCTTTGCTGCTTGAGGTTTCTTTGCTGCTGAAGGTAGTAGAAGCAGGTGCTGGCAGTGTGGTTATATTTTCCACAGACAAAACATGATTTTGCCACTTTATCCCTTGAAAGATACACATAATCCTTTCTTTTGAAAAGATCTTTGAAATTCCAAGGGTGAGCTTTGTTGTGCTCAAATGTAGCTTCTTCCAATGTTTTTTGAACATATGGAACCCTCTCTCCAGGCGCATGACATATGTCGAACACCTTCCTTGGTTGACCTGAAGTTGAGGACTGACCCTTTTCAGTATTTAGCTTCCTACCTTCTGGAGGATAGCTAATTCTGATTTGTTTGAATGGTGTAGGAACTGGTACTGACATGGCTGGTACTTGTGCTGAATGGACTTCATCTTTAGTCAGAGTGACTTAAGGGGCAGGAGGAGATGAAGCTTCACTTGTTTTAGTGGAGTCTGAGTAAGTTGAATCAGACTCTGATGAGGTAGTGCATTCTTGTACCAATGGTTCATCCTTAGAAGGATCAAGATTTCTGTTGGCCATATCAAGATTTGCCAGATTGAAGCTTGGTTCATGGATGGCAACGTAGTCAGCAGGAGGTGCAACGGCTTGATATTGTTCAGCATGATACCCCACACCAGTTTTTACCTTATCATGAATTTGAGCATCCAGAAGTCTTTGCAGCTTTTTAGATGCAAATTCATATTTGTCAATGTGAACTTTCTGCTCTGCTAATTCTGCTCTGGTAGCTTTTAATTTGACAAGAAGATCATCAATCTGAGTTTCAAGATTGGTTTGTTCATGTTTTAATGATGAAATCTCTTTCTTTAGGTAGTTAATTTTTTCTTTGTAACTGTCTTCGACCTTTTTGAATTCAGATTTCATTTGATGAAACTCTTCATTTTGATCTATTAGGTTTTGATTATGCTTTCTGTAGCCTAAAACCTTATCAATACAGGCTTGGGAACATATATGTTCATATACCTGAGGCGGTATCTCAGTTGTGTCTGCCATAAGAGCTTGGTTGTTAGTAGGCGGATCTTCATACTGGAAGCTCCAGTCAAAGTCAGATGTTCCAACAGCTGCACAAGCTGCAGTTTGAGCTGGAGGAGTAGCTTGTTGCTGTTGATGTCTTGGTTGGGCTTGGTGAGCTGCTGGGTTTGCCCTAGGTGCCTTGCATTCTCTAGTAAAATGACCCAGTTGGTTATAGTTGTAACATTTCAATTTGCTTTTATCCAAGCCAACTCTGGTGTTGGAGCTGTTGCTTGGAATGGGTCTTCCGGTTCTAGAGTAGAACCTTTTTGCTCTTATAGAGAGCATGGCATACGAGTGCTGTATATCCATTTCTTCTAGATCATCTGGATGGAAGCACTCAAGATCCTCCTTGATAAAGTACATGTTGCTTGAGTTTTCAGAAACAAAAGCAACAGTGGATGAGGATTGAGAAGGAGCTTCAAGAAGAAATGGTGATGTGTTTGTTTTAGAGGTAGGAGTTTGAGGATGTGTAACTATGGGAGGATAGTAGTTGCGCTAGTACTAGGACCTGAGTACTCGGAGTGAAAAGCAGAAGAGGTGGTGGTGGATGTTGAAGCTGTTTGGTAGCTTGAGCTTCGTTCTTTTGCCTGAATCATCTCTAGCTCATAAGTCTTCAGCATACCGAAGAGCTCAGTCATTTGGAGAGTCTTCAGATTCTCAGTTCTTCTAATGAACACCGTGTAGAGTGTCCAGCAGCTAGGTAAAGACCTGATGAACTTTTTGAGAATATCCTCATTTTCCAGTTTCACCTTTGAGCACTGCAGCTCACCTACAAGATAAGTAAATCTATTATATAAAACAGTTAGGGACTCACCTTCCTTCCAGACAAAGTTTTCGTACTGCTGCTTCAGGATGTCCCTTCTGTTTTCTTTGACTTCTTCTGAGCCAGCAAACATCTTTTCAAGAGCCTCCCAGAGCTCTTTGGCGATTTTGTAACTTCTGAAGTTATGAAAAACTTCATTTGGAAGGCACATTTGGATAGCTCCTAGTGCCTTGAAGTCCACCTCCATCCTTTTTATATCCTCATCCGAGTACTTGGAGGGATCCTTTGGAACTGATGGTCCTTCAGAGTCAGCAGATGCCACCATGGGAGTGTAGGGTCCATCCCTGATGGACTTCCACATTCCGTACTCCTGATAGCAGAAAAAACTTTCCACGCGATTTTTCCACATGTCGTAGTCTTCTCCAGACACCAATCTTGGTGGTCGGTTGATGCTGCCGATGTCTTCAAAACCATTGCTTTGTGCCATTTTTGTTTCGTGATTTTGGGTGACTTGATCAAAGAGAGAGAGTTTAGAATAGAACCAGAAGTGATTAAACAAGTTTTAGTTTGTTTAATCTGAGCCAAAGCTCTGATACCACTTGTAGGATTGTGAAATTACAAGATGGTTCTGTTCTTAGTTGAGATTGGCGGAAACAATATCAACTGCACAATTATAATCGAGTAAACAGAAAGAATATTGATAAGAACACTGTTGTATTAAGTTTTGTGAATAAACTGTTACAAATGAAAACTCAGTGAAGAAGCACACTTATAATGAATTGTTTACACATTATTTATACTCACTTAGAATCAAGACAACCCCTTGATTCTAAGGATCAGATCTAACACAGACCGTTGATCTGTTTTATCTATCTAACTATTACACGTTTTGTCTATATCTAGTTAACTTTATTGAAGCGTCTTCTTTATGCATTATTGCTTGCATGTCTGGAGAAGAGCATTGTCGTCCGTCATTGGTTGCACCACTGAGGTTCCTTCTGCTTTGAGTGTGTCAGTCGCTTTTGCAGAAAGTTGTCAGTGACGCTTGACATGGATAGTCAGCTGCAACGATTTGTCTTCAAGGAACACAACTATCAGCAGCAAGAATGAGAATGATGTTGCTGATAAGCTTATCAGCAGCAACGAGTGTTGAATGCTGCTGATAAGCCTATCAGCAACAACATGTGTTGAATGCTGCTGATAAGCCTATCAGCAGCAACATGTGTTGAATGCTGCTGATAAGCCCATCAGTAGCATTTGTACTTAGAATAATTTAGTAGCAATCAGTCTTTAGTTCTACAAAACTAAAAGAGATAAGGTGCTTTATAGAAGAAATCGAATTTTTAATCAAAAAATTATTGAATCTTCAAAAATATTCAAAAAACTTGATTTTCTGAACCTTGAGTTTACTGATAAAAGTGATCAGAAAGTTATAAATAATAGTTATTATAATCATATTTGTAGATTTAAAGAATTACATACACACAGTCTTCACACAGATAATACACATCTTAATAGTATTACAAATTTAATTATAAATTTAGGGTTCAGTTTACAAAAAGAATCTTTTAATAATAAACATCTACTAAAAAGAATTATACATTTAATAATAAAAGAAACATAAGAAATTAAAAAGTTTACCGATAATTTAGATTATATAAGAGAGCAAAACAACCAAATTTTGCAAGAAATAAAAAATATTAAGAAAGATAAACATATAGAAGTAGAAGATTCTACTGAAATCAACAAACTTATAAACAAATTAAGTAAAACACATATAAGTGAAAAACCTAAACCTTATAAACATTGGAAGCCTAACGATGAATAAACAAATCATCCAATGATCTAGAAAGTCAGCTAGTAATATTAAAGATATTATTTCGTCAGATACTTTTCTTAACAGAATTCTAAAAAAGGGATCATCTTCTAAAAGTACACAACAAACAATACAAATAGAAGAAGAAATCGATTTAGACAAAAACATAAACTTATACAATCAACACCAACTAGATATTTTAAACCCAAGAACACTATATCAAACAGGGATGTTAAACGTTAATACAACGTTAATACAAAGTAGTAGAGAAGAAAGTCTACGAGTAGTAGACAAAATGGTAGAAATAGATTTATTTTCACCAGAAACAATCCAAAGAATTAAACAGTCTGGAAAATAATTTATACACACAGGACTTATAGTCGTAGGAATAAAAGCCCTTGGAAGAAAAAACCTTGGAACAAAACTTTTAGCTTTAATATTAGATAAAAGCTGGAAAATAGAAATGAAAAAAGCAATTATTTCAGGAATGGAAATAGATTTAAGTCAAAATACAACCTTATTTTATTATACACCTGGAAGACTAAAAGATATTAAAGACTTACAAAAGTTAAAAATAGCCCTACAAACTAAAGGATATGAAAATTATGAAGGAAATAATATAGTAATAAGTGTAGGAGTTTTAGGAAAAGCTAGCGACAGGTCAGGAATGAAACATAAAGTAAACATAGAAGGAATAGTTAATACAATCGCATCAAAATCTATACAGATGATAGAACCAGTCAAAATAGACCCTGAAGAATTAGCAGGATTAGAATGGCAAATAAGTGATTTAACAGAAAAAGAAAGCTCAACATTAGTCCCAAAAAGGAGTCATATATATGAAGGAATAGATGGAATACAAATCTTAAGATTTACAGATTTTAAACAAGAAGAAAATAAATATAAAGAAAGTAGTTGTTTTGAGGAACCACCACAAGAACCACAATATAATTTTATGAATACAGAATCAGATGATGAATCTGAATATGGAAACCCTATATACGATACAGAAAATGAAGAAAGTGATGATGAATACACACTAAATTCAGAATTCTCTAGATTTGAAAGAGAAGACATAGTTTACAGTTTACTAGAAGAAAAAAATACAACTTTTAAAATAGAAGAAACCAACAAATCTTATGAACAAATAACAAATAGAAAATTTACAGAAATAAACATACAAGAAGAAGTAGATGACATGATAGTAGAATGTATGCTTGCCTTAGGAATGACATACGAGGAAGTTACAATAAACTTCAAGAATACTTTAATTTACCATTAGTAAACAGTATAGTCAAGGGAGATACAATGATCTCTGACTTTTATAAACACGATAATAGCTTTATGGTTAATGAACAAAAACCAAAAAGAGATTATACAGAAGGAAGAATAGGAGAAACCTCATATGAATCCATGGGAAGAGAACCATGGACTAAACCAGTCACAAGTTATCAACATGAATCAAGTTACAAAGGAACAGGAAATAGGTTACCTATAGGACAGATTTATAGCGGTAGTATGCTACTTCTAGAACAACAGAAACCTCAATTGTGGGTAGACGAAGTTCTTACATGGGAACAAACAGTAGTAAGAATGTGGGAAACTAATAAGAAAGACAGTATGGATATGTTTACCTATTTAGAAACAACCCTAGGCCCAACAGCCTTAGGAATATGGCAAAGCAAAAAAGCCCACAGCCCAGATCAAATAAACAGGTTAAAAGCCATAGGAGATAATCCTTACAATTTCACTTCTCAGATAAGAGTTCTTATTTTAGGAGTTGACCCAGCAAAAAATAACAGTTTATTACAAGATACAACTATTAGAAACTTAGAACAGCTAAGTATAACAGATATGAAATATATAAACGAATTTACACTAGATTTTACAAGATTACTAGTACAAACAGGACAAGCTATGGATAATAGCTTATGTGATAAATATTTTATAAAACTACCAGGAGATTTAGGAAAAAATATACACGAAGCCTGGAAATTGCAATACGGAAATATAGAAAACATAGGAATTGGACCTAGAATAACCTTTACATTCGGTATTCTAGAAGAAAAATGCAAAAAGGTTGCATTACAAGAACAGTTAAAAAGAAATGCTTTTGCATTCTGTAAAACAACAATTTATACTCCACAAGCCTACGAGTATTACGATAGAAAAAAGAAAATTAGAAAAAGTACTACATATAACAAAGAATATAAACCATACAAAAAATACGAAAATAAATATGTTAGAAAACCTCATACTAGAACATGCAAGTGTTTTATATGTGGAGATACAAAACATTTAGCTAATAAATGTCCAAATAGAAACAAAAACATAGAAAGAAGCAATTTAGTTGAACAAATTAAAGACTATGAAATTGAAGCATTAGATACAGACCACAAAGATAATGAGTCAATATACAGTATATATAGTGAAGAAGATGAACCATTAACAAAAATCTCATATACATATACAAATCCAGAAGAATGTGAGCATGACTGGAAACATAGAAAAGGTAACAATTATATTAAATGTTACATTTGTGAATACTACCCAAGTATAGACAAAAGATCTCAATACAACATTTGTTTTAAAGAAATATGTCATATTTGCATAAGAGATATTCATAACATAGAACCACCAATTACTAGCCAAAACACAGGCAAAAGTACAAACGAATATGAAGAAAAAATTGAAAAATTAGAATTGGCTATAGAAGTAAACAAATTAAAGATAGAGATTATGAATAATAAAATCACTAGACTTGAAGATTTTATAGAAAAGAAAAAACAATCAATAGAAGTTCCAGAAATAAATAACATGGCCACGGAACCAGAACAAAACCCTATACAAACTGATAAACAAACCTTCATACAAACCAGTGGATCAATAAACATGATAAATATACAGTGTAGGTTATGGCTTGGCGCCAATACACCAATAGATTTAATAGCCTTGGTAGACACAGGAGCAACTAAAAGTGTAATATCACATAGTCTAACTCATGAAAAATTTCATAAACCTCTTACATATAGGTTAATGACAAGGACCGTAGAAAACATGTTAATAGACATAACACATTACCTAGAACCTGTATGAATACAATTCCTAGACTTTGCAGGAAATTACAGTACAAAATACGACATTCCACAAATAAACATTAATCCACAGCATATTAAATCCAGAGATTTTGTCTTAGGATTAAACTTCATATTAGGATTAAATGGTGCAATTACCATAACAAGAAACTTTATAACAATTAGTAAACAGATTTACTCCCCACTCTGAGATATAAAAGCACAGAAGAAATTGCTCAAAAGAGACAAAAGAGAGGAGAAAAGGGAAATCTTGAATTCCTAAATAAAAATAGAAGAAAAAATGTTGCTGAAAACGAATCTCTACAACTCCTTACAAATTTTATAAATCACGAACTTGAAACAGGACAAGATATAACAAAAAGTATAAATCATCCTGTGATTTTATACCTAGAATGACTAGGACTCATAGGAGAAGATATTACAAATTCCAAAGTTAAATATGTCTGTAAGTTTAAAATAAAAAATCCAGACATTACAATAAGAAATATAAATATAGATTACAGTCCTCTAGACAAAGAAGAATTTAGAACACAGATTCTCGAAATGACTAAACAAGGATTAATCAGAAAATCTGAGAGTCCTCACAGATCAACAGCTTTTATAGTAAAAAATCATAGTGAAATAAAAAGAGGAAAAACAAGAATCGTCTACAATTATAAAAGACTAAACGATAACACAGAAGACGATGGTTACAACATTCCCAATAAAGATAGTTTGATACAACTAATACAAAATAACAAGATCTTTTCTAAATTTAATTTAAAATCAGGTTTTAATCAACTTCATTTAGAAGAAGATTTTAAAAAATGGATAGCCTTCACATGTTCTGAAGGGTTATATGAATGGAACGTTCTTAGCTTTGGGCTAAAGAACGCTCCTTCAATATTTCAAAGATTCATTGACAGTTTATTTCTTAAATACAAATTTTGCCTAGTATATATTGATGATATACTAGTAGCAAGTAAAACAGTCCAAGAACACGAAATACATCTTCAACAAGTATTTGAAGAAATAAAAAAGAATGGGATAGTAGTATCTAAAAAAAGATGGAATTATTCAAAAGAAAATTTTCTTTCTTAGGACTAGAAATCGGAAATGAAAAGATCGAATTACAAAAACATATTTCTACAAAAATTTTAGACTTTCCAGAAAAACTTACTAATTTAAAACAAATTCAGGATTTTTTAGGCTTAGTAAATTATGCTCGAAAGTTTATCCCAAATATTTCGAAATTAGTAGGTCCATTATACAGTAAAACCACCAAAAATGGACAAAGAAATTTTAATCAAGAAGATATTATCTTGATAAAAAAGATAAAAGAAAGGGTTAGAGAAATCAAACCCTTAAACTACCACTAGTAACAGATTACATAATTATAGAAGTGGACGGATGCAAAGAAGGATGGGGAGCAGTTCTCCTTTGCAGACCTAACATTCATAGTTATAAAAAGGAAGAAAAAATATGTTCATACCACAGTGGAAGTTTTAAAACTGGATCCACTTGGACCAGCTTAGATTTTGAAATACAAGCATTGATCAATGCTTTAGAAAAATTTAAATTATTTTTACATAAAGGTTTTACAGTCAGAACAAACTGTGAAGCCATAGTAAAGTTTATTAAAAATGATCAAAGTAAAAAGACTAATAGAACAAGATGGGTAAATCTGCAAAACATAATACAAGGTAGTGGATACACTATACAGTTTGAACATATCAAAGGAAAAGATAATGGGATAGCTGATTTATTATCTAGAAATATTAACAAATTGCTTTGTTCAGATGGATAAGAAACTCAAAGGAAAAGAGAAGATGGTCGTAAGACCCAAACAGATCCATCCCCCATGAGCATCTCGTCTAATGACGATGAAGAAACAGAAAAGCTTATGAACCAAGCTTTTCAAGCCGAAAAAATACACAGCTCTAGACAAGCGGCTTTACTACAGTCTTCCCCAGTTTTACAAAGTACTAGACAGCTTCTTCCATATTTCCTTAAAGTTGCACAACCCTCTCAAAACCCACAAACTTCACAAAGCCCAGATACCTTTATCCAAAACATGCTTTACAAAAAACAAATCCATAAACAAATCCAAAAACCCACTTCCCCCCCACAATCCTACCATTTCTTTCGGCTCTTATGCCTTACAAACATGCCTTGACGCACACACAAAATTTCGTCCCAATAAAGGGATAAAACTTACCGAAAAACAACAATGTCTCCCGGACAATTTATAGCATATTCAAACTATGCCTCATGCTTCATCTTTTAAGGTCCAAGTTTTAAACGCGTTGAGTATTTACTTTAGCGAACAGGGAGTCAAATGCCCTGAAAAAAAAAATCAGCCTCCACCAAAGTTTACACATTACATAATTTTTCGAGGCACAAAAATTGGAATTTTTAACAAATTGGGGACAGTTGCAAAGCATATACAGTGTCATGGCCCAATTTATAAAGGTTACCACAGCTTCTCTGAAGCTCTAGAAACAGCCAGAAATCATTTTGGCGTAGTCAGTTTTTTCATTGAACCAGAAGAGGTTCAAACCTTTTCAAAGGTAATAAAAATGAGTCATGAACAGCTTATAACGACTCAAGAAGAACAGATTGCAAATTTGCAAAGACAGCTTATACAACAGGGAAAAAATACACAATCTATACAAAGTCATGTTGAAAACAGCATGCTAAAACAAAAGGTTGAAATTTTAGAAGCAAAAAACATGCTGCTTCTACAAAGGCTCGAGAAAAAAGAAAACAGTTACAAAAGCTACGATGCTTTCAGGGCCAGAATGCTAGACACACCCTGGAAAAGCTGTCTTCAAACGGTGTTTGATCAATTTCCAGAATTTGAATAAATAGTATCTCAAAAGATCAACACAGAGTTCCCAATGGTGTTGTACGAGTTACAACTCAGACTCATGACTATTGCCCTGAATGAAGAAAAATACAAAGGGGTAAGAGTTGTTGAGAAAACAGATGAAGACGGAGAAGGAACATGCCTACTCCTCCAAATAAACCTAAAAGATACAGATATGCCCAATGATCTAATTCTACAATTCTACGACAATGGTATGATTGACTACATAGAATTAGAACTAAATCCTAAAACAGAAGGAGTCATAAATCTCTTCGGAGAAAAATTTGTTATGACTACGGGAAACATCTCCACACATGTCTCCCCTCCTTACATCGGTTGCAAAATCTTTTCTTCCCTCCCTTTTGCAAATGATCACACATACAGACCCGCTAGAAAGAGGATGTTTATCAGCCATAAACTTTCTTGCAAAGACTACCTAAAAAACCTTGCTATACAAACAGAAATACAGTTCTCCAAACTCTACTGGGTCGATAACCTTGCTAGTATTGCCACAGAAAACCCAGAAAAACCCAAAAGAGACACCTTACAGTTCAATATATATATATATATATATATATATATATATATATATATATATATATATATATATATATATATATATACTAGGTTAGAATCTCGTGTATTACACGATTGAATAAATATAATGTTATATACTTAGTAATAAAAAATTTATTTATTTAAAATACACGGGTTGAATAAAATATTACGTGACAGTTATAAATTCTGTTAAGTTAATTTTTAAATCATTTTTTTTAGTTGAGTATTAATTTTTTTTTATGTAACTGATAAATGTTAATTCATATTAAACTCTAGAAACCCGGTATATTACACAGGTTGAAAAAATGCAATGTTATATATATACTTAATAATAAAGATTTACATATTACATATTTATGAAAAATGTTTTATAAAAAGAATTATAAAAATCATTATTATTTAATAGGAGAGAGATGCGGGAAAAAAAGTTATAAAAACAATTAAAGAAATTTATGTAATTAATAGGGGAGAGAGACGGAAAAAAAGTTAAGAATGCATGAAGAGTGACAAGCAGTCCATCAAAACCTTTATTTATTATTTAGTATAGATATAGATTATATATAACATGGAATTAAATGCAAACCATTAAATATTTAAAACCACACCACTTACTATGCATTAATTAGTGAATATGAAAATATTAGAAATTGGAATACACTATTTTTTAAAGCAAGGAATATTTATTTATTTACACTAATTTACAAATGTGGGAAATAGTAGTCATCCTTCTCTTACATTATTACATCATGGTGTATCTCAAACATCATGATGATAATATTGTACATCATTCGCTTAAAATGACGATTTTAAATGAAACATAGAAAAAATATAAGCGAAATCGAGTGAGAATTGAATATAAAAATATGATAATCAATGTTATATATATATATATATATATATATATATATACTAGGTCAGTGACCCGTGTACTATACGAGTTAGATATAGGAAACGATGTCAAGTAAAAAATAATGTTCATAATACGATCTTATTAACCCTGGTTAAATAATGGATTCAAAGTGAAGTAAAAAGAATATCAAACTCTTATAATTATTAAGAAAACTCAAAAAGTCCACGTAAAAATCATTAATGTATATATACTTCTCATAAAAATATTACATATATTTGTCATTCAATGAATCCAAATTGACTGATTACCCAAATCACTTTTACGTGTCATTGTTCAACCCGTTTTGATCATGTCTGACTAGAAATTTGCCACCGATAGTATCCATCACCAAGATAAAATATGTATATAGTAAAATAAAGCTCACCACTTCACAAATTTCTTGCTCAAATAACTTCGAATCTAAGACCAGTAGCAATGGTGCTCAGCATTCCATGAGTAGAAACTGCAATCCCATACATGGCTTCAAAAATAAAGCTCACAAAAATGTTGATTGCTATTGCAAAAATAGGAATAATAACATATTTGTATCCAAAGCAAGGCCGAAAATAACATCGGTTGCAGCTCCGGTCCTACATGAATCAACATCATCTTGCACCGGTACATACCTATATGCATTGTTAGTAATAACAGTACATACCTATATGCATTGTTGGTGTAATACTCAGTCACAAAACCAATGATAAGTCCAGCCCAAAGACCAACACATGACAAAAAAAAGTTTCAAGAAAAAGGATTTTTAAATTTTAAATATAAAAAAGATTGCCGCTTTCAACTAACCCAAGAAGGATTTTGACCCATTACCCAACCCGTCCACTCTCCACCTCTAGTTACTACTTAGTTACCATTGTCGAAATAATCTAGTTCCATTGTTGTAACAGCAGAATAATCTAGTTCCATTGTCGTAATAACCTTGCTGCTTAACAGAAATAAAGGCCACTGAACTTATCTAGGACTTCAATAATGCTTGCCATAGAAAGCAATTACATTTCCTGAAAAAAAAAACTATTTCGTATTTCAAAGCTTGTTATACAAATATGCAAGACGTTTAAATATGGGTCACTGGCCTAATACCGATGTAATCTTCTTCAAACAGACTTTTGATTATTTCGTTCCAAAATGGGGTAAACTGGACTGCATACATCTTGTCATTATTTTCTTCATCAAGACTCATCAAATTAAAGTTCATTATATAGACATATAGCGTAAGCAGATAAATAGTTAGGATAAGATGTAAACCACCAATTTAAGTACCTCACCTGAAAAGATTGTCCACTCATTGTCATCATGGAAAAAACAGAAGACATGAAATCAGAAATCATAGACTAATTATATTACAATGTATCATTAACAAAAAAAAAATAAACAAATAAAAAAAACTTATGACAAGTGGATTCAAGCTTTTTTGCTTGTGAAGACAAAAGTTACTTAACTAAGGCCTTTGAGAAGCTCTCAAACCTTTTATGCACCATATCAATTGACCGAATCTACATAAAAATACATGTGTCACATATATCATCAACAAACTTAAAGAAGTTGGTTATCATACTGAACAAATTACTCTTTTCAGAGTGAATAATAATATAATACTTGCAAAAACCAGAAAGAAATTCTTCATACCTCATCCAATCAGGCACGTGCACCCATTACACCGCCTACAATTGCTGATAATGTACCAGATATGAATATACATAAGATATATCTGAGCATTCAACAATAATAATACTATAAACACTAATGGAACTAAAAACCATTATGTGTTACCATATAAAATAACAAAACACTAATGGAACTAAAAACAATGAAGTTCAGACACTTCAAAACCAACTTTTTTGTCTGAATTAAATAAATAATAAACTCAAACTTGACATATAAAGAGTTTGTCTTCACTCTTGGAGTATAACATATGCTTGGGAAGAAGTCTGTTGTGAATTTAAAAAAGTTGATGGCACTCCAAACTTGAGGTTCAAAGTAATTATCTTGTCCTGAATGAGAGACAGTAGAGGGGATATAACAATGGTAACACCTGGCTGCATCGTTGTAAGCAGTTGCATGATATAAGTATATAAAAGTCAGTTCCAAATCTTCCGGCCATTCATATGAAATAAAAAAATGAAATAATAACATACACAAATAGACAAATATATAATAATAACCTGGTAACATATAGTTTTACCACCAATTATGGGCATAAGAACGAAGAATCTAGATTCGACCCCCAAATCACTCAAATCAAACTTGCAGACATGAAAAACAAAAAAACCCCAAATTTAATACCCCAACTCATGGTAATAACCTTAGTCAAATTCAAACACCCCATTACTGTTTTCAATCCTAAGAGCAGCCAATCTCGGTGCGAACTTTCAACAGTCGGTACATGCTCTTGTTGTGCATCAGACAATTCAAAATCCGCAACACAAGAAAAAGTAACACAATTCAAGTACCAACCAGATCATGTTTATCAAAATATTCTCTCTTATACAAAACTCAGCAATCATAATACATAGCTCCAATAGTTGTAAATGGTAATCATGTCCAAAGTAATAAACTAACCTAAAATGTCCAAATCAATTTAAAACCGTGGTGTAACTTTTCTAATAGCTTATTACCAATGGACATAAAGTAAAGAAATTTCAACCAGACAATTTTTTTTTTAATTTGTATCCTTCCATACTTTTGAATTGTTATGCTACTTTGCAGCATTACAAACCCAAAGTAATATAATCAATAGTCATTAGCTATCTGTTAATTAACTTAAAACATTATGGAAGTTACAAGGGTTATTATTGAAGGCATCTACTATTTGCAGCAGCAGCACAAAACCAAAAGAATATACTCACCAGAGTGGAAGTTACCGGTGGGTTGTTACTGACGTGCTCTTAAGGGCCTCAGTTCAAAAATCTAATTTACAACCTAGCTAGAGGTAGCAACAATATTAACCTAGCTACCCAGCTTGCAATGAACTTTGAAGGGGCATAACTGAAAGGTGTAAAACAAATGAATATGGCATAATCTGAAAACTTTTAAACAAATGCAAAATCGTTGAAACTTAGAATACCTAAAGCTTGTGAACTTAGTATACCTAAAGTTGCTAATTTGAGAATTGTTCCGGTCTAGCTGTTTAGATCCACTCATCACCATCCACAAAACCCTAATTTATCAAAACATTCAAATTGCCTGATAAAACGGTTTTATTAAAACCTACAAGCAACCAGAAAACTTGCCGTAAATCCAAACAAACGAAATTTGAATGATACAGGAGAGACGAACATGGGGAATTTGAAATTCAAGGATCAAAACAAAGATGTATAGAAAAAGGAAATAAGATGGATGAATAGTAAACCTGTTTTCGCAAGGAAAAAGATTGTCGTGAATGAAGAAAGAGGTGGCACGTCCGATTGAAGAAGGATGCTTGTGAATCGGCGAGTGCGAGGTTGACAGAGATGACGATCAGGGTTAGAGAAACAAAAGGGAAAATGGATCGATAGCAAAACAGAAACGAATGATCAGTGAGAAACGCGTTTATACCTCGGGTCAAAAAGTCCGCGTGTGTTGGAATTTGGGTCATAGATCTGGCTTTAAAGGAAACGGGGTAGAAAAGGATTTTTTTTTGGGTAGGTTTTTTTTTTTTCTTTAAGAATTCATAAGATGTCAAGTGTTAAGCCTAAGTATTTTTTTATTAAATATAAAAAATAAAAAATATATATAGGGGTGAGTTTACTAGAAAACTCATTTTTATAAGAAAATCAAAAAACTCCTACTGCATATGTGTAGTACATCCAAAAACCCAATCCACCATAAAAACCTATACCCCCCCACCTCACCCCTTCACCCACCCCCCAAAAACCTAAACCCCTCACCCCACCCCACCCCTCCAAAAACCTAAACCCCTCACCCCACCTCACCCCTCCAAAAACCTAAACTAAACCCAAAAACCTAATCCACCCCCAAAAACCTAAACCCCCCACCCAAAAACCTAACTCTAGCCCACCCACCCCCTTCACCCACCCCCCCAAAAACCTAAAGCACGCACCCCACACCTCCAAACATCTAATCTAAAAGCTAAAATAAACCCAAAAAATTAAACCTAAAAGCTAAACCCACTACATTTCGAGTATTTTTTTTGAACGAGGACGACGTGGGAAACAAGGTCTCCGAAGCAGTTTTTTAATTTTTGATTTATTTTTTGAGTTATGATTTTTTTATTATTTTTTATCTTTAATAAGTAGTTTTTTGTTTTCTCATAAATATTGAGTTTTCTTATGATTCTTCCCATATATATATGTTGTTCAGGTTCTGTGGCCATGTTATTTATTTCAGGAATTTCAATTCCTTTTTTCTTTTCTATGACATCTTCTAACCTGTTGACTTTGTTGTATAGCAACTCTATTTTTAATTTGTTAACTTCTATGGCTAGTTCTATTTTTTCGAACTTATCCTCATATTCACTACTGTTTTTATTTTTGCTAGTGCTAGCCTCTGGTTCTATGCAGAATACATGTTTTAAGCATATATGGCATATTTCTCTAAAACAAACATTGCACTGTGATCTTTTTTCTATGCTAGGATAGTATTCACATATGTAACATTTTATATAATTATTACCTTTTCTGTGGTTCCACTCGTGTTTACAATCTTCTGTATTTGTGTAAGTGTAAGCTATTTTCGCTATAGGCTCATCTTCTTCGCTATAGATGCTGTATATTGACTCATTGTCTGTATTATCTGTGTTTATAGCTTCGATTTCATAATCATTTAGTTGTTCTATAAGATTACTTCTTTCCATATTCTTATTTCTATTTGGACATTTATTGGCTAAATGCTCCGGATCTCCGCATATGAAGCATTTACATGTTCTAGTTTGGGGTTTTTTAACATATTTGTCTTTGTATTTTTTGTATGGTTTGTACTCTTTCCTGTAAGAAGTACTTTTCCTAATTTTCTTCTTTTTATCATAATATCCGTAGGCTTGTGGTGTGTAAATCGCGGTTTTGCAGAAAGCAAACGCGTTTCTCTTTAGCTGTTCTTGTAATGCAACCTCTTTGCATTTTTCTTCTAGTATATTTCTCTCTCTGGTTTCTTAAGAGTCAGTCCTTATCTTCATAGTTCTTCAAGTTCTTCATACTATACCCCAGATAAAAAAAAAAAAAAAAAAAAAGTGCTTAGATTCATACTTCTGCAAATATTTCAACAGTTCCGCTGCAATCTTCTGCAATCATATTGTAAGTATCTTCTTCCATGTTGGTTGCTTTAAGATAAAAAAAAAAATAAATAAAAATAAAAAAAAAACATTGCACTGCCTTCAAACCTTGATAGACCAGTTTCCAGAATTTGACAGCATTGTATCACAAAAAATCTGCTCAGAATTCCCCCTTGTGATATACGAATTACAGCTTAGAGTAATGATGATTGCTCTAAATGAAGAAAAATATAAAGGAGTTACAGTGGTAGAAAGAACAGATAATGAAGGAAATGGAACCTGCCTTCTTCTCCTACAAATAAACCTGAAAACTACAGACATGCCACAAGATCTAATCCTACAGTTTTACCATAACGGAATGATAGATTATATCGAAATGGGTTTAGATCCAAAAACAGAAAGCATTATAAACCTTTTCGGTGAAAAATTTATTATTGCCACCGGAAACATCAGTACACACATATTCCCTCCATATATTGGATGTAAATTCTTTTCCTCCTTTCCTTATGCTAATGATCACACCTACAGACCCGCCAGAAAAAGGGTGTTCATCAGCCACAAACCCTCCAGAAAAGATTACCTTAAACAATTAGCAGTTAAACAAGAAATTATCTTCTCAGACTTATACTGGGTCGATAATTTAGCCAGCCTACAAACCAAAGCCACAAACACTAAAGATACTAAACATTTCATTACCCAAAACCAACAAACCCCCTATTTACCTTCAGGCTTTCATTGGGAAGATTTCCATCTTATAGCAGAAGGACACTATATACAGATATGGACACACAAAAATTGGAACATACTCATCCCCTTCACCGGAGAAGGAGATACCTTGGAATTACAGCACATAATTAATACAGAATGGGATCACGACATAGGTGATTCAGACGACACAGGAACGCCACCATCTCTACCAGACACACACAGAGACTTCTAGACAGAGAAATACGTAAGCAATGACGTTTCCGTCTCAATAATTTAAAGAAACGTAAGCACTTACGTCACTACACATTACAGACGCGTCTGGCCGACAAAAGTTAGCTTCTGGCCGACAAAAGTTGTAATTATTTTCTTTTACTGTAGAGAAATAGTGTAAAGATGTTTTGTTTTCTAGTCTCTTTATTTTAGGACCGTTTCTTTTGTTTCATTGTTTTCCTTTTCTCTGCCTATATAAGAGCAGACGAGTTTCATTTGTAAATACACCGAAATTGATCATTGAATGAAATCAAGTTCATTCATGAGCAACTAATCTTTCTCTCTCTGGTTTCTTAAGAGTCAGTCCTTATCTTCATAGTTCTTCAAGTTCTTCATACTATACCCCAGATAAAAAAAAAAAAAAAAAAAAAAGTGCTTAGATTCATACTTCTGCAAATATTTCAACAGTTCCGCTGCAATCTTCTGCAATCATATTGTAAGTATCTTCTTCCATGTTGGTTGCTTTAAGATAAAAAAAAATAAATAAATAAAAAAAAAAAAAATTATGGTATATAGCCTGGAAGCCTCTAACCTGCTATGAGATCATTCGTGATTCGGACCAAAAGTCTAGGCAACCCTGAGTGAAACAACGGCACGTACCATCTTTTAACTTATTTTAAATGTTTAAAATTTAAATTTTTCAAAAAATTCTCTGATTCCCCAAGAAATTGACTCCTTTATATTTTTCTTCATTTAGGTAACGCGTTTCTCTTTAGCTGTTCTTGTAATGCAACCTCTTTGCATTTTTCTTCTAGTATGCTAAAGGTGAAGGTAATTCTAGGTCCTATACCTAGATGTTCTAAGTTTCCATACTGTTTCTTCCATTCACAAAAGTTAGCTTCTGGCCGACAAAA
This sequence comes from Smallanthus sonchifolius, assembly GCA_023525975.1. Classification (NCBI taxonomy): domain Eukaryota; kingdom Viridiplantae; phylum Streptophyta; class Magnoliopsida; order Asterales; family Asteraceae; genus Smallanthus; species Smallanthus sonchifolius. The sequence continues at coordinate 33,168,309 of CM042045.1, forward strand.
GTTGTAATTATTTTCTTTTACTGTAGAGAAATAGTGTAAAGATGTTTTGTTTTCTATATATATATATATATCTTACTACTCTAATAAATGAAAATCTCTTCAGGACACGTGTCACTCTCTGGTTACTCATCACCTTAATTTTCCTGCCTCTCTCTCCTATTAAATATTAGATTTTCTATTTCTCTCTCCTATTAAATAATAATTTTTATATTAATAAAACTGATTACGGATACTTATTATTTAATTATAAATAGTTATTATATCATCAATCAAATGAACTTAATATGAACTAACGTTTATCAATTAAATAAAAAATTAATAATTAGTTAAAAAATGTTTTAAAAACTAACTTAACAGACCTTATAACTGTCACGACAAATTACATTTTTTAAAAACATATTTTGACAAATGTGTTTGTTAACAAATTACATTATATTTTATTCAACCGATGTAATATACTGGTTTATTCAACCCGTATATTACACGGGTTTTTAAAAATATAAAATTTTTATTAACTAAATATATAACATTTTATTTATTTAACTCGTGTAATACACGAGATTTTAACCTAGTATATATATATAGGAAAATGATAAAATGTAAACCAAGTTTAAATGTGTAAACCAAAAAACCAAATTTTGGCCACATATTTATTATAGTTAATTGAGTGTTTGGCTTTTGAAAAATGTATTAAACTAAGATGAAAATAAATGTGTGGTCAGAATTTATTTTTTGATTTACAAGTTTACAATTAATCCTCACCCTATATATATAGGGATGGGTTCTAGAGAAAACCATAAGTTATGAAAAAACTAAGAAAACCACTTTTATACCATTGATCAAGATTGATCAATGGTTGATATCCATCAATGACAAATTTGGAAAATATGTATTAGATATTGGACTTAATTAAATGCTTCAAGTGTATATTCGGTAGATTGTAATTTTTTATTTATTTTAGAAACAAATAAAATTCTTTAAACTCTCTCTCTCTCTTAAATTGACACCTTCATTCAACAACAATTGTTTACGTTTTTTGCACTTCAATAATTTCATATATGGATACGTATATTAAATTTGTTCAGATATATGCTTATTATATATGCTTACGTATGTGTAAACATGTATACGTATATGCTTACGTATGTGTAAACATGCATACACATATGTTTTAGTTTATGTAAACACGCTTACATATATGTTTACGTATATGTACATGTTTAAATATACTATACTACGAGACACTGTAAGGAAGAAGAAAATTACAGTTGAATTATGCAATAATATTTTTGTTTACGTATATGTAAACATGTGGGATTACGTATACGTAAACCTTTGAATTCACGACCCTCTTCGATCATATTCCTATAGGAACACTTATGTAATTGGTTGAATAATGAATTTAGTAAACCTTGATATATTATTTTCTTATTTATTTTAATAATGTAACATTAAAAATAGACTTATGAAAAAATTATTTGAATCTGTAGAATTTAATGTAAATAGAGAGAAGAAAGAAAATCAAGGGATTCTATTAAATATTTATATAACTAACTAATTTAAAGATATTTAATTTACTAAAGTAACCTTTCAATATTAAAAATAAAATATATATTAGAAATTATTTGATTGGTTTTCTTGGTTTTCGCCTAACTTTGTGGTTTTCTCTTGATTCTCTCCCTATATATATATATATGTGTGTGTGTGTGTGTGTTGGAGGAGGTTCAAATAAGAAGTGTAATTTTGCTAAGAAACCTAAGAAGCAATCTCATCCATTCAATTGGATTATCAATGGTAGAGATTTAAGTGTTATAAAAAATAAGGGGTGAAAGGGTATTTAAGTAATAGCCCCTTTTGTTGACTTTTTTCTCTTTCCCCCACTTTTTTTAAACGTTCATAACTTTTTCACAGGACATTATTTTTTTTTAAATTACACCATAAATTGAGTGTTTTTTATTTTTAATTTGAGTATAGTATTGCTATATTTTTTTGTATAAACAAACCGACACTTAATGAAATTATGCTACTTTACGTAAATGTGTTGGTTTCTGGTACAACAACACAATTTAGTACATTAATTGGTTTCTGTAAAACAGTACAATTTACGTAAATGTGCCGGTTTATGGTAAAACAGCACAATTTAGCACATTAACATGTTTCTGGTAAAACAACACAATTTACGTAAATGTGATGGTTTCTTTAATTTGGGCTATTTTTAGTCAATTATTATGTGCCTAATTTGGTAGCATTCTTTAAAAATAAATATTTAAAACATCCATACACCAACAAAACGGTTCAGTGGTAGCCAACAAAAATCTTATGCATCAAAATGTTGTTTTGTGCTGGTTTGATATACTAGTTTTGTTATGCTTGGTTAGCTAAGAAGAAGAAGTTACACAATTAACTGTGTTGTTTTATGGTTTCTTTAATTTGTGCTACTTTTAGTCAATTATGTGCCTAATTTGGTAGCATTCTTTAAAAATAAATATTTAAAACATCCATACACCAACAAAACGTTTCAGTGGTAGCCAACAAAAATCTTATGCATCAAAATGTTGTTTTTGTGCTGGTTTGATGTACTAGTTTTGTTATGCTTGTTTTGTTTATGCTTGGTTAGCTAAGAAGAAGTTACACAATTAACTGTGTTGTTTTGGTGTTGTTTTATATTAAAGAAACACAATTAATTGTTATGTTTTGTGTTGTTTTATGATAAAGCAACACATTTAATTGTGCTAATTGTAACATCCCAAAAATAAAACGAGGCATGACGGGCCTGGCCGGATGGGCCGACGGGCTAGAAGGGGCGAACATAAGGGGAGCCTCCCCTATAAATAGCCTAAGTCACTCCACCATTCTCTCATTTGCAAGTTCTAGAGAGAGAAACCGTAGAGAGAGAAAGTTGGCGGATCGACCCGAGATTGAAGAAGTGTGTTGCTCCATAGCTCGTGAGAAGAACCTCCGAATCAGAAGCTCGATACAGGTAACGATCCAACCTAGATCTGAGTTTTTGTTCGTTTTTGGGTTTTTCGGGTTTTGGACAAAAATGTGACGTTTTTACGGATGAAACTGGAAGAAAAACATAGATTTGAGTTCCATAATGAAAAGCAAACGTTTTGAATGTAAACAAGTTCGGGATCTTGACGTGATCAGACCCGAATGCGAAAGCTAGGATTTTTACGGGGAAGCAGATCCTGCGTACTTATCAAGTACGCATGAAGCAGATCCTGCGTTCTTATCAAGTACGCATGAAGAGGGTCCTGCGTACTTATCAAGTACGCATGAAGCATAGTTTGAGCACTTATTAAGTACGCAAGAACAAGGCCCTGCGCACTTGCTAAGTGCGCAGGCATCAGGCTGTTTAGGTAAAGTCAGTATATTTAGAAGGTTAAACCATTAGAGTCCGGATTTGGTCTGATGTGTATTTAACTAATCAATTCAGATCGAAAGTGACGTTGTGGGACCTTTGTTTAGGACAACCCAGGTTAGCTTATCAGGTGAGTTCTAGAAGCCCTCTTTTAAATGTTTTAAATAATGTTTTTGGGCTGGTGTGCATACATACGAAATGATGTTTTACGAAACGATGTTTACGAAACGAGGTTTACGAAATGATGCTTATGAAACTATGTCTACGGAATGAAATTATTTGGAATGAATGGTTTATGGAAAGAAAGTTTTATGAATGGAATGTTTACGAACGAAATGTTTATAAAGAAATGGTTTAAACCGAAGGTAAATGGTTTTGAAAATGAATGAAAGGTTTTATGAAAAGAAAAGAAAGGGCAAATGTTTTAAAGAAGTCATTACAAATCTATTCTGTCGAATGAATGGAATTGACGAATGAAGTCTGGGAATGTAATTCACAGCCTTGTGGTAGATTATGGACAGCGAGCCATAGTTACCATAAGAACAACAGGGGCAGTGTCTTTATGGCCTGTCAATGGTTATGATGTTGTACAACTGGTAAGGGAGTAACAACGGTTACTCAGGGGTTAACGTGACCCTATGAAGGTTAAATTATGATCCGACGGTGTTATGGTCGTGAGCCATAGCCGTCGATGGAAGTTGTCGGTTTATTTGGGAGCCATAGGGGCAACTAAATGAGTATTGTCGGTCTTCGTGCAGTTAAGCCTTAGGGGCAATACAAAAGGGAATTGATGGAATGTATTGTATTGTCAGTCTTCGTGCAGTTAAACCTTAGGGGCAATACAATACTAAATGACGGAACGAATGGTAACACAAATTTGGATAATAATGTATGACTTAAATGAATGTTAAATGTTTTAAACGAACGATCCGTTCAACGGTGTTTATGATGATGATAAAATGTTTAAATGTTTTTAATGATGAACGAAAGGCCATGTTTTCTTATACATGATGTTAAACCCTAATGAATTATTGAATGATGAACCATTTCTTAAATCGAATGAAAACTTGAACTCACCAGCGTAGCTGACTTTTAGTATGCACATTCAGGTTAAGGCAGGTTATGAGGATGGACGAGGATGCTTGGCTAGCGAGATGAGTTACCCGGATGATCATGAAGACTGGTATCTCGTTATGATTTAGTTATGACGTATTTATGTTTTAGACAATGTTTACGCTTCCGCATGTTTAAACAATGTTGACATTATATTTGAATGAAATTTTCCGCTGCGTTATTTGATATTCAAGTTTAATAACTGTTTGTGAATGAGTAAATCCAACGAGTGAGGCCTCCCGGGTTTGGGGCCTTACAAGTTGGTATCAGAGCAATAGTTTGAGAGATTCGGACCACTCCCAGTGTCTGAACTTAAACTGTGAATGGGACCGAAAGCGGATGCCAGTGCGGGTAATTCGAGCCATAGCATCAGGTATGAAGGTAGTATATATTTACATGTATAGTATGCCTTAGAAAAGGTTAGGTAAGGACTTGTGTTCTAATAGAATCACAAAGGTGGTCAAATAGAAATCGAAAGGTAGTGTAATGGTTAATTGCAGATGACCAGTGTATATTAACATCTTACAGTACTTGTTGAATTCTAATTGTTAACTAGCGTGATGACATTGGATTCCTTGTCTTATAGAACAAAATGGCAAGGAGAGGAAACGAAAGGCGTGGTGGGGGCCATACCGGTGGTTGTAACGGTGGTCGCGTCAGGACCCCTGTACGCCAAGAGTACAGTGAAGAAGAAAGTGTTCACACTGAGCCAAAAATTAGTGTGCACGGGACTGAGACGACTCATGTTGGAGAACAACAATTCACTTTTGAACCGGAAATGAGAGCGGCTCTGGCACGCGAGTTCACTAAGTTGATGAAGGTTTCTCTGCCAGGACTGTTGGCAGAAGCGTTAAAGAAGGCTAGTGAGACGGGTGGGTCTAACACGGCGGTTGGTACCCCAAACACTGAGGCAATCAACGCACCGCTTAACCGTGGTTGCGACTATAAGTAAATTAAGGCATGTGACCCACCGGTCCTGACTGGGAAGAAGGACGCGGTGGCTACTTTTGACTGGGTGATACGTATGGAAGCCGCCATCCGTCTGAGCGAGTGTCGAGCAAATCAAGTTGTGAAATTTGCTGCTAACTCCTTGAGAGAGGAAGCATCCCTTTGGTGGGAAGGTGTACGTCAGGCTAAGGGGGACGAGACGGTTGACGCAATGTTGTGGAACGATTTGAAAACATTGGTGATTAAGAATGTCACACCCCAACCGACGGCGGAATACGTCGGGGCGGGACATGTAGACTGTTCATGAGCTCAAGGTTGACTAAATTGTAATATATTAAATCCATTTCAATTCAAACAAACATAAACCAATTCCAAAGTACATAAATGAAATACAAATTGTTCTTGATTTAAAATTAACTAAGTCCCAAAGCCTATGTGTAGCAAGCCTTGATCAAACATTAGCACCTGAAACATGAATAAAATAAGGCCAACTAAAAAGTTGGTGAGTATACACAGGTTTATACATAGATAGTGTATAGATGTAAATAATCAAATCCTTACATAACATGATAAAATAAGACATTTATGGGGAGCAACTATTGTGTAACTAAAGTACAATCAAACCTTTGTTACTAGCATGCAAATTGTGTTGTCGGTAACAATCACCCCAATCTGGGTGGGTTTGTCAGACTCAATAGATCTATCATTGTTAACCGTCGGCTTGAATAGTTAATGATTGCACATAAATTGCACACAAACAGTTAACACATCTAGCACTTAAACATAAAGCTCAAATTTCGTATACATGAATGTAAAGAGTATTTGTGTTTGTGTAGTTTGTGTAAATGTAAGCAATTGTGTGTATAGAGTTCATGTTTCACCCCAAAAAGTGTAAAAGAGTAAAAGGGGCTATGTAATACTCACCTGTATCAAAGATGTTGATAGCACAAGAGACTAGTTATCAAAGTGATCCTTGCAACTCACAACGTTAACCTAGAGTGTATTGTATATGAATCTAGATTAATAATGTGCACAATAGTCTATGGCCAAGTCTAGGATTGAAATGGATGTGTGTACAAAGGGTTTGAGTTGTAATATGTAAAGGAGTGTGTAGGTGATTGTGGTTTGTACTTGAATGGGTGTTTTATAAAATGAAAATTTGAATAGAATAGTTTTAGAATAATTGAATTAGGGTTTGGGTTTGAATAACTAAATAAATCAAATAATTTTTTTATTTATTTGTTTAGTTAGAAAAAAAATAGTGTGTAAGTTATATTTATTTAAATATAAAATAAATAAATATTTTTACTTATTTATTTATGAGAACGTGTCAAAAATATTGTATAGATATTTATACTAAACAAAATCTTAGACTCTAAGCGGATTATTAAGGTAAATTAATTTATCTAAATAAAAAGATAATGTATCTTTTAAAACCAAAGCAATGTAAATATATATTTAGGAATATCATATTTTGTTTAAACATAGTCTAAACCCTAATTAGAATATTAATGTAAAAATGATGAGAAACATGTTTTTAGGAAATTCTAATTTTTTTTTATAAAACCAGTAGTTTAATTGTTTTAATTAAAATCTTAATAATCTTATTTATAATAATCCTTTAAATGATTCATAAAATGTAAATATAATTGTCCCTAATTAAAATTGATTCATTTTAGCACAATTTAGTTCTAAATGGATTTTGAGACTATAAAATAATTTTTATACATTTAAATTGTTGTTTAAAACTGATTTTAAAAAAATAAGCAGCACACTTGGTTCGAACCCGGGTGGCTGTTGTGCGAGTCTCAGGCTGCAACCGCTGGACCAAGGGATGTATCCCTGAAACGAATCTGGTTCATGTTACTATTATCGTGAACAAGGAAGGAGACCGGGTTCTGTGACAACACCGAGCGCAAAAAGGTGGGATGTGGGTTTCGAATCCACACCATCTAGTTCAGTCGCACGCGCACTTAACTGGCTGAACTAGATGGCTCGCTGGTATTATCACTAGTTCCATAATTCTAAATACGTTAAATCAAATCGAGCAAAAACCCTAATGTTCTTATGTGCAGGTCGATTCAAAGGTTCAAGTAAAATCAAGTTGGGTTCCATCTGTCATTATCAATTGATAGAGGGCTATTGGTCGGAATTAAACAACGATTCTAAAACATTAAACCTTACTTGAAATGGTTTCGTATTGAATGAGATCGAAAGAATGCAAAGTCTTGGTGTTCTTTGAGCTTGACAAGGTTCTAGAGGGGTAATGCATGTCGGAAAAGGGTTGGGAGAGTTTGAGGAGGGTGGTGCGACGATGAGGGATGGGTTAATTCGATTAAACTATTTAGAAACGTATGATTTGATTTGGTCTTAACGGATGCCAACTGTCGGCTCAAAACACGCACGAATTCGAATGTTTAAGGATGAATTGGGTCGTGAAACAGGTCTGAATTCATAGGAGTATAGGTTGGGCGTGATTTACGGGATTGAAACCGCGTTGATTTCATGAATTGAATGCTGGCTTGACACGGTTTGACTTTGATTAGTCAAACTGTTTCAATTTGTTTGAATTTCGAATTCCACCGCTAAGATTGTCAAATTGTTATGGTTAATGGGTCTGGAAACGGTCGATAAATGTTTAGGCATGGATGGAAAGTTCAAAGCAGTCGTGCTTGATCGAATTACACGTTACATTGTGAGATGTTTGAAGCTTTTGACTTTTTAAAGTCAAAGGGGCGGTTTTCTTTGGGGTTCAAACTAGAAAAGGTTCAAAATGTAGAAGGGGTTCAAGACTACTTTCTTTAAATATATGAAACATCGGGTTTTATTTATAGAATTTATAAAATTTATAACATCTTAATTATTGTTTGATACATATATAAAGAATTGTATTTTATTTTTCATAAAAATTTCAATTAGTTAAATAGTTTAACAAAAAAAAATATATATTTACATATTCATTAAATATATATATATATATATATATATATATATGTAAGTGAAGGGTTTGAAGTTTGAATTGATGTACGTCTAAATAATAAATAATGTGACATAAGGCGTTGAACAAATGCGGGGGGAGGGGGGTGGGGGGGGGGGTGTTAGTGTTTATAGAATGAAGAAACAAAAATTATGGTCTGAAAATCATGGATGTTACAGTCTCCCCATGTTAAGGGAATTTCATCCCGAAATTTAATCAAGTGGAGGCTACCGAATCAAGAAGAAAGTGAGTTTGAGTTTTGATTGACGGTTTGAAGAGTATAGCAAGATTTAGGTCTAAAGCTCAAGTTAAGTATGAATGATATTAGTGGATTTTAGTTTCAAGAGAGTTAAGGAGAGATCTTTCGAGAAATCTAAAGGTGAAATGCATCACTTGGAATGGATTTGATAGAAATTTGTTGATCAGGGTTTGATTAAGGTCTAGTCTAATATGCTCAGGACTTGTCAGTAGGTAAGAGAGTTCACCAACATTGGTTTAGGCCAAAACTTCACGTGACACGAACAACGCTACTCCTGATGATATGATAGGGCACTTATATATAGGAATTACCATTGGCGTATCCACCATGCCCTTGTCATATCACATTAGTTTCGTTGCTATATATCACGATAGGTTTTTAGGTCATAACACACGACATAATTCACTATGTTTTCCATGCGCTGATTTTTTTATAATTACGTGTGCACCCGTAATTACTCGAATCATCGCATGGTCCGTATATATCCTTCCTTGTGTGTGGGTCAAAAGGGGGCACAAATTCACTTAGTTCATGTCTATTGTCACACATATGAGTTGCTAATAAGTAACTATGTCCCTAAATTGGCAGGTCAATTAGCAACTAAAGAGTAATAAGGTAGTATAACTTAAAGTTCCATAGGTTACTCATGTTTGAACAAGAATACGTCAAAAACCGAGTTGTTTTAAAGTGTTACAACTTCCTCATGTTTGAACAAGAATACGTCAAACACCGAGTAACTTCAATTTGTTATGGTTTTCAAATTTGGTGAACAAAGTGTATGACCATGCCTTGTGTATAATGTAATCAATTAATTGCAACAATTGTAAGCAATTTAGTTTCGTGTATAATGTAGCACCCAAGTTTCATGTATGATCTAGTGTGATGTAGCTTGTAATAAAATAGGTGTCATGTGTAACGTGAATAATTTAGCACCAAGTTTCATGTATTATGTGATCAATTTAGTAAAATGTGTATTGCAAATAAACAAGTTTCATGTATTATGTGATCGTGCTGTGTATTTTGTGAACGTGTATACGTAAGTTATTGAATTCCGTGTGTGACGTATACTAACGAGTTTTGTATGTGATCCAGTGTCGCAGACAAGCGTTTTGTTTGGCATTCATGTATAATGTGGTTAGTTAGGGTTTATTTTATTTTATTTTATTTTTTTTCTTTTAAATCTCGTTGAAGTTTGTAGGGATGGTTAACGCCTACGCGAAATGGGTCGTCTCTTGAAGCGGCAAGTGAAAGGTAACGAGGAGGTTTTGAAAACATTCTGGGAAATGTGTTTACAATTAGTGATCTTTGTTTGAAAATAGGAAATTGTAAATTGTTCTTGGTTGTAGATATATAAAGTAGTGAAACCATTGAGTTACATAATCTAAATAATTAGACAGTTTATAGGAAAAACTTTTTTTTTAATTTTCCATTATTATAAGGAGAATAGTTTTAGGAGAATTTATTAGCTAATCAAGTAGTTGTATATTAATTTAGCAAGGTTTTAGAAATAATTACTTTAATGAGAAAAATCATACTTATTTATCAATTTGAAGTAATATTTTTATAAAATAGGTTGTATTAAGTTCCCTTGCAAAGTGAAAATGTTTATGGGAAATTTATATTTCTGATACTCTTTTAAAAGTTTGATAAACGTTTGGTTTGAAAATAACGAGGTTGTTTAAATCTAACATGATGATCTGTTTACGAAGGAGATTGCCGGTAGTGTACTAAATCGTGTTGAATGAAGAAGGTGATACTTGGAGGATCTTGATCAAAATATGATGGATGTAATTCACATTCAACGTATTAAATCAATGAATAAGAGTTGGAAAAATATAAAATTTATTAAATGCTAAAAAGGGTAAACATTGTTCAAAACATAGGGGAAATGGTTCTCAAACTGGAAATTTAAAGACCATAAATATGAATTTATGTTAACGTCTCTGGTAGCTTCCCACTAGAAGGAAGATAATCACCAAGACGAGTACCGCTATGGTCACTCGGGTAGCCGATCTGGCTTCAGCTCTAGCTGTTTCCGTGCGATTCTCTAGTATTTCTTTTTCGAGGATGGAGACTAACTCCTTTTGGTACCCTAATTGGTTTGCTAGGCTATCCATTCTTTGTCCTTGCAAGTCGTGCATTATCTCTTGCTCTATCCTTTGCCTCTCGAACTCTGAGGTCCTCACATATTGGTGAACGTCATCGATTGGAATTCCCATAGCACTAGTGGGTGCCATGGTATGCCTTGCCCAAGGGTTAGGATGGTACGGGTCGGGCATTAGATATGGGTCTCTTAGTGGGGGTGGTAACTGAGTGTGTAGATGGGGTGTCTGATACTGGTTTCTGGGTGAGGGTGATCCAGATGCTCGTAGTCTTGGGCCAGTGTTCCTTACGTTAAACCTTGGCCTGACATTTGGGGGTGTTGGTGACCGATACACGGGTGACCCAATGTCTTCTCCCTAATTAGACTCTGCTCCGGGACGGTATACCGGGGAGGAAGGAGGGTAGGAGTCCATGTCTAGCAGAAAAACAATGTAAAGGTTGTAAGCGATAATAAAATATTGAGTGTTAAATAAAGGAGTTCTCATAGGTTTAGAGTTTGACTAGTCATAACACCGAGTCTTCATAATAGTATTTTAGAAATACACTTGACCTATAAGCAATGTATCCCAGAGGAGAATTCCCAGGAAAGAGGGGTGGGTCACTAGGACACACTTAAGTACCTTGTCTTTCCTTAGCCAGAATCCCTCATGGGCCTACTGTCACACCCTGCCAAGGCGGAAACGCGAGGCACGATGTTCATTGGTTTCCAAAGCATATGATTATCGCAAACACATACATGTAATTGGATACATAATCGAGTTTAAAATATTTACATCACAAAGTATCAAATTGAGTTTACAAAAGTTTAAGATTTCGCAAATATGACTCAAGACCATGAGTTATACAAGAGAAATCCTCCCAAAAAGCCGTATCCACGTGCATGCATGTATCCTACATTGCTAACCTGATGGCCACGTTCAATTTCCTGAAAACATACTTAAAAATGTCAACACGAGGTTGGTGAGTTCACAAGTTATTATAAAGAGTTATCATAAACCCAATGTTTAAATCTGATCATTTTCCGATCAAAACTCTTTGTTAAACCTGATCACTTTAACCTGATCAGAACTCTTTTGTTTAAACCTGATCACTTTAGCCTGATCAGAACTCTTTACTTTAAAACCTGATCACTTTACTCGGATCAGAACTCTTTTGTTTAAAACCTGATCACTTTAGCCTGATCAGAACTCTTTTGTGTAAAACCTGATCACTTTAACCTGATCAGAACTCTTTTGATTAAAACCTGATCACTTTACCCGGATCAGAACTCTTTTTGCATGTATTACCAATGAATATGATTACTAATCCGATCTATTGACCCCATTTGTAAGCTTGCAAGGAATACAAAATAGTGTGTAATGTACGAGACCGTAACCAAACCCCAACATTCTGTGCCTCCCCTCGCCTTTCTGCGAGTAGGACAATATGCGGTCATTCGGCCATTTTGACCCCTGGTTAGCGCGACTAACCATGACCGGGAGCGTCACCCCCAATAGTACTATTCATATAATCCCGGGCTAAGTCCATAGCTAATGGTTACTAATTTATTCCGAGGACTTTAAGCGCTTTATTGTTCCCTCAATACATACATACGGTCAGATCATTAGTTTCATTCATTTACATACGAAAATTCTTTACAAGTATGTTTCCACCCCAAATCATTTCAAAAACTTAGAAAAAGGGGGATTAGTGAAACTCACCTCGACAGTATGAATGCTAGCAAATATTTGAATAATCAGCAGACTCGCCTATCCGTATCCTAATTAAACAAGGATAGCATACACGTTAAGACTACCCGTCTTAAACGCAAATTGTTCACCCGACTTAGCAGATCTGATTTCTTTTGTTTAAATTATCTTTTTTTAGTTTTTCCCAACACTTGTTTCGTTATAAAAATAGTTCTGAGTTACCGCCCCAAGGGCTGATGAACAGGTATCGAAAGTTTCTTAGTTTCAATTGAACAGAACATATGTCCAAACTTTCCAGTTTCGATTGAGCAAAACAGGTATCGAAACTACCTAGTTTCGATTGGCAAGAATAGTATCGAAACTACCTAGTTTCGATTGTACACAGGTATCGAAACTCCTAGTTTCGATTGAGTAAATAGATATCGAAACTCCTAGTTTCGAAACTCCTAGTTTCGACTCAACAGGTATCGAAACTCTTAGTTTCGATTACTGAACTTTGATTGACAGAATCAGTCCTGCATATTTTTATGTTTTAAATCTTGAATTTAACATACTTTTCTTGTTATCTTACTTGCGTTCCAATAAGTTGTATGTTTAGCTACGGTTTTAAAGAAAATGAAATGGATGGTATCGAGTTTTTACCTCTAAACAGAAATGGTGATTTTGAGAGAAACAGAGAAACGGTCTTGACTCTTTTGCTAAACTCTCTTCAGGAACACTTGAAACTCTCCTTATAACACTGAATTATGGTGATTTTCACTTTAAAACTGGACTTTGAGATGAAGGAGAATTGGGAATTTGTCGTAAGAAAATGAGAAGGTTTGAAAGGGATTGAGAGATTTGGTACTGAGGAGGTATGGTTTTTATCGAAAATTTGAGTGAATTTGCAAGTGGGAGAATGGCTCCCCTGACTCTCGGCCGAGAAAGTCAAGAAAATAGTTTGGGGTTAATGATAACCAATTTTAAGTATTAATTTATTAATGGTATTAGTATCAATTAGAGTTCCAAATGGCAATTTAATTCGGTTTCGATTCTTCACGGTATTAAAATTTTTAACCATTTTATGGCTCGTTGAAGAAATTATTAACATCTTGGTTCAACGTAAATTTTGTGTAATATATATATATATTTTTCTGGTTATTTAGTTTAACCATTAACGTTCGTATTAAGTCGGGTTATTCTGCTTACTTTTTCTAGTAATTCTTTAAGATTTACTAGACTTTGGAATAACTCCTTTGCTAGCCTTCTTGACTTTACTTAGTCAAAATAAAATATCAGTAAATAATAAATATGAACGTGCGTTTATGTAATGTGGATATTGACCTGAAATGCTGGGTGTCACATTCTCCCCATGTTACAGAGAATTTCGTCCCGAAATTCAGTTCTTGTCATTCTGACTTGGAGTGTTTGTAAACAAGGACGGGTACTTGGATTTCATTCTATCTTCCCGCTCCCACGTATACTCGGGGCCGCGCTTTGAATTCCAACGTACCTTGACCAACTTAACACGGCTGTGCCTTGTTCTCTGGACCTTCCAATCTGTGACTTCCATAGGTTCCTCAATGAAGTGCAACTTGTCGTCTAAGTGAATCTCATCAGGCGGTATAATTAGTGTGTCGTCTGATAAGCACTTCTTGAGATTTGACACATGAAACGTATCATGTATATTGCTTAGTTCTTATGGCAACTTGAGCTTGTAAGCTACAGGGCCAACCCTAGCCAATATTTCAAACGGTCCAACGTACCTAGGGTTAAGCTTGCCACGGTTGCCAAATCTTGCAACTCCTTTCCAAGGTGAGACCTTTAACATGACTTTGTCTCCCACTTGGAATTCTAAAGGTCTTCTTCTGTTATCCGCGTAGCTCTTTTGCCTGTCACGTGCGGCCTTCAGACGATCCTTGATTTTGAAAATCTTGTCTGTGGTCTCTTGAATAACTTCAGGACCGGTTAAATGCTTGTCACCAACTTCTGCCCAACATAGTGGTGAACGACATTTTCGACCATACAAAGCCTCAAAAGGAGCGGCTTTGATGCTGGTGTGGTAACTATTATTGTATGAAAATTCAGCTAGTGGCAAATGAGTATCCCAATTTCCACCGAAGTCAATTGCACACGCACGGAGCATATCCTCTAAGGTTTGAATTGTCCTTTCACTTTGACCATCTGTTTGTGGGTGATATGCCGTGCTCATATCAAGACGTGTGCCCATGGCTTCTTGTAAGGATTTCCAGATTCTAGACACGAATCTGCTGTCTCTATCAGAGATAATAGAAATTGGCACTCCATGCCTAGCCACAATTTCCTTAATATAAAGCCTTGCAAGTTTCTCGGTTTTATCCGTCTCTTTGATGGGTAGAAAATGAGCTGATTTCGTCAAACGATCGACGATTACCCATATAGTGTCATACCCGCTCGACGTCTTGGGTAACTTTGTGATGAAATCCATGGAAATCTGTTCCCATTTCCATTAAGGTATCTCGGGTTGTTGTAACAATCCCGACGGTTTCTGATGTTCTGCCTTTACCTTTGAACATGTCAAGCATTTACCGACATAATAGCAATTTCTCCTTTCATGTTCGGCCACCAGTAGAGTTCTTTCAGATCCTTATACATTTTATCCGAACCTGGGTGAATGGAGTACCTGGACTTGTGGGCTTCGTCCATAACCAACTCCCGTATGTTACAAAAACATGGCACCCAAATTCTATTCATGAAGTATAAAGTGTCATCTGACTTTGGTTCCAACTACTTTATCATTCCTCGTAAAGCTTCATTCTGAATGTTTTCTTCTTTGATTGCCTCTTGTTGTGCCATCCGGATTTGAGTCGTGAGACTCGTATGAATTGTCAATTCTAGGGCACGAACACGGAGTGTTTTAACCCGTTCCTTACGACTCAAGGCATCTGCTACGACGTTTGCCTTACCAGGGTGATACTTGATATCACAGTCGTAATCATTCAGTAGTTCTACCCAACGACGTTGCCTCATGTTGAGTTCTTTCTGATTAAAGATGTGTTGGAGACTCTTGTGGTCTGTAAAGATAGTACATTTTGTACCGTATAAGTAATGTCTCCAAATCTTGAGTGCAAACACGACAGCACCCAATTCCAGATCGTGAGTCGTATAATTTTTCTCATGTACTTTTAGCTGTCTGGATGCATATGCTATGACTTTTTCTCTCTGCATCAATACACATCCCAGACCTTGGTGTGATGCGTCGCAGTACACGATGAAATTGTCATATCCTTCGGGAAGGGATAGGATTGGTGCACTGCAAAGTATTTGCTTCAGCAATTGAAAGGCTGATTCTTGTTTATCAGTCCAATCGAACTTTTTGTCCTTCTGAGTTAACGTGGTCAAAGGCAAGGCTATCTTTGAAAAATTCTCGATAAATCGCCTGTAATATCCTGCCAAACCCAGAAATTGACGCACCTCAGTCGGAGTTCTTGGTGCTTCCCAGTTTTTGATAGCTTCAATCTTGGATGGATCCACATGGATACCATTCTTATTGATGACGTGTCCGAGAAAGTGAACCTCTCGGATCCAAAACTCACACTTAGAGAATTTAGCATAAAGCTTCTCATTCCTGAGTAGTTCCAAGATTAATTTCAAATGATGTTCATGTTCCTCCTTGGTTCGTGAATATATCAATATGTCATCGATAAACACAATCACGAATTTATCCAAGTACGGCTTGCACACGCGGTTCATGAGATCCATGAAGATGGCCGGTGCATTAGTCAAGCCAAATGGCATAACTAGGAATTCGTAGTGACCGTAACGAGTCCTAAAAGCCGTTTTTGGTATATCTTCTTCCTGAATTTTTAGTTGATGATACCCTGATCGTAGATCAATTTTTGAATAGAAACTGGAACCTTGAAGTTGATCAAACAAATCGTCTATTCGAGGAAGAGGATACCGATTTTTGATTGTCAGTTTGTTTAATTCCCGATAATCAATGCACATTCTAAAGGTTCCATCCTTTTTCTTTACAAATAGGACCGGAGCTCCCCATGGTGAGAAACTCGGTCTTATGAAACCTTTGTCAAGTAATTCTTGTAGTTGGCTCGACAGTTCCTGCATCTCGAAAGGGGCTAGACGATACGGCGATCATGCAACTGGTGCGGTTCCTGGTACTAGGTTGATCCGGAACTCGACTTGTCTTGATGATGGTAATCCTGGTAAGTCCTCGGGAAATACCTCCGAGTAATCTCTAACGATTGGTATGTCCTCAAGTCGACGTTCTTCGGGTTTCTTCTCGACGATGTGAGCCAGGAATGCACAATAACCCTTGCGTAGATATTTATGAGCTTTCATGCAGTTTATCGACTTTAATATCGTTCTACACCTTTCGCCTTGAATTGGAAGAATTTTTCCACTTGGTAGTGGGATACGTACAATCTTCTCGAAGCATACGATCTCGGCACGATTATTTGATAACCAATCCATGCCAATAACAATATCAAAACTCCCTAGTTCGACGGGTAGAAGGTCTATACTGAATGTATGGTTTTCTAAGCATAATGTACAACCCCTAATGACCTCTTCGGTTTCTATTAATTTCCCATTTGCTAATTCAATTGTATAACTTTGATCTAGTTTGCTGGCCTTAATACCGAGTAAGGATTTAAAATCATTCGACACAAAGCTCATATCCGCACCCGAATAAAAAAGTACAGAGGCATAGTGATTATTTATCGGGAACGTACCAGTGACAATGTTCGGGTCCTGGCGTGCGTCCCTTGCACCCATTACAAATGCCCTCCCTGGTGCCTGAGCGTTGTTCTGATTCTTCCACTTGGGACAATCCTTCTTGAAGTGTTTCAGGTCACCACATATGAAACATCCCGGTTTAATTCTCCCCATTCGGTTGTTAGTTCGACAAGCTTGAGTGGTGTGACCAAACTTGTCGCATGTATCCACGTGCATGCATGTATCCTACATTGCTAACCTGATGGCCACGTTCAATTTCCTGAAAACATAATTAAAAATGTCAACACGAGGTTGGTGAGTTCACAAGTTATTATAAAGAGTTATCATAAACCCAATGTTTACATCTGATCATTTTTCGATCAAAACTCTTTGTTAAACCTGATCACTTTAACCTGATCAGAACTCTTTTGTTTAAACCTGATCACTTTAGCCTGATCAGAACTCTTTACTTTAAAACCTTATCACTTTACCCGGATCAGAACTCTTTTGTTTAAAACCTGATCACTTTAGCCTGATCAGAACTCTTTTGTGTAAAACCTGATCACTTTAACCTGATCAGAACTCTTTTGATTTAAAACCTGATCACTTTACCCGGATCAGAACTCTTTTTGCATGTATTACCAATGAATATGATTACTAATCCGATCTATTGACCCCATTTGTAAGCTTGCAAGGAATACAAAATAGTATGTAATGTACGAGACCGTAACCAAACCCCAACATTCTGTGCCTCCCCTCACCTTTCTGCGAGTAGGACAATATGCGGTCATTCGGCCATTTTGACCCCTGGTTAACGCGACTAACCATGACCGGGAGCGTCACCCCCAATAGTACTATTCATATAATCCCGGGCTAAGTCCATAGCTAATGGTTACTAATTTATTCCGAGGACTTTAAGCGCTTTATTGTTCCCTCAATACATACATACGGTCAGATCATTAGTTTCATTCATTTACATACGAAAATTCTTTACAAGTATGTTTCCACCCCAAATCATTTCAAAAACTTAGAAAAAGGGGGATTAGTGAAACTCACCTCGACAGTATGAATGCTAGCAAATATTTGAATAATCAGCAGACTCGCCTATCCGTATCCTAATTAAACAAGGATAGCATACACGTTAAGACTACCCGTCTTAAACACAAATTGTTCACCCGACTTAGCAGATCTGATTTCTTTTGTTTAAATTATCTTTTTTTAGTTTTTCCCAACACTTGTTTCGTTATAAAAATAGTTCTGAGTTACCGCCCCAAGGGCTGATGAACAGGTATCGAAACTTTCTTAGTTTCGATTGAACAGAACATATGTCCAAACTTTCCAGTTTCGACTGAGCAAAACATGTATCGAAACTACCTAGTTTCGATTGGCAAGAATAGTATCAAAACTACCTAGTTTCGATTGTACACAGGTATCGAAACTCCTAGTTTCGATTGAGTAAATAGATATCGAAACTCCTAGTTTCGATTGAACAACTGGTATCGAAACTCCTAGTTTCGATTGAACAACTGGTATCGAAACTCCTAGTTTCGACTCAACAGGTATCGAAACTCCTAGTTTCGATTACTGAACTTTGATTGACAGAATCAGTCCTGCATATTTTTATGTTTTAAATCTTGAATTTGACATACTTTTCTTGTTATCTTACTTGCGTTCCAATAAGTTGTATGTTTAGCTACGGTTTTAAAGAAAATGAAATGGATGGTATCGAGTTTTTACCTCTAAACAGAAATGGTGATTTTGAGAGAAACAGAGAAACGGTCTTGACTCTTTTGCTAAACTCTCTTCAGGAACACTTGAAACTCTCCTTATGACACTGAATTATGGTGATTTTTGCTTTAAAACTGGACTTCGAGATGAAGGAGAATTGGGAATTTGTCGTAAGAAAATGAGAAGGTTTGAAAGGGATTGAGAGATTTGGTACTGAGGAGGTATGGTTTTTATCTGAAATTTGAGTGAATTTGCAAGTGGGAGAATGGCTCTCCTGACTCTCGGCCGAGAAAGTCAAGAAAATAGTTTGGGGTTAATGATAACCAATTTTAAGTATTAATTTATTAATGGTATTAGTATCAATTAGAGTTCCAAATGGCAATTTAATTCGGTTTCGATTCTTCACGGTATTAAAATTTTTAACCATTTTATGGCTCGTTAAAGAAATTATTAACATCTTGGTTCAACGTAAATTTTGTGTAATATATATATATATATATATATATTTTTCTGGTTATTTAGTTTAACCATTAACGTTCGTATTAAGTCGGGTTATTCTGCTTAGTTTTTCTAGTAATTCTTTAAGATTTACTAGACTTTGGAATAACTCCTTTGCTAGCCTTCTTGACTTTACTTAGTCAAAATAAAATATCAGGAAATAATAAATATGAACGTGCGTTTATGTAATGTGGATATTGACCTGAAATCCTGGGTGTCACACCTACACACTCTTCTAGCCATTATGTATTAATAACACTATTGTTGGGCTCATGGTCAGGATGGGAATTGTTGTGGACCGGGCTTTGAGGCCCGAAAGTAAGGTTTGTTCATTCCAACAGTCTTCTTCTTTTTGAAGGGTAAATGGGCTTCTTGTTTATTATTAATGGGCATTAGGTCCAATAGTTTAGATTTTGATCACGAGAGATGGTGACATTATGTGTGTGAGATTAAGGATGTATGAAGAACAAAGTGTGTATATGTGTGTGTAGGTCCTGGACAGAACTGTAGACACAGATCTGCGGAGAAATGCTTCAAACAGTCCGGATTGAGAGGCGGAATCTCTGGATCCGGTATCACTCACGAATCACAAATGGGTAGAGAAGGGTGCGGGAATAACATACACGAACATAAATATATGAAAATAAAAAGAACAGATAATTGAAAGCATAAAACGTATGATTCTTTGATTGAAATGAAAATAAACGCTCGATCATACACTAACAATTAGTCTCACCCCAGGGTGAGCTCCCCCTGGGGTGGTGATTCCCTCTACAGACACACACTCACTCCTAGGGCATAATCTGCTATATATATGAGGCCAAGCACATGCGCCTTGTTTTCCAAGCCACCGCCCAATGGGCCTGAAAAACAGGTATCGAAACTACTTAGTTTCGATTGAACAAAAGTTCAACCGAAACTAGTAGTTTCGATTGAACAAAAGTTCAACCGAAACTAGTAGTTTCGATACTGTAATTTCGATTGACAACATCAGTCTCAAAATTATACCCAACAATCTCCCCCTAGACTGATGCTATCAATTCTTGTCCGACTCTGTCTTTCGTCTTCATAGATTGACTGATGATCCAATGCCTTTCGTTGTGATTCTTCCCCTCAAGTGTAGACCCTCCTATCTTGTAGGCAAATGATAAAGGTTTGAATCCCAAGTATTTAGCAGTAAATAACCATCTTTCTACAAGGATTCTTGACATTCTCGAACACTTGATCAACTTTTGCCTTCTGGCAACACCAGTAGTTTCGATAGAAAATGTTCAGCCGCCACATAGTTTCGGTTGACCATCTTCAACCTTCAGCTACTTCGATACCCCCAATCCAGGTCTGAAAAATGCTTCAAAAGCCTTACATCTTCAGATTTTGAAAGTGGAAATGTAGAACAACAGTCACGAACCTGCTACACATCGATTTCTTCAAGTTTAACGTCTCAATGGCGGGTTTTTCTTGATTTTGAGCAGATTCGAGAGCAATAAGAGCCACCATGGCTCTGATACCACTTGTAGGTCCTGGACAGAACTGTAGACACAGATCTGCGAAGAAATGCTTCAAACAGTCCGGATGGAGAGGCGGAATCTCTGGATCCGGTATCACTCTCGAATCACAAATGGGTAGAGATGGGTGCGGGAATCACATACACGAACAGAAACATATGAAAATGAAAAGAACAGATAATTGAAAGCATAAAACGTATGATTCTTTGATTGAAATGAAAATAAACGCTCGATCATACACTAACAATTAGTCTCACCCCAGGGTGAGCTCCCCTGGGGTGGTGATTCCCTCTACAGACACACACTCACTCCTAGGGCATAATCTGCTATATATAGGAGGCCAAGCACATGCGCCTTGTTTTCCAAGCCACCGCCCAATTGGCCTGAAAAACAGGTATCGAAACTACTTAGTTTCGATTGAACAAATGTTCAACCGAAACTAGTAGTTTCGATTGAACAAAAGTTCAACCGAAACTAGTAGTTTCGATACTGTAATTTCGATTGACAGCATCAGTCTCAAAATTATACCCAAGAATCTCCCCCTAGACTAATGCTATAAATTCTTGTCCGACTCTGTCTTTCGTCCTCATAGATTGACTGATGATCCAATGCCATTCGTTGTGATTCTTCTCCTCAAGTGTAGACCCTCCTATCTTGTAGGAAAATGATAAAGGTTTGAATCCCAAGTATTTAGCAGTAAATAACCATCTTTCTACAAGGATTCTTGACATTCTCGAACACTTGATCAACTTTTGCCTTCTGGCAACACCAGTAGTTTCGAAAGAAAATGTTCAGCCGCCATATAGTTTTGATTGACCATCTTCAACCTTCAGCTACTTCGATACCCTCAATCCAGGTCTGAAAAATACTTCAAAAGCCTTACATCTTCAGATTTTGAAAGTGGAAATGTAGAACAGCAGTCACGAACCTGCTACACATCGATTTCTTCAAGTTTAACGTCTCAATGGCGGGTTTTTCTTGATTTTGAGCAGATTCGAGAGCAGTAAGAGCCACCATGGCTGTGATACCACTTGTAGGTCCTGGACAGAACTGTAGACACAGATCTGCGGAGAAATGCTTCAAACAGTCCGGATCGAGAGGCGGAATCTTTGGATCCGGTATCACTCTCGAATCACAAATTGGTAGAGACGGGTGCGGGAATCACATACACGAACAGAAACATATGAAAATGAAAAGAACAGATAATTGAAAGCATAAAACGTATGATTCTTTGATTGAAATGAAAATAAACACTCGATCATACACTAACAATTAGTCTCACCCCAGGGTGAGCTCGCCCTGGGGTGGTGATTCCCTCTACAGACACACACTCACTCCTAGGGCAAAATCTGCTATATATAGGAGGCCAAGCACATGCGCCTTGTTTTCCAAGCCACCGCCCAATGGGCCTGAAAAACAGGTATCGAAACTACATAGTTTCGATTGAACAAATGTTCAACCGAAACTAGTAGTTTCGATTGAACAAAAGTTCAACCGAAACTAGTAGTTTCGATTGAACAAAAGTTCAACCGAAACTAGTAGTTTCGATACTGTAATTTCGATTGACAGCATCAGTCTCAAAATTATACCCAACAGTCTCCCCCTAGACAAATGCTATCAATTCTTGTCCGACTCTGTCTTTCGTCTTCATAGATTGACTGATGATCCAATGCCTTTCGTTGTGATTCTTCCCCTCAAGTGTAGATCTCCTATCTTGTAGGCAAATGATAAAGGTTTGAATCCCAAGTATTTAGCAGTAAATAACCATCTTTCTACAAGTATTCTTGACAATCTCGAACACTTGATCAGCTTTTGCCTTCTGGTAACACCAATAGTTTCGATAGAAAATGTTCAGCCGCCACATAGTTTCGATTGACCATCTTCAACCTTCAGCTACTTCGATACCCCCAATCCAGGTCTGAAAAATGCTTCAAAAGCCTTACATCTTCAGATTTTGAAAGTGGAAATGTAGAACAGCAGTCACGAACCTGCTACACATCGATTTCTTCAAGTTTAACGTCTCAATGGTGGGTTTTTTCTTGATTTTTAGCAGATTCGAGAGCAATAAGAGCCACCATGGCTCTGATACCACTTGTAGGTCCTGGACAGAACTGTAGACACAGATCTGCGAAGAAATGCTTCAAACATTCCGTATCGAGAGGCGGAATCTCTGGATCCGGTATCACTCTCGAATCACAAATGGGTAGAGACGGGTGCGGGAATCACATACACGAATAGAAACATATGAAAATGAAAAGAACAGATAATTGAAAGCATAAAACGTATGATTCTTTGATTGAAATGAAAATAAACGCTCGATCATACACTAACAATTAGTCTCACCCCATGGTGCCCTGGGGTGGTGATTCCCTCTACAGACACACACTCACTCCTAGGGCATAATCTGCTATATATAGGAGGCCAAGCACATACGCCTTGTTTTCCAAGCCACCGCCCAATGGGCCTGAACAACGGGTATCGAAATTACTTAGTTTCGATTGAACAAATGTTCAACCGAAACTAGTAGTTTCGATTGAAAAAAGTTCAACCGAAAATAGTAGTTTCGATACTGTAATTTCGATTGACAGCATCAGTCTCAAAATTCTACCCAACAATCTCCCCCAAGACTGATGCTATCAATTCTTGTCTGACTCTGTCTTTCGTCTTCATAGATTGACTGATGATCCAATGCCTTTCGTTGTGATTCTCCCCCTCAAGTGTAGACCCTCCTATCTTGTAGGAAAATGATAAAGGTTTGAATCCCAAGTATTTAGCAGTAAATAACCATCTTTCTACAAGGATTCTTGACATTCTCGAACACTTGATCAACTTTTGCCTTCTGGCAACACCAATAGTTTCGATAGAAAATGTTCAGCCGCCACATAGTTTCGATTGACCATCTTCAACCTTCAGCTACTTCGATACCCCCAATCCAGGTCTGAAAAATGCTTCAAAAGCCTTACATCTTCAGATTTTGAGAGTGGAAATGTAGAATAGCAGTCACGAACCTACTACACATCGATTTCTTCAATGGCGGGTTTTTATTGATTTTGAGCAGATTCGAGAGCAATAAGAGCCACCATGGCTCTGATACCACTTATAGGTCCTGGACAGAACTGTAGACACAGATCTGCGAAGAAATGCTTCAAACAGTCCGGATCGAGAGGCGGAATCTCTGGATCCGGTATCATTTCGAATCACAAATGGGTAGAGACGGGTGCGGGAATCACATACACGAACAGAAACATATGAAAAGGAAAAGAAAAGATAACTGAAAGCATAAAACGTATGATTCTTTGATTGAAATGAAAATAAACGCTCGATCATACACTAACTATTAGTCTCACCCCAGGGTGAGCTCCCCCTGGGGTGGTGATTCCCTCTATAGACACACACTCACTCCTAGGGCATAATCTGCTATATATAGGAGGCGAAGCACATGCGCCTTGTTTTCCAAGCCACCGCCCAATGGGCCTGAAAAACATGTATCGAAACTACTTAGTTTCGATTGAACAAATGTTCAACCAAAACTAGTAGTTTCGATACTGTAATTTCGATTGACAGCATCAGTCTCAAAATTATACCCAACAATCTCCCCCTAGACTGATGCAATCAAATCTTGTTCGACTCTGTCTTTCTTCAACATAGATTGATTGATGATCCAATGCTTTTCGTTGTGATTCTCCCCCTCAAGTGTAGACCCTCCTATCTTGTAGGCAAATGATAAAGGTTTGAATCCCAAGTATTTAGCAGTAAATAACCATCTTTCTACAAGGATTCTTGACATTCTCGAACACTTGATCAACTTTTTCCTTTCGGCAACACCAGTAGTTTCGATAGAAAATGTTCAGCCGCCACATAGCTTCGATTGACCATCTTCAACCTTCAGCTACTTCGATACCCCCAATCCAGGTCTGAAAAATGCTTCAAAAGCCTTACATCTTCAGATTTTGAAAGTGGAAATATAGAACAGTAGTCACGAACCTGCTACACATCGATTTCTTCAAGTTTAACGTCTCAATGACGGGTTTTTCTTGATTTTGAGCAGATTCGAGAGCAATTAGAGCCACCATGGCTCTGATACCACTTGTAGGTCCTGGACAGAACTGTAGACACAGATCCGCGAAGAAATGCTTCAAACAGTCCGGGCGGAATCTCTGGATCCGGTATCACTCTCGAATCACAAATGGGTAGAGACGGGTGCGGGAATCACATACACGAACAGAAACATATGAAAATGAAAAGAACAGATAATTGAAAGCATAAACGTATGATTCTTTGATTGAAATGAAAATAAACGCTCGATCATACACTAACAATTAGTCTCACCCCAGGGTGAGCTCCCCCTGGGGTGGTGATTCCCTCTACAGACACACACTCACTCCTAGGGCATAATCTGCTATATATAGGAGTCTAAGCACATGCGACTTGTTTTCCAAGCCACCGCCCAATGGGCCTGAAAAACAGGTATCGAAACTACTTAGTTTCGATTGAACAAATGTTCAACCGAAACTAGTAGTTTCGATTGAACAAATGTTCAATCGAAACTAGTAGTTTCGATACTTAATTTTTATTGACAGCATCAGTCTCAAAATTATACCCAACAATCTCCCCCTAGACTGATGCTATCAATTCTTGTCCGACTCTGTCTTTTGTCTTCATAGATTGACTGATGATCCAATGCCTTTCGTTGTGATTCTCCCCCTCAAGTGTAGACCCTCCTATCTTGTAGGCAAATGATAAAGGTTTGAAACCCAAGTATTTAACAGTAAATAACCATCTTTCTACAAGGATTCTTGACATTCTCGAACACTTGCTCAACTTTGCCTTCTGGCAACTCCAGTAGTTTCGATAAAAAATGTTCAGCCGCCACATAGTTTCGATTGACCATCTTCAACCTTCAGCTACTTCGATACCCCCAATCCAGGTCTGAAAAATGCTTCAAAAGCCTTACATCTTCAGATTTTGAAAGTGGAAATATAGAACAGTAGTCACGAACCTGCTACACATCGATTTCTTCAAGTTTAACGTCTCAATGGCGGGTTTTTCTTGATTTTGAGCAGATTCGAGAGCAATAAGAGCCACCATGACTCTGATACCACTTGTAGGTCCTGGACAGAACTGTAGACACAGATCTGCGAAGTAATGCTTCAAACAGTCCGGACCGAGAGGCGGAATCTTTGGATCCGGTATCACTCTCGAATCACAAATGGGTAGAGACGGGTGCGAGAATCACATACACGAACATAAACATATGCAGATGAAAAGAACAGATAATTGAAAGCATAAAACGTATGATTCTTTGATAGAAATGAAAATAAACGCTCGATCATATACTAACAATTAGTCTCACCCCAGGGTGAGCTCCCCCTGGGGTGGTGATTCCCTCTACAGACACACACTCACTCCTAGGGCATAATCTGCTATATATAGGAGGCCAAGCACATGCGCCTTGTTTTCCAAGCCACCGCCCAATGGGCCTGAAAAACAGGTATCGAAACTACTTAGTTTCGATTGAACAAATGTTCAACCGAAACTAGTAGTTTCGATTGAACAAAAGTTCAACCGAAATTAGTAGTTTCGATACTGTAATTTCGATTGACAGCATCAGTCTCAAAATTATACCCAACAATCTCCCCCTAGACTGATGCTATCAATTCTTGTCCGACTCTGTCTTTCGTCTTCATAGATTGACTGATGATCCAATGCCTTTCATTGTGATTCTCCCCCTCAAGTGTAGACCCTCCTATCTTGTAGGCAAATGATAAAGGTTTGAATCCCAAGTATTTAACAGTAAATAACTATCTTTCTACAAGGATTCTTGACATTCTCGAACACTTGATCAACTTTTGCCTTCTGGCAACACCAGTAGTTTCGATAGAAAATGTTCAGCCGCCACATAGTTTCGATTGACCATCTTCAACCTTCAGCTACTTCGATACCTCCAATCCAGGTCTGAAAAATGCTTCAAAAGCCTTACATCTTCAGATTTTGAAAGTGGAAATATAGAACAGTAGTCACGAACCTGCTACACATCGATTTCTTCAAGTTTAACGTCTCAATGGCGGGTTTTTCTTGATTTTGAGCAGATTCGAGAGCAATAAGAGCCACCATGGCTCTGATACAACTTGTAGGTCCTGGACAGAACTGTAGACACAGATCCGCGAAGAAATGCTTCAAACAGTCCGGTCGGAATCTCTGGATCCGGTATCACTGTCGAATCACAAATGGGTAGAGACGGGTGCGGGAATCACATACACGAACAGAAACATATGAAAATGAAGAGAACAGATAATTGAAAGCATAAAACGTATGATTCTTTGATTGAAATGAAAATAAATGCTCGATCATACACTAACAATTAGTCTCACCCCAGGGTGAGCTCCCCCTGGGGTGGTGATTCCCTCTACAGACACACACTCACATATATAGGGCATAATCTGCTATATATAGGAGGCCAAGCACATGCGCCTTGTTTTCCAAGCCACCGCCCAATGGGCCTGAAAAACAGGTATCGAAACTACTTAATTTCGATTGAACAAAAGTTCAACCGAAACTAGTAGTTTCGATACTGTATTTCGATTGACAGCATCAGTCTCAAAATTATACCCAACAATCTCCCCCTAGACTGATGCTATCAATTCTTGTCCGACTCTGTCTTTCGTCTTCATAGATTGACTGATGATCTAATGCCTTTCGTTGTGATTCTACCCCTCAAGTGTAGACCATCCTATCTTGTGGGCAAATGATAAAGGTTTGAATCCCAAGTATTTAGCAGTAAATAACCATCTTTCTAAAAGGATTCTTGACATTCTCGAACACTTGATCAACTTTTGCCTTCTGGCAACACCAGTAGTTTCGATAGAAAATGTTCAGCCGCCACATAGTTTCGATTGACCATCTTAAACCTTCAGCTACTTCGATACCCCCAATCCAGGTCTGAAAAATGCTTCAAAAGCCTTACATCTTGAGATTTTGAAAGTGGAAATGTAGAACAGCAGTCACGAACCTGCTACACATCGATTTCTTCAAGTTTAACGTCTCAATGGCGGGTTTTTCTTGAGTTTAAGCAGATTCGAGAGCAATAAGAGCCACCATGACTCTGATACCACTTGTAGGTCCTGGACAGAACTGTAGACACAGATCTGCGAAGAAATGCTTCAAACAGTCCGGATCGAGAGGCGGAATCTCTGGATCCGGTATCACTCTCGAATCACAAATGGGTAGAGACGGGTGCGGGAATTACATACACGAAAACAAAAATATGAAAATGAAAAGAACAGATAATTGAAAGCATAAAACGTATGATTCTTTGATTGAAATGAAAATAAACGCTCGATCATACACTAACAATTAGTCTCACCCTAGGGTGAGCTCCCCCTGGGGTGGTGATTCCCTCTACAGACAGACTCACTCCTAGGGCATAATCTGCTATATATAGGAGGCCAAGCACATGCGCCTTGTTTTCCAAGCCACCGCCCAATGGGCCTGAAAAACAGGTATCGAAACTACTTAGTTTCGATTGAACAAATGTTCAACTGAAACTAGTAGTTTCGATTGAACAAAAGTTCAACCGAAACTAGTAGTTTCGATACTGTAATTTCGATTGACAGCATCAGTCTCAAATCTATACCCAACAATCTCCCCCTAGACTGATGCTATCAATTCTTGTCCGACTTTGTCTTTCGTCTTCATAGATTGACTGATGATCTAATGCCTTTCGTTGTGATTCTCCCCCTCAAGTGTAGACCATCCTATCTTGTAGGCAAATGATAAAGGTTTGAATCCCAAGTATTTAGCAGTAAATAACCATCTTTCTACAAGGATTCTTGACATTCTCGAACACTTGATCAACTTTTGCCTTCTGGCAACACCAGTAGTTTCGATAGAAAATGTTCAGCCGCCACATAGTTTCATTTGACCATGTTCAACCTTCAGCTACTTCGATACCCCCAATCCAGGTCTGAAAAATGCTTCAAAAGCCTTACATCTTGAGATTTTGAAAGTGGAAATGTAGAACAACAGTCACGAACCTGCTACATATCGATTTCTTCAAGTTTAACGTCTCAATGGCGGGTTTTTCTTGATTTTGAGCAGATTCGAGAACAATAAGAGCCACCATGGCTCTGATACCACTTGTAGGTCCTGGACAGAACTGTAGACACAGATCCGCGAAGAAATGCTTCAAACAGTCCGGTCGGAATCTCTGGATCCGGTATCACTCTCGAATCACAAATGGGTAGAGACGGGTGCGGGAATCACATACACGAACAGAAACATATGAGAATGAAAAGAACAGATAATTGAAAGCATAAAACGTATGATTCTTTGATTGAAATGAAATTAAACACTCGATCATACACTAACAATTAGTCTCACCCCAGGGTGAGCTCCCCCTGGGGTGGTGATTCCCTCTACAGACACACACTCACTCCTAGGGCATAATCTGCTATATATAGGAGGCCAAGCACATGCGCCTTGTTTTCCAAGCCACCACCCAATGTGCCTGAAAAACAGGTATCGAAACTACTTAGTTTCGATTGAACAAAAGTTCAACCGAAACTAGTAGTTTCGATACTGTAATTTTGATCGACAGCATCAGTCTCAAAATATACCCAACAATCTCCCCCTAGACTGATGCTATCAATACTTGTCCGACTCTGTCTTTCGTCTTCATAGATTGACTGATGATCCAATGCCTTTCGTTGTGATTCTCCCCCTCAAGTGTAGACCCTCCTATCTTGTAGGCAAATGATAAAGGTTTGAATCCCAAGTAATTAGCAGTAAATAACCATATTTCTACAAGGATTCTTGACATTCTCGAACACTTGATCAACTTTTGCCTTTCGGCAACACCAGTAGTTTCGATAGAAAATGTTCAGCCGCCACATAGTTTTGATTGACCATCTTCAACCTTCAGCTACTTCGATACCCCCAATCCAGGTTTGAAAAATGCTTCAAAAGCCTTACATCTTCAGGTTTTGAAAGTGGAAATGTAGAACAGCAGTCACGAACCTGCTACACATCGATTTCTTCAAGTTTAACGTCTCAATGGCGGGTTTTTCTTGATTTTGAGCAGATTCGAGAACAATAAGAGCCACCATGGCTCTGATACCACTTGTAGGTCCTGGACAGAACTGTAGACACAGATCCGCGAAGAAATGCTTCAAACAGTCCGGTCGGAATCTCTGGATCCGGTATCACTCTCGAATCACAAATGGGTAGAGACGGGTGCGGGAATCACATACACGAACAGAAACATATGAAAAATGAAAAGAACAGATAATTGAAAGCTTAAAATGTATGATTCTTTGATTGAAATGAAAATAAATGCTCGATCATACACTAACAATTAGTCTCACCCCAGGGTGAGCTCCCCCTGGGGTGGTGATTCCCTCTATAGACACACCCTCACTCCTAGGGCATAATCTGCTATATATAGGAGGCCAAGCACATGCGCCTTGTTTTCCAAGCCACCGCCCAATGGGCCTGAAAAACAGGTATCGAAACTACTTAATTTCGATTGAACAAAAGTTCAATCGAAACTAGTAGTTTCGATACTGTATTTCGATTGACAGCATCAGTCTCAAAATTATACCCAACAATCTCCCCCTAGACTGATGCTATCAATTCTTGTCCGACTCTGTCTTTCGTCTTCATAGATTGACTGATGATCTAATGCCTTTCGTTTTGATTCTCCCCCTCAAGTGTAGACCATCCTATCTTGTAGGCAAATGATAAAGGTTTGAATCCCAAGTATTTAGCAGTAAATAACCATCTTTCTACAAGGATTCTTGACATTCTCGAACACTTGATCAAATTTTGCCTTCTGGCAACACCAGTAGTTTCGATAGAAAATGTTCAGCCGCCACATAGTTTCGATTGGCCATCTTCAACCTTGAGCTACTTCGATACCCCCAATCCAGGTCTGAAAAATGCTTCAAAAGCCTTACATCTTGAGATTTTGAAAGTGGAAATGTAGAGCAGCGGTCACGAACCTGCTACACATCGATTTCTTCAAGTTTAACGTCTCAATGGAGGGTTTTTATTGATTTTGAGCAGATTCGAGAGCAATAAGAGCCACCATGACTCTGATACCACTTGTAGGTCCTGGACAGAACTGTAAACACAGATCTGCGAAGAAATGCTTCAAACAGTCCGGATCGAGAGGCGGAATCTCTGGATCCGGCATCACTCTCGAAACACAAATGGGTAGAGACGGGTGCGGGAATCACATACACGAACAGAAACATATGAAAATGAAAAGAACAGATAATTGAAAGCATAAAACATATGATTCTTTGATTGAAATGAACTTAAACGCTCGATCATACACTAACAATTAGTCTCACCCGAGGGTGAGCTCCCCCTGGGGTGGTGATTCCCTCTACAGACACACACTCACTCCTAGGGCATAATCTTCTATATATAGGAGGCCAAGCACATGCGCCTTGTTTTCCAAGCCACCACCCAATGGGCCTGAAAAACAGGTATCGAAACTACTTAGTTTCGATTGAACAAAAGTTCAACCGAAACTAGTAGTTTCGATACTGTAATTTCGATTGACAGCATCAGTCTCAAAATTATACCCAACAATCTCCCCCTAGACTGATGCTATCAATTCTTGTCCGACTCTGTCTTTCGTCTTCATAGATTGACTGATGATCCAATGCCTTTCGTTGTGATTCTCCCCCTCAAGTGTAGACCATCCTATCTTGTAGGCAAATGATAAAGGTTTGAATCCCAAGTATTTAGCAGTAAATAACCATCTTTCTACAAGGATTCTTGACATTCTCGAACACTTGATCAACTTTTGCCTTCTGGCAACACCAGTAGTTTCGATAGAAAATGTTCAGCCGCCACATAGTTTCGATTGACCATCTTCAACCTTCAGCTACTTCGATACCCCCAATCCAGGTCTGAAAAATGTTTCAAAAGCCTTACATCTTGAGATTTTGAAAGTGGAAATGTAGAACAACAGTCACGAACCTGCTACACATCGATTTCTTCAAGTTTAACATCTCAATGGCGGGTTTTTCTTGATTTTAAGCAGATTCGAGAGCAATAAGAGCCACCATGACTCTTATACCACTTGTAGGTCCTGGACAGAACTGTAGACATAGATCTGCGAAGAAATGCTTCAAACAGTCCGGATCGAGAGGCGGAATCTCTGGATCCGGTATCACTCTCGAATCACAAATGGGTAGAGACGAGTGCGGGAATCACATACACGAAAAGAAAAATATGAAAAAGAAAAGAACAGATAATTGAAAGCATAAAACGTATGATTCTTTGATTGAAATGAAAATAAATGCTCGATCATACACTAACAATTAGTCTCACCCTAGGGTGAGCTCCCCCTGGGGTGGTGATTCCCTCTACAGACACACTCACTCCTAGGGCATAATCTGCTATATATAGGAGGCCAAGCACATGCGCCTTGTTTTCCAAGCCACCGCACAATGGGCCTGAAAAACTGGTATCGAAACTACTTAGTTTCGATTGAACAAATGTTCAACTGAAACTAGTAGTTTCGATTGAACAAAAGTTCAACCGAAACTAGTAGTTTCGATACTGTAATTTCGATTGACAGCATCAGTCTCAAATCTATACCCAACACTCTCCCCCTAGACTGATGCTATCAATTCTTTTCCGACTTTGTCTTTCGTCTTCATAGATTGACTGATGATCTAATGCCTTTCGTTGTGATTCTCCCCCTCAAGTGTAGACCATCCTATCTTGTAGGCAAATGATAAAGGTTTGAATCCCAAGTATTTAGCAGTAAATAACCATCTTTCTACAAGGATTCTTGACATTCTCGAACACTTGATCAACTTTTGCCTTCTGGCAACACCAGTAGTTTCGATAGAAAATGTTTAGCCGCCACATAGTTTCATTTGACCATGTTCAACCTTCAGCTACTTCGATACCCCCAATCCAGGTCTGAAAAATGCTTCAAAAGCCTTACATCTTCAGATTTTGAAAGTGGAAATGTAGAACAACAGTCACGAACCTGCTACACATCGATTTCTTCAAGTTTAACGTCTCAATGGTGGGTTTTTCTTGATTTTGAGCAGATTCGAGAACAATAAGAGCCACCATGGCTCTGATACCACTTGTAGGTCCTGGACAGAACTGTAGACACAGATCTACGAAGAAATGCTTCAAACAGTCCGGATCGAGAGGCGGAATCTCTGGATCCGGTATCACTCTCGAATCACAAATGGGTAGAGACGGGTGCGGGAATCACATACACGAACAGAAACATATGAGAATGAAAAGAACAGATAATTGGAAGCATAAAACGTATGATTCTTTGATTGAAATGAAATTAAACGCTCGATCATACACTAACAATTAGTCTCACCCCAGGGTGAGCTCCCCCTGGGGTGGTGATTCCCACTACAGACACACACTCACTCCTAGGGCATAATCTGCTATATATAGGAGGCCAAGCACATGCGCCTTGTTTTCCAAGCCACCACCCAATGTGCCTGAAAAACATGTATCGAAACTGCTTAGTTTCGATTGAACAAAAGTTCAACCGAAACTAGTAGTTTCGATACTGTAATTTTGATCGACAGCATCAGTCTGAAAATATACCCAACAATCTCCCCCTAGACTGATGCTATCAATACTTGTCCGACTCTGTCTTACGTCTTCATAGATTGACTGATGATCCAATGCCTTTCGTTGTGATTCTCCCCCTCAAGTGTAGACCCTCCTATCTTGTAGGCAAATGATAAAGGTTTGAATCCCAAGTATGTAGCAGTAAATAACCATATTTCTACAAGGATTCTTGACATTCTCGAACACTTGATCAACTTTTGCCTTTCGGCAACACCAGTAGTTTCGATAGAAAATGTTCAGCCGCCACATAGTTTCGATTGACCATCTTCAACCTTCAGCTACTTCGATACCCCCAATCCAAGTCTGAAAAATGATTCAAAAGCCTTACATCTTCAGATTTTGAAAGTGGAAATGTAGAACAACAGTCACGAACCTGCTACACATCGATTTCTTCAAGTTTAACGTTTCAATGGCGGGTTTTTATTGATTTTGAGCAGATTCGAGAGCAATAAGAGCCACCATGGCTCTGATACCACTTGTAGGTCCTGGACAGAACTGTAGAAACAGATCTGCGGAGAAATGCTTCAAACAGTCCGGATCGAGAGGCGGAATCTCTGGATCCGGTATCACTCTCGAACCAAAAATGGGTAGAGACGGGTGCGGGAATCACATACACGAACAGAAACATATGAAAATGAAAAGAACAGATAATTGAAAGCAAAAAACGTATGATTCTTTGATTAAAATGAAAATAAACGCTCGATCATATGCTAACAATTAATCTCACCCCAGGGTGAGCTCCCCCTGGGGTGGTGATTCCCTCTACAGACACACACTCACTCCTAGGGCATAATCTGCTATATATAGGAGGCCAAACACATGCGCCTTGTTTTCCAAGCCACCGCCCAATGGGCCTGAAAAACAGGTATCGAAACTACTTAGTTTCGATTGAACAAATGTTTAGCCGAAACTAGTAGTTTCGATTGAAAAAAAGTTCAACCGAAACTAGTTGTTTCGATACTGTAATTTCGATTGACAGCATCAGTCTCAAAATTTTACACAACAGTGTGTGTTGAAACTTAGGATAGCACTTAAATGAATCAAATAGGTAGCATGTAGATAACAATGAACATAAGCACAAAAGTTAGTGAGTAGTGTGACACATAGACTATTAAGTATTGTATCATGTAGTGTAATTGCTTAGCATAACATGTAAAATATTCACATAAGGAGTAATCATGTAACATGTAATAGCATGGCATAGTATGGGTGTCCTAAGGTTATAGTCTAGGTCAAGAGTGTCTAATAACCTAATTCCCTATAACCAAGGCTCTGATACCAATCTGTCATACCCCAACCGACGGCGGAATACGTCGGGGCGGGACATGTAGACTGTTCATGAGCTCAAGGTTGACTAAATTGTAATATATTAAATCCATTTCAATTCAAATAAACATAAACCAATTCCAAAGTACATAAATGAAATACAAATTATTCTTGATTTAAAATTAACTAAGTCCCAAAGCCTATGTGTAGCAAGCCTTAATCAAACATTAGCACCTAAAACATGAATAAAATAAGGTCAACTAAAAGTTGGTGAGTGTATACATAGATAGTGTATAGATGTAAATAATCAAATCCTTACATAACATGATAAAATAAGGCATTTATGGGGAGCAACTATTGTGTAACTAAAGTACAATCAAACCTTTGTTACTAGCATGCAAATTGTGTTGTCGGTAACAATCACCCCAATCTGGGTGGGTTTGTCAGACTCAATAGATCTATCATTGTTAACCGTCGGCTTGAATTGTTAATGATTGCACATAAATTACACACAAACAGTTAACACATCTAGCACTCAAACATAAAGCTCAAATTTTGTATACATGAATGTAAAGAGGATTTGTGTTTGTGTAGTTTGTGTAAATGTAAGCAATTGTGTGTATAGAGTTCATGTTTCACTCCAAAATGTGTAAAAGAGTAAAAGGGGCTATGAATACTCACCTGTATCAAAGATGTTGATAGCACAAGAGACTAGGTATCCTTGCAACTCACAACGTTAACCTAGAGTGCATTGTATATGAATCTAGATTAATAATGCGCACAATTGTCTAAGGCGAAGTCTAGGATTGAAATGGATGTGTGTACAAAGGGTTTGAGTTGTAATATGTAAAGGAGTGTGTAGGTGATTGTGGTTTGTACTTGAATGGGTGTTTTATAAAATGAAAAATTGAAATGAATAGTTTTAGAATAATTGAATTAGGGTTTGGGTTTGAATAACTAAATAAATCAAATAATTTTTTTATTTATTTGTTTAGTTAAAAAAAATAGTGTGTAAGTTATATTTATTTAAATATAAAATAAATAAATATTTTTACTTATTTATTTATGAGAACGTGTCAAAAATATTGTACAGATATTTATACTAAATAAAATTTTAGACTCAAAGCGGATTATTAAGGTAAATTAATTTATCTAAATAAAAAGATAATGTATCTTTTAAAACCAAAGCAATGTAAATATATATTTAGGAATATCATATTTTGTTTAAACATAGTCTAAACCCTAATTAGAATATTAATGTAAAAATAATGAGAAACATGTTTTTAGGAAATTCTAATTTTTTTTTTATAAAACCAGTAGTTTAATTGTTTTAATTAAAATCTTAATAATCTTATTTATAGTAATCCTTTAAATGATTCATAAAATGTAAAAATAATTGTCCCTAATTAAAATTGATTCATTTTAGCACAATTTAGTTCTAAATGGATTTTGAGACTATAAAATAATTTTTATACATTTAAATTGTTGTTTAAAACTGATTTTAAAAAAATAAGCAGCTCACCCGGTTCGAACCCGGGTGGCTGTTGTGCGAGTCTCAGGCCGCAACCGCTGGACAAAGGGATGTATCCGTGAAACGAATCTGGTTCATATTACTATTATCGTGAACAAGGCAGGAGACCGGGTTCTGTGACAACACCGAGCGCAAAAAGGTGGGATGTGGGTTTTGAATCCACACCGTCTAGTTCCGTCGCACGCGCACTTAACCGGCTGAACTAGATGGCTCGCTGGTATTATCACTAGTTCCATAATTCTAAATACGTTAAATCAAATCGAGCAAAAACCCTAATGTTCTTATGTGCAGGTCGATTCAAAGGGTCAAGTAAAATCAAGTTGGGTTCCCTCTGTCATTATCAAATGATAGAGGGCTATTGGTCGGAATTAAACAACGATGCTAAAACATTAAACCTTACTTGAAATGGTTTCGTATTGAATGAGATCGAAAGAATGCAAAGTCTTGGTGTTCTTTGAGCTTGACAAGGTTCTAGAGGGGTAATGCAGGTTGGAAAAGGGTTGGGAGAGTTTGAGGAGGGTGGTGCGACGATGAGGGATGAGTTAATTCGATTAAACTATTTAGAAACGTATGATTTGATTTGGTCTTAACGGATGCCAACTGTCGGCTCAAAACACGCACGAATTCGAATGTTTAAGGATGAATTGGGTCGTGAAACAGGTCTGAATTCATAGGAGTATAGGTTGGGCGTGATTTACGGGATTGAAACCGCATTGATTTTATGAATTGAATGCTGGCTTGACACGGTTTGACTTTGTTTAGTCAAACTGTTTCAATTTGTTTGAATTTTGAATTCCACCGCCAAAATTGTCAAATTGTTATGGTTAATGGGTCTGGAAACGGTCGATAAACGTTTAGGCATGGATGGAAAGTTCAAAGCAGTCGTGCTTGATCGAATTACACGTTACATTGTGAGATGTTTGAAACTTTTGACTTTTTAAAGTCAAAGGGGGCGGTTTTCTTTGGGGTTCAAACTAGAAAAGGTTCAAAATGTAGAAGGGGTTCAAGACTACTTTCTTTACATATATAAAACATCGGGTTTTATTTATAGAATTTATAAAATTAATAACATCTTAATTATTGTTTAGTTACATATATAAAGAATTGTATTTTATTTTTCATAAAAATTTCAGTTAGTTAAATAGTTTAACAAAAAAAATATATATTTAAATATTCATTAAAAATATATATATGTAAGTGAAGGGTTTGAACTTTGAATTGATGTACGTCTAAATAATAAATAATGTGACATAAGGCGTTAAACAAATCCGGGGGGGGGGGGTGTTAGTGTTTATAGAATGAAGAAACAAAAATTATGGTCTGAAAATCATGGATGTTACAGTCTCCCCATGTTAAAGGAATTTTGTACCGAAATTTAATCAAGTGGAGGCTACTGAATCAAGAAGAAAGTGAGTTTGAGTTTTGATTGACGGTTTGAAGAGTATAGCAAGATTTAGGTCTAAAGCTCAAGTTAAGTATGAATGATATTAGTGGATTTTAGTTTCAAGAGAGTTAAGGAGAGATCTTTCGAGAAATCTAAAGGTGAAATTTATCACTTGGAATGGATTTGATAGAAATTTGTTGATTAGGGTTTGATTAAGGTCTAGTCAAATATGCTCAGGACTTGTCAGTAGGTAAGAGAGTTCACCAACATTGGTTTAGGCCAAAACTTCACGTGACACGAACAACGCTATTCCTGATGATATGATAGGGCACTTATATATAGGAAGTACCATCGGCGTATCCACCATGCCCTTGTCATATCACATTAGTTTCATTGCTATATATCACGATAGGTTTTTAGGTCATAACACACGACATAATTCACTATTTTTTCCATGCGCTGATTTTTTTATAATTACGTGTGCACCCGTAATTACTCAAATCATCGCATGGTCCGTATAGATCCTTCCTTGTGTGTGGGTCAAAAGGGGGCACAAATTCACTTAGTTCATGTCTATTGTCACACATATGAGTTGCTAATAAGTAACTATGTCCCTAAATTGGCAGGTCAGTTAGCAACTAAAGAGTAATAAGGTAGTATAACTTTAAGTTCCATAGGTTACTTGTGTTTGAACAAGAATACGTCAAAAACCGAGTTGTTTTAAAGTGTTACAACTTTCTCATGTTTGAACAAGGATACGTCAAACACCGAGTAGCTTCAATTTGTTATGGTTTTCAAATTTGGTGAACAAAGTGTATGACCATGCCTTGTGTATAATGTAATCAATTAATTGCAACAATTGTAAGCAATTTAGCTTCGTGTATAATGTAGCACCCAAGTTTCATGTATGATCTAGTGTGATGTAGCTTGTAATAAAATATGTGTCATGTGTAACGTGAATAATTTAGCACCAAGTTTCATGTATTATGTGATCAATTTAGTAAAATGTGTATTGCAAATAAACAAGTTTCATGTATTATGTGATCGTGCTGTGTATTTTGTGAACGTGCATACGTAAGTTATTGAATTTCGTGTGTGACGTATACAAACGAGTTTTGTATGTGATCTAGTGTCACAGACAAGCGTGTTGTTTGGCGTTCAAGTATAATGTGGTTAGTTAGGGTTTATTTTATTTTATTTTTTTTGCTATTTAAATCTCGTTGAATTTTGTAGGGATGGTTAACCCCCTACGCGAAATGGATCGTCTCTTGAAGCTGCAAGTGAAAGGTAACGAGGAGGTTTTGAAAACATTCGGGGAAATGTGTTTACAATTAGTGATCTTTTTTTGAAAA
Source organism: Smallanthus sonchifolius (assembly GCA_023525975.1). Taxonomy (NCBI): domain Eukaryota; kingdom Viridiplantae; phylum Streptophyta; class Magnoliopsida; order Asterales; family Asteraceae; genus Smallanthus; species Smallanthus sonchifolius. The sequence continues at coordinate 33,207,347 of CM042045.1, forward strand.
TAGGAAATTGTAAATTGTTCTTGGTTGTAGATATATAAAGTGGTGAAACTATTGAGTTACATAATCTAAATTGTAAGGCCCCAAACCCGGGAGGCCCCACTTGTTGGATTTACTCATTCACAAACAGTTCTTAAACATGAATATCAAATAACGCAGCGGAAAATTTCATTCAAACATAACGTCATCATTGTTCATACATGCGGAAGCGTAAACATTGTTTAATACATAAATACATCATAACAAAACATAACGGGATGCCAATCTTCATAGTCAGTCTGGTAACTCCTCTCGCTAGCCAAGCATCACCGTCCATCCTTATAACCTGCCTTAACCTGAATGTGCACACTAAAAAGTCAGCTACGCTGGTGAGTTCTAATTTTATCATAAAACCTTAACTTCAAATAATTTGCCAAAAACATAACTTCATACTTCATTTAATAAAAGCGTACGTAAAATAATGCAATAACAAAACATAACACTTCTTAAACATAAGTCACCGAACATATCGAATCTGCGCCTTCTCGTAACCGTCAAATCCAAACGTCACATACTGGCTGAATAACCTAAAGATCACCACCACTAGGCCCATCAATCACCGTACTGTCCTTCGGGTGAAGAACTCCTAGGGCCCGATACTTAGGTTATTCAACACTACTTCAAGCACGGCATCACAAGGATGACACGTACCAAACTTCAAGCACTGCGCCCCGTAGGGCACAAGTACCAAACTTCAAGCACGACTACCCCGTAAGGTAAATCGTACCAAACTTCAAGGATCACGATAATCTCCTTGGCGACCGTCATCGCCCCAGTTGTACAACAGTTGGCCGGCCACAGAGTCCCCTAAAAGGTAAAGGCCCATACCATACTTCCCATACCCTTAACCTTCATTCCCTAAGAAATATTGGCAGATTCGTTCGTTTGTGACTTTCGTAAACCTTCGCTTCTTTTACTTCAAAACTTCAGTTAAAGCATTCGTACGTTTTATTAAAAACATTCATTCATTCATAAACACTTCATAAACTTCATAAACTTCTTTTGGCAAAATATTTCATAAACACTTCTTTCATAACCCTTCCTTCCAAAACTTCGTTCATAAACATCATTTTATAAAACGTCACATACAACATTCATAAACATCGTTTTATAAAATAGTCACATCGTTACGTATGCACACCAGCCCAAAAACATTATTAAAACATTTAAAAGAGGGCTTCTAGAACTCACCTTATAAGCTAGTCTCGGTTGTCCTAAACAAAGGTCCAACAACGTCACTTCCGATCTGAATTGATTAGTTAAATACCAGTTAGACCCATACCGACTCTAACGGTTTAACCATTCTAAACATACTAACTTTACTTAACCCGTCTGATGCCTGCGCACTTAGCAAGTGCGCAGGGGCTTGTTCTTGCGTACTTAATAAGTGCGCAGACTTTGCTTCATGCGTACTTGATAAATACGCAGTACCTTCTTCATGCGTACTTGATAAGTACGCATGACCCTCTTCATGCGTACTTGATAAGTACGCAGTTCTCTCTTCCTGCGTACTTGATAAGTACGCAGGACCTGCTCCGTGCGTACTTGATAAGTGCGCACGACCTGTTCTTCGCAAAAACCCTAACTTTCTCATTCGGGTCTGATCACGTCAAGATCCCGAACCTGTTTACATTCAAACGTTCGTTTTCCATTAAGGAACTCAAATCTATGTTTATCTTTCAGTTTTATCCGTGAAAACGTTACCTTTTCACCCAAAACCCGAAAAACCCAAAAACGAACAAAAACTCAGATTTAGGCCCGATCGTTACCTGAATCGAGTTTCTGATCCGGAGGTTCTTCTCACGAGCTCTGGAGCAACACACTTCTCAAATCTCAGGTCGATCCGCCAACTTTCTTTCTCTACGGTTTCTCTCTCTAGAAGGTGCAAATGAGAGAAATAGGTGGTGATCTTGGCTATTTATAGGGGAGGCTCCCCTTCCAGCCCGCCGACCCATCCGGCCCGACCCGACATGCCTCGTTCCTTTATTCCATTATTTTAACTGTCGTTTTATTTTTGGGATGTTACAAGTCTACCCCCCTTACAATAGGTTTCGTCCCCGAAACCTATCATAAGTCAAATAGATGAGGGTACGACTCCCTCATTTCCTTCTCCGTTTCCCAAGTGACTTCCGATCCCTTTCGATATTTCCATTGGACTTTAACCAATTGGATAATCTTATTACGCAAACGCTTCTCCTTCTTGTCTATGATGGCCACGGGTTCTTCGATGTAATTAAGGCTGTTGTCGACCTCGATGTCAGTAAGTGGTACGTGAGCTGATTCATCCGCCAAACACTTTCGCAAGTGTGATACATGGAAGGTAGGATGAATCCCACTTAACTCATCAGGCAACTCTAACCAATAAGCGACCTCACCAACCCGTGCCATTATCCTGAATGGTTCGACGAACCTCGGACTTAACTTTCCTCTCTTCCTGAATCGTATTATTCCCTTCCAGGATGACACTTTCAACATTACTCTGTCCCCAACATCAAACTCAATAGGCCTTCGTCGTTTATCCGCATAGGATTTCTGACGATCTTGTGCGGCCTTCATTCATGCTTTGATTTGATCAAACCTTTCTGACGTTTCCCTTACTACTTCAAGACTCCCTAATTCCTTTTGTCCAATCTCACCCCAACAAATCGGGGTCCTACATCTCCTCCCATATAACATTTCGTAAAGCGGCATGCCTATAGTCGTGTGGTGACTATTGTTGTATGAAAATTCGGCTAACGGCAGATGACTGTCCCAACTGTCGCCAAAATCGATAATACAAGCACGAAGCATATCCTCCAAGGTCTGAATAGTCCTTTCGGACTGACCATCCGTTTGTGGGTGGTATGCCGTGCTGATATTAAGCCTCGTGCCCATCGCATCGTGAAATCTTTTCCAGAACCTCGATGTGAATCGTGTGTCCCGGTCAGATACGATCGTCAAAGGCATCCCATGCCGTGCTACTACTTCGTTAATAAAAACCTCTGCTAACCTTTCCGACGAGAACGTCTCGCGAATAGGTAGGAATGAGCACTCTTTGTTAAACGGTCCACAATTACCCAAATGGTATCATGACCTTTAGCTGTGCGAGGTAGCTTAGTTATGAAGTCCATGGTAATGTGTTCCCACTTCCATTCCGGTATATCAAGTGGTTGAATCTTTCCATACGGTTTCTGGTGTTCGGCCTTTACTTGTGAGCAAGTCAAGCATTTGCTTACATACCTTGTCACCTCAAGTTTCATCCCAGGCCATAAGTATTCCTTCCTCAGATCTTGGTACATTGTATTGGTACCAGGATGGATAGAGTACCGAGACTTATGAGCCTCATCCAAGATTTTGGTTCTAAGTTCGCCACCCATAGGTATCCATACCCATCCAAAACGTGTCCTAACACCAAGGGTGTTATATTCCAACTTGTCCTGTTGGCCAACCATCCTTTCCTTCTTTATGTTTTCTTCTTTAAGTGCCTCATCTTGAGCCTTTTCAATTTCTCTCATCACATCCGATGTTACCACCAACTGGCAAGCTTTCACCCTAATAGGAGTAGGCACATCCTTTCGGCTTAGAGCGTTAGCCACCACGTTTGCCTTTCCAGGGTGGTACATTATTTCACAGTCATAGTCTTTCAACAGTTCCAACCATCGCCTCTGCCTCATATTAAGTTCCTTTTGTTCGAAGAAGTACTTCAAACTTTTGTGGTCGGAGTAAATAGTAAACTTCACCCCGTAAAGGTAGTGCCTCCAGATTTTTAATGTGAATATGACAGCAGCAAGTTCCAAATCGTGAGTCGGATAATTAGCTTCGTGAACCTTCAACTGCCGTGACGCATACGCGATCACTCTCCCGCGTTGCATCAACACGCATCCCAGTCCCTGACCCGAAGCGTCAGAGTATACCACTAAGTCTTCATTGCCCTCGGGAAGGGCCAAGACTGGAGCTCGGGTTAGCCTCTCCTTCAATTCCTTAAACGCCTCATCTTGGGTCCAATCTCACCCCAACAAATTGGGGTCCTGCATCTCCTCCCATATAACATTTCGTAAAGCGGCATGCCTATAGTCGTGTGGTGACTATTGTTGTATGAAAATTCGGCTAACGGCAGATGACTGTCCCAACTGTCGCCAAAATCGATAATACAAGCACGAAGCATATCCTCCAAGGTCTGAATAGTCCTTTCGGACTGACCATCCGTTTGTGGGTGGTATGCCGTGCTGATATTAAGCCTCGTGCCCATCGCATCGTGAAATCTTTTCCAGAACCTCGATGTGAATCGTGTGTCCCGGTCAGATACGATCGTCAAAGGCATCCCATGCCGTGCTACTACTTCGTTAATAAAAACCTCTGCTAACCTTTCCGACGAGAACGTCTCGCGAATAGGTAGGAAATGAGCACTCTTTGTTAAACGGTCCACAATTACCCAAATGGTATCATGACCTTTAGCTGTGCGAGGTAGCTTAGTTATGAAGTCCATGGTAATGTGTTCCCACTTCCATTCCGGTATATCAAGTGGTTGAATCTTTCCATACGGTTTCTGGTGTTCGGCCTTTACTTGTGAGCAAGTCAAGCATTTGCTTACATACCTTGTCACCTCAATTTTCATCCCAGGCCACAAGTATTCCTTCCTCAGATCTTGGTACATTGTATTGGTACCATGATGGATAGAGTACCGAGACTTATGAGCCTCATCCAAGATTTTGGTTCTAAGTTCGCCACCCATAGGTATCCATACCCATCCAAAACGTGTCCTAACACCAAGGGTGTTATATTCCAACTTGTCCTGTTGGCCAACCATCCTTTCCTTCTTTATGTTTTCTTCTTTAAGTGCCTCATCTTGAGCCTTTTCAATTTCTCTCATCACATCCGATGTTACCACCAACTGGCAAGCTTTCACCCTAATAGGAGTAGGCACATCCTTTCGGCTTAGAGCGTTAGCCACCACGTTTGCCTTTCCAGGGTGGTACATTATTTCACAGTCATAGTCTTTCAACAGTTCCAACCATCGCCTCTGCCTCATATTAAGTTCCTTTTGTTCGAAGAAGTACTTCAAACTTTTGTGGTCGGAGTAAATAGTAAACTTCACCCCGTAAAGGTAGTGCCTCCAGATTTTTAATGTGAATATGACAGCAGCAAGTTCCAAATCGTGAGTCGGATAATTAGCTTCGTGAACCTTCAACTGCCGTGACGCATACGCGATCACTCTCCCGCGTTGCATCAACACGCATCCCAGTCCCTGACCCGAAGCGTCAGAGTATACCACTAAGTCTTCATTGCCCTCAGGAAGGGCCAAGACTGGAGCTCGGGTTAGCCTCTCCTTCAATTCCTTAAACGCCTCATCTTGGGTCGAACCCCATTCATACTTTGCCTCTTTCCGTGTCAACTTTGTCAACGGCGAAGCTATTTTTGAGAAATCCTGGATGAATCTCCGATAGTAGCCTGCCAATCCCAAGAAACTGCGGATTTCAGTTGGCGTCTTAGGAATGTTTCATTCCTTTACCGTCACTATCTTTGCTGGGTCTACCATAATGCTGTTCGGGTTAATTACGTGACCTAGGAATTGGACTTCCCTAAGCCAGAACGCGCATTTGGAGAACTTAGCATACAACTTTTCCTTCTTCAGAGCTTCCAATACTTCCTTCAAGTGACACGCGTGATCACCCTCATTCTTGGAGTAGATGAGGATATCATCGATGAACACGATTACCGATCGATCCAGCATTGGTCGACAAGCCATATTCATCAAATCCATGAACGCTGCGGGCGCGTTCGTCAATTCGAAAGACATTCCGCGGAACTCGAAATGTCCATAACGCGTGCGAAATGCAGTTTTCGGTATGTCTTCTTCCCTCACCTTCAAATGATGGTACCCGGACCGAAGGTCGATTTTTGAGAACCAACTTGCGCCTTGCAATTGATCAAACAGGTCGTCGATCCTTGGTAAAGGGTACTTGTTCTTCACCGTACGTTTATTCAACTCGCGATAATCAATACACATTCTCATCGAACCGTCTTTCTTCCCGACTCATATGACCATTTTCCCCACAATTGTAGCATTTGTAGCCTTGCGGGCATTCACGGGAGTAATGTCCGGTCTTGCCGCATTTAAAGCACAGATTCGATCCTAACCGACATTCACCCGCATGTCTTACCCACATTTCCCACAGACTGTCGTCTCGCCTACCCTGGCCTGCTTGTCCCGAGCCCCAAACAACTTCCCACCCGATCGTTTAGCGGGAAAACTCAACTTCTTCTTAGGCTCTTCAATGGCAACGACATTCAGCGCCAGATCATCAAATACCACGCCGCTCAGTTCTACTACCGAATTATAGGTGCGGACTTGGTCCGGCAGCCCTTGAATGTAGCATGATATCTTTCTTTCCTCAGTCGTGACAAGATGTGGCACCAGACGTGCCAGTTCATTGAATCGGGTTGTGTATTGCCGGTGCGTCATGCTCCCGGCTTTCAAACCCAGAAATTCCCTCTCTACCTTCTCAATCTCGTTCCTTGGCCAGAAATTCTTGATCACCAAAGTTTTCAAGTCAGCCCACATCATCGCATCCACAACCTCGCTCCCTTTTGCTTGACGTACACCTTCCCACCAATGGGATGCTTCCTCTATAAAGGAGTTGGCAACAAATTTTACAACTTGATCCGTTCGACATTCTCTCAGACGAATGGCAGCCTCCATACGGATCACCCAATCAAACGTAGCCACCGTTTCCTTCTTCCCAGTCAAGACCGGTGGGTCACATGCCTTAAAGGACTTATAGTCGCAACCACGGTTAAGCGGTGCGTTAATTGCCTTAGTGTTCGGGGTACCAACTGTCGTGTTGGACCCACCAGTCTCGTTAACCTTCTTCATCGCTTCAGCTAACAGACCTGGCAGAGAAGCCTTCATTAACTCGGAGAACTCTCGAGCTATAGCTGCCCTTACTTCTGGTTCAAAAGTGAAAGGTTGTTCTTCAACCTATGTCTGCTCAGCTCAATGCACACTAACCGCTGGTTCAGTGTGAACACTTCCTTCTTCACTATACTCTTGGCGTGCAGGGGTCCTGCCACGCCCACCATTTCGGCCACCGGTATGACCACCGGTACGGCCACCACGCCTTCCGCTTCCTTTCCTTGCCATTTCGTTATATAAGACAAGAAATCCAACGTCATCACGCTAGTTAACAAATAGAATTCAATAAGCACTGTAAGATGTTAATATACACTGGCCGTCTGCAATTAACCATTACACTACCTTTCGATTTCTATTTGACCACCTTTGTGATTCCATCAAAACACAAGTCCTTACCTAACCCTTTCTAAGGCATTCTATATATGTAAATATATACACTACCTTCATACCTGATGCTGTGGCTCGAGTTACCCGTACTGGCATCCGCTTTCGGTCCCATTCACAGTTTAAGTTCAGACACTGGGAGTGACCTGAATCTCTCAAACTATTACTCTGAAACCAACTTGTAAGGCCCCAAACCCGGGAGGCCCCACTTGTTGGATTTACCCATTCGCAAACAGTTCTTAAACATGAATATCAAATAACGCAGCGGAAAATTTCATTCAAACATAACGTCATCATTGTTCATACATGCGGAAGCGTAAACAATGTTTAATACATAAATACATCATAACTAAACATAACGGGATGCCAGTCTTCATAGTCAGTCGGGTAACTCCTCTCGCTAGCCAAGCATTACCGTCCATCCTCATAACCTGCCTTAACCTGAATTTGCACACTAAAAAGTCAGCTACGCTGGTGAGTTCTAGTTTTATCATAAAACCTTAACTTCAAATAATTTTCCAAAAACATAACTTCATACTTCATTTAATAAAAGCGTACGTAAAATAATGCAATAACAAAACATAACACTTCTTAAACATAAGTCAACGAACATATCGAATCTGCTCCTTCTCGTAACCGTCAAATCCAAACGTCACATACTGCTGAATAACCTAAAGATCACCACCACTAGGCCCATCAATCACCGTACTGTCCTTCGGGTGAAGAACTCCTAGAGCCCGATACTTAGGTTACTCAACACTACTTCAAGCACGGCATCACAAGGATGACACGTACCAAACTTCAAGCACTGCGCCCCGTAGGGCACAAGTACCAAACTTCAAGCACGACTACCCCGTAAGGTAAATAGTACCAAACTTCAGGATCACGATAATCCCCTTGGCGACCGTCATCGCCCCAGTTGTACAACAGTTGGCCGGCCACAGAGGCCCCTAAAAGGTAAAGGCCCATACCATACTTCCCATACCCTTAACCTTCATTCCCTAAGTAATATTGGCAGATTCGTTCGTTTGTGACTTTCGTAAACCTTCGCTTCTTTTACTTCAAAACTTCAGTTAAAGCATTCGTACGTTTTATTAAAAACATTCATTCATTCATAAACTTCATATACTTCATAAACTTCTTTTGGCAAAATATTTCATAAACACTTCTTTCATAACCCTTCCTTCCAAAACTTCGTTCATAAACATCATTTTATAAAACGTCACATACAACATTCATAAACATCGTTTTATAAAATAGTCACATCGTTACGTATGCACACCAGCTCAAAAACATTATTAAAACATTTAAAAGAGGGCTTCTAGAACTCACCTTATAAGCTAGTCTCGGTTGTCCTAAACAAAGGTCCAACAACGTCACTTCCGATCTGAATTGATTAGTTAAATACACATCAGACCCATACCGACTCTAACAGTTTAACCATTCTAAACATACTAACTTTACTTAACCCGTCTGATGCATGCGCACTTAGCAAGTGCGCAGGGGCTTGTTCTTGCGTACTTAATAAGTGCGCAGACTTTGCTTCATGCGTACTTGATAAATACGCAGTACCTTCTTCATGCGTACTTGATAAGTACGCATGACCCTCTTCATGCGTACTTGATAAGTACGCAGTGCTCTCTTCCTGCGTACTTGATAAGTACGCAGGACCTGCCCCGTGCGTACTTGATAAGTGCGCACGACCTGTTCTTCGCAAAAACCCTAACTTTCTCATTCGGGTCTGATCACGTCAAGATCCCGAACCTGTTTACATTCAAACGTTCGTTTTCCATTAAGGAACTCAAATCTATGTTTATCTTTCAGTTTTATCCGTGAAAACGTTACCTTTTCACCCAAAACCCGAAAAACCCAAAAACGAACAAAAACTCAGATTTAGGCCCGATCGTTACCTGAATCGAGTTTCTGATCTGGAGGTTCTTCTCACGAGCTATGGAGCAACACACTTCTCAAATCTCGGTTTGATCCGCCAACTTTCTCTCTCTACGGTTTCTCTCTCTAGAAGGTGCAAATGAGAGAAATGGGTGGTGACCTTGGCTATTTATAGGGGAGGCTCCCCTTCCAGCCCGCCGACCCATCCGGCCCGACCCGACATGCCTCGTTCGTTTATTCCGTTATTTTAACTGTCGTTTTATTTTTGGGATGTTACATAAATAATTAGACAGTTTATAGGAAAAACTTTTTTTTAAATTTTCCATTATTATAAGGAGAATAGTTTTAGGAGAATTTATTGGCTAATCAAGTAGTTGTATATTAATTTAGCAAGGTTTTAAAAATAATTACTTTAATGAGGAAAATCATACTTATTTATCAATTTGAAGTAATATTTTTATAAAATAGGTTGTATTAAGTTCCCTTGCAAAGTGAAAATGTTTATGGGAAATTTATAATTTTGATACTCTTTTAAAAGTTTGATAAACATTTGGTTTGAAAATAACGAGGTTGTTTAAATCTAACATGATGATCTGTTTACGAAGGAGATTGCCAGTAGTGTACTAAATCGTGTTGAATGAAGAAAGTGATACTTGGAGGATCTTGATCAAAATATGATGGATGTAATTCACATTCAACGTATTAAATCAATGAATAAGAGTTGGAAAAATATAAAATTTATTAAATGCTAAAAAGGGTAAACATTGTTCAAAACATAGGGGAAATGGTTCTCAAACTGGAAATTTAAAGACCATAAATATGAATTTATGTTAATGTCTCTGGTTGCTATGGTCACCAAGACGAGTACCGCTATGGTCACTCGGGTAGCCGATCTGGCTTCAGCTCTAGCTGTTTTCGTGCGATTCTCCAGTATTTCTTTTTCGAGGATGGAGATTAACTCCTTTTGGTACCCTAATTGGTTTGCTAGGCTATCCATTCTTTGTCCTTGCAAGTCGTGCATTATCTCTTGTTCTATCCTTTGCCTCTCGAACTCAGAGGTCCTCACATATTGGTGAACGTCATCGATTGGAATTCCCATAGTACTAGTGGGTGCCATGGTACGCCTTGACCAAGGGTTAGGATGGTACGGGTCGGGCATTAGATATGGGTCTCTTAGTGGGGGTGGTAACTGAGTGTGTAGATGGGGGTGTCTGATGCTGGTTTTTGCGTGGGGGTGATCCAGATGCTCGAAGTCTTGGGCCAGTGTTCCATACGTTAAACCTTGGCCTGACAGTTGGGGTGTTGGTGACCGATACACGGGTAACCCAATGTCTTCTTCCCAATTAGACTCTGCTCCGAGACGGTATACCGGGGAGGAAGGAGGGTAGGAGTCCATGTCTAGCAGAAAAACAATGTAAAGGTTGTAAGCGATAATAAAAAACTGAGTGTTAAATATAGGAGTTCTCATAGGTTTAGAGTTTGACTAGTCATAACACCGAGTCTTCATAATAGTATTTTAGAAATAAACTTGACCTATAAGCAATGTATCCCAGAGGAGAATTCCCAGGAAAGAGGGGTGGGTCACTAGGACACACTTAAGTACCTTGTCTTTCCTTAGCCAGAATCCCTCATGGGCTTACATACTCTTCCAGCCATCATGTATTAATAACACTATTGTTGGGCTCATGGTCATGATGGGAATTGTTGTAGACCGGGCTTTGAGGCCCGAAAGTAAGGTTTGTTTATTTCAACAGTCTTCTTCTTCTTGAAGGGTAAATGGGCTTCTTGTTTATTATTAATGGGCATTAGGCCCAATAGTTTAGATTTTGATCACGAGAGATGGTGACATTATGTGTGTGAGATTAAGGATGTATGAAGAACTAAGTGTGTATAAGTGTGTGTTGAAACTTAGGATATCACTTAAATGAATCAAATAGGTAGCATGTAGATAACAATGAACATAAGCACAAAAGTTAGTGAGTAGTGTGACACATAGACTATTAAGTACTGTATCATGTAGTGTAATTGCTTAGCATAACATGTAAAATATTCACATAAGGAGTAATCATGTAACATGTAATAGCATGTCATAGTATGGGTGTCCTAAGGTTATAGTTTAGGTCAAGAGTGTCAAATAACCTAATTCCCTATAACCAAGGCTCTGATACCAATCTGTCACACCCCAACCGACGGCGAAATATGTCGGGGCGGGACATGTAGACTGTTCATGAGCTCAAGATTGACTAAATTGTAATATATTAAATCCATTTCAATTCAAACAAACATAAACCAATTCCAAAGTACATAAATGAAATACAAATTATTCTTGATTTAAAATTAACTAAGTCCCAAAGCCTATGTGTAGCAAGCCTTGATCAAACATTAGCACCAGAAACATGAATAAAATAAGGTCAACTAAAAAGTTGATGAGAATACACAGGTTTATACATAGATAGTGTATAGATGTAAATAATCAAATCCTTACATAACATGATAAAATAAGGCATTTATGGGGAGCAACTATTGTGTAACTAAAGTACAATCAAACCTTTGTAACTAGCATGCAAATTGTGTTGTCAGTAACAATCACCCCAATCTGGGTGGGTTTGTCAGACTCAATAGATCTATCATTGTTAACCGTCGGCTTGAATAGTTAATGATTGCACATAAATCACACACAAACAGTTAACACATCTAGCACTCAAACATAAAGCTCAAATTTTGTATACATGAATGTAAAGAGGATTTGTGTTTGTGTAGTTTGTGTAAATGTAAGCAATTGTGTGTATAGAGTTCATGTTTCACCCTAAAAAGTGTAAAAGAGTAAAAAGGGCTATGTAATACTCACCTGTATCAAAGATGTTGATAGCACAAGAGACTAGGTATCAAAGTGATCCTTGTGTTTGTGTAGTTTGTCTAAATGTAACCCAGACTGTTTATAAAACCAGTAGTTTAATTGTTTTAATTAAAATCTTAATAATCCTAATTATAATAAACCTTTAAATGATTCATAAAATGTAAAAATAATTGTCCCTAATTAAAATTGATTCATTTTAGCACAATTTAGTTCTAAATGGATTTTGAGACAATAAAATAATTTTTATACATTTAAATTGTTGTTTAAAACTGATTTTAAAAAAATAAGCAGCTCACCCGGTTCGAACCCGGGTGGCTGTTGTGCAAGTCTCAGGCCGCAACCGCTGGACCAAGGGATGTATCCCTGAAACGAATCTGGTTCATATTACTATTATCGTGAAAAAGGCAGGAGACCGGGTTCTGTGACAACACCGAGCGCAAAAAGAAGGTGGGATGTGGGTTTCGAATCCACACCATCTAGTTCAGTCGCACTCGCACTTAATCGGCTGAACTAGATGGCTCGCTGGTATTATCACTAGTTCCATAATTATAAATACGTTAAATCAAATCGAGCAAAAACCGTAATGTTCTTATGTGCAGGTCGATTCAAAGGTTCAAGTAAAGTCAAGTTGGGTTCCCTCTGTCATTATCAATTGATAGAGGGCTATTGGTCAGAATTAAACAACGATTCTAAAACATTAAACCTTACTTGAAATGGTTTCGTATTGAATGAGATCGAAAGAATGCAAAGTCTTGGTGTTCTTTGAGCTTAACAAGGTTCTAGAGGGGTAATGCATGTCGGAAAAGGGTTGGGAGAGTTTGAGGAGGGTGGTGCGACGATGAGGGATGAGTTAATTCGATTAAACTATTTAGAAAAGTATGATTTGATTTGGTCTTAACGGATGCCAACTGTCAGCTCAAAACACGCACGAATTCGAATGTTTAAGGATGAATTGGGTCGTGAAACAGGTCTGAATTCATAGAAGTATAGGCTGGGCGTGATTTACGAGATTGAAACCGCGTTGATTTCATGAATTGAATGCTGGCTTGACACGGTTTGACTTTGATTAGTCAAACTGTTTCAATTTGTTTGAATTTCGAATTCCACCGCTAAGATTGTCAAATTGTTATGGTTAATGGGTCTGGAAACGGTCGATAAACGTTTAGGCATGGATGGAAAGTTCAAAGCAGTCGTGCTTGATTGAATTACACGTTACATTGTGAGATGTTTGAAGCTTTTGACTTTTTAAAGTCAAAGGGGCGGTTTTCTTTGGGGTTCAAACTAGAAAAGGTTCAAAATGTAGAAGGGGTTCAAGACTACTTTCTTTAAATACATAAAACATCGGGTTTTATTTATAGAATTTATAAAATTTATAACATCTTAATTATTGTTTGATTAATTACATATATAAAGAATTGTATTTTATTTTTCATAAAAATTTCAATTAATTAAATAGTTTAACAAAAAAAAATATATTTACATATTCATTAAATATATATATATATATATATATATATATGTAAGTGAAGGGTTTGAACTTTGAATTGATGTACGTCTAAATAATAAATAATGTGACATAAGGCGTTGAACAAATGCAGGGGGGTTAGTGTTTATAGAATGAAGAAACAAAAATTATGGTCTGAAAATCATGGATGTTACAAAGAACTTCTTCCTGAGGAATTAAATCGAGAAGGTGGAAAGAGAGTTTCTGGGATTTAAAGCTGGAAGTAAAACACATCGGCAATACACTACCAGATTCAACGAATTGGCACGTCTGGTGCCGCATCTGATCACGACTGAGGAGAGAAAGATTACTTTCTACATCCAAGGTTTGCCGGATAAGGTCTGTACTTTCATTAAAGCAAACACCCCTAGCACCTATGATTCGGTGGTGGAACTCAGTGGTGTAGTGTATGATGACCCGGCACTAAATGATGTTGCCATTGAGGAACCCAAAAAGAAACCAAGCTTCCAAAACAAACGAACAGGTGGAAAGATGTTTGGGGCTCGTGATAAGAGGGCTCGGGTGGAGGAGATAACGAAGTGTAATAAGTGTGGGAAGGAACATATGAGTGAGTGTAGACTGGGATCCAATCTATGCTTCAGGTGTGGCAAGACTGGACACTACTCACGTGAATGTCCCCAGCTCTTCAAATGCTACAACTGTGGGGAGAGTGGTCATATGAGCCGGGAATGCACCAAGCCCAGGATGGGTGAAGCCGGGAAGGGTAAAGGCCCGGAGAAGAAAGAAGAGAGGCCCGAGCAAAGACTCGTGCGTACGCGCTGATGCAAGACCAGGCCAGGGTGGACCCGATGTGGCGTCAGGTACGTTCATCCTTGACAACACTTTTGTTTCTGTGTTATTTGATTCGGGTTCCAGTAAGAGTTTTATATCTGTGACTTTTTTGTAAACGAGTGAAGTACACTGTCAGTAAGCTAGAAAGGGCCTTTAGCGTAGAAACCGCTGAGGGTAGAACTGCGAGAGTGATCGATGTAGTTGACAACTCCACGATAAAAATAGAAGGTCATAGGTTCCTTGTCAGATTGTTTGTTATGGTATTGGGAGGGTTTGATGTCGTGTTGGGTATGTTTTGGTTAACTGCCAACGAAGCACAAATCATATGTAAACGAAAGATAATCCGGCTCAAGGCTCCGGTTGGTAGTAAAGTCGAGGTCTTTGGAGATCGTGACGCCCCGATGCCAAACGTCATCTCGATGATTAAGGCAACAAATTACTTGAGGCGCGGATGCGAGGCTTATCTGGTGTACATAATTGACAAGTGTAAGGAAGTGAAGGAATTAGATGATGTACCCGTGGTACGCGAGTACCCGGAGGTGTTTCCAGAGGATTTGCCTGGGATACCACCCGAGAGAGAGATTGAATTTTGAATCGACTTAGTACCAGATGCCCAGCCCGTGGCTAAGGCTCCATATCGATTAGCACCAGTGGAGATGAAATAACTTATGGCCCAATTAGACGAACTACTTGAGAAGGGATTATACAACCGAGCATCTCGCCTTGGGTGCTCCGGTGTTGTTTGTGAAGAAGAAGGATGGTTCGATGAGAATGTGTATTGATTATCGCGAGTTGAACAAACAAACGGTGAAGAACAAGTACCCTTTACCAAGGATCGATGACCTGTTCGATTAATTTCAAGGCGCAAGTTGGTTCTCAAAAATCGACCTTCGATCCGGGTACCATCAGTTGAAGGTGAGGGAAGAAGACATACCGAAAACTGCATTCCGTACGCGTTATGGATTGACGAACGCCCCCGCAGCGTTCATGGATTTGATGAATAGGGTATGTCGACCGATGCTGGACCGATCGGTAATTGTGTTCATCGATGATATCCTCATCTACTCCAAGAATGAGGGTGATCACGCATGTCACTTAAAGGAGGTGTTGGAGGCTCTGAAGAAGGAAAGGTTGTATGCTAAGTTCTCCAAATGCGCGTTCTGGCTTAGGGAAGTCCAGTTCCTAGGTCACGTCATCAACCCGAACGGCATTATGGTTGACCCAGCAAAGATAATGACGGTAAGGGAATGGAATATTCCTAAGACGCCAACTGAAATCCGCAGTTTCTTGGGATTGGCAGGCTACTATCTGACGCTTCCGGTCAAGGACTAGGGTGCGTGTTGATGCAACGCGGTAGAGTGATTGCATATGCGTCGCAGTAGTTGAAAGTTCACGAAGTTAACTATCCGACTCATGATTTGGAACTTACTAATGTCGTATTTGCATTGAAAATCTGGAGGCACTACCTCTACGGGGTGAAGTTTACTATTTACTCCGACCACAAAAGTTTGAAGTACTTCTTCGAATAAAGAGAGCTTAATATGAGGCAGAGACAATGGTTGGAACTCCTGAAAGATTATGACTGTGAAATCATATACCACCCTAGAAAGGCAAACGTGGTGGATGGCGCTCCAATTCGAAAGGATGTGATTGCTCCTATTAGAGTGAAAGCTTGCCAGTTGGTAGTAACATCAGATGTGATGAGGAAAATTGAAAGAGCTCAACATGAAGCACTTAAGGAAGAAAACATAAATAAGGAAAGGATTGTTGGCCAATAGGACAAGTTGGAATATAACACCCTTGGTGTTAGGACACGTTTTGGGCGGGTATGGATACCTATGAGTGGCGAGCTTAGAACCAAGATCTTGGATGAGGCTCATAAGTCTCGTTACTCTATTGTCACACCCCGCCAAGGCGGAAACGCGAGGCGTAACATTCATGGTTTCCAAAGCATATGATTACCGCAAACACATACATGTAGTTGGATACATAATCGAGTTTAAAATGTTTACATCACAAAATATCAACTTGAGTTTACAAAAGTGTAAGATTTTGCAAATATGACTCATGACCATGAGTTATACAAGTAAATCCTCTAAAAGTCGTATCCATCATGCATGCATGTAACCTACATTGCTTAGTTGAAGACCACGTTCAATTTCCTGAAAACATACTTAAAAGTGTCAACATGAGGTTGGTGAGTTCACAAATCATTATCAAGAGTTATCATAAATCCAATGTTTAAACATGATCATTTTCCGTTCAAAACACTTTATATGTATAACCAATGTATTAGGACATAGATTTGTAATGACAAAAGCTTGTAATAGTTAGATTTTATGTCTTTATGTTTTTGGTATGTAATTGTTTAAAAGTTGCTAAGTGTTTAACTAGTGAGCGTAGAGGCGAACTTGTTAAGTTCGCCTGGTCTATCAGAGGCGAACTTAATAAGTTCGCTTAGGTATAATTGAGGCGAACTTGTTAAGTTCGCTTAATCTGTTTCAGGCGAACTTAACAAGTTCGCTTACAGCAGGTGTGTTTCTATATATAGGTGTTACAGAGTCATTAGAAGAGATCGATCCAGAAATAGAAAAACTTGTCTGATTGAGTTTGTAACCACAGTGATTTGGAATATATCGAGAAGTTTATTTACGCGTGTTGTTGGAATTGTCAATTAGTATACAAACGTTAATACGAAGGATTCCGCACTTCGTGTTATAGAAACGTCATATCATGAGTTCGATCAGTAGTTGAGTTACCTGGACCTACAAGTGGTATCAGAGCTTATGCTCGTGAATTAAGTACGATTCTCGATGATTAGTGACGGTTTTTGTGTACAATTCGACAAGAAATTCAACATTTTTGAAGTTTCTGCAACAATGGAGTTTTTCAAGTTCTTGAAGATCGTTTCTTTGCTGAATTCGTGATTTTGGAAGGGTTTTTTTTACGAAATTAGTCCGATAGAACTGTTCTATTTGATAAAATTTACAATCCTACGGTTCAATTTCCTTAAATTCCATCAATTCTCTGAGAAATCATGAATTTTGAAGGTTTCAGTTCGTGTTTGGGTGAAGAATCGTTTGAATCTGTTACAGCAGTTTAAGCGAACTTGCTGAGTTCCTGTGCAGGCGAACTTAGCAAGCGAACTTATTAAGTTCGCTTCTCACATTTCAAGCGAACTTAGCTGTTAAGCGAACTTACCGGATTTCCTCCTTAAGCGAACTTGTCTTGTTCGCCCGATCTTAAGTTCGCTTAGTTCTCCCTAAAGCGAACTTATTAAGTTCGCCTCAGGGTAAAACAGCTCAAGACTTAGAAATTTTTCAGAAATTTTTTTTTAACATGGCAAATATGATTCAAGTCACAAACATGTTCAATTATGACAATGAGATAGGTACATCTCAAAAACCTCCGAAGTTGCTGAATCTAGCTGATTATTCAAATTGGAAAGATCGGTTTGACCAATTCGTCTCTTTTACCGATACTAGTTTGTGGATTCCAATTTTGGAAGGATATACACACCCTACTTATTCATGGATGGGAAAAGATGATGTTCCAAAACCAGTGTCAGCTTTATCTACTGAAGAGAAGCTGTTATTTGATCGAGAAAAGAAAGCAATGGCTAGCATTTCGATATCTCTACCTAAGGAAATTTATCACAGTTTTAAACAGTTCAAGTCTTCTCAACAACTATGGGAAGCCCTACAGAAAAGGTGTGAAGGGAGTTTAGATGTGAAGAAAAGTAGAAAAGAGTTACTAAAGAAGCAGTTCTTAGTTTTTAAACATTTTCAGAATGAGTCTTTGGATGATCTTGCTACAAGATTCTATCATCTTCTTAGTGAACTGGATAGTGCATCTGTGGTATATGAGACTGAGGAAATCAATGATAAATTCTTGGAGGCTTTACCATCAAAGTTTGATGTGTATACGGTTTTGATCAAAGAAAATGTTAAGTACAAAACCATGTCTCTTGAAGAAGTCCTAGGGAAGATCCAGTCACATGACATGAATTTGAAAAAGAAAGAGACTAATTTGGAGCATATCCAGGATCCCTCGATGTATTTTGCCAAATCTGTTGGTAAATCTGGTACTGGAGTGGCATTCTTTTCTGGTGATGCTCAAGAGTCTTCAAATGATCAGTGTTCTGGAGTTCCAATCTGTTCTGGTCATACAAGCCATTCTGGATTTTCTGCTACTACTGCTTCAAAATCATCTGGATCTCATGTGAATCAGAAAGTTGCTGATGATTATTTGGCTATGTTTTCTTCATTTATGGCATCATATGAGAATTTCATTGGAGGAAAAATACATGATCCTGAGGTAATAGAAGAAGATTTCAGACAGATTGACCCTGTTGATCTGGAAGAAATGAATATCCAATAGAATATGGCCATGTTAATGAGACAAGCTAAAGATTTCTTGAAGAGAACTGGGAGAAAATATATTGGTTCAAATAGTCGATCGCGTATGGGTTTTGATAAGAGCAAAGTTAGGTGTTACAACTGCCAAGAGTATGGTCACTTTGCTAAGGAGTGTGTGAAACCAAAGGTAGAGTTTGATTCTCAAAAGAAGCAATCTAACTTTCAGCATAATAGGAATCAGCCACATGGTTCATCTGGTAATCAAAATCATGGTCCTTCTGGAAATACAAATCATACATCTGCATCATTAGCTTTAGTTGCTCAAAATGACGAAAACTATGATTGGGGAATTCATCTGGAAGATTTGGTGGGTGCTGTGAGTCAAGCTTTTGTTGCAGAAATTCATTCAGAAAAACCAGAAGAGTCTACTGATGATGAAAGTTCTAGTGATGATTCATGTGATGGTGATAGTGTTCCAAGTGTTGATGATGAGGAAGAAAGAGAGCAAAGTAGTGATTCTGATGTTGTGACAGGGGTTGCTGAGGAAGAAATTGTTCTTACAGAAAATGCGTCAGTTGGTAAAGATTCAGAAAACATTCCAATTGCCAAAGTATTCATGGCAGACATGTCTGACCTGACTAAGGTAAAAGACTCTGTTTGTCATATATTTTGTTCTAATTGTATCTCTGTTAAAGATAAACTACAAAAAGTCATGGATGATAACACAAATTTGATTTGTGACATGAAATCAATGCATTCAGTTAATCAGAAACTGAAAGATAATGATAAACTGTGCATTGATAGAATTGAATATTTGAAAAGAGATTTAAATTCTCTTGGGTTAAAATACAAAGAGCAGGGTTATCATCTAGACATGGCTTATGCTGAAATTGAAAAACGTAATGAAGTAGTTGCTCAAAAGAACAAGGAGATTTCTGAAAAAGAATCTGAGGTGATAAAGTTACATAGAAAGTTGGAACAGTTTGAGAATTCATCTGTAGTGTTGGATTATTTTAATGCTAATGCTGATCCCACAAAAAGAGTTGCTGGTATTGGGTTTGTTCCTCCTCCGTTCAATGGGAATTATGTAGTTGAACCTGAAATAATTCATGAAGAGGAGATTGATCCCAAGACAGTATTAAAAGTGAATCCAGTGACGGGTGAAGACATGGTGTATGATTCTGATACAGAGGATGAAGTATTTGATGATTCAAAGGTTGAAGGCATTCCGAGAGAGGTGAAAATTGAGGAACCAAAGATTGTAAAGAATGTTACTCGGGATAGGTGCATTTTGACTGAACCTAAAGAGGTGAAAGTGGTTCAAACTAAACTTTCTCCAATCTTACAGTCAAGTGGGTTTGTGGTGGCTGGTTTTCAAAAGGTAAATTCTTCAAAGGTGCCAAAACAGACTTATGTTCCTAAGAAGCCGCTAAATTGTTCAAGGCATTCCTCTGAAGCTTATTCTTCTGACGGTTCTTCAAATTCAAAGAAAACATCTTATTTCAGAAGTTATCAAGAAAGAAGAGTGTGCTTTCATTGCAATGAGCCTGGTCATATTTTGATTAATTGTCCATACAAGAACAAGGGTAAACTGAAGACTGTTCCTTCACAACCGAAAGTGGTGAATATTCTGAAAAGGAAAGATGAGGGAAAATCGTCTTCTAGTTTGGGAAAAGATATGACTGGACGATCTTTTGTTAATTCCCTTGGAATTAAACAACAGAATACATTGCATGCTAAATCTTTTGTATGCAGAGAAAATCTTGAGATTCCAAAAGTTGGGATTTCAAAAGATACTTTTCAGGAGGTTAAATTGTCCAGACCTCAAAGAAGAAGGAGAAACAGAAAATTAAAGAAAATTTTGGAAACATCTGAATCTGACAATAATTTTTCAAATAATGTTTCTAAAAATAATAAAAATGGTTCTTCTTTGAAAAGGTCTGATTGTCAAACTTCTGTTCCAACAGTGAATGATAAAATTGATTGTAAATTACAAGAAGTTGTTTATTTTGATCAATCTGGACGATCCAAGACCACGATGGCTTGGGTACCACTTTCTAACTGATTCTCGTTGTTTATGTAGGGACAACCAACGAGGACTATCAACAATACATGGTATGTGGATAGTGGTTGCTCTCGACATATGACAGGGAATGTGAAATTACTTGAGGATGTGATTAAAATTGATGGTGGTTATGTCGCTTTTGCGGGTAATAAAGGCGGGTACATAACAGGCCAGGGAACGTTAAAGAACGACAAAATAAAATTTGAAAAGGTGAATTATGTTGAGCAGCTGGAACACAATCTTTTAAGCGTATCACAAGTCTGTGACAAGAAGTTTTCGTTCCATTTCAACGATCATGAATGTTATATTCTGAAACCGGGTTTTGTGATTCCTGATGAATGGATTCTTATGAAGGCTCCAAGGAGAAATGACACGTATGTCCTTGACATGAGTGTCGCCACTACAACGGATTCAATTCCAACATGTTTACTCTCCAAGGCGTCGGAATCTGATTCAATATTGTGGCACAGGAAGCTAGCTCACATAAACTACAGGAAGATGAACTACATTGTTAGGAATTATCTTGTGCTTGGAGTTCCGAAAATGAAAATCTCAGTTTCTGATGATTGTATTCCGTGCAAGAAGGGGAAGCAAAGAAAGAAATCTCACAAATCGAAGTCGACAAATTCTATCGTAACTCCTTTGGAGTTGCTGCATATGGATTTGTTCGGTCCTATCAGTATTAGGAGCATTGGTGGGAAATCGTATTGTTTGGTCGTAACTGATGATTATTCCAGATTTTCGTGGGTTAAGTTTCTTTCCTCTAAAGCTGAAACCACTGAGTTGGTACAATACTTAATCCTGGGTTTGGAAAATTTATTCAATCTGAAAGTCAGAAGAATCAGGAGTGACAATGGCAGCGAATTTAAGAATAGCAAAATGGGCTTATTCTGTTTACAAAAAGGAATTCATCATGAATTCAATGCGCCATATGTTCCTCAACAGAACGGTGTCGCTGAACGAAAGAACAGGACGTTGGTCGAAACAGCTCGCACGATGCTTGCAGATTCTAAGCTTCCAGTCACCTTTTGGGCTGAAGCTGTGAATACTGCGTGTCATGTTTTGAACCGGGTCTTGACCGTCAAGCGACGTAACAAGACTTGCTATGAATTGTTAAACAATCGAAAGCCGAATCTGGAATCCTTATTACCTTTTGGTAATCCGTGTACCCTACTGAAGGTTAGAGATGTCCCAACAAAATTCAGTACAAAGGCTATTGAAAGGATTTTTCTGGGGTATGTGGCAAATTCAACTACCAAGAGGGTTTATAACAAAGAGACACGCCAAGTTGAAGAATGGTTCCATATTGACTGTTCAAATCGGTCTTTACCACAAATGGCGATTGGTCTGGATTGGGCATTTGATTATGAAAACTTATTCAAGTCTTTTCATTTACCTTTTGACATTTCTGATGAAGATGCTGTTGTTCTTTATGATTCTTGTCAAGATGCACAGCATAATGGATTTCTACCAAATGCAGTTCCCAATTCATCGATTCCATCTACTTCTGCTCCCGATCCTAATGTTGCTTCTTGTTTCGGTACGTAAGATTCAGAAAGTGAGGAGGATAATGCTATTTTTCAAGATTCTTCTGCTGATCCGTTGTTGAGTGATGATCCATTACCTTCGACACAAGATCAGGGGGAGATTCCAACAAATTTAGACTCGGAAATTCCAATTCCTCAAGATTATTCTTATCAATCTGACTCTACTCAAGTTGATGTATTGCCGGTTCCTGAGGTCGCATCCATCAAGGAACACAAAGATCATCCCGTAACAAATATAATTGGAAATTTACAGGATGGAGTGAAAACTCGTTCTCTTGTTGACAATACTTGTTTGTATTCTTGCATTAAAGATTCTGGTGTTCTTGATGATTGCTCACATTCTTGCTTTATTTCACAGGTTGAACCCAAGAATGTAGAAATGGCTTTACATGACAATAACTGGATAGAAGCTATGCAGGAAGAACTAGCTCAATTTGATAAACTGAAGGTTTGGAATCTTGTTGATTTACCGCATGGTGCGTATCCGATAGGAACAAAATGGGTGTTTAAATGTAAAAAGGACGATCGAGGTGTCGTGGTACGCAATAAGGCAAGATTAGTTGTCCAGGGCTTCAATCAACAAGAAGGAATTGATTACACCGAAGTTTATGCGCCGGTTGCAAGGCTTGAAGCTATAAGGCTGTTTCTAGCTTTTGCTTCCTTTAAAGGTTTTAAGGTGTTTCAATTAGATGTCAAGAGTGCATTTTTATATGGAAAGGTCAAGGAGGAAGTCTATGTGTGTCAGCCGCTGGGGTTTGAAGATCCACTGAATCCAAACATGGTTTTCAAGCTAGATAAGGCCCTCTATGGTCTTCATCAGGCTCCTCGTGCGTGGTATGAGACTTTATCTACACATCTTTTGGCGAATGACTTTGTTCGTGGAAAGATAGACTCGACCTTATTCATAAAGAAATCAGGGGGAGATTACCTACTGGTACAAATTTATGTGGATGATATTATATTTGGCTCGACAAATGAAGGGTTGTGCAAAAAATTTGAGGGTGTTATGAAGTCGAAATTTGAAATGTCTGCTATGGGAGAGTTATCGTTTTTCTTAGGTTTACAAGTAAATCAAAAGGAAGATGGTTTCTTTATTCATCAGTCCAAGTATGTCAAAGACATCTTGAGCTGGTTCAAGATGGAGGACTGTACTTCATACGATACTCCAATTCCGGTCAATCATAAGTTAAATTCTGACCCGGAAGGAAAAGATGTGGACTGTCGACTTTACAGAGCTATGATTGGATCCCTCATGAACTTAACCGCTTCAAGGCCGGATATAATGTTCGCCGTGTGTATCTGTTCCAGATTTCAGGCAAAGCCAAAAGAATCTCACTTAATTGCTATGAAAAGAATCTTTCGGTATTTAAAAGGAAAACAACGTTTAGGGCTATGGTATCCTCATGGTTCTAACTTTGATTTCAATGCTTATACTGATTCTGATTTTGGTGGTTGTTGTCTGGACAGGAAATCTACAACAGGTGGTTGCCAGTTCTTAGGTAATCGACTTGTATCCTGGCAATGCAAAAAGCAAACCACAGTCTCAATTTCAACATGCGAAGCAGAATACATCGCTGCTGCAAGTTGCTGTTCACAGATCCTGTGGATACAACAACAATTGAGAGATTACGGTTTGAATTTCACAGGAACCCCTATGTTTATTGATAACAATGCTACTATGTCAATAATGAATAATCATGTTAAACATAGTAAAACTAAGCACATCGAAATTCGATATCATTTTATACGTGATTGTGCAGAGAAAAGGTTGATTGAGCTGGTCAAGGTACATACTGAAGATAATTTTGCTGATTTGTTTACTAAGGCATTTGATCGTACCAGGTTTGAATTCCTAATTAAAATGATTGGTATGATCAATCCCGAATAAAAATTTTTCAAATTCAGAATTTCATGGAAAAATTTTCTTTTAGGTTCTTTTATTGCTTTATTACATTTCTGCAGTTACATTTTCAGTCAAAAAGTCTAAATTATAAAAAGTCAAAACAAATTGAAAAATATAAAATTTGACATCATTTGAGGTTAGAGAAGAAATGATAGTGCATCAGTGATTAGTTCATTTCACACGACCTTAGTAGACCTTGATATATGAATGATTAAAATAAGTTGATCTGATCTAAATTTCAAAGTCTGCATAAATAAGAAATGATAGTGTTATGAATGTTCTATTCTTAATAATTTGTTTTAAAATTTGTGTATAAAATTTGAAACTTGAATTGTCAATAGGCTAAAAGCGTTTTGAAACTAATAGTAGTGTGAAAATTAAATATAATATGATTACATCTGTGATTTAAACCCATTTTATGCCTGGGTGTGTGTGTTAAAAGATCACTATCAGATAAAGAATATTAGCTTTTAATAAGGACTTTTCTATGAGATCAGTTTCGGGTTATGTCCTTAGCACTATTCATTCGATTTGTTTCAGTTCCCATGTCCCGAAAAGCATGCAATTTGAAGTATAATCAAGATATGTACTTGACAACATCTGTCAATCATATACTAGCCCTTGGATCATATTGATACATTATCTTTACTGATTCCATTGAATTCATAATCCAGATAACAGTTGGATCCACGTACCTGAATCTTATGATTCCACAAATATAAGCCAAAGCATTGAATCATTCGATTCTGAATCTCATTGATTCCTATACAATCCAATTTGGATTCTGTTATTCATATGCTAAGTGATGTCTCCTCATTCTGAATATTCGAAAAATCTTTAGTAAAATCTTATATGTGTCTTGAAGATAGTGCATTTATTTTCTATTTGGCATATATGTGGGGTACACGATGGGTATCATCTAAATGGTACTAAATCAAATGAATTTGAAGAATAAACGCTTATAGTTTCAAATAATATAATATTGACAATTTTAAGAATTCAGGATTTATATTTCAAATTCGGTATAAATAAAAGAGCATTTTATAACCTGATCTTATTTACTTTGAAATTTATCGCGTATCATTTCAAATATTATTCAAATTGAATGAGTTTCAAAATGAAAAAAGATGCAATATGCACAAAATTGAGTTGAATGGTCTCTTACTATAGGTTACCCTTTGTTATTGATAGTGCATTTATTTTCTATTTGGCATATATGTGGGGTACACGATGGGTATCATCTAAATGGTACTAAATCAAATGAATTTGGAGAATAAACGCTTATAGTTTCAAATAATATAATATTGACAATTTTAAGAATTCAGGCTTTATATTTCAAATTCGGTATAAATAAAAGAGCATTTTATAACCTGATCTTATTTACTTTGAAATTTATCGCGTATCATTTCAAATATTATTCAAATTGAATGAGTTTCAAAATGAAAAAAGATGCAATATGCACAAAATTGAGTTGAATGGTCTCTTACTATAGGTTACCCTTTGTTATTGATAGTGCATTTATTTTCTATTTGGCATATATGTGGGGTACACGATGGGTATCATCTAAATGGTACTAAATCAAATGAATTTGGAGAATAAACGCTTATAGTTTCAAATAATATAATATTGACAATTTTAAGAATTCAGGCTTTATATTTCAAATTCGGTATAAATAAAAGAGCATTTTATAACCTGATCTTATTTACTTTGAAATTTATCGCGTATCATTTCAAATATTATTCAAATTGAATGAGTTTCAAAATGAAAAAAGATGCAATATGCACAAAATTGAGTTGAATGGTCTCAATTTCAACATGCGAAGCAGAATACATCGCTGCTGCAAGTTGTTGTTCATAGATCCTGTGGATACAACAACAATTGAGAGATTACGGTTTGAATTTCACAGGAACCCCTATGTTTATTGATAACAATGCTACTATGTCAATAATGAATAATCCTGTTAAACATAGTAAAACTAAGCACATCGAAATTCGATATCATTTTATACGTGATTGTGCAGAGAAAAGGTTGATTGAGCTGGTCAAGGTACATACTGAAGATAATTTTGCTGATTTGTTTACTAAGGCATTTGATCGTACCAGGTTTGAATTCCTAATTAAAATGATTGGTATGATCAATCCCGAATAAAAATTTTTCAAATTCAGAATTTCATGGAAAAATTTTCTTTTAGGTTCTTTTATTGCTTTATTACATTTCTGCAGTTACATTTTCAGTCAAAAAGTCTAAATTATAAAAAGTCAAAACAAATTGAAAAATATAAAATTTGACATCATTTGAGGTTAGAGAAGAAATGATAGTACATCAGTGATTAGTTCATTTCACACGACCTTAGTAGACCTTGATATATGAATGATTAAAATAAGTTGATCTGATCTAAATTTCAAAGTCTGCATAAATAAGAAATGATAGTGTTATGAATGTTCTATTCTTAATAATTTGTTTTAAAATTTGCGTATAAAATTTGAAACTTGAATTGTCAATAGGCTAAAAGCGTTTTGAAACTAATAGTAGTGTGAAAATTAAATATAATATGATTACATCTGTGATTTAAACCCATTTTATGCCTGGGTGTGTGTGTTAAAAGATCACTATCAGATAAAGAATATTAGCTTTTAATAAGGATTTTTCTATGAGATCAGTTTCGGGTTATGTCCTTAGCACTATTCATTCGATTTGCTTCAGTGCCCATGTCCCGAAAAGCATGCAATTTGAAGTATAATCAAGATATGTACTTGACAACATCTGTCAATCATATACTAGCCCTTGGATCATATTGATACATTATCTTTACTGATTCCATTGAATTCATAATCCAGATAACAGTTGGATCCACGTACCTGAATCTTATGATTCCACAAATATAAGCCAAAGCATTGAATCATTCGATTCTGAATCTCATTGATTCCTATACAATCCAATTTGGATTCTGTTATTCATATGCTAAGTGATGTCTCCTCATTCTGAATATTCGGAAAATCTTTAGTAAAATCTTATATGTGTCTTGAAGATAGTGCATTTATTTTCTATTTGGCATATATGTGGGGTACACGATGGGTTTCATCTAAATGGTACTAAATCAAATGAATTTGGAGAATAAACGCTTATAGTTTCAAATAATATAATATTGACAATTTTAAGAATTCAGGCTTTATATTTCAAATTCGGTATAAATAAAAGAGCATTTTATAACCTGATCTTATTTACTTTGAAATTTATCGCGTATCATTTCAAATATTATTCAAATTGAATGAGTTTCAAAATGAAAAAAGATGCAATATGCACAAAATTGAGTTGAATGGTCTCTTACTATAGGTTACCATTTGTTATTGATAATATGTGTGATGAATTAATTGAATACTGATATGATCTTCTTGCTCATGATGTTCAAACCAAAAATATGTCATTTCAGTTTATTAAAAGAAAAACCAAAAATATGTGATTCTGTTTGTACAGAGAAAAACCAAAAATATGTGATTCAGTTTGTACAGAGAAAAATCAAAAATATGTGTTTCCGTCTGTATAGATAAAATTCAAAAAGATTTGATTTTTCCTTTTCATGAAATTCTAAACTTTTATTAAAATTGTTCGGGATTGGATCAAATATGTGTTGCTGACGGAAGTTCAAGATTTGAAAGGTTGAAGTTGGTAAAATTTGTGTTCAAGGCAAAAAGGTTGAAAAAGTAATTAAGTTCGTCTGTGAACAGTGAAGCGAACTTAATATGTTCGCTTAAATAGGTGAAGCGAACTTAATTTTCAGTCTCGGGTGAAGCGAACTTAAGGGTGAAGCGAACTTATCTTGTTCGCCGAAGGCTTGTTAAGCGAACTTAACAAGTTCGCTTATTTAAGCGAACTTAACCTGAATAAGTGTTGAATCAGGCGAACTTGTCTCATCGTCGTCTTCCTCAGAACAAGCGAACTTACCAGCGAACTTGCCCAAATTTCTCAAAAATTTTAATTTGTGTTGTGAGTGTTAATTTCTGGTTGCATCTTGATCGAAATTGAAGTGCGAGTCTAACAAAGGTATTTTCGTTGGATTTCATCGGCTAAATTGAGTGTATTCAAAGATTTTGAGTCTCGGTTTTCGTCGGCTTGGTTCAAGGACGATTTTGACCTAAGTTTTGACCGAGATATCAAATTGATCATCGTTTTTGGTCTTAATGTGATATTAGATTGATTGGATATGCTTATTTCATGTTCTGATATCGATTTGCCGGAAAGTTAAAATTCAGTGTTTGAATTTGAAACGTCTCAGGTTCAAGCGAACTTGTCAGGCGAACTTATTAAGTTCGCCTCTTGCACTACTAAGCGAACTTATTAAGTTCGCCTAGGGGTCAGAAGTGAAAAGGACTTGGTGATTTTTTGTGTGTTTGAAAATTTTTTTTGTTTGAAATTTTTTTTAAATTTTTGTTGATTGTTTTGTTTGAGTGTTTTATTATATGTGTATCATATATGTGTACGTATTCTAATATTTGTTAAGTTGTCCAATATTTTCACAGATGGCTCGTCGTGTCGAATACAAGCATAATCAAGTGGCGTTGTTAGATCCAAATTTGCCTGAAGCAGTTCACTATCAGGGCATTATCAATTTTCTGAATAGATCAAGACTACATGTTGCATTATCTGTGGATCCTTATATTAGTTTGGTGTACATCCAACAATTCTGGGATACTGTACATCAAGATATCGATGTGGAACCACATGTCCTTCGTGCAACAGTCAATAATACAGAGATTGCTATTTCAGAAGAGACAATTCGTGCTGCTCTAGTTTTGGGAGGCAATGCTGAAGATCCAATATCTTATCCCAATACTCTTATTATGGGTTGTTTTCAAAGGATGGGATATCGTGGAAGACAAAATGATACACAAGCTAGGAAAGGTGGATTAGTGGGAGAATGGAGGTACTTTATGCATGTGATTATACAATGCATCTCTCCACGAAAGGCTGGTACAGATGGCTTGAAGATGGCTCTTCAAACAGCGATGGTGGCCTTAACTTTGAATAAAATATTCAATTTTCCGCTTTATTTTTATCGGGAGATGGTAATGCAGATAAATCCGGCTGAAGGTCAAGGTTTCTTGATGTATCCACGATTCATTCAAATGATACTCAATCATCTTATTCCGGATCTTCCACAACATGCCATACGATTGACTTTGACTCCGATGTCAAAACGTATCTTTACAGATTGTACAAAGGTGAAACAGCAAAATGCTGCGTTGATTCCAGTTAATACACCACTGTTTGGGCACTTAATCAATCCTGATTATGTTGCACCACCTAATGATAATTGGTTTCATCCCAATGAACTTGTTCAAGTTCAAGGAGTTAATGTTCAACCATAAACACAGCAACAACCACAACAACAACCTGCACAACAACAACAGATACAAGTTCCACAAATTCAAGTTCAACAACCATAAATACATGTTCCTGTACAACCTCAAATTCCTATTCCTGAACAAGTTCCTATTCCACAGGCTGCAGTTAATATTCCTATTCAGGAACCAGTTCTAGAAGAGGTCGTTCATGATCCTAATCAAGATATGGGTATGAACATGGATGATTTTGTTGATGAAGCTGTGAACTCGCCCATTCATGAACAAGAAGGGAATGTGGTGACAGACGCTGAGTCTAGTTCCAGTTCAAGTGATACAACATCATCTGATGATGACAGCACTGATTCTGATGAATCTAGAGATTTTTCTCCAGGTCATTATGAACGGTTGGCTGCTATTCCACTGGCTAATGCTGGAAAACGCATTAAATCTCAAGCCAGACGACCACGACGCAAGTCGGTTCGGGATCCTCCCTCCGGATCAGTACTTGGTAAAAGATCGTTGGTAGATGAAAGTTCTGACACTGATAGTGACTTTAATCCTGATCCTTCACGTCAAAAGTTAATGTCTGCGTCGATTGCTGCTGCACAATATTCTCAAGGAGTTGAGGATGCAAATTTTGTTGCTTCTCTGTTAGTTACTCCTCCAAGATCTAAAGATCCATCTCCAGTTCCATCTCCTGTTCCTACAGAGATTCCTACTACTTCGAGTCCTTCCATTCCACAATCAACAGCTGGTCTATCAAAGCCTTCTGATTCTGACAGGATTACTTTCCTTGAATCTCAACTGCTTACTTTACAAACACAAGTTAATTCTCTTGTCTCTATTGATTCTCAACGACAGCTGGTGATTCAGACTCAAGCTCAACAGATTGCTGATATGCAAGCATTAGTGTCCAAACTCGTTCAGCGTCTTGACGCTCAGGGGGAGTTGAGGATACCTGATACTTGTCACACTGAATCAATACAAAGACGTGATGATGAAGACAATGATCCTGCTGGAAATATTGAGGGTGATCATCAATACACTGACGCTAATCCTATATCTAGAGTTCAGGGGGAGTCGACATCACAATCTCTTTAAGGAAACAAAGACAAAGATACTTCGGGTACTAATGAAGAAGAAATTCTGTTATTAGAATTCTTTCAAGATTCAGAAGAAGAGGAAGCTGAAAAGATTGAATGTCTTGATGACATTGATGATTTATTCAATGACATGGAAGATGATATGTCAGACACTGAGATAGAACAAGGAGAAATAGTGGAGATAGAAATAGAGAAAGATAAAGACAGTGTTACATATGAAGGCTGTGACGGTCTTAAGGTGCCGTATAACTTCATCCAAGAGGATGTTGTTCCTGAGTTCTCTTATGATGGAATAACTGACTCTATGGACTCTATTGAAGATGTCACATTGCCTGATGATACAGCTGACTCAAAGATGGATACTGATGATGAGAATCTTCAATTCAATAAGGGTGCTGAAACTGAAACTACTCACACTGAGTCTCCAAAGATTAATGAAGAACCTGTGATGTATAGAGATACAGGAATGACACGAGAACAGTGGAGAGAAGTAGTAAATAGTTGGATAAGGTACTACCCAAGTCTCCAGTACAACCTGCTCAGAAAGAGAAATATGTGAATAAAGAGCAGTGTATAGGAAGGATCATTAGTTGGTTCTATGATGGTGAATCAAAATTGTTTGTAATCAAACGATCTGATGGCGTTCAATACTTAAAGCCAAGGATCAAATATTTCAATACCTTGCCGAGGTGTGAAATAAATGGTCTAGCTTCAAAGCCACTCATAAATAGATCGAAGAATGGTTTGGCTGATGTGATAGCAAACCTGATAAAGAAAGAAGGTGTGACACCCGACAATTCAGGTCAATATCCGTACATGTTATAAACAAGTTTACATTATAATTGTTTTTGTGATTTACTTAATTTCACAAACAAGGACATTAAGGCCTAACAAAAACCGTACATGGTCTCATTTCATATTTTGGTAATTCTAGGAGTTACCGGTTCACGTACCAGGATAACCCGACTAAATACGAACACTAGTGGTTAAAATTACACTTAAATCAAATGGTTTGATTTATTTAAATCCCAACCCACTTGCTTGACTTTCTCGACCGAAAGTCAGGGGAGCCATTCCCCCACTTGCTAATTCACTCAAATTCAGATAAAAACCATACCTCCTCAATCGAAATCCCACAATCCCTTTCATACTTCTCATTTTCTTACGGCAAATTCCCAATTCTCCTTCAAGTCGAAGTCCAGTTTAAGGTAAAAATCCACCGTATTTCGGTGCTATAAGAAGAGTTCCAAGTGTTGTCTCAAGAATCAAGATAAGGAGCTCAAGATCATTCTCTATTTCCCTGAAAATCATCATTCTCTGTTTGAGGTAAAAACTCGATATTATCCATTTCATTTTCTTTAAAATCGTAGCTGAGCATACAAAAGGTTCAATCGCAAGTAAGATAACAAGAAAAGTGTGTCAAATTCAAGATTTGAACATAAAAATATACAGGACGAATTCTGTCAATCAAAGTGCAGTAATCGAAACTAGGAGTTTCGATACCTGTTATTCAATCGAAACTAGGAGTTTCGATACCTATTCAATCGAAACTAGGAGTTTCGATACAAGTTTACTCAATCGAAACTAGGAGTTTCGATACTAGTTGTTCAATCGAAACTAGGTAGTTTCGATACATATTGCTCAATCGAAACTAGGTAGTTTCGATACCCTTCTTGCCAATCGAAACTAGGTAGTTTCGATACCAGTTTTTGCTCATTCGAAACTAGGAAGTTTCGATATCTAATCTGCGCAATCGAAACTAGGAAGTTTCGACATCTGTTCATCAGTCACTTTGGGCAGTAGCTAAGATCTGTTTTATAACAAAACAAGTATTGAACAACTTACGTATAAGACGGGTAGTTTAACACATTAGTACCCTTGTGTGATTAGGGTACGGATATACAAGAACTAGCACAAGTTGGTTTGCTAGGATTTCATCGGACACAAGGTGAGTTCACGGCCCCCTTTTAACTCTTTACTGTTTTGTAAACATCGAGGGAGAAACATACTTACTTGTTATGTTTTGAAAACATGAAATACAATTGCCTACACGTTTGACAATATGAACACTCTGGTTTAACTCTTTGTGAGTTTCACTAATCCCCTTTTTCTAAGTTTTTGAAATGATTTGGGGTGGAAACATACTTGTAAAAGACTTTTGTGTATAAATGAATGGAACTAATGATCTGACCGTATGTATGTATTGAGGGAACAATAAAGCGCTTAAAGTCCTCGTAATAAATTAGTAACCATTAGCTATGGATTTAGCCCGGGATTATATGAATAGTACTATTGGGGGTGACGCCTCCGGTCATGGTTAGTCGCGCTAACCAGGGGTCAAAATGGCCGAATGACCGCATATTGTCTTACTCGCAGAAAGGCGAGGGGAGGCACAGAAAGTTGGGGTTTGGTTACGGTCTCGTACATTACATACTATTTTGTATTCCTTGCAAGCTTACAAATGGGGTCAATAGATCGGATTAGTAATCATATTCATTGGTAATACATACAAAAGAGTTCTGATCAAGGTAAAATGATCAGGTTTTACACAAAAGGGTTCTGATCAGGTTAAAATGATCAGGTTTTACACAAAAGAGTTCTGATCAAGGTAAAATGATCAGGTTTTACACAAAAGGGTTCTGGTCAGGTTAAAATGATCAGGTTTTACACAAAAGGGTTCTGATCAGGTTAAAATGATCAGGTTTTACACAAAAGGGTTCTGATCAGGTTAAAATGATCAGGTTTTACACAAAAGGGTTCTGATCAGGTTAAAATGATCAGGTTTTACACAAAAGAGTTCTGATCAAGGTAAAGTGATCAGGTTTTACACAAAAGAGTTCTGATCAAGGTAAAATGATCAGGTTTTACACAAAAGTGTTCTGATCAGGGTAAAGTGATCAGGTTTAAAGTAAAGAATTCTGATCAGGTTAAAATGATCATGTTAAACATTGGAGTTATGACGATTAAGTCATGGTAATGTTTTCAAAGGAAAACTACATATTTTATGACGGCTAAGTCATGGTAATGTTTTCAAAGGAAAACTACTTATTTCATGACGGATAGGTCATGGGCATGTTTTCAAAGGAAAACTACTTATTTTATGACGGTAAAGTCATGAACAGGTTTTTGGGGAAAAACTATAAGCACTAATATAACTAACTCTGTGAACTCACCAACCTTTGTGTTGACAATTTTAAGTATGTTTCTCAGGTGACCTCTAGCCATGGCGCGGTTGGAATAGGCTAGCTATGTTGGATCAATTCCTAAAGACTGGAAGGACGTAGAATATCAAGTCTCAAGTCTGTCATTGATCTAGAAGAACTTAGATCATAGTATTTCTTAGTTTTAGTAATTGTATATGTAATCAAGTCTTAGAAATCATTATTACAGCTTCCGCTATCGTGTAATGAACCAATCGTTACAACCTGTATTTATTTAATAAGTAAATAAAATATGGGGGTGTGACAGATTGGTATCAGAGCAATGGTTTTAGCGAATTAGGTGTCCTTAGTGATACCTAGGCTCTAACCGGACTCATTTAGGGACCAAGATTTCTAAGACTTGCATCACATTAAAAACACCCAAGACTTGAGCATAGGAATTCCAACCGTTGCCGAACAATTTGTGTAGACTATTAGTGTATGGAGTTACACTAGGGTACCATTAGCTACACTAATACAATTACATGGCACATATAGTGAACACTTAAACACATACAATAAAGTGAAAATAATAAACACTTATAACATGTTATTGTTCGGGTTACGAGTCAAGAATAACGGGTACTCAGCATACTGCAACCTTAGAAGATCGAGTTACGAGCTGAGCTTGAACGACGACGGCGGCGATATTCAGTTACCGATCTTGGTATCACAACAGGTTGAACTCGTACCAGAATCTGTACCTATACCTGCACCACAACTACTCCAGCCATGGAGGCAACTATCTTTCTAACGTATTTGCGATATAAATACTCTCATTCATAAGTTGTCGGATCGGATGCCTAGACTCTCGCCATGATGTATGGCAGGCATGATTGCCCAGACAGAAGGGAATTCAAGGTGAATAAGCAGGACTAAATGGGAGAGAACTCCAAGGGTCAGGAGACCCAGACATACATCAGGATCATGTGGATCCATGCATATATACAGACTTGGAGCAGGAGTTGCTCGACACTCGTTTGAGGATCTCTGCCCAACACATAGTGCCTGAATTTCACCATGCACATTTTTTTTAAGAGACACTGGTGGTGCCTCTCTACCCTTAGCCTCATCCGACAACTGCCGTATTCGGCAGATTCATGAGTATTGGTACACATAATTAACAGTAATCCGATAAAACAATACACACTCATGTACAAATGTGCAAACGCAATCTAATGATCGTTTCAAATCACTTTTGATTAAAAGCTAGGGATAGAAGAAACACTATAGGGATCAGGCAAGGCAAATCATCATTA
Source organism: Smallanthus sonchifolius (assembly GCA_023525975.1). Classification (NCBI taxonomy): domain Eukaryota; kingdom Viridiplantae; phylum Streptophyta; class Magnoliopsida; order Asterales; family Asteraceae; genus Smallanthus; species Smallanthus sonchifolius. The sequence goes on from CM042045.1 coordinate 33,242,479, forward strand.
CGGGTGCACACGTAATCATAATTTGCAGTGCATGGGAACTTTAGTGAGTCTTGCTGTCTAAGCTGATAATCAACTCATGTTCTCCATCACTTGATTAAGGATTGGATCTCAACAAATCAGACTTCTCAATTTGGTGCTCACAAAGCATTCTCCTAGTTTTGGAGGAACGAGAGAAATTCAAATTGAATTCAACCAATCCTTAGTAAATCCTGAACGACGAAGAAATTCGCACATTCATTCTTTGAGATTCTACTTGTCAGGAATACTTCAAATTGAGCGTTACCACAACTAACACTTACAGTAATTGCACAACTATTGTGAGAGATTATGGCATAATCTCAGGATCCATCATACAGTTCAATCTCACAATTGATTAAAAGTTACGCCAAGAGTGTTATGCACTAACTTCAGTAATAGGGCAGGATATTATTCTGACCCGCATACATATGGCACCTATGGATATTGTAGAAGCTCGACATAAGACAAGTAGGAAATCGGACATTTCAGAATGTCGGTCAAACAGGATTGCTCTCGCAGCCATTGACATTCAATATACCTTTAAGTCTAACTATTCTCTCTGCAATGGATAAGACGGGGTTGATGCTCAAGTGAATGCCAAAGAAACCTAAGTGTGGACTAACGACTATTGTCGCACTAACCGGAAAACGACATGCAAAACTCTTAAAGGAGTCCCAAAATGCGGAATTTCATGCTAATCTCATTAGCTCATGATATGCATAAGGGGCGTAAGCTCGAGCTATTCACAACAGGCCACTGTTCACAAAGAGCTGAGAAGAATAATTCATTACTCTTTTGTACTTGCACTTCCCAAAGGTTCATCTTGATGGATGGATCCCAGATTTAGCCTAGAAAAGAGGTGTGATTGCATCTTTCACTCCTAGTTTTCTATAATTGGGAAGCTCTAGAGCATCTATTGTTAAGAAATGATCTCTTGGAGTAGACTCAGTTAGAATTTAAAAGTCTCGACGTTCAACACTCACTACCTCCAGTTTATCCTTGTGCTAAGGATTTTGAGGCTATAACCTGAATGAGTGGAATACGTAATGGTATGTCACCAAAGTACCATTCAAACACTAAGGGAGTGCATACACACCGTATGACTAATAGTTGACTATCAACTCTTTCTGCCAACTTAATGAGTTGACAAACCCATAGCCCATTTTGGGGAAAACACTAATTCGATGAGACCATTCTTACAGTATTATTATTCATTCCCTCAGCTAGACGGAATATGAATATCCCAAACAAACATCAAACTTCGTATGGCTTACATACTTTGAAGGTATGGTAGTCGAGACATGAGTTTACATATCAGGACGCTACAACCCAAAGGCTAGTCTGCCTCGAAAGGTAGTGCGAGCAAAGGGGTAAAGTGGTGATTAGACTTGAAGTTCGCAAATAAGAGCTCCCAAGGAACATCAATTCCTAGCTCCATGAAGGCACATGGAGAGGAAAATTATAGAAAAGATGAAACCTGAAATAAGAGAAAAGTCTTAGTCCAGGAAAATGCTTTCGAAAAACATAAGAGGGACAAACATAAAGTTTCATTTTCATACTTTTTCATTTCTACCCAATATACAACAAAAACTTGGACACCTCGTCGAGTAATTTTTTTCATAAGACCGAGTTTCTCACCATGGGGAGTTCCGGTCCTGTTTGTAAAGAAAAAGGATGGAACCTTTAGAAGGTGCATCAATTATCGGGAGTTGAACAAGCTGACAATCAAAAACCGGTATCCTCTTCCTCGAGTAGACGATTTGTTTGATCAACTTCAAGGGTCCAGTTTCTATTCTAAAATTGATCTACAATCAAGATATCCTCAACTGAAAATTCAGGAAGAAGATATACCAAAAACGACTTTTAGGACTCGTTACGGTCGCTACGAGTTCCTAGTTATGCCATTTGGCTTGACTAATGCACCGGCCGTTTTCATGGACCTAATGAACCGCGTGTGCAAGCCATACTTGAATAAATTCGTGATTGTATTTATCGATGACATATCAATATATTCACAAACCAATGAGGAACATGAACATCATTTGAAATCAATCTTGGAACTACTCCGGAATGAGAAGCGTTATGCCAAATTCTCTAAGTGTGAGTTTCGGATTCGAGAGGTTCACTTTCTCGGACACGTCATCAATAAGAAGGGTATTAACGTAATCCCAACCAAGATTGAAGCTATCAAAAACTGGGAAGCACCAAGAACTCCGACTGAGGTGCGTCAATTTCTGGGTTCGGCAGGATATTACAGGCGATTTATCGAGAATTTTTCAAAGATAGCCTTGCCTTTGACCACGTTAACTCAGAAGGACAAAAAGTTTGATTGGACTGATAAACAAGAATCAGTGTTTCAATTGTTGAAGCAAAAACTTTGCAGTGCACCAATCATATCCCTTCCCGAAGGAACTGACAATTCCATCGTGTACTGCGACGCATCACACCAAGGTCTGGGATGTGTATTGATGCAAAGAGAAAAAGTCATAGCGTATGCATCCAGACAGCTAAGAGTACATGAGAAAAAAAAAAAAAATAAAATAAAATAAAAAATAAAAATTTATACGACTCATGATCTGAAATTGGGTGCTGTCGTGTTTGCACTCAAGATTTGGAGATATTTCTTATATGGTACAAAATGTATTATCTTTACAAACCACAAGAGTCTCCAGTACATCTTTAATCAGAAAGAACTCAACATGAGTCAACTTCGTTGGGTAGAACTACTGAATGATTACGACTGGGATATCAAGTATCACCCTGGTAAGGCAAATGTCGTAGCAGATGCCTTGAGTCGTAAAGAACGGGTTAAAACTCTCCGTGTTCGTGCCCTAGGATTGACAATTCATGCGAGTCTCACGATTCAAATCCGGATGGCACAACAGGAGGCAATCAAAGAAGAAAACATTCAGAGTGAAGCTATACGAGGAATGATCAGACAATTAGAGCCAAAATCAGATGATACTTTATACTTTGCAAATAGAATTTGGGTGCCATGTTTTGGTAACTTACAGGAGTTGGTTATGGACGAAGCCCACAAGTCCAGGTACCCCATTCACCCAGGTTCGGATAAAATGTATAAGGATCTGAAAGAACTCTACTGGTGGCCGAACATGAAAAGAGAAATTGCTATTTACGTCGGTAAATGCCTGACATGTTCAAAGGTAAAGGCAGAACATCAGAAACCGTCGGGATTGTTATAACAACCCGAGATACCTCAATGGAAATGGGAACAAATTTCAATGGATTTCATTACAAAGTTACCCAGAACACCTAGCAACTATGATACTATATGATAATCGTCAGTCGTTTGACGAAATCCGCGCATTCCCTACCAATAAAGGAGATAGATAAAAGTAAGACGCGTGCAAGGCTAAATATTAAGGGAATTAAGGCTAGGCATGGTATGCCAGTTTCCATTTTCACAAAAAGGGACAGTCGATTCATGTCAAGAACCTGACAGTCTGTACAAGAAGCCTTGAGCACACGCCTTTACATGACCACTACATATCATCCCCAGATGAACGGTCAAAGTAAAAGGACTATCCAAACTTTAAAAGATGTGCTCCGTGTGTGCGTAATCGATTTCAGAAGAAATAGGGATACTCACCGCCGTTGGATGAGTTTTCATATAATATCAACTACCATACCAGCATTAAAGCCGCTCCGTTGAGTCTTTGTATGGTTATAAGTGTCACTCATCGCTATGTTGGGCGGGGGTTAGCGAAAAGCATTTGACTGGTCCTGATATTGGCTAGGAAACCACTGACAAGATCGTCGAAATAAAAGATCGTCTGAAAGCCACTCAAGACAGACGAAAGAGAGTGGAGCTAGCAACAGACGAAAACCATTAGAATTCCAAGTGATAGACAAAGTCACGTTGAAGGTCTCACCTTGGAAAAGAGTGGCAAAATTTGGCAACCGTGGCAAGCTTAACCCTAGGTACGTTGAACCATTTGAACGAGAGGATCAAATGAAAAAAAAAAATACCCATCCTTGTTTAAGGATACAACAGTTCAAGAGGACACAAATTGAAGACGAAATTCTTCTAACATGGGGAGAATGTGACACCCGACAATTCAGGTCAATATCCGTACATGTTATAAACAAGTTTACATTATAATTGTTTTTGTGATTTACTTAATTTCACAAACAAGGACATTAAGGCCTAACAAAAACCGTACATGGTCTCATTTCATATTTTGGTAATTCTAGGAGTTACCGGTTCACGTACCAGGATAACCCGACTAAATACGAACACTAGTGGTTAAAATTACACTTAAATCAAATGGTTTGATTTATTTAAATCCCAACCCACTTGCTTGACTTTCTCGACCGAAAGTCAGGGGAGCCATTCCCCCACTTGCTAATTCACTCAAATTCAGATAAAAACCATACCTCCTCAATCGAAATCCCACAATCCCTTTCATACTTCTCATTTTCTTACGGCAAATTCCCAATTCTCCTTCAAGTCGAAGTCCAGTTTAAGGTAAAAATCCACCGTATTTCGGTGCTATAAGAAGAGTTCCAAGTGTTGTCTCAAGAATCAAGATAAGGAGCTCAAGATCATTCTCTGTTTCCCTGAAAATCATCATTCTCTGTTTGAGGTAAAAACTCGATATTATCCATTTCATTTTCTTTAAAATCGTAGCTGAGCATACAAAAGGTTCAATCGCAAGTAAGATAACAAGAAAAGTGTGTCAAATTCAAGATTTGAACATAAAAATATACAGGACGAATTCTGTCAATCAAAGTGTAGTAATCGAAACTAGGAGTTTCGATACCTGTTATTCAATCGAAACTAGGAGTTTCGATACCTATTCAATCGAAACTAAGAGTTTCGATACAAGTTTACTCAATCGAAACTAGGAGTTTCGATACTAGTTGTTCAATCGAAACTAGGTAGTTTCGATACATATTGCTCAATCGAAACTAGGTAGTTTCGATACCCTTCTTGCCAATCGAAACTAGGTAGTTTCGATACCAGTTTTTGCTCATTCGAAACTAGGAAGTTTCGATATCTAATCTGCGCAATCGAAACTAGGAAGTTTCGACATCTGTTCATCAGTCACTTTGGGCAGTAGCTAAGATCTGTTTTATAACAAAACAAGTATTGAACAACTTACGTATAAGACGGGTAGTTTAACACATTAGTACCCTTGTGTGATTAGGGTACGGATATACAAGAACTAGCACAAGTTGGTTTGCTAGGATTTCATCGGACACAAGGTGAGTTCACGGCCCCCTTTTAACTCTTTACTGTTTTGTAAACATCGGGGGAGAAACATACTTACTGGTTATGTTTTGAAAACATGAAATACAATTGCCTACACGTTTGACAATATGAACACTCTGGTTTAACTCTTTGTGAGTTTCACTAATCCCCTTTTTCTAAGTTTTTGAAATGATTTGGGGTGGAAACATACTTGTAAAAGACTTTTGTGTATAAATGAATGGAACTAATGATCTGACCGTATGTATGTATTGAGGGAACAATAAAGCGCTTAAAGTCCTCGTAATAAATTAGTAACCATTAGCTATGGATTTAGCCCGGGATTATATGAATAGTACTATTGGGGGTGACGCCTCCGGTCATGGTTAGTCGCGCTAACCAGGGGTCAAAATGGCCGAATGACCGCATATTGTCTTACTCGCAGAAAGGCGAGGGGAGGCACAGAAAGTTGGGGTTTGGTTACGGTCTCGTACATTACATACTATTTTGTATTCCTTGCAAGCTTACAAATGGGGTCAATAGATCGGATTAGTAATCATATTCATTGGTAATACATACAAAAGAGTTCTGATCAAGGTAAAATGATCAGGTTTTACACAAAAGGGTTCTGATCAGGTTAAAATGATCAGGTTTTACACAAAAGAGTTCTGATCAAGGTAAAATGATCAGGTTTTACACAAAAGGGTTCTGATCAGGTTAAAATGATCAGGTTTTACACAAAAGGGTTCTGATCAGGTTAAAATGATCAGGTTTTACACAAAAGGGTTCTGATCAGGTTAAAATGATCAGGTTTTACACAAAAGGGTTCTGATCAGGTTAAAATGATCAGGTTTTACACAAAAGAGTTCTGATCAAGGTAAAGTGATCAGGTTTTACACAAAAGAGTTCTGATCAAGGTAAAATGATCAGGTTTTACACAAAAGTGTTCTGATCAGGGTAAAGTGATCAGGTTTAAAGTAAAGAATTCTGATCAGGTTAAAATGATCATGTTAAACATTGGAGTTATGACGATTAAGTCATGGTAATGTTTTCAAAGGAAAACTACATATTTTATGACGGCTAAGTCATGGTAATGTTTTCAAAGGAAAACTACTTATTTCATGACGGATAGGTCATGGGCATGTTTTCAAAGGAAAACTACTTATTTTATGACGGTAAAGTCATGAACAGGTTTTTGGGGAAAAACTATAAGCACTAATATAACTAACTCTGTGAACTCACCAACCTTTGTGTTGACAATTTTAAGTATGTTTCTCAGGTGACCTCTAGCCATGGCGCGGTTGGAATAGGTTAGCTATGTTGGATCAATTCCTAAAGACTGGAAGGACGTAGAATATCAAGTCTCAAGTCTGTCATTGATCTAGAAGAACTTAGATCATAGTATTTCTTAGTTTTAGTAATTGTATATGTAATCAAGTCTTAGAAATCATTATTACAGCTTCCGCTATCGTGTAATGAACCAATCGTTACAACCTGTATTTATTTAATAAGTAAATAAAATATGGGGGTGTGACAGAAGGTAGTTCGGGTAAGTATGAACGGCTGAAACCACAGAAGGGAAAAAGAGTGAAGATTACAGATCCTAAGACTGGGAAAGTAACCTGGAGATACAAGTATAGACCAGTGCGTGCTATTCACAAGATACCATTAAAGAATATTCCTCAAGACTTTCTTGGGAATATGAAATGGTGGTATGTTGATGTTAATACTGGTGAAGCAAGGGTTGAAGATAAAGATAATAAGGTCATTGTGTGTTTCTATGACGCAATGAATCTTATTAATTTTTCAAAGAAAGATCAGAGAACGCTGCGAAAGAATGAGATAATGTATACTGATGAATGGAGAGAACAAGGTCTACAATATAAAAGAGTTTTGGAGATATGCAGAAGATACGGTGTGCATGCTGGCAGCAGACTACCAGACAACTGGAAGAGTTCAAGATAAAGACTGAAGACAGAAGATCAAGCTATTGTCAAGGGGGAGTCTGTTAGGACATAGATTTGTAATGACAAAAGCTTGTAATAGTTAGATTTTATGTCTTTATGTTTTTGGTATGTAATTGTTTAAAAGTTGCTAAGTGTTTAACTAGTGATCCTAGAGGCGAACTTGTTAAGTTCGCCTGGTCTATCAGAGGCGAACTTAATAAGTTCGCTTAGGTATAACTGAGGCGAACTTGTTAAGTTCGCTTAATCTGTTTCAGGCGAACTTAACAAGTTCGCTTACAGCAGGTGTGTTTCTATATATAGGTGTTACAGTGTCATTAGAAGGGATCGATCCAGAAATAGAAAAACTTATCTGATTGAGTTTGTAACCACAGTGATTTGGAATATATCGAGAAGTTTATTTACGCGTGTTGTTGGAATTGTCAATTAGTATACAAACGTTAATACGAAGGATTCCGCTCTTCGTGTTATAGAAACGTCATATCACGAGTTCGATCAGTAGTTGAGTTACCTGGACCTACACAATGAATCTGAACATTTAACCTGATCAATTAACCCCATTTGTAAACTTGCAAGGAATACAAAATAATATGTAATGCACGAGACCGTAACCAAACCCCAACAATTTAGTGCCTCCCCTTGCTTTTCTGCGAGTAAGATAATATGCGGTCATTCGGCCATTTGGACCCCTGGTTAGCGCGACTAACCATGACCGAGAGCGTCACCCCCAATAGTACTATCCATAGAATCCCGGGCTAAGTCCATAGCTAATGGTTACTAAGTTTTTTTTCGAGGACTTTAAGCGCTTTATATTTCCCTCAATGCAAACATACAGTCTGATCATTTGTTCATTCATTTACATATGAAAATTCTTTACAAGTATGTTTCCACCCCAAAACATTTCAAAAACTTAGAAAAAGGGGTTAGTGAAACTCACCTCAATAGAAGTATATGCTAGCAAATATTTGAATAAAAGCAGACCCGCCTATCCGTATCCTATTTACACAAGGATACTAAACACGTTAAGACTACCCGTCTTAAACGCAAGTTGTTCACCCGACTTAACTATTCCTGTTAAGTACGTCTTGGTGTATTTAAAACAATGTTTTCTCGTAACGACTTGTTGGTGCTTATTATTCCCGACTAGACGCTTTACTTATTTTCCAAGAAAATATTATATTTCCATATTGGTGACTTAATATATGTACCCAAAAATAAATATTGTTTTTGCAATATCTTGTATTATTTCGCATTATAGTTACGTATAAACACATAATTATTTCTTTCCAATAATTATACAAGTACTGTTCAAGTATTTCTATGTATGTCTATCTCTATGTGCACATAATTCATGTTAACACGTCCACATACAATTACTTGTTTCGAAAAAATTTATTATCTTGTTATGTACTTATATATTTACCCATATATTCCCAAAAGTATACTTATTAATTCAACATATATTTAACTATGTTTCACAATAGCATGTGTTCATATATACTTATACCAAAACGTCTTTTTAATTTCATACACATAATTCCTCTTACGACTAATCCATCATAATATATACATATATGATCTTTATAATTTCTACGTGTCTTAGACATTTTAATCATATCAACTTTCATGTCAAACACATACTTATATCTTGCAAGTTCTAAATCTCTTGAGTGTTTTGTCTAACACTTTTCATGCTTTATTTTTAAGACGTTAATACGTTTCATTATTTAATATAAATATTTCCATGATTATTAACCTTAACTATGCACATACATGTTTCTCATATATACATACATATACCTAGCAACTTGTTCAAGTTAACAAGATAAACATACACCCGAACATATATTTATCAAGATCTTCACATTTATATACATATACACATATATTTCACTTATCTAAGTATTATTCATAGTTTTTAATTTATTATTTCCCTTTTAATATCATAAATCATGCTTTTAATTCAACAACTATAACTTATCATATATAATCAAAACAACAACATATATACCCATGCATACAAAATTCGGCCCTTTATGTATATATTTATAGAACTTTTAGTTTAACAACTCATAACTTAGCATTATGAAATCAAAATAACAAATATCTCATAAAATATTTCAAAGACAATAATCTATGTATATAAGCCTATCATTTTCGAACCATATACATCTTATTATATAAAAATCTAGTTTTTAAACCTAATAAAGTTAAACTTATAAAACTTTTTAGCTTTTCAAATATCTTTGATTGTTAGGATGAACATCGTGCTTTATTCAAGAAATAAAGAGGATTTTAGAGATTGATGTCGGTTTCATACCGCTAGACAAGCTAGGTGAAGAATCACGAGAAGACGGTGAGAAATGGCTTGGTTCCCTAGCTACAACCGATCCTTGATTCTCCAAGAACTCCTTGAATCTCCCAACTCCTAGCTAATTTCTCTATGTTTTGATCTTGAATTTTGAAAGAGTGTGTGCATGTGAGCCGTATATATGTATATAGAGTGATGAGAGTTGAGTGTTTGACTACAACTTCATCATTACTACTTATGACATGATTAGAATTGCATGCAATCATGAGATGTGGAAGAGGATGTGCATGCAAGCCATGTGTGCAAACATTTAATGGGATGGTGGGTGGCTATGCCCACCTTTCGGCCGAGAGGGGTATGGGGTGGGGGGTTGGGTGTTGTCAAATCCATTAATGGCTAGATAGGTGGGTTCTTTGTTGGTATAAATCCCCTAGGTGATCGCGTGATCTAATACCCAGTGTAAAACTTTTTAAACGATTCATTACTTATGTGTTTTTGTGTGGTTCGACTAGTCTCAAAAGTTTACTAGTTAACCTGACATAGTTATTACTATAACTATATTATTCATGAATACACATAATATAACATAGAGTCATGTAACAATTATTTATGTGTTAACTTTTTATAAAAGTTTAATCACCAATATTTATGTTTTTATATTCAAACGTGTCTCTAGATTTTTATGGAATAACATTCTTTTAATCACCAACGACCGTATCTTGCGGTTTATAACTGCTTACTTTTTCTAGTAATTCTTAAAAATTATTATTTTGATATAAGTTCCTTTGCTAGACTCCTTGACTTTACTTAGTCAAAATAAAACTTCAGGAAATATATGTTATGAACATGCATTTATGAAATATGGATATTGACCTGAAATGCTGGGTGTCATATTCTCCCCATGTTAAAGAGAATTTCGTCCCAAAATTCAGTTCTTGTCATCTTGACTTGAAGTGTTCGTAAACAAGGACGGGTACTTGGCTTTAATTTTATCTTCCCGCTCCCACGTATACTCGGGGTCGCGCTTCGAATTCCAATGTACCTTGACCAGCTTAACTCGGCTACGCCTTGTTTTCTGAACCTTCCAATCTGTGACTTCAATCGGTTCCTCAACGAAGTGTAACTTGTCGTCTATGTGAATCTCATCAGGCGGTATAATTAACGTCTCGTCTGATAAGCACTTCTTGAGATTAGATACATGAAATGTATTATGTATATTGCTTAGTTCTTGTGGCAACTTGAGCTTGTAAGCTATAGAGCCAACCCTAGCCAGTATTTCAAATGGTCCGATGTACCTAGGATTAAGCTTGCCACGGTTGCCAAATCTTGCAACTCCCTTGTAACACCCAGTATTTCAGGTCATTATCCATATTCATAATGGCACGTTCGTATTTTATATTTGTTAGGAGTATTATCTTTGACATGATATTGTCAGAAGTCTAGCAAAGGAACACGTGCCATATTTTAGTAATTTTCAAGAGTTACTAGAATAGTAAACAGTTATAACCCGCAAGATACGGTCGTTGGTGATTAAAAAGGATTTTATTCCAGTAAAGTCTAGAGACACACCTTAAAATAAAGAAACAAATATTGGTGACTAACTTTTATAAAAAGTTGACGCATAAATAAGTGTTACGTGTCTTTATGTTATTTTATGTGTTATATAGTTAAAGTGGTAACTATAACGGGTTAACTAGTAGTTTATGGAAACTAGTCAAAACCATCCAAAAACTTATAAGTAATGAATCGTTTAAAGGTTTTACACCAAGTATTAGATCACGGGAACATCTACCGGGTATATACTACCTAAAAATAGCTTGACTAATACATAGACTTAGTTAAATGATGGAACAAGACCCAAACTCACCCCCCCTTGTGCACCCTTCGGCCGAGAACCACCCAAGGGGCCCCACCCATTTACCAAACCAACTACTCCATCATTATGAATGTCATAAGGCCATGCTTCATCAACCAAATGAGCAAGCAAAGGTCAAATCCATCATATCCAAGTCATGATTATAATTATTAGAGCAAGTTTAACACTCAAGCTCCATCCCCCTTTCACCCTATATATATCGACACATGCACACACACAACCACTTTACATCTTTCAAATCCAAGAGCAAAAACCAAAAGAATACCCAAAAATCCCGTCACTCAATTTCTGGCAGATTTTTGGCCAAATTTGCAAGACCATATCTCCTTCGTTACTTGGCCAAATCGGTCCATTCTTCTTCTAGAATGAAGCTCCATGTTAAGAAGGAAGAACCCAAGTGGAATCACTCAAATCCATGGAGTATTCGACCTCCAAAAGCCGGCGCGAGAAGGCCACTCTGTGCAGGTCGAATCTGAACACTTCTTTCCATTTTCCTGTTTTGAGGTACCTACACAACTCCAAATGTAGTAATTCTTTTTCACATCTCCTCTGGTTTCAATAAACTTGATTTTAGAAGAAAACCCCAAGTCATTTGGTCTTCTAAAACCATCTAAAAGTCTATTCAAAGTACGCCTAAAAATCTGAGTTTTCAAGGACGAAATAAAACATAAAAGTCTTGATGAGTTTTGGCGTTATTTCTTCATAAGTCATGTTTTAGTACATATTTTTAATACACGTACATGTTCATACATAAAATACCAAACTACAAGGACCATGGACAAGACAAGGACACATCAAATATAAACTACATATATATACTATCACATAAAATAAACACTTGGATGATGGTGTTCCTCACAAACCCTTCATTCCATTCATGTGTTATGTTGAAGGATACATGTTCGTGAAGTTATATGATCATGTGTGACTTACCTGGAAAGACCCAAGGTAGTGTCCTATGATTCAAGAAGACATACGAACGATTATCATCAACATATGAACGTGAAAGGTGTTACTAAAAGTATAGGTTTATGGATAAAATTATGATATATATGTGTTGATGTACGGTTTTGGTTAAATCATGGAAATGTTCTAAGAATTAAAGATTAGTATCCTAATATGAACATTGGATATATGTACATGGAACATATGAAGAGATTCGGTTAAAAATAAATAATCACGTGACATCGTGGAACATAAGTGAATATATTTTAAGTTACAAAAATAATATTTATTTTTGGTACACTTAATAAGTCACCAATAGGGAAACATATTATTTTCTCGGAAAATATGTAAGCGTCTAGACTGGAATAATAATCACCAACGAGTCGTAAATAAAAACACTATTTTTACTAAACAAAGGCGTACTTAACGGGATTTGTTAAGTCGGATATAAGACGGGTAGTTTTAACACATTAGTACCCTTGTGTGATTAGGGTACGGATAGATAAGAACTAGCACAAGTTTGTTTGCTAGGATTTCATCAAACACAAGGTGAGTTCACGGCCCCCTTTTAACTTTTTAATGTTTTGTAAACATCGGGGGGAGAAACATACTTACTTGTTATGTTTGAAAACATGAATTACATTTGCTTACAAGTTTGACATCATGAACATTTAGGTCTAACTCCTTGTGAGTTTCACTAATTCCCCCTTTTCTAAGTTTTTGAAATGATTTGGGGTGAAAACATACTTGTAAAAGACTTTTGTGTGTAAATGAATTGAACTAATGATCTGACCGTATGTGTGTACTGAGGGAAAAGTAAAGCGCTTAAAGTCCTCTGAATAAGTTAGTAACCATTAGCTATTTTAGCCCGGGATTATATGGATAGTACTATTGGGGGTGACGCCTCCGGTCATGGTTAGTCGCGCTAACCAGGGGTCAAAAGGGCCGAATGACCGCATATTGTCTTACTCGTAAAAAGGCGAGGGGGAGGCACAAAAGGTCGGGGTTTGGTTACGGTCTCGTACATTACATACTATTTTGTATTCGTTGCAAGCTTAAAAATGGGGTTAATAGATCGGATTAGTATTCAAATTCATTGGTAATACATGCAAAAGGGTTCTGATCAGGTTAAAGTGATCAGGTTTTAAGCAAAAGAGTTCTGATCATGTTAAAGTGATCAGGTTTTAAACAAAAGAGTTCTGATCAGGTTAAAGTGATCAGGTTTTAAGCAAAAGAGTTCTGATCAGGTTAAAGTGATCAGGTTTTAAACAAAAGAGTTCTGATCAGGTTAAAGTGATCAGGTTTTAAACAAAAGAGTTCTGATCAGGTTAAAGTGATCAGGTTTAAAACAAAAGAGTTCTGATCAGGTTAAAGTGATCAGGTTTTAAGCAAAAGAGTTCTGATCAGGTTAAAGTGATCAAGTTTTAAACAAAAGAGTTCTGATCAGGTTAAAGTGATCAGGTTTAAAACAAAAGAGTTCTGATCAGGTTAAAGTGATCAGGTTTTAAGCAAAAGAGTTCTGATCAGGTTAAAGTGATCAGGTTTTAAACAAAAGAGTTCTGATCATGTTAAAGTGATCAGGTTTTAAACAAAAGAGTTTTTGATCAGAAAATGATCATGTTTAAACATTGGATTTATGACGGTAAAGTCATGGACACGTTTTCAAATGAAAACTACTCATTATTATGACGGTTAAGTCATGTATAGTTTTTTCGGGGAAAACTACTTAGTTTTATGACGGTAAAGTCATGTACATGTTTTCGGGAAGAACTATAAGCACTGATATAACTAACTCTGTGAACTCACCAACCTTTGTGTTGACACTTTCAAGTATGTTTCTCAGGTAACCTTTAGCTATGGCGCGGTTGGAATAGGCTAGCTATGTTGGATCAATTTCCTAGTAGCTGGAAGGACGTAGAATATCAAGTCTCAAGTTTATCGTTGATCTAGAAGAACTTAGATCATAGTATTACTTAGTTTAGTAATTGTATATGTAATCAAGTCTTAGAAATCACAATTACCGCTTCCGCTATCGTGTAATGAACCAATCGTTGCAACCTGTATTTATTTATTAAGTAAATAAACTTGGGGGTGTGACATCCCTTCTAAGGTGAGACCTTTAACATGACTTTGTCTCCCACTTGGAATCTAAGGGTCTTCGTCTGATATCCGTGTAACCCTTTTTCCTGTCACGAGCGGCCTTCAGACGATCCTTGATCTTGAAGATCTTGTCGGTAGTCTCCTGAATAACCTCAGGACCGGTTAAATGCTTGTAGCCAACCTCCGCCCAACATAGCGTTGAATGACATTTTCGACCGTACAAAGCCTCATACGGAGCGGCTTTGATGATGGTGTGGTAACTGTTATTGTATGAAATCTCAGCCAGCGGCAAATGAGTATCCCAATTTCCTCCGAAATCAATTGCACATGCACGGAGCATATCCTCTAAAGTCTGAATGGTCCTTTCACTTTGACCATCTGTTTGTGGGTGATATGCTATGCTCATGTCAAGATGTGTGCCTAAGGCTTCTTGTAAGGATTGCCAGATCCCAGACACGAATCTGCTATCTCTATCAGAGATAATATGTCACACCCCAACCGACGGCGGAAACGTCGGGGCGGGACATGTAGACTGTTCATGAGCACAAGGTTGACTAGATTTCAATATTTTAATATTCAAATTTAACTTCAAATAATTCACAACAACCAAATTCAAACAAGTACATAAACGGAATACATAATAGTCTTTATTTAAAATTTAACTAAGTCCAAAGCCTATGTGTAGCATGCCTTGATCAAACTCACTCATTAGCACCTGAAACATGAATAAAATAAGGCCAACTAAAAAGTTGGTGAGCATACACAAGTTTGTATATAGATAGCATATAGACTATGAATAAACAAATCCTTACATAACATGATAAAATAAGGCATTTATGGAGAGCAGCTATTGTGTAACCAAGTACAATCAAACCTTTGTAACTAGCATGCAAAATTGTGTTGTCGGTAAAAATCACCCCAATCTGGGTGGGTTTGTCAGACTCAATAGATCTATCATTGTTTACCGTCGGCTTAACTAGTTAATGATTGCACATAAATTGTACACAAAAGTTAGCACACCTAGCACTCAGGCATAAAGCTCAAATTGCACACATGAATGTAAAGAGGATTTGTATTTGTGTAGTTTGTGTAAATGTAAGCAATAGTTTGTATAGTGTTCATGTTCCACCCCAAAAAGTGTAAAAGAGTAAAAGGGGCTATGTAATACTCACCTGATTCAAAAGGCGTAGCTAACACGAGAGACTAGATAGTAACGAGATCCTTGTAATGCACAACGTTAACCTAGAGTGTAATATGTATTGAATTAATAGTGTGTACAATAGTCTATGTCTAAGTCTAGGGTTGAATTGGATGTGTGTTCAAAGAGTTGGAGTTGTAGACGTTAAGTTTTGTTAAGTATAACCTAAATAAACAATCTTTGTTTAAATATAGATTAAATAAATAATTGATACTTTATTTATTTATTTATAAAAATATTTACTTAGTCATTTCGTGATAAAAATGTATCGAGCGTTTTATATTAAATATAAATTTAGTAAATAACTTTTGTTAATCTATTTTTATAAATATGTTTAAATGGGTTTTATAAATAATATCTAGGTGTAGGGTTTAATAATAAGAATAAATTTAATTTTGTAGGTTTAAATAAATAACTTCTATTTATTTTAGAATAGGAATTTGATCTTTTTAAATAAGGTTAATATAAATCTTTATAAAATCAATTATTTTTATTTGAAAATTCATTTGAAATGCTTATTGTTTTTAAAATATAAAATTTAGTATTCTGCCAAGATTTTCGCACACACACGACCGTGCTTGGGAATAGGCACGATCGTGCTAGTACCACGGGCGTGACCGTGCAAGTCAGGGTGTGACCGTGTTGATCAAACAGAAGACATAACTAAGCTGTTCACTAGGCACGACCATGTCTAGGCCAGGCACGACCATGTCTGGGCCTCTTTTGTGTCTCAGGTGCCGGGTCCTCATTGGCGTAGTCGTCGTAGACGATTCCGCTCAGATTCACTACCGACTCGAAGGTCGAGGGTAGGTTAGTTTTGACATGGACACGGACCCTTTGCGGCAAACCCTTGACATAGTACTTAATCAGACGGTCTTCAGTCTCCACTAAGTGTGGTACCAGTTGGGCCAGCTCATTGAATCTCGAAGTATACTGGCGATGAGTCTTGTTACCATCCTTGAAGTTCATGAACTCGTTCTCTACACGATCAATCTCATTCTGTGGGCAGAACTTTTGGATTATCAGCTTCTTCAAGTCTTCCCATGTCATTCTGGCAATAGCGTTTGGCGACATTATTCTCTGAATGTTTCTCCACCAACCTAGTGCTTCATTGGTGAAAGAATGTGCAACATACTTAATGGTATGGTCCGGTCGACACTCGCTTATGTTGATTACAGCGTTCATCCTCTCAATCCATTCGAACGTAGCCACTGAATCCTTGTTCCCATCAAACTTGGGTGGGTCTCCGTCCTTGAAACCTTTATAGGTGCACCCCCTATTGCTTGATCCTATCTTTATTTCGTCCCCATCACTGTCATATACTTTTTCCTCATGGTTTACTTCATCATCTTCCTTAATTTTCTTTAATGCTTCAGACAGCAAGTCAGGCAATACATTCTTTAAAGTGAGCACGACCTCACGGGTAATAGCATCTCTGACCTCGGGTTCCAACTGTAGAGACCCTTGATGGTCGCCCCCGGTTGGGGTGACATTAGTTTGGTGCACGCTCTCTGTGCTTTCCGTGTGCACATCCTCTTCTTCTTGATGTCATGGATTCAGTGGAGGCCTACCGACTCGCGCCCGTGCGACCACCTCGGCGTCCTGTTCTCCCTCCACCTGCCATTGTCTTTAGATTTCCTGATAGTTATAAAGGGTATACATCAATGTCATTCTCTCAGATCATAGTCTTAGAAGGTAAATTTTTAATTACAGTGACCGGTTTGTGATTAGAAATTTACATTGCTTTTCGGGTTCCAGACTCTTCAAATTGGTCGTGACATTGACATCTATTGGTTCTAGGTTAGAGTATCTATTCTTATCCAAGTGTATTAACCTTAGTACTTACTTACCTTGCTGGCGTTGGCGTTGGCTACCCAGACTGACATCCGTGCGTTGGTCCCATAATCAGCTTGAGTCCAGACATTTAGGGATGTCTGAATCTCTCAAACTATTGCTCTGATACCAACTTGAAAGGCCCCTTATCCCGGGTAACCTTACTTGTTGGGTTTACTCATAAACAAAGTCATTAATAATGAATTTTAAATTTAACACGTTCAATTAACAACAAAAACATTCACGTTTGAGTACATTACAGCGAAAGTCTCAACATTTAAAACATACATCATTGTTTAACAAAAGAAAACATAAATCGGAATGTCAGTCTCTAGCCGGGCAGCCTTCACGCCTTCGCACGACCCTTTTCTTTGTTACCTGAAATGTATACTAAAAGTCAGCTAACGCTGGTGAGTTCTAGTTTAAAATATTAGATATAAACATTACTTCTTCAAAAGTATACATAAGTTTATAAGTAAAGAACATAAATACGTATTCTTAACTTTTGACTTTTCTTTCATCATTCTTGAGTGACTACATTGATATGCTTCACCTTTAGTTTTTCCTTAACATTCATTTGGTCATACACATAAGGGTGATCAACCCGTCTTTTACTACGTATGTCACAAAGACATACGCCATGAAGCTACCGTTGTAGCCCTTTGACTCGTCCGGTCCTAGAAACCGTCCGCCTTAAAACCGTCCGGCCAACCTTCGGCCGTCCGTCGTAAACCGTCCTACCGTCGTAGTCCGTCCTTTTCGCCCGTCTACCCGAAGGTATCCGTTTCCCACGTGCTACCATGTTTGCAACCGTTCTACATATGATTTGGCATTTGCTTCGACCGTCCATTAATGCCCCTTTTTATTTCCTAGCTGATGAAGGAATATTTTTGTCCCGGTTGCAAGATAGTCACGTGGTCGTCCGTCTACCGTAGTAGCCGTTAGCATCGAAGCGTCCATAACATTCACGTATATTCATAACATGCAGTATATATATTATATAAGGCAAGATTTCATTCATTCATATTTTGTCATTCTTTCATTCATACTTTGTAAACATACGTTTCATTCTTTGTTCATAATTCATTTTCATATATATATATATATATATATATATATATATTTGTATATCACGTATGATCACATTGGCATTCATAGTATTTATTCATTTAGTGTATACACTTCAGCCCCAAAACATTTAATAAGATTTGCACATAACATAAAAAGGGGCACATAGAACTCACCTGATGAGCTAGTCTGGGTTGTCCTAAACAAAGTCTAACAACCTCACTTCTGATCTGAATTTGTATATCACGTATGATCACATTGGCATTCATAGTATTTATTCATTTAGTGTATACACTTCAGCCCCAAAACATTTAATAAGATTTGCACATAACATAAAAAGGGGCACATAGAACTCACCTGATGAGCTAGTCTGGGTTGTCCTAAACAAAGTCTAACAACCTCACTTCTGATCTGAATTGAGTAGTTAAATACACATCAGACCTAATCTCGACTCTAACGGTTTAATCATTCTAAACATACTGACTTTACTTAACCATTCTGATGCCTGCGCACTTAGCAAGTGCGCAGGGCCTTGGTAATGCGTACTTGACAAGTACGCAGACTTTACTTCATGCGCACTTGGTAAGTACGCAGACTTTACTTCATGCGCACTTGGTAAGTACGCAGACTTTACTTCATGCGTACTTGATAAGTACGCAGAACCCTTCTTCCTGCGTACTTGATAAGTACGCAGGATCTGATTCAGGCGTAAGAACCCTAACTTTTTGCATGCGGGTCTGATCATGTCAATATCTAAATTTTCCTTGATCAGAACGTTCGGTTTTTATTCTAGATGCTAGATCTTTGTTCATTTTCAAGTTTCATCCATAAAAACTTCACGTATTTAGCTAAAACCGAAAATCCTAAAATAATCATAAAAACTCAGATTATGATCGAACGCTTACCTGGATTGGAGTTATGATTCAGAGAAGATGATCACGAGCACAGTAGCAACGTTCTCCTGAATTCCCGAGTCGATCCATCACTTTCTCTCTCTAGAACCGAGCTCCCCTTTCTCTTTCTAGATGGTGAAATGAAATGAATTATGGCAGTCCTTGTCCTTTATATACATGGGCTTCCTTTGGCCCGTTCGAGCCGAACCCAAGCCCATCCATTTTTCTTTCGTTTCTTGACGTTTAAATCTCTATCGTATTATTAATTACTTATTTACTATTTTTGGGATGTTACAAGTCTACCCTCCTTAAAGAGGTTTCGACCTCGAAACTGCTTATACGTTAAATAATTGAGGGTATATTTCCCGCATCTCGTCTTCTTTCTCCCATGTAGCTTCTGATCCCCTTCTGTGCTTCCATTGAACTTTGACCAATGGGATTGACTTATTATGTAGTCTCGTCTCAAATCGGTCAAGAATGGCTATTGGTTCCTCGACATAATTTAGACTGTTAACCACCTCGATCTCACCGTAAGGTATGCGAGCCGTGTCGTCAGCTAGACACTTGCGTAAGTGCGACACGTTGAACGTAGGGTGTATTTCGCTAGGCGCATCGGGTAGGTCGAGTCTGTAAGCAACTTGACCCACTCTCGCTAAGATCTTAAAAGGTCCGACAAACCTTGGACTTAGTTTGCCACATTTTCTGAATCGAATGATTCCTTTCCATGGTGATACCTTTAACAGTACCATGTCCCCGACTTGAAACTCTAACTCCCTTCTTCTCTTATCATGATTTCTGCCTGTCTTTTGCGGCTTTCATTCGAGCCTTGATTTGATCAAATTTCTCAGAAGTAGCCTTGACCACTTCGAGGCTTGCAAAATCCTTCTGTCCAATTTCCCCCCAACAAACCGGGGTCCTACATTTCCTCCCATACAACATTTCAAATGGCAGCATGCCAATAGTCGAGTGATAGCTGTTGTTATATGAAAATTCTGCCAATGGTAGATGGCTGTCCCAGCTCCCACCGAAGTCAATGATACAGGCCCGGAGCATGTCCTCCAAGGTCTGATTGGTCCTTTCCGATTGTCCATCGGTTTGGGGGTGGTAAGCGGTGCTGATGTTCAATTTAGTGCCCATCGCTTCATTGAATTTCTTCCAAAACCTTGATGTAAATCTAGTATCCCTGTCGGACACAATCGACAGCGGCATACCATGTCTACTTACAATTTCCTTGATAAATACTTCTGCTAGTCTTTCTGACGAAGAAGTCTCACGTATTGGCAAGAAGTGAGCACTTTTCGTCAAACGGTCGACGATCACCCAGATGGTATCATTGCCTTTAGCTGTTCGCGGTAGCTTGGTAATGAAGTCCATCGTTATCTCCTCCCACTTCCATTCCGGTATTGGTAAAGGTTGTATTTTACCGCATGGTTTCTGGTGCTCGGCCTTAACTAGAGAACACGTTAGGCACTTGCTCACGTACTCTGTCACATCATTCTTCATGCCAGGCCACCAGTACTCCTTCTTCAAGTCTTGATACATTTTGTTTGTCCCGGGGTGGATAGAATAGCGAGACTTATGGGCCTCATCGAGTATTTTGGTTCTAAGCTCGCCAATCTTAGGTATCCACATTCGGCCAAACCTAGTTCGTACACCGTATGCATTTGCATCCAAATTCCCTTGTTGTCCTACTATTCTTTCTCGTTTTATATTTCCTTCTAATAGCGCTTCGTCTTGTGCCTTTGATATTTCACTCATCAAATCTGGTGTTATAATAAGTTGAAACGCTTTGATCTGTATAGGTTCCGATTCTTCCTTTCTGCTTAAAGCGTCAGCCACCACGTTTGCTTTGCCTGGATGGTACAATATCTCATAGTCATAGTCCTTCAGTAGCTCTAACCACCTCCTTTGCCTCATGTTTAATTCCTTTTGCCCGAAAAAGTACTTCAGGCTTTTGTGATCGGAGTAAATGGTGCACTTAACTCCATACAGATAGTGCCTCCATATTTTTAATGCGAAAACTACTGCCGCTAACTCTAGATCGTGTGTTGGGTACTTAACCTCGTGAATCGTTAGTTGTCACGAGGCGTAGGCAATTACCTTTCCTCGTTGCATAAGTACGCAACCTAAACCCTGACCCGAAGCGTCAGAGTAGACTACTAAGTCTTCATTTCCCTCAGGTAGTGCCAAGACTGGAGCTTGGGTTAATCGTGCCTTAAGTTCCTCAAACGCGTTGTTTTGGGTTGGACCCATTCATATTTCACTTCCTTCCGTGACAACTTAGTTAGTGGCAAGGCTATTCTTGAAAAATATTGAATGAACCTTCGATAGTAGCCTGCCAATCCTAGAAAGCTTCGTATCTCTGTTGGTGTCTTTGGGATGTTCCATTCCTTTACTGTCTCGATCTTTGCAGGATCAACCATAATGCCGTTTGGGTTTATTACATGACCTAGAAATTGGACTTCCCTAAGCCAGAACGCGCATTTGGAGAATTTTGCGTACAACTTTTCCTGCTTTAGCACCTCCAGAACCTCTCTTAGGTGACAGTGGTTATCACCCTCGCTTTTCGAATATACCAGTATGTCGTCTATAAAAACTATCACCGATCGATCCAACATTGGTCGACATACTCTATTCATCAAATCCATGAACGCTGCTGGTGCGTTAGTCAATCCGAAGGACATCACGAGAAACTCATAATGCCCATAACGCGTGCGAAATGCAGTTTTTGGTACGTCTTTCTCTCTTACTTTCAACTGATGGTAACCCGACCTAAGATCGATCTTTGAGAACCAACTCGCACCTTGCAGTTGATCAAAAAGGTCATCTATTCTAGGCAGTGGGTATTTGTTCTTTACTGTCCTCTTGCTCAGTTCGCGGTAGTCAATGCACATGCGCATGCTGCCGTCTTTCTTCTTTACGAATAGTACCGGAGCGCCCCATGGTGAAATCCTCGGTCTAATAAATCCTTTTTCTGTTAATTCCTGTAGTTGAGACATCAATTCTTTCATTTCTGACAGAGCCAATCGGTAGGGGGCTTTGGCAACGGGCTCAGCTCCTGGTAGTAAGTCAATCTGAAATTCTATTTCCCGATCGGGTGGCAACCCAGGTAGCTCCTCTGGGAATACTTCTAGAAAATTGCACACCACGGGTACATTCTTGAGTGCTTTCGTTTTCATTCTATCGTCAATAACATACGCCAGATAAGCTTCGCAACCGCGCCTCATGTAACTTTCGGCCTTGATCATCGAAATGACGTTTGGCATTGTGCAATTCCAATCCCCATAAACCGTAATTGGACTTCCGCTAGGAGCTTTGAGGTGTATCCTCTTACGTTTACATATGATTTGAGCTTCGTTGGTAGCTAACCAATCCATACCCAGTACTACATCAAATCCTCCTAAGGTAAGAAGGAATAATCTAGAGGGGAACTTATGGCCCTCTATTTCTATGATACAATCATCGGTTACTTGGAATACTACCGAATTTTTACCAATGGCAGTTTGTACGCTAAAGGCTTTTACTATGGTGTTGACAGTGCAATCTAGTTTTTGGCTAAAGGCATTTGATATAAAACTTTTACTAGCACCAGAGTCAAATAAGATAGCAGCATGTTCATCATTTACTAGAAACGTACCTGATACAACATCAGGGTTTCCCCTTGCTTCCTTCTAAGTCAGGGCATAGGCTCGAGTCCTAGCCCTTGGCTGTTCCTTTTCAGCTTCCTTTTCCATTCCCGAACCGGATTGTCTGGTTTTCCTGTAATCCCTAGTCAGGTGTCCATATTTTCCATAACTCTGGCACTTGACATCCTTTAAACACTCTCAGGAGAAGTGCCCCGGCTTCCCGCACTTATAACACATGATGGTGCCGATTCGGCACTCGCCAAGATGGTGCTTTCCACACTTCTTGCAAGTTTCATATTCATCTGACCTTGGTCTCTTAACTTCAGCTGCTGCATCCCTTTTCCCAGTGCCCCTAGACGGGTTCTCCCACTTTCTCTTTTGTGTCTCAGGTGCCGGGTCCTCATTGGCGTAGTTGTCGTAGACGATTCCGCTTAGATTCACTACTGACTCGAAGGTTGAGGGTAGGTTAGTTTTGACATGGACACGGACCCTTTGCGGCAAACCCTTGACGTAGTACTTAATCAGACGGTCTTCAGTCTCCACTAAGTGTGGTACCAGTTGGGCCAGCTCATTGAATCTCGAAGTATACTGGCGATGAGTCTTGTTACCATCCTTGAAGTTCAGGAACTCGTTCTCCACACGATCAATCTCGTTCTGTGGGCAGAACTTTTGGATTATCAGCTTCTTCAAGTCTTCCCATGTCATTCTGGCAATAGCGTTTGGCGACTTTATTCTCTGAATGTTTCTCCACCAACCTAGTGCTTCATTGGTGAAAGAATGTGCAACATACTTAACGTTCTGGTCCGGTCGACACTCGCTTATGTTGATTACAGCCTTCATCCTCTCAATCCATTCAAACGTAGCCACTAAATCCTTGTTCCCATCAAACTTGGGTGGGTCTCCGTCCTTGAAACCTTTATAGGTGCACCCCCTATTGCTTGATCCTATCTTTATTTCGTCCCCATCACTGTCATATACTTTTTCCTCATGGTTTACTTCATCATCTTCCTTAATTTTCTTTAATGCTTTAGATAGCAAGTCAGGCAATACATTCTTTAAAGTGAGCACGACCTCACGGGCAATAGCATCTCTGACCTCGGGTTCCAACTGTACAGACCCTTGATGGTCGCCCGCGATTGGGGTAACATTAGTTTGGTGCACGCTCTCTGTGCTTTCCGCGTGCATATCCTCTTCTTCTTGATGTCTTGGATTCAGCGGAGGCCTACCGACTCGTCCCGTGCGACCACCTCGGCGTCCTGTTCTCCCTCCACCTGCCATTGTCTTTAGATTTCCTGATAGTTATAAAGGGTATACATCAATGTCATTCTCTCAGATCATAGTCTTAGAACAGTACGAACAAGGTAAATTTTTAATTACAGTGACCGGTTTGTGATTAGAAATTTACATTGCTTTTCGGGTTCCAAACTCTTCAAATTGGTCGTGACATTGACATCTATTGGTTCTAGGTTAGAGTATCTATTCTTATCCAAGTGTATTAACCTTAGTACTTACTTACCTTGCTGGCGTTGACGTTGGCTACCCAGACTGACATCCGTGCGTTGGTCCCATAATCAGCTTGAGTCCAGACATTTAGGATGTCTGAATCTCTCAAACTATTGCTCTGATACCAACTTGAAAGGCCCCTTATCCCGGGTAACCTTACTTGTTGGGTATACTCATAAACAAAGTCATTAATACTGAATTTTAAATTTAACACGTTCAATTAACAACAAAAACATTCACGTTTGAGTACATTACAGCGAAAGTCTCAACATTTAAAACATACATCATTGTTTAACAAAAGAAAACATAAATCGGAATGTCAGTCTCTAGCCGGGCAGCCTTCACGCCTTCGCACGACCCTTTTCTTTGTTACCTGAAATGTATACTAAAAGTCAGCTAACGCTGGTGAGTTCTAGTTTAAAATATTAGATATAAACATTACTTCTTCAAAAGTATACATAAGTTTATAAAAAAAGAACATAAATACGTATTCTTAACTTTTGACTTTTCTTTCATCATTCTTGAGTGACTACATTGATATGCATTCACCTTTAGTTTTTCCTTAACATTCATTTGGTCATACACATAAGGGTGATCAACCCGTCTTTTACTACGTATGTCACAAAGACATACGCCATGAAGCTACCGTTGTAGCCCTTTGACTCGTCCGGTCCTAGAAACCGTCCGCCTTAAAACCGTCCGGCCAACCTTCGGCCGTCCGTCGTAAACCGTCCTACCGTCGTAGTCCGTCCTTTTCGCCCGTCTACCCGAAGGTATCCGTTTCCCACGTGCTACCATGTTTGCAACCGTTCTACATATGATTTGGCATTTGCTTCGACCGTCCATTAATGCCCCTTTTTATTTCCTAGCTGATGAAGGAATATTTTTGTCTCGGTTGCAAGATAGTCACGTGGTCGTCCGTCTACCGTAGTAGCCATTAGCATCGAAGCGTCCATAACATTCACGTATATTCATAACATGTAGTATATATATTATATAAGGCAAGATTTCATTCATTCATATTTTGTCATTCTTTCATTCATACTTTGTAAACATACGTTTCATTCTTTGTTCATAATTCATTTTCATATATATATATATATATATATATATATATATATATATTTGTATATCACGTATGATCACATTGGCATTCATAGTATTTATTCATTTAGTGTATACACTTCAGCCCCAAAACATTTAATAAGGTTTGCACATAACATAGAAAGGGGCACATAGAGCTCACCTGATGAGCTAGTCTGGGTTGTCCTAAACAAAGTCCAACAACGTCACTTCTGATCTGAATTGAGTAGTTAAATACACATCAGACCTAATCTCGACTCTAACGGTTTAATCATTCTAAACATACTGACTTTACTTAACCATTCTGATGCCTGCGCACTTAGCAAGTGCGCAGGGCCTTGGTCATGCGTACTTGACAAGTACACAGACTTTACTTCATGCGCACTTGGTAAGTACGCAGACTTTACTTCATGCGCACTTGGTAAGTACGCAGACTTTACTTCATGCGTACTTGATAAGTACGCAGAACCCTTCTTCCTGCGTACTTGATAAGTACGCAGGATCTGATTCAGGCGTAAGAACCCTAACTTTTTGCATGCGGGTCTGATCATGTCAATATCTAAATTTTCCTTGATCAGAACGTTCGGTTTTTATTCTAGATGCTAGATCTTTGTTCATTTTCAAGTTTCATCCATAAAAACTTCACCTATTTAGCTAAAACGGAAAATCCTAAAATAATCATAAAAACTCAGATTATGATCGAACGCTTACCTGGATTGGAGTTATGATTCAGAGAAGATGATCACGAGCACAGTAGCAACGTTCTCCTGAATTCCCGAGTCGATCCGTCACTTTCTCTCTCTAGAACCGAGCTCCCCTTTCTCTCTCTAGATGGTGAAATGAAATGAATTGTGGCAGCCCTTGTCCTTTATATACATGGGCTTCCTTTGGCCCATTCGAGCCGAACCCAAGCCCATCCATTTTTCTTTCGTTTCTTGACGTTTAAATCTCTATCGTATTATTAATTACTTATTTACTATTTTTGGGATGTTACACACGACCTAGTCTAGCCAAGGGGCACGACCGGGTCTGAGTGTGTTAGGCACGACCGCGCTGGGATTAGCACGACCGTGTCTATTCCAATTCAGGAATGAATTAACTAATTCTTATAATGTTAATGTTAGAAATCATAGGGCTTTTGTCACACCCCAATTGTTCCGAGGGAGTCGGGGCGAGACGTCAGGGTCGAGGCACATTGGTTATGCAGCGGAATTTGAAGCGTAGGGTTTTAAACAAAAAACTTTTCCCCAAATAGCACATAAACATTTACTTCATGCAAGTAGTAATCATCAAGCAAGTAAAACTGATGTGCACGTAGGTAGTTAATTTCTTTATCCTGAAACAAAAGCATACACGAAAACGAGTCAACAATAATGTTGGTGAGTTCATAGGTTTGAGTTGAGAAAAATTTTGTATCAACGTATTTGTCTCTGAGGTATACAAATATAAACCAAATATAATGATTGAGCATAATGTAATGTATGAACTGCATTGTATAATGTATTGGTATCATAAGTAAGTCCAAAACCAAATTTTATGTCAAACCCCAATCCTACGTTTTGGATTGAATTATAGGCAATGATGAAATAAGCCACCATTGTCAAATGTTCACAGGTTCAAATGAATACGTTTGCAAAACCACTTGCACGAAAACGATTGGCAAAATCATTTGCACGTAAACGATTGGCAAAACCATTTGCACGAAAAACAATTTTATGTATATGATAAACAAAACAAGTAATGTTGACCCATCCGTAAACTAGCTAGGAATACGAATAATATGTACATACATGAGGCATAACCAAACCAAGACCAGGTGTTTTGCCCCTCACTCGTACCTCACGAGCAATTGTTTGAACACTATGCAGTCATTTGGCCAGAGAGACCCATGGTTAGCGCGACTAACCATGACCGGGGGTGTCAATCCCAATAGTACTATCCATAGAATCTCAGGCTAGTCTATAGCTAATGGTTATAAATATGATGATCAGGGGACTTTACGAGCTCCAAATGTGTTCACTCATGCAAACATA
This sequence comes from Smallanthus sonchifolius, assembly GCA_023525975.1. Classification (NCBI taxonomy): domain Eukaryota; kingdom Viridiplantae; phylum Streptophyta; class Magnoliopsida; order Asterales; family Asteraceae; genus Smallanthus; species Smallanthus sonchifolius. The sequence goes on from CM042045.1 coordinate 33,270,142, forward strand.
AATGTCGGGTCTTGTTTTCTTGTTACCATAAGAAAATGTTTGTATGTATGTTTCATGTTCTCGAACGTAATAAAGCAAGGATGTTTCAAGAATATTTGTATGTATGCTTTTCCCTAAAATGATTGAAAATAGATAAAAAAAGTAGGGGCTATGAACTCACCTCGATATTCCAGCTAAATGTTGTCAATGTGACAAGCAATCCTATTGTATGCAAATAATCACCATCATAATCCCTAAATGCAAATATAGTAACAACTTCTGTTATTAGGGTTAATCTAATTTACATACTCTTGAGCTCTATTGATTCGTTAAGCTATTGTATCAATTTGATGTTCGCTAATGAATTGTCAATTGTTGATTAGGTAATGATTACCTATCTCGAATCGGGATTTCCAACTATTATATATTTATTTATATAAATATTATGTTTTTCCACGTGATCGTCTATGAGCGTGTGTGTGTGTGTGTATATATATGTATATATTCGGATTTGAATATAAGATGAAAGTAAAATATGAAATATTTATATTCATAGACGTTTATACAAAATATATATTTGTAACCACATATGTTATGTATTAACTTCGTTTTAGTCGGTATTATTTTAGTAAAGATCCAAATTTGCATATTCAAAATACATGTATACCAACTATATTCGTTATCTAAAACGTCATGTATGTATATATATAAACAAGAGCTCAAATCTTTTATTCACTCGCGTGTCTAAGTTAATTAAGTAAATACAAAGTGTTTAACATGTTTGTACCTTTCCGTACGCTCCGCTTATGAACCGACATGTCCTAGTCCGCATGATAAATACAATAGCCAATTTTTGATCGTCTTTGACCTTTGTTGACCAACATCCAACGCTACTCAAACGAACTAATCTTCTTATTTCGGTTCGTATCTAGACCAAACGGACTCCGAATCAAGTGATTCAACAACCTATGGTCTCATACCGCCTCACTGGTCGCTAGAAAATTGTCACCACCTCTGTCTTACGCCTCCGTCGCCGTCTGCCACCACGGCAGTGGCCGGAATCCGACATGTGTCCGAAAAATATCTCCATTCCGCGACCAAACCTTTTTGCATAGATTATACTAGTCGCTAGAAGCCCAGAAATATAAATTTCATGGAAAATCCCCAAAATAGGTTCTCGCCGGAATCACGTAACTCGCCGGAAAACTTTTATATACCTATTTGTCTGTTTCAAATCAACCAATCAATACACGGGAATGAAACCCGGCCACCAATTTCATATAGTTTAATCGGAATTTCATCCAAGATCAAGTATCTATATGTCACACCCCGACCGATGGCGGAATCATCGGGGCGGGACATGTAAGACTGTTCATAGCACATGGTTGACTAAATTGAAATATATTAAAGTCAAATTTGCATTACAATAAATCCAAGTACAAGAGCAAAATAAATCAAGAATTTTATGAATTGTTTATGTTTCTTGTTTGAATTTGATCTTGTACTTGGATTTATTGTAATGCAAATTTGACTTTAATATATTTCAATTTAGTCAACCATGTGCTATGAACAGTCTTACATGTCCCGCCCCGATGATTCCGCCATCGGTCGGGGTGTGACAGATTGGTATCAGAGCCTTGGTTATAGGGATTTAGGTTATTAGACATCTTGACCTAGACTATAACTTTAGGACACCCACTTATGTTATGCTTCATGATTTTGTGCTATGTGCTACATGCTTACCATGATTAATTATTATTATATTTGCTACCTTCTTTGTTAGAAATGCATGACTTATTAGGATATTCTTAAATAATAATTAAATAAATAACATCCTTTCCTATGGCCTAAACCTCTTATTATTCTTATCTTCTTTTTCTATCTTTATCCTTTCTAAGCATGTGGAAAATTCTTGAAGCAAAAATCTTTAAATAAAATTTTTATTTCTTCGTTGAGGTTTTTAAACTTGTTAAATTATTTGAGGACACGTGCAATCTGGAAGGGTGACACCTGTATTTTGGGTTTTCTGTCTAGGAAAGCATTTCGCATAAATCCCAATCAACCGAGGGACCCGTATGCTTTCCTGGGAACTCCCGAGATGAGTGTTTACCTATAGGCTAAAGCATGTCTCCTTGAAAATTATATGAGTTTAAATTAACCTTAATATGCCTTAGTATTCAAGCGAATTTTTGTCACTTTTGAGTACAATCCAAACTATGATTATCTATCTTTTATTTTGTTATCTCATTCTATTAAATCCTAGCAATTCTCATAAGTTCTTACAATCTCTCTTGTCTTGTGTTTCAAATCTGTAGAATGCCTCCTCGTCGTGCTCCCTCCGCTAACGCCAACTCCGACATTGCTGCTATTCTTACTCAATTGGTGACACAACTCACCCAAGCCAATGGTGCCACTAATGGCAATGGAAGCAGTAGTGGTAATAATGGTGGTAATGGTGGAAATGGTGGTAATCCATCCCAATGCACCTTCAAGCACTTCAATTCGTGCAATCCCCTAAAGTTTTATGGAACCGAAGGAGCTACCGGACTCCTCCAATGGTTCGAAAGTATTGAGAATACCTTTCTCAATAGTGACTGTCCCGACAACCTCCGTGTTCGTCATGCTACTAGTGTCCTTCAAAAGCGGGCACTTACATGGTGGAATGGGGAGAAAAGGAATAGGGGTGTTGATGTAGCTATGGCCTTACCTTGGGATGAGGTCAAAAGGCTTATGACCGAGGAGTTCTGTCCTCGCAATGAAGTGAAGAAGTTAGAGGCCGAATTTTGGGATCTTGCCCAAGATAGTGGGGAACACTTGGCTTACACAACTCGGTTCCATGAATTGAATCTTCTTGTGCCCCACATGGTCACTCCATTATCTCGTTGCATCGAAAAGTACATTGGTGGGCTACCAAGACAAATTCAAGATACTGTCTTAGGTAGAAATCCTGCTACTTTGGAAGATGCCATCCGCCTGTCTGCTACCCTAACCGATAATCATGTTAAAACTGGAACTCTTACCAAAAAGGGTTCTAAGAAAGTTGTTGAAACCGTAACCCCTCCTAACCACACCAAAGAAGCTACAACCGAGCCCTCTCGCAACACTAGAAAGAGGAAGGTTAGAAATTTTGCTGTGGTTACTCCTGCTGTTCCCGTGAACCAAGCTGCACCTATGGTTCAAGCACCAGTCAAAAAGCCATATGGTGGAATTTACCCACTTTGTGCCACCTGCAACTATCATCATCCCCAAAACATCCCATGTCGCCTTTGTACTTATTGTGGGAGATATGGTCATACGGTTAATGTTTGTAGGACCAAAGCCCTTACGGGCCAAGTCAACCCTCCAAACCAAACCGTACCTCAAGTGGCTAATCAAGGTGCTCCCGCCATTGCTAATGGGCATGCTTGTTATGAGTGTGGTGACCCGAATCATTTTCGTAATCTATGTCCAAGGCTCGCAAATACTAGACAAGGTGGAGCTCGTGGGCGTGCTTTCAACATTAACGCCAACGAAGCTCAAGCCAACAACGACGTGGTTAATGGTACGTTCCTTGTTAATAGTCAATATGCCTCCATTTTGTTCGATACCGGTGCCGATAAAAGTTTTGTGTCACTTAATTTTGAGCCTTTACTTGCAAAGACACGATCCCAATTAGAGAAAACCTTCACCGTTGAAATAGCAAATGGTGACTCCCTTACAATTGAGTCTATTATCTATGATTGCTCTTTAGAACTTAATGATCATGCATTCCCAATCAACCTTATTCCAATGCCACTAGGAAGCTTTGACATTATCATAGGTATGGATTGGCTATCAAATCATCATGCCGAAGTTATTTGCTTTGAAAAGTGCATCCGAATTCCGCTACCTTCGGGAGAAACCTTAAGGGTTTTTGGTGAAAAGCCTTGCAAGGGTCTTAAATTGATGTCTTGTACTACTGCTCAAAAGTACTTGCGAAAGAAGTACATCGCCTTCCTAGCTCATATTATTCAAAAGGATGTCAAGGAGAAGAGTATCCAAGACATTCCCATTATTCGAGATTTTCCCGAAGTGTTTCCTAAAGATTTATCCGGTCTTCCTCCCGTTCGTCAAGTCGAGTTCCGTATTGATCTCATGCCCGGAGCTAACCCTGTTGCTAGAGCTCCTTATCGTCTTGCACCTTCCGAAATGCAAGAGCTCGCAAGTCAACTTCAAGAACTCTCCGATAAAGGGTTCATTCGCCCGAGTCATTCACCGTGGGGTGCACCCGTCTTATTTGTAAAGAAGAAGGATGGATCATTTCGCATGTGTATTGACTATCGCGAACTCAATAAGCTTACTATCAAGAATCGCTATCCTTTGCCTAGAATCGATGATCTCTTTGATCAACTTCAAGGTTCTACGTGTTTCTCGAAGATTGATCTTCGATCTGGTTATCATCAGCTCCGTGTTCAAGAAGATGACATTCCTAAGACTGCCTTCCGAACAAGGTATGGTCATTACGAGTTCATGGTTATGCCTTTTGGATTAACCAATGCACCCGCAGTTTTCATGGACCTCATGAATCGTGTGTGCAAACCGTACCTTGATAAATTCGTGATCGTTTTCATTGACGATATCTTAATCTATTCCAAGACTAAAGCCGACCATGAAGAACACCTTAGATTGGTTTTGGACCTTTTAAAGAAAGAACAACTATATGCCAAGTTCTCCAAATGTGAATTTTGGTTAAAAGAAGTTCAATTTCTTGGTCACATCGTCAACGACAAGGGTATTCATGTTGATCCTGCTAAGATTGAAACGGTTAAGAATTGGAATGCCCCGAAGACTCCTACCGAAGTTCGTTCGTTCCTTGGTCTTGCGGGTTATTATCGTCGTTTCATCTCAAACTTCTCAAAGATTGCTGTCCCTCTTACCGCCTTGACCCATAAGGGTAAAGCTTGTGAATGGGGACCGAAGCAAGAAGAAGCTTTCCAAACTCTTAAGCAAAAGTTGTGCAATGCTCCCATCTTGACTCTCCCCGATAGAAATGATGATCTAGTTGTCTATTGTGATGCTTCTAACCAAGGTCTTGGTTGTGTCCTCATGCAACGAGGCAAAGTGATCGCTTATGCATCAAGACAACTCAAAATTCATGAAAAGAATTATACGACGCACGACCTCGAGTTGGGTGCGGTCGTATTCGCGTTAAAGATTTGGAGACACTACCTATATGGCACGAAATGTGTGGTATTCACCGACCACAAAAGTCTTCAACATATCTTCAACCAAAAAGAACTCAATATGAGGCAACGACGTTGGGTCGAACTCCTTAACGACTACGACTGCGAGATTCGTTACCATCCCGGCAAAGCGAATGTTGTAGCCGATGCTTTGAGTCGAAAAGACCATGTTATGCTTCATTGCGCCCGTATTCAATCCGATATTCAAACCCGTATCCTGGAAGCTCAACACGTCTCGGTTACCGAGGGTAACATGTATGAAGAAATGTCGTGTGGTGTTGAACTTCTTCTTGAATCTAAACCCAATGTCTTACTATATTACTTGAACCGTATTTGGGTTCCCGATCGCGATGATCTCCGTGCAATTCTCATGAACGAGGCTCATAAGACTCGTTATTCTATTCATCCTGGTGCGGATAAAATGTACCAAGATCTTCGTCAGCTTTATTGGTGGCCCGGTATGAAGAAGGACATTGCTCTTTATGTTGCCAAATGCTTAACTTGCTCCAAAGTCAAAGCCGAACATCAGCGTCCTTCTGGTTTGCTTGAACAACCGGAAATTCCCGTGTGGAAATGGGAGAATTTAGCTATGGATTTCATTACCAAGCTCCCTCGCACCTCGAGTGGTTATGATAGTATTTGGGTGATCATTGATCGACTCACCAAATCTGCCCACTTTTTGCCTATTCGTGAAGACTTCAAAGTGGAGAAACTTGCCCGAATTTACATTGATGAAATTGTGAGCCGTCATGGTGTTCCCTTGAACATAATATCTGATAGAGACGCTCGGTTCACTTCTCGATTTTGGCAATCTTTCCAATCTGCTCTTGGTACTCGTTTGGATTTGAGCACGGCTTACCATCCCCAAACTGATGGCCAAACCGAGCGAACAATCCAAACTCTTGAAGACATGCTTAGAGCTTGTGTAATCGATTTTGGTGGCAATTGGGATTCACATTTATCCCTTATTGAGTTTTCTTATAACAATAGCTACCACACAAGTATCAACATGGCTCCATTCGAAGCTCTCTATGGTCGCAAGTGTCGTTCTCCGATCTGTTGGAACGAGATTGGTGAAGCACAAATCACCGGTCCCGAATTAATTCAAGAAACTTCCGACAAGATTATTCAAATCCGTGACAATATCCGAGTAGCAAGGAGTCGACAAAAGAGTTATGCCGACAAGCGTCGAAAACCCTTGGAATTCCAAGTCGGTGATCTCGTTCTTCTTAAGGTATCTCCATGGAAGGGTGTGATCCGTTTTGGAAAGAAAGGCAAGTTATCACCTCGTTATGTTGGTCCATTCAAAATCCTTGAAAGGATTGGGAAAGTGGCTTACAAGCTCGAGTTACCTCCATCTCTTGGCAATGTGCATCCTACATTTCATATATCTAATCTAAAGAAGTGTCTCGCTGATGAAAATCTCCATATACCGCTTGACGACGTGCGCATTGATGAAACGATGCACTTCGTTGAGAAGCCGGTGGAAATTATGGATCGTGAAGTCAAGCAACTCAAGCGAAGTCGTATTCCTATCGTCAACGTTCGTTGGGAGTCTAAGCGTGGTCCTGAGTACACTTGGGAACGAGAAGACCAAATGAAGCTCAAGTACCCTCATCTTTTTACTATTAATGTTGTTTCCTCTAGCTAAATTTCGGGACGAAATTCTCTCAACATGGGGAGACTGTAACATTTCTGATTTTTAGTATTCATATTTCAATTCAATGTAATGAAATTTCAAGTTCTATACTCGTGCAATGTCTCAATATTTTTCCCGCGGTAAATAAAATGCAATGATTCTATACAAGTTCGCAAGTTTTACTCGATTATATGCACATAAACGCTATACAAGTAACTATATATTTCAAATTTATAAAACCTGAAAAGTCAAGGACTAAAGTTGAAAATTTATCAAGAAACCCTAGTTAGCACGGTCGTGCTTCGTTCTAGCACGGTCGCGCCAAGTGCCTCGGCACGATCGCGCGGCTGGTCCTGGAACGATCGCGCCCGGTTCTTAAGCACGGTCGCGCCAATCTTGGCACGGTCGCGCCTGCGAAACAGTCGAAACGTAAATGTGATTTCAAAACGCTTAATCGTTCGAATTTCAAATCCGATTACGTTTCTTTTCCTTTAACGCAAGTTATACCATTTCCAATTACTCAACGCCTCAGTTTTTTTTCTCCATCAATCTCGAATTCTCTCTCAAGCAATTCAAACAAAACTCGAGTCTTCCTCCTAGAACCCAAATTCTCCCGATCAAGAAAGGATTTATTATCTCCCGGCTCTCTCCAAGACTCTGGACTCTCTGGCCTAGCCGGAATCGCAGTCGAAGTCACCGGAAACCTTTACCTCGGTCGCCGGAACTCATCTCTGCCGTTCTTCATCGATTCGTTACGTTTCAGGGTAAGTATACTCTCCATCTCACTCATTTCAGTAACATTATCAAAAGCCCTCATTCAATTTGGGCTTCCATTATAGAATTCAATCAGAAATCATATTTTAATAAAAATGATTTAATCGAACCCATGCTTAAACTCGATTTCCATACAATTAAGTTATATGAAAAGACTCTTAATAACCCATTAATCAAAAGCCCTAACAATTCCTGTGTTCAAAATACAAGAAACTCTCGATTCGTGTCTGATTTGGAATAGACACGGTCGCGCTAATCATCTAGCGCGGCCGTGCCTCGTTTAGCGCGGTCGTGTCGACTAGCAGCGCGGTCGTGTCATCCGTCCAGACCTTGTCATGCCCTTTAGGCTAGTCTCTGTTGTGTCTAAAAATCATAGAAGCGACCGTGTCGGGCTAAGGCACGGTCGTGCCTGATGACTTGTCTAGATTGTGCTCCTGATTGATCAACCCGGTCGCGCCCCAACTAGCGCGGTCGCGCCCGTGGCTTGAGCACGATCGTGCCCTTCCGAGGCACGGTCGTGCTAGACTCAGGATTTTTAACAGAATTATAATTTTTATATTTTAATCAGTAAATGTTTCAGATTTTATAAAAATATGTTTTCTGTATTTAAAAATAGATTAAAAGTTTAAATCTTGGCATAAATGTAATTTATTGAAAAGTTTATAAAAATTAAATTTATATTTATCATCTTACACTTAAATGATATTTTAAATAATTAAGTTACAAAATTTATAAATAATGATGACTTATTTACTTTACATTTTAAATCAAAATCGTTTTATTTATTTATACTTAATTACAATTAATATTGACATTATTTCATAAACTATAGTTATACACTTATTTATTTAATTCAAACCTAATTAAATTGTTTCAAACATATTTTACCTCAAACTTTATATATTTTATTCAATCCTTTTTAAATACAAACCAATGGTTTTATATACAAATCCAACTTTCATTTTTAAACTTTATACATCTATGTGATTCAATGCATATTACTATTTAGGTTAAAGTGTGCTTTTCAAGGATCTTTTTGCTATCTATATTCCTTGTTAGCTTCACTTCCATACCAAGTGAGTATTCACAACCCCTTTTTACTCTTTTACACTTTTGGGGTGGAACATGAACTCTATACTCATTACACATTACACATTTACATTTACGCAAACAACACAAGTGCAAAAATCCTATTTACATACATGTGTACAAAAAATTGAGCTTTGTGCCCGAGTGCTAGGTGTGCTAACCTTTGTATGCTCTTATGTGCAATCATTAACTATACAAGCCGACGGTTTTCAATGATAGATCTATTGAGTCTGACAAACCCACCCATGGTACGCGGTGATTGAAACCGACAACACATTTGTTTTGCATGCTAGTTACAAGGTTTGATTGTACATTTGGTTACACAATAGCTGCTCCCCATAAATGCCTTATTTTATCATGTTTTGTAAAGGATTTGTTTATAAAACCATTGGTTTGTATTTAAAAAGGATTGAATAAAATATATAAAGTTTGAGGTAAAATATGTTTGAAACAATTTAATTAGGTTTGAATTAAATAAATAAGTGTATAACTATAGTTTATGAAATAATGTCAATATTAATTGTAATTAAGTATAAATAAATAAAACGATTTTGATTTAAAATGTAAAGTAAATAAGTCATCATTATTTATAAATTTTGTAACTTAATTATTTAAAATATCATTTAAGTGTAAGATGATAAATATAAATTTAATTTTTATAAACTTTTCAATAAATTACATTTATTCCAAGATTTAAACTTTTAATCTATTTTTAAATACAGAAAACATATTTTTATAAAATCTGAAACATTTACTGATTAAAATATAAAAATTATAATTCTGTTAAAAATCCTGAGTCTAGCACGACCGTGCCTCGGAAGGGCACGATCGTGCTCAAGCCACGGGCGCGACCGCGCTAGTTGGGGCGCGACCGGGTTGATCAATCAGGAGCACAATCTAGACAAGTCATCAGGCACGACCGTGCCTTAGCCCGGCACGGTCGCGTCTATGATTTTTAGACACAACAGAGACTAGCCTAAAGGGCATGACAAGGTCTGGACGGATGACACGACCGCGCTGCTAGTCGACACGACCGCGCTAAACGAGGCACGGCCGCGCTAGATGATTAGCGCGACCGTGTCTATTCCAAATCAGACACGAATCGAGAGTTTCTTGTATTTTGAACACAGGAATTGTTAGGGCTTTTGATTAATGGGTTATTAAGAGTCTTTTCATATAACTTAATTGTATGGAAATCGAGTTTAAGCATGGGTTCGATTAAATCATTTTTATTAAAATATGATTTCTGATTCTGATTGAATTCTATAATGGAAGCCCAAATTGAATGAGGGCTTTTGATAATGTTACTGAAATGAGTCAGATGGAGAGTATACTTACCCTGAAACGTAACGAATCGATGAAGAACGGCAGAGATGAGTTCCGGCGACCGAGGTAAAGGTTTCCGGTGACTTCGACTGCGATTCCGGCTAGGCCAGAGAGTCCAGAGTCTTGGAGAGAGCCGGGAGATGATAAATCCTTTCTTTATCGGGAGAATTTGGGTTCTAGGAGGAAGACTCGAGTTTTGTTTGAATTGCTTGAGAGAGAATTCGAGATTGATGGAGAAAAAAAACTGAGGCGTTGAGTAATTGGAAATGGTATAACTTGCGTTAAAGGAAAAGAAACGTAATCGGATTTGAAATTCGAACGATTAAGCGTTTTGAAATCACATTTACGTTTCGACTGTTTCGCAGGCGCGACCGTGCCAAGATTGGCGCGACCGTGCTTAAGAACCGGGCGCGATCGTTCCAGGACCAGCCGCGCGATCGTGCCGAGGCACTTGGCGCGACCGTGCTAGAACGAAGCACGACCGTGCTAACTAGGGTTTCTTGATAAATTTTCAACTTTAGTCCTTGACTTTTCAGGTTTTATAAATTTGAAATATATAGTTACTTGTATAGCGTTTATGTGCATATAATCGAGTAAAACTTGCGAACTTGTATATAATCATTGCATTTTATTTACCGCGGGAAAAATATTGAGACATTGCACGAGTATAGAACTTGAAATTTCATTACATTGAATTGAAATATGAATACTAAAAATCAGAAATGTTACACTATAAATCAATTGTTTACATATATCTAGCTTGTTAAATCAAATCAAAACTCAAGAAACTCACCCTTAAAACCGAGAACCGCCTCTGTTAACCCCCGACTACCACCGTCGTCTATGGCGGCCTCCACCATCTCTGTTTCTAAGGCGGTCTCCACCACCACCATCATCACGCCGCCACAGCACCACTACCGAAATCCGCCAGAAGGAGAAGGGAAAAGGGGATCAGTTGTGGGTGTTGTCGGAGAGGGTTACCGTCGTCGGGAGGGCCGCCGAAGATGGCGTGACTGCCTCCCTCCTCCTGCTATCTTTCTGGTGTACGCACACACATATGTGTGGGGTTTTGTTTTACTTTTTGGTTAAGAAAGAATATATGTATTTAGTTTTTATTTTGTTTATTATTTTTTTTCCTAACAAGGGACGAAGATCATCCGTAGATTTTATTATTATTATTAATATTATATTATAATTAATTTAGTTCATATTTTGTTTTTCGCTTATTACGTTTCATGTATAACGTTTTATAAAATTCCAAATACGCCGTCGAAATGTGCTCATTTTTCTTTACGTTTCGACCTAAGTTTCATCAGAAATGGAGCAGGTTTAAAATAATATATTTTAATATTATTATTAAATATTAATCGTTCGTTTAAGGATTTCTAGGTCGAACGTCTTAGTTTATAGACTCCGAATTGAGACTATCCGAGCCACCCAACTTTTATTATTATTGTAGGTTCTCTACCAGTATTGCGTGTATACTCGAATCCATGTCGCGCCTAAAATTCCAGAATTTATATTTTTAGATGAGTAGACTAAAGAAGTAATAATAATTATTAAAAATGCGTTGGCATGACGCGTATGAGTTACTAATCGAATGTACGTTCATAAAATTTTACACTACACCGTAAGAGTATGTATATATTTTTACGTATTTAATATATGTTATCTCGAATCTTTAAATGATCTGTCAAACGATGTCACGTATAAAGTTCACCTATTGGGGCCTACAACTGGGTTGTTAATGGACCGAGCCCGTCTATGGTGAATTAATCGTCAAGAGTAACCGATTCTAATTTCGGGGTTGTCACAGCTTTCATCCATTACGTTATTACGAATCTATTGGTATAGATTGATTGTATTTAAAACATGTCCAGAACCGGATTCGATTAAACCATTTTTGAATAAAACATAGATTCAGGTTCGTGTAAATTTCCATATTGTAAGCCCAAATTAAGTTGGGGCTTTTGATCTATAGACTAAATCGATTGAGTATGAGATTTCAATTACCCGGATAACGATGAATCGATAGCGTATGGTAGGAACGAGTTCCGGCGGCGACTGGTTTGGTTTCCGGCGTCTTCTACTGCAATTCCGGCTGCTTCAATGTTTTCGGGAGTTTCAGAGGGGTTCGATGGAGTGTTTGCTTGGGTGGATTTTGTAGGATCGTGAGAATACAAGATGGTTCTGTTCTTAGTTGAGGTTGGCGAAAACAAAATCAACTACACAATTTATAATCAAGTAAACACAAAGAATACTGATAACACTGTTGTATTAAGCTTTTGTGAATGCAAAGATTACAAGTGAGAAACTCAATGAATAAGTATGACAAGCACTACAAGCACTGCAAGCACTCTTTCAATGAAGTGGCAACTCAGTATTTATAGTAACTTAGAATCAAGACAGACCCTTGATTCTAAGGATCAGATCGAACACAAGCCGTTGATCTTGTTTATTAATTTACATTACACGTAAAGGCTAATCTAGTTAACTTTACTGAAACGTTTTCTTTATTCATGATTGTTTGCATGCTTGGAGAAGTGTATTGTTGTCCGTCATTGGTTGACCATAGCGGTTCCTTCTGCTTTGAGTCTGTCAGTTGCTTTTGCAGAAAGGTGTTAGAGACGCTTGGCCTGGATAGTCAGCTGCAGCGTTTGGTTTTCAGTGAATAGAGCTATCAGCTGCAAAGAGTGAAGGTTGCTACTGGTAAGCCTATCAGCAGCAAACATGGATGACCGCTGCTGATAAGCCTATCAGCTGCAACTTGTGCTGAATGCTGCTGATAAGCCTATGTAACATCCCAAAATGTCGAGAAATAAAGTTAACGAGTTCAAGCGGGCCGAAGTCGGGCCGGGTCAGTCGCGAACCGGGCTTGGGGAGGTCTCCCCTATAAATAGCCAGGGTCACCACATTTTTCTCTCATTTGCAATTCTAGAGAGAGAAAACCGTAGAGAGAGAAAGTGTCGGAATCGCACAAGATTGCACCCGCTCATGTCTCTTGCACTCGTGAGAAGAACCTCCGGATCAGAAGCTCGATTCAGGTAACGATCCGACCTAAATCTGAGTTTTTAGTTCGTTTTTGGGTTTTTCGGGTTTTGGGTGAAAAGGCAAGGTTTGAACGGATGAATCTGATAAATAATCATAGATTTGAGATCCCTAAGGGAAAACGAACGTTTTGGATGCAACATGTTCGGGATCTTTACATGATCAGACCGAATGCGAAAGTTAGGGTTTTTCGCGAAGAACAGGTCGTGCGCACTTGCTAAGTGCGCACGGAGCAGGTCCTGCGCACTTGCTAAGTGCGCAGGAGGAGGAACCTGCGCACTTGCTAAGTGCGCAGGAGGAAGGACATGCGCACTTGCTAAGTGCGCAGGAGGCAGAGTCTGCGCACTTGCTAAGTGCGCAGGCAGCAGGGTCTGCGCACTTGCTAAGTGCGCAGACATCAGACTGGTTAAGTAAAGTTAGTATGTTTAGAAGGGTTAAACCGTTAGAGTCGGTAATGGTCTGATGTGTATGTAACTACTCAATTCAGATCGTACGTGAAGTCGTTGGACCTTCGTTTAGGACAACCGAGACTAGCTTATCAGGTGAGTTCTAGAAGCCCTCTTTTAAATGTTTTTATATAATGTTTTCGGGCTGGTGTGTACACGTATGAAATGATGTTTTATGAAATGATGTTTTATAAAATGATGTTTATGAAACTACGTTTACGAAAGGAAATGATTTGGAATGAAGGGTTTATGGAAAGAAAGTTTATGAACGAAATGCTTACGAACGAATGTTATAAAGAAATGGTTTAATGAAAAGGTAAAGGGTTTTGAAAGTGAAGGAAAGGTTTTATGAAAAGAAAACAAAAAGGGGCAAATGTTTTAAAGAAGTCATTACAAATCTAATCTGTCGAATGAATGGAATTGACGAATGAAGTCTGGGAATGTGATTCCCAGCCTTGTGGTAGATTATGGACAGCGAGCCATAGTTGCCACAAGAACAACAGGGGCATGTCTTTGTGGCATGCCAATGGTTATGATGTTGTACAACTGGTAAAAGGGAGTAACGACGGTTACTCAGGGGTTAACGTGACCCCATGTAAGGTTAAATTATGATCCGACGATGTTATGGCTGAGAGTCATAACCGTCGATGGAAGTTGTCGGTTTATGGACATGAGAGCCATAAGGGCAACTGAATGGGTATTGTCGGTCCTCGCGCAGTTAGCCTTGGGGGCAATACCAAAAGGTAATTGACGGAATGTATGGTATTGTCGGTCTTCGTGCAGTTAAGCCTTAGGGGCAATACCATAAGGGAATTGACGGAATGTATGGTATTGTCGGTCTTCGTGCAGTTAAGCCTTAGGGGCAATACCATACTAAATGACGGAACGAAGGGTAACACAGATTTAGATAATAATGTATGACTTAAATGAATGTTAAAAGTTTTAATGAACGATCCGTTTAACGGTGTTTATGATTATGATGTTGATGATGATATGGGTACGAAACTTTCTTAAAGATGTTAAATTATTACATGCTTTTGTGAAAGGTTTTTACTAAATGAATGATACGTTTTTGGCAAATGTTGATGTTAAAGTTTTTATGAAATGCTAGAACTCACCAGCGTAGCTGACGTTTTTAAGTGTGCACATTCAGGTTAAGGTAGGTTATGAGGATGGACGGTGATGCTTGGCAAACGAGAAGAGTTACCCGGCTGATCATGAAGACTGGCATCCCGTTATGTTTAGTTATGATGTAAATATGTTTTAAACTATGTTTACGCTTCCGCATGTATGAACAACGATTAAGTTATGTTTAAATGAAATTTCCGCTGCGTTATCTGATATTCATGTTTAAGAACTGCTTGTGAATGAGTAAATCCAATAAGTGAGGCCTCCCGGGTTTGGGGCCTTACAGCCTATCAGCAGCATTTGTACTTAGAATAATTTTGTAACAATCAGTCTTTGGTTCTACAAACTCCCCCTAGACTGATGCTACCAAAATTCTTCTAGTCCCTTTGTTGCTGAAGCTTTTGCATATGGCTGACTATTCTTTCCACCTCATAGCCTCTTTGATCCTTGCTGGGATTATTCAATGGAAGTTCAGACAGAGTCTTGATGTCTTTGTGTGGCATTTTGTAGATAGCTTTGCTTGAACATCTCATCTGCTGCTTCTTTACATCAATCAAAGTGAATTCATCCAAATCAGCATTATAGGACCAAGATACAAATGGAGAGTGAGACTTGTGTGGTTTGATATTCATGACCACATCTTTGCTAGGATTGAAGTAGTGTCTGATAGCTAGCATAAGATGTTTCCCACTCTCATTTGTAGGCTTATGAGCTTCACCCAGCTCTAAAATTCTTTGAAGATCGGAATCAGGTAATTGCAGAACCTCATCAACAGACCTGTAAGTGGATCTTCTTCTCTCAGTTCTCCCCCTGAAGATCTCAAACACTTGATCTTGTGAATTATAGAACCAGATAACTATATTTCTTGAGTCTTCTGGTTTAGGAGTGGGTTTGGGTATCTTCAAGGGAGGCTGTTGATGAGTGGGAGCTGGGTGGGATGACTTGGACTTTTTGGGTGGAGGAGTGGAAGGCTTGGGGATGTTTGTGGATGGTGTTTGGGGGGAGGAAGTAGTTTCTGGTGCAGAGGTTCTTTGTTTTTTTACTGGTCTCTTTTCCAGTCTTTCTTCCTCTTCCTTTTTCACTGTTGTATACAGGGCTTGTAGGTTCATGAAGGACATGGGACCTAACCTTTTTCCACTTTCTCCCCTTGCCTTAAGGAAGTCAGTCATCTTCTTCCTTTCTTCATGGGTCCTTAGATTAAGGGCAATGGCTTTCTTTGACTTCTGTTGAGCTTTTTCTTTCTCTTCATCTTTCTTTTTCCTTGCCAATTCCCCCTGCTGACCCATGAAGGCTCTATAGATCTCTTTGTTTGACAGTTTTTCAAGGTAGTCTGCATCCTCACCTTGAGAGATCAGAGCTTCAGTCCACTCCTCCCTTAATTCTTTTGCTAATTTAGAATCAGTGATTCTAAACTTAGCATCTTCCTTCCTTTTCTTTTTAGCTTCTTCTTCTTCTTCTTTTGCAAACTGTTCCTGCAGCTGTCTAGCAAGTTGTTCATCTTCCTCAACTTGAGACCCTGCATGGACTTTTACCTTCATTTCATCCAGCTGTTTGGCATACAGCTGGATTGTCTGTTGTCTGAGAAGTATGGCTGCCTTTCTATCTTCATGCCTTTGTTTTTGAGCCATCTCTTCAGCCAACTCTTCTTCTTCTCTTTTCCTTCTTCTCTCTTCTTTCTCTTTCTTTTCCTTTTGCAACCTCTCTTCATCCTCTTTTGTCATGATGCCCTTCCCTTTATTAACATTGGATGCCTCTGCTCTGGCTTCACTGATCACAGAAACAGCTGATTGTTGTGCTGTTGGGATCTCTGCCTCGGCTTCATTGTCATGTTGAGAGGTAGATAAGGGAAGGTCTTCAGTTTGGCACTCAGGATCTGTAAGTTCTAGCAGCCTTTCTCTCACAGAGTATCTTGCTTCATAAGCTGCAGCGCAGATGTTAACTGAAGGGAATCTGAGTTGGAGTCAGTGTCAGAGGATGACACATCTTCTTCCTCATCAATCCTTCCTTCCTTCTCAAGGTGAGCTTTGATAATTGCCATCATCGCCCGTCTTTCAAGGGAGTTGACATTGCAGATGTTGGCTTTTAGAAGATAGATCTTGTGGAGGAAATTTGTTGGTAGCTGAAGGATGTTCCCGGTGTTGATGATGAGAGCGGAATCGTTGCTTAGGAAGAAAGTGTGGTCAAGGAACCTAGTGCTTACCCATCCTAGCACGTCCGAGTCCTTGACCAGGAAGGCATACAGAAATCTTTGAAGGCCCAGAACTCCTTCTTCAGTGAGAAGACTGCTCCTTGTTATTGCAAGATTGTTGGGAGACAGTCTTCTTTCTGCGGCCGACGAAGATTCAGGATAAGCTACCCGTCTTGCTGTTTGTAGGAGTCTTCTGAACTTGGATAGATTATCCTCCATCAGGTCATAGAACCTGCCAATGGCAATTTCTACTGAGAGATCCGTTGAAGATTTGATGCAGTTAGATAGATATAGTTGTAGGACTTGGAGGGCATTGAGTGAGTTCCAGTTCAGCTCTTCTACTCCACTGAACTCCCGTCCAATACAAAACCTCTCAGCTGATCCATCATACCCCCAAGCTAGAATAGAGTCAAACTCTAGCTTCTTTGAAGATTTGAAGATTTGGGGGGTAGTGGATTGACCTATGATGGCTGCTGCTTCAGGGATGATGCTGACCAATGTAGATGTTTGATCTTTGCCTTCAACATCAGTCAGCACTTCATCCACAGCCCTGACAACCAACTTCCAGTCTTCAGAGATCTCTTCTTCTTTATCTTCTGATATTGGCAAGTCGTAGACCTGTACAAAAGCTGGCCTGTAAAGTGAGCTTTGGAAGGCAGCATGCTCCTGTATCCAGTCTTCAAGGCTTTCTTCGTCTTCTTCCATGGAGACTTTCTCCCCCTTTTTGGTTGCATCAGTGGACATATAGGCATCTGTTTGAGTGCCCACTGAGACAAGAGAGGGAGAAGCCGTGGAGGGACATTGATGGGCTTCATGCATCAAGACTTGGTGTCGTAGTTTGGACACTTCGGCTTCAAGCATAGCCACCCTGGCCGTCAATTCCAAGTTGTGTAGTTTCAGACTGTCCTCATCCACAGTTGTGGAATCCTTGGACCCAGATGGGGCCGTAGGCCGAGCCTCAGCATCCCCATCACCCGTGGTTTCTTGGCTCCAGGGATTCCTCTCAGTGAGGGGAGTTTCCAGGGAAACACCCTCACCATGAGTTGCCGTGGTCGAGGTCTTAAAGATGTTGTCACTGTCCTCCTGGTTATTTGATGGACCAGCAGTAGTGACAGCCTCTTCCACATCCACTCTTTCAATACTCCCAGAGTGGACCTTCAAGGGTGAAGAACTTGGGTTGGGTGTGTCGGAAGCAAGACCAATCAGTACCCCCTTGATAGTGGTAGTTGGAGAAGGTACATCACTTTGGTCAGGTTCCTCTACACTTAAGTTCAAGGAAGAGAGGAATGGCTCGAAGGGCTGTTCTATGGATCCGGGAAGTGATCCTAATCCTAATAGAGAGACTTCCGAAGGAGTCTCCCTAGCAATGTGGCTTTCCCTTATGATATTCTCACTAGAATGTTGTGATTCTGAGTGAGGGATGTTGGCTTGGGTTTGGGCCTTGGAGGCACGAGAAGAAGGAGTTCTCTTGCCCCTTTTTCTTGTATATTTGGCTGCAACCGGGGCCCTGTGTTCCGGTTGAGCAAGCAAACTGGGGATGAGTAATGTATGTGCCTGTGCATCCTCAGTAGAATGCACAGGGGTTCGATCAAGGGAAACAATAGTTTGAGTTTGTGGCAGTGAGGTGGAGGGTGTGGGATCAGTATCAGCTGGGTTTGCTGAACTGTCACCCTGGGCACTGTGCGTGTTCAACATTGTAGACAACAACGGAACATCGGCCCCTGAGAACTTTGATGAAACTGTTCTCATGCTTTGAAAAATATTGTTCTTATGTCCCAAAATTGAGTAGATTCTTGCAGTTTTTGAAAGATCTTGGTGCTCAATGTTGAACACTTCCTGCAAGAATCTGGGGTACATGAAGAACTGTGATTTCACCCCTTCTTGAAGGTTGTATCTCAAACCTTCAAGAATGAGGTGGGAAAAATTGAAACCCTCCCCAGTTATCATACCGTGAATTGCCGACGCAAGTCCGGAGCTGAGTTGGTTCCAGCCACTCCTCTTCTGGGATATGCATTGGAGAAGAGTGTGGTAGAGATACTTCCATATGGGACCCATGAGTGCCTTCTCTATCGTATACTCTGTTTGATTCCCAGTGTACCCTATGGATACAAAGGTCCTCATGTATACGTCTCTTGGGTAAGAGGTGGCGTCCCCTTCATCTTGAAGCTTGAGGTGTTGGCGGAGCTTTGCTTCAGTTATGATTATCTCTTTGCCGTCTACTGTTCCTTTGATTTGGGGAGTGCCCTGTTCAGTAGAATACACGGCTGAGCTCCAAAAATCTTCCATGTGGGAAGTGTAGATGGTTGGGTTGACTGTTAGGGCATGGAGGATTTTGGACCGACAAAGGAAGTCGATCATATCATCGAAACCTTCGGATTTCTTGCCTTTTATTAGGTATGCGGTGAGGTTGTGATATGGGGAAAACTTGTCGTTTGGGTTGTTTATGTCTGCGCCTGCCATTGTTATGGATTTGGAGGGAAAAGAGACGGGTGTTTGAATGGCGGTTGATTATGGAAGGCTTTGAATGCTGTGGGGACGGGAGAGAAAGTGATGGAAGGTTAGGGTTTGAAATTGAAAATGAAGAGGTGGTGGGAACGTTTGAGATTGTGATATAACGGCAGACGAAGAAAAAGCAACTTCACTTGTATAGTACAACCTGTTTCACTTTTCATTGTTACAGTTGTAATACACCAAGGCAGTCATGGAAGGGACTGACGGTAAATTTTACAGCGGGTAAAAGTTAATTTAGACTTATGTTTACCCATCAGCAGCAAACTTGGTTGCTGCTGAAAGATAAGAGTATCGGCAGCAAAATTGGTTGCAGCTGATGGATAAGCCTATCCGCTGCAAACTTGGTTGCTGCGGAAAGATAAGTCTGTCAGCAGCAGATTTTGCTGCTGAAAGGTTTAAAGATCTGCAGCAAAGGAATTGCTGCTGAAAGCCTTAAAGCTATCCGCAGGAAACATGTACCTGCTGATAACTTAAAGCTATCAGTGGCAAAACTTTTGCTACTGATGCTTTTACCTGTCAGCAGCTGAAGGACAAAAATGCTGCTGACCCATAACTTTTATTTACAACAAGGGACAAAAAGACACATTTTAAGGAGAAACTTGAGATGGATTTTAATCAAAGTTCATCATACCAATTGATTCAACTAAATATCTGAATCTAGCTTCATCAAAAGGTTTTGTAAACAGATCAGCATATTGCTCATTTGTATGAACTTTGGTTAAAATAATTCTCCTTTTCTCAGCTTGATCTCTTATGAAATGGTACCTGATGTCGATGTGCTTTGTCTTTGAGTGCTGCACCGGATTGTTTGTGATAGAGATAGCACTCATGTTGTCAATGTGAATTGGAGTCTGCATGAAGGTCATTCCATAGTCAAGCATTTGATTTGGATCCAGATGACCTGTGCACAGCAGCTTGAAGCTGCAATGTATTCTGCTTCAGCTGTTGAAGTAGAAACACATGTTTTCTTTTTGCATTGCCATGAGATGAGCCTTCCTCCAAGAAATTGACATCCCCCAGATGTGGACTTTTTGTCCAAGTTACAACCCCCATAGTCACTGTCAGTGTAGGCATAGAGATTGACATTTTCATTCTTTGGATACCATAGCCCAAGTTTTGGAGCTCCCTTTAGGTATCGAAGAACCCTTTTTACAGCTTGAAGATGAGACACTTTTGGAGCTGCTTGAAATCTTGCGCAGAGACAAACTGCAAACATGATATCTGGTCTTGAGGCAGTGAGGTACATGAGAGACCCTATCATTGCTCGGTACTGATGTTGATCAGTGTCTTGTCCTTCTTTATCCGGAGATAATTAATGGTGCACTTGCATAGGAGTTCTTGCAGCAGAGCAGTCAGTCATTTTGAACCTCTCCAAGATGCTTTTGACATACTTGGATTGACTTATGAAGATTCCAGTTGGTACCTGTTTGACTTGAAGTCCTAAAAAGAAATTTAGTTCACCCATTGAACTCATTTCAAATTTGGAATGCATCAGAACTTCAAAGTCTTTGTAGAGCTTCTTTCTTGTAGATCCAAAGATAATGTCATCAACATAAATCTGGACCAACAAAATTTCGCCCCATTCATCTTTGATGAAAAGCGTCTGATCAATGGCCCCCCTTCTGAAGTTGTTGCTAAGTAGATATCCAGATAAAGTTTCATACCAGGCTCTTGGGGCTTGGTGTAAGCCACAGAGAGCTTTGTCCAGTTTTAAGACCTTATTTGGATGTGCAGGATCTACAAAGCCTGGAGGCTGTTTGACATAGACCTCTTCATCAATCGTGCCATACAGAAAGGCACTCTTCACATCCATTTGATAGACCATAAAGTTTTTGGATGCTGCATAAGCCAGAAAAATTCTAATGGCTTCCAGACGGGCAACAGGAGCAAAAACTTCATCATAGTCAATGCCTTCTTCTTGAGTGTAACCTTGAGCTACCAGTCTGGCTTTGTTCTTCACTACGATTCCCCTCTCATCTTGCTTGTTTCTGAAGACCCATCTTGTTCCAATGGCTGTTTGACCAGGTGGAAGATCAACAAGCTTCCAAACATCTTGTCTTTTGAATTGCAGCAATTCTTCCTGCATTGCTTCAATCTAGCTGTTGTGCTTGAGAGCTTCATCAATCCTTTTGGGTTCCACCTGTGATAGAAAGCAAGAGAACAAACAAATGTTGGCTTCATGAGACTTACTTCTTGTCTGGATGCCTGTGTTGACTTGGCCAATGATGTTTTCCAGAGGATGCTCTTTGTTTATTCTCTGTGCACGTATCACATCCAGCCGTATTCCCTCTTCAAGATTACTGTGGTTTAGATCAGTATTGTCTTCAGATGTCTGGAGAGGAGCTTGGAGGATCTGATCATTGTGTTCCACATAGTCAGCAGCATTAGCATCAGAGGCCTCTTCAGCATGAATTGAGGAGGCTTCATTTAGGATTTCATTGTCAGAGAGATTGCTGCTTATGGTGTTGGATGTACCGGCTTCACCTGCACTGGCTTCAATAGCTTCTGCCACTGATGGAGGATCAATGGATGGCCTTTTCATCCTGATGTAGGGACTGGGAAACTCCAGTCTGTAGTCAGAAGAAGAGGTTGAGGTAGAAGGTGTTGAGTTTGAAGAAGGAGGCTCCATATTTGAGAATATGAGGGGCTCAAATATCTGGGTGAAGGAGTCTATATCAAAAAGCCAGTTGGGACCTTTGCCTTGTTCACAGACAACGTGTTCCCTGCATTCCACATTAGCAGATTCTTCCACAATCCGAGTCCTAGAATTGAACACTCGGTAGGCCTTCTATTGAGAGGAATAACCCACAAAGTAACCTTCATCAGACTTTGCACCGAATTTAGGAAGAACTCCATGTGTGATGAGGATGGTACATGGACATCCAAAGGGCTTCAGGAAGCCAATGTAGGGAACTCTTTTGAGCCAGAGTTCATAGGGAGTTTTCTGGAGAGGCTTAACAATAAGGACTCTATTCTGCACATAACAAGCTATGCTTACTGCTTCTGCCCAGAAAGTAAGGGGCAACTTTGAGTCAGCCAGCATAGATCTTGCTGATTCAATCAGAGTCCTGTTTCTTCTTTCAGCAACCCCATTTTGTTGAGGAGTTCTTGGAGCACTGTACTGCCTTTCAATGCCCTTGCTCTCGCAGAAACTGTTCAAAGTGTGATTTTTGAACTCTGTTCCCTGATCACACCTTATGATCTTTACCTTCAGATTGCTTTGATTCTCTACCCTGAGAATATAGGATTTGAGAATCTCAGCAGTTTCATCTTTTGTTCTTAGGAAGAATACCCAAGAGAATCTAGAGAAGTCATCAGTGATCACCAGACAGTAGGACTTTTTGCCAATTGACATGACATTTGTAGGACCAAAGAGATCCATATGTAGTAGCTGGAGAGGAGTGTCATTTGTGTTCAATGTCTTGGGCTTATGGGAACTCTTGTGTTGTTTTCCCTTCAAGCAGGCAATGCAGTGATCGTCTAGCTGGAATTCTTTGTCAGGAAGCCCTCTGACAAGATTGTCTTTCACTAATTTATTGATTGTTTTGATGTTAACATGGCTTAACCTCCTGTGCCAGAGAGCGGATTCATCAACTGATGCCTTTGACAGAAAACATGAAACACTACCAGATGGAGTGACTTCATTCATGTCAAGCACATATAAGTTGTCCTTTCTTTGAGCAGTTAGGAGAATCTTCTCTGGCGGGGGTTTAGATAGGCCAGGAGCTAACACAAAGCATTCTTTGTCAGTGAAGAGCATCCAATGCTTTTGATCACATAGTTGGGAAACACTCATGAGATTGAAGTCAAGTTCTTTAACATAGTTGACTCTTTCAATGCTCATCCTCTCATTGGACACAGTGCCTTGTCCAGTGATAGATCCACCTTTTGAGTCACTCCCAAAGGCAACATATCCTCCATTGAAATGTCTGAAGTTGGAGAGGATGGACCTGTTGCCTGTCATGTGCCTGGAACAGCCGCTATCTACCACCCAGGTGTTATTCTTGTTACCTGGCTGTCCCTGCACATGAAAGAGATTTAGTTAGTGGGAGTGGTCCAAGAGCTCTCCTTTTTGAAGAAAAGAGTTCTTGGACTTTCTGATTCATCATGCGTGCATTCAACAGCACCGATGATGATTTTGCGGACAAGAGCAGAGATTTTGGCTTTCCATTGCTTAAGTAGTGGTTTTCCAGTTCTCTTTTCTTTATCGGCTGCGGATTTGGCTTTGACAGCTGCTGAATTTGCTCTATCAGCAGCTGATTTTCCTGCTTAAGGTTTTGGCTTGTCAGCAGCGGCAGGTTTTGCTGCTGATGGCTTCAGCTTATCAGCTGCAGATGTTGCTGCTGATGGCCTTGGCCTTTCAGCAGCAGATTTTGCTTTTGCTGCTGAAGGCTTAGTTGGAGCAGCAGCAGATTTAGTTTTTGCTGCTGACTGCTTTGTTTGAGCAGCAGCAGATTTGGTGGCTGCTGAAGGCTTTGCCTTTTGCTGCTGCTTGTGTTTTTCTACAGTTTCAACTCTTCTACTGGCTGCAGATGGCCTATCAACTGAAGTATGCTGATCCTTCTTTTGTTTATGCGCTGATTGAAGACGGATCTGGTTGAAGGGGTTAAACTGACATTTTGCAGCAAAGTGGTTTGATTCCCCACATATGATGCAGGACTGCTGAACTTTGGGCTGCTGCTTCCTTGGTGGAGAAGAAGAGTTTCTGAACTGAGTTTTCTTGGTCGTAACTCTTCTAACCTGTTGCTGATTCTTCTGATTTGGCATGAACTGAGGCTTGGAGTTTGTGGGTCCTGATGTCTATCCCTTTTCAATGTTTAGCTTTCTTCCACCTGGAGGATAGCTGATCCTGATCTGTTTGAATGGTACAGGGGCTAGAACAGCTGGGAGAACAGTAGGGACTGGGACTCTATTCAGAACAGCTTCAGATGAGGCTGTACTGGTTTCATCATGGTCTGAGAAGGTTAACTCAGATTCTGATGAGGTAGTGCAGTCTTTAACAAGGGGTTCATCCATTGGAGGATCAAGATTTCTGTTTGCAGTGTCGAGTTTTGCAACATCGAAGCTTGGTTCATAGATGGCAACATAGTCAGCTGGATGAGGAACAGTATTGTACTGTTCCTTGCCATATCCAAGTCCTCCAAGCTTTACCTTTTCATGGACTTGAATATCTAGAAGTCTCTGTAGCTTTTTAGAAGAAAATTCATATTTTTCAACATGAACTTTCTGTTCTGCCAGATCAGCTCTGGTTGATTTAAGTTTTACTAATAGATCATCAATCTGAGTTTCAAGATTGGTTTGTTCATGTTTTAGAGATGAAATCTCTTTCTTAAAGCATTCAATTTTTTCTTTGTAAGTGATTTCAACCTTTTTGAACTCAGATTTCATTTGAAGAAACTCTTCATTTTGATCTATAAGGTTTTGGTTATGTTTTCTATAACCTAAAACTTTATCAATGCAAGCTTGAGAGCATAGATGTTCAAATACCTGAGGTGGTATCTCTGCAGTGTCTGCCATAAGTGCTTGGTTGGAGACAGGAACATCTTCATATTGAAAACTCCAGTCGAATTCTGCAGTTCCAACATTTGCACAGGCTGCAGTTTGTGCTGGGGGAGTTTGTTGCTACTGCTGTTGTCTGGGCTGACTTTGGTAGGCTTGTCTTTGATGGCCGGCACCCTGATTGGCTTTAGGTGCCTTGCACTCCCTAGCAAAGTGACCCATTTGGTTACCGTTGTAACAACGGATCTTGCTTTTATCAAGCCCAACTCTGCTGTTTGAGTTGTTGCTTGGAAATGATCTTCCGGTTCTAGAATAGAACCTTTTTGCTCTGAGGGAGAGCATGGCATATGAGTGCTGAATATCCATTTCTTTAAGATCATCTGGATGAAAGCATTCCAGATCCTCTTTTATGAAGTACATGCTGCTTGAGTTGTCAGAGACAAAAGCAGTAGAGGTTGGCTGTTGAGGAGGTGCCTCAAGAAGAAATGGTGATGAGTTAGATTGTGAAGCGGTTGGGGTCTGAGGGTGAGTAACAATGGGAGGATAGTAGCTGTTTGCATTAGGACCGGAATGATCAGAGTGAAGCGCTGAGGAGGTAGTGGAGGAAGTGGTAGCTGATTGATAACTGGAGCTCCTTTCTTTAGCTTGAATCATTTCTAATTCATAGGTTTTGAGCATGCCAAAGAGCTCAGTCATCTGAAGAGTCTTCAGATTCTCTGTTCTTCTGATGGACACAGTGTATAATGTCCAACAACTAGGAAGAGATCTTATGAACTTCTTGAGAATTTCTTCATTCACCAGCTTTACCTTGGAGCACTGCAGTTCACCTACAGGATAGGTAAATCTGTTATATAAAATAGTTATGGACTCACCTTCCCTCCAGACGAAGTTCTCATACTGCTGCTTCAGTATGTCCCTTCTGTTCTCTTTGACTTCTTCAGAGCCAGCAAACATCTTCTCCAGCGCCTCCCAGAGCTCCTTGGCAGTTTTGTAACTTCTGAAGTTGTGAAAAACTTCATTTGGAAGGCACATTTGGATGGCTCCTAGTGCCTTGAAGTCCACCTCCATTTTCTTGATGTCCTCTTCAGAGTACTTGGAGGTTTCCTTCGGGACTTGTAGCCCTCCACCATCAGCAGAGGCCACCATGGGAATATATGGACCCTTCTTGATAGATCTCCACATTCCGTATTCCTGGTAACAGAAGAAGCTTTCCATGCGATTTTTCCACATGTCATAGTCTTCTCCAGATACCAACCTTGGTGGTCGGTTGATGCTGCCAATATCTTCAAAGCCATTGCTCTGTGCCATTTTTGTTTTGATTTTGGGTGACTTGATCAAAGAGAGAGTTTAGAATAGAACCAGAGATGATTAGACAAATGTTAGTTTGTTTAATCTGAGCCAAAGCTCTGATACCACTTGTAGGATCGTGAGAATACAAGATGGTTCTGTTCTTAGTTGAGGTTGGCGGAAACAAAATCAACTACACAATTTATAATCAAGTAAACACAAAGAATACTGATAAACACTGTTGTATTAAGCTTTTGTGAATGCAAAGATTACAAGTGAGAAACTCAATGAATAAGTATGACAAGCACTACAAGCACTGCAAGCACTCTTTCAATGAAGTGGCAACTCAGTATTTATAGTAACTTAGAATCAAGACAGACCCTTGATTCTAAGGATCAGATCGAACACAAGCCGTTGATCTTGTTTATTAATTTACATTACACGTAAAGGCTAATCTAGTTAACTTTACTGAAACGTTTTCTTTATTCATGATTGTTTGCATGCTTGGAGAAGTGTATTGTTGTCCGTCATTGGTTGACCATAGCGGTTCCTTCTGCTTTGAGTCTGTCACTTGCTTTTGCAAAAAGGTGTCAGAGACACTTGGCCTGGATAGTCAGCTGCAGCGTTTGGTTTTCAGTGAATAGAGCTATCAGCTGCAAAGAGTGAAGGTTGCTGCTGGTAAGCCTATCAGCAGCAAACATGGATGACCGCTGCTGATAAGCCTATCAGCTGCAACTTGTGCTGAATGCTGCTGATAAGCCTATCAGCAGCATTTGTACTTAGAATAATTTTGTAACAATCAGTCTTTGGTTCTACAAATGGTATCAGAGATAAAGCAAGGATGTTTGTATGTATGTTTCATGTTCTCGAACGTAATAAAGCAAGGATGTTTCAAGAATATTTGTATGTATGCTTTTCCCTAAAATGATTGAAAATAGATAAAAAGTAGGGGCTATGAACTCACCTCGATATTCCAGCTAAATGTTGTCAATGTGACAAGCAATCCTATTGTATGCAAATAATCACCATCATAATCCCTAAATGCAAATATAGTAACAACTTCTGTTATTAGGGTTAATCTAATTTACATACTCTTGAGCTCTATTGATTCGTTAAGCTGTTGTATCAATTTGATGTTCGCTAATGAATTGTCAATTGTTGATTAGGTAATGATTACCTATCTCGAATCGGGATTTCCAACTATTATATATTTATTTATATAAATATTATGTTTTTCCACGTGATCGTCTATGAGCGTGTGTGTATATATATATGTATATATTCGGATTTGAATATAAGATGAAAGTAAAATATGAAATATTTATATTCATAGACGTTTATACAAAATATATATTTGTAACCACATATGTTATTTATTAACTTCGTTTTAGTCGGTATTATTTTAGTAAAGATCCAAATTTGCATATTCAAAATACATGTATACCAACTATATTCGTTATCTAAAACGTCATGTATGTATATATATAAACAAGAGCTCAAATCTTTTATTCACTCGCGTGTCTAAGTTAATTAAGTAAATACAAAGTGTTTAACATGTTTGTACCTTTCCGTACGCTCCGCTTATGAACCGACATGTCCTAGTCCGCATGATAAATACAATAGCCAATTTTTGATCGTCTTTGACCTTTGTTGACCAACATCCAACGCTACTCAAACGAACTAATCTTCTTATTTCAGTTCGTATCTAGACCAAACGGACTCCGAATCGAGTGATTCAACAACCTATGGTCTCATACCGCCTCACTGGTCGCTAGAAAATTGTCACCACCTCTGTCTGACGCCTCCGCCGCCGTCTGCCACCACGGCAGTGGCCGGAATCCGACATGTGTCCGAAAAATATCTCCATTCCGCGACCAAACCTTTTTGCATAGATTATACTAGTCGCTAGAAGCCCAGAAATATAAATTTCGTGGAAAAGCCCCAAAATAGGTTCTCGCCGGAATCACGTAACTCGCCGGAAAACTTTTATATACCTATTTGTCTGTTTCAAATCAACCAATCAATACACGGGAATGAAACCCGGCCACCAACTTCATCTAGTTTAATCGGAATTTCATCCAAGATCTAGTATCTATAAATCAATTGTTTACATATATCTAGCTTGTTAAATCAAATCAAAACTCAAGAAACTCACCCTTAAAACCGAGAACCGCCTCTGTTAACCCCCGACTACCACCGTCGTCTATGGCGGCCTCCACCATCTCTGTTTCTAAGGCGGTCTCCACCACCACCATCATCACGCCGCCACAGCACCACTACCGAAATCCGCTAGAAGGAGAAGGGAAAGGGGGATCAGTTGTGGGTGTTGTCGGAGAGGGTTACCGTCGTCGGGAGGGCCGCCGAAGATGGCGTGACTGCCTCCCTCCTCCTGCTATCTTTCTGGTGTACGCACACACATATGTGTGGGGTTTTGTTTTACTTTTTGGCTAAGAAAGAATATATGTATTTAGTTTTTATTTTGTTTATTATTTTTTTTCTTAACAAGGGACGAAGAACATCCGTAGATTTTATTATTATTATTAATATTATTATTATTAATATTATATTATAATTAATTTAGTTCATATTTTGTTTTTCGCTTATTACGTTTCATGTATAACGTTTTATAAAATTCCAAATACGCCGTCGAAATGTGCTCATTTTTCTTTACGTTTCGACCTAAGTTTCATCAGAAACGGAGCAGGTTTAAAATAATATATTTTAATATTATTATTAAATATTAATCGTTCGTTTAAGGATTTCTAGGTCGAACGTCTTAGTTTATAGACTCCAAATTGAGACTATCCGAGCCACCCAACTTTTATTATTATTGTAGGTTCTCTACCAGTATTGCGTGTATACTCAAATCCATGTCGCGCCTAAAATTCTAGAATTTATATTTTTAGATGAGTAGACTAAAGAAGTAATAATAATTATTAAAAATGCGTTGGCATGACGCGTATGAGTTACTAATCGAATGTACGTTCATAAAATTTTACACTACACCGTAAGAGTATGTATATATTTTTACGTATTTAATATATGTTATCTCGAATCTTTAAATGATCTGTCAAACGATGTCACGTATAAAGTTCACCTATTGGGGCCAACAACTGGGTTGTTAATGGACCGAGCCCGTCTATGGTGAATTAATCGTCAAGAGTAACCGATTCTAATTTCGGGGTTGTCACAGCTTTCATCCATTACGTTATTACGAATCTATTGGTATAGATTGATTGTATTTAAAACATGTCCAGAACCGGATTCGATTAAACCATTTTTGAATAAAACATAGATTCAGGTTCGTGTAAATTTCCATATTGTAAGCCCAAATTAAGTTGAGGCTTTTGTCTATAGACTAAATCGATTGAGTATGAGATTTCAATTACCCGGAAGACGATGAATCGATAGCGTATGGTAGGAACGAGTTCCGGCGGCGACGGGTTTGGTTTCCGGCGTCTTCTACTGCAGTTCCGGCTGCTTCAATGTTTTCGGGAGTTTCAGAGGGGTTCGATGGAGTGTTTGCTTGGGTGGATTTCAATTCAGAATAGACGAATTGTGGTTCAAATGAAAGAATTTTGGTTTTTTGAGACTAATCGAATTTCTTGGAGTTATTGGATGTAATTGTGGACATTATGCGATTAATTGTTTTCGTTACTGGTAATGATGTGTATATCGGTTACGAACTCAAACGATCCTACGTTTAAAACTGTATTTACGTTTCAAATGACGCGAGGCGTGGCCGTTCCTATAAGAGGCGCGACCGTGCCAAGGCACCGGGCGCGACCGTTCCAAAGCAAGGCGCGCGACCGTGCAAAAGCACTTGACGCGACCGTGCCAGAATGAGGCGCGACCGTGCCTATTAGGGTTTCCTATTAATTTATAAAATCAGTCCTTGCAAATTTCAGTCTTGATAGATTTATACTAGTATAAACTTATTTAGAATTTTAATAGGATATACCCATGTAAAATTTGCGGATTTGCATTGGAACATAGTATTTAATTATTGGTACGAATAGAACAAGTCAGTGTACTAGAATTGAGTTTGAAATGTATCACATTAAACTGAAATACAGATAATGAAAATCAGAAATGTTACAGTATCCCCATGTTAAGGGAATTTCGTCCCGAAATTTAGCTAGTGGAGGCGACGGCATCAGTAAAGAGATGGGGGTACTTGAGCTTCATTTGGTCCTCTCGTTCCCAATGAATTTAGGACCACGTTTAGATTCCTAACGAACTTTGACAATAGGGATACGGCTTCGCTTGAGCTGCTTGATCTCACGATCCATGATTTCTACCGGTCTCTCAACGAAGCGCATCGTTTCGTCAATGTGCACGTCGTCAAGAGGTATGTGGAGGTTCTCATCAGCAAGACATTTCTTCAGATTAGACACATGAAATGTAGGATGCACATTGCCAAGTGATGGAGGTAAGTAGATTTTGTAAGCCACTTTCCCAATCCTTTCGAGGATCTTGAATGGACCCACATAGCGAGGTGCTAACTTGCCTTTCTTTCCAAAGCGGATTACACCCTTCCACGGAGACACCTTTAGAAGAACAAGGTCACCGACTTGGAATTCCAAGGGTTTTCGTCGTTTGTCGGCATAACTCTTTTGCCTACTTCTCGCTACTCAAATGTTGTCACGGATTTGGATAATCTTGGCGGATGTTTCTTGAATTAGCTCGGGACCGGTGATTTATGCTTCACCAATCTCGTTCCAACAGATAGGAGAACGACACTTGCGACCATAGAGAGATTCAAATGGAGCCATGTTGATACTCGTGTGGTAGCTATTATTGAAGGAGAACTAGATTAGGGATAGATGTGAATCCCAATTGCCACCAAAATCAATTACACAAGCTCTAAGCATATCCTCAAGAGTTTGGATTGTTCGCTCGGTCTGACCATCAGTTTGGGGATGGTAAGCCGTGCTCAAATCCAATCGTGTACCAAGAGCAGTTTGGAGAGATTGCCAAAAACGGGAAGTGAACCGAGCATCTCTATCCGATATTATGTTTAAGGGAACACCGTGACGGCTCACAATTTCGTCAATGTAAATTCGGGCTAGTTTCTCAACCCGATAGTCTTCACGGATAGGCAAGAAATGAGCAGATTTGGTGAGACGGTCAATGATCACCCAAATGTTATTATAACCGCTTGAGGTACGAGGGAGTTTGGTAATGAAATCCATAGCTAAGTTCTCCCATTTCCACACGGGAATTTCCGATTGTTCGAGTAAACCGGAAGGACGTTGATGTTCGGCTTTGACTTTGGAGCAAGTTAGACATTTGGCAACATAGAGAGCAATGTCTTTCTTCATACCAGGCCACCAATATTGTTGGCGAAGATCTTGGTACATCTTATCCGCACCAGGATGAATAGAATAACGAGTCTTATGAGCCTCGTTCATGAGAAGTGCATGGAGATCATCGCGATAGAGAACCCAAATACGGTTTAAGTAATAAAGTAAGCCATTGGGTTTTGATTCAAGCTGAAGTTTAACACCACACGACATTTCCTCGTACATGTTACCCTCGGTGATTGAGACGTGTTGAGCTTCTAAGATGCGGTTTTGAATGTCGGTTTGGATTCGGGCACAATGAAGCATGACATGGTCCTTGCGACTCAAAGCGTCGGCTACAACATTTGCTTTGCCGGGATGATAACGAATCTTGCAGTCATAGTCGTTAAGGAGTTCAACCCAACGTCGTTGCCTCATATTGAGTTCTTTTTTATTGAAGATGTGTTGAAGACTTTTATGGTCGGTGAACACCACACATATTGTGCCATAGAGGTAATGTCTCCAAATCTTCAATGCAAATACGACCGCACCCAACTCGAGGTCGTGCGTCGTATAATTCTTCTCGTGAATCTTGAGTTGTCTTGATGCATAAGCGATTACTTTGCCTCGTTGCATGAGGACACAACCGAGACCTTGGTTAGAAGCATCACAGTAGACAACTAGATCACCATTCCCATCAGGGAGAGTCAAAATAGGAGCATTGCACAACTTTTGCTTGAGAGTTTGGAAAGCTTCTTCTTGTTTTGGTCCCCATTCATAAGGTTTACCCTTGTGGGTTAAAGCGGTAAGAGGGACAGCAATGTTAGAGAAATTTGAGATGAGGCGACGATAATATCCCGCAAGAGCAAGAAATGAACGAACTTCGGTGGGGGTCTTTGGGGCATTCCAATTCTTAACCGCTTCGATCTTAGCAGGGTCAACATGAATTCCCTTGCCGTTGACGATATGACCAAGAAATTGAACTTACTTTAGCCAAAATTCACATTTGGAGAATTTGGCATATAGTTGTTCCTTCCTCAAGAGGTCCACAACCAGTCTAAGGTGTTGCTCATGGTCGGCTTTAGTCTTGGAGTAGGTTAAGATATCGTCAATGAAGACGATCACAAATTTATAAAGGTACGGTTTGCACACACGATTCATGAGGTCCATGAAGACCGTGGGTGCATTGGTTAGTCCAAAAGGCATGACCATGAACTCGTAGTGACCATACCTTATTCGAAAAGCAGTCTTTGGAATATTTTCCTCTTGTACACGGAGTTGGTGATAACCAGATCGAAGATCAATCTTCGAGAAGCAAGTAGAGCCTTGAAGTTGATCGAAGAGGTCATCAATCCTAGGCTAAGGGTAACGGTTCTTGATGGTAAGCTTGTTGAGTTCGCGGTAGTCAATACACATACGAAATGATCCATACTTCTTCTTGACGAATAAGACGGGTGCACTCCAAGGTGAATGACTTGGACGAATGAAGCCCTTTTCGGAGAGCTCTTGGAGTTGACTTGCAAGTTCTTTCATTTCAAATTGTGCAAGACGGTAAGGAGCTCTAGCAACGGGGTTAGCTTCGGGTATAAGGTCAATGCAAAATTCTACTTGTCTAACGGGTGGAAGACCGGATAGATCTTCGGGAAATACTTCAGGAAAATCCCGAATGATGGGAATCTCTTGGATACTCTTCTCTTTGACATCCTTTGAACAACATGAGCTAAAAAGGCTACGTACTTCTTTCCTAAGTACTTTTGGGTGGTAGTGCATGACATTAACTTGAGTTCTTTGCAAAGCTTTTCACCAAAGACTCTTAACGTTTCTCCCGGCGGTAGAGGTATTCGGATGCACTTCTCGAAACAGATGACTTCGGCATGATGATTTGATAGCCAATCCATGCCTATGATGATATCAAAACTTCCTAGTGACATTGGTACAAGGTTGATTGGAAATGTATGATCATTAAGTTCTAGAGAGCAGTCGTGAATAACAGAGTCAATTATAAGGGAGTCACCATTTCCTACTTCGATGGTGAAGGTTTTCTCTAATTGGGACCGTGTCTTTGCAACTAAGGGTTCAAAGTTAAGTGACACAAAACTTTTATCGGCACCAGTATCAAATAAAATGGAGGCATATTGACTATTAACAAGGAACGTACCGTCGACCACATCATTGTTGGCTTGAGCTTCATTGGCATTTACGTTGAAAGCATGCCCACGAGCTCCGCCTTGTCTAGCATTGATGAACCTTGGGCACTGGTCACGAAAATGATTTGGGTTACCACATTCATAACAAGCACTCCCATTTGCAATAGCGGGAACACCTTGATTAGCCATTTGGGGGTTGGTTCGGTTTGGTGGGTTGACTTGGCCTACAAGTGCTTTGGCTCTACAAACATTGACTGTATGGCCATATTTCCCACAGTGAGTGAAAAGGCGACATGGAATGTTTTGGAGATGGTGAAAGTTGCATGTGGCATAGAGTGGGTAGATCCCAACATATGGCTTCTTGACTGGTGCTTGAACCATGGGAGCAACTTGGTTAACAGGGATAGCAGGAGTGACCATAGCAAAATTCCTAGACTTTCTTTTCTTATTATTACGGAAGGGTTCAGTTATGGCTTCTTTGATGTGTGTGGGAGGGGTTGTGGTGTCAGAAATTTTCTTGGTGCCTTTTCTAGTCAAAGTTCTCGCTTTCACATGGTTGTCGGTTAATGTAGCAGATAAGCGAATATCATCTTCGAGTGTTGCGGGATTTCTCCCTAAGACAGTATCTTGAATTTGCCTAGGTAATCCACTGATATACTTCTCATTGCAGCGGGATAAAGGTGTGACCATATGGGGCACAAGGAGACTCAACTCATGGAACCGAGTTGTATAAGCTAGACTTTCACCACCATCTTGGGCAAGATCCCAAAACTTGGCTTCCAGTTTCTTTACCTCATTTCGAGGAAAAAATTCCTCTGTCATTAGCTTTTAACCTCATCCCAAGGTAAGGCCATTGCTACTTCCATGCCTCTAGTTCTCTTTTCCCCATTCCACCACGTGAGTGCCCGTTTTTGTAAGACACTTGTGGCATGACGAACATGAAGGTTATCGGGGCAGTCACTATTGAGGAAGGTATTCTCAATACTTTCGAACCATTGAAGAAGCCCTGTGGCTCCCTCGATACCATAGAACTTAAGAGGATTACACGAATTGAAGTGCTTGAAGGTGCATTGCGGTGGGTTGGCACCACCACCACCATTAGTTCCATGGGTACCATTAATGGCTCCATTAGCTTGGGTGAGTTGAGTTACAAGTTGTGCAAGGATAGCTGCAATGTCGGTGTTATTGTTGGTCACGGGAGCACGACTGGGGGCATTCTACAGAATTGCACAACACAAGAAAAGATGTAAGAACTTATGAATGTTGTTTGGATTTAAAAGAATAAGATAACAAATAAAATAGTTAATCATGGTTTGGATTGTACTCAAATAGTGATATAATCACTTGAATACTATGACACATTAAGGTTAATTAAACTCATATAATTTTTCAAGGAGACATGCTTTAGCCTATAAGTAAACACTCATTCCGGGAATTCCCAGGAAAGCATACGGGTCCCTCGGTTGATTGGGATTTATACGAAATGCTTTCCTAGACAGAAAACCCAGAATACAGGTGTCACCCTTCCAGATTGCACGTGTCCTCAAATAATTAACAAATTTTAAAAGCCTTAATGAGGAAATAAAGAAATTTTATAGATTTTGATCCATGGAGTTTCCACATGCTAAGAAAGTGATGATAGAGAAATAGGTAAGAAGGTTATGAGGCTTTAAGGTATAGGTAGGGATATCGTTTATTTAATTATTATTTAAGTATATCTTAATAAGTCATGAATTTTTAACAAGTAAGGCATCAAAACAAAATAATAACTAATCATAGTAAGCATGTAACACATAGCATGTAGCACATATCACATAATCATGAAGCATGGCATAAGTGGGTGTCCTAAAGTTATAGTCTAGGTCAAGGGGTGTCTAATAACCTAGTTCCCTATAACCAAGGCTCTGATACCAATCTGTCACACCCCAACCGACGGCGGAAACATCGGGGCGGGACATGTAGACTGTTCATGAGCACAAGGTTGACTAGATTTCAATGTTTTAATCATCAAATTTAACTTCAAATAATTCAACACAACCAAATTCAAACAAGTACATAAACGAAATAAATAATAGCCTTTATTTAAAATTTAACTAAGTCCAAAGCCTATGTGTAGCATGCCTTGATCAAACTCACTCATTAGCACCTGAAACATGAATAAAATAAAGTCAACTAAAAAGTTGGTGAGCATACACAAGTTTGTATATAGATAGCATATAGATTATGAATAAACAAATCCTTACATAACATGATAAAATAAGGCATTTATGGAGAGCAGCTATTGTGTAACCAAGTACAATCAAACCTTTGTAACTAGCATGCAAAATTGTGTTGTCGGTAACAATCACCCCAATCTGGGTGGGTTTGTCAGACTCAATAGATCTATCATTGTTTACCGTCGGCTTGAATAGTTAATGATTGAACATAAATTGCACACAAAAGTTAGCACACCAAGCACTTAGGCATAAAGCTCAAATTGCACACATGAATGTAAAGAGGATTTATATTTGTGTAGTTTGTGTAAATGTAAGCAATAGTTTGTATAGTGTTCATGTTCCACCCCAAAAAGTGTAAAAGAGTAAAAGGGGCTATGTAATACTCACCTGATTCAAAAGGCGTAGCTAACACGAGAGACTATATAGTAACGAGATCCTTGTAATTCACAACGTTAACCTAGAGTGTAATATGTATTGAACTAATAGTGTGCACAATAGTCTATGTGTAAGTCTAGGGTTGAATTGGATGTGTGTTCAAAGAGTTGGAGTTGTAGGCGTTAAGTTTTGTTAAGTATAACCTAAATAAACAATCTTTGTTTAAATATAGATTAAATAAATAATTGATACTTTATTTATTTGTTTATTTATAAAAATATGTACTTAGTCATTTAGTGATAAAAATGTATCGAGCGTTTTATATTAAATATAAATTTATTAAATAACTTTTGTTAATCTATTTTTATAAATATGTGTAAATGGGTTGTATAAATAATATCTAGGTGTAGGGTTTACTAATAAGTATAAATTTAATTTTGTAGGTTTAAATAAATAACTTCTATTTATTTTAGAATAGGAATTTGATCTTTTTAAATAAGGTTAATATAAATATTTATAACATCAATTATTTTTATTTAAAAATTCATTTGAAATGCTTATTGTTTTTAAAATATAAAATTTAGTATTCTGCCAAGAGTTTCTCACACACACGACCGTCCTTGCGACAAGGCACGATCATGCTAGGACCACGGGCGCGACCGTGCTAGTCAGGGTGCGACCGTGTTGATCAAACAGAAGACATAACTAAGTTGTTCACTAGGCATGACCGTGTCTGGGCCAGGCACGACCGTGTCTAGGGTTCTGAGGCACGACCAAGTCTAGCCAAGGGGCACGACCGGGTCTGAGTGTGTGAGGCACGACCGCGCTGGGATTAGCACGACCGTGTCTATTCCAATTCAGGAACGAATTGACTAATTCTTATAATGTTAATGTTGGAAATCATAGGGCTTTCATCCATTAGGTTATTACGATTCTATTGGTATAGATTGATTGTATTTAAAACATGTCCAGAACCGGATTCGATTAAACCATTTTTGAATAAAACATAGATTCGGGTTCGTGTAAAGTTCCATATTGTAAGCCCAAATTAAGTTGGGGCTTTTGATCTATAGACTAAATCGATTGAGTATGAGATTTCAAGTACCCGGAAGACGATGAATCGATAGCTTATGGTTGGAACGAGTTCCTGCGGCGACGGGTTTGGTTTCCAGCGTCTTCTGCTGCAATTTCGGCTGCTTCAATGTTTTCGGGAGTTTCAGAGGGGTTCGATGGAGTGTTTGCTTGGGAGGATTTCAATTCATAATAGACGAATTGTGGTTCAAATGAAAGAATTTTGGTTTTTTGAGACTAATCGAATTTCTTGGAGTTATTGGATGTAATTGTGGACATTATGCGATTAATTATTTTCGTTACTGGTAATGATGTGTATATCGGTTACGAACTCAAACGATCCTGCGTTTAAAACTATATTTACGTTTCAACTGACGCGAGGCGTGACCGTGCCTATAAGAGGCGCGACCGTGCCAAGGCACCGGGCGCGA
This sequence comes from Smallanthus sonchifolius, assembly GCA_023525975.1. Taxonomy (NCBI): domain Eukaryota; kingdom Viridiplantae; phylum Streptophyta; class Magnoliopsida; order Asterales; family Asteraceae; genus Smallanthus; species Smallanthus sonchifolius. The sequence goes on from CM042045.1 coordinate 33,307,782, forward strand.
CCGTTCCAAAGCAAGGCGCGCGACCGTGCCAGAATGAGGCGCGACCGTGCCTATTAGGGTTTCTTATTAATTTATAAAATCAGTCCTTGCAAATTTCAGTCTTGATAGATTTATACTAGGATAAACTTATTTAGAATTTTAATAGGATATACCCGTGTAAAATTTGCGGATTTGCATTGGAATATAGCATTTAATTGTTGGTACGAATAGAACAACTCAGTGTACTAGAATTGGGTTTGAAATGTATCACATTGAACTGAAATACAGATAATGAAAATCAGAAATGTTATATAATAGAGCTTGGCACTCCATGCCTCGCTACAATTTCCTTGATATATAGCTTTGCAAGTTTCTCGGTTTTATCTGTCTCTTTGATAGGTAGGAAATGTGCTGAATTTGTCAAACGATCGACGATTACCCATATAGTATCGTACCCGCTTGAAGTCTTGGGTAACTTTGTAATGAAATCCATATAGATCTGTTCCCATTTCCATTGAGGAATCTCGGGTAGTTGTAATAATCCTGACGGTTTATGATGCTCTGCTTTTACCTTTGAACACGTCAGACACTTGCCAACAAAGATAGCAATGTCTCCTTTCATGTTTGGCCACCAATAGTGTTCTTTCAGATCCTTATACATCTTATCCGAACCTGGGTGAATGGAGTACCTGGACTTGTGGGCTTCGTCCATAACCAACTCTCGTAAATTATCAAAACGTGGCACCCAGATTCTATTCATGAAGTATAAAGTATCATCTGACTTTGGTTCCAACTGCCTTATCATTCCCCGTAAAGCCTCACTCTCAATGTTCTCTTCTTTGATTGCTTCCTGTTGTGGCATACGGATTTGAGTCATGAGACTCGTATGAATTGTCAATCCTAGGGCACGAACACGAAGATTTTTAACTCGCACCTTACGACTCAAGGCGTCTGCTACAACATTCGCCTTCCCAGGGTGGTACTTGATCTCGCAGTCGTAATCATTTAGCATAAGAGAGTGTTTGCCAGATTATGTACATTCATTATGCATATCTATAGGTAGCTAGCCTATGTTCATGTCTTACTAAAGCGCTCGCAACCGAAGCTGACTGTTTGTGTATTTGCCTCCTGCCAGGTCTATCAACTCTGGCAAATGTGAATAGGCTAACATTTCACCCGTTCGATCTCCAATCGAGTTAGCGCGACTAACGCGGGTGGGATTTGTCAAACCCAGTAGTACTACTAAACATTACCTCGCTAAGATCCATATTAACGGTTCGATGTATGATGAGGACTTTCTGTGATAGTGTGTCACGCTTAGTCTCAATAGTAATAACATATGAATTACAATAATCTAAAATAGTTGTATCATGTTTTCTCCTCCAACGGGAAAAACATGTAAAATAATGTTTGTCTGCGTACCTGTTTCTCCCCCACGGGGAAAACAAGTAAAAGTATGATAGTTTGTGTACATGTTTGTTTCTCTTCAACAGGAAAACAAATAAAATATGTTTGTATGTAAGCATGTTTCTCCCCCAATAGTAAAACAAGTAAAAAGGGGCCGTGAAACTCACCTGCGTTGCGTAGTAGGTAGTATCACACAAGTATTAGATTTAGAACCTCAAGTGTTAGCCTGTACGGCTTACGTATGTCCTAGAATTATAAACACATAAGTTAGGGACATATGGGATTTGTAACGACGACACGGAAGATTAGAACGTCTTAAAACATTCTAAGGATCAATGAGTAGACAAACGTGTCCACAGGAATGAGGTTTCTTAATATAATCATTAAGATTAATGCGTTACGTGTCGAACGTTAATAACGAATAATATTTAATGAATGAATAAATTCGTACGCTTACCCTTTAAAATGGTTAGGAAAATAGTATAACTATATTTATTATTTTAAGTCGTATGATTAACAAAATAATCATTTGTGTGGAAAAATAATAAATATATTATTTTTATTCGAGAATTAAACCGAGGGTAAACAATATAATAACTATATTATTTAATAGTTTGAACGTTACACAAAGTTTATAATTGTGGCAAAAATAATATATATATATTATTTTTATTCGAGGATAATAACGTGCATAAATAATATAAACAATTATATTATTATTTAATTTGGAACGTTACAAGAGGTCAATAAACGAAGCAAAACAATATTTAAATATATTATTTTTAGTTGGGGTCACGGGTTGAAAATAATATAACCATAATATTTTATACGGAGTCGTGTCTTGAAAATAATATAAATATATTAATTTAAAAGTGGAAATAATGATTATAAGTTATAAAACCAAACCCGAGCCTACGGGTGGTTTACCCGGCTAGAACATATTAATATATTATCATAATAGTATTAGAAATGATTTTTATTAAATAAATATAATGGAAAAGTCCCAAAAAAAAAAGATTGCAGGAGACCGGACTTCGGGTCTCCTGCGCACAAGCCGAACAACCTAACCAACTCCGCCTGCTAGGCTATTGTATCAGAACCTGCTTCTAAACGATTTTTACATAGAGGACTCCTGTGTTCTCTCCTCCCTACGAACCCGAAACGAAAACCAGTCCCAAACTCGGCGAATTTGATCGCGATTAGCCATGATAACATAGGGGTTTCATTCATTAGTGGTATGCGAGTATGTGGGTAAGTTTGATTGCAAAAACTTTGAGTTTGGAATCGTTAATTGTTTGATTGAAAAACCGAAACGCTAGTTTTGAAACCAAAATTTGAATTGATTAAATCTGACAATAAAACTTGTAAAAACCATGGGGCTTTTGACAAATGGAGTATCAAAAATCTAATTATATGGTTTGATTTGATTGAGACTGAGTTGGGGGTCGGGTTCGATTGAATTCGAAATACGATGAACCCCAGATTTCGATCATGATAAATTTGATGTTGTGAGGTTAATTAGTCATAGGGCTTTCAAAGGGTAGGTGATGGCAAATCTGTTCATGCAACTTAATTAGATTGAGATCGTGTCTGGGTCAGGGTTCGATTAAACTGAATTCGTACGAACCCTAGATATCAGTTCGTGTTTAATTCGGCGTTGTAGATCCAAATTAGGTTAGGGCTTTCATTACAGAGGTAAAAACGAATCTAACAGCGTGTTCAATTACCTGAAACGATATCAGAATGGCGGGGATCAACTAAATGTCAGTCGCGGTTTCAAAGGTTACTCCCCGGCGTCTATGGCTACGTCTCCGATCAAATTGAACTGTGCAACAGCTTGAGTGGGACTCGTTTGATGTGCGCAGGGTGTTAGACTTCAAGGTTTCCATGCCAAATAATCGAATTCTATGGTTATTGTTGTGAGTTCGACAGTTACGGTTTAGGAACCTTAATACGATTAATTCCTTGATTATTAGTCATGTTAAAAACTTAGAAACGGTTCAATCACGGTCGTTATCATTAAGGCTATGAGTTACAGTCATGAATTCGAACCATCAAGGAGTTTTGCGAATTGAATTATATCGAAGGAGTCGATTTTGACTTTCCAAAGTCAATGAATTTGAGTTTTGGCTATTTACAGAATTAGTCCCTGTGGTTTCCTGTGTTTATGAGTATGAGAATGGTAGAAATAGTCCCTGGGGTTTGTGATACGGTTAACTAGGTTAGGAATTTAATGGGATTTGATAACGGGGTTAACCCTAAATAGCCGGATGTCATATCATCCCGTAGTTAAAAGAATTTTCGTCCCGAAAATTAAAAAAAAAATTTGAGGTGTCACATCATCCCCTAGTTGAAAGAATTTTCGTCCCGAAAATTAGAATAGGACCTTAAGAGTTTGACGTGGATTGCTTGAATAGATGAGAATACTTGCGCATCATCTGATTCTCGCGCTCTGATGAGAATTTCGGTCCGCGTTTCGAGTTCCAACGAACTCTGACAATAGGGATTTTACTGTGTTTGAGCGTTTTGACTTCCCTATCCATGGTTTCTACCGGTTCTTCAACGAACCGCAATTGTTCATCGATGTGCAATTCCTCAAGAGGAACAATGAGTATCTCATCTGCTAGACATTTCTTCAAGTTCGAGACATGAAAGGCGTTGTGTACACTACTAAGTCCTTCAGGTAGGTCCAGCTCGTACGCTACTGCGCCAATTCTCTTCACTATCTTGAATGGTCCAACATAACGAGGATTCAGTTTGCTTCGTTTCCCGAAGCGAATTACACCTTTCCAAGGTGAGACTTTCAATAGGACCTTGTCGCCTACTTGAAGTTCTAATCGGCTTACGATGCTTATCGGCATAGCTCTTTTGACGATCATGTGCTGCCGCCACACGGTTTCTAATTTGAACGATCTTTTCGGAAGTTTCAAATACAAGTTCAGGACCTATAAGTTGACTATCCCCAACCTCGGTCCAACAAATAGGAGAACGGCATTTCCGTTCATAAAGTGCTTCAAATGGAGCTGCCTTGATGCTAGTGTGATAAGTGTTGTTGTAGGAGAACTCCACCAATGGTAGGTGAGACTCCCAAATGTTACAGAAATCAATCACACAAGCTCGTAGCATGTCCTCCAGAGTTTGGATTGTACGTTCCGTTTGGCCATCAGTTTGAAGATGGTATGCTGTGCTCATATCTAGACGCGTGCTTAAGGCTTTATGTAACGACTGCCAGAAACGAGAAGTGAATCGTGCATCACGATCCGAAATAATAGAGATTGGCACCCCGTGCCGAGAGACTATTTCTTTCAAGTAAGTACGAGTAAGCTTATCCATTTTTTTCGGTCTCTTTGATTGCTAAGAAGTGAGCGGACTTTGTTAATCGATCAACAATTACCCAAATGGTATCACATCCGGTAGGAGTTCGTGGAGGTTTGGTGATGAAGTCCATGGATATTTGTTCCCATTTCCACGTTGGTAATTTCTGGTTGTTGGAGAAGACAGGATGGTTTTTGATATTCAACTTTGACCTTAGCGCAAGTCAGACACTTACTTACATAGGTGGCTATATCGGCCTTCATCTTCGGCCACCAATATAGCACCTTTAGGTCATGGTGCATTTTGTCGGAACCTGGATGTATCGAGTAACGAGATTTATGAGACTCATCCATAACTAGTTCCCTTAGGTTTTCGAATACTGGAACCCATATTCGTTCGGCAAAGTAGCGAATACCGTCAGATTTGACTTCAAGTTGTTCTTCCATACCGCGTGTACTTTCCAGCGGTAGATTTTCTTCTTTTAGGGCTTCGAGTTGAGCACTACGGATTTTGTCAGGTAATCCTGGGTGAATAGTAAGTTTTAATGCTCGAACTCGTTTGGGTTTCGTTTCTTTTCGACTTAGGGCATCAGCTACAACATTAGCTTTACTCGGGTGGTACCGGATCACACAGTCATAATCATTCAAGAGTTCGACCCAACGACATTATCGTATGTTCAACTCTTTCTGTTCGAAGATATGCTGAAGACTCTTGTGATCGGTGTAGATGGTGCTTTTGGTACCGTACAAGTAGTGTCTCCAGATATTTAGTGCAAATACCACAGCTCCCAACTCTAAGTCGTGAGTCATGTGGTTTCTCTTCATGACTTTTCAGTTGACGAGAAGCGTATGTGATCACTTTCTCGCGTTGCATCAGTACACCACCAAGACCTTGGATAGATGATCAAAGTACACCACAAAATCATCTGTTCCCCCTGAAAGTGATAGGATGGTGTACTGAAGAGTTTCTGCTTCATGGGTTGAAATGCTGTTTCCCGGGTGTCACCCCGGTTATAGGGTTTATCCTTTTGAGTCGAGGCTTTGAGGGGTTGGACAGTTTTGGAGAATCCTTCAATGAAACGACGGTAGTAGTTAGCCAATCCCAGAAATTGACGCACCTCCGTCGGCGTTGTAGGTACTGTCCAACTCTTGATTGCTTCTACTTTAGCTGGATTGACATGTATCCCCATCTTGTTGACTACATGTCCTAAAAATTTCACTTCGCGAATTCGGAATTCGCACTTAGAGAATTTAGCATACAATTGTTCTTGCTTTAGCAGTTCCAGAATTAAACGAAAGTGTTTCTCATGTTCATCCCTATTCTTGGAATAGATAAAGATGTCATCAATAAAAACGATGACGAACTGGTCAAGGTATGGTTTACACACACGGTTCATGAGATCCATGAACACTGTGGCTGCGTTGGTCAGTCCGAATGGCATGACCATGAATTCGTAGTGACCATACCTAGTCTTGAATGCCATCTTCGAGATGTCCTCCTCTCGTACTCTTAGTTGATGGTAACCGGATCTAAGATCTATCTTGGAATATAAGCTTGATCCTTGGAGTTGATCAAATATATCGTAGGTGCGAGGTAGAGGATAATGGTTCTTGATCGTCACTTTATTTAGCTCATGATAGCCGATGCACATACGGAAAGTTCCGTCCTTCTTCTTAACAAACAGGACTGGAGCTCCCCATGGCGATGAGTTAGGTCGGATGAAACCTTTATCCAACAATTCCTGTAACTGAGTAGATAGCTCTTGCAATTTACTAGGTGCCAGTCGGTAAGGTGCCCGAGCGATCGGTGCCGCTCCGGGTGCTAGATCGATTTGAAATTTGACTTGACGACGCGGTGGAAGACATGATAGATCTTCAGGAAATACTCCGGATAATAACGAACGATTGGGATGTCATCAACCTTCTTCTCCTCAGATGGCTACTTGGCTACGAGAGCCAAAATGGCAGTACGGTCTTTTCGAAGACACTTTCATGCTTTCATGAAGGTCATGATGCCAACGACTGCACCAATCCTTTCGCCTTGGACAGAATGGTTTCTCCACTCGGGAGGGGAATGCGAACGATTTTATCACAACAAACAATTTTGGATTGGTTCTTAGATAACCAATCCATATCGATGATCACGTCAAATCTGCCAAGTGTGACTGGCGTAATGTCAGTGTTAATCTTTTGACTAACTAATCCTAGCTTACATCCTCTAATAATGGGAGTTGCTTTGGTTATTTGACCGCCCACTATATCCTATAGTGTACATAGCTTCTAATAGGGTTGGAGCGTGACGCACTAATATGAAATCTGTGAAGTCATGCTGGGACTTCTGATGAGGCCCGTGCTTATGAGGTAAGCGTCAGTCAATGCAAAGGCTAAGAGGTTCATTTGTAGGAAAGATTTTAATGAGATATAGATATCAAGAGTACAAGGGATAGGACATCTGTTTAAGTATTCGCGTTCAACTGATGATCAGTTAGATGAAATCCTTGTTTTCTAATGTCATTAGAACAACTGGATCGTTTTGTGAAAGAAGAAGACCGTTTATAGAGTTTGATACCCTGGGGTATAAATCAAATTAATCTGAGGATTAGTCTCTGGATAATGCATTAGGGTCAGTTGTGATTTATTGTTGGAGTGTAAAGAATAACGTGTTAACAGGAAGGAATTCTTCCAATTCCGCTTACATACCCGGAGTCGATGGGTTTACATGAGCTTCTACTAGAGTTTCAATCGAGTTGGTTTCTATGGTCACGTTTGGATGAGAGTCTTAAGTTCTCTAAGACTATTACATGAGTGAAATAACATGATGGATTCCATTAATGATAGTTCAGTGTGTCCGTAAACATCTTCAACCTGATAGTCGCGTCTATCAACTATTGAACGAGTTTAATGATACCAACTAGTCGTTGAGCGGGTTATGAGAGTCTCTACAGATAGTGGAAACTTAAGTCTGTAAATCACTGATTAGGACCATTCATCCACACACTAGGTTTCACCAGGACCTACATGCACCTCAAATTACTATTACGTATGCACCCGTAATGATAATTTGTTTTGCATGCTCACCCTGGTTCTCCCTGTCTTATGTCAACATGTCCTTTAGTTTGTATTGCCAAGTAAAGAGTGTTGTCAGATACGATAAGTTATCAAAAAGCTTAGTCATCAACCATAAGTTGATCAATTAGAACTCATATCAGGATGAGTAGTCGAGAATGGTTTGATCCGAGTATCCAATCGAGTTGAAACACAATACGAGAGTCCAATCCAGCAGATTGTAGATGAGAGCATGAAACAAACATGTACATGAAATGCGACTTCGAGAAATGAAACTAATTCATGAATACAAGTTACAAGAAGCAGCATAGTAGCCGTCCTTTCAACTGAGTCAAGATAGGGTTTGAGTATGCAATGAACAATGCGTTCTCAACTTTGTGGTCAATCTATCTTCAACGGAATATCGACCAAAGACGCGAGCCCATGGCTCGAGAAAGTGATGACATCTACGTGTCAATAGTTTCTGCAATAATGCGTGTAACAGACTGCCTTCAGTTGGCGTATTGTTGCTAGTGGTTACAGTAGGGACTCGCCTCCGACGATCCCAATTCTCAAAGAGATATGCATTAGTGCTGAGTGTCGTCCATAACATGGACCTGAGAAAGCCCACCACACCCAACGGGTGATGGTGATGTACGTGACTCCTTCAAAGGCTCCGTCTCGTTGCCCTCGGACATGTGTGGATGATGTTCTGGTGATTCCCCGAGTGTCGTCACTAGGAATGATGATGCAATACAAATGATGTGTCCCTTGTCAACTGAGGGTGATACAGATGGTATTAACATGCCTGCACTGCAATGTATGTATAGGTGCTATATGTATCAGGTATAAGTGTCTGTGCCGTGTAACTAATGTGTGAGGTTATAGTCTAGTATGCAAATCCTAGTTCTCTATAACCAATGGCTCTGATACCAATCTGTCACACCCCCCAAATTGTAACATTTCTGGTTTTTTTTTACCATGTAAACGTTTCGATGCAATAAATGAGTATTTCAATTTCAAATTCGTGTGCAACAACCGTAAATGCAATTACACATACAATACATTATGTTACAATAACAACTGAAAACACCATTATCTCACAAGCCCCGAGGACCAAAACTGACAAAACTCAAAAACTACAAAACTAGGCAAGCACGGTCGCGCCCAAGACTAGGCACGGTCACGCCTGCAGACCTAAGCACGGTCGTGCCTAATACAGGCACGGTCGCGCTGCTAAAACCACGTGACTCTGCAGAAGTCAGATCACAGCCATACTCGACGATTTCGCAAAATTTAAAGAATGGTCAAAGCCGGTTTTCGCGCGTCAGACCATACTTGACTGAATACAACCTGCAACACGCATCAATTACACTCCAATTTACAGATTTGTTTAATCCCATACCCACCACAATCATGACTCACGAATTCGTCGATATAGAGCCAGTTGCACGCTTCCTACACCCTCATATGCATCCACACAATCACCCAGAACTCTCACTCGACACTCATACAACCTCTGTCGTCCGATTGATCGCCGAGAAGCAAAGCCGTCGACCCGTAGCCGACTGCATTAAATTGCCCTATTATAACAAGTAAGTAATACACCACTAGCTTCGTATCACCCCCTACTACGAAAGCCCTATGCCAATTCGTAGTAGAAACACTCAAATCGGCCAGATTTTTGAACGAGAAAACGAAACTACACTTTTAGTCGAACTACCACTTAAACACGAAATAAATCCAATTAAACCTTATAGATAGCTTCGTAATCATCCATTAAATGAAAGCCCTAAGAATCCAGAAGTGTTTAATATAAGAATCGAGCGAATTGAGTCTGGAAAAGACCCGACACGGTCGCGCTCATCACTGAGCGCGGTCGTGCCTGACCAAGCACAGTCGTGGTCCGAGTAAGGCCCGGTCGTGCTTACCGAGCAAACAAGTCCTGACCAAAAACAAACACTAGGCGCGGTCGTGCCGGACACGAGCACGGTCGTGCTCCATGACCAGAACCTCTGTAGCCTTCTGACTCGACCACGGGCGCGCTCCAGACCACCACGGTCACGCCCGGAGGCGAGCACAGTCGTGCCGTTGATGAGCACGGTCGTGCTCAGTCAGAACTGAATCTTTACAGTTTCTCAGATTTGATGATTTTTATAAAACTTATGTTATAAACTTAACTGTTTAAACCGAATCTCACCATTATTAAGCACAACAATTATTTTCATCGATTAAATTGTTTTAAACCGATTCTTACCATTTGAAAATACATTTTCATTTAAAATTTCTAAATTTATAAAAAGTTATAACAAGATTTTATAAAACACTTTATTATGAAAAAGACTTTTATAAACCAATTGTATAAATCCTAGTTACATCAAATAAAACTTATATAAATATAAACTACTTTATATTTTGTGACGTTTTCTAAAATAAGTAGATAAAACGAATTCGTTTGTTTATATTACATTCAATTAAATATATATACCACACTACCTTATATTTTAAATACATAACTAAACGATACAATTCATTAGTGCAAATCCTTACGCTTGCAATACACTGAAACACTATAGTTACTTTAAACCTTATACACTGCATTAATACACGTCATACATTTACTCGATAGGTCAAGCTCCGTGACCCACAAACACTTAACATTTACTTGGTTGTGCAATCTACACTCTCCAACACATGTGAGTCTACATAACCCCACTTTTACTCTTTTTCACCTTTGGGGTGGACATGATTTACATTAAACAAATTACAACTCTTTCATAGTACAATTCTTACTTGATTACATGAATTATTTGTGCAATATGCTTGAATGCTATGAGTTATTACTATACATACATGACGCAACTCGTGCAATCATTAACTCTGTACAAGCCAACGGTAAACAAGGATAGTACTATTGAGTCTGACAAACCCACCCGGGTAGGGTGTTTGTTACCGACTTTACATTAGGGTAACCTGCGTGTTATGCCTCAGTCACAAGGTTTGATTGTGCACCTAGTATAACTATAGATTCTCCATATTTGTCTTATATACCATGTGAATCAAGGAATTGTATAAACAGTTTTGAACTTTTATTTGTGTGTCAAAACTTATGTGTGCTCACCAACTTTTTAGTTGACCCTTGTTTTTAAATCATGTTTCAGGTGCTAACAATTGAGATGATTACAAGTTGCTTCCACCTAGTTTGAGGACCTAGTTAAAAGGCTCTAAAATAAACATTGTTATGTATTTTGTTATGTTTCGTGTACTTGTTGGATTGTTGTTTGATTTCAATGAAAACTGCATGTTTAATTACTTCAACCTTAGCAAACCATGAGCTATGAACAGTCTGCACGCTTCACGCCCCGACGTTTCCGCCGCCGGTTGGGGTGTGACAGATTGGTATCAGAGCCTTGGTTATAGGGAATTAGGTTATTAGACACCATTGACCTAGACTATAACTTTAGGACACCCAACAATGCCATGCTACATGTTTTATGTGATACGTGCTATTTGCTATATGTCACATGCTTTATGTGTTAGTTATTTGATACTTAAAATGTTTAGACTACATGACTTAATAAGCATACGTAAATAATAAATTAAATAAATCGTATCCATACCCGTATCCTAAGCCGCGTATCCTCCTTAACTGCTTCTATGTCATCATCGCCATAACTTGTGGAAAAACTCATACTCGTAGACACTAGTCTATCAAAAATATTTTTATATACCCGTTAAGGTTTTAGACTCTGTTAATTATTAAAGGACATGTGCAATCTGGAAGGGTGACACCTGTATTCTGGGTTTTCTGTCTAGGAAAGCATTTCATATAAATCCCAATCAACCGAGGGATCCGTATGCTTTCCTGGGAATTCCCGGGATGAGTGTTTACCTATAGGCTAAAGCACGTCTCCTTGAAAATTATATAAGTCTAATTAACCTTAATATGTCATTGTGTTCAAGTAGAAATGTGATTACTTGAAAACAATCCGAACTATGAAATAAATGTGTTATTATTCCTCCTATCCTAAATTTCAACGGATTTTTTTTTAAATTCTCACAACACTTTTGTATCATTCTCTTTTTATAGAATGCCTCCTCGTCGTAACATCAACCGCAACAACACCGACAACGCCAACAATAGCACCAACACCAATACCGGCAATGCCAACAACAACAATAATACCGACCTTGCTGCTCTCCTCACTCAGCTAGTAACTCAACTAACTCAAGCCAATAACAACAACAATGGGAACGCCAGTGGTAGTGCTAATACTGGTGGTGGCGGTGGTGCCAACCCGCCACAATGTACCTTCAAGCATTTCAACTCTTGCAATCCCCTGAAATTTTATGGTACCGAAGGAGCCACGGGACTCCTTCAATGGTTCGAAAATATTGAGGGCACCTTCCTCAATAGTGACTGTCCGGACAATCTGCGAGTCCGCCATGCCACTAGTGTCTTCCAAAAACGGGCACTAACCTGGTGGAATGGGGAGAAGAGAACAAAGGGAGTAGAAGTAGCAATGGCTCTGCCATGGGATGAGCTAAAAAGGATCATGACCGAGGAATTCTGTCCTCGGAACGAAATGAAAAAGATGGAAGCAGAATTTTGGGATCTTACCCAAGATAGTGGTGAAAGCTTAGCATACACCAACCGTTTTCACGAACTGAGCATGCTGGTACCTCACATGGTTACGCCTTTGTCTAGGTGTATTGAAAAATATATCGGTGGCCTACCGAGACAAATCCAGGACACTGTTTTGGGAAGAAATCCTGCAAGCCTGGAGGATGCTATTCGTCTGGCTACTACTTTGACTGATAATCACGTTAAAGCAGGTACTCTTACCAGAAAGGGGGCCAAGAAAGTTTCTGACACCACAACACCTCCTGCTCATGTCAAGGAGGTCAAAGCCGAACCGAACCACAACACGAGGAAGAGGAAAGCTAAGAACTATGCCGTGATCACTCCGGCTGCCCCAGTCAACCAAGTTGCTCCTATGGCTCAGAACCGAGTCAAGAAACAATATGTCGGAAACAATCCGTTGTGCAACACCTGCAATTATCACCATTTCCCAAATGTACCCTGCCGCCTATGTGCCAGCTGTGGAAGATATGGGCATGTAGCTAACACCTGCAGAAGTAATCCAACTGGTAATCAAGTCAACTGGGGAAACGGGGCTAATCCAGCAGTTCCAGCTATTGGTAATGGGCATGCTTGCTTCGAGTGTGGCGACCCAAACCACTTCCGAGACCGATGTCCAAAACTTGTGAACAATACTCAAGGAGGAGCTCGTGGGCGTGCCTTCAACATCAACGCCAACGAGGCTCAGGCCAGCGATCATGTGGTCAACGGTACGTTTATTATGAATAACCAATATGCTTCTATACTATTTGATACCGGAGCCGATAAGAGTTTTGTGTCCCTTAACTTTGAACCTTTACTTGCAAAAACACGATCCAAACTAGAGAAAACCTTCACCGTTGAAGTAGCGGATGGAAATTCCATCACTATTGACTCCATTGTCCATGACTGCTCACTAGAACTCAATGGTCACACATTTCCAGTCAACCTAATACCAATGCCATTAGGGAGTTTTGACGTCATCATCGGCATGGATTGGTTGTCTAAAAACCACGCCGAAGTCATGTGTTTTGAAAAATACATCCGAATACCTCTTCCATCGGGAGACATATTGAAAGTCTTTGGCGAGAAACCTTGTAAAGGACTCAAACTGATGTCCTGCATCACCACCCAGAAATACATACGAAAGAAGTGCATGGTTTTCCTAGCTCATGTAATCCAAAAAGAAGACAAGGAAAGAAGAGTAGAAGATATTCCCATCATTCGGGAGTTTCCCGAAGTCTTTCCCAATGACTTGCCTGGCCTTCCACCTGTTCGGGAAGTAAAGTTTCGAATCGATCTTATACCCGGAGCAAACCCTGTGGCTAAAGCTCCATACCGGCTTGCACCTTCCGAATTGCAAGAACTTGCAAGTCAACTTCAAGAACTCGCTGACAAAGGTTTCATACGGCCAAGTCATTCACCGTGGGGTGCACCAGTCTTGTTTTTTAAAAAGAAGGATGGTTCATTCCGCATGTGTATTGACTATCGAGAGCTCAACAAGCTTACAATCAAAAACCGCTACCCGTTACCTAGGATTGACGACCTCTTCGATCAACTCCAAGGTTCTACTTGTTTCTCGAAGATTGATCTTCGATCTGGTTATCACCAACTGCGTGTCCGAGAAGAAGATATTCCAAAGACCGCCTTCCGAACAAGATATGGTCATTACGAGTTCACGGTTATGCCTTTTGGGTTGACCAATGCACATGCTGTCTTTATGGATCTCATGAACCGCATGTGCAAACCATACCTTGACAAATTCGTGATCGTTTTCATCGATGACATCTTGATCTATTCCAAGACTGAGGAAGAACATGAACAGCACCTTAGACTGATTTTGGATCTCCTGAGAACCGAACAATTATACGCCAAGTTCTCCAAATGTGAATTTTGGCTAAAGGAGATTCAATTTTTGGGTCATGTTGTCAATAAAAAGGGAATACATGTCGACCCTGCCAAGATCGAAGCTGTCAAGAATTGGAGTGCTCCTCAAACCCCTACCGAGGTTCGTTCGTTCCTTGGTTTAGCGGGTTATTACCGAAGATTCATTTCTAACTTCTCCAAGATTGCTTTTCCCCTCACCGCCTTGACGCATAAAGGTAAACCTTATGTATGGGTGCCGAAACAAGAAGAAGCTTTCCAAACTCTTAAACAGAAGTTATGTGATGCTCCTATTCTGACTCTTCCCGAAGGAAACGATGATCTAGTCGTCTACTGTGATGCCTCTAACCTAGGCCTTGGTTGTGTTCTCATGCAACGAGGCAAGGTAATCGCTTATGCATCGAGGCAACTCAAGATCCACGAGAAAAACTATACGACGCACGATTTGGAGTTGGGTGCAGTCATATTTGCCTTGAAGATTTGGAGACATTATCTATATGGCACAAAATGTGTGGTATTCACCGACCACAAAAGCCTCCAACACATCTTCAACCAAAAAGAACTCAACATGAGGCAACGACGTTGGGTTGAACTCCTCAATGATTACGATTGCGAGATTCGTTATCATCCCGGCAAGGCAAACGTAGTAGCCGATGCGCTGAGCCGTAAAGAACGTGTCATGCTCCAAAGTGTCAAGATTCATCCCGACATTCAAACCCGTATTCTAGCAGCTCAACACGTCTCGATTACCGAGGGCAATATGTATGAGGAAATGTCGTGTGGTGCTGAATTCCAACTAGAGACTAAAAACAATGGCTTGCTTTATTTCTTGGATCGTATTTGGGTTCCCAATCGCAATGATCTCCGGGAATTCCTCATGACTGAAGCACACAAGTCTCGGTATTCTATCCATCCCGGTGCGGATAAAATGTATCACAATCTTCGACCACAATATTGGTGGCCTGGTATGAAGAAAGACATTGCACTCTATGTTGCAAAATGTGTAACCTGCTCTAAAGTCAAAGCCGAACATCAACGTTCTTCCGGCTTACTTGAACAACCGGAAATCCCCGTGTGGAAATGGGAAAATCTAGCCATGGACTTCATTACTAAACTCCCCCGTACTTCAAACGACTATGATAGCATTTGGGTAATCATCGACCGTCTCACAAAGTCCGCACACTTCCTGCCCATCCGTGAAGACTATCGGGTTGAGAAATTGGCCCGAATCTATATTAACGAAATTGTGAGTCGACACGGTATACCTTTGAACATAATCTCCGACAGAGATGCTCGTTTCACTTCCATATTTTGGCAATCTCTGCAAAAGGCACTTGGCACACGATTGGATTTAAGCACAGCCTACCATCCCCAAACTAATGGCCAGACTGAACGAACAATCCAAACGCTCGAAGACATGCTGAGAGCCTGTGTCATAGACTTTGGTGGCAATTGGGATTCACACTTGACACTTATTGAATTCTCCTACAATAACAGCTACCACACCAGCATCAACATGGCTCCATTCGAAGCTCTTTATGGTCGCAAATGCCGTTCTCCCATCTGTTGGAACGAGATTGGTGAAGCACAAATCACCGGTCCCGAGTTAATTCAGGAAACATCCGAAAAAATCCTTCAAATCCGTGACAACATCCGAGTAGCGAGAAGTCGACAAAAGAGCTATGCCGACAAGCGACGAAAACCCTTGGAATTCCAAGTGGGTGACCTTGTGCTTCTCAAAGTATCCCCTTGGAAGGGTGTGATCCTCTTTGGAAAGAAAGGCAAGCTAGCACCTCGTTACGTAGGCCCGTTCAAGATCCTTGAAAGAATCGGGAAAGTGGCTTACAAACTTGAGCTACCTCCAGCACTCAACAATGTTCATCCAACCTTCCACGTGTCCAACCTGAAGAAATGTCTTGCTGATGAGAACCTCCACATACCTCTTGACGACGTGCGCATTGATGAAACGATGCACTTTGTCGAGAAACCGGTGGAAATCATGGACCGTGAGATCAAGCAACTCAAACGCAGCCGCATTCCTATAGTCAAAGTCCGTTGGGATTCTAAACGTGGTCCTGAGTTTACATGGGAACGTGAAGACCAAATGAAACTCAAGTATCCTCACCTCTTCACCGATTCAGCAGCCTCAACTAGTTGAATTTCGGGACGAAATCCCCTCAACATGGGGAGACTGTAACATTTCTGGTTTTTTTTACCATGTAAACGTTTCGATGCAATAAACGAGTATTTCAATTTCAAATTCGTGTGCAACAACCGTAAATGCAATTACACATACAATACATTATGTTACAATAACAACTGAAAACGCCATTATCTCACAAGCCCCGAGGACCAAAACTGACAAAACTCAAAAACTACAAAACTAGGCAAGCACGGTCGCGCCCAAGACTAGGCACGGTCGCGCCTGCAGACCTAAGCACGGTCGTGCCTAATACAGGCACGCTCGCGCTGCTGAAACCACGTGACTCTGCAGAAGTCAGATCACAGCCATACTCGACGATTTCGCAAAATTTAAAGAATGGTCAAAGCCGGTTTTCGCGCGTCAGACCATACTTGACTGAATACAACCTGCAACACGCATCAATTACACTCCAATTTACAGATTTGTTTAATCCCATACCCACCACAATCATGACTCGCGAATTCGTCGATATAGAGCCAGTTGCACGCTTCCTACACCCTCATATGCATCCACACAATCACCCAGAACTCTCACTCGACACTCATACAACCTCTGTCGTCCGATTGATCGCCGAGAAGCAAAGCCGTCGACCCGTAGCCGACTGCATTAAATTGCCCTATTATAACATGTAAGTAATACACCACTAGCTTCGTATCACCACCTACTATGAAAGCCCTATGCCAATTCGTAGTAGAAACACTCAAATCGGCCAGATTTTTGAACGAGAAAACGAAACTACACTTTTAGTCGAACTACCACTTAAACACGAAATAAATCCAATTAAACCTTATAGATAGCTTCGTAATCATCCACTAAATGAAAGCCCTAAGAATCCAGAAGTGTTTAATATTAGAATCGAGCGAATTGAGTCTGGAAAAGACCCGACACGGTCGCGCTCATCACTGAGCGCGGTCGTGCCTGACCAAGCACAGTCGTGGTCCGAGTAAGGCCCGGTCGTGCTTACCGAGCAAACAAGTCCTGACCAAAAACAAACACTAGGCGCGGTCGTGTCGGACACGAGCACGGTCGTGCTCCATGACCAGAACCTCTGTAGCCTTCTGACTCGACCACGGGCGCGCTCCAGACCACCACGGTCACGCCCGGAGGCGAGCGCAGTCGTGCCGTTGATGAGCACGGTCGTGCTCAGTCAGAACTGAATCTTTACAGTTTCTCAGATTTGATGATTTTTATAAAACTTATGTTATAAACTTAACTGTTTAAACCGAATCTCACCATTATTAAGCACAACAATTATTTTCATCGATTAAATTGTTTTAAACCGATTCTTACCATTTGAAAATACATTTTCATTTAAAATTTCTAAATTTATAAAAAGTTATAACAAGATTTTATAAAACACTTTATTATGAAAAAGACTTTTATAAACCAATTGTATAAATCCTAGTTACATCAAATAAAACTTATATAAATATAAACTACTTTATATTTTGTGACGTTTTCTAAAATAAGTAGATAAAACGAATTCGTTTGTTTATATTACATTCAATTAAATATATATACCACACTACCTTATATTTTAAATACATAACTAAACGATACAATTCATTAGTGCAAATCCTTACGCTTGCAATACACTGAAACACTATAGTTACTTTAAACCTTATACACCGCATTAATACACGTCATACATTTACTCGATAGGTCAAGCTCCGTGACCCACAAACACTTAACATTTACTTGGTTGTGCAATCTACACTCTCCAACACATGTGAGTCTACATAACCCCACTTTTACTCTTTTTCACCTTTGGGGTGGACATGATTTACATTAAACAAATTGCAACTCTTTCATAGTACAATTCTTACTTGATTACATGAATTATTTGTGCAATATGCTTGAATGCTATGAGTTATTACTATACATACATGACGCAACTCGTGCAATCATTAACTCTGTACAAGCCAGCGGTAAACAAGGATAGTACTATTGAGTCTGACAAACCCACCCGGGTAGGGTGTTTGTTACCGACTTTATATTAGGGTAACCTGCGTGTTATGCCTCAGTCACAAGGTTTGATTGTGCACCTAGTATAACTATAGATTCTCCATATTTGTCTTATATACCATGTGAATCAAGGAATTGTATAAACAGTTTTGAACTTTTATTTGTGTGTCAAAACTTATGTATGCTCACCAACTTTTTAGTTGACCCTTGTTTTTAAATCATGTTTCAGGTGCTAACAATTGAGATGATTACAAGTTGCTTCCACCTAGTTTGAGGACCTAGTTAAAAGGCTCTAAAATAAACATTGTTATGTATTTTGTTATGTTTCGTGTACTTGTTGGATTGTTGTTTGATTTCAATGAAAACTGCATGTTTAATTACTTCAACCTTAGCAAACCATGAGCTATGAACAGTCTGCACGCTTCACGCCCCGACGTTTTCGCCGCCGGTTGGGGTGTGACACAAATTCCACTAACGAAGTTTTACCATTTGGAATGTGACACACCAGGATCTCAGTCATTAGGTACATCAAACGACACTATATGGGACTCAAAATGTCATAACACAAAAGTTCAGAGTTAAATGTGGAAGCGTAAACGTTAATAGGAAATCAAAAGTAATTACACGCAACAAGCGTCAATTAATGTAAATAAGTAAAACTGTTTAAAATGTTTGACATGAATGATATGACAGTAGGACTCCACGCATGTCCTAAGTGTGCAACCTGTGCCAAAACGACCTGAGAAACATGTAAGAAAAAGTGTCAACACGAGGTTGGTGAGTTCACAGGTTTCAAGTTTACAATAAGAGAGTGTTTGCCAGATTATGTACATTCATTATGCATATCTATAGGTAGCTAGCCTATGTTCATGTCTTACTAAAGCGCTCGCAGCCGAAGCTGACTGTTGGTGTATTTGCCTCCTGCCAGGTCTATCAACTCTGGCAAATGTGAGTAGGCTAACATTTCACCCGTTCGATCTCCAATCGAGTTAGCGCGACTAACACAGGTGGGATTTGTCAAACCCAGTAGTACTACTAAACATTACCTCGCTAAGATCCATATTAACGGTTCGATGTATGATGAGGACTTTCTGTGATAGTGTGTCACGCTTAGTCTCAACAATAATAACATATGAATTACAATAATCTAAAATAGTTGTATCATGTTTTCTCCCCCAACGGGAAAAACATGTAAAATAATGTTTGTCTGCGTACCTGTTTCTCCCCCACGGGGAAAATAAGTAAAAGTATGATAGTTTGTGTACATGTTTGTTTCTCCTCAACAGGAAAACAAGTATAATATATTTGTATGTAAGCATGTTTCTCCCCCAATAGTAAAACAAGTAAAAAGGGGCCGTGAAACTCACCTGCGTTGCGTAGTAGGTAGTATCACACAAGTATGAGATTTAGAACCTCAAGTGTTAGCCTGTACGGCTTACGTATGTCCTAGAATTATAAACACATAAGTTAGGGACATATGGGATTTGTAACGACGACACGGAAGATTAGAACGTCTTAAAACATTCTAAGGATCAATGAGTAAACGAACGTGTCCACAGGAATGAGGTTTCTTAATATAATCATTAAGATTAATGCGTTACGTGTCGAACGTTAATAACGAATAATATTTAATGAATGAATAAATTCGTACGCTTACCCTTTAAAATGGTTAGGGAAATAGTATAACTATATTTATTATTTTAAGTCGTATGATTAACAAAATAATCATTTGTGTGGAAAAATAATAAATATATTATTTTTATTCGAGAATTAAACCGAGGGTAAACAATATAATAACTATATTATTTAATAGTTTGAACGTTACACAAAGTTTATAATTGTGACAAAAATAATATATATATATTATTTTTATTCGAGGATAATAACGTGCATAAATAATATAAACAATTATATTATTATTTAATTTGGAACGTTACAAGAGGTCAATAAACGAAGCAAAACAATATTTAAATATATTATTTTTAGTTGGGGTCACGGGTTGAAAATAATATAACCATAATATTTTATACGGAGTCGTGTCTTGAAAATAATATAAATATGTTAATTTAAAAGTGGAAATAATGATTATAAGTTATAAAATAAAACCCGAGCCTACGGGTGGTTTACCCGGCTAGAGCATATTAATATATTATCATAATAGTATTAGAAATGATTTTTATTAAATAAATATAATGGAAAAGTCCCAAAAAAAAAGATTGTTGGAGACCGGACTTCGGGTCTCCTGCGCACAAGCCGAACAACCTAACCAACTCCGCCTGCTAGGCTATTGTATCAGAACCTGCTTCTAAACGATTTTTACATAGAGGACTCCTGTGTTCTCTCCTCCCTACGAACCCGAAACGAAAACCAGTCCCAAACTCGGCGAATTTGATCGCGATTAGCCATGATAACATAGGGGTTTCATTCATTAGTGGTATGCGAGTATGTGGGTAAGTTTGATTGCAAAAACTTTGAGTTTGGAATCGTTAATTGTTTGATTGAAAAACCGAAACGCTAGTTTTGAAACCAAAATTTGAATTGATTAAATCTGACAATAAAACTTGTAAAAACCATGGGGCTTTTGACAAATGGAGTATCAAAAATCTAATTATATGGTTTGATTTGATTGAGACTGAGTTGGGGGTCGGGTTCGATTGAATTCGAAATACGATGAACCCCAGATTTCGATCATGATAAATTTGATGTTGTGAGGTTAATTAGTCATAGGGCTTTCAAAGGGTAGGTGATGGCAAATCTGTTCATGCAACTTAATTAGATTGAGATCGTGTCTGGGTCAGGGTTCGATTAAACTGAATTCGTACGAACCCTAGATATCAGTTCGTGTTTAATTCGGCGTTGTAGATCCAAATTAGGTTAGGGCTTTCATTACAGAGGTAAAAACGAATCTAACAGCGTGTTCAATTACCTGAAACGATATCAGAATGGCGGGGATCAACTAAATGTCAGTCGCGGTTTCAAAGGTTACTCCCCGGCGTCTATGGCTACGTCTCCGATCAAATTGAACTGTGCAACAGCTTGAGTGGGACTCGTTTGATGTGTGCAGGGTGTTAGACTTCAAGGTTTCCATGCCAAATAATCGAATTCGATGGTTATTGTTGTGAGTTCGACGGTTACGATTTAGGAACCTTAATGCGATTAATTCCTTGATTATTAGTCATGTTAAAAACTTAGAAACGGTTCAATCATGGTCGTTATCATTAAGGCTATGAGTTACGGTCATGAATTCGAACCATCAAGGAGTTTTGCGAATTGAATTATATCGAAGGAGTCGATTTTGACTTTCCAAAGTCAATGAATTTGAGTTTTGGCTAATTACAGAATTAGTCCCTGTGGTTTCGTGTGTTTATGAGTATGAGAATGGTAGAAATAGTCCCTGGGGTTTGTGATACAGTTAACTAGGTTAGGAATTTAACAGGATTTGATAACGGGGTTAACTCTAAATAGCCGGATGTCACACCAAGATTAATTTCAAATGATGTTCATGTTCCTCTTAGGTTCGTGAATATATTAATATGTCATCGATAAACATAATCATGAATTTATCCAGGTATGGTTTGCACACACGGTTCATGAGATCAATGAAAACTGTCGGTGCATTAGTTAAACCAAATGGCATGACTAGGAACTCGTAATGACCATAACGAGTCCTAAAAGTTGTCTATGGTATATCATCCTCCTGGAATCTTAGTTGATGGTATCCTGATCGTAGATCAATCTTAGAATAGAAACTTGAACCTTGAAGTTGATCGAATAGGTCGTCTATTCAAGGAAGAGGATACCGGTTCTTAATTGTAAGCTTGTTCAACTCCCGGTAATCGATACACATTCTAAAGGTTCCATCCTTTTTCTTCACAAATAAGACCGGAGCTCCCCAGGGTGAAAAACTCGGTCTTATGAAACCTTTATCAAGTAACTCTTGCAGTTGGCTTGATAATTCTTGCATCTCAGAAGGTGCTAGACGATACGGTGATTGTGCAACTGGTGCATCTCCTGGTGCTAGGTCGATTCGGAACTCGACTTGTCTCGGTGGTGGTAAGCCAGGTAAGTCTTCGGGAAATACTTCGGGGTAATCCCTAACGATCGGTATGTCCTCAAGTCGACGTTCCTCGGGTTTCTTCTCGACGATATGAGCCAGAAACGCGCAATAACCCTTGCGTAGATATTTATGAGCTTTCATGCAGTTTATCATCTTTAACATCGTTCTACACCTTTCGCCTTGAATTGAAAGAATTTCTTTGCTCGGTAGTGGGACACGTACAATTTTCTCGAAGCACATGATCTCGACATGATTCTTTGATAACCAATCCATGCCAATAACAATATCAAAACTCCCTAGTTCGACGGGTAGAAGGTCTATATCGAATGTATGACTTTCTAAACATAAAATACAACCCTTAATGACCTCTCCGTTTTTAATTAACTTCCCATTTGCTAATTCGATTGTATAACTTTGATCTAGTTTGTTGGCCTTAATACCATGTAAGGATTTAAAATTATTCGACACAAAGCTCATATCCGCACTCGAATTAAAAAGTATAGAGGCATAGTGATTATTTATCGGAAACGTACCAGTGACAATATTCGGGTCCTGGCGTGCATCCCTTGCACCCATCACAAATGCTCTCCCCTGTGCCTGAGCGTTCATCTGATTCTTCCACTTGGGACAATCCTTCTTGAAGTGCTTCAGGTCACCACATACGAAACATCCCGGTTTATTTCTCCCCATTCGGTTGTTAACTCTACAAACTTGTGTGGTGTGACCAAATTTGTCACATTTTCCACACTTGATGCACTCACCGACGTGATGATTTCCGCACTTCTTACATCTCGGTAGGCCCCTATCATACTCCTTTCTTTCCACTGTGTTGGCTGCAAAAGCCTTCATAGTTCCTTGTTTCTTAAACCCTTGTTTCCAAAATTTGTTACTTGAATTCCCCATCCACTTCCTTTTCTCCCCAGATCTACCTTCCTCGTTCTCCTTCCTCACAAACAATCCATTACGTACTGCATCATCCCTTAGTTTGAATGCTAAAGTTATAGCACTCTTGGCATCTATTGGATTAGATGAAGTTACCATACTGCGAATTTGAGGCGCAAGGCCCCACATATACCTTTCCACACGCTTATGTTCTGGCGTGACCATATGCGTTACCAGAATTGCCAACTCATTAAAACTGTCGGTGTACCCCGCCACATCATCTCCGATCATCTGTAGATTCCACATCTCAGTTTCAATCTTTTGCAATTCGTTTCGAGGACAATATTCCTCAATCATCATAGTTTTCAAGTCCTCCCAAGACAATTGATACGCTGATTCTCTCCCCAAAGTCTTTATTTGAGTATTCCATCAGTGAGCGTGCACGTAGATGTGACGTTTCGGATTTTTCGTTCTCGCACTTGTATTATATTTATCATGTAATCATTTTTCTATTAAATGAAATGCGAGTGTTTTTATTTAATTTTGTACAAAATATATATATATTATTTTATGGATTTAAAACAATTAAAATTTTATAAGTTTTAAACTTATATAAAATTTTATATAAAAATTCTAAATTAAAAGTTGCACATTCAATGAAATAACCTATTTAAATAAGATAAATAGCTTTTATAAAAATTATTATTAATAATAATAATGAAAATAAATTTATAAAATATAAATAGATTTAAAAGAAATTAAATTAATTTATTTAATAAAAAGTTTAGGGTTCGTTTTGTAATTAATCAAACTAGAGGGTTTTAAAACAGAAATCTGTTGAGGGGCTGTTTCTGGACAAACCAAACCTCAGGGACTCATCTGTAATTAATTCAGGGACTAAATTAAAACAAAAACAAACTCCAGGGACCAAAGTTGCCAATCCCCAATTCGCATTTCCGGTCACCACCCTCGTTTGTCCGGCGGTCCAAGCGTTTTTTCGGCGACATCTC
Organism: Smallanthus sonchifolius; assembly: GCA_023525975.1. Classification (NCBI taxonomy): domain Eukaryota; kingdom Viridiplantae; phylum Streptophyta; class Magnoliopsida; order Asterales; family Asteraceae; genus Smallanthus; species Smallanthus sonchifolius. The sequence goes on from CM042045.1 coordinate 33,332,149, forward strand.
GACACACCTGTTCCCTGCACCTCGACAGCCGACAAAGGTGTCTCTGAATTCGTCTTGCCCGTGCGAACAAGAACCCTCGACCAATTGGTCTCCCCAACATACGGATCGTCTGATCCTGTTGGTGGCCGAGAAACCCACGCTCAAATTCGAGCCCGACAGTCAACCTCCACGCGTGTCGATTGTCTGATTAGCTTCGTCTCGTTCAGAACAATGTCGGTACATGCCCAATCGCACGTTCTAGCATAGAAATCAAGCTCCCCTATAAATGACCAAGGTCGGCCCTGCACGAACTGGCTACCCTCCTTCCACACACTCTCACTCCAAATTGAGGACTCCATCACCTTCGCCGACCCTGAGTGAAGCTGTGACCAGGATTACAAGAGCTAATTCCACTCAGAAATCGATCCCCGCTGGTGACTTTTTCGAGTTCAAGACTTCTGCCGTCCAGGCCCTTCGCGACCAAGTTCGAACCTCATTTCGGTTCCTTTAGCTTCTGTTATCATCAGGTAAACTATTCCAATCGAAAACACGGCATTCGCACGAGAGTTACCGGGCAAACCCAGTGTCCTCGGACACGGTTTGCCGGTCACCGAGGACCAGCGACCAACTCCTCCTTTGTGTATTTAAATTATTCGATACACACATAACCAGCGATGGGCAGTAGCCCGGCTGGTTATGCGTGTGTGTGTTTATGCTGTAGGTCGCGGGTTCGAGCCCGGTTGGCCTTCGGCCCAAACTTTTTATTCCAGTTTTTCATTTTATTTATTTTAGTTATTTATTTTAATTTGTTTTAATATTCTTTTATTACAATAAAGACTAAAACGAGTCGGTTTACTCGATCGTTTATTTTAAAAATCAATTAAACCTTATTTTTATAAACCATCCAATTTTTTTTTATATTTTTATAAACTTATTAAAATACATTATAATATATAAAATGTCCTATTTTTATAAACCATGTAATATTTTTTTAAAAAACTTATTAAAATGCATTATAATATACAAAATGTCCTATTTTTATAAACTTTGTAACATTTTTATAAAACTTATCAAAATACTTTTTCACATATACAATGTCCCACCTTTACAAGTCTTGCAATATTTTTAGTAAACTTGTTAAAACAAATTTTAATATATATATAATATATGATTAGTCAAATAAAGAATTTTCTTTTATTTGTTATTGTTATATATAAATACGTTAAACATAATAAATATTTGTTTAAAACAATATATATATATATATATATATATATATATATTTATGAGTTAAAGTTCTACAAAATCGTTATCATTTTCTACCCTATTTTATACAAATAATTATTAAGGATAGCATCATAAAACTTATACTCATTAAATACGAATACACTCATAAACATACAAAAATACTTATCCATCCACATAGGGTTTCATCGTGCCTAGGTTTCAACCGCACTCGTGGATTAACATATCCGCTAGCCAGGTGAGTTACATAGCCCCTATTTTACATTTTCATACATTTTGGGGTGAAACATTATACATGCTACTCACATTGTTTATACGTGTTATACATGAGCCTATATGCTTATTCTTTGGATGTACATACATTTAAACACAAAACAACCAACTGTAATATTGATAGATCTATTGTGCCTGACCAGCCCACCCGGTTAGGGTGTTTATTACTGCATACTCGGACATAACCGCGGGTTATATTCAAACATATCGGATATAGCGGGTAACTATATTCAAACATACCGGACTTAGCTGTTGTGCTCTGTTCAAGCGCGTCAAACTCGGTTTGAATTGTGATTAAATAAATGATACATCATATGCTATGTTTAACAATATAAACAATGAGTTGCAAAACGATTTACAACCACTATTTACAGGAAATACTAAACCTATGTACTCACCAACTTTTTAGTTGACACTTGATTTAAATAATGTTTCAGGTTTGGATATGTGACTACTTGTCGAAGATCTCTCCACTTAGGAACTATGGACCTAGTTAAATAAATTAATGTTTTGAACTAGACTAGGTTATTTGAAATGTATTGTATTTGGAACTTGTTGTCTTTAAATTTAATTAATGAATTATGCAACCTTTAGTTATCATGTGCTTTTGAACAATCATCACATTGTCCGCCTCGATGATTCCGCCATCGGTCGGGGTGTGACAGATTGGTATCAGAGCCATGGTTATAGGGAATTAGGTTATTAGACACAATGACCTAGACTATAACCCTAGGACTCCCTTTTTATGTGTTATGTGCTAAATGATTAATTGCTATGTGAATTATTTGTAGTTAGGAATTGTCTGAATTTTCCCGAGTTTGGTACATGAGACTTATACACATACATACAAGACTTTGATACATGATACATACTTTACATACACATTTGGTCAACACATTTATGCAAACAAATACACTACTTATCCTTGTCCATACTCTCTCCTAATCCTTATAAATGGCAACATTCCTACACATTTTATATTCATAGACTCTCAAATCTGTTAAAATCTTAAAAATCTCGTCAACGACTTAATTTCCTGAAACCAGTAAAAGACACGTGCAATCTGGAAGGGTGACACCTGTACATTGGGTTTTCTGTCTAAGAAAGCATTTCGTATAAATCCAAATAAACGGACCCGTATGCTTTCCTGGGAATTCTTGAAGTGAGTGTTTACCTATAGGCTAAAGCATGTCTCTTTGAAAGTTTCGGGGAATTATTTAACGTTGATAAGTCAATGTATTCGCAAGGATACAATCTGAATTTGAACTCAAAATCTGGGGACATTATAGCAAAATAGGAAAAAAAAACTAGACGAACATGCAAAACAAATCATCATTACGGGTGCACACGTAATAACAATTTGTAGTGCATGCAAGTCCCGGCAATTCCTATTACGCAAATAATGATCTATAACATCATGTCCTACCCGGAATAGATGACTTAGTTTCCCCTATCAACTTAGAATAAATACACATGCACTAGCACGCGTCATGATAAATCTCGTATTTCTGCTTACATTATTTCCCGCTATAACTCATATTTATCCGTCTTGTCTAAAATATCCTTGTCTTTTCTTATGGTGTTAGAATGCCTCCTCGACGTGCAAACTCTAGCACTTCCAACCCGGATCTTTCTACTCTTCTTGCCCAGCTAGTAGGGCAAATGACTCAAGCAAATAACAACAGTGACGGGTCTCACAACATCCAAGGGAACGGTGGTACCAACCCGCCTCACTGCACGTTTAAGCACTTTAACTCGTGCAATCCTACAAAATTCTTCGGGACTGAAGGTGCTACCGGCTTGCTTCAATGGTTTGAAAGCATGGAAAGCACATTCCAAAACAGCGACTGTCTCGATAATCTTCGGGTTCGTTATGCCACAAGTGTACTCCAAAAGAGAGCCCTCACCTGGTGGAACGGCGAGAAACGCACTCGTGGTGCTGAGGTTGCTACATCCTTATCATGGGATGATCTGAAAAAGGCCATGACTGATGAATTCTGTCCTCGGAATGAAATGAAGAAGCTCGAGGCTGAGTTTTGGGATCTTGCCCAAGACAGAGGGGATAATCTGGCTTACACCACCCGGTTCCAAGAACTAAGTCTTTTGGTGCCTCACATGATCACTCCCCTTGCTCGGGGAATTGAAAAATACATAGGCGGCCTGCCTATGCAAATTCAAGATGTTGTGTTGGGAAGCAATCCTCCTACTCTTGAAGCTGCTATCCGTCTATCTGCAACACTATCCGACAACCATGTCAAAGCCGGAACCTTAACAAGAAAGGGTTCCAAGAAGGTTGTCTCTACCCTCGCGGCTGTCAAAGATGTAAAACCCGAGTCTTCTAACCGCAACAAGAAACGAAAGGGTCGAAACTTCGCAGCCGTAACTCCCGCTGTACCTGCTATACAAGTGGCCCCTTTGGGTCAAAACCCGAAACCTTATTTGGGTCCAAATCCCCAATGTCAAACCTGCAAGTACCAACATCCTGCCAACTTACCATGCCGATTGTGTTCAAGCTGCGAACGATAAGGACACGTGGACTTGCCATACCCGTCCTCCCGTCCACCAAGCTGCTCCAGCCAACCGTCCAAACTATCCGGCACTTCTCAATGGTCGGGCATGTTACGAATGTGGAGACCCAAACCACTTCCGTGACCGATGCCCAAAACTTCATCACCAAGGTGGTCCCCAAGGACGAGCGTTTAACATAAACGCCAATGAGGCTCAAGCAAACAATGACGTGATAAACGGTACGTTTCTCATAAATAATCATTATGCATCCGTTTTATTTGATACCGGTGCCGATAGGAGCTTTGTATCTCTTACCTTTGAATCTCGACTTGCTAAACAAAGAACGAAACTTGACGATCCTTATTCCGTGGAGATAGCAAACAGGAAATCTATTGCTATAAATTTTGTTATCCGCAACTGCAATCTCGAGCTTAATAATCATGAATTCTCTGTTGATCTCCTTCCAATGCAATTGGGAAGTTTTGATATTATAATTGGCATGGACTGGTTATCCAAGCACCATGCCGAGGTTATTTGCTACGAAAAGTGTATTCGTATACCTCTCTCTTCGGGCGACACGTTAGTTATTTTCGGTGAAAAACCGTGTCGTGGTCTCCAGCTCGTGTCTTGCACATTAGCACAAAAGTACTTGCGGAAGAGGTACGTTGCCTTCCTGGCTCACATAGTTGACACGAAAGTCAAGGATAAGGAATTGCAAGACATCGCAATCATCCGAGATTTTCCCGAAGTATTCCCCGAGGACCTACCTGGTCTTCCTCCTCCTAGACAAGTAGAGTTCCGCATTGACCTTGTGCCCGGAGCAACTCCCGTGGCAAAAGCTCCCTATCATCTTGCACCTTCCGAGATGCAAGAGCTTGCAAGTCAATTACAAGAACTCTCATCCAAAGGATTCATCCGCCCGAGCCATTCACCTTGGGGTGCTCCCGTACTATTCGTAAAGAAAAAGGATGGATCGTTTCGAATGTGCATCGATTATCGAGAACTCAACAAGCTTACAATTAAGAACCGTTATCCTTTGCCCCGTATCGACGATCTTTTCGATCAGCTTCAAGGTTCAACATGTTTCTCAAAGATTGACCTTCGTTCCGGATACCATCAACTTCGTGTTCTTGATGAATACATTCCGAAAACTGCCTTTCGGACTAGATATGGTCACTACGAGTTCATGGTCATGCCATTCGGTTTGACTAACGCACCTGCGGTTTTCATGGACCTCATGAACCGTGTATGCAAACCTTATTTGGACAAATTCGTGATCGTTTTCATAGACGACATTCTCATCTATTCTAAAACAAAAGCGGAGCATGAACAACATCTTCGTTTGATTTTGGAACTCTTGAAGAAAGAACAACTATACGCCAAGTTCTCCAAGTGTGAATTCTGGCTAAAGGAAGTTCAATTTTTGGGACACATAGTCAACGATAAAGGAATTCATATGGACCCGGCAAAGATCGAGGCGGTAAAGAATTGGAGTACACCTAAGACTCCTACCGAGATTCGTTCAGTCCTTGGACTAGCAGGTTACTATCGTCGTTTCATCTCAAATTTCTCCAAGATTGCGATTCCACTCACTGCCTTGACTCACAAGGGTAAATCTTATGGGTGGGGACCCAAGCAAGAAGAAGCTTTTCAAACTCTCAAGCACAAGCTCTGCAATGCTCCTATTCTAACTCTCCCTAATGGTAATGACGACTTTGTCGTTTATTGTGATGCATCCAACCAAGGTCTTGGTTGCGTTCTTATGCAACGTGGCCAAGTAATTGCATACGCATCACGCCAACTCAAAGTCCATGAGAAGAACTATACGACCCATGATCTTGTGCTTGGTGCTGTCGTTTTTGCTTTAAAAATTTGGAGACACTATCTATATGGCACCAAATGTGTGGTTTTCACCGACCACAAAAGTCTCCAACATATTTTCAAACAAAAAGAGCTTAATATGAGGCAACGACGATAGGTTGAACTTCTTAACGACTACGACTGCGAGATTCGCTACCATCCCGGCAAAGTAAATGTTGTAGCCGACGCCTTGAGTCGTAAAGAACGTGTCATGCTTCATAGTATTTGTATTCATAACGATATCCAAGCCCGTATTCTCAAAGCACAACACACCTCGGTTACCGAGGGAAACATGTATCAAGAAATGGCATGTGGTGTAGAGCTCTTGCTAGAAACCAAAGCCAACGGTCTATTGTATTACTTGGACCGTATCTGGGTTCCCGATCGCGACGATCTTCGTAAATTTTTGATGAACGAGTCCCACAAAACTCGATATTCGGTACATCCTGGAGCTGATAAGATGTACATGGGTCTCCGTCAGCAATATTGGTGGCCCAGCATGAAAAAGGATATTGCCCTCTTTGTGGCAAAATGCCTTACTTGTTCTAAAGTGAAGTCCGAACACCAAAAGCCTTCCGGACTCCTCAAACAACCTGAAATAACCGTATGGAAATGGGAGAACCTTGCCATGGATTTCATCACCAAACTCCCACGCACTTCTAGTGGGCACGATAGTATCTGGGTCATTATCGACCGACTTACAAAGTCTGCTCATTTCTTGCCTATTCGTGAGGACTACCGAGTTGAGAAATTGGCTCGGATCTACATTGATGAGATTGTAAGTCGTCACGGAATCCCTTTGAACATCATCTCCGATCGTGATTCGCGTTTTACTTCCCGATTTTGGCAATCGTTACAATCTGCATTTGGTACTCGCTTGGATTTAAGTACGGCTTACCATCCTCAAACTGATGGACAAACCGAGCGAACAATCCAAACTCTTGAAGATATGCTTAGAGCTTGTGTCATTGACTTTGGTGGTAATTGGGATTCTCACCTACCATTGATTGAATTCCCTTACAACAACAGCTACCACACAAGTATTAACATGGCACCGTTTGAGGCTCTTTATGGACGGAAATGCCGTTCACCAATTTGTTGGAACGAAATTGGTGAAGCACAAATCACCGGTCCCGAGCTTATCCAAGAGACCTCCGATAAAGTCTCTCTTATCCGTGACAACATTCGGGTAGCAAGAAGTCGGCAAAAGAGCTATGCCGACAAACGACGAAAACCCTTGGAATTTCAAGTTGGAGATATGGTCCTTCTAAAGGTATCACCTTGGAAAGGCGTGGTCCGATTTGGAAAGAAAGGAAAACTTGCACCTCGATATGTGGGCCCATTCAAGATACTCGAAAGGATAGGAAAAGTGGCCTACAAACTCGATCTTCCCTCAGAACTCAGCAACGTCCATCCGACTTTTCATGTGTCAAATTTGAAAAAGTGTCTAGCCGACGAGAATCTCCACATCCCTCTTGACGAAGTGCGTATTGACGAAAAAATGCACTTTGTTGAAAAACCCGTGGAAATCATTGACCGAGAAGTCAAGAAACTCAAGCGTAGCCGCATCCCCATTGTCAAGGTCCGTTGGGAATCTAAACGTGGACCCGAGTTCACTTGGGAACATGAAGACCAAATGAAGACCAAGTATCCGCATCTCTTTTCATAGCCTCCACTAGTTGAATTTCGAGGCGAAATTCCTCTAACATGGGGAGACTGTGACGTTTCGGATTTTTCGTTCTCGCACTTGTATTATATTTATCATGTAATCATTTTTCTATTAAATGAAATGCGAGTGTTTTTATTTAATTTTGTACAAAATATATATATATATATATTATTTTATGGATTTAAAACAATTAAAATTTTATAAGTTTTAAACTTATATAAAATTTTATATAAAAATTCTAAATTAAAAGTTACACATTCAATGAAATAACCTATTTAAATGAGATAAATAGCTTTTATAAAAATTATTATTAATAATAATAATGAAAATAAATTTATAAAATATAAATAGATTTAAAAGAAATTAAATTAATTTATTTAATAAAAAGTTTAAGGTTCGTTTTGTAATTAATCAAACTAGAGGGTTTTAAAACAAAAATCTGTTGAGGGGCTGTTTCTGGACAAACCAAACCTCAGGGACTCATCCGTAATTAATTCAGGGACTAAATTAAAACAAAAACAAACTCCAGGGACCAAAGTTGCCAATCCCCAATTCGCATTTCCGGTCACCACCCTCGTTTGTCCGGCGGTCCAAGCGTTTTTCCGGCGACATCTCGACACACCTGTTCCCTGCATCTCGACAGCCGACAAAGGTGTCTCTGAATTCGTCTTGCCCGTGCGAACAAGAACCCTCGACCAATTGGTCTCCCCAACATACGGATCGTCTGATACTGTTGGTGGCCGAGAAACCCACGCTCAAATTCGAGCCCGGCAGTCAACCTCCACGCGTGTCGATTGTCTGGTTAGCTTCGTCTCGTTCAGAACAATGTCGGTACATGCCCAATCGCACGTTCTAGCATAGAAATCGAGCTCCCCTATAAATGACCATGGTCGGCCCTGCACGAACTGGCTACCCTCCTTCCACACACTCTCACTCCAAATTGAGGACTCCATCACCTTCGCCGACCCTGAGTGAAGCTGTGACCAGGATTACAAGAGCTAATTCCACTCAGAAATCGATCCCCGCTGGTGACTTTTTCGAGTTCAAGACTTCTGCCGTCCAGGCCCTTCGCGACCAAGTTCGAACCTCATTTCGGTTCCTTTAGCTTCTGTTATCATCAGGTAAACTATTCCAATCGAAAACACGGCATTCGCACGAGAGTTACCGGGCAAACCCAGTGTCCTCGGACACGGTTTGCCGGTCACCGAGGACCAGCGACCAACTCCTCCTTTGTGTATTTAAATTATTCGATACACACATAACCAGCGATGGGCAGTAGCCCGGCTGGTTATGCGTGTGTGTGTTTATGCTGTAGGTCGCGGGTTCGAGCCCGGTTGGCCTTCGGCCCAAACTTTTTATTCCAGTTTTTCATTTTATTTATTTTAGTTATTTATTTTAATTTGTTTTAATATTCTTTTATTACAATAAAGACTAAAACGAGTCGGTTTACTCGATCGTTTATTTTAAAAATCAATTAAATCATATTTTTATAAACCATCCAATTTTTTTTTATATTTTTATAAACTTATTAAAATACAATATAATATATAAAATGTCCTATTTTTATAAACCATGTAATATTTTTTTTAAAAACTTATTAAAATGCATTATAATATACAAAATGTCCTATTTTTATAAACTTTGTAACATTTTTATAAAACTTATCAAAATACCTTTTCACATATACAATATCCCACCTTTACAAGTCTTGCAATATTTTTAGTAAACTTGTTAAAACAAATTTTAATATATACATAATATATGATTAGTCAAATAAAGAATTTTCTTTTATTTGTTATTGTTATATATAAATACGTTAAACATAATAAATATTTGTTTAAAACAATATATATATATATATATATTTATGAGTTAAAGTTCTACAAAATCGTTATCATTTTCTACCCTATTTTATACAAATAATTATTAAGGATAGCATCATAAAACTTATACTCATTAAATACGAATACACTCATAAACATACAATAATACTTATCCATCCACATAGGGTTTCATCGTGCCTAGGTTTCAACATCCTTATCACCCGCACTCGTGGATTAACATATCCGCTAGCCAGGTGAGTTACATAGCCCCTATTTTACATTTTCATACATTTTGGGGTGAAACATTATACATGCTACTCACATTGTTTATACGTGTTATACATGAGCCTATATGCTTATTCTTTGGATGTACATACATTTAAACACAAAACAACCAACTGTAATATTGATAGATCTATTGTGCCTGACCAGCCCACCCGGTTAGGGTGTTTATTACTGCATACTCGGATATAACCGCGGGTTATATTCAAACATATCGGATATAGTGGGTAACTATATTCAAACATACCGGACTTAGCTGTTGTGCTCTGTTCAAGCGCGTCAAACTCGGTTTGAATTGTGATTAAATAAATGATACATCATATGCTATGTTTAACAATATAAACAATGAGTTGCAAAACGATTTACAACCACTATTTACAGGAAATACTAAACCTATGTACTCACCAACTTTTTAGTTGACACTTGATTTAAATAATGTTTCAGGTTTGGATATGTGACTGCTTGCCGAAGATCTCTCCACTTAGGAACTATGGACCTAGTTAAATAAATTAATGTTTTGAACTAGACTAGGTTATTTGAAATGTATTGTATTTGGAACTTGTTGTCTTTAAATTTAATTAATGAATTATGCAACCTTTAGTTATCATGTGCTTTTGAACAATCATCACATTGTCCGCCTCGATGATTCCGCCATCGGTCGGGGTGTGACAGTAGAGTACTTCACCATGCAGTCAGCGGTGCATTCACTAATATCAATTACTGATTCCATCTTTTCTATCCACCTCATTAGTCCTACTGCACCCTCTGTGCCATTGAAATTGCGGGGGTTGCAGGATAGGAAGGCCTTGTAGGTGCACTTCCTGCTTGGAGCATCTGTAGGATCACAAGTCACCATTTTAATAACGCTATTAATTTTTGTAACATCCCGAAAATAGTAAATAAGTAAATAATAATACGATAGAGATTTAAACGTCATAAAACGAAATAAGAACGGATGGGCTTGGGGTCGGCTCCAACGGGCCGAGGGAAGCCCAGGTATAAAAGGGGCAAGGCAGCCCACTAGCTCATTTCACCTTCATTTTCACCATCTTAGAGAGAGAAAGGGAGCTCGGGTATAGAGAGAGAAAGTCGACGGATCGTCACGAGATTAGAGGAGCACGTTACAGCTGAGCTCGTGAGCAAAACCTCCGAATTAGAACTTCAATCCAGGAAATGATTCGACCATAATCTGAGTTTTTGTTCACTTTGGGGTTTCTCGAGTTTTAGCTAAATAGATGATGTTTTTACGGATGAAACTTGATAATAAGCTTAGAAATAGCATCTAGAATGGAAACCGCACATTTTGATCAAAGAAAATTGTAAGATTAGCATGATCGGATTAACATGCATGAATTCCGAAATTTTGGTCCATGAACCAGGTACTGCGTACTTACCAAGTGCGCAGGAAGGAATTCCTGCGTACTTACCAAGTACGCAGGAGGAAGTCCCTGCGTACTTACCAAGTACGCAGGAGGAAGACTCCTGCGCACTTGCCAAGTGCGCATGAGCAAGTCCGTGCGCACTTACTAAGTGCGCAGGCAGCAGACAGCAGGTTGGTTAAGTAAAGTCAGTAAGTTTAGAATGATTAAACCATTAGAGTCGGGGTTGGGTCTAATGTGTATTTAACTACCTCATCCAGATCGGAAGTGACGATGTTGGACCTTTGTTTAGGACAACCTAGAGTAGCTCATCAGGTGAGTTCTATGTGCCCCCCCTTCTATGTTATGTGCAAATGATTTATAAATGTTTTGGGGCTGAAGTGTATACACTAAATGAATAAATGTTATAAATGTCAATGTGATCATACGTATATATATATATATATATATAATACTTATATATGAAAATGAATTATGAATAAAGAATGAAGCATATGACTATAAAGAATGAATGAAAGAAGGACATAACGTAAAAGAATGAAATCTTGCTTTATATTACATATATATTGCATGTTATGAATGAATGTAAACGTTATAAACCCTTCTATGACAACGGCTACTTCGGTAGACGGACGACCACGTGATTATTTTGCAACCGGGACAAAAATGTTCCTTCGCAAGCTAGGACGTATGAAAAGGTATAAATGGACGGTCGAAGCAATTGCCTTAACTAATGTAGAACGGTTGCATACATAATGGTCACGTGGGAAACGGATGCCCTAGGGCAGACGGACAAAAATGACGGACTACGACGGTAGGACGGTAAAGAGCGGACGGACAAAGGTTGTCGGACGGATTTAATGATATGACGGACGGTTTTCTAGAGCCGGACGGTAATGAAATGGGCTACGACGGTAGTTCTGACTGCTATGTCTTCGTGACATTCGCGACAAGTATGATGGGTTGATCTCCCTTAAGATTATGGCCAATAAGTGTTCTCTCAAAGAAAGTATGTATGTACTTATGTATATACCCTCAATGAATGTTATGTGATAAAATAAAGTAAGGAATATTTAAAGGTACGAATATACATATACACGTTATATTCATGAAAAGATAAGTATTAATTATGAATGTCTTTAAACTAGAACTCACCAGCGTTAGCTGACTTTTAGTATACATTTCAGGTAAGGGAAGAAAGGGTCGTGCGATGGCGTGAAGGTTACCCGGCACAAGACTGACATCCCACTTTTGTTTGTTAAGAATATGTTATGTTTTATTTGTAAAGACTTCCGCTGTTATGATTATGTAATTGAATGATGAATGTTTTAATTTAAGTTCAGTATTTATGACTATGTTTATGAGTAAATCCAACAAGTGAGGTTACCCGGGAATGGGGTCCTACAAGTTGGTATCAGAGCATTTAGTTTGAGAGATTCAGACATCCAAAAATGCCTGGACTCAAAATGATTATGGGACCAACGCACGGATGTCAGTATGGGTAACCAACGCCAACGCTAGCACGGTAAGTAAGTCATAAAGTTAATGCTCTTGCATAGGAATAGATACCATAACTTAGAACAAGTAGATGTTAATGCCACGACTGATTTGAAGAGTTTCAAACCCGAAAAGCAATGTAAATTAGTAATCACAAACCGGTCACTGTAATTAAGAATTTACCTTGCTCGTAGTATTCCAAACTATGATCTGAAGAAATGACATTGATGTATTCCTGTAAGGCCCCTTTTACCGGGTGACCTCACTCGTTGGATTTACTCATAAACATAGCCATAGATACTGAATAATTACATTGAATACTTTCTAAACGTAGCGTGAGCTTACATCATTCGATTACATAGCCATAACAGCGGAAGTCTTAATCACTTAAACATAACACATTGCTCTAACAAAAATTAAAATGGATGGGATGTCAGCCCTTGATCGGGATAGCCTTCACTCCAATGCACGACCTTTCTTCTTTTTACCTGAAATGTATACTAAAAGTCAGCTAACGCTGGTGAGTTCTAGTTAAAAACATTTAGGTATGAACATTATTCATTTATAAATACTTACGTATAAATATAAAAATATAAATACACATTTACATATTCTTTGCTTTCTTTTATCATTCGTATGTGAGCACATAAATATGCATTCACCTTTACTTTCATTAACATTTATTGGTCATACTCATAAGAGTGATCAGCCAACATTCATTTATGCGTAAGTCACGAAGACAATACGCCCGTCCTACCGTCGTAGTCCGTCCTCCACAACATCCGGCAAACCTTCGGCCATCTGTTATGCTATACCGTCCGGCAAACCTTCGGCCGTCCGTCTTAACCGTACTACCGTCGTAGTCCGTCATATTCGCCCGTCTGCCCTAAGGCATCCGTTTCCCATGTGAACTATTATATATGCAACCGTTCTACTTATCATTGATAAGGCAATTGCTTCGACCGTCCATTAGTGCCTTTCACACGTCCTAGCTAATGAAGGAACGTGTTTGTCCCGATTGCAAAATAGTCACGAGGTCGTCCGTCTACCGAAGTAGCCGTTATCATCGAAGCGTCCATACATTTACATGCATTCGTAACAAGCAATATATAAAATATAAAGCAAGATTTTCTTCTTTTTCGTTATGTCGTTCGTTCATTCATTCTTTGTATACATTCGTTTCATTCTTGTTCATCATTATTTTACGTATGATCATATTAACATTCATATATATATAAGTATCACATATGATCACATTGGCATTCATAACATTTATTCATTTAATGTATACATCTCAGCCCCAAAACATTTGAAAACATTTGCACATAACATAGAAGGGGGCACGTAGAACTCACCTGATGAGTAGTTTCTGTAATACACTAAGCTGGCTACTGGGCTTCACTAGTGTCACTCACGATCTGTATAATAAAGTCATACACATAAGATGGTGCTCCTAGATGACACTAGACCTTACTATGCTTGAACTCAGTAGTTTCGGGAGGTGGGTCGCATCAAAACTATGGTAGTTTCGAGCTATGGTCTTACACTCGAAACTAGGTAGTTTCGAGTCATAATCCTTCTATCGAAACTAGGTAGTTTCGAGTCATGAGATCCTATCGAAACTATGGTAGTTTCGAGTCATTAACTTATGAAAAATCTTAGTTTAGGTTCAAGGTGACACTCGAAACTAGGTAGTTTCGAGTCCTGAGTTCCTATCGAAACTATGGTAGTTTCGAGTCATTGGCTGCTATCGAAACTAGATAGTTTCGAGTCAAACATGACTATCGAAACTAGAGTAGTTTCGACGGGTCTGTATGTATCGAAACTATAGTTTCGAGTCATGGGTCTGCATCTTCCCTGACCAGAACCTTGCTCCAGCCAACTTATTTCCAATCGATTAAACCTTGAGCATTTTACGTTAAACACCTTCCTTTATCGTTCCTGAGTTCAAATACGTGATTTGTTTCAAGTTTCGTATGCAAAAATCGTATCTTTATTTGATTTAAACCCGAGACATGCAAAGACTCATAATCAGAGGCGATGCTTACCTCAACAGGCCCGATTTCTGTTGCTATGCGTTGAAATGGTGGAGTCGGATGATTCCCGAGCCCTTGAGTCTTCTCCTTGCGGTTTTCTTCACAAGCCGATCGCTCTCTCTCTCTCTCTCTAGTATTCTTGCGCAGGAAGATGAAATGAGAGGGGTTTGGGTTGAAGCTGCTGTTTTGTAATGGGTTTCCCCCTTTTCTTTTCGGCCCATGGGCCGAAATTTTGGCCAAGCCCACTTTATTTCCCTTTTCTATTTGTCTTGTCATTATTTGGGATGTTACAAGTCTACCCTCCTTAATGAGGTTTCGTCCTCGAAACCTGTTACACGTTAAACAACTGGGGATACAGTTCCTTCATCTCGTCTTCTTTCTCCCAAGTAGCCTCAGACCCCTTTCTGTGTTTCCATTGTATTTTGACTAAAGGAATCGACTTATTGCGTAATCGTTTCTCAGCTCGGTCAAGAATGGCTATTGGTTCCTCTACATAATTTAGACTGTTATCCACTTCGATCTCGTCGTAAGGTATGTGAGCTGTGTCGTCAGCTAGGCACTTGCGTAAGTGCGACACGTGGAACGTAGGGTGTATTCCACTAAGCTCAACGGGTAGGTCGAGTCTGTAAGCAACTTGACCCACTCTTGCTACAATCTTGAAAGGTCCGACAAACCTTGGACTTAGTTTGCCACGCTTTCTGAACCGAATGATTCCTTTCCACGGTGATACTTTCAACAGTACCATGTCCCCTACTTGAAACTCTAAATCCCTCCTTCTCTTATCCGCGTATGATTTCTATCTGTCTTTTGCGGCTTTCATACGAGCCTTGATTTGATCAAATTTCTCAGAAGTAGCTTTGACCACTTCGAGACTTGCAAAATCCTTCTGTCCAATTTCCCCCCAACAAACCGGGGTCCTACATTTCCTCCCATACAACATTTCAAATGGCGGCATGCCAATAGTCGAGTGATAGCTGTTGTTATATGAAAATTCTACCAATGGTAGATGGCTGTCCCAACTCCCACCGAAGTCAATGATACAGGCCCGGAGCATGTCCTCCAAGGTCTGAATGGTCCTTTCCGATTGTCCATCGGTTTGGGGGTGGTAAGTGGTGCTGATGTTCAGTCTAGTGCCCATTGCTTCATTGAATTTCTTCCAAAACCTTGACGTGAATCTAGTATCCCTGTCAGACACAATCGACAGCGGCATACCATGTCTGCTCACAATTTCCTTGATAAATACTTCTGCTAGCTTTTCAGAAGAAGAAGTTTCTCGTATTGGCAAGAAGTGAGCACTCTTTGTCAAGCGGTCGACGATCACCCAAATGGTATCATTGCCTTTAGCTGTTCGCGGTAGCTTGGTAATGAAGTCCATTGTGATCTCTTCCCACTTCCATTCCGGTATTGGTAAAGGTTGCATTTTACCGCATGGTTTCTGGTGCTCGGCCTTAACTAGAGAACACGTTAGGCACTTGCTCACGTATTCTGTCACATCATTCTTCATGCCAGGCCACCAGTATTCTTTCTTCAAGTCTTGATACATTTTGTTTGTCCCGGGGTGAATAGAGTAGCGAGACTTATGGGCCTCGTCAAGGATTTTGGCCCTAAGTTCACCAATCTTAGGTATCCACATCCGGCCAAAACGAGTTCGTACACCGTACGTATTGGTCTCCAGGTTGCTCTGTTGTCCAATTATTCTTTCTCGTTTCACATTTCTTTCTAATAGTGCCTCATCTTGTGCCTTTACTATTTCATTCATTAAATCTGGTGTTATAATCAACTGACACGCCTTGATTCTAATAGGTGTCGACTCTTCCTTCCTGCTTAAGGCGTCAGCCACTACATTTGCCTTGCCTGGGTGGTATAATATTTCGCAATCGTAGTCTTTTAGTAGTTCCAACCACCTTCTTTGTCTCATGTTTAATTCCTTCTGCTCGAAGAAGTACTTCAGGCTCTTGTGATCGGAGTAGATGGTGCATTTAACTCCGTACAGATAATGCCTCCATATCTTTAATGCGAAAACTACGGCCGCCAACTCCAGATCGTGAGTCGGGTAGTTAACTTCATGAATCTTTAACTGTCGCGAGGCATAAGCAATTACCTTTCCTCGTTGCATAAGTACACAACCCAATCCTTGCCCCGAAGCGTCAGAGTAGACTACCAAGTCTTCGTTTCCCTCAGGTAAGGTCAAGACTGGAGCTTGGGTTAATCGTGTCTTCAACTCTTCGAACGCATTGTTTTGGGTTGGTCCCCATTCATACTTTACTTCCTTACGTGTCAGCTTTGTCAGTGGCGAGGCTATTCTCGAGAAATCCTGAATGAACCTCCGATAGTAGCCTGCCAACCCCAGAAAACTTCGTATATCAGTTGGCGTTTTCGGGATGTTCCATTCCTTTACCGCTTCGATCTTAGCAGGATCCACCATAATGCCGTCCGGGTTTACGACATGGCCTAGGAATTGGACCTCCCTAAGCCAGAACGCGCATTTGGAGAATTTTGCATACAACTTCTCCTGCTTTAGAACCTCCAATACTTCTCTTAGGTGACAGTGGTGATCACCTTCATTCTTTGAATATATGAGGATGTCATCTATAAAAACTATTACTGATCGATCCAACATGGGTCGGCATACTCTGTTCATTAAATCCATAAATGCTGCTGGTGCGTTGGTTAGTCCGAAGGACATCACAAGAAATTCATAATGCCCGTAACGTGTACGAAACGCAGTTTTCGGTACATCTTCCTCTCTTACTTTCAATTGATGGTAACCCGACCTGAGATCAATCTTTGAGAACCAACTCGCGCCTTGTAATTGATCAAAGAGGTCGTCTATTCTAGGCAGTGGGTATTTGTTCTTTACTGTTCTCTTGTTCAATTCACGGTAGTCGATGCACATGCGCATGCTGCCGTCCTTTTTCTTTACAAATAATACCGGAGCGCCCCATGGTGAGATGCTCGGTCTGATAAATCCTTTCTCTGTTAATTCTTCAAGTTGGGACATTAATTCTTTCATTTCTGACGGAGCCAATCGGTATGGTGCCTTGGCAACGGGCTCAGCTCCTGGCAGTAAGTCAATCTGAAATTCTATTTCCCGATCGAGCGGCAAACCAGGTAGGTCCTCTGGGAACACTTCTGGAAAATTGCACACCACGGGTACATCTTTTAGCTCTTTCGTTTTCATTCTATCGTCAATAACATACGCCAGATAAGCTTCGCAACCGCGCCTCATGTAACTTTCGGCCTTGATCATCGAGATGACGTTCGGCATTGTGCTATTCCAGTCACCATAAACCGTAATCGGACTGCCGTCAGTGGCCTTGAGATGTATCATCTTTCGTTTACACATGATTTGAGCTTCGTTGGCAGCTAACCAATCCATGCCCAATACTACATCGAATCCTCCTAAGGTTAGAAGGTACAATTTAGATGGAAACTTATGGCCCTCTATTTCTACCATGCAATCGTCAGTCACTTGGATGACTACTGAGTTTTTACCAATAGCAGTTTGTACGCTAAAGGCCCTTATAAGGCTAGTGATTGTGCAGTCTAATTTGCGGCTAAATGCAGTGGATATAAAACTTTTACTAGCACCAGAATCAAACAGAATAGCAGCATGTTCATCATTTAATAGGAACGTACCCGACACGACGTCAGGGTTTCCTCTTGCTTCTTCCTCGGTTAAAGCATAGGCCCGAGTCCTAGCCTTTGGCTGTTCCTTTTCTTTTTCTTTCCCCGAACCAGATTGTCCAGTCTTCCTGCAATCCTTAGTAGCGTGCCCATACCAACCACAGTTCTGGCACTTAATGCCCTTAGTACAATCCTTCGAGTAGTGCCCCGGTCTTCCACATTTAAAACACATGGTTGAGCTGGCCAAACATTCACCGCGGTGCTGTTTCCCGCATTTTGTGCATATTTCGTACTCATCATTCCTTGGCTTCTTTGCCTCAGCAGTAACATTTCTTCTTCCAGTCCCCTTAGACGAGTTCTCCCACTTCCTCTTTGGTGCCTCCGGCACCGGGTCCTCATTGGCATAATCGTCATAGACGATTCCGGACAGATTCACTACCGACTCGAAAGTCGAGGGTAGGTTAGCTTTCACATGAACACGGACCTTTTGGGGTAGGCCTTTGACATAATACTTAATCAATCGCTCCTCAGTCTCTACCAGGTGGGGTACCAGTTGAGCTAGCTCATTAAATCTTGAAGTGTACTGGCGATGAGTCTTGTTGCCAGCCTTGAAATTTAGAAACTCGTTTTCCACTCGATCAATCTCGTTCTGTGGGCAGAACTTCTGGATTATCAACTTTTTCAGATCTTCCCAAGTCATTCTTTTGAGAGCGTTTGGCGATTTAGTTCTTTGGATAGTCCTCCACCAACTTAGTGCCTCGTTGGTGAAAGAGTGAGCCACATATTTTACAGCCTGGTCAGGTCGGCATTCGCTTATGTTGATTACCCCATTCATCCTCTCGATCCATTCAAACGTAGCCACCGAATCCTTGTTTCCATCAAATTTGGGCGGATCACCGTCCTTAAATCCTTTGTAGGTACACCCATGGGTGTTCAATCTCACTGTCACTTCATCCCCATCACTATCATAAACTTTCTCCTCATGGTTGTTTTCCTCCTCCTCCTTGCTCTTCTTTAGTGCCTCAGATAACAGATCAGGCAGTACTTTCTTCAGAGTTAGTATGACCTCACGGGAAATAGCATCTCTAACTTCGGGTTCCAGTCGTAGAGATCCTTCATTGCCCTCAGCTGGTGGGGTTACATTTGTTTCATGCACGCTCTCAGTGTGTTCCACGTGCACACTCTCCTCTTCCTCATATCTTTGGTTCAATGGCGGTCTACCGACTCGGCCAGTGCGACCGCCTCGGCGTCCAGTTCCTCTTTTACGAGCCATAGTTTTCTAGATTTCCTGTTGAGTAAAAAGGTATACATCAATGTCATTCCATCAGATCATAGTTTAGAACAGTACGAGCAAGGTAAATTCTTAATTACAGTGACCGGTTTGTGATTAATAATTTGCTTTGCTTTTCGGGTTCGGAACTCTTCACATCAGTAGTGACATTGACATCTAAGCGTTCTAAGTTAAGGTATCTATCCCTAACTATAGGCATTAACTTTATGACTTACTTACTGCACTGGCGTTGGCGTCGGCTACCCAGACTGACATCCGTGCGTTGGTCCCATTATCAGCTTGAGTCCAGACATTTAGGGATGTCTGAATCTCTCAAACTATTGCTCTGATACCAACTTGTAAGGCCCCTTTTACCGGGTGACCTCACTCGTTGGATTTACTCATAAACATAGCCATAGATACTGAATAATTACATTGAATACTTTCTAAACGTAGCGTGAGCTTACATCATTCGATTACATAGCCATAACAGCGGAAGTCTTAATCACTTAAACATAACACATTGCTCTAACAAAAATTAAAATGGATGGGATGTCAGCCCTTGATCGGGATAGCCTTCACTCCAATGCACGACCTTTCTTCTTTTTACCTGAAATGTATACTAAAAGTCAGCTAACGCTGGTGAGTTCTAGTTAAAAACATTTAGGTATGAACATTATTCATTTATAAATACTTACGTATAAATATAAAAATATAAATACACATTTACATATTCTTTGCTTTCTTTTATCATTCGTATGTGAGCACATAAATATGCATTCACCTTTACTTTCATTAACATTTATTGGTCATACTCATAAGAGTGATCAGCCAACATTCATTTATGCGTAAGTCACGAAGACAATACGCCCGTCCTACCGTCGTAGTCCGTCCTCCACAACATCCGGCAAACCTTCGGCCATCTGTTATGCTATACCGTCCGGCAAACCTTCGGCCGTCCGTCTTAACCGTACTACCGTCGTAGTCCGTCATATTCGCCCGTCTGCCCTAAGGCATCCGTTTCCCATGTGAACTATTATATATGCAACCGTTCTACTTATCATTGATAAGGCAATTGCTTCGACCGTCCATTAGTGCCTTTCACACGTCCTAGCTAATGAAGGAACGTGTTTGTCCCGATTGCAAAATAGTCACGAGGTCGTCCGTCTACCGAAGTAGCCGTTATCATCGAAGCGTCCATACATTTACATGCATTCGTAACAAGCAATATATAAAATTTAAAGCAAGATTTTCTTCTTTTTCGTTATGTCGTTCGTTCATTCATTCTTTGTATACATTCGTTTCATTCTTGTTCATCATTATTTTACGTATGATCATATTAACATTCATATATATATAAGTATCACATATGATCACATTGGCATTCATAACATTTATTCATTTAATGTATACATCTCAGCCCCAAAACATTTGAAAACATTTGCACATAACATAGAAGGGGGCACGTAGAACTCACCTGATGAGTAGTTTCTGTAATACACTAAGCTGGCTACTGGGCTTCACTAGTGTCACTCACGATCTGTATAATAAAGTCATACACATAAGATGGTGCTCCTAGATGACACTAGACCTTACTATGCTTGAACTCAGTAGTTTCGGGAGGTGGGTCGCATCAAAACTATGGTAGTTTCGAGCTATGGTCTTACACTCGAAACTAGGTAGTTTCGAGTCATAATCCTTCTATCGAAACTAGGTAGTTTCGAGTCATGAGATCCTATCGAAACTATGGTAGTTTCGAGTCATTAACTTATGAAAAATCTTAGTTTAGGTTCAAGGTGACACTCGAAACTAGGTAGTTTCGAGTCCTGAGTTCCTATCGAAACTATGGTAGTTTCGAGTCATTGGCTGCTATCGAAACTAGATAGTTTCGAGTCAAACATGACTATCGAAACTAGAGTAGTTTCGACGGGTCTGTATGTATCGAAACTATAGTTTCGAGTCATGGGTCTGCATCTTCCCTGACCAGAACCTTGCTCCAGCCAACTTATTTCCAATCGATTAAACCTTGAGCATTTTACGTTAAACACCTTCCTTTATCGTTCCTGAGTTCAAATACGTGATTTGTTTCAAGTTTCGTATGCAAAAATCGTATCTTTATTTGATTTAAACCCGAGACATGCAAAGACTCATAATCAGAGGCGATGCTTACCTCAACAGGCCCGATTTCTGTTGCTATGCGTTGAAATGGTGGAGTCGGATGATTCCCGAGCCCTTGAGTCTTCTCCTTGCGGTTTTCTTCACAAGCCGATCGCTCTCTCTCTCTCTCTCTAGTATTCTTGCGCAGGAAGATGAAATGAGAGGGGTTTGGGTTGAAGCTGCTGTTTTGTAATGGGTTTCCCCCTTTTCTTTTCGGCCCATGGGCCGAAATTTTGGCCAAGCCCACTTTATTTCCCTTTTCTATTTGTCTTGTCATTATTTGGGATGTTACAATTCCCTTTTTAACTATCAGGAAATTAAGAACTATGGCTGGTGGAGGAAGAACAGGACCTCGAGGCGGTCGCACTGGCCGAAGAGGTAGACCTCCATTGAACCCAAGATTTGAAGAAGAAGATAGTGTGCACGCAGAGCACACCGAAAGTGTGCACGAAACAGAAGTGACCCCAATTAGGGACGACAGTCCAGGGCCTATACAGTTGGAACCTGAAGTCAGGGATGCTATTGCCCGTGAAGTTGTGCTCACTTTGAAGAAGGTATTGCCTCATCTACTATCCGAGGCAATAAAGAAAAGTAAAGAGGAGGATGAAGGAAACCACGAAGAAAAAGTATATGACAGCGACGGGGATGAGATAAAAGTGGGGTCAAGCACTAAAGGGTGCACTTATAAAGGTTTCAAAGATGGAGACCCACCCAAGTTTGATGGTAGCAAGGATTCGGTGGCTACTTTCGAATGGATCGAGAGGATGAACGTTGTAATCAACATCAGCGAGTGCCGACCGGACCAGGCGGTTAAATATGTTACTCATTCTTTCACCAATGAAACGCTAGGTTGGTGGAGAAACATTCAAAGAACAAAGTCGCCAAATGCTCTTGCTAGAATGACATGGGAAGACCTGAAGAAACTCATAATCCAAAAGTTCCGCCCACAGAACGAGATTGATCGCGTGGAGAATGAGTTCCTAAACTTCAAAGCTGGCGACAAGACTCATCGTCAATATACTTCAAGGTTCAACGAGCTGGCCCAACTGGTACCACACTTGGTGGAAACCGAAGAACGTATGATCAAATACTATGTCAAGGGTCTGCCGCAAAGGGTCCGTGTCCACGTAAAAGCCAACCTACCCTCGACCTTTGAGTCAGTAGTCAACCTGTCTGGAATCGTTTACGACGATTATGCCAATGAGGACCCGACACCTGTGACACAAAAGAGAAAGTGGGAGAATCCGTCTAGAGGCACCGGAAGAGGGAATGAAACAACTGAAATTAAGAAACCGAGGTTGGACGGATATGAAACGTGCAAGAAATGTGGAAAGCAACATATTGGCGAGTGTCGAATTGGCACCACGGTGTGTTATAAGTGCGGGAGGCCGGGGCACTACTCCCGAGATTGTTGGAAGGACGCCAAATATCAAGTATGTGGACTGTTTGGACATCTGACAAAGAATTGCAGGAAGGCCAGCCAATCTGGTTCGGGAAAGGAGAAGGAACAGGAACAACAAAAGGCAAGGACTCGGGCCTATGCCTTAACTGAGGAAGAAGCAAGGGGAAACCCTGATGTCGTCTCAGGTACGTTCCTAGTTAATGATGAACATGCTGCTATTTTATTTGACTCTGGTGCTAGTAAAAGTTTTATATCCAATGCATTTAGTCGTAAACTAGATTGCACTATCAACACCATAGTAAAGGCCTTTAGCGTACAAACTGCCGTTGGTAAAAATTCGGCAGTATTCCAAGTAACAGAGGACTGCATAATAGAAATAGAGGGACAAATTCATATTTTACTTCCTTACGTGTCAATTTAGTTAGTGGCGAGGCTATTCTTGAGAAATCTTGAATGAACCTTCGATAGTAGCCTGCCAAACCCAGGAAACTTCGTATCTCTGTTGGTGTCTTTGGGATGTTCCATTCCTTTATTGTCTCGATCTTTGAAGGATCTACCATGATGCCATTTGGGTTTATCACATGACCTAGGAATTGGACTTCCCTAAGCCAAAACGTGCATTTGGAGAATTTTGCGTACAACTTTTCCTGCTTTAGCACCTCCAGAACTTCTCTTAGGTGACAGTGGTGATCACCCTCGCTTTTCGAATATACCAGTATGTCGTCTATAAAAACTATCACTGATCGATCCAACATGGGTCGACACACTCTATTCATCAAATCCATGAACGCTGCTGGTGCGTTAGTTAATCCGAAGGACATCACGAGAAACTCATAATGCCCATAACGTGTGCGAAACGCGGTCTTTGGTACGTCTTCTTCCCTTTCACCTTAGGAGGATTCGATATAGTATTGGGGATGGATTGGCTAGCCGCCAACGAAGCTCAAATCATATGTAAACGTAAGAGGATACACCTCAAGACTCCAAGCGGTAGTCCAATTACGGTTTATGGGGATTGGAATTGCACGATGCCGAGCGTCATCTCGATGATCAAGGCCGAAAGTTACATGAGGCGCGGTTGCGAAGCTTATCTGGCATGTGTTATTGACGATAGAATGGAAACGAAAGAACTCAAGAATGTACCCGTGGTGTGCAATTTTTCGGAAGTATTCCCTGAGGATCTACCTGGGTTGCCACCCGATCGGGAAATAGAATTTCAGATTGATTTACTGCCAGGAACTGAGCCCGTTGCCAAAGCCCCCTACCGATTGGCTCCGTCAGAAATGAAAGAATTGATGTCTCAACTACAAGAATTAACAGAAAAGGGATTTATTAAACCGAGCATCTCACCATGGGGCGCTCCGGTACTATTCGTAAAGAAGAAAGACGGCAGCATGCGCATGTGCATTGACTACCGCGAACTGAACAAGAGGACAGTAAAGAACAAATACCCATTGCCTAGAATAGACGACCTTTTTTATCAACTGCAAGGTGCGAGTTGGTTCTCAAAGATCGATCTTAGGTCGGGTTACCATCAGTTGAAAGTAAGGGAAGAAGACGTACCAAAGACCGCGTTTCGCACGCGTTATGGGCATTATGAGTTTCTCATGATGTCCTTCGGATTAACTAACGCACCAGCAGCGTTCATGGATTTGATGAATAGAGTGTGTCGACCCATGTTGGATCGATTAGTGATAGTTTTTATAGACGACATACTGGTATATTCGAAAAGCGAGGGTGATCACCACTGTCATCTAAGAGAAGTTCTGGAGGTGCTAAAGCAGGAAAAGTTGTACGCAAAATTCTCCAAATGCGCGTTTTGGCTTAGGAAAGTCCAATTCCTAGGTCATGTGATAAACCCAAATGGCATCATGGTAGATCCTGCAAAGATCGAGACAATAAAGGAATGGAACATCCCAAAGACACCAACAGAGATACGAAGTTTCCTGGGTTTGGCAGGCTACTATCAAAGGTTCATTCAAGATTTCTCAAGAATAGCCTCGCCACTAACTAAATTGACACGTAAGGAAGTAAAATATGAATGGGGTCAAACCCAAAACAACGCGTTTGAGGAACTTAAGGCACGATTAACCCAAGCTCCAGTCTTAACACTACCTGAGGGAAATGAAGACTTGGTAGTCTACTCTGACGCTTCGGGGCAAGGTTTAGGGTGCGTACTTATGCAACGAGGAAAGGTAATTGCGTATGCATCGTGACAACTAAAGATTCACGAGGTTAACTACCCAACTCACGATCTAGAATTAGCAGCAGTAGTTTTCGCGTTGAAGATATGGAGGCACTATCTGTATGGAGTTAAATGCACCATCTACTCCGATCACAAAAGCCTGAAATACTTTTTCGAACAAAAGGAATTAAAAATGAGGCAAAGGAGGTGGCTAGAGTTATTGAAAGACTACGACTGTGAGATATTGTACCATCCGGATAAGGCAAACGTAGTGGCCGACGCTTTAAGTAGAAAGGAAGAATCGACACCTATCCGAATCAAAGCGTGTCAGCTAATTATAACGCCAGATTTGATGGGTGAAATATCAAAGGCACAAGATGAAGCACTGTTAGAAAGAAATGTGAAACGGGAAAGAATAGTAGGACAACAAGGGAACTTAAGTGCAAATACATACGGTGTACGAACCAGGTTTGGCCGGATGTGGATACCTAAGATTGGCGAGCTTAGAGCCAAAATACTCGATGAGGCCCATAAGTCTCGTTATTCTATCCACCCCGGGACAAACAAAATGTATCAAGACTTGAAGAAAGAGTACTGGTGGCCTGGCATGAAGAATGATGTGACTGAATACGTGAACAAGTGCTTAACGTGTTCACTAGTTAAGGCCGAGCACCAGAAACCATGCGGTAAAATGCAACCTTTACCTATACCAGAATGGAAGTGGGAAGAGATCACAATGGACTTCATTACCAAGCTACCGCGAACAGCTAAAGGCAATGATACCATTTGGGTGATCATCGACCGTTTGACGAAAAGTGCTCACTTCTTGCCAATACGTGAGTCTTCTTCGTCAGAAAGACTAGCAGAAGTATTTATCAAGGAGATTGTGAGCAGACATGGTATGCCACTTTCAATTGTGTCCGACAGGGATACTAGATTCACATCAAGGTTTTGGAAGAAATTCAATGAAGCAATGGGCACTAGACTGAACATCAGCACCGCTTACCACCCCCAAACCGATGGACAATCGTAAAGGACCATTCAGACCTTGGAGGACATGCTCCGAGCCTGTATCATTGATTTCGGTGGGAGTTGGGACAGCCATCTACCATTGGCAGAATTTTCATATAACAATAGCTACCACACAACTATTGGCATGCCGCCATTTGAAATGTTGTATGGGAGGAAATGTAGGACCCCGGTTTGTTGGGGGGAAATTGGACAGAAGGATTTTGCAAGTCTCGAAGTGGTCAAAGCTACTTCCGAGAAATTTGATCAAATCAAGGCTCGGATGAAAGCCGCAAAGGACAGACAGAAATCATACGCGGACAAGCGAAGAAGGGATTTAGAGTTTCGGGTAGGGGACATGGTACTGTTAAAGGTATCACCATGGAAAGGAATCATCCGATTCAGAAAGCGTGGCAAACTAAGTCCAAGGTTTGTCGGACCTTTCAAGATTCTAGCAAGAGTGGGTCAAGTTGCTTACAGACTCGACCTTCCCGTCGAGCTTAGTGGAATACACCCTACGTTCCACGTGCCGCTACCTCCTGCACCTCCTCTACCGGTACCGCTGCCATTTCCTCCGCCACTATTTTGATTTGTTTCATACTGCTCCATGGCGGCAGCTACTCGTTGTCCTATGAGTTGTTCCACGTTTGGGGAAATTGTGTTGTTGTTGTTTTCACTAGTTGTGTTACGGGGTGTCCTTCGCTTAGGTGCCATGGCGTTCTTTCTAACAAGACATTTAGAAAGAAGTAACATTATAAAAATAATAATGATACCACATGACATACATATACAACAACATCAAACGTACACAACGATCATCACAACATAACTCATCACATTCATAGATAAACATACGTAGTACATAGTTCCAAAAGACAAGGATGTAAAATAGATGGGTTCATATGACCACATTAGTACTAAAATTTGAAACTACATAACATGATACTGGTACAACCTGCCCGTAATAGGTCTAGAAATAAGAAAACGTTCCTGTCGGAACGGTAGTTGGGGTCAGCATCTGCTCCACACGTGCCTCAGCTAGAGTAGTCCGGAGCTCTGCATCAATCGCCCTCTGCTCGGCTGCCTCTGCCTTCTGCTCAGCTGCGGCAATCCTCCTCTCCATCTCTGCTACCTTTTTCTCTAACTCCGCCATGTGACTAGATGCATGTTGAAGGGATTGGTCAATTAGTCTCTGATCTTCCATTATCCCAGTAACATTTTCCAGTAAGGTTGGAAAAGTCGTCAAGTCTCTTCGGATAGACTTTACATCCCTTTCCAGATAGTGAATTTCTATCTCTTGCTTATTGCTGTGGGACACTAGCAAGGGAATGGTGCATTCCGTGCACTCCCCGATGAGTGGCATGGGCTGTGAATTACATGCTACTCCGACAGGGTCGCAGGTCGTAGGGATGTCTGTCACACCCCTAATTTTAACTAGCGGAGTTTTACCGTTTTGGGAAGTGACGAACCAGGATTTCAGACATTAGTTACTTTGAACGACTCTACATGGGACTCAAAATGAAAAAAACCATTCAAATCAGAGTATCAATGCGGAAGCGTAAAGAAAGTAAATGCGCAAAATACACGCGCCCAAAACCAAAGTTCAAAAGTCCAAAAAGTCCAAACGTCCAATCAAAAACAAGTACAATAGAATAATTCAACCAAACATAAATAGTTATAATCAAAGCAGTTGAATCACATGCATGCCCTAACGTGCACCTGTGTCTTAGCTTAGCGACCTGAGAAAACATATAAGAAAATATGTCAACACGAGGTTGGTGAGTCCACATGTTTCAATATAAGTAAATAAGCGTTTACCGGATTTATGTTCATTCAGTACGTATCTATAGGTAGCTAACGTTCATGTTCAGCTCAAGCGCTCGCAACCGAAGCTGACTGTTTGTTTATTGCCTCCTGCCAGGTCTATCAACACTGGCAGTGTGAGTAGGCTAACATTTCACCCGTTCGATATCCAATCGAGTTAGCGCGACTAACGCGGGTGGGATTTGTCATACACAGTAGTACTACTAAATATTACCTCGCTAAGATCCATATTAACAGTCCGATATTAGTTGAGGACTTTCTGCGATAGCGTGTAACGCTTAGCATTTAACATTGATATCATACGAATTAAAAATCCAAAATTGTTTGGTCATGTTTTCTCCCTCAAGTTAAAACAGTAAAAGGGGCCGTGAAAACTCACCTGCGTTGCGTTGTAGGTAGTATCACACAATGGACAAGTTGGAACCACGAGTGTAAGTCTCAAACGACTTACGAATGCCCCAAAATTATAAACACATAAACTAGGGATAAAAATGGGATTTATTGGGATACGTGACGACGACACGGAATGTTGAACGTCTTAAAAGGAACACTCTAAAGATCAACGAGTAGACGAACGTGTCCATGGGAATAGGAATTCTTTAATTAGTAATTAGATTATTTATATACGTTGCGCGATGAATGACAACAATAATAATTATTATATTCGAGCGTTGTTGTCATTTACAAAAATTTGGAAAATAATAAAATTTAATGTCAGGCCCCAAACCCGGGAGGCCCCACGCGTTGGATTTACTCATTCACAAACAGTTCTCAAACTAGAATATCAAATAACGCAGCGGAAAATTTCATTTCAAACATAACATTACATCGTTTAACATGCGGAAGCGTAACATTTTCAAATACATGTACATAACAAAAACAACTCGTAACGGGATGCCAGTCTTCATATCATCCGGGTAACTCCTCAAGCCGCCCAGCATCACCGTCCATCATCATAACTTCCTTAACCTGAATGTGCATACTAAAAAGGTCAGCTACGCTGGTGAGTTCTAGTTTTAACGTAAAACATTAACATCAAATATTTGCCAAAAACATAACATCATACTTCATTTAATAAAAGCGTACATAAAACATGCAATAACTTAACATCATCAAAACATCGTAGCATAACATCGTAACAATAGTCAATATGAACCGAATCTGCGCCTTCTCGTAACCGTCAAATCCATACATCGCATACCAGCGGATGAACTTAAGGCTCGCTACCTCTAAGTCATCCGTCATCCAGGTCTCCTAAGGCTCGTTACCTCTAGGTGGACCAAACATACGTCTCCCAAGGCTCGTTACCTCTAGGTAGACCATACACACGTCTCCTAAGGCTCGTTACCTCTAGGTAGACCATACACACGTCTCCTAAGGCTCGTTACCTCTAGGAAGACTAAACATACCATAGGCAATATTTCCCCGCAAGGAATAGTACCTTCCATCGGGATCCCGGTAATCCCATGGGTGACCGTCGTCACCCCATCCTCAACCAGTTGTACAACCGTTAGCCAGCCACAAAGGCCCCCCGTAAGGTAAGGCCAATACATACATACATACATACTCTAGCTCCTGTAGGAACTCGTGGCAGATTCGTTCATTCGTGACTTTCATAAAAACCTTTACCTCGTTTTAGTTAAAGCATTCGTACGTTTTATTAAATAACACTTCATTCGTAAACCTTTCACAACTTCGTTTGGCAAAATATTTTATAAACATCATCTCGTAAACCTCGTTTCGTAAACATCTCATTAACTCGTTTCGTCTTCCCCTTTCGGAAGCATCGTTCATAAACCTCGTTTCGTAAACCTCGTTTCATAAACCTCGTTTCGTAAACCTCGTTTCGTAAACCTCGTTTCATAAACCTCGTTTCGTAAACCTCGTTTCGTATGTATGCACACCAGCCCAAAACATTTAATTAAAACATTAAAAGAAGGGCTTCTAGAACTCACCTTATAAGCTACTCTTGGGTTGTCCTAAACAAAGGTCCAACAACGTCACTTCCGATCTGAATTGATTAATTAAATACACATCAGACCTAAATCCCGACTCTAACGGTTTACTCGTTCTGTTACAGGTGAATACACTGACTTCACTTACTGATGCAGACCTATCGAAACTACTTAGTTTCGACAGGTGCAGGCCCATCGAAACTTCTAGTTTCGACAACTGCAGGTCACTCGAAACTTCTAGTTTCGACAACTGCAGGTCACTCGAAACTTCTAGTTTCGACAACTGCAGGTCACTCGAAACTTCTAGTTTCGACAACTGCAGGTCACTCGAAACTTCTAGTTTCGACAACTGCAGGCCACTCGAAACTCTAGTTTCGATACCTGCAGAACTCAGCTATCTTCCCCAAAAACCCTAACTTTCGCATGCAGGTCCGATCTTGTCAAGATCCGGACTTTTTGTATTCAAAACGTGTATTTTCCTTTAGTGATTCCAGATTTATAACCCTTTCCTCATTTGGTTTATAAAAACCCGTCATTTTCACAAAAATACCCGAAAACCCAAAAACGAACAAAAACTCAGATTTGGTTCGGGTGTTACCTGATTTCGAGATTCTGATCCGGAGGTTTTGCTCACGAGTTCAGTAGCAACAAGCTCCTTCAATCTGGGTCGATCCGCCAACTTTCTCTCTCTACGGTTTCTCTCTCTAGATTCTTGCAAATGAGAGAAATGGTGTGTGTGTTGGCTATTTAAAGGGAGGAAACCCCCCCCCCCCTTCCTTCAAGTTTGCCGGCCCAACCGGCCTGACCCGTTACGCCTCGTTCTTTTATCCCGTTCGTCCCGGTTCAACCCGTTATTTAAAATCCTCATTTATTTTGGGATGTTACAAGTCTACCCCCCTTACAATAGGTTTCGTCCCCGAAACCTATCATAAGTCAAACAGTTGAGGGTACGACTCCTTCATTTCCGTCTCCGTTTCCCATGTAGCCTCCGATCCCCTTCGGTGCTTCCATTGGACTTTAACCAATTGGATAACTTTACTACGTAAACGTTTCTCTTTCCTGTCTAGGATGGCCACAGGTTCTTCAATGTAGTTAAGGCTGTTGCCGACCTCGATGTCAGTAAGTGGTACGTGAGCCGTTTCATCCGCCAAACACTTTCGCAAGTGTGATACATGGAAGGTCGGATGAATCCCACTTAACTCATCAGGCAATTCCAACCGATAAGCGACTTCACCAACCCGTGCCATAATCCTGAATGGTCCGATAAACCTCGGACTTAACTTTCCTCTCTTCCTGAATCGTATGATTCCCTTCCAGGGCGACACTTTTAGCATTACTCTGTCCCCAACATTAAATTCAATAGGCCTTCGTCGTCTATCCGCGTAGGATTTCTGACGATCTTGGGCGGCCTTCATTCGTGCTTTGATCTGATCAAACCTTTCCGACGTTTCTTTTACAACTTCAAGACTTCCCAATTCCTTCTGTCCAATCTCACCCCAACAAACCGGGGTCCTGCATCTCCTCCCATACAACATTTCATAAGGCGGCATGCCTATCGTCGTGTGATGACTGTTGTTGTAGGAGAATTCGGCTAACGGCAGATGACTGTCCCAACTGCCACCGAAGTCGATAATACAAGCACGAAGCATATCCTCCAATGTTTGAATGGTCCTTTCGGACTGACCATCCGTTTGTGGGTGGTATGCCGTACTAATATTGAGTCTCGTGCCCATTGCCTCGTGAAACCTCTTCCAGAACCTCGATGTGAATCGTGTGTCCCGATCAGATACAATCGTCAGAGGCATCCCATGCCGCGCCACTACTTCGTTAATAAATACTTCCGCTAACCTTTCCGACGAGAACGTCTCGCGAATAGGTAGAAAATGAGCACTCTTCGTTAAACGGTCCACAATTACCCAAATGGTGTCATGACCTTTAGCTGTGCGAGGTAGCTTGGTTATGAAGTCCATTGTAATGTGTTCCCATTTCCATTCCGGTATCTCGAGTGGTTGAATTTTCCCATACGGTTTCTGGTGTTCGGCCTTCACTTGTGAGCAAGTCAAGCACTTGCTTACGTATTTCGTCACTTCGTGTTTCATTCCAGGCCACCAGTATTCCTTCCTTAGATCTTGGTACATTTTGTTGGTACCGGGATGGATAGAGTAACGAGACTTATGAGCCTCATCCAAGATTTTGGTTCTAAGCTCGCCACCCATAGGTATCCATACCCGACCATAACGTGTCCTAACACCAAGGGTGTTATATTCTAACTTGTCTTGTTGGCCAACCATCATTTCCTTCTTTATGTTTTCCTCTTTAAGCGCCTCATCTTGAGCCTTTTCGATTTCCCTCATCACATCCGATGTTACCACCAACTGGCAAGCTTTCACTCTAATAGGAGCTGGCATGTCCTTTCGGCTTAGAGCGTCGGCCACCACGTTTGCCTTTCCAGGATGGTATATGATTTCACAGTCATAATCTTTCAAAAGTTCTAACCATCGCCTCTGTCTCATATTCAACTCCTTTTGTTCGAAGAAGTACTTCAAACTTTTGTGGTCGGAGTATATGGTAAACTTCACCCCATAGAGGTAGTGCCTCCAAATTTTTAATGCAAACACAACAGCAGCAAGTTCCAAGTCGTGAGTCGGATAGTTGACTTCATGAACCTTCAACTGTCGTGATGCGTATGCGATCACTCTTCCACGTTGCATCAGCACACACCCCAACCCCTGACCCGAAGCGTCAGAGTATACCACCAGGTCTTCACTGCCCTCGGGAAGGGCCAAGACTGGAGCTTGGGTTAGCTTTTCTTTTAACTCCTTAAATGCCTCATCCTGCTTCGGACCCCATTCGTACTTTACCTCCTTTCGTGTCAACTTTGTCAATGGCGAAGCTATTTTCGAGAAATCCTGAATGAATCTCCGATAGTAGCCCGCCAATCCCAAGAAACTTCGGATTTCAGTTGGAGTCTTAGGAACCTCCCAATCTTTCACCGTTATTATCTTTGCTGGGTCCACCATAATGCCGTTCGGGTTAATGACGTGACCTAGGAATTGGACTTCCCTAAGCCAGAACGCGCATTTGGAGAACTTAGCATACAACTTCTCCTTCTTTAGAGCTTCCAATACTTCCTTCAAATGACATGCGTGATCACCCTCATTCTTGGAGTAGACGAGGATATCATCAATGAACACAATTACCGATCGGTCCAGCATCGGTCGACACACCCTATTCATCAAATCCATGAACGCTGCGGGGGCGTTCGTCAATCCGAAGGACATTACGCGGAACTCGAAATGTCCATAACGCGTGCGAAATGCAGTTTTCGGTATGTCTTCTTCCCTCACCTTCAACTGATGGTACCCGGACCGAAGGTCGATTTTCGAGAACCAACTTGCGCCTTGCAATTGATCAAACAGGTCATCGATCCTTGGTAAAGGGTACTTGTTCTTTACCGTTCGTTTGTTCAACTCGCGATAATCGATACACATTCTCATCGAACCGTCTTTCTTTTTCACAAACAACACCGGAGCACCCCACGGCGAGATGCTTGGTTGGATAAATCCTTTCTCAAGTAACTCGTCTAGTTGTGCCATTAATTCTTTCATTTCCACTGGTGCTAGTCGATATGGAGCCTTAGCCACGGGCTGGGCATCTGGTACTAAGTCAATTCGAAACTCAATCTCTCTGTCAGGTGGTATCCCAGGCAACTCCTCTGGAAACACCTCCGGGTACTCGCGTACCACGGGTACATCGTCCAGTTCTTTCACTTCCTTACACTTGTCAATTACGTATACCAGATAAGCCTCGCATCCGCGCCTCAAGTAATCTGCTGCCTTAATCATCGAGATGACGTTGGGCATCGGGGCATCGCGATCCCCAAGTACTTCAACTTCGCTACCATCCGGAGCCTTGAGTCGGATTATCTTTCGTTTGCATATAATCTGAGCCTCGTTGGCAGTTAGCCAATCCATACCTAACACGACATCAAACCCTCCCAAAACCATAACAAATAGCCTGACGGGGAATCTATGGCCTTCTATCTTTATCGTGGAATCGTCAACTACTTCGGTTACCATTACGGTTCTACCCTCAGCGGTTTCTACATTAAAGGCTCGTTCTATTTTACTAACCGTGTACTTTACTCGTTTACAGAAAGTTGCAGATATAAAACTCTTACTGGCACCCGAATCAAATAGCACTGAAACAAAAGTGTTGTCAAGGATGAATGTACCTGACGCCACGTCGGGGTCTTTCCTGGCCTGTTCTTGTGTCAGTGCATACGCTCGAGTCTTCGCTCGGGGCCTTTCCTCCCTCCTCTCTGGGCCTTTCCCTTTCCCGGTCTCGCCCATCCTGGGCTTAGTGCATTCCCGGCTCATGTGGCCACTCTCCCCACAGTTGTAGCATTTGATACCGTTCGGGCACTCTCGGGAGTAGTGTCCGGTCTTGCCACATTTGTAGCACAAATTCGATCCCAACCGGCATTCACCGGCATGCCTTCCCCCACACTTCCCACAGACTGCTAATTCATTTACCCTGGCCCGTTTGTCCTGAGCCCCAAACAACTTCCCACCCGATCGCTTAGCGGGAAAACTCAGCTTCTTCTTAGGCTCTTCAATGGCAACGACATTCAGCGCCAGATCATCAAATACCACGCCGCTCAGTTCTACTACCGAATCGTAGGTAGTAGGGGCGTTTGCCTTAACATATGTGCGGACCTTGTCCGGCAACCCTTGAATATAACAAGCAATCTTTCTTTCTTCAGTAGTGACAAGGTGTGGCACCAGACGTGCCAGTTCGTTGAACCGTGTCGTATACTGCCGGTGCGTCATGCTCCCAGCCTTCAAACCCAGAAATTCCCTTTCTACCTTTTCGATCTCATTCCTTGGACAGAAATTCTTGATCACCAAAGTTTTCAAATCATCCCACATCATCGAATCAACCACCTCGTTCCCCTTAGCCTGGCGTACACCTTCCCACCAGTGGGATGCTTCCTCCCTCAAGGAGTTAGCAGCAAACTTCACTACTTGATTAGCTCGACACTCGCTCAGACGAATGGCAGCTTCCATACGGATCACCCAGTCAAATGTAGCCACTGCGTCCTTCTTCCCAGTGAGAATTGGCGGGTCACATGCCTTAAAGGACTTATAATCGCATCCGCGAGCAGGCGGTGCATTGTCGGTCTCATTGTTCTGAGCACCAATTGCCGCGCTAGACCCACCCGCCCCATTGACCTGCTTCAACGCTTCAGCCAACAGACCTGGCAGAGAATTCTTCATCAATTCTGTGAATTCTCGAGCTATAGCTGCTCTCACTTCTGGTTCAAAAGTGAAAGGTTGCTCTTCAACCTGTGTCTGCTCGGCTTCATGCACACTAACCGCCGGTTCAGTGTGAACACTTCCTTCTTCACTGTGTTCTTGGCGCGCAGGAATCCTGCCACGCCCACCATTTCGACCGCCGGTACGACCACCGGTACGGCCACCACGCCTTCCGTTTCCTCTCCTCGCCATTTCGTTCTATAAGACAAGGAAATCCAATGTTATCACGCTAGTTAACAAATAGAATTCAACAAGCATTGTAAGATGTTAATATACACTGGCCATCTGCAATTAACCATTACACTACCTCTTGATTTCGATTTGACCACCTTTGTGATTTCCATCAGAACCCAAGTCCTAACCTTAACACTTCCTAAGGCATACTATATATGTAAATATATATACACTACCTTCATACCTGATGCTGTGGCTCGAGTTACCCGTACTGGCATCCGCTTTCGGTCCCATTCTCAGTTTAAGTTCAGACACAGGGAGTGTCCAAATCTCTCAAACTATTGCTCTGATACCAACTTGTCAGGCCCCAAACCCGGGAGGCCCCACGCGTTGGATTTACTCATTCACAAACAGTTCTCAAACTAGAATATCAAATAACGCAGCGGAAAATTTCATTTCAAACATAACATTACATCGTTTAACATGCGGAAGCGTAACATTTTCAAATACATGTACATAACAAAAACAACTCGTAACGGGATGCCAGTCTTCATATCATCCGGGTAACTCCTCAAGCCGCCCAGCATCACCGTCCATCATCATAACTTCCTTAACCTGAATGTGCATACTAAAAAGGTCAGCTACGCTGGTGAGTTCTAGTTTTAACGTAAAACATTAACATCAAATATTTGCCAAAAACATAACATCATACTTCATTTAATAAAAGCGTACATAAAACATGCAATAACTTAACATCATCAAAACATCGTAGCATAACATCGTAACAATAGTCAATATGAACCGAATCTGCGCCTTCTCGTAACCGTCAAATCCATACATCGCATACCAGCGGATGAACTTAAGGCTCGCTACCTCTAAGTCATCCGTCATCCAGGTCTCCTAAGGCTCGTTACCTCTAGGTGGACCAAACATACGTCTCCCAAGGCTCGTTACCTCTAGGTAGACCATACACACGTCTCCTAAGGCTCGTTACCTCTAGGTAGACCATACACACGTCTCCTAAGGCTCGTTACCTCTAGGAAGACTAAACATACCATAGGCAATATTTCCCCGCAAGGAATAGTACCTTCCATCGGGATCCCGGTAATCCCATGGGTGACCGTCGTCACCCCATCCTCAACCAGTTGTACAACCGTTAGCCAGCCACAAAGGCCCCCCGTAAGGTAAGGCCAATACATACATAGATACATACTCTAGCTCCCGTAGGAACTCGTGGCAGATTCGTTCATTCGTGACTTTCATAAAAACCTTTACCTCGTTTTAGTTAAAGCATTCGTACGTTTTATTAAATAACACTTCATTCGTAAACCTTTCACAACTTCGTTTGGCAAAATATTTTATAAACATCATCTCGTAAACCTCGTTTCGTAAACATCTCATTAACTCGTTTCGTCTTCCCCTTTTCGGAAGCATCGTTCATAAACCTCGTTTCGTAAACCTCGTTTCATAAACCTCGTTTCGTAAACCTCGTTTCGTAAACCTCGTTTCATAAACCTCGTTTCGTAAACCTCGTTTCGTATGTATGCACACCAGCCCAAAACATTTAATTAAAACATTAAAAGAAGGGCTTCTAGAACTCACCTTATAAGCTACTCTTGGGTTGTCCTAAACAAAGGTCCAACAACGTCACTTCCGATCTGAATTGATTAATTAAATACACATCAGACCTAAATCCCGACTCTAACGGTTTACTCGTTCTGTTACAGGTGAATACACTGACTTCACTTACTGATGCAGACCTATCGAAACTACTTAGTTTCGACAGGTGCAGGCCCATCGAAACTTCTAGTTTCGACAACTGCAGGTCACTCGAAACTTCTAGTTTCGACAACTGCAGGTCACTCGAAACTTCTAGTTTCGACAACTGCAGGTCACTCGAAACTTCTAGTTTCGACAACTGCAGGTCACTCGAAACTTCTAGTTTCGACAACTGCAGGCCACTCGAAACTCTAGTTTCGATACCTGCAGAACTCAGCTATCTTCCCCAAAAACCCTAACTTTCGCATGCAGGTCCGATCTTGTCAAGATCCGGACTTTTTGTATTCAAAACGTGTATTTTCCTTTAGTGATTCCAGATTTATAACCCTTTCCTCATTTGGTTTATAAAAACCCGTCATTTTCACAAAAATACCCGAAAACCCAAAAACGAACAAAAACTCAGATTTGGTTCGGGTGTTACCTGATTTCGAGATTCTGATCCGGAGGTTTTGCTCACGAGTTCAGTAGCAACAAGCTCCTTCAATCTCGGGTCGATCCGCCAACTTTCTCTCTCTACGGTTTCTCTCTCTAGATTCTTGCAAATGAGAGAAATGGTGTGTGTGTTGGCTATTTAAAGGGAGGAAACCCCCCCCCTTCCTTCAAGTTTGCCGGCCCAACCGGCCCGGCCCGTTACGCCTCGTTCTTTTATCCCGTTCGTCCCGGTTCAACCCGTTATTTAAAATCCTCATTTATTTTGGGATGTTACATTTAATATATTATTTTTAGGTTCGAAAGGGTATTCTAATTACTCATTCGTGGTACAAAAAAATAAATATATTATTTTTATGAACGCGATAAATGCGAGTAAATAATATAATTAATTATATTATTATTTGGTTTCAAATGTTATACGAGGTTACAAAACGATACGAAATAATATAAATCTATATATTATTTAATAATACAAGTCACGGGTTGAAAATAATATAAATATATTATTTTTATTTGATAATAACATAAATATTTTATTTATAAAAGTAGGAATAATATAAAAATAGGTTAATAATTCAAACCCGAGCCTACGGGTTGTTTCCCGGGCTAAAACACATTTATATAATAATATAATATTATAAGGTTTGATTTTTATTAATTAAATATTATCAGAAAAAGTTTAAAAATTATTTGTGGGAGCCCGGTCTCGAACCCGGGTCTTTCCCACACGCGCACACTGACCCAACCAGTCCCGCCCACTAGGGAATCGCAATAGAACCCGGATCAATTTAGTTTTAACACCAAGGTGTTTGGTGTTCTCCCCCCCCCCCCTATCAAAGCCGAATCAAGTCCGGCTCTAAATCCTACCAAATCGATCACGATTCGAATCCAAAGTTTAGGGGTTTTGTTATTCGAGTTTTGACGATTCTGTGGTGATGTTTAATTCGAGAAGTATTGAGTTTTAGGTCGTTTAATTCCTCTTTGAAACCGTCGAAAGCCTAGTTTTGGATACGAGTCAAATCGAAGAATTTGTATATTGGAATCAGTTGAAAACATAGGGTTTTTATTAAACGAAGGATGTCGAATCCGATCATGTGGTTTAATTGGATTTATAAAGCTGTTAAGATCAAAAACCCTAAATCGTTTCAAGAACAAACCCTAATTTCTAGATTATTATAAATTCGATATTTTGAGGTTGAATAAACAGAGGGCTTTCAAAGATTGGAAGATTTCGGAACTTTTCATGTAACTTAATTGAATTGAAACAGAGTCTAGGTTAGGATTCGATTACCAAGTTCATACGATGAACCCTAGAATCGGTTCTCAATCAATTCGATGTTATAAGCCCTATATATGTTAGGGCTTTTGTTTTAGGAATGAATATGAGTCTGAGGGTGTGATTTGTTACCTTGAATGATATCCAATTGATAGAGATCGGCTAGTTAGGTTTCCGACTTCAACTGATTTAGTCCCCGGTGAGTCTGGCTCTTTCCCTGACCGAATACGAGTGTGCAACAACTTCAGGGAGAGTCGTCTATCGTGTGCAGAGGGTTAATTTCCAGTATGAAGATGGAATTGATACAGATTTGCGAGTAATTGAGATGAATTCGACGGTTGTGGTTTAATCACTTAATAAATGGATTAATTAGTCATATTAACGCACAATAATGTTTCAATGATGAACGTTTATGGTGATAATTGTGTATTTCAGTTACATTTGGATAGCTAATCGGTTAAGATTTCGAATTCAAGCCAAGAACATTCCAGGTTTGACTTTTAAAAGTCAAATAGAAACAAACTCATTCAATTTTGACTTTTTGGAGTCAACATAAAGAGTTTAGGGTTATTAAAATATTAGTCCTTGTACTATTAGTTAGAATAATGACAGAAATAATCCCTGGAGTTTGTGATGAGGTTAATTAGGTTAACTTTAACTGGATTTTGTTAACGGAGTTAACTGGAAAAGTCCGGATTGTCACAATGTCCTCCTCCACCCTCCACATCTGGATTGCTTGGCGGAGCCAATCCCAGTATGATACGTCCATCCTTGGTCCTCTGGGAATAGTCTCACCAGTGGATTCAGCCATTTTTGTAGGTCGCTTCCTAACTATGGAGTTTAAGTGGGGTTAGTATGTGACATGGTGTGATTACAATATCCATATGACATGATGAATGGTTATGCAATGAAAACGTTTTAGTGAGTCATTTTAATTATAGACTAGGTTCCGATTTAGACTCCTAGTTCACTATAATCAATGGCTCTGATACCAATTTCCGTCACCCCCGCCAAGGCGGAAACGCAAGGCGTAACATTCATGGTTTCCAAAGCATATGATTACCGCAACCACATACATGTAGTTGGATACATAATCGAGTTTAAAATGTTTACATCACAAAATATCAACTTGAGTTTACAAAAGTTTAAGATTTCGCAAATATGACTCATGACCATGAGTTATACAAGTAAATCCTCCAAAAGCCGTATCCATCATGCATGCATGTAACCTACATTGCTTACTTGAAGACCACGTTTAATTTCCTGAAAACATACTTAAAAGTGTCAACACGAGGTTGGTGAGTTCACAAATCATTATCAAGAGTTATCATAAATCCAGTGTTTAAACATGATCATTTTCTGATCAAAACTCTTTATATGTATAACCAATGAATCTGAACATTTTAACCTGATCAATTAACCCCATTTGTAAACTTGCAAGGAATACAAAATAATATGTAATGCACGAGACCGTAACCAAACCCCAACAATTTAGTGCCTCCCCTCGCCTTTCTGCGAGTAAGATAATATGCGGTCATTCGGCCATTTGGACCCCTGGTTAGCGCGACTAACCATGACCGGGAGCGTCACCCCCAATAGTACTATCCATATAATCTCGGGCTAAGTCCATAGCTAATGGTTACTAAGTTTTTATTTCGAGGACTTTAAGCGCTTTATCTTTCCCTCAATGTACACATACGGTCTGATCATTTGTTCATTCATTTACATACGAAAATTCTTTACAAGTATGTTTCCACCCCAAAATATTTCAAAAACTTAGAAAAGAGGGTTAGTGAAACTCACCTCGATAGAAGTATATGCTAGCAAATATTTGAATAAAAGCAGACCCGCCTATCCGTATCCTATTTACACAAGGATACTAAACACGTTAAGACTACCCGTCTTAAACGCAAGTTGTTCACCCGACTTAACTATTCATGTTAAGTACGTCTTAGTGTATTTAAAACAATGTTTTCTCGTAACGACTCGCTGGTGCTTATTATTCCCGCCTAGACGCTTTACTTATTTTCCAAGAAAATATTATATTTCCATATTGGTGACTTAATATATGTACCCAAAAATAAATATTATTTTTGCAATTTCTTGTATTATTTCACATTATAGTTACGTATAAACACATAATTATTTCTTTCCAATAATTATACAAGTATTGTTCAAGTATTTTCTATGTATGTCTATCTCTATGTGCACATAATTCATGTTAACACGTCCACATACAATTACTTGTTCCGAACGATATTTAATCTTGTTATGTACTTATATATTTACCCATATATTCCCAAAAGTATACTTATTAATTCAACATATATTTAACTATGTTTCACAATAGCATGTGTTCATATATACTTATACCAAAACGTCTTTTTAATTTCATACACATAATTCCTCTTACGACTAATCCATCATAATATATACATATATGATCTTTATAATTTCTACGTGTCTTAGACATTTTAATCATATCAACTTTCATGTCAAACACATATTTATATCTTGCAAGTTCTAAATCTCTTGGGTGTTTTGTCTAACACTTTTCATGCTTTATTTTTAAGACGTTAATACGTTTCATTATTTAAAATAAATATTTCCATGATTATTAACCTTAACTATGCACATACATGTTTCTCATATATACATACATGTACCTAGCAACTTGTTCAAGTTAACAAAATAAACATACACCCGAACATATATTTATCAAGATCTTCACATTTATATACATATACACATATATTTCACTTATCTAAGTATTATTCATAGTTTTTAATTTACTATTTCCCTTTTTAATATCATAAATCATGCTTTTAATTCAACAACTATAACTTATCATATATAATCAAAACAACAACATATATACCCATGCATACAAAATTCGACCCTTTATGTATATATTTATAGAACTTTTAGTTTAACAACTCATAACTTAGCATTATGAAATCAAAATAACAAATGTCTCATAAAATATTTTAAGACAATAATCTATGTATATAAGCCTATCATTTTCGAACCATATACATCTTTTTATATAAAAATCTAGTTTTAAAACCTAATAAAGTTAAACTTATAAAACTTTTTAGCTTTTCAAATTTCTTTGATTATTAAGATGAACAACGTGCTTTATTCAAGAAATAAAGAGGATTTTAGAGATTGATGTCGGTTTCATACCGCTAGACAAGCTAGGTGAAGAATCACGAGAAGACGGTGAGAAATGGCTTGGTTCCCTAGCTACAACCGATCCTTGATTCTCCAAGAACTCCTTGAATCTCCTAACTCCTAGCTAATTTCTCTATGTTTTGATCTTGAATTTTGAAAGAGTGTGTCCATGTGTGTGCATGTGAGCCGTATATATGTATATAGAGTGATGAGAGTTGAGTGTTTGACTACAACTTCATCATTACTACTTAGGACATGATTAGAATTGCATGCAATCATGAGATGTGGAAGAGGATGTGCATGCAAGCCATGTGTGCAAACATTTAATGGGATGGTGGGTGGCTATGCCCACCTTTCGGCCGAGAGGGGTATGGGGTCAAATCCATTAATGGCTAGATAGGTGGGTTCTTTGTTGGTATAAATCCCCTAGGTGATCGTGTGATCTAATACCCGGTGTAAAACTTTTTAAACGATTCATTACTTATGTGTTTTTGTGTGGTTCGACTAGTCTCAAAAGTTTACTGGTTAACCCGACATAGTTATTACTATAACTATATTATTCATGAATACACATAACATAACATTGAGTCATGTAACAATTATTTATGTGTTAACTTTTTATAAAAGTTTAATCACCAATATTTATGTTTTTATATTCAAACTTGTCTCTAGATTTTTCTGTAATAGCATTCTTTTAATCACCAACGACCGTATCTTGCGGTTTATAACTTCTTACTTTTTCTAGTAATTCTTAATAATTATTATTTTGATATAAGTTCCTTTGCTAGACTCCTTGACTTTACTTAGTCAAAATAAAACTTCAGGAAATATATGTTATGAACGTGTATTTATGAA
Organism: Smallanthus sonchifolius; assembly: GCA_023525975.1. Lineage (NCBI taxonomy): Eukaryota > Viridiplantae > Streptophyta > Magnoliopsida > Asterales > Asteraceae > Smallanthus > Smallanthus sonchifolius. The sequence goes on from CM042045.1 coordinate 33,375,136, forward strand.
ATATGGATATTGACCTGAAATGCTGGGTGTCACATCTATCCACCCTGGTACCAACAAAATGTACCAAGATCTGAGGAAGGAATACTGGTGGGCTGGAATGAAACACGAAGTGACAAAGTACGTAAGCAAGTGCTTGACTTGCTCACAAGCAAAGGCCGAACACCAGAAACCGTACAACCACTTGATATACCGGAATGGAAGTGGGAACACATTACCATGGACTTCATAACCAAGCTATCTCGCACAGCTAAAGGTCATGACACCATTTGGGTAATTGTGGACCGTTTAACGAAGAGTGCTCATTTCCTACCTATTCGCGAGACGTTCTCGTCGGAGAGGTTAGCAGAAGTTTTTGTTAACGAAGTAGTAGCACGGCATGGGATGCCTTTGATGATCGTATCTGACCGGGACACACGATTCACATCGAGGTTCTGGAAAAGAATTCACGAGGCGATGGGAACGAGGCTTAATATCAGCTCGGCATACCACCCATAAACGGATGGTCAGTCCGAAAGGACCATTCAGACATTGGAGGATATGCTTCATGCTTGTATTATCGATTTTGGCGGCAGTTGGGACAGTCATCTACCGTTAGCCGAATTCTCCTACAACAATAGTTATCACACGACGATAGGCATGCCGCCTTACGAAATTTTGTATGAGAGAATATGCAGGACCCCGGTTTGTTGGGGTGAGATTGGACATAAGGAATTAAGAAGTATTGAAGTCGTAAGAGAAACATCGGAAAGGTTTGATCAAATCAAAGCAAGAATGAAGGCCTCACAAGATCGCCAGAAATCCTATGCGGATAAACGACGAAGGCCTATTGAGTTTGATGTTGGGGACAGAGTAATGTTGAAAGTGTCACCCTGGAAGGGAATCATACGATTCAGGAAGAGAGGAAAGTTAAGTTCGAGGTTTGTCGGACCATTCAGGATAATGGCACGGGTTGGTGAAGTCGCTTATCGGTTAGAGTCGTCTGATGATTTAAGTGGGATTCATCCTACCTTCCATGTATCACACTTGAGAAAGTGTTTGGCGGATGAATCGGCTAACGTACCACTTACTGACATCGAGGTCGACAACAGCCTTAACTACATCGAAGAACCAGTGGCCATCTTAGACAGAAAGGAGAAGCATTTGCGTAATAAGATTATTCAATTGGTTAAAGTCCAATGGAAACACTGAAAGGGATCGGAATCTACTTGGGAAACGGAGACGGAAATGAGGGAGTCGTACCCTAAACTATTTGACTTATGATAGGTTTCGGGGACGAAACCTATTGTAAGGGGGGTAAACTTGTAACATCTCAAAAATAAAACGACAGTGATAATAACGGAATAAATGAACGAGGCATGACGGGCCTGGCCGGATGGGCCGACGGGCTAGAAGGGGCGAACATAGGGGGAGCCTCCCCTATAAATAGCCTAAGTCACTCCACCATTCTCTCATTTGCAAGTTCTCGAGAGAGAAACCATAGAGAGAGAAAGTTGGCGGATCGACCCGAGATTGAAGAAGTGTGTTGTTCCATAGCTCGTGAGAAGAACCTCCGAATCAGAAGCTCGATACAGGTAACGATCCAACCTAGATCTGAGTTTTTGTTCGTTTTTGGGTTTTTCGGGTTTTGGACGAAAATGTGACAATTTTACAGATGAAACTGGAAGAAAACATAGATTTGATTTCCATAATGAAAAGAAAACGTTTTAAATGTAAACAAGTTCGGGATCTTGACGTGATCAGACCCGAATGCGAAAGTTAGGGTTTTTGCGGGGAAGCAGATCCTGCGTACTTATCAAGTACGCATGAAGAGGGTGTTGCGTACTTATCAAGTGCGCATGAAGAGGGTCCTGCGTAATTATCAAGTGCGCATGAAGAGGGTCCTGCGTACTTATCAAGTACGGTTGAAGCAAAGTTTGCACACTTATTAAGTACGCAAGAACAAGGCCCTGCGCACTTGCTAAGTGCGCAGGTATCAGGCTGTTTAGGTAAAGTCAGTATGTTTAGAAGGTTAAACCGTTAGAGTCGGGATTTGGTCTGATGTGTATTTAACTAATCAATTAAGATCGGAAGTGACGTTGTGGGACCTTTGTTTAGGACAACCCAGATTAGCTTATCAGGTAAGTTCAAGAAGCCCTCTTTTAAATGTTTTAAATAATGTTTTTGAGCTGGTGTGCATACATACGAAATGATGTTTTACGAAACGATGTGTTACGAAACGATGTTTACGAAACGAGGTTTTACGAAACGCTGTTTACGAAATGATGCTTATGAAACTATGTTTACGAAATGAAATGATTTGGAATGAACGGTTTATGGAAAGAAAGTTATATGAATGGAATGTTTACGAACGAAATGTTTAAAGAAATGGTTTAAACCGAAGGTAAAGGGTTTTGAAAATGAATGAAAGGTTTTATGAAAAGAAAAGAAAGGGCAAAGGTTTTAAAGAAGTCATTACAAATCTAATATGTCGAATGAATGGAATTGACGAATGAAGTTTGGGAATGTAATTCCCAGCCTTGTGGTAGATTATGGACAGCGAGCCATAGTTGCCATAAGAACAACAGGGGCAGTGTCTTTATGGTCTGTCAATGGTTATGATGCTGTACAACTGGTAAGGGAGTAACAACGGTTACTCAGAACGTGACCCTATGGAGGTTAAATTATGATCCGACGGTGTTATGGTCGTGAGCCATAGCCGTCGATGGAAGTTGTCGGTTTATTTGGGAGCCATAGGGGCAGCTAAATGAGTATTGTCGATCCTCGTGCAGTTAAGCCTTGGGGGTAATACAAAAGGGAATTGACGGAATGTATTGTATTTTCAGTCTTCGTGCAGTTAAGCCTTAGGGGCAATACAATACTAAATGACGGAACGAATGGTAACACAGATTTGGATAATAATGTATGACTTAAATGAATGTTAAATGTTTTAAACGAACGATCCGTTCAACGGTGTTTATGATGATGATAAAATGTTTAAATGTTTTTAATGATGAACGAAAGGCCTTGTTTTCTTATACATGATGTTAAACCCTAATGAATTATTGAATGATGAACCATTTCTTAAATCGAATGAAAACTTGAACTCACCAACGTAGCTGACTTTTAGTATGCCCATTCAGGTTAAGGTAGGTTATGAGGATGGACGAGGATGCTTGGCTAGCGAGATGAGTTACCCGGCTGATCATGAAGATTGGCATCCCGTTATGATTTAGTTACGACGTATTTATGTTTTAGACAATGTTTACGCTTCCGCATGTTTAAACAATGTTGACATTATGTTTGAATGAAATTTTTCGCTGCGTTATTTGATATTCAAGTTTAATAACTGTTTGTGAATGAGTAAATTCAACGAGTGAGGCCTCCCGGGTTTGAGGCCTTACACTAATTTACATTGCAACACAGTTAATTGTGTTGTTTTACCATAACCAGCACATTTACGTAAACTAGCACAATTTCATTAAGTGTTGATTTGTTTTTTTTAAATATAGCAATACTGTACTCGAATTAAAGGTAAAAAAATGCTTGATTTTATGGTGTAATTTAAAAAAAATAAGATCGTATGAAAAAGTTATGTACGTTTAAAAAAAGTGAGGGAATTTGAAAAAAGTCAACAATTGTGGGTTTTCCAACAATGCCCCTCCACCCCTATTTACTACACTTAAATCTCTACCATTTATCATCCAATTGAATAAATGAGATTGCTTCTTAGATTTCTTAGCCAAATTGCACTTTTTAAAGGAACCATCCACTATATATGTTATATGTAGAAAATTGTATTACATTATTACATATACTAACAATAGAAAACAAAATAAATGAAATATGTAAAAATTAACATATAATTGAGTTTCAAAAATGCATTAAATACTATTCAATGCAATTTGACTTTCATTTATTCTTTGATTGAAAACATAAGTTAGGTAATTATATTTCAAAGTTTCTTATAAAATAAGATAATTTAAAATAAATGTGTTATATTAGTATAATTAATAATTTGTTTAAAAATGTATTATTATTAAAAATATGGAAGTGTATTTATTAAGAGAGAGAAAGACGGGAAAAAATTTATAAGAATGTATATGGAGGTGACACGTAACATTAAGAAACCTTTATTTATTATATAGTATAGATTAGAGTTTATTTTTTCTCTAGAAATCTAATAAGAGGGCAATAATAGCTAGTAATTGTTAAATAAAAAAAGTAACTTATTTACAGCACCCTCTAATAAGAGAAATATATTTTTATGCAAAGAGATTCTGATTAATGAGGACAGGTTAACTCTGATTTATGCATATAGACACTAAAGAAAAGGAAATGTCATATCTTAAGAGATTTTTAAGTTAGTAAACAAAGAGATTTTATAAATAATAAACTTGTTAAATCAAAGTGTATTATATCAGTACAATAGAACTACCAATTTAATAAAACACGTTTAAATACAATTCAACTCATTTTTTTAGTTGACTCATAAATAACGATACAGATTTGTATGTGGATGGATCAATTAGATAAAAGACAAAAGAGGAAGAAATGAATCTAATTTAGAACGATGATAACTTTTAATTTATTTACATAGAGTCGAAATAAAGTCTCAATTTTTACTTGTATAATTTGAATTCTAGTCTACTAATTTTCGAAGCTCTAAACAAATGAGTAAAAATAAGATCACGAATCTTCAAACTAATAAAAAAGAAATCTTTATTTGCAAAATTAAAAAGAAAAAAGAACCAAGTTTGATTCTTTCATGGAGTTGTGCAACAATATGTTTACACATTCCAACTATTGCCCTCTGCCTATTTCATTACCCATCCTTGAGCACAGTAGATGATGACCAAATCCGCAGCTTATTGTCATCTGCCTATTGTTTTTTGAAAGAATTTATTTTGAAATATCACGTGAGTGGTAAGTGTATGAAAGAATAAGAAATATTTTTTTTTTGTTTTAAAATAAAAAATTATATTAATTCCACGCTAACATATTAAAAGAAAAAAGAAAACGAAAAATAAATGTCACGTCAGCATGTTAAATGCCACATCAGCGTGGAAACCTGTTAAACCGGTAAAAAGTATCTGATTAGCAGGTTACTTGAAAGTTGAGTGACTAAATCGGGACAAAAAAATTTTAAGTGACTTAATTGGAACAGTTTGAAAAGTTGGTTACATTTCTATGAAGTTTTCCCTTTTTTCTGTGTTGATTGGCAAAGTCGATGGGCATTCAGTTCCTATATATTTACATGAATGTGAAAATCAAAGAATAATAGCATATGTAAAGTAGTAAAAGTACCGATATTACTCCCCATAAGCCCCACAGTAGATGACTTGCAAGAGTATACTTGTCAACTTCTTTAAGTATGTTGTCAACTTCTGAGCTGACGGGTTGTTTACCTGCATCAAAACCCAAAAGTTACACTTAATGTAAATTATACTCATTTTCAGCTTCAAATATAATGCATCTCCCCCTCCTATCCTAGGACATAGAGGTTTGAGCTCCTCGATTGAGGCCCTGCTGGCTTATGCGCCTGGCCCATATGGATATTCAGCTAACGTTACAATATAAGCATAACCCTAAACCACAAGTCGATGTTTGAGAATGAATCTTGCCTATTTTGTTGTGAATTTTGTATCAGTTTTGTGCTCTTGGTATTAATTTGATTATTCTAGTTGCTACTTCTATTAGTTTTTAATTATATTTATGGAATGGTATTATCTTTTTAGTTTTCTAGGTTTTACTATTAGCAAATTCTGTCTCAGGCGTTGGCTCTTTTTTGCTGTTAGACTATCTAACTACAACATAGACTTCAAGCTCACCATGATTATTTTCATTACTATAAGGCTACATTATGTAACTATAACATATATTATCAGTAGTAATAATCAACCCTTTATTACAAAAAAGATAAGCACACAACCCATGGTAATACCTGAAGAACTTAGATATACATGCAGAAATCTCCTACGCTCTTCAAGATCTGTTTCAGTTGCAATGCATAAGAAGCTGAAGCATTTTTTGTACAGTATTTCAGAAGATGAACAACTAAATATGTTCGCCTACCAGGGTATTTACTGTAATCCAATATACGAGGTGTTTCTGTATGATAATCAGCAGCCATCTCACAAAAGTGATTTGCAATATCAAACATGAAAGGGTTGTAACAAGCATACTCATAATCCTGTAAAAATGTTAGTGACATCAATTTTACCCATTTGAAATGCACAGTTACATGAAATGTACAACTAATGTAACCAACAGCAGAATGAGAAACTTGATAAATTATCTTGAAAGTGGACATTCTTTTTGGGACACAATGAGTTTACAGAAAATCTGATGAAAATACATATTTCTAAAAATAACATGTGGAAATCAATATACTACTTCTCCATACGTACTTCGCACCAACTTAAGAAAATTTATAGTAATATGATCAAATTCATATACAAAGTCGCATCGACTTATATTGAGCTACAGATCTTGTGTGAAATAAGGATTTTTCAACCAATCAAACACTTAATACTTACTAGAGGTGCCAATTTCTATCAATGGGTCAATCTGGGTAAACCCTAACGGGTCAAACCAACAGATTAAGCTAATAGGGAAATCGGTCAGGATTGAAAGCCGTCCAAAATATTTTCTTAATGCTTACAACCTCCTAACTTGTTCAGTTGTTCTATTTTAAAAAGTTGGACTATTTATTAGACTTGTTTAATGATTTCCGTTCCAGTCTAAGTATTCGTCAACCTCCTCCTTAGACTGAGGGGAAATATTAGACTAGGCCTATTAGTTATTAATGTATAGTTCAAGGTGGTAGAATGTTATTATTGTAATTATAAATGCATACATGAATGTGAAGGAAAGCGGATCAGATTTGAGCCTATTACTATTATTGTAATAACATGGTTTTCGTAATTGCATGCAACACAATAGCTATTCATTATAAATAGAAAACAAAAGGTTTGTGTGTTAACTCAATCCAATTTGTTAAACAACTCATTCCAACCAAACCCTGTTTTGAGTCATTACCCAACATGCCCTATGCGCCTGTCTTGCCACCTCTACATAATATTTCCAATATTCATTATCTCATTGGATTTAGAGCATTTCATGAAAGTGTTCAAGGGTAATGATTTCAAACTGATGCTTTATTCAATGATCAAATGGCTATATAAGTAGCAGTACAGACTTCCAACGTAAACCAGAATTTACGGAAATAAACTAACAAACCAAGACTAACAGATACTAGACCCATTCAGCAACAAACCCTAATGACCTGGACTTGAAAATAAACATGTGCATGGATAGAACTATTGAAAGTAGTAACCTAAATAATAGTTTGGGATAAAATTGTCAAGTTAGAAAAGTATACTTAGTGTCTAGTATGTATACATGTAATAGTATAAGGGTGTGTATGTATAAACCCAAAAGTAAAAACTGTAAATACGTATGTGTCGTATAGAAACAGGGCTAGAACAAAGGGACGCGATGTTTCACAAAGAACATGTCGATTCCTTCATGTCTGTATATATACCCATCGATGTCTCTGTAAACAATTGTCCAATTCGATTCAATCAAAAGCAAGTTACGTATTATTGTTCTTCGATTATTACCTGTGATTAGCAAGTCCGATTGGGCCAAAAAACGCACTCATGCATGGCTTAAGAACGCATAGATATTAACACGGACAACTAAAATAAACTTTGCTTAGTAAAATACAGATCACAGAGGTGGCAAAACTGGTGAGAAAGGAGGTTTGGGTAACATGTCACAACGGGTAATTTTTGTACGAGGTGAATTGGAATTGGACTGGGCCGGGTTGAGATTGACCCAATACACCGTTAGTCAAATTTCATTTTCTAATGTCTGATTTGTGTTTTAAGCGTGCTTAGAAAAATTGTATTATTTCAACAATAATCTATTTTTTCAATAAAATGGTTTAGGGGTTTGTATTAATTAGAAAAACACTATGGGCAACTTTTGGCCCCTATGACCTCTTTCCTTTTTAAGCTAATTTTTTTATTTTAACAGTTCAAATCCTTAGAGATAAAAACACAGCCCAAATTGACTCATTCATAAATAAACGGGTTGAATATGACCCCACCTCAAATAGAACTTTATGTGAAACGTTCATGTTCATGAAGTTAACAGTCTTAAGTAAATGCTCACGATTATGGTTATGGATCGTGTGTCTTCATCAATCATTATGTTCCCATATTGTAAGTCATTGTGGCAAAATGCTATGTGTTGATCTGCTGCAAGACACGTGTATAAAGTTTCTATCTCTTCCTCAATTGCATCCAAACGGAGGTCCCTTGTTTCTTCTGCAGAGCACATACTTCTGGCTGCATTAAGCCATTTTCTAAAAAAATAAAAAGCAGAATTGTCAACTTACAAATTACAAAATATAGGTTAATCTGATGCAAAGTAATTTAACTAGCCATGCAACCTCAATCCTTTGTAGGTGAACATAGTGAGATCTCAAATTGTAAGGATTAAAAGAGGTATTATACCGCAATCTATCCCAGACCAATGCCTTCTTTGGACCAGGCATGTCAAGGTCATGGAACTCCTTTAGCTTAGATGCAGTAAGTGCAGATATATCAGGATCCCTCAAATCACAAGCTGACAGTGTCTGGTTTACACAAACAAAATATTATAATTAGATTCTGAAATTCTATGCTCTTAAGAAGAGGTGGCCATTTCAACCCATTTACCTAGAAGCGGGCTGATTCAGGTTATATGTAAACCTTGGGTCAAGTAGATCGAACATGTTGAAAGGAACCCAAACGAATGCTTACAACCTCTTCAATAGCTTTATTTAAAAAAATAGATTATCATTTTAGTAATTTACTTTTTGTAATCATAGTACATTAGTTATTAAAAAAACTGTTTGTGTTAACCTGATCCGACCTGTTTTCACCCTTACTAAAAACCGCTTGTTCTGACCCGAACCCGTTTTGACCAGTTACCCAACCTATCAATCGTGCCACCTCTACTCTTAAGGCGGTCCAGTTACCCAACCTATCAATCGTGCCACCTCTACCCTTAATATGAAAAATATACAAGTCAACATTCTAAAATCAGCGACTTTGATACCAAGTATGTACGTATATATATATATATATAGGGGAGGGATTAAGAGAAAACCACAAAGTTAGTCAAAAACCAAGAAAACCACTAAAACAATGTTACTATGGGCTACGTATATGTAACCGCAATTTTTTGTTTTCTGTTTACGTATACGTAACAGTATGGGTTACGTATACGTAAGCCAATATTTAAATGATTTTTTGGTAAAAATGTGTAATATTACATTGATACTCTTATAAAAAATTTAAATAAAATAAGATAAAAAATAAATATTATTATATTACTGGTTAAAATTGGTTTTTTTAGTGGTTTTCTCGGTTTTCTCTGGAACCCTCCCCTATATATATATATATATATGTATATATATATATATATACATATATATATATATGCCTCTTAAAGTGTTTTTATATGCATCTTAAGGTGTACCAAACTTTTAGTTATTAATATAGAATGTGCCAAGAAAGGAAATATAATACTAATCGAACAGTTGTACTACAAACATATACACCAAGAGAAACATTAAATTAACGGACTAGAAACAACAAATACCCGTGCACGAATGAATTCTTCAATTCGTCCATTTGAGAATCGGCCTAGTAGACAAGGCCCTTGCCCTTGTTTGGACATGAACTCAAATGTCCGGATCTCCAATTCCCGATCAAAAAACACATCCACGCCCTCACCATATATCCTCACTAAAACCTTTCGAGAGTGTTCTGAGTTGGTTGGCCACTTGATTTGGTAGACTTCATTGGTCATAGCACCTTTGAGTCTTATTACCTGTAAATCATCTACATCAAATATATCATCCCAATGAGAAGCCAATGAGTAGAGTATCTTCATGGCGTCTGATGGTAACCGACTTCCTATAGATTCCATAACTAAGGATTCCTCAGTCGCCCTTTTATGATAAACACGAGAAGAACTTAACCTGTGGAATGACTGCAGAAAAATGACTTATTTGAGCTTGATGTGATCTATAAATTATCCTCTAGACATTCATGGATTCTCTTCTATTTGATTTTGGGGTAATACATTGCAGATTGTTTTCTTATCTAAGATAAATCTTTTACCTTGTAATGATGTAGGCAAAATAGTCTACCTCCGCATGTAGTTTCATTTGTAATTGCGAAACCAGAAAACAGCTTGGATTTGTCGCGATTAAATAAACTGTAAATTGTTGCAATCTTTCCCCAAAATCATTACAAAGATTTTAATTAATTAGAACACAACTTATAGCATAAATCAAAGAAACTATCACCTGAGCAAGAAATCGAGCAGAATTGAATTTTAGGGCACACGAGCAATTTCGAGGAAGAGAGGCAAATGTTAGGGTGCATGCTTTCTGAAAGTTCCAATGGCACCCCCAGACATTGTTTTAAGGAGTACAAGGGAGGTGGGACTTCAATCTACCCTTTCAAACTCATCAATGAGAATATGCACCTCATTTTGATAAACTAACATCCAAAACTACCTAGGGAGATGGGGGTGTACCCGCGCTCAAACCCGCTTGTTTCTCCTTGTTTCGGCGGGTTACAAATCATGTTTCAGTATAGGTTACGAAAACAAAAAAACTTGATTTTAATACAACTACGTTTTCAAAAAAATTTATATTAGAACGTTGACGCCAATGAGTCCTAGATCAACTGGTTTAGGAGGAGGCATCCCCATGGCTTTCTAATGTGGAGGTCATGGGTTCGAGTCTCACTTGATGCAAAATATTAACAGGTTAGCCAGGGGTTTTACCACAGTGGGCCTTTAGGTAGTCGGTTTCCCTTGGAATTGTGGGCGGGCCGGGACACCAGCGTTGTCTGCGTTCGCGGGCGTGGGTAGCCTTTCACCACTGGGTTTACCCGGTGACCAGGCATATAGTATTTGTTGGCCGTTCAAAAAAATAAAATAAAATATTAGAACGTTGACAAAAAAAAACAGTCACGCAATCCGTTTTTTTTAAATTAACGAACAAAAGTTATTAAATAAAAACGAAATTAACACGCGCGCTCCGCGGCGGGTGACGGGCCGATAAGCGGCAAGAGCTTGGTCATTATCGATTCGTGTCGTCGAAAAACAAAAAAATGAATACCGATACCAGTTCCGATAATACTAATACCAACAATGATGTTGTTCACTCATAATAGGTTCGGCTTGTCACGGTACCACAACGGTAACAACACTCGCTATAGACAACGATACTGTCACACCCAAAGAAAAACAAAGTGTCTTAAAATACCCGACTACAACCAAATGTCTTGAAATACGAAACTAGCATCAAAGTACATAAACCAAAAAGTACATAACAACATATCTTCCAAAAAGCAAGCGGTTTAAAGCTCGTAATCTTCACGATTGTTTACCTGGAAAACATGTTTTGAAAACGGTCAACTATATAAATAGTTGGTGAATCCGTAGGTGAACTGAGAAACGTGTGAGACATGTCACTCAAATCAAATAGATAAAACATTAGATCGGATCTAATGGATACCATGAATAACTTTAAAACAAAATTAATTGTCTAAGTCTTATAAAACGTTATATGAGATATAGTGTTTCATGCATAACTTAATCAATTTAATTGATTGAAATGGTTTCAATAATAACTTTTAAAACAATCTTATAAGATAAGACATAAAGAGCGATAAGAGTTATCATTACTCTACGTCTGAATAGTTAGTCATAAGAAATCGGCTATCCCAAAATTGATAGAACTTAATTGCAAACACTAGCTTAGAACCGAAAGGTTCATCCACGACAAGTATGTTATATCATGTGAGATATGAAATTAGAATGTAACATCCCGAGCTTTAGGGCGCGAGAGAGAATTCACGAGGAATTAAAACTTAAATAAAAAGAAAGGAAGTGGGCTTGGGCCGGGGCGTATGGGCCGAAAGGGGCAAGTATGGGCCCTTATAAACCTCAAGACCTGCCCAAAAGCCCCATTTCCATCCAGATTTTCGGATTCTAGAGAGAGAGTGAGAGAGAGCCTAGAGAGAGAAAGTCCCGGTTTTCGGATTTAAGCTTCAAGGATCGTTAGCAAGAGTCTCGTGGGTGTTTAGCAACGAAAAGGAAGTGATTACAGGTAACCGATTCTCCTAGATCTGAGTTTTAGTTAGTTTTTGGGTTTTTCGGGTTTTGGGTGAAAAGGTTATGTTTAATCGGATGAAACTGAAGGGTAAGCATAGATTTGAGTTCCTTAATGGAAAACGAACGTTTTGAATGCAACCAGGTTCGGGATCTTGAACTGATCAGACCCGAATGCGAAAGTTAGGGTTTTTCGCCAAGAACAGGTCGTGCGCACTTGCTAAGTGCGCACAGAGCAGGTCCTGCGCACTTGCTAAGTGCGCAGGAAGAGGAGCCTGCGCACTTGCTAAGTGCGCAGGAAAGAAGGTCTGCGCACTTGCTAAGTGCGCAGGAAGCAGTGTCTGCGCACTTGATAAGTACGCAGGCATCAGATCTGATTAAGTGAAGTCAGTATGTTAGAGTAGTTAAACCATTAGAGTCGGTAGTGGTCTGATGTGTATTTGACTAATCAATTCAGATCGGAAGTGACGTTGTTGGACTTTGTTTAGGACAACCCGAATTATCTTACCAGGTGAGTTCTAATCCCCTTTTTGCCTTCTTTAGGGGTGGTGTGCATACTTAGTGTAAAGTGTTTATTATATTTTATATATCATAAACTGAAGTGAAAAACTATGTTTTAGTGAAAGGTTTAAAAGAGGCAAAAGTATGTTTTCAGTAAAGTAAGATATATCATTTGGCAAGCGTTTACTATATTTTCATATACATAAACAAAGGCATGATATATGTGCTAGTATGTTTTCAGTAAAGTAAGATATATCATTTGGCAAGCGTTTACTATATTTTCATATACATAAACAAAGGCATGATATATATGATAAGCTATGTTTCAGAAAGCAAGTTATATTTTATGGCAAGCGTTTACTATATTTTATATACATAAACAAAGGCATATTATATATGAAAGTTATGAACAAGATTTACAGAAAGTTTTATGACAGTAAAGTGAACAGCTTTCCTTCGGGAATGAGTACCAGTTTGTAAAGGTCCTTGGGACAGATGTTACTTGTACAAGATGTCAGATATGGGTTCTACCCATTAGTAAGAGTCTCGGTGGCTCGTTAACAGTTGTACAATTGGAATGAGTGACGGCGGTTGCTCGGGGGACTACGCAATCCCCCATGTACCAGTTAAGAGGTATTGATCACGAGGACAATACCCGGTGTTGATCACGAGGACAACATCGTGTCATGTGGTGTTGCCCGTAAGGACAGCATCATTGGGTCACGAGGACCCAGAAGGTATTGATCACGAGGACAATACCAGTATGTAACAGAATTGACGGATAAGAGGTAGTGTCGGTTCATGGTGTAAGCCATGGGGGCATTGACCAGGTACTTGTCGGTTCATGGATGTAAGCCATGAGGGCAGTACAGTGACAAGGAATTGACGGTTAAGTGGTACTGATCATGAGGACAATACCAGCAGTGATAAGAATTGACGGTTAAGCGGTATTGATCACGAGGACAGTACCAATAGTGACAAGGAATTGACGGATACTTTATGAATGTTTTAAATTATGTTTTTGAAAAGTGAAGTATGTAAAGTTTTGTAAAGTTTTGCCTTAAGGGCAGTAAGTATGTATTAGTATAAATGATTTAAAGTAAACGTTAGAACTCACTCAGCGTTGCTGATTTTTAGTATGCACATCAGTTAAGTGTAGGTGGCAGTAGATGGAAGTGGATGCTTGGCTTGGCGAGAAGAGTTACCCGAAGATCAGCATCTGGCATCTTGTTTATGTTTCTTTTGATTATGTTGATTAAGATTAGTTTCAGTTGTATTTGGCAAGTTATGTCTAGACATGTTATGTTTCCGCTGCGTATGTAAAGAAGTTTAAATCGTTTCCGCTGTGTTATTGAATGTCTTATGTTTAAAGTGCTATGAGTTGATGAGTAAATCCAATAAGTGAGGCCTCCCGGGTTCGGGGCCTCACATAGAAGGAGTCCTACGAACAATTGAGGAAGGATGTTATGAATTCCTAAACGAAAGAGTTTCGTGTGTGTACCTTAATAAGTCATGTCACACCCCAACCGACGGCGGAAACGTCGGGAAGGAACATGTAGACAGTTCATAAGCTCATGGTTTACTAAAGTTGAAATAATTAAACAACCAATTTCATTTCATAGTTCAAGTAATCAAATACAACATTTACAAGAAAAAAATAAATGAATATCTTTATTAAGTTTAAAACTAGGTCCTCAATACTAAATAAAAGCAACTTGATCAACTCACATATTGGTACCTGAAACATGATAAAAACGAGGTTAGGAGCTTGGGAGAGAGTTTAAGATGAAATCAGTAGCCATGTCATCCTTCATGGGATATCTAAGTTTGTTCATCTGGTCGATGTACCCTTTCATCTTAAGTACATGAGTACTAACAGGCGTGCCCTCTTGCATCGTGCAACGAATGAGCTGAGACATGGTTTCATAGCGTTCTTGTCGGGCTTGTTTCAGGAACATGCCCTTAAGTTGCTCAATCATGTCAAAGGCATCTAGGTCCTCCATGCTCTTTTGGAGCTCACGGGACATGCAGGCTAGCATAAGGCAGGCCACCTCAGTGGCATCATCTATTTGTTTTTCCCAGGCCTTACGAGCGGCAGCCGTGTTACCATCGGGTGCCTCAGGGACTGGTGCATCGAGAACATAGAGCCTCTTGGCCATCTTAAGAACTATTCTCAGATTGCACTGCCACGAGAGAAAGTTGGTGTTATCCAGCTTTTCATTCTCAAGGATAGACTTGAGAGCGAAGGAGTTATTAGTATTATTATTTTCAGTAGACATCTGTCAAGATAAGCAAAGAAAACAAATTAGTATAAAGAAAGTGAAAAATCCTTATTAATTTATGACCCAATTACAGAAATTAGAATAAGGAGTGAGAATCTAGCTAAATCAGTCACTAATGGTAGCTGTGGCATACAAAATTAGTAAGTGGGTAACTAGACTGACAATTAGTGTCAATTGTGAAAAGATGCACAACTCTCGTGTATGAGGCCGCTAAGACAAGACATGTCTATGCATTGATACGTTTAGCCTCATTTATGCCCACTTTTAATCTCTTGACAGCTGGGGCATGTAACCAGAGAGAAAAGTAATAGTCGTCCTAAAACAGGTACTTGCGAAAGGGCCGGATGTGTCAACGAAACCCTTGCACCTTGGAAGGATAAACTACGCATCCAGTGCGGTGCTGTGGCTCCAAACACCGATGTTTCATTTTATGCTCCAAATGTTCCTTATAATAGGATGGCATAGACCATTGGTTTTAAATATGGCTTCCAATTTTAGTGTTTACCGAATAGGGTCAAACACAACGAATGATTAAATCATACGTGTGTTGTAAAAGCCAGTTTTACTATTTAAAGTCATGACAAATTTGATGAACCCTTTCATCTCTCAGGACACTTAATTTTAAATAACCTATTAAAACTAAGTTTGTCGCGACTTGAATAACCAGTTAATAGTTGAAAACTATTAAGTTATAAGTTTTGAAATTAAATTTAGTTTAAATTGCAAAACTTTAGTGGTTATTTATTTTATAAAACAAGCCAGTTGTTAATTTTTATAAAATTCTACAAGTTATAAAATTAGAACTTGTGTTGACAGATTGTGACATTTTAAAACTCTTTTTAAAACGTTTGGTGTTTGGTTGGTTTATAATAATTTTAAGTTATAAAAAATTAAAAGCAACCATAAATCAAATAAATATGTAAATCTTATAGGGCCAAGTTTGTTTGATCTTGCTAGAGCTAGTTAGCAAGACCAAACGGGTCACGTGGTCCACAAAATTAAAACAACCACGAGGATGGACTTCCGTGCATCTAGTCGTCTCGGATAACTCCCACTGACTCCATGATTCCTGTTGCGTCTTCAGATTTGTCTTCGGGTTTTTATTACATTACATAAAATAAAAAAACCTATTCTATTACAACTTTGAGCCATCAAAAGTGGGCCAAAACCATAAAACCAAAAAAACTGAATAATAAACACAAACAACTCAATCACATGGGTCGGGCCAGATTTATATATTCAACACAATCACATACGGGCAATATATTTGGTCAAATAAAATAAAAAAAAATGACCAAATTAATAAATAAAAAAATTGCCCCAAAAAAACAGATCAGATCAGAAATTCAAGATAGTTAAAGTTTGTAATTAATCTAACCGGTGAAACCAGACCGGTTCCGATTTGCGTGTTATAACCCAGGCTCTGATACCACTGTTATGATTCAGTGGTGATCAGTTTGACTTTTGTAAAAACGGGTTTTGACAGAGAAATTAATTAATTCCGTTAATTAATAAATACGCAGCGGAAAATAAAATTAAAAATCAATTTAACAGCACTGACAAACCGAACAGGATCTGGTTATGAACACGCAAACATAAAAAAAAACAATTAATCTACTGATGAGATCAATTATACCTTGGTGGTTAATGATTAACCGGTTGAGACACCTAGGTACAACGAGCCGATGCTAGATCACGAACCTAAATGCGAGAACGAGGCGGCGCCGGTCGACGGCGGCGGCTTGAAGGCTGCAGGAACTTTCAAAGGCAGGAGCCTTTTCGCTAGCAGCTTTAAAAAAACAAAAGAAGTAAAAACTTCTTTGTTTCTTGCTTCCTGATTGGTTTCGAACAAAAGAACCAAGAAAGAAAAACGTGTTCTTCCTTTTCGGCAAGAATTAGTTGTGAATCAAAACATATTATTAGGTTATTATTATATAATAATAATAAACCCTACTAATTGTTTCCGGGCCCTTAGTCCAATACGAGATGCAAAAGCCCGAACTAATTTAATTGTTTTAATGAAAGATTAAAACAATATATATATAATTATTATTTATAAACTAGTATAAATAATAATTCGCGTCTAACGAATATATATAAAATATATCGTCTCGCTAACAGTTCGTAATTACCAGTTAAGCAGGTTAAGTGGATTTAATGTTCGTTGCCCTAAGTGTAACTCTTACGGGTTATAGCTCGGTCAGCCGCGTTGTCCATCGGGTCGGTCCATAAAATCCAACATAGTATTGACCTATACGAGGCGTATAGGTCCGACGGCGTGTCCAAATAGCAATATTTCGTGTCCCATTAGAATCTCCATTTTTTTTAACAAATCTATATTTTCTTCAGCTGCTATGTGTCTATCTTTTAAACCTGATAGATTTTGATTAAGCTTATGCTTGGGTGGAGTTATACATGGAGAAGAGGAAACGTGAGAGAAAAAGAATAGAATATATATATATTTTTAATATTTTTTTTAAATCAGGGGTATATTTGTCTTTTTGTAAAAAGTTAACAGAAAAAATGGATGACGTTAGAGTGTGGTAGTTAATTGAGACAATTGACAAACCACGAGGACTCAGAAAGTCCAATTGAAACTATTGGAATCAAATCGATTTTTTGAGCAAACTATAGGACTCAAAACGAAATTTACTCTTTCATTTATTAGAATAGTAAGATAAGATAAGATTTGTTTTTATTTTTTACTAAGGGTATTATGGTGTTTTCAAAAAATTTGACAGAAAAATTTGGATGGAGTTAGCGGGTCGGACTGTAATTGATACAAAACTAAAACTATTGAACTAAAAAAGATAAATTTAAATTTTTGGACTAAAATGGTTATTTGTGTCAAATCACATTGACTAAAACCGTATTTAATTCAATAAAAAGTATGAAGGATAAGAATGATTATCGGTCATTTATTGGTAAGTGCTCGAAGGGGTAAAATATAAAATCTAGATTGTTAACTTTGGTTTTTTTTATTTAAAATAGTTTTCTATCATTCTTTAGTCACTAGTATTTTTTAAATGTTTTATTTGTATAAATTTACAACATTCCAAATCTATTACTTTGATTTGAGTATATAATATTACTACGTATGAAAAAAATACGG
The DNA here is from genome assembly GCA_023525975.1 of Smallanthus sonchifolius. Lineage (NCBI taxonomy): Eukaryota > Viridiplantae > Streptophyta > Magnoliopsida > Asterales > Asteraceae > Smallanthus > Smallanthus sonchifolius. The sequence continues at coordinate 33,393,193 of CM042045.1, forward strand.
TTATTAAGTTATATAATTTATACTCTATTATTGATTATAAGGGTATGTGTTATGGTCATGTTTTACTTTGGTATATTAACTACCATATCATTATCTTTTACTTCATCTTTTACCTATGTAATGGGTTTGCTTCACATTAACCCGCTAAAAAAAATTTAAAACATTTTAGAGAGAAAGAAGAGAGAGAGACAAAATAGAGAGAGAGCGATGTTTGTTTTGCTTGATGCAGCGATCCTTTGCTGCATTTTGTGAAAAACGATGCAACATATAAGGGGGTGTAATGGTGTTGCTTCACCCCAATGCACTTCCACATCATCATTGACGGGCCAGCAGGGGCGGACCTATGTTACGGGTATGGGGTCGGCCGACACCCATAAATTTTTTTTTGTGTAGAATACATATAATCTAAACCCGTCCGACACCAATGGTTTTTTTACTTCGACACCCATGAAAGTTGTGATGGACGATCTCTTGCAGAAGATGGAGTAATGGGCAATTGGCAGATTTGGGGAAGTGATGTTGCATGTGGTGGAGTTTGGAGGTGCATGAGAGAACAGAGAAGAAGAATGAACAATGTGACTATGTGAGAAGTGAGAGAAATGAAAGCAAGTTAAAACGCTTTAATTTCTTTATTGTTATTACTTTTCATCTTGACATCTAATAAAAACTAGTTTGACAAAAGGAAACTATAGAGTCTCATTTGACAGCTAGGCTAAGCTATACTAATTGAAATTGAATTTTTTTTTAAATGCATACAATACTACTATTATTATTATTATTTAATTTACTGTATTTTATATTTTTCTAGCTTTAATATTTAGAAATAATTAAATTAATTATAATCTGATGTGATTTTTAAACTATTCCGAATAGTATACTGATAAGATAGTCGGTTTAACGACTGGTAAAGTATTAAAAATATTACATGAAATTTTGTATGACCACTTACCTATTTTTTTAAGCTCATCCCATATTAAAGCTAATTAGCCATTTACCCATACCTTCACCCTTCATTCCCAAAAATCGGACAACCTTGAAACACTCCCTTATGATTATTTTGAATGTTAAGAGTTTGATTGATTATAAGAATATTTATTATTCGATTGCTTCATGTTTATATTGAATATTTAATAGTTAAAGTTTGAAATTAGTTATTGGTTATTTTGATGGTTTCATATAATCATGCTTAGAATTTAGAAGATTAGTGATAAGCAAGACGTTTTTGCCATACTTGTTTGATGTTTATAAAAATTGGTTAGAGTATAATGTAAAAAATTTGTAAGTTTATCCGTCATTTGGGTGATGTTAACAATGTGCACAACAATTGCGTTAAAAATATTACTAGACCCGACCCGACCTGGATAGAAAAATCTTAAATCGAGTTGTAGACATCCGAACACCGAAAATTCCGACATCCATAAAAAATATTCCTGGGTCCGCCACTGCGGGCCAGCTACATGCCATAACACATAGTTTAACTATTATCCATTGAAAGCTTTATTTCCAAACATATTTGCAGTAGAAAGAGATAAGTTTTATAAGGTGAAGGATCATTGTAATAAGAACGGTAATCAGCTAATATGGGATTAGAATTGGAATTGCAGATGTGATCCATCAAGTCAGGTGGCTCAACCAATATCAAATCAAATAAAAAAAATTTAGTACCAAATAATCTTAATATAGAACACAAAGAAGCCCACACAACTCAATGAATTTATGATTTCAACTCGATTTTATGTACAACGATAGGTATCATGTGTGTATTTAAGCATGTTAGACTACTATATTTATACTTTTGATTTCATATTAATCTACACATAAGATCATCATGAGAATGATACGCAGCCTCATGAATGGTCGTTTCCGTACATTAATAACTCATAATTCTTCAGACTATTACAATCAGTACAAAAATCTTATATTGCATAAGGAAAAATTATAATAAACTTCTAAGTTTAATTCTCTTCATAGTTTTATAGCTTTGGTTATTCACATCCTCCGTTCATGAGACCTAAAAACACAGTTTAGACACACGGTTTTTAACACCTAGTTAAAATTTCATGTAATGCCATAGCATGCATAGAAACATCCTCAAGAAAACAAAAAAACAATCAACCATGGAAATCAAAAGAGCTTTTCTAATTTTTCATCCAATAACTTAATGTACAATCGAAACCTTTTAGTCATACTTTATTAAAATCAAACAACCCAGTTGGGAAATCAATTATACAATGCAATAACAAATAAATATTGAAAAATTTTCAAATTATGGTCAACAAACAAACCCTGCTTTGCATCATTTACAGAATAGAAGTTCATGTACAATTAGTCAACTAGCGAAACAAAAGGTTATACAATTAGTCGATTCGCAAACAAAATCAATAGAGGGCTATAATATTAAAGAATTATAAAAACTTACTGGATATGCCAACTCAGAGATCAAGGAAAAGTTGTTTGGGTACCTTTTTGTGCTTGGTTCTTTTCTTTTCGTCCCTCGATTATGTTAGGAATAGAATCAAACGAGAATCGTAATAGAGAGAAAATGTTCAATTCATTATCCAGATGAAGATTACAATCAACAGATTAACGAACTTATAATCCGTTCGTTTAGTCTAACTAACTTCTAACAAACATTTACACACAGACCCTTCAATTGTCAAAATTTACATTTTTAGTTCCTCTACTATTTTTAACATGTAACAATACTCCCTCCTTTTAAGATTCTTGACCGCAAGAATCACAGTTAAAATCTAGGTATCTCAACATGAATTCAGTTGCAACCTCCCAAGTAGCATCATGTAAAGGCAAATCTTACCATTGAATTAGAAATTTAACCACCGGACGATTGCCTTGCCTAGCTAATTTCCTGTCCAAAATAGCAAATGGTTGCAGAACTAGAGCAGTCTCATTGGGTAACTGAATAGGGTGTGCAGGAGGTCCATAAGCACGTTTCAGCAGAAAGACATGAAAAGTGGGGTGTATTTGTAAACCATTAGGAAGATCCAATGTATAAGCCACAACACCTATTTTTTTAAGGATAAAAAATAGACCAAAAAACTTCTGAGATAACTTTGAATACCTATGCAATCTTAAAGAAGTCTGCACATAAGGCTGTAACTTTAAGTAGACACAATCCCCAACTTGAAAACTTCGGTCACTTCTTTTAAGGTCAGCAAATTGCTTCATTCTATTTCTGGCATTCTCCAAAGTTTGTTTAAGAGTAGAAATCATAGCTTCTCTTTTAAAAAATAATTCCTCCAATGTAGCCACAACAGTGTCACAAGGAATATGAGGCAAGTGTAAGGGAGCATCAACACCATACAAAGCCTTAAAAGGAGTCATCTTGATAGCATAATGCCAAGTGGTGTTGTACCACCACTCTGCTAATGAAATCCACTGCACCCAAGTATTAGGTTCAGTCATAACCATGCATCTCAGATATGTTTCTAAACACCTATTCAACACTTCATTTTGTCCATCCGATTGGGGATGATAAGCAGTAGAAAGAGCCTGCTGAATGCCTTGTAATCTCAAAAATTCCTTCCAGAACATGCTCAAAAACATGGGATCTCTATCAGATACAATGGTTTGTGGGCAACCATGGAGTTGAAACACATTATCCATCATCACTTGAGCTACACGGGCAACAGAAAAAGGGTGTTTTAAGGGCAAGAAATGACCATATTTGGTAAATCTATCCACCACTACTAGAATAACATCTTTGCCACCGGATTTAGGAAGTCTACTAATGAAATCCATAGACACATAAGTGAAAACAGATTTAGGAACACGAAGTGGTTGTAATAAACCAGGTGTAGCAATAGTCTCATACTTGGATTTGAGACATACATCACACATATTGATGAAAAATTTAATATGTTTGTAAGTCCCTTTCTAGTAAAACATGTCTCTAAATCTCTGAATTGTTGGTTGAACCCGAGAATGTCCACCAATAGGAGATGCATAACACAACAATAAAGTATCCTTTCTCAAATCTTGATCCTGTCCAATCCATAATTTCTTTTTTCTTGTTAAGAAAGAACCATCCCAAGCTAAATGTTTAATAAACTCACCTTGAGAAAGTCTTAGAATCAATTGTTGAGCAGCAACTTCAGTAGCCTAATGGGATTTAATTCTTTGCAAAAGTAGAGGATCATAAGAAGAAATAGCTAGTTGAAACAAAGTAACTCCTTGAACTCTGGATAGAGCATCTGCAACACTATTTTCCACACCTTTCTTATACACAATATCATAATCATAGCCCATCAGTTTACTAAGCCAAGTATGTTGCAAGGGTGTAGTAATCTTCTGTTCTAACAAATGCTTCAAACTCTTTTGATCTGTTTTGATAGTGAAATGCTTCAATATCAAATGATGATGCCAATGTTTCACAGCCAACAGTATGGCTAAGAGTTCTTTTTCATAAACAGATAAGGCACATTGTCTAGCAGATAATGTTTTACTTACAAAAACAATAGGGTGGCTGTCTTGCATTAAAACTGCCCCTAAACCTTTTGAACTGGCATCAGTCTCTACAATGAATTCTTTTGACCAATCTGGTAAAGCTAACACTGGAGCACTGACCAAAGCAGTCTTTAAAACTTCAAATGCTTGTTGAGCTTCATTAGACCATACAAAAGCATCTTTTTGAAGCAAGTTAGTGAGAGGTTTAGCCAAGACTCCATAAGAAGATATAAATCTTCTGTAATAACTAGTGAGACCCAAGAAACCTCTAAGCTGCTTGACATTATTAGGTGTAGGCTAATTTTTAACAGCATCAATTTTAGGGGGATAAGTGGCTACCCCATGTTTGGAAATCACATGACCTAAGTATTCTACCTTAGAGCCTGCAAAACTACACTTTGACAGTTTTGCATAAAGCTGATTATCTCTGAAAAGTTGTAAGACTACCCTTAAATTTTCTATATGTTGCTGAATAGATTTGCTATACACCAACACATCATCAAAGAAAATGAGCACAGACTTCCTTAACAACTTTTGAAACACAAAATTCATGAGTCCTTGAAATGTTGCTGGAGCATTTGTAAGACCAAATGGAAGCACCAAAAACTCAAATAACCCTTGATGGGTCCTAAAGGCAGTTTTATGGATATCCAAATCATGCATCCTGACTTGATGGTAACCAGACCTCAAGTCCAGTTTAGAAAAAACCTCAGCCCCTCCTAATTCTTCCAACAGTTCTTCAGTCAAGGGAATATGAAATCCGTTTTTAATAGTGTGATCATTGAGCTTTCTATAATCCACACAAAGTCTCCAACTACCATATTTCTTTTTAACTAAAACCACGGGTGAAGCAAAAGAGCTTACACTGTGGCTTATAATCCCCATGTCTAACATCTCTTGTACCATTTTTTCAATAATATCTTTCTGGCCAACAGGATATCTATAAGCCCTCTGATTAATAGTGACTGCCTCATCAATTAATTGAATTTTGTGGTTACAACTTCTATCTGGGGGCAATGTAGTTGGAGTTTGAAATACATCATCAAACTCTTGTAACAATGCTTTAACTACTGAATTAGGCTGCAAGTCAGTCAAGGTAGTTTGATGCTGAAAAGAATCTGTTTGAGTCATTTGCATACTGAAAAGCTGCAACTGAACCATAGGACCCTCTTTACTCAGCAAATTGTTCAACTTTTGCAGAGAACATAAAGAAATTTCATTGCTATTAGTTCCCTTTAACATAATGACTTTAGAGTCCACTGTAAATTGCATTGTTAAGGCTTTAAAATTCCAAATTATGTCATTTAATGACTGTAACCACTGAATTCCCAAAACCATGTCATAATTGTCCAAGGGTAGCAACAATACATCTGTTTTAAACCAAATGCCTTGCATCAGCCAATGAAAGTCAGAACATAACTCATGGCAGTCTAACTCTTTACCATTAGCCACTTTAACCTTCATTAATGGTAGCCCTTTAGATGGACATTGCAGTTTAGCAGCCCATTTGGAATCAAGGAAATTATGAGTAGATCCTGAATAAATCAGAATTTGTATCTGTCTAGTGCCAATAGTACCCACTACCCTCATGGTTGAAAAGGAATTCACTCCCATTAATGCATGAACAAAATCTGTGGGTCTAAACTCATTTCCTGTAATTCCCCTGGATTATTCTCATCCATAACAACATCATCATCCCCATATATTTCTAACGCATACAGATGTTTGAATTTACAAACGTGAGTTGGGGGAATATTTTTCAGTACACCAAAAACATCCATTCTTAGCCCTCTTCTCTTCAGCCACTTTAGCTGGAACCTTCCTCACATTTTTTAACATCTTATTACCTGTTACGTTACCCGTCACGTTACCCGTTACGTTACCCTATTACCCGTTACCCTATTACCCGGGGTGGACCTACCCTATTACCCGTTACGTTACCCCTGAGCAAAATTTACGTTACCCCTCAAAAAAATTTAAAAGCTCAACACTTCATAAAAAGTCCAAAATTTTATAAAAAAATCTAATACTTTATGAAAAGTCCCCACATTTGCTTTAGCTAGATCAAATGTTTTATTAAAACCCAATACATCAGATTCTCAATTCTCAAACCCAACTTACCCAAGCGGCCGGCCAAGAAGAAAGACAGAGAGCGGAAATTGTGAGACTGTGAGAGTCAGAGACCGACCACTCGACCAGCCGCTCGACCTGAATTGAGATCACCTCACCGCCTCCGCCAAACCCCAGTCCTCCACCTTTGTAGTCCGCCTCGCCAGTTGCATGTTACGGTAACATATATATGTATTCGGTCGAAAATTTTATAGTTCCGCCCCCCCTGACAGGGAAAAAATCCTGGCACCCTACATTTTTTTCAAGCTCCGCCACTATTGTTATTGTTAAAAAAAATTTTGTTTACATGAAAGTACGGTCTAATTTTTTTTTGTTTCATTTACATGAAAGTACGGTAAAAAAAATTCGTTACATCTGAACTTTTGTTCTATATCCGTTAGACGAGCATAATGAATCTATATAGAAAAATCGATGTTTATGTAGAAATCGTATAAGTTTTGCTGATGAAATTGGATCCCTTTAAAGCTAAATTTTTTTTTTGTTGGAGAATGCTAACCGGTTATTATATTGTTTGGAGGATTATTCTTAATAAAATCTCGACGGAGGCACCAACATCTTGAGGTACGGCAGTCGTCTCCACTATTTTGGTTGGAGAGCGGTTATAAACAAAAAAAAAAGGTAAAATAAAAAAAAGCAAGCAAGGAAGCAAACATTTTCATAAAAGAACTTCAAGGGACTAAACTTGTTAAACATATAAATGATATGGGAAAAAAGGAAACTTATCTCCTACGCAGAGGATAAGATGCATTTGGGTAAGCCTTTTTCCTTCATCACACCAGACAGTTTTGGACGTTGAGCACCCATGGCTCAGTCGCTAGCAACACCCGTGGCACCTTCTGTGTCTCTTATCTGCAACAGCTTCTCTTCGTTCAAATCCAAATCTGCTTCAAATTCTTTGTCATTCTCGACTTTCAATCCTCCCAAGGTAACAGCGATGATAAAATTGTTTAAAAAAAAAATTTTGTGTGATGAATTGAATTGAATTTGCAGGTTGGTGGATTGAGCATTAGATGCGCTCGTGTGGGAGGAGTGGAGATACCTAACAACAAGAGGGTTCAGTATTCGCTACAGTACATACATGGAATAGGGCGTACCAGAGCACTTGAAATCCTGAATGATCTCAAAATGGAGAACAAAATCACCAAAGATTTGTCCGAAGATGAACTTATTTCTCTTCGTGATGAAGTCTCCAAGTACATGATTGAAGGAGACCTTGTAATTTCACTCATCCCCTCAGCTTATACTTTGATTTTAGGGTTTTCAAATTAGGTTTTTATGTGTTTCTCCAATTTTAACTACTTGTTCTGTGTTGACATGAATGTATAGTGGGAGAGGGAAAGAGACGCGGTTACATAATAGCACAGTTAAAGCAATGAGTATATGTACTTAAATTAGTTTTGTATTGAACGACCTCTTATGTGTAATTGTTTGTAACATCTCATAGTTAGGCAAAACAGTAGCTATGTTATTTAAAAATTAAAATATATATATACACACACACACACACATAAAGTCTTGTAGGCAGTGTTGTAAAAATCGCGCCTAGGCGGCGCCTAGGCGCCGATTAATCGCTAGGCGCTCGGCTAAGGAGGAATTTTGGGCCTAGGCGGTCCTAGGCGGTCTAGGCGGTCCTAGGCGGCCTAGGCGGTCCTAGGCGGGCCTAGGCGGTCCTAGGCGGGCCTAGGCGGCCAGACTCCGGTGAACATTTCGGCAAACATTCCGGCAAAAACCTGAAATTTCCGGTGAAAACCTGAACTTTCCGGCCAAATTCCGGCGAAAACCTTTGGTGTGGTTTAAAAATGAACATTTTTATAAAAATTACATATAAAAATGTGTGTATATATATAAAAAACTGAAAATTACATATAAAAATTATAATCCGATTAATCCCGCCTAGGCCCCGATTAATCCCGCCTAGGCCTAGGCCCTACCCCACCGCCCGATTAGTGCCTAGCGATTTTTACAACACTGCTTGTAGGTTTCTTTCTGTTTGTGTCGATTATGCAAGCAAGCTATCTATGAAGAATATAAGTGAACTGGTTTTCTGCCATTGTTCAGGCAGGACAAGATTGAGTGGTCCATGCTTGTCTTTCTTTAAAGGGACTAGTTTATATGTATTTAAGCATAGTTCAAAATAAGAGTTTTATTGTGCTCTTAGAAATGTGATTCTTGATGAGGAGTTGGTGTGTAGGTTACTTGGTTGGTCTAGACTGGTCTTGAATATTTGTTTGCTTGGATTTTAAAAGCTCGCTTGTGGCAAGGCAAGCATGAACATATGGGTCAAAATTACCGAAAGGATGAAGAGACTATGAATGGTTTACCTGAGTAAAAGGCTAACATGTAAAAGAGATGCAACTTTTGGTTGTAAATAGAGCAACGCATCGGCTTTCTAAAACCAAGCGGTTTTGTCAATGTCGTATGGAAAATATCTACATGTTCTTTTGGTTCATTTCAATTCTCTTCTTTTATTAGTGTTTTCCATGCATAATCACACAATTAGGTTTGACTAAAAAAGAATCTTTATGTTGAGGTTGACTTGCTTAGTTTGATTTTACAGAGACGATTCAACGCACTTGCAATCAGGAGATTGAAAGAAATCCAGTGCTACCGAGGCATACGCCACATTCAGGGACTGCCTTGCAGAGGGCAGCGCACGAAGAACAATTGCAGGACTTTGAAGGGCAAGAAGGTTGCGATTGCTGGCAAAAAGAAGGCCCCTCGTTAGGCTCGACCCTCGGTTTGTTTACTTCTTTCAAAGTTTCTTGTTTAATGTAGATTAACCATGATCTTTATCGAAGTTTGACTACATTTTGTGTTTAATGATCTTTCTCTCTCTCTCGACACTGTTACCACGACCCGATTTCAACCCCTTTTTAAACTTTTTGATTCGGTTTGTTTTATATTTTATTTAAAAAACACTTTTTCCCGACATTGTAAAGTAGATTTCTAATGCCGAGTCAGCTTACTTTTAGACCGAAAAGTCCATTTTCGGTGGACAATAATAAATTAGTAATTGATAGACCCGCAACCACAACCCAACCCAACCCAACCCAGGCCCACCAACCCACCCATCTAAGGCAACCCAGTTGAAGGATCTGAAAGGAAGCTCTGACCCAGTCAACAAAAGTGCTTGAAGTTAGATTTAATGGGGAACGTAACTACCCATGTTGCATTGTATGTTCTCTTCCACAACTCTTGTTTCTCCTAATAATATGCATTTAAATTAGGATTACTTTTACTATTTAAACATTGTATTTCCACTTAAGTTAATCAGAGAAAATTTGCCCCAAGTTCTTGGTTTCTTTTTCTTAATTCTCTTGGAGCCTAACCCCTCTAATGGTTTCCTATCATTGGTGCTTTCATTAGCTTCCTCCGCCTCCCATAATGTCGCCCCAAAAGGACTCCTCCTCTACCGACGACTCCTCCCCCTCCGTGTCCGAGCAACTAGCCCAGCTGATCGCCGCCACCATCGCGGCCTCCACCACTCACTCAACCCATCGTTCTGTTAAGCTATAACAATGGTATGAATGCAAAATTGATACTCTATTCGATAATCAAAAGAGCTATAAATAGCCAACAGTTACAACGGAAACAAAATAACGTAATACTGAAAAATAGGAAACAAACGAAATACTAGGTTATTAGCGATAGAGTAGGTAAGCTACTGACTGATTCAAAAACAACGTGAATAAACCAAAACCATGCAAGTGACCCATGACCCATGTAGATGACCCATATCCAAATGACCCATGCTCGTGTGCTTTTATTCCAACAAATCCTCCCTCAAACTAGACTTGAGTCTCAAGATCTAATTTGCTTTTCACCGAGCACACTCCAAGCTTCAACCTTAGTTCTTCAAAAAACTCTTTCTTCAATGGTTTAGTCATTATATCAGCCACCTGCTCTCTTGTGCTACGATGCTCCAACGTAATTATTCCTTCTTTAACCATTTCACGCAGAAAATGAAACCCAGGATATGCTTACACCTTCCATGAAACACCGTATTTTTTTGATAACTTGATAGTTGATGTATTGTCACATTTAATGACTGTGCTATCACTCATCTTTAGCCCAAAATCTTCAAGCACTCCTCTAACCCAAATTACTTGACAAGCACATGTAGATGCCGCTACGCATTCCGCCTCAGTGGAGGATAGAGCCACAATATTCGATTTCTTTGATTGCCAAGCTACAGCTCCGCCATCCCATAACACCGCATACCCGGAGGTACTTTTTCTGCCTTCGATATCACCACCGAAATCGCTATCGGTGTAAACTTCCATCAGGCCTTCTCCTCCAAATTTGTACCAAATCCCATAATCTGTGGTCCCTTGCAAGTACCTTATTACTTTCTTTTCATAGTGGACTTCAGTTGGATTAATCATGAAATGACTTATTAACAGTGTTGTAAAAATCGCTAGGCGCTAATCGGGCGGTGGGGTAGGGCCTAGGCCTAGGCGGGATTAATCGGGGCCTAGGCGGGATTAATCGGATTATAATTTTTATATGTAATTTTCAGTTTTATATATATATACACACATTTTTATATGTAATTTTTATAAAAATGTTCATTTTTAAACCACACCAAAGGTTTTCGCCGGAATTTGGCCGGAAAGTTCAGGTTTTCGCCGGAATGTTCGCCGGAATCTGGCCGCCTAGGACCGCCTAGGCCCAAAATTCCTCCTTAGCCGAGCGCCTAGCGATTAATCGGCGCCGCCTAGGCGCGATTTTTACAACACTGCTTATTAAACTCACTACAAACTGTATGTCGGGTCGAGTTGTAGTGATATACATGAGGCTTCCAACAATTTGCTTGAATATTGTCTCATCTATCTTTTTGCCTTCACCTGATGTCAACTTGCAACCTAGAATAATAGGACAATATACTGAATTGCAGTTTTCCATCTTGAATCTTCTGATTATCTCGAGTGCATACTTCCTTTGTGAGATGTGTATCCCATGAGCAGTCTGCAATACTTCGATGCCTAAAAAAACCTTATATTTCCAAGATCTGACATTTCAAATTCCCTCTTCATAGATTGTTTGAATTCCTGCAACATCTTCAAGTAATCACCTGTATAAATTAAATCATCCACATATATATTGACAAACATCATATTCCCCTTCGAGTTCCTCTTGATAAAAAGAGTATGTTCAGCCTTGCTCCTTGTAAAGCCTTCCTTGATAAAGTAGCTCTCTATCCGACTGAACCATGCTCGAGGAGCTCGTTCAGTCCGTACAGCGCCTTGCGGAGTTTGTATACTTTCTGTTCCATTCCTTTTACTACATAGCCCTGACGTTGCTGCACGAATACATCTTCATCCAATGTCCCATGCAAGAAAGCGGACTTAACGTCCATTTGAAGAATAACCCATCCTCTTTGAGCGGCAATAGCTATCATTAGACGTATGGTATCCATTCTGGCCACTGGAGCATATACTTCAGTATATTCAACGCCATATTCTTGTCCATAACCCTTAGCCACCAATCGGGCCTTGTGTTTCTCTATCTCACCACGTTCATTCACCTTTATTTTGTACACCCACTTCACACCAATGCATTTAGCTTCCTTTGGCTGATCCACAAGATCCCACGTTTGGTTCTTTTCAATGGCATGTATTTCAGCATCCATTGCAAGTTTCCACTTTTCTTCTTTTAAGGCTTCATCAAAAGAGGCAGGTTCTTGATGTGTGATCTGCATGGCATTCAGTTCGTCATCATCACCTGTGTTATAATCATTCAAGTAGGGTGGAGGTCTACGTGCATGTCCCTCCCTTGCTCCAACATTACTTGATTCCGGAACGTCTGTGTTGTTGGGTGCTTCATTCAAAGGCAACTCATCACCCTCTTGTTAAGTTTCAATAGGAGTATCCTGAATGCCAACATCATCACCCCAGGTCAGTACATCAGAGCCATTCATTTTTTTGTCTGCACTCCATTCCCATTGTTTGCCTTCTTCGAATAAAACACCTTTGCTAACTATTACCTTCATAGTCACCGGATCAATTACTCTATAACCTTTGGATTCTTCGCTGACACCGGTCAAGATGCATGGAATACTTTTGTTGTCAAGCTTAGTACGTTTTTCTTTAGGAATATGAACATGAGCAAGGCAACCCCATGTTCTCAAATGCTCAACAGTAGTTGGTTATCCATTCCATGCTTCTTGAGGTGTAATGTCGTCTTCAGCTTTAGTTGGACACCTGTTAAGAACATAATAGCTCCAAACTACCACTTCAACCCATAAACACTCCGGCATATTCTTGGCAACCCATAATCTTGTCGTTAGTTGCGGTTTAATGCCATGATCGGAACAATATTTATTGAATTCTGCTAATAGATACTCTCCACCTCGATCCGTACCAAGCCCTTTAATTACTTTCCCAGTTTCCTTTCCAACCTTGCTTCTAAAGTTCTTAAAACTTTCAAAGGCTTTTGATTTCTTACTTAATACATAGACCCAGCCTTTTCGACTGTAGTCATCAATAAAGCTGAGTATGTATTGCTTTCCACTTTATGAGGCAGGTTTCATTGCCGACAAATGTCAGAATGAGTTAACTCAAGCATTTCCTTGGCACGCCAAGTATTGTACTTTGGCATAGGGTTTCTGCTTTGCTTTCCAACCAAGCAGTCAACACACGCTTTATTATCAACAGTGAGGCTAGGCATGCCCCTAACCATCCTCTTTTGTTGCAACAAGCCCATACTGGTACGACTCAAATGGCCATATCTTTCATGCCATAATTTCGAAAGATCTTCATCCTTTGAAAACATACAACTGACCGGTTTCTTTTCTTTAGACTCATCAAGTTGCTCATATAATGGAAACATTCGATTATTAGTCATGAAACTTTCAAATAGTAACCCCTTATCAGGATGAAAAATCTTGCGGACCCCATCCCTAATACCCTTTCTTGAAGTTGACCCATCCTAAGTAAATTATTTCGAAGCTCCGGCACATAGTAGACATCAGTCATAGTGTATGCCGTATCATTAATCATAATTTTTACTAGACCCTTTCCACCAACTTTCATTCAAGTGTTGTTGCCAAGCTTAACCGAATGAGAGTAGGTTTCATCCAACCTAATAAATTTTCCCTTATCCCCACACATATGGTTGGAGCAACCCGAGTCTAAAAACCATAAACAGTTCATACCTTCACCAGATTGTGCCGTGAATACGCTGGTTCTATGATCTGACTGCAAGTCCTCCTCACCATTGCTTTCGTCAAAGTCAGTCTGTGCCATTAGCATCACCTCATCCTCTTCATCAAACCCGACATAATTGGCTTCTTTTGAGTCTGGACATTCGTAAGAAAAATGTCCGAGCTTGTGGCACCTATAGCATTCGATTGTCTCGGGGTTGAAAGATTGTCTTCCACGTCCTCGTCCCCTACCACGAGGGCTACCACGTCCTCTTCCTCGTCCTCTAGTGCCTGAGTGGTCAGTAGATTCAACCCGGAGAGCACGTTCTTCTTCCTTTTCTGGCTTCCGGAATTTCTGTTCATGCACAATAAGTGTACTTTGAAGCTCATCGATAGACATTGCCTCAATGTCTCTAGATTCTTCAATGGAGACAACCACGAACATGTACTTCTCCGTAAGGGTTCGCAAGATCTCAACAATCTGTAGTTCTGTCATGATGTCTCCATTGCTCCGCATCTGATTGGAGACGGTTAGGACTCTTCCAAAATACTCAGGAATTGATTCAGTAACCTTCATTTCCAAGAGCTCGAAGTCTCGCCGGAGTTTCTGAAGCATGGACTTCTTCACTCGAGCATTCCCTTCAAACCTTTGTTTCATAGAGTCCCAAACGGATTTGGATGTTTGGCGATCCAAAATCTGTTCGAAGGTTACCCTATCAATTGCTTGATACATGTAATGCTTCACCTGCAAATCTTTAGCACGCAGCTCTGTCAACGTCTTCCTCTGAGCTTCACTCTGAGCTATTCCGGCTGCTGGTTCGATGATGCCTGGATCAATCAAGTTCCATAACTGTTTTGCCCGCAACAAATTCTCCATCATTTCTCGCCAATGATCATAATGGCCGTCGAACACCGGAATCTTCAATTTCTCACTGCTCATGATCGCTCTCCTCTCTCTTTGATCGTGATTAGGCTTTGATACCAATTGTTAAGCTATAACAATGGTATGAATGCAAAACTGATACTCTATTCGATAATCAAAAGAGCTATAAGTAGCCAACAGTAACAACGGAAACAAAATAACGTAATATTGAAAAATAGGAAACAAACGAAATACTAGGTTATTAGCGATAGACTAGGTAAGCTATTGACTAATTCAAAAACGTGAATAAACGAAAACCATGCAAGTGACCCATGACCCATGCAGATGACCCATTTAGATGACCCATATCCAAATGACCCATGCACGTGTGCTTTTATTCCAACACTTTCTGCACTTCTCAAAGCAACCGAAAACCTCACTGCCAAAATCAACTTCCAAACCGACACCACTGCCCACCTTGTTAACCACATCACTACCCTCTCCGACCACCTTTCCCCTGGCACATCCACCTCTTCATGTCCCAAAATACCTCCGGGCTTGGTTTAAAAAAGCATTGTGAGGCGCTGCCTTAAGCGCGAGGCGCTAGGCAAAACGCCTCAAATAAGTGAGGCGCCCAAAAAATATGAAGCGGCCCGAGGCTTGGAGCGCGAGCGCTTCACGTATTTGGGCTCTAAATCAGTTGGGCTTTAAGTCATTTAAACCAATTTGGGCCTAAATCAGTATTTGGGCTTTAAATACGCCACTGAAGAAATTCGCTGGATACGCTACTCAAGAAAATCGCTGGATAGCAGGTCGGTAACCCCAAATTGTGTCACTTTTCTGATTTTCTTTGAGTTTTCTGGTTAAATGAACTTCAATTTGAGTTCCAATTTTCTGATTCTTTGACTTTTCTTTGAATCGGCGATGGTCAAGTTTAGCAACCAGAAGTGCTCGGTTTAAATGTTTTTGTCTAGTGGTATTTGAGTTTGGGTGTAGGTCTAGTAAGTAGTAAACTTTTATGTTTTCATGAATGTTTGATTATGTTCTAAACTTTTAACTTCTAAGTATTAAACTAGTGAAATGTGTCGTGCATAATAAATTTTTTTATTATTTTTTAGTTTTAGCGCCTGGCTTACGTGAAGCCCTCGCCTCGCGCTTGAGGCGTGGCGCCTCGGATTTTGGGACCGAAACGCTTTGCCTCGCCTCACGCTTTTTTAAACCAAGCCTCCGGGGACGAAAACACCACCAACCACCGAAAATACACCATCCCACCTTTGATGGTTCTAACCCACTTGACAGGCTATTTCAAGCTACAAACTATTTTGACTTCTATTCCATCCAACCTACCCAACGCCTCTCCTTGGCACAGTTCTATTTCACCGGAGAAGCGCTAAGTTGGTACAAGTACCTCAACAACAATAGCCTCCTCACCACTTGGCCCGAATTCTCCCGAGCTCTGGAACTCCGTTTCGGTCCATCATCTTATGAGAACCACCAAGCAACATTGTTCAAACTCTAACAATCCACCACCGTGACTGCCTATGTTGCCGAATTTGAGCGGCCGAGCAATTGCATCACCGGTTTACCACCGGAGGCTTTGCTAAATTGCTTCCTTCCCGGCCTCCGTTCAGACATCCAACAGGACCTTTTGGTCCTCAAAGTCAAACCCACATCCTTTTCAGCAGGCAGTCGTCCTTGCTAACCTCCTTAAACACAGGGCTTCCGCCACTGCCGTTTCCCCTACCCTATCCCCTCTGGTTTTACCTGCCAACCCGGCCCCCATGCCTACGGTTCCATCCCTGATTGCCTCCTCCAAAGCCTTGTTACCTCCACCCCTGCCAACCGCACGTTTGTCACCGGAACGGTTGCAGCAGCGTCGTGCCGCTGGCCTATGTTTCCGCTGCCTAGAAAAATATGTACCGGGTCACCGGTGCAAGCCACCTCAATTTCTGCTAATTGCAAACAATGCTATGGAGGTTCATCTTGCACCTACGCTTCCCATGCGGGAAGATGCTTCTGCCGTCTCAAGTTTTCTCTGCCTAACTCCCGCCATTTATTTTGGTCTGTCTACGATAACTTCTATGCGTCTCCATGGGTTCATTTACAATCGCCTGATCAACATTCTTGTGGACTCAGGGAGTACCCACAACCTCATACAACCCCATGCCACCTCCTTGTTACAGCTAGCCGTCCAACCGAGATCCCCTTTTCCGGTTCTCGTGAGCAACGGTGAACCCCTCCATTGTTCCCTTTTTTTGCTCTGCTGTCCCCATTGCTTTGCATCCCATCTTTCAAGTCCTTTTGTTTCTGTTGGCTTTCAAGAGATGTGAGCTGATCTTGGGTTTTGATTGGCTTCGTTCTCTAGGACCGATCAGAGCGGATTTTTCTGTGATAATCTCGTTCTTTCGATGAATAAGAGATCCCCCTTCTTATCTTATATTTCTACATCTAGGATCCGACTTGTATCATGGATACTAATAATAACTTACCGAGTATGGCAAAAAAAAACGAGGGAAGTCGGAAAAGAACAGACAACTGTCGCTCATATTTCGTCACCAGGATCGCATTGGCACGCTGAAAGGCAACCAACCTTCCCTCTCGGCGAGTTCGTCCGGTGTTACCATCACCGACCTTGGGGACAAGGTCGAATCTCATGGGGTGGGTATTGATACATACCCGCAACCACAACCAACCCAGACCCACCAACCCACCCATTGAAGGCAACCCAGTTGAAGGACCCGAAAGGAAGCTCTGACCCAGTCAACAAAAGTGCTTGAAGTTAGATTTAGTGAGGACTGGGGAACTACCCATGTTGCAGTGCATTATCTCTTCCACAACTCTTGTTTCTCCTAATAATATGCATTTAGATTAGGATTGATTTTACTATTTAAACATTGTATTTCCATTGAAATTAATCAGAGAAAATTTGCCGCAAGTTCTTGGTTTCTTCTTCTTAATTCTCTTGGAGCCTAACCCACTCTAAGGGTTTCCTATCAGTAATCATACGAATAATGTGAAGATTTACCTTAAAGGTGGAAAACGATTTAGAGCACTAACTCTTTCCATGAAACCCTCTGTTCACATCCTCTCAATCTCTTTGCTCTTAAATTTAAGATCTTTGATATTTCACACTTTCGCCCCATTTTAACATTTACATTCACTATGAACGTGACAAAATCTTATTGATTTAATCACGGCATCTTTCATCATCATCAGCATTATTTTCTAAAATAATCTACTCGTTATTTATTATTTAAAAAACACTTGCACACCATTATTAAGTAGTATCCTAACTTTTTTTAAGCATTGATTGAACCCGAAAGTTGTGGGTTCATTCATCATTACTAGCGGTGATTTCGACTAGAGGTATTAATTATTTTAATTGTAACTAAAATTCAAGTGGAACCAAATTTGAATTCCGAATTGGTTTTTGAATCGAATTTATGATTGTCAAACCGATTCAACCTGAATATCTGAAATCCGATTCGAGTAACCCTAATAATTCAGAAACTGACCCAATGAACACATCTATAGTTATGACTCGTGAAAACCTATTGAGAATGAGGTAGCAAAGAATTCAAAGTTAGAAACAATTTCTACCCAAGAAACCTTTTGTTCATGCCTCCACTCTCCCCAATAGTTATTTAGGGTTGTAATGCTATCGGTGAATGAAACAAATGATAGCCAAGGATCTTATATAAAACATAATTTATACTTCATTCAAATACTGTTATATGATATAAACAGAATTCAAACATAATATTTGTTCCCCCAAACGACACCGTCTTCAGTTTTCTATATAACACGACATGGTTTAAACAAAAGCCAACACTTCCAACGTCTTAATTTTCATAAATTAAAAAAAGAAAAGAAAAAACAAACTATGAACCATTATCATGTGTATTCTCAAACCCATTTTTCCCTTGTTCAACCTTGTTCCACTGCTTCTCATCCTCCTTAGCAGTGTCATATGCTGCATGAAGTCCAAACTAGAAATAATACACCAACAACAAACCAGTCCACCCTGCAAATCTTATAAACGAGTCCTTATCAATCGACCCAAGAAGAAATATGTTAATCGCAATCGATGCCGATGGCAACCAGGGAACCAATGGGACCCCCCACATCTTCGGTTCTCGAGCTTGCGGCACAAAAGCCCACAGGCAAATCGTTGCCCCTAGCCAAATCGGGACCGTGATGCAGTACCCGATCCATCCGTGCTCTGAGAGACCCCAGTAACCAGCGGTGAAGGCAGATGAGACAAGTATGGTTACTAAGCAAGCAATGAGTTTGTTGCGGTTGGCGGCAGTGGTGACGCCGGAGACATAGTAGCGGCGGACGAGGAGGGCGACTGCCACCCGCATGAAGATGAAGAGTGTGGATATGGAGAGGAGGCTTGAGAGAATACCAAGTTCGGTGAAGAATGCAATCACGGCAGTGGCCACAAGCATGACAACAGTGGCGTTGACGGGTGTCCCGGTTTTGGCGTCCACGATCGCAAACCACGGTGGCAACATGTGCGTTCGAGCAATATGAGTCAAGTATCTGCAATGAATGATATCCAGATAAGAAAATTAGACCCTTTTATGAATCGGTTTTGGCCAGGGACCCACGACTTTTCTTTTTGAAAATGTGCTTACTCAGGAGTCAATTATACATATATATATATATATATATATATATATACACACACAGGGAAAGGATCATAAAAAAACTAATTGTTCATGAGTTCGTTTGATATCATTTTCTTAAGGTTTTTGTCATTTTTCTTAGACTTCTTAGTGAAATATCACTTCTTATTTGAACCTCCCCTGTATATATATATATATATATATTATTACACATAAAACTTACCTAGCTTGACCAACGGCTCCGACTAGGAGGACAGAGGTCATACCCTGGTCATACCCTTGAGAGCTCCTGCAGCTACCACGTATTTAGCCCAATCCCACCCGACTGCTTGAAACGCCACCGAGAAAGGAGCGTCAACATCAATTTCACCGTATGGTTGCATCAAACAAAGCGTTACGGCTAAAGCACAATACAACGTGGTGGTGATGACCATCGAACCCACAAGCCCAATCGGGATGTCTTTGGCTGGGTTCTTAGTCTCCTCAGCCATGGTTGAAACCGCATCAAACCCAACATATGCAAAAAAGAGCACAACCGAAGCCTTAAATACTCCCCGAGCCTCGTTAGGAGCAAAGTCCATGTAATTCTTGGTGTCTGCCTTGATGAGACCGCATATGATGATGAACAAGATCACGACAATGTGAACAACAGATGCAATATAATTGAGCCGTGATGAGCCTTTGGTGCTGAGCACCGCGATGATACAAATCACGGCTATGACGCCGACTGCAATTGGGTCTAAATGGTTGTAGTCCTCTGCTAGCCCGTGAGCCATGATACGAAAGTCATCGGGCTCGTGGTTGCAAAGGGTGGCAAAGTAAGATGTCCATGAGCGCGCCACAGCAGCTCCCCCTATCACGTACTCTAGGAGGATGTTTCCGGCAGCGATAAACGCGAGGAAGTCACCTAGCCTCAAATAAGCAAATGACCCACCTAATTAAAGTTACGTGATTAAGTTCTCATAATCAAATTAAAATTGTGGACTAAATTATATAAAACAACCTTTAGGTATGTATCAAATTACACCCGCAGACCTTAATCTTCATTAATTACACTGAACACCCTTTATCTATATGATTTGTATCAAGTTATAACATTTAGACTAACCGACGTTAGATTTTTCAGTTAAATGGCATGTAAATGACTAATTTACCCTTTATTCTTATACTAGGTTAAAACCCATGTATTACATGGGTTGAATAAATAAAACTTGTTATAAAACATCAGTTCCTATGTAAATTTGTTAATTCTAAAAAATGTTATATAATTATTTTTTTAAAATGTTTTATAGAAAACAATGAAGAAATGTTCAAATTATAAAAATGATTTATGAATAAACCTATTTTTTAAAAATAAAAAACGTTTTATAAAAGTAATTTTAAAAATCATTATTATTTAATAGGAAACAAAAACTATAAATAAAAAATTAAAAATTTTGAATAATTAATAAGAGAGAGAGGCGGGAGACAAAAATTAAAAAAACTTGTATAATTAACAGGAAAGAGAGGCGGGAAAAAAATGTTGAGAATGAATGTGTGAGTGACAAGTGTCCCCTCAAAACCTTTATTTATCATATAGTATAGATTAACAAATTAATATATATATATATATATATATATATATATATATATATATATATATATATATATATATATATATATATATATATATAGTGGACGGTTATCGTACAAAGAGCCTAAATCGTACGAAGGGCCTCCAATCGTCCGATTAGTATGATCTAAGGTTGGGGATAACGCGGTGGCATAAACGTAATTACTTTGAAAAAATAACGCGTCGTCCAGATAAAAAAGGTCATAAATGTCAAAAAAAAATTTAAAATAATCACACTTCATGCGTGCTTTTTTTTACGTAATCACGTTTTTACGTAATTATTTTTACGTAATCACGTTTTTTCATAAAAAAATTTACCGTAATCGTGTTTTGTGTGATTGCAACTAATTTTAAACATGAATAATGCTAATCAATACTACTGTTTTCAATCTTATCTTCTTGCTTTTAAGTCAAATTATCGGCAAAAACATTAATCAAAGTTTCTATCGAATGTGTGTGGATCTGGAAACGAAAATGGATAGGAACAAACAAACAAAACTAACTGAAAAATCTAGCCTCTGTTAGTCTAAAGGTTATAATTTGATACAAAACATTTAGATAAAGGGTGTCTAGCGTAATTAGTGAAGATAAAGGTCTGCGAGTGTAATTTAGTATATGCTTAAATGTTGTTTTCTGTAACTTAGTCTTAAAATTGAGAAAATTATAAATTAAAACGTAAGCTAATCAAAGAAAACAATAATGATATTCAAACCTTTATAAGTGTAAAGTTAAGTGGTAAAAAAACCGGAGTAAATTTTGGTTTTAGTCCCCATGGTGTTTAAAATAAACATTTTGAGTCAAGTAGTTTCACGTTCACTTTTTGAGTCCATATGGTTTGTCAATTATTGCAATTAACTCCAGGTCTATAGCGACATCCAATTTTACTCCAGGTCTATAGCGACATCCATTTTTCCAGTGAAGAAGAAAACAAATACCCCTAGTAATAAAACTTCAAAAAATATATAAATTACATATCTTGCCCTTATCCATCGATTCTATCACCAAATTAGATGGAGTTGTAAAAGTTTGATTTAGTTTTAATTTCAAAATTGGTACCTTATGAATCTGACATCAGTAAATTTAAGGCTAATTTGATTTCGAATTCATCACATGCGGATCGTTTGTTCTCAAACTTGTAATTTTTATTTATAAAATAAAAAAATTCATTAAATTTAATTAAAATATTAAAAATAATGTGACAATGTAAAAATATGAAACAATTTCGGTTATATGTGAAGAATAGTGAAAAAATGATGCAAGTGCGAATAGGTGTGGAAATGTTACGAGTAGATGGTAATACTTTTTGCTCACGTTAAGAGGGGTTTCAGGTTGACTATCTTGAGATCATGTGGGTGGTTATGGTTCGCCCACATGGGTTTCGTTAATTTAAAAGTTTAGATGTAAACACACCCCACACAGCCAAGGAAAAAATACGAAAATGAACATTTGATTAAGAAAATACTTAAAAATGGATATCCTTATTTAGCATACTGTTTCATGAACATTGGTCATGACAGCCGGCTAAAGACGGCTAAGCTAGCCGGCTAAAATTTCCGTGCCAAAATTCCATTTGTCAGAGTATGAACCAATAATATGGCGACACGTGGCAGACTTAGCCGTCTAAATAAACAGTTTTAGCCGTCTAATGCATTTAGCCGTCTAAATAAACAGTTATAGCCGTCTATTAGACGAGTTAGTCTCCGAAAACATTTTTTAAAAATTTTCGGAGCTGTTTATTTAGACGGCTAAGCCTGCCACGTGTCACATGCTTATTGGCTCGTACTCTGATAAATGGAATGTTGGCACGGAAATTTTAGCCGGCTAGCTTAGCCGTCTTTAGCCTTTTCGCAAGAACAATTTTCATGAAACAGTAGGCTAAATAAGGATATCCATTTTTAAGTATTTTCTTGATCAAATGTCCATTTTTGTATTTTTCTCCACAGCCAACCATGATTCGTCCAAAATCAACGGTGACTTCATTCCGATTTGGATGATTTGCTACTTTTTGACTACATTACCTTTGAGTGCCAATTTTCTTTCATACAGAACTAAAATATCATAAATATTGAATTTGACTTGTTCAAATACTAGATTAACAAAACTATCATGAGAGATGGATGACACATTTAATGTAAAAAATTTATAAAGTTTGAAAACTCATCTTGAGATATTAGAGCATCAGAGTGGGCCGGCGCTCAGGAATCATTTTAATGGGTTTTTTGCGTGCCAAAAACTAAACTTAAAAACCTTCCTCCCTCTCTTTTTTTTTCTCTCCTTCCCTTCTCACAAAACGGCACCCTTCCTCCACCGACTTCCCGCACTCTCCTCTCTTCCTCCACACAAGATGTCTCTCTTCTCTACCTCACCGTCCAAAGGAGACCCCATCACAGATGTTCTTAGTAAAATATTCGAGACAAAATTAGATTATTTGGTGTGAAGTGTTTAATTGATAGTATATCAGAGACTAAAGTTCGGTCCTTAAATACTAACCAGTAGATTTCCCTCCGCACAATGCAGCGGGATATACAAAAGTTAATTTATCGTGGTATAAAATTTAATCACACAATGCCAAAAATGTTGAATTTATCATTTCTCTATGTTATTAATTATAACTGCTCCTCTCATCCTATGAGCCATACAGCAGAGGATTAATCCTCACCGGTATTGAAGTGGTTCTCTCCGATTTCAAGGGTTTCTCCCCGATCTTCTCCTCCCACGTCACCTACTTTCG
Source organism: Smallanthus sonchifolius (assembly GCA_023525975.1). Lineage (NCBI taxonomy): Eukaryota > Viridiplantae > Streptophyta > Magnoliopsida > Asterales > Asteraceae > Smallanthus > Smallanthus sonchifolius. The sequence goes on from CM042045.1 coordinate 33,416,767, forward strand.
TTCCAAATTGAAATCCTCAAAACCAAATGGCTACCTCCGTCTCCTGTGACATCTCCCGTTCAAAGCAGCAACCATGGGTGTTCTTGATTCTCACTTGTGTTCTGCACCCTAAACTCTCCACTATCAATCCAAATAGCATATGATCATCAGGTATATGATCAATCCCTAATTAGATTGTTGGTTTGACCTAATTAGGCAACGATCAATTAGAAATCGAAGTGTTACCTCAATTTGTGCCATTTGTTCTTGAGTTTTGTTTTTCTGTCACATCTTGAAGAAAATTAGGTTTGGGAACCGATAGAACACTTCGAAAATCGAAGTTTCTCCATATCCCTCTCCCTCTTGAGTATCGAAGTCGTTGGCCTAAATCATCGTTCAAGGTGATCTAAAGGAAGAGTCACGAGATTGAGCAATCTGTCGTTCCGAACAAAGGGCCATAGTTTGTTCACTAGAAGGTAATCGTCAAAAATCCTACTTAGCATTCATATTACTTTGATTATCGGTTTTATTGTCCGTCGGTGTTGATTATTTTGTTGTTCATTGGTGTTCATTATTCAGTTAATTTGCCCTAACTTTCTATTTGTTAATCAGTTGAATGAATTTTCATCTTTTCTTTCTTAATTTGTTAATCTGCACTAATTTTTCCTAAGTTTCTGTTTAATGCAACTTTTAGCTTTTTGCATCATGAGTTTAATGTTAATATAGGGGATATTTTGGTGTTTGTGAGGGTAACGATTCTGTCAATTTTTACTTGCAGAGTATTTTGAACAAAGATGCAATGTGGACAAGAAAAAAATTAAGTGGTTAATTAGTTCCAGAACTAATTAATGTGACAAGGTAATTTTATCATTTTCTCTTTTCATTTTTGTAACTTATGAATGTCAACAGTGAGATGCTCTACAAAGCCACAATAACGAGTTTATGGCGTTTGAGTAAATTGGTTTTGTGTATGGTTGAGATATTTAATCAGTTTTTTATTATGAGTTTCGAATCAACTCCAACAAAACACATTATTTGATCAAATTTAAAAGCACTTATTTTATGTTTCACTCTTCGTTTTACCATTTTTAAATGCTTTTCATCTACATTTTTTTGTTAGAAAAAGTTATATCATGAAAAAAAGATAAATTTAAGAACTAAAGATAATTTTAAGAGGTTAATGCATTAAAAATCCAGTTTGGGTGACTTCCAAACCTTTGACACATTTGACCCGTTTTCTTTTAAGCTACTTTTTTGATCCGTTAGATATCATGTAATCTGAATCGACCCATCATGTAGTTGATTTTTTGCTGTAAAAGGCTAACAAAACTTGAGAAATTTTGTACCATTTAGAAGATGCAGTTATGCAAATACACAATATTAAAGAGTTTCATATAATGTACTTGATAATTGCCATCAGAACTTGGATGTGTGCAGTCACTATTACCCCAACATAATGCAGTTGTTGCAGCAAGATTTACATCCTACCTGAGCACTACTTCAAGGAGTTGCAGATCTCTTTCACACGGTACAATCACCTCTACCGACCTCTAATATGTTTTATGTTATTTTACTAAGAGTTACAACTTCTCTTATGTGATATGTGTGTTTGTTCCATATGATTCTCGCATGATAATATGTTTTCTGTATTATGTTTATTGGATATGAATCACAATATCACATGTTGTGGAAATGATTCTTTGATGCATGTGCAAATGTTAGTTCGTTGTTTTTAACTTTGTTGGTGCGTTTTGCTTGCACATGTTATATATTTATATGAAAGTATGAAACAAGAATGTTACAACTTGCATGTCTCAACCTAACACAATCATATAATAAATGTGCCTTAAGAGAGTAGTGTGTATCGTTTGGATTTCTAGTGTGCAAAACTTAGTATTTTAGTACTTTTACTAAATAAGTTTGAATCTTTTGTCAAAGATAAGTTAATGAGAAGCAACATAGATTAGATATTATTTTTATATATGTTATAGAAGTAAGTTTTTGTTAAGAAAAGTACATCTACAGTTGTACCAAGAGAATCCACTCAATTCCTTGCACGATTGATGTGGCATCAAAATTCTCCAACATATGACACTTCTTCGTGTTTAATCAGAGCATAAACACTTAAATGTATTATTAAAATGACTATAATTAAAATCATTGTGCATTAGAGAATAAAAAAAGCACATTTTCCAGTTGATATATTATCTAGAGCGTGTGAGGTTACATTGATAAGATATTTGACTCGAGTTTGGTTTCTGCAGGCACATGACTTTTTCAATGAATGAAAGAAATGAACTGGGATTTACAAGACCTGTCTTTGTATAAAGTATGAGTATTCACCAAATTAAAAATTTTAGGATTATTAATAGTCTCTGCCTACATGTCAGTAAGGGAATTTTTTAGTGTTTGACATTTGATTTTTCTGCTATTTTATGCAAAAGGCAAAGATTGGATTAGTTTTATACGTTAAACAACTACTATGAACTTTATTGGTTTTAAACTAAACTAAACTATCCAAATTGTTATCCAAACTACTATGAAGGTCAATATATTGTACATGCTCTTTATTGTTTTACATTGGTTGGACTCAGCCAATTTTCATTTGCATATATTTGAAATTTTATTAAGTATGAACTCTTTTGATGAAACATATTGTCTCTTTTTTAAACAAATATTGTTAAACAAAAATTGAATTAAACAAAAAAATACTTATGTCATTATGAAATTAAAATACCCGATCATCGAACGGGTATAAAACTACCCTAAAGAAGTTTGTATGTATATGTGAATCACGCGCACATGTTTGTGTGTATGTGTTGCTTGTATGGTATGATTTTTTGTGCTTTACTTTGTCATATTACTACCTTAAAGACCTGATCACCGGACGGATATAAAAGATAATTGTCAAAATGAACATTTTGACCAAGAAAATTATCAAAATAAACATTGACTTTTTAAGTTTATTAAAATGAACATACTCAAATAAAGCAATTAGAAGATGCCACATACCACATTTTTGTTTGACCCGACAAGCACCTAGTCGCCAACCTGCCTATTCGGCAAGCACATAGCCGCCAACCTCCTTATCCGGCAAACACCTAGCCGGCAACCCACATGTCCGACACCCGTCTAGCCGCCAAACATCTTCCGGCACCCAATTAGCTGCCAATCACCTTAGCCGGCAACCTATCTAGCCGCCAAACATCATCCTAGCACCCACCTACCCGACAACTTTTTAAATGGCTACGTTTTAGCCTGGTTAATATACGTGGGAGGCCCCTGGTGTTGACAGGCCGGCTAAATTGAAGCCTTTAAAATTATTTTTTCCTTCGTGTGGGTATTTTTAAAGTTTGAATATTCAATGTACATTTTGTCAACTTTTTTGGTCAAAATGTATATTTGGTGATTTTCTCAAACTAATAACTAATTGAGCTGTGATTGTATAAGACAACTTGTCTGATTTTGCTTACAATTCAAAAAAAGACAACTATTCCATTTAAAAAAATATATCAAAGAACCCCAGCCACCGGACGGGTATAAAACTAATTTGTTTGGAGCTCTTATTTCTTGGTTTGATTACCGGAGAACAGAATAGGAAAAAGGAAAATAATAATAATAATAATCATTGAAAAAGAATAATTAATAATAATGATAATAATAATACTAATAACAATAACTGGAAAAGAATAATTGATAATAATCGAAAAAGGTTAAAAAAAAATGATGTCCCGTGACAACAAACTAATGAATTTAATATTAATATTCATGATCTTGTATTTTTAATGAAGTATATAATTGACAGTCACATTGTTCTTCCTGGACTAATCACTAACATAATATTAATAGACAATTAAACTAACAAAAAACTAGCAAACGCAAGGCTTTTCAGGTGGTGGTTCTATCGGCTGTATGGAGCATTTGGAAACTAAGAAACGAGGCTGTCTTCGGGGCAAACGGCCAACTCTCCGGTGGCTGTATGAAGATCTCAAATGCACTAGTTACTTATGGGCGAAAAACAGGAGGGCGATCGGGGTTCTAAATTAGGAGAGGTGGGTATCCTTTAATTTTAAATAGGGGATGATGTTTATATGTTTTTGCTGTATTTGATTCTTGTTCCTGTACTTTTTGCTAGTTCTTCTAGCTTGGTTTAATACATTCTGCCTTTAAAAAAAAACTAACAAAAAACTATATCTTGATATTTTGATGTTAGTGGTTCTTAAACCATCCCTAATGATTTAGTGATGGTATGAAAAAGTGTTTTCACATAATATTAATAGACAATTAAACTAATAAAAAATTATATCTAATATTAAAAGACAATATTATGATCTGTAATGAGTTACTGATAAAAAAAAATATTGAAATGAAGTGTGATGATTGATTGTTAAAACTAAAAAAATAATTAAATTAACTTTTTCTCATTCCTTACCCTTGATCACCACCACATTTATCACGTCTAGGGGCGGTGTGCCAACTGTTGGGATTCAGTGATGGTCATATTGACTTTTTATTTAAAAACGGGTTTTGAAAGAGAAATTAATTAATTCAGTTAAATAATAAATACGCAGCGGAAAAATAAAATCATAACCTATTTAACAGCACTGACAAACCGAACAGGATCTGGTTATGAACACGCAAACACGAAAAACAATTAATCTACTGATGAGATTAATTATACCTTAGTGGTTAATAATTAACCGATTGAGACACTTAGGTACAACGAACCGATGCTAGATCACGAACTGACAACACGAGAGACGAGTAGCGCCGGGGCTGGCCGGAAACGGGACAGTAGCGGGCCAGGGTCCGGCTTGGGTTGGTTTGGTGGTTCCGAAAATCACCAAACGGAGTGGGTGGCGAAACCAAAACCGAAAAAAAGCTCTTTTCTGCCAGTTATCGATAAAAAAGAATATCTCATTTTTTTTTATAGATTTCAATATATATTTATATATTAATTACTCTAATCCTTTTAACCTAATAAAAATCATACCGGGCCTAAACCCAATAGTTAATATTAAAGTCTGAACTCATTTAATTGTTTTAATGAAAGATTAAAACAATATATATAATTATTATTCATATACTAGTATAAATAATAATTCTCGTCTAACGAATATATATAAAATATATCGTCTCGCTAACAGTTCGTAATTACCAGTTAAGCGGGTTAAGTGGATTTAATGTTTGTTGCCCAAGGTGTAACTCTTACGGGTCATAGCTCGGTCAGTCGCGTTGTCCATCGGGTCGGTCCATAAAATCCAACAATCTCCCACTTGGACGATCCACGATAAAGCAACGCAAACAGTCAGCGGCGCTCTAGCTGCACATGGCTGTCCCTAACAAGGTATGACGCTTTAAAGTCATTAACCAAATATCTTGGTGTTAGTAACAGCTAACTAAAGCAAGACAATAGACTTATGGCAATAGTTGTCATTTATCCTTTCCGTATAAAACATCAATTGAATCAATGAGACATGGATTTAGTTCATTCTCATATGGCGTTCAATTATTATTATTCTCGATTAAGAATCAAAGTGGTCCAATCAAACACACAGTAAGTTTGGGTAAGGCCTTACACTTCACCAGTTTGAATCAACGAGGACGCCAAGATGCCTATCTGTTACATATAATGTAAGATTACAGAATCCCTTATTGACTACATACAACTCCCACTGAACTTCAGAACTATTCCTAATCAAAGCCTTTATGACTGGCAGTTACGCGACATCGTTTGACAGTGATTAAAGAATGGTTCTTGGTAAACGGCAGTTCTAGTACGTATCTCATGTCAGAGGATACTAATGAGTATACCGATAACAAAACATCTTATGACAAAGATCCATGAAGATGATTTGATGCGAGTTACATCCAACGTCATTCAAAATGAGGCCTGTGAAGTTCGGAGTCAACTCCTTGAGCCGAAGTTCAGAAAAGTCTTAATTCAGAGATGTTCCCACGAGTCTGACCAACTCCGGATTAGTAAGAATACAATATTCATGGATTAAACGTATTAAAATCGAACACAGTTATAAGAATTCAGAATTGCATTTAAATCAGTAAACCAAAAAGAATTCAAAAGTACAACTGTTTAAATTTTCGCACATTCAAAATACTAAATCAAAACATATCACTAGCAAATCTAAGACCAATAGCATCTCTGTGAAGATCATGCTTGTCTTGAGTCATGGGCTTAGTAAACGGGTCCGCTAGGTTTTGATCTGTGTCTACTTTGCTTATCACGACGTCTCCACGTTCCACAATTTCCCGTATATAGTAGAACTTCCTTTGAATGTGCTTGGCTTTGTGATGAGATCTGGGCTCTTTGGCTTGAGCTATAGCACCTGTGTTATCACAAAGTATCTCGATTGGTTGGCGAATACTCGGAACCACATCGAGGCCAGTAATGAATTTCTTCATCCAAGCAGTTTCCTTAGCAGCATCTGATGCGGCTATATACTCAGATTCGGTGGTTGAATCCGCCACTACACTCTGCTTGGAGCTTTTCCATGAGACAGCTCCTCCATTAAGAGTGAATACGAAACCTGACTGTGAGCGAGAGTCATCTCGGTCATTTTGAAAGCTAGCATCAGTGTAACACCGTAAAGTGAGCTCCTCTTTCACTCCTCCAAATATTAAGAACATGTCTTTGGTCCTTCTCAAGTACCTCAGGATGTTCTTGACTGCAGTCCAATGGGCAATGCCAGGACTTTGCTGGAAACGGCTGGTCATGCTTAAAGCATACGAGACGCCAGGTCTAGTGCACAACATAGTATACATGATAGAACCAATCGCTGAGGCATATGAAATTGCTTCCATTTCCTTAATTTCAATGTCCGTGGAAGGAGATTGCGATTTGTTCAACACAGTGCCTTTAGTCATCGGAACACTTCCTTTCTTGGATTTTCCATCCTAAAGCGTGTCATCATTTTGTCTATGTAAGTACTCTGAATTAGCCCTAGAAGCCGCTTAGATCTATCCCTGTAGATCTTGATTCCTAGAATGTAAGCAGCTTCTCCAAGATCTTTCATTGCAAAACAAGATTCTAACCATTGTTTGACTTTGTCAAGCACAGGGATGTTGTTTCCAATTATCAGTATATCATCCACATACAAGATGAGAAATGATATAGTGCTCCCACTAGCCTTTCTGTAAACACAAGGCTCATCTTCATTCTTGACAAAACCAAATTCTTTGATTTTATGATCAAAATGAAGATTCCAGCTTCGAGATGCCTGTTTAAGTCCATAAATGGACTTATTCAGTTTGCAGACCCTACTAGGATACTTTGGATCAACAAAACCGTCAGGCTGAACCATATAGACATCTTCAGAGAGATGTCCATTAAGAAAAGCGGTTTTGACATCCATTTGCCATATCTCGTAATCATGGTACGCGGCTATGGCAAGCAGTATCCTGATCGATTTGATCATAGCAACGGGTGAGAAAGTTTCATCATAGTCAATACCTTGAGTTTGAGTGAAACCCTTTGCAACTAGCCGTGCTTTGTAGGTTTGTAAATTACCATGCATGTCGGTTTTTCTTTTGAAAATCCATTTGGTCCCTATTGCACGAGAACCGGGGGGTAGTTCAATCAAGTCCCAGACCTGATTATCACGCATAGATTGCATCTCGGCGTTCATGGCTTCAAGCCATTTCTCGGATTCAGGATCTGAGATAGCAGATTTGTAGTTTGTAGGTTCGTCATTTGACTCAGCTACTAACAGGACTTTAGAAGCTTCAAGATGCCATAGGTATCTATTAGGTTCTTTACGAGATCTGCTACTTCCGCAAACGCTTGTGTTTATGTCTGATTCATCAGCAACAACTTCTTGTTGATCAGACGCTCCGACTTCCTCAGCGGTTGTTTGTGTTTCTTGAATTTCTTCAAGATCCATAATATTATTTCCGGTTCCTCGATTTAGAAGATCTTCCTCTAGAAAGAGTCCTTTCCTTTTGATGGAAACAATGTTTGCATCAGGATGATAGAAATAATACCCGCTTTTGTTGTAGTAACCGACAAAAACAACTTTTTCGCCTCTGGGATCGAGCTTGTCATCAGAATCGCTGGTGACATATGCATCACATCCCCATACTCTAAGGTAAGACAAATTGGGTTTAGAAACGTGCCATATCTCATATGGGGTTTTGTCCACCTTCTTAGTCGGTGCCAGATTTACAAGGTGGGCGGCGGTCATAAGAGCATAACTCCAGAAGGAGTGAGGCAAGTTAGTTCTACACATCATCGATCGAACCATATTAAGCAGTGTTCGATTTCTCCTCTCGCTCACGCCATTAAGTTGGGGTGTGCCAGGAAGAGTGGGCAGAGAAATAATTCTGTGCTCCTTCAGATGATTAAGAAATTATAAGCTGAGATACTCGCCACCTCGATCTGGTCGAATTGTCTTAATAGATTTATCGAGTTGTTTCTCTACTTCGTATTGAAACTCTTTGAACTTTTTAAATGTTTCATAAGATAGACATAAGCATATCGACTATAATCGTCAATAAATGAAACGAAGTATCTTTCATAATTTCTAGACATGGTTCTGAAAGGGCCACACACATCAGTGTGTATAAGGCCTAGCAGATCCTTGGCTCGTTCACTAACATGAGTGAAGGAGTCCTTTGTGAGTTTGCCAGCTAAACAAGACTCGAAATTATCAAATGAGTCATGTCCGGTAAGTTCAAGAATTCCCTCGGATTGGAGTCTTTTAATGCGTGTCTTGCTTATGTGGCCAAGTCGACAATGCCATAGAAAAGTATCATTAATGCCAGATTTGATACGTTTAGAAAGATTATATATGTTATTGTCAGTTTGAACGTTAATCTCATAAATACCGTTTTGAGGTTTAGCCTCAAAATAAAAGATATCATTTAAGTAGGCAGAAATAACAATACCATTAAAAACGTACTTAAATCCTTGTTCAAACAATAAAGAAACTAAAATAATGTTTCTGGTTAAACCAGGTGCAAATGAACAATTGTTCAAGACAACCACAAAGCCAGAAGGACATGAGAGATGATATGTTCCAGTTGCAAGAACTGGTACTCTTTTCCCATCACCAACGATGAGCTCCATGTCGCCTTGTTTCAGCTTCCTCCAACTTTTAGGCTCCTGCAAGACATTAATGATGTGGTATCCACATCCAGTATCAAATACCCATGTGTTGCTAGAAATAGTAAAAATTTCAATAACATAAATGAGAATACCTGAAGAGGTGCCCTCACCACTGGCCCTCTACAGCTTCAGCTTGGCTAGATATTCAGGACAGTTATGTTTCCAGTGTCCCATTTTGTTGCATTCAAAGCATTGGCGCTCCTCAGGAGGGGCTGCTTTTGAAGCTTTCTTGTTATTGTTGGTGGCAGGCTTGGCAACAACATTAACCTTCTTCTTGCCTTTGCTATTATAACCTATTTTCTTGGGGTTAGGTTTTTTAACACCAGCAGATCTGACCATCAGAACTTGATTTTTCTTTCCTTGGATATTCATCTCGGCCGTTTTGAGCATACCATGTAGCTCGGCCACTGTCTTCTCCAAGCCATTCATGTTGAAATTCATTACGAATTGAGCATAGGAGCTTGGGAGAGAGTTTAAGATGAAATCAGTAGCCAAGTCATCCTTCATGGGATATCCAAGTTTGTTCATCTGGTCGATGTACCCTTTCATCTTAAGTACATGAGCACTAACAGGCGTGCCCTCTTGCATCGTGCAACGAATGAGCTGAGACATGGTTTCATAGCGTTCTTACCGGGCTTGTTTTAGGAACATGCCCTTAAGTTGCTCAATCATGTCAAAGGCACTCAGGCCCTTTCATCTTAAGTACATGAGCACTAACAGGCGTGCCCTCTTGCATCGTGCAACGAATGAGCTGAGACATGGTTTCATAGCGTTCTTGCCGGGCTTGTTTTAGGAACATGCCCTTAAGTTGCTCAATCATGTCAAAGGCACTCAGGTCCTCCATGCTCTTTTGGAGTTCACGGGACATGCAGGCTAGCATAAAGCAGGCCACCTCAGTGGCATCATCTCTTTGTTTTTCCCAGGCCTTACGAGCGGCAGCCGTGTTACCATCGGGTGCCTCAGGGACTGGTGCATCGAGAACATAGAGCTTCTTGGCCATCTTGAGAACTATTCTTATATTGCAATGCCACGAGAGAAAGTTGGTGTTATCCAGCTTTTCATTCTCAAGGATAGACTTGAGAGCGAAGGAGTTATTAGTATTATTATTTTCAGTAGACATCTGTCAAGATAAGCAAAGAAAATAAATATTATAAAGAAAGTGAAAAGTCCTTATTAATTTATGACCAATTAGAGAAATTAGAATAAGGAGTGAGAATCTAGCTAAATCAGTCACTAATGGTAGTGTGGCATACAACATTAGTAAGTGGGTAACTAGAATGACAATTAGTGTCAATTATGGAAAGATGCTCAACTCTCGTGTATGAGGCCGCTAAGACAAGACATGTCTATGCATTGATACGTTTAGCCTCATCTATGCCCACTTTTAATCTCTTGAGAGCCGGGGCATGTAACAAGAGAGAAAAGTAATAGTCGTCCTAAAACATGTACTTGCGGAAGGGCCGGATGTGTAAACGAAACCCTTGCGCCTTGAAAGGATAAACTACGCATCCAGTGCGGTGCTGTGGCTCCAAACACCGATGTTTCGTTTTATGCTCCAAGTGTTCCTTATAATAGGATGGCATAGACCATCGGTTTTAAATATGGGTTCCAATTTTAGTGTTTACCGAATAGGGTCAAACACAACGAATGATTAAATCATACGTGTGATGTAAAAGCCAGTTTTACTATTTAAAGTAATGACAAATTTGATGAACCCTTTTGTGACACCCGACATTTCAGGTCAATATCCGTACACATTATGAACAAGTTTACATTACAATAAACGAGTTTACATTATAATTATTTTTGTGATTTACGTAATTTCACAAACAAGGACATTAAGGTCCATCAAAAAAAACCCGTACATGGTCTCACTTCATATTTGGTAATTCTAGGAGTTACCGGATCACGTGTTATATACACCGACAAATTCGAACACTAGTGGTTAATTTAAATAACCAGAGAAATATATATTTTATTTCCACAAACTTTGCGTAGAACAATAAATTATTTTCAGAATAAATTTATAATACCGTGGAGGATCTAAACCGGATTTATTTACCCCTTTAAAACTATAATTGATATTAATACCTAAATCTAATTGTTTTATTATTATAACCCAACCTACTCTTTGACTTCTCGGTCGGAAGCCAGAGAAAACCCACACCCCCTCCCTTCACTCGTCCCATACCTTTTCAGTCTCAACATCACGACTCCTCTTCATATTTCTCATTTTCATACGGCAAACATTCCAATTCTCTTCAATTCGAAGTCCAGTTTCAAGGCAAAATCCTACCACAAACCAGTATTTTAAGAAGAATTTCAAGTGTTTCTGCAAAAGAGTCGAGATCATCTCTGTTTTATTTCATCATTTTCATCTCGGTTTTAAGGTAAAAACTCGATATTTTTCATATTATGTTCTTTAAAACCGTAGCTAAACTTACATCTTATTTAAACGCAAGAAAGATAACAAGAAGAGTGTGTCGAATTCAAGTTTAAAACATAAAAATATGCAGGACTGATTCTGTAAAACAGAAGTCCAGTAATCGAAACTAGGAGTTTCGATACCAGTTAACTCAATCGAAACTAGGAGTTTCGATACCTGTTGATCCATCGAAACTAGGAGTTTTGATCGAAACTAGGTAGTTTCGATAGCAAATACTCAATCGAAACTAGGTAGTTTCGATACCTTTTCTCAATCGAAACTAGGTTGTTTCGACTTCTGACCACTCCATCGAAACTAAGTAGTTTCGACACACATATACTCCATCGAAACTAAGTAGTTTCGACACACATATGCCCAATCGAAACTAAGAAGTTTCGACACCTGTACAACAGTCCCAGTTGGGCAGTAACTCAAAACTATTTTATAACAAAGCATGTGTTGGAAAACTAAAACGATATTTAAACAAACACAATCAGATTTACAAGGTCGGTGAACAATTTACAATTAAGACGTTGGTCTTAACAACAATTTACCCTTGGTATCTAGGGTACAAATAGTCAAGGTTGACTACAACAAGTATTATCACAAGTATATACACAAACTCAAGGTGAGTTTCACGGCCCCTTTCTTTTTACTGTTTTCTAATATTTGGGGGAAGAACATACTTCAACTATTTTATGGGATAACAAGAGAATAAGACACGACTTTATGTTTACATGGGATGAGAACAACACATTGGAGGCCGCTAAAGTCCCCTGGAACAACATAGTAACCATTAACTGTAGCCTAGGGTCCTATGAATAGTACTATGGAGAGTGACGTCTCCCGGTCATGGTTAGTCGCGCTAACCACAATCTGGAGGATTTATGGCCGCATAGAATCTGATAACGCTTAATAGGGGCTCACACATGTCATGGTTTGGTTACGCCTCATGTATGAACATATTATTTGTATTCCTAGCTAGTTTACAAATGGGTCAACAATTCTTATTCTGTTTATCACATACAACTGAAACGATTTATGAACAACTGAGTTTTACCAAGAACTATTTGATTAAACCTGTGAACTCACCAACCTCGTGTTGACGATTTTAAGTATGTTTTTCAGGTAACTGAACGTGATTTCAAGGTTAGCAATGTAGATTACATGCATGCACGATGGATACTACTCAAGGAGGATTTCCCTTGTATAACTCATTGAATTGAGTCATATTTGTGAAATCTTAATGTTTTGTAAACTCATTTTACATTTTGTAATGTAAAACTTTAAACTCATTTATGTATCCATTTATCATGTATGTGTTTGCGGTAATCATACGCTTTAGAAACCAGTGAACGTCGCGCCTCGCGTTTCCGCCTTGGCGGGGTGTGACACCTTTCATCTCTCAGGACACTTAATTTTAAATAACTTATTAAAACTAAGTTTGTCGCGACTTGAATAACCAGTTAAAGTTAATAGTTGAGAACTATTAAGTTATAAGTTTTGAAATTAAATTTAGTTTAAATTGCAAAACTTTAGCGGTTATTTATTTTATAAAAACAAGCCAGATGTTATTTTTATAAAATTCTACAAGTTGTAAAATTAGAACTTGTGGTGACATATTGTGACATTTTAAAACTCCTTTTAAAACGTTTGGTGTTTGGTTGGTTTATAATAAATTTAAGTTGTAAAAAAATTAGAAGCAACCATAAAGCAAATAAATATGTAAATCTTTTAGGGCCAAGTTTGTTTGATCTTGCTAGAGCTAGTTAGCAAGACCAAACGGGTCACGGGGTCCACAAAATTAAAACAACCACAAGGATGGACTTCCATGCATCTAGTCGTCTCGGATGACTCCCACTAAATCTATGATTCCTGTTGCGTCTTCAGATTTGTCTTCGGGTTTTTATTACATTACATAAAATAAAGAAACCTATTCTATTACAACTTTGAGCCATCAAAAGTGGGCCAAAACCATAAAACCAAAAACTGAATAATAAACACAAAAACTCAATCACATGGGTCGGGCCAGATTTACATATTCAACACAATCACATACGGGCAATATATTTGGTCAAATAAAATAAAAAATCGACCAAATTAATAAATAAAAAAATTGCCCCAAAAAACAGATTAGATCAGAAACTTTAAGATAGTTAAAGTTTGTGATTAATCTAACCGGTGAAACCAGACCGGTTCCGATTTGCGTGTTATAACCCAGGCTCTGATACCACTGTTGGGATTCAGTGGTGGTCAGATTGACATTTTATTCAAAAACGGATTTTGACAGAGAAATTAATTAATTCAGTTAGTTAATAAATACGCAGCGGAAATATAAAATCATAACCTATTTAACAGCACTGACAAACCGAACAGGATCTGGTTATGAACACGCAAACACGAAAAACAATTAATTTACGATGAGATTAATTATACCTTAGTGGTTAATGATTAACCGATTGAGACACCTAGGTACAACGAACCTATGCTAGATCACGAACTGACAACACGAGAGACGAGTAGCGCCTGGGCTGGCCGGAAACGGGACAACAACGGGGCAGGGTCCGGCTTGGGTTGGTTTGGTGGTTCCGGAAATCACCAAACGAAGTGGGTGGCGAAAACCAAAACCGAAAAAAGGCTCTTTTCTGCCAGTTACCGATCAAAAAGAATATCTCATTTTTTTTATTAGATTTCAATATATATTTATATATTAATTACTCTAATCCTTTTAACCTAATAAAAATCATACCGGGCCTAAACCCAATAGTTAATATTAAAGTCTGAACCCATTTAATTGTTCTAATGAAAGATTAAAACAATATATATAATTATATTCATATACTAGTATAAATAATAATTCTCGTCTAACGAATATATACAAAATATATCGTCTCGCTAACAGTTCGTAATAACAGTTAAACGGGTTAAGTGGATTTAATGTTCGTTGCCCAAGATGTAACTCTTATGGGTCATAGCTTCGACAGTCGCGTTGTCCATTAGGTCGGTCCATAAAATCCAACACCAACATGATAGGGGTGGCATAGGCCCTCTACAGATACCTTTAGTAACGTATTCAATTTGGTTTATTGGTTTTGGTAAGGAAATCTAAAATAACTTGAATTTTGAATCATGATAAGAAAGTAGGAGAGTTTTAGGATACCTGCGACTGGAATCTCTACCGCAAACTCGGTGTAACAAAACACCGACATGAGAGCCGATGCGCCCGAGACCACGTACGATAACACCACCGCCGGACCAGCATCTTCTCGAGCTTCTAGTCCGGTAAGCACGAAGATCCCTGCTCCGATAACAGCCCCCATGCCGAACCACATGAGATCCCACCACGTCAACGTCTTCTTCATCTCCGTCTGGCTTCGCGCCTTCGCATGTCAGAATCCGGTCGATCAGTGAGGAGTCTGCTTCAATGCCGCCGTATAGTTGTACCATGTTTTGAAGGATTCCTCCGGCAGAAAATCACCCTTATGGTACGAACAACCTCTTCTTCTGATGCCCGCCGTCGATTCTTTTTCTTGATTCACCATGATCTTCACACACACACACTCTCTGAATCTGGAGATATAATTCTGAGAGAAAATTGCATTAGAAGTGGAATTATAGGTTTGACGTTCGGCAAATTTAAGGAAACGATAAAAAGAAACGGACGAAAAAGATCCCTTGGTGGATCGGTTCAAATATCATGTATGTCAATTTATTTATTTTAGAGTTAATTACACCGATGGTCTTATGATTCACATGAATTGCAAATTTTGTCCTCAAGTTTGAAGAGTCTACAAGTTTGCTCGAAACACAAATGGTCCATAGAGTAGATGAACATTAAGTTTTTTCGTTAAGTTGTTTCTAAAATCACCATTATACCCCTTCTAATATTAAAAAAAGAAGAAGTTAAAACTCACAATTTAAAGACTGAATTCCCATTATATCCCCATCACTTCCATCGTCTGAACTCTACCACTTCTATCCCGGAACTCCGATTCACAGTAACAACAATTATTGTCCTCCACAAAACAAAATGATCTTCGTCGTCTTCATATCAGGCGATTCAAAAGTGAATGGGGATTGGTCTCGTTTTCCAAAATCTAGTTACTAAATTGAAACAGAAACATCTAGAACTTCAATTTACATGTACGACACTAAGCTGCAAGCACAAATTAATCCAATATAGGAAAACATACTCACCGGAAAACGAAGATCACCGATAAGAAGTAGTAACAATTTAAAAATCATAGTTACTAAATTGAACCCATGTTTTTTTTAATGATTTTGTCATATTTTTTTTTTGTATTAGAAGGGGTATAATTGTCATTTTATACCCAATTAACAGAAAAACTTAACGTCCATTCACCGAAGGGACCATCTATGTTACGTTCTAGTAAACTTGTGCACTCTCAATATACTTTAAAAATTAGGAATTACATGGACCATTCGTAAACTCTTTACTTTATAGAAAACTAGCTTACACCCCCGTGTAGACACGGGATAAAAATATCAATACATAAATTCTTAATTTTTATATATATATTTTACATCTGTAAAAATGTATTACATACGCATGATTAACAACAAAATTCAAAATATATAAAAATTAATATATAATTAGGTTTCGAAAATACGTTAATTACTATTTAATGTAATTTGACTTTCATTACTATTTGATTGAAAATAAAAGTTACATAATTATATTGAAGAGTTTTTATAATAAGAGATAATTTAAAATAAATATATTTTATTAGTATAATTAGTATTTTAATTAAAGGTATATCATTATTAAAATATAAAGGTGTAAAAACACGTGGCATGTAAAAACATTTATTTATTATAAAGTATAGACTAGTATTTTATTATTTTTGTCACATAAAAAATAATATTATTTGAAGGAAAGTATTGAAGAATTGATCGAGAGTTAATCAAACCATATACAGCCACTTGACAATTTTCCAACGTCACAATTATGGAAACAAAATATCTTTTCTTATTAATAATAAATAACTCATTTCCAATAAAATAAACAAAAATATCTTTATTATAAGAATAAATAAAAATCCTATGGGCATACGTGTAATTTTCTGATTTATTCTAAGCATGATTTTCTCGTTTTTCTCCTACTAAATAATAACTAGTTGGTCACGTCTTCGCTCCACGATGGGGTGGACCGGTTTTTAGAGATATTTGAACGCATGTACATGCTCAGCCGAAAAAATAACGTTAAAAACATAACCTAGAACTAAAATATCTGTGACGGTGGATCAATTAAAAAACTTAAACGTAGATGCAGCCGCAAACGTCTATAAAAAAGCAAACCTAAAAAAAACACAAGCGGCAACATCGCTTAAGATCACCAAAAAAATAAAATCAAAGCGGTGCTAAAACCAAAGAAAATAAAACTAAAAAAAGTAAACAAAACTTGAAAGCGTATTCGACGGACTGCACACTCGTGATTCGCTTATACCCACGTTTCGCGGTGGTTTTCGGGCCTATCGTTAATAAAATATAAATGAAAACGTAGGCGCAATAGTAAATTAATATTATTAAAAGAGAAACATAAAACTAAAAATTAAAAAAGAAATTTTTTTTACCGATTCGTGTCATCAAAAACCATAAAAGTTAATACCGCTACGTGTTATGATAATATAAATACCGACAATGATGTTGTTCACTCAAAATATGTTCGGCTCGTGACAGTATCACAATGTTAAGGGCACTCGCTATAGGTAACGATAAAAAAACTCAATTTTGAATATAACTCCGTTTATAAAAAAAATTATATCGAAACGCTGACAAAGAAAAACTAAAACAGTCGCGCCCTCCGTATTAAGGAAAAAGTTAACGAACGAAAGTTGTTAGAGAAAAACACAATTAATAGGAAATGAAACGGGCTAAAAGTGTAATATATATATATATATATATATATATATATATATATATATATATATATATATATATATATATATATATATATATATATATATACAGGGGACGTATCAAATGAAAATCGTTGTTTATTGTGTAAACCCATAAACCCATTTTAGACCACACATTCATTTTCTTTTTATTTTTGTTTATTTTTAATGCTAGAAGGACATTTTGGTCATTTGATCTTTTCTAAAAACCTTAAATATATTCAAACACATTTTTTTTCTCTCTCTCTATTCAAAGAACATGCCTCCTCTTTCTCTCTCTCTCTCACTCTAGATCTGGGACTCTCTCAAAGAACAAGAACATATCTGGGTGTTCTGAACCTCCGACCCTTCAAGCCGCCACTTCTGTCACACCCCCAAATTCAACTAACGGATTTTACCATTTGGGAAGTGACAAACCATGTGACAACTGCGGTTTTCAGGTCCTTACCGTTTCTCGACTTTTTATACGTTATATTTTTTTAATATTATAATTTTATATATTTTTAGTGTTTCTAGGAATTCTAGGAATACTACCTTAGACAAACACTAAGGTCCGAACTAGAAAACCCGGTTAAGTGCATACACTGCGTATACTGCGAACGCGTTAAACAATCGGTAAAAATTAAATTCTCGAAAATAATTTTTATATTTATATTTTAGTTAAGAATGATATTTTATAACATTATATGTGCTAACTTTTGTGATTCTTGATTAAACTAATGATCACAGGTGGTTCTTCCGTTAAAAACCCGGTGTTCACCCGGTATAACTTTTTAAAATTTTTTGAGTTTTTATGTTTTAAAAATATTCAAAATTCATCATTTTAGATACTTAATTTTTATGTTTGATAAAAATGCTTATTTTTAGTGTTTAGGGGTGTAATTTTTATAAAAAGTATTTTTATAAAAAGTGGATATTTTTTTTTATAAAAATGGTCTTTTAAACCTAGAATTCAACCTCCTCTATAAATACCCAACCCCCACCCCATTTTCCCTCTTCCTCCTTCTCCCTCTTGGCCGTAGACCACCACCACCACAACCAAACACCCCCAAATCTCTTCCAAGCACAAGAATAATCCAATTCCAAGCTTTGATTCTTGGTTCCAATGGATTGATGAGCTTTGTTTTAGTGTTTTAAAGGTATTTTAACATGATTTCATCTTTAAAATTTCTGTTTTGATTCTTGCATGTGTTCTCAAGAACACCAAGAACACACACACTACACACACTCACTTTGATTTTCAAGTTTTGTTGTTTTTAAGAGTTTTTAGCTTGAATCTTGTGATTTTAATAAGGATTTGTGGATAAAAACTAGTTTTAATCATCCACAATGAGTTATCTAGTGAAAAACTTGCAAGATTTGATGATCAAAGTGTATGAACACTTGGGTGTTCATACTTGCATTTTCTTGAATAAAAAGAGCATTTTGTTGATTTTTGAGTTTTTGATCTTGGAATTGAACCACATTGTGATTGTAGGTTATAAATAAAGGAAAAATCAGTAGCTTAGCATCAAATTTCATCTTCATTTGTTGATTTTGGAAGGTATAATCCTTGATTAAACTTGTTAATTGTTGAATGTTCAAGAACAAGCATGTTCTTGATGAATTTTTAAAAATTATCGATGTAGCACCCAAAAGTGGTTTTAATCAGTAGAATATGTTTTAAAATGAATATCTGAAAAATTTGGTTATCTAATTCTTTATAGATTATTTATTAAAATTCATACAATTTTAATACATGGAAATTTGGAAAAAAATACTTCTGAGTATTGAAAAATTCTGGAAATTAGAAAGTGATTATTATATGATAAACTAAGACTCCTGTCCAAATGTTATAAAAATTGGAGTTGTTTAAGTATACGTTTAGTATTTATAAATTTTAAATGGACAATTTAGGGTTTATGTACTTCTGGATAAAATCAGGACTTGAAATTTGATATGGGATCGTATATTGACTTAAAACTAATATGGTAAAAATTTGGTAAAGTTTGGATGTGTTTAACTATTTTTCTCGAATTTGTAAATTTTAATAATATTAAATTCATATTAAATAATCTGGATATTGGAAAAAATATGAAAATTGGTCAAAAATTTTTATTTATACATATGATCATTTGGTATAAATTTGAAGCAGTAACTTTATCTTTAAGTATGTTTTTGAAATTATAGTCCATTTAAATTTTATAAAAGTTAATAATTTTGGAAGATTTTTTTTTATATAAAATTGATTTTATAAAAATTCTAAAGGATTTTGGACAGAAGTATAAACCCATTTAAAACATAAAAATTTGACTTTTAAATTGGGTGCTAATATCATACTAAAACCCTAATTTTGGACGAATCGTATTTAAACCGTGGACCGGACTTTACGCGCGAGATCGCGTTTTTGATCATACGAAACCGTGACATGAGATTTTATCAAATGTGATTTTTTTAACTATTGATGTTATTTATTAAAAATCTAAAACTTAAAGTTTTAAGATTATTAATTCATATAAAAGTCGGTTTACAATTTTTAACGGTTCGTACGTACATGCACGGGTTTTGGCTATACAATCAACTGCATAGCCACTTTTGAATTTTGTTGACTTAGCCACACATATTAGGTTTCCTAAATACATTTTGTGTCTACTTATTAGTAGGACTCGGTTAGGATACCATCGTTGGTTGTTTCACTGTTTTACCGCACTTTTTCGCGTTTCACTCTCAGGTGAGTTTTCGCGGCCCCATTTTACTTACTGTTCTACTGTTTTTGGGGGAAAGCTGTTTCGTTTTTATTTATTTATTCACATGTTACATGATACAATGATTACATGAGTTATTTTTATATTTATGCATTAAAGTCCCCAATTTATTTTTGTTGTAATCAATTAGCTGAGCGTAGCCGTTGGGAATTTTGAGTAGTACTACTTGGGTTGACACCCCCGCTCATGGTTTGGTCGCGCCAACCAGACTTGTAGGGTCACGTGGGCGCAAAGTTAGCCAATTATTTTTTTAGACGGTTGTTGGCATAAGACTTCCGTGTGGGGTACTTTATTTTTATTTTGTCTAGGCTTTGATTACGGCTCATGGTAATATGTTATCTAATACATGTGTACTGACTTTGGATTTTTATAAACTTTTATAGAGTCGTAAAACCTGCGATTCTCACCAACTATTTATATAGTTGACCCGTTTTTGAAACATGCTTTCATGTAAACAGAAATGGAGATAAAGTTCATGGGGGCACGCTTTTGTTTAGATTTTGTGGTTTCACTTTGGAACAAACTTAGTACCTATGACTTTGGTTGTTTATAAGACGTTCCTTTTATTGTTTGAATTCCGGATATTGTATGACTTCTTTTAATTTTGGGTTTAGTAATGGTTCTTTTGTAAATTGCGATGTACCCATTAGCATTCTCTTGCGCCTAAGTGTTCGATGCTCCGCTCTCGTCTCACCTCCGTGTTTCCGCCTTCGGCGGGGTGTGACAGACTTGGTATCAGAGCACTGGTTATAGAGAATTAGGTTTACCCCGACTCGAACCTAGACTATGACCTTAAGAAACATTGTAAAGAACCTTAGGAACTATGTGTGCATTGCATATCATTTCACATTTCTTATTCTTACTAGCTTTACGTTCTCCGTCACAGCATGTCTAAGTCTTCAGCATCTTCATTTTAGCAGTACTTCTCAGACGATGAGGCTGATAGCTTTAACAGTTTCCCTCTTGTACCTGTCCCTACAGCATCAGGTGATTGGAGTGTGCCCGAGCCAAATCATACGTCAGAGGAGGATCCGTCGGAGCACTATGTGCCCGGTGAGTCTAGCTACGCGACCAACTCAGAGGATTTAGGGAGCCGTCTACCCTCACCTACTTCAGTCCTACCCCCTTCCAGGGTAGCACCAGTGACTGTTGTTCTACACCCTGCTGTAGATGCATAATATGTCCCTAATCCCTTGTAATATGTATTTCATCTATGTTTAATGTAATTATTTGATGTAGTAATGAAATTACATGTTTATCCTTAATGTTTACTCATATATAATGACTGTGTATTAAACGATCTGATAAATAGCGATAACGTTGATCAATCGTGCTAATGAAAGGCCCATTCGCACGAATGGATCATGAGAATGATCCATTCGCGCGAATAGCTCATGAGAATGATTCATTCGCTAGAATAAGTCATGAGAATGATTCATTCGTACGAATGAACCATTCTGATGATTCATTCTTAAGAATGAACCATTCTGCTGATTCATTCGCACGAATGAGTCCATTCACATGGCTCATTCGTACGAATGGCCTCTGCACTATATATATAACTTTCACTTCATGAGCACATACAACACGGAAATACAACAGATATACACATAGAGAGACTGACCAGAGCAGAACCAACAAAACACAAACTCTCTGCACCTGTATTGTCGAATCTCTGTCCGTTGAGAGTTTCCAGGTCTTGTATCCAACTTCTCTACACCAAAGGGTTGATAGAAACCTTCGTCTCGACATCTAATCCGCTCGTTTCTTAAGACCCGATCCGTGTCATAGATTGGATTGCCAATCAAATCGGATTCCGCACGATTTGGTTCGGTTAATGTGTTGAATCATTGGATCAAGGTAGATCCCGATCCAACAAAGTGGTATCAGAGCTGTGTGCTCTAGATTCAACATAGAAAATCTGATCTTGCCTTTAAATCTTGCTTTTTCTATCCTCTTGAATGTTATAAAGATCACTTGATCGTTGTTTAGCCACATTTAAATCTTGTGATTATTGTTTCTGAGTGATCTGATCATCTCAATTTCCAGATCTGATAAAAGGATCAATCATTGGTGCTTTTTGGTGCAAAAAAGTCAAACTGCTCTCTGTCGTACGAATGGCTACTATGATGAACTTCATTCGCACGAATGGCTCCTACCATTCGCACGAATAGATCAAGTCTCCCGCTCATTGTTCAAACTTCCAAACGCACGAATAGAAATTCCATTCGCACGACTAGAAAATTCCATTCGCACGAATAGAAAATTCCATTTGCACGAATAGATAATTCCATTCGCACGAATAGATAATTCCATTCGCACGAATAGACCCATTCGCATAAATCTCTTCTGAAATTTTTTCAAGTTTCGAAAAACTTCGTTTTTTACAATGTCGGACTTAGCCTTTGTTGCCAGTCAGAACAGCAAAATCCAAAACTTGTTATTAATCGATAATGAAGCTGGAAATGCTAACAAGGCTCCAAAACTCATGACAATGGACGAATATCATCACTGGAAAAACAGGTTTGAGATACACATTAATGGAGTTGATACAAACTTATGGATGATGATAGAGAGTGGATATCAAAAGGTGTTGAATGAGGATGGAAGTACTGTTTTTCTTTCCTTTTTAAGTGAACAACAAAGGAAAGATTATGACTTAGAAAAGAAGGCATATGCTATCCTATCTCAGGCCATGTCAAGAGAAATATTTCATCAATTCCGGCAGTTTACATCTTCAAAATCTCTGTGGGATGCCTTAGAACAACGTCACGAAGGAAATGCTTCGTTGAAAGCTATCAATGCTAAGGCCATTAAGAAGGAATTTGAAAATTTCATGTATATTGGGAATGAGTCCTTAGATGATCTATTTGAGAGATCTATCACTTGTTGAGTGAATTGCATGCCCATGGGGTCAAAACAACAAAAGAAGAAAAGGTTCAATGCTTGGCAGATGCGCTACCACCAAAATGGGATTCATTCTTGATGGTTCTCAAACAAAACAATACTCTTGAAACCATTGACATAAATGAATTTCTTCAGAAATTGAGAGAACAAGAGGTGATGAATAAGTGGAAGTTAAAGAGAGGCGTACAAGCTCAGGATCCTTCATTGTACTATTCTACATCAACTCAACAAAATGCTCCTTTGCAGACTGCGTTTGTATCAAACACGTCAAATGTTTCAGCCAGCCAGTCTTCAAAAGCTCACGCTTCAGTTTCTTCAAGCTCGGTTCCACAGCAGGGAAATACTGCTAGTACTCCTCAACCAAGCCCCATTAAATTGCAATCAGACAACTTCGACAAAGTTACTATCGAAGTGGCCAAGGAACACATGGCGCTGTTGTCTACCGTTGTCAATTCATATGACAGTCTTGTTGCTGGACAGGTTGGAAACAGTCATCTGACAGCAGAAGACTATGCTCAGATTGATAAGGATGAAATGGATCGAATTGATATAATGTGGGCTCTTGCAAGTGCAGTCAGAAGAGCGAGAGATTATGTAAAAAGGACTGGTAAAACTCTCGAAGGGAACAAAGACACTACTTATGGATTTGATCTGTCTGCTGTTGTTTGTTTTAACTGTGGTGAGAAAGGGCATTTTGCTAGGCAATGTGAAAAGCCTAAACAGACTGGAAACCGCAACCCTTTCAACAACCGTCAAAGCCAACCGAAGCCACAAACTCAAAATACAGAAACAAACATTGTTCCAGTTACTCTTACACAAGATAAAGGCACTTCAAGTGGAACAAAAGCTATGGTTGTTCAAACAGATGAGACTGTTGATTGGTCTTTTAAATTTGGAACTGATGGCAGTTCAGGGGATGGAGCTTACATGGCAAAGACTGTAGAAATCAATGAAGAATCAGATTCTGATGCTGAGAAAGAGATTGCTTCAGAAAGTTCATCAGCTGCAGACGACACATCTTCAAACAGTTCTGGCTTCACACCTGAGAATGAACATAAATCATCTGTCGTCTCTTCAGGTCAATCAACAGCTGATGTGGATACTAACAATTCCTCTTCTGAATCTACCTGTAGCTGTGCTTTTATGGTAAAAACATCCACAGGCATTCAGGTAAATTCTGAAAGTTTTGAAAGTGAGTCTGAATCTCAACCGTGTTTAAATTGTGATGAACTTGAAAAGAAAATTGAGACACTTAAAAGTCACAACACAGATTTAATTGCTGATTTAACTAATTGTCTTGAAGCAAACCGTGTTTTAAAGGGAAACGAACTTGCCTTCAAAAACAAAATTGATCTTTTAAACAGGCAAGTTCATGAATTAGAAATCTGTGTTATCAACAAACAAAATGCCATCACTTTTTATTTAAACACGATTGATGAAACAAAGAAAAAGCTGGTGCTTGTCGAGTGTGATTATGAAACTCTAAATCAAAAGTTGAAAAGTTATTCAAACTCTTCTTACCTTCTTGATTACATGATTTCACGGTCCACTCCAGGACAGAAAAATGCTGGGTTTGGGTATAAAAATTGTCCTCCACCGGTGTTGAATACCATGGTAAACACACCGGATGATAACCCAATCATTGACTTTAAGGTCAAAACGCCACTTGTCGTTGATCCAAGCGAAAACAAAATTTCTCAACAAAAGGTTGACGATAATGGTGCTTCGACCTCAAAGTCCCAGTGTGTTGATGGAATAGTAGAAGAGTGGGATGAAGACGACGATGAGTGCCCTACTCGTGGTTTGGGACACAATAGCTCGTCTGCTCCTCAGAATGACAGCATTGGTATTTCAAAATCTGCTTCTAAAACTGTTTTTAAAATTAAACAAACCAATTGCCGTCCAGCTTATCCCACTACTTCTAATCAGAAGAGTCAAGTAACCAAAGCCTCAATCAAAAAGGTTAATTTTGTTAAAGCTGGAGAGTCTGTTAAATCAAACAAGTCACTCTCTTCAGCTGAACAAAAAGAAACTAAGGCTGGTGGTTCAAAATCTCACCAAAGTGAAAATCAATACAGATCTCCGAGGATGGTTGAGCGGAGATACTGTTTTGAGTGCGGTACAAAAGGACACATTGTTGTCAACTGTCCTTATCTTCAGAAGCCAAGTAAAAGAGTTAACAATTTTTCAGAAAATAAACAAAAGGTTTTAAAGTCAAAATCTAACTCTTTTACCCAACAACAAGTGCATCAAAAGAAAGTTAAACAAAAGATGCATGACTTGTTGGTCTCTGATTCGAGTTCCACACCTGTACAAATCGTTAAGCAATCCACTGTTTACCACAAACAGTCGTTGCACAAAGAACATGTGTGGAAAGCAAAATCAGATGATGCTTCTGACGACGGTACTTCAAAGTCAGGTGGTTGTTCCAAAAATCCACAAGGACAATGGATGGATTGTACGGTTGTAGATGAGTCTGGAAAATCCAAGACCGTAAAGGCTTGGGTTCCTAATCTAAACTAATTTTTATCAATTACGTTCATGTATATATTTTCTTTCTTGCGTTTATTAAAAATCTCAAAAACTCAAAAAGATTTTTCATTTTGAAATTTTAGGGGGAGAAAATGTCAGTAAGAAAATGATCTCTCGCTGAGAAAAATGATAGTACACAGACGCTAGTTTTCTGAGACTCCAAAAAGATTTCTATTTTGTGTACAGTTTGTTAAAAAAAAAAAAAAAAAAAAAGATTTTCCATTTTTGTACAGTCTAAAACCCAAAAACATCTGAAAAACTCAAAAATGAGAAATCGTATCCAACCTTTGGGAAGTGATGGCACACTAACCATATGTATGAAGCACATTGCATTTAATGTCATAGTGAATAGTCACACTAAGTCGACATGTGATGCATTGATAGGCTTATCTTACTGAATCTCGACCATTGATGATAAATCAATACCATATTAGATATTGTCTTGTGAGTCACATAATGGTGAAAGGATTGACGAAAATCAACAATAGAAACTGAAGGTGTTTCTCATTCTGTGCACACCAGTTATCATCGGTTTAATGAGATATCAGAAAGTAGTTATAAAATTAAAAATTAGATTCTGAAGTCGTATACGTGCCATATTTCCTTGTAAATACCTGGCTGAAGCCGTCCATGCGATTAAGAATAAAATAAAAGTATGAATCCGAATCCGTATATGTGCCATATTACCGGGTTGCAGCCTGGTTGAAGCCATCCATGGGATAAGATGAACACAAACACCGTTAGCTGTATACGTGCCATATTGCCTTGTAAATACCTGGCTGAAGCCGTCCATGAGCTGATGGCTGTCACTGTGAATACTAAAAAAAAAAAAAAAAAAAAAAAAAAAATTTGGTCTAGTAAAGAAGCAACAGGGAATAACTGAGATCTCATGAATTTATGATGATTGGTTAAGTAAGTTGTGCTGATTTGAAACATTAACATGTTTTGAAAAGTAATTCAAGTCAATTCTTAACTAGTGTGGGACACACAGATAATGGACTTAATCCTTCAAGATCATCTTGTAAGTGTTGAGAAAAGGTCTGCATAAGTTTAAGATGGACAAACATATCAATGATCGCATTTTGACTAAGTGTACTTAAAGCTCAGATAATTTGCAATGTTGCTGATTGCTATGAGTTTAGTACTGATCCTATGTTCGGATCTTTCTCACAAAAAGATGTGTAAATACCATTGTATAGTTGTATCTACAAAATTCAAAATGTCTCAGATCATTAGTCACTAAGTCTGTATGATTTCTCATAAGGATCATTCTTACTAAGACATGCGTGTATATATCTTGTTGATATTATTTTCAGTATTACATATTCAAAAAATCCAAAAAGATTTTAATTTTTCTGAATTTTAGATTATCTGATAAGACTCGAACGACTGTTATCAACCAAATTTGAAAACCGCTTGACTCCCTGATTGATCAAATCGTTCCTGTACTTCATAAACTATTCCAAAACTTCATAATTGATCCCTCACTTCATAATCAAATTGTTGTCAAGACCAGTGTGGTCGGATACCTCATTT
The DNA here is from genome assembly GCA_023525975.1 of Smallanthus sonchifolius. NCBI lineage: Eukaryota > Viridiplantae > Streptophyta > Magnoliopsida > Asterales > Asteraceae > Smallanthus > Smallanthus sonchifolius. The sequence continues at coordinate 33,443,929 of CM042045.1, forward strand.
AACCTGAAAAGTTTAATTTACTAAATGAGGTTATCCATTCGTACGAATGGATGAGCAGAATGGCTCACTCGTACGCATGGATGAGGAGAATAGATCATTCACACGAATGAGTGGCAGAATGAATCAAATCTGGTTCACTCGCACGAATGAGAGTCCACTCGCACGAATGAGAGTCCACTCGTACGAATGAACCAGGCCATCCTATAAATATGCCATTCATTCGCATGTGCAGCATCATTCGCACAATTCAAAATCTGCATTCGCACGTCTGTTCGATCAATTTCTGATTTTGAACAAAACTCCGTCAAATCACGATATTCGATTTCTTTTTACAGGTATAAATCTACAAGTATTCATCAAGTGTATACCGATTCGAGGATGTTCGACTAGATTTAGGGCTCAAAACGAAAACCAAACCTAAAATCTTAAAATCTGACTTAATAAACCAATTAAAATGTCGAATATTGGTTGAAAACCATAGTCGAGTGTGTTGATGTCTTTTTCGACAAATCTTTTCATGTGTTGGTTGATTTTTGGACAATTTGGATCGCGACCCGTCTGTCATACGAATGGACACATTCTTCATGATCATTCGTACGAATGAATGCTCATTCACACGAATGAATGCTCATTCACACGAATGAATGCTCATTCACACGAATGAATGCTCATTCACATGAATGAACGCTCATTAACACGAATGAAGACTCATTCGCACGAATGAATACTCATTCATATGAATGAAACTCATTCGCACGAATAAATAGGCAGAATGATCCATTCGCACGAATGAACCAACTTTTAGGGTTCATTCGTACAGAGGGAAAATGGTCCAAAAGTTCATATTTCCAAAATCTTGCATGTACTGATCTGATGTGCTTCATGTTTTTGTGTTTGCAGACTGATCGTTATGGCGCACAGAGCTCCAGTTGTTCTTAAAGCTTCAACAAAAAGCAACATTTGTGCTTACATGATCCCAACTTCAAAGAATGCAAGACCGTTTATTGGAATGATCGAGTTCTTGTCTCGATCCAGGATAGCCCATGCTATATCTTATATCTGCACTCCCTATGCTTCTCATCAACGGGAATTCTGGGCCACAGCTGAAATAGACTGTGAAGTTTCTCCAACTGTGATACGGGGAAAGATTGCAGGACAGGAGGTTATTGTATCTGCCTCTCACATTCGCCGATTGTGTCAATTCGGTGATCATCCTGAAGATCCAGTGACACTGGATAAATATCTGGTCCGTGGATGCTTCATGAGAATAAAGTACGACGGGAATGTCGCCGAAGGCGTTCTCAACTAGGCGAACCTCTGTCCCCAGTATAAATATCTAGGACACGTTCTTCTTCACTGCCTCGGTTCCCGTCGTGGCGGATTTGATGATATGCGCGAAACAATACAGAGCGCATTTGTGGCACTAGTGTTGAACATACCGTTCAACTTTTCAGAGATGGTGTTCACACACCTGAAGGAAAACATCTCGCTAAAAGGGGACAATGCGTATCTTATGTACCCCCGATTCTTACAGATGATAATCGATGACCAACTTCCTCTACTGCCACGATCCGATATTGACATGATAAGGCTGGAGCATATGACTGATGTCACACTAAACCGGGTACAGACTTATAGGGGAAGACCAACCACATAAACGCCTTATTGGACATCTGGCAAATTCTGATTATATGGCACCTGCAAACAGAAATTGGCGTCACGATAATAGTGATTCTGACAGGGAGGATATTGTTGTGCCTCCAGCTGACGACCAAGATGGTCAGGGAGGTGGTGGCAATGCTCCTAATGTTCCATCTACCGCTGCCACCACTCCTACTGTTACTGCTATCGATTCATCCCTTCCAACTAACCCAGAAGACGTTAACCTGGACACCGTCCTGTTTACTGATTCTGAGGAAACTGAAGATGAATTCGAAATCAGTCAACAAGGGGCAAGATTGGTCGCCACAAAACGAAAGAGGGGAGCAGATCAAGGAAGCTCAAGGGTTAATGATGATGACGTCAGGGATGCTGACTTTGTCCCTGACTGTCCACAAGTATCTGCTGCTCCTTCTTCCCAATCTACCCCAGTCAAGAAAGGAAGAATGAAGAGAATGGCCAAACGCCAAAAGTTCAAACTTGTCAGAAGGACGGAGAGCACCTCTGCTACAACAGCAACTGCCACCAGGTCTGAGGCTCCAATGTCAACATCCATGCCTCAGACACAAACTGTGCCTCCGATTCCTCCTCCCATCTACACGACTGCTCATACATCACAGCCAGCCATTACTCGAGCTGAGTCATCAACATCATTGCCGACTATTTCGTTGAACGATCAAATCATCACTCTAAACAGCTTGGTACTGCAGCTTCTGGCTCAAAATCAAGAACAGTCAAAGCGTTTAGATCTTCAGGGCTCGCAGATCAGTCAGTTGACTCTGCAAAATACTGAACAAGCCCAAGCCATCACAAGTCTTTCCAATAGATGCAATGATCAACAAGCCCTCCTTCTCACTGCTACAAACCAGAATCAACAGTTGTCTAAAACTGTTGATGCACATGCTCAGAGAATACAAAGGATAGAGGAGGAAAATAAGAGACTGTTGGAAGACTTAGAAAGCAGAAGGGACACGACACCCAGAATTGAGGGTGCTCGCAAAGATGGTGATGATGGTGACGATGATGATGATGATGATGATGATGACGAGGATGATGATGGTGACGATGATGATGATAATAATGACAAAGATAAGGATGATGGTGCCAATGCTGGTGCTGCATCAAGTGCTTCAAAGACAGCAGAAGCAGAGGCACGCACTAAGCAAAAATCAGACAAATCAGAAGGCCCATCATCAGATACACAAAAGGGCACTGAAGGTTGATAGTTTTTTGTTTTAAATGTTTTAAGTTGTCTTTTTGTAAATATTAGATTATTATGTAAATAATTTCAGTTTTATTTTGATTAAATCAATGAAATTTAAAATTCTCACATGTTTATTTTTTGTTTGTTTATGAAAATAGTTTTGGATGTGATGCCTCTCAAGCAACAACCTTCAAAGTTAACTTATGTGCTTGACATGCAAGGGATCATCCAACATTCAGTTATTTATGACAAAGAGGAAGGGGAAATCGTGCATTGCTTGTCAAAAGAACAGATTGCCGAGCTATTTCAAATGAATCCTGACGAAGTCATTACTAAAGAGGCATCTGTTTCAACAACTGATTATCCCTCTTCTGACGAACTAGAAGACGTTGATGAGGTTGAAGTCGAAGACATCACTGATCAAGAATATCCAAAGTACACATCAGTAGATGGTGATGATCTTCCCTCCTTCGTGGACTTATTCACTCAGCAGTCCGACGAGGAGGTCAACCGCATTATTGACAACAAACAGGATGAAGCCGGTCCCTCCACTATTGACATTGACGAGCTGAATGAACGTAAAATTCAGTGGATGGAATACATGGCCGAATTAAAAAAGATCTCAAAGTCCTCTCCTCCAACCAAGTACACTAAAGTTTATCGACTCAAAGGACACAAGTCTGATGGTCGTGTAATCAGTTGGGCATACTTCAACGACTTAAGCTGCTATGCTATAAAAAGAGAGAAGGGCATACAATATTTCAGGTACCCTCATGATTTCAAGACGCTGCCCGCATTTGAAGTAAATCAATTGGCGCGTCTAAAGCTTCTATACAGCGAATCTTCCGGTCTATCCGAATGGTTTGAACGTCAATTACAATACGAATACCGGAAGAAGTGGGTGAACTTCAAGCCACAAATGCCTACACGTTACATTCATAAGGAAAAGGTTCATCCAGTCACCAAGAAGCCCCTAATTGTCTTAAAGTGGAAGCCTCCAACGATCATGAAGAAGATTCCTTTAAGGAAAATGATCCAGGACTTCTCAGATCAGTTCAAATGGTGGTACTATGATGGGCGTACTGGTGAAGCTGTTATAGTGCTTTGTAAAGAAGGGTCATGGGAGACCATCAGGGTCTTTGATCCCTTGTGGCTGACCAACTTGTCTGAACAAGATGTTACAACTCTATACAAGTGTCAACCGTTTTTTGAAGTTGCAGATATAGACCAGGCGTTGCAGTATGTGAAAGTAATACGTATATGCTTTGCTTTTGACATACACGCCGGAGTTAACTGGAAAACTCGTACAAAAGAGATGTTGAAGACCAACTAATGTTAGTTAGGTCATTTTGAAGGGATCTAGGTCCAAGGGGGAGTATGTAGATGCATAATATGTCCCTAATCCCTTGTAATATGTATTTCATCTATGTTTAATGTAATTATTTGATGTAGTAATGAAATTACATGTTTATCCTTAATGTTTACTCATATATAATGACTGTGTATTAAACGATCTGATAAATAGCGATAACGTTGATCAATCGTGCTAATGAAAGGCCCATTCGCACGAATGGATCATGAGAATGATCCATTCGCGCGAATAGCTCATGAGAATGATTCATTCGCTAGAATAAGTCATGAGAATGATTCATTCGTACGAATGAACCATTCTGATGATTCATTCTTAAGAATGAACCATTCTGCTGATTCATTCGCACGAATGAGTCCATTCACATGGCTCATTCGTACGAATGGCCTCTGCACTATATATATAACTTTCACTTCATGAGCACATACAACACGGAAATACAACAGATATACACATAGAGAGACTGACCAGAGCAGAACCAACAAAACACAAACTCTCTGCACCTGTATTGTCGAATATCTGTCCGTTGAGAGTTTCCAGGTCTTGTATCCAACTTCTCTACACCAAAGGGTTGATAGAAACCTTCGTCTCGACATCTAATCCGCTCGTTTCTTAAGACCCGATCCGTGTCATAGATTGGATTGCCAATCAAATCGGATTCCGCACGATTTGGTTCGGTTAATGTGTTGAATCATTGGATCAAGGTAGATCCCGATCCAACACCTGCTACTCCCGCTGTTGGACGGTCACTGTTTCCTGGATCGACCTTCGAAGTCGGAGGATCATCTTCTAGGACTGCACCTGTTATTATAGAGTTATCATCAGATGAAGAGGAGGAGCCAGAGGACACCAGGACTAATAGGGAGGTACAGATGGATGAGTTAGTGGAGGATTATGCTGGACACGAGACGAGACTGAATCATCATCATACTATGTTGGAGGATGTTCTAGAGAGGATACCAGAGCTATATCAGTATGTTACTACTCTTCAGGCGTCAGAACTGAACAGGAACCAGCGCATGGATCGATTTGAGAAAAGGGTCTACTCCAGAATGGCTATTTTTGTGGCTTTTCTTGTTTTACTGGTTGCTGTTGTGTTAGGTTTCTATTTCAGACACTGAGCGACATGTACTCATGTCCTTTTGATGGGTTACAAAAACTTAATTTTTGGGGGTATTGGCTTAGTTCTAACTAATGCCTAATTTTGTAAAATTATTACTAGCTCTTGTAAACCCTAGCTACTATCTATGCTTTATGAAGCATTTTTATAAATCTTTTGATGATGGAATGGAACAATATTTTGGATGATTATTTGTATGTTATAAACTTCATTTGGTTATTATTTGTGTATTGTTACCATTCTTATTTGTTACCTTGTGTACATGATTCGGTTAAAAATTTTATTGTCATTCTCAAAAACATATCTTTTATATATGGTTTGTTTACTATGTTTTGAGTGATTTTTAATCAAGTATTTTCATTTATCAAACTCTCATCAAATTCCTGTCCGTTTCCATTTTTAGAAAATGCCACAGAGGAGGGATCCTCAGCATAATGAGACAGAGAATACTCAGCCGGATTTGGAACAGCTGATAAATCAAGGGATTGATGCGGCTATACCAAGAATAGTGGCACAAATCACCGCAGGGTTAATCAGGAGTGCTGACAGCACTAGTGGTGGTGCTTCTAGCAGTGGTGGAGCCGGTGGTGGTGCTGGTGGTGGCACAAATACTGGTAATACCAACCACGGATGCACTTTTAAAGACTTCTCTGCAGGAAAACCTTTGGATTTTTATGGTAGTGAGGGAGTAGTTGGAATTGTTCGTTGGATAGAAAAGATGGAGTCTGTCATAAAAATCAGCAACTGCTTGGATAATCAGAAGGTTAAGTATGCTGCTTGCTCTCTACAGGGCGAAGCCCTAACATGGTGGAATTCTCAAGTTGATGCGTTAGGAGAACAGGTTACTGATAAACTGACTTGGGACGAATTTAAGAAAATGTTGATTGAGGAATATTGTCCTCGAAATGAAATAAAGAAGATTGAAGTTGAGTTTTGGAACCTAGAAATGGAAGGAGCAGAAATCTTGGTTTACACAACTCGATTCCAAGAGTTATCCCATTTGGTGCCACATCTTGTGACACCCGAATCTAAAAGGATTGAAAGGTATATATGGGGATTGGTGCCCCAGATTCGGGGAATGGTTACTTCAGCCAAACCTTCTACTATGAAAAGTGCGATCCAATTGGCAAGTGAATTAACTGATGAGATGGTGAGGAATGGAATTTTGATTAAGAAAGGAACAATTGGAAAGAAACAAGAGGAGAAGGCTATGAAGAAATCTACTGGTGGTCTGTAAGGCCCCTTTTTCCCAGGTGACCTCACTTGTTGGATTTACTCATAAACATAGTCATAAAATACTGAATTTATATTAAAAACATTCGTCATCCAATTACATAATCATAACAGCGGAAGTCTTTACAATTAAAAACATAACATTGTTCAAAGACATATAAAACAAAAGAGGGATGTCAGTCTCGTGCCGGGTAACCTCCACGCCATCGCACGACCTCATCTTCCTTTACCTGAAATGTATACTAAAAGTCGGCTAACGCCGGTGAGTTCTAGTTTAATGCAATTAGGTATAAACATTCTTTTCTTTATAAGTATGCATAATTATATATATACGTTTATATAAGTACACATTGACTTGAATTGCTTCTCATCTATCATTCTTCGCAAATACATATAGATATATATTCACATCATTGGTCTCATTTATTTTCATAACTTTTGCTTCTCTTTCTTCTTTATTTTGTGATTACATATATATATGCATTCACCTTTTCTTTTCTTTTCTTTACATTCATGGGTAATACTCTTAAGGGTGATCAACCCGTCTTTTGGTTGCGAAGGTCACAAATACAATCGCCGCGGTCCATCGTCATGGCCCACCTATACTTACAACCGTCCGGCAACAAGTGCCGTCCGTCATTTTATTCTTAACCGTCCGGCAACCTTTGTCCGTCCGTCATGACTTACAACCGTCCTACCGTCGTAGGCCGTAATTCGCCCGTCTACCTGAAGGTATCCGTTTCCCATGCGACTATTATTTATACAACTGTTCTACTATAAGATGCCAATTTTTCTTAGATCGTCCGTTAATAACTTTAGTACGTACTAGCTGATGAAGGAACGCTCTTGTGGCATTCGTACGTCCTAGCTGATGAAGGAACGCACTTGTCCCGGTTGTACGATAGTCACATGGTCATCCGTCTTCCGAAGTAGCCGTTATCATCGAAGCGTCCATAACGTTTTCTTATACTTGGCAAGCGATATATACATGGATATAAAGCAAGATTTCTTCTTTACACGTTATGTCATACTTTCGTTCATTCTTTAAAAATCATACGTTTCATTCTTTATTCATAATTCTATTTCGTGTAAAGATATATATATATATATATATATATATATATTTGTATACCACGTATGATCACATTGACATTCATAACTGTTATTCAATTAGTGTATACATTTCAGCCCCAAAACATTTAATAAGGTTTGCACATAATATAGAAAGGGGGCACATAGAACTCACCTGATGAGTAGTTCCTGTAATACACTTAGCTGGTTACTGATCGTTACTAATGTCACTCCCGATATGTATAATAAAGTCATACTCGTAAGGTAGTGCTACTAGACATTGCTATGCCTGAACCTAGTAGTTTCGATGGATTGGTCTATATCGAAACTTGGTAGTTTCGATAGGTTGCTTTTGTCAAAACTTGGTAGTTTCGATAGGCTGCTTCTGTCGAAACTTGGTAGTTTCGATAGGCTGCTTCTGTCGAAACTTGGTAGTTTCGATAGGCTGCTTCTGTCGAAACTTGGTAGTTTCGATAGGTCTGCACTTATCGAAACTATAGTTTCGATGGGTCTGCACATATCGAAACTAAGTAGTTTCGATGGGTCTGCACATATCGTCTTCCCCAAAATCCGAAGTTTTTGCATGCACGTCTGATCGAGTCAATATCTCAACTTTCTTAGATCAAAATGTTCGGTTTTCATTCTAGATGCTATACCTAAGCTCATTTCCAAGTTTCATCCGCAAAATTGTTATCTTTTTAGCGAAAACCCGAAAATCCCAAATTAAACAAAAACTCAGATTATGGTCGAATCGTTACCTGGATTGTGATTCTGATTCGGAGGTTTTGCTCACGAGTTCAGTAGTAACGTGCTCCTTCAGTTTCGTGTCGATCCGTCGACTTTCTCTCTCTAGACCCAACTCTCCTTTCTCTCTCTATCTTGCAGGTGTTGGTGAAAAAAATGAGAGCTTCAAGGCTGTCTTGGCCTTTATATACTCGGGCTTCGCTCGGCCCGTTGGAGCCGAGCCCAAGCCCGCTCCCTTTTGTTTAAATATTCTGACTAAATCATCGGTCTCGCTATATTTATTCGTTTTTATTATTTTTGGGATGTTACAAGTCTACCCTCCTTAAAGTGGTTTCGTCCTCGAAACTGCTTATACGTTAAACAATTGAGGATATAGTTCCCTCATTTCGTCTTCTTTCTCCCATGTAGCTTCTGACCCTTTTCTATGCTTCCATTGTACTTTAACTAACTGAATCGACTTATTGCGTAGTCGTTTCTTAGCTCGGTCAATAAAGGCTATCGGTTCCTCTATATAATTTAGACTGTTATCCACTTCGATCTCGTCGTAAGGTATGTGAGCGGTGTCGTCAGCTAGGCACTTGCGTAAGTGTGACACGTGGACCGTAGGGTGTATTCCAGTAAGCTCAACGGGTAGGTCGAGTCTGTAAGCAACTTGACCCACTCTCGCTAGAATCTTGAAAGGTCCGACAAACCTTGGACTTAGTTTGCCACGCTTTCTGAAGCGGATGATTCCTTTCCATGGTGATACCTTTAACAGTACCATGTCTCCTACTTGAAACTCTAAATCCCTCATTCTCTTATCCGCGTATGATTTCTGTCTGTCCTTTGCGGCTTTCATTCGAGCCTTGATTTGATCAAATTTCTCGAAAGTAGTTTTGACCACTTCGAGACTTGCAAAATCCTTCTGTCCAATTTCCCCCCAACAAACCGGGGTCCTACATTTCCTCCCATACAACATTTCAAATGGCGGCATGCCAATAGTCGAGTGATAGCTGTTGTTATATGAGAATTCTGCCAATGGTAGATGGCTGTCCCAGCTCCCACCGAAGTCAATGATACAGGCCCGGAGCATGTCCTCCAAGGTCTGAAAGGTCCTTTCCGATTGTCCATTGGTTTGGGGGTGGTAAGCGGTGCTGATGTTCAGTCTAGTGCCCATTGCTTCATTGAATTTCTTCCAAAACCTTGACGTGAATCTAGTATCCCTGTCGGACACAATCGACAGCGGCATACCATGTCTGCTTACAATTTCCTTGATAAATACTTCTGCTAGTCTTTCTGACGAAAAAGTCTCACGTATTGGCAAGAAGTGAGCACCTTTCGTCAAGCGGTCGACGATCACCCAAATGGTATCATTGCCTTTAGCTGTTCGCGGTAGCTTGGTAATGAAGTCCATCGTGATCTCCTCCCACTTCCATTCCGGTATTGGTAGAGGTTGCATTTTGCCGCATGGTTTCTGGTGCTCGGCCTTAACTAGTGAACACGTTAGGCACTTGCTCACGTATTCTGTCACATCATTCTTCATGCCAGGCCACCAGTATTCTTTCTTCAAGTCTTGATACCTTTTGTTTGTCCCGGGGTGGATAGAATAGCGAGACTTATGGGCCTCATCGAGTATTTTGGCTCTAAGCTCGCCAATCTTAGGTATCCACATTCGGCCAAACCTAGTTCGTACACCGTATGCATTTGCATCCAAATTCCCTTGTTGTCCTACTATTCTTTCCCGTTTTATATTTCCTTCTAATAGCGCTTCGTCTTGTGCCTTTGATATTTCACTCATCAAATCTGGTGTTATAATCAGCTGACACACTTTGATCTGTATAGGTTCCGATTCTTCCTTTCTGCTTAAAGCGTCAGCCACCACGTTTGCTTATCCTGGATGGTACAATATCTCACAGTCATAGTCCTTCAGTAGCTCTAACCACCTCCTTTGCCTCATGTTTAATTCCTTTTGCCCAAAAAAGTACTTCAGGCTTTTGTGATCGGAGTAAATGGTGCATTTGACTCCATACAGATAGTGCCTCCATATTTTCAACGCGAAAACTACTGCTGCTAACTCTAAATCGTGTGTTGGGTAGTTAACCTCGTGAATCTTTAGTTGCCGCGATGCGTAAGCAATTACCTTTCCTCGTTGCATAAGTACGCACCCCAAACCCTGCCCCGAAGCGTCAGAATAGACTACCAAGTCTTCATTTCCCTCAGGTAGAGTTAAGACTGGAGCTTGGGTTAATCGTGCCTTAAGTTCTTCAAACGCGTTGTTTTGGGTTTGACCCCATTCATACTTCACTTCCTTCCGTGTCAACTTAGTTAGTGGCAAGGCTATTCTTGAAAAATCTTTAATGAACCTTCGATAGTAGCCCGCCAATCCCAGAAAACTTCGTATCTCTGTTGGTGTCTTTGGGACGTTCCATTCCTTTACTGTCTCGATCTTTGTAGGATCCACCATGATGCCGTTTGGGTTTATTACATGACCTAGGAATTGGACTTCCCTAAGCCAGAACGCGCATTTGGAGAATTTTGCGTACAACTTTTCCTGCTTTAGCACCTCCAGAACCTCCCTTAGGTGACAGTGGTGATCACCCTCGCTTTTCGAATATACCAGTATGTCGTCTATAAAAACTATCACTGATCGATCCAACATGGGTCGACATACTCTATTCATCAAATCCATAAACGTTGCTGGTGCGTTGGTCAATCCGAAAGACATCACGAGAAACTCATAATGCCCATAACGCGTGCGAAACGCGGTCTTTGGTACGTCTTCCTCTCTTACTTTTAACTGATGGTAACCCGACCTAAGATCGATCTTTGAGAACCAACTCGCACCTTGCAGTTGATCAAAAAGGTCATCTATTCTAGGTAGTGTGTATTGTTCTTTACTGTCCTCTTGTTCAGTTCACGGTAGTCAATGCACATGCGCATGCTGCCGTCTTTCTTCTTTACGAATAGTACCGGCGCGCCCCATGGTGAAATGCTCGGTCTAATAAATCCTTTTTCTGTTAATTCTTGTAGTCGAGACATCAATTTTTTCATTTCTGACGGAGCCAATCGGTAAGGGGCTTTGGCAACGGGCTCAGCTCCTGGCAGTAAGTCAATCTGAAATTCTATTTCCCGATCGGGTGGCAACCCAGGTAGATCCTCAGGGAATACTTCCGGAAAATTGCACACCACGGGTACGTTCTCGAGTTCTTCCGTTTTCATTCTATCGTCAATAACATATGCCAGATAAGCTTCGCAACCGCGCCTCATGTAACTTTCGGTCTTGATCATCGAGATGATGTTCGGCATTGTGCAATTCCAATCCCCATGAACTGTAATTGGACATCCGCTAGGAGCTTTGAGGTGTATCCTCTTACGTTTACATATGATTTGAGCTTCGTTGGCAGCTAACCAATCCATACCCAATACTATATCGAATCCTCCTAAGGTGAGAAGGAATAATCTAGAAGGAAACTTATGACCCTCTATTTCTATTATGCAATCCTCTATTACTTGGAATACTGCCGTATTTTTACCAACGGCAGTTTGTACACTAAAGGCCTTTACTACTGTGTTGATAGTGCAATTCAGTTTACGACTAAATGCATTTGATATAAAGCTTTTACTAGCACCCGAGTCAAATATAGCCGCATGTTCATCATTAACTAGGAACGTACCTGAAACAACATCAGGATTTCCCCTTGCTTCCTCCTCAGTCAGGGCGTAGGCTCGAGTCCTAGTCTTTGGTTGTTCTTGTTCCTTTTCTTTTCCCGAACCAGATTGTCTGGTTTTTATGCAATCCCTAGTCAGGTGACCAAACAGTCCACATACTTGGCATTTAGTGTCTCTTAAGCAGTCACGAGAATAGTGCCCCGCCTTCCCACACCTGTAACATGTGGTGGAGCCGACCCGGCACTCGCCAAAATGTTGCCTTCCACATTTCTTGCAGGTTTCATATTTATCCGACCTTGGTTTCTTATTTTCAGTAGTTACGTTCCCTCTTCCGGTACCTCTAGACGGGTTCTCCCACTTTCTCTTTTGTGTCTCAGGTGCCGGGTCCTCATTGGCGTAGTCGTCGTAGACGATTCCGCTCAGATTCACTACCGACTCGAAGGTCGAGGGTAGGTTAGCTTTTACATGAACACGGACCCGTTGTGGTAACCCCATAACATAGTACTTGATCAAACGGTCTTCAGTTTCTACCAGGTGGGGTACTAGTTGAGCTAGCTCATTGAATCTCGAAGTATACTTGCGGTGCGTCTTGTTTCCAGCCTTAAGGTTTAGGAATTCATTTTCCACTCGATCAATTTCGTTCTGTTGACAGAACTTTTGGATGATCAGCTTCTTCAAGTCGTCCCATGTCATTCTGTTTATAGCATTTGGTGACTTAGTTCTCTGAATATTCCTCCACCAACTTAGTGCTTCGTTGGTGAAAGAATGAGCAACGTATTTAACATCCTGGTCTGGTCGACACTCGCTGATGTTGATTACAGCATTCATCCTCTCAATCCATTCAAGCGTTGCCACTGAATCCTTGCTCCCATCGAACTTGGGTGGGTCTCCGTCCTTAAAGCCTTTGTAAGTACACCCACGGTTGCTCGATCCTATCTTTATTTCATCCCCATCACTATCATATACTTTCTCTTCATTGTCTCCTTCATCCTCCTCTTTACTTTTCTTTATTGCCTCGGATAGTAGGTCAGGCAGTACCTTATTCAAAGTGAGCACAACTTCACGGGCAATAGCATCCCTGACTTCAGGTTCCAACTGTATAGGCCCTGGACTGTCGTCCCTAATTGGGGTCACTTCTGTTTCATGCACACTTTCGGTGTGCTCTGCGTGCACACTCTCTTCTTCTTCTTCTTCTTCAATTCTTTGGTTCAACGGAGGTCTACCTCGTCTGCCAGTACGACCTCCACGGGGTCCTGTTCTTCCTCCACCAGCCATAGCTCTTAATTTCCTGATAGTTAAAAAGGGAATACATCAATGTCATTTCTTCAGATCGTAGTTTGGAACAGTACGAGCAAGGTAAATTTTTAATTACAGTGACCGGTTTGTGATTACTAATTTACATTGCTTTTCGGGTTCAAAACTCTTCAAATCGGTTGTGACACTGACATCTATTTGTTCTAAGTTAAGGCATCTATTCTTATCTAAGTGTATTAACTCTAGTACTTACTTACCGTGCTAGCGTTGGCGTTGGCTACCCGTACTGACATCCATGCGTTGGTCTCATTATCAGTTTGAGTCCAGACATTTAGGGATGTCTGAATCTCTCAAACTATTGCTCTGATACCAACTTGTAAGGCCCCTTTTTCCCAGGTGACCTCACTTGTTGGATTTACTCATAAACATAGTCATAAAATACTGAATTTATATTAAAAACATTCGTCATCCAATTACATAATCATAACAGCGGAAGTCTTTACAATTAAAAACATAACATTGTTCGAAGACATATAAAACAAAAGAGGGATGTCAGTCTCGTGCCGGGTAACCTCCACGCCATCGCACGACCTCATCTTCCTTTACCTGAAATGTATACTAAAAGTCAGCTAACGCTGGTGAGTTCTAGTTTAATGCAATTAGGTATAAACATTCTTTTCTTTATAAGTATGCATAATTATATATATATGTATATATAAGTACACATTGACTTGAATTGCTTCTCATCTATCATTCTTCACAAATACATATAGATATATATTCACATCATTGGTCTCATTTATTTTCATAACTTTTGCTTCTCTTTCTTCTTTATTTTATGATTACATATATATATGCATTCACCTTTTCTTTTCTTTTCTTTACATTCATGGGTAATACTCTTAAGGGTGATCAACCCGTCTTTTGGTTGCGAAGGTCACAAAGACAATCGCCTCGGTCCATCGTCATGGCCCACCTATACTTACAACCGTCCGGCAACAAGTGTCGTCCGTCATTTTATTCTTACAACCGTCCGGCAACCTTTGTCCGTCCGTCATGACTTACAACCGTCCTACCGTCGTAGGCCGTAATTCGCCCGTCTACCCGAAGGTATCCGTTTCCCATGCGACTATTATTTATACAACCATTCTACTATAAGATGCCAATTTTTATTAGACCGTCCGTTAATAACTTTAGTACGTCCTAGCTGATGAAGGAACGCACTTGTGGCATTCGTACGTCCTAGCTGATGAAGGAACGCACTTGTCCCGGTTGTACGATAGTCACGTGGTCGTCCGTCTACCGAAGTAGCCGTTATCATCGAAGCGTCCATAACGTTTTCTTATACTTGGCAAGCGATATATACATGGATATAAAGCAAGATTTCTTCTTTACACGTTATGTCATACTTTCGTTCATTCTTTAAAAATCATACGTTTCATTCTTTATTCATAATTCTATTTCGTGTAAAGATATATATATATATATATTTGTATACCACGTATGATCACATTGACATTCAAAACTGTTATTCATTTAGTGTATACATTTCAGCCCCAAAACATTTAATAAGGTTTGCACATAATATAGAAAGGGGGCACATAGAACTCACCTGATGAGTAGTTCCTGTAATACACTTAGCTGGTTACTGATCGTTACTAATGTCACTCCCGATATGTATAATAAAGTCATACTCGTAAGGTAGTGCTACTAGACATTGCTATGCCTGAACCTAGTAGTTTCGATGGATTGGTCTATATCGAAACTTGGTAGTTTCGATAGGTTGCTTCTGGTGAAACGTGGTAGTTTCGATAGGCTGCTTCTGTCGAAACTTGGTAGTTTCGATAGGCTGCTTCTGTCGAAACTTGGTAGTTTCGATAGGTTGCTTCTGTCGAAACTTGGTAGTTTCGATAGGCTGCTTCTGTCGAAACTTGGTAGTTTCGATAGGTCTACACTTATCAAAACTAAGTAGTTTCGATGGGTCTGCACATATCGAAACTAAGTAGTTTCGATGGGTCTGCACATATCGTCTTCCCCAAAATCCGAAGTTTTTGCATGCACGTCTGATCGAGTCAATATCTCAACTTTCTTAGATCAAAATGTTCGGTTTTCATTCTAGATGCTATACGTAAGCTCATTTCCAAGTTTCATCCGCAAAATCGTTATCTTTTTAGCCAAAACCCGAAAATCCCAAATTAAACAAAAACTCAGATTATGGTCGAATCGTTACCTGGATTGTGATTCTGATTCGGAGGTTTTGCTCACGAGTTCAGTAGTAACGTGCTCCTTCAGTTTCGTGTCGATCCGTCGACTTTCTCTCTCTAGACCCGACTCTCCTTTCTCTCTCTTACTTGCAGGTGTTGGTGAAAAAAATGAGAGCTTCAAGGCTGTCTTGGCCTTTATATACTCGGGCGTCGCTCGGCCCGTTGGAGCCGAGCCCAAGCCCGCTCCCTTTTGTTTAAATATTCTGACTAAATCATCGGTCTCGCTATATTTATTCGTTTTATTATTTTTGGGATGTTACATGGTCCAAGTAAGAAGCGTAAGTTTGTAAAGAATTATGTGGCGGTGACACCACAGAAAAGGGCAAACACTGGAAATCCACCTCTTTGCGCCAAGTGCAATTCTCAACACTTTGGGGCTTGCGAGCAGTTCTTGTGTGCAATATGTAAACGAGTGGGGCATACAACGAACTACTGCAGATTCGACCCTAATGCACCAAGGGGTTGTTTTGAATGTGGGGCAACTGATCACTTCAGGAACAAATGTCCCAAATTGGGCAGAATTGGTGGGAACGCAACGAATCAAGCTAAAGGTAGAGCTTTTGTGATTGGGGCTGCAGATGCACGTCAGGACCCGAATGTGACGACGGGTACGTTTCTTGTCAACGATCTTTATGCATCTATACTTTTTGATACAGGGGCTGATAGAAGCTTTATATCTTCTGAATTTAGATCATTGATTAAGTTAAAATCACAGAAATTGAAAGAGGCCTATACTATAGAACTAGCTAATGGTAAATTGATTAAAGCTAGTGACATTATCCGAGGTTGCTCTATGAACATAAATAATCACCAATTTAATGTAGACCTTATCCCAATAGAGCTCGGTTGTTTTGATGTTGTTATTGGCATGGATTGGTTATTCGAAAACCGAGCCGAAATTGTTTGCCCAGAAAAGATGGTTCGAATTCCGCTTTCAAACGGTGAAGTCCTGAATGTCCAAGGCGATAAGCCCGGGAGGAATTTGAACATTGTGTCTTGCATGAAGGCATGGAAATACCTTAAAAAGGGAAGCTACGCGTTTCTTGCTAATGTCATTGAGAAGAAATCAAAGGAGGTTAAGATTCAGGATATTCCAGTTGTACGCGAGTACCCAGAAGTTTTTCCCGAAGATTTGCCTGGATTACCCCCTCCACGACAAGTTGAGTTCCGGATTGACTTGATACCCGGTGCCGCACCTATTGCTAGATCCCCATACCGTCTGGCACCGTCTGAATTACAAGAGTTGTCGAATCAGTTATAGGAACTTTTAGAGAAGGGATTTATTAGACCGAGTTTCTCACCTTGGGGAGCTCCGGTCTTGTTCATGAAAAAGAAGGATGAATCATTTCGAATGTGTATTGACTACCGGGAGTTGAATAAATTGATGAGTAAGAACCGATATCCACTCCCGAGGATCGATGATTTGTTTGACCAGTTACAAGGATCGACTCATTTTTCTAAGATCGACCTCAGATCTGGTTATCATCAATTAAGGGTCCAGGAGGATGACATACCAAAGATAGCGTTCAGAACACGGTACGGTCATTACGAGTTTTTGGTTATGCCCTTCGGGCTAACCAATGCCCCGTCAGTATTTATGGATCTGATGAATAGGGTGTGTAAACCTTATTTAGACAAATTCGTGATAGTCTTTATCGACGATATTCTGATATATTCTCGAAGTAAGGAAGAGCACGAACATCACTTGCGGTTGATTTTGGAATTGCTTCGAAACGAGAAACTATTCGCCAAGTTTTCTAAGTTTGAGTTTTGGCTTAAAGAAGTTCACTTTCTAGGTCATGTGATTAATGAGAAGGGCATTCATGTGGATCCAGCCAAAATTGAGGCGATAAAGAAGTGGGAAACGCCTAAGACCCCAACTGAGATTCGTCAATTTCTTGGTTTGGCAGGTTACTATAAGCGATTTATAGAAAATTTCTCAGAGATAGCTCAGTCTTTAACCCTCTTGACTCAGAAAGATAGAAAGTTTGAATGGGGTGACAAACAGGAAGAGTCATTTCAGTTATTAAAGCATAAATTATGTAACGCCCCGATTCTCACTCTTCCTAAAGGTACGAATGGCTTTGTTATATTGTGATGCATCTCACCAGGGTCTTGGTTGTGTGCTGATGCAAAAGGATAAGGTTATTGCTTACGCATCCCGACAATTGAAAGTGCACGAAAAGAATTACACGACTCATGACCTGGAGTTGGGTGCTGTTGTCTTTGCACTCAAAATTTGGAGGCACTATCTTTATGGCACCAAATACACTATTTTTACCGACCACAAAAGCCTCAGCATATATTCGATCAAAAGATGTTAAATATGAGACAAAGGCGATGGGTTGAACTTCTGAATGACTATGACTGTGAGATCCGTTATCACCCTGGGAAAGCAAATGTGGTGGCAGATGCTTTGAGTAGAAAGGAAAGAATAAAACCTATTCGAGTTCGTGCTTTGGGGATGACAATCCAAACGAGCTTGAAAGCTCAAATTCTCGAGGCACAAAAGGAAACTCTACAAAGAAATAACTTGAAAGATGAACTTTTATGTGGTGCTGAGAGAAAATTCGAATAGAAAACTGATGAGTTGATTTATTATTTGGATCGAATGTGGATTCTGGATTCCCATAACTTGAGGGAACTGATTTTTAATGAAGCTCACAAGTTGAGGTATTCTGTACATCCCGGAGCCGACAACATGTACAAAGACTTGAAAGAATTTTATTGGTGGCCCGGAATGAAGAAATATATTGCAAGTTATGTTGGGTGATGCTTGACATGTTCTATGGTCAAGGCGGAATACCAGAAACCGTCGGGACTTTTGCAGCAACCCGACATCCCTCAATGGAAATGGGAGCAGATTGCTATGGATTTCGTCACCAAATTACCCCGAACTTCCAGCGGTTATGATTCAATTTGGGTCATTGTTGACCGGTTGACAAAATCTGCTCACTTTATTCCTATCCGATAGGATTACAAGATGGAAAAGTTAGCCCGCTTGTACATTGGTGAGATCGTTTCTAGGCATGGAGTGCCCGTTTCCATCATTTCGGATAGGGATAGTTGTTTTACTTCCCGATTTTGGCAGACACTACAATGAACTTTGGGAACGCGCTTGGATATGAGCACGGCTTATCATCCTCAAACAGACGGTCAAAGTGAACGGACGATTCAGACCATGGACGATATGTTAAGGTCATGTGTAATAGATTTTGGTGGTAACTGGGATACACATCTACCGTTAATCGAATTTTCTTATAATAATATGTAACATCCCGAGTTTTAGGGCGCGAAAGAATTCACGAGAATTAAAAATTTTAAATAAGAAAAAGGGAAGCGGGCTTGGGCCGGGGTGTATGGGCTGAAAGGGACAAGGGTTTGGGCCCTTATAAGCCCCAAGACTAGCCCAAAACCCTCACTTCCAACACATTTTCGGATTCTAGAGAGAGAAAGTGAGAGAGATCCTAGAGAGAGAAAGTCTCGGATTTCGGATTAGAGCTTCAAGGATCATTAGCAAGAGTCTCTTGAGTGTTTAGCAAAGAAAAGGAAGTGATTACAGGTAACCGATTCTCCTAGATCTGAGTTTTTGTTCGTTTTTGAGTTTTTCAGGTTTTGGGCGAAAAGGTTATGTTTGAACGGATGAAACTGAAAGATGAGTATAGATTTGAGTTCCTTAATGGAAAACGAACGTTTTGAATGCAAACAGGTTCGGGATCTTGACGTGATCAAACCCGAATGCGAAAGTTAGGGTTTTTCGCGAAGAACAGGTCGTGCGTACTTATCAAGTGCGCACAGAGCAGGTCCTGCGCACTTGCTAAGTGCGCAGGAAGAGGAACCTGCGCACTTGCTAAGTGCGCAGGAAGAGGAACCTGCGCACTTGCTAAGTGCGCAGGAAGCAGGGTCTTCGCACTTGCTAAGTGCGCAGGCATCAGGCTGGTAAAGTCAGTATAGTCGCCTAAATCAGAATGGTTAAACCATTTAGCGTTGAGTTAAGTCTGATACGTGTCAATTGTCATGATTGTTCAGATTGTGTGAGATATAGTAGACAATTGCAGCTAAGATACCAGGTGAGTTCTAATCCCCTTTTTGCCTTCTTTAGGGGTGGTGTGCATACTTAGTGTAAAGCGTTTATTATATTTTATATATTATAAACTGAAAGGAAAAGTTATGTTTTAGTGAAAAGTTTAAAAGAGGCAAAAGTACGTTTTGAGGAAAGTATATCTATATTATGGCAAGCGTTTACTATATTTCTATATACATAAACAAAGGCATGATATATGTGCTAGTATGTTTTCAGTAAAGTAAGATATATCATTTGGCAAGCGTTTACTATATTTCTATATACATAAACAAAGGCATGATATATGTGCTAGTATGTTTTCAGTAAAGTAAGATAAGATATATCATTTGGCAAGCGTTTACTATATTTCTATATAATATATGTGCTAGTATGATTTCAGTAAACAAGTTATATTTTATGGCAAGCGTTTACTATATTTTTATATACATAAACAAAGGCATATTATATATGAAAGTTATGAACAAGATTTACAGAAAGTTTTATGAACAGTAAAGTGAACAGCTTTCCTTCGGGAATGTGTACAGTTTGTAAAGGTCCTTGGGACAGATGTTACTTGTACAAGATGTCAGATATGGGTTCTACCCATTAGTAACGTTAACAATTGTACAATTGGGATGAGTGATGGCGGTTGCTCGGGGGACTACGCAATCCCCCATGTACCAGTTAAGCGGTATTGATCACGAGGACAATACCCGGTGTTGATCACGAGGACAACATCGTGTCTTGTGGTGTTGATCACGAGGACAACATCAAGGGGTCACGAGGACCCAACTATGTTAAGCGGTATTGATCACGAGGACAATACCAGTAGTGACAAGGAATTGACGGTTAAGTGGTACTGATCACGAGGACAATACCAGCAGTGATAAGAATTGACGGTTAAGCGGTATTGATCACGAGGGCAGTACCAACAGTGACAAGGAATTGACGGATACTTTATGAATGTTTTAAACTATTTTTGAAAAGTGAAGTATGTAAAGTTTTGCCTTAAGGGCATTATGTATGTATTAGTAAATCTTTTGTATAATTGATTTAAAAGTAAACGTTAGAACTCACTCAGCGTTGCTGATTTTTAGTATGCATATCAGTTAAGTGCAGGTGTAGTTGATGGATGTGGATGCTTGGCTTAGCGAGAAGAGTTACCCAAAGATCAGTGTCTGGCATCCCGATTATGTTTATGTCTAGGTTTCTTTTGATTATGTTGATTAAGATAAGTTTCAGTTGTATTTGGCAAATTATGTTTAAACATGTTATGTTTCCGCTGCGTATGTTGAAGTTTAAATTGTTTCCGCTGTGTTAATGAATGTCTTATATTTAAAGTGCTATGTGTTGATGAGTAAATCCAACAAGTGAGGCCTCCCGGGTTTGGGGCCTTACAAGTTGGTATCAGAGCCATAGTTTGAGAGATTTGGACATCCCCGATGTCCAGACTTAAACTGAGAATGGGACCAAGTAGCGGATGCCAGTACGGGTAACTCAAGCCAAAGCATCAGAAGCGTATAGTAAGTAAAGTTTACCTTTTAGAGTGCCAAGATAATAATAGAGGCTTTAGTGGAGCCATGAAAGCGAATAAATAGAACAGCAAGAAGTGATGTAATGGTTAATTGCAGATGGCCAGCGTATATTAACATCTTACCTTACTTATTGTGTTCTACATATTCCCTACCATGATGAAATTAAATCCTTTTGTTCTCTATCTTTCAGTTAGAAATGGCTAGACGTGGAGGAACTAGAGGGGGTGGAGGAGGAAGACGTGGTGGGCGTACATGCCGTCACGGTGGAGCTAGCACAAACCAAGTGATTGAGGGGAGTGTTCACACTACCCATACTGATACGGTAGTCAGTCAGCACAATGTTGAACATGCGGCAGGAGATGATCAGACATTCGAGTTCGAGCCGGCTGTGCAAGCAGCTCTTGGTCATGAATTTACCCGGCTGCTGAAGGAAATCTTACCAGCCATACTAGACGAAGCGTTAAGAAAGGCCAAGGAAAACCCCAACGTAATCCCAGCCACTGAAGGGCCAGTAGTGCTTCCAGCTGCGGGAGGACCAGTTCTGGTGGAGAATGTTACACCACTTACTCGCGGATGCGATTACAAGGCATTTCGTGGTTGTGATCCCCCTGAGCTAACTGGGGAGAAAGAAGCAGCTGATACTTTAGATTGGATCAATGGCATGGAATCCACCATCCGCCTTAGTGACTGCAGACCGGATCAAGCGGTCATGTTCGCAGGTAAGTCACTGAAGGGAGAGGCAGCACACTGGTGGGAGACTGTGAAACAGGCAAAGGGTGACCAAACAGTCGAGCTAATGAAGTGGAGTGATATGAAAACGTTAGTAATTGAGAAGTTCTGCCCCAAGAACGAAGTCCACAAGGTGGAGAGAGAGTTCCTGACGTTGCAAGCCGGACTCATGACTCACAGACAATATACTTCCAAGTACAACGAACTGGCACGCCTGGTGCCTCATCTTGTAACCACGGAGGAGAGGAGGATTCATTATTATGTTCAAGGGTTACCTCCAAAGATACGTACCTTTGTAAGGGCCAACACACCGAGTACCTTTGAGTCGGTGGTTGTTTTGAGCGGAGTTGTCTATGATGACATTGCCTCTGAAGTCATTTCTGAAGCACCTAAGAAACAAGCGGCTAAGCGGACTGGGGAGGAACTTCAGGGTCCTAGTGATAGGAGGTCAAGGTTAGAAGCAGAGGGTCTGTGTGGAAAATGTGGGAAAAGGCACGGAGGAGAGTGCAGAGCTGGGCAGGCGGGATGCTTTAAGTGTGGCAAGTTTGGACACCAATCACGTGACTGTCCGGTGAAGCCTAGGTGCCACAACTGTGGGGAGCCGGTGCATTTGAGTAGAGACTGTAGAAAGCACAAAGAGCCGGAGGCGGGAGGATCCGGAAAGGGTAAGGGTGCAGAGAAGGAACCTTACATCAACAAGGCCACAGCAAAGGCTTACTAGATGACTCAGTAAGGTACGTTGCAAACTCTTAATTGTGATATTCCAAGTTTATGTTATTATTTCCTTAAATGATTAGTTAGCCCCATCAGCTTAGAAGCCTTAGAACTAGATATTACCCTGATTAGACCCTCAGCGGTAGTTAATCACAATGGCCTTCATGACCAAGCTGCCTTGCATAGCTACGGTTTATGCCACCCATTCTGTGATTTGCTATCAGTATAGCTTATGGCAGGTTTCGAGGACGAAACCTATTGTAAGGAGGGTAGACTTGTAACATCCCGAGTTTTAGGGCGCGAAAGAATTCACGAGAATTAAAAATTTTAAATAAGAAAAAGGGAAGCGGGCCTGGGCCGGGGTGTATGGGCTGAAAGAGGCAAGTGTTTGGGCCCTTATAAGCCCCAAGACTAGCCCAAAACCCTCACTTCCAACACACTTTCGGATTCTAGAGAGGGAAAGTGAGAGAGATCCTAGAGAGAGAAAGTCTCGGTTTTCGGATTAGAGCTTCAAGGATCATTAGAAATAGTCTCTTGAGTGTTTAGCAACGAAAAGGAAGTGATTACAGGCAACCGATTCTCCTAGATATGAGTTTTTGTTCGTTTTTGGGTTTTTTGTGTTTTGGGTGAAAAGGTTATGTTTGAACGGATGAAACTGAAAGATTAGCATAGATTTGAGTTCCTTAATGGAAAACGAACGTTTTGAATGCAAACAGGTTCGGGATCTTGACGTGATCAAACCCGAATGCGAAAGTTAGGGTTTTTCGCGAAGAACAGGTCGTGCGTACTTATCAAGTGCGCACAGAGCAGGTCCTGCGCACTTGCTAAGTGCGCAGGAAGAGGAACCTGCGCACTTGCTAAGTGCGCAGGAAGAGGAACCTGCGCACTTGCTAAGTGCGCAGGAAGCAGGGTCTTCGCACTTGCTAAGTGCGCAGGCATCAGGCTGGTAAAGTCAGTATAGTCGCCTAAATCAGAATGGTTAAACCATTTAGCGTTGAGTTAAGTCTGATACGTGTCAATTGTCATGATTGTTCAGATTGTGTGAGATATAGTAGACAATTGCAGCTAAGATACCAGGTGAGTTCTAATCCCCTTTTTGCCTTCTTTAGGGGTGGTGTGCATACTTAGTGTAAAGCGTTTATTATATTTTATATATTATAAACTGAAAGGAAAAGTTATGTTTTAGTGAAAAGTTTAAAAGAGGCAAAAGTACGTTTTGAGGAAAGTATATCTATATTATGGCAAGCGTTTACTATATTTCTATATACATAAACAAAGGCATGATATATGTGCTAGTATGTTTTCAGTAAAGTAAGATATATCATTTGGCAAGCGTTTACTATATTTCTATATACATAAACAAAGGCATGATATATGTGCTAGTATGTTTTCAGTAAAGTAAGATAAGATATATCATTTGGCAAGCGTTTACTATATTTCTATATAATATATGTGCTAGTATGATTTCAGTAAACAAGTTATATTTTATGGCAAGCGTTTACTATATTTTTATATACATAAACAAAGGCATATTATATATGAAAGTTATGAACAAGATTTACAGAAAGTTTTATGAACAGTAAAGTGAACAGCTTTCCTTCGGGAATGTGTACAGTTTGTAAAGGTCCTTGGGACAGATGTTACTTGTACAAGATGTCAGATATGGGTTCTACCCATTAGTAAGAGTCTTGGTGGCTCGTTAACAATTGTACAATTGGGATGAGTGAGGCGGTTGCTCGGGGGACTACGCAATCCCCCATGTACCAGTTAAGCGGTATTGATCACGAGGACAATACCCGGTGTTGATCACGAGGACAATATCGTGTCATGTGGTGTTGATCACGAGGATAACATCAAGGGACGAGGACCCAACTATGTTAAGCGGTATTGATCACGAGGACAATACTAGTAGTGACAAGGAATTGACGGTTAAGTGGTACTGATCACGAGGACAATACCAGCAGTGATAAGAATTGACGGTTAAGCAATATTGATCACGAAGGCAGTACCAACAGTGACAAGGAATTGACGGATACTTTATGAATGTTTTAAACTATTTTTGAAAAGTGAAGTATGTAAAGTTTTGCCTTAAGGGCATTATGTATGTATTAGTAAATCTTTTGTATAATTGATTTAAAAGTAAACGTTAGAACTCACTCAGCGTTGCTAATTTTTAGTATGCATATCAGTTAAGTGCAAGTGTAGTTGATGGATGTGGATGCTTGGCTTAGCGAGAAGAGTTACCCGAAGATCAGTGTCTGGCATCCCGATTATGTTTATGTCTAGGTTTCTTTTGATTATGTTGATTAAGACAAGTTTCAGTTGTATTTGGCAAATTATGTTTAGACATGTTATGTTTCCGCTGCGTATGTTGAAGTTTAAATTGTTTCCGCTGTAATGAATGTCTTATATTTAAAGTGCTATGTGTTGATGAGTAAATCCAACAAGTGAGGCCTCCCGGGTTTGGGGCCTTACATAATAGTTATCACGCTAGCCTCAGATGTGCTCCGTTTGAAGCCTTGTATGGACGTAAGTGTCGATCACCACTTTGTTGGGCCGAAGTTGGTGACAATCGTTTAACTGGCCCTGAAATAATTCAGGAAACTACGGACAAGATTTTTAAGATTCGTGATAAACTAAGAGCCGCGCGGGACAGATAGAAAAACTATGCCGATAATCGAAGAAAGCTCTTGGAATTTCAAATTGGTGACAAAGTACTTTTAAAAGTTTCACCTTGGAAGGGCGTTATTCGGTTCGGAAAAAGGAGTAAACTCAATCCGAGGTATATTGGGCCATATGAAATTATTGATAGAATTGGTCCCGTGGCGTACAAATTGAAATTGCCTCATGTACTCAGTGGTATACACGATACTTTTCATGTATCAAATCTCAAAAAGTGTTTAGCTGACGCGTCATTAGAGATACCACCCGAGGAAGTCTGTATTGACAAGAAGCTTCATTTTATCGAGGAACCGGTCAAGATTTTGGATCGCGAGATCAAGACGCTTAAACATAGCCGTATCCCTATCGTGAAGGTCCGATGGAACTCGAAGCGTGGACCCGAATTCACATGGGAACGCGAGGACCAAATGAAGCAAAAATATCCTCATCTCTTTGAGAAGGAAGCGGTTACTACTGTCACCAGTTGAATTTCGGGACGAAATTCTTTTCAACTGGGGGATAATGTGACAACTGCGGTTTTTCATGTCCTTACCGTTTCTCGACTTTTTATACGTTATATTTTTTTAATATTATAATTTTATATATTTTTAGTGTTTCTAGGAATTCTAGGAATACTACCTTAGACAAACACTAAGGTCCGAACTAGAAAACCCGGTTAAGTGCATACACTGCGTATACTGTGAACGCGTTAAACAATCGGTAAAAATTAAATTCTCGAAAATAATTTTTATATTTATATTTTAGTTAAGAATGATATTTTATAACATTATATGTGCTAAATTTTGTGATTCTTGATTAAACTAATGATCACAGGTGGTTCTTCCGTTAAAAACCCGGTGTTCACCCGGTATAACTTTTTAAAATTTTTTGAGTTTTTATGTTTTAAAAATATTCAAAATTCATCATTTTAGATACTTAATTTTTATGTTTGATAAAAATGCTTATTTTTAGTGTTTAGGGGTGTAATTTTTATAAAAAGTGGGTATTTTTTTATAAAAATGGTCTTTTAAACCTAGAATTCAACCTCCCCTATAAATACCGAATCCCCCACCCCATTTTCCCTCTTCCTCCTTCTCCCTCTTGGCCGTAGACCACCACCACCACACCCAAACACCCCCAAATCTCTTCCAAGCTCAAGAATAATCCAATTCCAAGCTTTGATTCTTGGTTCCAATGGATTGATGAGCTTTGTTTTAGTGTTTTAAAGGTATTTTAACATGATTTCATCTTTAAAAATTCTTTTTTGATTCTTGCATGTTGTGACACCCGACATTTCAGGTTAATATCCGTACACGATATAAACAAGTTTATATTATATTTGTTTTCGTGATTTACCTAATTGCATAAATTAGGACATTAAAGTCTAAGAAAAGCCGTACATTGTTTCATTTCATATTTTGGTAATTCTAGGAATTACCGGATCACATACCCGTATAACCCGACTAATTACGAACGTTAGTGATTAAATTAAAAAATCAAGAAAAATATTTAGACATATATATTACACGAACTTTACGTTGGACAATAATTCATTTTTAGACTAAAATATATATAAAAATACGTAAAAGTAAATTAACGAACCCCTTCGAATATATTACCTAGTAGCGTCAACTTTAGATATCTATACCTACAAATAACCAACTCAACGAATTATACAATCCAAGATTTCAATATCTTTCGTTAACGAGCCATAAACTTAATAAATTTATAATACCGTAGAGAATCTAAACCAAATTAAATTACCAATTGAAATTCTAATTAAAATTAATACCCTTAATAAATTAATTAATTAACACTAAAAACCTAATTATTTGATTTATCAACCCCAAACCACTTTCCATGACTTTTCGGCCAAAATTCAGAAGAGACCATCCCTCCCACTTCCTACCTCACTCATATTTAGAAAAACCCATACCTCCTCAGTCTCAACCTCACAATCTCTGTCATATTTCTCATTTCTCACGACAAATTTTCCCCAATCCTCTCCAAGTTGAAGTCCGGTTTAAAGCAAAAATCCACCACAATTCGGTGTCTTAAGAAGAATTTCAAGTGCTTCTAAAGGAAATTTTACTGAAGAATCAAGATCATTCCCTGTTTTCTCTCATCATCTTCATATCTGTTTTAAGGTAAAAACTCAATACTATCTATATTATTTTCTTTAAAAACCGTAGCTAAAACATACAAAATATTCAAACGCGAGTAAGATAACAAGAAAAGTGTGTCGAATTCAAGTTTAAAACATAAAAATATGCAGGACTGATTCTGTCATTCAGAATTGCAGTAATCGAAACTATAGTTTCGATACCTGTTTCTCAATCAAAACTAGGAGTTTCGATACCAGTTTGATCGAAACTAGGAGTTTCGATACCTGTTTACTCAATCGAAATAGGTAGTTTCGATAGCTATTATTCAATCGAAACTAGGAGTTTCGATACCTAGTACTCAATCGAAACTAGATAGTTTCGATACCCAGTTTGCTTAATCGAAACTAGGTAGTTTCGACCTCTGTTCTGTTCTGTCCTGTTCAATCGAAACTAAGTAGTTTCGATACCTAGTCATCAGTCCCATTTAGCAGTAACTTAGAATTTTTTTTACTACAAAACAAGTGTTGAACAACTAAGAAGATATTTTAAACAAACACAACCAGATTTACAAAGTCAGTGAACAATTTGCAATATGAGACGTTCGGTCTTAACACAATTTACCCTTTGGCATCTAGGGTACAAATAGTCAAGTTGACTAGAACAAATATCGTTACAAGCATACACAAACTCAAGGTGAGTTTCACGGCCCCTTTTTACCGTTTTGTACTATTTGGGGGAAGAACATACTTATAACTATTTTTATATGATAACAAGAAAACAAGACCCGACCTTTATGTATACATGAGTGAACACATTTGGAGCTCGTAAAGTCCCCTGATCATCATATTTATAACCATTAGCTATAGATTAGCCTGAGATTCTATGGATAGTACTATTGGGTCTGACACCCCCGGTCATGGTTAGTCGCGCTAACCATGGGTCCCTCTGGCCAAATGACTGCATAGTGTTCTAATATTGCTCGTGAGGTACGAGTGAGGGGCAAAACACCTGGTCTTGGTTTGGTTATGCCTCATGTATGTACATATTATTTGTATTCCTAGCTAGTTTACAAATGGGTCAAACATTACTTGTTTTGCTTATCATATACGTAAAAATCATTTTCATGCAATTGGTTTGCTCATTGTATTCATATATAAAATCTGTGAATTCACCAACCTAGTGTTGACATTTTCAAGTATGTTTTTCAGGAAACTGAACGCGATAGCAAGGGTAATACTACGTAGGGTTCATGCATACACGGTGGATACAACTTTTGAAGATTTTTCTTGTATAACCCATAATGTTCGGGTCATATTTGCAAAATCTTAATATTTTGTAACTTCAATTACTATTTTGGGCTGTAAAACCTTAAATTTAATTTATGTATCCAGTTGTATGTATGCGTTTGCAATAATTATATGCTTTGAAAAACCATGAACGTCGCGCCTCGCGTTTCCGCATTGGCGGGGTGTGACAGATTGGTATCAGAGCCATTGATTATAGCGAACTAGGAGTCTAAAAATTGAACCTAGTCTATAATTTAAATGACTCACTGAGACGTTTTTCATCGCATATGCACTTCATAACTTATCATCATATTGTACGGATATCGTAGACACTGAACATCGTCACACACTAACCCCATTTCGACTTCAGACCCATGGCACCCAAAAGAAGGACACTGCGTGACACTACTGGTGAAAACAACACGACGATTTCCGCAGAAGTTGAGCAACTCATATCACAACGTGTAGCCGCCGCCTTGGAGCAGTACGAAGCCAATCGGAATAACGTCGGAGGAAATGGTAGTGGTAGCGGAGGAGGTGCAGGAGGCAGTGGCACTACTGGAGGTTCTGGAGGTAACAGAATGTGTAATCACCTCTGTAACACAGTCACGATCTAAGTTAACAACATTATTAAAAATATTGACTTGTGACCCTACAGATACTTCGAGCAAGAAGTGCACTTATAAGGCTTTTCTATCCTGCAACCCTCGCAACTTCAATGGCACCGAGGGTGCAGTAGGCCTGATGAGGTGGATTGAGAAGATGGAATCTGTGATTGATATTAGTGAATGCACAGCCTACTGTATGGTGAAATATGCCACTTGCACACTTGCTGACAAAGCATTAACCTGGTGGAATTCTCAGATGAAAACATTGGGAAGACAGACTGCCTACCAGCTATCTTGGGATGATCTAAAGGCCATGATGATCGAGGAGTATTGTCCTCGAAATGAATTGTAGAAAATCAAAACTGAAATGTGGAACCTTCAAATGATAGGAGATGATGTGGCTGGTTACACTGACAGGTTCAATGAACTAGCAATCTTGGTGCCACACATGGTCACGCCAGAGTACAAAAAGGTTGAAAGGTACTTGTGGGGTCTTGCACCTTAAATTCGTAGTATGGTGACTTCGTCGAACCCCATGGATACCAAGAGTGCCATAGTCTTAGCCTACAAACTAAGGGATGATGTTGTTCGTAATGGTTTGTTCGAGAAAAAGGAAACCGAGGAAAGAAAGTTGGGAGAAAATAGGAAATGGGTGGGAAAACCAAATAACCAATTTAGGAATCAAGCCTATAAGAGACAAGAGAATGTGAAAGCTTTTGCTGCTAACGCTGTGGAGAAAAGGGGTTATGCTGGCCCCCAACCGAGGTGTGATAAGTGCGGGTATCACCATGTGGGGAAATGCACTCAATTGGAAAGGTGTAGAAAGTTTGGGCATCGAGCGCAGACATGTCGACTCAATGCCAACCCCACCGATAAGATTAAGCAAGGATGCTACGAATGTGGAGATATGAAGCACTACAGGAAAGATTGCCCCAAGTTGAATAATCAGAATAACAATCAGGCCCGAGGAAGAGCGTTCGTGATGGGAGCTGGGGACGCACGCCAGGACCCTGACATTGTCACTGGTACGTTCCTGATAAACAATCATTATGCTTCTATACTTTTCGATACGGGTGCTAATATGAGTTTTGTGTCAAATGACTTTAAGTCCCTACTTGGTATTAAGCCTAGCAAACTAGACCAAAATTATACAATTGAATTAGCAAACGGGAAATTAATTAAAACCGAAGAAGTCATTCAGGGTTGTACTCTATGTTTGAAAGACCACACCTTTAGTATAGACCTGTTACCTATTGATTTGGGAAGTTTTGACGTTGTTATTGGTATGGATTGGTTGTCGAAGAATCACGCCGAGATCGTTTGTTTTGAGAAGATTGTTCATATTCCTCTCCCAAACGGAGAAGTTCTTTCGGTACAAGGTGAGAAAAGTGGAGTGACATTGAAGATGATAAACTGCATGAAAGCTCGTAAGTATCTACGTAAAGGCTATTGCGTATTCCTGGCTCACGTCGTCGAGAAGAAACCCGAGAAACGTCGACTTGAAGACCTACCAATCGTTAAGGACTACCCCGAAGTTTTTCCTGAAGATTTACCTGGATTACCACCACCGAGGCAAGTCGAATTCCGAATCGATTTGGTACCAGGAGCTGCACCGGTTGCACGGTCACCGTATCGACTAGCACCTTCCGAGATGCAGGAATTATCTAATCAACTGCAAGAGTTGCTTGATAAAGGTTTCATAAGACCGAGTTTCTCACCTTGGGGAGCTCCAGTCCTATTCGTAAAGAAGAAGGATGGAACCTTTAGGATGTGTATTGGTTACCGAGAGTTAAACAAGCTTACAATAAAAAATCGATATCCACTTCCTCGAATAGACGATTTGTTCGATCAACTACAAGGTTCTAGTTTCTATTCTAAAATTGATCTATGATCAGGGTATCATCAACTGAAAATTCAGGAAGAAGATATACCAAAAAACGGCTTTTAGGACTCGTTACGGTCACTACGAATTCCTAGTTATGCCATTTGGTTTGACGAACGCACCAGCTGTTTTTATGGATCTCATGAACCGCGTGTGCAAGCCATACTTGGATAAATTCGTGATAGTATTTATTGATGATATATTAATATATTCACGAACTAAGGAGGATCATGAACATCATCTGAAATTAATCTTAGAACTACTCAGGAATGAGAAGCTTTATGCTAAATTCTCAAAGTGTGAGTTTTGGATGCGAGAGGTTCACTTTCTCGGACACGTCATCAATAAGAATGGTATTCACGTAGACCCATCCAAGATTGAAGCTATCAAAAACTGGGAAGCACCAAGAACTCCGACTGAAGTGCGTCAATTTCTGGGTTTGGCAGGCTATTACAGGCGATTCATCGAGAATTTTTCAAAGATAGCCTTGCCTTTGACCACGTTAACTCAGAAGGACAAAAAGTTTGATTGGACTGATAAACAAGAATCAGCTTTTCAATTACTGAAGCAGAAGCTGTGTAGTGAACCAATCTTATCCCTTCCTGAGGGAATCGACAACTTTGTTGTATACTGCGATGCATCACACCAAGGACTTGGTTGTGTGTTAATGCAAAGAGACAAAGTCATCGCTTATGCCTCACGACAACTAAAAGTGCATGAAAAGAATTATACGACCCATGACTTGGAGTTGGGCGCAGTTGTGTTTGCACTCAAGATTTGGAGACATTATCTTTACGGTACAAGATGCACTATCTTTACTGATCACAAGAGTCTTCAACATATCTTCGATCAAAAGGAACTCAACATGAGACAACGTCGTTGGGTAGAGCTACTGAATGATTACGACTGTGATATCAAGTATCACCCTGGTAAGGCAAACGTCGTAGCAGATGCCTTAAGTCGCAAGGAACGAGTCAAAACTCTTCGTGTTCGTGCCCTAGAATTGACAATTCATACGACTCTCACGACTCAAATCCGGATGGCGCAACAAGAGGCAATCAAAGAAGAAAACATTCAGAATGAAGCACTACGTGGAATGATCAAACAATTGGAGACTAAGTCAGATGACACTTTATACTTCATGAATAGAATTTGGGTGCCATGTTTTGGTAACTTACGGGAGTTAGTTATGGACGAAGCCCACAAGTCCAGGTACTCCATTCACCCAGGTTCAGATAAGATGTATAAGGATCTGAAAGAACACTATTGGTGGCCGAACATGAAGGGAGAAATTGCTATTTATGTCGGTAAATGCCTGACATGTTCAAAGGTAAAGGCAGAACATCAGAAACCGTCGGGATTGTTACAATAACCCGAGATACCTCAATGGAAATGGGAACAGATTTCTATGGATTTCATCACGAAGTTACCCATCCAGCGGTTATGACACAATATGGGTAATTGTCGATCGTCTGACAAAATCGGCTCATTTTCTACCTATCAAAGAGACGGATAAAACCGAGAAACTTGCAAAGCTTTATATCAAGGAAATTGTGGCTAGGCATGGAGTGCCAATTTCTATTATCTCTGATAGAGACAGCAGATTCGTGTCTAGAATCTGGAAATCGTTACAAGAAGCCTTAGGCACGCGCCTAGACATGAGCACAGCCTACCATCCACAAACGGACGGTCAAAGTGAAAGGACTATCCAAACATTAGAAGATATGCTCCGTGCGTGTGTAATTGATTTCGGAGGAAATTGGGATACTCATTTACCGTTGGCGGAGTTTTCCTATAGTAAAGTTACCACACAAGCATCAAGGCAGCTCCGTTTGAAGCTTTATATGGTCGTAAATGCCGCTCACCGCTATGTTGGGCGGAAGTTGGTGAAAAACATTTGACAGGCCCGGAGATTGTCCAGGAAACCACTGATAAGATCTTCAAAATTAAGGACCGTCTGAAAGCGGCCCGAGACAGACAAAAGAGCTACGCTGATAACAGACGGAAACCATTAGAATTTCAAATTGGTGACCAAGTAATGTTAAAAGTCTCACCATGGAAAGGCGTTGCGAGGTTTGGTAACCGTGGTAAGCTCAACCCCAGATACGTTGGACCGTTTGAAATACTGGCTAGGGTTGGCCCAATAGCTTACAAGCTCCAGTTGCCACAAGAACTAAGCAATGTACATGATACGTTTCACGTATCAAACCTCAAGAAATGTTTATCAGACGAGACGTTAATTATACCGCCTGACGAGATTCACATAGACGACAGGTTGCATTTCATCGAGAAACCGATTGAGATTTCGGATTGGAAAGTTCAAAGACTGAGACGTAGTCGAATCAAACTGGTTAAAGTACGTTGCAACTCAAAACGTGGTCCTGAGTATACATGGGAACGAGAGGACCAAATGAAAACGAAATACCCCTCCTTGTTTAAGGATACACCAGTTCAAGATGGCACAAATTGAATTTCGGGACGAAATTCTTTTAACATGGGGAGAATGTGACGCCCGACATTTCAGGTTAATATCCGTACACGATATAAACAAGTTTATATTATATTTGTTTTTGTGATTTACCTAATTGCATAAATTAGGACATTAAAGTCTAAGAAAAGCCGTACATTGTTTCATTTCATATTTTGGTAATTCTAGGAATTACCGGATCACATACCCGTATAACCCGACTAAATACGAACGTTAGTGATTAAATTAAATAACCAAGAAAAATATTTAGACATATATATTACACGAACTTTACGTTGGACAATAATTCATTTTTAAACTAAAATATATATAAAAAAACGTAAAAGTAAATTAACGAACCCTTTCGAAGATATTACCTAGTAGCGTCAACTTTAGATATCTATACCTACAAATAACCACCTCAACGAATTATACAATCCAAGATTTCAATATCTTTCGTTAACGAGCCATAAACTTAATAAATTTATAATACCGTAGAGAATCCAAACCAAATTAAATTACCAATTGAAATTCTAATTAAAATTAATACCCTTAATAAATTAATTAATTAACACTAAAAACCTAATTATTTGATTTATCAACCCCAAAACACTTTCCTTGACTTTTCGGCCGAAATTCAGAAGAGACCATCCCTCCCACTTCCTACCTCACTCATATTTAGAAAAACTCATACCTCCTCAGTCTCAACCTCACAATTTCTGTCATATTTCTCATTTCTCACGACAAATTTTCCCCAATCCTCTCCAAGTTGAAGTCCGGTTTAAAGCAAAAATCCACCATAATTCGGTGTCTTAAGAAGAATTTCAAGTGCTTCTAAAGGAAATTTTACAGAAGAATCAAGATCATTTCCTGTTTTCTCTCATCATCTTCATATCTGTTTTAAGGTAAAAACTCAATACTATCTATATTATTTTCTTTAAAAACCATAGCTAAAACATACAAAATATTCAAACGCGAGTAAGATAACAAGAAAAGTGTGTCGAATTCAAGTTTAAAACATAAAAATATGCAGGACTGATTCTGTCATTCAGAATTGCAGTAATCGAAACTATAGTTTCGATACCTGTTTCTCAATCGAAACTAGGAGTTTCGATACCAGTTTGATCGAAACTAGGAGTTTCGATACCTATTTGATCGAAACTAGGAGTTTCGATACCTGTTTACTCAATCGAAACTAGGTAGTTTCGATAGCTATTATTCAATCGAAACTAGGAGTTTCGATACCTAGTACTCAATCGAAACTAGATAGTTTCGATACCCAGTTTGCTTAATCGAAACTAGGTAGTTTCGACCTCTGTTCTGTTCTGTCCTGTTCAATCGAAACTAAGTAGTTTCGATACCTAGTCATCAGTCCCATTTAGCAGTAACTTAGAATTTTTTTTACTACAAAACAAGTGTTGAATAAC
This sequence comes from Smallanthus sonchifolius, assembly GCA_023525975.1. NCBI lineage: Eukaryota > Viridiplantae > Streptophyta > Magnoliopsida > Asterales > Asteraceae > Smallanthus > Smallanthus sonchifolius. The sequence continues at coordinate 33,478,972 of CM042045.1, forward strand.
TAAGAAGATATTTTAAACAAACACAACCAGATTTACAAAGTCAGTGAACAATTTGCAATATGAGACGTTCGGTCTTAACACAATTTACCCTTTGGCATCTAGGGTACAAATAGTCAAGTTGACTAGAACAAATATCGTTACAAGCATACACAAACTCAAGGTGAGTTTCACGGCCCTTTTTTACCGTTTTGTACTATTTGGGGGAAGAACATACTTATAACTATTTTTATATGATAACAAGAAAACAAGACCCGACCTTTATGTATGCATGAGTGAACACATTTGGAGCTCGTAAAGTCCCCTGATCATCATATTTATAACCATTAGCTATAGATTAGCCTGAGATTCTATGGATAGTACTATTGGGTCTGACACCCCCGGTCATGGTTAGTCGCGCTAACCATGGGTCCCTCTGGCCAAATGACTGCATAGTGTTCTAATTTTGCTCGTGAGGTACGAGTGAGGGGCAAAACACCTGGTCTTGGTTTGGTTATGCCTCATGTATGTACATATTATTTGTATTCCTAGCTAGTTTACAAATGGGTCAAACATTACTTGTTTTGCTTATCATATACGTAAAAATCATTTTCATGCAATTGGTTTGCTCATTGTATTCATATATAAAACCTGTGAACTCACCAACCTAGTGTTGACATTTTCAAGTATGTTTTTCAGGAAACTGAACGCGATAGCAAGGGTAATACTACGTAGGGTTCATGCATACACGGTGGATACAACTTTTGAAGATTTTTCTTGTATAACCCATAATGTTCGGGTCATATTTGCAAAATCTTAATATTTTGTAACTTCAATTACTATTTTGGGTTGTAAAACCTTAAATTTAATTTATGTATCCAGTTGTATGTATGCGTTTGCAATAATTATATGCTTTGAAAAACCATGAACGTCGTGTCTCGCGTTTCCTCCTTAGCGGGGTGTGACACATGTGTTCTCAAGAACACCAAGAACACACACTCATTTTGATTTTCAAGTTTTGTTGTTTTTAAGAGTTTTTAGCTTGAATCTTGTGATTTTAACAAGAATTTGTGAATAAAAACTAGTTGTAATCATCCACAATGAGTTATCTAGTGAAAAACTTGCAAGATTTGATGATCAAAGTGTATGAACACTTGGGTGTTCATATTTGCATTTTCTTGAATAAAAAGAGCATTTTGTTGATTTTTGAGTTTTTGATCTTGGAATTGAACCACATTGTGATTGTAGGTTATAAATCAAGAAAAACTCAGTAGCTTAGCATCAAATTTCATCTTCATTTGTTGATTTTGGAAGGTATAATCCTTGATTAAACTTGTTAATTGTTGAATGTTCAAGAACAAACATGTTCTTGATGAATTTTTAAAAATTATTGATGTAGCACCCAAAAGTGGTTTTAATCAGTCGAATATGTTTTAAAATGAATATCTGAAAAATTTGGTTATCTAATTCTTTATAGATTATTTATTAAAATTCACACAAGTTTAATACATGGAAATCTGGGAAAACTACTTCTGAGTATTGAAAAATTCTGGAAATTGGAAAGTGATTATTATATGATGAACTAAGACTCCTGTCCAAATTTTATAAAAATTGGAGTTGTTTAAGTATACGTTTAGTATTTATAAAGTTTAAACGGATGATTTAGGGTTTATATACTTCTGGATAAAATCAGGACTTGAAATTTGATATAGGATCTTATATTGACTTAAAACTAATATGGTAAAAATTTGGTAAAGTTTGGATGTGTTTAACTATGTTTCCCAAATTTGTAAAGTTTTAATAATATTAAATTCATATTAAATAATATGGATATTAAAAAAATATGAAAATTGGTCAAAAATTTTTATTTATGTATATGATCAATTAGTATAAATTTGAAGTAACTTTATGTTTAAGTATGTTTTTGAAATTATGGTCCATTTAAATTTTATAAAAGTTAATAATTTTGGAAGATTTTTTTTATATAAAATTGATTTTATAAAATTTCTAAGGGATTTTGGACAGAAGTATAAACCCATTTAAAACATAAAATTTTACTTTTAAATTGAGTGCTAATATCATACTAAAACCCTAATTTTGGACGAATCGTATTTAAACCGTGGACCGGACTTTACGCGCGTGATCCCGTTTTTGATCATACGAAACCGTGACATGAGATTTTATCAATTGTGATTTTTTTTAACTACTGATGTTATTTATTAAAAATCTAAAACTTAAAGTTTTAAGATTATTAATTCATATAAAAGCGGGTTTACAATTTTTAACGGTTCGTACGCACGTGCACGGGTTTTGGCTATACAATCGACTGCATAGCCACTTTTGACTTTTATTGACTTAGCCACACATATTAGGTTTCATAAATACATTTTGTGTCTACTTATTAGTAGGACTCGGTTAGGATACCATCGTTGGCTGTTTCACTGTTTTACCGCACTTTTTCGCGTTTCACTCTCAGGTGAGTTTTCGCGGCCCCTTTTTACTTACTGTTTTACTGTTTTGAGGAGAAAGCTGTTTCGTTTTTATTTATTTAGTCACATGTTAAATGATACAATGATTACATGAGTTATTTTTATATTTATGCATTAAAGTCCCCAATTTTTTTTTGTTGTAATCAATTAGCTGAGCGTAGCCGTTGGGAATTTTGAGTAGTACTACTTGGGTTGACATCTCCGCTCATGGTTTGGTCGCGCCAACCAGACTTGTAGGGTCACGTGGGCGCAAAGTTAGCCAATTATTTTTTTAGACGGTTGTTGGCATAAGACTTCCGTATGGGGTACTTTATTTTTATTTTGTCTAGGCTTTGATTACGGCTCATAGTAATATGTTATCTGATACATGTGTACTGACTTTGGATTTTTATAAACTTTTATAGACTCGTAAAACCTGCGATTCTCACCAACTATTTATATAGTTGACCCGTTTTTGAAACATGCTTTCAGGTAAACAGAAATGAAGATAAAGTTCATGGGGGCATGCTTTTGTTTAGATTTTGTGGTTTCACTTTGGAACAAACTTAGTACCTATGACTTTGGTTGTTTATAAGACGTTCCTTTTATTGTTTGAATTCCGGATATTGTATGACTTCTTTTAATTTTGGGTTTAGTAATGGTTCTTTTGTAAATTGCGATGTACCCATTAGCATTCTCTTGCGCCTAAGTGTTCGATGCACCGCTCTCGTCTCCCCTCCGTGTTTCCGCCTTCGGCGGGGTGTGACAAACCAGGATCACAGTCATTAGTTACATTGAACGACACTATATGGGACTTAAATAGAAATATCATAAATGATCAGAGTAAATGCGGAAGCAATAAAGTAAGTAAATGCGCAAAACAAACGCGTCCAAAAGTTCAGTCCAAAACATAAATGGAAAACAGTCCAAACGTAATATTAAATATAAATTCAAATGTAGTACTCTATGAATGTCCTAGAAGTGAACCTGTGTCTTAAACTTAACGACCTGAGAAAACATGAAAGAAAAGATGTCAACACGAGGTTGGTGAGTCCACAGGTTTTAGTTTGTAACAAAGTTTAACAGGTTAATGTACATTCAATATATAAATCAATAGGTAGCTAACCCATATACATGCTAACTAATGCGCTCGCAACCAAAAGCTGACTGTTTATGTGTTTGCCTGCCACCGGGCCTATCAACCATGATGCATGTTTAGGTCAATATTGCACCCGTTCGACCTCCAATCGAGTTAGCGTGACTAAGGCGTGTGAGGTTTGTCAAACCCAATAGTACTATTCAAATTACCTCGCTATGTTCATATTAACGGTCTGATTTGAGGACTTAATGATAGATGTGTACGCATAGTCAAACAAGTGATAACATATATGAATTACAAAATAAAAAGCGTTTACGTCATGTTTTCTCCTCCAGTTTTAAAACAGTAAAACCTGATTTGCGTAGGAAGTAATCACACAAGTATGAGATTGAAATCTCAAGCGTTAGCCCGACACGGCTCACGAATGCCCTAGAATTACAACATAATTATTAGGGATAAAATGAGATATATTGGGATATGTGACGAAGACATGGAATGTTGAACGTCCTAAAAGAAACGCTCTAAAGATCAAGAGTAGACGATCATGTCTACGGAATACGGATTTCTAAGTTAAATATTTAGAATGATTACGCTACGCGACAAAAGACGATAATTGCAATAATTAAAAAAATATTCATACGTCTTTGGTATTAAATAATGATTTAGAAAAATAATATTATTATATTATTTTTAAGCTCGTAAAGTAATACGATAACTATTTATGTGAATAATAATATATTATTTTTCCTCGAGAATATGATTACGGGTAGACAATATAAATAATTATATTATTTATAAGTTTAAAATGTTTCACAATACTTAGAAATGTGGCAAAAATAATATATATATAAATATATTATTTTTAATAGGAGTTACGGTTTGAAAATAATATAATTTATATTATTTTATTCGGAGTTGTAGGATAAATAATAGTATACACACATTATTATGAAAGTAGGAAAAATGTAAAAAAATGATTTTATAAAATCAAACCCGAGCTCACGGGTGGTTTTCCGGTCTAAAACTCATTTATATATTAATATAATAATATAGGATTGGTTTATTATTAACATAAAGGCTTGGAAATAATTAAAAACCAAAACAGTGGTAGGGAGACTCGAACCCGGGTCTCCTCCCCATGAGCACACACACTTAACCAGTCCACCCGCTAGGGCAATCGTAACAAGGAACGAATCAGAAGGGTTTTAATCAACAGTCCCACAATGTTCTTCCCCCTAGCGTGAACCGAACCAAACCAAAACCCAAATCTTGCAAATTCGATAACGATCGATCCAAAAGTCATAGAGGTTTTGCTAATCGGTCAATTTCGAGTCTGTGGGTTGTTTTAATTTCAAAAACAACAAGTTCTGCATCGATCAATTAGAGATTGAAGGGTCGAAACCCTAGTTTAAAATCATGCAATCGATTTGATTAAATTGGATATTAACAGGTGCTGGATTCATAGGGCTTTTAACAATCGAAGGGTTGCGAATTCAACCCTGCGGTTTAATTTGATTGAGATAGATGTTAGGATCAAAACCCCCAATTTGCCATATGAACAAACCAAAGAATCTGGATTATGAAAAATTTGATATTTATTGATTCAATTAACATGGGTTTATCGGTAAACGAATGATTTCGAATCTACTGATACATTTTAATTTGATTTAAACAGTGTCGGGGATAGGGTTCGACTAAATCCAACTAAGCAAGAACCCTAGAATTCGAATGCAAGGAATTCGATAGTTTAAGCCCTAATTGTTATAAGGCTTTTGATCTAGGCACAAAAATGAAAGTAAACATGAAGGCAATTACCAGAAGGCGATTCGAAATGATGGAGATCGAGTAAAACTGGTCCGACTTGCGCGAGCTTGTTCCCGATGACTTTAACTGATTCTCTAGTCGAATTAACGCGTGCAACAACTTTGGTGGAGTTCAAATGGAATGTGCAGGTATCCAATTCGTGAGAATAACCGGAGATTTGAGTCAATTTGATAATGGTCGATGATAGGGACGACAGTTATATGTTTAATGCTCATTATTGTCACACCCCCAAATTCCACTAACGGAGTTTTACCGTTTGGAAGGTGACACACCAGGATCTCAGTCATTAGTTACATCAAACGACACTACATGGGACTTAAAATGTCATAACATAAAAGTTTAGAGTTAATGCGGAAGCGTAAACGTTAAAACGAAGTCAAAAATAATTACACGCAACAAGCGTCGATTAATGTAATTAAATAAACTGTTTAAAGTATTTGAAATGAATGATATGACAGTAGGACTCCATGCATGTCCTAAGTGCGCAACCTGTGCCAAAGCGACCTGAGAAACATGTAAGAAAAAGTGTCAACACAAGGTTGGTGAGTTCACAGGTTTCAAATAAATAAGTAAGCGTTACCAGGTTTATGATCATTCAATATGTATCTATAGGTAGCTAACCTATGTTCATGTTTTAGCTTAAGTGCTCGCAACCGAAACTGACTGTTTGTTTATTGCCACCTGCCAGGTTCTATCAATACTGGACATGTGAATAGGCTAACATTTCACCCGTTCGATATCCGATCGAGTTAGCGCGACTAACGCGGGTGGGATTTGTCAAACCCAGTAGTACTACTAAACATTACCTCGCTAAGATCCATATTAACGGTTCGAAATAAGATGAGGACTTTCTGTGATAGCATGTTACACTTAGCTTTAACATTGATAGCATATGAAATACAAAATCTAAAAATCAGTTTAAGCATGTTTTCTCCGCCAAGTTAAAAGTAGTAAAAAGGGGCCGTGAAACTCACATGCGTTACGTTGTAGGTAGTATCACACAAGTATGAGATTTGAAATCTCAAGTGTTAGCCTGCACGGCTTACGTATGCCCTAGAATTATAAACACGTAAGTTAGGGACATATGGGATCACGGAAGATTAGGATGTCTTAAAACATTCTAAGGATTATCGGTTAGACGAACGAGTCTACGGGAAAATAGATTTCTCAATATAATAATTAAGATCAATGTGTTACGTGTCGAATGTTAATAACGAATATTATTAAATAAGTAAATAAATAAATTCGTACGTTTGAGTCGTTTACGAATGTTAGGAAAATAATATAATTTAATATATTATTTTTAGGTTCGAAGGATTAACTAAATAATCATAGCGGCAAAAATAATAATATATTATTTTTATTCGAGATAATAAACGTGAGTAAACGATTATATCATTTTAGTTTCAAACGTTACACGAGGTTATAAAACGATACGAAATAATATAAAAATATATATTATTTAATAACATGAATCATGAGTTGAAAATAACATAAACATATTATTTTATACAATATTACAATTTGAATATAATATAGATATATTATTTTTAAAAACGGGAATAATATAAAAATGGGTTAATAATTCAAACCCGAGCTTACGGGTTGTTTTCCGGACTAAAACACTTTAATATAGTATTATAATAATATAGGGATGAGTTTTATATTTAAAATAATATCAAAAATCGATTTTAAAAATAAAAGTGGGTGGAGAGACTCGAACCCGGGTCTCTCCTACCACAGCACACAGACCCAACCACTCCAGCCCGCTAGGGAATCGCACTAGGAACCAGATTCGTTTGGTTTTAATCCTCACATCTCCTGAGTTTTTCCCCATTATCGCGACCGAACCCAAAACCATCCTCAAAATCATCGAATTCGATCGTGATTGAACACGAATGATTAGGGGTTTTGTTCTTCGATGGATTGCGAGTCTAAAGGTGAGATTAATTTCAGAAACATCAAGTTTAGGATCGTAAATTTCTTGTTCGTGTAATTGTAACCCTAGGTTTTGAACGCGAATAAAATTGGATTAATCTGATATTATTAGGGGTTGGATTCATAGGGTTTTCAATGAGTGATGAATGGCGAAACTATCCATGTAATTTAATTTGATTGAAACTGTGTGAAGGTTAGGGTTCGATTAATCCATTTAAATGATGAACCCTAGAATTGGTTCGTGATCGCTTTGATGTTATCAGCCCCAAATAACATAGGGCTTTTAATCTAGGGATAAAAACAAAGCTGTAGGTGTGATTAGGTACCTTAATCGAGTTCGAATTGATGGCATTTGCGTAGTTCACAGTCGCGATTCCGGTGAGTTAGTCTCCGGCGTCTCTGCTGCGTCTCCGGTGAAAACGATGTGTGCAAAAGACTCAGAGGGGCTCGTTTGAAATGCGCATGTGACTGATTGAGATGATAACGGATGGAATGATTGAATTCGACTGAATTGAAGGTGGGTCTCGACGGTTGTAGATTGATTACCTATAATTGGGATTAATTCGACATAATGGCGATGATAAAAACTTTAATTTGGTTCGTTAATGGATTAATCGTGTATAACGGTTACAAACTCAGACGAATTTCAGTTGTAGAGTACGAAATTGAGCCAAGAATCGGTTGTGTTGACTTTCTGAAAGTCAACAGAAATCAACATTTGATAATTTACAGTTTCAATCCTTGTGGTTTCTGGTTTGAAGTTTTGATGTAGACAGAATTGGTCCTTGAGGTTCTAATTGAGTTAAATACATGGATAGTTGACTTTTACAAGTCAATAGGATTTAAATATTGGATTTTGACTTTACAAGTCAAATAGAATTGGGTTTAGGCTAATTACACAATTAGTCTTTGTAGTTAGGGTTTGAATAATGACAGAATCAGTCCCCGAGGTTTAAGATTAGGTTAACTAGGTTAGGGCTTAACTGTAATTGGTTAACGGAGTTATCCTGGAAAGTCCGGGTTGTCACATTATCCCATAGTTGAAAGAATTTTCGTCCCGAAAATTGAAATAAATAAAAAATTTCTAGGGGGTGTTACATCATCCCCTAGTTGAAAGAATTTTCGTCCCGAAAATTAAATAGTACCTTAAGAATTTGACGCAGAGTGCTTGAACAGATTAGAATATTTGCGCATCATTTGATCCTCGCGCTCCCACGTGAATTCCGGTCCGTGTTTCGAGTTCCAACGAACTCTGTCAATAAGGATTTTACTATGCTTTAACGATTTGACTTCCCTATCCATAATTTCTACAGGTTCTTCGATGAAACGTAACTGTTCATCAACGTGTAGTTCCTCCAGAGGAACTGCGAGTGATTTGTCTGCCAGGCACTTCTTTAAATTTGAGACATGAAAGACGTTTTGCACACCACTAAGTCTTTCAGGTAGGTCCAGTTGATACGCTACTGGTCCGATTCTCTTCATTATTTTGAATGGTCCAACATAACGAGGATTCAGTTTGCCTCGTTTTCCCGAAACGAATGACACCTTTCCAAGGTGAGACTTTGAGTAAAACTATATCACCTATTTGAAACTCCAAAGGTTTACGACGTTTGTCGGCATAGCTCTTTTGACAATCACGAGCTGCCGTCATGCGGTTTCTAATTTGAACGATCTTTTCGGAAGTTTCAAATACAAGTTCAGGACCTGTGAGTTGGCTATCTCCAACCTCGGTCCAACAAATGGGAGAACGGCATTTCCGTCTATAAAGTGCTTCAAATGGAGCTGCCTTGATGCTAGTAGGATAATTGTTGTTGTAGGAGAACTCCACCAACGGTAGGTGAGACTCCCAAGTGTTACCGAAATCGATCACACAAGCTCGTAGTATGTCCTCCAGAGTTTGGATAGTACGTTCTGTTTGGCCATTAGTTTGAGGATGGTATGCTGTGCTCATATCTAGACGCGTGCCTAAGGCTTTATGTAACGACTGCTAAAAATGAGAAGTGAATCGTGCATCACGATCCGAAATAATGGAGATTGGCACCCCGTGCCGAGAGACTATTTCTTTCAAGTAAGTACGAGTAAGCTTATCCATTTTGTCGGTCTCTTTGATTGCTAAGAAGTGAGCGGACTTTGTTAATCGATCAACGATTACCCATATGGTATCGCATCCGGTAGGGGTTCGTGGTAATTTGGTGATGAAGTCCATGGATATTTGTTCCCATCTCCACATGGGAATTTCTGGTTGTTGCAGAAGACCGGATGGTTTTTGATATTCAACTTTGGCCTTCGCGCAAGTCAGACACTTACTCACATAGGTGGCTATATCGGCTTTCATCTTCGGCCACCAATATAGTATCTTTAGATCATGGTACATTTTATCGGAACCTGGATGTATCGAGTAAAGAGATTTATGAGACTCATCCATAACTAGTTCCCTTAGGTTTCCGAATACTGGAACCCATATTCGCTCGGCAAAGTAGCGAATATCGTCAGATTTGACTTCAAGCTGTGCTTCCAGACCGCACGTACTTTCTAACGGTAGATTTTCTTCTTTTAGAGCTTCGAGTTGAGCACTACGGATTTTGTCAGGTAATCCGGGGTGAATAGTAAGCTGTAATGCTCGAACTCGTTTGGGTTTTGTTTCTTTTCGACTTAGGGCATCAGCTACAACGTTAGCTTTACCCGGATGATACCGGATCGCACAGTCATAATCATTCAAGAGCTCGACCCAACGACGCTGTCGTATGTTCAACTCTTTCTGCTCGAAGATATGCTGAAGACTTTTGTGATCGGTGTAGATGGTGCATTTGGTACCGTACAAGTAATGTCTCCACATCTTAAGTGCGAGAACTATGGCTCCCATCTCTAGGTCATGAGTGGTGTAGTTTTTCTCGTGAACCTTTAGTTGACATGAAGTGTATGCGATCACCTTTTCTCGTTGCATTAACACACAACCAAACCTTGAATGGATGTATCGCAATATACCACAAAATCATCCGTCCTTTCTGGCAGAGATAGGATAGGTGCACTGAAGAGTTTATGCTTCGAAAGTTGGAATGCTGATTCCTGTGTATCACTCAAGTTATAAGGTTTTCTCTTCTGAGTTAAAGCAGTGAAGGGTTGAGCAATCTTGGAAAAATTCTTCAATGAAACGATGGTAGTAGCCAGCTAATCCCCAGAATTTGACGCACCTCCGTTGGCGTTGTAGGTGCCGCCCAATTCTTGATTGCTTCTACTTAAGCTGGATCGACATGTGTTCCTTTCTCGTTGACTACATGTCCTAGAATTTGCATTTCGCGAATCCAGAATTTGCACTTTGGAGAATTTAGCATACCATTGCTCTTGCTTAAGTAATTCTAGAATCAAATGCAGATACTCCTCATGTTCCTCCTTGTTCTTGGAATAAATGAGAATGTCGTCGATGAAAACGATGACAAATTGATCAAGATATGGCTTACACACACGGTTCATGAGGTCCATGAATACTGCGGGTGCGTTGGTTAATCCGAAGGTCATAACCATAAATTCATAGTGGTCGTACCTTGTCCTGAATGCAGTCTTAGAGATATCTTCTCCTCGGACTCTTAACTGATGGTAGCCGGACCTAAGATCTATCTTGGAATAGAAACTTGATCCTTGAAGTTGATTAAACAGATCATCTATGCGGGGTGGAGGATGATGATTCTTGATAGTTACTTTGTTCAGCTCACGGTAGTCGATGCACATGCGGAAAGTCCTGTCTTTCCTCTTGACGAATGGGACTAGAGCTCCCCATGGCGATGAGCTAGGTTGGATGAAACCTTTATCCAACAAATCTTACAATTGAGTGGACAACTCTTGTAATTCACTGGGTGCTAATCTATAAGGTGCCTGAGAGATCGGTGCCGCTCCGGGTGCTAGATCGATTTGGAATTCAACTTGACGGTACAGTGGCAGACTAGGCAAGTCCTAGGGAAATACTTCCGGATAGTTACGTATGATTGGGATATCATCAAATTTCTTCTCCTCGGATGACTGCTCGACGACGAGAGCCAAAATAGTAGTTTGACCTTTTCGAAGACATTTCTGTGCGTTTAGGAAGGATATGATGCCAATGACTGCACCACTCCTTTTGCCTTGGACAGAAAGGATTTCCCCTCTTAGGAGAAGAAGGAAAACATTTTTATCACAACAGCTGGCCTCAGGTTGGTTCTTGGATAACCAATTCATACCGACAATAAGGTCGAAACTGCCAAGTGTAACTGGCAGAAGGTCAATGTCAAGTTTATGACTAACCAATACTAGTTTACATCTGTAAGAATGTGAGTTGTTTCGATTTTCTGAGTGTCTGCTATCTCAATAGTATACTTGGCTTTTAATAGAGTTGGACCACGACACACTAATATGGGATTTGTGAAGTCATGCTGAGACTTCTAGTGAGACCCGTGCTTATAAATCAAGTGTCAGTCAATGCATAAGCTAAGGGAAGAGGTTCACATGTAAGAAAGAAAAGTCTAATGAGATATAGATTCCAGTAGCATAAGAGATAAGATGTATGTCTAAGTAATTACGTTCAACTGATGGTTGGTTAGGTTAAATCTTCGTTTCCTAATGTCATTGGATCAACGGAATCATTTCGTGAAGAAAGAAATTCGTTTACAGGATTGAATATGCTGGGTATAATTCGTATTAGACTAAGGATTAGTCATCGGATAAGGCAATAGGGTCGAATGAGATTTATTGTTGGAGCGTAAGGGAAAACGTGTTAGCTTAGAAAGAATTTCTCAAATTCTGTGTACATAGTTGGAGTCGATAAGTTTGCTATGAGATTCTATTAGAGTTTCAATCAAGATGGTTTCTGTGATCACGTTTAGATGAGTGTCTTAATTTCACTAAGACTCTTACATGAGTGAGAATAACATTGATGGATTCCATTGATGATAATTCAGTGTGTCTGTAAACATTTTCAACTTGATAGTCGCGTCTATCAACTGTTGGACGAGTTTAACGATACCAACTAGTCGTTGAGCGGGTTACAAGAACTTCTACTGACAGTGGAAGTTTAAGTTTGTAGATCACTGATTAGGACCATTTATCCACACACCAGGTTTCACCAGGACTTACATACACCTCAAATTATTATTACGTGTGCACCCGTAATGATAATTTGCTTTGCATGCTCACCCTTGTTCTCCCCGTCCTGTGTCATAATGTCCTTTAGGTTATATTGTTGAGTACATAGTGTTGTCAGATATGATAAGTCATCGAAAAGCTTAGTCATCAACTATACTTTGATCAATTAGAACTCATATCGGGATGAGTAGTCGAGGATGGTTTGCTCCGAGTATTCACTCGGGTGAAACACAATACAGAGTCCAATCCAGCGGATTGTAAATGAGAACATGTAACAAACATGTACATGAAATGCGACTTCGAAAAATGAAACTGGTTTCCTGAATACAAGTTACAGAAAGCAGCAAGGTAGCAGTCCTTTCAACTTAGTCAAGATAGGGTTTGAGTATGCATTGAGCAATGCGTTCTCAGATTTGTGGTCAATCTATTCTCAATAGAATATCGACCAAAGAAGCGAGCCCATGGCTCGGGAAAGTGATGACATCTACGTGTCAATAGATTCTGCAATAATGCGTGTAACGGTCTGCCTTCATTCGGCGTATTGTTGCTGGCGGGTACAGTAGGGACTCGCCTCCGACGATCCCAACTCCCAAAGAGATATGCGTTAGTGCTGAGTGTCGTCCATAACATGGACCTGAAAAAGCCCACCATACCCAACGGGTGATGTAAGTGACTCCTCCCAAGGCTCCGTCTCGCTGCCCTCGAACGGGAGTGGATGATGTTCTGGTGATTCCCCGAGTGTCGCCACTGGGAATGATGATGCAATGCAAATGATGTGTCCTTTGCCAACTGAGAGTGATACGGATGGTGTAAACATGAATGCACTGCAATGTATGTATAGGTGCTATATGTATCAGGTATAAGTGTTTGTGCCGTATAACTAATGTGTGAGGTTATAGTCTAGTATGCAATCCTAGTTCTCTATAACCAATGCTCTGATACCAATCTGTCACACCGCCAAATTCCACTAACGGAGTTTTACCGTTTGGAAGGTGACACACCAGGATCTCAGTCATTAGTTACATCAAACGACACTACATGGGACTTAAAATGTCATAACATAAAAGTTCAGAGTTAATGCGGAAGCGTAAACGTTAAAACGAAGTCAAAAATAATTACACGCAACAAGCGTCGATTAATGTAATTAAATAAACTGTTTAAAGTTTTTGAAATGAATGATATGACAGTAGGACTCCATGCATGTCCTAAGTGCGCAACCTGTGCCAAAGCGACCTGAGAAACATGTAAGAAAAAGTGTCAACACAAGGTTGGTGAGTTCACAGGTTTCAAATAAATAAGTAAGCGTTACCAGATTTATGATCATTCAATATGTATCTATAGGTAGCTAACCTATGTTCATGTTTTAGCTCAAGTGCTCGCAACCAAAACTGACTGTTTGTTTATTGCCTCCTGCCAGGTTCTATCAATACTGGCCATGTGAATAGGCTAACATTTCACCCGTTCGATATCCGATCGAGTTAGCGCGACTAACGCGGGTGGGATTTGTCAAACCCAGTAGTACTACTAAACATTACCTCGCTAAGATCCATATTAACGGTTCGAAATAAGATGAGGACTTTCTGTGATAGCATGTTACACTTAGCTTTAACATTGATAGCATATGAAATACAAAATCTAAAAATCAGTTTAAGCATGTTTTCTCCCCCAAGTTAAAAGCAGTAAAAAGGGGCCGTGAAACTCACCTGCGTTGCGTTGTAAGTAGTATCACACAAGTATGAGATTTGAAATCTCAAGTGTTAGCCTGCACGGCTTACGTATGCCCTAGAATTATAAACACGTAAGTTAGGGACATATGGGATTTGTGACGACGACACGGAAGATTAGGATGTCTTAAAACATTCTAAGGATTATCGGTTAGACAAACGAGTCTACGGGAAAATAGATTTCTCAATATAATAATTAAGATCAAAGTGTTACGTGTCGAATGTTAATAACGAATAATATTAAATAGGTAAATAAATAAATTCGTACGTTTGAGTCGTTTACGAATATTAGGAAAATAATATAATTTAATATATTATTTTTAGGTTCGAAAGATTAACTAAATAATCATAGCGGCAAAAATAATAATATATTATTTTTATTCGAGATAATAAACGTGAGTAAACGATTATATCATTTTAGTTTCAAACGTTACACGAGGTTATAAAACGATACGAAATAATATAAAAATATATATTATTTAATAACATGAATCATGAGTTGAAAATAACATAAACATATTATTTTATACAATATTACAATTTGAATATAATATAGATATATTATTTTTAAAAACGGGAATAATATAAAAATGGGTTAATAATTCAAACCCGAGCTTACGGGTTGTTTTCCGGACTAAAACCCTTTAATATAGTATTATAATAATATAGGGATGAGTTTTATATTTAAAATAATATCAAAAATCGATTTTAAAAATAAAAGTGGGTGGAGAGACTCGAACCCGGGTCTCTCCCACCACAGCACACAGACCCAACCACTCCAGCCCGCTAGGGAATCGCACTAGGAACCGGATTCGTTTGGTTTTAATCCTCACATCTCCTGAGTTTTTCCCCATTATCGCGACCGATCCCAAAACCATCCTCAAAATCATCGAATTCGATCGTGATTGAACACGAATGATTAGGGGTTTTGTTCTTCGATGGATTGCGAGTCTAAAGGTGAGATTAATTTCAGAAACATCAAGTTTAGGATCGTAAATTTCTTGTTCGTGTAATTGTAACCCTAGGTTTTGAACGCGAATAAAATTGGATTAATCTGATAATATTTGGGGTTGGATTCATAGGGTTTTCAATGAGTGATGAATGGCGAAACTATCCATGTAATTTAATTTGATTGAAACTGTGTGCAGGTTAGGGTTCAATTAATCCATTTAAATGATGAACCCTAGAATTAGTTCGTGATCGCTTTGATGTTATCAGCCCCAAATAACATAGGGCTTTTAATCTAGGGATAAAAACGAAGCTGTAGGTGTGATTAGGTACCTTAATCGAGTTCGAATTGATGGCATTTGAGTAGTTCACAGTCGCGATTCCGGTGAGTTAGTCTCCGGCGTCTCTGCTGCGTCTCCGGTGAAAACGATGTGTGCAAAAGACTCAGAGGGGCTCGTTTGAAATGCGCATGTGACTGATTGAGATGATAACGGATGGAATGATTGAATTCGACTGAATTGAAGGTGGGTCTCGACGGTTGTAGATTGATTACCTATAATTGGGATTAATTCGACATAATGGCGATGATAAAAACTTTAATTTGGTTCGTTAATGGATTAATCGTGTATAACGGTTACAAACTCAGACGAATTTCAGTTGTAGAGTACGAAATTGAGCCAAGAATCGGCTGTGTTGACTTTCTGAAAGTCAACAGAAATCAACATTTGATAATTTACATTTTCAATCCTTGTGGTTTCTGGTTTGAAGTTTTGAAGTAGACAGAATTGGTCCTTGAGGTTCTAATTGAGTTAAATACATGGTTAGTTGACTTTTACAAGTCAATAGGATTTAAATATTGGATTTTGACTTTACAAGTCAAATAGAATTGGGTTTAGGCTAATTACACAATTAGTCTTTGTAGTTAGGGTTTGAATAATGACAGAATCAGTCCCCGAGGTTTAAGATTAGGTTAACTAGGTTAGGGCTTAACTGTAATTGGTTAACGGAGTTATCCTGGAAAGTCCGGGTTGTCACAATTATTGAGTTTAATTCGGCCAATTATGCTGATTAATTCGATGGTAATGGTGGTTAATGAAATAATCATGGGATTTCAGTTACGAAATCAAACAGAAAACGATCATGAGTTTTGAATTTGAATCAAGTTTGCGAATTTGACTTTTAAAAGTCAACAGAGAACAAATTCACTCAATTTTGACTTTGCATAGTCAACAGACTTGACTTTAGGTTAATTACATCTTAAGTCCCTGTAGTTTGAGTTTAATTTGTGACAGAATCAGTCCCTCGGGTTTAAGATTAGGTTAACTGGGTTAGGATTTAACATAATATTTAATGGGATTGCTAACGGAGTTAACTTGAAAAGTCGGATTGTCACAACTTCCAACATCGAGTTCTTGATTGAGTTCAGAACAACACCTGAGGCCTACTATGACAAACAGAGTCATGTTCACCGGGAGATGTCGATTTGGTGGAGCGTTTGCCGGAGACAGTATCTTCCGGTGACCCCATGGAAGTACACGTGAATCCTTTCACCCCCCGATTCTCGTTTCCTTGTTTCAACGGTCAACTGTCGGCTACTCTCCATTCCAAAAGTCTCACTCCCACTTAAACTTTGGTCTTGACTTGGCGTGGTGGTGGATGGTCCTAATGGTTACACACTGACCGGAGAAGACAACTTCTTGGTTTGCGAGACTGACCGGAGATTGCGAGACTGGCCGAAGTTTGGACTTGGGGTCAAGGTATAATTTTAGCGTTTTCTACATTTATTTTCTTTTTCTAGGATTTTGCTTTAACATAATCATATAGCGGTGAAAGCAGCAAAATGTAAGATCTTTATGCTACTTTTAGCATTTCTTTCTAGGTTTTCTTCTATCTGGTTTAAAGATAGAATCTGGGTTTGTTAATTGTCACACCCCCAAATTCCTATAACGGAGTTTTACCGTTTGGGAAGTGACAAACCAGGATCTCAATCATTAGTTACATTGAACTACACTATATGGGACTTAAATAGAAATATCATAAACGATCAGAGTAAATGCGGAAGCGATAAATGAAAGTAAATGCACAAAACAAACGCGCCCAAAAGTCCAGTCCAAAACATAAATGAAAATAGTCCAAATGTCTTATTAAACAAGAAATTAAATATAGGACTCCATGCATGTCCTAGTTGTGCACCTGTGCCTTAATTTAGCGACCTGAGAAAACATGTAAGAAAAGATGTCAACACGAGGTTGGTGAGTTCACAGGTTTTAATATATAAATAAACGTTTACCAGATTATTGTACATTCAATATGTATCTATAGGTAGCTAACCTACGTTTCATGTCTTACTAAAGCGCTCACAGTCGAAGCTGACTGTTTAAGTTTATTTGCCTCCTACCAGGTCTATCAACTCTGGCGATGTGAGCATGCTAACATTTCACCCGTTCGACCTCCAATCGAGTTAGCGTGACTAACGCGGGTGAGATTTGTTAAACCCGGTAGTACTACTAAATATTACCTTGCTAAGATCCATAGTAACGGTTCGATGTGTGTTGAGGACTTTCAGTGATAGCGTATTACGCTTAGCTTTAACATTGATAACATATAATACAATAATACAAAGTTGTTGTGACATGTTTTCTCCCCCGAGTTAAAACAGTAAAAGGGGCCGTGAAATTCACCTGCGTTGCGTAGTAGGTAGTATCACACAAGTATGAGATTTGAATCTCAAGCGTTAGCCTAACACGGCTCACGAATGTCCTAGAATTACATCATAATTATTAGGGATAAAATATGATATATTGGGGTATGCGACGACAACACGGAATGTTGAACGTCCTAATGAGGAACGCTCTAAAGACCAAAGAGTAGACGAATATGTCTACGGGAATAGGAACTCTTAATTAATGAATGCGATAAGTATGTTACTCGACGAACGACAAATAACACTATAATAAATATGTTCGTACATTCGTACCATAAAAGAAATGATTAGGAAAATAATATAGCATATATATTATTTTTAAATTTAACAAACTATCACAATAAACAAATCGTGCGACAAATATTAAGTCTATTATTTTATTCAAGGACATAAACGTGTATAATTAATATAAATAATTACATTATTTATAAATTCGAAGTGTTACACAAGGTTTATTAAAGAGGCGAAAATAATATATAAATATATATTATTTTTAAATTGAAGTTATAGATTAAATAATAATATAACGATATTATTATAATAGTGAAAATAATACTAAAATAGGTTATAAAACTAAATCCAAGTCTACTGGTATTTCTTGATATCAAAACACATTAATATATTGTTAAGATAATATGGGGGATGTTTTTATATAAAAATATAGTATAAAAGTTGCTCAGAAAAAAAGAATAGGGTTAGAGAGACTCGAACCCGGGTCTCTCCCCCTATCAGCACAAAAACTTAACCATCACACCCGCTAGGGTAATCACAATAGGAACTGGTTCTAAATGGTTTTAATGATGAGTTCCTGTTGATTCTTTCCCCCCCCCCTACGCGACCGATCCAACTCATTCCCACAACTCACGGATCGGATCACGATTAGCCAAAAATTCATAGGGGTTTCGTTCATTAGTGTATGTCAAATTTGTAGGTAGGTTTAATTGGAAAAACATCAAGCCTAGAGTTGTTTAATTATAGGTTCAAATGTCGAAACCCTAGATATGAACACGAAATCAAATCTGTCAAATTCGATGTTAAATCTTGTTGAAACCATGGGGCTTTTACTCATTAGAACATTTCGAATCTGACCATATACTTTAATTTCATTGACATCATCGTCCATATCAAAATCCCCAAATGTATTATGATCGAACCCTAGTTTAAAGATCGTGAACAATTTGATGTTAATTGATAAAATTAATATAGGGTTTTTACAGAGAATCATATTGCGATTCTAACTATGCGATTTAATCGGATTGAAACAGAATTTAGAGTAGGATTCGATTAAGCCGGTTTCACATGACCCCTAGAAATCGGTTCATGACTAATTCGATACGGTAAGCCCAATTATTCATGGGGTATATGATCTAGAGACTGAAACGAAGCTAAAGATGTAATTAATTACCAGAATGGATGCTTAATTGAAGGTGATCGAGTAACCGAGGTTTCGACTTGCACGAGTTCAGTCTCTAGCAACACAGACTTCGATTCCGGCCGAATTTTTGTTTGCAACAGCTTCTACTAGATGCGACTAAGGTGCGCAGGTGATCGATTTTAGTGAGGATCATCGAATTGTTACGGATTTGTGCGTAAAAGAGGTGAAGTCGACGGTTACAAAAATAATGGACATAATTGGATTTAATTCAACGTAATGATAGTGATTAAAACTCTAATGATGGTCGTTATTGCTATTAATGTTCATTACAGTTACAATTTTGAACGAATTTCAGTGGAGAGATGCGAATTTGGATCAAAGAACTCTTGGTTTGACTTTGTAAAGTCAACAGGAATCAAAATCCTTTGATTTTGACTTTGTAAGGTCAAGAGAATAGGTTTTGGATATTTACATAGCTAGTCCTTGAGATTCTAAGTTTGAATAGTGACAGAAATGGTCCTTGAGGTTTCTAACTGAGTTAACTGAGTTAACAGATAACTGGATTTGGATTAACGAAATTAACGAAAAATTGACGGATGTCACATTAATTTTGGTATTTATGTGTGTTATATACTATTCTTTTTACAAATTTAAGATCCACTTGTCTATTTAAATCTGATGTGAAAATATTGTGCTCTGTATGTGCAATCTTATAGGATCTGGGAATAATTTTGGTATATATGTGTTATATACTGTTCTTTTACAAGTTTAAGATCCTCTTGTCTATTTAAATCTGGTGTGAAATTTTTGTGCTATGTATGTGCAATCTTATTTGGTTAATACTAACATTAAATTTGTAACGATCTGGGAATACTAACTGGTATTGATATTTACACATGTGTTTTTTATATTTACACATGTTTTTTTTTATATTTACACATTTGTAAATGCAACCTAGTAAATTAAATTTACACATGTAATCTGGATTTACACATATGTATTTGTTTTTTACACAAGTGTAAATGGACCGTGCAATCTGAGTTTTATGGTTTTTTTACACGTTTGTAAAAGTATTTGTGTATTTTGGTTGTAATTTTTTGATTTGTAAATTAGTTTTACACATGAGTTCTTTATAAAAACTATGATCTGAATATATATATATATATACACATATAGAGAAAGAGAGAATAGAGTGGGAGCGTAATTTTTAATAAATTAAATAATATAAATTTACATATTTACCCTTTAGGGGTATTTTTTAAGAATTAAAAAAAAAGTAAAAGCAAAATTCTAGTTTAAATCTCAACCACATAATAAAATATACCAAATTAAATGTGTGGTCTATAATGGGTTTATGAGTTTACACAATAAACAAGGGTTTTGATTTGATACGTCCCATATATATATTTATATATAACATAAGGTTAAAAGTGAAAATATAAAAAAAAAGCCACGCGTCAATTCCTGAATCGAGAAGCCACTATTCACCGGCGATGCATTTTTCTTAGTTATATTATTAAAAAATATATTTTTAAATATTTAATATAAATCTAATAATAATACTTATTATTTAATTACGGATAGTTATTGTATCCTTAAACAAATTAAGTTAATATGAATTAACATTTATCAATTATATAAAAAAAATTAAAACCTAATTAAAAAATATTTAAAAAATTAACTTAACATAATTTATAGTTGTCACGTCAAAATACATATTTTTAAAGACATATTTGACAAGTGTGTTAAAAGATTACATTATATTTTATTCAACGAATATAATACACGAGTTTATTCATCCCGTGTATTACACAAATTTTTAAAGACATAAATTTAGTATTACTAAATATATAACATTTTGATAGAAGAAAACTTTAGGAGGAAAAGAATTATCAATTCATAGCTAACCCAACTGATTAATGAATATAGTTTATAACCACTAGTTAGTTATGAATTACAAGTATTATAGATCAGTCACCAAGAATTACAAAAGGACAAAACAAGTCTATCTAGAATACAATATTGACATTTTAGTATATAATATTTTAATCTGGTTTATATTAATATATATCCTTAACCTAATAAATGATTACAATTTTTACCACAGCTACTTCACTCTTATGCTCATTTTCCCGCCTAAACGCCTCTATGACCCAAATAAAAAAACACGCGAAACCCACCCATAACCTTACCCGGATCCTTCCTCGCCGTTTCATCTTCTTTCTCTTACGACTTTCTTTCGAAACCCTAACCAATTCTCTCACTCTAACCCTAACATTTGTCGACTGTTCCTTCATAAATTTCGATTTCATTCTACTGTTCGCAAATGTCAAAATGTGTAAGGACGAACACCAAGGATGGTCCTCGTGCTATTTCGATCTCGGATGAAGGCAATATCCAATCAATGACTTACTTTGATTTAGTTTCTGATGCGTTGATGGTGTATTAGAGCAGTCGAATGTCATGATTGTTCCCCGTGCTCTTATGAGCTTTTGTGATAACGGGATCCCGCCGCGACCACCAGTTCTTTCTAATTCTTCCCTAATCTCGAATATGTAGCCAGCCACTAGGATTCTGATTATGATTTTGCTCCTCAAACTAAAATTTCGAATACGAACCTCGACCCAATTTCAGAATCACCTGCTAAGAACACTCAGTCTTCAAGGAAGGGATTGAAGCAATCTCAAATAATTGAAGATGTCTATGGTATAACCAAAACGAGCCATTCATTGGTAAATGGATCAAAATTTCGAGCCATTCATAAAGTATGAGAAAAAGTTATCTTAATAAAACTATGGATTCATATTGTATTAGTTTCATTTTGATTTATTTTTTTGTAGTTGGGGGTTGGGGAATTAAACCATCATTTTTATTTTCTAATGTTTGCAGGGATTTAGCTTCATACAGACACTTTCTAGCTGCAAAGCATTATAGTATAAAATAAGGTATGTGATTCATATGCTTATTTACCTTTCAATTTCTTCAGTTTACCTAAAGTTTATGTTTGATTTGACTTTCATACCATGAAAATACATGTCTGAAGTTAGTCTGCTTCAATATTATAAATATGTGGTTTGCAAGACCTTTTATGAACATGTTACCATTGACTAAATAATCAAAGAATGTATCCCTGCAAATAACTGTAGGTATCGTTAAAAGGCACTAGAGTTGTCAATAGCGCCCGTAGCGGGCGCTATAGCGCGCTACGTAGCGTTTCGTTTAGGCTCCGCTATTTCCAGATAGCGACCATATAGCGACCAGATAGCGATTTTTTTTTTTTTTTTTTTTTTTTTTTTTTAAACCAGTTTTTTACTTGATTAATATAAATAGGGTTGCTAATAACCCTAATATATGAAGATTTAGATGATTATTGATTATAATTGCTACATATCCTACAATAGTTGAATATAAAATATTTCTAAAAATTTCTAGCAGTGTATCGCTAAACGTGAAATAGCGCCCGCTATTTACCGCTATTCGCTACGTAGCGTATAGGTGGCTTGTCGCTATTTACCGCTATTCGCTATCGACAACTATGCTAGAGAGTAAATATGTGAATATTAGGATCATATGTTCATTTATTTGAGAATGTGTTTATTAATTGAAGATTGAAATAGATATATGGGATCTGAGGGTATGATCTGAAATACCCATCTGATAGGCATCAGTTTGACCCATTGTTAAATAAATGAGTTGATTAGGTACATGCTAAAACTGAATCTCTGACACGTTACACCAGAATTAACTAACTATAATTGTGTGTGTAATTGAATAGTGCCATGCACCTCCTTGGCACTTGCTTATTGGTCCACGGTTTTAGTTTTATTATTTAGACGCGTGTAAAAGAGTATGATATGTGCCTACCTTCTTTCTTTATCTTTCGTTTCCATTTTCTTCAGAGGTATACAAAGAGAAAAAAACAGACAAAAAGGAGTGATAGAGGGCATAGAGTACACATATATCATATGCTAACAGATGCTCCATACCCTTCAACAACTGATAAAATTTGCTCAATTTAAAAAGTCTTGATCCTGTATTTTTTTCATCTTAAAGTTCGATGCTTTATATACCATTTGTTTGAAACAAAAGAATTAAGGCTTGATGTCTTGGTTGCTATTTGACAAGTTTGATCTATTTCATTTTCAGTGTAATCCTTTAGCTTGACCCGTTTACGATTCATTGTCTAAATAACTAATCTTTATTTTGACTTTTCATGTGCAGGTTGGTGATTTTGCATATAATTATTAACCTTTTGTGATTGCATGAGGTTTTTAGAGAATATATGCTAAGGAGAGTAAATATGCAAAAAAAAAGTCAAAGGGTGGTAACTACTAAGAGTTTTCATAATACCCGATCAGTGAAGCCTACAATCCTTCATTTTCAGTTTTATAACGTTCAGCTTGTTCAAGAATTTGCTTTCTATTAGATTGATCTTAATCAAAGACCCAGAAATAAATGATCTATAAATGTGTTTGCTATATCAAATATTGTGTATTGCATACAGTTAAGGAACCTGGTATGGGCTACCTCAAAGCATGATGTGTATCTTATGTCTAACTACTCGATCATGCATTCGTCATCATTATCACAAAACTTAACATAAATCCTTAATTTTTCTGGGCATGTTGCACCTACTTAGGTATTTTATTTTGATCATAACGATCCTGATATTTGTTTTAAATCTTATTGAGATTTTGTTATGCTGATATTTATTTTGGGGCTCACAGAAACATGTTGGAAGGCTTCACACAAATTCACAAGTCAGATCAGTACACTAGCAGTCAATGATGATGAGTGTGTATGTTGATTTAGAATACCATCACAATACATGATTTGTTTGTTTCCATAACTATGACCCAAAAGACATTTATAAAAGATATTTGTAAATGATCAGGTGTATTATTTTTAATGAAACGAATTAGAATGTTTTATGCATTGAAATAAAGTTGAGATGACTTATGACTCATTTGATCTGTTTCTGTTTTAGCTAAATTTGACTATTGGTTGGAATTACCTGCATATCACTTGAATTGGGATACCGCTCAATTCTGATTTCCTTTACATGTTTTATCCAACTGTTTATGATCCAGCGGGTTTCTGACCTAGGGGTGTTGTTCCTTTGTTGGCTGTTGGTATCTCCCTTTCTGTAATTATCTTTTCTTATTAATAAATTTTACCTGGGGTACCGTCCCCTTTCCAAAAAAAAAAAAAAACTCTATATTGTTTGATGTTTTTTTTTTTATTCAAACTCGTGTAATACACGGGATTATAACCTAGTACTACTTAATAAACAAGTAATTGGGGGGACATGTGTCACCTTTCTAGGGTCTTAGATAATTAGTTTTCTCTTTCTCCTAGTTTCATTATTTTTGGAAAACTAAATTAATAATTCGTTTTAATTTTTCGATTTTTATCTACATATTTTTTAATTCAAAATTTTGTTTATAGCGGTTAAATTGTTCAATCATATTCTTATTAATTTTACAATCTGAAAACAAGTTTATAACCAGGAAGGATTCAATTAAAAAAAGTCTTCAATTATATATTTACATATTCAAATATCTAATAGTTGTTATAATTTTGTTGAATCTCACGTTATATTTTGTCATATCATCATAGTTGAAATTATTCAAGTAAATTATTTTCTTTTATTCCCATTTTGACTAGCTTTAACCCTGTGTGTTACACAGGGTGAAACATTAATATTATATTGATAAATTTGATATTGTATTGGTAGTTTTTCTATTTTGTTAAATGTTAAGGTTATATGGATGAGAATAATCAAAATATAAAAAAACATGAAAATACATATTTTAAGTGGTGTACTTTTTATTTTTTTTACAATAAATTAAATTACAGGTCAAATGAAACCTTACAGTTATGATTTACAAATTTGAAAATACTTCATTGTATACTACATTTGAAGTGATAGTGGTAACTTTTCCACGTGTAGCAAAGATTAATAGATTGAGTCTATTCCTACTTTTAACTATTTATAATGCAACATGCAGCTGGTCATAAATAAACACTGGAACTTTTAAATACAAACCAACCTTTAAAAGTGATTGTCCTAAGCATTTATTCATGGTCATTGAAAAACATACAACACTTATATATTTTTCTTTTTTGAAATTTATATGAAATTCTTTTATATGAATGTGTTAACCAAATTTTGGAGATAACATTGTGATAACCAATGGTTTTCCATATATAATCTCCGCTTCTATAACGTAATTGCCTAGTGATTTGACCCGACGTCTTGTTCCATTACATAAACATTTTTATCCGTATTTCTAGTAACACTTGTATACAGAAAATTTCGCTAAACTTTTAATATTTAATCTCTTATTTAAAAAAAAAAAAAAAAGATACACATAAAATTTAAATTTGAACAATATGTCATTTTTAAATTCAAAATATAAAAAAACTCACTCCTTAATATATTGACATAACTTAAATTTAAAATTTCAAAATTAAACTAATAAATTAGAATTGAAGCCAAACATTATTTTTTAAAAAGAAAAATGTCGTTATTTAAAGAATAATTAAAGTTTAAAATATAACACACTTTATAAAAATAAATATTTACAAGTTTCTTAATTTTAGTTAAAAACTAACTATTACAATTTACAAATCAAACAAAAAAAATTATTTATAAATATCAAACTTAATTAAAAATTTACTAATTAAATATTAATAAATTGTATTGTAACACATATTTATTTAAAATAAAAAAAGTAGTATTTTTAAATTTTATATGTAAAATTTTAAAAATCTTTTTTTTAATAATAAAATTTTTAAAACTCGTTTTTTAATAACAAAATTTTAAAAACTCATTTTTTTTAAAATCTCCTACTTTTAAATTCTTGGTTTTTTTAAAATTTAATTATTGATGATAATTAAAAACAAATGTGAGTCAATTGTAATAATAATGAATTGATTTGGTAAAATGTGTTATTTATGTGATTTTCTAAAATAAAAGGATTAAAATAAATATGGAATGATTAAATAGAGGATTTAATACGATTTTAGGGGGAAAAATTTTGTGAGATTGAATGTGGTGATGACAAGTGGCAAAAAATTTAGTTTTTTATTATAAGAGGGATTGATTAATTAAATTAAGTTTTAGAAAAAAAGTGTTTTAAAGTATAATTAATTTTTTGTCCTAATTTCATTAAAGATGAGGCATATTTTATCTAACAACCATTCTCCATGATTTAAGAGTTTTTAAATTTGAAATCATAACAAATATGAAAACCTATAAATTTTAATGAATTAATTAAGTGGTTTTATAATTTTTTTTATTATTTATTTTTTAAAAGTTTCTACTCTTTTTTTCAAATTAGCCTTGCTTTGATAACAATCTCCCCTAGATTTATGTTGGTGATTTAGGAATCGATTCCGTCATAAGTTGTGACTCAGACAAGTTGTTATCAACACACGAAACACTTTATTAAATCAGCGAACCTCTATCATCATTACAACATACCATACTCTTCGTTTACATTTTGTGAGTCATGACCCTATTTTCACTTCAAGTAAATGGAACTCAATTACATCTTAAATTCTCTTTCACCGTGAAGGATAACTAGCGGGTCATTTTTTACTCATCATGTGCAAATATGTCAATTTTGGTTATGTTCTATTACTAACAAGTCAAAAGGTAATACATAAAATTATCCTCCTAGTTAGAGGTTCACTTTTGACTTGTTATTTGAAAATGTGTTAATATGGGTTATGTTCTTACAGTAACGGGTCAAAAAAGGTAAAACCGAAAATCCTCCTTCTCTGTATATGAAAACTAGAGGGTCATTTTTTACCCGTTATGTGAAAATGTGTTAATTTGGGTTATCTTACATTACTAACAAGTCAAAAGGATAAAACTAGAAAATTTATCAAATGAATAAAAAAATTGTTTCTCTAAGCGACATTTGAATCAAAAGATGCTTACTTGAGAGTCATTTGTTACCAAGAATAAAATGGAAATCTTGAGAGTACTGATGATTATGTAGCAAGTTAACACAACATATGAAACTGTATGAGACTCTAATTCAGGTTTTCTCTATAACAGTTGATCATTTATATTATAAGTAGAAATTTATTTATATTGACTGCTTAAATTAATAAAAAAACTATTTTTAGACTTAAATTAATAGTATCTGAAATCTGCATGAAATTAAAGATGGTTGGAAATGACTTGCTAAGTTTTTAAATACCCATCCAACGAATATATATACATCTTAGTGGCACTTGAGTCATTCCTTATATCATGACTTATTTTTAGATCTTGGCATATGCATATATATGTTTTGTAGATGTGGCAAATTCGACCCATTTTTTTATGAACGGGTCAATTTGAATTATTTTTTAACTTTAGTGGGTCAAACGGTTAAAAATTAAATAAAAGTAGTCTAAAATGTGGAAGCAAACCGGTTTAAAGTCGTCATAAGTTTAAAATTCATGCAAAAATTTATTTACATTTGGTTATATTATAATTAGAATAACATAACTTTTTAGTCATATTTAATACATTTAGCTATACTGATCTCGTCCAGACGGTCTATATAAAACTCTATTAAACCTAACATAGACTCCTAAGTAATAAATGGAGTATCTTCGAACTAAACCGCACTGACATGCAAGTGTACCTATCGAGTGTAGCACAGCTTAATGGTAAACCAGAATATCGAACCCTAGAGACACTATGATAACTACACTAGACTCTGACTCAGACTAAAGATTGATTGTTGGGTTGGGGGGGGGATGGTTTACAACTACTTATTAAACTAATGAATGCAGGAAATAAGGCCGATGCAGGAAATAGGGTCGACTCAAACTATCAAGGGAAAAGTTAAGGGAATAATCAGAGATGAGAAGAATACCACCTAGGTCGAAATCCTACTTGCAAAACACAACTTCTATCGGTTCTGGAAACTATGATGGATTTGGGTTTCCAAGGAAACAACTCTAGACAACCTAGTGGATCCCTAATCACTCTCAGGGTGCCACCAACTAAGGAACCTAAAGATGTAATAACTCACCAGATAGTGGATTACATTTTGGTCTCTGCAACAATGATAATGTACCCACTAAACAGATCACCTTTCAGTCTCACTGTCCACAATACATTCAAGGATTGCATGTGGTAATCTCAAGATAACAATTATGACTCAGGGTAGCAACAATCACTAGAAACCTAAACCAACTTCCTCTCAGACAGTTGACACTCGGATTCCTAATGACAAAGACTAACCAACTATCTCTCACTTCTCGGGTATTGAGAGAGGATACACATTCAGATCTAACCTACATTCACTCACAATTCATATGGGCTACTATGTCTAGCAACACATACAAACAACCATAAACACAATCTACGATCTAGATATGCTAATCAAACAGGAAGACATCCACAATCAACATACGGAATTGAAATCAAACATAAATCATATTCAAACATGCAATATTCATCATAATTATTAAATAAGATTCTTTACAAGATCATTAAACCAACAATTGAATCCAAACCGAATAAAAACTGAAACTTTAACAAATAATCATCATGTGACCTAGGCAGTATATGAAATTTAGCCTAGGACCATACTCAAAACATGAATAACAGAAGTAATCAAGCAAGACATGATCCAAAACAAGCTGATTTCAAACAAAGATCAAAACTTTAAACCCGAATAAGCTAATATAAACAAACCCAGAATCAAAAGCCTTGATCTTGCTCTTCAATCGACTCCTAAACTCCCAAAATCGCCAAAAGCACCTCCCTGAACTGCTGGAATTCGAACTTCTGGCATAATAGCCTTACAATTCTATTTAATTATCGATTAGGGCTTTTTGCGGATTGACGGGCCTCTCGCGTACCGCGAGCTATTCTAACCGGTCCTTCGCGGTTGGGCCACTTTCTGGGACTCCTCACGTACCGCGACGCTCTGCTCTTCTCCCTTCGTGTACCGTAAAGACTTAAATTTCCCATTTTTCTTCTTTTAATTCTTGGGACTTTCTCTCTTGCTCGGTTTCTTCATGATTTGACTTGTAATCATCACTACCACCTGCAAACATAACATAGACTCAATAGTAACAAAAAATGACTCAAAACGAGTAGAAAACTAATCAAAACACACTAAAACAATAGGAATAAAGATATGTGCTTTGCACAACATCATATACCTAATAAATAAGTAATTGGCGTCACTTGTCACATTTTTTTTAGCACAAGATTATTTTTTCCACTTATTCTTTCTCAATTGTTTAATATTTTCTTTATTGATATTTACTTTATTAATATTTCATTTATTTATTATTTTCTTTCTCAACTATTTTTTTCGCTCATTACTAGCTATTTAATATTTCTATTATTCAATCGTGTAATATACGGGTAATTTTTGTTTTATGCACCTTTTTCCAATAATTAATTTGACACCTTTAGACAAACGAATTTTATTCAAGTTTCAAAGAAAACAATTTCCACTCTCTGTTTGTTTTACCATGACAATAAATAAGAGTCACATACAATAAAGGGTTGTTTTGTTCTTGAGGCAACCGGTTTTCACACATAGACAACTGTAAGTGGCACTTTCCACAGTAAAATGTATATAAGAGTTAAAACTTTTAATCTTAGATAGAGATGGAAAAATTACAAATAAAACATCCAACGTTGTATACAAATAAATATTTACTGATTTATGAATTATATTCAACATATTTTTTCATTTCATATTGTATCGTTTATTTAGTATCAGTGTAATACACAGATTCTAACACTAGTATTAAACAATTGAGAAAAAATAAGTGAAAAAAATAATCTTGTGCTCATAAAATTGTGACAAGTGATGTCAATTACTTATTTATTAGATATAGCTAAATGTATTAAATATGACTAAAAAGTTATGTTATTCTAATTATAATATAACAAACTGTAAATAGGTCTTTGTATGAATTTTAAACTTATGGCGATTTTAAACCTGTTTTCCTTCACATTTAGACTAATTTTATTTAATTTTTAACCGTTTGACCCACTAAAGATAAAATATAATTCAAATTGACCAGTTCATAAGAAAATAGGTCGAATTTGCCATATTTACAAAACATATATATGTATATGCTAAGATCTAAAATAAGTCATGATATAAGGAACAACTCAAGTGCCACTAAGGTGTATATATTGTAAGACCCCGACCCGCGCATCCCACAGTTGGTTCTCATAACGGGTTATTTTCTTTTAAATACATATGTTACAAATCAAACTATAACGGAAGTCTTACTAAAACAATAATTATTGCTTAATATCGTTATCGTCATTAAGTTTACCTCACGAATGCTTGCACACCAATCCGAGTAACACCGCCCCCAGCCAAGATACGCCAGCCCCAAAGCTCACCTGCAACACAATCTAACGTACACACACAGACAGCTACGCTGAGTGTGTTCTAATAGTTTAACTTAATTAAAGACCACTCATTAGAAAAGTTATTTAAACTTACTTAGGACCCTTTGTTCCTTATAAAGATAGTTTTATAGTTTATTATCATATTAATAACCATGTTATTTTGTGATATCCCAAAAGGTTCACTACCTAAGACTCGCCCCACGAATATAACAAATCTCACCAACACAATTCAATCCTTCTACACTAGTTACACGAAATCTACTACCCATATTAACTCGAAAACCTAGTCAACAAGATAAGTCTATAGACTCAAACTTGCTCAGCCTTAACTAAGGCTCCCAAACTTCAACTGACACGACAGTTAAAAACACCACCTCACAATCCTGGCACAACGGTCTATCTAACTCCACACACCACAATAATATCATCTACACGTCACATTAGTATCACCACATTAATATCTGTTACACCCGGAAAGGCAGAAACACGGGAGTGCGGTGAAATTGAAACACAAGGCAATAAAGAAGATTACTATTAAATTCCATAGAGTTAAAATCTCATTACATAAATCTCAACTTAAACTAACCAAATAACATGTTTAAAATACAAAACAACCTAAAATAGAACTTATTCACTTAATATCTAGGCAAATCCTATGTGATCTTTGCTTGACCTATCATGAGCTTAATCACCTGAAACATGTGCGAAAAACAAGTGTCAACTAAAATAGTTGGTGAGATGTCACAGGTTTAATAAAATCATATGTTTGGCAAAGATAACAACTCATAATTCAAGATCATCATATAGTAACGCTAAAAAAACGGATGGGGTTAGCCAGTTGGATAAAAATGGCAAGTTTTGTAAACCACAAGGATCCATAAGAGAAAAACAAACTTTTTGGATGAAAATGACAAAAATGACCAAACGATAGGGATGAAAATGATAGTTTACTCTTTCTTTTTTAACCGAAACCAGGCCAAACGAACTTTGATTGAGCTCAATCAAGCGACGTTGAAACCGTCTTGTCAAGATTTATGGGGGGTGGGGGGTGGGGGTTAGGGGGATTTAGGTTTTTGGGGGTGGGGGGATATAGGTTATTTCGGGAGGGGGGGGGGGGTTGGGTGGGTGTGACAATCGCGACTTTTAAGGTCAACACCTGTGTTCAACGAGTTCGTATAATAATAAAAGTATTATTATTATGTTGAAATATATTTTTAAACGAAAGGAACTCATTGCAAAACGATAAAAAATATGAAGATTTATTTGGGTGTTATTATGTCAAAAATTTGATCAAGTTCAGGTCTATACGCGTTAACACCCGAGTCGAGCGGTTTCGTAAAGTATTAACTTAAATCCGAAAGTATATATATTTACAAGACGCAAAGACTCAAGGGAAAATAATAATTTATAACGAGTTATTTTGGGGTAAAATAACGTCGTTATTTTTATCGGGTTTGGTTCAACGGGATACCGTCATCACAACAAGCGGTACAACATCTCCACACTATATATAGTGGGTCACCCCACTAAATCTTTCATTTACAACTTTTAGAGAGAGAAATTTAGAGAGAGAGGTTAGAGAATTTAGGTGGTGGTGGCGGCCCACGGCGGTCCACGGTGGCCGAAGGTGACCGGAGATGCGGTTTTTCACATGGAACCATTTCTCGACGCTACGAACGCAATGGTAAGCTCAGATTTGTCTAAATCCGTGCTTAAAATCGTTAAAAAGATCAAAAATGAATCTGTCCAGAATGTTGTTGCATGCATAGTCTCAAAGATCGGATGATCCCCGAAAATCCGACCGTTATAAGTGCATGAATTTTGGATATAATGTTACCAACACACAGGCGCAGAACCCTTCCAGAGGAATATTTGATCATAGTTCTCTATGTATGCTTTTCATACAGTCAATCACGACTGATCGGAAATTCGGATCTAAAAAACTAGGTCTTAAAAAATCGTCGATTCCTTGAGATCCGACCGTTGGATCGTGACGATTTTTGGACAGTTGTTTTTAACACATATATGAATGTTTTTAGTGAACGAAATTCCGATCAGATGTTGGGAAGTACATATTTGAATACGAACAGATTGTAACAGTTTCTTGGATAAAAAAAAACATAAAATTGATCGGGTTGCATGGTCATCCAAACGGCATTGCATGTCGATTTTGAGCATGTGAAAATGCTCAGGAGATAAATTATTTATTATTGGGATATTTGGTGTTTTTAGTGGTTATTGTTTATAAACCCAACCTCGGTTCACGTGGAACAAACAATGAAACTGATATATATTTATTTTTAGACAACAAATGTTTTAATAGCTTTTTTTATTGTGTGTAAGCTTCATTTGATATTTGTATTTTGAAGAGTATATTATAATATTAAAATCTAAAAAATTTGAGCTCCTAACTCAAAATGGTTGATTTATTAGAATTTTTGTAAGATATATTGTGTTTTAATGGCCAAAATTAGGGAAATATACCTAGTGATGTTGAAATATATTTAAAAATTCAGATATATGTTCTCTGATATAAAAGAATTTCTATAGAAAATTAGTGATTTATTAAAGGGTCTAGCTATTTATAAAATTTTATTTATGTTTAAAGGCATGAAAATAAGGAAAAAATAGTTTCGTATGTTATCTGGATTTGAAAATTTCACAGTAGCTTCGTGTTGATGAAAAACTATGTTTATGAAATTTTTATTAATTTTTGAATTGTTTTGCTTTTTCCTCGAATTTCCTTGTACTTTGTAATAAAATAACCATTAAAAATATTCTATATATGCGAAAAATATGAATTTTGCTCAGAAAATATATTTCATATGTATAAGCTTGGATTAAAAGTTTTGGATGTTTATAATATGTAAAAAGTAAGCTTTTGTAATTTTTGCTCTATTTGAGATAATAAAAGTGTATTTTTATTGATTTTTGGTAGTATAATATTCAGAGTAAATTTTATGGAAATGGAAAAATTATAAAAGTTTATGAAAAATTATATATTATATAAAGGGAGTTATATTAAAAGTTTTGGTCAGTAAAAATCTATTTTAATATATTTGTTTTTATATTTTTGGTGTTATTAAGTTTATAAAAAATCTAGTTTTTGTTAGTTTTAAGTATGAAAAGTGTTTATAAAAATAAATATAAGTTTTTGGTAGAAACGTTTTTATATATAATTTTGGACTTCTAATTTGGATGTTAATATTACACTAAAACCTTAATTTCGGACGGATCGGATTTTCAAACCGTAAATCGGACTTTACGCGCGTAACCGTGTTTTTGATCAAATCAAACCATGACTTGATATTTTATTATATATGACTTTATAACTACTTATGTTATTTATTAAAATCTAAAACTTAAGATTTTAGGTCACGAATTTATATAAAAGCCGGTTTTACAATTTCTAACAGTTCGTACGCGTATGCACGGGTTTTAGGTATGCAACCGATTACATAACCACATTTTTGTTTTGTTGACTTGGTCACAATATTTAGGAGTCCTAAATGCATTGTTTGTGTCCACTTGACTAGTAGGACCCTGTTAGGACTCGGATTTTATCGGTATTTGTCGACTGTGTCGCATCACTCGCCCGCATGGTCCAGGTGAGTTTTCGCGGCCCCTATTTACTTACTATTTTACTATTTTTGAGGGAAAACTATTTCTTTATTTATTTTTGTCACATGTTATAGGATACATACACGAGTTATTTTTTTTAATGCCTTAAAATCTTAAATTTTGGGCAATCAATTAGCTGAGCGTAGCCGTTGGAAATTTTGAGTAGTACTGTAGGTCCTGAGCAGACCTGAAAGAACTCAGATCTGCGAAGAAATCTTCAAACAGTCCAGATCGAGAGGCGGAATCTCTGGATTCGGAATCACTCTCGAATCAGAAATGGTAGAGACGGGTGCAGGAATCACATACATGAACATAAAACATATAAAAGTGAAGAAGAACAGATAATTGAAAGCATAAAACGTATGATTCTTTGATTGAAATGAAAAATAAACGCTCATCATACATTAACGATTAGTCTCACCCAAGGTGAGCTCCCCCTGGGTGGTGATTCCCTCTACAGATACACTCAGTCCTAATGGGCATTCTTCTATATATAGGAGGCCTCATGTGCCTTGTTTTCCAAGCCACCGCCAAAGAGGCCTGAAAAACAGGCATCGAAACTAGGTAGTTTCGATTGAACAAATGTTCAACCGAAACGACTAGTTTCGATTGAACAAATGTTCAACCGAAACTTCTAGTTTCGATAATGTAGTTTTTATTGACAGCATCAGTCTCGTTTCTATACCCAACAAGTACTACTTGGGTTGACACCCCCCGCTCATGGTTTGGTCGCGCCAACTGGACTTGTAGGGTCACTTGGGCGCAAAGTTAGCGAATTTTTAGGCGGTTGTTTGCAATAGACTTCCGTATAGAGTACTTTATTTTATGTTGTCGAGCCTTTGATTGCGGCTCATGGTAATATGCTATCTAATACATGTGGACTTAAATTTTAGAATTTATCATAAACTTTTTGTAGTGTCGCAAAACCTGCGAACTCACCTACTATTTATATATTTGATCCGTTTTCGAAACATGTTTTCAGGTAAACAAAATTGAAGAAGTGATTTTTAGGGGGGCTCGTTTTTGGATTAGAATTATTCTTTTTAGTTTTGAATATGTACTGGTTGTAGTCAGACATTTTAGATACATTGTGTCGATTTGGGATTTTTGTTTATGTGTTTTTATTAGAAGCATGTAGTATAGTTCAATGTAATGCACAATTTTCCTATTAGTTTCTCTTGTACTTGTGTTCAATGCGATATACTGGTTACATCCCGTATTTTCTCCTTGGCGGGGTGTGACAGAATTGGTATCATAACACTTGTTATAGAGAATTAGGTTTACTCGAGACTCGACCTAGAATATAACTCTTAAGTTTATTGAATTGAACCTTAGGAATTATGTGTGCATTGCATACCACCTTTTACTTATCTTTTACACATTGCTTTGTTATAATGATGTCGTCGTTAGATGTCACACCCCGCCAAGGCGGAAACGCGAGGCGTAACATTCATGGTTTCCAAAGCATATGATTACCGCAAACACATACATGTAGTTGGATACATAATCGAGTTTAAAATGTTTACATCACAAAATATCAACTTGAGTTTACAAAAGTTTAAGATTTCGCAAATATGACTCATGACCATGAGTTATACAAGTAAATCCTCCAAAAGCTGTATCCATCATGCATGCATGTAACCTACATTGCTTACATGAAGACCACGTTCAATTTCCTGAAAACATACTTAAAAGTGTCAACACGAGGTTGGTGAGTTCACAAATCATTATCAAGAGTTATCATAAATCCAATGTTTAAACATGATCATTTTTTGATCAAAACTCTTTATATGTATAACCAATGAATCTGAACATTTTAACCTGATCAATTAATCCCATTTGTAAACTTGAAAGGAATACAAAATAATATGTAATGCACGAGACCATAACCAAACCCCAACAATTTAGTGCCTCCCCTCGTGTCACACCCCGCCCCGATGATTGTCACACCCCGCCCCGATGATTGTCACACCCCGACCGATGGCGGATTCATCGGGGCGGGACATGTAGACTATTCATGAGCACAAGGTTGACTAAATTGTAATATATTAAACATCAATTTCATTTCAAATAATCCAAACACAACCAAATCCAAGAAAGAACATGATTGAAATACATAAAATCCTTTATTCAAATTAACTAAGTCCCAAAGCCTATGTGTAGCAAATCTTGATCAAATCACACATTAGTACCTGAAACATGAATAAAATAAGGTCAACTAAAAAGTTGGTGAGCATACACACGTTTGTATATAGATAGCATATAGTTTGTAAATAAACAAATCCTTACATAACATGATAAATAAGGCATTTATGGGGAGCATCTATTGTGTAACCAAGTACAATCAAACCTTTGTAACTAGCATGCAAAAATTATGTTGTCGGTAACAATAACCCTACCTGGGTGGGTTTGTCAGACTCAATAGATCTATCATTGTTAACCGTCGGCTTGAATAGTTAATGATTGCACATAAATCGCACACAAAAGTTAGCACAACTAGCACTCGGGCATAAAGCTCAAATTGCACACATGAATGTAAAGGGGATTTGCATTTGTGTAGTTTGTGTAAATGTAAACAATGGTGTTGTATAATGTTCATGTTCCACCCCAAAAAGTGTAAAAGAGTAAAAGGGGCTATGTAATACTCACTTGGTTTGAAGGCGTAGCAAACACGAAATACTAGGTAGAATTGAGATCCTTGTAATGCACAACGTTAACCTAGTGTGGAATGTATATAGGATTAATAGTATGTTCAATATTCTATGTTTAAGTCTAGGATTGAATTGGTTGTGTGTATAAAGCTTGTGGTTTGTACTTGAATAGTGTTGTATAAATTAGGGTTTGAGTTTTGGAATAACTAATAAAACAAAATTATTATTTATAAAAATAAGTTAAGTATTAGAGGTACCTAACTAAATGATTTTTGTTTAAATGTAGATTAAATAAATAATCGTTACCTTATTTATTTATTTGTAACTTAGTCATTTAGTTGTATTAGATGTCTTAAAATAGTTATAAATGTTTTTACTTTATTTTCATAAAGATGTTTAAGTAAATGGTGTAAATAATATTTAAGTGTAGGGTTTAAATATGAATTTAATTTTGTAAGTTTTAAATAATTAATTTCTATTTATTTATTTTATAAAATCAATTATTTTTATTTAAAAATTAATTTGAAATACTTATTGTTTTTAATTTATGGAAATAATTATTCTGCTAAGATTTTTCTCACACACGACCGTGCCTGAAACAAGGCACGATCGTGCTAGGACCACGGGCGCGACCGTACTAGTCAGGGACGCGACCGTGTTGATCAAACATAATGTATAATTGGACTGTTCACTAGGCACGACCGTGTCTAGGGTTTTGAGGTATGACCAAGTCTAGCCAAGGGCATGACTGGGTCTGAGTGTGTGAGGCACGACCGCACTGGTATTTGGCGCGACCGTGTCTCATGAAGCACGACCGCGCTAGAATGCTAGCGCAACCGTGTCTGTTCCAAAACATATTCAATTTGACTAATTCTTATATTGTAAATGTTGGGATTTATGGGGCTTTCACCCATTAGATCATCACGAGTCTTTTTGTATAAATTAATTGTATTTACAACGTGTCTAAGGTTCGATTCGACTAAATCATTTTTAACAAAAATGTAGATTCAGGTTCGTGGTGATTTCCATAATGAAAGCCCAAATTAACATGGGGCTTTTGATCTATGAACTGAATCGAGTGAGAAGAAGATTTCAATTACCGAAAGTGTAGCGAATTGATAGAGAACGATAGAGAGGAGTTCCGGCGTCGGCGAGCTTGGTTTCCAGCGTCTTCTGCTACGATTCCGGTTGCTTCAAGTGGGTCAGTAGCTTCTGGGAGGATCGTTTGTGCGTTTGCTTGGTAGAATTGCAAACAAATTGGGGAATTCGATGGTCTAGTGGACGATTTTGATGATTATAAGATGAATTAGTGTAATTCCGTTTATTTGTTGTAATTATGCTGATCAAGTGTCTTAACTCTGTTTGTTAATAGTTGGAACATGTAAAACGGTTACGAAATCGAACGTCTCTGTGATTAAAGGCTGCATTTACGTTTCAACTGATGATAGGCGCGACCGTGCCAATATGAGGCGCAACCGTGCCAAGGCACCGGGCGTGATCGTTCCAAAGCAAGTCGCGCGACCGTGCCAAAGCACTTGGCGCAACCGTGCCAGAACGAGGCCCGACCGTGCCTATTAGGGTTTCTTGTTACTTTTCAACATCAGACCTTGTAACTTTAGTCTTTGACATATTTGTATAGATAGATACTTATGTAGTGTTTTAGTAGGTTATAACCGTGTAAAATTTGTGGATTAGCATTGAAATATAGTATTTAATTGATGGTACGAATAGAACAAAAACAGTGCACTAGAATTGGGTTTGAAATGCATTACATTGAATTGAAATACGGATACTAAAAATCAGAAATGTTACAGTCTCCCCATGTTGAGGGAATTTCGTCCCGAAATTTGGCTAGAGGAAGCGACGACATCAGTAAAAAGATGGGGGTACTTGAGCTTCATTTGGTCCTCTCGTTCCCAAGTAAACTCACGACCACTTTTAGATTCCCAACGAACTTTGACAATAGGAATACGACTTCACTTGAGCTGTTTGATTTCACGATCCATGATTTCCACTGGTCTCTCAACGAAGTGCATCGTTTCGTCAATGTGCACATCGTCAAGGGGTATGTGAAGATTTTCATCAGCAAGACATTTCTTCAGATTAGACACGTGAAATGTAGGATGCACATTGCCGAGTGATGGAGGTAAATCAAGTTTGTAAGCCACTTTCCCAATCCTTTCAAGGATCTTAAATGGACCCACGTAACGAGGTGATAATTTGCCTTTCTTTTCAAAACGGATCACACCCTTCCACGGAGACACCTTTAGAAGAACAAGGTCACCGACTTGGAATTCCAAGGGTTTTCGTCGTTTATCGGCATAACTCTTTTGCCGACTTCTCGCTACTCGGATGTTGTCACGGATTTGAATAATCTTGTCGGATGTTTCTTGAATTAACTCGGGACCGGTGATTTGTGCTTCACCAATCTCGTTCCAGCAGATAGGAGAACGACACTTGCGACCATAGAGAGCTTCAAACGGAGCCATGTTGATACTCGTGTGGTAGCTATTATTGTAAGAGAACTCGATTAGGGATAGATGTGAATCCCAATTGCCACCAAAATCAATTACACAAGCTCTAAGCATATCCTCAAGAGTTTGGATTGTTCGCTCGGTCTGACCATTAGTTTAGGGATGGTAGGCCGTGCTCAAATCCAATCGTGTACCAAGAGCAGTTTGGAGAGATTGCCAAAAGCGAGAGGTGAACCGAGCATCCCTATCGGAGATTATGTTTAAGGGAACGCCATGCCGGCTCACAATTTCATCAATGTAAATTCGGGCTAGTTTCTCAACCCGATAGTCTTCACGGATAGGCAAGAAATGAGCAGATTTGGTGAGACGATCAATGATCACCCAAATTCTATCATAACCACTTGAGGTGCGAGGGAGTTTGGTAATGAAATCCATAGCTAAGTTCTCCCATTTTCACATGGGGATTTTCGGTTGTTCGAGTAATCCGGAAGGACGTTGGTGTTCGGCTTTGACCTTGGAGCACGTTAGACATTTGGCAACATAGAGAGCAATGTCCTTTTTCATACCGGGCCACCAATATTGTTGGCGAAGATCTTGGTACATTTTATCCGCACCAGGATGAATAGAATAACGAGTATTGTGAGCCTCGTTCATAAGAAATGTACGGAGATCATCGCGATCAGGAACCCAAATACGGTTCAAGTAATAAAGTAAGCCATTGGGTTTTGATTCAAGTTGAAGTTCAACACCACACGACATTTCCTCATACATGTTACCCTCGGTGACTGAGACGTGTTGATCTTCTAAGATGCGGTTTTGAATGTCGGTTTGAATTCGAACACATTGAAGCATGACATGGTCCTTTCGACTCAAAGCGTCGGCTACAACATTCGCTTTGCCGGGATGGTAACGAATCTCGCAGTCATAGTCGTTAAGGAGTTCAACCCAACGTCGTTGTCTCATATTGAGTTCTTTTTGGTTAAAGATGTGTTGAGACTTTTGTGGTCGGTGAACACCACACATTTTGTGCCATAGAGGTAATGTCTCCAAATCTTCGATGCGAATACGACCGCACCCAACTCGAGATCGTGCGTCATATAATTTTTCTCGTGAATCTTGAGTTGTCTTGATGCGTAGGCGATTACTTTGCCTCGTTGCATGAGGACACAACCGAGACCTTGGTTAGAAGCATCATAGTAGACAACTAGATCATCATTCCCATCAGGGAGAGTCAAGATAGGAGCATTGCACACTTTTGCTTGAGAGTTTGGAAAGATTCTTCTTGTTTTGGTCCCCATTCATAAGTTTTACCCTTGTGGGTCAAGGCGGTAAGAGGGACAAAAATCTTAGAGAAGTTTGAGATGAATCGACGGTAATATCCCGCAAGACCAAGAAATGAACGAACTTCAGTGGGAGTCTTCGGGGCATTCCAATTCTTAACCGTTTCGATCTTAGCAGGGTCAACATGAATACCCTTGTCGTTGACGATATGACCAAGAAATTGAACTTCTTTTAGCCAAAATTCACATTTGGAGAACTTGGCATATAGTTGTTCCTTCCTCAAGAGATCCAAAACCAGTCTAAGGTGTTGCTCATGGTCGGCTTTAGTCTTGGACTAGATTAAGATATCATCAATGAAGACGATCACGAATTTGTCAAGGTATGGTTTGCACACATGATTCATGAGGTCCATGAAGACCGCGGGTGCATTGGTTAGTCCGAAAGGCTTGACCATGAACTCATAGTGACCATACCTTGTTCGGAAGGCAGTCTTTGGAATATCTTCCTCTTGTACACGTAGTTGGTGATAACCAGATCGAAGGTCAATCTTCGAGAAACAATTCGAACCTTGAAGTTGATCAAAGAGGTCATCAATTCTAGGCAAAGGGTAACGGTTCTTGATGGTAAGCTTGTTGAGTTCGCGGTAGTCAATACACATGCAGAATGATCCATCTTTCTTTTTGACGAACAAGAAGGGTGCACCCCACGGTGAATGACTTGGACGAATGAATCCCTTGTCGGAGAGCTCTTGAAGTTGACTTGCAAGTTCTTGCATTTGAGAATGTGCAAGACGGTAAGGAGCTCTAGCCACAGGGTTAGCTCCGGGCACAAGATCAATGCGAAATTCTACTTGTCGAACGGGTGGAAGACCGGATAGATCTTCGGGAAATACTTCGGGAAAATTCCGAATGATGGGAATGTTTTGGATACTCTTCTCTTTGACATCCTTTTGAACAATATGAGCTAAGAAGGCCACGTACTTCTTTCGTAGGTACTTTTGGGCGGTAGTGCATGACATTAATTTAAGCCCTTTGCAAGGTTTCTCACCAAAGACTCTTAATGTTTCCCCCGACGGTAGAGGTATTCGGATGCACTTCTCAAAACAGATGACTTCGGCATGATGATTTGATAGCCAATCCATGCCTATGATGATATCAAAACTTCCTAGTGGCATTGGTACAAGATTGATTGGGAATGTATGTTCATTAAGTTCTAGAGAACAGTCATAGATAATAGACTCAATTGTAAGCGAATCACCATTTCCTACTTCGACAGTGAATGTTTTCTCTAATTGGGATCGTGTCTTTGCAAGTAAGGGTTCAAAATTAAGTGACACAAAACTTTTATCGGCACCGGTATCAAATAAAATGGAGGAATATTGACTATTAACAAGGAACGTACCGTTGACCACATCATTGTTGGCTTGAGCTTCATTGGCGTTTATATTGAAAGCACGCCCACGAGCTCCGCCTTGTCTAGCATTGATCAACCTTGGGCATTGATCACGGAAGTGATTTGGGTTACCACATTCAAAACATGCACGCCCATTTGCTATAGCAGGAACACCTTGATTAGCCAC
Source organism: Smallanthus sonchifolius (assembly GCA_023525975.1). NCBI lineage: Eukaryota > Viridiplantae > Streptophyta > Magnoliopsida > Asterales > Asteraceae > Smallanthus > Smallanthus sonchifolius. The sequence continues at coordinate 33,521,147 of CM042045.1, forward strand.
TTGTTGATTGGTTCTGATTGGTGGGTTAACTTGGCCCGCAAGAGCTTTGTCCCTACACACATTGACCGTATGGCCATATTTCCCACAATAAGTGCAAAGACGACATGGGATGTTTTGAGGGTGATGATAGTTGCATGTGGCACAAAGCGGGTAGACCCCAACATATGGCTTTTTGGCTGGTGCTTGAACCATAGGAGCAACTTGGTTAACAGGCATAGCAGGAGTGACCATAGCATAATTTCTAGCCTTTCTTTTCTTATTATGTCGGGAGGGTTCAGTTGTGGCTTCTTTGTTATGGGTGGAAGAAGTTGCAGTGTCGGAGACTTTCTTTGTGCCCTTTTTAGTAAGAGTCCCGGCCTTCACATGGTTATCGGTTAAAGTAGCGGATAAACGGATAACATCTTCAAGTGTTGCGGGATTTCTCCCTAGGACAGTATCTTGAATTTGCCTAGGTAATCCACCAATATATTTTTCAATGCAGCGGGATAAAGGTGTGACCATGTGGGGCACGAGGAGACTCAACTCATGGAACCGAGTTGTATATGCCAAGTTTTCACCACTATCTTGGGCAAGATCCCAAAATTCGGCTTCGAGTTTCTTTACCTCATTTTGAGGACGGAATTCCTCAGTCATTAGCCTTTTAACCTCATCCCAAGGTAAGGCCATTGCTACATCCACACCCCTATTCCTCTTTTCCCCATTCCACCACGTGAGTGCCCGTTTTTGTAAGACACTTGTGGCATGACGAACACGAAGGTTATCGGGGCAGTCACTATTGAGAAAAGTATTCTCAATACTTTCGAACCATTGAAGAAGTCTCGTAGCTCCTTCAGTACCATAAAACTTGAGGGGATTACATGAGTTGAAATGCTTGAAGGTGCATTGAGATGGGTTGGCACCACCATTTCCACCATTACCACCATTTGCCCCATGGTTACCATTGGTGGCACCATTAGCTTGAGTGAGTTGAGTTACGAGTTGTGCAAGGATGGTAGCGATGTCGGTGTTGGTGTTGGTCACGGGAGCATGACGGGGAGGCATTCTACAGATTTTCACAAGACAAGAAAAGATGTAAGAATTTATGAATGTTGTTTGAGTTTAAAAGAATAAGATAACAAGTAAAATAGTAATTTATAGTTGGGATTGTACTCAAATAGTGATATAATCACTTGAATACTATGACACATTAAGGTTAATTAAACTCATATAATTTTCAAGGAGACATGCTTTAGCCTATAAGTAAACACTCATCCCAGGAATTCCCAGGAAAGCATACGGGTCCCTCGGTTGATTGGGATTTATGCGAAATGCTTTCCTAGACAGAAAACCCAGAATACAGGTGTCACCCTTCCAGATTGCACGTGTCCTCAAATAATTAACAAAGTTTAAAAACCTTAACAAGGAAATAACGAAATTTTTATAGATATAGATCCATGAAGTTTCCACATGCTAAGAAGATAATGATAGAGGAGTAGGTAAGAATATTATGAGGTTTTAGGGTATAGGTAGGAATATTGTTTATTTAATTATTATTTAAGCATAGTCTAATAAAATCATGAATTTTTAATAAGTAAGGCATCAAAATAAAATAATAACTAATCATAAAGAACATGTAACACATAGCATGTACACATAACATGTAGCACATATTACATAATCATGAAGCATGGCATAAGTGGGTGTCCTAAAGTTATAGTCTAGGTCAAGGGTGTCTAATAACCTAGTTCCCTATAACCAAGGCTCTGATACCAATCTGTCACACCCCGACCGATGGCGGAATCATCGGGGCGGGACATGTAGACTGTTCATGAGCACAAGGTTGACTAAATTGTAATATATTAAACATCAATTTCATTTCAAATAATCCAAACACAACCAAATCCAAGAAAGAACATGATTGAAATACATAAAATCCTTTATTCAAATTAACTAAGTCCCAAAGCCTATGTGTAGCAAATCTTGATCAAATCACACATTAGTACCTGAAACATGAATAAAATAAGGTCAACTAAAAAGTTGGTGAGCATACACACGTTTGTATATAGATAGCATATAGTTTGTAAATAAACAAATCCTTAAATAACATGATAAATAAGGCATTTATGGGGAGTAGCTATTGTGTAACCAAGTACAATCAAACCTTTGTAACTAGCATGCAAAAATTGTGTTGTCGGTAACAATCACCCTACCTGGGTGGGTTTGTCAGACTCAATAGATCTATCATTGTTAACCGTCGGCTTGAATAGTTAATGATTGCACATAAATCGCACACAAAAGTTAGCACAACTAGCACTCGGGCATAAAGCTCAAATTGCACACATGAATGTAAAGGGGATTTGCATTTGTGTAGTTTGTGTAAATGTAAACAATGGTGTTGTATAATGTTCATGTTCCACCCCAAAAAGTGTAAAAGAGTAAAAGGGGCTATGTATACTCACTTGGTTTGAAGGCGTAGCTAACACGAAATACTAGGTAGAATTGAGATCCTTGTAATGCACAACGTTAACCTAGTGTGGAATGTATATAGGATTAATAGTATGTTCAATATTCTATGTTTAAGTCTAGGATTGAATTGGTTGTGTGTGTAAAGCTTGTGGTTTGTACTTGAATAGTGTTGTATAAATTAGGGTTTGAGTTTGGAATAACTAATAAAACAAAATTATTATTTATAAAAATAAGTTAAGTATTAGAGGTACCTAACTAAATGATTTTTGTTTAAATGTAGATTAAATAAATAATCGTTACCTTATTTATTTATTTGTAACTTAGTCATTTAGTTGTATTAGATGTCTTAAAATAGTTATATATGTTTTTACTTTATTTTTATAAAGATGTTTAAGTAAATGGTGTAAATAATATTTAAGTGTAGGGTTTAAATATGAATTTAATTTTATAAGTTTTAAATAATTAATTTCTATTTATTTATTTTATAAAATCAATTATTTTTATTTAAAAATTAATTTGAAATACTTATTGTTTTTAATTTATGGAAATAATTATTCTGCTAAGATTTTTCTCACACACGACCGTGCCTGGAACAAGGCACGATCGTGTTAGGACCACGGGCGCGACCGTGCTAGTCAGGGACGCGACCATGTTGATCAAACAGAATGTATAATTGGGCTGTTCACTAGGCACGATCGTGTCTTGGTCCAGGCACGACCGTGTCTTGGGTTTTGAGGCATGACCAAGTCTAGCCAAGGGCATGACTGGGTCTGAGTGTGTGAGGCACGACCGCGCTGGTATTTGGCGCGACTGTGGCTGTTCCAAAACAGATTCAATTTGACTAATTCTTATATTGTAAATGTCAGGATTTATGGGGCTTTCACCCATTAGATCATCACGAGTCTTTTTGTATAAATTAATTGTATTTACAACGTGTCTAAGGTTCGATTCGATTAAATAATTTTTAACAAAAATGTAGATTCGGGTTCGTGGTGATTTCCATAATGAAAGCCCAAATTAACATAGGGCTTTTGATCTATGAACTGAATCGAGTGAGAAGAAGATTTCAATTACCCGAAAGTGTAGCGAATTGATAGAGAACGATAGAGAGGAGTTCCGGCGTCGTCGAGCTTGGTTTCTGGCGTCTTCTGCTACGATTCCGGTTGCTTCAAGTGGGTCAGTAGCTTCTGGGAGGATCGTTTGTGCGTTTGCTTGGGAGAATTGCAAACAAATTAGGGAATTCGATGGTCTAGTGGACGATTTTGATGATTATTAGATGAATTAGTGTAATTCCGTTTATTTTGTTGTAATCAATGTTTTCAGAACCGGACCGGACAACGAACCGGACGTCTTAGAGGTTCACTGGTCGACCGGATTCAAGAACCGGATGACGCAATAAATAATATAAATATTCATAAAAATATATAGAAAAATATAAAAATTCCAAATACTACATATACAACTATTTAAACAATTTGAGTCAAGGACGAGTGTTGTAGGTCTGTATGAATTTTAATTCTTTTGAATCTTCAATTTTAATTTTGATTAGGGTTTTGAAAGACTTGTGGCAGCGTATAAGTTAAAAGGAAATAGCCAAATTGAGTTAAAATTGTAAATAGAAGTAAGTAGGAGGACTATAGGATAAAAAAGATAAAAAAATAGTAAATTTAAAAAAAAAAAAATTAAACTACCCGGTTCGACCGCTGAACCGGTTGAACCGCAGCAAACGGTCTCAGAGCATGTAACCGGACCGGTGGAGGTCCCGGTTCCCGGTCCGACCGGCCGGTCCGGTCCGGTTTTCAAAACATTGGTTGTAATTATGCTGATCAAGTGGCTTACCTCTGTTGTTAATAGTTGGAACTTATAAAATGGTTACGAAATCGAACGTCTCTGTGATTAAAGGCTGCATTTACGTTTCAACTGATGATAGGCGCGACCGTGCCAATATGAGGCGCAACCGTGCCAAGGCACCGGGCGCGACCGTTCCAAAGCAAGTCGCGCGACCGTGCCAAAGCACTTGGCGCGACCGTGCCAGAACGAGGCGACCGTGCCTATTAGGATTTCTTGTTACTTTTCAACATCAGACCTTGTAACTTTAGTCTTTGACATATTTGTATAAATAGATACTTATGTAGTGTTTTAGTAGGTTATAACCGTGTAAAATTTATGGATTAGCATTGAAATATAGTATTTAATTGATGGTACGAATAGAACAAAACAGTGCACTAGAATTGGGTTTGAAATGCATTACATAGAATTGAAATACGGATACTAAAAATTAGAAGTGTTACACCTCGCCTTTCTGCGAGTAAGATAATATGCGGTCATTCGGCCATTTGGACCCCTGGTTAGCGCGACTAACCATGACCGGGAGCGTCACCCCCAATAGTACTATCCATAGAATCACGGGCTAAGTCCATAGCTAATGGTTACTAAGTTTTTATTCCAAGGACTTTAAGCGCTTTATCTTTCCCTCAATGCACACATACGGTCTGATCATTTGTTCATTCATTTACATACGAAAATTCTTTACAAGTATGTTTCCACCCCAAAACATTTCAAAAACTTAGAAAAAGGGGTTAGTGAAACTCACCTCGATAGAAGTATATGCTAGCAAATATTTGAATAAAAGCAGACCCGCCTATCCGTATCCTATTTACACAAGGATACTAAACACGTTAAGACTACCCATCTTAAACGCAAGTTGTTCACCCGACTTAACTATTCCTGTTAAGTACGTCTTAGTTTATTATAACAATGTTTTCTCGTAACGACTCGTTGGTGCTTATTATTCCCGCCTAGACGCTTTACTTATTTTCCAAGAAAATATTATATTTCCATATTGGTGACTTATTATATGTACCCAAAAATAAATATTATTTTTGCAATATCTTGTATTATTTCGCATTATAGTTACGTATAAACACATAATTATTTCTTTCCAATAATTATACAAGTACTGTTCAAGTATTTTCTATGTATGTCTATCTCTATGTGCACATATTTCATGTTAACACGTCCACATACAATTACTTGTTCCGAATGAAATTTATTATCTTGTTATGTACTTATATATTTACCCATATATTCCCAAAAGTATACTTATTAATTCAACATATATTTAACTATGTTTCACAATAGCATGTGTTCATATATACTTATACCGAAACATCTTTTTAATTTCATACACATAATTCCTCTTACGACTAATCCATCATAATATATACATATATGATCTTTATAATTTCTACGTGTCTTAGACATTTTAATCATATCAACTTATATGTCAAACACATACTTATATCTTGCAAGTTCTAAATCTCTTGAGTGTTTTGTCTGACACTTTTCATGCTTTATTTTTAAGACGTTAATACGTTTCATTATTTAATATAAATATTTTCATGATTATTAACCTTAACTATGCACATACATGTTTCTCATATATACATACATATACCTAGCAACTTGTTCAAGTTAACAAAATAAACATACACCCGAACATATATTTATCAAGATCTTCACATTTATATACATATACACATATATTTCACTTATCTAAGTATTATTCATAGTTTTTAATTTACTATTTCCCTTTTTAATATCATAAATCATGCTTTTAATTCAACAACTATAACTTATCATATATAATCAAAACAACAACATATATACCCATGCATACAAAATCCGGCCCTTTATGTATATATTTATAGAACTTTTAGTTTAACAACTCATAACTTAGCATTATGAAATCAAAATAACAAATATCTCATAAAATATTTCAAGACAATAATCTATGTATATAAGCCTATCATTTTCGAACCATATACATCTTTTTATATAAAAATCTAGTTTTTAAACCTAATAAAGTTAAACTTATAAAACTTTTTAGCTTTTCAAATTTATTTGATTATTAGGATGAACAACGTGCTTTATTCAAGAAATAAAGAGGATTTTAGAGATTGGTGTCGGTTTCATACCGCTAGACAAGCTAGGTGAAGAATCACGAGAAGACGGTGAGAAATGGCTTGGTTCCCTAGCTACTACCGATCCTTGATTCTCCAAGAACTCCTTGAATCTCCTAACTCCTAGCTAATTTCTCTATGTTTTGATCTTGAATTTTGAAAGAGTGTGTGCATGTGTGTGCATGTTACCCGTATATATGTATATAGAGTGATGAGAGTCGAGTGTTTGACTACAACTTCATCATTACTACTTATGACATGATTAGAATTGCATGCAATCATAAGATGTGGAAGAGGATGTGCATGCAAGCCATGTGTGCAAACATTTAATGGGATGGTGGGTGGCTATGCCCACCTTTCGGCCGACAGGGGTATGGGGTGGGGGGTTGGGTGTTGTCAAATCCATTAATGGCTAGATAGGTGGGTTCTTTGTTGGTATAAATCACCTAGGTGATCGCGTGATCTAATACCTGGTGTAAAACTCTTTAAACGATTCATTACTTATGTGTTTTTGTGTGGTTTGACTAGTCTCAAAAGTTTACTAGTTAACGCGACATAGTTATTACTATAACTATATTATTCATGAATACACATAATATAACATAGAGTCATGTAACAATTATTTATGTGTTAACTTTTTATAAAAGTTTAATCACCAATATTTATGTTTTTATATTCAAACGTGTCTCTAGATTTTTCTGGAATAACATTCTTTTAATCACCAACGACCGTATCTTGCGGTTTATAACTGCATACTTTTTCTAGTAATTCTTAAAAATTATTATTTTGATATAAGTTCCTTTGCTAGATGTGACAATCCGGACTTTTTCAGTTAACCCTATGACACCCAGTATTTCGAGATGTGGAAGAGGATGTGCATGCAAGCCATGTGTGCAAACATTTAATGGGATGGTGGGTGGCTATGCCCACCTTTCGGCCGACAGGGGTATGGGGTGGGGGGTTGGGTGTTGTCAAATCCATTAATGGCTAGATAGGTGGGTTCTTTGTTGGTATAAATCACCTAGGTGATCGCGTGATCTAATACCTGGTGTAAAACTCTTTAAACGATTCATTACTTATGTGTTTTTGTGTGGTTTGACTAGTCTCAAAAGTTTACTAGTTAACGCGACATAGTTATTACTATAACTATATTATTCATGAATACACATAATATAACATAGAGTCATGTAACAATTATTTATGTGTTAACTTTTTATAAAAGTTTAATCACCAATATTTATGTTTTTATATTCAAACGTGTCTCTAGATTTTTCTGGAATAACATTCTTTTAATCACCAACGACCGTATCTTGCGGTTTATAACTGCATACTTTTTCTAGTAATTCTTAAAAATTATTATTTTGATATAAGTTCCTTTGCTAGATGTGACAATCCGGACTTTTTCAGTTAACCCTATGACACCCAGTATTTCAGTTAACACTCCAAGTCAAGATGACAAGAACTGAATTTCGGGACGAAATTCTCTTTAACATGGGGAGAATGTGACACCCAGTATTTCAGGTCAATGTCCATATTACATAAATGCACGTTCATAACATATACTTCCTGAAGTTTTATTTTGACTAAGTAAAGTCAAGGAGTCTAACAAAGGAAATTATATCAAAATAGTAATTTTTAAGAATTATTAGGAAAATAAACAGTGATAACCCACAAAGATATTAAAGCGGGTATTAATTTCGGGTAATATACCGCATCAAAATCGATCACATCATCATCATGATTGCTTTGCTTACACAACACTGAAGAGTCATAATCATCATGGTTATGACCAAAGATGCAAGCAACATAAAGATCACATCACCATAATTATATCCTTGCTTGTACTCCACTCCAGCATCAAATCTTAATGATGATGACTTGTTGAGATCTATACTCAACCCATGTTTCATCTAATAATTATATATATATATATATGTATCTAGGTATATAGATATAAAGTTTTAATCACTAAAAGTTCCTACACCGAGTATTATATCACGGTGTCACCTACCGGGTGTATTTTAACTAGAACCGACCTAACTAGCCATTGGATTTCAACTAAATGACTTGACAACACCCAAACCCCCACCCCATACCCTATCTCGGCCGAAACCCACCCAAGTGGGGCCATCCACCACCAAACCTATCTCATCCCATGCCTTGTGTCATACAAGATCTTATTTATTTCAAGTGTAATCACAAGCAAGCGTCAAATCCATCTAGTCTTCTATACCTTGTGATGATGATAGTGTGACCAACACTCAATCAACCTCTTCTTTTTCCCTACATATATCGATACATATACACACACGTTCACATTACCATCTTTGTCATTCAAGAGAAAAATCTAGAAAGGGTTAAATTAGAAGATTGGAAATTCAAGGAGGATTGGAGCTAGAAGTCGGGACTTGATAGCAAAATAACATCCATCATCTTCTACTAATCGTCATCCCTACCTGGTCTAGTGGTAAATCCGAGATCTTTTCTTTCATACTTACGATTTCCTATTAGATCCGCGTTTTTCACCCATGATTGGAAGATATTCTTGAAAATACATATACTTTTGAAACCACACATAAAAATAAACTATTTTAAATACAAAATTCATAAACTATGAATTATTTTGTTTAGTTGTGTGTTTGGTTCATAAAAAGTATAGGTTTTGTGATATTGATGCTCATTTTGAAAGAACACGTTTTGTTGAGTTTTTGAGTTGTTAAACTAGTTATACAAGTTCATAGACATGAAGATGTATTGGTTAATGTGTTACCTATGGAAATACTTGCAAATCCATGTTACATTAGTCGTTTGAGTGTGTTATGTCACAAAAACCATGCTTTGGATCATTTACATCAAGTTTAGGAAAAGTTACTTTCTTAACAGATTCGTGCTGGAAATTAACCCGACTTTGTGAGGCCATAACTCCGTCAAAACTCAATGAAAATGAGCGATTCTTGAGTCTAAAACTAAGTTTAAAGAGTTAGCTTTCAAACCCAACTGGTTTCATAATTTTTCAGTAAGTTTTGGTACGTCAAAAGTCTTATACAACACAGAAGATCAAAACTGTCTTTTCAAACAGAATGTCTTCGTCAACTTCTAGAGTGCATAACTTGCTCAAAAATGATCCAAATGACTTGATTCTTGTTCTAAAAGTTAGTATTATGTGTTAGCTTTAAAACCCCTAGGAGATCAGGTCTTGAGGATAAGTTTTGGACCTTCAATCAACTGTTTTCCCTAGGTAACTCCAGAAAACTTACTGTTTTTAACATTGCTTGATTTGCTAGTTGTTTGACAAACTTAAACCTACTTTTAAAGCAAGGTGAATACTATTATAACAACCTAAGATGTATATTAAGTTATTACAGAAAGCCCTTAATTTATTGAGGTCACTTAGTATTTTAAAACGTAGCTTTATTCTATACGATTTTCACCGAATGCTGGAAGCATCTTATGATTTCATGTAACTACAAGTATTTGCTTATTGTTAATAATAAGGACATATAATAAACACCAAATCACCAACGGGTCGTCAACTTAAGTATTTTTCTAAGACAAGTGTCTTCCAATCACGTCTAGTAAGTTGGGTGAACAACTTGCAGATTAGACGCCATGTTATTAAACTGAAAGTACCTATTGCTTTAGGACGTGTTTGAGTTTCAGTTTCGTGTTCTAGTTCCTATTTGCTAGAAGTTAATTGCTAATCTCAGGTGAGTTTCACAGCCCCCTTTTAACCTTTAAATGTTTTAGAAACACCGGGGGGAAAACATACTTGCTTACAAGTTTGAAAACATGAGACATCATTGTTTACTACAGTTGGGAACATCATTGCCTGATATATTCGGGAAAACATAAAACGTAGTTACAAACATTTTCATATGGTAGCAAGAAAACAAGACCCGACCTTTATGTTTGCATGAGTTAACACATATAGAGCGCTGGAAGTCCCTTGACCATTATATTTATAACCATTAGCTATAGGTTAGCCTGGGATTCTATGGATAGTACTATTGGGATTGACACCCCCGGTCATGGTTAGTCGCGCTAACCATGGGTCCCTCTGGCCAAATGACCGCATAGTGTTCAAACATTGCTCGTGAGGTATGAGCGAGGGGCAAAACACCTGTGTCATGGTTTGGTTATGCCTCATGTGTGTACATATTATTTGTATTCCTAGCTAGTCTACAAATGGGTCAACATTACTTGTTTTGTTTATCATATTCATTGAAACGTTTTAGTGCAGATGGATCTGCCAATCATTTATACACTAATGGTTTTGCCATTCGTTTACGTGGAAATGTTTTTATCAATGTTTTCAGGAAAAACGACTTATTTTATGACTATGAAGTCATCACATGTTTTCATTGGGAAAACTACTCGTTTTATGACTATGAAGTCATCACATGTTTTCGAGGAAAACAACCTTACATTAAACCCGTGTACATATTTTCAATGTTTTCAAGGAAAACAGTTTCGTATCATGGCCATGTACACAATATCAATGTTTTCAAGGAAAATCACTTTACATTGCAACAATCAAACTTGTGAACTCACCAACCTTTGTGTTGACATTTTTAAGTATGTTTTTCAGGTAATTCATAGTCATGGCACGGTTGGAATAGGCTAACTATAATTGGATAAATTCCTACTAGATGGAAGGACATAGATTATCCGGTCTCAAGTCTGTCGTTGATCTAGAAGAACTTAGATCATTGTATTACTTAGTCTTAGTATTTGTGTATGTATTCACGTCTTAGAAATCACTATTACAGCTTCCGCTATCGTGTAATGAACCAATTGTTGCAACCTGTATTTATTTATTTATTCATTAAGTAAATAAATTTGGGGGTGTGACAAACCCCGTTAACAAAATCCAATTAAAGTTAACTAAGTTAACTTAACTCAAACTGCAGGGATTGTTTATGCCAATATTTCAAACTTAAACTCGAGGGACTAGTTATGTAATAACCCTAATCTACTATGTTGACTTTTAGAAAAGTCAAAATTCAAATCCTGTTGACTGTAGAAGTCAAACTAACCAAATTTTAACTCCATCTAAACTGGAGGGACCAATTCTGCCAATTCCTAAACTCCAATTCGCATGAAACCTTAGGGACCAGTTCTGTAATTACTCTAAAGTCAATTACTTGACTTTGAAAGTCAAACCCACGAGTTCTTGATGCCAAATCCATAAACCGCAATCGAAATTCGTTGAAATTGCAACTGATTACACACGTTTAAGGCATTAACGGCCATAACTTTCAGATTAATTATCATCATTGATCGAATTAAACTCTAGTTATGAGTAGTTAAGTCCTAACCGTCGACCTCGCGTCTATGACCATCAATCCGATCACTCGGTTTATTATTTCCCACAATCAAGCATCTGCGTACCTCAAACGAACATCCCTGAACCTGTTGCATCTTCCTTTGTGACTGGAGACACAGCTGTGAACGAAGGAGAGTGGCTAGGGAAGCAGCGACTGACTGTTAGTCGATCTCCACACTTCTGTTATCATCTCAGGTAATTGAAATCACCATTAGTTTTGTTTTCACCTCTGTTATGAAAGCCCTAACCTAATTTAGACCTACAATACCTAATTAATCACCTACGGATTCTAGGGTTCTTCGAGAATACGGTTTAATCGAACACCACATTGAACACAACCTCAATCCAATTAAATTATATGGATAGGTTCACAATCCATCACTCCTTGAAAGCCCCATGAATTCATCAACTGTTATTACAAGAATTGACCAAATTGATTTTGTGTTTATATTCTAGGGTTTCGGGTTTTCCAACTGGGAATTAACGAACTTAAACTCAATGTTTTACCAATTAAATCTCACCCTAGATTCGAAAAAACCCGATTAACGAAACCCCTAAGCTTTTATGTCCTAGCGAAATCAAAATCGTCGGATCTAGGATGGTTTTGGGGTTCGGTTCACACAGGGGAGAAGAACTCAGGGTAGCTTGGTGTTAAAACTTATTCAATCCGGATTACATCGCGAAACCCTAGCGGGGTGTGATGGTTAAGTTTGATGGCTTTGGGGGAGGAGACCCGGGTTCGAGTCCCTCCACCCCCATTTCTTTTTAAACTAATTTTTAATGATTATTCGGATTCTAGGGTTCTTCGAGAATAAGGTTTAATCGAACACCACACTGAACACAACCTCAATCCAATTAAATTATATGGATAGGTTCACAATCTATCACTCCTTGAAAGCCCCATGAATTCATCAACTGTTATTACAAGAATTGATCAAATTGATTTTGTGTTTATATTCTAGGGTTTCGGGTTTTCCAACTGGGAATTAACGAACTTAAACTCAATGTTTTACCAATTAAATCTCACCCTAGATTCGAAAACACCCGATTAACGAAACCCCTAAGCTTTTATGTCCTAGCGAAATCGAAATCGTGGGATCTAGGATGGTTTTGGGGTTCGGTTCACACAGGGGAGAAGAACTCAGGGTAGCTTGGTGTTAAAACTTATTCAATCCGGATTACATCGCGAAACCCTAGCGGGGTGTGATGGTTAAGTTTGATGGCTTTGGGGGAGGAGACCCGGGTTCGAGTCCCTTCACCCCCATTTCTTTTTAAACTAATTTTTAATGATCGAAATCGTCGGATCTAGGATGGTTTTGGGGTTCGGTTCACACAGGGGAGAAGAACTCAGGGTAGCTTGGTGTTAAAACTTATTCAATCCGGATTACATCGCGAAACCCTAGCGGGGTGTGATGGTTAAGTTTGATGGCTTTGGGGGAGGAGACCCGGGTTCGAGTCCCTCCACCCCCATTTCTTTTTAAACTAATTTTTAATGATTATTTTAATATAAAAGCCTCACAAATCACCCGTAGACTCGGGTCTAGTTTTATAACCCATTTTTATTATTGTTTCCTACTTTTAAAATAATATATTTATATTATTATCAACCCATTTCTCCTATTAAAAAAATAATATATATTATATATTATTCTCTTCACATTAATAAACGTTGTGTACCACGTCGAACTTATAAATAATATAGTTAATTGTATTTTTACCCATGTTTATAAACTCGAATAAAAATAATAGATTTATTATTTCGTCATGCAATTGATTATAGTGTTATATTTCTAAACTTAAGAATAATATAATAAATTATATTATTTTCCTAGACCATTATTTAAATGGTACAATCGCACGAATATATTTAGATATATGTTATTCGCGTTCGACACGAAACGCTTTTATCTTAATAATTATATTAAGAAACCCCTTTTCCCGTAGACACGTTCGTTTACCCGTTAATCCTTAGAATGCTTTAAAACGTTCTAATCTTCCGTGTCGTCGTCACAAATGCCATATGTCCCTAACTTATGTGTTTATAATTCTAGGGTATACGTAAGCCGTGCAGGCTAATACTTAAGGTTCCAAATCTCTTACTTGTGTGATACTACCTACAACGCAACGCAGGTGAGTTTCACGGCCCCTTTTTACTTGTTTTACTATTGGGGGAGAAACATGCTTACACACAAACATAGTTTACTTGTTTTCCTATTTAGGAGAAACAACATGTACACAAACTATCATACTTTTACTTGTTTTCCCCGTGGGGGAGAAACAGGTACGCAGACAAACATCATGTTACATGTTTTTCCCGTTGGGGGAGAAAACATGACACAACTATTTTAGATTATTGTAATTCATATGTTATTACTGTTGAGGCTAAGCGTGACACACTATCACAGAAAGTCCTCATCATACATCGAACCGTTAATATGGATCTTAGCGAGGTAATGTTTAGTAGTACTATTGGGTTTGACAAATCCCACCCGCGTTAGTCGCGCTAACTCGATTGGAGATCTAACGGGTGAAATGTTAGCCTACTCACATTTGCCAGAGTTGATAGATCTGGCGGGAGGCAAATACACAAACAGTCAGCTTCGGTTGTGAGCGCTTTAGTAAGACATGAACATAGGCTAGATACCTATAGATATGCATATCGAATGTACATAATCTGGCAAACACTCTCTTATTACAAACTTGAAACCTGTGAACTCACCAACCTTGTGTTGACACTTTTTCTTACATGTTTCTCAGGTTGCTTTGGCACAGGTTGCACACTTAGGACATGCATGGAGTCCTACTGTTATATCATTCATTTCAAACATTTAAACAGTTTACTTATTTATATTGATTGACGCTTGTTGCGTGTTATTACTTTTGATTTTATATTAACGTTTACGCTTCCGCATTAACTCTGAGCATTTATGTTATGACTTTTAAGTCCCATATAGTGTCGTTCGATGTAACTAATGACTGAGATCCTGGTGTGTCACCTTCCAAACAGTAAAACTCCGTTAGTGGAATTTGGGGGTGTGACACTAGACTCCTTGACTTTACTAAGTCAAAATAAAACTTCAGGAAATATATGTTATGAACGTGCATTTATGAAATATGGATATTGACCTGAAATGCTGGGTGTCACATTCTCCCCATGTTAAAGAGAATTTCGTCCCGAAATTCAGTTCTTGTCATCTTGACTTGAAGTGTTTTGTAAACAAGGACGGGTACTTGGCTTTCATTTTATCTTCCCGCTCCCACGTATACTCGGGGCCGCGCTTCGAATTCCAACGTACCTTGACCAGCTTAACTCGGCTACGCCTTGTTTTCTGGACCTTCCAATCTGTGACTTCAATAGGTTCCTCAACGAAGTGTAACTTGTCGTCTATGTGAATCTCATCTGGCGGTATAATTAACGTCTCGTCTGATAAGCACTTCTTGAGATTAGATACATGAAATGTATCATGTATATTGCTTACTTCTTGTGGCAACTTGAGCTTGTAAGCTACAGAGCCAACCCTAGCCGGTATTTCAAATGGTCCGATGTACCTAGGATTAAGCTTGCCACGATTGCCAAATCTTGCAACTCACTTCCAAGGTGAGACCTTTAACATGACTTTTTCTCCCACTTGGAATTCTAAGGGTCTTCGTCTGATATCCGTGTAACTCTTTTTCCTGTCACGAGCGGCCTTCAGACGATCATTGATCTTGAAGATCTTGTCGGTAGTCTCCTGAATAACCTCAGGACCGGTTAAATGCTTGTCACCAACCTCCGCCCAACATAGCGGTGAACGACATTTTCGACCGTACAAAGCCTCATACGGAGCTGCTTTGATGCTGGTGTGGTAACTGTTATTGTATGAAAACTCAGCCAGCGGCAAATGAGTATCCCAATTTCCTCCGAAATCAATTGCACACGCATGGAGAATATCCTCTAAATTCTGAATGGTCCTTTCACTTTGACCATCTGTTTGTGGGTGATATGCTGTGCTCATGTCAAGACGTGTGCCTAAGGCTTCTTGTAAGGATTGCCAGATCCTAGACACGAATTTGCTATCTCTATCAGAGATAATAGAGCTTGGCACTCCATGCCTGACTACAATTTCCTTGATATATAGCTTTGCAAGTTTCTCGGTTTTATCCGTCTCTTTGATAGGTAGGAAATGTGCTGACTTTGTCCAACGATCGACGATTACCCATATAGTATCGCGTTTGAAGTCTTGGGTAACTTTGTAATGAAATCCATGGAGATCTGTTTCCATTTCCATTAAGGAATCTCGGGTTATTGTAATAATCCTGACGGTTTCTGATGCTCTGCTTTTACCTTTGAACACGTCAGACACTTGCCAACAAAGATAGCTATCTCTCCTTTCATGTTTGGCCACCAATAGTGTTCTTTCATATCCTTATACATCTTATCCGAACCTAGGTGAATGGAGTACCTGGACTTGTGGGCTTCGTCCATAACCAACTCCCGTAAATTATCAAAACGTGGCACCCAGATTCTATTCATGAAGTATAAAGTATCATCTGACTTTGGTTCCAACTGCCTTATCATTCCCCGTAATGCCTCACTCTCAATGTTCTCTTCTATGATTGATTCCTGTTGTGCCATACGGATTTGAGTCTTGAGACTCGTATGAATTATCAATCCTAGGGCATGGACACGAAGATTTTTAACTCTCTCCTTACGACTCAAGGCGTCTGCTACAACATTCGCCTTCCAAGGGTGGTACTTGATCTCATAGTCGTAATCATTTAGCAGTTCTACCCAACGACGTTGTCTCATGTTCAGTTCTTTCTGATTAAAGATGTGCTGGAGGCTCTTGTGGTCTGTAAAGATAGTGCATCTTGTACCATAGAGGTAATGTCTTCATATTTTGAGTGGAAACACAACACCACCCAATTCTAAATCGTGAGTAGTATAATTTTTCTCATGGACTTTCAGCTGTCTGGATGCATATGCTATGACTTTTTCTCTCTGCATCAGTACACATCCCAGACCTTGGTATGACGCGTCGCAGTACACGATGAAATTATCGGTTCCTTCAGGGAGTGAGAGAATTGGTGCACTGCAAAGCTTCTGCTTTAACAATTGAAAAGCTGATTCATGTTTATCGGTCCAATCAAACTTTTTATCTTTCTGGGTTAACATCGTCAAGGGCAGGGGTATTTTGAAAAATTCTCGATGAATCGCCTGTAATATCCCGCCAATCCCATAAATTGACTCACCTCAGTTGGAGTTCTTGGTGCTTCCCAGTTTTTGATAGCTTCAATCTTGGACGGGTCTACGTGAATACCCTTCTTATTGATGACGTGTCCGAGAAAGTGAACCTCTCGGATCCAAAACTAACACTTAGAGAATTTGGCATAAAGCTTCTCATTCCTGAGTAGTTCCAAGATTAATTTCAAATGATGTTCATGTTCCTCCTTGGTTCGTGAATATATTAATATGTCATCAATAAACACAATCACGAATTTATCCAGGTATGGTTTGCACACACGGTTCATGAGATCCATGAAAACTGCTGGTGCATTAGTCAAACCAAATGACATGACTAGGAACTTGTAATGACCATAACGAGTCCTAAAAGATGTCTTTGGTATATCATCCTCCTGGACTCTTAGTTGATGGTATCCTGATCGTTGATCAATCTTAGAATAGAAACTTGAACCTTGAAGTTGATCGAATAGGTCGTCTATTCGAGGAAGAGGATACCGGTTCTTAATTGTAAGCTTGTTCAACTCCCGGTAATCGATACACATTCTAAAGGTTCCATCCTTTTTC
Source organism: Smallanthus sonchifolius (assembly GCA_023525975.1). NCBI lineage: Eukaryota > Viridiplantae > Streptophyta > Magnoliopsida > Asterales > Asteraceae > Smallanthus > Smallanthus sonchifolius. The sequence continues at coordinate 33,538,668 of CM042045.1, forward strand.
TTCACAAATAAGACCGGAGCTCCCCAGGGTGAAAAACTCGGTCTTATGAAACCTTTATCAAGTAACTCTTGCAGATGGCTTGATAATTCTTGCATCTCAGAAGGTGCTAGACGATACGGTGATCGTGCAACTGGTGCAGCTCCTGGTGCTAGGTCGATTCGGAACTCGACTTGTCTCAGTGGTGGTAAGCTAGGTAAGTCTTCAGGAAATACTTCGGGGTAATCCCTAACGATCGGTATGTCCTCAAGTCGACGTTCCTCAGGTTTCTTTTTGACGATATGAACCAGATACGCGCAATAACCCCTGCGTAGATATTTATGAGCTTTCATGCAGTTTATCATCTTTAACATCGTTCTACACCTCTCGCCTTGAATTGAAAGAGTTTCTCTGCTTGGTAGTGGGATACATACAGTTTTCTCAAAGCACATGATCTCAACATGATTCTTTGATAACCAATCCGTGCCAATAACAATATCAAAACTCCCTAGTTCTACGGGTAGAAGGTCTATATCGAATGTATGACTTTCTAAACATAAAGTACAACCCTTAATGACCTCTCCGATTTTAATTAACTTCCCATTTGCTAATTCGATTGTATAACTTTGATCTAGTTTGCTTGCCTTAATACCAAGTAAGGATTTAAAATCATTCGACACAAAGCTCATATCCGCACCCGAATAAAAAAGTATAGAGGCATAGTGATTATTTATCGGAAACGTACCAGTGACAATATTCGGGTCCTGGCGTGCGTCCCTTTCACCCATCACAAATGCTCTCCCCTGTGCCTGAGCGTTCATCTGATTCTTCCACTTGGGACAGTCTATCTTGAAGTGCTTCAGGTCACCACATACGAAAAATCCCGGTTTATTTCTCCCCATTCGGTTGTTAACTCGACAAACTTGTGTGGTGTGACCAAATTTGTCACATTTTCCACACTTGATGCACTCACCGGCGTGATGATTTCCGCACTTCTTACATCTCGGTAGGCCCCTATCATACTCCTTTCTTTCCACTGTGTTGGCTGCAAAAGCCTTCATTGTTCCTTGTTTCTTAAACCCTTGTTTCCCAAATTTGTTACTTGAATTCCCCATCCACTTCCTTTTCTCCCCAGATCTACCTTCCTTGTTCTCCTTCCTCACAAACAATCCATTACATACTGCATCATCCTTTAGTTTGAATGCTAAAGTTATAGCACTCTTGGCATCTATTGGATTAGATGAAGCTACCATACTGCGAATTTGAGGTGCAAGGCCCCACAGATACCTTTCCACACGCTTATGTTCTGGCGTGACCATATGCGTTACCAGAATTACCAACTCATTAAAACGGTTGGTGTACCCCGTCACATCATCTCCGATCATCTGTAGATTCCACATCCCAGTTTCAATCTTTTGCAATTCGTTTCGGGGATAATATTCCTCAATCATCATAGTTTTCAAGTCCTCCCAAGACAATTGATACGATGACTCTCTCCCCAAAGTCTTTATTTGAGTATTCCACCAGGTTAAAGCTTTATCAGTGAGCGTGCAAGTAGAGTACTTCACCATGCAGTCAACGGTGCATTCACAAATATCAATTACCGATTCCACCTTTTCTATCCACCTCATTAGTCCTACTGCACCCTCTGTGCCATTGAAATTGTGAGGGTTGCAGGATAGGGAGGCCTTGTAGGTGCACTTCCTGCTTGGAGAATCTGTAGGATCACAAGTCACTATTTTAATAACGCTATTAATTTTAGACCATGACTATGTGTCTTAGGTGAGATTACTCAACCCATTACCTCCAGAACCTCCGGCTGTGCCGCTACCTCTTGCACCTCCTCTACCGGTACCGCTGCCATTTCCTCCGCCACTATTTTGATTTGTTTCACACTGCTCCTTGGCGGCAGCTACTCGTTGTGCTATGAGTTGTTCCACGTTTGGGGAAATTGTGTTGTTGTTGTTCTCACTAGTGGTGTTACGGGGTGTCCTTCGCTTAGGTGCGATGGCTTTCTTTCTAACAAGACATTTAGAAAGAAGTAACATTATAAAAATAATAATGATACCACATGACATACATATGCAACAACATCAAACGTACACAACGATCATCACAACATAACTCATCACATTCATAGATAAACATACGTAGTACATAGTTCCAAAAGACAAGGATGTAAAATAGATGGGTTCATATGACCACATTAGTACTAAAATTTCAAACTACATAACATGATACGGGTACAACCTGCCCGTAATAGGTCTAGAAATAAGAAAATGTTCCTGTCGGAACGGTAGTTGGGGTCAGCATCTGCTCCACACGTGCCTCAGCTAGAGTAGCCCGGAGCTCTGCATCAATCGCCCTATGCTCGGCTGCCTCTGCCTTCTACTCAGCTGCGGCAGTCCTTCTCTCCATCTCTGCTAGCCTTTTCTCTAACTCCATCATGTGACTAGATGCATGCTGAAGGGATTGGTCAATCAGTCTCTGATCTTCCATTATCCCAGTAACATTTTCCAGTACGGTTGGAAAAGTCGTCAAGTCTCTTGGGATAGACTTCACATCCCTTTCCAGATAGTGAATTTCTATCTCTTGCTTATTGCTGCGGGACACTAGCAAGGGAATGGTGCATTCCGTGCACTCCCCGGTGAGTGGCACGGGCTGTGAATTACATGCTACTTCGACAAGGTCGCAGGTCGTAGGGATGTCCTCCTCCACCCTCTACATCTGGATTGCTTGGCGGAGCCAATCCCAGTATGATATGTCCATCCTTGGTCCTCTGGGCATAGTCTCACCAGTGGATTCAGCCATTTTTGTAGGTCACTTCCTAACTATGGAGTTTAAGTGGGGTTAGTATGTGACATGGTGTGATTACAATATCCATATGACATGATGAATGGTTATGCAATGAAAACATTTTAGTGAGTCATTAAAATTATAGACTAGGTTCCGATTTAGACTCATAGTTCCCTATAATCAATGGCTCTGATACCAATTTCTGTCACACCCCTTCAAGGCGGAAACGCGAGGCGTAACATTCATGGTTTCCAAAGCATATGATTACGGCAAACACATACATGTAGTTGGATACATAATTGAGTTTAAAATGTTTACATCACAAAATATCAACTTGAGTTTACAAAAGTTTAAGATTTCGCAAATATGACTCATGACCATGAGTTATACAAGTAAATCCTCCAAAAGTCGTATCCATCATGCATGCATGTAACCTACATTGCTTACTTGAAGACCACGTTCAATTTCCTAAAAACATACTTAAAAGTGTCAACACGAGGTTGGTGAGTTCACAAATCATTATCAAGAGTTATCATAAATCCAATGTTTAAACTTGATCATTTTCCGATCAAAACTCTTTATATGTATAACCAATGAATCTGAACATTTTAACCTGATCAATTAATCCCATTTGTAAACTTGCAAGGAATACAAAATAATATGTAATGCACGAGACCGTAACCAAACCCCAACAATTTAGTGCCTCCCCTCGCCTTTCTGCGAGTAAGATAATATGCGGCCATTCGGCCATTTGGACCCCTGGTTAGCGCGACTAACCATGACCGGGAGTGTCACCCCCAATAGTACTATCCATAGAATCCCGGGCTAAGTCCATAGCTAATGGTTACTAAGTTTTTATTCCGAGGACTTTAAGCGCTTTATCTTTCCCTCAATGCACACATACAGTCTGATCATTTGTTCATTCATTTACATATGAAAATTCTTTACAAGTATGTTTCCACCCCAAAACATTTAAAAAACTTTGAAAAAGGGGTTAGTGAAACTCACCTCGATAGAAGTATATGCTAGAAAATATTTGAATAAAAGCAGACCCGCCTATCCGTATCCTATTTACACAAGGATACTAAACACGTTAAGACTACTCGTCTTAAACGCAAGTTGTTCACCCGACTTAACTATTCCTGTTAAGTACGTCTTAGTTTATTTAAAACAATGTTTTCTTGTCGCACCCCGACCGACGGCGGAATCATCGAGGCGGACAATAGAATGATTGTTCAAAAGCTCATGATAGCTAAAAGGTTGCATAATTCATTAAATAAATTTAAAGACAACAAGATCCAAATACAATACATTCCAAATAACCTAGTCTAGTTCAAAACATTGATTTATTTAACTAGGTCCATAGTTCTTAAGTGGAGAAATCTTCAGCAAGTAGTCACATATCCAAACCTGAAACATTATATAAATCAAGTGTCAACTAAAAAGTTGGTGAGTACATAGGTTTAGTAATTCCGGTAAATAGTAGTTGTAAATCGTTTTGCAACTCATTGTTTATATTGTTAAACATAGCATATGATGTATCATTTATTTAATCACAATTCAAACCGAGTTTGACACGCTTGAACAGAGCACAACAGCTAAGTCCGGTATGTTTGAATATAGTTACCCACTATATCCGATATGTTTGAATATAACACACGGTCATATCCGAGTATGCAGTAATAAACACCCTAACCGGGTGGGCTGGTCAGGCACAATAGATCTATCAATATTACAGTTGGTTGCCTTGTGTTTAAATGTATGTACATCCAAAGAATAAGCATATAGTCTCATGTATAACACGTATAAACAATGTGAGTAGCATGTATAATGTTTCACCCCAAAATGTATGAAAATGTAAAATAGGGGCTATGTAACTCACCTGGCTAGTGGGTATTTTAATCCACGAGTGTAGGTGATAAGTATGTAGTTTATGCACGTTGTAATCCAATGTAATCGAATAGGTAATCATGATTTGAGTTTGCCAAGATGTGCATGTGTACAACCAGATAATCCTAATAAACAACCTTAAATAAGTATATGATATCAAGATATCGTGTTCCACGTGTGGTTGAGCTTTATCGGTTCGTTAGAAAGTTATGACTCGTCGATAATTATTGTTAGATTGTATAATATTCGTATGCGAGTTGAAATTCCAACAAATACGGTTTAATAAATTATACTTTGCTAATATTAATTGTTCTCACTTGTACACGTGTAAAAAAATATATATTCTTGCTTGTACATATATCTATATATATATATAAATGTTTACCAATATATATATATACTCGTAAGTAAAATGATCGTATGTGACGTGCATAATTACGTTTGTAGCAAAAATATCCGATGTGTACATTGTAGATGTTTATTAATCTGAATAAATGTAAATATTTTATAGACTCGAAGTAATAAGAAAAAAATATATATATGTTTGTATTGAATCATTTATCAAACCTTATAATATATTGTATCCAAAAATATAATTAGTCTCGAATCGTAAGTGAATGTATAAGTATATACATACGTTTATTTATAAATCAGTGACGTGTTTTTCAATCGTTTATCCATTTTAGAAAAATAGTCTCGTTACTTTATATATATTAACATTACGAATGCATTGCGAAAATACGTACATATATATATATATTCATTTCAACTTGTGTATCAAAGTATTTATTTATCGTTAATCAAAATTTACAGTTGTTATTATTATTATTTGAAATTTTCCGTACGATTTAAATAATCGAATTTACACAATAAACACACCACAAACAATAATAACAATATTAGTTGTCGTATTTGCATATTCGTATTTTTGTATATGTATATATATATATATTTATGTATATTTATAAATATATTTATTTATAGTCCAAATCTCGTGTCGTTTATCGTTAAACAACCAATATATTTATATTTATAAACATACATTTATTTGTTAATTCTTTCGATTCGCTTTGTTATTAATTGTTCGGTTCATTTTAATATATTTATTACTTTTTATAACGTTAGTCGGGTTGTTTATCAAAGATCGATCGAACCACACGCGTTACACATATTATTTTATAATAAAATATATAAATAAATAGCCGGGTGCGCGGGGTTATACCTCCTAGTCGTTCCGATTGTAACACCAACACTCGAATAGCTTTCCGATAAACGCGTCGGCTAGATTTGGCTGCTCGATGACGGGTTTGACCGGCGTTGACCGGGTTTGTCCATAGTTGACCGGCGTTGACCGGCACTCAAATGGCCCGTTTCACACTTTGCAACCACCAAAATAATCCAAACGAGTACCCGTGTCACGAGACACTGCTGTCCGGCGGCCGGAGGGCGTCTCCGCCGCCGGCAGCCGTCTCTGCCGCCGCTAACCACCAACATTTGCAACCAAAAACGAGCCTAACAAATTACAAGTTTAATAAATAGACGATCTAACAACAAGTTACAAAAACGAAACGAGAAAACAACAAATCGAGACTCGTCGGAAAAATGAAAAACACGCTGGAATACCATCGGAGGTTCAACCGGTTTCGGGTTGGCTCGGGAACGTACCTGGGATGCTCAAACTAGAAAACCGAGAAAGTGACACCACCAAAAGCCCCTGTCCGGCGGACGGAGATCGCCTCCGTCGTCGGCAGCTTCGCCGGAAAACCAAAAGGTCGAAAATCCTATGGATCGAGGTTGTTAGAAACCGGAAACGAAATCAAACAACATCCGATGTAAAGGAACGCGTCGGAAAAACCTTACCGAGACCGGTTGGCCAGAAAAGGAAAACTGCGGCCGCTGCTGTCGCCGGCGACCATCGTGAAGGTGTGAGACCGAAACTGAGAACGAGCCTGAAGCTTGTCTGGATAGCCCATCCGGGTGAAGCCCTAGTCGTCGCCGCACAGGCGCGGCGGAACCCTAGATCCCGTGGCTATCGACGGCCGATTGTACCGTCATCGTCGAACGTTTGACAAAACTGTTACCACCATTGTACTCGCCGGCCCCTACTCTACCTCGCCATGAAACCCACTCGCCGGGCCTTGCCGCCGCCTTGCCGGAAAATGCAGCCTTCTCTCTCTCTCTAACTTCTCTCTAAGGTTTAAAATGAGAGGTGGAGAATGAGGGTAAAGGAAAGAAAAAGAGTTTAAATAGTTAGGGTTTTGAGTGGGGTATGTTAGGTGAGATGCAGTGCAGAACTCGCACTGGTTTATCGATAACGCGTACCAAACTTGTCTAACAACTTAAAATTATTACACACTCCGATTATTATTATTTGTTACATAATAATAATAATAATAATGATAATAATGAAAATAAAATAATATTAATTAATATATTATTTTATTGAACGAAACGTATCTGATATGAAATTTAACCGTTTAAAGCCAGTTATGACAAAATCTCGAATACGAACGCGATCATGTTATATTATTATAATAATAATATTAATGATAATAAATTTTTTTTGATATTATATTATTCTATTGGAAAGAAAAAAAATATGTTAAATACAGATTTAGCCAGTGTGAAAATAATTAATGAATACGTACGCGTTCTTGCTTACAAACCCTTCGTATAACGCACAACATTTAACAATTTAATTTATAAATGATATCTGGTATTTTATGGTATTAAATTTTACGTCCAGGATAACTAATGTTTCTAAAGTAAGTATCTCACATGATACGTATGATTTTTGTATTTCGACATAACATAATTTTTTTTTAATTACCCGCGTGTATATTTTGAAATAAAAAGCATGTGTTCATATATACTTATACCGAAACGTCTTTTTAATTTCATACACATAATTCCTCTTACGACTAATCCATCATAATATATACATATATGATCTTTATAATTTCTACGTGTCTTAGACATTTTAATCATATCAACTTATATGTCAAACACATACTTATATCTTGCAAGTTCTAAATCTCTTGAGTGTTTTGTCTGACACTTTTCATGCTTTATTTTTAAGACGTTAATACGTTTCATTATTTAATATAAATATTTTCATGATTATTAACCTTAACTATGCACATACATGTTTCTCATATATACATACATATACCTAGCAACTTGTTCAAGTTAACAAAATAAACATACACCCGAACATATATTTATCAAGATCTTCACATTTATATACATATACACATATATTTCACTTATCTAAGTATTATTCATAGTTTTTAATTTACTATTTCCCTTTTTAATATCATAAATCATGCTTTTAATTCAACAACTATAACTTATCATATATAATCAAAACAACAACATATATACCCATGCATACAAAATTCGGCCCTTTATGTATATATATAGAACTTTTAGTTTAACAACTCATAATTTAGCATTATGAAATCAAAATAACAAATATCTCATAAAATATTTCAAGACAATAATCTATGTATATAAGCCTATCATTTTCGAACCATATACATCTTTTTATATAAAAATCTAGTTTTTAAACCTAATAAAGTTAAACTTATAAAAATTTTTAGCTTTTCAAATTTCTTTGATTATTAGGATGAACAACGTGCTTTATTTAAGAAATAAAGAGCATTTTAGAGATTGGTGTCGGTTTCATACCGGTAGACAAGCTAGGTGAAGAATCATGAGAAGACGATGAGAAATGGCTTAGTTCCCTAGCTACAACCGATCCTTGATTCTCCAAGAACTCCTTGAATCTCCCAACTCCTAGCTAATTTCTCTATGTTTTGATCTTGAATTTTGAAAGAGTGTGTGCATGTGTGTGCATGTGAGCCGTATATATGTATATAGAGTGATGAGAGTTGAGTGTTTGACTACAACTTCATCATTACTACTTATGACATGATTAGAATTGCATGCAATCATGAGATGTGGAAGAGGATGTGTATGCAAGCCATGTGTGCAAACATTTAATGGATGGTGGGTGGCTATGCCCACCTTTCGGTCGTTTGGGGTATGGGGTGGGGGGTTGGGTGTTGTCAAATCCATCAATGGCTAGATAGGTGGGTTCTTTGTTGGTATAAATCTCCTAGGTGATTGCGTGATCTAATACCCGGTGTAAAACTTTTTAAACGATTCATTACTTATGTGTTTTTGTGTGGTTTGACTAGTCTCAAAAGTTTACTAGTTAACCCGACATAGTTATTACTATAACTATATTATTCATGATTACACATAATATAACATAGAGTCATGTAACAATTATTTATGTGTTAACTTTTTATAAAATTTTAATCACCAAGATTTTTCTGGAATAACATTCTTTTAATCACCAACGACCGTATCTTGCGGTTTATAACTGCTTACTTTTTCTAGTAATTCTTAAAAATTATTATTTTGATATAAGTTCCTTTGCTAGACTCCTTGACTTTACTTAGTCAAAATAAAACTTCAGGAAATATATGTTATGAACGTGCATTTATGAAATATGGATATTGACCTGAAATGTTGGGGGTCACATTAGAGCACTACTATACGCTTTAGATGATTTCGATTAAGTTTGCGGTATTTCATATATGTCGCTTTTGGTCATGGTTACCAATAAGGAGGACCCCGCATCATATCACAAATCTTATTACGAGCCGAGGATGACAGAGATTCGGCACATTAAGCCTGGAGGATCGAGTTATGAGTTGAACTCGAGTGATGATAGTAATCACCGGTCACCGGTCTTGGTGTTACCATGGGCTGTACGTGTACCTGCACCACACCTGCATCTACTTTAGATGTGGAGTCGGCTTTCTTGTTGACATATGATGTTTTCAATTAGTGCGGTATATACTTCATTTCGTGATCTGCTGGATTAGATGGCTAGAACTTTCGCCATGAGATATGGAATACAAAATTGCCCGAACTAAAGGGAACCCGAGGTGGAGAAGTTGGACTTTAGGAGACCCATTAACTTTTTTCATTTTGTTCGATCATTAGATCCACGTATATGCACAAATTTGTAGCATGACTTGCTCGACTCAGATTTGGGGATCTCTGCCCTATTATTACTACCTGACTTCCGCCACACACGTTTTCTTTTATTAGAGGATGCCGGTTGTGCCCTTCTACCATTGCCTCCATCTAGCAAAAGCCTTAGTCGGCAGATCCATAGGTATTGAAGCAAATAAATTAAAGTGATCAGATAGAACATTCACACTTTTATGCAAAAGTGAAACACGATGACACGATCTAATGAACATTTCAGATCCCCTTTAGCTGAGAGCTTGGGATAGGGGAAACACTATAGGGACCACGTAAAGTAAATTATTATTACGGGTGCACACGTAATCATAATTTGCAGTGCATGAGAACTATAGTGAGTCTTACTGGCCGAGTTAATGTTCATGATTAATCTATATTTCTAACCCTGATTCCCAGTATTTCGAATATTGAAAGAAACTATCATCACTTAAGTTGAGCCAAAGAAATCAAATGATACGATGGGCTACCTCAGGTGACATGGGAATTTATATTGTCTCTTTTTTCGTTAAATCGTAATGGATCCAAAACTTTTATCAAGATTTCTTTTGCACGACAGTTTAGACCGAGACCTAAAGAGATGGGTTCTCAGTTGATTTAACCTCAGTATTTGGACCGGATTTGGAAATTATTTGTTAAGTATTGCTTCACCTTTGAGATCCAACTAAATATTTTCTCATTTCAATTTTGTTATTGTAACATCCCAAAAAAAAAATAATAATAATAACAAAACGAATAAATATAGCGAGACCGGTGATTTAGTCAGAATATTTAAACAAAAGGGAGCGGGCTTGGGCTCGGCTTCAATGGGCCGAGGGAAGCCCGGGTATATATATAAGGCAAGGCAGCCCTCTTCCCTGCTCATTCCACACTCACGCAGCTTCTAGAGAGAGAAAGGAGAGCTCGGGTCTAGAGAGAGAAAGTCGACGGATCGTCACGAGATTGGAGGAGCACGTTACAGCTATGCTCGTGACCATCTTCTCCGAATCAGAAATCCAATCCAGGTAAGCGTTCGATCATAATCTGAGTTTTTATGACTTTTTAGGATTTTCGGGTTTTGGCTAAAAAGATAACGATTTTGCGGATGAAACTTGAAAATGAACTTAGGTTTAGCATCTAGAATGAAAACCGAACGTTTTGATCTAAGAAAAATGAGATATTGACTCGATCAGACGCGCATGCAAAAACTTCGGATTTTTGGGGAAGACGATCTGTGCAGACCTATCGAAACTACTTAGTTTCGATATGTGCAGAACCATCGAAACTACATAGTTTCGATAGGTACAGACCCATCGAAACTACCCAGTTTCGATATGTGCAGAACCATCGAAACTACATAGTTTCGATAGGTACAGACCCATCGAAACTACCCAGTTTCGATATGTGTAGAACCATCGAAACTACATAGTTTCGATATGTACAGACCCATCGAAACTACCCAGTTCGATATGTGCAGACCCATCGAAACTACCATAGTTTCGATATGAGCCCACGATCCGAAGCTAAGATTACACCTAAGTTACCTATCGAAACTACCAAGTTTCGACATAAGCAACCTATCGAAACTACCAAGTTTTGACATAACCTATCGAAACTACCAAGTTTCGACATAAGCAACCTATCGAAACTACCAAGTTTCGACATAAGCAACCTATCGAAACTACCAAGTTTCGATATAAGCAAATCCATCGAAACTACTAGGTTCAAGCATAGTAATGTCTTATGAGCACTACCTTACGTGTATGACCTTATTATACAGATTGTGAGTGACATTAGTGACGCTCAGTAACCAGCTAAGTGTATCTCAGAAACTACTCATCAGGTGAGTTCTATGTGCCCCCTTTTATGTTATGTGCAAATCATTTTAAATGTTTTGGGGCTGAAGTGTATACACTAAATGATTAAATGTTATAAATGTCAATGTGATCATACGTATATATATATATAAATACTTATATATGAAAATGAATTATGAATGAAGAAAGAAGCGTATGATTTTAAAGAATGAATGAAAGAAGGACATGACGTAAAAGAATGAAATCTTGCTTTATATTACATATATATTGCATGTTATGAATGAATGTAAACGTTATAAACCCTTCTATGACAACGGCTACTTCGGTAGACGGACGATCACGTCACTATTTTGCAACCGGGACAAAAACGTTCCTTCGCAAGCTAGGACGTATGAAAAGGTATTAATGGACGGTCGAAGCATATACCTTAACTAAAGTAGAACGGTTGCATACATAATGGTCGCGTGGGAAACGAATGCCCTAGGGCAGACGGACAAAATGACGGACTACGACGGTAGGACGGTTTAAGAGCGAACGGACAAAGGTTGCCGGACGGATTAATGAATGACGGACGGTTTTCTAGAGCAGGACGGTAATGAAATGGGCTACGACGGTAGTTCTGACAGCGGTGTCTTCGTGACATTCACGACAAGTATGACGGGTTGATCTCCCTTAAGATTGTGGCTAATAAGTGTTCTCTCAAAAAGAAAGTATGTATGTACATATGTATATACCCTCAATGAATGTTATGTGAGAACAGTAAAGTAAAGAATATTTAAAAGTATGAATATATATATATATATACATTATATTCATGATAAGGTAAATATTATGTATGATTGTCTTTAAACTAGAACTCACCAGCGTTAGCTGACTTTTAGTACACATTTCAGGTAAAGGAAGAAAAGATCGTGCGATGGCGTGAAGGTTACCCGACACAAGACTGACATCCCACTTTAATACATGTGTTAAGACTTCCGCTGTCAAGTTATGTTATGTTATGTAATTGAATGACGAATGATATGTAATTGAATGATGAATGTTTTTAATTTAAGTTCAATATTCATGACTATGTTTATGAGTAAATCCAACAAGTGAGGTTACCCGGAAAGGGGCCTTACAAGTTGGTATCAGAGCAATAGTTTGAGAGATTCAGACATCCCTAAATGTCTGGACTTAAACTGATTATGGGACCAACACACGGATGTCAGTCATGGGTAACCAACGCCAACACCAGCACAGTAAGTAAGTACTAAGGTTAATACACTTGGATAAGAATAGATACTCAACCCTAGAACCAATAGATGTCAATGTCATGACCAATTTGAAGAGTTTGGAACCCGAAAAGCAATGTAAATTTCTAATCACAAACCGGTCACTGTAATTAAAAATTTACCTTGTTCGTACTGTTTCATGACTATGATCTGAGAGAATGACATTGATGTATTCCCTTTATGACCATCAGGAAAACTAGGAACTATGGCTGGAGGAGGAAGAACTGGACGCCGAGGCGGTCGCACTGGTCGAGTGGGTAGACCTCCATTGAATCGAAGAAGTGAAGAGGAAGAGAGTGTGCACGCAGAACACACTGAGAGTGTGCACGAAACTAATGTGACCCCAACTGGGGACGACAATCAAGGGCCTATACAGTTGGAACCCGAGGTTAGGGATGCTATTGCCCGCGAGGTTGTACTTACTCTGAAGAACATATTGCCTGACCTATTATCTGAGGCACTAAAGAAAAGCAAAGAAGAGGATGAAGGGAACAATGAATAGAAAATTTATGACAGTGACGGGGATGAAGTAAAAGTGGCATCAAGCAATCGTGGGTATACTTACAAAGGTTTCAAGGTCGGAGACCCACCTAAGTTTGATGGAACAAAGGATTCGGTGGCTACTTTCGAATGGATTGAGAGGATGAACGCTGTAGTCAACATCAGCGAGTGCCGACCGGACCAGGCGGTTAAATATGTTGCTCATTCTTTCACCAATGAAGCACTAGGTTGGTGGAGAAACATTCAAAGAACAAAGTCGCCAAATGCTATTTCCAGAATAACATGGGAAGATCTGAAGAAGCTCGTAATCCAAAAGTTCTGCCCACAGAATGAGATTGATCGTGTGGAGAACGAGTTCCTAAAATTTAAGGCTGACAACAAGACTCATCGCCAGTATACTTCAAGATTCAACGAGCTGGCCCAACTGGTACCACACTTGGTGGAAACCGAAGAACGTATGATCAAATACTATGTCAAGGGTTTGCCGCAAAGGGTCCGTGTCCATGTAAAAGCAACCTACCCTCGACCTTCGAGTCGGTAGTCAACCTCTCTGGAATCGTCTACGACGATTATGCCAATGAAGACCCGACACCTGAGACACAAAAGAGAAAGTGGGAGAACCCGTCTAGAGGCACCGGAAAAGGGAAAGAAACAACTGAAAGTAAGAAACCAAGGATGGACGGATATGAAAGATGCAAGAGATGTGGAAAGCAACATCTGGGCGAGTGTCGAATCGGCACCACCGTGTGTTATAAGTGCGGGAGGCCGGGGCACTACTCCCGAGATTGTTTGAAGGACGTCAAATGTCAAGTATGTGGATTGTTTGGACATCTGACAAAGAACTGCAGGAAGGCCGGCCAATCTGGTTCGGGAAAAGAGAGGGAAAAGGAACAGCCGCAGGCTAGGACTCGGGCCTATGCTTTAACTGAGGAAGAAGCAAGGGGAAATCCTGATGTCGTGTCAGGTACGTTTCTAGTTAATGATGAACGTGCTGCTATTTTATTTGATTCTGGTGCTAGTAAAAGCTTCATATCAAATGCATTTAGTCGTAAACTGGATTGCACTATCAACACCATAGTAAAGGCCTTTAGCGTACAAACTGCCGTTGGTAAAAATTCGGCAGTATTCCAAGTAACAGAGGATTGCGTCATAGAAATAGAGGGACATAAGTTTCCTTCTAGATTGTTCCTTCTCACCTTAGGAGGATTCGATATAGTATTGGGCATGGATTGGCTAGCTGCCAACGAAGCTCAGATCATATGTAAACGTAAGAGGATACACCTCAAAGCTCCTAACGGTAGTCCAATTATGGTTTATGGGGATTGGAATTGCACGATGCCGAACGTCATCTCGATGATGAAGGCCGAAAGTTACATGAGGCGCGATTGCGAAGCTTATCTGGCATATGTTATTGACGATAGAATGAAAACGAAAGAACTCAAGGATGTACCCGTGGTGTGCAGCTTTCCGGAAGTATTCCCTGAGGATCTACCTGGGTTGCCACCCGATCGGGAAATAGAATTTCAGATTGACTTACTGCCAGGAGCTGAGCCCGTTGCCAAAGCCCCCTACCGATTGGCTCCGTCAGAAATGAAAGAATTGATGTCTCAACTACAGGAATTAACATAAAAAGGATTTATTAGACCGAGCATTTCACCATGGGGCGCTCCGGTACTATTCGTAAAGAAGAAAGATGGCAGCATGCGCATGTGCATTGACTACCGTGAATTGAACAAGAGGACAGTAAAGAACAAATACCCATTGCCTAGAATAGACGATCTCTTTGATCAACTGCAAGGTGCAAGTTGGTTTTCAAAGATCGATCTTAGGTCGGGTTATCACCAGTTGAAGGTGAGAGAAGAAGATGTACCAAAGACCGCGTTTCGTACGCGTTACGGGCATTACGAGTTTTTAGTGATGTCATTCGAGTTGACCAACGCACCAGCAACTTTTATGGACTTGATGAATAGAGTATGCCGGCCGATGTTGGATCGCTCAGTAATAGTTTTCATTGACGACATACTAGTTTATTCGAAGAACGAGGGTGATCACCACTGTCACCTAAGAGAGGTCTTGGAAGTGTTAAAGCAGGAAAGGTTGTATGCAAAATTCTCCAAATGCGCGTTCTGGCTTAGGGAAGTCCAATTCCTAGGTCATGTGATAAACACAAAAGGCATCATGGTAGATCCTGCAAAGATCGAGACAGTAAAGGAATGGAACGTTCCAAAGACACCAACAGAGATACGAAGTTTTCTGGGATTGGCAGGCTACTATCGAAGATTCATTCAAGATTTTTCAAGAATAGCCTTGCCACTTACTAAGTTGACACGGAAGGAAGTGAAGTATGAATGGGGTCAAACCCAAAACAACGCGTTTGAGGAACTTAAGGCACGATTAACCCAAGCTCCAGTCTTAACTCTACCTGAGGGAAATGAAGACTTGGTAGTCTATTCTGACGCTTCGGGGCAGGGTTTGGGGTGCGTACTTATGCAACGAGGAAAGGTAATTGCTTACGCATCGCGGCAACTAAAGATTCACGAGGTTAATTATCCAACACACGATTTAGAGTTAGCAGCAGTAGTTTTCGCGTTGAAAATATGGAGACACTACTTGTATGGAGTTAAATGCACCATCTACTCCGATCACAAAAGCTTGAAATATTTTTTCGAACAAAAGGAACTAAACATGAGGCAAAGAAGGTGGTTAGAGCTACTGAAAGACTATGACTGTGAAATATTGTACCATCCAGGCAAGGCAAACGTAGTGGCTGACGCTTTAAGTAGAAAGGAAGAATCGACACCTATCCGGATCAAAGCGTGTCAACTGATTATAACACCAGATTTGATGGGTGAAATAGCAAAAGCACAAGATGAAGCACTGTTAGAAAGAAATGTGAAACGGGAAAGGATAGTAGGACAACAAGGGAACTTGGATGCAAATGCATACGGTGTACGAACTAGGTTTGGCCGAATGTGGATACCTAAGATTGGCGAGCTTAGAGCCAAAATACTTGATGAGGCCCATAAGTCTCGCTATTCTATCCACCTCGGGACAAACAAAATGTACCAAGACTTGAAGAAAGAATACTGGTGGCCTGGCATGAAGAATGATGTGACAGAATACGTGAGCAAGTGCCTAACGTGTTCTCTAGTTAAGGCCGAGCACCAGAAACCATGCGGTAAAATGCAACCCTTACCAATACCAGAATGGAAGTGGGAGGAGATCACGATGGACTTCATTACCAAGCTACCGCGAACAGCTAAAGGCAATGATACCATTTGGGTGATCGTCGACCGCTTGACGAAAAGTGCTCACTTCTTGCCAATACGTGAGACTTCTTCATCAGAAAGACTAGCAGAAATTTTTATCAAGGAAATTGTGAGCAGACATGGTATGCCGCTGTCGATTGTGTCTGACAGGGATACTAGATTCACGTCAAGGTTTTGGAAGAAATTCAATGAAGCGATGGGCACTAGATTGAACATCAGCACCGCTTACCACCCTCAGACCGATGGTCAATCCGAAAGAACCATTCAGACCTTGGAGGACATGCTCCGGGCCTGTATCATTGACTTTGGTGGGAGCTGGGATAGCCATCTACCATTGGCAGAATTTTCATATAACAACAGCTATCACTCAACTATTGGCATGCCACCGTTTGAGATGTTGTATGGGAGGAGATGCAGAACCCCGGTTTGTTGGGGGGAAATTGGGCAGAAGGATTTTGCAAGTCTCGAAGTGGTCAAAGCTACTTCCGAGAAATTTGATCAAATCAAGGCTCGAATGAAAGCCGCAAAAGACAGATAGAAATCATACGCGGATAAGAGAAGAAGGAATTTAGAGTTTCAAGTGGGGGACATGGTACTGTTGAAAGTATCACCATGGAAAGGAACCATCCGATTAAGAAAGCGTGGCAAACTAAGTCCAAGGTTTGTCGGACCTTTCAAGATTTTAGCAAGAGTGGGTCAAGTGTCTTACAGACTCGACCTACCTGTTGAGCTTAGTGGAATACACCCTACGTTCCACGTATCACACTTACGCAAGTACCTAGCTGACGACACAGCTCACATACCTTACGACGAGATCGAAGTGGATAATAGTCTAAATTATCTAGAGAGAGAAAGGAGAGCTCGGGTCTAGAGAGGGAAAGTCGACGGATCGTCATGAGATTGGAGGAGCACGTTACAGCTGTGCTCGTGACCATCTTCTCCGAATCAGAAATCCAATCCAGGTAAGCGTTCGATCATAATCTGAGTTTTTATGACTTTTTAGGATTTTCGGGTTTTGGCTAAAAAGATAACGATTTTGCGGATGAGACTTGAAAATGAACTTAGGTTTAGCATCTAGAATGAAAACCGAACGTTTTGATCTAAGAAAAATGAGATATTGACTCGATCAGACGCGCATGCAAAAACTTCGGATTTTTGGGGAAGACGATCTGTGCAGACCTATCGAAACTACTTAGTTTCGATATGTGCAGAACCATCGAAACTACATAGTTTCGATAGGTACAGACCCATCGAAACTACCCAGTTTCGATATGTGCAGAACCATCAAAACTACATAGTTTCGATAGGTACAGACCCATCGAAACTACCCAGTTTCGATATGTGTAGAACCATCGAAACTACATAGTTTCGATATGTACAGACCCATCGAAACTACCCAGTTCGATATGTGCAGACCCATCGAAACTACCATAGTTTCGATATGAGCCCACGATCTGAAGCTAAGATTACACCTAAGTTACCTATCGAAACTACCAAGTTTCGACATAAGCAACCTATCGAAACTACCAAGTTTCGACATAACCTATCGAAACTACCAAGTTTTGACATAAGCAACCTATCGAAACTACCAAGTTTCGACATAAGCAACCTATCGAAACTACCAAGTTTCTATATAAGCAAATCCATCGAAACTACTAGGTTCAAGCATAGTAATGTCTAGTGATCACTACCTTACGTGTATGACCTTATTATACAGATTGTGAGTGACATTAGTGATGCTCAGTAACCAGCTAAGTGTATCTCAGAAACTACTCATCAGGTGAGTTCTATGTGCTCCCTTCTATGCTATGTGCAAATCATTTTAAATGTTTTGGGGCTGAAGTGTATACACTAAATGATTAAATGTTATAAATGTCAATGTGATCATACGTATATATATATAAATACTTATATATGAAAATGAATTATGAATGAAGAAAGAAGCGTATGATTTTAAAGAAAGAATGAAAGAAGGACATGACGTAAAAGAATGAAATCTTGCCTTATATTACATATATATTGCATGTTATGAATGAATGTAAACGTTATAAACCCTTCTATGACAACGGCTACTTCGGTAGACGGACGACCACGTCACTATTTTGCAACCGGGACAAAAACGTTCCTTCGCAAGCTAGGACGTATGAAAAGGTATTAATGGACGGTCGAAGCATATGCCTTAACTAAAGTAGAACGGTTGCATACATAATGGTCGCGTGGGAAACGGATTCCCTAGGGCAGACAGACAAAATGACGGACTACGACGGTAGGACGGTTTAAGAGCGGACGGACAAAGGTTGCCGGACGGATTAATGAATGACGGACGGTTTTCTAGAGCCGGACGGTAATGAAATGGGCTACGACGGTAGTTCTGACAGCGGTGTCTTCGTGACATTCGCGACAAGTATGACGGGTTGATCTCCCTTAAGATTGTGGCCAATAAGTGTTCTCTCAAAAAGAAAGTATGTATGTACATATGTATATACCCTCAATGAATGTTATGTGAAAACAGTAAAGTAAAGAATATTTAAAAGTATGAATATATATATATATATACATTATATTCATGATAAGATAAATATTATGTATGATTGTCTATAAACTAGAACTCACCAGCGTTAGCTGACTTTTAGTATACATTTCAGGTAAAGGAAGAATAGATCGTGCGATGGCGTGAAGGTTACCCGACACAAGACTGACATCCCACTTTAATACATGTGTTAAGACTTCCGCTGTCAAGTTATGTTATGTTATGTAATTGAATGACGAATGATATGTAATTGAATGATGAATGTTTTTAATTTAAGTTCAGTATTACTGACTATGTTTATGAGTAAATCCAACAAGTGAGGTTACCCGGAAAGGGGCCTTACAGTTATAGGTTTATAAACGCATGTGACGTCCCTCGGTCTAGCGTGAATCATACCTCGACATTTCTGACTCCCCTAATGTATCTTCGTGATTCGAATTTGAACTAGTCAACTCTTTAGTGGATATTGAGCAACGAACATTTTCTCTCATCTATTTTACTTGATAAACTATATCCCTTGAGATTTTACTGGCCACGTAAACTCAATATGGGTTTTTACGACGATCGACACTTGTAGTAAGTGTACGACTATCATTGGTGGTCCCTGCATAATATTGGAATTTATCTTATAATCAAATAGCACTCTAACATCGATGGTTCATTAAAGCAATTTAAGATTATTTTTCTTGGGCAATTGTAGGTCCCGGGGGCTTCGGTCAAGCACAGCGAAAGACTGATTATACACAATGTAAGACCTGCTCGTGATTTGTGGGGAGAACAGATGAAGGAAACGATGGACCAGAGCATATGAATAATAGGAACAGATAAACAAGAAAATTGATAATCCATAACAACATTATCATCACATATTACATATAGAAGGACTATACATCTCTAGTTTAAGCTCACGGTCCAGGGGTCGGGAGAGCACGTCCCGACACAACCCGACCTCTCTCAGAATATCACACTTCTGTTCTCTGCACTTAACAAATGAGCCCAACAACTCTATTTATAGAGGTAGGAACAAACCATCATGCGCACTTAACAAGTACGCATGACATTTGGTCATGCGTACTTATTAAGTACGCAAGGCAAATGCCTTGCGCACTTGTTAAGTGCGCTTGAACAAGTGGTGAACTTGCTAAGTACGCAGAAACATTCTCCTGCGTACTAGCTGAGTACACCGATACATAGAATTTCTTTGTAGACCAAAACATGACTCCTTCTTAACTGTAGCTTTCTTTGTAGACCAAAACAAGTGCTTCAATAAGAACCAACTAACCTAATACACATTATTGTATTTCATTCTCTCAGCAGTAGCTTCCTCCAATTTGACTTAGACTTCCTCCAAATCAGTTGGCTTCAATAAGGTAATTGCTTACGCCTCGCGACAACTATAGATTCATGAGGTTAACTACCCAACACATGATCTAGAGTTAGCGGCAGTAGTTTTCGCGTTGAAAATATGGAGGCACTATCTGTATGGAGTTAAATGCACCATTTACTCCGATCACAAAAGCCTGAAGTACTTTTTCTGGCAAAAGGAATTAAACATGAGGCAAAGGAGGTGGTTAGAGCTACTGAAAGACTATGACAGTGAGATATTGTACCATCCAGGCAAAGCAAACGTGATGGCTGACAATTTAAGCAGAAAGGAAGAATCGGAACCTATACGGATCAAAGCGTGTCAGCTGATTATAACACCAGATTTTATGAGTGAAATATCAAAGGCACAAGATGAAGCACTATTAGAAGGAAATATAAAACGGGAAAGAATAGTAGGACAACAAGGGAATTTGGATGCAAATGCATACGGTGTACGAACTAGGTTTGGCCGAATGTGGATACCTAAGATTGGTGAGCTTAGAGCCAAAATACTCGATGAGGCCTATAAGTCTCGCTATTCTATCCACCACGGGACAAACAAAATGTATCAAGACTTGAAGAAAGAATACTGGTGGCCTGGCATGAAGAATGATGTGACAGAATACGTGAGCAAGTGCCTAACATGTTCTCTAGTTAAGGCCGAGCACCAGAAACCATGGGGTAAAATGCAACCTCTACCAATACCGGAATGGAAGTGGGAGGAGATCACGATGGACTTCATTACCATCTACCGCGAACAGCTAAAGGCAATGATACCATTTGGGTGATCGTCGACCGCTTGACGAAAAGTGCTCACTTTTTGCCAATACGTGAGACTTCTTCGTCAGAAAGACTAGCGGAAATATTTATCAAGGAAGTTGTGAGTAGACATGGTATGCCGCTGTCGATTGTGTCCGACAGGGATACTAGATTCACGTCAAGGTTTTGGAAGAAATTCAACGAAGCAATGGGCACTAGGCTGAACATCAGCACCGCTTACCACCCCCAAACCGATGGACAATCGGAAAGGACCATTCAGACCTTGGAGGACATGCTCCAGGCCTGTATCATTGACTTCAGTGGGAGCTGGGATAGCCATCTACCGTTGGCAGAATTTTCATATAACAACAGCTATCACTCGATCATTGGCATGTCGTCATTTGAAATGTTGTATGGGAGGAAATGTAGGACCACGGTTTGTTGGGGGGAAATTGGACAGAAGGATTTTGCAAGTCTCGAAGTGGTCAAAGCTACTTCCAAGAAATTTGATCAAATCAAGGCTCGAATGAAAGCCGCAAAGGACAGACAAAAATCATACGTGGATAAGAGAAGAAGGGATTTAGAGTTTCAAGTAGGGGACATGGTACTGTTAAAGGTATCACCATGGAAAGGAATCATTCGATTCAGAAAGCGTGGCAAACTAAGTCCAAGGTTTGTCGGACCTTTCAAGATTTTAGCAAGAGTGGGTTAAGTGGCTTACAGACTCGACCTACCCGTTGAGCTTAGTGGAATACACCCTACGTTCCACGTGTCGCACTTACGCAAGTGCCTAGCCGGCGACACAGCTCACATACCTTACGACGAGATCGAAGTGGATAACAGTCTAAATTATGTAGAGGAACCGATAGCCATCCTAGACAGAGCTGAGAAACGACTACGCAATAAGTCGATTCCTTTAGTCAAAGTACAATGGAAGCACAGAAAAGGGTCAGAAGCTACGTGGGAAAAAGAAGACGAGATGAGGGGACTATACCCTAAATTGTTTAACGTATAAGCAGTTTCGAGGACGAAACCTCTTTAAGGAGGGTAGACTTGTAACACCCCAAAAATAGTAATTTAGTAAATAATAACGCGATAGAGACTTAATCGTCTTAAAACAAAAGAAAAACGGACGGGCTTGGGCTCGGCTCCAACGGGCTGAGCGAAGCCCAGGTATATAAAGGCCAAGACAGCCTTGAAGCTCTCATTTTTCACCAACACTTGCAAGCTAGAGAGAGAAAGGAGAGTCAGGTCTAGAGAGAGAAAGTCGACGGATCGACACGAAATTGAAGGAACACCTTACTACTGAGCTCGTGAGCAAAACCTCTGAATCAGAATCACAATCCAGGTAACGATTCGACCTTAAACTGAGTTTTTCTTCGTTATGTGATTTTTCAGGTTTTAGCTAAATAGGAGACGTTTTTATGGATGAAACTTGAAAATAAGCTTAGAACTAGCATCTAGAGTGAAAACCGCACCTTTTGGTCAAAGAAAGTTGTAAGATTAGCATGATCGGATTAACATGCAAAATTTCGGACTTGTCCCGAAAACAGGTGCTGCGTACTTATTAAGTACGCAGTAGGGACGTCCTGCGTACTTACCAAGTACGCAGGTACGCAGGAGAAAGATCATGCATACTTACTAAGTACGCAGGTACGCAGGAGAAAGATCATGCGTACTTACCAATTACGCAGGAGAAAGATCATGCGTACTTACCAAGTACGCAAGAAGAATGCTCTGCGCACTTGTCAAGTACGCATGAGCAAGGCCCTGCGCACTTACTAAGTGCGCAGGCAGCAGACCAGTAAGTAAAGTCGGTATGTTTAGAATGATTAAACCGTTAGAGTCGGGATTGGGTCTGATGTGTATTTAACTACCTAATTCAGATCGTACGTGACGTTGTTGGACCTTTGTTTAGGACAACCAAGACTAGCTTATCAGGTGAGTTCTATGTGCCCCCTTCTATGTTTGGTGCAAACCTTATTAAATGTTTTGGGGCTGAAATGTATACACTAAATGAATAAATGATATGAATGCTAATGTGATCATACGTGATGTACTAATATATATTTTATATATATATATATATATATGAGAATGAATTATGAACAAAGAATGAAATGTATGTTTACAAAGAATGAAGGAAAGAATGGCATAACGTAAATAAATGAAATCTTGCTTTATAATTATTTATATTGCATGTTATGAATGTATGTATACGTTATGGACGGAAACGAAGCTAACGGCTACTTCTGTAGACGGATGACCACGTGACTATTTTGCAACCGGGAAAGATACGTTCCTTCGCAAGCTAGGACGTACAAAAAGCATAAATGGGCGGTCGAAGTAAATGCTAAAATAGTATAACGGTTGCATAAACAATAGTTCACGTGGGAAATGGGTGCCTTAGGGCAGACGGGCGAATATGACGGACTACGACGGTAGGACGGGTAAGACGAACGGCCGAAGGTTGGCCGGACCAAAGTTAAGGCGGACGGTTTCTAGGACCGGATGAGTAAAAGGGCTACGACGGTAGCTTAAGGGCGTATGTCTTTGTGACATACGCAGTAAAAGATGGGTTGATCACCCTTATGTGTATGACCAATGAATGTAAAGGAAAGAAAAGGTGAATGCATATCTATGTAATCACATAAGAATGAAGAAAGAAAAGTAAAAGCTATGAATACGTATTTATAGAAATGTATGTATATAATTATGTATACTTATAAAGAAAAGAATGATCATACTTAATAGTTTTAAACTAGAACTCACCAGCGTTAGCTGACTTTTTATATACATTTCAGGTACAGAAAGGAAGGGTCGTGCGAAGGCGTGAAGGTTATCCGACACAAGACTGACATCCCACTTAATTTATGTTAAGACAAGGATATGTATTTAATTGTTAAGACTTCCGCTGTTATGTTATGTCATGTTACGTTACGTAATGATTGAATTCGAATGTTTTAAATTTAAGCTCAGTATTTATGACTATGTTTATGAGTAAATCCAACAAGTGAGGTCACCCGGGAAAGGGGCCTTACAAGTTAGGTGTTATCTCTCTGTATTCTAACTACATGATATTTTCATTTTTTATGACCTTCGACATTGGTTATTAATGTGGCACATTTTATTCTCAATGAGTCATGGTGAAATCTACTAATTTTTTTTAACTCTGATAGCACTTCTTCTGATAAAGTCTTTCTTGTCGCTATGTGTGATAGTATTCATTCATGGCACGAAGTATGATGATACTTTCCTACTCTAGTAGAAGGATACAAAATCACCAAAATTTTTATATCGATATCATTCTGGATTCGAACCAACTTTGTATACCTGTGTATATCAATCCTATGACAAATTTCTTAATCTTCCGAATAACACTAGCAGTGTACCTTTTGACTGACTCGATTAAACAATGATCTATAGATTCTTTGGAATTCGAAGGATTTTTCTCTCATTATTATTCAATTTGCTTTCGAGCCTGACTAGGTGTAACCTACTCTTTGTGATTCTTATATCTCGATTTGTCAAATCTCCCTACTATATCCAGGAAATTAAATTTCCCTTGATGATCATACATAAATAAAGTTACAAAAAAGAACCTGTAAACTATTATACCAGTTGAATTTCGGGATGAAATTCTGTTAACTGGAGGAGAATGTGAAAATCGCGACTTTTACGGTTAACACATGTGTTCGACGAGTTCATATAATAAAAAAAGTATTATTATTATGTTGAAATATACTTTTAAATGAAAGCAACTCATTGGAAAATGATAAATAATATCAAGATTTATTTGGGTGTTATTATGTCAAAATTTGATCAAGTTCGGGTCTATACGCGCTAACACCCGAGTCGAGCGCTTTCGTAAAGTATTAACTTAAATCCGAAAGTATATATATTTACGAGATGCAAGGACTAGATGGAAAATAATAAATTATAACGAGTTATTTTTGGTAAAATAACGTCGTTATTTTTATCGGGTTCGGTTCAGCGGGATACCATCATCACAACACGCGGTACAACACCTCCACACTATATATAGTGGGTCACCCCACTAAATCTCTTATTTGCAACTTTTAGAGAGAGAAAGTTAGAGAGAGGTCAGAGAATTCAGGTGGTGGTGGTGGTTGTAACATCCCAAAAAAATAAGATGACGATTAAAATAACTGGTTATACGTGGGACGAAAGGAATAAATGAACGAGGCATGTCAGGCCGGACCAGATGGGCCGGGGAACTTGAGGGGAAGAGTCCCTTACCCTATAAATAGCCTAGCACACTCCACAATTCTCTCATTTACAAGTTCTAGAGAGAGAAACCGTGGAGAGAGAAAGTCGGCGGATCGACCCGAGATAGAAGAAGTGCGTTGCTCCATAGCTCGTGAGAAGAACCTCCGAATCAGAAGCTCGATACAGGTAACGATCCAACCTAGATCTGAGTTTTTGTTTGTTTTTGGGTTTTCGACGAAAATGTGACGTTTTTACGGATGAAACTGAAAGAAAAACATTGATTTGAGTTCCTTAATGAAAAGCAAACATTTTGAATGTAAACAAGTTCGGGATCTTGACGTGATCAGACCCGAATGCGAAAGTTAGCGTTTTTTCGGGGAAGCAGATCCTTACGCAGGAAGAGGGTCCTGCGTACTTATCAAGTACGCAGGAAGAGGGTCATGCATACTTATCAAGTACGCATGAAGCAAAGTGTGCGCACTTATTAAGTACGCAAGAGTAAGGCCCTGCGCATTTGCTAAGTGCGCAGGCATCAGGCTGTTTAGGTAAAGTCAGTATGTTTAGAAGGTTAAACCGTTAGAGTCAGGATTTGGTCTGATATGTATTTAACTAATCAATTCAGATCGGAAGTGACGTTGTGGGACCTTTGTTTAGGATAACCCATATTAGCTTATCATGTGAGTTCTAGAAGCCCTTCTTTAAATGTTTTAATTAAATATTTTTGGGCTGGTGTGCATACATACAGAATGAAGCTTTTAAAATGAGGTTTACGAAACGATGTTTATGAAATGATGTTTACGATATCATGTTTACGATATGATGTTTACGAAATGATGTTTACGAGATGATGTTTATGAAATGTTTTGCTAAATGAAGTTTACGAAAGATTTACAAAAGAGATGATGTGTTGTTTAATAAAGCGTACGAATGCTTTAACTAAAATGAGGTAAAGGTTTTATGAAAGTCACGAATGAACGAATCTGCCACGAGTTTTTATGGGAGCTAAGGTATGTATGTATGTATTGGCCTCACCCTTACGGGGGGGGGGGGGGCTTTGTGGCTGGCTAACGGTTGTATAACTGGTTGATGATGGGGTGACGACGGTCACCCATGGGATTACCGGGATCCTGATGGAAGGTACTATTCCTTGCGGGGAAATAGTGCCTATGTTATGTTCAGTCTTCCTAGAGGTAACGAGCCTTAGGAGACTTATGTTTGGTCTACCTAGAGGTAACGAGCCTTAGGAGACATATGTTTGGTCTACCTAGAGGTAACGAGCCTTAGGAGACAAATGTTTGGTCCACATAGAGGTAACGAGCCTTAGGGGACCTGTGTGACGGATGACTTAGAGGTAACGAGCCTTAAGTTCATCCGCTGGTATGCGATGTATGGAATTGACGGTAACGAGAAGGCGCAGACTCGGTTCATGTTGACTTATGTTATGATGCTATGTTACGATGTTGTGATGATGTAAAGTTATTGCATGTTTTTAAGTATGCTTTTGTTAAACAAATGTATGTTATGTTTTTGGCAAAATGTTATGTTAAGGTTTTATGTAAAGCTAGAACTCACCAGCGTAGCTGACTTTTTAGTATGCACATCCAGGTTAAGGGCAGGTTATGGTGATGGACGGTGATGCTTGGTAAGCGAGAGGAGTTACACGGATGATATGAAGACTGGCATCCCGTTGTAGGTTGTCTATGTTATGTTTATGTATTTGACAATGTTACGCATCCGCTTGTATGAACAAGTTTTAATTATGATAAATGAATGATTCCGCTGCGTTATTTGATATTCAAGTTTAATAACTGTTTGTGAATGAGTAATTCCAACGAGTGAGGCCTCCCGGGTTTGGGGTCTTACAAGTTGGTATCAGAGCAATAGTTTGAGAGATTCGGACACACTCCGTGTCTGAACTTAAACTGTGAATGGGACCGAAAGCGAAAGCCAGTACGGGTAACTCGAGCCACAACATCAGGTATGAAGGTAGTATATATTTACATGTGTAGTATGCCTTAGAAAGGGTTAGGTAAGAACTTGTGTTCTGATGGAATAACAAAGGTGGTCAAATAGAAATCGAAAGGTAGTGTAATGGTTAATTGCAGATGGCCAGTGTATATTAACATCTTACAGTGCTTGTAAAATTTTATTTGTTAACTAGTGTGATGACATTGGATTCCTTGTCTTATAGAACGAAATGGCAGGACGAAAGAGCGGAAGGAGTGGTGGGGGCCGTACCGGGCGTGACAGGACCCCTGCGCGCCAAGAGTATAGTGAAGAAGGAAGTGTTCACATTGAACCGGCGGTTAGTGTGCATGGAACTGAGCAGACACTGGTTGATGAACAACCTTTCACTTTTTAACCAGAAGTGAGAGCAGCTATAGCTCGAGAGTTCACAGAGTTGATGAAGACTTCTCTGCCAGGTCTGTTGGCAGAAGCATTGAAGAAGGTTAATAGGGAGGGTGGGTCTAGTGCGGCAATTGGTGCCCAGAACAACGAGACTGACAACGCGCCACCTGCCCGCGGATGCGACTACAAGTCATTTAAAGCATGTGACCCGCCGGTCCTCACTGGAAAAAAAGGACGCGGTGGCTACTTTTGACTGGGTGATATGTATGGAAGCCTCCATCCGTCTGAGCGAGTGTCGAGCAGACTAAGTTATGAAATTTGCTGCTAACTCCTTGAGAGAGGAAGCATCCCATTGGTGGGAAGGTGTACGTCAGGCTAAGGGGGACGAGGTGGTTGACGCAATGCTATGGAACGATTTGAAAACGTTGGTGATTAAGAACTTCTGCCCGAGGAATGAAATCGAGAAGGTGGAAAGAGAGTTTCTGGGATTCAAAGCCGGAAGTAAGACACATCGGCAGTACACCACACGATTAAATGAACTGGCACGTCTGGTGCCACATCTTGTCACGACTGAGGAAAGAAAGACTGCCTGCTACATTCAAGGGCTGCCGGACCACGTCCGCACCTATGTTAAAGCAAACGCCCCTACTTCCTACGATTCGGTAGTAGAACTGAGCGGAGTGGTATTTTATGATCTGGCGCTGAATGTCGTTGCCATTGAAGAGCCCAAGAAGAAGCTGAGTTTTCCCGCTAAGCGATCGGATGGGAGGTTGTTTGGGGCTCGGGACAAACAGGCCAGGGTAGGCGAGACGGCAGTCTGTGGAAAATGTGGGGTAAGACATACGGGTGAATGTCGGCTAGGGACAAATCTGTGCTACAAATGTGGCAAGAATGGGCACTACTCCCGTGAATGCAGGCAAGGCATTAAATTGTTATAATTATGGTGAAAGCGGTCATATGATTCGGGAATGCACCAAGCCCAGGATGGGTGAAGCCGGGAAAGAGAAAGGTCCGGAGAAGAAAGAAGAGAGGCCCCGAGCAAAGACTCGTGCGTACGCACTGACGCAAGAACAAGCCAGGGCAGACCACGATGTGGCGTCAGGTACGTTCATACTTGACAACAATTTTGTATCTGTGTTATTTGATTCGGGTGCCAGTAAGAGTTTTATATCTGCGACTTTTTGTAAACGAGTGAAGTACACTGTGAGTAAGCTAGAAAAGGCCTTAGCGTAGAAACCGCTGAGGGTAGAACTGCGAGAGTGACCAATGTAAGGGTAGAACTACGAGAGTGACCAATGTAGTTGACAAATCCACGATAAAAATAGAAGGTTATAGGTTCCTTGTCAGGTTGTTTGTTATGGTTTTGGGTGGGTTCGATGTCGTGTTAGGTATGGATTGGCTAACTGCCAATGAAGCGCAAATTATATGCAAACGAAAGATAATCCGACTCAAGGCTCCGGATGGCAGCGAAGTCGAGAGTTTTGGAGATCGTGACGCCCCGATGACAAACATCATCTCGATGATTAAGGCAACAGATTACTTAAGGCACGGATGCGAGGCTTATCTGGTGTATGTAATTGACAAGTGTAAGGAAGTGAAGGAACTAGATGATGTACCCGTGGTACGCGAGTACCCGGAGGTGTTTCCAGAGGATTTGCCTGGGATACCACCCGACAGAGAGATTGAATTTCGAATCGACTTAGTACCAGATGCCCAGCCCGTGGCTAAGGCTCCATATCGACTAGCACCAGTGGAAATGAAAGAACTTATGGCCGGTGCTTTCTCCACATGTTCCACACACATCTGAAGCTGGTCCTTCAAAGCCATCTGATTCTGAAAGAATTACATTTCTTGAATCACAGGTGCTAGCTTTACAGACTCAAGTAGATACACTTGTGTTTTGACTCGGAGACTTATGTTTTGACTTATGTTTGATCTACCTAGAGGTAACGAGCCTTAGGAGACATATGTTTGGTCTACCTAGAGATAACGAGCCTTAGGAGACATATGTTTGGTCCACCTAGAGGTCACGAGCCTTAGGGGACCTGTGTGACGGATGACTTAGAGGTAACGAGCCTTAAGTTCATCCGCTGGTATGCGATGTATGGAATTGACGATTACGAGAAGGCGCAGATTCGTTTCATGTTGATTTATGTTATGATGCTATGTTACGATGTTGTGATGATGTTAAGTTATTGCATGTTTTTACGTACGCTTTTGTTAAACAAATGTATGTTATGTTTTTGGCAAAATGTTATGTTAAGGTTTTATGTAAAGCTAGAACTCACCAGCGTAGCTGACTTTTTAGTATGCACATTCAGATTATGGGCAGGTTATGGTGATGGACGGTGATGCTTGGCAAGCGAGAAGGGTTACCCGGATGATATAAAGACTGGCATCCCGTTATAAGTTGTCTATGTTATGTTTATGTATTTGACAATGTTACGCTTCCGCATGTATGAACAAGTTTTAATTATGATAAATGAATGATTTCGCTGCGTTATTTGATATTCAAGTTTAATAACTCTTTGTGAATGAGTAATTCCAACGAGTGAGGCCTCCCGGGTTTGGGCCTTATAGTGGTGGTCCAGTGGCGGCCCACGGTAGTCCACGGAGGTCCGCGGTGGCCGAAGGTGGCCGGAGATGCGGTTTTTCACCTGGAGTCATTTCTCGACACTACGAACGCAATGGTAAGCTCAGATTTGTCTAAATTCTTGCTTAAAATCATTAAAAAGATCAAAAATGAATCTGTCCAGAATGTTGTTGCATGCACAGTCTCAAAGATCGGATGATCCCCGAAAATCTGACCATTATAAGTGCATGAATTTTGGATATAATGTTACCAACACACAGGCGCACAACCCTTCCAGAGGAATATTTGATCATAGTTCTCTATGTATGCTTTTCATACAATCAATCGTGACTGGTCGGATTTTCGGATCTAAAAAAGTAGGTCTTAAAGAATCGTCGATTCCTGGAGATCCGACCGTTGGATCGTGACGATTTTTTGACAGTAGTTTTTAACACATATATGAATGTTTTGAGTGAATGAAATTCCGATCAGATGTCAGGAAGTATATATTTGAATACGAACAGATTGTAACAGTTTCTAGGATAAAAAACATAAAATTGATTGGGTTGCATGGCCATCCAAACGGCATTGCATGTCGATTTTGAGCATGTGAAAATGCTCGGGAGATAAAAACGATCCTAATGGTGGTTTTGTTTGTATTGCATGTGAAATACGGGAGGTTCCGCGTACACGAACATATTATACGAGGTATAAATTGACCCGTTAAGCTTTAGTTTATTTATAAAATAGTTTTATTAGTCATTGGTTAGGAATTGACCATAAAAATAATTATTATTGGGATATTTGGTATTTTTAGTGGTTATTGGTTATAAACCCAACCCTGGTTCACGTGGAACAAATAATGAAACTGATATATATTTATTTTTAGACAACAAATATTTGAATAGCTTTTTTTATTGTGTGTTAGCTTTATTTGATATTTGTATTTTAAAGAGTATAGTATAATATTAAAATCTGAAAAGTTTGAGCTCCTAACTCAAAATGGTTGATTTATTAGAATTTTTGTAAGATATATTGTGTTTTAATGGCCAAAATTAGGGAAATATACCTAGTGATGTTGAAATATATTTAAAAATTCAGAAAAGATGTTCTCTGATATAAAAGAATTTCTATATAAAATTCATGATTTATTAAAAGGTCTAGCTATTTATAAAATGTTTTTGTGTTTAAAGGCATGAAAATAAGAAAAAAATAGTTTCGTATGTTATCTGGATTTGAAAATTTAACAGTAGCTTCATGTTGATGAAAAACTATGTTTTTGAAACTTTCCTTAATTTGTGAATTGTTTTGCTTTTTCCTCGAATTTTCTTGTACTTTGTAATAAAATAACCATTAAAAATATTCTATATATGCGAAAAATATGAATTTTGCTCAGAAAATATATTTCATATGTATAAGCTTGGATTAAAAGTTTTGGACGTTTATAATCTGTAAAAAGTATGTTTTTGTAATTTTTGCTCTATTTGAGATAATAAAAATGTATTTTTATTGATTTTTGGTAGTATAATATTCAAAGTAAATATTATGGAAATGAGAAAATTATAAAAATTTACTAAAAATTATATATTATATAAAGGGATTTATATTAAAAGTTTTGGCCAGTAAAAATCTATTTTAATATATTTTTTTTTATCTTTTTGGTATTATTAAATTTATAAAAAAATCCAGTATTTGTTAGTTTTAAGTATGAAAAGTGTTTGTAAAAAAATATAATTTTTTGGTAGAAAAGTTTTTATATATAATTTTGAAGTATTTGTTAGTTTTAAGTATGAAAAGTGTTTGTAAAAAAATATAATTTTTTGGTAGAAAAGTTTTTATATATAATTTTGGACTTCTAATTTGGATGCTAATATTACACTAAAACCTTAATTTCGGACGGATCGGATTTTCAAACCGTAAACCGGACTTTACGCGCGTAATTTCGTTTTTGATCAAACCAAACCATGACTTGAGATTTTATTATATATAACTTTATAACTACTTATGTTATTTAGTAAAATCTAAAACTTAAGGTTTTAAGGTCATGAATTTATATAAAAGCCGGTTTTACAATTTCTAACAGTTCGTACGCGTATGCATGGGTTTTGGGTATGCAACCGATTACATAGCCACATTTTGTTTTGTTGACTTGGTCACAAACTTTAGGAGTCCTAAATGCATTGTTTGTGTCCACTTGACTAGTAGGACCCTGTTAGGACTCGGATTTTATCCGTATTTGTCGACTGTGTCTTTATTTTACTATTTTACTGTTTTTGGGGGAAAGCTGTTTCTTTATTTATTTTTGTCACATGTTATATGATACATACATACATGAGTTATTTTTTTTAATGTCTTAAAATCTCCAATTTTGGGCAATCAATTAGCTGAGCGTAGCCGTTGAAAATTTTGAGTAGTACTACTTGGTTTGACACCCCCGCTCATGGTTTGGTCGCGCCAACCGGACTTGTAGGGTCACTTGGGCGCAAAGTTAGCCAATTTTTAGGCGGTTGTTTGCATTAGACTTCCGTATGGAGTACTTTATTTTATTTTGTCGATGCTTTGATTGCGGCTCATGGTAATATTGTAGGTCCACATGACTCATCTCAGATCGATCTCGTGACAAGACATCTCGATAACACGGAGTGCGGAATCCTTCGTGTTAACGTATGGATATCAATTGACAATAGAAACAATCAGGTAAATAAACTTTCTCTTTGTATTCACCAAACAGAGTTTATAGAATACTTGATCGTTCAATCGTTCTCTAATTCTTCCTAAACAGACTCTGTAAACTCTATATTTATAGACACACGTTCTACAATAGGCGAACTTAACAAGTTCGCTTCAAAGATGCTTAGGCGAACTTAACAAGTTCGCCTCTAATAAACTAGGCGAACTTATCAAGTTCGCTTCTAGCAGAACTTGTACTTATACTTAGACAAAACTAAACAATTACATAAAAACATAAAGACAATAAGACCTAAACTATTACAAAGCTTTTGTCATCCAATCTATGTCCTAACAGACTCCCCCTTGACAATAGCTTGATCTTCTGTCTTCAGTCTTTATGACGAGCTCTTCCAGTTGTCTATTAATCTGCTTCCTGCATGCACTCCATATCTTTGACATATCTCCAACACTCTTTTATACTGCAATCCTTGTTCTCTCCATTCATCAGTGAACATGATCTCATTCTTTCTTAACGTCCTCTGATCTTTCTTTGAGAAATTAATAAGATTCATTGCATCATAGAAACTAACAATGACCTTATTATCTTTATCATCAATCCTAACTTCACCAGTCTTCACATCTACATACCACCATTTCATATTCCCCATAAAATCTTGTGGAATTTTCTTCAATGGTATCTTCTGTACAGCACATACTAGCTTGAACTTATACTTCCAAGTCACATTCTTAGTCTTTTGATCTACGATCTTCACTCTTTTTCCCTTTTGTGGTTTTAACCTTTCATACTTCCCTGATCCACCTTCTCTCTTTATCAAATTGGCAATCAGATCGGCTAATCCACACTTAGATCTATTAATCAATGGTTTCGTAGCTAGACCATTCATTTCACACCTTGGAAAGGTATTGAAATACTTGATCCTAGGCTTTAAATATTGAACACAATAAGATCTTTTAAGAGCAAACAACTTAGTTTCATCATCATAAAACAAACTTATGATCTTTCCAATACACCTCTCTTAATTCACATATCTTTCTTTCTGAGCAGGTTGTATAGGTGACTTTGGTAGTACTTTCATCCAACTATTAACTGCTTCTCTCCACTGTTCTCTAGTCATTCCTGTATTTCTATACATCACAGGTTCTTCATTCAGCTTAGGAGACACAGTATGAGTAGTATCAACATCAGAATCTTTCTTGGATTGAGCAGTATCATCAGGTGTAGTGATGTCTTCAACAGAGTCCATAGAATCCGTTACTCTATCATAATAAAACTCAGGAATAACATCATCTTGGATGAAGTTATACGGAACATTCAAACCATCACTTCCTTCATATGTAACCTTAGATTTACCCTTTTCTATTTCAATCTCTACAATCTCTCCTTCTTCAACTTCATTATCCAACACATCTTCTTCATCATCATCAAAAAACTCGTCTATATCATCCAGACATTCTAATTTCTCATCTTCTTCTTCTTCAGAATCTTGAAAGAATTCCAATAACAATATTTCTTCATTCACGCCAGAATCATGCTTGGTTCCTTCAATAGTATGTGAAGTCGACTCCCGCTGAGCTCTGGATATTGGATTCACGTCAGCGTATTGACGATCACCCTCAACATTACCACCAGGATCATTGTCATCATTATCTTTTCGTTGAATTGATTCAGCATGACACGTATCATGTAGCCTTAACTCCCCCTGGGCGTCAAGACGCTCAACAAGCTTAGACACCAATAACTGCATGTCAGTAAGCTGTTTAGCTTGAGCTTGAAGGACCAACTATCTCTGAGAATCAGTAGACACAAGAGTATCTACTTGAGTCTGTAAAGCTAGCACCTATGATTCAAGGAATGTAATTCATTCAGAATCAGACGGCTTTGAAGGACCAGCTTCAGATGTGTCAGGAACATGTGGAGAAAGAACTGGAGATGTATGTTTAGTAACAGGAGGTGTAATCAATAATGTGACAACCCGAACTTTTTAGGTTAACTCTGTTAACCAAATCCAGTTAGAGTTAACCTAGTTAACTTAACTCAAACCTCAGGGACTAAACCTATCAATTACTAAACTTAAAACTCCAAGGACCAGTTGTGTAATTAACCAAAACTCAATATTGTTGACTTCTAAAGTCAAAGCAAGCTATTTCTGAACTAAATCAAACCCGAGGGACCAATTCTTTCAATACCAAATCTTAAACTACAGGGACTAAACTTGTAATTATCAAATTCATGAATTGTGTTTGAATTTAGAAAGCCAAACTTGCGACTTTAATCCGAATTCAAGCCTTACGATCGTTTCTGTTGAATTTGTAACTGAAATTGCTAGATTAAGGCCTTTAACGGCCATGATAATCAAATAAAACACCATGGTTGCCGAATTAATCCGATTAATAACTAATTATGTCGAAACCGTCGACCCCTCGGTCCATTATCAACCAAATCCGATCAATTCGGTTACCATTCTCTCGATTACGCATACTATCACCTCAAACAAATTGTTGTCTAGTTTCTACACGTATCAATTCGATTGAAGGAGTGGCTGGAGACTCAGAGGACCTAAGTCGTCGACGTCGGAGCAAGTTCTAGTCTAACTCAACCAATTCGAGCACCATTTTGGCAATTCTTTACATATGTAGTTTCGTTTAAGTGTCTACAGCAAAAGCCCTAGGCTAATTTGATCAAAGAACATCGAATCAGTTATGATCCAAGTTCTAGGGTTCAAACGAAACCCAATTTGGGGCTTTTGATGCTAGACTTGATTAAAATTCAATTAAATAACTTGGTTAGTTTCGCAAGCATCCAACCATTGAAAGCCCTATGTTACTTGAATCAAACAACATCCAATTTTTCAAGATCTGGAATCTAGGGTTCTTCATAAAACGATTTGGGGGTTTTCGACCTTAAACTCAACATCAATCAAATTAAGTTACATCCTCAGATTCGCAATGATCAGTTGAGTAAAAGCCCCATGATTTCAGCGATTTCTAATATCCAATTTTATCAAATCAATTTCATATTCAACTTAGGGTTCTCGGGTATTTGAATCAGAAATTAAACCAACCTAAACCCGTTGATTTTGAAATTAAAACTCACCAAAGACTCGTAATAGGTCGACTAACAAAACCCGCGTGTCTTTTGGTTTAAACGAAATCAAAATCATTGGATTTGGGATTGATTTTGGGTTCGGTTCATGCATAGGAGAAAGGGCTCAGGATCTTGGATTGTTAAAACTGTTTCTAGTACCATTCTGTCGCGAATCACAAATGGGCAGAGATGGTTAAGGCACGGTACTCACACGCAGGAGACCCGGGTTCGAAACCGGTCTCCTGCAATTATATTTTTGGGACTTTTTCAATAATTTGTTTTTATAAAAACTAATTCCTATATTATTATTATAATATATTAAAGGGTTTTGAACCCGTAAAACACTCGTAGGCTCGGGTTTGGTTTCATAACCTGTTTTTAATACTATTACCCACTTTTAAAATAATATAATTATATTATTTTCAAACCACGATTTCGGATAAAATGATATGTTTTCAAACCGTGACTTCTAGAATAAAATAATATATTTGTATATTATTTCACCTCGTTTATTTACCTCGTATAACGTTTTAAACTAATTAATAATATATTTGTTTATATTATTTACTCACGTTTGTTATATCGAATAAAAATAATATATTTATTATTTTTCCACACAAATACATATTTTGTTAATCATACGGCTTAAAATAATATATATAGTTATATTATTTTTCCTAACCATTTTAAATGGTAAGCGTACGAATTTATTTATTCATTTAATATTATTCGTTAATAACGTTCGACACGTAACACATTAATCTTAATTATTATATTAAGAAATATATTTCCGTAGACACGTTTGTCTACTCATTGATCCTTAGAATGTTTATGACATTCAAATCTTCCGTGTCGTCGTCACAAAATCCCATATGTCCCTAACTTATGTGTTTATAATTGTAGGGCATACGTAAGCCGTGCATGCTAACTTTGAGGTTCCAAATCTCATAATTGTGTTTTACTACCTACTACGCAACGCAGGTGAGTTTCACGGCCCCTTTTTACTTGTTTTACTATTGGGGGAGAAACATGCTTACACACAAACATATTTTACTTGTTTTCCTGTTGAGGAGAAACAAACATGAACACCAACTATCATACTTTTACTTGTTTTCCTCGTGGGAGAGAAACAAGTACGTAGACAAACATTATGTTACATGTTTTTCCTGTTGGGGGAGAAAACATGACACAACTATTTTAGATTATTGTAATTCATATGTTATTACTGTTGAGGCTAAGCGTGACACACTATCACAGAAAGTCCTCATCATACATCGAACCGGTAATATGGATCTTAGCGAGGTAATGTTTAGTAGTACTACTGGGTTTGACAAATCCCACCCGCGTTAGTCACGCTAACTCGATTGGAGATCGAACGGGTGAAATGTTAGCCTACTCACACCGCCAGTATTGATAGACCTGGCAGGAAGCAAATAAACAAACAGTCAGCTTCGGTTGCGAGCGCTTTAGTAAGACATTAACATAGGCTAGCTACCTATAGATATACATATTGAATGTACATAATCTGGCAAACACTCTCTTATTGTAAACTTGAAACCTGTGAACTCACCAGCCTCGTGTTGACACTTTTTCTTACATGTTTTTCAGGTCGCTTTGGCACAGGTTGCGCACTTAGGACATGCATGGAGTCCTATTGTCATATCATTCATTTCAAACATTTTAAATAGTTTACTTAATTATATTAATTAACGCTTATTGCGTGCAATTACTTTTGACTTTATTTTAACGTTTACGCTTCCGCATTAACTCTGAACTTTTATGTTATGACATTTCAAGTCCCATATAGTGTCGTTTGATGTAACTAATGACTGAGATCCTGGTGTGTCACCTTTCAAACGGTAAAACTCCGTTAGTTGAAATTGGGGGTGTGACAGATTGGTATCAGAGCCATTGGTTATAGAGAACTAGGATCGCATACTAGACTATAACCTCACACATTAGTTACACGGCACAGACACTCATACCTGATACATATAGCATCTATACATACATTGTAGTGCAGGCATGTAACACCATCCGTATCACCCTCAGTTGGCGAGGGACACAACATTTGCATTGCATCATCATTCCCAGTGGCGACACTCGGGGAATCACCAGAATATCATCCACTCCCGTCCGTGGGCAGCGAGACGAAGCCTTCGGAGGAGTCTCTCACACCACCATCATCAGTCGGGTATGGTGGGTTTTCTCAGGTCCATGTTATGGACGACACTCAGCACTAACGCATATCTCTTGGGGAATTGGGATCGTCGGAGGCGAGTCCCTACTGTACCCGCCAGCAACAATACGCCGAATGAAGGCAGACCGTTACACACATTATTGCAAAATCTATTGACACGTAGATGTTATCACCTTCCCGAGCCATGGGCTCGCTTCTTTGGTTGAAATTCTGTTGAGAATAGATTGCCCACAAATATGAGAACGCATTGCTCAACGCATACTCAAACCCTATTTTGACTAAGTTGAAA
The DNA here is from genome assembly GCA_023525975.1 of Smallanthus sonchifolius. Lineage (NCBI taxonomy): Eukaryota > Viridiplantae > Streptophyta > Magnoliopsida > Asterales > Asteraceae > Smallanthus > Smallanthus sonchifolius. Next base: position 33,577,301 of record CM042045.1, read on the forward strand.
GGACGGCTACCTTGCTGCTTTCTGTAACTTGTATTCATGAATTAGTTTCATTTCTCGAAGTCGCATTTCATGTACATGTTTGTTACATGTTCTCATTTATAATCCGCTGGATTGGACTCCAGTATTGTGTTTCACTCGAGTGAATACTCGGATCAAACCATCCTCGACTACTCATCCCGATATGAGTTCTAATTGATCAAAGTATAGTTGATGACTAAGCTTTTCGATGACTTATCATATCTGACAACACTATGTACTCAACAATATAACCTAAAGGACATTATGACACAGGACAGGAAGAACAAAGGTGAGCATGCAAAGCAAATTATCATTACGGGTGTACACGTAATAATAATTTGAGGTGCATGTAAGTCCTGGTGCAGCCTAGTGTGTGGATAAATGGTCCTAAGCAGTAATCTACAAACTTAAACTTCCACTATCAGTAGAAGTTCTTGTAACCTGCTCAACGACTAGTTGGTATAGTTAAACTCGTTCAACAACTGATAGACGCGACTATCAAGTTGAAGGTGTTTACGGACACACTGGACTATCATTAATGAAATCCATCATTTTATCTCACTCATGTAAGAGTCTTAGTGAAATTAAGACTCTCATCCAAACGTGACCATAGAAACCAACTCGATTGAAACTCTAGTAGAAGCTCATAGTAAACCCATCGACTCCAAGTATGTAAGCGGAATTGGAAGAATTCCTTCCTGCTAATACGTTATTCCTTACACTCCAACAATAAATTCCAATTGACCCTAATGCATTATCCGGTGACTAATCCTCAGATTAATTTGATTTATACCCCAGGGTATCAAACTCTGTAAACGGGATTCTTCTTTCACAAAATGATCCAGTTGTTCTATTGACATAAGAAAACAAGGATTTCATCTGACTGATCATCAGTTGAACGCAAATACTTAAACAGACGTCCTATCCCTTGTACTCCTGATATCTATATTTCATTAAAATCTTTCCTACATGTGAACCTCTTAGCCTTTGTGTTGACCAATGCTTGCCTCATAAACGCAGGTCTCACTAAAAGCCTCATGTGACCTCATAACTTTCTGCTGGTAAAGTCGTACGCCAACTCTATTGGAAATTTAGTACAGAAGCAACTCAAAACCTTTAGAGATGTAAACTAATATTGACTGGTCATAAGTTTGACATTGACCTCACGCCAATTACACTTGACAGCTTTGACAAAATTGCTGGTAGGGATTGGTTATCTAAGAACAAAGCCAAGATTATCTGTCATAAGATAATTGTTCTCCTTTCTCTCCCGAGTGGAGAAAACCTTTATGTCCAAGGCGAAAAGAGTGGTGCTGTCATGGGCATCATATCTTTCGTGAAAGCACAAAAGCGTCTACGTAAAGGTCATACTGCCATTTTGGCTCTCGTCATCGAGTAGCCACCTGAGGAGAAGAAGATTGACGACATCCCGATCGTTCGTGATTATCCGGAGGTATTTCCCGATGATTTACCACGTCTTCCACCGCATCATCAAGTCGAATCCCAAATTGATCTAGCACCCGGAGCGGCGCCTATTGCTCGGGCACTCTGTAGACTTGCACACAGTGAATTGCAAGAGCTATCTACACAACTGCAAGAGTTATTAGATAAAGGTTTTATTCGACCTAGCTCATCACCATGGGGAGCTCCAGTCCTATTTGTCAAGAAGAAGGACGGGACCTTCCGCATGTGCATCGACTACCGTGAACTTAATGAAGTAACCAACAAGGACCGTTATCCTCTATCCCGCATTAAGGATCTATTTGATCAACCCCAAGGATCAAGCTTCCATTTCAAGATAGACCTTAGATCTGGTTATCATCAACTTAGAGTCCGGGATGAAGACATCTCTAAAACTGCATTCAGAACTCGGCACAGCCAATTTGAGTTTTTTTTGTCACGCCGTTCGGATTAACCAACGCACCCGCGGTGTTCATGGACCTCATGAACCGTGTGTGTAAACCCTACCTCGATTAGTTCGACATCGTTTTCGTTGTGGACATCCTCATCTATTCTAAGAACAAGGAAGGACATGAGTAGCACCTACACTTAATCCTTGGATTGTTGAAACAAGAGCAATTATATGCCAAATTCTCTAAGTGCGAATTCTGGATTCGCGAAGATTCAACTTCTAGAACATGTAGTAAACGAGAAAAGAATACATGTCGACCCATCTAAAGTAGAAGCCATAAGGGATCAGACAGCACCGATGACGGCAACAGAGGTGCGACAACTTCTAGGATTGGCTGGCTGCTACCGTCAATTCATTGAGGAAATCTCAAAGTATTGCTCAACCTCTCACTACTCTAACTCAAAAAAAAGGTAAACCCTATAACTGGAGTGAAACTCAGGAATCCGTATTTCAACTGTTGAAACAAAAACACTATAGTGCGCCTATCCTAGTCTTTCCTAAGGAACGGATGACTTCGTAGTGTATTACAATACCTCTATTCGAGGTCTTGGTTGTGTGTTGATGCAACGCGAAAAGGTTATCGCATACGCTTCCCGTCAATTGAAAGCTTATGAGAAAAACTACACTACCCATGACCTAGAATTGGGAGATGTAGTGTTTGCTTTGAAAATCTTTAGACATTACTTGAACGATACCAAGTGCATGATTTACACCGATCACAAGAGTCTTCAACGCATATTCGAACCGAAGGAGTTGAACATCCGACAACGCCGTTGGATTAAAATTTTGAACGTCCATGACTGTGCTATCAAGTATCATCCGGGCAAGGCTAACGTAGTAGCCGGTGCCCTAAGCGATAAGGACACCAATCCCAAACGAGTTCGAGTATTACAACTTACTAGTCACCCGGATTACCTGACCAAAATCCGAAGTGCTCAACTCGAAGCTCTTAAAGAGGAAAACCTACCGTTAGAAGCTACACGCGGTATGGAAGGACAACTGGTAGTCAAATCAGATGACATTCGCTACCCTGCAGAGCGAATATGGGTTCCAGTGTATAGGAACTTAAGAGGACTGGTTATGGATGAAGCTCACAAATCTTAATACTCTATTCATCCAGGTTCCGAAAAGGTGTACCATGACCTAAAGGTGATATATTGATGGCCAAAGGTGAAGGCTGATATAGCCACCTATGTGAGTAAGTGCCTGACTTGCGCAAAGGTCAAAGTGGAATACCAAAAGCCTTCTGGTGTACTTCAACAACCAGAGATCCCAATGTGGAAATGGGAACAAATTCATATGGACTTCATAACCAAACTACCCCGAACTCCTAGCAGATGCGACACCATCTGGGTGATCGTCGATCGTATGACTAAATCCGCTCACTTCTTAGCCATCAAAGCAACTGACAAGATGGAGAAACTTACTCGTATTTACTTGAAGGAAGTAGTCTCTCGGCACAGAGTGCCAACCTCTATCATTTCGGATCATGATGCATGATTCACCTCTCGTTTCTGGCAATCGTTACATAAAACTTTAGGCACGCGTCTAGATATGAGCACATCATACCATCCTCAAACTGATGGCCAAACAGAACGTACTATTCAAACGCTGGAGGACATGCTATGAGCTTGTGTGATTGATTTTGGTAACACTTGGGAGTCTCACCTACCATTGGTGGAGTTCTCCTACAATAACAGTTATCACACAAGCATCAAGGCAGCTCCATTTGAAGCACTTTATGGATGGAAATGTCGTTCTCCTATTTGTTGGACCGAGGTTGGGGATAGCCAACTCACAGGTCCTGAACTTGTATTTGAAACTTCCGAAAAGATCGTTCAAACTAGAAACCGTATGGCGGCAGCTCGTGATCGTCAAAAGAGCTATGCCGACAAGCGTCGTAAACCTTTAGAGTTTCAAATAGGTGACATGGTCTTACTCAAAGTCTCACCTTGGAAAGGTGTCATTCGTTTTGGAAAACGAGGCAAACTGAATCCTCGTTATGTTGGACCATTCAAGATAATGAAGAGAGTCGGTCCAGTAGCGTATCAACTGGACCTACCTGAAGGACTTAGTGATGTACACAACGTCTTTCACGTCTTAAATTTAAAGAAATGCCTAGCAGACAAATCACTCGCAGTTCCTCTTGAGGAACTACACGTTGATGAACAATTACGTTTCATCGAAGAACCTGTGGAAATTATGGATAAGGAAGTTAAAACGTTAAAGCACAGTAAAATCCCTATTGTCAGAGTTCGTTGGAACTCGAAACGCGGACCGAAATTCACGTGGGAGCGCGAGGATCAGATGATGCGCAAATATCCTAATCTGTTCAAACACTCCGTGTCAAATTCTTAAGGTACTATTTTAATTTTCGGGACGAAAATTCTTTCAACTAGGGGATGATATGACATCTCATAAACATTTTTTTGTTTATTATTTTATTTTCGGGACGAAAATTCTTTCAACTAGGGGATGATGTGACAACCCGAACTTTTCAGGTTAACTCTGTTAACCAAATCCAGTTAAAGTTAACCTAGTTAACATAACTCAAACCTTAGGGACTAAACCTATACTAAACTTAAAACTCCAAGGACCAGTTGTGTAATTAACCAAAACTCAATATTGTTGACATCTAAAGTCAAAATTGAGAGTTTATAATCCCTGTTGACTTTAGAAAGTCAAAGCAAGCTATTTCTGAACTAAATTAAACCCGAGGGACCAATTCTGTCAATACCAAATCTTAAACTACAGGGACTAAACTTGTAATTATCAAATTCATGAATTGTGTTTGACTTTAGAAAGTTAAACTTGCGACTTTAATCCGAATTCAAGCCTTACGATCGTTTCTGTTGAATTTGTAACCGAAATTGCTAGATTAAGGCCTTTAACGGCCATAATAATCAAATAAAACACCATGGTTGCCGAATTAATCCGATTAATAACTAATTATGTCGAAACCGTCGACCCCTCGGTCCATTATCAACCAAATCCGATCAATTCGGTTACCATTCTCTCGATTACGCATAATATCACCTCAAACGAATTGTTGTCTAGTTTCTACACGTATCAATTCGATCGAAGGAGTGGCTGGAGACTCAGAGGACCTAAGCCGTCGACGTCGGAGCAAGTTCTAGTCGAACTCAACCAATTCGAGCACCATTTTGGTAATTCTTTACATCTGTAGCTTCGTTTAAGTGTCTACAGCAAAAGCCCTAGGCTAATTTGATCAAAGAACATCGAATCAATTATGATCTAGGTTCTAGGGTTCAAACGAAACCTAATTTGGGGCTTTTGATGCTAGACTCGATTAAAATTCAATTAAATAACTTGGTTAGTTTCGCAAGCATCCAACCATTGAAAGCCCTATGTTACTTGAATCAAACAACATCCAATTTTTCAAGATCTGGAATCTAGGGTTCTTCATAAAACGATTTGGGGGTTTTCGACCTTAAACTCAACATCAATCAAATTAAGTTACATCCTCAGATTCGCAATGATCAGTTGACTAAAAGCCCCATGATTTCATCGATTTCTAATATCCAATTTTATCAAATCGATTTCATATCCAACTTAGGGTTCTCGGGTATTTGAATCAGAAATTAAACCAACCTAAACCCGTTGATTTTGAAATTAAAACTCACCAAAGACTCGTAATAGGTCGACTAACAAAACCCGCGTGTCTTTTGGTTTAAACGAAATCAAAATCATTGGATTTGGGATTGATTTTGGGTTCGGTTCATGCAAAGGGGAAGGGGCTCAGGATCTTGGATTGTTAAAACTGTTTCTAGTACCATTCTGTCGCGAATCACAAATGGGCAGAGATGGTTAAGGCACGGTACTCACACGCAGGAGACTCGGGTTTGAAACCGGTCTCCTGCAATTATATTTTTGGGACTTTTTCAATGATTTGTTTTTATAAAAACTAATTCCTATATTATTATTATAATATATTGAAGGGTATTGAACCTGTAAAACACCCGTAGGCTCGGGTTTGGTTTCATAACCTATTTTTAATACTATTACCCACTTTTAAAATAATATATTTATATTATTTTCAAACCACGATTTCGAATAAAATGATATGTTTTCAAACCGTGACTCCTAGAATAAAATAATATATTTGTATATCATTTCACCTCGTTTATTTATCTCGTATAACGTTTTAAACTAATTAATAATATATTTGTTTATATTATTTACTCACGCTTGTTATATCGAATAAAAATAATATATTTATTATTTTTCCACACAAATGATTATTTTGTTAATCATACGACTTAAAATAATATATATAGTTATATTATTTTCCTAACCATTTTAAATGGTAAGCGTACGAATTTATTTATTCATTTAATATTATTCGTTAATAACGTTCGACACGTAACACATTAATCTTAATTATTATATTAAGAAATATATTTCCGTAGACACGTTCGTCTACTCATTGATCCTTAGAATGTTTATGACATTCAAATCTTCCGTGTCGTCGCAAAAAACCCATATGTCCCTAACTTATGTGTTTAAAATTCTAGGGCATACGTAAGCCGTGCATGCTAACATTTGAGGTTTCAAATCTCGTAATTGTGTTATACTACCTACTACGCAACGCACGTGAGTTTTACGACCCCTTTTTACTTGTTTTACTATTGGGGGATAAACATGCTTACACACAAACATATTTTACTTGTTTTCCTATTGAGGAGAAACAAACATGAACACCAACTATCATACTTTTAATTGTTTTCCCCGTGGGGGAGAAACAAGTACGCAGACAAACATTATGTTACATGTTTTTCCCGTTGGGGGAGAAAACATGACACAACTATTTTAGATTATTGTAATTCATATCTTATTACTGTTGAGGCTAAGCGTGACACACTATCACAGAAAGTCCTCATCATACATCGAACCGTTAATATTGATCTTTGCGAGGTAATGTTAAGTAGTACTACTGGGTTTTACAAATCCCACCCGCGTTAGTCGCACTAACTCGATTGGAGATCGAACTGGTGAAATGTTAGCCTACTCACACCGCCAGTATTGATAGACCTGGCAAGAGGCAAATAAACAAACAGTCAGCTTCGGTTGCGAGCGCTTTAGTAAGACATGAACATAGGCTAGCTACCTTTAGATATACATATTGAATGTACATAATCTGGCAAACACTCTCTTATTGTATACTTGAAACCTGTGAACTCACCAACCTCGTGTTGACACTTTTTCTTACATGTTTCTCATGTCGCTTTGGCACAGGTTGCGCACTTAGGACATGCATGGAGTCCTATTGTCATATCATTCATTTCAAACATTTTAAATAGTTTACTTAATTATATTAATTAACGCTTGTTGCGTGCATTTACTTTTAACTTCATTTTAACGTTTACGCTTCCGCATTAACTCTGAACTTTTATGTTATGACATTTCAAGTCCCATATAGTGTCGTTTGATGTAACTAATGACTGAGATCCTGGTGTGTCACCTTCCAAACGGTAAAACTCCGTTAGTTGAAATTGGGGGTGTGACAAATAAGGAAGCAACAAAATTAGCATCCTCAACACCTTGAGATGAATGAGCAGCAGCAATAGAAGCAGACATAAGCTTCTGAGCTTTAGGAATTAAAATAGCATACTATCCGAGTCAGAACTTTCATCTATTAAAGTTCTATTGCCAAGTACTGATCCAGAAGGAGGATTCCGAATAGACTTATGCCTCGGTTTTCTGGCTGTAGATTTAATATGTTTCCCCACATTAGCCAATGGTAACGTAGCCAACCTTGCATAATGATCTGAGCTAAAGTCTCTAGATGAATCAGTATCAGTAGCTTTAGAATCAGGTAAGATAGTATCACTGGAACTCGTATCTACAACATTGCCTCCAGCTTCAAGAATAGGTGAGTTCACAGCTTCATGATCAAAATCATCCATATCCATACCCAAATCTTGATCATTATCTTGAGCAATCTCATCTTGAATTGGTTCATTAACAGGAATGTGAACCTGTTCTTGTGGAATAGGAACTTGTTGTTGTTGTTGTTGAGCAGGAACTTGTTGTACTTGAGCTTGAACTTGTTGTTACCTCTAGGTTGTAGATACGAGTTAAAATATCATCAATTAAAGCGTCAGTCACTAGGTAGATCAAACAGAAGGTTATAGGTTCCCTGTCAGGTTGTTTGTTATGGTTTTGGGTGGGTTCGATGTCGTGTTAGGTATGGATTGGCTAACTGCCAATGAAGCGCAAATTATATGCAAATGAAAGATAATCCGACTCAAGGCTCCGGATGGTAGCGAAGTCGAGAGTTTTGGAGATCGTGACGCCCCGATGCCAAACATCATCTCGATGATTAAGGCAACAGATTACTTAAGGCAACAGATTACTTAAGGCATAGATGTGAGGCTTATCTGGTGTATGTAATTGACAAGTGTTTAGGAAGTGAAGGAACTAGACGATGTACCCATGGTACACGAGTACCCGGAGGTGTTTCCAGAGGATTTGTCTGGGATACCACCCGATAGAGAGATTGAATTTCGAATCGACTTAGTACCAGATGCCCAGCCCGTGGCTAAGGCTCCATATCGACTAGCACCAGTGGAAATGAAAGAACTTATGGCCCAATTAGATGAACTACTTGAGAAGGGATTTATACAACCGAGCATCTCGCCTTGGGGTGCTCTGGTGTTGTTTGTGAAGAAGAAGGATGGTTTGATGAGAATGTGTATTGATTATCGTGAGTTGAACAAACGAACGGTGAAGAAGAAGTACCCTTTACCAAGGATCGACGACCTGTTCGATCAATTGCAAGGCGTAAGTTGGTTCTCAAAAATCGACCTTCGATCCGGTTACCATCAGTTGAAGGTGAGGGGAGAAGACATACCGAAAACCGCATTTCGCACGCATTATGGACATTTCGAGTTCCGCGTAATGTCTTTTGGATTGACGAACGCCCCCGCAGCGTTCATGGATTTGATGAATGGGGTTTGTCGACCGATGCTGGACCGATCGGTAATTGTGTTCATCGATGATATCCTCATCTACTCCAAGAATGAGGGTGATCACGCATGTCACTTAAAGGAGGTGTTGGAAGCTCTGAAGAAGGAAAAGTTGTATGCTAAGTTCTCTAAATGTGCGTTCTAGCTTAGGGAAGTCCAATTCCTAGGTCATGTCATTAACCCGAACGGCATTATGGTTGACCCAGCAAAGATAATGACGGTAAGGGAATGGAATATTCCTAAGACGCCAAATGAAATCCGCAGTTTCTTGGGATTGGCGGGCTACTATCGGAGATTCATCCAGGATTTCTCAAAAATAGCTTCGCCATTGACAAAGTTGACTCGGAAGGAGGTAAAGTACGAATGGGGGTCGACCCAGGATGAGGCGTTTAAGGAATTGAAAGAGAAGCTAACCAAAGCTCCAGTCTTGGTCCTTCCCGAGGGCAATGAAGACTTAGTGGTTTACTCTGACGCTTCGGTTCAAGGATTGGGATGCGTGTTGATGCAACGCGGAAGAGTGATCGCGTATGCATCACGGCAGTTGAAGATTCACGAAGCAAATTATCCGACTCATGATTTGGAACTTGCTGCTGTCGTATTTGCATTGAAAATCTGGAGGCACTACCTCTACGGGGTGAAGTTTACTATTTACTTCTACCACAAAAGTTTGAAGTACTTCTTCGAACAAAGAGAGCTTAATATGAGGCAGAGACGATGGTTGGAACTCCGGAAAGATTATGACTGTGAGATCATGTACCATCCTGGAAAGGTAAACGTGGTGGCTGACGCTCTAAGCCGAAAGGATGTGCCTACTCCTATTAGAGTGAAAGCTTGCCAGTTGATAGTAACATCAGATGTGATGAGAGAAATTGAAAGAGCTCAAGATGAAGCACTGAAGGAAGAAAACATAAAGAAGGAAAGATTGGTTGGCCAACATGACAAGTTGGAATATAACACCCTTGGTGTTAGGACACGTTTTGGACGGATATGGATACCTATGGGTGGCGAGCTTGCCGGTGTTGTTTGTGAAGAAGAAGGATGGTTTGATGAGAATGTGTATTGATTATCGTGAGTTGAACAAACGAACGGTGAAGAAGAAGTACCCTTTACCAAGGATCGACGACCTGTTCGATCAATTGCAAGGCGCAAGTTGGTTCTCAAAAATCGACCTTCGATCCGGTTACCATCAGTTGAAGGTGAGGGGAGAAGACATACCGAAAACCGCATTTCGCACGCATTATGGACATTTCAAGTTCCGCGTAATGTCTTTTGGATTGACAAACGCCCCCGCAGCGTTCATGGATTTGATGAATGGGGTTTGTCGACCGATGCTGGACCGATCGGTAATTGTGTTCATCGATGATATCCTCATCTACTCCAAGAATGAGGGTGATCACGCATGTCACTTAAAGGAGGTGTTGGAAGCTCTGAAGAAGGAAAAGTTGTATGCTAAGTTCTCCAAATGTGCGTTCTAGCTTAGCGTAGTCCAATTCCTAGGTCATGTCATTAACCCGAACGGCATTATGGTTGACCCTGCAAAGATAATGTTGGTAAGGGAATGGAATATTCCTAAGACGCCAAATGAAATCCGCAGTTTCTTGGGATTGGTAGGCTACTATCGGAGATTCATCCAGGATTTCTCAAAAATAGCTTCGCCATTGACAAAGTTGACTCGGAAGGAGGTAAAGTACGAATGGGGGTCGACCCAGGATGAGGCGTTTAAGGAATTGAAAGAGAAGCTAACCAAAGCTCCAGTCTTGGCCCTTCCCGAGGGCAATGAAGACTTAGTGGTTTACTCTGACGCTTCGGTTCAAGGATTGGGATGCGTGTTGATGCAACGCGGAAGAGTGATCGCGTATGCATCACGGCAGTTGAAGATTCACGAAGCTAATTATCCGACTCATGATTTGGAACTTGCTGCTGTCGTATTTGCATTGAAAATCTGGAGGCACTACCTCTACGGGGTGAAGTTTACTATTTACTTCTACCACAAAAGTTTGAAGTACTTCTTCGAACAAAGAGGGCTTAATATGAGGCAGAGACGATGGTTGGAACTCCGGAAAGATTATGACTGTGAGATCATGTACCATCCTGGAAAGGTAAACGTGGTGGCTGACGCTCTAAGCCGAAAGGATGTGCTTACTCCTATTAGAGTGAAAGCTTGCCAGTTGATAGTAACATCAGATGTGATGAGAGAAATTGAAAGAGCTCAAGATGAAGCACTGAAGGAAGAAAACATAAAGAAGGAAAGATTGGTTGGCCAACATGACAAGTTGGAATATAACACCCTTGGTGTTAGGACACGTTTTGGACGGGTATGGATACCTATGGGTGGCGAGCTTAGTACCAAAATCTTGGATGAGGCTCATAAGTCTCGATACTCTATCCATCCTGGTACCAATAAAATGTACCAAGATCTGAGGAAGGAATACTGGTGGCCTGGAATGAAACATGAAGTGACAAAGTATGTAAGCAAGTGCTTGACTTGCTCACAAGTAAAGGCCGAACACCAGAAACAGTATGGAAAGATTCAACCACTTGATATACCAGAGTGGAAGTGGGAACACATTACCATGGACTTCATAACCAAGCTACCTCGCACAGCTAAAGGTCATGATGCCATTTGTGTAATTTTGGACCGTTTAACGAAGAGCGCTCATTTTCTACCTATTCGTGAGACGCTCTCGTCGAAAAGGTTAGCGGAAGTATTTATTAACGAAGTAGTAGCAAGGCATGGGATGCCTTTGACGATCGTATCTGACCGGGACACACGATTCACATCGAGGTTCTAGAAAAGATTTCACGAGGCGATGGGCACAAGGCTTAATATCAGCACGGCATACCACCCACAAACGGATGGTCAGTCCAAAAGGACCATTCAGACCTTGGAGGATATGCTTCGTGCTTGTATTATCGATTTTGGCGGCAGTTGGGACAGTCATCTGCCGTTAGCCGAATTCTCCTACAACAATAGTTATCACACGACTATAGGCATGTCGCCTTACTAAATGTTGTATGAGAGAAGATGCAGGACCCCGGTTTTTTGGGGTGAGATTGGACAAAAGGAATTAGGAAGTTGTAAGAGAAACGTCGAAAAGGTTTGATCAAATCAAAGCACGAATGAAGGCCGCACAAGATTGTCAAAAATCCTATGCGGATAGACGATGAAGGCCTATCGAGTTTGATGTTGGGGACCAAGTAATGTTGAAAGTCTCACCCAGGAAGGGAATCATACGATTCAGGAAGAGAGGAAAGTTAAGTCCGAGGTTTGTCGGACCATTCTGGATAATGGCACGAGTTGGTGAAGCCGCTTATCGGCTAGAGTTGCCTGATGAGTTAAGTGGGATTCATCCTACCTTCCATGTATCACACTTGCGAAAGTGTTTGGCGGATGAATCAGCTCACGTACCACTTACTGACATCGAGGTCGACAACAACCTTAACTACATCGAAGAACCTGTGGCCATCTTAGACCGAAAGGAGAAACGTTTGCGTAATAAAGTTATTCCATTGGTTAAAGTCCAATGGAAGCACCGAAAGGGATCGGAATCTACTTGTGAAACGGAGACGGAAATGAGGGAGTCGTACCCTCAACTATTTGACTTATGATAGGTTTCGGGGAACAAACCTATTGTAAGGTTGTAGACTTGTAACATCCCAAAAAAATAAGACGACGATTAAACTAACGGGTTATACGTGGGACGAAAGGAATAAATGAACGAGGCGTGTCAGGCCGGGCGGGGCCAGATGGGCCGGCGAACTTGAGGGGAGGAGTCCCTTCCCCTATAAATAGCCTAGCACACTCCACAATTCTCTCATTTGCAAGTTCTAGAGAGAGAAACCGTAGAGAGAGAAAGTCGACGGATCGACCCGAGATTGAAGAAGTGCGTTGCTCCATAGCTCGTGAGAAGAACCTCCGTATCAGAAGCTCGATACAGGTAACGATCCAACCCAGATCTGAGTTTTTGTTCGTTTTTAGGTTTTTCGGGTTTTGGACGAAAATGTGACGTTTTTACGGATGAAACTGGAAGAAAAACATGGATTTGAGTTCCTTAATGAAAAGCAAACATTTTGAATGTAAACAAGTTCGGGATCTTGACGTGATCAGACCCGAATGCGAAAGTTAGAGTTTTGCGGGGAAGCAGATCCTGCGTACTTATCAAGTACGCAGGAAGAGGGTCCTGCATACTTATCAAGTACGCATGAAGCAAAGTTTGCGCACTTATTAAGTACGCAAGAGCAAGGCCCTGCGCCCTTGCTAAGTGCGCAGGCATCAGGCTGTTTAGGTAAAGTCAGTATGTTTAGAAGGTCAAACCGTTAGAGTCGGGATTTGGTCTGATGTGTATTTAACTAATCAATTCAGATCGGAAGTGACATTTTGGGACCTTTGTTTAGGACAACCCAGATTAGCTTATCAGGTGAGTTCTAGAAGCCCTTCTTTAAATGTTTTAATTAAATATTTTTCTGCTGGTGTGCATATATACGGAATGAAGTTTTTAAAACGATGTTTACGAAATGATGTTTAAGATATGATGTTTACGATATGATGTTTACGAAATGATGTTTACGAGATGATGTTTATGAAATGTTTTACCAAATGAAGTTTACGAAAGAGATGATGTTTTGTTTAATAAAACGTACGAATGCTTTAACTAAAATGAGGTAAAGGTTTTATGAAAGTCACGAATGAACGAATCTGCCACGAGTTTTTACGGGAGCTAAGGTATGTATGTATGTATTGGCCTCACCCTTACAGGGGGCCTTTGTGGCTGGCTAGCGGTTGTACCACTGGTTGATGATGGGGTGACGACGGTCACCCATGGGATTACCGGGATCCCGATGGAAGGTACTATTCCTTGCGGGGAAATAGTGCCTATGTTATGTTCTGTCTTCCTAGAGGTAATGAGCCTTAGGAGACTTATGTTTGATCTACCTAGAGGTTATGTTTTGACTTATGTTTGATCTACCTAGATGCTATTTTTCAGATTTTAGATTTAATTGATGAGATTTTAACTCGTATTTACAACCTAGAGGTAACAACAAGTTCAAGCTCAAGTACAACAAGTTCCTGCTCAACAACAACAACAACAACAAGTTCCTGCTCAACAACAACAATAAGAAGTTCCTATTCCACAAGAACAGGTTCACATTCTTGAAGCAATCTCATCTTGAAGATTCTGAAGAATGTGAACCTGTTCTTGTGGAATAGGAAATTGTTGTTGTTGTATCATGTACCTAAGGTTACATATGAAGAAAGTGATGGTCTGAATGTTCCGTATAACTTCATCCAAGATGATGTTATTCCTGAATTTTCTTATGACGGAGTAACAGATTCTATGGACTCTGTTGAAGATATCACTACACCTAAAGATACTGCTCAATCCAAGATAGATTTTGATGTTGATACTACTCATACTATGTCTCCTAAGCTGAATGAAGAACCTGTGATGTATAGAAATACAGGAATGACTAGAGAACAGTGGAGATAAGTAGTTAACAGTTGGATGAAAGTACTACCAAAGTCACCTATACAACCTGCTCAGAAAGAAAGATATGTGAATAAAGAGAGGTGTATTGGAAAGATCATAAGTTGGTTTTATGATGATGACACTAAGTTGTTTGCTCTTAAAAGATCTGATGGTGTTCAATACTTAAAGCCTAGGATCAAGTATTTCAATACCTTTCCAAGGTGTGAAATGAATTGTCTAGCTACGAAACCATTGATTAATAGATCAAAGTGTGGATTAGCCGATGTGATTTCCAATTTGATAAAGAGAGAAGGTGGATCAGGGAAGTATGAAAGGTTAAAACCACAGAAGGGAAAAAGAGTGAAGATTGTAGATCAAAAGACTAAGAATTTGACTTGGAAGTATAAGTTCAAGCCAGTACGTGCTGTACAGAAGATACCATTGAAGAAAATTCCACAAGATTTTCCGAGAAATATGAAATGGTGGTATGTAGATGTGAAGATTGGTGAAGCTAGGATTGATGATAAAAATAATGTCATTGTTAGTTTCTATGATGCAATGAATCTTATTAACTTCTCAAAGAAAGATCAGAAAGAATGAGATTATGTTCACTGATGAACGGAGAGAACAAGGATTGCAGTATAAAAGAGTGTTGGAGATATATCAGAGATATGGAGTGCATGCAGGAAGCAGATTACCAGATAACTGGAAGAGCTCGCCATAAAGACGGAAGACAGAAAATCAAGCTATTGTCAAGGGGGAGTCTGTTAGGACATAGATTGCATGACAAAAGCTTTGTAATAGTTTAGGTCTTATTGTCTTTATGTTTTTACGTAATTGTTTAGTGTTTGTCTAAGTATTAGTACAAGTTCTGCTAGAGGCGAACTTGATAAGTTCGCCTAGTCTATTAGAGGCGAACTTGTTAAGTTCGCCTAAGCATCTTTGAAGCGAACTTGTTAAGTTCGCCTATTGCAAAACGTGTGTCTATAAATAGAGATTTTACAGAGTCTGTTGAGTACGAATGAACGAACAAGTATTCTCTAAACTCTGTTTGGTGATATAAAACAGAAAGTTTATTTACCTGATGTTTCTATTTTCATACGTTAACACGAAGAATTCCGCACTCCGTGTTATCGATACGTCCTATCACGAGATCGATCTGAGATGAGTCATGTGGACCTACACTAACCATTAAGTTTTTATTATATTATTAAGCTTATTATAGATTTTAATTAAGCAGATAAATATACGTCGAGGTGTTGTCCAAAGTATTGGACATATTAATAATACAATAAGCTGAGATACACCAAGGTTTATGCACCTGTTGCTAGGCTTGAAGCTATAAGGCTGTTTCTTGCTTTTGCTTCATATAAAGGGTTTAAGGTGTTTAAATTAGATGTAAAAAGTGCTTTCTTATATGGTAAAGTCAAGGAGGAAGTTTATGTGTGTCAGCCGCCGGGGTTTGAAGATCCAATTAATCCGTCCAAAGTTTTCAAGCTTGATAAAGCTCTTTATAGACTTCATCAAGCTCCTCGAGCATGGTATGAAACGTTGTCTACACATCTTCTGGAGAATGATTTTGTTCGTGGACATATTGACTCGACTTTGTTCATTAAGAAAGCAGGGGGAGAATACCTACTGGTACATACATTTGTAGACGATATTATTTTTGGCTCTACAAATGAAGGGTTGTGCAAAGAGTTTGAGAGTATTATGAAATCGAAGTTTGAGATGTCAGCTATGGGAGAGTTATCATTTTTCCTAGGTCTTCAAGTTAATCAGAAGGAAGATGGTTTCTTTATTCATTAGTCCATGTATGTAAAGGACATCTTGAGCCGGTTCAAGATGGAGGACTGTACCCCATATGATACTCCGATTCCGGTCAATCATAAATTGAATTCTGACCCAGATGGAAAAGAAGTTGATTGCCGACTCTATCGTGCAATGATTGGATCTCTCATGTACTTAACCGCTTCAAGGCCTGTAGGTCCCTAATTCGTTGCGTGACGGATCTCTAGACTCGCGGTACGACACGGTGATAACGTGCGGAATCCATGATCAACGTGCTCGTGCGACTCAATCAACAACAACGGTGTAAATAAACTCTTTGTATTCCCACGAAGATATCAGTTTACAAGATACACTCTCTAATCAGATCCTCCTGATCTCTCTGTCTCACACCAATCTGTCTCTGTCTCAGTAAACACCTATATATAAGCAATGTTCTGCACCAGGCGAACTTAACAAGTTCGCTTCACTGTGCTTAGGCGAACTTATTAAGTTCGCCTCTAATAGGCTAAGCGAACTTAATAAGTTCGCCTCTGATAGACCAGGCGAACTTATTAAGTTCGCCTCTGATAGGCTAGGCGAACTTATTAAGTTCGCCTCTAGCAGAACTTACACAGAATTTTATCAACAGTTACAAAACATGTCCTAACAGACTCCCCTTTAACTGTTTCTAACAATTCTATCAATTCCAAGTAAAAGACTCTAAGACTAAGACATAATATCTTCAAGCTCGTTGTCACCGGAATATGTTCCAACAGACTCCCCCTTGACAACAGCTTCAGAAGATTGTCATCAGTCTTCATATATCATCAAACACACTGTAGTCTTCGTCTTGTTCATCTGCACACTCTCTCTATCTATCTAGAAGAAAACTTGGGAGAAGGACCCCTTGTCAACTTCTGTCTGCAATATTCAGTTTTTGCAAAGGAGAACAACCTAGAATAACCAACAATTAAAATTTCTATGGAAGCTGGAAAAATAAAATCTTTTTGGTTTTTCAAACATAAGAAACACAAAATCTTTTTGGTTTTTCTCTATACAAACTGAAATGTAAAATACAAAATCACATCTTTTTGGTCGAACATCACGAGTAAGAAGATCATATCAGTATATATGATATATCAATCACACATCTTGAATATAAAATCCATATAATATCAAATGGTATCCTATGTCATTCTTTCAAGCCTTGAACAATCAAACAAATATCTTTCAAGATTATCACACTCTATCTTTTCAAGACTTTCATATTGCATGTTATGATACGCGATAAACATTCAAAGAAAATAGGATCAGGCTATGACACACAAATTCAAATTGTCAATATTATAAGATTTGAAACTAAAGCATCTCATTCCCACTTTCTTGTGAGTTAAGGTACCATTTAAGTATGAAATACAACGTGTACCCCACTAGTATGCCAACATAAAGTAAATGCACCATCTTCAAGACATATGAGATTTTACTAAAGATTATCCGAATTTCCAGAATGAGGAGACATCACTTAGCACATGAATAGCATAATCCAAATTGGATTGTATAGGAATCAATGAGATTCAGAATCGAATGATTCAATGTTTTGGCTTATATATGTGGAATCATAAGATTCAGGTATGTGGATCCAACTGTTATCTGGATTATGAATTCAATGGAATCAATAAAGATAATTTATCAATATGATCCAAGGGCTAGTATAT
This sequence comes from Smallanthus sonchifolius, assembly GCA_023525975.1. NCBI lineage: Eukaryota > Viridiplantae > Streptophyta > Magnoliopsida > Asterales > Asteraceae > Smallanthus > Smallanthus sonchifolius. The sequence continues at coordinate 33,595,173 of CM042045.1, forward strand.
GTTTGACAGATGTTGTCAAGTACATATCTTGATTATACTTCAAATTGCATGCTTTTCGGGACATGGGCACTGAAGCAAATCAAATGAATAGTGCTAAGGACATAACCTGAAACTGATCTCATAGGACAATCTTTATTAAAAGCTAATATTCTTTATCTGATAGTGATCTTTTAACGCACACACCCAGGCATAACATGGGTTAAAATCACAGTTGTAACATATGAAATTATGTTCGCCTAATACTGAGTGAAGCGAACTTATTAAGTTCGCCTATAAGTTCGCCTGCAACAGAACGTTAAGTTCGCCTGGTTCAGCTGTTCAAACCAAACACGAACCAAAAATTCCGAAAATCATGATTTCTTGCTGAATTGATGGAATTTGAGTAAATTGAACCGTAGGAATGTGTAGGAACAATCCTATCGGATCAATTTCTTCAAAACAATTCAAAATCAATCCAAATTTGTCAAAATTCTTCCATTTTTATCAAGAACACGAATTCATCAAAAATCTTCAAAATCTCTGAACTTTGATGTTGATTGGACACGAAAACACCACAAATCTTTTGCTAATCAAGAGCAATAGCTCTGATACCACTTGTAGGTCCCTAATTCGTTGCGTGACGGATCTCTAGACTCGCGATACGACACGGTGATAACGTGCGGAATCCATGATCAACGTGCTCGTGCGACTCAATCAACAACATCGGTGTAAATAAACTCTTTGTATTCCCATGAAGATATCAGTTTACAAGATACACTCTCTAATCAGATCCTCCTGATCTCTCTGTCTCACACCCATCTGTCTCTATCTATGTAAACACCTATATAAGCATTGTTCTGTACCAGGCGAACTTAACAAGTTCGCTTCACTGTGCTTAGGCGAACTTATTAAGTTCGCCTCTAATAGGCTAAGCGAACTTAATAAGTTCGCCTCTGATAGACCAGGCGAACTTATTAAGTTCGCATCTGATAGGCTAGGCGAACTTATTAAGTTCGCCTCTAGCAGAACTTACACAGAATTTTATCAACAGTTACAAAACATGTCCTAACAGACTCCCCTTTAACTGTTGCTAACAATTCTATCAATTACAAGTCAAAGACTCTAAGACTAAGACATAATATCTTCAAGCTCGTTGTCACCGGAATATGCTCCAACAAGGCCAGACATAATGTTCGTTGTGTGTATTTGTTCCAGGTTCCAAGCAAAACCAAAAGAGTCTCATTTGATTGCAGTAAAGAGAATCTTTCGTTATCTGAAAGGAAAACAAAGATTGGGACTATAGTATCAACATGGTTCTAACTTTGAACTCAATGTTTACACTGATTCTGATTTTGGTGGTTATTGTTTGGATAGAAAATCTACTACAGGTGGTTGCCAGTTCTTGGGTAATCGTCTAGTTTCCTGGCATTGCAAAAAGCAAACTACGGTCTCCATTTCAACATGCGAGGCAGAATACATTACTGCTGCAAGTTGTTGTTCACAAATCTTGTGGATCCAACAGCAATTAAGAGACTATGTTTTGAACTTTACTGGAACCCCCCAGTTTATTGATAATAATGCTACAATGTCTATTACAAATAATCCTGTTAAGCACAGTAAAACAAAGCACATTGAAATTAGATATCATGTTATTCGTGATTGTGCAGATAAGAAGTTGATTGAGCTGGTAAAGGTACATATAGATGATAATTTTGCTGATCTTTTTACCAAAGCATTTGATCGTACCAAGTTTGAACTTCTGATCAAAATGATCGGTATGATCAATCCCGAATAAAAGTTTTTCAAAACAATTTTCATGGGAGATTTTGTTTTAAATTTTTTTTATTGTTTTATTACATTTCTGTATTTTAAATTTTAGTCAAAAATTGTTATTTATAAAAATTCAAAACAAAATGAAAAAATATAAAATTGACATCATTTGATGTTATAGAAGAAATGATAGTACATCGGTGAATAGTTCATTACACATGACTTTAGTAGACCTTTGATATATGATAGTTTAAAGTAATTTGATTTGATCTAAATTTCAAAGTCTGCATAAATAAGAAATGATAGTGTTTTGAATGCTCTAATCTTGATAATATGTTTTAATTTGAATATGAGTTTGAAACTTGAATTGTCAATAGACTAGAAGCGTTTTTGAACCAATAGTAGTGTGAAAATTAAATATGATATGATTATATCTGTGATTTGAATCCATTATATGCCTGAGTGTGTGTGTAAAAGATAATTATCAGATATAGAATATATGGTTTTAAGAATTTCATAAGACCAATATCGAATTGGGTCTTTAGCACAATCTCTTTCAGTTCACTTCAATGCCCATGCCCCGAAAAACATGCGATGTGTTGCTGAACTAAGATATGTTTCTGACAACATCTGTTAGAACATATATTCACCCTTGGATCAGTTAGATACATCATATATTCTGATTTCATTGAAATTTATTCAGATAATAGTTGGATCCTCCTACCTGAATCAATTGATTTTCATTATAAAGCCAATTCGTTTGAATCTTTCGATTCTGAATCATTCTGATTCTTATATCCTTTGGGATCTGCTATTCTATACTTGAGCTAATAGAGATAATTTCATCTTGGAGATTGATCTAATCTTTTAATAAACTGTGTATGTCTTGAAGATAATGCAAATTTAATTTCTGTTGGCATATATGTGGGGTACACGATGTTTTTCATCTAAAAGGTACTAACTCACATGAATTTGGAAGAAAAATGCTTATAGTTTCAAATTATATAATATTGACAATTTAAAAATTCATGCTTTGTATTGCAAATTCGGAATGAAAATTTGAGCATTTTATGACCTGATCTTGTTTACTTTGAAATTTATCGCGTATCATTTCAAGTATTATTCAAATTGATTGCAAAAGTTACATAAAATTGAAAAAGTATTGAGTTACATAAGTATGAGTTTGATTGTTTCATATCATAGGTTACCCATAGTTGATAATAAACTGTGTGATGAATTGCTCATATACTGATATGATCTTCTTGCTCATGATGTTAATCCAAAAATATGTATTTTAATTTGTTCATATAAAATCCAAAAATATGTGTTTTCAGTTTGCTAAGATAAAAACCAAAAATATGTGATCCGTTTGTATAGATAAAATCCAAAAATATTTTGTTTCTATCTTCCACGAGAATTTTATGTTTAATTAAAATGATTAGGGATGGGATCGGATACATGCTATAGATGGAAGTTCACAAAAATGTGTCGTGTTGAAAGTGAAGAATTTTGTTCAAAGGAAAAGGTTTGGAGCGAACTTAATATGTTCGTCTGGTTCTGAGTAAGCGAACTTAATATGTTCGCCTGAGGCTTGTTAAGCGAACTTAACAAGTTCGCCTAATGAAGCGACCTTAATTGTGAATTAATATTGTGTTCAGGCGAACTTATTCATTTATCTTATTCACTGTTAGAGCGAAATTATAAGAGCGAACATACGGAATATTTAGCGAACTTGTGTTTTCAGATCTAGGGTTTCTGATTTGAACTTTGCGTGTTTGTTTCTAGATCGATTTTTGATTGCGAGTAATTGTAAGGTAATCTCAACGAATTTTATCCATTAAATCGTTTGGAATTTGGCCTTTTACCTCTGTGTTCGTCGAGTTTTGAAAGTTTTCACGTCTTTTTTAGATTTGAACAAATTTTATGGATTAAAACTTGAAATTGATGATTTAGACATGTTTGTGATTTTGATGTGGAAGTTGTATCGACAAAACTGGTTCAGGCGAACTTATTATGTTAGCCTCTTGCAACACTAAGAGAACTTATTAAGTTCGCCTAAGGGCTCAGGAGTGTTTTGGACTTGTGAATTTTTTTTTTGTTGAAAATTTTTTTGTGTTAAATTTTTTTTAGTCTTTTTGTTTGTTTTGCTTACTATTGTGTTTTTGTCCTCTACTTGTACAGATGGCTCGTCGTGTTGAGTAAAAACATAATCAAGTGGCGTTATTGGATCTGAATATGTCTGAAGCTGTTAATTTTCAAGGAATTATCAACTTTCTAAATCATTCACGTTTGCATGTGGCTTTATCTGCTAATCCGTACATCAGTTTACCGTATATTCAACAATTCTGGGATACCGTTCATCAAGATATTGATGTTGAACCTCACATACTTCGTGCTACAGTGAATAATACGGAGGTAGTTATTTCAGTGGAAACTATTCGTGCTGCTTTGGCATTAGGAGGTGTTGTTGATGATCCTATGTTGTATCCTGGAACACTGATTATGGGGTGTTTTCAGAGGATGGGTTATAGAGGAAGACCAAATGATACTCAAGCAAGAAAAGGAGCTTTAGTTGGCAAATGGAGGTATTTTATGCACGTCATCATACAATGTGTGTCTCCAAGAAAGGCTGGTACTGATGGTTTGAAGAGTGCATTACAAGTTGCAATGGTTGCATTGACCCTCAACAAACGGTTTAACTTTGCTTTATATATCTACCGTGAGTTGGTCATGTAAATCAATCCTCTAGAAGGTCAAGGGTTCCTTACGTATCCTAGGTTCATGCAAATGATTTTGAATCATTTAATTCCAGATTTACCTCAGCATCCAATCCGTTTGACTTTGACTCCTATGTCAAAAAGAATCTTTACTGATTGTACTAAGATGAAACAACAAAATGCTCCTTTAATTCCTGTTCCGTCTCCTCTGTTTGGTCACATAATCAATCCTGATTATGTTGAGCCACCTAATGGTCACTGGTTTCATCCTGAGGAGTTAGTACAAGGACAAGTCCAGAATCAAGTTCCAATTCAACAACAAGTTCAATCTCAAGTACAACAAGTTCCTGCTCAACAACAACAACAACAAGTTCCTGCTCAACAACAACAACAACAAGTTCCTATTCCACAAGAACAGGTTCACATTCCTGTTAATGAACCAGTTCAAGATGAGATTGCTCAAGATAACGAGCCTCTAGAAGGTCAAGGGTTTCTGTACAGCACGTACTGGCTTGAACTTATACTTCCAAGTCACATTCTTAGTCTTTTGATATACAATCTTCACTCTTTTTCCCTTCTGTGGTTTTAACCTTTCATACTTCCCTGATCCACCTTCTCCCTTTATCAAATTGGAAATCACATCGGCTAATCCACACTTTGATCTATTAATCAATGGTTTCGTATTCTTTCTTAACGTTCTCTGATCTTTCTTTGAGAAGTTAATAAGATTCATTGCATCATAGAAACTAACAATGACCTTATTATCTTTATCATCAATCCTAGCTTCACCAATCTTCACATCTACATACCACCATTTCATATTTCCCGGAAAATCTTGTGGAATTTTCTTCAATGGTATCTTCTGTACAGCACGTACTGGCTTGAACTTATACTTCCAAGTCATATTCTTAGTCTTTTGATCTACAATCTTCACTCTTTTTCCCTTCTGTGGTTTTAACCTTTCATACTTCCCTGATCCACCTTCTCTCTTTATCAAATTGGAAATCACATCGGCTAATCCACACTTTGATCTATTAATCAATGGTTTCGTAGCTAGACAATTCATTTCACACCTTGGAAAGGTATTGAAATACTTGATCCTAGGCTTTAAGTATTGAACACCATCAGATCTTTTAAGAGCAAACAACTTAGTGTCATCATCATAAAACCAACTTATGATCTTTCCAATACACCTCTCTTTATTCACATATCTTTCTTTCTGAGCAGGTTGTATAGGTGACTTTGGTAGTACTTTCATCCAACTGTTAACTACTTATCTCCACTGTTCTCTAGTCATTCCTGTATTTCTATACATCACAGGTTCTTCATTCAGCTTAGGAGACATAGTATGAGTAGTATCAACATCAAAATCTGTCTTGGATTGAGCAGTATCATCAGGTGTAGTGATATCTTCAACAGAGTCCATAGAATCTGTTACTCTGTCATAAGAAAATTCAGGAATAACATCATCTTGGATGAAGTTATACGAAACATTCAGACCATCACTTTCTTCATATGTAACCTTAGGTACATGATACAACAACAACAAGTTCCTATTCCAACTTGAAAGGTGGTGGCTGACTCGTATCATGTACCATCCGGAAAGATTTTGACTTATGTTGTTGAATTGGAATAGCATCACTATCTGAGTCAAAACTCTCATCAATTAAAGTTCTCTTGCCAAGTATTGATCCAGAAGGAGGATTTCGAAAAGACTTACGCCTCGGTTTTCTGGCTTTAGATTTAATACGTTTCCCCGCATTAGCCAATGGTAACGTAACCAACCTTGCATAATGATCTGAGCTAAAATCTCTAGATGAATCGGAATCAGTAGCTTCAGAATCAGGTAAGATATTATCACCGGAACTCGTATCTACAACATTGCCTTCAGCTTCATGATCAAAATCATCCATATTCATACCCAAATCTTGGTCATTATCTTGAAAAATCTCTTCATGAACTGGTTCATTAACTGGAATGTGAACTTGTTCTTATGGAATAGGAACTTGTTGTTGTTGTTGTTGAGCAGGAACTTGTTGTTGAACTGGAACTTGTTGTACTTGAACTTGAACTTGTTGTACCTGAGCTTGAACTTGTTGTTGAATTGGAACTTGATTCTAGACTTGTCCTTGTACTAACTCCTCAGGATGAAACCATTGATCATTAGGTGGCTCAACATAATCAGGATTGATTAAGTGACCAAACAAAGGAGTTGGAACAGGAATTAGTGCAGCATTTTGTTGTTTCACCTTTATACAATCAGTAAAGATTCTTTTTGACATAGGAGTCAAAGTCAAACGGATTGGATGCTGAGGTAAATCTGGAATTAAATGGTTCAGAATCATTTGCACGAACCTAGGATACATAAGGAACCCTTGACCTTCTAGAGGATTGATTTACATGACCAACTCACGGTAGATATATAAAGCAAAGTTAAACCGTTTGTTGAGGGTCAATGCAACCATTGCAGCTTGTAATGCACTCTTCAAACCATCAGTACTAGCCTTTCTTGGAGACACACATTGTATGATGACGTGCATAAAATACCTCCATTCGCCAACTAAAGCTCCTTTTCTTGCTTGAGTATCATTTGGTCTTCCTCTATAACCCATCCTCTGAAAACACCCCATAATCAGTGTTCCAGGATACAACATAGGATCATCAACAACACCTCCTAATGCCAAAGCAGCACGAATAGTTTCCACTGAAATAACTACCTCCGTATTATTCACTGTAGCACGAAGTATGTGAGGTTCAACATCAGTATCTTGATGAACGGTATCCCATAATTGTTGAATATACGGTAAACTGATGTACGGATTAGCAGATAAAGCCACATGCAAACGTGAATGATTTAGAAAGTTGATAATTCCTTGAAAATTAACAGCTTCAGACATATTCGGATCTAATAACGCCACTTGATTATGTTTGTACTCAACACGACGAGCCATCTGTAAATGTAATGGACAAAAACACATTAGTAAGCAAAACAAACAAAAAGAATCAAAAGAAATTAAAAAAAAAATTCAACACAAAAAAAAAAATCACAAGTCCAAAACACTCCTAAGCCCTTAGGCTAACTTAATAAGTTCGCTTAGTGTTGCAAGAGGCGAACATAATAAGTTCGCCTAAACAAGTTCGCCTGAACAAGTTCGCCTGAACCAGTTTGTCGATACAACTTCTACATCAGAATCTCAAAAATGGCTAAATCATGAATAAAAGCTTAATTCAAACATAACACTAGCATCGATTAACCATCACGACACAAGTTTAAGCATCAATTTCAAGTTTTAATCTAGAAAATTTGTTCAAATCTCAGAAAAACGTAAAAACTTTCAAAACCGAAGAACACAGAGTCAAATTTTCAAATTCCAGACGATTGAATGGATAAAATTCTTTGAAATTACCTTAGAAATACCCGCAATCAAAAACCGATCCAGAAACAAACACAAAAAGTTTAAATCAGAAACCCTAGATCAGAAAATTTCAAGTTCGCTAAAAATTCCTTATGTTCTCTCGATAAGTTCGCTCTCACAGTGAACAAGATAAAGTGAATAAGTTCGCCTGAACAAAATATTAAATCACAATTAAGTTCGCTTCATTAGGCGAACTTGTTGAGTTCGCTTAACAAGGCTCAGACGAACATATTAAGTTCACTTAATTAGAACCAGACGAACATATTAAGTTCGCTCCAAACCTTTTTCTTTGAACAAAATTCTTCACTTTCAACACGTCATATTCTTGTGAACTTCCATCTGTAGCATGTATCCGATCCAATCCCGAATCATTTTAATTAAAAATAAAATTCTCATGGAAGATAGAAACAAAATATTTTTGGATTTTATCTGTACAAACGGAATCACAAATTTTTTGTTTTTATCTGAGCAAACTGAAAACATATATTTTTTATTTTTATCTGAGCAAACTGAAACACATATTTTTTGTTTTTATCTGAAAACACATATTTTTGGATTTTATATAAGCAGGCTAAAATACATATTTTTAGTTGAACATCATGAGCAAGAAGATCATATCAGTATATGAACAATTCATCACATAATTTATTATCAACTATGGGTAACCTATGATATGAAACAATCAAACTCGTACTAATGTAACTCAATACTTTTTCAATTTTATGTAACTTTTATCAATTTGAATAATACTTGAAATGATATGCAATAAAATTCAAAGTAAACAAGATCAGGTTATGAAATGCTCAATTTTTCATTTCAAATTTGCAATACAAAGCATGAATTTTTAGATTGTCAATATTATATAATTTGAATATATAAGCATTTTTCTTCCAAATTCATGTGAGTTAGAACCATTTATATGAAAAATATCGTGTACCCCACATATATGCCAACATAAATTAAATTTGCATTATCTTCAAGATATACACAATTTATTGAAAGATTAGATCAATCTCCAAGATGAAATTATCTCTATTAGCTCAAGTATAGAATAGCAGATCCCAAAGGATATAAGAATCAGAATGATTCAGAATCGAAAGATTCTAATGAATTGGCTTTATAATGAGAATCAATAGATTCAGGTAGGAGGATCCAACTATTATCTGGATAAATTTCAATGAAATCAGAATAGATGATGTATCTAACTGATCCAAGGGTGTATATATGTTCTAACAGATGTTGTCAGAAACATATCTTAGTTCAGCAACACATTACATGTTTTTCGGGGCATGGGAAGTGAAATGAACTAAAAGAGATTGTGCTAAAGATATAATTCGATATTGGTCTCATGAAATTCTTAAAACCATATATTCTATATCTGATAGTGATATTTTACACACACACTCAGGCATATAATAGATTCAAATCACAGATGTAATCATATCATATTTAATTTTCACACTACTATTGGTTCAAAAACGCTTCTAGTCTATTGACAATTCAAGTTTCAAACTCATATTCAAATTAAAACATATTATCAAGATTAGAGCAATAAAAACACTATCATTTCTCATTTATGCACACTTTGAAATTTAGATCAAATCAAATTACTTTAAACTATCATATATCAAATGTCTACTAAGGTCATGTGTAATGAACTATTCACTGATGTACTATCATTTCTTCTATAACTGCAAATGATGTCAATTTTATATTTTTCATTTTGTTTTGAATTTTTATAAATAACAATTTTTGACTAAAATTTAAAATGCAGAAATGTAATAAAGCAATAAAAGAAATTTAAAACAAAATCTCCCATGTCACACCCCAACCGACGGCGGAATACGTCGGGGCGGGACATGTAGACTGTTCAAAAGCTCAAGGTTTGCTAAAGTTTAAATATTTAAAACAACCAGTTTCATATCATAAATAATCATGAATTCAACAATACAAGGAAAATAGAAATACATAAATAGTTTCATTAATTTAGATTATAGGTCCTCGGTCCTAAGTGAAGCAACTTGTACTTATTCTCAAGCATTAGTACCTGAAACATGATGAAAACAAGGTCAACTAAAAAGTTGGTGAGCATACATAGGTTTTGACACATAACCAAGTTTAAAGTATTTTATACAATTCATACGATACACGTGTATAAGGCATTTATGGAGAATCTACAGTTAAACTAAGTGTGTACAATCAAACCTTGTGACTGAGGCATAACACGCAGGTTACCCTAATGTAAAGTCGGTAACAAACACCCTAACCGGGTGGGTTTGTCAGACTCAATAGATCTATCAATGTTAACCGTTGGCTTGTACTGAGTTAATGATTGTACTAATGTCATGTATATGTAGTCTTAACTCATAGCATTCAAGCATAAATCACAAATAACACATAACATCATATTATTGAATTGTATATAAGTAAATGCAAAGAGTTTTAAAGAGTAATCATGTTTCACCCCAAAAGTGCAAAATGTAAAAAGGGGCTACGTAAAACTCACTTGTATTGATGATGTAGGTAGCACTAGACGATAGGTAGCAAAGTGACTCTTGTAAAACACAAATTAACCTAGAGTGCAAATGTATGAACTTGAGTTATTATCATGTACAACGCCTAAGGCAAGTCTAGGGTTTCAATAGGAGTGAGTGTGGGGTCTTGTACAACGAGTTTGTGTTAATATATGTAAAGGATATATGTAATTTGTCATTTGTATTTAAATAAAAGTTTGATATACAAATATAAGTTTCAAAATGTTCAAATAACTTTCAAAGAGAAAATTAATTGTCTTAGAGTTTAAATAATTTAATTAAATAAATTCATTTTATTTATTCCTTTTAATAATAAGATAGTGTGTCAAAGGTGGTGTAAATAAATATGTATGTATATTGAGAAAATTATAATTTTCCCTAGACGTATTTTTAGTATAAAAAGATAATAAATTTAAATAATGAAATCTCTTTTATTTATTTATTCATAAAATGATATGTTCTAAAAAGAGTGGAAATTATAAATATATCTTAAGTTTTATTTGTTTAATTTGGGTTTTAATCCTATTATGCATAATTTAATAGAAAAATTATTTATAAAAGTTTAATTATGAAATAATAGTAAATATATATAGATATATATACTTTTAAAGAAACTTTTAGTAAAGTTTTATAAAAATGGATAATGTAAGAGCATAAATTCAATCTAATAAGCATGATTTATTTATGTTGAAAAAAAATGTGGTGTTAGAACTATTCTAATGATGAAATAATATTAGTTTTAATTTAGACTTTGATTATTTCAGTACCACTTATATCCAAATAGTAGTAAGTTTCATAAAATAATTTTTTTATAATTAATTTGGGGTAAAACAAATGATTTAAAAATATAAACAGACCCTTGGGTTTGAACCCGGGTCTGTTTGGTAGGTGGTAAGCAGGAGAACCACTAGACCAGAGGCACAATATTGTTATTTGAACGGATTCAGATTTGTGTTAAACAATAGCAAGAAGGGAATCTGGGTTTGAGGCTAAAAAGATAGGGTGCGGGGCAGGTTCGAACCCGCGACCTTGCCTTTGTGACGCGTGGGGGTTACCGTGGGGGTTACCGGTAGACCAGGGCGTATGCCATGGCTGTCTACCCACCCGAAAACCTTAAATAAGCAAACCCAAATCACCCCTTCCGTCTTCCATATGAAACCCGAACCCTAGCCCCAATTCAGTCCGAGTTGCTATTAATCGGTCCCAATTTCACGGGGCTTTTAATCTACAGATCAATACGAAACTAAGGGCGCAAACATTACCTGTTTTGGTGAAGTACCGCGCGTAGACGGCTAGAATGACAGAAGCGGTGTTATTGAAGCTCGAACGGGGGTACAGAGGAGATATGCGAGTCAATTGAAGGTTGAGAGAGTTTGAATTGGTCTGAGTGAAGGTGTGAGGATAGTTTGATTCATTCAATTTCATTCTTAAGGCATGATTCGATTAGAGACTGGAAGGTGACAGCTGGCAACGCGAATTTCGCGTCAATTCGACCATTTGCCAATGAATTGGATCGGGAATGTTGTCTGGATTCATATGGACTTGGCCTGCGCGTGATTCCCGGGATTGAACGCGTTTAATTTCTGAATTTTGGCAAGGATTTGACACGGTTTGACTTGGAAAGGTCAACATTGTTCAAATCGGTTTGAATCACAGCATTAACCGCGCAAAGACTGAATTTAGCTGGTAATTGGGCTAGGATTGGACCGATTATTGGTGGAGTGGCCCTGTGGAGTCCATTCCAACATGGATTCGATCAATCGCAGCCCTAAATTGAGGGGTTCTTGGGGATGTTTGACTTCTGGAAGTCAATATAAGTCAAAGAGTTCAAATTCAAGATGAGGGGTTCATATTTCAGGATGTAGGTTCAAATTTGGGAGTTCAAACCATTAACTTATAGTTGTATCAATGTTCATGTGTATGTATGAATACATATATATATATATATATATATAATTTGATCATATATATATATATATATATTTATAAAACATTATGGCTTGCCATATATATATTGGAGTAAAACAATAGGCATTTCAAATCTTTCATATGAATATACATAATGTAAAGAGATTATATGTGTGTGTGTATGAAAAAGAAAACCAAAAATTTGGAATTGCCAGGATGAGGACATTGAAATTGAGACGTTTGTATAACACAATGAATAGAAATTGAAATCACGTTTATTGCATTAGAGTAAATACAATGAGAAAATCTAGGATGTTATATTATCCCCATGTTGAGGGAATTTCGTCCCGAAATTTGGCTATTGGAGATTACTGAATAAGGAAAGAGGTGTGGATTGAGTTTCATTTGATCCTCACGTTCCCAAGTAAACTTAGGACCACGTTTGGATCCTCAATGAACTTTGAAAGTTGGGTTGAGTAGTACGATTGATAACAAGATTCAGGTGTGTTTCTCAAGGTCAGGTATGAATGAATTTAGTTTTGAAATGAACTTAAGGAGAAAACTATCGGATAATAATTTGGATTCTAAAGGTGAAAAGCATTTCTTGGAATGGATTTGATGGGAACTTGATGATCAGGGTTTGTTTAAGATGTATTCTAACATGTTCAAGAATGTCAGTGGATAAGATATTTTCACAAACGTTGGCCCGTCAAACAACATAAAACTTTACGTGGAAAGAATAACGCTACTTCTGATTTTATGACAGGAACACTTATATATAGGAAGTACCAGCGACGTATCCACCATGTCCTTATCATATCACATTAGTTTTGTTACTATATCCCACGATAGGTTTCATGTCATAACACACGACAGATTTCACTATGTCTTCCATGCGCTGGTTTTTATAATTACGTGTGCACCCGTAATTATCCAAATGAGTTGCATGGTCCACATAGTTCATCCCATTGTGTGTGGGGTCCAGGGGGTAACACAAAAACACTTAATTCGTAACTATTACTTTCACGTATGTGTTGCTAACAATAACTATGTACATAGATAGTAGAGCCAATCAGGTACTAAAGAGTAATAACGTGGCATAATTTAGGGTTTCATAGCTTCCTCGTGTTTGAACAAGAATACGTCAAACCCGAGTAGCTTCAAGGTGTTATGGTTTTCAAGTTTGGTGAACAAAATGTATGACCATGCTTCATGTATATTGTGATCAATCAATTGCAACAATTGTAAGTAACCTAGTTTCATGTATAATGTAAACACACAAGTCTTATGTATGATCTAGTGTTATGTAGTTAGTAATCAAATAGGTTTCATGTGTAACGTGAACAACGTGGCATCATGTAACTCAATAGTTTCATATTCAATGCGGTCAATCAAGTATTATGTACCAACCAACCAATTATTATGTATCCTGTGATCAATTTAGTATATGTATATTACAAACAACTATGTTTTATGTATTCTGTAATCAATCCAGAAGAACATGTATTGCAAATAATCAAGTTTCATATAATATGTAATTAGTGTAGCATTGGATATATTGAAAATAACTAGGTTTCATGTATTATGTGATCGTGTTGGGTATATTATGAACGTGCATACGTAAGTTATTGAACTTCGTGTGTGATGTATATTAACGAGTTTTGTATGTGATCGAGTGTTGCGGAGAAGCGTGTTGTTGGCGATCTTGTAAAATGTGGTAGTTAGGTTCTAGCTCCTTAAATCTCGTTGTGGTTTGTAGGGGTGGTTAATGTCTACGCGGAATGGGTCGTCTCTTGAAGTGGTAAGTTCACTCATAGATTATCGAAGGTGCAAGGTAGTGAGGAGGTCCTGAAAATATTCCGAGTAATGTGTTTGCAAATAACTGATTTTTGTTTGTATGTAGGTGGTTGTAATTTGTTCTTGTTTGTAGATAAATAAGGTAGTGAAACTAATGAGTTGGATAATCTAAATAATTGGGCAATTTATAGGAAAACCTTTTTATTAAAATTTTTAATTATTATAAGGAGAATATATATATATATATATATATATATATATATTTTGGAGACATTAATGGCTAAACAATTAAATGTATATTAATTTAGCCAAGATTCAGAAATAATTAATTTAACGAGAACAAGTCATATTTATCAATTTGGAATAATGTTTTTATAAAATAGGTTGTATTAAGTTTTCTCATAAGGTGAAAAGGTTTATTGAAAATTTATATTTCAGATATTATCTAAAAGCTTGATAAATTTTTTTGTTTGAACAAAATAGCGAGGTTGTTTAAATCAAATAATAGTATGAATTGTTTACGAAGGATATTGCCGGTAGTGTACTAAATTGTGGTAAATGAAGAAGGTGGTACTTGGAGAATCTTGATGAAAATATGATGGGTGTAACTTACACCCAACGTGTCAAATCAATGAATAATCACTTTAGATTTGGAATATATAAAATTGATTAAAAGTTGAAAAGTTGAAATGTTAAACATTACTCAAAACATAGGTAAATGGTTCTCAAACTGAAAATTTTAAGACAATAAAAAATGAAATAAAAAAAATTTGTTAACGTCACTTGTAGCTTTCCACTAGAAGGAGGATAATTCCCAAGACGAGCACCGCTATGGTCACTCGAGTAGCCGATCTGGCTTCAGCTTTAGCTGTCTCCGTGCGATGCTCTAGTATTTCTTTTTCGAGGATGGAGATTTGGTGCCCTAATTGGTTTACTAGGCTATCCATTCTTTGTCCTTGCAAGTCGTACATTACCCCCTGCTCCATCCTATGCCTCTCAAATTCTGAGGTCCTTACATATTGGTGTATGTCATTGGTTGGAATTCCCATAACACTAGTGGGTGTTGTGGTATGCCTTACCCAAGGGCTAGGATGGTACGGGTCGGGCATTAGATATGGGTCTCTTAGTGGGTGTGGTAACTGATTGTGGAGATGGGGTGTCTGATACGGGTTTCTGGGTGCGGGTGATCCAGGTGTTCGAAGTCTTGGGCCGGTGTTCCTAATCCAATCTGCACTTACATCAAACATTGGTCTGGCAGCTGGGGGTGTTGGTGACTGATGCACGGGTGTCCCGGTGTCTTCTTCCCAATCAGACTCTTCTCTGGGACGGTATACCGGGGAGGAAGGAGAGTAGAAGTCCATGTCTAGTTGGAAACAATGAAAAGGTTGTAAGTGATAATAAATATTGAGTGTTAAATATAAGAGTTCTCATAGGTTTAGAGTTGGACTACTCATAACACCGAGTCTTCACAATAGTATTTTAGAAATACACTTGACCTATAAGCAATGCATCCCTGAGGAGAATTCCCAGGAAAGAGGGGTGGGTCACTAAGACACACTTAAGTACCCTGTCTTTCCTTAGCCAGAATCCCTCATGGGCTTACATAATCTTCCAGCCATCATGTATTAATAACACTATTGTTTGGCTCATGGTCATGATGAGAATTTGTTGTGGACTGGGCTTTGAGGCCCAAAGGTAAGGTTTCATGCATTTTAGTGGCTTCTTCTTCTTGGAGGATAGATGGGCTTCTTAGCTTATTATTGATGGACGTTAGGCCCAAAAGTTTAATTTTTTTGTTCACAAGAGATGGTGGTATTATGTACGTGAGTTCAAAGGTGTATGAAGAATTTGGTGTGTATGTGTGTATGTTAAACTTAGGATAGCACTTAATAAAACACATAGGTAGCTTATAGGTAATAATGAATGTAAGCACAAGAGTTATCAAGTAGTGTTTTGCTTGCCCTCAAGCAAAGTCTTTTGCTTCAAATCCCCATTTCAAAATCTCAAACAATTGTTTTAACTAAACATAAGCTAAGGTCCAAGATCATGCAAGATTCATAAGAATTATACTCTCAATAGATTTACAATCCAACAAACAATCGATGATTTTATTAAACAACAGGAGACACTTGAACGAGTTTAACTCGTATCCAGTTATGGCTTTGCATGCACACACCCCTCACAATCGATCATTCCACTCGGATTCATAGATGGACTAGCGATGATGTGCTAGTATTTTTCACTCGAAACCAAACAATGAATCACATTATCATATGCTTGCATATTGATCACATCTCCACCTATCAACACAACTAAAACGCACAAATCAAAAGGTCTTTGAAGGGTTGTAATGTAGGCTAGGGTTACGGGTATGGATAAGGAATTTTTTTTTAAAGTGGCTAAAGGTGAGTGGAATTCAACTAATGAAGTTACAAATTAAATCTAAAACTTTCAAATCTCTTCTATGGGTATAAATGACCCATCAACACTAAAGTTCTTATTTTTTCCAACTATCAAATGAAACTTGAGTTAAACTGACCCAATAACATCTTTTATTGTAGCTCAAACTAATACTCAAAACCTTTGGGCAAATGTTGACCCAATACTATTTTTGTATTTCTTTTTCATTCAATTTTTTTAATGCAATTGCAACCGCAACTACAACAATCTAAGTTATTTGAATTCCAACTCACGGGTTTAAAAAGAAAAGGCTAAAAGGCGAATGAGTTAATGTTGTGGGTTTGTCAACAGAAAAGGTATAAGCTCAGAATGGGCATCTAGTGAATATTAACGGGTAAAGGCATAACAAATGGCTAAAAATAAAAAGGTTTCTCCTAATGCCTTTATCATTTTTGTGCAATCAATTTGTTCAAGGTTTCCACATGTATCAACATTATGCAAGTTCTAAAATGTGAAACAAAGTGGCTAAACACTCAAACAAGAGAATATGTAATCAATTTGGCTCAAAATCTCACAAAAACGGTGGGAAATAGGTTACCGACATGTGCATGCGAACCATCACCTTCAACTTTGTTACTCCCGAATTCAACATTTCCAAATTTATTTTTTTTTCATTTGTTGGAAAGACTTAATCAAGTACTTAGTGAATTAACCATGACCAAAGACCTCTACCAAACACTTTGTAAAACAATTATCAAAAAATTTGTATGGTTTCCAAGATTTCCCACATCCCCAAATTTGTATGGCTTGTCAAACTACCCCAATCAAAATCGCGACCATCGCCCATGAGTTACCGGGCAAACCAGTGTCCTCGGACACGGTTTGCCGGTTGCCGAGGACCAGCGACCAATATCTCGCTTGTGTATATTAATTAACGGGTACACACATAACCAGCGATGGGCAGTAGCCCGGCTGGTTATGCGTGTGTGTGTTTGATCCTGAGGTCGCGGGTTCGATCCCGGTTGGCCTTCGGCCCAATTTTTTTATTCTGTTTTTATTTTATTTATTTATTTTAACTTATTTTAACATTCTTTTTATACAATAAAAACTAAAACGAGTCGGTTTACTCGTTCGTTTATTCCGGAAACCACTAAAATTCTTTTATACATATTTAACCCACAAAAACTTTTATAAAATAATAAATATTATATTTTTATAAATTTGTTAAAATAGTTTAAACTTACAAAAAAAATATATATAATAATAATGATAATATAAATAAATAAATAAATAGGAACTTTTATAAATACATAATAACTACTTATTTAAAAATGAAATATTTTAACAATATATATATATAATTTTTAAGTTAAAGTTTTACCAAGTCATTATTATTTTCTACCGTATTTTATACAAATAAATATTAAAGGATATTATTATAAAACCCATACACATTTAAATACGAATACGCACATACAAATAAAACATACAATAATACTTATCTATCCACATAGGATTTCATCGTGCTTAGGTTTCAACGTCCTTATCACCCGCACTCGTGGATTATCATATCCGCTAGCCAGGTGAGTTACGTAGCCCCTATTTTACATTTTTACGCATTTTGGGGTGAAACATTATACATGCTACTCACTTTGTTTATACGTGTTATACATGTGGACTATATGCTTATTATCTTGGGTGTACATACATTTACTTTAAACATAAGAAAACCAACGATAATATTAATAGATCTATTGTGCCTGACCAGCCCACCCGGTTAGGGTGTTTATTACTGCATACTCGGATATATCCACGTGTTATATTCAAACATATCGGATATAGTGGGTAACTATATTCAAACATACCGGACTTAGCTGTTGTGCTATGTTCAAGCGCGTCAATCAAGATTTGAATTGTGATTAGATAAATGATACACCATATATATACTATGTTTAACAAGATAAACAATTGAGTTGCAAAACGTTTTTATCTACTACTTATCGGAATTACAAAACCTACGTACTGTAACATCCCAAATTCTCTACAACATAAAACACGCAATTTCTATTAGGATTATGGGTGCCAAAGAGCTAAAGTGTGTTACAATGGTTCAACAACAAATTAAAACAAAAAGGGGAGAAAGTGTAAGTTCTTTTAAAAGATAAGGGCCAGAAATGAAAACCTCATTAAACCTAAAACCTATTTCACGTATTCCAGCCGCCATTGCCATTTCACATGAATTCTCTTTCCTTTGCACCTGTAAATCAAAACCAAAGCACCCTCACAACCGGTTAACCCTATTCCAACCATTTAGCCGCACATCTTGCTCGATATCAATGGAGAAGCTCATGGGGGAGATCTATTCGGGTCAGAGTCACGCAAGACGGAAGGGAGCGATGGGTATGATGATAGAGTTCAGAATAGTAGTTTCGGGTGGATGGTGATGGTCCGAATGGTGGCTACTGTGGTGGTGACGGGTTCATGGTGATGGTCCGAGTGGTGGCTCACAGCAGTGGTTTCGGGTATGGTGATGGCGACGAGATTTTGGCAGCAGCAGTGAGTTCTTGTTCACGGCAGTAGATTCGGGTATTGGTTTAGCAGCTGAAGTTTCGATATGAGGATGATAGTAGTTTCGATGATGGTGATCCTGTGATAATAGTTTCGATGGTAATGGTGATGATAAATGCCTAGATAGTAGTTTCGATGGTTATGATTCAAGATATTAGTTTCGATGATGATGATTATGTTATTAGTTTCGATGATGAAACAGTAGTTTCGATGATGATGATTTAGTAGTTTCGATGATGATAATAATGGATAAGGTTCGGGTCGGGTCTCGGTTATATTTCAGGATCGTGTTCGGGAAGGTATATCCTTTATAACTCGTAGACATTAATTGTTATTATTAGTCGGGTTACGAATAACGTATTTGAGGACGTATAGCAATGGCTTTAAATGATAAAGGATAACCGACAAGAGGTCAATTATTTGGATAAATGAATATTTAATAAATATAGAAAAATGGATATTTATGATGGAAGTTAGAACCCGATCATTATGGATAATTATTGGTTATGATTTGATAATAGAAATGGACAATTAATATTGTCGGGTTTTAGATAAAAACAAGCGGGACTCTGTCCGATCTTCGTTAGATTAAAGAAGTGTATTTTTACAACTTAGACGTCCTCCTTACAAGTTCGGGAAATAAGACTGATGTATCGAAACTACCAAGTTTCGACATAACCCACCTATCGAAACTACTAAGTTCGATATAAGCAACCTATCGAAACTACTAAAGTTTCGATATAATCCACTGATCGAAACTACCAAGTTTCGATATAACCCTAAGAATAGAAATGTTTAATGTCGCTTAGGTTCATTGTCTTATCTGGTATGACTTGATTATACAGATTGTATGTGACATCTAGAGACGCCTACTGGCCAGTGATAGTATCTCAGGACCCGCCTATCAGGTGAGTTCTATGTGCCCCCTATATGCTACGTGCAAATGATTTTAAATGTTTTGGGGCTGGAATGTATACATGATATGAATGAATGTTATGTTATGTGCTATGTGACAATTCATGCTGAATATAGGTATGACAAGTATGTTTTTAAATAAAGAAATGAAAGCATGGCATAGTACATAAGAATGAAATCTTGCTTTATATCTATGTATATATTGCTTGCCAAGTATGAAAAGAATGACACAAAGAGTAAGAACGAAATCTTGCTTTATATCTATGTATATATTGCTTGCCAAGTATGAAAAGAATGGTATAACGTAAATAAATGAAATCTTGCTTTATAAATATATATATTGCATGCTAAGAATGTAAGTATACGTTATGGACGGAAACGAAGCTAACGGCTACTACGGTAGACGGACGACCACTTGACTATTATGCAGCTAGAGAAGGAAGTCTAGAAAGTTAGACTAATTAAAGGCCACTACGGTGGAGTAAGTCGCTAAAACAATATGCGGCTGCATAATTAGCTCAAGTGGGAAACGGATGCCTTAGGGCAGACGGGCGAATATGACGGACTACGACGGTAGGACGGTAAAGATATGACGGACTACTTCGGTAGGACGGTAAAGATATGACGGACTACTTCTGTAGGACGGTAAAGATATGACGGACGGTTTCTAGTGCCGGACGGTTAAGTAAAAGGGCTACGACGGTAGCTCGAGGGCGTATGTCTTTGTGATATACGTACCGTAAGATGGGTTGATCACCCTTATGTGTATGACCAATAAATGGTAAAGAAAGTAAAGGTGAATGCATATCTATGTAATCACGTAAGAAAGATAAAGAAAGAATGGTAAGAAAAGTGAAAGAAAAAGGGTGAACGCATGTATATATATATGTAATCACATTATTAAAGAAAAGAAAGATGAAAGAAAAGCAAAAGTTATGAATACGTATTTATATGAATGACTTTATAATAATGTTTACTTATGAAGTAAAGAAAAGAATGTTTATATCTAAACGCATTAAACTAGAACTCACCAGCGTTAGCTGACTTTAGTATACATTTCAGGTAAGAGAAAGAAGGGTCGTGCGAAGGCGTGATGACTACCCGGCGTATGACTGACATCCCACTTTGATTTATGTTAAGACAATGTTATCTTATGTTTAAAATTAAGACTTCCGCTGTTTATATACTCGAATGATGAATGCTTCCGCTGTGTTTGAATGTTTTTAATTAATAGTTCAGTAATGATGACTATGTTTATGAGTAAATCCAACAAGTGAGGTTACCCGGGAAAGGGGCCTTACAAGTTGGTATCAGAGAAATAGTTTGAGAGATTCAGACACCCCTAAATGTCTGAACTCAAGCTGATAATGGGACCAACGCAAGGATGTCAGTACGGGTAGCCAACGCCAACGCCAAAACAAGTAAGTAAGTAGCAAGTTTAATACTTGTAGTTCAGGGTAGATGCCTTAACATAGAGCACATGCCTTAAATATCAATGTCACTACTAATATGAATAGTTACACATAGCACATACGATGGTAGACGATTTGAACACATAAGTACAGTAAATGTTTAATAACACGTAGCTACTGTTATTAAGCTTTTGCTGTATAAGTGTGCCTCGATTTGTCATCCGCCGTATGTATTAGTCACAGAGAGTGAAAGAGGTGTTAGCATAGTACTACGAAAGACTCACGAATGATAAGAACGGTGCGATCCATGTGAAATGAATCACAAACAACGAGCAGAAGTTCGATAGACTAAAACGAAAGAAAGATGACAGATTATCAACGGTCCAAGTAGACCAGTAACGAACAGTCATGAGTGACTCCTGTTAACTAGGAGTTCAGAAAGGGAAGAAGGATACATGGACTAGGCACTGTTCATAGAAGACATTCACTTTATGAAGCATGATAAGAAGAGTCAGGAATTCACGAGTAAGGTAAGTTGGCGATTACGTCAGGATCCACGTAATTGTGAAGTTACAGGTGCTCGTGCATACTATTGAACCTTATCATGTGGATTAATACACATGTCACCAAAAACAATTAAATCACTCCAAGCAGGACTATGAGATTAGTCACTTAAGTAATGAAGATCGCAACAGATTAGCAAGACGAATGATGACAACAACGGCATAACAACGGTGGAACGAGAAGGAACGAGGCTTAAATGGAGTTGCTGAAGTTGAGTAACACTAAGGAACAAGTTTAGAAATCTGAAGAAACCTGGTTCGGAACCTGATGCAACAAGTAACAAAGTAATAAGTCAAGCAAAGAAAAAGGAACAGGAAAAATTGCACCGAAAGAGAATTAGTATGAGGACGATAAGAGAGTCTATCAAGCCCAGTGAGAAAATTTCTTCGCATGACAAACCGCGAACGACGAGACTGATTAAGTAGAATTTGAAGAACTCGACACTTGTTTGATTCAAATCGAGAAAGTAGCTGTCAAGGATCACAAGTTAGCACGAGATGTGAGTACTACATATGTTAGATGAACATACGTTTAGAAACTACTTCTGAACATGAATTGTCAATGCTTAACGCAAACGCGATACGATGAATGACCGTGGACCTACGGTCAAGTGTACATAAAAGTGAAGGAAATAACCATACAACTATATGTTCAAAGAAAATACGAGTACTAGAATGCACAAATGACATTTTTCCATGAAGCATACAATCCTAGATAAACTACTAAGAGTATTCACTCAGATGAGAAAATAGATATATCAACGACAACAAATGACTGGAACCACGATGCTAATAAGGGTGTGCAGGCAAAACCAAATGAAAACAGATCCAACCTAGGGTTTGAATGTTTAGAATAAATGTGAAGTTCAAGTTCCGAACAAATATGTGAAGAAAGAAATGAGTACTAGCAAGGCCTAAAGAGTCAGAAAACACTCTACAGTGATTAAGACAAGACAATAGAACGTGACTACTCAAATTGAAAAGCCAATAAGGAACACAATGAGACTAGAAATGAAAGGAATGATAGAGTATCACCGCACGTGTCATCTATTTGTAATGAAACCTAGGAACGTAATTCTAAAAGAATCACATACAGAAAATTTTAATGATCACGAAAAGTAGAAAATGTATATTTTGGTCATAAGGGATGCCAATCCCTAAGACTATTCAATGGTACAAAGAACAGATAGTGCATAATAGACTAATTATGAGAAATGTGAAACCATGACGATTATGTTTTAAAGAAAGGCAAGAAGGGAGTTACGTGTACAGGAGTATGAATGTAAGGATTGCCTATCTAGTATTCCGTCTGAATGAATACCTTCTCTGGAAGTTAAGTATGATAGAGTAATGCTTCTAATGGTTCCTTCGTGAACGAAACGTTCCTTTGGGGACGCAATGATACGGTTCCTTCGAGAACGAAATGACAAGGTTCCTTCGGGAACAAACTGATATGGTTCCTTCGGGAACAAGATGATGGGATTCCTTTGGGAACGAGATAGCAGGATTCATTCGGGAACGACATGGTATGGCCCTTCATGGGCAAATGCACCAAGGATAATTTATGAGGTACACGTAATAACCAAAGCAACTTAGAAATAGAATGATAACAACTGTCTAGGGCACAAAGTAGATGATTTAAACTAGATCCCAGGCTACCAAAGAGACACTTCCAAGTGTTGAGAGGAATCCATGACTTGCTTAACATGTCAGATTCACGCAAGTGCTTGGTGGATCCGAGTTAAGTCCATCCATGAGACACGCTCAAGAGTAAAGTAGGTTAAACTATTCACCCTAACATTCGAGATGTTAGTTACAGAGAAGAAGAGGTAGTAGGGACATGAAAGCCCTAATTACAAGCAGTCTAGGAATGGCATTGAATGATCACCATAACACGAGACATGCCAATTTACAAGAACCTAAGTGGTTACTCAGTCATGTGATGCAAAGAGTAAATTTTGTTACGAGAAACACCGAATTTCGAGGACGAAATTCTTATAAGGAGGGTAGACTTGTAACATCCCAAATTCTCTACAACATAAAACACGCAATTTCTATTAGGATTATGGGTGCCAAAGAGCTAAAGTGTGTTACAATGGTTCAACAACAAATTAAAACAAAAAGGGGAGAAAGTGTAAGTTCTTTTAAAAGATAAGGGCCAGAAATGAAAACCTCATTAAACCTAAAACCTATTTCACGTATTCCAGCCGCCATTGCCATTTCACATGAATTCTCTTTCCTTTGCACCTGTAAATCAAAACCGAAGCACCCTCACAACCGGTTAACCCTATTCCAACCATTTAGCCGCACATCTTGCTCGATATCAATGGAGAAGCTCATGGGGGAGATCTATTCGGGTCAGAGTCACGCAAGACGGAAGGGAGCGATGGGTATGATGATAGAGTTCAGAATAGTAGTTTCGGGTGGATGGTGATGGTCCGAATGGTGGCTACTGTGGTGGTGACGGGTTCATGGTGATGGTCCGAGTGGTGGCTCACAGCAGTGGTTTCGGGTATGGTGATGGCGACGAGATTTTGGCAGCAGCAGTGAGTTCTTGTTCACGGCAGTAGATTCGGGTATTGGTTTAGCAGCTGAAGTTTCGATATGAGGATGATAGTAGTTTCGATGATGGTGATCCTGTGATAATAGTTTCGATGGTAATGGTGATGATAAATGCCTAGATAGTAGTTTCGATGGTTATGATTCAAGATATTAGTTTCGATGATGATGATTATGTTATTAGTTTCGATGATGAAACAGTAGTTTCGATGATGATGATTTAGTAGTTTCGATGATGATAATAATGGATAAGGTTCGGGTCGGGTCTCGGTTATATTTCAGGATCGTGTTCGGGAAGGTATATCCTTTATAACTCGTAGACATTAATTGTTATTATTAGTCGGGTTACGAATAACGTATTTGAGGACGTATAGCAATGGCTTTAAATGATAAAGGATAACCGACAAGAGGTCAATTATTTGGATAAATGAATATTTAATAAATATAGAAAAATGGATATTTATGATGGAAGTTAGAACCCGATCATTATGGATAATTATTGGTTATGATTTGATAATAGAAATGGACAATTAATATTGTCGGGTTTTAGATAAAAACAAGCGGGACTCTGTCCGATCTTCGTTAGATTAAAGAAGTGTATTTTTACAACTTAGACGTCCTCCTTACAAGTTCGGGAAATAAGACTGATGTATCGAAACTACCAAGTTTCGACATAACCCACCTATCGAAACTACTAAGTTCGATATAAGCAACCTATCGAAACTACTAAAGTTTCGATATAATCCACTGATCGAAACTACCAAGTTTCGATATAACCCTAAGAATAGAAATGTTTAATGTCGCTTAGGTTCATTGTCTTATCTGGTATGACTTGATTATACAGATTGTATGTGACATCTAGAGACGCCTACTGGCCAGTGATAGTATCTCAGGACCCGCCTATCAGGTGAGTTCTATGTGCCCCCTATATGCTACGTGCAAATGATTTTAAATGTTTTGGGGCTGGAATGTATACATGATATGAATGAATGTTATGTTATGTGCTATGTGACAATTCATGCTGAATATAGGTATGACAAGTATGTTTTTAAATAAAGAAATGAAAGCATGGCATAGTACATAAGAATGAAATCTTGCTTTATATCTATGTATATATTGCTTGCCAAGTATGAAAAGAATGACACAAAGAGTAAGAACGAAATCTTGCTTTATATCTATGTATATATTGCTTGCCAAGTATGAAAAGAATGGTATAACGTAAATAAATGAAATCTTGCTTTATAAATATATATATTGCATGCTAAGAATGTAAGTATACGTTATGGACGGAAACGAAGCTAACGGCTACTACGGTAGACGGACGACCACTTGACTATTATGCAGCTAGAGAAGGAAGTCTAGAAAGTTAGACTAATTAAAGGCCACTACGGTGGAGTAAGTCGCTAAAACAATATGCGGCTGCATAATTAGCTCAAGTGGGAAACGGATGCCTTAGGGCAGACGGGCGAATATGACGGACTACGACGGTAGGACGGTAAAGATATGACGGACTACTTCGGTAGGACGGTAAAGATATGACGGACTACTTCTGTAGGACGGTAAAGATATGACGGACGGTTTCTAGTGCCGGACGGTTAAGTAAAAGGGCTACGACGGTAGCTCGAGGGCGTATGTCTTTGTGATATACGTACCGTAAGATGGGTTGATCACCCTTATGTGTATGACCAATAAATGGTAAAGAAAGTAAAGGTGAATGCATATCTATGTAATCACGTAAGAAAGATAAAGAAAGAATGGTAAGAAAAGTGAAAGAAAAAGGGTGAACGCATGTATATATATATGTAATCACATTATTAAAGAAAAGAAAGATGAAAGAAAAGCAAAAGTTATGAATACGTATTTATATGAATGACTTTATAATAATGTTTACTTATGAAGTAAAGAAAAGAATGTTTATATCTAAACGCATTAAACTAGAACTCACCAGCGTTAGCTGACTTTAGTATACATTTCAGGTAAGAGAAAGAAGGGTCGTGCGAAGGCGTGATGACTACCCGGCGTATGACTGACATCCCACTTTGATTTATGTTAAGACAATGTTATCTTATGTTTAAAATTAAGACTTCCGCTGTTTATATACTCGAATGATGAATGCTTCCGCTGTGTTTGAATGTTTTTAATTAATAGTTCAGTAATGATGACTATGTTTATGAGTAAATCCAACAAGTGAGGTTACCCGGGAAAGGGGCCTTACACGTACTCACCAACTTTTTAGTTGACACTTGATTTAAATAATGTTTCAGGTTTGGATATGTGATTGCTTGCCGAAGGTTCCTCCACTTAAGAACTATGGACCTAGTTAAATAAATCAATGTTTTGAACTAGACTAGGTTATTTGAAATGTATTGTATTTGGATCTTTGTTGTCTTTAAATTTAATTAATGAATTATGCAACCTTTTAGTTATCATGTGCTTTTGAACAATCATTTCATTGTCCGCCTCGATGATTCCGCCATCGGTCGGGGTGTGACATATTGGTATCAGAGCCATGGTTATAGGGAATTAGGTTATTAGACACCATGACCTAGACTATAACCCTAGGACTCCCTTTTATGTGTTATGTGCTAAATGATTAATTGTTATGTGAATTATTTGTAGTTAGGTATTATTTGAATTTTCCCAAGTTTGGTACATGAGGCTTACACATACAAGGCTTAAATACATGATACATACTTGACAAACAAACTTATGCAAACAAATACACTACTTATCCTTATCCATACTCTTTCCTAATCCATATTAATTGCAACATTCCTACACTTTTTATACTCATAGACTCTCAAGTCTATTAAAATCTTGAAAATCTCGTCAACGACTTAATTTCTTGAAACCAGTAAAGGACACGTGCAATCTGGAAGGGTGACACCTGTACATTGGGTTTTCTGTCTAGGAAAGCATTTCGTATAAATCCAAATAAACGGACCCGTATGCTTTCCTGGGAATTCCTGAAGTGAGTGTTTACCTATAGGCTAAAGCATGTCTCCTTGAAAGTTTTGAGGAATTATTTAACGTTGATAAGTCAATGTATTCGCAAGGATACGATCCAAACTTAAACTCAAAATTTGGGGACATTATAGCAAGATAGGAAGAACTAGACGAACATGCAAAGCAAATCATTATTACGGGTGCACACGTAATAACGATTTGTAGTGCATGCAAGTCCCGACAATTCCTATTACGCGAATAATGATCTATAACATAATGTTCTATCCGGAGTAGATGGCTTAGTTTCCCCCCATCAACTTTGAATAAATACACATGCACTGGCACGCGTCATGATGAATCCCGCTTTTCTGCTTACATTATTTCCCACTATAACTCATATATATCCATCTTATCTAAAATGTCATTGTCTTTTCTTATGGTGTTAGAATGCCTCCTCGACGTGCAAACTCTAGCACTTCCAACCCGGATCTTACTACTCTCCTTGCCCAGCTGGTGGGGCAAATGACCCAAGCCAATAACAACAGTGACGGGTCTCACAACATCCAAGGAAATGGTGGTACCAACCCGCCTCAATGCACGTTTAAGCACTTTAACTCGTGCAATCCTACAAAATTTTTCGGGACTGAAGGTGCTACCGACCTACTACAATGGTTTGAAAGCATGGAAAGCAAATTCCTAAACAGTGACTGTCCCGATAATCTTCGGGTTCGCTATGCCACAAGTGTACTTCAAAAGAGAGCCCTCACCTGGTGGAACGGTGAGAAACGCACTCGTGGTGTTGAGGTTGCTACATCTTTATCATGGGATGATCTGAAGAAAGCCATGACTGATGAATTTTGTCCTCAAAATTAAATGAGGAAGCTCGAGACTGAGTTTTGGGATCTTGCCCAAGACAGCGGGGATAATCTGGCTTACACCACCCGATTTCAAGAGCTGAGCCTATTGGTGCCTCATATGATCACTCCCCTTGCTCGTGAACTTGAAAAATACATAGGCGGGCTGCCTATGCAAATTCAAGATGCTGTGTTAGGAAGCAATCCTCCTACACTTGAAGCTGCTATCCGTCTATCCGCTACACTATCCGACAACCATGTCAAAGCCGGAACCTTAACAAGAAAGGGTTCCAAGAAGGTTGTCTCCACTCTTGCGGCCGTCAAAGATGTAAAACCCAAGTCTTCTAACCGCAACAAGAAACGAAAAGGTCGAAACTTCGCAGCCGTAAATCCCGATGTACCTGCTATTCAAGTGGCCCCTTTGGGTCAAAACCCGAAACCTTATCTGGGCCCAAATCCCCAATGCCAGACCTGCAAGTACCATCATCCTGCCAACTTACCATGCCGATTGTGTTCAAGCTGTGGACGATATGGACACATGGTCACTACTTGCCGTACCCGTCCTCCCGTCCATCAAGCTGCTCCAGCCAACCGTCCAATCTATCTGGCACCTCTCAATGGTCAGGCATGTTACGAATGTGGAGATCCAAACCATTTCCGTGACCGATGCCCAAAACTTCATCATCAAGGTGGTCCTCAAGGACGAGCGTTTAATATAAACGCTAATGAGGCTCAAGCAAACAACGACGTGATAAACGGTACGTTTCTCATAAACAATCATTATGCATCCATTTTATTTGATACCGGTGCCGATAGGAGTTTTGTGTCTCTTACCTTTGAATCTCGACTTGCTAAACAAAGAACGAAACTTGACAATTCTTATTCCGTGGAGATAGCAAACGGAAAATCTATTACTATAAATTTTGTTATCCGCAACTGCAATCTCGAGCTTAATAATCATGAATTCTCTGTTGATCTCCTTCCAATGCAATTGGGAAGCTTCGATGTTATAATTGGCATGGACTGGTTATCCAAGCACCATGCCGAGGTTATTTGCTACGAAAAGTGCATTCGTATACCTCTCCCTTCGGGCGACACGTTAGTTATTTTCGGTGAAAAACCGTGTCATGGTCTTCAACTCATGTCTTGCACATTGGCACAAAAGTACCTACGGAAAAAGTGCGTTGCCTTCTTGGCCCACGTAGTTGACACGAAAGACAAGGGTAAGAAATTGCAAGATATTCCGATCATTCGAGACTTTCCCGAAGTATTCCCCGAGGATTTACCCGGCCTTCCTCCTCCTAGACAAGTAGAGTTTCGTATTGACCTTGTGCCCGGAGCAACTCCCGTGGCAAAAGCTCCCTATCGTCTTGCACCTTCCAAGATGCAAGAGCTCGCAAGTCAATTACAAGAACTCTCATCTAAAGGATTTATCCACCCGAGCCATTCACCTTGGGGTGCTCCCGTGCTGTTCGTAAAGAAAAAGGATGGATCGTTTCGAATGTGCATCGATTATCGTGAACTCAACAAGCTTACAATTAAGAACCGTTATCCTTTACCCCGTATCTACGATCTTTTCGATCATCTTCAAGGTTCAACATGTTTCTCCAAGATTGACCTTCGTTCCGGATACCATCAACTTCGTGTTCTCGATGAAGACATTCCGAAGACTGCCTTTCGGACTAGATATGGTCACTACGAGTTCATGGTCATGCCCTTCGGTTTGATTAATGCACCTGCGGTCTTCATGGACCTCATGAACCGTGTATGCAAACCTTATTTGGACAAGTTCGTGATCGCTTTCATTGACGACATTCTCATCTATTCTAAAATGAAAGCGGAGCATGAACAACATCTTCGTTTAATTTTGGAACTCTTGAAGAAAGAACAACTATACGCCAAGTTCTCCAAGTGTGAATTCTGGCTAAAGGAAGTTCAATTTTTGGGACATATAGTCAACGATAAGGGAATTCATGTGGACCCGGCAAAGATCGAGGCGGTAAAGAATTGGAGTACTCCTAAGACTCCTACCGAGATTCGTTCATTCCTTGGACTAGCAGGTTACTATCGTCGCTTCATCTCAAATTTCTCCAAGATTGCGGTCCCATTCACTGCCTTGACTCACAAAGGTAAGCCTTACGAATGGGGACCCAAGCAAGAGGAAGCTTTTCAAACTCTCAAGCATAAGCTCTGCAATGCTCCTATTCTAACTCTTCCTAGTGGTAATGACGACTTTGTCGTTTATTGCGATGCATCCAACCAAGGTCTTGGATGTGTTCTTATGCAACGTGGCCAAGTAATTGCATACGCATCACGTCAGCTCAAAATCCACGAGAAGAACTATACGACCCATGATCTCGAGCTTGGTGCTGTCGTTTTCGCCTTGAAAATTTGGAGACACTATCTTTATGGCACCAAATGCGTGGTTTTCACCGACCACAAAAGCCTCCAGCATATTTTCAATCAAAAAGAGCTTAATATGAGGCAACGTCGATAGATTGAACTTCATAACGACTACGACTGCGAGATTCGCTACCACCCCGGCAAAGAAAATGTTGTAGCCGACGCCTTGAGTCGTAAAGAACGTATCATGCTTCATAGTGTTTGTATCCATAACGATATCCAAGCCCGTATTCTCAAAGCACAACACACCTCGGTTACCGAGGGAAACATGTATCAAGAGATGGCATGTGGTGTAGAACTCTTGCTAGAAACCAAAGCCAACGGTCTATTATATTACTTGGACCGTATCTGGTTTCCCGATCGCGACGACCTTCGTATATTTTTGATGAACGAGTCCCACAAAACTCGATATTCGGTACATCCCGGAGCTGATAAGATGTACATGGGTCTTCGTCAGCAATATTGGTGGCCCGACATGAAAAAGGATATTGCCCTCTTTGTGGCAAAATGCTTAACTTGTTCTAAAGTGAAGGCCGAACACCAGAAGCCTTCCGGACTCCTCGAACAACCTGAAATCCCCGTGTGAAAGTGGGAGAACCTTGCTATGGGCTTCATCACCAAACTCCCACGCACTTCTAGTGGGCACGATAGTATCTGGGTTATTATCGACCGACTTACAAAGTCTGCTCATTTCTTGCTTATTCGTGAGGACTATCGAATCGAGAAATTGGCTCGGATCTACATTGATGAAATTGTGAGTCGTCACGGAATCCCTTTGAACATCATCTCCGATCGTGATTCGCGTTTTACTTCCCGATTTTGGCAATCATTACAATCTGCGCTTGGTACTCGTTTTGACTTAAGTACGGCTTACCATCCTCAAACTGATGGACAAACCGAGCGAACAATCCAAACTCTCGAGGATATGCTTAGAGCTTGTGTCATTGACTTTGGTGGCAATTGGGATTCTCACCTACCACTGATCGAATTTTCCTACAACAACAGCTACCACACAAGTATTAACATGGCACCGTTTGAAGCTCTTTATGGACGGAAATGTCGTTCACCGATTTGTTGGAACGAAATTGGTGAAGCACAAATCACCGGTCCCGAGCTTATCCAAGAGACCACCGATAAAATCTCTCTTATCCGTGACAACATTCGAGTAGCAAGGAGTCGGCAAAAGAGCTATGCCGATAAAAGACGAAAACCCTTGGAATTTCAAGTTGGGGATATGGTTCTCCTAAAAGTATCACCTTGGAAAGGCGTAGTCCGATTTGGAAAGAAAGGAAAACTTGCACCTCGATATGTGGGTCCATTCAAGATACTCGAAAGGGTAGGAAAAGTGGCCTACAAACTCGATCTTCCTTCGGAACTAAACAACGTTCATCCGACCTTTCATGTATCTAATTTGAAAAAGTGTCTAGCTGACGAAAATCTCCACATCCCTCTTGATGAAGTGCGTATTGACGAGAAAATGCACTTTGTTGAAAAACCCATGGAAATCATGGATCGAGAAGTCAAGAAACTCAAGCGTAGCCGCATCCCCATTGTAAAGGTCCGTTGGGAGTCTAAACGTGGACCCGAGTTCACTTGGGAACGTGAAGACCTAATGAAGACCAAGTATCCACATCTCTTTTCATAGCCTCCACTAGTTGAATTTCGGGGCGAAATTCCTTTAACATGGGGAGACTGTGACGTTTCGGATTTTCCATTCGCGCACTTGTAATATAATTATCGTGTAATCATTCTCAAATTAAATAAAATACGAGTTTTTATTTAGTTTTATACAAATAGGTATTTTCATTTTACGGATTTAAATTAATTAAAATTTTATAAGTTTAAAACTTATATAAAATTTTATATAAAAAAATCTAAATTTAAAGGTTGCATATTTAATAAAAATAACCTATTTAAATAAGATAAATAACTTTTATAAAAATTATTTATAATAATAATAAAATAAGTTTATAAAATATATTTGAAATTAAAACAAAATCATAGGAATTTATTTTTATAAAAGTTGAGGGGTTGTTTTGAAAATTTTCAAACTAGAAGGTTTTAAGATAAAATCTGTTGAGGGACTATTACTGTACAAATCAAACTACAAGGATTCACCCGTAATTATCTCAGGGGTCGAATTAAAACAAAATCAAACTACAGGGACTGAAACTACCAAATTGCAAATCGACTTTCCGGTCACCCCCTACGTTTGTCCGGCGGTCCGAGCTATTTTCCGGCGAACCCCCGACACGTCTGTTCCCTGCACCTCGACAACAAATTTTGGTCTCCCTGACCTCGTCGTTCCCACGCGAGCAAAAGCCCCCGACCAATTGGTCTCCCCAACATACGGATCGTCTGATCCTGTTGGTGGCCGAGAACCCATGCCACGAATTCGAGCCTGACAGTCAACCTCCACGCGTGCTTGATAGCTCGTTAGCTTCGTCTCGTCCAGAAGAATGTCTGGACATACTCAATTTCACGTTTGGTCATAAGGTTTGAGCTCGGCTATAAATAGCCATCTTCGGACCTGCTCGAGCTCGCTACCCCTCTTCCACCCACTCTCACTTCAAATTGAAGACACCATTACATTCGTCGTCTCTGAGTGAAGCTGTGACCAAGGTTTTAGAGGCTAATTCCATCCAGAAGCTCGATCCCCATTCTTGACATTTTCGGATTTAAGCTTCTGCCGACCAGACCCTTCGCGACCAGGTTCGAGCCTCAATTTGGTCCCTTTACCTTCTGTTATCGCTTGTCAAACTACCCCAATCAAAATCGCGACCATCGCCCATGAGTTACCGGGCAAACCAGTGTCCTCGGACACGGTTTGCCGGTTGCCGAGGACCAGCGACCAATATCTCGCTTGTGTATATTAATTAACGGGTACACACATAACTAACGATGGGCAGTAGCCCGGCTGGTTATGCGTGTGTGTGTTTGATCCTGAGGTCGCGGGTTCGATCCCGGTTGGCCTTCGGCCCAATTTTTTTATTCTGTTTTTATTTTATTTATTTATTTTAACATTCTTTTTATACAATAAAAACTAAAACGAGTCGGTTTACTCGTTCGTTTATTCCGGAAACCACTAAAATTCTTTTATACATATTTAACCCACAAAAACTTTTATAAAATAATAAATATTATATTTTTATAAATTTGTTAAAATAGTTTAAACTTACAAAAAAAATATATATAATAATAATGATAATATAAATAAATAAATAAATAAATAGGAACTTTTATAAATACATAATAACTACTTATTTAAAAATGAAATATTTTAACAATATATATATATATAATTTTTAAGTTAAAGTTTTACCAAGTCATTATTATTTTCTACCGTATTTTATACAAATAAATATTAAAGGATATTATTATAAACCCCATACACATTTAAATACGAATACGCACATACAAATAAAACATACAATAATACTTATCTATCCACATAGGATTTCATCGTGCTTAGGTTTCAACGTCCTTATCACCCGCACTCGTGGATTATCATATCCGCTAGTCAGGTGAGTTACGTAGCCCCTATTTTACATTTTTACGCATTTTGGGGTGAAACATTATACATGCTACTCACTTTGTTTATACGTGTTATACATGTGGACTATATGCTTATTATCTTGGGTGTACATACATTTACTTTAAACATAAGAAAACCAACGGTAATATTAATAGATCTATTGTGCCTGACCAGCCCACCCGGTTAGGGTGTTTATTACTGCATACTCGGATATATCCACGTGTTATATTCAAACATATCGGATATAGTGGGTAACTATATTCAAACATACCGGACTTAGCTGTTGTGCTATGTTAAAGCGCGTCAATCAAGATTTGAATTGTGATTAGATAAATGATACACCATATATATACTATGTTTAACAAGATAAACAATTGAGTTGCAAAACGTTTTTATCTACTACTTATCGGAATTACAAAACCTACGTACTCACCAACTTTTTAGTTGACACTTGATTTAAATAATGTTTCAGGTTTGGATATGTGATTGCTTGCCGAAGGTTCCTCCACTTAAGAACTATGGACCTAGTTAAATAAATCAATGTTTTGAACTAGACTAGGTTATTTGAAATGTATTGTATTTGGATCTTTGTTGTCTTTAAATTTAATTAATGAATTATGCAACCTTTTAGTTATCATGTGCTTTTGAACAATCATTTCATTGTCCGCCTCGATTATTCCGCCATCGGTCGGGGTGTGACATCCCACCTTCCTAATCTTTATCCTCGGACCCTCATCCCCAACTTTATTGCCTCGAGTAACTAAAATGGGAAGAGGGTTAGAATAAACCGTCAATATCTCAGTCACTGATTCCTCAGAAGGTGTCATGTCATTGACTGAGTCTAAACATTCAACTATATGCTCCGAAAGATCCACAACCTCTTCTTCCCCCTCATCATCATCATCATCATCATCATTCACGGATAGTGCACTCGTTAATTCTTCAGCAATTGAAGGCATTGGTGTGGTATTATTCTCCACAACCGCATCCCCAATTTGTGAAGACACCCACATTTGTTTTACCTGAGACTGTTCGTTAACTGAAAGGCCTCGCTCTCCCCTTCTCTTTCCAGTGCATAAAAGATCATATTTGTAATTTAACAACTCTAAGCGATATTGCTTTGAATGATGAAGTTGCGCCAACTCTCGATCTACTCGAGATAAACAATATTGCACTCGACGCTTTTCACAATCTTCATATTGATAAGGGATTCGGCGCCACCAGACTTTCCCACATAATTTCAAAAAATATGGACAATTATTGTTCCGATGAGATGTGCTCCTACAACGAAAGCATTCACTAAAGTCTATATTCATGGTGAGATCAACATGCTTGAAATTCTATAATACATGAACAAGCGGTGAAGTCCTCCCGGATGAACGGGTACGCATACACTAATCTGTCACCTGCACACACACACACAAACACCACGCGTAACACAAAAATAGAAGAATTAACCAAACAAAACAAGTAACAAATAGTCACACGAGTCAATTAAAATAAAACACCAAGCGCACGCACTCCCCGGCAACGGCGCCAAAATTTGATCGGCGTCGAAGGGACCGGTCAAAGATAAAGAATTAGAGTGTCCTAATCATCTTAAACTTGTTAGGGTAAGAAGGGTGTCGAACCACGAAGAGTTTGTGGTCGGTGCTTAACTTCAATTGACAATGCGATTTATGAAGTGACAATGGGTCTTTCTGACCAAACACAAGCAATGATTTTGGTGAAACTTATCAAACTCAACAAACAATGATTATCAACTAACAATTATGACCGATAGTAATCAAGTACCAAACAAACGATTTAGATTGTAAACAATAATTAAAAAGGAATCACACCCGGGTTTCAAGTTCACAAGTAATTAGGGATTATCACACCAACATATGAGTTCAAACAATCGAATGGTTATCCAAATCAAATTAACCAAATCTAACCAAGAACATCAACATTCATACATAATTGGCAAATAGTGTAAAACAATATCCACGAATGAAATCGAGACAAATGTATGCAATATAGAATTAGTTTAATCAATAGATTCAACACAAATCAACGTTCATAGCAATTATCATCTAACGGGGTCAATGGTGCAAGAATTTATCGACTCCCGTGAGTTCATAACCATACTAAACATAAAGATTCAAGTATTTCAAGCCAAATGATTACAAGAATTGTTTCTCAAAGCTAGCACATGATAAAACCCTAAAAACTTACAAACAATCCACCCGGGAATGATTACCGGTGGATTAGCCGCTCATGGTTGTGGAATTCATCCTCGATTCTTCAATTTCTTGATACCAATCTTCAAGAATATGGTTCCTAGCCTCCAAGCACTCCCAAAATCGCCCAAAATTGATGTAGAAACTGATTTTCCGAATTTGGGGAAGAAACCCCAAATTAAACATTGAAAATCGGCTGTTTCACTAAAAATCCGCGTCTGAAACGCAACCGGCGTAAGCTTACGCTGGGGGGCGTAGGCTTACGCCGTGTCCCTGAAGTCTGCTGTGAAGAAACTAGTTAGGCGTAGGCCTACGCTGGGCGGCGTAGGCTTACGCTGGTGGCGTAGGCTTACGCCAGGTGGCGTAGACTTAAGTTGGACCCTGCATTTTTGCCCCGTTTCTTCCGTCTTCCATCCAACTCTTGCATATCTCGCATAATATCTTCTAAAATCATACATTATGCTTCCAACACCTACACATGCACATCTACACAAAACCTTTGTATTCCCCATATTAATTTGCATAAATATAACATATTGCACCCTTTAATGCATGAAACTTTGGTCACTTATCACATTCCCACACTTGAGTTTTGCTTGCCCTTAAGCAAAGCCTTTTGCTTTAAATTCACATTATAAATTCTCAAATAATTGTTTTTACTAAACATAAGTTAAGGTCCAAAGTCATGCAAAATTCATAAGAATTATACTGTCAACAGATTTACAATCCAACAAACCATCGATGAATTTTTAAACAAAAGGAAATACTGAACGGGTTTAACTCACATCCAGTTATGGCTTTGCATGCATACACCCCTCACAATCAATCACTCCACTCGGCTTCATATGTGGACTAGCGATGACGTGCTAGTATTTTTCACTCGAAACCAAACAATGAACCACATTATCATAGGCTTGCATATTGATCAAATCTCCACCTACTAACACAACTAAAAAGCACAAATCAAAAGGTCTTTTAAGGGTTGTAATGTAGGCTAGGGTTACGGGTATGGATAAGGATTTTTAAAGTGGCTAAAGGTGAGTGGAATTCAACTAATGAAACTACAAATCAATCTAAAACTTTTAAATCTTTACTATGGGTATAAATGACCCATCAACACTAAAGTTCTTATTTCTTCCAACTATGAAATGAAACTTGAGTTAAACTGACCCAATAACATCTTTTATTGTAGCTCAAACTAATACTCAAAACCTTTGGGCAAATGTTGACCCAATACTATTTTTGTTTTTCTTTTTCACACCATTTTTTTTTCATGCAATTACAACCGCAACTACAATAATCTAAGTTAATTGAATTCCAACTCACGGGTTTAAAAAGAAAAGGCTAAAAGGCGAATGAGTTAATGTTATGGGTTTGTCAACAGAAAAGGTATAAGCTCAGAATGGGCATCTAGTGGATATTAACGGGTAAAGGCATAACAAATGGCTAAAAATAAAAAGGTTTCTCCTAATGCCTTTATCATTTTTGTGCAATCAATTTGTTCAAGGTTTCCACATGTATCAACATTATGCAAGTTCTAAAATGTGAAACAAAGTGGCTAAACACTCAAACAAGAGAATATGTAATCAATTTGGCTCAAAATCTCACAAAAACGGTGGGAAATAGGTTACCGACATGTGCATGCGAACCATCACCTTCAACTTTGTTACTCCCGAATTCAACATTTCCAAATTTATTTTTTTTTCATTTGTTGGAAAGACTTAATCAAGTACTTAGTGAATTAACCATGACCAAAGACCTCTACCAAACACTTTGTAAAACAATTATCAAAAAATTTGTATGGTTTCCAAGATTTCCCACATCCCCACACTTGAACCTTACATTGTCCCAATGTAAATAGTTATGAAATATAAAAGTGCGGTTAGTGGGTGCCAAAACACCCAATACCCAATATCTCTAAATATCCAACTCAAAGATTCTCATAACCATAAGCATCCACCCAACACAATCAACCGAGTTTCAAACAAAAAACACACAAAAATAAACAAAAACAAAATAGTTCAATCAAAACAACATAAATATGAGAAAGAGTACATGAACCTGATTAGAGGCGATCATAGAGTGCCTGAACCACCACCAAAAATGAACTCGTAAGTCTTCCATGAGTCTTCCCCACACTTGAGTGTTGCTATGGTGACGAAACTAAAACACAAAACACAAAACAAAATAAAGACAATCACAATCCGGGTTGCCTCCCGGTTAGCGCTAAGTTTATTGTCCTCAGCCCGACATTACCTCCTTATGGAGGTTGAAACACAAACTTGCTTCTATTAGCTCCCCCACCACCTTGGTTGTTATCACTCCAACTCCAGTCGCCTCTATTGTAAATTCCACATCAAACAAATCTACTTTCTCGTTCGGATGTTGGACATGGTCGGGTGGCTTCTTTGCATCTTTCAACCTTTCAGTTTTCTTCTCGATTGCCTTCGGCTCATCTTTCACATTAAACCTGTCAAACATAATACCTTTCTTTTTGGTGTCACCCTCATTTGCCTTGGCACGAGGATGACACATGTTAGTAGTAACTGATTTTGAACATTTATTTTCAACCGAATATGTAAATAAATTTGAAAAAATATTTATGTTCAACTTACGATTCCCAAAGGTCATGTCAACAGTGCCGTTTCGGCAATTGATTTGCGCATTTGCGGTTGCCAAAAACGGTCTTCCCAAAATCACTCGTGGCTCCTCCTTAGCAAGTGGTGCATAATCGAGCACTAAGAAATCTCCCGGATAGTAAAATTCTCCAATCTTCACAGCCACTCCCACTAATTTCGCCCAAGGACGCGTGCGTGTAGCATTCGCTAACACCAATGTGGTGTTGTATTCTTCTAATGGACCAAAATTGTATTGGTCATATACGCTCCCCAGTAAAATGCTCACCCCCGCTCCATAATCTAGTAGTGCCACATTAGTTTTGAATTCTCCAATTTGAATAGGAACTAGGGGTTCTCCAAACTCAATTTCTTCTTTTTCTCTTTCTTCACCTTCTTCATTACCATGAGCCACATCAATTGCACTAACATGATGTTTTGGGTTCAATGTGGTGTCACTCGGCAATTTACCTTCATTTTGCTTGAATTGAGCTATTTCTTGTGCCAATTGCCCAACTTGTCTCTCCAATGCCACAAAAGACTTGTCTCTTCATTCTCCATATTAGACTCTTTCATCATCTCCATGATTGCATCCAATTTTGAGCTAACCGAATCATCACCCCCGATGAGCCACCTTGTTGTTGTTGATCTTGATTATAATTCCGTGGGGGATAATTAGAGTTCCGGTTGTTGTTATATAAATTCCTTTGGTAACCTCCCGAATTGTAATTTCCTTGTTGGCGAGGTTGGTATGACGAGGTACCTTGATTTACACCTTGGAAGTTTGGGTTTAGTTGGTTTGAAGCATCCCCATATTTGAAGTTGGGATGATTCCTTGAGCTCGGGTGATAGGAGTTTGAGTTTGTATCATATGGTTTCCTATCACCATAAACTTGGTTAACCTCTTCTTGTCTCCCTTCTTGAAATAGGCAAATCGTGGCTTTGTGCCCCAAATCCCCACAACTCTCACAAACATCAAAACGGGTTTTTACTCCTGCTACTTCTTTCTTTTCTTTCTTCAATAAGGCCAACTCTTTCTCCATAGACTCCAACCTCTCTATCGTCTCATAGACTGGCGCGGATTTGGAAATTGGGTGTTTGGCTCTTCGGCTAGCCGATGCCTCGGCTTTAGAACTTTGGCTCATCCGTTCCAATAAATCCCAATCTTCTTCTTCGGGATTAGATAACAAAGTTCCATTACTTGTGGTCTTCAAATATTTCCTTTCTTCTTGAGTCAAACCATCCACAAAACACTTTACCAATTCCCACAATTCAATTTGATGGTGGGGGCATTTCCTCAACAACTCTTTGAAGCGTGTAAAGGCTTCATGTAAAGGTTCACCCATTTGTTGTTGAAAGGTTCGAATCTCAATTCGGGAGTCATCCGTCTTTGCAACCGAATAGTACTCATCCAAGAAAACTTGTTGCATTTCATCCCATGTGTGGATGCTATTAGCCGGCAATGTGATGAACCATTGCTTTGCTCGATCCTTTAGGGAAAACTGGAAAAGTCTAAGTTTGACCTCTCTTTGATCGAAGTTCTCATCTCCAATTGTGCTACAGATGGCGGCAAACTCGGCTAAATGGGTGTATGGTTCTTCAGTAACCATGCCATGAAAATGTGGGAGAACGTTGATATAATTTGGCCTTGACTTGAATCGCCTCATTCCGGGAATTGGTGGAACAATTGGAGAAGCATTCTCCGAAATAGCCGGTCGAAAGCGGCCATTAACTCCACCCATAGGGGCTACCGATTGTCTTCGGTTTTCATTGTTGTAGCCCCCATTAACTCTCCTCCCTTCTTGTCTAGGAGGATAACCAAATCTCTCTAGTCTACCCGTTCGACCCATTGGTTGTCTTACCCTTTGGTGAACATAATTCACCTCTTCTTCCTCTCCAAAGCCTTGCCCCTCGTTATATTCTCTAAATTGGCTCCTCTCGCCATCTTCATATTCGTAATCTCCAAACCCATCACCATTCCCAATATCTTCATTATCATCATACCCAAAGTATTCACCATCGTCATCCTCCCAACCATCGTTCTCATTTTCGTTTCTTGATTGAGCTCCAAAGATGTTTCCAGGAGGGGTTTGATTTTGTTGTGGTCCCCTTCTTTCTTGGTACGTGGGATTGGTTCGGATGTTAACGGGTCGGTTTTGTTGAACTGGACCCGACCCACGGGGTTGGTTGTTATTGATAGGTATAGATGGGGTTGGGGTTCGGTGAGGTGGAGTTGGGGGGCGGTTAGGGATAGGGACTCTGTTTGGAGTTGGGCCACGGTTTCTCATGCTAGATCCGGAATGACTACTTTGACCATCCATAGATGATGGTTTCGATGAAATAGGTTATAGATTTTATTGTTGGGTTTGGTTTTGCCTTGCTATCTTCTCAATTTCTGGTTCAAAAACAAGCGGTGAAGTCCTCCCGGATGAACGGGTACGCATGCACTAATCTGTCACCTGCACACACAAACAAACACCATGCGTAACACAAAAATTGAAAAGAATTAACCAAACAAAACAAGTAACAAAAATAAGTAAACCAGTAATCACAAAAATCAACTAGAATAAAACACCAAGCGCACACATCCCCCGGCAACGGCGCCAAAATTTGATCGGTGTCGAAGGGACCGGTCAAAGATAAAGAATTAGAGTGTCCTAATCACCCTAAACTAGTTAGGGTAAGAAGGGTGTCGAACCACGAAGAGTTTGTGGTCGGTGCTTAACTTCAATTGACAATGCGATTTATGAAGTGACAATGGGTCTTTTTGACCAAACACAAGCAATGATTTAGGTGAAACTTATCAAACTCAACAAACAATGATTATCAACTAACAATTATGACCGATAGTAATCAAATACCAAACAAACGATTTAGATTGTAAACAATAATTAAAAAGGAATCACACCCGGGTTTCAAGTTCACAAGTAATTAGGGATTATCACACCAACATATGAGTTCAAACAATCGAATGGTTATCCAAATCAAATTAACCAAATCTAACCAAGAACATCAACATTCATACATCATCGACAAATAGTGTAAAACAATATCCACGAATAAAATCGAGACAAATGTATGCAATATAGAATTAGATTAATCAATAGATTCAACACAAATCAACGTTCATAGCAATTATCATCTAACGGGATCAATGGTGCAAGAATTTATCGACTCCCGTGAGTTCATAACCATACTAAACACAAAGATTCAAGTATTTCAAACCAAACGATTACAAGAATTGTTTCTCAAAGCTAGCACATGATAAAAACCTTAAAAACTTACAAACAATCCACCCGGGAATGATTACCGGTGGATTAGCCGCTCATGGTTGTGGAATTCATCTTCGATTATTCAATTTCTTGATACCAATCTTCAAGAATATGGTTCCTAGCCTCCAAGCACTCCCAAAATCGCCCAAAATTGATGTAGAAACTGATCTTTCGAATTTGGGGAAGAAACCCCAAATTAAACATTGAAAATCGGCTGTTTCACTAAAAATATGCGTCTGAAACGCAACCAGCGTAAGCTTACGCTGAGAGGGCGTAGGCTTACGCCGGTTGCCTAAAGCCTGCTGTGAAGGAATTAGTTAGGCGTAGGCTTACGCTGGCGGCGTAGGCTTATGCCAGGTGGCGTAGGCTTACGCTGGACCCTGCATTTTTGCCCCGTTTCCTCCTTCTTCCATCCAACTCTTGCATCTCTCGCATAATATCTTCTAAAATCGTTCATTAAGCTTCCAACACTTGCAAATCATAAACACATGCAAAGTAAACGCATTCCATGCTAAATCACTCATAAAAACGTATAGTTAAGCATCATAAACACCCAACGAACACCTACACATCATAGTGTGACACATAAACTATTAAGTATTGTAGCATGTATTGAAATTACTTAGGATAACATGTAAAAATATTCACACAAGTATTAATCATGTAATCATATAGTAGTATGGCATATTGTGGGTGTCCTGAGGTTATAGTCTAGGTCAAAAGTGTCTAATAACCTAATTCCCTATAACCAAGGCTCTGATACCAATCTGTCACACCCCAACCGACGGCGGAATACGTCGGGGCGGGACATGTGTGTTCAAAAGCTCAAGGTTTGCTAAAGTTTAAATATTTAAAACAACCAGTTTCATATCATAAATACTCATGAATTCAACAATACAAGGAAAATAGAAATACATAAATAGTTTCATTAATTTAGATTCTAGGTCCTCGGTCCTAAGTGAAGCAGCTTGTACTTATTCTCAAGCATTAGTACCTGAAACATGATGAAAACAAGGTCAACTAAAAAGTTGGTGAGCATACATAGGTTTTGACACATAACCAAGTTTAAAGTATTTTATACAATTCATACGATACACGTGTATAAGGCATTTATGGAGAATCTATAGTTAAACTAAGTGTGTACAATCAAACCTTGTGACTGAGGCATAACACGCAGGTTACCCTAATGTAAAGTCGGTAACAAACACCCTAACCGGGTGGGTTTGTCAGACTCAATAGATCTATCAATGTTAACCGTTGGCTTGTACTGAGTTAATGATTGTACTAATGTCATGTATATGTAGTCTTAACTTATAGCATTCAAGCATAAAGCACAAATAACACATAACATCATATTATTGAATTGTATATAAGTAAATGCAAAGAGTTTCAAAGAGTAATCATGTTTCACCCCAAAAGTGCAAAATGTAAAAAGGGGCTATGTAAAACTCACTTGTATTGATGATGTAGGTAGCACTAGACGATAGGTAGCAAAGTGACTCTTGTAAAACACAAATTAACCTAGAGTGCAAATGTATGAACTTGAGTTATTATCATGTACAACGCCTAAGGCAAGTCTAGGGTTTCAATAGGAGTGAGTGTGGGGTCTTGTACAACGAGTTTGTGTTAATATATGTAAAGGATGTATGTAATTTGTCATTTGTATTTAAATAAAAGTTTGATATACAAATATAAGTTTCAAAATGTTCAAATAACTTTCAAAGAGAAAATTAATTGTCTTAGAGTTTAAATAATTTAATTAAATAAATTCTTTTTATTTATTCCTTTTAATAATAATATAGTGTGTCAAAGGTGGTGTAAATAAATATGTATGTATATTTAGAAAATTATAATTTTCCCTAAACGTATTTTTAGTAGAAAAAGATAATAAATTTAAATAATGAAATCTCTTTTATTTATTTATTCATAAAATGATATGTTCTAAAAAGAGTGGAAATTATAAATATATCTTAAGTTTTATTTGTTTAATTTGGGTTTTATTCCTATTATGCATAATTTAATAGAAAAATTATTTATAAAAGTTTAATTATGAAATAATAGTAAATATATATAGATATA
The DNA here is from genome assembly GCA_023525975.1 of Smallanthus sonchifolius. NCBI lineage: Eukaryota > Viridiplantae > Streptophyta > Magnoliopsida > Asterales > Asteraceae > Smallanthus > Smallanthus sonchifolius. The sequence goes on from CM042045.1 coordinate 33,639,637, forward strand.
TATATACTTTTAAAGAAACTTTTAGTAAAGTTTTATAAAAATGGATAATGTAAGAGCATAAATTCAATCTAATAAGCATGATTTATTTATGTTGAAAAAAAATGTGGTGTTAGAACTATTCAAATGATGAAATAATATTAGTTTTAATTTAGACTTTGATTATTTCAGTACCACTTATATCCAAATAGTAGTAAGTTTCATAAAATAATTTTTTTATAATTAATTTGGGGTAAAACAAATGATTTAAAAATATAAACAAACCCTTGGGTTTGAACCCGGGTCAGTTTGGTATGTGGTAAGCAGGAGAACCACTAGACCAGAGGCACAATATTGTTATTTGATCGGATTCAGATTTGTGTTAAACAATAGCAAGAAGGGAATCTAGGTTTGAGGCTAAAAAGACAGGGTGCGGGGCAGGTTCGAACCCGCGACCTTGCCTTTGTGACGCGTGGGGGTTACCGGTAGACCAGGGCGTATGCCATGGCTGTCTACCCACCCGAAAACCTTAAATAAGCAAACCCAAATCACCCCTTCCGTCTTCCATATGAAACCCGAACCCTAGCCCCAATTCAGTCCGAGTTGCTATTAATCGGTCCCAATTTCACGAGGCTTTTAATCTACAGATCAATACGAAACTAAGGGCGCAAACATTACCTGTTTTGGTGAAGTATCGGGCGTAGACGGCTAGAATGACAGAAGCGGTGTTCTTGAAGCTCGAACGGGGGTACAGAGGAGCTATGCGAGTCAATTGAAGGTTGAGAGAGTTTGAATTGGTCTAAGCGAAGGTGTGAGGATAGTTTGATTCGTTCAATTTCATTCTTAAGGCATGATTCGATTAGAGACTGGAAGGTGACAGCTGGCAACGCGAATTTCACGTCAATTCGACCATTTGCCAATGAATTGGATCGGGAATGTGGTCTGGATTCATATGGACTTGGCCTGCGCGTGATTCCCGGGATTGAACGCGTTTAATTTCTGAATTTTGGTAAGGATTTGACACGGTTTGACTTGGAAAGGTCAACATTGTTCATATCGGTTTGAATCACAGCATTAACCGCGCAAAGACTGAATTTAGCTGGTAATTGGGCTAGGATTGGACCGATTATTGGTGGAGTGGCCCTGTGGAGTCCATTCCAACATGGATTCGATCAATCGCAGCCCTAAATTGAGGGGTTCTTGGGGCTGTTTGACTTCTGGAAGTCAAAACAGTCCATATGGGGTCAATATAAGTCAAAGAGTTCAAATTCAAGATGAGGGGTTCATATTTCAGGGATGTAGGTTCAAATGATAGGGGGGGTTCAAACCATTAACTTATAGTTGTATCAATGTTCATGTGTATGTATGAATACATATATATATATATATAATTTGATCTTATATATGTATATATATTTATAAAACTTTATGGCTTGCCATATATATATTGGAGTAAAACAATAGGCATTTCAAATCTTTCATATGAATATACATAATGTAAAGAGATTATATGTGTGTGTGTATGAAAAAGAAAACCAAAAATTTGGAATTGCCAGGATGAGGACATTGAAATTGAGACGTTTGTATAACACAATGAATAGAAATTGAAATCACGTTTATTGCATTAGAGTAAATACAATGAGAAAATCTAGGATGTTACATCACATGAAAATTGTTTTGAAAAACTTTTATTCGGGATTGATCATACCGATCATTTTGATCAGAAATTCAAACCTGATACGATCAAATGACTTGGTAAAAAGATCAGCAAAATCATCATTTGTATGTACCTTTACCAGCTCAATCAACTTCTTATCTGCACAATCACGAATAAAATGATATCTAATTTCAATGTGCTTTGTTTTACTGTGCTTAACAGGATTATTTGTGATAGACATTGTAGCATTATTATCAATAAACATGGGTGTTCCTGTAAAATTCAAACCGTAGTCTCTTAATTGTTGTTGGATCCATAAGATCTGTGAACAACAACTTGCAGCAGCAATGTATTCTGCTTCACATGTTGAAATGGAGACCGTAGTTTGCTTTTGCATTGCCAGGAAACTAGATGATTACCCAAGAACTGGCAACCACCTGTAGTAGATTTTATGTCTAAACAACAACCACCAAAATCATAATCAGTGTAAACATTGAATTCAAAGTTAGAACCATGTTGATACCATAGTCCCAATCTTTGTTTTCCTTTCTGTGACAATTTGACATTTTAGGTTAACTCCGTTAACTATTCCGTTAAGTTTTCTGTTAAAAACTTAACCTCGTTAACTAAATCTAACCCCTGGGACTGATTCTGTCACAAATTCAACTCAAAACTGCAGGGACTAGTTGTGTAAATATGCTAAACTAATTTAGTTGACTCCCCAAAGTCAAAATTAGCAATTTTGGCTTCTGTTGACTTTAGAAGTCAAAATCGCGACTTCTTGAGCTCCAATTCTCGATTGATAACCGAAATGGATCGAATTCTGTAATTGATTAACACTTAAATGCCACAATCGTTCATCATTGAGCTTTAATTGTAGGCATTAATCAAATTAAACTCAAATAATGGAAATTAAATCCATAACCGTCGACCTCATCCTAATCGACCACCGAATTCTCCTAATTCCTGTATTCCCCTCACAAATCACACACCTGCGTATCTTGTTCGAGTCCCTCATAAGAATTTGCCTACATCAGTCGCACCGGAGAAGCAACCAGAATCACCAAAGATCAAACCCGTAGTCGTCGAACTCAGTTTTAGTCGAGCACTATCAATCCGACATCCAATCGGGTAATTGAAGCATTCCTTTGATTCGTTTTATGCTGTAGAATGAAAGCCCTAACCTAATTAGGGCTTACATTATCGATTTTATCATAAATAGATTCTAGGGTTCATAAGAAATCGGATTTGGGGCTTTTAGTTCTAGACTCGTTTTCAATTCAATTAAATCATACTGTTAGTTTCGAAATTTTCAGTTTGATGAAAGCCCCATGTTAATTGAATCAAACATCATCCAATTTTACAAAATCCAGAACCTAGGGTTCATAGGTTCACGTTTTGAGCGAACTCTATCTTAGACTCAATCTAAATTCAATTAAACTTCATGGATAGACTCGCCATCATCCATCCTTTGAAAACCCTATGCTAATTCGAAGATATAACATCGAATCAGTGATGAACCGATTCTAGGGTTCATCACATTTGGGGTTTAATCGAACACTAGTCGAAGTTTAACCTCAATATAATTAAAATACATGGATAGAATCGGAATCTAATGCTCTGTAATAGCCTCATGAATTCAGCCTCTAACATCATCTGATTTTATCAAATTGATTCCACGTTTTTAAGTCTAAGTCTCGGCTTTTTAAACTGGTTTTTTTAACTATCAAAAACTTAGCGATTTTTACAATTAAACCTAACCTCAGACTCGCAATCCATATGCGAGCAAGACCCCTATGATCTTGAAACCAGTCGCGATCGAATTCATGGCGTATGGGACGGGATTCGATCTGGGTGCATGTGGGGATGGAAATCACTTTCGATCAGGATGTTAAATGTAATTGATCTCGGGTTTGTTTGCGAAACCCTAGCGGGCGAAACTGGTTTGGTCCGTGTGTGCGTGTGGGAGGGGCCCGGGTTCGAGACCGGGCTCCCACAAATAATTTTTAAACTTTTTCTGGTGATATTTAATTAATAAAAATCAAACCCTATAATATTATATTATTATATAACTGTGTTTTAACCCGGGAAACAGCCCGTAGGCTCGGGTTTGAATTATTAACATATCTTTATAAATTATACCCACTTTTATAAATAATATATTGATTTTATTATCAAGTAAAAATAATATGTTTATAATATTTTTAAGCCATAAATTCGTATAAAATAATACGTTTATATTATTTTCAAACTATGACCCGTATTATTAAATAATACATATTTATATTATTTCGAATCATTTTATAACATCGTGTATCGATTGAGACTAAATAACAATATAGTTAGTTATATTATTTACTCGTATATATATATATATATATATATATATATATATATATATTTATCTTCTCAATTTTCATGAATGACAAAACACCCGATTTTATTTATTATTTATGTCATTTGTCGTGTAAAGTAATCCCTAACTCTGTGGACACTTTCGTCCACTCTTGAATATTAGAACGGTTCTTTAAGACACTTCTTTCCGTGGTTCCAACTTACCACTAGGGTGAAACTACCTTCAACGCAAAGCAGGTGAGTTTCATGGCCCCTTTTTATTTGTTTTACTATTGGGGGAGAAACATGCTTACACACAAACATATTTTACTTGTTTTCCAGTTGAGGAGAAACAAACATGAAAACCAACTATCATATTTTTACTTGTTTTCCCCGTGGGGGAGAAACAGGTACGCAGACAAACATTATGTTACATGTTTTTCCCGTTGGGGGAGAAAACATGACACAACTATTTTAGATTATTGTAATTCATATGTTATTACTGTTGAGGTTAAGCGTGACACACTATCACAGAAAGTCCTTATCATACATCAAACCGTTAATATGGATCTTAGCGAGGTAATGTTTAGTAGTACTACTGGGTTTGACAAGCCCCACCCGCGTTAGTCGCGCTAACTCGATTGGAGGTCGAACGGGTGAAATGTTAGCCTACTCACATTTGCCAGAGTTGATAGACCTGGCAGGAGGCATACAAACACAAACAGTCAGCTTCGGTTGCGAGCGCTTTAGTAAGACATGAACATAGGCTAGCTACCTATACATATGCATATTGAATTTACATAATCTGGCAAACATCCTCTTATTGCAAACTTGAAACCTGTGAACTCACCAACTTTGTGATGACACTTTTTCTTACATGTTTCTCAGGTCGCTAAGGCACATGTTGCACACTTAGGACATGCATGGAATCCTACTGTCATATCATCCATTTCAAACATTTGAAACAGTTTACTTACTTACATTGATTGACGCCTATTGCGTGTATTACTTTTGATTTCATATTAACGTTTACGCTTCCGCGTTAACTCTGAACTTTTATGTTATGACATTTCAAGTCACATATAGTGTCGTTTGATGTAACTAATGACTGAGATCCTAGTGTGTCACCTTCCAAACGGTAAAACTCCGTTAGTGGAATTTGGGGGTGTGACAGATTGGTATCAGAGCCATTGGTTATAGAGAACTAGGATTGCATACTAGACTATAACCTTACACATTAGTTACACGGCACAGACACTCATACATGATACATATAGCACCTATACATACATTGTAGTGCAGGCATGTAACGCCATCCGTATCACCCTCAGTTGGCAAGGGACACATCATTTGCATTACATCATCATTTTCAGTGGCACACTCGGGGGATCATCAGAACAACATCCACTCTCGTCTGAGGGCAACGAGACGGAGCCTTCGGAGGAGTCACTTACATCACCATCACCCGTTGGGTATGGTGGGCTTTCTCAGGTCCATGTTATGGATGACACTCAGCACTAACGCATATCTCTTTGGGAATTGGGATCGTCGAAGGCGAGTCCCTACGGTAACCACTAGCAACAATAAGCCGACTGAAAGCAGACCGTTACACGCATTATTACAGAATCTATTGACACGTAGATTTCATCACTTTCCCGAGCCACGGGCTCGCTTCTTTGGTCAATATTCTGTTGAGAATAGATTGACCACAAATCTGAGAATGCATTGCTCAATGCATACTCAAACCCTATCTTGACTCAGTTGAAAGGACGGCTACCTTGTTGTTTCCTGTAACTTGTATTCATGAATTAATTTCATTTCTCGAAGTCGCATTTCATGTACATGTTTGTTACATGTTCTCATTTACAATCCGCTGGATTGGACTCCTGTATTGTGTTTCAACTCGAGTGAATACTCGGAGCAAACCATCCTTGACTACTCATTTCGATATGAGTTCTAATTGATCAAAGTATAGTTGATGACTAAGCTTTTCGATGACTTATCATATATGACAACACTCTGTACTCATCAATACATGCTAAAGGACATTATGACACAGGACAAGGAGAACTAGGGTGAGCATGCAAAGCAAATTATCATTACGGGTGCACACGTAATAATAATTTGAGGTGCATGTAAGTCCTGGTGAAACCTAGTGTGTGAATAAATGGTCCTAATCTGTGATCTACATACTTATATTTCCATTGACAGTAGAAATTCTCGTGACCCGCCCAACGACTAGTTAATATCGTTAAACCTGTTCAACAGTTGATAGACGCGACATCAGGTTGAAGGTATTTACGAACACACTGAACTATCATCCATAGGATCCATCATTTGATTTCACTCATGTAAGAGCCTTAGTGAACTTAAGACTCTCATCCAGACTTGATCAATGAAACCATCACGATTGAAACTCTAGTAGAACCTCATGGTAAATCCACCGACTCCAACTATGTAAGTGGAATTTGGGAATTCTTTCTAAACTAACACTCCAACAATAGATTCCATTTGCCCCATCCTGTGACTAATTCTTGGTCTAATATGACTTATTCCCCAGCATATCCAGTTATTTCAGTGACCTCTTAAATTTCTTACTGGTGCGGTCGTACTCCAACCCTACTAGAAGCTAAGTACACCACAGAAATAGCTGATGGGCAGATAATTAAAGCAACTCACATTCTTAAGGGCTGTAAACGTGGATTGGTTGGTCATGAACTTGACATTGACCTTATGCCAGTCACACTAGGCAATTTCGGCGTAATTAAAGATATGGATTGGTTATCTAAGAACAAAGCCGAAATTATTTGTTGTGAGCAAATTTGATTCGCCTTCCTCTCCCGAGTGGAGAAACCCTTTCTGTCCAAGGCGAAAGGAGTGATGCTGTTGTTGGCATCATATCTTTCGTGAAAGCACAAAAGCGTCTACGTAAAGGTCATACTGCCATTTTGGCTCTCGTCGCCAAGCAGCCATCTGGTAAGAAGAAGATTGACGACATCCCGATCGTTCGTGATTATCCGGAAGTATTTCCCAAAGATCTACGAGGTCTTCCACCGCATCGTCAAGTCGAATTCCAAATTAATCTAGCACTCGGAGCAGCGCCTATTGCTCAGGTACCCTGTAGACTTGCACCCAGTTAATTGCAAGAGTTATCCACACAACTACAAGAGTTGTTGGATAAAGGTTTTATTAGACCTAGCTCATCGCCATGGGGAGCTCCAGTCCTATTTGTCAAGAAGGACGGAACCTTCCGCATGTGCATCGACTACCGTGAACTCAATAAAGTAACCAACAAGGACCGTTATCCTTTACCCCGCATCGATGATTTGTTTGATCAACTCTAGGGATTAAGCTTCTATTCCAAAATAGATCTTAGATCTGGTTATCATCAACTAAGAGTCTGAGACGAGGGCTTCTCAAAGACGGCTTTCAGAACTAGGTATGGTCACTATGAATCCATGGTCATGCCCTACGGATTGACCAACGCACCCGCGATATTCATGAATCTCATGAACCGTGTGTGTAAACCGTACCTTGATCAGTTTGTCATCGTTTTCATCGACGACATTGTTATCCATTCCAAGGACAAGGAGGAACACGAGGAACATTTACGTTTAATCCTGGAATTACTTAAAAAGGAGCAACTACATGCTAAGTTTTCCAAGCGTGAATTCTGGATCCGGGAAGTTCAATTTTTAGGACGTGTGGTTAACGAGAAGGGAATATATGTCGATCCATCAAAGATTGAAGCCATCAAGAATTGGGCAACCCCTCACATCCTTAACTCAAAAGGGTAAACCCTATAACTTGGGTGACACCCACGAATCAGCATTCCAACTTCTGAAGCAGAAACTATGCAGTGCACCAAATCCTATCTCTTCTAGAGGGAAAGGATGATTTTGTGGTGTATTGTGATGCATCCATTCAAGGTCTTGGTTGTGTGCTGATGCAACGCAAGAAGGTCACGTCAACTGAAAATCCACGAGAAGAACTACACGACTCACGACTTAGAGTTGGGAGCCGTAGTCTTCGCTCTTAAGATATGGAGACATTACTTGTACGGTACCAAATGCACCATCTACACCGATCACAAGAGTCTTCAGCACATCTTCGAGCAGAAAGAGTTGAACATGCGACAACGTCGTTGGGTCGAACTCTTAAACGATTATGACTGTGCGATCCGATATCACCCGAGTAAAGCTAATGTTGTAGCTGATGCCCTAAGTCGAAAAGAAACAAAACCCAAACGAGTTCGATCATTACAGCTTACTATTCACCCCGAATTAATTGAAAAAATCCGTAGTGCTCAACTCGAAGCACTAAAAGAAGAAAATCTATCGCTGGAATGTACACGCGGTATGGAAGCACAACTTGAAGTCAAATCTGACGGTATTCGCTACTTTGCCGAGCGAATATGGGTTCCAGTATTCGGGAACCTAAGGGAACAAGTCATGGATGAGTCTCATAAATCTCGTTACTCTATTCATCCAGGTTCCGAAAAAATGTATCATGATCTAAAGATACTATATTGGTGGCCGAAGATGATAGCCGATATAGCCACCTATGTTAGTAAGTGTCTAACTTGCGCAAAGGTCAAAGTTGAATATCAAAAACCATCCGGTCTTCTGCAACAACCAGAAATCCCCATGTAGAAATGGGAACAAATATCCATGCACTTCATCACCAAATTACCACGAACCCTTACCGGATGTGATACCATATGGGTAAATCGTTGATTGATTAACAAAGTCTGCTCACTTCTTAGCAATCAAAGAGACCGACAAAATGGATAAACTTACTCGTACTTACCTGAAAGAAATAGTCTCTCGGCACGGGGTGCCAATCTCTATTATTTCGGATCGTGATGCACGATTCACTTCTCTTTTCTGGCAGTCGTTACATAAGGCCTTAGGCACACGTCTAGATATGAGCACATCATACCATCCTCAAACTGATGGCCAAACAGAACGTACAATCCAAACTCTGGAAGACATGCTACGAGCTTGTGTGATTGATTTCGGTAACACTTGGGAGTCTCACCTACCGTTGGTAGAGTTCTCCTACAACAACAGCTATCACACTAGCATCAAGGCAGCTCCATTTGAAGCACTTTATGGACGGAAATGCCGTTCTCCTATTTGTTGGACTGAGGTTGGAGATAGCCAACTCACAGGTCCTGAACTTGTATTTGAAACTTCCGAAAAGATCGTTCAAATTAGAAACCGTATGGCGGCAGCTCTTGATCGTCAAAAGAGCTATACCGACAAACGTCGTAAACCTTTAGAGTTTCAAATAGGTGATATGGTCTTACTCAAAGTCTCACCTTGGAAAGGTGTCATTCGTTTCGGGAAACGAGGCAAGCTGAATCCTCGTTATGTTGGACCATTTAAAATAATGAAGAGAATCGGACCAGTAGCGTATCAACTGGACTTACCTGAAGGACTGAGTGGTGTACACAACGTCTTTCACGTCTCAAATTTGAAGAAATGTCTAGCAGACGAGTCTCTCGCGGTTCCTCTCGAGGAACTACACATTGATGAACAGCTGCGTTTCATCGAAGAACCCGTGGAAATCATGGATAGGGAAGTAAAAACGTTAAAGCATAGTAAAATCCCAATTGTTAGAGTCCTTTGGAACTCGAAACGCGGACCGGAATTCACTTGGGAGCGCGAGGATCAGATGACGCGCAAATATCATAATCTGTTCAAGCACTCTGCGTCAATTTCTTAAAGTACTATTTAATTTTCGGGACGAAAATTATTTCAACTATGGGATGATGTGACACCCCAGAAATTTTTTTTTTATTTTTCTAATTTTCGGGACGAAAATTCTTTCAACTAGAGGATGATGTGACAATTCGACTTTTTAGGTTAACTCCGTTAACTATTCCGTTAAGTTTTCTGTTAAAAACTTAACCTCGTTAACTAAATCTAACCCCAGGGACTGATTCTGTCACAAATTCAACTCAAAACTGCAGGGACTAGTTGTGTAAATATGCTAAACTAATTTAGTTGACTCCCCAAAGTCAAAATTAGCAATTTTGGCTTCTGTTGACTTTAGAAGTCAAAATCGAGACTTCTTGAGCTCCAATTCTCGATTGATAACCGAAATGGATCGAATTCTGTAATTGATTAACACTTAAATGCCATAATCGTTCATCATTGAGCTTTAATCGTAGGCATTAATCAAATTAAACTCAAATAATGGAAATTAAATCCATAACCGTCGACCTCATCCTAATCGACCACCGAATTCTCCTAATTCCTGTATTCCCCTCACAAATCACACACCTGCGTATCTTGTTCGAGTCCCTCATAAGAATTTGCCTACATCAGTCGCACCGGAGAAGCAACCAGAATCACCAAAAATCAAACCCGTAGTCGTCGAACTCAGTTTTAGTCGAGCACTATCAATCCGACATCCAATCGGGTAATTGAAGCATTCCTTTGATTCGTTTTATGCTGTAGAATGAAAGCCCTAACCTAATTAGGGCTTACATTATCGATTTTATCATAAACAGATTCTAGGGTTCATAAGAAATCGGATTTGGGGCTTTTATTTCTAAACTCGTTTTCAATTCAATTAAATCATACTGTTAGTTTCGAAATTTTCAGTTTGATGAAAGCCCCATGTTAATTGAATCAAACATCATCCAATTTTACAAAATCCAGAACCTAGGGTTCATAGGTTCACGTTTTGAGCGAACTCTATCTTAGACTCAATCTAAATTCAATTAAACTTCATGGATAGACTCGCCATCATCCATCCTTTGAAAACCCTATGCTAATTCGAAGATATAACATCGAATCAGTGATGAACCGATTCTAGGGTTCATCACATTTGGGGTTTAATCGAACACTAGTCGAAGTTTAACCTCAATATAATTAAAATACATGGATAGAATCGGAATCTAATGCTCTGTAATAGCCCCATGAATTCAGCCTCTAACATCATCTGATTTTATCAAATTGATTCCACGTTTTTAAGTCTAAGTCTCGGCTTTTTAAACTGGTTTTTTTAACTATCAAAAACTTAGCGATTTTTACAATTAAACCTAACCTCAGACTCGCAATCCATATGCGAGCAAGACCCCTATGATCTTGAAACCAGTCGCGATCGAATTCATGGCGTATGGGACGGGATTCGATCTGGGTGCATGTGGGGAGGGAAATCACTTTCGATCAGGATGTTAAATGTAATTGATCTCGGGTTTGTTTGCGAAATGGTTTGATCAGTGTGTGCGTGTGGGAGCGACCCGGGTTCGAGACCGGGCTCCCACAAATAATTTTTAAACTTTTTCTGGTGATATTTAATTAATAAAAATCAAACCCTATAATATTATATTACTATATAACTGTGTTTTAACCCGGGAAACAGCCCGTAGGCTCGGGTTTGAATTATTAACATATCTTTATAAATTATACCCACTTTTATAAATAATATATTGATTTTATTATCAATTAAAAATAATATGTTTATATTATTTTTAAGCCATAAATTCGCATAAAATAATACGTTTATATTATTTTCAAACGGTGACCCGTATTATTAAATAATACATATTTATATTATTTCGAATCATTTTATAACATCGTGTATCGATTGAGACTAAATAACAATATAGTTAGTTATATTATTTACTCGTATATATATATATATATATATATTTATTTATTTATCTTCTCAATTTTCATGACTGACAAAACACCCGATTTTATTTATTATTTCTGTCATTTGTCGCGTAAATTAATCCCTAACTCCGTGGACACTTTCGTCCACTCTTGAATATTAGAACGGTTCTTTAAGATGCTTCTTTCCGTGTCACTACAATTCCCATTATCATTACTAATTTATGTGTTTATAATTTTAGGACATTCGTAGGTCTTTTGAAACTTACACTCGTGGTTCCAACTTACCACTAGGGTGAAACTACCTTCAACGCAAAGCAGGTGAGTTTCACGGCCCCTTTTTACTTGTTTTACTATTGGGGGAGAAACATGCTTACACACAAACATATTTTACTTGTTTTCCTGTTGAGGAGAAACAAACATGAACACCAACTATCATACTTTTACTTGTTTTTCCCGTGGGGGAGAAACAGGTACGCAGACAAACATTATGTTACATGTTTTTCCCGTTGGGGGAGAAAACATGACACAACTATTTTAGATTATTGTAGTTCATATGTTATTACTGTTGAGGCTAAGCGTAACACACTATCACAGAAAGTCCTCATCATACCTCGAACCGTTAATATGGATCTTAGCGAGGTAATGTTTAGTAGTACTACTGGGTTTGACAAGCCCCACCCGCGTTAGTCGCGCTAACTCGATTGGAGGTCGAACGGGTGAAATGTTAGCCTACTCACATTTTCCAGAGTTGATAGACCTGGCAGGAGGCATACAAACATAAACAGTCAGCTTCGGTTGCGAGCGCTTTAGTAAGACATGAACATAGGCTAGCTACCTATAGATATGCATATTGAATGTACATAATCTGGCAAACACCCTTTTATTGCAAACTTGAAACCTGTGAACTCACCAACCTTGTGTTGACACTTTTTCTTACATGTTTCTCAGGTCGCTAAGGCACAGGTTGCACACTTAGGACATGCATGGAGTCCTACTGTCATATCGTCCATTTCAAACATTTGAAACAGTTTACTTACTTACATTGATTGACGCCTATTGCGTGTATTACTTTTGATTTCATATTAACGTTTACGCTTCGCATTAACTCTGAACTTTTATGTTATGACATTTCAAGTCCCATATAGTGTTGTTTGATGTAACTAATGACTGAGATCCTGGTGTGTCACCTTCCAAACGGTAAAACTCCGTTAGTGGAATTTGGGGGTGTGACACTTTCAGATAATGAAAGATTCTCTTTACTGTAATCAAATGAGACTCTTTTGGTTTTGCTTGGAACCTGGAACAAATACACACAGCGAACATTATGTCTGGCCTTGAAGCGGTTAAGTACATGAGAGATACAATCATTGCACGGTAGAGTCGGCAATCAACTTCTTTTCCATCCGGGTCAGAATTCAATTTATGATTGACCGGAATCGGAGTATCATATGGGGTACAGTCCTCCATCTTGAACCGGCTCAAGATGTCCTTTACATACCTGGACTAATGAATAAAGAAACCATCTTCTTTCTGATTAACTTGAAGACCTAGGAAAAATGATAACTCTCCCATAGCTGACATCTCAAACTTTGATTTCATAATACTCTCAAACTCTTTGCACAACCCTTCATTTGTAGAGCCAAAAATAATATCGTCTACATATATATGTACCAGTAGGTATTCTCCCCCTGCTTTCTTAATGAATAAAGTCGAGTCAATATGTCCACGAACAAAATCATTCTCCATATGATGTGTAGACAACGTTTCATACCACGTTCGAGGAGCTTGATGAAGACCATAGAGAGCTTTATCAAGCTTGAAAACTTTAGACTGATTAATTGGATCTTCAAACCCCGGCGGCTGACACACATAAACTTCCTCCTTGACTTTACCATATAAGAAAGCACTTTTTATATCTAATTGAAACACCTTAAACCCTTTATATGAAGAAAAAGCAAGAAACAACCTTATAGCTTCAAGCCTAGCAACAGGTGCATAAACCTCGGTGTAATCAATTCCCTCTTGTTGATTGAAACCTTGTACAACTAATCTTGTCTTATTTCGCACCACAACACCTCGATCGTCTTTCTTGCATTTAAACACCCACTTTGTACCAATTAGATACACACCCTTTGGAAGATCTACAAGATTCCAAACTTTAAGTTTGTCAAACTGAGCAAGTTCTTCCTGCATGGCCTCTATCCAATTCTTATCACTTAATGCCATTTCGATATTCTTTGGTTCGACCTGAGAAATAAAACAGGAATGTGAGCATACATCAAAAACACCAGTATCTTTAAAACCTGTATACAAGCAAGTGTTGCTAAGAGTATAACGCGTTTGCACTCCATCACGCAAATCCCCAATGATATTTGAAATCGGATGAGCTTTGAGTTCCTTGATTGATGCAACCTCAGGAACCGGCAACACATCAACTTGAGTTGTATCAGATTGATAAGACAGATCTTGATTAACTGGGATCTCCGAGTCTAGATTTGTAGGAATCTCCCCCTGATCCTGTGACAAATTAGAAGGTTCATCAACTATCAAAGGATCAGCAAAAAAATCTTGGAAAATAACATTTTCATATTCACTATCAGACTCTTGTGTTCCCGAACAAGAAGCAGCATTAGGATCTGGAGCAGATATAGAAGGAACATATGAGTGTGGAACCACAGTCGGTAGAAAACCACTATTCTGTGCATCTTGACATGAATCATATAAAACAGCAGCTTCCACAGGAGAAATATCCGAAGGTAAATTAAACGACTTGAATAAATTCTCATAATCAAAAGCCCAGTCTGATCCAATCGCCATTTGAGGTAAAGACCGATTAGAGCAGTCAATATGAAACCATTCTTCAACCTGGCGAGTCTCTTTTTTATAAACCCTCTTGGTAGTAGAATTAGCAACATACCCCAGAAAGATCCTTTCAATTGCCTTAGCACGGAACTTGGTTGGGACATCGCGAACTTTCAAAAGGGTGCATGGATTACCAAAAGGTAGTAAATATTCCAGATTCGGCTTACGATTATTAAGAAACTCATAGCACGTCTTGTTGTGTCGCTTAACGGCCAATGTAACATTTCTGATTTTTAGTATCCGTATTTCAAATTCAATGTAATGCATTTCAAACCAAATTCTAGTGCACTGTTTTATTCTATTCGTACCATCAATTGAATATAATATTTCAATGATAATCCGCAAATTTTACACGGTTATAACCTACTAAAATACTACATAAGTATCTATTTATACAAATATGACAAAGACCAAAGTTACAGGGTCTGATGTTGAAAATTTACAAGAAACCCTAATAGGCACGGTCGCGCCTCGTTCTGGCACGGTCACGCCGAGTGCTTTGGCACGGTCGCGCGACTTTGCTTTGGAACGATCGTGCCAGGTGCCTTAGCACGGTCGCGCCTCGTTTGGGCACGGTCGCGCCTAGTACCAGTTGAAACGTAAATGTAGTTTTAATCACTCAATCGTTGAGCTCCGTAACCGTCCTACACTTCATTCTCATTAACGAATAAAATAAACCTTTCAATTACACGAAACATCTCGGATTAACTCAATCAATCTCCAAAAATCGTTTAGACATTTCAAGAAAACACGAATTCTTTCTTTCGATCCGAATTCTCCCAATCAAGCAGCCGATTCACGCTACTCAATCCTCACTAAAACTACTGGACTCTCTGGTTTAGCCGGGATTGCAGTAGAGGACGCCGGAAGCCATCCGCATCCCGCCGAGACTAATTCCTACCGCCCTCTATCAATTCGTCGTTCTTCCGGGTAATTGAAACTCTGTCCTCGGTCTATTTAGTCTCGAGATCAAAAGCCCCATGTTAATTTGGGCTTTCATTATGGAAATCACCACGAACCCGAATCCACATTTTCGTTAAAAATGATTTAATCTAATCGAATCGAACCTTAGACACGTTTTAAATCCAATTAATCTATGCAAAAAGACTCGAAATAATCTAATGTGTGAAAGCCCTATGATTTCCAATCTTGTTATTATAAGAATTAGTCAATTCGTTCCTGATTTGGAACAGACGTGGTCGCGCTAATCATCTAGCGCGGTCGTGCCTCATGAGACGCGGTCGTGTCCTCCTGTACAGACCCAATCATGCCCTTTGGCTAATCTCAGTCGTGTCTTAGGATCATAGACACGATCGTGCCTAGCCAAGGCACGGTCGTGCCTAATGATTTAATTAGTTTAAGCCCTCTGTTTGATCAACACGGTCGCGCCCTGACTAGCATGGTCGCGCCCGTGGTTTGAGCACGATCGTGCCCTTCCCAGGCACAGTCGTGTGTGAGTTAAAATCTTGGCAGAATTATAAATTTTATATATTTTTCAAACCACAAATATTCTGATTGAATTACAAAATAAAAATAGTTGAATTTTATAAAATTGCATTTAATTTTATTTAGAAAGAACAAATATTTAATAAATAAAAAAATTAATTATTTAAAGTTTATAAAATTTAATTTACAATTATTGTTAAACCTTTCATTTAAAAAGTATCTAAATGGTTAAGTTACATTTTATAAATAAATAAAATGATTATTTATTTAATTTATATTTAAACAAAAACGATTAATTAATTATACTAACTTATAACTAATACTTACAATGTTTTCATAAACAATAATTATTTCCAAACTCAAACCCTAATCAAAATGTTCTAAAAATACTCTTTCAAACTTTGTATATTTTATTCAATACCTCTAATTACAAATCAATGACCCTATTACACAAGTCCAAATGCAACTTTAGACTTAAACATTGGTGCACACTATTAATACCATATACATTACTCCTTAGGTTAACTTGTGCATTTCAAGGATCCTTACTATCTAATATCTTTGTTAGCTACGCCTTCGAACCAAGTGAGTATTTCATAGCCCCTTTTACTCTTTTACACTTTTGGGGTGAAACATGAACATTATTCAAATTACACGTTACATTTACATGAACAACACAAGTACAAATCCTATTTACATTCATGTGTGCAATTTGAGCTTTATGCCCTAGTGCTTTTGTATGCGATTATGTGCAATCATTAACTATTCAAGCCGACGGTTTTCAATGATAGATCTATTGAGTCTGACAAACCCACCTAGATTGGGGTGATTGATACCGACAACACAATTTTGCATGCTAGTTACAAAGGTTTGATTGTGTATGGTTACACAATAGTTGCTCCCCATAAATGCCTTATTTATCATGTTATGTAAGGATTTGTTTTACAAACTATATGCTATCTATATAAACCTGTGTTATATTCACCAACTTTTTAGTTGACTTTATTTTATTCATGTTTCAGGTTCTAACGTGTGAGATTGTTCAAGATGTGCTACACATAGGATTGGACTTAGTTAATTTAAATAAAAGAACTCTATGTATTTTCAATTTTGTTCTATCTTGGATTTGGTTATGTTTGGATTATTTGAAATGAAATTTGACGTTTAATATATTCAATTTAGTCAACCTTGTGCTTATGAACAGTCTACATGTCCCGCCCCGATGATTCCGCCATCGGTCGGGGTGTGACAGATTGGTATCAGAGCCTTGGTTATAGGGAATTAGGTTATTAGACACCTTGACCTAGACTATAACTTTAGGACACCTACTTATGCTATAATTCATGATTTCATGTTATATGCTACATGCTATATGTTATGTGTTACATGCTATGTGCTACATGCTTACTATGATTAGTTATTATTTTATTTGGTGACTTATTTATTAAAAACCCATGACTTATTAGTGTATACTTAAATGATAAATTAAATAAACAATATCTTTTCCTATATCCTAAAACCTCATAATATCTTTATCTTCTTCTATATCTTCATCTTTCTAAGCATGTGGAAACTTCATGAAGCTAAATTCATAAAAATTTCTTTATTTCCACGTTAGGGTTTTTAAACTTTGTTAATTATATGAGGACACGTGCAATCTGGAAGAGTGACACCTGTATTTTGGGTTTTCTGTCTAGGAAAGCATTTCGCATAAATCCCAATCAACCGAGGGACCCGTATGCTTTCCTGGGAATTCCCGAGATGAGTGTTTACTTATAGGCTAAAGCATGTCTCCTTGAAAATTATATAAGTTTAATTAACCTTAATTTGTCATAGTATTCGAGTGATTATATCACTATTTGAGTACAATCCAAACTATGATTATCTATTTATTTTGATTATCTTATTCTGTTAAATCCAAACAATTCTCATAAGTTCTTACATCTTTTCTTGTCTTGTGAAAATCTGTAGAATGCCTCCTCGTCGTGCTCCCGTGGCCAACACCAATACCGACATTGCTGCTATTCTTGCACAACTCGTGACACAACTCACTCAAGCTAATAGTTCCACCAATGGCAACAATGGTGGAAATGGTAGTAATAGTGGTAATGCTGGTAATGGTGAAAATGGTGGTAACAACCCTTCTTAATGCACCTTCAAGCATTTCAACTCGTGTAATCCCCTCAAGTTCTATGGTATCGAAGGAGCTATCGGACTCCTTCAATGGTTTGAAAGCATTGAGAATACCTTTCTCAACAGTGACTGCCCCGACAACCTTCGTGTTCGTCATGCCACAAGTGTCCTACAAAAACGGGCACTCACGTGGTGGAATGGGGAGAAAAAAAATAGGGGTGTGGATGTAGCAATGGCCTTACCTTGGGATGAGGTTAAAAGGCTAATGACCGAGGAATTCTGTCCTTGAAATGAAGTGAAGAAACTTGAAGCTGAGTTTTGGGATCTTGCCCAAGATAGTGGTGAAAACTTGGCATATACAACTCGGTTCCATGAGTTGAGTCTTCTTGTGCCCCACATGGTCACTCCTTTGTCCCGCTGCATTGAAAAGTATATTGGGGGACTACCTAGGCAAATTCAAGATACCGTCCTAGGAAGGAATCCCGCAACGCTTGAAGATGCCATCCGTTTGTCCGCTACCTTAACCGATAATCATGTGAAGGCGGGAACACTTACTAAAAAGGGCACCAAGAAAGTTTCTGACACTATAACCCCTCCTACCCACAACAAAGAAGCCACAACTGAACCCTCCCGCAATAATAGGAAAAGGAAGACTAGAAACTATGCTGTGGTCACTCCTGCTATTCCTATTAACCAAGCTGCACCTATGGTTCAAGCACTGGCCAAAAAGCCATATGTTGGAATCTACCCACTTTGTGCCACCTGTAACTACCATCATCCCCAAAGCATCCCATGTCGCCTTTGTACTTATTGTGGGAGATATGGCCATACAGTTAATGTTTGTAGGACCAAAGCTCTTGCGGGCCAAGTCAACCCACCAAACCAAACCAACACCCAAGTGGCTAATCAAGGTGTACCCGCTATTGCAAATGGGCGTGCATGTTATGAGTGTGGCAACCCGAACCATTTTCGTGATAAATGCCCAAAGTTAGTCAATGTTAGACAAGGTGGAGCTCGTGGGCGTGCTTTCAACATAAACGCCAATGAAGCTCAAGCCAACAATGACGTGGTCAATGGTACGTTTCTTGTTAATAGTCAATATGCCTCCATTTTATTCGATACCGGCGCCGATAAAAGTTTTGTGTCACTTAATTTTGAACCTTTACTTGCAAAGACACGGTCCCAATTAGAGAAAACATTTACCGTTGAAGTAGCAAATGGTGATTCACTTACAATCGAGTCTATTATCTATGACTGTTCTTTAGAACTTAATGATCATACGTTCCCAATCAACCTTGTTCCAATGCCACTAGGAAGTTTTGATATCATCATAGGCATGGATTGGCTATCAAATCATCATGCCGAAATCATTTGTTTCGAGAAGTGCATCCGAATACCGCTACCATCGGGAAAAACACTAAGAGTCTTTGGTGAAAAGCTTTGTAAAGGACTTAAGTTAATGTCGTGCACTACCGCCCAAAGGTACCTACGAAAGAAGTACGTGGCCTTCTTAGCTCATATTGTCCAAAAAGATGTCAAAAAGAAGAGTATACAAGACATTCCCATCATTCGGGATTTTCCCGAAGTATTTCCCGAAGACTTATCCGGTCTTCCACCCGTTCGACAAGTAGAATTTCGCATTGATCTTGTGCCCGGAGCTAACCCCGTGGCTAGAGCTCCTTATCGTCTTGCACCTTCTGAAATGCAAGAACTTGCAAGTCAACTTCAAGAGCTCTCCGATAAGGGATTCATCCGTCCGAGTCATTCACCGTGGGGTGCACCCGTCTTATTCATCAAAAAGAAGGATGGATCATTTCGCATGTGTATTGACTACCGCGAACTCAACAAGCTTACTATCAAAAACCGTTATCCTTTGCCTAGAATTGATGACCTCTTTGATCAACTTCAAGGTTCTACTTGCTTCTCAAAGATTGATCTTCGATCTGGTTATCACCAACTCCGTGTGCAAGAAGACGATATTCCAAAGACTGCCTTCCGAACAAGGTATGGTCATTACGAGTTCATGGGTATGCCTTTTGGACTAACCAATGCACCCGCAGTTTTCATGGACCTCATGAATCGTGTGTGCAAACCGTACCTTGATAAGTTCGTGATCGTTTTCATCGATGACATCTTAATCTATTCCAAGACTAAAGTCGATCATGAGCAACATCTTAGATTGGTCTTGGATCTCTTGAAGAAAGAACAACTATATGCCAAATTCTCTAAATGTGAATTTTGGTTAAAAGAAGTTCAATTTCTTGGTCACATTGTCAACGACAAGGGTATTCATGTTGACCCTGCTAAGATCGAAACGGTTAAGAATTGGAATACCCCGAAGACTCCCACTGAAGTTTGTTCATTTCTGGGTCTTGCGGGATATTACTGTCGTTTCATCTCAAACTTCTCAAAAAATGTTGTCCCCTTACCACTTTGACCCACAAGGGTAAGACTTATGAATGGGGACCAAAGCAAGAAGAAGCTTTTCAAACCCATAAGCAAAAGTTGTGCAATGCTCCCATTTTGACCCTCCCTGATGGGAATGATGATTTAGTTGTCTACTGTGATGCTTCTAACCAAGGTCTTGGTTGTGTTCTTATGCAACGAGGCAAAGTAATCGCTTATGCATCAAGGCAACTTAAGATTCATGAGAAGAATAATACGACGCACGATCTCGAGTTGGGTGCGGTCGTATTCGCATTAAAGATTTTGAGACATTATCTATATGGCACAAAATGTGGTGTTCACCGACCACAAAAGTCTCCAACACATCTTCAATCAAAAGGAACTCAATATGAGGTAACGAAGTTGGGTTGAACTCCTTAACGACTATGACTGCGAGATTCGTTACCATCCCGGAAAAGCGAATGTTGTAGCCGACGCTTTGAGTCGAAAGAACCATGTCATGCTTCAAAGTGTTCGAATTCAAACCGACATCCAAAACCGCATCTTAGAAGCTCAACACGTCTCAGTCACCGAGGGTAACATGTACGAAGAAATGTCGTGTGGTGTTGAACTTCTGCTTGAATCAAAACCCAATGGCTTACTTTATTACTTGAACCGTATTTGGATTCCCGATCGCAATGATCTCCATACATTTCTCATGAACGAGGCTCACAAGACTCGTTATTCTATTCATCCTGGTGCGGATAAAATGTACCAAGATCTTCGCTGACAATATTGGTGGCCCGGTATGAAAAAGGACATTGCTCTTTATGTTGCCAAATGTTTAACCTGCTCCAAAGTCAAATCCGAACATCAACGTCCTTCTGGCTTACTTGAACAACCGGAAATTCCCGTGTGGAAATGGGAAAATTTAGCTATGGATTTTTTTACCAAACTTCCTCGCAACTCGAGTGGTTATGATAGTATTTGGTTGATCATTGATCGTCTCACCAAGTCTGCTCATTTCTTGCCTATCCGTGAAGACTATCGGGTCGAGAAACTAGCCCGAATTTACATCGACAAAATCGTGAGCCGTCATGGTGCTCCCTTGAACATAATATCCGATCGAGATGCCCGGTTCACTTCTCGATTTTGGCAATCTCTCCAAACTTCTCTTGGCACTCGATTGGATTTGAGCACGGCTTACCATCCCCAAACTGATGGTCAAACCGAGCGAACAATCCAAACACTTGAAGACATGCTTAGAGCTTGTGTAATCGATTTTGGTGGAAATTGGGATTCACATTTATCCCTCATTGAGTTCTCTTACAATAATAGCTACCACACAAGTATCAACATGGCTCCATTCGAAGCTCTTTATGGTCGCAAGTGTCGTTCTTCTATCTGTTGGAACGAGATTGGTGAAGCACAAATCACCGGTCCCGAGCTAATTCAAGAAACATCCGACAAGATTATTCAAATCCGTGACAACATCCGAACAGCGAGAAGTCGGCAAAAGAGTTATGCCGATAAACGACGAAAACCCTTGGAATTCCAAGTCGGTGACCTTGTTCTTCTTGAAGTGTCCCCGTGGAAGGGTGTGGTCCGTTTTGGAAAGAAAGGCAAGTTAGCCCCTCGCTACGTTGGTCCATTCAAAATCCTTGAAAGAATTGGGAAAGTGGCCTACAAACTCGAATTACCTCCATCTCTTGGCAATGTGCATCCTACATTTCATGTATCAAATCTGAAGAAATGTCTCGCCGACGAGAATCTTCATATACCGCTTGATGACGTGCACATTGATGAAACGATGCACTTCGTTGAGAAACCGGTAGAAATTATGGATCGTGAAATCAAGCAACTCAAGCGAAGTCGTATTCCTATTGTCAAAGTTCGTTGGGAGTCTAAGCGTGGTCCTGAATTTACTTGGGAACGAGAGGACCAAATGAAGCTCAAGTACCCCGATCTTTTTACTGATGCCGTAGTTTCCTCTAACTAAATTTCAGGACGAAATTCCCTCAACATTGGGAGACTGTAACATTTCTGATTTTTAGTATCCGTATTTCAAATTCAATGTAATGCATTTCAAACCAAATTCTAGTGCACTGTTTTATTCTATTCGTACCATCAATTGAATATAATATTTCAATGATAATTCGCAAATTTTACACGGTTATAACCTACTAAAACACTACATAAGTATCTACATATACAAATATGACAAAGACCAAAGTTACAGGGTCTGATGTTGAAAATTTACAAGAAACCCTAATAGGCACGGTCGCGCCTCGTTCTGGCACAGTCGCGCCGAGTGCTTTGGCACGGTCGCGCGACTTTGCTTTGGAACGATCGCGCCAGGTGCCTTAGCACGGTCGCGCCTCGTTTGGGCATGGTCGCGCCTAGTACCAGTTGAAACGTAAATGTAGTTTTAATCACTCGATCGTTGAGCTCCGTAACCGTCCTACACTTCATTCTCATTAACGAATGAAATAAACCTTTCAATTACACGAAACATCTCGGATTAACTCAATCAATCTCCAAAAATCGTTTAGACATTTCAAAAAAACACGAATTCTTTCTTTCGATCCGAATTCTCCCAATCAAGCAGTCGATTCACGCTACTCAATCCTCACTAAAACTACTGGACTCTCTGGTTTAGCCGGGATTGCAGCAGAGGACGCCGGAAGCCATCCGCATCGCCGCCGAGACTAATTCCTACCGCCCTCTATCAATTCGTCGTTCTTCCGGGTAATTGAAACTCTGTCCTCAATCTATTTATTCTCGAGATCAAAAGCCCCATGTTAATTTGGGCTTTCATTATGGAAATCACCACGAACCCGAATCCACATTTTCGTTAAAAATGATTTAATCTAATCGAATCAAACCTTAGACACGTTTTAAATCCAATTAATCTATGTAAAAAGACTCGAAATAATCTAATATGTGAAAGCCCTATGATTTCCAATCTTGTTATTATAAGAATTAGTCAATTCGTTCCTGATTTGGAACAGACGCGGTCGCGCTAATCATCTAGCGCGGTCGTGCCTCATGAGACGCGGTCGTGCCGACTATCAGCGCGGTCGTGCCCTCCTGTACAGACCCAATCATGCCCTTTGGCTAATCTCAGTCGTGTCTTAGGATCATAGACACGATCGTGCCTAGCCAAGGCACGGTCGTGCCTAATGATTTAATTAGTTTAAGCCCTATGTTTGATCAACACGGTCGCGCCCTGACTAGCATGGTCGCGCCCGTGGTTTGAGCACGATCGTGCCCTTCCCAGACACGGTCGTGTGTGAGTTAAAATCTTGGCAGAATTATAAATTTTATATATTTTTCAAACCACAAATATTCTGATTGAATTACAAAATAAAAATAGTTGAATTTTATAAAATTGCATTTAATTTTATTTAGAAAGAACAAATATTTAATAAATAAAAAAATTAATTATTTAAGGTTTATAAAATTTAATTTACAATTATTGTTAAACCTTTCATTTAAAAAGTATCTAAATGGTTAAGTTACATTTTATAAATAAAAAAATAAAATAATTATTTATTTAATTTATATTTAAATAAAAACGATTAATTAATTATACTAACTTATAATTAATACTTACAATGTTTTCATAAACAATAATTATTTACAAACTCAAACCCTATTCAAAATGTTCTAAAAATACTCTTTCAAACTTTGTATATTTTATTCAATACCTCCAATTACAAATCAATGACCCTATTACACAAGTCCAAATGCAACTTTAGACTTAAACATTGGTGCACACTATTAATACCATATACATTACTCCTTAGGTTAACTTGTGCATTTCAAGGATCCTTACTATCTAATATATTTGTTAGTTACGCCTTCGAACCAAGTGAGTATTTCATAGCCCCTTTTACTCTTTTACACTTTTGGGGTGAAACATGAACATTATTCAAATTACACGTTACATTTACATGAACAACACAAGTACAAATCCTATTTACATTCATGTGTGCAATTTGAGCTTTATGCCCTAGTGCTTTTGTATGCGATTATGTGCAATCATTAACTATTCAAGCCGACGGTTTTCAATGATAGATCTATTGAGTCTGACAAACCCACCTAGATTGGGGTGATTGATACCGACAACACAATTTTGCATGCTAGTTACAAAGGTTTGATTGTGCATGGTTACACAATAGCTGCTCCCCATAAATGCCTTATTTATCATGTTATGTAAGGATTTGTTTTACAAACTATATGCTATCTATATAAACCTGTGTTATATTCACCAACTTTTTAGTTGACTTTATTTTATTCATGTTTCAGGTTCTAACGTGTGAGATTGTTCAAGATGTGCTACACATAGGATTGGACTTAGTTAATTTAAATAAAAGAACTCTATGTATTTTCAATTTTGTTCTATCTTGGATTTGGTTATGTTTGGATTATTTGAAATGAAATTTGACGTTTAATATATTCAATTTAGTCAACCTTGTGCTTATGAACAGTCTACATGTCTCGCCCTGATGATTCCGCCATCGGTCGGGGTGTGACAGTCAAGACTCGGTTCAAAACATGACACGCAGTATTCACAGTCTTAGCCCAAAAAGTTACTGGAAGCTTAGAATCAGCAAGCATCGTACGTGCAGTTTCAACTAAAGTCCTGTTCTTTCGTTCAGCAACTCCATTTTGTTGAGGTACATATGGTGCACTGAATTCATGATGAATTCCCTTTTGAAGACAGAATAAACCCATCTTGCTATTTTTAAATCCACTTCCATTGTCACTCCTAATTCTTCTGACTTTCTGTTTGAACAAATTCTCTAAATCCAGGATTAAGAATTGTACCAGCTCCGTGGTTTCGGCTTTAGAAGCAAGAAACTTAACCCATGAAATTCTAGAGAAATCATCTGTTACTACCAGACAGTAAGATTTACCACCAATGCTCCTGATACTAATCGGTCCAAACAAATCCATATGCAGTAGCTCCAAAGGAGTTACAATAGAATGCTTTGTCTTAGATTTGTGGAACTTCTTTTGTTGTTTCCCCTTCTTGCAAGGAATACAGTCATCAGGAACTGAAAATTTCATTTTCGGAACACCAAAAACCAGATCATTCTTCACAAGATAATTCATTTTCCGATAATTGATGTGAGCAAGTTTCCTGTGCCACAAAATAGAATCTGACTCAGACGCCTTGGAGAGTAAACACGTAGGAATTGAATCCGTAGTAGTAGCAACACTCATGTCTAGGACATATATGTCATTTCTCCTTGGAGCCTTCATTAGAATTCATTCGTCAGGAATCACAAAACCCGGTTTCAAGATATAACACTCAGAATTATTGAAATGAAATGAAAATTTCTTGTCACACACTTGAGATACACTTAAAAGATTATGTTCAAGTTGCTCCACATAGTTCACTTTCTCAAATTTGACTTTTTCGTTCTTTAAAGTACCCTGACCAGTTATGTACCCGCCTTTATTTCCAGCAAAAGCGACATAACCACCATCAATGTTAATCACATCTTCCAACAAACGAATATTCCCTGTCATATGTCGAGAACAACCACTATCCACATACCACGTATTGTTGATAGTCCTCCTTGGTTGTCCGTACATAAACAAAGAAAATCATTTAGAAATTGGAACCCAAGCTATTGTGGTCTTGGGTCGTCCAGATGGATCAAAATAAACAACTCCAAACAATTCACAATCAACATTCTCATCAACCTTTGGAACATAAGATTTACAATTAGACTTTCTCAAAGAAGACATAGTATGATTTGTTGGAAAAACATTATTAGATTTAGGATTATCAGATTCAGGTATTTCCAAAAATTTCTTTAGTTTTCTATTACGTCTTCTTCGTTGTGGTCTAGAAAGTTTGACCTCAGGTTGAGACTCTTTTGGAATTCCAACATGTGGAATCTCAAACTTCTTTTGAAAAACAACAGGTTTAAAAATACGCTTATCATGTTGCTTAAATCCCGAAGATTTAGCAAATGATTGACAAGGCATATTCTTTTCAACACTAGACGTAGGCTTTTCCCCATTATGTCTTTTCAAAATCTTCACCACTTGTTTTTGTGAGGGATCACTCTTTAATTTGCCTTGATTCTTATAAGGACAGTGAATTAGAATATGACCAGCCTCATTACAATGAAAACAAACTCTTCTATCTTGATGATTTCTGATATAAGGAGTTTTTCTTGAATTTGATGACCCGTCTGATGAACAAGCTTCAGAAAAAGATTTTTCTGAACAGTTGACTGGCTTCTTTGGAACAAACACTTATTTAGTCACCGTTGATAAGTTCTTCTTCTGAAAACCAGCAGTAACAAAACCACTTGATTGTGGCAGTTTGGAAATTTTAGGTTGATCAACTTTCACCTCATCAGGTTCTGTTAAAATGCATCTATCACGGGTAACATTTTTCACTATCGTTGGTTCATCAAGTTGCACTTCCTTTGGAATGCCTTCAACCTTTTCATCATCAAAAACCTCATCCTCAGAATCAGAATCATATACCATATCTTCACCAGTTACTGGATTCACCTTCAAAACTGTCTTTGGATCAATTTCCTCTTCATGAATAATTTCTGATTCAACCACATAATTTGCATTGAATGGTGGAGGAACAAATCCAATTCCAGCAACCCTCTTAGTAGGATCAGCATTAGCATTAAAGTAATCTAATACCACATATGAATTTTCAAAGTTTTCTAGCTTTCTATGTAATTTGATCACTTCAGATTCTTTATCAGAAATTTCTTTATTCTTCTGAGCGACAATTTCATTTCGCTTCTCAATCTCAGCATAAGTCATATCCAGATGATATGCTTGTTCCTTATATTTCAATCCCAAAGAGTTTAAATCTCTTTTCAAAGATTCAATTCTATCTATACACAATTTATCATTATCTTTCAATCTTTTATTAACTGAATGCATCGATTTCATATCATAAATTAAATTTGTGTTATCATCCATTACTTTTTACATTTTATCTTTTATACTGATGCAATTAGAACAATAAATGTGACAGACAGAATCTTTTACCTTTGAAGGATCTGATATATCTGCCATGAAGACTTTTGCAATCGAGATATTTTTAGAATCAGCACCATCAGAAGAATTTTGAGTTAAAATAATATCATCTTCAGATACACTTGATGCAATATCAGTCTCACCATTTTGTACTTGATCACTTTCTTCATCAGCACTTGGCAAACTCTCACCATCACTTGAGATATCATCATTAGTTGACTCTTCAGATTTTGTAGAATGAATCTCAGCTACAAACGCTTGACTTACCGGACCAACCAAATCTTCAAGATGAATACCCCAGTCATAATTTTCATCATTCTGAGCAACCAAAGCAGATGATGCAGATGCATGATTAGAATTTCCCGATCCAGAGGAGCCATGTGACTGATTACGATTGTTCTGAAAGTTATTAGGATTTTTCTGAGAATCAAATTCAACTTTCGGTTTCACACATTCTTTGGCAAAATGACCATACTCTTGACAATTATAGCAACGAGCTTTGGTTTTATCAAGTCCCATACGTGAACGACTGTTAGACCCAATATACTTTCTTCCAGTCTTCTTCAAAAAATCCTTTGCTTGTCGCATCAGCATAGCCATGTTCCATTGAATGTTCATCTCTTCTAGATCAACAGGATCAATCTGTCTGAAATCCTCTTCAATAACCTCTGGATCATGAATCTTTCCTCCAATAAAATTTTCATAAGAAGCCATAAAGTAAGAAAACATCGCTAAATAATCATCAGCAACTCTTTGATTCATAGTATGTGTTCCAGATGACGAAGAAGTTGTATTTGCGAAGAAACCTGAATGACTTGAAATCCCATAACAATGATCATGAGAAAATCTTGAGTATCACCAGAAAAGAACGCAACCCCTGCACCAGTTTTGCCAGAAGACTTAGCAAAATACATTGAAGGATCTTGAATATGCTCCATATTGGTTTCCTTCTTCTTCATATTCAAATCATGTGATTGAATCTTGCCAAGAACCTCTTCAAGAGACATAGTTTTATACTTGACATTCTCTTTTATCAAAATCGTATACACATCAAATTTAGATGGTAATGCCTCCAAAAACTTATCATTTATCTCTTCAGTTTCATAAACCACTGAATCACTTAACAACTCACTCAGCAAATGATAGAATCTCGTTGCAAGATCATCTAAAGATTCATTTTGAAAGTGCTTGAATACTAAGAACGGCTTCTTCGGTAATTCTTTTTGGCTTTTCTTAACATCCAAACTACCTTCACATCGCTTTTGCAACGCCTCCCACAATTGTTGAGAAGTTCTGAATTGTTTAAAGCTGTGATAAATTTCTTTAGGAAGAGACATTGAGATACTGTCCATTGTCTTCTTTTCTCTATCAAACAATAATTTTTCTTCTGTGGTTAACGCAGATACTGATTTAGGAACATCATCCTTTCCCATCCAAGTATATGTCGGATGCGTATAACCTTCTAAGATTGGAATCCATAAACTTGTATCAGTAAAAGATACGAACTGATCAAACCGATCTTTCCAGTTAGAATAATCTGCAAGACTTAACAATTTGGGCGATTTCTGAGATGTACCAATCTCGTTATCGTAATTTAACATATTAGTCACTTACACCATATTTGCCATTTTCAGAAAGAAAATTTCAAGTGTTGAACACAAACTTCCCTAGGCGAAGATAATAAGTTCGCTTCGGCCAAACAAGCGAATTTGATATCAAGCGAACTTGACAAGCTCGCTTACCCAAGAAATCCAGTAAGTTCGCCTACTGATTAAGTTCGCCTATTAAGTTTGCTTAAACTGAGAGAAACGAACTTAATAAGTTCGCTTGCTAAGTTCGCCTGCAACAGCTTTTAGCAAGTTCGCTTACAATAGCTGAAACAAACTCAGCAAGAACTTTAACCCAAACACGAACAAACAACACCAAAAATCATCATTTCTCACAGATTAGAAGGAATTTGAAGAAATTGAACCGTATGATTTAGTATTTTGTGAATTAGAACACTTCTATCGGATTAATTTCACCAAAATCAACCTCAAATCCACGAATTTAGCAGTAAAATCAGCTTCAAGAACTTGAAAACTCCATGGATACAAAAGCTTCAAAAATGATCAATTTCTTGTCAAATTGTACACAAAAACGTCTCTAATCACCAAGAATCAAACACAAAAGCATGAGCAATAGCTCTGATACCACTTGTAGGTCCACATGACTCATCTCAGATCGATCTCGTGACAAGACGTCTCGATAACACAGAGTGCGGAATCCTTCGTGTTAATGTATGGATATCAATTGACAATAGAAACAATCAGGTAAATAAACTTTCTCTTTGTATTCACCAAACAGAGTTTACAGAATAGTTGATCGTTCAATCGTTCTCTAATTCTTCCTAAACAGACTCTGTAAACTCTATATTTATAGACACACGTTCTGCAATTGGCAAACTTAACAAGTTCACTTCAAAGATGCTTAGGCAAACTTAACAAGTTCGCCTCTAACAGACTAGGCGAACTTATCAAGTTCGCCTCTAGCAGAACTTGTACTTATACTTAGACAAAACTAAACAATTACATAAAAACATAAAGACAATAAGACCTAAACTATTACAAAGCTTTTGTCATCCAATCTATGTCCTAACAAATATGCTATCTAATACATGTGGACTTAACTTTTTGAATTTATCATAAACCTTTTGTAGTGTCGCAAAAATCTGCGAACTCACCAACTATTTATATAGTTGATCCATTTTCAAAACATGCTTTCAGGTAAACAAAGTTGAAGAAGAGATTTTTATGGGGGCTCGTTTTTGGATTAGAATTATTGTTTTTAGTTTTGAATATGTACTTGGTTGTGTAACATCCCAAAAAAAAAAATCGACAGTTATAATAACGGAATAAATGAACGAGACATGACGGGTCGGGTCGGATGGGTCAGCGGGCTATAAATAGCCTATGCCACCCCTTTTATCTCATTTGCAACTTTTTAGAGAGAGAAACCGTAGAGAGAGAAAGTTGGCGGATCGACCCGAGACTTCAGCAAAGTGTTACTCCATAACTCGTGAGAAGAACCTCCGGATCAGAAACTCGATTCAGGTAACGATCCGACCTAAATCTGAGTTTTAGTTCGTTTTTGGGTTTTTCGGGTTTTGGGTGAAAAGGCAAGGTTTGAACGGATGAAACTGAAAGATAATCATGGATTTGAGTTCCTTAATGGAAAACGAACGTTTTGAATGCAAACAGGTTCGGGATCCTTACATGATCAGACCCGAATGCGAAAGTTAGGGTTTTTTCACGAAGAACAGGTCGTGCGCACTTGCTAAGTGCGCACAGAGCAGGTCCTGCGCACTTGCTAAGTGCGCAGGAGGAGGGACCTGCGCACTTGCTAAGTGCGCAGGAAGCATGGTCTGCGCACTTGCTAAGTGCGCAGACATCAGAACTGATTAAGTGAAGTCAGTATGTTAGAATGGTTAAACCGTTAGAGTCGGGATTGGTCTGATGTGTATTTAACTAATCAATTCAGATCGGAAGTGACGTTGTTGGACCTTCGTTTAGGACAACCCATATTAGCGTATCAGGTGAGTTCTAGAGCCCTCTTTTAAATGTTTTGATAAATGTTTTGGGCTGGTGTGCATACTTACGAAATGATGTTTTAACGAAATGATGTTTTAAGGAAATGATGTCTTAACGAAACGATGTTTACGAAAGGAAAGGTTATGAAGTATTTTTGCCAAAAAGGTTTACGAATGTTTATGAACGGTCAAAATGAGGAAATGTTTAATGAAAAGGGAAAGAGGTAAAGGTTTAAAGAAGTCATTACAAATCTAATATGTCGAATGAATGGAATTGACGATAAAGTCTGGGAATGTGATTCCCAGCCTTGTGGTAGGTTATGGACAGCGAGCCATAGTTACCATAAGAACAACAGGGCAGTGTCTTGGTGGCCTGTCGATGGTTTTGATGTTGTACAACTGGTAAGGGGGTAACGACGGTTACTCGGGTGATGACGATCATCCTAAGGGAAAGAGGTAATGGGAAATCAATGACGGCGATACGTAACGGTTGATTCCTAAAGGAAAGATGCGTGTTGGGCAATGACGGCGATACGTAACGGTTGACCCCACGTATTGAATTGGGAAATCAATGACGGCGATACGTAACGGTTGATTCCCAAAGGAAAGATGCGTGTTGGGCAATGACGGCTATACGTAACGGTTGACCCCACGTAGTGTGTGGTTGTGGCAATGACGGCGATACGTAGCGGTTGCCCACAACACCAAAGGTTCCTTCGGGGACACTGTGACGCGTAAAGTAAGATACATAATTAGATAACGATAATGTATGACTTAAATGAATGTTAAAAGTTTTAACGAACGATCCGTTCAACGGTGTTTATGATAATGATGTTGATGATGATATGGGTACGAAACCTTTTTTAAAGATGTTAGATCATTACATGCTTTTGTGAAAGGTTTTACTAAATGAATGAATGATATGTTTTTGGCAAATGTTGATGTTAAAGTTTTTATGAAATGTTAGAACTCACCAGCGTAGCTGACTTTTTAGTATGCATATTCAGGTTAAGGCAGGTATGGACGATGGACGGTGATGCTTGGCAAGCGAGAAGAGTTACCCGTTCAATCATGAAGACTGGCATCCCGTTATGAGTTGTTAATGTTAAGTTTATGTATTTGACAATGTACGCTTCCGCATGTATGAACAAGTTTTTGGTTATGTTGAATGAATGATTCCGCTGCGTTATTTGATATTCATGTTTAAGAACTGTTTGTGAATGAGTAAATCCAACGAGTGAGGCCTCCCTGGTTTGGGGCCTTTCAAGTTGGTATCAGAGCAATAGTTTGAGAGATTCGGACACTCCCAGTGTCTGAACTTAAACTGTGAATGGGACCGAAAGCGGATGCCAGTACGAGTAACTCGAGCCACAGCATCAGGTATGAAAAGTAGAGTATGTGTATGTAGTATGCCTTAGGAAGGGTTAGGAAAGGACTTGTGTTCTGATGGAATCACAAAGGTGGTCAAGTAGAAATCGAAAGGTAGTGTAATGGTTAATTGCAGATGGCTAGTGTATATTAACATCTTACAGTACTTATTGAATTTTATTTGTTAACTAGCGTGATGACATTAGATTCCTTGTCTTTTAAGAACGAAATGGAGGGTAGAATAGGCAGAAGGCGTGGTGAGGGTCGTACCGGACGAAACAGTAGGATTCCCGCCCACCAAGTTTATAGTAAAAGGGCAAGAGTTCTTGCGGAACCGGAAGGTAGTGTGCATGAGACCGTACGAGTGTGATGCGAGATGTCCTCCGTTGTGTTGACTTAGCGCAAAAGTGGTAAGAGGTGTCGAGGAGAATACCGGGACAAAATCTCAACTTTGAAGAGACGCGAGTATTAGGAAGTGTTATAAGAGGAACTAGAATGCTCGAGTAAGGTAAATTGGTAATTTCATTTGGATCTGCGAAATTGTGAATTTACAGGTGCACGTGCATGATAGTGAATTTTATGGTGTTGATTAATGCTTACGTATCAGAGTTGATCCAATTACTCAACCATGACTACGATATGTTAGTCACCCGAGTAGCGATTTAAAGAGATTGATGAACATCATTAGTAATAGTAACGATGTCAGAGATGGTATACCTTACAGAGGTGAATGATGTCAACGAGTACGAGCCACAGACAAGATGAGGAGGAATGAAACTTCAGTTTTCCTAAGTCAGACGAGCATACGTATGAAGGATGCCAAGGAGTTAGGGTGGACAACGCTTAGAACAAAAACGTTATGGTGAATAAGAATCGGTCTACTGATGAAGTATGCATAAGCATGAAGGAAATAACCACACAAGTGTATGTCCAAAGAATATATGAGTGCATGAATGCACAAATGGCATCTTTCCATGTAGAAGACAATCCAAGACAACTAATAAGAGTATCTGCTGAAATGAGAAAATAGATATACCAACAACAACAAGAGACGGGAACCACGATGTTAATTAGGGCATGCAGACTAAACCAAATCAAACCAGATCTGACCCAAGGATTGTTTGTCTAGAATGAATGTGAAGGACAAGTTTTGACCAACAATGTGAAGTAAGGCATGTGCACTAAGAAGAAATTCAAGGCGACTCAGAGAACGCTCTACTATGTCTAAGTCTAATCAATAGCTGCGAGTGTTGTTAGAATTGGAAAGCCGTTGAGGGACCCACTGAAACTAGAAAGGAAATGAAAGTACAAGTGTCACCGTACGTGTCATTTATCCATAGTAAGACCAACGAATGTGACTTTAGAAGAAATGCATGCAGAAAAGGCTAACGGAAACGAGTAGCTAGAGAATATATATTGTCGGTCAGATGGGATGCCAATCCCTAAGACCATCCAATGATATGTAGGAAGAATGGTGTTCAATGAACCAACGATGTGAAATGTAAAACCTGACAAGTACGTTTGAAAGAAAAACTAGAAGGAGATTGTGTATGAAAATATGAATGAAAAGTTCGAGTGACTAGTGTGCCATCTGAATGAATACCTTCCCGACAAGTTGAGTGTGATAAGGGATACCTCATATGTTTGGGGGATACCTGATACGATTCCTACAGGAACAAAGCGATACGGTTCCTACGGGAACGAAGCAATACGGTTCCTACGGGAACAAAGCGATACGATTCCTACGGGAACGAAGCAATACGGTTCCTACGGGAACGAAGCGATACGGTTCCTTCTGGAACGAAGCAATACGGTTCCTTCTGGAATGAAGCGATATGGTTCCTTAGGGAATGAGACGATGTGGTTCCTTCGGGAATGAGATGGTACGGTACCTTCGGAAACTTGATAGTAGGAATCATTCAGGAACGGGATATTATGATTCATTCGAGAACGGCATGGTATGGTCCTTCAAGGACGAATGCACCATGGACAGCTTATGAGGTATACACCATGATCCAAATAGTCGAGAGACAATCGATAGTAACCGTCCAGATGGCAAGGTAGATAACCTTAACGAGGAGTTGAAATTATGGCCATGGAGTCTTCTGTGGACGACTCCGAGTTTGATAAGACATTTCACATAGAATGACGATATAAGAACCCTAACGGTTAGATGTGAAAGACCGACTAGGGATGTACGATGCTGAAAAAGATAACGTCTATCAAGAACGAGAGAGGTATAGTCAAGACTACACAAGAATCTGTCAACGGGAGAGTGATTGCATATACGTCGCGGCAGTTGAAAGTTCACGAAGTCAACTATCCGACTCATGATTTGGAACTTGCTGCTGTCGTATTTGCATTGAAAATATGGAGGCACTACCTCTATGGGGTGAAGTTTACTATTTACTCCGACCACAAAAGTTTGAAATACTTCTTCAAATAAAGAGAGCTTAATTTGAGGCAGAGACGATGGTTGGAACTCCTGAAAGATTATGACTGTGAAATCATATACCATCTTGGAAAGGCAAACGTGGTGGCTGACGCTCTAAGCCGAAAGGATGTGCCTACTCCTATTAGAGTGAAAGCTTGCCAGTTAGTGGTAACAGCAGATGTGATGAGAGAAATCGAAAAGGCTCAAGACGAGGCACTTAAGGAAGAAAACATAAAGAAGGAAAGGATGGTTGGCCAACAGGACAAGTTGGAATATAACACCCTTGGTGTTAGGACACGTTTTGGACGGGTATGGATACCTATGGGTGGCGAGCTTAGAACCAAAATCTTGGATGAGGCTCATAAGTCTCGTTACTCTATCCATCCCGGTACCAATAAAATGTACCAAGATCTGAGAAAGGAATACTGGTGGCTTGGAATGAAACGTGATGTGACGAAGTATGTAAGCAAGTGCTTGACTTGCTCGCAAGTAAAGGCCGAGCACCAGAAACCGTATGGAAAGATTCAACCACTTGACATACCGGAATGGAAGTGGGAACACATTACCATGGACTTCATAACTAAGCTACCTCGCACAGCTAAAGGTCATGACACCATTTGGGTAATTGTGGACCGTTTAACGAAGAGTGCTCATTTCCTACCTATTCGCGAGACGTTCTCGTCGGAAAGGTTAGCAGAAGTATTTATTAACGAAGTAGTAGCACGGCATGGGATGCCTTTGACGATTGTATCTGACCGGGACACCCGATTCACATCGAGGTTCTATAAAAGATTTCATGAAGCGATGGGCACGAGGCTTAATATCAGCACGGCATACCACCCGCAAACGGATGGTCAGTCCGAAAGGACCATTCAGACATTGGAGGATATGCTCCATGCTTGTATTATCGACTTCAGTAGCAGTTGGGACAGCCATCTGCCGTTAGCCGAATTCTCCTACAACAATAGTCATCACACGACAATAGGCATGCCGCCTTACGAAATGTTGTATGGGAGAAGATGTAGGACCCCGGTTTGTTGGGGTGAGATTGGGTAGAAGGAGTTAGGAAGTCTGGAAGTCGTAAGAGAAACGTCGGAAAGGTTTGATCAAATCAAGGCACGAATGAAGGCCGCACAAGATCGTCAGAAATCCTATGCGGATAAACGACGAAGGCCTATTGAGTTTGATATTGGTGACAGAGTAATGCTGAAATTGTCACCATGGAAGGAAATCATACGATTCAGAAAGAGAGGAAAGTTAAGTCTGAGGTTTGTCGGACCATTCAAGATAATGGCACGGGTTGGGGAAGTCGCTTATCGGTTGGAGTTGCCTGATGAGTTAAGTGGGATTCATCCTACTTTCCATGTATCACACTTGCGAAAGTGTTTGGCGGATGAATCGGCTCACGTACCACTTACTAACATCGAGGTTGACAACAGCCTTAATTACATCGAAGAACCCGTGGCCATCCTTGATCGGAAGGAGAAACGTTTACGTAATAAAGTTATCCAATTGGTTAAGGTCCAATGGAAGCATCGAAAGGGATCGGAAGCCACTTGGGAAACGGAGAAGGAAATGAGGGAGTCGTACCCTCATCTATTTGACTTATGATAAGGTTTCGGGGACAAAACCTATTGTAAGGGGGGTAGACTTGTAACATCCCAAAAAAATAAAACGACAGTTATAATAACGGAATAAACGAACGAGGCATGACGGGTCAGGTCGGATGGGTCAGCGGGCTATAAATAGCCTATGCAACCCCTTTTCTCTCATTTGCAACTTTTTAGAGAGAGAAACCATAGAGAGAGAAAGTTGGCGGATCGACCCGAGACTTCAGCAAAGTGTTACTCCATAACTCGTGAGAAGAACCTCCGGATCAGAAACTCGATTCAGGTAACGATCCGACCTAAATCTGAGTTTTAGTTCGTTTTTGGGTTTTTCGGGTTTTGGGTGAAAAGGCAAGGTTTGAACGGATGAAACTGAAAGATAATCATGGATTTGAGTTCCTTAATGGAAAACGAACGTTTTGAATGCAAACAGGTTCGGGATCCTTACATGATCAGACCCGAATGCGAAAGTTAGGGTTTTTTCGCGAAGAACAGGTCGTGCGCACTTGCTAAGTGCGCACGGAGCAGGTCCTGCGCACTTGCTAAGTGCGCAGGAGGAGGGCCATGCGCACTTGCTAAGTGCGCAGGAGGAGGGACCTGCGCACTTGCTAAGTGCGCAGGAAGCATGGTCTGCGCACTTGCTAAGTGCGCAGACATCAGAACTGATTAAGTGAAGTCAGTATGTTAGAATGGTTAAACCGTTAGAGTCGGGATTGGTCTGATGTGTATTTAACTAATCAATTCAGATCGGAAGTGACGTTGTTGGACCTTCGTTTAGGACAACCCATATTAGCGTATCAGGTGAGTTCTAGAGCCCTCTTTTAAATGTTTTGATAAATGTTTTGGGCTGGTGTGCATACTTATGAAATGATGTTTTAACGAAATGATGTTTTAATGAAATGATGTTTTAACGAAATGATGTCTTAACGAAACGATGTTTACGAAAGGAAAGGTTATGAAGTGTTTTTGCCAAAGAGGTTTACGAATGTTTATGAACGGTCTAAATGAGGAAATGTTTAATGAAAAGGGAAAGAGGTAAAGGTTTAAAGAAGTCATTACAAATCTAATCTGTCGAATGAATAGAATTGACGATGAAGTCTGGGAATGTGATTCCTAGCCTTGTGGTAGGTTATGGATAGCGAGCCATAGTTACCATAAGAACAACAGGGCAGTGTCTTGGTGGCCTGTCGATGGTTTTGATGTTGTACAACTGGTAAGGGGGTAACGACGGTTACTCGGGTGATGACGATCATCCTAAGGGAAAGAGGTAATGGGAAATCAATGACGGCGATACGTAACGGTTGATTCCTAAAGGAAAGATGCATGTTGGGCAATGACGGCGATACGTAACGGTTGACCCCACGTATTGAATTGGGAAATCAATGACGGCGATACGTAACGGTTGATTCCCAAAGGAAAGATGTGTGTTGGGCAATGACGGCGATACGTAACGGTTGACCCCACGTAGTGTATGGTTGTGGCAATGACGGCGATACGTAGCGGTTGCCCACAACACCAAAGGTTCCTTCGGGGACACTGTGACGCGTAAAGTAAGATACAGAATTAGATAACGATAATGTATGACTTAAATGAATGTTAAAAGTTTTAACGAACTATCCGTTCAATGGTGTTTATGATAATGATGTTGATGATGATATGGGTACGAAACCTTTTTTAAAGATGTTATATTATTACATGCTTTTGTGAAAGGTTTTACTAAATGAATGAATGATATGTTTTTGGCAAATGTTGATGTTAAAGTTTTTATGAAATGCTAGAACTCACCAGCATAGCTGACTTTTTAGTATGCACATTCAGGTTAAGGCAGGTATGGACGATGGACGGTGATGCTTGGCAAGCGAGAAGAGTTACCCGGTCGATCATGAAGACTGGCATCCCGTTATGAGTTGTTTATGTTAAGTTTATGTATTTGACAATGTACGCTTCCGCATGTATGAACAAGTTTTTAGTTATGTTGAATGAATGATTCCACTGCGTTATTTGATATTCATGTTTAAGAACTGTTTGTGAATGAGTAAATCCAACGGCCTTACAGGTTGTAATCAGGCATTTTAGATACATTGTATCAATTTGGGATTTTGTTTATGTATTTTTGTTAGAAGCATGTAGTATGGTTCAATTTAATGCATAATTTTTCTTTTAGTTTCTCTTGTACTTGTGTTCAATACGAACATCCTTTTCTTATCATCCTTAGAGGATCTTTCAAAATTATAACTCCCCTTTCATTTGGACTAGAAGATGGTACAATTGTAATACAGTGTCCATTCAAAACAAAAGTTCACAAGTCAACATCACAAATTTGGATACTTAGCTATATGTATATAGCATAATAAATATCATAGTTAGTTACAACTTCCTATGCTATATCCATACGTATAGGTAAGTATATTAATAGTATATAACTAGAAAATTACATTGAATATTAAATTTTAGAAGCATGTTTTAGTAACTATAGATAAAATTCTATGTATCCGTGTACGTGGGTAGTACGCAGGAGGGTGTTCCTGGGTACTTAGCTTGTACACCAGATTAGTCCTGCGTACTTAGTAAGTACGCATGACCAATGGACTGCGTAATGTTCCTACCCCTATAAATAGAAGACTTGTCTTCATTTGTAGGTGAAACTTTGGAACTAGGTTAATAGGTGTCCGGGCAGGACGAGCTCTCCCGTCCCCGGACCGTGAGCGTAGATGAGATATGTGTGCTCCTTCGGTATGTCGTCTGTAATACGGGATGATTTCTATGTTATGGATTACGTATCGTTTGATTCACTTTATCTTTGTTCATGTTCTTCTCTGTTTCGTTTTCTCTGTTCCCACACAAATCACAGAACAGATCCGTGTAATTCCGCTGCACGACGAGGCTCCCGGGACCTACAAGTGGTATCAGAGCCTCGGTGTTCGTTGATTTGTGTTCCAGTATCGGATTTTTAGGGTTTTTTAGCAGATCTGAGTTAAAAATGTTCGCTACTTTTTCTTGTAAAAATCCTTAAAACCGAGTTTGTTATCGTTTCATTTGGTGTTTGGAAGGCTAAGGGTTTGTTAGATGATGATTTCTAAGCTTTTGGAAGCATCAATTTCTCAGATCCAACACTTTTTGAGCATTTTCCCCAAGATCCGTCAAAAACGCTGCTACTTTTTTATAAGTACGCAAATTCAACTTTTCTGCGTACTTACTAAGTAAGCATGGGTTTTGCCCTGCGTACTTACTAAGTACGCAAGAGTAGTTGTCCTGCGTACTTGTTAAGTACGCATGAGCATTTGGCTCTGCGTACTTAGCATGTACGCATGGGTTGGCTTTGTGAACTTATCAAATACGCATGAGCACTTGGCTTTGCGTATTTACTAAATACGCATAAACACTCTTTATGTGCGTATTTACTAAGTACGCATGAACACCCTTTATGAGATTTTTGGCGGGAAAATTTTTCTTGGCCAAATTTTTTAGGGATCGTTTGTACGCTTGTTTCGGGCCACTTTTGAGAAGATAGCAATTTTGGTTTTTCCGGACCGAAATTTGTATACGATGTGGATTGACGAAACAAGGACGAGATTTTTGTTGGATGATACTACTTGTCATATATTGTTTAAGTGTTCAAACCTGAAAATGTGGGCAACGAGTATCCGGGATACTTATTTAATAGGGTATGAATGTTGAACTAATGGGAGCAATTAGGTCGTCATCGGCTAAAGGTCTCGTTCTATTTGTGAAGATGTTGCTGCTTTGGGTCTTTTGGAAAAAGAATCATCTTGTTTAGGTATTCAAACCTGAATATGTGGGCTACGAGTATCCGGGATACTTCTTTAATAGGGGATGAATACCGGAACAACTTGAACCCAATGATTTGCTGTTTTGGATCTTTGCAAAGGAATAAAAGAATAAAATCCTGGAGTTGACTAGTTGTGCTTTTTGAGGATTTGAGTGAAGTGGTAATAAAGCTAGTCATAGTTTAAAGAGAAATGAGGGGGATAAAATCGTAACATCAACTATGAGTTCTCGCATAAACTATATTTTTCGTGCTCATTGGTTAAGCTTGTGTTCAAGATTTGATGTGATTCAATTATGATGGGATTTCTTATTTGGGATCTGGGCGGAATGCCAGATAGACAACCTAGTTATGGAACTTCATCGCGGGGAACGTATACAGATTAGGATGTGTGAACCAGGAATGGAGATCTAATTGAAGAATGTTGGGCTTTGGATATAGGATGATCACTGCTCAGCATGATTTTGTGTTAGATTCTATCATGTGTTTTCAAGATGAAGCTAGATATCCGTTGGATTATTAGTTGAAGATGGAACCTTTTATCATTTGCCGATGGGATAGGAAACATTCCCTTGTTTCTGGTCTAGTCAGATGGATCTTAAACTGAAAGGGGATAGTGGAAATGAACATCTTCGGGAATTTGGTTAACTCGTGAAGATACATGATAGAGTTGGACACATCTGGTTGAAGACTTAAGTTTATCTTACTGGAATTCCTATGGGAGCTGATTAGTTTGATGTAGGTTATTGGAAATTCAAACTCTCTATCATATGCCAGCTGATTTGGAGTTGTCTTAGTCTAATATTGTTACCTGTTTAGGAAGACATTGTTAGACTCAGAGTTCTAAGTCAACGTGGAGCAAGGTACTGCTGAGAGGTTGAACTACAATGAGGTGTGTTGAGTTAGTTGGTTCCTATTGAAGCACTTGGTTTGGTCTACAATGAAAGCTATAGTTAAAAGGGAGTCGGGTTTGTGAAATCACTCGGCAACTGAAGACTAAAGTTTGAAGATTTGAAGATCTCAAGTGGAATGCCAGAAGATCAAGTCTCGCCAGAAGACACTTGATGTCATTAGTTTAGAGGGAGTCTGTTAAGACATTATTTGTAAACTGATGTATATCAGTTTTAGTGATAGATAGAATTTGATGCTATAGTTAAGAGGGAGTCTGTAGAAGCATGTTTTTGGAACTATAGATAAAATTCTATGTATCGGTGTACGAGGCTAGTACGAAGGATGGTGTTCATGAATACTTAGCTTGCACACCATATTGGTCCTACGTACTTAGTAAGTACGCAAGGCTTTTACCTTGCGTACTTGTCAAGTACGCATGACCAATGGTCTGCGTACTTACTAAGTACGCAGGTAATGTTCCTGCCCCTATAAATAGAAGACTTGTCTTCATTTGTAGGTGGAACTCTGGTTGAGAGGTGTCCAGACGGGACGAGCTCTCCTGCCCCTGGACCGTGAGCGTAGATGAGAGATGTGTGCTCCTTCGGTATGTCGTCTGTAATACGGGATGATTTTTATGTTATGGATTATGTATCGTTTGATTCTCTTTATCTTTGTTATGTTCTTCTCTGTTTCGTTTTCTCTGTTCCCACACAAATCACAGAACAGATCTGTGTATTTTCGCTGCGTGACGAGGCTCCCGGGACCTACATAAATTATAAACATCATTGTAATGGTAATGTTTGATTTGCATCCATTATGTTATTGACATTCCCATAAGCTATCTAAACTTTTTTTTGTTTTGGTAAATATGAGAGATATGCCCAACTACTTCAAGAAACTTATTCGGAAACCAAGAAGTATTAAACCTGCTGATGACTTACGGTTGCGGGAGCAGAGTGCTGGAGGTCGAAAAAAGGGTTGCCTCTTAGGTTTTGGGACCGCTTAGAATCCTCATTATATCATTACCTATAATCTCTACCGTTACAACACTAGGAGGTATTACACTCCTAGTCTTTCAGAGATGTGTTTTATATAAGATAATTACTTTTAAACGTCAAGCAAGCACGGGAGGCGGAGCTACAATGAAGCTAGAGGCTGAGCAGAAGCATTACGAAGACGTGCGTAACACACAATAGGAGGCTGAACGGAAGTAGAACTCGTTGAATTATTGTTTAGAGCTGTTATGAAACGGCCCCTCTCTATAGCTAGATGCTTTTTGACCGGATATTATTAAAGATTTTTTTTATTGAAATGCATTATTATAGATTTTCTAAATATTTTAGATTTACATGAGTTTTTTATTTACTTAAAACATGCTATTTTTTATTATTACAGATTTAATTTTTTTATTAATAGAAAACCATTAATATTTTTTATTTACTTTTAACAAAAATAGCTATCACTTGCGGACTAAAAACTTTTTATTTTATTAATGCAAGGGTCGTCGTTGACATTATCAGCGATGATCTGTCGGTAATATTCATTGATGACTCATCGGTGAATGTGTTGTCAGTGATTTGCTAGTAAGTTGTGATACGTCCAAAAAATAAACTAATGATATATGTTGATACTTAGGCCATCAGGTATACTACCGTGAACCAAGGCGTGATCCAACGTGACACACAAATCACAACGTGATTGACAAAGCAACACCGCCCCTTATTAAAAATATCACGGCGTGATATTTGAGCGTGATTATTTTCACGTGAGAAAGCACGATTTCAATTGGAATTTTACCGTTGAACGGTAATAAAATAGCCGTTGGAAATTAATTAAATTAAAATAAATAATAATATTTATTTTTATTTACTATAAATACTTAATTTTACTCCATAATATTTACACTCATTTTCTTCTCAAACTCTCTAATTTTCTATACTCATTTCTAATATCCTCAACCCAAAAATGAGTAACGATTCGAACCCAAACTTTTGGGCTCAATACGTGGCTCGTGATAACGCGTTTATGGCCAACCCGCACTTTCAACCCAACCCAAAATTTCAACAAAACCCAAACTTTCAACAAAACCCGAACTTCCAACCCAACCCAAACTTCCAACCAAACCCAAACTTTTAAATGTTTAACTACCAATCCCCAATGTCTCAACCGGGTACACCACTTGACTTTGTACCTGAAACTCAAGAAATGCCAATCAAAATGTCTCAAAAAAAAGGAAAGAAAAAGGTTCGCAAGAGACTTCAAGCCGACCGAATACAAAAAAAAGTGAGAAAAAGACGAACCACTATACTTGGTTAAGGCGTATATAGATGTCTCGGAGGATCCAATAATCAGTAACAATAATTTTGGTTTTTGTATTTTTTTTTTTTTTTTTTTGTTTATTAATTTGAATATTTATTTTTTGTAGGCAACGCCAAAAACAAAAAAACATTATGGACTCGGATTCATGAAAAATATGAATCTTTTATGGGTGTACCGCCCGGTTACCGAACTTTAGACTAGTTGAGTTAAAAATGGACTCATATAAATGGAAAGGTGGTAAAGTTCCACGGGATCTATCAAGAATGTGTGCAGGATCGAAGAAGCGATGAGAGCGATGCCGATATTTTGAAGAGAGCAACAGTCCGGTTTAAAGACGAACATGGTGGCGAAACACCAATTGAGTATTGCGAGGTTTGTAAGAATTCGCCTAAGTGGCAAACACTATACATTGCCCCCACCTGAACCGGCTCGTTCAAAAAAAGAACTTTAGCCGACATCGACGCTAGTCCGGGCGCTTCCGATGGTAGATCTATGTGCGATCTCAACATAGATGCACCGGAAGATGTGGAAGAAATACCTCGTCCGATAGGGAAGAAAAAAACAAAAGCCCAAGCAACAGGCTCAGGCACCACAAGTCACGACGAAATCGGCGAGAAAATGGTCGAACAGATGACAAGATTTAACAACGCCCAAGACGAGATGATGTTTTGGAAACGAACAAAACAAGAAATCGAAATTTTTGGCTGGGATCTTGATTCACTCTCCACCGCGCAACGTTTTTTGATTGAGAAAAACAAAAGGAGATCAAAGAACGTCATGGTATCCCGTAGGTTTTTGGTTATGTATTTTTTTATTAATGTTTTTTTAGTTATTTTAATTAATGTAATTTTTTTGGTTATGTATTTTTTTATTAATGTTTTTTTATTTATTTTAATTAATGTATTTTAAAAAAAAATATTATGTTTTATTTAAATGAAAATTAAAAAAAACATTTAATTATCACTCCACCACAATCACATGAGTATACCCATTGCTAGTGATGGGTAATGTGATTTTGCAGATAGTGACGTGGCGCCACGTGGCGTGCACTTTATTATCACACCACACCATAATCACATGAGTATACCCCATGCTCTTAGTTTCAAAACTTTCATCAACCGATACAATGTTAAAATTTAAAATACAATGCTTGTTAATATCATCATTAATTACAATTAAAGGATCTTAATAACCATTGAATTTAAAAAGGAAAA
This sequence comes from Smallanthus sonchifolius, assembly GCA_023525975.1. Lineage (NCBI taxonomy): Eukaryota > Viridiplantae > Streptophyta > Magnoliopsida > Asterales > Asteraceae > Smallanthus > Smallanthus sonchifolius. Next base: position 33,684,281 of record CM042045.1, read on the forward strand.
AAAAAAAGAGAAAACAGTAATACATGACAAGTATCAAATGCGAATCTGCTTACTGTTCAAGTGACATCCACTCTATTCGCAGGTCAATTTCACCAGATTCAACGTTTTGGAGTTTAAGTGTAACCTCTTGTGTAACCTTCCATCAATGATGTTGACAATGCTATCTTCTAATAATGCATTGTCTTCTGATTTCAGCCATTTTCCTATCTGCATATCCTCTAATATCCCGGCATCCCCAAATGCCATTCCGGACGTTATCGACGGTTGAATGTCAATTTCTGCTTCCCCCATTATGTCGTCAGCCGAGAATGTGTCATGATCAAAAACTTGCTGCACCCAAAAAACCATGATTAAGAAACTATGTTATTAACATATTAGTGAAACTCTTTTAATGAAACAAATTTAAGCATTTAAGAAATACTTTTGATGCATTAAACATGTTTCGTTTATAATTCTGAGTGGCAAATCAGACGGGCATGGACGGGTTGGGTTGTGTAAAAAGTAGAAACCTGTTCGACTCAAATTGAGCCAGCTTTAGAAACATGTCAGATGAGGTTGGTTCACCTGTTATATTTGTTTCTATCGCACCTAGCGGTGGCCGTGGGTGGTGCTAGCCTATTTGGACCCCTTCTAAATTGGCAAGTTTCATAAGAGTGACTCACTGTATAATTTGAGTAGTTCCGGATAAAGCCATCAAGTAAGCAAAAATCACCAAAATTAACCCCATTTCTTGAAGATAGGTTATGAGTGTCGATTGTATTTATAATATAGTTTTTAAGAAAAGTCAAGTCATTTAACCTGGTTGAGATAAAACATAACCCAAATCGACTCATTTTAACTAAATGGATGAAGATTGCAACATGTAGTTTGTATAATCCATATTTGAAGAACATACAGAAAAAATATATGTGTTTTCATTTATTAATGACTTAAAGCTGTATTGGTGGACACAATAAAACAATTGTTCTCAAAATATGAAATGAACACTACACTATAAAACTCTGCCAAATTCGACAAATACCAATTACAGTTTGTAGATCCAAAAATGTCAATTTCATGTTGTAAAGTACGAAACAGGGGACAAAGTAATTGGAATAACAGACGTGGCACTTTCAGACCATTTACTAATGAACTGACCGATTTAGGTTGCGGCGTAACTTGTTGCCCGTTTACCTGCCACTTTATTGTAATCTTTCTTAATATAGATTTTTAGTCATTTAGGTTGAAACGGTCTTAACAGGTAAAATGAAAGATAATAGCTAAATAGTAAATGGATCAAACAGGTTGAAAGTCGCCTAAGTGTTATCTGATTAGAGGTGTTCATAAACTGTTGAAACCCACCGAATTATCCAAACCAAAGCAAGTCAGCCGGTTTGGCTAGTTCAATTTACAAGTTGAAACTAAGAACCGACCATTTAACATTTATAATTTATATTTTTTTTCAAGACCTTCAGAACTATATTCATATTCATAAACCATCCTTGTCATTTTTGAAAAATTTATACCAAAATATGCTTTTTAAAACCGCAGACACCCATCTGTCAAACCGTCAAAACAGGCCGGATCCCGCCGACCGTAGTTACCGGTTCAGGCGGGGAACTTCATAAAAACTGACCGAACCGGAACATGAACATCCATAAATCTAATGCAAACAACCCACTAAATCGTTTTATTAAAAAATTTGGATTATCAATGTCATAACCCATTTTTTGTTGGTTCAGGCCCCACAAAACACACACTACTCACACACAAGAAAACACACACAAAACTCTCTAATATATTAAAGTCACTTGACTGCTTACAGAGAATAGACGAATTGTACGTACTACATGCTAGAACTATTTATTGTTAAAGAAACCAAACAAAAGCTATCCACGTGCTAGACTTGTTCCACACTCCAGAAATAGTGGAACTACTCCAACGTCTCTATCCGTTGGTCCACGATCCCTTGCAAACTAGGTCAAAGGCAACACTCTCTCAAACCCGTTTGACCCATTAATCTGCTGACCCGGTTCAGATCCGACCTGCTGACCCGTATCCAGTGACCCGATAAAGATTATTCCCAACAATCACCCCCATAATCTTGAATTCCGTTCTTGTTAGCTATCTTTCCCGATTTAATCGTACCGATCTTGCTCGTTCTTTCTATAATCTTGCTTGATTCTTTCTCTATGCTGACTTGCTATTCAAAAATCTTTCTTCTTGCTAAACTTGCTGATCTTTCTATGTTACTTGCTTCTTGCTGAACTTGCTAACTAACCTTGCTTTAAGCATATGGATTCAAAAAGACTGAACACATTATTCTTTCTTGCAACCAACCATAGGGAATTGTTTCAGGTGCTTGCCTACTTCAAGTTTCACAAACTTGCATGCTTCTTCATTCATCAATTAGTTGTACAGTAAAACAAACATTACCCTTTTTCTTTTGCCTTCTTTTGATCAATATCACACAGAACTTTGATTAGCAATTCAGCACACAGCTGTTCCTTCGACTCACGCAGGTCGATCTTCAAACTCAACCACACAGATCTTTGTCGATTCACACAGAAACGTTTGATGGTTTCATTTCATCTTCTCCGCTGCACATGTGTTCTCTCCGTCACACAGATTTGCAGCTCTTAATCACGAAGATTAACTATTCTTTCGGTCTCTTTGGTTCACACAAAACCACCTTTTCTTTCTCAGTCAAACCGCCATTCACGGTTGTATCTTTCGGTCTGGGTCTCATTCAATCTTTCTTCCTTAGGTGATTCTTCAGTCTCCGGTCACCACTTTCGGTCTTCGGTCTAAATTTTTCAAGCCGCCGGTCTTGCAGCTTAACGGTCTTCTCAGTCTAGTTGCCATCGGTCTTTTCGGCTCGTCGGTCTTCTCGGTCTCAACGAGAAATTAATTTCCGTCCACGGTCTTCTTCTCACTGGTTCTTCTTCTCCAGCGTCGGTCTCTTTCTTCGGTCTTTACTGCTGTAACAACAACCGGTCTTCACTCTCTTCCTTTCTTTGTTCACGCAGAACACTTCTCCAATCACACAGATCGGTTTCTTCCTTGTCTTTGCCAGTTCACTCAGAACCATGCTTGGCTCGCACAGAACCATATCTTTCTTCTTCAATCACCAATAATCTCCTTGAACCCTTCAGTGAATTCTTTCACTCATCTCAACCCTTTCCTGCAGTTTAAAGGGACTGCTCCCCTTTCTCCGAAAATCGGCTCTCAAATCGGCCTTCTTCAACCTCCGCTCTTATACCAATTGTTGGTTCAGCCCCACAAAACACACACTACTCACACACAAGAAAACACACACAAAACTCTCTAATATATTAAAGTCACTTGACTGCTTACAAAGAAAAGACGAATTGTAGGTACTACATGCTAGAGCTATTTATTGTTAAAGAAACCAAACAAAAGCTACCCACGTGCTAGACTTGTTCCACACTCCAGAAATAGTGGAACTACTCCAACGTCTCTCTTCTATCCGTTGGTCCACGATCCCTTGCAAACTAGGTCAAAGGCAACACTCTCTCAAAACAGTTTGACCCATTAATCTGCTGACCCGTATCCAGTGACCCGATCAAGATTATTCCCAACATTTTTTGCAATCATTTTTAACATATTAATTATTTATAAATAAAGATTTGGGAGTCAACCCAATTACCCAGCCTACCCGTATCGAAAAAATTGAACATTCAGGACCCGCGCATGTTGCCACCTCTGGCTCACAAGTGAAGGCGTTTAGACTTACCAGTTTAACAGGCTTGTAATTCTGAGGAACAGAAAGCATAAGCTCTTCATTCCAAACTGGATTCAATTTGCTATTTCTTACAGTTGTTTGTGCCTTCTATTGCCATTACACAAGCCCGAAAAGGAAAAAGGAAGAACAAAGAAATCAAAGATTATGGTCAGTGATATTGTCGGTTTAGGGTGTCATAATTCACAACATACCTTAGGGTTTGTTACTTTGGATTAACGTTTTGAAACTGGATATCTAAGTTGCAATAATCAAGTTTTAATGTTCGGCTTGGTTTTAAAATGCACGATGCTCTTTGATGCGTTTGAACCAAAAATCCGATGATATACATTCTTATTAAAAAAAATAATTATGCATAACAATTTTATATTGTTAATAGTTAAACGTTAAAAAATACTTATAAAACATATTTAAACACATTTATAAGTTGTAACTGATCATTGATGAAGAAAATCAGAGGAATAAACTTGAAAAGATCCAAAAAAAAATTGCACATTGCAGCATTGAATGCATCATGCGAAGGACCGCATTATGCGCACATCCCCGCATCAAGCATGCATCGTGGAATCGTAACGCATCAAGTGTGACGATGCGTTCGCTTAGGCGCATCACGAATTATGTGCGCATTTTAAACCAATTCGCATTACGAAAATCGTTTCAAACACATGATCCCAAATTTAACACACGTATTCGCGGTTGAAATGAATGCGACCCATCTAACCTCAAAAAAGTTATTTTTTTTTTTTGAATACTAATACTCTAAAATTGCAACTTCCAACCAAAATACAAATGTGTTTAGAACAGTTACGTTTAAAGTATAAACCTAACGCTCGTTATCTTTTATCTTTTAAATTTTGACATAAAATACCCAATCAATTTAAATTATGACACCAAAACTTTTTTTCTTTAAAACTTATATAAACAAATGGTCAACCCGTGAACCCGACCTGTTTAGTTAAACGTGTTCGGACCTGAAACTGACCTGAACTCGTGACTAAACCCAACCCACAAATTTCGTGTGAAGTTCTTGTCGTGTCAGAAATTCCCACCCCTATTACAGAAAAAGTACATCAAACTCTATTTCATGTAACCTTGTTTTATCGCTCTCTCATTCTGATTACTCAAAATATTAACCACTTTCAAAACACACATCCAAACGCCTCATTCCTTAAGGTTAACTGAACTTCTTTGCAATATAAGTCATGCCATATATAATCATTTCAACAAATTCACAAACATTTTTTTTTCTGTTGGTGGGTGGTGATTAAAGAATTACAAACAACGGTACTGACATGCTGTCCTAATGTAAAAACAACATAAGGATCACTTGATAGCATGTCACGAACAGCAAGATTTGTGCCTTTTACCACTGTGATCTTCAATACTCCAATGAATTCCACCATGCCTTTCTGTCATCAGTTTCCACATCAGCTAGTCAAAATCAGTTTTCTGAAAGAACCCACATTATGAAATTTAATCCTCTAAAAATAAACTTACGGTGCTCGGAATACTGTTTATACTATTTCGGGACAAACTTGATTTCAGAGAGCTAGAATTACTTGACAAGATCCTCAAACTAGGTTTCAAGAACTCTTGAAGCTCATACTTTGATCTATAAGAAAAATAACAAGGATTTAATAAGGAAAACATACAGCCATTAAATCCATCAAGCACATTTGTTAAGTTCTCAAATACAAAATGCTTTTTAGGTGACCGATCTGAGTTCAGCAGGAACATGTAATTGAAACCAAATGATGTTAATTGTTGGTAGGGCTGCTAAACAGGTCATGTTCGCGGGTCGAACCCGACACTTACCAAACAATCCTAAAAATCATGTCACGTATACAAACCTAAACACGACATGTGTATTCTCAGGTAGATACGAACACGACCCGTTTAACCCCAAAAAAAAGTATTTATTATTACGTTTTTTTTTGTTGCATATTGCCACTTTAAAATCCTAAATTTACATATTATTTTATTTTTTACGCAATTATGTTCATAGAATTCCAAATTATTTATAAACTTTTAAATTTTGGTATAAAATTATACTCAAATAGTTTAATTTACTACATAAAACACATTTTAAAAAGGTAAAAAACAGGTCAACCTGCAAACCAGCCGGGTCCACCTGAAACAGACCCGAACCATGGATTACGTATTAGAAATTCACACCCTCAATTGTTGGTGGTTATCAAGATTTTGTCTGGCAACTCATGTTTAACAGGTATGAAGATAATCATGAAAAATGTGAACAAATGAATATTTAAATCCACCTAATAAAATTAGAACGGTGGTCTTGACTAGCATCTGGTCCAGGCTTAGAGATTCCTTGAGGAATGTAAGCCTCATAGATTGAATTTGCGGATGCATTTCCTCCAACTTTAATCATTGCATCAATTTCGGCATCACTCCATGCATCCAATGTCACTGATAAGACCTGTCCAGTTCAGCTGTCAAATGTGAATTCAAAACTTATGTATGTAACCTCCTAAACTTATTAATGGGTTGATTTGGGTTATGTTTAGTTTCAAACGGGTCCGTGAAAGTCACTTCAAGTCTTTCTAATGCATGCAACCTCCTAAGCTGCTTTATTCAAATATTTATATTATTAATGTGACAATATTGTTCGTATGCATGGAGATTGATTGAAAGGGAGGGGTACCCACCTTTGAAATATGAACACCTAGACTGCGGTGCACGCCACACCATTTTAAGCATATAAAAACTCCAATGTTGGCTGACCTGAAATTAAAAATGAACATTTTTATATTATCATACAGGAACAAATGCTGCAAACAATTTACCAAGAAATGAAAGAAATTAAACCATCAGCCAAGTTCTTTGACACAATTCTATCAAACAAGATAACTTTCTTCATTTTCTTTGAATTTTACATATTTATATCCCATAGTGCAGAGTAAAGTCATTAAGATAAAAATATAAGCTCCTTTTGTGATAGTGATACTGCAAATTGTTACACTTAAAAGGGAAGTCATCATGCTTAAATCTAAGCTTTTGTTTACCATCTTCTTCATAGCTGCATCAGCATAAGCCTTCGCCAATATTGTAGAACAGAAATGTAAAACGTAAAAACGTATTTTAGGAAGACATATAACGAGTGAAACAATTAAAAGGTAGACAAAAAACTATGAACTATAGGTGAATTTATATGTCCATCCATAACTGTAAATAGGAAGAATGCATACTGAGGATAATTATTATGAATGTAAATTCAGGTTGATAGAACTTACGCCCACTTAGGGTCAGGTGCACCACAATCAGCACAAGTTCGATTCTCACGTTGCTGCAGTAGTTGTTTTAACCGCCTGTTACCTAATTTTTAATATATTAGACCAACTGTTGAAAGTTGAAACTTAAAACCATCAAAAATTTAAATAATATATATCGTTTTTATGGGTAAAATTTTCTTGAGATAGAAAAATAAAATAAAATCACAAAAAGTGCAGAAAACAAGGGATAAACTTATTTTAGTAGCCACAATTCTCTCAAAACTCCTTGTAAGTATCCAACAATGGTGATTGAGCAGTTCTAGTCAAACCACTCTCAGACGGATAGCGTATGAATTGGCGAATTAATTATACCCATTTTCCCTTTTGGGGTGGGTAAACATTCCTTAATTTATGATTTTATACTATAACTTTTGAACAAATAGAATCATACCAGAAGATGTTGCCGATGGTTGGTGACTCATTCTTTTGTTTACAGACAACAATCACCGGACACAGATTTTACTTCCTAAATGAACAGCTCTAGAAGTTGAACAAAATCAAAAGATACCCAAAGTTAAATACAAATCGAAACGCAGCCTTCCTTTATCAAATTGCAACTTGATCGACTTACCGAAACTGAAACTGAAACTGAAACTGAAAACAATCGGCAATTAGACAGATGATCGGAACTTCAAAATCTGCGATCATGAAAATGGGATTGAGATGGACGAACTGAAACCGATTAATGTCAACGAAATAGAATGATTTAGATAAAAGACTGATTGAAGGATGCAAATCTTACCTGGTGGTGAATTAAAACTTGGTTTGCGATGGAAGATATGATGATGAATTGGTTCCGGTTCTTTAAAGAGAGGAGACGGCCTTATAATTATTAATGCATTTACATGTAATGTGATCAAGTCAAATCGGTCCTTTTAGAGGGTGTTTGGGAGTGTGACGGTGAAAAGCCGATAAGTAAAAAAATTAGTTTTTTTTTTTGAAAAGCTAATAAGTCAATAAGTTATTTTTAAAAGCCAAAAAATCATGACTTTTGAAAATAACTTATTGACTTTTTGGCTTTTTGAAAAATCTAATAAGTCAATAAACATTTTCCAAATACACTCCCAAACACCCCCTTAGTCGACTATTTTAGAACCATATAATATTCAATCTTCTTTTATAACCGAATCCGTGTTCAACTTCTATATATCTATACATACTAATAAATAAAAGTTTTGGAGTCTCACATGTCATTCTTATGTTCATCTTTAACATTTTTTTCTCGTCTCTCTTTCCTATTTAATGATACAAGTTTCTATAAAAAAAATTGTAATTTTTCTGCGTCTCTCTTCTATTAAATAATAATGATTTTTATAACTATTTTTATAAAACATTTTTTAATTAAAAAAATAGTTTTGTTTATAAAACATTTTTATTGTTTGAACATTTCTTTCATTCTTTTTATAAAACATTTTTAAAAAATAACTATATAACGTTTATAAAATTTGTATTCAAAATTATATAATATGTCAAAAATATGTAATATTAGATCTTTATTACTAAGTATATATATTTTTTTGAACGGCGAACATTGAATGTTGTGACGTCGCACCCCCGCCCCCTCGTCACATGGGAGAGCCTCGTCTTACTCCGGCCAATATGTTGTCTTAACTGGGCCTACTTGGCGTCAGAGTTGGAGAGCATCCAAAGAAAAATCCTACCCAATACGGCGCCTTCCGGGCTTACAGGAGAGCTGAGGCTCGAACCCTGGATCAGTGAAAGTCCCTGTGACGTCTTCTAACGAGCAAGACGATCACGATCACAACGAATTACTCGATGATTCGCATTGAGATGGAAGCACGAAGTGAATCAAACATAAAACCGAATACATAACAGAGATGACACAAAATCGAGTCGTATATATAATCGATAACGAACTCGTCATCACAGATTACAATACCGAAGAAGTGTACATCTCTACGTTTAAGCTCCAATTGCAATCCCTAGGTGAGCTCTACCTAGGGATTGTGACTCACTTCACACAGAGAATCAATCCCTCTTTGTGTATGCTAACTTTAGCATTGCTTGCTACAAATGAACAACTTAATGTCCTATTTATAGGCAAACTGAGTCTGCAGGCGAACTTAACAAGTTCGCCCATAACTCTATAGGCGAACTTAGTAAGTTCGCTTGTTAAGTTCGCCTAAACATTCCCTTAGGCGAACTTAACCTGTTCGCTACATATACACTTAGAATTTTTGCTACAGATACAAATTTATGCTCTAACAGACTCCCTCTTAGCTGTTGCAAACAATTCTATACAAAATACTGAAAAGTCATCAGTCACAAAAACGTGTCTCAACAATCGACGTGAGTAAAACCTAGGTGCATCAGCCTAAGAGCTAGGCCTCATTTGCATGTCTCAGAAAATAATGGGGAGAGCAAGAATTGAACCTGGGTCACAAAGAACACCAAGTCTCTTCTTTACCACTCCACCACCTTTATTCACCCTCTATAATATACAGGGTTTCTAACCTATATTATAATAAATGAATAACTATACTTGTTACGTGTCGACTTCTAATAAAATTTAGATTTTTGTTTACCGTATTTCTCTCTTATTAAATAATGATAATGTTAAGTAATTAAATATCTAACATATATTTTAATATTTTATTAAAAATTATTGAATCATAAGAAAATTTCAATTATTTCTTATTTCACAAATGACTAATAACACCAAACATACAAATATTCATAGAAAAAATTTGTTTTAAAATAACTTGTTTTTATTCAACACATGTAAAACATGGCTTTAACCTAGTACATACTAATAAATAAAGGTTTTTGAGGACACCTTTTCCCGCCTAAACTGTAACACCCAGCCAAGTAATATAAGGGCCAAAAGTGTCAAAACAGAAAGTTTAAGGGTTGAACTTTAATTCCCCAAAAGTGAAAGGACTAAAAGTGAAAAATCAGAAAGTGGAAGGGGTAGCAGACCGCTACCCTCACCCTTCACGGTCTGCTACGTGTGGGCTAACGAAGAGCCCGGGTGATGACATGTGCCCCTGTGACTCTCCGATTGAATTTCGACGCGTGGAAGGGTGGCGGACCGACAGCCTTGACCTTAACGGTCCGTGTCACACCCCAACCGACGGCGGAAACGTCGGGGCGGGACATGTAGACTGTTCATGAGCACAAGGTTGACTAAATTGGAATATATTAATTATTCAAATTCATTTCAAGTATTCAAGACAAAACCAAATCAAACCAAGTACATAAAATGAAATAAATAATCATTTATTTAAAATTATCTAGGTCCAAAACTTATGTGTAGCAAGTCTTGATCAAAATCACACATTAGTACCTGAAACATGAATAAAATAAGGTCAACTAAAAAGTTGGTGAGCATACACAGGTTTGTATATAGATAGCATATAGATTATGAATAAACAAGTCCTTACATAACATGATAAAATAAGACATTTATGGAGAGCAGCTATTGTGCAACCAAGTACAATCAAACCTTTGTAACTAGCATGCAAAATTGTGTTGTTGGTAACAATCACCCCAATCTGGGTGGGTTTGTCAGACTCAATAGATCTATCATTGTTTACTGTCAGCTTGAATAGTTAATGATTGCACATAAATTGCACATAAAAGTTAGCACAACTAGTACTCAGGCATAAAGCTCAAATTGCACACATGAATGTAAAGAGGATTTGTATTTGTATAGTTTATGTAAATGTAAGAAATAGTATTGTATAGTGTTCATGTTCCACCCCCAAAAAGTGTAAAAGAGTAAAAGGGGCTATGTAATACTCACTTGATTCAAAAGGCGTAGCTAACACGAGAGGCTAGATAGTAATATGAGCCTTGTAATGCACAACGTTAACCTAGATTGGAATGTATATTAAATTAATAGTATGCATAATAGTCTATATCTAAGTCTAGGGTTGAATTTGGACGTGTGTATAAAGTTAGTGGTTTGTTCTTGAAAGGTATTGTATAAAATGAAAGGTTTGAAATAAATAATTTTAGAACATTTTGATCAAAGTTTGAGTTTGAATAACTAAATAAATAAATTGCAAAATTATTATTTATTTACTTAGTCATAAAAATAATGTATAAGTATAAATTAAATAGATAGTTGTTTTGTTTATTTAGTTATAAAAATATGTACTTAGTTATTTAGTGATAAAGATGTATCGAGCGTTAAATATAAATTTAGTATATAACTTTCGTTAATCTATTTTTTTATAAATATGTGTAAATAGGTTGTATAAATAATATCTAAGTGCAGGGTTTAATAATATACTTAATTTTGTAGGTTTTAAATAAATAACTTATATTTATTTTAGAATAGGAATTTGATCATTTTAAATATAAATCTTTATAAAATAAATTATTTTTATTCGAAAATTCATTTGAAATACTTATTGTTTTTAAAATATAACATTTAATATTCTGCCAAGGTTTTCTCACACACACGACCGTGTCTAGCACAAGGCACGATCGTGCTAGAACCACGGGCGCGACCGTGGAAGACATGATTAAGCTGTTCACTAGGCACGACCGTGTCTAGGGTTAGGGTCCTGAGGCACGACCAAGTCTAGCCAAGGGGCATGACCGGGTCTGAGTGTGTGAGGCACGACCGGGCTGGGATTAGCACGACCGTGTCTCATGAAGCACGACCGCGCTAGAAGACTAGCGCGACCGTGTCTGTTCCAAAACAGAAACGAATTGCTTAAATCTTATATTGTTAATGTTGGAAATCATAGGGCTTTTATCCATTAGGTGATTTCGAGTCTATTTGTATAGGTTAATTGTATTTAAAACATGTACAAAGTATGATTCGATTAAACCATTTTAGAATGAACCCTAGATTCGGGTTCGTGTTAAATTGGCTATTGTAAGCCCAAATCAAGTTGGGGCTTTTGATCTATGGACTAAAACGAAAGTATAGGAGGTTTCAATTGTAACATTCCGGATTTTCCGACCCTATTTTAATTTATTTAAATTAATAAAATAGCAATACAACATTTAAATCTATATTTATTCAAGCCTACACCTCATTACTCATTAGCCGATCGTATTCAATTCAAAAATTTAGAACTCATAATCATGTAGTAATACCTTCTTGAGTTAATCCAGTTAATAATCCCGTTAAGTGTTCCGTTAAATCCTAACCAAGCTAATTCTGTCAAAGCTGAAGTTGCAGGGGCTGATTTTGTAGATAACCAGAAACCCTAGTAGGCACGGTCGCGCCACGTTTTGGCACGGTCGCGCCTCGTCTGGCACGGTCGCACCTATTATTGGCACGGTCGCGCCTCGCGTCAGTTGAAACGTAAATACAGCCTTTAATCGCGGGACCATCCGATTTCGTAACCAATTCTCGCATTAACAAACCCATTATGAGTATAACCATCTCAATTATAACAAACAAACCCGTTTTTAGTCGATCCCTCTCCTAATTACCAAAACCTTCCATTGTGACCATCGATTTCACCGTTTTCGTTGTAAACCCTCTCAACCAAACAAACCAACATCCTAGTCGATTCCCCCTAAAGCTCCAGAACGCATCAACTTGACCGGAGTGGCAGCAGGAAGCACCGGAGACCATTCCCGTCGTCGCCGGAACTCTCCTCTACCGTACGCTATTGATTCGTCGTCGTTCTAGGTAATTGAAATCGTATTTTCATTTGATTTAGTCTGTAGATCAAAAGCCCCATCTTAATTTGGGTTTTCAATATAGAAATCATCCCAAACCCGAACCTAAGTTTTATTCAAAAATAGTTTGATCGAATTCGATTCTGAACATGTTTTAAATACAATTAAACTACACAAACAGACGCGTAATAACCTTTTGGATGAAAGCCCTATCAATTCCGACTCTATCAATATAAGAATCAATCAAATTGTTCCTGTTTTGACAGAGACACGGTCGCGCTAATCATCTAGCGCGGTCGTGCCTCGGGAGACGCGGTCGTGTCGACTTACAGCGCGGTCGTGCCTCCTGCTCAGACCAATCATGCTTGTTGGCTAGACTTGATCTTACCCCCCAGAAGCATAGACACGGTCGTGCCTGTCCAAGGCACGGTCGTGCCTAATGATTTGTTTAGCTATGCCCCTCTGTTGATCAACACAGTCGCGCCCTGGCTAGCGCGGTCGCGCCCGTGGCCCGAGCACGGTCGTACCCTGTCTAGGCGCGGTCGTGTGTGTTGACAGAATATTTATAATTTTTATTTCTTTTTACAAATAGTATTTCAGATTAATTTTTAAAATAAAATGATTGAAATCTGTATTATTGTTTATTTAGAAAAGATAAAATATTTAATCTTAAAATAAATGGAAATTATTTAAAGTTCAACATTTAATTCATAAACCATACTCTTAAATAATATTGTTATCTTTAAGTTACATTTTATAAATAAATGAATAAGTTAATAATTATTTATTTGATTTATAACTAAACAAAAACATTTATTTAATTATACTAAATTACATATAATACCTACGTTATTTCCATAAACTATAATTATTTAATTTACTTAAGTAATTATCTCAAAATCAAACCTTATGTAAAATGTTCTAAAAATATTCATTTCGAATCTTCTATTTTACTTTCAAGTACCAAATCACTAACTTCATCCAATTCAACCATAGACTTAGACTTAGACTATTGTGCATTATTAATGCAATATATATTACACTTTAGGTTATCTTGTGCATCTCAAGGATCATTATACTACTTAGTATTTGTGCTAGCTACGCCTTCGAATCATGTGAGTATTTCACAACCCCTTTTACTCTTTTTCACTTTTGGGGTGAAACATGAACTATATACAAATTACATGTTTATATTTACACAAACAACACAATTACAAATCCTATTACATTCATGTGTGCAATTTGAGCTTTATGCCCGAGGACTATTTGTGCTAACTCTTGCATGCTATTATGTGCAATCATTAACTATTCAAGCCGACGGTTTTCAATGATAGATCTATTGAGTCTGACAAACCCACCCAAGTGGAGGTGATTGATACCGACAACACAATTTGCATACTAGTTACTAAGGTTTGATTGTACTTGGTTACACAATAGCGGCTCCCCATAAATGCCTTATTTATCATGTTATGTAAAGGATTTGGTTTACAAACTATATGCTATCTATGTACAAACTTGTGTTATACTCACCAACTTTCTAGTTGACCTTATTTTATTCATGTTTCAGGTGCTTTCATATGAGTTTGATCAAGACATGCTACACATAGGCTTTGGACCTAGTTAATCTTTAATTCAAAAACAAATTGTATTTCATTATGTACATTGAATTTGATTCGTATTTGGTTGAATGGAAATTTGATTTAACATATTACAATTTAGTCAACCTTGAGCTCATGAACAGTCTTACATGTCCCGCCCCGATGATTCCGCCATCGGTCGGGGTGTGACATCAATTACCCGAAAAGACGATGAATCGATAGCGTACGGTAGAGGTGAGTTCCGGCGACGACGGGTTTGATCTCCGGCGTCTTCTGCTGCAATTCCGATTGTTTCTATGTTTTCGGGAGCTTCAGAGAGGATCGATAATGTGTTTGCTTGGGAGGATTGCAATCAAAATGGAGGAATTGTTGGTCTCATAAAAGGGTTTGACGTTTTTTGAGACGAATCGATTTAATTGGATTTACTTATTGTAATTTCGGTGATTGAAAACTTAATTGTGCTCGTTAATAGTATTAACGTGTGTAATGGTTACGAATTCGAACGTCCCTATGATTAAAGGCTGCATTTACGTTTCAACTGACGAGAGGCGCGACCGTGCCCATATGAGGCGTGACCGTGCCAAGGCACCAGGCGCGACCGTTCCAAAGCAAGGCGCGCGACCGTACCAAGGCACTTGGCGCGACCGTGCCTATTAGGGTTTCTTGTTAATTTATAAAGTCAGTCCTTGTAAATTTCAGTTTTGATAGATTTATATAAGTATAAACTTATTTAGAATTTCAATAGGATATACCCGTGTAAAATTTGTTGGTACGAATAGAACAAGTCAGTGTACTAGAATTGAGTTTAAAATGTATCACATTGAACTGAAATACAGATAATGAAAATCAGAAATGTTACAGTATCCCCATGTTGAGAAAATTTCGTCCCGAAATTTAGCTAGTGGAGGCGACGGCATCAGTAAAGAGATGGGGGGGTACTTGAGCTTCATTTGGTCCTCTCGTTCCCAAGTAAACTCAGGACCACGTTTAGATTCCCAACAAACTTTGACAATAGGAATACGGCTTCGTTTGAGCTTTTTGACTTCGTGATCCATGATTTCCACTGGTCTCTCAACGAAGTGCATCGTTTCGTCAATGTGCACGTCGTCAAGAGGTATGTGGAGATTCTCATCAGCAAGACATTTCTTCAGATTATCTTAAATGGACCCACATAACGAGGTGCTAATTTGCCTTTCTTTCCAAAACGGATCACACCCTTCCACGGAGACACCTTTAGAAGAACAAGGTCACCGACTTGGAATTCCAAGGGTTTTCGTCGTTTGTCGGCATAACTCTTTTGCCGACTTCTCGCTACTCGAATGTTGTCACAGATTTGGATAATCTTGTCGGATGTTTCTTGAATTAGCTCAGGACCGGTGATTTGTGCTTCACCAATCTTGTTCCAACAGATAGGAGAACGACACTTGCGACCATAGAGAGCTTCAAATGGAGTCGTATTTATACTTGTGTGGTAGCTACTGTTGTAAGAGAACTCAATTAGAGATAAATGTGAATCCCAGTTGCCACCAAAATCAATTACACAAGCTCTAAGCATATCCTCAAGAGTTTGGATTGTTCGCTCGGTCTGATCATCAGTTTGGGGATGGTAGGCCGTGCTCAAATCCAATCGTGTACCAAGAGCAGTTTGGAGAGATTGCCAAAAACGAGAGGTGAACCGAGCATCTCTATAGGAGATTATGTTTAAGGGAACACCGTGACGGCTCACAATTTCAT
Organism: Smallanthus sonchifolius; assembly: GCA_023525975.1. NCBI lineage: Eukaryota > Viridiplantae > Streptophyta > Magnoliopsida > Asterales > Asteraceae > Smallanthus > Smallanthus sonchifolius. Next base: position 33,700,258 of record CM042045.1, read on the forward strand.
CAATGTAAATTCAAACTAGTTTCTCAACTCGACAGTCTTCACGGATATGCAAGAAATGAGCAGATTTGGTGAGACGGTCAATGATCACCCAAATTCTATCATAACCACTTGAGGTGCGAGGAAGTTTGGTAATGAAGTCCATAGCTAAATTTTCCCATTTCCACACGGGAATTTCTGGTTGTTCAAGCAAACCGGAAGGACGTTGGTGTTCGGCTTTGACTTTGGAGAAAGTTAGACATTTGGCAACATAGAGAGCAATGTCTTTCTTCATACCGGGCCACCAATATTGTTGACGAAGATCTTGGTACATTTTATCCGAACCAGGATGAATAGAATAGCGAGTCTTGTGAGCCTCGTTCATAAGAAATGCACGGAGATCATCTCGATCGGGAACCCAAATACGGTTCAAGTAATAAAGTAAGCCATTTGGTTTCGGTTCAAGCTGGAGTTCAACACCACACGACATTTCCTCGTACATGTTACCCTCGGTGATTGAGACGTGTTGAGCTTCTAAAATGCGATTTTGAATGTCGGTTTGAATTCGGACACATTGAATCATGACATGGTCCTTTCGACTCAAAGCGTCGGCTACAACATTCGCTTTGCCGGGATGGTAACGAATCTCGCAGTCATAGTCGTTAAGGAGTTCAACCCAACGTTGTTGCCTCATATTGAGTTCCTTTTGTTTGAAGATGTGTTGGATACTTTTGTGGTCGGTGAACACCACACACTTTGTGCCATAGAAGTAATGTATCCAAATCTTTAATGCGAATACGACCGCACCCAACTTGAGGTCGTGCGTCGTATAATTCTTCTCATGAATCTTAAGTTGTCTTGATGCATAAGCGATTACTTTGCCTCGTTGCATGAGGACACAACCGAGACCTTGGTTGGAAGCATCACAGTAAACAACTAGATCATCATTCCCATCAGGGAGAGTCAAAATAGGAGCATTTCACAACTTTTGCTTGAGAGTTTGGAAAGCTTCTTCTTGTTTTGGTCCCTATTCATAAGTTTTACCCTTGTGGGTTAAAGCGGTAAGAGGGACAGCAATCTTAGAGAAATTTGAGATGAAGCGACGGTAATATCCCGCAAGACCAAGAAATGAACGAACTTCGGTGGGAGTCTTCGGGGCATTCCAATTTTTAACCGCTTCGATCTTAGCAGGGTCAACATGAATTCCCTTGTCGTTGACGATATGACCAAGAAATTGAACTTCCTTTAACCAAAATTCACATTTGGAGAATTTGGCATATAGTTGTTCCTTCCTCAAGAGGTCCAAAACCAACTTAAGATGTTGCTCATGATAGGATTTAGTCTTGGAGTAGATTAGGATATCATCAATGAGGACGATCACAAATTTATCAAGGTACGGTTTGCACACCCGATTCATGAGGTCCATGAAGACCGCGGGTGCATTGGTTAGCCCAAAAGGCGTGACCATGAACTCGTAGTGACCATACCTTGTTCGGAAGGCAGTCTTTGGAATATCTTCCTCTTGTACACAGAGTTGGTGATAACCAGATCGAAGATCAATCTTTGAGAAGCAAGTCGACCCTTGAAGTTGATCGAAGAGATCATCAATTCTAGGCAAGGGATAACGGTTTTTGATGGTATGCTTGTTGAGTTCGCGGTAGTCAATACACATGCGGAATGATCCATCCTTCTTCTTGACGAATAAGACGGGTGCACCCCACGGTGAATGACTTGGACGAATGAAGCCCTTGTCGGAGAGCTCTTGGAGTTGACTTGCAAGTTCTTGCATTTCAGAAGGTGCAAGACGGTAAGTGTAATATCTGTACTTTTCCGTTTACAATTTCCGGCCATTTGGCATTTATTGTAAACCCTAATTATCCATATTTAATAATATGTGAAAATTCTTAAATGAATTTCTTAAACTATGTGGCTAAAAAACCATACTCAAACTATGTATTAGGGCTAATATTCATGGTATTTGAATAAAGTTCCCTAAACTATATAAAATTAAATCTCATAAATTATCTAAGTGTAAACAAAAATTGTACCTATTTAATTTGGAAAATCTTAATTGTGTTTGATTCAATTAAAACACAAAATTATATAAATTAAAATGATTCCTATAAAATTATTATGAATGTTTAAGAAATAATAAGATTTATTCCTAAATAAATCAAATAAATAAAGTTCAATTAAATAAATATTTTTAAAATAAAGTTTTATAAAAATATGTCTTTTTATCATTTTTAAAGTAAATTAGTTAAACCCCCCTGTCCATTTTGGACTTTATCTAGTATTTTGACATTAAAAGTCAACCATGCTGCCTTTTGACTCAGAAAAGTCAACCGGATCCAACCCGACTACCAAATCATCGATACATAGAATGCTACTGCCTATTGACCATTCGAAAGTGTTATATGATCATAACAGAATGCTCGTGAGGATCTAGTTGCATTTGAACGAATCAAATTGACCTAATTTGTCAAGTTTGACTTCATAGAGTCAAACCTAACAAGTTTCAGTTTCAATTCGCGGATTTAAACGCATTCAATGATCTCTGATCATGTATGAACGTTATATGAACGAATTCAAACCTCAATGATGAACCAATTTAATCCAATCATGACCAATTATCTCGAATCAATGGCCGCGACCGTTTCAAACGATTGAGAATCAATTCATGCGTTTGAGTTGAAATCGAATCCTTATATCAAGTCCTACACGTTCGCAACATACCTTTTTACACTTCCTGAGCTCTCAGATCCAACGCAAAACACCTCTGGATCGCGATCAAACTCCGAAGAACACTAGGCTTACGGTTTCAATCGATCTCATCCATCACGTAACCAAAACAGGTAATGCTTGTGCCTTTAGTTTCGTTTTTGTACAAGGAACAAAAGCCCTATGACTTCGTTATCAATCGGTACACAATCGCGATCAATTTGAGGGTTAGGGTTGGGTCGGATGATTTGGGGAAGACGAAGGCATCGGGGCTGGGGGTTAAAAGTGTTTTGCACTGGAACTTAACAAGGCGTGAGCCCAGGTCCGGCGGTTAGAGCACTCTACCCTCACGGCTGAGTTTGCGGGTTCGAACCCACAACCCCGGTTCTTTTTCTTTTGCGCGTGTCTTGGCCCTGAAACCCGGTTCTCCCGCAGTTCCTGATTAACTTCCAATTAAACCGGCCTTATTACACTAAGGGTTGCTTGGTCTAGTCGTTGCGCGCCTTTTCCCCCTCCGAGCAGACCCGGGTTCGGTCCCGTGGTTTGCATTTTTTTTTAAAATCATTTTTTTTAACACCTATTTCATTCATAACTAATTCATACTTTATCAGAAAATTGCAAATAAATAGTCCAAATTTTTGTAATAAAATTCTCTACTGTTTTATAAAATAAAAACAGAAAAACTTTCTGAGTTTATAAAATTATTTATTTAAAAGTCTAATTTTAAAACTTGGATTATTTATTTAATATTAGCAAACTTATTCCAAAAAATCCTACAAAAATTAAAGAAACTTAATTTATATATTCTTAACGAAATATTAAGTTTCTGGAACTTTTAGACATTTTTACTAATTTTCACAAATTTAACTTGTAATTAAATCAATAGATTTATTGATTTAATTAAACTAAAAATAAATGAATTTTATAAAAATTCACTATTTAACAGAAAATATTCATATGATTTATATATAAATTATATTTATTTTTTTTCACTATTTTCATTAATACATTTAGTTAATAAAAGGATTTATTAATTAAATTTTTAAATGAGTAATTAAATAATTACTTAAAACATATTTAAATTACTAAACATAATAATTTAGTAATACTTACATCTTAATTACATACCTTAAACTTTAATCTAATTACATTTTCAAACCTTAAACTTTCCAAAACCCTAATTTTTCCAAATTCGAGAACACGAACGAACCTTAGCTTATTCCTTTAAACTAATTGACTAAACTACAACTATAATAGGTTAATTGTGACCTACTTTGGGTTATATCTTTGGATCAAACTTAGCTTGGAAACTACTTACAAACCATGTGAGTTTTCATGCCCCTCTTTATACATTTTATCACTTTTGGGGTGAAACATGTTCCTATATAATTACACTTACACTATTGACAAATCTCACAACTTGAAACAAATTCCCTTATGTTAGACTTGTTTAATTGCATTATGTGGCTTATTTGTTGATTACACTAGTTCATATTATTAACTGTTTCGACAGCCTATGAATGGAATTAGTGGTACCATGTGGGTTAGCTACCCCATGCATTTCTTTGATCTAGGATGCATGTAATGAATTCTGAAACTGAAAAACTGTTAACTATATGTTGGACAATCTGAATTGGATAAATCTTAAAAGGAAGGTTTAATTTGGACTGTGTGTATATACAATAAGACTATAATGTATTACTTGTCTTAGCATGGAATTTGTACTTTATCTAAACTACTATATCTATATTTACCATGATTGCTCACCAACAATTCATTTTGTTGATAACTCTTATTTTAAACATGTTTCAGGTGCACCAAGTTCAAGCAACGCTTGATTTATGTTCAACACTTAGGCTTGGACTTAGAAATTTGAAATCTGATTTTATCTTGTTTGGAACTATGTTTTGTCTTGTTTATTTGAACTATTTGTAGCCTTTGAGGCACTTTTAATATTATTGAATAAAATTATGAAATTTTAATAGTTCCAAGTGCTACGAGCAATCTGGTCACAATTCGGGTCATACTCCGACGTGTTCCGCCGCCCGGTTGGGGTGTGACAGATTGGTATCAGAGCCAGGTTATAGGGATTTAGGTTATTAGAAATCTTTAACCTAGACTATAACTTTAGGACCCTCTTTTAGTCTTGCATGATTAGGAACTTATGTGTTTATTTGTCAAATTCTAAATCTTTAACACAAATCTTACAAATCCTCAAAATTCTAAGACTTTACCTTATATTTCCATCAATATTCTTTTATATGAAATTCTTCAATGTTTTAAAATATTTTATAAAACCCCCTAGACTTTGTAAGTCTATCCAAAATCTCGTTAAGGTTTAAGACTTTGACAATGTTCAGAAACTCGTGCAATCTGGAAGGGTGAATGCCTGTATTCTGAGTTTCCTGTCTAGGCAAGCGTATTCGTACAAATCCAAATTACTGGACCTGTTACGCTTACCTGGGGATTCTCGGGATGAGTGTTCACTTATAGGCTAAAGCATGACTTTCTCAAATATTGTTGAAATCTTATTAACCTTGATATGTCCTAAGTAATTGTGAGGTAAAACCCAACCAACACAATTACTAACTATGTGTTTAAACTTAAGCCTATCTTTACTTTCAAAGCTTAACTCTTGAATATTATTATTCATCTCAAACTTGCATTTTACTTTATTTTCTTATAGAATGTCTGATCCCGTTGATACAAATCCGGCACTCACACAACAAATTGTTGATCGGATTGCTGCAATACTACCAGCTCTGTTTCAACATCGTGATCAAAGCTCTTCTAATAACAACAACAATGCTTGCAACTTCAAATACTTTAATTCGTGTTCACCACCAAAGTATTCGGGTCATGAAGGAGCCACTGGACTACTCCAATGGTTTGAGGGCATTGAGAACACCTTCCTTAATGCTGGTGTTCCCGAGGCACTCAAGGTTCAATATGGCTCAAGCGTCTTTCAAAAGCGTGCACTAACTTGGTGGAACGGCGAGAAAACTACTCGCACCGTTCTTGTTGCTATGGCTCTTCCTTGGGCTGAATTCAAGGAACTCATGATCAATGAGTTCTGTCCTCGAAACAAAATGATGAAGATCGAGGAGGAATTTTGGACTCTCTCCCAAGATAGTGGTGACAATTTTGCTTATGTCACTCGTTTTTATGAGCTTTGTCTACTCGTTCCTCACCTAGTCGACACCTTGGCTAGGAAGATTGAGAAATTCTGCAAGGGACTCCCAATTCAAATCAGGAGTGCTGTTCTTAGTAGTAGACCTGCTACTATCGAAGAAGCTGTTCGTCTTTCAGCCACACTTACCGACACTTATGTCGATGCGGGAATCCTTCACCGCAAAGGAGGGAAGAAACCTGCTGTGGTTGCTGCTGTGACTTCTAAACCTGAACCTACTGGTAGAAACAGGAAGAGAAAGTCCAACCATAAACAAAATTATGGGACTGTTACACCTGCTCAACCTGTGAGCCAAGTAGCACCTGCTACTACTACTACCTTCAGTCCAACCAAGAAGGCTTATTCGGGGAGTTATCCTCAATGTGATATTTGCAAGTCTCACCATCTTCCCAATGCACCGTGTTGGGTTTGCACAAAGTGCAAAAGGTTGGGACATACTCAAGATCGTTGCCGAACCCCAAGCAACACTCAATCTCAAGTGCAAGGCCATAACGTGATACAAAACACACCATCCTTAACTGTTAAGGCTTGTTTCCAATGTGGAGATCCAAGTCACTTCAAGGATAAGTGTCCATTACTGGCCAATGCAATAAAAGCTTCAATCTCTGCTTCCAAAGGCCGAGTCTACACCATTACTGCTAGTCAAGCTCAAGCCGACAACGATGTTGTCAATGGTACGTATCTGATCAATAATCAATATGCTACTATTTTGTTTGATTCTGGTGCGGATAAAAGTTTCGTGTCCTTTGACTTTGAACCAATGCTTGCTAAGACTAGAACCCAACTAGACAAAACTTATAATGTAGAAGTAGCTAACGGGAAATCCGTTAAAGTTGACTCAATTATTGCAAACAATCAACTACAACTTAACGAACATACTTTCTCTATTGACTTAACTCCTATGCAACTTGGGAGTTTCGACGTGATCGTCGGCATGGATTGGTTATCCAAACATCGTGCTGAGATCGTTTGTGCCGACAAATTCATAAAGATTCCTCTGCCGTCTGGTGAAATACTACACGTGTATGGAGAGAAACAACCCAAAGGCTTAAAACTGATGACTATAACAAAAGCTCAGAAGTACCTCAACAAGAATTATCCAGCTTTTCTAGCTCACGTTGTGAAAGAGAAGGACAAGGGTAAACTTATGGCTGATATTCCTGTGATTAAGGACTTTGCTGAAGTATTTCCGGAAGACCTACCGGGAATTGCCCCTACACGACAAGTCGAGTTTCGTATCGACCTTGTGCCTGGTGCAACTCCTGTGGCAAGAGCACCATATCGTCTTGCACCATCTGAAATGCAAGAACTTGCTAGTCAACTTCAAGAACTCTCTGATAAAGGATTCATACGTCCTAGTTCCTCACCATGGGGAGCACCTGTCTTATTCGTCAAGAAGAAAGATGGATCTTTTAGGATGTGTATCGACTATCGGGAACTCAACAAATTGACTGTCAAGAATCGATACCCACTTCCAAGGATTGACGATTTATTTGATCAACTCCAAGGAGCTTCTATTTTCTCAAAGATCGATCTTCGTTCGGGTTATCACCAACTACGTGTTAAGGAGGAAGACATTCCCAAAACAGCTTTTAGAACTCGCTATGGACACTACGAGTTTGTTGTCATGCCATTCGGTTTGACTAACGCACCTGCCGTGTTCATGGATTTGATGAATCGTGTTTGTCGACCTTATTTGGATAAATTCGTCATTATCTTCATTGACGATATTCTTATCTACTCAAAATCTAAGCAAGAACATGAAGAACATCTTCACTTAGTACTTGATCTTCTTAAACAGGAACAACTTTATGCTAAATTCTCCAAATGTGAATTCTGGCTAAAGGAAGTCCAATTCCTAGGTCATGTTATTAACGAGGCTGGGATTCATGTTGATCCTGCTAAAATTGAAGCTGTAAAGAATTGGATTGCTCCTAAAACACCAACAGAAATCCGTTCTTTTCTTAGACTAGCAGGATATTATCGACGCTTTATTTCTAACTTTTCCAAGATTGCTGTTCCTCTCACTGCCCTAACTCATAAGGGTAGGATCTTTGAATGGGGACAAGAGCAAGAAGAAGCGTTCCAAACTCTTAAAGAAAAATTGTGCCATGCTCCAGTCCTATCTCTTCCCGATGGCAGCGACGACTTCGTTGTTTTCTGTGATGCTTCAAAGCAAGGACTTGGATGCGTGCTCATGCAAAGGGGTAAGGTGATTGCTTATGCCTCAAGACAACTTAAGGTTCATGAAGATAACTACACCACTCACGACCTCGAACTTGGTGCGGTCGTGTTTGCTCTCAAAATTTGGAGACATTATCTCTATGGAACCAAATGTGAAATCTTTACCGATCACAAGAGTTTGCAACATATATTCAACCAAAAAGACTTAAACATGAGACAACGTCGTTGGATGGAACTGTTAAATGATTATGATTGCGAAATCAAATATCATCCAGGGAAAGCTAACGTGGTGGCTGATGCGTTAAGTCGGAAGGAATATCCTAACATATGTTGTGCTCTTATTCAATCGGATATCGAGACCAAAATTCTTAAAGCTCAACAAACGGTTCTTTCCGAGGACAACATGCAAAAAGAATTGGGTTGTGGAGTTGAAAAACAATTGGAGACTCGACCCAATGGGTTACTACACTTCTTAAACCGCTTATGGGTTCCGGATCGGGATGATCTTCGTACTTTAATTTTTGACGAGTCTCACAAAACTCGTTATTCTATACACCCAGGAGCCGATAAAATGTACAAAGGCCTTCGCCAACACTATTGGTGGCCCGGCATGAAGAAAGATGTTGCCGTGTACGTTTCAAAATGTCTTACTTGTTCTAAGGTCAAGATTGAACATCAACGACCTTCGGGTTTGCTTGAACAACCCGAGATTCCAATGTGGAAATGGGAGTGTATTTCCATGGATTTTATCACCAAACTTCCAAGAACACCTCGAGGATTTGATAGCATTTGGGTAATCGTGGACCGACTCACGAAATCAGCTCATTTTCTCGCAATTCGAGATGATTGGGGAGCTGAGAAGTTGGCTCAAGTTTATTTGGATGAGATCGTTCGTCTACATGGCGTTCCTCTTAATATCATATCTGATCGTGATAGTCGTTTCACTTCCCGTTTTTGGGGATCTCTACAATCGTTCATGGGTACTCAATTGAATTTGAGTACAGCTTACCATCCCCAAACTGATGGTCAAACGGAAAGAACGATTCAAACTCTTGAAGATATGTTACGTGCTTGCGTCCTTGACTTTGGAGGCAATTGGGACAAATATCTTCCACTAGCTGAGTTTTCGTATAACAACAGCTACCATGCTAGTATCGAGATGGCACCTTTCAAGGCTTTATATGGTCGCCATTGTCGTTCTCCTCTTGGCTGGGATGAGGTCGGTGAAGCACAAATCACTGGTCCCGCTCTAGTCCAAGACACCACTGATCGAATCATCCAAGTTCGCGACAATCTTCGTTTGGCTCGAGAGAGACAAAAGAAGAATGCTGATATTCGTAGAAGACCTCTTGAATTCCAAGTTGGTGACATGGTTCTTTTAAAGGTATCACCTTGGAAAGGCGTTGTCCGATTTGGGAAGAAAGGGAAATTCTCACCGCGATACGTTGGACCTTTCAAAATCATCAAACGTATCGGGAAAGTTGCTTACGAGTTGGAATTACCCGACAAACTTAGCAATGTACATCCCACGTTTCATGTATCTAACCTCAAGAAGTGTCTTGCCGAGGGAAACCTCCAAGTTCCTCTTGACGAAGTTCACATTGACGAGTCGATGCACTTCGTGGAAAAGCCTATTGAAATCATGGATCGAGAGATCAAACAACTTAAAAGAAGCCGAATTCCGATTGTGAAAGTACGTTGGCAATCTAAACGAGGACCCGAGTTCACTTGGGAACGTGAAGATCAAATGAAGGCCAAGTACCCACACCTGTTCACAAACTCCACTACTTAATTTCGGGACGAAATTTCCTAAAGTAGGGGAGACTGTAATATCTGTACTTTTCCGTTTACAATTTCCGGCCATTTGGCATTTATTGTAAACCCTAATTATCCATATTTAATAATATGTGAAAATTATTAAATGAATTTCTTAAACTATGTGGCTAAAAAACCATACTCAAACTATGTATTAGGGCTAATATTCATGGTATTTGAATAAAGTTCCCTAAACTATATAAAATTAAATCTCATAAATTATCTAAGTGTAAACAAAAATTGTACCTATTTAATTTGGAAAATCTTAATTGTGTTTGATTCAATTAAAACACAAAATTATATAAATTAAAATGATTCCTATAAAATTATTATGAATGTTTAAGAAATAATAAGATTTATTCCTAAATAAATCAAATAAATAAAGTTCAATTAAATAAATATTTTTAAAATAAAGTTTTATAAAAATATGTCTTTTTATCATTTTTAAAGTAAATTAGTTAAACCCCCCTGTCCATTTTGGACTTTATCTAGTATTTTGACATTAAAAGTCAACCATGCTGCCTTTTGACTCAGAAAAGTCAACCGGATCCAACCCGACTACCAAATCATCGATACATAGAATGCTACTGCCTATTGACCATTCGAAAGTGTTATATGATCATAACAGAATGCTCGTGAGGATCTAGTTGCATTTGAACGAATCAAATTGACCTAATTTGTCAAGTTTGACTTCATAGAGTCAAACCTAACAAGTTTCAGTTTCAATTCGCGGATTTAAACGCATTCAATGATCTCTGATCATGTATGAACGTTATATGAACGAATTCAAACCTCAATGATGAACCAATTTAATCCAATCATGACCAATTATCTCGAATCAATGGCCGCGACCGTTTCAAACGATTGAGAATCAATTCATGCGTTTGAGTTGAAATCGAATCCTTATATCAAGTCCTACACGTTCGCAACATACCTTTTTACACTTCCTGAGCTCTCAGATCCAACGCAAAACACCTCTGGATCGCGATCAAACTCCGAAGAACACTAGGCTTACGGTTTCAATCGATCTCATCCATCACGTAACCAAAACAGGTAATGCTTGTGCCTTTAGTTTCGTTTTTGTACAAGGAACAAAAGCCCTATGACTTCGTTATCAATCGGTACACAATCGCGATCAATTTGAGGGTTAGGGTTGGGTCGGATGATTTGGGGAAGACGAAGGCATCGGGGCTGGGGGTTAAAAGTGTTTTGCACTGGAACTTAACAAGGCGTGAGCCCAGGTCCGGCGGTTAGAGCACTCTACCCTCACGGCTGAGTTTGCGGGTTCGAACCCACAACCCCGGTTCTTTTTCTTTTGCGCGTGTCTTGGCCCTGAAACCCGGTTCTCCCGCAGTTCCTGATTAACTTCCAATTAAACCGGCCTTATTACACTAAGGGTTGCTTGGTCTAGTCGTTGCGCGCCTTTTCCCCCTCCGAGCAGACCCGGGTTCGGTCCCGTGGTTTGCATTTTTTTTTAAAATCATTTTTTTTAACACCTATTTCATTCATAACTAATTCATACTTTATCAGAAAATTGCAAATAAATAGTCCAAATTTTTGTAATAAAATTCTCTACTGTTTTATAAAATAAAAACAGAAAAACTTTCTGAGTTTATAAAATTATTTATTTAAAAGTCTAATTTTAAAACTTGGATTATTTATTTAATATTAGCAAACTTATTCCAAAAAATCCTACAAAAATTAAAGAAACTTAATTTATATATTCTTAACGAAATATTAAGTTTCTGGAACTTTTAGACATTTTTACTAATTTTCACAAATTTAACTTGTAATTAAATCAATAGATTTATTGATTTAATTAAACTAAAAATAAATGAATTTTATAAAAATTCACTATTTAACAGAAAATATTCATATGATTTATATATAAATTATATTTATTTTTTTTCACTATTTTCATTAATACATTTAGTTAATAAAAGGATTTATTAATTAAATTTTTAAATGAGTAATTAAATAATTACTTAAAACATATTTAAATTACTAAACATAATAATTTAGTAATACTTACATCTTAATTACATACCTTAAACTATAATCTAATTACATTTTCAAACCTTAAACTTTCCAAAACCCTAATTTTTCCAAATTCGAGAACACGAACGAACCTTAGCTTATTCCTTTAAACTAATTGACTAAACTACAACTATAATAGGTTAATTGTGACCTACTTTGGGTTATATCTTTGGATCAAACTTAGCTTGGAAACTACTTACAAACCATGTGAGTTTTCATGCCTCTCTTTATACATTTTATCACTTTTGGGGTGAAACATGTTCCTATATAATTACACTTACACTATTGACAAATCTCACAACTTGAAACAAATTCCCTTATGTTAGACTTGTTTAATTGCATTATGTGGCTTATTTGTTGATTACACTAGTTCATATTATTAACTGTTTCGACAGCCTATGAATGGAATTAGTGGTACCATGTGGGTTAGCTACCCCATGCATTTCTTTGATCTAGGATGCATGTAATGAATTCTGAAACTGAAAAACTGTTAACTATATGTTGGACAATCTGAATTGGATAAATCTTAAAAGGAAGGTTTAATTTGGACTGTGTGTATATACAATAAGACTATAATGTATTACTTGTCTTAGCATGGAATTTGTACTTTATCTAAACTACTATATCTATATTTACCATGATTGCTCACCAACAATTCATTTTGTTGATAACTCTTATTTTAAACATGTTTCAGGTGCACCAAGTTCAAGCAACGCTTGATTTATGTTCAACACTTAGGCTTGGACTTAGAAATTTGAAATCTGATTTTATCTTGTTTGGAACTATGTTTTGTCTTGTTTATTTGAACTATTTGTAGCCTTTGAGGCACTTTTAATATTATTGAATAAAATTATGAAATTTTAATAGTTCCAAGTGCTACGAGCAATCTGGTCACAATTCGGGTCATACTCCGACGTGTTCCGCCGCCCGGTTGGGGTGTGACAGTAAGGAGCTCTAGCCACGGGGTTAGCTCCGGGTACAAGGTCAATGTGAAATTCTACTTGTCGAACGGGTGGAAGACCGGATAAGTCTTCGGGGAATACTTCAGGAAAATCCCGAATGATGGGAATGTCTTGGATACTTTTCTCTTTGATATCCTTTTGAACAACATGAGCTAAGAAGGCTACGTACTTCTTTCGTAAGTACTTTTGGGCGGTAGTGCATGACATTAACTTTAGTCCCTTGCAAGGCTTTTCACCAAAGACTCTTAACGTTTCTCCCGACGGTAGAGGTATTCGGATGCACTTCTCGAAACAGATGTCTTCGACATGATGATTTGATAGCCAATCCATGCCTATGATGATATCAAAACTTCCTAGTGGCATTGGTACAAGGTTGATTGGAAATGTATGATCATTAAGTTCTAAAGAGCAGTCGTGAATAACCGAGTCAATTGTAAGGGAGTCACCATTTGCTATCTTGACGGTGAAGGTTTTCTCTAATTGGGATCGTGTCTTTGCAAGTAAGGGTTCAAAGTTAAGTGACACAAAACTTTTATCGGCACCGGTATCAAATAAAATGGAGGCATATTGACTATTAACAAGGAACGTACCATTGACGACATCATTGTTGGCTTGAGCTTTATTGGCGTTTATGTTGAAAGCACGCCCACGAGCTCCGCCTTGTCTAGCATTGATTAACCTTGGGCACTGATCACGGAAATGATTTGGGTTTCCACATTCATAACAAGCACGCGCATTTGCAATGTATCGAGCGTTTTATATTGAATATAAATTTAGTAAATAACTTTTGTTAATCTATTTTTATAAATATGTGTAAATGGGTTGTATAAATAATATCTAGGTGTAGGGTTTAATAATAAGTATAAATTTAATTTTGTAGGTTTAAATAAATAACTTCTATTTATTTTAGAATAGGAATTTGATCTTTTTAAATAAGGTTAATATAAATCTTTATAAAATCAATTATTTTTATTTGAAAATTCATTTGAAATGCTTATTGTTTTTAAAATATAAAATTTAGTATGCTGCCAAGATTTTCTCACACACACGACCGTGCTTGGGACAAGGCACGATCGTGCTAGGACCACGGGCGCGACCGTGCTAGTCAGGGCGCGACAATGTTGATCAAACAGAAAACATAACTAAGCTGCTCACTAGGCACAACCGTGTCTTAGCCAGGCACGACCGTGTCTAGGGTCCTGAGGCACGACCAAGTCTAGCCAAGGGGCACGACCGGGTCTGAGTGTGTGAAGCACGACCGCGCTGGGATTGGCACGACCGTGTCTATTCCAAATCAGAAACGAATTGACTAATTCTTATAATGTTAATGTTGGAAATCATAGGGCTTTCATCCATTTGGTTATTACGAGTCTATTGGTATAGATTGATTGTATTTAAAACATGTCCAGAACCGGATTCGATTAAACCATTTTTGAATGAAACATAGATTCGGGTTCATGTTAATTTCCATATTGTAAGCCCAAATTAAGTTGGGGCTTTTGATCTATAGACTAAATCGATTGAGTATGAGATTTCAATTACCCGGAAGACGATGAATCGATAGCGTATGGTAGGAACGAGTTCCGGCGGCGACGGGTTTGGTTTCCGGCGTCTTCTGCTGCAATTCCGGCTGCTTCAATGTTTTCGGGAGTTTCAGAGGGGTTCGATGGAGTGTTTTCTTGGGAGGATTTCAATTCAGAATAGACGAATTGTGGTTCAAATGAAAGAATTTCGGTTTTTGAGACTAATCGAATTTCTTGGAGTTATTGGATGTAATTGTGGACATTAAGCGATTAATTGTTTTCGTTACTGGTAATGATGTGTATATCGGTTACGAACTCAAACGATCCTGCGTTTAAAACTGTATTTACGTTTCAACTGACGCGAGGCGTGACCGTGCCTATAAGAGGCGCGACTGTGCCAAGGCACCGGGCGCGACCGTTCCAAAGCAAGGCGGCGACCGTGCCAAAACACTTGACGCGACCGTGCCAGAATGAGGCGCGACCGTGCCTATTAGGGTTTCTTGTAAATTTATAAAATCAGTCCTTGCAAATTTCAGTTTTGATAGATTTATATAAGTATAAACTTATTTAGAATTTTAATAGGATATACCCCTGTAAAATTTGCGGATTTGCATTGGAACATAGTATTTAATTGTTGGTACGAATAGAACAAGTCAGTGTACTAGAATTGGGTTTGAAATGTATCACATTGAACTGAAATACAGATAATGAAAATCAGAAATGTTACAGTGAAAAAGAAGGACGGAAGCATGCGTATGTGTATAGATTATCGGGAACTGCATAAACTTACTATTAAGAATTAATACCCATTGCCAAGGATAGAGGATCTGTTCGATCAATTGCAAGGAGCAAAATACTTCTCAAAGATAGATCTTAGATCTGGATATCATCAGTTAAAGGTACAAGAGGAAGATGTACCTAAGACTGCCTTTAGAACCCGATATGGACACTACGAATTCTTAGTTATGTCATTTGGTTTAACTAATGCTCCTGCAACATTTATGGACCTAATGAACCGAGTTTGTAAACCATTTTTGGACAAATTCGTTATAGTGTTCATAGATGATATCCTTATCTACTCCCGAACTTGTTAGGACATAGATTGTTATGACAAAAGCTTGTAATAGTTAGATTTTATGTCTTTATGTTTTTGTTATGTAAATGTTAAATGTCTAAGTGTTTTACAAGTGAGTTCGCCTGGTCTATCGTAGGCGAACTTAATAAGTTCGCTTAGGTCAAGCTGAGGCGAACTTGTTAAGTTCGCTTATATCAGGTCAGTTGGTTATATATATGTATGTTTTACAGAGTCAGTCACAGACATTGATACAGAGATCGAACCAGAACGAATCAGAGAGATCAGATTGAGTCTGTAAAACATCATTGTGATTGGAATACAAATTGAGAAGTTTATTTACTTGATTGTTTGCATTGTCTTTTATGCGTATAAACGTTAACTCGTTGGATTCCGCACTCCGAGTAAACGTCACGTCTTATCACGAGATCGATCCGTAGACGCGCCATGGGGACCTACAGAACTCAGGAAGATCATGCCAAACATCTTCAGATAATCCTAGAAACCCTTAGAAAGGAGAAGTTGTACGCTAAGTTTTCCAAATACGAGTTTTAGAAACAAGAAGTATAATTCTTAGGGTATATCATAAATCAACAGGGAATCCAAGTAGATCCAGCCAAGATTGAAGCCGTTATAAAATGGGAAACTCCAAAGACGCCAACTGAAGTTCGAAGTTTCCTTGGTCTAGCCGGATACTACCGAAGATTCATACATGATTTCTCTAAGATTGCTACTCCATTAACTACCTTAACTCAGAAGGCAGTAAAGTTTGAATGGAGTCAGAAACAAGAAGAAGCATTCAAAACCCTTAAACATAAACTTAGTTCAGCACCGATCTTAGCATTACCCGAAGGGAATGATGATTTCGTAATCTATTGTGATACTTCCAGCATTGGTCTAGGTTATGTGTTGATGCAGCGAGAAAAGGTTATAGCCTACGTATCACGACAACTTAAAGTTCATGAGAAGAACTATACCACACACGATCTCGAACTTGGTGCCGTAGTGTTTGCTCTAAAGATTTGGAGACACTATCTATACGGTACTAAGTGTGTGATATATACAGACCATAAAAGTCTCCAGCATATATTTAATCAAAAGGATTTGAATATGAGACAAAGAAGATGGATGGAACTCATTAACAATTATAACTGTGAAATCAAATACCATCCTGGGAAGGCCAATGTTGTAGCAGACGCATTTAGTCGAAAGGAGAGAGTCAAGCCTATTAAGATTAGAGCCTTAAGGTTAGAAGTCAAAATGGACTGGATGGATCAAATCAAGGAATTTCAAACTCAAGCACTACAAGAAGACAACATCAAGAAAGAATGCATGGTTGGTAAAAAGAAATTACGGACCAAAGGCGATGATGAAATTCTACGATTTGGAAACAGAATTTGGATTCCTAGACTTGGGGAAATCTAAAAAAGGTGTTGGACGAAGCTCACAAGTCCAAATATTCGATACATCCTGGAGCTAATAAGATGTACAAAGATTTAAATACTCAGTTCTGGTGGCCAAACATGAAGAAATCCATAGCACAATATATAGAGAAATGTTTGACTTGTCTTCAAGTCAAAATTGAGCATCAGAAACCCGCAGGTCAACTGCAACAGTTGGAGATACCTGTGTGGACATGGGATAGGATTACTATGGACTTCATTATGAAACTGTCGAGAACCCAGAAAGGGCATGATGCCATTTGGGTTGTAGTCGATAGACTAGCTAAATCGGCACATTTCATCCCTATCAGTGAAAATTACTCAATGGTTAAGCTTGCCCGACTCTACATCAATGAGATCGTGAGCCGCCATGAAATACAACTATCTATTATCTCTGATAGAGATAGTCAGTTCACTTCTATATTCTGGACTAGTTTCCAGAAAGAGTTAGGAACTCGGATTAATATGAGTACGACATATCATCCTCAAACTGATGGACAAAGCGAAAGGACAATTCAAACCTTAGAGGATATGCTGAGGGCTTGTGCGATAGAATTTGGAGGTAGCTGGGATAATCATCTTCCATTAATAGATTTTTCTTACAACAAAAACTATTCAAGTACAAATGCCGCACCATTTGAAGCGCTATACGGTAGGAAGTGCAGAACTCCAATTTGTTGGACGAAAGTTGGTGATAGCCAACTATCTGGACCAGAGATCTTACAGGAAACAACTGATAAGATAGTCCAGATCAAACAAAGGTTGAAAGCTGCACAAGATCGACAGAAAAGTTAAGCAGATAGACGTCGATGACCATTATAATTCCAATTTGGTGACTACGTCATGTTAAAAGTATCACCTTGTATAGGTGTTGTACATTTCATGAAACATGGGAAACTAGGCCCAAGGTATATTGGACCTTATAAGATCATAGAAAGAATTGGAGCTGTAGCATATAAACTTGAATTGCCTGAAGCATTGCAAGGTATTCATAACACGTTTCACGTGTCATGTTTACGCAAGTGCTTAGCAGACCCTGATCAGGCAATCTCGTTAGACGATGTTCATATTGATGACAAACTACAATTTACCGAACAACCTGTTAAGATCTTAGGAACCTAAGATCAAAAGCTAAGAAAGAAAACTATACCAATGGTATTGGTACAGTGGCAAGGTCGGAAAGGGTGCCGACAAAACTTGGGAATTAACAGAGCATATCAAAGATAAATATCCTCATCTGTTTAACTAACTATGGATTTCGAGGATGAAATTCTTTTCAGGAGGGGAGATTTATAACACCCAGATATTTCCCAAGTAAAATAAGGGCCAAAAGTGTCAAAACAGAACGTTCAAGGGTTGAACTTTAATTCCCCAAAAGTGAAAGGGCCAAAAGTGAAAAATCTAAAAGTGAAAGGGGTAGCGGACCGCTACCCTCACCCTTCACGGTCCACTACGTGTGGGCTAAGGAAGAGCCCGGGTGATGACACGTGCCCCTGTGACTCTCCGATCGAATTTCGATGCGTTGAAGGGTAGCGGACCGCCAGCCCTGACCTTAACGGTCCGCTAGGTAGCCTCCAAGCAAAATTAGCCGCGATGGCGGACCGCTACGGTCCTATGTAACGGTCTGCTACGGGCTCGGGTTATGCCTATAAATAGAAAGCTCGATTTCAGACAATTGCACACACAAACATTTCACCACTCACACACATTAAGCAACTACCCCGATTCCCGAGGTCTTGGTTCACTCCCGAGAGTACGGTTTCTCGCAAATCATCCGCAAACTACCATAGATAGCGCCGATGTAAGGTTTCTGAACACCCTGAGGTTTCTTTGTGTAAACCTAAGATAGGGATATTGACTATGCTAATGTCGGATATGATCTAGGGTTCTGTTGAAGTATTGATTATGATATTCGATACAGAAGGAGGTTCTGTTTGAGGTGAGTTCCTCTAAACTGTGCTCTATGAAATGTTTTGTAAATGATTTTGTATGTGAGATCCCAACGCTGTCCATGCATATATCCTATAATAAGTACTTATTATGGCCATTGATTGAGGGGAACCCAGGGACAAGACTAATCCTCTTGTTTTAGTTCTGGTACGTATGGGACCAGCAAGCCGGGAGGGTTCCTGAATATATGTATGTTGTAGACCCGGGAATCTAAGGGCGATTCTGGGTGATAAGTTGGACATGATGATTGTAATTCCTATGTGGGGTATTCAATCTCGATCAGGGATACACGAAAAGATGATTTTTGTTTATGAACTCACCAGCGTAAGCTAATCCAAAATGTTTTTAAATGTTTTTGAGCACATGTGAACCCTATCTAGTAGAAGGCATTCCGGGAGGTGTATAAAGGTTGGAAATAGGGATGACTGAGGGCAGGTCCCTGGGTTACCATAAGGCCTGAGTGATTGGCATAATTCTTCATGAGTTGTAAGTCCAAAGTTTGATTATGTTGTATTTTGCCAGTCAATCCCTATTGTACAGACTTTATATTATGAAATGAAAGAAGTTATTTTATAAGTCTTCCGCTATGTGTTTTGTTATCAACGTCACTGTAACTAGAAGGCGACCTTCAACCGGTATGTAGTTATCTGACGAACGGAATGTTCTGTCTAGGAAAGAGCGGTGTATAAATCTCTCCTAGACTCGTCGCTCTTACCTGGGAACATATCTGTTGGAGGTACTACTCTGGTAGATGACTGTCCTGTGTTACAGGTGTGACATAAACTACCACTACCACTACCACCTCACGCGAATCTAAATTGGATCCAATCTAACCCGAATCAGTTTCCAATCTTTCCCTTCAATAAGTAAACAATCAAACAAGTGAACAAGTTTGATTACTAATTCTTAAATATGAGTATTAAAAAATCTTCAAATATCAATTTCTTTTACGCTATAATCATCATTTCTAATTTTTTTAAAATGATCATCATTTCCATTTTTTAAATTTAAATTTTAAAACAGATTGATTTGAATTCATTCAAAATTTATAGTTTATTTATAGATTATCAAAACTTTTCAAAAATCAGAAAGTCACCTCAAATAATCCTACAATTAAGGCTTTATTTATGTAATTTATTTAAATTTATTAAAATTCGAACCTTGATCTACTTATATAAATATCACCTATATGTAATTCTTTTTACATACAATCCTCTCATAACAGTTTATTCCCTTTTGCATATATCATCTGAGTTATAAATCTTCAAGTGATTTACATATACTTGTCTTCTACTCTGATCATCAACTTTAGATAATTTTCATATCCTTCCAATGTCTCCAAATCATAGAGTTAATTTAAATTTAGTTGTTTTTATATTATTACTTATGGAATCATCGAAGAAAACTTGCTAATATTTATTTGACTATTGTATGTAATATATAAATCATTTTACTATGACGTATATACAAATTTATGATTAACAACTTTTTTCGTTAATGAGCTCACGTAGTACATGGGATTGTAAGCTAGCTATATAATAAATAAATGTTTTTTAATGGCACGTGTTGCCTCCATATTCGTTTTCATCATTTTTTCCCGCATCTCTCTCTTATTAAATGCACTTTCATCTTTTAATAATAATATACTTTAAAAAAATATTAATTATACTAATAAAATACATTTATTTTAAATTATCCATGATTATAAGAAACTTTAAAATCTATGTAACTTTTATTTTCATTCAAATAATAAATCAAAATCAAAATACATTATATAGTACTTAACGTATTTTCAAAACCCAATTATATATTAATTTTTACATATTTTGAATTTTGTTTTATATCATTAGTAAATGATACATTTTTACACTTGTAAAATATATAAATAAAGATTTACGAATTTTATGTGTTGATATTTTTCAACCTGTGTGTAATACACAGCTAGTTAAAATTATATACACTTTTTTTCATTTGTTTAACTCTAATTTTAATCTGATCGGTTTATTTCCAAGTCAATCGAATACGGCTTGTTTATACGGTTACCTTATTTCCAACTCAGACTTGTTTCCGATATCTTATTATATTTGTGTTCTATACACCGTATATTTCCACACTCTTAACTAGATGCGTAAAAAATAGTTTTTCTCTCTAATAAAATCCCATTTTAACAACCGAAACTCATAAAAAATCAAGAATCAAGCGAGTGTGTGGGGGTGGTCAGGGGCGGATCTACATAGGGTCGGATGGGTTCACCGGAACCCCCGAGTTTCAAAATTGTAGTAGAAATCTATATAGAAAATTGAGGTGAACACCCTTAAAAAATATAAGATGAACCCTTATAAAAGTTGAAAACCGATCAAGATCAGAATTTGTGATATGAATTTGGAGGAACAGATCTTTACTTCCACTACCAATAGATCTTGACTTCTGCTACCACTACGAACAGATCTTTACTTCCGCTGCTAGTAGAAACCGGTCCCATTTAACGTTGTTTGTTGCCGTTTCCTTGACATCCACGAGTAGTGGTTGCGGATGTCCTTGTACTCACAAATGAAGCCTTCGATCTTCACAAAGCCTTTGATATTCATGGAGATAAAACCGAAATGGAAAAGAAGAAGAAAAATAAAAAGGGTTTAAATTTTTTTTTTGGATTTCATGAAATGAATTTGTTAGATAAGTTACATAAGTCTACTGCGATATTATAGCTTTATGTATATTATATGGTTCATTATCTAATTTATTATTTATTTCCCTGTACTATACTGTTATAAATATTGATGTGAATACAAAGAACCTGATTGAGGGATTTCTCTAGGGATGACAATGAAACCCGAACCCGATAGGAAAACCCGAAGCATTTGGGCCGGGTAATCGGGTATGGGACTGGGTTTGGGATTAAATTTGAAATTTTTCATGGTTTTGGGACGGGTATCGGATATGATGATATACCCATTTACCCGCCCCGATTACCCGATAATATATACCCGTTTACTCGATTATATACCCGACATATCTTCTTTCTTTTTTTTTTATTTAATTTAAGTGTATATACCATATTTATTTTAAGATATCATTTTTATTTTGAATATATATACCAAACATGATTTTATTTTATTTCTTTTTATTTTAATTACAACTTTATATATACCCGACGGGTTTTAGGTCGAGTATATTTTTTCTTAGCAAATCTCTTTCTTCAGCATTCATCGCCATCGAATTGTGTGATTTCTTAGACATCACTTTTTGCAAAAAGGAGTTAGTGGCTGAGTTCCTGCCATCACAATTCCTTTTCCGTCAAGCACACTGTTTCGAATGGCAACAAGTGTTTATATTGCAAAAATTGATTGTGTCATCATCAAGAAAGATTATATTGCAAAAAGTGATTGCCGCTAGGGGTGTTCAAAAAAATCCGAATCCGAAACCGAACCCGAATTATCCGAAAATCCGAATCCGAATTATCCGAAAATTCGGATATCCGAAATTTCGGATATCCGAAATTCGGATATCCGAATTTTCGGATTCGGATAGTGATTTTCGGATATTTCGGATAGTTCGGATATCCGAATATCCGAAATATTATATTTATATATTTTTTTAATTGTTTTTAGAGTAAACTGCCATTTTCGTCCCTGTGGTAAAAAAGATGAAGAAATAAAACAAATATGTAAAAGGACTGAAATACCCCTCATTTAATTGAGAAAAACGGACGGTGTTAGCTGACCGGATGAAAGTGGCAATATTTTAAAACCACGAGGATGAAAATGGCAATATTTTAAAACCACGAGGACCCAGATACAAAAAAACAAACTATTGGATGAAAGTGACAATTTTGACCAAACCACAGGGACGAAAATGGCAGTTTACTCTTGTTTTTATTATTTAAAAATAAGAAAATTTGAATCAAAACCCGATATATTATATTTATATATTTTTATATGTATATTTTCTAATGTTTTTTAAGGTTTTTAATTGTTTTTGTAATTTAAAAATATTATTTTTATATATTTTTTTATTTTTTCGGATATCCGTTTCACTATCCGAATCCGTATCCGAATTTTCGGATATCCGAAATTCGGATATCCGAAATTTCGGATACGGATTCGGATAGTGAAATCTACTATCCGAAAATTTCGGATATCAAATTTCGGATATCCGAAATTCGGATATCCGAATTTTCGGATATCCGACTTTGAACACCCCTAATTGCCGCCTGTTACCGGTCTCTTTTTTGACAAAAACCTTTGCCCACTCTTTCCTCGTTTTTGTTTTTTAACTGTTTTTTAACTGTTTTTGATTTCTTCTCTTTTACATTAATATTATGCAGGGGGAAGCTTAGTGAGCTGATTTTTCGCTCAGTATTGTTAATTTATACGTATTCGGCCGTAAATTTTATAGTTATTAAGTTCCGGGGCCCCCTGATAGGAAACAAAAATTATAGGATTCCGTCGCAACCCCCCTGCATTTTTCTTCAAGCTTCGCCACTAATATTATGTCTACTACCGGTTCTGTCACCCCCACAGTTTCCCCACCCCTTGTCTCACTTGCTTACGGTATCACCAATGTCCATCAACAATTTGGTTTTAAACTAAATGTTGATGGTACCCCCTATAAACTGTGTCGTACCATTTTTTAGGATCTCTGTATTGGTGCTTGGGTTCTCGGTCACATAAATGGAACCTGTCTTCCAAAAGATGACACTTATGAAGACCGGTATTCATTAGATGCAAAAATTAAAAGTTGGTTTTACAATACTTGTGATTCGGATCTCTTGCAAATCATTAGCATTGAAAAATGTACTTCTCACACTCTTTGGAATAACATCAGTGAATTCTTTCTTAACAATAAAATGTCTCGTATGCTTCAACTTCAAGACACTTTTCGTAACACTAAAAAAGGGACAATGACTATCACCTTATTTTGTCATCACTTCAAAAACCCAGCTGATAGTATACTTGATGTTGACTCTCCTATTTCTGAAACTGGACTTGTAATGCAAATTCTCTGCCAACTTCCCTCTTTCTATGGTAGAATCGTTGATGCCATCACCAACAAAACACCTTTTCCTACCTTCTTAGAAGCTAAAAATATGCTTCCCCTTCATACGTCCCGTGAAGGCCTTGAAACACCTATTGAGTCCCTCCCAAACTCCCCCACAGCCCTTTACACCAAGCAGGTAGCTCATGATGTTAACGGTAAAGGGAAAGGTCGGAATAGCAAAAACCGAAACAATGGACGTGGGGCTTCCAAGGGGGGGATGCTACTAATGTTACTGGTAATTCTTCTTTTGTTTCAGGTTATTCAGGTGGGAAATCTCAACAAAGGGGGTCGTCTATGCAATTTGCACCCTCTCAGCTATGCCACCTTTCTATGGCACACCACAGCTGCAAACGCCTTCATAGCCGATCGCCCCACAAGTGCGTTTGCTGCTTGGTCCACTGCCTCAAGGTGGCCAGCCGAATCTTACTGGTCCGCTGGCCTCGCCATTTGCTGGGTTAGGCTCTGCTCAGCCATCATCTTATGGTGTTCCACCACCTCAGTACACAGATTTAGCATCAGTTTTCAGTTCTATGTCTCTCCAGCCACCTGCTCATGATCAAAACTACTACATCACATGCAATTTAACCATGGTAATTTACATTCACTTATATCTTGTGATAAATCTAAATGCATAATGGTTGACAATGGTGCTTTACTTCCGGTCTCGCATATCGGTAACTCATACTTTCCATTTTCACATAATAAGTTGGCACTAAATAACATTTTTGTATCTTATCAATTGGTTAAAAATCTAATCTATGTGCGTCATTTTTCTATTGATAATTATGTTTCTGTTGAGTTTGATCCGTTTGGTTTTACTGTAAAGGATCTTAAAACAGGTGCTCGCTTCCAACGATGTGACAGTGTTAGAGATCTCTATCCGGTATTACCATCTCAGTCGTTCACTACTGCTGTCTCGCTTGCTGCTGTCTCGCCTCAGACTTAGCATCAACGTCTGGGCCCATGCGAATCTATCTTTAAGTTTTTAGTTTCTCATAAACTTATTCCTTGTTCTAGTAATATGTTACCTGTTTGTAATTCTTGTTAATTAGGTAAACATTGCCGTCTTCCTTTTCAAAATTGTGTTACTAAAACTAATCGTTTGTTTGGACTTATACATTTTGATGTATGGATTTCTCCGGTTCTTTGCTTAACCAGTTTTAAATATTATGTCTTATTTTTTTTATGACTTTCTCATTTTTTATGGGTATTTCCGATGCGTGCAAAATATGATGTTTTCACCGTTTTTGTGAAATTCCGTGCTTACGTTGTTAATCAGTTTAAAACGAATATTCAAGCTTTTCAATTTGATAATGGTCGTGAATACAACAATAAACCTTTTTTCGACCTATTAAACATGGAATTAAATTAGGTTTTCTTGTCCTTACACGTCTCAACAAAATGGCAAAGTTGAACGTAATATTCAAATAGTAAATAACATCATTCGCACTCTTCTATTTCAGGCCTCTCTTCCACCCACGTTATGTGCAGAGGTGTTGAACATGGTTATCCACACTCTCAACCTCCTTCCAACCACCACTCTCTCGTTTCGTGCGTCATTTGAAGTGCTTTATGGCTTCTTCCCTACGTGCGTCCATCTTCGAGTCTTTGGGTGCCTCTGTTACCCCAATCTGTCATCGACTGCTCCTCACAAAGTGTCATCACAATCCACTGCTTGTCTCTATCTTGGTCCGTCTTCCGACCATCGAGGCTATCGATGCATGGCTCATTACTCAACGGGTCATTATCTCTCGTCATGTCACCTTTGACGAGACTCACTTCCCGTATGCCTATTTTCACACCTCCACCCCCTTATCTGAGTACTCGATCTTTGGTTCGCCAGACCCGATTTCGGCGAGTACCCACGGCCTCACTCGGTCTCCCGTCGAATGTTCATTCCCTTCTCCACCCACTGCATCTGAGTACTCGATCTTGTGTTTTTTATTTTCTAGTGATGATGTTTTTTTTATTTTTATCGTATTTTTATTATTTTATCGTACTTTTATTATGCGATGAACATTACGCGACCCGAACAATCGAATCGAACCGAAAATTTTTATGTCCGGCACTTTGAAATTGGAGCATCTAAACCTCGCGACCGACTCGGCTCATCCCTGACCCGCGTACCTTTGTCTTTTCATTCCATTTGTTCCGCTTTGAACCCGTTATCTTTATTTCTCATTTTTATTTTTGGGATGTTACAAGTCTACCCCCCTTACAATAGGTTTCCTCCCCGAAACCTATCATATGTCAAATAATTAAGGGTACGACTCCCTCATTTCTGTCTCCGTTTCCCAAGTAGCGTCCGATCCCTTTCGGTGCTTCCATTGGACTTTAACCAATTGGATCACTTTGTTACGTAAACGTTTCTCCTTTCGGTTTAAGATAGCCACGGGTTCTTCAATATAGTTAACTATGTTGTCGACCTCGATGTCAGTAAGTGACACGTGAGCCGATTCATCCGCCAAACACTTTCGTAAGTGTGACATATGGAAGGTAGGATGGATCCCACTTAACTCATCGGGCAACTCCAACCGATAAGCGACTTCACCGACCCGTGCCGCTATTCTGAATGGTCCGACAAACCTCGGACTTAACTTTCCTCTATTCATGAATCGTATGATCCCACTTAAGATAGCCACGGGTTCTTCAATGTAGTTAACGCTGTTGTCAACCTTGATGTCAGTAAGTGGCACGTGAGCTGATTCATCAGCCAAACACTTTCATAAGTGTGACATATGGAAGGTAGGATGGATCCCACTTAACTCATCGGGCAACTCCAACCGATAAGCAACTTCACTGACCCGTGCCGCTATTCTGAATGGTCCGACAAACCTCGGACTTAACTTTCCTCTATTCATGAATCGTATGATCCCCTTCCAGGGCGATACCTTCAACATTACGCGATCCCCAACGTTAAACTCAATAGGACTTCGTCGTTTATCCGCGTAGGATTTTTGACGATCTTGAGCGGCCTTCATTCTTGCTTTGATTTGATCAAACCTTTCCGATGTTTCTCGTACGACTTCAAGACTTCCTAATTCCTTCTGTCCAATCTCACCCCAACAAATCAGGGTCCTACATTTTCTCCCATACAACATTTCGTAGGGCGGCATGCTTATCGTCGTGTGATGACTGTTGTTGTAGAAGAATTCGGCTAACGTCAGATGACTGTCCCAACTGCCACCAAAGTCGATAATGCAAGCACGGAGCATATCCTCAAGCGTCTGAATGGTCCTTTCAGACTGACCATCCGTTTGCGGGTGGTATGCCGTACTAATATTAAGTCTCGTGCCCATCGCCTCGTGATATCTTTTCCAGAACCTCTATGTGAATCGTGTGTCTCGGTCGGATACAATCGTTAAAGGCACCCCATGTCATGCTACTACTTCATTAATAAATACATCCGCTAACCTTTCCGACGAGAACGTCTCGCGGATAGGTAGGAAATAAGCACTCTTCGTCAACCAGTCCACAATCACCCAAATGATATCATGACATTTAGCTGTGCGAGGTAGCTTGGTTATGAAGTCCATGGTAATGTGTTCCCACTTCCACTTTGGTATATCAAGTGGTTGAATCTTCCCATATGGTTTCTGGTGTTCGGCCTTTACTTGTGAGTAGGTCAGACACTTGCTCACGTATTTCGTCACTTTATATTTCATTCAAGGCCACCAGTATTCTTTCCTCAAATCTTGGTACATTTTGTTGGTACCGGGATGGATAGAGTAACGAGACTTATGAGCCTCATCCAGGATTTTGGTTCTAAGCTCGCCGCCCATAGGTATCCACACCCGACCAAAACGTGTCCTCACACCAAGGGTGTTATATTCCAACTTGTCCAGTTGTCCCACCATTCTCTCTTTCTTTATATTTTCTTCCTTAAGTGCCTCATCCCGAGCCTTCTCGATTTCCCTCATCACATCCGGTTTCACCACCAATTGGCAAGCTTTTACTCTAATAGGAGTAGGCACATCCTTTAGGCTTAGATCGTTACCCACCGCATTCTCCTTTCCAGGATGGTATATGATTTCGCAATCGTAGTCTTTCAAAAGTTCTAACCATCGCCTCTGCCTCATGTTCAGTTCCTTTTGTTCGAACTTTTGTGGTCAGAGTAAATGGTAAACTTCACTCCGTAAAGGTAGTGCCTCTAGATCTTCAATGCAAACACAACGGCAGCAAGTTCCAAGTCGTGAGTCGGATAATTGACTTCGTGAACTTTCAAACTCCTTGATGCATAGGCGATCACTTTCTCGCGTTGCATAAGCACGCACCCCAATCCCTAACCCGAAGCGTCAGAGGATACAACAAAGTCTTCATTGCCCTCGGGAAGGGCCAAGACTAGAGCTTGGGTCAACTTCTTCTTCAGTTTCTTAAATGATTCTTCCTGAGTCCAACCCCATTCATACTTTACCTCCTTCCGTGTCAACTTGGTCAACGACGAAGCTATTTTCGAGAAATCTTAAATGAATCTCCGATAGTAGCCTGCCAATCCTAAGAAACTGTGGACTTCAGTTGGCGTCTTAGGAATATCCCAATCTCTTACCGTCGTTATCTTTGCTGGGTCAACCATAATGCCGTTCGGGTTAATGACGTGACCTAGGAATTGAACTTCCCTAAGCCAGAACGCACATTTGGAGAACTTAGCATACAGTTTCTCTTTTTTCAAAGCTTCCAACACCTCATTTAAGTGACACGCGTGATCACCCTCATTCTTGGAGTAGATAAGGATATCATCGATGAACACAATTACCAATCGATCCAGCATCGGTCGACAGACCCTATTCATCAAATCCATGAATTCTACAGGGGCATTCGTCAATCCGAAGGACATCACGTGGAACTCAAAATGTCCATAACGCGTGCGAAACGCGGTTTTTGGTATGTCTTCTTCCCTTACCTTCAGTTGATGGTATATGGATCATAGGTCGATTTTCGAGAACCAACATGCGCCCTGTAATTGATCGAACAAGTCGTCGATCCTTGGAAGAAAGTACTTGTTTTTCACGGTTCATTTGTTTAACTCTTTGTAGTCGATACACATTCTCATGGAACCATCCTTTTTCTTTACAAACAGCACCGGAGCACCCCAAGGCGAGATGCTTAGTTATATAAATCCCTTGTCAAGCAATTCGTCTAATTGGGTCATAAGTTCTTTCATCTCCACTGGTGCTAGTCGTTATGGAGCCTTAGCCACGGGCTGGGCATCTGGTACCAAGTCGATTCGGAACTCGATCTCTCTGTCTGGTGGTATTCCGGGAAAATCCTCTAGAAACACCTCCGGGTACTCGCGTACCACGGGTACATCGTCCATTTCTTTCACTTCCTTACATTTGTCAATTATGTACACCAGATAAGCCTCGCATCCGCGCCTCAGGTAATCTGCTGCCTTAATCATCGAGATGACGCTAGGCATCGGGGCGTCGCGATCTCCAAGGACCTCTACTTCGCTACCATCGGGAGCCTTGAGTCGGATTATCTTTCGTTTGCATATAATCTGTGCTTCATTGGCAGTTAGCAAATCCATACCCAACACTACATCAAACCCACCCAAAACCATAACAAATAGTCTGACAGGAAACCTATGGCCCTCTATCTTTATCGTGGAGTTGTCAACTACCTCGATCACTCTCGCAGTTCTACCCTCAGCGGTCTCTACACTAAAGGCTCTTTCTATCTTACTAACTGTGCATTTTACCCGTTTACAGAAAGTAGTTGATATAAAACTTTTACTGGCACCCGAATCAAATAATACAAAAACATAAGTATGGTCAAGGATGAACGTACCTGACACCACGTTGGGGTCTACCCTGGCTTGGTCCCGCGTCAGTATCTTTCTTCTTGGTACTCTTCCCTTTCCCAGTTTCTCCCAATTTTGGTTTCGGGCATTCCCTAGATGACCGGCATCCCCACAGTTATAGCACTTGAAGTGTTGTGGGCACTCACGGGAGTAGTGCCCAGTCTTGCCACACTTAAAGCACAAGTTAGATCCCAATATACATTCACCTGCATGCTCCTTTTCACATTTCTTACAAATGGTCAGCTCATCCACCCGAGCCCTCTTATCGCGAGCCCCAAACATCTTTCCACCAGTTCGCTTGTTTGAGAAGCTCGGTTTCTTCTTTGGTTCCTCAATGGCGGCATCGTTTAATGCCAGATCATCATACACCACACCACTGAGTTCCACCACCGAATCGAAGGTGGTAGGAGTGTTTGCTTTGATAAAGGTGCGTACCTTTTCCGGCAGTCCCTGGATATAACAAGCAATCTTTCTCTCTTTGGTAGTGATCAGATGTGGCACCAGACGTGCCAACTCATTGTACCGGGTGGTATATTGACGGTGAGTCATGTTACCAGCCTTTAAATTCAGAAATTCTCTCTCCACGTTCTTAATTTAGTTACTTGGGCAAAAATTCTTGATAACCAGCGCCTTCAAATCAATCCATAACATAGAGTCAACAGCGGTATCTCCCTTAGTTTGTCTTACTCCCTCCCACCAATGGGACGCTTATTCTCTTAAGGAGTTAGCAGCAAATTTCACCACTTGATCTGCCTGGCATTCGCTGAGACGGATGGCAGCCTCCGTACGGATTACCCAGTCAAACGTAGCCACCGCGTCCTTCTTCCCAGTGAGAATAGGCGGGTCACATGCCTTAAAAGACTTGTAGTCACAGCCGCGAGCGGGCAGTGCGTTGTTAGTCTCGTTATTCAGAGCACCAGTTGCCGTGTTAGACCCACCTTCCTCATTAGCTTTCTTCAACGCTTCTGCCAAAAGACCGGCAGAGAAGTATTCATCAACTCTGTGAATTCACGTGCTAGAGCATCTCTCACTTCTGGTTCAAAAGTGAAAGGTTGATCTTCATCATGAGTCGGCTCAGTCCCATGCACACTAACCGTCGGTTTAGTGTGGAAACTTCCTTCTTCGCTATGCTCCTGACGAGCAGGAGTCCTTCCCCATCCACCGGTACGACCCCCACCACGCCTTCCGTTTCCACTTCTTGCTATTTTGTTTTATAAGACAAGCAATCCAAAGTTATCACGCTAGTTAACCAATAGAATTCAACAAGTATTGTAAGATGTTAATATACACTACCATCTGTAATTAACCATACTACCTCTCGATTTCCATTTTACCACCTTTGTGATTTCATCAGAACCCAAGTCCTAACCTAACACTTCTAAAGCATACTATATTTGCAAAAATATATTAACTACCTCCATACCTGATGCTATGGCTTGAGTTACCCGTACTGGCTTCCGTTTTCGGTCCCATTCACAGTTTAAGTTCAGACACTGGGAGTGTCCAAATCTCTCAAACTATTGCTCTGATACCAACTTGTAAGGCCCCAAACCCGGGAGGCCTCACTTGTTGGATTTACTCCTTCACAAACGGTTCTTAAACTTGAATATCAAAATAACGCAGCGGAAATACTTCATTAAAACATAACATAAAATTGTTCAACATGGGGAAGCGTAAACATTGCCTAAACATAACACAAACGTAATCAAAATGTAACATGATGCCAGTCTTCATAAGCAGCCGGGTAACTCTTCATCGCTAGCCAAGCATCACCGTCCATCCTCGTAACATGCCTTAACCTGAATGTGCATACTAAAAGTCAGCTACGCTGGTGAGTTCTAGCTTTACATAAAACTTTCACATAACCATTTGCGAAAAAAACTTATCATTCATTTATTTAATAAAAGCGTACGTAAATCATGTAATAACATAACATTAAACATAAGTCAACAATAAACCGAATCTGCACCTTTTCGTAACCGTCAATTCCTCATTACAACACGATACTTCATAGAGTACATGCACCAACCTTGAGCAAGGTACTCCATAGAGCACACGTACCCACATTAACCATTCATAACCGTCAATTCCCTTCAAGCACGACGTCCCAAAGGATAGCACGTACTACACCTTAAGTACTATTCCCTCAATGAGAATAGTACCTCGCTAGGGATCCCGGTACTCCCTCATTGGTAACCGTCATCACCCCATTTCCCACCCAGTTGTACAACCATTGGCCAGCCTCAAGGGCCCCTATAAAGGTAAGGCCCGTTCATGCATACGTACCTTAGTTCCTGAAGGAACTCATGGCATATTCTTTTATTTCGCGACTTTCATAAAAAGCTTTACTTCTTTTCAGTTAAAGCATTCGCACGTTTTATTAATTAGCATTTCATTTGTAAACTTCATTTGGCAAAACATATCATAAACACATTTCAACTTTCCTTTCGTAAACATGATTTCATAAAACATTATAGTGTAAGTATGCACACCAGCCCAAAACATAGTTCAAAACATTAAAAGTAGGGCTCTAGAACTCACCTGATAAGCTAGTCTCGTTCTGTCCTAAGAAAGGTCCAACGATCGTCACACACGATCTGAATTGGTTAATTACACATACATCAGACCTAATCCAAATTACACACTTTTACTCATTCTGATCAAGGCGAACAAAAGGCTAAGTTCGCTGCCCATATTCTAGGCGAACATATAGGCGAACTTATCCTAAGTTCGCTTGACTTGACCAAGCTAACTTACGAGCCGAACATAACCAAGTTCGCCCCTTGATTCCATAAGCGAACTTACCAGGCAAACATAACCAAGTTCGCTCCTTGATGCCATAAGCGAACTTACCAGGCGAACCTAACCAAGTTCACCCCTTGATGCCATAAGCGAACTTATCAATTTCGCCCCACCTGTGCCCGACGAACTTAGTAAGTTCGCCCTGCGGGCAGCCTTCTTCCCCACCAAAACCCAAATTTTTGCATTCAAATCCAACCTTGTCAAGATCTGAACTTTTTATGTTCAAAACGTTTCCTTTTCATTCTTGAACTCAAATCTATGATTATCTTTCAATTTCGTTCGCAAAAACACCATCTTTTTATTCAAAACCCGAAAATCCCAAAGTAAACAAAAACTCAGATCTAGGTCTAACCGTTACCTGTATCGAGCTTCTGATTCAGAAGTTATCTTTACGAGCACTGGAGACACGAGCTGGTATGATCGTGAGCGATACCGATACTTTCTCTATCTATGGTTTTCTCTCTCTAAAATGCAAGATTGAGAGAATGTGTATGAGTGTTGGGGTGTTTATGGGAGAGGCCTTCCCTCCCCAAGCCCACCTCGCGACCGACTCGGCCCATCCCCGGCCCGCGTACCTTTGTCCGTTCATTCCATTTGTTCCGCTTTGAACTCGTTATCTTTATTTCTCACTTTTATTTTTGGGATGTTACATCTCTTGGTTTAGCGGTTTGGGTAGCAATTGCATGAGGGTGAATTGTCCGAGTTGTTTTTATTATTTGCAATTTCGTGTCATAAACAGTATTTTGGGAGTTTATTCCTTGCTCTTAGATCTGTCTAGGATAGCCTGTGAGTATAGAGTGGTTGAGACCGAGAGGTGAAACCGTTTTCGGGTACGTGGTGTTTTAGGTTTTGGTGAGTCCGAGAAGAACCCTTAGGATAGTTGAGGTGTGTAGGTGAGTCTGAGAGGAGATCCTGCATGTTTTAGTGATTCCCGAGTCAGTCTATCTTTAGAACCGGTGTCATACATTCAGTTGTCCGAAAGCAGTTGAGTCAGTCAATAGGATTCCTGGTCTAGGTGGTGTTTGTCTCATAGTTGGTTTTTGTTACTTGTTTAGTTTGTTTGGTCTACTTCCCTATTTTTTTCTTTGTTTGTCTTTCTGTTTGTCTAAGCGTTTTCGTGTCCTTATCAATCTTTGAGTTGAGTCAGTATTTTAACAGTTAAATTAATTTGCATGTTCTAAAATTATAAAAGAAAAATAAAAATCATCTCTTGTGTTACATCAGTTAGGAGTCAATGGAGGTTCAGTATCGAGGGCCGCCGTCTTTTGTGTCCACGGTTCGATAAGTCGGGCTTTCTTGCTTTGCTACACGCGACTGTTACACTTGCCATAGCGTGTGATTTAGTTGTGAGTCCATTTCTAAATTTAAAAATTGGTAAAATTAATATATAAATATCACACATCAGGGTATTATAGGGGTCCTGGGACACCAGGTGGTGGAAAACAAATAGTCACTGATTTATTGACGGAATTCCCAAATTGGTATGAACAAAATTATTTAAAAATATGTTGACTCATGTTGGTAAGTTTAACATATAAAATTTTCTGATTTTTATTTGGAAATGTCGATACATAATACAGACTGTCCGGACAGCGTTAAAACATAAAGTTTCTCGAAAAATTCCCGAAAAATTCACGCCTTCCGTTTCCTCTTCTTGCCATTTCATTCAATAAGACAAGCAGTCCAATGTTATTATGCTAGTTAACCAATAGAATTTAACAAGTATTGTAAATATTAGTATACACTGCCAGCTGTAATTAACCATTACACTACCTCTCGATTTCCATTTGACCACCTTCGTGAATTCATCAGAACCCAAGTCCTAACCTAACACTTCTAAGGCATACTATATTTGCAAAAATATATTAACTACCTCCATACCTGATGCAGTGGCTGAGTTACCCGTACTGGCTTCCATTTTCGGTCCCATTCACAGTTTAAATTCAGACACTGGGAGTGTCCAAATCCCTCAAACTATTGCTCTGATACCAACTTGTAAGGCCCCAAAACCAGGAGGCCTTACTTGTTGGATTTACTACATCACAAACGGTTCTTAAACTTGAATATCAAAATAACGCAGCGGAAATACTTCATTAAAACATAACATAAAATTGTTCAACATGCGGAAGCGTAAACATTGCCTAAACATAACACAAACGT
This sequence comes from Smallanthus sonchifolius, assembly GCA_023525975.1. NCBI lineage: Eukaryota > Viridiplantae > Streptophyta > Magnoliopsida > Asterales > Asteraceae > Smallanthus > Smallanthus sonchifolius. Next base: position 33,734,929 of record CM042045.1, read on the forward strand.
AATCAAAACGTAACATGATGCCAGTCTTCATAAGCAGCCATGTAACTCTTCATCGCTAGCCAAGCATCACCGTCCATCCTCATAACCTGCCTTAACCTGAATGTGCATACTAAAAGTCAGCTACGCTGGTGAGTTCTATCTTTACATAAAACTTTCACATAACCATTTGCCAAAAAACATATCATTCATTTATTTAATAAAAGCGTACGTAAATCATGTAATAACATAACATTAAACATAAGCCAACAATAAACCGAATCTGCGCCTTTTCGTAACCGTCAATTCCTCATTACAGCACGACACTTTATAGAGTACACACACCGACCTTGAGCAAGGTACTCCACAGAGCACACGTACCCACATTAACCATTCGTAACCGTCAATTCCCTTCAAGCACGACGTCTCAAAGGATAGCACGTACACACCTTAAGTACTATTCCATCATGGAGAACAGTACCTCGCTAGGGATCCCGGTTATCCCTCATTAGTGACCGTCATCACCTTGTTTCCCACCTAGTTGTACAACCATTGGCCAGCCTCAAGGGCCCCTATAAAGGTAAGGCACGTTCATGCATACGTACCTTAGTTCCTGAAGGAACTCATGGCATATTCTTTTATTTCGTGACTTTCATAAAAACCTTTACTTCTTTTCAGTTAAAGTATTCGCACGTTTTATTAATTAGCATTTCATTTTTAAACATTTCGTAAACTTCAGTTGGCAAACGTTTCATAAACACATTTCAACTTTCCTTTCCTAAACAACATTTCATAAAACATTATCGTGTAAGTATGCACACCAGCCCAAAACATAGTTCAAAACATTAAAAGTAGGGCTCTAGAACTCACCTGATAAGCTAGTCTCGTTCTGTCCTAAGAAAGGTCCAACGAGTGTCACACATGATCTGAATTGGTTAATTACACATACATCAGACCTAATCTAAATTACACGCTTTTACTCATTCTGATCTAGGCGAACTTAAGGCTAAGTTCGCTGCCCATATTCTAGGCGAACATATAGGCGAACTTATCCTAAGTTCGCTTGACTTGACCAAGCGAACTTACCAGGCGAACATAACCAAGTTCTCCCATTGATGCCATAAGCGAACTTACCAGGCGAACATAACCAAGTTTGCCCCTTGATGCTATAAGCGAACTTACCAGGCGAACCTAACCAAGTTCGCCCCTTGATGCCATAAGCGAACTTATCAAGTTCGCCCCACCTGTGCCCGGCGAACTTAGTAAGTTCGCCCGGCGGGCAGCCTTCTTCCCCACCAAAACCCAAATTTTTGCATGCAGATCCGACCTCGTCAAGATCCGAACTTTTTATTTTCAAAACGTTTGCTTTTCATTCTAGAACTGAAATGTATGATTATCTTTCAATTTCGTTCGCAAAAACACCATTTTTTAATTCAAAATCCGAAAATCCCAAAGTAAACAAGGACTCGTATCTAGGCCGAACCGTTACCTATATCGAGCTTCTGATTCAGAGGTTATCTTCACGAGCACTGGAGACATGAGCTGGTACGATCTTGAGCGATACCGATACTTTATCTCTCTATGATTTTCTCTCTCTAAAATGCAAGAATGAGAGAATGTGTGTGAGTGTTGGGGTGTTTATCGGAGAGGCCTCCCCTCCCCAAGCCCACCTTGCGACCGACTCGGCCCATCCCCGGCCCGCATACCTTTGTCCGTTCATTCCATTCGTTCCGCTTTGAACCCATTATCTTTATTGTTCATTTTTATTTTTGGGATGTTACATCTCTTGGTTTAGCGGTTTGGGTAGCAATTGCATGAGAGTGAATTGTCCGAGTTGTTTTTATCATTTGCAATTTCGTGTCATAAACATTATTTTTTGTAAGGCCCCGATTCCGTGTAACCTCACTTGTTGAATTACTCATAAACAAAGTCATCAATACTGAACTTTAAATTTAAAACATTCAAACACAACGGAAACATTCAACATTTGAGTACATATCAGCGGAAGTCTTAACATTTAAAACATTAATCATTGCCTAAGCATAAAATAAAGTGGGTTGTCAGTCTCATGCCGGGCAGCCCTCAGGCCTTCGCATGACCCTTCATCTGTTTACCTGAAATGTCTACTAAAAGTCAGCTAACGCTGGTGAGTTCTAGTTTAAATCACTCAGGCATAAACATTATTTCTTGATAAGTAAATATATATATATATATATATATATATAAAAATACACATTTAAACATCTTTTGTCTTCATTTATCATTCATACGCGAGTACATAATTACGTATTCATAACTTTTACTTTTCTTTCATCATTCATATGTGATTACATAGATATGCATTCACCTTTACTTTCCTTGACATTCATTGGTCATACACATAAGGGTGATTAACCCGTCTGACATACGCCCTTAAGCTACCGTCGTAGCCCTTTTACTCGTCCGGTCCTAGAAACTGTCCGGCCAACCTTCGGTCGTCCATCTTAACCGTCCTACAGTTGTAGTCCGTCATATTCGCACGTCTGCCCTAAGGCATCCGTTTCCCACTTGAACTAATTATACAGACGTTCATCGATTTAGGGACTTACTCCACTGTAGTGGCCATTATTTAGTCTACCTTTCTAGACTTTCCTTTCTGGCTGCATAATAGTCAAGTGGTCGTCCGTCTACCACAGTAGCCGTTAGCTTCGTTTCCGTCCATAACGTATACGTACATTCAAAACATGCAATATATATAATTATAAAGCAAGATTTCATTCATTTACGTTATGCCATTCTTTCATTCATTCTTTGTAAACATACGTTTCATTCTTTGTTCATAATTCATTTTCATATATATATATATATATATATATATATATATATATATATATATATTTGTATATCACATATGATCACATTGGCATTCATAGCATTTATTCATTTAGTGTATACACTTCAGCCCCAAAACATTTAAAATGATTTGCACATAACATAGAAGGGGGCACATAGAACTCACCTGACGGGTGATTTCTGAATACACTTAGGTGGTTTAGGAGCGTCAGTTAAAGTCACACACAATTTGTATAATCAAGTCATATGAGATAAGCTATTTAATTTAACCGACACTTAACATTTCTATTCTTAGAGTTAGGTGAATTTGACATATTAGTATCAAATCATTTGCCCGAAAACTCCATGTCCGAAATCTATTACATTCGAAATCTATTTCGACCGGAAACTAATCACTTGGAAAAGTTCTTTATTCTCATATTCTTTTGCTCGAAAACTCCTTGACCAAAACCCCTTTTCGACCGAAATGTTCTGATCGAAATCTTAGATGTTCGAGACACTTTTCGACCAAAATGTTCTGATCGAAATCTTAGGTGTTCGAGACACTTTTCGACCGAAATGTTCTGATCGAAATCTTAGGTGTCCGAGACACTTTTCGACTGAAATGTTCTGATCGAAATCTTAGGTGTCCGAGACACTTTTCGGTCGAAAAATAGTTTTCGGCCCATTCATCTGACTTTTTGGGCGACGCATCAGATTTTCATCAACTTCATCGTTTTTTATTCAAGCTTCGACCTTTTTACGTTCAGAACTTGTATCTAGCTTCCATGAAGCTAGATACATGCTTTTTATGCGATTCCATACGTAAAAATGTCATCTTTTTATTCAATCCCATTAGAACCCTAAAACCCATTTCTTAACTAAAAACTCAGATTCGAGCATGAATGTTACATGTTTTCGTTTCTTCTTTGTTGCTAAACGTCCCTGAGATGGAGAGCAACGATTCCCGAGCCTTTGAGCCGATACCTTTACTTTCTCTCTCTAGACTCGTTTATCTCTTTCTCTCTCTAAGTTGAGCAAATGGTGGAGTTAAGGGGAGGTTGTGATGATATAGCTGACTTGAGGGGCTTTCTTCCTTTGCTCGCGGCCCATGGGCCGACCCGTCTATTCCTTACTTCGCGTTATTAGTCTTGACCCCTAGTTCTTTTATTCGGGTTTTATAAAATTTAGGGATGTTACAAGTCTACCCTCCTTAAAGAGGTTTCGCCCTCGAAACACGTTATGCGTTAAATAGTTGAGGGTATAGTCCCACATTTCGTCATCTTTTTCCCAAGTTGCTTCTGAACCCTTTCTGTGTTTCCATTGCACTTTTACTAACGGAATTGACTTATTACGAAGTCGTTTTTCTGCTCGATCAAGGATAGCTATTGGTTCTTCTACGTAGTTTAAGCTGTTATCTACCTCGATCTCGTCATATGGTATGTGAGCCGTGTCATCAGCAAGGCATTTGCGTAAGTGTGACACATGGAATGTAGGGTGGATTCCGCTAAGCGCATCGGGTAGGTCGAGTTTGTAGGCAACTTGGCCAGCTCTTGCTAAAATTTTGAAGGGTCCGACAAACCTTGGACATAGTTTGCCCTGTTTTCTGAATCGGATGATCCCTTTCCATGGCGATACTTTTAACAGTACCATGTCTCCTACTCGAAACTCTAAATCTCTTCTTCTCTTATCCGCGTACGATTTCTGTCTGTCTTTTGCGGCTTTCATTCGAACTTTGATTTGGTCGAATTTCTTGGAAGTAGCCCTGACCACTCCGAGACTTGCAAAATCTTTCTGTCCAATTTCCCCCCAACAAACCGGGGTCCTACATCTCCTTCCATATAGCATTTCAAATGGTGGCATGCCAATAGTTAAATGATAGCTGTTGTTATATGAAAATTCTGCCAATGGTAGGTGACTATCCCAGCTCCCCCCGAAGTCAATGATACATGCCCGGAGCATGTCTTCCAAGGTTTGGATGGTCCTTTCAGATTAACCATCGGTTTGAGGGTGGTAAGCGGTGCTAATGTTCAATATAGTGCCCATTACTTCATTGAATTTCTTCCAAAACCTTTATGTGAATCTAGTATCCCGGTCGGACACGATCGACAGCGGCATACCATGTCTGGTCACAATTTCCTTGATAAATATTTCTGCTAGCTTTTCAGACGAAGAAGCCTCACGTATTGGTAAGAAGTGAGCACTTTTCGTCAAACGGTCGACAATCACCCAGATGGTATCATTGCCTTTAGTAATTCGCGGTAGCTTGGTAATGAAGTCCATCGTGATCTCCTCCCACTTCCATTCTGGTATTGGTAAAGGTTGCATTATACCGCAAGGTTTCTTGTGCTCGGCCTTAACTAGTGAACATGTGAGGCACTTTCTCACATATTCAGTCACATCATTCTTCATGCCAGGCCACCAGTACTCTTTCTTCAAGTCTTGATACATTTTGTTCGCTCCGGGGTGGATAGAATAGCGAGACTTATGGGCCTCATCGAGGATTTTGGCTCTAAGTTCACCAATCTTGGGTATCCACATCCGGCAAAACCAAGTTCGTACACCGTATGCATAGTATCCAGATTCCCTTATTATCCTACCATTCTTTCTCGTTTTATATTCCTTTCCAGTAGTCCTTCATCTTGTGCCTTTTCTATTTCATTCATCAAATCTGGTGTTATAATTAGTTGGCACGCTTTGATCCGGATAGGTGTCGACTCTTCCTTTCTACTTAAGGCGCCAGCCACGACATTTGCCTTGCCTGGATGGTACAAAATCTCACAGTCATAATCCTTTAGTAGTTCCAACCACCTCCTTTGTCTCATGTTTAATTCCTTTTGTTTGAAAAAGTACTTCAGACTTTTGTGATCGGAGTAAATGGTGCATTTAACTCCATATAAATAATGACTCCAAATCTTTAATGCGAAAACGACTGCCGCTAACTCTAAATCGTGAGTTGGGTAATTTACTTCGTGAATCTTTAACTGTCGTGAGGCATAAGCAATTACTTTTCCTCGTTGCATAAGCACACAACCCAATCCCTGACCCGAAGCGTCAGAGTAGACTACCCAGTCTTCATTCCCTTCAGGTAGGGTCAAGACTGGAGCTTGAGTTAATCGTGTCTTTAGTTCTTTGAACGCGTTGCTTTGGTTTGGTCCCCATTCATACTTCACTTCCTTACGTGTTAGGTTTGTCAATGGCGAGGCAATTCTTGAGAAATCTTGAATGAATCTCCGATAGTAACCTGCCAATCCCAGAAAACTTCGTATTTCCATTGGCGTCTTCGGAACTTTCCATTCCTTTACTGTTACGATCTTTGCAGGATCTACCATAATACCGTTTGGGTTTATCATGTGACCTAGGAATTGGACTTCTCTAAGCTAGAACGCGTATTTGGAGAATTTGGCATACAGTTTTGTAGGTCCTCATGGCACTTCTACAGATCGTTCTCGTGATAAGACGTGACGTTAACTCAGAGTACGGAATCCAACGAATCAACGTTTATACGCACAAAAGACAATGTAGACAATCAAGTAAATAACCTTCACAATTGTATTCCAAATCACAGTAGAGTTTACAGACTCAATCAGAATAATTCGATAATTCTCTGTTCTATTCTCTTCTAGTCTGTTGTAGTCTCCTATTTATAGACGACTGACCTGATATAGGCGATCTTATTAAGTTTGCCTCTAACAGATTAACTGAACTTAACAAGTTCACCTCAGATAGACTTAAGCGAACTTATTAAGTTCGCCTCTGTTAGACTCGCCTCTAGGTAAACTTGCATAAACACTTAGTAACTTTTACATAACAAAAACATAAAGACATAAGATCTAAACTATTACAAGCTTTTGTCATTACAAACTATGTCCTAACAGACTCCCCCTTGACAATAGCTTGATCTTCAGTCTTCTGTCTTTATGATGAGCTCTTCCAATTATCCGGTAGTCTGCTTCCTGCATGCACTCCATATCTTCTGCATATCTTCAAAACTCTCTTGTACTGTAATCCTTGTTCTTTCCATTCATCAGTGAACATTATCTCATTCTTTTTCAACATCCTCTGATCTTTCTTTGAAAAATTGATAATATTCATTGCGTCATACAAACACACAATGACCTTATTGTCTTTATCTTCAATCCTTGCTTCACCAGTATTAACATCGACATACCACCATTTCATATTCCCAAGGAAATCTTGAGGAATCGTCTTCAATGGTATCTTGTGTACAGCATGTACTGGTTTATACTTGTAACTCCAGGTCACTTTCCTAGTCTTCTTATCTAAGTTCTTCACTTTCTTTCCTTTCTGAGGTTTTAACCTTTCATACTTTCCCGATCCACCTTCTCTCTTGATCAGATTTGCTATCACATCAGCTAAACCATTCTTGGTTCCCGAACACCATCAGATCTTTTAATAGCAAATAACTTTGTGTCATTATCATAAAACCAACTTATGATTCTTCCAACACACCTCTCTTTATTCACATATTTCTCTTTCCGATTGTGAGTTTGGGCAGGCTTGTACCTCAAGAACACATATAGCTTGTTAGTCTTAGGATGAAACCTTGTTTTTGAGATTTTCTTTTGAGTTTTCCTAGGCTTCATTCCCTTGAAATCATTATTAACTTGAGAATGCAGAAATTTCTCAAAGTCATAAGCCATCATAAGCTTCCCAGGGTTTTGAAGGGGAAGTTTGGCTAAATCCCTGAGGTCATAGAAAGGAAGGGTCTGGAAGTCAGTCATATTTTTAAAGTGCTGAACTCCCCCTCTATATCTTCTGATAATAAAGAGCTTCCTTTCAGCATCATACTTCCAGCCAATTGGAGGCCTCTTTAGTTCCTGATGCTCAGCTATCCATTCATATGTTTTAGGAGTTTCTTCCTGAATGATTTTCCTAAACCAAGACTTTCTTGAAATTGGAGGTTCAGGTGCAACAGAGGGTGGATCTTGTGCTGGACTTGATTCAGAGACAGTAGTGGTTGGTTCAGGAGTGGCTGTCTTGATAAGATTAACCTGAACATCTTCTTCGTCTTTTTCTTCATCAGACAAGGTTTGAATCTCCTCTCCTTCTTCTGTGAAGTATCTAGTTCTTTCAGTCTCTTTTTCCTCGGTAGGCAGAATTTCTTGGTAAAGATCATTATACCCAAAGTTTTCAATTTCATCTAAGAGAGCATTCATCTCGTCATCAGATGGGATGTCTTCTTCATCCAGAATTACGGTCTCTATCTTAGTAGAGGTCCCCTTCCCTTTCTTCCTTGCATCTCTTCTCTCACTTACTGAGGGAAGGTCTAGTTCTGGTTCTTCAACCTTGACTTCAACTGCTTCCTTTGTCTTCTCAGCATGGCCAGTAAAGAAAGTGAGAGCAGACTCCGGATTAGTGACAATGACAGGAGATGAGGGTTCAACCACAGATGTAGTCTCCCCCTGAGCTGTTGAAGTGGTTGGTTGTTGTTGTACAGGATTTATCATTGAGGTTTTGAGCTGTTCCACCGCTTCAGCTAAAGCCTTGAATTTTTCTTTTTGCTGGGAGATAAGTCTCTGTTGTGTTTTAAGTTGGGTTTGTTGAATGTCAATCTGGGTATGTAGACCCCCAACTTCCAGCTTCAGGTCTTTAACCTCTTCCTGGACATCATGCAAATTAGATTTTACGCCTTCAATTTCTTCATCTTTCTTTTGAATCTTATCCTGCATTTTCTTCAGTTCAAGGCTTAAAGTTTTAATTCTTTGTACAGGAGAGGTTGAATCACGAGGTGGTGATGTGGGAGTAGTATGGATGGGTGATTGTTGTGGAGATGGTAGTGGAGTGGGTTGTGGAGTAGGTTGTGGAGATGGTTCTGGAGTTGGTTGTGGAGTAGCTAATAGAGAATCTGACGAGGATGACAAATCTTCTAATCCAGTCTTGATTTTCTTTGCCCTAGGCTCTTCTTCCTCAAAATCAGAACCTGACTCAACTTGCCGTTTGGAGGAAGATGCAAGATGCTTTGTTCTATCATCTGAATCAGACTTGTAGTAGTCAGATCCATAAATTCCTGCATCCAGAGTTCCACTTGATTCTGCAACTTCCTCCTCAGCTTCATGCATACCAGCTTCAACATTAACTGTTGGCTCTTGAATTATCTGTATTTGTTCAACAAAAGGAGCCTCTATCACAAGCTCAATGATGGGTTGTTCTTCTTCTTGAACATTAGGAATGTTTATCTCAATCTCAGCTTCATCAAGAGGTTGATTACCTTGATCTTGTTCAACTTCCATCTTTTCTTCATCAGATGATAAGATCTCTTCTTCTAGATCAGGGTCAATATCAGGAATGAATTCTTCTTCTTCACCAATAATATGACCAAACAGGGGAACATCAGCTATAGCCCTGTTGGTTCTCTTGTTGGTACTCCTCATATAGCTGAGAGTCTTGGCAATCATATGGTCGAACACAAAGGTGTTCCCACCTTGTTAAAGCTCAGGATGAAGATGATTGATGATAATCTGTAGGAATCTTGGATATGCCAGAAATTTCTCCTTCACGGCTCCTATCAGGTTGTCCTTTAACTGTCTGAAGATGAAGCCAGAAAAATTGTATTCTCTTCCCTTGACTAACCCCAAAATTGCTGAGCCCAGAGTGCTGTTTGCTGAATCAAAACCTCATTTTCTGATTGATAGGCAGTGAATAAACACGTGCACTATGTATCTCCAGTGACTTGGTAAGGAGTTCTTGATTATCTGACCACTTTTGAATTCTTCTGGATGACCCAATCTTCTGAAGCATTCTTTAACATAGAAGATTGGAAATTCAATGGGTGCATCTGGATTGTCATTAAACTGCAGCACCTCTCTAACTGTAGCTTCAGAAAATAAGACTTCTTGGCCAAGCACAGCTGCTCTGATGTGCTCCACATTTTCAAATGTGATGATCTCTGCAGTCTCCCAAAATTCTCTTATAGATGTCTCAAACACCGGCAGGTTGTTGCTGATGGAAAAGCTGATGTTGGAGTTTGCCAGGAAATTTAAGACACGAATGAATTCTGCAGCTTTTGGATCATTGGCATTAAGAAATGCACAAACATTGTGTCTTTTTACGAATAAGAGATCCATACCTGTAAAATTCATCAGTTTTGCATAATAAGTAAAATTTCTGAATATACTTAATCGAAACAAGATATACCAACACTTAGAAAAATTTTGAAGTCCTTACTGTCGAAACAACTAGTTTCGATTTAAGATGAACTTGGTTAATTTAACAAACAACTTTATCGAAACAAGTAGTTTCGATAAAGGCTATAAGCTATGATCAACACTTAGAAAATTTTTTTGAAATCAACACTGTCGAAACAACTAGTTTCGATGTAGATGAACTTATCGAAACTATCTAGTTTCGATCAGAGATGCTAGGGCAAGTTTGGGTGTCGAAACTAGTAGTTTCGATTGAAAACCTTTTGAGAAAATTTTGAAAGTGTTGAACCCCTTTATCGAAACTACTTGGTCTTGAAACCCAAACCCCATTGATTCATGATACTCAGACTAATATAAATAATTTTAAAGAAGGGTTTAGAGTGGCCTGTAAGTGACGGAACTTCATCTTACCAAATGTGAGACTGTTTTCTGCAAGAATACACAATAATCGTGAGTTCTAAGATGATAGAGATGTTTGCAAACACGGATAAGCACAAAAACGACTGTTATTATGAAGATTTAGTCGAACAAATTTTAAATTTTGAAAACCTAGGTCTGCCGATTTGCAAAAAATAATCCAAATGAAGTAGTGAGACGATACCTGATGATGAAGACGATGGTGACAACGGGGAAATCAGGTGATTAATGTTGATATCTTGCAACTCAGACCGATGGCTTGAGAGATTTTGCTAATGACAGAGAAGGCGAAAGGATTCGATAAAGACGAGTGAAACTTAGTATGAAGGGAGGGATTGATTATGAAGGCATTTAATTTTTCGTAAGACAAAAGACAAAAATGCCCCTGTCGAAACAACTAGTTTCAATAGGGCAAACTAGTTTCGATATGAACAACTAGTTTCAATAGTTCAAAGTAGTTTCGATATGCACAAAGTAGTTTCGATATGTCAAAGTTGTTTCGATATGCACAAAGTAGTTTCGATATGTACAACTAGTTTCGATAGTTCAAAGAACTAACATATATACACTGTTAAAACAGACTTACTATAGAAATGAAATTATACACAAGATATTTACACTTATCTTCTTGAAAAAGATCCAACATGAGATCAGATCTGGCCAGTCTCTTGAAACACTTCCTTTTGCAATTAACTACTGTGAGTCCCTGAAGATAGCTGATATTTGTGCAAAGTAAACCCGAACATTTGTTTGTACTAAGATTTCATGTGATTAGAAGGTACCATTTAAGCAATATACAAGGTGTACCCGACATATTAAAATAAAATGATTTTGAAAACCTATTAATCCTCAAGAAGTACCCATCTTCATCCTATCATCTCTTTCTGATTAACCAAGGTACCGTCTTAGTAATGTCAAAGTACCACCAAAATAAAATAAGATATCCAAGTGGATTTAGAAAATTAAAATAAAATATATTCAATTAGATATTAAAAAGGTACCAGCATTCTAGATCTTTGCGTAAGCAAAACAGAAGAAGTCGTAAAATTATCCAAGCGGATAGAAAAATGTTGAACACCCGAGATCTTTGCGTAAGCAAAACAGACGGGGTCAAATCATCCAAGTGGATGGGAAAAGGATGAGCACCCGAGATCTTTGCATAAGCAAAACATACGGGGTCATCGGTGGTAAATATCGTTATATTGACGGTCACTTGGCGTATGAATAGGAATCCAACACGTAAGCCTGTATCTGATTGAATTGGTTTTCTTATATATAAAAATGGGTTAGATGTTTCAATAATAGGTTCAAACACACAAGTATGAGATATATATATATATATATATTAGTTTTTCACACTACTTACAAGTTTTAACCATATGTCGGGCCTACCAGCTATACCTCAGTAAACATCATCGCTTTTGGTCTATTCCATGTCCAAGAGATGAAATCAGACACTATCATTTCTCAAAGGTCAGATTCAATTTTTCCTGCAACTCAAAACCACTTGTAAGATTATATACACAGCAATTGTAAGAGTATATACACAACAATTCTTTTCAATATTATATTTCTCCCCCAAAAGATTTGCGTAGAAACTGTACATAAAAATAAAATCTTTTTGGAATTTTCTTTGATAAGTAAACAGAATTTAAAAAAATACTATTCACACAATTTACTGAAAGTTGATCATTCCAAGCATCTCCACCAGTTGGGCAAATCTGGTAGAGTTAAAAGCCTTTGTGAAGATGTCTGCGGTTTGTTTATTAGTTTTGACTTCAACAATTTGAATATGCTTCTTTTCCACATAGTCACGGATAAAGTGATGTTTAATTTCAATGTGTTTTGTTTTGGAATGCTGAACAGGGTTTTTGGTGATATGGGGAACGGCAGTGTTGTCACACAGAATGGGTGTCTCATGGAATGTGATCCCATAGTCAAGCATCTGATGATGTATCCATCTAACTTGGGAACAACAGAGGGCTGCGTCAATGTATTCGGCTTCGGTGGTGGATTGGGAAACGGTGGATTATTTCTTACATTGCCATGAGACAAGGCAGTTGCCAAGGAATTGACAACCTCCAGAAGTGGATTCTCGGTCTAAGTTGCAACCCCCGTAGTCTGAATCTGAATAAGCCACAAGATCAAACAAGTCAGTTTTAGGATACCACAGACCCAATTTTGGCTTATACCTTAAGTATCTTAAAATACGTTTGACAGCAGATAAATGAGAGAGTTTAGGATTAGCCTGAAACCGTGCATACAAGCACACTGCAAATATGATGTCGGGTCTACTGGCCGTGAGATACATGAGAGATCCTATCATAGAGCGATAGAGATGTTGATCAACGCTTTCACCATCCACATCAGGAGTCAAACAATGTCGAACTTCCACATGAGTTTTTACTGGATGAGAATCAGCCATTTTGAACTTGGTCAAGATTTCTTTTATGTATTTTTCTTGATGGATAAGGATTCCTGACTCAGACTGATCAACTTGTAGTCCCAAAAAGAACTTCATTTCCCCCATGGAGCTCATTTCAAACTTAGATCGCATCACTTCTTCAAACTCTTTGCAGAGACGGGGATTTGTAGATCCAAAAATGATATCATCCACATAAATTTGCACCATGATTGTATCCTTTTCATCCTTTCGTTTGAACAAAGTTTGGTCAATTGCTCCTCGTGTGAAACCATTCTCAAGCAGTTGCTTTGATAAAGTTTCATACCACACACGAGGTGCTTGGTGAAGACCGTACAATGCTTTGTCTAACTTGTAAACACGGTCTGGAAAATTAGGATCAATGAAACCCGGCGGCTGCTTGACATATACTTCCTCTTGAACTTTGCCATACAAAAATGCGCTTTTGACATCCATTTGATGGACGGTGAAGTCCATGTAGGCTGCATAGGCGAGAAACATTCGGATGGCTTCCAAGCGAGCCACTGGTGCAAAGACTTCCTCATAGTCAATTCCTTCTTCTTGATAGAAACCTTGAACCACCAGACGAGCTTTATTTCGAATCACAGTGCCGCCTTCATCCTTTTTGTTGCGAAAAACCCAACAAGTGCCGATTGGAACTTTGTTCTTGGGAAGATCTACCAAATTCCACACATGCAGCTTTGAGAATTGCTGTAGCTCTTCCTACATTGCTTCCACCCAGCTGTTTTCTAGTAGAGCTGCTTTGATGTTCTTTGGTTCAGCTTGAGAAATGAAGCAAGAAAAGATGCTGTTTTCAAATGCTTCACAGGCACTTCGGGTACTAACACCCACATTGAGTGGCCCAATGATGTTATTGGTGGGATGAATCTTGTGAATTCGCAGTTGAGGAATTTCATCTTCTTCCACGACTTCTTCCAAATTGGTAAGATTTTCAGCAGGAGGATCGGCAATATCATTAATAGGATCTTCAGCAGGTGATTGTGGTGCAACATCTACTATTGGAATGGAGTTGTCTTCAACAGTTTCACTTGTTGCACCAGAACCGGAAGACTCCATATCAGATTCAGCATTAGCAACCACAGGAATTTCAGCCTGAGCAGATGAGGAAGAGCCTTGATCATTTATGTTCCCTAGATTGTTCATAGAGAAGTAAGGATTAGCATGAGTTGTTTCAATAGAGAAATCAGGAAGATTAAATGACTTAAAAACTGAATCGACGTCAAAGAGCCAATTGGGACCGTCTCCTGCGTCCGTATGATTGTTTTCATGCCAATTGATATCAATGGACTCCATCACTATCCTTTTCTTCTTATGGTAGACACGAAAAGCACGTTGATTGGATGAGTAACCAACAAAATAACATTCATCAGCTTTGGCTTCAAACTTGTTGTGCTGATCTGAAGTGTTCAGCATTGTGCACACATACCCAAATTTTCTGAAGAAATAGATAACTGGCTTGCGCTTGTACATGATCTCATAAGGTGTCTTGTTGCAACTTTTAGTGATAAGAACCCGATTTTGCACAAAACATGCAGTGTTGACCACCTCAGCCCAGAAAGTCACGAGAAGCTTAGAGTCAACAATCATAGTTCGTGCAGCTTCAATTAAAGTGTGGTTTCTTCTTTCAGCTACACCGTTTTGTTGAGGAGTATGAGGTGCACTAAATTGTCAAGAAATTCCTTTGCTTTCACAGAAGGAATCAAGAGTTGCATTTTTGAATTCTGTTCCATGATCGTTGCGGATAGTCTTCACACTTAGATTGAAGAGGTTCTTAATTTGAAGCAGATAGGTTTTTAAAATCTCTGGCGTCTCATCTTTCTTGGCTAGGAAAAACACCCAAGTGAATCGAGAAAAATCATCTGTTACCACCAGACAGTATGACTTTTGTCCAAGACTCATGACACTCACTGGACCAAAAAGATCCATGTGAAGCAATTGGAGAGGAGAGTCAATGGAATTGGTGGTTTTAGGCTTATGTGAAGATTTGTGCTGTTTTCCCTTGGAACATGAGATACAGTGTTCCATAGGAGTGAAATCTTTGAGAGGTAATCCAGTGACTAGGTTGCCTCGAACCAGTCGGTTCATTGTTTTGAAATTGACATGTCCCAACCTCTTATGCCACAGGAAAGATTCATCTTCGGAAGCCTTTGAGAGAAAACATGATTCAATGCCCGATGGGTTGTTCATATCCAAGCTATATGTGTTGTATCTTCTAGGAGCACGCATGAGAATAAGTTCTTCCGGAATCACCACTCCCGGCTTCAAGATAAGACATTATTTTGAATTGAATAAGGCACAAAAGTCCTTGTCACAAATCTGTGAAACACTCATCAGATTGTATTTCAACTGAGGAACAAAGTTGACAAATTCCAGACTATTTACTCCATTTGATACTGTTCCTTGTCCTTCAATCTTTCCTCCTCTTGGGTTTCCAGCAAAAGCAACATACTCTCCATCAATTTGATGATAATCTTGCAGCAAGTTAAAGTGCCCAGTCATATGTCTTGAACATCCACTATCTACATGCCAGATGTTATCGCCGGTTCTTCTTGATTGACCCTATACACAACGAACCATTTATACGATTTGACCAAAATTGTTTCAATCAAGAGATTTTAGTGTTAGGATATGACCTCTCATTGCAATCAGAATTACAACCATCCTTTGATGAAGCATGGTCATCAAATAGAACATTATTTTTAATTTTCCAAGTTCGTTTTAAATAATTTTTAGCATTTTTAATTCTTTTACGTCTAGATTTCCTACTGTGAGAAGACTTAGGCAACACATATGAATTTAATGAACTTTTGGAAGGCGATTCTTCATTAGAGTTTGTGGTTATCAATTTACAACTTTTTGAAACATGACTTGAGGCACCACAACTAAAACAAACGTTTTCATAAGATATCTTAGCCTGATAATAGTCATCACAAGATGAAGATGATTGTGATGTTGAGGAATCTGAACATGAGACGGTTCTCTTATCAATAACTTTGTCTTGAAGATGAAGTGCTTCCTTTAATCTGAAAAAGTCCATGTTGCTCATGGTTTCACGTGGTACATCATTCACAATAATTCTTGCACTTTTAAACTTGGTAAAACATGGCATAACATTCAAAGATTTAGGAACAAAAGGCAAAGCATTTTTAAATTTAGAAACATCACATCCCAAACCCGTATGCTCAGCAGGCATAGAATCAAAATACAAGTTTTCAACGTGTTCACAAATATTTAGTTTAGACACGGACATATTATTACATTCATCTGACTCAAGTTCTTTTAAAATAGTTCTGTCATTGGTACTCTCATCACAATCATCTTCGGAATTTACATAATTAGATTCTGCACAAGAAGCAAAACTATCAGAATCAGAGGATGTAATATAATCATCAGGAGATAATGTGCAAACAAAAGGTGTGGAAACATGTGGAGTTGGCATATCAGCAAATCTCCCTGATTTAGAATAAGGAGATGGATGAGAGTTATACCCAAGACCTTCTGTGCCTTTTCTATTAAATTGTTTATCAATTATTCCAAACAGAATTTTCTGATCCATATCCATGTGGTCAACCTGTAATTTGGCTTTTTCTGCCTTTTCGACTCTTTCAGTTAAAATCGTATTGTTAATAGTTTGAGTATTGAGTTGCACAATTAAAGAGCGATTTTCACCAGAAATGTCACGAATTTTCTTTAAGTAAAGTTTCTCATTTTTGGCCACAGAGTCATACATCACACCTTAATGTGATCTCGTTCATCAATCAAGGCTTGATTGATGAATCTGTATTTTTGAATTTCATTCAAGCAAGATCTAGAATTACACAGTTTAGAAATAACCTCAGCAGGCACAATAGTGGGATCCTCAGCAGGTTCAATCATGACACACTTGCCCATGTCCTCCACATCAGTCATCAAGGCTTTATCAGCAGCTTCCTCAGCTTGTTCTCCCCAATGATAGTGTCCATCAGCTTGACACACAAGAGCTGTGGAACTTGAAGATGTGTTTGTCTTTGGAGGATTGGCAGCTTGTTTTCCAGATGAAATCTTCTTTTCTTGCTGATCCTTGGAGGACTGCTCCTTGCAGTTTCTAGCAAAGTGACCCAGCTGATCACAATTGTAGCATCTCACCTTCTTGATATCAAACCCAAGTGTCTTTCCCTGCTTGATTTAGTCTATTCCAGTCCTTTTGATGAATCTTTTGGCTCTTAAGGTCAACATGGTCATGCACCAATCTATGTCCATTTTCTCCAAATCATCAGGATTAATCTGCTCCTAGTCATCAGGTTGAAAGCTAACCGGTGTTAGATTTCCAGAAATCAGTGCATCATAGCACGACATGAAAGCAGTCATGATTGGGACATAATCATCAGGAATCATGGTGGCAGTCTTTTGAGGAGCAGAGGAGCTGGTAGAATTAATTACAGCAGCTGAAGGAGGGACATCAGTCTGAAAGTATGGGCTACCGGATGAGCTTGATCCAGCAATAAGTGTGACACCTACAAAATTTCAGAATCCAAAACCCAGTTGTTGGGCTAAAACCCAACTAGGCCCAATAAGGCCCAATAGGAAGTCAAGTCCATTTGAGGCCCGGTAAGGATCCAAGCCCGTTAGAAATCCAAATTTACACAATCCGAATATCATATTAGTCACACGATTTCATTTAATGACTCGTTACGCGATTCTGAGAATTTAAGAAAAGATATAAGAACGTACGCGGTTCAGAAATTCTAAACGTTAAACGTGTTAAACAACGGTTTTTACCGGGTATTCGACAGAACGATTAAATGAATTAATGAATTATTGATATTAAGTATTAATATTCATTTGAAAAGACTGTTCGGATAAATACACGTGTAGTACGTGTATACGAATGTTAAACCACGTTAGATCCTCGTAAAACTAACGATAGCGGTACGGTTATTACCGATACGACAAATATTATAAATATTTGTTTATAATAAAAATGTTATTAATAACCGGAGAGTGAAACGATAAATCCGACGAACAGACTCACACACGCGTTGTCAGCTCATACCGACTCGAATATTCTCCGGTAATAAGCTAACAAAATAAATTATTTGAATATTTATTTTAGTATTAATATTTATATTATGAACGACAAATATTAATCGGGAACTAAATGCATGACGATAGTTTGGGTTTGACACGCGTTACTGGTAGGTAGCCTACCCACTTAAAACGCTAGATATATATATAAAATCTTCTCATCTTTTTCCTCATTTGCACAACAAACACACACACACTTGTGTGTGTGTGTTCAGAGAGAGAACGAGAGAAAGGAAGGGGGGGTCGGCCACCTTTCGGCGGCCTCCTCCGGCGAGCATGAACGGAAGAACAACGGCGGAGAGCAGCGGTGCACGGTGGCGCAGCGACAGCATCAGGAGGCGGCGGCGCACAGCGGCGGATCACAGCGGACCGGCGAGTGGCGACAAGTGCACCACCTCATCTGATAGATCTCGACGTCCTGAGTCCGATGGTGGTGGTGGTTTGCACTAGATCGCGACGGTGGTGGAGATTCCGGCCAAAAACACTTTTCCGGCGACCTCGACAAATGGGGCTTTTGCTAGAAAAGGGTTCCTAAAGGTCCGATCTACGCATACGAAGAAGTTTGGGTCGAAAAAGTGAAGCTTTCCGGCCAAAACCACCAAATCCGGCCACTGTCCAGTTTTCCGGCGACGGCGGCGGCGGAGACCGGCGGCGCTGGTGGGGCTTGGCGAGACGAGTTCATGGCCGCTTGAATCACCTCAATCGGAGTTCGTATGATCAAGTTATGAGCGAAACAAGTTTCTTCTCGCGTCGTGCTCAGCTTTTCGTACAAAACCGCTTAGAACGGCTTGTAGGCTAAGGTATGACCCGAAACACTTATATATCTATTGTCAGGTAGTAGCACGGGACCTATAAATTTTGTCGGGGACGTCTTTTGAGAACGTTTTTCGGGCACGTTAAATTGTATTATAATGATATAGTTTTTATATATTTATCAAATAATTGTCGAATTGAAGTATGACTTTAGTATTAGGATCTAAAGTGCGGTTTATTGGATTATTGGTGTAAGTTGGTGTTGTAATTGGACAATTGGATATTGTCGGGTTTAGCCAAAAACAAACGGGACTCTGCCCAATTTTCGTTAAAAATAAAGAATTTGGTTTCTACAACTTAGATGTCCTCAACATGGGTTGGGTTTAGATTTGAAACCATAATGTTAGGGCACGATCCTAGTTATATTGTTGTTGATATTGACAACACTTGTTTGAACAATAGGAACCGTTTAGGATCTTTGCGCTCACTTGTTGTCAGTTGAGCTTGTGATCGCATTTGCTGGACTTGAGGTGAGTTCACTGTCCCCTTTTAACTTTTAATGTTTTAGAAACATCGGGGGAGAAACATACTTCCATAACACGTTTGAAAACACGAAACATCATTACTTGATACATCTTAGAAAACATGGAACACATACTTATAAACATTTTCATATGGTAACAAGAAAACAAGACCCGACCTTTATGTTTGCATGAGTGAACACGTTTGGAGCTCGTAAAGCCCCCTGACCATCATATTTTATAACCATTAGCTAAGGATAGCCTGGGATTCTATGGATAGTACTATTGGGATTGACACCCCCGGTCATGGTTAGTCGCGCTAACCATGGGTCCCTCTGGCCAAATGACCGCATAGTGTTCAAACATTGCACGTGAGGTATGAGCGAGGGACAAAACACCTGTGTCATGGTTTGGTTATGCCTTATGTATGTACATATTATTTGTATTCCTAGCTAGTCTACAAATGGGTCAACATTACTTGTTTTGTTTATCATATTCATTGAAACGTTTTCGTGCAGATGGATCTGCCAATCACTTATACACCAATGGTTTTGCCATTCGTTTACGTGGAAATGTTTTTATCAATGTTTTCAAGGAAAACAGTTTCATATTATGGCCATGTACACATTATCAATGTTTTAAGGAAAAACGACTTATTTTATGACTATGACGTCATCACATGTTTTCGTTGGGAAAACTACTCGTTTTATGACTATGAAGTCATCACATGTTTTCATTGGGAAAACTACTCGTTTTATGACTATGAAGTCATCACATGTTTTCATTGGGAAAACTACTCGTTTTATGACTATGAAGTCATCACATGTTTTCATTGGGAAAACTACTCGTTTTATGACTATGAAGTCATCACATGTTTTCATTGGGAAAACTACTCGTTTTATGACTATGAAGTCATCACATGTTTTCATTGGGAAAACTACTCGTTTTATGACTATGAAGTCATCACATGTTTTCATTGGGAAAACTACTCGTTTTATGACTATGAAGTCATCACATGTTTTCATTGGGAAAACTACTCGTTTTATGACTATGAAGTCATCACATGTTTTCATTGGGAAAACTACTCGTTTTATGACTATGAAGTCATCACATGTTTTCATTGGGAAAACTACTCGTTTTATGACTATGAAGTCATCACAGGTTTTCATTGGGAAAACTACTCGTTTTATGACTATGAAGTCATCACAGGTTTTCATTGGGAAAACTACTCGTTTTATGACTATGAAGTCATCACATGTTTTCGAGGAAAACAACCTTACATTAAACCCGTGTACATATTTTAAATGTTTTCAAGGAAAACAGTTTCGTATCATGGCCATGTACACAATATCAATGTTTTCAAGGAAAATCACTTTACATTGCAACAATCAAACCTGTGAACTCACCAACCTTTGTGTTGACATTTTTAAGTATGTTTTTCAGGTAATTCATAGTCATGGCATGGTTGGAATAGGTTAGCCTTTTGGATTAAACCCTAGAAGCCGAAGGAGTATGATCGTCAAACCTCAAGATGGCTTTCACCTATACATGGTTCTAGGGCAATGTACAAGTTTATTATAGTATTTGTAATGGTGTTCAATATTCAGAAGTCTTTACTTTAACTTCCGCTGTTGTGTAATGTTACCAATCGTTGCAACCTTAATTTATTTATTTATTCAGTAAGTAAATAAATTTGGGGATGTGACAGATTGGTATCAGAGCCAATGGTTTTAGCGAATTAGGTTTCCTTAGTGATACCTAGGCTCTAACCGGACTCATTTAGGGACCAAGATTTCTAAGACTTGCATCACACTAAGAACACCCAAGACTTGAGTAAAGAAATTCCAACCGTTGTCGAACGATTTGTGTAGACTATTAGTGTATGAAGTTACACTAGGGTATCATTAGCTATACTAATACAATTACATGGCACATGTAATGAACACTTAAACATATATAACAATATGGAAATAATAAACACCTACGACATGTTACTGTTCGGATTACGAGTCAAGAATAACGGGTACTCAGCATACTTCAAACTTAGAAGATGGAGTTACGAGCTGAGCTTGGACAACGACGGCAGCGATCGTCAGTTACCGATCTTGGTATCACAACAGGTTGAACCCGTGTCAGAATCTGTACCTATACCTGCACCACAACTACTCCAACTATGGAGGCAAATATCTTTTTAACGTATTTACGGTATAAATACTCTCCTTCATAAGTTGTCGGATCGGATGCCTAGACTCTCGCCATGAGATATGGCAGACAGGATTGCCCAGACAGAAGGGAATTCAAGGTGGATAAGCAGGACTAAGTGGGAGAGAACTCCAAGGGTCAGGAGACCCAGACATACATCAGGATCATGTGGATCCATGCATATATACAGACTTGGAGCACGAGTTGCTCGACACTCATTTGAGGATCTCTGCCCAACACATAGTGCCTGAATTTCACCATACACATTTTATTTTAAGAGACACTGGTGGTGCCTCTCTACCATTAGCCTCATCCGACAACATACAAATTCGACAGATTCAGGAGTATTGGTACACATAATGAAGAGTAATCCGATAAAACAACACACACCCCTGTGCAAATGTGCAAACACAATCTAACGATTATTTCAAATCCCTTTTGATTAGAAGCTGGGGATAGGAGAAACACTATAGGGATCAGGCAAGGCAAATTATTATTACGGGTGCACACGTAATCATAATTTGCAGTGCATGGAAACTGTAGTAAGTCTTGCTGTCCAAGCTAATGATCAATCCATGTTCTCAGTCAACTGATTTTAACAAATCAGACTTCTCAATTAGGTGCTCACAAAGCATTTTCCTAGTTTTGGAGGAACGAGAGAAATTCAAATTGAATTTAACCAATCCTTAGTAAATCCTGAACGATGAAGGAATTCGCACATTCATTCTTTGAGATTCTACTTGTCAGGAATGCTTCAAATTGAGCGTTACCACAACTAACACTTACAATAATTGCACAATTATTGGGAGATTATAGCGTAATCTCAGGATCCATCATACAGTTCAATCTCACAATTGCTTGAAAGTTACGCCAAGAGTGTTATGCACTAACTTCAGTAATGGGGCAGAATATTATTCTGACCCGCATACACATGGCACCTATGGATATGGTGGAAGCTTGACATGAGACAAATAGGTAATCGAACATTTCAGAATATCGGTCTCACAGGATTGCTCTCGCAGCCATTGACATTCAATATACCTTTAAGTCTGACTATTCTCTCGGTAATGGATAAGCCGGGGTTGATGCTCAAGTGAATGACAAAGAAACCTAAGTGTGGACTAATGACTATTGTTGCACTACCAGGAAAACGACATGTAAAACTCTTAAAGGAGTCCCAAATGCGGAATTTCATGCTAATCTCATTAAGTTCATGATATGCATAAGGGACGTAAGCTCGAGCTATTCACTACAGGCCACTGTCCACAAAGAGTTGAGAAGAATAATTCATTACTCTTTTGTACTCGCACCTCCCCAAAGTTCATCTTGTTGGATGGATCCCAGATTTTAACCTAGAAGAGAGGTGTGACCGCATCTTTCACTCCTAGTTTTCTATAATTGGGAAGCTATAGAGCATCTATAGTTAAGAAATGATCTCTTGAAATAGACTCAGTTAAAATACAAAGCTTTGACATTTAACACTCATTACCTCAATTTTATAGCTTAAACCTTTGGACTAGGGACTTAAAGGCTATAACCGATATGAGTGAAATACGTACTGGTAAGTCGTGACAATACCATTCGAATGCCAGGGAAGTTGCAGACAAACTGTAGTATCAGTTGTTAGCAAATTCTGAAACTCCGTGATCCATTCCGACCAACTTGACAGGAAATAAAGAACCTAAGTCGAAATCCGAGGATTTAATTCTGTGTACGCTACCAGGAATATGAACAAAGGACGAATCAATTCCGGAAGTTTTACTTGACTGTCGTCTATTTCCTGACATCCGCTTAATGAGAAGTCAAGCCTTTGATTAGACAAACCATGATTTCACATCGCAGTCTACCAATTTAGTGGGTTAGCAAGCGCTGAATCAGTTTCGGGGAAACACCATTCTTATGAGGCTACTTCCACGATGCGACTGTTTACCTTCTCATCTAGACGAACCGTGACTTTTCCAAGCAAACATAGAACTTCTTAAGACTTATCTATTTCGTGGACATGATAGTCAGGTCATGAGTTCACAAATCAAGATATTACAGCCTAAATACCAGACTACAGTAGAAGTGCAGTGCAAACGATGGTAATGAGGTATTAAACTAAAACTTCGCCAGTGAAACCATACGAGAAATCTTGAAACCTTTAATCCGTTGTGACCAATGTTGATGGAAAAATCTCATATGGCACAGAACCTAATATGAGAGTATAACTTTAAGTCCCAGAAAATGCCTTCGTGGAGTATAAGGGAACAATCATAACGTTTCGTTTATGAATTCTTTCACTACTATCCGAGTACAAGAAGGTGATGGATATGCAGTTAGAAAACGAATAAGTGAAACTATGTCACTAACAATTAGCAACTGTTTGAGAGCCATTCTCACTTCTCCTTGAACCCCATGAAGATTATTAATCTTTAGTATCTGTTGAGCCTAGCCAACTAAAATATTCTCAAATACTTTGATATTCTCTTTCTTCTTCATCTAGATTCACCTTCATCTTTAGATGAACCTTAAAAAAAAAAAAAATCTAGATGATTCAATGAGACTACGAGAATTTATTGTGGCGAGTTTGTTAATCGATATCCGTTTCGTTTAGATTTCAATCTAAATCAAATTACGGATAACATACGTGATGATGTTATCAGTAATGGAATTTGATAAAAACTAGGATCAATCTCAGGAGATCATGTCTCCGTAAAATTTTATCCCATATCATAGTTGTTTAATTCGTTAACTAGACAACTACTGACGTTCCATTAAACCATTCCAGCTCCTTTGTGAGAAATTGTATACACTGACATTATTGTCTTGAACTCAATTGAATCAGTTTAACCTACATACTGATTTGACAGACAAAATGTCAAAATTAAAATCTTTCATTCTAGAAGATTGAATGCACCAAGATGTTGACCCGTCGCGATGAACGGTCGATTACCTGATTTGGACTAACACATGGACATCTCATTAAAGAATCTGACCTATCTTTACCAAACGCGTGATAATTTTCTTTTAGATCCTAGCACGATTTGGTTTTCTGGAGAGAAAACCCGAATATGAATAATGAAGTATGTACCTATATATACTTTCGGAAATACGTGTGCATGAATGCACTTTTGTCTTTCATTATGAATGATAATGATCATACAGTTCCACTCTGATGAGAATGATCACATAATGAAATGCTTCGTCATCTGATCCTTGATTGTTTATTTTGGTGTGTGAGTTGTTCACTTGGTTAGTGAAAACTCATTATTATAATTCACATCGACCAGGAAATTCTCTTGATGACTTACTCATTACATGAAAGTGACCCCACTGATTGTAATCCCGTTGTTCATGGGACTCTAGTAATGAGTTTATCACTTCAGGGTATAGCCAACGCCGTTCCCTTGACGATATATTCAAAGAAAATTCCTAAATCTACTCATTCGAATTTAAGGTATACTCAACAGTAACGTTATACTGTTACATGATAAGAGAATATCTCAAATCCGTACACATCCAATATCGTTAATTGGTGAGATATCCACCTTATCTTCGTATACCAACTGCTATTTGGAATGAGTCGACATTCTTCGTAAGAATCCAAAAATGGAAAAGGATACGAAATCCAAATCCATGTGTTAATATCAAATTTTGAGGACGAAATTTCTTTATGGATGGGAGAATGTGACACCTGCAAAATTTCAGAATCCAAAACCCAGTTGTTGGGCTAAAACCCAACTAGGCCCAATAAGGCCCAATAGGAAGTCAAGTCCATTTGAGGCCCGGTAAGGATCCAAGCCCGTTAGAAATCCAAATTTACACAATCCGAATATCATATTAGTCACACGATTTCATTTAATGACTCGTTACGCGATTCTGAGAATTTAAGAAAAGATATAAGAACGTACGCGGTTCAGAAATTCTAAACGTTAAACGTGTTAAACAACGGTTTTTACCGGGTATTCGACAGAACGATTAAATGAATTAATGAATTATTGATATTAAGTATTAATATTCATTTGAAAAGACTGTTCGGATAAATACACGTGTAGTACGTGTATACGAATGTTAAACCACGTTAGATCCTCGTAAAACTAACGATAGCGGTACGGTTATTACCGATACGGAAAATATTATAAATATTTGTTTATAATAAAAATGTTATTAATAACCGGAGAGTGAAACGATAAATCCGACGAACAGACTCACACACGCGTTGTCAGCTCATACCGACTCGAATATTCTCCGGTAATAAGCTAACAAAATAAATTATTTGAATATTTATTTTAGTATTAATATTTATATTATGAACGACAAATATTAATCGGGAACTAAATGCATGACGATATTTTGGGTTTGACACGCGTTACTGGTAGGTAGCCTACCCACTTAAAACGCTAGATATATATATAAAATCTTCTCATCTTTTTCCTCATTTGCACAACAAACACACACACTTGTGTGTGTGTGTTCAGAGAGAGAACGAGAGAAAGGAAGGGGGGGTCGGCCACCTTTCGGCGGCCTCCTCCGGCGAGCATGAACGGAAGAACAACGGCGGAGAGCAGCGGCGCACGGTGGCGCAGCGACAGCATCAGGAGGCGGCGGCGCACAGTGGCGGATCACAGCGGACCGGCGAGTGGCGGCAAGTGCACCACCTCATCTGATAGATCTCGACGTCCTGAGTCCGATGGTGGTGGTGGTTTGCACTAGATCGCGACGGTGGTGGAGATTCCGGCCAAAAACACTTTTCCGGCGACCTCGACAAATGGGGCTTTTGCTAGAAAAGGGTTCCTAAAGGTCCGATCTACGCATACGAAGAAGTTTGGGTCGAAAAAGTGAAGCTTTCCGGCCAAAACCACCAAATCCGGCCACTGTCCAGTTTTCCGGGGACGGCGGCGGCGGCGGCCGACGGCGGAGACCGGCGGCGCTGGTGGGGTTTGGCGAGACGAGTTCATGGCCGCTTGAATCACCTCAATCGGAGTTCGTATGATCAAGTTATGAGCGAAACAAGTTTCTTCTCGCGTCGTGCTCAGCTTTTCGTACAAAACCGCTTAGAACGGCTTGTAGGCTAAGGTATGACCAGAAACACTTATATATCTATTGTCAGGTAGTAGCACAGGACCTATAAATTTTGTCGGGGACGTCTTTTGAGAACGTTTTTCGGGCACGTTAAATTGTATTATAATGATATAGTTTTTATATATTTATCAAATAATTGTCGAATTGAAGTATGACTTTAGTATTAGGATCTAAAGTGCGGTTTATTGGATTATTGGTGTAAGTTGGTGTTGTAATTGGACAATTGGATATTGTCGGGTTTAGCCAAAAACAAACGGGACTCTGCCCAATTTTCGTTAAAAATAAAGAATTTGGTTTCTACAACTTAGATGTCCTCAACATGGGTTGGGTTTAGATTTGAAACCATAATGTTAGGGCACGATCCTAGTTATATTGTTGTTGATATTGATAACACTTGTTTGAACAATAGGAACCGTTTAGGATCGTTGCGCTCACTTGTTGTCAGTTGAGCTTGTGATCGCATTTGCTGGACTTGAGGTGAGTTCACTGTCCCCTTTTAACTTTTAATGTTTTAGAAACATCGGGGGAGAAACATACTTCCATAACACGTTTGAAAACACGAAACATCATTACTTGATACATCTTAGAAAACATGGAACACATACTTATAAACATTTTCATATGGTAACAAGAAAACAAGACCCGACCTTTATGTTTGCATGAGTGAACACGTTTGGAGCTCGTAAAGCCCCCTGACCATCATATTTTATAACCATTAGCTAAGGATAGCCTGGGATTCTATGGATAGTACTATTGGGATTGACACCCCCGGTCATGGTTAGTCGCGCTAACCATGGGTCCCTCTGGCCAAATGACCGCATAGTGTTCAAACATTGCTCGTGAGGTATGAGCGAGGGGCAAAACACCTGTGTCATGGTTTGGTTATGCCTCATGTATGTACATATTATTTGTATTCCTAGCTAGTTTACAAATGGGTCAACATTACTTGTTTTGTTTATCATATTCATTGAAACGTTTTCGTGCAGATGGATCTGCCAATCACTTATACACCAATGGTTTTGCCATTCGTTTACGTGAAAATGTTTTTATCAATGTTTTCAAGGAAAACAGTTTCATATTATGGCCATGTACACATTATCAATGTTTTAAGGAAAAACGACTTATTTTATGACTATGACGTCATCACATGTTTTCGTTGGGAAAACTACTCGTTTTATGACTATGAAGTCATCACATGTTTTTATTGGGAAAACTACTCGTTTTATGACTATGAAGTCATCACATGTTTTCATTGGGAAAACTACTCGTTTTATGACTATGAAGTCATCACATGTTTTCATTGGGAAAACTACTCGTTTTATGACTATGAAGTCATCACATGTTTTCATTGGGAAAACTACTCGTTTTATGACTATGAAGTCATCACATGTTTTCATTGGGAAAACTACTCGTTTTATGACTATGAAGTCATCACATGTTTTCATTGGGAAAACTACTCGTTTTATGACTATGAAGTCATCACATGTTTTCATTGGGAAAACTACTCGTTTTATGACTATGAAGTCATCACATGTTTTCATTGGGAAAACTACTCGTTTTATGACTATGAAGTCATCACAGGTTTTCATTGTGAAAACTACTCGTTTTATGACTATGAAGTCATCACATGTTTTCGAGGAAAACAACCTTACATTAAACCCGTGTACATATTTTAAATGTTTTCAAGGAAAACAGTTTCGTATCATGGCCATGTACACAATATCAATGTTTTCAAGGAAAATCACTTTACATTGCAACAATCAAACCTGTGAACTCACCAACCTTTGTGTTGACATTTTTAAGTATGTTTTTCAGGTAATTCATAGTCATGGCATGGTTGGAATAGGTTAGCCTTTTGGATTAAACCCTAGAAGCCGAAGGAGTATGATCGTCAAACCTCAAGATGGCTTTCACCTATACATGGTTCTAGGGCAATGTACAAGTTTATTATAGTATTTGTAATGGTGTTCAATATTCAGAAGTCTTTAATTTAACTTCCGCTGTTGTGTAATGTTACCAATCGTTGCAACCTTAATTTATTTATTTATTCAGTAAGTAAATAAATTTGGGGATGTGACAATAAGAGTTGTGTTTCCAGACTGATTTGACGGGGTGACTGCTCCCTTCTTAATCTCAATTTCATAAGATTCAAGAATGCTATAGACTTCCTGTTGAGACAGATCACTAAGATTCTCAGTCTTTTTGATCATGATTCGATACATATTCCATTCCTCAGGAAGAGAATCTAGGAGTTTCTTGTTTAGATCAAGAGTAGGGTACTCAACTCTCATTACTTTCAACCTTGATACAATGCTTGAGAAACGGTTGATCAAATCAGATATTGATTCTCCCCTTACACTGCTGAACATCGCATATTGTTTCTTGATTAGATCTCTTTTGCTTTCCCTGACATCCTCACTTCCCTCATATCTTGTGCACAATGCAGCCCATAAGTCTTTGGCAGTTGTGTACTCAGCAAAGATGTTGAAAATATCCATAGGAAGAGCCATGGCAATAGTCCCGTAGGCCTTGTTGTCTCGGGCAATCAAGGCAAGATCTTTCTCATCATACTCAGATACTAACTTTGGACGTTGAACATCAGCAGTGGTAGTTACGGGCTTGTGGGGACCATCGGTGATAGAACTCAACAATGTATAATCGTGAAATTGAAAGAAAAGCTTCATCTTTTTAATCCAGTCATCAAATTCTCTTGTGGACACAAGAGCAGGTGGTCTATTTCCCCCAGAATATTCTGTTGAACTTGAAGTGGCCATAATATTCGGAATCGAAACTAAAACAGTAACTAGTTTCGATAGAACAACTTCTATCGAAACAACTAGTTTCGATAGGACAACTTTTATCGAAACAACTAGTTTCGATAGGACAACTTTTATCGAAACAACTAGTTTCGATAAACACAGTTTCTATATAAGACAAAAAAACTAGTTTCGATAGTACCTTCTCCCGATAAAACGTAGACAAGAAGTTTCGATGATCAACAAAAATCAGAAACTGTCCCCAGTAGTTTCGATGCCTTCTTCTCCAAGCTCAGAAATACTCCATTGATGATAAGCTCCAGAAATCAATAGTGCAGAAATGACAAATCAATCCAGCGAAAACCTTCGTCTAACACTCCTGGTCACTAATCCAACCTCCGATTCTTGAAATCACGAACAAAAATCCTTGAAAAACGATGAAACAGTACGTCTGAGATGTTATGTGCAGATTCCAACAAAACCTCAAAATACCTCCACAAATCACCTAGAATCGATCACAAAACCTGATAAACACTCAACAACACTAGAGCATATAGCTCTGATACCAATTGTAGGTCCAGATTTATCTTTAAATAACTGATTTGATCGATTACACACACACAGGCGGAAACTGTGTGTATGGTGGTGAAACAGATAGTAGAAACAGTGTTGGTGAAGATAACCGGCTAACCACACTATGAATCAACACGCAAATGGTATGAAAATGTAAGAACACAGTGCATAAACAACTGCAAATTGTATTGATTCAAGAACAATGTGAAAGAGAAGGTTCAGGGTTACAGCCGCTAACTCACACCCTAAACATTCTCAAACTAGGCTATTTATAGTAGTGACAGGTATCGAAACTATGTTCAATCGAAACTACTAGTTTCGATTGACCATTTACAAGTGATACACAGAACTGTCGAAACTACCATCTATCGAAACTACTAGTTTCGATTGAACAAACTCAATCGAAACTAAGTAGTTTCGATGGCCCAGACTTAGCTAATAAAGCAGTAAATTACAGAAAACTGAAATTACATTTAATGAAATGACATAAAGTAAACTAGTCTAAGACTGTTTAAACATACAATAAATGACAACAACTTATACATAAGATAAGACTCTACACTTGGGGCTCCCTTTAGGTATCTAATAATTCTCTTGACAGCTTGAAGATGTGAAACCTTTGGAGCTGCTTGAAATCTTGCACAGGGACATACCGCAAACATGATATCTGGCCTTGAGGCAATGAGATACATGAGAGACCCTATCATTGCACGGTACTGATGTTGATCAGTGTCTTGGCCATATTTGTCTGGAGTTAGCTGATGGTGCACTTGCATAGGGGTTCTTGCAGCAGAGCAGTCAGCCATCTTGAATATTTCCAAAATGCTCTTTACATATTTGGATTGGCTGATGAAGATTCCATTTAGGACTTGTTTGACTTGTAGACCCAAGAAGAAGTTTAATTCACCCATTGAACTCATTTCAAACTTTGAGTGCATCAGAATCTCAAAGTCTTTGCATATATTTTTTTTTGTTGATCAAAAGATGATATCATCAACATAGATTTGAACTAGTAAGATTTCTTCCCCTTCATCTTTGATAAACAAGGTCTGGTCAATAGCACCCCTTCTGAAGTTGTTGCTTAGTAGATATCCTGACAAAGTTTCATACCAGGCTCTTGGTGCTTGATGTAAGCCGTACAGAGCTTTGTCTAGTTTAAACATTTGAGTAGGATGTGCAGGATCTACAAATCCTGGAGGCTGTTTGACGTATACTTCCTCACCAATCTTTCCATACAGAAAGGCACTCTTTACATCCATTTGATAGACAATGAAATTCTTACATGCAGCATATGCCAGGAAGATTCTGATGGCCTCCAGCCTGACAACAGGAGCAAAGACTTCATCATAGTCAATTCCTTCTTCCTGAGTGTAGCCTTGAGCTATAAATCTGGCTTTGTTCTTGACTACAATGCCTCTCTCATCTTGCTTGTTCCTAAAAACCCATCGTGTGCCAATAGCATATTGACCTGGTGGAAGTTCAATAAGTTTCCAGACATCCTGCCTCTTGAATTACAGTAACTCTTCCTGCATTGCCTCAATCCAGATGTTGTGTTTGAGTGCTTCATCTATCTTCTTGGGTTCCACCTGAGATAGAAAACATGAAAACAAGCATATATTGGCCTTGTGAGAACTCCTTGGTGGACTTGGCGAATAATATTTTCTTGAGGATGTTCTTTGTGGATCCTCTGTGCTGGTACCACCTCCAGTTGTATCCCTTGCCCCAGATTACTTTGATTTGATCAGGGGTCTCTTCATTCATGGTGGAAGAGTCTTCAACATCAGCAGCCACATCAATATTTTCAGCAATAGCATCAACAGAATCTACAACATTTACCGAAGAGTCTTCATCTAGAGTCTTCATCTAAATTTTCAGTTTCAGACAGGCTGCTGCTGGTGACATTGGAGAGTCTTGTTATGACTTCACTTGCTTCAATTGCTTCCACAATTGATGGCGGATCAATGGATGGTCTTCTTAGACGGATAGAAGGTTTGGGAAAATCCAGTCTGTAGTCAGTGGATGAAGTGGAGGCAGGTGTTTGTGTAGAGTTAGACTCCATATTTGAGAAGGTGAGAGGCTCAAATATTTGGGAGAAGGAGTCTATGTCAAAGAGCCAGTTTGGGCCTTTTCCCTGCTCACAGACGATGTGTTCTCTACATTCCACATTTGCTGATTCTTCCACAATTCTTGTTCTTGAATTGAATACTTTGTAGGCCTTTGATTGAGAGGAATAGGCCACAAAATATCCTTCATCATATTTGGCACCAAACTTAGGAAGAACCCCATGTGTGATGAGAATGGTGTATGGACACCCAAAAGGCTTTAGAAACCCAATGTAGGGAACTCTTTGAAACCAAAGTTCATAAGGTGTCTTGTTGAGGGGCTTGACAATGAGAACTCTATTTTGCACATAGCAGGCTGTGCTAACTGCTTCTGCCCAGAATGTGAGGGGCAGTTTTGAGTCAGCCAACATAGATCTTGCTGACTCAATTAGAGTTCTGTTTCTCCTTTCAGCAACTCCATTTTGTTGAGGAGTTCTTGGAGCACTGTATTGTCTTTCTATCCTCTTGCTTTCACAGAAACAGTTCAAAGTGTGGTTTTTGAACTCTGTGCCCTGATCACACCTTATGATCTTCACCTTTTGATTGCTTTGATTCTCTACCCTCAGAATGTAGGATTTGAGAATTTCAGAAGTTTCATCTTTAGTTCTCAAGAAGTTTACCCATGAGAATTTGGTGTAGTCATCAGTTATCACCAGACAGTATGACTTTTTGCCCATTGACATGACATTTGTAGGACTGAAGAGATCCATATGCAGCAGCTGTAGTGGAGTGTCATTTGTATTCAAGGTCATGGGCTTGTGAGAACTCTTGTGTTGCTTCCCCTTTAAGCAAGCAATGCAGTGGTCTTCTAGCTGGAATTCTTTGTCAGGAAGCCCTCTGACAAGATTATCCTTCACCAGTTTGTTAATAGTTTTATATTAACATGACTTAATCTCCTGTGCCAGAGAGCTGATTCATCAACAGAGGCTTTTGACAGAAAACAGGAAACACTCCCAGATGGAGTGACTTCATTCATGTCCAGTACATAGAGATTTTATTTTCTCTGAGCAGTTAATAACATCTTTTCTGGAGGAGGTATGGATAAGCCTGGAGATAGTACAAAGCATTCTTTATCCTTGAAGAGCATCCAATGCTTTTGGTCACAGACCTGGGAAACACTCATGTGATTGAAGTCCAATTCTTTGACATAGTTGACCTTATCAATGCTCATTCTTTCGTTGGACACAATTCTGTGTCCAGTAATGGATCCTCACTTTGAGTCACTTACAAAGGAAACATATCCTCCATTGAAGTGTCTGAAGTTGGAGAGGATGGATCTGTTGCCTGTCATATGCCTGGAACAACCACTATCTACCACCCAGGTGTTATTCTTATGACCTGGCTGTCCCTGCACATGATAAAGATCTAGTTAGTGGGAGGAGTCCAAGAGCTTGCATCCTTGAAGAAAAGGGTTCTTGGAATGTTAGATTCATCATGTGTGCATTCAACAGAGTCAATGATGATTCTTGGAGTGATAGAAACTGGGATCTTGGCTTTCCATTGTTGAGGAGATGGTCTTTCAGTTCTCTTTTCTTTGTTAGCAGCTGATTTTGCTTTGGCTGCTGATGAATTTGCTTTATCAGCAGCAGATTTTGCTGCTGAGGACTTTAGTTTATCAGCAGCAGATTTTGTTGCTGCTGATGGCTTTGGCTTATCAACAACAGATTTTGATGCTGATGATTTTGCTTGGGCAGCAGCAGATTTGGTTGCTGCTGAAAGCTTGTCCTTTGTTTTCTTGGGCTTCACTTGCTTTCCAACATTTTTGCTTGTTGCTGATGGATCAACAACCGATGCCTGCTGATCCTTCTTTACCTTGTTGACATAGGGCTTCTCTGTAGAAGTTCTTTTGCTGGTTGGCTTTTGTTTATGAGGGGCTTGATGAAGGATCTGGTTGAAAGGGTTAAACTTACAATTTGCAGCGAAGTGGCCTGGTTCACCACAGATTATGCAAGTTTGTTGAGGTTTTGACAACTGCTCCCTTGGTGGAGAAAGAGAGTTTCTGAATTGAGTTGTCTTGGCTTCAAACCTTCTTACCTGTTTGTTCTTCTTTGTCTTCTCAAAAGTATGTTGCTTGAGGTTTCTATGCTGCTGAAGGTAGTAGAAGCAGGTGCTGGCAGTGTGATTGTATTTGCCACAGATAAAGCATGATTTAGCTAGTTTGTCCCTTGAAAGATAAACATAATCCTTTCTTTTGAAAAGGTCTTTGAAGTTCCAAGGGTGAGCTTTGTTGTGTTCAAAGGTGGCTTCTTCCAATGTATTTTGAACATATGGAACTCTTTCTCCAGGAGCATGACATATTTCAAACACCTTCCTTTGAGGCTTGGAGTTGATGGAAGTTGAGGACTGTCCCTTTTCAACAGTTAGCTTTCTTCCTTCTGGAGGATAGCTGATTTTGATTTGGCTGAAAGGCATAGGAACTGGAGCAGCTGGTACTTGTACTGAAGCTGGTACTTGTACTGAGGGAATGAAAGGAACAGGAGCATTTGTTTGAATGACCTCCAAGACCGGCGGTGTTGGTACTTGAGCCGTTGATGAGGCCTCCTCGGCTTTGGTGGACTCTGAACAAGTTGACTCAGAATCTGACGAGGTAGTGCACTCTTGTACCAACGGTTCATGCCTTGAGGGATCAAAATCTCGGTTTGCCGTTTCAAGGTTTGAGAGATTGAAGCTTGGTTCATGGATGACAACGTAGTCAGCAGGAGGTGCAACGGCTTGGTATTGTTCACCATGATACCCCAGACCAGTTTTTACCTTTTCATGAATTTGAGCATCTAAAAGTCTTTACAGCTTTTTAGATGCAAATTCATATTTATCAACATGAACTTTTTGTTCTGCCAATTCTTCTCTGGTAGCTTTTAATCTAGCGAGTATATCATCAAATCGAGTTTCAAGATTGCTTTATTCATGTTTTAGTAATGAAATCTCTTTCTTTAGGCAGTTAATTTTTTCTTTATAACTATTTTCTACCTTTATGAATTCAGATTTCATTTGATGAAACTCTTCATTTTGATCTATAAGGTTTTGATTATGCTTTCTGTAGCCTAACACCTTATCAATACAAGCTTGGGAACAGAGATGTTCATATACCTGAGGCGGTATCTCAGTTGTGTCTGCCATATGAGCTTGGTTGTTGGCAGGCAGATCTTCATACTAGAAGCTCCAGTCAAAGTCAGAAGTTCCAACAGTTGCGCAGGCTGCAGTTTGAACTGGAGGAGTGGCTTGTTGCTGTTGTTGTCTGGGTTGGGCTTGGTGAGCTTGTCCTGATTGAGGAGTAGCTGGATTGGCTCTTGGTGCCTTGCATTCTCTAAAAAAGTGACCCAGTTGGTTACAGTTGTAACATCTTAGTTTGCTTTTATCCAATCCAACTCTGGTGTTGGAGTTGTTGCTTGGCATGGGTCTTCCGGTTCTAGAGTAGAACCTTTTTGCTCTTATAGAGAGCATGGCATATGAGTGCTGTATGTCCATTTCTTCTAAGTCATCTGGATGGAAGCATTCCAGATCCTCCTTGATGAAGGACATGTTGCTTGAGTTTTCAAAAACAAAAGCAGCAGAGGCTGAGGTTTGAGGAGGAGCTTCTAGGAGAAATGGTGAGGTGTTTGTTTGAGAGGTTGGAGTTTGTGGATGGGTGACAATGGGAGGATAGTAGTTGCTAGAACTAGGACCTGAGT
Organism: Smallanthus sonchifolius; assembly: GCA_023525975.1. Classification (NCBI taxonomy): domain Eukaryota; kingdom Viridiplantae; phylum Streptophyta; class Magnoliopsida; order Asterales; family Asteraceae; genus Smallanthus; species Smallanthus sonchifolius. The sequence goes on from CM042045.1 coordinate 33,770,445, forward strand.
GGTTAGAGTGGAGGGCAGAGGTGGTGGTGGATGTTGAGGCATTTTGATAGCTTGAGCTTCGTTCTTTTGCCTGAATCATCTCTAGCTCATAGGTTTTCAACATACCGAAGAGCTCAGTCATTTGGAGAGTCTTCAGATTCTCAGTTCTTCTAATGGACACTGTGTAGAGTGTCCAGCAGCTAGGTAAAGATCTGATGAACTTTTTGAGAATATCTTCATTCTCCAGCTTCACCTTTGAGCACTACAGCTCACCTACAAGATAAGTAAATCTGTTATATAAAACAGTTAGGGACTCACCTTCCTTCCAGACGAAGTTTTCGTACTGTTGCTTCAGGATGTCCCTTCTGTTTTCTTTGACTTCCTCTGAGCTAGCAAACATCTTCTCAAGAGCCTCTCATAGCTCCTTAGCAATTTTCTAACTTCTGAAGTTATGAAAAACTTCATTTGGTAAGCACATCTGGATGGCTCCCAAGGCTTTGAAGTCTACCTCCATTTTCTTGATGTCTTCATCAGAGAACTTGGATGGTTCTTTGGGAACCAGTGCACCTCCGGAATCAGCAGAGGACACCATGGGTATGTATGGTCCATCTTTAATGGATGTCCACATCCCATATTCCTGATGGCAGAAGAAGCTTTCCATTCTGTTCTTCCACATGTCGTAATCTTCCCCGGACACCAGTCTTGGTGGTCTGTTGATGCTTCCAATGTCTTCAAATCCATTGTTTTGAGCCATTTTGATTTTTAGACAATGAGTGACTTTAGCCAAGAGATAGATAAGAATAGAACCAGAGAATGATTAAACAAATGTGAGTTTGTTTAATCTGTGAGCCAAAGCTCTGATACCACTTGTAGGATCGGTAAATACAAGATGGTTCTATTCCATTCTGGTATTGGTAAAGGTTGCATTATACCGCAGGGTTTCTTGTGCTCGGCCTTAACTAGTGAACATGTGAGGCACTTTCTCACATATTCAGTCACATCATTCTTCATGCCAGGCCACCAGTACTCTTTCTTCAAGTCTTGATACATTTTGTTCGCTCCGGGGTGGATAGAATAGCGAGACTTATGGTCCTCATCAAGGATTTTGGCTCTAAGTTCACCAATCTTGGGTATCCACATCCGGCAAAACCAAGTTCGTACACCGTATGCATAGTATCCAGATTCCCTTATTGTCCTACCATTCTTTCTCTTTTTATATTCCTTTCCAGTAGTCCTTCATCTTGTGCCTTTTCTATTTCATTCATCAAATCTGGTGTTATAATTAGTTGGCACGCTTTGATCCGGATAGGTGTCGACTCTTCCTTTCTACTTAAGGCGCCAGCCACGACATTTGCCTTGCCTGGATGGTACAAAATCTCACAGTCATAATCCTTTAGTAGTTCCAACCACCTCCTTTGTCTCATGTTTAATTCCTTTTGTTTGAAAAAGTACTTCAGACTTTTGTGATCGGAGTAAATGGTGCATTTAACTCCATATAAATAATGACTCCAAATCTTTAATGCGAAAACGACTGCCGCTAACTCTAAATCGTGAGTTGGGTAATTTACTTCGTGAATCTTTAACTGTCGTGAGGCATAAGCAATTACTTTTCCTCGTTGCATAAGCACACAACCCAATCCCTGACCCGAAGCGTCAGAGTAGACTACCCAGTCTTCATTCCCTTCAGGTAGGGTCAAGACTGGAGCTTGAGTTAATCGTGTCTTTAGTTCTTTGAACGCGTTGCTTTGGTTTGGTCCCCATTCATACTTCACTTCCTTACGTGTTAGGTTTGTCAATGGCGAGGCAATTCTTGAGAAATCTTGAATGAATCTCCGATAGTAACCTGCCAATCCCAGAAAACTTCGTATTTCCATTGGCGTCTTCGGAACTTTCCATTCCTTTACTGTTACGATCTTTGCAGGATCTACCATAATACCGTTTGGGTTTATCATGTGACCTAGGAATTGGACTTCTCTAAGCTAGAACGCGTATTTGGAGAATTTGGCATACAGTTTTGTAGGTCCTCATGGCACTTCTACAGATCGTTCTCGTGATAAGACGTGACGTTAACTCGGAGTACGGAATCCAACGAATCAACGTTTATACGCACAAAAGACAATGTAGACAATCAAGTAAATAACCTTCACAATTGTATTCCAAATCACAGTAGAGTTTACAGACTCAATCAGAATAATTCGATAATTCTCTGTTCTATTCTCTTCTAGTCTGTTGTAGTCTCCTATTTATAGACGGCTGACCTGATATAGGCGATCTTATTAAGTTTGCCTCTAACAGATTAACTGAACTTAACAAGTTCGCCTCAGATAGACTTAAGCGAACTTATTAAGTTCGCCTCTGTTAGACTCGCCTCTAGGTAAACTTGCATAAACACTTAGTAACTTTTACATAACAAAAACATAAAGACATAAGATCTAAACTATTACAAGCTTTTGTCATTACAAACTATGTCCTAACAGACTCCCCCTTGACAATAGCTTGATCTTCAGTCTTCTGTCTTTATGATGAGCTCTTCCAATTATCCGGTAGTCTGCTTCCTGCATGCACTCCATATCTTCTGCATATCTTCAAAACTCTCTTGTACTGTAATCCTTGTTCTTTCCATTCATCAGTGAACATTATCTCATTCTTTTTCAACATCCTCTGATCTTTCTTTGAAAAATTGATAATATTCATTGCGTCATACAAACACACAATGACCTTATTGTCTTTATCTTCAATCCTTGCTTCACCAGTATTAACATCGACATACCACCATTTCATATTCCCAAGGAAATCTTGAGGAATCGTCTTCAATGGTATCTTGTGTACAGCATGTACTGGTTTATACTTGTAACTCCAGGTCACTTTCCCAATCTTCTTATCTAACTTCTTCACTTTCTTTCCTTTCTGAGGTTTTAACCTTTCATACTTTCCCGAACCACCTTCTCTCTTGATCAGATTTGCTATCACATCAGCTAAACCATTCTTGGTTCCCGAACACCATCAGATCTTTTAATAGCAAATAACTTTGTGTCATTATCATAAAACCAACTTATGATTCTTCCAACACACCTTTCTTTATTCACATATTTCTCTTTCCGATTGTGAGTTTGGGCAGGCTTGTACCTTAAGAACACATATAGCTTGTTAGTCTTAGGATGAAACCTTGTTTTTGAGATTTTATTTTGAGTTTTCCTAGGCTTCATTCCCTTGAAATCATTATTAACTTGAGAATGCAGAAATTTCTCAAAGTCATAAGCCATCATAAGCTTCCCAGGGTTTTGAAGGGGAAGTTTGGCTAAATCCCTGAGGTCATAGAAAGGAAGGATCTGGAAGTCAGTCATATTTTTAAAGTGTTGAACTCCCCCTCTATATCTTCTGATAATAAAGAGCTTCCTTTCAGCATCATACTTCCAGCCAATTGGAGGCCTCTTTAGTTCCTGATGCTCAGCTATCCATTCATATGTTTTAGGAGTTTCTTCCTGAATGATTTTCCTAAACCAAGACTTTCTTGAAATTGGAGGTTCAGGTGCAACAGAGGGTGGATCTTGTGCTGGACTTGATTCAGAGACAGTAGTGGTTGGTTCAGGAGTGGCTGTCTTGATAAGATTAACCTGAACATCTTCTTCGTCTTTTTCTTCATCAGACAAGGTTTGAATCTCCTCTCCTTCTTCTGTGAAGTATCTAGTTCTTTCAGTCTCTTTTTCCTCGGTAGGCAGAATTTCTTGGTAAAGATCATTATACCCAAAGTTTTCAATTTCATCTAAGAGAGCATTCATCTCGTCATCAGATGGGATGTCTTCTTCATCCAGAATTACGGTCTCTATCTTAGTAGAGGTCCCCTTCCCTTTCTTCCTTGCATCTCTTCTCTCACTTACTGAGGGGAGATGGGATGTCTTCTTCATCCAGAATTACGGTCTCTATCTTAGTAGAGGTCCCCTTCCCTTTCTTCCTTGCATCTCTTCTCTCACTTACTGAGGGGAGGTCTAGTTCTGGTTCTTCAACCTTGACTTCAACTGCTTCCTTTGTCTTCTCAGCATGGCCAGTAAAGACAGTGAGAGCAGACTCCGGATTAGTGACAATGACAGGAGATGAGGGTTCAACCACAGATGTAGTCTCCCCCTGAGCTGTTGAAGTGGTTGGTTGTTGTTGTACAGGATTTATCATTGAGGTTTTGAGCTGTTCCACCGCTTCAGCTAAAGCCTTGAATTTTTCTTTTTGCTGGGAGATAAGTCTCTGTTGTGTTTTAAGTTAGGTTTGTTGAATGTCAATCTGGGTATGTAGACCCCCAACTTCCAGCTTCAGGTCTTTAACCTCTTCCTGGACATCATGCAAATTAGATTTTACGCCTTCAATTTCTTCATCTTTCTTTTGAATCTTATCCTGCATTTTCTTCAGTTCAAGGCTTAAAGTTTTAATTCTTTGTACAGGAGAGGTTGAATCACGAGGTGGTGATGTGGGAGTAGTATGGATGGGTGATTGTTGTGGAGATAGTAGTGGAGTGGGTTGTGGAGTAGGTTGTGGAGATGGTTCTGGAGTTGGTTGTGGAGTAGCTAATAGAGAATCTGACGAGGATGACAAATCTTCTAATCCAGTCTTGATTTCTTTGCCCTAGGCTCTTTTTCCTCAAAATCAGAACCTGACTCAACTTGCCGTTTGGAGGAAGATGCAAGATGCTTTGTTCTATCATCTGAATCAGACTTGTAGTAGTCAGATCCATAAATTCCTGCATCCAGAGTTCCACTTGATTCTGCAACTTCCTCCTCAGCTTCATGCATACCAGCTTCAACATTAACTGCTGGCTCTTGAATTATCTGTATTTGTTCAACAAAAGGAGCCTCTATCACAAGCTCAATGATGGGTTGTTCTTCTTCTTGAACATTAGGAATGTTTATCTCAATCTCAGCTTCATCAAGAGGTTGATTACCTTGATCTTGTTCAACTTCCATCTTTTCTTTATCAAATGATAAGATCTCTTCTTCTAGATCAGGGTCAATATCAGGAATGAATTCTTCTTCTTCACCAATAATATGACCAAACAGGGGAACATCAGCTATAGCCCTGTTGGTTCTCTTGTTGGTACTCCTCATATAGCTGAGAGTCTTGGCAATCATATGGTCGAACACAAAGGTGTTCCCACCTTGTTGAAGCTCAGGATGAAGATGATTGATGATAATCTGTAGGAATCTTGGATATGCCAGAAATTTCTCCTTCACGGCTCCTATCAGGTTGTCCTTTAACTGTCTGAAGATGAAGCCAGAAAAATTGTATTCTTTTCCCTTGACTAACCCCAAAATTGCTGAGCCCAGAGTGCTGTTTGCTGAATCAAAACCTCCTTTTCTGATTGATAGGCAGTGAATAAACACGTGCACTATGTATCTCCAGTGACTTGGTAAGGAGTTCTTGATTATCTGACCACTTTTGAATTCTTCTGGATGACCCAATCTTCTGAAGCATTCTTTAACATAGAAGATTGGAAATTCAATGGGTGCATCTGGATTGTCATTAAACTGCAGCACCTCTCTAACTGTAGCTTCAGAAAATAAGACTTCTTGGCCAAGCACAGTTGCTCTGATGTGCTCCACATTTTCAACTGTGATGATCTCTGCAGTCTCCCAAAATTCTCTTATAGATGTCTCAAACACCGGCAGGTTGTTGCTGATGGAAAAGCTGATGTTGGAGTTTGCCAGGAAATTTAAGACACGAATGAATTCTGCAGCTTTTGGATCATTGGCATTAAGAAATGCACAAACATTGTGTCTTTTTACGAATAAGAGATCCATACCTGTAAAATTCATCAGTTTTGCACAATAAGTAAAATTTCTGAATATACTTAATCGAAACAAGATATACCAACACTTAGAAAAATTTTGAAGTCCTTACTGTCGAAACAACTAGTTTCGATTTAAGATGAACTTGGTTAATTTAACAAACAACTTTATCGAAACAAGTAGTTTCGATAAAGGCTATAAGCTATGATCAACACTTAGAAATTTTTTTTGAAATCAACACTGTCGAAACAACTAGTTTCGATGTAGATGAACTTATCGAAACTATCTAGTTTCGATCAGAGATGCTAGGGCAAGTTTGGGTGTCGAAACTAGTAGTTTCGATTGAAAACCTTTTGAGAAAATTTTGAAAGTGTTGAACCCCTTTATCGAAACTACTTGGTCTTGAAACCCAAACCCCATTGATTCATGATACTCAGACTAATATAAATAATTTTAAAGAAGGGTTTAGAGTGGCCTGTAAGTGACGGAACTTCATCTTACCAAATGTGAGACTGTTTTCTGCAAGAATACACAATAATCGTGAGTTCTAAGATGATAGAGATGTTTGCAAACACGGATAAGCACAAAAACGACTGTTATTATGAAGATTTAGTCGAACAAATTTTAAATTTTGAAAACCTAGGTCTGCCGATTTGCAAAAAATCATCCAAATGAAGTAGTGAGACGATACCTGATGATGAAGACGATGGTGACAACGGGGAAATCAGGTGATTAATGCTGATATCTTGCAACTCAGACCGATGGCTTGAGAGATTTTGCTAATGACAGAGAAGGCGAAAGGATTCGATAAAGACGAGTGAAACTTAGTATGAAGGGAGGGATTGATTATGAAGGCATTTAATTTTTCGTAAGACAAAAGACAAAAATGCCCCTGTCGAAACAACTAGTTTCAATAGGGCAAACTAGTTTCGATATGAACAACTAGTTTCAATAGTTCAAAGTAGTTTCGATATGCACAAAGTAGTTTCGATATGTCAAAGTTGTTTCGATATGCACAAAGTAGTTTCGATATGTACAACTAGTTTCGATAGTTTAAAGAACTAACATATATACACTGTTAAAACAGACTTACTATAGAAATGAAATTATACACAAGATATTTACACTTATCTTCTTGAAAAAGATCCAACATGAGATCAGATCTGGTCAGTCTCTTGAAACACTTCCTTTTGCAATTAACTACTGTGAGTCCCTGAAGATAGCTGATATTTGTGCAAAGTAAACCCGAACATTTGTTTGTACTAAGATTTCATGTGATTAGAAGGTACCATTTAAGCAATATACAAGGTGTACCCCACATATTAAAATAAAATGATTTTGAAAACCTATTAATCCTCAAGAAGTACCCATCTTCATCCTATCATCTCTTTCTGATTAACCAATGTACCGTCTTAGTAATGTCAAAGTACCACCAAAATAAAATAAGATATCCAAGTGGATTTAGAAAATTAAAATAAAATATATTCAATTAGATATTAAAAATGTACGAGCATTCTAGATCTTTGCGTAAGCAAAACAGAAGAAGTCGTAAAATTATCCAAGCGGATAGAAAAATGTTGAACACCCGAGATCTTTGCGTAAGCAAAACAGACGGGGTCAAATCATCCAAGTGGATGGGAAAAGGATGAGCACCAGAGATCTTTGCATAAGCAAAACATACGGGGTCATCGGTGGTAAATATCGTTATATTGACGGTCACTTGGCGTATGAATAGGAATCCAACACGTAAGCCTGTATCTGATTGAATTGGTTTTCTTATATATAAAAATGGGTTAGATGTTTCAATAATGGGTTCAAACACACAAGTATGAGATATATATATATATATATATATATATATATATATTAGTTTTTCACACTACTTACAAGTTTTAACCATATGTCGGGCCTACCAGCTATACCTCAGTAAACATCATCTCTTTTGGTCTATTCCATGTCCAAGAGATGAAATCAGACACTATCATTTCTCAAAGGTCAGATTTAATTTTTCCTGCAACTCAAAACCACTTGTAAGATTATATACACAGCAATTGTAAGATTATATACACAGCAATTCTTTTCAATATTATATTTCTCCCCCAAAAGATTTGCGTAGAAACTGTACATAAAAATAAAATCTTTTTGGAATTTTCTTTGATAATTAAACAGAATTTAAAAAAATACTATTCACACAATTTACTGAAAGTTGATCATTCCAAGCATCTCCACCAGTTGGGCAAATCTGGTAGAGTCAAAAGCCTTTGTGAAGATGTCTGCGGTTTGTTTATTAGTTTTGAATTCAACAATTTGAATATGCTTCTTTTCCACATAGTCACGGATAAAGTGATGTTTAATTTCAATGTGTTTTGTTTTGGAATGCTGAACGGGGTTTTTGGTGATATGGGGAACGGCAGTGTTGTCACACAGAATGGGTGTCTCATGGAATGTGATCCCATAGTCAAGCATCTGATGATGTATCCATCTAACTTGGGAACAACAGAGGGCTGCGTCAATGTATTCGGCTTCGGTGGTGGATTGGGAAACGGTGGATTGTTTCTTACATTGCCATGAGACAAGGCAGTTGCCAAGGAATTGACAACCTCCAGAAGTGGATTCTCGGTCTAAGTTGCAACCCCCGTAGTCTGAATCTGAATAAGCCACAAGATCAAACAAGTCAGTTTTAGGATACCACAGACCCAATTTTGGCTTATACCTTAAGTATCTTAAAATACGTTTGACAGCAGATAAATGAGAGAGTTTAGGATTAGCCTGAAATCGTGCACACAAGCACACTGCAAACATGATGTCGGGTCTACTGGCCGTGAGATACATGAGAGATCCTATCATAGAGCGATAGAGATGTTGATCAACGCTTTCACCATCCACATCAGGAGTCAAACAATGTCGAACTTCCACATGAGTTTTTACTGGATAAGAATCATCCATTTTGAACTTGGTCAAGATTTCTTTTACGTATTTTTCTTGATGGATAAGGATTCCTGACTCAGACTGATCAACTTGTAGTCCCAAAAAGAACTTCATTTCCCCCATGGAGCTCATTTCAAACTTAGATCGCATCACTTCTTCAAACTCTTTGCAGAGACGGGGATTTGTAGATCCAAAAATGATATCATCCACATAAATTTGCACCATGATTGTATCCTTTTCATCCTTTCGTTTGAACAAAGTTTGGTCAATTGCTCCTCGTGTGAAACCATTCTCAAGCAGATGCTTTGATAAAGTTTCATACCACGCACGAGGTGCTTGGTGAAGACCGTACAATGCTTTGTCTAACTTGTAAACACGGTCTGGAAAATTAGGATCAATGAAACCTGGCGGCTGCTTGACATATACTTCCTCTTGAACTTTGCCATACAAAAATGCGCTTTTGACATCCATTTGATGGACGGTGAAGTCCATGTAGGCTGCATAGGCGAGAAACATTCGGATGGCTTCCAAGCGAGCCACTGGTGCAAAGACTTCCTCATAGTCAATTCCTTCTTCTTGATAGAAACCTTGAACCACCAGACGAGCTTTATTTCGAATCAAAGTGCCGCCTTCATCCTTTTTGTTGCGAAAAACCCAACAAGTGCCGATTGGAACTTTGTTCTTGGGAAGATCTACCAAATTCCACACATGCAGCTTTGAGAATTGCTGTAGCTCTTCCTACATTGCTTCCACCCAGCTGTTTTCTAGTAGAGCTGCTTTGATGTTCTTTGGTTCAGCTTGAGAAATGAAGCATGAAAAGATGCTGTTTTCAAATGCTTCACAGGCACTTCGGGTACTAACACCCACATTGAGTGGTCCAATGATGTTATTGGTGGGATGAATCTTGTGAATTCGCAGTTGAGGAATTTCATCTTCTTCCACGACTTCTTCAAAATTGGTAAGATTTTCAGCAGGAGGATCGGCAATATCATTAATAGGATCTTCAGCAGGTGATTGTGGTGCAACATCTACTATTGGAATGGAGTTGTCTTCAACAGTTTCACTTGTTGCACCAGAACCGGAAGACTCCATATCAGATTCAGCATTAGCAACCACAGGAATTTCAACCTGAGCAGATGAGGAAGAGCCTTGATCATTTATGTTCCCTAGATTGTTCATAGAGAAGTAAGGATTAGCATGAGTTGTTTCAATAGAGAAATCAGGAAGATTAAATGACTTAAAAACTGAATCGACGTCAAAGAGCCAATTGGGACCGTCTCCTGCGTCCGTATGATTGTTTTCATGCCAATTGATATCAATGGACTCCATCACTATCCTTTTCTTCTTATGGTAGACACGAAAAGCACGTTGATTGGATGAGTAACCAACAAAATAACATTCATCAGCTTTGGCTTCAAACTTGTTGTGCTGATCTGAAGTGTTCAGCGTGCACACATACCCAAATTTTCTGAAGAAATAGATAACTGGCTTGCGCTTGTACATGATCTCATAAGGTGTCTTGTTGCAACTTTTAGTGATAAGAACCCGATTTTGCACAAAACATGCAGTGTTGACCACCTCAGCCCAGAAAGTCACGAGAAGCTTAGAGTCAACAATCATAGTTCGTGCAGCTTCAATTAAAGTGTGGTTTCTTCTTTCAGCTACACCGTTTTGTTGAGGAGTATGAGGTGCACTAAATTGTCAAGAAATTCCTTTGCTTTCACAGAAGGAATCAAGAGTTGCATTTTTGAATTCTGTTCCATGATCGTTGCGGATAGTCTTCACACTTAGATTGAAGAGGTTCTTAATTTGAAGCAGATAGTTTTTTAAAATCTCTGGCGTCTCATCTTTCTTGGCTAGGAAAAACACCCAAGTGAATCGAGAAAAATCATCTGTTACCACCAGACAGTATGACTTTCGTCCAAGACTCATGACACTCACAGGACCAAAAAGATCCATGTGAAGCAATTGGAGAGGAGAGTCAATGGAATTGGTGGTTTTAGGCTTATGTGAAGATTTGTGCTGTTTTCCCTTGGAACATGAGATACAGTGTTCCATAGGAGTGAAATCTTTGAGAGGTAATCCAGTGACTAGGTTGCCTCGAACCAGTCGGTTCATTGTTTTGAAATTGACATGTCCCAACCTCTTATGCCACAGGAAAGATTCATCTTCGGAAGCCTTTGAGAGAAAACATGATTCAATGCCCGATGGGTTGTTCATATCCAAGCTATATGTGTTGTATCTTCTAGGAGCACGCATGAGAATAAGTTCTTCCGAAATCACCACTCCCGGCTTCAAGAAAAGACATTATTTTGAATTGAATAAGGCACAAAAGTCCTTGTCACAAATCTGTGAAACACTCATCAGATTGTATTTCAACTGAGGAACAAAGTTGACAAATTCCAGACTATTTACTCCATTTGATACTGTTCCTTGTCCTTCAATCTTTCCTCCTCTTGGGTTTCCAGCAAAAGCAACATACTCTCCATCAATTTGATGATAATCTTGCAGCAAGTTAAAGTGCCCAGTCATATGTCTTGAACATCCACTATCTACATGCCAGATGTTATCGCCGGTTCTTCTTGATTGACCCTATACACAACGAACCATTTATACGATTTGACCAAAATTGTTTCAATCAAGAGATTTTAGTGTTAGGATATGACCTCTCATTGCAATCAGAATTACAACCATCCTTTGATGAAGCATGGTCATCAAATAGAACATTATTTTTAATTTTCCAAGTTCGTTTTAAATAATTTTTAGCATTTTTAATTCTTTTACGCCTAGATTTCCTACTGTGAGAAGACTTAGGCAACACATATGAATTTAATGAACTTTTGGAAGGCGATTCTTCATTAGAGTTTGTGGTTATCAATTTACAACTTTTTGAAACATGACTTGAGGCACCACAACTAAAACAAACGTTTTCATAAGATATCTTAGCCTGATAATAGTCATCACAAGATGAAGATGATTGTGATGTTGAGGAATCTGAACATGAGACGGTTCTCTTATCAATAACTTTGTCTTGAAGATGAAGTGCTTCCTTTAATCTGAAAAAGTCCATGTTGCTCATGGTTTCACGTGGTACATCATTCACAATAATTCTTGCACTTTTAAACTTGGTAAAACATGGCATAACATTCAAAGATTTAGGAACAAAAGGCAAAGCATTTTTAAATTTAGAAACATCACATCCCAAACCTGTATGCTCAGCAGGCATAGAATCAAAATACAAGTTTTCAACGTGTTCACAAATATTTAGTTTAGACACGGACATATTATTACATTCATCCGACTCAAGTTCTTTTAAAATAGTTCTGTCATTGGTACTCTCATCACAATCATCTTTGGAATTTACATAATTAGATTCTGCACAAGAAGCAAAACTGTCAGAATCAGAGGATGTAATATAATCATCAGGAGATAATGTGCAAACAAAAGGTGTGGAAACATGTGGAGTTGGCATATCAGCAAATCTCCCTGATTTAGAATAAGGAGATGGATGAGAGTTATACCCAAGACCTTCTGTGCCTTTTCTATTAAATTGTTTATCAATTATTCCAAACAGAATTTTCTGATCCATATCCATGTGGTCAACCTGTAATTTGGCTTTTTCTGCCTTTTCGACTCTTTCAGTTAAAATCGTATTGTTAATAGTTTGAGTATTGAGTTGCACAATTAAAGAGCGATTTTCACCAGAAATGTCACGAATTTTCTTTAAGTAAAGTTTCTCATTTTTGGCCACAGAGTCATACATCACACCTTAATGTGATCTCGTTCATCAATCAAGGCTTGATTGATGAATCTGTATTTTTGAATTTCATTCAAGCAAGATCTAGAATTACACAGTTTAGAAATAACCTCAGCAGGCACAGTAGTGGGATCCTCAGCAGGTTCAATCATGACACACTTGCCCATGTCCTCCACATCAGTCATCAAGGCTTTATCAGCAGCTTCCTCAGCTTTTTCTCCCCAATGATAGTGTCCATCAGCTTGACACACAAGAGCTGTGGAACTTGAAGATGTGTTTGTCTTTGGAGGATTGGCAGCTTGTTTTCCAGATGAAATCTTCTTTTCTTGCTGATCCTTGGAGGACTGCTCCTTGCAGTTTCTAGCAAAGTGACCCAGCTGATCACAATTGTAGCATCTCACCTTCTTGATATCAAACCCAAGTGTCTTTCCCTGCTTGAATCAGTCTATTCCAGTCCTTTTGATGAATCTTTTGGCTCTTAAGGTCAACATGGCCATGCACCAATCTATGTCCATTTTCTCCAAATCATCAGGATTAATCTGCTCCAAGTCATCAGGTTGAAAGCTAACCGGTGTTAGATTTCCAGAAATCAGTGCATCATAGCACGACATGAAAGCAGTTATGATTGGGACATAATCATCAGGAATCATGGTGGCAGTCTTTTGAGGAGCAGAGGAGCTGGTAGAATTAATTACAGCAGCTGAAGGAGGGACATCAGTCTGAAAGTATGGGCTACCGGATGAGCTTGATCCAGCAATAAGAGCTGTGTTTCCAGACTGATTTGACGGGGTGACTGCTCCCTTCTTAATCTCAATTTCATAAGATTCAAGAATGCTATAGACTTCCTGTTGAGATAGATCACTAAGATTCTCAGTCTTTTTGATCATGATTCGATACATATTCCATTCCTCAGGAAGAGAATCTAGGAGTTTCTTGTTTAGATCAAGAGTAGGGTACTCAACTCCCATTACTTTCAACCTTGATACAATGCTTGAGAAACGGTTGATCAAATCAGATATTGATTCTCCCCTTACACTGCTGAACATCGCATATTGTTTCTTGATCAGATCTCTTTTGCTTTCCCTGACATCCTCACTTCCCTCATATCTTGTGCACAATGCAGCCCATAAGTCTTTGGCAGTTGTGTACTCAGCAAAGATGTTGAAAATATCCATAGGAAGAGCCATGGCAATAGTCCCGTAGGCCTTGTTGTCTCGGGCAATCAAGGCAAGATCTTTCTCATCATACTCAGATACTAACTTTGGACGTTGAACATCAGCAGTGGTAGTTACGGGCTTGTGGGGACCATCGGTGATAGAACTCAACAATGTATAATCGTGAAATTGAAAGAAAAGCTTCATCTTTTTAATCCAGTCATCAAATTCTCTTGTGGACACAAGAGCAGGTGGTCTATTTCCCCCAGAATATTCTGTTGAACTTGAAGTGGCCATAATAATCGGAATCGAAACTAAAACAGTAACTAGTTTCGATAGAAAAACTTCTATCGAAACTAGTTTCGATAGGACAACTTTTATCGAAACAACTAGTTTCGATAGGACAACTTTTATCGAAACAACTAGTTTCGATAGTACCTTCACCCGATAAAACGTAGACAAGAAGTTTCGATGATCAACAAAAATCAGAAACTGTCCCCAGTAGTTTCGATGCCTTCTTCTCCAAGCTCAGAAATACTCCATTGATGATAAGCTCCATAAATCAATAGTGCAGAAATGACAAATCAATCCAGCGAAAACCTTCGTCTAACACTCCTGGTCACTAATCCAACCTCCGATTCTTGAAATCACGAACAAAAATCCTTGAAAAACGATGAAACAGTACGTCTGAGATGTTATGTGCAGATTCCAACAAAACCTCAAAATACCTCACAAATCACCTAGAATCGATCACAAAACCTGATAACACTCAACAACACTAGAGCATATAGCTCTGATACCAATTGTAGGTCCAGATTTATCTTTAAATAACTGATTTGATCGATTACACACACACAGGCGAAAACTGTGTGTATGGTGGTGAAACAGATAGTAGAAACAGTGTTGGTGAAGATAACCGGCTAACCACACTATGAATCAACACGCAAATGGTATGAAAATGTAAGAACACAGTGCATAAACAACTGCAAAATTGTATTGATTCAAGAACAATGTGAAAGAGAAGGTTCAGGGTTACAGCCGCTAACTCACACCCTAAACATTCTCAAACTAGGCTATTTATAGTAGTGACAGGTATCGAAACTATGTTCAATCGAAACTACTAGTTTCGATTGACCATTTACAAGTGATACACAGAACTGTCGAAATTACCATCTATCGAAACTACTAGTTTCGATTGAACAAACTCAATCGAAACTAAGTAGTTTCGATGGCCCAGACTTAGCTAATAAAGCAGTAAATTACAGAAAACTGAAATTACATTTAATGAAATGACATAAAGTAAACTAGTCTAAAACTGTTTAAACATACAATAAATGACAACAACTTATACATAAGATAAGACTCTACACTTGGGGCTCCCTTTAGGTATCTAATAATTCTCTTGACAGCTTGAAGATGTGAAACCTTTGGAGCTGCTTGAAATCTTGCACAGGGACATACCGCAAACATGATATCTGGCCTTGAGGTAATGAGATACATGAGAGACCCTATCAATGCACGGTACTGATGTTGATCAGTGTCTTGGCCATATTTGTCTGGAGTTAGCTGATGGTGCACTTGCATAGGGGTTCTTGCAGCAGAGCAGTCAGCCATCTTGAATATTTCCAAAATGCTCTTTACATATTTGGATTGGCTGATGAAGATTCCATTTAAGACTTGTTTGACTTGTAGACCCAAGAAGAAGTTTAGTTCACCCATTGAACTCATTTCAAACTTTGAGTGCGTCAGAATCTCAAAGTCTTTGCACATATTTTTTTTTGTTGATCCAAAGATGATATCATCAACATAGATTTGAACTAGTAAGATTTCTCCCCCTTCATCTTTGATAAACAAGGTCTGGTCAATAGCACCCCTTCTGAAGTTGTTGCTTAGTAGATATCCTGACAAAGTTTCATACCAGGCTCTTGGTGCTTGATGTAAGCCGTACAGAGCTTTGTCTAGTTTAAACATTTGAGTAGGATGTGCAGGATCTACAAATCCTGGAGGCTGTTTGACGTATACTTCCTCACCAATCTTTCCATACAGAAAGGCACTCTTTACATCCATTTGATAGACAGTGAAATTCTTAGATGCAGCATATGCCAGGAAGATTCTGATGGCCTCCAGCCTGACAACAGGAGCAAAGACTTCATCATAGTCAATTCCTTCTTCCTGAGTGTAGCCTTGAGCTATAAATCTGGCTTTGTTCTTGACTACAATGCCTCTCTCATCTTGCTTGTTCCTAAAAACCCATCGTGTGCTAATAGCATATTGACCTGGTGGAAGATCAATAAGTTTCCAGACATCCTGCCTCTTGAATTACAGTAACTCTTCCTGCATTGCCTCAATCCAGCTGTTGTGTTTGAGTGCTTCATCTATCTTCTTGGGTTCCACCTGAGATAGAAAACATGAAAACAAGCATATATTGGCCTTGTGAGAACTCCTTGGTGGACTTGGCGAATAATATTTTCTTGAGGATGTTCTTTGTGGATCCTCTGTGCTGGTACCACCTCCAGTTGTATCCCTTGCCCCAGATTACTTTGATTTGATCAGGGGTCTCTTCATTCATGGTGGAAGAGTCTTCAACATCAGCAGCCACATCAATATTTTCAGCAATAGCATCAACAGAATCTACAACATTTACCGAAGAGTCTTCATCTAAATTTTCAGTTTCAGACAGGCTGCTGCTGGTGACATAGGAGAGTCTTGTTATGACTTCACTTGCTTCAATTGCTTCCACAACTGATGGCGGATCAATGGATGGTCTTCTTAGACGGATAGAAGGTTTGGGAAAATCCAGTCTGTAGTCAGTGGATGAAGTGGAGGCAGGTGTTTGTGTAGAGTTAGACTCCATATTTGAGAAGGTGAGAGGCTCAAATATTTGGGAGAAGGAGTCTATGTCAAAGAGCCAGTTTGGGCCTTTTCCCTGCTCACAGACGATGTGTTCTCTACATTCCACATTTGCTGATTCTTCCACAATTCTTGTTCTTGAATTGAATACTTTGTAGGCCTTTGATTGAGAGGAATAGGCCACAAAATATCCTTCATCATATTTGGCACCAAACTTAGGAAGAACCCCATGTGTGATGAGAATGGTGTATGGACACCCAAAAGGCTTTAGAAACCCAATGTAGGGAACTCTTTGAAACCAAAGTTCATAAGGTGTCTTGTTGAGGGGCTTGACAATGAGAACTCTATTTTACACATAGCAGGCTGTGCTAACTGCTTCTGCCCAGAATGTGAGGGGCAGTTTTGAGTCAGCCAACATAGATCTTGCTGACTCAATTAGAGTTCTGTTTCTCCTTTCAGCAACTCCATTTTGTTGAGGAGTTCTTGGAGCACTGTATTGTCTTTCTATCCTCTTGCTTTCACAGAAACAGTTCAAAGTGTGGTTTTTGAACTCTGTGCCCTGATCACACCTTATGATCTTCACCTTTTGATTGCTTTGATTCTCTACCCTCAGAATGTAGGATTTGAGAATTTCAGCAGTTTCATCTTTAGTTCTCAAGAAGTATACCCATGAGAATTTGGTGTAGTCATCAGTTATCACCAGACAGTATGACTTTTTGCCCATTGACATGACATTTGTAGGACTGAAGAGATCCATATGCAGCAGCTGTAGTGGAGTGTCATTTGTATTCAAGGTCCTGGGCTTGTGAGAACTCTTGTGTTGCTTCCCCTTTAAGCAAGCAATGCAGTGGTCTTCTAGCTGGAATTCTTTGTCAGGAAGCCCTCTGATAAGATTATCCTTCACCAGTTTGTTAATAGTTTTATATTAACATGACTTAATCTCCTGTGCCAGAGAGCTGATTCATCAACAGAGGCTTTTGACAGAAAACAGGAAACACTCCCAGATGGAGTGACTTCATTCATGTCCAGTACATAGAGATTTTATTTTCTCTGAGCAGTTAATAACATCTTTTCTGGAGGAGGTATGGATAAGCCTGGAGATAGTACAAAGCATTCTTTATCCTTGAAGAGCATCCAATGCTTTTGGTCACAGACCTGGGAAACACTCATGTGATTGAAGTCCAATTCTTTGACATAGTTGACCTTATCAATGCTCATTCTTTCGTTGGACACAATTCCGTGTCCAGTAATGGATCCTCACTTTGAGTCACTTACAAAGGAAACATATCCTCCATTGAAGTGTCTGAAGTTGGAGAGGATGGATCTGTTGCCTGTCATATGCCTGGAACAACCACTATCTACCACACAGGTGTTATTCTTATGACCTGGCTGTCCCTGCACATGATAAAGATCTAGTTAGTGGGAGGAGTCCAAGAGCTTGCATCCTTGAAGAAAAGGGTTCTTGGAATGTTAGATTCATCATGTGTGCATTCAACAGAGTCAATGATGATTCTTGGAGTGATAGAAACTGGGATCTTGGCTTTCCATTGTTGAGGAGATGGTCTTTCAGTTCTCTTTTCTTTGTTAGCAGCTGATTTTGCTTTGGCTGCTGATGAATTTGCTTTATCAGCAGCAGATTTTGCTGCTGAGGACTTTAGTTTATCAGCAGCAGATTTTGTTGCTGCTGATGGCTTTGGCTTATCAACAACAGATTTTGATGCTGATGATTTTGCTTGGGCAGCAGCAGATTTGGTTGCTGCTGAAAGCTTGTCCTTTGTTTTCTTGGGCTTCACTTGCTTTCCAACATTTTTGCTTGTTGCTGATGGATCAACAACCGATGCCTGCTGATCCTTCTTTACCTTGTTGACATAGGGCTTCTCTGTAGAAGTTCTTTTGCTGGTTGGCTTTTGTTTATGAGGGGCTTGATGAAGGATCTGGTTGAAAGGGTTAAACTTACAATTTGCAGCGAAGTGGCCTGGTTCACCACAGATTATGCAAGTTTGTTGAGGTTTTGACAACTGCTCCCTTGGTGGAGAAAGAGAGTTTCTGAATTGAGTTGTCTTGGCTTCAAACCTTCTTACCTGTTTGTTCTTCTTTGTCTTCTCAAAAGTATGTTGCTTGAGGTTTCTATGCTGCTGAAGGTAGTAGAAGCAGGTGCTGGCAGTGTGATTGTATTTGCCACAGATAAAGCATGATTTAGCTAGTTTGTCCCTTGAAAGATAAACATAATCCTTTCTTTTGAAAAGGTCTTTGAAGTTCCAAGGGTGAGCTTTGTTGTGTTCAAAGGTGGCTTCTTCCAATGTATTTTGAACATATGGAACTCTTTCTCCAGGAGCATGACATATTTCAAACACCTTCCTTTGAGGCTTGGAGTTGATGGAAGTTGAGGACTGTCCCTTTTCAACAGTTAGCTTTCTTCCTTCTGGAGGATAGCTGATTTTGATTTGGCTGAAAGGCATAGGAACTGGAGCAGCTGGTACTTGTACTGAAGCTGGTACTTGTACTGAGGGAATGAAAGGAACAGGAGCATTTGTTTGAATGACCTCCAAGACCGGCGGTGTTGGTACTTGAGCCGTTGATGAGGCCTCCTCGGCTTTGGTGGACTCTGAACAAGTTGACTCAGAATCTGACGAGGTAGTGCACTCTTGTACCAACGGTTCATGCCTTGAGGGATCAAAATCTCGGTTTGCCGTTTCAAGGTTTGAGAGATTGAAGCTTGGTTCATGGATGACAACGTAGTCAGCAGGAGGTGCAACGGCTTGGTATTGTTCACCATGATACCCCAGACCAGTTTTTACCTTTTCATGAATTTGAGCATCTAAAAGTCTTTACAGCTTTTTAGATGCAAATTCATATTTATCAACATGAACTTTTTGTTCTGCCAATTCTTCTCTGGTAGCTTTTAATCTAGCGAGTATATCATCAAATCGAGTTTCAAGATTGCTTTATTCATGTTTTAGTAATGAAATCTCTTTCTTTAGGCAGTTAATTTTTTCTTTATAACTATTTTCTACCTTTATGAATTCAGATTTCATTTGATGAAACTCTTCATTTTGATCTATAAGGTTTTGATTATGCTTTCTGTAGCCTAACACCTTATCAATACAAGCTTGGGAACAGAGATGTTCATATACCTGAGGCGGTATCTCAGTTGTGTTTGCCATATGAGCTTGGTTGTTGGCAGGCAGATCTTCATACTAGAAGCTCCAGTCGAAGTCAGAAGTTCCAACAGTTGCACAGGCTGCAGTTTGAACTGGAGGAGTGGCTTGTTGCTGTTGTTGTCTGGGTTGGGCTTGGTAGGAGTAGCTGGATTGGCTCTTGGTGCCTTGCATTCTCTAAAAAAGTGACCCAGTTGGTTTCAATTGTAACATCTTAGTTTGCTTTTATCCAATCCAACTCTGGTGTTGGAGTTGTTGCTTGGCATGGGTCTTTCGGTTCTAGAGTAGAACCTTTTTGCTCTTATAGAGAGCATGGCATATGAGTGCTGTATGTCCATTTCTTCTAAGTCATCTGGATGGAAGCATTCCAGATCCTCCTTGATGAAGGACATGTTGCTTGAGTTTTCAAAAACAAAAGCAGCAGAGGCTGAGGTTTGAGGAGGAGCTTCTAGGAGAAATGGTGAGGTGTTTGTTTGAGAGGTTGGAGTTTGTGGATGGGTGACAATGGGAGGATAGTAGTTGCTAGAACTAGGACCTGAGTGGTTAGAGTGGAGGGCAGAGGTGGTGGTGGATGTTGAGGCATTTTGATAGCTTGAGCTTCGTTCTTTTGCCTGAATCATCTCTAGCTCATAGGTTTTCAACATACCGAAGAGCTCAGTCATTTGGAGAGTCTTCAGATTCTCAGTTCTTCTAATGGACACTGTGTAGAGTGTCCAGCAGCTAGGTAAAGATCTGATGAACTTTTTGAGAATATCTTCATTCTCCAACTTCACCTTTGAGCACTGCAGCTCACCTACAAGATAAGTAAATCTGTTATATAAAACAGTTAGGGACTCACCTTCCTTCCAGACGAAGTTTTTGTACTGTTGCTTCAGGATGTCCCTTCTGTTTTCTTTGACTTCCTCTGAGCTAGCAAACATCTTCTCAAGAGCCTCTCATAGCTCCTTAGCAGTTTTCTAACTTCTGAAGTTATGAAAAACTTCATTTGGTAAGCACATCTGGATGGCTCCCAAGGCTTTGAAGTCTACCTCCATTTTCTTGATGTCTTCATCAGAGTACTTGGATGGTTCTTTGGGAACCAGTGCACCTCCGGAATCAGCAGAGGACACCATGGGTATGTATGGTCCATCTTTAATGGATGTCCACATCCCATATTCCTGATAGCAGAAGAAGCTTTCCATTCTGTTCTTCCACATGTCGTAATCTTCCCCGGACACCAGTCTTGGTGGTCTGTTGATGCTTCCAATGTCTTCAAATCCATTGTTTTGAGCCATTTTGATTTTTAGACAGTGAGTGACTTTAGCCAAGAGATAGATAAGAATAGAACCAGAGAATGATTAAACAAATGTGAGTTTGTTTAATCTGTGAGCCAAAGCTCTGATACCACTTGTAGGATCGGTAAATACAAGATGGTTCTATTCCAGTTGAGATTGGCGGAAACAATCACAACTTAAGCAAAGTAAACAAGTAGACAAGAAGAATACTGATAAATGCAATTTGTATTAAGCTTCAAGTGTTACAAGATTACAGAGAAAATTCTTAAGCAAAAAGTACTTTTACAATGAATACAAGTACTACTTATATAGTTACTTAGAATCAAGACAGACCCTTGATTCTAAGGATCAGATCTAACACAGACCGTTGATCTTGTCTTGAAGCTATTCTACATATACAGACAATAATAATAACAACAAAGATTAACTTTATTCAAACGTCTTCTTTGCATCATTGCTTGAATACTCAAAAGGAGAGCGTCGTTGTCTTTTATTGTCTTGTGCCAATGACATTCTTTCTGCGTGGAGTGTGTCAGTGTAACAGCAGAAATTGTCAGTGGTATTGGTTGCTTTATCAAGAGCAGTCAGCTGCAACGTTTGATCTTCAGTGAGAAGGCTATCAGCTGCAACTTTGATCTTCAGTGGATAAGGCCTATCAGCTGCAACTTTGGTCAGCAGCAGATAAGGCCTATCAGCTGCAACTTTGGTCAGCAGCAGATAAGGCATATCAGCTGCAGTTTTGGTCAGCAGCGGATAAAGCCTATCAGCTGCAACTTTGTCGATCCGCAGCAATCTTTGAGATCAGCAACATTTGTACTTAGAGAATTTTGTAGTCATCAGTCTTTATTTCTACGTTCAGATTGTAATGAGTGATCGTGATCTAAACAGAAAGTTGATGAATGGCTTAAATGATCTGATTTCTCTGCTGAAACGAACCAAAGCTGGGATTGGAACGTTTCTCTGCTGAAACGAACCAAAGATTTGAACAAGATCACCTTAAATGATCTGATTTCTATTATCAAATCCTATAATCTGGATGACCAGCAAAAAAAGTCAATCATGTTAACACAATAAACTCTGCTGGTGCACAAAGCAGCAACAGTGCTTTTCTCTCTAGTGTTTCACAAGGAGGCTCTGGATCTGGAGATATGAACTCTGGTGCTGCTGCTACAGCTAAGACATCTGCAACTGAGCAGCAGGCATATTCTACTCAACAAGCTAAGCTTATTGAAGTAAATACTTCTTTGTGCACTGGCATCATGAACTGTTATGCAGCCTTTGTCTCAGGTAACCTATCACTGTCACACCCCGACCGATGGCGGAATCATCGGGGCGGGACATGTAAGACTGTTCATAGCACATGGTTGACTAAATTGAAATATATTAAAGTCAAATTTGCATTACAAGAAATCCAAGTACAAGATCAAATTCAAACAAGAAACATAACAACTCATAAAATTCTTGATTTATTTTGCTAAGTCCAAATCCTATGTTGAACACGTCTTGAATCAATCTCACATATTGGGGCCTGAAACATGAATAAAATAAAGTCAACTAAAAAGTTGGTGAGTATAACACAGTTGTATATAGATAGCATATAGATGAAAACAAATCCTTTACATGACATGATAAATAAGGCGTTTATGGGGAGTAACTATTGTGTAACCAAATGTACAATCAAACCTTGTAACTAGCATGCAAAACAAATGTGTTGTCGGTTTCAATCACCGCGTACCATGGGTGGGTTTGTCAGACTCAATAGATCCATCATTGAAAACCGTCGGCTTGTATAGTTAATGATTGCACATAAGAGCATACAAAGGTTAACGCACCTAGCACTCGGGCACAAAGCTCAAATTTTTGCACACATGTATGTATATAGGATTTTTGCACTTGTGTTGTTTGTGTAAATGTAAATGTGTAATGTGTAATGAGTATAGAGTTCATGTTCCACCCCAAAAGTGTAAAAGAGAAAAAGGGGTTGTGAATACTCACTTGGTATGGAAGTGAAGCTAACAAGGAATATAGATAGCAATTAAGATCCTTGAAATGCACACTTTAACCTAAAGAGTAATATGTATTGAATCACATAGATGCATAAAGTTTAAGTCTAAAATGAAAGTTGGATTTGTATATAAAACCATTGGTTTGTATGTAAAAAGTGTTGGATAAGAAAAACGTATAAAGTTTGAGGTAAAATATGTTTGAAACAATTTAATTAGGTTTGAATTAAATAAGTAAGTGTATAACTATAGTTTATGAAATAATGTAAATATTAATTGTAATTAAGTATAAATAAATAAATGATTTTTGATTTAAAATGTAAATTAAATAACTAATCATTATTTATAAATTTTGTAACTTAAAATATCATTTAAGTAAAGATAATAAATATTAATTTTTTTTTTTTTATAAACTTTTCAATAAATTATTTTTGTGCCAAGATTAAACTTTTAATCTATTTTTAAATACAGAAAACATATTTTTATAAAATCTGTAATGTTTACTGATTAAAATATATAAAATTGAAATTCTGTTAAAATTTCTGAGTCTAGCAAGACCGTGCCTCGGAAGGACACGATCGTTCTCAAGCCACGGGCGCGACCGCGCTAGTCGGGGCGTGACCGGGTTGATCAACAGGAGCACAATCTAGACAAGTTTGACAGGCACGACCGTGCCTTGGCCCGGCACGGTCGTGTCTATGATCTTTGGACACAACAGGGACTAGCCCAGAGGGCATGACAAGGTCTGGACAGGAGGACACGACCGTGCTGATAAACGGCACGACCGCGCTAAAAGAGGCACGGCCGCGCTAGATGATTAGCGCGACCGTGTCTATTCCAATTCAGACACGAATCGAGAATTTCTTGTATTTTAATTGGTGAAATTGTTAGGGCTTTTCATTTATGGGTTATTACGAGTGTTCTGAGATATTTTAATTGTATTAATAACATGATTAGGAGTGATTCCGATTAAACCATTTTTCTTATAAAAAGGATTCTGGTTCTGAATGATTCCTGTAATGAAAGCCCGAATTGACGGAGGGCTTTTGATACATGGACCGAAACGAAAGAGAGGGATGATTTAATTACCTCAAAAAGAAGGGAATTGATAGCGATCAGAAGAAGGGAGTTCCGGCGACGGCAAGATTGGCTTCCGGCGGCTTCTGCTGCGATTCCGGCTGATCCAACCCTTTAGAAACCTTAGAAATGATCGGAGGATCGAGTTCCTTGAATAATTGGTAGAATTTTGATCGAAAACAGAGATTCGAGGCTTGGGAGATAATTTGGACGTTTTTCTTGAGAGGATATGCAATCGAATGGTAATGATCGTAAATGGCAAAAATTTTTTCTTTGTCAATGAAAATGAAACGTATCGGTTTTGAATTTCGAACAATCGGGCGTTTTGAAACTGCATTTACATTTTGACTGTTACGCAGGCGCGACCGTGCCAAGATAGGCGCGACCGTGCCAAAGCACTTGGCGCGACCGTGCTAGGATGAAGCACGACCGTGCTAACTAGGGTTTTCTTGATATTTTTCAAC
This sequence comes from Smallanthus sonchifolius, assembly GCA_023525975.1. NCBI lineage: Eukaryota > Viridiplantae > Streptophyta > Magnoliopsida > Asterales > Asteraceae > Smallanthus > Smallanthus sonchifolius. Next base: position 33,794,860 of record CM042045.1, read on the forward strand.
TTTAGTCCGTGACTTTTCAGGTTTGATAAGTTTGTACCAAATAGTTTCTTGTATAGCGTTTAAATGTAAATAATCGAGTAAAACTTGCGAATTTGTATAGAATCATTGCATTAAATTTACGGCGAGAAAATAATGAGACATTGCACGAGTATAGAACTTGAAAATTGCATTATATTGAATTGAAATAGGAATACTAAAAATCCGAGATGTTACAGTCTCCCCATGTTGAGAGAATTTCGTCCCGAAATTTAGCTAGAGGGAACAACATTATTAGTAAAAAGATGGGGGGTACTTGAGCTTCATTTGGTCTTCTCGTTCCCAAGTGAACTCAGGACCACGCTTAGATTCCCAACGAACTTTGACTATAGGAATACGACTTCGCTTGAGTTGCTTGACTTCACGATCCATAATTTCCACCGGCTTCTCAACGAAGTGCATCGTTTCATCAATGCGCACGTCGTCAAGCGGTATATGGAGATTTTCATCAGCGAGACACTTCTTTAGATTAGATATATGAAATGTAGGATGCACATTGCCAAGAGATGGAGGTAACTCGAGCTTGTAAGCCACTTTCCCAATCCTTTCAAGGATCTTGAATGGACCAACATAACGAGGTGCTAACTTGCCTTTCTTTCCAAAACGGATCACACCCTTCCATGGAGACACCTTTAGAAGAACAAGGTCACCGACTTGGAATTCCAAGGGTTTTCGTCGCTTGTCGGCATAACTCTTTTGCCGACTCCTTGCTGCTCGAATATTGTCACGGATTTGAATAATCTTGTCGGAAGTTTCTTGAATTAACTCAGGACCGGTGATTTGTGCTTCACCAATCTCGTTCCAACAGATTGGAGAACGACACTTGCGACCATAGAGAGCTTCGAATGGAGCCATGTTGATACTTGTGTGGTAGCTATTGTTGTAGGAAAACTCAATGAGGGATAAGTGTGAATCCCAATTGCCACCAAAATCTATTACACAAGCTCTAAGCATGTCTTCAAGAGTTTGGATTGTTCGCTCGGTTTGTCCATCAGTTTGGGGATGGTAAGCCATGCTCAAATCCAAACGAGTACCAAGAGCAGATTGGAGAGATTGCCAAAATCGAGAAGTGAACCGAGCGTCTCTATCGGATATTATGTTCAAGGGAACACCATGACGGCTCACAATTTCATCAATGTAAATTCGGGCTAATTTCTCCACCTTAAAGTCTTCACGAATAGGCAAGAAGTGGGCAGATTTGGTGAGTCAATCAATGATCACCCAAATACTATCATAACCACTCGAGGTGCGAGGGAGCTTGGTAATGAAATCCATAGCTAAATTCTCCCATTTCCACACGGGAATTTCCGGTTGTTCGAGTAAACCAGAAGGACGTTGATGTTCGGATTTGACTTTGGAGCAAGTTAAGCATTTGGCAACATAAAGAGCAATGTCCCTCTTCATACCGGGCCACCAATAAAGTTGGCGAAGATCTTGGTACATTTTATCCGCACCAGGATGAATAGAATAACGAGTCTTATGAGCCTCGTTCATGAGAATTGCACGGAGATCATCGCGATCCGGAATCCAAATACGGTTCAAGTAATATAGTAAGCCATTGGGTTTTGATTCAAGAAGAAGTTCAACACCACATGACATTTCTTCATACATATTACCCTCGGTTACCGAGACGTGTTGAGCTTCCAAGATACGGGTTTGAATATCGGATTGAATACGGGCACAATGAAGCATAACATGGTCCTTTCGACTCAAAGCATCGGCTACAACATTCGCTTTGCCGGGATGGTAACGAATCTCGCAGTCGTAGTCGTTAAGGAGTTCGACCCAACGTCGTTGCCTCATATTGAGTTCTTTTTGGTTGAAGATATGTTGAAGACTTTTGTGGTCGGTGAATACCACACATTTCGTGCCATATAGGTAATGTCTCCAAATCTTTAACGCGAATACGACTGCACCCAACTCGAGATCGTGCGTCGTATAATTCTTTTCATGAATTTTGAGTTGCCTTGATGCATAAGCGATTACTTTTCCTCGTTGCATGAGGACACAACCAAGACCTTGGTTAGAAGCATCACAATAGACAACTAGGTCATCATTTCCATCGGGAAGAGTTAAAATGGGAGCATTGCACAACTTATGCTTAAGAGTTTGGAAAGCTTCTTCTTGTTTCGGTCCCCATTCATAAGCTTTACCCTTATGGGTCAAGGCGGTAAGAGGGAAAGCAATCTTTGAGAAGTTTGAGTTGAAACGACGATAATAACCCGCAAGACCAAGAAATGAACGAACTTCGGTAGGAGTCTTCGGGGCATTCCAATTCTTAACCGTTTCGATCTTAGCAGGATCAACATGAATACCCTTGTCGTTGACGATGTGACCAAGAAATTGAACTTCTTTTAACCAAAATTCACATTTGGAGAACTTGGCATATAGTTGTTCTTTCTTTAAAAGGTCCAAAACCAATCTAAGGTGTTCTTCATGGTCGGTTTTAATCTTGGAATAGATTAAGATATCGTCAATGAAAACGATCACGAATTTATCAAGGTACGGTTTGCACACACGATTCATGAGGTCCATGAAAACTGCAGGTGCATTGGTTAACCCGAAAGGCATAACCATGAACTCGTAATGACCATACCTTGTTCGAAAAGCAGTTTTAGGAATGTCATCTTCTTGAACACGGAGCTGATGATAACCAGATCGAAGATCAATCTTCGAGAAGCAAGTAGAACCTTGAAGTTGATCAAAGAGATCATCGATTCTAGGCAAAGGATAACGGTTCTTGATAGTAAGCTTATTGAGTTCGCGATAGTCAATACACATGCGAAATGATCCATCCTTCTTCTTTACAAATAAGACGGGTGCACCCCACGGTGAATGACTCGGGCGAATGAACCCTTTATCGGAGAGTTCTTGAAGTTGACTTGCGAGCTCTTGCATTTCGGAAGGTGCAAGACGATAAGGAGCTCTAGCAACGGGGTTAGCTCCGGGCATGAGATCAATACGAAACTCGACTTGACGAACGGGAGGAAGACCGGATAAATCTTTAGGAAAAACTTCGGGGAAATCCCGAATGATCGGAATGTCTTGAATACTCTTCTCCTTGACATCCTTTTGAACAATATGAGCTAAGAAAGCAATGTACTTCTTTCGTAAGTACTTTTGAGCGGTAGTACAAGACATCAATTTAAGACCCTTGCAAGGCTTTTCACCAAAAACCCTTAATGTTTCTCCCGATGGTAGCGGAATTCGGATACACTTTTCAAAGCAAATGACTTCGGCATGATGATTTGATAGCCAATCCATACCTATGATAATATCAAAGCTTCCTAGTGGCATTGGAACAAGGTTGATTGGGAATGCATGATCATTAAGTTCTAAAGAGCAATCATAGATAATAGACTCAATTGTAAGGGAGTCACCATTTGCTATTTCAACGGTGAAGGTTTTCTCTAATTGGGATCGTGTCTTTGCAAGTAAAGGCTCAAAATTAAGTGACACAAAACTTTTATCGGCACCGGTATCGAACAAAATGGAGGCATATTGACTATTAACAAGGAACGTACCATTAACCACGTCATTGTTGGCTTGAGCTTCGTTGGCGTTTATGTTGAACGCACGTCCACGAGCTCCACCTTGTCTAGCATTTGCAAGTCTTGGACATTGATTACGAAAATGGTTCGGGTCACCACACTCATAACAAGCACGCCCATTAGCAATGGCGGGAGCACCTTGGTTAGCCACTTGAGGTACGGTTTGGTTTGGAGGGTTGACTTGGCCCGTAAGGGCTTTGGTCCTACAAACATTAACCGTATGACCATATCTCCCACAATAAGTACAAAGGCGACATGGGATGTTTTGGGGATGATGGTAGTTGCTGGTGGCACAAAGTGGGTAAATTCCACCATATGGTTTTTTGACCGGTGCTTGAACCATAGGTGCAGCTTGGTTGACGGGAACAGCAGGAGTAACCACAGCAAAATTTCTAACCTTCCTCTTTTTGTTATTGCGAGGGGGTTCAGTTGTGGTTTCTTTGTTGTGGGTAGGAGGGGTTACGGTTTCAGCAGTTTTCTTAGAACCCTTTTTAGTAAGAGTTCCAGCCTTCTCATGATTATCAGTTAGGGTAGCAGACAGGCGGATGGCATCTTCCAAGGTAGCAGGATTTCTACCTAAGACAGTATCTTGGATTTGTCTTGGTAGCCCACCAATATATTTCTCAATACAACGGGACAAAGGAGTGACCATGTGGGGCACTAGAAGACTCAACTCATGGAACCGAGTTGTATATGCTAAGCTTTCCCCACTATCTTGGGCAAGATCCCAAAATTCGGCCTCTAACTTCTTCACTTCATTTCGAGGACAGAATTCCACGGTCATAAGCCTTTTGACCTCATCCCAAGGTAAGGCCATAGCTACATCAACACCCCTATTCCTTTTCTCCCCATTCCACCAAGTAAGTGCCCGCTTTTGGAGGACACTTGTGGCATGACGAACGCGGAGGTTGTCGGGACAGTCACTATTGAGAAAGGTATTCTCAATACTTTCAAACCATTGAAGGAGTCCAGTAGCTCCTTCGGTTCCATAAAACTTTAGGGGATTGCACGAATTGAAGTGCTTGAAGGTGCATTGAGATGGATTATTTCCACCATTTCCACCATTACCACCATTATTACCACTATTGCTTCCATTTCCACCATTGCCATTAGTGGCACCATTGGCTTGGGTGAGTTGTGTCACCAATTGGGTAAGAATAGCAGCAATGTCGGAGTTGGCGTTGGCGGCGGGAGCACGACGAGGAGGCATTCTACAGATTTTCACAAAACAAGAAAAGATTGTAAGAACTTATGAGAATTGCTAGGATTTAATAGAATGAGATAACAAAATAAAAAGATAGATATTCATAGTTTGGATTGTACTCAAAAAGTGATAAAATCACTTGAATACTATGGCACATTAAGGTTAATTTAAACTCATATAATTTTCAAGGAGACATGCTTTAGCCTATAGGTAAACACTCATCTCGGGAATTCCCAGGAAAGCATACGGGTCCCTCGGTTATTTGGGATTTATGCGAAATGCTTTCCTAGACAGAAAACCCAAAATACAGGTGTCACCCTTCCAGATTGCACGTGTCCTCAAATAATTAAACAAGTTTAAAAACCTTAACGAAGAAAATAAAAATTTAAAGATCTTTGCTTCAAGAATTTTCCACATGCTTAGAAAGAATAAAGATAGAAATATTTTTAGAAGATAGGAAGGGATATTATTTAAGAAGATCCTAATAAGTCATGCATTTCTAACAAGTAAGGCATCAAATATAATAATAATTTATCATGGTAAGCATGTAGCACATAGCATGTAACACATAGCACAAAATCATGAAATATAGCATAAATGGGTGCCCTAAAGTTATAGTCTAGGTCAAGGTGTCTAATAACCTAATTCCCTATAACCAAGGCTCTGATACCAATCTGTCACACCCCGACCGATGGCGGAATCATCGGGGCGGAATCATCGGGGCGGGACATGTAAGACTGTTCATAGCACATGGTTGACTAAATTGAAATATATTAAAGTCAAATTTGCATTACAAGAAATCCAAGTACAAGATCAAATTCAAACAAGAAACATAACAACTCATAAAATTCTTGATTTATTTTGCTAAGTCCAAATCCTATGTTGAACACGTCTTGAATCAATCTCACATATTGGGGCCTGAAACATGAATAAAATAAAGTCAACTAAAAAGTTGGTGAGTATAACACAGTTGTATATAGATAGCATATAGATGAAAACAAATCCTTTACATGACATGATAAATAAGGCGTTTATGGGGAGTAACTATTGTGTAACCAAATGTACAATCAAACCTTGTAACTAGCATGCAAAACAAATGTGTTGTCGGTTTCAATCACCGCGTACCATGGGTGGGTTTGTCAGACTCAATAGATCCATCATTGAAAACCGTCGGCTTGTATAGTTAATGATTGCACATAAGAGCATACAAAGGTTAACGCACCTAGCACTCGGGCACAAAGCTCAAATTTTTGCACACATGTATGTATATAGGATTTTTGCACTTGTATTGTTTGTGTAAATGTAAATGTGTAATGTGTAATGAGTATAGAGTTCATGTTCCACCCCAAAAGTGTAAAAGAGAAAAAGGGGTTGTGAATACTCACTTGGTATGGAAGTGAAGCTAACAAGGAATATAGATAGCAATTAAGATCCTTGAAATGCACACTTTAACCTAAAGAGTAATATGTATTGAATAACATAGATGCATAAAGTTTAAGTCTAAAATGAAAGTTGGATTTGTATATAAAACCATTGGTTTGTATTTAAAAAGTGTTGGATAAGAAAAACGTATAAAGTTTGAGGTAAAATATGTTTGAAACAATTTAATTAGGTTTGAATTAAATAAGTAAGTGTATAACTATAGTTTATGAAATAATGTAAATATTAATTGTAATTAAGTATAAATAAATAAATGATTTTTGATTTAAAATGTAAATTAAATAACTAATCATTATTTATAAATTTTGTAACTTAAAATATCATTTAAGTAAAGATAATAAATATTAATTTTTTTTTTTTATAAACTTTTCAATAAATTATTTTTGTGCCAAGATTAAACTTTTAATCTATTTTTAAATACAGAAAACATATTTTTATAAAATCTGTAATGTTTACTGATTAAAATATATAAAATTGAAATTCTGTTAAAATTTCTGAGTCTAGCACGACCGTGCCTCGGAAGGACACGATCGTGCTCAAGCCACGGGCGCGACCGCGCTAGTCGGGGCGCGACCGGGTTGATCAACAGGAGCACAATCTAGACAAGTTTGACAGGCACGACCGTGCCTTGGCCCGGCACGGTCGTGTCTATGATCTTTGGACACAACAGGGACTAGCCCAGAGGGCATGACAAGGTCTGGACAGGAGGACACGACCGTGCTGATAAACGGCACGACTGCGCTAAAAGAGGCACGGCCGCGCTAGATGATTAGCGCGACCGTGTCTATTCCAATTTAGACACGAATCGAGAATTTCTTGTATTTTAATTGGTGAAATTGTTAGGGCTTTTCATTTATGGGTTATTACGAGTGTTCTGAGATATTTTAATTGTATTAATAACATGATTAGGAGTGATTCCGATTAAACCATTTTTCTTATAAAAAGGATTCTGGTTCTGAATGATTCCTGTAATGAAAGCCTGAATTGACGGAGGGCTTTTGATACATGGACCGAAACGAAAGAGAGGGATGATTTAATTACCTCAAAAAGAAGGGAATTGATAGCGATCAGAAGAAGGGAGTTCCCGCGACGGCAAGATTGGCTTCCGGCGGCTTCTGCTGCGATTCCGGCTGATCCAACCCTTTAGAAACCTTAGAAATGATCGGAGGATCGAGTTCCTTGAATAATTGGTAGAATTTTGATCGAAAACAGAGATTCGAGGCTTGGGAGATAATTTGGACGTTTTTCTTGAGAGGATATGCAATCGAATGGTAATGATCGTAAATGGCAAAATTATTTTCTTTGTCAATGAAAATGAAACGTATCGGTTTTGAATTTCGAACAATCGGGCGTTTTGAAACTGCATTTACATTTTGACTGTTACGCAGGCGCGACCGTGCCAAGATAGGCGCGACCGTGCCAAAGCACTTGGCGCGACCGTGCTAGGATGAAGCACGACCGTGCTAACTAGGGTTTTCTTGATATTTTTCAACTTTAGTCCGTGACTTTTCAGGTTTGATAAGTTTGTACCAAATAGTTTCTTGTATAGCGTTTAAATGTAAATAATCGAGTAAAACTTGCGAATTTGTATAGAATCATTGCATTAAATTTACGGCGAGAAAATAATGAGACATTGCACGAGTATAGAACTTGAAAATTGCATTATATTGAATTGAAATAGGAATACTAAAAATCCGAGATGTTACAATCACCTTCAGAGGTCCTTACTGCTGAACTAATCAAATTCATCCAGAGGATGTGGAGGAACTGGATATCTCTTGGCAACTGGTTATGTTGTCTTCGGGGCTAAAAACTTCATTAACAAGAGCGGCAAGTTCAGATGGAGTGAAGACATGTATGGCCCCATTCCCGGGTGACCTCACTTGTTGGATTTACTCATAAACATAGTCATAATTACTGAACTTAAATTTAAAACATTCAGAAGTAACGGAAGCAAACATAATTCAAATTACATGTCATAACATCGGAAGTCTTAAAAATTGAAACATAACATTGTCTTAACATAAATAAAAGTGGGATGTCAGTCTCGTGCCGGGTAACCTTCATGCCTTCGCACGACCCTTCCTTTCTGTACCTGAAATGTATACTAAAAGTCAGCTAATGCTGGGGAGTTCTACTTTAAAACTATTAAGTATGATCATTCTTTTCTTTACAAGTATACATAATTATATACATTCGTAACTTTTGCTTTTCTTTCATCTTTCTTTTGTGATTACATATATATAAATACACGTATTTATAACTTTTGCTTTTCTTTCATCTTTCTTTTGTGATTACATATATATAAATATACGTATTCATAACTTTTGCTTTTCTTTTATCTTTCTTTTGTGATTACATATATATAAATATACGTATTCATAACTTTTGCTTTTCTTTCATCTTTCTTTTGTGATTACATATATATGAATATATGCATTCACCTTTTCTTTTCTTAACTTTCATGGGTCATACACTTAAGAGTGATCAACCTGTCATTTGTTTGCGAATGTCACAAAGACAAACGCCACGGTCCATCGTCATGGCCCGCCTTTCTTACAACTGTCCGGCAACTAGTGTCCATCCGTAGTTTATTCTTACAACCTTCCGGTAACTTTTGTCCGTCCGTAATGACTTACAACCGTCCTACCGTCGTAGGCCGTAATTCGCCCGTCTACCCAAAAGTATCCGTTTCCCATGCGACTATTATTTATGCAACCGTTCTACTATTCATATTATGCCATTTGCTTCGACCGTCCATTAATGGCTTTTCGTACGTCCTAGCTGATGAAGGAACGTATTTGTCCCGGTTACAAAATAGTCACGTGGTCGTCCGTCTACCGAAGTAGCCGTTATCATCGAAGCGTCCATAACTTTTTTTTTTCTTATACTTGGCAAGCAATATATCCATGGATATAAAGCAAGATTTCATTCTTATACATTGTGTTATTCTTTCATTCATTCTATATAATCATACGATTCATTCTTTGTGCATAATTCATTTTCGTATATATATAATATATATTAGTATATCATGTATGATCACATTAGCATTCATCTCATTTATTCATTTAGTGTATACATTTCAGCCCCAAAAACATTTAATAAGGTTTGCACATAACATAGAAGGGGGCACATAGAACTCACCTGAAAAGCTAGTCTTGGTTGTCCTAATCAAAGGTCCAACAACGTCACGCACGATCTGAATTAGGTAGTTTAAATACACATCAGACCCAACCCCGACTCTAACGGTTCAATCATTCCAAACATACTGACTTTACTTACTGGTCTGCTGCCTGCGCACTTAGTAAGTGCGCAGGGCCTTGCTCATGCGCACTTGAAAAGTAGGCATGATCTTTCTCCTGCGTACTTGGTAAGTACGCAAGTACGCAGGATCTTTCTCCTGCGTACTTGGTAAGTACGCATGATCTTTCTCCTGCGTACTTGGTAAGTACGCAGGACGTCCTTCCTGCGTACTTGATAAGTACGCAACATCTGTTTCCTGGACAAGTCCGAAATTTTGCATGTTAATCCGATCATGCTAATATTAAAATTTTCTTTGATCAAAAGGTGCGGTTTTCACTCTAGATGCTAGTTCTAAGCTTATTTTCAAGTTTCATCCATAAAAACGTCTCCTATTTAGCTAAAACCCGAGAAACCCCAAAACAAACAAAAACTCAGATTATGGTCAAATCGTTACCTGGATTGTGATTCTGATTTGGAGGTTTTGCTCACGAGTTCAGTAGTAACGTGCTCCTTCAATTTCGTGTCGATCCGTCGACTTTCTCTCTCTAGACCCGACTCTCCTTTCTCTCTCTAGCTTGCAAGTGTTGGTGAAAAATGAGAGCTTCAAGGCTATCTTGGCCTTTATATACCTGGGCTTCGCTCGGCCGTTGGAGCCGACCCAAGTCCATCCGTTTTTCTTTCATTTTTGACGATTAAATCTCTATCGCGTTATTAATTACTTATTTACTATTTTCGGGATGTTACAAGTCTACCCTCCTTAAAGAGGTTTCGTCCTCGAAACCGCTTATACGTTAAACAATTTAGGGTATAGTCCCCTCATCTCGTCTTCTTTTTCCCATGTAGCTTCTGACCCTTTTCTGTGCTTCCATTTTACTTTGACTAAAGGAATCGACTTATTGCGTAGTCGTTTCTCAGCTCGGTCAATAATGGCTATCGGTTCCTCCACATAATTTAGTCTGTCATCCACTTCGATCTTGTCGTAAGGTATGTGAGCTGTGTCGTCAGCTAGGCACTTGCGTAAGTGTGACACGTGGAACGTAGGGTGTATTCCACTAAGCTCAATAGGTAGGTCGAGTCTGTAAGCAACTTGACCCACTCTCACTAAAATCTTGAAAGGTCTGACAAACCTTGGACTTAGTTTGCCACGTCTTCTGAATCGGATGATTCCTTTCCATGGTGATACCTTTAACAGTACCATGTCCCCCACTTGAAACTCTAGATTCCTTCTTCTCTTATCCGCGTATGATTTCTGTCTGTCTTTTGCAGCTTTCATTCGAGCCTTGATTTGATCAAATTTCTCGGAAGTAGCTTTGACCACTTCGAGACTTGCAAAATCCTTTTGTCCACATTCCCCCCAACAAACCGGGGTCCTACATTTCCTCCCATACAACATTTCAAATGGCGACATGCCAATAGTCGAGTGATAGCTGTTGTTATATGAAAATTCTGCCAATGGTAGATGTAACATCCCAAAAATAATAAAACGAATAAATATAGCGAGACCGGTGATTTAGTCGGAATATTTAAACAAAAGGGAGCGGGATTGGGCTTGGCTCCAACGGGCCAAAGGAAGCCCAAGTATATAAGGGCAAGGGCTGCCCCAAAACATTCATTTCTACCATTCACAAGTTCTAGAGAGAGAGAAGAGAGCTCGGGTCTAGAGAGGGAAAGTGACGGATCGACTCGGGAATTCAGGAGAACGTTGCTGCTGTGCTCGTGATCATCTCCTCCGAATCAGAAATCCAATCCAGGTAAGCGTTCGATCATAATCTGAGTTTTTATGATTTTTTAGGATTTTCAGGTTTTTGCTAAAATGGTAACGATTTTGCGGATGAAACTTGAAAATGAGCTTAGGTATAGCATCTAGAATGAAAACCGAACTTTTTGATCTAAGAAAATTGAGATATTGACTCGATCAGACTCACATGCAAAAACTTCAGATTTTTGGGGAAGACGATATATGCAGACTCATCGAAACTACTTAGTTTCGATATGTGCAGACCCATCGAAACTACTCAGTTTCGATATATGCAGACCCATTGAAACTACCATAGTTTCGATATGAGCCCACGATCCGAAGCTAAGATTACACCTAAGTTACTTATCGAAACTACCAAGTTTCGACATAAGCAACCTATCGAAACTACCAAGTTTCGACATAAGCAACCTATCGAAACTACCAAGTTTCGACATAAGCAACCTATCAAAACTACCAAGTTTCGACATAAGCAACCTATCGAAACTATCAAGTTTCGACATAAGCAAATCCATCGAAACTACTAGGTTCAAGCATAGTAATGTCTAGTGTCATCTAGGAGCACTACCTTAAGTGTATTACTTTATTATACAGATTGTGAGTGACATTAGTGACGCTCAGTAACCAGCTAAGTGTATCTCAGAAACTACTCATTAGGTGAGTTCTATGTGCCCCCTTCTATGTTATGTGCAAACCTTATTAAATGTTTTGGGGCTGAAATGTATACACTAAACGAATAAATGATATGAATGCTAATGTGATCATACGTGATGTACTAATATATATTATATATATATATATATATATATATATATATGAGAATGAATTATAAACAAAGTATGAAACGTATGTTTACAAAGAATGAAGGAAAGAATGGCATAACGTAAATAAATGAAATCTTGCTTTATAATTATTTATATTGCATGTTATGAATGTATGTATACGTTATGGACGGAAACAAAGCTAACGGCTACTTCTGTAGACGGACGACCACGTGAATATTTTGTAACCGGGAAAGAAACGTTCCTTCGCAAGCTAGGACGTATGAAAAGCATAAAAGGGTTGTCGAAGTAAATGCTAATATAGTATAACGGTTGCATAAACAATAGCTCGCGTGGGAAACGGATGCCTTATGGCAGACGGGCGAATATGACGGACTACGACGGTAGGACGGGTAAGACGGACGGCCAAAGGTTGGCCGGACCAAAGTTAAGGCGGACGGTTTCTAGGACCGGACGAGTAAAAGGGCTACGACGGTAGCTCAAGGGCGTATGTCTTTGTGATATACGTACCGTAAGATGGGTTGATCTCCCTTATGTGTATGACCAATGAAAGTTAAGGAAAGAAAAGGTGAATACATATCTATGTAATCACATAAGAATGACGAAAGAAAAGTAAAAGCCATGAATACGTATTTGTAGAAATGTATGTATATAATTATGTATACTTATAAAGAAAAGAATGATCATACTTAATAGTTTTAAACTAGAACTCACCAGCGTTAGCTGACTTTTAGTATACATTTCAGGTACAGAAAGAAAGGGTCGTGCGAAGGCGTGAAGGTTACCCGGCACAAGACTGACATCCCATATTTATATATGTTAAGACAAATGTTATGTACTTAATTTTAAAAGACTTCCGCTGTTATGTCATGTCATGTTACGTTATGTAAATGAATGAATTCGAATGTTTTAAATTTAAGCTCTGTGATTATGACTATGTTTATGAGTAAATCCAACAAGTGAGGTTACCCGGGAAAAGGGGTCTTACAAGTTGGTATCAGAGCAATAGTTTGAGAGATTCAGACATCTCTAAATGTCTGGACTCAAACTGATTATGAGACCAACGCACGGATGTCAGTCATGGGTAACCAATGCCAACGCCAGCACGATAAGTATGTATTGAAGTTAATGCACTTGGATAAGAATAGATATCTTAACTTAGAACAAATAGATGTCAATGTCACAACCGACTTGAAGAGTTTTGAACCCGAAAAGCAATGTAAATTAGTAATCACAAACCGGTCACTGTAATTAATAATTTACCTTGCTCGTACTGTTCCAAACTATGATCTGAAGAAATGACATTGATGTATTCCCTTTATAACTATCAGGAAACTAAGAACTATGGCTGGTGGAGGAAGGACGGGACGCCGAGGCGGTCGCACTGGCCGAGTAGGTAGACCTCCGTTGACCCAAAGATTTGAAGAAGAAGAGAGTGTGCACGCAGAACACACCGAAAGTGTGCACGAAACAGAAGTGAACCCAACTAGGGACGACAATCCAGGGCCTATACAGTTGGAACCCGAAGTCAGGGATGCTATAGCCCGTGAAGTTGTGCTTACTCTAAAGAACATATTGTCTGACCTACTATCTGAGGCACTAAAGAAAAGCAAAGAAGAGGATGAAGGGAACAATGAAGAGAAAATTTATGACAGTGACGGGGATGAAGTAAGAGTGGCATCAAGCAATCGTGGGTGTACTTACAAAGGTTTCAAGGATGGATACCCACCCAAGTTTGATGGTAGCAAGGATTCAGTGGCAACACTCGAATGGATTGAGAGGATGAACGCTGTAATCAACATCAGCGAGTGTCGACCGGACCAGGCGGTTAAATATGTTGCTCATTCTTTCACCAATGAAGCACTAGGTTGGTGGAGGAACATCCAGCGGACAAAGTCCCCAAACGCTCTTGCAAGAATTACATGGGAAGACCTAAAGAAGCTAATAATTCAGAAGTTCTGTCCCCATAATGAAATTGACCGAGTGGAAAATGAATTCCTAAACTTTAAGGCTGGCAACAAGACACACCGCCAGTATACTTCTAGGTTCAATGAGCTAGCTCAACTGGTACCCCACCGGGTGGAGACAGAGGAGCGAATGATCAAGTATTATGTGAAGGGCCTACCTCAAAGGGTCCATGTCCACATGAAAGCCAACCTACCCTAGACCTTCGAGTCGGTAGTGAATCTGAGCGGAATCGTCTACGATGATTATGCCAATGAGGCCCCACCAACAGAGACCCAAAAGAGAAAGTGGGAGACCCGTCTAGAGACACCGGAAGAGGGAACGTAACAACTGAAACTAAGAAGCCAAGGTCGGATGAATATGAAACATGCAAGAAATGTGGAAGGCAACATCTTGGCGAATGTAAAATCGGCACCACCACATGCTATAAGTGCGGGAACCCGGCGCTTCTCTCGAGAATGTGTAAGAAACGTCAAGTGTCAAGTATGTGGATTGTTTGGACATCTGACAAAGAACTGCAGGAATGCCGGCCAATCTGGTTCGGGAAAAGAGAGGGAAAAGGAACAGCCGTAGGCTAGGACTCGAGCCTACGCCCTGACTGAGGAGGAAGCAAGAGGAAACCCTGATGTTGTGTCAGGTACGTTTCTAGTAAATGATGAAAATGCTGCTATTTTATTTGACTCTGGTGCTAGTAAAAGCTTCATATCAAATGCATTTAGTCGTAAACTGGATTGCACTATCAACACCATAGTAAAGGCCTTTAGCGTACAAACTGCCGTGGGTAAAAATTCGACAGTGTTTCAAGTAACAGAGGATTGTATCATAGAAATAGAGGGCCATAAGTTTCCTTCTAGATTATTCCTTCTCACCTTAGGAGGATTCGATATAGTATTGGGTATGGATTGGTTAGCTGCCAACGAAGCTCAAATCATATGTAAACGTAAGAGGATACACCTCAAAGCTCCTAGCGGCAGTCCAATTACGGTTTATGGGGATTGGAATTGCACGATGCCGAACATCATCTCGATGATCAAGTCAGAAAGATACATGAGGCACGGTTGCGAAGCTTATTTGGCATATGTTATTGATGATAGAATGAAAGTGAATGAACTCAAGAATGTACCCGTGGTGTGCAACTTTCCGGAAGTATTCCCTGAGGATCTACCTGGGTTACCACCCGATCGGGAAATAGAATTTCAGATTGACTTATTGCCAGAAGCTGAGCCCGTTGCCAAAGCCCCCTACCGATTGGCTCTGTCAGAAATGAAAGAATTGATGTCTCAACTAGAGGAACTAACAGAAAAGGGATTTATTAGACCGAGCATCTCACCGTGTGTGACATTCCGGATTTTTATTCACGCATTTATAATAAATATCATGTAATCATTTTCAATTAAATGAAAGGCAAGTGTTTTTATTTAATTTTGTACAAAATATATATTTATTTTATGGATCTAAAATAATTAAAATTTTATACGTTTTAAACTTATATAAAATTTTATATAAAAATCTAAATTAAAAGGTTCATATATAAATAAGATGACCTATTTAAATAAAATAATTAACTTTTATAAAAATATTTATAATAACAATAATAATATAAGTTTATAAAATAAAATTGAAATTAAAAAGAAATTTAATTAGTTTATTTTTAAAAAAGTTGAGGGGACTGTTTTGAAAATTTTCAAACTAAAAGGTTTTAAACAAAAACCGGTTAAGGGACTACACATGGCCAAATCAAACCACAAGGACCCATCCGTAATTATCTCAGGGACTTAATTAAAACAGAATCAAACTTCAGGGACCAATTCTGCCATTTTCCAATTCGCAATTCCGGCCGTCTTCCCCATTGACCGACGGTCCGAGCTATTTTTCGGCGACCCACTCGACACGCTTGTTCCCTGCACCTCGACAGCCGAAAAGAGTCTCTCTGACCTCGTCGTCCCCACGCGAACAAAAGTCCTCGACCAATTTGTCGTTTAAACATACGAAAAGCCTGATTGTGTTTGTGGCCGAAAGTCCACGCCACGAATTCGGCCTCGACAAGAAACCTCCATGCCTGAAAGTTGGCTCGACAGTTTCGTCTCGTCCAGACGAGTGTCTGGACATGCTCAATTGCCTATCCCATTATCGGGATCGAGCTCGGCTATAAATAGCTTTTATCGGACCTGCACGAGCTCGCCATCCCCTCTTCACCCACTCTCACTCAAAATTGAAACCAGCACTGGGTTCGTCTTGCTAAAACAAAGCTGTGACTGGATTATAAGGACCCAATTCATCTCGAGTCGTGATTTCTCATTCTTGGTATTTCGGACCTTTGGCCCTGCCGACCAGACCCTTCGCGACCAAGTAGGTACCTCCAATTCGTTTCTTTACCTTCTGTTATCATATGGCAAACTATGCCAATCGAAAGCCCGACCCCAAACCATCGATTACCGGGCAAACCCAATGTCCGGACACTGGGTTGCCGGTTGCCGAGGACCAGCGACCAGTTCGGACACTGGGTTGCCGGTTATCAATTAAACGATACACTCATAACCAGCGATTAGTAGCCCGGCTGGTTATGCGTGTGTGTGTGTTTGTGTCGTAGGTCGCGGGTTCGATTCCGGTTGGCCTTCGGCCCAATTTTTTTTATTCTATTTTATAAAACTTTTAGTTTATTTATTTATTTTATCTCAATTTAATAATTCCTCTATACAATAAAAACTATTACAAATTGTTTGACTCGTTCATTTATTTTTGAAACCATTAAATAACTTTTTATACATATTTAACCCGCCCAAATTTTATAAAAATAATATCCTGTATTTTTATAAACTTGTTAAAAAAGTTTTAACTCACAAAAAAAATATATATATATAATAATAATGATATAAATAAATAAAAAGAAATTTTTATAAAAACATTAAACATACTAACTACTTATTTAAAAATATAATATTTTAACGAGATTAAAAATATATTTTTATAAGTTAAGTTTTACAAAAATCGTTATCATTCTTACTACAATATTTTATACAAATAAATCTTAAGAAATGTTTTTATTTATAAACCTATACATATTTAAATACGAATGCACACATACAAACATACAATAATACCCATTTATCCACATAGGGTTTCAACGTGCTTAGATTTTCAACATCTTTATCACCTACACCCGTGGATTAAAACATCCGCTAGCCAGGTGAGTTACATAGCCCCTATTTTTACATTTCTACATACTTTGGGGTGAAACATTATTTCATGCTACTCAATCAAATTGTTTATACGTGTTATTCATGTGGATTATATGCTTATTATCTTGGGTGTAAACTTATTTATTTTAAACACAAGAAAACCAACAGTAATATTAATAGATCTATTGTGCCTGACCAGCCCACCCGGTTAGGGTGTTTATTACTGCATACTCGGATATAGCCGTGTGTTATATTCAAACATATCGGATATAGTGAGTAACTATATTCAAACATACCGGACCTAGCTGTTGTTCTATGTTCAAGCGCGTCAATCAAGGTTTGAATTGTGCTTAGATAAATGATACAACCATGTATGCTATGTTTAACAAGATAAACAATGAGTTGCAAAACGTTTTCATCTACTATTTATCGGTTCCACTAAACCTATGTACTCACCAACTTTATAGTTGACACTTGATTTAAATAATGTTTCAGGTTCGGATATGTGATTGCTTGCTGAAGATTCTACCACTTAAGAACTTATGGACCTAGTTAATTAAATCAATGTTTTAAAATAGATTAGGTTATTTGAATTTGTATTGTACTTGAATGTTGGTTGTCTTTAATTAAATTAATGAATTATGCAATATTTTAGTTATCATGCGCTTTTTAACAATCATTCCATTGTCCGCCTCGATGATTCCGCCATCGGTCGGGGTGTGACACCGTGGGGCACTCCGGTACTATTAGTAAAGAAGAAGGACGGCAGCATGCGCATGTGCATTGACTACCGTGAGTTGAACAAGAGAACAGTAAAGAACAAATACCCACTGCCTAGAATAGACGACCTTTTTGATCAACTGCAAGGTGCGAGTTGGTTCTCAAAGATCGATCTTAGGTCGGGTTACCATCAGTTGAAAGTAAGAGAAGAAGACGTACCAAAAACCGTGTTTCGCACGCGTTATGGGCATTATGAGTTTCTCGTGATGTCTTTCGGATTGACCAACGCACCAGCAGCGTTTATGGATTTGATGAATAGAGTATGTCGACCCATGTTGGATCGATCAGTGATAGTTTTTATAGACGACAGACTTGTATATTCGAAAAGCGAGGGTGATCACCACTGTCACCTAAGAGAAGTTCTAGAGGTGCTAAAGCAGGAAAAGTTGTTCGCAAAATTCTCCAAATGTGCGTTCTGGCTTAGGGAAGTCCAATTCCTATGTCATGTAATAAACCCAAACGGCATCATGGTGGATCCTGCAAAGATCGAGACAGTAAAGGAATGGAACGTCCCAAAGACACCAACAGAGATACGAAGTTTTCTGGGATTGGCGGGCTACTATCGAAGGTTCATTCAATATTTTTCAAGAATAGCCTTGCCACTAAATAAGTTGACACGGAAGGAAGTGAAGTATGAATGGGGTCAAACCCAAAACAACGCGTTTGAAGAACTTAAGGCACGATTAACCCAAGCTCCAGTCTTAACTCTACCTGAGGGAAACGAAGACTTGGTAGTCTATTCTGACGCTTCGGGGCGGGGTTTTGGGTGAGTACTTATGCAACGAGGAAAGGTAATTGCTTACGCATCGTGGCAACTAAAGATTCACGAGGTTAACTACCCAACACACGATTTAGAATTAGCATCAGTAGTTTTCGCGTTGAAAATATGGAGGCACTATCTGTATGGAGTCAAATGCACCATTTACTCCGATCACAAAAGCCTGAAGTACTTTTTCGGGCAAAAGGAATTAAACATGAGACAAAGGAGGTGGTTAGAGCTACTGAAGGACTATGACTGTGAGATATTGTACCATCCAGGCAAAGCAAACGTGGTGGCTGACGCTTTAAGCAGAAAGGAAGAATCGGAACCTATACAGATCAAAGCGTGTCAGCTGATTATAACACCAGATTTGATGAGTGAAATATCAAAGGCACAAGACGAAGCGCTATTAGAAGGAAGTATAAAACGGGAAAGAATAGTAGGACAACAAGGGAATTTGGATGCAAATGCATACGGTGTACGAACTAGGTTTGGCCGAATGTGGATACCTAAGATTGGCGAGCTTAGAGCCAAAATACTCGATGAGGCCCATAAGTCTCGCTATTCTATCCACCACGGGACAAACAAAATGTATCAAGACTTGAAGAAAGAATACTGGTGGCCTGGCATGGCATGAAGAATGATGTGACAGAATACGTGAGCAAGTGCCTAACGTGTTCTCTAGTTAAGGCCGAGCACCAGAAACCATGCGGTAAAATGCAACCTCTACCAATACCGGAGTGGAAGTGGGAGGAGATCACGATGGACTTCATTACCAAGCTACCGTGAATAGCTAAAGGCAATGATACCATTTGGGTGATCGTCGACCGCTTGACGAAAAGTGCTCACTTCTTTCCAATACGTGAGACTTCCTCGTCAGAAAGACTAGCAGAAATATTTATCAAGGAAGTTGTGAGCAGACATGGTATGCCGCTGTCGATTGTGTCCGACAGGGATACTAGATTCACGTCAAGGTTTTGGAGGAAATTCAATGAAGCAATGGGCACTAGACTGAACATCAGCACCGCTTACCACCCCCAAACCAATGGACAATAGGAAAGGACTATTCAGACCTTGGAGGACATGCTTAGGGCCTGTATCATTGACTTCGGTGGGAGCTGGGACAGCCATCTACCATTGGCAGAATTTTCATATAACAACAGCTATCACTCGACTATTGGCATGCCGGCATTTGAAATGTTGTATAGGAGGAAATGTAGGACCCCGGTTTGTTGGGGGGGAAATTGGACAGATGGATTTTGCAAGTCTCGAAGTGGTCAAAGCTACTTCCGAGAAATTTGATCAAATCAAGGCTCAAATGAAAGCCACAAAAGACAGACAGAAATCATATGCGGATAAGAGAAGAAGGGAGTTAGAGTTTCAAGTAGGGGACATGGTACTGTTAAAGGTATCACCATGGAAAGGAATCATCCGATTCAGAAAGCGTGGCAAACTAAGTCCAAGGTTTGTCGGACCTTTCAAGATTCTAGCGAGAGTGGGTCAAGTTGCTTACAGACTCGACCTACCCGTTGAGCTTAGTGGAATACACCCTACGTTCCACGTGTCACACTTACGCAAGTGCCTAGCTGACGACACAGCTCACATACCTTACGATAAGATCGAGGTGGATAACAGTCTGAATTATGTCGAGGAACCAATAGCCATTCTTGACCGAGCTGAGAAACGACTACGCAATAAGTCAATCCCATTAGTAAAAGTACAATGGAAATACAGAAAGGGTTCAGAAGCTACTTGGGAAAAAGAAGACGAAATGAGAGGACTATATCCCCAGCTGTTTAACGATTAGCAGGTTTCGAGGACGAAACCTTTCTAAGGATGGTAGACTTGTAACATCCCAAAAATAATAAAACGAATAAATATAGCGAGACCGGTGATTTAGTCGGAATATTTAAACAAAAGGGAGCGGGCTTGGGCTCGACTCCAACGGGTCGAAGGAAGCCCAAGTATATAAGGGCAAGGGCTGCCCCAAAACATTCATTTCCACCATTCACAAGTTCTCAGGAGAGAGAAGAGAGCTCGGGTCTAGAGAGAGAAAGTGACGGATCAACTCGGGAATTCAGGAGAACGTTGCTGCTGTGCTCGTGATCATCTCCTCCGAATCAGAAATCCAATCCAGGTAAGCGTTCAATCATAATCTGAGTTTTTATGATTTTTTTTAGGATTTTCGGGTTTTGGCTAAAAAGGTAACGATTTTGCGGATGAAACTTGAAAATGAGCTTAGGTATAGCATCTAGAATGAAAACCTAACGTTTTGATCTAAGAAAATTGAGATATTGACTCGATCATACTCACATGCAAAAACTTCAGATTTTTGGGGAAGACGATATATGCAGACCCATCGAAACTACTTAGTTTCGATATGTGCAGACCCATCGAAACTACTTAGTTTCGATATGTACAGACCCATCGAAACTACTCAGTTTCGATATATGCAGACCCATCAAAACTACCATAGTTTCGATATGAGCCCACGATCCGAAGCTAAGATTACACCTAAGTTACTTATCGAAACTACCAAGTTTCGACATAAGCAACCTATCGAAACTACCAAGTTTCGACATAAGCAACCTATCGAAACTACCAAGTTTCGACATAAGCAACCTATCGAAACTACCAAGTTTCAACATAAGCAACCTATCGAAACTTGATAGTTTCGACATAAGCAAATCCATCGAAACTACTAGGTTCAAGCATAGTAATGTCTAGTGTCATCTAGGAGCACTACCTTACGTGTATGACTTTATTATACAGATTGTGAGTGACATTAGTGACGCTCAGTAACCAGCTAAGTGTATCTCAGAAACTACTCATTAGGTGAGTTCTATGTGCCCCCTTCTATGTTATGTGCAAACCTTATTAAATGTTTTGGGGCTGAAATGTATACACTAAACGAATAAATGATATGAATGCTAATGTGATCATACGTGATGTACTAATATATATTTTATATATATATGAGAATGAATTATAAACAAAGAATGAAACGTATGTTTACAAAGAATGAAGGAAAGAATGGCATAACGTAAATAAATGAAATCTTGCTTTATAATTATTTATATTGCATGTTATGAATGTATGTATACGTTATGGACGGAAACGAAGCTAACGGCTACTTCTGTAGACGGACGACCACGTGACTATTTTCCAACCGGGAAATAAACGTTCCTTCGCAAGCTAGGACGTATGAAAAGCATAAAAGGGCGGTCAAAGTAAATGCTAATATAGTACAACGGTTGCATAAACAATAGCTCGCGTGGGAAACGGATGCCTTATGGCAGACGGGCGAATATGACGGACTACGACGGTAGGACGGGTAAGACGGACGGCCGAAGTGTAAGGCCCCTTTTCCCGGGTAACCTCACTTGTTGGATTTACTCATAAACATAGTCATAATCACTGAGCTTAAATTT
This sequence comes from Smallanthus sonchifolius, assembly GCA_023525975.1. Taxonomy (NCBI): domain Eukaryota; kingdom Viridiplantae; phylum Streptophyta; class Magnoliopsida; order Asterales; family Asteraceae; genus Smallanthus; species Smallanthus sonchifolius. Next base: position 33,816,990 of record CM042045.1, read on the forward strand.
AAAACATTCGAATTCATTCATTACATAACGTAACATGACATGACATAACAGGGGAAGTCTTTTAAAATTAAGTACATAACATTTGTCTTAACATATATAAACATGGGATGTCAGTCTTGTGCCGGGTAACCTTCACGCCTTCGCACGACCCTTCCTCTCTGTACCTAAAATGTATACTAAAAGTCAGCTAACGCTGGTGAGTTCTAGTTTAAAACTATTAAGTATGATCATTCTTTTCTTTATAAGTATACATAATTATATACATACATTTCTACAAATACGTATTCATAGCTTTTACTTTTCTTTCTTCATTCTTATGTGATTACATAGATATGTATTCACCTTTTCTTTCTTCATTCTTATGTGATTACATAGATATGTATTCACCTTTTCTTTCTTCATTCTTATGTGATTACATAGATATGTATTCACCTTTTCTTTCTTTAACATTCATTGGTCATACACATAAGGGTGATCAACCCATCTTACGGTACGTATATCACAAAGACATACGCCCTTGAGCTACAGTCGTAGCCCTTTTACTCGTCCGGTCCTAGAAACCGTCCGCCTTAACTTTGGTCCGGCCAACCTTCGGCCGTCCGTCTTACCCGTCCTACCGTCGTAGTCCGTCATATTCGCCCGTCTGCCATAAGGCATCCGTTTCCCACGCGAGCTATTGTTTATGCAACCGTTATACTATATTAGCATTTACTTCGACCGCCCTTTTATGCTTTTTATACGTCCTAGCTTGCGAAGGAACGTTTCTTTCCCGGTTGCAAAATAGTCACGTGGTCATCCGTCTACAGAAGTAGCCGTTAGCTTCGTTTCCGTTCATAACGTATACATACATTCATAACATGCAATATAAATAATTATAAAGCAAGATTTCATTTATTTACGTTATGCCATTCTTTCCTTCATTCTTTGTAAACATACGTTTCATACTTTGTTTATAATTCATTCTCATATATATATATAAAATATATATTAGTACATCACGTATGATCACATTAGCATTCATATCATTTATTCATTTAGTGTATACATTTCAGCCCCAAAACATTTAATAAGGTTTGCACATAACATAGAAGGGGGCACATAGAACTCACCTTATGAGTAGTTTCTGAAATACACTTAGCTGGTTACTGAGCGTCACTAATGTCACTCACGATCTGTATAATAAAGTCATCCACATAAAGTAGTGTTCCTAGTTGACACTAAACATTGCTAAGCTCGAACCCAGTAGTTTCGATAGGTAGTTTATATCGAAACTATGGTAGTTTCGGGTCATAGTTCATATCGAAACTAGAGTAGTTTCGGATCATGGTTCATATCGAACTAGAGTAGTTTCGGGTCGTGGTTCATATCGAACTATGTGCTCAATAGAAACTACTTTGTTCAATAGAAACTACTTTGTTCAATAGAAACTATTTTGTTCAATCGAAACTACTTTGTTCAATCGAAACTATTTTGTTCAATTGAAACTACTTGTTCAATAGAAACTAATCTGTTCAATAGAAACTACTTTGTTCAATAGAAACTACTTTCTTCAATAGAAACTATTTGTTCAATAGAAACTATTTTGTTCAATCGAAACTACTTTGTTCAATCGAAACTATTTTGTTCAATCGAAACTACTTGTTCAATCGAAACTACTTGTTCAATAGAAACTAATATGTTCAATAGAAACTATTTTGTTCAATAGAAACTATTTTGTTCAATAAAAACTAATTTCTTCAATAGAAACTAGTATCTTAAGAACAAATTCGGATCTGATCTTTAAATATGTAAAGCTTCCAACTTTAATCGTTCAAAAGACTTGATATCATCATATATCCGTAACTCATATACCACTCTTTGCTAAAAGCGTAAACTTTATGTAAAGTTGTTACCTTTGTAAGATTTTGCTGACAAGCACACGAGTAGCTCAAAACTATAGCAAACGAACTCCGATTGAGATGATTCAAGCGTCTATGGAACCGTCTCGATGATATCTACCAGATCCCCACTTAGCCTCCACTGGAAACCACCTCCGACGTCGCCGGAAAACCGGAATAGTCGCCGGAATCTCTTAAAAATTGCTGTACTGTTTGTGACAGCAAAACCCGACCTCCAGTCATCCAAATCAAAAACCCGACGGTGGAAGTCTTCCTTTATGTTCTATGAAGCTCCAGTAAAATTTTGAGAATGATCCGACGGTTAAATCTCCTAGGATCATCCGATCTTTGAAGTGGTGTACCCTAAAAACGGGATTTCTTCCCTTCTTCTCTTTTCTCTTTTCTTTTGGTCTAAATATGGAGGACAAAAATAGGTGGGTTGCACCTATTTAAGCCTACTAATATAACCCTAGCTTCCTTTTCAATTCATTTATTTTTTTACGTTTTCTACCCCAGACTTTACTTTAAATTACAATTTCATTTTTTTTATTTGCTTCTGAAAACGGGATGTTACAAGTCTACCCAACTTACAAAAGGTTTCGTCCTCGAAACCTGTTACAAGTAAAATGTTGAGGGCATACTTCTCTCATCTGTGCTTTGGCTTCTCAAATAGTAGTTCTGATCCCTGTCTATATTTCCAGTATACTTTAAACTTTTCGGATTACATGGCTGCGTATACGCTTCCCTCTCTTGTCTAGGATTTCCACGTGCTCTTCAATGTAGTTCAAATTGTTACCTACCTTGATGTCCATAATTTGCACATGTGCTGATTTTCAATCTCGTGCCGATTCATTCACGAGTTCTTTTCACAACATTGACATGAATTGTGTGTCTCAGTTAGGTACAATCGACAATGGTACCCAATTTCGTGCTATCATCACACTAATGACTACTCTGGCTAACTCTTCTGATGAACTCTCTTCAACACTTTGGAGTGTTTCTTTGGTAATCTTAATCCCAGTTGAAATCCCGTGTTTTATGTAGTAGATAAATTGGGATGTTACACTCCATAAACACTTCGGATGTTATATTAAATAGTAAACCCTACTTCACTCTTATGCAGATCTCGTGGGTGGACTTAACTTGAATCCACCAAGTACTTGCGTAGATTTGTCATGCCAAGCGGCCATGAACTTGTTTCAACATTTAGAAATCCTAGTATCCTTGTTGAAATTGTCCACTATGTTCTTTAGGCAGTTGCTATCAACCTCTTTCTAAGTTGCTTTGGTCATTACGTGCACCTCATAAATTATACTTGGTGTATTCGCCCACGAAGGGCCATACTATGTCGTTCCCAAATGAATCATACTATTTTACTCCCAAATGAGTTCTACTATCTCGTTCCCGAATGAACCATATCATTTCGTTCCCGTATGAAGCATTATGTTCTGTTCCCGAAGGAACCATATTATTTTGTCCTCGTAGGAACCATTCCGTTGCGTTCCTGAAGGAACCATATTGTTTTGTTCCCAAAGGAACCATAATTTCGTTCCCGAAGGAACCATATGAAGCATTACTCTATCGTATTCAAACTTGTCGGGACGGTACTCATTCAGACGAAACACTAGGTATACAATTCTTACATTCCTATTCCTGTACACGAAACTCCCTTCTTGTCTTTCTTTAAAACATAGTCGTCATGGTTTACCCTTCTCATTATTAATCTATCGCGCACCATTCTTCCTTCATATCATTAAATGGTCTTAGGGATTGGTATCCCTTGTGACCTAAGCATACATTTTCTAACTTTTCATGATCGTTAACATTTTCTGTATGTGATAATTTTAGGATTTCGTTCATAGGTTTCATTACGGATAGATGACACGTGTGGTGATACTCGATCATTCCTTCCCTTTCTAGTCTCATTGTGTTCCTTATTGGCTTTTCAATTTGAGTAGTCACGTTCTATTGTCTTGTCTTAATCACTGTAGAGTGCTTTCTGACTCTTAAGTCCTTTCTAGTACTCATTTCTTTCTTCACATCATTGTTCAGAACTTGAACTTCACAATTATTCTAAACATTCAAACTCTAGGTTGGATCTGTTTTCATTTGGTTTTGCCTGCACGCCCTAATTAGCATCGTGGTTCCAGTCATTTGTTGTCGTTGATATATCTATTTTCTCATCTCAGTGAATACTCTTAGTAGTTTATCTAAGATTGTATTCTTCATGGAAAAATGTCATTTGTGCATTCGAGTACTCGTATTTTCTTTGAACATATAGTTGTGTGGTTATTTTATTCATTTTTTTTATGTACACTTGACCGTAGGTCCACGGTCATTCATCGTATCGCGTTTGCTTTAAGCATTGACAATTCAAGTTCAGAAGCAGTTTCTAAACGTATGTTCATCTAACATATGTAGTACTTACATCTCGTGCTAAGTTGTGATCCTTGACAGCTACTTTCTCAATTTGAATCAAACAAGTGTTGAGTTCTTCAAATTCTACTTAATCAGTCTCGTCGTTAGCGGTTTGTCATGCGAAGTAATCTTCTCACTGGGCTTGAAAGGCTCTCTTATCGTCCTCATACTAATTCTCTTTCGGTGCAATCTTTCATGTTCCTTTGTCTTTGCTTGACTAACTACTTTGTTAGTTGTTGCATCTGGTTCCGAACCAGGTCTCTTCAGTCTTTCTAAACTTGTTCCTTTGTGTTACTCAACTTCAGCAACTCCATTTAAAGCCTCGTTCCTTCTCGTTCCACCTTTGTTATGCCGTTGTTGTCATCATTCGTCTTGCTAATCTGTTGCGATCATCATTACTTAAGTGACTAATCTCATAGTCCTGCTTGGAGTGATTTAATTGTTTTTGGTGACATGTGTATTAATCTACATGATAAGGTTCATCAGTGTGCACAACCACATGTAAATTTACAATTACGTGGATCCTGACGTAATTTCCAACTTACCTTACTTGTGAATTCCAGACTCGTCTTATAAGGCTTCATAATTTAAATGTCTTCTATAAACGGTGTTTAATCCATGTATCCTTCTTCCCTTTCTGAACTACTTGTTGATGGAAGTCATTCGTGAATGTTCGTTATTAGTCTACTCGGACCGTTGATATTCCATCATCTTTGTTTCTTTGTGGTTTATTGAACTTTTGCTCGTTGTTTGTGATTCACCTCACATGGATCTCACCGTTTTTATAATGTGTGTGCATTTCGTAGTATTAGACTAACATCCCATTCACTCTCTATGGTGAGTACATACGACAGATGACAAATCGAGACACCCTTACACAGTAAAAGATTGATAACAGTAGCTACGTGTTATTATTAATCATTTACTGTACTCATGTGCTCAAATTGTCTACCATCTTATGTCCTATGTGTAACTATTCATATCAGTAGTGATATTGGTAACTAAGGCATGTGTCCTATGCTAAGACATCTACCCTGAGTAATATATATTGACATTGATACTTATTTACTTGTTTTGGCGTTGGCGTTGGCTACCCGTACTGACATCCTTGCGTTGGTCCCATTATCAGCTTGAGTCTAGACATTTAGGGATGTCTAAATCTCTCAAACTATTGCTCTGATACCAACTTGTAAGGCCCCTTTTCCTGGGTAACCTCACTTGTTGGATTTACTCATAAACATAGTCATAATCACTGAGCTTAAATTTAAAACATTCGAATTCATTCATTACATAACGTAACATGACATGACATAACAGCGTAAGTCTTTTAAAATTAAGTACATAACATTTTTCTTAACATATATAAACATGGGATGTCAGTCTTATGCCGGGTAACCTTCACGCCTTCGTACGACCCTTCCTTTCTGTACCTGAAATGTATACTAAAAGTCAGCTAACGCTGGTGAGTTCTAGTTTAAAACTATTAAGTATGATCATTCTTTTCTTTATAAGTATACATAATTATATACATACATTTATACAAATACGTATTCATAGCTTTTACTTTTCTTTCTTCATTCTTATGTGATTACATAGATATGTATTCACCTTTTCTTTCTTCATTCTTATGTGATTACATAGATATGTATTCACCTTTTCTTTCTTCATTCTTATGTGATTACATAGATATGTATTCACCTTTTCTTTCTTTAACATTCATTGGTCATACACATAAGGGTGATCAACCCATCTTACGGTACGTATATCACAAAGACATACGCCCTTGAGCTACCGCCGTAGCCCTTTTACTCGTCCGGTCCTAGAAACCGTCCGCCTTAACTTCGTTTCGGCCAACCTTCGGCCGTCCGTCTTACCCGTCCTACCGTCATAGTCCGTCATATTCGCTCGTCTGCCATAAGGCATCCGTTTCCCACGCGAGCTATTGTTTATGCAACCGTTATACTATATTAGCATTTACTTCGACCGCCCTTTTATGCTTTTTATACGTCCTAGCTTGCGAAGGAACGTTTCTTTCCCGGTTGCAAAATAGTCACGTGGTCGTCCGTCTACAGAAGTAGCCGTTAGCTTCGTTTCCATCCATAACGTATGCATACATTCATAACATGCAATATAAATAATTATAAAACAAGATTTCATTTATTTACGTTATGCCATTCTTTCCTTCATTCTTTGTAAACATACGTTTAATTCTTTGTTTATAATTCATTCTCATATATATATAAAATATATATTAGTACATCACGTATGATCACATTAGCATTCATACTATTTATTCATTTAGTGTATACATTTCAGCCCCAAAACATTTAATAAGGTTTGCACATAACATAGAAGGTGGCACATAGAACTCACCTGATGAGTAGTTTCTGAAATACACTTAGCTGGTTACTGAGCGTCACTAATGTCACTCACGATCTGTATAATAAAGTCATCCACGTAAGGTAGTGTTCCTAGTTGACACTAAACATTGCTAAGCTCGAACCCAGTAGTTTCGATAGGTAGTTTATATCGAAACTATGGTAGTTTCGGGTCATAGTTCATATCGAAACTAGAGTAGTTTCGGATCATGGTTCATATCGAACTAGAGTAGTTTCGGGTCGTGGTTCATATCGAACTATGTGCTCAATAGAAACTACTTTGTTCAATAGAAACTACTTTGTTCAATAGAAACTATTTTGTTCAATCGAAACTACTTTGTTCAATCGAAACTATTTTGTTCAATCGAAACTACTTGTTCAATAGAAACTAATATGTTCAATAGAAACTACTTTGTTCAATAGAAACTACTTTCTTTAATAGAAACTATTTGTTCAATCGAAACTATTTTGTTCAATCGAAACTACTTTGTTCAATCGAAACTATTTTGTTCAATCGAAACTACTTGTTCAATCGAAACTATTTGTTCAATAGAAACTAATATGTTCAATAGAAATTACTTTGTTCAATAGAAACTACTTTCTTCAATAGAAACTATTTGTTCAATAGAAACTATTTTGTTCAATAGAAACTACTTTCTTCAATAGAAACTATTTGTTCAATAGAAACTAGTATCTTAAGAACAAATTCGGATCTGATCTTTAAATATGTAAAGCTTCCAACTTTAATCGTTCAAAAGACTTGATATCATCATATATCCGTAACTCATATACCACTCTTTGCTAAAAGCGTAAACTTTATGTAAAGTTGTTACCTTTGTAAGATTTTGCTGACAAGCATACGAGTAGCTCAAAACTATAGCAAACGAACTCCGATTGAGATGATTCAAGCGTCCTCGGAACCGTCTCGATGATATCTACCAGATCCCCACTTAGCCTCCACTGGAAACCACCTCCGACATCGCCGAAAAACCGGAACAGTCGCCGGAATCTCTTAAAAATCGTTGTACTGTTTGTGACAGCAAAACCCGACCTCCAGTCATCCAAATCAAAAACCCGACGGTAGAAGTCTTCCTTTATGTTCTATGAAGCTCCAGTAAAATTTTGAGAATGATCCGACGATTAAATCTCCTAGGATCATCCGATCTTTGAAGTGGTGTACCCTAAAAACGGGATTTCTTCCCTTCTTCTCTTTTCTCTTTTCTTTTGGTCTAAATATGGAGGACAAAAATAGGTGGGTTGCACCTATTTAAGCCTACTAATATAACCCTAGCTTCCTTTTCAATTCATTTATTTTTTTACGTTTTCTACATCAGACTTTACTTTAAATTACAATTTCATTTTTTTTATTTGCTTCTGAAAACGGGATGTTACACGAAGGTTGGCCGGACCAAGGTTAAGGCGGACGATTTCTAGGACCGGACGAGTAAAAGGGCTACGACGGTAACTCAAGGGCGTATTTCTTTGTGATATACGTACCGTAAGATGGGTTGATCACCCTTATGTGTATGACCAATGAAAGTTAAGGAAAGAAAAGGTGAATACATATCTATGTAATCACATAAGAATGAAGAAAGAAAAGTAAAAGCCATGAATACGTATTTGTAGAAATGTATGTATATAATTATGTATACTTATAAAGAAAAGAATGATCATACTTAATAGTTTTAAACTAGAACTCACCAGCGTTAGCTGACTTTTAGTTTACATTTCAGGTACAGAAAGGAAGGGTCGTGCGAAGGCGTGAAGGTTACCCGGCACAAGACTGACATCCCATATTTATATATGTTAAGGCAAATGTTATGTACTTAATTTTAAAAGACTTCCACTGTTATGTCATGTCATGTTACATTATGTAAATGAATGAATTCGAATGTTTTAAATTTAAGCTTAGTGATTATGACTATGTTTATGAGTAAATCCAACAAGTGAGGTTACCCGGGAAAAGGGGCCTTTGTGAGGCCCCAAACCCGGGAGGCCCCACGCGTTGGATTTACTCGTTCACAAACAGTTCTCAAACTAGAATATCAAATAACGCAGCGGAAAATTTCATTTCAAACATAACATTACATCGTTTAACATGCGGAAGCGTAACATTTTCAAATACATGTACATAACAAAAACAACTCGTAACGGGATGCCAGTCTTCATAACATCCGGGTAACTCCTCAAGCCGCCCAGCATCACCATCCATCATCATAACTTCCTTAACCTGAATGTGCATACTAAAAAGGTCAGCTACGCTGGTGAGTTCTAGTTTTAACATAAGTCATTAACATCAAATATTTGCCAAAAACATAACATCATACTTTATTTAATAAAAGCGTACATAAAACATGCAATAACTTAACATCATCAAAACATCGTAACATAACATCGTAACAATAGTCAATATGAACCGAATCTGCGCCTTCTCGTAACCGTCAAATCCTTACATCGCATACCAGCGGATGAACTTAAGGCTCGCTACCTCTAAGTCATCCGTCATCCAGGTCTCCTAAGGCTCGTTACCTCTAGGTGGACCAAACATACGTCTCCTAAGGCTCGTTACCTCTAGGTAGACTAAACATACGTCTCCTAAGGCTCGTTACCTCTAGGAAGACTAAACATACGTCTCCTAAGGCTCGTTACCTCTAGGAAGACTAAACATACCATAGGCAATATTTCCCCGCAAGGAATAGTACCTTCCATCGGGATCCCGGTAATCCCATGGGTGACCGTCGTCACCCCATCCTCAACCAGTTGTACAACCGTTAGCCAGCCACAAAGGCCCCCCGTAAGGTAAGGCCAATACATACATACATACATACTCTAGCTCCCGTAGGAACTTGTGGCAGATTCGTTCATTCGTGACTTTCATAAAAACCTTTACCTCGTTTTAGTTAAAGCATTCGTACGTTTTATTAAATAACACTTCATTCGTAAACCTTTCACAACTTCGTTTGGCAAAATATTTTATAAACATCATCTCGTAAACCTCGTTTCGTAAACATCTCATTAACTCGTTTCGTCTTCCCCTTTCGGAAGCATCGTTCATAAACCTCGTTTCGTAAACCTCGTTTCATAAACCTCGTTTCGTATGTATGCACACCAGCCCAAAACATTTAATTAAAACATTAAAAGAAGGGCTTCTAGAACTCACCTTATAAGCTAGTCTCGGTTGTCCTAAACAAAGGTCCAACAACGTCACTTCCGATCTGAATTGATTAATTAAATACACATCAGACCTAAATCCCGACTCTAACGGTTTACTCGTTCTGTTACAGGTGAATACACTGACTTCACTTACTGATGCAGACCTATCGAAACTACTTAGTTTCGATACCTGCAGGCCCCTCGAAACTTCTAGTTTCGATACCTGCAGGCCCCTCGAAACTTCTAGTTTCGACAACTGCAGGTCACTCGAAACTTCTAGTTTCGACAACTGCAGGTCACTCGAAACTTCTAGTTTCGACAACTGCAGGTCACTCGAAACTTCTAGTTTCGACAACTGCAGGTCACTCGAAACTTCTAGTTTCGACACCTGCAGGCCACTCGAAACTTCTAGTTTCGACACCTGCAGGCCACTCGAAACTCTAGTTTCGATACCTGCAGAACTCAGCTATCTTCCCCAAAAACCCTAACTTTCGCATGCAGGTCCGATCTTGTCAAGATCCGGACTTTTTGTATTCAAAACGTGTATTTTCCTTTCGTGATTCCAGATTTATAACCCTTTCCTCATTTGGTTTATAAAAACCCGTCATTTTCACAAAAATACCCGAAAACCCAAAAACGAACAAAAACTCAGATTTGGTTCGGGTGTTACCTGATTTCGAGATTCTGATCCGGAGGTTTTGCTCACGAGTTCAGTAGCAACAAGCTCCTTCAATCTCGGGTCGATCCGCCAACTTTCTCTCTCTACGGTTTCTCTCTCTAGATTCTTGCAAATGAGAGAAATGGTGTGTGTGTTGGCTATTTAAAGGGAGGAAACCCCCCTTCCTTCAAGTTTGCCGGCCCAACCGGCCCGGCTCGTTACGTCTCGTTCTTTTATCCCGTTCGTCCCGGTTCAACCCGTTATTTAAAATCCTCATTTATTTTGGGATGTTACAAGTCTACCCCCCTTACAATAGGTTTCGTCCTCGAAACCTATCATAAGTCAAACAGTTGAGGGTACGACTCCTTCATTTCCGTCTCCGTTTCCCATGTAGCTTCCGATCCCTTCCGGTGCTTCCACTGGACTTTAACCAACTGGATAGCTTTGTTACGTAAACGTTTCTCTTTCCTGTCTAGGATGGCCACAGGTTCTTCGATGTAGTTAAGGCTGTTGTCGACCTCGATGTCCGTAAGTGGTACGTGAGCCGCTTCATCCGCCAAACACTTTCGCAAGTGTGATACATGGAAGGTAGGATGAATCCCACTTAACTCATCAGGCAATTCCAACCGATAAGCGACTTCACCAACCCGTGCCATAATCCTGAATGGTCCGATAAACCTCGGACTTAACTTTCCTCTCTTCCTGAATCGTATGATTCCCTTCCAGGGCGACACTTTCAACATTACTCTGTCCCCAACATTAAATTCAATAGGCCTTCGTCGTCTATCCGCGTAGGATTTCTGACGATCTTGGGCGGCCTTCATTCGTGCTTTGATCTGATCAAACCTTTCCGACGTTTCTTTTACAACTTCAAGACTTCCCAATTCCTTCTGTCCAATCTCACCCCAACAAACCGGGGTCCTGCATCTCCTCCCATACAACATTTCATAAGGTGGCATGCCTATCGTCGTGTGATGACTGTTGTTGTAGGAGAATTCGGCTAACGGCAGATGACTGTCCCAACTGCCACCGAAGTCGATAATACAAGCACGAAGCATATCCTCCAATGTTTGAATGGTCCTTTCGGACTGACCATCCGTTTGCGGGTGGTATGCCGTGCTGATATTAAGTCTCGTACCCATCGCCTCGTGAAATCTTTTCCAGAACCTCGATGTGAATCGTGTGTCCCGGTCGGATACAATCGTTAAAGGCATCCCGTGCCGTGCTACTACTTCATTAATAAATACTTCTGCTAATCTTTCCGACGAGAACGTCTCGCGAATAGGTAGAAAATGAGCACTCTTCGTTAAACGGTCCACAATTACCCAAATGGTGTCATGACCTTTAGCTGTGCGAGGTAGCTTGGTTATGAAGTCCATTGTAATGTGTTCCCACTTCCATTCCGGTATCTCAAGTGGTTGAATTTTCCCATACGGTTTCTGGTGTTCGGCCTTCACTTGTGAGCAAGTCAAGCACTTGCTTACGTATTTCGTCACTTCGTGTTTCATCCCAGGCCACCAGTATTCCTTCTTCAGATCTTGGTACATTTTGTTGGTACCGGGATGGATAGAGTAACGAGACTTATGAGCCTCATCCAAGATTTTGGTCCTAAGCTCGCCACCCATAGGTATCCATACTCGACCAAAACGTGTCCTAACACCAAGGGTGTTATATTCCAACTTGTCCTGTTGGCCAACCATCCTTTCTTTCTTTATATTTTCTTCCTTCAAAGCTTCATCTTGAGCTCTTTCGATTTCCCTCATCACATCCGATGTTACCACCAACTGGCAAGCTTTCACTCTAATAGGAGTAGGCACATCCTTTCGGCTTAGAGCGTCAGCCACCACGTTTGCCTTTCCAGGATGGTACATTATTTCACAGTCATAGTCCTTCAGGAGTTCCAACCACCTCCTCTGCCTCATATTAAGCTCCTTTTGTTCGAAGAAGTACTTCAAACTTTTGTGGTCGGAGTAAATAGTAAACTTTACCCCGTACAGGTAGTGCCTCCATATTTTCAATGCAAATACGACAGCAGCAAGTTCCAAATCGTGAGTCGGATAGTTGACTTCGTGAACTTTCAACTGCCGCGACGCATATGCAATCACTCTACCGCGTTGCATCAACACACACCCTAATCCCTGACCCGACGCGTCAGAGTATACCACCAGGTCTTCACTGCCCTCGGGAAGGGCCAAGACTGGAGCTTGGGTTAGCTTTTCTTTTAACTCCTTAAATGCCTCATCCTGCTTCGGACCCCATTCGTACTTTTCTTCCTTTCGTGTCAACTTTGTCAATGGCGAAGCTATTTTCGAGAAATCCTGAATGAATCTCCGATAGTAGCCTGCCAACCCTAAGAAACTGCGGATCTCCGTTGGCGTCTTAGGAATATCCCAGTCCCTTACCGTCGTTATCTTTGCTGGGTCTACCATAATGCCGTTCGGGTTAATGACGTGACCTAGGAATTGGACTTCCCTAAGCCAGAACGCGCATTTGGAGAACTTAGCATACAACTTCTCCTTCTTTAGAGCTTCCAACACTTCCTTCAAATGACAAGCGTGATCACCCTCATTCTTGGAGTAGACGAGGATATCATCAATGAACACAATTACCGATCGGTCCAGCATCGGTCGACACACCCTATTCATCAAATCCATGAACGCTGCGGGGGCGTTCGTCAATCCGAAAGACATTACGCGGAACTCGAAATGTCCATAACGCGTGCGAAATGCAGTTTTCGGTATGTCTTCTTCCCTCACCTTCAACTGATGGTACCCGGACCGAAGGTCGATTTTCGAGAACCAACTTGCGCCTTGCAATTGATCAAACAGGTCATCGATCCTTGGTAAAGGGTACTTGTTCTTTACCGTTCGTTTGTTCAACTCGCGATAATCGATACACATTCTCATCGAACCGTCTTTCTTTTTCACAAACAACACCGGAGCACCCCACGGCGAGATGCTTGGTTGGATAAATCCTTTCTCAAGTAACTCGTCTAGTTGTGCCATTAATTCTTTCATTTCCACTGGTGCTAGTCGATATGGAGCCTTAGCCACGGGCTGGGCATCTGGTACTAAGTCGATTCGAAATTCAATCTCTCTATCGGGTGGTATCCCAGGCAACTCCTCTGGAAACACCTCCGGGTACTCGCGTACCACGGGTACATCGTCCAGTTCTTTCACTTCCTTACACTTGTCAATTACGTATACCAGATAAGCCTCGCATCCGCGCCTCAAGTAATCTGCTGCCTTAATCATCGAGATGACGTTGGGCATCGGGGCATCGCGATCCCCAAGTACTTCCACTTCGCTACCATCCGGAGCCTTGAGTCGGATTATCTTTCGTTTGCATATAATTTGAGCCTCGTTGGCAGTTAACCAATCCATACCTAACACGACATCAAACCCTCCCAAAACCATAACAAATAATCTGACGGGAAATCTATGGCCTTCTATCTTTATCGTGGAATCGTTAACTACTTCGGTTACTCTTGCAATTCTACCCTCAGCGGTTTCTACATTAAAGGCTCGTTCTACTTTACTAACCGTGTACTTTACTCGTTTACAGAAAGTTGCAGATATAAAACTCTTACTGGCACCCGAATCGAATAACACTGAAACAAAAGTGTTGTCAAGGATGAACGTACCTGACGCCACATCGGGGTCATTCCTGGCCTGTTCTTGCGTTAGTGCATACGCTCGAGTCTTCGCTCGGGGCCTTTCCTCCCTCTTCTCTGGGCCTTTCCCTTTCCCGGTCTCGCCCATCCTGGGCTTAGTGCATTCCCGGCTCATGTGGCCACTCTCCCCACAATTGTAGCATTTGATACCGTTCGGGCATTCTCGGGAGTAGTGCCCGGTCTTGCCACATTTGTAGCACAAATTTGATCCCAACCGGCATTCACCGGCATGCCTTCCCCCACACTTCCCACAGACTGCTAATTCATTTACCCTGGCCCGTTTGTCCTGAGCCCCAAACAACTTCCCACCCGATCGCTTAGCGGGAAAACTCAGCTTTTTCTTAGGCTCTTCAATGGCAACGACATTCAGTGCCAGATCATCAAATACCACGCCACTCAGTTCTACTACTGAATCGTAGGTAGTAGGGGCGTTTGCCTTAACATATGTGCGGACCTTGTCCGGCAACCCTTGAATATAACAAGCGATCTTTCTTCCTTCAGTAGTGATAAGGTGTGGCACCAGACGTGCCAGTTCATTGAACCGTGTCGTATACTGCCGGTGCGTCATGCTCCCAGCCTTCAAACCCAGAAATTCCCTTTCTACCTTTTCGATCTCATTCCTTGGACAGAAATTCTTGATCACCAAAGTTTTCAAATCATCCCACATCATCGAATCAACCACCTCGTTCCCCTTAGCCTGGCGTACACCTTCCCACCAGTGAGATGCTTCCTCCCTCAAGGAGTTAGCAGCAAACTTCACGACCTGATTCGGTCGACATTCACTCAGACGAATGGCGGCTTCCATACGAATTACCCAGTCAAAAGTAGCCACCGCGTCCTTCTTTCCAGTCAGAACCGGCGGGTCACATACCTTGAATGACTTATAGTCGCAGCCGCGAGCAGGCGGTGCGTTAACGGCCTCAATGTTTGGAATATCAGTTGTCAGTTTAGATCCGCCCTCCTCATTAGCCTTCTTTAGTGCTTCTGCCAGTAGTCCTGGCAAAGAAGCCTTCATCAATTCGGTGAACTCACGTGCCAGAGCCGCTCTTACTTCCGGTTCAAAAGTGAATTGTTGTTCTTCAGCATGAGTCGGCTCAGTCCCGTGCACACTAGCTTCTGGCTCAGTGTGAACACTTCCTTCTTCACTGTACTCCTGGTGAATAGGAGTTCTACCTCGGCCACCACCGGTACGACCACCGGTACGGCCCCCACCACGCTTTCCGTTCCCTCTTCTTGCCATTCCGTTCTACAAGACAAGGAAATCCAATGTCATCACGCTAGTTAACAAATAGAATTCAACAAGCATTGTAAGATGTTAATATACACTGGCCATCTGCAATTAACCATTACACTACCTCTTGATTTCGATTTGACCACCTTTGTGATTTCCATCAGAGCCCAAGTCCTAACCTTAACACTTCCTAAGGCATACTATATATGTAAATATATATACACTACCTTCATACCTGATGCTGTGGCTCGAGTTACCCGTACTGGCATCCGCTTTTGGTCCCATTCTCAGTTTAAGTTCAGACACAGGGAGTGTCCAAATCTCTCAAACTATTGCTCTGATACCAACTTGTGAGGCCCCAAACCCGGGAGGCCCCACGCGTTGGATTTACTCGTTCACAAACAGTTCTCAAACTAGAATATCAAATAACGCAGCGGAAAATTTCATTTCAAACATAACATTACATCGTTTAACATGCGGAAGCGTAACATTTTCAAATACATGTACATAACAAAAACAACTCGTAACGGGATGCCAGTCTTCATAACATCCGGGTAACTCCTCAAGCCGCCCAGCATCACCATCCATCATCATAACTTCCTTAACCTGAATGTGCATACTAAAAAGGTCAGCTACGCTGGTGAGTTCTAGTTTTAACATAAGTCATTAACATCAAATATTTGCCAAAAACATAACATCATACTTTATTTAATAAAAGCGTACATAAAACATGCAATAACTTAACATCATCAAAACATCGTAACATAACATCGTAACAATAGTCAATATGAACCGAATCTGCGCCTTCTCGTAACCGTCAAATCCTTACATCGCATACCAGCGGATGAACTTAAGGCTCGCTACCTCTAAGTCATCCGTCATCCAGGTCTCCTAAGGCTCGTTACCTCTAGGTGGACCAAACATACGTCTCCTAAGGCTCGTTACCTCTAGGTAGACTAAACATACGTCTCCTAAGGCTCGTTACCTCTAGGAAGACTAAACATACGTCTCCTAAGGCTCGTTACCTCTAGGAAGACTAAACATACCATAGGCAATATTTCCCCGCAAGGAATAGTACCTTCCATCGGGATCCCGGTAATCCCATGGGTGACCGTCGTCACCCCATCCTCAACCAGTTGTACAACCGTTAGCCAGCCACAAAGGCCCCCCGTAAGGTAAGGCCAATACATACATACATACATACTCTAGCTCCCGTAGGAACTTGTGGCAGATTCGTTCATTCGTGACTTTCATAAAAACCTTTACCTCGTTTTAGTTAAAGCATTCGTACGTTTTATTAAATAACACTTCATTCGTAAACCTTTCACAACTTCGTTTGGCAAAATATTTTATAAACATCATCTCGTAAACCTCGTTTCGTAAACATCTCATTAACTCGTTTCGTCTTCCCCTTTCGGAAGCATCGTTCATAAACCTCGTTTCGTAAACCTCGTTTCATAAACCTCGTTTCGTATGTATGCACACCAGCCCAAAACATTTAATTAAAACATTAAAAGAAGGGCTTCTAGAACTCACCTTATAAGCTAGTCTCGGTTGTCCTAAACAAAGGTCCAACAACGTCACTTCCGATCTGAATTGATTAATTAAATACACATCAGACCTAAATCCCGACTCTAACGGTTTACTCGTTCTGTTACAGGTGAATACACTGACTTCACTTACTGATGCAGACCTATCGAAACTACTTAGTTTCGATACCTGCAGGCCCCTCGAAACTTCTAGTTTCGATACCTGCAGGCCCCTCGAAACTTCTAGTTTCGACAACTGCAGGTCACTCGAAACTTCTAGTTTCGACAACTGCAGGTCACTCGAAACTTCTAGTTTCGACAACTGCAGGTCACTCGAAACTTCTAGTTTCGACAACTGCAGGTCACTCGAAACTTCTAGTTTCGACACCTGCAGGCCACTCGAAACTTCTAGTTTCGACACCTGCAGGCCACTCGAAACTCTAGTTTCGATACCTGCAGAACTCAGCTATCTTCCCCAAAAACCCTAACTTTCGCATGCAGGTCCGATCTTGTCAAGATCCGGACTTTTTGTATTCAAAACGTGTATTTTCCTTTCGTGATTCCAGATTTATAACCCTTTCCTCATTTGGTTTATAAAAACCCGTCATTTTCACAAAAATACCCGAAAACCCAAAAACGAACAAAAACTCAGATTTGGTTCGGGTGTTACCTGATTTCGAGATTCTGATCCGGAGGTTTTGCTCACGAGTTCAGTAGCAACAAGCTCCTTCAATCTCGGGTCGATCCGCCAACTTTCTCTCTCTACGGTTTCTCTCTCTAGATTCTTGCAAATGAGAGAAATGGTGTGTGTGTTGGCTATTTAAAGGGAGGAAACCCCCCTTCCTTCAAGTTTGCCGGCCCAACCGGCCCGGCTCGTTACGTCTCGTTCTTTTATCCCGTTCGTCCCGGTTCAACCCGTTATTTAAAATCCTCATTTATTTTGGGATGTTACAGCCTTACAATAGATGGCTGTCCCAGGTCCCACCGAAGTCAATAATACAGGCCCGGAGCATGTCCTCCAAGGTCTGAATGGTCCTTTCCGATTGACCATCGGTTTGGGGGTGGTAAGCGGTGCTGATGTTCAGCCTAGTGCCCATTGCTTCATTGAATTTCTTCCAAAACCTTGACGTGAATCTAGTATCCCTGTCGGACACGATCGACAGTGGCATACCATGTCTACTCACAACTTATTTGATAAATATTTCTGCTAGTTTTTCTGACGAAGAAGTCTCACGTATTGGCAAGAAGTGAGCACTTTTCGTCAAGCGGTCGACGATCACCCAAATGGTATCATTGCCTTTAGCTGTTCGCGGTAGCTTGGTAATGAAGTCCATCATGATCTCCTCCCACTTCCATTCCGGTATTGGTAAGGGTTGCATTTTACCGCATGGTTTCTGGTGCTTGGCCTTAACTAGTGAACACGTCAAGCACTTGTTCACGTACTCAGTCACATCATTCTTCATGCCCGGCCACCAGTACTCTTTCTTCAAGTCTTGATACATTTTATTTGTCCCGAGGTGGATAGAATAACGAGACTTATGGGCCTCATCGAGTATTTTGGCTCTAAGCTCGCCAATCTTAGGTATCCACATCCGGCCAAACCTAGTTCGTACACCGTATGCATTTGCATCTAAATTCCCTTGTTGTCCTACTATTCTTTCCCGTTTTATATTTCTTTCAGATAGTGCTTCATCTTGTGCCTTTGATATTTCACTCATCAAATCTGGCGTTATAATCAGCTGACACACTTTGATCCGGATAGGTGTCGATTCTTCCTTTCTACTTAAAGCGTCAGCCACCACGTTTGCCTTGCCTGGATGGTACAATATCT
This sequence comes from Smallanthus sonchifolius, assembly GCA_023525975.1. Taxonomy (NCBI): domain Eukaryota; kingdom Viridiplantae; phylum Streptophyta; class Magnoliopsida; order Asterales; family Asteraceae; genus Smallanthus; species Smallanthus sonchifolius. Next base: position 33,835,738 of record CM042045.1, read on the forward strand.
CACAGTCATAGTCCTTCAGTAGCTCTAACCACCTTCTTTGTCTCATGTTTAATTCCTTTTGCTCGAAAAAGACTTCAGGCTTTTGTGATCGGAGTAAATGGTGCATTTGACTCCATACAGATAGTGCCTCCATATTTTCAACGCGAAAACTACTACTGCTAACTCTAGATCATGTGTTGGGTAGTTAGCCTCGTGAATCTTTAGTTGCCGCAAGGCGTAAGCAATTACCTTTCCTCGTTGCATAAGTACGCACCCCAAACCCTGCCCCGAAGCGTCAGAATAGACTACCAAGTCTTCATTTTCCTCAGATAGAGTCAAGACTGGAGCTTGGGTTAATCGTGCCTTAAGTTCTTCAAACGTGTTGTTTTGGGTTTGACCCCATTCATACTTCACTTCCTTCCGTGTCAACTTAGTTAGTGGCAAGGCTATTCTTGAAAAATCTTGAATGAACCTTCGATAGTAGCATACCAATCCTAGAAAACTTCTTTATCTCTGTTGGTGTCTTTGGGACGTTCCATTCCTTTACTGTCTCGATCTTTTGCAGGATCCACCATAATGACGTTTGGGTTTATTACATGACCTAGGAATTGGACTTCCCTAAGCAAGAACGCGCATTTGGAGAATTTTGCGTACAACTTTTCCTGCTTTAGCACCTCCAGAACCTCCCTTAGGTGACAGTGGTGATCACCCTCGCTTTTCAAATATACCAGTATGTCGTCTATAAAAACTATCACTGATCGATCCAACATGGGTCGACATACTCTATTCATCAAATCCATAAACGCTGCTGGTGCGTTGGTCAATCCAAAGGACATCACGAGAAACTCATAATGCCCATAACGCGTGCGAAACGCGGTCTTTGGTACGTCTTCTTCTCTTACTTTCAACTGATGGTAACCCGACCTAAGATCGATCTTTGAAAACCAACTTGTACCTTGCAGTTGATCAAAAAGGTCGTCTATTCTAGGCAGTGGGTATTTGTTCTTTACTGTCCTCTTGTTCAACTCGCAGTAGTCAATGCACATGCGCATGCTGTCGTCCTTCTTCTTTACAAATAGTACCGGAGCGCCCCACGGTGAGATGCTCGGTCTAATAAATCCTTTTTCTGTTAGTCCTCTAGTTGAGACATCAATTCTTTTATTTCTGACAAAGCCAATCGGTAGGGGGCTTTGGCAACGGGCTCAGCTCCTGGCAATAAGTCAATCTGAAATTCTATTTTCCGATCGGGTGGTAACCCAAGTAGATCCTCAGGGAATACTTCTGGAAAGTTGCACACCACGGGTACATTCTTGAGTTCATTCATTTTTATTCTATAATAAATAACATATGCCAAATAAGCTTCGCAACCGCGCCTCATGTATCTTTCGGCCTTGATCATCGAGATGATGTTCGGCATCGTGCAATTCCAATCCCCATAAACCGTAATTGGACTGCCGCTAGGAGCTTTGAGATGTATCCTCTTACGTTTACATATGATTTGAGCTTCGTTGGCAGCTAGCCAATCCATACCCAATACTATATCGAATCCTCCTAAGGTGAGAAGGAATAATCTAGAAGGGAACTTATGACCCTCTATTTCTATGATGCAATCCTCTGTTACTTGAAATACTGCCGAATTTTTACCAACGGCAGTTTGTATGCTAAAGACCTTTACTATGGTGTTGATAGTGCAACCTAGTTTACGACTAAATGCATTGGATATAAAACTTTTACTAGCACCAGAGTCAAATAAAATAGCAGCATGTTCGTTATTAACTAGGAACGTACCTGACACAACATCAGGGTTTCCCCTTGCTTCCTCCTCAGACAGGGCGTAGGCTCGTGTCCTAGCCTTTGACTGTTCTTGTTCCTTTTCTTTTCCCGAACCAGATTGTCTGGTTTTTCTGTAACTCTTGGTCAGATGTCCAAATTGTCCACAACTTTGGCATTTAGTGTCTCTCAAATAGTCGCGAGAATAGTGTCTCGCCTTCCCACACCTATAACATGTGGTGGTGCCGACTCGACACTCGCCAAGATGTTGCCTTCCACATTTCTTGCAAGTTTCATACCCTTCTGACCTTGGTTTCTTAATTTCGGTTGTTACATTCTTTCTTCCGGTGCCTCTAGACGGGTTCTCCCATTTTCTCTTTTGGGCCTCTGTTGGCGGGTCCTCATTGGCATAATCGTCTACGACGATTTCGCTCAGATTCACAACCGACTCGAGGGTCGAGGGTAGGTTGGCTTTCACATGGACACGGACCCTTTGAGGTAGGCCCTTCACATAATACTTGATCATTCGCTCTTCTGTCTCCACCAGGTGGGGTACCAGTTGAGCTAGCTCATTGAATCTAGAGGTATACTAGCGGTGCGTCTTGTTGCCCGCCTTAAAGTTTAGGAATTTGTTTTCCACTCGATCAATTTCATTCTGGGGACAGAAATTTTGAATTATGAGCTTCTTCAGGTCTTCCCATGTCATTCTTGCGATAGCGTTTGGCGACTTTGTTCTCTGAATGTTTCTCCACCAACCTAGTGCTTCGTTGGTGAAAGAATGAGCAACATATTTAACCGCCTGGTCCGGTCGACACTCGCTGATGATAAATACAGCGTTATCCTCTCAATCCATTCGAGCGTTGCCACTGAATCCTTGCTCCCATCGAACTTGGGTGGGTCTCCGTCTTTGAATCCTTTGTAAGTGCACCCACGATTGCTTGATCCCATTTTCACTTCATCCCCATCACTATCATACACTTTCTCTTCATGGCCTCCTTCATCATCCTCTTTACTTTTCTTTAGTGCCTCTGATAGTAGATCAGGCAATACTTTCTTCAGAGTGAGCACAACTTCACGGGCAATAGCATCCCTGACTTCGGGTTCCAACTGTATCGGCCCTGGATTGTCGTCTCCAGTTGGGGTCACTTCTGTTTCGTGCATACTCTCGGTGTGTTCTGCGTGCACACTCTCTTCTTCTTCTAGTCTTTGATTCAACGGGGGTCTACCTACTCGGCCAGTGCGACCGCCTCGGCGTCCTGTTCTTCCTCCACCAGCCATAATTCTTAGTTTCCTGATAGTTATAGAGGGAATACATCAATGTCATTTCTTCAGATCATAGTTTGGAACAGTACGAGCAAGGTAAATTTTTAATTACAGTGACCGGTTTGTGATTACAAATTTACATTGCTTTTCAGGTTGTGACATTGACATGTATTTGTTCTAAGTTAAGGTGTCTATTCTTATCCAAATGTATTACCTCCGGTACTTACTTACCATGCTGGCGCTGGCGTTGGCGTTGGTTACCCTTACTGACATCCGTGCGTTGGTCCCATAATCAGTTTGAGTCCAGACATTTAGGGATGTCTGAATCTCTCAAACTATTGCTCCGATACCAACTTGTAAGACCCCATTACCGGGTGACCTCACTTGTTGGATTTACTCATAACCATAGTCGTAATTACTGAACTTAATTTTAAAACATTCAGAAGTAGTGGAAGCAAACATCATTAAAATTACATGTCATAACAGCGAAAGTCTTAAAAATTGAAACATAACATTGTCTTAACATAAATAAAAGTAGGATGTCAGTCTCGTGCCGGGTAACCTTCACGCCTTCGCACGACCCTTCCTTTCTGAACCTGAAATGTATACTAAAAGTCAGCTAACGCTGGTGAGTTCTAGTTTAAAACTATTAAGAATGATCATTCTTTTCTTTACAAGTATACATAATTATATACATTCGTAACTTTTGCTTTTCTTTCATCTTTCTTTTGTGATTACATATATATAAATATATGCATTCACCTTTTCTTTTCTTAACTTTCATGGGTCATACACTTAAGGGTGATCAACCCGTCATTTGTTTGCGAATGTCACAAAGATAAACGCCACGGTCCATCGTCATGGTCCGCCATTCTTACAACCGTCCGACAACTAGTGTCCGTCCGTAATTTATTCTTACAACCGTCCGACAACTTTTTTCCGTCCGTAATGACTTACAACCGTCCTACCGTCGTAGGCCGTAATTCGCCCGTCTACCAGAAAGTATCCGTTTCCCATGCGACTATTATTTATGCAATCGTTCTACTATTCATATTATGCCATTTGCTTCGACCGTCCATTAATGGCTTTCGTACGTCCTAGCTGATGAAGGAACGTATTTGTCTCGGTTACAAAATAGTCACGTGGTCGTCCGTCTACCGAAGTAGCCGTTATCATCGAAGCGTCCATAACTTTTTCCGAAGTAGCCGTTCTCATCGAAGCGTCCATAACTTTTTTTTCTTCTTATACTTGGAAAGCAATATATACATGGATATAAATCAAGATTTCATTCTTATACATTGTGTTATTCTTTCATTCATTCTATATAATCATACGATTCATTGTTTGTGCATAATTCATTTTCGTATATATATAAAATATATATTAGTATATCACGTATGATCACATTAGCATTCATCTCATTTATTCATTTAGTGTATACATTTCAGCCCCAAAAACATTTAATAAGGTTTGCACATAACATAGAAGGGGGCACATAGAACTCACCTGAAAAGCTAGTCTTGGTTGTCCTAATCAAAGGTCCAACAACGTCACGTACGATCTGAATTAGGTAGTTTAAATACACATCAGACCCAACCCCGACTCTAACGGTTCAATCATTCTAAACATACTGACTTTACTTACTGGTCTGCTGCCTGCGCACTTAGTAAGTGCGCAGGGCCTTGCTCATGCGCACTTGACAAGTACGCATGATCTTTCTCCTGCGTACTTGGTAAGTACGCATGATCTTTCTCCTGCGTACCTGCATACTTGGTAAGTACGCATGATCTTTCTCCTGCGTACCTGCGTACTTGGTAAGTACGCAGATCTTTCTCCTGCGTACTTGGTAAGTATGCAGGACGTCCTTCCTGCGTACTTGATAAGTACGCAGCATCTATTTCCTGGACAAGTCCGAAATTTTGCATGTTAATCCGATCATGCTAATCATAAAATTTTCTTTGATCAAAAGGTGCGGTTTTCACTCTAGATGCTAGTTCTAAGCTTATTTTCAAGTTTCATCCATAAAAACGTCTTCTATTTAGCTAAAACCCGAGAAACCCCAAAACAAACAAAAACTCAGATTATGGTCGAATCGTTACCTGGATTGTGATTCTGATTCGGAGGTTTTGCTCACGAGTTCAGTAGTAACGTGCTCCTTCAATTTCGTGTCGATCCGTCGACTTTCTCTCTCTAGACTCGACTCTCCTTTCTCTCTCGAGCTTGCAAGTGTTGGTGAAAAATGAGAGCTTCAAGGCTGTCTTGGCCTTTATATACCTGGGCTTCGCTCGGCCCGTTGGAGCCGAGCCCAAGTCCATCCTTTTTTCTTTCATTTTTGATGATTAAATCTCTATCGCGTTATTAATTACTTATTTACTATTTTCGGGATGTTACAAGACACAGGGAAAAAGATTGGTTTTAACAAATGAAATCTTCGCTGCTACAATTTCCATGAACTAGGACACTTTTCAAGAGAATGTACTAAACCAAAGGAGAAAAGAGGAAGTGATGTTGGATCATATTCAGGGAATGCTGTTAACTCAAAGGCCTTGATTAGTCAACAAACTGGTGGATATGATTGGGGAGATCAAATAAAGGAGTTGAACCTGAATCATGCGTTTATGGCAGACATTATTTGAGAGTCTTCTGCATGTCCATCTTCTGATACGCCACCTGAGGTAATTGCTGCCCTATGTTCTCAATCTTGCATAGATAAAGTAGAACTTTATTGAAAACATAATGCTGATCTAATTTTTGAGACGAAAAATTTTAAATATCATAAAAATAAATTTCTTAAAACTGAAAAGGACTATAAAGAAGCAATAGAGGCTGGTAAAAAGGATGTTTCTTTACTCAAATCTCAACTCAGCAATACATGTTGTTTGCTTACTGATGCTAAGCAAGAAATTGTCAGAATAACTACTGATCTAGAAAAGGCAAAATCAAACTTTGCCGAGGCCAAATTCAAAGTAGATTTCTTTGGACAATCTAGTAAAGTAGTTGACATACTTGAAAATCAACTTCATAAACCGGGTAATGGGAGCAAGGGTCTTGGGTATAATAATGTGCCTCCTCCTTTTAATGGAAATTGTACTACTGTTCCTCCCTTTGTAGAGGAACAAGTTAAGGAGTTTTTCATGTTTACTCCTGGGAGCAAATCATGTGGTGGTGATTCCCACTCATCATCTTCAACCCCTAAATGTGTGAACAATTCTAATTCATCTACCTCATATGCAGAACAAATAGAAATACAGGATTGGTCAAGTGAGGATGATGAAGATGATAAGTCACAAGTTTGCAGTCTTAAGTTAAATCATAACAAATATGAAAACAATGTTTTTGTTCCTTCTATTTTGAAAAACTTTAAGTCTTCTGTGTGTGATGTGATTGGTTTGAATGTTTCTAATTCCAAATCTATTTATTCTAAAAATGCTAATATTCACAAGAATATTGTGTTTGTTAAACATTTAGCTAATGGAAACACTGAGAAGCATGTTTTCCAGAAACCAAAACTTGTGACTAAACAAAAGGTCACTAATCAAACCTCAAATGCTTTACCAAAGCATTTCACAAAGGATTAATTTTATGCTGAATATGATCATCATCATTTGAGGTTTGAGCATAGACATGCTCATCAACAGCTTAAACCTAAACAGGTTTACAAGCAGGATGCTTCCTACTATCTTAACTCTGACAAGTTTGGATCTGCACCGTATCTCAAGAAACAGTGTTGTTATACCTATGGAAAGCCAGGACATCAAGCTAAACATTGTGTTCATCGTCCCTATATTCCATATTATGTTAAGAATCATAAGGAGTCACATAGGTCGATGGGTTCTAAGCCAGTGAAGACTGTCAAGTCTGAGGCAATGAAGAATCATTCAACCTATAACAACTCTTCTAATAGAGATTGGAATGTCGCCAAGCAGAACAGACAGACTTATTTTGAAAGGCAAAATAACAAGAATCTCAAACAAAATGTTAATATAAAAAATAAGCCAAGTAAAGTACTTAAAAACTCTGTTCTATCTAAGCCTGTTTGGAAAGCTAAAATTGAAAGTGTCATAAGTAACAAAGTTGAATAAAAAAATGACATGTGTTTGCAAGAAGTGTCATACATTGATGCAAATGGAATACCCAGATCTACCATGGCCTGGGTTCCAATTACTAATTAATCCCGCTCTTTGTGCAGGAACACCCAAGGAGGACTGTCAATAATCTCTGGTTTGTTAATAATGGATGTTCCAGGCACATGACAGGGGACATGTCTCTACTACATGATGTGCAAAATTTCAATGGAGGTTATGTCTCATTTGCGGGAGGTAAAGGTGGAAAAATCAGCAAGAAAGGTACCGTGATTAATGGATCTTGAGATTTCATGACGTGAGTTATGTTAGTGAGCTCAATCAAAGTTTACTGAGTGTATCCCAAATTTGTGATAAGTAGTTTTCAGCTCATTTCACAAATAAAGAATGCTTAATTTTAAAATCAGGATTTGTGGTTCCTAAGGAATGGATTTTGTTAAGAACACCCCGTAAGGGAAACTCCTATGTTATTGATATGAACAATAAACCCGTTTATGAAAATACGTGTTTGTTATCAAAATCAGCTAAATCTGATGCTATGTTATGGCATCGTCATCTTGGACACGTAAATCTCAAGAACTTAAATCGAATTGCAAAAGGTAATCATGTTCGTGATTTGCCTGTCTCTGAGTTCTTTTCCATCGAAAAATGTGTGGCTTGTGCTAAGGGGAAACAACACCGAATGCCTCATAAGTCAAAAATGCTTAATTATATTGACTGCATTCTTCATCTCCTTCATATGGATTTTTTGGTCCTGTGAATGTGATGAGCATTGGGCAAAAATCTTATTGTCTAGTCATAACTGATGATTACTCATGTTTCTCTTAGGTTTTCTTTTTGGTTATAAGAGTGAGACTGCAGAGCTGATAAAGAACTTTATGGTGTTGGTTGAAAATCAAAGAGATGTGAAGGTGAAAGCAATTAGATGTGATAATGGAACTGAATTCAAGAACGCAATGCTGAATCAGTTTTGTACTAAAAAGGGATCGCCAGACAGTTTAGTGCAACTCGAACACCTCAGCAAAATGGTGTCGCTGAAAGAAAGAACATAACTCTCATTGAAGCTGCAAGAACAACGCTTTCTGAATCAAAGTTGCCCTTATTCTTCTGGGCAGAGGCTGTAAACACATCATGCTATGTGCTCAACCGAGTCCTTCTTAACCAGAAAATTCAAATAACTTCGTACGAGGCGATCTACAATGAGAAACCACGGGTTGGTTACTTCAAAGCTTTTGGGTATCCGTGTACTGTATTTCATACAGAATCCACACCAAAGTTCAATGAAAAGGCAGATGAATGTTATTTTGTGGGTTGTGGATCAAACACCACTGCTTATAGAGTCTACAACAAGGTTACTAAAGAGATTAGAGAATCAACTTATGTTGATTGGCAAGAGCAAAATCCCACTGATGCTGAGTGCGGTCCATCATGGTTATTTGATTATCATTCCTTATTTAAATCATTTAATCTCCATACTGATGAAATAGCAGGGTTCCCAAGTGAACAATTTGATGAGAGTGATGACGATGAAGACTCTTATGTAGGACCACTGCTCACTGTTGATCCTTCAGAAGTTATTAACTCACCAAGTGATGAAAGATCTTATAATACCCCTGTTTCCATAAATGTCTCTGAGGATTCACCAGCTACTACTGAAAATTCCTCGTCAGTTGTCAATGACGGTGCATCTATACCTGAGACTTCAGACTCATCAATGTTCCAGGAGCCGATTCCTGATGAAAGCATGGCCGAGAAGCCGATTTCTGACTATGTCTAAAAGCTTATGTGTGTCAACCGCCCGGCTTAGAAGACGGTGATCATACTGATTATGTCTACAAGCTCGATGAAGCTTTATATGGGTTACATCAAGCACCGCGGGCTTGGTATGCCCCTCTTACTGATCGTTTGTTGGCTCATGGATACACTCGTGGTGCAATTGATCAAACTTTGTTTGTCCGAAAGGTGGATAAAGATCTAATTCTTGTGCAGATTTATGTGGATGATATAATCTGTGGATCCACTAATGAGGAGCTATGCACAGAGTTCAGAAAGGTTATGGAAAAGAAATTTGAAATGAGTGCTTTGGGTGAAATGACATTCTTTCTCGGGTTACAGGTCAAGCAATCAAATGATGGCATCCTAATTCATCAAGGAAAATATGTGGATGACATCATTGCCAAGTTTAAATTCACCGCTGCTCAGGCGGCATCTACTCATATGGCTGCTCGGCCAGTTCTGGATGCTGACACAAATGGAGTTGCTGTTGATAAGAAACAATACCGATCCATGATTGGATCCTTAATGTACCTGACAGCAAGTCGTCCAGATATCACGTTTGTTGTGTGTCAGTGTGCTCGTTATCAAGTGTAGAAATAAAGACTGATGGCTACAAAATTCTCTAAGTACAAATGCTGCTGATCTCAGAGTTTGCTGCTAACCAACAAACTGCTGCGGATAAGCTTATCTGCAGCGGATACTTGTTCTTCTGTTGAAGAACAAATCTGCTGCGGATAGCCTTATCTGCTGAAAACCAGAGTTGCTGCGGATAGGCTTCTCAGCAGCATCAACACTTGATGCTGCTGATAGGCAAATCATCAGCAGCTTTGGATGGTCACATCTTGCTGTTGATCCTCATCCTTGCTGCTGACAGCCTTGTGCCTTGAAGATAAATCGTTGCAGCTGACTATCCATGCCAAGCGTCACTAACAACTTTCTGTAAAAGCTACTGACACACTCAAAGCAGAAGGAACCTCAATGGTGCAACCAATGATGGACAACAATGCTCTTCTCCAAGCATGCAAGTAATGATGCATAAAGAAGACGCTTCAATAAAGTTAGCTAGTTTAGACTAAACTTGCATTGTTAGCTTTATACAAAAGATCAACGGTCTGTGTTAGATCTGATCTTTAGAATCAAGGGTCTGTCTTGATTCTAAGTTAGTACAAATACTGTGTAAACACTTCATTGTATTAGTGCTTTTTGATTGAGTTTTCATTTGTGATCTTTTATTTGCAAAAGCTTAATACAATAGTGTTCTTATAAGTATTCTTTCTGTTTACTCGATTATACTTGTGTAGTTGCTATTGTTTCCGCCAATTTCAACTAAGAACAGAACCATCTTGTACTTTCACTATCCTACAAGTGGTATCAGAGCTTTGGCTCAGATTAAACAAACTCACACTTATTTAATCACTTCTGGTTCTATTCTAAACTCTTTCTTTAATCAAGTCACCCAAAATCACAAAACACAAAGATGGCACAGAGCAATGGATTTGAAGACATCGGCAGCATCAACCGACCACCAAGATTGGTATCTGGGGAAGACTACGACATGTGGAAGAATCGCATGGAAAGCTTCTTCTGTTATCAGGAGTACGGAATGTGGAAATCCATCAGGGATGGACCCTACACTCCCATGGTGGCCGCTGCTAATTCTGGAGGACCACTAGTCCCGAAGGAGCCCTCCAAGAAAGAGGACATAAAGAAGATGGAGGTGGACTTCAAGGCACTAGGAGCTATCCAAATGTGCCTTCCAAATGAAGTTTTTCATAACTTCAGAAGTTACAAAACTGCTAAGGAGCTCTGGGAGGCTCTTGAGAAGATGTTTGCTGGCTCAGAGGAAGTCAAAGAAAACAGAAGGGACGTCCTGAAACAGCAATACGAAAACTTCGTCTGGAAGGAAGGTGAGTCACTAACCGTTTTGTATAACAGGTACACTTACCTGGCGGGAGAACTGCAGTGCTCCAAAGTAAAGCTAGAGAATGAAGATATTCTCAAAAAGTTTATCAGATCTCTCCCAAGCTGCTGGACACTATATACAGTGTCTATAAGAAGAACGAAGAATTTAAAAACTCTCCAGATGACAGAGTTCTTTGGCATGCTGAAAACATATGAATTAGAAATGATTCAAGCCAAGGAAAGGAGCTCCAATCATCAATCAACCTCTTCTTCCTCCACCATCTCATCTGCGCTTCACTCCGACCACTCAGGTCCTAGTTCTAGCAACTACTATCCTCCCATTGTCACCCATCCACAAACTCCAACCTCTCAAACAAACACCTCACCATTTCTCCTAGAAGCTCCTCCTCAAACCTCAACCTCTGCTGCTTTTGTTTCAGAAAACTCAAGCAACATGTCCTTTATCAAGGAGGATCTGGAATGCTTCCATCCAGATGACTTAGAAGAAATGGACATACAGCACTCGTATGCCATGCTCTCTATAAGAGCAAAAAGGTTCTACTCTAGAACCGGAAGACCCATTCCAAGCAACAACTCCAACACCAGAGTTGGATTGGATAAAAGCAAACTAAGATGTTACAACTGTAACCTACTGGGTCACTTTGCTAGAGAATGCAAGGCATCAAGAGCAAATCCAGCTACTCCTTAGTCAAGACAGACCCACCAAGCCCAACACAGACAACAACAACAACAACAAGCTACTCCTCCGGTTCAAACTGCAGTCTGTGCAACTGTTGGAACTTCTGACTTCGACTGGAGCTTCCAGTATGAAGAGCTGCCTGCCAACAACCAAGCTCTTATGGCAGACACTGCAGAGATACCACCTCAGGTATTTGAACATCTTTGCTCTCAAGCTTGTATTAATAAAGTTTTGGGTTATAGAAAGCATAACCAAAACCTTATAGATCAAAATGAAGAGTTTATCAGATGAAATCTGGGTTTAAAAAGGTTGAAAATACTTATAAAGAAAAGATTAACTGCCTTAAGAAAGAGATTTCATTGTTAAAACACGAACAAACTAATCTTGAAACTCAGATTGATGATCTACTGGTCAAACTAAAAGCTATCAGAGCTGAACTGGCAGAACAGAAAGTTCATGTTGAAAAATAAGAATTTTCCTCCAAAAAGTTACAAAGACTTTTAGATATTCAAGTCCATGAGAAGGTAAAGACTGGACTTGGGTATAACAATGATCAGTACAAATCTGTTCCTCCTCCTGCTGACTATATTTCCATTCACGAACCAAGCTTCAATGTTGCAAATCTTGACACTACAAACCGAAACCTTGATCCTTCAACGGATGAACCTTTCGTCGAAGACTGCACTACCTCATCGGAATCTGAGTCAACCTGCTCAGACCATGATGAAACCAGTGCAGCCCCATCTGAAGCAACTTTGAATAGACTTGAAGTTCCTGCTGTTATTCCAGCTATTCCAGCCCCTGTCCCTTTCAAACAGATCAAGATCAGCTATCCTCCTGATGGAAGAAAGCTAAACATTGAAAAGGGAGAGACATCAGGATCCACGAACCCCAAGCCTCAGTCAAAGCCGATCACAAAGAGGAAGGTGTTTGATATATGTCATACGCCTTGGGAAAAAGTTCCATATGTTCAAAAGACACTAGAAGAAGCCACTTTTGAACATAACAAAGCTCATCCATGGAAATTCAAGGATCTGTTCCAAAGAAAGGACTATGTCTACCTTTCAAGAGACAAACTGGCGAGATCATGCTTTGTGTGTGGCAGATATAACCACACTGCCAGCACCTGCTTTCATTACCTAGAATACCAAAGAAATTCAATGCAGCATGTATTTGAAAAGAAAAATAAAAACAAGAAGGTAAGAAGCTACGAGGCCAAAGCAACTAAGTTCAGGGAGTCTCTATCTCCCCCAAGAGTGAAGGTGTCAAGACCTCAACAAACCTGTATCATTTGTGGTGAAACCAACCACTTTGCTGCCAAATGCAGATTTAATCCCTTCAACCAGATTGCAAACTGCTCATCTAGATTTACACCCTCAGCAGTAAACAAAACAGCTGCTGATCTTGAAAAGTCTAGAAAAACAAAAGTTAAGCCTTCAGCAGCAAAAATGTCTACTGCGTATAAAGGGAAATCAAAGGCAAAGCCATCAGCAGCAAGAGTGTCCACTGCTGATAAGGTAAAATCCAGAGCAAAGCCATCAGCAGCAAGAATGTCCACTGTTGATAAGGCAAAATCCAAGGCAAAGCCTTCAGTAGCCAAGAATGCTGCCACTCCAGCAAAGCTATCAGCAGCAGGATCTACTGTTGACAAGCCAGAAACATCAGTAGCAAAATCCGCTGCTGACAATGTGAGGAAAACTAGAAAATCACCAACAAAGCAATGGAAAGTCAAACCATCTCCAAGCATTATCATTGGTTCCATTGACTGCAAACATACTGAAAAGGATAAACTAACAACCATCTTTTTCAAGTCTGCAGACTCTTGGGTTCCTCCCACTAATTAGAAATCTATCATGTGCAAGGACAGCCAGGTCACAAGAATAACACCTGGGTGGTAGACAGTGGTTGTTCCAGACACATGATAGGCAACAGATCCATCCTCTCCAACTTCAGACATTTCAATGGAGGATATGTTGCCTTTGGAAGTGACTCAAAGGGAGGATCCATTACTGGACAAGGAACTGTGTCCAACGAAAGAATGAGCATTGATAAGGTTAACTCTGTCAAAGAATTGGACTTCAATCTCATGAGTGTTTCCCAGGTCTATGACCAAAAGCATTGGATGCTCTTCACAGATAAAGAATGCTTTGTACTGTCTCCGGGCTTATTCATACCTCCTCCAGAAAGATTTTATTAACTGCTCAGAGAAAAGAAAATCTCTATGTACTGGACATGAATGAAGTCACTCCATCTGGGAGTGTTTCCTGTTTTCTATCAAAAGCCCCAGTTGATGAATCAGCTCTCTGGCACAGGAGATTAATCCATGTTAATATCAAAACTATTAACAAATTGGTGAAGAATAATCTTGTCAGAGGGATTCCTGACAAAGAATTTCAGCTAGAAGACCACTGCATTGCATGCTTAAAGGGGAAGCAACACAAGAGTTCTCACAAGCCCAAGACCTTGAATACAAATGACACTCCACTACAACTGCTGCATATGGATCTATTCGGTCCTACAAATGTCATGTCAATGGGAAAAAAGTCATACTGTCTGGTGATAACTGATGACTACACCAGATTCTCTTGGGTATACTTTTTGAGAACTAAAGATGAAACTGCTGAAATTCTCAAATCCTACATTCTGAGGGTAGAAAATCAAAGCAATCAAAATGTGAAAATCATAAGGTGTGATCAGGGCACAGAGTTCAAAAACCACACTTTAAACTGTTTCTGTGAAAGCAAGGGGATAGAAAGACAATACAGTGCTCCAAGAACTCCTCAACAAAATGGAGTTGCTAAAAGAAGAAACAGAACTCTAATTAAGTCAGCAAGATCTATGTTGGCTGACTCAAAACTACCACTCACATTCTGGGCAGAAGCAGTTAGCACAACCTGTTATGTGCAAAATAGAGTTCTAATTGTCAAACCCCTCAACAAGACACCTTATGAACTTTGGTTTCAAAGAGTTCCCTACATTGGGTTTCTAAAACCTTTTGGGTGTCCATGCACTATTCTCATCACACATGGGGTTCTTCCTAAGTTTGGTGCCAAATCTGATGAAGGACATTTTGTGGGCTATTCCTCTCAATCAAAGGCCTATAGAGTATTCAATTCAAGAACAAGAATTGTGGAAGAATCAGCAAATGTGGAATGTAGAGAACACGTAGTCTGTGAGCAAGGAAAAGGTCCAAACTGGCTATTTGATATAGACTCCTTCTCCCAAATATTTGAGCCTCTCACCTTCTTAAATATGGAGTCTACGTCTACACAAACACCTGCCTCCACTTCATCCACTTACTACAGACTGGATTTTCCTAAATCTTCTATCAGTTTGAGAAGACCATCAATTGATCCTCCATCAGTTGTGAAAGCAATTGAAGCAAGTGAAGCCGGAACAAGACTGTCTAATGTAACCAGCAGCAGCCTGCCTAAAACTGAAAATCTAAATGAAGACTCTTCGATAAATGCTGTAAATGCTGATGATGCTATTGCTGACAATATTGATGTGACTAATGATGTTGAAGACTCTTCCACCATGAATGAAGAAACCCCTGA
This sequence comes from Smallanthus sonchifolius, assembly GCA_023525975.1. NCBI lineage: Eukaryota > Viridiplantae > Streptophyta > Magnoliopsida > Asterales > Asteraceae > Smallanthus > Smallanthus sonchifolius. The sequence continues at coordinate 33,850,767 of CM042045.1, forward strand.
TCAAAATCAAAGCAATCTGGAGCAAGGGATACAGCTGGAGGTGGTACCAGCACAGAGGATCCACAAAGAACATCCTCATGAAAATATTATTGGCCAAGTCTACCAAGGAGTTCTCACAAGAAGCAAATCTCACGAGGCCAATATATGCTTGTTTTCATGTTTCCTATCTCAGGTGGAACCCAAGAAGATAGATGAAGCACTCAAACACAGCAGCTGGATTGAGGCAATGCAGGAAGAATTGCTGCAATTCAAGAGGCAGGATGTCTGGAAACTTGTTGATCTTCCACCAGGTAAATATGCTATTGGCACACGATGGGTTTTCAGGAACAAGCAAGACGAGAGAGGTATTGTAGTCAAGAACAAAGCCAGACTTGTAGCTCAAGGCTACACTCAAGAAGAAGGAATTGACTATGATGAAGTCTTTACTCCTGTTGTCAGGCTGGAGGCCATTAGAATATTCCTGGCATATGTTGCATCCAAGAATTTCACTGTCTATCAAATGGACGTAAAAAGTGCCTTTCTGTATGGGAAGATTGGTGAGGAAGTATACGTCAAACAGCCTCTAGGCCTTATAGATCCTGCACATCCTACTCATGTGTTCAAACTAGACAAAGCTCTGTATGGCCTACATCAAGCACCAAGAGCCTGGTATGAAACCTTGTTAGGATATCTACTAAGCAACAACTTCAGAAGAGGTGCCATTGACCAGACCTTGTTTATCAAAGATGAAGGGGGAGAAATCTTACTAGTTCAAATTTATGTTGATGATATCATCTTTGGATCAACAAGGAAACAGCTGTGCAAAGACTTTGAGATTCTGATGCACTCAAAGTTTGAAATGAGTTCAATGGGTGAACTAAATTTCTTTTTGGGTCTACAAGTCAAACAGGTCCCAAATGGAATCTTCATCAGCCAATCCAAATATGTAAGGAGCATTTTGGAAAGATTCAAAATGGCTGACTCTGCTGCAAGAACCCCTATGCAAGTGCATCATCAGCTGAATCCAGACAAAGATGGCCAAGACACTAATCAACATCAGTACCGTGCAATGATAGGGTCTCTCATGTATCTCACTGCCTCAAGGCCAGATATCATGTTTGCAGTATGTCTCTGTGCAAGATTTCAAGCAGCTCCAAAAATTTCACATCTTCAAGCCGTCAAGAGAATCTTTAGATACCTAAAGGGAGCCTCAAGACTTGGGCTATGGTACTCTAAAAATGACATGTTTAATCTGTATGCATACACTGACAGTGACTATGGGGGATGCAACTTGGACAAAAAGTCCACTTCAGGGGGATGTCAGTTTCTGGGAGGGAGACTAATTTCATGGCAGTGCAAGAAGCAAACATGTGTTTCAACTTCTACAGCTGAAGCAGAATACAAGCAGAATACATTGCAACTTCAAGTTGCTGTGCACAAGTCATCTGGATACAAAATCAAATGCTGGATTACGGGATGACTTTCATGGCAACTCCAAAACAAAGCACATTGACATCAGGTATCATTTCATAAGAGATCAAGCTGAGAAAAAGAGGATTATTTTAACCAAAGTTCATACGAATGAGCAATATGCTGATTTGTTTACAAAACCTTTTGATGAAGCTAGATTTAGATATTTAGTAGAATCCATTGGTATGATGAACTTTGATTAAAATCTATCTCTAAAATTCTATTTTAAAATGTGCTTTGTCTTTTTGTTGTAAATAAAAGTTATAAGTCAGCAGCATTTTTGTCCTTCAGCTACTGACAGGTTTAATCTTCAGCAGCAAAAGATTTGCAACTGACTGCTTTAAGTTATCAGCAGGAACAGGTTTCCTGCGGATAACTTTAAGACTGTCAGCAGCAACATCCTTACTGCGGATTATTAAATCCATCAGCAGCAGATGAGTTTGCTGCTGACAGACTTAACCTTTCGCAGCAACCAAGTTTGCAGCGGACAGACTTATTCATCCACAGCAACCAAGTTTGCTGTTGATGGGTAAATTTAAGTTCAAATTAACTTTTACCGTTGTAAAAAAATTAACGTCAGTCTTTACCATGACTGCCTCGGTGTATTACAGCTGTAACAGTAAAATGTGAATAAGGTTGTACTGTACAAGTCATTTTTCTTTTTCCCTCCTCTGCCGTTATAAGAACAAATCAAATATCCTTACCACCTCTTCACCTTCAATTTCACCCTAAACCCACATCACCTTCTCTCAAGTCCCCACCACATTCAAAGCCCTTCATCTTTAAAACATTCAAAGCCTTCCATATACTTAAACCTTCAAACCTTCCCTCCAAATCAAACAACAATGGCAGACATCAATAACCTTGACGATAAGTTCTCCCCATACCATAACCTTACAACATACCAAACCAAGGGAAAGAATTCCGAAGGATTCAATGATATGATCGACTTCTTATGTTGATCAAAGATCCATTTTGCCCTCACAACCAACCCTACCATATATATCCCTCATATGGAGGATTTCTGGAGTAACGCCGTCTACTCTACCGAAGAGGGGATTCCCCAAATTAAAGCCAAGGTAGACGGCAAGGATATCACCATCTCGGAAGCCACACTCAGAAAACATCTTAAGCTTCAAGATGAGGGAGCAGCCATCTCATACTCAAAGGACGAGTACATGAGGACCTTTGTATCCATAGGGTACACTGGAAATCAAAATGAGTATACAATTGAGAAGGCGCTGATGGGCCCTCCATGGAAGTATCTCTGCCACACTCTTCTCCAATGCATATCTCAGAAGAGAAGTGGATGGCATCAGGTGAGCTCTGCACTTGCCTCCGCCTTCCATGGTATGATCACTGGCCTAGACTTCAACTTTGCATACCTCATCTTTGAGGGTTTGAGATATAACCTTCAAGAGGGTGCAAAGCAACAATTTTTTATATATCCAAGATTCTTGCAGGAGGTTTTCAATCAAGAACTTAAAGAACTTTCAAAACCTGTAAGAATCTACATCATGATGGGACATAAAAATAATATTTTTCAAAGCATGAGAACTGTTTCCAAAAATTTCTCAAGGGTCAATGTTTCATTGTTATCTACAATGCTGAACATACAAAGTACCCCAGGTGACAGTTCAGCAATCCCAGCTGATAATGATCCCACACCCTCCACCTCACATCCTGAACAAGTATCTGCTTCCACCATTCGAACCCCTGTGCATACTACTAAGGATGCACAGGTACAAAAATTACTTACTCATGTTTTTGATGTTATCGTTCAACCGGAACACAGGGCCCCGGTTGCAACGACATATACCAGAAAAAGGGGCAAGAGAACTCCTTCTTCTCTTGCCTCCAAGGCCCAAACCTAATCTCTAAGCCCTCATTCAGAATCCCAATATTCTGATGAGAATATCAAAAGGGATAGCCACAACACTAGAGAGACTTCCTTGGAAGCCTCTCTATTAGGATCAGGATCACATCCCGGATCCATAGAGCAACCCCCTGAGCCACTCCTCTCTCTTCTGAACTTAATTGTTGAGGAACCTGATCAAGATGATGTACCTTCTCCAACTGCCACTATCTCGGAGGTACTGATTGATCTTGCTTCCAACACACCCAACCCAAGTTCTTCTCCCCTGAAGGTCCACTCTAGGAGTTATGACAGAGTGGATGTGGAAGAGGCTGTCATTACTGCTGGTCTATCAAATAACCAGGAGGACAGTGACAACATCGCTAAGACCTCAACCACGGCAACTCACAGTGAGGATGCTTCCTTGGAAACTCCCCTCACTGAGAGGAATCCCAGGCGCCAAGAAACCATGGGTGATGGGGATGCAGAGGCTATGCCTAAGGCCCCATCTAGATCCAAGGATTCCACAACGGTGGATGAGGACAGACTGAAACTTCATAACTTGAAATTGACGGCCAGGGTGGCTATGCTAGAGGCTGAAGTGTCCAAACTAAGACACCAAGTCTCTATGCATGAAGCCCATCAATGCCCAACTGTGCCTACTCCCTCTCTTGTATCAGTGGGCACCCAAACTGATGCTTATTTGTCCATTGATGCAACCAAAAAGAGGGAGATGGTCCCAATGGAAGAAGACTCAGACAGTCTTGACGATTGGATTCAAGAGCAGGCTGTATTTCAAAGTACACTATTCAAGCCAGCTTTTGTACAGATTCATGACTTGCCAGCTTCAGATGACGAAGAAGAAGAGACATCTGAAGACTGGAAGTTAGTCGTCAGGGCTGTTGATGAGATGCTGACTGATGCTGAAGACATAGAACAAACATATACATCTTTCAGCATCATCCCTGAAGCAGCAGCCATCATAAGTCAATCCACTGCCCCCAAATTTTCACTGACTTCAACACAGCTAGAGTTTGACATGATACTAGCTTGGGGGTATGATGGAAAGTCTGAGAGGTTCTGGATTGGTTGGGAGTTTGGCGGAGTAGAAGAGCTAAACTGGGACTTTCTCAACAGCATCCAAGTCCTTCACCTATACCATCTACAATGCATCAACAACTCTACGGATCTCTCAGCAGAACTTGCTATTGGCAGGTTCTATGACTTGATGGAGGATAATCTACCCAACTTCGAAAGACAAATACAAGCAGCAAAAAGGGTAGCCTATCCTGAATCTTCAGCAGCAGCAGAAAGAAGACTGACTCCTAGAAGACTTGAAATAATAAGGAGCAGTCTTCTCACTGAAGAAGAAGTTCTGTGCTGGAGAAGATTCCTGTACAACAGAATGGACAGGGATGTAGAAGTGCAAGGATGGATAAGCACTGACTCCCATGACTTCACCTTCTTCCTTAGCAATGGATCTTCTCTATCAATCAACATCAAAGAGATCTTGCTCCTACCTTCAGCCTTCCTGCACAAGGTCTTTGAGCTCAGATCACTCATCTTCAATGTTAACTCCTTAGAAAGTCAAGAAATGATCAATATCATTAAGGCTTCTCTTTATAAAGAGGAATCTGGATCTGACTCAGACCTATCCTTTCTCTCTTCTCCAACAGTCAGACTGAACACAGAAGAAGAATCAAAAAGAAGAGAAGAGGAAAAGATGAAAGAGGCATGGAAAGATGTGACAGGTATGGAATGGGAAGAAGATGAAGAAAGTTCCCCTCCCTTGTCCATTCCCCAAAATGCCAATGAAGCTGAGGCTGAGATTCCAACAGCAGCACAATCATCTGTTGTTGTGATCAGTGAAGCCGAAGCAGAGGCATCCAACAAAGATAAGGGAAAGGGAATTATGACCAAAGAAGATGAAGAGAGGTTGCTCAGAGAGAAGAGAGAGAAGGAAGAAATAAGAAGAAGAGGAGATGGCTGAACTAAAGAAAGCTCAAGATAGACTCACAGCCATTCTCCTCAGAGAACAACAGATCCAGCTGTATGCAAAACAGCTGGATGATCTGAAAGTAAAGATTCCTGCAGTTTATCAAATTGAAGAAGATGAAGCTCTTGCTCTTCAACTGTAGGAACAATTCAATAGAGAAGAAGAAGAGATTCAGAAGAAGAAGAAGAAGAATAAGAAGAAGAAGAAAGAGGCTAAGTTTATTCTGAACTAGCCAAAGAAATGAGAGAGGAATGGGTAAAGGCTCTGATTTCTCAAGGTGAGGATGTAGACTACCTTGAGAAACTATCCAATAAAGAAATCTACAGAGCCTTCATGGGTCAGCAGGGTCAATTGGCAAAGAAGAAAAAGGCTGAAGTAGAATAAAAAGCCAAACAAAAGTCCAAAAAGACCATTGCCTTTAATCAAAGAACCCATCAAGAAAGGAAGATCATGATTGACTTCCTTAAGGCTAGAGGAGAGAGTGGAAAAAGGCTAGGTCCCATGAATTTCATGAACCTGCAAGCCCTCTATTTTAAAGTCAAGAAGGATGAGGAAGAAAGATTGGAGAAGAAAGGCTCCAAGAAAAGGGTAATCATTCAAGAAGAAGAAAGGAAACAAAGAAACCCAAACCTTCTCTCTCACCCAACACTTCCTCAATCCAACAACCTTCCACTCTCCATCCTAGACCTCCCTCCTCTCCTCCCTCAAAGTCCAAATCCTCATACCCAGCTCCTACTCATCAACAACCTCCCAAAAAGAAAAACAAACCCACTTCCAAACCAGAAGACTCAAGAGAAATAATCAGATGGTCATACAACCCTCAATACCAATGGTTTGAAGTGTTCAGGGGGAGGACAGAAGTTAAAAGATCAATTTATACAGCTGTTGATGAGGTACTACATCTGTTGATGGTCATACATCCCTCAAGACCAATGGTTTGAAGTGTTCAGGGGGAGGACAGAAGTTAAAAGATCAATTTATACATCTGTTGATGAGGTACTACAGCTTCCAGATTCTGATCTAAGAAGAATGATGGAGCTGGGTGAAGCCAATGAGCCTGAGAATGAAGGTGGGAGACATCTATTGCTGGTAATCAAACATTACTTCAACCCCAGCAAAGATGAAATCATTGATGTCAAACCTTTCCAATCCCACTCTCCATTCATCAGCTGGTCCTACAATGCTGAAAAGGATGAATTCACACTGACAGATGTTAAAGGACAGAAGATGAGTTGTTCAAGCAAGGCTATCTTCAAAATGACAAGCAAAGACATCAAGACTCTATCTGAGCTTCCTCTTAACAATCCCAGCAAGGACCAGAGAGGATATGAGGTTGAAAGAATAGTCAGCAACATGCAAAAGCTTCAGCAACAAAAGCAATAAGAGAGTTTTGGTAGCATCAGTCTAAGGGGAGTTTGTAGAAATAAAGATTGATGGCTACAAAATTCTCTAAGTACAAATGCTGCTGATCTAAGAGTTTGCTGCTGATCTCAGAGTTTGCTACTGACCAACAAACTGCTGCGGATAAGCTTATCTGCAGCGGATACTTGTTCTTCTGCTGAAGAACAAATCTGCTGCGGATAGCCTTATCTGCTGAAGACCAGAGCTGCTGCGGATAGGCTTCTCAGCAGCATCAACACTTGATGCTGCTGATAGGAAAATCATCAGCAGCTTTGGATGGTCACATCTTGCTGCTGATCCTCATCCTTGCTGCTGACAGCCTTGTGCCTTGAAGATAAATCATTGCAGCTGACTATCCATGCCAAGCGTCACTGACAACTTTCTGCAAAAGCTACTGACACACTCAAAGCAGAAGGAATCTTAATGGTGCAACCAATGACGGACAACAATGCTCTTCTCCAAACATGCAATTAACGATGCATAAAGAAGACGCTTCAATAAAGTTAGCTAGTTTAGACTAAACTTGCATTGTTAGCTTTATACAAAAGATCAACGGTCTGTGTTAGATCTGATCCTTAGAATCAAGGGTCTGTCTTGATTCTAAGTTAGTATAAATACTGTGTAAACACTTCATTGTATTAGTGCTTTTTGATTGAGTTTTCATTTGTAATCGTTTTATTTTCAAAAGCTTAATATAACAGTGTTCTTATAAGTATTCTTTCTGTTTACTCGATTATATTTGTGTAGTTGCTATTGTTTCCGCCAATTTCAACTAAGAACGGAACCATCTTGTACTTTCACGATCCTACATCAAGCAAATCCTAAAATGTCCCACTTAACCGCTGTTAAACGTATCTTTCGATATCTAAAGGGCAAGCCTTGGCATGGCTTTTGGTATCCCAAAGAATCTAGTTTTGACTTGTATGCTTTTTGTGATAGTGATTATGGAGGGTGTCAGCTGGACAGAAAATATACAAGTGGGGAATGTCAATTTCTGGATGATAGATTAATCTATTGGCAATTCAAGAAACAACACACGGTCTCTACCTCCACTGCTAAGGCTGAATATGTTGCTGCATCGGCTTGCTGCTCACAAGTCATCTGGATGCAACATCAATTGCTGGATTACGGTTTGACCTTTCTTAATATTCCATTTTCTGTGATAATGAGGTTGCTATGTTAATTGTGAAAAATCCTGTTCAACATTCTAAAACCAAGCATATTGATATCAAGGTGCACTTTAACTTCTTTGAGAGAAATCTCATATGTTTTGAAAGGGTTGATTCTGACAACAATGTTGCAGATATCTTCACTAAAGCATTTGATACATCTCGATACAATGTGCTTGTAGAGTCCCTGAAAATGATTGGTTTCAAAGATTAAATTGGTCACCAAAAATATTTTTCTTCATAGTTAAATTTGTACAGTTCGTTTGATACACAAATTTAGGGGGAGAATCAAGAAAAATACAAAAAGAGTCAGCTTTTAATTTTAAAAAATAAATACAAAAAGAGTCAGTTTTAAGTTTCTAGAGTCAAGAAAAATACAAAAAGAGTTTGTTTTCAATCCATCTAAAAGAAAAATTCAAAAAAATTGTTTGTGTCCAAGTCGGGAGTTTAGCACTTAAATGGGAGGTGATATGAATGTTTGTTTCTTAAGGCAAGGATCAACAAATGTAAGGCTGTAAATTGAAAAGGCTAGGATCTATGTTGGATATGTTGATAGACTCTGTATGTGATACACTTAAACAAGAGAATATTATGGCATTATTGGGAAACATCTCATAGATTAGTGTAATTTGCTATTCCTGTTAATAATTGAGAACTTAAACATAAAGGTTAATGAACTGTGGATAACCCTTGCTCTGTTAGGATTGCACTAATTGGGACCCTTCACAAAGGGGTTGCGAGCTTGACTTGATACAAGTTTGTAAATATTGTATCTATAAAGTTAAAAGACATGCATTGACATGCAATAGGTGAAAAGACACTCAATATAGTGCAAAGTAAAATTCTGAACAAAAAGACACGCAATGTCAATGTCGTGCTATAGGAAAAACTCAAAAAGATATGTCCAAAGATATACATATAAATATACATGTAAATATTTTTTATTTTTGGGAATATGTGACTGGGAAGGGATATCTTGTCAAGGCATGTAAGTACGTAGTGCTATGACCCTGAGCTTCTGATGATTTTGAACATGTAAGCCCATAGTGTTATGTTTTTGATCAATTGTTGTCAGAGATTCCCTGAAAAGTTGCATAAACCTGTGCTAGTTATGCTCAATTAGTTATAAGGTAGGTGCTCAAAAAATCATGAGGAAGGGAAGGTTTACCTGATAAGCTGTGGGGTCCATTAAAGTTCATCAATAATTCACATAATTCCTAATTCCTAAAGATACAGGTTTCTAAGATATGAGTGTGGGACCCATTAATTCATAGCTAACTCCACCCAAAACATGATAAATTAAATCACAGTGTAAAACTTAGGTTTGAAGCTAAAGCATTAGCTTAAAATGATCTGAATATTAGCAATCCACTAGACATGTCTAAGTAAAAATACATGCTGAAAAATGTTCCTTGGTATGCCTATAGAACGATTTGATCCCACTGCAAACTTCACAAAGGCTTGTCTTTAGAAATAGTATGCTTTGTCCTTTTAATCTTTACGTAATTTTATTTTTATTTTTATGTTATTTTATTTAATTAATTTTTATAAAGTGACTAAGTTTGATCTTTAAAATAAATTATATAAGGGACTAACAATTTGCAAGTTTTCGGGTCAAACGTGTGGCCCACCAAGGTTCACGGTGGGCCCCTCATTTTCAATGTGAAACCGAGACCCCTTAAAAGTTTGGATTAAACCCTATTGAGGGTTTTTCATGTTCACGGTATTCTCTCTTAGTTTTTGTTGGCTCTCGGCAATTTTTAAAGCAAAATACTCGTTAGTCTTGTCTTCGTATCATCTGATTTGCTCTACCAGCTCTTCTGAAGTTACAGGTACATCTTCTGAACCTTCTCTTGTCATATTGAACATATGAATGCTGTGGAAGACCGTAAACTCATTCATGTATGCATCTGTGATCATAGAGATCAAATCCAGCGGGTAGAAAATGAAATTGAATGGTCGATTAGGGTTATTTTGAGTCGGCGACTACTTGTAGGTCCCGGGAGCCTCGTTGCATAGCGGAAATACATGGATCTGTTCTGTGATTTACGTGGGAACGTGAAGAACAAAGCAGAGAAACAAGAACACATACAAAAGAAATTGAAACGATACGTAATCCATAACATAGAAGTCATCCCATATTACAGACTACATACCAAAGGAGCACACATCTCTCATCTAAGCTCACGGTCCAGGGGTCAGGAGAGCTCGTCCCGACTCGGACACCTCTCAACCTAGTTTCTGAGTTCCACCTATAAATGAAGACAAGTCCTCTATTTATAGGGGCAGGAACAATACCTGCGTACTTGTCTAAGTACATAGGGTTTGGTCATGCATACTTGACAAGTACGCAAGGCAAAAGCCTTGCGTAATTACTAAGTACGCAGGACCAAACTGGTGTGCAGGCTATGTACTCAGGAACACCCTCTTGCGTACTAGCCACGTACACCGATACATAGAATTTTATCTATAGTTACCAAAACATGCTTGTACAAGTGTTTATCTCATCAAATCCTCCTTTTCTTCCTGATAAGCAGTTCATGCACATGTGTGCAAGATATCTCCAATAAGGATGAAGAAACTTCTTGTATAGAGGAGGATAAGGACCTTCATAACCCATCCTTGTAAGAATTAGGGTAACAACTTCTGGATTCAGCTTAGTTGGATGAGCAGGTAGGTCACCGAACTGTAGAGCAGTTCTTATTACAACTTATGAAATTCTAACTCTCTTTGTTTGAACTGTACCAATAATGCATTCTTCTCCATGGTCATTTGGATGTACTGTTGCAGTGGACCAAAACTCCTGAATATGGGTTTTGTAATAATTGGATTTTCCATAACAACAAAGTTAATGGGGGAATTGTCAACCCCACAACCATTGATCTGAAATATTCAAATTCTTCAGGTGGGTCCAGAGTGAAAGCACAAAGATTATGATCGGCAACGAATCTCATTTTGGCCATATCTGCACAAAACTTATTAAATTAATACTCACACATATAGAAAAAATTTAATTAACTAGCAAGATTCTAGGGTTATCGGAATACCAGGGGTTTACGGCCCCCATTATGGTTCTCAGCATAACAAGGGTTTTCAGTTAACATGGGGTTCTCGGTTAAACTGGGGTTCTCGGCTAAACTTGGTTCTCGGCTAGAACATGGTTCTCAACTAAAACAAGGTTCTCGGCTAAAGCAACCGTATACGGGAATACCAAAGGTTCACGGTTTTTTTTAATAAACACCGTGACCCCTGGTTTACAAGAGTTGCCGAAAAAGGTTTCAACATCAAATTGAATGATCCAAGCATCAAAGCTTCACGTTCTACTCATGTATCAATAGTGTAGAAGCATGTTTTGGTAACTATAGATAAAATTCTATGTATCGGTGTACGTGGTTAGTACGCAGGAGGGTGCTCCTGAGTACTTAGCGTGCACACCATTTTGGTCCTGCGTACTTAGTAAGTACGCAAGGCCTTTGCCTTGCGTACTTGTTAAGTACGCATGATCAAACCCTGCGTACTTAGACAAGTACACATGTATTGTTCCTGCCCCCTATAAATAGAGGACTTGTCTTCATTTGTAGATGGAAATCTGGAACTAGGTTGAGAGGTGTCAGGGTCGGGACGAGCTCTCCCGACCCTTGGACCGTTTAGATGAAAGATGTGTGCTCCTTCGGTATGTAGTCTGTAATACGGGATGACTTCTATGTTATGGATTACGTATCGTTTCATTATCTTTTGTCTTTGTTCTTGTTTCTCTGCTTTGTTCTTAACGTTCCCACACAAATCACAGAACATATCCGTGTATTTTCGCTGCGTGACGAGGCTCCCGGGACCTACAACACTACCATCTCTTCAACTATGGTTGCCCTGACCATGATCTTAGACTATAACTTCTCTAAGATGGTATTTGAAGAGTTTAAAAGTAATCTCAAAGGAGGGAAGAAGGATATCTTTCTCATCTATCCTAGATTCTTACAGATCATTCTTAATAGGAATCATGCTGATCTGGAGCCCACCGTTGAAACATTGGACCTGAAAGCTATGGGTCCTATGATCTTCAAGTTCATGAATGTCAATAAGCAGGGAAGAAGAGTCTATCAAGGGTTGTATCCAGTTGAAAAATTCGATAGATTTGTAGCTCTACCTGAAGAAGAAATTGAAGAACCGGCTATGCAAGTTCAAGGCGAGGTTGCTGACGAACATCTACCACCTGTTCAACCACAAAATGAACAACAAATTGAACCAAAACCACAAGATCCCATTGAGCCTGAGTTAGAAGATGCTGAAGTAATATCTTCTTCTGATGATGAAGGCACTCCTGAAAGACCACAAGTACCAATCAACCGATATGTCAGAGAGTTGGAAAGCAAAAGGTGTAGAATTGAGAATCCTCCTCTCACTTCCTCGTCTAATCAAGATGACAAAGATGCTGATTATACACCGGATCAAGATCTACCTTCCAGACCACGGAAGCGAAGAGATCCGAGTAATGTGAGAATACCACCACTCACACCAAACCCAACACCCACAAAAATTCCCATTCCAACAACTTCCTTACCAACTCAATTACCCACTCAAATGCCACACTCACCTACCATCACATTATCTCAACCTCAATCCTCATCCCTTGATCATCATAGCCCAATTCTGGAGGATTTTGATTATGATAAATTCTTGGTCTCATCAAGTGAAGCTTATAAAGCTGAAGAGGCCAAAGGAAAAAGCCCTGTGGATTCTTCTACACCTGCTCTTGTAGATCCACACGTTCTGTAGGAAAGGGTGTTTGAGTTAGAACAGCAAGTAGCCACACAGAACTCCAAGATTCAAACTCTGGAAACAAATCAAGGTTACCTTGTCACTCTGGTGTATGAGTTGAAGAAGCAGATTGATGATATGAAGGGAAAACATAGTGATCAAGTAAATACCGGTGCAAGCAATGATGATAATGATCAAGGAGGTGGAGATGATGGAGGCAATGATGAAGGTGATCATCAAGATGATACTCAAGGAAGTGATCCTTTCAACTTTGAGTTTGAAGGAAATCTTACTGATCCAAAAGATGGTGAATCATCTTAACACTTGGATTCAGATCAAGCAAAAAATATCCAAGATGACAAAGTTGAGAGTTCGTCAGATTCAGAGATGGAAAGACTGAATCAAGACATTGATGATGAAGTCAATATTCCAAGCTCAACTGCAAATGTATCTGAAGCTGATAATGCAAGAATTCCAAAGGAGCTACCCCCTTCGAGACTAGCACCTGGTCCTCCATCTGAAACTCATGTTACTGTTAACATAGAGAGCTACTATTCTAAGAGAGGAGATATGTCAAGTATTGCTTCTTGGGCTTTTGATTCAGAGAAGAATATGTATGTGGTGAAGAGAAAGAGTGGACGTCTGGAATACTATAAGAAGGCTAATGACTTTAGCTCGTTGACTAAACTCGATCTTCAACAGCTAAATGAAGCTTATTTTGAGAACAGAGGAAGAAACGGACCAGCCGAGATGTTTTTCTGAATGAATAGTGCTTAACTAACTTCGCCAAAATGAAAACAGCCGAGTCCAGGCTAAAGAAGGCTAAAGGAGTCAAAGATCCTCACACAGGCAAAGACTGGTATAACGTCATCAGGCCTGCTCCTAAGACAGTCAAGATAGTACATGTTCACAAGAAAATGCCAGTCAATACTCTAAGAGATTTTCAGTACTGGGCATATGATCCAATTACAGCCGAAGCTCTAATAGTCACTGATCAAGCAGAGTTGAGGATACTGGATCCATTTGACTTATCAAAGTTCAGTGAGGGAGACATCAAAGTGTTAGCGAGAAACCAGATTAGACGAACTCTCAACTTTGTCCGATCGCCATAAACAAACTCCGATTGAAAACCCTAATTCTCTCTCTAGAATGGCGATTTTTCTTTTTTTCTTTTTCCGATCGCCATAAACTCTAGTTTCTTGGTTTTTGTCCGCTGGTCTTAGCGGAAGGGTCTGATCGGTATGCTTATTGGTAGCAGCCTTGATTTGACTGTTCTTTTAAGTCCGTTTGGGTGATTGTCGGCTGCTAGGGTTTTTTCTAGATTAGGGTTTTGAGTTCTTGATTGTTGTTTTCGTAATTCTGGTGTACTTGTTTGCTGTTGCTGGTGTTTGTTTGCTGTTTTGTGATTTGGGAGAGATAGTATGAATGATAACATGGAGGATATTGGATCGGAGATCTTGCATGGTGATGTGAATGCTACTCCAATTCGAGGTATTGGTTTCAGGGTTACGAATATTGATGGCAATCCTTTGTTGCCACGGAGAGGAATGTTTAAGACTAGTAATGCTTCGGTATTAGATGGGTTGTTCGATATTTCTAAACCTGTGGAATCGGAACAATATGGGGGCCATGTGGGAGTTTCGGCTGCCTCTACGACACATGCCCATGCAAACCCTAGTAGTGATTACGTAGGGCAGGATGGGGGTAATTCAACTCAAGTTGCGGATGTGGGTAGTGACGAACCAAAACCTCCATCATTTGCGAAGATAGTCCAAGATCATAAGGAAGTAGTGAAAGTTAACTTCAGGAAGATGGAAACGGAGGATAAAATGGAAGGTGTAGATGTTGTCATTCCAGTAGCATCGGTGAAACAGGTGAATGATAGGTATGCTAACACGTTGTATGGTTATTTTTGGGAAAACGTCTTGCATTTCCAGTTGTCGAATACTTTGCAAAGAACCAATGGGCGAAATACGGGCTAATCAGACTAATGATGAATGCAAAGGGTTTCTTTTTCTTTAAGTTTAAGACAAAAAGGGGATTCGAGCTATTGCTGGAAGATGGTCCATGGATGATTCGTAATGTTCCTATAATTTTGAATGAATGGTCTCCTTCAGTCACGGTAGTAAAATAGGATATTACTGCTATACCAGTGTGGGTGAAGATGCATGATGTGTCGCTGGTGGCATTTACTGAGGATGGATTGAGTTTGCTAGCTTCTAAGGTAGGGGTACCGAAGATGTTAGATTCATACACGGCTTCGATGTGTGTTGAATCCTAGGGTAGAAGTAGTTTTGCTAGGGCCCTTATTGAAGTACAAGCGGGATCAGAGTTGAAAAGAAGTATTAAGGTTGCAGTCCCATCGTTGGAAGGTAATGGTTTTTCTAAAGCAGAGGTTAAAGTGGAGTATGATTGGGAACCTTTACGGTGTTCTGCTTGTTGTGTATTTGGCCATGAGGATTCTTCATGTACAAAGAAACCTAAGGCAGTGGTTGATGATGGATCAAAGAACGAGGTTGATGGGTTTCGGGAAGTTAGAGGGAAGAATAAAAAAGGGAATCAGCAAGGATTCCAGGTAAAGAGTCAAAAACCGAAAATGGTGTATAGGCCGATTGCTAAAAACAAACCGCAGAGAGATATAGCGTCTTCATCCCAGGTTCGTGTGTCAAACTCTTTTGAAGTGGTACAAGATGATGATGTGGAGGCTAGTGGAATACATGTTAATCAACCGAGTGCAAGCACTAACGGGGGAAAAGGTAGCACGGAGGAGGTAATTACCGATAATATTGATGTGGATGACCTTATAGCGGAAATCCCAAAATCTATGGATAGGAAACTAGATGGAAACAATTCTAAGGGTGCAAGCACACCCGGTAAAAAGGTTTTAAATGGGTAGCATTGCAGCGTGGAATATAAGGGGGCTGAACCGCTCACTTAAACAAAAGGAGGTTCGTCAGGTGGTCATTGATAATCATTTGCAAGTTTGTGCTATTATGGAAACTCATGTGGAAGCTTCTAATGTTTCGAATGTTTGTAAAAAAGTGTGTCGTTCTTGGAGTTGGGCCACTAATGCTAGTTGCTGCTCTAAAGGAACTCGTATAATGGTGGGATGGGATGCGAATGTGGTGGATGTAATGATACTTTCTCATTCCGATCAGGTGATTCATACGCAGATTATGTATAAGTTAGATCAAAAATCTGTTTTTTGCTCCTTTGTTTATGCGGATAATCACTACAAGAATAGACGGGATTTGTGGAAAGACTTATGTCTTCACCGTTCGTTTATGCGTTATAAACCATGGGTAATTCTGGGTGACTTTAACTCAACTTTGTTTCTAGAGGATACTCTTGCTGGTTCCTCATCCATTAATTTAGGAACAAGGGAATTTAAGGAGTGTATAAACACCATTGAGGTTTTTGATGTAAACAGCTCCGGGATGCACTATACTTGGACGAACAAATAGAAAAAAGGTGGTGCCGTCTTTAAGAAGATTGACCGAGTTATGGGGAACACGTAGTTTATTGATGAGTTCCCGGCTGCGGCTGCTTGCTTTCATCCGTACCGTATATCGGATCATAGCCCTTGTATTCTTGTTCTACCGAATGTCAAACGGGATAAAGCTAAGCCTTTTAAGTTTGTTAACTTGTTAGCTGATAAGAGTGGAATTATTGATGAAGTAGAACGGATCTGGAAATCTGAGGTGAGTGGATATGCAATGTTTCAGGTGGTGAAAAAACTCAAGCTGTTAAAGTCCCCGTTACGTAAGTTACTTTATCAACAAGGGAATCTGCATGAAAAGGTCAAAATGGCTAGGAAGTCCTTGGATGAATGTCAGCTAGAGATGGATGTGACGCCAGGTAACGATGAGGTAATGACCAAACATGCTCGTTTTTTACAAGTATATAAGGAGGCCGTTCATGATGAAGCATTATTTCTACAACAGAAGTCTAAGGTCGAATGGCTTTCTTTGGGAGACACAAATTCAAAGTTTTTTCATAATGTAGTCAAAGCTAAAAACCATCGTAGTAGAATATATTCTATTCGGGATGCGAGTGGTACGTTATATGAGGGTGGTACGGTGCCTCAAGCTTTGGTGGACCATTATACGAATTTTTTTGGCACTATAGGGAATACTACTGTTCAACCAACCCCTGATCTTTTCCTGAATGTGTTGTCTACTGAGGTGGCCAATAATATGGTTAGACAGGTGACGGATGAGGAGATTAAAACTGCAATCTTTTCGATAGATGGGAATAAGGCTCCAGGTCCAGATGGGTACACATCAACCTTTTTCAAAAGGTCTTGGAATGTAGTGGGGACGGACGTGTGTTGTGTTGTAAAGGACTTTTTCCGTAATGGTAAATTACTTCAACAGCTTAATCACACAGTCATATCATTAATTCCAAAGGTGACAACGCCGTCTTTAATTACGGATTATAGACCGATTTCATGCTGTAACACTTTATACAAGTGTATCAGTAAGATAATCTCGAACCGTATTAAAGAAGGGTTGGGAGATATTGTGAGCATAAACCAGTCTGCTTTTGTGCCGGGTAGAAGAATATCAGATAATATCCTTTTAACCCAGGAGCTAATGCATAACTATCACCGCATTCTTGGCCCTCCTAGATGTGCATTTAAAGTAGATATTCATAAGGCTTATGATACGGTCGAGTGGAGTTTTTTAGAGAGTAGCTTGAAGGGGTTTGGTTTTCATCCGACGATGGTTAAATGGGTTATGGCTTGCGTTGCTTCTACGTCGTTTTCTATGGCGATTAATGGGAGCCTTTATGGGCATTTCAAAGGCAAGCGGGGGTTGCGGCAGGGAGATCCAATGTCCTCGTATCTCTTTACTTTGGTTATGGAGGTGCTAACCTTGATATTACAACAACAAGTGTCGATCTCATCGGAGTTCAGGTACCATAATAAGTGTGAAAAACAAAGAATCATTAACTTATGTTTTGCGGATGATTTGTTTCTTTTTGCTAGAGGGGATCATAGATCGGCTAAAGTTATTATGAAGTCACTCGACATTTTCAAAAATATGCCTGGTCTCGCTCCTAGCATGACAAAGAGCACAGTGTTTTTCGGAAATGTCGCGGATTCGGTTAAAGCTCGTATTCTAAGTATTATGCCTTTCGAGGAAGGGGTGTTACCGATTCGGTATCTTGGTGTTCCTTTAATTTCTTCTCGGCTTCATTATAAAGATTGCAAAAAGCTTGTCGAAAGTACGGATGCTAGAATTACTGATTGGAGAAATAAGTGCTTATCGTTTGCAGGTAGACTACAACTAATTAAATCGGTCTTATCCTCTATGCATATATACTGGGCATCAGTTTTTATTCTTCCAAAACGCATTATTCTTGATCTAGAGGAGAGAATGAGGCTGTTTCTGTGGTCACAAGGGAATAATATTAGAGGGAAGGCGAAGATAAATTGGAGATTGGTGTGCTTGCCGAAAAATGAAGGATGATTGGGTATTCAACGAGTGCTCGACATGAATAATGCTCTTATGGTTGCGCATATTTGGAGTCTGATTACTCACCGGGAATCTTTATGGGTAAAATGGATACATTCGTATCGTATTCGGGGTAGAAGCTTTTGGGACATTCCTGTAAAGAATAATATTACTTGGAGTTGGCGGAAGATGCTAAATCTGAGACCTCTAATACGGAATCATATATGGACAAACGTAGGTGACGGTACAACTACTAGTGCTTGGTTTGATAAATGGGATGAGGTGTGTCCAATTAGTACTATTGTTACACCTAGATGTATAACGAATGCGGGTTTCAACATGAACACGAAGCTAGCAGAGATCTATGTGCATGGTGAATGGATGTGGCCGGACACATGGATTAGTCGATTCCCGGTTCTTCTTAGTTTGCGGAACTTAGTGTTGGTACATACACAGCAAGACAAGTTGGAATTGAGATCTAGATTGGGGCTTCGGACTGAGTTTAGTACTTTCACAGTTTGGAACGACTTACGTCAATCGCAGAACGAGGTCTTATGGTCGAATGTGGTGTGGTTTTCTCAAGCTATTCCTAAACATTCTTTTTTTATGTGGCTTATTGTGCATAAAAAGTTAAAAACACATGATGTAATGCGCAAGTGGAACTCCTCGGGTAACATGAATCTGAACCTCTTATGCTGCTCTTTGTGCACGTCGGGGCCTGATTCCCATGAGCACTTGTTTTTTGAATGTGAGTTTGCGGCCCAAGTTTGGAATGGAGTTAGAGATAAAGCTTGTATGGATACTATTCAGAATAAATGGAGCGTTATTTTTTACTTCTTGGTGGGAATAGCAAATTCGAAGAAAGCTATACATGTGATTGCAAAACTTGTGGTTAGTGCTGCAGCATATTTTGTGTGGGAGGAAAGGAATAGAAGGCTTTTTACTAGTAAAAGGAGGAATAAGAATCAACTTGTTGAGGTTATCTTATCTACTGTTCGAATGAAGCTTCATACGATGCGGTTTAAGAGATCCATTCAGACGGCTCGAGTTCTGCAAGAATGGATGCTACCACGTGGTCTATTGGTTGCAGATGATGAGTGTGGTTGATTGTTGGCTTTTTTGTTTTAGATTATGTTATCTAGTTTACTGGTGCTTTTGTTTAGAGTGTAGTTTTCTTTTACACTTGTGTAACTCTGGTATGGCCTGTCATACTTGAGAACTGAGGGATGCTCTGTCTCTCACTTGGTTTTTTTGTTTGATTGTTATAATATTCACCGGGGTAACCCTTTACCTAAAAAAAAAGAAACCAGATTAGACATGAGCAGCTATGAGAAGAGCAAGCAAAGATCTTTACAGTTGCTGCTGCTGACATCCTGAGGAAGAAATTATATGCTGGAAGTGGAGATCATGGTGAAGACATCAACTTTTGATAAGGAAAGCTTAATCCTAGGGGGAGATTGTTAGACCTAGACTTTTGGTTATGATTAAGCTTACAATTAATGTCTTGTAGGGTGTAACCGTGAACCAAGGGTTCACGGTTTGGGCCGGCCATTGGGGTCGAATTTGTGTATACAGGCCTAGGAGAGTTGACTAGGTATATATACATGTATACCCTAACCGAATAGGGTTAGCGGTTATTTTTGTTTTTCATTGTAATCCTCTTGATCAATCCAAGTATTTTACTTTGAATCTTTGTGTCTTGAATCAACACAATCGATAGTTTTCGCCTATTGATTGTGAGACTTGATATTGTGTTCTTATTCGTGTGTTTATTTGAAGATCCATCTAGTTTGGGACTTACAAGAGTACGTGGTGGACTGTTATAGAAAAACCATCAATAGTTGAAAGGATTACACAGAAGATTAAAAATCTAGAACAAGCTTTGACTGGAGAAATCTTAGGATGGATGTACGATGATGACAAGAAGATGTATGTGATAAAAAGAGGTGAAGGGAATATCCAGTTCTTTGATCGAAGCTCAAAGTTAAAGACGTTATCGTACTGGGATATTCAGGAGCTGAGTCACCTGAAGTTGATCAATCCATCCAAGAATTCATTTGCTGAAAATTTTGAAGAGTATTTAAAGAAAGAATGTGCTAAACACAAGTTTGAAAGCTGGAGCCATAGATTCCTGAATGAAGAAAACTAAAAAGAAATGATAAAGATGGCAAGAGAAGGTTCAGGAATATTGTAAACCCAGCTGATACAGTTTCAACTTTATACATCCCAGCACGTAAAGAAACGTTTATCAAAAGCTTCAAGAAATGGATGTGTGACAGCAGAACACATGAAGCTGTAATCATGCAACATGATGCTCCAGAGGTCAGAGTCTTCGATCTAGTGGATCTGTTCAGCTTTTCAGATGAAGACCTGAAGATTCTGTACCAGAATCCAATCAAGTGTGACATGAGCATGAAAATGAAAGATGAAGCAAAGTTGTATATGAGAGTCGTAGCTCGTTGTTTAGCAAGAAGACATGAAGCAAACGTGATCAAGAAAAGACTTGCTGCACAGGATGCTAAGAAAGTGAATGTCAAAGCCAAAGCTGTAACATCCCAAAATATAAAACGACAATTATAATAACGGAATAAACGAATGAGGCATGAAGGCTGGGCCGGATGGGTCGGCGGGCTTGAAGGGGCGAACATAGGGGAGCTTCCCCTATAAATAGCCTAAGTCACCACATTTCTCTCATTTGCAAGTTCTAGAGAGAGAAACCATAGAGAGAGAAAGTCGGCGGATCGGCCCAATATTGAAGAAGTGCATTGCTCCATAGCTCGTGAGAGGAACCTACGAATCAGAAGCTCGATACAGGTAACGATCCAACCTAGATATGAGTTTTTGTTCGTTTTTGGGTTTTGGAGGAAAATGTGACGTTTTTACAGATGAAACTAGAAGAAAAACATAGTTTTGAGTTCCTTAATGAAAAGCAAACGTTTTGAATGTAAATAAGTTCGGGATCTTGACGTGATCAGACCCGAAGGCGAAAGTTAGGGTTTTTGCGGGCAAGCAGATCCTGCGTACTTATCAAGTACGCAGGAAGAGGGTCCTGCGTATTTATCAAGTACGCAGGAAGAGGATCATGCGTACTTATCAAGTACGCATGAAGCGAGGTTTGCACACTTATTAAGTACGCAAGAGCAAGGCCCTGCGCACTTGCTAAGTGCGCAGGCATCAGGCTGTCTAGGTAAAGTCGGTATGTTTAAAAGGTTAAACCGTTAGAGTCGGGAGTTGGTCTGATGTGTATTTAACTAATCAATTCAGATCGAAAGTGACGTTGTGGGACCTTGTTTAGGACAACCCAGATTAGCTTATCAGGTGAGTTCTAGAAGCCTTCTTTTAAATGTTTTAAATAATGTTTTCAGGCTGGTGTGCATACATACGAAATGATGTTTTATGAAACGATGTTTACGAAATGATGATTATGAAACTATGTTTACGAAATGAAATGATTTGGAACGAACGTTTTATGGAAAGACAGTTTTGTGAACGAAATGTTTATAAAGAAATGGTTTAAACTGAAGTTAAAGGGTTTTGAAAATGAATGAAATGTTTTATGAAAAGAAAAGAAAAGGGCAAAGGTTTTAAAGAAGTCATTACAAATCTAATCTGTCGAATGAATGGAATTGACGAATGAAGTCTGGGAATGTAATTCCTAGCCTTGTGGTAGATTATGGATAGCGAGCCATAGTTGCCATAAGAACAACAGGGGCAGTGTCTTGGTGGCCTGTCAATGGTTATGATGTTGTACAACTGGTATGGGAGTAACGACGGTTACTCAGGGGTTAACGTGACCCTATGAAGGTTAAATTATGATCCAACGGTGTTATGGCCGTGAGCCATAGCCGTCGATGGAAGTTGTCGGTTTATGGACATGAGAGCCATAGGGGCAACTAAATGGGTATTGTCGGTCCTCGTACAGTTAAGCCTTGGGGGCAATACAAAAGGGAATTGACGGAATGTATTGTATTGTCGGTCTTCGTGCAGTTAAGCCTTAGGGGCAATACAATACAAAATGACGGAACAAATGGTAACACAGATTTAGATAGTAATGTATGACTTAAATGAATGTTAAATGTTTTAAACGAACGATCCGTTCAATGTGTTTATGATGATGATAAATGTTTGAATGTTTTAGTGATGAATGAAAGGCTCTGTTTTCTTATACATGATGTTAAACCCTAATGAATTATTGAACGATGAACCATTTCGTAAATTGAATGAAAAACTGGAACTCACCAGCGTAGCTGACTTTTTAGTATGCACATTCAGGTTAAGGCAGGTATGGATGATGGACGGTGATGCTTGGCAAGCGAGAAGAGTTACCCGGTTGATCATGAAGACTGGCATCCCGTTATGATTAGTTTGTGTTATGTTTATGTATTAGACTATGTTACGCTTCCGCATGTTGAACAATGTTATGAGTATGTTTTAATGAAATTTTCTGCTGCATTATTTGATATTCAAGTTTAATAACTGTTTGTGAATGAGTAAATCCAACAAGTGAGGCCTCCCGGGTTTGGGGCCTTACAAGTTGGTATCAGAGCAATAGTTTGAGAGATTCAGACACTCCCAGTGTCTGAACTTAAACTGTGAATGGGACTGAAAGCGGATGCCAGTACAGGTAACTCGAGCCACAACATCTGGTATGAAGGTAGAATATATTTACATATATAGTATGCCTTAGAAAGGGTTAGGTAAGGACTTGTGTTCTGATGGAATCATAAAGGTGGTCAAATAGAAATCAAAAGGTAATGGTTAATTGCAGATGGCCAGTGTATATTAACATCTTACAGTGCTTGTTGAATTTTATTTGGTAACTAGCGTGATGACATTGGATTCTTGTCTTATAGAACGAAATGGCAAGAAGAGGAAACGGAAGGCGTGGTGGGGGCCGTACCAGTGGTCGTAACGGCGCACGTCAGGAGTACAGTGAAGAAGGAAGTATTCACACTGAGCTAGAAGTTAGTGTGCACGGGACTGAGCCGACTCATGTCGGAGAACAACAATTCACTTTTGAACCAGAGGTGAGAGCGGTTCTGGCACGCGAGTTCACTGAATTGATGAAGGTTTCCCTGCCAGGATTGTTGGCAGAAGCGTTAAAGAAGGCTAGTGAGACGGGTGGGTCTAACACGGCGGTTGGTACCCCGAACACTGAGGCAATCAACGCACCGCTTAACCGTGGTTACGACTATAAGTCCTTTAAGGCATGTGACCCACCGGTCCTGACTGGGAAGAAGGACGCGATGGCTACTTTTGACTGGGTGATACGTATGGAAGCCGCCATCCGTCTGAGCGAGTGTCGAGCAAATCAAGTTGTGAAATTTGTTGCTAACTCCTTGAGAGAGGAAGCATCCCATTGGTGGGAAGGTGTACGTCAAGACAAAGGGGACGAGACTGTGGATGCGATGATGTGGTCTGATTTGAAAACTTTGGTGATCAAGATTTTCTATCCAAGGAATGAGATCGAAAAGGTAGAAAGGGAATTTTTGGGGATTAAGGCAGGGAGCATGACGCACTGGCAGTACATCACACGGTTCAATGAACTGGCACGTCTGGTGCCACACCTTATCACGACTGAGGAAAGAAAGATTTCCTGTTACATTCAAGGGCTGCCGGACCAGGTCCGCACCTATGTTAAGGCAAACGCCCCTACGACCTATGATTTGGTAGTAGAACTAAGCGGCGTGGTATTCGATGATCTGGCACTGAATGTCGTTGCAATTGAAGAGCCTAAGAAGAAGCCGAGTTTCCCCGCCAAGCGATCGGCTGGGAAGTTGTTTGGGGCTCGGGACAAACAGGCCAGGGTAGGCGAGACGGCAGTCTGTGGAAGATGTGGGGTAAGACATGCGGGTGAATCTCGGTTAGGGTCAAATCTATGCTTTAAATGCGGCAAAACCGGACACTACGCACATGAATGTCCCCAGCTATTCAAATGCTACAACTGTGGGGAGAGTGGTCATATGAGCCGGGAATGCACCAAGCCCAGAATGGGTGAAGCCGCGAAATGGAAAGGCCCGGAGAAGAGAGAAGAGAGGCCCCGAGCAAAGACTCGTGCGTACGCGCTGACGCAAGACCAAGCCAGGGCAGACCCCGATGTGGCGTCAGGTACGTTCATCCTTGACAACACTTTTGTTTCTGTGTTATTTGATTCGGGTGCCGGTACGAGTTTTATATCTGCAACTTTTTGTAAACGAGTGAAGTACACTGTCAGTAAGCTAGAAAGTGCCTTTAGCATAGAAACCGCTGAGGGTAGAACTGCGAGAGTGACCGATGTAGTCGACAACTCCATGATAAAAATAGAAGGTCATAGGTTCCCTGTCATATTGTTTGTTATGGTTTTGGGAGGGTTTGATGTCGTGTTAGATATGGATTGGTTAACTGCCAACGAAGCATAAATCATATGTAAACGAAAGATAATCCGACTCAAGGCTCCGGATGGTAACAAAGTCGAGGTTTTTGGAGATCGTGACGCCCCGATGCCAAACGTCATCTCGATGATTAAGGCAACAAATTACTTGAGGCGCGGATGCGAGGCTTATCTGGTGTACGTAATTGACAAGTGTAAGGAAGTGAAGGAACTAGATGATGTACCCGTGGTACGCGAGTACCCGGAGGTGTTTCCAGAGGATTTGCCTGGGATACCACCCGACAGAGAGATTGAATTTCGAATCGACTTAGTACCAGATGCCCAGCCCGTGGCTAAGGCTCCATATCGACTAGCACCAGTAGAAATGAAAGAACTTATGGCCCAATTAGACGAACTACTTGAGAAGGGATTTATACAACCGAGCATCTCGCCTTGGGGTGCTCCGGTGTTGTTTGTGAAGAAGAAGGATGGTTCGATGAGAATGTGTATTGATTATCGCGAGTTGAACAAACGAACGGTGAAGAACAAGTACCCTTTACCAAGGATCGACGACCTGTTCGATCAATTGCAAGGCGCAAGTTGGTTATCAAAAATCGACCTTCGATCCGGGTACCATCAGTTGAAGGTGAGGGAAGAAGACATACCGAAAACCGGATTTCGCACGCGTTATGGACATTTCGTGTTCCGCGTAATGTCTTTTGGATTGACGAACGCCCCCACAGCGTTCATGGATTTGATGAATAGGGTTTGTCGACCAATGCTGGACCGATCGGTAATTGTGTTCATCGATGATATCCTCATCTACTCCAAGAATGATGGTGATCACGCATGTCACTTAAAGGAGGTGTTGGAAGCTCTGAAGAAGGAAAAGTTGTATGCTAAGTTCTCCAAATGTGCGTTCTGGCTTAGGGAAGTCCAATTCCTATGTCATGTCATTAACCCGAACGGCATTCTGGTTGACCCAGCAAAGATAATGACAGTAAGGGAATGGAATATTCCTAATACTCCACCTGAAATCCGCAGTTTCTTGGGATTGGCAAGCTACTATCGAAGATTCATCCAGGATTTCTCAAAAATAGCTTCGCCATTGACAAAGTTGACTCGGAAGGAGGTGAAGTACGAATGGGGTTCGACCCAGGAGGAGGCGTTTAAGGAGTTGAAGGAGAAGCTAACCAAAGCCCCAGTCTTGGCCCTTCCCGAGGGCGATGAAGACTTAGTGGTATACTCTGACGCTTTGGGTCAGGGATTGGGATGCGTGTTGATGCAACGCGGGAGAGTGATCGCGTATGCGTCACGGCAGTTGAAGATTCACGAAGCTAATTATCTGACTCACGATTTGGAACTTGATGTTGTCGTATTCGCATTGAAAATCTGGAGGCACTACCTATACGGGGTGAAGTTTACTATTTACTCCGACCACAAAAGTTTGAAGTACTTCTTCGAACAAAGGGAACTTAATATGAGGCAGATACGATGGTTGGAACTATTGAAAGACTATGACTGTGAAATCATATACCATCCTGGAAAGGCAAACGTGGTGGCAGACGCTCTAAGCCGAAAGGATGTGCCTGCTCCTATTAGAGTGAAAGCTTGCCAGTTGGTGGTGACATCAGATGTGATGAGGGAAATTGAAAGAGCTCAAGATGAAGCGCTTAAGGAAGAAAACATAAAGAAGGAAAGGATGGTTGGCCAACAGGACAAGTTGGAATATAACACCCTTGGTGTTAGGACACGTTTTGGACGGGTATGGATACCTATGGGTGGCGAGCTTAGAACCAAAATCTTGGATGAGGCTCATAAGTCTCGGTAGTCTATCCATCCTGGTACCAACAAAATGTACCAAGATCTGAGGAAGGAATACTGGTGGCCTGGAATGAAACATGAGGTGACAAAGTATGTAAGCAAGTGCTTAACTTGCTCACAAGTAAAGGCCGAACATCAGAAGCCTTATGGAAAGATTCAACCTCTTGATATACTGGGATGGAAGTGGGAACACATTACCATGGACTTCATAACCAAGCTACCTCGCACAGCTAAAGGTCATGACACCATTTGGGTAATTGTGGACCGATTAACGAAGAGTGCTCATTTCCTACCTATTCGTGAGACGTTCTCGTCGGAAAGGTTAGCGAAAGTATTTATTAACGAAGTAGTAGCACGGCATGGGATGCCTTTGACGATTGTATCTGACCGGGACACACAATTCACATCGAGGTTCTGGAAAAGATTCCACGAGGCGATGGGCACGAGGCTTAATATCAGCACGGCATACCACCCACAAACGGATGGTCAGTCCAAAAGGACCATTCAGACATTAGAAGATATGCTTCGTGCATGTATTATCGACTTCAGTGGCAGTTGGGACAGTCATCTGCCGTTAGCCGAATTCTCCTACAAGAATAGTTATCACACGACGATAGCCATGCCGCCTTACGAAATGTTGTATCGGAGAAGATGTAGGACACTGGTTTGTTGGGGTGAGATTGGACAAAAGGAATTTGTAACCTCCCAAAACTGGTAACATATAAATAATGGCACGATCGAAATTATAATTTTCAAATGACGAAAGAAAAATGGATGGGCTTGGGCTCGGCTCCAACGAGCCGGAGGAAGCCCAAGTATATAAGGGCAAGGGCTGCCCAAACTTCTCATTTTCCACCAATCTCAGCTTCTAGAGAGAGAAAGGAAAGCTCGGGTCTAGAGAGAGAAAGTCGACGGATCGTCACGAGATTGGAGGAGCACGTTACAGCTGAGCCCGTGAGCAAAACCTCCAAATCAGAATTACAATCCAGGTAACGATTCAATCCAGGTAATGAGACCAATGATGTGAATATATATCTATATGTATTTGCGAAGAATGATAGATGAGAAGCAATTCAAGTCAATGTGTACTTATATAAACGTATATATATATATATATATATATATATATAATTATGCATACTTATAAAGAAAAGAATGTTTATACCTAATTGCATTAAACTAGAACTCACCAGCGTTAGCTGACTTTTAGTATACATTTCAGGTAAAGGAAGATGAGGTCGTGCGATGGCGTGGAGGTTACCCGGCACGAGACTGACATCCCTCTTTTGTTTTATATGTCTTCGAACAATGTTATGTTTTTAATTGTAAAGACTTCCGCTGTTATGATTATGTAATTGGATGACGAATGTTTTTAATATAAATTCAGTATTTTATGACTATGTTTATGAGTAAATCCAACAAGTGAGGTCACCTGGGAAAAAGGGGCCTTACAAGTTGGTATCAGAGCAATAGTTTGAGAGATTCGGACATCCTAAATGTCTTGACTCAAACTGATAATGGGACCAACGCATGGATGTCAGTACGGGTAGCCAACGCCAACGCTAGCACGGTAAGTAAGTACTAGAGTTAATACACTTAGATAAGAATAGATGCCTTAACTTAGAACAAATAGATGTCAATGTCACAACCGATTTGAAGAGTTTTGAACCCGAAAAGCAATGTAAATTAGTAATCACAAACCGGTCACTGTAATTAAAAATTTACCTTGCTCGTACTGTTCCAAACTACGATTTGAAGAAATGACATTGATGTATTCCCTTTTTAACTATCAGGAAATTAAGAGCTATGGCTGGTGGAGGAAGAACAGGACCTCGTGGCGGTCGCACTGGCCGACGAGGTAGACCTCCGTTGAACCAAAGAATTGAAGAAGAAGAGAGTGTGCACGCAGAGCACACCGAAAGTGTGCACGAAACAGAAGTGACCCTAATTAGGGACGACATTCCAGGGCCTATACAGTTGGAACCTGAAGTCAGGGATGCTATTGCCCGTGAAGTTGTGCTCACTTTGAAGAAGGTATTGCCTGATCTACTATCCGAGGCAATAAAGAAAAGTAAAGAGGATGATGAAGGAGACAATGAAGAGAAAGTATATGATAGTGATGGGGATGAAATAAAGATAGGATCGAGCAACCGTGGGTGTACTTACAAAGGCTTTAAGGACGGAGACCCACCCAAGTTCGATGGGAGCAAGGATTCAGTGGCAACGCTTGAATGGATTGAGAGGATGAATGTTGTAATCAACATCAGCGAGTGTCGACCAGACCAGGCTGTTAAATACGTTGCTCATTCTTTCACCAACGAAACACTAAGTTGGTGGAGGAATATTCAGAGAACTAAGTCACCAAATGCTATAAACAGAATGACATGGGACGACTTGAAGAAGCTGATCATCCAAAAGTTCTGCCCACAGAACGAAATTGATCGAGTGGAAAATGAATTCCTAAACCTTAAGGCTGGAAACAAGACGCACCGCCAGTATACTTCGAGATTCAATGAGCTAGCTCAACTAGTACCCCACCTGGTAGAAACTGAAGACCGTTTGATCAAGTACTATGTTAAGGGGTTGCCACAACGGGTCCGTGTTCATGTAAAAGCTAACCTACTTTCGACCTTCGAGTCGGTAGTGAATCTGAGCGGAATCGTCTACGACGACTACGCCAATGAGGACCAGGCACCTGAGACACAAAAGAGAAAGTGGGAGAACCCGTCTAGAGGTACCGGAAGAGGGAACGTAACTACTGAAAATAAGAAACCAAGGTCGGATAAATATGAAACCTGTAAGAAATGTGGAAGGCAACATTTTGGCGAGTGACGGGTCGGCTCCACCACATGTTACAGGTGTGGGAAGGCGGGGCACTATTCTCGTGACTGCTTAAGAGACACTAAATGCCAAGTATGTGGACTGTTTGGTCACCTGACTAGGGATTACAGAAAAACCAGACAATCTGGTTCGGGAAAAGAAAAGGAACAGGAACAACCAAAGACTAGGACTCGAGCTTACGCCCTGACTGAGGAGGAAGCAAGGGGAAATCCTGATGTTGTGTCAGGTACGTTCCTAGTTAATGATGAACATGCGGCTATATTATTTGACTCGGGTGCTAGTAAAAGCTTTATATCAAATGCATTTAGTCGTAAACTGAATTGCACTATCAACACAGTAGTAAAGGCCTTTAGTGTACAAACTGCTGTTGGTAAAAATTCGGCAGTATTCCAAGTAATAGAGGATTGCATAATAGAAATAGAGGGTCACAAGTTTCCTTCTAGATTATTCCTTCTCACCTTAGGAGGATTCGATATAGTATTGGGTATGGATTGGTTAGCTGCCAACGGAGCTCAAATCATATGTAAACGTAAGAGGATACACCTCAAAGCTCCTAGCGGATGTCCAATTACGGTTCATGGGGATTGGAATTGCACAATGCCGAACATCATCTCGATGATCAAGGCCGAAAGTTACATGAGGCGCGGTTGCGAAGCTTATCTGGCATATGTTATTGACGATAGAATGAAAACGGAAGAACTCGAGAACGTACCCGTGGTGTGCAATTTTCCGGAAGTATTCCCTGAGGATCTACCTGGGTTGCCACCCGATCGGGAAATAGAATTTCAGATTGACTTACTGCCAGGAGCTGAGCCCGTTGCCAAAGCCCCCTACCGATTGGCTCCGTCAGAAACAAAAGAATTGATGTCTCAACTACAAGAATTAACAGAAAAAGGATTTATTAGACCGAGCATTTCACCATGGGGCGCTCCGGTACTATTCGTAAAGAAGAAAGACGGCAACATGCGCATGTGCATTGACTACCGTGAACTGAACAAGAGGACAGTAAAGAACAAATACCCACTACCTAGAATAGATGACCTTTTTGATCTACTGCAAGGTGCGAGTTGGTTCTCAAAGATCGATCTTAGGTCGGGTTACCATCAGTTGAAAGTAAGAGAGGAAGACGTACCAAAGACCGCGTTTCGCACGCGTTATGGGCATTATGAGTTTCTCGTGATGTCTTTCGGATTGACCAACGCACCAGCAGCGTTTATGGATTTGATGAATAGAGTATGTCGACCCATGTTGGATTGATCAGTGATAGTTTTTATAGACGACATACTGGTATATTTGAAAAGCGAGGGTGATCACCACTGTCACCTAAGGGAGGTTCTGGAGGTGCTAAAGCAGGAAAAGTTGTACGCAAAATTCTCCAAATGCGCGTTCTGGCTTAGGGAAGTCCAATTCCTAGGTCATGTAATAAACCCAAACGGCATCATGGTGGATCCTGCAAAGATCGAGACAGTAAAAGAATGGAACGTCCCAAAGACACCAATAGAGATACGAAGTTTTCTGGGATTGGCGGGCTACTATCGAAGGTTCATTAAAGATTTTTCAAGAATAGCCTTGCCACTAACTAAGTTGACACGGAAGGAAGTGAAGTATGAATGGGGTCAAACCCAAAACAACGCGTTTGAAGAACTTAAGACACGATTAACCCAAGCTCTAGTCTTAACTCTACCTGAGGGAAATGAAGACTTGGTAGTCTATTCTGACACTTCGGGGCAGGGTTTGGGGTGCGTACTTATGCAACGAGGAAAGGTAATTGCTTACGCATCGCGACAACTAAAGATTCACGAGGTTAACTACCCAACACACGACTTAGAGTTAGCAGCAGTAGTTTTCGTGTTGAAAATATGGAGGCACTATCTGTATGGAGTCAAATGCACCATCTACTCAGATCACAAAAGCCTGAAGTACTTTTTCGGGCAAAAGGAATTAAACATGAGACAAAGGAGATGGTTAGAGCTACTGAAAGACTATGATTGTGAGATATTGTACCATCCATGCAAGGCAAACGTGGTGGCTGACGCTTTAAGTAGAAAGGAAGAATCGACACCTATCCGGATCAAAGCGTGTCAGCTGATTATAACACCAGATTTGATGGGTGAAATAGCAAAAGCACAAGATGAAGCACTGTTAGAAAGAAATGTGAAACGGGAAAGAATAGTAGGACAACAAGGGAACTTGGATGCAAATGCATACGGTGTACGAACTAGGTTTGGCCGAATGTGGATACCTAAGATTGGCGAGCTTAGAGCCAAAATACTTGATGAGGCTCATAAGTCTCGCTATTCTATCCACCCCGGGACAAACAATATGTATCAAGACTTGAAGAAAGAATACTGGTGGCCTGGCATGAAGAATGATGTGACAGAATATGTGAGCAAGTGCCTAACGTGTTCTCTAGTTAAGGCCGAGCACCAGAAACCATGCGGTAAAATGCAACCTCTACCAATACCGGAATGGAAGTGGGAGGAAATCAAGATGGACTTCATTACCAAGCTACCGCGAACAGCTAAAGGCAATGATACCATTTGGGTGATCGTCGACTGCTTGACAAAGAGTGCTCACTTCTTGCCAATACGAGAAACTTCTTCTTCTGAAAAGCTAGCAGAAATATTTATCAAGGAAATTGTGAGCAGACATGGTATGCCGCTGTCGATTGTGTCCGACAGGGATACTAGATTCACGTCAAGGTTTTGGAAGAAATTCAGTGAATCGATGGGCACTAGACTGAACATCAGTACCGCTTACCACCCTCAAACCGATGGCCAATCTGAAAGGACCATTCAGACCTTGGAGGACATGCTCCGAGCCTGTACCATTGACTTCGGTGGGAGCTGGGACAGCCATCTACCATTGGCAGAAT
This sequence comes from Smallanthus sonchifolius, assembly GCA_023525975.1. NCBI lineage: Eukaryota > Viridiplantae > Streptophyta > Magnoliopsida > Asterales > Asteraceae > Smallanthus > Smallanthus sonchifolius. The sequence continues at coordinate 33,882,740 of CM042045.1, forward strand.
TCTCATATAACAATAGCTATCATTCAACGATTGGAATGCCGCCATTTGAAATGTTGTATGGAAGGATATGTAGGACCCCAGTTTGTTGGGGGGAAATTGGACAGAAGGATTTTGCAAGTCTCGAAGTGGTCAAAGCTACTTCTGAGAAATTTGATCAAATCAAAGCTCGAATGAAGTGGATAACAGTCTAAATTATGTAGAGGAACCGATAGCCATTCTTGACCGAGCTGAAAAATGACTACGCAATAAGTCGATTCCTCTAGTCAAAATACAATGGAAGCACAGAAAAGGGTCAGAAGCTACGTGGGAAAAAGAAGACGAGATTAGGGGACTATACCCTCAATTATTTAACGTATAAGCAGTTTCGAGGAAGAAACCTCTTTAAGGGGGGTAGACTTGTAACATCCCAAAACTGGTAATAAATAAATAATGGCACGATCGAAATTATAATTTTCAAATGACGAAAGAAAAATGGATGGGCTTGGGCTCGGCTCCAACGGGCCGAAGGAAGCCCAAGTATATAAGGGCAAGGGCTGTCTAAACTTCTCATTTTCCACCAATCTCAGCTCTAGAGAGAGAAAGGAAAGCTCGGGTCTAGTGAGAGAAAGTCGACGGATCGTCACGAGATTGGAGGAGCACGTTACAGCTGAGCCCGTGAGCAAAACCTCCGAATCAGAATTACAATCCAGGTAACGATTCGATCACATTATGAGTTTTTGTTCGTTTTGGGAAGTTTCGGGTTTTGGCTAAAAAGATAACGATTTTGCGGATGAAACTTGAAAGTGAGCTTAGGTATAGCATCTAGAATGAAAAACGAACGTTGTGATCAAAGAAAAATTTAGATATTGACTCGATCAGACTTGCATGCAAAAACTTCAGATTTTTGGGGAAGACGATGTGCAGACCCATCGAAACTACTTAGTTTCGATATGGGTAGACCCATCGAAACTACTTAGTTTCGATATGTGCAGTAGTTTCGATATGTGCAGACCCATCGAAACTACTTAGTTTCGATATGTGTAGTAGTTTCGATATGTGCAGACCCATCTAAACTACTCAGTTTCGATATATGCATACCCATCGAAACTACCATAGTTTCGATATAAGCCCACGATCCGAAGCTAAGATTACACCTAAGTTACTTATCGAAACTACCAAGTTTCGACAGGAGCAACCTATCGAAACTACCAAGTTTCGACAGGAGCAACCTATCGAAACTACCAAGTTTCGACAGGAGCAACCTATCGAAACTACCAAGTTTCGATAAAGCAAATCCATCGAAACTACTAAGTTCAAGCATAGTAATGTCTAATGTCATCTAGGAGCACTACCTTACGAGTATGACTTTATTATACAGATCGTGAGTGACATTAGTGACGCTCAGTAGCCAGCTTAGTGTATTTCATAAACTACTCATCAGGTGAGCTCTATGTGCCCCCCCCCTTCTGTGTTATGTGCAAACCTTATTAAATGTTTTGGGGCTGAAATGTATACACTAAATGAATAACGGTTATGAATGTCAATGTGATCATACGTGGTATACAAATATATATATATATATATATATATATATATATATATATATATCTTTACACGAAATAGAATTATGAATAAAGAATGAAACATATGATTTTTAAAGAATGAACGAAAGTATGACATAACGTGTAAAGAAGAAATCTTGTTTTATATCCATGTATATATTGCTTGCCAAGTATAAGAAAACGTTATGGACGCTTCGATGATAACGGCTACTTCGGTAGACGGACGACCACGTGACTATCGTACAACCGGGACAAGTGCGTTCCTTCATCAGCTAGGACGTACGAATGCCACAAGTGCGTTCCTTCATCAGCTAGGACGTACTAAAGTTATTAACGGACGGTCTAAGAAAATTTGGCATCTTATAGTAGAACGGTTGTATAAATAATAGTCGCATGGGAAACGGATACCTTCGGGTAGACGGGCGAATTACGGCCTACGACGGTAGGACGGTTGTAAGTCATGACGGACGGACAAAGGTTGCCGGACGGTTGTAAGAATAAAATGACGGACGACACTTGTTGCCGGACGGTTGTAAGTATAGGTGGGCCATGACGATGGACCGCGGCGATTGTCTTTGTGACCTTCGCAACCAAAAGACGGGTTGATCACCCTTAAGTGTATTACCCATGAATGTAAAGAAAAGAAAAGAAAAGGTGAATGCATATATATATGTAATCACAAAATAAAGAAGAAAGAGAAGCAAAAGTTATGAAAATAAATGAGACCAATGATGTGAATATATATCTATATGTATTTGCGAAGAATGATAGATGAGAAGTAATTCAAGTCAATGTGTACTTATATAAATGTATATATATATATAATTATGCATACTTATAAAGAAAAGAATGTTTATACCTAATTGCATTAAACTAGAACTCACCAGCGTTAGCTGACTTTTAGTATACATTTCAGGTAAAGGAAGATGAGGTCGTGCGATGGCGTGGAGGTTACCCGGCACGAGACTGACATCCCTCTTTTGTTTTATATGTCTTCAAACAATGTTATGTTTTTAATTGTAAAGACTTCCGCTGTTATGATTATGTAATTGGATGACGAATGTTTTTAATATAAATTCAGTATTTTATGACTATGTTTATGAGTAAATCCAACAAGTGAGGTCACCTGGGAAAAAGGGGCCTTACAGAATTAGGAAGTCTTGAAGTTGTAAGAGAAACGTCGGAAAGGTTTGATCAAATCAAAGCACGAATGAAGGCCGCACAAGATCGTCAGAAATCCTATGCGGATAAACGACGAAGGCCTATTGAGTTTGATGTTGGGGACAGAGTAATGTTGAAAGTGTCACCCTGGAAGGGAATCATACGATTCAGGAAGAGAGGAAAGTTAAGTCCGAGGTTTGTCGGACCATTCAGGATAATGGCACAGGTTGGTGAAGTCGCTTATCGGTTGGAGTTTCCTGACGAGTTAAGTGGGATTCATTCTACCTTCCATGTATCACACTTGCGAAAGTGTTTGGCGGATGAATCGGCTCACGTACCACTTACTGACATCGAGGTCGACAATAGCCTGAACTACATCGAAGAACCTGTGGCCATCTTAGACCGAAAGGAGAAGCGTTTGCGTAATAAAGTTATTCCATTGGTTGAAGTCCAATGGAAGCACCGAAAGGGATCGGAATCTACTTGGGAAACGGAGACGAAAATGAGGGAGTCGTACCCTCAACTATTTGACTTATGATAGGTTTCGGGGACGAAACCTATTGTAAGGGGGTAGACTTGTAACATCCCAAAATATAAAACGACAATTATAATAACGGAATAAATGAATGCGGCATGACGGGCCGGGCCGGATGGGCCGGCGGGCTTAAAGGGGCGAACATAGGGGAGCTTCCCCTATAAATAGCCAAAGTCACCACATTTCTCTCATTTGCAAGTTCTAGAGAGAGAAACCGTAGAGAGAGAAAGTCAGCGGATCGACCCAAGATTGAAGAAGTGCATTGCACCATAACTCATGAGAGGAACCTCCGAATTAGAAGCTCGATACAGGTAACGATCCAACCTAGATTTGATTTTTTGTTCGTTTTTGGGTTTTTCGGGATTTGGATGAAAATGTGACGTTTTTACGGATGAAACTGGAAGAAAAACATAGTTTTGGGTTTCGTAATAAAAAGCAAACGTTTTGAATGTAAACAAGTTCGGGATCTTGACGTGATCAGACCCAAAGGCGAAAGTTAGGGTTTTTGCGGGCAAGCAGATCATGCGTACTTATCAAGTACGCAGGAACAGGGTCCTGCGTACTTATCAAGTACGCAGGAAGAGGATCATGTGTACTTATCAAGTACGCATGAAGCGAGGTTTACTCACTTATTAATTAAGCAAGAGCAAGGCCCTGCGCACTTGCTAAGTGCGTAGGCATCAGGCTGTCTAGGTAAAGTCGGTATGTTTAGAAGGTTAAACCGTTAGAGTCAGGAGTTGTTCTGATGTGTATTTAACTAATCAATTCAGATCGAAAGTGACGTTGTGGGACCTTGTTTAGGACAACCCAGATTAGCTTATCTGGTGAGTTCTAGAAGCCCTCTTTTAAATGTTTTAAATAATGTTTTCGGACTGGTGTGCATACATACGAAATGATGTTTTACGTAACGATGTGTAGGTCCCTCGGGTGTGGCGGATCATCACATGCAAGTGTGTTCCTGAATCGGACTTGGTGCGGAATGCCCGTGACTAGGTGGAGAGTCTTACTACACAAAGTAAACAGACAAGAGAATCACTTTAAACTTTCTTCTATTATAAACACTTGAAGGTTACAGAGAGAAATACTGAGTATACAATGTCTGAGTATCTAACTACGTTCTTGTCTACTATCAACTTATCCTATTTATACACGACCTGATCTCTGCGCACTTAGCAAGTGCGCAGGGCAAATTGCTCATGCGTACTTAGGAAGTACGCAAGGTATTCTTGCGTACTTACTAATTCCTGCGCACATACAAGTGCGCAAAACACTTAGAGATTTCAGCCACTATCAATATGCACTAGTAAATACAACTCGATAACTAATACATAAAGACACTTACAAACAAAGACAAATACATACAATGAAAGTACAAAACTAAGATTCTATCCAGAGTGTTTGTCACACAGAAAGTGCTTCAACAAACTCCCCCTTGACAGCAGCTTTGGATCGTTTTTGGTCTTCAGTCTTTGGTCTTCACAGCCCTGCATCTTTAGCTTCCATCTTCTTCTTGTAGTCAAGGCAAAACTTGATCACCTTGTCATATTTAGAAGCAAGGAATTTCGTCCATTCGTCCGTATGCATGCAATACCTGTCTGCTAGTGCCTCCAGATCTTTCACAGAGAAGTTAATGAAGCAGACTTCATCAAATACTCTGATTAGTTCCCTCGGCACTAAGCATCCACTTTCTGACCGTACATTTCCTATCACCACAGCCTCGCCCGTTTTAGGATCTACGTACCAGTACCACATGTCACCGAGAATATCCTGAGATAACTTGCTCTGGGGAATCTTGGTTTCACATAGCACTGGCTTGTATACCAGTTTCTTTAAACGTTTCTTAGTCACAAGATGTCTAGCATTCTTATCCTTGACTCGCTTGGGCACTTGAGGCTTGAATACTTCAAACTTCCCAGATCGTGCTTCCCGCTGTAGAACCTTCCACAAACCCATTGCTACTGCATGATTTGAGTGACCCAGTAGCTCTCGGTTTGCTAGGTTCATGGGGTCGTATTTAGGTAAGGAGTTGAACGCTTCATTGGTTGGTTTCAAGTATTGAACCCCCCCTAGATCGTTTGATTGGGAACAACTGCTTATCTTCCTCGAACCTTACAGCCAAGATCATCCCTGTTGCTCCTTGTTTGTCTATGATAGAAGTCTTTTGCCAAACAGGAGTTGGACCCTTTGATGAACTAGCAGGCATATCTTTATCTTTCGGTGCCTCTGGATCCACAGGTGTAGGGTCAACTGGGGAGGCTTCAGTCGATGCTTCAACGTTACTAGCAGTGTCGACTGAACCTGTGTCGAGCTGAGATTCAAAGGATGGCACTTCAAAGATCTCACCATCTTCGAACTCATACTCTCCTTCCCCGTCGCCCTTGGGAACTTCAATAACTACATCCTCATCATCTTCATCCCAATCATCACCAGAGTCGATCTCTCCTTCTTCAAGATTGTAGAGAGCATCGATCTGTGCTTCCTTGGAATAGTCAGGCTCTAAGTATAAGATCTCCTCGTTAGATAGATCCTTTAGAACATCAGCCGCTGACTTTCCTTTGTCACCACCAGAGGTGTCACCACCTTCCTGATGAGTAGACTCCCCCTCAGCCAGAAATAGGCACGATTGCTAAAGCTTGGTGCTCACTTCCACTAGGACCGACTTCGGGATCCTTGTCTTCGTCATCATCCTTAGTCAAATCATCAGGATGACAAGGCTCATCACCAGTGTTGATGTCTTCTCTTTATCTTTCTCTTTCTTCTTCTTTTTCTCTTTCTCCCCCTGAGCATCAAGCTTCTTGGTCAGATCAGCAATTAGTTTGACCATCAGTTCATGCTCTTTCTGTTGCATATCAAACCTCAGCTCAAGAGACGACCTGTGTCCCAGAATCATATTATTTGTCTTGATTAGAAGTTCGTTTTGGGCCATTACATTCTTGAGTCTCTCGTCTGTCCCCGTTCTCTGGCTTCTTAGAATTCTAACTTCGTCCACCAACGAATTAATCTGTGCCTGTTGAGCGTCAGATTCCTCCTTTGACTTCCGAACGGTTTCCAGCAGACCAGCAACTTGGGTTTCCAGAAATTCTATCCTTGTCTAGATGTAGACGCTTCAGCATTGTGAATTGGGGAGGAGAAGATAGTATCAAAGTCAAACCCCTGAGTGAATTCTCCATAGTTGAAGGGTTGACTTATGGGTTCGGTGGGTGTAGGGATTGTGGATGTGATGATAGTTGAAGGGACTCTATGAGAATTGGAGTAGTCACCGCCACCTGGACAGATGTGACAGGGAGGGTCACTATCACATGAACTTCCTCTGTGCTATTAGTGACCGCCACATCAGGTTGTACCTGTAGCCTTCTCCTCTGTCACCTGTATAATTGCTGGGAAGGTGGGGTAGAGGCTGAATCAGTACTTGCAGCCAAAACTTGTATTTGCTACTGGGCACTGACCTCCACCTCACTGGGAATAGCATGTTGCTGCCTATCCCCCCTATTCTTGTTTATACTTTCACGCCTTTGTCTCTGAATAGCAGCGTCAGAGTCAGAATCTGGCTCATATTCACTGCTTGATGACTGTCGCTTTCTCTTTGAGGACGACTCAGGAAGGGTCACCTTCGTCGTTCTCCTTGGATGTGCCTGTGATGGTGCATCATCAGAATCAGAAGAATCAAATTCTGTCTCTTCAGAGTCGGATCCTTCAGCACCATCATGACCTGCTTCTTTGTCTCCACCTTCAGACGATTCATCTACGCTTTCAACTTCCTCTACTTGTTGTTGTTCATCCGAATGTTCACTTAATTCTGACTCCGAGTCATGGCTAAACCATCTCCAGTCAGCCGGTGCCACATACGCTTCGTTTATCAGGTGGCCAAAGAGTGCTGTGTGCTCAGGGGTAGGTTCTACACTGCCTGGCTTCAAAATTGTGCAAACACCCTTTTGTCCACCCTCTTAATTTGCAATCTCTTTAAACCGACAAGAGAATCACTTTAAACTTTCGTCTATTATAAACACTTGAAGGTTACAGAGAGAAATACTGAGTATACAATGTCTGAGTATCTAACTGCGTACTTGTCTACTGTCAACCTATCCTATTTATAAACGACCTGATATCTGCGCACTTAGCAAGTGCGCAGGGCAAATTGCTCATGCGTACTTAGCAAGTACGCAAGGTATTCTTGTTTACTTGCTAAGTACGCAAGAACTAATTCCTGCGCACATACAAGTGCGCAAAACACTTAGAGATTTCAGCAACTATCAACGTGCATTAGTAAATACAACTCGATAACTAATACATAAAGACACTTACAAACAAAGACAAATACATACAATGAAAGTACAAAACTAAGACTCTATCCAGAGTGTTTGTCACACGGAAAGTGATTCAACACGATGTTTACGAAACGATGTTTACGAAATGATGATTATGAAACTATGTTTACGAAATGAAATGATTTGGAACAAACGGTTTATGGAAAGAAAGTTTTGTGAACGAAATGTTTATAAAGAAATGGTTTAAACTGAAGGTAAAGGGTTTTGAAAATGAATGAAATGTTTTATGAAAAGAAAAGAAAAGGGCAAAGGTTTTAAAGAAGTCATTACAAATCTAATATGTCGAATGAATGGAATTGACGAATGAAGTCTGGGAATGTAATTCCCAGCCTTGTGGTAGATTATGGACAGCGAGCCATAGTTGCCATAAGAACAACAGGGGCAGTGTCTTGGTGGCCTGTCAATGGTTATGATGTTGTACAACTGGTATGGGAGTAACGACGGTTGCTCAGGGGTTAACGTGACCCTATGAAGGTTAAATTATGATCCGACAGTGTTATCGCCGTGAGCCATAGCCGTCGATGGAAGTTGTCGGTTTATGGACATAGGAGCCATAGGGGCAACTAAATGGGTATTGTCGGTCCTCGTGCAGTTAAGCCTTGGGGGCAATACAAAAGGGAATTGACGGAATGTATTGTATTGTCGGTCTTCGTGCAGTTAAGCCTTAGACGCAATACAATACAAAATGATGGAACGAATGGTAACACAGATTTAGATAGTAATGTATGACTTAAATGAATGTTAAATGTTTTAAACGAACGATCCGTTCAACGTGTTTATGATGATGATAAATGTTTGAATGTTTTAGTGATGAATGAAAGGCCCTGTTTTCTTATATACATGATGTTAAACCCTAATGAATTATTGAATGATGAAGCATTTCTTAAATCGAATGAAAAACTGGAACTCACCAGCGTAGCTGACTTTTTAGTATGCACATTCAGGTTAAGGCAGGTATGGATGATGGACGGTGATGCTTGGCAAGCGAGAAGAGTTACCCGGTTGATCATGAAGATTGACATCCCGTTATGATTAGTTTGTGTATTAGACTATGTTACGCTTTCGCATGTTAAACAATGTTATGAGTATGTTTTAATGAAATTTTTCGCTACATTATTTGATATTCAAGTTTAATAACTGTTTGTGAATGAGTAAATCCAACAAATGAGGCCTCCCGGGTTTGGGGCCTTACAAAAGCCAACCTTGATAAAGACAACAATTGAAGAATTGATGTTCTATAGACTAGGGAGAGATTGTTGGAATCTAGTAGTCCATAGAAATCAATTATAGGCTGAAATTGTATAACACTAGAGTTTTCGGTCGAAAACTAAGTTTTTGATCAAAAAGTCTTTTCAGTCGGAAACACTTTTCGATCACAAGTTTTCGATCGAATTTTGTCTAGTATATATATGTTGTCTTTTGTATTTTGTAAGTAGATTTCTCACTGTAAAGTTTTGATTAGATCTTGTTTAGAGAAATTGGTACTTTGTAGTAGTTGATTCAAGGTGTTATTACAACAGATTATCAATGGAATTCATATGCTTGATTGTGCATTTCATGATTGTAGTGTACTTCATTTAGTTCATGTTTGATTTGATCTTATCGGTGTTAGTAGATTTCTGGAGTGTTTCCGCCATTCCAGAGGCTGTTGGAGAAGATTAAGCTTGGATATCAACATATCAGAAGGGATCACATTAAGCCTTTCAACCTTCCTGATTTATCTGCCGAAGATGCTGCAAATTTATATCAATATTCCAGTGGCGGCGACAACTCCAATTTCTCAACAAGAACAACAGTACCTATTCCAACTCCTAGTTCCAATGCTGCATCTACATCTGGAACACATGACAGTGACACTTAAGAAGATACTCATGGTGAAGAAGACGGAGCTCAAATTGATCCAAGAACTCATGTCAACGATGAAGCTCCAGTTGATCCTATTAATATAGAATCCTCTTCAGATGTAAATGATATGGGCCGTGAAAACTCACATGATTTGCGTAGTAGGTACACAAGTATGAGATTTGGTACACGAATGTTAGCCTGCAACGAGTTACGTATGCCCTAGAATTACAAACAACAATTAGGAATATAATGGGGATTGTGACGACGACACGGAATGTTGAACGTCCTATGAGAAATGCTCTAAAGAGTAGACGAAAGAGTCCACGGGAATACGAATTTCTAAGTTAAATAGTTAGAATGATTACGATACGCGACGAAAGACAATAATTATATATGAAAATATATCCATACGTTTGCACCATTAATAATGATTTAAGATAATAATATAATTTAATATATTATTCACAAGTTTAGAGAAATAACACTATAATAAACTTCGTGTCAAAATAATAAATAATTATTTTTATTTGAGAACATGTACGCGGGAAAACAATATAAACAATTATATTATTTATAAGCTTGAAACGTTTCACACTATTTCGAAACGTGGCGAAAATAATATATTTGTATATAAATATATTATTTTTAATAGGAGTCAAGGTTTTGAAAATAATATGATTTATATTATTTTATTTGGAGCTGCAAGTTAAATAATAGTATAAACATTTTATTATAAAAGTAGGAATTAAAAACAAAATGGTTTAATAAATTAAACCCGAGTCTACGGTTAGTTTTCCGGTTTAAAACTCATTAGTATATTAATATAATAATATGGGGTTTGATTTTTATATTAAAATAATGCTCAGAAATTAGATTAAAAATGAAAACAGGTGGAGAGACTCGAACCCGGGTCTTTCCCCTACAAGCACACACACTTAATTAGTCCTGCCCGCTAGGGTATCGCACACAGATCAGAACATAAATGGTTTTATCAATTGAGAACACTGTGTTCTCCCCCCATCGCGACCCGTCCTCAAACCCTATCCCGAAATCATTGAATTCAATCCCGATTGAATAAAAAGACATATGGGTTTTGTTCATAGGTGTGTTTCGATTATGGGGATAGGTTTAATTTCAAAAATCATCAAGTTTAAAATCGTTTATTGCTCGATTGAATCCCGAAACCCTAACTTTGAAACCACAATTAAATTCGACCAAAATTGATAAAAAAATAATTGTTTCAAACACAGGGCTTTTACATATTAGAGCATTTTGAATCAGTTCAAGTAGTTTAATTAGATTAAGATTGAGTTTAAGATCAAAACCCCCAAAACGATTTATGAACAAACCCTAATTTATAGATCGAGTACAATTCGATGTTATTAGATAAAATTGATAGAGGGCTTTCAACGAGTTGGTGTTTGCGAAACTGCTCATGCCTTTTAATTGCATTTAGATCGTGATTAGATTAGAGTTCAATCAAAACGTGAATGTATGAACCCTAGATTCGGGTTCTTACTAAATTCGATGTTTCTAAGGCCTGGGTTTCTTAGGGTTTTCAATGTATGAACCCTAGCTCAAGAGAGTTTCAATTACCAATTTGGATGTCGGGTTGATAACAACACCTATAGCGATGACATGTCGTCGCTATAGGTGTTATTATTTTTTAATTTTTTTTATTTTTCCATAAATATATAAAATAACTAAATGATAAATAGTTACTAACACTTAAAATAAGTGTCGGTGGCTTTTGCCACCGACAAATTCAACCCCTCATCTTCGTTAAGTGACAAAAATGGTCCTTTAACTTACTAAAACTCAGTCCGACGACGTGCGGGTTGTCTCCGGCGACTCCGGCTTCAACTCCGGTGAAATTGACAAGTGGTATTGCTCCTGAAGTGTTCGTCGAGTGTGTGCAGGGGGTCGATCTGTGAGAATGACACAAGAATTCGATGAATTTGATTGATAACGGTATTGGGTCGACGGTTATGGTTTGATTACCCATAATTGGGATTAATTCGTGATTGATGCAGCTGTTATTTGCCATAATTATGATCGTTAATGACATGGTCGTGTGTTTCAGTTACAGAATCAAACGAAGATTGATTCTTGAATTTTGAATTTGAACCCAAATGATACGAGTTTGACTTTACAAAGTCAAATAGGATTCAAAATTCTTGATTTTGACTTTCAGGGTCAACAGGAATTGGAATTGAGTTATTTACAAGATCAGTCCCTCTAGTTTCTTGTACTTATGTTTGAATTTTTGGTAGAAATGGTCCTTGTGGTTTGTAACAGAGTTAACAGGGTTAAGAACTAACGGATTTGTGTTAACGGGGTTAACCCGAAATGGCCGGATGTCACATCATCCCCTAGTTGAAAGAATTTTCGTCCCGAAAATTAAAATAAAAAAAAATTTCCCGGTGTCACATAATCCCCTAGTTGAAAGAATTTTCGTCCTGAAAATTAGAATAGTAACTTAAGAGTTTGACGTGGAGTGCTTGAATAGATGAGGATACTTGCGCATCATCTAATCCTCACGCTCCCACGTGATTTCTGATCCGCGCTTCGAGTTCCAACGAACTCTGACAATACGGATTTTACTAAGTTTATGCGTTTTGACTTCCCTACCCATGATTTCTACCGGTTCTTCAATGAAACGCAACTGTTCATCATTCTGTAGTTCCTCAAGAGAAACCGCGAGTGACTCGTCTGCTAGACATTTCTTCAAGTTTGAGACATGAAAGACGTTTTGTACACCACTAAGTCCTTCGGGTAGATCCAGTTGATACGCTACTGGGCCAATTCGCTTCACTATCTTGAACGGTCCATAACGAGGATTTAGTTTACCTCGTTTCCCAAAACGAATGACACCTTTCAAAGGTGAGACCTTTAACAAGAGACAATGTCGCCTACTTGAAACTCTAACGGTTTACGACGCTTATCGGCATAGCTCTTTTGACGATCACGAGCTGCTGCCATACGATTTCGAATTTGAACAATTTTCTCAGAAGTTTCGAGTACGAGTTCAGGACCCGTAAGTTGACTATCCCCAACCTCGGCCCAACATATAGGAGAGCGGCATTTCCGTTCATATAATGCTTCAAATGGAATTGCCTTGATGCTAGTGTGATAACTGTTGTTGTAGGAGAACTCCATCAGCGGTAGGTGAGACCCCCAAGTGTTACAGAAATCAAAAACACAAGCTCGTAGCATATCCTCTAGAGTTTGAATAGTACGTTATGTTTGGCCATCAGTTTGAGGATGATATGTGCTCATATCTAGACATGTGCCTAAAGCTTTATGTAACGATTGCCAGAAACGGGAGGTGAATTATGCATCACGATCCGAAATGATAGAGATTGGCACCCCATGCCAAGAGACTACTTCCTTCAAATAAATACGAGTAAGCTTTTCCATTTTGTCCGTTTCTTTGATTGCTAAGAAGTGAGCGGATTTTGTTAAACGATCGACGATTACCCAAATGGTATCACATCCGCTAGGAGGTCGTGGCAATTTTGTGATAAAGTCCATGGATATTTGCTCCCATTTCCACATGGGAATCTCTGGCTGCTGAAGTACCCCGGGAGGCTTTTGATATTCTACTTAAGTTTCCCAATACTGGAATCCATATTCTCTCGGCGAAGTAGCGAATGCCGTCATATTTGACCTCAAGTTGTACTTCCATACCGTGTGTGGCTTCCAGCGGTAGATTTTCCTCTTTCAGGGCTTCGAGTTGAGCACTACGGATTTTGTCAGGTAACCCGGTATGAATTGTAAGTTGTAATGCTCGAACTCATTTGGGCTTGGTTTCCTTTCGACATAGGGAATCGACTACTACATTAGCCTTGCCCGGATGATACCTGATCGCACAGTCATAATCATTCAAGAGCTCGACCCAACGACGTTGTCGCATGTTTAACTCTTTCTGCTCGAAGATATGCTGAAGACTCTTGCGATCGGTGTAGATAGTGCACTTGGTACCGTACAAGTAATGTCTCCATATCTTTAGTGCGAAAACTACGGCTCCCAACTCTAGATCATGAGTGGTGTAGTTTTTCTTGTGAATCTTCAGTTGACGTGAAGCGTATGCGATCACTTTCTCACGTTGCATTAACACACAACCACGACCCTGAATGGATGCATCGCAATACACCACAAAATCACCCGTCCCTTCCGGAAGAGCTAGGATGGGTGCACTGCAAAGTTTCTGCTTAAGGAGTTGGAATGCTGACTCCTGAGTGTCGCCCCAGTTATAGGTCAATATCAAGTTTATGACCAGCCAACTCAAGCTTAGTTTTTAGATAACCAATCCATGCCGATAATTACATAGAAACTACCAAGTGTGACCGGCATAAGGTCAATATCAAGTTTATGACCAGCCAACTCAAGCTTACAACCCTTAAGAATGTGGGTTGCTTCAATTATTTGGCCATCGGCTATTTCTATTATGTTCTTAGCTTCTAGCAGGGTTAGAGTTTCTTTTATCATATCACTAAGCTTCTTAGATATAAAACTCCTATCAGCACCAGTGTAAAAAAGGATAGAAGCAAAGTAATTGCTTAAGAGGAACTTACGGGTGACCACATTATGATCATATCGAGCTTCTCCGGATCCTAGCACGAAGGCTCGTCCCTTCGCACCATTCCCTCCATTATTGCCACCGTTGTTGTTGTTGCCTTGGTTATTGTTATTACCGTTGTGGCCCTAATTATTTCCATTACCGCTACCATTCCCATTACCATTTCCACCCTTCTTCGACTGAGGACAATCCCTCTGAATATGTCCCTCCTTGCTGCACTGAAAACATCCCCTTGTAAATCCCTGCGGTCGAAATGGTTGCTTGTTTTATAGATCAACCCTACAATATTTTGCAGTGTGACCCACTTTGCCACACCGTTGGCAACGGTTACAAGCACCGACATGGTGGAAATTACACTTTTTGCACTGGGAGCTCTTCCCCCATAACCGCCCTAATCACTCTCAGGGTGTCACCACCTAAGGAACCTAAAGATGAAATAACTCACCAGATATTGGGTTACCTTTCGGTCCCTCCAACAATGATAATGTACCTAAAAGACATATCACCTTTCAGTCTCACTGTCTACAATACATCGAAGATTCATGGGGTAATCTCAGGATAACAAACTATGATTCGGAGTAGCAACAATCACTAGACACCTAAACCAACTTTCTCTTAGACAGTTAACACTCGGATTCCTAATGACGAAAACTAAATGACTATCTCTCACCTCTCGGGTATTGAGATAAGATACACACTCAATCTAATGAACTATTAACTCCAATCCCTATGTGCCACTATGTTTAGAAACACATACAAACAACCATAAACATAGTCTACAATCTAAATACGCTAATCAAGCTGGAAGACATCCACAATCAACTTACGGAATTGAAATTAAACATATATCAGATCTAAGCATGCAATATTCATCGGAATTATTAACTAAGATTCTTTACAAAATCATTAAACCAACATTAGAATACAAAACCGAATAAAAATCTAAACTTTACGAGTATTCATCATGTGACCTAGGCAGTACCAATGTTTTAGCCTACGATCATACTCAACATCCATGGCAGAAGTAATTAAGCAAAACATAGTATCAAACTCATAAATCAAACACAAAGATTCAAACTTGAAAACCTAAAACGCTAATACAACAAACCAGGAGTCCAAAGTTTTGATCTTTGCTCTTTATTCCACTTCCTTGCTCCCAAAATCGCCTTTAACTCTACTCTGGACGGCCAAAGGATTGAACTCCTTGAATAATGGTATCGCAAGGGCTTTTTGTGACATTTTATAAGCCCTCGTGTACCGCGAGGCAGCCCGAGAGACAAAACATTCGGGTTCAATTCTTGCTTCCCTCACGTACCGGAAGGGTTTGGAGCTGCGTCTTCGCATATCGCGAGGACCTAATTTTCCACTTTTTAACTTTAAATTCTTGCGACTCTCTCTCTCTCGTGCTCGGTTTCTTTGAGTTTTCACTTGTAATTCTCACGAGCACCTATAAACATAACAAATACTCAGTAGTACATAAAAACAACTCAAAAAGAATAGAAAACTAATCAAAACTAACTAAAATACTAGGAATAAAGATATGTGCTTTGCACAACATCAACTAACTATCACCCATAAACAGAAGGTCAAAGTGAAAGAACCATCCAAACCCTAGAAGATCTACTAAGAGCCTGTGTGATATATTTTGGCAACAATTAGGATACTTACTTGCCATTGGTCGAGTTTTTGTACAACAGTAGTCGCCACACGAGTATTAAGGCAACACCATTTTAAGCACTTTATGGAAGAAAGTGCAGGTCGCCATTATGTTGGGCTGAAGTAAGAGACAGTCAGCTCACTGGGCTAGAGCTTGTTGTAGGTCCCCGGGTGTCTCGGATCATTACGTGTGGGTGTGTGACTAGTCGGACCGGGTGCGGAATACCCGTGACTAGGTGGAGAATCAAGTAACACAAAGTAAACCGACAGCGAAAACACTTTCAAACTTCGTCTATTATAAAACTTGTAGGTTACAGAGATGTTACAAATGAGTGCGTACATAACTTCTGTCACCACAAACTATTTATACTAGACCTGATCTCTGGGCACTTAACAAATGCGCAGGGCAAATTGTTCCAGCGTACTTAACAAGTACGTAAAGTATTCTTACGTACCTGCTAAGTACGCACGAAGTAATTCCTGCACACATGCTAAGTGCGCAAAACACTTAGAGAAAACAGACGACAAGTACATACATTAGTGATTACAACTCGTTAACATACAGACACTAACATACAAAGAATATGTAACATCCCAAAATCAGTAAATAAGTAATTAATAATACGATAGAGATTTAAACGTCAAGAAACGAAAGAAAAATGGATGGGCTTGGGTTCGGCTCGAACGGGCCAAAGGAAGCCCAGGTATATAAAGGACAAGGGCTGCCATAATTCATTTCATTTCACCATCTAGAGAGAGAAAGGGGAGCTCGGTTCTAGAGAGAGAAAGTGACGGATCGACTCGGGAATTCAGGAGAATGTTGCTACTGTGCTCGTGATCATCTTCTCTGAATCATAACTCCAATCCAGGTAAGCGTTCGATCATAATCTGAGTTTTTATGATTATTTTAGGATTTTCGGTTGTAGCTAAATAGGTGAAATTTTATGGATGAAACTTGAAAATGAACAAAGATCTAGCATCTAGATAAAAACCGAACGTTCTGATCAAGGAAAATTTAGATATTGACATGATCAGACCCGCATGCAAAAAGTTAGGGTTCTTACGCCTGAATCAGATCCTGCGTACTTATCAAGTACGCAGGAAGAAGGGTTCTGCGTACTTATCAAGTACGCTGCGTACTTATCAAGTACGCAGGAAGTAAAGTCTGCGTACTTACCAAGTGCGCATGAAGTAAAGTCTGCGTACTTGTCAAGTACGCATGACTAAGGCCCTGCGCACTTGCTAAGTGCGCAGGCATCAGAATGGTTAAGTAAACTCAGTATGTTTAGAATGATTAAACCGTTAGAGTCGAGAAAAGGTCTGATGTGTATTTAACTACTCAATTCAGATCAGAAGTGACGTTGTTGGACTTTGTTTAGGACAACCCAGACTAGCTCATCAGGTGAGTTCTATGTGCCCCTTTCTATGTTATGTGCAAACCTTATTAAATGTTTTGGGGCTGAAATGTATACACTAAATGAATAAATACTATGAATGCCAATGTGATCATACGTGTATAATATATATATATATATATATATATATATATATATATATATATATATATATATATATATATATATATATATATATATATATATATATATATATATATATATATGAAAATGAATTATGAACAAAGAATGAAACGTATGTTTATAAAGTATGAATGAAAGAATGACAAAATATGAATGAATGAAATCTTGCTTTATATAATATATACTGCATGTTATGAATATACGTGAATGTTATGGACGCTTCGATGCTAACGGCTACTACGGTAGACGGACGATCACGTTTCTATCTTGCAACCGGGACAAAAATATTCCTTCATCAGCTAGGAAATAAAAAGGGGCATTAATGGACGGTCAAAGCAAATGCCAAATCATATGTAGAACGGTTGCAAACATGGTAGCACGTGGGAAACGGATACCTTCGGGTAGACGGGCGAAAAGGACGGACTACGACGGTAGGACGGTTTACGACGGACGGCCGAAGGTTGGCCGGACGGTTTAAAGGCGGACGGTTTCTAGGACCGGACGAGTCAAAGGGCTACGACGGTAGCTTCATGGCGTATGTCTTTGTGACATACGTAGTAAAAGACCGGTTGATCACCCTTATGTGTACGACCAATGAATGTTAAGGAAAAACTAAAGGTGAATGCATATCAATGTAGTCACTCAAGAATGATGAAAAAAAAGTAAAAGTTAAGAATACGTATTTATGTTCTTTATATATAAACTTATGTATACTTTTGAAGAAATAATGTTTATATCTAATCTTTTAAACTAGAACTCACCAGCGTTAGCTGACTTATAGTATACATTTCAGGTAACAAAGAAAAGGGTCGTGCGAAGGCGTGAAGGCTGCCCGGCTAGAGACTGACATTCCGATTTATGTTTTCTTTTGTTAAACAATGATGTATGTTTTAAATGTTGAGACTTCCACTGTAATGTACTCAAACGTGAATGTTTTTGTTGTTAATTGAATGTGTTAAATTTAAAGTTCAGTATTAATGACTTTGTTTATGAGTAAACCCAACAAGTGAGGTTACCCGAGATAAGGGGCTTTGCAAGTTGGTATCAGAGCAATAGTTTGAGAGATTCAGACATCCCTATATGTCTGGACTCAAGCTGATTATGGGACCAACGCACGGATGTCAGTCTGGATAGCCAACGCCAACGCCAGCAAGGTAAGTAAGTACTAAGGTTAATACACTTGGATAAGAATAGATACTCTAACCTAGAACCAATAGATTTCAATGTCACGACCAATTTGAAGAGTTTGGAACCCGAAAAGCAATGTAAATTTCTAATCACAAACCGGTCACTGTAATTAAAAATTTACCTTGTTCGCACTGTTCTAAGACTATGATCTGAGAGAATTACATTGATGTATACCCTTTATAACTATCAGGAAATCTAAAGACAATGGCAGGTGGAGGGAGAACAGGACGCCGAGGCGGTCGCACGGGCCGAGTCGGTAGGCCTCCACTGAATCCAAGACATCAAGAAGAAGAGGATGTGCACACGGAAAGCACAGAGAGCGTGCACCAAACTAATGTCACCCCAACCGGGGGCGACCATCAAGGGTCTCTACAGTTGGAACCCGAGGTCAGAGATGCTATTGCCCGTGAGGTCGTGTTCACTTTAAAGAATGTATTGCCTGACTTGCTGTCTGAAACATTAAAGAAAATTAAGGAAGATGATGAAGTAAACTAGTGATGGGGACGAAATAAAGATAGGATCAAGCAATAGGGGGTGCACCTATAAAGGTTTCAAGGACGGAGACCCACCCAAGTTTGATGGGAACAAGGATTCAGTGGCTACGTTCGAATGGATTGAGAGGATGAACGCTGTAATCAACATAAGCAAGTGTCGACCGGACCAGGCCGTTAAGTATGTTGCACATTCTTTCACCAATGAAGCACTAGGTTGGTGGAGAAACATTCAGAGAATAAAGTCGCCAAACGCTATTGCCAAAATGACATGGAAAGACTTGAAGAAGCTGATAATCCAAAAGTTCTGCCCACAGAACGAGATTGATCGTGTGGTGTCACACCCCGCCAAGGCGGAAACGCGAGGCGTAACGTTCACTGGTTTTCAAAGCATATGATTACCGCAAACACATACATGATATTGGATACATAATCAAAGTTTAAATGTTTACATCCCAAAACATAACTTAGTTTTTATACAAAGTTTAAGATTTCTCAAATATGACTGAAAACCATGAGTTATACAAGTGAAATCCTTCCAAAAGCTGTATCCTCATGTATGTAAGGAACCTACATTGCTAGCCTGGAGACCACGTTCATTTTCCTGAAAACATACTTAAAAATGTCAACACGAGGTTGGTGAGTTCACAAATTATTATAAAGAGTTATCATAAACCCAATGATTAAACCTGATCATTTTCACCTGATCAAAACCCTTTATTTAAACCTGATCAAAACTCTTTTGTTTAAACCTGATTAAAACTCTTTTGTTTAAACCTGATTAAAACTCTTTGCATGTATTACCAATGAATCTGAATACTAATCTGATCTATTGACCCCATTTGTAAGCTTCCAAGGAATACAAAATAGTATGTAATGTACGAGACCGTAACCAAACCCCAACATTCTGTGCCTCCCCCCGCCTTTCTGCGAGTAAGACAATATGCGGTCATTCGGCCATTTGGACCCCTGGTTAGCGCGACTAACCATGACCGGAGGCGTCACCCCCAATAGTACTATCCATATAATCCCGGGCTAAAATAGCTAATGGTTACTAACTTATTCAGAGGACTTTATGTGCTTTACTTTTCCCTCAATACACACATACGGTCAGATCATTAGTTCATTCATTTACATACAAAAGTCTTTTACAAGTATGTTTCCACCCCAAATCATTTCAAAAACTTTAGAAAAAGGGGGATTAGTGAAACTCACCTCGACAGTGTGAATGCTAGCAATTATTTGAATAACAGCAGACCCGCCTATCCGTATCCTAATTACACAAGGATAACATACACGTTAAGACTACCCGTCTTAAACGCAAGTTGTTCACCCGACTTAACTATTCCTGTTAAGTACGTCTTTATTTATTTTAAGCAATGTTTTCTCGTGACGACTCGTTGGTGATTATTATTCCATTTTTATTCCAGTCTAGACGCTTTACTTATTTTCCAAGAAAATATTATATTTCTATATTGGTGATTTGTTACGTGTACCAAAAATATATATTATTTTTGTAACAGCTTATAATATATTCACATTATAGTTTACGTATAAACATATAATTATTTCCTAAAAATAATTATAAACAATCCTAAATATCGTTTAAGTATAATCATGCATGTTTATTATCCTACGTGCGTATCAACCAAGTTAACTCGTCCACATGCAACTACTAGTCCCGAACGACATTTAATAATTTGTTATATATAGGAGGCCAAGCACATGCGCCTTGTTTTCCAAGCCACCGCCCAATGGGCCTGAAAAACAGGTATCGAAACTACCTAGTTTCGATTGAACAGAACAGATGTCGAAACTTCCTAGTTTCGATTGAGCAACCTGGGTATCGAAACTTCCTAGTTTCGATTGGGCAAGAAAGGTATCGAAACTACCTTGTTTCGATTGAGCAACATATATCGAAACTACCTAGTTTCGATTGAGTAAATAGGTATCGAAACTATAGTTTCGATTACTGAAATTTTGATTGACAGAATCAGTTTCAAAACTTTACTCAACACATTTCATCATACTTTGTAACCTGTAATTATGTAAAGTTGCATATTTTTCGTTTTAACATTTTAATTCCGAAAATGTTATATTAGTTTATTTAAGGCCATATTTATACAAAATAAAATTATTAACAGAATACTTGATTAACTAAATGTTACCATCAAAATTACAAGAAAACTCCCATAATCACACACATTGTTTAAAACATACATTTAGATGATTCATATTTTTCATTAACAATATTTATAATCAAACATTTATATATCCAACAAACCATCTAGAATATATACGTTTCAAGATCCATGTATGTTCTTTTAGATCTAAACTTTTATTCTTGTAACCATTAGTATATATTTGGGTTTAGAAGTCCATATTTACGTAAAAGTTAACAAATCTACACCCCATATGCATACCCGGATCTATAGGCTTAACACATAACTCATTTTATAAATTATTAGTCTGTATGGATATAAAATTTTCAATCCACGCTAGCTACTTGGGTGAAGGTTCTAAGCATAAAAATTTGTAAAACTTATTATAAAAACTAAAATTAGAAGTTAAAACACTCACTTTTATACAAGGATGATTTTAGGAAGGAATTAGTTGTAGGTTTTCTTGGGTTTGAATCCACCACTTGAACTTCCTGGATCTTGATTGTAGTTGTAAAACTTGTGAGATATATTGTGTGTTTGTGTGTGTATAGATATTTGTAGAAAGTCTTTGGTCAAAGTTGGTAGGAAAATAGATGGGTTTGGGTATGGTGATCGATGGAATGAGGATGGTGTAATAATTATGAAAGTTAATGGCATATGATAGATGTGGTATGGTGGTGATATGGGGTTTCACTTAAATAATTAGATCTTGCACATATAAAGAGAATGGTATGGTTTTAGAGATTTGATATTTTAGACGGGTATTAAGGTGGTAGCTGGTACAAGTCAGACGCGATAAATTTACACTTTTTATTAAAACCGAGTTTAATAAAATTATACTTTATATATTTTTGTGTTGTTTGACTAGTCTCAATAGTTTACTAGTTAAACCCGTCTTAGTTATTATTTTAACTATAATGTATATGTACACACATAAAATAACATAAAGTCATGTAACCATTATTTATGTGTCAACTTTTTATAAAAGTTAGCCACCAATCTTTATGTTTTTATACTCAAACATGTCTCTAGACTTTTCTGGAATAACATTCTTTTTAATCACCAACGACCGTATCTTGCGGTTTATGACTGCTTACTTTTTCTAGTAATTCTTTAAAATTTACTAGACATGGAATAAACTCCTTTGCTAGACTCCTTGACTTTACTTAGTCAAAATGAACCTTCAGGAAATATATACTATGAACGTGTATTTATGAAATATAGATATTGACCTGAAATGTTGGGTGTCACATGTGGAGAACGAGTTCCTGAACTTCAAGGCTGGCAACAAGACTCATCGCCAGTATACTTCGAGATTCAATGAGCTGGCCCAACTGGTACCACACTTAGTGGAGACTGAAGACCGTCTGATTAAGTACTATGTCAAGGGTTTGCCGCAAAGGGTCCGTGTCCATGTCAAAACTAACCTACCCTCGACCTTCGAGTCGGTAGTGAATCTGAGCGGAATCGTCTACGACGACTACGCCAATGAGGACCCGGCACCTGAGACACAAAAGAGAAAGTGGGAGAACCCGTGTAGGGGCACCGGGAAAAGGGATGCAGCAGCTGAAGTTAAGAGACCCAGGTCATATGAATATGAAACTTGCAAGAAGTGTGGAAAGCACCATCTTGGGAGTGCCGAATCGGCACCATCATGTGTTATAAGTGCGGGAAGCCGGGACACTTCTCCCGAGAGTGTTTAAAGGATGTCAAGTGCTAGAGTTGTGGAAAATATGGACACCTGACTAGGGATTGCAGGAAAACCAGACAATCCGGTTTGGGAAAGGAAAAGGAAGCTGAAAAGGAACAGCCACGGGCTAGGACTCGAGCCTATGCCCTGACTGAGGAGGAAGCAAGGGGAAACCCTGATGTTGTATCAGGTACGTTTCTAGTAAATGATGAACATGCTGCTATCTTATTTGACTCTGGTGCTAGTAAAAGTTTTATATCAAATGCCTTTAGCCAAAAACTAGATTGCACTGTCAACACCATAGTAAAAGCCTTTAGCGTACAAACTGCCGTTGGTAAAAATTCGGTAGTATTCCAAGTAACCGATGATTGTATCATAGAAATAGAGGGCCATAAGTTCCCCACTAGATTATTCCTTCTTACCTTAGGAGGATTCGATGTAGTACTGGGTATGGATTGGTTAGCTGCCAACGAAGCTCAAATCATATGTAAACGTAAGAGGATACACCTCAAAGCTCCTAGCGGAATTCCAATTACGGTTTATGGGGATTGGAATTGCACAATGCCAAACGTCATTTCGATGATCAAGGCCGAAAGTTACATGAGGCGCGGTTGCGAAGCTTATCTGGCGTATGTTATTGACGATAGAATGAAAACGAAAGCACTCAAGAATGTACCCGTGGTGTGCAATTTTCCAGAAGTATTTCCAGAGGAGCTACCTGGGTTGCCACCCGATCGGGAAATAGAATTTCAGATTGACTTACTGCCAGGAGCTGAGCCCATTGCCAAAGCCCCCTACCGATTGGCTCCGTCAGAAATGAAAGAATTGATGTCTCAACTACAGGAATTAACAGAAAAAGGATTTATTAGACCGAGCATTTCACCATGGGGTGCTCCAGTACTATTCGTAAAGAAGAAAGACGGCAGCATGCGCATGTGCATTGACTACCGCGAACTGAACAAGAGGACAGTAAAGGACAAATACCCACTGCCTAGAATAGATGACCTTTTTGATCAACTGCAAGGTGCGAGTTGGTTCTCAAAGATCGATCTTAGGTCGGGTTACCATCAGTTGAAAGTAAGAGAGAAAGACGTACCAAAAACCGCGTTTCGCACGCGTTATGGGCATTATGAGTTTCATGTGATGTCCTTCGGATTGACCAACGCACCAGCAACGTTCATGGATTTGATGAATAGAGTATGTCGACCAATGTTGGATCGATCGGTGATAGTTTTTATAGACAACATACTGGTATATTCGAAAAGCGAGAGTGATCACCACTGTCACCTAAGAGAGGTTTTGGAGGTGCTAAAGCAGGAAAAGTTGTACGCAAAATTCTCCAAATGCGCGTTCTGGCTTAGGGAAGTCCAATTCCTAGGTCATGTAATAAACCCAAACGGCATTATGGTGGATCCTGCAAAGATCGAGACAGTAAAGGAATGGAACATCCCAAAGACACCAACAGAGATACGAAGCTTTCTGGGATTGGCAGGCTACTATCGAAGGTTCATTCAAGATTTTTCAAGAATAGCCTTGCCACTAACTAAGTTGACACGGAAGGAAGTGAAATATGAATGGGGTCCAACCCAAAACAACGCGTTTGAGGAACTTAAGGCACGATTATCCCAAGCTCCAGTCTTGGCACTACCTGAGGGAAATGAAGACTTAGTAGTCTACTCTGACGCTTCGGGTCAGGGTTTAGGTCGCGTACTTATGCAACGAGGAAAGTTAATTGCCTACGCCTCGCGACAACTAAAGATTCACGAGGTTAACTACCCAACACATGATCTAGAGTTAGCGGCAGTAGTTTTCGCATTGAAAATATGGAGGCACTATCTGTATGGAGTTAAGTGCACCATTTACTCCGGTCACAAAAGCATGAAGTACTTTTTCGGGCAAAAGGAATTAAACATGAGGCAAAGGAGGTGGTTAGAGCTACTGAAGGACTATGACTGTGAGATATTGTACCATCCAGGCAAAGCAAACGTGGTGGCTGACGCTTTAAGCAGAAAGGAAGAATCGGAACCAATACAGATCAAAGCGTGTCAGCTGATTATAAGACCAGATTTGATGAGTGAAATATCAAAGGCACAAGACGAAGCGCTATTAGAAGGAAATATAAAACGAGAAAGAATAGTAGGACAACAAGGGAATTTGGATGCAAATGCATACGGTGTACGAACTAGGTTTGGCCGAATATGGATACCTAAGATTGGCGATCTTAGAACCAAAATACTCGATGAGGCCCATAAGTCTCGCTATTCTATCCACCCTGGGACAAACAAAATGTATCAAGACTTGAAGAAGGAGTACTGGTGGCCTGGCATGAAGAATGATGTGACAGAGTACGTGAGCAAGTGCCTAACGTGTTCTCTAGTTAAGGCCGAGCACCACAAACCATGCGGTAAAATGCAACCTTTACCAATACCGGAATGGAAGTGGGAGGAGATCACGATGGACTTCATTACCAAGCTACCGCGAACAGCTAAAGGCAATGATACCATTTGGGTGATCGTCGACCGTTTGACGAAAAGTGATCACTTCTTTCCAATACGTGAGACTTCTTCGTTAGAAAGACTAGCAGAAGTATTTATCAAGGAAATTGTAAGCAGACATGGTATGCCGCTGTCGATTGTGTCCGACAGGGATACTAGATTTACATCAAGGTTTTAGAAGAAATTCAATGAAGCGATGGGCACTAGATAGAACATCAGCACCGCTTACCACCCCCAAACCGATGGACAATCGGAAAGGACCATTCAGACCTTGGAGGACATGCTCCGGGCCTGTATCATTGACTTCGGTGGGAGCTGGGACAGCCATCTACCATTGGCAGAATTTTCATATAACAACAGCTATCACTCGACTATTGGCATGCCGCCATTTGAAATGTTGTATGGGAGGAAATGTAGGACCCCGGTTTGTTGGGGGGAAAGTGGACAGAAGGATTTTGCAAGCCTCGAAGTGGTCAAGGCTACTTCTGAGAAATTTGATCAAATCAAGGCTCGAATGAAAGCCGCAAAAGACAGGCATAAATCATATGCAGATAAGAGAAGAAGGGAGTTAGAGTTTCAAGTCGGGGACATGGTACTGTTAAAGGTATCACCATGGAAACGAATCATCCGATTAAGAAAACGTGGCAAACTAAGTCCAAGGTTTGTCGGACCTTTTAAGATCTTAGCGAGAGTGGGTCAAGTTGCTTACAGACTCGACCTACCCGATGCGCTTAGCGAAATACACCCTACGTTCCACATGTCGCACTTACGCAAGTGTCTAGCTGATGACACGGCTCACATACCTTACGATGAGATCGAGGTGGATAACAGTCTGAATTATGTCGAGGAACCAATAGCCATTCTTGACCGATTTGAGAAGAGACTAAGCAATAAGTCAATCCCATTGGTCAAAGTTCAATGGAAGCACAGAAGGGGATCAGAAGCTACATGGGAGAAAGAAGACGAGATGCGGGAAATATACCCTTAATTATTTAACGTATAAGCAGTTTCGAGGACGAAACCTATTTAAGGAGGGTAGACTTGTAACATCCCAAAAATAGTAAATAAGTAATTAATAATACGATAGAGATTTAAACGTCAAGAAACGAAAGAAAAATGGATGGGCTTGGGTTCGGCTCGAACGGGCCAAAGGAAGCCCAGGTATATAAAGGAAAAGGGTTGCCACAATTCATTTCATTTCACCATCTAGAGAGAGAAAGGGAAGCTCGGTTCTAGAGAGAGAAAGTGACGGATCGACTCGGGAAATCAGGAGAACGTTGCTACTGTGCTCGTGATCATCTTCTCTGAATCATAACTCCAATCCAGGTAAGCGTTCGATCATAATCTGAGTTTCTATGATTATTTTAGGATTTTCGGTTTTAGCTAAATAGGTGAAGTTTTTATGGATGAAACTTGAAAATGAACAAAGATCTAGCATCTAGAATAAAAACCGAACGTTCTGATCAAGGAAAATTTAGATATTGACATGATCAGATCCGCATGCAAAAAGTTAGGGTTCTTACGCCTGAATCAGATCCTGCGTACTTACCAAGTACGCAGGAAGAAGGGTTCTGCGTACTTATCAAGTACGCAGGAAGTAAAGTCTGCGTACTTACCAAGTGCCCATGAAGTAAAGTCTGCGTACTTGTCAAGTACGCATGACCAATGCCCTGCGCACTTGCTAAGTGCGCAGGCATCAGAATGGTTAAGTAAAGTCGGTATGTTTAGAATGATTAAACCGTTAGAGTTGAGATTAGGTCTGATGTGTATTTAACTACTCAATTCAGATCAGAAGTGACGTTGTTGGACTTTGTTTAGGACAACCCAGACTAGCTCATCAGGTGAGTTCTATGTGCCCCTTTCTATGTTATGTGCAAACCTTATTAAATGTTTTGGGGCTGAAATGTATACACTAAATGAATAAATACTATGAATGCCAATGTGATCATACGTGATATAAAAATATATATATTTATATATATATATATATATGAAAATGAATTATGAACAAAGAATGAAACGTATGTTTATAAAGTATGAATGAAAGAATGACAAAATATGAATGAATGAAATCTTGCTTTATATAATATATACTGCATGTTATGAATATACTTGAATGTTATGGACGCTTCGATACTAACGGCTACTACGGTAGACGGACGACCACGTGTCTATCTTGCAACCGGGACAAAAATATTCCTTCATCAGCTAGGAAATAAAAAGGGGCATTAATGGACGGTCGAAGCAAATGCCAAATCATGTGTAGAACGGTTGTAAACATGGTAGCACGTGGGAAACGGATACCTTTGGTAGACGGACGAAAAGGACAGACTACGACGGTAGGACAGTTTACGACGGACGACCGAAGGTTGGCCGGACGGTTTAAAGGCGGACGGTTTCTAGGACCGGACGAGTCAAAGGGCTACGACGGTAGCTTCATGGCGTATGTCTTTGTGACATACATCGTAAAAGACGGGTTGATCACCCTTATGTGTACGACCAATGAATGTTAAGGAAAAACTAAGGTGAATGCATATCAATGTAGTCACTCTAGAATGATGAAAGAAAAGTAAAAGTTAAGAATACGTATTTATGTTCTTTATATATAAACTTATGTATACTTTTGAAGAAATAATGTTTATATCTAATCTTTTAAACTAGAACTCACCAGCGTTAGCTGACTTTTAGTATACATTTCAGGTAACAAAGGAAAGGGTCGTGCGAAGGCGTGAAGGCTGCCCGGCTAGAGACTGACATTCCGATTTATGTTTTCTTTTGTTAAACAATGATGTATGTTTTAAATGTTGAGACTTCCGCTGTAATGTACTCAAACGTGAATGTTTTTGTTGTTAATTGAACGTGTTAAATTTAAAGTTCAGTATTAATGACTTTGTTTATGAGTAAACCCAACAAGTGAGGTTACCCGAGATAAGGGGCCTTACAGAATAATACATACAAGACAAGTACAAAAGCTAAGACAATATCCAGAGTGTTTGTCACACAAAAGTGCTTTAACAAACTCCCCCATGACAATAACAAACTCCCCCATGACAACAACTCTAGATTGTCTATGGTATTCACTGCTCCCCAGCTTTAGCTTCCATCTTCTTCTTGTAGTCAAGTCAGAACTTGATCACATTGTCGTATTTAGAAGGAATGAACTTTTTCCACTCATCCGTGTACATGCAGTACTTGTCAGCTAGCACCTCCAGATCTTTCACAGAAAAGTTTATGAAGCAGACTTCATCAAAAACTCTTATCAGTTCCCTTGGCACTAAGCTTCCACTCTCGGACCACACCTTTTCAATCATCACTGCCTCGCCCGATTTAGGATCTACATACCAGTACCATATGTTACCGAGGATATCCTGAGATAACTTGCTTAGGGGAATCTTTGTTTCACACAACACTGGCTTGTATACTAGTTTCTTTAAGCTTTTATGAGTCGCGGGATGTCTAACGTTCTTGTCCCTGGCTCACTTGGGCACTTGAGGCTTAAACGTTTCGAACTTCCCAGATCTTACCTCTCACTGCAAAACCTCCCACAAACCCATCGCTACTGCGTGATTTAAGTGGCCAACAGCTCTCGGTTTGCTAGGTTCACAAGGTCGTACTTTGGAAAGGAGCTGAAAGCTTCACTGGTTGGTTTCAAG
The DNA here is from genome assembly GCA_023525975.1 of Smallanthus sonchifolius. Classification (NCBI taxonomy): domain Eukaryota; kingdom Viridiplantae; phylum Streptophyta; class Magnoliopsida; order Asterales; family Asteraceae; genus Smallanthus; species Smallanthus sonchifolius. Next base: position 33,911,602 of record CM042045.1, read on the forward strand.
TATTGAACCCCCCAGCTCGCTCCATGTTTGTCTACGATAGATGTCTTCTGCCATACAGGAGCCGAATCCTTTGATGAACTTACAGGCGTATGTTTGCTTTTCTGCGCCTCTGGATCCACAGGTGTAGGGTCGGTAGGAGAGGCTTCAGTCGACGCCTCAACAGTACTTACAGGCTCGACTGAACCTGTCTCAAGATTAGTTTCAAAGAATGGAGCTTTGAAAATCTCTCCATCCTCAAACTCATATTCTCCTTCCCCATCACCCTTAGGAACTTCAATCACAACATCCTCATCCTCCTCATCCCAGCCATCACCGGACTCGATCTCTACCTCTTCCGGATTGCAGAGAGCATCGATCTGTGCTTCTTTGGAATAGTCTGGCTCTAATAATAAGATCACATCGTCCGACACGTCGTCAGATAGATCTTTCAATACGTCAGCCACAGACTTTCCTTTATCATGACTCGAAGCATCACCTCCACCTTCACTCCGAGTAGACTCCCCCTCAACCATAGGCACGGTCAAATGGGAACAATCGCCAAAGTCGATGATTACTGCTCACTTCCACTCGGTCCGGCTTCTGGATCCTTGTCCTGATCATCACCCTTAGTTAGATCAACCAAGTGACAAGCCTCTTCACTGCTAGGCTTAGGTGGTTGCTTCTCTAACAATTCTTTCAATTTCTTCTTGGCCATATCATAGACCAGTTTAACCATAGCATCATGCTCCTTACGCTGCTTTTCATCAACCGCTTGCTGTTTCTTCAATGGGGCTACTTCATCAATCAGTGAGTTTATCTGGCCCTGTTGCTTGTCAGATTCTTCACATGATTTCTGTACCATTTCAAGTAATCCAGCAACTTGAGTCTCTAAAGTAGTGATCCTGACATCTCTAGGATCAGGACCCCTAGACGACGATGCTTCGGCTTGATGAGTTGGGAAGGTGAAGATTTCATCAAAATCAAATCCATGAGTAAACTCAAACTCAGGAAATGGTTCACTGATGTGTTGGAGAGTGGTTGTGGGGATTGAGGTAGGGATGGTGGTTGGGGTGATGGTGACAGGCTCGGTCAGAATTGGAGTCGTTACCGCCACCTGGACAGATTGTACAGGGAGGGTTACTATAACAGGAACCTCCTCTGTGATAGTAGTAGTAGCCTTAACAGATGTTACCAATGGCCTCCTCCTCTGTCGTCGATAAAGCTGTTGTGAAGGTGAAGTAGAAGTCGATTCAGTGCTCGCAGCTGTCACTGTTACTTGCCTCTGAGCACTTACTTCTACCTCATGAAGAATAGGTTGATGTTGCCATCCCCCCGACGCCTGTTGATACTTTCCCGTCTGCTTCTCTATATAGCCGCATCCGAATCAGAATCGGGCTCATATTCACTGCCAGTCTCTTTTCTCTTTCTCTTGGAAGATGACTCGGGAAGGGTCACCTTCGTCAATCTCCTTGGGTGTGCCTGTGATGGTGCATCATCAGAATCAGATGAATCTGAATCGGTCGCTTCTGAGTCGGATTCTTTAGCACCCCGCTTCTCTGTTCTTCTTCTCCTCCTTCTTCAGACACTTCATCCTCAGATTCAACTTCCTTTTCTTCCTGTTGTTCATCACTGTGTTCACTGAGTTCAAGCTCAGACTCTACACTATACCATCCCCAATCTGCAGGCGCCACATAAGCTTCATTGATCAGGTGACCAAAGAGTGGAGTATGCTCAGGGGTAGGTTCTACACTGCTTGGCGTTAAGAACTGTGAGAAACTCTCTTGGCCACCCGCTTAACTTGCAATCTCTCCCCAATAGCAGGTAGATTAGGCAACGCATCATTTATCAAGAGTTGCACAAATCTGGGGTATAACAAGAATCTAAACCTCTCTGTCGTATTAATCTGATCAACTAGGGCTTTGTAGATGTAGCGGGAGAAGTTGTAGCTCTTGTTGAAAGACACCCCAACCATAGCGGCTGCTAGATCATGACCCATGGCATCCTTCCTCGCCTTCCTGGAAGACATGCACACGATCATAATGTGGGCAAAGTACCTCCACTGGTCCATCACCCACATCTTTTTGTAAGATGAATAATCCTGCACACCGACGTATCCCATACGTTGTCTCCAACACCCATCCACAAAGTAATCAGGATAGGAGATTGGGTCGGTTGCAAGATCTCTGAACTGTAAGACCCGCCTGATGGTGTCCTCAGAAATGACAATATCATGACCTACCACAGTAGCCTGAATGACATTGGGGGTTACTGTGCAATCATGTTCTACAGTATCCCAAAACTGCTCCAAGTATGGTCTTGATACGACAGGGTCTACTAAAATAGCATAGTTTATCCTTGAGCGGTTCAAGAAATCAATGATCTCCCGGTACTCAAGTGCATCACCCTTCCATTCCGGTTCAGTAAGTGCCAGCAGATTGAACTCACTTGTAAATGCACGAGTCATCACTGCAAAAACAAACAGTAAACACAATAAGAACAAGAAGAGTCATTGGAAATGAATACACATGACCAAGTATACAATCACATTTAACTGAAATCAAGACTTAGAAAAAATTTCAGATTTGCCCTTCCTACGCAGGGTTTATGCCTTGCGTACTTAGCAAGTACGCATGACTTATGTCTTGCGTACTTGTTGAGTACGCAGGCTTAACACTTGGACACATTTTGAAAATCCAAAATCAGTAGATTGTGAGATTTTGATGTGAATGTTGGTTACCCCTTAGTCGAAAAACATGTCTAAGACCAAAGGAACCTATTTCAACACCAAAATTTTGCTAAAACCCGGTCATTTTGACCTCAGAGACCATCGGCGTAAACCCATGGTCAAACACAAAGGTTAAAATCAAAATCAACGAGTGTTTTGGACAATTATGTGATGATCGAGCCTTGAATAATGATTTTAAACAAGTTTTAAGTCATTATGTGTATTAAAAACAACTAAAATTTGTCAAAAATCAAAGTCCAAAACCCTAGGTCTTCAAGTTCAGAAATCGATCCATATCACATGATTTAACGGATGAAATGTTCCTAGATTCTCACCAAATGTTAGTTAGATGATGTTGAAACTAGAATCGGGACGAAAAACCATTCGGGAACACACGAATTTTTGAGTGAAAAATGATCAGGGAGTATCCAACAGTGTCGAAAGTTTGAAATGAGATGAACTCATAAAAAACCTAAGTCCTGTATATATACCCCGCACGTTTGGGTCTTGCGTACTTAGCAAGTGTGCGAGACTTAAAGCTTGCGTACTTGACAAGTACGCATGACTTAAGTCTTGCGTACTTACAAGTACACAAGGTTTAATTCATGCGCACTTGTCAAGTACGCAGAAACCCTTGTGTTTCACAAGTTTCAACTCAAATTATGAAGAAGTCAAAGTCAAATAACGAACAGGATAAGCATATTCAATCAAGAGGATTCAATGTCAATTCAAGAAGGTTAAACACAAATATTTTTGGCTTTTTCTGATTAGAATGAACTGTACGTAAACTTAAAATCTTTTGATCTTTTCTGAATAGAGATATACAAGTATATACACACACACTATTTTTGTTCAAAGACACGAGCAGAGGATCATATCAGGCTAAACTATAGCAATAATGATACAAGATAAACATCAAAGAATATGGGATCATGTCATGGATTACTAGCAAAATGTATCTGATAGTGATCTTTTGCATTCTTTTACAAGATAAACATCAAAGAAAATAATTGCCAAAATCTAACATCCTGTATCTGATAGTGATCTTTTGCATTCTTTTACGCACACACACTAGCAAACAAGGGTTCAAATCACAGTTTTACTGTATTGATTTACTTTCCACACTACTAATGATTCAAAGACGCTTACAGCCTACTGACAATTCAAATTACTTGTAAATAAGCATATTAAAAGCACAACAATTTAAATAATCAAGTAAGCATGACACAATCATTTCCCATATGTGAAATCTAAGACGTTTAGATCATTTCTGATGTACTATCATTTCCTCTTTTCTCAAGAGAACTTTGAAATTTTCTGGTTTTCTATTTTGTTTGGATTTTTGTAAAATATTTGAAAATTAAAAGAACTATACAGAAAACATTTAAAAGAAATAAAATTTAACTTTCATGAATTGAATTGATTTAAGAAAAACAAGCTTTCACTTCGGATTGAACATTCCTATCATGTTGACAAGATGTTCAAAACGTGTTCTATCAAACGCCTTAGAGAAAAGGTCAACAAAGTTGTCATCCATGTGAACCTTTACAAGTTCAATGAAATGCTTTTCAGCACAATCACGGATGAAATGATGGCGAATTTCAATATGTTTAGTTTTGGAATGTTTCTGTAGGCCCCTCGGGTGTGGCGGATCGTCACATGCAAGTGGGACTACTAGTCGGACCGGGTGCGGAATACCCGTGACTAGACGGAGAGTCTGACTAAACAAAGTAAACCGACAAGAGAAAACACTTTAAACGTTCTTTGTATTATAAACACTTGAAGGTTACAGAGAGAAGCACTGAGATTACAATTTGCGTATTTGCTACTGTGACTGCCTATGTCTGCGTACTTAACTTCTGTCAACCTATCCTATTTATACAAGACCTGATGCCTGCGCACTTAGCAAGTGCGCAGGGCAAAATGCTCTTGCGTACTTAGCAAGTACGCAAAGGTATTCTTGCGTACTTGCTAAGTACGCAGGAGCTTTCTCCTACGCACTTACAAGTGCGCAAAACACTTAGAGAATTTTGCAACATTCAATATGTAAAAGTAAATACAACTCGATAAACTAATACATAAAGACTTTTACATACAAGAAAATACAAACTAAGACTCTATCTATCCAGAGTGTTTGTCATAGGAAAGTGCTTCAACAAACTTTCCCCTTGACAACAGCTCTGGATAATCTTCAGTCTTCACATCTTCAGTCTTCACAGCACTTGATCTTTAGCTTCCATCTTCTTCTTGTATTCAAGGCAGAACTTAATCACCTTGTCATATTTAGAAGCAATGAGCTTTGTCTATTCATAAGTGTAGACACAATATTTGTCTGCTAGTGCCTCTAGATCTTTCATAGAAAAGTTAATGAAGCAGACTTCTTCAAATATTCTGATCAGTTCCTTTGGCACTATGTTTCCACTTTCTGAACGTACCTTTCCCATGATCACAGCCTCGCCCGTCTTTGGATCTACGTACCAGTACCACATGTCACCAAGAATATCCTGAGATAACTTGCTCAGCGGAATCTTAGTTTCACATCGCACTGGCTTGTATACCAATTTCTTTAAGTGCTTCTTAGTCACAGGATGTCTAGCGTGCTTATCCTTGACTCTCTTGGGCACTTGAGGCTTGAACATCTCGAATTTCCCAGATCTTGCTTCTCGTCGCAGAACCACCTACAAACCCATCGCCACTGCGTGATTAGAATGACCCAGCTGCTCTCGGTTTGCTAGGTTCACAAGGTCGTATTTGGGTAAGGAGCTGAACGCTTCACTGGTGGGTTTCAAGTATTGAACCCCGCCAGATCTTTTGATTGCGAACAGCTGCTTATCCTTCTCGAACCTTACAGCCAAGATCATCCCTGTTGCTCCTTGTTTGTCTATTATAGACGTCTTTTGCCACACAGGAGCTGGACCCTTTGATGAAGTAGAAGGCATATCTGTTTCTTTTGGTGCCTCTGGGTCCACAAGTGAAGGGTCAACTGTGGAGGCTTCAGTCGAGGCTTCCACATAAGTATGCTCGACTGAACCTGTGTCGAGCGGAGCTTTGAAGGATGGAAATTCAAAGATCTCTCCATCTTCTAACTCGTACTCTCCTTCCTCGTTACCCTTGGGAATTTCAATTACAACGTCTTCATCATCATCATCCCAATCGTCACAAGAGTCGATCTCTCCTTCTTCCAGATTAAAGAGAGCATCGATCTGTGCTTCATTGGAATAGTCAGGCTCTAGGTATAGGATCTCATCATCAGATAAGTCCTTAAGAACTTCAGCCATTGACTTTCCTTTGTCACCACCACCACCAGAGGTATCACCACCCTCTTGATGAGTTGACTCCCCCTGAGCCATTGGAACAGCAGAGATGGGCACGATTGCTAAAGCTTGGTGCTCACCTCCACTAGGATCGGCTTCGGGATCCTTGTCTTTGTCGTCATCCTTAGTCAAGTCGACAGGATGACAAGCCTCATCACTAGTAGTCCTCTTTTCTTTCTCTTTCTCCTTCTCTGTCTCTTTCTCCTTCTCTTTCTCCCCCTGAGCATCAAGCTTCTTGGTCAGATCAGCAATCAGTTTGACCATCAGCTCATGCTCTTTCCTTTGAGTATCAAACCTCAGCTCCAAGGACGTCCTGTGACCCAGAATCATTTCATTTGTCTTGATTAGGAGCTCGTTCTGGGCCATGACGTTCTTTAGTCTTTCATCAGTCCCCGTTCTCTGGGTACGAAGGATTCTAACTTCATCTACCAAAAAATTGATCTGTGCTTGTTGAGCGTCAGACTCCTCCTTTGATTTCCGAATAGTCTCCAGCAATCCAGCAACTTGGGTTTCTAGAACATCTATCCTTGCATCATTCGGATCAGGATGTTTGGATGATGACGCCTCGGCATTGTGAATAGGGGAGGAGAAGATGGTATCGAAGTCAAACCCTTGTGTGAAATCTCCATAATTGAAGGGTTGACTCAAAGGCTCAATGGGGGTGGTTGAGATTGAGGATGTGATGAGTGTTGTAGGAGTTATGGTAGGGGTGACGGTGACTGACTCCGTGAGAATTGGAGTAGTCACCGCTACCTGAGCAGTTGTGGTAGGAAGGGTTACTATCACAGGAATTTTCGCTGTGATTGAAGTGACGGCCACTTCACGTTGCACCTGTGGCCTCCTCCTCTTACGATATAGTTTCTGTGAAGGTGGGGTGGAGGCTGAATCAGGACTAGCAGCTGAAACTTGTACTTGCTGCTGAGCCTCCACCTCACTGGGGATAGAACGCTGTTGCCTATCGCCCCTGTTCTTGTGAATGCTCTCTCTTCATTGTCTTTGTATAGCAGCATCAGAGTCAGAGTCTGGCTCGTATTCGCTGCTAGAAGACTGTCGCTTTCTCCTGGAGGACGACGCAGGTAGGGTTACCTTTTCTGTTCTCCTTGGGTGTACCTGCGATGGTGCATCATCGAAATCAGAAGAATCTGACTCAGTCTCTTCTGAGTCGGATTCCTCAACACCATTATTTCCCCCTTCTTCGTCACCACCATCAGACGATCCATTATCACTGTCCACTTCCTCCGGTTGTTGTTGCTGTTATTCGTCGGAGTGTTCACTCAATTCAGGCTCCGAGTCGTGACTGTACCATCTCCAGTCACCTGGGGCCACATATGCTTCATTGATTAGGTGGCCAAAGAGTTCTGTATGCACAGGGGTAGGATCTACACTGCCTGGCTTTAGGAATTGTGCGAATACTCTTTTGTCCACCCTTTTTACTTGCAGTCTCTCCCCTATAGCAGGTAGGTTTGGCAACGCGTCATTAATCAATAGTTGCACAAACCTAGGGTATAATAAGAACCGAAACCTCTCCGCTGTGTTGATCTGGTCATTGATGGCTTTGAAAATGTAGCGGGAGAAGTTGTAGCCCTTATTGAGAGAAAGGCCGACCATGGCTGCTGCAAGGTCATGACCCATGGCATCTTTTCACGCTTTCCTTGATGAGATGCACATGATCATGACGTGGGCGAAGTATCTCTATTGGTCTAACACCTACATCTTCTTGTATGAAGCATAGTCTCTCGCACCGACATAACCCATTCTTTGCCTCCAACAGCCATCCACAAAGTAGTCTGGATAGGCTGTCGGGTCGGTCGAGGGATCTCTGAATTGAAGGACCCTTCTAATAGTATCTTCAGAGAAAGCGATAGCATGACCAGCAACGGTAGCCCTTATGACGTTGGGGGTTACCGTGCAATCGTGCTCCGCAGTCTCCCAAAATTGCTCGAGATAGGGTCTTGACACGATCGGGTCAGCAGAAATGGCGTAGCTGATTCTTGAACGGCTCAAGAAATCAACTATGTCTCTGTACTGCAATGCTGCACCCTTCCATTCTGGTTCAGTGTTGGCTAACATGTTGAATTCGTTAGTAAATGCCCGAGCCATGATCTGCAAAAACATACAGAAAACATAATCAGAACAACACGTATCATTGGAAATGAATAAACATGACTCAGTATAGCAGTTACTCTTTGAACTGAAATTTCAGACTTAGAAATTTTTTCCAAGTGTTGGTCCAGCGTACTTAGCAAGTACGCAGGATTTTCCTCTTGCGTACTGTTAAGTACGCATGAATTGCTTCTTGCGTACTTGTTAAGTGTGCAAGAACTACACTTGGTGAAAAATTCCAGAAATTTGAAATTCAACTGATGTTCAAAAATCGGTGTGTATTGGGTCGCCACTAGGTCGGAATCGAAGACTCTACCCTGTGGGACCAATAACAACACCAAGACACTGCTATACATGACCAATTTTGACCTAAAACGGTCGACCGAACCACTGACGATTCGAATTCAAGCACAGGGTCAGAATTACAGACGAAATTGGATGATTAAGGTCTCATAGGTGATCGATTAATGATTCTTAACAAGTTTTATTTACTAGGTTTTACCCAAACAACCCAAAAATTGTCTAAAAATCTCGAACAAAAACCTAAGATAATCGGTCCAAAATCACGAGTTTTTGCGGATGGATTGAGTCTAGATTCTCACCAAATCGATGTTATGAGATGATGAAACTTGTAATGGGACGAAAAGACGGTGTAGGAACACTTGGATTTTGAGTAAAAGTTTGCGAAGGGAAAATTTCAGTTTGAATGCGATGAAAACCTCAGAAAATTTCTAAGTCCCATATTTATACCCAACACCAAAAGGCCGAGCGTACTTAGCAAGTGAGCACGATTTAACTCTTGCGTACTTACAAGTACGCACAAACCCTTAAGTGCGCAAACTTTCAACTCAAATTTATGAAGTTTTTCATGTCAAATGACGAACAAGATAAAAATATTCAATCAGGAGGATTCAAATACAATTCAGGAAGGTTATAACACAAATATTTTTGGCTTTTCTGAATAAAATTGAACTATGCATAAACTTAAAATCTTTTTGATCTTTTCTCATAGAAATATACAAGTATTCACACAAACTATTTTTGATCAAAGACACGAGCAGAGGATCATATCAGGCTATCTTTTAGCAAAAACGATACAATATAAACATCAAAGAATATGGGATCATGTCATGGATTACTCTTTATTCATACGTAATAAGCACATAAACAAGTAATTCAAGTTGACAATATTATAGGATTTGAAACTATAAGCATCTTTGTATCACATTCTTGTGTATTAAGGTATTAGTTATAAGATATACAACGTGTACCCCACTGATATGCTACAATAATGTAAATTGCACTATCTCAAGGCATCTAAGATTTTCCCAATGATTTTCTAAATTTTCAGAATGAAGTTACATCTATTAGCACAAGAAAAAATCAAGCAGAATCCATAAGGATTATTAGGAATCATAAGATTCTGAATCGAGTGATTCGTTTGTCTTGGTTTCATTTGATTTTCTTCATTGAATATCGGTATGATGATTCAGGATAATATATACGGTGTTTGAATAAGGTAAGGGGATCCAACTTTTATCTAGATTTGATTTCAATGAATCAGGAGTGATTCAAGGGTGAATACATGCTCAACGGTTGATGTAGAGACATGTCTTGATTCAATCTCACCTTGCATACTTGTGAGTATGGGTAGTGAGATGAACCGCATTAATTGTGCTAACGACATAACTCAAAACTGATCTCAAAAGAAAATTATTGCCAAAATCTAACATCCTTTATCTGATAATGATTTTTTCTATTCTTTCACGCACACACACTTGCAAACATGGGTTCAAATCACAGTTGTAATTTAGATTTAGTTTCCACACTACTAGTGATTCAAAGACGCCTACAGCCTACTGACAATTCAAATTACTTGTAAATAAGCAGATTAAAAACATAATAATTTAAACAATTAAGTAAGCATGACGCAATCATTTCCCATATGAGCAGTCTGTGACGTTTAGATCAATTCTGATGTACTATCATTTCCTTTTTTCTCAAGTTAACTTTGAAATTTTCTCCATTTTCTATTTTGTTTTTGATTTTGTAAAATATTTTGAAAATTAAAAGAACTATACAGAAATTTTAAAAGAAATAAAGTTTAACTTCCATGAATTGATTTAAGAAAAAATAATTTTCACTCAGGATTGAACATTCCTATCAAGTTGACAAGATGCTCAAAACGTGATCGATCAAATGCCTTTGTGAAAAGGTCAGCAAGATTGTCATCCGTGTGAACTTTTACAAGTTCAATTAAATGCTTTTCAGCACAATCACGGATGAAATGATGGTGAATTTCTATATGTTTAGTTTTGGAATGTTTCACCGGGTTATTTGTGATGGACATGGTGGCATTGTTGCCAATAAATAAAGGAGTTCCAGTGAAGTTTAACTTGTAGTCTCTCAATTGCTGCTGAATCCACAATATCTGAGAACAACCGCTCGCCGTAGCAATGTATTCTGCTTCACAAGTTGAGACAGAAACCGTTGACTGCTTCTTGCACTGCCAGGAGACCAGTCTGTCTCCTAAGAATTGACATCCACCAGAAGTTGACTTTCTGTCTAGGTTACAACCGCCATAATCTGAATCAGTGTAGGCTTTGAAGTCGAATGACTGCTGCTTAGAGTACCAAAGACCCAATCGGGGTTTCCCTTTCAGGTATCTGAAAATTCTCTTCACGACTATCATATGTGACTCCTTCGGTTGAGACTGAAACCTTGAGCACAAGCACACAACAAACATTATATCGGGTCTTGAAGCTGTGAGATACATAAGTGATCCGATCATCCCACGGTACAATCTGCTATCTACATCCTTTCCATCTTTGTCAGGATGCAGACCATGATTGACTGGGATAGGTGTGCCATAAGTACTGCTATCATTCATCTTGTATTTTGACAAGATGTCTTGCACATACTTAGTTTGATGTAGATAAATGCCATCCTCTCTTTGACTGACTTGCAGACCCAGGAAGAACGACAATTCACCCATATTACTCATTTCAAACTTGGACTTCATCACCTGCTCGAATTCCCTACACATCCCTTCATTGTGTGACATTCGACGATTTTCAGGTTAATTACCGTTAAGCCCTTATACGCATCGTAAATTAATTATACGCATCTTAGACTTAATTTTAGTCAATTAGGATATTATAAAGTCTAGCAAAGCCCTTCGTTTACAAGAATTGGCATTTCATGAAATTTCGGAAATTTAGGTACCGCGTATCGGTAAAATGCCCGTAATACGAGCCGGTAACGACCCGGTAAGATAAAAATATCCGTTTGTGTCAAAAATTACTTGAATAAAAATTAAATTGGTGGATTATATGTGAAAATTATGTGCTACTTATTAATTGTTGCATTTGGTATTTTTTATCGCTTTTACCGGTATTTTAACCGTTTGGCGCACCGGAAGTGTTAAAAATTCACTTTTAGTAAAAATTATGATCTTTATCAATTATGATAGAGAAAAATTAGTATTTAATTTATATAATTTTTATTTGGTGAGAAACCATGCTTAAAATGGTTTATTTTTATAAAAGGTTGGTTTTTATACAAAGAATTACCTACTTATGGGGATTTTTATAAAAATGGTCTTCTAGAAGCCCTTCCCCTTTAAAAATCTGCATAAAAATGTGGGTTTCACCTACCACAAATAATCAAATCTAATCTAATTATTTTACCCAAGATTACACATTTGCTTAAAACCAATCTTACACACCAAATCCTCATCATTTCTTTGCATGAACACCCATTGGACCAACTCCCCTCTCTCCCTCCCTCTTGAGTTCGAAAACCAGCCCCCCTCCCCCTATTTATACCCTTCAACTCTTGCAACAAATCTCCACACCATCTCCAAGCATTTTCTCCCAAAGTTCTTAAGTATTCTTGAAGTTTTTATGGTGTTTTGAGTCTTGGAGCCTCTTGGAGCTGAATTTCCAACAGAAAATACTCTCTTTTCACCTACATTTATAGTGCTTCCCTTGATTTACTTAAGTAGTAAGAGAACCCCATCCATTCCTTTACTTATTTTTACCGAATTTGGCACTTACAAGTGATTGTTCACCACCAACTAAGAGGAACTTTTTATAAAGTTTTAAATCAGTAAATTATGGCTTATTATTGAAGGTTTTGAAATGTTTATGGGTGTGTATGTGTGACGTGTATATATGTATATATGTATTTGTTCATATCTTGCAAAATGTTATGATTTATGACTTGATCTTGGCATGAAAAACAAATGTTTATTATGGTTAGTTTCAAATAGTAAATTAGGATATATTATTGTATAAAAGCATGATAGATTATGGACGGATCATTGATTTGTTGATTTAGGTGTTTATTGCTTAAAATTGTCATTAAAATGCATGTTTAAATTTGGGTTTTGAGCAAGGATTAAAAGGATTATTGAAATCTGAAAATAATGTGATAAATGTGATGTATTTTGGCTATAATAATCTGTTCTAAAAGTATATCATGTGTTGGGATGATTGGCCAAATAGTGGACTAGTTTATGATGCTTAAAAGTACGCTAAAACGGTGAATTTATGCCATAAAAAGGAAATTGTTAAAAATCTGGAGCTATGGCAGTAACTTGATGATATTTCATGTTTAAAACTTAGATTTTTAGTTATATGTATGAATCTTGGTGTTTGGATGCATTTCGTTAGGTTTTACGGTACACTAGTCGTAAAAATCGACTATTTTTGGTATGAAAAATAAGTGTTCTATCAATATAATTTTGAGCAGAAAGTTTGGTCATATTTTATGGATTATTTACAGCATTTATGTTATAAATTGATTAACGTCATTTACATGTTTCTATATGCATTATTTGACTATTCGATTACCTCGTATGCGTAGAAATTGCCATGTTTTAGGTACATTGATGCTAATGTGATGAAAGATTGTTTTGATTCATAAACATGGTTTGTCAATTATGATTTCATGTTACGAGATGATATGTGGTCACTAGTATTGGTAAATTGAGAATTTGACTAATAAAAATTGATCGTTTCACTTAAATAATGTGCATATGCAAGTAGTATGATTTGGGTATGTCCACATATGATCTAGGACTTATGTACATAAGTATGAATGTTTTTATGTGCTATTTGGTTATAATTTCACATTTTGATCGTTGATTAGCATTTTATCTAAGGGTGCGTAATCCATCATTTTCATAAAGTCTTAACCGAGTGTCGAAGTCACCAACGGTTCTCGTAAATAAATATTTTCTTAAAAATATTATAAGTCTAGTAGGTTGTATGAACAACTTACTTGTAAGACTTGAGTTCGATTATTAAAATGTCTATCTTATTTAGGGCACTATTAGGTCCGACCGGCGCTCGTGGGCGTAGTTGCTAGTACTTGTCAATTTCAATTGTTCCTTGCTCAAGGTGAGTTTTCACGGCCCCTTTTTGAATTATCTTAATCGTTTATAAAATATGGGGGAAGAACATGCTTTCGTTCGTTTATCATAATACTTGACTTACTTATGTGTTTGTATGATTGTCTCGAGTAAGGGCATTTATATATGTGTATATATATATTCGTGTAAATCGTTCATGAATAGCCCCGCCGTTATAATCATTAGCCTCTTATGGGCCACAGGGTATATTGATAGATCTATTTGGGTATGACCACCCACTCTCTTGATTAGTAGCGCTAATCGGTCGTTTGTACGAGGGAGTATATTTTGAAAGGTTTTGTGGGGACATATTGTATATTTCGTGTCTCGGTTTGATTATAAGCTCTAGGTACTATCATCTTGTTGTATCCCTTGCAAGCTTACAACTTATCACATGTTAGTCAAAAGTTGCATGATGGTTCGGTTAGTAATTATTTAAACCTGTGAAACTCGCTCAACTTTTTGTTGATGTTTTTAAGCATGTTTTTTTCAGGAAAATAGATGCAAGAATGCGCGGTGATGAAAAATGGGCTTTTGGCAAACGCTTCACATGGGAAATTCATTTGGGACTATCTTTTGTAATATGATCCGCCTTGTATCGGATCATTAAACTTATGTTCAAACTTAATTTTATCTTATGTAAGACTTATTTTCCCTAATTTATAAATAAAAGTGTTTGCTATTATATTATGGGCTCCAACTTATGTTACCACCATGCTTTCATAAACATTTCCGCTGCAATTCGTTGTCTTGGGGTGTGACACATTGGTACATCCAAAAATAATGTCGTCGACGTATACTTGTACAAGAAGAATGTCACCTCCTACTTTTCTAATGAAAAGATTCGAGTCAATCTGTCCATGGTCAAAACCATTAGACAGTAAATGCTTAGATAATGTCTCATACCATGCCCGCGGTGCTTGATGAAGACCATAAAGTGCTTTGTCGAGCTTATACACTTTATTGATATTATGCGGATCTTCAAAGCTGGGAGGTTGAGTGACATAGACCTCTTCATGAACTTTACCATAAAGGAAAGCACTCTTCACATCAAGTTGATAGACCTTGAAGCCGACATATGTGGCATAAGCCAAGAACAGTCAAATGGCCTCAATTCTAGCAACTGGGGCATATACTTCCGTGTAATCCAAGCCCTCTTGCTGATAAAAACCCTGAACAACCAATCTTTCTTTGTTCTTCACAACAACATGACGATCATCCATCTTGCATTTGAACACCCATCTGGTTCCAATTGGATGAAAGCCTTTTGGCAAGTCAACCAAATCCCACACGTGCAACTTTTGGAATTGAGACAATTCATCTTGCATCGCCTCAATCCAGCAGTTGTCAGTGAGAGCCTCCTTCACATTCTTCGGCTCTAACTGGGACACGAATGCATCATGCAGACATGTTTCCATGACACCAGTGTCAAGTATCTCTGTGTAAAGACTGGTGTTCTCAGTGATGGTTCGATGACGAGTCTGAACACCGGCATAAGGATCACCAATAATGTTGTTGATTGGATGATTCCTATGCACTCTCGTCTCTGGTACAATCAGTTCCTGAATTTCTGAATCGAGATTCGTGCTTAACTCCCCTATTTCCTATGTTCCAGAAGAAGAGGATTCAATGTTAATTGGATCAGCTGGAGCTTCATTTCCTACAGTTGTGTTAGGATTGGCTTGAGCGCCATCTCCAATGACATGAACATCTTCACTGTTATCACTGTCATGAGTTCCAGATGCAGATGCAGCATTGGAATCAGGAGTTATAATTGGTACAGTAGCACGAGTAGAGAAACTGGAGTCATTGTCGCCACCCAATAATTCATAAACATTTGCGGGAGACCATTGGTCCTCTCTATTCATTCATATCTTCGCGGGAGATGCATCGAGCTGGGTTTGATCTTTCTTCCAAAGTTTCGGATATTGTGGAGGCTGATTCGTGGTTATGGCCGCGAGCTTGGTTTGATTTATTTCAAGTTCTTATTAATATTCAGCCTCCTGTTATTCAATCTCATATGGAAGATTCTTTTGTTTGGCGTCGGTATGATGGTGTGGAATTTGATTATTCTGCTTCCATCGTTTGGGATACATTGAGAGCTCGTAATGATAGAGTTACGTGGGTTGATTTGGTTTGGTTTGCTAATTGTATCCCGAGGCATGCATTTCTTCTTTGGCTGGTCTGTAAGAGGAAGTTGAAGACTCAAGACAAGTTAAAGTAATGGGATGTTAGTGGTTCCACTAACTTAAACCTGCTTTGCTGCTCGTTATGTCAATCGGGTCTGGATTCACATGATCATTTATTTTTTGATTGTTCGTATGCTATGCAGGTTTGGTCTATTATTAGACCTTTGGCTGGTATTCATACTTCTTCATTTAAACTTGATGAGATCATGGAGTGCTTATTGTCTATTCCTAACAAGAATTCGGTGAGGAGTATTATTGGTCGTTTGCTTTTGGCTGCTGCTTCTTATTTTATTTGGCAAGAGCGTAATACAAGACTTTTTAAGTCAAGGAGGAGATCAGCCGTTAAGCTTGGTGAAGTTATAGTCTCCACGGTCCGTTTGAAGCTTGCTTCATTGAAGATTAAGAGATCTATGACGGGTATTAGCTTGCTGGATAAATGGAGATTGCCAATGACGTAGTCTTTAGTTGTTTTCGTTTTTCTCTAGTGGTGTCTAGAGTTGTTTGATTGTTAGTTTGGTTTCCTTGATTTTGCTTTTTGCTTGTTTACACTTTCCTAGCATGATGGGATTGTGAACTATTGAGGTACTCTGCCTCATTACTTGTATTGTTTGGTTATTGTTGTTATAATAGTGAATCGGGGTATCCCTTTACCCAAAAAAAAACATTTGCGGCATCAACTGCAGATAGACCAGGAAGATTGAATGACTTGAATAGCGCATCATAATCAAAACCCCAAGCTGGACCTGTTGGTTCGGGTGGAATGCTGTGTTTACTGCAATCAACTTCGAACCATTCCTCGACAGTACGAGTTCCTATGTTGTACACTCTCTTGCAAGGCGAGTTGGCAACGTATCCTAAGAAGATGCATTCCACCGCTTTTGCATGAAACTTAGACTGGCAGTCTTTCTACTGTAGCAATAAAGAACAAGGACTACCAAAAGGAACTAGGTAATCAAGATTGGTAAGTCGATTGTTGATCAACTCGTAACAAGTCTTGTTGTGCCTTTTCATAACCAGAACTCTGTTTAAGACGTGACAAGCTGTATTAACGGCTTCTGCCCAGAAAGTGACAGGAAGCTTTGCATCCGACAGCATAGTCCTTGCAGTCTCAATCAGTGTTCTGTTCTTCCGTTCAGCAACTCCATTCTGCTGAGGCGTGTACGGCGCGCTGAATTCGTGATGGATCCCTTTCTTGAGACAGAAAAGCTCCATCAAATTATTCTTGAACTCAGATCTGTTGTCACTCCTTATTCTTCTAACTTTCAGCTTGCAAAGAGATTCCAAGTTCAGGATCAAGTATTGAAGAATATCAGCAGTCTCGTCTTTAGTACCTAAAAAATGCACCCAAGAAAAACGTGAGAAATCATCAGTTACAACTAGACAGAACACCTCCAATACTCCTGATACTTATGGGGTCAAACAGATCCATGTGTAATAGCTCCAAAGGGGTATCAATAGAGTTTTGGAGCTAGGGCTTGTGAGACTTCCATTGCTGTTTGCCCTTTTTACAAGGCATACAGTCATCTACAACGGTAAATCTCAGCTTAAGAACCCCGGTTACCAAACCGTTTCGGACAAGATGGTTCATTTTACGATACGAAATATGTCCGAGTTTCCTATGCCACAAGATAGAGTCAAGCTCTGTCGCTTTGGTAAGCAAAACAAGTAGCAACTGATGAGGTGGTTTTTGCCACGCTCATATCGATCTGATAGGTGTCGTTTGTTCTTGGCGCTCTCATTAGAATCCAGTCTTCGGGAAATTCAAAACCAGGTTTGAGAATCAGGCATTCTGACTTGTCAAACATCACCGAGTACTCCTTATAACACATTTGGGAGACACTCAACAGGTTATGCTTCAGTTGCTCGCAAAAGTTGACATTGTCAAAGCTGACACAACAGTTCGAAACCACGCCTTGACACGTGATGCTGCCGCCTTTTTCTCCGGCAAAGGCCACATAGCCACCTCTGAATGGTTTAACATCTTGAAGCAGGGCCATGTTTCCTGTCATGTGCCGGGAGCATCCACTATCTACATACCAGCGGTTAGAGATAGTACCCTTCGGACGTCCCTGCACGAGTCACAAAAGAATTAGTTAGATTTGGAGACCCAAGCCATTGTGGTCTTGGGTCGTCCATCCTTTTCAAAATAAACTACTTCTTTTAACTCACAGTCGTGATGACTGTTCAAAATTGATGAATTTTTATAAGAGTTAGAACTAGGAGAATGAGAAGTTTTGGATTTGGCAGTCAAGGATCTCTTCTGTTTCTTAACCGGAACAGGAGACTTTGGTTCAACAACAGCAGGTGAACTTGTGGAAGCTTCACCTGATTGAACTGAAGTCAGTTGTTCTAGCTTTCTCAACCTCTTGTTCCTTCTTCTCCTCTGTGGTTTAGAGAGTCTCGCCACAGGTTTCTCACCAGTACGTGTACTACCAGGGGTAGACACACAAGGTACAGCAGGTTGCGTTACCTTTCTTGAAACAGATGGTTTAGCTTCGGACTTGATCTTAGGTTTTACCATCGGTTTGACTGGTGGTTTCACCACATTTTGTTTTGGATGTTTGGGAGGTTTCACTGATGGTGACCTAGGGATAACAGCTGGTTGTGAAACAACATGCCGTTTTCCTTGGTTCTTAGAAGGACAGTTCACAAGAATGTGACCAACCAAGCTACAGTGAAAACAATTCCTCTTGTCTATATAAGTTCTCTTGTAAGGCTCATTAGATCTGGCCTTAGATAACTCAGCATTATGAGCAGGAGGAGTTGGTTTATGAACAGGAGTCTGAACATTTACAGTTTGGTTTTTAGGGGTATAGTATTTTTCCAAATTTTCTTTATAACCAAGCCCATAGTGAGCTGAAAAAGCCTCTTTCTTTACTTGGTTAAGACTTTTATAACCCCCATAAAGCATTACCTTTAGTTTATCATTTGTTTCAATGATATCGGGTTCAGTTAAAATGCAATTATCAATATTAGTGATAATGTTTTTCTTTACTTTCTGTTCAGTTAACAACTCCTCAGATACTGCTCCTTCATGGACCAATCTTCAGAAGCAGTAACGAACTCCTCACTAGATGTGGAGTTAGCCTTACTTGAGGATTCATCCTTTTTAGGGGACTCATCCTTATCAGAGGACTCATCTAGACAAGTGAGATCAATGTCTATTAAGCTATTGACAAACTTCCCGCTTACTGGTGGAGGAATGACATTAGTACCCAGCCCTAACCCATTCATTTGTCTCACTACAGATTCGTAGTGTTCCACCACAAAACGAGAGTTGTTCAACTTCTCATTAGTACATTTTAACTGCAAGATCTCATTTTACAGTTTGTTGATTTCATTATTCCGTTTTTCCAACCCCCTGTATGCAATATCTAAGTGAAGCTGTTGATCGCTTATTTTTAGAGAATATTCACATTTTTCTTTTTTCAACGTTTCAATAGAATCTTTAAAACGTTTTTTGTTTTCTTTATAGTTTAGAGCTGCCATACTTAGGGGTTCGATTTTGTCTTGGAGCCTAGAATTTTCAAGTTTTAGCCCTAGACATTTGGAACATGAAATAACAGAAAAGGGATTAGAATCTACATCAGACGATGAACTTGTTGCTTCTCCAATGGCCATGAGAGCAACAGCAGTGGTCGATTCCTCTTTATCAGCTACAGAAGCTTCCTTTTCTTCAGCTTCCTTCACCTCCTCTGTAGCAGCAGTAGTAGATTCTTCTAGGTCAGCCATAGAAGCTTCCCTTTTCTCTGCTTCCATCATCTCCATGATCTCAGCCATGAGACCAACCTGGGTTTGTGCGATGATGGCATCCTCAAGATGAACACCCCAATCAAAGCTTTCGTCCTGTTGGGCTACCAGTGCATTGGATGTTCCACCTTGGCTTTGATTGTGGTGGTTTGGGTTATTGTGGCCATGGCTGTTTCCTTGGCTAGGTCTGGTAAAACAGAGGCCAGTGCTCTGTCTTTCTGACACTCACGAGCAAAGTGTCCAAAATTTAGACACTTATAGCATTTGGCCTTGGATTTGTCAAACCCGACCTTGGCATTAGGATGCCTGCCAATAAACTTTCTTCCTGTTCTGTTCAGGAAACGCTTGGCTCTCCTCAATAGCATGGCCATATTCCATTGAATATCCATGTCCTCCATGTCATCAGGATACTTGATTAAAATCTTCTTCAATCGTCTCGGGATCTGTAAGCTTGCCGCCAATGAAGTTCTCATAGGCAAGCATACATGATGAGAATAATGCCACATGATCTTCAACTATTCTGGCTATAGCTGATTGGTTAGATGAAGACGTAGTAGGAGGATTTCTTGAGGTATGCTGATGATGAGACCCCAACCCTGATCCAGATGCATAGCATGCATGACCACCACAACCATTTGAGTGGTCTTATTCGTTAGAGTTGCCAGTGAAAAGGGCAATTCCAGAGCCCGATGACTTGGATGTAGAAGTCGTCCCATGATACATAGAAGGGTCTTGTATCTGAGGTCTTCCTGAGCTCTCCTTTCTTTTTAGGTTCATGTCATGAGCTTGAACCTTTCCTATTGCCTCCTCTACTGTCAACTCATAGAATTTTGGATTTTCCCTCATCAGGGTTGTGTACATCTCAAATTTGGGTGGCAAAGCATCCAAAAACTTTTCCACCATCTCTTCATCTGGATACCTGAGTTCAAAAGCCTTCAACTCAGTCTGTAGATGATAGAATCTAGAGATGAGGTCATCTAGAGATTCGTTCTCTAAAAATATGAAGCACTCATACTGCTTCCTGAGAAGATCCCGCTTACTCTTCTTGATATCACTGTTTCCTTCGAATCTTTTCTGTAAAGCTTTCCAAAGATCCTTAGAATTGTCATAGCCTCGGAAACTGTGGAACAATTCCCGAGTTAATGCCATAGTGATTGAACCAAGTGCCTTCTTTTCTCGGTCATAAGCTTTCTTTTCTTTGTCAGAAAGCTTAGAGATAGGTTTGGGCATGGTTTCATCAAGATAGATGTGTGTGGGATGCTTATATCCCTCAAGGATTGGTATCCATAGCGATGAGTCGGTATAAGAAATGTAGTGCTCAAAACGTGCTTTCCAATTGGAATAATCGTTTACGTTCAGCAACTTTGGCGGTTTCTGTGGTGTACCGATCTCATTATCATAGTTTAACAGGTTTCCAAGATTCTGAAGATTCGACATAGTGAACACTTAGTCAAATTTTAGAAAAATCAGACACAGTTGCGCACTTGATTTTGGCCTTGCGCACTTGAGAATGGTCTTGCGTATTTAAGATTTGCTCTTGCGTACTTGATAAGTACACAGGAGTAAATGGTAAGTACGCAGGATATAACTTAAGTTCGCACAAGTTCAGTCTTGCGCACTTTTAAGTACGCAAGAAATAAGTCTTACGTATTTAGTAAGTGCGCACCAGAACTGAACTTTTTGCCAGAAATGGTAAGTACGCACACCACCTTTTCAGTAACTCTCACCTAACTATTCCGGTCACTAGAAAATCGCCGGAGATGGTAAAAATTGAATTGATGAACAATGCAAATGAGCCAAAGGGTCAGAAACTTGTTTCTAACCAACATTTGATGCTCAAAACACTCAAATACACAACAAAAATCAGTTTTTGAGTGAATTTTGCTTCTAAAATAGTGCTCAAGAGCTACCCCTATTTTATCACAAAAATCAATAAAAATACCTCTTTTGCTTGTAAAAACTGGGTAGAAACTCTCCAAACTCACTCACAACACTCGAAATCAGGAGCAAAGCTC
This sequence comes from Smallanthus sonchifolius, assembly GCA_023525975.1. Taxonomy (NCBI): domain Eukaryota; kingdom Viridiplantae; phylum Streptophyta; class Magnoliopsida; order Asterales; family Asteraceae; genus Smallanthus; species Smallanthus sonchifolius. The sequence continues at coordinate 33,933,093 of CM042045.1, forward strand.
TGATACCACTTGTAGGTCCCTCAGGTGTGGCGGATCGTCACATGCAAGTGGGTCTACTAGTCGGACCGGATGCGGAATACCCGTGACTAGGCGGAGAGTCTGACTAAACAAAGTAAACTGACAAGAGAAAACATTTTAAACATTCTTTGTATTATAAACACTTGAAGGTTACAGAGAGAAGCACTGAGATTACAATTTGCGTATTTGCTACTGTGACTGTCTATGTCTGCGTACTTAACTTCTGTCAACCTATCCTATTTATACAAGACATGATGCCTGCGCACTTAGCAAGTGCGCAGGGCAAAATGCTCTTGCGTACTTAGCAAGTACGCAAAGGTATTCTTACGTACTTGCTAAGTACGCAGGAGATTTCTCCTGCGCACTTACAAGTGCGCAAAACACTTAGAGAATTTTGCAACATTCAATATGTAAAAGTAAATACAACTCGATAAACTAATACATAAAGACTCTTACATACAAAGACAATTACAAAGAAGAAAATACAAACTAAGACTCTATCTATCCAGAGTGTTTGTCACAGGAAAGTGCTTCAACAGTTTCACCGGGTTGTTTGTTATGGACATGGTCGCATTGTTGTCAATGAACAATGGAGTTCCAGAGAAGTTTAAGCCATAGTCTCTCAATTGCTGCTGAATCACAATATCTGAGAACAACCGCTCGCTCAGCAATGTACTCTGCTTCACATGTTGAGACAGAAACCGTCGACTGCTTCTTGCACAGCTAGGAAACCAGCCTGTCTCCCAAGAATTGACATCCACCTGAAGTTGATTTTCTATCAAGGTTACAATCACCATAGTCTGAATCAGTATAGGCTTTGAGGTCAAATGACTGCTGCTTTGAGTACCAAAGACCCAATCAGGGTTTCCCTTTCAAGTATCTGAATATCCTCTTGACAGCTATCATATGAGACTCCTTTGGTTGTGATTGAAACCTTGAGAACAAATATACAGCAAACATTATGTCGGGCCTTGAAGCTGTGAGATACATGAGAGAACCGATCATCCCACTATACAATTTACAACCCACATTCTTTCCATATTTGTCTGGATGCGAACCGTGATTGACAGGGATAGGTGTGCCATAAGTATTGCTATCATTCATCTTGTATTTTGACAAAATGTCTTTCACATACTTAGTTTGATGTAGATAGACGCCATCCTCTCTTTGACTGACTTGCAGAGCTAGGAAGAATGACAATTCACCCATGTTGCTCATCTCAAACTTGGACTTCATCACCTGTTCGAATTCCCTACACATCTCTTCATTTGTAGACCAAAGATAATGTCGTCAACATACACTTGTACGAGTAGAATATCACCTCCTGCTTTCTGAATGAAGAGGGTCAAGTCAATCTGTCCACGATCGAAACCATTTGACAGTAGATGTTCTGATAACGTCTCATACCATGCCCGAGGTGCTTGATGAAGACCATAAAGTGCTTTTTCGAGCTTATACACTTTATTGATATTATGCGGATCTTCAAAGCCGGGAGGTTGAGTGACATAGACCTCTTCATGAACTTTTTCATATAGGAAAGCACTCTTTACATCAAGTTGATAGACCTTGAAGCCGATATAGGAGGCATAAGCCAAAAACAGTCGAATGGCCTCAAGTCTAGCAACTGGGGCATATACTTCAGTGTAATCCAGGCCCGCTTGTTGATAAAATCCTTGAACAACCAACCTTGCTTTATTCTTCACTACAACATGATGATCATCCATTTTACACTTGAACACCCATCTGGTTCCAATTGGTTGTACCCCTCTTGGAAAGTTAACTAAATCCCACACATGCAACTTTTGGAATTGGGACAGTTCATCTTGCATCGCCTCAATCCAGCAGTTGTCAGCGAGAGCCTCCTTCACATTCTTCGGCTCCAACTGGGACACGAAAGCAACATGCAAATATGTTTCCATGATACCAGTGTCAAGTATCTCAGCGTACAAACTAGTGTTCTCAGCAATGGTTCTATGACGAGTCTGAACACCGGCATGAGGATCACCAATAATGTTGTCAATTGGATGATTCTTATGCGCTCTCGTCTCTATTATGAGCGGTTCCTAGAGATTTGTGCCTAGATTCGTGCTCAACTCCCCATATCCTGTGATCCAGAAGATGACGATTTAATGTTGATTGGATCAGCTAGATCTTCATTTCCTACATGAGTGTTAGGATTAGCTAGAGCGTCATCTCCATCAACATGGACAACTTCAACATCATCACTGTCATGAGTTCCAGATGCAGATGCAGCATTGGAATCGGGAGTTACAATGGGCACCGTGGCACGAGTGGAGAAATTTGAATCAACACCGCCATTAAAGAAATCGTACACATTTGCGGCATCATCGACAGACAAACCAAGAAGGTTGAAAGACTTGAATAGCGCATCATAATCAAAACCCTAAGCTGACCAGTTGGTTCTGGTGGAATGCTGTGTTTACTGCAATCCACTTTGAACCATTCCTCGACAGTATGAGTTCCTATATTGTACACTCTCTTGAATGGTGAATTGGTAACATACACTAAAAAAATGCCTTCCACTGTTTTTGCTTGAAATTTAGATTTTCAATCCTTGTATTGTAGCAATAAAGAGCAGGGACTACCAAAAGGAACTAGGTAGTCAAGATTGGGAGGTCGATTGTTGATCAACTCTTAGCAAGTCTTGTTGTGCCTCTTCATAACTAGAACTCTGTTCAAAACGTGACAAGCTGTATTTACTGCTTCTGCCCAGAAAGTTACAGGAAGCTTTGCATCTGACAGCATTGTCCTTGCAGTCTCGATCAAGGTTCTGTTCTTACTTTTTGCAACTCCGTTCTGTTGAGGTGTGTACGGGGAACTAAATTCGTGACGGATACCCTTCTTGAGACAAAAAAGCTCCATCAAATTATTCTTGAATTCAGTTCCGTTATCACTCCTAATTCTTATAACCTTCAACTTGCAAAGAGATTCCAAGCTCAGGATCAGGTATTGAAGAATGTCAGTAGTCTCGTCCTTTATACCTAAAAAATGCACACTCCTGATACTTATGGGGCCAAACAGATCCATATGTAATAGCTCCAAAGGGGTATCGATGGAGTTTTGGAGCTTGGGCTTGTGAGACTTCCATTATTGTTTGCCCTTTTTACAAGGCATACAGTCATCTGCAACGGCAAATCTCAGCTTAGGAACACCGGTTACCAAATCGTTTCGAACAAGATGATTCATTTTTCGATAAGAAATGTGTCCGAGTTTCCTATGCCACAAGATTGAGTCAACCTCTGTCGCTTTGGTAAGCAAACAAGTAGCAACTGATGAGGTGGTTGTTGCCACGCTCATATCGATCAGATAAGAGTCGTTTGTCCTTGGTGCTCGCATAAAAATCCAGTCTTTAGGAACTTCAAAACCAGGTTTGAGAATCATGCATTCTGTCTTGTCAAACATAACTGAGTACTCCTTGTCGAACATCATTAGAAGCAAGAAATAAATCTTCATCAGATGCAGAGTTAGCCTTACTTGAGAAATCATCCTTACTCGAGGACGCATTAAGGCAAGACAGATCAATGTCAATTAAGCCGTTGACAAATTTCCCGCTTACTGGTGGAGGAATGGCATTAGTACCCAGCCTTAAGCCATTCACTTGTCTCACTACAGACTCGTAGTGTTCCACCACAAAACGAGAGTTTTTCAACCTCTCAATATTGCCTTTCAACTGCAAGATCTCATTTTTTCATCTTGGTGATCTCATTGTTTCTCTTTTCCAACCCCTCGTACGCAACATCCAAATGAAACTGTTGATCACTGATTTTAAGTGAATAATCATGTTTTTCTTTCTTCAAAGTTTCAATTGAATCTTTGTATCGTTTTTAGTTTTCTTTGTTGCTTAAAGCTGCAATACGAAGGGGTTCGACTTTGTCTTGAAGCTTAATATTTTCATCCTTTAAGCTCAGAAATTTTGAACAAGAAATGATAGCAAAAGAGTTAGAATCTACCTCATTTGATGAACATGATGCCTCTCCAATAGCCATGAGGGCAACTGCAGTTGTAGACTCTTCTTGGTCAGCCACAAAAGCTTCCCATTCCTCTGTTTTCAACATCTCCATAATCTCATCCATGAGACCAACCTGTGTTTGAGCAATATGGCATCCTCCAGATGAACACCCCAATCAAAACTATCGTTCTGTTGAGCTACCAAAGCGTTGGACGTACCACCTTGACTTTGATTGCGGTTGTTGGAGTTGTTGTACCCTTGACTGTTTCCTTGGCTAGGTCTGGTGAAACCTGAGGCCGGTGCTTTGTCCTTTTGATATTCACGAGCAAAGTGTCCAAAATTCTGATACTTATAGCACTTAGCTTTGGATTTATCAAAACCAACCTTGGCATTTGAATGCCCAACCAATGAACTTTCTTCCTGTTCTGTTTAGGAAACGCTTGGCTCTTCTCAAGATCATGGCCATATTCCACTGAATATTCATGTCCTCCATATCATCCGGATCCACCTGATTAAAGTCTTCTTCTATGGGTTCAGGATCCGTTAGCTTGCCACCAATGAAGTTTTCATAGGTAAGCATACAAGATGAAAACAAAGCCACATGATCTTCAGCTATCTTGGCTATTGCAGATTGGTTAGCTGAAGATGTGGGAGAAGGATTTCTTGAGGAATTCTGGTGATGAGACCCAAAACCAGATCCAGATGCTGTATAGAAAGCATGACCACCACAAACTTTTGAATTATCCTCCACATGAGAGTTCCCTGAGACAAGGGAAATTCCAGAACCCGATGACTTGATGTGGAAGACGTCGCATAATACATAGAAGGGTCTTGTATTTGAGGTCTCCCTGAGCTTTCCTTTCTTTTTAGGTTCATATCATGTGCTTGAACCTTTCCGATTGCTTCATCAATTGTCATCTCATAAAATTTTGAGTTCTCTCTCATCAAGGTAGTGTACATCTCAAATTTTGGTGATAGGGCATCCAGAAACTTCTCAACTAACTCCTCATTCGGATAGATGAGGTCAAAAGCTTTCAGCTCAGTTTACAGATGATAGAATCTAGAGATAAGATCATCTATGGATTCATTCTCCAGATATCTGAAGCACTCATACTGCTTCCTAAGAAGATCCCTCTTACTCTTCTTTTTTTTTTGGGTAAAAGGGTATACCCTGGTGATTTATATTACTATCTGAACACATAAAAACAAGTAGAGGGCTGAGTACCACTCTAGTTCATTGGAGTGACATGCCACTACCAATGTAAAACAAGCCAAAAGCAAACCACAAACATACACCGAGATAACAACTACCAACTAAACTCTATAATATAGTCATGAATAAAAAGAGGTTAGTCGGCCACCATCACATCCACGGATGCAATCTTCCAATCTTCCAAGATTTTCTTCACTCGATCATTTTTCTTGAACTTGAACGAATGTAGCTTCAATCTAATCATTTCCACAATAACTTTTTCAAGTTTTTGTGGAGGTCTCAATTGGTTGTTAAAATATCTAAAATTTCTTTCCTGCCAAATGTAATAAGCTGTAGCAGCCATTAATAATTTACCAATGATTACTAAAGTTGATTTCGAAGAAGCTCTAGGAACCAACCATGTAGCAATATCATCCCATCTCCCTTGAATATGACTCATACCAGCTTTGCATCTTAAGGAACACCAAATCTGATTAGAGTATGAACATTCAAAGAAGAGATGGTTGTGAGTCTCCATATCCCTTTTACAAAGATGACAACAAAACAAATTCATAGAGCCCGAAGCCCTATTCCACAATTGGATTTTGTCTTGTGTTGATAATTTCCTATGAAAAATTAGCCAACTCATAAATGCATGCCGAGGAATAGAGAAAGAGGACCAAACCAGATTATGCCAATTAGTAACCTGTCCTCGGGTTCTTAGTGTATCCCAAGCTAATTTAGTAGAGAAAGGTTCAAGATCACCCACTACCTTTTTCCACTTGATTACATCAGATTTTAAGGGGTTTAAAGTCAAAGGACTCAATTGAAATAACACCGGGAATAGATCCCTCCAAGCATCAGGCCATTCCCAACGATTATCAACAACAACTTCAGAAATGGTAGAGTATATAGAAAAACCCTCTTGATTCATTTGCCTCGGAGAAACATATGAACTAAGCGGACAAATATTACTCCAACGATCATGCCAAAGAGAAGTTTTTTCTCCATTACCTATATCATACCAAAAAAATTGCCTTATAATAGGCCTTAACCGAAGTAACTTACGCCAGCTCCAACAAATATTCTTCTGAATAGGAACATCCCAAAAATTACGATTCTTCAATCTATAAGTATGTATCCATTCCACCCAAAGGGATTTCCGACCAGAAAGAATACTAAAAATATGAAAAGACATAAGGGCTTTATTAACATCTGCCACCTTTCGAACCCCCAAACCTCCTTCATGTTTCGGCAAACAAACAACTCTCCAAGCTACTTTAGCTTTCCCCTTGGTTAACGATCCTTTGCACCATAAGAAACCCCTCATCTTCAGCTCCAATTCTTTTACTATACTCTTAGGGAGAATAAAAACCGAAGCCCAATAGATGTAAAAAGCAGAAAGCACAGAAATAATGAGCTGTAATCGGCCAGCAAAAGATAAAGATTTAGTCTTCCAATCAGAAATCCTCTTCTCCATTTTCTCAATCAATAATCTGCAATTAGAATGTAAAAGACGAGTAGCAATCAGAGGAACACCAAGATAACGAATGGGAAGCGAACCCTCCTCAAAAGGCATTATAGCAAGGATACTCATTTTGGAACTAGCTGGCACATTGCAAAAGAAAACTGTACTTTTAGGTAAGCTTGGCACCAAACCGGACATGTCTTTAAAAGTGTTGAGGGAATCCATAATGATTTTAACCGATTGCACATCACCTCTAGCAAATAAAAATAAATCATCAGCAAAACAAAGATTAACAATCCTTTGCTTCTCACATTTTCTATGGAACCTGAAAGAAGAATCAATTGAGGTTTCTTGCTGCAGAATGGAAGTTAGAACCTCCATAACCAATGTAAACAGATAAGGTGACATCGGATCACCTTGTCTTAAGCCCCTTTTTCCCCCAAAATAACCATGTATATTACCATTGATGCTCACCGAAAAAGAAGAAGAAGATACACAAGTCATAATCCAACCAACCATAATCGAATGAAAACCAAATCCATGAAGAATAGATTTCAAGAAATCCCAGTCAACTGTATCATACGCTTTCTGAATGTCTACTTTGAAGGCACAACTAGGAGCTCCCACATTTCGATGATAATTATGCATAAGCTCTTGTGTAAGAAGAATATTATCAAAGATACGTCTACCCGGCACAAAAGCAGATTGGTTTAAACTAACGACATGATCAAGCCCTTCTAGAATTCTGTTAGATAAAATCTTGCTAATACATTTGTAGAGAACATTGCAACAAGATATAGGTCTATAATCAGAAACCGAAGAAGGAGTAGCAACTTTTGGAACCAAAGCAATAATTGTATGATTAATTTCTTTAAGAAGACGACCTGATATAAAGAAGTCTTGTATCGCCATAATCACATCATCACCAATTATATGCCAAGCTTTCTTGAAAAAAGCGGAGGAATAACCGGCCGGGCCCGGAGCTTTGTTTTCATTTATAGAGAACATGGCTGATTTTACTTCTTCTCTAGAGACCTCACGGATCATGTTATCAGCCATATGAGGCTGAATTTTATTTTGAAAAAGATCATTCATAGGAAGCCTCGAACTTGTACCCTTTTGACCCAAGAAATTTTGAAAATGATCAACAATCGCATTAGCAGCCATATTACCTTCAAACACATTGCCAAAACTATCCTTTATAATATCTATACGGCTTCTATGATTTCTGGTCTTCAAAGAGTTATGGAAAAAAGAAGAGTTCGAATCTCCCACTTTAAGCCAATGAACTTTAGATTTCTGTTTTAAAAATCTTTCTTCATCTAACATAGCTTCTTGGTATTTAGCAAGCAAATCAGACTCAAGAATACGCATATCAGCATCAGTCGGGTTCACATCAACCGCATTTTGAATCGTATCTAACTCATTTCGAAGAGATTTAACACGGTTATGAAGATTACCTTGCTTTACAAACAAACTTCTAATCGGGTGTTTCAAAGTTCTAAGCTTCTTCACCACCTTGAACATATGGACACCATTAACATTCTTACCCCATTCCTCCTTAACCAAATCTGAAAACTCTTTTTTGTAAGCTAAGAAATTTGGAAATTTGAAAGGTTTTGGCTTACTTGTAGCAATGGAAGGAAGCTTGAGAACACAAGGAGAATGGTCCGAGACCCTATAAGGATGAAAAATTGCACAAGAACTTGGAAAAGCATCCATAAAAGGAAGATTTGCCATAATACGATCAATCTTTTTTAGAATACCAATTCCCTTCTTCGGCTTTTGAGTCCAAGTGTAATGGAAACCCATGCTATTAACATCCGAAACTTCTATTTTCTCAACACATTCATTAAAATCCTTCATTCCCGTAGAAATTTTAGATGATCCCATAGCCTTATCTTCAAGAGATAGGGCTGAATTGAAATCACCCATTATAATCCATGGATTACAGCTAACAAAAGCTTTATGTACGTTTAGACTCTCCCACAAATGCCTTCTAATAATATAATCATTAGAAGCATAAATAAAAGAACAATACATGGCCTTCTTATCCTCTTTAAACACAATCTGAACATGAATAACTTGCGGAGTTTGAGACAGCACCATGACATCAACACAATCAGAATTCCAACCTAACAAAATTCTTGTACCCTTAGAACAAATGTCTCCATTCGAAGACCAATTCCATTTCCTACAAATGTTGTTACAAACACCCAACAAATTTGAAACATCCACATGCGATTCTAGAATAGCACACACCTGAATTTTATTGTCGTTTATAAAATCTCGAACCTCTCTTTGTTTCAGGGGACGACCCAAACCCCTTATATTCCAGCAAGCAATACTAGACATTTGAAACCGTCTCAGCAGGAGTGCTTGCCCCTATATTTGTGTTACCATCCTTCATAAACAAAGAAGTCTCCTCATTAACTTCTATAACTTCATCATAATCAGATTCATCATTCTCTCTAGAACCACTACTTGATCCAAGACAACTGAAAGGATTACCAAGCTTAACTGTAGGCTGAATATTAGAAGGCTTAGGACGATCAATTGGATTATTATTCTGTTTAGAAACCGGCCTATATTCAAACTTTGGCTTTTCCTTGATTACAACTCCTTTTTTATTAGCTTTCTTCTTGTTTCCCACCATAGTAAAGCCATCATCATCAACTTGGTGCTTTCCTTTACCCTTATTTACTTTCAGCTCATCACGAACTTGCTTAGGGCAATTATCTAAAATGTGACCAAACACACAACATGTAGGACACCTAGGAGGAGTCCATTCATACTCCACTTTAATAGAACTATTCAAGAAACCCCCTTCTTCCACATTCGGTATAGCTACTGAAACGGACTCCTTTAAATCTTTCTCAGCATCCAATTCAATGATTGCTCGAGCATAGCTACTCTTTCCCCATGACTCAAAACACATATTCGTTGTTTCATTATCCAAAGTTTTTGGAACACCGATTCTAGAAGCAATCAAACTCAAACCATCTTCAGTATAAGCCACAAGCGGAACATCATGCATTTTAACCCACATCGGAATTTTTTTAAGTTCCTCCTTCTTGATTTCCATCTTTGATGACCAAGGCTTAAGAAAAATGGGGACATTACGTATCAGCCAAGGCCCATCTTGCAAAACCTGCTCCAATCCTTCTTTTGAATCAAACTTGAAAAAAAAGAATCCTCTAGCATTCATCATGCTCTTTTGCAATCCATATTTAGACCAACGATTTTTAACAAAATATTCTACTACTGGAAACGCCAACCTCTTCCCCAAGAAGTAACCCAACAAGACATTGCTACACTTTTCTTGAACTTTCTTAACAGATTCTATCGGGATTGTGACATCCGCATCACCATGGCATTCGAAATTTTCAAGAAAACGAAAGTTCACCTTGCTAGAAATCTGGTCACCTTTTAGTTTTTCAGCAAACGAAAATTTTCCAACTTTGGACACATTATCAGCATCAAATGAATTCAAATCTCTTTCCAAATTGAGTTCGCACTTACCCGGTTTAGATAGATCTTTATGATTCAGATTTTGAATATTATCTTCTTCCCAAAAATTCGTCTCCTTACCAATCACAGATTGGTTTGAAGATATGCGTGAATCAGAAAGTATAATCGGTTTTTTCAAAATACCTTTGATTGGCACATCAATTTTCTTGATCTTGTCGGCCAAGCTATTAGGTTTGGGACGATCATCCCCATCAGAATCTTCAGCTCTCTCCATCAACAATAATAAGGAACAACCATGCAATAGAAACTCAACAAAACACCAAGAAGAACCACGAACCAGAATAGAAAAAAAAACCCTAATCCCCAAAGCCGTATAAAGCCAAAACGATTTTGAAAAACCAGAAAAAGAAACCCTAAAACTGATCGGATCTTGGTGATTATAGATATTTGTATGTAGATACTAATCAAAAGATTAAAATCGCTAAACAAAATCCAAAATCATTAGACGAAAATCAGATTAGGATGAAGAACAATAAGAATCTCCAAAATCACCATTTGGGAGAGAGAGTATTAGGGTTTTTGACCCCCTCTTACTCTTCTTGATATCGTTGTTTCCCTCGATTCTCTTCTGCAAAGCCTTCTAGAGATCTTTGGAGTTATCGTATCCTCTGAAGCTGTGAAATAACTCCCTGGTCAAGTCCATAGTAATAGATCCGTGTGCCTTCTTCTCTATGTCATAAACTTTCTTTTCTTCTTCATCAAGTTCGGAGATAGGCTTGGGAACTTCCTCATCAAGATATGTATATGTGGGATGCTTATAACCCTCTAGAATGAGTATCCAAAGTGAAGAATCGGTGTATGAGATATAATGCTCAAAGCGTGCTTTCCAGTTTGAGTAATCATTTATGTTAAGCAGCATTGGTGGTTTCTGTGGGGTTCCAATCTAGTTGTCATAATTCAGAAGGTTACTGAGGTTCTGAAGATTTGCCATGGTGAAACACTTAGTCAAATTTCAGAAAAGTCAAAGGAACTTGCGCACTTGAAACTGGCCTTGCGCACTTAAGGAATTAGTATTGCGCACTTAGGTTTTGCACTTAAGGAATTAGTACGCATGAGTAAAAAGTACGCAGGATATAGCTTAAGTACGCAACAAATTTGGTCTTGCATACTTGGTAAGTACGCAGCAAGACTGTACTTGTTTGCCATAGTAAGTACGCAGATCCTTTTTCACCAACTCTCACTAATTTATTCCGGTCACTGGAAACTCACCGGAATCTTCAAAAAATGAAGATATGACCAACTAAATCTAGCCAAATTTCTAACCCGCCTTTGATGCTCAAAAAACTCAAACAAACAACAAAAGGTCGGTTTTTGAGTGATTTTTGCCTCTAAAATAGTGCTCAAGAGCTACCCCTATTTTATCACAAAAATCACCAAAAGACACTCTCTTTTGCTTGTAAAACTCTGTAGGTTGTGTAGAAGATGCTCCTAACACACTCACAACACTCGAAATCAAGAGCAATGCTCTGATACCACTTGTAGGTCCCCGGGTGTCTCAGATCGTTACGTGTGGGTGTGTGACTAGTCGGACCGGGTGCGGAATACCCGTGACTAGGTGGAGAATCAAGTAACACAAAGTAAACCGACAGCGAAAACACTTTCACACTTAAAACTTGTAGGTTACATAGATGTTACAAATGAGTGCGTCCATAACTTCTGTCACCACAACCTATTTATACTAGACCTGATAAAGTGCGCAGAGCAAATTGTTCTTGCGTACTTAACAAGTACGCAGAGTATTCTTGCGTACTTACTAAGTACGCACTTGCTAAGTACGCAGGAAGTAATTCCTACGCACATGCTAAGTGCGCAAAACATTTAGAGAAAACAGACGACAAGTACATACATTAGTGATTATAACTCGTTAACTAATACATACAGACACTAACATACAAAGACTAATACATACAAGACAAGTACAAAACCTAATACAATATCCAGAGTGTTTGTCACACAAAAGTGCTTCAACACTTGTCCACGACACCACCAAGAAAATCTTCAAAATCCGAGATAGAGTGAACTCCACTCAAGACCGACAGAAAATCTACGCTAATCAAAAGCGTAAGCCAGTGAAGTTTCAAGTAGGTGACAAAGTGTTACTGAAAGTTGCACTTTGGAAAGGCGTAATGTGTTTTGGCAAACGAGGGAAACTGAACCCCTGCTACGTAGGACCATTTGAGATCTTGCAATGGATTGGTCCAGTTTCCTATCGACTCAATCTACCGGAAAAACCTATAGAATATCCATAATGTATTCCATGTGTCCAACCTAAAGAAGTGTCTACACGATGAGACACTCACGGTACCACTCGAGGAGATACAAATCGACGAACAACTACATGTCGTCGAAGAACCCGTGGAGATAATGGACCGCGAGGTTAAGCAACTGAAGAAGAGTCGCATTCCTAGATTCAAGGTCTGATGGAATTCAAGACGCGGACCAGAGTTTACACGGGGCGTGAAGATCAGATGAAGCGCAAGTACCCACAATTATTTGAGACCACACATTGCGCTATTACCGCAAGCTGAATTTCGGGACGAAATTCCTTTCAACCGGGGGATAATGTGACACCCAGCAAAATTCAGGTTAATATCCATACCCGAATAAGACATAGATTATAGTATATGTCATGCATCCCACTTAATTTTATAGTAATTAAGTTCATTTCACACTTAGCAAGTCAATCCATTTACACGTGTCGGTAATCCAGAAGATTACCCGGTCAAACACGTGTCCTGTAGCACGACCGTTGGTGATAACTTAAAATAAATACCTAGACATATAATCTGTGTGTGTAAATTATATGTAACACTGTGATTTAATTAATTATGCCTACATGAATTTTTCGGTGATTTATAGAAATACTTTTATTTTCAGCACAGTCTGATGGACACGCGGTGTGCAGTAGCTAGTTGATTAATTCTATGCATACACTTAGACGCATATTTGGTGTGCACACATTAAATTTAGTACTGTTAAATGTTTTTTTAAAACTCTGTGAATTTTTCGGGAATTTTTCGAGAAACTTTATGTTTTAACGATGTCCGGACCGTCTGTATTATGTACCGACATTTCCAAATAAAAATCTAAAAAATTTATATGTTAAACTTAACAACATGAGTCAACATATTTTTAAATAATTTCGTTCATACCGATTTGGGAATTCCGTCAATAAATCAGTGACTATTTGTTTTCCACCACCCGGTGTCCCAGGACCCTATAATAGACTCACAACTAAATCAAGTTTTATTTATATTTATATATTAATTTTAGAAATAGACTCACAACTAAATCACACGCTATGGCAAGTGTAACGGTCGCGTGTAGCAAAGCAAGCAAGCCCGAGTTATCGAACCGTGGACACAAAAGACGGCGGCCCTCAATACTGAACCTCCATTGACTCCTAACTGATGTAACACAAGAGATGATTTTTATTTTTCTTTTTATAATTTTAGAACATGCAAATTAATTTAACTGTTAAAATACTGACTCAACTCAAAGATTGATAAGGACACGAAAACGCTTAGACAAATGAAAAGACAAACAAAGACGAAAATAGGACACTAAAGTAGACCAAACAAACTAAACAAGTAACAAAAACCAACTATGAGACAAACACCACCTAGACCAGGAATCCTATTGACTGACTCAACTGCTTTCGGGACAACTGAATGTATGACACCGGTTCTAAAGATAGACTGACTCGGGAATCACTAAAACATGCAGGATCTCCTCTCAGACTCACCTACACATCTCAGCTATCCTAAGAGTCGGATTAAGCTCACCGGTAAGGAATTGGATTTCTTCTCGGACTCATCAAAACCTAAAACACCACGTACCTGAAAACGATTTCACCTCTCGGTCTCAACCACTCTATACTCACAGGCTATCCTAGACATACCTAAGAGCAAGGAATAAACTCCCAAAATACTATTTATGACACAAAATTGCAAATGATAAAAACAACTCAGACAATTCACTCTCATGCAATTGCTACCCAAACCGCTAAACCAAGAGATGTAACATCCCAAAAATAAAAATGAGAAATAAAGATAACGGGTTCAAAAAGGAATGAATGGAATGAACGGACAAAGGTACGCGGGCCGGGGATGGGCCGAGTCAGTCGTGAGGCGGGCTTGGGGATGGGAGGCCTCTCCCATAAACACCCCAACACTCACACACATTCTCTCATTCTTGCATTTTAGAGAGAGAAAACCATAGAGATAGAAAGTATCGGTATCGCTCAAGATCGTACCAGTCGTGTCTCCAGTGCTCGTGAAGATAACCTCCGAATCAGAAGCTCGATACATGTAACAGTTCGGCCTTGATCTGAGTTTTTGTTTAATTTGGGATTTTCGGGTTTTGAATAAAAAGATGGTGTTTTTTGCTAACGACATTGAAATATAATCATAGATTTGAGTTATAGAATGAAAAGCAAATGTTTTGAACATAAAAAGTTAGGATCTTGACGAGGTCGGATCTGCTTGCAAAAATTTGGGTTTTGGTGGGGAAGAAGGCTGCCCGCAGGGCGAACTTACTAAGTTCGCCGGGCACAGGTGGGTGGGGAGAACTTGATAAGTTCGCTTATGGCATCAAGGGGCGAACTTGGTTAGGTTCGCCTGGTATGTTCGCTTATGGCATCAAGGGGCGAATTTGGTTATGTTCGCTTGGTAAGTTAGCTTATGGCATCAAGGGGCGAACTTGGTTATGTTCGCCTGGTAAGTTCGCTTGGTCAAGTCAAGCAAACTTTGGATAAGTTCGCCTATATGTTCGCCTAAAATATGGGCAGCGAGCTTAGCCTTAAGTTCGCCTAGATCAGAATGAGTAAAAGCGTGTAATTTGGATTAGGTCTGATGTATGTGTAATTAACCAATTCAGATCGTGTGTGACGCTCGTTAGACCTTTGTTAGGGCAGAACGAGACTAGCTAATCAGGTGAGTTCTAGAGCCCTTCTTTTAATGTTTTGGGCTGGTGTGCATGCTTACACGATAATGTTTTATGAAATGATGTTTACGAAAGGAAAGTTGAAATGTGTTTATGAAATGTTTTGCTAAATGAAGTTTACGAAATGTTTACGAATGAAATGCTAATTAATAAAACGTGCGAATGCTTTAACTGAAAAGAAGTAAAGGTTTTTATGAAAGTCATGAAATAAACGAATCTGCCATGAGTTCCTTTAGGAACTAAGGTACGTATGCATGAACGGGCCTTACCTTTATAGGGGCCCTTGAGGCTGGCCAATGGTTGTACAACTGGGTCAGAAACGGGGTGATGACGGTCACCAATGAGGGATTACCGGGATCCCTAGCGAGGTACTGTTCTCATTGAGGGAATAGTACTTAAGGTGTGGTACGTGCTATCCTTTGGGACGCCGTGCTTGAAGGGAATTGACGGTTATGAATGGTTAATGTGGGTACGTGTGCTCTATGGAGTACCTTGCTCAAGTTCGGTGCGTGTACTCTATGAAGTACCGTGCTGTAATGAGGAATTGACGGTTACGAAAAGGCGCAGATTCGATTTATTGTTGACTTATGTTTAATGTTATGTTATTGCATGATTTGCGTACGCTTTTATTAAATAAATGAATGATATGTTTTTGGCAAATGGTTATGTGAAAGTTTTATGTAAAGCTAGAACTCACCAGCGTAGCTGACCTTTAATATGCACATTCAAGTTAAGGCAGGTTACGAGGATGGACGGTGATGCTTGGCTAGCGATGAAGAGTTACCCGGCTGCTTATGAAGACTGGCATCATGTTACATTTTGATTACGTTTGTGTTATGTTTAGGCAATGTTTACGCTTCCGCATGTTGAACAATTTTATGTTATGTTTTAATGAAGTATTTCCGCTGCGTTATTTTGATATTCAAGTTTAAGAACTGTTTGTGAATGAGTAAATCCAACAAGTGAGGCCTCCTGGGTTTGGGGCCTTACAAGTTGGTATCAGAGCAATAGTTTGAGAGATTTGGACACTCCCAGCGTCTGAACTT
This sequence comes from Smallanthus sonchifolius, assembly GCA_023525975.1. Lineage (NCBI taxonomy): Eukaryota > Viridiplantae > Streptophyta > Magnoliopsida > Asterales > Asteraceae > Smallanthus > Smallanthus sonchifolius. The sequence goes on from CM042045.1 coordinate 33,949,262, forward strand.
AAACTGTGAATGGGACCGAAAACAGAAGCCAATACGGGTAACTCAAGTGTTAGGTTAATATATATTTTTTTTGCAAATATAGTATGCCTTAGAAGTGTTAGGTTAGGACTTGGGTTCTGATGAAATCACAAAGGTGGTCAAATGAAAATCAAGAGCTAGTGTAATAGTTAATTACAGATGGCAGTTTATATTAACATCTTACAATACTTGTTGAATTCTATTGGTTAACTAGCATGATAACATTGGATTGCTTGTCTTATAAAACGAAATGGCAAGAAGTGGAAACATAAGGCATGGTGGGGGTCGTACCGGTGGACGGGGAAGGACTCCTGCTCGTCAGGAGCACATCGAAAAAGGAAGTGTCCACACTGAACCGACGGTTAGTGTGTATGAGACTGAGCCGACTCATGATGAAGATCAACCTTTCACTTTTGAACCAGAAGTGAGAGCAGCTCTAGCACGTGAATTCACAGAGTTGATGAAGACTTCTCTGCCAGGTCTGTTGGCAGAGGCGTTGAAGAAAGCTAATAAGGAAGGTGGGTCTAACACGGCAACTGGTGCTCTGAACAACGAGACTAACAACGCATTGCCCGCTCGCGGCTGCGACTACAAGTCTTTTAAGGCATGTGACTCACTTGTTCTAACTGGGAAGAAGGACGTGGTGGCTACGTTTGACTGGGTAATCCGTATGGAGGCGGCCATCCATCTCAGCGAATGCGTTGGCATGTCTAGTGCCACATCTGATCACTACCGAAGAGAGAAAGATTGTTTATTATATCCAGGGACTACCGGACAAGGTCCGCACCTTTATCAAAGCAAACACTCCTACCACCGTCGATTCGGTGATGGAACTCAGTGGTGTGGTGTATGATGATTTGGCATTAAACGATGCCGCCATTGAGGAACCAAAGAAGAAACCGAGCTTCTCAAACAAGCGAACTGGTGGAAAGATGTTTGGGGCTCGCGATAAGAGGGCTCGGGTGGATGAGCCGACCATTTGTAAGAAATGTGGAAAGGAGCATGCAGGTGAATGTAGACTGGGATCTAACTTGTGCTTTAAGTGTGGCAAGACCGGGCACTACTCCCGTGAGTGCCCACAACACTTCAAGTGCTATAACTGTGGGGATGCCAATCATCTGAGTAGGGAATGCCCGAAACTGAAAATGGGAGAAACTGGGAAAGGGAAGAGTACCGAGAAGAAAGATGAGAGGCCCCGGGCAAGGACTCAAGCGTACGCACTGACGCGGGACCAAGCCAGGGTAGACCCCAATGTGGTGTCAGGTACGTTCATCCTTGACCATACTTATGTTTTCGTATTATTTGATTCGGATGCCAGTAAAAGTTTTATATCAACTACTTTCTGTAAACGGGTAAAATGCATAGTTAGTAAGATAGAAAGAGCCTTTAGTGTAGAGACTGCTGAGGGTAGAACTGCGAGAGTGACTGAGGTAGTTGACAACTCCATGATAAAGATAGAGGGCCATAGGTTTCCTGTCAGACTGTTTGTTATGGTTTTGGGTGGGTTTGATGTAATGTTGGGTATGGATTTGCTAACTGCCAATGAAGCATAGATTATATGCAAACGAAAGATAATCTGACTCAAGGCTCTCGATGGTAGCGAAGTAGAGGTCCTTGGAGATCGCGACGCCCCGCCTAGCATCATCTCGATGATTAAGGCAGCAGATTACCTGAGGCGCGGATGCAAGGCTTATCTAGTGTACGTAGTTTACAAATGTAAGGAAGTGAAAGAACTGGACGATGTACCCGTGGTACACGAGTACCCGGAGGTGTTTCCAAAGGATTTGCCTGGAATACCACCCGATAGAGAGATTGAGTTCCGAATCGACTTGGTACCAGATGCCCAGCCCAGCCTGTGGCTAAGGCTTCATATCGACTAGCACCAGTGGAGATGAAAGAACTTATGACCCAATTAGACGAATTGCTTGACAAGTGATTTATATAACCAAGCATCTCGCCTTGGGGTGCTCCGGTGCTGTTTGTAAAAAAAAGGATGGTTCCATGAGAATGTATATCGACTAAAGAGAGTTGAACAAACGAACCGTGAAGAACAAGTACCCTCTACCAAGGATCGACGACTTGTTCGATCAATTACAGGGCGCAAGTTGGTTCTCAAAAATCGACCTTCTATCCGGATACCATCAGCTGAAGGTAAGGGAAGAAGACATACCAAAAACCTCGTTTCGCACACGTTATGGACATTTCGAGTTTCGCGTGATGTCCTTCGGATTGACGACTGTCCCTGCAGATTACATGGATTTGATGAATAGGGTCTGTCGACCGATGCTGGATCGACCGGTAATTGTGTTCATCGATGATATCCTTATCTACTCCAAGAATGAGGGTGATCACATATGTCAATTAAAAGAGGTGTTGGAAGCTATGAAAAAGGAGAAACTGTATGCTTAGTTCTCAAAATGCGTGTTCTGGCTTAGGGAGGTAAAGTATGAATGGGGTTCGACTCAGGAAGAAGCATTTAAGAAACTGAAGGAGAAGTTGACCCAAGCTCCAGTTTTTGCCCTTCCCGAGGGCAATGAAGACTTGGTTGTATACTCTGACGATTCGGGTCAGGGATTGGGGGTGCGTGCTTATGCAACGCGGGAGAGTGATCGCCTTTGCATCACGATAGTTGAAATTTCACGAAGTCAATTATCCGACTCACGACTTGGAACTTGCTGCCGTTGTGTTTGCATTGAAGATCTGGAGGCACTACCTTTACGGAGTGAAGTTTACCATTTACTCTGACCATAAAAGTTTGAAGTACTTCTTCAAACAAATGGAACTGAACATGAGGTAGAGGCGATGGTTAGAACTTTTGAAAGACTACGATTGCGAAATCATATACCATCTTGGAAAGGCGAATGCGGTGGCTGACGCTCTAAGCCGAAAGGATGTACCTACTCTTATTAGAGTAAAAGCTTGCCAATTGGTGGTGACACCGGATGTGATGAGGGAAATCGAGAAGGCTCAGGATGAGGCACTTATGGAAGAAAATATAAAGAAAGAGAGAATGGTGGGACAATTGGACAATTTGGAATATAACACCTTTGGTGTGAGGACACGTTTTGGTCGGGTGTGGATACCTATGGGCGGCAAGCTTAGAACCAAAATCCTGGATGAGGCTCATTAGTCTCGTTAGTCTATCCATCCCGGTACCAACAAAATGTACCAAGATTTGAGGAAAGAATACTGGTGGCCTGGAATGAAATATTAAGTGACGAAATGCGTGAGCAAGTGTCTGACCTGCTCACAAGTAAAGGCCGAACACTAGAAACCATATGGGAAGATTCAACCACTTGATATACCAAAGTGGAAGTGGGAACACATTACTATGGACTACATAACCAAGCTACCTCGCACAACTAAATGTCATGATACCATTTTGGTGATTGTGGACCGGTTAACGAAGAGTGCTCATTTCCTACCTATCCGCGAGACGTTCTCACCGGAAAGGTTAACAAAGGTATTTATTAATGAAGTAGTAGCACGGCATGGGCTGCCTTAACGATTGTATCTGACCGGGACACACGATTCACATCGAGATTCTGGAAAAGTTTTCATGAGGCGATGGGCACGCGACTTAATATTAGTACGGCATACCACCTGCAAACAGATGGTCAGTCTGAAAGGACCATTCAGACGCTTGAGGATATGCTCTGTGCTTGCATTATCGACTTTGGTGGTAGTTGGGACAGTCATCTGCCGTTAGCCGAATTCTCCTACAACAACAGTCATCACACGATGATAGGCATGCCGCCCTACGAAATGTTGTATGGGAGAAAATGTAGGACCCCGGTTTGCTGGGGTGAGATTGGACAGAAGGAATTAGGAAGTCTTGAAGTCGTACGAGAAACATCAAAAAGGTTTGATCAAATCAAAGCAAGAATGAAGGCCGCTCAAGATCGTCAAAAATCCTACGCGGATAAACGATGAAGGCCTATTAAGTTTAACGTTGGGGATCGCGTAATGTTGAAGGTATCGCCTTGGAAGGGGATCATACGATTCAGGAATAGAGGAAAGTTAAGTCCGAGGTTTGTTGAATCATTCAGAATAGCGGCACGGGTTGGTGAAGTCGCTTATCGGTTGGAGATGCCTGACGAGTTAAGTGGGATCCATCCTACCTTCCATGTGTCACACTTACGAAAGTGTTTGGCGGATGAATCGGCTCACATGCCACTTACTGACATCGAGGTCGACAACAGCCTTAACTACATTGAAGAACCCGTGGCTATCTTAGACCGAAAGGAGAAACGTTTATGTAACAAAGTGATCCAATTGGTTAAAGTCCAATGTAAGCACCGAAAGGGATCAGAGGCTACTTGGGAAACGGAGACGGAAATGAGGGAGTCGTACCCTTAACTATTTGATCTTTGATAGATTTCGGGGACGAAACCTATTGTAAGGGGGTAGACTTTTAACATCCCAAAAATAAAAAGGGGAAATAAAGATAACGTGTTCAAAGCGGAACGAATGGAATGAACAGACAAAGGTACGCGGGCCGGGGATGAGCCGAGTCGGTCGCGAGGTAGGCTTGGGGAGGGGAGGCCATTGAATGGTATTTCCAAAATAGCATAAAGAAACAACATACAAGAATGAAGACCTGTAAGGTTTTCCACGGGTCCAGGAATATCCCCTAACAACTTGTTTTTGTTTAGTCTCCTGAAAATGTGTTAAAAAGGATATTAGATACGCGATGTGAACGAAGTAATAAAATGATGAACGGGAACTTGCATAAGAACTTACAGATAACTTGGACGAGTTAAAGAACCCAAACAGCCTGGGATTTCACCAAAAACTGATTACTTGATAAATCGAGAGTTTCCTTCTAACATGGTTCTGCGCTTAGGTTCCATCTCATCCGTGTTACTGAACTTTCCGCTATCCTCCATAGGCTGAACAATTCATTTATAACTCGCACTGCAACACCAATTCATTCAACCATCAAAATCCCCATATACTATCACACCTGCAAGTTTTCAGTTTATTATGATAACACATGACTTTTTAACAAACCTCATCCTAATATGTGTAAGAAAAAAAAGCATTTATTATGTTATTATCCAAAAAATATCTTTTTAAAAGATATGCCATAATCATATTGTTTTTTCTATTAAAAAAAGTTTTATATGTGTTGGATAAAATTAGTTATAAACTTGTACTTTACAATTTCAGCTGGGATTGGACTGATAATGCGTTGTTCTTTAGTAACCTATAGGAAATGCATTTTAAACATAAAATATGTTCATCATTTGGATACCATAACTGTAACACCTAAATGAGCAAATCAACCTCAAAGTTAATAGATTGAAAAAACGAAATTAGGGTTACCAACATTATGTTTTCATCGTAAAAGGGAGAAACCGATTAGGGTTTCAGAAATTGAATCGAGGAGAAACAAGGAACTTACAATGTGGTATTTGAAATCGTTTACCCGACCATATTCAGGGGTTTAGGATTTAAGTGAAATAAAAAAATCGTTCGTATAGAAACCATCTTCATCGTCATACGCATCTTCTAGTTCTTCATATTTCACTCTGATTTCATCAGTTTCTGTGACACACTGGTAGGAATCGGCGGTGGGTCTCTCAGGAGATATCTGATTGTGGGAAATTAAATATGCTAATATCTTCCAAATAAATCTCTTGCTCGTGAAATCAACATTCAATATATAAGATAGACTGAAGAATCAAGAATGAGGGGAAGAACAAAACTGTTGAGATAGAACAGAAGGTGTGAAGGTTGAAAAAAAAGATGAAGAACATCGCTGAAAGAAAATATTTTAGGGTTTGATAGAAACGATATCGACGAACAGAGTACGGGTATGGTTGTTGATAAGGTTAAACGAGAAAAAGAATAACTTAGAGAGGAAGAAGAATTCAAATGCTCAAACTTGTCATTAATCATACGTAATAACCAACATAAATAGAATTGCATGTTACACTAGGCACCCTTAACTAATAATAAATACAAGACAAATACCAAACCAAAATAAATAAAAATACACGTATCAATACTCCCCCCCCTAACCCACTTTTTGCCCTCAAAAAGTGATTTAAGGAACCTTGTCTTCATCCTCTTCTGTTGCTTGTTTTTCATCCTTTTAACATCCCAAAAATAAAACGACAGTTAAAATGACGAAATAAACGAACGAGGCATGTCGGGTCGGGCCGGATGGGCCAGCGGGCTGGAAGGGGAGCCTCCCCTATAAATAGCTTATACTCTCCACCATTCCTCTCATTTGCAAGTTCTAAAGAGAGAAACCATAGAGAGAGAAAGTTGGCGGATCGACCCGAGATTTCAGCAAAGTGTTGCTCCATAGCTTGTGAGAAGAACCTCTTGGTCGGAAACTAGATTCAGGTAACGATCGGGCCTAAATCTGAGTTTTTCTTCATTTTGGGTTTTTCGGGTTTTGGGTGAAAAGGTAACGTTTTCACGGATAAAACTGAAAGATAAACATAGATTAGAGTTCCTTAATGGAAAACGAACGTTTTGAATGTAAACAGGTTCGGGATCTTGACGTGATCAGACCTGAATATGAAAGTTAGGGTTTTACGAAGAAACAGATCGTGCGTACTTATCAAGTACGCACGGAGCATGTCCTGCGTACTTATCAAGTACACAGGAAGAGGGCACTGCGTACTTATCAAGTACGCACGGAGCAGGTCCTGCGTACTTATCAGGTACGCAGGAAGAGGGCACTGCGTACTTATCAAGTACGCAGGAAGAGGATCCTGCGTACTTATCAAGTACGCAGGAAGCAGGGTCTGTGCACTTGCTAAGTGCGCAGGCATCAGGCTGATTAGGTAAAATCGGTATGTTTAGAGGGTTAAACCGTTAGAGTCGGGATTTGGTCTGATGTGTATTTAACTAATCAATTCAGATCAGAAGTGACGTTGTTGGGCCTTTGCTTAGGACAACCGAGACTAGCTTATAAGGTGAGTTCTAGAAGCCCTTTTTTAAATGTTTTATTTAAATGTTTTTGGACTGGTGTGCATACATACGGAATGATGTTTTTAAAATGATGTTTACGAAACGATGTTTACGATATGAGGTTTACGAAATGATGTTTACGATATGATGTTTACGATATGATGTTTACGATATGATGTTTACGAAATGATGTTTACGAGACGATGTTTATGAAATGTTTTGCCAAATGAAGTTTACGAAAGGTTTACGAAAGAGATGATGTTTTGTTTAATAAAACGTACAAATGCTTTAACTAAAATGAGGTAAAGGTTTTATGAAAGTCACGAATGAACGAATCTGCCACGAGTTCCTACGGGAGCTAAGGTATGTATGTATGTATTGGCCTCACCCTTACGGGGGGCCTTTGTGGCTGGCTAACGGTTGTACAACTGGTTGATGATGGGGTGACGACGGTCACCCATGGGATTACGGGGATCCCGATGGAAGGTACTATTCCTTGCGGGGAAATAGTGCCTAAGTTATGTTCTATCTACCTAGAGGTAACGAGCCTTAGGAGACATATGCTTGGTCTACCTAGAGGTAACGAGCCTTAGGAGACGTATGTTTGGTCTACCTAGAGGTAACGAGCCTTAGGAGACATATGTTTGGTCCACCTAGAGGTAACGAGCCTTAGGGGACCTGTGTGACGGATGGCTTAGAGGTAACGAGCCTTAAGTTCATCCGCTGGTATGCGATGTATGGAATTGACGGTTACGAGAAGGCGCAGATTCGGTTCATGTTGACGTATGTTATGATGTTATGTTACGATGTTATGATGATGTTAAGTTATTGCATGTTTTACGTACGCTTTTGTTAAACAAATTTATGTTATGTTTTTGGCAAAATGTTTATGTTAAGGTTTTATGTAAAGCTAGAACTCACCAGCGTAGCTGACTTTTTAGTATGTACTTTCAGGATAAGGCAATATGGATGATGGACGGTGATGCTTGGCAAGCGAGAAGAGTTACCCGGTTGATCATGAAGACTGGCATCCCGTTATGATTAGATTATGTTATGTTTATGTAATAGACTATGTTACGCTTCCATTTGTTAAACAATGTAATGGTTATGTTTTATTGAAGTATTTTCCGCTGCGTTATGTGATATTCAAGTTAAGAACTGTTTGTGAATGAGTAAATCCAACAAGTGAGGCCTCCCGGGTTTGGGGCCTTACAAGTTGGTATCAGAGCAATAGTTTGAGAGATTCGGACACTCCCAATGTCTAAACTTAAACTGTGAATGGGACAGAAAGCGGATGCCAGTACGGGTAACTCGAGCCACAGCATCAGGTATGAAGGTAGTATATATTTACGTATTTAGTATGCCTTAGAAAGGGTTAAGTAAGGACTTGTGTTCTGATGAAATCACAAAGGTGGTCAAATAGAAATCGAAAGGTAGTGTAATGGTTAATTGCAGATGGCCAGTGTATATTAACATCTTACAGTGCTTGTTGAATTTTATTTGTTAACTAGCGTGATAACATTGGATTCCTTGTCTTATAGAACGAAATGGTGGGACGAAAGAGCTGATGGCGTGGTGGGGGCGGTAGCAGCGGTCGTACCGGTGGACGTAACGTTGGGCGCAGCAGGACCCCTACGCGTCAAGAGTATAGTGAAGAAGGAAGTGTTCACACTGAACCGGCGGTTAGTGTGCATGGAACTGAGCAGACACTGGTTGAAGAACAGCCTTTCACTTTTGAACCAGAAGTGAGAGCAGCTATAGCTCGAGAGTTCACAGAGTTGATGAAGACTTCTCTGTCAGGTCTGTTGGCAGAAGCATTAAAGAAGGTTAATGGGGAGGGTGGGTCTAGTGCGGCAATTGGTGCCCAGAACAACGAGACCGACAATGCACCGCCTGCACGCGGATGCGACTACAAGTCATTTAAAGCATGTGACCCACCGGTCCTCACTGGAAAGAAAGACGCGGTGGCTACGTTTGATTGGGTGATCCGTATGGAAGCTGCCATTCGTCTGAGCGAATGTCGAACGGATCAAGTTGTAAAATTTGCTGCTAACTCCTTGAGAGAGGAAGCATCCCATTGGTGGGAAGGTGTACGTCAAGCAAAAGGGAGCGAGGTTGTGGATGCGATGGTGTGGGCTGACTTGAAAACTTTGGCGATCAAGAATTTCTGCCCAAGGAACGAGACTGAGAAGGTAGAGAGGGAATTTCTAGGTTTGAAGGCCGGAAGCATGACGCACCGGCAATACACCACACGGTTCAATGAACTGGCACGTTTAGTGCCACATCTTGTCACGATTGTGGAAAGAAAGATTGCATAGGGCTGCCGGACCAGGTCCGCACCTATGTTAAAGCAAACGCCCCTACTACCTATAATTCGGTAGTAGAACTGAACGGAGTGGTATTTGATGATCTGGCGCTGAATGTCGTTGCCATTGAAGAGCCCAAGAAGAAGCTGAGTTTTCCCGCTAAGCGATCGGGTGGGAAGTTGTTTGGGGCTCGAGACAAACATGCCAGGGTAGGCGAGACGACAGTCTATGGAAGATGTGGGGTGAGACATACGGGTGAATGTTGGATAGGGACAAATCTGTGCTACAAATGTGGTAAGACTGGGCACTACTCCCGGGAATGCAGGCAGGGCATTAAATGTTATAATTGTGGTGAAAGCGGTCATATGAGCCAGGAATGCACCAAGCCCAGAATGGGTGAAGCCGGGAAAGGGAAAGGCCCGGAGAAGAAAGAAGAGAGGCCCCGAGCAAAGACTCGTGCGTACGCACTGACGCAAGAACAAGCCAGGGCAGACCCCGACATGGCGTCAGGTACGTTCATCCTTGACAACACTTTTGTTTCTGTGTTATTTGATTCGGGTTCCAGTAAGAGTTTCATATCTGCGACTTTTTGTAAACGAGTGAAGTACACTGCGAGTAAGTTAGAAAGGGCCTTAGCGTAGAAACCGCTGAGGGTAGAACTGCGAGAGTGACCGATGTAGTTGATAACTCCACGATAAAAATAGAAGGTCATAGGTTCCCTGTCAGGTTGTTTGTCATGGTTTTGGGTGGGTTCGATGTCGTGTTAGGTATGGATTGGATAACTGCCAATGAAGCGCAAATTATATGCAAACGAAAGATAATCCGACTCAAGGCTCCAGATGGTAGCAAAGTCGAGATTTTTGGAGATCGTGACGCCCCGATGCCAAACGTCTTCTCGATGATTAAGGCAGCAGATTACTTGAGGCGCGGATGCAAGGCTTATCTGGTGTATGTGATTGACAAGTGTAAGGAAGTGAAGGAACTAGATGACGCCCGTGGTACGCGAGTACCCGGAGGTGTTTCCAGAGGATTTGCCTGGGATACCACCCGACAGAGAGATTGAGTTCCGAATCGACTTAGTACCAGATGCCCAGCCCGTGGCTAAGGCTCCATATCGACTAGCACCATTGGAGATGAAAGAGTTAATGGCACAACTAGACGAGTTACTTGAGAAGGGATTTATCTAACCGAGCATCTCGCCGTGGGGTGCTCCGGTGTTGTTTGTGAAGAAGAAAGACGGTTCGATGAGAATGTGTATTGATTATCGCGAGTTGAATAAACGTACTGTGAAGAACACCCTTTACCAAGGATTGACGACCTGTTCGATCAATTGCAAGGCGCAAGTTGGTTCTCAAAAATCGACCTTCGGTCCGGGTACCATCAGTTGAATGTGAGGGAAGAAGACATACCGAAACTGCATTTCGCACGCGTTATGGACATTTCGAGTTCCGTGTAATGTCTTTCGGAGTGACGAACGCCCTCGCAGTGTTCATGGATTTGATGAATAGAGTTTGTCGACCAATGCTGGATCGATCGGTAATCGTGTTCATCGATGATATCCTCATCTACTCCAAGAATGAGGGTGATCACGCGTGTCACTTGAAGGAAGTATTAGAAGCTCTGAAGAAGGAAAAGTTGTATGCTAAGTTCTCCAAATCTGGCATAGGGAAGTCCAATTCCTAGGTCACGTCATTAACCCGAACGGCATTATGGTTGACCTAGCAAAGATAGTGACGGTAAGGGAATGGAATATTCCTAAGACGCCAACTGAAATCCGCAGTTTCTTGGGATTGGCAGGCTACTATCGGAGATTCATCCAGAATTTGTTAAAAATAGCTTCGCCATTGACAAAGTTAACTCGGAAGGAGGTAAAGTACGAATGGGGTTCGACCCAGGACGAGGCGTTTAAGGAGTTGCAGGAGACTATAACCAAAGCCCCAGTCTTGGCCCTTCCCGAGGGCAATGAAGACTTAGTGGTATACTCTGACGCTTCGGGTAAGGGATTGGGATGAGTGTTGATGCAACGCGGGATAGTGATCGCGTATGCGTCACAGCAATTGAAGATTCACGAAGCTAATTATCCGACTCATGATTTGGAACTTGCAGCTGTCGTATTTGCATTGAAAATCTGGAGGCACTACCTCTACGGGGTAAATTTTACTATTTACTTCGACCACAAAAGTTTGAAGTACTTCTTCGAACAAAGAGAGCTTAATATGAGGCAGAGACGATGGTTGGAACTCCTGAAAAATTATGACTGTGAGATCATGTACCATCCTGGAAAGGCAAACGTGGTGGTTGACGCTCTAAGCCGAAAGGATGTGCCTACTCCTATTAGAGTGAAAGCTTGCCAGTTGATAGTAACATCAGATGTGATGAGAGAAATTGAAAGAGCTCAAGATGAAGCACTTAAAGAAGAAAACATAAAGAAGGAAAGGATGGTAGGCCAACAGGACAAGTTGGAATATAACACCCTTGGTGTTAGGACACGTTTTGGACGGGTATGGATACCTATGGGTGGCGAGCTTAGAACCAAAATCTTGGATGAGGCTCGTAAGTCTCGGTACTCTATCCATCCTGGTACTAATAAAATGTACCAAGATCTGAGGAAGGATTACTTGTGGCCTGGAATGAAGCATGAAGTGACAAAGTACGTAAGCAAGTGCTTGACTTGCTCGCAAGTAAAGGCAGAACACCAGAAACCGTATGGAAAGATTCAACCACTTGATATACCGGAATGGAAGTGGGAACACATTACCATGGACTTCATAACCAAGCTACCTCGCACAGCTAAAGGTCATGATACCATTTGGGTAATTGTGGACCGTTTAACAAAGAGTGCTCATTTCCTACCTATTCGCGAGACGTTCTCGTCGGAAAGGTTAGCGTAAGTATTTATTAACGAAGTAGTAGCACGACATGGGATGCCTTTGACGATCGTATCTGACTGGGACACACGATTCACATCGAGGTTCTGGAAAAAATTTCACGAGGCTCAATGTTAGCACGGTGTACCACCCACAAACGGATGGTCAGTTCGAAACGACCATTCAGACATTGGAGGATATGCTTCGTGCTTGTATTATCGATTTCAGCGGCAGTTGGGACAGTCATCTGCCGTTAGCCGAATTCTCCTACAACAATAGTTATCACACGACAATAGGCATGCCGCCTTACGAAATGTTGTATGGGAGGAGATGCAGGACCCCGATTTGTTGGGGTGAGATTGGACAAAAGGAATTAGGGAGTCTTGAAGTAGTAAGAGAAACGTCGGAAAGGCTTGATCAAATCAAAGCACGAATGAAGGCCGCACAAGATCGTCAGAAATCCTATGCGGATAAACGACGAAGGCCTATTGAATTCGATGTTGGGGAAAAAGTAATGTTGAAAGTGTCACCCTGGAAAGGAATAGTACGATTCAGGAAGAGAGGGAAGTTAAGTCCGAGGTTCGTCGGGCGCTTCAGGATAATGGCACGGGTTGGTGAGGTCGCTTATCGGTTAGAGTTGCCTGATGAGTTGAGTGGGATTCATCCTACCTTCCATGTATCACACTTGTGAAAGTGTTTGGCGGATGAATCAGCTCACGTACCACTTACTGACATCGAGGTCGACAACAGCCTTAATTACATCGAAGAACCCGTGGCCATCTTAGACAAGAAGGAGAAGCGTTTGCATAATAAGATTATCCAATTGGTTAAAGTCCAATGGAAACATCGAAAGGGATCGGAAGCCACTTGGGAAACGGAGAAGGAGATGAAGGAGTCCTACCCTCATCTATTTGACTTATGATAGGTTTCGGGGACGAAACCTATTGTAAGGGGGTAGACTTGTAACATCCCAAAAATAAAACGACAGTTAAAATGACGAAATAAACGAACGAGGCATGTCGGGTCGGGCCAGATGGGCCGGCGGGCTGGAAGGGGAGCCTCCCCTATAAATTGCTTAGACTCTCCACCATTCCTCTCATTTGCAAGTTCAAGAGAGAGAAACCGTAGAGAGAGAAAGTTGGCGGATCGACCCGAGATTTTAGCAAAGTGTTGCTCCATAGCTTGCGAGAAGAACCTCCGGATCGGAAACTAGATTCAGGTAACGATTGGGCCTAAATCTGAGTTTTTGTTCGTTTTTGGGTTTGTCACACCCCCAAATTTATTTACTTAATAAATAAATACAGGTTGCAACGATTGGTTCATTACACGATAGCGGAAGCGGTAATTGTGATCTCTAAGACTTGATTACAAATACAATTACTAAAACTAAGTAATACTATGATCTAAGTTCTTCTAGATCAACGATAGACTTGAGACTTGATATTCTACGTCCTTCCAGCTACTAGGAATCGATCCAACATGGCTAGCCTATTACAACCGCGCCATGGCTAAAGGTTACCTGAGAAACATACTTGAAAGTGTCAACACAAAGGTTGGTGAGTTCACAGAGTTAGTTATATCAGTGCTTATAGTTCTTCCCGAAAACATGTACATGACTTTACCGTCATAAAACTAAGTAGTTTTCCCCGAAAAACTATACATGACTTAACCGTCATAATAATGAGTAGTTTTCATTTGAAAACATGTCCATGACTTTACCCTCATAAAATATGTAGTTTTTCCTTTGAAAACATTACCATGACTTAACCGTCATGAATCCAATGTTTAAACCTGATCATTTTCTGATCAAAAACTCTTTTGTTTAAAACCTGATCACTTTAACCTGATCAGAACTCTTTTGTTTAAAACCTGATCACTTTAACCTGATCAAAACTCTTTTGTTTAAAACCTGATCACTTTAACCTGATCAGAACTCTTTTGCTTAAAACCTGATCACTTTAACCTGATCAGAACTCTTTTGCTTAAAACCTGATCACTTTAACCTGATCAGAACTCTTTTGCTTAAAACCTGATCACTTTAACCTGATCAGAACTCTTTTGCTTAAAACCTGATCACTTTAACCTGATCAGAACCCTTTTGTTTAAAACCTGATCACTTTAACCTGATCATAACTCTTTTGCTTAAAACCTGATCACTTTAACCTGATCAGAACGCTTTTGCTTAAAACCTGATCACTTTAACCTGATCAGAACTCTTTTGCTTAAAACTTGATCACTTTAACCTGTTCAGAACCCTTTTGCATGTATTACCAATGAATTTGAATACTAATCCGATCTATTAACCCCATTTGTAAGCTTGCAAGGAATACAAAATAGTATGTAATGTACGAGACCGTAACCAAACCCCGACCTTTTGTGCCTCCCCCTCGCCTTTTTGCGAGTAAGACAATATGCGGTCATTCGGCCATTTGGACCCCTGGTTAGCGCGACTAACCATGACCGGAGGCGTCACCCCCAATAGTACTATCCATATAATCCCGGGCTAAAATAGCTAATGGTTACTAACTTATTCAGAGGACTTTAAGCGCTTTACTTTTCCCTCAATACACACATACGGTCAGATCATTAGTTCAATTCATTTACACACAAAAGTCTTTTACAAGTATGTTTCCACCCCAAATCATTTGAAAAACTTAGAAAAAGGGGTTAGTGAAACTCACAAGGAGTTAGACCTGAATGTTCATGATGTCAAACTTGTAAGCAAATGTAATTCATGTTTTCAAACATAACAAGTAAGTATGTTTCTCCCCCCGATGTTTACAAAACATTAAAAAGTTAAAAGGGGGCCGTGAACTCACCTTGTGTCCGATGAAATCCTAGCAAATATCAGTGTGCTAATACTTCATGGCTATCCGTATCCTAATCATGCAAGGATACTTTATATGTTAAGATTAACCGTCTTAAACACAAGTTGTTCACCCGGCTTAACGAACTCCGTTAAGCACGTCTTTGTTTAGTAAAACTATGTTTTAACGTGACGACTCGTTGGTGATTATTATTCCAGTCTAGATGCTTTACTTATTTTTTGAGAAAATAATATATTCCCATATTGGTGACTAGTTACGTTTGCCAAAAATAAGTATTATTTTTGCAACATCTTATAATATATTTATATTATACTTCACGTATCACCATACAATTATTTCGTATCAATAATTATATAAAACCACAAATGTCGTTCAAATATGTCCTAAGCATGCGAATCGTCCTACGCGCACATAATCCACGTTAACACGTACTCATACGATTTACTCCTTCCGAACGACATTTATTAACGTGTTTACGTTCAACATGCATTTATTTATCTATGTACGCACACAAATATAATCATGTTTTAACAATCCAACATATATATAAACAAGTTTCATGATAACATATGATTATTTATCCTTAAACCGAACGCCTTTATATTTCATTATTTGTGTCTACGTTCCATGTTATCAACAAGTTCCAATTATACATGATTTCATTTATTTAGTCGTTTCATGAATCGTTCCAAGTTAACGATTTCCCCGTTATTTATTTATATATATAATGACTTTTATATATATTTACATACCTATGTTTAACCATTTTTCCAAGTTTTACAACTTATGATTATACACCTGTAATTACGTTTAACCTCCTTTTATGAACATATTATTTCAACCTCAACAATATTCCAAGTTATTAACTTTGAACACATATAAATATGTACATGTATTTTTACCTTTTCCTCAAGTATTTATTTAGACTTTCTCTAACCTATAACTTATTAACAAAGTCATTTAACAAGAAGAATACATCTACATATATATTATATGTATATATATATATATATATATATATTAATTTAACATTCTTATTCATGTATCCATCTATTTGGTTATTTCCAAATCATTTGCCAAATCAAACATATATATATTTATACATGCATTTTCGACCCATATATATATTTTTACAAAACCCTAACTTTTATATTTTATAAAGTTAGATTTTTGGAGAAAACTCTCTTAATTTTTAAATCTCTTTGTTTATTAGGGTGAACAATATGCTTAGATCAAGAAAATAGGGATGGAATTAGAGTTTGGTGTCGGTTTCTTACCACTAGACAAGCTAGGTGGGATTCGTTAGTAGAAAGTGATGGAGACTTGGTGCTCTAGCAAAACCGACCCCTTGAATCTTCAAGAATCCCTTGGATCTTCAAATCTCTAGCTAACTTTTCTAACTTAGTTCTTGAATTTTTTTTTTTGTATGTGAATGTGTGTGCATGTGTGTGAGTATATCGTATGTATATATATATATATATATATATATATATATATATATATATATATATATATATATATATATATATATATATATATATATATATGGAGATGGAAGAATTGGAGTGTCATACACTTCATCATCATTACAATAGTACTTAGATGTGATCTTTAGCTAACTTCTTGGATAAAAGAGTATGTTCCTATGACACAACATGATGAGGAAAAGATGGGTTTAGGTGTGGTTTGGTGAATGGGTGGCCTTTAGGTAGGGTATACCCGGTAGGCGCTCCCGTGATCTAACACTCGGTGTTCGGATTTTTAAATGTCAAAAACCCTATATATTTTGTATCTTGATTATTTTTCAATAATCCACTAATTTAACACGTCATAGTTAATGTTTAACTACAATATATATATATGCACTCGTAATAATAACTCGTCACCATGAACTGATATCGTTGTGTTCATTTTTAAAAATCTTGTCACCAATATATATGTTTTTATATCAAAGCGTATTACTAGACTTTTCCGGAATAAAGATTTGTTAATCACCAACGACGTTCCTTGCGGGTTATGACCGTTTGCTTCCTAGTAATTCTAAAAATTACTAAAGTATAGTATTTGTTCCTTTGCTTTGTCAAAGGTAACTTTTTCACGGATAAAACTGAAAGATAAACATAGATTTGAGTTCCTTAATGGAAAACGAACGTTTTGAATGTAAACAGGTTCGGGATCTTGACGTGATCAGACCTGAATATGAAAGTTAGGGTTTTGCGAAGAAAACAGATCGTGCGTACTTATCAAGTACGCAGGAAGAGGGCACAGCGTACTTATCAAGTACGCACGGAGCAGGTCCTGCGTACTTATCATGTACGCAGGAAGAGGGCACTGCGTACTTATCAAGTACGCAGGAAGAGGATCCTGCGTACTTATCAAGTACGCAGGAAGCAGGGTCTGCGCACTTGCTAAGTG
This sequence comes from Smallanthus sonchifolius, assembly GCA_023525975.1. NCBI lineage: Eukaryota > Viridiplantae > Streptophyta > Magnoliopsida > Asterales > Asteraceae > Smallanthus > Smallanthus sonchifolius. The sequence continues at coordinate 33,966,626 of CM042045.1, forward strand.
CGCAGGCATCAGGCTGATTAGGTAAAATCGGTATGTTTAGAGGGTTAAACCGTTAGAGTCGGGATTTGGTCTGATGTCTATTTAACTAATCAATTCAGATCAGAAGTGACGTTGTTGGGCCTTTGTTTAGGACAACCGAGACTAGCTTATAAGGTGAGTTCTAGAAGCCCTTCTTTAAATGTTTTAATTAAATGTTTTTGGACTGGTGTGCATACATACAGAATGATGTTTTTAAAATGAGGTTTATGAAATGATGTTTACGAAACGATGTTTACGATATGATGTTTACGATATGATGTTTACGAAATGATGTTTACGAAACGATGTTTACGATATGATGTTTACAAAATGATGTTTACGAGACGATGTTTATGAAATGTTTTGCCAAATGAAGTTTATGAAAGGTTTACGAAAGAGATGATGTTTTGTTTAATAAAACGTACAAATGCTTTAACTAAAATGAGGTAAAGGTTTTACAAAAGTCATGAATGAAAGAATCTGCCACGAGTTCCTACGGGAGCTAAGGTATGTATGTATGTATTGGCCTCACCCTTACGGGGGGCCTTTGTGGCTGGCTAACGGTTGTACAACTGGTTGATGATGGGGTGACGACGGTCACCCATGGGATTACGGGGATCCCGATGGAAGGTACTATTCCTTGCAGGGAAATAGTGCCTAAGTTATGTTCTGTCTACCTAGAGGTAACGAGCGCCTTAGGAGACATATGTTTGGTCTACCTAGAGGTAACGAGCCTTAGGAGACGTATGTTTGGTCTACCTAGAGGTAACGAGCCTTAGGAGACATATGTTTGGTCCACCTAGAGGTAACGAGCCTTAGGGGACCTGTGTGATGGGTGGCTTAGAGGTAACGAGCCTTAAGTTCATCCGCTGGTATGCGATGTATGGAATTGACGGTTACGAGAAGGCGCAGATTCGGTTCATGTTGACTTGTGTTATGATGTTATGTTACGATGTTATGATGATGTTAAGTTATTGCATGTTTTACGTACGCTTTTGTTAAACAAATGTATGTTTTGGCAAAATGTTTATGTTAAGGTTTTATGTAAAGCTAGAACTCACCTGCGTAGCTGACTTTTTAGTATGCACTTTCAGGTTAAGGCAGGTATGGATGATGGACGATGAATCTTGGCAAGCGAGAAGAGTTACCCGGTTGATCATGAAGACTGGCTTCCCGTTATGATTAGATTATGTTATGTTTATGTAATAGACTATGTTACGCTTCCATTTGTTAAACAATGTAATGGTTATGTTTTATTGAAGTATTTTCCGCTGCGTTATATGATATTCAAGTTAAGAACTGTTTGTGAATGAGTAAATCCAACAAGTGAGGCCTCCCGGGTTTGGGGCCTTACAATCCTCCACAACCTCGAGTATGTAAAGTTATTTTTTCTTACACTTATGCCCCGAAAAGAACTTTTATGTACCCCAGAAACATTCCCCTTTTGCCCCTTTCAACTTTCATCTCCCGTCAAACGCCTCAAGCTAAAAAACCCGGTTTAGAAGCTAGTGGCTCGGCTGCTGGACTTGGAAGCAAAGGAAGTTTTGAAGCATTAAACGGAGGAGTTATCTTATAAGTATCATTCCCACCCTCATTGTTTGTGGACCTGCCTTCAATCTCCTTGAGTTTGTTGACCAAATTGGCATTGTTTATGTCTTGGATTTTGGCCAACCCATACGCCTCGTGCAAGGTTTTAGGCTTAAACATCTTAACAGTCCACGAACCTAGGGTTTCAATCCCTTGAGATACAAGCTCACGGCACAGGGTTCACTAATTGTGACCTTGTTCAATAGGTTATCGAAGGCGTTGTTATAATCCTTCAATGAGGTTGTTTGCACCATAGAGGAAATTTCTTCCATGGCATCTTCGAACATGGCATTAGAAAAACGGGCAGAAATAGATCAGGCATAATCCTCCCAAGAAAGCTCTGCCACGGTTACACCTCGAGTCTTCATGAAGTCTTGTTGCCATTGAATGGCTTCCCCGTCCAAGTGAATAACAACATACCTTAATTTCATGTTGTTGGATGTTTCATCAATGGTGAAAAAGTGCTCACAACGGTAGATCCATGCTTCAACATCCTCCCCCGAAAACCTCGGAAATTCCACCTTCCCGACCCTCATAGGTCGAGTGCCTCGGGATTCTGTTTCACCGACCACAAGAGTACCGAATGAAAGACCGTTGGAACTGCCTATGCTCGATTGTTCCTTGACCGCTTGCAAGATCTGTTCTTGTTGTTTCATCAAGGAGGCTAGGGTTGCCTGCAGTTCAGAGACCGCCTTGTCGTGCTCCTTTAGAGACTTTTCGACCTCTTTATTATGAGTGTTCATCATGATAGTGTGATAGAATTCCGATGGGGAATCAAAAAGGCTCGGATACCCTTGATAGGGTTAAACCAGAAAAAGAATAACTTGGAGAGGAACAAGAATTCAAATGCTCAAACTTATCATTAATCATACATAATAACCAACATAAATAGAATTGCACGTTACACTAGGCACCCTTAACTAATAATAAAAGACAAGACAAATACCAAAACAAAAATAAATAAAAATAAACGTATCAGTTGTGGCCGGTGGGTCTTAGATCCGCGTGTTTTTTAAATGGGTTAGGGGTTTATGAGCGGAAAAATAAGTGTGGGACTGAAGGAGGTGATGACACATGATAAAAATTTTAATCATTTATTAGGTTAAGGATATCATCAATAATTAACAAGATTTTCAAGCATTCAACTCTAATCCAACAAGGACTCATCATCTAGACATACACAAGATCAATTAGGGTTAAAACCAACATCTCCTGCTTTTGACATCTGATCGTCGACTTCTTGTACCCATATCGACCCGTTTTTTAGGGTAATGGTGACAATGGTGAAGGAGGAGGAGGCAATGGTGGCGTTAGGGTTGGGCGGCGGTGGAGACGACCGCGACACAGAGGTAGGGACGACAAATAATGGCCGTGAGTGGTATTGACCCATATGGACCAGTTTTAATCGTTGTATAATTTAACTAGACCCAAATTAATCCATATGTAATTTTTTTTATCCAAAATCAACAAGAATTGTTGCCACCCCTAAATTTTCTTTCCACAACTTGAAGTCATGAAATGGGAACTGCTATATTACCATGATCTAGTTCAATTTTAGAACTATATGTCGTGTTATCATAATCCTGACAAATATTTTCCTTGTATGGTTGTATCTTTGTAAACACCTAATTCGTTGATTATGTGATCAGTTGAATGTTTATTTGTTATTGTACAAGAGAATTCACATTCTCATATGTTTAATTTTATTTGAAATAAAGTAAACAAAATGATGAGAATGTAAGAAACATGATCCAACCCTGTAGATAGAATCAACTTACCTATACATCAAAGTGATTCTCAGTTTCACCACATTAAAGAATCAATAACTCTATCTATGAATTCACTTCCATTTTCACTATGAACAACAAAAACTATAGACCCATCACTCATGTAAAATTCTAAAAATATCCTTCATCTCTCTTTTCATGTCCCTCTGGTGAAATTTAACAAGGACTTGAAGAGAAAAATGCAATAAAGTAATTTCTTCCTTGGTAGAAACTACATCCACCATCAAATAGAAAGAAAAAAAATAACTTACTTCCCGGTTTTCTTTTTACTATCAGCAACAGATGTTGTAGCTGGAGCACTACCGCCAGCAGCTTTCTTTGCCGGTGCTGCTGCTGGACTAGCCCTGTTATGGCACAAATATTGTGAGTAAGCTGTATTCTTTCCCTTCACATAGAAAAAGATTTAAAAATGTTTTGATTGTGTTAAACTTTATGACAAGTAAAATTCATGTTAAAACGATTTAGGATATGTTAAATCTTATGAGTGGGTTGATTTGGGTTATGGTTTATCCATAACGGGTCAAATGTCCCAACTAAAAGAGAAACATGTTGAATGGGTTGAAAGCTATCCAAAGTGTAGTTTCACCGTTTATGGTCTCCTAAATTCTTTTATTTAAAAAGTAGTTTAATTTTGTCATAACACAATATTTGGAAGCATACTCAACACATTAACTTTTTTTTCTTTTTCTTTTTGGTAACCATGAAATCCGTTACAGGAAAACTCAAAGGACCCATCAATACACTGCAACCAACAAGATCATGCAAATCGCAACATTTGTTGGGCAGGTAACCTTCAAGAGGTTATGGCAAGAGACCAGTGGAATCATCATTCGAACCTGAGATCTTTGCCAGAGGTGCAGTGCACCACCCCTTGAAGGTTAGAACAATTAACTGTTTATAAAGAAAATGACATTAAAATGTTTGCGGCTCAACCCAACCCAAACCCGTTTTGTACAATTACCCAGTCAGACCATTTTGCCTGTATGTAATTTAATTGAATGACACACACACACTAGCTAGTGATCAACATGTCTTACTTGCTTAGGGAACTCTTTCCTGGTGCTTGACTAGGCTTCTTGGCATTTGATGTTGCACCACCATTAGCAGCTTTCTGTGGCTGTGACTCAGCCTCAGAGCACTCACTGAGAGAGAACTCAAAATTTTATGAGATGACAATTGATGAAGCAATCGGAAAGGTTCAAGCACATGATATGAACCTAAAAAGAAAGGAGAGCTCAGGGAGACCTCAAATACAAGACCCTTCTATGTATTATAGGACGTCTTCCACAGCCAAGTCATCAGGTTCTGGAATTGCCCTTTTCTCTGGGAACTCTCACGAGGAGGATAATTCAAAAGTTTGTGGTGGAATTGCTTGCTATACAACATCTGGATCTAGTTCTAGATCTCATCACTAGAATTCCTCAAGAAATCCTTCTCCCACATCTTCAGCTAACCAATCTGCAATAGCCAAGATAGCTAAAGATCATGTGGCTTTGTTTTCATCTTGTATGCTTGCCTATGAAAACTTCATTGGTGGCAAGCTAACAGATCCTGAAACCATAGAAGAAGACTTTAATCAGGTGGATCCGGATGATATGGAGGACATGGATATTCAGTGGAATATGGGCATGATCTTGAGAAGAGCCAAGCGTTTCCTGAACAGAACAGGAAGAAAGTGCATTGGTGGGCATTCAAATGCCAAGGTTGGTTTTGATAAATCCAAAGCCAAGTGCTATAAGTGTCAGAATTTTGGACACTTTGCTCGTGAATGTCAAAAGGACAAAGCACCGGCCTCGAGTTTCACCAGACCTAGCCAAGGAAACAGTCACGGGTACAACAACTCCAACAACCGTAATCAAAGTCAAGGTGGTACGTCCAACGCTTTGGTAGCTCAACAGAATGATAGTTTTGATTGGGATGTTCATCTGGAGGATGCCATTATTGCTCAAACACAGGTTGGTCTCATGGCTGAGATTATGGAGATGATGGAACAGAGGAACCGGAAGCTTCTGCGGCTGACCAAGAAGAGTTTACAACTGTAGTTGCCCTCATGGCTATTGGAGAGGCATCATGTTCATCAAATGAGGTAGATTCTAACTCTTTTGCTGTCATTTCTTATTCAAAATATCTGAGCTTAAAGGATGAAAATTCTAAGCTTCAAGACAAAGTCGAACCCCTTCGTATTGCAGCTTTAAGCTACAAAGAAAACGAAAAACGATACAAAGATTCAATTGAAACTTTGAAGAAAGAAAAACGTGATTATTCACTTAAAATCAGTGATCAACAATTTCATTTGGATGTTGCGTACAAGGGGTTGGAAAAGAGAAACACTGAGATCACTAAGCTGCAAAATGAGATCTTGCAGTTGAAAGGTAATATTGAGAAGTTGAAAAACTCTCGTTTTGTGGTGGAACACTACGAGTCTTAGTGAGACAAGTGAATGGCTTAGGGTTGGGTACTAATTCCATTCCTATACCAGTAAGCGGGAAATTTGTCAACGAATTAATTGACATTGATTTGTCTTGCCTTGATGAGTCCTCGAGTAAGGATGATTCCTCAAGTAAGGCTAACTCTGCATCTGATGAAGAGTTCTTTACTGCTTCTGATGATGGGTCTGAGAACACCTGCCTTGAAGGTGTAGTCTCTGAGGAGTTGCTCGGTGAACAGAAAGTTAAGAAAAACATTGTCACTGATTGTGATAATTGTATTTTGACTGAACCCGATATCGTTGAATCAAATGAAAAATTAAAAGTGATGCTTTATGGGGGATATAAAAACATTAATCAGTGACAATGATGGGTCTGAGAACACCTGCCCTAAAGGTGTAGTCTCTGAGGAGTTGCTCGGTGAACAAAAAGTTAAGAAAACATTGTCATTGATTGTGATAATTGTATTTTGACTGAACCCGATATCGTTGAATCAAATGAAAAATTAAAAGTGATGCTTTATGGGGGATATAAAAACATTAATCAAGTTAAGAAAGAAGCCTTTTCAACTCATTACGGGCTTGGCTATCAAGAAAATATGCAAAAGTATAATATTCCCAAAAACCAATCACCATCGGGTCAAACTACTGTTCATCAAACAACTTCTCATGTTTATCATGTTGAGTCATCAAACTTCAAATCAAATAAGCCTTACAGGAGGAATTACAAAGATAGGAGAAACTGTTTTCACCATGGTACGATCGGTCACATTATTGTGAACTGCCCGAATAAGAACCAAGGGAAACAGCCAGTTATTTCACAGCCAGTTGTTGTCCCCAAGTCACCACCAATGAAACAGACCAAAAGTCCAAAGAAGAATGAGGAAAAACCACCAGTGAAACCGTTGGTGAAGCCAAAGACAATATCTAAGGCTAAACCAACTGTTCCAAAAAGGGAAAAGCTTCCTGCTAAACCTTGTGCATCTACCTCTGGTAGTGCACCAACTAGTGAGAAACGTGTGGTAAAACTCTCCAAACCACAGAGGAGAAGAATGAACAAGAGATTGAGAAAGCTGGAACAAATGGCTGGAGTTTAATCAGGTGAAGCTTCCACTAGCTCACCTGCTGCTGTTGAATGTAAGCCTGTTGTTACAGTTAAGAAAAAGAAGGGGTCCTGGAATAAGAAATCCAAAAGTTCTCAATCTCCTGATCCCAAGTCTTCAAAAGATTCATCCATTTTTTACAGTCACGACTGTGAGTTAATAGAGGTTGTTTATTTTGAGAAAGACGAACGACCCAAGACCACTATGGCTTGGGTCTCCAAATCTAATTGTGACTCGTGCAGGGACATCCGAAGGGTACTATCTCTAATCGTTGGTATGTAGATAGTGGATGCACCCGGCACATGACAGGTAACATGACCTTGCTTCAAGATGTCAAACCATTCAGAGGCGGCTACGTGGCCTTTGCTGGAGAGAAAGGAGGTAGTATCATGTGTCAAGGCGTGTTTTCGAATGGATGTGTTAGCTTTGACAACGTCAACTACTGCAAGCATCTGAAGTATAACCTGTTGAGTGTCTCCCAGATGTGTGACAAGGAGTACTCAGTTATATTTGACAAGACAGAATGCATGATTCTCAAAACTGGTTTTGAAGTTCCTGAAGACTGGATTCTGATGCGAGCACCAAGGACAAACGACACTTATCAGACCGATATGAGCTTGGAAACAACCACCTCATCAGTTTCTACTTGTTTGCTTACCAAAGCGACAGAGCTTGACTCAATCTTGTGGCATAGGAAAATCAGACACATTTCTTATCGAAAAATGAATCATCTTGTCCGAAAACGGTCTATGAGTTGATCAACAATCGACCTCCCAATCTTGACTACCTAGTTCCTTTTGGTAGTCCTTGCTCCTTATTGCTACAATACAAGGATCGAAAATCTAAATTTCATGCAAAAGCAGTGGAAGACATTTTCTTAGGATATGTTACCAATTCACCATGCAAGAGAATGTACAATATAGGAACTCGTACTGTCAAGGAATGGTTCGAAGTGGATTGCAGTAAACACAACATTCCACCAGAACCAACTAGTCCAGCTTGGGGTTTTGATTATGATACGCTATTCAAGTCTTTCAACCTTCCTGATTTGTCTGCCGATGATGCCACAAATGTGTACGATTTATTTAATGGTGGTGATGATTCAAATTTCTCCAATCAACATCGTGTAGGAAATGAAGCTCTAGCTGATCCAATCAACATTGAATCGTCGTCTTCTGGATCACAGGATATGGGGGAGTTGAGCACGAATCTAGACACAAATCTCCAGGAACCGCTCACACCAGAGACGAGAGTGCATAAGAATCATCCAATTGACAACATTATTAGTGATCCTCATGCTGGTGTTTAGACTCGTCATAGAACCATTGCTGAGAACACTAGTTTGTACACTGAGATACTTGACACTGGTATCATGGAAACATGTTTGCATGCTGCATTTGTGTCCCAGTTGGAGCCGAAGAATGTGAAGGAGGCTCTCACTGACAACTACTGGATTGAGGCGATGCAAGTTGAACTGTCCCAATTCCAAAAGTTGCATGTGTGGGATTTAGTTGACTTGCCAAGAGGGGTACAACCAATTGGAACCAGATGGGTGTTCAAGTGCAAAACGGATGATCGTCATGTCGTAGTGAAGAATAAAGCAAGGTTGGTTGTTCAAGGATTTTATCAACAAGAGGGCCTAGATTACACTGAAGTATATGCCCCAGTTGCTAGACTTGAGGTCATTCGACTGTTTCTGGCTTATGCCTCCTATGTCGACTTCAAGGTCTATCAACTTGATGTAAAGAGTGCTTTCTTGTATGGAAAAGTTCATGAAGAGGTCTATGTCACTCAACCTCCCGACTTTGAAGATCCGCATAATATCAATAAAGTGTATAAGCTTGATAAAGCACTTTATGGTCTTCATCAAACACCCCGGGCATGGTATGAGACGTTATCAAAACATCTACTGTCAAATGGTTTCGATCATGGACAGATTGACTCGACCCTCTTCTTTCGGAAAGCAGGAGGTGATATTCTACTCGAACAAGTGTATGTCGACGACATTATCTTTAGGTATAAAAATGAAGAGATGTGTAGGGAATTCGAACAGGTGATGAAGTCCAAGTTTGAGATGAGAAACATGGGTGAATTGTCATTCTTCCTAGGTCTGCAAGTCAGTCAAAGAGAGGATGGCATCTATCTACATCAAACTAAGTATGTGCAAGACATTTTGTTAAAATACAAGATGAATGATAGCAATACTTATGGCACACCTATCCCTATCAATCACGGTTTGCATCTAAAAAAAGATGGAAAGGATGTGGATTGTAAATTGTACCGTGGGATGATCGGTTCTTTCATGTATCTCACAGCTTCAAGGCCCAACATAATGTTTGTTGTATGTTTGTGCTCAAAGTTTCAGTCACAACCAAAGGAGCCTCATATGATAGCTGTCAAGAGGATATTCAGATACTTGAAAGGGAAACCTCGATCTTTGGTACTCAAAGCAGCAGTCATTTGACCTCAAAGCCTATACTGATTCAGACTATGGTGGTTGTAACCTTGATAGAAAATCAACTTCAGTTGGATGTCAATTCTTGGGAGACAGGCTGGTTTCCTGGCAATGCAAGAAGCAATCGACGGTTTCTGTCTCAACATGTGAAGCAGAGTACATTGCTGCAGCGAGCGGTTATTCTCAGATACTGTGGATTCAACAGCAATTGAGAGACTACGGCTTAAACTTCACTAGAACTCCATTGTTCATTGACAACAATGCCACCATGTCCATCACAAACAACCCGGTGAAACATTCCAAAACTAAACATATTGAAATTCGCCATCATTTCATCCGTGATTGTGCTGAAAAGCATCTCATTGAACATGTAAAGGTTTACACGGATGACAACTTTGCTGGCCTTTTCACTAAGGTGTTTGATCGAACACGTTTTGAACATCTTCTCAACATGATAGGAATGTTCAATCCGGAATGAAAGCTTGTTTTTCTTAAATCAATTCAATTCATGAAAGTTAAATTTTATTTCTTTTAAATGTTTTCTATATAGTTCTTTTAATTTTCAAATATTTTACAAAAATCCAAACAAAATAGAAAACTAGAAAATTTCAAAGTTCTCTTGAGAATAGAGGAAATGATAGTACATCAGAAATGATCTAAACGTCTTAGATTGCACATATGGGAAATGATTGCGTCATGCTTGATTGTTTAAATTGTTGTGTTTTTAATCTGCTTATTTACAAGTAATTTGAATTGTCAGTAGGCTGTAAGCGTCTTTGAATCATTAGTAGTGTGGAAAGTAAATCAATACTACAACTGTGATTTGAACCCATGTTTGCTAATGTGTGTGCGTAAAAGAATGCAAAAGATCACTATCAGATACACGATGTTAGATTTTGGCAATTATTTTCTTCTGAGACCAGTTTTGGGTTAGATCGTTAGCACAATTAATGTGGTTCATCTCACTACCCATACTCACAAGTATGCAATGAGAGATTGAATCAAGATATGTCTTGACATCAACCGTTGAGCATGTATTCACCCTTGAATCACTCCTGATTCATTGAATTCAAATCCATATAAAAGTTGGATCCCCTTACCTAAATCCTCAAACACCATATTCATTATCCTTAATCATCATACCGATATTCACTGATAAAAAATCACATGAAACCAAGAAAAATGAATCACTCTATTCTGAATCTTATGATTCCTGATAATCCTTATGGATTCTGTTTGATTTTTCTTGTGCTAATTGATGTAGCCTCATTCTGGAAATTTAGAAAATTACTGGGAAAATCTTAGATGCCTTGAGATCAGTGCAAAGTAAGTTCATAGCATAACTGTGGGGCACACATTGTATATTTATAACTATTACCTTAACACACAATACTAAGATGTTTATGGTTTCAAATCTTATAATATTGCTAACTTGAATTACTTGTTTATGTGCTTATTACGTATGAATAAATAGTAATCCATGACATGATCCCATATTCTTTGATGTTTATCTTGTATCATTATTGATATAGTTTAGCCTGATATGATCCTCTGCTCGTGTCTTTGAACAAAAATAGTGTGTGTATACTTGTATATCTCTATTCAGAAAAGATCAAAAAGATTTTAAGTTTACGTACAGTTCATTCTAATCAGAAAAAGCCAAAAATATTTGTGTTTAACCTTCTTGAATTGACTTTGAATCCTCTTGATTGAATATGCTTATCCTGTTCGTTATTTGATTTTGACTTCTTCATAATTTGTATTGAAATTTGTGAAACACAAGGGTTTCTACGTACTTGACAAGTGCCCAGGAATTAATCCTTGCGTACTTGTAAGTACGCAAGACTTAAGTCATGCATACTTGTTAAGTACGCAAGCTTTTAGTCTTGCGCACTTGCTAAGTACGCAAGACCCAAACGCGCGGGGTATATATACAGGACTTAGGTTTTTTATGAGTTCATCTCATTTCAAACTTTCTACACTGTTGGATACTCCCTGATCATTTTTCACACAAAATTTCGTGTGTTCCCGAACGGTTTTTCGTCCCGATTCTAGTTTCAACATCATATAACTAACATTTGGTGAGAATCTAGGACCATTTCATCCGTTAAATCATGTGATATGGACCGATTTTTAACTTGAAGAACTAGAGTTTTGGACTTTGATTTTTGACAAATTTTAGTTGTTTTTGACACACATTATGACTTAAAACTTGTTTAAAATCATTATTCAAGGCTCGATCATCACATAATTGTCCAAAACACTCGTTGATTTTTATTTTGACCATTGTGTTTGACCGTGGGTTTACGCCGATTGTCTCTGAGGTCAAAACGACCGAGTTTTAGCAAAATTTTGGTGTTGAAATAGGTTCCTTTGGTCTTAGACATGTTTTTCAACTAAGGGGTAACCAACATTCACATCAAAATCTCACAATCTACTGGTTTTGGATTTTCAAAATGTGTCCAAGTGTTAAGCTTACGTACTTAACAAGTACGTAAGACATAAGTCATGCTTACTTGCAAAGTACGCAAGGCATAAACCCTGCGTACTTACCAAGTACGCAGGAAGGGCAAATCTAAAATTTTTTCTAACTCTGGATTTCAGTTAAATGTGATTGTGCTATACTTGGTTATGTGTATTCATTTCCAATGACTCTTCTTGTTCTTATTGTGTTTATTGTTTGTTTTTGCAGTGATGGCTCGTGCATTTACAAGTGAGTTCAATCTGCTGGCACTTACTGAACCGGAATGGAAGGGTGCTGCACTTGAGTACCGGGAGATCATTGATTTCTTGAACCACTCAAGTATAAACTATGCTATTTCAGCAGACCCTGTTGTATCAAGACCGTACTTGGAGCAAATCTGGGATACTGCAGAACATGACAGCACAGTAACCCCCAATGTCATTCGGGCTACTGTGGCAGGTCATGATATTGCCATTTCTGAGGACACCATCAGGCGGGTCTTACAGTTCAAAGATCTTGCAACTGACCCAATCTCTTATACTGATTACTTTGTGGATGGGTGTTGTAGACAAGTATGGGATACGCCAGTGTGCGGGATTATTCATCTTACAAAAAGATGTGGGTGTTGGATCAGTGGAGGTACTTTGCCCACATTATGATCGTGTGCATGTCTTCTAGGAAGGCGGGGAAGGATGCCATGGGTCATGATCTAGCAGCCGCTATAGTTGGGCTGTCTCTCAGCAAGGGCTACAACTTCTCCCGTTACATCTACAAAATAGTTGATCAGATTAATACGGCAGAGAGGTTTAGATTCTTGTTATACCCCAGATTTGTGCAACTCTTGATAAATGATGCGTTGCCTAATCTACCTGTTATTGGGGAGAGATTGCAAGTTAATCGGGTGGCCACGAGTGTTTTCTCACAGTTCTTAACGCCAGGCAGTGTAGAACCTACCCCTGAGCATACTCCACTCTTTGGCCACCTGATCAATGAAGCTTATGTGCCGCCTGCAGATTGGAGATGGTATAGTGCAGAGTCTGAGCCTGAACTCAGTGAACACAGTGATGAACAACAGGAAGAAGAGGAAGTTGAATCTAAAGATGAAGTGTCTGAAGAAGGAGAAGAAGAAGAACAGGGAAGTGGGGGTGCTGAAGAATCCGACTCAGAAGCGACCGAGTCAGATTCATCTGATTCTGATGATGCACCATCACAGGCACACCCAAGGAGATTGACGAAGGTGACCCTTCCCGAGTCATCTTCCAAGAGAAAGAGACAAGAGACTAGCTGTGACACCCAGTTATTCAGGTCAAAAGCCATATTATTTTAGCACGTTCATACTCCATATTCCTGGAATATTATCTTTGACATAGTATTGTCAAAGAGTCTAGCAAAGTAACACGTATCATACTTTAGTAATTTTAAGAATTACTAGGTCAAAAACATTTATTACTCGAAGTAGCGACCATTGGTGATTAACAAGATTTTATTCCAGTAAAGTCTAGAGACACGCTTTAATCCAAAAACATATATATTGGTGACTAAAGCTTTAAAAAATGACATGAAAATGTGTGTTACATGGTCTTAAGTTATTTTTATGTGTAAACAGGTATAATAGAGTTAAGACTATAACTATGTCGGGATGCACTAGTAAGCTATTGAAACTAGTCAAATTTGCACAAAATACATAAAAATACTTGATCATTAAAAGTCCTACACTAGGTATTATATCACAGGATCACCTACCAGGTTTACACCACTTAAAAACTACCTAACTAATACTTAGAATGTGACTAGATGATTGGAACAAGACCCAACCCCCCAAACCACCCATTTTGGCCGAAAATAAAGGTGGGGCCACCCACCATGTCTTCTTCATTTGTTTCACCATTCCTTGTGTGATAACAACCTTACTCAATCAACCAAAAGGTTGGACAAATTTCAAATCACATCTTGTCCACCATCCTTGTGATGATTATGGAAGATCCAACACACCACACCAACATCCATACCTTATCATAAATGACCAATGATGATTACCAAATCTACATACAATCTATCTACTATAAATAGAAGATGAACCCATATAAAACACTTGCACCAACACCTCCCTCCCTTGGCTGATTCATTTCGGATTTCACCCAATCCCCCTCTCCAAAACCGAAAATGCAAACAATTCCCGTAACTCAGCTTCATGCCAGATTTTCGGTCAACTTTGGAAGGCCATATCTCTTTTGTTCCTTGGTCAAATCAGTCTGTTCTTTTTCTAGAATGAAGCTCTATGTTAACAAAGGAGAACCTAAGTGGAATCACTTGAATCCATGGAGTATTCACCTCCAAACAGCCTAAGCAAAAATGTCGCTTGATGCAGGTCAAAGCTGGATAGTTCTTCCTATTTTCTTGTTTTGAGGTACCTACACAACTCCAAACCTAGTAATTCTTTTTCACATCTCCTCTGGTTTCATTAAACCTGATTTTAGAAGAAAACCACAAGTCATTTGGTCTTCTAAACCATCTAAAAGTCTACTCGGAGTACGCCTAAAATCTGAGTTTTCAAGAACAAAATAAAACATAAAAGTCTTGATGAGTTTTGCTTTATGTCTTCATGAGTCATGTTTGAATATATATATTTATACACGTACATGTTCATACATTAAATACCAAACTAGAAGGACCATGGACAAGACAAGGACACATCAAATATAAACTACATATATATATATATACTATCACATAAAATAACACTTGGATGATAGTGTTCTTCATAAACCCTTCATTCCATTCATGTGTTATGTTGAAGGATACATGTTCGTGAAGTTATATGATCATGTGTGACTTACCTGGCAAGACCCGATGTAGTGTCCTATGATTCAAGAAGACATACGAACGATTATCATCAACATATGAACGTGAAAGGTGTTACTAAAAATATATGTTTATGGATAAAATTTGTGATATATATGTGTTGGTGTACGGTTTTGGTTAAATCATGGAAATGTTCTGGGAATTAAAGATTAGTATCCTAATATGAACATTTGATATATGTACATGGAACATATGAAGAGATTCGGTTAAAAATAAATAATCACATGACATCGTCGAACATATGTGAATATATTTTAAGTTGTTACAAAAATAATATTTATTTTTGGTACACTTAATAAGTCACCAATAGGGAAACACATTATTTTCTCGGAAAATATGTAAGCATCTAGACTGGAATAATAATCACCAATGAGTCGTATATGAAAAACCTATTTTTACTAAACAAAGGCATACTTAACGGGATTCGTTAAGTCGGAGGAACAACTTACGTATAAGACGGGTAGTCTTAACACATTAGTACCCTTGTGTGATTAGGGTACGGATAGACAGGAACTCTTAGCGCACTGTTATTTGCTAGGATTTCATCGGACACAAGGTGAGTTCCGGCCCCCTTTCGCTTTTTAAAGTTCTGTAAACTGCGGGGGAGAAACATACTTACACTAAGTATTACAGTATTGTTTAATATATGTCGAAACATTGTTGTCTTATACAATTGGGAAAGCATTGCAAACATTTTTATATGATAACAAGGAAACAAGACAGTAACACTATGTCATACATGGTGAACAATATAGCGCTTAAAGTCCCCAGAATAAAAACTTAGTAACCATTAGCTATGGTCTTAGCCCGAGATTCTATGGATAGTTCTATTAGGGGTGACGCCCCCGGTCATGGTTAGTCGCCCTAACCAGGGGTCCAAATGGTCGAATGACCGCATATTATCTTACTCGTAGAAAGGCGAGGAGGAGCATTAAATTTTTGGGGTTTGGTTACGGTTTCATGTATGGACATAGGTATTTGTAAGAATAGCTAGCTTACGAATGGAACAATAACATTTTTTATCATATGGGTTTAGAATTATTTCTACTTATTTTATGACGGTTAAGTAATGGGCATGTTTTCAAAGGAAAACTACTTATTTTATGACGGTAAAGTCATGGGCATATTTTCAAAGGAAAACTATATATATGATGACGGAAAAGTCATGTATATGTTTTCAAAGAAAAACTACTTATTTTATGACGGTTAAGTCATGGGCATGTTTTCAAAGGAAAACTACTTATTTTATGACGGTAAAGTCATGGGCATATTTTCAAAGGAAAACTACTTATTTTTTGATGGTAAAGTCATGGGCATGTTTTCAAAGGAAAACTACTTATTTTACGACGGTTAAGTCATGTCTAGTTTTTTGGGGGAAACTAACTGTACTAAATTCACAAACTCTGTGAACTCACCAACCTTTGTGTTGACACTTTCAAGTATGTTTCTCAGGTAACCTTTAGCCATGGAGCGGTTGGAATAGGCTAGCTATGTTGGAACAATTCCTAGTAACCGGACATGCATAGATTATCAAGTCTCAAGTCGACCATTGAACTAGAGGGACTTAGATCATTGTATTTATTTAGTCTTAGTATTCGTATATGTAATCAAGTCTTAGAAATCACTATTACAGCTTCCGCTATCGTTTAATGAACCAATCATTGTAACCTGTATTTATTTATTAAGTAAATAAATTTGGGGGTGTGACAGATTGGTATCAGAGCAATGGTTTTAGCGAATTAGGTTCCCTTAGTGACACCTAGGCTCTAACCAGAATCATTTAGGGACCAAGATTTCTAAGACTTGCATCACACTAAAAACACCCAACACTTGAGTATAGGAATTACAACCGTTGCCGAACAATTTGTGTAGACTATTAGTGTATGGAGTTACACTATGGTATCATTAGCTACACTAATACAATTACATGGCACATGTAATGAACACTTAAACACATATAACAATGTGGAAATAATAAACACTTACAACATGTTACTGTTCGGATTATGAGTCAAGAATAACGGGTACTTGGCATACTGCAACCTTAGAAGATCGAGTTACGAGCTGAGCTTGGGCGACGACGGCAGCAATCGTCAGTTACCGATCTTGGTATCACAACAGGCTGAACCCGTACCAGAATCTATACCTATACCTGCACCACAACTACTCCAGCCATGGAGGCAACTATCTTTCTAATGTATTTGCGGTATAAATACTCTCCTTCATAAGTTGTCGGATCGGATGCCTAGACTTTCGCCATGAGATATGGAAGACAGGATTGCCTAGACAGAAGGGAATCCAAGGTGGATAAGCAGGACTAAATGGGAGAGAACTCTGAGGGTCAGGAGAACCAGACATACATCAGGATCATGTGGATCATGCATATATACAGACTTGGAGCATGAGTTGCTCGACACTCATTTGAGGATCTCTACCCAACACATAGTGCCTGACTTTAACCATACACATTTTATTTTAAGAGACACTGGTGGTGCCTCTCTACCATTAGCCTCATCCGACAACAGCCATATTCGGCAGATTCATGAGTATTGGTACGCATAATTAAGAGTAATCCGATAGAACAATACACACTCTTGCACAGGTGTGCAAACATGAGCTAATGAACATTTCAAATCCCATTGATTTAAAAATTGGGGATAGAAGGAACACTACAGGGATCATGCAAAGTAAATTATCATTACGGGTGCACACGTAATCATAATTTGCAGTGCATGGGAACTTTAGTGAGTCTTGCTGTCCAAGCTAATGATCAAACCATGTTCTCAGTCAATTGATTAAGGATTGGATCTTAACAAATCGGACTTCTCAATTAGATGTTCACAAAGCATTCTCCTAGTTTTGGAGGAACGAGAGAAATTCAAATTGAATTCAACCAATCCTTAGTGAATCCTGAACGACGAAGGAATTCGCACATTCATTCTTTGAGATTCTACTTGTCAGGAATGCTTCAAATTGAGCGTTACCACAACCAACACTTACAATAATTGCATAGCGTAATCTTAGGATCCATCATACAGTTCAATCTCACAATTGCTTGAAAGTTACGCCAAGAGTGTTATGCACTAACTTCAGTAATGGGGCAGAATATTATTCTGACCCGCATACACATGACACCTATGGATATTGTGGAAGCTCGACATGAGACAAGTAGGTAATCTGACATTTTGGGATATTGGACAAACAGGGTTGTTCTCATAACCTTTGACATTCAGTACACCTTTAAGTCTGACTATTCTTTCGGTGATAAATAAGACGTGATTTATACTCAAGCGAATGACAAAGAAACCTAGGTGTGGACTAACGACTATTGATGCAATAACAGAAGGACGACGTACAAAACTCTTAAAGGAGTCCCAAATGCGGAATTTCTTGCTAATCTCATTAGCTCATGATATGCATAAGGGACGTAAGCATGAGTTGTTCACTACAGACCACTGTCCATAAAGATTTGAGAAGGATAGTTTGATACCCTTTGTACCAGCACTTTCCCAAAGATCATATTGTTGAATGGATCCCAGATTTCAGCCTAGAGGAGAGGCGTGATCACATCTTTTGCTCCTAATTTTCTATAATTAGGAAGCTCTAGATCATCTATTGTTAAGAAATGACCTCTTAACGCAGGCTCAGTAAGAGTATAAAGTTTTCGATGTTTAACACTCATTACCTCAATTTTATCCTTGTGCTAAGGATTTTGAGGCTATAACCTATATGAGTGGAATACATAACAGTAAGTCACCAAAGCACCATTTACTAAGGAAGTGCATACACACTGTATGACTAATAGTTGGCTATCAACCCTTTCTGCCAACTTAATGGGTTGACAAACCCATAGCCCATTTTGGGGAAAGCACTAATTCGATGAGACCATTCTCACAGTATCACGGTTCATTTCCTCACCTAGGCGGAATGTGAATATTCCAAACAAACATGAACTTCGTACGGCTTACATACTTCGAGAGTATGGTCGTCAAGCCATGAGTTTACATATCAGGACGTTACAACCCAAAGGCTGGTCTGCCTCAGAAAGGTGGTACAAGCAAAGGGTAAAGTGGTGACTACACTCGAACTTTGCTAGTAAGAGCACACAAGGAACCTTGAAATATTAAATCCATTATGACCCATTTTAATGGAAGATCATAGATAACACGAAATCTGAATTAAGAATGAAGTCTTAGTCCGAGAAAATACTTTCGAAAAGCATAAGAGGGACAAACATAAAGTTTCATTTCCGTACTATGTCATTACTACCCAATATTCAACTAAAACCTGGACACCTCGTCGAGTAATTCTTTCCTAAGATCTATAGAGATCTGCTTTTGTGACAAAGTGCGTAGACGAATAGAGGGTATGTGTCAACATACGCTCAAGATTCGCAGGCACCATTCCTTTCATTACCAGGAATAAGCATCACATAACCCTACCATATTGAGGGTAATCAAATAAACGGATTCTTACACGTTTAATACCGTTAATCGGAGAAGTATTCGCTTTGCTTTCGAATACAGACTACCAAGTAAATGGAATCAAACAATTGAAGCCTAAGTTGGATGATACAGAAAGAATTTGGGTACCAGGTATCAGTCGCCTATGTGGGAGGTTATGGATTAAGTCCATAAGCCCAAGTACTCCGTTCATCCAGAATCGAATAAAACGTATAAGGATCCCGAGGAACTCCATTATATGGCTAAACATGAAAGCAGAAATTGCTAGCGGATATGATACTATATGCGTAATCATCAGTCGTTTGACGAAATCCGCTCACTCCCTACCAATATAGGAGATAGATAAAAGTAAGAAGCGTGCAAGGCTAAATATTAAGGAAATTGAGGCTAGGCATGGTATGCCAGTTTCCATTTTCTCTAATAGGGACAGTCGATTCATGTCAAGAATTTGTCAGTCAATACAAGAAGCCTTGGGCACACGCCTTGACATGAGCACTGCATATCATCCCCAGACAAACGACCGAGGTAAAAGGACCATTCAAACCTTAGAAGATATGCTTGGTGCGTGTGTAATTGATTTCAAAGGAAAGTGGGATACTCGGTTACCATTGGCTGAGTTTGTATAATAACAGTTACCATACCAGCATTCAAGTCGCTTCGTTGAGGCTTTGTATGGTCGTAAATTTCGTTCACCGCTAAGTTGGGCGGAGGTTGCGACAAGCACTTAACTGGTCCTGAAGTTATTCAGGAGACCACTGACAAGATTTTCAAAACCAAGGATCGTCTGAAGGCCGCCAGTGACAGGCAAAAGAGTTACACAGATAACAGACGAAGACCATTAGAATTCCGAGTTGGGGACCAGGTCATGTTGAAGGTCTCACCATGGAAAGGAGTTGCCAGGTTTGGCAATCGTAGCAAACATAACCATAGGTAATGGAGAATGTTTGGAGTATGGGCTAGAGTTGGCCTTGCAGCTTACAAGCTTAAGTTGTCACGGGAACTAACTAATGTACATGATATGTTTCATGTGTTAAAATCTCATGAAGTATTTATTAGACGAAACGTTAATCACACTTTCTGGTGAGATTCACATAAGTGACAGCCTACACCCTGTTAAGGAACCTACTGAAATCACTGGCTAAAAAGTCAAGGGAACATGGCATAACCGTATTGAATTGGTTAAGGTACGTTAGAACTCGGAGCGTGACCCTAAGGATACATGGGGACACAAAGATCAATTGAAAATCGAGTACCAGACCTTGTTCACGAATACACCAATTCAAGATAACATCAACTGAATTTCGGGACGAAATTCTTTTTATCACAGGGAGAATGTGACACCCGATATTTCAGGTCAAAAGCCATATTATTTTAGCACGTTCATACTCCATATTCCTGGAATATTATCTTTGACATAGTATTGTCAAGTAGTCTAGCAAAGTAACACGTATCATACTTTAGTAATTTTAAGAAATACTAGGTCAAAAACATTTATTACTCGTAGTGTACGACCATTGGTGATTAACAAGATTTTTTTCCAGTAAAGTCTAGAGACACGCTTTAATCCAAAAACATATATATTGGTGACTAAAGCTTTAAAAAATGACATGAAAATGTGTGTTACATGGTCTTAAGTTATTTTTATGTGTAAACAGGTATAATAGAGTTAAGACTATAACTATGTCGGGATGCACTAGTAAGCTATTGAAACTATTCAAATTTGCACAAAATACATAAAAATACTTGATCATTAAAATTCCTACACCAGGTATTATATCACAGGATCACCTACCGGGTTTACACCACTTAAAAACTACCTAACTAATACTTAGAATGTGACTAGATGATTGGAACAAGACCCAACCCCCCAAACCACCCATTTCGGCCGAAAATAAAGGTGGGGCCACCCACCATGTCTTCTTCATTTGTTTCACCATTCCTTGTGTGATAACAACCTTACTCAATCAACCAAAAGGTTGGACAAATTTCAAATCACATCTTGTCCACCATCCTTGTGATGATTATGGAAGATCCAACACACCACACCAACATCCATACCTTATCATAATGACCAATGATGATTACCAAACTTACATACAATCTATCTACTATAAATAGAAGATGAACCCATATAAAACACTTGCACCAACACCCCTTAACTCCCTCCTCCCTCCCTTCGCTGATTCATTTCGGATTTCACGCAATCCCCCTCTCCAAAACCGAAAATGCAAACAATTCCCCTAACTCAGCTTCATGCCATATTTTCGGTCAACTTCGGAAGGCCATATCTCTTTCGTTCCTTGGTCAAATCAGTCCATTCTTTTTATAGAATGAAGCTCTATGTTTACAGAGGAGAACCCAAGTGGAATCACTCGAATCCATAGAGTATTCACCTCCAAACAGCCTACGCAAAAACATCGCTTGATGCAGGTCAAAGCTGGATAGTTCTTCCCATTTTCTTGTTTTGAGGTACCTACACAACTCCAAACCTAGTAATTCTTTTTCACATCTCCTCTGGTTTCAATAAACCTGATTTTAGAAGAAAACCTCAAGTCATTTGGTCTTCTAAAACCATCTAAAAGTCTACTCGGAGTACGCCTAAAATCTGAGTTTTCAAGAACAAAATAAGACATAAAAGTCTTGATGAGTTTTGCTTTATGTCTTCATGAGTCATGTTTGAATATATATATACACGTACATGTTCATACATAAAATACCAAACTATGTGAATATATTTTAAGTTGTTACAAAAATAATATTTATTTTTGGTACACTTAATAAGTCACCAATAGTGAAACATATTATTTTTTCGGAAAATATGTAAGCGTTTAGACTGGAATAATAATCACCAATGAGTCGTAAATGAAAACCCTATTTTTACTAAACAAAGGCGTACTTAACGGGATTCGTTAAGTCGGATGAACAATTTACGTATAAGACGGGTAGTCTTAACACATTAGTACCCTTGTATGATTAGGGTACGGATAGACAGGAACTCTTAGCGCACTGTTATTTGCTAGGATTTCATCGGACACAAGGTGAGTTCACGGCCCCCTTTCGCTTTTTAAAGTTT
This sequence comes from Smallanthus sonchifolius, assembly GCA_023525975.1. Classification (NCBI taxonomy): domain Eukaryota; kingdom Viridiplantae; phylum Streptophyta; class Magnoliopsida; order Asterales; family Asteraceae; genus Smallanthus; species Smallanthus sonchifolius. Next base: position 33,988,863 of record CM042045.1, read on the forward strand.
TGTAAACTGCGGGGGAGAAACATACTTACACTAAGTATTACAGTATTGTTTAATATATGTCGAAACATTGTTGTCTTATACAATTAGGAAAGCATTGCAAACATTTTTATATGATAACAAGGAAACAATACACTAACACTATGTCATACATGGTGAACAATATAGCACTTAAAGTCCCCAGAATAAAAACTTAGTAACCATTAGCTATGGACTTAGCCCAGGATTCTATGGATAGTACTATTGGGGGTGACGCCCCCGGTCATTGTTAGTCGCGCTAACCAGGGGCCAAATGGCCGAATGACCACATATTATCTTTTTCGCAGAAAAGCGAGGAGGGGCATTAAATTGTTGGGGTTTGGTTACGGTTTCATGTATGGACATAGGTATTTGTAAGACTAGCTAGCTTACGAATGGAACAATAACATTTGTTATCATATGGGTTTAGAATTATTTCTACTTATTTTATGACGGTTAAGTCATGAGCATGTTTTCAAAGGAAAACTACTTATTTTATGACGTTAAAGTCATGGGCATGTTTTCAAAGGAAAACTACTTATTTGATGACGGTTAAGTCATGTATATGTTTTTAAAGGAAAACTACTTATTTTATGACGGTTAAGTCATGGGCATGTTTTCAAAGGAAAACTACTTATTTTATGACGGTAAAGTCATGGGCATATTTTCAAAGGAAAACTACTTATTTTATGACGGTAAAGTCATGGGCATGTTTTCAAAGGAAAACTACTCATTTTTTGACGGTTAAGTCATGTCTAGTTTTTCGAGGAAAACTAACTATACTAAATTAACAAACTCTGTGAACTCACCAACCTTTGTGTTGACACTTTCAAGTATGTTTCTCAGGTAACCTTTAGCCATGGAGCAGTTGGAATAGACTAGCTATGTTGGAACAATTCCTAGTAACCGGACAGGCATAGATTATCAAGTCTCAAGTCGACCATTGAACTAGAGGGACTTAGATCATTGTATTTATTTAGTCTTAGTATTCGTATATGTAATCAAGTCTTAGAAATCACTATTACAGCTTCCGCTATCGTTTAATGAACCAATCGTTGTAACCTGTATTTATTTATTAAGTAAATAAATTTGGGGGTGTGACACTAGCAGTGAATATGAGCCCGATTCTTATTCGGATGCTGCTATACAGAGATGCACACAGGAAAGTATCAACAAGCGTCTGGGGGATAGGCAACATCAACCTAGTCTTCGTGAGATGGAAGTAAGTGCTCAGAGGCAAGTAACAGTGACAACTGCGAGCACTGAATCGAATTCTACTTAACCTTCAAAGCATCTTTATCAATGACAGAGGAGGAGGCCATTGGTAACATCTGTTGAGGCTACTACTACTATCACAGAGGAGGTTCCTGTGACAGTAACCCTCCCTGTACAATCTGTGCAGGTGGCGGTAACGACTCCAATTCTGACCGAGTCTGTCACCATCACCCCAACCACCATCCCTACCTCAATCCCCACAACCACTCTCCAACACATCAGTGAACCAAGTTTACTCATGGATTTGATTTTGATGAAATATTCACCTTCCCAACTCATCAAGCCGAAGCATAGTCGTCTAGGGGTCCTGATCCTAAAGATGCCAGGATCACTACTTTAGAGACTCAAGTTGCTGGATTACTTGAAATCACGTGAAGAATCTGACAAGCAACAGGGCCAGATAAACTCACTGATTGATGAAGTAGCCGCTTTGAAGAAACAGCAAGCGGTTGATGAAAAGCAGCGTAAGGAGCATAATGCTATAGTTAAACTGGTCTGTGATATGGCCAAGACGCTTGCTGCTCAGGGGGAGAAATTGAAAGAATTGTTGGAGAAGCAACCACCTAAGCCTAGCAGTGAAGAGGCTTGTCACTTAGTTGATCTAACTAAGGGTGATGATCAGGACAGGATCCTGAAGCCGGACCGAGTGGAATTGAGCAGCAATCGTCGGCTTTGGCGATTGTTCCAATTTCTGCCGTGCCTACGGCTGGGGGGGAGTCTACTCGGAGTGAAGGTCGAGGTGATGCTTCGGGTCATGATAAAGGAAAGTCTGTGGCTGACGTATTGAAAGATCTATCTGACGACGTGTCGGACGATGTGATCTTATTATTATAGCCAAACTATTCCAAAGTAGCACAGATCAATGCTCTCTACAATCTGGAAGAGGGAGAGATCGAGTCTGATGATGGTTGGGATGAGGAGGATGAGGATGTTGTGATTGAAGTTCCTAAGGGTTACGGGGAAGGAGAATATGAGTTTGAGGATGGAGAGATTTTCGAAGATCCATTCTTTGAAACTAATCTTGACACAGGCTCAGTCGAGCCTATAAGTACTGTTGAGGCGTCGACTGAAGCCTCTCCTACCGACCCTACACATGTGGATCCAGAGGCGCAGAAAAGTAAACATACGCCTGCAAGTTCATTAAAGGATCCGGCTCCTGTATGGCAGAAGACATCAATCATAGACAAACATGGAGCGACAGGTATGATCTTAGCTGTGAGGTTCGAGGATGACAAGAAGCTGTTTGCAATTAAGCGAGCTGGGGGGTTCAATACTTGAAACCAACCAGTGAAGTTTTCAGCTCCTTGTCAAAGTACGACCATGTGAACCTAGCAAACCAAGAGCTGCTGGGTCACTCAAATCACTCAGTAGCGATGGGTTTGTGGCAGGTTTTGCAGCGAGTGGTAAGATCTGGTGTCACACCCCAACCATGCATCTTAACCACGGGTGCGACTTAATTGACAAAAGAACACAATGGAATAAAGACATTTACTATTAAAGTTTCATAATATTAAAAAAAATCCCAATTACATAAGTTTCGAATTAAACCAAACAAATAACATGTTCAAAAGACAAGCAACTTAAAATAAGATTCTTCAATTGATATCTAGGCAAATCCTATATGATATTGACTTGACCTATCACGAGCTTAATCACCTGAAACTTGTACGAAAAACAAGTGTCAACTAAAAATAGTTGGTGAGAAATCACAGGTTTAATAAAAGTATAAGTTTGGCAAAGGTGACAATTCATATTCCAAGATCATCATATAGCACGTAATAAAACAAACACATGATTAGCAAATCCAACCTAAAATGATGAGTAACGAATAAGTGGTACAACTCGCAAGTTGCACTAATAATGAATAAGATGTCCAACCAAAAGTTGTCCATAAAGTATATGCGGTTTCCATCCTATGGCCCATATCTGTACTACCGTTGGCTTGAAAGTTTCAAGTTAAGGATTTGCAAGTTTAACGTTTATCATGTTGTGTTCATTTACTCACATACATATATGATTCGCTTGTTTTAGAATTGTTTGAAAACGTGTTTTAATGCGTGCCAACGCGTACATGTTTCCCCCAAAACGATTTGAATAAAGTGGGGCTATGAAGTCTCACCTTGAAAGCTAGACGAAATAAGAAACTTGAACGAATAGACGAGATGAATCACGGACCAGACCCTAAACAAATAAATAAACCAGTTTTAGGGTAGGTTCGATGGTTACGAGTGTTAGATAGGCGGTTCGGGTCATAAGATTAAGAATTAGTTGCAAAAATAGAGTTTTAGTTGATTTTCAGATTTGGACAGCAAAGTAGCTGAACAGAAACGGGATTGTTAAAAATATCAAACGACGTCTAAAAATTATGAAATTTTACAGGGAATTAGTTTAAATCGTCCCGAAGAAGTTTCGTTTAGAAAGTTTTTCCATTTGAGACTCGGATCATAGCCAAAATAGTCCAACAAGACAGAAGGTACTGAAAAAGGTTTCTGTCCCGTTTTGGCTACTACGGAGTCATACTTTTGAATTAGAAAACGATCCAGTTATGGTTGGAAAGGAAATTCGACGAACTACTTCGTGGAAATTGAGTTTGCTTAGATTAATTATGGTCAAGTTACGCTCAGTTAAATTCAGCACAGTTTCTGTCCAAAATCAATGGTTGCACTTAAGTGGTCCGTTTAGGGTTTTAAGATTACCGAACGCGCAAATAAAAATTAGACGAATGTTATTATGTTATTATAATACATAATATAATCAGATTAGGTTAGCCAAAATGTCCCGTGTCACCGGTCTAGCCATGATATTCACAGAAGCGTTTTGGAGAATCACAGAATGCAATCGGCATAGCCGACACGAGCAAGCGGATTCTATATTTAATTAGCGTGTGAGTTCATATAAGTGATAATATATAATAAATAACATGTTTTAAGTTAGAAAGAACATACTAAAGCATCGGCAAAGCCACTTTTGCAATAGTTGTCTTGAGGATTCGCAGAATGCGACGGCATAGCCGCCATTGCAAACGGGATCCTTTGTTTGTTAGTTGGTGATGTTAGCTTGATTTATTAGTTTGATTAAGATTATTAGAGGGTTTTTAGGGCTGAGGTTTCACATGATCAAGTGATCATGGATAGAAAATAGAAAAAGATTGAGGGGATGAAGAAAGAATAAAATAAAAAGACGGTATTCAACTTCGGAGGGTTACTTACTTGTTTGATCTTCAAACCCTTGGAATCCTCTAAGGGATTTTCGAAATCTTCAAGGTTATACTAATGGTTGAAGGGGTGTAAATATGGAATGTCTTGGAAAGCATTTTAGGGTTTTAGGGCCCTCAAATCTGCGAAATTTTCCTCAATGGGGCTGGGTTTTTTTGTGATTTCTTGCTTGGGCTAGGTTTAAGAGTAGGTGGGTTGGGTCCTAGCTTGATCCGGTTGAGTGCGCGCATTCGAAAATTGCGATTTTAAGCATTTCTAAGCGAAATTGGCAAATGTTTTCAACATTAAAGTTGATTGTCATAACAAAAAGAGTATGTTTAGCTAAAAACATTTAAGTTAAAGTTACGTTATTCGCGTATAGTAGTTGGCGATCGGTGGGCGAGAAAACGGACTTTTTGATCGTTTTTCGAATTTCAGGATTTATTTAAGAAAAGTTTTGCAAACAAACTTTGTTTTAATTAAAGAAATGAATATTTTAAACATTTAAAACATAAATTAATGTCATGTTAAACGATTTGTCGGTCGTGGACGGTACGTAGTTAACGACGGTTTAAAAGGCGAACGATCGCACGAAAGTACTAACTAGTACTTTTAAGCATCAATTCACATTGAATGGGTTGTAAGAACATGTTTGAGATGTATGGGGGTGGTTCATGTGTATTTAATGTGTCATAAAGATCAATTAAGTCTACGTGCGATCCATGAATCAATCACAGATAAGTATAAGTCTTTGAAATCAAGCATAAACGTAATGTTTCACATGTGAACTAGTATTGTAACAACGTCTGAATAGGATTTCAAGAAAAATGAAATGTCATGCGGATTTTCATTGATAAGTCTAGAATGAGTACAAGTAGTGAAAATCAGAAGTGTCACATCTGGGAAGCCTCAAGTGCCCAAGCGAGACTGGGACAAGAACGTTAGACATCCCCTGACTCATAAAAGCTTAAAGAAACTGGTATACAAGCCAGTGCTGTGTGAAACAAAGATTCCCCTGTGCAATTTATCTCAGGATATCCTCGGTAACATATGGTACTGGTACGTAGATCCTAAATCGGGCGAGGCAGTGGTGATTAGAAAGGTGTGGTCCGAGAGTGGAAGCTTAGTGCCAAGGGAACTGATCAGAGTTTTTGATGAAGTATGCTTCATAAACTTTTCTGTTAAAGATCTGAAGGAGCTAGCTGACAAGTACTGCATGTACACGGATGAGTGGACAAAGTTCCTTGCTTCTAAATACGACAATGTGATCAAGTTCTATCTTGACTACAAGAAGAAGATGGAAGCTAAAGCTGGGGAGCAGTGAAGACCGAAGACAATCCAGAGTTGTTGTCAAGGGGGAGTTTGATGAAGCACTTTTGTGTGACAAACACTCTGGATATTGTCTTAGCTTTTGTACTTGTCTTATATGTATTAGTCTTTGTATGTTAGTGTCTATATGTATTAGTTAACGAGATGTAATCACTAATGTATGTACTTGTTGTCTGTTTTCTCTAAGTGTTTTGCAAACTTAGCATGTGCGCAGGAATTACTTCATGCGTACTTAGCAAGTACGCAAGAATACTTTACGTACTTGTTAAGTACGTAGGAACAATTTGCCCTGCGCACTTGTTAAGTGCGCAGAGATCAGGTCTAGTATAAATAGGTTGTCATGACAGAAGTTATGTACGCACTCATTTGTAACATCTCTGTAACCTACAAGTTTTATAATAGACGAAGTTTGAGAGTGTTTTCGCTGTCGGTTTACTTTGTGTTACTTGATTCTCCACCTAGTCACGGGTATTCCGCACCCGGTCCGACTAGTCACACACCCACACGTAACGATCCGAGACACCCGGGGACCTACAACAAGCTCTAGTCCAGTGAGCTGACTGTCTCTTACTTCAGCCCAACATAATGGCGACCTGCACTTTCTTCCATAAAGTGCTTAAAATGGTGTTGCCTTGATACTCGTGTGGCAGCTACTGTTGTACAAAAACTCAACCAATGGCAAGGGAGTATCCCAACTGTTGCCAAATCTATCACACAGGCTCTTAGTAGATCTTCTAGGGTTTGGATGGTTCTTTCACTTTGACCTTCTGTTTGTGGGTGATAGGCAGTTAATGTTGTGCAAAGCCACATCTTTATTCCTAGTATTTTAGTTAGTTTTGATTAGTTTTCTATTCTTTTTTAGTCGTTTTGATGTACTATTGAGTCTTTGTTATGTTTAAAGGTGCTCGTGAGAATTACAAGTGAAAACCCAAAGAAACCGAGCACGAGAGAGAGAGAGAGAGAGTCGCAAGAATTTAAAGTTAAAAAGTGGAAAATTAGGTCCTCGCCATACGCGAAGATGCAGCTCCAAACCCTCGCGGTACGTGATAGAAGCAAGAATTGAGCCCGAATGTTTTGACTCTCGCGCTGCCTCGCGGTACACGAGGGCTTATAAAATGTCATAAAAAGCCCTTGCGATACCATTATTCAAGGAGTTCAATCCTTTGGCCGTCCAGAGTAGAGTTGAAGGCGATTTTGGGAGCAAGGAAGTGGAATAAAGAGCAAAGATCAAAACTTTGGACTCCTGGTTCGTTGTATTAGCGTTTTAGGTTTTCTAGTTTGAATCTTTGTGTTTGATTTATGAGTTTGATACTATGTTTTGCTTAATTACTTCTATCATGGATGTTGAGTATGATCGTAGGCTAAAACATTGGTACTGCCTAGGTCACATGATGAATACTCATAAAGTTTAGATTTTTATTCGGTTTTGGATTCTAATGTTGGTTTAATGATTTTGTAAAGAATCTTAGTTAACAATTCTGATGAATATTGCATGCTTAGATCTGATCTATGTTTAATTTCAATTTCGTATGTTGATTTTGGATGTCTTCCATCTTGATTAGCGTATCTAGATCGTAGACTATGTTTATGGTTGTTTGTATGTGTTTCTAAACATAGTGGCACACAGGGATTGGATTTAATAGTTCATTAGATTGAGTGTGTATCTTATCTCAATACCCGAGAAGTGAGAGATAGTCATTTAGTTTTCGTCATCAGGAATCCGAGTGTTAACTGTCTGCGAGGAAGTTGGTTTAGGTGTCTAGTGATTGTTGCTACTCCGAATCATAGTTTGTTATCCTGAGATTACCCCATGCATCTTCGATGTATTGTAGACAGTGAGACTGAAAGGTGATATGTCTTTTAGGTACATTATCATTGTTGGAGAGACCGAAAGGTAACCCAATATCTTGTGAGTTATTACATCTTTAGGTTCCTTAGGCGATGACACCCTGAGAGTGATTAGGGATCCACTAGGTTGTCTAGAGTTGTTTCCTTAGAAACCCAGATCCATCATAGTTTCCAGAATCGGTAGATGTTGTGCTTTACAAGTAGGATTCCGACCTAGGTGGTATTTTTCCCATCTCTGATATTTCCCTTAGATTTTACCTTGATAGCTTGACTCGACCTTGTTTTCTGCATTAGTAGCTTAATCATTAGTGTAGTAAACCTCCCATTAATCAATTATTAATCAAAGTCAGAGTCTAGTATAGTTATCATAGTGTCTATAGAGTTCTATAATCCGGTTTACCGTTAAGTTATGCTACACTCGATAGGTACACTTGCCTGTAAGTGCGGTTTAGTTCAAAGGTACTCCACGATTACCCAAATGATGACGTATCCGCTTGGGGTTTTGGGTAACTTTGTAACGAAGTCCATTGAGATTTGTTCTCACTTCCATTGTGGAATTTCTAGCAGCTGTAGTAACCTTGATGGTTTCTGGTATTCCGTTTTAACCTTGGCGCACGTTAGATATTTACCGACGTATGTGGCAATTTTGGCTTTCATGTTCGGCCACCGGTAGTTTGTCTTGAGGTCTTGATACATCTTGTCAGAACTAGGGTGAATTGAATAACTTGACTTATGTGCATTGTCGGATTTAATCTCAAACAGTCTCTCCATGCCTCGTAGGCCTTCATTTTCCAAAATTTCCTACTTGAGAGCCTCGAGCTGAGCGTCACGTATCTGGGTAGGTAGATTCGTGTGGAATGTCAAGGTTAACGCTCGTACTCGATGCGGTTTAAGTTGCTACTTCCTACTTAAGGCATCGGCAACAACGATTGCCTTTCCCATATAGTAACGGATTGCGCAGTCGTAATCATTAAGCAATTTGACCCATCTGCGCTGGCGAATATTGAACTCCTTTTGATCGAATTTGAGTTGAAGACTCTTGTGGTCAGTGAAAACCGTACATTTGGCTCCGTATAGATAATGTCTCCAAATTTTGAGTGCAAAAACCATAACTCCCAATTCCAAGTCATGGTTAGTGTAGTTCTTCTTGTGCACCTTGAGTTGTCGTGAAGCATATGCGATAACCTTCTCTCTTTGAGTCAGTACACAACCGATTCCTTGGTGTGACGCATCGCAGTAGACCATGAAATCGTCATTTGCCTTAGGTAGTGCTAAGATCGGTGCAATGCAAAGCTTCTGTTTGAGTAACTGAAATGCTTCTTCAGTTCTTTTGTTCCAATGATACTTCACGCCTTTCTGTGTCAAAGCAGCTAATGGTTTCGCAATCTTTGAGAAGTTTTTGATAAACCTCCTATAATATCCGGCAAGACCCAAAAATTGTCGTATTTCGGTTGCGGTTTTGGGTGTTCGCCAGTTTCTTATTGCTTCAATCTTGGTCGGATCAACGTGTAAGCCCATCTTGTTTTCCATGTGACCTAGGAAATTCACTTCTCTTATCTAGAAGTCGCACTTTGAAAACTTAGCATACAACTTCTCGGTTTTAGTAACTCTAAAATAAGTCTTAGGTGTTCTGCCTGTTCCTCCTTGCTGCGAGAGTAAATCAAGAAGTCTTCGATGAACACAATAACAAACTTGTCTAGATAGGGTTTACACACACGGTTCATAAGATCCATAAATACTACGGGTGCACTGGTCAAACCGAATGGCATAACCAAAAACTAGTAGTGTCCATATCGAGTTCGGAATGCCGTCTTGTGTATATCCTCCTCTTGGATTCTCAGCTGATGATATCCTAACCTTAAGCCGATCTTGGAGTAACAACGCGATCCTTGTAGCTGGTCGAACAAATCATCAGGGGATATATGTTCTTGATGGATACTTTGTTCAATTCCCTATAGTCGATGCATATACGAAATGATCTGTCTTTCTTTTTGACGAATAATACAAGCTCTCCCATGGCGAATGACTCGGTCGGATAAAACTTTTTTCTAGCAACTCCTGTAGTTGGTTCGATAATTCTTGCATTTCTGACGGTGCTAGTCGGTACGGTGACCGCACTATCAGTGTAGCTCCTGGGGTAAGGTCGATTCGGAACTCGACTTGTCACTGCAGTGGTAATCCGGGTAAGTCTCCGAGGAAAACTTCTGGAAAATCACGAACAACTAGTATGTCCTCGACCTTGCTTTCTTCTAGCCGGTTCTCTGTTACATGAGCTAAGATGGTATAGTATCCTTTCCGTAAATACTTCTTGGCTTTCATACATGAGATGATATTCAGAGGAATTCCGCACTTTTATCCTTGAATCAAAAGTGTTTCTCCATTCGGTAGGGGAAGTTTGATAACCCAAACTATGTCATTTATCTCATGCACTGAAAACTCATCATAATCCACTAGATCAACAAAGTTTACATGTCTATAACATATTGTCTTCCTATAAACTTGGTGAAATATCCTCCATGGTGTAACTTCACTGAGAACAATGTAGGATTTTCACCTACATAAAAATCAAGCAAAATATAAGAAACAATGTTTGTAAAGTACATTCAATACTAAACGTAGAAAAATGTTCAAGCATGTAGGGTATACTTACCATATAGATGGTAAGGATCGACGTTATTGTCTCCTAGATCACGAACAAACCAGAGCGATAACACCATAGCAGCGACCAAAATGAGATAATCAGAGTTCAAATCTCGCAAGCTATTTAGTGCACTCGTTCAAGAAATAATCGATGAGTGTGCAGGTAGAAACCCTAGGGCTTAATTTGGAGATGGAGTTGGAGGTATGGGACTGAATGAGGACGTTTGAATATTAAAGGGTTTTTTGGTTAGGAAGATGAAAGAGAAAAAAAGAATGACTAAAATGCCCCTCACGTGAGGGGCACATGTCTGCAAATTAATGGGGACATTGGATGGCGTTAGAGTGGGGTACTTGATTGGAAAAATTGGTAGACCACATGATGCAAAAATTCCAATTGAAACCTTTGGATTCAAAGCGATTATTTGACCAAACCATAGGGACGCTGTAAGACCCCAACCCGGGCATCCTACAGTTAGTTCACATAATGGGTTATTCATTTTAAAATGTATCAGTTATCAATTTAACTACAACGGAAGTCTTTCGAAAAACGCTAATTTTCATGTTATCACACTTACCTCACGAATGCCCACACACCAATCCAAGTAGCACCGCTCCCAATCTAAGATACATCAACCATAAGCTCACCTGCAAAATGTAACACATGGATAATTCCCAAGTGAAATAATGGCTAAAAATATCAAAAGTCAAAAGTTCAGGGTTAAACTATAAGTTTTCAAAATTGAGGGACTAGAAATGAAAAATCTGAGAATAAGGCGGATATCGGACCGATATCCAATCCCATATCAGTCTGATATGTGTGGAAGAAGGAATGAACCAGAAGATGACGCGTGTCCAGTGACTCATCCGGACTCATGGTCCGATAGCGGACCGACATCTAGGTCATAATGGTCCAACATGGACAGATGACCAATAGCGGACCAACATCTAAGTTATAGCGGTCCGCCACATAGGCCTGAAGGCAAAATTTTGGCTGGAGTCGGTAGCGGACCGACATCCCCCTGGATAACGGTCCGCTACGGGTCCGATTTCACCACATAAATAGATGGATCAATTTTCGATCTTAGCACACACTCACACCTTCCAAAACACACACTTAAGCTCTGGTAGCCCATTTCCCGAAGTTCTGATCTGCTCCCGAGAGTCCGGCTCCTCGCAATTTGTCCACAAATAGTTAGATAGTGCGTAGGTAAGGTTTCTGAACACCCTGAGGTTTCTTTGTGTAAACCTGATATAGGAATATTGATTATGATAATGTCGGATATGATCTAGGGTTCTGTTGAAGTGTTGATTGTTATATTCGATATATGAGGAGGTTCTGTTTGAGGCGAGTTCCTCTAAACTGTGCTCAATGAAATGTTTTGTAAATGGTTTTGTATCTGAGATCCCAATGTTTTCTGTGCATATATCCTATAATAAGTACTATTTATGGCCATGATTGGGGTGGGACCTAGGGACAAGATTGATCATCTTGGACAGTTCTGGTACGTATGGGACCAGCAAGCCTGTATGGTTTCTGTATATATATATATATGTTGTAGACTCGAAATCTAAGGGCGATTCTAGGTGATAGGTTGGACAGGATGATTGTAATTCCCATACGGGGTATTCATTCTCGATCAGGGATACACGTAAAGATAATTTTTTTTATGAACTCACCAGCGTAAGCTGGTCCAAAATGTTTTCAAATGTTTTTGAGCACAGGTGAACCCTAGCTGGTAGCTGGCATTCCAGGAGGTGTACAAAGGTTGGAAATAGGGATGACTGAGGGCAGGTCCCTGGGTGACCATAAGGCTTGAGTGATTGGCATGATTCTTCATGAGCTATAAGTCCAGAGTTTGATTATGTTGTATTTTGCTAGTCAGTCCCTATTGTACAAACTTTATATTATGAAATAAAGGAAAGTTATTACGTAAGTCTTCCACTGTGTTTTTGTTATCAACGTCACTGTAACTAAAAGGTGACCTTCACCGGTATGTAGTTATCTGACGAACGGAATGTTCTGTCTAGGAAAGAGCGGTGTATAAATCTCTCCTAGACCCGTCGCTCTTACCTGGGAACATATCTGTTGGAGGTACTAATCTGGTAGATGATTGTCCTGTGTTACGAGTGTGACAAGTTGGTATCAGAGCCGCAGTTTAAGGGATTTAGATACTAATAGGAAAGATTAGTATCTAGATTTAAACTAGGAGCTCCGAGAATAGCTGGAATGCCATCATATATAAGTTGAGATGCGGATTGTCATTATAAATATAACAGGAGATGTAGAGAAAACAGATATTACGTACATTCTTGACCAAATGTCTTTAATTTCTGATTTTCTGGATCATAACCGGTTATACGAATTCTGATGTCATACATACATAGGTAACAATGGTTGGAAGAGGAAGAGGAAGACGTAGAGGAACAGGTCGTACTCTAGTTACTAGGAGCCGTAGGCAGGCCGAACTTAATACCAATACTAACGACCATTACGAAACAAACGAGAATGACAATAATAACGATCCTCATGCTGAGGAGGTAGTTATGTCTGAGGCACAATTTCAAGATGCCGTGGCATGTAAAGTCACTAAGGCTTTACGAAACACGTTACCCGGATTGTTAGATGAAGTTCTTTCAAGGAGAATGGGTACTGGAACTGCTGGAGGAGGAACAAATAACAATATCGGAAGAGAAAATGGAAATGCCAATACTAGCTCAGTAACAAGGACTGAGAATCATGAAGGATGTATTTGCAAATCCTTCGAAGGCTGCAAACCTAATCCATTTTATGGCAAGAAGGGAGTCATTGATACTACTCAGTGGATCACAAAGATGGAAGCGGTGATCAAGCTGAGTGAATGTAGAAGTGATCAGGCAGTCAAATTTGCTGCCAGTTCTTTGGAAACCACTGCATTAGACTGGTGGGAGTCTATGAAATAAGCCAAAGGAGGGTATGTGGTGGAAAACATGAAATGCAACGAATTCAAGGAACTGATTATGCAACTATTCTACCCTCAAAATAAACTTGATAAACTTAAGGAGGAGTTTTAGCGTCTGGAGGGTGGAACAATGACGCATCTGGATAATGCGACAAAGTTTGATGAAATGTCAAAACTTGTGCCACGTCTAGTGACACCTGAACCCCAAAGAATCAAACATTTTATTAGGGGTCTAAAGGTGCGTACCTTGGTGAAAACCGCTGCACCACAAAAATGGATTCGGCTTTAGCATTGAGCGCCACAGTTTACGATGATGTGGCAGCTTAAGAAGCCAAGGAGAAGGCTGAGAAAGCGGTAGAGGTAAAACCTATAGAAACAAAGAGAAAGAGTGAAGAGGTGATGTATCGGTTTAAATCGAGAAATTTCAACTTCCCTAGAAGAGACGGAAATAATGCATTTAGAAATCCTCAAGACATGAGATGCGGTAAATGCCAGAAGTCAGGGCATGTTTCAATGAATTGTCCATCATTCAAATGTTACAATTGTAATGAGATAGGACATCTAGCAAGAAACTGTTCCAAACCGATTCAGCAGAAGCCCGAGGGAGGGGCTAAAGGTCGAGTATTCATGATAGGTGAAGGAAGAAAGAACGACAATGCCAAAGTGGTAGCTGGTACGTTCCTAATTAACGATAGTTATGCTAAAATCATGTTTGATACGGGAGCAAATAGAAGTTTTGTTTCAGATGCCTTTAGTTTGTATTTAGGCATGAAACCTACTCCACTTGAGCATGCTTACGTAGTTGAGACATCAAGTGGTGAGCAGATCAGGATAATCGAATCGTATGCGAATTGCAAGATGACTCTGGGCAATGAAAATTCAGTTATTAAATTGATGCCAATGAGTATGAGCAAGTACGATGTTATCATTTGAATGGATTGTTTAAACCAATACCATTCTCAGATCGATTGTGATCAACGGATTGTTAGGATTTGTAGGCCTACCAGAGAGTCTATGTTGATACATTATGATAATGATGAAAATAAGATTGAAACAATTTTTGTAGCTAAGACTAAGAAATGTATGAATACGGGATGTAATGTATTTATAGTTTATGCTTTAGACTCTAAACCCGAACGGCAGATTGCAGACATTCCTGTAGTATGCGATCAACCGGATGTATTTTCGGAAGAATTACCTGGTCTACCCCGGATAGACAAACCGAATTTCGAATCGAACTCATTCCTTGAGCCAAACCCATGGCTAAGTCACCCTATCGTTTTGCACCTTCAGAATTGAAAGAGTTAATGGAGCAGATTCAAAAATTATTAGACAAAGGTTTTATACGTCTAAGTACTTCACCCTGGGGAGCACCAGTCTTGTTCGTAAAGAAGGACGGAAGTATGCGTATGTGCATAGATTATAGAGAACTAAAAAACTCACGGTGAAGAACAAGTATCCATTACCAAGGATAGATGATTTTTTCGACCAGTTGCAAGGAGCAAAATACTTTTCGAAGATAGATCTTAGATCTGGATATCATCAATTGAAGGTATAGGAGGAAGATGTACCTAAGACTACCTTTAGAACCCGAATGGACACTACGAATTCTTAGTTATGTCATTCGTTCTAACTAATGCTCCCGCAACATTTATGGACCTAATGAACCTAGTTTGCAAACCATTCTTGGATAAGTTCGTTATAGTGTTCATAGACGATATCCTCATCTACTCCCGAACTCAGGAAGATCATGCCAAACATCTTCAGATAATCCTGGAAACCATCAGAAAAGTTGTACGCTAAGTTCTCCAAGTGCGAGTTTTGGAAACAAGAAGTACAATTCTTAGGGCAGGTCATAAATCACGAGGGAATCCAAGTAGATCCAGCCAAGATTGAAACTATTATGAAATGGGAAACTCCAAAGACGCCAACTGAAGTTCGAAGCTTTCTTGGTCTAGCAGGATACTACCGAAGGTTCATTCAAGATTTCTCCAAGATCGCTACTCCACTAACTACTCTTACACAGAAGGCAGTAAAATTTGAATGGGGTGAGAAGCAAGATTAAGCATTCAAAACCCTTAAACAGAAACTGTAGGTCCCCATGGCACGTCTACGGATCGATCTCATGATAAGATGTGACGTTTATTCGGAGTGCGGAATCCAACGAGTCAACGTTTATACGCATAAAAGACAAAGCAAACAATCAAGTAAATAAACTTCTCAATTAGTATTCCAATCACAATGATGTTTACAGACTCAATCGGACTTCTCTCTGATTCGTTCTGGTTCGATATAACTGACTCTGTAAACACACGTATATATAACCAACTGACATGATATAAGCGAACTTATTAAATTCGCTTCTAACAGCTTAAGTGAACTTAACAAGTTCGCCTCAGTTATACCTAAGCGAACTTATTAAGTTCGCCTCTGATAGAAGTTCGCCTCTAGGCTATACTTGTAAAACACTTAGTGACTTTTAACATTTACATAACAAAAACATAAAGACATAAAATCTAACTATTACAAGCTTTTGTCATTCCAATCTATGTCCTAACAGACTCCCCCTTGACAATAGCTTTATCTTCAGTCTTTAACTTGATCCCTTCCAGTTATCTGGTAGTCTGCTACCAGTATGCACTCCATATCTTCTGCATATCTCCAAAACTCTTTTGTACTGTAGACCTTGTTCTCTCCAAACATCAGTGTACATGATCTCATTCTTTCTCAGTGTCCTTTGATCTTTCTTTGAAAAATTAATAAGATTCATTGCGTCATAGAAACTCACAATGACCTTTTTATCTTTATCTTCAATCCTTGCTTCACAGGTATTAACATCAACATACCACCATTTCATATTCCCAAGAAAGTCTTAAGGAATCTTCTTTAATGGTATCTTGTGAATAGCACGCACTGGTTTATACTTGTATCTCCATGTCACTTTCCCAGTCTTTGGATCTGTGTTCTTCACTCTCTTTCCCTTTTGTGGTTTCAGCTGATCATACTTTCCTGAACTACCTTCTTTCTTGATAAAGTTTGCTATCACATCAGCCAAACCATTCTTCGATCTATTAATGCGTGGCTTTGAAGCTAGACCATTTATTTCACACCTCGACAAGGTATTGAAATATTTGATCCTCGGCTTTAAGTATTGAACACCGTCAGATCGTTTGATTGCAAATAATTTTGATTCATCATCATAGAACCAACTTATGATCCTTCCTACACACTGCTCTTTATTCACATATTTCTCTTTCTGAGCAGGTTGTGCTGGAGACTTGGGTAGCACCTTCATCCAACTGTTTACAACTTCTCTCCACTATTCTCTTGTCATCCCTGTATCTTTGTACATCACAGGTTCTTCATTAACCTTCGGAGACTCAGTGTGAGTAGTTTCAGTTGAATAGTCTCATCATCAGTATCTATCTTTGAATCAGCAGTGTCTTCAGGCAGTGTGATGTCTTCACCAGAGTCCATAGAATCTGTTACTCCTTCATAAGTGAATTCAGGAATAACATCATCCTGGATGAAGTTATACGGCACTTTAAGACCATCACAACCTTCATAGGTGACACTATCTTTATCTTTCTCAATCTCAATCTCTACTATTTCTCCTTCTTCTATCTCATTATCCGACATATCATCTTCCATTTCATTGAATAAATCATCAATGTCATCAAGACATGCAATCTTTTCAGCTTCCTCTTCTTCTGAATCTTGAAAGAACTCCAATAATAGAATTTCTTCTTCATTAGTACCAGAAGTATCTTTGTCTTTGTTTCCTTCAAGTGATTGTGATGTCGACTCCCCCTGAACCCTAGATATAGGATTAGCGTTAGTGTATTGACGATCACCCTCAATATTTCCAGCAGGATCATTGTCTTCATCATCACGTCTTTGAATAGACTCTGTGTGACAAGTATCAGGTATCCTCAACTCCCCCTGAGCGTCAAGACGCTGAACGAGTTTGGACACTAATGCTTGCATGTCAGCAATCTGTTGAGCTTGAGTCTGAATCACCAGCTGCCGGTGTGAATTAGTAAACACAAGAGTGTTTACCTGTGTTTGTAGAGAAAGCACTTGAGATTAAAGAAAAGTAATCCTTTCAGAATCAGAAGGCTTTGACGGACCAGCCGACGATTGTGGAATAGAAGGACTTGAAGTAGTCGGAATAACTAGAGGAACAGGAGAAATCACTGGAGATGGATCCTTAGATCTTGGAGGAGTAATTATCAAAGAAGCAACAAAATTAGCATCCTCGACTCCCTGAGAAGATTTTGCAGCAGCAATCGAAGCAGACATCAACTTTTGATGCGTAGGATCTGGATTAAAGTCACTATCAGTGTCAGTACTCTCATCGACCAAAGATCTTTTGCCAAGTACTGATCCGGAAGGAGGATCCCGAACAGACTTTCTTCTTGGTCGTCTGGCTTGAGATTTAATGTGTTTGCCAGCATTAGCCAGTGGAATTGTAGCCAACCGTTCATAATGACCTGAGGAAAAATCCCTAGAGTCATCAGAATCAGAGCTTTCATTAACCGATAATATCGTATCACTTGAGCTGGAACTAGAATCATCATCAGTCACCATATTTCCTTCAGCTTCTGGAATTGGCGAGTTCACAGCTTCATCAACAAAATCATCCATGTTCATTCCTAGATCTTGATTAGGATCATGAACGACCTCTTCTTGAACTGGTTCCTGAATAGGTATTTCAACTTCAGCTTGTGGAATAGGAACATGTTCAGGAATAGGAATTTGTGGTTGTACGGGAACTTGTATTTGTGGAACTGGTATCTGTTGTTGTTGAACTTGTATTTGTGCGGGTTGTTGTGGTTGTTGCTGTTGTTGTTGTTGAACATTTAAGCCTTGAGCTTGAGCAATTTCATCAGGATGAAACCAGTTGTCATTCAGTGGTGCAACATAATCAGGATTGATTAAGTGCCCAAACAATGGAGTATTGACTGGAATCAAAGCAGCATTCTGCTGTTTCACCTTCGTGCAGTCGGTAAAGATACGCTTTGACATTGGAGTCAACGTTAATCTTATTGGATGTTGTGGAAGATCCGGAATAAGGTGATTGAGAATCATTTGAATAAAACGAGGATACATCAAGAATCCTTGACCTTCAGCTGGATTAATCTGCATGACCATCTCCCGATAGAAGTAAAGTTGAAAATTGAATCTCTTATTCAATGTTAAAGCCACCATAGCAGTTTGAAGAGCCATCTTCAATCCATCAGTACCAGCTTTGCGAGGAGAGATGCATTGAATAATCACAAGCATGAAATACCTCCATTCACCAACTAATCCACCTTTCCGTGCTTGGGTATCATTTTGTTTCCCACGATATCCCATTCGTTGAAAACAACCCAGAATAAGAGTGCCTGGATAAGATAATGGATCTTCAGCATTACCACCCAAATCAAGAGCAGCACGAATCGTCTCTTCAGAAATTGCAATCTCGGTATTATTAACAGTGGCACGAAGAACATGAGGTTCAACGTCCGTATCTTGATGCACAGTATCCCAAAATTGTTGTATGTACACGAGACTTATGTAAGGATCAGCAGATAAAGCAACATGAAGACGTGATCTGTTCAAAAATCCTATAATACCTTGAAAATTCATAGCCTCGGACATGTTCGGATCTAACAATGCCACTTGATTATTTTTATATTCGACACGTCGAGCCATCTGAAACATTTGGACAACAAACATATTAGAAAAAATAACGAATACAAACAAAACAAAACAACAAAGAAATTTTTTTTTTTTAAATTATCAAACAAAAAAAAAAATTTACAAGTCCAAATCCTCACTGTCCCCTAGGCGAACTTAATAAGTTCGCTTAGTAGAGGCGAACTTATTAAGTTCGCCTGACAAGTTCGCTTGGAACAAGTTCGCCTGAACCAGTGACGTTTCAATTTCAAACACAGACAATAAAAAATCAGCGAATCGAGATAACATCATGGAATAAGCATTGAATATCAGTCGAATATCAATTTATAACCAAATCGGATGATCAATTTTATAAATCTGGTCACAATTAGGTCAAAATCCGTCCGTTGAAAGTGTCGACGGAAACCGAGATGAAAAGCATCAAATACTCACAATTTACCAGATGAAATTCAACGAAATTACATTGGTTGAATTCGCAATTCAATTTGGATTAAGACAGAACCGGTAAACAACTCCAACAACAACGTTTAAGAATTTCGGAAAAATTGCAGTTAAGTTCGCCTAAAAATGAAGAAGACGATGAACTGATAAGTTCGCTTGTTCTAGATCCTTAAACCCATTAAGTTCGCTTAATTAGGCGAACTTGTTAAGTTCGCTTAACAAGCCTTCGGTGAACAAGATAAGTTCGCTTCACCGCTAAGTTCGCTTCACCCCGGATAATCAGATTAAGTTCGCTTCACTGTTTTTAAGCGAACTTATTAAGTTCGCTTCACTGTACACAGGCGAACTTAATAGCTTTTCAACCTTTTTGCCTTGAACAAAAATTTTTTTATCAACTTCAACCTGTCAAATCTTGAACTTCCGTCAGCAACACGTATGTGATCCAATCCCGAACAATTTTAATACAAGTTTAGAATTTTCATGGAAAATAAAAAACAAAATCTTTTTGAATTTTATCTATACAAACGGAATCACATATTTTTGAATTTTATCTGAATAAACTGAAATCACATATTTTTAGTTTTTATCTGTACAAACAGAGACACATATTTTTGAATTTTATCTGTACAAACAGAAACACATATTTTTGAATTTTAATCATCATGAGCAAGAAGATCATATCAGTATTCAATTAATTCATCACACATTTTAGCAATAACAAAGTGTAACCTATAGTATGAAACCATTCAACTCAGTTTTGTGCACTTTGCATCTTTTTTTTATTTTGAAGCTCATTCAATTTGAATAATATTTGAAATGATACGCGATAAATTTCAAAGTAAATAAGATCAGGTTATAAAATGCTCTTTTATTTATACCGAATTTGAAATATAAAGCATGAATTCTTAAATTTGTCAATATTATATTATTTGAAACTATAAGCGTTTATTCTCCAAATTCATGTGATTTAGTACCATTTAGATGAAAAACATCATGTACCCCACATATATCCCAAACAGAAATATAAATTGCATTATCTTCAAGACATATACAGTTAATGTTAAGATTAGATCAATATCCAAGATGAAATTATCTCTTTTAGCACAAGTATAAAAGCAGATCCCAAAGGATATAAGAATCATGATGATTCAGAATCAAGAGATTCTAATGGATTGGCTGTTTAATGAGAATCAACAGATTCAGGTATGAGGATCCAACTATTATCTGGATAAAATTCAATGGAATCAGACTAGATGATGTATCTAACTGATCCAAGGGCGAATATATGTTTCAACAGATTTTGAAAGCATATCTTAGTTCAGCAACACCTTTCATGTTTTTCGGGGCATGGGCAGTGAAGTGAAATGAAATATATTTGTGCTAAAGTAATAATTCGATAGTGGTCTCATGAAATTCTTTATAACTATATATTCTTTATCTGATAATGATCTTTTACACACACACAGGCATATAATGGATTTAAATCACAGATGTAATCATATTATATTTAATTTTCACACTACTATTAGTTTCAAAACGCTTTTAGCCTATTGATAATTCAAGTTTCAAATTTTATACACAAATTTTAAAACAAATTATCAAGAATAGAGCATTCACAACACTATCATTTCTTATTTATGCAGACTTTGAAATTTAGATCAAAACAACTTATTTTAATCAATCATATATCAAGGTCTACTAAGGTTGTGTGAAATGAACTAATCACTGATGTACTATCATTTCTTCTCTAACCTCAAATGATGTCAAATTTTATATTTTTCAATTTGTTTTGACTTTTATAAATTACACTTTATGACTGAAAATGTAAATGCAGAAATGTAATAAAGCAATAAAATAACTAAAAAAAACAAAATTTTCCATGAAATTCTGATTTTGAAAAGCTTTTATTCGGGATTGATCATACCAATCATTTTAATTAGGAATTCAAACCTGGTACGATCAAATGCCCTGGTAAACAAATCAGCAAAATTATCTTCAGTGTGTACCTTGACCAGCTCAATCAACCTTTTCTCTGCACAATCACGTATAAAATGATATTGAATTTCGATGTGCTTAGTTTTACTATGTTTAACAGGATTATTCGTTATGGACATAGTAGCATTATTATCAATAAGCATAGGGGTTCCTGTGAAATTTAAACCGTAATCTCTCAATTGCTGTTGTATCCACAGGATCTGTGAACAACAACTTGCAGCAGCGATGTATTCTGCTTCGCATGTTGAAATCGAGACTGTGGTTTGCTTTTTGCATTGCCAGGATACAAGTCGATTACCTAAGAACTGGCAACCACCTGTTGTAGATTTCCTGTCTAGACAACAACCACCAAAATCAGAATCAGTATAAGCATTGAAATCAAAGTTAGAACCATGAGGATACCATAGCCCTAAACGTTGTTTTCCTTTTAAATACCGAAAGATTCTTTTCACAGCAATTAAGTGAGATTCTTTTGGCTTTGCCTGAAATCTGGAACAGATACACACGGCGAACATTATATCCGGCCTTGAAGCGGTTAAGTACATGAGGGATCCAATCATAGCTCTGTAAAGTCGACAATCCACATCTTTTCTTTCCGGGTCAGAATTCAACTTATGATTGACCGGAATTGGAGTATCGTATGGGGTACAGTCCTCCATCTTGAACCGGCTCAAGATGTCTTTGACATACTTGGACTGATGAATAAAGAAACCATCTTCCTTTTGATTTACTTGTAAACCTAAGAAAAATGATAACTCTCCCATAGCAGACATTTCAAATTTCGACTTCATAACACCCTCAAAGTCTTTGCACAACCCTTCATTTGTCGAGCCAAAAATAATATCATCCACATAAATCTGTACCAGTAGGTAATCTCCCCCTGATTTCTTTATGAATAAGGTCGAGTGTATCTTTCCACGAACAAAGTCATTTGCCAAAAGATGTGTGGATAAAGTCTCATACCACGCACGAGGAGCCTGATGAAGACCATAGAGGGCCTTATCAAGCTTGAAAACCATGTTCGGATGAAGCGGATCTTCAAACCCCGGCGGCTGACATACATAGACTTCCTCCTTGACCTTTCCATATAAAAACGCACTCTTGACATCTAATTGAAACACCTTAAAACCTTTAAAAGAAGCAAAAGCTAGAAACAGCCTTATAGCTTTGAGCCTCGCAACCGGCGCATAAACCTCGGTGTAATCAATTCCTTCCTGTTGATTAAAGCCCTGGACAACTAATCTTGCCTTGTTGCGTACCACGACACCGCGATCGTCTTTCTTACATTTAAACACCCATTTTGTTCCTATCGGATACGCACCCTTCGGAAGATCAACAAGATTCCAAACCTTAAGTTTGTCAAATTGAGCAAGTTCTTCCTGCATAGCTTCTATCTAGTTGTTGTCATTTAAAGCCATCTCAACATTCTTGGGTTCAACCTACGAAATAAAGCATGAATGTGAGCAAACATCAAGAACACTAGAATCTTTAATGCAAGTATACAAACAAGTATTGTCAACAAGAGAACGTGTTTTCACTCCATCCTGTAAATTTCCAATTATATTCGTCACCGGATGATCTTTGAGCTCCTTGATGGATGCAACCTCAGGCACCTACAACACGTCAACTTGAGTAGATTCAGATTGCTAAGAATAATCTTGATTAATTGGAATAGCCGAGTCTAAATTTGTAGGAATCTCCCCCTGAGCCTGTGTTGAAGGTAATGGATCATCACCCAACAACGGATCAGCAGAAGAATCTTGAAAAATAGCATTATCCTCCTCACTCTCTGAATCTTGTGGACCTGAACAAGAAGCAACATTAGGATCGGGAGCAAAAGTAGATGGAATCGATGAATTTGGAACTGCATTTGGTAAAAATCCATTGTGCTGTGCATCCTGACAAGAATCATAAAGAACAGCAGCATCTTCATTAGAAATATCAGAAGGTAAATGAAAAGACTTGAATAAGTTTTCATAATCAAATGCCCAATCCGAACCAATCGCCATTTGTGGTAAAGACCGGTTTGAACAGTCAATATGGAACCATTCTTCAACTTGGCGCGTCTCTTTGTTATAAACCCTCTTGGTTGTTGAATTAGCCACATACCCTAGAAAAATCCCTTCAATAGCCTTCGCACTGAATTTTGTTGGGACATCTCGAACTTTCAACAGGGTGCAAGGATTACCAAAAGGTAGTAAATATTCCAGATTCGGCTTTTGATTATTCAGCAACTCGTAGCAAGTCTTGTGTCGCTTGACGGTCAAGACCCTGTTCAAAACGTGACACGCGGTATTCACAGCTTCAGCCCAAAAGGTGACTGGAAGCTTAGAATCTGCAAGCATCGTGCGAGACGTTTCGACCAACATCCTGTTCTTTCGTTCAGCGACACCGTTTTGTTGAGGAACATATGGCGCACTGAATTCATGATGAATTCCTTTTTGTAGACAGAATAAGCCCATTTTGCTATTCTTAAATTCGCTGCCATTGTCACTCCTGATTCTTCTTACTTTCAGATTGAATAAATTCTCCAAACCCAGGATTAAGTATTGCACCAACTCAGTGGTTTCAGCTTTAGAAGAAAGAAACTTAACCCAAGAAAATCTGAAGTAATCATCAGTTACTACCAAGCAATACGATTTCCCACCGATGCTCCTGATACTGATAGGACCAAACAAATCCATATGCAGCAACTCCAAAGGAGTTACGATAGAATTCGTCGATTTAGATTTGTGAGATTTCCGTCTTTGCTTCCCCTTCTTGCAAAGAATACAATCATCAGGAACTGAGAATTTCATCTTTGGAATACCAAGAACCAAATCATTCCTAACAATGTAGTTCATCTTCCTAAAGTTAATGTGAGCTAGCTTCCTGTGCCACAATATTGAATCAGATTCCGACGCCTTGGAGAGTAAACATGTTGGAATTGAATCCGTTGTAGTGGCGACACTCATGTCAAGAACATACGTGTCATTTCTCCTCGGAGCCTTCATAAGAATCCATTCATCAGGAATCACGAAGCCCGGTTTCAAAATATAGCATTCAGCATCGTTGAAATGGAAGAAAAACTTCTTGTCACAGACTTGTGATACGCTTAAAAGATTGTGTTCCAGCTGCTCAACATAATTCACCTTTTCAAATTTGACTTTGTCATTCTTTAACGTACCCTGGCCAGTTATGTACCCGCCTTTATTGCCCGCAAAAGCGACATCTATCAATTTGTTTTACATCCTCAAGCAATCTAACATTCCCTGTCATATGTCGAGAGCAACCACTATCCACATACTGTGAGGCCCCTTTCCCGGGAGGCCTCACGTATTGGATTTACTCATCAACAAATAGAACTTAATCATAAGACATTCTTTAACACAGCGGAAACGATTTAAAACTTTAACATACGCAGCAGAAACACATAACATGTCTAAACATAACTTGCCAACATACAAACTGAAACTTGTCTGAATCAACTAAAACAATAACATAGACAGGATGCCAGACTCTGGTCTTCGGGTAACTCTTCTCGCCAAGCCAAGCATCCACTTCCATCTACTGCCACCTACACTTAACTGATGTGCATACTAAAAATCAGCAACGCTGAGTGAGTTCTAACGTTTACTTTAAATCAATTTTACAAAAGATTTACTAAAACACATATACTGCCATTAAGGCTAAACTTGACACTTTACTTTTCAAACATATATACTGCCATTAAGGCTAACTTAACACACTTTACTTTTCAAACATATATACTGCCATTAAGGCTAACTTAACACACTTTACTTTTCAAACAGTTTAAAACGTATAATAAACCGTCAATTCCTCTTTACTGTACTGCCCTCATGGCTTACATCCATGAACCGACAAGTACCTGGTCAATGCCCCCATGATCAACGATCATGAACCGACAATACCGCTTATCCGTCAATTCCTTGTCACTACTGTACCGCCCCCATGGATTCATCCATGAACCGACGAGTACCTGGTCAATGCCCCCATGATCAACGATCATGAACCGACAATACCGCTTATCCGTCAATTCCTTGTCACTACTGTACCGCCCCCATGGATTCATCCATGAACCGACGAGTACCTGGTCAATGCCCCCATGGATTCATCCATGAACCGACAATACCCTGGTCAATGCCCCCATGGCTCACGTCCATGAACCGACAATACCGCTTAACGCTAAGGGGAGGTTGCGTGGACCTCCCGAGCAACCGCCGTCACTCATCCCAGTTGTACAACCGTTAACGAACCACAAAGGTTCTTACTAATGGGTAGAACCCATATCTGACATCTTGTACAAGTAACATCTGTCCCAAGGACCTTTATAGCTGGTACATATTCCCGAAGGAAAACTGTTCACTTTACTGTTCATAAATATTTCTGTAAATCTTGCTCATAACTTAACATATATCATGCCTTTGTTTATGTATATAAAAATATAGTAAACGCTTGCCAAATGATATATCTTTGCTTTTACTGAAACATATCTTATCATAAAAAAATACATCTTACTTTCTGAAACATAGCTTATCATATATATCATGCCTTTGTTTATGTATATGAAAATATAGTAAACGCTTGCCAAATGATATATCTTACTTTACTGAAAACATACTAGCACATATATCATGCCTTTGTTTATGTATATGAGAATATAGTAAACGCTTGCCAAATGATATATCTTTCTTTCTAAAACATAGCTTATCATAAAATACATCTTGCTTTCTAAAACATAGCTTATCATAAAATACATCTTGCTTTCTAAAACATAGCTTATCATATATATCATGCCTTTGTTTATGTATATAAAAATATAGTAAACGCTTGCCAAATGATATATCTTACTTTGCTGAAAAACATACTTTTGCCTCTTTTAAACCTTTCACTAAAACATAGCTTTTCTCTTCAGTTTATAATATATAAAATATAATAAACACTTTACACTAAGTATGCACACCACCCCTAAAGAAGGCAAAAAGGGGATTAGAACTCACCTGGTATCTTAGCTGGTATGATCTACCGGATCTCACTCAATCTAAACAATCATAACAATTCGACACGTATTAGACTTAACTCGACACTGAACTGTTTCACTATTTCTGAACTTAAGGCTCTTCGAAACTTCCTAGTTTCGATACCTGCAGACCTATCGAAACTCCTAGTTTCGATACATGCTGACTATCGAAACTACCTAGTTTCGATACAGGTTGACTATCGAAACTTCTAGTTTCGATACATGTCCCAGACCTATCGAAACTTCTAGTTTCGATACACGCTGACTATCGAAACTTAGTTTCGATACATGCTGACTATCGAAACTACCTAGTTTCGATACATGTCCCAGACCTATCGAAACTTCTAGTTTCGATACATGTCCTAGACCTATCGAAACTTCTAGTTTCGACCTACGCAGACCAGCCTTCTTCCCCGTGAAAAACCCTAACTTTCGCATGCAGGTCCGACCTTGTCAAGATCCGGACTTTTTTTACATTCAAAACGTTTGTTTTTCGTTTAAGAACTCAAATCTTTACTTTTCTTTCAGTTTCATCCGCAAAAACACCATCTTTTTACTCAAAACCCGAAAAACCCCAAAATGAAGAAAAACTCAGATCTAGGAGAATCGGTTACCTGTAAACGCTTCCTTTTCGTTGATAAACACTCACGAGACTCTTGCTAACGATCCTTGAAGCTCACTCCGAAAACCGGGACTTTCTCTCTCTAAGCTCTCTCTCGCTTTCTCTCTCTAGAATTCCGAAAATGGTGTTGCAAATGAGGGTTGGGGCTGGTCTTGAGACTCATAAGGGCCCAAACCCTTGCCCCTTTCGGCCCATACACCCCGGCCCAAGCCCGATTCCTTTCTTTTTATTTAAGTTTTAATTCCTCGTGAATTCTCTCGTGCTCTAAAACTCGGGATGTTACAAGTCTACCCTCCTTACAATAGGTTTCGTCCTCGAAACCTGCCATAAGCTATACCGATAGCAAATCACAGAATGGGTGGCATAAACCGTAGCTATGCAAGGCAGCTTGGTCATGAAGGCCATTGTGATTAACTACCGCTGAGGATCTAATCCGGGTAATATCTAGTTCTAAGGCTCCTAAGCTGATGGGGCTAACTAATCATTCAAGGAAATAAAATCATAAACTTGGCATATCACAAATAAGAGTTTGCAACGTACCTTACTAAGTCATCTGGTAAACCCTTGCTGTGGCCTTGTTGATGTAAGGTTCTTTCTCTGCACCCTTACCCTTTCCGGATCCTCCCGCTTCCGGCTCTTTGCGCTTCCTACAATCTCGGCTCACGTGTCCCTGTCCCCCACAATTGTGGCATCTTGGCCTTTCCGGGCAGTCCCGTGATTGGTGTCCAAACTTGCCACACCTGAAACATCCCACCTGACCCGCCTTACATTCACCTCCATGTCTCCTCCCACATTTACCGCATAGGCCCTCTGCTTCTACCCTCGCCCTCCTATCGTTAGGACCCTGGAGTTCCTCAGCAGTGCGCTTAGCTGCTTGTTTCTTGGGCAACTCAGGGATAACTTCAGTAGAAGCGATGTCATCATACACGACGCCGCTTAGAACAACCACCGACTCAAAGGTACTCGGTGTGTTGGCTTTGACAAAAGTACGGATCTTCGGAGGTAACCCTTGAACATAATAATGAATCCTCCTCTCTTCAGTTGTCACAAGATGAGGCACCAGACGTGCCAATTCATTATACTTAGAAGTATACTGCCGGTGAGTCATGAGTCCGGCTTGCAGAGTCAGAAATTCCCTTTCCACCTTGTGGACCTCGTTCTTAGGGCAGAACTTCTCAATTACTAAAGCTTTCAGATCATTCCACCTCATCAACTCGACCGCTTGGTCACCTTTAGCTTGTTTCACAGTTTCCCACCAGTGTGCTGCCTCTCCCTTCAATGATTTCGCAGCGAACATGACCGCTTGATCTGGCCGGCAGTCACTGAGGCGGATGGTGGATTCCATGCCATTGATCCAATCTAAAGTATCAGCTGCTTCTTTCTCCCCAGTTAGCTCAGGTGGATCACAACCCCGAAACGCCTTGTAGTCGCAGCCTCGAGCAGGCGGTGCAACGTTCTCTACCGAATTTGGTCCTCCCATAGCTGGAAGCACCACAGGCCCTTCAGTGACTGGGGTTGTGTTAGGGTCCTCCTTGGCTTTCCTCAAGGCTTCGTCTAGTATGGCCGGTAAGGTTTCCTTTAGCAGTCGGGTAAATTCACGGCCAAGAGCTGCTTGCACGACCGGCTCGAACTCGAATGTCTGATCATCTCCTGCCGCATGCTCAACATTGTGCTGACTGACTACCGTATTGGTATGGGTAGTGTGAACACTCCCCTCAATCTCCTGGTTGGTACTAGCTCCACCGCGGCGGCCTATACGCCCACCACGTCTTCCTCCTCCACCTCCTCTAGTTCCTCTACGTCTAGCCATTTCTAACTGAAAGATAGAGAACAAAAGATTTAATTTCATCATGCTAGGGAATATGTAGAACACAATAAGTAAGGTAAGATGTTAATATACACTGGCCATCTGCAATTAACCATTACATCACTTCTCGTTTTCCATTTATTCGCTTTCATGATTCCACTAAAGCCTCTATTCTTATCTTGACACTCTAAAAGTTAAACTTTACTTACTATACGCTTCTGATGCTTTGGCTTGAGTTACCCGTACTGGCATCCGCTTCTTGTCCCATTCTCAGTTTAAGTCTGGACATCGGGGATGTCCAAATCTCTCAAACTATGGCTCTGATACCAACTTGTGAGGCCCCTTTCCCGGGAGGCCTCACGTATTGGATTTACTCATCAACAAATAGAACTTAATCATAAGACATTCTTTAACACAGCGGAAACGATTTAAAACTTTAACATACGCAGCAGAAACACATAACATGTCTAAACATAACTTGCCAACATACAAACTGAAACTTGTCTGAATCAACTAAAACAATAACATAGACAGGATGCCAGACTCTGGTCTTCGGGTAACTCTTCTCGCCAAGCCAAGCATCCACTTCCATCTACTGCCACCTACACTTAACTGATGTGCATACTAAAAATCAGCAACGCTGAGTGAGTTCTAACGTTTACTTTAAATCAATTTTACAAAAGATTTACTAAAACACATATACTGCCATTAAGGCTAAACTTGACACTTTACTTTTCAAACATATATACTGCCATTAAGGCTAACTTAACACACTTTACTTTTCAAACATATATACTGCCATTAAGGCTAACTTAACACACTTTACTTTTCAAACAGTTTAAAACGTATAATAAACCGTCAATTCCTCTTTACTGTACTGCCCTCATGGCTTACATCCATGAACCGACAAGTACCTGGTCAATGCCCCCATGATCAACGATCATGAACCGACAATACCGCTTATCCGTCAATTCCTTGTCACTACTGTACCGCCCCCATGGATTCATCCATGAACCGACGAGTACCTGGTCAATGCCCCCATGATCAACGATCATGAACCGACAATACCGCTTATCCGTCAATTCCTTGTCACTACTGTACCGCCCCCATGGATTCATCCATGAACCGACGAGTACCTGGTCAATGCCCCCATGGATTCATCCATGAACCGACAATACCCTGGTCAATGCCCCCATGGCTCACGTCCATGAACCGACAATACCGCTTAACGCTAAGGGGAGGTTGCGTGGACCTCCCGAGCAACCGCCGTCACTCATCCCAGTTGTACAACCGTTAACGAACCACAAAGGTTCTTACTAATGGGTAGAACCCATATCTGACATCTTGTACAAGTAACATCTGTCCCAAGGACCTTTATAGCTGGTACATATTCCCGAAGGAAAACTGTTCACTTTACTGTTCATAAATATTTCTGTAAATCTTGCTCATAACTTAACATATATCATGCCTTTGTTTATGTATATAAAAATATAGTAAACGCTTGCCAAATGATATATCTTTGCTTTTACTGAAACATATCTTATCATAAAAAAATACATCTTACTTTCTGAAACATAGCTTATCATATATATCATGCCTTTGTTTATGTATATGAAAATATAGTAAACGCTTGCCAAATGATATATCTTACTTTACTGAAAACATACTAGCACATATATCATGCCTTTGTTTATGTATATGAGAATATAGTAAACGCTTGCCAAATGATATATCTTTCTTTCTAAAACATAGCTTATCATAAAATACATCTTGCTTTCT
This sequence comes from Smallanthus sonchifolius, assembly GCA_023525975.1. NCBI lineage: Eukaryota > Viridiplantae > Streptophyta > Magnoliopsida > Asterales > Asteraceae > Smallanthus > Smallanthus sonchifolius. The sequence goes on from CM042045.1 coordinate 34,019,449, forward strand.
AAAACATAGCTTATCATAAAATACATCTTGCTTTCTAAAACATAGCTTATCATATATATCATGCCTTTGTTTATGTATATAAAAATATAGTAAACGCTTGCCAAATGATATATCTTACTTTGCTGAAAAACATACTTTTGCCTCTTTTAAACCTTTCACTAAAACATAGCTTTTCTCTTCAGTTTATAATATATAAAATATAATAAACACTTTACACTAAGTATGCACACCACCCCTAAAGAAGGCAAAAAGGGGATTAGAACTCACCTGGTATCTTAGCTGGTATGATCTACCGGATCTCACTCAATCTAAACAATCATAACAATTCGACACGTATTAGACTTAACTCGACACTGAACTGTTTCACTATTTCTGAACTTAAGGCTCTTCGAAACTTCCTAGTTTCGATACCTGCAGACCTATCGAAACTCCTAGTTTCGATACATGCTGACTATCGAAACTACCTAGTTTCGATACAGGTTGACTATCGAAACTTCTAGTTTCGATACATGTCCCAGACCTATCGAAACTTCTAGTTTCGATACACGCTGACTATCGAAACTTAGTTTCGATACATGCTGACTATCGAAACTACCTAGTTTCGATACATGTCCCAGACCTATCGAAACTTCTAGTTTCGATACATGTCCTAGACCTATCGAAACTTCTAGTTTCGACCTGCGCAGACCAGCCTTCTTCCCCGTGAAAAACCCTAACTTTCGCATGCAGGTCCGACCTTGTCAAGATCCGAACTTTTTTTACATTCAAAACGTTTGTTTTTCGTTTAAGAACTCAAATCTTTACTTTTCTTTCAGTTTCATCCGCAAAAACACCATCTTTTTACTCAAAACCCGAAAAACCCCAAAATGAAGAAAAACTCAGATCTAGGAGAATCGGTTACCTGTAAACGCTTCCTTTTCGTTGATAAACACTCACGAGACTCTTGCTAACGATCCTTGAAGCTCACTCCGAAAACCGGGACTTTCTCTCTCTAAGCTCTCTCTCGCTTTCTCTCTCTAGAATTCCGAAAATGGTGTTGCAAATGAGGGTTGGGGCTGGTCTTGAGACTCATAAGGGCCCAAACCCTTGCCCCTTTCGGCCCATACACCCCGGCCCAAGCCCGATTCCTTTCTTTTTATTTAAGTTTTAATTCTTCGTGAATTCTCTCGTGCTCTAAAACTCGGGATGTTACACATACCATGTATTGTTGATAGTCCTCCTTGGTTGTCCCTACATAAACAACGAGAATCAGTTAGAAAGTGGAACCCAAGCCATCGTGGTCTTGGGTCATCCGGATTGATCAAAATAAACAACTTCTTGTAATTTACAATCAATTTTATCATTCACTTTTGGAACAGAAGTTTGACAATCAGACTTTTTCAAAGAAGAACCATTTTTATTATTTGAAAAACATTATTTGATATATTATTGTCAGATTCAGATGTTTCCAAAATTTTCTTTAATTTTCTATTTCTTCTTCTTCTTTGAGGTCTAGACAATTTAACCTCTTGAAAAGAATCTTTTGAAATCCCAACTTTTGGAATCTCAAGTTTCTCTTTGCATACAAAGGATTTAGCATGCAATGTATTCTGTTGTTTAAATCCAAGGGATTTAATAAAAGATCGACCAGACATATTTTTCTCCAAACTAAAAGACGACTTTCCCTCATCTTTTCTTTTCAGAATCTTCACCACTTTCGGTTGTGAAGGAACAGTCTTCATTTTACCCTGGTTCTTGTATGGACAATTGATCAAAATATGACCAGCCTCATTGCAATGAAAACACACTCTTCTTTCTTGATAATTTCTAAAATAAGAGGTTTTCTTTGAATTTGAGGATCCATCAGAGGTATATGCTTCAGAGGAATGTCCAGAACAATTTATCGGCTTCTTTGGAACATAAGTTTGTGTTGGCACCTTTGAAGAATTCACTTTTTGATAACCAGCCGCAACAAACCCACTTGACTGTAAGATTGGAGAAAGTTTAGTTGGAACCACTTGCACCTCTTCAGGTTCAGTCATAATGCATCTATCTCGGGTAACATTTTTAACAATTTTTGGGTCATCAATTTTCACTTCTTTTGGAATACCCTCGACCTTATTTTCATCGAACATCTCATCTTCAGAATCTGACTCATACACCATATCCTCCCCAGTTACCGGATTCACCTTTAACACAGTTTTTGGATCTATCTCCTCTTCATTTATAATTTCAGGTTCCACCACATAATTTGCATTAAACGGTGGAGGAATAAATCCAATACCAGCAACACGCTTAGTAGGATCAGCATTTGAGTTAAAATAATCCAAAACAACTGAAGAACTTTCAAATTGTTCCAACTTTCGATGAAGTTTGATCACCTCAGACTCTTTGTCAGATATTTCTTTATTCTTTTGGGCAACAACTTCATTACGTTTTTCTATTTCAGCATAAGCCATATCTAGATGATAACCCTGCTCTTTGTATTTTAGCCCACGAGAATTTAAGTCTCTTTTAAAAGACTCAATTCTATCAATGCACAGCTTATCATTATCTTTCAGTTTCTGATTAACTGAATGCATTGATTTCATGTCACAAATCAAGTTTGTGTTATCATCCATGACCTTTTGCAGTTTATCTTTAGCAGAAATGCAGTTTGAACAGTAAATATGACAAACAGAGTCTTTTTCCTTAGACGGATCAGACATGTCTGCCATGAATACTTTGGCAATAGGAATATTCTCTGAATCATCACCAACTGAAGCATTTTCTGTAAGAACAATATCCTCCTCAGCAACCCCTGATGTAGCATCAGAATCAATACTCTGCCCTTGTTCTACCTCATCATCAACGCTTGGAACACTATCATCATCACACGAATCATCACTAGAACTTTCATCATCAGTAGACTCCTCTGGTTTTTCAGATGAATGCCCCAGTCATAGTTTTCATCGTTTTGAGCAACCAAAGCTGATGATGCAGATGCATGATTTGTATTACCATAAGGACCATGTGACTGATTCCTATTATGCTGAAAGTTAGACTGCTTCTTTTGAGAATCAAATTCTATCTTCGGCTTCACAAACTCCTTAGCAAAGTGACCATACTCTTGGCAGTTGTAACAACGAACTTTGCTCTTATCAAAACCCATACGAGATCGACTATTTGAACCAATATATTTTCTGCCAGTTCTCTTCAAGAAATCTTTAGCTTGACGCATTAACATGGCCATATTCCATTGGATATTCATTTCTTCCAAATCAACAGGGTCAATCTGTCTGAAATCTTCTTCTATAACCTCAGGATCATGTATTTTCCCTCCAATAAAATTTTCATATGATGCCATGAATGAAGAAAACATAGCAAAATAATCATCAACAACTTTCTGATTCAAATGAGATCCAGATGATGTTGAAGCTATAGTAGCAGAAAATCCAGAATGGCTTGAGTGACCAGAATAAATTGGAACTCCAGAACACTGATCATTTGAAGACTCTTGAGCATCACCAGAAAAGAATGCCACTCCAGTACCAGATTTACCAGTAGATTTGGCAAAATACATTGAGGGATCCTGGATATGCTCCATATTAGTCTCTTTCTTTTTCATATTCATGTCATGCGACTAAATCTTCCCTAGAACTTCTTCAAGAGACATGGTTTTGTACTTAACATTCTCTTTGATTAAAACCGTATACACATCAAATTTTGATGGTAAAGCCTCCAAGAATTTATCATTGATTTCCTCAATCTCATATACCACAGATGCACTAGCCAGTTCACTAAGAAGATGATAGAATCTTGTAGCAAGATCATCCAAGGATTCATTTTGAAAATGTTTAAAGACCAAAAATTGCTTCTTTAGTAACTCCTTTCTACTCTTCTTCACATCCAAACTTCCTTCACACCTTTTCTGTAATGCTTCCCACAGTTGTTGAGAAGACTTGAACTGTTTAAAACTGTGATATATTTCCTTCGGAAGAGACATAGAAATACTAGCCATTGCTTTCTTTTCCCTATCAAATAACAACTTCTCTTCAATAGTTAACGCTGACACCGGCTTCGGAACGTCATCCTTTCCCATCCACGAATAAGTAGGATGCGTATATCCTTCCAAAATCGGAATCCACAAACTAGTATAGGTAAAAGATACGAACTGGTCAAACCGATCTTTCCAATTTGAATAATCAGCTAGATTCAACAACTTCGGAGGTTTTTGAGATGTACCGATCTCATTGTCATAATTGAACATATTCGTGACTTGAACCATATTTGCCATTTTTTTTAAAAAAAAAATTTCTGAAAAATTTCCAAGTGTTGAACAGTCTTACCCTCAGGCGAAGATAATAAGTTCGCCTCTGATACACCCAAGCGAACTTAATGAGAAGCGAACTTAATAAGTTCGCTTAAACCAGAAACTTGAAATCTGCTTAAGTTCGCTTAACCCTGTGAGAAGCGAACTTGACAAGTTCGCCTGCTGCTAAGTTCGCCTGCACAGAATTCAGCAAGTTCGCTTGCCGTAACAGAATCTTGATCAAGAATTTCTTCAGACCAAACTCGCGAACCAAGAACTTTCAAAAATCATCATTAAACACTGAAATGAAGGAATTAAACAAAATTGCACCGTAGGATTGTGTAATTTGTCAATTAGAAGCTTTCTATCGGATCAATTTCATCATAATCCTCTTCAAAAACTCCAAATCAGATTGAAATCAGTCTTGAAAACTCCATTGAAATGAAAAAAAATCAAAAATGATGAATTTGATGTCAATTTGCATATAAAATCGTCTAGAATCAACAAGAATCACGAGCAATAGCTCTGATACCACTTGTAGGTCCCCATGGCGCGTCTACGGATCGATCTCGTGATAAGACATGATGTTTACTCGGAGTGTGGAATCCAACGAGTCAACGTTTATACGCATAAAAGACAAAGCAAACAATCAAGTAAATAAACTTCTCAATTAGTATTCCAATCACAATGATGTTTACAGACTCAATCGGACTTCTCTCTGATTCGTTCTGGTTCGATATAACTGACTCTGTAAACACACATATATATAACCAACTGACATGATATAAGCGAACTTATTAAGTTCGCTTCTAACAGCTTAAGCGAACTTAACAAGTTCGCCTCAGTTATACCTAAGCGAACTTATTAAGTTCGCCTCTGATAGACCAGGCGAACTTAACAAGTTCGCTTCTAGGCTATACTTGTAAAACACTTAGTGACTTTTATACATAACAAAAACATAAAGACATAAAATCTAACTATTACAAGCTTTTGTCATTCCAATCTATGTCCTAACAGAAACATAGTTCAACACCAATCTTAGCATTACCCAAAGGAAATGATGACTTCGTCATCTATTGTGATGCTTCCCGAATTGGTCTAGGTTGGTTATTGACGCAGCGAGAAAAGGTTATAGCCTACGCATCACGACAACTTAAGGTTCATGAGAAGAACAATACCACGTACGATGTTGAATTAGGTGCCATAGTGTTTGCTCTAAATATTTGGAGACACTATCTATACGGTACTAAGTGCGTGATATATACAGACCATAAAAGTCTCCAGTATATATTCAATCAGAAAGATTTGAATATGAGACAGAGGAGGTGGATGGAACTCATTAACGATTATGATTGTGAGATCAAATACCATCCCGGGAAAGCTAATGTTGTAGCAGATGCACTAAGTAGGAATGAAAGAGTCAAGCCCATCAAGAAAAGAGCCTTAAGGTTAGAAGTCAGAGTAGACTGGATGGATCAAATCAAGGAAATTCAAACTCAAGCATTCCAAGAAGATAACATCAGGAAAGAACGCATGGTTTGGTAAAGAGAAATTACTAACCAAAGGCGATAATGAAATTTTACGATTTAAGAACAACAATTAGATTCCTAGACTTGGAGAAATCCAAACAAAGGTGATGGACGAAGCTCACAAATCAAAATATTCGATACATCCCAGAGCTAACAAAATGTATAAGGATTTAAGGCTCAGTTCTGGTGGCCAAACATGAAGAGGTCTATAGCTCAATATATAGAGAAATGTTTGACTTGTCTTCAAGTCAAGATTGAACAACAGAAACCCGCAGGTCAACTATAACAGTTGGAGATACCTGTGTGAAATGGGATAGGATTACTATGGACTTTGTTACAAAACCGCCGAGAACCTAGAAAGGGCATGATGCCATTTGGGTTGTAGTTGATAGACTAACTAAATCGGCACACTTCATTCCTATCAGTGAAAATTATGCGATGAATAAACATCAACGAGATCGTAAGCCGACATGGAATACCGCTATCTATTATCTCTGATAGAGATAGTTGGTTCACTTCTAGGTTTTGGACTAGTTTTCAAAAAGTGTTGGGAACTAGAATCAATATGAGTACAACATATCATCCTTAAACCGATGGACAAAGTGAAAGAACAATCCAAACCCTAAAGGCCTTGTGTAATAGAATTTGGAGGTAACTCGGACAATCACCTGCCATTGATAGAATTTTCTTACAACAATAGTTACCATTCAAGTATAAAAGTTGCACCGTTTGAAGCACTATATGGTAGAAAATGAAGAACTCCAATTTGTTGGACAGAAGTTGGGGATAGCCAACTATCTCGACCAGAAATTTTACAGGAAACGACTGATAAGATAGTTCAGATAAATGTAAAACAATGTATGGTTTTCACCTACATAAAAATCAAGCAAAATATAAGAAACAATGTTTGAAAAGTACATTCAATACTAAACGTAGAAAAATGTTCAAGCATGTAGGGTATACTTACCATATAGATGGTAAGGATCGACGTTATTGTCTCCTAGACCACGAACATAAAAGAGCGATAACACCATAGCAGTGACCAAAATGAGATAATCAGAGTTCAAATCTCGCAAGCTGTTTAGTGCACTCGTTCAAGAAATAATCGATGAATGTGTCGGTAGAAACCCGAGGGCTTAATTTGGAGATGGAGTTGGAGGTATGGGACTGAATGAGGACGTTTGAATATTAAAGGGTTTTTTGGTTAGGAAGATGAAAGAGAAAAAAGAATGACTAAAATGCCCCTCAAGTAAGGGGCACATGTCTGCAAATTAATGGGGACATTGGATGGATTTAGAGTGGGTACTTGATTGGAAAAAATTGGCAGACCACATGGACACAAAAAGCCCAATTGAAACCTTTGGATTCAAAGCGATTATTTGAACAAACCATAGGGACGCTGTAAGACCCCAACTCGGGCATCTTACAGTTGTACTACAACGAAAGTCTTTCTAAAAACGTTAATTATCACGTTATCACACTTACCTCACGAATGCCTACACACCAATCCGAGTAGCATCACTCCCAATCTAAGATACATCAACCATAAGCGCACCTGCAAAATGTAAAACCCGGATAATTCCCAAGTGAAATAATGGCTAAAAATATCAAAAGTCAAAAGTTCAGGGGTTAAACTGTAAATTTTCAAAGTTGAGGGACTAGAAATGAAAAATATGAGAATAAGGCGGATATCGGACCGATATCCAAACCCATATCGGTCCGATATGTGTGGAGGAAGGAATGAATCAGGAGATGACACGCGTCCAGTGACTCATCCGGACTCATGGTCCGATAGCGGACCGACATCTAGGTCATAACGGTCCGACATGGACAGATGACCAATAGCGGACCGACATCCAAGTCATAGCGATCCGCCACGTAGGCCCGGAGGTAAAATTTCGGCTGGAGTCGGTAGCGGACCGACATCCCCCTGGATAACGGTCTGCTACGGGTCCGATTTCACCCTATAAATAGATGGATCGATTTCAGGTCTTAGCACACACTTACACCTTCCAAAACACACACTTAGGCTCTGGTAGCCCGTTTCCCGAAGTTCTGATCCGCTCCCGAGAGTCCGGTTCCTTGCAACTCGTCCACCAATAGTTGTAGTTAGTGCCGAGGTAAGGTTTCTGAACACCCTGAAGTTTCTTTGTGTAAACCTAAGATAGGATTATTGATTATGATAATGTTGGATATGATCTAGGGTTCTGTTGAAGTGTTGATTGTTATATTCGATACAGGAGGAGGTTCTGTATGAGGTGAGTTCTTCTAAACTGTGCTCTATGAAATGTTTTGTAGATGATTTTGTATCTGAGATCCCTATATTGTCCGTACATATATCCTATAATAAGTACTTAATATGGCCATGATTGGGGTGCGGCCTAGGGACAAGATTGATCATCTTGGACAGTTATGGTACGTATGGGACCAGCAAGCCTGGATGGTTCTTATATATGTGTATGTTTTAGACTCGGAATCTAAGGGCGATTGTGGGTGATGGGTTGGACAGGATGATTGTAATTTCCATACGGGGTATTCATTCTCGATCAGGGATACACGTAAAGATGATTTTGTTTATGAACTCACGAGCGTAATGTCACGACCCCCCTAAATTCAAGTCGCAACACTCGTATTTCACAAGGTTCTAGGTCAGTTTAGATGCAACTAACATTGTCCCCAAAACCCCAAAACAACCCACAAAGTTCTGGTCCAGGAAACCCTCATTGGAACACTCTAGATCAGCCTACAAGGGTCCAGAAAACATAATCATAAGGTCTGAAAAGAAGGTGCCGGAATAGCCTTGAAGGGACTACAAAATTCAGCTCAAAAAGATGCCAAAGAAGCTTCTAGATCAGCCTTGAAATGGCTGGATATTTATTTAGAGATCCCTAGAAACTAGTACCAAAATATCATGTATATAACTATCTAGAACAAGAAGGATCTAGACAAGATGTAGTAGTATAAATAGGTGATAGGATGATCATTTGTAATCACCTAAAGTTCCTTGTATTACCAACTCTCTTGTACTAGTTTCTAAACAATACAAAATCATCGTGTGTACTTGCAATCTAATGTTCCCTCATCAAGTCCCCTGAATCACAAGCCGGTATCAAGTCTTCCGCTGCTAAACACAACTACATCAGATCACTAAGGCTTGCTTAGAATCAATCTAAGTGCCACACGAGAGTCCAAAAGATCACTCCGTGACAAGTGGTATCAGAGCCGCGTCGATTCATTCGGGATGTCTAAATTGTTAAAGATTGGAGGCACAAACACTACAACCGAAGACGAGAACCGTGGACGAGAAGATTCTCGTAAAGGCGGTAAAAAGGGTCGAGATATGTCCAAAGACTTGGTGGGAAGCCTGGACAAACGCCTCAAAGATGTAGAGACATCAATTGCTGATTACAATACCAAAATTGAAGCATTTAAGGCAGAATTCAACATCTACAAGGAGCATGTCAACGAATCACTTCAACTAGTAGAACCCTTGAATAGTGAGTTCGTTGAATTACACGAAAACTTCAAAGTCGCTCTCGCCGTAATGAGAAACGAAATGAAAGAAATGTTCATGAAGGAGCTGGGTCAACTTAAAACCACCATAGAGAAGGAGCTTGCTAGCTGCCATGAATGTTTCAAAGAGCTGCAAATCGAAGTAAGTACTCTCAAAAAGTCCATAGCAAATGGAGGAGCTAGTCAGCAATAATACTTCCATAAAGGTTAAAGTCCCCCAACCAACACCATTCGTTGGCAAACGAGAAGCACGGGCTGTGGACGAATTCCTTTGGGAAATACAACAATACTTTGAAGGCATTGACGTCGAAGATGAAGCCAAAAAGATCAAGATGGCACAACTTTACTTAAAAGACACGGCTGCGTTGTGGTGGCGACGCAAGAACAAAGAAATCGAACAAGGTATGTGCACCATCTCTACTTAGGCTGATTTCGTTAAAGAAATAAAAAGGAAATTTTATCCAGAAAATGCCGAGTACGAAGCGAGAATTCGTCTTCGTAATCTCAAACAAAAGGGCACAATCAAGGACTATTGAAACGCCCCAAAACGGGTACATCTCATAGTTGGCACACAACATAACAAACATAGTTCTTAAACCGGAAATCAGAATCTATTACAGCGGAAGTCTTTAATTCAAATCATTCATCAAACTATAACATGAAATATTGTCTATAACATGAACTATCAGGATTGGAAATGTCAGTCTTCAGTGCTGCAGCCCGAAGTCCATACTATCCAGCCCCACGGCTCTTTCACTTTTCTTTCGCTTTACCCTTTCTACCTGTCATGCATACTAAAAGTCAGCTAACGCTGGTGAGTTCCCTCTTTACTTTAAACTGTAAACTTTATCTTTGGTAGCTTAGTTTTATTAAAATAAAATAAGCTTTACTTTCACTTTCTTTGAAATAAACTTTTAACTATTACTTTAAAACTTTACAACGTTACAATTATAAATCTGTTACGTTACTATCTGTCATTAAAACTTTATCTTTAAGGAAACCCGTTAGGGTGTCCCACTGTACTCTGTCTATCATTTCACTTATACTTGACAAGTGACTTTATCATACTTTAACTATCACATATGGATCGTGGTCCGAGGACCAGATCCCTATCTTGCTTACACCTCAGGGTAAGACTTTTACTTTAGCGCTGCCCACACCTCAGGGTAGGACTTTCTTTCTCGCTTGCACGTTAGTGCAAGACTCCTTTAGCATTGCTCACACCTCAGGGTGAGACTTTCTCGCTTACACCGAAGTGAAGACTCCTTTAGCATTGCTTACACCGAAGTGTAAGACTCCTTTAGCATTGCTTACACCGAAGTGTAAGACTCCTTTAGCATTGCTCACACCTCAGGGTGAGACTTCTACTTTAGCATGCCTGCAGGACTTTCTACTATGCAACTACTATGCAATGCAATTACACTATTACACAAATAGAAATGCAATCACATAACTTTCATATAGACAAATAACACATATTAACACATAAGCATATAACATGGTATTTGTCACTGTCACTGTCACTGTCACTGTCGAGCTGTACCGAAGTACGGCTCCTTTATCGTTCTTTCTTTAGCTCATTGTTATCTTTCAAAAACTTGTTTAAAAGATAATACTATGCTCTTTTGTTCTTTATCTTTCATTTTATAAAAATAACATTTTTATAAAATACTATACTTTGCCTTTCATTTTATAAAAATAACATTTTTATAAAATACTATACTTTGCCTTTCATTTTATAAAAATAACATTTTTATAAAATACTATACTTTGCCTTTCATTTTATAAAAATAACATTTTTATAAAATACTATACCAGTATGCATGCCAGCCCAAAACCATTAGGAAAAAGGGCAATAAGAACTCACCAGATGAATCGTTTCTGTTTACACCTAGCCGGTTCCTGAATGTCACTATGGTCACCCACAATCTGTATAATCAAGTCATAGGCGTAAGGCTGTGTTCCTAGGGGACACTTAGACATTACTAGGCTTGACTCAGATGTTTCGGGTCATGGTTTCATTATCGAAACTAGGTAGTTTCGAGTCCTGGCTCCTTATCGAAACTATGTAGTTTCGAGCCCTGGCTTCTTATCGAAACTAAGTAGTTTCGAGTCACTGCTTCTTATCGAAACTAAGTAGTTTCGAGTCACTGCTTCTTATCGAAACTAAGTAGTTTCGAGTCGTATGACTTATATAAATTCTTAGTTAAGGTCTTGGGTCTATATTGAAACTGTGGTAGTTTCGATGGGTCTGCCCCTGTCGAAACTAGGTAGTTTCGATAGATGCGTCCATATCGAAACTAGTAGTTTCGACTGTGCAGTCTTCCTCCCCAAACAGAACCCTAGATCTGGTCCCTTTGTTCTAATCGATCAAGCTTTGAACTTTTTACGTTCGAGATGTTCCATTTTCCCCCATGAACCCAAACCCGTGGTTTGTTTCCAGTTTCACACGTAAAAATCTAAACCTTTACTCGATTATTAACCCGAAACCCGAAAGTTACAAAAACTCAGATTTAGGCATAATAATTACCTGTTACAGCTTCCTTCTCGTTTCTTTATGCTCCAGAGATGTTGAGCAACAATCCTCGAGACTTTGAGCTTGATCCCGAGCTTTCTCTCTCTAGACCCAAACTCTCACTCTCTCTTTCTCTCACTAGAAACTTGCGTGACAAGTGTGGTGAATGAGGGAGAGGCTGATGGCTGCTGCTATGAAGGCTCCCTGTCATTTTTCGGGCCCATGGGCCGAAACTTTGGCCAAGCCCACTTTGTTTCCTTTATTTGGGTTTCTATTTATTTTGGGATGTTACAAGTCTACCCCTCTTACGAAAGGTTTCGTCCTCGAAACCTGTTATAAGTCAAACAGGTGCGGGTACGACTCTTTCATTTCTGTCTCGGTTTCCCATGTAGCTTCCGAACCTTTACGATGCTTCCATTGTACTTTGACTAACTGTATCACTTTATTCCGTAACCGCTTTTCTTTCCTGTCTAATATGGCGACGGGTTCCTCGATGTAATTGAGGCTATTATCTATCTCGATGTCGTCAAGTGTCACGTGTGCCGATTCGTCTTGTAATAAAGTCCATGGTGATACGCTCCCACTTCCATTCGGGTATTTCCAGAGGCTGGATCTTCCCGTACGGTTTCTGATGCTCTGCTTTAACTTGTGAGCAAGTCAGACACTTGCTTACATATCCGGTCACATCATTCTTCATGTTAGGCCACCAATACTCTTTTTTCAAATCCTGGTACATTTTCGTGGTTCCTGGGTGGATGGAATATCGAGACTTATGGGCCTCGTCAAGTACTTTGGCCCTAAGCTCTCCGCCCTTCGGTACCCACATGCGACCACACCTGGTCCTCACTCCATGAGTGTTTAATTCCAACTTTGTCTGTTGACCGACCATTCTTTCTTTCTTTATGTTCTCTTCCTTTATTGCTTCCTTCTGTGCTGCTTCTAGCTCTGTCATAAAATCTGGGGTTATCACTAACTGGTACGCTTTTACCCTAATAGGAGAACGATTCTCCTTACGACTTAGGGCATCAGCGACCACATTCGCCTTTCCCGGGTGGTATAGGATCTCACAGTCATAGTCCTTCAGCAATTCTAACCACCGCCTTTGCCGCATATTCAGGTCTTTCTGTTCGAAGAAATACTTCAAGCTCTTGTGATCCGAATAAATCGTGCATTTCACCCCGTAGAGGTAATGCCTCCAAATCTTTAACGCAAAAACAACTGCCGCGAGCTCCAAATCGTGAGTCGGGTAGTTAATTTCGTGGATCTTTAGCTGTCGTGACGCATACGCGATCACCTTTCCCCTCTGCATCAAAACACACCCTAACCCTTGTCCCGATGCGTCAGAATATACCACCAGGTCCTCGTTACCGTCGGGTAGTGCTAACACTGGGGCTTGGGTCAACTTCTTCTTTAACTCTTCAAATGCTTTGGACTGAGCCTGACCCCATTCGTACTTTACTTCTTTACGTGTCAACTTTGTCAGTGGCGAAGCTATTCTCGAGAAGTCCTGAATGAACCTTCGATAGTAACCTGCCAATCCCAGAAAACTCCGAATCTCGGTTGGCGTCTTCGGGGTTTCCCATTCCTGTACTGCCTCTATCTTAGCCGGGTCAACCATAATGCCGTCTGCGTTGATAACGTGACCTAAGAATTGGACTTCCTTAAGCCAGAACGCGCATTTGGAGAACTTGGCATACAACTTTTCTTTTTGTAGCGTCTCTAGTACTTCTCGAAGATGACAAGCATGATCACCTTCACTTTTCGAATAAATGAGTATGTCGTCTATAAACACTATCACCGACCTATCTAGCATCGGTCTACACACCTGGTTCATCATACTCATGAATGCTGCCGGAGCGTTCGTCAAGCCGAAAGACATCACGCGAAACTCGTAATGCCCATAACGCGTGCGAAACGCTGTCTTAGGTATGTCCTCTTCTCTTACCTTTAACTGATGATATCCCGACCGCAGATCGATCTTGGAGAACCATCTGGCGCCCTGTAGTTGGTCGAACAGATCATCGATCCTTGGTAGCGGATATTTGTTCTTTACTGTACGCTTGTTCAACTCTCTGTAGTCGATGCACATTCTCATGGCACCATCTTTCTTCTTTACGAACAGAACCGGAGCACCCCATGGAGAAATGCTTGGTCTGATAAATCCTCTATCCAAAAGTTCTTCCAACTGTACCATCAGCTCTTTCATCTCCAGAGGTGCAAGTCGGTACGGTGCTTTAGCCACGGGCTGGGCACCTGGCACTAAGTCTATCTGGAACTCTGTCTCCCGGTCAGGTGGTAACCCAGGCAACTCCTCAGGAAACACCCCCGGAAAATTACATACCACTGGTACGTCTTTTAACTCTCTCACCTTTACATCATTGTCTATCACATAGGCCAGGTAGGCCTCGCATCCGCGCCCTATATACTTCTCTGCCTTTATCATTGATATGACGTTCGTTAGTGAACCGTCGCGATCCCCGTACACCAAAACCTCGCCACCGTCTGGAGCTTTGAGCTGAACTATCTTTCGTCTACATATTATTCGGGCTTCGTTGGCAGCTAACCAATCCATACCCAAAACTATATCGAATCCTCCCAAGGTCATAACATACAACCTAACTGGGAATCTATGGCCATGAATCTTTATCGTGCAATTATCTACCAATTCACTTACTATCGTGGTCTTGCCCACTGCGGTTTCCACATTAAAGGCCTGCTCTACTCTAGTAACTTTGCATTTCATTCTTTTACACTTAGAAGATGATATAAAACTCCTACTGGCACCCGAATCAAATAATACTGAAACATAAGTGTGGTCAAGGATGAACGTACCTGACACAACATCTGGGTCTCCCCTAGCCTCCTCCTGTGTCAGTGCATACGCCCGGGTCCTTGCCTTCGGCTTCTCAGGTTCTTTACCCTTCTCGGTGCCAGTAGCCTTGGGTTTCCGACAGTCTTTGGCCATGTGGCCAGGTATCCCGCAGTTATAACAAGACTGTGCCCCGGGACACTCTCGAGAGTAGTGTCCGGTCTTTCCGCACCTATAGCACATATTTAACCCAACTCGGCACTCGCCCGAGTGCTTCCTGCCACACTTAGCACATTCAACCCCATCTTCAATCCTCAGTTTCTTCGTCTCCGGCCCCGCCCACTCTTTAGCTGGCCGTTTAACGGCATTGGTCACTTTCTTCTCAGTAGGCAGTGGGTCTGCGGATTCGAAGTCATCATAAACTATTCCAGCAAGTGATACCACAGATTCAAAACTCGTGGGAGCATTAGCTTTCACGTGCACACGGACTTTCTGTGGTAGTCCCTTGATGTAGTACTTAATCCTCTTTTCCTCAGTGTCCACCAGATGTGGAACCAGCTGAGCCAACTCTTGATATTTGGAGGTATACTGGCGATGAGTCATACTACCAGCACAGAGCCCCAGAAATTCCCTCTCAACTCTGTCAATCTCGTTCTGCGGGCAGAACTTAGTGATTAGCAGCTTTTTCATGTCGTCCCATTTCATCTTTTTCATCTCAGCAGAAGACTTGATTCTTTCGATCGATCTCCACCAGCTTAATGCCTCATTAGTGAATGAGTGAGCGGCAAACTTGACCGCTTGATCATCACGGCACTCACTAATGTTGATCACCCCATTCATTCTCTCTATCCACTCAAAAGTGGCAACAGCATCTTTCCGTCCATCATACTTCGGCGGGTCACACCCCCGAAAGGACTTATAGTTGCAACCCCGGGTTGCCATTTCATAATCAGAATCATCACTGTCAGTGACTCCAAGTCTCTTGCTGCTTTCCTCTTTCGTTTCTTTCTTCCCTATATTAAACTCTTTAAGGGCCTCGCCCAATGCTTCTGGTAGAACTTTCTTCAAGATTGAAGTAACCTCTGCCGCTATAGCTTCTTTCACAATCGGTTCCAACTCAAGCGCCTCATTAGGGGCATCGTTAGGAGCCGACACATGGTTCCCACTATCATTATGCTCCACATGCACCGATTCAGCTTCGTTGCGGGAGTGCTCACTTTCTTCAGGACGGTTCCGGTTACCTGGAGGTCGGCCTCGACGACCAGTACGACCCCCAGTGCGACCTCCTCTCTTTGCTCTAGCCATTTAGTGTCTACTGTGAACAAAGATAGCTCGTGTTATCAAGATAGGTAACAATTTAGAACACCTCGAGTACTGTAAATTACTAATTACAGAGACCGGTATGAAATTACTAATTTACTTTACTACTCGGGTTCTGAACATTTCCTTTCCGAGTAACATTTGCATCCAAGTTCAGAGTTTCTACTATAAGGCACGTACTATCTACTGTCTGTGCTAAGGCATGTACTATGTACTATTTATGCTAAAGCACCCACTTTCTGCTATCTGTACTAAGGCATTACTGTCTATGTTCTATGTAAGGACATTGACTACCTTCTGTCTACTATCTGTCCATGGACGGGCTGCTCGGACTGACATTCCTTTCCTTCCTTTGCTTTGTCCCATTCTCAGTTTAAGTTCAGACATTATCGCAAATGTCTGAATCTCTCAAACTATGGCTCTGATACCAACTTGAAACGCCCCAAAACGGGTACATCTCATAGTTGGCACACAACATAACAAACATAGTTCTTAAACCGGAAATCAGAATCTATTACAGCGGAAGTCTTTAATTCAAATCATTCATCAAACTATAACATGAAATATTGTCTATAACATGAACTATCAGGATTGGAAATGTCAGTCTTCAGTGCTGCAGCCCGAAGTCCATACTATCCAGCCCCACGGCTCTTTCACTTTTCTTTCGCTTTACCCTTTCTACCTGTCATGCATACTAAAAGTCAGCTAACGCTGGTGAGTTCCCTCTTTACTTTAAACTGTAAACTTTATCTTTGGTAGCTTAGTTTTATTAAAATAAAATAAGCTTTACTTTCACTTTCTTTGAAATAAACTTTTAACTATTACTTTAAAACTTTACAACGTTACAATTATAAATCTGTTACGTTACTATCTGTCATTAAAACTTTATCTTTAAGGAAACCCGTTAGGGTGTCCCACTGTACTCTGTCTATCATTTCACTTATACTTGACAAGTGACTTTATCATACTTTAACTATCACATATGGATCGTGGTCCGAGGACCAGATCCCTATCTTGCTTACACCTCAGGGTAAGACTTTTACTTTAGCGCTGCCCACACCTCAGGGTAGGACTTTCTTTCTCGCTTGCACGTTAGTGCAAGACTCCTTTAGCATTGCTCACACCTCAGGGTGAGACTTTCTCGCTTACACCGAAGTGAAGACTCCTTTAGCATTGCTTACACCGAAGTGTAAGACTCCTTTAGCATTGCTTACACCGAAGTGTAAGACTCCTTTAGCATTGCTCACACCTCAGGGTGAGACTTCTACTTTAGCATGCCTGCAGGACTTTCTACTATGCAACTACTATGCAATGCAATTACACTATTACACAAATAGAAATGCAATCACATAACTTTCATATAGACAAATAACACATATTAACACATAAGCATATAACATGGTATTTGTCACTGTCACTGTCACTGTCACTGTCGAGCTGTACCGAAGTACGGCTCCTTTATCGTTCTTTCTTTAGCTCATTGTTATCTTTCAAAAACTTGTTTAAAAGATAATACTATGCTCTTTTGTTCTTTATCTTTCATTTTATAAAAATAACATTTTTATAAAATACTATACTTTGCCTTTCATTTTATAAAAATAACATTTTTATAAAATACTATACTTTGCCTTTCATTTTATAAAAATAACATTTTTATAAAATACTATACTTTGCCTTTCATTTTATAAAAATAAC
The DNA here is from genome assembly GCA_023525975.1 of Smallanthus sonchifolius. Lineage (NCBI taxonomy): Eukaryota > Viridiplantae > Streptophyta > Magnoliopsida > Asterales > Asteraceae > Smallanthus > Smallanthus sonchifolius. The sequence continues at coordinate 34,037,100 of CM042045.1, forward strand.
ATTTTTATAAAATACTATACCAGTATGCATGCCAGCCCAAAACCATTAGGAAAAAGGGCAATAAGAACTCACCAGATGAATCGTTTCTGTTTACACCTAGCCGGTTCCTGAATGTCACTATGGTCACCCACAATCTGTATAATCAAGTCATAGGCGTAAGGCTGTGTTCCTAGGGGACACTTAGACATTACTAGGCTTGACTCAGATGTTTCGGGTCATGGTTTCATTATCGAAACTAGGTAGTTTCGAGTCCTGGCTCCTTATCGAAACTATGTAGTTTCGAGCCCTGGCTTCTTATCGAAACTAAGTAGTTTCGAGTCACTGCTTCTTATCGAAACTAAGTAGTTTCGAGTCACTGCTTCTTATCGAAACTAAGTAGTTTCGAGTCGTATGACTTATATAAATTCTTAGTTAAGGTCTTGGGTCTATATTGAAACTGTGGTAGTTTCGATGGGTCTGCCCCTGTCGAAACTAGGTAGTTTCGATAGATGCGTCCATATCGAAACTAGTAGTTTCGACTGTGCAGTCTTCCTCCCCAAACAGAACCCTAGATCTGGTCCCTTTGTTCTAATCGATCAAGCTTTGAACTTTTTACGTTCGAGATGTTCCATTTTCCCCCATGAACCCAAACCCGTGGTTTGTTTCCAGTTTCACACGTAAAAATCTAAACCTTTACTCGATTATTAACCCGAAACCCGAAAGTTACAAAAACTCAGATTTAGGCATAATAATTACCTGTTACAGCTTCCTTCTCGTTTCTTTATGCTCCAGAGATGTTGAGCAACAATCCTCGAGACTTTGAGCTTGATCCCGAGCTTTCTCTCTCTAGACCCAAACTCTCACTCTCTCTTTCTCTCACTAGAAACTTGCGTGACAAGTGTGGTGAATGAGGGAGAGGCTGATGGCTGCTGCTATGAAGGCTCCCTGTCATTTTTCGGGCCCATGGGCCGAAACTTTGGCCAAGCCCACTTTGTTTCCTTTATTTGGGTTTCTATTTATTTTGGGATGTTACAACTATATTGCTGAATTTACAACACTTGTGCTCGAAATTCCGGATCTGTCGCCCAAAGATTCACTCGCATATTTTATCGACGGTCTACAATATTGGGCCAAAAATGAAGTAGAACGTCGAAATGTATATGATTTGTCATCAGCCATTATTGCCGTTGAATCCTTGCATGATCGTAATGACACACGATCAACTAAAAACATGGTTGTTGAACAAGACAACATCAAAGGTGGGGGAGCAAGATCGATCAACAACCAATTCCGAAGGGAAGACCCTCAGAAAACACCGCAATTAGCCAACGAACCATACAAGGGTTGCTTCATATTCGATGGGCCGCATAAACCACGATATTACCCGAAGAAAAATAACCTAAATGCTGCGGTGAAAGTTCATGAAGAACCCGATGAAAATGAAGAGGTTCATATCGGGGCAATGCAACTTCAAGTTCTAAATTGCTTGATCCAAACCGACGGAAGAAACTTAAAGATGGTAGAATCCAACCAGTGCAAAACCATAAATACAGAGGCAAAGGGACTTCGGTTCGTAATAATCAAGATAAATGGAAAACTTTCCAAAGCATTAGTCGACACGGGAGCAAGCCAAAATTTTATAAGCCCCAGTGAGGCACATAGACTCGGCTTAAAAATAACCAAATGGGAAGGAATTATCAAAGGAGCCAATGGAGCCGCTCAACCGATCGAGGGACAAGCTTGGAAAGTAAAAGCGAAGATTGGGGCATGGCAAGGCAAGATAGACTTCTCAGTCGCACCTTTGGACGACTACAATATAGTGCTTGGAATGGAGTTCTTTCACCAAACAAAAGCCGTCCCAGCAACATGCTTGAACACTCTTTATCTTGTGAAGGGCAAGCAAGTATACACTGTGTCCATGGAGACAGGTACACGATGTCAAAACAAAACCATATCTGCATTGCGCCTTATGAAAACAAGACATAGGGCATTCCAAAAACACGACGAGGACGTCATGGATTTAGGTGGGGGAGAATGTCACGGCCCACCTAAATTCAAATCGCAACACTCGTATTTCACAAGGTTCCGGGTCAATTTAGACGCAACGAACGTTGCCCGGAAAACCCCAAAACAGCCCACAAAGTTCTGGTCCAGGAAACCCTAATTGGAACACTCTAGATCAGCCTACAAGGGTCCAGAAAACATAATCATAAGGGCTGAAAAGAAGGTGCCGGAATAGCCTTGAAGGGACTACAAAATTCAGCTCAAAAGGATGCCAAAGAAGCTTCTAGATCAGCCTTGAAATGGCTGGATATTTATTTAGAGATCTTTAGAAACTAGCACCAAGATATCATGTATAGAACTATCTAGAACAAGAAGGATCTAGACAAGATGTAGTAGTATAAATAGGTGATAGGATGATCATTTGTAGTCACCCAAACTTCCTTGTATTACCAACTCTCTTGTACTACTTTCTAAGCAATACAAAATCATCTTGTGTACTTGCAATCTAACGTTCCCTCGTCAAGTCCCCTGAATCACAAGTCGGTATCAAGTCTTCCGATGCTAAACACAACTACATTAGATCACTAAGGCTTACTTAGAACCAATCTAAGTGCCGCACGACAGTCCAAAAGATCACTCCATGTCAGTAAGCTGATCCAAAATGTTTTCAAATGTTTTTGAGCACATGTGAACCCTAGCTGGTAGTTGGCATTCCAGGAGGTGTACAAAGGTTGGAAATAGGGATGACTGAGGGTAGGTCCCTGGGTGACTATAAGGCCTGAGTGGTTGGCAATGATTCTTCGTGAGCTATAAGTCCAGAGTTTGATTATGTTGTATTTTGCTAGTCAGTCCCTATTGTACAAACTTTATATTATGAAATAAAGGAAAGTTATTATGTAAGTCTTCCGCTGTGTGTTTTTGTTATCAACGTCACTGTAACTAGAAGGCGACCTTCAACCAGTATGTAGTTATCTGACGAACGGAATGTTCTGTCTAGGAAAGAGCGGTGTATAAATCTCCCCTAAACCCGTCGCTCTTACCTGGGAACATATCTGTTGGAGGTACTACTCTGGAAGATGACTTTCCTGTGTTACGAGTGTGACACAAAACAATCTAACGTACACACAAAGTCAGCTACGCCGAGTGAGTTCTATTATTTTTTATTTAAATTAAAGTGATCTCGTCACCAGAGTTGATTATCTTTACCTAGGACACTCCGGTCTTTACAAAATAGTTTTATAATTTATAATCATATTGATACCTCTGTTATCTTATGATATCCCAAAAGGTTCGTCTCCCAAGACTCATCCCACAATTATAACTCAGTAAGTCTCGCTGACATGTATCAGACTTACTCACTATTAACTCCTAACCTACCACACATAATAACTCAAACTAGAATAACACAACAAATCTCTATACATTTGTCTACTCAGCCTTAACCAAGGCTTACACGAATTAACTGACACGACAGTTGTAAACACTTCGTCACAATCCTAACCCAACGGGCAGTCTAACACTGCTCACCTCAACATTATTATCCTACACATCACAATAATAATATCTCATGCACAATAAACATAATTTAACGCTTGGATGCAATTTATCACATATATAAATGCACACAAAAATACCTCATCACCGCACCCTCATCAGGGTTACCCTCGTTAGGGCATTTAGAACCTGAGCTCACCTTAAACGGGTTAAATAAATGTCACTGTTGGTGACTTCCCGAATGTCTTCGTCCTTCACAATCCCGTTTGCCATGACGTAAAGACATAGACGCAAACACAATACCCGTCGTGCCACAACGACAACGACACAAACGCACAACACAGATATAAACACTTAATAAATAACATCATGCTATCATTTACATGACTCATTAACTACACCTGCATCTCACACGTAACTCTAGAATAATGTATCCTACCCGTATTCGTAAGCGTTTAACTTATATTTAGAGTCACCCAAGCTAACCCTTAACACGAAACCCGTCATTAATCCTTTTATCCCTAGCTCACATAATCATCTAGACACCTCGTAGACCCTCCGACTCATTAATGAATATTATAGTTCATAACCCTCAGGTTAATTTCCAAAACTCTCCTCTTGTTTATTTTAGTAAACATCTCTTATAGATATGTACGATAGCCCCAAAACATTAAAAATATTTAAAGAGTAGGGGATTAGAAACTCAGGGTTATGCTGAGTCTTAGTCCATGATCCGCAACTCGTCCGTCCACGCTCGAATCCCAAGCCTGACAAGAGTGTGATCACGTGATCAAACGACATTCTAAACATGCATTGCATAACGTATAAATAAATAAATCCTAATACTCGGTCTTGACTACCCGCCATGTCACACCCCCAAATTCCACTAACGGAGTTTTACCGTTTGGTGCGTGACAAACCAGGATCTCATTCATTAGTTACATCAAACGACACTATATGGGACTCAAATGAAAATGTTATAAAAGTTCAGAGTAAATGCGAAAGCGAAGAATAAAAAGTAAATGCGTAAAACAAACGCGCCCGAAGTCTAGTTCAAAACAAAGTAAATACGATAGTCTAAATGTTTTGATTATAAATAAAGTAATATTACGACTCCATGCATGTCCTAATCATGCACATGTGCCTTAGTTTAGCATCCTGAGAAAACATGTAAGAAAAGTGTCAACACGAGGTTGGTGAGTTCATAGGTTTCAGTTTGTAATAATGTTTAACAGATTAATGTACATTCAATATATATATCAACAAGTAGCTAACCCATATACATGTTTACTAATACGTTGGCAACTGAAAGATGACTGTTTATGTGTTTGCCACCCACCAGGCCTATCAACCATGATGCATGTTTAGGTCAATATTCCACTCGTTCGACCTGCAATCGAGTTAGCGCGACAAACGCGGGTGAGGTTTGTCAAACCCAGTAGTACTACTCAAATTACCTCGCTATGTTCATATTAACGGTCTGATGTGAGGACTTTAATGATAGATGTGTACGCATAGTCATACAAGTGATAACATATATGAATTACAAATATCAAAAGCGTTTGCGTCATGTTTTCTCCCCCAGTTTAAAAACAGTAAAAGGGGCCGTGAAAACTCACCCGAGCTGCAAACGAACAGATAGCACCCCAGAAGGATGCAAGTAGGAAACACAAGAGTTTGCCTGTGAACCGCTTACGTATGTCCTAAAACTATAAGGATAATAGTTAGGGATACAATGAGATTGTGATGACGATACAGAAGGTTGAACGTCCTAAGACGCTCTAAGGATCAACGAATATACGAACTTGTCCACTGAAATGAGAAGTTCTTAATATAATAATTAAGATAAAAGCGTTTCGAATCAAGAGTTTCAATGTACGAATAATATTATTTAAATAAATATCCGTGCGTTTTCTCCATTAAATAATGTTCTAGAAAAATAATATTATTATATTATTTTTAAACTTATAGAGTTGATACGATAATCAGTTATGTGGTACAAAAAATAATTATATTATCTTTTTATTGAGAATATATATACGTGGATAATAATACGGATAAATATATTATTTTATTAGTTTGAAACATTACACTACGTTTATAAACGTGGCGAAAATAATATAATAATATATTATTATTAATTGGAGTTACGGTTCAAAAATAATATAAATATATTATCTTATAAACGAGAATTAATAATAAATATGGGTTACAAACCAAACCCGAGCCTAAGGGTGGTTTCCGAGGCTTAGACATTATATTATAATAATAATGGGAAAGGTTTAATATAAAAATAATGTTTAAAAAGTGGCTAGAAAATAAAAAACAGTTGGTGGGGTTCGAACCCGGGTCTCACCCACACTAACACAACACGCTAACCACTCCACCCGCTAGGGCAATCACAACAAGGAGCCCGTTTAAATGGTTTTGACACAGAAGCTGACAGTGTCCACCCCCCCTCGCTTACGAACTGAACTCAAACACCAGTCCCAAATCCAATGAATTCAATCACGATTGATCTTAAAAGCATACGGGTTTTGTTCCTCAATGAATTTCGAACATGTGGTTAAATTTAATTGTGTAAGGCCCCTTTCCCGGGTGACCTCACTTGTTGGATTTACTCATAAACATAGTCATAAATACTGAACTTAAATTTAAAACATTCATCATTCAATTACATAATCAAAACAGCGGAAGTCTTTACGAATAAAACATAACATATTCTTAACAAACAAAAGTGGGATGTCAGTCTTGTGCCGGGTAACCTTCACGCCATCGCACGACCTTTTCTTCCTTTACCTGAAATGTATACTAAAGTCAGCTAACGCTGGTGAGTTCTAGTTTAATGCGTTTAGATATAAACATTCTTTTCTTTACTTCATAAGTAAGCATTATTATAAAGTCATTCATATAAATACGTATTCATAACTTTTGCTTTTCTTTCATCTTTCTTTTCTTTATTAATGTGATTACATATATATATATATATGCGTTCACCCTTTTTCTTTCACTTTTCTTACCATTCTTTCTTTATCTTTCTTACGTGATTACATAGATATGCATTCACCTTTACTTTCTTTACCATTTATTGGTCATACACATAAGGGTGATCAACCCATCTTACGGTACGTATATCACAAAGACATACGCCCTCGAGCTACCGTCGTAGCCCTTTTACTTAACCGTCTGGCACTAGAAACCGTCCGTCATATCTTTACCGTCCTACCGAAGTAGTCCGTCATATCTTTACCGTCCTACCGAAGTAGTCCGTCATATCTTTACCGTCCTACCGTCGTAGTCCGTCATATTCGCCCGTCTGCCCTAAGGCATCCGTTTCCCACTTGAGCTAATTATGCAGCCGCATATTGTTTTAGCGACTTACTCCACCGTAGTGGCCTTTAATTAGTCTAACTTTCTAGACTTCCTTCTCTAGCTGCATAATAGTCAAGTGGTCGTCCGTCTACCGTAGTAGCCGTTAGCTTCGTTTCCGTCCATAACGTATACTTACATTCTTAGCATGCAATATATATATTTATAAAGCAAGATTTCATTTATTTACGTTATACCATTCATTCATTCATTCTTTGTAAACATACGTGTTGTTCTTTGTTCATAATTCATTATTCACTTTCATATGTATCTACACATATACCTTAATATATCACGTATGGTCACATTGACATTCATTTCATTTATTCATTTAGTGTATACATTTCAGCCCCAAAACATTTATAAATCATTTGCACATAACTTAGAAAGGGGCACATAGAACTCACCTGATGGGCGGGTCCCTGAAGTATAATAGCTGGTTTCGAAACGTCACTAAGGTCACCCACTATCTGTATAATAAAGTCATACATATAAGGTAGGGCTCCTAAATGACACTAGACATTACTGTTCTTGAACTCAGTAGTTTCGGGAGGTGGGTCGCATCGAAACTATGGTAGTTTCGAGCTATGGTCTTACACTCGAAATTAGGTAGTTTCGAGTCATAATCCTTCTATCGAAACTAGGTAGTTTCGAGTCATGAGATCCTATCGAAACTATGGTAGTTTCGAGTCATTAACTTATGAAAAATCTTAGTTTAGGTTCAAGGTGACACTCGAAACTAGGTAGTTTCGAGTCCTGAGTTCCTATCGAAACTATAGTAGTTTCGAGTCATTGGCTGCTATCGAAACTAGATAGTTTCGAGTCAAACATGACTATCGAAACTAGAGTAGTTTCGACGGGTCTGTATGTATCGAAACTATAGTTTCGAGTCATGGGTCTGCATTTTCCCTGACCAGAACCTTGCTCCAGCCAACTTATTTCCAATCGATTAAACCTTGAACATTTTTCGTTAAACACCTTCCTTTATCGTTCTTGAGTTCAAATACGTGATTTGTTTCAAGTTTCATATGCAAAAATCGTATCTTTATTTGATTTAAACCCGAGACATGCAAAGACTCAGAATCAGAGGCGATGCTTACCTCAACAGGCCCGATTTCTGTTGCTATGCGTTGAAATGGTGGAGTCGGATGATTCCCGAGCCCTTGAGTCTTCTCCTTGCGGTTTTCTTCACAAGCCGATCGCTCTCTCTCTCTCTCTCTAGTATTCTTGCGCAGGAAGATGAAATGAGAGGGGCTTGGGTTGAAGCTGCTGTTTTGTAATGGGGTTTCCCCCTTTTCTTTTCGGCCCATGGGCCGAAATTTTGGCCAAGCCCACTTTATTTCCCTTTTCTATTTGTCTTGTCATTATTTGGGATGTTACAAGTCTACCCTCCTTAATGAGGTTTCGTCCTCGAAACCTGTTACACGTTAAACAACTGGGGATACAGTTCCTTCATCTCGTCTTCTTTCTCCCAAGTAGCCTCGGACCCCTTTCTGTGTTTCCATTGTATTTTGACTAAAGGGATCGACTTATTGCGTAATCGTTTCTCGGCTCTGTCAAGAATAGCTATTGGTTCTTCTACATAGTTCAAGCTGTTATCCACTTCGATTTCGTCATAAGGTATGTGAGCCGTATCGTCAGCAAGGCACTTGCGTAAGTGTGATATGTGGAATGTAGGGTGTATTCCACTAAGCTCGACGGGTAGGTCGAGTCTGTAAGCAACTTGACCCACTCTTGCTACAATCTCGAAAGGTCCGACAAACCTTGGACTTAGTTTGCCACGCTTTCTGAACCGAATGATTCCTTTCCACGGTGATACTTTCAACAGTACCATGTCCCCTACTTGAAACTCTAAATCCCTCCTTCTCTTATCCGCGTATGATTTCTGTCTGTCTTTTGCGGCTTTCATACGAGCCTTGATTTGATCAAATTTCTCAGAAGTAGCTTTGACCACTTCGAGACTTGCAAAATCCTTCTGTCCAATTTCCCCCCAACAAACCGGGGTCCTACATTTCCTCCCATACAACATTTCAAATGGCGGCATGCCAATAGTCGAGTGATAGCTGTTGTTATATGAAAATTCTGCCAATGGTAGATGGCTGTCCCAACTCCCACCGAAGTCAATGATACAGGCCCGGAGCATGTCCTCCAAGGTCTGAATGGTCCTTTCCGATTGTCCATCGGTTTGGGGGTGGTAAGCGGTGCTGATGTTCAGTCTAGTGCCCATTGCGTCATTGAATTTCTTCCAAAACCTTGACGTGAATCTAGTATCCCTGTCAGACACAATCGACAGCGGCATACCATGTCTGCTCACAATTTCCTTGATAAATACTTCTGCTAGCTTTTCAGAAGAAGAAGTTTCTCGTATTGGCAAGAAGTGAGCACTCTTTGTCAAGCGGTCGACGATCACCCAAATGGTATCATTGCCTTTAGCTGTTCGCGGTAGCTTGGTAATGAAGTCCATCGTGATCTCCTCCCACTTCCATTCCGGTATTGGCAAAGGTTGCATTTTACCGCATGGCTTCTGGTGCTCGGCCTTAACTAGAGAACACGTTAGGCACTTGCTCACGTATTCTGTCACATCATTCTTCATGCCAGGCCACCAGTATTCTTTCTTCAAGTCTTGATACATTTTGTTTGTCCCGGGGTGGATAGAATAGCGAGACTTATGGGCCTCATCGAGTATTTTGGCTCTAAGCTCACCAATCTTAGGTATCCACATCCGGCCAAACCTAGTTCGTACCCCGTATGCATTCGCATCTAAGTTCCCTTGTTGTCCTACTATTCTTTCCCGTTTCACATTTCTTTCTAACAATGCTTCATCTTGTGCCTTTGATATTTCACCCATTAAGTCTGGTGTTATAATTAACTGACACGCTTTGATCCGGATAGGTGCCGATTCTTCCTTTCTACTTAAAGCGTCAGCCACTACGTTTGCCTTGCCTGGATGGTACAATATCTCACAGTCATAGTCTTTCAGTAGCTCTAAACATCTTCTTTGCCTCATGTTTAGTTCCTTTTGTTCGAAAAAGTATTTCAAGCTTTTGTGATCGGAGTAGATGGTGCATTTAACTCCATACAAGTAGTGTCTCCATATTTTCAACGCGAAAACTACTGCTGCTAATTCTAGATCATGTGTTGGGTAGTTAACTTCATGAACCTTTAGTTGTCGCGATGCATAAGCAATTACCTTTCCTCGTTGCATGAGTACGCACCCTAAACCTTGCCCTGAAGCGTCAGAGTAGACTACTAAGTCTTCATTTCCCTCAGGTAGTGTTAATACTGGAGCTTGAGTTAATTGTGTCTTAAGTTCCTCAAACGCGTTGTTTTGGGTTGGACCCCATTCATACTTTACTTCCTTCCGTGTCAGTTTGGTTAGCGGCGAGGCAATTCTTGAGAAATCTTGGATAAACCTTCGATAGTAGCCTGCCAACCCTAGAAAGCTTCGTATCTCTGTTGGTGTCTTTGGGATGTTCCATTCCTTTACTGTCTCGATCTTTGCAGGATCCACCATGATGCCGTTTGGGTTTATTACATGACCTAGGAATTGGACTTCCCTAAGCCAGAACGCGCATTTGGAGAATTTTGCGTACAACTTTTCCTGCTTTAGCACCTCCAATACTTCTCTTAGGTGACAGTGGTGATCACCTTCATTCTTTGAATATATGAGGATGTCATCTATAAAAACTATTACTGATCGATCCAACATGGGTCGGCATACTCTGTTCATTAAATCCATAAATGTTGCTGGTGCGTTAGTTAATCCGAAGGACATCACGAGAAATTCATAATGCCCATAACGCGTACGAAACGCAGTTTTCGGTACATCTTCCTCTCTTACTTTCAATTGGTGGTAACCCGACCTGAGATCAATCTTTGAGAACCAACTCGCGCCTTGTAATTGATCAAAGAGGTCGTCTATTCTAGGCAGTGGGTATTTGTTCTTTACTGTTCTCTTGTTCAGTTCACGGTAGTCGATGCACATGCGCATGCTGCCGTCCTTTTTCTTTACAAATAATACCGGAGCGCCCCATGGTGAGATGCTCGGTCTGATAAATCCTTTCTCTGTTAATTCTTCAAGTTGGGACATTAATTCTTTCATTTCTGACGGAGCCAATCGGTATGGTGCCTTGGCAACGGGCTCAGCTCCTGGCAGTAAGTCAATCTGAAATTCTATTTCCCGATCGAGCGGCAAACCAGGTAGGTCCTCTGGGAACACTTCTGGAAAATTGCACACCACGGGTACATCTTTTAGCTCTTTCGTTTTCATTCTATCGTCAATAACATACGCCAGATAAGCTTCGCAACCGCGCCTCATGTAACTTTCGGCCTTGATCATCGAGATGACGTTCGGCATTGTGCTATTCCAGTCACCATAAACCGTAATCGGACTGCCGTCAGTGGCCTTGAGATGTATCATCTTTCGTTTACATATGATTTGAGCTTCGTTGGCAGCTAACCAATCCATGCCCAATACTACATCGAATCCTCCTAAGGTTAGAAGGTACAATTTAGATGGAAACTTATGGCCCTCTATTTCTACCATGCAATCGTCAGTCACTTGGATGACTACTGAGTTTTTACCAATAGCAGTTTGTACGCTAAAGGCCCTTATAAGGCTAGTGATTGTGCAGTCTAAATTGCGGCTAAATGCAGTGGATATAAAACTTTTACTAGCACCAGAATCAAACAGAATAGCAGCATGTTCATCATTTACTAGGAACGTACCCGACACGACGTCAGGGTTTCCTCTTGCTTCTTCCTCGGTTAAAGCATAGGCCCGAGTCCTAGCCTTTGGCTGTTCCTTTTCCTTTTCTTTTCCCGAACCAGATTGGCCGGCCTTCCTGCAGTTCTTTGTCAGATGTCCAAACAATCCACATACTTGACACTTGACGTCTCTTACACATTCTCGAGAGAAGTGCCCCGGCTTCCCGCACTTATAGCATGTGATGGTGCCGATTTTACATTCGCCAAGATGTTGCCTTCCACATTTCTTGCATGTTTCATATTCGTCCGACCTTGGCTTCTTAGTTTCAGTTGTTACGTTCCCTCTTCCTGTGCCTCTAGACGGGTTCTCCCACTTTCTCTTTTGGGTCTCTGTTGGTGGGTCCTCATTGGCATAATCGTCGTAGACGATTCCGCTCAGATTCACTACCGACTCGAAGGTCGAGGGTAGGTTAGCTTTTACATGAACACGGACCCGCTGTGGCAATCCCTTAACATAGTACTTGATCAAACGATCTTCAGTTTCCACCAGGTGTGGTACTAGTTGAGCCAGTTCATTGAATCTTGATGTATACTGGCGATGAGTCTTGTTGCCAGCCTTGAAGTTCAGGAACTCGTTCTCCACACGATCAATCTCATTTTGTGGGCAGAACTTTTGGATTACGAGCTTTTTCAAGTCCTCCCATGTCATTCTGGCAAGAGCATGTGGTGACTTTGTTCTTTGAATATTTCTCCACCAACCTAGTGCTTCATTGGTGAAAGAATGAGCAACATATTTAACAGCTTGGTCTGGTCGACACTCGCTGATGTTGATGACTGCGTTCATCCTCTCGATCCATTCGAACGTGGCCACCGAATCCTTGGTTCCATCAAACTTAGGTGGGTCTCCGTCCTTGAATCCTTTGTAAGTACACCCACGATTGCTTGCTGCCACTTTTACTTCATCCCCGTCACTATCATAAATTTTCTCTTCATTGTTCCCTTCACCCTCCTCTTTACTTTTCTTTATTGCCTCAGATAGTAGATCAGGCAATACCTTCTTCAGTGTGAGCACAACTTCACGGGCAATAGCATCCCTGACTTCGGGTTCCAACTGTATCGGCCCTGGATTGTCGTCTCCAGCTGGGGTCACTTCTGTTTCGTGTACACTCTCGGTGTGTTCCGCGTGCACACTCTCTTCTTCTTCTAGTCTTTGATTCAACGGAGGTCTACCTCGTCGGCCAGTGCGACCGCCTCGGCGTCCAGTTCTTCCTCCGCCAGCCATAATTTCTTAATTTCCTGATAGTCATAAAGGGAATACATCAATGTCATTACTTCAGATCATAGTTTGGAACAGTACGAGCAAGGTAAATTTTTAATTACAGTGACCGGTTTGTGATTACCAATTTACATTGCTTTTCGGGTTCAAAACTCTTCAAATCGGTTGTGACATTGACATCTATTTGTTCTAAGTTAAGGTATCTATCCTTATTTAGAGCATTAGCTTTAGTACTTACTTACCGTGCTGCGTTGGCGTTGGTTACCCATACTGACATCCGTGCGTTGGTCCCATAATCAGTTTGAGTCCAGACATTTAGGGATGTCTAAATCTCTCAAACTATTGCTCTGATACCAACTTGTAAGGCCCCTTTCCCGGGTGACCTCACTTGTTGGATTTACTCATAAACATAGTCATAAATACTGAACTTAAATTTAAAACATTCATCATTCAATTACATAATCAAAACAGCGGAAGTCTTTACGAATAAAACATAACATATTCTTAACAAACAAAAGTGGGATGTCAGTCTTGTGCCGGGTAACCTTCACGCCATCGCACGACCTTTTCTTCCTTTACCTGAAATGTATACTAAAGTCAGCTAACGCTGGTGAGTTCTAGTTTAATGCGTTTAGATATAAACATTCTTTTCTTTACTTCATAAGTAAGCATTATTATAAAGTCATTCATATAAATACGTATTCATAACTTTTGCTTTTCTTTCATCTTTCTTTTCTTTATTAATGTGATTACATATATATATATATATGCGTTCACCCTTTTTCTTTCACTTTTCTTACCATTCTTTCTTTATCTTTCTTACGTGATTACATAGATATGCATTCACCTTTACTTTCTTTACCATTTATTGGTCATACACATAAGGGTGATCAACCCATCTTACGGTACGTATATCACAAAGACATACGCCCTCGAGCTACCGTCGTAGCCCTTTTACTTAACCGTCCGGCACTAGAAACCGTCCGTCATATCTTTACCGTCCTACCGAAGTAGTCCGTCATATCTTTACCGTCCTACCGAAGTAGTCCGTCATATCTTTACCGTCCTACCGTCGTAGTCCGTCATATTCGCCCGTCTGCCCTAAGGCATCCGTTTCCCACTTGAGCTAATTATGCAGCCGCATATTGTTTTAGCGACTTACTCCACCGTAGTGGCCTTTAATTAGTCTAACTTTCTAGACTTCCTTCTCTAGCTGCATAATAGTCAAGTGGTCGTCCGTCTACCGTAGTAGCCGTTAGCTTCGTTTCCGTCCATAACGTATACTTACATTCTTAGCATGCAATATATATATTTATAAAGCAAGATTTCATTTATTTACGTTATACCATTCATTCATTCATTCTTTGTAAACATACGTGTTGTTCTTTGTTCATAATTCATTATTCACTTTCATATGTATCTACACATATACCTTAATATATCACGTATGGTCACATTGACATTCATTTCATTTATTCATTTAGTGTATACATTTCAGCCCCAAAACATTTATAAATCATTTGCACATAACTTAGAAAGGGGCACATAGAACTCACCTGATGGGCGGGTCCCTGAAGTATAATAGCTGGTTTCGAAACGTCACTAAGGTCACCCACTATCTGTATAATAAAGTCATACATATAAGGTAGGGCTCCTAAATGACACTAGACATTACTGTTCTTGAACTCAGTAGTTTCGGGAGGTGGGTCGCATCGAAACTATGGTAGTTTCGAGCTATGGTCTTACACTCGAAATTAGGTAGTTTCGAGTCATAATCCTTCTATCGAAACTAGGTAGTTTCGAGTCATGAGATCCTATCGAAACTATGGTAGTTTCGAGTCATTAACTTATGAAAAATCTTAGTTTAGGTTCAAGGTGACACTCGAAACTAGGTAGTTTCGAGTCCTGAGTTCCTATCGAAACTATAGTAGTTTCGAGTCATTGGCTGCTATCGAAACTAGATAGTTTCGAGTCAAACATGACTATCGAAACTAGAGTAGTTTCGACGGGTCTGTATGTATCGAAACTATAGTTTCGAGTCATGGGTCTGCATTTTCCCTGACCAGAACCTTGCTCCAGCCAACTTATTTCCAATCGATTAAACCTTGAACATTTTTCGTTAAACACCTTCCTTTATCGTTCTTGAGTTCAAATACGTGATTTGTTTCAAGTTTCATATGCAAAAATCGTATCTTTATTTGATTTAAACCCGAGACATGCAAAGACTCAGAATCAGAGGCGATGCTTACCTCAACAGGCCCGATTTCTGTTGCTATGCGTTGAAATGGTGGAGTCGGATGATTCCCGAGCCCTTGAGTCTTCTCCTTGCGGTTTTCTTCACAAGCCGATCGCTCTCTCTCTATCTCTCTAGTATTCTTGCGCAGGAAGATGAAATGAGAGGGGCTTGGGTTGAAGCTGCTGTTTTGTAATGGGGTTTCCCCCTTTTCTTTTCGGCCCATGGGCCGAAATTTTGGCCAAGCCCACTTTATTTCCCTTTTCTATTTGTCTTGTCATTATTTGGGATGTTACAAATTGCAAAAATAACAAGTTTAGATGGGTTAATTACTTGATTTAAATCCCGAAACCCTAGTTTATGAACACATATTCGAATTGGTTCGATTTGATGATAAAAATGATTGGAATCATAGGGTTTTTATAGATTGAGACATTGCGAAACTGATGGTATAGTTTAATTTCATTGAGATCAAGTGTAGGTAGGAATTCGATTAAACATGAACACATATGAACCCTAGATCTTGATCATGATCGATTCGATGTTGTACACATATGAACACGTATGAATTCGACTAGAACCGGTCCCGACTTCAACGGATTTTGGTCCTCGGTGTCTCCGGTCACTCCTCCGACAAAATATGTGTGTGCAACAGCTTTAGTGGAGTACGAATGAGGTGCGCAGCCGTTCAATTCATGAGATTAATACATGAATTTGTCTAATTTGATGGTGTTTGTTCATGGAGTCAACGGTTTGGGTTAAGTGCCCATAACTTGGTTTAATTCGAATCATTAACGATGATTAAAGTACAACTGATATGGCATTAGTCGTGCATAACCGTTATAATTCGGACGAATTTGATGCTTGGAATCGAAATTGAATCAAGAGAGTAGGAGGTTTGACTTGCAAAAGTCAACAGGAACCAAAACTCTTGATTTTGACTTTTCTGAGTCAACAGATTGAATTTAGGTTAAGTACACAACTAGTCCCTACAATTTTAGTTTGAATACAGACAGAATTAGTCCCTAAGGTTTGTATTTGAGTTAACTAGGTTAAGAATTAATGGATTTCAGTGAGTTTGTGCTAACGGGGTTAACTCAAAAACGTCGGATGTCACACGCCACTCCAGCTTCTCAAATCCCACTTACGAGTACACGTGATCCGGGTCGTCCTTGACTCGCTTAGAAACTGAATGCTCAACCCGGGTCCCCATGCATGCACGTAGATGAGAACATGCATGTCCTTGGTCAGTAGAACCCTACTCTGCCATGCTACCACCTTCGGGTCTACCTCGCGCATCACCCAGCCATCCACCACCATCCTCTTTCAATCCCGACCTCCCTAGACCACCGTCCCTACCGTTCACTGCGGCTCCGCTGCCGGGTCATCGCTTCCACGTCGCTGCAGTCCTACGCACATCCCTAGCCCATCACAGTGGATACCGGCCGCCGTCGGTCTTCCGTGTCTATGCGGACAGTAGCCGTAGCTACCCTCTCCGGCCATCACGCCTTCGCCTCCGTAATCTCTCTGGCGTTTCACCACTGTTACGAGCCTTAATCGGCTGCCTCCGTGTTCCATCGTGCTGCTGGACAGTGCCGCGCACCACCATTGTACGCCATGGCTGGCCATTACCATCGCTTCCACCCTTGCCGTCGTTCGCAACCAAGCAACCCAAACCCAAAATGATTTCCGACCAAAGTCAAGTGTAAAAGTGTAAAAAGTATAAACGAGGATTACCTTGGTTATGTGTGAAGTTCCAAGCTCGAAACCATTCGGAAACCACCGTTGCCAGCCACCCCTTTTTCTGGCGTCTCCCCCTTCTCCGCTTCCGACTTCCGTCACACCCTCTTAGAGCCGATATGGCTCTAGAGTTTGAGTTTAACTTGTTTTTAAACCTTTAGGCTTTACGCTGAAGTCCCGAGCTCCCTTTTTGTGCGCTTTCGATCCCTAGCGTTCTCATTGTGGCTAACCGGGTCCTTCTAATTCCATGTGTAGGGTTTTCAGTCAATTGTCTCATTTACAAGAGACTTTGGTCACCTGCTATTTCAAATAATAAATGCGTAGATTTTTGGTATGTTAAAGACGCAAAACGAAATTTACTCTATAAATAAGTATTAGGTGTATTGGTGCAATGACAACTCCCATAAAACGCTCTTTACACTTGAAAAAAATACCGCTCTCAAAACAACAACGTCCTCAAGTCAACCATCATCTGTTGGTATTAATGCTTCCTCTAGTGAAGCAACCATTTTCGGGATTTTACCAACAGCAAGGAACCAACATATTTGAGTACATTTACGATTTATGTGAAAATGTCAAACGGTTCACAATGAGCGCGGTGCAAATTGTTGTATGTTTTTAAAGAAGGAATCAAAATTCAAGTTTGAAATCATGAAGGCTTAATAAGGGATGATTTTGGAATTTTGACGTAAATATGGTTCGGGAAAAATGACAGTTTTTTTTCAAGAGGGTTTGACGTTCAACCACTTCGACAACCCGCGTTTGACAAAATGATCCAAGAAACTCTTCAATCGTGTTATCATCAAGTAAGTCACATTGTTTAAAAAATGTGAAAAAATGGCAAAAAGTGAATTAGTTTTAGGCTTTGAAAAAATACAAACCGGTGTGAACTTAACAATCGATGTTTGGTCGGCTTCACATTGTTCACCGGATTCGTACCTTTGCATTATCGCTCATTGGGTAAATCCCGATGCATGGCAAATGATGAAGCTTACGATTGCGCTTGAATTGTTTGTATATCTGTATTGGAGTAACGTTATTTCACATTTAAAATAATGTAATAACAACTTATAAATTACAAGATAACTTTTTCAATATCTTTTGATAACGCCTCGATTAATATACGAGCGGTTGTAAAACTAAAATTAAAATATCGTTTGATCTTCAAGTTTCCAACGATTCTCTTGTCTTGTCTTGATCACATTACAATTTATATAAATTGCAAAAACCTAATATTACGATAGAGATTCCAAAACATCAAAAATATATAAGACATGAATAACAAAAATTACAATACAATCAAATAACCACAATTACGGGTCTAAGGCTTTAATTTGCAACAATAACAACACAACCACAAATTTAAAACGTAAATGAAGTATTCTTTAATCAAACGAAAGTTTTATTGGTGATGCATTCGTTTTATCAGTGATCTGATTGGTGTAGAGATACAAAATAATTCGAGACTTAAATGTAAAAAGACATAAACGACCATGTATTTGAGGCGAGGAAAGAGACAAAAAGCCAAAAGCATTAGAAAATTGTACTACCACTTTATACCGGTGTTTTGAAACCCGGACCGGACTGACCGGTTGTACCGGGAACCGGAGGCCTGTCCATTCCGATTAGGTGCGTTGAAACAGTCATGCAACGACCCGGTGGTCGGACCGGTTGGCTATTTTTTTTATTATCTCTTTTAATTCTCTTGGATTTGTATTTCGTAGCTAATTGTTAGTTTAAGATTATTGGAATTGACTTGTTGGTGGTTTTTGAAGGATTAATGATTGTTTGAATTGATTTATTTTTATAATATTTATGACGTGGTCTGGTTCTTAAATACGGTCCAATTATAGACCGGATCCAAATCCGGCCCTAAAAACATTGGTTTATACCATTATTTGATTTTCATGACATTTTTGGTGGTGTTGACTTGAATTGAATTGTAAAACGAGGTCCAATAATAAAATAGGATTTTTGAGTAAATTATAAACCGCTAGGACCTTTCTTCCCATGGCCATCTTTAATTCAATAATCTTTATAAATTCTCCCCATTTCCTAACATCTCGATCAACAACCTTAATTCAATAATCAAAGAACGATGAACACAAAGGGTGTTAGGATTCAACAACACGACCCAGAAGTTGATTTTTTGGCATCAAAAGGGTGTTAGGTTAGGATATCTGGTTTAAAATATGGCGGGTGATTTGGACTTTTCTGTTGCGTCAATGATCGAAGATGTTCTTATGGAGCATGGCCCTCAATTGTCTGATGTCCATACCACATCCAAGAGTGATGCCAAAATATGTACGTTTCTTATTCCTTTCATCATGCATGCATCTTTTTTTTATAAAAAAACAACGATCATTGTACATTGTGTATCTTCATTCTCAGCCACAAAAAGAAATGAAGCTACAAGATGGCTAAGAAAGTCTGTTGGTGTGGTGGCTGCAAAAGATCTGCCCGCTAAGCCTTCCGAACAAAACTTTCGAATGGGATTAAGAAGCAGCCTTATCCTTTGCAGTGCTCTTAACAAGTCTGAACCCGGTTCTATTCCTAAAGTAACCTTCTTTGTCCACCTACTGATTTCTAAAGATCATTCAATCACAAAGGTATTGAATTAGGTATGTTGCTTTCTCCTCAGCTTGTTGGAACGCCCTCTGATTCTGTTACTATACCTGATGGACCACCCATATCGGCTTCCCCGTATTATGAAAACGTAAGAAGTTTTCTATTAGCAGTAGAAGCAAGGGGACTTCCAACTTTTGAATGTGCTGATTTAGAACAGGTAAAATGTTATCTAGAGTCATTTGTAGATGCTGTTTTATTTACCCCGTTAATTAACATGCAGGGGGAAGTTATCTAGAGTTGTGAACTGTGTACTAGCCTTGAAAGCGTATAGTGAATGGAAAAAGGAGGGTGGAAATGGGACGTTTAGGTATGTAGGGAACCGAAAACCCTCTTTAAAAAGGAAACAAATGGTTTGCAAGTCATTGGATATGCACACGTGTTGTAACCTGTGGAAACAGTCTAAAGATAAGGTTCGTGCTTTTTAGTTTTTGTTTAGAAAACTATGCAACCGTGTATAATCAAGTGATTCTTGCACTTGTTAGCCTCTTCAAGTGCGCGTTCATGGTCTTCTTTCGGATCACAAGCCACAAGATATTCCTATGGTATGTTTATGTGTATCGTGTTGAATTGCCCATAAGGCGTTCTATTTATTACAATCATTTCACAAGCTCAACAAAGTATTCGTGTCACCAATTATTCTCCACTTGTGCCACAGATTGTGGAGATTGTGCTAACCAAACTCATAGAAGACTTTGAACGAAAATTAGCCATCCACAAAGAACAGATGAAGGTATATACCATTAACAATGAACAAGAGTCCTGCTTAAAACCTTATACAAGTCTTTATTAAAATAGATTATCATTTTAAATATCTAATTTCGTAATCTTATGTATGATATTAAGAATTTATATTTGTTTTAACAGCTTGTAGCTAAGACAAAACCTGTCAATAAGATCGAATTAAACATGAAAATGGCTCCTCCTGGAGAAGTAAAGGTATAGTTGTGACTAGCATCCGATTTCTAGATAACTTATAGTACTTTCATTCACATTTTCTAATTCACCATATGGCAGCAATCCCCTAGGAATATATTTAAAGAGATGGAATCCAAATCAAGAGAGCCGTTCAAAAAGGAGGAGTTCAGAAAGGTATGGCTATGACTAAGCTCCGAGTTCTGTCAACATATCGTAAAATGCGTGGGTCGGGTAACAGGTCAAAATGGGTGTTTTGGAGGGTACGTGTTGTTTTGGGAAAAGGCAGTGTCCTGATAAACTTTTATTACTGAAAAAAGATGTCAAAATGGGTGCTTTTTGGTTGAGCCGAAAATGTTTTATTTATAAGTAACTAGGTTAGAAACCCGTGTTTTACACGGGTTGAATAAAAAAAAATATTAAATAAGTAGTAATTAAGATTAATGAATTGTAAAAGAAATATTAAATAGTAATGAAGATTTAAGAATTAATAAAGGAAATATTAAATAGTTTGTAAAGAAATATTAAATAGTTAGTACTTAGTAATGAACAAAAAATAAGTGGGGAAAATAATCTTGATCTCACGGAATCGTGACACGTGGTACAACTAGTTACTTATTTCTTAGGTATAGATTAGTGTATCAAATATGATTACAAAAGTTATACTATTTGAGTAGTAAAAAAATTTTTGACACCCTTTGAGTGACTTTTAGTTTGACCCGTTTGACACGTTTCCTTTTAAGCATTTTATTTTTTTCATTTTACTGTTTAACATGTTAGAGATAAAATATATAATTTACATTCATGATAGTCATCCACTAATGTCACACCCCAACCGACGGCGGAATACGTCGGGGTGGGACATGTCGACTGTTCATGAGCTCAAGGTTGGCTAAATTGTAATATATTAAATCCATTCCAATTCAAACAAACATAAACCAATTCTAAAGTACATAAATGAAATACAAATTGTTCTTTAATTAAAATTAACTAAGTCCCAAAACCTATGTGTAGCAAGCCTTGATCAAATCACACCTTAGCACCTGAAACATGAATAAAATAAGGTCAACTAAAAAGTTGGTGAGTATACACAGGTTTGTACATAGATAGTATATAGATGTGAATAACAAATCCACTAATGTGATAAATAATGAGAAGGAAGAAGGAAAGGAAGAAAAAAAGGTACGATTGACTAAGTTCCAATTTCTGTATAACTAAAAGCGTTTTCAGGCTCAATTACTGATTTAACAATATTTTGATTTGATTCACCTGCATGGAAGTCCTTTAGCAGCATATTGAATGATATGAGAAAGAAAGCAAACGGGGATGCAGATAAACCTTCTAGTGATATAATCAAGAAGATCGAAATGAATGTAACATCAGATACGATGAAGTCCACTAGTGATATAAACAACAAGATTGAAAAGAATGTAACCGCATATACCATGAAGCATGATAGTGATATAACCAACGCGATTAAAAAGAATGTGACCACAAATACCATGAAGCCCGATAGTGATATAAACAACGCTATCAAAAAAATGTCGCCATCGATACCATGAAGTCCACTAGTGATGTAAATAACAAGATGGTAGAGAAACTAACCAAAGAAGCCATGATTTCCACCACTCGTGATGTAAATAAAGCGGTAGAGGAGAATGCAATCATCTTGTCCGAAACGGTTTGGTAACCGGTGTTCCTAAGCTGAGATTTGTCATTGCGGATGACTGTATGCATTGTAAAAGGGCAAACAACAACGGAAGTCTCACAAGCCTAAGCTCCAAAACTCCAACGATACCCCTTTGGAGCTATTACATATGGATCTGTTTGGCCCCATAAGTATCAGGAGTATTGGAGGTAAGTCATACTATCTAGTTATAACTAATAACTTCTCACGTTTTTCTTGGATGCATTTTTTAGGTACAAAGGACGAGACTGCTGACATTCTTCAATACCTGATCCTGAGCTTGGAATCTCTTTGCAAGTTGAAGGTTAGAAGAAAAAAGAGTGATAACGGAACTGAATTCAAGAATAATTTGATGGAGCTTTTCTGTCTCAAGAAGGGTATCCGTCACGAATTTAGTGCCCCGTACACACCTCAGCAGAACGGAGTTGCAGAACGGAAGTACAGAACCTTGATCGAAACTGCAAGGACAATGCTGTCAGATGCAGAGCTTCCTGTAACTTTCTGGGCAGAAGTAGTAAATACAGCTTTTCACGTTTTGAACAGAGTTCTGGTTGTGAAGAGACACAACAAGACTTGCTATGAGTTGATCAACAATCGACCTCTGAATCTTGACTAGCTAGTTCCTATTTGTAGTCCCTGCTCCTTATTGCTACAATACAAGGATCAAAAATCTAAATTTCATGCAAAAGCCGTGGAAGGCATTTTCTTAGGATATGTTACCAATTCACCATGCAAGAGAGTGTACAATATAGGAACTCGTACTGTTGAGGAATGGTTCGAAGTGGATTGCAGTAAACACAGCATTCCACCAGAACCAACTGGTCCAGCTTCGGGTTTTGATTATGATACGCTATTCAAGTCTTTCAACCTTCCTGATTTGTCTGTCGATGATGCCGCAAATGTGTACGATTTCTTTAATGGCGGTGATGATTCAAATTTCTCCACTCGTGCCACGGTGCCCATTGTAACTCCCGATTCCAATGCCGTATTTGCATCTGGAACTCATGACAGTGATGATGTTGAAGTTGTCCATGTTGATGGAGATGACGCTCTAGCTAATCCTAACACCCGTGTAAGAAATGAAGCTCTAGCTGATCCAATCAACATTGAATCGTCGTCTTCTGGATCACAGGATATGGGGGAGTTGAGCACGAATCTAGACACAAATCTCTAGGAATCGCTCATACCAAAGACGAGAATGCATAAGAATCATCCAATTGACAACATTATTGGTGATCCTCATGTCGGTGTTCATACTCGTCATAGAACCATTGCTGAGAACACTAGTTTGTACGCTGAGATACTTGACACTGGTATCATGGAAACATGTTTGCATGCTGCATTCGTGTCCCAATTTGAGTCGAAGAATGTGAAGGAGGCTCTCGCTGACAACTGCTGGATTGAGGCGATGCAAGAAGAACTGTCCCATTTACAAAAGTTACATGTGTGGGATTTAGTTGACTTGCCAAGAGGGGTACAACCAATTGAAACCAGATGGGTGTTCAAGTGTAAAACGGATGATCGTCATGTCGTAGTGAAGAATAAAGCAAGGTTGGTTGTTCAAGGATTTTATCAACAAGAGGGCCTGAATTACACTGAAGTATATGCCTCAGTTGCTAGACTTGAGGCCATTCGACTGTTTCTGGCTTATGCCACCTATGTCGGCGTCAAGGTCTATCAACTTGATGTAAAGAGTTCTTTCCTGTATGGAAAAGTTCAAGAAGAGGTCTATGTCACTCAACCTCCCGGCTTTCAAGATCCGCAAAATATCAATAAAGTGTATAAGCTCGACAAAGCACTTTATGGTCTTCATCAAGCCCCTCGGGGATGGTATGAGACGTTATCAAACATCTACCGTCAAATGGTTTCGATCGTGGACAGATTGACTCGACCCTCTTCATTCAGAAAGCAATAGGTGATATTCTACTCATACAAGAATATGTCGACGACATTATCTTTGGGTCTACAAATGAAGAGATGTGTAGGGAATTCGAACAGGTGATGAAGTCCAAGTTTGAGATGAGCAACATGGGTGAATTGTCATTCTTCCTAGGTCTGCAAGTCAGTCAAAGAGAAGATGGCATCTATCTACATCAAACTAAGTATGTGCAAGACATTTTGTCAAAATACAAGAGAAATGATAGCAATAATTATGGCACACCTATCCCTGTCAATCACGGTTTGCATCCACACAAAGATGGAAAGGATGTGGATTGTAAATTGTACCGTGGGATGATCGGTTCTCTCATGTATCTCACAACTTCAAGGCCCGACATAATGTTTGTTGTATGTTTGTGTTCAAGGTTTCAGTCACAACCAAAGGAGTCTCATATGATAGCTATCAAGAGGATATTCAGATACTCGAAAGGGAAACCCCGATTGGGTCTTTGGTACTCAAAGCAGCAGTCATTTGACCTCAAAGCCTATAGTGATTCAGACTATGGCGGTTGTAACCTCGATAGAAAATCAACTTCAGGTGGATGTCAATTCTTGGGAGATAGGCTGGTTTCCTGGCAGTGCAAGAAGCAGTCGACGGTTTCTGTCTCAACATGTGAAGTAGAGTACATTGTTGCAGTGAGCGGTTGTTCTCAGATACTGTGGATTCAGCAGCAATTGTGTAAGGCCCCAAACCCTGGAAGCCTCACTTATTGGATTTACTCACCAACACATAGCACTTAAACATAAGACATACATTATCACAGTGGAAACGATTTAAAATCTCAACATACGCATCGGAAACATAACATGTCTAAACAACTGAAACTTGTCAAATACAATTGAAACTTGTCTTAATCAACATAATCAAAAGAAACATAAACAGGATGCCAGATGCTGATCTTCGGGTAACTCTTCTAGCCAAGCCAAGCATCCACTTCCATCTACGGCCACCTACACTTAACTGATGTGCATACTAAAAATCAGCAACGCTGAGTGAGTTCTAACGTTTACTTTAAATCAATTATACAAAAGATTTACTAAAACGTATATATTGCCAATAAGGCTAAACTTAACACACTTTACTTATCAAACAGTTTAAAACGTATAATAAACCGTCCATTCCTCTTTACTGTATTGCCCTCATGGATTACATCCATGAACCGTCAAGTACCTGGTCAATGCCCCCATGATCAACGACCATGAACCGACAATACTGCTTATCCGTAAATTTCTTGTCACTACTGTACCGCCCCCATGGTCAACGACCATGAACCGACGAGTACCTGGTCAATGCCCCCATGATCAACGACCATGAACCGACAATACCCTGGTCAATGCCCCCATGATCAACGACCATGAACCGACAATACCGCTTAACACTACGGGGAGGTTGCGTGGACCTCCCGAGCAACCGTTGTCACTCATCCCAGTTGTACAACCGTTAGCGAACCCAAAGGTTCTTACTAATGGGTAGAACCCATATCTGACATCTTGTACAAGTAACATCTGTCCCAAGGACCTTTATAGCTGGTACACATTCCCGTAGGAAAACTGTTCACTTTACTGTTCATAAAAACTTTCTGTAAATCTTGTTCATAACTTTCACATATAATATGCCTTTGTTTATGTATATAAAATATAGTAAACGCTTGCCATAAAATATAGTTATGCTTTACTAAAAATAGCTTAACACATATATCATGCCTTTGTTTATGTATATGAAAATATAGTAAACGTTTGCCAAAATATATATCTTGCTTTACTTGAACATACTAACACATATATTATGCCTTTGTTTATGTATATGAAAATATAGTAAACACTTGCCAACATATAGGTATACCTTGCTCAAAACGTACATTTGCCTCTTTTAAACTTTACACTAAACATAGCTTTTCACTTTGTTTATTAATATAAAATATGTAATAAACACTTTACACTAAGTATGCACACCACCCCTAAAGCAGGCAAAAAGGGGATTAGAACTCACCTGGTATCTTAGCTGCAATGGTCTACTGGATCTCACACAATCTGAACAATCATAACAATTGACACGTATCAGACTTAACTTGACGTTAAATGTTTTCACCATTTCTAGCTAGGCGATCATACTGACTTCACTAAACAGCTATATATACCCATAGATCTGATGCCTGCGAACTTAGCAAGTGTGCAGGGCCTTGTTCTTACGTACTTGATAAGTACACATGCTTTGCTTCTTGCGTACTTGATAAGTACGCAGGCTTTGCTTCTTGCGTACTTGATAAGTACGCAGGACCTGCTTTGTAACATCCCAAAAATAAAACGACAGTTATAATAACGGAATAAACGAACAAGGCATGACGGGTCGGGTCGGATGGGTCAGCGGGCTATAAATAGCCTATGCCACCCCTTTTCTCTCATTTGCAACTTTTTAGAGAGAGAAACCATAGAGAGAGAAAGTTGGCGGATCGACACGAGACTTTAGCAAAGTGTTACTCCATAACTCGTGAGAAGAACCTCTGGATCAGAAACTCGATTCAGGTAACAATCCGACCTAAATCTGAGTTTTAGTTCGTTTTTGGGTTTTTCGGGTTTTGGGTGAAAAGGTAAGGTTTGAACGGATGAAACTGAAAGATAATCATGGATTTGAGTTCCTTAATGGAAAACGAACGTTTTGAATGCAAATAGGTTCGGGATCTTGACATGATCAGACCCGAATGTGAAAGTTAGGTTTTTTCATGAAGAACAGGTCGTGCGCACTTGCTAAGTGCGCATGGAGCAGGTCCTGCGCACTTGCTAAGTGCGCAGGAGGAGGGACCTGCGCACTTGATAAGTGCGCAGGCAGCAGGGTCTGCGCACTTGCTAAGTGCGCAGGCAGCAGGGTCTGCGCACTTGCCAAGTACGCAGACATCAGAACTGGTTAAGTGAAGTCAGTATGTTAGAATGGTTAAACCGTTAGAGTCGGGATTGGTCTGATGTGTATTTAACTAATCAATTCAGATCGGAAGTGACGTTGTTGGACCTTCGTTTAGGACAACCCATATTAGCGTATCAGGTGAGTTCTAGAGCCCTCTTTTAAATGTTTTTGTTAAATGTTTTGGGCTGGTGTGCATACTTACGAAATGTTGTTTTAACGAAATGATGTTTTAACGAAACGATGTTTACGAAAGGAAAGGTTATGAAGTGTTTTTGCCAAAAAGGTTTACGAATGTTTATGAACGGTCTAAATGAGGAAATGTTTAATGAAAAGGGAAAGAGGTAAAGGTTTAAAGAAGTCATTACAAATCTAATATGTCGAATGAATGGAATTGACGAATGAAGTCTGGGAATGTGATTCCCAGCCTTGTGGTAGATTATGGACAGCGAGCCATAGTTACCATAAGAACAACAGGGCAGTGTCTTGGTGGCCTGTCGATGGTTTTGATGTTGTACAACTGGTAAGGGAGTAACGACGGTTACTCGGGTGATGATGATCATCCTAAGTGAATAAGGTAAGGGAAATCAATGACGGCGATACGTAACGGTTGATTCCCAAAGGAAAGATGCGTGTTGGGCAATGACGGCGATACGTAACGGTTGACCCCACGTAGTGAATGGTTGGGCAATGACGGCGATACGTAACGGTTGACCCCACGTAGTGTATGGTTGTGGCAATGACGGCGATACGTAGCGGTTGCCCACAACACCAAAGGTTCCTTTGGGGACACTGTGACGCGTAAAGTAAAATGCAGAATTAGATAACGATAATATATGACTTAAATGAATGTTAAAAGTTTTAACGAACGATCCGTTCAACGGTGTTTATGATAATGATGTTGATGATGATATGGGTACGAAACCTTTTTAAAGATGTTAAATTATTACATACTTTTGTGAAAGGTTTTACTAAATGAATGAATGATATGTTTTTGGCAAATGTTGATGTTAAAGTTTTTATGAAATGCTAGAACTCACCAGCGTAGCTGACTTTTTAGTGTGCACATTCAGGTTAAGGCTGGTTATGAGGATGTACGGTGATGCTTGGCTAGCGAGAGGAGTTACCCGGCTGACTATGAAGACTGGCATCCCGTTATGTTTTAGTTATGATGTATTTATGTTTTAAACAATGTTTACGCTTCCGCATGTATGAACAATGATGACGTTATGTTTAAATGAAATTTTCCGCTGCGTTATTTGATATTCATGTTTAAGAACTGTTTGTGAATGAGTAAATCCAACAAGTGGGGCCTCCTGGGTTTGGGGCCTTACAAGTTGGTATCAGAGCAATAGTTTGAGAGATTCGGACACTCCCAGTGTCTGAACTTAAACTTTGAATGGGACCGAAAGCGGATGCCAGTACGGGTAACTCGAGCCACAGCATTAGGTATGAAAAGTAGAGTATGTGTATGTAGTATGCCTTAGGAAGGGTTAAGAAAGGACTTGTGTTCTGATGGAATCACAAAGGTGGTCAAATAGAAATTGAAAGGTAGTGTAATGGTTAATTGCAGATGGCCAGTGTATATTAACATCTTACAGTGCTTATTGAATTCTATTTGTTAACTAGCGTGATAACATTGGATTTCTTGTCTTATAGAACGAAATGGAGAGGAGAGGGAACGGAAGGCGTGGTGGCCGTACCGGTGGTCGTACCGGCGGTCAAAATGGTGGGCGTGGCAGGATTCCTGCGCGCCAAGAGCACAGTGAAGAAGGAAGTGTTCACACTGAACCTGAGGTTAGTGTGCATGGAACTGAGCAGACACAAGTTGCAGAACAACCTTTCACTTTTGAACCAGAAGTGAGAGCAGCCATAGCTCGAGAGTTCTCCGAGTTGATGAAGAATTCTCTGCCAAGTCTGTTGGCTGAAGCATTAAAGAAAGTTAGTGGGGAAGGCGGATCTAGTGCGGCAACTGGTGCCCAGAACAACGAGACCGACAACGCACCGCCTGCTCGCGGGTGGGACTATAAGTCATTTAAGGCATGTGACCCACCGGTCCTGACTGGGAAGAAGGACGCGGTGGCTACTTTTGATTGGGTGATACGTATGGAAGCCGCCATCCGTCTGAGCGAGTGTCGAGCAAATCAAGTAGTGAAGTTTGCTGCTAACTCCTTGAGAGAGGAAGCATCCCACTGGTGGGAAGGTGTACGTCAGGCTAAGGGGGATGAGGTTGTTGACTCGATGATGTGGAATGACTTGAAAACTCTGGTAATCAAGAACTTCTGTCCAAGGAACGAGATTGAGAAAGTAGAGAGGGAATTTCTGGGTTTGAAGGCCGAGAGCATGACGCACCGACAGTACACAACCCGATTCAATGAACTGGCACGTCTGGTGCCACATCTTGTTACGACGGAGGAAAGAAAAATTTCCTACTACATTCAAGGGTTGCCGGACCAGGTCCGCACCTATGTTAAGGAAAACGCCCCTACTACCTATGATTCGATAGTAGAACTGAGCGGCGTAGTATTTGATGATCTGGCACTGAATGTCGCCGCCATCGAGGAACCAAAGAAGAGACCGAGCTTCTCAAACAAGCGAACTGGTGGAAAGATGTTTGGGGCTCGCGAAAGAAGGGCTCGGGTGGATGAGCCGACCGTTTGTAAGAAGTGTGGAAGGGAGCATACAGGTGAATGTAGACTGGGATCTAACTTGTGCTTTAAGTGTGGCAAGACCGGGCACTACTCCCGTGAGTGCACACAACACTACAAGTGCTATAACTGTGGGAATGCCGGCCATCTGAGTAGGGAATGCCCGAAACCGAAAATGAGCGAATCTGGGAAAGGGAAGAGTGCAGAGAAAAGTATGACGAGGAGCTCTCTCTAGAATGGCGATCTTGGGCGTTTTTCTTGATTCCTGATCGATTCTTATCTTTGATTGTGTAACATGCCTGTGATTAATCATCTTATGTGTGATTTCTACGAGCCATGTTAGCGATCTATAGATGTGTTTTGATTTAGGTTTCTTTTTTTTTTGTGTTTCGATACTCGGTCCGTTTCTTTTCCTGATTTCTTAACGGAGGGGTCTAATTGGCTTGCTTATTGGTAGAAGCTTTGATCTGACCGTTCTGTTAAGATTTTAAGGATAATCGTCGGGTTTTAGGATTGTTTTCTAGATTAGGGTTTTTATTTTCGTTGCTTTGGTTCTTGGTGGTCACGTGTGGTATTGGTTCTTTTCTGTCGCATGCTGTTTGGATGGATGAACGTAAAGAAGCTGGTGGTGGAGAGAGAATGAATGATACGGCTGATGATGGAGGTACAACCCCTATGCATGGTATAGGGTTAAAGGTTACGAACATTGATGGTATTCCTTTCTTACCTAGAAGAGGTATGTATTCTACGAATAATGTTTCGGTATTAGATGGTTTGTTTGAAATCTCGAAACCAGTGGGTAACGAATACAACAAGGGAGGGATGGATGGATTATTGGCTGAAAACCCTACGAATTTCACACATGCAAACCCTAGTATGGAGAACTCTTACATGGTTGATGAACATCTGGATGATATTGCACCTCAAGATGATCCGTCTAATCACAGGGATAGAGAGGCAGGTAATCCTTTAACATTTGCGAAAGTGGTCCAGCAAGAAAAGAAAAGTGTTAAGGTTAACTTTAGGCACATGGAGTCTTCTGATAAGGTTGATGGTGTTGATGTTGTGATTCCTTTATCATCAGTAAAAGAAGTGAATGATAGATTTGCTAACACTTTATATGGTTACTTCTTGGGAAAACGTCTTGCTTATCCTGTAGTTGATTGTTTTGTGAAGAATAACTGGGCTAAGTATGGGCTGTCTAGATTGATGATGAATGCGAAGGGCTTCTTCTTCTTTAAATTTAACAGAAAAAGTGGTATGGATCAACTATTGGAGGATGGGCCTTGGATGATAAAGAATGTCCCAATTATATTGAATGAATGGTCACCTTCAGTATCGGTAGTGAAAGAGGATACTACATCCGTTCTGGTTTGGGTTAAAATGCATGATGTGCCTTTGCCAGCATTCACTGAGGATGGTTTGAGCTTACTAGCTTCGAAAGTAGGTGTGCCGAAGAGGTTGGACTCGTACACAGCTAAGATGTGTGTAGAGTCTTGGGGAAGAAGTAGTTTTGCAAGGGCTCTAATTGAAATTCAAGCAGGAATGGAATTAAAGAGGAATGTTATGGTTGCTGTTCCAGCGCTCGATGGAAAGGGATATACTAAGATGGAGGTAAAAATTGAGTATGATTGGGAACCTCTTAGATGTTCTACATGTGTGTTCGGACATAATGATAATTCATGTCCAAAGAATCAAAAACCGGCTAATGATGAGGTGAATAGAAATAACGATGGATTTCAGGATGTGAAAGGGAAGAATAAAAAGGCGGACCAGCATGGGTTTCATGTGAAGAATCAAAAGTCAAAGCTGGTGTATCGGCCTGTGGTTAAACCAAAACTTGTTGAGAATATGGCTTCATCCTCTAATGTTCCGGTTAGGAATTCCTTTGATGTATTACAAGATGAGAGTGGGGCTCAGGAAATACCTACTGTGGAGAGATTAGAAAAACAACAAATGGTGAATCCTATTGGAGAAAAGGGAGGCACGGAGGAGGTAGTAGTGGATGATGTAGATGTTGATGATATGTTACATGATTATGTGGAGGGTCATGATAGTAAAAAGAAAAACAATAGGTCTGAGGGTGCAAGCACACCCGGTAGAACGGGTTTCAATGGGTAGTGTCGCTTCTTGGAATATAAGGGGGTTGAACCGCTCCCTCAAACAGAAGGAGGTTCGTCAGGTAATTTTGGATAATCATGTACATGTATGTGCTATTATGGAAACGCATGTGGATAGTTCAAATGTTCATGATGTTTGTAAGAAAGTATGCCACTCATGGAATTGGGCTAGAAATGCTGCTTATTGTTCTACAGGTACTCGTATTATGGTTGGATGGGATAAAGATATGGTGGATGTTATGATTCTAGCACTATCGGATCAGGTGGTTCATGCTCAGGTTGTCTTTAAGTTGGATCAAAAGACGTTATTTTGTTCGTTTGTGTATGCGGAGAATGCGTATATGAATAGGAGGCGTTTATGGCAGGAGTTATGTGTTCATCATTCGTACATGCATGATAAGCCATGGGTTATTATGGGTGACTTCAACTCCTCATTGTTCTTGGATGATGCGCTATCAGGGGCATCTTCTAGCGATATCGGAGTTCGAGAGTTCAAGGAATGTGTGGATAAAATAGAGGTTTTCGATGTTAACAGTTCTGGGCTGCATTATACGTGGACAAATAAACAGAAAAATAGCGGGGCTATTTTTAAGAAAATTGATCGTATTATGGGTAATATCCACCTCATTGATGCTTTCCCTGCAGTGGCGGCTTATTTTCACCCTTATCGGATATCGGATCATACTCCGTGTATTTTATCGTTACCAAATGTCACGAGGGATAAACCAAAGCCTTTTAAGTTTGTTAATTTGTTGGCTGAAAAGAGTGGGTTTCTTGAGGAAGTCTTACGAATTTGGAGTATAGAAGTGCCAGGATATTGTATGTTTCACGTGGTTAAGAAGCTAAAAATGTTAAAAACTCCTCTACGCAAGTTATTTTATCAACAAGGTAACTTGCATGAAAAGGTTAAAGTTTGTAGGAAAGAGTTGGATGATTGCCAAATTGAGAATCGTAATTATGGTCACCCTAGATGTGCATTTAAAGTTGATATTCAGAAGACCTACGATATAGTTGACTGGAGTTTTTTAGAAAACACTTTGAAGGGGTTTGGGTTTCATGTGAAGATGGTTAAATGGGTTATAGCTTGTGTTGCTTCTACTTCGTTCTCATTGGCGATTAATGGTAATATCTATGGTTATTTTAAAGGAAAACGTGGGCTGAGACAAGGAGATCCCATGTCCCCGTATTTGTTTACTCTAGTAATAGAGGTTCTCACATTGATCCTGAGGCAACAAGTATCTCTTTCTAATGAGTTTAGGTTTCATCATAGGTGTGAAAAGCAACAACTTGTCAACTTATGTTTTGCTGATGACTTGTTCTTGTTTGCTCGGGGCGATTATAGATCAGCAAAAGTGGTAATGGAATCGCTAAATTTGTTTAAAAATATGTCTGGTCTGGTTCCTAGCATGACAAAAAGCACGGTGTTCTTTGGGAATGTCGCTAAATCGGTTAAAGATCGTATTCTTAGCATTATGCCATTTGAGGAGGGTGTATTACCTGTTCGTTACCTTGGAGTTCCTCTTATTTCAACTAGACTGAATCACAATGATTGTAAAAAGCTTGTTGAAAACTTGGACTCTAGAATCTCTAATTGGAAGAATAAATGCCTGTCTTTTGCTGGTAGATTGCAATTGATTCGATCGGTCCCATCTTCTATGCATGTTTATTAGGCCTCAGTTTTCATTTTACCCAAGCGTACTGTTATCGAGCTTGAACAAAGGATGCGTAGATTTCTCTGGGACCAAGGGAATAACATTAAAGGGAAAGCTAAAGTTAGTTGGAAAGTGGTGTGTTTGCCGAAATGGGAGGGAGGTTTGGGTATTAGAAGAGTGGCAGATATGAATAATGCTCTTATGGTGTCTCACATATGGAGTCTTCTTACGAATAGAGAATCGTTATGGGTGAAATGGATACATGCGTATCGTATTAGAGAAAGAAGCTTTTGGGATCTACCGATAAGGAATAATATCACGTGGAGCTGGAGGAAAATGTTAAGATTAAGGCCGATGATTCAGAATCATATATGGACCAAGTTGGGAAATGGAAACAAAACGCGGGTTTGGTTCGATAAATGGGATGATGTTTGTCCGATTAGTTCCTTTATAACCCCTAGAAGGATAGCAAATGCAGGATTCACTATGAATGTAACGGTGGCGGATACTTGGGAGAATGGGGTATGGAAGTGGCCTGCGAATTGGCTGGTATTATTTCCTCAACTTCATAATATCCATTCGGTCAATTTGGATCCCTTAGTGCAAGATAAATTGGTTTGGAAAACTAGAGTGGGGAAAGAAACTAATTATAATACTTCTACCGTATGGGACGATTTACGGCTGGTTCATAACGAGGTTATATGGGCAAGTATGGTCTGGTTCCCTCAAGCTATCCCAAGACACTCTTTTTTCTTGTGGCTTCTTGTAAATAAAAAACTTAAGACGCAAGATATTATGAGCAGATGGACCACATCGGGTAATGCTAATTTTAATCTCCTTTGTTGTTCTTTATGCACGTTAGGACCGGATTCGCGTGAACATCTGTTTTTTGAATGTGGATACGCGTCTCAAGTTTGGGATGGAGTGAAAGATAGAGCTGGCATGTTGTCAGTTCTAAATAAATGGGATATGATTGCTGATTATTTGGTAGGCATTGCAAAATCGAAGTTGGCTGATCATGTGATTGCAAAACTTGTTGTTGGGGCTGCAGCTTATTTCGTTTGGCAGGAGAGAAATCAGAGGCTCTTTACAAGTAAAAAGAGGTGTCCAAAGAAGCTTGTTGAAGTGATTTTAAACATGATTCGGATGAAACTGCACACGTTGAAGTTTAAAGATACTTGTCAGGTTAGGTCGCTTATACAGGAATGGAAGCTTCCTCGAGGTCTATTGATGGTTGATGATGAGTTTGGCTAGGCGTCATTTGTTTGATGTATTGTATTTATGGTTTGGCTAGCTGGTTGGTCTAGGTTGTTTTTGTTTAGCGTTATTTTTCGCATGTAAACTCGAGTAGGGCATGTCTTGCTTGAGAACTGAGGGTCACTCTGTCCTTCACTTGTTTTGTATTTCTTGGTTGGTTTTATAATATTCACCGGGGTAACCCTTTACCCAAAAAAAAAGAGTGCAGAGAAAAGAGAAGAGAGGCCCCGAGCGAAGACTCGTGCGTACGCGCTGACGCAAGACCAGGCCAGAATGGACCCTGACGTGGCGTCAGGTACGTTCGTCCTTGACAACACTCTTGTTTTTGTGTTATTTGATTCGGGTGCCAGTAAGAGTTTTATATCTGTGACTTTTTGTAAGAGAGTGAAGTACACTGTCAGTAAACTAGAAAGGGCCTTTAGCGTAGAAACCGCTCAGGGTAGAACTGCGAGAGTGACCGAGGTAGTTGACAACTCCACGATAAAGATAGAGGGTCATAGGTTCCCTGTCAGATTGTTTGTTATGGTTTAGGGAGGGTTCGATGTCGTGTTAGGTATGGATTAGCTAACTGCCAATGAAGCGCAAATTATATGCAAACGAAAGATAATCCGACTCAAGGCTCCGGATGGTAGCAAAGTCGAGGTTTTTGGAGATCGTGACGTCCCGATGCCAAACATCATCTCGATGATTAAGGCAACAGATTACTTGAGGCGCGTATGCGAGGCTTATCTGGTGTACGTGATTGACAAGTGTAAGGAAGTTAAGGAACTGGACGATGTACCCGTGGTACGCGAGTACCCCGAGGTGTTTCCGGAGGATTTGTCTGGAATACCACCCGACAGAGAGATTCCGAATTGACTTAGTACCAGATGCCCAGCCCGTGGATAAGGCTCCATATCGACTAGCACCAGTGGAAATGAAGGAACTAATGACCCAATTAGACGAACTACTTGAGAAGGGATTTATCCAACCGAGCATCTCGCCTTAGGGTGCTCCGGTGTTGTTCGTAAAGAAGAAAGACGGTTCGATGAGAATGTGTATTGATTATCGTGAGTTGAACAAACGTACCGTGAAAAACAAGTACCCGTTACCAAGGATCGACGACCTGTTCGATCAATTGCAAGGCGCAAGTTGGTTCTCAAAGATCGACCTTCGATTCGGGTACCATCAGTTGAAGGTGAGGGAAGAAGACATACCGAAAACGTAATGTCTTTTGGATTGACGAACGTCCCTGCAGCGTTCATGGATTTGATGAATAGAGTTTGTCGACCAATGCTGGATCGATCGGTGATCGTGTTCATCGATGATATCCTCATCTACTCCAAGAATGAGGGTGATCACGCGTGTCACTTGAAGGAGGTATTGGAAGCTCTGAAGAAGGAAAAGTTGTATGCTAAGTTCTCTAAATGCGCGTTCTGGCTTAGGGAAGTCCAATTCCTAGGTCACGTCATTAACCCGAACGACATTATGGTTGACCAAGCAAAGATAGTAACGGTAAGGGAATGGAATGTTCCTAAGACGCCAACTGAAATCCGCAGTTTCTTGGAATTGGCAGGTTACAATCGGAGATTCATCCAGGATTTCTCGAAAATAGCTTCGCCGTTGACGAAGTTGACTCGGAAGGAGGTAAAGTACGAATGGGGTTCGACCCAGGATGAGGCGTTTAAGAAATTGAAGGAAAAGCTAACCCAAGCTCCAGTCTTGGCCCTCCCCGAGGGCAATGAAGACCTAGTGGTGTACTCTGACGCTTCGGGTCAGGGATTGGGATGCGTGTTGATGCAACGCGGGAGAGTGATCGCGTATGCTTCACGACAGTTGAAGATTCACGAAGCTAATTATCCAACCCACGATTTGGAACTTGCTGCTGTCGTATTCGCATTAAAAATCTGGAGGCACTACCTGTACGGGGTGAAGTTTACTATTTACTCCGACCACAAAATTTTGAAGTACTTCTTCGAACAAAAGGAACTTAATATGAGGCAGAGGCGATGGTTGGAACTGTTGAAAGACTATGATTGTGAAATAATATACCATCCTGGAAAGGCAAACGTGGTAGCTGACGCTCTAAGCCGAAA
The DNA here is from genome assembly GCA_023525975.1 of Smallanthus sonchifolius. Classification (NCBI taxonomy): domain Eukaryota; kingdom Viridiplantae; phylum Streptophyta; class Magnoliopsida; order Asterales; family Asteraceae; genus Smallanthus; species Smallanthus sonchifolius. Next base: position 34,073,715 of record CM042045.1, read on the forward strand.
GGATGTGCCTGCTCCTATTAGAGTGAAAGCTTGCCAGTTAGTGGTAACAACAGATGTGATGAAAGAAATCAAAAAGGCTCAAGATGAGGCACTTAAGGAAGAAAACATAAAGAAGGAAAGGATGGTTGGCAAACAGGACAAGTTGGAATATAACACCCTTGGTGTTAGGACACGTTTTGGACGGGTATGGATACCTATGGGTGGCGAGCTTAGAACCAAAATCTTGGATGAGCTCATACGTCTCGCTACTCTATCCATCCCGGTACCAATAAAATGTACCAAGATCTGAGAAAGGAATACTGGTGGCCTGGAATGAAACGTGATGTGACGAAGTATGTAAGCAAGTTCTTGACTTGCTCGCAAGTAAAGGCCGAGCACCAGAAACCGTATGGAAAGATTCAATCACTTGATATACCGGAATGGAAGTGGGAACACATTACAATGGACTTCATAACTAAGCTACTCGCACAGCTAAAGGTCATGACACCATTTGGGTAATTGTGGACCGTTTAACAAAGAGTGCTCATTTCCTACCTATTCGCGAGACGTTCTCGTCGAAAAGGTTAGCGAAAGTATTTATTAACGAAGTAGTAGTACGGCATGGGATGCCTTTGACGATTGTATCTGACCGGGACACACGATTCACATCGAGGTTCTGGAAAAGATTTCACGAGGCGATGGGCACGAGGCTTAATATCAGCACAGCATACCACCCACAAACGGATGGTCAGTCCGAAAGGACCATTCAGACATTGGAAGATATGCTCCGTGCTTGTATTATCGACTTCGGTGGCAGTTGGGACAGCCATCTGCCGTTAGCCGAATTCTCCCACAACAATAGTCATCACACAACGATAGGCATGCCGCCTTACGAAATGTTGTATGGGAGAAGATGTAGGACCCCGGTTTGTTAGGGTGAGATTGGGCAGAAGGAGTTAGGAAGTCTGGAAGTCGTAAGAGAAACGTCGGAAAGGTTTGATCAAATCAAGGCACGAAAGAAGGCCGCACAAGATCGTCAGAAATCCTATGCGGATAAACGACGAAGGCCTATTGAGTTTGATATTGGTGACAGAGTAATGCTGAAAGAGTCACCATGGAAGGGAATCATACGATTCAGAAAGAGATGAAAGTTAAGTCCGAGGTTTGTCGGACCGTTCAGGATAATGGCACGGGTTGGTGAAGTCACTTATCGGTTAGAGTTGCCTGATGAGTTAAGTGGGATTCATCCTACCTTCCATGTATCACACTTGCGAAAGTGTTTGGCGGATGAATCGGCTCACATACCACTTACTGACATCGAGGTCGACAACAGCCTTAATTATATCGAAGAACCCGTGGCCATCCTTGATCGGAAGGAGAAACGTTTACGTAATAAAGTTATCCAATTGGTTAAAGTCCAATGGAAGCATCGAAAGGGATCGGAAGCCACTTGGGAAACGGAGAAGGAAATGAGGGAGTCGTACCCTCATCTATTTGACTTATGATAAGGTTTTGGGGACGAAACCTATTGTAAGGGGGTAGACTTGTAACATCCCAAAAATAAAACGATAGTTATAATAACGGAATAAACGAACGAGGCATGACGGGTCGGGTCGGATGGGTCAGCGGGCTATAAATAGCCTATGCCACCCCTTTTCTCTCATTTGCAACTTTTTAGAGAGAGAAACCATAGAGAGAGAAAGTTGGCGGATCGACCCGAGACTTCAGCAAAGTGTTACTCCATAACTCGTGAGAAGAACCTCCGGATCAGAAACTCGATTCAGGTAACAATCCGACCTAAATCTGAGTTTTAGTTCGTTTTTGGGTTTTTCGGGTTTTGGGTGAAAAGGTAAGGTTTGAACGGATGAAACTGAAAGATAATCATGGATTTGAGTTCCTTAATGGAAAACGAACGTTTTGAATGCAAATAGGTTCGGGATCTTGACATGATCAGACCCGAATGCGAAAGTTAGGTTTTTTCATGAAGAACAGGTCGTGTGCACTTGCTAAGTGCGCATGGAGCAGGTCCTGCGCACTTGCTAAGTGCGCAGGAGGAGGGACCTGCGCACTTGCTAAGTGCGCAGGAGGAGGGACCTGCGCATTTGATAAGTGCGTAGGAGGAGGGACCTGCGCACTTGATAAGTGCGCAGGCAGCAGGGTCTGCGCACTTGCTAAGTGTACAGGCAGCAGGGTCTGCGCACTTGCCAAGTGCGCAGACATCAGAACTGGTTAAGTGAAGTCAGTATGTTAGAATGGTTAAACCGTTAGAGTCGGGATTGGTCTGATGTGTATTTAACTAATCAATTCAGATCGGAAGTGACGTTGTTGGACCTTCGTTTAGGACAACCCATATTAGCGTATCAGGTGAGTTCTAGAGCCCTCTTTTAAATGTTTTGTTAAATGTTTTGGGCTGGTGTGCATACTTACGAAATGATGTTTTAACAAAATGATGTTTTAACGAAACGATGTTTACGAAAGGAAAGGTTATGAAGTGTTTTTGCCAAAAAGGTTTACGAATGTTTATGAACGGTCTAAATGAGGAAATTTTTAATGAAAAGGGAAAGAGGTAAAGGTTTAAAGAAGTCATTACAAATCTAATCTGTCGAATGAATGGAATTGACGAATGAAGTCTGGGAATGTGATTCCCAGCCTTGTGGTAGATTATGGACAGCGAGCCATAGTTACCATAAGAACAACAGGGCAGTGTCTTGGTGGCCTGTCGATGGTTTTGATGTTGTACAACTGGTAAGGGAGTAACGACGGTTACTCGGGTGATGACGATAATCCTAAGTGAATAAGGTAAGGGAAATCAATGACGGCGATACTTAACGGTTGATTCCCAAAGGAAAGATGCGTGTTGGGCAATGACGGCGATACGTAACGGTTGACCCCACATAGTGAATGGTTGGGCAATGACGGCGATACGTAACGGTTGACCCCACGTAGTGTATGGTTGTGGCAATGACGGCGATACGTAGCGGTTGCCCACAACACCAAAGGTTCCTTCGGGGACACTGTGACGCGTAAAGTAAAATGCAGAATTAGATAACGATAATGTATGACTTAAATGAATGTTAAAAGTTTTAACGAACGATCCGTTCAACGGTGTTTATGATAATGATGTTGATGATGATATGGGTACGAAACCTTTTTAAAGATGTTAGATTATTACATGCTTTTGTGAAAGGTTTTACTAAATGAATGAATGATATGTTTTTGGCAAATGTTGATGTTAAAGTTTTTATGAAATGTAACTCACCAGCGTAGCTGACTTTTTAGTGTGCACATTCAGGTTAAGGCAGGTTATGAGGATGTACGGTGATGCTTGGCTAGCGAGAGGAGTTACCCGGCTGACTATGAAGACTGGCATCCCGTTATGTTTTAGTTATGATGTATTTATGTTTTAAACAATGTTTACGCTTCCGCATGTATGAACAATGATGACCTTATGTTTAAATGAAATTTTCCGCTACGTTATTTGATATTCATGTTTAAGAACTGTTTGTGAATGAGTAAATCCAACAAGTGGGGCGTCCTGGGTTTGGGGCCTTACATGCTTCTTGCGTACTTGATAAGTACGCAGGCTTTTCTTCGTGCGTACTTGATAAGTACGCAGGACCTGCTTCTTGCGTACTTGATAAGTACGCAGGACCTGCTTGCGGGCAGCCTTCTTCCCCGCAAAAACTTTGCTTGCAGATCCGAATTTTAAGTTCAAGACTTGTGTTTTCTAACCGAGAGTCTAAATCTATACTTTGTTTCCATTTTTAAACATTAAACGCTTCTTCTCCACAGCTAAACGTTCAATATACGTATGCCTACGATCCTATGAACTCGGATTCGAAAACCGGGACTTTCTCTCTCTAGACTCTCTCTCACTATCTCTCTCTAGAAATCCAAAAATGGTGTTGGAAGTGAGGGTTTAGGGCTAGTCTTGAGGCTTATAAGGGCCCAAACCCTTGCCCCTTTCGGCCCATACACCCCGGCCTAAGCCCGCTTCCCTTTTCTTATTTAAGTTTTTAATTCTCGTGAATTCTTTCACGCTCTAAAACTCGGGGTGTTACAAATTGAGAGACTACGGCTTAAACATCACTGGAACTCCATTGTTCATTGACAACATGCCACCATGTCCATCACAAACAACCGGTGAAACATTCCAAAACTAAACATATTGAAGTTCGCCATCATTTCATCCGTGATTGTGCTGAAAAGCATCTCATTGAACTTGTAAAGGTTCACATGGATGACAACTTTGCTGACCTTTTCACTAAGGTGTTTGATCGAACACATTTTGAACATCTTGTGATGATAGGAATGTTCAATCCGGAGTGAAAGCTTGTTTTTCTTAAATCAATTCAATTCATGAAAGTTAAATGTTATTTCTTTTAAATGTTTTCTGTATAGTTCTTTTAATTTTCAAATATTTTATAAAAATCCAAACAAAATAAAAAACAAGAAAATTTCAAAGTTCTCTTGAGAAAAGAGGAAATGATAGTACATCAGAAATGATCTAACGTTTTAGATTGCACATATGGGAAATGATTGTGTCATGCTTACTTGATTGTTTAAATTGTTGTGTTTTTAATCTGCTTATTTACAAGTAATTTGAATTGTCAGTAGGCTGTAAGCGTCTTTGAATCATTAGTAGTGTGGAAAGTAAATCAATACTACAACTGTGATTTGAACCCATGTTTGCAAGTGCGTGTGTGTAAAAGAATGCAAAAGATCACTATCAGATACATGATGTTAAATTTTGGCAATTTTTTTTCTTCTGAGACTAGTTTCGGGTTAGGTCGTTAGCACAATTAATGTGGTTCATCTCACTGCCCATACTCACAAGTACGCAATGAGAGATTGAATCAAGATATGTCTTGACATCAACCATTGAGCATGTTTTCACCCTTGAATCACTCCTGATTCATTGAATTCAAATCCAGATAAAATTTGGATCCCCTTACCTAAATCCTCAAACACCATATTCATTATCCTGAATCATCATACCGATATTCACTGAAGAAATCACATGAAACCAAGACAAATGAATCACTCGATTCTGAATCTTATGATTCCTGATAATCCTTATGGAATTCGAACAGGTGATGTGTAGCCTCATTCTGGAAATTTAGAAAATTATTGGGAAAATCTTAGTTGACTTGAGATCAGTGCAAAGTAAGTTCATAGCAAAACTGTGGGGAACACGTTGTATATTTATAACTATTACCTTAACACACAAGAACTTGATACTAACATGTTTATGGTTTCAAATCTTATAATATTGCCAACTTGAATTACTTGTTTATGTGCTTATTACGTATGAATAAATAGTAATCCTTGACATGATCCCATATTCTTTGATGTTTATCTTGTATCAATATTGCTATAGTTTAGCCTGATATGATCCTCTGCTCGTGTCTTTGAACAAAAATAGTATGTGTATATACTTGTATATCTCTATTCAGAAAAGATCAAAAAGATTTTAAGTTTACGTATAGTTCATTCTAATCAGAAAAAGACAAAAATATTTGTGTTTAACCTTCTTGAATTGACTTTGAATCCTCTTGATTGAATATGCTTATCCTGTTCGTTATTTGACTTTGACTTCTTCATAATTTGAGTTGAAATTTGTGAAACACAAGGGTTTCTGCGTACTTGACAAGTACGCATGACTTAAGTCTTGCGTACTTGCTAAGTACGCAAGACCCAAACGCGTGTGGTATATATACAGGACTTAAGTTTTTTATGAGTTCATCTCATTTCAAACTTTCGACACTGTTGGATACTCCCTGATCATTTTTCACTCAAAATTTTGTGTGTTCCCGAATGGTTTTTCATCCCGATTCTAGTTTCAACATCATCTAACTAACATTTGATAAGAATCTAGGACCATTTCATCCGTTAAATCATGTGATATGGACCGATTTCTGAACTTGAAGAACTAGGGTTTTGGACTTTGATTTTTGACAAATTTTAGTTGTTTATGACACACATTATGACTTAAAATTTGTTTAAAATCATTATTCAAGGCTCGATCATCACATAATTGTCCAAAACATTCGTTGATTTTGACCTTTGTGTTTGACCGTGGGTTTATGCCGATGGTCTCTGAGGTCAAAATGACCGGGTTTTAGCAAATTTTTGGTGTTGAAATAGGTTCCTTTGGTCTTAGACATGTTTTTCGACTAAGGGGTAACCAACATTCATATCAAAATCTCACAATTTACTGATTTTGGATTTTCAAAATGTGTCCAAGTGTTAAGCCTGCGTACTTAACAAGTACGCAAGACATAAGTCATGCGTACTTGCTAAGTACGCAAGGCATAAACCCTACTTACTTACCAAGTACGTAGGAAGGGCAAATCTGAAATTTTTTCTAAGTATGGATTTCAGTTAAATGTGATTATGCTATACTTGGTCATGTGTATTCATTTCCAATTACTATTCTTATTCTTATTGTATTTACTGTTTGTTTTGCAGTGATGGCTCCTGCATTTACAAGTGAGTTCAATCTGCTAGCACTTACTGAACCGGAATGGAAGGGTGCTGCACTTGAGTACCGGGAGATCATTGATTTCTTGAATCGCTCAAGGATTTCTATGCTATTTCAGCAGACCCTGTCATATCAAGACCGTACTTGGAGCAGTTCTGGGATACTGCAGAACATGGCTGCACAGTAACCCCCAATGTCATTAGGGCTACTGTGGCAGGTCATCATATTGCCATTTCTGAGGACACCATTACAGTTCAGAGATCTTGCAACTGACCGAATCTCATATCCTGATTACTTTGTGGATGGGTGTTGGAGACAATGTATGGGATACGCCGTTGTGCGGGATTATTCATCTTACAAAAAGATGTGGGTGCTGCATCAGTGGAGGTACTTTGCCCACATTATGATCGTGTGCATGTCTTCCAGGAAGGTGGGGAAGGATGCCATGGGTTATGATCTAGCAGCCGCTATGGTTGGGTTGTCTCTCAACAAGGGCTACAACTTCTCTCGCTACATCTACATGGCCCTAGTTGATCAGATTAATACGACGGAGAGGTTTAGATTCTTGTTATGCCCTAGATTTGTGCAACTCTTGATAAATGATGTGTTGCCTAATCTACCTACTATTGGGGAGAGATTGCAAGTTAAACGGGTGGCCAAGAGAGTTTTCTCATAGTTCTTAACACCAGGCAGTGTAGAACCTACCCCTGAGCATACTCCACTCTTTGGCCACCTGATCAATCAAGCTTATGTGGCGCCTGCAGATTGGAGATGGTATAGTGCAGAGTCTGAGCCTGAACTCAGTGAACACAGTGATGAAAAACAGGAAGAAGAGGAAGTTGAATATGAGGATGTCTAAAGAAGGAGGAGGAGGAGAAGAACAGGGAAGTGGGGGTGCTAAAGTATCCGACTTAGAAGCGACCGAGTCAGATTCATCTGATTCTGATGATGCACCATCACAGGCACACCCAAGGAGATTGACGAAGGTGACCCTTCCCGAGTCATCTTCCAAGAGAAAGAGACAAGAGACTAGCAGTGAATATGAGCCCGATTCTGATTCGGATGCTGCTATACAGAGACGCAGACTGGAAAGTATCAACAAGCGTCGGGGGGATAGGCAACATCAACCTATTCTTTGTGAGGTGGAAGTAAGTGCTTAGAGGCAAGTAACAGTGACAGCTGCGAGCACTGAATCGACTTATACTTCACCTTCACAGCAGCTTTATCGACGACAGAGTAGGAGGCCATTGGTAACATCTGTTGAGGCTACTACTACTATCACATAGTGTAGGTCCACATGACTCATCTGAGATCGATCTTGTGACAGGACGTGTCGATAACACGGAGTGCAGAATCCTTCGTGTTAACGTATGTATATCAATTGACAATTGAAAACAACAGGTAAATAAACTTTCTCTTTTTATATCACCAAACAGAGTTTACAGAATACTTGATCGTTCAATCTCTCATTCATACTAAACAGACTCTGTAAACTCTCTATTTATAGACACACGTTCTGCAATAGGCGAACTTAACAAGTTCGCTTCAAAGATGCAAGTTCGCCTCTATTAGACTAGGCGAACTTATCAAGTTCGCCTCTAGCAGAACTTGTACTAATACTTAGACAAAAACTAAACAATTACATAAAAACATAAAGACAATAAGACCTAAACTATTACAAAGCTTTTGTCATACAATCTATGTCCTAACAGACTCCCCCTTGATAATAGCTTGATCTTCTGTCTTCAGTCTTTATGACGAGCTCTTCCAGTTATCTGGTAATCTGCTTCCTGCATGCACTCCATATCTCTGACATATCTCCAACACTCTTTTATACTGCAATCCTTGTTCTCTCCATTCATTAGTGAACATAATCTCATTCTTTCTTAACGTCCTCTGATCTTTCTTTGAGAAATTAATAAGATTCATTGCATCATAGAAACTAACAATGACCTTATTATCTTTATCATCAATCCTAGCTTCACTAGTATTCACATGTACATACCACCATTTCATATTCCCTAGAAAATATTGTGGAATTTTCTTCAATGGTATCTTCTGTACAACACGTACTGGCTTGAACTTATTCTTCCAAGTCACATTCTTTGTCTTTTGATCTACAATCTTCACTCTTTTTCCCTTCTGTGGTTTTAACCTTTCATACTTCCCTGATCCACCTTCTCTCTTTATCAAATTTGCAATCACATCGGCTAATCCACACTTTGATCTATTAATCAATGGTTTCGTAGCTAGACCATTCATTTCACACCTTGGCAAGGTATTGAAATACTTGATCATTGGCTTTAGATATTGAACACCATCAGATCTTTTAAGAGCAAACAACTTAGTGTCATCATCATAAAACCAACTTATGATCTTTCCAACACACCTCTCTTTATTCACATATCTTTCTTTCTGAGCAGGTTGTATAGGTGACTTTGGTAGTACTTTCATCCAACTGTTAACTACTTCTCTCCACTGTTCTCTAGTCATTCCTGTATTTCTATACATCACAGGTTCTTCATTCAGCTTAGGAGACACAGTATGAGTAGTATCAACATCAGAATCTATCTTGGATTGAGCAGTATCATCTGGTGTAGTGATATCTTCAACAGAGTCCATAGAATCTGTTACTCCATCATAAGAAAACTCAGGAATAACATCATCTTGGATGAAGTTATACGGAACATTCAGACCATCACTTCCTTCATATGTAACCTTAGATTTACTCTTTTCTATCTCAATCTCTACAATATCTCCTTCTTCAACGTCATTATCCAACACATCCTCTTCATCATCATCAAATAATTCGTCTATATCATCCAGACATTCTAATTTCTCAGCTTCTTCTTCTTCAGAATCTTGAAAGAAATCCAATAATAATATTTCTTCATTCACTCCAGAATCATGCTTGGTTCCTTCAATAAGATGTGATGTCGACTCCCCCTGAGCTCTTGATATTGGATTCACGTCAGCGTATTGACGATCACCCTCAACATTACCACTAGGATCATTGTCATCATTATCTTTTCGTTGAATTGATTCAGCATGACACGTATCATGTATCCTTAACTCCCTGTGAGCGTCAAGACGCTCAAAAAGTTTAGACACCAATAACTGCATGTCAGCAATCTGTGTAGCTTGAGCTTGAAGGACCAACTATCTCTGAGAATCAGTAGACACAAGAGTATCTACTTGAGTCTGTAAAGCTAGCACCTGTGATTCAAGGAATGTAATTCTTTCAGAATCAGACGGCTTTGAAGGACCAGCTTCAGATGTGTGTGGAATATGTGGAGAAAGCACTAGAGATGGATGTTTAGAAGAAGGAGGTGTAATCAATAAGGAAGCAACAAAATTAGCATCCTCAACACCTTAAGATGACAGCAGCAATAGAAGCAGACATAAGCTTCTGAGCTTTAGGAACTGGAATAGCATCACTATCCGAGTCAGAACTCTCATCTATTAAAGTTCTCTTGCCAAGTACTGATCCAGAAGGAGGATTCCGAACAGACTTACGCCTCGATTTTCTGCTTTAGATTTAATACGTTTCCCCGCATTAGCCAATGGAGCCAACCTTGCATAATGATCTGAGCTAAAATCTCTAGACGAATCAGAATCAGTAGCTTCAGAATCAGGTAAGATAGTATCACCGGAACTCGTATCTACAACATTTCCTTCAGCTTCATGAATAGGTGAGTTCACAGCTTCATGATCAAAATCATCCATATTCATACCCAAATCTTGGTATCTTGAGCAATCTCATCTTGAACTGGTTCATTAACAGGAATGTGAACATGTTCTTGTGGAATAGGTCCTTGTTGTTGTTGTTGAGCAGGAACTTGTTGTTTAACTGGAAATTGATTCTGGACTTGTCCTTGTACTAACTCCTCAGGATGAAACCAATGATCATTAGGTGGCTCAACATAATCAGGATTGATTAAGTGACCAAACAAAGGTGTTGGAACAGGAATTAGAGCAGCATTTTGTTGTTTCACCTTAGTACAATCAGTAAAGATTCTTTTTGACATAGGAGTCAAAGACAAACGGATTGGATGCTGAGGTAAATCCGGAATTAAATGGTTCAGAATCATTTGCACGAACCTAGGATACATAAGAAACCCTTGACCTTCTAGAGGATTGATTTGCATGACCAACTCACGGTAGATATATAAAGCAAAGTTAAACCGTTTGTTGAGGGTCAATGCAACCATTGCAGCTTGTAATGCACTCTTCAAACCATCAGTACCAGCCTTTCTTGGAGACAGACATTGTATGATGACGTGCATAAAATACCTCCATTCGCCAACTAAACCTCCTTTTCTTGCTTGTGTATCATTTGGTCTTCCTCTGTAACCCATCCTCTGAAAACACCCCATAATCAGTGTTCCAGGATATGACATAGGATCATCAACAGCACCTCCCAATGCCAAAGCAGCACGAATAGTTTCCACTGAAATAACTACCTCCGTATTATTTATTGTAGCATGAAGTACGTGAGGTTCAACATGTTGAAGCAATTATTGTGACAAGCCCTCTGAAGATTGTTTTTATTTTTGTATTGTCCTTATGTATTTGTATTTGTATATCAACATCAGTATGTTTTGGTTTATCGAGTTGTAATCATGTTCGTAGGTACATGTCGTTGTATTCGTCTTTGTTAAGTGTTTTGCGCACTTGTATGTGCGCAAGAGAAAGTTCCTGCATATTTAGCAAGTACGCAAGAATACCTATGCGTACTTGCTAAGTACGCATGAGCAAATTGTCCTGCGCACTTGCTAAGTGCGCAGGCATCAGGTCATGTATAAATAGGAATGGTTGACAGTAGATAAGTACGCATTCAGATTAGCAAATACACAGAACTTTGTAATCTCATAACTTCTCTCTGTAACCTTCAAGTGTTTATAATAGACGAACGTTTATAGTGATTATCTTGTCGGTTTACTTTGTTTCGTAAGACTCTCCACCTAGTCACGGGTATTCCGCACCCGGTCCGACTAGTAGACCCACTTGCATGTGACGATCCGCCACACCCGAGGGACCTACAAGTGGTATCAGAGCTTTGCTCTTGATTTCGAGTGTTGTGAGTGAGTTTGGAGATTTTTCTACAGAGTTTTACAAGCAAAAGGAGGTGTTTTTGTTGATTTTTGTGATAAAGTATGGGTAGCTCTTGAGCACTATTTTAGAAGCAAAAATAACTCAAAAACCGACTTTTGTTGTGTATTTTGAGTGTTTTGAGCATCAAAGGTAGATTAGAAACAAGTTTCTGACCCTTTGGCTCATTTTGATTGTTCATTAGTCCAATTTTTGCCATCTCCGGTGTGTTTCCAGTGACCGGAATAGTTTGGTGAGAGTTGTTGAAAAGGTGTTCCGCGTACTTACCATATCTGGCAAAAAGTATAGTCGTGTTGCGTACTTACTAAATACGCAAGAATAATCTCTTGCGTACTTATTAAATACGCAAGACTAATCCAGTGCGTACTTAAGTTATATCCTGCGTATTTATCATTTACTCCTGCGTACTTATCAAGTACGCAAGAGCAAATCTTAAATACGCAAGACCAATCCTCTAAGTGCGCAAGGCCAATATCAAGTGCGCAAGTGTTTTTGATTTTTCTGAAATTTGACTATGTGTTCACCATGTCAAATTTTCAGAATCTTGGAAACCTTTTAAATTATGACAATGAGATCGGTACTCCTCAGAAACCACCAAAGCTGCTAAATGTAAATGATTATTCTAACTGGAAGGCACGCTTTGAGCATTACATTTCATACATTGATTCTTCGTTATGGATTCCAATTCTAGAAGGCTATAAGCATCCCACACACATTTATATTGATGATGAACTGCCTAAGCCTATCTCTAAACTCGATGAAGAGGAAAAGAAATCTTATGATCGAGAGAAGAAGGCTCTTGGTTCAATCACTATGTCATTAACTCGGGAATTGTTCCACAGCTTCAGAGGTTATGACAACTCTAAGGATCTTTGGAAGGCATTACCGAAAAGATTCGAAGGGAAAAGTGATATCAAGAAGAGTAAACGGGATCTACTCAGGAAGCAGTATGAATGCTTCAGATTTTTGGAGAATGAGTCTTTAGATGACCTCATCTCTAGATTCTATCATCTGTAGACAGAATTGAAAGCTTTTGAGCTCAAGTATCCCGATGAAGAGTTGGTGGAAAAGTTTCTGGATGCTTTACCACCCAGGTTTGAAATGTACACAACCTTGATGAGAGAGAATCCGAAATTCTATGAGATGACAGTGGAGGAGGCAATTGGAAAGGTTCAAGCTCATAACATGAACCTAAGAAAGAAGGAGAGCTCAGGAAGACCTCAGATACAAGACCCTTCTATGTATCATGGGACGTCTTCTACAACCAAGTCATCGGGCTCTGGAATTGCCCTTTTCTCTGGAAACTCTACATAAGAAGACCACTCAACCTGTTGTGGTGGTCATGCATGGTATGCATCTGGATCAGGTTGTGGATCTCATCAACAACATACCTCAAGAAATCCTCCCGCTACAACTTCAGCTAACCAATCAGCTATAGCCAAAATAGTTGAAGATCATGTAGCACTATTTTCATCTTGTATGCTGGCCTACGAGAACTTCATAGGTGGCAAGATTACAGATCCTGAGACGATTGAAGAAGATTTTAATCAAGTGGATCCTGATGACATGGAGGACATGGATATTCAGTGGAATATGGCCATGATACTGAGGAGAGCCAAGCGTTTCCTGAACAGAACAGGAAGAAAGTTCATTGGCGGGCATTCTAATGCCAAGGTTAGTTTTGACAAATCCAAGGCCAAATGCTACAAGTGTCTGAACTATGGACACTTTGCTCGTGAATGTCAAAAAGACAGAGCACCGGCTTCGGGTTTCACCAGACCTAGCCAAGGAAATAGCCATGGCTACAACAACTCAAACAACCACAATCAAAGCCATACTGGAACGTCCAATGCACTGGTAGCTCAATAGGACGACAGCTTTGATTGGGGTGTTCATCTGAAGATGCCATCATTGCATAAACTCAAGTTGGTCTCATGGCTGAGATCATGGAGTTGATGGAAACTAAGAAAAAGGAAGCTGAGGAGAAGGAAGCTGAAGAAAAGGAAGCTTCTGTAGCTGATCAAGAGGAATCTACTACTGTTGTTGCCCTTATGGCCATTGGAGAAGCAACAAATTCATCGTCTGAGGTAGATTCTAATCCTTTTTCTGTTATTTCTTGTTCTAAATTGTTACACCACAACCGACGGCGGAAACGTCAGGGCGGGACATGTCATGGTTTACTAAAGTTGTGATAATTAAACAATAACTTTCATTTCATAGCTCATGTAATCAAGTACAACTCTTACAAGAATAAAAATACATGAATAACTTTATTTAATTTTAAAACTAGGTCCACAATCCTAAGTGAAGCGACTTGAAATCTTAACTCAAACACTGTACCTGAAACATAAAAATATGAGAGGGTCAACTATAAATAGTTGGTGAGCATACATAGGTTTTGACACCATAAGTAAAGTTCAAATGTTTTGTGTACAATTCATATGATGCATGGTTTATAAAGCATTTATGGAGAATCTAAGTTAAGCTAGATGCACAAGTGAAAATTTGTAATTGAAGGGCATAACAACACATGTTATCCTAATGTAGGGCATAACAACACATGTTATCCTGATGTAAATGTAGGGCATAACAACACATGTTATCCTAATGTAGGGCATAACAACACTTGTTAGCCTGAAGTAATGTATTTGTGTTTGCACGTGTATATCATGTATATGTAGTCTTAATAATTAGCATTCAAGCATAAAGCACAAATAAACACATATGACCATATTGTAGAATTGTACGTGTGTAATTGTAAATAGTGTTTGAATGTAATCATGTTTCACCCCAAATATGTAAATAAGAAAAAAAGTGGCTATGTAAACTCACTTGTATCAAATGTAGTAGTTAACACGAGCTTTGGGTAGCACGAGTGATTTGCAAATCACTAGGTTTGACCTAGAGTGAAATAGTATGAATTTGAATTAATATTGTGCACCAAGCGTAAGGTAGAGTTTAGGGTTTTCAACGGAATTAAGTGTAGGGACTTATACAAAATGGTCTTGGTTTAAATATAATGAGTCTTTAAGAGTAAGGTGATATTATATGTTTTTAAAATAAATAAATCTATTTTACTTATTTATTTATAATAAAGTGACAAAATATAGGGAAAAATGTATATTAGTATTAGTTAAAACCCTAATTAAATTGTAAGTGTAATACAGTAACTAATAAATAAATTTTATTTATTTATTTATTTATTTATTTATTTATTATTAAAGTAGTATGTTCAAAATAAGGAATGTTTATTAATGTATATTATAAAGGTTTCATTTGTTTAAATATGATTTAAACTCCATTCTATTTAGTTTAACAAATGGTTTATAAGAACATATTATATATATATATTTTTAAATATATTTCACAATATTAGTAACTTTAAATGTTTGGTTTAATTCTTTAAAATAAATTTTAAACAACTAAATTTGTGAAGATATTTATCTTATGTTAAAATATGTAAACTTTTGTTTTATTCCATTCTAAATAATGTAGGATTTAATAAATAATTTTTATAAAATTTTTAAAACATCAAAAACAGTTTTAAAAATTAAATGCAGGCCACCCTGTTCGAACCCGGGTGGTTCCTGTGTGAGCATTGCGTGTTACCGATGGACCAGAGGACTAATCAACGAAATATACGCGATTCAAATTGTTGTTAACGTGTACAAAACAGGGAACCGGTTCTGGTTTAAGGCATACGCATAAAAGGGACCATGGCTTGTGGGTTTCGAACCCACACCATCTGGTCCGATGGTGCAACGACTTAGACAGTCGGACCAGATGGTTTTCGCTGAAATAATATGAAACACAAAAACATAAAAACATTAATTAGGTCAAGCGAAATCCCCAAATCAGAAAACGTATGCATATAAACAAGAACCCTAGTTTCAATTGTTCTTGATACCCTCTGCCATTACGAATTGGTAGAGGGCTTTCGACAGGTAAGGGATTACGAATCGAACGAGACCATTTGTACCTGGATTGACGAAGGAACGAGTGTGCATGACTGGTATACAGAGGCCGCTGATTTTGGTGTTTGATCGCCGACCGAGAGTGAAGAGAAGCGCGATTAGAGTTCCAGAGAGTCTAGGTGAGGGTACGTCACTGTGAGGGATGGACTGAATTTGATTAATCTCAACGTATTCGTATGATTTGATTAAATGGTGCGCATCACAGATGTCGGGGACGATTAACGCGTAAGTCGAATCAATTAGAAATGTATCGGGCCTTGTACTTGGTGTGAATGCATTCGAGGATCATTTGGGAGTAATTTGCGGGATTGATTTTGTTCGAATTTCTTGATTTGGAAAGGATTGGGCTCGGTTTAACTCGGACGAGTCAAACTTGTTCAAAATTTGAATTATGCCGCTCAATCGATCGATTTAGTGTGATGATGGGCTGGGGCATGGTGTGATCACGAATTTTACATGAATGAGAATTCCATGACAGCCCGATTCGATCGAACTGGGTCTTGTAGTGAACATCTCCGCTGGTTTGACTTTTGAGAGTCAACCACAGCTGAATTTGGTGGTCAAAATCAAAATTATGGGTGTGGGGGGGTTCAAATGGTTAGGGTTCAAACTATTTATATACATATTTATAACTTTATTTTTGTTTAGCATTTAATAAGAATTTCATAAAACTATATATAAAAAAATGATTTATTCAATGAAATCAAATATATACTTATGTTTATATTCGTAAACAAATATGTGTATGTGTATATTTTATAACTTAATTTCAAACTTTATTAAACTAAAAAAATATTTTTACGATAAACCCCAATACATGAATATATTTGTGTACATAATATGCTTGAATAGAATTTAAACGTAGTGTTTGTTAATAAAAACAAAAATTATGGTCGGAAAAATCATAGATATTACATAAATGTCTAAGCTTAAAACTTGAAAATTCTAAGCTTCAAGACAAGGTCGAACCCCTTCGCATTGCAGCTCTAAGTTATAAAGAAAACGAAAAACGTTTTAAAGATTCAATTGAAACATTGAAAAAGGAAAAACGTGATTATTCACTAAAAATGAGCGATCAACAGCTTCACTTGGATATTGCATATAAGGGGTTAGAGAAAAGGAACAATGAAATTAACAAGCTGCAAAATGAGATCTTGCAGTTGAAATGTTCTAATGAGAAGTTGAAAAACTCTCGTTTTGTGGTGGAACACTACGAATCTGTAGTGAGGCAAATGAATGGCTTAGGGTTGGGTACTAATGTCATTCCTCCACCAGTTAGCGGGAAGTTTGTCAATAGCTTGGTAGACATTGATCTAACTTGTCTTGATGAGTCCTCAAGAAAGGATGACTCCTCTAAAAGGGATGATTCCTCAAGTAAGGCCAACTCCGCATCTGATGAGGAGTTCTTTACTATTTCTGATGATGGGTCGGTTAACACTTGCCCTGAAGGAGTAGTATCTGAGGAGTTGTTATCTGAACAGAAAGTTAAGAAAAACATTATCACTAATAGTGATAACTGTATTTTAACTGAACCCGATATCATTGAATCTAATGATAAATTAAAGGTAATGCTTTATGGGGGGTATAAAAATCTTAATCAAGTAAAGAAAGAGGCTTTTTCAGCTCACTATGGGCTTGGTTACAAAGAAAATTTGCAAAAATATTATACTCCCAAGAACCAATCTGTATCGGGTCAAACTCCTGTTCACAAACCAACTCCTCCTGCTCATAAGGCTGATTCATCTAATGCAAGATCTAATGAGCCTTACAAGAGAACTTACATAGACAAGAGGAATTGCTTTCACAGTGGCTTGGTTGGTCACATTCTTGTGAACTGTCCTTCAAAGAACCAAGGGAAACGGCCTATTGTTTCACAACTGGCTGTCATTCCTAAGTTGCCATCAGTGAAACCTCCCAAATGTCCAAAACAAAATGTGGTGAAACTACCAGTTAAACCGATGGAAAAGCCTAAGATCAAATCTAAGGCCAAACCATCTGTTTCAACAAAGGTAAAGCAACCTGCTGTACCTTGTGTATCTACCTCTGGTAGTACACGTACTGGTGAGAAACCTGTGGTGAAACTCTCTAAGCCACAGAGGAGGAGAAGGAATAAGAGGTTGAGAAAGCTAGAGCAGCTGACTTCAGTTCAATCAGGTGAAGCTTCCACAAGTTCACATGCTGTTGTTGAACCAAAGTCTACTGTTCCGGATAAGAAAAAGAAGAGGTCCTGGACTGCCAAATCTAAAAATTCTCAATCTCCTAGTCCTAATTCTTTTAAAGATTCATCCATTTTGAACAGTCATCACGACTGTGAGTTAAAAGAGGTAGTTTATTTTGAAAAGGATGGACGACCCAAGACCACTATGGCTTGGGTCTCCAAATCTAACTAATTCTCTTTGTGACTCGTGCAGGGACGTCCGAAGGGTACTATCTCTAACCGCTGGTATGTTGATAGTGGATGCTCCCGGCACATGACAGGAAACATGGCCTTGCTTCAAGATGTGAAACCATTCAGAGGCGGCTATGTGGTCTTTACTGGAGAAAAAGGTGTGACACCCGACATTTTAGGTCAATATCCGTACATGTTATAAACGAGTTTACATTATAATTGTTTTCGAGATTTACTTAATTTCACAATCAACGACATTAAGGTCTAACAAAAACCGTACATTGTCTCATTTCATATTTTAGTAATTCTAGGAGTTACCGATTCATGTACCCGTATAAACCGACTAAATACAAACATTAGTGGTTAAATTAAATAACCAGAAAAATATATATACATATATATTACATAAACTCTACGTTGGACAATAATTTAATTTTTAGACTAAATCATATAATACACGTAAAAGTAAAATATCGAACCCTTTCGAAGACGTTACCATGTAGCGTCACCTTTAGGTACGTATACCTACAAATAATCACCTCAACGAATTATACAATCCAAGATTTCAATATCTTTCGTTAACGAGCCATAAACTTAATAAATTTATAATACTGTGGAGAACCTAAACCAAATTAAATTACCATTTGAAACTCTAATTAATATTAATACACTTAATGGATTAAATAAATTTACACTTAAATCTAAATATTTGATTAATTAACCCCAACCCACCCTTGACTTTCTCGGCCGAAGCCAGAGAAGACCCCCCCCCCCATTCACACTACTGTTTTCCTCTCATTCAAATTCTTTATCTTTAAACCCATACCTCATGACTTCAAAACTCAGATATAAACCATACCACCTCAATCACCATCCTCACGAACCCCTTTTCATCATTCTCACTTTCTTACGGCAATCTCCCCAATTTCTCTTCAAATCGAAGTCAAGTTTTAAGGCAAAATCCACCATATTTCGGTATTATAAGGAGCTTTCAAGGATTTCTAACCAAGAGAATTCAAGACCATCTTCTCTGTTTCTCTCAAAAATCATCATCTCTGTTTAGAGGTAAAAACTCAATATTATTCATATTATTTTCTTTAAAACCGTAGCTAAACATACAGTTTACTCGAACGTAAGAAAAATAACCAGAAAAGTGTGTCGAATTCAAGATTAAAACATGAATATATGCGTATATGTATGAATAAAGTTTTGAAACTGATTCTGTCAATCAAAATTTCAGTAATCGAAACTATAGTTTCGATACCTGTTTAGTCAATCGAAACTAGGTAGTTTCGATACCTGTTTACTCAATCGAAACTAGGTAGTTTCGATACCTGCTTACTCAATCGAAACTAGGTAGTTTCGATACCTGTTTACTCAAACGAAACTAGGTAGTTTCGATACATGTTGCTCAATCGAAACTAGGTAGTTTCGATACCTTTCTTGCCCAATCGAAACTAGGAAGTTTCGATACCCAGTTTGCTCAATCGAAACTAGGAAGTTTCGACATCTGTCTGTTCAATCGAAACTAAGTAGTTTCGATACCTGTTTCAGGCCCATTGGGCAGTAACTTAGAACTATTTTATAACGAAACAAGTGTTGAAAAACTAAAAAGATATTTAAACAAAAGCAATCAGATTTGCTAAGTCGGTGAACAATTTGCATATGAGACATTCGGTCATAACACGAATTACCCTTTTTGTAATTAGGGTACGAATAGTCAAGTTTGACTAGAACAATTATCATTGCAAGCATACACAAACTCAAGGTGAGTTTCACGGCCCCTTTTTACTGTTTTCAATATTTGGGGGAAGAACATATACTTACAACTATTTTTATGTGATAACAAGAGAATAAGACTCGACTTTTATGTTTACATGAGTTAAACGATTTTAGGCCGCTAAAGTCCCCTGGAACAATTTAGTAACCATTAACTGTAGCCTAGGGTCCTATGAATAGTACTATGGAGAGTGACGTCTCCCCGTCATGGTTAGTCACGCTAACCACAATCTGGAGGATTTATGGTCGCATAGAACCGGATAACGAAATTAGGGGCGAAGAACAATTGTCATGGTTTGGTTACGGCTCATGTAGGAACATATTATTTGTATTCCTAGCTAGTTTACAAATGGGTCAACAATTCTTATTCTGATTATCACATGCAACTGGAACTATTTACGAACAATTGAATTTTACAAAGATCTATTTGATTTAAACCTGTGAACTCCCCAACCTCGTGTTGACAATTTTAAGTATGTTTATCAGGAAATTGACGTGATCACAAGGTTAGCAATGTAGATTACATGCATGCACGATGGATACAACTATTTGGGGGATTTCTCTTGTATAACTCATTGTAATAGAGTCATATTTGAGAAATCTTCACTTTTGTAAACCCAAATTACATTTTTGAAATGTAAAACTTTAAACTTGTTTATGTATCCATTTATCATGTATGTGTTTGCGGTAATCATATGCTTTGGAAACCATGTAATGTTACGCCTCGCGTTTCCGCCTTGGCGGGGTGTGACAAAAGGCGGCAGTATCACGTGTAAAGGCGTGGTATCAAATGGTTGTGTCAGTTTTGACAATGTCAACTTTTGCGAGCAGCTGAAGCATAACCGCTGAGTGTCTCCCAAATGTGCGACAAGGAGTACTCGGTGATGTTTGATAAGAATGAATGCTTGATTCTCAAGCCTGGTTTTGAAGTTCCTGATGATTAGATCCTGATGAGAGCGCCAAGGACAAACGACACCTATCAAATTGATATGAGCGTGGCAACAACCACCTCATCAGTTGCTACTTGCTTGCTTACCAAAGCGACATAGCTTGACTCTATCTTGTGACATAGGAAACTCGGACATATTTCGTATCGTAAAATGAACCATCTTGTACGAAACGGTTTGGTAACCAGAGTTCCTAAGCTGAGATTTACCATTGCAGATGACTGTATGCCTTGTAAAAAGGGCAAACAGCAGCGGAAGTCTCACAAGCCCAAGCTCCAAAACTCCATTGATACCCCTTTGGAGCTTTTACACATGGATCTGTTTGGCCCCATAAGTATCAGGAGTATTGGAGGTAAGTCGTTCTGTCTGGTTGTAACTGATGATTTCTTACGTTTTTCTTGGGTGCATTTTTTAGGTACTAAGGACGAGACTGCTGATATTCTTCAATACATGATCCTGAGCTTGGAATCTCTTTGCAAGCTGAAGGTTAGAAGAATAAGGAGTGACAACGGAACTGAGTTCAAGAATAATTTGATGGAACTCTTCTGTCTCAAGAAGGGGATCCGTCACGAATTCAGCGCCCCATATACACCTCAGCAAAATGGAGTTGCAGAACGGAAGAACAGAACACTGATTAAGACTGCAAGGACTATGCTGTCGGATGCAAAGCTTCCTGTCACTTTCTGGGCAGAAGCAGTTAATACAGCTTATCACGTCTTAAACAGAGTTCTGGTTGTGAAAAGGCACAACAAGACTTGTTACGAGTTGATCAACAATCGACTTCCCAATCTTGATTACCTAGTTCCTTTTGGTAGTCCCTGTTCCTTGTTGCTACAGTACAAAGACCGCCAGTCTAAGTTTCAAGCAAAAGCGGTGGAAGGCATCTTCTTAGGATACGTTGCCAACTCGCCTTGCAAGAGAGTGTACAATATAGGAACTCATACTGTCGAGGAATGGTTTGAAGTGGATTGCAGTAAACACAGCATTCCACCAGAACCAACAGGTCCAGCTTGGGGTTTTGATTATGATGCGCTATTCAAGTCATTCAATCTTCCTGATCTATCTGCAGTTGACGCCGCAAATGTTTATGAATTATTGGGTGGCGGCGATGACTCTAGTTTCTCTACTCGTGCTACTGTACCGATTGTAACTCCTGATTCCAATGATGCATCTTCATCTGGAACTCATGATAGTGATAACAGTGAAGATGTTCATGTTGATGGAGATGACGCTCAAGCTAATCCTAACACAACTGTAGGAAATGAAGCTCCAGCTGATCCAATTAACATTGAATCTTCTTCTTCTAGAACATAGGAAATGGGGGAGTTAAGCACAAATCTCAATTCAGAAATTCAGGAACCGAATGTACCAGAGACGAGAGTGTATAAGAATCATCCAATTGACAACATTATTGGTGATCCTCATGTCGGTGTTCAAACTCATCATCGAACCATTGCAGAGAACACTAGTCTTTACTCGTAGATACTTGACACTGGTGTCATGGAAACATGTCTGCATGCTGCATTCGTGTCCCAGTTAGAGCCGAAGAATGTGAAGGAGGCTCTCGCGGACAACTGCTGGATTGAGGCGATGCAAGATGAATTGTCTCAATTCCAAAAGTTTCACGTGTGGGATTTGGTTGACTTGCCAAAAGGCTTTCAGCCAATTGGAACCAGATGGGTGTTCAAATGCAAGACGGATGATCGTCATGTGGTTGTGAAGAACAAAGCAAGATTGGTTGTTCAGGGTTTTTACCAACAAGAGGGGTTGGATTACACGGAAGTATATGCCCCAGTTGCTAGAATTGAGGCCATTCGACTGTTCTTGGCTTATGCCACATATGTAGGCTTCAAGGTCTATCAACTTGATGTGAAGAGTGCTTTCCAATATGGAAAAGTTCATGAAGAGGTCTATGTCACTCAACCTCCCGGCTTTGAAGATCCGCATAATATCAATAAAGTGTATAAGCTCAACAAAGCACTTTATGGTCTTCATCAAGCACCGCGGGCATGGTATGAGATATTATCTAAACATCTATTGTCCAATGGTTTCGATCATGGACAGATTGACTCGACCCTCTTCATTAGGAAAGCAGGAGGTGACATTCTTCTTGTACAAGTCTACGTCGACGACATTATTTTTGGATCTACCAATGAAGGGATGTGTAGGGAATTCGAGCAGGTGATGAAGTCCAAGTTTGAAATGAGTAACATGGGTGAATTGCCATTCTTCCTTGGTCTGCAAGTCAGTCAAAGAGAGGATGGCATTTATCTACATCAAACTAAGTATGTGCAGGACATCTTGTCAAAGTATAAGATAAATGATAGCAGTACTTAAGGCACACCTATCCCAGTCAATCATGGTCTGCATCCTGACAAAGATGGAAAGGATGTGGATTGCAGAATGTACCGTGGGATGATCGAATCTCTTATGTATCACACAGCTTCAAGACCCGATATAATGTTTGCTGTGTGCTTGTGCTCAAGGTTTCAGTCTCAACCGAAGGAGTCACATATGATAGCCGTGAAGAGAATTTTCAAATACTTGAAAGGGAAACCTCGATTGGGTATTTGGTACTCTAAACAGTAGTCATTCGACTTCAAAGCCTACACTGATTCAGACTATGGCGGTTGTAACCTTGACAGAAAGTCAACTTCTGGTGGATGTCAATTCTTAGGAGACAGACTGGTTTCCTGGCAGTGTAAGAAGCAGTCAACGGTTTCTGTCTCAACTTGTGAAGCAGAATACATTGTTGCACCGAGCGGTTGTTCTCAGATATTATGGATTTAGCAGCAATTGAGAGACTACGGCTTGAACTTCACTGGAACTCCTTTGTTCATTGACAACAATGCCACAATGTCCATCACAAATAACCCGGTGAAACATTCCAAAACTAAACATATAGAAATTCGCCATCATTTCATCCGTGATTGTGCTGAAAAGCATTTAATTGAACTTGTTAAAGTTCACACGGATGACAATCTTGCTGACCTTTTCACAAAGGCTTTTGATCGATCCCGTTTTGAGCATCTTGTCAACTTGATAGGAATGTTCAATCCTGAGTGAAAAACTTTTTTTTCTTAAATCAATTCAATTCATGAAAGTTAAACTTTTATTTTCTTTTAAGTATTCTGTATAGTCCTTTTAATTTTCAAAATTATTTTACAAAATCAAAAACAAAATAGAAAATGGAGAAAATTTCAAAGTTAACTTGAGAAAAGAGGAAATGATAGTACATCAGAAATGATCTAAAAGTCACAGACTGCTCATATGGGAAATGATTGCGTCATGCTTACTTAAGTGTTTAAATTATTATGTTTTTTAATCTGCTTATTTACAAGTAATTTGAATTGTCAGTAGACTGTATGCGTCTTTGAATCACTAGTAGTATGGAAACTAAAGTCTAAATTACAACTGTGATTTGAACCCATGTTTGCTAGTGTGTGTGCGTAAAAGAATAGGAAATATCATTATCAGATAAAGGATTTTAGGTTTTGGCAATAATTTTCTTTTGAGATTAGTTTCGAGTTATGTCGTTAGCACAATTAATGCGGTTCATCTCACTGCCAATACTCATAAGTATGCAATGAGAGATTGAATCAAGACATGTCTCTACATTAACCATTGAGCATGTATTCACCCTTGAATCACTCTTGATTCATTGAAATCAAATCCAGATAAAAGTTGGATTCCCTTACCTTATTCAAACACCATACTCATTATCCTGAATCATCATACCGATATTCAATGAAGAAAATCAAATGAAACCAAGACAAATGAATCACTCGATTCTGAATCTTATGATTCCTGATAATCCTTATGGATTCTGCTTGATTTTTCCTGTGCTAATTGATGTAGCTTCATTCTGAAAATTTAGAAAATCATTGGGAAAATCTTAGATGCCTTGAGATAGTGCAATTTACATTATTATAGCATATCAGTGGGGTACACGTTGTATATCTTATAATTAATACCTTAATACACAAGAACGTGATACAAAGATGCTTATAGTTTCAAATTTTATAATATCATCAACTTGAATTACTTGTTTATGTGCTTATTACGTATGAATAAATAGTAATCCATGACATGATCACATATTCTTTGATGTTTATAATGTATCGTTTTTGCTATAAGTTAGCCTGATATGATCCTCTGCTCGTGTCTTTGATAAAAAATAGTTTGTGTAAATACGTGTGTATTTCAATCTAGAAACGATCAAAAAGATTTTAAGTTTATGAACAGTTCAAGTTTAATCAGAAAAAGCCAAAAATATTTATGTTTAACCTTCCTGAATTGATTGTGAATCCTCCTGATTGAATATTTTTATCTTGTTCGTTATTTGACTTGAAAATCTTCATAATTTGAGTCGAAAGTTTGAGCACACAAGGGTCTCTGCGTACTTGATAAGTGTGCATGAGGTAAACCCTGCGTACTTAACAAGTATGCAAGACTTAAGTCATGCGTACTTAGTAAGTAATAAGAGGTAAGTCTTGCGTACTTAGCATGTACGCAAGACCCAAATGTGTGGGATATATAAGCAGGACTTGGGATTATTTAGAGTTTTATCTCATTTCAATCCTGAGCGACTGTCGAATATTCCTGATCATTTTCACTCAAAATTTCCGTGTGTTTCTAATCCGTTTTTTCGTCCTGATCATTGTTTGATCTTCACCTGTGTACCTTTTGGTGAGATTCTTGGACCCGTTCATCCATAAAATCTCTTGTTGAGGACCGATTTCTTGTTTTTCGAGTTAGGGTTTTGTTGATAAAATTTAAACCGGTTTTGGGTGTTCTTAAGTTAAATTAAGCCCTAAAACTGGTTTATGATCATCAATCGAAGCTCGTGTATTCTAAACTCATCCTTAACTACTCTTGATTTTGGGTTTGACCCTTTGTGTCCGTGATTTTACATTGGACCGAGGGTAGGTCCAAATGACCTAGTTTTAGCATTGCATTGGTGTTAGTCCTGGTCCCATAGGTCTTGAACAGGTTTTTCGACTAAGTGGTGACCACTATCATCATCTAAATTGTTGAATCTCTTGATTTTGGATTTTGTAAAAGTTCTAAGTGTTAGTTCCTGCACACTTACTAAGTACGCAAGAATTAGTTTATGCGTACTTACTAAGTACGCAAGAACAATTTCCTGCGTATTTGTTAAGTACACACGAAGGGCCACTCAGAATTTTTCTAAGTCTAAAAATTCGGTTCAATGTGCAAGTGCTATACTTTGTCATGTCTTGTTCTATTCCATTAACTCTGTTTGATCTAATGTTTTATTTCTTATGTTATTGCAGAGATGACTGGTGATGGCGGTGATGAAGAAGGAGGAGATGGTGCTGAAGAGCCAGATTCTGAGGCGTCAGAGTCTGATTCCTCTGATTCTGATGATGCACCATCACAGGCACACCCTCGGAGAATGGCAAAGGTTTCCCTTCCCGAGGCATCCTCCAAAAGACAAAGACGAAAGAATTCAGACAATATGTATGTTGCTGAACATGAGACTGAGAGCGCGTTAGCCATGCTGACGTCGTTTTCCCGGAGCTCAAATTTGACATAGTTGTCTTTAAGCTCACGGATTTTGACCTTGGGGAACCTCTGGTCACGGAGCTCAAATTTGACATAGTCGTCTTTAAGCTCATGGATTTTGACCTTGGGGAACCTCTGGTCACGGAGCTCAAATTTGACATAGTCGTCTTTAAGTTCACGGATTTTGACCTTGGGGAACCTCTGATACGACGTTGTTAGACAAATACTACTTGCATACAGATGATAGAGACTGAAGACAACTCCAGAGCTGCTGTCAAGGGGGAGTTTGTTGAAGCAATTCTTATGACAATCACTCTAAAGCTGTTTACTCTAAAGCTGTGTAGACATCTCCAGAGCTGCTGTCAAGGGAGAGTTTGTTGAAGCAATTCTTGTGACAAGCCCTCTGAAGATTGTTTTTATTTTTGTATTGTCCTTATGTATTTGTATTTGTATATCAACATCAGTATTGTAACATCACAAAAATAAAACGACAGTTATAATAACGGAATAAACGAACGAGGCATGTCGGGTCGGGTCGGATGGGCCGGCGGGCTAGATGGGGAGCCTCCCCTATAAATAGCCAAGGTCACCACCCATTTCTCTCATTTGCAACTTCTAGAGAGAGAAACCGTAGAGAGAGAAAGTTGTCGGATCGACCCGAGATTTGAGAAGTGTGTTGCTCCAGAGCTCGTGAGAAGAACCTCCGGATCAGAAACTCGATTCAGGTAACGATCGGGCTTAAATCTGAGTTTTTGTTCGTTTTTGGGTTTTTCGGGTTTTGGGTGAAAAGGTAACATTTTCACGGATAAAACTGAAACATAAACATAGATTTGAGTTCCTTAATGGAAAACAAACGTTTTGAATGTAAACAGGTTCGGGATCTTGACGTGATCAGACCTGAATGCGAAAGTTAGGGTTTTTGTGAAGAAACAGATCGTGCGTACTTATCAAGTACGCACGGAGCAGGTCCTGCGTAAGAGGGCACTGCGTACTTATCAAGTACGCAGGAAGAGGATCCTGCGTACTTATCAAGTACGCAGGAAGCAGGGTCTGCGCACTTGCTAAGTGCGCAGGCATCAGGCTGGTTAAGTAAAGTTAGTATGTTTAGAATGGTTAAACCGTTAGAGTCAGTGTGGGTCTGATGTGTATTTAACTAATCAATTCAGATCGAAAATGATGTTGTTGGACTTTGTTTAGGACAACCGAGACTAGCTTATAAGGTGAGTTCTAGAAGCCCTCTTTTAAATGTTTTAATAATGTTTTTGGGCTGGTGTGCATACGTAACGATGTGACTATTTTATAAAACGATGTTTATGAATGTTGTATGTGACGTTTTATAAAATGATGTTTATGAACGATGTTTTGGAAGGAAGGGTTATGAAAGAAGTGTTTATGAAATATTTTGCCAAAAGAAGTTTATGAAGTGTTTATGAAAGAATGAATGTTTTTAATAAAACGAAGGAATGCTTTAACTGAAGTTTTGAAGTAAAAGAAGCGAAGGTTTACGAAAGTCACAAACGAACGAATCTGCCAATATTCCTTAGGGAATGAAGGTTAAGGGATGGGAAGTATGTTATGGGCCTTTACCTTTTAGGGGCCTCTGTGGCTGGCCAACTGTTGTACATCTGGGGCGATGACGGTTGCCAAGCGGATTATCATGATCCTTGAAGTTTGGTACGATTTACCTTACGGGGTAGTCGTGCTTGAAGTTTGGTACGTGTCATCCTTGTGATGCCGTGCTTGAAGTAGTGTTGAATAACCTAAGTATCGGGCCCTATAAGTTCTTCACCCGAAGGACAGTACGGTGATTGATGGGCCTAGTGGTTGTGATCTTTAGGTTATTCAGCCAGTATGTGACGTTTGGATTTGACGGTTACGAGAAGGCGCAGATTCGATATGTTCGTTGACTTATGTTTATGAAGTGTTATGTTTTGTTATTGCATTATTTTACATACGCTTTTTATTAAATGAAGTGTGAAGTTATGTTTTTGGCAAATTATTTGAAGTTAAAGTTTTATGTTAAAACTAGAACTCACCAACGTAGCTGACTTTTTAGTATGCACATTCAGGTTAAGGCAGGTATGGATGATGGACGGTGATGCTTGGCAAGTGAGAAGAGTTACCCGGTTGATCATGAAGACTGGCATCCCGTTATGATTAGATTATGTTATGTTTATGTAATAGACTATGTTACGCTTCCGCATGTTGAACAATGTAATGATTATGTTTTAATGAAGTATTTTCCGCTGCGTTATTTGATATTCAAGTTTAAGAACCGTTTGTGAATGAGTAAATCCAACAAGTGAGGCCTTCCGGGTTTGGGGCCTTACAAGTTGGTATCAGAGCAATAGTTTGAGAGACTCGAACACTCCTAGTGTCTGAACTTAAACTGTGAATGAGACCGAAAGCGAATGCCAGTACGGGTAACTCGAGCCACAGCATCAGGTACGAAAGTAGTATATATTTACGTATATAGTATGCCTTAGAAAGGGTTAGGTAAGGACTTGTGTTCTGATGAAATCACAAAGGTGGTCAAATAGAAATCGAAAGGTAGTGTAATGGTTAATTGCAGATGGCTAGTGTATATTAACATCTTAAAGTGCTTATTGAATTTTATTTGTTAACTAGCATGATGACATTGGATTCCTTGTCTTATAGAACGAATGGCAAGAAGAGGAAACGGAAGACGTGGTGGGGGCCGTACCGGTGGTCGTACCGGCGGTCGAAATGGTGGGCGTGGCAGGACCCCTGCGCGCCAAGAGTATAGTGAAGAAGGAAGTGTTCACACTGAACCGGCGGTTAGTGTGCATGGAACTGAGCAGACACTGGTTGAAGAACAACCTTTCAGTTTTGAACCAGAAGTGAGAGCAGCTATAGCTCGAGAGTTCACCGAGTTGATGAAGAACTCTCTACCAGGTCTGTTAGCTGAAGCATTGAAGAAGGTTAATGGGGAAGGTGGGTCTAGCACGGCAACTGGTGCCCAGAACAACGAGACTAACAACGCGCCGCCTGTACGCGGATGCGACTACAAGTCGTTTAAAGCATGTGACCCACCGGTCCTCACTGGAAAGAAAGACGCGGTGGCTACGTTTGATTGGGTGATCCGTATGGAAGCTGCCATTCGTCTGAGCGAATGTCGAACGGATCAAGTTGTAAAATTTGCTGCTAACTCCTTGAGAGAGGAAGCATCCCATTGGTGGGAAGGTGTACGTCAAGCAAAAGGGAGCGAGGTTGTAGATGCGATGATGTGGTTTTGGTGATCAAGAATTTCTGCCCAAGGAACGAGATTGAGAAGGTAGAAAGGGAATTTCTGGGTTTGAAGGCCGGGAGCATGACGCACCGGCAATACACAACCCGATTCAATGAACTGGCACGTCTGGTGCCACATCTTGTCACGACCGAGGAAAGAAAGATCATATGCTTCATACAAGGACTGCCGGACCAGGTCCGCACCTATGTTAAGGCAAACGCCCCTACTACCTATGATTTGGTAGTAGAACTGAGCGGCGTGGTATTTGATGATCTGGCACTGAATGTCGTTGCCATTGAAGAGCCCAAGAAGAGCTGAGTTTTCCCGCTAAGCGATCGGGTGGGAAGTTGTTTGGGGCTCGGGACAAGCAGGCCAGGGTAAGCGAGGCGGTAGTCTGTGGAAGATGTGGGGTAAGGCATGCGGGTGAATGTCAGTTAGGATCGAATCTGTGCTTTAAATGCGGCAAGACCGGACACTACTCCCGTGAATGCCCGCACGGCTTCAAATGCTACAACTGTGGGGAGAGTGGTCATATGAGCCGGGAATGCACCAAGCCCAGAATGGGTCAAGCTGGGAAGGGAAAGGCCCGGAGAAGACAGAAAAGAGACCCCAAGCAAAGACTCGAGCGTATGCGCTAACGCAAGACCAGGCCTGGGCGGACCCCGATGTGGTGTCAGGTACGTTCGTCCTTGACAACACTTTTGTTTCTGTGTTATTTGATTCAGGTGCAAGTAAGAGTTTTATATCTGTGACTTTTTGTGAACAAGTGAAGTACACTGTCAGTAAGCTAGAAAGGGCCTTTAGCGTAGAAACCGCTGAGGGTAGAACTGCGAGAGTGACCGATGTAGTTGATAACTCCATGATAAAAATTGAAGGTCACATGTTCCCTGTCAGATTGTTTGTCATGGGTTTGGGTGGGTTCGATGTCGTGTTAGGAATGGATTGGCTAACTGCCAATGAAGCACAAATTATATGTAAATGAAAGATAATCCGACTCAAGGCTCTGGACGGTAGCAAAGTCGAGGTTCTTGGAGATCGTGACGCCCAGATGCCAAACGTCATCTCGATGATTAAGGCAACAGATTACTTGAGGCTTGGATGCGAGGCTTATCTGGTGTACGTAATTGACGAGTGTAAGGAAGTGAATGAACTAGACGATGTACCCGTGGTACGCGAGTACCCAGAGGTGTTTCCAAAGGATTTTCCTGGAATATCACCCGACAGAGAGATCGAATTTCGAATCGACTTAGTACCAGATGCCCAGCCCGTGGCTAAGGCTCCATATCGACTAGCACCAGTGGTGATGAAAGATTTAATAGCACAACTAGACGAGTTACTTGAGAAAGGATTTATCCAACCGAGCATCTCGCCGTGGGGTGCTCCGGTGTTGTTTGTGAAGAAGAAAGACGGTTCGATGAGAATGTGTATTGATTATCGCGAGTTGAATAAACGTACGGTGAAGAACAAGTACCTTTTGCCAAGGATCGACGACCTGTTCGATCAATTGCAGGGCGCAAGCTGGTTCTCAAAAATCGACCTTCGGTCCGGGTACCGTCAGTTAAAGGTGAGGGAAGAAGACATACCAAAAACTGCATTTCGAACGCGTTATGGACATTTCGAGTTCCGCTAGTCTTTCGGATTGACGAACGCCCCCGCATCGCTCATGGATTTAATGAATAGGGTGTGTCGACCGATGCTGGACCGATCGGTAATTGTGTTCATCGATGATATCCTCATCTACTCCAAGAATGAGGGTGATCACGCATGTCACTTAAAGGAGGTGTTGGAGGCTCTGAAGAAGGAAAATTTGTATGCTAAGTTCTCTAAATGCGCATTCTGGCTTAGGGAAGTCCAATTCCTAGGTCACGTCATCAACCCGAACGACATTATGGTTGACCCAGTGAAGATAATGACGGTAAGGGAATGGAATATTCCTAAGACGCCAACTGAAATCCGTAGTTTATTGGGATTGGCAGGCTATTATCGAAGATTCATCCAAGATTTCTCGAAAATAGCTTCGCCATTGACAAAGTTGACTCGGAAGGAGGTAAAGTACGAATGGGGTTCGACCCAGGATGAGGCGTTTAAGGAATTGAAGGAAAAGCTAACCAAAGCCCCAGTCTTGGCCCTTCCCGAGGGCAATGAAGACTTAGTGGTATACTCTGACGCTTCGGGTCAGGGATTGGGATGCGTGTTGATGCAACGCGGGAGAGTGATCGCGTATGCGTCACGGCAGTTGAAGATTCACGAAGCTAGTTAGCAGACTCACGATTTGGAACTTGCTGCTGTCGTATTCGCATTGAGAGTCTGGAGGCACTACCTTTACGGGGTGAAGTTTACTATTTACTCCAACCACAAAAGTTTGAAGTACTTCTTCGAACAAAAGGAACTTAATATGAGGCAGAGGCGGTGGTTGGAACTATTGAAAGACTATGACTGTGAAATAATATACCATCCTGGAAAGGCAAACGTGGTGGCTGACGCTCTAAGCCGAAAGGATGTGCCTACTCCTATTAGAGTGAAAGCTTGCCTGTTGGTGGTAACTTCGGATGTGATGAGAGAAATTGAAAAGGCTCAAGACGAGGCACTTAAAGAAGAAAATATAAAGAAGGAAAGGATGATTGGCCAACAGGACAAGTTGGAATATAACCCCTTGGTGTTAGGACACGTTTTGGACGGGTATGGATACCTATGGGTGGCGAGCTTAGAACCAAAATCTTGGATGAGGCTCATAAGTCTCGGTACTCTATCCATCCTGGTACCAATAAAATGTACCAAGATCTAAGGAAGGAATACTGGTGGCCTGGAATGAAGCATGAAGTGACGAAGTACGTAAGCAAGTGCTTGACTTGCTCGCAAGTAAAGGCCAAATACCAGAAACCGTATGGAAAGATTCAATCACTTGATATACCGGAATGGAAGTGGGAACACATTACCATGGACTTCATAACCAAGCTACCTCGCACAGGGTAATTGTGGACCGTTTAACAAAGAGTGCTCATTTCCTACCTTTTAGCGAGACGTTCTCATCAGAAAGGTTAGCGGAAGTATTTATTAAAGAAGTTGTAGCACGGCATGGGATGCCTTTGACGATCGTGTCTGACCGGGACACACGATTCACATCAAGGTTCTGGAAAAGATTTCATGAAGCGATGGGCACGAGACTTAATGTTAGCACGGCATACCACACACAAACAGATGGTCAGTCCGAAAGGACTATTCAGACTTTGGAGGATATGCTTCGCGCTTGTATTATCGATTTCAGCGGCAGTTGGGACAGTCATCTGTCGTTAGCCGAATTATCCTACAACAATAGTCATCACACGACGATAGGCATGCCGCCTTACGAAATGTTTGTATGGGAGAAGATGTAGGACCCCGGTTTGTTGGGGTGAGATTGGACAGAAGGAATTAGGAAGTCTTGAAGTCGTAAGAGAAACATCAGAAAGGTTTGATCAAATCAAAGCACGAACGAAGGCCGCACAAGATCGTTAGAAGTCCTATGCGGATAAACGACGAAGGCCTATTAAGTTTGATGTTGGGGACAGAGTAATGTTGAAAGTGTCACCCTGGAAGGGAATCATACGATTTAGGAAGAGAGGAAAGTTAAGTCCGAGGTTTGTCGGACCATTCAGGATAATGGCACGGGTTGGTGAAGTCGCTTATCGGTTAGAATTGCCTGATGAGTTAAGTGGGATTCATCCTACCTTCCATGTATCACACTTGCGAAAGTGTTTGGCGGATGAATCAGCTCACGTACCACTTACTGACATCGAGGTCGACAACAGCCTTAATTACATCGAAGAACCCGCGGCCATCTTAGACAAGAAGGAGAAGCGTTTGCGTAATAAGATTATCCAACTGGTTAAAGTCCAATGG
Source organism: Smallanthus sonchifolius (assembly GCA_023525975.1). Taxonomy (NCBI): domain Eukaryota; kingdom Viridiplantae; phylum Streptophyta; class Magnoliopsida; order Asterales; family Asteraceae; genus Smallanthus; species Smallanthus sonchifolius. The sequence continues at coordinate 34,107,037 of CM042045.1, forward strand.
AAACATCGAAAGGGATCGGAAGCTACTTGGGAAACGGAGAAGGAAATGAGGGAGTCGTACCCTCATCTATTTGACTTATGATAGGTTTCGGGGACGAAACCTATTGTAAGGGGGTTGACTTGTAACATCCCAAAAATAAAACGACAGTTATAATAACGGAATAAACGAACGAGGCATGTCGGGTCGGATCGGATGGGTCGGCGGGCTGGAAGGGGAGCCTCCCCTATAAATAGCCAAGGTCACCACCCATTTCTCTCATTTGCAACTACTAGAGAGAGAAACCATAGAGAGAGAAAGTTGTCGGATCGACCCGAGATTTGAGAAGTGTGTTGCTCTAGAGCTCGTGAGAAGAACCTCCGGATCAGAAACTCGATTCAGGTAACGATCGAGCCTAAATCTGAGTTTTTCTTCGTTTTTGGGTTTTTCGGGTTTTGGGTGAAAAGGTAACGTTTTCACGGATAAAACTGAAAGATAAACATATATTTGAGTTCCTTAATGGAAAACAAACGTTTTGAATGTAAACAGGTTCGGGATCTTGACGTGATCCGACCTGAATGCGAAAGTTAGGGTTTTTGCGAAGAAACAGATCATGCACTTATCAAGTACGCACGGAGCAGGTCCTGCGTACTTATCAAGTACGCAGGAAGAGGGCACTGCGTACTTATCAAGTACGCAGGAAGCAGGGTCTGTGCACTTGCTAAGTGCGCAGGCATCAGGCTGGTTAAGTAAAGTTAGTATGTTTAGAATGGTTAAACCGTTAGAGTCGGTATGGGTCTGATGTGTATTTAACTAATCAATTCAGATCGGAAGTGACGTTGTTGGACTTTGTTTAGGACAACCGAGACTAGCTTATAAGGTGAGTTCTAGAAGCCCTCTTTTAAACGTTTTAATAATGTTTTTGGGCTGGTGTGCATACGTAACGATGTGACTATTTTATAAAACGATGTGTATGAATGTTGTATGTGACGTTTTATAAAATGATGTTTATGAACGATGTTTTGGAAGGAAGGGTTATGAAAGAAGTGTTTATGAAATATTTTGCCAAAAGAAGTTTATGAAGTGTTTATGAAAGAATGAATGTTTTTAATAAAACGTACGAATGCTTTAACTGAAGTTTTGAAGTAAAAGAAGCGAAGGTTTACGAAAGTCACAAACGAACGAATCTACCAATATTCCTTAGGGAATGAAGGTTAAGGGATGGGAAGTATGTTATGGGCCTTTACCTTTTAGGGGCCTCTGTGGCTGGCCAACTGTTGTACAACTGGGGCGATGACGGTTGCCAAGTGGATTATCGTGATCCTTGAAGTTTGGTACGATTTACCTTACGGGGTAGTCGTGCTTAAAGTTTGGTACCTGTGCCCTACGGGGCGCAGTGCTTGAAGTTTGGTACGTGTCATCCTTGTGATGCCGTGCTTGAAGTAGTGTTGAATAACCTAAGTATCGGGCCCTAGGAGTTCTTCACCCGAAGGACAGTACGGTGATTGATGGGCCTAGTGGTGGTGATCTTTAGGTTATTCAGCCAGTATGTGACGTTTGTATTTGACGGTTACGAGAAGGCACAGATTCGATATGTTCGTTGACTTATGTTTATGAAGTGTTATGTTTTGTTATTGCATTATTTTACGTACGCTTTTTATTAAATGAAGTGTGAAGTTATGTTTTTGGCAATTATTTGAAGTTAAAGTTTTATGTTAAAACTAGAACTCACCAGCGTAGCTGACTTTTTAGTATGCACATTCAGGTTAAGGCAGGTATGGATGATGGACGGTGATGCTTGGCAAGTGAGAAGAGTTACCCGGTTGATCATGAAGATTGGCATCCCGTTATGATTAGATTATGTTATGTTTATGTAATAGACTATGTTACGCTTCCGCATGTTGAACAATGTAATGATTATGTTTTAATGAAGTATTTTCTGCTGCGTTATTTGATATTCAAGTTTAAGAACTGTTTGTGAATGAGTAAATCCAACAAGTGAGGCCTTCCGGGTTTGGGGCCTTACAAGTATGTTTTGGTTTATCGAGTTGTAATCATGTTCGTAGGTACGTGTCGTTGTATTCGTCTTTGTTAAGTGTTTTGCGCACTTGTATGTGCGCAGGAGATAGTTCCTGTGTATTTAGCAAGTTCGTAAGAATACCTATGCGTACTTGCTAAGTACGCATGAGCAAATTGTCCTGCGCACTTGCTAAGTGCACATGCATCAGTTCATGTATAAATAGGAATGGTTGACAGTAGATAAGTACGCATTCTGTCACACCCCTAAATTTATTTACTTAATAAATAAATACAGGTTACAACGATTGGTTCATTACACGATAGCGGAAGCTGTAATAGTGATTTCTAAGACTTGAATACATACACAAATACTAAGACTAAGTAGTTCAATGATCTAAGTTCTTCTAGATCAATGACAGACTTGAGACCGGATAATCTATGTCCTTCCAGCTAGTAGGAATTTATCCAATTATAGTTAGCCTATTCCAACCGCTCCATGGCTAAAGGTTACCTGAGAAACATACTTGAAAGTGTCAACACAAAGGTTGGTGAGTTCACAGAGTTTGTTAATTTAGTATAGTTAGTTTTCCCCAAAAAACTAGACATGACTTAACCGTCATAAAATAAGTAGTTTTCCTTTGAAAACATATACATGACTTAACCGTCATCAAATAAGTAGTTTTCCTTTGAAAACATGCCCATGACTTTACCGTCATAAAATAAGTGGTTTTCCTTTGAAAACATTCCCATGACTTAACCGTCATAAAATACGTAGTTTTCCTTTGAAAACATATACATGGCTTAACCGTCATCAATTAAGTAGTTTTCCTTTGAAAACATGTCCATGACTTTACCGTCATCAAATAAGTAGTTTTTCTTTGAAAACATATACAATTAATCAATTCAGATCGTGTGTGACGCTTGTTGGACATTTGTTAGGACAACCCATGAATAGCTTATCAGGTGAGTTCTAGAAGCCCTCTTTTAAATGTTTTATATAATGTTTTCGGGCTGGTGTGTATACGTTTGAAATGTTGTTTTATAAAATGATGTTTATGAAACTATGTTTACGAAATGAAATGATTTGGAATGAACGGTTTATGGAAAGAAAGTTTTATGAACGGAATGTTTACGAACTAATGTTTATAAAGAAATGGTTTAAAGTAAAGGTAAAGGGTTTTGAAAGTGAAGGAAAGGTTTTGTGAAAAGAAAAGAAAAAGGGCAAAGGTTTTAAAGAAGTCATTACAAATCTAATCTGTCGAATGAATGGAATTGACGAATAAAGTCTGGGAATGAGATTCCCAGCCTTGTGGTAGATTATGGACAGCGAGCCATAGTTACCATAAGAACAACAGGGGCAGTGTCTTAGTGGCCTGCCAATGGTTTGATGTTGTACAACTGGTATGGAGTAACGACGGTTACTCAGGGGTTAACGTGACCCCACGTGAGGTTAAATTATGATCCGACGATGTTATGGCTGAGAGTCATAACCGTCGATGGAAGTTGTCGGTCAATGGCTGAGAGCCATAGCCTTCAATGGAGGTTGTCGGTCTATGGCTGAGAGCCATAGGGGGGCAACTGAATGGGTATTGTCGGTCCTCGTGCAGTTAGCCTTGGGGGCAATACCAAAATGGGAATTGACGGAATGTTGTGGCAACGACGGTGATACGTAACGGTTGACCACGACATGCAGGGTTCCTTCGGGGACACAGAGACGCGTAACGATACAGATTTTAGATAGTAATGTATGACTTAAATGAATGTTAAATGTTTTAAACAAATTATCCATTCAATTTAAATGTTTGAAGGTTTTCAATGATGAATGAAAGGCCCTGTTTTCTTATACGTGATGTTAAACCCTAATGAATGTTTTGAATGATGAACCATTTCTTAAATCAAACGAAAACTAGAACTCACCAGCGTAGCTGACTTTTTAGTATGCACATTCAGGTTAAGGCAGGAATGGATGATGGACGGTGATGCTTGGCAAGCGAGAAGAGTTACCCGGTTGATCATGAAGACTGGCATCCCGTTATGTTTAGTTATGATGTAATTATGTTTTAAACAATGTTTACGCTTCCGCATGTATGAACAATGATGACGTTATGTTTGAATGAAATTTTCCGCTGCGTTATTTGATATTCATGTTTAAGAACTGTTTGTGAATGAGTAAATCCAACAAGTGAGGTCTCCCGGGTTTGGGGCCTTACAAGTTGGTATCAGAGCAATAGTTTGAGAGATTCGGACACTCCTAGTGTCTGAACTTAAACTATGAATGGGACCGAAAGCGGATGCCAGTACGGGTAACTCGAGCCACAGCATCAGGTATGAAGGTAGTATATATTTACATGTGTAGTATGCCTTAGAAAGGGTTAGGTAAGGACTTGTGTTCTGATGGAATCGCAAAGGTGGTCAAATAGAAATCGAAAGGTAGTGTAATGGTTAATTGCAGATGGCCAGTGTATATTAACATCTTACAGTACTTATTGAATTTTATTTGTTAACTAGCGTGATAACATTGGATTCCTTGTCTTTTAGAACGAAATGGAGGGTAGAATAGGCAGAAGGCGTGGTGGGGGTTGTACCGGATGACACGGTAGGATTCCCGCCCACCAAGTTTATAGTAAAGAGGCAAGTGTTCTTGCGGAACCGGAAGGTAGTGTGCATGAGACCGTACGAGTGCGATGCGAGATGTCCTCTGTTGTGTTGACTTAGCGCGAAAGTGGTAAGAAGTGTCGAGGAGAATATCGGGACAAAATCTCAACTTTGAAGAGACGCGAGTGTTATGAAGTGTTATAAGAGGAACTAGAATGCTCGGGTAAGGTAAATTGGCAATTTCGTTTGGATCCGCGAAATTGTGAATTTACAAGTGCACGTGCATGATAGCGAATCTTATGGTGTTGATTAATGCTTACGTATTAGAGTTGACCTTATTACTCAACTATGACTACTAAATGTTAGTCACCCGAGGAACGATTTAAAGAGATTAATAACCTCATTACTAATAGTAACAGAGTTAAAGATGGTGTACCCTACAAAGGTGAATGATGTCAGCAAGTACGAGCCACGGGCAATATAAGGAATGAAACTTCGGTTTTACCTAAGTCAGACGTATGTATGAAGAATGCCAAGGAGCTAGTGTGGACTACGCCTAGCACACACACGTTATGATGAATAATAAAAAAAAATCGGTCTACTGTCGAAGTATGCATGAGCATGATGGAAATACCCACACAAGTGGATGTCCAAAGCATATATGAGTGCACGAATTCACAAATGGCATCTCTCCGTGTAGAAGACAATCCCAGACAACTAAGATGAGTGTGTCCTGAAGCGAGAAGATAGATATACTAACAACAAGTAACGGGAACTGCGATGTTAATTAGGGTGTGCAGACTAAACCAAATGAAACCAGATCCGACCCAAGGATTGTTTGTCTAGAATGAAAGTGAAGGACAAGTTTTGACCAACAATGTGAAGTAAGGCACGGGCACTAAGAAGAAATTCAAGGCGACTCAGAGAACGCTCTACTAGGGCTGAGTCTAATCAATAGCCGCGAGGGTTGTTAGAATTGGAAAGCCGTTGAGGGACCCACTGAAACTAGAAAGGAAATGAAAGTACAAATGTCACCGCATGTGTCAATTATCCGTAGTAAGACCAACGAAGGTGACTTTAGAAGAATTGCATGCATAAAAGGCTAACAGGCACGAGTAGCTAGAGAATATTTATTGTCTGTCAGATGGGATGCCCATCCCTAAGACCGTCAAAGGGTATGAAAGAAGAAGGGGTACCACAAATTGATGATGTGAAATGTAAAACCCTGACAAGTATGCTATAAGGAAAGACTAGAAGGTAGTTGTGTGTTTGAAAATATGAAAGTGGAGGTAGTATACCTAGTGTTCCGTCTGAATGAATACTTACCCGACAAGTTGAGTATGATGGGTAATGCTTCATATGGTTCCTTCGAGAACGAGACGATGTGGTTCCTTCGGGAACAAGACGATACGGTATCTTCGAAAACTTGATCGTAGGATTCATTCGGGAACAGGATGGTATGATTCATTCGAGGACGACATGGTATGGTCCTTTGAGGACGAATACACCATGAATAGCTTATGAGGTACACACATTGATCCAAACATTCGAGAGATGATTAATAGTAACCGTCTAGATGACGGAGTAGACAACTCTAATGAGGAGGTCAATTTATGGCAATGGAGTCTTCTGTGAACGACTCTGAGCTTGATAAGACAGTACACGTAGAATGACGAGATGAGAACCCCAACAGTTAGAAGAAAAAGGTCAACTCGAAATGTGTCGTGCTGAAAGATATAACATTCATCAGGAATTACAGCGGTGTAGTCAAGGCTACACAAAAGTCTAGCAATGGGAAAGCAGATTCTGATCAATGACAACGGTCTAGAATTGGTTCGGTTGGAAGACGCTAAATTCAACGACATACTAAATCCCCTAGTAGTTACCCCTAAGTGTTTAAAGAAATTCATGACTTGCTTAACATATCATATCCACGCAAGTGTTTAATGGATTCGACTTGAGCCACACCTGTGAAGAATACGTAAGAACAAAGTAGGTGATGTTATTCGGAGCAACATCAGGGATGCTTGTTGTGAAGAAAGAAGAGATAGTAGTAGGAGGTGTCCATTCCTAGAGATGGTCTGAAGCCTAAACCCATGTACTGTTAGTATGCCAGCAAGTGTTTATTTTCCGGATGGAAGAAAATCTTTATCCATTTGAAATGGTTCACCTTCGATGAAGATACATTTAAACGGAGGACAACTATGTTAAGGAAAAATAGGGACATAAAAGAGAACAAAAGGGTACTTGGAGACCGAAGGGCAATAGAGGAGTTTTACCACCGACAGTTCGACTTAAAACAGGTTTCGAGGACGAAACCTCATATAAGGAGGGTAGACTTGTAACATCCCAAAATTTAGATTTTTACGAAGCTTATTTCGTTGCGGTAAAGCAAAGAAATTCCGCGAGAAAGATAACGAGATTTTACATGACCGAGTGATGTCACGTATCCGACTTGCGTTATACGTTATCGGACGGGAATAATAAATACACCGACACACGAACGAATATAAAAAAAAAAGAGAATTTGTATTAACCTCATTCCGGCTTTATTTAAGAATAATATTTCATTGCCAAAGATATTCTAAAACACGAGTTTAATAATTAAAACCGACATTCACGGGAGTTTTAAACGTGAACGAGGCACCGTAATAGTCGAAATGAACCCGCCTATATAAATGGGATCCCTTATGGGAATCCTCATTTGTCACAAAACAAAACACACACATGTGTGTGTTCTAGAGAGAAATCCGGCCAAGAGCCCTTTTCCGGCGATCGGATTACGGCGAGAAGAGAGGTGGAAGAGCTTGTGGTAGGTGGAGGTGTAGGGGCGAAGCTGAAGGGTGGCGATCCACGGCCGGAGGTGTGTGACGCTTGTTGGACATTTGTTAGGACAACCCATGAATAGCTTATCAGGTGAGTTCTAGAAGCCCTCTTTTAAATGTTTTATATAATGTTTTCGGGCAGGTGTGTATACGTATGAAATGTTGTTTTATAAAATGATGTTTATGAAACTATGTTTACGAAATGAAATGATTTGGAATGAACGGTTTATGGAAAGAAAGTTTTATGAACGGAATGTTTACGAACTAATGTTTATAAAGAAATGGTTTAAAGTAAAGGTAAAGGGTTTTGAAAGTGAAGGAAAGGTTTTGTGAAAAGAAAAGAAAAAGGGCAAAGGTTTTAAAGAAGTCATTACAAATCTAATCTGTCGAATGAATGGAATTGACGAATGAAGTCTGGGAATGAGATTCCCAGCCTTGTGGTAGATTATGGACAGCGAGCCATAGTTACCATAAGAACAACAGGGGCAGTGTCTTAGTGGCCTGCCAATGGTTTGATGTTGTACAACTGGTATGGAGTAACGACGGTTACTCAGGGGTTAACGTGACCCCACGTGAGGTTAAATTATGATCCGAAGATGTTATGGCTGAGAGTCATAACCGTCGATGGAAGTTTTCGGTCAATGGCTGAGAGCCATAGCCTTCAATGGAGGTTGTCGGTCTATGGCTGAGAGCCATAGGGGGGCAACTGAATGGGTATTGTCGGTCCTCGTGCAGTTAGCCTTGGGGGCAATACCAAAATGGGAATTGACGGAATGTTGTGGCAACGACGGTGATACGTAACGGTTGACCACGACATGCAGGGTTCCTTCGGGGACACAGAGGCGCGTAACGATACAGATTTTAGATAGTAATGTATGACTTAAATGAATGTTAAATGTTTTACACAAATGATCCATTCAATGTGTTTAAATGTTTGAAGGTTTTCAATGATGAATGAAAGGCCCTGTTTTCTTATACGTGATGTTAAACCCTAATGAATGTTTTGAATGATGAACCGTTTCTTAAATCAAACGAAAACTAGAACTCACCAGCGTAGCTGACTTTTTAGTATGCACATTCAGGTTAAGGCAGGTATGGATGATGGACGGTGATGCTTGGCAAGCGAGAAGAGTTACCCGGTTGATCATGAAGACTGGCATCCCGTTATGTTTAGTTATGATGTAATTATGTTTTAAACAATGTTTACGCTTCCGCATGTATGAACAATGATGACGTTATGTTTGAATGAAATTTTCCGCTGCGTTATTTGATATTCATGTTTAAGAACTGTTTGTGAATGAGTAAATCCAACAAGTGAGGTCTCCCGGGTTTGGGGCCTTACACGGGCTAAATCCATAGTTAATGGTTACTAAGTTTTTATTCCGAGGACTTTAAGAGCTCTATTGTTCCCTCAATGCACACATACGGTCTGATCATTTGTTTATTCATTTACATACGAAAATTCTTTACAAGTATGTTTCCACCCCAAAACATTTCAAAAACTTAGAAAAAGGGGTTAGTGAAACTCACAAAGAGTTAAACAAGAATGTTCATATTGTTAAACGTATACGCAATTGTATTTCATGTTTTCAAAACATAACAAGTAAGTATGTTTCTCCCCCGATGTTTACAAAACAGTAGAAAAAAAAATGGGGCCGTGAACTCACCTTGTGTCCGATAAAATCCTAGCAAATAACAGTGCGCTGAGAGTTCCTGTCTATCCGTACCCTAATCACATAAGGGTACTAATGTGTTAATACTACCCGTCTTAAATGCAAGTTGTTCACCCGACTTAACGAATCCCGTTAAGCACGCCTTTGTTTACAAAAACAGTGTTTTCATGTGACGACTCATTGGTGATTATTATTCCAGTCTAGACGCTTAAATATTTTCTGAGAAAATATTATGTTTCCATATTGGTGACACGTTACGTTTCCAAAAATAAATCTTATTTTTGTCTCACCACATATTCAATCAAAATCATGGTTCACGTCATGAAAGTATATTTCATCCATAATTCCACGTATTTCTCAAATATAACTATATATATTCTCAATTATCGTTCAAGTATTCTAATGTATGTTTATATATTTTTATAATTCCATGTATGTGCAATCTCATGCCACTACGTCTATATGGAATTATATATTCCAAAACGACATTTATTAACCCTTCTATGTTTAATATACATACAATTACATTTATTTTTACCGAACGTATGGATGTATGCACACTTGTATTTCTACATTTGTACACAATCACAAATGTGTCTTATGATGTTACATGTATATGTAAACATATATTCTTTGACGAACTTGTCAACACGTTTCCAAGATCTATGTATCTACACATACATACACTTCATGTATACACATACACATATATATTCATGTCTAGTATTAGGGTTTTTAACATGATCATTTACACGTTTATTTCTCAAATTTATCAATCACAACATGTGTATACTTTACCATCTTTATTTCAAATAACATGAACTCTTTTATGAACCTACTTCATAAACATGCATATATACATAATATTTCGACCACATGTATATATATGTTACGGTTTTATATATGTCTATATATATATATATACTTAACAAGTTCCAAGTCAACAAACTACAACCCTACACATGCATATATATATATCTCGATTTATATGTACACATACACACTTAGCAATTTCCAAGTTAATCAAGTACAATTATACACATACCTATATATATCTTGATTTTACACACACACACACACACATATATATATATATATATATATTTATGCACACTTTACTTGTTTCAAATCTTAATTCCTTGTAGTTACCACTTGTTAATCTTTATAAAGAAAATCACCAAACTTATAAATACTTCCATTTTTAAGGTGAACAACATGCATGATTTGAGATTATAAACAAAAATCTGGAGATAAGTGTCGATTTTCATACCAATAGTCTAGCTAGGGAAGAAACATAAGTAGAATGTGTTGGTGGCTTGATTCTTCTAGTGGAAGCTTCCTAGAACTCCAAGAATTCTTGAAACTCCAAATCTCTAGCCAATTGTCTCTAATGGAACTTGTTCTAGATTTCACAAAGTGTGTGTTGGTGTGTGCATATGTATGCTGTAAGTAGAGGAAGAGAGGAAAGAGTTTGTGTGTTGGACTAGTTAATCATCATTATAATGTATGGATGATATGATGGATGGAACTCTTGCTTGAAGTCTTGGTTGAGTGGGTATGGTGCCTCATGACAACAATCATGATTTTGATGGTGAAGATGGTAAGGTGGGGGGCCCACCCATGTTTGGCCGAAACTAGAGGTAAGGAGTGGGGGTTTGGGTGTTGTCCAATCACTAGTTACCTCTCAATCCTTAGCTAGATCGGTCTAAGGTAGTGTAAACCCGATAGGTGCTCCCGTAATATAATACCCGGTTCAAGAATTTTTAAGGATTTAAACTTTATATCTATACACCTAGATATTTATATGTATATATATATGCATATATATATATATACAATTATTAGATGAAACGGGGGTTGAGTGTAGTTCTCAACAAGTCATCATTATTACTATTTGATGTTGGAGTGGAGTACAAGCAAAGAGATAATGATGGTGATGTGATCTTCAAGTTGCTTACACTCTTGGTCATAATCATGATGATTATGACGCTTGAGTGTTGTGTAAGCAAAGCAATCATGATGAAGATGTGATCGATTTAGACGCGGTATATTACCCGAAAATAATACCCGCCTTAATATCTTTATATATTAAGATGTCCTACATTTTGTGTAGTTTGACTAGCTTTAATAATCTACTAGTGAATTCCCGACATAGTTATTACTTTAACTATATCATACATGTATACACATAAAATAACTCAAGGTCATGCAACCAACATTTTTATGTCCATGTTTTAAGGTTTAGTCACCAATATATACGTTTTTATATTAAAACGTGTCCCTAGACTTTTGCCGGAATAAAATCTCGTCAATCACCAACGAACGTTCAATGCGGGTTATTATCATTTATTTCCTAGTAATTCTTAAAAATTACTAAATATGACACTTGTTCCTTTGCAAGACTCCTGACAATACTATGTCAAAGATAATATTCCAAGAAATATAAAACAGGGATGTGTAAATATGACTATGGGTATTGACCTGGACTACCGGGTGTCACACATTCAGATTAGCAAATACGCAGAACTTTGTAATCTCAGAACTTCTCTCGGTAACCTTCAAGTGTTTATAATAGACGAACGTTTATAGTGATTATCTTGTCGGTTTACTTTGTTTCGTAAGACTCTCCACCTAGTCACGGGTATTCCGCACCCGGTCCAACTAGTAGACCCACTTACATGTGACGATCCGCCACATTCGAGGGACCTACAAGTAATCTCAGAACTTCTCTCTGTAACCTTCAAGTAATTATAATAGACGAACGTTTATAGTGATTATCTTGTCGGTTTACTTTGTTTCGTAAGACTCTCCACCTAGTCACGGGTATTCCGCTCCCGGTCCGACTAGTAGACCCACTTGCATGTGACGATCCGCCACACCCGAGGGACCTACACAACATCTGTATCTTGATGAACGGTATCCCAGAATTGTTGAATATACAGTAAAGTGATGTACGGATTAGCAGATAAGGCCACATGCAAACGTGAACGATTCAGAAAGTTAATAATTCCTTGAAAATTTACAGCTTCAGACATATTTGGATCCAATAACGCCACTTGATTATGTTTGTATTCAACATGACGAGCCATCTGTAGTTGTAGAGGACAAAACACACATTAGTAAGCAAAACAAGCAAAAATAATCAAAAGAAATTAAAAAAAAAAATTCAACACAAAAAAGATCACAAGTCCAAAACACTCCTGAGCCCTTAGGCGAACTTAATAAGTTCGCTTAGTGTTGCAAGAGGCGAACATAATAAGTTCGCTTGAACAAGTTCGCCTGAACAAGTTCGCCTGAACCAGTTTGTTGATACAACTTCTACATCAGAATCGCAAACATGTCTAAATCATCAATAAACGCTTAATTCAAACATAAAAATAGCATCGATTAACAATCACGACACAAGTTTAAGCATCAATTTCAAGTTTTAATCCAGAAAATCTAGGTTGTCTCAGAAAAACGTAACAACTTTCAAAACCAACGAACATAGAGGCAAAAGGACAAATTCCAGACGATTGAACACATTAAATTCTTTGAAATTACCTTAGAAATACTCGCAATCAAAAACCGATCCAGAAACAAACACCAAAAGTTCAAATCAGAAACCCTAGATCAGAAAATTTCAAGTTCAATAAAAATTCCTTATGTTTCACTCGATAAGTTCGCTCTCACAGTGAACAAGATAACGTGAATAAGTTCGCCTGAACAAAATATTAAATCACAATTAAGTTCGCTTTATTAGGCGAACTTGTTAAGTTCGCTTAACAAGCCTCAAGCGAACATATTAAGTTCGCTTAATCAGAACCAGGCGAACATATTAAGTTCGCTCCAAACCTTTTCCTTTGAAAATTCTTCACTTTCAACACGACACATTCTTGTGAACTTCCATCTGTAGCATGTATCCGATCCAATCCTGAATTATTTTAATTAAAAATAAAATTCTCATGGAAGATAGAAACAAAATATTTTTGGATTTTATATGTACAAATGGAATCACATATTTTTGGTTTTTATCTAAGCAAACTGAAACACATATTTTTGGTTTTTATCTGAGCAAACTGAAACACATATTTTTGGATGAACATCATGAGCAAGAAGATCATATCAGTATATGAGCAATTAATCACACAGTTTATTATCAACTATGGGTAACATATGATATGAAACAATCAAACTCATACTTATCTAACTCAATATTTTTTCAATTTTATGTAACTTTTGCAATCAATTTGAATAATACCTGAAATGATACGCGATAAATTTCAAAGTAAACAAGATCAGGTTATGAAATGTTCAATTTTTTCATTCCGAATTTGCAATACAAAACATGAATTTTTAAATTGTCAATATTATATAATTTGAAACTATAAGCATTTTTCTTCCAAATTCATGTGAGTTAGTACCATTTAGATGAAAAACATCGTGTACCCCACATATATGCCAACAGAAATTAAATTTGCATTATCTTCAAGACATACACTGTTTATTGAAAGATTAGATCAATCTCCAAGATGAAATTATCTCTATTAGCACAAGTATAGAATAGCAGATCCCAAAGGATATAAGAATCAGAATGATTCAGAATCGAAAGATTCTAATGAATTGACTTTATAATGAGAATCAATAGATTCAGGTAAGAGGATCCAACTATTATCAGGATAAATTTCAATGAAATCAGAATAGATGATGTATCTAACTGATCCAAGGGTGAATATATGTTCTAACAGATGTTGTCAGAAACATATCTTACTTCAGCAACACATTGCATGTTTTCGGGGCATGGGCAGTGAAGTGAACTGAAAGAGATTGTGCTAAAGACATAATTCGATATTGGTCTCAAGAAATTCTTAAAACCATATATTCTATATCTGATAATGATCTTTTACACACACACTCAGGCATATAATGGATTCAAATCACATATGTAATCATATCATATTTAATTTTCACACTACTATTGGTTCAAAAACGCTTCTAGTCTATTGACAATTCAAGTTTCAAACTCATATTCAAATTAAAACATATTATCAATATTAGAGCATTCAAAACACTATCATTTCTCATTTATGCAGACTTTGAAATTAAGATCAAATCAAATTACTTTAAACTATCATATATCAAAGGTCTACTAAGGTCATGTGTAATAAACTATTCACTGATGTACTATCATTTCTTCTATAACTTCAAATGATGTTAATTTTATATTTTTTATTTTGTTTTGAATTTTTTATAAATAACAATTTTTGACTGAAATTTAAAATGCAGAAATGTAATAAAGCAATAAAAGAAATTAAAAACAAAATCTCCCATGAAAATTGTTTTGAAAAACTTTTATTCGGGATTGATCATACCGATCATTTTGATCAGAAATTCAAACCTGGTACGATCAAATGCCTTGGTAAAAAGATCAGCAAAATTATCTTCTGTATGTACCTTTACCAGCTCAATCAACTTCTTATCTGCACAATCACGAATAAAATGATATCTAATTTCAATGTGCTTAACATGATTATTTGTGATAGACATTGTAGCATTATTATCAATAAACATGGGGGTTCCTGTAAAATTCAAACCGTAGTCTCTTAATTGCTATTGGATCCACAAGATCTGTGAACAACAACTTGCAGCAGCAATGTATTCTGCTTCACATGTTGAAATGGAGACCGTAGTTTGCTTTTTGCATTGCCAGGAAACTAGACGATTACCCAAGAACTGGCAACCACTTGTAGTTGATTTCCTGTCCAAACAACAACCACCAAAATCAGAATCAGTGTAAGCATTGAATTCAAAGTTAGAACTATGCGGAAACCATAGTCCCAATCTTTGTTTTCCTTTCAGATAACGAAAGATTCTCTTTACTGCAATCAAATGAGACTCTTTTGGTTTTGCTTGGAACCTGGAACAAATACACACAGCGAACATTATATCTTGCCTTGAAGCGGTTAAGTACATGAGAGATCCAATCATTGCACGGTAGAGTCGGCAATCAACTTCTTTTCCATCCGGGTCAGAATTCAATTTATGATTGACCGGAATCGGAGTATCATATGGGGTACAGTCCTCCATCTTGAACCGGCTCAAGATGTCCTTTACATACTTGGACTGATGAATAAAGAAACCATTATCCTTATGTTTAACTTGAAGACCTAGGAAAAATGATAACTCTCCTATAGCTGACATCTCAAACTTTGATTTCATAATACTCTCAAACTCTTTGCACAACCCTTCATTTGTAGAGCCAAAAATAATGTCATCTACATATATCTGTACCAGTAGGTATTCTCCCCCTGCTTTCTTAATGAATAAAGTCAAGTCAATATGTCCACGAACAAAATCATTTTCCAAAAGATGTGCAGACAACGTTTCATACCACGCACGAGGAGCTTGATGAAGACCATAGAGAGCTTTATCAAGCTTGAAAACTTTGGACGGATTAATTGGATCTTCAAACCCCGGCAGCTGACACATATAAACTTCCTCCTTGACTTTACCATATAAGAAAGCACTTTTGACATCTAATTGAAACACCTTATGTGACACCTAGTATTTCAGGTCAAAAGCCATATTATTTTAGCACGCTCATACTCCATATTCCTGGAATATTATCTTTGACATAGTATTGTCAAGGAGTCTAGCAAAGTAAAACGTATCATACTTTAGTAATGTTAAGAATTACTAGGTCAAAAACATTTATTACTCGTAGTGTACGACCATTGGTGATTAACAAGATTTTATTCAAGTAAAGTCTAGAGACACGTTTTAATATAAAAGCGTATATATTGGTGACTAAACCTTAAAACATGGACATAAAAATGTTGGTTGCATGACCTTGAGTTATTTTATGTGTATACATGTATGATATAGTTAAAGTAATAGCTATGTCAGGAATTCACTAGTAGATTATTGAAGCTAGTCAAACTACACAAATGTAGGACATCTTAATAATTAAAGATATTAAGACGGGTATTAATTTTGGGTAATATACCGCGTCTAAATCAATCACGTCTTCATCATGATTGCTTTGCTTACACAACACTCAAGCGTCATAATCATCATGATTATGACCAAGAGTGCAAGCAACCTCAAAGATCACATCACAATCATTATATCTTTCCTTATATTTCACTCCAACATCAAATCATGTTAATGATGACTTGTTGAGATCTACACTCAACCCTCGTTTCATCTAATAATTATATATATAAAAATATCTAGGTATATAGATATAAAGTTTACATCAGTAAAAGTTCCTACACCGGGTGTTATATCACGAGATTACCTACCGGGTTTACGCTACCTTAAACCAAAATAACTAGCAATTGAGAGGTAGCTAGTGATTGGACAACACCCAACCCCCCACCCCTAACCCATTCTCGGCCGAACCCAAGGTGGGGCCACCCACCTTGCTTACCCCATCTCATCACCATACTTGTTGTCATGGGAAGACCATACCCTTTCACCTAAGATGTCAAGCAAGGGTCACTATCAATCTCATCTAATATGATTTTCAATGATGATGGAAGGAATTACACTCCATCTATGTAGTATAAAAGGGAGTGTCCAATTCAAAGCAAGAACTCTTGCTCCTTTCTCCCTTTCTCGGCTCAAATAACACACACACATATCCACAAATTCAAGTGCCAAGCCCTAGTACCTCAAGAAGAAATCACCCTCTATCCCCCTCTCCAAAACCGAAAATGCAAACAATTCTCGTAACTCAGCTTCATGCCAGATTTTCAGTCAACTTCGGAAGGCCATATCCCCTTCGTTACTTGGCCAAATAAGTCCATTCTTTTTCTAGAATGAAGCTCCATGTTAACAGAGGAGAACCCAAGTGGAATCACTCGAATCCATGGAGTATTCGACCTCCAAACAGCCGGTGCAAGAAGACCGCTCAGTGCAGGTCGAATCTGGACACCTCTTCTCATTTTACTGTTTTGAGGTACCTACACAACTCCAAATCCAGTAATTCTTTTTCACATCTCCTCTAGTTTCAATAAACTTGATTTTAGAAGAAAACCCCAAGTAATTTGGTCTTCTAAAACCATTTAAAAGTCTACTCGGAGCACGCCTAAAAATATGAGTTTTCAAGAACAAAATAAAACATAAAAGTCTTGATGAGTTTTGGCTTTATTTCTTCATAAGTCATGTTCGAATACATATATTTAGACATGTACATGTTCATACATAAAATACCAAACTAGAAGGACCATGGACAAGACAAGGACACATCAAATATAAACTACATATATATAATCACATAAGATAACACTTGGATGATGGTGTTCTTCATAAACCCTTCATTCCATTCATGTGTTATGTTGAAGGATACATGTTCGTGAAGTTATATGATCATGTGTGACTTACCTGGCAAGACCCGAGGCAGTGTCCTATGATTCAAGAAGACATACGAACGATTATCATCAACATGTGAACGTGAAATGTGTTACTAAAAATATATGTTTATGTATAAAATTTGTGATATATATGTGTTGGTGTATGATTTTGGTTAAATTATGAAAATGTTCTAGGAATTAAATATTAGTATCCTAATATGAACATTTGATATATGTACATGGAACATATGAAGAGATTCGGTTAAAAATAAATAATCACATGACATCGTGGAACATAAGTGAATATATTTTAAGTTGCTACAAAAATAATATTTATTTTTGGTACACTTAATAAGTCACCAATAGGGAAACATATTATTTTCTCGGAAAATATGTAAGCATCTATACTGGAATAATAATCACCAATGAGTCGTAAATAAAAACACTATTTTTACTAAACAAAGGCGTACTTAACGGGATTCGTTAAGTCGGATGAACAACTTACGTATAAGACGGGTAGTCTTAACACATTAGTACACTTGTGTGATTAGGGTACGGATAGACAGGAACTCTTAGCGCGTTGTTATTTGCTAGGATTTCATCGGACACAAGGTGACTTCACGGCCCCCTTTTATTTTTCTACTGTTTTGTAAACATCGGGGGAGAAACATAATTACTTGTTATGTTTGGAAAACATGAAATACAATTGCTTACACGTTTGAAAGTATGAACATTCTGGTTTAACTCTTTTTGAGTTTCACTAACCCCTTTTTCTAAGTTTTTGAAATGTTTTGGGGTGGAAACATACTTGTAAAGAATTTTCGTATGTAAATGAATGAACAAATGATCAGACCGTATGTGTGCATTGAGGGAAAAATAAAGCGCTTAAAGTCCTCGGAATAAAAACTTAGTAACCATTAGCTATGGATTTAGCCCGGGATTCTATGGATAGTACTATTGGGGGTGACTCCCCCGGTCATGGTTAGTCGCACTAACTAGGGGTCCAAATGACCGAATGACCGCATATTATCTTACTCGCAGAAAGGCGAGGGGAGGCACAAAAAGTTGGGGTTTGGTTATGGTCTCGTGCATTACATATTATTTTGTATTCCTTGCAAGCTTACAAATGGGGTCAATTGGTCAGGGTAATATTAAAATTCATTGGTTATACATATAAACTGTTTGATCGGAAAATGATCATGTTTGAACGTTTTGAGAACGTTGGAATTACAAAGACGTAATGTATATGTTTTCAAAGGAAAACTACTTATTTGATGACGGTTAAGTCATGGGCATGTTTTCAAAAGAAAACTACTTATTTGATGACGGTAAAGTCATGGACACGTTTTCAAAGGAAAACTACTCAATTGATGACGGTTAAGTCATGTATATGTTTTCAAAGGAAAACTACGTATTTTATGACGGTTAAGTCATGAGAATGTTTTCAAAGGAAAACCACTTTATTTTATGACGGTAAAGTCATAGGCATGTTTTCAAAGGAAAACTACTTATTTGATGACAGTTAAGTCATGTATATGTTTTCAAAGGAAAACTACGTATTTTATGACGGTTAAGTCATGGGAATGTTTTCAAAGGAAAACCACTTATTTTATGACGGTAAAGTCATAGGCATGTTTTCAAAGGAAAACTACTTATTTGATGACGGTTAAGTCATGTATAGTTTTCAAAGGAAAACTAATTATTTTATGACGGTTAAGTCATGTCTAGTTTTTCGAGGAAAACTAACTGTACTAAATTAACAAACTCTGTGAACTCACCAACCTTTGTGTTGACACTTTCAAGTATGTTCTCAGGTAACCTTAGCCATGGAGCGATTGGAATAGGCTAGCTATAATTGGATAAATTCCTACTAGCTGGAAGGACATAGATTATCCGGTCTCAAGTCTGTCGTTGATCTAGAAGAACTTAGATCATTGTACTACCTAGTCTTAGTATTTGTGTATGTATTCAAGTCTTAGAAATCACTATTACAGCTTCCGCTATCGTGTAATGAACCAATCGTTGCAACCTGTATTTATTTATTAAGTAAATAAATTTGGGGGTGTGACAGATTGGTATCAGAGCAATGGTTTTAGCGAATTAGGTTTCCTTAGTGACACCTAGGCACTAACCGGACTCATTTAGGGACCAAGATTTCTAAGACTTGCATCACACTAAGAACACCTAAGACTTGAGTATGGGAATTCCAACCGTTGTCGAAAAATTTGTGTAGACTATTAGTGTATGGAGTTACACTAGGGTATCATTAGATACACTAATACAATTACATGGCACATGTAATGAACACTTAAACACATACAACAATTTGGAAATAATAAACACTTACAACATGTTACTGTTCGGATTACGAGTCAAGAATAACGGGTACTCAGCATACTGCAACCTTAGAAGATCGAGTTACGAGCTGAGCTTGGGCGATGACGGCGGCAACCGTCAGTTACCGATCTTGGTATCATAACAGGCTGAACCTGTACCAGAATCTGTACCTATACCTACACCACACCGACAACTACTCTAGCCAGGGAGGCAACTTTCTTTCTGACGTATGTGCGGTATAAATACTCTAATTCATGAGTTTTCGGATCGAACGAATAGACTTTCGCCATGAGATGTGGCAGTCGGGATTGCCCGGACCGAAGGGAATCCAAGGTGGATAAGCATGACTAAACGGGGGAGAACTCCATGGGTCAGGAGACCCAGACATTCATCAGGATCATGTGGATCCATACTTACATACATACTTGGAGCATGAGTTGCTCGACACTAATTTGAGGATCTCTGCCCTACACATAGTGCCTGACTTCCATACACATTTTATTCTTGAGAGACACTGGTGGTGCCTCTCTACCGTTAACCTCATCCGGTAACAGCCAGATTCGGCAGACTCATGGGTATTGGTGTCACACCCCAACCGACGGCGGAATCATCGGGGCGGGACATGTAGACTGTTCATGAGCACAAGGTTGACTAGATTTCAATATTTTAATCATCAAATTTAACTTCAAATTATTCAACACAACCAAATCCAAACAAGTACATAAACGAAATACATAATATTCTTTATTCAAATTTAACTAAGTCAAAAGCCTATGTGTATGTGAGGCCCCAAACCCGGGAGGCCCCACGCGTTGGATTTACTCGTTCACAAACAGTTCTCAAACTAGAATATCAAATAACGCAGCGGAAAATTTCATTTCAAACATAACATTACATCGTTTAACATGCGGAAGCGTAACATTTTCAAATACATGTACATAACAAAAACAACTCGTAACGGGATGCCAGTCTTCATAACATCCGGGTAACTCCTCAAGCCGCCCAGCATCACCATCCATCATCATAACTTCCTTAACCTGAATGTGCATACTAAAAAGGTCAGCTACGCTGGTGAGTTCTAGTTTTAACATAAGTCATTAACATCAAATATTTGCCAAAAACATAACATCATACTTTATTTAATAAAAGCGTACATAAAACATGCAATAACTTAACATCATCAAAACATCGTAGCATAACATCGTAACAATAGTCAATATGAACCGAATCTGCGCCTTCTCGTAACCGTCAAATCCATACATCGCATACCAGCGGATGAACTTAAGGCTCGCTACCTCTAAGTCATCCGTCATCCAGGTCTCCTAAGGCTCGTTACCTCTAGGTGGACCAAACATACGTCTCCTAAGGCTCGTTACCTCTAGGTAGACCATACACACGTCTCCTAAGGCTCGTTACCTCTAGGTAGACCATACACACGTCTCCTAAGGCTCGTTACCTCTAGGAAGACTAAACATACCATAGGCAATATTTCCCCGCAAGGAATAGTACCTTCCATCGGGATCCCGGTAATCCCATGGGCGACCTTCGTCACCCCGTCCTCAACCAGTTGTACAACCGTTAGCCAGCCACAAAGGCCCCCCGTAAGGTAAGGCCAATACATACATACATACATACTCTAGCTCCCGTAGGAACTTGTGGCAGATTCGTTCATTCGTGACTTTCATAAAAACCTTTACCTCGTTTTAGTTAAAGCATTCGTACGTTTTATTAAATAACACTTCATTCGTAAACCTTTCACAACTTCGTTTGGCAAAATATTTTATAAACATCATCTCGTAAACCTCGTTTCGTAAACATCTCATTAACTCGTTTCGTCTTCCCCTTTCGGAAGCATCGTTCATAAACCTCGTTTCGTAAACCTCGTTTCATAAACCTCGTTTCGTATGTATGCACACCAGCCCAAAACATTTAATTAAAACATTAAAAGAAGGGCTTCTAGAACTCACCTTATAAGTTACTCTTGGGTTGTCCTAAACAAAGGTCCAACAACGTCACTTCCGATCTGAATTGATTAATTAAATACACATCAGACCTAAATCCCGACTCTAACGGTTTACTCGTTCTGTTACAGGTGAATACACTGACTTCACTTACTGATGCAGACCTATCGAAACTACTTAGTTTCGACAGGTGCAGGCCCATCGAAACTTCTAGTTTCGATACCTGCAGGCCCCTCGAAACTTCTAGTTTCGACAACTGCAGGTCACTCGAAACTTCTAGTTTCGACAACTGCAGGTCACTCGAAACTTCTAGTTTCGACAACTGCAGGTCACTCGAAACTTCTAGTTTCGACAACTGCAGGCCACTCGAAACTCTAGTTTCGATACCTGCAGAACTCAGCTATCTTCCCCAAAAACCCTAACTTTCGCATGCAGGTCCGATCTTGTCAAGATCCGGACTTTTTGTATTCAAAACGTGTATTTTCCTTTCGTGATTCCAGATTTATAACCCTTTCCTCATTTGGTTTATAAAAACCCGTCATTTTCACAAAAATACCCGAAAACCCAAAAACGAACAAAAACTCAGATTTGGTTCGGGTGTTACCTGATTTCGAGATTCTGATCCGGAGGTTTTGCTCACGAGTTCAGTAGCAACAAGCTCCTTCAATCTCGGGTCGATCCGCCAACTTTCTCTCTCTACGG
Organism: Smallanthus sonchifolius; assembly: GCA_023525975.1. Lineage (NCBI taxonomy): Eukaryota > Viridiplantae > Streptophyta > Magnoliopsida > Asterales > Asteraceae > Smallanthus > Smallanthus sonchifolius. Next base: position 34,129,461 of record CM042045.1, read on the forward strand.
TTTCTCTCTCTAGATTCTTGCAAATGAGAGAAATGGTGTGTGTGTTGGCTATTTAAAGGGAGGAAACCCCCCCTTCCTTCAAGTTTGCCGGCCCAACCGGCCCGGCTCGTTACGTCTCGTTCTTTTATCCCGTTCGTCCCGGTTCAACCCGTTATTTAAAATCCTCATTTATTTTGGGATGTTACAGTGTAGCATGTCTTGATCAAACTCACATATTAGCACCTGAAACATGAATAAAATAAGGTCAACTAAAAAGTTGGTGAGTATACACAGGTTTATACATAGATAGCATATAGATTGTAAATAAACAAATCCTTACATAACATGATAAAATAAGGCATTTATGGAGAGCAGCTATTGTGTAACTAAGTACAATCAAACCTTTGTAACTAGCATGCAAAATTGTGTTGTCGGTAACAATCACCCCAATCTGGGTGGGTTTGTCAGACTCAATAGATCTATCATTGTTTACCGTCGGCTTGAATAGTTAATGATTGCACATAAATCGCACACTTTTAACACACCTAGCACTCAGGCATAAAGCTCAAATTTGCACACATGAATGTAAAGAGGATTTGTATTTGTGTTGTTTGTGTAAATGTAAGCAATAGTGTTGTATAGTGTTCATGTTCCACCCCAAAAAGTGTAAAAGAGTAAAAGGGGCTATGTAATACTCACTTGGTTTGAAGGCGTAGCTAACACGAGATACTAGATAGTAATATGAGGTCCTTGTAATGCACAATGTTAACCTAGAGTGTAATATGTATCGAAATCAATAGTATGCACAATAGTCTCCGTCTAAGTCTAAGGTTAAATTGGATGTGCGTATAAGGAATTTGAAGTTGTAGGTGTTAGTGGTTTGTACTTGAATGGTGTTGTATCAATTTTAAGGTTTGAGTTTGTAATAACTAAATAATAAACAAAATTATTATTTATTTACTTTGTTATAAAAAAATAATGTAGGTATTAGAGGTAACTAAGTATAACCTAAATAAATGATTTTTGTTTAAATGTAAATTAAATAAATAATTGTTACCTTATTTATTTATTTATTTATAAAATATGTAACTTAGTCCTTTAGTTATAAAAATGTATTAGATGTTTTATAATAATAATATAAATTTCTTTACTTTATATTCATAAAGATGTTTAAGTAAATGGTGTAAATAATACTTAAGTGTAGGGTTTAACAATAAATATAAATTTAATTTTGTTAGTTTTAAATAAACAATTTCTATTTATTTATTTTATAAAACTAATTATTTTTATTTAAAAATTAATTTGAAATACTTATTGTTTTTAAATTATGAAAATAATTATTATGTCAAAACTTTTCTCACACACACGACCGTGCCTGGGACAGGGCACGATCGTGCTAGAACCACGGGCGCGATCGTGCTTGTCAGGGACGCGACCGTGTTGACCAATACAGAGGATATAGCTAAGCTGTTCACTATGCACAACCGTGTCTAGGGTTCTGAGGCACGACCAAGTCTAACCACTAGGCATGACCGAGTCTGAGTGTGTGAGGCACGACCGCGTTGATATTCGACGCGACCGTGTCTCATGAAGCACGACCGCGCTAGAAGACTAGCGCGACCGTGTGTGTTCCAAAACATAAACGAATTGACTGATTCTTATAATGTTAACGTTGGATTTCATAGGGCTTTCATCTGTAGGGTTATTACGAGTCTTTTGGAATATATTAATTGTATTTAAAACGTGTTCAAAGAAAGGTTTGATTAAATATATTTTGAACGAAAACTAGATTCTGGTTTGTGATGATTCCCATATTGTAAGCCCAAATTAGATTAGGGCTTTTGATTTATAGACTAAAACGTAAGTGTGAAAGGTTTCAATTACCCGGAAGGACGATGAATTGATAGTGTTCGGTAGAGATGAGTTCCGGCGACGACGGGTTTGGTTTCCGACGCCTTCTTCTGTAATTCCGATTGACTCAGTTTTTCCGGGAGCTTTAGAGAGGATTGATAGTGCTTTTGCTTGGGAGGATTAACGTCAGAATGATGGATTCGATGAGCAAAAGAGGAAGGGGTCGACGGTTTTAGTTTAAAAATCTGTAATTAGTTTTAATTCAGGTGTAATGTCGATGTTTAATCGACTAATGATGATTGTTAATAGATGAACGTGTATAACCGTTACGGAGTTGAACGAGTTTAGGATTAAAGATCGTTTTTACGTTTTAACTGTCAAGAGGCGCGACCGTGCCCATATGAGGCGCGACCGTGCCAAGGCACCGGGCGCGACCGTTCCAAAGCAAGGCGCGCGACCATGCCATAGCACTTGGCGCGACCGTGCCAGAACGAGGCGCGACCGTGCCTATTAGGGTTTCTGTTTATTTATTTATAAATTCAATCCTTGCAATTTTCAGTATTTGCAGATTTGTATAAATATGAACTTATGTAGAGTTTAATAGAAGATACTCGTGTAAAATTTGCGGATTTGTATCGAAACACAGTAATTAATTGTTGGTAAAAATAGAACAAGTCAGCGTACAAAATTTGAATTTGAAACGTGTCACATTGAACTGAAATATAGATAATGAAAATCAGAAATGTTACAGTATCCCCATGTTGAGGGAATTTCATCCCGAAATTTAGCTAGTGGAAGCGACGGCATCAGTGAAGAGATGGGGGTACTTGAGCTTCATTTGGTCCTCTCGTTCCCAAGTGAATTCAGGACCACGTTTAGATTCCCAACGAACTTTGATAATAGGGATACGGCTTCGCTTGAGCTGTTTGATCTCACGATCCATGATTTCTACCGGTCTCTTAACGAAGTGCATCGTTTCGTCAATGTGCACGTCGTCAAGAGGTATGTGAAGATCTTCATCAGCAAGGCATTTCTTCAGATTAGACACGTGAAAAGTAGAATGCACATTGCCAAGTGATGGAGGTAAGTCGAGTTTGTAAGCCACTTTCCCAATCCTTTCAAGGATCTTAAATGGACCCACATAGCGAGGTGATAATTTGCCTTTCTTTCCAAAACGGATCACACCCTTCCACGGAGACACCTTTAGAAGAACAAGGTCACCGACTTGGAATTCGAAGGGTTTTCATCGTTTGTCGGCATAACTCTTTTGCCGACTTCTCGCTACTCGAATGTTGTCACGGATTTGGATAATCTTGTCGGATGTTTCTTGAATTAGCTCGGGACCGGTGATTTGTGCTTCACCAATCTCGTTCCAACAGATAGGAGAACGACACTTGCGACCATAGAGAGCTTCAAATGGAGCCATGTTGATTCTCGTGTGGTAGCTATTATTGTAAGAGAACTCGATTAGGGATAGATGTGAATCCCAATTGCCACCAAAATCAATTACACAAGCTCTAAGCATATCCTCAAGAGTTTGGATCGTTCGCTCGGTCTGACCATCAGTTTGGGGATGGTAGGCCGTGCTCAAATCCAATCGTGTACCAAGTGCAGTTTGGAGAGATTGCCAAAAACGAGAGGTGAACCGAGCATCCCTATCGGAGATTATATTTAAAGGAACACCGTGACGGCTCACAATTTCATCCATGTAAATTCGGGCTAGTTTCTCAACTCGATAGTCTTCACGGATAGGCAAGAAATGAGCAAATTTGGTGAGACGGTCAATGATCACCCAAATGCTATCATAACCACTTGAGGTGCGGGGGAGTTTGGTAATGAAGTCCACAGCTAAATTCTCCCATTTCCACATGGGAATTTCCGGTTGTTCAAGTAACCCGGAAGGACGTTGGTGTTCGGCTTTGACTTTGGAGCAAGTTAGACATTTGGCAACATAGAGAGCAATGTCTTTCTTCATACCGGGCCACCAATATTGTTGGCGAAGATCTTGGTACATTTTATCCGCACCAGGATGAGTAGAATAACGAGTCTTGTGAACCTCGTTCATGAGAAATGCACGGAGATCATCGCGATCGGGAACCCAAATACGATTCAAGTAATAAAGTAAACCATTGGGTTTCGGTTCAAGCTGGAGTTCAACACCACACAACATTTCCTCGTACATGTTACCCTCGGTGAATTCCCTTGTCGTTGACGATATGACCAAGAAATTGAACTTCCTTTAGCCAAAACTAGCATTTAGAGAATTTGGCATATAGTTGTTCCTTCCTCAAGAGGTCCAAAACCAGTCTAAGGTGTTGCTCATGGTCGGCTTTAGTCTTGGAGTAGATTAAGATATCGTCAATGAAGACGATCACAAATTTATCAAGGTACGGTTTGCACACACGATTCATGAGATCCATGAAGACCGCGGGTGCATTGGTTAGTCCAAAAGGCATGCCCTTGAACTCGTAGTGACCATACCTTGTTTGAAAAGCAGTCTTTGGAATATCTTCCTCGTGTACACGAAGTTGGTGATAACCAGATCGAAGATCAATCTTTGAGAAGCAGGTCGAACCTTGAAGTTGATCAAAGAGGTCATCAATTCTAGGCAAGGGATAACGGTTTTTGATGGTAAGTTTGTTGAGTTCGCGGTAGTCAATACACATGCGGAATGATCCATCCTTCTTTTTGACGAATAAGACGGGTGCACCCCACGGTGAATGACTTGGACGAATGAATCCCTTGTCGGAGAGCTCTTGTAGTTGACTTGCGAGTTCTTGCATTTCAGAAGGTGCAAGACGGTAAGGAGCTCTAGCCACGGGGTTAGCTCCGGGTATAAGGTCAATGCGAAACTCTACTTGTCGAACGGGTGGAAGACCGGATAGATCTTCGGGAAATACTTCAGGAAAATCCCGAATTATGGGAATGTCTTGGATACTCTTCTCCTTGGCATCCTTTTGAACAACATTAAGAAGGCTACGTCCTTCTTTCGTAAGTACTTTTGGGCGGTAGTGCATGACATTAACTTGAGTCATTTGCAAGGCTTTTCACCAAAGACTCTTAACGTTTCTCCCGATGGTAGAGGTATTTGGATGCACTTCTTGAAACAGATGACTTCGGCATGGTGATTTGTAAGGCCCCTTTCCCGGGTAACCTCACTTGTTGGATTTACTCATAAACATAGTCATCATTACTGAACTATTAATTAAAAACATTCAAACACAGCGGAAGCATTCATCATTCGAGTATATAAACAGCGGAAGTCTTAATTTTAAACATAAGATAACATTGTCTTAACATAAATCAAAGTGGGATGTCAGTCATACGCCGGGTAGTCATCACGCCTTCGCACGACCCTTCTTTCTCTTACCTGAAATGTATACTAAAGTCAGCTAACGCTGGTGAGTTCTAGTTTAATGCGTTTAGATATAAACATTCTTTTCTTTACTTCATAAGTAAACATTATTATAAAGTCATTCATATAAATACGTATTCATAACTTTTGCTTTTCTTTCATCTTTCTTTTCTTTAATAATGTGATTACATATATATATATATATGCGTTCACCCTTTTTCTTTCACTTTTCTTACCATTCTTTCTTTATCTTTCTTACGTGATTACATAGATATGCATTCACCTTTACTTTCTTTACCATTTATTGGTCATACACATAAGGGTGATCAACCCATCTTACGGTACGTATATCACAAAGACATACGCCCTCGAGCTACCGTCGTAGCCCTTTTACTTAACCGTCCGGCACTAGAAACCGTCCGTCATATCTTTACCGTCCTACCGAAGTAGTCCGTCATATCTTTACCGTCCTACCGAAGTAGTCCGTCATATCTTTACCGTCCTACCGTCGTAGTCCGTCATATTCGCCCGTCTGCCCTAAGGCATCCGTTTCCCATGCGACTATTATTTATGCAACCGTTCTACTTATCATAATAAGGCAATTGCTTCGACCGTCCATTAATGCCTTTCGTACGTCCTAACTGATGAAGGAACGTACTTGTCCCGGTTGCAAAATAGTCACGTGGTCGTCCGTCTACCGAAGTAGCCGTTATCATCGAAGCGTCCATAACGTTTACTTATACTTGGCGAGCAATATATACATGGATATAAAGCAAGATTTCATTCTTACACGTTATGTCATTCTTTTCATACTTGGCAAGCAATATATACATAGATATAAAGCAAGATTTCGTTCTTACTCTTTGTGTCATTCTTTTCATACTTGGCAAGCAATATATACATAGATATAAAGCAAGATTTCGTTCTTACTCTTTGTGTCATTCTTTTCATACTTGGCAAGCAATATATACATAGATATAAAGCAAGATTTCATTCTTATGTACTATGCCATGCTTTCATTTCTTTATTTAAAAACATACTTGTCATACCTATATTCAGCATGAATTGTCACATAGCACATAACATAACATTCATTCATATCATGTATACATTCCAGCCCCAAAACATTTAAAATCATTTGCACGTAGCATATAGGGGGCACATAGAACTCACCTGATAGGCGGGTCCTGAGATACTATCACTGGCCAGTAGGCGTCTCTAGATGTCACATACAATCTGTATAATCAAGTCATACCAGATAAGACAATGAACCTAAGCGACATTAAACATTTCTATTCTTAGGGTTATATCGAAACTTGGTAGTTTCGATCAGTGGATTATATCGAAACTTTAGTAGTTTCGATAGGTTGCTTATATCGAACTTAGTAGTTTCGATAGGTGGGTTATGTCGAAACTTGGTAGTTTCGATACATCAGTCTTATTTCCCGAACTTGTAAGGAGGACGTCTAAGTTGTAAAAATACACTTCTTTAATCTAACGAAGATCGGACAGAGTCCCGCTTGTTTTTATCTAAAACCCGACAATATTAATTGTCCATTTCTATTATCAAATCATAACCAATAATTATCCATAATGATCGGGTTCTAACTTCCATCATAAATATCCATTTTTTTCTATATTTATTAAATATTCATTTATCCAAATAATTGACCTCTTGTCGGTTATCCTTTATCATTTAAAGCCATTGCTATACGTCCTCAAATACGTTATTCGTAACCCGACTAATAATAACAATTAATGTCTACGAGTTATAAAGGATATACCTTCCCGAACACGATCCTGAAATATAACCGAGACCCGACCCGAACCGTATCCATTTTTATCATTATGTAATCATCATCATCATCATCTTACCATTATTATCATATCGAAACTACCATATCACATTACCATCATCGAAACTTCTATCATCATATCGAAACTACTCAGATTACCATCATCGAAACTTCTCATGAACACCATCATCGAAACTTCTCATGAACACCATCATCGAAACTTCTCATGAACCCCATCATCGAAACTACATCATCGAAACTTCTGCTGCCATCAACACGCCACCATCTACGACCACCTTTATCACCCTTTACCCGAAAATACTATCATCACCCGAAACTACCGTTGCGGACACCACCCCTCGAAACTACCATTATCAGCCACTGCCGTGAACCGCCTTGTCGCTGCCATTACCATCACCCATCGTGAGCTTCCTGTTTGGCCATCATCACTGCTGTCAACCACCGATAACCATAAAAACCATTATAGGGCAATTTCCGTGAAACTACTGTGAACCACCATGATTGTGACTCTCGTACAACCTCCATCATCTCTACCGTCGTGTCCGAATACTTACATCCAACTCTCTCTCTCTCTCTTGATTTCCGACAGGTCTGCGCGTCACCGACCTTCCTTTGCTTTGTTTCTAGTCGCCTCCATGTGAACCGAGCAAGATACGCTACTGGTTGGCCGGATTAGGGTTGATCGGAGGTGAGGATGTTTGGTGCTTGCGGGTCGACGAGAGAAAGGGAAGGAGTTCAGAAATGAAGAGGGTGGCGGCTGGTAGATGGAATAGGATATTTAGGTTAATTAACATTTTCATCTTGCCCCCTCATCTTTGTAAAAGTTACATTACCTGCTTTTAGTTTAAATTAATTGTTAAACCACCGTACAGTACTTTCGTTCTTGGCGTCTTTAAACCGAAATCCCATTCTTAAATATAGAGAAAATATTGGTATGTTACAAGTCTACCCATCTTATAAGAATTTCGTCCTCGAAATTCGGTGCCTCTTATGCATGGCTAGAACTCTGTTTCTCATGACTAGGTTGCCTCTCAGTTTCCTTCGAATTGGTAAGTCTCGTGTTATTTTGAATAGTGATCATTTGATGCCATCCACGAGCTGCACTAAGTTAGGGCATATACCATTGGTTGGAATGAATACATGCCACTACTATCTCTTCTATCTCTACAACAAGCATCTCTTGATGTTGTCTCGAATAGTTTCATCTAATTGGCTCTCATACGTGTTTCACGGGTGTTACTTAACTCGAATCCACTAAACACTTATGTGGATTTGACATGCAGAGCAAGCCACTCATTCCTTCGAACACATAGGGGTGTCTCCTAGGAAATTTAGCATCTTTCATCTGAACCAAACTCTAGAATGTAGACGTCGATCATCCTTTGTTTTTCCATAGCTAGATTCTTGTGTAGTCTTGACTACTCCTCTCTAATTCCTGATGAACGTTATATCTTTCGGCAAGGCACGTTCTGAGTCGACCTTTTACATCTAAACGTTAGGGTTCTCATCTCGTCATTCTACATGAACTGCTTTGTCAAGCTCAGAGTCGTCCACAGAAGGCTTCATTACCATAAATTCATTTCCTAGTTAAGTTTGTCTACTCTGTCATCATCTCTCAACTGTTTGGGTCGTTGTGTATACCTCATAAGCTATCCATGGTGCATTCGTCCTCGAAGGACCATAACATGTCATTCTGAATGAATCATACCATATCGTTCCCGAGTGAGTCCTACTATCTCGTTCCCGAGGGAAGCATATCATTTCATTCCTAAAGGAATCATATCGTTTTATTTCCGAAGGAACCATATCGTTTTATTTCCGAAGGAACCATATCGTTCTATTCCCGAAGGAACCATATCGTTTTATTTCCGAAGGAACCATATCGTTCTATTCCCGAAGGAACCATATCGTTTTATTTCCGAAGGAACCGTATCGTTTCGTTCCCAAAGGAACCATTGGAAGCATTACCGTGTTCTTTTCAAACTTGTCGGGAAGGTATTCATTCAGACGGAACACTAGGTATGTAATCCTTACATTCATATTCCCGTACATGTAACTCCCTTCTTGTTTTTCTTTAAAACGTAATCGTCATAGTTTCTCATTCTTTAGTCTAATAGACATCATTCTTTCTTTATATCACTGAATGGTCTTAGGGATTGGCATCCCTTGTGACCAACATATACATTTTCTAGCTTTTCATGATCATTAACATTTTCTGTATGTGACTCTTTTAGGATTTCGTGCATAGGTTTCATTACGAATAGACGACACATGTGGTGTTACTTGATCATCTCTTTCCTTTCTGGTTTCAATGGGTTCTTTATCGACTTTTCAATTTCAGCAGTCTCACGTGCTATTGTTTTGACTTACTTATTGTAGAGTGTTTTCTGACTCGTCTTGAGTCCTTACAGGTACTCATGCCTTACATTATGGGGCTTGCCTTTCGCATTCATCCTGAACAACAATCCTTAGGTTAGATCTGGTTTCAATTGATTCTTGCCTGCACATCTTAATTAACATCGTGGTTCCTGTCACTTGTTGTCGTTGGTATATCTATCTTCCTGTTTCAGTGGATACTCATAGTAGTTCATCTAGGGTTGTCTTCTGCATGGAGAGATGCCATTTGTGCATTCGTGTACTCATCTCTTCTATGGACATATAGTTGTGTGGTTATTTCCTTCATACTTATGCATTCGTCGACCGTAGGTTAATGTTCATTCATCATATCGCGTTTCTGTTAAGCCTCGACGACTCTTGTTTAGAAGCAGTTCTCTAAACGTATGATCGTCTGACGTAAGTAGTACTCACATCTTGTACTAACGTGTAATCCTTACTTTCTCCATTTGGAACAAACAAGTGTTGAGTTCCTCAAATTCTACTTAATCGTCTCACCGTTCGTGGGTTGCTATGCGAAGCAATCTTCTCACTGGGCTTGATAGGCTCTCTTATCATCCTCCTACTAATTCCCTTCTAGTGCAATCTTTCCAACTCTTTGCCCTTGTTTAATTTACTACTTTCATCATTGTTGCATCAGGTTCCGGACCAGGTTTCATCGATCCTTCCAAACTTGCTCCTTAGGGTTACTCAACTTCAGCAACTTCATTTAAAGTCTCATTCTTTCTCGTTCCACCTTTGGTATGTCGTTGTTGCCATCATTCGTCTTACTAATTTGCTATGATCATCGTTACTAAGGTGACTAATCTCATAGTCATGGTTGGGGTGATTTAATTGTTTTTTTTTTTTTTTTTTTTTTTTTTTTGGGGACATGTGTATTAATCGACACGATAAGGTTCAATAGTATGCACGAGCACCTGTAACTTCACAATTACGTGGATCCTGACGTAATCGCCAACTTACCTTACTCGTGAATTCCTGACTCTTCTTATCATGCTTCATAAAGTGAATGTCTTCTATGAACAGTGCCTAGTCCATGTATCCTTCTTCCCTTTCTGAACTCCTAGTTAACAGGAGTCACTCATGACTGTTCGTTACTGGTCTACTTGGACCGTTGATAATCTGTCATCTTTCTTTCGTTTTAGTCTATCGAACTTCTGCTCGTTGTTTGTGATTCATTTCACATGGATCGCACCGTTCTTATCATTCGTGAGTCTTTCGTAGTACTATGCTAACACCTCTTTCACTCTCTGTGACTAATACATACGGCGGATGACAAATCGAGGCACACTTATACAGCAAAAGCTTAATAACAGTAGCTACGTGTTATTAAACATTTACTGTACTTATGTGTTCAAATCGTCTACCATCGTATGTGCTATGTGTAACTATTCATATTAGTAGTGACATTGATATTTAAGGCATGTGCTCTATGTTAAGGCATCTACCCTGAACTACAAGTATTAAACTTGCTACTTACTTACTTGTTTTGGCGTTGGCGTTGGCTACCCGTACTGACATCCTTGCGTTGGTCCCATTATCAGCTTGAGTTCAGACATTTAGGGGTGTCTGAATCTCTCAAACTATTGCTCTGATACCAACTTGTAAGGCCCCTTTCCCGGGTAACCTCACTTGTTGGATTTACTCATAAACATAGTCATCATTACTGAACTATTAATTAAAAACATTCAAACACAGCGGAAGCATTCATCATTCGAGTATATAAACAGCGGAAGTCTTAATTTTAAACATAAGATAACATTGTCTTAACATAAATCAAAGTGGGATGTCAGTCATACGCCGGGTAGTCATCACGCCTTCGCACGACCCTTCTTTCTCTTACCTGAAATGTATACTAAAGTCAGCTAACGCTGGTGAGTTCTAGTTTAATGCGTTTAGATATAAACATTCTTTTCTTTAATTCATAAGTAAACATTATTATAAAGTCATTCATATAAATACGTATTCATAACTTTTGCTTTTCTTTCATCTTTCTTTTCTTTAATAATGTGATTACATATATATATATACGCGTTCACCCTTTTTCTTTCACTTTTCTTACCATTCTTTCTTTATCTTTCTTACGTGATTACATAGATATGCATTCACCTTTACTTTCTTTACCATTTATTGGTCATACACATAAGGGTGATCAACCCATCTTACGGTACGTATATCACAAAGACATACGCCCTCGAGCTACCGTCGTAGCCCTTTTACTTAACCGTCCGGCACTAGAAACCGTCCGTCATATCTTTACCGTCCTACCGAAGTAGTCCGTCATATCTTTACCGTCCTACCGAAGTAGTCCGTCATATCTTTACCGTCCTACCGTCGTAGTCCGTCATATTCGCCCGTCTGCCCTAAGGCATCCGTTTCCCATGCGACTATTATTTATGCAACCGTTCTACTTATCATAATAAGGCAATTGCTTCGACCGTCCATTAATGCCTTTCGTACGTCCTAACTGATGAAGGAACGTACTTGTCCCGGTTGCAAAATAGTCACGTGGTCGTCCGTCTACCGAAGTAGCCGTTATCATCGAAGCGTCCATAACGTTTACTTATACTTGGCGAGCAATATATACATGGATATAAAGCAAGATTTCATTCTTACACGTTATGTCATTCTTTTCATACTTGGCAAGCAATATATACATAGATATAAAGCAAGATTTCGTTCTTACTCTTTGTGTCATTCTTTTCATACTTGGCAAGCAATATATACATAGATATAAAGCAAGATTTCGTTCTTACTCTTTGTGTCATTCTTTTCATACTTGGCAAGCAATATATACATAGATATAAAGCAAGATTTCATTCTTATGTACTATGCCATGCTTTCATTTCTTTATTTAAAAACATACTTGTCATACCTATATTCAGCATGAATTGTCACATAGCACATAACATAACATTCATTCATATCATGTATACATTCCAGCCCCAAAACATTTAAAATCATTTGCACGTAGCATATAGGGGGCACATAGAACTCACCTGATAGGCGGGTCCTGAGATACTATCACTGGCCAGTAGGCGTCTCTAGATGTCACATACAATCTGTATAATCAAGTCATACCAGATAAGACAATGAACCTAAGCGACATTAAACATTTCTATTCTTAGGGTTATATCGAAACTTGGTAGTTTCGATCAGTGGATTATATCGAAACTTTAGTAGTTTCGATAGGTTGCTTATATCGAACTTAGTAGTTTCGATAGGTGGGTTATGTCGAAACTTGGTAGTTTCGATACATCAGTCTTATTTCCCGAACTTGTAAGGAGGACGTCTAAGTTGTAAAAATACACTTCTTTAATCTAACGAAGATCGGACAGAGTCCCGCTTGTTTTTATCTAAAACCCGACAATATTAATTGTCCATTTCTATTATCAAATCATAACCAATAATTATCCATAATGATCGGGTTCTAACTTCCATCATAAATATCCATTTTTTTCTATATTTATTAAATATTCATTTATCCAAATAATTGACCTCTTGTCGGTTATCCTTTATCATTTAAAGCCATTGCTATACGTCCTCAAATACGTTATTCGTAACCCGACTAATAATAACAATTAATGTCTACGAGTTATAAAGGATATACCTTCCCGAACACGATCCTGAAATATAACCGAGACCCGACCCGAACCGTATCCATTTTTATCATTATGTAATCATCATCATCATCATCTTACCATTATTATCATATCGAAACTACCATATCACATTACCATCATCGAAACTTCTATCATCATATCGAAACTACTCAGATTACCATCATCGAAACTTCTCATGAACACCATCATCGAAACTTCTCATGAACACCATCATCGAAACTTCTCATGAACCCCATCATCGAAACTACATCATCGAAACTTCTGCTGCCATCAACACGCCACCATCTACGACCACCTTTATCACCCTTTACCCGAAAATACTATCATCACCCGAAACTACCGTTGCGGACACCACCCCTCGAAACTACCATTATCAGCCACTGCCGTGAACCGCCTTGTCGCTGCCATTACCATCACCCATCGTGAGCTTCCTGTTTGGCCATCATCACTGCTGTCAACCACCGATAACCATAAAAACCATTATAGGGCAATTTCCGTGAAACTACTGTGAACCACCATGATTGTGACTCTCGTACAACCTCCATCATCTCTACCGTCGTGTCCGAATACTTACATCCAACTCTCTCTCTCTCTCTTGATTTCCGACAGGTCTGCGCGTCACCGACCTTCCTTTGCTTTGTTTCTAGTCGCCTCCATGTGAACCGAGCAAGATACGCTACTGGTTGGCCGGATTAGGGTTGATCGGAGGTGAGGATGTTTGGTGCTTGCGGGTCGACGAGAGAAAGGGAAGGAGTTCAGAAATGAAGAGGGTGGCGGCTGGTAGATGGAATAGGATATTTAGGTTAATTAACATTTTCATCTTGCCCCCTCATCTTTGTAAAAGTTACATTACCTGCTTTTAGTTTAAATTAATTGTTAAACCACCGTACAGTACTTTCGTTCTTGGCGTCTTTAAACCGAAATCCCATTCTTAAATATAGAGAAAATATTGGTATGTTACATGATTTGATAGCCAATCCATGCCTATGATGATATCAAAACTTCCTAGTGGCATTGGTACAAGGTTGAGTGGAAATGTATGATCATTAAGTTCTAGAGAGCAGTCGTGAATAACAGAGTCAATTTGAAGTGAGTCACCATTTGCAACTTCGACAGTGAAGGTTTTCTCTAATTGGGATCGTGTCTTTGCAAGTAAGGGTTCAAAGTTAAGTGACACAAAACTTTTTATCGACACCGGTATCAAATAAAATGGAGGCATATTGACTATTAACAAGGAACGTACTGTTGACCACATCATTGTTGGCTTGAGCTTCATTGGCGTTTATGTTCAAAGCACGCCCACGAGCTCCGCCTTGTCTAGCATTGATTAACCTTGGGCACTGATCACGGAAGTGATTTGGGTTACCACACTCAAAGCAAGCACGCCCATTTGCAATAGCGGGTACACCTTGATTAGCCACTTGGGGGTTAGTTCGTTTGGTGGGTTGGCTTGGCCTGCAAGTGCTTTGGCTCTACAGACATTGACCGTATGGCCATATTTCCCACAATGAGTGCAAAGGCGACATGGAATAGTTTGGGGGTGGTGATAGTTGCATGTGGCACAAAGTGGGTAAATTCCAACATATGGCTTTTTGGCTGGTGCTTGAACCATAGGAGCAACTTGGTTAACAGGTATAGCAGGAGTGACCATAGCATAGTTTCTAGCCTTTCTTTTCTTATTATTACGAGAGGGTTCAGTTGTGGCTTCCTTGATGTGTACGGGAGGAGTTGTGGTGTCGGGAACTTTCTTTGTGCCCTTTTTAGTAAGAGTCCCCGCCTTCACATGGTTATCGGTTAAGGTAACGGATAAACGGATAGCATCTTCAAGTGTTGCGGGATTTCTCCCTAGGACAGTATCTTGAATTTGCCTAGGTAATCCGCCAATATATTTTTCAATGCAACGGGATAAAGGTGTGACCATGTGGGGCATGAGGAGACTCAACTCATGGAACCAAGTTGTATAAGCTAGACTTTCACCACCATCTTGGGCAAGATCCCAAAACTCGGCTTCTAGTTTCTTTACCTCATTTCGAGGACAAAATTCTTCAGTCATTAGCCTTTTAACCTCATCCCAAGGTAAGGCCATTGCTACTTCCACACCTCTATTCCTCTTTTCCCCATTCCACCACGTAAGTGCCCGTTTTTGTAAGACACTTGTGGCATGACGAACACGAAGGTTATCGGGGCAGTCACTATTGAGAAAGGTATTCTCAATACTTTCGAACCATTGAAGAAGTCCCGTAGCTCCTTCGGTACCATAGAACTTAAGAGGATTGCATGAGTTGAAGTGTTTTAAGGTGCATTGTGGTGGGTTGGCACCACCACCACCATTAGCTCCATGGTTACCATTTGTGGCACCATTAACTTGAGTGATTTGGGTTACAAGTTGTGCAAGGATAGCAGCAATGTCGGTATTGTTGTTGGTCACGGGAGCACGACGGGGAGGCATTCTACAGAATTGTACACACAAGAAAAAGATGTAAGAACTTATGAATGTTGTTTGGATTTAAAAGAATAAGATAACAAATAAAATAGTTAATCATACTTTGGATTGTACTCAAATAGTGATAAAATCACTTGAATACTATGACACATTAAGGTTAATTAAACCCATATAATTTTTCAAGGAGACATGCTTTAGCCTATAAGTAAACACTCATCCCGGGAATTCCCAGGAAAGCATACGGGTCCCTCGGTTGATTGGGATTTATGCGAAATGCTTTCCTAGACAGAAAACCCAGAATACAGGTGTCACTCTTCCAGATTGCACGTGTCCTCAAATAATTTACAAAGTTTAAAAGCCTTAACGAGGAAATAAAGAAAATTTTATAGATTTAGATCCATGAAGTTTCCACATGCTTAGAAGATGATGAAAGAGGAGTAGGTAAGAATATTATGAGGTTTTAGGGTATAGGTAGGGATATTGTTTATTTAATTATTATTTAAGTATATCTTAATAAGTCATGAATTTTTAACAAGTAAGGCATCAAAAACGAAATAATAACTAATCATAGTAATCATGTAACACATAGCATGTAGCACGTAGCACATAATCATGAAGCATGGCATAAGTGGGTGTCCTAAAGTTATAGTCTAGGTCAAGGGTGTCTAATAACCTAGTTCCCTATATCCAAGGCTCTGATACCAATCTGTCACACCCCAACCGACGGCGGAATCATCGGGGCGGGACATGTAGACTGTTCATTAGCACAAGGTTGACTAGATTTCAATATTTTAATCATCAAATTTAACTTCAAATTATTCAACACAACCAAATCCAAACAAGTACATAAACGAAATACATAATATTCTTTATTCAAATTTAACTAAGTCAAAAGCCTATGTGTAGCATGTCTTGATCAAACTCACATATTAGCACCTGAAACATGAATAAAATAAGGCCAACTAAAAAGTTGGTGAGTATACACAGGTTTATACATAGATAGCATATAGATTGTAAATAAACAAATCCTTACATAATATGATAAAATAAGGCATTTATGGAGAGCAGCTATTGTGTAACTAAGTACAATAAAACCTTTGTAACTAGCATGCAAAATTGTGTTGTCGGTAACAATCACCCCAATCTGGGTGGGTTTGTCAGACTCAATAGATCTATCATTGTTTACCGTCGGCTTGAATAGTTAATGATTGCACATAAATCGCACACAAAAGTTAACACACCTAGCACTCAAGCATAAAGCTCAAATTTGCACACATGAATATAAAGAGGATTTGTACTTGTGTTGTTTGTGTAAATGTAAGCAATAGTGTTGTATAGTGTTCATGTTCCACCCCAAAAAGTGTAAAAGAGTAAAAGGGGCTATGTAATACTCACTTGGTTTGAAGGCGTAGCTAACACGAGATACTAGATAGTAATATGAGGTCATTGTAATGCACAATGTTAACCTAGAGTGTAATATGTATCGAAATCAATAGTATGCACAATAGTCTCTGTCTAAGTCTAAGGTTAAATTGGATGTGTGTATAAGGAATTTGAAGTTGTAGGTGTTTGTGGTTTGTACTTGAATGGTGTTGTATCAAATTAAGGTCTGAGTTTGGAATAACTAAATAATAAACAAAATTATTATTTATTTACTTAGTTATAAAAAAATAATGTAGGTATTAGAGGTAACTAAGTATAACCTAAATAAATGATTTTTGTTTAAATGTAAATTAAATAAATAATTGTTACCTTATTTTTTTATTTATAAAATATGTAACTTAGTCCTTTAGTTATAAAAATGTATTAGATGTTTTATAATAATAATATAAATTTCTTTACTTTATATTCATAAAAATGTTTAATTAAATGGTGTAAATAATACTTAAGTGAAGGGTTTAACAATAAACATAAAGTTTCATTTCCGTACTGTGTCATTACTACCCAATATTCAACTAAAACCTAGACACCTCGTCGAGTAATTCTTTCCTAAGATCTATAGAGATCTGCTTTTGTGACAAAGTGCGTAGACGAATAGAGGGTATGTGTCAACATATGCTCAAGATTCACAGGCACCATTCCTTTCATTACCAAGAATGAGCATCACATAACCCTACCATATTGAGGGTAATCAAATAAAGGGGTTCTTGCACGTTTAATATCGTTAGTCGGAGAAGTATTCGCTTTGCTTTCGAATACCGACTACCAAGTAAATGGAATCAAACAATTGAACCCTAAGTTGGATGATACAAATAGAATTTGGGTACCAGGTATCGGTAGCCTATGTGGGAGGTTATGGATGAAGTCCGTAAGCCCAAGTACTCCGTTCATCCAGAATCAAATAAAACGTATAAGGATCCCAAGGAACTCCATTATGTGGCAAAACATGAAAGGAGAAACTGCTATCTATGTTGGGAGATACCCAACTGTGAAAGCAGAATGTTAGGAATCACCTGAGTGAACACAAAAACCGCAGATTCCTCAATGGAAATGGGAGGAGAATTCCATAGATTTCATTACAAATCTACCCAGAACATCTAGCGACTATGATACTATATGGGTAATCATCAGTCGTTTGACGAAATCCGCTCACTCCCTACCAATCAAGGAGACAAATAAAAGTAAGAAGCGTGCAAGGCTAAATATTAAGGAAATTGAGGCTAGGCATGGTATGCCAGTTTCCATTTTCTCTAATAGGGACAGTTGATTAAGAATCTGGCAGTTTGTACAAGAAGCCTTGGGCACACGCCTTGACATGAGCACTGCATATCATCCCCAGATGAATGGTCAAGGTAAAAGGACCATCCAAACTTTAAAAGATGTGCTCCGTGCGTGTGTAATCGATTTCAGAGGAAATAGGGATACTCACCGCCGTTGGCAGAGTTTTCATACAATAACAGTTACCACACCAACATCAAAGCCGCTCCGTTTGAGGCTTTGTACGGTCAAAAATGTCATTCACTGCTATGTTGGGCGGAAGTTGGCGACAAGCATTTAACCGGTCCTGAGGTTATTCAGGAGACTACTGATAAGATCTTCAAGATCAAGGATCGTCTGAAGGCCGCTCGTGACAGACAAAAGAGTTACGCGGATAACAGACGAAGACCATTAGAATTCCAAGTTGGGGACCTCGTCATGTTGAAGGTCTCACCTTGGAAAGGAGTTGCTAGATTTGGCAACCGTGGCAAGCTTAACCCTAGGTACGTAGGACCATTTGAAATATTGGCTAGGGTTAGCCCTGTAGCATACAAGCTCAAGTTGCCACAAGAACTAAGCAATGTACATGATACGTTTCATGTGTCAAATCTCAAGAAGTGCTTATCAGACGAGTCATTAATTATACCGCCCGATGAGATTCACATAGATAACAAGCTGCACTTCGTTGAGGAACCCATTGAAGTCACAGATTGGAAGGTTCAGAAAACAAGGCGTAGCCGAGTTAATTTGGTTAAGGTACGTTGGAATTCAAAGCGCGGCCCCGAGTATACGTGGGAGCGGGAAGATAAAATGAAAGCCAAGTATCCGTCCTTGTTCACGAACACTCCAAGTCAAGATGACAAGAACTGAATTTCGGGACGAAATTCTCTTTAACATGGGGAGAATGTGACACCTAGTATTTCAGGTCAAAAGCCATATTATTTTAGCACGTTCATACTCCATATTCCTGGAATATTATCTTTGACATAGTATTGTCAAGGAGTCTAGCAAAGTAAAACGTATCATACTTTAGTAATTTTAAGAATTACTAGGTCAAAAACATTTATTACTCGTAGTGTACGACCATTGGTGATTAACAAGATTTTATTCCAGTAAAGTCTTGTAACATCCCGAGTTTTACAAGGCGAAGGAATTCACGAGAAATTTAAAACTTAAATAAGGAAAAGGGAAGCGGGCTTGGGCCGGGATGTATGGGCCGAAAGGAGCAAGTTTGGGCCCTTATAAGCCTCAAGACCAGCCAAAAGCCCTCATTTGTGTAACACCCAGTATTTCAGTTCATTATCCATATTCATAATGGCACGTTCGTATTTTATATTTGTTAGGAGTATTATCTTTGACATGGTATTGTCAGAAGTCTAGCAAAGGAACACGTGCCATATTTTAGTAATTTTCAAGAGTTACTAGAATAGTAAACGGTTATAACCCACAAGATACGGTCGTTGGTGATTAAAAAGAATGTTATTCCAGAAAAGTCTAGGGAGACGCTTTAAAAACATAAATATTGGTGACTAACTTTTATAAAAAGTTGACACATAAATAAGTTACATAACTCTAAGTTATTTTATGTGTATACATGTATAATATAGTTCAAGTAATAACTACGTCGGGAATTCACTAGCAGATTATTAAAGCTAGTCAATCTACATAAAATGTAGGACGTTTTAATAATTAAATATATTAAAACGGGTAGTATACCGCGTCTAAATCAATCACATCATCATCATGATTGCTTTGCTTACACAACACTCAAGCGTCATAATCATCATGATTATGACCCAGAGTGCAAGCAACCTCAAAGATCACATCACCATCATTATATCTTTGCTTATACTCCACTCCAACGTCAAGTCGTAATGATGATGACTTGCTGAGTTCTACACTCAACCCCTTTTCATCAAATAATTATATATATACGTGTATATATATGTATGTATATATATAAAAATATCTAGGTATATAGATAAAAAGTTTACATCAGTAAAAGTTACTACACCGGGTGTTATATCACGGGATCACCTACCAAGTTTACACTACCTTAGACCGAACTAACTAGCAATTGAGAGGTAGCTAGTGATTGGACAACACCCAAACCACCCACCCAACCACCACTTACGGCCGAGATGGCCTAGTGGGGTCACCCCACATCTAAAATCTTCCATTACTTGATTTGATGTTGCAAGAACATGTCCCTTTCATTCATGTACACACTCCAAAGTCTCATCTTCATGATGTGGTAAGACTATACCCTTTCACCTAATATGTCAAGCAAGGGTCACTATCAATCTCATCCACCATCTCCTTGCAATGATGATGGAAGACTCAACACTCAACTCCATCTTTTTCTCTTACTATATAAAGAGGTGTGTGTGGAAGAAAAACAAGAGCTTTGCTCTTGTTCTTTCTCTCTTTCTCGGCTCAAATAGCACACACACATACCCACAATTTCAAGTGCCAAGACCTAGTACTTCAAGAAGGAATCACCCTCTATCCCCCTCTCCAAAACCGAAAATGCAAACGATTCCCGTAACTCAGCTTCATGCCAGAATTTCGGTCAACTTCGGAAGACCATATCTCCTTCGTTACTTGGCCAAATCGGTCCATTCTTTTTCTAGAATGAAGCTCTATGTTAACAGAGGATAACCCAAGTGGAATCACTCGAATCCATGGAGTATTCGACCTCCAAACAGCTGACGCAAGAAGACCGCTCAGTGCAGGTCGAATCCGGACACCTCTTCTCATTTTTCTGTTTTGAGGTACCTACACAACTCCGAATCCAGTAATTCTTTTTCACATCTCCTCTGGTTTCAATAAACTTGATTTTAGAAGAAAACCCCAAGTCATTTGGTCTTCTAAAACCATCTAAAAGTCTATTCTAAGTACGCCTAAAAACCTGAGTTTTCAAGGATGAAATAAAACATAAAAGTCTTGATGAGTTTTGGCGTTATTTCTTCATAAGTCATGTTTGAGTACATATATTTAATACACGTACATGTTCATACATAAAATACCAAACTACAAGGACCATGGACAAGACAAGTACACATCAAATATAAACTACATATATATACTATCACATAAAATAAACACTTGGATGATGGTGTTCCTCACAAACCCTTCATTCCATTCATATGTTATGTTGAAGGATACATGTTCGTGAAGTTATATGATCATGTGTGACTTACCTGGCAAGACCCAAGGTAGTGTCCTATGATTCAAGAAGACATACGAACGATTATCATCAACATATGAACGTGAAAGGTGTTACTAAAAGTATAGGTTTATGGATAAAATTATGATATATATGTGTTGATGTACGTTTTTGGTTAAATCATGGAAATGTTCTAGGAATTAAAGATTAGTATCCTAATAAGAACATTGGATATATGTACATGGAACATATGAAGAGATTCGGTTAAAAATAAATAATCACGTGACATCGTGGAACATAAGTGAATATATTTGAAGTTACAAAAATAATATTTATTTTTGATACACCTAATAAGTCACCAATAGGGAAACATATTATTTTCTCGGAAAATATGTAAGCGTCTAGACTGGAATAATAATCACCAACGAGTCGTAAATAAAAACACTATTTTTACTAAACAAAGGCGTACTTAACGGGATTTGTTAAGTCGGATATAAGACGAGTAGTTTTAACACATTAGTACCCTTGTGTGATTAGGGTACGGATAGACAAGAACTAGCACAAGTTTGTTTGCTAGGATTTCATCGAACACAAGGTGAGTTCACAGCCCCCTTTTAACTTTTTAATGTTTTGTAAACATCGGGGGGAGAAACATACTTACTTGTTATGTTTGAAAACATGAATTACATTTGCTTACAAGTTTGACATCATGAACATTCAGGTCTAACTCCTTGTGAGTTTCACTAATTCCCCTTTTTCTATGTTTTTGAAATGATTTGGGGTGGAAACATACTTGTAAAAGACTTTTGTGTGTAAATGAATTGAACTAATGATCTGACCGTATGTGTGTATTGAGGGAAAAGTAAAGCGCTTAAAGTCCTCTGAATAAGTTAGTAACCATTAGCTATTTTAGCCCGGGATTATATGGATAGTACTATTGGGGGTGACGCCTCCGGTCATGGTTAGTCGCGCTAACCAGGGGTCAAAAGGGCCGAATGACCGCATATTGTCTTACTCGCAAAAAGGCGAGGGGGAGGCACAAAAGGTCGGGGTTTGGTTACGGTCTCGTACATTACATACTATTTTGTATTCCTTGCAAGCTTACGAATGTGGTTAATAGATCGGATTAGTATTCAAATTCATTGGTAATACATGCAAAAGGGTTCTGATCAGATTAAAGTGATCAGGTTTAAGCAAAAGAGTTCTGATCAGGTTAAAGTGATCAGGTTTTAAACAAAAGAGTTCTGATCAGATTAAAGTGATCAGGTTTTAAGCAAAAGAGTTCTGATGAGGTTAAAGTGATCAGGTTTTAAGCAAAAGAGTTCTGATCAGGTTAAAGTGATCAGGTTTTAAACAAAAGAGTTCTGATCAGGTTAAAGTGATCAGGTTTTAAACAAAAGAGTTCTAATCAGGTTAAAGTGATCAGGTTTTAAACAAAAGAGTTCTGATTAGGTTAAAGTGATCAGGTTTAAAACAAAAGAGTTCTGATCAGGTTAAAGTGATCAGGTTTTAAGCAAAAGAGTTCTGATCAGGTTAAAGTGATCAGGTTTTAAACAAAAGAGTTCTGATCAGGTTAAAGTGATCAGGTTTTAAACAAAAGAGTTCTAATCAGGTTAAAGTGATCAGGTTTTAAACAAAAGAGTTTTTGATCAGAAAATGATCATGTTTAAACATTGGATTCATGACGGTTAAGTCATGGTAATGTTTTCAAAGGAAAAACTACATATTTTATGACGGTAAAGTCATGGACACGTTTTCAAATGAAAACTACTCATTATTATGACGGTTAAGTCATGTATAGTTTTTCGAGGAAAACTACTTAGTTTTATGATGGTAAAGTCATGTACATGTTTTCGGGAAGAACTATAAGCACTGATATAACTAACTCTGTGAACTCACCAACCTTTGTGTTGACATTTTCAAGTATGTTTCTCAGGTAACCTTTAGCTATGGCACGTTTGGCATAGGCTAGCTATGTTGGATCAATTTCCTAGTAGCTGGAAGGACGTAGAATATCAAGTCTCAAGTCTATCGTTGATCTAGAAGAACTTAGATCATAGTATTACTTAGTTTAGTAATTGTATATGTAATCAAGTCTTAGAAATCACAATTACCGCTTCCGCTATCGTGTAATGAACCAATCGTTGCAACCTGTATTTATTTATTAAGTAAATAAATTTGAGGTTGTGACAGATTGGTATCAGAGCAATGGTTTTAGCGAATTAGGTTTCCTTAGTGATACCTAGGCTCTAACCGGACTTATTTAGGGACCAAGATTTCTAAGACTTGCATCACACTAACCCAAGACTTGAGTATAGGAATTCCAACCGTTGCCGAACAATTTGTGTAGACTATTAGTGTATGGAGTTACACTAGGGTATCATTAGCTACACTAATACAATTACATGGCACATGTAATGAACACTTAAACACATACAACAATGTGGAAATAATAAACACTTATAACATGTTACTGTTCGGATTACGAGTCATGAATAACGGGTACTCAGCATACTGCAACCTTAGAAGATCGAGTTACGAGCTGAGCTTGGACGACGACGGCAGCGATCGTCAGTTACCGATCTTGGTATCACAACAGGCTGAACCCGTACCAGAATCTGTACCTATACCTGCACCACAACTACTCCAGCCATGGAGGCAACTATCTTTCTAACATATTTGCGGTATAAATGCTCTCCTTCATAAGTTGCCGGATCGGATGCCTAGAATTTCGCCATGAGATATGGCAGACGGGATTACCCGGACATAAGGGAACCCAAGATGGATGAGCAGGACTAAACGAGAGAGAACCATACGGGTCAAGAGACCCAGACATTCATCAGGATCATGTGGATCCTGTACATACATACTTGGAGCATGAGCTGCTCGATAATCATTTGAGGATCTCTGCCCTACACATAGTGCCTGACTTTCATACGCATTTTAATTCTGAGACACTGGTAGTGCCTCTCTACCATTAGCCTCATCCGACAACATCCATATTCGGCAGATTCATGAGTATTGGTACACATAATTAAGAGTAATCCGATAAAACAATACACACTCCTGTACAAATGTGCAAACGCAATCTAATGATCATTTCAAATCCCTTTTGATTAAAAGCTAGGGATAGGGGAAACACTATAGGGATCAGGCAAGGCAAATTATCATTACGGGTGCATACGTAATCATAATTTGCAGTGCATGGGGATCTTTAGTGAGTCTTGCTGTCTAAGCTGATGATCAACCCATGTTCTCAATCACTTGATTAAGGATTGGATCTTAACAAATCAGACTTCTCAATTAGGTTCTCACAAAGCATTCTCCAAGTTTTGGAGGAACGAGAGAAATTCAAATTGAATTCAACCAATCCTTAGTAAATCCTGAACGACGAAGGAATTCGCACATTCATTCTTTGAGATTCTACTTGTCAGGAATGCTTCAAATTGAGCGTTACCACAACTAACACTTACAATAAGTGCACAATTATTGTGG
The DNA here is from genome assembly GCA_023525975.1 of Smallanthus sonchifolius. Classification (NCBI taxonomy): domain Eukaryota; kingdom Viridiplantae; phylum Streptophyta; class Magnoliopsida; order Asterales; family Asteraceae; genus Smallanthus; species Smallanthus sonchifolius. The sequence goes on from CM042045.1 coordinate 34,154,284, forward strand.
GAGATTATAGCGTAATCTCAGAATCCATCATACAGTTCAATCTCACAATTGCTTTAAAGTTACGCCAAGAGTGTTATGCACTAACTTTAGTAATGAGGCAGGATATTATTCTGACCCGCATACACATGGCACCTATGGATATTGTGGAAGCTCGACATGAGACAAGTAGGTAATCGGACATTTCAAAATATCGGTCAAACAGGGTTGCTCTCGTAGCCATTGAAATTCAATATACCTTTAAGTCTAACTATTCTCTCGGTAATGGATAAGCCGGGGTTGATGCTCAAGCGAATGCCCAAGAAACCTAAGTGTGGACACTATTGTCACACTAACAGGGAAACGACATGCAAAACTCTTAAAGGAGTCCCAAATGCGGAATTATATGCTAATCTCATTAGTTCGTGATATGCATAAGGGACGTAAGCTCGAGCTATTCACAACAGGCCACTGTCCACAAAGAGTTGAGAAGAATAATTTATTACTCTTTTGTACTCGCACTTCCACAAAGTTCATCTTGATGGATGGATCCCAGATTTTAGCCTAGAAGAGAGGTGTGATCGCATCTTTCACTCCTAGTTTTCTATAATTGGGAAGCTCTAAAGCATCTATTGTTAAGAAATGATCTCTTGGAGTAGGCTCAATTAGAATACTAAAGTCTCGACGTTCAACACTCATTACCTCAAGCTTATCCTTGTGCTAAGGATTTTGAGGCTATAATCTGAATGAGTGGAATACGTAATGGTGAGTCACCAAAGTACCATTCAAACCCTAAGGAAGTGCAGACACACTGAATGACTACAAGATGGCAATTGTAAAACTCCCAAAACGTCTCAGCCAACTTAATGGGTTGACAAACCCATAGCCCATTTTGGGGAAAGCACTAATTCGATGAGACCATTTTCATGGTCTCAGCCAACACACACACATACCCACAAATTCAAGTGCCAAGCCCTAGTACCTCAAGAAGAAATCACCCTCTACCCCCCTCTCCAAAACCGAAAATGCAAACAATTCCCATAACTCAGCTTCATGCCAGATTTTCAGTCAACTTCGGAAGGCCATATCCCCTTAGTTACTTGGCCAAATAAGTCCATTCTTTTTCTAGAATGAAGCTCTATGTTAACAGAGGAGAACCAAAGTGGAATCACTCGAATCCATGGAGTATTCGACCTCCAAACAGCCGGCGCAAGAAGACCGCTCAGTGCAGGTCGAATCTGGACACCTCTTCTCATTTTCCTGTTTTGAGGTACCTACACAACTCCAAATCCAGTAATTCTTTTTCACATCTTCTCTGGTTTCAATAAACTTGATTTTAGAAGAAAACCCCAAGTAATTTGGTCTTCTAAAACCATCTAAATGTCTACTCGGAGTACGCCTAAAAATCTGAGTTTTCAAGAACAAAATAAAACATAAAAGTCTTGATGAGTTTTGGCTTTATTTCTTAATAAGTCATGTTCGAATACATATATTTAAACATGTACATGTTCATACATAAAATACCAAACTAGAAGGACCATGGACAAGACAAGGACACATCAAATATAAACTACATATATATATATATATAATCACATAAAATAACACTTGGATGATGGTGTTCTTTATAAACCCTTCATTCCATTCATGTGTTATGTTGAAGGATACATGTTCGTGAAGTTATATGATCATGTGTGACTTACCTGGCAAGACCCGAGGTAGTGTCCTATGATTCAAGAAGACATACGAACGATTATCATCAACATATGAACGTGAAATGTGTTACTAAAAATATATGTTTATGGATAAAATTTGTGATATATATGTGTTGGTGTATGGTTTTGGTTAAATATGGAAATGTTCTAGGAATTAAAGATTAGTATCCTAATATGAACATTTGATATATGTACATGGAACATATGAAGAGATTCGGTTAAAAATAAATAATCACATGACATCGTGGAACATAAGTGAATATATTTTAAGTTGCTACAAAAATAATATTTATTTTTCGTACACTTAATAAGTCACCAATAGGGAAACATATTATTTTCTCAAAAAATATGTAAGCATCTATACTGGAATAATAATCACCAATGAGTCGTAAATAAAAACACTATTTTTACTAAACAAAGGCGTACTTAACGGGATTCGTTAAGTCGGATGAACAACTTATGTATAAAACGGGTAGTCTTAACACATTAGTACGCTTGTGTGATTAGGGTATGGATAGACAGGAACTCTTAGCGCGCTGTTATTTGTTAGGATTTCATCGGACACAAGGTGAGTTCACGGCCCCTTTTTATTTTTCTACTGTTTTGTAAACATCGGGGGAGAAACATACTTACTTGTTTTGTTTTGAAAACATGAAATACAATTGCTTACACGTTTGACACTATGAACATTCTGGTTTAACTCTTTTTGAGTTTCACTAACCCCTTTTTCTAAGTTTTTGAAATATTTTGGGGTGGAAACATACTTGTAAAGAATTTTCGTATGTAAATGAATGAACAAATGATCAGACCGTATGTGTGCATTGAGGGAAAAATAAAGCGCTTAAAGTCCTCGGAATAAAAACTTAGTAACCATTAGCTATGGATTTAGCCCGGGATTCTATGGATAGTACTATTGGGGGTGACGCCCCCGGTCATGGTTAGTCGCGCTAACCAGGGATCCAAATGACCGAATGACCGCATATTATCTTACTCGTAGAAAGGCGAGGGGAGGCACAAAAGGTTGGGGTTTGGTTGCGGTCTCGTGCATTACATATTATTTTGTATTCCTTGCAAGCTTACAAATGGGGTCAATTGGTCAGGGTAATGTTCAAATTCATTGGTTATACATATAAACTGTTTGATCGGAAAATGATCATGTTTGAACGTTTTGAGAACGTTGGAATTACAAAGACGTCATGTATATGTTTTCAAAGGAAAACTACTAATTTGATGACGGTTAAGTCATGGGCATGTTTTCAAAGGAAAACTACTTATTTGATGACGGTAAAGTCATGGACACGTTTTCAAAGGAAAACTACTCAATTGATGACGGTTAAGTCATGTATATGTTTTCAAAGGAAAACTACGTATTTTATGACGGTTAAGTCATGAGAATGTTTTCAAAGGAAAACCACTTATTTTATGACGGTAAAGTCATAGGCATGTTTTCAAAGGAAAACTACTTATTTGATGATGGTTAATTCATGTATATGTTTTCAAAGGAAAACTACGTATTTTATGACGGTTAAATCATGGGAATGTTTTCGAAGGAAAACCACTTGTTTTATGACGGTAAAGTCATGGGCATGTTTTCAAAGAAAAACTACTTATTTGATGACGGTTAAGTCATGTATATGTTTTCAAAGGAAAACTACTTATTTTATGACGGTTAAGTCATGTCTAGTTTTTCGGGGAAAACTAACTGTCCTAAATTAACAAACTCTGTGAACTCACCAACCTTTGTGTTGACACTTTCAAGTATGTTTCTCAGGTAACCTTTAGCCATGGAGCGGTTGGAATAGGCTAGCTATAATTGGATAAATTCCTACTAGCTGGAAGGACATAGATTATCCGGTCTCAAGTCTGTCTTTGATCTAGAAGAACTTAGATCATTGTACTACTTAGTCTTAGTTTTTGTGTATGTATTCAAGTCTTAGAAATCACTATTACAGCTTCCGTTATCGTGTAATGAACCAATCGTTGCAACCTGTATTTATTTATTAAGTAAATAAATTTAGGGGTGTGACACCTTAAACCTTTTGTAAGAAGCAAAAGCAAGAAACAACCTTATAGCTTCAAGCCTAGCAACAGGCGCATAAACCTCGGTGTAATCAATTCCATCTTGTTGATTGAAACCTTGTATAACTAATCTTGCCTTATTTCGCACCACAACACCTCGATCGTCTTTCTTTCATTTAAACACCCACTTCGTACCAATTGGATACACACCTTTTGGAAGATCTACAAGATTCCAAACTTTAAGTTTGTCAAACTGAGCAAGTTCTTCTTGCGTGGCCTCTATCCAATTGTTATCACTTAAAGCCATTTCAACATTCTTTGGTTCGACCTGAGAAATAAAACAGGAATGTGAGCATACATCTAAAACACCAGTATATTTAAAACCTGTATACAAGCAAGTGTTGTCAAGAGTAGAACGCGTTAGCACTCCATCATGCAAATCCCCAATAATATTTGAAATCAGATGAGCTTTGAGTCCTTGATTGATGCAACCTCAAGAACCGGCAACACATCAACTTGAGTTGTATTTGATTGATAAGACAAATCTTGATTAACTAGAATCTCCGAGTCCAGATTTGTAGGAATCTCCCCCTGATCCGGTATCAAAGTAGAAGGTTCATCAACTATCAAAGGATCAGCAGAAGAATCTTGGAAAATAGCATTTTCATCTTCACTATCAGACTCTTGTGTTCCCGAATAAGAAGCAGCATTAGGATCTAGAGCAGATGTAGAAGGAACAGATGATTGTGGAACCGCAGTCGGTAGAAAACCACTATTCTGTGCATCCTGACATGAATCATATAATACAACAGCTTCCTCAGGAGAAATATCTTAAGGTAAATGAAAAGACTGGAATAAATTCTCATAATCAAAAGCCCAGTCTGGTCCAATCGCCATATGAGGTAAAGACCGATTAGAACAGTCAATATGAAACCATTCTTAAACCTGGCGAGTCTCTTTGTTATAAACCCTCTTGGTAGTAGAATTAGCAACATACCCTAGAAAGATCCCTTCAATCTGTAAGGCCCCAAACCCGGGAGGCCTCACTTGTTGGATTTACTCATTCACAAACAGTTATTAAACTTGAATATCAAATAGCGCAGTGGAAAATTTCATTAAAACATACTCATAACATTGTTCAACATGCGGAAGCGTAACATAGTCTAATACATAAACTAATCATAACGGGATGACAGTCTTCATGATCAACCGGGTAACTCTTCTCGCTTGCCAAGCATCACCATCCATCATCCATACCTGCCTTAACCTGAATGTGCATACTAAAAAGTCAGCCACGCTGGTGAGTTCCAGTTTTTTTCATTCGATTTAAGAAATGGTTCATCATTCAATAATTCATTAGGGTTTAACATCATGTATAAGAAAACAGGGCCTTTCATTCATCACTAAAACATTCAAACATTTATCATCATCATAAACACGTTGAACGGATCGTTCGTTTAAAACATTTAACATTCATTTAAGTCATACATTACTATCTAAATCTGTGTTACCATTCGTTCCGTCATTTTGTATTGTATTGCCCCTAAGGCTTAACTGCACGAAGACAGACAATACAATACATTCCGTCAATTCCCTTTTGTATTACCCCCAGGGCTTAACTGCACGAGAACCGACAATACCCATTTAGTTGCCCCTATGGCTCTCATGTCCATAAACCGACAACTTCCATCGACGACTATGGCTCACGGCCATAACACCGTCGGATCATAATATAACCTCCATAGGGTCACGTTAACCCCTGAGTAACCGTCGTTACTCACATACCAGTTGTACAACATCATAACCATTGGCAGGCCACCAAGACACTGCCCCTGTTGTTCTTATGGTAACTATGGCTCGCTGTCCATAATCTACCACAAGACTGGGAATTACATTCCCAGGCTTCATTCGTCAATTCCATCCATTCGACAGATTAGATTTGTAATGACTTCTTTAAAACCTTTGCCCTTTTTCTTTTCTTTTCATAAAACATATCATTCATTTTCAAAACCCTTTACCTTCATTTTAACCCATTTCTTTATAAACATTTCGTTCGTAAACATTCCATTCATAAAACTTTCTTTCCATAAACCGTTCATTCCAAATCATTTCATTGCGTAAACATAGTTTCATAAGCATCATTGCGTAAACATCGTTGCGTAAATCATCTTTTCGTATGTATGCACACCAGCCCGAAAACATTATTTTAAAACATTTAAAAGAGGGCTTCTAGAACTCACCTGATAAGCTAATCTGGGTTGTCCTAAACAAAGGTCCCACAACGTCACTTCCGGTCTGAATTGATTAGTTAAATACACATCAGACCAACTCCCGACTCTAACGGTTAAACCTTCTAAACATACCGACTTTACCTAGACAGCCTGATGCCTGCGCACTTAGCAAGTGCGCAGGGCCTTGCTCTTGCGTACTTCGCAAACCTCGCTTCATGCGTACTTGATAAGTACGCAGGACCCTCTTCCTGTGTACTTGATAAGTACGCAGGATCTACTTCCCCGCAAAAACCCTAACTTTCGCCTTCGGATCTGATCACGTCAAGATCCCGAACTTGTTTACAATCAAAACGTTTGCTTTTCATTAAGAAACTCAAAACTATGTTTTTCTTCTAGTTTCATCCGTAAAAACGTCACATTTTCGTCCAAAACCCGAACAACCCAAAAATGAACAAAAACTCAGATCTAGGTTGGATCGTTACCTGTATCGAGCTTCTGATTCGGAGGTTCCTCTCACGAGCTATGGAGCAACGCACTTCTTCAATCTTGGGCCGATCCGCTGACTTTCTCTCTCTACGGTTTCTCTCTCTAGAACTTGCAAATGAGAGAAATGTGGTGACTTAGGCTATTTATAGGGGAAGCTCCCCTCTGTTTGCCCTTTCAAGCCCGCCGGCCCATCCGGCTCAGCCCGTCATGCCTCATTCGTTTATTCTGTTATTATAATTGTCGTTTTATATTTTGGGATGTTACAAGTCTACCCCCCTTACAATAGGTTTCGTCCCCGAAACCTATCATAAGTCAAATAGTCGAGGGTACGACTCCCTCATTTCCGTCTCCGTTTCCCAAGTTGATTCCGATCCCTTTCGGTGCTTCCATTGGACTTTAACCAATGGAATAACTTTATTACGCAAACGCTTCTCCTTTCGGTCTAAGATGGCCACAGGTTCTTCGACGTAGTTCAGGCTGTTATCGATCTCGATGTCAGTAAGTGGTACGTAAGCCGATTCATCCGCCAAACACTTTTGCAAGTGTGATACATGGAAGGTAGAATGAATCCCACTTAACTCGTCAGGCAACTCCAACCGATAAGCGACTTCACCAACCCGTGCCATTATCCTGAATGGTCCGACAAACCTCGGACTTAACTTTCCTCTCTTCCTGAATCATATGATTCCTTTCTAGGGTGACACTTTCAACATTACTCTGTCCCCAACATCAAACTCAATAGGCCTTCGTCGTTTATCCGCATATGATTTCTGACGATCTTGTGCGGCCTTCATTCGTGCTTTGATTTGATCAAACCTTTCCGATGTTTCTCTTACAACTTCAAGACTTCCTAATTCCTTTTGTCCAATCTCACCCCAACAAACCGGGGTCCTGCATCTTCTCCCATACAATATTTCGTAAGGCGGCATGCCTATCGTCGTGTGCTAACTATTGTTGTAAGAGAATTCGGCTAATGGCAGATGACTGTCCCAACTGCCCCTGAAGTCGATAATACAAGCATGAAGCATATCTTCCAATGTCGGAATGGTCCTTTCGGACTGACCATCCGTTTGTGGGTGGTATGCCGTGCTGATATTAAGCCTCGTGCCCATTGCCTCGTGGAATCTTTTCCAGAACCTCGATGTGAATCGTGTGTCCCGGTCAGATACAATCGTCAAAGGCATCCCATGCCATGCTACTACTTCGTTAATAAATACTTCCGCTAACCTTTCCGACGAGAACGTCTCGCGAATAGGTAGGAAATGAGCACTATTCGTTAAACGGTCCACAATTACCCAAATGATGTCATGACCTTTAGCTGTGCGAGGTAGCTTGGTTATGAAGTCCATGGTAATGTGTTCCCATTTCCATTCCGGTATATCAAGAGGTTGAATCTTTCCATAAGGTTTCTAGTGTTCGGCCTTTACTTGTGAGCAAGTTAAGCACTTGCTTACATACTTTGTCACCTCATGTTTCATTCCAGGCCACCAGTATTCCTTCCTCAGATCTTGGTACATTAGTTGGTACCAGGATGGATAGAGTATCGAGACTTATGAGCCTCATCCAAGATTTTGGTTCTAAGCTCGCCACCCATAGGTATTCATACCTGTCCAAAACGTGTCCTAACACCAAGGGTGTTATATTCCAACTTGTCCTGTTGGCCAACCATTCTTTCCTTCTTTATGTTTTCTTCTTTCAGTGTTTCATCTTGAGCTCTTTCAATTTCCCTCATCACATCTGTCACACCCCGCCTGGGCGGAAACGCGAGGCGCGACTTTCACTGGTTTCCAAAGCATATGATTACCGCAAACACATACATGTAATTGGATACATAACTGAATTTAAAATATTTACATTACAAAATATCAAGTTGAGTTTACAAATGTTTAAGATTTCGCAAATATGACTCAAGACCATGAGTTATACAAGAGAAATCCTCCCAAAAGCCGTATCCACGTGCATGCATGTAACCTACATTGCTAACCTGATGACCACGTTCAATTTCCTGAAAACATACTTAAAACTGTCAACACGAGGTTGGTGTGTTCACAAGTTATTATAAAGAGTTATCATAAACCCAATGTTTAAATCTGATCTTTTTGCCGATCAAAACTCTTTGTTAAACCTGATCATTTTAACCTGATCAGTACTCTTTCGTATAAACCTGATCACTTTAACCTGATCAGAAATCTTTACTTTAAACCTGATCACTTTACCCTGATCAGAACTCTTTTGTGTAAAACCTGATCATTTTAACCTGATCAGAACTCTTTTGATAAACCTGATTACTTTACCCTGATCAGAACTCTTTTGTGTAAAACCTGATCAGAACTCTTTTGATAAACCTGATCACTTTACCCTGATCAGAACTCTTTTGTGTAAAACCTGATCATTTTAACCTGATCAGAACTCTTTTGATAAACCTGATCACTTTACCCTGATCAGAACTCTTTTGTATGTATTACCAATGAATATGATTACTAATCCGATCTATTGACCCCATTTGTAAGCTTGCAAGGAATACAAAATAGTATGTAATGTACGAGACCGTAACCAAACCCCAACTTTCTGTGCCTCCCCTCGCCTTTCTGCGAGTAAGACAATATGCGGTCATTCGGCCATTTTGACCCCTGGTTAGCGCGACTAACCATGACCGGAGGCGTCACCCCCAATAGTACTATTCATATAATCCCGGGCTAAATCCATAGCTAATGGTTACTAATTTATTACGAGGACTTTAAGCGCTTTATTGTTCCCTCAATACATACATACGGTCAGATCATTAGTTCCATTCATTTATACACAAAAGTCTTTTACAAGTATGTTTCCACCCCAAATCATTTCAAAAACTTAGAAAAAGGGGGATTAGTGAAACTCACCTCGACAGTATGAATGCTAGCAAATATTTGAATGACGGCAGATTCGCCTATCCGTATCCTAGTTACACAAGGATAACATACACGTTAAGACTACCCGTCTTAAACGCAAATTGTTCACTTGACTTAGCCGATCTGATTACTTTTGTTTTAATTATCTTTTTAGTTTTTCCAACCTTGTTTTGTTATGAAAATAGTTCTGAGTTACAGCCTTATGGGGCTAATAAACAGGTATCGAAACTTTCTTAGTTTCGATTGAACAGAACAGATGTCGAAACTTCCTAGTTTCGACAGGGCAAAACGGTTATCGAAACTCCTAGTTTCGATTGGCAAGAATAGTATCGAAACTACCTAGTTTCGATTGTACACAGGTATCGAAACTTCCTAGTTTCGATTGAGTAAATAGATATCGAAACTCCTAGTTTCGATAGAACAACCGGTATCGAAACTCCTAGTTTCGATTGAATAACTGGTATCGAAACTCCTAGTTTCGATCAATAGGTATCGAAACTCCTAGTTTCGATTGACTAACAGGTATCGAAACTATAGTTTCGATATCTGCACTTTGATTTACAGAATTCACTCTGTATATTTTTATGTTCAAATCTTGAGTTTGACACAGTTTTCTTGTTATCTTACTTGCGTTTGAACGATTTGTATGTTTAGTTACTGTTTTAAAGCAAATAATATGGATGGTATCGAGTTTTTACCTCAAACCGAGAATGGCGATCTTTAGAGAAAAACAGAGAAGTAGTCTTGAATCTTTTGCTAAGCTTTCTTCAAGAACACTTGAAATTCTCCTTATGACACCGAATTGTGGTGATTTTCGCTTTAAAACTGGACTTCGATTTGAAAGAGAATTGGGAATTTGCCGTAAGAAAAGAGAAGGTTTGAAAGGGATGGTGAAGTTTCGACTGAAGGGTATGGTTTTCATCTGAATCAAAGTGAATCAGGCAAGTGGGAGCATGGCTCCCCTGACTCTCGGCCAAGAAAGTCAAGAAGTGGGTTTGGGGTTAATGATAACAATTTTAATCATTAATTTATTAATGATATTAGTATCAATTATAGTTTTAAAGGGGTAATTTAATTCAGTTTCGATTCTTCGCGGGATTATAATTTTTTTAACCATTTTATGGCTCGTTGAAGAAAATATTAGAATCTTGGCTCAACGTAAATTTTGTGTAATATATATATATATATATTTTTCTGGTTATTTTATTTAACCATTTATGTTCGCATTAAGTCGGGTTATCCTGCTTACTTTTTCTAGTAACTCTTTACGGTTTACTAGACTTGGAATAAACTTCTTTGCTAGACTTCTTGACTTTACTTAGTCAAAATAAAATATCAGGAAATAATAATTATGAACGTGCGTTTATGAAATGTGGATATTGACCTGAAATGCTGGGTGTCACATTCTCCCCATGTTACAGAGAATTTCGTCCCGAAATTCAGTTCTTGTCACTCTGACTTGGTGTTTTTGTAAATAATGACGGGTACTTGGATTTCATTTTATCTTCCCGCTCCCACGTATACTCGGGGCCACGCTTTGAATTCCAACGTACCTTGACCAGCTTAACACGGCTGCGCCTTGTTCTCTGAACCTTCCAATCTGTGACTTCCATAGGTTCCTCAATGAAGTGCAACTTGTCGTCTATGTGAATCTCATCAGGCAGTATTATTAATGTCTCGTCTGATAAACACTTCTTGAGATTTGATACATGGAACGTATCATGTACATTGCTTAGTTCTTGTGGCAACTTGAGCTTGTAAGCTACAGGGCCAACCCTAGCCAATATTTCAAACGGTCCAACGTACCTAGGGTTAAGCTTGCCACGGTTGCCAAATCTTGCAACTCCTTTCCAAGGTGAGACCTTTAACATGACTTTGTCTCCTACTTGAAATTCTAAAGGTCTTCGTCTGTTATCCGCGTAACTCTTTTGTCTGTCACGGGCGGCCTTCAGACGATCCTTGATTTTGAAAATCTTATCTGTGGTCTCTTGAATAACTTCAGGACAGGTTAAATGTTTGTCGCCAACCTCTGCCCAACATAGCGGTGAACGACATTTTCGACCATACAAAGCCTCAAACGGAGCGGCTTTGATGCTGGTGTGGTAACTGTTATTGTATGAAAACTCAGCTAGTGGCAAATGAGTATCCCAATTTCCACCGAAGTCAATTGCACACGCACGGAGCATATCCTCTAAGGTTTGAATGGTTCTTTCACTTTGACCATTTGTTTGTGGGTGATATGCCGTGCTCATGTCAAGATGTGTGCCCATGGCTTCTTGTAATGATTTCCAGATTCTAGACACGAATCTGCTGTCTCTATCAGAGATAATAGAAATTGGTACTCCATGCCTAGCCACAATTTCCTTGATATAAAGTTTTGCAAGTTTCTCGGTTTTATCCGTTTCTTTGATGGGTAGAAAATGAGCTGATTTCGTCAAACGATCGACAATTACCCATATAGTGTCATACCCGCTCGACGTCTTGGGTAACTTTGTAATGAAATCCATGGAAATCTGTTCCCATTTCCATTGAGGTATCTCGGGTTGTTGTAACAATCCCGACGGTTTCTGATGTTCTGCTTTTACTTTTGAACATGTCAGGCATTTACCGACATAAATAGCAATTTCTCCTTTCATGTTTGGCTACCAGTATAATTCTTTCAGATCCTTATACATTTTATCCGAACCTGGGTGAATGGAGTACCTGGACTTGTGGGCTTCGTCCATAACCAACTCCCGTATGTTACCAAAACATGGCACCCAAATTCTATTCATGAAGTATAAAGTGTCATCTAACTTTGGTTCCAACTGCTTTATCATTCCTCGTAAAGCTTCGTTCTGACTGTTTTCTTCTTTGATTGCTTCTTGTTGTGCCATCCGAATTTGAGTCGTGAGACTCGTATGAATTGTCAATTCTAGGGCACGAACACGGAGTGTTTTAACTCGTTCTTTACGACTTAAGGCATCTGCTACGACGTTTGCTTTGCCAGGGTGATACTTGATATCACAGTCGTAATCATTCAGTAGTTCTACCCAACGACGTTGCCTCATGTTAAGTTCTTTCTGATTAAAGATGTGCTGGAGACTCTTGTGGTCTGTAAAGATAGTACATTTTGTACCGTATAAGTAATGTCTCCAAATCTTGAGTGCAAACACAACTGCACCCAATTCCAAGTCGTGGGTCGTATAATTTTTCTCATATACTTTTAGCTGTCTGGATGCATACGCTATGACTTTTTCTCTCTGCATCAATACACATCCCAAACCTTGGTGTGATGCGTCACAGTACACAATGAAATTGTCAGTCCCTTCGGGAAGGGATAGGATTGGTGCACTGCAAAGTTTTTGCTTCAGCAATTGAAAAGATGATTCTTGTTTAACAGTCCAATCAAACTTTTTGTCCTTCTGGGTTAACGTGGTCAAAGGCAAGGCTATCTTTGAAAAATTCTCGATGAATCGCCTGTAATATCCTGCCAAACCCAGAAATTGACGCACCTCAGTCGGAGTTCTTGGTGCTTCCCAGTTTTTGATAGCTTCAATCTTGGATGGATCCACATGGATACCCTTCTTATTAATGACATGTCCGAGAAAGTGAACCTCTTGGATCCAAAACTCACACTTAGAGAATTTAGCATAAAGCTTCTCATTCCTGAGTAGTTCCAAGATTAATTTCAAATGATATTCATGTTCCTCCTTGGTTCGTGAATATATCAATATGTCATCGATAAACACAATCACGAATTTATCCAAGTACGGCTTGCACACGCGGTTCATGAGATCCATGAAAACAGTTGGTGCATTAGTCAAGCCAAATGGCATAACTAGGAATTCGTAGTGACTGTAACGAGTCCTAAAAGCCGTTTTTGGTATGTCTTCTTCCTGAATTTTCAGTTGATGATACCCTGATCGTAGATCAATTTTAGAATAGAAACTGGAACCTTGAAGTTGATCAAACAAATCGTCTATTCGAGGAAGAGGATACCGGTTTTTGATTGTTAGCTTGTTCAATTCCCGGTAATCAATGCACATTCTAAAGGTTCCATCCTTTTTCTTTACAAATAGGACCGGAGCTCCCCATGGTGAGAAACTCGGTCTTATGAAACCTTTGTCAAGTAATTCTTGTAGTTGGCTCGACAGTTCCTGCATCTCGGAAGGGGCTAGACGATACGGAGATCGTGCAACTGATGCGGCTCCTGGTACTAGGTCGATCCGAAACTCGACTTGTCTTGATGGTGGTATTCCTGGTAAGTCTTCGGGAAATACTTCCGAATAATCTCTGACGACTGGTATGTCCTCAAGTCGACGTTCTTCGGGTTTCTTCTCGACGATGTGAGCCAGGAATGCACAATAACCCTTACGTAGATACTTATAAGTTTTCATGCAGTTTATCGTTTTTAACATCGTTATACACCTTTCGCCTTGAATTGAAAGAATTTCTCCGCTTGGTAGGGGAATACGTACAATCTTCTCGAAGCATACTATCTCGGCACGATTCTTGGTTAACCAATCCATACCAATAACAATATCAAAACTCCCTAACTCGACGGGTAGAAGGTCTATACTGAATGTACGGTTTTCTAAACATAAAGTACAACCCCTAAAGACCTCTCCGGTTTCTATTAATTTCCCATTTGCTAATTCAATTGTATAACGTTGATCTAGTTTGCTGGCCTTAATACCGAGTAAAGATTTAAAATCATTCGACACAAAGCTCATATCCGCACCCGAATCAAAAAGTACAGAGGCATAGTGATTATTTATCGGGAACGTACCAGTGACGATGTTCGGGTCCTGGCGTGCGTCCCTTGCACCCATCACAAATGCCCTCCCTGGTGCATGGGCGTTGTTCTGATTCTTCCACTTGGGACAATCCTTCTTGAAGTGTTTTAGATCACCACATACAAAACATCCCGGTTTGATTTTCCCCAATCGGTTGTTAGTTCGACAAGCTTGAGTGGTGTGACCAAATTTGTCGCATTTTCCACACTTGATGCAAACACCGGCATGATGATTTCCACACCTCTTACATCTCGGTAGGCCCCTATCATACTCCTTTCTTTCCACTGTGTTGGCTGCAAAAGCCTTCACAGTTCCTTGTTTCTTAAACTCTTGTTTTCCAGATTTGTTACTTGAATTTCCCATCCATTTTCTTTTCTCCCCAGATCTACCTTCCTCATTCTCCTTCCTCACAAACAATTCATTACGTACTGCATCATCCTTTAGTTTGAATGCTAAAGTTATAGCACTCTTGGCATCTATTGGATTAGATGATGTTACCATGCTACGAATTTGAGGCGCAAGTCCCCACAGATACCTCTCCACACGCTTATGTTCTGGTGTGACCATATGCAGTACCAGAAGTGCCAATTCATTGAAGCGGTCGGTGTATCCCGCTACATCATCTCCTATCATCTGTAGGTTCCACATCTCAGTTTCAATCTTTTGCAATTCGTTCCGAGGACAGTATTCCTCAATCATCATGTTTTTCAAATCTTCCCAAGACAATTGGTACGCTGTCTCTCTCCCCAAAGTCTTCATTTGAGTATTCCACCAAGTTAAAGCTTTATCAGTGAGCGTGCAGGTAGAATACTTCACTACGCAATCAGCGGTGCATTCACTTATATCAATCACCGACTCCATATGTTCTATCCATCTCATTAGTCCTACTGCACCCTCGGTGCCATTAAAACTGCGGGGTTTGCAGGATAGGAAGGCCTTGTAGGTACACTTCCTATTTGGAGCATCTACAGGATCACAAGTCATAACGTCATTAATTCGGATCATGACTATGTGTTAGGCTTATTTATTTATTTTTATTTTTTTTATTTTTATTTTTTTTACCTCCGGAACCTCCTGCTGTACCGCTACCCCCTGCGGTACCGCTACCTCCTGCACCTCCTCCGCTATTTCGGTTTGCTTCATACTGCTCTATAGCGGCAGCTACTCGCTGTGCTATTAGTTGTTCCATGTTTGGGGAAATTGTCTCGTTGTTGTCACCAGTAGTGTTACGGGGTGTCCCACGCTTAGGTGCCATGACGTTCTTTCTAACATGTCAATTAAAAAGAAACAACATCATATATCAATAATGATAGATCATGACATAAGGATACCACAACATCAAACATGAACAACTATCATTACAACATAAACCATTACATACATAGTCAAAACATACATAGTACATTGTTCCCAAAAGACGAGGATACAAAAGAGATGGGTTCACATGACCTCATCAGTACTAACGTTTTAAACTACATAATGTACTATGGGCACAACCCGCCCATAATAGGTTTAAAAGAAGAAGTGGGGGTACAACCCAATCATCATGGCAAGTCCTGCCATGACAAAGCTAGCTCTTGCCACAAATTCTACAGCCAAAGACCTCTCCTCCAGCGCCTCCACCATGTCTCGGACCGTGAGAGTGAACTGCCAGTCCATATCAGCTCTCAACTCGAGGTAGTCAGTGGCACTCTGTATGTCTCGAGTGCTATCCTCCAGAGTCTGTACTCGAGATCCGAGCCCTTGACGTAAGCGCCTGGTTGCATCCTCCTGTGCCCGAATATCATCTAGGAGATCATCAAGACGCTCCTCATGCGTACGAACGCGAGCTACCAAGGTAGGCACAGTGAGCTCTATGGCTTCCCCAGTGTGGGGTAGGGGTGTTGGGGAGTTAGAAGACTCTCCAAGCTCAAAGGTAGATGGGATGCTCTCCATCTCCCTCCAACGTGCCAGGGTACGAGGCATCCAACGGATGGTTCCCACGGTAGGGTGGTAGTAGGGTCGTTGCCTCGGTGGTTCCTCATCGGTCTCCAAGTCTTTCGGGTCATGGGCTGCCAGGTTTCTCTTGCGTGGAAGTCGAACCTTCTTCTTAGCACTTTGCACCTTAACTGGTCCTCCGCTTTTCTTTCGGTAGACGATGGGCGGTTCTCCCAGGGCGACATTGGGTGGTGTCGAGCTGCGAACTTGTACTCGATTTTTAGGGCGTGAGGCGGAAAGTTCCTCGTTGGATTCAGAGTCAGAGACGGGGTCAGAGTGTGAATGTGACGACATACTTGTGACTACAATATCCACATGACATGATGACTGGTTATGCAATGCTTATGCAATGAAAACATTTTAGTGAGTCATTCCAATTATAGACTAGGTTCCGTTTTAGACACCTAGTTCGCTATAATCAATGGCTCTGATACCAAGTTCTGTCACACCCCGCCAGGGCGGAAACGCGAGGCGCGACTTTCACTGGTTTCCAAAGCATATGATTACCGCAAACACATACATGTAATTGGATACATAACTGAATTTAAAATATTTACATTACAAAATATCAAGTTGAGTTTACAAATGTTTAAGATTTCGCAAATATGACTCAAGACCATGAGTTATACAAGAGAAATCCTCCCAAAGCCGTATCCACGTGCATGCATGTAACCTACATTGCTAACCTGATGACCACGTTCAATTTCCTGAAAACATACTTAAAACTGTCAACACGAGGTTGGTGAGTTCACAAGTTATTATAAAGAGTTATCATAAACCCAATGTTTAAATCTGATCTTTTTGCCGATCAAAACTCTTTGTTAAACCTGATCATTTTAACCTGATCAGTACTCTTTCGTTTAAACCTGATCACTTTAACCTGATCAGAAATCTTTACTTTAAACCTGATCACTTTACCCTGATCAGAACTCTTTTGTGTAAAACCTGATCATTTTAATCTGATCAGAACTCTTTTGATAAACCTGATCACTTTACCCTGATCAGAACTCTTTTGTGTAAAACCTGATCACTTTAACCTGATCAGAACTCTTTTGATAAACCTGATCACTTTACCCTGATCAGAACTCTTTTGTGTAAAACCTGATCATTTTAACCTGATCAGAACTCTTTTGATAAACCTGATCACTTTACCCTGATCAGAACTCTTTTGTGTAAAACCTGATCATTTTAACCTGATCAGAACTCTTTTGATAAACCTGATCACTTTACCCTGATCAGAACTCTTTTGTATGTATTACCAATGAATATGATTACTAATCCGATCTATTGACCCCATTTGTAAGCTTGCAAGGAATACAAAATAGTATGTAATGTACGAGACCGTAACCAAACCCCAACTTTCTGTGCCTCCCCTCGCCTTTCTGTGAGTAAGACAATATGCGGTCATTCGGCCATTTTGACCCCTGGTTAGCGCGACTAACCATGACCGGAGGCGTCACCCCCAATAGTACTATTCATATAATCCCGGGCTAAATCCATAGCTAATGGTTACTAATTTATTACGAGGACTTTAAGCGCTTTATTGTTCCCTCAATACATACATACGGTCAGATCATTAGTTCCATTCATGTATACACAAAAGTCTTTTACAAGTATGTTTCCACCCCAAATCATTTCAAAAACTTAGAAAAAGGGGGATTAGTGAAACTCACCTCGACAGTATGAATGCTAGCAAATATTTGAATGACGGCAGATTCGCCTATCCGTATCCTAGTTACACAAGGATAACATACACTTTAAGACTACCCGTCTTAAACGCAAATTGTTCACTTGACTTAGCCGATCTGATTACTTTTTTTTTAATTATCTTTTTAGTTTTTCCAACCTTGTTTTGTTATGAAAATAGTTCTGAGTTACAGCCTTATGGGGCTAATAAACAGGTATCGAAACTTTCTTAGTTTCGATTGAACAGAACAGATGTCGAAACTTCCTAGTTTCGACAGGGCAAAACGGTTATCGAAACTCCTAGTTTCGATTGGCAAGAATAGTATCGAAACTACCTATTTTCGATTGTACACAGGTATCGAAACTTCCTAGTTTCGATTGAGTAAATAGATATCGAAACTCCTAGTTTCGATAGAACAACCGGTATCGAAACTCCTAGTTTCGATTGAATAACTGGTATCGAAACTCCTAGTTTCGATCAATAGGTATCGAAACTCCTAGTTTTGTGTAATATATATATATATATATATATTTTTCTGGTTATTTTATTTAACCATTTACGTTCGCATTAAGTCGGGTTATCCTGCTTACTTTTTCCAGTAACTCTTTACGGTTTACTAGACTTGGAATAAACTTCTTTGCTAGACTTCTTGACTTTACTTGGTCAAAATAAAATATCAGGAAATAATAATTATGAACGTGCGTTTATGAAATGTGGATATTGACCTGAAATGCTGGGTGTCACAACATCTGATGTCACCACCAACTGGCAAGCTTTCACTCTAATAGGAGCAGGCACATCCTTTCGGCTTAGAGCGTTTGCCACCACGTTTGCCTTTCCAGGATGGTATATGATTTCACAGTCATAGTCTTTCAATAGTTCCAACCATCGTCTCTTCCTCATATTAAGTTCCCTTTGTTCGAAGAAGTACTTCAAACTTTTGTGGTCGAAGTAAATAGTAAACTTCACCCCGTGCAGGTAGTGCCTCCAGATTTTCAATGCGAATATGACAGCAGCAAGTTTCAAATCGTGAGTCGGATAATTAGCTTCGTGAATCTTCAACTGCCGTGACGCATACGCGATCACTCTCTCGCGTTGCATCAACACGCATCCCAATCCCTGACCCGAAGCGTCAGAGTATAACACTAAGTCTTCATTGCCCTTAGGAAGGGCCAAGACTGGGGCTTTGGTTAGCTTCTCCTTCAACTCCTTAAACGCCTCGTCCTAGGTCGAACCCAATTCGTACTTTACCTCCTTCCGAGTCAACTTTGTCAATGGCGAAGCTATTTTTGAGAAATCCTGGATGAATCTCCAATAGTAGCCTACCAATCCCAAGAAACTGCGGATTTCAGTTGGCGTCTTAGGAATATTCCATTCCCTTACCGTCATTATCTTTGCTGGGTCAACCATAATGTCGTTCGGGTTAATGACATGACCTAGGAATTGGACTCCCTAAGCCAGAGCGCACATTTGGAGAACTTAGCATACAACTTTTCCTTCTTCAGAGCTTCCAACACCTCCTTTAAGTGACATGCGTGATCACCCTCATTCTTAGAGTAGATGAGGATATCATCGATGAACCCATTTACCGATCGGTCCAGCATTGGTCGACAAACCCTATTCGTCAAATCCATGAACGTTGCCGGGGCGTTCGTCAATCCAAAAGACATTACGCGGAACTCGAAATGTCCATAACGCATGCGAAATGCGGTTTTCGGTATGTCTTCTTCCTTCACCTTCAACTGATGGTACCCGGATCGAAGGTCGATTTTTGAGAACCAACTTGCGCCTTGCAATTGATCGAACAGGTCGTCGATCCTTG
The DNA here is from genome assembly GCA_023525975.1 of Smallanthus sonchifolius. NCBI lineage: Eukaryota > Viridiplantae > Streptophyta > Magnoliopsida > Asterales > Asteraceae > Smallanthus > Smallanthus sonchifolius. The sequence goes on from CM042045.1 coordinate 34,173,863, forward strand.
GTAAAGGGTACTTGTTCTTCACCGTTCGTTTGTTCAACTCGCGATAATCAATATACATTCTCATCGAACCATCCTTCTTCTTCACAAACAACACCGGAGCACCCCAAGGCGAGATGCTCAGTTGTATAAATCCCTTCTCAAGTAGTTCGTCTAATTGGGTCATAAGTTCTTTCATTTCCACTGGTGCTAGTCGATATGGAGCCTTAGCCACGGCCTTAGCCACGGGCTGGGCATCTGGTACTAATTCGATTCGAAATTCAATCTCTCTGTCGGGTGGTATCCCAGGCAAATCATCTGGAAACACCTCCGGTACTCGCGTACCACGGTTACATCGTCTAGTTCCTTCACTTCTTTACACTTGTCAATTACGTACACCAGATAAGCCACGCATTCATGTCTCAAGTAATTTGTTGCCTTAATCATCGAGATAACGTTTGGCATCGGGGCGTCACGATCTCCAAAGACCTCGACTTTGCTACCATCCGGAGCCTTGAGTCAGATTATCTTTCGTTTACATATGATTTATGCTTCGTTGACAGTTAACCAATCCATACCTAACACGACATCAAACCCTCCCAAAACCATAACAAACAATCTGACAGGGAACCTATGACCTTCTATTTTTATCGTGGAGTTGTCAACTACATCGGTCACTCTCGCAGTTCTACCCTCAGCGGTTTCTACGCTAAAGGCCCTTTCTAGCTTACTGAAAGTATACTTCACTCGTTTATAGAAAGTCGCAGATATAAAACTCTTACTGGCACCCGAATCAAATAACACAGAAACAAAAGTGTTGTCAAGGATGAACGTACCTGACGCCACATCTGGATCTGCCCTGGCTTGGTCTTGCGTCAACGCGTATGCACGAGTCTTTGCTCGGGGCCTCTCTTCTCTCTTCTTCGGGCCTTTCCCTTTCCCGGCTTCACCCATTCTGGGCTTGGTGCATTCCCGGCTCATATGACCATTCTCTCCACAGTTGTAGCATTTGAATAGCTGGGGACATTCACGTGCGTAGTGTTCGGTTTTGCCGCATTTAAAGCATAGATTTGACCCTAACCGACATTCACCCGCATGTCTTACCCCACATCTTCCACAGACTGCCGTCTCGCCTACCCTGGCCTGTTTGTCCCGAGCCCCAAACAACTTCCCAGCCGATCGCTTAGCAGGGAAACTCGGCTTCTTCTTAGGCTCTTCAATGGCAACGACATTCAGCGCCAGATCATCGAATACCACGCCGCTCAGTTCTATTACCGAATAGGTCGTAGGGGCGTTTGCCTTAACATAGGTGCGGACCTGGTCCGGCAGCCCTTGAATGTAACAGGAAATCTTTCTTTCCTCAGTCGTGATAAGGTGTGGCACCAGACTTGCTAGTTCATTGAACCGTGTGGTGTACTGCCGGTGCGTCATGCTCCCGGCCTTAATCCCCTGAAATTCCCTTTCTACCTTTTCGATCTCATTCCTTGGATAGAAATTCTTGATCACCAAAGATTTCAAATCAGACCACATCATCACATCCACAGTCTCGTCCCCTTTGGCTTGACGTACACCTTCCCACCAATGGGATGCTTCCTCTCTCAAGGAGTTAGCAGCAAATTTCACAACTTGATTTGCTCGACACTCTCTCAGACGGATGGTGGCTTCCATACGTATCACCCAGTCAAAAGTAGCCACCTCGTCCTTCTTCCCAGTCAGGACCGGTGGGTTACATGCCTTAAAGGACTTATAGTCGCAACCACGGTTAAGCGGTGCGTTGATTTCCTCAGTGTTCGGGGTACCAACCGCCGTGTTAGACCCACCCGTCTCACTAGCCTTCTTTAACGCTTCTGCCAATAGTCCTGGCAGGGAAACCTTCATCAACTCTGTGAACTCGCGTGCCAGAGCCGCTCTCACTTCTGGTTCAAAAGTGAATTGTTGTTCTCCGACATGAGTCGGCTCAGTCCCGTGCACACTAACTTCTGGCTCAGTGTGAATACTTCCTTCTTCACTGTACTCCTGACGTGTAGGGGTCCTGCCGCGACAACCGTTACGACCACCGGTACGTCCCCCACCACGCCTTCCGTTTCCTCTTCTTGCCATTTCGTTCTATAAGACAAGAATCCAATGTCATCACGCTAGTTAACAAATAAAATTCAACAAGCACTGTAAGATGTTAATATACACTGGCCATCTGCAATTAACCATCACACCACCTTTCGATTTCTATTTGACCACCTTTGTGATTCCATCAGAACACAAGTCCATACCTAACCCTATCTAAGGCATACTATATATGTAAATATATACTACCTTCATACCTGATGCTGTGGCTCGAGTTACCCGTACTGGCATCCGCTTTCGGTCCCATTCACAGTTTAAGTTCAGACACTGGGAGTGTTCGAATTTCTCAAAGTATTGCTCTGATACCAACTTGTAAGGCCCCAAACCTGGGAGGCCTCACTCGTTGGATTTACTCATTCACAAACAGTTATTAAACTTGAATATCAAATAACGCAGCGAAAATTTTCATTAAAACATACTCATAACATTGTTCAACATGCGGAAGCGTAACATAGTCTAATACATAAACATAACATAAACTAATCATAACGGGATGCCAGTCTTCATGATCAACCGGGTAACTCTTCTCGCTTGCCAAGCATCACCGTCCATAATCCATACCTGCCTTAACCTGAATGTGTATACTAAAAGTCAGCTACGCTGGCGAGTTCCAGTTTTTTTCATTCGATTTAAGAAATTGTTCATCATTCAATAATTCATTAGGGTTTAACATCATATATAAGAAAACAGGGCCTTTCGTTCATTACTAAAACATTCAAACATTTATCATCATCATAAACACGTTGAACAGATCGTTCGTTTAAAACATTTAACATTCATTTAAGTCATACATTACTATCTAAATCTGTGTTACCATTCGTTCCGTCATTTGTATTGTATTGCCCCTAAGGCTTAACTGCACGAAGACCGACAATACAATACATTCTGTCAAATCCCTTTTGTATTGCCCCCAAGGCTTAACTGCACGAGGACCGACAATACCCATTTAGTTGTCCCTATGGCTCTCATGTCCATAAACCGACAACTTCAATCGACGACTATGGCTCACGGCCATAACACCGTCGGATCATAATATAACCTCCATAGGGTCACGTTAACCCCTGAGTAACTGTCGTTACTCCCATACCAGTTGTACAACATCATAACCATTGGCAGGCCACCAAGACACTGCCCCTGTTGTTCTTATGGCAACTATGGCTCGCTGTCCATAATTTACCACAAGGCTGGGAATTACATTCTCAGACTTCATTCGTCAATTCCATCCATTCGACAGATTAGATTTGTAATGACTTCTTTAAAACCTTTGCCCTTTTTCTTTTCTTTTCATAAAACATATCATTCATTTTCAAAACCCTTTACCTTCATTTTAACCCATTTCTTTATAAACATTTCGTTCGTAAACATTCCATTCATAAAACTTTCTTTCCATAAACCGTTCATTCCAAATCATTTCATTGCGTAAATATAGTTTCATAAGCATCATTTCGTAAACATCGTTTCGTAAATCATCTTTTCGTATGTATGCACACCAGCCCGAAAACATTATTTTAAAACATTTAAAAGAGGGCTTCTAGAACTCACCTGATAAGCTAATCTGGGTTATCCTAAACAAAGGTCTCACAACGTCACTTCCGATCTGAATTGATTAGTTAAATACACATTAGACCAACTCCCGACTCTAACGGTTAAACCTTCTAAACATACCGACTTTACCTAGACAGCCTGATGCCTGCGCACTTAGCAAGTGCGCAGGGCCTTGCTCTTGCGTACTTCGCAAACCTCGCTTCATGCGTACTTGATAAGTACGCATGATCCTCTTTCTGCGTACTTGATAAGTACGTAGGACCCTCTTCCTGTGTACTTTATAAGTACGCAGGATCTGCTTCCCCGTAAAAACCCTAACTTTCGCCTTTGGGTCTAATCACGTCAAGATCCCGAACTTGTTTACATTCAAAACGTTTGCTTTTCATTAAGGAACTCAAAACTATGTTTTTCTTCCAGTTTCATCCGTAAAAACGTCACATTTTCATCCAAAACCCGAACAACCCCAAAACGAACAAAAACTCAGATCTAGGTTGGATCGTTACCTGTATCGAGCTTCTGATTCGGAGGTTCCTCTCACGAGCTATGGAGCAACGCACTTCTTCAATCTTGGACCGATCCGCCGACTTTCTCTCTCTACGGTTTCTCTCTAGAACTTGCAAATGAGAGAAATGTGGTGACTTAGGCTATTTATAGGGGAAGCTCCCCTCTGTTCGCCCCTTCAAGCCCGCCGGCCCGGCCCGTCATGCCTCATTCGTTTATTCTGTTATTATAATTGTCGTTTTATATTTTGGGATGTTACACAATCGCCTTAGCACTGAACTTGGTTGGGACATCTCGAACTTTCAAAAGGGTGCATGGATTACCAAAAGGTAGTAAATATTCCAGATTCGGCTTATGATTATTAAGCAACTCATAGCATGTCTTGTTGTGTCGCTTAACAGTCAAGACTCGGTTCAAAACGTGACACGCAGTATTCACAGCTTTAGCCCAAAAAGTTACTGGAAGCTTAGAATCAGCATGCATCGTAAGTGCAGTTTCAACTAAAGTCCTGTTCTTTCGTTCAGCAACCCCATTTTGTTGAGTACATATGGCGCACTGAATTCATGATGAATTCCCTTTTGAAGACAGAATAAACCCATCTTGCTATTCTTAAACTCACTGTCATTGTCACTCCTAATTCTTCTGACCTTCTGTTTGAACAAATTCTCTAAACCCAGGATTAAGAATTGTACCAACTCGGTGGTTTCTGCTTTAGAAGCAAGGAACTTAACCCATGAAAATCTAGAGAAATCATCTGTTACTACCAGACAGTAAGATTTACCGCCAATGCTCCTTATACTAATCGGTCCAAACAAATCCATATGCAACAGCTCCAAAGTAGTTACAATAGAATTCTTTGTCTTAAATTTGTGGGACTTCTTGTGTTGTTTCCCCTTCTTGCAAGGAATACAGTCATCAGGAACTGAAAATTTCATTTTCGAAACACCAAAAACCAGATCATTCTTCACAAGATAATTCATTTTTCGATAATTGATGTGAGCAAGTTTCCTGTGCCTCAAAATAGAATCCGACTCAGACGCCTTGGAGAGTAGACATGTAGGAATTGAATTCGTAGTAGTAGCAACACTCATGTCTAGGACATGTGTGTCATTTCTCCTTGGAGCCTTCATCAGAATCTATTCGTCAGGAATCACAAAGCCCGGTTTCAAGATATAACACTTAGAATCATTGAATTGAAACGAAAATTTCTTGTCACACACTTGAGATACTCTTAAAAGATTATGTTCAAGTTGCTCCACATAGTTCACTTACTCAAATTTGACTTTTTCGTTCTTTAAAGTACCCTGACCAGTTATGTACCCGTCGACAAAACCACCATCAATATTAATCACATCTTACAACAAACGAATATTCCCTGTCATAAGTCGAGAACAACCACTATCCACATACCACGTATTGTTGATAGTCCTCCTTGGTTGTCCCTACATAAACAAAGAAAATCGGTTAGAAATTGGAACCCAAGCCATTGTGGTCTTGGGTCGTCCAGATGGATCAAAATAAACAACTTCAAGCAATTCACAATCAACATTGTCATCAACCTTTGGAACATAAGATTTACAATTAGACCTTCTCAAAGAAGACATAGTTTGATTTATTGGAAAAACATTATTAGATTTATGATTATCAGATTCAGGTATTTCCAAAAATTTCTTTAGTTTTCTGTTACGTCTTCTTCGTTGTGGTCTAGAAAGTTTGACCTCAGGTTGAGACTCTTTTGGAATTCCAACATGTGGAATCTCAAACTTCTTTTGAAAAACAACGGGTTTAAAAATACGCTTATCATGTTGCTTAAATCCCAAAGATTTAGCAAATGATTGAAAAGGCATATTCTTTTCAACACTAGACGTTGGCTTTTCCCCATTTTGTCTTTTCAGAATCGTCACCACTTGTTTTTATGAGGGATCACTCTTTAATTTGCCTTGATTCTTATAAGGACAGTGAATCAGAATATGACCAGCCTCATTACAGTGAAAACAAACTCTTCTATCTTGATGATTTCTGATATAAGGAGCTTTTCTTGAATTTGATGACCCGTCTGACGAACAAGCCTCAGAAGATTTTTCTGAACAATTGACTGGCTTCTTTGGAACAAAAACTTGTTTAGTCACCGTTGATGAATTCTTCTTCTGATAACCAGCAGCAACAAAACCACTTGATTGTAACATTTTGGAAAGTTTAGGTTCAACTTTCACCTTATCTGGTTCTGTTAAAATGCATCTATCATGGGTAACATTTTTCTCTACCTTTGGTTCATCAATTTGCACTTCCTTTGGAATGCCTTCAACCTTATTATCATCAAAAACCTCATCCTCATCCTCAGAATCATAGATCATATCTTCACAAGTTACTGGATTTACTTTCAACACTGTCTTTGGATAAATTTCCTCTTCATGAATAATTTCTGGTTCAACCACATAATTTGCATTGAATGTTGGAGGAACAAATCCAATTCCAGCAACCCTCTTAGTAGGAACAGCATTAGCATTAAAGTAATCCAATACCACAGATGAATTTTCAAAGTTTTCCAGCTTTCTATGTAATTTGATCACTTCATATTCTTTATCAGAAATTTCTTTGTTCTTCTGAGCGACAATTTCATTTCGCTTCTCAATCTCAGCATAAGCCATATCCAGATGATATGCTTGTTCCTTATATTTCAATCCCAAAGAGTTCAAATCTCTTTTCAAAGACTCAATTATATCTATACACAATTTATCATTATCTTTCAATTTTTGATTAACTGAATGCATTGATTTCATATCACAAATGTGTTATCATCAATTACTTTTTTCATTTTATCTTTTAGACTTATGCAAATTGAGCAATAAATGTGACAGACAGAATCTTTTACCTTTGAAGGATCTGACATATCTGCCATTAAGACTTTTGCAATCGGAATACTTTCAGAATCAGCACCATCTGAAGATTTTTGAGTTAAAACAATATCATCTTTAGATACACCAGATGCAATATCAGATTCAACATTATGTACTTGATCACGCTCTTCATCAGCACTAGGAAAACTTTCACCATCACTTGAGCTATCATCATCATCAGTTGACTCTTTAGATTTTGTATAATGAATCTCAGCTACAGACGCTTGACTTACCAAACCAACCAAATCTTCAAGATGAATACCCCAGTCGTAATTTTCATCATTCTGAGCAACCAAAGCAGATGATGCAGATGCATGATGAGAATTTCCAGATCCAAAGGAGCCATGTGACTGATTACGATTGTTCTGAAAGTTATTAGGCTTCTTCTGAGAATCAAATTCAACTTTCGGTTTCACACATTCTTTGGCAAAATGACCATACTCCTGACAATTATAGCAACGAACTTTGGTTTTATCAAATCCCATACGTGAACGACTGTTAGACCTAATATACTTTCTTCCACTCTTCTTCAAAAAATCCTTTGCTTGTCGCCTCAGCATAGCCATGTTCCATTGAATGTTCATCTCTTCCAGATCAACAGGATCAATCTATCTGAAATCCTCCTCAATAACATCTGAATCATGAATCTTTCCTCTAATAAAATTTTCATAAGAAGCCATAAAGGAAGAAAACATCGCTAAATAATCATCAGCAACTCTTTGATTCATATTATGTGTTCCAGATGATGAAGAAGTTGTATTTGCAGAGAAACTTCAATGACTTGGAACCCCAGAACAATGATCATGAGAAACATCTTGAGTATCACCAGAAAAGAACGCAACCGCTGCACCAGTTTTGCCAGAAGACTTAGCAAAATACATTGAAGGATCTTGAATATGCTCCATATTGGTTTCCTTCTTCATATTCAAATCATGTGATTGAATCTTGCCAAGAACCTCTTCAAGAGACATAGTTTTATATTTGACATTCTCTTTTATCAAAACCGTATACACATCAAATTTAGATGGTAATACCTCCAAAAACTTATCATTTATCTCTTCAGTCTCATAAACCACTGAAGCACTTGACAACTCACTCAGCAAATGATAGAATCTTGTTGCAAGATCATCTAAAGATTCATTTTGAAAGTGCTTGAATACTAAGAACTGCTTCTTCAGTAATTCTTTTTGGCTTTTCTTAACATCCAAACTACCTTCATACCGCTTTTGCAACGCTTCCCACAATTGTTGAGAAGTCCTGAATTGTTTAAAGCTGTGATAAATTTCTTTAGGAAGAGACATTGAGATACTAGCCATTGCCTTCTTTTCTCTATCAAACAATAATTTTTCTTCTGTGGTTAACGCAAATACTGATTTAGGAACATCATCCTTTCCCATCCAAGTATATGCCAGATGAGTATAACCTTCCAAGATTGGAATCCATAAACTTGTATCAGTAAAAGATCGATCTTTCCAGTTAGAATAATCTGCAAGACTTAACAATTTGGGCGGTTTCTGATATGTACCAATCTCGTTGTCGTAATTTAACATATTAGTCACTTGCACCATATTTGCCATTTTCAGAAAAAAATTTCCAAGTGTTGAACAAAAATCCCCTTAGGCGAAGATAATAAGTTCGCTTCACAACCAAACAAGCGAACTTGATAAGTTCGCTTACCCAAGAAACTCCAGTAAGTTCGCCTACTGATTAAGTTCGCCTACTAAGTTCGCTTAAACTGAGAGAAGCGAACTTAATAAGTTCGCTTGCTAAGTTCGCCTGCAACAATTTTCAGCAAGTTCGCTTACAGCAGCTGAAACAAACACAGCAAGAACTTTAACCCAAACACGAACAAACATCACCAAAAATCGTCATTTCTCACAGATTAGAAGGAATTTGTATAGGTCCTCATGGCACTTCTACGGATCGTTCTCGTGATAAGACGTGTCGTTAACTCGGAGTGCGGAATCCACCGAATCAACGATTGCATACACAAAAGACAATAGAGACAATCAAGTAAATAACATTCACGCTTGTATTCCAATTCTCAATAGAGTTTACAGACTCAATCAGACCAAATCGTACAACTCTGTTCTGTTTTTTTATTCTCTTTCAAACTGACTCTGTAAACCCTATTTATAGACATCTGACCTGCATTAGGCAAACTTAACAAGTTTGCCTCTAACAGACTAAGCGAACTTAACAAGTTCGCCTCAGATAGACTTAAGCGAACTTAACAAGTTCGCCTCTGTTAGACTAGGCGAACTTAACAAGTTCGCCTCTAGCATAACTTGCATAAACACTTAGAACATTTTACATTACAAAAACATAAAGACATTAGATCTAAACTATTACAAAGCTTTTGTCATTACAAACTATGTCCTAACAGACTCCCCCCTTGACAATAGCTTGATCTTTAGTCTTCTGTCTTTATGATGAGCTCTTCCAATTATCCGGTAATCTGCTGCCTGCATGCACTCCATATCTTCTACATACCTCCAACACTCTCTTGTACTGCAACCCTTGTTCTTTCCATTCATCAATGTACATGATCTCATTCTTTCTCAACGTCCTCTGATCTTTCTTTGAAAAGTTAATAAGATTCATTGCGTCAAAGAAACACACAATGATCTTATTGTCTTTATCTTCAATCCTTGCTTCACCAGTATTAACATCGACATACCACCATTTCATATTCCCAAGGAAATCTTGAGGAATCTTCTTCAATGGTATTTTGTGTACAACACGTACTGGTTTGAATTTGTACTTCCAGGTCACTTTCCCAGTCTTTTGATCTATGTTCTTCACTCTCTTTCCTTTTTGAGGCTTTAGCCTTTCATACTTCCCCGAACCACCTTCTCTCTTGATCAGATTTGCAATTACATCAGCTAAACCAAACTTGGATCTATTAATAAGTGGCTTTGAAGCTAGACCATTCATTTCACACCTTGGCAAGGTATTGAAATACTTGATCCTCGGCTTTAAGTACTGAACACCATCAGATCTTTTAATAGCAAATAATTTTGTGTCATTATCATAAAACAAACTTATGATTCTTCCTACACACCTCTCTTTATTCACATAGTTTTCTTTCTGAGCAGGTTGTGCTTGAGACTTGGGTAGCACCTTCATCCAGCTATTCACAACTTCTCTCCATTGTTCTCTAGTCATACATGTATTTCTGTACATCATAGGTTCTTTATTCACCTTTGGAGACTCAGTGTGAGTAGTATCAGTTTCAGCATCTTTATTGGATTGAATGTTTTCATCATCAGTATCAATCTTAGAATCAGCAGTATCTTCAGGCAGTGTGATGTCTTCAAAAGAGTCCATAGAATCTGTTACTCCTTCATAAGTAAACTCAGGAATAACATCATCTTGGATGAAGTTATAAGGGACATTAAGACCATCACAACCTTCATAAATCACTTTATCTTGACCTTTCTCTATCTCTATCTCCACTATCTCTCCTTCTTCTATTTCATTATCCGACACATCATCTTCTATGTCATTGAATAATTCATCAATGTCATCAAGACATGTTATCTTTTCAGCTTCTTCCTCTTCAGAATCTGCAAAGAACTCCAATAATAAAATTTCTTCTTCATTAACTCCAGAAGTATCTTTGTTTCCTTCAATGGATTGTGATGTCGACTCCCCCTGAACTCTAGATATAGGATTAACGTCAGCGTATTGATGATCACCCTTAATATTACCAGAAGGATCATTGTCTTCATCATCATGTCTTTGAATAGACTCAGTGTGACATGTAGCACGTATCCTTAACTCTCCCTGAGCGTCAAGACGCTCAACAAGTTTGGACACTAATGTCTGCATGGCAGCAATTTGCGTAGCTTGAGTCTGAATCACCAGCTGTCTTTGAGTATCACTAGATACAAGAGTATCCACCTGAGTTTGTAAAGCAAGCACTTGAGATTCAAGGAAAGTAATCCTATCAGAATCAGAAGGCTTGGAAGGACCAGCCGAAGATTGAGGAACCGAAGGACTAGGAGTAGGAATAATCATAGGAGGAACAGGAGTTAGAACAGGAGATGGATCTTTAGAACTTGGAGGTGTAGCTAGTAAGGAAGCAACAAAAGTAGCATCCTCTACACCCTGTGAAGATTGAGCAGCAGCAATTGAAGCAGACATAAGCTTTTGAGTTTTAGGATTCGGATTAAAATCACTATCAGAACTCTCATCCACCAATGTTCTTTTTCCAAGTACTGATCCGGAAGGAGGATCCCGAACAGACTTACGTCTTTGTCTTCTGGCTGTAGATTTAATACGTTTACCAGCATTAGCCAATGGTATACTAGCCAACCTTTCATAATGATCTGAGGAAAAATCTCTAGATTCATCAGATTCGGTTTCTTCAGAAATAGGTAAAATCGTATCACTTGAGCTAGAACTCGACTCATTATCTGTTACCACATTCCCTTCAGCTTCATGAATGGGTGAGTTCACAACGTCATCAACAAAATCATCCATATTCATCCCTAGATCTTGTTCATGTTCATGAATGACCTCTTCTGGAATAGGTTCATTAACATGTATATCAATCTGAGCTTGTTGAATTGGAACTTGTTCTTGAATAGGAATTTGTTGTTGTATGGGAACTTGTTGTTGTTGAACTAGTACTGGTTGTTGAATAGGTTGTTGTTGTTGTTGAACATTCGGACCTTGCACTTGAGCTATCTCATCAGGATGAAACCAGTTGTCATTCGGTGGTTCAACATAATCAGGATTGATTAAGTGACCAAACAAAGGAGTATTAACAGGAATCAACGCTGCATTCTGCTGTTTCACCTTAGTGCAATCAGTAAAGATACGCTTGGACATCGGAGTCAAAGTTAATCGAATCGGATGTTGTGGGAGATCAGGAATAAGATGATTCATAATCATCTGGATAAACCTAGGATACATCAAAAATCCTTGACCTTCAGCAGGTGTGATTTGCATAACCATCTCCCGATAAAAGTAAAGAGCAAAGTTGAACCTCTTGTTCAAAGTCAAAGCTACCATAGCAGCTTGTAAAGCACTCTTTAACCCATCTGTACCAGCTTTACGAGGAGATAAATATTGGATAATCACGTGCATGAAATACCTCCATTCACCAACAAAACCACCCTTACGAGCTTGTGTATCATTAGGTCTTCCACGGTAACCCATCCTCTGAAAGCATCCCATAATCAAAGTTCCAGGATATGACATAGGATCATCAGCAGCACCACCTAAAGCAAGAGCAGCACGAATAGTTTCTTCCGATATTGCAATCTCCGTATTGTTTACATTGGCACGAAGAACATGAGGTTCTACGTCAGTATCTTGATGAACTGTGTCCCAAAATTGCTGAATATACACTAGACTAATGTATGGATCTGCAGATAATGCGACACGAAGTCGTGAACGATTCAGAAATCCAATAATTCCTTGAAAGTTTACGGCCTCTGACATGTTAGGATCTAACAATGCCACCTGGTTATGTTTGTATTCGACACGACGAGCCATTTGAAAAATATTTGGACAACAGACACATTAAACAAATAACAAACACAAACAACAAGAAAAAAATTTTAAAAAAAATTTAACAAGTCCAAAAACCCTTCTGACCCCTAGGCGAACTTAATAAGTTTGCTTAGTGTTGCAAAAGGCGAACTTATTAAGTTCGCCTAGACAAGTTCGCTTGAACCTGAAATACCAACCCAGAAATCAAAATATCTTCAAATCGATTGGAAATCATGAAATAAGCATTGGAATCACATCGATTAGCACTAATGAATCAATATCAATGATCAATTTTATGATTTAAATCAGAAGAAACATCAATTTAGGGCAAAACAATCATGCGATGAAAACCGACTGAAAAAGGTAATTTTCTCACGATTAAACGGATGAAATTCGATTAAAATACCTTAGGCAAGTTCGTATTTCAAATCCGAACAAGAATAAATCGGTAAACAACCCAACAATCACTGATTTTGAAAATTTACAAAAAATTCTCCAAACACACAAGTTCGCTTGAAATGTGAAGAGAATGATTGATTAAGTTCGCCTGGACAAAACCTTATACAGATTAAGTTCGCTTATTTAGGCGAACTTGTTAAGTTCGCTTAACAAGCCCTAGGCGAACATAATAAGTTTGCTTCACTAACATCAGGCGAACATATTAAGTTCGCTTCACCAGAGTTAGGCGAACATAATGACTTCAACTTTTCCCTTGATCAAATTTTTACAAACTTTCAACCCGTCACTTCTTGAACTTCCGTCAGCAGCATGTATTCAATCCAATCCCGAACAATTTAATAAAAGCTTAGAATTTTCATGGAAAATAAAAAAAAAACAAAATCTTTTTGAATTTTATCTATACAAACGGAATCACATATTTTTGGATTTTTATCTGTACAAACGGAATCACATATTTTTGGATTTTTATCTTTATAAACTGAAATCACATATTTTTGAATGAAAATCATGAGTAAGAAGATCATATCAGTATCTGAGTAGTTCATCGTACATTTTAGCAATAACCAAGGGTAACCTATGATATGAAATAATCCAACTCATTATTGTGCGCTTTACATCTTTTTCATTTTTATACATTCTTTTCAGTAATTGAATAATATTTGAAATGATACGCGATAAATTTCAAAGTAAATGAGATCAGGTTATGAAATGCTCAATTATTCATACCGAAATAAAGCATGAATTCTTAAATTTATCAATATTATATGATTTGAAACTATAAGCGTTTATTCTCCAAATTCATGTGATTTAGTACCATTTAGATGAAAAACATCGTGTACCCCACATATATGCCAGACAAAAATAAAAATTGCACTATCTTCAAGACATATACAGTTTATTTTTAAGATTAGATCAATTTCCAAGATGAAATTATCTCATTTAGCACAAGAATAGAAGCAGATCCCAAAGGATATAAGAAGTATGATGATTCAGAATCAAAAGATTCTAATGAATTGGCTGTATAATGAGAATCAACAGATTCAGGTATGAGGATCCAACTATTATCTAGATAAGATTCAATGGAGTCAGACTAGATGATGTATCTAACTGATCCAAGGGCGAATATATGTTTCAACAGATTTTGAAAACATATCTTAGTTCAACAATACATTGCATGTTTTTCGGGGCATGGGCAGTGAAGTGAACTGAAATAGATTTGTGCTAAAGATATAATTCGATATTGGTCTCATGAAATTCTTTAAAACCATATATTCTTTATCTGATAATGATCTTTTACACACACACCTAGGCATATAATGGATTCAAATCACAAATGTAATCATATCATATTTAATTTTCACACTACTATTAGTTTCAAAACGCTTCTAGTCTATTGACAATTCAAGTTTCAAAACTCATACACAAATTTAAAAACCAGATTATCAAGATTAGATTATACAAAACACTATCATTTCTCATTTATGCAGACTTTGAAATTTAGATCAAATCAACTCAGTTTAATCAATCATAAATCAAAAGTCTACTAAGGTCGTGTGAAATGAACTAATCACTGATGTACTATCATTTCTTCTCTAACTTCAAATGATGTCAAATTTTATATTTTTCACTTTGTTTTGACTTTTTATAAATTAAGAACTTTTTGACTGAAAATTTAAAATGCAGAAATGTAATAAAGCAATAAAAGAAATTAAAAACAAAATTTTCCATGAAAATATGATTTTGAAAAACTTTTATTCGAGATTGATCATACCTATCATTTTGATTAGAAATTCAAACCTGGTATGATCAAATGCCTTTGTAAACAAATCAGCAAAATTATCATCAGTGTGAACCTTTACCAGCTCAATCAACCTTTTCTCTTCACAATCACGAATAAAATGATATCTAATCTCAATGTGCTTTGTTTTACCGTGCTTAACAAGATTATTAGTTATAGACATTGTAGCATTATTATCAATAAGCATAGGGGTTCCTGTGAAATTCAAACCGTAATCTCTTAATTGCTGTTGTATCCACAGGATCTGTGAACAACAACTTGCAGCAGCGATGTATTCTGCTTCGCATGTAGAAATGGAGACTGTGGTTTGCTTTTTGCATTGCTAGGAAACAAGTCAATTACCCAAGAACTGGCAACCACCTGTTGTAGATTTCCTGTCCAAACAATAACCACCAAAATCAGAATCAGTATAAGCATTAAAATCAAAATTAGAACCATGTGGATACCATAGTCCGAATCTTTGTTTTCCTTTCAAATAACGAAAGATTCTTTTTACAGCTATTAAGTGAGATTATTTTGGTTTTGCCTGGAATCTGGAACAGATGCACACAGCGAACATTATATCTGGCCTTGAAGCGGTTAAGTACATGAGAGATCCAATCATTGCTCTGTAAAGTCGACAATCCACATCTTTTCCATCCGGGTCAGAATTCAACTTATGATTGACCGGAATCGGAGTATCATATGGGGTACAGTCCTCCATCTTGAACCGGCTCAAGATGTCTTTGACATACTTGGACTGATAAATAAAGAAACCATCTTCCTTTTAATTTACTTGTAAACCTAAGAAAAAACGATAACTCTCCCATAGCTGACATTTCAAACTTCGACTTCATAACACTCTCAAAATCTTTGCGTAACCCTTCATTTGTTGAGACAAAAATAATATCGTCCACATATATCTGCACCAATAGGTAATCTCCCCCTGATTTCTTTATGAATAAGGTCGAGTCAATCTTGCCACGAACAAAATCATTTGCCAAAAGATGTGTGGACAATGTTTCATACCACGCTCGAGGAGCCTAATGAAGACCATAGAGGGCCTTATCAAGCTTGAAAACCATATTCGGATTAAGTGGATCTTCAAACCCCGGTGGCTGACAAACATAAACCTCCTCCTTGACCTTTCCATATAAAAATGCACTTTTCACATCCAATTGAAACACCTTAAAACCTTTTTTTGGGTAAAGGGATACCCCGATTCACTATTATAACAACAAACCAAACAATACAAGTAATGAGGCAGAGTACCTCAATAGTTCACAATCCCAACATGCTAGGAAAGTGTAAACAAGCAAAAAGCAAAATCAAGGAAACCAAACTAACAATCAAACAACTCTAGACACCACTAGAGAAAAACGAAAACAACTAAAGACTACGTCATTGGCAATCTCCATTTATCCAGCAAGCTAATACCCGTCATAGATCTCTTAATCTTCAATGAAGCAAGCTTTAAACGGACCGTGGAGACTATAACTTCACTAAGCTTAACGGCTGATCTCCTCCTTGACTTAAAAAGTCTTGTATTACGCTCTTGCCAAATAAAATAAGAAGCAGCAGCCAAAAGCAAACGACCAATAATACTCCTCACCGAATTCTTGTTAGGAATAGACAATAAGCACTCCATGATCTCATCAAGTTTAAAAGAAGAAGTATGAATACCAGCCAAAGGTCTAATAATAGACCAAACCTGCATAGCATACGAACAATCAAAAAATAAATGATCATGTGAATCCGGGCCCGATTGACATAACGAGCAGCAAAGCAGGTTTAAGTTAGTGGAACCACTAACATCCCATTGCTTTAACTTGTCTTGAGTCTTCAACTTCCTCTTACAGACCAGCCAAAGAAGAAATGCATGCCTCGGGATACAATTAGCAAACCAAACCACATCAACCCACGTAACTCTATCATTACGAGCTCTCAATGTATCCCAAACGATGGAAGCAGAATAATCAAATTCCACACCATCATACCGACGCCAAACAAAAGAATCTTCCATATGAGATTGAATAACAAGAGGCTGAATATTAATAAGAACTGGAAATAAATCAAACCAAGCTCGCGGCCATAACCACGAATCAGTCTCCACAATATCCGAAACTTTGGAAGAAAGATCAAACCCAGCTCGATGCATCTCCCGTGAAGATATGAATGAATAGAGAGGACCAATGGACGCCCACGAGTCAAACCAAGCTGAAATAGACAAACCATTCCCAATCTTGGCGATGATATGAGGCTGAAGACGATCACGTAATTGGAGCAATTTCCGCCAACACCAAGAACAATCCTTCTTTGATCTAACATGCCAGTAAGATCTCTCATTAAGTTTATGATCATAAATCCAATTAACCCAAAGAGAATTCCGTCTAGTAATAAGACTCCACACATGAGTAGTGATTAAAGCAACATTCATATCACGAATTCTCCGAATACCCAAACCACCCTCAAGTTTAGGCAAACAAACATCACTCCAATTCACTTTGGCTTTCCCTTTCTTCATCGGACCTTGAGACCAAAGAAAGTCACGCATTTTCTTCTCTAAGTCATCAATGATGCGAGCAGGAAGGATGAAGACCGAAGCCCAATAGATATGCATAGAAGACAAAACCGATTTGATTAATTGTAGACGACCTGCAAATGATAAAGTTTTGTTCTTCCAACTAACAATTCTAGCTTCTAATCTCTCAACCAAAATTTTGCAATCCTTATACAGCAATCTAGTAGAGAGAAGAGGAACACCCAAATAACGAACCGGAAGCGATCCTTCATCAAACGGCATCAACTGTAAAATAGCTTGCTTATCCTCCAGAGGAACATTACCAAAGAAAACCGTACTCTTAGCAACACTAGGAACAAGCCCCGACATATTCTTGAATCTCTCTAAACCCTCCATAATAATTCTTGCTGAATTTACATCACCTCTAGCAAACAAAAATAAATCATCTGCAAAACAAACATTAACAATTTTCTGTTTCTTGCAAAGATTGTGAAATCTGAAATTAGGAGATTTAGCAACCAAGTCCTTCAAAATTAGAGTCAACGACTCCATCACCATAGTAAACAAATAAGGCGACATGGGATCACCTTGACGCAAGCCCCTTTTACCTCTAAAATAACCATGAATGTTACCATTAACACCTATAGAAAAAGATGTAGAAGTAACACAAACCATAATCCAATGAACCATCCTGTGATGAAAGCCAAACCCGATCAGCAAAGACCTCAAGAACGACCAATCAACCGTATCATAAGCCTTCTGAATATCAACTTTAAATGCACATTTAGGAGTCCCAATAGGACGATGATACTTATGCATCAACTCTTGAGTAAGCAAAATGTTATCCGATATACGTCTACCCGGAATAAAAGCCGATTGGTTAATATCAACAATATCATCCAGCCCAACCTTAATCCTATTTGTAATGATCTTACTAATGCACTTGTATAAAACATTACAACAAGAAATAGGACGGTAATCCAAAACTGAATCAGGAGTGGTAACCTTAGGAATGAGAGCCAAAATCGTATGATTTATCTCCTTCAAAAGCTTCCCATTAACAAAAAATTGTTGTATGGCTTGAGAGACATCATTACCTACTACATCCCAAGAATGCTTAAAGAAAGCCGCTGAATAACCATCCGGACCCGGAGCCTTATTATTACCAATAGAAAACACAGCCTCTTTAATTTCAGCAATAGAGACATCCCGAACCATATTAAGAGCCTTAGCCGGATCCAATCTTCTAACAAACATATCAGGACTCAAGGAATCAGAGATGCTACCCTCCACTCCCAAAAAATTGGAATAATGATCAACTAGAGCATTTGGCACCTCATCTCCTTCAAAAACAATTCCATTTCTATCCTTAATGTAATCAATACGAGTAACATGGTTCCTGCATTTAACATAATTATGAAAAAAAGCAGAATTAGAATCCCCCACTTGAAGCCAATCAATCTTGGATTTTTGTTTCAAAAAGCTCTCCTCATCCAATTTAGCCTCATTGAACGCATTAACAACTCTAATCTCCTGTTCCCGTAAACTCAAATTACTTGGATCTCTATCAATAGCTGATTGAACTTCATCCAAATCAGCCCTTAAATACTTCACCTTCTCATGCAAGTTGCCTTGTTTAAATAGAAGCTTTCTCATAGAAGATTTAAGAAATTTCAGCCTCTTAACCACACAATACATTCGATTATCACTACAATCATGTAAGGCCCCAAACCCGGGAGGCCTCACTCGTTGGATTTACTCATTCACAAACAGTTCTTAAACATGAGTATCAAATAATGCAGCGGAATCATTCATTCAACATAACTAAAAACTTGTTCATACATGCGGAAGCGTACATTGTCAATTACATAAACTTAACATAAACAACTCATAACGGGATGCCAGTCTTCATGATCGACCGGGTAACTCTTCTCGCTTGCCAAGCATCACCGTCCATCGTCCATACCTGCCTTAACCTGAATGTGCATACTAAAAAGGTCAGCTACGCTGGTGAGTTCTAGCATTTCATAAAAACTTTAACATCAACATTTGCCAAAAACGTATCATTCATTTAGTAAAAACCTTTCACAAAAGCAGGTAATAATTTAACATCTTTAAAAAAAAGTTTCGTACCCATATCATCATCAACATCATAATCATAAACACCGTTAAACGGATCGTTCATTAAAACTTTTAACATTCATTTAAGTCATACATTATTATCTAAATCTGTGTTACCCTTCGTTCCGTCATTTAGTATGGTATTGCCCCTAAGGCTTAACTGCACGAAGACCGACAATACCATACATTCCGTCAATTCCCTTATGGTATTGCCCCTAAGGCTTAACTGCACGAAGACCGACAATACCATACATTCCGTCAATTCCCTTTTTGGTATTGCCCCCAAGGCTAATTGCGCGAGGACCGACAATACCCATTCAGTTGCCCTTATGGCTCTCATGTCCATAAACCGACAACTGCCATCGACGGTTATGACTCCCAGCCATAACATCGTCGGATCATAATTTAACCTTATATGGGGTCACGTTAACCCCTGAGTAACCGTCGTTACTCCCTTTTATCAGTTGTACAACATCATAACCATTGGCATGCCACAAAGACATGCCCCTGTTGTTCTTGTGGCAACTATGGCTCGCTGTCCATAATCTACCACAAGGCTGGGAATCTCATTCCCAGACTTCATTCGTCAATTCCATTCATTCGACAGATTAGATTTGTAATGACTTCTTTAAAACCTTTACCTCTTTCTCTTCTCATTAAACATTTCCTCAATTAAACCGTTCATAAAGCATTCGTAACCCTTTTGGCAAAAACATTTCAAAACCTTTCCTTTCGTAAACATCGTTTCAACATTTCAAAACCTTTCCTTTCGTTAAACATCATTTCAACATTTCAAAACCTTTCCTTTCGTTAAACATCATTTCGTTAATCATTTCGTAAGTATGCACACCAGCCCAAAAATATTCACAAAACATTTAAAAGAGGGCTCTAGAACTCACCTTATAAGCTAGTCTCGGTTGTCCTAAACAAAGGTCCAACAACGTCACTTCCGATCTGAATTGATTAATTAAATACACATCAGACCTAAATCCCGACTCTAACGGTTTACTCGTTCTGTTACAGGTGAATACACTGACTTCACTTACTGATGCAGACCTATCGAAACTACTTAGTTTCGACAGGTGCAGGCCCATCGAAACTTCTAGTTTCGACAACTGCAGGTCACTCGAAACTTCTAGTTTCGACGACAACTGCAGGTCACTCGAAACTTCTAGTTTCGACAACTGCAGGTCACTCGAAACTTCTAGTTTCGACAACTGCAGGTCACTCGAAACTCTAGTTTCGATACCTGCAGAACTCAGCTATCTTCTCCAAAAACCCTAACTTTCGCATGCAGGTCCGATCTTGTCAAGATCCGGACTTTTTGTATTCAAAACGTGTATTTTCCTTTCGTGATTCCAGATTTATAACCCTTTCCTCATTTGGTTTATAAAAACCCGTCATTTTCACAAAAATACCCGAAAATCCAAAAACGAACAAAAACTCAGATTTGGTTCGGGTGTTACCTGATTTCGAGATTCTGATCCGGAGGTTTTGCTCACGAGTTCAGTAGCAACAAGCTCCTTCAATCTCGGGTCGATCCGCCAACTTTCTCTCTCTACGGTTTCTCTCTCTAGATTCTCGCACAAATGAGAGAAATGGTGTGTGTGTTGGCTATTTAAAGGGAGGAAACCCCCCCTTCCTTCAAGTTTGCCGGCCCAACCGGCCCGGCCCGTTACGCCTCGTTCTTTTATCCCGTTCGTCCCGGTTCAACCCGTTATTTAAAATCCTCATTTATTTTGGGATGTTACAAGTCTACCCCCCTTACAATAGGTTTCGTCCCCGAAACCTATCATAAGTCAAACAGTTGAGGGTACGACTCCTTCATTTCCGTCTCCGTTTCCCATGTAGCTTTCGATCCCTTCCGGTGCTTCCACTGGACTTTAACCAACTGGATAACTTTGTTACGTAAACGTTTCTCTTTCCTGTCTAGGATGGCCACAGGTTCTTCGATGTAGTTAAAGCTGTTGTCGACCTCGATGTCCGTAAGTGGTACGTGAGCCGATTCATCCGCCAAACACTTTCGCAAGTGTGATACATGGAAGGTAGGATGAATCCCACTTAACTCATCAGGCAATTCCAACCGATATGCGACTTCACCAACCCGTGCCATAATCCTGAATGGTCCGATAAACCTCGGACTTAACTTTCCTCTCTTTCTGAATCGTATGATTCCCTTCCAAGGCGACACTTTCAACATTACTCTATCCCCAACATTAAACTCAATAGGCCTTCGTCGTTTATCCGCATAGGATTTCTGACGATCTTGGGCGGCCTTCATTCGTGCTTTGATCTGATCAAACCTTTCCGACGTCTCTCTTACGACTTCGAGACTTCCTAATTCCTTCTGTCCAATCTCACCCCAACAAACCGGGGTTCTACATCTTCTCCCATACAACATTTCGTAAGGCGGCATGCCTATCGTCGTGTGATGACTATTGTTGTAGGAGAACTCGGCTAACGGCAGATGGCTGTCCCAACTGCCACCGAAGTCAATAATACAAGCACGGAGCATATCCTCCAATGTCTGAATGGTCCTTTCAGACTGACCATCCGTTTGTGGGTGGTATGCCGTGCTGATATTCAGCCTCGTGCCCATCGACTCGTGAAATCTTTTCCAGAACCTCGATGTGAATCGTGTGTCCCGGTCAGATACGATCGTCAAGGGCATCCCATGCCGCGCTACTACTTCGTTGATAAATACCTCTGCTAACCTTTCCGACGAGAACGCCTCGCGAATAGGTAGGAAATGAGCACTCTTCGTTAAACGGTCCACAATTACCCAAATGGCGTCATGACCTTTAGCTGTGCGAGGTAGCTTGGTTATGAAGTCCATGGTAATGTGTTCCCACTTCCATTCTGGTATGTCAAGTGGTTGAATCTTTCCATACGGTTTCTGGTGTTCAGCCTTTACTTGCGAGCAAGTCAAGCACTTGCTTACATACTTCGTCACATCACATTTCATTCCAGGCCACCAGTATTCCCTCTTCAGATCTTGGTACATTTTATTGGTACCGGGATGGATAGAGTAACGAGACTTATGAGCCTCATCCAAGATTTTGGTCCTAAGCTCGCCACCCATAGGTATCCATATCCGCCCAAAACGTGTCCTAACACCAAGGGTGTTATATTCCAACTTGTCCTGTTGGCCAACCATCCTTTCCTTCTTTATGTTTTCCTCTTTAAGTGCCTCATCTTGAGCCTTTTCAATTTCTCTCATCACATCTGAAGTTACCACCAACTGGCAAGCCTTCACTCTAATAGGAGTAGGCACATCCTTTCGGCTTAGAGCGTCAGCCACCACGTTTGCCTTTCCAGGGTGGTATATGATTTCACAGTCATAATCTTTCAGAAGTTCCAACCATCGTCTCTGCCTCATATTAAGCTCTCTTTGTTCGAAGAAGTATTTCAAACTTTTGTGGTCGGAGTAAATAGTAAACTTCACCCCATAGAGGTAGTGCCTCCATATTTTCAATGCAAATACGACAGCAGTAAGTTCCAAATCATGAGTCGGATAATTGACTTCGTGAACTTTCAACTGCCGCGACGTATATGCAATCACTCTCCCGTTGACAGATCCTTGTGTAGTCTTGACTATACCTCTCTCGTTCTTGATAGACGTTATCTTTTTCAGCATCGTACATCCCTAGTCGGTCTTTCACATCTAACCGTTAGGGTTCTTATATCGTCATTCTATGTGAAATGTCTTATCAAACTCGGAGTCGTCCACAGAAGACTCCTTGGCCATAATTTCAACTCCTCGTTCAGGTTATCCACCTTTCCATCTAGACGGTTCCTATCGATCGTCTCTCAACTATTTGGATCATTGTGTATGCCTCATAAGCTGTCCATGGTGCATTCGTCCTTGAAGGACCATACCATGTCGTTCTCGAATGAATCATAATATCCCGTTCCTGAATGATTCCTACTATCAAGTTTCCTAAGGTACCGTACCATCTCATTCCCGAAGGAACCACATCGTCTCGTTCCCTAAGGAACCATATGCTTCATTCCAGAAGGAACCTTATCGCTTCGTTCCCGTAGGAACCGTATCGCTTCGTTCCCGTAGGAACCGTATCGCTTCGTCCCCGTAGGAACCGTATCGCTTCGTCCCCATAGGAACCGTATCGGGTATCCCCCAAACATATGAGGTATCCCTTATCACATTCAACTTGTCGGGAAGGTATTCATTCAGATGGCACACTAGTCACTCGAACTTTTCATTCATATCTTCATACACAATCTCCTTCTAGTCTTTCTTTCAAACGTACTTGTCAAGTTTTACGTTTCACATCGTTGGTTCATTGAACACCCTTATTCCTACATATCACTGGATGGTCTTAGGGATTGGCATCCCATCTGACCGACAATATATATTCTCTAGCTACTCGTTTCCGTTAGCCTTTTCTGCATGCATTTCTTCTAAAGTCACATTCGTTGGTCTTACTATGGATAGATGACACGTACGGTGACACTTGTACTTTCATTTCCTTTCTAGTTTCAGTGGGTCCCTCAACGGCTTTCCAATTCTAGTAACACTCGCAGCTATTGATTAGACTTAGACATAGTAGAGCGTTCTCTGAGTCGCCTTGAATTTCTTCTTAGTGCCCATGCCTTGCTTCACATTGTTAGTCAAAACTTGTCCTTCACATTCATTCTAGACAAACAATCCTTGGGTCGGATCTGGTTTGGTTTGGTTTGGTTTAGTCTGCACGCCCTAATTAACATCGCGGTTTCCGTCTCTTGTTGTTGTTGGTATATCTATTTTCTCATTTCAGCAGATACCCTTATTAGTTGTCTTGGACTGTCTTCTACATGGAAAGATGCACTTTGTGCATTCGTGCACTCATATATTCTTTGGACATACACTAGTGTGGTTATTTCTTTCATGCTCATGCATACTTCAACAGTAGACCGATTCTTATTCATCAGAACGTGTTTGCGCTAAGCGTAGCCCATCCTAGCTCCTTGGCATCCTTCATACGTATGCTCGTCTGACTTAGGTAAACCGAAGTTTCATTCCTCCTCATCTTGTCTGTGGCTCGTACTTGCTGACATCATTCACCGTTGTAAGGTACACCATCTTTGACATCATTACCATTACTAATGATGTTCATCAATCTCCTTAATCGTTACTCTGGTGACTAACATCTCGTAGTCGTGGTTGAGTAATTGGATCAACTCTGATACGTAAGCATTAATCAATACCATAAGATTCACCATCATGCACGTGCACCTGTAAATTCACAATTTCGCGGATCCAAACGAAATTACCAATTTACCTTACTCGAGCATTCTAGTTCCTCTTATAACACTTTCTAATACTCGCGTCCCTTCAAAGTTGAGATTTTGTCCCGGCATTCTCATCGACACCTCTTACCACTTTCGCTCTAAGTCAACACAACGGAGGACATTTCGCATCACACTCGTACGGTCTCATGCACACTACCTTCCGGTTCCGCAAGAACTCTTGCCTTTTCACTATAAACTTAGTGGGCGGGAATCCTACCGTGTCATCCGGTACGACCCTCACCACGCCTTCCGCCTATTCTTCCCTCCATTTCGTTCTTAAAAGACAAGGAATCTAATGTCATCACGCTAGTTAACAAATAAAATTCAATAAGTACTGTAAGATGTTAATATACACTGGCCATCTGTAATTAACCATTACACTACCTTTCGATTTCTATTTGACCACCTTTGTGATTCCATCAGAACATAAGTCCTTTCCTAACTCTTCCTAAGGCATACTACATACACATACTCTACTTTTCATACCTGATGCTGTGGCTCGAGTTACCCGTACTGGCATCCGCTTTCGGTCCCATTCAAAGTTTAAGTTCAGACATTAGGGGTGTCCGAATCTCTCAAACTATTGCTCTGATACCAACTTGTAAGGCCCCAAACCCGGGAGGCCTCACTCGTTGGATTTACTCATTCACAAACAGTTCTTAAACATGAGTATCAAATAATGCAGCGGAATCATTCATTCAACATAACTAAAAACTTGTTCATACATGCGGAAGCGTACATTGTCAATTACATAAACTTAACATAAACAACTCATAACGGGATGCCAGTCTTCATGATCGACCGGGTAACTCTTCTCGCTTGCCAAGCATCACCGTCCATCGTCCATACCTGCCTTAACCTGAATGTGCATACTAAAAAGGTCAGCTACGCTGGTGAGTTCTAGCATTTCATAAAAACTTTAACATCAACATTTGCCAAAAACGTATCATTCATTTAGTAAAAACCTTTCACAAAAGCAGGTAATAATTTAACATCTTTAAAAAAAAGTTTCGTACCCATATCATCATCAACATCATAATCATAAACACCGTTAAACGGATCGTTCATTAAAACTTTTAACATTCATTTAAGTCATACATTATTATCTAAATCTGTGTTACCCTTCGTTCCGTCATTTAGTATGGTATTGCCCCTAAGGCTTAACTGCACGAAGACCGACAATACCATACATTCCGTCAATTCCCTTATGGTATTGCCCCTAAGGCTTAACTGCACGAAGACCGACAATACCATACATTCCGTCAATTCCCTTTTTGGTATTGCCCCCAAGGCTAATTGCGCGAGGACCGACAATACCCATTCAGTTGCCCTTATGGCTCTCATGTCCATAAACCGACAACTGCCATCGACGGTTATGACTCTCAGCCATAACATCGTCGGATCATAATTTAACCTTATATGGGGTCACGTTAACCCCTGAGTAACCGTCGTTACTCCCTTTTATCAGTTGTACAATATCATAACCATTGGCATGCCACAAAGACATGCCCCTGTTGTTCTTGTGGCAACTATGGCTCGCTGTCCATAATCTACCACAAGGCTGGGAATCTCATTCCCAGACTTCATTCGTCAATTCCATTCATTCGACAGATTAGATTTGTAATGACTTCTTTAAAACCTTTACCTCTTTCTCTTCTCATTAAACATTTCCTCAATTAAACCGTTCATAAAGCATTCGTAACCCTTTTTGGCAAAAACATTTCAAAACCTTTCCTTTCGTAAACATCGTTTCAACATTTCAAAACCTTTCCTTTCGTTAAACATCATTTCAACATTTCAAAACCTTTCCTTTCGTTAAACATCATTTCGTTAATCATTTCGTAAGTATGCACACCAGCCCAAAAATATTCACAAAACATTTAAAAGAGGGCTCTAGAACTCACCTTATAAGCTAGTCTCGGTTGTCCTAAACAAAGGTCCAACAACGTCACTTCCGATCTGAATTGATTAATTAAATACACATCAGACCTAAATCCCGACTCTAACGGTTTACTCGTTCTGTTACAGGTGAATACACTGACTTCACTTACTGATGCAGACCTATCGAAACTACTTAGTTTCGACAGGTGCAGGCCCATCGAAACTTCTAGTTTCGACAACTGCAGGTCACTCGAAACTTCTAGTTTCGACGACAACTGCAGGTCACTCGAAACTTCTAGTTTCGACAACTGCAGGTCACTCGAAACTCTAGTTTCGATACCTGCAGAACTCAGCTATCTTCTCCAAAAACCCTAACTTTCGCATGCAGGTCCGATCTTGTCAAGATCCGGACTTTTTGTATTCAAAACGTGTATTTTCCTTTCGTGATTCCAGATTTATAACCCTTTCCTCATTTGGTTTATAAAAACCCGTCATTTTCACAAAAATACCCGAAAATCCAAAAACGAACAAAAACTCAGATTTGGTTCGGGTGTTACCTGATTTCGAGATTCTGATCCGGAGGTTTTGCTCACGAGTTCAGTAGCAACAAGCTCCTTCAATCTCGGGTCGATCCGCCAACTTTCTCTCTCTACGGTTTCTCTCTCTAGATTCTCGCACAAATGAGAGAAATGGTGTGTGTGTTGGCTATTTAAAGGGAGGAAACCCCCCCTTCCTTCAAGTTTGCCGGCCCAACCGGCCCGGCCCGTTACGCCTCGTTCTTTTATCCCGTTCGTCCCGGTTCAACCCGTTATTTAAAATCCTCATTTATTTTGGGATGTTACAAATCAATCCCCCAGCCTTTAATAACTTCAACTATAAACTCAGGTTTATGAACTAAAAAATTAGCAAATTTAAACGGTTTCGGACCTGATCTAGCCACATTAGGAAGCTTCAAGATACAGGGACAATGATCCGAGATCCTATACGGCTGAAAGATAGCATGGGCTGACGGGAACTTCACCAAAAACTGAGCATTACCCATAACTCTATCAATCTTCTTCAGAATACCCAATCCATTCTTTGGTTTTTGATTCCATGTATAATGGAATCCCGAGCTCTTCACATCCATCACCTCAATTTGATCAACACACTCCTTAAAATCTCTCATACCCGTACTGATTTTAGAAGAACCAAAAAAGTTATCCTCAAGGTTTAAAGCTGAATTAAAATCACCTAACAAAACCCAAGGATTATTGTTTACAAACTGATGATGCATACCCAAATTCTGCCAAAGCTCCCTTCTCTTGATGTAGTCGTTATCTGCATAAATAAAGGAACAATAAAACGATGTATTATCAGATTTGTAGACAACCTGAGTATGCACCACTTGATTAGTTTGTGAAAGCACCATCAAATCAACAACATCAGCATTCCACCCGACGATAATTCTAGTACCCTTATCACACAACGAGCCATTTGACGACCAGCTCCAACTATTACAAATAGAACGACAAGCATTATAAACCGAAGACACATCCATATGAGATTCCAAAATAGCACAAACATTCAAATGATTTTCATTAACCACTTCCCGAACCTCTTTCTTTTTAGGGGATCGGCCCAAACCCATTATGTTCCAAGAAGCCACACTACCCATTAAAACCCATTGATCCGGGAGTGCTTGCCCCCTCAGAAGAAATTTTGGATTGAACACCCGCTTCCATAAATTTAGCAGTTTCATCATACACATTTTCAACCTCCTCATCGTCATCAGTTCCTAAAACAACAGGTTTCTTTAAAGATCCACTAGTCAGCCCAGCAGAGGAACCTTCCTTCATACTACCAACATCTTCCCCAATCTTATTAAGAGCTTCAAACGGATTAGAAACAGCTACAGGTTTACTAGAAGAAGAACTGGCACCAACATTATCTCCCTTCCTACCAACCGGTTTGTAAACAAAAACCGATTTCCCTTTATTAAGCGGAACACCCTTCTTATTATTAGTCTTATTTTTTCCTTTCACTAACTCAAAACCATCAGCATCTTTTAATTCCGGAGCCTTTTGAATGACTTTGACAGACTTTGGGCAGCTCGAATCAAGATGCCCAAACACTTTACAAGCATCACATCTCGGGGGCTTCCATTCATACTCAACTTTCATAGTTTCTTTTACATGACCATCCCCCTCAATACTCGGGATTGCAATTTTAAGTTCCTCCTTTAATGTATTATCAGCTGAAAGTTCAACAAGAGCCCTTGCAAAACTGCTCCTACCCCATGAATCCGAGCACATCTTAGAAGTATAGTTATCAAGCATTTTTGGAGTCCCCAATTTCGTTGCAAGCATACTTAGGCCATCATCCGAATAAGCAGCCAAGGGAACATTATGTATTTTAACCCAAACAGCTACCTTCTTGATATCATCCTTCTTCAAGATTGTCGTAGGAGTCCAAACATTAAGTAAAAAAGGAGTATTTTTAATTAACCAAGGACCACCCTCTAACACATCATGCATACCTTTTTCATCCGAAAACTTAAAGAAGAAAAAACCATTAGCGTTCATCATCGATTGTTGTAAACCAAATTTCAGCCAATTCTTCTTCACAAAATATTCAACAACCGGGAAAGCTAGTCTTTTGCCCAAGAAGTAACCATACAAGGTATTTGCATACTTATCCTTGGCAACTCGAACAGCTTCCTTCGGAAGAACAACATCAACATCATCAATAACCTCCACAGATTGAAGAACACGAAAATTAGAAGGGCCTAACCTCTTTGGTTGATTTTAATTTGGAGGCATACGAGTCCACAAAATCAGCATCAAGATTAACCTCATCATTCACCCTTATCGTCTGATCTTGAGACTTCCTAAACAAATCATAATCATTGATATCTAACTCACTTGTAGGCATAGAAGTAGGAATCGTGATATTAGCAGAATCAAACAGCTTATCGGCATTGGGTTTGAAATTCAAATTGACATTATCAAAATCTTTCCCCAAAATAGAACTCGAGTTCTTGAAAATACCGGATGAAGCAATCAATTTACCATCAATATTCCGGATTTTCTGAGCAATACCTCCAAGTTGATTACGATCAACAGAATGAGGATCATCAACTCTCTCCATAATCAAGAGAAACAAACAACCATGCAGCAGAAAATACGATCAAAACCAGCCAAAACCAAGAACGAAAATTAAAGAAACCCTAATTCTAGCAAACCCTAACCCATTGAATCTCACAAAATTGAATAGAATAACAGGTAATTCAAAGTTACTGCCCAACCAGTAGGACTGAAAAACCCACACGTCTATCCGATCAGATTGAAAACAACAGATTACGGCAGCGATTATGAACAAGAAAAAAGAAAAAGTCCTTCAAAATTAATCAATCATCAGCCGCTAATAGGGTTCGTATTAGATATTTGACTAATCAAACACCAATCACAGACCTATTACACAGATTAGATAGATCAAAATCGAAGAACACAAGAAGAACAGAAGAATCGCCTGGCTAGAGAGAGAGCATTAGGGTTTCAACTCATTATTATAACACCTTAAAACCTTTATAAGAAGCAAAAGTCAGAAACAGTCGTATAGCTTCAAGCCTCGCAACAGGCGCATAAACCTCGGTGTAATCAATTCCCTCTTGTTGATTGAAACCCTGGACAACTAATCTTGTCTTATTTCTTACCACGACACCTCGATCGTCTCTCTTACATTTAAACACCCATTTAGTACCAATCGGATACACACCCTTCGGAAGATCTACAAGATTCCAAACCTTAAGTTTATCAAACTGAGCAAGTTCTTCCTACATGGCCTCTATCCAATTGTTATCATTTAAAGCCATTTCAACATTTATGGGTTCGACATGAGAAATAAAACATGAATGTGAGCAATCATCAAGAACACCAGAATCTTTAATACATGTATACAAACAAGTATTGTCAACAATAGAATGTGTTTTCACTCCATCCTGCAAATTCCCGATTATAGTTGTCACCGGATGATCTTTGAGTTCCTTGATGGAAGCAACCTCAGGAACCGGCAACACTTCAACATGAGTTGTATCAGATTGATAAGACAAATAATTATTAATTGGAATTTCCGAGTCTAAATTTGTAGGAATCTCCTCCGAATCTTGTGTCGAAGGTAATGGATCATCACCCAACAAAGGATCAGCAGAAGAATCTTGAAAAATAGCATTTTCTTCCTCACTCTCGGAATCTTGTGGTCCCGAACAAGAAGCAACATTAGGATCGGGAGCAAAAGTAGATGGAACCGATGAATGTGGAACTGCATTTGGTAGAAAGTCATTGTGCTGTGCATCCTGACATGAATCATAGAGAACATCAGCTTCATCAGGAGAAATATCAGAAGGTAAATGAAAAGACTTGAATAAGTTTTCATAATCAAATGCCCAATCTGGTCCAATCGCCATATGAGGTAAAGACCGATTTGAACAGTCAATATGGAACCATTCTTCAACTTGGCGCTTATCTTTGTTATAAACCCTTTTGGTAGTCGAATTAGCAACATACCCTAGAAAAATCCGTTCAATAGCCTTAGCACTGAATTTTGTTGGGACATCTCGAACTTTCAACAGGGTGCACGGATTACCAAAAGGTAGTAAATAATCCAGATTCGGCTTTCGATTATTCAGCAACTCATAGCAAGTCTTGTTGTGTCGCTTGATGGTCAAGACCCTATTCAAAACGTGACACGCAGTATTCATAGCTTCAGCCCAAAAAGTAACTAGAAGCTTAGAATCTGCAAGCATCGTGCGTGCCGTTTCAACCAACGTCATGTTCTTTCGTTCAGCAACACCATTTTGTTGAGGAACATATGGCGCACTGAATTCATGATGAATTCCCTTTTTTAGACAGAATAAGCCCATCTTGCTATTTTTAAACTCACTGCCATTGTCACTCCTAATTCTTCTGACCTTCAGATTGAACAAATTTTCCAAACCCAGAATTAAGTATTGGACCAACTCAGTGGTTTTAGACAAAAGAAACTTAACCCATGAAAATATGGAAAAGTCATCAGTGACTACCAAACAAAATGATTTTCCACCAATGCTCCTGATACTAATCGGACCGAACAAATCCATATGTAGCAGCTCCAAAGGAGTTACGATAGAATTCTTCGATTTAGATTTGTGTGATTTCTTTTTTTGTTTCCCCTTCTTGCAAGGAATACAATCATCAGGAACTGAAAATTTCATCTTCGGAATACCAAGAACCAGATCATTCTTAACAATATAGTTCATCTTCCGATAGTTGATGTGAGCTAGCTTCCTGTGCCACAAAATAGAATCTGATTCCGACGCCTTGAAGAGTAAACATGTAGGAATTGAATCCGTTGTAGTAGAGACACTCATGTCAAGGACATACGTGTCATTTCTCCTCGGAGCCTTCATGAGAATCCATTCGTCAGGAATAACAAAACCCGGTTTCAAGATATAACACTCAGCATCATTGAAATGGAACGAAAACTTCTTGTCATAAACTTGTGATACACTCAAAAGATTGTGTTCAAGCTGCTCCACATAATTCACTTTCTCAAATTTGACTTTGTCATTCTTTAAAGTACCCTGTCCAGTTATGTACCCGCCTTTACTACCCGCAAAAGCGACATAACCTCCATCAATATTTTTAACATCTTCAAGCAAACTAATATTCCCTGTCATATGTCGAGAGCAACCACTATCCACATACCATGTATTGTTGATAGTCCTCCTTGGTTGTCCCTACATAAACAACGAAAATCAGTTAGAAATACAAACCCAAGCCATTGTGGTCTTGGGTCGTCCAGATAGATCAAAATAAACAACTTCTAGCAATTCACAATCAATGTTATCATTAACCTTTGGAATAGAAGTTTCACCATCAGACTTTTTCAAAGAAGACACATTTTGATTATTTTGAAAAAGATTATTTGATATATTATTATCAGATTCAGATGTTTCCAAAATTTTCTTCAATTTTTTGTTTCGTCTTCTCCTTTGTGGTCTAGACAGTTTAACTTCAGAATGAGAATCTTTTGAAATTCTAACATGAGGAATCTCAAGTTTCTCTTGACAAACAAATGATTTAGAGTTCAGTTTATCCTGTTGTTTAAATCCAGAGGATTTAACAAAAGATCGACAGGACGTATTTTTCTTCAAACTAAAGGATGACTTTCCCTCATCTGTTCTTTTCAGAATCTTCACCACTTTTGGTTGTGAAGGAACAGTCTTCAATTTGCCCTGGTTCTTATAAGGACAATTGACCAGAATGTGACCAGCCTCGTTGCAATGAAAACAAACTCTTCTCTCTTGACAAGTTCTGAAATAAGTAGTATTCTTTGAGTTTGAGGAGCCATCAGAGTAATAAGCTTCAGAATATTGTCCAGAACAATTTACTGACTTCTTTGGAACATAAACCTGTGTAGGCACCTTTGATGAATGCACCTTTTGATGACCAGCAGCGACAAAACCACTCGACTGTAAAATTGGGGAAAGTTTAGGTGTAACAATTTTCACCTCATTAGGTTCAGTCAGAATGCATCTATCACGAGTAATAGTTTTTACAACTGTTGGTTCATCAAGTTTCACCTCTTTTGGAATACCTTCGACTTTCTTCTCATCAAACACCTCATCCTCAGAATCAGATTCATAAACCATATCCTCTCCAGTTACCGGATTGACTTTCAACATTGTTTTTGGATCTATTTCCTCTTCATGTATGATTTCAGGTTCAACCACATAATTTGCATTAAATGGTGGAGGAACAAATCCAATCCCATCAACTCTCTTAGTAGGATCAGCATTAGCATTAAAATAATCCAATACTACAGAATAATTTTCAAAATTTTCCAACTTTCTATGAAGTTTGATCACCTCAGACTCTTTGTCAGAAATTTCTTTATTCTTTTGAGCAACAACTTCATTTCGTTTTTCTATCTCAGCATAAGCCATATCCAGATGATAAGCTTGTTCTTTATATTTTAACCCCTGAGAATTTAAGTCTCTTTTCAAAGACTCAATTCTATCGATGCACAATTTATCATTATCTTTCAGTTTCAGATTAACTGAATGCATCGATTTCATATCACAAATCAAGTTTGTGTTATCATCCATGACCTTTTGCAATTTATCTTTTACAGTAATGCAGTTAGAACAGTAAATATGACAAACAGAGTCTTTTACCTTTGACGGATCAGACATGTCTGCCATGAAAACTTTGGCAATGGGAATATTCTCTGAATCAGCACCATCTGAAGCATTTTGTGTTAGAACAATATCATCTTCAGCAACACCTGATGCAACATCAGAATCAATCTTCTGCACTTGTTCTATCTCTTCATCAACAATCTGCACACTTTCACCATCACTCGAACCATCACTCGAACTGTCATCATCAGTCACCTCTTCTGATTTTTCAGAATGAATTTCTGCTACAAAGGCTTGACTTACAGCACCCACTAAATCTTCCAGATGAATACCCCAGTCATAGTTTTCATCGTTCTGTGCAACCAATGCCGATGATGCAGATGCATGATTTGAATTTCCAGATGAACCATGTGATTGATTACGATTATTCTGAAAATTATTCTGCTTCTTCTGAGAATCAAACTCAACCTTTTGCTTCACACACTCTTTAGCAAAGTGAGCATACTCTTGACAGTTATAACAACGCACTTTGGTTTTATCAAATCCCATGCGTGATCGACTATTAGACCCAATATACTTTCTTCCAGTTTTCTTCAAGAAATCCTTTGCTTGACGCATCAACATGGTTATATTCCATTGGATGTTCATTTCTTCCAGATCAACAGGGTCGATCTGTCTGAAATCTTCTTCAATAACCTCAGGATCATGAATTTTACCTCTAATAAAATTTTCATACGAAGCCATGAATGAGGAAAACATAGCTAGATAATCATCAGCAACCTTTTGATTTATATGAGATCCAGAAGATGTAGAAGCTGTTGTGGCAGAAAATCCAGAATGACTAGAATGACCAGAATGAATAGGAACTCCAGAACACTGATCATTAGAAGAATCTTGAGCATCGCCAGAAAAGAATGCAACTCCTGTACCAGTTTTACCAGAAGTATTGGCAAAATACATTGAAGGATCCTGGATATGCTCCATGTTAGTCTCTTTCTTCTTCATATTCAGGTCATGCGATTGAATCTTCCCAAGAACTTCTTCAAGAGACATGGTTTTGTACTTGATATTTTCTTTTATCAAAACCGTATACACATCAAATTTTGATGGTAATGCCTCCAAGAATGAAAGGCCCCTTTCCCGGGTAACCTCACTTGTTGGATTTACTCATAAACATAGTCATAAATACTGAACTTAAATTTAAAACATTCAGAAGTAGCGGAAGCAAACATCATTCGAATTACATGACATAACAACGGAAGTCTTAACAATTAAATACATAACATTGTCTTAACATATATAAATGTGGGATGTCAGTCTTATGCCAGGTAACCTTCACGCCATCGCACGTCCCTTTCTTCCTTTACCTGAAATGTATACTAAAAGTCAGCTAACGCTGGTGAGTTCTAGTTTAAAGACAAACATACATAATATTTATCTTATCGTGAATATTTTATATATGTATACATAACATACGTAATATTCGTGCTTTTACATATTCTTTACTTTACTGTTCTCACATAACATTCATATTAAGTATATACATATGTACATACATACTTACTTTGGGGGAGAACAGTTATTGGCCATAATCTTAAGGGAGATCAACCCATCACACTTGTCGTGAGTGTCACAAAGACATCGCAATGAGAACTACCGTCGTAGCCCATTTCATTAACCGTCCGGCTCTAGAAAACCGTCCGTTCTTTCATTAAATCCATCTGGCAACCTTTGTCCGTCCGCTCTTAAACCGTCCTACCGTCGTAGTCCGTTCTTTTGTCCGTTTGCCCTAGGGTATCCGTTTCCCACGCGACCATTATGTATGCAACCGTTCTACTTTAATTAAGTCAATTGCTTCGACCGTCCATTAGTGCCTTAATATACGTCTTAGCTTGCGAAGGAACGTTTTTGTCCCGATTGCAAAATAGTCACGTGGTCGTCCGTCTACCGAAGTAGCCGTTGTCATAGAAGGGTTCATAATGTTTACATACATTCATAACATGCAATATATATAATATAAAGCAAAATTTCATTCATTTACGTTATGTTCTTCTTTCATTCATTCTTTATAATCATACGTTTCATTCTTTGTTCATAATTCATTTTCATATGTATAAGTATATATATATATACATATTTGTATACCACGTATGATTACATTGACATTTATAGCATTTATTCATTTAGTGTATATACTTCAGCCCCAAAACATTTAAAATGATTTGAACATAACATAGAAGGGGGCACATAGAACTCACCTGATAAGCTAGTCTTGGTTATCCTAAACAAAGGTCCAACAATGTCACGTACGATCTGAATTAGGTAGTTAGGTACACATCAGACACAATTCCGACTCTAACTGTTTAATCATTCTAAACATACTGACTTTACTTACTGGTCTACTGCCTGCGCACTTAGTAAGTGCGCAGGGCCTTGCTCATGCGCACTTGACAAGTACGCATGATCTTTCTCCTGCGTACTTGGTAAGTACGCATGATCTTTCTCTTGCGTACTTGGTAAGTACACATGAACTTTCTCCTGCGTACTTTGTAAGTACGCAGGACGTCCTTCCTGCGTACTTGATAAGTACGCAGCACCTGTTTCCTGGACAAGTCCGAAATTCTTGCATGTTAATCCGATCATGCTAATCTTACAATTTTCTTTGATCAAAAGGTGCGGTTTTCACTCTAGATGCTAGTTCTAAGCTTATTTTCAAGTTTCATCCATAAAACGTCTCCTATTTTTCTAAAACCCGAGAAACCCCAAAACGAAGAAAAACTCAGTTTAAGGTCGAATCGTTACCTGGATTGTGATTTTGATTAAGAGGTTTTGCTCACGAGCTCAGTAGTAATGTGCTCCTTCAATTTCGTGTTGATCCATCGACTTTCTCTCTCTAGACCCGACTCTCCTTTCTCTCTCTAGCTTGCAAGTGTTCGTGTAAAATAAGAGCTTCAAGGCTGTCTTGGCCCTTATATACCTGGGCTTCGCTCGGCCCGTTGGAGCCGAGCCCAAGCCCGTCCGTTTTTCTTTTTGTTTTACGATGATTAAGTCTCTATCGCGTTATTATTTACTAAATTACTATTTTTGGGGTGTTACAAAGAACTTATCATTAATTTCTTCAGTCTCATACACCACAGAAGCACTCGACAGTTCACTAAGCAGATGATAGAATCTGGTAGCAAGATCATCCAAGGATTCATTTTGAAAATGTTTGAAGACCAAAAATTGCTTCTTCGGTAGCTCTTTTCTACTCTTCTTTACATCCAAACTACCTTCACATCTTTTCTGTAATGCTTCCCACAGTTGTTGAGAAGACTTGAATTGTTTGAAACTGTGATATATTTCCTTTGGAAGAGACATCGAAATACTTGCCATCGCTTTCTTTTCCCTATCAAACAGCAACTTTTCTTCAGTAGTTAACGCTAACACCAGCTTTGGAACATCATCCTTTCCCATCCACGAATAAGTCGGATGCGTATAACCTTCTAAAATAGGAATCCATAGACTGGTATCAGTAAAAGATACGAACTGATCAAACCTATCTTTCCAATTAGAATAATCAGCAAGATTCAACAACTTCGGCGGTTTTTGAGATGTACCAATCTCATTATCATAATTGAACATATTCGTTACTTGTACCATATTTGCCATTTTCCTGAAAAATTTCCAAGTGTTGGACACCCACTACCCTTAAGCGAAGATAATAAGTTCGCTTCTGTGATACCCAAGCGAACTTAATATGAAGCGAACTTAATAAGTTTGCTTAAACCAGAATCCAGAAATCTAATTAAGTTCGCCTAAAAACAAGTTCGCCTAATTTGTGAGAAGCGAACTTGACAAGTTCGCCTGCTAAGTTCGCATGCACACCAAATCAGCAAGTTCGCTTGCTTCAGCAGAATCAAAATCAAGAACAGTTCAGTCCAGAAACCGTGAACCAAAAATCAACATAAAACTTCATGATTCACTGATTTGAAGGAATTAGTCAAAATCAAACCATAGGATTGTGTAATTTCTCAATTAGAACCTTTCTATCGGATCAATTTCTTCAAAATCCTCTTCAATAACACCAAATCAGAACCAAATTAAGCTTGAAAACTCCATATTTGCTATATTAGTCACTTGCACCATATTTGCCATTTTCAGAAAAAAATTTCCAAGTGTTGAACAAAAATCCCCTTAGGCGAAGATAATAAGTTCGCTTCACAACCAAACAAGCGAACTTGATAAGTTGGCTTACCCAAGAAACTCCAGTAAGTTCGCCTGCAACAATTTTCAGCAAGTTCGCTTACAGCAGCTGAAACAAACACAGCAAGAACTTTAACCCAAACACGAACAAACAGCACCAAAAATCATCATTTCTCACAGATTAGAAGGAATTTGTGTAGGTCCTCATGGCACTTCTATGGATCGTTCTCGTGATAAGACGTGTCGTTAACTCGGAGTGCGGAATCCACCAAATAAACGATTGCATACACAAAAGACAATAGAGACAATCAAGTAAATAACATTCACGCTTCTATTCCAATTCTCAATAGAGTTTACAGACTCAATCAGACCAAATCGTACAACTTTGTTATGTTTTTTTCTATTCTCTTTCAAACTGACTCTGTAAACCCTATTTATAGACATCTGACCTGCATTAGGCGAACTTAACAAGTTCGCCTCTAACAAACTAAGCGAACTTAACAAGTTCGCCTCAGATAGACTTAAGCGAACTTAACAAGTTCGCCTCTGTTAGACTAAGTTCGCCTCTAGCATAACTTGCATAAACACTCAGAACATTTTACATTACAAAAACATAAAGACATTAGATCTAAACTATTACAAGGCTTTTGTCATTACAAACAATGTCCTAACAATTTGAAGAAATTGAACCGTAGGATTTAGTATTTTATGATTTAGAACACTTCTATCGGATTAATTTCACCAAAATCAACTTCAAATCCATGAATTCAGCAGTAAAATCAGCTTCAAGAACTTGAAAACTCCATGGATACAAAAACTTCAAAAATGATCAATTTCCTGTCAAATTCTACACAAAAAACGTCTCTAATCACCAAGAATCAAACGCAAATCAGGAGGAAATGCTTTGATACCACTTGTAGTTCCACATGACTCATCTCAGATCGATCTCGTGACAGGACGTATCGATAACACGGAGTGCGGAATCCTTCGTGTTAACGTGTATATCAATTGACAATAGAAAACAACAGATAAATAAACTCTCTTTTTATTTCACCAAACAGAGTTTACAGAATACTTGATCGTTCAATCTCTCATTCGTACTAAACAGACCCTGTAAACTCTCTATTTATATACACACGTTCTGCAATAGGCGAACTTAACAAGTTCGCTTTGTCACACCCCAATTTCAAAATAACAGGGTTTTACCATTTCGGGAAGTGACAAACCAGGATCTCAGTCATTAGTTACATTGAACGACTCTACATGGGACTTAAATGAAAATATCATATCAATCAGAGTTAATGCGGAAGCGTAAAGAAAGTAAATGCGCAAGACACACGCGCCCAAAAGAATAGTCCAAAAGTCCAAACCAAACACAATTCAAAATAGTCCAAACGGTTTGGAAAACATAAATCAAAGGCAGAATTCCTTGCATGTCCTATTGTGTGCACCTGTGCCTTATCTTAAGCGACCTGAGAAAAACATGTAAGAAAATGTCAACACGAGGTTGGTGAGTTCAAAGGTTTCAGTTAATAGAAGCGTTTAACAGATTAATGTACATTCAATATATAAATCAATAGGTAGCTAACCCATAAGCATGTTAACTAATGCGCTCGCAACCGACAGCTGACTGTTTATATGCCTCCCACCATCATGGTGCATGTTTAGGTCAATATTGCACCCGTTCGACCTCCAATCGAGTTAGCGCGACTAACGCGGGTGAGGTTTGTCAAACTCAGTAGTACTACTCAAATTACCTCGCTATGTTCATATTAACAGTCCGATGTGAGGACTTAAAGGATAATGTGTACGCACAGTCATACAAGTGAAATCATATATGAGATACAAAAATCAAAAGCATTTACGACATGTTTTCTCCCCAGCATAAAAAAACAGAAAAAGGGGCCGTGAAAACTCACCTGAGTAGCGTAGGCAGTATCACAAAAGAGATAAGTTGGAATCACGAGTGTAAGTCTCAAATGACTTACAAATGCCCTAAAATTATAAACACATAAATTAGAGACAAGTTGAGATTTGTGACGACGACACGGTAGACTGAACGTCCTAAGGAAAAGCTCTAATGATTAGAGTAGACGAACGTGTCTACGGGAATAAGAATTTTTTTAATTAATAATTAAGATGTATACGTTACGCGACGGATGACAAAATAATATAATAATTATATTCGAGCGATTGCGTCATTACATAATGGCATACGAAAATAATATAATACATATATTATTACAATAATTAATTATGCGATAAAATAATAAAATTATTTTTTTATTCGAAGAAAATAACGAGTGTAAAATATTATAAATAACTACATTATTTATTATTTAAAAACGTTACACGAAACTAGTAACGTGGCGAAATAATATAAAATATATATATTATTTTATACTAGGAGTCACGGGTATAAATATATTATTTTATACGAGGTTATGACTTGAAAACAATATAAGTATACTATTTTTTTAAAAGTGGGATTAATAATGAAAATAGAACATAAATCCAAACCCGAGCCTACGGGTGGTTTCTCGGGCTAAAACATATTAATATAATATTATAATAATATAGGGTTTGATTTTTAATAATTTAATATAACCAAAAGTGCCTCAAAAATAAAATATGGGAGCCCGGTCTCGAACCCGGGTCTCTCCCACACACGCACACAGCTTTAACCAGTCCCGCCCGCTAGGGTATCGCATATAATCCCGGTTCCAGTCGGTTTTAACATACAAGTTCAGCGTGATCTTCCCCCATATCATGATCGGATCGAAACCAGCCCCAATTCCCACGAATCTGATAACGATCAATCAAAGTGACCTAGGGGTTTTGTTAATCGGGTTAATACGCATCAGTGCGTGTATTTAATTGCAAAACTAACAAGTTTATGATCGTTTTATTTTAGATTCAAAAGGCCGAAAACCCTCGATTTGATCCTGAATCGATTTGACCGATTCTGATATTAAAGGTGTTGGATTCATAGGGTTTTTGTTAATTTGATGATTGCGAATCTGTTGGTGTAGTTTAATTTCATTTAAAATGAGTACTGGTATGAATTCGCTTAACCAGAAAGCCATAAGAACCCTAGGTTCGATCCGGTTTTGATTAGATGATAAAACCCATAGATTTCATAGGGCTTTTTGTAACATTTCTGATTTTCATTATCTGTATTTCAATTCAATGTGATACATTTCAAACCCAATTCTAGTACACTGAATTGTTCTATTTGTACCAACAATTAAATGTTATGTTTCAATACAAATCCGCAAATTTTACACGAGTATATCCTATTAAATTCTACATAAGTTCATATTTATACAAATCTGTCCATACTAAAATTTGTAAAGACTGATTTTATAAATAACCATAAACCCTAATAGGCACGGTCGCGCCTCGTTCTGGCACGGTCGAGCCAAGTGCCTTGGCACGGTCGCGCCTTGCTTTGGAACGGTCGCGCCCGATGCCTTGGCACGGTCGCGCCTCTTATGCGCACGGTCGCGCCACTCGTCAGTTGAAACGTAAATGCAGTTTTAAACGCAGAATCGTTCGAATTCGTAACCGACATACACATAATTACCAATTAACGAAAACAATAAATCGCATAA
Organism: Smallanthus sonchifolius; assembly: GCA_023525975.1. Classification (NCBI taxonomy): domain Eukaryota; kingdom Viridiplantae; phylum Streptophyta; class Magnoliopsida; order Asterales; family Asteraceae; genus Smallanthus; species Smallanthus sonchifolius. Next base: position 34,215,417 of record CM042045.1, read on the forward strand.
TTACCACAATTACAACAAATAACTCTGGCAAATTCGATCCATCTCAAAACCGTCAAATCATTTCACGAGACCATAGATCCCACCATTTTGATTTCAATTCTCCCAAGAAAACGCATTATCGACCCTCTCTGAAACTTCCGAAAACATTGAAGCAGCCGGAATTGCAGCAGAAGACGTCGGCGATCAAACTCTTCATTGCTGGAACTCGTTCTATCCATACGCCATTGATTCATCCTCCTTCCGGGTAATTGAAACCACATACACTTCCGATTTAGTCTATAGGTCAAAAGCCCCAAACTAAATTGGGCTTACAATAGCCAAATTAACACGAACCCGAATCTAGGGTTCGTTCTAAAATGGGTTAATCAAATACTACTCGTAATAACCTAATGGGTGAAAGCCCTATGATTTCCGACATTAACAACATAAGATTTAAGCAATTCGCTTCTGTTTTGGAACGGACACGGTCGCGCTAATCACCTAGCGCGGTCGTGCTTCATGAGAAATGGTCGTGTCAATACCAGCGCAGTCGTGCCTCACACACTCAGACCCGGTCATGCCTCTTGGCTAGACTTGGTCGTGCCGCAAAACCCTAGATACGGTCGTGCCTAGTGAACATCTTAGTTATGTCTTCTGTTTGGTCAACACGGTTGCGTCCCTGACTAGCACGGCCGCGCCCGTGGTCCTAGCACGATCTTGCCTTGTCCCAAGCACGGTCGTGTGTGTGAGAAAAATCTTGGCAGAATAATTATTTTTATATTTTAAAAACAATAAGTATTTCAGATTAATTTTTAAATAAAAATAATTGATTTTATAAAGATTTATATTAACTGTATTTAAAAAGATCAAATTCTTAATCCTAAAATAAATAGAAGCTATTTATTTAAATTTACAAAATTAAATTTATACTTATTGTTAAACCCTACACTTAAATATTATTTACACAACTTATTTACGCACCTTTATGAAAATAAAGTAAAGAAATTTATATTTAATATAAAACATCCGATACATTTTTATAACTAAATGACTAAGTTACATATTTTATAAATAAATAAATAAATAAGGTAACAATTATTTATTTAATTTACATTTAAACAAAAAATATTTATTTAGGTTATACTTAATTACCCCTAATACCTACATTATTTTTATAACTAAGTGAATAAATAATTATTATGTAATTTATTTATTTAGTTATTCAAACTCAAACTTTGATCAAAATGTTCTAAAAATATTTATTTCAATCCTTTCATTTTATACAATACCTTTCAAGGACAAACCACTAACTTTATACACTCGTCCAAATTCAACCCTAGACTTAGACATAGGCTATTGTGCACACTACTAATTCAATACACATTCCAATCTAGGTTAACGTTGTGCATTACAAGGCTCATATTACTATCTAGTCTCTCGTGTTAGCTACGCCTTTTGAATCAAGTGAGTCTTACATAGCCCCTTTTACTCTTTTACACTTTTTGGGGTGGAACATGAACACTATACAATACTATTGCTTACATTTACATAAACTATACAAATAAAAATCCTCTTTACATTCATATGTGCAATTTGAGCTTTATGCCTGAGTGCTAGTTGTGCTAACTTTTGTGTGCAATTTATGTGCAATCGTTAACTATTCAAGCCGACGGTAAACAATGATAGATCTATTGAGTCTGACAAACCCACCCAGATTGGGGTGATTGTTACCGACAACACAATTTTGCATACTAGTTACAAAGGTTTGATTGTACTTAGTTACACAATAGCTTTTTTTTTGGGTAAAAGGGTATACCCTGGTGATTTATATTACTATCTGAACACATAAAAACAAGTAGAGGGCTGAGTACCACTCTAGTTCATTGGAGTGACATGCCACTACCAATGTAAAACAAGCCAAAAGCAAACCACAAACATACACCGAGATAACAACTACCAACTAAACTCTATAATATAGTCATGAATAAAAAGAGGTTAGTCGGCCACCATCACATCCACGGATGCAATCTTCCAATCTTCCAAGATTTTCTTCACTCGATCATTTTTCTTGAACTTGAACGAATGTAGCTTCAATCTAATCATTTCCACAATAACTTCTTCAAGCTTTTCTGGAGGTCTCAATTGGTTGTTAAAATATCTGAAATTTCTTTCCTGCCAAATGTAATAAGCTGTAGCAGCCATTAATAATTTACCAATGATTACTAAAGCTGATTTCGAAGAAGCTCTAGGAACCAACCATGTAGCAATATCATCCCATCTCCCTTGAATATGACTCATACCAGCTTTGCATCTTAAGGAACACCAAATCTGATTAGAGTATGAACATTCAAAGAAGAGATGGTTGTGAGTCTCCATATCCCTTTTACAAAGATGACAACAAAACAAATTCATAGAGCCCGAAGCCCTATTCCACAATTGGATTTTGTCTTGTATTGATAATTTCCTATGAAAGATTAGCCAACTCATAAATGCATGCCGAGGAATAAAGAAAGAGGACCAAACCAGATTATGCCAATTAGTAACCTGTCCTCGGGTTCTTGGTGTATCCCAAGCTAATTTAGTAGAGAAAGGTTCAAGATCACCCACTACCTTTTTCCACTTGATTACATCAGATTTTAAGGGGTTTAAAGTCAAAGGACTCAATTGAAATAACACCGGGAATAGATCCCTCCAAGCATCAGGCCATTCCCAACGATTATCAACAACAACTTCAGAAATGGTAGAGTATATAGAAAAACCCTCTTGATTCATTTGCCTCGGAGAAACATATGAACTAAGCGGACAAATATTACTCCAACGATCATGCCAAAGAGAAGTTTTTTCTCCATTACCTATATCATACCAAAAAAATTGCCTTATAATAGGCCTTAACCGAAGTAACTTACGCCAGCTCCAACAAATATTCTTCTGAATAGGAGCATCTCAAAAATTACGATTCTTCAATCTATAAGTATGTATCCATTCCACCCAAAGGGATTTCCGACCAGAAAGAATACTAAAAATATGAAAAGACATAAGGGCTTTATTAACATCTGCCACCTTTCGAACCCCAAACCTCCTTCATGTTTCGGCAAACAAACAACTCTCCAAGCTACTTTAGCTTTCCCCTTGGTTAACGATCCTTTGCACCATAAGAAACCCCTCATCTTCAGCTCCAATTTTTTTACTATACTCTTAGGGAGAATAAAAACCGAAGCCCAATAGATGTAAAAAGCAGAAAGCACAGAAATAATGAGCTGTAATCGGCCAGCAAAAGATAAAGATTTAGTCTTCCAATCAGAAATCCTCTTCTCCATTTTCTCAATCAATAATCTGCAATTAGAATGTAAAAGACGAGTAGCAATCAGAGGAACACCAAGATAACGAATGGGAAGCGAACCCTCCTCAAAAGGCATTATAGCAAGGATACTCATTTTGGAACTAGCTGGCACATTGCAAAAGAAAACTGTACTTTTAGGTAAGCTTGGCACCAAACCGGACATGTCTTTAAAAGTGTTGAGGGAATCCATAATGATTTTAACCGATTGCGCATCACCTCTAGCAAATAAAAATAAATCATCAGCAAAACAAAGATTAACAATCCTTTGCTTCTCACATTTTCTATGGAACCTGAAAGAAGAATCAATTGAGGTTGCTTGCTGCAGAATGGAAGTTAGAACCTCCATAACCAATGTAAACAGATGAGGTGACATCGGATCACCTTGTCTTAAGCCCCTTTTTCCCCCAAAATAACCATGTATATTACCATTGATGCTCACCGAAAAAGAAGAAGAAGATACACAAGTCATAATCCAACCAACCATAATCGAATGAAAACCAAATCCATGAAGAATAGATTTCAAGAAATCCCAGTCAACTGTATCATACGCTTTCTGAATGTCTACTTTGAAGGCACAACTAGGAGCTCCCACATTCCGATGATAATTATGCATAAGCTCTTGTGTAAGAAGAATATTATCAGAGATACGTCTACCCGGCACAAAAGCAGATTGGTTTAAACTAACGACATGATCAAGCCCTTCTAGAATTCTGTTAGATAAAATCTTGCTAATACATTTGTAGAGAACATTGCAACAAGATATAGGTCTATAATCAGAAACTGAAGAAGGAGTAGCAACTTTTGGAACCAAAGCAATAATTGTATGATTAATTTCTTTAAGAAGACGACCTGATATAAAGAAGTCTTGTATCGCCATAATCACATCATCACCAATTATATGCCAAGCTTTCTTGAAAAAAGCGGAGGAATAACCGTCCGGGCCCGGAGCTTTGTTTTCATTTATAGAGAACATGGCTGATTTTACTTCATCTCTAGAGACCTCACGGATCATGTTATCAGCCATATGAGGCTGAATTTTATTTTGAAAAAGATCATTCATAGGAAGCCTCGAACTTGTACCCTTTTGACCCAAGAAATTTTGAAAATGATCAACAATCGCATTAGCAGCCATATTACCTTCAAACACATTGCCAAAACTATCCTTTATAATATCTATACGGCTTCTATGATTTCTGGTCTTCAAAGAGTTATGGAAAAAAGAAGAGTTCGAATCTCCCACTTTAAGCCAATGAACTTTAGATTTCTGTTTTAAAAATCTTTCTTCATCTAACATAGCTTCTTGGTATTTAGCAAGCAAATCAGACTCAAGAATACGCATATCAGCATCAGTCGGGTTCACATCAACCGCATTTTGAATCATATCTAACTCATTTCGAAGAGATTTAACACGGTTATGAAGATTACCTTGCTTTACAAACAAACTTCTAATCGGGTGTTTCAAAGTTCTAAGCTTCTTCACCACCTTGAACATATGGACACCATTAACATTCTTACCCCATTCCTCCTTAACCAAATCTGAAAACTCTTTTTTGTAAGCTAAGAAATTTGGAAATTTGAAAGGTTTTGGCTTACTCGTAGCAATGGAAGGAAGCTTGAGAACACAAGGAGAATGGTCCGAGACCCTATAAGGATGAAAAATTGCACAAGAACTTGGAAAAGCATCCATAAAAGGAAGATTTGCCATAATACGATCAATCTTTTTTAGAATACCAATTCCCTTCTTCGGCTTTTGAGTCCAAGTGTAATGGAAACCCATGCTATTAACATCCGAAACTTCTATTTTTTCAACACATTCATTAAAATCCTTCATTCCTGTAGAAATTTTAGATGATCCCATAGCCTTATCTTCAAGAGATAGGGCTGAATTGAAATCACCCATTATAATCCATGGATTACAGCTAACAAAAGCTTTATGAACGTTTAGACTCTCCCAAAATGCTTTCTAATAATATAATCATTAGAAGCATAAATAAAAGAAAAATACATGGCCTTCTTATCCTCTTTAAACACAATCTGAACATGAATAACTTGCGGAGTTTGAGATAGCACCATGACATCAACACAATCAGAATTCCAACCTAACAAAATTCTTGTACCCTTAGAACAAATGTCTCCATTCGAAGACCAATTCCATTTCCTACAAATGTTGTTACAAACACCCAACAAATTTGAAACATCCACATGCGATTCTAGAATAGCACACACCTGAATTTTATTGTCGTTTATAAAATCTCGAACCTCTCTTTGTTTCAGGGGACGACCCAAACCCCTTATATTCCAGCAAGCAATACTAGACATTTGAAACCGTCTCAGCAGGAGTGCTTGCCCCTGTATTTGTGTTACCATCCTTCATAAACAAAGAAGTCTCCTCATTAACTTCTATAACTTCATCATAATCAGATTCATCATTCTCTCTAGAACCACTACTTGATCCAAGACAACTGAAAGGATTACCAAGTTTAACTGTAGGCTGAATAATAGAAGGCTTAGGACGATCAATTGGATTATTATTCTGTTTAGAAACCGGCCTATATTCAAACTTTGGCTTTTCCTTGATTACAACTCCTTTTTTATTAGCTTTCTTCTTGTTTCCCACCATAGTAAAGCCATCATCATCAACTTGGTGCTTTCCTTTACCCTTATTTACTTTCAGCTCATCACAAACTTGCTTAGGGCAATTATCTAAAATGTGACCAAACACACAACATGTAGGACACCTAGGAGGAGTCCATTCATACTCTACTTTAATAGAACTATTCAAGAAACCCCCTTCTTCCACATTCGGTATAGCTACTGAAACGGACTCCTTTAAGTCTTTCTCAGCATCCAATTCAATGATTGCTCGAGCATAGCTACTCTTTCCCCATGACTCAAAACACATATTCGTTGTTTCATTATCCAAAGTTTTTGGAACACCGATTCTAGAAGCAATCAAACTCAAACCATCTTCAGTATAAGCCACAAGCGGAACATCATGCATTTTAACCCACACCGGAATTTTTTTAAGTTCCTCCTTCTTGATTTCCATCTTTGATGACCAAGGCTTAAGAAAAATGGGGACATTACGTATCAGCCAAGGCCCATCTTGCAACACCTGCTCCAATCCTTCTTTTGAATCAAACTTGAAAAAAAAAGAATCCTCTAGCATTCATCATGCTCTTTTGCAATCCATATTTAGACCAACGATTTTTAACAAAATATTCTACTACTGGAAACGCCAACCTCTTCCCCAAGAAGTAACCCAACAAGACATTGCTACACTTTTCTTGAACTTTCTTAACAGATTCTATCGGGATTGTGACATCCGCATCACCATGGCATTCGAAATTTTCAAGAAAACGAAAGTTCACCTTGCTAGAAATCTGGTCACCTTTTAGTTTTTCAGCAAACGAAATTTTTCCAACTTTGGACACATTATCAGCAGCAAAATGAATTCAAATCTCTTTCCAAATTGAGTTCGCACTTACCCGGTTTAGATAGATCTTTATGATTCAGATTTTGAATATTATCTTCTTCCCAAAAATTCGTCTCCTTACCAATCACAGATTGGTTTGAAGATATGCGTGAATCAGAAAGTATAATCGGTTTTTTCAAAATACCTTTGATTGGCACATCAATTTTCTTGATCTTGTCGGCCAAGCTATTAGGTTTGGGACGATCATTCCCATCAGAATCTTCAGCTCTCTCCATCAACAATAATAAGGAACAACCATGCAATAGAAACTCAACGAAACACCAAGAAAAACAACGAACCAGAATAGAAAAAAAAAACCCTAATCCCCAAAGCCGTATAAAGCCAAAACGATTTTGAAAAACCAGAAAAAGAAACCCTAAAACTGGTCGGATCTTGGTGATTATAGATATTTGTATGTAGATACTAATCAAAAGATTAAAATCGCTAAACAAAATCCAAAATCATTAGACGAAAATCAGATTAGGATGAAGAACAATAAGAATCTCCAAAATCGCCATTTGGGAGAGAGAGTATTAGGGTTTTTTTTAGATTGGTTACATAATAGCTGCTCTCCATAAATGCCTTATTTTATCATGTTATGTAAGGATTTGTTTATTCATAATCTATATGCTATCGATATACAAACCTGTGTATGCTCACCAACTTTTTAGTTGACTTTATTTTATTCATGTTTCGGGTGCTAATGAATGAGTTTGATCAAGGCATGATACACATAGGCTTTGAACTTAGTTAAATTTAAATAAAGACTATTATGTATTTCGTTTATGTACTTGTTTGAATTTGGTTGTGTTGAATTATTTGAAGTTAAATTTGATGATTAAAATATTGAAATCTAGTCAACCTTGTGCTCATGAACAGTCTACATGTCCCGCCCCGACGTTTCCGCCGTCGGTTGGTGTGTGACAGATTGGTATTAGAGCCTTGGTTATAGGGAACTAGATTATTAGACACCCTTGACCTAGACTATAACTTTTGGACACCCACTTATGCCATGCTTCATGATTATGTGATATGTGCTACATGCTATGTGTTACATGCTTACTATGATTAGTTATTATTTCGTTTTTGATGGCTTGTTAAAAATTCATGACTTATTAAGATATACCTAAATAATAATTAAATAAACAATATCCCTACCTATACCCTAAAACCTCATAATATTCTTACCTACTCCTCTATCATCATCTTCTTAGCATATGAAAACTTCATGGATCTAAATCTATAAAAAAAATTATTTATTTCCTCGTTAAGGCTTTTAAACTTTGTTAATTATTTGAGGACACGTGCAATCTGGAAGGGTGACACCTGTATTCTGGGTTTTCTGTCTAGGAAAGCATTTCGCATAAATCCCAATCAACCGAGGGACCCGTATGCTTTCCTGGGAATTCCCGGGATGAGTGTTTACTTATAGGCTAAAGCATGTCTCCTTGAAAATTATATGAGTTTAATTTGAAGTGAATTTTTTCCATTATAAACAAAACACAACTCCCAAAGGGAAATTACATAGAGATAGAAGGCAAACGGGCAACAAGCTGCGCCGCCAACCCTTTTTGAATAGCAAAACCAAGTTTAATTAACCTTAATGTGTCATAGTATTCAAGTGATTTTATCACTATTTGAGTACAATCCAAAGTATGGTTAACTATTTTATTTGTTATCTTATTCTTTTAAATCCAAACAACATTCATAAGTTCTTACATCTTTTCTTGTGTGGTGCAATTCTGTAGAATGCCTCCCCGTCGTGCTACCGTGACCAACAACAACACCGGTATTGCTACCATCCTTGCACAACTTATGAATCAACTCACTCAAGCTAATGGGGCCGCCAATGGTAACCATGGAGCTAATGGGGGTGGTGGTGCCAACCCACCACAATGCACCTTCAAGCACTTCAACTCATGTAACCCTCTTAAGTTCTATGGTACCGAAGGAGCTACGGGACTTCTTCAATGGTTCGAAAGTATTGAGAATACCTTCCTCAATAGTGACTGCCCCGATAACCTTCGTGTTCGTCATGCCACAAGTGTCTTACAAAAACGGGCATGTGGTGGAATGGGGAAAAGAGAACTAGGGGTGTGGAAGTAGCAATGGCCTTACCTTGGGATGAGGTTAAAAGGCTAATGACCGAAAAATTTTGTCCTCGAAATGAGGTAAAGAAACTGGAAGCCGAGTTTTGGGATCTTGCCCAAGAGGGTGGTGAAAGTCTAGCTTATACAACTCGGTTCCACGAGTTGAGTCTCCTTGTGCCCCATATGGTCACACCTTTATCCCGCTGCATTGAGAAGTATATTGGTGGATTACCTAGGCAAATTCAAGATACTGTTTTAGGGAGAAATCCCGCAACACTCGAAGATGCCATCCGCTTATCTGCTACGTTAACCGACAACCATGTGAAAGCGGGAACTCTGGCTAGAAAAGGCACCAAGAAAGTTCCCGACACCACAACTCCTCCCGTACACATCAAAGAAGCCACAACTGAACCCTCCCGTAATAATAAGAAAAGAAAGGCTAGAAACTATGCTATGGTCACTCCTACTATCCCTGTCAACCAAGCTCCTCCCATGGTTCAAGCACCAGTCAAGAAGCCATATGTGGGGATCTACCCACTCTGTGCCACATGCAATTATCACCATCTCCAACACATTCCCTGTCGCCTTTGCACTCACTGTGGGAAATATGGTCATACGGTCAATATTTGTAGAGCCAAAGCACTTGCAGGTCAAGTCAACCCACCAACCCGAACCAACCAACAAGTGGCTAATCAAGGTGTTCCCGCTATTGCAAATGGGCATGCTTGTTATGAATGTGGTAACCCAAATCATTTCCGTGATCAGTGCCCAAGGTTAATCAATGCTAGACAAGGCGGAGCTCGTGGGCGTGCTTTCAACATAAACGCCAATGAAGCTCAAGCCAACAATGATGTGGTCAACGGTACGTTCCTTGTTAATAGTCAATATGCCTCCATTTTATTTGATACCGGTGCCGATAAAAGTTTTGTGTCACTTAAATTTGAACCCTTACTTGCAAAGACACGATCCCAATTAGAGAAAACCTTCACCGTCGAAGTAGCAAATAGTGACTCCCGTACAATTGACTCTGTTATTCACGACTGCTCGCTAGAACTTAATGATCATACATTTCCAATCAACCTTGTACCAATGCCACTAGGGAGTTTTGATATCATCATAGGCATGGATTGGCTATCAAATCATCATGCCGAGGTCATCTATTTCGAGAAATGCATTCGAATACCTCTACCGTCGGGAGAAACGTTAAGAGTCTTTGGTGAAAAGACTTGCAAAGGACTCAAGTTAATGTCATGCATTACCGCCCAAAAGTACTTACGAAAGAAGTACGTAGCCTTCTTAGCTCATGTTGTTCAAAAGGATGTCAAGGAGAAGAGTATCCAAGACATTCCCATCATTCGGGATTTTCCCAATGTATTTCCCGAAGATCTATCCGGTCTTCCACCCGTTCGACAAGTAGAATTTCGAATTGACCTCATACCCGGAGCTAACCCCGTGGCTAGAGCTCCTTACCGTCTTGCACCTTCTGAAATGCAAGAACTTGCAAGTCAACTCCAAGAGCTCTTCGACAAGGGTTTCATCCGTCTAAGTCATTCACCGTGGGTGCACCCGTCTTATTCGTCAAAAAGAAGGATGGATCATTCCGCATGTGTATTGACTACCGCGAACTCAACAAGCTTACCATCAAAAACCGTTATCCCTTGCCTAGAATTAATGACCTCTTTGATCAACTTCAAGGTTCTACTTGCTTCTCAAAGATTGACCTTCGATCTGGTTATCACCAACTCCGTGTACAAGAGGAAGATATTCCAAAGACTGCTTTTCGAACAAGGTATGGTCACTACGAGTTCATGGTCTTGCCTTTTGGACTAACCAATGCACCCCCAGTCTTCATGGACCAAATGAATCGTGTGTGCAAACCGTACCTTGATAAATTTGTGATTGTCTTCATTGACAATATCTTAATCTACTCCAAGACTAAAGCCGACCATGAGCAACACCTTAGACTGGTTTTGGACCTCTTGAGGAAGGAACAATTATATACCAAATTCTCCAAATGTGAATTTTGGTTAAAAGAAGTTCAATTTCTTGGTCATATCGTTAACGACAGGGGAATTCATGTTGACCCTGCTAAGATCTAAGCGGTTAAGAATTGGAATGCTCCGAAGACCCCCACCGAAGTTCGTTCATTTCTTGGTCTTGAGGGATATTATCGTCATTTCATGTAAAATTTCTCTAAGATTGCTGTCCCTCTTACCACTTTGACCCACAAAGGTAAAACTTATGAATGGGGACAAAACAAGAAGAAGCTTTCCAAACTCTCAAGCAAAAGTTGTGCAATGCTCCTATTTTGACCCTCCCTGATGGGAATGATGATCTAGTTGTCTACTTTGATGATTCCAACCAAGGTCTCGGTTGTGTCCTCATGCAACGAGGCAAAGTAATCGCTTATGCATCAAGACAACTCAAGATTCACAAGAAGAATTATACGACGCACGATCTCGAGTTGGGTGCGGTCGTATTCGCATTGAAGATTTGGAGACATTACCTCTATGGCACAAAGTGTGTGGTATTCACCGACCACAAAAGTCTCCAACAGATCAATATGAGTCAACGACGTTGGGTTGAACTCCTTAACGACTATGACTGCGAGATTCATTACCATCCCCGCAAAGCGAATGTTGTGGCCGACGCTTTGATTTGAATGGACCATGTCATGCTTCAATGTGTCCGAATTCAAACCGACATTCAAAATCGTATCCTAGAAGCTCAACAAGTCTCGGTCACAGAGGGTAACATGTACGACGAAATGTCGTGTGCTGTGGAACTTCAGCTTGAATGTAAACCTAATGGCTTACTTTATTATTTGAATCGTATCTGGGTTCCCGATCGCGATGATCTCCATACATTTCTTATGAACGAGGCTCAAAAGACTCGCTATTCTATTCATCCTGGTGCGGATAAAATGTACCAAGATCTTCGCCAACAATATTGGTGGCCCGGTATGAAGAAAGACATTGCTCTCTATGTTGCCAAATGTCTAACTTGCTCCAAAGTCAAAGCCGAACATCAACGTCCTTCCGGCTTACTTGAACAACCGAAAATTCCCATGTGGAAATGGCAGAATTTAGCTATGGACTTCATTACCAAACTTCCTCGCACCTCAAGTGGTTATGATAGCATTTGGGTGATCATTGACCGTCTCACCAAATTTGCTCATTTCTTGCCTATTCGTGAAGACTATCGAGTTGAGAAACTAGCCCGAATTTACATTGACGAAATTGTGAGCCGTCACGGTATTCCCTTAAACATAATATCGGATAGAGATGCTCGGTTCACCTCCCGTTTTTGGCAATCTCTCCAAACTACTCTTGGTACACGATTGGATTTGAGCACGGCCTACCATCCCCAAACGGATGGTCAGACCGAGCGAACAATCCAAACTCTTGAGGATATGCTCAGAGCTTGTATAATTGATTTTGGTGGAAATTGGGATTCATATCTATCCCTAATCGAGTTCTCCTACAATAATAGCTACCACACGAGTATCAACATGGCTCCATTTGAAGCTCTCTATGGTCGCAAGTGTCGTTCTCCTATCTGTTGGAACGAGATTGGTGAAGCACAAATCACTGGTACCGAGCTAATTCAAGAAATATCCGACAAGATTATTGTAAGGCCCCCCTTATCCGGGTGACCTCACTTGTTGGATTTACTCAAAAACATAGTCATAAAAACTGAGCTTAAATTTAAAACATTCGAATTCATTCATTACATAACGTAACATAAAAGCGGAAGTCTTTAAAATCAAGTACATAACATTTGTCTTAACATCTATAAAAGTGGGATGTCAGTCTTGTGCCGGGTAACCTTCACGCCTTCGCACGACCCTTCCTTTCTGTACCTGAAATGTATTCTAAAAGTCTGCTAACGCTGGTGAGTTCTAGTTTAAAACTATTAAGTATGGTCATTCTTTTCTTTATAAGTATACATAATTATATATATACATTTCTACAAATACGTATTCATAGCTTTTACTTTTCTTTCTTTATTCTTATGTGACTACATAGGTATGTATTCACCTTTTCTTTCTTTATTCTTATGTGATTACATAGATATGTATTCACCTTTTCTTTCCTTAACATTCATTGGTCATTCATTGGTCATACACAAAAGGGTGATCAACCCTTCTTACGGTACGTATATCACAAAGACATACGCCCTTGAGCTACCGTCGTAGCCCTTTTACTCGTCCGGTCCTAGAAACCGTCCGTCTTAACTTTGGTCCGGCCAACCTTTGGCCGTCCTTCTTTACCGTCCTACCGTCGTAGTCCGTCATATTCGCCCGTTTGCCCTAAGGCATCCGTTTCCCACGCGAACTATTGTTTATGCAACCGTTATACTATTTTAGCATTTACTTCGACCGCCCTTTTATGCCTTTTGTACGTCCTAGCTTACTAGGAACGTATCTTTCCCGGTTGCAAAATAGTCACGTGGTCGTCCGTCTACAGAAGTAGCCGTTAGCTTCGTTTCCGTCCATAACGTATACTTACATTCATAACATGCAATATAAATGATTATAAAGCAATATTTCGTTTATTTACGTTATGTCATTCTTTCCTTCATTCTTTGTAAACATACGTCTCATTCTTTATTCATAATTCATTCTCTTATATATATATATATATATATAATATATTAATACATCACGTATGATCACATTAGCATTCATATCATTTATTCATTTAGTGTATACATTTCAGCCCCAAAACATTTAATAAGGTTTGCACATAACATAGAAGGGGGCACATAGAACTCACCTGATGAGTAGTTTCTGAGATATACTTAGCTGGTTACTGAGCGTCACTAATGTCACTCACAATCTGTATAATAAAGTCATACACGTAAGGTAGTGCTCCTAGATGACACTAGACATTACTATGCTTGAACCTAGTAGTTTCGATGGATTTGCTTATTTCGAAACTTGGTAGTTTCGATAGGTTGCTTATGTCGAAACTTGGTAGTTTCGATAGGTTGCTTATGTCAAAACTTGGTAGTTTCGATAGCTTGCTTATGTCGAAACTTGGTAGTTTCGATAGGTTGCTTATGTCGAAACTTGGTAGTTTTGATAGGTTGCTTATGTCGAAACTTGGTAGTTTCGATAGGTTGCTTATGTCGAAACTTGGTAGTTTCGATAGGTTGCTTATGTCGAAACTTGGTAGTTTCGATGGGCCTGCATATATAGAAACTGAGTAGTTTCGATGGTTCTGCACATATCGAAAATAAGTAGTTTCGATGGGTCTGCACATATTGAAACTTAGTAGTTTCGATGGGTCTGCATATATCGTCTTCCCCAAAAATCTAAAGTTTTTGCATGCGAGTCTGATCGAGTCAATATCTCAATTTTCTTAGATCAAAATGTTCGGTTTTCATTCTAGATGCTATACCTAAGCTCATTTTCAAGTTTCATCCGCAAAATCGTTACCTTTTTAGCCAAAACCCGAAAATCCTAAAAATCATAAAAACTCAGATTATGATCGAACGCTTACCTGGATTGGATTTCTGATTCAAAGGAGATGATCACGAGCATAGCAGCAACGTTCTCCTGAATTCCCGAGTCGATCCGTCACTTTCTCTCTCTAGACCCGAGCTCTCTTCTCTCTCTCTAGAACTTGTGAATGGTAGAAATGAAAGGTTTGGAGCAGCCCTTGCCCTTATATACTTGGGCTTCCTTCGGCCCGTTGGAGCCGAGCCCAAGCCCATCTGTTTTCCTTTCGCCATTTAAAAATTATAAATTTCGATCATGTCATTATTCATTTATTACCAGTTTTGGGATGTTACAAGTCTACCCCCCTTAGAAAGGTTTCGCCCTCGAAACCAATTATATGTTAAAAAACTGAGGGTATAGTTCCCGAATCTCGTCTTCTTTCTCCCATGTAGATTTCGATCCCTTTCTGTGCTTCCATTGAACTTTGACCAATGGGGTTGACTTGTTGGGTAGTCGCTTCTCCGATCGGTCAAGGATGGCTATTGGTTCCTCAACATAATTCAGACTGTTATCCACCTCGATCTCATCGTAAGGTATGTGAGCTGTGTCGTCAGCTAGGCATTTGCGTAAGTGTGACACGTGGAACGTAGGGTGTATTCCACTAAGCTCAACGGGTAGGTAGAGTCTGTAAGCAACTTGACCCACTCTCGCTAGAATCTTGAAAGGTCCGACAAACCTTGGACTTAGTTTGACACGCTTTCTGAATCGGATGATTCCTTTCCATGGTGATACCTTTAAAAGTACCATGTCCCCTACTTGAAACTCTAACTCCCTTCTTCTCTTATCTGCGTATGATTTCTGTCTGTCTTTTGCGGCTTTCATCCGAGCCTTGATTTGATCAAATTTCTCGGAAGTAGCTTTGACCACTTCGAGACTTGCAAATTCCTTCTGTCCAATTTCCCCCCAACAAACCGGGGTCCTACATTTCCTCCCATACAACATTTCAAATGACGGCATGCCAATAGTCGAGTGATAGCTGTTGTTATATGAGAATTCTGCCAATGGTAGATGGCTGTCCCAGCTCCCACCAAAGTCAATGATAAAGGCCCGGAGCATGTCCTCCAAGGTCTGAATAGTCCTTTCCGATTGTCCATCGGTTTGGGGGTGGTAAGCGGTGCTGATGTTCAGTCTAGTGCCCATTGCTTCGTTGAATTTCTTCCAAAACCTTGACGTGAATCTAGTATCCCTGTTGGACACAATCGACAGCGGCATACCATGTCTGCTCACAACTTCCTTGATAAATATTTCTGCTAGTCTTTCTGACGAGGAAGTCTCACGTATTGGCAAGAAGTGAGCACTTTTCGTCAAGCGGTCGACGATCACCCAAATGGTATCATTGCCTTTAGCTGTTCGCGGTAGCTTGGTAATGAAGTCCATCGTGATCTCCTCCCACTTCCATTCCGGTATTGGTAGAGGTTGCATTTTACCGCATGGTTTCTGGTGCTCGACCTTAACTAGAGAACACGTTAGGCACTTGCTCACGTATTCTGTCATATCATTCTTCATGCCAGGCCACCAGTATTCTTTCTTCAAGTCTTGATACATTTTGTTTGTTCCGGGGTGGATAGAATAGCGAGACTTATGGGCCTCATCGAGTATTTTGGCTCTAAGCTCGCCAATCTTAGGTATCCACATTCGGCCAAACCTAGTTCGTACACCGTATGCATTTGCATCCAAATTCCCTTGTTGTCCTACTATTCTTTCCCGTTTTATATTTCCTTCTAATAGCGCTTCGTCTTGTGCCTTTGATATTTCACTCATCAAATCTGGTGTTATAATCAGCTGACACGCTTTGATCTGTATAGGTTTCGATTCTTCCTTTCTGCTTAAAGCGTCAGCCACCACGTTTGCTTTGCCTGGATGGTACAATATCTCACAGTCATAGTCCTTCAATAGTTCTAACCACCTCCTTTGCCTCATGTTTAATTCCTTTTGCCCGAAAAAGTACTTCAGGCTTTTGTGATCGGAGTAAATGGTGCATTTGACTCCATACAGATAGTGCCTCCATATTTTCAACGCGAAAACTACTGCTGCTAACTCTAAATCGTGTGTTTGGTGATTAACCTCGTGAATCTTTAGTTGCCACGATGCGTAAGCAATTACCTTTCCTCGTTGCATGAGTACGCACCCCAAACCCTGCCCCGAAGCGTCAGAATAGACTACCAAGTCTTCATTTCCCTCAGGTAGAGTTAAGACTGGAGCTTGGGTTAATCGTGCCTTAAGTTCTTCAAACGCGTTGTTTTGGGTTTGACCCCATTCATACTTCACTTCCTTCCGTGTCATCTTAATTAGTGGAAAGGCTATTCTTGAAAAATCTTTAATGAACCTTCGATAGTAGCCCGCCAATCCCAGAAAACTTCGTATCTCTGTTGGTGTCTTTGGCACGTTCCATTCCTTTACTGTCTCGATCTTTGCAGGATCCACCATGATGCCGTTTGGGTTTACTACATGACCTAGGAATTGGACTTCCTTAAGCCAGAACGCGCATTTGGAGAATTTTGCGTACAACTTTTCCTGCTTTAGCACCTCCAGAACCTCCCTTAGGTGACAGTGGTGATCACCCTCGCTTTTCGAATATACCAGTATGTCGTTTATAAAAACTATCACTGATCGATCCAACATGGGTCGACATACTCTATTCGTCAAATCCATAAACGCTGCTGGTGCGTTGGTCAATCCGAAAGACATCACGAGAAACTCAAAATGCCCATAATGCGTGCGAAACGCGGTCTTTGGTACGTCTTCTTCTCTTACTTTCAACTGATGGTAACCCGACCTAAGATCGATCTTTGAGAACCAACTCGCACCTTGCAGTTGATCAAAAAGGTCGTCTATTCCAGGCAGTGGGTATTTGTTCTTTACTGTTCTCTTGTTCAACTCACGGTAGTCAATGCACATGCGCATGCTGCCGTCTTTCTTCTTTACAAATAGTACCGGAGCGCCCCACGGTGAGATGCTCGGCCTAATAAATCCTTTTTCTGTTAGTTCCTCTAGTTGAGACATTAATTCTTTCATTTCTGACGGCGCCAATCGGTAGGGGGCTTTGGCAACGGGCTCAGCTCCTGGCAATAAGTCAATCTGAAATTCTATTTCCCGATCGGGTGGTAACCCAGGTAGATCCTCAGGGAATACTTCCGGAAAGTTGAACACCACGGGTACTTTCTTGAGTTCATTCATTTTCATTCTATCATCAATAACATATGCCAAATAAGCTTCGCAACCGCGCCTCATGTAACTTTCGGCCTTGATCATAGAGATTATGTTCGGCATCGTGCAATTCCAATCCCCATAAACCGTAATTGGACTGCCGCCAGGAGCTTTGAGGTGTATCCTCTTACGTTTACATATGATTTGAGCTTCGTTGGTAGCTAACCAATCCATACCCAATACTATATCGAATCCTCCTAAGGTGAGAATGAATAATCTAGAAGGAAACTTATGACCCTCTATTTCTATGATGCAATCCTCTGTTACTTGGAATACTGCCGAATTTTTACCAACGGCAGTTTGTACGCTAAAGGCCTTTACTATGATGTTGATAGTGCAATCCAGTTTACGACTAGATGCATTGGATATAAAGATTTTACCAGCACCAGAGTCAAATAAAATAGCTACATGTTCATCATTTACTAGGAACGTACCTGACACATCATCAGGGTTTCCCCTTGCTTCCTCCTCGGTCAGGGCGTAGGCTCGAGTCCTCGCCTTCGGCTGTTCCTTTTCTTTTCCCGAACCAGATTGTCTGGTTCTCCTGCTATTCTTGGTTGGATGTCCAAATAGTCCACAACCTTGGCATTTAGTGTCTCTTAAACATTCGCGAGAATAGTGCCCCGCCTTCCCACACCTATAACAGACGGTGGAACCAACTAGGCACTCGCCTTGGTGTTTCCTCAAACATTTCTTACAAGCTTCGTATTCTTCAGTTCTTGGCTTCTTAGCCTCAGCTGTATAGTTCCCCTTTCCAGTTCCCTTAGACGCGTTTTCCCATTTCCTTTTATGTGTCTCGGGTAACAGACCAAGCAATATGCTCTTCAGTGTCAGTACAACCTCACGGGCAATAGCATCCCTAAGTTCGGGTTCCAATCGTAGTGCCCCTTCATTGTCACCTCTTGGTGGGGTCACATTAGTGTCATGCACTCTCTCGGTGTATTTCACGTGCATGCTTTCTTCTTTCTCTTGTCTTTGGTTCATTGGCGGTCTACCTACTCGGCCCGTATGGCCACCTTGGCGTGCAGTTCTTCCTCTACTTGCCATAGTTTTCTAGAAACTTCTGATATGAAAAGGGAATACATCAATGTCGTTTCTTCAGATCATAGTTTGGAACAGTACGAGCAAGGTAAATTTTTAATTATAGTGACCGGTTTGTGATTACTAATTTACATTGCTTTTCGGGTTCAAAACTCTTCAATTCGGTTGCGACATTGACATCTATTTGTTCTAAGTTAATGTGTCTATTCTTATCCAAGTATATTAACCCTAGTACTTACTTACCGTGCTGGCTTGGCGTTGGTTACCCATACTGACATCCGTGCGTTGGTCCCATAATCAGTTTGAGTCCAGACATTTAGGGATGTCTGAATCTCTCAAACTATTGCTCTGATACCAACTTGTAAGGCCCCTCTTATCTGGGTGACCTCACTTGTTGGATTTACTCATAAACATAGTCATAAAAACTGAGCTTAAATTTAAAACATTCGAATTCATTCATTACATAACGTAACATAACAGCGGAAGTCTTTAAAATCAAGTACATAACATTTGTCTTAACATCTATAAAAGTGGGATGTCAGTCTTGTGCCGGGTAACCTTCACGCCTTCGCACGACCCTTCCTTTCTGTACCTGAAATGTATACTAAAAGTCTGCTAACGCTGGTGAGTTCTAGTTTAAAACTATTAAGTATGGTCATTCTTTTCTTTATAAGTATACATAATTATATATATACATTTCTACAAATACGTATTCATAGCTTTTACTTTTCTTTCTTTATTCTTATGTGACTACATAGGTATGTATTCACCTTTTCTTTCTTTATTCTTATGTGATTACATAGATATGTATTCACCTTTTCTTTCCTTGACATTCATTGGTCATTCATTGGTCATACACATAAGGGTGATCAACCCTTCTTACGGTACGTATATCACAAAGACATACGCCCTTGAGCTACCGTCGTAGCCCTTTTACTCGTCCGGTCCTAGAAACCGTCCGTCTTAACTTTGGTCCGGCCAAC
Source organism: Smallanthus sonchifolius (assembly GCA_023525975.1). Classification (NCBI taxonomy): domain Eukaryota; kingdom Viridiplantae; phylum Streptophyta; class Magnoliopsida; order Asterales; family Asteraceae; genus Smallanthus; species Smallanthus sonchifolius. The sequence continues at coordinate 34,235,038 of CM042045.1, forward strand.
CTTTGGTCGTCCTTCTTTACCGTCCTACCGTCGTAGTCCGTCATATTCGCCCGTCTGCCCTAAGGCATCCGTTTCCCACGCGAACTATTGTTTATGCAACCGTTATACTATTTTAGCATTTACTTTGACCGCCCTTTTATGCCTTTTGTACGTCCTAGCTTACTAGGAACGTATCTTTCCCGGTTGCAAAATAGTCACGTGGTCGTCCGTCTACAGAAGTAGCCGTTAGCTTCGTTTCCGTCCATAACGTATACTTACATTCATAACATGCAATATAAATGATTATAAAGCAAGATTTCGTTTATTTATGTTATGTCATTCTTTCCTTCATTCTTTGTAAACATACGTCTCATTCTTTATTCATAATTCATTCTCTTATATATATATATAATATATATATTAATACATCACGTATGATCACATTAGCATTCATATCATTTATTCATTTAGTGTATACATTTCAGCCCCAAAACATTTAATAAGGTTTGCACATAACATAGAAGGGGGCACATAGAACTCACCTGATGAGTAGTTTCTGAGATACACTTAGCTTGTTACTGAGCGTCACTAATGTCACTCACAATCTGTATAATAAAGTCATACACGTAAGGTAGTGCTCCTAGATGACACTAGACATTACTATGCTTGAACCTAGTAGTTTCGATGGATTTGCTTATGTCGAAACTTGATAGTTTCGATAGGTTGCTTATGTCGAAACTTGGTAGTTTCGATAGGTTGCTTATGTCGAAACTTGGTAGTTTCGATAGGTTGCTTATGTCGAAACTTGGTAGTTTCGATAGGTTGCTTATGTCGAAACTTGGTAGTTTCGATAGGTTGCTTATGTCGAAACTTGGTAGTTTCGATAGGTTGCTTATGTCGAAACTTGGTAGTTTCGATAGGTTGCTTATGTCAAAACTTGGTAGTTTCGATAGGTTGCTTATGTCGAAACTTGGTAGTTTCGATAGGTTGCTTATGTCGAAACTTGGTAGTTTCAATCTTGGCTTCGGATCGTGGGCTCATATCGAAACTATGGTAGTTTCGATGGGCCTGCATATATCGAAACTGAGTAGTTTTGATGGTTCTGCACATATCGAAACTAAGTAGTTTCGATGGGTCTGCACATATTGAAACTAAGTAGTTTCGATGGGTCTGCATATATCGTCTTCCCCAAAAATCTGAAGTTTTTGCATGCGAGTCTGATCGAGTCAATATCTCAATTTTCTTAGATCAAAACGTTCGGTTTTCATTCTAGATGCTATACCTAAGCTCATTTTCAAGTTTCATCCGCAAAATTGTTACCTTTTTAGCCAAAACCTGAAAATCCTAAAAATCATAAAAACTCAGATTATGATCGAACGCTTACCTGGATTGGATTTCTGATTCAGAGGAGATGATCACGAGCACAGCAGCAACGTTCTCCTGAATTCCCGAGTCGATCCGTCACTTTCTCTCTCTAGACCCGAGCTCTCTTCTCTCTCTCTAGAACTTGTGAATGGTAGAAATGAAAGGTTTGGAGCAGCCCTTGCCCTTATATACTTGGGCTTCCTTCGGCCCGTTGGAGCCGAGCCCAAGCCCATCTGTTTTCCTTTCGCCATTTAAAAATTATAAATTTCGATCGTGTCATTATTCATTTATTACCAGTTTTGGGATGTTACAATTATCCAAATCCGTGACAACATTCAAGTAGCGAGAAGTCGGCAAAAGAGTTATGCCGACAAACGACGAAAACCCTTGGAATTCCAAGTCGGTGACCTTGTTCTTCTAAAGGTGTCTCCGTGGAAGGGTGTGATCCGTTTTGGAAAGAAAGGCAAATTAGCACCTCGCTATGTGGGTCCATTCAAGATCTTTGAAAGGATTGGGAAAGTGGCTTACAAACTCGAGTTACCTCCATCACTTGGCAATGTGCATCCTACATTTCATGTGTCTAATCTGAAGAAATGCCTTGCTGATGAAAATTTCCACATACCTCTTGACGACGTGCACATTGACGAAACGATGTACTTCTTTGAGAGACCATTGGAAATCATGGATCGTGAAGTCAAACAGCTCAAACGAAGCCATATTCCTATTGTCAAAGTTCGTTGGGAATCGAAACGTGGTCCTGGGTTTACTTGGGAACGAGAGGACCAAATGAAACTCAAATACCCCCATCTCTTCACTAATGCCGTCGCCTCCACTAGCTAAATTTCGGGACGAAATTCTCTCAACATGGGGATACTGTAACATTTCTGATTTTCATTATCTGTATTTCAATTCAATGTGATACATTTCAAACCCAATTCTAGTACACTGAATTGTTCTATTTGTACCAACAATTAAATGCTATGTTTCAATACAAATCCGTAAATTTTACACGAGTATATCCTATTAAATTCTACATAATTTCATATTTATAAAAATTTGTCCATACTGAAACCCTAATAGGCACGGTTGCGCCTCGTTCTGGCATGGTCGCGCCAAGTGCCTTGGCACGGTCGCGCGCCTTGCTTTGGAACGGTCGCGCCCGGTGCCTTGGCACGGTCGCGCCTCTTATGGGCACGGTCGCGCCACTCGTCAGTTGAAACGTAAACGCAGAATCATTGAATTCGTAACCGACATACGCATAATTACCAATTAACGAAAACAATAAATCGCATAATTACCACAATTACAACAAATAACTCTGGCAAATTCGATCCATCTCAAAACCGTCAAATCATTTCACGAGACCACAGATCCCACCATTCTGATTTCAATTCTTCCAAGAAAACGCATTATCGACCCTCTCTGAAACTTTCAAAAACATTGAAGCAGCCGGAATTGCAGCAGAAGACGCCGGCGATCAAACCCGTCATTGCCGGAACTCGTTCTATCCGTACGCCATTGATTCATCCTCCTTAGGGGTAATTGAAACCACCTACACTTCCGATTTAGTCTATAGGTCAAAAGCCCCAAACTAATTTGGGCTTACAATAGCGAAATTAACACGAACCCGAATCTAGGGTTCGTTCTAAAATGGGTTAATCAAATACTACTTTGGAGATGTTTTAAACACAATTAATCTATACAAAAAGACTCGTAATAACCTAATAGGTGAAAGCCTTTGATTTCCAACATTAACATCATAATATTTAAGCAATTCGCTTCTGTTTTGGAACGGACACGGTCGCGCTAATCACCTAGCGCGGTCGTGCTTCATGAGACACGGTCGCATCAATACCAGCGCGGTCGTGCCTCACACACTCGACCCGGTCATGCCTCTTGGCTAGACTTGGTCGTGTCTCAAAACCCTAGACACGGTCGTGCCTGGTCCAGACACGGTCGTGCCTAGTGAACATGTCACACCCCCAAATTTATTTACTTAATAAATAAATACAGGTTGCAACGATTGGTTCATTACACGATAGCGGAAGCTGTAATAGTGATTTCTAAGACTTGAATACATTCACAAATACTAAGACTAAGTAATACAATGATTTAAGTTCTTCTAGATCAACGACATACTTGAGACTTGATAATCTATGCCCGTCCGGTTACTAGGACTTGTTCCAACATAGCTAGCCTATTCCAACCGCGCCATGGCTAAAGGTTACCTGAGAAACATACTTGAAAGTGTCAACACAAAGGTTGGTGAGTTCACAGAGTTTGTTCATTTAGTACAGTTAGTTTTCCCCGAAAACGTATACATGACTTAGCCGTCATAAAATAAGTAGTTTTCCTTTGAAAACATTACCATGACTTAACCGTCATAAAATATGTAGTTTTCTTTTGAAAACTTTACCATGACTTAACTGTCATAAAATATGTAGTTTTCCTTTGAAAACATGCCCATGACTTAACCGTCATAAATCCAATGTTTAAACATGATCATTTTAACCTGATCAAAACTCTTTTGCATGTATTACCAATGAATCTGAATACTAATCCGATCTATTGACCCCATTTGTAAGCTTGCAAGGAATACAAAATAGTATGTAATGTACGAGACCGTAACCAAACCCCAACATTCTGTGCCTCCCCCCGCCTTTCTGCGAGTAAGACAATATGCGGTCATTCGGCCATTTGGACCCCTGGTTAGCGCGACTAACCATGACCGGAGGCGTCACCCCCAATAGTACTATCCATATAATCCCGGGCTAAAATAGCTAATGGTTACTAACTTATTCAGAGGACTTTAAGCGCTTTACTTTTCCCTCAGTACACACATACGGTCAGATCATTAGTTAATTCATTTACATACAAAAGTCTTTTACAAGTATGTTTCCACCCCAAATCATTTCAAAAACTTTAGAAAAAGGGGATTAGTGAAACTCACAAAGAGTTAAACCAGAATGTTCATATTGTCAAACGTATAAGCAATGTAATTCATGTTTTCAAAACATAACAAGTAAGTATGTTTCTCCCCCGCAGTTTACAAAACATTAAAGAGTTAAAAGGGAGCCGTGAACTCACCTTGTGTTCGATGAAATCCTAGCAAACAAACTTGTGCTAGTTCTTGTCTATCCGTACCCTAATCACACAAGGGTACTAATGTGTTAAAACTACTCGTCTTATACGTAAGTTGTTCATCGGACTTAACAAATCCTGTTAAGTACGCCTTTGTTTAGTAAAAATAGTGTTTTTATTTACGACTCGTTGGTGATTATTATTCCAGTCTAGACGCTTACATATTTTTCGAGAGGATAATATGTTTCCCTATTGGTGACTTATTAAGTGTATCAAAAATAAATATTATTTTTGTAACTTAAAATATATTCACTTATGTTTCACGATGTCACGTGATTATTTATTTTTAACTGAATCTCTTCATATGTTCCATGTACATATATCCAATGTTCATATTAGGATACTAATCTTTAATTCCTAGAACATCTCCATGATTTAACCAAAACCGTACATCAACACATATATATCATAATTTTATCCATAAACATATATTTTTAGTAACACCTTTCACGTTCATATGTTGATGATAACCGTTCGTATGTCTTCTTGAATCATAGGACACTACCTCGGGTCTTGCCAGGTAAGTCACAAATGATCATATAACTTCACGAACATGTATCCTTCAACATAACACATGAATGGAATGAAGGGTTTATAAAGAACACCATCATCCAAGTGTTATTTTATGTGATAGTATATATATATATATATATGTAGTTTATATTTGATGTGTCCTTGTCTTGTCCATGGTCCTTCTAGTTTGGTATTTTATGTATGAACATGTACGTGTTTAAATATATGTATTTAAACATGACTTATGAAGAAATAAAGTCAAAACTCATCAAGACTTTTATGTTTTATCTTGTTCTTAAAAACTCAGATTTTTAGGCGTACTTCGAATATACTTTTAGATGGTTTTAGAAGACCAAATGACTTGGGGTTTTCTTCTAAAATCAATTTTATTGAAACCAGAGGAGATGTGAAAAAGAATTATTACGCTTGGAGTTGTGTAGGTACCTCAAAACAGAAAAATGGAAAGAGATATCCAGATTCGACCTGCACGGAGCGGCCTTCTTGCGCCGGCTGTTTGGAGGTCGAATACTCCATGGATTCGAGTGATTCCACTTGGGTTCTTCCTTCTTAACATGGAGCTTCATTCTAGAAGAAAAATGAACCGATTTGGCCAAGTAACGAAGGAGATATGGTCTTGCAAAGTTGGCCCAAAAATCTGCAGAAACTATCATTACGGGATTTTGGGTATTTTTCCGGTCTTGGGGCTGGTTAGGATCGGGAGAAAAAGAGAGAGCAAGACAAGAGTTCTTGCTTGATGCCATACGCTCCTATATATACTAAGGAGATGGAGTGTAATCTTTGACATAATCATCTTCATCATTACCATCTATGACTTGATTAGACTCTTGCTTGTAATCATGGTGAAAGAGATGGTGATGTATGACATAGTGTAAGAGCATTGATGATGGGGTGGTTGATATAGCCATTCAAATGTGGGAAAGAAAGGGAGGTGGAGTGTTGGACTCTACTTAATCATCACAAACATGGATGGATTAGATGTGATTTGACCTTGGCTTGATTGTTGGTTAAAAGGACATGGTGTTGTAAGAAAGTTGGTGTAGGTGATGGTGTGTGGGTGGTCCCCCCCCCCTTTCTTGGCCGAAATGGGTAGCAGGGTGGGGGGTTGGGTCTTGTTCCATCATTTAACTAAGTCTCTGTATTAGTCAAGCTATTTTTAGGTAGGGTATACTCGGTAGGTGCCCCCGATGATATAATGCCCGGTTAAAGAACTCTTTAATTATTTGCTTCGCAAAATATATTACGCATATATTTTGGATTCTTAAACAACGTAATGGTTATATTTGAATTTATCCCCATCGTTCGGGTTGTCCAGGGTAATTATTTATTTATATACATATATATATAAATATTAGATGGGGTGGAGTGTGCATCTAGACATATTTATCATCATTATTCGTGGTGATTTGATGTTTAGAGTTTGCTTGTACTCCTTGCCATAATCATGATGATTATGAGGTTGAGTGAGGTGTAAGCAAAGAAAGACACCATGATGATGATGATTTAGATGCGGTATAATACCCGAAATTTATACCCGCTTTAATATCTTTAATTATTAAAACGTCCTACATTTTGTGTAGTTTGACTAGCTTTAATAATCTGCTAGTGAATTCCCGACATAGTTATTACTTTAACTATATTATACATATAAAATAACTCGAGGTCATGCAACCATCATTTTGTGTTCATGTTTTAAGGTTTAGTCACCAATATATACGTTTTTATATTAAAACGTGTCCCTAGACTTTTTCCGGAATAAAATCCCGTTAATCACCAACGAACGTTCAATGCGGGTTATTATCGTTTATTTCCTAGTAATTCTTAAAAATTACTATTTTGATATAAATTTCCTTTGTTAGACTCCTTGACTTTACTTAGTCAAAATAAAACTTCAGGAAATATATGTTATGAACGTGCATTTATGTAATATGAATATTGACCTGAAATACTGGGTGTCACATTCTCCCCATGTTAAAGAGAATTTCGTCCCGAAATTCAGTTCTTGTCATCTTGACTTGGAGTGTTCATGAACAAGGACGGATACATGGCTTTCATTTTATCTTCCCGCTCCCACGTATACTCAGGGCCGCGCTTTGAATCCCAACGTACCTTAACCAATTTAATTCGGCTACGCCTTGTTTTCTGAACCTTCCAATCTGAGACTTCAATGGGTTCCTCAACGAAGTGTAGCTTGTTATCTATGTGAATCTCATCAAGCGGTATAATTAATGTCTCGTCTGATAAGCACTTCTTGAGATTTGATACATGAAACGTATCATGTACATTGCTTAGATCTTGTGGCAACTTGAGCTTGTATGCTACAGGGCTTACCCTAGTTAAAATTTCAAATGATTCAACGTACCTAGGGTTAAGCTTGCCACGGTTGCCAAATCTTGCAACTCCTTTCCAAGATGAGACCTTTAACATGACTTTGTCTCCCACTTGAAATTTTAATGGCTTTCGTCTGTTGCTAGCACAACTCTCTTTCGTCTGTCTTGAGTGGCTTTCAGACGATCTTTTATTTCGACGATCTTGTCAGTGGTTTCCTAGCCAATATCAGGACCAGTCAAATGCTTTTCGCCAACCTCCGCCCAACATAGCGATGAGTGACACTTACAACCATACAAAGCCTCAACGGAGTGGCTTTAATGCTGGTATGGTAGTTTTTATTATATGAAAACTCAGCCAACGGTGGTGAGTATCCCAATTTCCTCCGAAATCGATTACACACGCACGGAGCACATCTTTTAAAGTTGGATGGTCCTTTTACTTTGACCGTTCATCTGGGGATGATATGCAGTGCTCATGTCAAGGCGTGTGCCCAAGGTTGACTGCCAAGTTCTTGACATGATTTGACTGTCCCTATTAGAGAAAATGGAAATTGGCATACCATGCCTAGCCTCAATTTCCTTAATATTTAGCCTCGCACGCTTCTTACTTTTATCCGTCTCCTTTATTGGTAGGGAGTGAGCGGATTTCGTCAAACGACTGACGATTACCGATATAGTATCATAGCCGCTAGGTGTTCTGGGTAGATTTGTAATGAAACCTATGGAATTCTTCTCCCATTTCCATTGAGGAATCTGCGGTTTTTGCGTTCACTCAGGTGATTCCTAACATTCTGTTTTTACTGTCGGGTATCTCCCAACATAAATAGCAATTTCTCCTTTCATGTTTTGCCACATAATGGAGTTCCTCGGGATCCTTATACGTTTTATTCGATTCTGGATGAATGGAGTACTTGGGCATATGGACTTAATCCATAACCTTCCACATAGGCTACCGATACCTGGTACCCAAATTCTATCTGTATCCCCCAACTTAGGTTTCAATTGTTTGATTCCATTTACTTGGTAGTTGGTATTCGAAAGCAAAGCGAATACTTCTCCGACTAACAATATTAAACGTGCAAGAACCCCTTTATTTGATTACCCTCAATATGGTAGGGTTATGTGATGCTCATTCCTAGTAATGAAAGGAATGGTGCCTGCGAATCTTAAGCGTATGTTGACACATACCCTCTATTCGTCTACGCACTATAGATCTTAGGAAAGAATTACTCGACGAGGTGTACAGGTTTTAGTTGAATATTGGGTAGTAATGAAACAATACGAAAATGAAACTTTATGTTTGTCCCTCTTATGCTTTTCGAAAGCATTTTCCTGGACTAAGACCTTTCTCTTATTTCAGGTTTCATGTTTTCTAGGATTTTCCTCTCCATGTGCCTTCATGGAGCTAAGATTTGATGTTCCTTGGGAGCTCTTATTTGTGAACTTCTAGTCTAATCACCACTTTACCCCTTTGCTCGCACTACCTTTCGAGGCAGACTAGCCTTTGGGTTGTAGCGTCCTGATATGTAAACTCATGGCTTGACGACCATACTCTCGAAGTATGTAAGCCATACGAAGTTCTATGTTTGTTTGGAATATTCACATTCTGTCTATGTGATGAAATGAATAGTGATACTGTGAGAATGGTCTCATCGAATTAGTGCTTTCCCCAAAATGGGCTATGGGCTTGTCAACCCATTAAGTTGGCTGAGATGTTTTGGGAGTTTTACAATTGCCATCTTGTAGTCATTCAGTGTATCTGCACTTCCTTAGGGTTTGAATGGTACTTTGGTGACATACCATTACGTATTCCACTCATTCAGATTATAGCCTCAAAATCCTTAGCACAAGGATAAACTTGAGCTAATGAGTGTTGAACGTCGAGACTTTTGTATTCTAACTGAGCCTACTCCAGGAGATCATTTCTTAACAATAGATGCTCTAGAGCTTCCCAACTATAGAAAACTAGGAGTGAAAGATGTGATCACGCCTCTCTTCTAGGCTAAAATCTGGGATCCATCCAACAAGATGAACTTTGGGGAAGTGCGAGTACAAAAGAGTAATAAATTATTCTTCTCAACTCTTTGTGGACAGTGGCCTGTTGTGAATAGCTCGAGCTTACGTCCCTTATGCATATCATGAACTAATGAGATTAGAATGAAATTCCGCATTTGGGACTCCTTTAAGAGTTTTGCATGTCGTTTTCCTGTTAGTGCGACAATAGTCGTTAGTTTACACTTAGGTTTCTTTGGCATTCGCTTGAGCATCATCCCCGACCTATTCATCACCGGGAGAATAGTCGGACTTAAAGGTGTACTGAATGTCAATGGTTGCGAGAGCAACCCTGTTTGACCAATATTATGAAATGTCAGATTGCCTACTTGTCTCATGTCGAGCTTCCACAACACCCCATAGGTGCTATGTGTATGCAGGTCAGCATAAATTTTCTGCCCCATCACCGAAGTTAGTGCATAGCACTCTTGGCGTAACTTCCAAGCTATTGTGAGATTGAACTGTATGATGGATCCTGAGATTACTTTATAATCTTCCACAATAATTATGCAATTATTGTAAGTGTTACTTGTGGTAATGCTCAATTTGAAGCATTCCTGACAAGTAGAATTTCAAAGACTGATTGTGCTAAATCCTTCGCCATTCAGGATTCACTAAGGATTGGTTGAATTCAATTTGAATTTCTCTCGTTCCTCCCAAAACTAGGAGAGTGCTTTGTGAGTACCTAATTGAGAAGTCCGATTTGTTAAGATCCAATCCTTAATCAATTGACTGAGAACATGGTTTGATCATTAGCTTGGACAACAAGACTCACTAAAGTTCCCATGCACTGCAAATTATGATTACGTGTGCACCCGTAATGATAATTTGCCTTGCCTGATCCCTATAGTGTTTCTTTTCTCCCCAGCTTTTAGTTAAAAGAATTTGAAATGATCATTAGGTCATGTTTGCACACTTGTGTAGGAGTGTGTATTGTTCTATCGGATTACTCTTGATTATGAGTACCAATACCCATGAGTCTGCCAAATCTGGTTGTTACCGGATGAGGTTAACGGTAGAGAGGCACCACCAGTGTCTCTCAAGAATAAAATGTGTATGGAAGTCAGGCACTATGTGTAGGGCAGAGATCCTCAAATTAGTGTCGAGCAACTCATGCTCCAAGTATGTATGTACGTATGGATCCACATGATCCTGATGAATGTCTGGGTCTCCTGACCCATGGAGTTCTCCCCCGTTTAGTCCTGCTTATCCACCTTGGATTTCCTTCGGTCCGGGCAATCCCGTCTACCACATCTCATGGCAAAAGTCTATTCGTTCGATTCGGCAACTCATGAATTAGAGTATTTATACCGCACGTACGTCAGAAAGAAAGTTGCCTCCACGGCTAGAGTAGTTGTCGGTGTGGTGCAGGTATAGGTACAGATTCTGGTACGGGTTCAGCCTGTTGTGAACCAAGATCGGTAACTGACGGTTGCTGCCGTCGTCGCCCAAGCTCAGCTCGTAACTCGATCTTCTAAGGTTGCAGTTTGCTAAGTACCCGTTATTCTTGACTCGTAATCCGAACAGTAACATGTTGTAAGTGTTTATTATTTTCACATTGTTGTATGTGTTTAAGTGTTCATTACATGTGCTATGTAATTGTATTAGTGTAGTTAATGATACCCTAGTGTAACTCCATACACTAATAATCTACACAAATTGTTCGGCAACGGTTGGAATTCCTATACTCAAGTCTTGGGTGTTTTTAGTGTGATGCAAGTCTTAGAAATCTTGGTCCCTAAATAAGTCCGGTTAGAGCCTAGGTGTCACTAAGGAAACCTAATTCGCTAAAACCATTGCTCTGATACCAATCTGTCACATCCCCAAATTTATTTACTTAAATAAATACAGGTTGCAACGATTGGTTCATTACACGATAGCGGAAGCTGTAATAGTGATTTCTAAGACTTGAATACATTCACAAATACTAAGACTAAGTAATACAATGATTTAAGTTCTTCTAGATCAACGACAGACTTGAGACTTGATAATCTATGCCCGTCCGGTTACTAGGACTTGTTCCAACATAGCTAGCCTATTCCAACCCCGCCATGGCTAAAGGTTACCTGAGAAACATACTTGAAAGTGTCAACACAAAGGTTGGTGAGTTCACAGAGTTTGTTCATTTAGTACAGTTAGTTTTCCCCGAAAACGTATACATGACTTAGCCGTCATAAAATAAGTAGTTTTCCTTTGAAAACATTACCATGACTTAACCGTCATAAAATATGTAGTTTTCCTTTGAAAACTTTACCTTGACTTAACCGTCATAAAATATGTAGTTTTCCTTTGAAAACATGCCCATTACTTAACCGTCATAAATCCAATGTTTAAACATGATCATTTTAACCTGATCAAAACTCTTTTGCATGTATTACCAATGAATCTGAATACTAATCCGATCTATTGACCCCATTTGTAAGCTTGCAAGGAATACAAAATAGTATGTAATGTACGAGACCGTAACCAAACCCCAACATTCTGTGCCTCCCCCCGCCTTTCTGCGAGTAAGACAATATGCGGTCATTCGGCCATTTGGACCCCTGGTTAGCGCGACTAACCATGACCGGAGGCGTCACCCCCAATAGTACTATCCATATAATCCCGGGCTAAAATAGCTAATGGTTACTAACTTATTCAGAGGACTTTAAGCGCTTTACTTTTCCCTCAATACACACATACGGTCAGATCATTAGTTCATTCATTTACATACAAAAGTCTTTTACAAGTATGTTTCCACCCCAAATCATTTCAAAAACTTTAGAAAAAGGGGATTAGTGAAACTCACAAAGAGTTAAACCAGAATGTTCATATTGTCAAACGTATAAACAATGTAATTCATGTTTTCAAAACATAACAAGTATGTTTCTCCCCCGCAGTTTACAAAACATTAAAGAGTTAAAAGGGGGCCGTGAACTCACCTTGTGTTCGATGAAATCCTAGCAAACAAACTTGTGCTAGTTCTTGTCTATCTGTACCCTAATCACACAAGGGTACTAATGTGTTAAAACTACTCGTCTTATACATAAGTTGTTCATCTGACTTAACAAATCCTGTTAAGTACGCCTTTGTTTAGTAAAAATAGTGTTTTTATTTACGACTCGTTGGTGATTATTATTCCAGTCTAGACGCTTACATATTTTCCGAGAGGATAATATGTTTCCCTATTGGTGACTTATTAAGTGTATCAAAAATAAATATTATTTTTGTAACTTAAAATATATTCACTTATGTTTCACGATGTCACGTGATTATTTATTTTTAACCGAATCTCTTCATATGTTCATATTAGGATACTAATATTTAATTCCTAGAACATCTCCATGATTTAACCAAAACCGTACATCAACACATATATATCATAATTTTATCCATAAACATATATTTTTAGTAACACCTTTCACGTTCATATGTTGATGATAACCGTTCGTATGTCTTCTTGAATCATAGGACACTACCTCGGGTCTTGCCAGGTAAGTCACACATGATCATATAACTTCACGAACATGTATCCTTCAACATAACACATGAATGGAATGAAGGGTTTATGAAGAACACCATCATCCAAGTGTTATTTTATGTGATAGTATATATATATGTAGTTTATATTTGATGTGTCCTTGTCTTGTCCATGGTCCTTCTAGTTTGGTATTTTATGTATGAACATGTACGTGTTTAAATATATGTATTTAAACATGACTTATGAAGAAATAAAGTCAAAACTCATCAAGACTTTTATGTTTTATCTTGTTCTTGAAAACTCAGATTTTTAGGCGTACTTCGAATAGACTTTTAGATGGTTTTAGAAGACCAAATGACTTGGGGTTTTCTTCTAAAATCAATTTTATTGAAACCAGAGGAGATGTGAAAAAGAATTATTACGCTTGGAGTTGTGTAGGTACCTCAAAACAGAAAAATGGAAAGATATATCCAGATTCGACCTGCACGAAGCGGCCTTCTTGCGCCGGCTGTTTGGAGGTCGAATACTCCATGGATTCGAGTGATTCCACTTGGGTTCTTCCTTCTTAACATGGAGCTTCATTCTAGAAGAAAAATGAACCGATTTGGCCAAGTAACGAAGGAGATATGGTCTTGCAAAGTTGGCCCAAAAATCTGCAGAAACTATCATTACGGGATTTTGGGTATTTTTCCGGTCTTGGGGCTGGTTAGGATCGGGAGAAAAAGAGAGAGCAAGACAAGAGTTCTTGCTTGATGCCATACGCTCCTATATATACTAAGGAGATGGAGTGTAATCTTTGCCATAATCATCTTCATCATTACCATCTATGACTTGATTAGACTCTTGCTTGTAATCATGGTGAAAGAGATGGTGATGTATGACATAGTGTAAGAGCATTGATGATGGGGTGGTTGATATAGCCATTCAAATAAGGGAAAGAAAGGGAGGTGGAGTGTTGGACTCTACTTAATCATCACAAACATGGATGGATTAGATGTGATTTGACCTTGGCTTGATTGTTGGTTAAAAGGACATGATGTTGTAAGAAAGTTGGTGTAGGTGATGGTGTGTGGGTGGTCCCCCCCCTTTTCTTGGCCGAAATGGGTAGCAGGGTGGGGGGTTGGGTCTTGTTTCATCATTTAACTAAGTCTCTGTATTAGTCAAGCTATTTTTAGGTAGGGTATACTCGGTAGGTGCCCCCGATGATATAATGCCCGGTTAAAGAACTCTTTAATTATTTGCTTCGCAAAATATATTACGCATATATTTTGGATTCTTAAACAACGTAATGGTTATATTTGAATTTATCCCCATCGTTCGGGTTGTCCAGGGTAATTATTTATTTATATACATATATATATATATATATAAATATTAGATGGGGTGGAGTGTGCATCTAGACATATTTATCATCATTATTCGTGGTGATTTGATGTTTAGAGTTTGCTTGTACTCCTTGCCATAATCATGATGATTATGAGGTTGAGTGAGGTGTAAGCAAAGAAAGACACCATGATGATGATGATTTAGATGCGGTATAATACCCGAAATTTATACCCGCTTTAATATCTTTAATTATTAAAACGTCCTACATTTTGTGTAGTTTGACTAGCTTTAATAATCTGCTAGTGAATTCCCGACATAGTTATTACTTTAACTATATTATACATATAAAATAACTCGAGGTCATGCAACCATCATTTTGTGTTCATGTTTTAAGGTTTAGTCACCAATATATACGTTTTTATATTAAAACGTGTCCCTAGACTTTTTCCGGAATAAAATCCCGTTAATCACCAACGAACGTTCAATGCGGGTTATTATCGTTTATTTCCTAGTAATTCTTAAAAATTACTATTTTGATATAAATTTCCTTTGTTAGACTCCTTGACTTTACTTAGTCAAAATAAAACTTCAGGAAATATATGTTATGAACGTGCATTTATGTAATATGGATATTGACCTGAAATACTGGGTGTCACAGAACAGCTTAGTTATGTCTTATGCTTGGTCAACATGGTCGCGTCCCTGACTAGCACGGTCGCGCCCATGGTCTTAGCACGATCGTGCCTTGTCCCAAGCACGGTCGTGTGTGTGAGAAAAATCTTGGCAGAATAATTATTTTTATATTTCAAAAACAATAAGTATTTCAAATTAATTTTCAAATAAAAATAATTGATTTTATAAATATTTATATTAACTGTATTTAAAAAGATCAAATTCTTAATCCTAAAATAAATAGAAGCTATTTATTTAAATTTACAAAATTAAATTTATACTTATTGTTAAACCCTACACTTAAATATTATTTACACAACTTATTTACGTACCTTTATGAAAATAAAGTAAAGAAATTTATATTTAATATAAAACATCCGATACATTTTTATAACTAAATGACTAAGTTACATATTTTATAAATAAATAAATAAGGTAACAATTATTTATTTAATTTACATTTAAACAAAAATTATTTATTTAGGTTATACTTAATTACCCCCAATACCTACATTATTTTTATAACTAAGTGAACAAATAATAATTATGTAATTTATTTATTTGGTTATTCAAACTCAAACTTTGATCAAAATATTCTAAAAATATTTATTTCAAACCTTTCATTTTATACAATACCTTTCAAGGACAAACCACTAACTTTATACACACGTCCAAATTCAACCCTAGACTTAGACATAGACTATTGTGCACACTATTAATTCAATATACATTCCAATCTAGGTTAACGTTGTGCATTACAAGGCTCATATTACTATCTAGTCTCTCGTGTTAGCTACGCTTTTTGAATCAAGTGAGTCTTACATAGCCCCTTTTACTCTTTTACAATTTTTGGGGTGGAACATAAACACTATACAATACTATTGCTTACATTTACATAAACTATACAAATACAAATCCTCTTTACATTCATGTGTGCAATTTGAGCTTTATGCCTGAGTGCTAGTTGTGCTAACTTTTGTGTGCAATTTATGTGCAATCATTAACTATTCAAGCCGACGGTAAACAATGATAGATCTATTGAGTCTGACAAACCCACCCAGATTGGGTTGATTATTACTGACAACACAATTTTGCATACAAGTTACAAAGGTTTGATTGTACTTGGTTACACAATAGCTGCTCTCCATAAATGCCTTATTTTATCATGTTATGTAAGGATTTGTTTATTCATAATCTATATGCTATCGATATACAAACCTGTGTATGCTCACCAACTTTTTAGTTGACTTTATTTTATTCATGTTTCAGGTGCTAATAAATAAGTTTGATCAAGACATGCTACACATAGGCTTTGGACTTAGTTAAATTTAAATAAAGATTATTATGTATTTCGTTTATGTACTTGTTTGAATTTGGTTGTGTTGAATTATTTGAAGTTAAATTTGATGATTAAAATATTGAAATCTAGTCAACCTTGTGCTCATGAACAGTCTACATGTCCCGCCCTGACGTTTCCGCCGCGGTTGGGGTGTGACACTTTTAGTGTATACATCAAGGCGAGTCTACTGATGCGTTCAATTTCTGTAATCCGTATCGAAATGATAGGGTTCGACTAAACCGAAGTCGTATGAACCCTAGGTATTGGATCATGATGAATCCGATAATGGAAACCAAAATTAAGATAGGGCTTCCGATATACAGAGGATTACGAAGCTAATAATGTATATTAATTGGATTTAAATAGAGTCTAGGGTGTTGATCGATTAAACTGGTTTACGATGAACCCTAGAATCTGGTTTGAGTCGAATTCGATAATGTAAGCCCTAATTTGGTCAGGGCTTTCATATATGAGATGGAAACGAAGCTGAAGCTGTAATCAATTACCTGAATTAATATCGGATTGATAGAGTTCGACTAGAACAGGTTTCGGCTGCAACTAGTTGGTCTCCAGCGGCTTCTGCTGTGATTCCGACGAGTTTGATGTGTGCAAATGCTTCAACAGCGTTCTAATGAAGTGTGCATGAGTTCGATTTGTGAGATTAACAACAGGTTTAGACGAATTTGATGTTCAATGTGACAAATCGACCTTTCAAGTTAACTCAGTTAACAAATCCAGTAGAAATCCAGTTAAGTACTAACTTAGTTAACCTAATCTTAACCTCAGGGATTATTTCTGTCAAATATTTAATCTCAAACTGCAGGGACTAATCCTGCCAAGTCCCAAGACTTGGATGGTTGACTCTCAAAGTCAAAATCAAACTTAAATTCAATCTGTTGACTTTTAAAAGTCAAACCCGTACCAAATCGACTCAAATCCGAATACCACGATCATTCCTATTGAAATTCTTAATCGTTATGCACTTGATAGACATAATCGATAATCATTAGATCATTAAACTCAATTATTGATTCTAATTAATCCCAATTATGGGCATTAAATCTTATAACCGTCGATCCCAACTCAAAAACCTCACAATTCGGTTACCACTATCACGATTACGCATTCCATCACCTCAGACGAATTACTCTCTAGCTTCTACACGCTTCAATTCGATCGAAATCAGAGCCGGAGTCACCGGAAGCAAAGCCATGCAAGTCGGAATACGTTTTTGGTCAAGCACTATCAATACTCCATCCATTCTGGTAACTACATACCTCTTTAGTTTTGTTTTAATCTGTTGATCATTAGCCCTATGCTATTTTGGCTCTATATCACCGAATTGAACTCGACCCGTAATCTAGGGTTCGTTCATATGCGATTTGGGGCTTTTGATCTTAGACACGTTTATAATCGTATTAATCTATTTCATTAGACTCGTAACCATCTGTTTAAAGAAAGCCCAAACCTAATTGTGGGTTACATTACCGAATCAAACAAGAACCCGTATCTAGGGTTCATATGGTTTCGGTTTGATCGAGCCCCAATCTAAACACCATTTCAATCAAATTAAACCACGGGTATAGGTTCGCAAGGCCTTAATCTGTAAAAGCCCCATGGTTTCAATAGTTTTTAACATAAGATTCGATTGAATCGATTCTGAGTTCATAGTTAGGGTTTTTGACATTTGAATCTGAGTTTAAACGACCCTATGGTTGTTGATTTCCAAATTAAACACACCCACATAATCGCCAATACTCGATTTTCATAACCCCTAACCAATCTTACTTATTCGTGGTCGGAAATTATGGTTTGGGGACGGGTTTCGAACCGGGTATGCGTGGGGGAGGGAAATCGCAGCGAACTGTATGTTAAAACCATTCCAATCCAGATTTGTTCGCGATACCCTAGCGGGTGGAGATGGTAAAGACACTGGACTCGTGTGCAGGAGACCCGGGTTCGAGTCCGGTCTCCTGCATTTTTATTTTGGGGCCTTTTCTAGTATTATTTTAATATAAAAACTAAACCCTATGTTATTATATTAATATGATAATGTGTTTTAGCACGGGAAACAACCCGTAGGCTCGGGTTTGATTTTATAACCTAAATTTAATATTATTCCCACTTTTAAATATTATTTTCAAACCACGAATTCAAATAAAATAATATGTTTATATTATTTTCAACCCATGAATTCTATTATTAAATAATATATATTTTTATATTATTTCACCTCATTTATTTACCTCGTGTAACGTTCCAAACCAATAAATAATATAATTGTTATATTATTTACCCACGTTTGTATATACTCGATTAAAAATAATATATTTGTTATTTTTCCACACAAATGACTATTTAGTTAATCATTCGAACCTAAAAATAATATATTAAATTATATTATTTTCCTAACTTTTGTAAACGACTTTAACGTACGAATTTATATAGTTGTTTGATTATTATTCGCTATTAACGTACGACACGTAACGATTCGATCTTAATTTTTATATCAAGTATCTCTATTCCCGTAGACACGTTCGTCTACCCGTTAATCCTTAGAATGTTTTAAGACGTTCTAATCTTCCGTGTCGTCGTCACAAATCCCATATGTCCCTAATTTATGTGTTTATGATTCTAGGACATACGTAAGCCGTGTAGGCTATCATTTGAGGTTCTAAATCTCATACTTGTGTGATACTACCTACTACGCAACGCAGGTGAGTTTCACGGCCCCTTTTTACCTGTTTTACTTTTTGGGGAGAAACATGCTTACACACAAACGTATTTTACTTGTTTTCCTGTTGAGGAAGAAACAAACATGAAATACCAACTATCATACTTTTACTTGTTTTCCCCGTGGGGGAGAAACAGGTACGCAAGCAAATATTGTTTTTCCCGTTAGGGGAGAAAACATGACGCAACTATTTGATTATGGTACTTTATATGGTATCACTGTTGAGACTAAGCGTAACATGCTATCACAGAAAGTCCCCATCTTATTTCGAACCGTTAATATGGATCTTAGCGAGGTAATGTTTAGTAGTACTACTGGGTTTGACAAATCCCACCCGCGTTAGTCGCGCTAACTCGATTGGATATCGAACGGGTGAAATGTTAGCCTACTCACATTGGCCAGAGTTGATAGACCTGGCAGGAGGCATACAAACACAGTCAGCTTCGGTTGCGAGCGCTTTAGTAAAACATGAACATAGGTTAGCTACCTATAGATATTCATATTGAATGTACATAATCTGGCAAACACACTCTTATTGTAAACTTGAAACCTGTGAACTCACCAACCTTGTGTTGACACTTTTTCTTACATGTTTCTCAGGTCGCTAAGGCACAGGTTGCACATCTAGGGCATGCATGGAGTCCTACTGTCATATTATCCATTTCAAACATTTGAAACAGTTTACTTATTTACATTGATTGACGCCTATTGCGTGTAATTACTTTTGATTTCATAGTAACGTTTACGCTTCCGCATTAACACTGAACTTTTATGTTTTGACATTTCAAGTCCCATATAGTGTCGTTTGATGTAACTAATGACTGAGATCCTGGTGTGTCACCTTCCAAACGGTAAACTCCGTTAGTTGAAATTGGGGGTGTGACAGATTGGTATCAGAGACATTGGTTATAGAGAACTAGGATTGCATACTAGACTATAACCTCACACATTATTTACACGGCACAGACACTCATACCTGATACATATAGTACCTATACATACATTGTAGTGTAGGCATGTAACACCATTTGTATCACCCTCGGTTGGCAAGGGACACATCATTTACATTGCATCATCATTCCCAGTGGCGACACTCGAGGAATCACTAGAACGTCATCCACTCCCGTCCGAGGCAGCGAGACGGAGCCTTCGGAGGAGTCACTTACATCACCATCACCTGTTGGGTATGGTGGGATTTCTCAAGTCCATGATATGGACGACACTCAGCACTAACGCATGTCTCTTGGGAATTGGGATCGTCGGAGGCGAGTCCCTACTGTACCCACTAGCAACAATACGCCGAGTGAAGGCAGACCGTTGCACGCATTATTGTAGAATCCATTGACACGTAGATGTCACCACTTTCCCGAGCCATGGGCTCACGTCGTTGGTCAATATTCTGTTGAGAATAGATTGAACACAAATCTGAGAACGCATTGCTCAATGCATACTCAAACCCCATCTTGACTCGGTTGAAAGGACGACTACCTTGTTGTTTCCTGTAACTTATATTCATGAATTAGTTTCATTTCGCGAAGTCGCATTTCATGTACATGTTTGTTACATGTTCTCATTTACAATCCGCTGGATTGGACTCCTGTATTGTGTTTCAACTCGAGTGAATACGCAGATCAAACCATCCTCAACTACTCATCCTGATATGAGTTCTAGTTGATCAACTTATGATTAATGACTAAGCCTCTCGATGACTTATCATACCTGACAACACTCTGTACTCTGAAATACAAATTAAAGGACATTTTGACACAAGACAGGGAAAACTAGGGTAAGCATGCAAAGCAAATTATCATTACGGGTGCACACGTAATAATAATTTGAGGAGCATGTAAGTCCTGGTGAAACCTAGTGTGGGGATGAATGGTCCTAATAAGTGATTTACAGACTTAGGTTTCCACTATCTGTAGAGACTCTCATAACCCACTCAACGACTAGTTGGTATCGTTAAACTAGTTTAACAGCTGATAGACGCGACTATCAAGTTGAAAATATTTACGGACACACTAAATTATCATCAATGGAATCCACCAATGTTATTTACACTCATGTAAGAGTCTTAGTGATCTTACGACTCTCATTCACACTTAATCAATGGAACCACCTAGAGTGAAACTCTAGTAGAACCTCAGGGTAAAACCACCGACTCCAAGTATGTAAGCGGAATTGGAAGAATTCCTTCCTGCTAACACATTATTCCTTACACTCCAACGATAAATTCCAACTGATCCTAATGCATTATCCGGTGACTAATCCTCAGATTAATTTGATTTATACCACGGGGTATCAAACTCTGTGAACGGGCTCCTCCTTTCACAAAATGATTCAGTTGTTCTAATGACATTAGAAAATAAGGACTTCATCTAACTGATCAGCAGTTGAACGCGAATACTTAAACAGACGTCATATCCCATATACTCCTAATATCTACATCTCATTAAAACTTTTCCTACATGTGAACCTCTTAGCCTTTGTGTTGACCGACGCTTACCTTATAAGCACGAGTCTCATTAGAATTCTCAGCATGACTTCACAATTTTCAAATTGGTGTCGTCGTACTCCAACTCTATTAGAAACCAAGTATACTATTGAGATAGCAGACAATCAGATAATTGAAGCGACTCACATTCCTAAGAGATGTAAGAACGGATTGGTTGGTCATAAGCTTGATATCGACCTTATGCCGGTCACGCTCAGTAATTTTGATGTAAATGTCGGTATGGATTGGTTATCTAAGAACCAAGCCAGAATTATTTGTCGTGAGCAAATTTGTTCGCCTTCCTCTCCCTAGCGGAGGAACCCTTTCTATCCAAGGAGAAAAGAGTGGTGCTATTATGGGCATCACATCTTTCATGAAAGCGCAGAAGTGCCTACGTAAAGGTCATACTGCCCTTTTGGATCTCGTCACTGAGCAGCCATCTGGGGAGAAGAAGATTTACGATATCCCGATCGTTCGTATCCGGAGGCATTTCCCGAAGACTTGCCTGGTCTTCAGCTTCACCGTCAAGTCAAATTACAGACCGATCTAACACCCGGAGCAGCGCCTATGGCTCGGGCACCGGATTGACTTGCACCCCGTGAACTACCAGAACTATCCACATGACTACAAGAGTGGCTGGATAAAGGCTTCATCCTACCTAGCTCATCGCCATGGAAAGCTCTAGTCCTATTCACCAAGAAGAAAGGTGGAACTTTCCGTATGTGCATCAATTACCGTGAGCTGAACAAAGTAACTATCAAGAATCGTTATCCTCTATTTGACCAACTTCAAGGGTCAAGTTTCTATTCAAATATTGATCTTCGATCCGGTTATCATCAACTGAGAGTCCGGGACGAGGACATCTCTAAAACTGCATTCAGAACCTGGTACGGCCATTACAAGTTTTTGGGCATGCCTCAGCACCCACAATGTTCGTGGATCTCATGAACCGTGAGTGTAAACCGTACCTTGATCAGTTCGTCATCGTCTTCATTGATGACATCCTCATCTATTCCAAGAATAGGGATGAACATGAAGAACACCTGTGTTTTATTCTGGAATTGCTGAAACAAGAGCAATCGTATGCCAAAATTTTCTAAGTGCGAATTTTGGGTTCGTGAAGTGCACTTCTTAGGACATGTAGTCATCGAGAAAGGAATACATGTCGATCCAGCTAAAGTAGAAGCAATCAAGAATTGGGCAGCACCTACAACGCCGACGGAGGTGCGTCAATTTCTGGGATTGGCTGGCTATTACCGTCGTTTCATTGAGAGATTTTCCAAGATTGCACAACCCCTCACCACTCTGACTCAAAAGAGTAAACCTTATGACTGGGGTGATACCCAGGAATCAGCGTTCCAACTTCTGAAGCAAAAGCTCTACAGTGCACCCATCCTATCTCTTCCGGAGGGAACGGATGATTTTGTGGTATATTGTGATGCATCAATTCAAGGACTTGGTTGTGTTCTGATGCAACGTGAGAAGGTCATTGCTTACGCTTCTCGTCAGCTGAAAATACATGAGAAAAACTACACGACTCATGACTTAGAGTTGGGAGCCGTAATTTCCGCACTTAAGATATGGAGACACTACTTGTACGGTACCAAGTGCACCATCTACACCAATCACAAGAGTCTTCAGCATATCTTCGAGCAGAAAGAGCTGAACATGAGAGGTCTCTCAAGTTTGGATGGAGCTAGAAACATGGTTAGTTGACTTTCAAAGTCAACAGAATACGATTTTGACTTTAAACAGTCAACAGAATGGTTGAAGGGTATTACACAACTAGTCCTTGGAGTTTAAGTTTGGATTATTGATAGAATTAGTCCCTGAAGTTTGAGTTAAATTAATTAGGTTAACTTTAACTGGATTTTGTTAACGGAGTTAACTGGAAAAGTCCGGATTGTCACACGCTTCAAAGATTAAGTTCGCCTCTAGCAGAACTTGTACTAATACTTAGGCAAAAACTAAACAATTACATAAAAACATAAAGACAATAAGACCTAAACTATTACAAAGCTTTTATCATACAATCTATGTCCTAACACATAGAAGGTTCCTGTGATAGTAACCCTCCCTGTACAATCTGTCCAGTTAGCGATAACGACTTCAATTATGACCGAGTCTGTCACCATCACCCCAGCCACCATCCCTACCTCAATCCCCACAACCACTCTCCAACACATCAGTGAACCATTTCCTGAGTTTGAGTTTACTCATGGATTTGATTTTGATGAAATCTTCACATTCCCAACTCATCAAGCCGAAGCATCGTCGTGTAGGGGTCCTGATCCTAGAGATGTCAGGATCACTACTTTAGAGACTCAAGTTGCTGGATTACTTGAAATGGTACAGAAATCACGTGAAGAATCTGACAAGCAACATGGCCAGATAAACTCACTGATTGATGAAGTAGCCGCTTTGAAGAAACAGCAAGCGGTTGATGAAAAGCAGCATAAGGAGCATAATGCTATGGTTAAACTGGTCTGTGATATGGCCAAGACGCTTGCTGCTCAGGGGGAGAAATTGAAAGAATTGTTAGAGAAGCAACCACCTAAGCCTAGCAGTGAAGAGGCTTGTCACTTAGTTGATCTAACTAAGGGTGATGATCAGGACAAGGATCCTAAAGCCGGACTGAGTGGAAGTGAGCAGCAATCGTCGGATTTGGCGATTGTTCCCATTTCTACCGTGCCTATGGCTGAGGGGGAGTCTACTCGGAGTGAAGGTGGAGGTGATGCTTTGGGTCGTGATAAAGGAAAGTCTATGGCTGACGTATTGAAAGATCTATCTGATGATGTGTCGGACGATGTGATCTTATTATTAGAGCCAGACTATTCCAAAGAAGCACAGATCGATGCTCTCTGCAATCCGGAAGAGGAAGAGATCTAGTCTGGTGATGGCTAGGATGAGGAGGATGAGGATGTTGTGATTGAAGTTCCTAAGGGTGACGGGGAAGGAGAATATGAGTTTGAGGATGGAGAGATTTTCGAAGCTCCATTCTTTGAAACTAATCTTGAGACAGGTTCAGTCGAGCCTGTAAGTACTGTTGAGGCATCGACTGAAGCCTCTCCTACCGACCCTACACCTGTAGATCCAGAGGCGTAGAAAAGCAAAGATACGCCTGCAAATTCATCAAAGGATTCGGCTCCTGTATGGCAGAAGACATCAATCATAGACAAACATGGAGCGATATGTATGATCTTAACTGTGAGGTTCTAGGATGACAAGAAGTTGTTTGCAATTAAGCGAGCTAGGGGGTTTAATACTTGAAACCAACCAGTGAAGGTTTCAGTTCCTTGCCAAAGTAAGACCTTGTGAACCTAGCAAACCGAGAGCTGCTGGGTCACTCAAATCACGTAGTAGCGACGGGTTTGTGGCAGATTTTGCAGCGAGAGGTAAGATCTGGGAAGTTCGAAACGTTTAAGCCTCAAGTACCCAAGCGAGCCAGGGACAAGAACATTAGACATCCCGTGACTCATAAAAGCTTAAAGAAACTAGTATACAAGCCAGTGTTGTGTGAAACAAAGATTCCACTGAGCAAGTTATCTCAGGATATCCTCGGTAACATATGGTACTGGTACGTAGATCCTAAATCGGGCTAGGCAGTAGTGATTAGAAAGGTGTGGTCCGAGAGTGGAAGCTTAGTGCCAAGGGAACTGATCAGAGTTTTTGATGAAGTCTGCTTCATAAACTTTTCTGTGAAAGATCTAGAGGCGCTAGCTAACAAGTACTGCATGTACACGGACGAGTGGACAAAGTTCCTTGCTTCTAAATACGACAATGTGATCAAGTTCTGCCTTGACTACAAGAAGAAGATGGAAGCTAAGCTGGGGAGCAGTGAAGACCGAAGACAATCCAGAGCTTTTATCAAGGGGGAGTTTGTTGAAGCACTTTTGTGTGACAAACACTCTGGATATTGTCTTAGCTTTTATACTTGTCTTGTATGTATTAGTCTTTGTATGTTAGTGTCTGTATGTATTAGTTAACGAGTTGTAATCACTAATGTATGTACTTGTCGTCTGTTTTCTCTAAGTGTTTTGCGCACTTAGCATGTACGCAGGAATTACTTCCTGCGTACTTAGCAAGTACGCAAGAATACTCTACGTACTTGTTAAGTACGCAGGAACAATTTGCCGAGCGCAGAGATCATGTCTAGTATAAATAGGTTGTGGTGACAGAAGTTATGTACGCATTCATTTGTAACATCTATGTAACCTACAAGTTTTATAATAGACGAAGTTTGAAAGTGTTTTCGCTGTTGGTTTACTTTGTGTTACTTGATTCTCCACCTAGTCACGGGTATTCCGCACCCGGTCCGACTAGTCACACACCCACACGTAACGATCCGAGACATCCGGGGACCTACAACAAGCTCTAGTCCAGTGAGTTGACTGTCTCTTACTTCAGCCCAACATAATGGCGACATGCACTTTCTTCCATAAATTGCTTAAAATGGTGTTGCCTTGATACTCGTGTGGCAACTATTGTTGTACAAAAACTCGACCAATGGCAAGTGAGTATCCCAACTGTTGCCAAAATCTATCACACAGGCTCTTAGTAGATCTTCTAAGGTTTGGATGGTTCTTTCACTTTGACCTTCTATTTGTGGGTGATAGGCAGTTGATGTTGTGCAAAGCACACATCTTTATTCCTAGTATTTTAGTTAGTTTTGATTAGTTTTCTATTCTTTTTAAGTCGTTTTTATGTACTATTGAGTCTTTGTTATGTTTATAGGTGCTCGTGAGAATTACAAGTGAAAACCCAAAGAAACCGAGCACGAGAGAGAGAGAGAGAGAGAGAGAGAGTCACAAGAATTTTAAGTTAAAAAGTGGAAAATTAGGTCCTCGCGATACGCGAAGACGCAGCTCCAAACCCTCGCGGTACGTGAGGGAAGCAAGAATTGAGGCCGAATGTTTTGTCTCTCGCGCTGCCTCGCGGTACACGAGGGCTTATAAAATGTCGCAAAAAGCCCTTGCGATACCATTATTCAAGGAGTTCAATCCTATAGCCATCAAGAGTAGAGTTGAAGGCGATTTTGGGGCAAGGAAGTGGAATAAAGAGCAAAGATCAAAACTTTGGACTCCTGGTTCGTTGTATTAGCGTTTTAGATTTTTCAAGTTTGAATCTTTGTGTTTGGTTTATGAGTTTGATACTATGTTTTGCTTAATTACTTCTGTCATGGATGTTGAGTATGATCGTAGGCTAAAACATTGGTACTGCCTAGGTCACATGATGAATACTCATTAAGTTTAGATTTTTATTCGGTTTTGGATTCTAATGTTGGTTTAATGATTTTGTAAAGAATCTTAGTTAATAATTCTAATGAATATTGCATGCTTAGATCTGATCTATATTTAATTTCAATTCCGTATGTTGATTGTGGATGTCTTCCAATTTGATTAGCGTATCTAGATCGTAGACTATGTTTATGGTTGTTTGTATGTGTTTCTAAACATAGTGGCACATAGGGATTGGAGTTAATAGTTCATTAGATTGAGTGTGTATCTTACCTCAATACCTGAGAAGTGAGAGTTAGTCATTTAGTTTTCATAATTAGGAATCCGAGTGTTAACTGTCTGAGAGGAAGTTGGTTTAGGTGTCTAGTGATTGTTGCTACTCCGAATCATAGTTTGTTATCCTGATATTACCCCATGCATCTTCGATGTATTGTAGACAGTGATACTGAAAGGTGATATGTCTTTTAGGTACATTATCATTGTTGGAGAGACCGAAAGGTAACCCAATATCTGGTGAGTTATTACATCTTTAGGTTCCTTAGGTGGTGACACCCTGAGAGTGATTAGGGATCCACTAGGTTGTCTAGAGTTGTTTCCTTAGAAACCCAGATCCATCATAGTTTCCAGAATCGGTAGAAGTTGTGCTTTACAAGTAGGATTCCGACCTAGGTGGTATTTTTCCCATCTCTGATATTTCCCTTAGATTTTACCTTGATAGCTTGCCTCGACCTTGTTTACTGCATTAGTAGCTTAATCATTAGTGTAGTAAACCCCCCATCAATCAATTATTAATCAAAGTTAGAGTCTAGTATAGTTATCATAGTGTCTCTAGGGTTTTATAATCCGGTTTACCATTAAGTTGTGCTACACTCGATAGGTACACTTGCCTGTCAGTGCGGTTTAGCCCAAAGGTACTCCATTTATTACTTAGGAGTCTAGGTTAGGTTTTGTTATTTTACTTTATAGACCGTCTACACTTGATAAAGTCGGGTCAACTTTTCCATCTTATCATTCTCCTTGATCGGAAGGAAGTGTGCGGATTTGGTTAATAGATCCACGATTACCCAAATGGTGTCGTATCCGCTTGGGGTTTTGGGTAACTTTGTAACGAAGTCCATTGAGATTTGTTCTCACTTCCATTATGGAATTTCTGGCAGCTGTAGTAACCTTGATGGTTTCTAGTATTCCGTTTTAACCTTGGCGCAGGTTAGATATTTACCGACGTATGTGGCAATTTTGGCTTTCATGTTCGGCCACCGGTAGTTTGTCTTGAGGTCTTGATACATCTTGTCAGAACTAGGGTGAATTGAATACCTTGACTTTAAGTCCCTTAAGTTCCCATGGTTCGGTACCCATATTCGATCCTTGTAGTAACGCGCATTGTCGGATTTAATCTCAAACAGTCTCTCCATGCCTCGTAGGCGTTCATTTTCCAAAATTTCCTACTTAAGAGCCTCGAGCTGAGCGTCACGTATCTGGGTAGGTAGATTCGTGTGGATTGTCAAGGTTAACGCTCGTACTCGATGCGGTTTAAGTTGCTCCTTCCTACTTAAGGCATCAGCAACAACGTTTGCCTATCCTGGATAGTAACAGATTGCGCAGTCGTAATCATTAAGCAATTCGACCCATCTGTGCTGGCCAATATTGAACTCCTTTTGATCGAATTTGAGTTGAAGACTCTTGTGGTCAGTGAAAACCATACATTTGGTTCCGTATAGATAATGTCTCTAAATTTTGAGTGCAAAAACCACAACTCCCAATTCCAAGTCATGGTTAGTGTAGTTCTTCTCGTGCACCTTGAGTTGTCGTGAAGCATATGCGATAATGTTCTTTCTTTGAATCAGTACACAACCGAGTCCTAGGTGTGACGCATAGCAGTAGACCACTAAATCGTCATTTCCCTTAGGTAGTGCTAAGATCTGTGTCTGCAAAGCTTCTGTTTGAGTAACTGAAATGCTTCTTCAGTTCTTTCGTTCCAATGATACTTCACGCCTTTCTGTGTCAAAGCAGATAATGGTTTTGTAATCTTTCAGAAGTTTTCGATAAACCTCCTATAATATCCGGCAAGACCCTAAAATTGTCGTATTTCGGTTCCGGTTTTGGGTGTTCGCCAGTTCCTTATTGCTTCAATCTTGGTCGGATCAACGTGTAAGCTCATCTTGTTTTCCACGTGACCTAGGAAATTCACTTCTCTGATCTAGAAGTCGCACTTTGAAAACTTAGCATACAACTTCTCGGTTTTTAGTAACTATAAAATAAGTTTTAGGTGTTCTGCCTGTTCCTCCTTGCTGCGAGAGTAAATCATGTAGAAATAAAGACTGATGGCTACAAAATTCTCTAAGTATAACTGCTGTGGACCTCAGAGTTTGCTGCAGATCGACAAACTGCTGTGGATAAGCTTATCTGCTGCGGATACTTGTTCTTCTGCTGAAGAACAAATCTGCTGCGGATAGCCTTATCTACTGAAGACCAAAGTTGCTGCTGATAGGCAAATCATCAGTAGCTGTGGACAGTTGTGTCTTGCGGTTGATCAACAACATTGCTGCTGATAGCCATTCCCTCTGAAGATCAAACGTTGCAGCTGACTGGCTTCGATAAAGCAACCATTCCCACTGACAACTTTCTGCTGCAACACTGACACACTCCACGCAGAAAGAATGTTACTGGTGCAAGATAATAAAAGACAACGACGCTCTTCTTCCAAGGACTCAAGCAATGATGCCTAAGAAGACGTTTGAGTAAAGATAACTTTTGTAGTATTTATTGTCGTTACATGTAGATAGCTTCAATACAAGATCAATGGCTTGTGTTAGATCTGATTCTTAGAATCAAGGGTCTGTCTTGATTCTAAGTTACTATATAAGTAGTACATAGAGTCATTGTATAAGTGTGCTTTTTCTTAAGAGTTTTCTCTGTAATCTTGTAATCTTTGAAGCTTAATACAAATTGCATTTATCAGTATTCTTCTTGTTTACTTGTTTACATTGCTTAGTTGTGATTGTTTCCGCCATTCTCAACTAGAATAGAACCATATTGTATTCACCGATCCTACAAACGGTATCAGAGCTTTGGCTCACAGATTAAACAAACTCACACTTGTTTAATCATTCTCTGGTTCTATTCAAAACTATCCCTTTACGAAAGTCACCCATTATCACAAATCAAAAATGGCACAAAACAATGGAGTTGAAGACATTGGAAGCATCAGCAGACCACCAAGACTGGTGTCTGTAGAAGACTATGATATGTGGAAGAACAAAATGGAAAGCTTCTTCTGCTATCAAGACTATGGGATGTGGAAATCCATTAAAGATGGAGCATACATACCCATGGTGGCCTTCGGTTTTTCCGGAGGTACACTGATTCCCAAAGAATCCTCCAAATACTCTGATGAAGACATCAAGAAAATAGAGGTAGATTTCAAGGCCTTGGGAGCCATCCAGATGTGCTTACCAAATGATGTTTTTCACAACTTCAGAGGATACAAAACTGCAAAGGAGCTATGGGAGGCTCTTGAGAAGATTTTTGCTGGTTCAGAGGAAGTAAAAGAAAACAGAAGAGACATCATGAAGCAGCAATATGAAAACTTCGTCTAGAAGGAAGGTGAGTCTCTAACTGTTTTATATAACATATATCTTGTAGGTGAGCTGCAGTGCT
Source organism: Smallanthus sonchifolius (assembly GCA_023525975.1). Classification (NCBI taxonomy): domain Eukaryota; kingdom Viridiplantae; phylum Streptophyta; class Magnoliopsida; order Asterales; family Asteraceae; genus Smallanthus; species Smallanthus sonchifolius. The sequence continues at coordinate 34,265,355 of CM042045.1, forward strand.
CAAAAGTGAAGCTGGAGAATGAAGATATTCTCAAGAGGTTCATCAGGTCTCTACCCAGTTGCTGGACACTCTACACAGTGTCCATCAGAAGAACTGAGAATCTGAAGACTCTACAGATAACTGAGTTTTTTGGTATGCTAAAGACCTATGAATTAGAGATGATTCAGGCCAAGGAAAGAAGCTCAAGCTACCAAACAGCCTTAACATCCACCACCACCTCTTCTGCCCTCCACTCTGACCACTCAGGTCCTAGTTCAAGCAACTATTATCCTCCCATCATCACTCATCCCCAAACTCCAAACTCTCAATCAAACAACTCACCATTTTTTTTCTTGAAGCCCCACCTCAAACATCAACCTCTGCTGCTTTTGTCTCTGAAAACACAAGCAATATGTCCTTTATCAAGGAAGATCTGGAATGTTTTCATCCAGATGATCTAGAAGAAATGGATATACAGCACTCCTATCCCATGCTCTCTCTAAGAGCAAAAAGGTTCTACTCAAGAACAGGAAGACCCGTTCCAAGCAACAACTCTAACACCAGGGTTGGCTTGGACAAAAGCAAATTGAGGTGTTACAACTGTAACCAACTTGGTCATTTTGCTAGAGAATGCAAGGCACCAAATGCAAACCCAGCTGCTGCTCATACCAGACAAGCTCACCAAGCTCAGGCAAGATAGCAACAGGCCACTCCTCCTGCATAAACTACAGCTTGTGCAGCTGTTGGAACTGCTGACTTTGACTAGAGCTTCCAGTATGAGGATATTCCTGCCAACAATCAAGCTCTCATGGTAGACACATTAGAGGTACCACCTTAGGTATATCTTAGGTATATGAAAATCTTTGTACTCAAGCTTGTATTGATAAGGTCCTTGGATACAGGAAACATAACCAGAATCTCATAGATCAAAATGAAGAATTTCACCAAATGAAATCTGAATTTAAAAAGGTTGAAAACAGTTACAAGGAAAAGATTGACTGTTTAAAGAAAGAAATTTCATCATTAAAACATGAACAAACAAACCTTGAAACTCAAATTGATGATCTTCTGGTTAAGTTAAAAGCTACAATGGCCGAATTAGCAGACCAAAAGGTCCATGTGGAAAAATATGAGTTTGCATCCAAAAAGCTTCAAAGACTTTTGGATGCTCAAATTCATGAAAAGGTAACTGCTGGTCTTGGATTCCAAGCTGAACAACCCTACAATGTTGTTCCTCCACCCGCTGACTATGTAGCCATTCACGAACCAAGTTTCATTCTTTTCAACCTTGACATGGCCAACTGAAATCTTGACCTTGTTGTTCAAGAAACCCTGTGCAAGAATGCACTACTTCATCCGAGTCTGAGTCAACATGCTCAGACTCCACTGAAACCAATAAAGTTTCATCACCACCTACCTGTGAAGTTATTAAAGCCAACAATCTAAGCCCTTTCATCCCTTCAAAAACAGTACCAGTATCTCAACCAACCAAACAAATCCGAATCAGCTATCCTCCAGGGGGAAGAAAGCTAACTGTTGAAAAGGGACAGTCTTCAACCTCCACTAACTCAAAGCCTCAATCCAAAGCAATCCAACAAAGGAATGTGTTTGACATATGTCAGGCGCCTGGAGAGAGAGCTCCATATGTTCAAAAGACATTGGAAGAAGCCACCTTTGAGCACAACAAAGCTCACCCCTGGAACTTCAAAGACTTGTTCAAAAGAAAGGACTATGTGTACTTTCAAAGGGATAAACTGGCTAAATCATGCTTTCTGTGTGGGAAATACAATCATACTGCTAGCACCTGCTTCTATTACCTTCAATAACAAAGAAACCTAAAGCAACACGCTTTTGAGAAAACAAACAAGAACAAAAAGGTAAGAAGCTTTGAAGCCAAAGCAACTCAGTTCAGAAACCCTCTATCCCCACCAAGAAAGCATCTGCCAAAACCTCAACAATCTTGCATCATCTGTGGTGAATCAGACCACTTTGCTGCAAATTGTAAGTTTAATCCTCTCAACCAGGTTCTTCATCAAATTCCTCTTCAACAAAAGCCTATCAGTAAGATGAAGAAGGGTAGGCATACTTCGAAGATTAAACCATCAGCAACAAACAAAACTGCTGCTGATCAAGTAAGACTCAAGCGACGAAAGGAAAAGCCTTCATCAGCAACCAAGATTGCTGCTGCCCAAGTTAAACCATCAGCAGCCAACAAAAATGTTGCTGATCAATTAAAGCCTAAGCGACCCAAAGACAAGTCTTCAGCAGCAACCAAGATTGCTGCTGCTCAAGTAAAACCATCAGCATAAACAAAATCTGCTGCTGATAAGCCAAAGTCCTCAGTTGCAACATCTACTGCTGACAAAGCAAAGAGAGCTGAAAAACCACCAATTCAGCATTAGAAAGCCAAAATTCCTCCAAGAATCATCATTGGTTTCGTTGAATGCACACATGCTGATACTGATAATCCAAGAACCCTTTTTTTACAAGGATGCAAGTTCTTGGATTCCTCCCACTAACTAGATCTCTCTCATGTGCAGGGACAGTCAGGTCACAAGAATAACACCTGGGTGGTAGACAGTGGTTGTTCCAGGCACATGACAGGCAACAGATCCATCCTCTCCAACTTCAGACATTTCAATGGAGGATATGTTGCCTTTGGAAGTGACTCAAAAGGAGGATCTATTACTGGACAAGGAACTGTGTCCAATGAAAGAATGAGTATTGAAAAGGTAAACTATGTCAAAGAATTGGACTTCAATCTCATGAGTGTTTCCCAGGTCTGTGATCAAAAGCATTGGATGTCTTCACAGATAAAGAATTCTTTGTACTGTCTCCTGGCTTATCCAAACCTCCTCTAGATAAGATTTTATTAACTGCTTAGAGAAAAGAAAATCTTTATGTGCTTGACATGAATGAGGTCACTCCATCTGGCAGTGTATCATGTTTTCTGTCAAAAGCTTCAGTTGTTGAATCAGCTCTCTGGCATAGGAGATTAAGCCATGTTAACACCAAAACCATCAACAACTTGGTGAAGGATAATATTGTCAGAGGGCTTCCTGACAAAGAATTCCAGCTAGAAGATCATTGCATTGCTTGTTTGAAGGGGAAGCAACACAAGAGTTCTCACAAGACCGAGACTTTGAATACAAATGACACTCCACTACAGCTGCTGCATATAGATCTTTTTGGTCCTACAAATATTATGTCAATGGGTAAGAAGTCATACTGTCTGCTAATAACTGATGACTACACCAAAACTCATGGGTATACTTCTTGAGAACTAAAGATGAAATTGCTGATATTCTCAAATCTTACATTATTAGGATAGAGAATCAAAGCAATCAGAAGGTAAAGATCATAAGGTGTGATCAGGGCACAGAGTTCAAGAACCACACCTTGAACTGTTTCTGTGAAAGCAAGGGAATAGAAAGACAATACAGTGCTCCAAGAACTCCTCAACAAAATGGAGTTGCTGAAAGAAGAAACAGAACTCTAATTGAGTCGGCAAGATCTATTTTGGCTGACTCAAAACTGCCTCTCATATTCTGGGCAGAAGCAGTAAGCACAGCCTGCTATGTGCAAAATAGAGTTCTCATAGTCAAGCCTCTCAACAAGACACCTTATGAACTATGGTTCGAAAGAGTTCCCTACATTGGATTTCTAAAACCTTTTGGATGTCCATGCAAAATTCTGATCACACATGGGGTTCTTTCAAGTTTGGTGCCAAATCTGATGAAGGATATTTTGTGGGCTATTCCTCTCAATCCAAGGCCTACAGAGTATTCAACTAAAGAACAAGAATTGTGGAAGAATCAGCCAATGTGGAATGTAGAGAACACATTGCCTGTGAACAGGGAAAAGGCCCAAACTGGCTCTTTGACATAGACTCCTTCACCCAAATATTTGAGCCTCTCATCTTCTCAAATATGAAATCTACCTCTTCACAAGCACCAGCTTCCTCTTTCTCCTCTGACTACAGATTGGATTTTCCTAAATCTTCCATCAGTCTAAAAAGACCATCCATTGATCCTCCATCTGTTATGGAAGCCATTGAAGCAAGTGAATCTGGAACCAGACTCTCCAATGTCACCAGCAGCAGCCTGTCTGAAAATGAAAATTTGAATGAAGACTCTTCGATAAATGTTGTAGATGCTGCAAATACTATTGCTGATAATACTGATGTAGCTATTGATATTGAAGACTCTTCCACCATGAATGAAGAAATCTTTGATCAAAATCAAAGCAATCTTGAGCAAGGGATACAGCTGGAGGTGGTACCAGCACAGAGGATCAACAAGGAACATCCTCTGGAAAATATTATTGTCCAAGTTCACCAAGGAGTTCTAACAAGAAGCAAATCTCATGAGGCCAATATATGTTTGTTTTCATGTTTTCTATCTCAGGTGGAACCCAAGAAGATAGATGAAGCTCTGAAACACAACAGTTGGATTGAGGCAATGCAGGAAGAGTTGCTACAATTCAAGATACAGGATGTCTGAAAACTTGTTGATCTTCCACCTGGTCAATCTGCCACTGGCACAAGATGGGTATTCAGGAACAAAGCCAGACTTGTAGTCAAGAATTTGAGCATCCTGTAGTCAAGGCTACACTCAGGAAGAGGGAATTGATTATGATGAAGTCTTTCCCCCTGTTGCCGGGCTGGAGGCCATCAGAATCTTCCTGGCATATGTTGCATCAAAGAATTTCATGGTCTATCAAATGGATGTCAAGAGTGCCTTTCTGTATGGGAGATTGGTGAAGAAGTATATGTCAAACAGCCTCTAGGCTTTGTAGATCCCGCACATCCTAACCAAGTGTTCAAACTAGGCAAAGCTCTATATGGCTTACATCAAGCCCCAAGAGCCTGGTATGAAACTTTGTCTTGATATCTACTAAGCAACAACTTCAGAAGAGGTGCCATTGACCAGACCTTGTTTATCAAATATGAAGGGGGAGAAATCTTACTGGTACAAATCTACGTTGATGATATCATCTTTGGATAAACAAGGAAGAAGTTGTGTAAAGACTTTGAGATCCTGATGCACTCAAAGTTTGAAATCAGTTCAATGGGTGAACTAAATTTCTTTCTGGGTCTTCAAGTCAAACAAGTTCCAAATGGAATATTCATCAGCCAATCCAAATATGTCAAGAGCATTTTGGAAAGATTCAAGATGGCTGACTGCTTTGCTGCAAGAACCCCTATGCAAGTGCACCATCAACTGACTCTAGACAAAGATGGTCAAGACACTGATCAACATTAGTACCGTGCAATGATAAGGTCTCTCATGTATCTCACTGCCTCAAGGACAGATATCATGTTTGCAGTATGTCTCTATGCAAGATTCCAAGCAGCTCCAAAGAATTCACATCTTCAAGTTGTCAAGAGAATTTTTAGATACCTAAAGGGAGCCCCAAGACTTGGGCTATGGTACTCTAAAAATGATAAGTTCAATCTGTATGCATACACTGATAGGGATTATGGGGGATGTAACTTGGATAAAAAGTCCACATCAGGGGGGTGTCAGTTTTTGGGAGGGAGACTGATTTCATGGCAGTGCAAGAAGCAAACATGTGTCTCAACTTCTACAGCAGAAGCAGAATACATTGCAGCTTCAAGTTGCTGTGCACAAGTCATCTGGATACAAAACCAAATGCTGGATTATGGGATGACTTTCATGGCAACTCCCATTCACATTGACAACATGAGTGCTATATCAATCACAAACAATCCGGTGCAGCACTACAAGACAAAGCACATTGATATTAGGTATCACTTCATAAGAGATCAAGCTGAGAAAAAGAGAATTATTTTAACCAAAGTTCATACCAATGAGCAATATGCTGATTTGTTTACAAAACCTTTTGATGAAGCTAGATTAAATATTTAGTTGAATCTATTGGTATGATGAAATTTGATTAAAATCTGTCTCTAAAATTTGGTTTTGTTAATGTGTTTGTCCTTTGTTGAAAATAAAAGTTATATATCAGCAGCAAAGAATTTGCCACTGACTGCTTTAAGTTATCAGCAGGAACAAGTTTCCTGCAGATAGCTTTAAGGCTGTCAGCAGCAACATCCTTGCTGCGGAATCTATCAGCAGCAATTGAGTTTGTTGCTGACAGACTTAACCATCCACAGCAACCAAGCTTGCAGCAGATAGGCTTAACCATCCGCAGCAACCAAGTTTGTTGCTGATGGGTAAATCTAAGTCCAAATTAACCTTTATCCGCTGTAAAAAAAATTACTTTCAGTCTTTACCATGACTGCTTTAGTGTATTACAGCTGTAACAGTAAAAAGTGAACAAGGTTGTACTGTACAAGTATTTTTGCTTTTTCTCTCCTCTACCGTTATAACACAAATCAAATTTCTTCACCACCTCTTCACATTCAATTTCACCCTAACTCTCATCACATTCTCCCAAGCCTCCACAACATTCAAAGCTTTCCATCTTTAACCACCCTTCAAAAACCTTCCTCTTTCCCTTCAAACCCAACAAAATGGCAGAGGTAGACATAAATCATCCCGATGATAATTTCTCTCCATATCACAACCTAACGGCATACTTAATCAAAGGAAAGAAGTCCGAGGGATTCAATGACATGGTCGACTTTCTCTGTCGATCAAAGATACACCATGCGCTCACTGTAAACCCAACCATTTACATCCCTCACATGGAGGACTTCTGGAACTCTGCCGTCTACTCTACCGAACAGGGGATACCCCAAATCCAAGCCAAGGTAGATGGCAAAGACATCACCATCACTGAAGCTACTCTACGAAAACATCTCAAGCTTCAAGACGAGGGGGCCGCCATTTCATACTCGAAGGAAGAATACATGAGGACCTTTGTATCCATAGGGTACACTGGAAATCAAAACGAGTACACAATCGAAAAGGCGCTGATGGGCCCTCCATGGAAGTTTCTATGCCACACTCTTCTACAATGCATATCCCAGAAGAGAAGTGGATGGCATCAAGTGAGCTCTGCACTTGCCTCTGTTGTTCATGGTATGGTTTCTAGCCAGGGTTTCAAGTTTGCACATCTCATATTTGAAGGTTTGAGATATAACCTTCAAGAAGGTGCAAAGCAATCATTTTTTACGTACCCAAGATTCTTGCAGGAGGTTTTCAATAACGAATTAAAAGATCTTTCAAAATATGCAAAAATCTATCTTATGATGGGACATAAAAATAACATTTTTCAAAGTATGAGAACTGTTTCCAAAAAGTTCTCAGGGGTCAATGTTCCATTGTTATCTACAATGATGAACATACAATGTCACCAGGGTGATAGTTCAGCAATCCCAGCCGATACTGATCCCACACGCTCCTCTTCACATCATGAACAACAATCTGCTTCCACTGTTCGAAGGCACAGGCACATAAATTACTTACACCTGTTATGGATATTCAACTGGAACAAAGGGCCCCAGTTGCGGCAAAATATACTAGAAAAGGGAGCAAGAAGACTCCTTCTCTTCTTGTCTCAAAGGCCCAATCCCAACTTAAAAGCCCTCATTCAGAATCCCAAAATTCTGATGAGAATATCAAAAGGGATAGCCACATCATTAGAGAGACTTCCTTGGAAGCTTCTCTATTAGGATCAGGATCACATCCCGGATCCATAGAACAACCCACTGAGCCATTCCATTATTTTTCTTCTCTGAACTTAAGTGCAGAGGCACCTTGTCAAGATGATATACCTTCTCAAACAACCACTATCTCGGAGGTATTGATTGACTTGCCTGCTAGTGCACCTAACCCAAGTTTATCACCTAAGAAGGTTCACTCTGGGAGTACTGATAGAGTGAATGTGGAAAGGGCTGTCACTACTCCTGGTACATCAACTAACCAGGAGGACAGTGATAACATCACTAAGACCCTAACCACGACAACTCATAGTGAGGATGTTTCTGTAACATTTCTGATTTTCATTATCTGTATTTCAGTTCAATGTGATACATTTCAAACCCCATTTTAGTACACTGACTTGTTCTATTCATACCAACAATTAAATACTATGTTCCAATACAAATCCGCAAATTTTACACGGGTATATCCTATTAAAATTCTAAATAAGTTTATAATTATATAAATCTGTCAAAACTGAAATGTACAAGGACTGAATTTATAAATTAACAAGAAACCCTAATAGGCACGGTCGCGCCTCGTTTTGGCACGGTCACGCCAAGTGCCTTGGCACGGTCGCGTGCCTTGCTTTGGAACATTCTCGCCCGGTGCCTTGGCACGGTCGCGCCTCATATGGGCACGGTCGCGCCTCTCGTCAGTTGAAACGTAAATGCAGCCTTTAATCACAGAGACGTTCGATTTCATAACCGCTCCACACGTTTCTGCTATTAACGAACAAAATTAAGTCGTTTAATCATCGTATTTACAACAAATAAACTCAATTTCGTCGATTCATCTCATTACCGCCTAATCCTCTCACAAGACCACGAATCCCTCCATTACGATCCCAATTCTCTCAAGCAAACACACGATACCCACTACTCGATCCTTTCTAAGACTTCTGAACACGTGAATTAGCCGGAGCTGCAACAAAGGACACGGGAAACCAAACCCGTCGCCACCGGAACTCGCCTCTACCACACGCTATCAATTAATCATCTTTTCGGGTAAGTGAAACATCCTACATCTACGTTTTAGTCTATAAATCAAAAGCCCTAACCTAATTTGGGCTTACAACAGGGAAATCATCAGGAACCTGAACCTATGTTTCGTTCAAAATGGATTTAATCGAACCCTGCTTTGAACACGTTTTAAATACAATTAATATATTTCAATAGACTCGTAATAACCTTATAGATGAAAGCCATGTGAATTCCAACATTAACAATATAAGATTTAGGCAATTCGTTCCTGTTTTGGAACAGACACGGTCGCGCTAGTCTTCTAGCGCGGTCGTGCTTCATGAGACACGGTCGTGCCAATACCAGCGCGGTCATGCCTCACACACTCAGACCCGGTCATGCCCTTGACTAGACTTGGTCGTGCCTCAGAACCCTAGACACGGTCGTGCCTGACCCAGACATGTCATGCCTAGTAAACAGCTTAGTTATGCCTTCTGTTTGGTCAACACGATCGCGTCCCTGACTAGCACGGTCGCGCCCGTGATCCTAGCACGATCGTGCCTTGCCCAGGCACGGTCGTTTGTGAGAAAAATCTTGGCAGAATAATTACTTTTATATTTTAAAAACAATAAGTTATTCAGATTAATTTTCAAATAAAAATAATTGATTCTATAAAGATTTATATTAACTTTATTTAAAAAGATCAAATTCTTAATCCTAAAATAAATAGAAGTTATTTATTTAAAATTAAATTTATACTTATTGTTAAACCCTACACTTAAATGTTATTTACACAATTTATTTACACATCTTTATGAAAATAAAGTAAAGAAATTTGAGCTTTATGCCTGAGTGCTCATGAACACTTTTTGGGGTGAAACATGAACAATATACAATCTATTGCTTACATTTACACAAACTACATAAGTACAAATCCTCTTTACATTCATGTGTGCAAATTTGAGCTTTATGCCTGAGTGCTAGTTGTGCTAACTTTTGTGTGCGATTTATGTACAATTATTAACTATTCAAGCCGACGGTAAATAATGATAGATCTATTGAGTCTGACAAACCCACCCAGATTGGGGTGATTGTTACCGACAACACAATTTTGCATGCTAGTTACAAAGGTTTGATTGTACTTGGTTACACAATACCTGCTCTCCATAAAAGCCTTATTTTATCATGTTATGTAAGGATTTGTTTATTTACAATATATATGCTATCTATATACAAACCTGTGTATGCTCACCAACTTTTTAGTTGACCTTATTTTATTCACGTTTCAGGTGCTAATATGTGAGTTTGATCAAGACATGCTGTTTGGACTTAGTTAAATTTAAATAAAGAATACTATGTATTTCCATTATGCACTTGTTTGAATTTGTTTGTGGTTGAATTGTTTGAAATGAAATTTTATGATTAATCTATTGAAATCTAGTCAACCTTGTGCTCATGAACAGTCTACATGTCCCGCCCTGACGTTTCCGCCGTCGGTTTGGGTGTGGCAGATTGGTATCAGAGCCTTGGTTATAGGGAACTAGGTTATTAGACACCCTTGACTTAGACTATAACTTTAGGATACCCACTTATGCCATACTTCATGATTATGTGATATATGCTACATGTTATGTGTTACATGCTATGTGTTACATGTTCTTTATGATTAGTTATTATTTCATTTTTGATGTCTTACTTGTTAAAATTCATGACTTATTAAGATATACTTAAATAATAATTAAATAAACAATATCCCTACCTATACCCTAAAACCTCATAATATTCTTACCTACTCCTCTATCATCATTCTCTTAGCATGTGGAAACTCCATGGATCAAAATCTATAAATATTTCCTCGTTAAGGCTTTTAAACTTTGTTAATTATTTGAGGACACGTGCAATCTGGAAGGGTGACACCTGTATTCTGGGTTTTCTGTCTAGGAAAGCATTTCACATAAATCCCAATCAACCGAGGGACCCGTATGCTTTCCCGGGAATTCCCGGGATGAGTGTTTACTTATAGGCTAAAGCATGTATCCTTGAAAAATTATATGGGTTTAATTAACCTTAATGTGTCATAGTATTCAAGTGATTTTATCACTATTTGAGTACAATCCAAAGTATGATTAACTATTTTATTTGCTATCTTATCCTTTTAATCCAAATAACCTTCATAAGTTCTTACATCTTTTCTTATCTTGTGCAAATCTGTAGAATGCCTCCCCGCCGTGCTACCGTGACCAACAACATCACCGTTATTGCTACCATCCTTGCACAACTTGTGAGTCAACTCACTCATGCTAATGGAGCCGCCAATGGTAACCATGGAGCTAATGGGGGTGGTGGTGCCAACCCACCACAATGCACCTTCAAACACTTCAATTCATGCAATCCTCTTAAGTTCTATGGTACCGAAGGAGCTATGGGACTCCTTCAATGGTTTGAAAGTATTGAGAATACCTTCCTCAATAGTGACTTCCCCGATAACCTTCGTGTTCGTCATGCCACAAGTGTCTCACAAAAACGGGCACTGACGTGGTGGAATGGGGAAAAGAGAACTAGAGGCGTGGAAGTAGCAATGGCCTTACCTTGGGATGAGGTTAAAAGGCTAATGACCGAAGAATTTTGTCCTCAAAATGAGGTAAAGAAACTGGAAGCCGAATTTTGGGATCTTGCCCAAGAGGGTGGTGAAAGTCTAGCTTATAGAACTCGGTTCCACGAGTTGAGTCTCCTTGTGCCCCATAAGGTCACACCTTTATCCCGCTTCATCGAGAAGTATATTGGTGGATTACCAAGACAAATCCAAGATACTGTCCTAGGGAGAAATCCCGCAACTCTCGAAGATGCTATCCGCTTATCTGCTACATTAACCGACAACCATGTGAAAGCGGGAACTCTGACTAGAAAAGGCACCAAGAAAGTTCCCAACACCACAACTCCTCCCGTACACATCAAAGAAGCCACAACTGAACCCTCTCGTAATAATAAGAAAAGAAAGGCTAGAAACTATGCTATGGTCACTCATGCTATCCCTGTTAACCAAGCTGCACCTATGGTTCAAGCACCAGCCAAAAAGCCATATGTTGGGATCTACCCACTCTGTGCCACATGCAACTATCACCATCTCCAAAACATTCAATGTCGCCTTTGCACTCACTGTGGGAAATATGGCCATACAGTTAACGTTTGTAGAGCCAAAGCACTTGCAGGCCAAGTCAACCCACCAAACCGAATCAACCCACAATTGGTAAATCAAGGTGTCCCCGCTATTGCAAATGGGCGTGCTTGTTATGAATGTGGAAACCCAAATCATTTCCGTGATCAGTGCCCAAGGTTAATCAATGCTAGACAAGGCGGAGCTCGTGGGCGTGCTTTCAACATAAACGCCAATGAAGCTCAAGCCAACAATGATGTGGTCAACGGTACGTTCCTTGTTAATAGTCAATATGCCTCCATATTATTTGATACCGGGGCCGATTAAAGTTTTGTGTCACTTAATTTCGAACCCTTACTTGCAAAGACACGATCCCAATTAGAGAAAACCTTCACCGTTGAAGTAGCAAATGGTGATTCGCTTACAATTGAGTCTGTTATCTATGACTGCTCTCTAGAACTTAATGAACATACATTTCCAATCAACCTTGTACCAATGCCACTAGGAAGTTTTGATATTGTAACATTTCTGATTTTTAGTATCCGTATTTCAATTCAATGTAATGCATTTCAAACCCAATTCTAGTGCACTGTTTTGTTCTATTCGTACCATCAATTAAATACTATATTTCAATACTAATCCACAAATTTTACACGGTTATAACCTACTAAAACACTACATAAGTATCTATTTATACAAATATGTCAAAGACTAAAGTTACAAGGTCTGATGTTGAAAAGTAACAAGAAACCCTAATAGGCACGGTCGCTCCTCGTTCTGACACGGTCGCGCCAAGTGCTTTGGCACGGTCGCGCGACTTGCTTTGGAACGGTCGCGCCCGGTGCCTTGGCACGGTCGCGCCTATCATCAGTTGAAACGTAAATGCAACCTTTAATCACAGAGACGTTCGATTTCGTAACCGTTTTACACGTTCCAACTATTAACAAACAGAGTTAAGCCACTTGATCAGCATAATTACAACAAATAAACGGAATTACACTAATTCATCTAATAATCATCAAAATCGTCCACTAGACCATCGAATTCCCCAATTTGTTTGCAATTCTCCCAAGCAAACGCACAAACGATCCTCCCAGAAGCTACTGACCCACTTGAAGCAACCGGAATTGTAGCAGAAGACGCCGGAAACCAAGCTCGCCGACGCCGGAACTCCTCTCTATCGTTCTCTATCAATTCGCTACACTTTCGGGTAATTGAAATCTTCTTCTCACTCGATTCAGTTCATAGATCAAAAGTCCCATGTTAATTTGGGCTTTCATTATGGAAATCACCACGAACCCGAATCTACATTTTTATTAAAAATGATTTAATTGAATCGAACGTTAGACACGTGGCCTTGTTAACTCATATTGGTGAGAAACCTTGCAAAGGGCTTAAATTAATGTCATGCACTACCGCCCAAAAGTACCTACGACAGAAGTACGTGGCCTTGTTAACTCATATTGTTCAAAAGGATGTCAAAGAGAAGAGTATCCAAAACATTCCCAACATTCAGGATTTTCCCGAAGTATTTCCCGAAGATCTATCCGGTCTTCCACCCGTTCGACAAGTAGAATTTCGCATTGATCTTGTGCCCGGAGCTAACCCGTGGCTAGAGCTCCTTACCGTCTTGCACCTTCTGAAATGCAAGAACTTGCAAGTCAACTTCAAGAGCTCTCCGACAAGGGATTCATTCGTCCAAGTCATTCACCGTGGGGTGCACCCGTCTTGTTCGTCAAAAAGAAAGATGGATCATTCTGCATGTGTATTGACTACCACGAACTCAACAAGCTTACCATCAAGAACCGTTACCCTTTGCCTAGAATTGATGACCTCTTTGATCAACTTCAAGGTTCGACTTGCTTCTCGAAGATTGACCTTCGATCTGGTTATCACCAACTACGTGTACAAGAGGAAGATATTCCAAAGACTGCCTTCCGAACAAGGTATGGTCACTATGAGTTCATGGTCATGCCTTTCGAACTAACCAATGCACCCGCGGTCATCATGGACCTCATGAATCGTGTGTGCAAACCATACCTTGACAAATTCGTGATCGTCTTCATTGTTGATATCTTAATCTACTCCAAGACTAAAGCCGACCATGAGCAACACCTTAGACTGGTTTTGGATCTCTTGAGGAAGGAACAACTATATGCCAAGTTCTCCAAATATGAATTTTGGCTAAAAGAAGTTCAATTTCTTGGTCATATCGTCAACGACAAGGGTATTCATGTTGACCCTGCTAAGATCGAAACGGTTAAGAATTGGAATGCCCCGAAGACTCCAACTGAAGTTCGTTCATTTCTTGGTCTTGTGGGATATTACCGTTTTTTCATCTCAAACTTCTCTAAGATTGCTGTCCCTCTTACCGCCTTGACCCACAAGGGTAAAACTTATGAATGGGGACCAAAACAAGAAGAATCTTTCCAAACTCTCAAGCAAAAGTTGTGCAATGCTCCTATCTTGACTCTCCTTGATGGGAATGATGATCTAGTTGTCTACTGTGATGCTTCTAACCAAGGACTCGGTTGTGTCCTCATGCAACGAGGCAAAGTAATCACCTACGCATCAAGACAACTAAAGATTCACGAGAAAAATTATACGACGCACGATCTTGAGTTGGGTGCGGTCGTATTCGCATTGAAGATTTGGAGACTGTAGGATCGTAAGATTACAAGGTGATTCTATTCTAGTTGATATTGGCGGAAACAATAATAACCAACAAAGTAAACAAGTAAACAGCAAGAATACTGATAAATGCACTATTGTATTAAACTTCTGAGATTACAAGTTTACAAGTAAAACACTATCAAGAAGCACTATGAAAGCACAGCAAGCACACTTACAATGAAGTGTTTACACAGTATTTATAGTAACTTAGAATCAAGACAGACCCTTGATTCTAAGGATCAGATCTAACACAAGCCGTTGATCTTGTTTATTAATCTAAATTACACGCAAAGGCTAATCTAGTTAACTTTACTGAAACGTCTTCTTAGGCATCATTGTTTGCATGCTTGGAGAAGCGCGTTATTGTCCTTTATTGGTTGCACCAGTGAGGTTCACGAGAAAAATTATACGACGCACGATCTCGAGTTGGGTGCGGTCGTATTCGCATTGAAGATTTAGAGACATTACCTCTATGGCATAAAATGTGTGATGTTCACCGACCACAAAAGTCTCCAACACATCTTTAACCAAAAAGAACTCAATATGAGACAACGATGTTGGGTTGAACTCCTTAACGACTATGACTGCGAAATTCGTTACCATCCCGGCAAAGCGAATGTTGTAGCCGACGCTTTGAGTCGAAAGGACCATGTCATGCTTCAATGTGTTCGAATTCAAACCGACATTCAAAACCGCATCTTAGAAGCTCAACACGTCTCAGTCACCGAGGGTAACATGTATGAGGAAATGTCGTGTGATGTTGAACTTCAACTTGAATCAAAACCCAATGGTTTACTTTATTACTTGGACCGTATTTGGGTTCCCGATCGCGATGATCTCCGTACATTTCTTATGAACGAGACTCACAAGACTCGTTATTCTATTCATCCTCGTGCGGATAAAATGTACCAAGATCTTCGCCAACAATATTGGTGGCCCGGTATGAAAAAGGACATTGCTCTCTATGTTGCCAAATGTCTAACGTGCTCCAAGGTCAAAGCCGAACACCAACGTCCTTCCGGATTACTCGAACAACCGGAAATCCCTGTGTGGAAATGGGAGAACTTAGCTATGGATTTCATTACCAAACTCCCTCGCACCTCAAGTGGTTATGATAGCATTTGGGTGATCATTGATCGTCTCACCAAATCTGCTCATTTCTTGCCTATCCGTGAAGACTATCGGGTTGAGAAACTAGCCCGAATTTACATTGATGAAATTGTGAGCCGGCATGGCGTTCCCTTAAACATAATCTCCGATAGGGATGCTCGGTTCACCTCTCGCTTTTGGCAATCTCTCCAAACTGCTCTTGGTACACGATTGGATTTGAGCACGGCCTACCATCCCCAAACTGATGGTCAGACCGAGCGAACAATCCAAACTCTTGAGGATATGCTTAGAGCTTGTGTAATTGATTTTGGTGGCAATTGGGATTCACATCTATCCCTAATCGAGTTCTCTTACAATAATAGCTACCACACGAGTATCAACATGGCTCCGTTCGAAGCTCTCTATGGTCGCAAGTGTCGTTCTCCTATCTGCTGGAACGAGATTGGTGAAGCATAAATCACCGGTCCCGAGTTAGAAACATCCTACAATATCATTCAAATCCGTGATAACATCCGAGTAGCGAGAAGTCGGCAAAAGAGTTATGCCGATAAACGACGAAAACCCTTGGAATTCCAAGTCGGTGACCTTGTTCTTCTAAAGGTGTCTCCGTGGAATGATGTTATCCGTTTTGGAAAGAAAGGCATATTAGCACCTCGCTATGTGGGTCCATTTAAGATCCTTGAAAGGATTGGGAAAGTGGCTTACACACTCGACTTACCTCCATCACTTGGCAATGTGCATCCTACTTTTCACGTGTCCAATCTGAAGAAATGTCTTGCTGATGAAAATCTTCACATACCTCTTGACGACGTGCACGTTGACGAAATGATGCACTTCGTTGAGAAACCAGTGGAAATCATGGATCGTGAGGTCAAGCAGCTCAAGCGAAGCCGTATTCCGATTGTCAAAGTTCGTTGGGAATCTAAACGTGGTCCTGAGTTTACTTGGGAACGAGAGGACCAAATGAAGCTCAAGTACCCTCATCTCTTCACTGATACCGTCGCTTCCACTAGCTAAATTTCGGGACGAAATTCCCTCAACATGGGGAGACTGTAACATTTCTGATTTTTAGTATCCGTATTTCAATTCAATGTAATGCATTTCAAACCCAATTCTAGTGCACTGTTTTGTTCTATTCGTACCATCATTAAATACTATATTTCAATTCTAATCCACAAATTTTACACGGTTATAACCTACTAAAACACTACATAAGTATCTATTTATACAAATATGTCAAAGACTAAATTTACAAGGTCTGATGTTGAAAAGTAACAAGAAACCCTAATAGGCACGGTCGCACCTCGTTCTTTGGCACGGTCGCGCGACTTGCTTTCGAACGGTCGCGCTCGGTGCCTTGGCACGGTCGCGCCTATCATCAGTTGAAACGTAAATGCAGCCTTTAATCACAGAGACGTTCGATTTCGTAACCGTTTTACACGTTCCAACTATTAACAAACAGAGTTAAGCCACTTGATCAGCATAATTACAACAAATAAACGGAATTACACTAATTCATCTAATAATCATCAAAATCGTCCACTAGACCATCGAATTCCCCAATTTGTTTGCAATTCTCCCAAGCAAACGCACAAACGATCCTCCCAGAAGCTACTGACCCACTTGAAGCAACCGGAATCGTAGCAGAAGACGCCGGAAACCAAGCTCGCCAACGCCGGAACTCCTCTCTATCGTTCTCTATCAATTCGCTACACTTTCGGGTTATTGAAATCTTCTTCTCACTCGATTCTGTTCATATAAAGCCCCATGTTAATTTGGTTTTTCATTTTGGAAATCACCACGAACCCGAATCTACATTTTTTGTTAAAAATGATTTAATCGAATCGAACCTTAGACACGTTGTAAATACAATTAATTTATACAAAAAGACTCGTGATGATCTAATGGGTGAAAGCCCCATAAATCCCAACATTTACAATATAAGAATTAGTCAAATTGAATCTGTTTTGGAACAGACACGGTCGCGCTAGCATTCTAGCGCGGTCGTGCTTCATGAGACACGGTCGCGCCAAATACCAGCGTGGTCGTGCCTCACACACTCAGACCCGGTCATGCCCTTGGCTAGACTTGGTCATGCCTCAAAACCCTAGACACGGTCGTGCCTGGCCCAAGACACGATCGTGCCTAGTGAACAGCCCAATTATACATTCTGTTTGATCAACACGGTCGCGTCCCTGACTAGCACAATCGTGCCTTGTTCCAGGCACGGTCGTGTGTGACAAAAATCTTAGCAGAATAATTATTTCCATAAATTAAAAACAATAAGTATTTCAAATTAATTTTTAAATAGAAATAATTGATTTTATAAAATAAATAAATAGAAATTAATTATTTAAAACTTACAAAATTAAATTCATATTTAAACCCTACACTTAAATATTATTTACACCATTTACTTAAACATCTTTATGAAAATAAAGTAAAAACATTTATAACTATTTTAAGACATTTGATACAACTAAATGACTAAGTTACAAATAAATAAATAAATAAATAAATAAGGTAACGATTATTTATTTAATCTACATTTAAACAAAAATCGTTTAGTTAGGTACCTCTAATACTTAACTTATTTTTATATATAATAATTTTGTTTTATTAGCTATTCCAAACTCAAACCCTAATTTATACAACACTATTCAAGTACAAACCACAAGCTTTACACACACAACCAATTCAATCCTAGACTTAAACATAGAATATTGAACATACTATTAATCCTATATACATTCCACACTAGGTTAACGTTGTGCATTACAAGGATCTCAATTCTAGCTAGTATTTCGTGTTAGCTACGCCTTCAAACCATGTGAGTATTACATAGCCCCTTTTACTCTTTTACACTTTTTGGGGTGGAACATGAACAATATACAACACTATTGATTACATTTACACAGACTACACAAATACAAATCCCCTTTACATTCATGTGTAAAATTTGAGCTTTATGCCCGAGTGCTAGTTGTGCTAACTTTTGTATGCGATTATGTGCAATCATTAACTATTCAAGCCGACGGTAAACAATGATAGATCTATTGAGTCTGACAAACCCACCCAGGTAGGGTGATTGTTACCGACAACACAATTTTGCATGCTAGTTACAAAGGTTTGATTGTACTTGGTTACACAATAGCTGCTCCCCATAAATGCCTTATTTTATCATGATATGTAAGGATTTGTTTATTTACAAACTATATGCTATCTATATACAAACCTGTGTATGCTCACCAACTTTTTAGTTGACCTTATTTTATTCATGTTTTAGGTACAAATGTGTGAATTGATCAAGATTTGCTTAACATAGGCTTTGGGACTTAGTTAATTTGAATAAAGGATTTTATGTATTTCATATTATGTTCTTTCTTGGATTTGGTTGTGTTTGGATTAATTGAAATGAAATTGATGTTTAATATATTACAATTTAGCCAGCCGTGTGCTCATGAATAGTCTACATCTTTCGCCCCAATGATTCCGCCATCGGTCAGGGTGTGACAGATATCATCATAGGAATGGATTGGCTATCAAATCATCATGCTGAAGTCATCTGTTTCGAGAAGTGCATCCGAATACCTCTACCGTTGGTGAAAAGCCTCGCAAAGGACTTAAGTTAATGTCATGCACTACCGCCCAAAAGTATTTACGAAAGAAGTACGTATCCTTCTTAGCTCATGTTGTTCAAAAGGATGTCGAGAAGAAGAGCGTCCAAGACATTCCCATCATTCGGGATTTTCCCAAAGTATTTCCCGAAGATCTATCCGGTCTTCCACCCGTTCGACAAGTGGAATTTCGCATTGACCTTATACCCGGAGCTAACCCCGTGGTTAGAGCTCCTTACCGTCTTACACCTTCTGAAATGCAAGAACTCGCAAGTCAACTCCAAGAGCTCTCCGACAAGGGCTTCATCCGTCCAAGTCATTCACCGTGGGGTGCACCCGTGTTATTCGTCAAAAAGAAGGATGGATCATTCCGCATGTGTATTGACTACCGCGAACTCAACAAGCTTACCATCAAGAACCGTTATCCCTTGCCTATAATTGATGATCTCTTTGATCAACTTCAAGGTTCTACTTGCTTCTCGAAGATTGATCTTCGATCTGGTTATCACCAACTCCGTGTACAAGAGGAAGATATTCCAAAGACTGCTTTCGAAACAAGGTATGGTCACTACTAGTTCATGGTCATGCCTTTTGGACTAACCAATGCACCCGCAGTCATCATGGACCTCATGAATCGTGTGTGCAAGCCGTACCTTGATAAATTTGTAATCGTCTTCATTGACGATATCTTAATCTACTCCAAGACTAAAGCCGACCATGAGCAACACCTTAGTCTGGTTTTGGACCTCTTGAGGAAGGAACAACTATATGCCAAATTTTCCAAATGTGAATTTTGGCTAAAAGAAGTTCAATTTCTTGGTCATATCATCAACGACAAGGGAATTCACGTTGACCCTGCTAAGATCGAAGCGGTTAAGAATTGGAATGCCCCGAAGACTTCCATCGAAGTTCGTTCATTTCTTGGTCTTGCGGGATATTATCGTCGCTTCATCTCAAATTTCTCTAAGATTGCTGTCCCTCTTACCGCTTTAACCCACAAGGGTAAACCTTATGAATGGGGACCAAAGCAAGAAGAAGCTTTTCAAACTCTTAAGCAAAAGTTGTGCAATGCTCCTATTTTGACTCTCCCTGATGGGAATGATGATCTAGTTGTCTACTGTGATGCTTCCAACCAAGGTCTCGGTTGTGTTCTCATGCAACGAGGCTAAGTAATCGCTTATGCATCAAGGCAACTTAAGATTCATGAGAAGAATTATACGACGCACGACCTCGTGTTGGGTGCGGTCGTATTCGCATTAAAGATTTGGAGACATTACCTCTATGGCACAAAGTGTGTGGTGTTCATCGACCACAAAAGTCTCCAACACATCTTCAACCAAAAGGAACTCAATATGAGGCAAAGACATTGGGTTGAACTCCTTAACGACTATGACTGCGAGATTCGTTACCATCCCGGCAAAGCGAATGTTGTAGCCGACGCTTTGAGTCGAAAGGACCATGTCATGCTTCAATGTGTCCGAATTCAAACCGACATTCAAAATCGCATCTTAGAAGCTCAACACGTCTCAGTCACTGAGGGTAACATGTACGAGGAAATGTCGTGTGGTGCTGAACTTCAGCTTGAATCAAAACCCAATGGCTTACTTTATTACTTGGACCGTAATTGGGTTCCCGATCGCGATGATCTCCGTACATTTCTTATGAACGAGGCTCACAAGACTCGTTATTCTATTCATCCCGGTGCGGATAAAATGTACTAAGGTCTTCGCCAACAATATTGGTGGCCCGGTATGAAGAAGGACATTGCTCTCTATGTTGCCAAATGTTTAACTTGCTCCAAGGACAAAGCCGAATATCAACGTCCTTCCGGTTTGCTTGAACAACCAGAAATTCCCATGTGGAAATGGGAAAAGTTAGCTATGGACTTCATTACCAAACTCCCTCGCACCTCAAGTGGTTATGATAGCATTTGGGTGATCATTGACCGTCTCACCAAATCTGCTCATTTCTTGCCTATCCGTGAAGACTATCGAGTTGAGAAACTAGCCCGAATTTACATTGATGAAATTGTGAGCCGTCACGGTGTTCCCTTAAACATAATCTCTAATAGAGATGCTCGGTTCACCTCTCGTTTTTGGCAATCTCTCCAAACTGCTCTTGGTACACGATTGGATTTGAGCACGGCTTATCATCCCCAAACTGATGGTCAGACCGAGCGAACAATCCAAACTCTTGAAGATATGCTTAGAGCTTGTGTAATTGATTTTGGTGGCAATTGGGATTCACATCTATCCCTAATCGAGTTCTCCTACAATAATAGCTACCACACGAGTATCAGCATTGCTCCATTCGAAGCTCTCTATGGTCGCAAGTGTCGTTCTCCTATCTGTTGGAACGAGATTGGTGAAGCACAAATCACCGGTCCCGAGCTAATTCAAGAAACATCCGACAAGATTATCCAAATTCGTGACAACATTCGAGTTACGATAAGTCGGCAAAAGAGTTATGCCGACAGACGACGAAAACCCTTGGAATTCCAAGTCGGTGACCTTGTTCTTCTAAAGGTGTCTCCGTGGAATGATGTTATCCGTTTTGGAAAGAAAGGCATATTAGCACCTCGCTATGTGGGTCCATTTAAGATCCTTGAAAGGATTGGGAATGTGGCTTACACACTCGACTTACCTCCATCACTTGGCAATGTGCATCCTACTTTTCACGTGTCCAATCTGAAGAAATGTCTTGCTGATGAAAATCTTCACATACCTCTTGACGACGTGCACGTTGATGAAATGATGCACTTCGTTGAGAAACCAGTGGAAATCATGGATCGTGAGGTCAAGCAGCTCAAGCGAAGCCGTATTCCGATTGTCAAAGTTCGTTGGGAATCTAAACGTGGTCCTGAGTTTACTTGGGAACGAGAGGACCAAATGAAGCTCAAGTACCCCCATCTCTTCACTGATGCCGTCGCTTCCACTAGCTAAATTTCGGGACGAAATTCCCTCAACATGGGGATACTGCAACATTTCTGATTTTCATTATCTGTATTTCAGTTCAATGTGATACATTTCAAACCCCATTTTAGTACACTGACTTGTTCTATTCATACCAACAATTAAATACTATGTTCCAATACAAATTCGCAAATTTTACACGAGTATATCCTATTAAAATTCTAAATAAGTTTATAATTATATAAATCTGTCAAAACTGAAATGTACAAGGACTGAATTTATAAATTAACAAGAAACCCTAATAGGCACGGTCGCGCCTCGTTTTGGCACGGTCGCGCGCCATGTTTTGGAACGGTCGCCCCCGGTGCCTTGGCACGGTCGCGCCTCATATGGGCACGGTCGCGCCTCTCGTCAGTTGAAACGTAAATGCAGCCTTTAATCACAGAGACGTTCGATTTCATAACCGCTCCACACGTTTCTGCTATTAACGAACAAAATTAAGTCGTTTAATCATTGTATTTACAACAAATAAACTCAATTTCGTCGATTCATCTCATTACCGCCTAATCCTCTCACAAGACCACAAATCCCTCCATTACGATCCCAATTCTCTCAAGCAAACACACGATACCCACTACTCGATCCTCTCTAAGACTTCTGAACACGTGAATTAGCCGGAGCTGCAGCAAAGGACACCGGAAACCAAACCCGTCGCCACCGAAACTCGCCTCTACCACACGCTGTCGATTAATCATCTTTTCGGGTAATTAAAACATCCTACATCTACGGTTTAGTCTATAGATCAAAAGCCCTAACCTAATTTGGGATTACAATAGAGAAATCATCACGAACCCGAACCTATGTTTCGTTCAAAATGGATTTAATCAAACCCTGCTTTGAACACGTTTTAAATATAATTAATATATTTCAATAGACTCGTAATAACCTTATAGATGAAAGCCCTATGAATTCCAACATTAACAATATAAGATTTAGGCAATTCGTTCCTGTTTTGGAACAGACACGGTCACGCTAGTCTTCTAGCGCGGTCGTGCTTCATGAGACACGGTCGCGCTAGTCTTCTAGCGCGGTCGTGCTTCATGAGACACGGTCGTGCCAATACCAGCGCGGTCGTGCCTCACACACTCAGACCCGATCATACCCTTGACTAGACTTGGTCGTGCCTCAGAACCCTAGACACGGTCATGCCTGACCCAGACACGGTCGTGCCTAGTAAACAACTTAGTTATGCCTTTTGTTTGGTCAACACGGTCGCGTCCCTGACTAGCACGGTCGCGCCCGTGGTCTTAGCACGATCGTGCCTTGTCCCAGGCACGGTCGTGTGTGAGAAAAATCTTGGCAGAATAATTATTTTTATATTTTAAAAACAATAAGTGATTCAGATTATTTTTCAAATAAAAATAATTGATTTTATAAAGATTTATATTAACTTTATTTAAAAAAGATCAAATTCTTAATCCTAAAATAAATAGAAGTTATTTATTTAAAATTAAATTTATACTTATTATTAAACCCTACACTTAAATGTTATTTACATAATTTATTTACACATCTTTATGAAAATAAAGTAAAGAAATTTATATTTAATATAAAACATCCAAAACATTTTTATAACTAAATGACTAAGTTAAATATTTTATAAATAAATAAATAAGGTAACAATTATTTATTTAAGTTACATTTAAACAAAAAATATTTATTTAGGTTATACTTAATTACCCCTAATACCTACATTATTTTTATAACTAAGTAAATAAATAATTATTTTATTTTATTATTTAGTTATTCCAAACTCAAACCTTAATTTTATACAACACCGTTCAAGTACAAACCACTAACACCCACAACTTCAATTCCTTATACACACATCCAATTCAACCCTAGACTTAGACATAGACTATTGTGCACACTATTGATTCAATACATATTACACTCTAGGTTAACGTTGGGCTTTACGAGGACCTCGTTACTATCTAGTCTCTCGTGTTAACTACGCCTTCTTGAATCAAGTGAGTATTACATAGCCCCTTTTACTCTTTTACACTTTTTGGGGTGGAACATGAACAATATACAATCTATTGCTTACATTTACCCAAACTACACAAGTACAAATCCTCTTTACATTCATGTGTTCAAATTTGAGCTTTATGCCTGAGTGCTAGTTGTGCTAACTTTTGTGTGCGATTTATGTGCAATCATTAACTATTCAAGCAGACGGTAAACAATGATAGATCTATTGAGTCTGACAAACCCACCCAGATTGGGGTGATTGTTACCGACAACACAATTTTGCATGCTAGTTACAAAGGTTTGATTGTACTTGGTTACACAATAGCTGCTCTCCATAAAAGCCTTATTTTATCATGTTATGTAAGGATTTGTTTATTTACAATCTATATGCTATCTATATACAAACCTGTGTATGCTCACCAACTTTTTAGTTGAACTTATTTTATTCATGTTTCAGGTGCTAATATGTGAGTTTGATCAAGACATGCTACACATAGGCTTTGGTCGTAGTTAAATTTAAATAAAGAATACTATGTATTTCCATTATGCACTTGTTTGAATTTGTTTGTGGTTAAATTGTTTGAAATGAAATTTGATGATTAAATTATTGAAATCTAGTCAACCTTGTGCTCATGAACAGTCTACATGTCCCGCCCAGACGTTTCCGCCGTCGGTTGGGGTGTGACAGTTTCCTTTGAAACACTCTTCACTGAGAGGAATCCCAGGTGCTAGGAAAACTAGGGTGATGGGGATGCAGAGGCTAGGCCTAAGACCCCATCCAGCTCCAAGGATTCCACAACTGTGGATGAGGACAGTCTGAAACTCAAAAATATGGAATTGACGGCCAGGGTGGCTATGCTAGAGGCTGAAGTGTCTAAACTAAGGCACCAAGTCTCTATGCATGAAGCCCATCAATGCCTACTCCTTCCCTTGTATCAGTGGGAACTCAAACAGATGCAACCCTTTACACTGATGCAACAAAAAAGGGGGAGATAGTCACAGTAGAAGATGATGATGACAGCCTTGAGGACTGGATACAAGAGCAGGCTGCATTTCAAAGTTCCTTATTCAAACCTGTCTTTGTTCAAGTTCATGACTTGCCAGACTCAGTAGATGAAGAGGAAGAAATCACTGAGGTTTGGAAGTTGGTTGTTCGAGCCTGTGATGAGGTGTTGACAAATACAAGTCACCATTAAGATACACCTCCATCAGTCAGCATTCTTCCTGAAGCAGCGGCCATAATAAGTCTAACCACTGCCCCCAAATTCACACTGACTGCAGACAAGCTAGATTTTGACTCCATACTAGCTTGGGGGTATGATAGTCAATCTGAGAGATTCTGGATTGGGAAAGAGTTCAGCGGAGTAGAAGAGCTGAACTGGGATGCACTAAATCCTCTTCAAGTGCTTGAACTGTATTTATCCAGCTGCATCAACACCTCTTTAGATCTCTCAGCAAAACTTGCAATCTGCAGGTTCTAAGACTTAATGGAGGAAAATCTGCCCTGGTTTGAAGCACTATTAGAAGAAGCAAACAGGGTGGCATATCCTAAAGACCGCGCAGAATCTTCTACAGCAGCAGCACATAGACTGGCTCTAAGTAGACTTGACCTGATCAGGAGCAGTACTTTAACTAATGAAGAAACTCTTTGCTAGAGAAGCTTCATACACAATGAGATGGTTAGGGGACTGGCAGTGCTAGGATGGTTGTGCACTGGGCGCTCTGGCTTCACCTTCTTTCTGAGTGATGGATCATCTGTCTTCTTTAACCACATCAATGAGATCCTACTCCTCAACTCAGACTTCCTATACAACATTTTTGAGCTCAGAACACATATCTGCAATGTCAACTCCTTAGAGAGCCAACCAATGATCAAGACTATCAAAGCTCCTCTTGAAAAGGAGGGACGCCTTGTAGAAGATGCCTCCTCTGACTCAGATTTCTCTTTTCTCTCCTCACCAACCGCCACTCTGAACACTGCAACAAAATCTAGAAGAACAGAGTTGGAGGATGTAAGGAAAAGTTGGAAGGAAGTAACTGGGTGTGAATGGGAAGAAGATGAAGCAAGAAACCTTCCCCCATCCACTCCCCAAACTGCCAATGAAGCTGAAGCAGAGATCCCAACAGTATCTAAAACATCTGCTGTTGTGATCCATGAAGCTGAAGCAGAGGCATCAACCAAAGCCAAGGGGAAGGGAGTAATGACTGAAGAGGTGGAAGAGAGGCTGATGAAAGAGCAAAGGGAAAGGGAGGAAAGAAGAAGAAGAAGAAGAGAAGAAGAGGAGATGGCAGAGCTAAGAAAAATTCAAGAAAGAAAAGCTGCCATGCTCTTCAGAGAACAACAAATCCAGCTGTATGCTAAACAACTGGATGATTTCAAAGCCAGATTTCCTGCAGCTTCTCAATTACAAGAAGATGAAGCCCTAGCTCTTCAGCTGCAGGAACAGTTTAATAAAGAAGAAGAAAGGGATAAAAAGAAAAGGGAAGAGGCTAAGTTCAGAATAACTGATTCTGAACTAGCCAAAGAAATGAGAGAAGAATGGATAGCGGCTCTGATTTCTCAAGGTGAGGATGCAGACTACCTTGAGAAACTATCAAATAAAGAAATCTACAGAGCCTTCATGGGTCAGCAAGGTCAATTGGCAAATAAGAAAAGGGATGAAGAAGAAGAAAAAGCCAAGCAAAAATCCAAGAAGACCATTGTATTCAACATAAGGACCCATGAAGAAAGGAAGGTCATGACTGACTTCCTGAAGGCCAGAGGAGAAAGTGGAAAAAGGCTAGGCCCCATGAGTTTCATGAACTTGCAAGCCTTGTACTCCAAAGTCAAGAAGGAAGAGGAAGAAAGATTGGGGAAGACAGGCTCCAAGAAAAGCGTGATAACTCAAACTGCTGAACACAAATCAAAGAAACCCAAGCCTTGTAACATCCCGAGTTTTAGAGCGCGAAGGAATTCACGAGAATTAAAAAGTTAAATAAAAAAAAGGGGGAAGCGGGCTTGGGCCGGGGTGTATGGCCCGAAAGGGGCAAGGGTTGGGCCCTTATAAGCCTCAAAATCAGCCCAAAACCCTCACTCCCAACCTCATTTCTGGATTTCTAGAGAGAGAAAGTGAGAGAGAGTCTAGAGAGAAAAAGTTCCGGTTTTCGAATCTGAGCTCATAGGACCGTAGGCATACGTATTTGGAATGATTAGCTGTGAAGAAGAAGCGTTTACAGGTAACCGATTCTCCTAGATCTGAGTTTTTGTTTGTTTTTGGGTTTTTCAGGTTTTGGAGGAAAAGGTAACGTTTTTACGGATGAAACTAGAAGAAAAGCATAGATTTGAGCTCTTTAATGAAAAGCAAACGTTTTGAATATAAACAAGTTCGAAATCTTGACGTAATCAGACCCGAAGGTGAAAGTTAGGGTTTTTGCGAAGAACAAGGTCCTGCGTACTTATCAAGTACGCAAGAAGCAGGTCCTACGTACTTATCAAGTACGCAAGAAGCAAAGCCTGCGTACTTATCAAGTACGCAAGAAGCAAAGCCTGCGTACTTATCAAGTACGCAAGAACAAGGCTCTGCGCACTTGCCAAGTGCGCAGGCATCAGATTTATGGGTGTATCTAGCTGGTTAGTGAAGTCAGTATGTTCGCCTAACCAGAAATGGTGAAACCATTTAGCGTTGAGTTAAGTCTGATACGTGTCAATTGTTATGATTGTTCAGATTGTGTGAAATCCAATAGACCATTGCAGTTAAGATACCAGGTGAGTTCTAATCCCCTTTTTGCCTTCTTTAGGGGTGGTGTGCATACTTAGTGTAAAGCGTTTATTATATTTTATATATTATAAACTGAAAGGAAAAGTTATGTTTTAGTGAAAAGTTTAAAAGAGGCAAAAGTACGTTTTGAGGAAAGTATATCTATATTATGGCAAGCGTTTACTATATTTCTATATACATAAACAAAGGCATGATATATGTGCTAGTATGTTTTCAGTAAAGTATTTGGCAAGCGTTTACTATATTTCTATATACATAAACTAAGGCATGATATATGTGCTAGTATGTTTTCAGTAAACAAGTTATATTTTATGGCAAGCGTTTACTATATTTTTATATACATAAACAAAGGCATATTATATATGAAAGTTATGAACAAGATTTACAGAAAGTTTTATGAACAGTAAAGTGAACAGCTTTCCTTCGGGAATGTGTACCAGTTTGTAAAGGTCCTTGGGACAGATGTTACTTGTACAAGATGTCAGATATGGGTTCTACCCATTAGTAAGAGTCTTGGTGGCTCGTTAACAATTGTACGATTGGGATGAGTGATGGCGGTTGCTCGGGGGACTACGCAATCTCCCATGTACCAGTTAAGCGGTATTGATCACGAGGACAATACCCGGTGTTGATCACGAGGACAACATCGTGTCATGTGGTGTTGATCACGAGGACAACATCAAGGGGTCACGAGGACCCAACTATGTTAAGCGGTATTGATCATGAGGACAATACCAGTAGTGACAAGGAATTGACGGTTAAGTGGTACTGATCACGAGGACAATACCAGCAGTGATAAGAATTGACGGTTAAGCGGTATTGATCACGAGGGCAGTACCAACAGTGACAAGGAATTGACGGATATTTTATGAATGTTTAAACTATTTTTGAAAAGTGAAGTATGTAAAGTTTTGCCTTAAGGGCAGTATGTATGTACTAGTAAATCTTTTGTATAATTGATTTAAAAGTAAACGTTAGAACTCACTCAGCGTTGCTGATTTTTAGTATGCATATCAGTTAAGTGCAGGTGTAGTTGATGGATGTGGATGGTTGGCTTAGCGAGAAGAGTTACCCGAAGATCAGTGTCTGGCATCCCGATTATGTTTATGTTATATTCTAATTTGATGTTGTTAAAGACAAATTGTATTAGACATGTTTATGTTTCCGCTGCGTATGTTGAGATTTTAAATCGTTTTCGCTGTGTTAATGAATGTCTTATGTTTAAAGTGCTATGTGTTGATGAGTAAATCCAATACGTGAGGCCTCCTGGGTTCAGGGCTTTACAAGCCTTCTCCCTCATCCACTACTTACTCTTCCCACCATACTTCCACTCTCCAGCCTAGACCTCATTCCTCTCTTTCCATAAAGTCCAAATCCCTCCACCCAGCTCCTCCTCATCAGCAGCCTTCCAAGAAGAAAACCAAACCTAACATCACACCAGAAGACTCAAGAGAAATAGTTCTCTGGTTCTACAACACTCAAGACAAATGGTTTGAAGTCTTCAGGGGAAAGGAAGAACTGAAAAGATCTATCTATAAATCTGTTGATGAGGTACTGCAACTCCCAGACTCAGATCTAAGAAGAATATTGGAGTTGGGTGAAGCCCATAAGCAAGAGAATGAAGGTGGGAGACATCTTTTGCTAGCAATCGAACATCACTTCAACCCTAGTAAAGATGTAATCATTGATGCCAAACCTCTTCAATCCCATTCTCCATTCACCAGTTGGTCCTTCAAGGCTGATACCAATGGGTTTATCTTGATTGATGTTAAAGGACAAAAGATGATATGTTCAAGCAAGGCCATCTTCAAAATGCCAAGCAAAGACATAAAGACTCTATCTGAGCTTCCTCTAAACAATCCCAGCCAGGACCAAAGAGGCTATGATGTAGGAAGGATAGGCTGTAACATGGAAAAGCTTCAGTAGCAAAAGAGTAAGAGAGTTTTGGTAGCATCAGTCTAGGGGGAGTTTGTAGAAATAAAGACTGATGGCTACAAAATTCTCTAAGTACAACTGTTGCGGACCTCAGAGTTTGCTGCAGATCGACAAACTGCTGCGGATAAGCTTAGCTGCTGCGGATACTTGTTCTTCTGCTGAAGAACAAATCTGTTGCGGATAGCCTTATCTGCTGAAGACCAAAGTTGCTGCTAATAGGAAAATCATCAGCAGCTGTGGACAGTTGTGTCTTGCTGCTGATCAACAACATTGCTGCTGATAGCCATTCCCTCTGAAGATCAAACATTGCAGCTGACTGGCTTCGATAAAGCAACCATTACCACTGACAACTTTCTGCTACAACACTGACACACTCCACGTAGAAAGAATGTTACCGGTGCAAGACAATAAAAGACAACGACGCTCTTCTTCCAAAGACTCAATCAATGATGCCTAAGAAGACGTTTGAGTAAAGATAACTTTTGTAGTATTTATTGTCGTTACATGTAGAATAGCTTCAATACAAGATCAACGGCTTGTGTTAGATCTAATCCTTAGAATCAAGGGTCTGTCTTGATTCTAAGTTACTATATAAGTAGTACTTAGAGTCATTGTATAAGTGTGCTTTTTCTTAAGAGTTTTCTCTGTAATCTTGTAATCTTTGAAGCTTAATACAAATTGCATTTATCAGTATTCTTCTTGTTTACTTGTTTACATTGCTTAGTTGTGATTGTTTCCGCCAATCTCAACTAGAATAGAACCATCTTGTATTCACCGATCCTACAAATCAAGATGTCTTCGATGAACACAATAACAAACCTGTCTAGATAGGGTTTACACACACGATTCATAAGATCCATAAATACTGCGGGTGCATTGGTCAAACCGAATGGCATAACCAAAAACTCGTAGTGTCCATATCGAGTTTGGAATGCCGTCTTGTGTATATCCTCCTCTTGGATTCTCAGCTGATGATATCCTGACCTTAAGTCGATCTTGGAGTAATGTAGCTGGTCGAACAAATCGTCAGGGGATATATGTTCTTGATGGTTACTTTGTTCAATTCCCTATAGTCGATGCACATACGAAATGATCTCTCTTTCTTTTTGACGAATAAGGCAAGCGCTCCCTGTAACATCCGGCCTCTCGTACCAACAATATTGTCCGCTTTGCCCCCCTAAGAGCTCACGGATTTGTTTTTGGTTGCCCAGGCGAAAACTTCCCAGGGGTCACCCATCCCTAGATTACTCCCACCCGAGCACGCTTAATTGTGGAGTTCTCCTCTCATCCACTACATTAAGCCCCAAAACGCGTTGTGGTATTTGAGGCAGGGCATTACTTATGAACCAAGAATCTCTCCTGTCCATGGCCGATGTGGGATTTACCTAGGGTGTTACAAACACCCCCCCCCCTTTGGACTCATCGTCCTTGATGAGGTTTGCCCCACCATCCCAATCAGAGATGTGGGATTTGCCTAAGGTGTCCCTCTGAACACCCCCGGGGACTCACCATACTCGATGAGGTTTGCCCCACCATCCCGAACGTCACAGGAGTGGCTCTGATACCATTTGTAACATCCGGCCTCTCGTACCAACAATATTGTCCTATTTACCCCCCCCCCTAAGAGCTCACGGATTTGTTTTTGGTTGCCCGGGTGAAAACTTCCCAGGGGTCACCCATCCCTGGATTACTCCCACCCGAGCACGCTTAACTGTGGATTTTTCCTCTCATCCACTACATTAAGCCCCAAAACGCGTTGTGGTATTTGAGGCAGGGCATTACTTATGAACCAAGAATCTCTCCTGTCCACGACCGATGTGGGATTTGCCTAGGGTGTTACACTCCCATGGCGAATGACTCGGTCGGATAAATATTTTTTCTAGCAACTCTTGTAGTTGGTTCGATAATTCTTGCATTTCTTACGGTGCTAGTCGGTACAGTGACCGTACTATCGGTGTAGCTCCTGGGGTAAGGTTGATTCGGAACTCGACTTGTCGCTGCAGTGGTAATCCGGGTAAGTCTTCAGGGAAAACTTCTGGAAAATCATGAACAACTGGTATGTCCTCGACCTTGCTTTCTTCTAGCCGGTTCTCTGTTACATGAGCTAAGATGGTATAGTATCCTTTCCGTAAATACTTCTTGGCTTTCATACATGAGATGATATTCAGAGGAATTCCGCACTTTTATCCTTGAATCAAAAGTGTTTCTCCATTCGATAGGGGAAGTCTGAAAACCTTTTCGCGACAGAAAATCTCCGCTCCAATCTTGGACATCCAGTCACATGTAAATGTATTGACTTGCTAAGTGTGAAATTGTGACACCCAGTATTTCAGGTCAATATCCATATTACATAAATGCACGTTCATAACATATATTTCCTGAAGTTTTATTTTGACTAAGTAAAGTCAAGGAGTCTAACAAAGGAAATTTATATCAAAATAGTAATTTTTAAGAATTACTAGGAAATAAACGATAATAACCCGCATTGAAAGTTCGTTGGTGATTAACGGGATTTTATTTCGGAAAAAGTCTAGGGACACGTTTTAATATAAAAACGTATATATTGGTGACTAAACCTTAAAACATGAACACAAAATGATGGTTGCATGACCTTGAGTTATTTTATATGTATAATATAGTTAAAGTAATAACTATGTCGGGAATTCACTAGCAGATTATTAAAGCTAGTCAAACTACACAAAATGTAGGACGTTTTAATAATTAAAGATATTAAAGCGGGTATAAATTTTGGGTATTATACCGCATCTAAATCATCATCATCATGGTGTCTTTCTTTGCTTACACCTCACTCAACCTCATAATCATCATGATTATGGCAAGGAGTACAAGCAAACTCTAAACATCAAATCACCAGGAATAATGATGATAAATATGTCTAGATGCACACTCCACCCCATCTAATATTTATATATATATATATGTATATAAATAAATAATTGCCCTGGACAACCCGAACGATGGGGATAATTTCAACTATAACCATTACGTCGTTTAAGAATCCAAAATATATGCGTAATATATTTTGCGAAGCAAATAATTAAAGAGGTCTTTAACCGGGCATTATATCATCGGGGGCACCTACCGAGTATACCCTACATAAAAATAGCTTGACTAATACAGAGACTTAGTTAAATGATGGAACAAGACCCAACCCCCACCCTGCTACCCATTTCGGCCAAGAAAAGGGGGGGGGACCACCTACACACCATCACCTACACCAACTTTCTTACAACATCATGTCCTTTTAACCAACAATCAAGCCAAGGTCAAATCACATCTAATCCATCCATGTTTGTGATGATTAAGTAGAGTCCAACACTCCACCTCCCTTTCTTTCCCTCATTTGAATGGCTATATCAACCACCCCATCATCAATGCTCTTACACTATGTCATACATCACCATCTCTTTCACCATGATTACAAGTAAGAGTCTAATCAAGTCATAGATGGTAATGATGAAGATGATTATGGCAAAGATTACACTCCATCTCCTTAGTATATATAGGAGCGTATGGCATCAAGCAAGAACTCTTGTCTTGCTCTCTCTTTTTCTCTCGATCCTAACCAGCCCCAAGACCGGAAAAATACCCAAAATCCCGTAATGATAGTTTCTGGCAGATTTTTGGGCCAACTTTGCAAGACCATATCTCCTTCGTTACTTGGCCAAATCGGTCCATTTTTCTTCTAGAATGAAGCTCCATGTTAAGAAGGAAGAACCCAAGTGGAATCACTCGAATCCATGGAGTATTCGACCTCCAAACAGCCGGCGCAAGAAGGCCGCTCCGTGCAGGTCGAATCTGGATATCTCTTTCCATTTTTCTGTTTTGAGGTACCTACACAACTCCAAGCGTAATAATTCTTTTTCACATCTCCTCTGGTTTCAATAAACTTGATTCTAGAAGAAAACCCCAAGTCATTTGGTCTTCTAAAACCATCTAAAAGTCTATTCGAAGTACGCCTAAAAAATCTGAGTTTTCAAGAACAAGATAAAACATAAAAGTCTTGATGAGTTTTGACTTTATTTCTTCATAAGTCATGTTTAAATACATATATTTAAACACGTACATGTTCATACATAAAATACCAAACTAGAAGGACCATGGACAAGACAAGGACACATCAAATATAAACTACATATATAT
The DNA here is from genome assembly GCA_023525975.1 of Smallanthus sonchifolius. Lineage (NCBI taxonomy): Eukaryota > Viridiplantae > Streptophyta > Magnoliopsida > Asterales > Asteraceae > Smallanthus > Smallanthus sonchifolius. The sequence continues at coordinate 34,299,281 of CM042045.1, forward strand.
ATACTATCACATAAAATAACACTTGGATGATGGTGTTCTTCATAAACCCTTCATTCCATTCATGTGTTATGTTGAAGGATACATGTTCGTGAAGTTATATGATCATGTGTGACTTACCTGGCAAGACCCGAGGTAGTGTCCTATGATTCAAGAAGACATACGAACGATTATCATCAACATATGAACGTGAAAGGTGTTACTAAAAATATATGTTTATGGATAAAATTATGAAATATATGTGTTGATGTACGGTTTTGGTTAAATCATGGAGATGTTCTAGGAATTAAAGATTAGTATCCTAATATGAACATTGGATATATGTACATGGAACATATGAAGAGATTCGGTTAAAAATAAATAATCACGTGACATCGTGAAACATAAGTGAATATATTTTAAGTTACAAAAATAATATTTATTTTTGATACACTTAATAAGTCACCAATAACATATTATCCTCTCGGAAAATATGAAAGCGTCTAGACTGGAATAATAATCACCAACGAGTCGTAAATAAAAACACTATTTTTACTAAACAAAGGCGTACTTAACAGGATTTGTTAAGTCGGATAAACAACTTACGTATAAGACGAGTAGTTTTAACACATTAGTACCCTTGTGTGATTAGGGTACAGATAGACAAGAACTAGCACAAGTTTGTTTGCTAGGATTTCATCGAACACAAGGTGAGTTCACGGCCCCCTTTTAACTCTTTACTGTTTTGTAAACATCGGGGGGAGAAACATACTTACTTGTTATGTTTGAAAACATGAATTACATTTGCTTACAAGTTTGACATCATGAACATTCAGGTCTAACTCCTTGTGAGTGTCACTAATTCCCCTTTTTCTAAGTTTTTCAAATGATTTGGGGTGGAAACATACTTGTAAAAGACTTTTGTGTGTAAATGAATTGAACTAATGATCTGACCGTATGTGTGTATTGAGGGAAAAGTAAAGCGCTTAAAGTCCTCTGAATAAGTTAGTAACCATTAGCTATTTTAGCCCGGGATTATATGGATAGTACTATTGGGGGTGACGCCTCCGGTCATGGTTAGCCGCGCTAACCAGGGGTCAAAAGGGCCGAATGACCGCATATTGTCTTACTCGCAAAAAGGCGAGGGGGAGGCACAAAAGGTCGGGGTTTGGTTACGGTCTCGTATATTACATACTATTTTGTATTCCTTGCAAGCTTACAAATGGGGTCAATAGATCGAATTAGTATTCAAATTCATTGATAATACATGCAAAAGGGTTCTGATCAGGTTAAGGTGATAAGGTTTTAAGCAAAAGAGTTCTGATCAGGTTAAAGTGATCAGGTTTTAAACAAAAGAGTTCTGATCAGGTTAAAGTGATCAGGTTTAAAACAAAAGAGTTCTGATCAGGTTAAAGTGATCAGGTTTTAAGCAAAAGAGTTCTGATCAGGTTAAAGTGATCAGGTTTTAAACAAAAGAGTTCTGATCAGGTTAAAGTGATCAGGTTTTAAACAAAAGAGTTCTGATCAGGTTTTAAACAAAAGAGTTTTTGATCAGAAAATGATCATGTTCAAACATTGGATTTATGACGGTTAAGTCATGTATAGTTTTTTGGGGAAAACTACTTAGTTTTATGACGGTAAAGTCATGTACATGTTTTCGGGAAGAACTATAAACACTGATATAACTAACTCTGTGAACTCACCAACCTTTGTGTTGACACTTTCAAGTATGTTTCTCAGGTAACCTTTAGCTATGGCGCGGTTGGAATAGGCTAGCTATGTTGGATCAATTTCCTAGTAGCTGGAAGGACGTAGAATATCAAGTCTCAAGTCTATCGTTGATCTAGAAGAACTTAGATCATAGTATTACTTAGTTTAGTAATTGTATATGTAATCAAGTCTTAGAAATCACAATTGCCGCTTCCGCTATCGTGTAATGAACCAATCGTTGCAACCTGTATTTATTTATTAAGTAAATAAATTTGGGGGTGTGACAGAAATGGACTTAATTACTATAAAATTAAGTGGGATGCATGACATATACTATAATCTAAGTCTTAGTCGGGCATGGATATTGACCTGAATTTTTTCGGGTGTCACATATATCCATTAACTTAAACTTACAAACATATCATTACCCAATGCCCTCAACCAAAATCTAAATCCTTTTCGAGAATCCTAAAATGGTAATACTTGATTTCATCATTTGGATAACCCAAATCCTCAACTGTCATTTATCTCATGCACTAAAAACTCATCATAATCCACTAGATCAACAAAGTTTACCTGTCCATTAACATATTGTCTTCCTATGAACTTGGTGAAATATCCTCCATGGTGTAACTTCACTGAGAACAATGTAGGATTTTCACCTACATAAAAATCAAGCAAAATATAAGAAACAATGTTTGTAAAGTACATTCAATACTAAACGTAGAAAAATGTTCAAGCATGTAGGGTATACTTACCATATAGATGGTAAGGATCGACGTTATTGTCTCCTAGACCACGAACATACCAGAGCGATAACACCATAGCAGCGACCAAAATGAGATAATCAGAGTTCAAATCTCGCAAGCTATTTAGTGCACTCGTTCAAGAAATAATCGATGAGTGTGCAGGTAGAAACCCTAGGGCTTAATTTGGAGATGGAGTTGGAGGTATGGGACTGAATAAAGACGTTTGAATATTAAAGGGTTTTTTGGTTAGGAAGATGAAAGAGAAAAAAAGAATGACTAAAATGCCCCTCACGTGAGGGGCACATGTCTGCAAATTAATGGGGACATTGGATGGCGTTAGAGTGGGGGTACTTGATTGGAATAATTGGCAGACCACAAGACGCACAAAGTCCAATTGAAACCTTTGGATTCAAAAAGATTATTTGACCAAACCATGGGGAAGTTGTAAGACCCCAACCCGGGCATCCTACAGTTGGTTCTCATAACGGGTTATTCATTTTAAAATGTATCAATTATCAATTTAACTACATCGGAAGTCTTTCTAAAAACGCTAATTTTCACGTTATCACACTTACCTCACGAATGCCTACACACCAATCCAAGTAGCACCTCTCCCAATCTAAGATACATCAACCATAAGCTCACCTGCAAAATGTAATACCTGGATAATTCCCAAGTGAAATAATGGCTAAAAATATCAAAAGTCAAAAGTTCAGGGGTTAAACTGTAAGTTTTCAAAGTTGAGGGACTAGAAATGAAAAATCTGAGAATAAGGCGGATATCGGACCGATATCCAAACCCATATCAGTCTGATATGTGTGGAAGAAGGAATGAACCAGAAGGTGACGCGCGTCAAGTGACTCATCCGGACTCATGGTCCGATAGTGGACCGACATCTAGGTTATAACGGTCCAACATGGACAGATGACCAATAGTGGACCGACATCTAAGTTATAGCGGTCCGCCACGTAGGCCCGAAGGCAAAATTTCGGCTGGAGTCGGTAGCGGACTGACATCCCCCTGGATAACGGTCCGCTACGGGTCCGATTTCACCATATAAATAGATGTATCGATTTCAGATCTTAGCACACGCTCAAACCTTCCAAAACACACACTTAAGCTCTGGTAGCCCGTTTCCCGAAGTTCTGATCTGCTCCCGAGAGTCCGTCTCCTCGCAATTTGTCCATAAATAGTTAGATAGTGCCTAGGTAAGGTTTCTGAACACCCTGAGGTTTCTTTATGTAAACCTAAGATAGGAATATTGATTATGATAATTTCGGATATGATCTAGGGTTCTGTTGAAGTGTTGATTGTTATATTTGATACAGGAGGAGGTTCTGTTTATGGTGAGTTCCTCTAAACTGTGCTCTATGAAATGTTTTGAAAATGGTTATCTATCTGAGATCCCAATGATGTCCATGCATATATCCTATAATAAGTACTTATGATGAAATGTCAAAACTTGTGCCACATCTAGTGACACCGGAACCCCAAAGAATCAAACATTTTAGTAGGGGTTTGCCTCTAAAGGTGCGTACCTTGGTGAAAACAGCTGCACCACAAACAATGGATTCGACTTTAGCATTGAGCGCCACAGTTTACGATGATGTGGCAGCTCAAGAAGCCAAGGAGAAGGGCTGAGAAAGCGATAGAGGTAAAACCTATAGAAACAAAGAGAAAGAGTGAAGAGGTGATGTATCGGTTTAAAACGAGAAATTTCAAGTTCCCTAGAAGAGACGGAAATAATGCATTTAGAAATCCTCAAGACATGAGATGCGGTAAATGCCAGAAGTCGGGGCATGTTTCAATGAATTGTCCATCATTCAAATGTTACAATTGTAATGAGATAGGACATCTAGCAAGAAACTGTTCCAAACCGATTCAACAGAAGCCTGGGGGAGGGGCTAAAGGTCGAGTATTCATGATGGGTGAAGGAAGAAAGAACGACAATGCCAAAGTGGTAGCTGGTACGTTCCTAATTAACGATAGTTATGCTAAAATCCTGTTTGATACGGGAGCAAATAGAAGTTTTGTTTCGGATGCCTTTAGTTTGTATTTAGGCATGAAACCTACTCCACTTGAGCATGCTTACGTAGTTGAGACAGCAAGTGGTGAGCAGATTAGGATAATCGAATTGTATGCGAATTGCAAGATGACTCTGGGCAATGAAAATTCAGTCATTAAATTGATGCCAATGAGTATGAGCAAGTACGATGCTATCATTGGAATGGATTGGTTGAACCAATACCATTCTCAGATCGATTGTGATAAACGGACTGTTAGGATTTGTAGGCCTACCAGAGAGTCTATTTTGATACATTGTGATAATGATGAAAATAAGATTGAAACGATTTCTGTAGCTAAGACTAAGAAATGTATGAATACGGGATGTAGTGTATTTATAGTTTATGCTTTAGACTCTAAACCTGAACGGCAGATTGTGGACATTCCTGTAGTATGCGATCACCCGGATGTATTTCCTGAAGAATTACCTGGTCTACCACGGATAGACAAATTGAATTTCGAATCGAACTCATTCCTGGAGCCAAACCCATGGCTAAGTCACCCTATCGTTTTGCACCTTCAGAATTGAAAGAGTTAATGAAGCAGATTAAAAAATTATTAGACAAAGGTTTTATACGTCCATGTACTTCACCCTGGGGAGCACTAGTCTTGTTCGTAAAGAAGAAGGACGAAAGTATGCATATGTGCATAGATTATAGAGAACTAAAAACTCACGGTGAAGAACAAGTATCCATTACCAAGGATAGATGATTTGTTCGACCAGTTGTAAGGAGCAAAATACTTTTCGAAGATAAATCTTAGATCTGGATATCATCAGTTGAAGGTATAGGAGGAAGATGTACCTAAGACTACCTTTAGAACCCGATATGGACACTACGAATTCTTAGTTATGTCATGCGTTCTAACTAATGCTCCCACAACATTTATGGACCTAATGAACGGAGTTTGCAAACCATTATAGGATAAGTTCGTTATAGTGTTCATAGAAGATATCCTTATCTACTCCCGAACTCAGGAAGATCATGCCAAACATCTTCAGATAATCCAGGAAACCCTCAGAAAGGAGAAGTTGTACGCTAAGTTCTCCAAATGCGAGTTTTGGAAACAAGAAGTACAATTCTTAGGGCATGTCATAAATCACGAGGGAATCCAAGTATATCCAGCCAAGATTGAAGCTGTCATGAAATGGGAAACTCCAAAGACGCCAACTGAAGTTCGAATCTTTCTTGGTCTAGCAGGATACTAACGAAGGTTCATTCAAGATTTCTCCAAGATCGCTACTCCACTAACTACTCTTACACATAAGGCAGCAAAATTTGAATGGGGTCAGAAGCAAGAAGAAGCATTCAAAACCCTTAAACAGAAACATAGTTCAACACCAATCTTAGCATTACCTGAAGGAAATGATGACTTCGTCATCTATTGTGATGCTTCCCGAATTGGTCTAGGTTGTGTATTGATGCAACGAGAAAAGGTTATAGCCTACGCATCACGACAACTTAAGGTTCATGAGAAGAACTGTACCACGTACGATGTTGAATTAGGTGCCATAGTGTTTGCTCTAAAGATTTGGAGACACTATCTATACGGTACTAAGTGTGTGATATATACAGACCGTAAAAGTCTCTAGTATATATTCAATCAGAAAGATTTGAATATGAGACAGAGGAGGTGGATGGAACTCATTAACGATTATTATTGTGAGATCAAATACCATCCCGGGAAAGATAATGTTGTAGCAGATGCACTAAGTAGGAATGAAAGAGTCAAGCCCATCAAGATTAGAGCCTTAAGGTTAGAAGTCAGAGTAGACTGGATGGATCAAATCAAGGAAATTTAAACTCAAGCACTCCATGGTTGGTAAAGAGAAATTACTAACCAAAGGCGATAATGAAATTTTACGATTTAATAACAGAATTTGGATTCCTAGACTTGGAGAAATCCAAACAAAGGTGATGGACGAAGCTCACAATTCAAAATATTCGATACATCTCGGAGCTAACAAAATGTATAAGGATTTAAGGGCTCAGTTCTGGTGGTCAAACATGAAGAGGTCTATAGCTCAATATATAGAGAAATGTTTGACTTGTCTTCAAGTCAAGATTGAACAACAGAAACCCGTAGGTCAACTACAACAGTTGGAGATACCTGTGTGGAAATGGGATAGGATTACTATGGACTTTGTTACAAAACTGCCGAGAACCCAGAAAGGGCATGATGCCATTTGGGTTGTAGTTGATAGACTAACTAAATCAGCACACTTCATTCCTATCAGTGAAAATTATGTGATGGATAAACATCAACAAGATCGTAAGCCGACATGGAATACCGCTATCTATTATCTCTGATAGAGATAGTCGGTTCACTTCCAGGTTTTGGACTAGTTTTCAAAAAGAGTTGGGAACTCGAATCAATATGAGTACAACATATCATCTTCAAACCGATGGACAAAGTGAAAGAACAATCCAAACCCTAGAGGATATGCTAAGGGCTTGTGCAATAGAATTTGGAGGTAACTGGGACAATCACCTGCCATTGATAGAATTTTCTTACAACAATAGTTACCATTCAAGTATAAAATTTGCACCGTTTGAAGCACTATATAGTAGAAAATGCAGAACTCCAATTTGTTGGACAGAAGTTGGGGATAGCCAACTATCTCGACCAGAAATTTTACAGGAAACGACTGATTAGATAGTTCAGATAAATGTAGAACAATGTAGGGTTTTCACCTACATAAAAATCAAGCAAAATATAAGAAACAACGTTTGAAAAGTACATTCAATACTAAACGTAGAAAAATGTTCAAGCATGTAGGGTATACTGCTAGGACATGTTTTGTAACTGTTGATAAAATTCTGTGTAAGTTCATAGAGAGGCGAACTTAGTAAGTTCGCCTGGTTACTAAGTTCGCCTGGTTTATCAGAGGCGAACTTGTTAAGTTCGCTTAGTCTATCTGAGGCGAACTTGTTAAGTTCGCTTAGCCTATTAGAGGCGAACTTAATAAGTTCGCCTAAGCATCTTTGAGGCGAACTTATTAAGTTCGCCTACTGCAGAACTGGTGTTTATAAATAGAGAACAGAGTCTGTTAATCAGTTTAGGAGACGATATCAGAGTAGACTTGATTAGAGACAGAATCTTGTAACCTAATATTGTGGTGGAAATACAAAGCGTTTATTTACACCGTTGTTGTTGATTGAGTTACACGAGCACGTTGATCATGGATTCCGCACGTTATCACCGTGTCGTACCGCAAGTCTAGAGATCCGTCACGCACCAAATTTGGGACCTACAAGTGGTATTAGAGCTTTTGCTCTTGATTAGCAGAAGATTCGTGGTGTTTTCGTGTCCAATCAACATCAAATTTCAGATATTTTGAAGATTTTTCATCTTTTTTGTGTTCTTGATAAAAATGGAGAATTTTTTATCATTTTGGATTGATTTTGGATTCTTTTGATGAAATTGATCCAATAGAAGTGTTCCTAATCAGTTCCTACACATTCCTACGGTTCAATTTAATCAAATTCCATCAATTCAGCAAGATATGATGATTTTCGGAATTTTTGGTTCGTGTTTGGTTGAACAGCTGATGCAGGCGAACTTAGTAATTCTGTTGCCGGTGAACTTAGAGAGGCGAACTTAATAAGTTCGCTTGGTGCAGATTAGGCGAACTTAATCAAGCGAACTTAATCAAGCGAACTTAATAAGTTCGCTTGGGGTTAAGTTCGCTTGGGGTCAAGTTCGCTCAGTCAGGCGAACTTATTAAGTATTTTGGCTTGGGGTCAAGTTCGCTCAGTCAGGCGAACTTATTAAGTATTTTGGCGGGAAATTTTTTCTTGTCTAAATTTTTTAGGGAAAGTTTATATGCTTGTTTTGAATCATTTTTGAAATTTTGAATTTTCAAAATATTTTAAAAAGAGTATTTTGGCGGGAAATTTTTTCTGGATATTTTCGCAAAAATTTCAAAATGTCAATTTCTTATGATGATAATGAGATTGGAACTATGCCACCGAGACTTTTGTGCATATCAGATTACCGTAGCTGGAAAGTCCGGTTCGAACAGTTCGTATCAAAAACTGATGAAAACTTTTGGACATCCATATTTGAAGGATATGTGCATCCTACTTATGACTATATGGGATATTATGATGTTTCTAAACAAGTGACAGCTCTTACTAAAGTAGAAAAGCAGAAGTTTGATCGAGAGATGAAGACGCGTGAAACTTTAACGATGTCTTTACCTAAAGAAATTATTCATAGTCTCGGGAAGTGTCCAACTTCAAGAGATCTATGGGAAGCATTGAAGAAAAAGGGTGAAGCAACTTCTCAAGCGTTTGAGGACTTGATCAAAGATATATTGGAGAAGCCGAGTTATTCTCAAAGTGATTCTTCTGTAGATTTAACTGATAGTGAGAGTATTCGTTCTGGTGAAAGTACTCAATCTACTGAGACTGATGTGATGAGTGAAGAAAGTTTTCAGACAGTTGAAGATGATCTGAGTGTATCAGACACTGATGTTGAGCCTGTCATTGTTGATCAAAAGGGTGAAGTTGATGATGAAGTATTCATGGTTCCTGGTGCATCTTCTTCAGAAGTAAAACCTGAGGTACTTTCTAACTCTGAAACTTTTTCTTCTAATTGTATTTCAGTGAAGGATAAAATGATGAGGGTTATGGACGACAACGTAAACCTCATTTGTGATATGAAATCGATGCACACGGTAAACCAGAAATTAAAGGATAATGAGAATGTGTGTATTGAAAGGATAGAATCACTGAAGAGGGATATAAGTTCTCTGAATTTGAAGATCAAAGAGCAGGCATATCACCTGGATATGTTTTTTGCAGAAATTGAGAAAAGAAATAATGATCTTGTTGAGAAAGATAAGAAAATAGCTGAATCTAAAGCAGAGGTGATCAGATTGCATAGAAAGTTAGAAAGCTTTGGAAATTCATCATTCTTATTAGAACATTATCATAATAATAATAAAGAGGGGAAGGGAACTAATGGTATTGGTTATGTTCCTCCACCATTCAACGGGAATTATTCTGTTACACCTGAGATTATAAAAGATGAGGATTTAGATCCTAAGACTGTGTTGAAGGTGAATCGAGTCACAGGTGAAGATATGGTGTATTCTGATGAGAGTGATGATGACTATTTTGATGAAGCTAAGGTAGAGGGGATACCGAAAGTTGTTAAGAAAGAAGACTCAAAGGTTGATTCTAATTCATCTGAAAATTATACATTTGGAAGTTCTTCAAACTCTAGGGGAGTTCCATATGTCAGAGATTATAAAGATAGGCGTACATGCTTTCATTGTAATGAGATAGGACACATTGTGGTGAACTGTCCTTCCAAAAATAAAGGGAAGAAGCATGTAGTTCCTGAGAAGGTGAAGCCTGAATCAAGACATGTTGAGAAAAAGTTTGTTCAGTCTCAAACTCCAAAAGAAGTTCATGTAGGAGAATCTTCTTCAAGTGCATCTTATCGTGTGAAGATTCCTTATATAAGAGATTATCGTGAGACGAGATCTTGCTTTTACAGTGGTCGTGTGGGTCATATTTGGATTGCTTGTCCTCACAACGCCAAAGGTAATCGACATGTTACTCAAGGAAAGGTAAGAACTCATGGTAAGCCTTATGTTAACCCAAATGTGGTTAAACCCAAATGTGGTTAAACCCAAATGTGGTTAAACCTCATGATACACCAAAGGGTAATTCAAAATCCGAGGTTAGGCTTTCTAGACCTCAAAGACGGAGGAGAAACAGAAGATTAAGAAAACTTTTAGAACAACAAGAGTTTTCACAATCTAAACATTTTTCAAATACACGAAAATGTTCAAACACTTCACATTTTAAGCAAAACGAACTTAATGAACAGAAGTATGTTTGGAAATCTAAAGTTTCTGTTTCTGACTCGTCGGAACAATCTCCAAAAATCGATGAGAGATTCGATTGTGAGTGGAGTGAGGTTTATTATTTTGATACAGATGGACGACCCATGACTACCATGGCTTGGGTCCCAATTTCAAATTAATTTTTCTTGTTAGATGTGCAGGATTTACCAAGAGGGACTATTAATACCATTTTGGTTGTTGATAGTGGTGGGTCTAAGCACATGACAGAGAATGGCATCTGCATGAGTAAAGAGTTGTTGATAACTGAGAATCTATTTGATTCAACGACTTGATGCTCAAGGGGGAGAATATGTCACACACAATGCTTTGGAAAGAGTTTTACAAAGTCCAAATGATAACCTGAAACTTAGGATGACGATGGTGAGCATAAAGTCGTTGATGCAACCATTTGACTAGTTGAGAGAGAGTCTACAGGACAGGGGGAGTACAGAACTGTGTTGACAAAGGCAAAGGCATTCAATTGCAGGATTACATCGGTTTGAGTTTTTTTTAATTGATTGACTTGCTTAATCCTGAGTAACCAAGTAAAATGTTTTTCATAAAATATTTTCATGGAAGATTTTATTTTCGTTTGTTTTACTTTCTTTGAAAAGGCCAAACAAATTGAAAAAGATAAAATCGACATTACTTGAAGTTAAAGAAGAGATGATAGTACATCAGTAGATGTTCTTTCACACATGACCTTAGATTGACTGGTTGGTGCTTTATGTTAATATATCTGAATTATATGTTTTTGTAAGGCCCCCCTTATCCGGGTGACCTCACTTGTTGGATTTACTCATAAACATAGTCATAAAAACTGAGCTTAAATTTAAAACATTCGAATTCATTCATTACATAACGTAACATAACAGCGGAAGTCTTTAAAATCAAGTACATAACATTTGTCTTAACATCTATAAAAGTGGGATGTCAGTCTTGTGCCGGGTAACCTTTACGCCTTCGCACGACCCTTCCTTTCTGTACCTGAAATGTATACTAAAAGTCAGCTAACGCTGGTGAGTTCTAGTTTAAAACTATTAAGTATGTTAATTCTTTTCTTTATAAGTATACATAATTATATATATACATTTCTACAAATACGTATTCATAGCTTTTACTTTTCTTTCTTTATTCTTATGTGACTACATAGGTATGTATTCACCTTTTCTTTCTTTATTCTTATGTGATTACATAGATATGTATTCACCTTTTCTTTCCTTAACATTCATTGGTCAGTCATTGGTCATACACATAAGGGTGATCAACCCTTCTTACGGTACGTATATCACAAAGACATACGCCCTTGAGCTACCGTCGTAGCCCTTTTACTCGTCCGGTCCTAGAAACTGTCCGTCTTAACTTTGGTCCGGCCAACCTTTGGCCGTTCTTCTTTACCGTCCTACCGTCGTAGTCCGTCATATTCGCCCGTCTGCCCTAAGGCATCCGTTTCCCACGCGAACTATTGTTTATGCAACCGTTATACTATTTTAGCATTTACTTCGACCGCCCTTTTATGCCTTTTGTACGTCCTAGCTTACTAGGAACGTATCTTTCCCGGTTGCAAAATAGTCACGTGGTCGTCCGTCTACAGAAGTAGCTGTTAGCTTCGTTTCCGTCCATAACGTATACTTACATTCATAACATGCAATATAAATAATTATAAAGCAAGATTTTGTTTATTTACGTTATGTCATTCTTTCCTTCATTCTTTGTAAACATACGTCTCATTCTTTATTCATAATTCATTCTCTTATATATATATATATAAAATATATATATTAATACATCACGTATGATCACATTAGCATTCATATCATTTATTCATTTAGTGTATACATTTCAGCCTCAAAACATTTAATAAGGTTTGCACATAACATAGAAGGGGGCACATAGAACTCACCTGATGAGTAGTTTCTGAGATACACTTAGCTGGTTATTGAGCGTCACAAATGTCACTCACAATCTGTATAATAAAGTCATACACGTAAGGTAGTGCTCCTAGATGACACTAGACATTACTATGCTTGAACCTAGTAGTTTCGATGGATTTGCTTATATCGAAACTTGGTAGTTTCGATAGGTTGCTTATGTCGAAACTTGGTAGTTTCGATAGGTTGCTTATGTCGAAACTTGGTAGTTTCGATAGGTTGCTTATGTCAAAACTTGGTAGTTTCGAGTCATGGGTTCGTATCGAAACTATGGTAGTTTCGGTAAGTAACTTATGTATTATCTTAGCTTCGGATCGTGGGCATATCAAAACTAGGTAGTTTCGATGGGTCTGTATATATATATCGAAACTATGGTAGTTTCGATGGGTCTGTATATATATCGAAACTAAGTAGTTTCGATGGGTCTGTATATATACATCGAAACTGGTAGTTTCGATGGGTCTGTATATATATCGAAACTAAGTAGTTTCGATGGGTCTCTATATATATCGAAACTAAGTAGTTTCGATGAATCAGTCTTCTTCCCCAAAAACCCGAAGGTTCTGCATGCGACTCTGATCGTGTCGATATCTAAATTTTCTTTGATCAAAACGTTCGGTTTTCATTCTAGATGTTATACCTAAGCTCATTTTCAAGTTTCATCCGTAAAATCATCATCTATTGGGCTAAAACCGAAAACCCCAAAAAAATCATAAAAACTCGGATTATGATCGAACGCTTACCTGGGTTGGATTTCTGATTCGGAGGAGATGATCACGAGCACAGCAGCAACGTTCTCCTGAATTCCTGAGTCGGTCCGTCACTTTCTCTCTCTAGACCCGAGCTCTCCTTTCTCTCTCTAGAGGTTGCGTGAGTGGGGAAGTGAGCAGAGAAGAGGGCTGCCTTGCCTTTTGTATACTTGGGCTTCCCTCGGCCCATTGAAGCCGAGCTCAAGCCCGCTCCCTTTTGTTTAAATATTCTGACTAAATCACCGGTCTCGCTATATTTATTCGTTTTATTATTTTTGGGATGTTACAAGTCTACCCTCCTTAGAAAGGTTTCGTCCTCGAAACCTGCTAATCGTTAAACAGATGGGGATATAGTTCTCTCATTTCGTCTTCTTTTTCCCAAGTAGCTTCTGAACCCTTTCTGTGTTTCCATTGTACTTTTACTAATCGGATTGAGTTATTGCGTAGTCGTTTCTCAGCTCGGTCAAGAATGGCTATTGGTTCCTCTACATAATTTAGACTGTTATCCACTTCGATCTCGTCGTAAGGTATGTGAGCTGTGTCGTCAGCTAGGCACTTGCGTAAGTGTGACACGTGGAACGTAGGGTGTATTCCACTAAGCGCAATAGGTAGGTCGAGTCTGTAAGCAACTTGACCCACTCTCGCTAAAATCTTGAAAGGTCCGACAAACCTTGGACTTAGTTTGCCACGTCTTCTGAATCGGATGATTCCTTTCCATGATGATACCTTTAACAGTACCATGTCCCCCACTTGAAACTCTAAATCCCTTCTTCTCTTATCCGCGTATGATTTCTGTCTATCTTTAGCAGCTTTCATTCGAGCCTTGATTTGATCAAATTTCTCGGAAGTAGCTTTGACCACTTCGAGACTTGCAAAATCCTTTTGCCCAATTTCCCCCCAACAAACCGGGGTCCTACATTTCCTCCCATACAACATTTCAAATGGCGGCATGCCAATAGTCGAGTGATAGCTGTTGTTATATGAAAATTCTGCCAATGGCAGATGGCTGTCCCAGCTCCCACCGAAGTCAATGATACAGGCCCGGAGCATGTCCTCCAAGGTCTGAATGGTCCTTTCCGATTGTCCATCGGTTTGGGGGTGGTAAGCGGTGCTGATGTTCAGTCTAGTGCCCATTGCTTCATTGAATTTCTTCCAAAACCTTGACGTGAATCTAGTATCCCTGTCAGACACAATCGACAGCAGCATACCATGTCTGCTCACAACTTTCTTGATAAATATTTCTGCTAGTCTTTCTGACGAAGAAGTCTCACGTATTGGTAAGAAGTGAGCACTTTTCGTCAAGCGGTCGACAATCACCCAAATGGTATCATTGTCTTTAGCTGTTCGCGGTAGCTTGGTAATGAAGTCCATCGTGATCTCCTCCCACTTCCATTCCGGTATTGGTAGAGGTTGCATTTTACCGCATGGTTTCTGGTGCTCGGCCTTAACTAGAGAACACGTTAGGCACTTGCTCACGTATTCTGTCACATCATTCTTCATGCCAGGCCACCAGTATTCTTTCTTCAAGTCTTGGTACATTTTGTTTGTCCCGGGGTGGATAGAATAGCGAGACTTATGGGCCTCATCGAGTATTTTGGCTCTAAGCTCGCCAATCTTAGGTATCCACATTCGGCCAAACCTAGTTCGTACACCGTATGCATTTGCATCCAAATTCCCTTGTTGTCCTACTATTCTTTCCCGTTTTATATTTCCTTCTAATAGCGCTTCGTCTTGTGCCTTTGATATTTCACTCATCAAATCTGGCGTTATAATCAGCTGACACGCTTTGATCCGGATAGGTGTCGATTCTTCCTTTCTACTTAAAGCGTCAGCCACCACGTTTGCCTTGCCTGGATGGTACAATATCTCATAGTCATAGTCCTTCAGTAGCTCTAACCACCTTCTTTGTCTCATGTTTAATTCCTTTTGCACGAGAAAGTACTTCAGGCTTTTGTGATCGGAGTAAATGGTGCATTTGACTCCATACAGATAGTGCCTCCATATTTCCAATGCGAAAACTACTGCTGCTAACTCTAGATCATGTGTTGGGTAGTTAACCTCGTGAATCTTTAGTTGCCGCGATGCGTAAGCAATTACCTTTCCTCGTTGCATAAGTACGCACCCCAAACCTTGCCCCGAAGCGTCAGAATAGACTACCAAGTCTTCATTTCCCTCAGGTAGAGTTAAGACTGGAGCTTGGGTTAATCGTGCCTTAAGTTCTTCAAACGCGTTGTTTTGGGTTTGACCCCATTCATACTTCACTTCCTTCCGTGTCAACTTAGTTAGTGGCAAGGCTATTCTTGAAAAATCTTTAATGAACCTTCGATAGTAGCCCGCCAATCCCAGAAAACTTCGTATCTCTGTTGGTGTCTTTGGGACGTTCCATTCCTTTACTGTCTCGATCTTTGTAGGACCCACCATGATGCCGTTTGGGTTTATTACATGACCTAGGAATTGGACTTCCCTAAGCCAGAACGCGTATTTGGAGAATTTTACGTACAACTTTTCCTGCTTTAGCACCTCCGAACCTCCCTTAGGTGACAGTGGTGATCACCCTCGCTTTTCGAATATACCAGTATGTCGTCTATAAAAACTATCACTGATCGATCCAACATGGGTCGACATACTCTATTCATCAAATCCATAAACGCTGCTGGTGCGTTGGTTAATCCGAAAGACATCACGAGAACTCATAATGCCCATAACGCGTGCGAAACGCGGTCTTTGGTACGTCTTCTTCTCTTACTTTCAACTGATGGTAACCCGACCTAAGATCGATCTTTGAGAACCAACTCGCACCTTGCAGTTGATCAAAAAGGTCGTCTATTCTAGGCAGTGGGTATTTGTTCTTTACTGTTCTCTTGTTCAACTCACGGTAGTCAATGCACATGCGCATGCTGCCGTCTTTCTTCTTTACAAATAGTTCCGGAGCGCCCCACGGTGAGATGCTCGGCCTAATAAATCCTTTTTCTGTTAGTTCCTCTATTTGAGACATTAATTCTTTCATTTCTGACGGCGCCAATCGGTAGGGGGCTTTGGCAACGGGCTCAGCTCCTGGCAATAAGTCAATCTGAAATTCTATTTCCCGATCGGGTGGTAACCCAGGTAGATCCTCAGGGAATACTTCCGGAAAGTTGCACACTACGGGTACTTTCTTGAGTTCATTCATTTTCATTCTATCATCAATAACATATGCCAAATAAGCTTCGCAACCGCGCCTCATGTAACTTTCGGCCTTGATCATCGAGAGGATGTTTGGCATCGTGCAATTCCAATCCCATAAACCGTAATTGGACTGCCGCTAGGAGCTTTGAGGTGTATCCTCTTACGTTTACATATGATTTGAGCTTCGTTGGCAGCTAACCAATCCATACCCAATACTATATCGAATCCTCCTAAGGTGAGAAAGAATAATCTAGAAGGAAACTTATGACCCTCTATTTCTATGATGCAATCCTCTGTTACTTGGAATACTGCCGAATTTTTACCAACGGCAGTTTGTACGCTAAAGGCCTTTACTATGATGTTGATAGTGCAATCTAGTTTACGACTAGATGCATTGGATATAAAGATTTTACCAGCACCAGAGTCAAACAAAAAAAGCTACATGTTCATCATTTACTAGGAACGTACCTGACACATCATCAGGGTTTCCCTTTGCTTCCTCCTCGGTCAGGGAGTAGGCTCGAGTCCTCGCCTTCGGCTGTTCCTTTTCTTTTCCCGAACCAGATTGTCTGGTTCTCCTGCAATTCTTGGTTAGATGTCCAAATAGTCCACAACCTTGGCATTTAGTGTCTCTTAAACATTCGCGAGAATAGTGCCCCGCCTTCCCACACCTATAACAGACGGTGGAACCAACTAGGCACTCGCCTTGGTGTTTCCTCAAACATTTCTTACAAGCTTCGTATTCTTCAGTTCTTGGCTTCTTAGCCTCAGCAGTATAGTTCCCCTTTCCAGTTCCCTTAGACGCGTTTTCCCATTTCCTTTTATGTGTCTCGGGTAACAGACCAGGCAATATGCTCTTCAGTGTCAGTACAACCTCATGGGCAATAGCATCCCTAAGTTCGGGTTCCAATCGTAGTGCCCCTTCATTGTCACCTCCTGGTGGGGTCACATTAGTGTCATGCACTCTCTCGGTGTATTTCACGTGCATGCTTTCTTCTTTCTCTTGTCTTTGGTTCATTGGCGGTCTACCTACTCGGCCCGTATGGCCACCTTGGCGTGCAGTTCTTCCTCTACTTGCCATAGTTTTCTAGAAACTTCTGATATGAAAAGGGAATACGTCAATGTCATTTCTTCAGATCATAGTTTGGAACAGTACGAGCAAGGTAAATTTTTAATTACAGTGACCGGTTTGTGATTACTAATTTACATTGCTTTTCGAGTTCAAAACTCTTCAATTCGGTTGCGACATTGACATCTATTTGTTCTAAGTTAATGTGTCTATTCTTATCCAAGTGTATTAACCCTAGTACTTACTTACCGTGCTGGCGTTGGCGTTGGTTACCCATACTGACATCCGTGCGTTGGTCCCATAATCAGTTTGAGTCCAGACATTTAGGGATGTCTGAATCTCTCAAACTATTGCTCTGATACCAACTTGTAAGGCCCCCTTTATCCGGGTGACCTCACTTGTTGGATTTACTCATAAACATAGTCATAAAAACTGAGCTTAAATTTAAAACATTCGAATTCATTCATTACATAACGTAACATAACAGCGGAAGTCTTTAAAATCAAGTACATAACATTTGTCTTAACAATCTATAAAAGTGGGATGTCAGTCTTGTGCCGGGTAACCTTCACGCCTTCGCACGACCCTTCCTTTCTGTACCTGAAATGTATACTAAAAGTCAGCTAACGCTGGTGACTTCTAGTTTAAAACTATTAAGTATGGTCATTCTTTTCTTTATAAGTATACATAATTATATATATACATTTCTACAAATACGTATTCATAGCTTTTACTTTTCTTTCTTTATTCTTATGTGACTACATAGGTATGTATTCACCTTTTCTTTCTTTATTCTTATGTGATTACATAGATATGTATTCACCTTTTCTTTCCTTAACATTCATTGGTCATTCATTGGTCATACACATAAGGGTGATCAACCCTTCTTACGGTACGTATATCACAAAGACATACGCCCTTGAGCTACCGTCGTAGCCCTTTTACTCGTCCGGTCCTAGAAACCGTCCGTCTTAACTTTGGTCCGGCCAACCTTTGGCCGTCCTTCTTTACCGTCCTACCATCGTAGTCCGTCATATTCGCCCGTCTGCCCTAAGGCATCCGTTTCCCACGCAAACTATTGTTTATGCAACCGTTATACTATTTTAGCATTTACTTCGACCGCCCTTTTATGCCTTTTGTACGTCCTAGCTTACTAGGAACGTATCTTTCCCGGTTGCAAAATAGTCACGTGGTCGTCCGTCTACAGAAGTAGCTGTTAGCTTCGTTTCCGTCCATAACGTATACTTACATTCATAACATGCAATATAAATAATTATAAAGCAAGATTTCGTTTATTTACATTATGTCATTCTTTCCTTCATTCTTTGTAAACATACGTCTCATTCTTTATTCATAATTCATTCTCTTATATATATATATATATAAAATATATATATTAATACATCACGTATGATCACATTAGCATTCATATCATTTATTCATTTAGTGTATACATTTCAGCCTCAAAACATTTAATAAGGTTTGCACATAACATAGAAGGGGGCACATAGAACTCACCTGATGAATAGTTTCTGAGATACACTTAGCTGGTTATTGAGCGTCACTAATGTCACTCACAATCTGTATAATAAAGTCATACACGTAAGGTAGTGCTCCTAGATGACACTAGACATTACTATGCTTGAACCTAGTAGTTTCGATGGATTTGCTTATATCGAAACTTGGTAGTTTCGATAGGTTGCTTATGTCGAAACTTGGTAGTTTCGATAGGTTGCTTATGTCGAAACTTTGTAGTTTCGATAGGTTGCTTATGTCGAAACTTGGTAGTTTCGAGTCATGGGTTCATATCGAAACTATGGTAGTTTCGGTAAGTAACTTATGTATTATCTTAGCTTCGGATCGTGGGCATATCGAAACTAGGTAGTTTCGATGGGTCTGTATATATATATCGAAACTATGGTAGTTTCGATGGGTCTGTTTATATATCAAAACTAAGTAGTTTCGATGGGTCTGTATATATATATCGAAACTATGGTAGTTTCGATGGGTCTGTATATATATCGAAACTAAGTAGTTTCGATGGGTCTGTATATATATCGAAACTAAGTAGTTTCGATGAATCAGTCTTCTTCCCCAAAAACCCGAAGGTTCTGCATGCGACTCTGATCGTGTCGATATCTAAATTTTCTTTGATCAAAACGTTCGGTTTTCATTCTAGATGCTATACCTAAGCTCATTTTCAAGTTTCATCTGTAAAATCATCATCTATTGGGCTAAAACCGAAAACCCCAAAAAAATCATAAAAACTCGGATTATGATCGAACGCTTACCTGGGTTGGATTTCTGATTCGAAGGAGATGATCACGAGCACAGCAGCAACGTTCTCATGAATTCCCAAGTCGGTCCGTCACTTTCTCTCTCTAGACCCGAGCTCTCCTTTCTCTCTCTAGAGGTTGCGTGAGTGGGGAAGTGAGTAGAGAAAAGGGCTGCCTTGCCTTTTGTATACCTGGGCTTCCCTCGACCCATTGAAGCCGAGCCCAAGCCCGCTCCCTTTTGTTTAAATATTCTGACTAAATCACCGGTCTCGCTATATTTATTCGTTTTATTATTTTTTGGATGTTACAGTTTTGATCTAAACTTCAGAGACTGCACAAATAGGAAATGATAGTGTTGTGTATGCATATAATTTGAATTGTCAGTAGACTAAAAGCGTCACTGAACCATTAGTAGTGTGAAAACATAATTGCATATGTTACAACTGTGATTTGAACCCATTTTATTGCCTGGGTGTGTGTGTTAAAAGATCACTATCAGATAAAGAATATTAGCTTTTAATAAAGATTTTCCTATGAGATCAGTTTCGGGTTATGTCCTTAGAACTATTTATTCGATTTGCTTCAGTGCCCATGTCCCGAAAAGCATGCAATTTGAAGTATAATCAAGATATGTACTTGACAACATATGTCAAACATATACTAGCCCTTGGATCATATTGATAAATCATCTTTACTGATTCCATTGAATTCATAATCCAGATAACAGTTGGATCCACGTACCTGAATCTTATGATTCCACATATATAAGCCAAGACATTGAATCATTCGATTCTGAATCTCATTGATTACTATACAATCCAATTTGGATTCTGCTATTCATGTGCTAAGTGATGTCTCCTCATTATGGAAATTCGGATAATCTTTAGTAAAATCTCATATGTCTTGAAGATAGTGCATTTACTTTCTGTTGGCATACTAGTGGGGTACACGTTGTATTTCATACTTAAATGGTACCTTAACTCACAAGAAAGTGGGAATGAGATGCTTTAGTTTCAAATCTTATAATATTGACAATTTGAATTTGTGTGTCATAGCCTGATCCTATTTTCTTTGAATGTTTATCGCGTATCATAACATGCAATATGAAAGTCTTGAAAAGATAGAATGTGATAATCTTGAAAGATATTGGTTTGATTGGTCAAGGCTTGAAAGAATGACATAGGATACCATTTTATATTATATGGATTTTATATCCAAGATGTGTGATTGATATCTTATATATACTGATATGATCTTCTTACTCGTGATGTTCGACTAAAAAGATGTGATTTTGTATTTTACATTTCAGTTTATATAGAGAAAAACCAAAAAGATTTTGTGTTTCTTATGTTTGTACAATGAAAAACCAAAAAGATTTTATTTTTCCAGCTTCCATTGAATTCTTAATTGTTGGTTATTCTTGGTTATTCTCCTTTGCAAAAACTGAATATTGCAGACAGAAGTTGACAAGGGGTCCTTCTCCCAAGTTTTCTTCTAGATAGAAAGAGAGAGTGTGCAGATGAACAAGACAAAGACTACTACTTGTTTGATGATATATGAAGACGGATGACAATCTTCTGAAGCTGTTGTCAAGGGGGAGTCCGTTGGAGCATATTCTGGTGACAACGAGCTTGAAGATTATATGTCTTAGTCTTAGAGTCTTTGACTTGTAATTGATAGAATTGTTAGCAATAGTTAAAGGGGAGTCTGTTAGGACATGTTTTGTAACTGTTGATAAAATTCTGTGTAAGTTCATAGAGAGGCGAACTTATTAAGTTCGCCTGGTTTATCAGAGGCGAACTTGTTAAGTTCGCTTAGTCTATCTAAGGCGAACTTGTTAAGTTCGCTTAGTCTATCTGAGGCGAACTTGTTAAGTTCGCTTAGCCTATTAGAGGCGAACTGGTGTTTATAAATAGAGAACAGAGTCTGTTAATCAGTTTAGGAGACGATATCAGAGTAGACTTGATTAGAGACAGAATCTTGTAACCTGATATTGTGGTGGAAATACAAAGCGTTTATTTACACCGTTGTTGATTGAGTTACACGGGCACGTTGATCATGGATTCCTCACGTTATCATCGTGTCGTACCACGATCCGTCACGCACCGAATTTGGGACCTACATATACTTACCATATAGATGGTAAGGATCGACGTTATTGTCTCCTAGACCACGAACATACCAGAGCGATAACACCATAGCAGCGACCAAAATGAGATAATTAGAGTTCAAATCTCGCAAGCTGTTTAGTGCACTCGTTCAAGAAATAATCGATGAGTGTGCAGGTAGAAACCCTAGGGCTTAATTTGGAGATGGAGTTGGAGGTATGGGACTGAATGAGGACGTTTGAATATTAAAGGGTTTTTTTGGCTAGGAAGATGAAAGAGAAAAAAAGAATGACTAAAATGCCCCTCACGTGAGGGGCACATGTCTGCAAATTAATGGG
Organism: Smallanthus sonchifolius; assembly: GCA_023525975.1. NCBI lineage: Eukaryota > Viridiplantae > Streptophyta > Magnoliopsida > Asterales > Asteraceae > Smallanthus > Smallanthus sonchifolius. Next base: position 34,321,276 of record CM042045.1, read on the forward strand.
GACATTGGATGGCATTAGAGTAGGGTACTTGATTGGAAAAATTGGCAGACCACATGGACGCAAAAAGTCCAATTGAAACCTTTGGATTCAAAGCGATTGTTTGACCAAACCATAGGGACGCTATAAGACCCCAACCCGGGCATCCTACAGTTGTACTACATCGGAAGTCTTTCTAAAAACGCTAATTTTCACGTTATCACACTTACCTCACGAATGCCTACACACCAATCCAAGTAGCACCTCTCCCGATCTAAGATACATCTTATGCTCACCTGCAAAATGTAAAACCCGGATAATTCCCAAGTGAAATAATGGCTAAAAATATCAAAAGTCAAAACTTTTAGGGGTTAAACTGTAAGTTTTCAAAGTTGAGGGACTAGAAATGAAAAATCTGAGAATAAGGCGGATATCGGACCGATATCCAAACCCATATCGGTCCGATATGTGTGGAGGAAGGATTGAATCAGGAGATGACACGCGTCCAGTGAGTCATTCAGACTCATGGTCCGATAGCGGACCGACATCTAGGTCATAACGGTCCGACATGGATAGATGACCAATAGCGGACCGACATCCAAGTCATAGCGGTCCGCCACGTGGGCCCGGAGGCAAAATTTTGGCTGGAGTCGGTAGCGGAACGACATCCCCCTGGATAACGGTCCGCTACGGGTCCGATTTCACCCTATAAATAGATGGATCGATTTCAGATCTTAGCACACGCTCACACCTTCCAAAATACACACTTAAGCTCTGGTAGCCCGTTTCCTGAAGTTCTGATCTGCTCCCGAGAGTCCTCGCAACTCATCCACAAATAGTCGTAGTTAGTGCCAAGGTAAGGTTTCTGAACACCCTGGAGTTTCTTTGTTTAAACCTAAGATAGGAATATTGATTTTGATAATGTCGGATATGATCTAGGGTTCTGTTGAAGTGTTGATTGTTATATTCGATACAGGAGGAGGTTCTGTATGAGGTGAGTTCCTCTAAAATGTGCTCTATGAAATGTTTTGTAAATGATTTTGTATTTGAGATCCCAATACTATGCGTACATATATCCTATAATAAGTACTTATTATGTCCATGATTGGGGTGGGGCCTAGGGACAAGATTGATCATCTTGGACAGTTTTAGTACGTATGGGACCAGCAAGCCTGGATGGTTCCTATATATGTGGATGTTGTAGACTTGGAATCTAAGGGCGATTGTGGGTGATGGGTTGGACAGGAGGATTGTAATTCCCATTCGGGGTATTCATTCTCGATCAGGGATACACATAAAGATGATTTTGTTTATGAACTCACGAGCGTAATGTCACGACCCGCCTAAATTCAAGTCGCAACACTCTTATTTCACAAGGTTCCAGGTCAATTTAGATGCAACTAACATTGCCCGGAAAACCCATAAACAGCCCGCAAAGTTCTGGTCCAGGAAACCCTCATTGGAACACTCTAGATCAGCCTACAAGGGTTCCAGAAAACATAATCATAAGGTCTGAAAAGAAGGTGTCGGAATAGCCTTGAAGGGACTACAAAATTCAGCTCAAAAGGATGCCAAAGAAGCTTCTAGATCAGCCTCGAAATGGCTGGATATTTATTTAGAGATCTCTAGAAACTGGTACCAAGATATCATGTATAGAACTATCTAGAACAAGAAGGATCTAGACAAAATGTAGTAGTATAAATAGGTGATAGGATGATCATTTGTAATCACCCAAAGTTCCTTGTATTACCAACTCTCTTGTACTACTTTCTAAGCAATACAAAATCATGTTGTGTACTTGCAATCTAACGTTCTCTCGTCAAGTCCCCTGAATCACAAGTCGGTATCAAGTCTTCCGCTGCTAAACTCAACTACATCAGATCACTAAGGCTTACTTAGAACCAATCTAAGTGTCGCACGAGAGTCCAAAATATCACTCAATGACAAGTGGTATCAGAGCCGTGTCGATTCATTCGGGATGTCTAAACAGTGAAAGATTGGAGGCACAAACACTACAACCGGAGACGAGAACCGTGGACGAGAAGATTCTCGTAAAGGCGGTAAAAAGGGTCGAGATATGTACAAAATTCAGCTCAAAAGGATGCCAAAGAAGCTTCTAGATCAGCCTTGAAATGGCTGGATATTTATTTAGAGATCTCTAGAAACTAGTACCAAGATATCATGTATAGAACTATCTAGAACAAGAAGGATCTAGAAAAGATGTAGTAGTATAAATAGGTTATAGGATGATCATTTGTAATCACTCAAAGTTCCTTGTATTACCAACTCTCTTGTACTACTTTCTAAGCAATACAAAATCATCTTGTGTACTTGCAATCTAACATTCCCTTGTCAAATCCCCTAAATCACAAGTCAGTATCAAGTCTTCCGTTGCTAAACACAACTACATCAGATCACTAAGGCTTACTTAGAACCAATCTAAGTGCCGCACGAGAGTCCAAAATATCACTCCGTTACAGTAAGCTGATCCAAATTGTTTTCAAATGTTTTTGAGCACAGGTGAACCCTAGCTGGTAGTTGGCATTCCAGGAGGTGTACAAAGGTTGGAAATAGGGATGACTGAAGGCAGTTTCCTGGGTGACCATAAGGCCTGAGTGGTTGGCATGATTCTTCATGAGCTATAAGTCCATAGTTTGATTATGTTGTACTTTGCCAGTCAGTCCCTATTGTACAAACTTTATATTATGAAATAAAGGAAAGTTATTATGTAAGTCTTCCGCTGTGTGTTTTTGTTATTAATGTCACTGTAACTAGAAGGCGACCTTCAACCAGTATGTAGTTATCTGACAAACGGAATGTTCTGTCTAGGAAAGAGCGGTGTATAAATCTCTCCTAAACCCGTCTCTCTTACCTGGGAACATATCTGTTGGAGGTACTACACTCTAGTAGATGACTGTCCTGTGTTACGAGTGTGACACAAAACAATCTAAACTTACACACAAAGTCAGCTACATTGAATGAGTTATATTAATTTGATTTAAATTAAAGTGATCTCGTCACCAGAGTTGCTTATCTTTACCCAGGACACTCCGGTCCTTACAAAATAGTTTTATAATTTATAATCATATAGATACCCCTGTTATCTTATGATATCCAAAAGGTTTGTCTCCCAAGACTCATCCCACAATTATAACTCAGTAAGTCTCGCTGGCATGTATCAGACTTACTTACTATTAACTCCTAAGCTACCACACATAATAACTCAAACTAGAATAACGCAACAAATCTCTATACATTTGTCTACTCAGCCTTAACCAAAGCTTACACGAATTAACTGACACGACAGTTGTATACACTACGTCACAATCCAAACCCAACGGGCAGTCTAACACTGCTCACCTCAACATTATTTTCCTACACATCACAATTATAATATCTCATGCACAATAAACATAATTTAACGCTTGCATGCAATTTAGCACATATATGAATGCACACAACAATACCTCATCACCGCACCCTCATCAGAGTTACCCTCGTTAGGGTATTTAGAACCCGAGCTCACCATAAACTTGTTAAATAAATGTCAGTGTTGGTGACTTCCCGAAGGTCTTCGTCCTTCACAATCCCGTTTGCCATGACGTAAAGACATAGACGCAAACACAATACCCGTCGTGCCACAAAGACAACGACATAAACGCACCACATATATAAACACATCATAAATAACATCATGCTATCATTTACATGACTCATTAACTACACCTGCATCTCACACATAACTCTAGAATAATGTATCCTACCCATATTCGTAAGCGTTTAACTTATATTTAGACTCACCCAAGCTAACCCTTAACACGAAACCCGTCATTAATCCTTTTATCCCTAGCTCACATAATCATCTAGACACCCCATAGACCCTCTGACTCATTAATGAATATTATAATTCATAACCCTCAGGTTAATTTCCAAAACTCTCGTCTCGTTTAGTTTAGTAAACATCTCTTATAGGTATGTACGATAGCCCCAACACATTAAAAATATTTAAAAAGTAAGGGATTAGAAACTCAGGGTTATGCTGAGTCTTAGTCCATGATCCGCAACTCGTCCGTCCAAGCTCGAATCCTAAGCCTGACAAGCGTGTGATCACGTGATCAAACGACATTCTAAACATGCATTGCATAACGTATAAATAAATAAATCCTAATACTCGGTCTTGACTACCCGCCATGTCACACCCCCAAATTCCACTAACGGGTTTTTACTGTTTGGTGCGTGACAAACCAAGATCTCATTCATTAGTTACATCAAACGACACTATATGGGACTCAATGAAAATGTTATAAAAGTTCAGAGTAAATGCGAAAGCGAAGAATAAAAAGTAAATGCGTAAAAAAACGCGCCCGGAATCTAGTTCAAAACAAAGTAAATACGATAGTCTAAATGTCTTGATTATAAATAAAGTAATATTAGGACTCCATGTATGTCCTAATCGTGCACATGTGCCTTAGTTTAGCGTCCTGAGAAAACATGTAAGAAAAGTGTCAACACGAGATTGGTGAGTTCACAGGTTTCAGTTTGTAATAATGTTTAACAGATTAATGTACATTCAATATATATCAACATGTAGCTAACCCATATACATGTTTACTAATGCGCTCGCAACTGAAAGATGACTGTTTATGTGTTTGCCACCCACCAGGCCTATCAACCATCGTGCATGTTTAGGTCAATATTGCACCCGTTCGACATGCAATCGATTTAGCGCGACAAACGCGGGTGAGGTTTGTCAAACCCAGTAGTACAACTCAAATTACCTCGCTATGTTCATATTAACGGTCCGATGTGAGGACTTTAATGATAAATGTGTACGCATAGTCATACAAGTGATAACAGATATGAATTACAAATATAAAAAGCGTTTGCGTCATGTTTTCTCCTCCAGTTTAAAAACAGTAAAGGGGCGCTGCAAATGAATAGATAGCACCCCAGAAGGATGCAAGTAGGAAACACAAGAGTTTGCCTGTGAACCGCCTACATATGCCCTAAAATTATAAGCATAATAGTTAGGGATACAATGTGATTGTGATGACGACAAGGAAGGTTGAACGTCCTAAGACGCTCTAAGGATCAACGAATAGACGAACTTGTCCACGGAAATGAGGAGTTCTTAATATAATAATTAAGATAAAAGTGTTTCGAATCAAGAGTTTCTAATTACGAATAATATTATTTAAATAAATATGCGTGCGTTTTCGCCATTAAATAATGTTCTAGAAAAATAATATTATTATATTATTTTTAAACTTGTAGAGTTGATACGATAATCAGTTATGTGGTACAAAAAATAATTATATTATTTTTTTTATTGAGAATATATATACGTGGATAATAATACGGATAAATATATTATTTTATTAGTTTGAAACATTACACTACGTTTATAAACGTGGCAAAAATAATATAATAATATATTATTATTAATTGGAGTTACGGTTCGAAAATAATATAAATATATTATCTTATAAATGAGAATTAATAATAAATATGGGTTACAAACCAAACCCGAGCCTAAGGGTGGTTTTCAAGGCTTAGACATTTTAATATAATATTATAATAATAATGTGAAAGGTCTAATATAAAAATAATGTTTAAAAAGTGGCTAGAAAATAAAAACAGTTGGCGGGGTTCGAACCCGGGTCTCCCCCACACTAACACAACACTCTAACCACTCCACCCCCTAGGGCAATCGCAACAAGGAGCCCGTTTAAATGGTTTTAACACAGAAGCTGACAGTGTCCCCCCCCTTTACGAACCGAACTCAAACACCAGTTCCAAATCCAATGAATTCAATCACGACTGATCTTAAAAGCATAGGGGTTTTGTTCCTCAATGAATTGCGAACCTGTGGTTAAATTTAATTGCAAAAATAACAAGTTTAGATGTGTTAATTACTCGATTTAAATCCCGAAACCCTAGTTTATGAACACATTATCGAATTGGTTCGATTTGATGATAAAAATGATTGGAATCATAGGGCTTTTATAGATTGAGACATTGCGAAATTGATGGTATAGTTTAATTTCATTGAGATCAAGTGTAGGTAGGAATTCGATTAAACAGGAACATATATGAACCTTAGATCTTGATCATGATCGATTCGATGTTGTAAGCCCACATTATCATGGGGCTTTTGTTCTAGAGACTGAAACAGAACTTAATACGTAATCAATTACCAGAATAAGGCTTGAATTGATGGTGTACGACTAGAATCGGTCCCGACTTCGACGGGTTTCGGTCCTCGGTGTCTCCGGTCACTCCTCCGACAAAATATGTGTGTGCAACAGCTTTAGTGGAGCACGAATGAGGTGCGCAGCCATTCAAGTCGTGAGATTAATACATGAATTTGTCTAATTTGATGGTGTTTGTTCATGGAGTCAACGGTTATGGGTTAAGTGCCCATAACTTGGTTTAATTCGAATCATTAACAATGATTAAAGTACTATTGATGACTGTTAATGGCATTAGTCGTGCATAACCGTTACAATTCGGACGAATTTGAAGCTTGGAATCGAAATTGAATCAAGAGAGTAGGAGGTTTGACTTGCAAAAGTCAACAGGAACCAAAACTCTTGATTTTGACTTTTCTGAGTCAACAGATTGAATATAGGTTAAGTACACAACTAGTCCCTACAGTTTTAGTTTTAATACTGATAGAATTAGTCCATAACGTTTGTATTTGAGTTAACTAGGTTAAGAATTAATGGATTTAAGTGAGTTTGTGCTAACAGGGTTAACTCTAAAAGGCCTCATGTCACACGCCACTCCAGCTTCTCAAATCCCACTTACGAGTACACGTGATCCGGGTCATCCTTGACTCGTTTAGAAACTGAATGCTCAACCCGTGTCCCCATGCATGCACGTAGACGAGGACATGCATGTCCTTGGTCGGTAGAACCCTACTCAGCCATGCTACCACCTTCGGGTCTACCTCGCGCATCACCCTGCCATCCACCACCATCCTTTTCAATCCCGACCTCCCTTGACCACCTTCCCTACCGTTCACTGCTGCTCCGCTACCGGTTCATCGCCTCCACGCCGCTGCAGCCCTACGCACATCCCTAGCCCGTCACAGCGGATACCGGCCGCCGTTGGTCTTCCGTGTCTATGCGGACAGTAGCCGTAGCTACCTTCTCCGGCCATCACGCCTTCGCCCCCGTAATCTCTCCGGCGTTTCGCCACTGTTACAAGCCTTAATCGGCTGCATCCGTGTTCCATCATGCTGCTGGACAGCGCCGCACACCACCATCGTACGCCATGGCTGGCCATTACCATCGCTTCCACCCTTGCCGTCATTCGCAACCAAGCAACCCAAACCCAAAACGATTTCCGACCAAACTCATGTGTAAACGCGTAAAAAGTATAAACGAGGATTACCTTGGTTATGTGTGAAGTTCCAAGCTTGAAACCATTCGGAAACCACCGTTTCCGGCCACCCCTTTTTCTGGCGTCTCCCCCTTCTCCGCTTCCGACTGCCGTCACACCCTCTTTGAGCCGATATGGCTCTAGGGTTTGAGTTTAACTTGTTTTTAAACCTTTAGGGTTTACGCTGAAGTCCCGAGTTCCCTTTTTGTGCTATTTCGATCCCTAGTGTTCTCATTGTGGCTAGCCGGGTCCTTCTAATTCCATGTGTAGGGTTTTACGTGAAAACTCCCGTCAATTGTCTCATTTACAAGAGACTTTGGTTACCTGCTAGCGCGAATAGTAAATGCGTAGATTTTTGGTATGTTAAAGACGCAAAACAAAATTTACTCTATAAATAAGTATTAGGTGTATTGGTTCAATGACAACTCCCATAAAACGCTCTTTACACTAAAAAAAATGCCACTCTCAAAACAACGACGTTCTCAAGTCAACAATCATCTGTTGGTATTAATGCTTCCTCTAGTGAAGCAACCATTTTCGGGATTTTACCAACAGCAAGGAACCAACATATTTGAGTACATTTACGATTTATGTGAAAATGCCAAACGGTTCACAATGAGCGCAATGCAAATTGTTGTATGTTTTTAAAGAAGGAATCAAAATTCAAGTTTGAAATCATGAAGGCTTAATAAGGGATAATTTTGGAATTTTGACGTAAATATGGTTCGGGAAAAATGACAGTTTTTTTTTCAAGAGGGTTTGACATTCAACCACTTTGACAACCCGCGTTTGACAGAATGATCCAAGAAACTCTTCAATCGTGTTATCATCAATTAAGTCACATTGTTTAAAAAATGTGAAAAAATGGCAAAAAGTGAATTAGTTTTAGGCTTTGAAAAATTACAAACAGGTGTGAATTTAACAATCGATGTTTGGTCAGCTTCACAGTGTTCACCGGATTCGTACCTTTGCATTATCGCTCATTGGGTAAATCCCGATGCATGGCAAATGATGAAGCGTACGATTGCGTTTGAATTGTTTGGATATCTGTATTGGAGTAACTTTATTTCACATTTAAAATAATGTAATAACAACTTATAAATTACAAGATAACTTTTTCACTATCTTTTGATAACGCCTCGATTAATATACGAGCGGTTGCAAAACTAAAATTAAAATATCGTTTGATCTTCAAGTTTCCAAAGATTCTCTTGTCTTGTCTTGATCACATTACAATTTCCTTTTGTATTGCCCCCAAGGCATAACTGCACGAGGACCGACAATACCCATTTAGTTGCCCCATGTCCATAAACCGACAACTTCCATCGACGGCTATGGCTCACGGCCATAACACCGTCGGATCATAATTTAACCTTCGTAGGGTCACGTTAACCCCTGAATAACCGTCGTTACTCCCTTACCAGTTGTACAACATCATAACCATTGACATGGCACAAAGACACTGCCCATGTTGTTCTTATGGCAACTATGGCTCGCTGTCCATAATCTACCACAAGGCTGGGAATTACATTCCCAGACTTTATTCGTCAATTCCATTCATTCGGCAGATTAGATTTGTAATGACTTCTTTAAATCCTTTGCCCTACCTTTTCATAAAACATTTCATTCATTTTCAAAACCCTTTACCTTCAGTTTAAACCATTTCTTTATAAACATTTCGTTCGTAAACATTCCATTCATAAAACTTTCTTTCCATAAACCGTTCATTCCAAATCATTTCATTTCGTAAACATAGTTTCGTAAGCATAATTTCGTAAACATCGTTTCGTCAACATCGTTCCGTAAAACATCATTTCGTATGTATGCACACCAGCCCGAACATATTATTTAAAACATTTAAAAGAGGGCTTCTAGAACTCACCTGATAAGCTAATCTGGGTTTTCCTAAACAAAGGTCCCACAACGTCACTTCCGATCTAAATTGATTAGTTAAATACACATCAGACCAAATCCCGACTCTAACGGTTTAACCTTCTAAACATACTGACTTTACCTAAACAGCCACTTAGCAAGTGCGCAGGGCCTTGCTCTTGCATACTTAATAAGTGCGCAAACCTTGCTTCATGGGTAATGCTTCCCCATAAAAACCCTAACTTTCGCATTCGGGTCTAATCAAGTCAAGATCCTGAACTTTTTTATATTCAAAACGTTTGCTTTTCATTAAGGAACTCAAATCTATGTTTTTCTTCGAGTTTCAACCGTAAAAATGTCACATTTTCGTCCAAACCCGAAAAACCCAAAAACGAACAAAAACTCAGATCTAGGTTGGATCGTTACCTGTATCGAGCTTCTGATTCAGAGGTTCTTCTCATGAGCTATGGAGCAACACACTTCTTCAATCTCGGGTTGATCCGCCAACTTTCTCTCTACGGTTTCTCTCTCTAGATGTTGTAAATGAGAGAAATGTGGAGTGTGTTGGCTATTTAAAGGGGATGGACTCCTCCCTTCAAGTTCGCCGGCCCATCTGGCCCGGTCCGTCACGCCTCATTCATTTATTCCTTTCGTCTCACGTATAACCCGTTATTTTAATCGCCGTCTTATTTTTGGGATGTTACAAGTCTACCTCCCTTACAATAGGTTTCGTCCCCGAAACCTATCATAAGTCAAATAGTTGAGGGTATAACTCCCTCATTTCCGTCTCCATTTCCCAAGTGGCTTCCGATCCCTTTCGATATTTCCATTGGACTCTAACCAATTGGATCACTTTATTACGTAAACGTTTCTCCTTCCGATCTAGGATAGCCATAGATTCTTCGATGTAGTTAAGGTTGTTGTCGACCTCGATGTCAGTAAGTGGTACGTGAGCCGATTCATCCGCCAAACACTTTTGTAAGTGTGATACATGGAAGGTAGGATGAATCCCACTTAACTCATCAAGCAACTCTAGCCGATAAGCGACTTCACCAACCCGTGCCATTATCTTGAATGGTCCGTCAAACCTCGGACTTAACTTTCCTCTCTTCCTGAATCGTATGATTCCCTTCCAGGGTGACACTTTCAACATTACTCTGTCCCCAACATCAAACTCGATAGGCCTTCGTCGTTTATCCGCATAGGATTTCTGACGATCTTGTACGGCCTTCATTCTTGCTTTAAACCTTTCCGACGTTTCTCTTACTACTTCAATACTCCCTAATTCTTTCTGCCCAATCTCACCCCAACAAACCGGGGTCCTGCATCTTCTCCCATACAACATTTCGTAAGGCGACATGCCTATCGTCGTGTGATGACTATTGTTGTATGAGAATTCGGCTAACGGCAGATGACTGTCCCAACTGCCGCCAAAATCGATGATACAAGCACGAAGCATATCTTCCAATGTCTGAGTGGTCCTTTCGGACACACCATCCGTTTGTGGGTGGTATGCCGTGCTGATAGTAAGCCTCGTGCCCATTGCCTCGTGAAATCTTTTCCAGAACCTCGATGTGAATCGTGTGTCCCGATCGGATACGATCGTCAAAGGCATCCCATGCCGTGCTACTACTTCGTTACTAAATACTTCTGCTAACCTCTCCGACGAGAACGTCTCGCGAACAGGTAGGAAATGAGCACTCTTCGTTAAACGGTCCACAATTACCCAAATGGTGTCATGACCTTTAGCTGTGCAAGGTAGCTTGGTTATGAAGTCCATGGTAAGGTGTTCCCATTTCCATTCCGGTATATCAAGTGGTTGAATCTTTCCATACGGTTTCTGGTGTTCGGCCTTTACTTGTGAGCAAGTCAAGCACTTGCTTACATACTTTGTCACCTCATGTTTCATTCCAGGCCACCAGTATTCCTTCCTTAGATCTTGGTACATTTTATTGGTACCAGGATGGATAGAGTACCGAGACTTATGAGCCTCATCTAGGATCTTGGTTCTAAGCTCGCCACCCATAGGTATCCATACCCGTCCAAAACGTGTCCTAACACCAAGGGTGTTATATTCCAACTTATCCTGTTGGCCAACCATTCTTTCCTTCTTTATGTTTTCTTCCTTAAGTGCTTCATCTTGAGCTCTTTCAATTTCCCTCATCACATCTGATGTCACCACCAACTGGCAAGCTTTCACTCTAATATGAGCAGGCACAACCTTTCGGCTTAGAGCGTCAGCCACCACGTTTGCCTTTCCAGGATGGTATATGATTTCACAGTCATAGTCTTTCAATAGTTCCAACCATCGTCTCTGCGTCATATTAAGTTCCCTTTGTTCGAAGAAGTACTTCAAAGTTTTGTGGTCGGAGTACATAGTAAACTTCACCCCGTAAAGGTAGTGCCTCCAGATTTTCAATGCGAATACGACAGCAGCAAGTTCCAAACCGTGAGTCGGATAATTAGCTTCGTGAATCTTCAACTGCCATGACGCATACGCGGTCACTCTCCCGCGTTGCATCAACACGCATCCCAATCCCTGACCCGAAGCGTCAGAGTATACCACTAAGTCTTCATTGCTCTCGATAAGGGCCAAGACTGGAGCTTTGGTTAGCTTCTCCTTCAATTCCTTAAACGCCTCATCCTGGGTCGAACCCTGTTGAAGCACTTTCCTGTGACAAACACTCTGGATAGATAGAGTCTTAGTTTGTACTTTAATATTTGTAATTGTCTTTGTATGTAAGAGTATTTATGTATTAGTTTATCGAGTTGTATTTACTTTTACATATTGAATGTTGCATTTTTCTCTAAGTGTTTTGCGCAGGAGAAAGCTCATGCGTACTTAGCAAGTACACAAGAATACATTTGCGTACGTGTTAAGTACGCAAGAGCATTTTGCCCTGCGCACTTGCTAAGTGCACAGGCATCAGGTCTTGTATAAATAGGATAGGTTGATAGAAGTTAAGTATGCAGACATACGCAGTCATAGTTGCAAATACGCAAATTGTAATCTCAGTACTTCTCTCTGTAACCTTCAAGTGTTTATAATAGAAAGAACGTTTAAAGTGATTCTCTTGTTGGTTTACTTTTTGTTGTTTGACTCTCCACCTAGTCACGGGCATTCCGCACCCGGTCCGACTAGTAGACCCACTTGCATGTGACGATCCGCCACACCCGAGGGACCTACAAGTGGTATGAGAGCCTTTGCTCCTGATTTCGAGTGTTGTGAGTGAGTTTGTAGAGTTTCTACCGAGTTTTTACAAGCAAAAAGAGGTATTTTTGTTGATTTTTGTGATAAAATAGGGGTAGCTCTTGAGCACTATTTTAGAAGCAAAAATCACTCAAAAACTGATTTTTGTTGTGTATTTGAGTGTTTTGAGCATCAAAGGTTAGTTAGAAATAGGTTTCTGACCCTTTGGCTCATTTGCATTGTTCATCAGCCGAACTTTTACCATCTCCGGCGATTTTCCAGTGATCGGAATAGTTTGGTGAGAGTTGCTGAAAAGGTGTTGTGCGTACTTACTATTTCTGGCAAAAAGTACAGTTCTGTTGCGTACTTACTAAATACGCAAGACTTATCTCCTGCGTACTTACAAGTGCTCAAGACTGATCTTGTGCGAACTTAAGTTATATCATGCGTACTTATCATTTACTCCTGCGTACTTGTCAAGTACGTACTTGTCAAGTACGTACTTGTCAAGTACGCAAGAGCAAATCTTAAATACGCAAGACCATTTCTCAAGTACGCAAGGCCAAAATCAAGTGCGCAACTGTGTCTGATTTTTTTGAAATCTGACTAAGTGTTCACTATGTCGAACCTTCAGAATCTTGGAAACCTGTTAAACTATGATAATGAGATCGGTACACCACAGAAACCGCCAAAGTTGCTGAACGTAAATGATTATTCTAATTGGAAAGCACGTTTTGAGCACTAAATTTCTTATACCGACTCATCGCTATGGATACCAATCCTTGAGGGATATAAGCATCCCACACACATCTATCTTGATGAAACCATGCCCAAACCTATCTCTAAACTTTCCGACGAAGAAAAGAAAGCTTATGATCTAGAAAAGAAGGCACTTGGTTCAATCACTATTGCATTAACTCGGGAATTGTTCCACAGTTTCCGAGGTTATGACAATTCTAAGGATCTTTGGAAAGCTTTACAGAAAAGATTCGAAGGAAATAGTGATATCAAGAAGAGTAAGAGGGATCTTCTCCGGAAGCAGTATGAATGCTTCAAATTTTTAGAGAACGAATCTTTAGATGACCTCATGTCTAGATTCTATCATCTATAGACTAAGTTGAAGGCTTTTGAACTCAGGTATCCAGATGAAGAGCTGGTGGAAAAGTTTTTGGATGCTTGCCACCCAAATTTGAGATGTACACAACCCTGATGAGGGAAAATCCAAAATTCTATGAGATGACACTAGAGGAGGCAATAGGAAAGGTTCAAGCTCATGATATGAACCTAAAAAGAAAGGAGAGCTCAGGAAGACCTCAGATACAAGACCCTTCTATGTATCATGGGACGACTTCTACATCCAAGTCATCGGCTCTGGAATTGCCCTTTTCACTGGAAACTCTACTGATGAAGACCACTCAAATGCTTGTGGTGGTCATGCATGCTATGCATCTGGATCAGGGTTGGGGTCTCATCATCAACATACCTCAAGAAATCCTCCCGCTACAACTTCAGCTAATCAATCAGCTATAGCCAAAATAGCTGAAGATCATGTAGCATTATTCTCATCTTGTATGCTTGCGTATGAGAATTTCATAGGTGGCAAGCTTACGGACCCCGAGAAGATTGAAGAAGATTTTAATCAAGTGGATCCTGATGACATAGAGGACATGGATATTCAATGGAATATGGCCATGCTATTGAGGAGAGCCAAGCGTTTCCTGAACAGAACAGGAAGAAATTTCATTGGTGGGCATTCTAATGCCAAGGTCAGGTTTGACAAATCTATAGCCAAATGCTACAAGTGTCTGAACTATGGACACTTTGCTCGTGAGTGTCAGAAAGACAGAGCACCGGCCTCTGGTTTTACCAGACCCAGCCAAGGAAACGGCCATGGCCACAACAACCCAAACCACCACAATCATAGCCAAAGTGGAACGTCCAATGCACTGGTAGCCCAACAAGACGAAAGCTTTGATTGGGGTGTTCATCTGGAGGATGCCATTATTGCATAAACCCAGGTTGGTCTCATGGCTGAGATCATGGAGATGATCGAAGCTGAGAAAAAGGAAGCTTCTATGGCTGACCTAGAAGAATCTACTACTGCTGCTACAGAGGAAGAGAAGGAAGCTGAAGAAAAGGAAGCTTATGTAGCTGATAAAGAGGAATTAACTACTGTTGTTGCTCTCATGGCCATTGGAGAAGCAACAAGTTCATCTTCTGAGGTAGATTCTAATCCTTTTTCTGTTATTTAATGTTCCAAATGTCTAGGGCTAAAACTTGAAAATTCTAGGCTTCAATACAAAATCGAACCCCTAAGTATGGCAGCTCTAAACTATAAAGAAAACGAAAAACGTTTTAAAGATTCTATTGAAACGTTGAAAAAGGAAAAATGTGAATATTCTCTAAAAATAAGCGATCAATAGCTTCACTTAGATGTTGCATACAGGGGGTTGGAAAAACGGAACAATGAAATTAACAAACTGCAAAATGAGATCTTGCAGTTAAAATTTTCTAATGAGAAGTTGAAAAACTCTCGCTTTGTGGTGGAACACTACGAATCTGTAGTGAGACAAATGAATGGGGTAGGGCTGGGTACTAATGCCATTCCTCCACCAGTAAGCGGGAAATTTGTCAATAGCTTGATAGACATTGATCTCACTTGTCTAGATGAGTCCTCTGATAAGGATGATTCCCCTAAAAAGGATGAATCCTCAAGTAAGGCTAACTCCACATCTAGTGAGGAGTTCGTTACTGCTTCTGAAGATGGGTCGGTTAACACCTTCCCTGAAGGAGTAGTATTTGAAGAGTTGTTAACTGAACAGAAAGTAAAGAAAAACATTATCACTAATGGTGATAATTGCATTTTAACTGAACCCGATATCATTGAAACAAATGATAAACTAAAGGTAATGCTTTATGGGGGTTATAAAAATCTTAACCAAGAAAGAAGCTTTTTCAGCTCACTATGGGCTTGGTTACAAAGAAAATTTTGGAAAAATACTATACTCCCAAAAACCAAACTGTAAAGGTTCAGACTCCTGTTCATAAATCAACTCCTCCTGCTCATAATGCTGAGTTATCTAAGACCAGATCCAATGAGCCTTACAAGAGAACTTATGTAGACAAGAGGACTTGCTTTCACTGTGGCTTGGTTGGTCACATTCTTGTGAACTGTCTCTCAAAGAACCAAGGGAAACGGCCTGTTGTTTCACAACCAGCTGTTATCCCCAGGTCGCCATCAGTGAAAACTCCCAAATGTCCAAAACAAAATGTGGTGAAACCACCAGTCAAACCGATGGTAAAGCCTAAGATCAAATCTGAAGCTAAACCATTTGTTTCAAGAAAGGTAACGCAACCTGCTGTACCTTGTGTATCTACCTCTGGTAGTACACGTACTGGTGAGAAACCTGTGGCGAGACTCTCTAAGCCACGGAGAAGGAACAAGAGGTTCAGAAAGCTAGAACAGCTGACTTCAGTTCAATCAGGTGAAGCTTCCACAAGTTCACCTGCTGTTGTTGAACCAAAGTCTCCTGCTCCGGTTAAGAAGCAGAAGAGATCCTGGACTGCCAAATCCAAAACTTCTCAATCTCCTAGTCCCAATTCTTTTAAAGATTCATCCGTTTTGAACAGTCATCACGACTATGAGTTAAGGAAGTAGTTTACTTTGAAAAGGATGGACGACCCAAGACCACAATGGCTTGGGTCTCCAAATCTAACTAATTCTTTTGTGACTCGTGCAGGGACGTCCGAAGGGTACTATCTCTAACCGTTGGTATGTAGATAGTGGATGCTCCCGGCACATGACAGGAAACATGGCTTTGCTTCAAGATGTGAAACCATTCAGAGGCGGCTATGTGGCCTTTGCCAGAGAAAAAGGCGGCAGCATCACGTGTCAAGGCGTGGTTTCGAACGGTTGTGTCAGCTTTGACAATGTCAACTTTTGCGAGCAGCTGAAGCATAACCTGTTGAGTGTCTCCCAAATGTGCGACAAGGAGTACTTGATGTTTGATAAGTCAGAATGCCTGATTCTCAAACCTGGTTTTGAAGTTCCTGAAGACTGGATTCTAATGAGAGCGCCAAGACCAAACGACACCTATCAGATCGATATGAGCGTGGCAACAACCACCTCATCAGTTGCTACCTGTTTGCTTACCAAAGCGACAGAGCTTGACTCTATCTTGTGGCATAGGAAACTCGGACATATTTCGTATCGTAAAATGAATCATCTTGTCCGAAACGGTTTGGTAACCGGGGTTCCTAAACTGAGATTTACCGTTGCAAATGACTGTGTGCCTTGTAAAAAAGGCAAACAGCAACGGAAGTCTCACAAGCCCAAGCTCCAAAAACTCTATTGATACCCCTTTGGAGCTATTACACATGGATCTGTTTGGCCCCATAAGTATCAGGAGTATTGGAGGTAAGTCGTTCTGTCTAGTTGTAACTGATGATTTCTCACGTTTTTCTTGGGTGCATTTTTTAGGTACTAAGGACGAGACTACTGATATTCTTCAATACTTGATCCTGATCTTGGAATCTCTTTGCAAGCTGAAAGTTAGAAGAATAAGGAGTGACAACAGAACTGAGTTCAAGAATAATTTGATGGAGCTTTTCTGTCTCAAGAAAGGGATCCGTCACGAATTCAGCGCGCCGTACACGCCTTAGCATAATGGAGTTGCTGAACGGAAGAATAGAACACTGATTGAGACTGCAAGGACTATGTTGTCGGATGCAAAGCTTCCTGTCACTTTCTAGGCAGAAGCCGTTAATACAGCTTGTCACGTCTTAAATAGAGTTCTGGTTGTAAAGAGGCACAACAAGACTTGTTACGAGTTGATCAATAATCGACTTCCCAATCTTGATTACCTAGTTCTTTTTGGTAGTCCCTGTTCCTTGTTGCTACAGTACAAAGACCGCCAGTCTAAGTTTCATGCAAAAGCGGTGGAAGGCATCTTCTTAGGATACGTTGCCAACTCGCCTTGCAAGAGAGTGTACAACATAGGAACTCGTACTGTCGAGGAATGGTTTGAAGTGGATTGCAGTAAACACAGCATTCCACCAGAACCAACAGGTCCAGCTTGGGGTTTTGATTATGATGCGCTATTCAAGTCATTCAATCTTCCTGATCTATCTGCAGTTGACGCCGCAAATGTTTATGAATTATTGGGTGGGGACAATGACTCCAGTTTCTCTACTCGTGCTACTGTACCGATTATAACTCCTAATTCCAATGCTACATCTGCATCTGGAACTCATGACAGTGATAACAGTGAAGGTGTTCATGTGGTTGGAGATGACGCTCAAGCTAATCCTAACAAAACTGTAGGAAATGAAGCTCCAGCTGATCCAATTAACATTGAATCTTCTTCTTCTGGAACACAGGAAATGGGGGAGTTAAGCACGAATCTAGATTCTGAAATTCAGGAACTGATTGTACCAGAGACGAGAGTGCATAGGAATCATCCAATCGACAACATTATTGGTGATCCTTATGCCGGTGTTCAGACTCGTCATCGAACCATCACTGAGAACACTAGTCTTTACACAGAGATACTTGACACTGGTGTCATGGAAACTTGTCTGCATGCTGCATTCGTGTCCCAGTTAGAGCCGAAGAATGTGAAGGAGGCTCTCACTGACAACTGTTGGATTGAGGCGATGCAAGATGAATTGTCTCAATTACAAAAGTTGCACGTGTGGGTTTTGGTTGACTTGCCAAAAGGCTTTCTGCCAATTGGAACCAGATGGGTGTTCAAATGCAAGACGGATGATCGTCATGTTGTTGTGAAGAACAAAGCAAGATTGGTTGTTTAGGGTTTTTATCAGCAATAGGGCTTGGATTACATGGAAGTATATGCCCCAGTTGCTAGAATTGAAGCCATTCGACTGTTTTTGGCTTATGCCATATATGTCGGATTCAAGGTCTATCAACTTGATGTGAAGAGTGCTTTCCTTTATGGTAAAGTTCATGAAGAGGTCTATGTCACTCAACCTCCCGGCTTTGAAGATCTGCATAATATCAATAAAGTGTATAAGCTTGACAAAGCACTTTATGGTCTTCATCAAGCACCGCGGGCATGGTATGAGACATTATCTAAGCATTTACTGTCTGATGGTTTCGACAGTGGATAGATTGACTTGACTCTCTTCATTAGGTAAGCAGGAGGTGACATTCTTCTTGTACAAGTATACGTCGATGACATTATTTTTGGATCTACCAATGAAGGGATGTGTAGGGAATTCGAGCAGGTGATGAAGTCCAAGTTTGAAATGAGTAATATGGGTGAATTGTCGTTCTTCCTGGGTCTTCAAGTCAGTCAAAGAGAGGATGACATTTATCTACATCAAACCAAGTATGTGCAGGACATCTTGTCAAAATACAAGATGAATGATAGCAGTACTTGTGGCACACCTATCCCAGTCAATCATGGTCTGCATCCTGACAAAGATGGGAAGGATGTAGATAGCAGATTGTACCGTGGGATGATCGGATCACTTATGTATCTCACAGCTTCAAGACCCGATATAATGTTTGCTGTGTGCTTGTGCTCAAGGTTTCAGTCTCAACCGAAGGAGTCACATATGATAGCCGTGAAGAGAATTTTCAGATACCTGAAAGGGAAACCCCGATTAGGTCTTTGGTAATCTAAGCAGCAGTCATTCGACTTCAAAGCTTACACTGATTCAGATTATGGCGGTTGTAACCTTGACAGAAAGTCAACTTCTGGTGGATGTCAATTCTTAGGAGACAGACTGGTCTCCTGGCAGTGCAAGAAGCAGTCAACGGTTTCTGTCTCAACTTGTGAAGCAGAATACATTGCTGCGGCGAGCGGTTGTTCTCAGATATTGTGGATTCGCAGCAATTGAGAGAGTACGGCTTAAACTTCACTGGAACTCCTTTATTCATTGACAACAATGCCACCATGTCCATCACAAATAACCCGGTGAAACATTCCAAAACTAAACATATAGAAATTCGCCATCATTTCATCCGTGGTTGTGCTGAAAAGCATTTAATTGAACTTGTAAAAGTTCACACGGATGACAATCTTGCTGACCTTTTCACAAAGGCATTTGATCGATCCCGTTTTGAGCATCTTGTCAACTTGATAGGAATGTTCAATCCTGAGTGAAAATTAATTTTTCTTAAATCAATTCAATTCATGGAAGTTAAATTTTATTTCTTTTAAATTTTCTGTATAGTTCTTTTAATTTCCAAAATATTTTACAAAATCAAAAACA
The DNA here is from genome assembly GCA_023525975.1 of Smallanthus sonchifolius. Lineage (NCBI taxonomy): Eukaryota > Viridiplantae > Streptophyta > Magnoliopsida > Asterales > Asteraceae > Smallanthus > Smallanthus sonchifolius. The sequence goes on from CM042045.1 coordinate 34,340,939, forward strand.
AAATAGAAAATGGAGAAAATTTCAAAGTTAACTTGAGAAAAGAAGAAATGATCTAAACGTCACAGACTGCTCATATGGGAAATGATTGCATCATGCTTACTTAATTTTTTAAATTATTATGTTTTTAATCTGCTTATTTACAAGTAATTTAAATTGTCAGTAGGGTGTATGCGTCTTTGAATCACTAGTAGTGTGGAAACTAAATCTAAATTACAACTGTGATTTGAACCCATATTTGCTAGTGTGTGTGCGTAAAAATAATAGAAAATATCATTATCAGATAAAGGATGTTAGATTTTGGCAATAATTTTCTTTTGAGATCAGTTTCGGGTTATGTCGTTAGCACAATTAATGCGGTTCATCTCACTGCCCATACTCACAAGTATGCAAGGGGAGATTGAATCAAGACATGTCTCTACATTAGCCGTTGAGCATGTATTCACCCTTGAATCACTCTTGATTCATTGAAATCAAATCCAGATAAAATTTGGATCCCCTTACCTTATTCAAACACCATATATATTATCCTAAATCATCATACCGATATTCAATGAAGAAAATCAAATGAAACCAAGACAAATGAATCACTCGATTCTGAATCTTATGATTCCTGATAATCCTTATGGATTCTGCTTGATTTTTTCCTGTGCTAATAGATGTAACTTCATTCTGAAAATTTAGAAAATCATTGGGAAAATCTTAGATGCCTTGAGATAGTGCAATTTACATTATTGTAGCATATCAGTGGGGTACAAGTTGTATATCTTATAATTAATACCTTAATACATAAGAACGTGATACAAAGATGCTTATAGTTTCAAATCTTATAATATTGTCAACTTGAATTACTTGTTTTTGTGCTTATTACGTATGAATAAAGAGTAATCCATGACATGATCCCATATTCTTTGATGTTTATATTGTATCGTTTTTGTTAAAGATAGCCTGATATGATCCTCTGCTCGTGTCTTTGATCAAAAATAGTTTGTGTGAATATTTGTATATTTCTATGAGAAAAGATCAAAAAGATTTTAAGTTTATGCATAGTTCAATTTTATTCAGAAAAGCCAAAAATATTTGTGTTTAACCTTCCTGAATTGTGTTTAAATCCTCCTGATTGAATATTTTAATCTTGTTCGTTATTTGACTTGAAAAACTTTATAAATTTGAGTTGAAAGTTTGTGCACTTAAGGGTTTGTACGTACTTGTAAGTGCGCATGAAGTAAGCCCTGTGTACTTAATAAGTACGCAAGAGTTAAGTCTTGCGCACTTGTAAGTACGCAAGAGTTAAAGCGTGCGCACTTGTAAGTACGCACGACCTTTTTGCGTGGGATATATAAACTGGACTTAGAAAATTTTCAGAACTTCATCACTTTCAAACCGGTTCAAATTCCCTCCGACTTTTACTCAAAAATCAAAGTGTTCCTAAACCGATTTTTCGTCCCGTTGCTAGTTTCATCACTTCATTACAATCAATCGGTGAGAAACTAGGATTAATCCATCCACATAATCACTTAGTATGGACCGATTTCGACTGAAAAAAAATGATTTGGGTTTAAATGGACAAATTAATGGTTGTTTTGATAATTCTTGATAACTAAAAATTGTATAGAACCCGTGCTAGACCCTTAATCGTGCATTTTAGTCTTTGATTTTGTCCTTGACCTTGAATGTGAACCGACAGCGTCGTCGATCGACTTTTAGGTCAAAAATTGGTCAAGATAAGCAGTGTTTTTGGTATTGATGTTGGTCACATAGGGTAGAATCATTGATTCCGACCTAGTGGCGACCTAATCTACCAGATTTTTGAACATCAGTTAAACTTTTCAAATTTCTGGAATTTTCGCCAAGTGTAGTTCTTGCGCACTTAGCAAGTACGTAAGAAGCAATTCATGCGTACTTGTTAAGTACGCAAGAGGAAATTCCTGTGTACTTGCTAAGTACGCAGGACCAACACTTGGCAAAAATTTCTAAGTCTGAAATTTCAGTTCAAAGAGTAATTGCTATACTGAGTCATGTTCATTCATTTCCAATGATACTTGTTGTTCTGATTATGTTTTCTGTGTGTTTTTGCAGATTATGGCTCTGGCGTTTACTAACGAATTCAACCTGTTAGCTAACACTGAACCAGAATGGAAGGGTGCAACACTACAATATAGAGAAATAGTTGATTTCTTGAATCGTTCAAGAATCAGCTACGCTATTTCTGCTGACCCGATCGTCTCAAGACCCTATCTGGAGCAGTTTTGGGAGACAGCGGAGCATGACTGCACGGTAACCCCCATTGTTATAAGGGCTACCGTTGTTGGTCATGCTATCGCCTTTTCTAAAGATTCTATTAGAAGGGTCCTTCAATTCAGAGATCTCTCGACCGACCCGACAGCCTATCCAGACTACTTTGTGGACGGCTGTTGGAGACAAAGAATGGGTTATGTTGGTGCGAGAGACTATGCTTCATATAAGAAGATGTGGGTGTTAGACTAATGGAGATACTTCGCCCACGTCATGATCATGTGCATCTCATCAAGGAAAGCTGGAAAGGATGCCACGGGTCATGACCTTGCAACAGCCATGGTTGGCCTATCTCTCAATAAGGGCTACAACTTCTCCCGCTACATATTCAAAGCCATCAATGACCATATCAACATGGCGGAGAGGTTTAAGTTCTTATTATACCCTAGGTTTGTGCAACTTTTGATTAACGACGCGTTGCCAAACCTACCTGCTATAGGGGAGAGACTGCAAGTGAAGAGGGTGGACAAAAGAGTGTACGCACAATTCTTAAAGCCACGCAGTGTAGAACCTACCCCTGTGCATACAGAACTCTTTGGCCACCTCATCAATGAAGCATATGTGGCACCAGGTGACTGGAGATGGTATAGTCACGATTCGGAGCCTGAATTGAGTGAACACTCTGATGAACAACAGCAACAACAAGCGTAGGAAGTGGAAAGTGATGATGGATCGTCTGACAATGGAGACAAAGAAGGAGGAAATGATGGTGCTGAGGGATCCGACTCGGAAGAGACAGAGTCAGATTCTTCTGATTCCGATGATGCACCATCGCAGGTACACCCAAGGAGAACGACAAAGGTGACCCTACCTGAGTGGTCCTCCAAGAGAAAGCGACGGTCTTCTAGCAGCGAATATGAGCCAGACTCTGACTCTGACGCTGCTATACAGAGACAACGACGAGAAAGCATTCACAAAAACAGGGGCGATAGGCAACAGCTTTCTATCCCCAGTGAGGTGGAGGCTCAGCAGCAAGTACAAGTTTCAGCTGCAAGTTCTGATTCAGCCTCAACCCAACCTTCACAACAACTATATCGTAGGAGGAGGAGGCCACAGGTGCAACTTGACGTGGTCGTCACTTCAATCACAGAGGTGATTCCTGTGATAGTGACCCTCCCTACCACATCTGCTCAGGTGGCGGTGACTACTCCAATTCTCACGGAGTCAGTCACCATCACCCCTACCATAACTCCTACAACCCTCATCACATCCTCAATCCCAACAACCACCATTAAGCCTTTCAGTCAACCCTTCAATTATGGAGATTTCACACAAGGGTTTGACTTCGATACCATCTTCTCCTCCCCTATTCACAATGCCGAGGCGTCATCATCCAGACATCCTGATCCGAATGCTGCAAGGATAGATGTGCTGGAAACCCAAGTTGCTGGATTACTGGAGACTATTCGGAAATCAAAGGAGGAGTCTGATGCTCAACAAGCACAGATTAATTCTTTGGTAGACGAAGTTAGAATCCTACGTAGCCAGAGAACGGGGACTGATGAAAGACTGAAGAACGTCATGGCCCAGAACAAGCTCCTAATCAAGACAAATGAAATGATTCTGGGTCACAGATCGTCCTTGGAGCTGAGGTTTGATACTCAAAGGAAAGAGCATGAGCTGATGGTCAAACTAATTGCTGATCTGACCAAGAAGCTTGATGCTTAGGGGGAGAGAGAAAGAGAAAGAGAAAGAGAAAGTGAATGAGAATGAGAAAGAGAAGGAGAAAACCACTGGTGATGAGGCTTGTCATCCTGTTGACTTGACTAAGGATGAAGACAAAGACAAGGATCCCGAAGCCGGTCCTAGTGGAGGTGAGCACCAAGCTTTAGCAATTGTGCCCATCTCTGCTATTCCAATGGCTCAGGGGGAGTCTACTCATCAAGAGGGTGGTGATACCTCTAGTGGTGGTGGTGGTGACAAAGGAAAGTCAGTGGCTGAAGTGCTTAAGGACTTGCTAAGTGCGCAGGCATCAAGTCTTGTATAAATAGGATAGGTTGACAGAAGTTAAGTACATGGACATACGCAGTCATAGTTGCAAATACGCAAATTGTAATCTCAATACTTCTCTCTATAACCTTCAAGTGTTTATAAAAGAAAGAACGTTTAAAGTGATTCTCCTGTTGGTTTACTTTGTGTTGTTTGACTCTCCACCTAGTCACGGGCATTCTGCACCCGGTCCGACTAGTAGACTCACTTGCATGTGATGATCCGCCACACCCGAGGGACCTACAAAACCCATTCGTACTTTACCTCCTTCCGAGTCAACTTTATCAACAGCGAAGCTATTTTCGAGAAATCCTAGATGAATCTCCGATAGTAGCCTGCCAATCCCAAGAAACTGCGGATTTTAGTTGGCGTCTTAGGAATATTCCATTCCCTTACCGTCATTATCTTTGCTGGGTCAACCATAATGCCGTTCGTGTTAATGACGTGACCTAGGAATTGGACTTCCCTAAGCCAGAACGCACATTTGGAGAACTTAGCATACAACTTCTACTTCTTCAGAGCTTCCAATACCTCCTTTAAGTGACACGCGTGATCACCATCATTCTTGGAGTAGATGAGGATATCATCGATGAACACGATTACCGATCGATCCAGCATTGGTCGACAAACTCTATTCATCAAATCCATGAACGTTGCGGGGGCGTTCGTCAATCCAAAAGACATTACGCGGAACTCGAAATGTCCATAACGCGTGCGAAATGCAGTTTTCGGTATGTCTTCTTCCCTCACCTTCAACTGATGGTACCCGGATCGAAGGTCGATCTTTGAGAACCAACTTGCGCCATGCAATTGATCGAACAGGTAGTCGATCCTTGGCAAAGGGTACTTGTTCTTCACCGTTCGTTTGTTCAACTGTAAGGCCCCAAACCCGGGAGGCCTTAGTAGTTGGATTTACTCATTTACAAACAGTTCTTAAACTTGAATATCAAAATAACGCAGCGGAAAATACTTCATTAAAACATAACCATTACATTGTTTAACATGCGGAAGCGTAACATAGTCTATTACATAAACATAACATAATCTAATCATAACAGGATGCCAGTCTTCATGTCATCCGGGTAACTCATCAAGCCGCCCAGCATCATCTTCTATCATCGTAACCTGCCATAACCTGAATGTGAATACTAAAAAGTCAGCTACGCTGGTGATTTCTAGTTTTAACATAAAACTTTAACTTCAAATAATTTGCCAAAAACATAACTTCACACTTCATTTAATAAAAAGCGTACGTAAAATAATGCAATAACAAAACAAAACACTTCATAAACATAAGTCAACGAACATATCGAATCTGCGCCTTCTCGTAACCGTCAAATCCAAACGTCACATACTGGCTGAATAACCTAAAGATCACCACCACTAGGCCCATCAATCACCGTACTGTCCTTCGGGTGAAGAATTCCTAGGGCCCGATACTTAGGTTATTCAACACTACTTCAAGCATGGCATCACAAGGATGACATGTACCAAACTTCAAGCACTGCACCCCGTAAGGCGCAAGTACCAAACTTCACTCACGGCTACCTCATAAGGTAAATCGTATCAAACTTCAAGGATCACGATAATCCCCTTGGTGACCGTCATCATCCCAGTTGTACAACAGTTGGCCAGCCACAAAGGCCCCTAAAAGGTAAAGGCCCATAACATACTTCCCATACCCATAACCTTCATTCCCTAAGTAATATTGGCAGATTCGTTCGTTTGTGACTTTAGTAAACATTCACCTCTTTTACTTCAAAACTTCAGTTAAAGCATTCGTACGTTTTATTAAAAACCATTCCTTCATTCATAAACTTCATTTGGCAAAATATTTCATAAAACACTTCTTTCATAACCCTTCCTTCCAAAACATAGTTCATAAACATCATTTTATAAAACGTCACATACAACATTCATAAACATCGTTTTATAAAATAGTCACATCGTTACGTATGCACACCAGCCCAAAAACATTATTAAAACATTTAAAAGAGGGCTTCTAGAACTCACCTTATAAGCTAGTCTCGGTTGTCCTAAACAAAGGCCCAACAACGTCACTTCCGATCTGAATTGATTAGTTAAATACACATCAGACCCAATCCCGACTCTAACGGTTTATCCTTCTAAACATATTGACTTTACTTAACCAGCCTGATGCCTGCGCACTTAACAAGTGCACATGGCCTTGTTCTTGCGTACTTAATAAGTGCACAGACTTTGCTTCATGCGTACTTGATAAATACGCAGTACCTTCTTCATGCGTACTTGATAAGTACGCAGGATCCTCTTCTTGCCTACTTGGTAAGTACGCAGGATCATCTTCATGCGTACATGATAAGTACGCACGAACTGCTTCTTCGCAAAAACCCTAACTTTCGCCTTCGGGTCTGATCACGTCAAGATCCCGAACTTGTTTACTTCAAAACGTTTGCTTTCCATTAAGGAACTCAAATCTATGTTTATCTTTCAGTTTTATCCGTGAAAACGTTACCTTTTCACCCAAAACTCGAAAAACTCAAAAACGAACAAAAACTCAGATTTAGGCCCGATCGTTACCTGAATCGAGTTTATGATCCGGAGGTTCTTTTCACGAGCTATGGAGCAACACTTTGCTGAAATCTCAGGTCGATCTGCCAACTTTCTCTCTCTACGGTTTCTCTCTCTAGAACTTGCAAATGAGAGAAATGATGGAGACCTAAGCTATTTATAGGGGAGGCTCCCCTATGTTCGCTCCTTCTGGCCCGTCGGCCCGCCAGGCCCCGGCCCATCATGCCTCGTTCGTTCATTTCGTCATTTTAACTGTCGTTTTATTTTTTTGAGATATTACAAGTCTACCCCCCTTACAATAGGTTTCGTCCCCGAAACCTATCAAAAGTCAAATAAATGAGGGTACGACTCCCTCATTTCCTTCTCCGTTTCCCAAGTCGCTTCCGATCCCTTTCGATGTTTCCATTGGTCTTTAACCAATTGGATAATCTTATTACGTAAACACTTCTCCTTCTTGTCTAAGATGGCCACGGGTTCTTCGATGTAATTAAGGCTGTTGTCGACCTCGATGTCAGTAAGTGGTACGTGAGCTGATTCATCCGCCAAACACTTTCGCAAGTGTGATACATGGAAGGTAGGATGAATCCCACTTAACTCATTAGGCAACTCTAACCGATAAGAGACTTCACCAACCCGTGCCATTATCCTGAATGGTCCGACAAACCTCGGACTTAACTTTCCTCTCTTCCTGAATCGTATGATTCCCTTCCAGGGTGACACTTTCAACATTACTCTGTCCCCAACATCAAACTTAATAGGCCTTCGTCGTTTATCCGCATAGGACTTCTGACGATCTTGTGCGGCCTTCATTCGTGCTTTGATTTGATCAAACCTTTCCGATGTTTCTCTTACGACTTCAAGACTTCCTAATTCCTTCTGTCCAATCTCACCCCAACAAACCGGGGTCCTACATCTTCTCCCATACAACATTTCGTAAGGCGGCATGCCTATCGTTGTGTGATGACTATTGTTGTAGGAGAATTCGGCTAACGGCAGATGACTGTCCCAACTGCCGCCAAAATCGATAATACAAGCGCGAAGCATATCCTCCAAGGTCTGAATGGTCCTTTCGGACTGACCATCCGTTTGTGGGTGGTATGCCGTGCTAACATTGAGTCTCGTGCCCATCGCCTCGTGAAATCTTTTCCAGAACCTCGATGTGAATCGTGTGTCCCGGTCAGACACGATCATCAAAGGCATCCCATGTCGTGCTACTACTTCGTTAATAAACACTTCTGCTAACCTTTCCGACGAGAACGTCTCGCGAATAGGTAGGAAATGAGCACTTTTCGTTAAACGGTCCACAATTACCCAAATGGTATCAAGACCTTTAGCTGTGCGAGGTAGCTTGGTTATGAAGTCCATGGTAATGTTTTCCTACTTCCATTCCGGTATATCATGTGGTTGAATCTTTCCATACGGTTTCTGGTGTTCGGCCTTTACTTGCGAGCAAGTCAAACACTTGCTTACGTACTTTGTCACTTCATATTTCATTACAGGCCACCAGTATTCATTCCTTAGGTCTTGGTACATTTTATTGGTACCAGGATGGATAGAGTACCGAGACTTATGAGCCTCATCCAAGATTTTGGTTCTAAGCTCGCCACCCATAGGAATCCATACCCGTCCAAAACGTGTCCTAACACCAAGGCCAACCACCCTTAGGTCTTGGTATATTCCAACTTGTCCTGTTGGCCAACCATCCTTTTCTTCTTTATGTTTTCTTTTTTAAGTGAGCCTTTTCAATTTCCCTCATCACATCTGATGTTACCACCAACTGGCAAGCTTTCACTCTAATAGGAGTAGGCACATCCTTTCGGCTTAGAGCGTCAGCCACCATGTTTGCCTTTCCAGGATGGTATATTATTTCACAGTCATAGTCTTTCAACAGTTCCAACCATCGCCTCAGCCTCATATTAAGTTCCTTTTGTTTGAAGAAGTACTTCAAACTTTTGTGGTCGGAGTGAATAGTAAACTTCACCCCGTAAAGGTAGTGCCTCCATATTTTTAATGCGAATACGAATGCAGCAAGTTCCAAATCGTGAGTCGGATAATTAGCTTCGTGAATCTTCAACTGCCGTGACGCATACGCGATCACTCTCCCGCGTTGCATCAACACGCATCCCAATCCCTGACCCGAAGCGTCAGAGTATATCACTAAGTCTCCATTGCCCTCGGGAAGGGCCAAAACTGGAGCTTAGGTTAGTTTCTCCTTCAATTCCTTAAACGCCTCATCCTGGGTCGAACCCCATTCGTACTTTACCTCTTTCCGAGTCAACCTTGTCAACGGCGAAGCTATTTTTGAAAAATTCTGGATGAATCTTCGATAGTAGCCTGCCAATCCCAAGAAACTGCGGATTTCAGTTGGCGTCTTAGGAATATTCCATTCCCTTACCGTCACTATCTTTGCTGGGTCAACCATAATGTCGTTCGGGTTAATGACGTGACCTAGGAATTGGAATTCCCTACGCCAGAATGCGCATTTGGAGAACTTAGCATTCAACTTTTCCTTCTTCAGAGCTTCCAATACTTCCTTCAAGTGACATGCGTGATCACCGTCATTCTTGGAGTAGATGAGGATATCATCGATGAACACGATTACTGATCGATCCAGCATTGGTCGACAAACTCTATTCATCAAATCCATGAACGCTGCGGGGGCGTTCGTCAATCCGAAAGACATTACGCGGAACTCGAAATGTCCATAACGCGTGCGAAATGCAGTTTTCGGTATGTCTTCTCCCCTCACCTTCAACTGATGGTACCCGGACTGAAGGTCGATTTTTGAGAACCAACTTGCGCCTTGCAATTGATCGAACAGGTCCTCGATCCTTGGTAAAGGGTACTTGTTCTTAACCGTACGTTTATTCAACTCGCGATAATCAATACACATTCTCATCGAACCGTCTTTCTTCTTCACAAACAACACCAGAGCACCCCACAACGAGATTCTCGGTTGGATAAATCCCTTTTCAAGTAACTCGTCTAGTTGTGCCATTAACTCATTCATCTCCACTGGTGCTAGTCGATATGGAGCCTTAGCGACGGGCTGGGCATCTGGTACTAAGTCGATTCGAAATTCGATCTCTCTGTCGGGTGGTATCCCAGGCAAATCCTCTGGAAACACCTCCGAGTACTCGCGTACCATGGGTACATCGTCTAGTTCCTTCAATTCCTTACACTCATCAATTACGTACACCAGATAAGCCTCGCATCCGCGCCTCAAGTAATATGCTGCCTAAATCATCGAGATGACGTTTGGCATCGGGGCGTCACGATCTCCAAAAACCTCGACTTTGCTACCATATAATTTGTGCTTTGAGCCTTGAGTCGGATTATCTTTCGTTTACATATAATTTGTGCTTCATTGGCAATTATCCAATCCATTCCTAACATGACATCAAACCCACCCAAAACCATGACAAACAACCTGACGGGAAATCTATGGCCTTCTATTTTTATCATGGAATTGTCAACTACATCAGTCACCCTCACAGTTCTACCCTCAACGGTTTCTACGCTAAAGGCCCTTTCTAATTTACTCACAGTGTACTTTACCTTTTTACAAAAAGTTGCAGATATAAAACTCTTACTGGCACCCGAATTGAATAACACAGATACAAAAGTGTTTTCAAGGATAAACGTACCTGACGCCACGTCGGGGTCAGCCCTGGCCTGGTCTTGCGTCAACGCTTACGCTCGAGTCTTTGCTCGGGGCCTCTCTTCTCTCTTCTTCGGGCCTTTCCCTTTTCCGGCTTCACCCATCCTGGGCTTGGTGCATTCCCGACTCATATGACCACTTTCCCCATAATTGTAGCATTTGAATCCTTGCGGGCATTCACGGGAATAGTGTCCGGTTTTGCTGCATTTAAAGCACAGGTTTGATCCTAGCCGACATTCACCCGCATATCTTACCCCACATTTTCCACAGACTGCAGTCTCGCCTACCCTGTCCTGTTTGTCCCGAGCCCCAAACATCCCACCCGATCGCTTAGCGGGAAAACTCAGCTTCTTCTTAGGCTCTTCAATGGCAACGACATTCAGCGCTAGATCATCAAATACCACACCGCTCAGTTCTACTACCGAATCATAGGTAGTAGGGGCGTTTGCCTTAACATAGGTGCGGACCTGGTTCGGGAGTCCTTGAATGTAACATGCAATCTTTCTTTCCTCAGTTGTGACAAGATGTGGCACCAGACGTGCCAGTTCATTGAATCGGGTTGTGTACTGCCAGTGCGTCATGATTCCGGCCTTCAAACCCAGAAATTCCCTCTCTACCTTCTCAATCTCGTTCCTTGGGCAGAAATTCTTGATCACCAAAGTTTTCAAGTCAGCCCACATCATCGCATCTACAACCTCGCTCCCTTTTGCTTGACGTACACCTTCCCACCAATGGGATGCATCCTCTCTCAAGGAGTTAGCAGCAAATTTTACAAATTGATCCGTTCGACATTCGCTCAGACGAATGGCAGCTTCCATACGGATAACCTAATCAAACGTAGCCATCGCGTCTTTCTTTCCAGTGAGGACCGTGAGTCACATGCTTTAAACGACTTGTAGTCGCATCCGCGTGCAGGCGGTGCGTTGTCAGTCTCGTTGTTCTGGGCACCAGTTGCCGCGCGACCCACCTTCCCCATTAACCTTCTTCAATGCTTCAGCTAACAGACCTGGCAGAGAAGTCTTCATCAACTCGGTGAACTCTCGAGCTATAGCTGCTCTCACTTCTGGTTCAAAAGTGAAAGGTTGTTCTTCAACAAGTGTCTTCTCAGTTCCATGCACACTAACCGCCAGTTCTGTGTGAACACTTCCTTCTTCACTATACTCTTGGCGCGCAGAGGGTCCTGCCACGCCCACCATTTCGACCGCCGGTACGACCGCCGGTACGACCACCGGTACGGCCCCCACCACGTCTTCTGTTTCCTCTCCTTGCCATTTCGTTCTATAAGACAAGGAATCCAATGTCATCACGCTAGTTAACAAATAAAATCCAACAAGCACTGTAAGATGTTAATATACACTGGCCATCTGCAATTAACCATTACACTACCTTTCGATTTTTATTTGACCACCATTCTGATTCCATCAGAACACAAGTCCTTACCCTTTCTAAGGCATACTATATATGTAAATATGTATACTACCTTCATACCTGATGCTGTGGCTCGAGTTACCCGTACAGGCATCCGCTTTCGGTCCCATTCACAGTTTAAGTTCAGACACTGGGAGTGTCCGAATCTCTCAAACTATTGCTCTGATACCAACTTGTAAGGCCCCAAACCCGGGAGGCCTCACTTGTTGGATTTACTCATTTACAAACAGTTCTTAAACTTGAATATCAAAATAACGCAGCGGAAAATACATCATTAAAACATAACCATTATATTGTTCAACATGCGGAAGCGTAACATAGTCTATTACATACACATAACATAATCTAATCATAACGGGATGCCAGTCTTCATGTCATCCGGGTAACTCATCAAGCCGCCCAGCATCGTCTTCCATCATCGTAACCTGCCTTAACCTGAATGTGCATACTAAAAAGTCAGCTACGCTGGTGAGTTATAGTTTTAACATAAAACTTTAACTTCAAATAATTTGCCAAAAACATAACTTCACACTTCATTTAATAAAAAGAGTACGTAAAATAACGCAATAACAAAACATAACACTTCATAAACATAAGTTAACGAACATATCGAATATGCGCCTTCTCATGACCTTCAAATCCAAACGTCACATACTGGCTGAATAACCTAAAGATCACTACCACTAGGCCCATCAATCACCGTACTGTCCTTCGGGTGAAGAACTCCTAGGGCCCGATACTTAGGTTATTCAACACTACTTCAAGCACGACATCACAAGGATGACACGTACCAAACTTCAATCACTGCACCCCGTAAGGCGCGAGTACCAAACTTCAAGCACTGCACCCCGTAAGGCGCAAGTACCAAACTTCAAGCATGACTACTCCGTAAGGTAAATCGTATCAAACTTCAAGGATCACGATAATCCCCTTGGTGACCGTCATCACCCCAGTTGTACAATAGTTGGCCAGCCACAAAGGCCCCTAAAAGGTAAAGGCCCATAACATACTTCCCATACCCATAACCTTCATTCCCTAAGGAATATTGGCAGATTCGTTCGTTTGTGACTTTCGTAAACATTCACTTCTTTTACTACTCCAGTTAAAGCATTCGTACGTTTTATTAAAAATCATTCCTTCATTCATAAACATTTCATAAACTTCATAAACTTCTTTTGACAAAATATTTCATAAAACACTTCTTTCATAACCCTTCATTCCAAAACATCGTTCATAAACATCATTTTATAAAACGTCACATACAACATTCATAAACATCGTTTTATAAAATAGTCACATCGTTACGTATGCACACCAGCCCAAAAACATTATTAAAACATTTAAAAGAGGGCTTCTAGAACTCACCTTATAAGCTAGTCTCGGTTGTCCTAAACAAAGGCCCAACAACGTCACTTCCGATCTAAATTGATTAGTTAAATACACATCAGACCCAATCCCGACTCTAACGGTTTATCCTTCTAAACATATTGACTTTACTTAACCATCCTGATGCCTGCGCACTTAATAAGTGCGCAGGGCCTTGCTCTTGCGTACTTAATAAGTGCACAAACTTTGTTTCATGCGTACTTGATAAATACACAGTACCTTCTTCATGCGTACTTGATAAGTACGCATGACCCTCTTCATGCGTACTTGATAAGTACACTGTGACAATCCGGACTTTTCCAGTTAACTTTGTTAACAAAATCCCGTTAAAGTTAACTTAATTAACTTAACTCAAACCTCAGGGACTAATCCTGGCAATAATCCAAACCTAAACTCTACGGACTAGTATTGTAATACCCCTAAAGTTGATTGTCGACTTTTCAAAAAGTCAAAATCCCAATCCTATTGACTTTTGATAAGTCGAATTAACATTCTTAACCTAGTTCAAACCACAAGGGTCAATTATGCCAATTCCTAAACTTATGAACCTAAAACAGAGGGACCAAACCAGTAATTAGACTATTCTTGATTTTGTTGACTTTTAGAAAGTCAAAAGCGCGATTTTTTATCAAATTCAAATCCTACATTCGTTTTTCTGTTTGATTTTGTAACCGATAAACACGTTTCTGCCATAAACGATCATGAATGAACACTTAACATAATCATTATACGCGAATTAAACTCTAATTATGTGTAATTAACTCGTAACCGCCGACCCTCTTCATGAACACATCAAATTCGAATAATTCACCTGTTAATTTCACAATTGAACACTCTTCACACGACAAACGAATTCCTCTGAAGCTTATACGCGCATCAATTTGCCCGGAGCAAGAACCAGTGACACCAGAGACCAAACCATACTCGATCGGCACTTGTTTTACTCGATCACCATCAATCCGGCACCAATTCAGGTAACCAAATACACCCTCACCTTCGTTTTCATCTGTTTAGTGAAAGCCCTATCAATCCCAGGGCTTAAAATATCGAATCAAACCAATCCCGTATCTAGGGTTTATATCATAAATCGATTTGGGGGTTTTGATCCTAAACCTAGCCTCAATAAAATTAAATCACATAGTCAGGTTAAAAATCTTTTCTTTATTAAAAAGCCCTATACTAATTTGAACTCGTAACATCGAATTTTTAAAGATCCAGAACCTAGGGCTCATCACAAACCGATTTAATCGAACCCTACTCTAAACCCTGTTTTAATACAATTAAAGCATACCATTTGACTCGAAATCATCTGTATAATGAAAGCCCTCTATCAATTTAATCTGATATCATCGAATTGTTCGTAATCCGGAATCTAGGGTTTATACATAATCTATTTTGGGGCTTTTGATACTAAACGCATCCTTAATGAAATTAAACTACACCCACAGATTCGCAATGTTTTAATAAGTAAAAGCCCCATGATTTCATCAGTTTCTAACATCAGGTTCGTTCGATTTGATTCTGAGTTCTAAACTAGGATTACACCGAATTTTGTTGCGATAGCCTAGCGGCTGGACTGGTTAAAGCGATGTGTCTGTGTGGGAGAGACCCGGGTTCGAGTCCGGGCTCCCACATTCTTTTTTTAAACAATTTTCTGGAATACTAAATTAATAAAAAATCAAATCTTTTAATATTATATCATTATATAAATGGGTGTTAAACCAGAAAACAACCCATAGGCTCGGGATTTAAATATTTTGTTTATTTTTATAAATTATAACTATTTTTATAAATTGTGCACTTTTATTATTAATAAGTAAAAAAAATAATATATTTATATTATTTTTAAACCGTAAACGCGTGTAAAATAATATGTTTATATTATTTTCGAATTGTGACTCGTATTATTAAATAATATATATTTATATTATTTCAAATCATTTTTATATAACACCGTGGACCAATCAAGACTAAATAATAATTAGTTATGTTAACCACTCGTATATATATATATATATATATATATATATATATATATATATATATATATATATATATATATATATATATATATATATATATATATATATATATTGTTATTTACGTCGTTCGTCGCGTAAAGTAATTCCTAAACCCGTGGACACGTTCGTCCACTCTCGTTTGTTAGAGCGGTTCTTTAAGACGTTCTTTCCTTGTCACGGTCACAACTCCCTTTATCGTTCCTAATTTATATATTTATAATTCTAGGACATTCATAGGTCTTTTGATACTTACACTCGTGGTTCCAAACTTACTTCTAGTGTGAACTACCTTCAACGCCAAGCAGGTGAGTTTCACGTCCCCTTTTTACTGCTTTTAACTTGGGGGAGAAAACATGCTTAAACTGATTTTAGATTTCGTATTTCATATACTATCAATGTTAAAGCTAAGTGTAACATGCTATCACAGAAAGTCCTCATCTTATTTCGAACCGTTAATATGGATCTTAGCGAGGTAATGTTTAGTAGTACTACTGGGTTTGACAAATCCCACCCGCGTTAGTCGCGCTAACTCGATCGGATATCGAACGGGTGAAATGTTAGCCTATTCACATGGCCAGTATTGATAGAACCTGGCAGGAGGCAATAAACAAACAGTCAGTTTCGGTTGCGAGCACTTGAGCTAAAACATGAACATAGGTTAGCTACCTATAGATACATATTGAATGATCGTAAATCTGGTAACGTTTACTCATTTATTTGAAACCTGTGAACTCACCAACCTCGTGTTGACACTTTTTCTTACATGTTTTCTCAGGACGCTAAGCTAAGACACAGGTGCACGTTAGGGCATGCATGGGATTCAACTGCTTTGCTTTGTGTCTATTTATGTTGATTGAATTATTTTAATGTACTTTGTTTGGTTGGACGTTTGGACTTTTGGACTTTGGTTTTGGGCGCGTGTATTTTGCGCATTTACTTTCTTTACGCTTCCGCATTGATACTCTGATTTAAAAGATATTTTCATTTTGAGTCCCATGTAGAGTCGTTCAATGTAACTAGTGTCTGAGATCCTGGTTTGTCACTTCCCAAACGGTAATACTCCGTTAGTTGAAATTGGGGGTGTGACAGATTGGTATCAGAGCCATTGGTTATAGAGAACTAGGATTGCATACTAGACTATAGCCTCACACATTAGTTACATGTCATTTGGATGTTTGGCACTTATACAAATTGTTGCAGGATCATGTCGTCAACACCACCTCCATCACCTAACGCATCAGGGCATAAGGAACCTGTACCCTCATCCCCGGAGCCCAAAAGGCGCCGGACTACCTCAATTGAGCAAGGCGAACCAAGCAACGCACGGGCATTGGAGTATGCTCTCAATTGGGATATGTACCCACATATGATCCAAAGGTGGATCGAAATGGGAGATGTTCCATCACCGTACTTTGCATCCACATCTTCATCGTCTACACTGCCTAGCTTACCATGTACCATGGAACAAGCCTTCGCAGCATTTGTGTCCTATATGTTAAAGGAATTAAGTTTTGTACAAGATGCCACCGAGGAGATACCTAAACTCCTGGAGAATGGAACACAAGTGGAAAAGAATAGGGTAGGAATAGAAGATTTGACTACCGAACTAGCTGCAACGGACCATGTCCACAACCTTTTAGTGAATCGTGTAGCACACCTAGAGACGAGGGCTGACATTATGGATGATGATATGCAAGGAGTTCTGGAGAGATTAGCTGCTATGGAAGCTCAGCTACATGTGGCTAACCACACTGCTGAAGGCCTTCAAGAGAGGGTGGCTCACTTGGAAGCCCAACTGCAAGCGGCCCTACACCCGGAAGACATTCCAGTATCTGACGATGAGGAGGAACCCTTTGAGGAAGAGCTCTTTGAGGAGGAGCCCTTCGAGGAGGAACCCTTAGAGGGGGAACCAGCTGAGGAAGAGCCAGTGGAGATTGATGATGCACAGTCATATGTCTCTTCTAATGACGAGGATATTTGAGGATCTTCCTATTCTATCTTCCTTTTCATGTTTGTTTTTGCTTATGTTATTTCCCTTTTCAAACCTAGATGGGTAAGGTTGTTCCCATCCAATAAAAGCATGAGAAGTTTAATATTTGAGTTATTTATTTTGTAGCCTTACAATTTATTTAATTTTCAAAATATTAGATGTTGTATATCTTACTCGTACCTGAATAATGTTTAATATGCGATATATTTCTCATTACTTTTCATTTGTGATTGTGAAGAATCATGTATGGGAGAGGACGAGGAGGCCGTACCGGTGGTCGTGGTACCATCAACATGACGGTAACAGAACTAGCAGCTTTGATAAACAATAGTGTGGCAGAGGCCATAGCAGCACAGAATGCTGCAGGTAAATGCTTTCAACTATTGACTAGTAGTGTCAATCCCTTTTCCTAAAGATATCTTTCTAAACTCTATAATTCCAATTCAATTCGTATTTCTAATTCCAGGCCAGCAAAATCAACAGCCAGCCTGCACTTTCAAGGCATTCATGGACTGCAAGCCCCACACCTTTAGTGGAGCTGAAGGAGCAGTTGGATTACTTCGCTGGTTTGAGAAGGTTGAATCAGTAATAGCCATGTGCAACTGCCCCGTGGCTAACCAAGTGAAATTTGCTGCTGGAACTTTGGAAGGCCCGGCCCTAACATGGTGGAATGCCCAAGTGCAAATGTTGGGACTAGCAATGGCAAATGGACTCCCGTGGGAGGAATTTAAAACCATGATGAAAGAAGAATACTGTCCACGAGATGAAATTCAAAAGCTAGAAGGAGAGTTCTGGAACCTTAAGATGGAGGGTTCAGAAATTGAACTCTACACCACCCGTTCACACGAACTTGCCACCATGTGCCCACATATGGTGACTCCGGATTACAAACGGATTGAACTATACATTGGAGGTTTGGTACCTCAAATTCAAAGCATGGTGACCTCATCCAACCCTACCACCATCCAACAGACCATCAGACTTGCTCACAAATTGACCGACCAGGCAGTGACACAGGGAACTTTACCCCCAAGAGGTTCAATTGCTAAACCCACCGACAGCCACAAACGCAAGTTCGATCACCATTCCAACACTCACAACCACTCCAACTCCCACTCCAAGGGACCCCAACCCAATCAGCAACAGTTTAACCAACAGCAACAACAACAACAATCAGTCGACCTCTTCTGGCCAAAACCAGGGTGGTTATGCGGGAAAGTCCCCGAAGTGTAACAAGTGTAACTTACACCACTTTGGGTTCTGCAATCGTTGCCAGAGGTGCGGTAAAATAGGCCATGCTGCTAAGGACTGCAGGGGTGAATTACAAACTAAACAACCCTTTCAACAACCAGGGTCTACTAGGGCTTGCTTTTAGTGTGGAAAGGAAGGGCATATTCGGAAGAACTGTCCTCAGCTGAAGAAAGGGGGTAATGGAAATCACAACCCTAACCACAATAACATTGGGAATGGTGGTAATAATGGCAATGGGGGAGGAAATGGTGCGAAGGGACGAGCCTTCGTACTAGGATCTGGAGAAGCCCGTTACGACCATAATGTGGTTACCGGTAAGTTCCTTGTAAATAATTTCTTTGCTTCTGTCCTTTTTGACACCGGTGCTGATAGAAGTTTTATATCTAAGAAATTTAGTAATGTGATAAAAGGAACTTCATCTCTATTAGAAGATAAGTATACAATAGAGATAGCCGACGGTCAAATAATTGAGGCAACTCACATACTTAAGGGATGTAAACTTGAGCTAGCTACACATACATTTGATATCGACCTTATGCCGATCATACTTGGTAGTTTTGATATAATTGTTGGTATGGATTGGCTATCTAAAAACCAAGCTGAAATTATATGTAGTGAGAAGATTGTACGTGTGCCTCTCTCAAATGGGGAAATCCTTTCCATCCAAGGCGAAAGAGTTGGTGCAGTCATGGGCATTATATCCTTCATGAAAGCACAAAAATGTCTTCGAAAGGGGCATACGGCTATTTTGGCCCTTGTTGCTGAACAGCCGTCAGAAGAGAAGAAGATCGAAGATATTCCCGTTGTGCGTGAATTTTTGGAAGTATTTCCCGAGGATCTGCCCGGTCTGCCACCACACCGTCAGGTTGAATTCCAAATTGACCTAGCACCCGGAGCAGCACCGATTGCTCGGGCACCTTATCGATTAGCACCCAGTGAATTGCAGGAACTGTCCACTCAGTTGCAAGACTTATTAGATAAAGGTTTCATCCGACCTAGTTCATCACCGTGGGGAGCTCCGGTATTATTTGTCAAGAAGAAGGACGGTACGTTCCGTATGTGTATTGATTACCGAGAGCTGAACAAAGTTACAATCAAGAACCGCTACCCTTTACCTCGTATCGATGACCTTTTTGATCAACTCCAAGGATCAAGTTTCTATTCCAAAATAGACCTTAGGTCCGGCTATCATCAGTTAAGAGTCCGAGAAGAAGATATCTCTAAAACTGCATTCAGGACAAGGTACGGCCATTACGAATTTATGGTCATGCCTTTCGGTTTAACCAACGCACCCGCGGTATTCATGGACCTCATGAACCGTGTGTGTAAGCCTTACCTTGACCAGTTTGTTATCGTTTTCATCGATGACATCCTTATTTATTCCAAGAACGAGGAAGAACATGAAGAACATCTGCGTCTAATTTTGGAACTACTTAAGCAAGAGCAACCTTATGCTAAGTTTTCCAAATGTGAATTTTGGATTCGAGAGGTTCAATTTCTAGGGCATGTGGTAAATGAAAAAGGGATACATGTCAACCCGTCCAAAATAGAAGCCATCAAGAATTGGGCAGCACCGACGACTCCGACTGAAGTGCGACAATTTCTGGGATTGGCTGGATATTACCGTCGTTTTATCAAAGGATTTTCAAAGATTGCACAACCTCTCACCGCCCTAACTCAAAAAGGAAAAGCTTATAATTGGGGCGATAACCAAGAATCAGCTTTCCAACACCTGAAACAGAAACTTTGCAGTGCACCTATTTTAGCTCTTTCGGAGGGAACCGATGATTTTGTGGTGTATTGTGATGCATCCATCCAAGGCTTGGGTTGTGTCTTAATGCAACGCGAAAAGGTAATCGCATACGCTTCACGTCAGTTAAAGGTTCACGAGAAAAACTACACCACTCATGACCTAGAGTTGGGAGCAGTAGTTTTTGCACTTAAGATATGGAGACATTACTTGTACGGTACCAAATGCACCATCTACACCGACCACAAGAGCCTCCAGCACATCTTCGAGCAGAAGGAGTTGAACATGCGACAACGTCGTTGGGTTGAACTTTTAAATGATTACGACTGTGATATCCGGTATCATCCGGGTAAAGCTAACGTCGTGGCTGATGCACTAAGCCGAAAAGAAACGAAACCCAAACGAGTTCGAGCGTTACAACTCACTATTCACCCTGGATTGCCTGACAGAATCCGTAGTGCTCAACTTGAAGCCTTGAAAGAAGATAACCTACCGTTAGAAGGTACACGTGGCATGGAAGCACAACTTGAAGTAAAATCTGACGGAATTCGTTACTTTGTCGAACGAATATGGGTTCCAGTGTTCGGAAATTTAAGGGAATTAATCATGGATGAAGCTCATAAATCTCGTTACTCCATTCATCCGGGTTCCGATAAAATGTACCATGATCTAAAAGTACTATATTGGTGGCCGAAGATGAAGGCCGATATAGCTACTTATGTTAGTAAGTGTCTAACCTGCGCGAAGGTCAAAATTGAATACCAAAAACCGTCCGGTCTCCTGCAACAACCTGAAATTCCCATGTGGAAATGGGAACAAATATCCATGGACTTCATTACCAAATTACCCCGAACTCCTACCGGATGTGATACTATATGGGTAATTGTTGATCGCCTAACAAAATCTGCCCACTTCTTAGCCATCAAAGAAACTGACAAAATGGATAAACTCACTCAAGTATACTTGAAAGAAGTAGTCTCTCGGCACGGGGTGCCAATCTCTATTATTTCGGATCATGATGCACAATTCACTTCCCGTTTCTGGCAATCATTGCATAAAGCATTAGGCACGCGTCTAGATATGAGCATAGCATACCATCCTCAAACTGATGGCCAAACTGCACGTACTATCCAAACTCTGGAGGACATGCTACGAGCTTGTGTGATCGATTTCGGTAACACTTGGGAGTCTCACCTACCATTGGTGGAGTTCTCCTACAACAACAGTTATCACACTAGCATCAAGGCAGCTCCATTTGAAGCACTTTATGGGCGGAAATGCCGTTCTCCCATTTGTTGGACCGAGGTTGGGAATAGCCAACTCACAGGTCCTGAACTTGTATTTGAAACTTCCGAAAAGATCGTTCAAATTAGAAACCGTATGGCGGCAGCTCGTGATCGTCAAAAGAGCTATGCCGACAAGCGTCGTAAACCTTTGGAATTTCAAATAGGTGACATGGTCTTACTCAAAGTCTCACCTTGGAAAGGTGTCATTCGTTTCGGGAAACGAGGAAAACTGAATCCTCGTTATGTTGGACCTTTCAAAATATTAAAGAGAATCGGACCAGTCGCGTATCAACTGGACCTACCTGAAAGACTTAGTGGTGTACACAACGTCTTTCACGTCTCAAATTTAAAGAAAAGCCTAGCTGATGAATCACTCGCAGTTCCTCTGGAAGAACTACATGTTGATGAACAGTTACGTTTCATCGAAGAACCTGTGGAAATTATGGATAGGGAAGTTAAAACGTTAAAGCACAGTAAGATCCCTATTGTTCGAGTCCGTTGGAACTCGAAACGCGGACCAGAATTCACTTGGGAGCGCGAGGATCAGATGATGTGCAAATATCCTAATCTGTTCAAGCACCCCGCGTCAAATTCCTAAGGTACTATTTAATTTTCGGGACGAAAATTCTTTCAACTAGGGAATGATGTGAAACCCCAGGAAATTTTTTTTTAGTTATTTTAATTTTCGGGACGAAAATTCTTTCAACTAGGGAATGATGTGACAATCCGGACTTTTCCAGTTAACTTTGTTAACAAAATCCCGTTAAAGTTAACTTAATTAACTTAACTCAAACCTCAGGGACTAATCCTGGCAATAATCCAAACCTAAACTCCAGGGACTAGTATTGTAATACCCCTAAAGTTGATTGTCGACTTTTCAGAAAGTCAAAATCCCAATCCTATTGACTTTTGATAAGTCGAATTAACATTCTTAACCTAGTTCAAACCACAAGGGTCAATTATGCCAATTCCTAAACTTATGAACCTAAAACAGAGGGACCAAACCAATAATTAGACTATTCTTGATTTTGTTGACTTTTAGAAAGTCAAACGCACGATTTTTTTTATCAAATTCAAATCCCACATTCGTTTTTCTGTTTGATTTTGTAACGATTCTCAAAGGGGCACTCTCATCACCTTGAATTTCCAACGGTTCACCAGTCGGAGGTAGAAGACGAACTATCTTCTTATCGCACACAATCTCTGCATGATTCTTTGATAACCAATCCATGCCAATAACGACATCGAAACTTCCAAGTTCTACTGGTAAAAGGTCAATACTATACATACGATCTCCCAAACGCAAGGTACACTCACGAAAAACTTCGTCGGCTTCTATTAATTTTCCGTTAGCTAACTCTATAGAATACTTAACATCTAATTTACTTGATTTTGAGCTAAGAAAAGGCTCAAAGTTTTTGGAAACAAAACTTTTATCAGCTCCGGTATCAAATAAAATGTAAGCATAACGGTCATTTACGAGAAACGTACCGGTAACAACCGATGGATCCTTTCGTGCTTTCTTGGCCTCCATCACGAATGCTCTGCCACGATTTCCCTAGTTCTTCAGTTTTGGGCAATCCTTCCTAAAATGCCCTACAGTTCCACATTCAAAACATCCATGGTTCGATTCTTCTTTCTTCACACCCAATTTCACACGGCAGGTTTGGGCTTGATGTCCAAATTTGCCACAACGTTCACAGACGTTGCACTGACCAGTGTGAAAATAACCACATTTGTTGCACTTTGGGTTAGGACCCTGATACCTTCTTGTTTCCATGGTGTTGGCTGCATACATCCTTCCCTGATTCCTCCTTTTGTTCTGAGAGTTACTAGCATGACTCCCAGATCCTTCAGACCACTTACGCTTTCCTTCAGTTGGCAGTTTTCCTTTCTCAGTCGTTTTATCAACAACTTCCACTGGCTTCTTCCCTGAACCACTCTTCTTCAATGTCCCCATACGAACAGCATCGTCAGTCAGGGAGTGTGCTAATTGCACAGCACTCTGAATAGTCGTAGGGTTTGCTGACGTCACCATACTACGGATCTGAGATGCCAAGCCCCAGATATAACGCTCAATTCTTTTGTGCTCCGGTGTTACGAGATGGGGTACAAGTCGTGCCAATTGATGAAACTTGGACGTGTATTCCCTTACCTCAGCATCTACCATGGTCAAATTCCAGAATTCCGCTTCTAATTTTTGAATTTCGTTGCGTGGACAATACTCACGCAGCAACATTTCCTTCAACTGATCCCAAGTGAGACCATAGGCATTAGCCTCACCGAGACCCTGAATTTGAGTATTCCACCAGGTTAGAGCTTCATCCTGAAATGAACTTGTTGCATACTTCACGCGTTGAGCTGCAGTACAGTTACTTATGATCATCACAGACTCCATTTTCTCAATCCAGCGGACAATGCCGATTGGTCCTTCAGTTCCAGAAAAGAGTCGGGGCTGACATGCTTGAAAGGTCTTGTAAGAGCACCCTTCAATATGGTTCGCCTGGTTCACGTTCCGGTTGGCCGCTTCGTTAGCAAGGGCGGTGTTGACATGTTGCGAAATCAACTGGGCCAATTCCTCGGCCGTAGTGGGGAGTGGGTTAGCATTTTGGTTTTCTCTCCGCGGTGGCATGTTCCTTTTCCCAATACAAATAATACAACGAGTGAGACAATATATATCACGCAATATCCATGCCATTCATGTATGTACGAAAATAACTTAACAAACACCACGATAAACCAAAATCAACCACTTCATGTCATTTTTGTTAAAAATTAGAGTTCAAACTTAGATACATCATTAAACCAAATGATTACAAAAATGGGCGTGGTATACGACCAAACCCTAACAAGTTTCTCTAATATAACAAAATGAAAAGACATGAAATCAAAAGAAACAACATCCCCAAAGACATGAACTAACGGGTGTGGCGCGGGAAAACACCGATGTGAGCAACAGTGGCGGCGATCAGAACACACGTAACTGCAAGGGCTAGAGAGTCCTCGAGGCGCTCCTCAAGTGCATCCACACGCTGTAAGGCCTCAACCTCTCTGACTTCTGCTTCCATGGCTCTCGTGGTAGCCTCCTCGGCCATCTTTATTGCTTCTTCGGCCTTCTTCTCGCTCCCTTCCAACCTTCTCCTCAATTCAGCCATATCTTCTCGGGCCTGAACTTGATCTTTCTTCATAAGTTTCACATAGCCATCCACACGCTTAAACCTACGAGTAATCCTATCCATGCTAACTCCAATGGAATCTATCCTCGACTCCTCACGGGCACATCGAGCAGCTAGCAAGGGCACTGTGCGCTCGATGGGCTGACCAGTGAGGGGTAGCACCCTCTGAGAAGAAGAGGACTCACCAATATGGCGAATAATCGGTACGCCCTCTTCATTCGTCCATTCACGCACTTGCTCGGACAGCCAATCCCATTTTCTGGCGACAAAAGGTCTTGTCCTCTTAGGAGGACGCTCAACGATATAACCAACGGTTGCCGAATCATCATCATCTCTTTCGGCTAGCTTTCTCTTCTTAGCCGGTGACACTGATTTCCTAGCAGTAAACTTCAGAAGTGGACCTTCAGGATGTTCACGATAAGATCGATGAGATGGAAAACGTAATTCTACCGTTGTTGGCCTAACAGGCTCAATGGCAGTCATAGCGTCATCGTTCTCATGGACAGGGCTAATAGTCTCGGGGATCACTGGAATAGGCTCAACACTAGCTGGAGTCTCCTCCATAGGTTTCTTAACCAAAGGACTTGTCTCAACTGGCTCTTCCTCACTAGACTCCTTTTCATCATCAGATTCCTCTTCGCTAGACTCCTCTTCATTATCAGATTCCTCTTCGCTAGGCTCTTCTTCATTAGATGGTACCTCTTCATCTTCAGATTCTCCTATCCACCCATTCCCATAATACGGGTGATTAGCAAAATCTGGCATGTTCGGGTCAAATCCGAAATCAAATACCGAATCTGGAGACATCGGTGAAACTGGTGTGAACTCTGGCTCACTATCAGACGAGATCGAGATGACGGAAGGTGAAAGAGACATCTGTGACATGAAATATATACATGGTGTGAATAATTTTGCCAATAAATGTAAGCACGTACGTATGCAACACATTTAAGGCACGTAAGGGGTAAAGAGGATATCTTATACGTAAGCACATACGCATGCATACAACTAATGCACATAAGGAACAAAGGAATATTCTATTATATCTAATTAATAATAACACTTACTCCTAATATAAGATGCATGCGGTATGAAAACGTCTTTAACCCAAAAACCCAATTTTAAAAGTTATAGTCTAGATTTTTAAGAAAAACATTTTCTAGTTCGCTATAACCATGGGCTCTGATACCAACTTCTGTCACACCCCGAAAACGACGATTCGCAGCGGAAACGAGACGTAAGCATGGTGGTCACATAAGTTGGAGCCCAATGATAATAAGCAAACACATTTAATTTAAAACATCGAAAATGTTCAACGAGATAAAAGATAAGTCTTACAATTATCCAAACTTGAAAGCATTAAAATTTAAAACACGAGTTTTAATGATCCAACACACGAGGATCCAAAATAAAGTTTAAAATGTCCCAACAGAAATCCGATGCAAGCGTTTGCCCAAAAGCCCGTTTTCATAACCGCGCGAGAGCATCTAAGTACCTGAAAAACATGCTTAAAAACATCAACATAAAGTTGAGCGAGTTTCACGGGTTTAACGATAACATAAACGAATTTAACGAACTATCAAGTAACTTGGACAAACATGTGATATGTCATAAGCTTGCAAGGAATACAACATGATGACAGTACCTAGAGCTTATAATCAAACCGAGACACGAATACAACATATCCCCACGAATCCTTTCAAAATATATTCTCTCGTACGAACGACCGATCAGCGCTACTGATCACGAGAGTGGGCAGTCAGTCCCAAATAGATCTATCAACACACCTTGCGGCCTACACGAGGCTAATGATTATAACGGCGGGGCTATTCATGAACGACATACATGAACACATAACGAAAGCCCTTACTCGAGACCATCAAACGAACACATAACGTAAGTCCAGTATCATGATAAACGAACGAAAGCATGTTCTTCCCCCATAGTTTATAAAGCAACAAAATAGTTTAAAAAGGGGCCGTGAAAACTCACCTTGATAACGAACGGCGGAAAAACGAGTGTTAGCAAAAATACGCCCACGAACGCTAACGGTGCCCTAAACATGAGGGGTACATTACTAATTGAAACTCACGTCTTACTAGCAAGTTGTTCACCCAACCTACTTAGACTTGTAATATTTTTAAGAAAATATTTATTTGAACGACCCGTTGGTGACTTCGACACGCGGTTATGTTTTTAACGAAAAATGGTGTATCATACACACATACGAAGACTTCAAGTGTTATTACCTAACAACGATCAACATGAAAGTATGAAACTAGTAACATATATATATCTACTCATACATATGCTTATGAGTTCTAAATCACATGTGAAAACACTAAAATCACAATATTTGCACATAAGCACTTTTCAAGCAAAACGACTAACTTTTAAGGAACAAACTTCCAAATTTCTAACGCATGAGTTCATATAACATCATATATCATCAAAATATACTTAATAAAATATATTTCATCAAACAAAACAATCTTTCATTATTTTGACATAAAGTACCTATACATGGCAATTTCTAGCACATATGCGATAACCGAAACATCATACCACATAAGTAAACACATGGGTCATAACACTAACTCATCATATACATTTTTAGCTGAAAATATGTCATAAAATAAGTTTAATTTGCTGTTTGAAATCAGACCTAACTAGCATTCATTTTTCAAGGCGAAAAACACCGATTTTACGACTAGTCATGCCTAAAATGTTATCCAAAAGCATCAAAACACCAAGGATCATATAATTTATTAAAAATATGGATTTTTAACATAAAATATAATCTTTTTACAGCCATATAATCAGACCTAACTTATCCATCATTTTACATGTAATAATCCATCATTTAAGCACCCTTTTTGTAACAAATCATGGTCAAAACTCTAGCTAATCATCACAACATAAAATACCCTTTTAGAGCTGATCATTATACATAAAATACATCATATTTATCACCTTATTTCCAGATTTCAAATAATCCTAACAATTCATGTACAAACCTAGCTTTTATCATGCTTTTTAAACCACAATCTTTAGTAACAAGCATCCAAACGTAGGGGTTTAAGATCCATACATAAAATAACAAGTTTTTATGTAATAATACACTTTATTTTTCTGTTTTAACTTGGTCATAACAAAATATTTGTTTGCATGCAAGAATCTAACATTATTCATCATCATTTTGCAAGATATGAACACATAAACACACATTCATTCACATGACTACATGCATGCATATATAAATACTAAAACCCTTTTATAAAAACTCTTATTTGCTGAATTTTAATGGTTCATAAAAAGTCTTTTAGTTGGTGATGAACAACTCTTGCAAAGATCACTATTTTTATCAAAGAAAAAGAAAGAAACGAAAGAAATATGAGGTTCATACCTCTTGAACTAAATCAAGGGAGATACTAGAACAAATAGAAGATGATGGATGATGATTTCTTGAATACTTTCTCCAACTATGTCCACCAAACTTGCAAGAACTTGCAAAATCTCCACCAAAAAGCAAGGTTTCAAAGTTGAAAATGATGAACACCTTGAGAGAACTCTTGCAAATTCAAAGATGAATTTTTGTGTGATATGAAGGAGGTGGGGTGGAGGGGGACGATTTCTAAGAGGGTGGGGGAGAGTGGATTGGTTGATTTTGGGAGGTGAGTAATAATGAGGGAGATGGAGTGTGGTGTTGGAAATATGTGTAAGTGAATAAAATGATTAATATTTTTGTGGGAAAAGAGGGAGTGGGACCCACACTTGGCTGATTTATGGGGGAGAGAAAAGATGTCATTTTTTTATTTTATAAACCTCTACACACATGTAGGTGATCTTTTATAAAAACCACAACACTTTTATAAAATTCTACCACTTTAAACATGGTTTTTCATCAAAATAAAAATATATAAAATATCCACTAATTATTTGCTATCATAATTAGTAAAAATAATAATTTTTACTAACAGTTCATTTTAACTCATCCGGTACGCGATTGTACCGGGTAAAACGCAACGAAAATCGCCAAAAGCGATATTTAACACATAACACATAAATTTCACACATAATCCAATAATATAGACCAGTTTATATAATTTTCATCAAAACTGATATTTTTAAGGTTAACCGGGTCGTCACCAACGTTAAATACGGACATTTTACCGATACGCGGTATCGAAATTTCTGAAATTTCACGAAATGCAAACCTATGCATACGAAGGGCTTTGCAAGACTTTATAATAACCTAATTGACTGAAATTAAGTCTAAGACACACACAATTAAATTGCAAACGCGTTCTAAGGTTTAACGGTAAATAACCTGAAAATTGCCGGATGTCACAGCCTCCCCTCCTTAAAGAAATTTCGTCCCGAAATTTTACGCTACGAAGCCTGGTTACGTGCAGACTTAAACAATTGAGGGTACTTCCGTTTCATCTCATCTTCACGTTCCCACGTGAACTCGGGACCACGCTTTGAATTCCATCTGACCTTGACCAACTTAATACGGCTTCGCCTGGTCTTGTGAATCTTCCAATCCGAGACCTCCACGGGCTCTTCACGAAAATGAAGCTTGTTGTCAACACACACTTCCTTTGGAGGTATCACGAGAGTCTCATCAGACAAACACTTTTTCAGATTGGACACATGGAATACGTTATGAACTCCACTTAGTTCTCGCGGTAACTGCAGTCGGTAAGCAACTGGTCCTACACGAGCAATAATCTTGTAAGGTCCAATGTAGCGGGGGCTAAGCTTATCATGCTTGCCAAACCTAGCTACCCCCTTCCAAGGAGAGACCCTCAGCATAACTCTGTCTCCCACTTGGAATGCTAATGGTTTCCTTCTTCTATCAGCGTATTTCTTCTGACGGTCCTGGGCAACCTTCAAACGATCACGGATCTTGAAAACCTTATCGGTAGTTTCCTGGATAAGCTCTGGTCCAGTTATATGCTTGTCACCAACTTCTGCCCAACAAAGCGGTGAGCGACATTTTCTCCCATACAGGGCTTCAAACGGAGCGGCTTTCAATCCAGTTTGGTAACTGTTATTATAAGAGAACTCAGCCAACGGTAGGTGAGTATCCCAACTTCCACCAAAGTCAATTACGCAGGCACGGAGCATGTCTTCTAAAATCTGGATGGTCCTCTCACTTTGACCATCACTCTGTGGATGATACGCAGTGCTTAAATCCAAACGAGTACCCAAGGCTTTTTATAGTGACCGCCAAAACTTCGATGTGAAACGACTATCTCTATCGGAGATGATCAAAGTCGGAACACCATGTCGGGATACTACTTCCTTAAGGTATATGCTGGCGAATTTCTTCATTCGGTAAGATTCTTTCACGGGTAGGAAATGTGCCGATTTCGTCAAACGATCCACAATTACCCAGATGGAATCATAGCCACTAGACGTTCGGGGTAATTTGGTGATGAAATCCATGGCAATACAGTCCCATTTCCACTGCGGAATCTCCGGTTGTTGCAGAAGTCCAGAAGGCTTTTGGTATTCGGTCTTGACTTTTGCGCAAGTCAAACATTTACCAACGTATGAAGCAATATCACCCTTCATGTTCGGCCACCAGTAGTGCTCCTTGATATCCTTATACATTTTTGTCGATCCTGGGTGAATCGAATATCTTGATTTATGGGCCTCATCCAAAACCATTTCTCGTAAATTGCCTGCCAGAGGCACCCATATTCTATCCATGAAGTACAAGGCATCGTCAGACTTGGGTATAAGTTCTCTAACCATACCACGAAGATTTTCATCCTTTAAATTCTCTTCCTTTAGAGCTTCTTGTTGTGCATCACGAATCTGAGCTGTGAGGTTTGTGTGAATGGTCAATCCTAACGCACGCACGCGTAAGGGCTTGACTCGCTCCTTCCTACTCAAGGCATCGGCCACGACATTAGCCTTGCCTGGGTGATAACGAATATCACAATCGTAGTCATTGAGCAATTCCATCCAACGTCTCTGCCTCATATTCAGCTCTTTCTGGTCAAAAATGTGCTGGAGACTCTTATGATCTGTAAAAATTGTGCACTTAGTACCGTAAAGGTAGTGCCTCCAAATTTTGAGTGCAAAAACCACCGCACCCAGTTCCAAATCATGTGTCGCATAATTCTGTTCATGCACCTTGAGTTGACGAGACGCATAAGCTATGACCTTTCCATTCTGCATTAGGACACAACCAAGACCTTGGCGAGAGGCATCACAGTACACCACGAATCCATCTGTCCCCTCAGGAAGAGACAAGATAGGGGCACTGCACAGCTTCTTTTTCAACAATTGAAACGCTGCCTCTTGCTTTTCTCCCCAGATATACTCCTTGTCCTTCTGGGTCAATAGCGTTAGGGATTGCGCTATCTTGGAGAAATTCTCAATAAACCTTCGATAGTAACCCGCCAAACCTAGGAATTGTCGTACCTCGGTCGGACTCTTCGGCGCTTCCCAATTTTTAATTGCCTCAATCTTTGCTGGGTCCACGTGTATACCCTTCTCATTGATAACGTGTCCAAGAAAATGAACTTCTCGGATCCAGAACTCGCATTTGGAAAGTTTAGCATATAGCTTCTCATTCCTCAACATCTCCAAAATCAGCTTCAGATGGTGCTCGTGCTCTTCCTTGGTCCGTGAATAGATGAGTATATCATCGATAAACACTATCACGAACTTGTCCAAGTATGGTCTGCACACTCTATTCATGAGATCCATGAATACCGCAGAAGCGTTTGTCAAACCAAAAGGCATGACCAAAAACTCGTAATGACCATACCGGGTTCGGAATGCAGTCTTCGGAATATCTTCTTCAACAATCCTCAATTGATGGTAGCCTGAACGTAAATCGATCTTCGAATAATAACTCGATCCTTGCAGCTGATCGAACAAGTCGTCGATTCTCGGTAATGGATACCGATTCTTGATAGTAAGCTTGTTCAATTCTCGATAATCGATACACATCCGCATAGAACCATCTTTCTTTTTCACGAATAAAACCGGCGCTCCCCAGGGCGAGAAACTCGGTCTTATAAAACCTTTATCCAACAATTCTTGCAATTGCTTGGATAGCTCTTGCATTTCAGATGGTGCCAAACGATAAGGAGATCGAGCTATCGGCGCTGCTCCGGACACTAGGTCAATCCTGAACTCGACTTGCCTTTGCGGTGGCAATCCAGGTAACTCTTCAGGAAATACCTCCGGATAATCACGAACTACAGGGATCTCTTCAAGCTTCTGCTCCTCAACCCTAGTGTCAACCACGTGGGCTAAGTATGCTGGGTATCCTTTTCGCAAATACTTCTGAGCTTTCATCATATTAACGATTCTCAAAGGGGCACTCTCATCACCTTGAATTTCCAACGGTTCACCAGTCGGAGGTAGAAGACGAACTATCTTCTTATCGCACACAATCTCTGCATGATTCTTTGATAACCAATCCATGCCAATAACGACATCGAAACTTCCAAGTTCTACTGGTAAAAGGTCAATACTATACATACGATCTCCCAAACGCAAGGTACACTCACGAAAAACTTCGTCGGCTTCTATTAATTTTCCGTTAGCTAACTCTATAGAATACTTAACATCTAATTTACTTGATTTTGAGCTAAGAAAAGGCTCAAAGTTTTTGGAAACAAAACTTTTATCGGCTCCGGTATCAAATAAAATGTAAGCATAACGGTCATTTACGAGAAACGTACCGGTAACAACCGATGGATCCTTTCGTGCTTTCTTGGCCTCCATCACGAATGCTCTGCCACGATTTCCCTAGTTCTTCAGTTTTGGGCAATCCTTCCTAAAATGCCCTACAGTTCCACATTCAAAACATCCATGGTTCGATTCTTCTTTCTTCACACCCAATTTCACACGGCAGGTTTGGGCTTGATGTCCAAATTTGCCACAACGTTCACAGACGTTGCACTGACCAGTGTGAAAATAACCACATTTGTTGCACTTTGGGTTAGGACCCTGATACCTTCTTGTTTCCATGGTGTTGGCTGCATACATCCTTCCCTGATTCCTCCTTTTGTTCTGAGAGTTACTAGCATGACTCCCAGATCCTTCAGACCACTTACGCTTTCCTTCAGTTGGCAGTTTTCCTTTCTCAGTCGTTTTATCAACAACTTCCACTGGCTTCTTCCCTGAACCACTCTTCTTCAATGTCCCCATACGAACAACATCGTCAGTCAGGGAGTGTGCTAATTGCACAGCACTCTGAATAGTCGTAGGGTTTGCTGACGTCACCATACTACGGATCTGAGATGCCAAGCCCCAGATATAACGCTCAATTCTTTTGTGCTCCGGTGTTACGAGATGGGGTACAAGTCGTGCCAATTGATGAAACTTGGACGTGTATTCCCTTACCTCAGCATCTACCATGGTCAAATTCCAGAATTCCGCTTCTAATTTTTGAATTTCGTTGCGTGGACAATACTCACGCAGCAACATTTCCTTCAACTGATCCCAAGTGAGACCATAGGCATTAGCCTCACCGAGACCCTGAATTTGAGTATTCCACCAGGTTAGAGCTTCATCCTGAAATGAACTTGTTGCATACTTCACGCGTTGAGCTGCAGTACAGTTACTTATGATCATCACAGACTCCATTTTCTCAATCCAGCGGACAATGCCGATTGGTCCTTCAGTTCCAGAAAAGAGTCGGGGCTGACATGCTTGAAAGGTCTTGTAAGAGCACCCTTCAATATGGTTCGCCTGGTTCACGTTCCGGTTGGCCGCTTCGTTAGCAAGGGCGGTGTTGACATGTTGCGAAATCAACTGGGCCAATTCCTCGGCCGTAGTGGGGAGTGGGTTAGCATTTTGGTTTTCTCTCCGCGGTGGCATGTTCCTTTTCCCAATACAAATAATACAACGAGTGAGACAATATATATCACGCAATATCCATGCCATTCATGTATGTACGAAAATAACTTAACAAACACCACGATAAACCAAAATCAACCACTTCATGTCATTTTTGTTAAAAATTAGAGTTCAAACTTAGATACATCATTAAACCAAATGATTACAAAAATGGGCGTGGTATACGACCAAACCCTAACAAGTTTCTCTAATATAACAAAATGAAAAGACATGAAATCAAAAGAAACAACATCCCCAAAGACATGAACTAACGGGTGTGGCGCGGGAAAACACCGATGTGAGCAACAGTGGCGGCGATCAGAACACACGTAACTGCAAGGGCTAGAGAGTCCTCGAGGCGCTCCTCAAGTGCATCCACACGCTGTAAGGCCTCAACCTCTCTGACTTCTGCTTCCATGGCTCTCGTGGTAGCCTCCTCGGCCATCTTTATTGCTTCTTCGGCCTTCTTCTCGCTCCCTTCCAACCTTCTCCTCAATTCAGCCATATCTTCTCGGGCCTGAACTTGATCTTTCTTCATAAGTTTCACATAGCCATCCACACGCTTAAACCTACGAGTAATCCTATCCATGCTAACTCCAATGGAATCTATCCTCGACTCCTCACGGGCACATCGAGCAGCTAGCAAGGGCACTGTGCGCTCGATGGGCTGACCAGTGAGGGGTAGCACCCTCTGAGAAGAAGAGGACTCACCAATATGGCGAATAATCGGTACGCCCTCTTCATTCGTCCATTCACGCACTTGCTCGGACAGCCAATCCCATTTTCTGGCGACAAAAGGTCTTGTCCTCTTAGGAGGACGCTCAACGATATAACCAACGGTTGCCGAATCATCATCATCTCTTTCGGCTAGCTTTCTCTTCTTAGCCGGTGACACTGATTTCCTAGCAGTAAACTTCAGAAGTGGACCTTCAGGATGTTCACGATAAGATCGATGAGATGGAAAACGTAATTCTACCGTTGTTGGCCTAACAGGCTCAATGGCAGTCATAGCGTCATCGTTCTCATGGACAGGGCTAATAGTCTCGGGGATCACTGGAATAGGCTCAACACTAGCTGGAGTCTCCTCCATAGGTTTCTTAACCAAAGGACTTGTCTCAACTGGCTCTTCCTCACTAGACTCCTTTTCATCATCAGATTCCTCTTCGCTAGACTCCTCTTCATTATCAGATTCCTCTTCGCTAGGCTCTTCTTCATTAGATGGTACCTCTTCATCTTCAGATTCTCCTATCCACCCATTCCCATAATACGGGTGATTAGCAAAATCTGGCATGTTCGGGTCAAATCCGAAATCAAATACCGAATCTGGAGACATCGGTGAAACTGGTGTGAACTCTGGCTCACTATCAGACGAGATCGAGATGACGGAAGGTGAAAGAGACATCTGTGACATGAAATATATACATGGTGTGAATAATTTTGCCAATAAATGTAAGCACGTACGTATGCAACACATTTAAGGCACGTAAGGGGTAAAGAGGATATCTTATACGTAAGCACATACGCATGCATACAACTAATGCACATAAGGAACAAAGGAATATTCTATTATATCTAATTAATAATAACACTTACTCCTAATATAAGATGCATGCGGTATGAAAACGTCTTTAACCCAAAAACCCAATTTTAAAAGTTATAGTCTAGATTTTTAAGAAAAACATTTTCTAGTTCGCTATAACCATGGGCTCTGATACCAACTTCTGTCACACCCCGAAAACGACGATTCGCAGCGGAAACGAGACGTAAGCATGGTGGTCACATAAGTTGGAGCCCAATGATAATAAGCAAACACATTTAATTAAAAACATCGAAAATGTTCAACGAGATAAAAGATAAGTCTTACAATTATCCAAACTTGAAAGCATTAAAATTTAAAACACGAGTTTTAATGATCCAACACACGAGGATCCAAAATAAAGTTTAAAATGTCCCAACAGAAATCCGATGCAAGCGTTTGCCCAAAAGCCCGTTTTCATAACCGCGCGAGAGCATCTAAGTACCTGAAAAACATGCTTAAAAACATCAACATAAAGTTGAGCGAGTTTCACGGGTTTAACGATAACATAAACGAATTTAACGAACTATCAAGTAACTTGGACAAACATGTGATATGTCATAAGCTTGCAAGGAATACAACATGATGACAGTACCTAGAGCTTATAATCAAACCGAGACACGAATACAACATATCCCCACGAATCCTTTCAAAATATATTCTCTCGTACGAACGACCGATCAGCGCTACTGATCACGAGAGTGGGCAGTCAGTCCCAAATAGATCTATCAACACACCTTGCGGCCTACACGAGGCTAATGATTATAACGGCGGGGCTATTCATGAACGACATACATGAACACATAACGAAAGCCCTTACTCGAGACCATCAAACGAACACATAACGTAAGTCCAGTATCATGATAAACGAACGAAAGCATGTTCTTCCCCCATAGTTTATAAAGCAACAAAATAGTTTAAAAAGGGGCCGTGAAAACTCACCTTGATAACGAACGGCGGAAAAACGAGTGTTAGCAAAAATACGCCCACGAACGCTAACGGTGCCCTAAACATGAGGGGTACATTACTAATTGAAACTCACGTCTTACTAGCAAGTTGTTCACCCAACCTACTTAGACTTGTAATATTTTTAAGAAAATATTTATTTGAACGACCCGTTGGTGACTTCGACACGCGGTTATGTTTTTAACGAAAAATGGTGTATCATACACACATACGAAGACTTCAAGTGTTATTACCTAACAACGATCAACATGAAAGTATGAAACTAGTAACATATATATATCTACTCATACATATGCTTATGAGTTCTAAATCACATGTGAAAACACTAAAATCACAATATTTGCACATAAGCACTTTTCAAGCAAAACGACTAACTTTTAAGGAACAAACTTCCAAATTTCTAACGCATGAGTTCATATAACATCATATATCATCAAAATATACTTAATAAAATATATTTCATCAAACAAAACAATCTTTCATTATTTTGACATAAAGTACCTATACATGGCAATTTCTAGCACATATGCGATAACCGAAACATCATACCACATAAGTAAACACATGGGTCATAACACTAACTCATCATATACATTTTTAGCTGAAAATATGTCATAAAATAAGTTTAATTTGCTGTTTGAAATCAGACCTAACTAGCATTCATTTTTCAAGGCGAAAAACACCGATTTTACGACTAGTCATGCCTAAAATGTTATCCAAAAGCATCAAAACACCAAGGATCATATAATTTATTAAAAATATGGATTTTTAACATAAAATATAATCTTTTTACAGCCATATAATCAGACCTAACTTATCCATCATTTTACATGTAATAATCCATCATTTAAGCACCCTTTTTGTAACAAATCATGGTCAAAACTCTAGCTAATCATCACAACATAAAATACCCTTTTAGAGCTGATCATTATACATAAAATACATCATATTTATCACCTTATTTCCAGATTTCAAATAATCCTAACAATTCATGTACAAACCTAGCTTTTATCATGCTTTTTAAACCACAATCTTTAGTAACAAGCATCCAAACGTAGGGGTTTAAGATCCATACATAAAATAACAAGTTTTTATGTAATAATACACTTTATTTTTCTGTTTTAACTTGGTCATAACAAAATATTTGTTTGCATGCAAGAATCTAACATTATTCATCATCATTTTGCAAGATATGAACACATAAACACACATTCATTCACATGACTACATGCATGCATATATAAATACTAAAACCCTTTTATAAAAACTCTTATTTGCTGAATTTTAATGGTTCATAAAAAGTCTTTTAGTTGGTGATGAACAACTCTTGCAAAGATCACTATTTTTATCAAAGAAAAAGAAAGAAACGAAAGAAATATGAGGTTCATACCTCTTGAACTAAATCAAGGGAGATACTAGAACAAATAGAAGATGATGGATGATGATTTCTTGAATACTTTCTCCAACTATGTCCACCAAACTTGCAAGAACTTGCAAAATCTCCACCAAAAAGCAAGGTTTCAAAGTTGAAAATGATGAACACCTTGAGAGAACTCTTGCAAATTCAAAGATGAATTTTTGTGTGATATGAAGGAGGTGGGGTGGAGGGGGACGATTTCTAAGAGGGTGGGGGAGAGTGGATTGGTTGATTTTGGGAGGTGAGTAATAATGAGGGAGATGGAGTGTGGTGTTGGAAATATGTGTAAGTGAATAAAATGATTAATATTTTTGTGGGAAAAGAGGGAGTGGGACCCACACTTGGCTGATTTATGGGGGAGAGAAAAGATGTCATTTTTTTATTTTATAAACCTCTACACACATGTAGGTGATCTTTTATAAAAACCACAACACTTTTATAAAATTCTACCACTTTAAACATGGTTTTTCATCAAAATAAAAATATATAAAATATCCACTAATTATTTGCTATCATAATTAGTAAAAATAATAATTTTTACTAACAGTTCATTTTAACTCATCCGGTACGCGATTGTACCGGGTAAAACGCAACGAAAATCGCCAAAAGCGATATTTAACACATAACACATAAATTTCACACATAATCCAATAATATAGACCAGTTTATATAATTTTCATCAAAACTGATATTTTTAAGGTTAACCGGGTCGTCACCAACGTTAAATACGGACATTTTACCGATACGCGGTATCGAAATTTCTGAAATTTCACGAAATGCAAACCTATGCATACGAAGGGCTTTGCAAGACTTTATAATAACCTAATTGACTGAAATTAAGTCTAAGACACACACAATTAAATTGCAAACGCGTTCTAAGGTTTAACGGTAAATAACCTGAAAATTGCCGGATGTCACATAGCCTAGCGGCCGGACTGGTTAAAGCAATGTGTCTGTGTGGGAGAGACCCGGGTTCGAGTCCGGGCTCCCACATTCTTTTTTTAAACAATTTTCTGGAATACTAAATTAATAAAAATCAAATCTTTTAATATTATATCATTATATAAATGGGTGTTAAACCGGAAAACAACCCATAGGCTCGGGATTTAAATATTTTGTTTATTTTTATAAATTATAACTATTTTTATAAATTGTGCACTTTTATTATTAATAAGTAAAAAAAATAATATATTTATATTATTTTTAAACCGTAAACGCGTGTAAAATAATATGTTTATATTATTTTCGAATTGTGACTCGTATTATTAAATAATATATATTTATATTATTTCAAATCATTTTTATATAACACCGTGGACCAATCAAGACTAAATAATAATTAGTTATGTTAACCACTCGTATATATATATATATATATATATATATATATATATATATATATATATATATATATATATATATATATATATATATTGTTATTTACGTCGTTCGTCGCGTAAAGTAATTCCTAAACCCGTGGACACGTTCGTCCACTCTCGTTTGTTAGAGCGGTTCTTTAAGACGTTCTTTCCTTGTCACGGTCACAACTCCCTTTATCGTTCCTAATTTATATATTTATAATTCTAGGACATTCGTAGGTCTTTTGAGACTTACACTCGTGGTTCCAAACTTACCTCTAGTGTGAACTACCTTCAACGCCAAGCAGGTGAGTTTCACGTCCCCTTTTTACTGCTTTTAACTTGGGGGAGAAAACATGCTTAAACTGATTTTAGATTTCGTATTTCATATACTATCAATGTTAAAGCTAAGTGTAACATGCTATCACAGAAAGTCCTCATCTTATTTCGAACCGTTAATATGGATCTTAGCGAGGTAATGTTTAGTAGTACTACTGGGTTTGACAAATCCCACCCGCGTTAGTCGCGCTAACTCGATCGGATATCGAACGGGTGAAATGTTAGCCTATTTACATGGCCAGTATTGATAGAACCTGGCAGGAGGCAATAAACAAACAGTCAGTTTCGGTTGCGAGCACTTGAGCTAAAACATGAACATAGGTTAGCTACCTATAGATACATATTGAATGATCGTAAATCTGGTAACGTTTACTCATTTATTTGAAACCTGTGAACTCACCAACCTCGTGTTGACACTTTTTCTTACATGTTTTCTCAGGATGCTAAGCTAAGACACAGGTGCACGTTAGGGCATGCATGGGATTCAACTGCTTTGCTTTGTGTCTATTTATGTTGATTGAATTATTTTAATATACTTTGTTTGGTTGGACGTTTGGACTTTTGGACTTTGGTTTTGGGCGCGTGTATTTTGCGCATTTACTTTCTTTACGCTTCCGCATTGATACTCTGATTTAAAAGATATTTTCATTTTGAGTCCCATGTAGAGTCGTTCAATGTAACTAGTGTCTGAGATCCTGGTTTGTCACTTCCCAAACGGTAATACTCCGTTAGTTGAAATTGGGGGTGTGACATACGCAGGATCCTCTTCTTGCCAACTTGGTAAGTACGCAGGATCATCTTCATGCGTACTTGATAAGTACGCACAAAATGCTTCTTCGCAAAAACCCTAACTTTCGCCTTCGGGTCTGATCTCGTCAAGATCCCGAACTTGTTTACTTCAAAACGTTTGCTCTCCATTAAGGAACTCAAATCTATATTTATCTTTCTGTTTTATCCATGAAAACGTTACCTTTTCACCCAAAACCCGAAAAACCCAAAAACGAATAAAAACTCAGATTTAGGCCCGATCATTACCTGAATCGAGTTTCTGATCCGGAG
The DNA here is from genome assembly GCA_023525975.1 of Smallanthus sonchifolius. Classification (NCBI taxonomy): domain Eukaryota; kingdom Viridiplantae; phylum Streptophyta; class Magnoliopsida; order Asterales; family Asteraceae; genus Smallanthus; species Smallanthus sonchifolius. The sequence continues at coordinate 34,381,308 of CM042045.1, forward strand.
GTTCTTCTTACGAGCTATGGAGCAACACTTTGCTGAAATCTCGGGTCGATCTGCCAACTTTCTCTCTCTACGGTTTCTCACTCTGGAACTTGCAAATGAGAGAAATGATGGAGACCTAAGCTATTTATAGGGGAGGCTCCCCTATGTTCGCCCCTTCTAGCCCGTCGGCCCTCCCGGCCCGGCCCATCATGCCTCGTTCGTTTATTTCGTCATTTTAACTGTCGTTTTATTTTTTTGGATTATTACATCAACTCGCGATGATCAATACACATTCTCATCGAACCATCCTTCTTCTTCACAAACAACACCGGAGCACCCCAATGCAAGATGCTCGGTTGTATAAATCCCTTCTCAAGTAGTTCGTCTAGTTGGGCCATAAGTTCTTTCATTTCCACTGGTGCTAGTCGATATGGAGCCTTAGCCACGGGTTGGGCTTCTGGTACTAAGTCGATTCGAAATTCAATCTCTCTGTCGGGTGGTATCCTGGGCAAATCCTCTGGAAACACCTCCGGGTACTCGCGTACCACGGGTACATCGTCTAGTTCCTTCACTTCCTTACACTTGTCAATTACGTACACCAGATAAGCCTCGCATCCGCGCCTCAAGTAATTTGTTGCCTTAATCATCGAGATGACGTTTGGCATCGGGGCGTCACGATCTCCAAAAATCTCGACCTTGCTACCATCCGGAGCCTTGAGTCGGATTATCTTTCGTTTGCATATAATTGCGCTTCATTGGCAGTTAGCCAATCCTTAACTAACACGACATCGAACCCTCCCAAAACTATAACAAACAATCTGACAGGGAACCTATGACCTTCTATTTTTATCGTGGAGTTGTCAAATACATCGGTCACTCTCGCAGTTCTACCCTCAGCGGTTTCTACGCTAAAGGCCCTTTCTAGCTTACTGACAGTGTACTTCACTCATTTACAAAAAGTCGCAGATATAAAACTCTTACTGGCACCCGAATCAAATAACACAAAAACAAAAGTGTTGTCAAGGATGAACGTACCTGACGCCACATCGGGGTCCACTTTGGCATGGTCTTGCGTCAGCGCGTACGCGCAAGTCTTTGCTCGGGGCCTCTCTTCTTTCTTCTCCGGGCCTTTCCCTTTCCCGGCTTCACCCATTCTGGGCTTGGTGCATTCCCGGCTCATATGACCACTTTCCCCACAGTTGTAGCATTTGAAGAGTTGGGGACATTCACATGAGTAGTGTCCAGTCTTGCCACACCTGAAGCATAGATTGGATCCCAATCTACATACCCCCATATGCTCCTTCCCATACTTATTACACATCGTCATCTCCTCCACCCGAGCCCTCTTATCACGAGCCCCATACATCTTTCCACCTATTCGTTTGTTTTGGAAGCTCAGCTTATTTTTGGGTTAGTGCCAGGTCATCATACACTACGCCACTGAGTTCCACCACCGAATCATAGGTGCTAGGGGCGTTTTCTTTGATGAAAGTACGGACCTTATCTGGCAAACCTTGGATGTAGCAAGCAGTCTTTCTCTCCTCAGTCGTGATCAGATGCGGCACCAGACGTGACAATTCATTGAATCTGGTAGTGTATTGCAGATGTGTTTTACTTCCGACTTTAAATCCCAGAAACTCTCTTTCCACCTTCTCGATTTCATTCCTCGGGCAGAAGTTTTTAGTCACCAACGTTTTCAAATTGTTCCACAGCATTGCGTCAACCGTCTCGTCCCCCTTAACTTGACGTACACCTTCCCACCAATGGTATGGTTCCTCTCTCAAAGAGTTAGCAGCACATTTCATAACTTAATTTCCTCGACACTCGCTCAGACGGATGGCAGCTTCCATACGCATCACCCAGTCAAAAGTAGCCACCGCGTCCTTCTTCCCAGTCAGGACCGGCGAGTCACATGCCTTAAAGGACTTATAGTCGCAACCACGGTTAAGTGGTGCGTTGATTGCCTCAGTGTTCAGGGTACCAACGGTGTTAGACCCACCCGTCTCACTAGCCTTCTTTAACGCTTCTGCCAACAGTCCTGGCAGAGAAACCTTCATCAACTCAGTGAACTTGTGTGCCAGACCCGCTCTCACTTCCGGTTCAAAAGTGAATTTGTAACATCCAAGATTTTTCTAATACTACATTATTTTACTTTATACAGTAACGACACTCCTAATGAACCCCATACTTGTTCAAAACAATATGTCACTTTAATTATTATTTTAACATCTATCAATTTAGATTTTTGATCTTACATTTAAATATTACCCTCCTATTATATATATAACATATGTATGTACATTCATATATATATATATATATATATATATATATATATATATATATATTTATATATGATTATATCAAATAAATCAGTTATACAACTTTTGATATAGGACTTATACATCTTTAATCACGTTTTTACATATTGTTCTATATAGATATAGGAATCTAATTATAAATATGTATATATGATATATGTATTTGCTGTTATTAAATTAATCATCTATACAAATTGTAAGTTTTAAAATTTATGAGCATTAATCAAGATTTTACATTTTCTAAATGTATGTATTTAATTTTAAATAAATATGTAAACATATATCTATTTTAGTAAACCATTTACACAAATTGTAGTCTTTATAAAAATGAAAGACATTTTTTTATAAACATTTGTAATTAAACAAGTAACATATTTAAGATTTTATAAACTTTATAAAAACAATTTTAAATATGAATTATGGAGTTAAACATAACATTAATGAGCATTAAATACTATTCTTCACCTTTTGCAATCCTAGTCCTTATCAACAAATTGATTTTTGCGAATAAGTCCCTTAGTCTCACCTATAAATAGAGCCTTAAACCTCGTTCATTTTCACACCTCAACAATCCTCTAGGGCTCTCTAGCAACTAAAGGTTGTTCTTCTCATCTTTTGGACGATTCTAGTTTAAATCCTTCCATTCTAAGTAAGTTCTTCTTATGTTCTTACTTGTTCATACTTTTCTTTTTAAAAGTTCATCATAACTAGCTAGATCTATGATCCCTAACATGTTTATGTTATAATCATAGATCTATCCAAGATCAAAAGCCTTATTTTAATTAAACTTGTTCAAACTTTATTTAAAAACTTGGTTTTGATCTTTATATTCCTTTCAATTTCAAAAAAATCATGTTTTTACCAAAACTCCTTATTTTTAAAACCCTTTAATATTCAATTAAATATATTTCTATCTTTACTAAACTCATATTTTCACTTTAGCCCTTATACTTTCCAAGCTTACCAAACTCACCCTAAACTTGGTTAAGTATGCAAATAGAGTAACTTTCAAACCAGTATGTAGTTATCTGACAAACATTAAAGTTCTGGATAGGAAAAGACGGGGTTCTGATCCGGCCAACTCTTTCCTAGGAACTTTTCTGTTGGAGGTACTACTCTAGAATGATAACCACTCTAGTGTACAACAACCACTTTCAACTAATTACACTGTCAACCCCTTGACTATCCATAACATGTTTCTAACGTAACAAACTTAACTTAGGCAATCCTTAAGGCATTGAATCCAAGTTACTACAAGTTCAAGTTCAACCCTCTAAACTTGCCAAGTGAGTTTACTTAGCCCCTTTTCCATTTATACATTTTTGGGGTGAAACATGATTACTCAACAAACCTTATTTGCAATTACACACGTACAATTCTACAATATGATCATATGTGTTTATTTGTGCTTTATGCTTGAATGCTATTTGTTAAGGCTATATATACATGACATACTCGTACAATCATTAACACATTACATCAAGATAACATGTGTTGTTATGCCCTACATTTACATCAGGATAACATGTGTTGTTATGCCCTACATTTTCATCAGGATAACATGTGTTGTGTAACATCCCAAAAATAGTAAATAAGTAATTAATAATACGATAGAGATTTAAACGTCAAGAAACGAAAGAAAAATGGATGGGCTTGGGTTCGGCTCGAACGGGCCAAAGGAAGCCCATGTATATAAAGGACAAGGGCTGCCACAATTCATTTCATTTCACCATCTAGAGAGAGAAAGGGGAGCTCGGTTCTAGAGAGAGAGTGACGGATCGACTCTGGAATTCAGGAGAACGTTGCTACTGTGCTCGTGATCATCTTCTCTGAATCATAACTCCAATCCAGGTAAGCGTTAGATCATAATCTGAGTTTTTATGATTATTTTAGGATTTTCGGTTTTAGCTAAATAGGTGAAGTTTTTATGGATGAAACTTGAAAATGAACAAAGATCTAGCATCTAGAATAAAAACCGAACGTTCTGATCAAGAAAAATTTAGATATTGACATGATCAGACCCGCATGCAAAAAGTTAGGGTTCTTACGCCTGAATCAGATCATGCGTACTTATCAAGTACGCAGGAAGAAGGGTTCTGCGTACTTATCAAGTACGCATGAAGTAAAGTCTGCGTACTTACCAAGTGCGCATGAAGTAAAGTCTACGTACTTACCAAGTGCGCATGAAGTAAAGTCTGCGTACTTGTCAAGTACGCATGACCAAGGCCCTGCGCACTTTCTAAGTGCGCAGGCATCAGAATGGTTAAGTAAAGTCAGTATGTTTAGAATGATTAAACCGTTAGAGTCGAGATTAGGTCTGATGTGTATTTAACTACTCAATTCAGATCAGAAGTGACGTTGTTGGACTTTGTTTAGGACAACCCAGACTAGCTCATCAGGTGAGTTCTATGTGCCCCTTTCTATGTTATGTGCAAACCTTATTAAATGTTTTGGGGCTGAAGTGTATACACTAAATGAATAAATACTATGAATGCCAATGTAATCATACGTGATATATAAATATATATATTTATATATATATATATATATATGAAAATGAATTATGAACAAAGAATGAAACGTATGTTTACAAAGTATGAATTAAAGAATGACAAAATATGAATGAATGAAATCTTGCCTTATATAATATATATACTGCATGTTATGAATATACGTGAATGTTATGGACGCTTCGATGCTAACGGCTACTACGGTAGACGGACAACCACGTGACTATCTTGCAACCGGGACAAAAATATTCCTTCATCAGCTAGGAAATAAAAAGGGTCATTAATGGACGGTCGAAGCAAATGCCAAATCATATGTAGAATGGTTGCAAACATGGTAGCACGTGGGAAACGGATACCTTCGGGTAGACGGGTGAAAAGGACGGACTACGACGGTAGGACAGTTTACGACGGACAGCCGAAGGTTGGCCGGACGGTTTTAAGGCAGATGGTTTCTAGGACCGGACGAGTCAAAGGGCTACGACGTTAGCTTCATGGCGTATGTCTTTGTGACATACGTAGTAAAAGACGGGTTGATCACCCTTATGTGTATGACCATATGAATGTTAAGGAAAAACTAAAGGTGAATGCATATCAATGTAGTCACTCAAGAATGATGAAAGAAAAGTCAAAAGTTAAGAATACGTATTTATGTTCTTTATATATAAACTTATGTATAATTTTGAAGACTATCAGGAAATCTAAAGACAATTGCAGGTGGAGGGAGAACAGGACGCCGAGGCGGTCGCACGGGCCGAGTCGTTAGGCCTCCACTGAATCCAAGACATCAAGAAGAAGAGGATGTGCACACGGAAAGCACAGAGAGCGTGCACCAAACTAATGTCACCCCAACCGGGGGCGTCCATCAAGGGTTTCTACAGTTGGAACCCGAGGTCAGAGATGCTATTGCCCGTGAGGTCGTGCTCACTTTAAAGAATGTATTGCCTGACTTGCTGTCTGAAGCATTAAAGAAAATTAAGGAAGATGATGAAGTAAACCATGAGGAAAAAGTATATGACAGTGATGGGGACGAAATAAAGATAGGATCAAGCAATAGGGGGTGCACCTATAAAGGTTTCAAGGACGGAGACCCACCCAAGTTTAATGGGAACAAGGATTCAGTGGCTACGTTCGAATGGATTGAGAGGATAAACGCTGTAATCAACATAAGCGAGTGTCGACCGGACCAGGCCGTTAAGTATGTTGCACATTCTTTCACCAATGAAGCACTAGGTTGGTGGAGAAACATTCAAAGAATAAAGTCGCCAAACGCTATTGCCAGAATGACATGGGAAGACTTGAAGAAGCTGATAATCCAAAAGTTCTACCCACAGAACGAGATTGATCGTGTGGAGAACGAGTTCCTGAACTTCAAGGCTGGCAACAAGACTCATCGCCAGTATACTTCGAGATTCAATGAGCTGGCCCAACTGGTACCACACTTAGTGGAGACTGAAGACCGTATGATTAAGTACTATGTCAAGGGTTTGCCGCAAAGGGTCCGTGTCCATGTCAAAACTAACCTACCCTCGACCTTCGAGTCGGTAGTGAATCTGAGCGGAATCGTCTACGACGACTACGCCAATGAGGACCCGGCACCTGAGACACAAAAGAGAAAGTGGGAGAACCCGTCTAGGGGCACCGGGAAAAGGGATGCAGCAGCTGAAATTAAGAGACCAAGGTCAGATGAATATGAAACTTGCAAGAAGTGTGGAAAGCACCATCTTGGCGAGTGCCGAATCGGCACCATCATGTGTTATAAGTGCGGGAAGCCGGGGCACTTCTCCCGAGAGTGTTTAAAGGATGTCAAGTGCCAGAGTTATGGAAAATATGGACACCTGACTAGGGATTGCAGGAAAACCAGACAATCCGGTTCGGGAAAGGAAAAGGAAGCTGAAAAGGACAGCCAAGGGCTAGGACTCGAGCCTATGCCCTGACTGAGAAGGAAGCAAGGGGAAACCCTGATGTTGTATCAGGTACGTTTATAGTAAATGATGAACATGCTGCTATCTTATTTGACTCTGGTGCTAGTAAAAGTTTTATATCAAATGCCTTTAGCCAAAAACTAGATTGCACTGTCAACACCATAGTAAAAGCCTTTAGCGTACAAACTGCCGTTGGTAAAAATTCGGTAGTATTCCAAGTAACCGATGATTGTATCATAGAAATAGAGGGCCATAAGTTCCCCTCTAGATTATTCCTTCTTACCTTAGGAGGATTCGATGTAGTACTGGGTATGGATTGGTTAGCTGCCAACGAAGCTCAAATCATATGTAAACGTAAGAGGATACACCTCAAAGCTCCTAGCGGAAGTCCAATTACGGTTTATGGGGATTGGAATTGCATAATGCCAAACGTCATTTCGATGATCAAGGCCGAAAGTTACATGAGGCGCAGTTGCGAAGCTTATCTGGCGTATGTTATTGACGATAGAATGAAATCGAAAGCACTCAAGAATGTACCCGTGGTGTGCAATTTTCCAGAAGTATTCCCAGAGGAGCTACCTGGATTGCCACCCGATCGGGAAATAGAATTTCAGATTGACTTACTGCTAGGAGCTGAGCCCGTTGCCAAAGCCCCCTACCGATTGGCTCCATCAGAAATGAAAGAATTGATGTCTCAACTACAGGAATTAACAGAAAAAGGATTTATTAGACCGAGCATTTCACCATGGGGCGCTCCGGTACTATTCGTAAAGAAGAAAGACGGCAGCATGCACATGTGCATTGACTACCGCGAACTGAACAAGAGGACAGTAAAGAACAAATACCCACTGCCTAGAATAGATGACCTTTTTGATCAACTGCAAGGTGCGAGTTGGTTCTCAAAGATCGATCTTAGGTCGGGTTACCATTAGTTGAAAGTAAGAGAGAAAGACGTACCAAAAACCGCGTTTCGCACGCATTATGGGCATTATGAGTTTCTCGTGATGTCCTTCGGATTGACCAACGCACCAGCAGCGTTCATGGATTTGATGAATAGAGTATGTCGACCAATGTTGGATCGATCGGTGATAGTTTTTATAGACGACATACTGGTATATTCGAGAGGGTGATCACCACTGTCACCTAAGAGAGGTTCTGGAGGTGCTAAAGCAGGAAAAGTTGTACGCAAAATTCTCCAAATGCGTGTTCTGGCTTAGGGAAGTCCAATTCCTAGGTCATGTAATAAACCCAAACGGCATTATGGTGGATCCTGCAAAGATCGAGACAGTAAAGGAATGGAACATCCCAAAGACACCAACAGAGATACGAAGCGTTTTGGGATTGGCAGGCTACTATCGAAGGTTCATTCAAGATTTTTCAAGAATAGCCTTGCCACTAACTAAGTTGACACAGAAGGAAGTGAAATATGAATGGGATCCAACCCAAAACAACGCGTTTGAGGAACTTAAGGCACGATTAACCCAAGCTCCAGTCTTGGCACTACCTGAGGGAAATGAAGACTTAGTAGTCTACTCTGACGCTTCGGGTCAGGGTTTAGGTTGCGTACTTATGCAACAAGGAAAGGTAATTGCCTACACCTCGCGACAACTAAAGATTCACGAGGTTAACTACCCAACACACGATCTAGAGTTAGTGGCAGTAGTTTTCGCATTGAAAATATGGAGGCACTATCTGTATGGAGTTAAGTGCACCATTTACTCCGATCACAAAAGCCTGAAGTACTTTTTCGGGCAAAAGGAATTAAACATGAGGCAAAGGAGGTGGTTAGAGCTATTGAAGGACTATGACTGTGAGATATTGTACCATCCAGGCAAAGCAAACGTGGTGGCTGACGCTTTAAGCAGAAAGGAAGAATCGGAACCTATACAGATCAAAGCGTGTCAGCTGATTATAACACCAGATTTGATGAGTGAAATATCAAAGGCACAAGACGAAGCGCTATTAGAAGGAAATATAAAACGAGAATGAATAGTAGGACAACAAGGGAATTTGGATGCAAATGCATACGGTGTACGAACTAGGTTTGGCCGAATGTGGATACCTAAGATTGGCGAGCTTAGAACCAAAATACTCGATGAGGCCCATAAGTCTCGCTATTCTATCCACCCCGGGACAAAAAAAATGTACCAAGACTTGAAGAAGGAGTACTGGTGGCCTGGCATGAAGAATGATGTGACAGAGTACGTGAGCAAGTGCCTAACGTGTTCTCTAGTTAAGGCCGAGCACCAGAAACCATGCGGTAAAATGCAACCTTTACCAATACCGGAATGGAAGTGGGAGGAGATCACGATGGACTTCATTACCAAGCTACCGCGAACAGCTAAAGGCAATGATACCATTTGGGTGATCGTCGACCGTTTGACGAAAAGTGCTCACTTCTTGCCAATACGTGAGACTTCTTCGTCAGAAAGACTAGCAGAAGTATTTATCAAGGAAATTGTAACCAGACATGGTATGCCGCTGTCGATTATGTCCGACAGGGATATTAGAGTTACATCAAGCTTTTGGAAGAAATTCAATGAAGCGATGGGCACTAGATTGAACATGAGCACCGCTTACCACCCCCAAACCGATGGACAATCAGAAAGGACCATTCAGACCTTGGAGGACATGCTCCGGGCCTGTATCATTGACTTCGGTGGGAGCTGGGACAGCCATCTACCATTGGCAGAATTTTCATATAACAACAGCTATCACTCGACTATTGGCATGCCGCCATTTGAAATGTTGTATGGGAGGAAATGTAGGACCCCGGTTTGTTGGGGGGAAATTGGACAGAAGGATTTTGCAAGCCTCGGAGTGGTCAAGGCTACTTCTGAGAAATTTGATCAAATCTAGGCTCGAATGAAAGCCGCAAAAGACAAGCATAAATCATATGCAGATAAGAGAAGAAGGGAGTTAGAGTTTCAAGTCGGGGACATGGTACTGTTAAAGGTATCACCATGGAAAGGAATCATCCGATTTAGAAAACGTGGCAAACTAAGTCCAAGGTTTGTCGGACCTTTTAAGATCTTAGCGAGAGTGGGTTAAGTTGCTTACAGACTCGACCTACCCAATGCGCTTAGAGAAATACACCCTACGTTCCACGTGTCGTACTTACGCAAGTGTCTAGCTGACGACACGGCTCACAAACCTTACGATGAGATCGAGGTGGATAACAGTCTGAATTATGTCGAGGAACCAATAGCCATTCTTGACCGATTTGAGAAGAGACTACGCAATAAGTCAATCCCATTGGTCAAAGTTCAATGGAAGCACAGAAGGGGATCAGAAGCTACATGGGAGAAAGAAGACGAGATGCGGGAAATATACCCTAAATTATTTAACGTATAAGCAGTTTCGAGGATGAAACCTCTTTAAGGAGGGTAGACTTGTAACATCCCAAAAATAGTAAATAAGTAATTAATAATACGATAGAGATTTAAATGTCAAGAAACGAAAGAAAAATGGATGGGCTTGGTTTCGGCTCGAACGGGCCAAAGGAAGCCCAGGTATATAAAGGACAAGGGCTGCCACAATTCATTTCATTTCACCATCTAGAGAGAGAAAGGGGAGCTCGGTTCTAGAGAGAGAAAGTGACGGATCGACTCGGGAATTCAGGAGAACGTTGATACTGTGCTCGTGATCATCTTCTCTGAATCATAACTTGTAACATCCCGAAAATAAACGACGATTTTATTAACAGAATAAACGAACGAGGCATGACGGGTCGGGTCGGATGGGTCAGCGGGCTATAAATAGCCTATGCCACCCCATTTTCTCTCATTTGCAACCTTTAGAGAGAGAAAACCCGTAGAGAGAGAAAGTGTCGGAATCGCACAAGATCGCACCCGTTCGTGTCTCCTGCACTCGTGAAGAGAACCTCCAAAGCGGAATCGTCATCCAGGTAACCATTCGAGCTAAATCTGAGTTTTAGTTCGTTTTTGGGTTTTTCGGGTTTTGGGTGAAAATCGAACGTTTTTGTGGATGAAACTTAAGAATAAGCTTAGGTTTAGTATCTACAATGGAAAACGGTTGTTTTGAACAAAGAAGGTTGAAGATTTGACACAACCGAATGCGAAGTTAGGGTTTTCGCGAAGAACAGGTCGTGCGCACTTGCTAAGTGCGCACGGAGCAGGTCCTGCGCACTTGCTAAGTGCGCAGGAGGAGGGTCCTGCGCACTTGCTAAGTGCGCAGGAGGAAGGACCTGCGCACTTGCTAAGTGCGCAGGAGGCAGGGTCTGCGCACTTGCTAAGTGCGCAGGCAGCAGGGTCTGCGCACTTGCTAAGTGCGCAGACATCAGAACTGATCAAGTGAAGTCAGTATGTTAGAATGGTTAAGCCGTTAGAGTCGGGATTGGTCTGATGTGTTTAACTAATCAATTCAGATCGGAAGTGACGTTGTCGGACCTTCGTTTAGGACAACCCATATTAGCGTATCAGGTGAGTTCTAGAGCCCTCTTTTAAATGTTTTGTTAATGTTTTTGGGCTGGTGTGCATACTTACGAAATGATGTTTAACGAAATGATGTTTAACGAAATGATGTTTTAACGAAATGATGTTTAACGAAAGGAAAGGTTTTGAAATGTTGAAACGATGTTTACGAAAGGAAAGGTTTTGAAATGTTTTTGCCAAAAAGGGTTACGAATGCTTTATGAACGGTTTAAATGAGGAAATGTTTAATGAGAAGAGAAAGAGGTAAAGGTTTTAAAGAAGTCATTACAAATCTAATCTGTCGAATGAATGGAATTGACGAATGAAGTCTGGGAATGAGATTCCCAGCCTTGTGGTAGATTATGGACAGCGAGCCATAGTTGCCACAAGAACAACAGGGGCATGTCTTTGTGGCATGCCAATGGTTATGATGTTGTACAACTGGTAAAAGGGAGTAACGACGGTTACTCAGGGGTTAACGTGACCCCATGTAAGGTTAAATTATGATCCGACGATGTTATGGCTGAGAGTCATAACCGTCGATGGAAGTTGTCGGTTTATGGACATGAGAGCCATAAGGGCAACTGAATGGGTATTGTCGGTCCTCGCGCAGTTAGCCTTGGGGGCAATACCAAAAGGGAATTGACGGAATGTATGGTATTGTCGGTCTTCGTGCAGTTAAGCCTTAGGGGCAATACCATAAGGGAATTGACGGAATGTATGGTATTGTCGGTCTTCGTGCAGTTAAGCCTTAGGGGCAATACCATACTAAATGACGGAACGAAGGGTAACACAGATTTAGATAATAATGTATGACTTAAATGAATGTTAAAAGTTTTAATGAACGATCCGTTTAACGGTGTTTATGATTATGATGTTGATGATGATATGGGTACGAAACCTTTTTTTAAAGATGTTAAATTATTACATGCTTTTGTGAAAGGTTTTTACTAAATGAATGATACGTTTTTGGCAAATGTTGATGTTAAAGTTTTTATGAAATGCTAGAACTCACCAGCGTAGCTGACCTTTTTAGTATGCACATTCAGGTTAAGGCAGGTATGGACGATGGACGGTGATGCTTGGCAAGCGAGAAGAGTTACCCGGTCGATCATGAAGACTGGCATCCCGTTATGAGTTGTTTATGTTAAGTTTATGTATTTGACAATGTACGCTTCCGCATGTATGAACAAGTTTTTAGTTATGTTGAATGAATGATTCCGCTGCATTATTTGATACTCATGTTTAAGAACTGTTTGTGAATGAGTAAATCCAACGAGTGAGGCCTCCCGGGTTTGGGGCCTTACAAGTTGGTATCAGAGCAATAGTTTGAGAGATTCGGACACCCCTAATGTCTGAACTTAAACTTTGAATGGGACCGAAAGCGGATGCCAGTACGGGTAACTCGAGCCACAGCATCAGGTATGAAAAGTAGAGTATGTGTATGTAGTATGCCTTAGGAAGAGTTAGGAAAGGACTTGTGTTCTGATGGAATCACAAAGGTGGTCAAATAGAAATCGAAAGGTAGTGTAATGGTTAATTACAGATGGCCAGTGTATATTAACATCTTACAGTACTTATTGAATTTTATTTGTTAACTAGCGTGATGACATTGGATTTCTTGTCTTATAGAACAGAATGGTGAGGAGAGGGAACGAAAGGCGTGGTGGCCGTACCGGTGGTCGTACCGGCGGTCGAAATGGTGGGCGTGGCAGGATTCCTGCGCGCCAAGAGCACAGCGAAGAAGGAAGTGTTCACACTGAACCGACGGTTAGTGTGCATGGAACTGAACAGACACAGGTTGCAGAACAACCTTTCACTTTTGAACCAGAAGTGAGAGCAGCCATAGCTCGAGAGTTCTCCGAGTTGATGAAGAATTCTCTGCCAGGTCTGTTGGCAGAAGCATTGAAGCAGGTCAATGGGGAAGGTGGGTCTAACCCGACGGTTGATACCCCGAACACTGAGGCAATCAACGCACCGCCTGCTCGCGGATGCGACTATAAGTCCTTCAAGGCATGTGACCCGCCAGTTCTGACAGGAAAGAAAGACGCAGTAGCTACGTTTGACTGGATAATCCGTATGGAGGCTGCCATCCGTCTCAGCGAATGTCGAGCGGATCAAGTTGTGAAATTTGCTGCTAACTCCTTGAGGGAGGAAGCATCCCATTGGTGGGAAGGTGTACGTTAGGCAAAAGGGAGCGAGATTGTGGATGCAATGATGTGGGCTGACTTGAAAACTTTGGTGATCAAGAATTTCTGCCCAAGGAACGAGATTGAGAAGGTAGAGAGGGAATTTCTGGGTTTGAAGGCCGGGAACATGACGCACCGGCAATATACAACCCGATTCAATGAACTGGCACGTCTGGTGCCACACCTTGTCACTACTGAAGAGAGAAAGATTGCCTGCTATATTCATGGGTTGCCAGACCAGGTCCGCACCTATGTTAAGGCAAACGCCCCTACTACCTATGATTCGGTAGTAGAACTGAGCGGCGTAGTATTTGATGATCTGGCACTGAATGTCGCCGCCATCGAGGAACCAAAGAAGAGACCGAGCTTCTCAAACAAGCGAACTGGTGGAAAGATGTTTGGGGCTCGCGATAAAAGGGCTCGGGTGGATGAGCTGACTATTTGTAAGAAGTGTGGAAAGGAGCATGTAGGTGAATGTAGACTGGGATCTAACCTGTGCTTTAAGTGTGGCAAGACCGGACACTACGCCCGTGAGTGCACACAACACTACAAGTGCTACAACTGTGGGGATTTCGGTCATCTGAGTAGGGACTGCCCGAAGCCAAGGATGGGGGAAACCGGGAAGGGAAAGGGCCCGGAAAAGAAGGGAGAGGGATCTCGTGCAAAGACTCGTGCGTACGCGCTGACGCAAGACCAGGCCAGAATGGACCCCGACGTGGCGTCAGGTACGTTCGTCCTTGACAACACCCTTGTTTCTGTGTTATTTGATTCGGGTGCCAGTAAGAGTTTTATATCTGCGACTTTTTGTAAGAGAGTGAAGTACGCTGTAAGTATACTAGAAAGGGCCTTTAGCGTAGAAACCGCTGAGGGTAGAACTGCGAGAGTGACCGAGGTAGTTGACAACTCTACGATAAAAATAGAAGGTCATAGATTCCCTGTCAGATTGTTTGTTATGGTTTTGGGAGGGTTTGATGTCGTGCTGGGTATGGATTGGCTAACTGCCAACGAAGCACAAATCATATGTAAACGAAAGATAATCCGACTCAAGGCTCCGGATGGTAGCAAAGTCGAGGTTTTTGGAGATCGTGACGTCCCGATGCCAAACGTCATCTCGATGATTAAGGCAACAGATTACTTGAGGCGCGGATGCGAGGCTTATCTGGTGTACGTGATTGACAAGTGTAAGGAAGTGAAGGAACTAGACGATGTACCCGTGGTACGCGAGTACCCGGAGGTGTTTCCAGAGGATTTGCCTGGGATACCACGCGATAGAGAAATTGAGTTCCGAATTGACTTAGTACCAGATGCCCAGCCCGTGGCTAAGGCTCCATATCGACTAGCACCAGTGGAAATGAAGGAACTTATGGTCCAACTAGACGAGTTACTTGAGAAAGGATTTATCCAACCGAGCATCTCGCCGTGGGGTGCTCCGGTGTTGTTTGTAAAGAAGAAAGATGGTTCGATGAGAATGTGTATCGATTACCGCGAGTTGAACAAACGTACCGTGAAGAACAAGTACCCGTTACCAAGGATCGACGACTTGTTCGATCAATTACAAGGCGCAAGTTGGTTCTCAAAGATCGACCTTCGATCCGGGTACCATCAGTTGAAAGTGAGGGAAGAAGACATACCGAAAACGGTATTTCGCACACGTTATGGACACTTTGAGTTCCGCGTAATGTCTTTTGGATTGACGAACGCCCCTGCAGCGTTCATGGATTTGATGAATAGAGTGTGTCGACCAATGCTGGATCGATCAGTAATCGTATTCATTGACGATATCCTCATCTACTCCAAGAATGAGGGTGATCACGCGTGTCACTTGAGGGAGGTATTGGAAGCTCTGAAGAAAGAAAAGTTGTATGCTAAGTTCTCCAAATGCGCGTTCTGGCTTAGGGAAGTCCAATTCCTAGGTCACGTCATTAACCCCAACGGCATTATGGTTGACCCAGCAAAGATAGTAACGGTAAGAGAATGGAATGTTCCTAAGACGCCAACTGAAATCCGTAGTTTCTTGGGATTGGCGGGCTACTATCGGAGATTCATCCAGGATTTCTCGAAAATAGCTTCGCCGTTGACGAAGTTGACTCGGAAGGAGGTAAAGTACGAATGGGGTTCGACCCAGGATGAGGCGTTTAAGGAATTGAAGAAGAGGCTTACCCAAGCTCCAGTCTTGGCCCTCCCCGAGGGCAATGAAGACCTAGTGGTGTACTCTGACGCTTCGGGTCAGGGATTGGGATGCGTGTTGATGCAACGTGGGAGAGTGATCGCGTATGCGTCACGGCAGTTGAAAGTTCATGAAACTAATTATCCGACTCATGATTTGGAACTTGCTGCTGTCGTATTTGCGTTAAAAATCTGGAGGCACTACCTGTACGGGGTGAAGTTTACTATTTACTCTGACCACAAAAGTTTGAAGTACTTCTTCGAACAAAGAGAGCTTAATATGAGGCAGAGGCGATGGTTAGAACTCCTAAAAGATTATGACTGTGAAATCATATACCATCCTGGAAAGGCAAACGTGGTGGCTGACGCTCTAAGCCGAAAGGATGTGCCTACTCCTATTAGAGTGAAGGCTTGCCAGTTGGTGGTAACTTCAGATGTGATGAGAGAAATTGAAAAGGCTCAAGATGAGGCACTTAAAGAGGAAAACATAAAGAAGGAAAGGATGGTTGGCCAACAGGACAAGTTGGAATATAACACCCTTGGTGTTAGGACACGTTTTGGGCGGATATGGATACCTATGGGTGGCGAGCTTAGGACCAAAATCTTGGATGAGGCTCATAAGTCTCGTTACTCTATCCATCCCGGTACCAATAAAATGTACCAAGATCTGAGGAGGGAATACTGGTGGCCTGGAATGAAATGTGACGTGACGAAGTATGTAAGCAAGTGTTTGACTTGCTCGCAAGTAAAGGCCGAGCACCAGAAACCGTATGGAAAGATTCAACCACTTGATATGCCGGAATGGAAGTGGGAACACATTACCATGGACTTCATAACTAAGCTACCTCGCACAACTAAAGGTCATGACACCATTTGGGTAATTGTGGACCGTTTAACGAAGAGTGCTCATTTCCTACCTATTCGCGAGACGTTCTCGTCGGAAAGGTTAGCGGAAGTGTTTATTAATGAAATAATAGCACGGCATGGGATGCCATTGACGATCGTATCTGACCGGGACACACGATTCACATCGAAGTTCTGGAAAAGATTTCACGAGGCGATGGGCACGAGGCTTAATATCAGCACAGCATTCCACCCGCAAACGGATGGTCAGTCCGAAAGGACCATTCAGACATTGGAGGATATGCTTCGTGCTTGTATTATCGACTTCGGTGGCAGTTGGGACAGCCATCTGCCGTTAGCTGAATTCTCCTACAACAATAGTCATCACACGACGATAGGCATGCCGCCTTATGAAATGTTGTATGGGAGAAGATGTAGGACCCCGGTTTGTTGGGGTGAGATTGGACAGAAGGAATTAGGAAGTCTCGAAGTCGTTAGAGAGACGTCGGAAAGGTTTGATCAGATCAAAGCGCGAATGAAGGCCGCACAAGATCGTCAGAAATCCTATGCGGATAAACGACGAAGGCCTATTGAGTTTAATATTGGTGACAGAGTAATGCTGAAAGTGTCACCATGGAAGGGAATCATACGATTCAGAAAGAGAGGAAAGTTAAGTCCGAGGTTTGTCGGACCATTCAAGATAATGGCACGGGTTGGGGAAGTTGCTTATCGGTTGGAGTTGCCTGATGAGTTAAGTGGGATTCATCCTACCTTCCATGTATCACACTTGCGAAAGTGTTTGGCGGATGAATCGGCTCACGTACCACTTACCGACATCGAGGTCGACAACAGCCTTAATTACATCGAAGAACCTGTGGCCATCCTATGATCGAAAGGAGAAACGTTTACGTAATAAAGTTATCCAATTGGTTAAAGTCCAATGGAAGCATCAAAAGGGATCGGAAGCCACTTGGGAAACGGAGAAGGAAATGAGGGAGTCGTACCCTCATCTATTTGACTTATGATAGGTTTCGGGGACGAAACCTATTGTAAGGGGGGTAGACTTGTAACATCCCGAAAATAAACGACGATTTTATTAACAGAATAAACGAACGAGGCATGACGGGTCGGGTCGGATGGGTCAGCGGGCTATAAATAGCCTATGCCACCCCATTTTCTCTCATTTGCAACCTTTAGAGAGAGAAAACCCGTAGAGAGAGAAAGTGTCGGAATCGCACAAGATCGCACCCGTTCGTGTCTCCTGCACTCGTGAAGAGAACCTCCAAAGCGGAATCGTCATCCAGGTAACCATTCGAGCTAAATCTGAGTTTTAGTTCGTTTTTGGGTTTTTCGGGTTTTGGGTGAAAATCGAACGTTTTTGTGGATGAAACTTAAGAATAAGCTTAGGTTTAGTATCTACAATGGAAAACGGTTGTTTTGAACAAAGAAGGTTGAAGATTTGACACAACCGAATGCGAAGTTAGGGTTTTCGCGAAGAACAGGTCGTGCGCACTTGCTAAGTGCGCACGGAGCAGGTCCTGCGCACTTGCTAAGTGCGCAGGAGGAGGGTCCTGCGCACTTGCTAAGTGGGCAGGAGGAAGGACCTGCGCACTTGCTAAGTGCGCAGGAGGCAGGGTCTGCGCACTTGCTAAGTGCGCAGGCAGCAGGGTCTGCGCACTTGCTAAGTGCGCAGACATCAGAACTGATCAAGTGAAGTCAGTATGTTAGAATGGTTAAGCCGTTAGAGTCGGGATTGGTCTGATGTGTTTAACTAATCAATTCAGATCGGAAGTGACGTTGTCGGACCTTCGTTTAGGACAACCCATATTAGCGTATCAGGTGAGTTCTAGAGCCCTCTTTTAAATGTTTTGTTAATGTTTTTGGGCTGGTGTGCATACTTACGAAATGATGTTTAACGAAATGATGTTTAACGAAATGATGTTTTAACGAAATGATGTTTAACGAAAGGAAAGGTTTTGAAATGTTGAAACGATGTTTACGAAAGGAAAGGTTTTGAAATGTTTTTGCCAAAAAGGGTTACGAATGCTTTATGAACGGTTTAAATGAGGAAATGTTTAATGAGAAGAGAAAGAGGTAAAGGTTTTAAAGAAGTCATTACAAATCTAATCTGTCGAATGAATGGAATTGACGAATGAAGTCTGGGAATGAGATTCCCAGCCTTGTGGTAGATTATGGACAGCGAGCCATAGTTGCCACAAGAACAACAGGGGCATGTCTTTGTGGCATGCCAATGGTTATGATGTTGTACAACTGGTAAAAGGGAGTAACGACGGTTACTCAGGGGTTAACGTGACCCCGTGTAAGGTTAAATTATGATCCGACGATGTTATGGCTGAGAGTCATAACCGTCGATGGAAGTTGTCGGTTTATGGACATGAGAGCCATAAGGGCAACTGAATGGGTATTGTCGGTCCTCGCGCAGTTAGCCTTGGGGGCAATACCAAAAGGGAATTGACGGAATGTATGGTATTGTCGGTCTTCGTGCAGTTAAGCCTTAGGGGCAATACCATAAGGGAATTGACGGAATGTATGGTATTGTCGGTCTTCGTGCAGTTAAGCCTTAGGGGCAATACCATACTAAATGACGGAACGAAGGGTAACACAGATTTAGATAATAATGTATGACTTAAATGAATGTTAAAAGTTTTAATGAACGATCCGTTTAACGGTGTTTATGATTATGATGTTGATGATGATATGGGTACGAAACCTTTTTTTAAAGATGTTAAATTATTACATGCTTTTGTGAAAGGTTTTTACTAAATGAATGATACGTTTTTGGCAAATGTTGATGTTAAAGTTTTTATGAAATGCTAGAACTCACCAGCGTAGCTGACCTTTTTAGTATGCACATTCAGGTTAAGGCAGGTATGGACGATGGACGGTGATGCTTGGCAAGCGAGAAGAGTTACCCGGTCGATCATGAAGACTGGCATCCCGTTATGAGTTGTTTATGTTAAGTTTATGTATTTGACAATGTACGCTTCCGCATGTATGAACAAGTTTTTAGTTATGTTGAATGAATGATTCCGCTGCATTATTTGATACTCATGTTTAAGAACTGTTTGTGAATGAGTAAATCCAACGAGTGAGGCCTCCCGGGTTTGGGGCCTTACATAACTCCAATCCAGGTAAGCGTTCGATCATAATCTGAGTTTTTATGATTATTTTAGGATTTTCGGTTTTAGCTAAATAGGTGAAGTTTTTATGGATGAAACTTGAAAATGAACAAAGATCTAGCATCTAGAATAAAAACCGAACGTTCTGATCAAGGAAAATTTAGATATTGACATGATCAGACCCGCATGCAAAAAGTTAGGGTTCTTACGCCTGAATCAGATCCTGCGTACTTATCAAGTACGCAGGAAGAAGGGTTCTGCGTACTTATCAAGTACGCATGAAGTAAAGTCTGCGTACTTACCAAGTGCGCATGAAGTAAAGTCTGCTTAGTTACCAAGTGCGCATGAAGTAAAGTCTGCGTACTTGTCAAGTACGCATGACCAAGGCCCCGCACACTAAGTGCGCATGCATCAGAATGGTTAAGTAAAGTCAGTATATTTAGAATGATTAAACCGTTAGAGTCGAGATTAGGTCTGATGTGTATTTAACTACTCAATTCAGATCAGAAGTGACGTTGTTGGACTTTGTTTAGGACAACCCAGACTAGCTCATCAGGTGAATTCTATGTGCCCCTTTCTATGTTATATGCAAACCTTATTAAATGTTTTGGGGCTGAAGTGTATACACTAAATGAATAAATACTATGAATGCCAATGTGATCATACGTGATATACAAATATATATTTATATATATATATATATGAAAATGAATTATAAACAAAGAATGAAACGTATGTTTACAAAGTATGAATGAAAGAATGACAAAATATGAATGAATGAAATCTTGCCTTATATAATATATATACTGCATGTTATGAATATACGTGAATGTTATGGACGCTTCGATGCTAACGGCTACTACGGTAGACGGACGACCACGTGACTATCTTGCAACCGGGACAAAAATATTCCTTCATCAGCTAGGAAATAAAAAGGGGCATTAATTGACGGTCGAAGCAAATGCCAAATCATATGTAGAACGGTTGCAAACATGGTAGCACGTGGGAAACGGATACCTTCGGGTAGACGGCGAAAAGGACGGACTACGACGGTAGGACGGTTTACGACGGACGACCGAAGGTTGGCCGGACGGTTTTAAGGCGGACGGTTTCTAGGACCGGACGAGTCAAAGGGCTACGATGGTAGCTTCATGGCGTATGTCTTTGTGACATACGTAGTAAAAGACGGGTTGATCACCCTTATGTGTATGACCAAATGAATGTTAAGGAAAAACTAAAGGTGAATGAATATCAATGTAGTCACTCAAGAATGATGAAAGAAAAGTCAAAAGTTAAGAATACGTATTTATGTTCTTTATATATAAACTTATGTATACTTTTGAAGAAATAATGTTTATATCTAATCTTTTAAATTAGAACTCACCAGCGTTAGCTGACTTTTAGTATACATTTCAGGTAACAAAGAAAAGGGTCGTGCGAAGGCGTGAACTAGAGACTGACATTCCGATTTATGTTTTCTTTTGTAAAACAATGATGTATGTTTTAAATGTTGAGACTTCCGCTGTAATGTACTCAAACGTGAATGTTTTTGTTGTTAATTGAATGTGTTAAATTTAAAATTCAGTATTAATGACTTTGTTTATGAGTAAACCCAACAAGTGAGGTTACCCGGGATAAGGGGCCTTACATGTTGTTATGCCCTACATTTACATTAGGATAACATGTGTTGTTATGCCCTACATTAGGATAACATGTGTTGTTATGCCCTTCAATTACAACGTTTCAATTGTGCAACTAGCTTAACATAGATTCTCCATAAATGCTTTATAAACCATGTATCATTTGAATTGTACACAAAACGTTTGAACTTTACTTGTGGTGTCAAAACCTATGTATGCTCACTAACTATTTATAGTTGACCCTCTCATTTTATCATGTTTTAGGTACAAATGTTTGAGTTAAGATTCAAGCTACTTCACTTAGGGTTGAGGACCTAGTCTTAAATTTTAATATGGGGATTTATGTATTCTTTAATTCTTGTAAATGATGTAATTGATTTCTTGAGTTATGAAATGAAACTTATTGTTTAATTATTACAACTTTAGCAAACCATGAGCTTATGAACAGTCTACATGTCCCGCCCCGACGTTTCCGCCGTCGGTTGGGGTGTGACAGATTGGTATCAGAGCCTTGGTTATAGGGAATTAGGTTATTAGACCCTTTTGACCTAGACTATAACCTTAGGACACCCATCAAATGCTACGCTCTATGTTATATGATTTTTGCCACATTGCTACGTGTTACATGTTCACTACTATGTGTAATCTTCTTACATGTTATTCTAAGTGTTACATCACATGATACAATACATGCTAGTTTATATGATACACTACTTGATAACTCATATTCTTAAAAACATTGCTACCTATATAATACTTTCTTTACCACTACTTGCTTTCATGCTACTCATTTGAGGCTATTAAATGCTATCCTAAGTCTTACCACACACTTGTTTATATTTAAGCTTTCATACACCTCCACACACACACGCACCTTGAGATTTACGTCTTCATCATCATCACTTGTGACGAATTTGAACTCTTAGGCCTAAAGCCTATTAATATTCTAAAATCTCGTCAAAGTTTTGAGTTCTGAAAATTAGTAACGAACACGTGCAATCCGGAAGGGTGAGTGCCTGTACTTTGGGTCTTCTGTCTAGGAAAGCATTTCATATAAATCCAAATCAACATGTTTTCCTGGGAATTCCCAAAGTGAGTGTTCACCTATAGGCTAAAGCATGTTTTCTCGAAAATATAAAGAACTTGAATTACTTTGATTTGTCAAAGTACCCACATGGTTATGATACCAAATGAGTACAATCTAAACACCTTCATTTTGTTTATTACAATTTAGTACACACACCTAAGCATTCTTTGTAAACTAATCTTTTCCCATCAGATTTAAACAACATCGTTATTTTGTCTAAACAAAGCATTTATCAAACCCTTAGTTTATAAATAGTATTTGAAATATAAATTTTCTATAAACTATTCCACTTTGTAATGAAATTAACACAACTTGTTTTATAAAAGCTTTAATTTTTAATTAGCTATGACTTCTTCTCGTTAAATTAATTATTATTAAACTTTGGAAAAATTATTTAGCCATTAATTTCTTTTGAAATATTCTTTTTATAATAATGAGAAAAAAAATTCATTTAATTATCTATATAGTTACTCATTTAAATATTTTCCACCATTTTATTTATAAACAAAAAAGAAGAAATTACAACTACGTGTTTATTTACAAACAAAGAGTACAAATCAGTTATTCATAAACACACTACTCTGAATATCTACACAACCTTCTCGTGATATTACTTATCCAAAAATGTATGAATGTAGACACTGCAATGAGATGAATAATTTCGCCTAAGCATTAGCCATCCTTATAAAGCTCAACAAGATTTAGAAGTTAAATTTCAACTAACCACATCATACGTGAACGCCAACAACACGCTTGTCTACAATACTCGACTACTTGTAAAATTCGATAGTTTACATTACACATGAGACCCAATAACTTACATATGAACATTCACATGATACATGAAACTTGTTTGTTTAATACAAGATTGAGCACATTATACATGACCACATAATACATGAAACTTAGTTGGTTTCAATATACGTAATGTTACATTGATCACATAATGCATGAAACTTGTTTATTTGCAATATACATAATACTAGATTAATCACATGAAACTTATTTACAAAATACATTGTACTAAATTGTTTACATTATACATGAAAACTTATTTATTTACAAAATACATTATACTAAATTGTTTACATTATATATGTTTATTTACAAAATATATAATACTAAATTGTTTGCATCATACCTGAAAACTTATTTGTTTACAAAATACATTATACAAAATTGTTTACATTATACATGAAAACTTATTGATACTAAATTGTTTACATTATACATGAAAACTTATTTATTTACAAAATACATTATACATGAAAACTTATTGATACTAAATTGTTTACATTATACATAAAAACTTATTTATTTACAAAATACATTATACTAAGTTGTTTACATTATATATGTTTATTTACAAAATATAATACTAAATTGTTTGCATCATACCTGAAAACTTATTTGTTTACAAAATACATTATACTAAATAGTTTACATTATACATGAAAACTTATTGATACTAAATTGTTTACATTATACATGAAAACTTATTTATTTACAAAATACATTATACTAAATGGTTTACATTATACATGAAAACTTATTGATACTAAATTGTTTACATTATACATGAAAACTTATTTATTTACAAAATACGTTATACTAAATTGTTTACATTATACATATTTATTTACAAAATACATAATACTAAAATTGTTCGCATTATATATGAAACTTATTTATTTACGATATATATGATACTACATTTATACATGATACTAAACACATAATACTAAAATTGTTCGCATTATACATGAAACTTATTTATTTACGATATATATGATACTACATTTATACATGATACTAAACACATAATACTAAAATTGTTCGCGTTATACATGAAACTTATTTATTTACGATATATATGATACTACATGATGCTAAACACATGATACTACATTGCTCACATTAAACGTGAAACTTATTTGGTTACAATATACTTGATACTAAATTGCTTACAGTATACATAAAGCCCATTTGTTTACAATGTACATGACAGTAGATCATACATGAACTTGAGTGCTTACATTATACACAGAACTAGATTGTTTACATTGTGACAATTGATTAAGTCCATCATACACAAGGCATGATTATTCACCTTATCCATGAAAGCTACTCGGTGTTTGACGTATTCTTGTTCAAACACGAGGAATGCTATGGGATCCTAAATTATGCCACGTTATTACACTTTAGTATTTGATTGACTCAAGCATCTATGGACATAGTTATTCATTAGCAACACATACGTGAAAGCAATAGTTACGGATTAAGTGTTTTTGTGTTACCCCCTGGACCCCACACACAATGGGATAAACTATGTGGACCATGCGACGATTTGGATAATTACGGGTGCACACGTAATTATAAAGATCAGCGCATGGAAGACATAGTGAAATCTGTCGTGTGTTATGACATGAAACCTATCATGGTACATAGTAACAAAAACTAATGGGATATGATAAGGACATGGTGGATACGCCGCTGGTACTTCCTATATATAAGTGTTCCTGTCATAAAATCAGAAGTAGCGTTATTCTTGCCACGTAAAGTTTTATGTTGTTTGACGGGACCAATGTTTGTGAAATCCTTTATACACTGATAATCCTTGAACATATTCGATTACACCTCAACAAACCTTGATCATCTAGTTCCCATCAATTCCATTCTAAGTAATACATTCCATCTGTAGAATCCAAAATATTCTTCAATAGTTTTCCCCTTAATTTCATTCAAACTAAACCCACTACCACTATATATGCCTGACACGATGACCAGACTTGAACCTTGACATCAGCTATACTCCTCAAACCGACAATCCAAGCTCACCTCCTTCCTAATTCAGTAGTCTCCAAACAATTGAATTTCGGGACGAAATTCCATCAACTTGGGGATACTGTAACATCCAAGATTTTTCTAATACTACATTATTTTACTTTATACAGTAACGACACTCCTAATGAACCCCATACTTGTTCAAAACAATATGTCACTTTAATTATTATTTTAACATCTATCAATTTAGATTTTTGATCTTACATTTAAATATTACCCTCCTATTATATATATAACATATGTTCGTCCAATTCTGTCTAAATCCCACAATTCGATTATAGGCTGGATATGACAGCTATACGGGACTGATTACATGTCAAATCAGTTGATTGGGGACGTATGGGGTCGCGAATGTGGTCTGGCTACATGCGGAATTAGTTCATACGTTATTTACGTGATTGAATGCGTTTAGATTTCTTGATTTGGTATAGATTTAGACTCGGTTTGACTCTGGTTAGTCAAACAGATTCAAATTGATTTGAATTTCAAAATTGGTCGCGCTAGGAATGAATTGGAGTGTTAAATGAGCTTGGGGATGGTGTATAATCAGTCATCCGCATATGGGAGTCCAATTACACAATTTGGATCCGAGGCAGCCTTGAATCGTGGTGTTCTTGGGCTGTGTTGACTTCTAAAGTCAAAATTGGTGGAACAAAAGGTCAAGCTTCTTGAATAGGTTCAAATTGGAGTGTGAGGGTTCAATTGCAAATGTGGGGGTTCCAAAATTGAGGGTCAACGGGTTAACTTTCAACGGTGATGATTCAAGCTTGAGGGTCCAAATGTTTAAGTTAGAGTTCAAATGAAACAAGATGGGGTCCAATACTTTAATTATTTGATTTAATTTCTATTTTATTTATTTATAACATTCATATAAAATTCAAATTTTTATTTATATAGGAAATAGATTTTCATTTTAATAATAGTACAAATTGTATAAATGGTCATTTAATTAAATGCATGTGTACTTATGCATTTGTTTATTACTAAATATATGTATGTATGGCATATATGTAATGGAAAATAGGATGTAAAAGTGAGGTTGAAATAATAAATACGTGTTTAAAATAGTGAATGGTTGTGTCACATTGTGTTGAACAAGTATAGGATTTCGAGTGTTTTAATAATCAAAGAAAAATTTTATAGACTGAAAATAATGGATGTTATAGTTGTGAGCAGACATGGTATGCCGCTGTCGATTGTGTCCGACAGGGATACTAAATTCACGTCAAGGTTTTGGAAGAAATTCAACGAAGCAGTGGGCACTAGACTGAACATCAGCACCGCTTACCAACCCCAAACCAATGGACAATCGGAAAGGACCATTCAGACCTTGGAGGACATGCTCCGGGCCTGTATAATTGACTTCGGTGGGAGCTGGGACAACCATCTACCATTGGCAGAATTTTCATATAACAACAGCTGTCACTCAACTATTGGCATGCCGCCATTTGAAATGTTGTATGGGAGGAGATGTAGGACCCCGGTTTGTTAGGGGGAAATTGGACAAAAGCATTTTGCAAGTCTCGAAGTGGTCAAAGCTACTTCCGAGAAATTTGATCAAATCAAGGCTCGAATGAAAGGCGCAAAAGACAGACAGAAATCATACGCGGATAAGAGAAGAAGGGATTTAGAGTTTTAAGTAGGGGACATGGTACTGTTAAAGGTATCACCTTGGAAAGGAATCATCCGATTCAGAAAACATGGCAAACTAAGTCCAAGGTTTGTCGGACTTTTCAAGATTTTAGCGAGAGTGGGTCAAGTTGCTTACAGACTCGACCAACCCGTTGAGCTTAGTGGAATACATCCTACGTTCCACGTGTTGCACTTACGCAAGTGCCTAGCTGACGACACAGCTCACATACCTTACGACGAGATCAAAGTGGATAACAGTCTAAATTATGTGGAGGAACCAATAGCCATTATTGACCGAGCTGAGATACGACTACGCAATAAGTCGATTCATCTAGTTAAAGTACAATGGAAGCACAGAAAAGGGTCAAAAGCGATGTGGGAGAAAGAGGACGAGATGAGGGGACTATACCCTCAATTGTTTAGCGTATAAACGGTTTCGAGGACGAAACCTCTTTAAGGAGGGTAGACTTGTAACATCCCAAAAATAGTAAATAAATAAATAATAAGGCAATAGAGATTTAACCATCAAAAATGAAAGGAAAATGGATGGGCTTGGGCTCGGCTCCAACGGGCCAAGGGAAGCCCAAGTATATAAAGGTCATGACAGCCTAGGACTCTCATTTCTTCCACAACTTGCAATCTAGAGAGAGAAAGGAGAGCTCGGGCCTAGAGAGAGAAAGTTGACGGATGGACCCGAAATTGAAGGAGCATATTACTACTGAGCTCGTGAGCAAAACCTCCGAATCAGATATCCAATCCAGGTAACGATTCGACCATAAACTGAGTTTTTGTTCGTTTTAGGGTTTTTCGGGTTTTAGCTAAATAGGAGACGTTTTTATGGATGAAACTTGAAAATAAGCTTAGAACTAGCATCTAGAATGAACACCGCACATTTTGATCAAAGAAAATTGTAAGATTGGCATGATCGGGTTAGCATGCAAGAATTCCGGACTTGTTCAGGAAACAGGTCTTGCATACTTATCAAGTACGCAAGAAGGATGTCATGCGTTATCAAGTACTCATGAGGAAGATCCTGCGTACTTATCAAGTACACAGGAGGAAGATCCTGCGTGTTTATCAAGTACGCAAGAAGAATGTTCTGCGCATTTGTCAAGTACGCATCAAGTGCGCAGGCATCAGGCTAGATAGTGAAGTCAGTATGTTCGCCTAACTCGGTATGATTAAACCGTTAGAGTCGGGATTGGGTCTGATGTGTATTTAAGTACCTAATTCAGATCGTACGTGACGTTGTTGGGCCTTTGTTTAGGACAACCAAGACTAGCTTATCAGGTGAGTTCTATGTGCCCCCTTCTATGTTATGTGCAAATCATTTTAAATGTTTTGGGGCTGAAGTGTATACACTAAATGAATAAATTATATGAATGCCAATGTGATCATACGTGATATACTAATATATTTATATGTATATGAAAATGAATTATGAACAAAGAATGAAACGTATGTTTACAAAGAATGAATGAAAGAATGGCATAACGTAAATAAATGAAATCTTGCTTTATAATTATATATATTGCATGTTATGAATGTATGCATACGTTATGGACGGAAACAAAGCTAACGGCTACTTCTGTAGACGGACGACCATGTGACTATTTTGCAACCGAGAAAAGTACGTTCCTTCGCAAGCTAGGACATACAAAAGGCATTAATGGGCGGTCGAAGTAAATGCTTTAATAGTATAACGGTTGCATAAACAATAGTTCACGTGGGAAACGGATGCCTTAGGGCAAACATAATATGACGGACTATGACGGTAGGACGGTTAAGACGGACGGCCGAAGGTTGGCCGGACAGTTTTAAGGTGGACGGTTTCTAGGACCGGACGAGTAAAAGGGCTACGACGGTAGCTTAACGGCGTATGTATTTGTGATATACGCAGTAAAAGACGGGTTGATCACCCTTATGTGTATGACCAATGAATGTTAAGGAAAGTAAAGGTGAATGCATATCTATCTAATCACATAAGAATGATGAAAGAGAAGCAAAAGCTATGAATACGTATTTATATAAATGTATATATAATTATGCATACCTTTAAAGAAATAATGTTCTTACCTAACCACTTTAAACTAGAACTCACCAGCGTTATCTGACTTTTAGTATACATTTCAGGTAAAGAAAGGAAGGGTCGTGCGAAGGCGTGATGGCTACCCGGCAAGTGACTGACATCCCACTCTTGATTGTTAATTAAAAATGTTGTGTTTTTAATTGTTAAGACTTCCGCTGTTATGTTATGTATTTGAATGATGTTTGTTTTCGCTACTCTCGAATGTTTTAATTTAAGTTCAGTATTTATGACTATGTTTATGAGTAAATCCAACAAGTGAGGTTACCCGGGAAAGGGGCCTTACACCAAATTGTGACACCCAGCATTTCAGGTCAATATCTATATTTCATAAATGCACGTTCATAACATATATTTCCTGAAGTTTTATTTTGACTAAGTAAAGTCAAGGAGTCTAGCAAAGGAACTTATATCAAAATAATAATTTTTAAGAATTACTAGAAAAAGTAAGCAGTTATAAACCGCAAGATACGGTCGTTGGTGATTAAAAGAATGTTATTCCAGAAAAATCTAGAGACACGTTTGAATATAAAAACATAAATATTGGTGATTAAACTTTTATAAAAAGTTAACACATAAATAATTGTTACATGACTCTATGTTATATTATGTGTATTCATGAATAATATAGTTATAGTAATAACTATGTCGGGTTAACTAGTAAACTTTTGAGACTAGTCAAACCACACAAAAACACATAAGTAATGAATCGTTTAAAAAGTTTTACACCGGGTATTAGATCACGCGATCACCTAGGGGATTTATACCAACAAAGAACCCACCTATCTAGCCATTAATGGATTTGACAACACCCAACCCCCCACCCCATACCCCTCTCGGCTGAAAGGTGGGCATAGCCACCCACCATCCCATTAAATGTTTGCACACATGGCTTGCATGCACATCCTCTTCCACATCTCATGATTGCATGCAATTCTAATCATGTTATAAGTAGTAATGATGAAGTTGTAGTCAAACACTCAACTCTCATCACTCTATATACATATATACGGCTCACATGCACACACTCTTTCAAAATTCAAGATAAAAAAAATAGAGAAATTAGCTAGGAGTTGGGAGATTCAAGGAGTTCTTGGAGAATCAAGGATCGGTTGTAGCTAGGGAACCAAGCCATTTCTCACCGTCTTCTCGTGATTCTTCACCTAGCTTGTCTAGCGGTATGAAACCGACATCAATCTCTAAAATCCTCTTTATTTCTTGAATAAAGCATGTTGTTCATCCTAATAATCAAAGAAATTTGAAAAGCTAAAAAGTTTTATAAGTTTAACTTTATTAGGTTTAAAAACTAGATTTTTATATAAAAAGATGTATATGGTTCGAAAATGATAGGCTTATATACATAGATTATTGTCTTGAAATATTTTATGAGATATTTGTTATTTTGATTTCATAATGCTAAGTTATGAGTTGTTAAACTAAAAGTTCTATAAATATATACATAAAGCGCCGAATTTTGTATGCATGGGTATATATGTTGTTGTTTTGATTATATATGATAAGTTATAGTTGTTGAATTAAAAGCATGATTTATGATATTAATACTTAGATAAGTAAATTAAAAACTATGAATAATACTTAGATAAGTGAAATATATGTGTATATGTATATACATGTGAAGATCTTGATAAATATATATTCGGGTGTATGTTTATTTTGTTAACTTGAACAAGTTGCTAGGTATATGTATGTATATATGAGAAACATGTATGTGCATAGTTAATGTTAATAATCATGGAAATATTTATATTAAATAATGAAACGTATTAACGTCTTAAAAATAAAGCATGAAAAGTGTTGGACAAAACACTCAAGAGATTTAGAACTTGCAAGATATAAGTATGTGTTTGACATGAAAGTTGATATGATTAAAATGTCTAAGACATGTAGAAATTATAAAGATCATATATGTATATATTATGATGGATTAGTCGTAAGAGGAATTATGTGTATGAAATTAAAAAGACGTTTCGGTATAAGTATATATGAATACAAGTTATTGTGAAACATAGTTAAATATATGTTGAATTAATAAGTATACTTTTGGGAATATATGGGTAAAAATATAAGTACATAACAAGATAATAAATTTCGTTCGGAACAAGTAATTGTATGTGGACGTGTTAACATGAATTATGTGCACATAGAGATAGACAAACATAGAAAATACTTGAACAGTACTTGTATAATTATTGGAAAGAAATAATTATGTGTTTATACGTAACTATAATGCGAAATAATACAAGATATTGCAAAAATAATATTTATTTTTGGGTACATATATTAAGTCACCAATATGGAAATATAATATTTTCTTGAAAAATAAGTAAAGCGTCTAGGCGGGAATAATAAGCACCAACGAGTCGTTACGAGAAAACATTGCTTTAAATAAACTAAGACGTACTTAACAGGAATAGTTAAGTCAGGTGAACAAATTGCGTTTAAGACGGGTAGTCTTAATGTGTTTAGTATCCTTGTGTAAATAGGATACGGATAGGCGGGTCTGCTTTTATTCAAATATTTGCTAGCATATACTTCTATCGAGGTGAGTTTCACTAACCCCTTTTTCTAAGTTTTTGAAATGTTTTGGGGTGGAAACATACTTGTAAAGAATTTTCGTATGTAAATGAATGAACAAATGATCAGACCGTATGTGTGCATTGAGGGAAAGATAAAGCGCTTAAAGTCCTCAGAATAAAAACTTAGTAACCATTAGCTATGGACTTAGCCCGGGATTTTATGGATAGTACTATTGGGGGTGACGCTCCCGGTCATGGTTAGTCGCGCTAACCAGTGGTCCAGTGGTCCTTGCAAGTTTACAAATGGGGTTAATTGATCAGGTTAAAATGTTCAGATTCATTGGTTATACATATAAAGAGTTTTGATCGGAAAATGATCATGTTTAAACATTGGATTTATGATAACTCTTGATAATGATTTGTGAACTCACCAACCTCGTGTTGACACTTTTAAGTATGTTTTCAGGAAATTGAACGTGGTTTTCAATTAAGCAATGTAGGTTACATGCATGCATGATGGATACGGCTTTTGGGG
The DNA here is from genome assembly GCA_023525975.1 of Smallanthus sonchifolius. Lineage (NCBI taxonomy): Eukaryota > Viridiplantae > Streptophyta > Magnoliopsida > Asterales > Asteraceae > Smallanthus > Smallanthus sonchifolius. The sequence goes on from CM042045.1 coordinate 34,413,172, forward strand.
GATTTACTTGTATAACTCATGGTCATGAGTCATATTTGCGAAATCTTAAACTTTTGTAAACTCAAGTTGATATTTTGTGATGTAAACATTTTAAACTCGATTATGTATCCAACTACATGTATGTGTTTAAGGTAATCATATGCTTTGGAAACCATGAATGTTACGCCTCGCGTTTCCGCCTTGGCGGGGTGTGACAGAAATTGGTATCAGAGCCATTGATTATAGCGAACTAGGATTCTAAATCGGAACCTAGTCTATAATTTAAATGACTCACTAAAACGTTTTCATTGCATAAGCATTCATCATGTCAGATGGATATTGTAATCACACCATGTCACATACTAACCCCACTTAAACTCCATAGTTAGGAAATGACCTACAAAAATGGCTGAATCCACTGGTGAGACTATGCCCAAAGGACCAAGGATGGACGTATCATACTGGGATTGGCTCCGCCAAGCAATCCAGATGTGGAGGGTGGAGGAGGACATCCCTACGACCTGCGACCCTGTCGGAGTAGCATGTAATTCACAGCCCGTGCCACTCGCCGGGGAGTGCATGGAATGCACCATTCCCTTGCTAGTGTCCCGCAGCGATAAGCAAGAGATAGAAATTCACTATCTGGAAAGGGATGTGAAGTCTATCCGAAGAGACTTGATGACTTTTCCAGCCTTACTGGAAAATGTTACTGGGATAATGGAAGATCGGAGACTGATTGACCAATCCCTTCAGCATGCATCTAGTCACATGATGGAGTTAGATAAAAGGCTAGCAGAGATGGAGAGGAGGACTGCCGCAGCTGAGCGGAAGGCAGAGGCAGCTGAGCAGAGGGCGATTGATGCAGAGCTCCATGCTACTCTAGCTGAGGCACGTGTGGAGCAGATGCTGACCCCAACTACCGTTCCGACAAGAACGTTTTCTTATTTCTAGACCTATTACGGCAGGTTGTACCCGTATCATGTTATGTAGTTTGAAATTTTTGTACTAATGTGGTCATATGAACCCATCTATTTTACATCCTTGTCTTTTGGAGCTATGTACTACGTATGTTTATCTATGAATGTGATGAGTTATGTTGTGATGATCGTTGTGTACGTTTGATGTTGTTGTATATGTATGTCATGTGGTATCATTATTATTTTTATAATGTTACTTCTTTCTAAATGTCTTGTTAGAAAGAACGCCATGTCACCTAAGCGAAGGACACCCCGTAACACCACTAGTGAGAACAACAACAACACAATTTCCCCAAACGTGGAACAACTCATAGCACAACGAGTAGCTGCCGCCATGGAGCATTATGAAACAAATCGAAATAGTGGCGAAGGAAATGGCAGCGGTACCGATAGAGGAGGTGCAGGAGGTAGCGGCACATCCGGAGGTTCTGGAGGTAATGGGTTGAGTAATCTCACCTGAGACACATAGTCATGGTCTAAAATTAATAGCGTTATTAAAATAGTGACTTGTGATCCTACAGATGCTCCAAGTAGGAAGTGCACCTACAAGGCCTTCCTATCCTGCAACCCTCGCAATTTCAATGGCACAGAGGGTGCAGTAGGACTAATGAGGTGGATAGAAAAGATGGAATCGATAATTGATATTAGTGAATGCACCGCTGACTGCATGGTGAAGTACTCTACTTGCATGCTCACTGATAAAGCTTTAACCTGGTGGAATACTCAAATAAAGACTTTGGGGAGAGAGTCAGCGTATCAATTGTCTTGGGAGGACTTGAAAACTATGATGATTGAGGAATATTGTCCTCGAAACGAATTGCAAAAGATTGAAACTGAGATGTGGAATCTACAGATGATCGGAGATGATGTGGCGGGGTACACCGACCGTTTTAATGAGTAGGCAATTCTGGTAACGCATATGGTCACGCCAAAACATAAGCGTGTGGAAAGGTATCTGTGGGGCCTTGCGCCTCAAATTCGCAGTATGGTAACTTCATCTAATCCAATAGATGCCAAGAGTGCTATAACTTTAGCATTCAAACTAAGGGATGATGCAGTACGTAATGGATTGTTTGTGAGGAAGGAGAACGAGGAAGGTAGATCTGGGGAGAAAAGGAAGTGGATGGGGAATTCAAGTAACAAATTTGGAAAACAAGGGTTTAAGAAACAAGGAACTATGAAGGCTTTTGCAGCCAACACAGTGGAAAGAAAGGAGTATGATAGGGGCCTACCGAGATGTAAGAAGTTCGGAAATCATCACGCCGGTGAGTGCATCAAGTGTGGAAAATGTGACAAATTTGGCCACACCACACAAGTTTGTCGAGTTAACAACCGAATGGGGAGAAATAAACCGGGATGTTTCGTATGTGGTGACCTGAAGCACTTCAAGAAGGACTGTCCCAAGTGGAAGAATTAGATGAACACTCAGGCATAGGGGAGAGCATTTGTGATGGGTGCAAGGGACGCACGCCAGGACCCGAATATTGTCACTGGTACGTTTCCGATAAATAATCACTATGCCTCTATACTTTTTGATTCGGGTGCGGATATGAGCTTTGTGTCGAATGATTTTAAATCCTTACTTGGTATTAAGGTCAGCAAACTAGATCAAAGTTATACAATCGAATTAGCAAATGGGAAGTTAATTAAAGCCGGAGAGGTCATTAAGGGTTGTACTTTATGTTTAGAAAGTCATACATTCGATATAGACCTTCTACCCGTCGAACTAGGGAGTTTTGATATTGTTATTGGCATGGATTGGTTATCAAAGAATCATGCCGCGATCATGTGCTTCGAGAAAATTGTACGTATCCCACTACTGAGCGGAGAAATTCTTTCAATTCAAGGCGAAAGGTGTAGAACGATGTTAAAGATGGTAAACTGCATGAAAGCTCATAAATATCTACGCAAGGGTTATTGCGTGTTTCTGGCTCATATCGTCGAGAAGAAACTCGAGGAACGTCGACTTGAGGACATACCGATCATTAGGGATTACCCCGAAGTATTTCCCGAAGACTTACCTGGCTTACCACCACCAAGACAAGTCGAGTTCCGAATCGACCTAGCACCAGGAGCTGCACCAGTTGCACGATCACCGTATCGTCTAGCACTTTCTGAGATGCAAGAATTATCAAGCCAACTGCAAGAGTTACTTGATAAAGGTTTCATAAGACCGAGTTTTTCACCCTGGGGAGCTCCGGTCTTATTTGTGAAGAAAAAGGATGGAACCTTTAGAATGTGTATCGATTACCGGGAGTTGAACAAGCATACAATTAAGAACCGGTATCCTCTTCCTCGAATAGACGACCTATTCGATCAACTTCAAGGTTCAAGTTTCTATTCTAAGATTGATCTACGATCAGGATACCATCAACTACGAGTCCAGGAGGATGATATACCAAAGATAGCTTTTAGGACTCGTTATGGTCATTACGAGTCCCTAGTCATGCCATTTGGTTTGACTAATGCACCGGCAGTTTTCATGAATCTCATGAACCGTGTGTGCAAACCATACCTGGATAAATTCGTGATTGTGTTTATCGATGACATATTAATATATTCACTAACCATGGAGGAACATGAACATCATTTGAAATTAATCTTGGAACTACTCAGGAATGAGAAGCTTTACGCCAAATTCTCTAAGTGTGAGTTTTGGATCCAAGAGGTTCACTTTCTCGGACACGTCATCAATAAGAAGGGTATTCACGTAGACCTGTCCAAGATTGAAGCTATCAAAAACTGGAAAGCACCAATGTAACATCCATGATTTCTCAGACCATAAATTTTCTGGATTCATTTTATTTTAATAATTCCAATAATAACACTACACTTAAAACCTGTATTTATTCTAGCACCGTTGTCACATAAACCATCATTTTAGATTTATTTTTAATATATCTATTCAAAATTTAGAACTTTGCGTTTACATTTCTTCATCACCGGTTTGATATTTATATATACATGTATATAAATACATATATATCCTCATATATGTACGAATATTTAGTTATAAATAAAGGTAAACAAAAATATTTAGGTATTTGAAATGTATAATTAAACCACACAAAAAGTTTTGTTTAGCAATTTTACATACATATGTATTTGGCATTTTAAAATATATATAGTCTTCTAAAGTTATAAAAGAAATCAGATTTTATATATAAATTACAAAGGGGATTAAAATAAATAAACTTAGTTGAAACCCCCTAGTCCTTGAACCTTGAACCCTCACATTTGATCTATGGCAATAATTTTGACCCTCATCCACCCATGTTGAACTAATTTGACTTTTAAAAGTCAAATGGTTCAAATGCTTGCAATTTGGTGCTAATTTGAACAAACCCGGTTGTTTTAGGCTTGCCTTGCAATGTTTGAATGATCCTTGTTCATTGTAAAGCAAATTAACATATTAAGTTATCAAAAATCGCGGCTAAATTCGAAAGTTAAGCAGGTTTGACTCTTCCGAGTCAAACTGGACCAAATTCAAACTTCAATTTGCAAAATTGAACGCGGATTCAGCCCGTGAATCACGCCGTGATGGACTCAAGTGTATTCAGACCGAAAATATGACCCAATACATCTGCTAAATCAAAGGAAACCGCGTACACATTAAAACCAACCGTTGTCATTGCAAGATCAAATCAATTCAGCGATTGCGGTAAAAATTGAGTAATCAAAATCGTTCACGCACCTTCACAAACCTGTTTAAAAAGTTTCTAAACACCTACGCGACTGGAATTAACCCTCTGGAACCCCGTCGAACTCCAAGAACACGGATTGTTGGTTTTCTGCCGACCGCCTTCGTTCCTTAATCATCTCAGGTAATTTTTACATCTATAACTTCGTCTTAGTCCAGCGATCAAAATCCCCATGGTTTGGGGATTTGATTTTAGTGCAATCAGGTTTATGCTATTAGCTAGGGTTGGGTTTGCGACCGGGACAGTAGGGAAGGGGAGATCGGTTCTCACGGGTTTAATAATAAATGAAACCGAATACTAACAAAGCACACGCCCTAGTCCACCGGTAGAACTCGTTCATTTGCTCAGACCGGGTCGCGGGTTCGAACCAGCCCCGCACCCGCACTATATTTCCTTTTTCCTGTTTTTCTCCTGTTGCAAACGTTGAACCCGGATCCCATGAAAACGCTTCATGTCATATTAACAGTATGGTTTAATAACACAATTGGACTTCCAGTCCAGTGGTTCCTTGCGTGTGCCCCTCCAGAATCCACCTGGGTTCGAAACCCAGAAACTGCATTTAAAAAAAACCCGTTTTAGAGCTCCATAAATTTTATAAAAATTATTCTTATAATTCTTGCAACATTTTAAACAGAATAAAACCGAAATTCCCAAGTTTTAATATAAATTCATTTTATTTCGGATTTTTATTGTTTAAATTGTGTATTAAGTATTTGAAACAAAAATGTAGATTTTTTTAAAATGATTAAATGAAACTAACTTCCAAATAGGGTATTTGTTTTATAAAATATCTCTCATTAAGAAACCAAATTTATAAAGTTTATATGTAAGGCCCTAAACCTGAGAGGCCTCACTTGTTGGATTTACTCATTTGGCAAAACATTTCTTAAACTTGAATATCAAATAACGCAGCGAAAAATTTTGTTCGAACATAACGTTAACATTGTTAAACATGCGGAAGCGTAAACGTTGTCTAAAACATAAACACATCATAACTAAAACATAACGAGATGCCAGTCATCATGATCAGTCGGGTAACTCTTCTCACTTGCCAAGCATCACCGTTCCTCGTCCAAACCTGTCCTTAACCTGAATGTGCATACTAAAAGTCAGCTACGCTGGTGAGTTCTAGCTTTAACATAAAACTTTTAACTTCAAATATTTTGCCAAAAACATAACATTTAAACTTCATTAATAAAAGTGTAACATCCCAAAAATAATAAATAAGTAAATAATAAAACGATAGAGACTTAATCATCATAAAACAAAAGAAAAACGGATGGGCTTGCGCTCGGCTCTAACGGGCCGAGGGAAGCCCAGGTATATAAGGGTCGAGGCAGGCTTAGACTCTCATTTTTCACCAACACTTGCAATCTAGAGAGAGAAAGGAGAGCTCGGGTCTAGAGAGAGAAAGTTGACGGATCAACCCGAAATTGAAGGAGCACGTTACTGCTGGGCTCATGAGCAAAACCTCCGAATCAGAATTCCAATCCAGGTAACGATTCGACCATAATCTGAGTTTTTGTTCGTTTTGAGGTTTCTCGGGTTTTAGCTAAATAGGAGACGTTTTTATGGATGAAACTTGAAAATAAGCTTAACCGAATTGAAGTAAGTACCAAAGTTAATCCAGGTAACGCCAACGCCAGCACGGTAAGTAAGTACCAAAGTTAATGCACTTGGATAAGAATAGATACCTTAACTTAGAACAAATAGATGTCAAAGTCACAACCGATTTGAAGAGTTTCGAACCCGAAAAGCAATGTAAATTAGTAATCACAAACCGGTCACTGTAATTAAAAATTTACCTTGCTCGTACTGTTCTAAACTATGATCTGAAGGAATGGCATTGACGTATTCCCTTTATAACTATTAGGAAACTAGGAACTATGGCTGGTGGAGGAAGAACAGGAAGCTGAGGCGGTCGTACTGGCCGAGTCGGTAGACCTCCATTGAATCAAAGACATGAAGAGGAAGAGACCGTGCACGCAGAACACACTGAGAGTGTGCACGAAACAGAGGTGACCCCAACTGGGAACAACAGTCAAGGGCCTCTACAATTAGAACCAGAGGTCAGGGATGCTATTGCCCCTGAATTCGTACTCAATCTGAAGAAAGTATTGCCTGATCTACTATCTGAGGCACTAAAGAAAAGCAGAGAGGAGGATGAAGGAGACCATGAAGAGAAAGTGTATGACAGTGATGGGGATGAAGTGAAGGTGGGATCAAGCAATCGTGGTTGTACTTACAAAGGTTTCAAGGACGGAGACCCACCCAAGTTCGATGGGAACAAGGATTCAGTGGCCACGTTCGAATGGATTGAGAGGATGAACGTTGTAGTCAACATCAGCGAGTGTCGACCGGACCAGGCTGTTAAGTATGTTGCCCATTCTTTCACCAATGAGAAACTAAGTTGGTGGAGGAACATTCAGAGGACAAAGTCGCCAAACGCTCTGGCTAGAATGACATGGGAAGATCTGAAGAAGCTGATAGTCCAAAAGTTCTGTCCCCAGAATGAAATTGATCGAGTGGAAAATGAATTCCTAAACTTCAAGGCTGGCAGCAAGACGCACCGCCAGTATACTTCCAGGTTCAATGAACTAGCTCAACTGGTACCCCACCTGGTGGAGACGGAAGAACGAATGATTAAGTACTATGTGAAGGGCCTACCTCAAAGTCCGTGTTCATGTGAAAGCTAATCTTGTAAGGCCCCAAACCCGGGAGGCCTCACTTGTTGGATTTACTCATTCACAAACAGTTCTTAAACTTGATTATGAAATAACGCAGCGGAAAATACTTAAATAAAACATAACTATTACATTGTTTAACAACGGAAGCGTAACATATTCTATTACATAAACATATCATAATTTAATCATAACGGGATGCCAATCTTCATGATCCACCGGGTAACTCTTCTTGCTTGCCAAGCATCACCGTCCATCATCCATACCTGCCTTAACCTGAATGTCCATACTAAAAAAAAGTCAGCTACGCTGGTGAGTTCTAGTTTTCATTCGATTTAAGAAATGGTTCATCATTCAAAACATTCATTAGGATTTAACATCACGTATAAGAAAACAGGGCCTTTAATTCATCATTAAAACATTAAAACCTTTTATCATCATCATAAACGCCTTTGGACGGATCGTTCGTTTAAAACTTTTAACATTCATTTAAGTCATACGTTACTATCTACAATCTGTTTCTTTCTTTAAGCGTCTCTGTGTCCCCGAAGGAACCCTTAATGTTATGGGCAACCGCTACGTATCGCCGTCATTGCCACAACCATTCAATACGTGGGGTCAACCGTTACGAATCGCCGTCATTGCCCAACACGCATCTTTCCTTTGGGAATCAACCGTTACGTATCGCCGTCATTGATTTCCCAATTCAATACGTGGGGTCAACCGTTACGTATCGTCGTCATTGCCCAACACGCATCTTTCCTTTAGGAATCAACTGTTACGTATCGCCGTCATTGATTTCCCATTACCTCTTTCCCTTAGGATGATCGTCATCACCCGAGTAACCGTCGTTACCCCCTTACCAGTTGTACAACATCAAACCATTGGCAGGCCACCAAGACACTGCCCCTGTTGCTCTTATGGCAACTATGGCTCACTGTCCATAATCTACCACAAGGCTGGGAATTGCATTCCCAGACTTCATTCGTCAATTCCATTCACTCGACAGATTAGATTTGTAATGACTTCTTTAAACCTTTGCCCTTTTTCTTTTCTTTTCATAAAACCTTTCATTCATTTTCAAAACCCTTTACCTTTAGTTTAAACCATTTCTTTATAAACATTTCGTTCGTAAACATTCCGTTCATAACTCTCTTTCTATAAACCGTTCATTCCAATCATTTCGTTTCGTAAACATAGTTTCATAAGAATCATTTATAAACATAGTTTCATAAACATCGTTTCATAAAAATATCATTTCGTATGTATGCACACCAGCCCGAAAACATTATATAAAACATTTAAAAGAGGGCTTCTAGAACTCACCCGATAAGCAGTTTCTGAAATACTCTTAGCTGGCTACTGAGCGTCACTAATGTCACTCACGATCTGTTATAATAAAGCCATACTTGTAAGGTAGTGCTCCTAGATGACACTAGACATCCCTATGCTTAAACCTAGTAGTTTCGATGGATTTGCTTATATCGAAACTTGATAGTTTCGATAGGTTGTTTATGTCGAAACTTGGTAGTTTCGATAAGTAACTTAGGTGTAATCTTAACTTCGGATCGTGGGCTCGTATCGAAACTATGGTAGTTTCGATGGGTATGCATATATCGAAACTGAGTAGTTTCGATGGGTCTGCACATATCGAAACTAGGTAGTTTCGATGGGTCTGCACATATCGAAACTAGTAGTTTCGATGGGCCTGCACATATCGAAACTAGTAGTTTCGATGGGCCTACACCGATCGTCTTCCCAAAAATATGAAGTTTTTGCATGCGAGTCTGATCGAGTCAGTATCTCAATTTTTCTTAGATCAAAACGTTCGGTTTTCATTCTAGATGCTATACCTAAGCTCATTTTCAAGTTCCATCCGCAAAATCGTTACCTTTTTAGCCAAAACCCGAAAATCCCAAAAACGAACAAAAACTCAGATTTAGGCAAGATCATTACCTGTATCGAGATTCTGATCCGGAGGTTCTTCTCACGAGCTTAGCAGTAACGTGCTCCCTCAATTCCGGGATGATCCGTCAACTTTATCTCTCTAGACCCGAGCTCTCCTTTCTCTCTCTAGAAGTTGCGTGAGTGGGGAATGAGAAGAGAAGAGGGCTGCCCTGCCTCTTATATACCTGGGCTTCCCTCGGCCCATTGAAGCCGAGCCCAAGCCCGCTCCCTTTTATTTAAATATTACGACTAAATCACCGGTCTCGCTATATTTATTCGTTTTATTATTATTTTTTTTGAGATGTTACAAATCTACCCTCGACCTTCGAGTCAGTAGTGAATCTGAGCGGAATCGTCTACGACGATTATGCCAATGAGGACCCGGCACCTGAGACACAAAAGAGAAAGTGGGAGAACCCGTCTAGAGGCACCGGAAAGGGAAATGTAACAACTGAAATTAAGAAACCAGGGTCGGATGAATATGAAACATGCAAGAAATGTGGAAGGCAACATCTTGGCGAGTGTCGAATCGGCACCACCACATGCTATAAGTGCGGGAAACCGGGGCACTACTCCCGAGATTGTTTGAAGGGCGTCAAGTGCCAAAGTTGTGGAAGATATGGACACCAGACTAGGGATTGCAGGAAAACCAGACAATCCGGTTCGGGAAAGGAAAAGGAAGCTAAAAAGGAACAACCGTAGGCTAGGACTCGAGCCTACGCCCTAACTGAGGAGGAAGCAAGGGGAAACTCTGATGTTGTGTTAGGTACGTTCCTAGTTAATGATAAACATGCTGCTATTTTATTTGACTCTGGTGCTAGTAAAAATTTTATATCCAATGAATTTAGTCGTAAACTAGGTTGCACTATCAACACCATAGTAAAGGCCTTTAGCGTATAAACTGCCGTTGGTAAAAATTCGGCAATATTTCAAGTAACAGAGGATTGCATCATAGAAATAGAGGGTCATAAGTTTCCTTCTAGATTGTTCCTTCTCACCTTAGGAGGATTCGATATAGTATTTGGTATGGATTGGCTAGCTGCCATTGAAGCTCAAATCATATGTAAACGTAAGAGGATACACCTCAAAGCTCCAAGCGGCAGCCCAATTACGGTTTATGGGGATTGGAATTGCACGATGTCGAACGTCATCTCGATGATCAAGGCCAAAAGTTACATGAGGCGCGGTTGCGAAGCTTATCTGGCATATGTTATTGATGATAGAATGAAAATGAATGAACTCAAGAATGTACCTGTGGTGTGCAACTTTCCGGAAGTATTCCCTGAGGATCTACCTGGGTTACCACGCGATCGGGAAATAGAATTTCAGATTGACTTACTGCCAGGAGCTGAGCCCGTTGCCAAAGCCCCCTATCGATTGGCTCTGTCAGAAATGAAAGAATTGATATCTCAATTAGAGGAACTAACAGAAAAAGGATTTATTAGACCGAGCATTTCCCCATGGGGCGCTCCGGTACTATTTGTAAAGAAGAAGGACGGCAGCATGCGCATGTGCATTGACTACCGCGAATTGAACAAGAGGACAGTAAAGAACAAATACTCACTGCCTAGAATAGACGACCTTTTTGATCAATTGCAAGGTGCAAGTTGGTTCTCAAAGACGATCTTAGGTCGGGTTACCATCAGTTGAAAGTAAGAGAAGAAGACGTACCAAAGACCGCGTTTCGCACGCGTTATGGGCATTATGAGTTTCTTGTGATGTCCTTCGGATTGACCAATGCACCAGCAGTGTTCATGGATTTGATGAATAGAGTATGTCGACCCATGTTGGATCGATCAGTGATAGTTTTTATAGACGACATACTAGTATATTCGAAAAGCGAGGGTGATCACCACTGTCACCTAAGAGAGGTTCTTGAGGTGCTAAAGCAGGAAAAGTTGTACGCAAAATTCTCCATATGCGCGTTCTGGCTTAGGGAAGTCCAATTCCTAGGTCATGTAATAAACCCAAACGGCATTATGGTGGATCCTGCAAAGATCGAGATAGTAAAGGAATGGAACGTCCCAAAGACACCAACAGAGATACGAAGCTTTCTGGAATTGGCAGGCTACTATCGAAGGTTCATTCAAGATTTTTCAAGAATAGCCTCACCACTAACTAAGTTGACACGGAAGGAAGTGAAATATGAATGGGGTCTAACCCAAAACAACAGGTTTGAGGAACTTAAGGCACGATTAACCCAAGCTCCAGTCTTGGCAGTACCTGAGGGAAACGAAGACTTAGTAGTCTACTTTGACGCTTTGGGTCAGGGTTTAGGTTGCGTACTTATGCAACGAGGAAAGGTAATTGCTTACGCCTCGCGACAACTAAAGATTCATGAAGTTAACTACCCAACACACGATCTAGAGTTAGCAGCAGTAGTTTTCGCGTTGAAAATATGGAGGCACTATCTGTATGGAGTTAAATGCACTATTTACTCCGATCACAAAAGCCTGAAGTACTTTTTCGAACAAAAGAAATTAAACATGAGACAAAGGAGATGGTTAGAGCTACTGAAAGACTATGATTGTAAGATATTGTACCATCCAGGCAAGGCAAACGTAGTGGCTGACGCTTTAAGTATAAAGGAAGAATCGGCACCTATCCGAATCAAAGCGTGTCAGCTAATTATAACGCCAGATTTGATGGGTGAAATATCAAAGGCACAAGATGAAGCACTATTAGAAAGAAATATTAAACGGGAAAGAATAGTAGGACAACAAGGGAATTTAGATGCAAATGCACATGGTGTACGAACTAGGTTCGGCCGGATGTGGATACCTAAGATTGGCGAACATAGAGCCAAAATACTCGATGAGGCCCATAAGTCTCGCTATTCTATCCACCTCGGGACAAACAAAATGTATCAAGACTTGAAGAAAGAGTACTGGTGGCCTGGCATGAAGAATGATGTGACCGAGTACGTGAACAAGTGCCTAACATGCTCACTAGTTAAGGCCGAGCACCAGAAACCATGCGGTAAAATGCAACCTCTACCAATACCGGAATGGAAGTGGGAGGAGATCACGATGGACTTCATTACCAAGCTACCGCGAACAGCTAAAGGCAATGATACCATTTGGGTGATCGTCGACCGCTTGACGAAAAGTGCTCACTTCTTGCCAATATGTGAGACTTCTTCGTCAGAAAGACTAGTAGAAGTATTTATCAAGGAAGTTGTGAGCAGACATGGTATGCCGCTGTCGATTGTGTCCGACAGGGATACTAGATTCACGTCAAGGTTTTGGAAGAAATTTAACAAAGCAATGGGCATTAGACTGAACATCAGCACCGCTTACCACCCCCAAACCGATGGACAACCTGAAAGGACCATTCAGACCTTGGAGGACATGCTCCGGGCCTGTATCAATGACTTCGGTGGGAGCTGGGACATCCATCTACCATCAGCAGAATTTTCATATAATAACAGCTATCACTCCACTATTGGCATGCCGCCATTTGAAATGTTGTATGGGAGGAGATGTAGGACCCCGATTTGTTGGGGGGAAATTGGACAAAAGGATTTTGCAAGTCTCGAAGTGGTCAAAGCTACATCCGAGAAGTTTGATCAAATCAAGGCTCGAATGATAGCTGCAAAGGACAGACATAAATCATACGCGGATAAGAGAAGAAGGGATTTAGAGTTTCAAGTAGGGGACATGGTACTGTTAAAAGTATCACCATGGAAAGGAATCATCCGATTCAGAAAACGTGGCAAACTAAGTCCAAGGTTTGTCGGACCTTTCAAGATTTTAGCGAGAGTGGGTCAAGTTTCTTACATACTCGACCAACCCGTTGAGCTTAGTGGAATACACCCTACGTTCCACGTGTCGCACTTACGCAAGTGCCTAGCTGACGACACAACTCACATACCTTACGACGAGATCGAAGTGGATAACAGTCTAAATTATGTAGAGGAATCGATAGCCATCCTTGACCGAGCTGAGAAACGACTACGCAATAAGTTGATTCCTTTAGTCAAAGTACAATGGAAGCAAAGAAAAGGGTCAGAAGCTACATGGGAACAAGAAGTCGAGATGAGGGGACTATACCCTCAATTGTTTAACGTATAAGCGGTTTCGAGGACGAAACCTCTTTAAGGAGGGTAGACTTGTAACATCCCAAAAATAATAAATAAGTAAATAATAAAACGGTAGAGACTTAATCGTCATAAAACAAAAGAAAAATGGATGGGCTTGCGCTCGGCTCCAACGGGCCGAGGGAAGCCCAGGTATATAAGGGTCGAGGCAGGCTTAGACTCTCATTTTTCACCAACACTTGCAATCTAGAGAGAGAAAGGAGAGCTCGGGTCTAGAGAGAGAAAGTTGACGGATCGACCCGAATTGAAGGAGCACGTTACTGCGGGGCTCGTGAGCAAAACCTCCAAATTAGAATTCCAATCCAGGTAACGATTAGACCATAATCCGAGTTTTTGTTCGTTTTGAGGTTTCTCGGGTTTTAGCTAAATAGGAGATGTTTTTATGGATGAAACTTGAATATAAGCTTAGAACTAGCATCTAGAACGAAAACCACACCTTTTGATCAAAGAAAATTGTAAGATTGGCATGATCAGATTAACATGCCAGAATTTCGGACTTGTCCAGGAAGCATGTCTCGCATACTTATCAAGTACGCAAGAAGGACGTCCTGCGTACTTACCAAGTACGCAGGAGAAAGATCCTGCGTACTTACCAAGTACGCAAGAAGAATGTTCTGCGTACTTGTCAAATACGCATAAGCAAGGCCCTGCGAACTTACTAAGTGCGCAAGCAGCAGACTAGTTAGTAAAGTCAGTATGTTCGCCTAATTCAGTATGATTAAACCGTTAGAGTCGGGATTGGGTCTGATGTATATCTAACTACCTAATTCAGATCGTACGTGACGTTGTTGGGCCTTTGTTTAGGACAACCAAGACTAGCTTATCAGGTGAGTTCTATGTGCCCCCTTCTATGTTATGTGCAAATCATTTTAAATGTTTTGGGGCTGAAGTGTATACACTAAATGAATAAATGCTATGAATGTAAATGTGATCATACGTGGTACACAAATATATATATATACTTATATATGAAAATGAATTATGAACAAAGAATGAAACGTATGATTATAAAGAATGAATGAAAGAAGGACATAACGTAAATGAATGAAATCTTGCTTTATATCATATATATTGCATGTTATGAATGTATGTAAACGTTATGAATCCTTCTATGACAACGGCTACTTCGGTAGACGGACGACCACGTGACTATTTTGCAATCGGGACAAAAACGTTCCTTCGCAAGCTAGGACGTATAAAAAGGCACCAATGGACGGTCGAAGCAAATGCCTTAACTCAAGTAGAACGGTTGCATACATAATGGTCGCGTGGGAAACGGATGCCCTAGGACAGACGGACAAAAGGACGGACTACGACGGGAGGACGGTTTAAGAGCGGACGAACAAAAGTTGCCGGACGGATTTAAGTTTCGACGGACGGTTTTCTAGAGCCGGACGGTTAATGAAAAGGGCTACGACGGTAGTTCTTACTGCGATGTCTTTGTGACATTCACGACAAGTGTGATGGGTTGATCACCCTTAAAGATTATGGCCAATAAGTGTTCTCCCCAAGTAAGTAAGTATGTACATATGTATATACTTAATATGAATGTTATGTGAGAACAGTAAAGTAAAGAATATGTAAATGCACGAATATACGTATGTTATGTATACATATATAAAATATTCATGATAAGATAAATATTATGTATGATTGTCTTTAAACTAGAACTCACCAGCGTTAGCTGACTTTTAGTATACATTTCAGGTAGTGGAGAAAGGGTCGTGCGATGGCGTGAAGGTTACCCGGCACAAGACTGACATCCCACTTTTATATATGTTAAGACAATGTTATGTATTTAATTGTTAAGACTTCCGCTGTTTTGTCACTTTATGTTACGTTATGTAATGAATGAATTCGAATGTTTTAAATTTAAGCTCGGTATTTATGACTCTGTTTATGAGTAAATCCAACAAGTGAGCTTACCCGGGAGTGGGGCCTTACAAAAAGCGTATGTAAAGAATGCAAAATCATAACAAAACACATAAGTCAACAAACATATCGAATACGCGCCTTCTCGTAACCGTCAATTCCAAACTTCAAGTACGATACCTCATAGGATATACGTACCAAACTTCAAGCACGGCATCACAAGGATGACACGTACCAAACTTCCAGCACGATACTCCGAGGAGTGGTACCTAACTTACAGCACGATTACCACGTAAAGTAAATCGTACCTACTTCAAGGATCACGGTAATCCCCATGGTGACCGTCATCACCCCAGTTGTACAACAGTTGGCCAGCCACAAAGGCCCCTAAAAGGTAAAGGCCCATAACATACATCCCATACCCATAACCTTCATTCCCTAAGGAATAATGGCAGATTCGTTCGTTTGTGACTTTCGTAAACATTCACTTCTTTTACTTCAAAACTTCAGTTAAAGCATTCGTATGTTTTATTAAAAATCATTCATCAACACTTCATAAACTTTTTTTGGCAAAATATTTAATAAACACTTCTTTCATAACCTTTCCTTCCAAAACATCGTTCATAAACATCATTTTATAAAACGTCACGTACATCATTCATAAACATCGTTTTATAAAATAGTCACATCGTTACGTATGCACACCAGCCCAAAAACATTATTAAAATATTTAAAAAGGGCTTCATAGAACTCACCTTAGCTAATGCTCAATTCCCAAGTTATCGTTTCACCACGTTTTTCACTTCTACCTAAAAATTATCATGGACTGGTCAATATAAAAACTATACTTAAAGACTTCTGATCATAAATTCCTTTGGTGAAAATAATCATCTATATGTTAGGAATCTACAATCCAAATTTCATTTCATTTCAACGGTCGGATCTCCAGGAAAACCCGATCTCTGCAGCTGCATTTTTCAACAAAACACAACCCCGAACTGCTGTCAAAACGGTTATAAAAATCGAACTTAAACGACTCCATTTCTTATCCATCGTTCAAAATGATCATGTAAGTGTTATAAACCCTCTGCTTAAAATTCTGGATGATCCAACGGTTCGATTTTCCAGATCGTTCGATTCTTTAAAACCGCATACATAAAACGGTTCTGGACAGATTTTAAAAAAACTCATTTTTAGCGACCTTAAGACAAGATTCAGGGAAATCGGAGCTTACCAACGCGTTCAGAACATCGAGAAATGGTTGAGAGTGAAGACCCGTAACTCCGATCACCGTGTACCACCGCGTCTAACCACCACCGGTCGCTGGATGTTCTTTCTCTCTCTCTTTCTCTTTAGTCTCTATCTCTCTCTCTCTCTCTCACTCACTCTTCAATATGAAAATGAGGAGATAATGGCTGCCATTTAAAGGAAGGTTGGACGCATATGGGTGTGACATGTGTCCACCATATGTCACTATGTGGTGCATTGCATGGTGACTCATCACCACTTGTCATCTTGCATGGTAGGATTGTTGTGAAGGTGCAACGTGTCCCACCAAGTGTTGCATTTTAAGATGATTCATTGACACATGTTGAATCATGTGGTGACTCATGGTTGCATACGGGTTGGGTTCGTTAATACGTTTAATGCTCCTAGACCGTCTCTTAATGCTCCGAATAAAAATTCGGGGTGTTACATTATAAAACTTTAACCTTATTTTTAAATACTTATTTTTAAATGATAAATATATAAATAGATTTATTTATTTTAATCTACACTAAAAAGATATATTTACTATTGATTTTATACATCAACATTATTTACACATCTTTATAAATGAATAAATAAAGTAAAATTATTTATTTAATTTTAATATAATTCACACACTATTTTTGTAACTAAATAAATAAATAACAATTATTTAATTTGTTTAGTTATTCAAACCCATACCCTAATTCAATTATTTTAAAACTATTCACTTCAATCTTTCATTTTATACTACACCCCCTTTCAAGTACAAACCACAATTACCTACACACTCCTTTACATACTACAACTCAAACTCTTTGTACACACATCCATACCAATCCTAGACTTGACCATAGACTATTGTGCATATTGTTTAACCTAGATTCATATACATTACACTCTAGGTTGACGTTGTAAGTTACAAGGAACACCTTGCTACCTAGACTCTTGTGCTAGCAACATCTTTGATACAGGTGAGTATTACATAGCCCATTTTACTCTTTTACACTTTTTGGGGTGAAACATGAACTCTATACACACTATTGTTTACATTTACACAAACACAAATCCTCTTTACATTAATGTATACAAAATTTGAGTTTTATGTTTGAGTGCTAGGTGTGTTAACTGTTTGTGTGCAATTTATGTGCAATCATTAACTATTCAAGCTGACGGTTAACAATGATAGATCTATTGAGTCTGACAAACCCACCCAGATTGGGGTGATTGTTACCGACAACACAATTTGCATGCTAGTTATAAAGGTTTGATTGTACTTTGGTTACACAATAGTTTCTCCCCATAAATGCCTTATTTTATCATGTTATGTAAGGATTTGTTTATTCACATCTATATACTATCTATGTACAAACCTATGTATGCTCACCAACTTTTTAGTTGTCCTTATTTTATTCATGTTTCAGGTGCTAATGTGTGATTTGATCAAGACTTGCTACACATAGGTTTTGGGACTTAGTTAATTTTAATTCAAAGACAAGTTGTATTTCATTTATGTACTTTGGAATTGGTTTATGTTTGTTTGATTTGAAATGGATTTAAATATATTACAATTTAGTTAAACTTGAGCTCATGAAATGTCTACATGTCCCGCCCCGACGTATTCCGCCGTCGGTTGGGGTGTGACAACCAAGAACTCCAACTGAGGTGCGTCAATTTATGGGATTGGCAGGATATTACAGGCGATTCATCGAGAATTTTTCAAAAATAGCCCTGCCCTTGACGACGTTAACCCAGAAAGACAAAAAGTTTGATTGGACCGATAAACAAGAATCAGCTTTTCAATTATTAAAGCAGAAGCTTTGCAGTGCACCAATTCTCTCACCCTGAAGGAACCGATAATTTCATCATGTACTGCGACGCGTCACACCAAGGCCTGGGATGTGTACTGATGCAAAGAGAAAAAGTCATAGCATATGCATCCAGACAGCTGAAAGTCCATAAGAAAAATTATACTACTCACGATTTAGAATTGGGTGCTGTTGTGTTTGCACTCAAAATATGGAGACATTACCTCTATGGTACAAGATGCACTATCTTTACAGACCACAAGAGCCTCCAGCACATCTTTAATCAGAAAGAACTCAACATGAGACAACGCCGTTGGGTAGAACTGCTAAATGATTACGACTGCGAGATCAAGTACCACCCCGGGAAGGCGAATGTTGTAGCAGACGCCTTGAGTCGTAAGGTGCGAGTTAAAACTCTTCATGTTCGTGCCCTAGGATTGACAATTCATACGAGTCTCACGACTCAAATCCGTATGGCACAACAGGAAGCAATCAAAGAAGAGAACATTGAGAGTGAGGCATTACGGGGAATGATAACGCAGTTGGAACCAAAGTCAGATGATACTTTATACTTCATGAATAGAATCTGGGTGCCACATTTTGATAATTTACGGGAGTTGGTTATGGACGAAGCCCACAAGTCCAGGTACTCCATTCACCCAGGTTCGGATATAAGGATCTGAAAGAACACTATTGGTGGCCAAACATGAAAGGAGAGATTGCTATCTTTGTTGGCAAGTGTCTGACGTGTTCAAAGGTAAAAGCAGAGCATCAGAAACCGTCAGGATTATTTCAACAACCCGAGATTCCTCAATGGAAATGGGAACAGATCTCCATGGATTTCATTACAAAGTTACCCAAGACTTCAAGCGGGTACGATACTATATGGGTAATCGTCGATCGTTTGACAAAGTCAGCACATTTCCTACCTATCAAAGAGACGGATAAAACCGAGAAACTTGCAAAGCTATATATCAAGGAAATTGTAGCCAGGCATGGAGTGTCAAGCTCTATTATCTCTGATAGAGATAGCAGATTCGTGTCTAGGATCTGGCTTAGGCACACGTCTTGACATGAGCACAGCATATCTCCCACAAACAAATGGTCAAAGTGAAAGGACCATTCAGACTTTAGAGGATATGCTCCATGCGTGTGCAATTGATTTCGGAGGAAATTGGGATACTCATTTGCCGCTGGCTGAGTTTTCATACAATAACAGTTACCACACCAGCATCAAAGCCGCGTTTGAGGCTTTGTACGGTCGAAAATGTCATTCACTGCTATGTTGGGCGGAAGTTGGCGACAAGCATTTAACCGGTCCTGAGGTTATTCAGGAGACTACTGACAAGATCTTCAAGATCAAGGATCGTCTGAAGGCCGCTCGTGACAGACAAAAGAGTTACGCGGATAACAGACGAAGACCATTAGAATTCCAAGTGGGAGACAAAGTCATGTTAAAGGTCTCACCTTGGAAGGGAGTTGCAAGATTTGGAAACCGTGGCAAGCTTAATCCTAGGTACATCGGACCATTTGAAATACTGGCTAGGGTTGGATCTGTAGCTTACAAGCTCAAGTTGCCACAAGAACTGAGCAATATACATGATACATTTCATGTATCTAATCTCAAGAAGTGCTTATCAGACGAGACGTTAATTATACCGCCTAATGAGATTCACATAGACGACAAGTTACACTTCGTTGAGGAACCGATTGAAGTCACAGATTGGAAGGTTCAGAAAACAAGGCGTAGCCGAGTTAAGCTGGTCAAGGTACGTTGGAATTCGAAGCGCTGCCCCGAGTATACGTGGGAGCGGGAAGATAAAATGAAAGCCAAGTACCCGTCCTAGTTTACGAACACTTCAAGTCAAGATGACAAGAACTGAATTTCGGGATGAAATTCTCTTTAACATGGGGAGAATGTGACACCCAACATTTCAGGTCAATATCCATATTTCATAAATGCACGTTCATAACATATATTTCCTGAAGTTTTATTTTGACTAAGTAAAGTCAAGGAGTCTAGCAAAGGAACTTATATCAAAATAATAATTTTTAAGAATTACTAGAAAAAGTAAGCAGTTATAAACAGCAAGATACGGTCGTTGGTGATTAAAAGAATGTTATTCCAGAAAAATCTAGAGACACGTTTGAATATAAAAACATAAATATTGGTGATTAAACTTTTATAAAAAGTTAACACATAAATAATTGTTACATGACTCTATGTTATATTATGTGTATTCATGAATAATATAGTTATAGTAATAACTATGTCGGGTTAACTAGTAAACTTTTGAGACTAGTCAAACCACACAAAAACACATAAGTAATGAATCGTTTAAAAAGTTTTACACCGGGTAATAGATCACGCGATCACCTAGGAGATTTATACCAACAAAGAACCCACCTATCTAGCCATTAATGGATTTGACAACACCCAACCCCCACCCCATACCCCTCTCGGCCGAAAGGTCGGCATAGCCACCCACCATCCCATTAAATGTTTGCACACATGGCTTGCATGCACATCCTCTTCCACATCTCATGATTGCATGCAATTCTAATCATGTCATAAGTAGTAATGATGAAGTTGTAGTCAAACACTCAACTCTCATCACTCTATATACATATATACGGCTCACATGCTATAAGGCCGCAAACCCGGGAGGCCTCACTTGTTGGATTTACTCATTCACACACAGTTCTTAAACTTGAATATCAAATAACGCAGTGGAAAATACTTCATTAAACATATCCATTACATTGTTCAACATGCGGAAGCGTAACATAGTCTATTACATAAACATAACATAAGCTAATCATAACGGGATGCCAGTCTTCATCTCATCCAAGTAACTCATCAAGCAGCATCACCTTCCATCATCATAACCTGCCTTAACCTGAATGTGCATACTAAAAAGTCAGCTACGCTGGTGAGTTCTAGCTTTACTTAAAACCTTAACATAAACATTCTGCCAAAAACATAACATACATTTGTTTAATAAAAGCATACGTAAAACATGCAATAACTTAACATCATCATAACATCGTAACATAACATCACAACATAAGTCAACATGAACCGAATCTGCGCCTTCTCGTAACCGTCAATTCCATGCATCGCATACCAGCGGATGAACTTAAGGCTCGTTGCCTCTAAGTCATCCGTCACATAGGTCTCCTAAGGCTCGTTACCTCTAGGTGGACCAAACGTACGTCTCCTAAGGCTCGTTACCTCTAGGTAGACCAAACATATGTCTCCTAAGGCTCGTTACCTCTAGGAAGACAGAACATAACATAGTGTAGAACCAAAGACTGATTGCTACTAAATTATTCTAATTACAAATGCTGCCGATAGGCTTATCAGCAGCATTCAACACAAGTTGCTGCTGATAGGCTTATCAGCAGCATTCAACACTTGTTGCTGCTGATAGGCTTATCAGCAACGTTCAACATAAGTTGCTGCTAATAGGCTTATCAGCAACATCATTCTCATTCTTGCTGCTGATAGCTGTGTTCCTTGAAGACAAATCGTTGCAGCTGACTATCCATGCCAAGCGTCACTGATAACTTTCTGCAAAAGCGACTGATACACTCAAAGCAGAAGGAACCTCAATGGTGCAACCAATGACGGACGACAATGCTCTTCTCCAAGCATGCAAACAATGATGAATAAAGAAAACGCTCCAATAAAGTTAGCTAGTTTAGCTTTAACGTGTATTATTAGCTTTTGTATAAAAGATCAACGGTATGTGTTAGATCTGATCCTTAGAATCAAGGGTATGTCTTGATTCTAAGTTAGTATAAATACTGTGTAAACACTTCATTGTAAGTGTGCTTCTTCACTGAGTTTCCAACTGTAATCCTTTATCTGCAAAAGCTTAATACAACAGTGTTCTTAAAAGTATTCTTTCTGCCTGTTCGATTACATTTGTGTAGTTGTTATTGTTTCCGCCAATTTCAACTAAGAACAGAACCATCTTGTACTTTCACGATCCTACAAGTGGTATCAGAGCTTTGGCTCAGACTAAACAAACTCACACTTGTTTAATCACTTCTGGTTCTATTCTAACTTTCTCTTTGATCAAGTCACCCAAAATCACAAAACAAAAATGGCACAAAGCAATGGTTTTGAAGACATCGGCAGCATCAACCGACCACCAAGGTTGGTATCTGGGGAAGACTACGACATGTGGAAAAATTGCATGGAAAGCTTCTTCTGTTATCAGAAGTACGGAATGTGGAAATCCATCAGGGATGGACCATACACTCCCATGGTAGCCTCTGCTGACTCTGGAGGACCATCAGTCCCGAAGGAGCCCTCAAAGTACTCAGAAGAGGACATAAAGAAGATGGAGGTCGACTTCAAGGCACTAGGAGCTATCCAAATGTGCCTTCCAAATGAAGTTTTTCATAACTTCAGAAGTTACAAAACTGCTAAGGAGTTATGGGAGGCTCTTGAGAAGATGTTTGCTGGCTCAGAAGAAGTCAAAGAAAACAGAAGGGACATCTGAAGCAGCAGTACGAAAACTTCGTCTAGAAGGACGGTGAGTCCCTAACTGTTTTATATAACAGATTTACTTATCTTGTAGGTGAGCTGCAGTGCTCAAAGGTGAAATTGGAGAATAAGGATATTCTCAAAAAGTTCATCAGGTCTTTACCTAGCTGTTGGACACTCTACACGGTGTCCATTAGAAGAACTGAGAATCTGAAGACTCTCCAAATGACTGAGCTCTTCGGTATGCTGAAGACTTATGAGCTAGAGATGATTCAGGCAAAAGAACGAAGCTCAAGCTACCAAACAGCTTCAACATCCACCACCACCTCTTCTGCTTTTCACTCTGAGCACTCAGGTCCTAGTACTAGCAACTACTATCCTCCCATAATCACACATCCTCAAACTCCTACCTCTAAAACAAACACATCACCATTTCTTCTTGAAGCTCCTTCTCAAGCCTCAACGTCCGCTGCTTTTGTTTCTGAAAACTCAAGCAACATGTACTTTATCAAGGAGGATCTTGAGTGCTTCCATCCAGATGATCTAGAAGAAATGGATATACAGCACTCTTATGCCATGCTCTCTATAAGAGCAAAAAGGTTCTACTATAGAACCGGAAGACCCATTCCAAGCAACAGCTCCAACACCAGAGTTGGCTTAGATAAAAGTAAATTGAGATGTTACAACTGTAACCAACTGGGTCATTTTGCTAGAGAATGCAAGGCACCTAGGGCAAACCCTGCTGAGGATCGAACAAGACAAAGCCAACCTAGACAACAACAGCAACAAGCTACTCCTCCAGCTCAAACTGCAGCTTGTGCAACTGTTGGAACTTCTGACTTTGACTGGAGCTTTCAATATGAAGATCTGCCTACCAACAACCAAGCCCTTATGGCAGATACAACTGAAATACCGCCTCAGGTATATGAACATCTATGTTCCCAAGCCTGTATTGATAAGGTTTTAGGCTACAGAAAGCATAATCAAAACCTTATAGATCAAAATGAAGAGTTTCATCAACTGAAATCTGAATTTAAAAAGGTCGAAGACAGTTACAAAGAAAAAATTAACTGCCTAAAGAAAGAGATTTCATCATTAGACATGAACAAACCAATCTTGAAACTCAGATTGATGATCTACTGGCCAGATTAAAAGCTACCAGAGCAGAATTGGAAGAACAAAAAGTTCATGTCGACAAATATGAATTTGCATCCAAAAAGCTGCAAAGACTTTTGGATGCTCAAATTCATGAAAAGGTAAAAACTGGTATGGGGTAGCATGCTGAACAATATCAAGCCGTTGCACCTCCTGCTGACTACGTTGCCATCCATGAACCAAGCTTCAATCTTGCAAATCTTGATATGGCCAACATAAATCTTGATCCTTCTAAGGATGAACCTTTGGTACAAGAATGCACTACCTCATCAGAGTCTGATTCAACTTGCTCAGACTCCACTGAAACAAGTGAAGCTTCATATTTGGTACAAGAATCCACTACTTCATCTCCTCCTGCCCCTAAAGTCATTCTGACTAAAGATGAAGTCCCCATTATCCATTCAGCACCAGTACCAGTCATTTCAGTACCAGTTCCTACACCATTCAAACAAATCAAAATTAGCTATCCTCCAGAAGGTAGGAAGCTAAATACTGAAAAGGGCCAGTCCTCAACTTTAGTCCAGCCAAGGAAGGTGTTTGACATATGTCATGCGCCTGGAGAGAGGGTTCCATATGTTCAAAAGACATTGGAAGAAGCTACTTTTGAGCACAACAAAGATCACCCTTGGAATTTCAAAGACCTTTTCAAAAGAAAGGATTATGTTTATCTTTTAAGGGACAAACTGGCAAAATCATGTTTTGTCTGTGGAAAATATAACCACACTGCCAGCACCTGCTTCTACTACCTTCAACAACAAAAAAACCTCAAGCAACATGCTTTTGAGAAGACAAAGAAGAACAAACAGGTAAGAAGGTTGGAAGCTAAGACAACTCAATTCAGAAACTCTCTTTCTCCACCAAGGGTGCAGTTGTCAAAACCTCTACAATCTTGCATCATCTGTGGTGAATCAGATCACTTTGCTGCAAATTGTAAGTTTAATCCTTTCAATCAAATTCTTCTTCCAACCCTAATTATACAAAAGCCTATCAGTAAGGTGAAGAAGGATAGGCATACGTCTGTTCTTAAACCATCAGCAGCCAAAATAACTGCTGCTGATCAAGTAAAGCCCAAGTAACCAAAAGGAAAGCCTTCGGTAGCAACAAAGTCTGCAGCTAACAGCAACAAAATCTACTGCTGTTAAGCCAATGTCCTCAGATACAACGTCTGCTGTTGAAAAGGCAAAGAGAGCTGGAAAACCACCAACTTAACAAAGGAAGGCAAAGAAACCACCAAGCATAATCATCGGTTCAGTTGAATGCGTCTATCCTTTGTTGTAAATATGTATGTCCTCTGCTGTAAATAAAAGTTAAAAGTCAGTAGCATCCTTTTAGCTGCTAACAGGTCTAATTTTCAGCAGCAAAGAATTTGCCCCTGATTGCTTTAACTTATCAGAAGGAACAAGTTTCCTGCAGATAGCTTTAAGGCTGTCAGCAGCAACATCCTTGCTGCAGATCATTGCATCTATCAGCAGCAATTAAGTCTGCTGCTGACAAACTTAACCTTCCGCAGCAACCAAAGTTGCAGCGGACAGGCTTATTCATCCACAGCAACCAAGTTTGTTGCTGATGGATAAATTTAAGTCCAAATTAACTTTTACCCGCTGTAAAAGATATTACCGTCAGTCTTTACCATGACTGCCTCGGTGTATTACAGCTGTAACGATAAAAAGTAAATAAGGTTGTACTGTACAAGTCATTTTGCCTTTTCTCTCCTCTGTCGTTATAAGAACAAAACAAATTTTCTTTACCACCTCTTCACATTCAATTCAACCCTAACCAACGATCACTTTCACCCTAAGTCCCCACCACATTCAAAGCTCTCCATATTCTCCATATTCTCAAGTCTCCACCATACTCAAACCATCCCTCCAAAATCAAACGGCTATGGCAGATATCAACAACCCAGATGACAAGTTTTCCCCATACCATAACCTAACAGCATACCTTACCAAAGGAAAGAAATCCAAAGGATTTGACGATATGATCGATTTCTTATGTCGATCAAAGATCTACTTTGCCCTCACCACCAACCCTACCATATATATCCCTCATATGGAGGATTTCTGGAGTACCGCCGTCTACTCAACCGAACAGGGAATTCCCCAAATTAAAGCCAAAGTAGACGGCAAGAATATCACCATCTTGGAAGCTACACTCAGAAATAATCTTAAGCTTCAAGATGAGGGAGCAGCCATCTCATACTCGAAGGACGAATACATGAGGACCTTTGTCTCCATTGGATACACTGGAAATCAAACCGAGTATACGATCGAGAAGGCGCTGATGGGCCCTCCATGGAAGTATCTCTGCCACACTCTTCACCAATGCATATCTCAGAAGAGGAGTGGATGGCATCAGGTGAGCTCTGCACTTGCCTCCGCCTTCCATGGTATGGTCACTAACCAAGGCTTCAACTTTGCACACCTCATCTTTGAGGGTTTGAGATATAACCTTCAAGAGGGTGCAAAGCAGCAATTTTTTATGTATCCAAGATTCTTGCAGGAAGTTTTCAATCAAGAACTAAAAGAACTTTCAAAACCTGCAAGAATCTACATCATGTTGGGTCATAAAAATAACATTTTTCAAAGCATGAGGACTGTTTCCAAAAAGTTCTCGGGGGTCAATGTTCCATTGTTATCTACAATGCTGAACATGCAAAGAACCCCGGGTGACAGTTTAGCAATCCCAGCTGATACTGATCCCACAACCTCCACCTCACATCCTGAACAACAATCTGCTTCTACCATTCGAACCCATGTGCATACTACTAAGGATGCACAGGCACAAAAATTACTTACACCTCTTTTGGATGTTATCGTTCAACCGGAACACAGGGCCCCGGTTGCAACAACATATACCAGAAAAAGGGGTAAGAGAACTCCTTCTTCTCTTGCCTCCAAGGCCCAAACCCAACCTAACAGCCCTCACTCAGAATCCCAACATTCTGGTGAGAATAACATAAGGGAAAGCCACATTATTAAGGAGACTTCTTCGGATGTCTCTCTATTAGGATCAGGATCCTCTTCATGCGTACTTGATAAGTACGCAGGATCCTCTTCATGCGTACTTGATAAGTACGCAGGATCTTCTTCCCCGCAAAAACCCTAACTTTCGCATTCGGGTCTGATCACGTCAAGATCCCAAACTTGTTTCAAATCTATATTTTTCTTCCAATTTCATCCGTAAAAAAGTTACCTTTTTGTCCAAAACCCGAAAAACCCCAAAACGAACAAAAACTCAGATCTAGGCTAGATCGTTACCTGTATCGAGCTTCTTATCCGGAGGTTCTTCTCACAAGCTTTGGAACTACACACTTCTTCAATCTCGGGTCGATCCGCCAACTTTCTCTCTCTACGGTTTCTCTCTCTAGATGTTGCAAATGAGAGAAATGGGTGGTGACCTTGGCTATTTATAGAGGAGGCTCCCCTTCAAGCCCGCCACCCCATCCGGACCGGCCCGTCATACCTCGTTTATTTATTCCGTTATTATAATTGTCATTTTATTTTTGGGATGTTACAAGTCTACCCCCTTATAATAGGTTTCTTCCCCGAAACCTATCATAAGTCAAATAGTTGAGGGTACGACTCCCTCATTTCCGTCTCCGTTTCCCAAGTGGCTCACGACCCCTTTCGATGCTTCCATTGGACTTTAACCAATTGAATAATCTTATTACGCAAACGCTTCTCCTTTCTGTCTAAGATGGCCACGGGTTCTTCGATGTAGTTAAGGCTGTTGTCGACCTCTATGTCAGTTTGTGGTACGTGAGCCGATTCATCCGCCAAACACTTTCGCAAGTGTGATACATGGAAGGTAGGATGAATTCCACTTAACTCATCAGACAACTCTAACCGATAAGCGACTTCACCAACCCGCGCAATTATCCTGAATGGTCCGACAAACCTCGGACTTAACTTCCCTCTCTTCCTGAATTGTATGATTCCCTTCCAGGGTGACACTTTCAACATTACTCTATCCCCAACATCAAACTCATTAGGCCTTCGTTGTTTGTCCGCATAGGATTTCTGACGATCTTGAGTGGCCTTCATTCTTGCTTTGATTTGATCAAACCTTTCCGACGTTTCTCTTAAGACTTCAAGACTTCCTAATTCCTTCTGTCCAATCCCAATCTCACCCCAACAAACCGGGGTCTTGCATCTTCTCCCATACAACATTTCGTAAGGCGGCATGCCTATCGTCGTGTGATGACTATTGTTGTAGGAGAATTCGGCTAACGCAGATGACTGTCCCAACTGCCGCCGAAATCGATAATACAAGCACGAAGCATATCCTCCAATGTCTGAATGGTCCTTTCGGACTGACCATCTGTTTGTGGGAGGTATGCCGTGCTAACATTAAGCCTTGTGCCCATCGCCTCGTGAAATCTTTTCCAGAACCTCGATGTGAATCGTGTGTCCCGGTCAGATACGATCGTCAAAGGCATCCCATGCCGTGCTACTACTTCTTTAATAAATACTTCTGCAAACCTTTCTGACGAGAACGTCTTGCGAATAGGTAGGAAATGAGCACTCTTCGTTAAACGGTCCACAATTACCCAAATGGTATCATGACCTTTAGCTGTGCGAGGTAGCTTGGTTTTGAAGTCCATGGTAATGTGTTCCCACTTCCATTCCGGTATATCAAGTGGTTGAATCTTTCCATACGGTTTCTGGTTTTCGGCCTTTACTTGTGAGCAAGTTAAGCATTTGCTTACGTACTTTGTCACTTCGTGTTTCATTCCAGGCCACCAGTATTCCTTCCTCAGATCTCGGTACATTTTATTGGTACCAGGATGGATAGAGTACCGAGACTTATGAGCCTCATCCAAGATTTTGGTTCTAAGCTCGCCACCCATAGGTATCTATACCCGTCTAAAACGTGTCCTAACACCAAGGTTGTTATATTCAAACTTGTCCTGTTGGCCAACCATCATTTCCTTCTTTATGTTTTCTTCTTTAAGTGCCTCATCTTAAGCCTTTTCTGTGACGTTTCGGATTTTTCGTTCTCACGCTTGTATTATATTTATTATGAAAATCATTTTCTATTAAACGAATTGCGAGTGTTTTTATTTAATTTTTGTACAAATATATATATATATATATATATATATTATTTTATGGATGTAAAATAATTAAAAATTTTATAAGTTTTAAACTTATATAAAATTTTATATAAAAATCTAGATTTAAAAGTTGCATAACCTATTTAAATAATACAAATAATCGTTTTATAAAAGTTATTTATAATAATAATAATAAAATAAATTTATAAAATATAAATAGATTTAAAAGAAAAAAATAAATTTATTTAATAAAAGTTTAGGGGTCGTTTTGTATTTAATCAAACTTCAAGGTTTAAAGCAGAATTTAGTTTAGGGACTAAAGATGTACAAACAAAACCCCAAGGACCAAAGTTGCCAACTCCCCATTCGCATTCTCGGTCACCCCCTTCGATTGTCCGGCGGTCCGAGGCTTTCTCCGGCGAACACCCCGACAGGGCTGTTCCCTGCACCTCGACGCCCGACAAAAGCGTCGCTGACTTCGCCTCTCCCACGCAAACCAGAGCCCTCGACCAATTTGTCATTTAAACATACGAAAAGTATGATCCTGTTTATGGCCGAAAGTTCACGCCGCGTAATTGACCCCGACAGTAGACCTCCACGCCTGAAAAAGGGCTCGACAGCTTCGTCTCGTCCAGACGAGTATCGGGGCAGGCTCAATTGCTTGTCTCATTGTCGGAATCAAGCTCGACTATAAGAAACCACTACCGGTCCTTCTCGGGCTCCATTCTCTCTCGACTCTCACTCTCACTCCAAATTGAGAATTCCATCACTCTCGTCGTCCCTGAAAGAAGCTGTGACCAAGAATTCAGAAGCTAATCCCACCCAGAAGTCTAGTTCCCGTTTTGGACATTTTCGGTTCAAAAGTCTCTGCCGACCAAGCCCTTCGCGACTAGGTTCGAGTCTCGATTCGATTCCTGTACCTTCTGTTATCATCAGGTAACCTATTCCAGTCGAAATCTAGACAATCGCTCGAGGATTACCGGGCAAACCAAGTGTCCTCGGACACGGTTTGCCGGTTACCGAGAACCATCGACCAGTATGGTTAGTGTGGTTATCAATTAAACGATCCACACATAACCAGCGATGGGCAGTAGCCCGGCTGGTTATGCGTGTGTGTGTCCGAGACTGAGGTCGCGGGTTCGATCCTCCTGGCCTCCGGCCCAACCCCATTTTTTTTTTCTGTTTTTCATTCCTTTTGTTTTATTAAATTATTTTAACTTATCTTAATATTATTTTTATACAATAAATACTAAAACGAGTCGGTTCACTCGTTCGTTTATTTTGAAATCGATTAAAATTATATTTTCATAAACCATCTCATTTTTCTTTTTATATAACTTTTATAAACTTATTGAAATACTTTATAATATATAAAGTGTTCTATTTTTTTATAAATCTTGTAATAATTTTTATAAACTTATTAAAATACCTTATAATGTATAAAATGTCCCATTCTTACAAATCTTGCAATATTTTAATAAACTTGTTAAAACGAATTTTAACCTATATAATATAATTAGTCAAATAAAGAATTTTCTTTTATTTGTTATTGTTATTTATAAATACATTAATCATAATAAATACTTGTTTAAAACAATATATATTTTTATGAGTTAAAAGTTTTACAAAGCCGTTATCATTTTCTACCCTATTTCATACAAATAAATATTAAGGACATTATTATAAAACCTATACTCATTAAATACAAATGCGCTTATACATACAAACATACAATAATACATATTTATCTACATAGGATTTCGTCGTGCTTAGTTTTCAAACATCCTTATCACCCGCACTCGTGGATTATCATATCCGCTAGCCAGGTGAGTTACATAGCCCCTATTTTACATTTTCATACATTTTGGGGTGAAACATTATACATGCTACTCACAGTGTTTATACGTGTTATACGTGAGACTATATGCTTATTCTTTGGATGTACATACATTTAAACACAAGACAACCAACTGTAATATTGATAGATCTATTGTGCCTGACCAGCCCACCCGGTTAGGGTGTTTATTACTGCATACTCGGATATAACCGCGTGTTATATTCAATCATACTGGATATAGTGGGTAACTATATTCAAGCATACCGAACTTAGCTGTTGTGCTCTGTTCAAGCGCGTCAAACTCGGTTTGAATTGTGATTAAATAAATGTTACATCATATGCTATGTTTAACAAGATAAACAATGAGTTGCAAAACGATTTACACTACTATTTACTGGATTCACTAAACCTATGTACTCACCAACTTTTTAGTTGACACTTGATTTAAATAATGTTTCAGGTTTGGATATGTGACTGCTTGCCGAAGATCTCTCCACTTAGGAACTATGGACCTAGTTAAATAAATTAATGTTTTGAACTAGACTAGGTTATTTGAAATGTATTGTATTTGGAACTTGTTGTCTTTAAACTTAATTAATGAATTATGCAACCTCCAGTTATCATGTGCTTTTGAACAATCATCACATTGTCCGCCTCGATGATTCCGCCATCGTTCGGGGTGTGACATTTTCAATTTCTCTCATCACACCCGATGTTACCACCAACTGGCAAGCTTTCACTCTAATAGGAGTAGGCACATCCTTTCGGCTTAGAGCGTCAGCCACCATGTTTGCCTTTCCAGGAGGGTATATTAGTTCACAGTCATAGTCTTTCAATAGTTCCAACCATCGCCTCTGCCTCATATTAAGTTCCCTTTGTTCGAAAAAGTACTTCAAACTTTTGTGGTCGGAGTAATTAGTAAACTTCACCCCGTAAAGGTAGTGCCTCCAGATTTTCAATGCAAATACGACAGCAGCAAGTTCCAAATCATGAGTCGGATAGTTGACTTCGTGAACTTTCAACTGCCGCGACGCATATGCAATCACTCTCCCGTGTTGCATCAACACGCACCCTAATCCCTGACCCGAAGCGTCAGAGTATACCATCAAGTCTTCATTGCCCTCGGGAAGGGCCAAGACTGGAGCTTGGGTTAGCTTCTCCTTCAATTCCTTAAACGCCTCCTCCTGGGTCGAACCCCATTCGTACTTTACTTCATTCCGAGTCAATTTTGTCAACGGCGAAGCTATTTTCAAGAAATTCTAGATGAATCTCTAATAGTAGCCTGCCAATCCCAAGAAACTGCGGACTTCAGTTGGCGTCTTAGGAATATTCCATTCCTTTACCGTCGCTATCTTTGCTGGGTCAACCATAATGCCATTCGGGTTAATGACGTGACCTAAGAATTGGACTTCCCTAAGCCAGAACGCGCATTTGGAGAACTTAGCATACAACTTTTCCTTTTTCAGAGCCTCCAACACTTCCTTTAAGTGACATGCGTGATCACCCTCAGTCTTAGAGTAGATGAGGATTTCATCGATGAACACGATTACTGATCGATCCAGCATTGGTCGACAAACCCTATTCATCAAATCCATAAACGCTGCAGGGGCGTTCGTCAATCCAAAAGACATTACGCGAAACTCGAAATGTCCATAACGTGTGCGAAATGCGGTTTTTGGTATGTCTTCTTCCCTCACCTTCAACTGATGGTACCAGATCGAAGGTCGATCTTTGAGAACCAACTTGCGCCCTGTAATTGATCGAACAGGTCGTCGATCCTTGGTAAAGGGTACTTGTTCTTCACCGTACGTTTGTTTAACTCACGATAATCAATACACATTCTCATCGAACCGTCTTTCTTCTTCACAAACAACACCAGAGCACCCCACGGTGAGATGCTTGGTTGGATAAACCCTTTCTCAAGTAATTCGTCTAGTTGTGTCATTAGTTCCTTCATCTCTACTGGTGCTAGTCGATATGGAGCCTTAGCCACGGGCTGGGCATCTGGTACTAAGTCAATTCAAAATTCTATCTCTCTGTCGGGTGGTATCCCAGGCAAATCCTATGGAAACACCTCCGTATACTCGCGTACCACGGGTACATCGTCTAGTTCCTTCACTTACTTACACTTGTCAATTACGTACACCAAATAAGCCTCGCATCCGTGCCTCAAGTAATCCGTTGTCTTAATCATCGAAATGACGTTAGCCATCGGGGCGTCACGATCTCCAAAAACCTTGACTTCGCTACCATCCGGAGCCTTGAGTGGGATTATCTTTCATTTGCATATAATTTGTGCTTCATTGGTAGTTAGCCAATCCATACCTAACAC
Source organism: Smallanthus sonchifolius (assembly GCA_023525975.1). Lineage (NCBI taxonomy): Eukaryota > Viridiplantae > Streptophyta > Magnoliopsida > Asterales > Asteraceae > Smallanthus > Smallanthus sonchifolius. The sequence continues at coordinate 34,446,368 of CM042045.1, forward strand.
GACATCCAAAACCATAACAAACAACCTGACGGGAAATCTATGGCCTTCTAATTTTTATCGTGGAATTGTCAACTACATCAGTCACCCTCGCAGTTCTACCCTCAGCGGTTTCTACGCTAAAGGCCCTTTCTAGCTTACTCATAGTGTACTTTACCCTTTTACAAAATGTCGCAGATATGAAACTCTTACTGGCACCCGAATCGAATAACACAGACACAAAAGTGTTGTCAAGGATAAACGTACCTGAAGCCACATCGGGGTCTGCCCTGGCTTGGTCTTGCGTCAGTGCATATGCACGAGTCTTTGCTCGGGGCCTCTCTTCTTTCTTCTCCGGGCCTTTCCCTTTCCCGGCTTCACCCATTCTGGGCTTGGTGCATTCCCGGCTCATATGACCGCTTTCACCACAAATGTAACATTTAATGCTTTGCCTGCATTCACGGGAGTAGTGCCCAGTCTTGCCACATTTGTAGCACAGATTTGTTCCTAGCCGACATTCACCCGTATGTCTTACCCCACATTTTCCACATACTGTCGTCTCGCCTACCCTGGCATGTTTGTCCCGAGCCCCAAACAACTTCCCGCCTGATCGCTTAGCGGGAAAACTCAGCTTCTTCCTAGGCTCTTCAATTGCAACGACATTCAGCGCCAGATCATCAAATACCACGCCGCTCAGTTCTACTACCGAATCGTAGGTAGTATGGGCGTTTGCTTTAACATAGGTGCAGACCTGGTCCGACAGCTCTTGAATGTAGCATACAATCTTTCTCTCCTCAGTCGTGACAAGATGTGGCACCAGACGTGCCAGTTCATTGAACCATGTGGTGTACTGCCGGTGCGTCTTGCTCCCGACCTTCAAACCCAGAAATTCTCTCTACCTTCTCAATCTCGTTCCTTGGACAGAAGTTCTTGATTACCGAGTTTTCAAGTCATTCCACATCATCGAGTCAACAACCTCATCCCCCTTAGCCTGACGTACACCTTCCCACCGGTGGGATGCTTCCTCTCTCAAGGAGTTAGCAGCAAACTTCACAACTTGACTTGCTTGGCATTCGCTCAGACGAATGGAAGCCTCCATACGAATCACCCAATCAAACGTAGCCACCGCGTCCTTCTTCCCAATCAGGACCGGTAAGTCACATGCCTTAAAGGACTTATAGTCGCAACCACGGTTAAGCGGTGCGTTGATTGACTTAGTGTTCGGGGTATCAACCGCCGTGTTAGACCCACCCGTCTCACTAGCCTTCTTTAACGCTTCTGCCAACAGTCCTGGCAGGGAAACCTTCATCAACTCAGTGAACTCGCGTGCCAGAGCCGCTCTCACTTCTGGTTCAAAAGTGAATTGTTGTTCTCCGACATGAGTCGGCTCAGTCCCGTGCACACTAACTTCTGGCTCAGTGTGAACAATTCCTTCTTCACTGTACTCCTGGAGTGCAGGGGTCCTGCCGCGACCGCCATTACGACCACCGGTACGGCCCCCACCACGCCTTTTGTTTCTTCTTCTTGCCATTTCATTCTATAAGACAAGAATCCAATGTCATCACGCTAGTTAACAAATAAAATTCAACAAGCATTGTAAGATGTTAATATACACTGGCCATCTGCAATTAACCATTACACTACCTTTCGATTTCTATTTGACCACCTTTGTGATTCCATCAGAACACAAGTCCTTACCTAACCCTTTCTAAGGCATACTATATATGTAAATATATACTACCTTCATACCTGATGCTGTGGCTCGAGTTACCCGTACTGGCATCCGCTTTCGGTCCCATTCACAGTTTAAGTTCAGACACTGGGAGTGTCCGAATCTTTCAAACTATTGCTCTGATACCAACTTGTAAGGCCCCAAACCCGGGAGGCCTCACTTGTTGGATTTACTCTTTCACACACAGTTCTTAAACTTGAATATCAAATAACAAACGCAGCGGAAAATACTTCATTAAACATAACCATTACATTGTTCAACATGCGGAAGCGTAACATAGTCTATTACATAAACATAACATAAGCTAATCATAACGGGGTGCCAGTCTTCAACTCATCCGGGTAACTCATCAAGCCGCCCAGCATCACCTTCCATCATCATAACCTGCCTTAACCTGAATGTGCATACTAAAAAGTCAACTACGCTGGTGAGTTCTAGCTTTAATTAAAACCTTAACATAAACAAATGGTCAAAAACATAACATACATTTGTTTAATAAAAGCGTACGTAAAACATGCAATAACTTAACATCATCATAACATCGTAACATACACATCATAACATAAGTCAACATGAACCATATTTGCGCCTTCTCGTAACCGTCAATTCCATACATCTCATACCAGCGGATGAACTTAAGGGTCGTTACCTCTAAGTCATCCATCACACAGGTCTCCTAAGGCTCGTTACCTCTAGGTGGACCAAACATACGTCTCCTAAGGCTCGTTACCTCTAGGTAGACCAAACATATGTCTCCTAAGGCTCGTTACCTCTAGGAAGACAAAATATAACATAGGCACTATTTCCCCGCAAGGAGTAGTACCTTCCATCGGGATCCAGGTAATCCCACGGTGACCGTCGTCACCCCTTTATCCACCCAGTTGTACAACCGTTAGCCAGCCACATAGGCCCCCCATAGAGGTAAGGCCCATTCACACATTCATACCTTAGCTCCCGTAGGAACTCGTAGTAGATTCGTTCATTCATGACATTCATAAAACCTTTACCTCATTTTAGTTAAAGCATTTATACGTTTTATTAAACAAAACATCATCTCTTTCGTAAACCTTTCGTAAACTTTATTTGGCAAAACATTTCATAAACATCATCTCGTAAACATCCTTTCGTAAACATCATATCGTAAACATCATTTCGTAAACCTCATTTTAAAACATCATTCCGTATGTATGCACATCATTAAGGAACTCAAATCTATGTTTTTCTTCCAATTTCATCCGTAAAAACGTTACCTTTTCGTTCAAAACCCGAAAAACCCCAAAACGAACAAAAACTCAGATCTAGGCTAGATCGTTACCTGTATCGAGCTTCTGATCCGGAGGTTCTTCTCACAAGCTCTGGAGCTACACACTTCTTCAATATCGGGTCGATCCGCCAACTTTCTCTCTGTACGGTTTCTCTCTCTAGATGTTGCAAATGAGAGAAGTGGGTGGTGATCTTGGCTATTTATAGGGGAGGCTCCCCTTCAAGCCCGCCAGCCCATCCGGCCCGGCCCGTCATGCCTCGTTCGTTTATTCCGTTATTATAACTGTTGTTTTATTTTTGGGATGTTACATATGCACACACATGCACACACTCTTTCAAAATTCAAGATCAAAACATAGAGAAATTAGCTAGGAGTTGGGAGATTCAAGGAGTTCTTGGAGAATCAAGGATCGGTTGTAGCTAGGGAACCAAGCCATTTCTCACCGTCTTCTCGTGATTCTTCACCTAGCCTGTCTAACGGTATGAAACCAACATCAATCTCTAAAATCCTCTTTATTTCTTGAATAAAGCACGTTGTTCATCCTAATAATCAAAGAAATTTGAAAAGCTAAAAAGTTTTATAAGTTTAACTTTATTAGGTTTAAAAACTAGATTTTTATATAAAAAGATGTATGTGTTTCGAAAATGATAGGCTTATATACATAGATTATTGTCTTGAAATATTTTATTAGATATTTGTTATTTTGATTTCATAATGCTAAGTTATGAGTTGTTAAACTAAAAGTTCTATAAATATATACATAAAGGGCCGAATTTTGTATGCATGGGTATATATGTTGTTGTTTTGATTATATATGATAAGTTATAGTTGTTGAATTAAAAGCATGATTTATGATATTAAAAAGGGAAATAGTAAATTAAAAACTATGAATAATACTTAGATAAGTGAAATATATGTGTATATGTATATAAATGTGAAGATCTTGATAAATATATGTTCGGGTGTACGTTTATTTTGTTAAGTTGAACAAGTTGCTAGGTATATGTATGTATATATGAGAAACATGTATGTGCATAGTTAAGGTTAATAATCATGGAAATATTTATATTAAATAATGAAACGTATTAACGTCTTAAAAATAAAGCATGAAAAGTGTTGGACAAAACACTTGTAAGGCCCCAAACTCGGGAGGCCTCACTTGTTGGATTTACTCATTCACAAACAGTTATTAAACTTGAATATCAAATAACGCAGCGGAAAATACTTCATTAAACATAACCATTACATTGTTCAACATGCGAAAGCGTAAACATTGTCTAAAACATAAATACATCGTAACTAAAACATAACGGGATGCCAGTCTTCATGATCAGCCAGGTACTCATCTCGCTAGCCAAGCATCACCTTCCATCCTCGTAACCTGCCTTAACCTGAATGTGCATACTAAAAAGTCTGCTACGCTGGTGAGTTCTTGTTTTCGTTCGATTTAAGAAATGGTTCATCATTCAAAACATTCATTAGGGTTTAACATCACGTATAAGAAAACAGGGCCTTTCGTTCATCATTGAAAACCTTCAAACATTTTTCCTCATCATAAACACATTGAACGGATCATTTGTTTGAAACATTTAACATTCATTTAAGTCATACATTACTATCTAAATCTGTGTTACCATTCGTACCGTCCTTTAGTATGGTATTGCCCCTAAGGCTTAACTGCACGAAGACCGACAATACCATACATTCCGTCAATTCCCTTTTGTATTGCCCCCAAGGCTTAACTGTGCGAGGACCGACAATACCCATTAAGTTGCCCCTATGGCTCTCATGTCCATAGACCGACAACTTCCATCGACGGCTATGGCTCACGGCCATAACACCGTCGGATCATAATTTAACCTTACATGGGGTCACGTTAACCCCTGAGTAACCGTCGTTACTCCCTACCAGTTGTACAACATCAAAACCATTGGCAGGCCACCAAGACATTGCCCCTGTTGCTCTTATGGCAACTATGGCTCGCTGTCCATAATCTACCACAAGGCTGGGAATTACATTCCCAGACTTCATTCGTCAATTCCATTCATTCAACAGATTAGATTTGTAATGACTTCTTTAAAACCTTTGCCCTTTTTCTTTTCTTTTCATAAAACCTTTCATTCATTTTCGAAACCCTTTACCTTTAGTTTAAACCATTTCTTTATAAACATTTCGTTCGTAAACATTCCATTCATAAAACTCTCTTTCCATAAACCGTTCATTCCAAATCATTTCATTTCGTAAACATAGTTTCATAAGCATCATTTTATAAACATAGTTTCATAAACATCGTCTCGTAAAAACATTATTTCACATGTATGCACACCAGCCCGAAAACATTTTATAAAACATTTAAAAGAGGGCTTCTAGAACTTACCAAATAAGCTAGTCCTGGTTGTCCTAAACAAGGGCCCAACAACGTCACGTACGATCTGAATTTGATAGTTAAATACACATCAAACCCAATCCTGACGCTAACGGTTTAACCATTCTAAACATACTAACTTTACTTAAACAACCTGATGCCTGCGCACTTTGCAAGTACGCAGACCTGCTTCCTGTGTACTTGATAAGTACGCAGGATCCTCTTCATGCGTACTTGATAAGTACGCAGTGCCCTCTTCCTGCGTACTTGATAAGTACGCAGGACCTGCTCCGTGCGTACTTGATAAGTACGCACGATCTGTTTCTTCGCAAAAACCCTAACTTTCACATTCAGGTCTGATCACGTCAAGATCCCGAACCTGTTTACATTCAAAACGTTTGTTTTCCATTAAGGAACTCAAATATATATTTATCTTTCGGTTTTATCCGTGAAAACGTTACCTTTTCACCCAAAACCCGAAAAACCTAAAAACGAACAAAAACTCAGATTTAGGCCCGATCGTTACCTGAATCGAGTTTCTGATCCGGGGGTTCTTCTCACGAGCTATGGAGCAACACTTTGCTGAAATCTCGGGTCGATCCGCCAACTTTCTCTCTCTACGGTTTCTCTCTCTAGAACTTGCAATTGAGAGAAATGATGGAGGTCTAAGCTATTTATAGGGGAGGCTCCCCTTCCAGCCCGCCGGCCCATCCGGCCCGACCCGACATGCCTCGTTCGTTTATTTCGTCATTTTAACTGTCGTTTTATTTTTAGGATGTTACAATACTCAAGAGATTTAGAACTTGCAAGATATAAGTATGTGTTTGACATGAAAGTTGATATGATTAAAATGTCTAAGACACGTAGAAATTATAAAGATCATATATGTATATATTATGATGGATTAGTCGTAAGAGGAATTATGTGTATGAAATTAAAAAGACGTTTCGGTATAAGTATATATGAACACATGTTATTGTGAAACATAGTTAAATATATGTTGAATTAATAAGTATACTTTTGGGAATATATGGGTAAATATATAAGTACATAACAAGATAATAAATTTCGTTCGGAGCAAGTAATTGTATGTGGACATGTTAACATGAATTATGTGCACATAGAGATAGACAAACATAGAAAATACTTGAACAATACTTGTATAATTATTGGAAAGAAATAATTATGTGTTTATACGTAACTATAATGCGAAATAATACAAGATATTGCAAAAATAATATTTATTTTTGGGTACATATATTAAGTCACCAATATGGAAATATAATATTTTCTTAGAAAATAAGTAAAAGGTCTAGGCGGGAATAATAAGCACCAACGAGTCGTTACGAGAAAACATTGTTTTAAATAAACTAAGACGTACTTAACAAGAATAGTTAAGTTGGGTGAACAACTTGCGTTTAAGACGGGTAGTCTTAACGTGTTTAGTATCCTTGTGTAAATAGGATACGGATAGGCGGGTCTGCTTTTATTCAAATATTTGCTGGCATATACTTCTATCGAGGTGAGTTTCACTAACCCCTTTTTCTATGTTTTTGAAATGTTTTGGGGTGGAAACATACTTGTAAAGAATTTTCATATGTAAATGAATGAACAAATGATTAGATCGTATGTGTGCATTGAGGGAAAGATAAAGCGCTTAAAGTCCTCAGAATAAAAACTTAGTAACCATTAGCTATGGACTTAGCCCGGGATTCTATGGATAGTACTATTGGGGGTGATGCACCCGGTCATGCTTAAAGTCCTCGGAATAAAAACGAAAGAGATATGGTCTTGCAAAGTTGGCCAAAAAATCTAGAAGAAGATGAGTTACGGGATTTTTGGGTATTCTTTTGATTTTGGGGCTGGTTAAAACTGAGAGAAAGAGGGGTATAGAGGGTGATTTCTTCTTGAATTTCCAGTAGGTGATTCAAAACTAGTGTGTGTGTGTGTTTAGTGTAAGCCGAGAGCAAAAGAGAGATAGATGGAGAGTTGGAAAATGATCTTGTATTAGGTTGAATGGTATATATATATATATATATATATATATATGATGGTTGAGTGTTATCATGGTTGAAAGAACAAGTTTCCATACCATAATAATGATGGTGGAGGTTGAGTGTACATCTTGCCAAGATGATTAGTGGTGGATGGTGGAGTAAAGTGTTGGAGAAGCTAGATGGTGACTTGATCTTAACTTGTTTCTCTAGTTGACAAAGCATGGTCTTATGACACCCATCATGAAAGAGTTGATGATTTTGCTAAGTGGGTGACCACACTTGGGGTTCTCAGCCGTAAGGGGTTGAGGGGTGGGGGGTTGAGTCTTGTCCAAACACTTAGTTGAAGTCCAAGTCCTAGTTAGGTCGGTTCCTAGGTGGTGTAAACCCGGTAGCTGATCCCGTGATATAATACTCGGTGTAGGAACTTTTAAGATTAGAAACCATATATTTTGTGCACCTTGACTAGTTTTAATATTTTATTAGTTATATCCGACATGGTTATTATTTTAACTATATCATACATGTTTACACATAAAAATAACTTTGAGCGATGTAATAAACATTTTTATGTCAACTTTTAAAGTTTTAGTCACCAATATATATGTTTTTATATTAAGACGTGTTTCTAGACTTTATTTGTAAAAATCTTGTTAATCACCAACTAACGTACATTGCGGGTTATAATTGTATATTTCCTAGTAATTCCTAAAATTACTAAAATATGACACGTGTTTCTTTGCTAGTCTCCTAACAATACCATGTCAAAGATAATATTTCTAAACTATAAAATATGAACGTGCCATTATGAATATTTATGTTGACCTGAAATACTGGGTGTCACATTCTGTAACATTTCTGATTTTCCGACCCTATTTTAAATTTATTTTAACTAATAAAATAACAACACGACATTAAAAATATACTTGTTCAAACCTACACCTCATTAATCGTTAGCCGGTCGTATTCAAATCAAAGATTTAGAACTCAAAATCATGTGGTAACACCTCCTAGAGTTAATCCAGTTAGTAATCCCGTTAGGTGTTCTGTTAAATCCTAACCAGGCTAATTCTGTCAAAGCTGAAGTTGCAAGGGCTGATTTTGTAAATAACCAGAAACCCTAGTAGGCACGGTCGCGCCACGTTTTGGCACGGTCGCGCCTCGTCTGGCACGGTCGCTCCTCAGCTTGGCACGGTTGCGCCTCTTATAGGCACGGTCACGCCTCACATCAGTTGAAACGTAAAAGCAGCCTTTAATCGCAAGACCATTCGATTTCGTAACCGTTTCTCGTATTAACAGACCCAATTAAGAGTTTAATCATTTTAATTATAACAAATAAACCCATTTTGGTCGATCCCTCTCCTAAACTATCTATATCCTCCATGTGACCATCGATTCCATCGTTTTTATTGCAATCCTCTCAAACAAACACACAAACACATCATTTGATCCTCCCTAAAGCTTCAGAACACATTGAGTTAGCCGGAGTTGCAGCGGAGAGCGCCGGAGATCAAACCCGTCGTCGCCAGAACTCGTTTCTACCATACGCTATCGATTAATCATCTTTTCGGGTAATTGAAACCTCCTACATCTTAGTTTTAGTCTATAGATCAAAAGCCCCAACATAAATTAGGCTTACAATAACGAATTTAACATGAACCCGAATATAGAGTTCATTCTAAAACGGTTTAATCAAATCCTACTATGGACATGTTTTAAATGCAATTAAACTATACCAATAGACTCGTAATCACCTAATGGATGAAAGCCCTAAGATTTCCAGTATTGATATCATAAGAATTAGACAATTCGTCTCTGTTTTGGATCAGACACGGTCGCGCTAGTCTTCTAGCGCGGTCATGCTTAATGAGACACGGTCGTGACAATCGCAGCGCGGTCGTGCCCCACCCTCAGACCTGGTCGTGCCTCTTGGCTAGACCTGGTCGTGCTATCAGAACCCTAGACACGGTCGTGCTTCATGAGACACGGTCGTGCCTAGTGAGCAGCCTTGTTGTGTCTTCTGTTTGATCAACACGGTCGCGCCCTGATTATCACGGTCGCGCCCGTGGTCCTAGCATGATCATGCCTAGTCCCAGGCACGGTCGTGTGTTTGTGAAAATCTTGACAGAATACTAAAATTTATATTTTAAAACCAATAAACATTCCAAATGAATTTTCAAATAAAAATAATTAATAAAGATTTTTATTGACCTTATTTAAAAAGGATCAAATTCCTATTTCAAAAATTTATTCATTTTAATCTATAAAATTATATTTATACATATTTATAAAAATAGATTAACAAAAGTTATTTATTAATCTAAAACGCTCGGTACATCTTTATAACTAAATGACTAAGTTACATATTTTTATAAATAAATAAATAAAGTAACGATTATATATTTAATTTATATTTAAACAAAAATTGTTCATTTAGGTTATACTTAACTAAACCTTTTACCTACATTATTTTTATAACTAAATAAATAAATAATAATTATTTAATTTATTTAGTTATTCAAACTCAAACCCTAATCAAAATGTTCTCAAAGTATTCATTCCAAATCTTTCATTTTATACAACACCATTCAAGTACAAACCACAAGCTTTATACACACAACCAATTCAATCCTAGACTTAAACATAGAATATTGAGCATACTATTAATCCTATATACATTCCACACTAGGTTAACGTTGTGCATTATAAGGATCTCATTTCTAGCTAGTATTTCGTTTTAGCTACGCCTTCAAACCAAGTGAGTATTACATAGCCCCTTTTACTCTTTTACACTTTTTGGGGTGAAACATGAACACTATACAACACTATTACTTACATTTACACAAACTACACAAGTACAAATCCTCTTTACATTCATGTGTGCAAATTTGAGCTTTATGCCTGAGGGCTAGGTGTGTTAACTTTTGTATGCGATTTATGTGCAATCATTAACTATTCAAGCCGACGGTAAACAATGATAGATCTATTGAGTCTGACAAACCCACCCAGGTAGGGTGATTGTTACCGACAACACAATTTTGCATGCTAGTTGCAAAGGTTTGATTGTACTTGGTTACACAATAGCTGCTCTCCATAAATGCCTTATTTATCATGTTATGTAAGGATTTGTTTTATTTAAAATCTATATGCTATCTATATACAAACCTATAAACTCACCAACTTTTTAGTTGACCTTATTTTTATTCATGTTTCAGGTGCTATTATATGAGTTTGATCAAGACATGCCACACATAGGCTTTGGACTTAGTTAATTTTAATTCAAAAGCAAATTGTATTTCATTATGTACTTTGAAATTGATTCATGTTTGTTTGAATGGAAATGAATTTAATATATTACAATTTAGCCAACCTTAACAGTCTACATGTCCCGCCCTGACGATTCCGCCATCGGTTGGGGTGTGACAGATTGGTATCAGAGCCTTGGTTATAGGGAACTAGGTTGTTAGACACTCTTGACTTAGACTATAACTTTAGGACACCCATACAATGTCGTGCTACTACATGTTACATTATTAGTTCTTGTGTAAATATTTTTACAGGCTATCATAAGTATTTACACTACGTGATACAATACATAACGACTTATGTGTCACACTACTTGATAACTTTTGTGCTTACACTCATTACTACTTACATGCTATATGATTATAATTTTTTTTGAATATTCTTACATGTTATACTATATAACTACATCATACGATACAATACTTAATAATCTACGTGTCACATTATCTGCCAACTTTTCCTCCTATTCATTGCTACCTATTTAATTTATTTAAAAGTGTTATCCTAAGTTTCCACACACACTCATACACACTCATACACACTTAGTTATTCAGGCACCCCTAAACTCACATACATAATACCACACCTCTTGTGAACAACAAATTTTTTTTTTAAACTATTGGACCTAATGTCCATCAATAATAAACTAAGAAGTCCATCTATCCTCCAAGAAGCAAAAGCCCACTGAAATGCATAAACCTTACTTTCGGGCTGTAACATCCCAAAAATAAAACAACAGTTATAATAACGGAATAAACGAACGAGGCATGACGGGTCGGGTCGGATGGGTCAGCGGGCTATAAATAGCCTATGCCACCCCTTTTCTCTCATTTGTAACTTTTTAGAGAGAGAAACCATAGAGAGAGAAAGTTGGCGGATCGACCCAAGACTTCAGTAAAGTGTTACTCCATAACTCGTGAGAAGAACCTCCGGATCAGAAACTCGGTTCAGGTAACAATCCGACCTAAATCTAAGTTTTAGTTCGTTTTTGGGTTTTTCGGGTTTTGGGTGAAAAGGTAAGGTTTGAACGGATGAAACTGAAAGATAATCATGGATTTGAGTTCCTTAATGGAAAACGAACGTTTTGAATGCAGCAGGTTCGGGATCTTGACATGATCAGACCCGAATGCGAAAGTTAGGGTTTTTCGCGAAGAACAGGTCGTGCGCACTTGCTAAGTGCGCACGGAGCAGGTCCTGCGCACTTGCTAAGTGCGCAGGAGGAGGGACCTGCGCACTTGCTAAGTGCGCAGGAGGAGGGACCTGCGCACTTGCTAAGTGCGCAGGAAGCATGGTCTGCGCACTTGCTAAGTGCGCAGGCACAGGGTCTGCGCACTTGGCAAGTGCGCAGACATCAGAACTGGTAAAGTGAAGTCAGTATGTTAGAATGGTTAAACCGTTAGAGTCGGGATTGGTCTGATGTGTATTTAACTAATCAATTCAGATCGGAAGTGATGTTGTTGGACCTTCGTTTAGGACAACCCATATTAGCGTATCAGGTTAGTTCTAGAGCACTCTTTTAAGTGTTTTGTTAATGTTTTTGGGCTGGTGTGCATACTTACGAAATGATGTTTAACGAAATGATGTTTAACGAAATGATGTTTTAACGAAACGATGTTTACGAAAGGAAAGGTTTTGAAGTGTTTTTGCCAAAAAGGGTTACGAATGCTTTATGAACGGTCTAAATGAGGAAATGTTTAATGAGAAGAGAAAGAGGTAAAGGTTTTAAGAATTCATTACAAATCTAATCTGTCGAATGAATGGAATTAACGAATGAAGTCTGGGAATGAGATTCCCAGCCTTGTGGTAGATTATGGACAGCGAGCCATAGTTGCCACAAGAACAACAGGGGCAGTGTCTCTGTGGCATGTCAATGGTTATGATGTTGTACAACTGGTAAGGGAGTAACGACGGTTACTCAGGGGTTAACGTGACCCTATGTAAGGTTAAATTATGATCCGACGGTGTCATGGCCGTGAGCCATGGCCGCCGATGGAAGTTGTCGGTTTATGGACATGAGAGCCATAAGGGCAACTGAATGGGTATTGTCGGTCCTCGCGCAGTTAGCCTTGGGGGCAATACCAAAAGGGAATTGACGGAATGTATGGTATTGTCGGTCTTCGTGCAGTTAAGCCTTAGGGGCAATACCATACTAAATGACGGAACGAAGGGTAACACAGATTTAGATAATAATGTATGACTTAAATGAATGTTAAAAGTTTTAATGAACGATCCGTTTAACGGTGTTTATGATTATGATGTTGATGATGATATGGGTATGAAAACTTTTTAAAGATGTTAGATTATTACATGCTTTTGTGAAAGGTTTTACTAAATGAATGATACGTTTTTGGCAAATGTTGATGTTAAAGTTTTTATGAAACGCTAGAACTCACCAGCGTAGCTGACTTTTTAGTATGCACATTCAGGTTAAGGCAGGTATGGACGATGGACGGTGATGCTTGGCAAGCGAGAAGAGTTACCCGGTCGATCATGAAGACTGGCATCCCGTTATGAGTTGTATATGTTAAGTTTATGTATTTGACAATGTACGCTTCCGCATGTATGAACAAGTTTTAAGTTATGTTGAATGAATGATTCCGCTGCGTTATTTGATATTCATGTTTAAGAACTGTTTGTGAATGAGTAAATCCAACGAGTGAGGCCTCCCGGGTTTGGGGCCTTACAAGTTGGTATCAGAGCAATAGTTTGAGAGATTCGGACACTCTCAGTGTCTGAACTTAAACTTTGAATGGGATCGAAAGCGGATATCACACCCCGCCAAGGCGGAAACGCGAGGCGTAACAGTTCATAGTTTCCAAAGCATATGATTACCGCAAACACATACATGATAAATGGATACATAAACAAGTTTAAAGTTTTACATTCCAAAATGTAAATTGAGTTTACAAAAAGTAAAGATTTCGCAAATATGACTCTATTACAATGAGTTATACAAGAGAAATCCCCCAAAAGTTGTATCCATCGTGCATGCATGTAATCTACATTGCTAACCTTGCGATCACGTTCAATTTCCTGAAAAACATACTTAAAATTGTCAACACTAGGTTGGTGAGTTCACAGGTTTAATCAAATAGTTCTTTGTAAAATTCAATTGTTCGTAAATAGTTTCAGTTGCATGTGATAAACAAAATAAGAATTGTTGACCCATTTGTAAACTAGCTAGGAATACAAATAATATGTTCCTACATGAGCCGTAACCAAACCATGACAATTGTACACGCCCCTAATTTCGTTATCAAGTTCTATGCGGCCATAAATCCTCTAGATTGTGGTTAGCGCGACTAACCATGACCGGGAGACGTCACTCTCCATAGTACTATTCATAGGACCCTAGGCTACAGTTAATGGTTACTAAATTGTTCCAGGGGACTTTAGCGGCCTAAAATCGTTTAACTCATGTAAACATAAAAGTCGAGTCTTATTCTCTTGTTATCACATAAAAGTAGTTGTAAGTATGTTCTTCCCCCAAATATTGAAAACAGTAAAAAGGGGCCGTGAAACTCACCTCGTTTTTGTGTATGTTAGCAACGATAATTGTTCCAGTCAAACTTGACTATTCGTACCCTAATTACAAAAGGGTAATTCGTGTTATGACCGAATGTCTTATATGCAAATTGTTCACCGACTTAGTAAATCTGGTTGCTTTTGTTTAAATATCTTTTTAGTTTTTCAACACTTGTTTCGTTATAAAATAGTTGTAAGTTACTGCCCAATGGGCCTGAAACAGGTATCGAAACTACGTAGTTTCGATTGAACAGAACAGATGTCAAAACTTCCTAATTTCGATTGAGCAAACTGGGTATCGAAACTACCTGGTTTCAATTAAGTAATAGGTATCGAAACTTCCTAGTTTCGATTGAGTAAACAGGTATCGAAACTACCTAGTTTTGATTGAGTAGTAGGTATCGAAACTACCTAGTTTCGATTGAGCACACAGGTATCGAAACTCCTAGTTTCGATTGAGTAAACAGGTATCGAAACTCAGAGTTTCGATTGAGTAAATAGGTATCGAAACTATAGTTTCGATTACTGAAATTTTGATTGGCAGTATCAGTTTCAAAATCATACTTTGTTCAGCGCACATACTTTCGTGTATATATATTTATATTTTTACATCTTGAATTCGACACACTTTTCTTGCTATATTACTTGCGTTTGGAATAAATTGTATGTTTTAACTACGGTTTAAAGGAAAATAATATGGGTAGTATCGAATTTTTACCTCTGGACAGAAATGATGATTTTGTGCGAAAAGAATGGATGAGTTCCCTGAAACCTTGGAAACTTCACGTATCTTAAGGTGTGGAAACGACGATGATCGGTGTTGCTGCCGTAAGTTGAGATGAAATGAAGACAAAGAGAGAAAAAGAAAGGTGAATTGTGATTTGAGATGGATGAATTGATAGACAATTGAGGGGGGGGTATGGTTTTTATCTGAATTCTCGCAGGCAATGTATGGGTTTTAGTATAGATATTTGGGATGTGAGTGAAGTAGGAAGTGGGAATGGCTTCTCTGCATTTCGGCCGAGAAAGTCAAGGGGGTGGGTTGGGTTAAATTTGTATAATAATTAGATTTAAGTATTAATTAATTAATTTATTAAGGGTATTAATATCAATTAGAGTTTTAAAGGGTACTTTAATTCGGTTTAGATTTTTTTTTCACGGTATTATAAATTTTAACAAGGTTATGGCTCGTTGAAGAAAATATTGAAATCTTGGATTGTATAATTCGTTGAGGTGATTATTTGTAGGTATATGTGAGGCCCCGAACCCGCGGCTAATATACTATAGTTTCGTCTAGTATTGCGGGTAAGGTTTCTTTCAGCAATCGGGTAAACTCGCGGCTAATAGCTGCTTGTACTACTGGTTCAAACTCAAATGTCTGGTCATCTCCTTCCGCATGTTCAACATTGTGCTGACTAACCTCTGTGTCAGTATGGGTAGTGTGGACACTCCCCTCGATCATTTGATTTATACTAGTTCCACCGCGGCGGCCCGTACGTCCACCACGTCTTCCTCCTCCACTTCCTCTAGTTCCTCCACGTCTTGCCATTTCTAACTGAAAGATAGGGAACAAAGGGATTTAATTTCAGCATGCTAGGGAATATGTAGAACACAATAAGTAAGGTAAGATGTTAATATACACTGGCCATCTGTAATTAACCATTACATCACTTCTCGTTTTCCATTTATTCGCTTTCATGATTCCACTAAAGCCTCTATTCTTATCTTGACACTCTAAAGGTAAACTTTACTTACTATACGCTTCTGCTGCTTTGGCTTGAGTTACCCGTACTGGCATCCGCTACTTGTTCCATTCTCAGTTTAAGTCTGGACATCGGGGATGTCCAAATCTCTCAAACTATGGCTCTGATACCAACTTGTGAGGCCCCGAACCCGGGAGGCCTCACTTATTGGATTTACTCATCAACACATAGCACTTTAAACATAAGACATTCAATAACACAGCGGAAACGATTTAAACTTCTTTACATACGCAGCGGAAACATAACATGTCTAGACATAACTTGCCAAATACAACTGAAACTAATCTTAATCAACATAATCAAAAGAAACATAAACAAGATGCCAGATGCTGATCTTCGGGTAACTATTCTCGCCAAGCCAAGCATCCACTTCCATCTACTGCCACCTACACTTAACTGATGTGCATACTAAAAATCAGCAACGCTGAGTGAGTTCTAACGTTTACTTTAAATCATTTATATAAAAGATTTACTAATACATACTTACCGCCCTTAAGGCAAAACTTTACAAAACTTTACATACTTCACTTTTCAAAAACATAATTTAAAACATTCATAAAGTATCCGTCAATTCCTTGTCACTGTTGGTACTGTCCTCGTGATCAATACCGCTTAACCGTCAATTCTTATCACTGCTGGTATTGTCCTCGTGATCAGTACCACTTAACCGTCAATTCCTTGTCACTGTACTGCCCTCATGGCTTACATCCATGAACCGACAAGTACCTGGTCAATGCCCCCATGGCTTACACCATGAACCGACACTACCTCTTATCCGTCAATTCTGTTACATACTGGTATTGTCCTCGTGATCAATACCTTCTGGGTCCTCGTGACCCAATGATGCTGTCCTTACAGGCAACACCACATGACACGATGTTGTCCTCGTGATCAACATCGGGTATTGTCCTCGTGATCAATACCTCTTAACTGGTACATGGGGGATTGCGTAGTCCCCCGAGCAACCGCCGTCACTCATTCCAATTGTACAACTGTTAACGAGCCACCGAGACTCTTACTAATGGGTAGAACCCATATCTGACATCTTGTACAAGTAACATCTGTCCCAAGGACCTTTACAAACTGGTACTCATTCCCGAAGGAAAGCTGTTCACTTTACTGTCATAAAACTTTCTGTAAATCTTGTTCATAACTTTCATATATAATATGCCTTTGTTTATGTATATAAAATATAGTAAACGCTTGCCATAAAATATAACTTGCTTTCTGAAACATAGCTTATCATAAAATACATCTTACTTTCTGAAACATAGCTTATCATAAAATACATCTTACTTTCTGAAACATAGCTTATCATATATATCATGCCTTTGTTTATGTATATGAAAATATAGTAAACGCTTGCCAAATGATATATCTTACTTTACTGAAAACATACTAGCACATATATCATGCCTTTGTTTATGTATATGAAAATATAGTAAACGCTTGCCAAATGATATATCTTACTTTACTGAAAACATACTTTTGCCTCTTTTAAACCTTTCACTAAAACATAGTTTTTCACTTCAGTTTATGATATATAAAATATAATAAACACTTTACACTAAGTATGCACACCACCCCTAAAGAAGGCAAAAAGGAGATTATAACTCACCTGGTAAGCTAATTCGGGTTGTCCTAAACAAAGTCCAACAACGTCACTTCCGATCTGAATTGATTAGTCAAATACACATCAGACCACTACCGACTCTAATGGTTTAACTACTCTAACATACTGACTTCACTTAATCAGATCTGATGCCTGCGTACTTATCAAGTGCGCAGACACTGCTTCCTGCGCACTTAGCAAGTGCGCAGGTCCCTCTTCCTGCGCGCTTAGCAAGTGCGCAGGCTCCTCTTCCTGCGCACTTAGCAAGTGCGCAGGACCTGCTCTGTGCGCACTTAGCAAGTGCGCACAACCTGTTCTTGGCGAAAAACCCTAACTTTCGCATTCGGGTCTGATCAGTTCAAGATCCCGAACCTGGTTGCATTCAAAACGTTCGTTTTCCATTAAGGAACTCAAATCTATGCTTACCCTTCAGTTTCATCCGATTAAACATAACCTTTTCACCCAAAACCCGAAAAACCCAAAAACTAACTAAAACTCAGATCTAGGAGAATCGGTTACCTGTAATCACTTCCTTTTCGTTGCTAAACACCCACGAGACTCTTGCTAACGATCCTTGAAGCTTAAATCCGAAAACCGGGACTTTCTCTCTCTAGGCTCTCTCTCACTCTCTCTCTCTAGAATCCGAAAATCTGGATGGAAATGGGGCTTTTGGGCAGGTCTTGAGGTTTATAAGGGCCCATACTTGCCCCTTTCGGCCCATACGCCCCGGCCCAAGCCCGCTTCCTTTCTTTTTATTTAAGTTTTAATTCCTCGTGAATTCTCTCTCGCTCCCTAAAGCTCGGGATGTTACAGTATACGTACCTAAAGGTGGCGCTACATAGTAACGTCTTCGAAAAGTCCATTATTTTACTTTTACGTATATTATATGATTTAGTCTTAAAAATAAATTATAGTTCAACGTAAATTTTGTGTAATATATATATATATATATATATCTGGTTATTTAGTTTAACCACTAGTGTTCGTATTTAGTCGGGTTATCCTGGTACGTGAACCGGTAACTCCTAGAATTACCAAAATATGAAATGAGACAATGTACGGTATTTGTTAGACCTTAATGTCCTTGATTGTGAAATTAAGCAAATCTCGAAAACAATTATAATGTAAACTCGTTTATAACATGTACGGATATTGACCTGAAATGTCGGTTCTCCCTATGTTAAAAGAATTTCGTCCCGAAATTCAATTTGTGCCACCGTGAACTGGTGTATCCTTAAACAAGGAGGGGTATTTCGTTTTCATTTGATCTTCTCGTTCCCATGTATACTCAGGACCACGTTTTGAGTTCCAACGTACTTTAACCAATTTGATTCGACTACGTCTCAACCTTTGAACTTTCCAATCTGAAATCTCAATCGGTTCCTCGATGACATGCAACCTGTCGTCTATGTGAATCTCATCAGGCGGTATAATTAACATCTCGTCTGATAAACACTTCTTGAGATTTGATACATGAAACGTGTCATGTACATTGCTTAGTTCTTGTGGCAACTTGAGCTTGTAAGCTACAGGGCCAACCCTAGCCAGTATTTCAAACGGTCCAACGTATCTAGGGTTGAGCTTACCATGGTTACCAAACCTTGCAACGCCTTTCCATGGTGAGACTTTTAACATTACTCGGTCACCAATTTGAAATTCTAATGGTTTCCGTCTGTTATCAGCATAGCTCTTCTGTCTGTCTCGGGCCGCTTTCAGACGGTCCTTAATTTTGAAGATCTTATCAGTGGTTTCCTGAACAATCTCAGGGCCTGTCAAATGTTTTTCACCAACTTCCGCCCAACATAGCGGTGAGCGGCATTTACGACCATATAAAGTTTCAAACGGAGCTGCCTTAATGCTCGTGTGGTAGCTGTTATTATAGGAAAACTCCGCTAACGGTAAATGAGTATCCCAATTACCTCCGAAATCAATTACACACGCACGGAGCATATCCTCTAAAGTTTGAATGGTCCTTTCGCTTTGACCATCCGTTTATAGGTGATATGCCGTGCTCATGTCAAGACGTGTGCCCATGGCTTCTTGTAACGATTTCCAGATTCTAGACACGAATCTGCTGTCTCTATCAGAGATAATAGAAACTGGCACTCCGTGTCTTGCCACAATTTCTTTAACGTAAAGTCTTGTAAGTTTCTCTGTCTTGTCGGTTTCTTTAATTGGCAGAAAGTGAGCAGATTTCGTTAAACGGTCGACAATTACCCATATGGTATCATAACCACTGGACGTCTTGGGTAATTTCGTGATGAAATCCATAGAAATCTGTTCCCATTTCCATTGGGGAATTTCGGGTTGTTGTAACAATCCCGACGGTTTCTGATGTTCTGCCTTTACTTTTGAACATGTCAAGCATTTGCCGACATAAATAGCAATTTCTCCTTTCATGTTTGGCCACCAGTAGAGTTCTTTCAGATCCTTATACATTTTATCCGAACCTGGGTGAATGGAGTACCTGGACTTGTGGGCTTCGTCCATAACTAACTCCCGTAAGTTACCAAAACATGGCACCCAAATTCTATTCATGAAGTATAAAGTGTCATCTGACTTTGATTCCAACTGCTTTGTCATTCCTCGTAAAGCTTCATTCTGAATGTTTTCTTATTGCCTCTTGTTGTGCCATCCGGATTTGAGTCGTGAGACACGTATGAATTGTCAATTCTAGGGCACGAACACGAAAAGTTTTAACTCGTTCCTTGCGACTTAAGGCGTCTGCTACGACATTGGCTTTTCCGGGATGGTACTTGATATCACAATCATAGTCGTTTAGTAGCTCTACCCAACGACGTTGTCTCATGTTAAGTTCCTTTTGATCGAAGATATGTTGGAGACTCTTGTGATCAGTAAAAATAGTGCATCTTGTACCGTAAAGATAATGTCTCCAAATCTTGAGCGCAAACACAACTGTGCCCAACTCCAAGTCGTGGGTCGTATAATTCTTTTCGTGCACTTTTAGTTGTCGTGAGGCATATGCGATGACTTTGTCTCTTTGCATTAACACACAACCAAGTCCTTGGTGTGATGCATCGCAGTATACGACAAAATTGTCGATTCCCTCAGGAAGGGATAAGATCGGTGCACTACACAGCTTCTGCTTCAGTAATTGAAAAGCTGACTCTTGCTTGTCACTCCAATCAAACTTCTTTTCTTTCTGGGTTAATGTGGTTAAAGGCAGGGCTATTTTTGAAAAATTCTCAATGAATCGTCTGTAGTAGCCGGCTGTGAGGCCCCAAACCCGGGAGGCCCCACTTGTTGGATTTACTCATTCACAAGCAGTTCTTAAACATGAATATCAGATAACGCAGCGGAAATTTCATTTAAACATAACTTAATCGTTGTTCATACATCGGAAGCGTAAACATAGTTTAAAACATATTTACATCATAACTAAACATAACGGGATGCCAGTCTTCAAAAGCAGTCGGATAACTCTTCATCTCTAGCCAAGCATCACCGTCCATCCTCATAACCTGCCTTAACCTGAATGTGTACACTTAAAAACGTCAGCTACGCTGGTGAGTTCTAGTTTTCGTTCGTTTTAAGAAATGGTTCATCATTCAAACATTCAATAGGGTTTAACATTCGTATAAGAAAACAGGGCCTTTCATTCGTAAACCTTCGCATATTTAAACACAATCATTTGTTTAAAACATTAACATTCATTTAAGTCATACATTATTATCTAAATCTGTATCGTTACGCGTCTCTATGTCCCCGTAGGAACCTTTAATGTTGTGGGCAACCGTTACGTATCGCCGTCATTGCCACAACTATACACTACGTGGGTCAACCGTTACGTATCGCCGTCATTGCCCAACCCTTCAATGCGTGGGGTCAACCGTTACGTATCGCCGTCATTGCCCAACACGCATCTTTCCTTTGGAAATCAACCGTTACGTATCGCCGTCATTGATTTCCCATTACCTCGTTCGCTTAGGATGATCGTCATCACCCGAGTAACCGTCGTTACTCCCTTTACCAGTTGTACAACATCAAAACCATTGACATGCCACAAAGACATTGCCCATGTTGTTCTTGTGGTAACTATGGCTCGCTGTCCATAATCTACCACAAGGCTGGGAATCACATTCCCAGACTTCATTCGTCAATTCCATTCATTCGACAGATTAGATTTGTAATGACTTCTTTAAAACCTTTGCCCCTTTTTGTTTTCTTTTCATAAAACCTTTCCTTCACTTTCAAAACCCTTTTACCTTTTCATTAAACCATTTCTTTATAACATTCGTTCGTAAACATTCCGTTCATAAACTTTCTTTCCATAAATCCTTCGTTCCAAATCATTTCCTTTCGTAAACGTAGTTTCATAAAAATCATTTTATAAAACAACATTTCATACGTGTACACACCAGCCCGAAAACATTATATAAAAACATTTAAAAGAGGGCTTCTAGAACTCACCTTATAAGCTAGTCTCGGTTGTCCTAATCAAGGGTCCAACCACGTCACTTCCGATCTGAATTGAGTAGTTACATACACATCAGACCATTACCGACTCTAACGGTTTAACCATTCTAAACATACTAATCTCTACTCAACAGCCTGATGTCTGCGCACTTAGCAAGTGCGCAGACCTTGCTGCCTGCGCACTTAGCAAGTGCGCAGACTCTGCTGCCTGCGCACTTAGCAAGTGCGCAGACCTTGCCTCCTGCGCACTTAGCAAGTGCGCAGGTTCCTCCTCCTGCGCACTTAGCAAGTGCGCAGGTCCCTCCTCCTGCGCACTTAGCAAGTGCGCAGGACCTGTTCTTCGCGAAAACCCTAACTTTCGCATTTCGGGTCTGATCATGTCAAGATCCCGAACATGTTGCATCCAAAACGTTCGTTTTCCATTAAGGAATTCGATTCTATGATTATCTTTCAGTTTCATCCACAAAAACGTCCGATTTTCACCCAAGACCCGAAAACCCAAAAACGAACTAAAAACTCAGATTTAGGTCGGATCGTTACCTGAATCGAGCTTCTGATCCGGAGGTTCTTCTCACGAGTGCAAGAGATACGAGCGGGTGCAATCTTGTGCGATTCCGACACTTTCTCTCCCTATGGTTTTCTCTCTCTAGAATTGCAAATGAGAGAAACATGTGGTGACCTTGGCTATTTATAGGGGAGACCTCCCCAAGCCCGGTTCGCGACTGACCCGTCCCGACTTCGGCCCGCTTGAACTCGTTAACTTTATTTCTCGACATTTTGGGATGTTACAAGTCTACCCCCCTTATAATAGGTTTCATCCCCGAAACCTATCACAAGTCAAATAATTGAGGGTACGACTCACTCATCTCCGCCTCCGTTTCCCATGTAGCCTCCGACCCCTTTCGGTGCCTCCATTGGACTTTAACCAATTGGATCACTTTGTTACGCAAACGCTTCTCCTTTCGGTCCAGGATAGCCACGGGTTCTTCGATGTAATTAAGGCTGTTGTCGACCTCGATGTCAGTAAGTGGTACGTGAGCCGATTCATCCGCCAAACACTTTCGCAAGTGTGATACATGGAAGGTAGGATGAATCCCACTTAACTCGTCAGGCAACTCCAACCGGTAAGCGACTTCACCAACCCGCGCCATTATCCTGAACGGTCCGACAAACCTCGGACTTAACTTTCCTCTCTTTCTGAATCGAATGATTCCCTTCCAGGGGGACACTTTCAACATTACTCTGTCCCCAACATCAAACTCGATAGGCCTTCGTCGTCTATCCGCGTAGGATTTCTGACGATCTTGTGCGGCCTTCATTCGAGCTTTGATTTGATCAAACCTTTCTGATGTTTCTTTTATAACTTCAAGACTTCCCAATTCCTTCTGTCCAATCTCACCCCAACAAACCGGGGTCCTACATCTTCTACCATACAACATTTCGTAAGGCGGCATGCCTATCGTCGTGTGATGACTATTGTTGTAGGAGAATTCAGCTAACGGCAGATGGCTGTCCCAACTGCCACCGAAGTCAATAATACAAGCACGGAGCATATCCTCCAACGTCTGAATGGTCCTTTCGGACTAACCATCCGTTTGTGGGTGGTATGCCGTGCTGATATTCAGCTTCGTACCCATCGCCTCGTGAAATCTTTTCCAGAACCTCGATGTAAATCGTGTGTCCCGGTCAGATACGATCGTCAAAGGCATCCCATGCCGCGCTACTACTTCGTTGATAAATACCTCTGCTAACCTTTCCGACGAGAACGCCTCGCGAATAGGTAGGAAATGAGCACTCTTCGTTAAACGGTCCACAATTACCCAAATGGCGTCATGACCTTTAGCTGTGCGAGGTAGCTTAGTTATGAAGTCCATGGTAATGTGTTCCCACTTCCATTCTGGTATGTCAAGTGGTTGAATCTTTCCATACGGTTTCTGGTGTTCAGCCTTTACTTGCGAGCAAGTCAAGCACTTGCTTACATACTTCGTCACATCACATTTCATTCCAGGCCACCAGTATTCCCTCTTCAGATCTTGGTACATTTTATTGGTACCGGGATGGATAGAGTAACGAGACTTATGAGCCTCATCCAAGATTTTGCTCCTAAGTTCGCCACCCATAGGTATCCATATCCGTCCATAACGCGTTCTAACACCGAGGGTGTTATATTCCAACTTGTCCCGTTGGCCAACCATCCTTTCTTTCTTTATATTTTCTTCCTTCAAAGCTTCATCTTGAGCTCTCTCAATTTCTCTCATCACATCCGATGTTACCACCAACTGGCAAGCTTTCACTCTAATAGGAGTAGGCACATCCTTTCGGCTTAGAGCGTCAGCCACCACGTTTGCCTCTCCAGGATGGTACATTATTTCACAGTCATAGTCCTTCAGGAGTTCCAACCATCTCCTCTGCCTCATATTAAGCTCCTTTTGTTCGAAGAAGTACTTCAAACTTTTGTGGTCGGAGTAAATAGTAAACTTTACCCCGTACAGGTAGTGCCTCCATATTTTCAATGCAAATACGACAGCAGCAAGTTCCAAATCGTGAGTCGGATAGTTGACTTCGTGAACTTTCAACTGCCGCGACGCATATGCAATCACTCTACCACGCTGCATCAACACACACCCCAATCCCTGACCCGAAGCGTCAGAGTATACCACCAAATCTTCACTGCCCTCGGGAAGGGCCAAGACTGGAGCTTGTGTTAGCTTCTCTTTCAATTCCTTAAACGCCTCATCCTGGGTCGAACCCCATTCGTACTTTACTTCTTTCCGAGTCAACTTTGTCAATGGCAAAGCTATTTTCGAGAAATCCTGGATGAATCTCCGATAGTAGCCTGCCAATCCCAAGAAACTGCGGATTTCAGTTGGCGTCTTAGGAATGTCCCATTCACTTACCGTTACTATCTTTGCTGGGTCAACCATAATGCCGTTCGGGCCAATGACGTGACCTAGGAATTGGACTTCCCTAAGCCAGAACGCACATTTGGAGAACTTAGCATACAACCTCTCCTTCTTCAGAACTTCCAATACTTCCTTCAAGTGACACGCGTGATCACCCTCATTCTTGGAGTAGATAAGGATGTCATCGATGAACACTATTACCGATCGATCCAGCATCGGTCGACACACCCTATTCATTAAGTCCATGAACGCTGCGGGGGCGTTCGTCAATCCGAAAGACATTACGCGGAACTCGAAATGTCCATAACGCGTGCGAAATGCAGTTTTCGGTATGTCTTCTTCCCTTACCTTCAACTGATGGTACCCGGACCGAAGGTCGATTTTCGAAAACCAACTTGCGCCTTGCAACTGGTCGAACAGGTCATCGATCCTTGGTAAAGGGTACTTGTACTTCACCATTCGTTTATTCAACTCGCGATAATCGATACACATTCTCATCGAACCATCTTTCTTCTTTACAAACAACACCGGAGCACCCCAAGGCGAGATGCTCGGTTGGATAAATCCCTTCTCAAGTAACTCGTCTAGTTGGACCATAAGTTCCTTCATTTCCACTGGTGCTAGTCGATATGGAGCCTTAGCCACGGGCTGGGCATCTGGTACTAAGTCAATTCGGAACTCAATTTCTCTATCGCGTGGTATCCCAGGCAAATCCTCTGGAAACACCTCCGGGTACTCGCATACCACGGGTACATCGTCTAGTTCCTTCACTTCCTTACACTTATCAATTACATATACCAGATAAGCCTCGCATCCGCGCCTCAAATAATTCGTTGCCTTAATCATTGAGATGACATTTGGCATCGGGGCGTCACGATCTCCAAAAACCTCGACTTTGTTACCATCCGGAGCCTTGAGTCGGATTATCTTTCGTTTACATATGATTTGTGCTTCGTTGGCAGTTAACCAATCCATACCCAGCACGACATCGAACCCTCCCAAAACCATAACAAACAATCTGACAGGGAACCTATGTCCTTCTATTTTTATTGTGGAGTTGTCAACTACATCGGTCACTCTCGCAGTTCTACCCTCTGCGGTTTCTACGCTAAAGGCCCTTTCTAACTTACTGGCAGCGTACTTCATTCTCTTACAAAAAGACGCAGATATAAAACTCTTACCGGCACCCGAATCAAATAACACAGAAACAAGAGTGTTGTCAAGGACGAATGTACCTGACGCCACATCGGGATTCGCCCTGGCTTGTTCTTGCGTCAGTGCGTACGCACGAGTCTTTGCACGAGATCCCTCCCCCTTCTTTTCCGGGCCCTTTCCCTTCCCGGTTTCCCCCATCCTGGGCTTGGTACATTCTCGGCTCATATGGCCGAAATCCCCACAGTTGTAGCATTTGTAGCCTTGCGGGCATTCACGGGAGTAGTGCCCGGTCTTGCCACACTTAAAGCACAAGCTAGATCCCACTCTGCATTCACCTACATGCTCCCTTCCACACTTCTTACAAACAGTCGGCTCACCCACCCGAGCCCTCTTATCACGAGACCCAAACATCTTTCCCCCAGTTCGCTTGTTTGAGAAGCTCGGTCTCTTCTTTTGCTCTTCAACGGCAACAACATTCAGTGCCAGATCGTCAAACACCACGCCGCTTAGCTCTACTGTCGAATCATAGGTAGTAGGGGCGTTTGCCTTAACATAGGTGCGGACCTGGTCCGGCAACCCTTGAATATAACAGGCAATCTTTCTCTCTTCTGTAGTGACAAGGTGTGGCACCAGACGTGCCAGTTCATTAAATCGGGTTGTGTATTGCCGGTGCGTCATGTTCCCGGCCTTCAAACCCAGAAATTCCCTCTCCACCTTTTCAATCTCGTTCCTTGGGCAGAAATTCTTGATTACCAAAGTTTTCAAGTCAGCCCACATCATCGCATCCACAATCTCGCTCCCTTTAGCTTGACGTACACCTTCCCACCAATGGGATACTTCCTCCCTCAAGGAGTTAGCAGCAAATTTTACCACTTGATCCGTTCGGCACTCGCTCAGACGAATAGCAGCTTCCATACGGATCACCCAATCAAATGTAGCCACCGCGTCCTTCTTTCCAGTGAGTATCGGCGGGTCACATGCCTTAAAGGACTTATAATCACATCCGCGAGCAGGCGGTGCATTGTCGGTCTCATTGTTCTGAGCACCAATTGCCGCGCTAGACCCACCCGCCCCATTGACCTGCTTCAACGCTTCAGCCAACAGACCTGGCAGAGAATTCTTCATCAATTCTGTGAATTCTCGAGCTATTGCTGCTCTCACTTCTGGTTCAAAAGTGAAAGGTTGCTCTTCAACCTGTGTCTGCTCAGCTTCATGCACACTAACCGCCGGTTCAGTGTGAACACTTCCTTCTTCACTGTGTTCTTGGCGCGCAGGAATCCTGCCACGCCCACCATTTCGACCGCCGGTACGACCACCGGTACGGCCACCACGCCTTCCGTTCCCTCTCCTTGCCATTTCGTTCTATTAGACAAGAAATCCAATGTCATCACGCTAGTTAACAAATAAAATTCAATAAGTACTGTAAGATGTTAATATACACTGGCCATCTGTAATTAACCATTACACTACCTTTCGATTTCTATTTGACCACCTTTGTGATTCTATCAGAACACAAGTCCTTACTTAACCTCTTCTAAGGTATACTATATACGTAAATACATATACTACCTTCATACCTGATGCTTTGGCTCGAGTTACCCGTACTGGCATCCGCTTTCGGTCCCATTCAAAGTTTAAGTTCAGACACTGGGGGTGTCCGAATCTCTCAAACTATTGCTCTGATACCAACTTGTGAGGCCCCAAACCCGGGAGGCCCCACTTGTTGGATTTACTCATTCACAAGCAGTTCTTAAACATGAATATCAGATAACGCAGCGGAAATTTCATTTAAACATAACTTAATCGTTGTTCATACATCGGAAGCGTAAACATAGTTTAAAACATATTTACATCATAACTAAACATAACGGGATGCCAGTCTTCAAAAGCAGTCGGATAACTCTTCATCTCTAGCCAAGCATCACCGTCCATCCTCATAACCTGCCTTAACCTGAATGTGTACACTTAAAAACGTCAGCTACGCTGGTGAGTTCTAGTTTTCGTTCGTTTTAAGAAATGGTTCATCATTCAAACATTCAATAGGGTTTAACATTCGTATAAGAAAACAGGGCCTTTCATTCGTAAACCTTCGCATATTTAAACACAATCATTTGTTTAAAACATTAACATTCATTTAAGTCATACATTATTATCTAAATCTGTATCGTTACGCGTCTCTATGTCCCCGTAGGAACCTTTAATGTTGTGGGCAACCGTTACGTATCGCCGTCATTGCCACAACTATACACTACGTGGGTCAACCGTTACGTATCGCCGTCATTGCCCAACCCTTCAATGCGTGGGGTCAACCGTTACGTATCGCCGTCATTGCCCAACACGCATCTTTCCTTTGGAAATCAACCGTTACGTATCGCCGTCATTGATTTCCCATTACCTCGTTCGCTTAGGATGATCGTCATCACCCGAGTAACCGTCGTTACTCCCTTTACCAGTTGTACAACATCAAAACCATTGACATGCCACAAAGACATTGCCCATGTTGTTCTTGTGGTAACTATGGCTCGCTGTCCATAATCTACCACAAGGCTGGGAATCACATTCCCAGACTTCATTCGTCAATTCCATTCATTCGACAGATTAGATTTGCAATGACTTCTTTAAAACCTTTGCCCCTTTTTGTTTTCTTTTCATAAAACCTTTCCTTCACTTTCAAAACCCTTTTACCTTTTCATTAAACCATTTCTTTATAACATTCGTTCGTAAACATTCCGTTCATAAACTTTCTTTCCATAAATCCTTCGTTCCAAATCATTTCCTTTCGTAAACGTAGTTTCATAAAAATCATTTTATAAAACAACATTTCATACGTGTACACACCAGCCCGAAAACATTATATAAAAACATTTAAAAGAGGGCTTCTAGAACTCACCTTATAAGCTAGTCTCGGTTGTCCTAATCAAGGGTCCAACCACGTCACTTCCGATCTGAATTGAGTAGTTACATACACATCAGACCATTACCGACTCTAACGGTTTAACCATTCTAAACATACTAATCTCTACTCAACAGCCTGATGTCTGCGCACTTAGCAAGTGCGCAGACCTTGCTGCCTGCGCACTTAGCAAGTGCGCAGACTCTGCTGCCTGCGCACTT
Organism: Smallanthus sonchifolius; assembly: GCA_023525975.1. NCBI lineage: Eukaryota > Viridiplantae > Streptophyta > Magnoliopsida > Asterales > Asteraceae > Smallanthus > Smallanthus sonchifolius. Next base: position 34,475,514 of record CM042045.1, read on the forward strand.
AGCAAGTGCGCAGACCTTGCCTCCTGCGCACTTAGCAAGTGCGCAGGTTCCTCCTCCTGCGCACTTAGCAAGTGCGCAGGTCCCTCCTCCTGCGCACTTAGCAAGTGCGCAGGACCTGCTCTGTGCGCACTTAGCAAGTGCGCACGACCTGTTCTTCGCGAAAACCCTAACTTTCGCATTTCGGGTCTGATCATGTCAAGATCCCGAACATGTTGCATCCAAAACGTTCGTTTTCCATTAAGGAATTCGATTCTATGATTATCTTTTAGTTTCATCCACAAAAGCGTCCGATTTTCACCCAAGACCCGAAAACCCAAAAACGAACTAAAAACTCAGATTTAGGTCGGATCGTTACCTGAATCGAGCTTCTGATCCGGAGGTTCTTCTCACGAGTGCAAGAGATACGAGCGGGTGCAATCTTGTGCGATTCCGACACTTTCTCTCTCTACGGTTTTCTCTCTCTAGAATTGCAAATGAGAGAAACATGTGGTGACCTTGGCTATTTATAGGGGAGACCTCCCCAAGCCCGGTTTGCGACTGACCCGGCCCGACTTCGGCCCGCTTGAACTCGTTAACTTTATTTCTCGACATTTTGGGATGTTACACCGGCCAAGCCCAAAAATTGACGTACTTCTGTCGCAGTCTTTGGTGCTTCCCAGTTTTTTATCGCTTCAATTTTTGATGGATCAACATGAGGTCCTTCCTTGTTGATGACATGTCCAAGAAAATGCACTTCTCGGATCCAAAACTCACACTTAGAGAATTTAGCGTAAAGTTTCTCTTTCCTGAGTAGTTCTAAGATTAATTTCAGATGATGTTCATGATCCTCCTTGGTTCGTGAATATATTAATATATCATCAATAAATACTATCACAAATTTATCCAAGTATGGCTTGCACACTCGGTTCATGAGATCCATAAAAACAGCTGGTGCGTTCGTCAAACCAAATGGCATAACTAGGAATTCGTAGTGGCCATAACGAGTCCTAAATGTCGTCTTTGGTACATCTTCTTCTTGGATTCTTAGTTGATGATACCCCGAACGTAGATCGATCTTAGAGTAGAAGCTAGAACCTTGTAGTTGATCGAACAAATCGTCTATTCTAAGAAGTGGGTATCGGTTTTTGATTGTAAGCTTGTTTAATTCTCGGTAATCAATACACATCCTAAAGGTTCCATCCTTTTTCTTTACGAACAAGACCGGAGCTCCCCAGGGTGAGAAACTCGGTCTTATGAAACCTTTATCAAGCAATTCCTGGAGTTGATTTGATAATTCCTGCATTTCAGAAGGTGCTAATCGATACGGTGATCGCGCAACCGGGGCGGCTCCTGGTACCAAGTCGATTCGGAATTCGACTTGCCTCGGTGGTGGTAATCCAGGTAAGTTTTCAGGAAAAACTTCGGGGTAATCCTTAACGATTTGTATATCCTCAAGTCGACGTTCCTCGGGTTTCTTCTCGACGATGTGAGCCAGGAACACGCAATAGCCTTTACGTAGGTACTTACGAGCTTTCATGCAGTTTATCATCCTCAATGTCACTCCACTCTTCTCACCTTGAACCGAAAGAACTTCTCCGTTCGGGAGGGGAATATGAACAATCTTCTCAAAACAAACAATCTCGGCGTGATTCTTCGACAACCAATCCATACCAATAACAACGTCAAAACTTCCCAAGTCAACAGGTAGTAGGTCTATACTAAATGTGTAGTTCTTAAAACATAAGGTACAATCCTGAATGACTTCCCCAGTTTTAATTAATTTCCCGTTTGCTAATTCAATTATATAATTTTGGTCTAGTTTGCTGGGCTTAATACCGAGTCGGAACTTAAAGTCATTTGACACAAAACTCATATCAGCACCCGTATCGAAAAGTATAGAGGCATAGTGATTATTTATCGGGAACGTACCAGTGACAATGTTTGGATCTTGTCGTGCGTCACCGGCCCCCATCACAAACGCTCTTCCACGGGCCTGATTGTCGTTTCGGTTCTTCAACTTTGGACAGTCTTTTCTAAAGTGCTTTGGATCTCCACACTCAAAGCATCCCTAATTCATCCTTTCTGCTCCTGGGTTGACCTTTCCTGCTACTTGATTGATCTTATTAGGGTTCGCATTGTTCCAACAGTTATGGGCTAGATGCCCATGCTTTTTACACTTTCCACATTGGGTACACCTTCCACTGTGATGATACCCACATTTGTCACACTTCGGTAGTGTTCCAAGATATCCTTTTTCTTCCACAGTGTTGACAGCATAGGCTTTCATAATTCCAGGTCTCTTGTAAGTTTGATTCTTGTTTTGATTACTTAGTTTTCCAAACCATTTCCTCTTTTCCCCAGACCTTCCTTCCTCGGTCTCCTTATTCTCAAACAAACCATCACGCACAACATTATCTCTTAGCTTGAAAGCTAGAATTATAGCGCTCTTGGCATCCATGGGGTTCGACGAAGTCACCATACTACGACTTTGGGGTGCAAGACCCGACAAGTACCTTTCAACCTTTTTGTACTCTGGCGTGACCATGTGTGGCACCAAGATTGCCAGCTCATTGAACCTGTCAGTGTAACCAGCCACATCATCTCCTTTCATTTGAAGGTTCCACATTTCAGTTTCGATTTTCTGCAATTCATTTCGAGGACAGTACTCCTCTATCATCATGGCCTTTAGATCATCCCAAGATAGCTGGTAGGCAGTCTGTCTTCCCAATGTTTTCATCTGAGAATTCCACCAGGTTAATGCTTTGTCAGTAAGTGTGCAAGTGGCATATTTCACCATACAGTCAGCTGTGCATTCACTAATATCAATCACAGATTTCATCTTCTCAATCCACCTCATCAGGCCTACTGCACCCTCGGTGCCATTATAGTTGCGAGGGTTGCAGGATAGAAAAGCTTTATAAGTGCACTTCTTGCTCGAAGTATCTGTAGGGTCACAAGTCAATAGTTTAATAATGTTGTTAACTTAGATCGTGACTGTGTTACAGAGGTGATTACACATTCTGTTACCTCCAGAACCTCTAGCAGTGCCACTGCCTCCTGCACCTCCTCCGCTACCACTACCATTTCCTCCGCCGTTATTCCGATTGGCTTCGTACTGCTCCAAGGTGGCGGCTACACATTGTGATATGAGTTGCTCAACTTCTGCGGAAATCGTCGTGTTGTTTTCACTAGTAGTGTCACGCGGTGCCCTTCTTTTGGGTGCCATGGGTCTGAAGTCGAAATGGGGTTAGTGTGTGACGATATTCAGTGTCTACGATATCCGTACAATATGATGATAAGTTATGAAATGCATATGCAATGAAAAACGTCTCAGTGGGTCAATTAGATTATAGACTAGGTTCGATTTTAGACCCCTAGTTCGCTATAATCAATGGCTCTGATACCAAGTCTGTCACACCCCGCCAGAGCGGAAACGCGAGGCGTAACAGTTCATGGTTTTCAAAGCATATGATTACCGCAAACACATACATGATAAATGGATACATAAACAAGTTTAAAGTTTTACATTCCAAAATGTAAATTGAGTTTACAAAAAGTGAAGATTTCGCAAATATGACTCTATTACAATGAGTTATACAAGAGAAATCCCCCCAAATTTGTATCCATCGTGCATGCATGTAATCTACATTGCTAACCTTGCGATCACGTTCAATTTCCTGAAAAACATACTTAAAATTGTCAACACTAGGTTGGTGAGTTCACAGGTTTAATCAAATAGTTCTTTGTAAAATTCAATTGTTCGTAAATAGTTTCAGGTGCATGTGATAAACAGAATAAGAATTGTTGACCCATTTGTAAACTAGCTATGAATACAAATAATACGTTCCTACATGAGCCGTAACCAAACCATGACAATTGTACACGCCCCTAATTTCGTTATCCGGTTCTATGCGGCCATAAATCCTCCAGATTGTGGTTAGCGCGACTAACCATGACCGGGAGACGTCACTCTCCATAGTACTATTCATAGGACCCTACGCTACAGTTAATGGTTACTAAATTGTTCCAGGGGACTTCAGCGGCCTAAAATCGTTTAACTCATGTAAACATAAAAGTCGAGTCTTATTCTCTTGTTATCACATAAAAATAGTTGTAAGTATGTTCTTCCCCCAAATATTGAAAACAGTAAAAAGGGGCCGTGAAACTCACCTCGTTTTTGTGTATGTTAGCAACGATAATTGTTCCAGTCAAACTTGACTATTCGTACCCTAATTACAAAAGGGTAATTCGTGTTATGACCGAATGTCTTATATGCAAATTGTTCACCGACTTAGTAAATCTGGTTGCTTTTGTTTAAATATCTTTTTAGTGTTTCAACACTTGTTTCGTTATAAAATAGTTGTAAGTTACTGCCCAATGGGCCTGAAACAGGTATCGAAACTACTTAGTTTCGATTGAACAGAACAGATGTCAAAACTTCCTAATTTCGATTGAGCAAACTGGGTATCGAAACTACCTGGTTTCGATTAAGTAATAGGTATCGAAACTTCCTAGTTTCGATTAAGTAAACAGGTATCGAAACTACCTAGTTTCGATTGAGTAGTAGGTATCGAAACTACCTAGTTTTGATTGAGCACACAGGTATCGAAACTCCTAGTTTCAATTGAGTAAACAGGTATCGAAACTCTCAGTTTCGATTGAGTAAACATGTATCGAAACTCTCAGTTTCGATTTAGTAAACAGGTATCGAAACTATAGTTTCGATTACTGAAATTTTGATTGGCAGTATCAGTTTCAAAATCATACTTTGTTCAGCGCACATACTTTCGTGTATATATATTTATATTTTTACATCTTGAATTCGACACACTTTTCTTGTTATATTACTTGCGTTTGGAATAAATTGTATGTTTTAACTACGGTTTAAAGGAAAATAATATGGGTAGTATCGAATTTTTACCTCTGGACAGAGATGATGATTTTGTGCGAAAAGAATGGATGAGTTCGCTGAAACCTTGGAAACTTCACGTATCTTAAGGTGTGGAAACGACGATGATCGGTGTTGCTGCCGTAAGTTGAGATGAAATGAAGACAAAGAGAGAAAAAGAAAGGTGAATTGTGATTTGAGATGGATGAATTGATAGACAATTGAGGGGGGGTATGGTTTTTATCTGAATTCTCGCAGGCAATGTATGGGTTTTAGTATAGATATTTGGGATGTGAGTGAAGTAGGAAGTGGGAATGCCTTCTCTGCATTTCGGCCGAGAAAGTCAAGGGGGTGGGTTGGGTTAAATTTGTATAATAATTAGATTTAAGTATTAATTAATTAATTTATTAAGGGTATTAATATCAATTAGAGTTTTAAAGGGTACTTTAATTCGGTTTAGATTTTTTTTTCACGGTATTATAAATTTTAACAAGTTTATGGCTCGTTGAAGAAAATATTGAAATCTTGGATTGTATAATTCGTTGAGGTGATTATTTGTAGGTATACGTACCTAAAGGTGGCGCTACATAGTAACGTCTTCGAAAAGTCCATTATTTTACTTTTACGTATATTATATGATTTAGTCTTAAAAATAAATTATAGTTCAACGTAAATTTTGTGTAATATATATATATATATATATATATTTTTCTGGTTATTTAATTTAACAACTAGTGTTCGTATTTAGTCGGGTTATCCTGGTACGTGAACCGGTAACTCCTAGAATTACCAAAATATGAAATGAGACAATGTACGGTTTTTGTTAGACCTTAATGTCCTTGATTGTGAAATTAAGCAAATCTCGAAAATAATTATAATGTAAACTCGTTTATAACATGTACGGATATTGACCTAAAATGTCGGGTGTCACAGCGGATGCCAGTACGGGTAACTCGAGCCAAAGCATCAGGTATGAAAAGTAGAATATGTGTATGTATTATGCCCTAGAAAGGGTTAGGTAAGGACTTGTGTTCTGATGGAATCGCAAAGGTGGTCAAATAGAAATCGAAAGGTAGTGTAATGGTTAATTGCAGATGGCCAGTGTATATTAACATCTTACAGTGCTTATTGAATTATATTTGTTAACTAGAGTGATGACATTGGATTTCTTGTCTTATAGAACGAAATGGCGAGGAGAGGGAACGGAAGGCGTGGTGGTCGTACCGGTGGTCAAAATGGTGGGCGTGGCAGGATTCCTGCGCGCCAAGAGCACAGCGAAGAAGGAAGTGTTCACACTGAACCGACGGTTAGTGTGCATGGAACTGAACAGACACAAGTTGCAGAACAACCTTTCACTTTTGAACCAGAAGTGAGAGCAGCCATAGCTCGAGAGTTCTCCGAGTTGATGAAGAATTCTCTGCCAAGTCTGTTGGCTGAAGCATTAAAGAAAGTTAGTGGGGAAGGCGAATCTAGTGCGGCAACTGGTGCCCAGAACAACGAGACCGACAACGCACCGCCTGCTCGCAGATGCGACTATAAGTCCTTTAAGGCACGTGACCCGCCGGTCCTGACTGGGAAGAAGGACGCGGTGGCTACTTTTGATTGGGTAATACGAATGGAAGCCGCCGTCCGTCTGAGCGAGTGTCGAGCTAATCAAGTAGTGAAGTTTGCTGCTAACTCCTTGAGGGAGGAAGCATCCCACTGGTGGGAAGGTGTACGTCAGGCTAAGGGGGATGAGGTTGTTGACTCGATGATGTGGGCTGACTTGAAAACTTTGGTGATCAAGAATTTCTGCCCGAGGAACGAGATTGAGAAGGTAGAGAGGGAATTTCTGGGTTTGAAGGCCGGGAGCATGACGCACCGGCAGTACACAACCCGATTCAATGAACTGGCACGTCTGGTGCCATATCTTGTTACAACGGAGGAGAGAAAAATTTCCTGCTACATTCAAGGGTTGCCGGACCAGGTCCGCAACCTATGATTCGGTAGTAGAACTGAGCGGTGTAGTATTTGATGATCTGGCACTGAATGTCGCCGCCATCGAGGAACCAAAGAAGAGACCGAGCTTCTCAAACAAGCGAACTGGTGGAAAGATGTATGGGGCTCGCGATAAAAGGGCTTGGGTGGATGAGCCGACTGTTTGTAAGAAGTGTGGAAAGGAGCATGTAGGTGAATGTAGACTGGGATCTAACTTGTGCTTTAAGTGTGGCAAGACCGGACACTACTCTCGTGAGTGCACACAACACTACAAGTGCTATAACTGTGGGGATGCCGGTCATCTGAGCCGGGAATGCACCAAACCAAGAATGGGTGAAGCCGGGAAGGGGAAAGGCCCGGAGAAGAAGGAAGAGAGGCCCCGAGCAAAGACTCGTGCGTACGCGCTGACGCAAGACCAGGCCAGAATGGACCCCGACGTGGCGTCAGGTACGTTCGTCCTTGACAACACTCTTGTTTCTGTGTTATTTGATTCGGGTGCCAGTAAGAGTTTTATATCTGCGACTTTTTGTAAGAGAGTGAAGTACGCTGTCAGTATACTAGAAAGGGCCTTTAGCGTAGAAACCGCTGAGGGTAGAACTGCGAGAGTGACCGAGGTAGTTGACAACTCTACGATAAAAATAGAAGGTCATAGGTTCCCTGCCAGATTGTTTGTTATGGTTTTGGGAGGGTTTGATGTCGTGCTGGGTATGGATTGGTTAACTGCCAACGAAGCACAAATCATATGTAAACAAAAGATAATCCGACTCAAGGCTCCGGATGGTAGCAAAGTCGAGGTTTTTGGAGATCTTGACGTCCCGATGCCAAACGTCATCTCGATGATTAAGACAACAGATTACTTGAGGCGCGGATGCGAGGCTTATCTGGTGTACGTGATTGACAAGTGTAAGGAAGTGAAGGAACTAGACGATGTACCCGTGGTACGCGAGTACCAGGAGGTGTTTCCAGAGGATTTGCCTGGGATACCATCCGACAGAGAGATTGAGTTCCGAATCGACTTAGTACCAGATGCCCAGCCAGTGGCTAAGACTCCATATCGACTAGCACCAGTGGAAATGAAAGAACTTATGGTACAACTAGACGAGTTACTTAAGAAAGGATTTATCCAACCAAGCATCTCACCTTGGGGTGCTCCGGTGTTGTTCGTAAAGAAGAAAGACGGTTCGATGAGAATGTGTATTGATTATCGCGAGTTGAACAAACGTACCGTGAAGAACAAGTACCCGTTACCAAGGATCGACGACCTGTTCGATCAATTACAAGGCGCAAGTTGGTTCTCAAAGATCGACCTTCGATCCGGGTACCATCAGTTGAAGGTGAGGGAAGAAGACATACCGAAAACGGCATTTCGCACACGTTATGGACACTTTGAGTTTCGCGTAATGTCTTTTGGATTGACGAACGCCCCTGCAGCATTCATGGATTTGATGAATAGAGTTTGTCGACCAATGCTGGATCGGTCGGTAATCGTGTTTATCGATGATATCCTCATCTATTCCAAGAATGAGGGTGATCACGCATGTCACTTAAAGGAGGTGTTGGAGGCTCTGAAGAAAGAAAAGTTGTATGCTAAGTTCTCCAAATGCACGTTCTGGCTTAGGGAAGTCCAATTCCTAGGTCACGTCATTAACCCGAACGGCATTATGGTTGACCCAGCAAAGATAGTAACGGTAAGGGAATGGAATGTTCCTGAGACGCCAACTGAAATCCGTAGTTTCTTGGGATTGGCAGGCTACTATCGGAGATTCATCCAGGATTTCTCGAAAATAGCTTCGCCGTTGACGAAGTTGACTCAGAAGGAGGTAAAGTACGAATGGGGTTCGACCCAGGATGAGGCGTTTAAGGAATTGAAGGAAAAGCTAACTCAAGCTCCAGTCTTGGCCCTTCCCGAGGGCAATGAAGACTTAGTGGTATACTCTGACGCTTCGGGTCAGGGATTGGGATGCGTATTGATGCAACGCGGGAGAGTGATCGCGTACGCGTCACGGCAGTTGAAGATTCATGAAGCTAATTATCCGACTCACGATTTGGAGCTTGCTGCTGTCGTGTTCGCATTGAAAATCTGGAGGCACTACCTTTACGGGGTGAAGTTTACTATTTACTCAGACCATAAAAGTTTGAAGTACTTCTTCGAACAAAGAGAGCTTAATATGAGGCAGAGACGATGGTTAGAACTCCTAAAAGATTATGACTGTGAAATCATATACCATCCTGGAAAGGCAAACGTGGTGGCTGACGCTCTAAGCCGAAAGGATGTGCCTATCCTATTAGAGTGAAAGCTTGCCAGTTGGTGGTAACATCGGACGTGATGAGAGAAATTGAAAAGGCTCAAGATGAGGCACTTAAGGAGGAAAACATAAAGAAGGAAAGGATGGTTGGCCAACAGGACAAGTTGGAATATAACACCCTTGGTGTTAGGACACGTTTTGGACGGGTATGGATACCTATGGGTGGCGAGCTTAGAACCAAGATCTTGGATGAGGCTCATAAGTCTCGTTATTCTATCCATCCCAGTACCAATAAAATGTATCAAGATCTGAGGAAGGAATACTGGTGGCCTGGAATGAAACGTGATGTGACGAAGTATGTAAGCAAGTGCTTGACTTGCTCGCAAGTAAAGGCCGAACACCAGAAACCGTATGGAAAGATTCAACTACTTGATATACCGGAATGAAAGTGGGAACACATTACCATGGACTTCATAACTAAGCTACCTCGCACAGCTAAAGGCCATGACACCATTTGGGTAATTGTGGACCGTTTAACGAAGAGTGCTCATTTCCTACCTATTCGCGAGACGTTCTCGTCGAAAAGGTTAGCGGAAGTATTTATTAACGAAGTAGTAGCACGGCATGGGATGCCTTTGACGATTGTATCTGACCGGGACACTTGATTCACATCGAGGTTCTGGAAAAGATTTCACGAGGCGATAGGCACGAGGCTTAATATCAGCACAGCATACCTCCCGCAAACGGATGGTCAGTCCGAAAGGACCATTCAGACATTGGAGGATATGCTCCGTGCTTGTATTATCGACTTCGGTGGCAGTTGGGACAGCCATCTGTCGTTAGCCGAATTCTCCTACAACAATAGTCATCACACGACGATAGGCATGCCGCCTTACGAAATGTTGTATGGGAGAAGATGTAGGACCCCGGTTTGTTGGGGTGAGATTGGGCAGAAGGAGTTAGGAAGTCTGGAAGTCGTAAGAGAAACGTCGGAAAGGTTTGATCAAATCAAGGCACGAATGAAGGCCGCACAAGATCGTCAGAAATCCTATGCGGATAAACGACGAAGGCCTATTGAGTTTGATATTGGTGACAGAGTAATGCTGAAAGTGTCACCATGGAAGGGAATCATACGATTCAGAAAGAGAGGAAAGTTAAGTCCGAGGTTTGTCGGACCATTCAAGATAATGGCACGGGTTGGGGAAGTCGCTTATCGGTTGGAGTTGCCTGATGAGTTAAGTGGGATTCATCCTACTTTCCATGTATCACACTTGCGAAAGTGTTTGGCGGATGAATCGGCTCACGTACCACTTACTGACATCGAGGTTGACAACAGCCTTAATTACATCGAAGAACCCGTGGCCATCCTTGATCGGATGGGTCAGCGGGCTATAAATAGCCTATGCCACCCCTTTTCTCTCATTTGCAACTTTTAGAGAGAGAAACCGTAGAGAGAGAAAGTTGGCGGATCGACCCGAGACTTCAGCAAAGTGTTACTCCATAACTCGTGAGAAGAACCTCCAGATCAGAAACTCGATTCAAGTAACAATCCGACCTAAATCTGAGTTTAAGTTTGTTTTTGGGTTTTTCGGGTTTTGGGTGAAAAGGTAAGGTTTGAACGGATGAAACTGAAAGATAATCATGGATTTGAGTCTCATAATGGAAAATGAACGTTTTGAATGCAACATGTTCGGGATCTTGACATGATCAGACCTGAATGCGAAAGTTAGGGTTTTTCGTGAAGAACAGGTCGTGCGCACTTGCTAAGTGCGCACGGAGCAGGTCCTGCGCACTTGCTAAGTGCGCAGGAGGAGGGACCTGCGCACTTGCTAAGTGCGCAGGAAGCATGGTCTGCGCACTTGCTAAGTGCGCAGGCAGCAGGGTCTGCGCACTTGGCAAGTGCGCAGACATCAGAACTGGTTAAGTGAAGTCAGTATGTTAGAATGGTTAAACCGTTAGAGTCGGGATTGGTCTGATGTGTATTTAACTAATCAATTCAGATCGGAAGTGATGTTGTTGGACCTTCGTTTAGGACAACCCATATTAGCGTATCAGGTGAGTTCTAGAGCCCTCTTTTAAATGTTTTGTTAATGTTTTTGGGCTGGTGTACATACTTACGAAATGATGTTTAACGAAATGATGTTTAACGAAATGATGTTTTAACCAAACGATGTTTACGAAAGGAAAGGTTTTGAAGTGTTTTTGCCAAAAATGGTTACGAATGCTTTATGAACGGTCTAAATGAGGAAATGTTTAATGAGAAGAGAAAGAGGTAAAGGTTTTAAGAAGTCATTACAAATCTAATCTGTCAAATGTATGGAATTGACGAATGAAGTCTGGGAATGAGATTCCCAACCTTGTGGTAGATTATGGACAGCGAGCCATAGTTGCCACAAGAACAACAGGGGCAGTGTCTCTGTGGCATGTCAATGGTTATGATGTTGTACAACTGGTAAGGGAGTAACGACGGTTATGATGTTACACAAGAACAACAAGTTTTTAGTTATGTTGAATGAATGATTCCGCTGCGTTATTTGATATTCATGTTTAAGAACTGTTTGTGAATGAGTAAATCCAACGAGTGAGGCCTCCCGGGTTTGGGGCCTTACACGGGCCACAAGGCCCAGTTCACAACAATTCTCTTCATGACCATGAGCCCAACAATAGTGTTATTAATACATGATGGCTGGAAGAGTGTGTAGGCCCATGAGAAATTCGGGCTAAGGAAAGATAGGGTACTTAAGTGTGTCCTAGTAACCCACCCCTCTTTCCTGGGAATTCTCCTCAGGGATACACTAGTTATAGGTCAAGTGTACTAAATACTAATGTGAAGACTCGCGTTATGACTAGTCAAACTCTAAACCTATGAGAACTCCTATGTTTGACACTCAGTATTTATTTATCGCTTACAACCTTTCCATTGTTTTCCTGCTAAGCATGGACTCCTACTCTCCTACCTCCCCGGTATGCCGTCCCGAAGAAGAGTCTGATTGGGAAGAAGACACCGGATCACCCGTACATTGATCACCAACACCCGCAGCTGCTAGACCAAGGTTTGATGTAAGGGTAGATTGGATTAGGAACACCGGCCCAAGACTTCGAACACATGGATCAGCCGCGCCCAGAAACCCGTATCAGACACCCCATCCCCACAATCAACTACCACTCCCACTAAGAGACCCATATCTAATGCCCGACCCATATTACTCTAATCCTTGAGTAGGGCATATCATGGCACTCACTAGTACTATCGAATTTCCAATCAATGACACGCACCAATATGTAAGGACCTCAGAATTTGAGAGGCAAAGAATGGAGCAAGGGTTAATTCATGACTCGCAAAGACAAGAAATGAATAGCCTAGCAAACCAATTAGGGTACCAAAAGGAATTAATCTCCATCCTCGAAGCGGTGCTCGCCTTGGGAATTATTCTCCTTCTAGTGGAAAGCTACAGGAGGCGTTAATAGGATTATTTTTCTTATTTATTTCAGTTTGAGAACCATTTCCCTGTGTTTTGAATACATTTCAGCAGTACTAAATTTTATATTTTCCAAAGTTATTATTCATAAATTCAATACATTGAGTGTGAATTACACCCATCATATTTTCATCAAAATTCTCCAAGTATTATCTTTCCCATTCACCACAATTTAGTACACTACCAGCAATCTCCTTCGTAAACAAATCATCCAATTATTTGATTTAAACAAACCTCGTTATTTTGTTCAAACAAAATGTTTATCAAACTTTTAGATAGTATAAAAAAAACATAAATTTTCCATAAAACTTCTCTCCTGATAGAGAAACTTAACACAATCTATTTTATAAAAAAATATTATTCCGAATTGATAAATAATTATGATTTTCCTCATTAAAGAAACATATTCCTAAACCCTGGCTAAATTAGTATACGACTACTTGTTTAGCCGATAATTCCGCTTAGAAATATCCTTTTATTAATAGCTGAAAATTTAAATTAAAAGATTTTTCCATAAATTGTCTATTTATTTAAATTATGTGAATCAATGGATTCACTACTTTATATATCTAGAACAAGGAACAATTTACCACTTTCTATTTTCAAGCAAAGATCAGTATTTGTAAACACATTTCCCCGAACGTTTTCAAAACCTCCTCGCTACCTTTCGTTTGTCGCTTCAAGAGACGATCCATATCGCGTAGACTTTAACCCTCCCCATCAACCTCAATGAGACTTAAGAGCTACAACCTAACTACCACACTATACAGGAACGCCAAACAACACGCTTGTCCGCAACACTCGATCACATGCAAAACTCGTTAGTATACATCACACACGAAGTTCAACAACTTACGTATACACGTTCACAATATACCCAACGCAACCACATGATACATGAAACTCAATTATTCTCAGTATACCCAATGCTACACAAATTACATAATACATGACACTAGTTTGCCTACAAATCACAATTTACTGGATTGATCACATAACACACGAAACATGCTAAATTGCAATACACATGCTACTAGATTGAGCACATAATACACGAAACTTAGTTATTTGCAATATACATGACACATAACCGTTGGTTGTTTGATACATAATTCTAGATTGACCACATTAACATGAAACTCATGTGGTTAGAAGGTGCATCATACTAAACATTGCACATTATACAATATACATGATACTAAACTGTTTATATTACACATGACACTATATTGTTTACATTCCACATGAGAGCTTCTGGTTTACAAAATACATGATGCTAAGTTATCAACACCATACATGAAATTCGTTTCATACAATACATGTGATACTAAGTTGTTCACATTACACGTGAGAACTTGTTGACTTACAAAATACATGATGCTAAGTTATCGACACTATATATGAACTTCATCTCCTACAATACACATGATACTATGTTGCTTACATTCCGCACGGGAGATTAATAATTTACAAAATACATGGCGTTAAATTGTTCACGCGATACATGAGACTTATTTGATTTCGAGCTACGTGACACTAGATCTTACATAAGACTTGTGTGTTTACTTTATACATGAAACCAAATCGCTTACAATTATTACAATTGATTGATTACATTATACACAAGACATGGTCATGCAATTTGTTCACCAAAGTTGAAGACCATAATACATGGAAACGACTCGGTATTTGACGTATTCTTGTTCAAACACGAGCAAACTAAGAAACTTTAGGTTATACTACTCTTTAGTTATGAACTTACCTGCTTAAAGACATAGTTAATTGTTAGCGACTTTTATGTGAAAACAATGGACATGGACGGAGTGAAATTTTGCCTCTCTTGACCCGCACACAACGAGATGATCTATACGTACCATGCGATGATTTGAGTAATTATGGGTGCATACGGAATTATAAAAATCAGCACATGGGAAACATAGTGAAATTTTGTCGTGTGTTGTGACCTAAAACTTATCATGATGTGTAACAACAAAACTGATGTGTTATGACAAGGACATGGTGGATACGCTGATGGTACTTCCTATATATAAGTGTCCTATCATATTATCAGAAGTAGCGTTGTTCCTGTCACGTGAAGTTTTGACCTAGACCAATGTATACGAAATCTCTTACCCACTGACATTTTTAAACATATTAGACTACATCATGCACAAACCCTAACGATCAAGGTCCCATCAAATTCATTCCAAATAATACATCTCACATTTAGAATTCTGGATTTTTATTCGATAATCTCCTCCTTAAATTCATTTCAAAACAAAATTCATTATCACTCTTTATATTCAACTTGGAGTATTAGGCCTAAGCCATGACAACGGTTACACTCCCCAGAATCCAACAATCAAAACTCACCGAGAACCCAAAACTTTCGCCTTTTTCCTGATTTAGTAGTCTCCATTAGTTAAATTTCGGGACGAAATTCCCTTAACATGGGGAGACTGTAACATTTCTGATTTTCCGACCCTATTTTAAATTTATTTTATCTAATAAAATAACAACACGACATTAAAACATATACTTGTTCAAACCTACACCTCATTAATCGTTAGCCAATCGTATTCAATTCAAAGATTTAGAACTCATAATCATGTGGTAACACCTCCTAGAGTTAATCCAGTTAGTAATCCCGTTAGGTGTTCTGTTAAATCCTAACCGGGCTAATTCTGTCAAAGCTGAAGTTGCAAGGGCTGATTTTGTAAATAACCAGAAACCCTAGTAGGCACGGTCGCGCCTCCGCTTGGCACGGTCGCGCCTCTTATAGGCACGGTTGCGCCTCACATCAGTTGAAACATAAAAGCAACCTTTAATCGCAAGACCATTCGATTTCGTAACCGTTTCTCGTATTAACAGACCCAATTAAGAGTTTAATCATTTTAATTATAACGAATAAACCCATTTTGGTCGATCCCTCTCCTAAACTATCTATATCCTCCATGTGACCATCGATTCCATCGTTTTTATTGCAATCCTCTCAAACAAACACACAAACACATCATTCGATCCTCCCTAAAGCTTCAGAACACATTGAGTTAGCCGGAGTTGCAGCGGAGAGCGCCGGAGATCAAACCCGTCGTCGCCAGAACTCGTTTCTACCATACGCTATCGATTAATCATCTTTTCGGGTAATTGAAACCTCCTACATCTTAGTTTTAGTCTATAGATCAAAAGCCCCAATATAAATTGGGCTTACAATAATGAATTTAACATGAACCCGAATATAGAGTTCATTCTAAAACGGTTTAATCAAATCCTACTATGGACATGTTTTAAATGCAATTAAACTATACCAATAGACTCGTAATCACCTAATGGATGAAAGCCCTAAGATTTCCAGTATTGATATCATAAGAATTAGACAATTCGTCTCTGTTTTGGATCAGACACGGTCGCGCTAGTCTTCTAGCGCGGTCGTGCTTCATGAGACACGGTCGTGCCAATCGCAGCGCGGTCGTGCCCCACCCTCAGACCTGGTCGTGCCTCTTGGCTAGACCTGGTCGTGCTATCAGAACCCTAGACACGGTCGTGCTTCATGAGACACGGTCTTGCCTAGTGAGCAGCCTTGTTGTGTCTTCTGTTTGATCAACACGATCGCGCCCGTGGTCCTAGCACGTTCGTGCCTTTTCCCAGGCATGGTCGTGTGTGTGAGAAAATCTTGGCAGAATACTAAAAGTTATATTTTAAAACCAATAAACATTCCAAATGAATTTTCCAATAAAAATAATTAATAAAGATTTATATTGACCTTATTTAAAAAGGATCAAATTCCTATTTCAAAAATTTATTCATTTAAATCTACAAAATTATATTTATACATATTTATAAAAATAGATTAACAAAAGTTATTTATTAATCTAAAACGCTCGGTACATCTTTATAACTAAATGACTAAGTTACATATTTTTATAAATAAATAAATAAAGTAACGATTATTTATTTAATTTATATTTAAACAAAAATTGTTCATTTAGGTTATACTTAACTAAACCTATTACCTACATTATTTTTATAACTAAATAAATAAATAATAATTATTTAATTTATTTAGTTATTCAAATTCAAACCCTAATCAAAATGTTCTCAAAGTATTCATTCCAAATCTTTCATTTTATACAACACCATTCAAGTACAAACCACAAGCTTTATACACACAACCAATTCTGTGACACCCGACATTTCAGGTCAATATTCGTACACATTATAAACAAGTTTACATGATAATCATTTTTGTGATTTACTTAATTTCACAAACAAGGACATTAAGGTCTAACAAAAACCGAGCATTGTCTCATTTCACATTTTGGTAATTTTAGGAGTTACCGGTGCACGTATTATATAAACCGACAAATTCGAACACTAGTGGTTAATTTAAATAACCAGAGAAATATATATACATATATATTTTATTTCCACAAACTTTACGTAGAACAATAAATTATTTTCAGAATAAATTTATAATACCGTGGAGGATCTAAACCAGATTTATTTACCCCTTTAAAACTATAATTGATATTAATACCTAAATCTAATTGTTTTGTTATTATAACCCAAACCCCCCAACCCACCCTTGACTTTTGGCCGAAAAAGCCAGAGAAACCCCCCTTCACTCGTCCCATGCCATAACTGAGAAAAACTCAGATAAAACCCATACCACTTTCAATCACTTTCCTCACAATTCTCATTTTTCTCTCATTTTCATACGGAAAACTTCCCATTTATCTTCAAAATCAAAGACAAGTTTTAAGACAAAAACCATCAGGATTCAGTGTTTTCAAGTGTTTCTGAAAAGGGTTTAGCAAAAGATTCAAGATCATCTCTGTTTTCTCTCATCATCATCGCCACTGTTTTAAAGGTAAAAACTCCATATTTTCATATTATTTTCTTAAAAACCGGAGCCAATCATGCAAAATGTTCAAACGCAAGTAAGATAACAAGAAAAGAGTGTCAAATTCAAGTTTTAAAACAAAATATACACGACTGATTCTGTCAAACAAAAGTCCAGTAATCGAAACTAGGAGTTTCGATACCTGTCGCTCAATCGAAACTAGGAGTTTCGATACCTGTTGGTCAATCGAAACTGGGAGTTTCGATACCTTTTACTCAATCGAAACTAGGTAGTTTCGACACCTGACTACTCCATCGAAACTAAGTAGTTTCGATGCACATTTGTCCAATCGAAACTAAGAAGTTTCGACACCTGTACAACAGTCCCATTTGGGCAGTAACTCAAAACTATTTTATAACAAAACATGTGTTGAACAACTAAGGAGATATTCAAACAAAAACAATCAGATTTACAAGGTCGGTGAACAATTTACAATTAAGACGTTGGTCTTAACAACAATTTACCCTAGAGGGTACGAATAGTCAAGGTTGACTACAACAAGTTTTATTACAAGTATACACAAACTCAAGGTGAGTTTCACGGCCCCTTTTTACTGTTTTCAATATTTGGGGGAAAAACATACTTACAATTATTTTATGGGATAACAAGAGAATAAGACACGACTTGTATGTTTACATGAGATGAGAACAACAATT
Source organism: Smallanthus sonchifolius (assembly GCA_023525975.1). NCBI lineage: Eukaryota > Viridiplantae > Streptophyta > Magnoliopsida > Asterales > Asteraceae > Smallanthus > Smallanthus sonchifolius. The sequence continues at coordinate 34,493,642 of CM042045.1, forward strand.
TGAGGCCGGAAAAGTCCCCTGGAACAACGTAGTAACCATTAACTGTAGCCTAGGGTCCTATGAATAGTACTATGGAGAGTGACGTCTCCCGGTCATGGTTAGTCGCGCTAACCACAAACTGGAGGATTTATGGCCGCATAGAACCGGATAACGAAATTAGGGGCGTGTACAATTGTCATGGTTTGGTTACGCCTCATGTAGGAACATATTATTTGTATTCCTAGCTAGTTTACAAATGGGTCAACAATTCTTATTCTGTTTATCACATACAACTGAAACTATTTACGAACAATGAAATTTTGCAAAGAACTATTTGATTAAACCTGTGAACTCACCAACCTCGTGTTGACGATTTTAAGTATGTTTTTCAGGTAACTGAACGTGATTTCAAGGTTAGCAATGTAGATTACATGCATGCACGATGGATACTACTCAAGGAGGATTTCCCTTGTATAACTCATCGAATTGAGTCATATTTGTGAAATCTTAATGTTTTGTAAACTCATTTTACATTTTGTAATGTAAAACTTTAAACTCATTTATGTATCCATTTATCATGTATGTGTTTGCGGTAATCATATGCTTTGGAAACTATGAACGTTGCGCCTCGCGTTTCCGCCTTGGCGGGGTGTGACAGAACTTGGTATCAGAGCCATTGATTATAGCGAACTAGGAATCTAAATTGGAACCTAGTCTATAATCTAAATGACTCACTAAAACGTTTTCATTGCATAAGCATTGTATAACCAGTCATTTTGTCATATGGATATTGTAGTCATAAGCATGTCGTCACATTCACATTCTGATCCCGTCTCTGACACTGAATCAAACGAGGAACGTTCCGCCTCACATCCCAAAAATCGAGTACAAACCCGTAGCTCCACACCACCTAAAGTCGCCTTGGGAAAACCGCCTATCGTCTACCGAAAGAAAAGCGGAGGACCAGTGAAGGTACAAAGCGCTAGAAAGAAGTTTCGACTTCCACACAAAAGGAATCTAGCAGCCCGTGACCCAGAAGACTTGGAGGCTGGTGAAGAACCACCTAGGCAAAGACCCTGCTACCACCCGACTATGGGAACTATCCGTTGGATGCCACGTACTCTGGCCCGATGGAGGGAGATGGAGAGCATCCCATCTACCTTTGAGATTGGAGAGTCTTCTAACTCCCCAACACCCCTACCCCACACTGGGGAAGCCATAGAGCTCACAGTGCCTACACTAGTAGCACGCGTTCGTACGCATGAGGAGCGTCTTGATGATCTCCTAGATGACATCCGGGCACAGGGGGATGCAGCCACGTGACTTCGTCAAGGACTCGGATCTCGAGTTCAGACTCTAGATGACCGCACCCGAAACATACAGGATGCCACTAACTATTTGGAGTTGAGAGCCGACATGGACTGGCAGTTCACTGTCACTGTCCGAGACATGGTGGAAGCACGGAGGAAAGGACTTTGGCTGCAGAATTTGTGGCTAGAACAAGCTTTGTTATGGCAGGACTTGCCATGATGATTGGATTGTACTCTCACTTCTTCTTCTAAACCTATTATGGGCGGGTTGTGCCCATAGTACATTATGTAGTTTAAAAACTTTAGTACTGATGTGGTCATGAGAACCCATCACTTTTTGTATCCTTATCTTTTGGGAACAATGTACTATGTATGTTTTGACTATGTATGTAATGGTTTATGTTGTAATGATAGTTGTTTACGTTTGATGTTGTTGTATCCTTATGTCATGATCTATCATTATTTTTATATAATGTTGTTTCTTTTTAATTGACATGATTAGAAAGAACGTCATGGCACCTAAGCGTAGGACAACCCGTAACACTACTGGTGACAACAACGAGACAATTTCTCCAAATGTGGAACAACTTATAGCACAACGAGTAGCTGCTGCCATGCAACAGTATGAGGCGAATCGAAATAGTGGAGGAGGAAACGGCAGTGGTACCGGTGCAGGAGGTGCAGGAGGAAGCGGTACAGCTAGAGGTTCCGGAGGTTCCGGATGTAATAGAATAAATAAGCCGTAACACATGGTCATGATCCGAATTATTGACGTTATGACTTGTAATTCTACAGATGCTCCAAATAGAAAGTGCTCCTACAAGGCCTTTCTATCTTGCAAACCCCGTAACTTCAATGGCACCGAGGGTGCAGTTGGGCTAATGAGATGGATAGAGAAGATGGAATCAGTGATTGATATCAGTGAATGCACCGCTGACTGCATGGTGAAGTATTCTACATGCTCACTCACTGATAAAGCTTTAACCTGGTGGAATTCACAAATAAAGACTTTGGGAAGGCAGACAGCATATGAGTTGTCATGGGAAGACCTGAAGGCCATGATGATCGAGGAATATTGTCCTCGAAATGAGTTACAAAAGATCGAATCTGAAATGTGGAATTTGCAAATGACAGGAGATGATGTTGCTGGCTACACTGACCGATTCAATGAGTTAGCAATCTTGGTTCCACACATGGTTACCCCAGAATACAAGAAGGTTGAAAGATATTTATGGGGTCTCGCACCTCAAATCCGAAGTCTGGTGACTTCATCGAACCCTATGGATGCCAATAGCGCCATAACTCTAGCTTTCAAGCTGAGGGATAATGCTGTACGTGATGGTTTGTTTGAGAAGAAGGAGACCGAAGAAGGAAGGTCGGGGGAAAAGAGGAAATGGTTTGGAAAACCAAGTAATCAAAACAGGAATCAAAGTTACAAGAGACCTGAAACTATGAAAGCCTTTGTCGCCAACACTGTGGGACAAAATGGATACCTTGGGGCACTACCAAGGTGTGACAAGTGTGGATATCATCACAGTGGAAGGTGTACTCAATGTGGAAAATGTAAAAAGTATGGGCACCTAGCCCATAACTGTTGGAGCAATGCAAACTCTGATAAGACAAATCAAGTAACAGGAAAGGGCAACCCAGGAACAGGGAGGATGAATCAGGGATGCTTTGAATGTGGAGATCCAAAGCACTTCAGAAAAGACTGTCCAAAGTTGAAGAACCGAAACGACAATCAGGCCCGTGGAAGAGCATTTGTGATGGGGGCTGGTGACGCACGACAAGATCCAAACATTGTCACTGGTACGTTCCCGATAAATAATCACTATGCCTCTACACTTTTCGATACGGGTGCTGATTTGAGTTTTGTGTCAAATGACTTTAAGTCCCTACTCGGTATTAAGCCCAGTAAACTAGACCAAAAGTATACAATTGAATTAGCGAACGGAAAATTAATTAATACCGAAGAAGTCATTCAGGGTTGTACCTTATGTCTTAAAAACCACACATTTAGTATAGATCTGTTACCCGTTGATTTAGGAAGCTTTGACGTTGTTATTGGCATGGATTGGTTGTCAAAGAATCATGCCGAGATTGTTTGCTTTGAGAAGATTGTCCAAATCCCACTCTCAAACGGAGAAGTTCTTTCGATTCAAGGTGAGAAGAGTGGAGTAACGTTAAGGATGATAAACTGCATGAAAGCTCGTAAGTGTTTACGTAAAGGCTATTGCGTGTTTCTGGCTCACGTCGTCGAAAAGAAACCCAAGGAACGTCGACTTGAATATATTCCAATCGTTAGGGATTACCCCGAAGTTTTTCCTGAAGACTTACCTGGATTACCACCACCGAGGCAAGTCGAATTCCGAATCGATTTGGTACCAGGATCCGCACCGATTGCGCGATCGCCGTATCGATTAGCACCTTCTGAAATGCAAGAATTATCAAATCAACTACAAGAGTTGCTTGATAAAGGTTTCATAAGACCGAGTTTCTCACCTTGGGGAGCTCCGATCCTATTTGTAAAGAAAAAGGATGGAACCTTTAGGATGTGTATTGATTACCGAGAATTAAACAAGCTTACAATCAAGAACCGATACCCACTTCCTCGAATAGACGATTTGTTCGATCAACTACAAGGTTCTAGCTTCTATTCAAAAATTGATCTACGTTCAGGGTATCATCAACTAAGAATCCAAGAAGAAGATGTACCAAAGACAGCGTTTAGGACTCGTTATGGCCACTACGAATTCCTAGTTATGCCATTTGGTTTGACGAACGCACCAGCTGTCTTCATGGATCTCATGAACCGCGTGTGCAAGCCATACTTGGATAAATTCGTGATTGTATTCATCGATGACATATTAATATATTCACGAACTAAGGAGGATCATGAACATCACCTGAAATTAATCTTAGAACTACTCAGAAACGAGAAACTTTACGCTAAATTCTCTAAGTGTGAGTTTTGGATCCGAGAAGTGCATTTCCTTGGCCAGGTCATCAACAAGGAAGGAATTCACGTTGATCCATCTAAAATTGAAGCGATCAAAAACTGGGAAGCACCAAAGACTCCGACAGAAGTACGTCAATTTTTAGGTTTGGCCGGTTATTACAGACGATTCATCGAGAATTTTTCAAAAATAGCCTTGCCTTTAACCACATTAACCCAGAAAGAAAAGAAGTATGATTGGAGTGACAAGCAGGAGTCAGCTTTCCAATTACTGAAACAGAAGCTGTGTAGTGCACCAATCCTATCCCTTCCGGAGGGAATCGAAAATTTTGTCGTATACTGTTAATGCATCACACCAATTTTTATGGTCGCGCTAGTCTTCTAGCGCGGTCGTGCTTCATGAGACACGGTCGTGCCAATCGCTGCGCGGTCGTGCCCCACCCTCAGACCTGGTCGTGCCTCTTGGCTAGACCTGGTCGTGCTATCAGAACCCTAGACACGGTCGTGCTTCATGAGACACGGTCTTGCCTAGTGAGCAGCCTTGTTGTGTCTTCTGTTTGATCAACACGATCGCGCCCGTGGTCCTAGCACGTTCGTGCCTTTTCCCAGGCATGGTCGTGTGTGTGAGAAAATCTTGGCAGAATACTAAAAGTTATATTTTAAAACCAATAAACATTCCAAATGAATTTTCCAATAAAAATAATTAATAAAGATTTATATTGACCTTATTTAAAAAGGATCAAATTCCTATTTCGAAAATTTATTCATTTAAATCTACAAAATTATATTTATACATATTTATAAAAATAGATTAACAAAAGTTATTTATTAATCTAAAACGCTCGGTACATCTTTATAACTAAATGACTAAGTTACATATTTTTATAAATAAATAAATAAAGTAACGATTATTTATTTAATTTATATTTAAACAAAAATTGTTCATTTAGGTTATACTTAACTAAACCTATTACCTACATTATTTTTATAACTAAATAAATAAATAATAATTATTTAATTTATTTAGTTATTCAAATTCAAACCCTAATCAAAATGTTCTCAAAGTATTCATTCCAAATCTTTCATTTTATACAACACCATTCAAGTACAAACCACAAGCTTTATACACACAACCAATTCTGTGACACCCGACATTTCAGGTCAATATCCGTACACATTATAAACAAGTTTACATGATAATCATTTTTGTGATTTACTTAATTTCACAAACAAGGACATTAAGGTCTAACAAAAACCGAGCATTGTCTCATTTCACATTTTGGTAATTTTAGGAGTTACCGGTGCACGTATTATATAAACCGACAAATTCGAACACTAGTGGTTAATTTAAATAACCAGAGAAATATATATACATATATATTTTATTTCCACAAACTTTACGTAGAACAATAAATTATTTTCAGAATAAATTTATAATACCGTGGAGGATCTAAACCAGATTTATTTACCCCTTTAAAACTATAATTGATATTAATACCTAAATCTAATTGTTTTGTTATTATAACCCAAACCCCCCAACCCACCCTTGACTTTTGGCCGAAAAAGCCAGAGAAACCCCCCTTCACTCGTCCCATGCCATAACTGAGAAAAACTCAGATAAAACCCATACCACTTTCAATCACTTTCCTCACAATTCTCATTTTTCTCTCATTTTCATACGGAAAACTTCCCATTTATCTTCAAAATCAAAGACAAGTTTTAAGACAAAAACCATCAGGATTCAGTGTTTTCAAGTGTTTCTGAAAAGGGTTTAGCAAAAGATTCAAGATCATCTCTGTTTTCTCTCATCATCATCGCCACTGTTTTAAAGGTAAAAACTCCATATTTTCATATTATTTTCTTAAAAACCGGAGCCAATCATGCAAAATGTTCAAACGCAAGTAAGATAACAAGAAAAGAGTGTCAAATTCAAGTTTTAAAACAAAATATACACGACTGATTCTGTCAAACAAAAGTCCAGTAATCGAAACTAGGAGTTTCGATACCTGTCGCTCAATCGAAACTAGGAGTTTCGATACCTGTTGGTCAATCGAAACTGGGAGTTTCGATACCTTTTACTCAATCGAAACTAGGTAGTTTCGACACCTGACTACTCCATCGAAACTAAGTAGTTTCGATGCACATTTGTCCAATCGAAACTAAGAAGTTTCGACACCTGTACAACAGTCCCATTTGGGCAGTAACTCAAAACTATTTTATAACAAAACATGTGTTGAACAACTAAGGAGATATTCAAACAAAAACAATCAGATTTACAAGGTCGGTGAACAATTTACAATTAAGACGTTGGTCTTAACAACAATTTACCCTAGAGGGTACGAATAGTCAAGGTTGACTACAACAAGTTTTATTACAAGTATACACAAACTCAAGGTGAGTTTCACGGCCCCTTTTTACTGTTTTCAATATTTGGGGGAAAAACATACTTACAATTATTTTATGGGATAACAAGAGAATAAGACACGACTTGTATGTTTACATGAGATGAGAACAACAATTTGAGGCCGGAAAAGTCCCCTGGAACAACGTAGTAACCATTAACTGTAGCCTAGGGTCCTATGAATAGTACTATGGAGAGTGACGTCTCCCGGTCATGGTTAGTCGCGCTAACCACAAACTGGAGGATTTATGGCCGCATAGAACCGGATAACGAAATTAGGGGCGTGTACAATTGTCATGGTTTGGTTACGCCTCATGTAGGAACATATTATTTGTATTCCTAGCTAGTTTACAAATGGGTCAACAATTCTTATTCTGTTTATCACATACAACTGAAACTATTTACGAACAATGAAATTTTGCAAAGAACTATTTGATTAAACCTGTGAACTCACCAACCTCGTGTTGACGATTTTAAGTATGTTTTTCAGGTAACTGAACGTGATTTCAAGGTTAGCAATGTAGATTACATGCATGCACGATGGATACTACTCAAGGAGGATTTCCCTTGTATAACTCATCGAATTGAGTCATATTTGTGAAATCTTAATGTTTTGTAAACTCATTTTACATTTTGTAATGTAAAACTTTAAACTCATTTATGTATCCATTTATCATGTATGTGTTTGCGGTAATCATATGCTTTGGAAACTATGAACGTTGCGCCTCGCGTTTCCGCCTTGGCGGGGTGTGACAGAACTTGGTATCAGAGCCATTGATTATAGCGAACTAGGAATCTAAATTGGAACCTAGTCTATAATCTAAATGACTCACTAAAACGTTTTCATTGCATAAGCATTGTATAACCAGTCATTTTGTCATATGGATATTGTAGTCATAAGCATGTCGTCACATTCACATTCTGATCCCGTCTCTGACACTGAATCAAACGAGGAACGTTCCGCCTCACATCCCAAAAATCGAGTACAAACCCGTAGCTCCACACCACCTAAAGTCGCCTTGGGAAAACCGCCTATCGTCTACCGAAAGAAAAGCGGAGGACCAGTGAAGGTACAAAGCGCTAGAAAGAAGTTTCGACTTCCACACAAAAGGAATCTAGCAGCCCGTGACCCAGAAGACTTGGAGGCTGGTGAAGAACCACCTAGGCAAAGACCCTGCTACCACCCGACTATGGGAACTATCCGTTGGATGCCACGTACTCTGGCCCGATGGAGGGAGATGGAGAGCATCCCATCTACCTTTGAGATTGGAGAGTCTTCTAACTCCCCAACACCCCTACCCCACACTGGGGAAGCCATAGAGCTCACAGTGCCTACACTAGTAGCACGCGTTCGTACGCATGAGGAGCGTCTTGATGATCTCCTAGATGACATCCGGGCACAGGGGGATGCAGCCACGTGACTTCGTCAAGGACTCGGATCTCGAGTTCAGACTCTAGATGACCGCACCCGAAACATACAGGATGCCACTAACTATTTGGAGTTGAGAGCCGACATGGACTGGCAGTTCACTGTCACTGTCCGAGACATGGTGGAAGCACGGAGGAAAGGACTTTGGCTGCAGAATTTGTGGCTAGAACAAGCTTTGTTATGGCAGGACTTGCCATGATGATTGGATTGTACTCTCACTTCTTCTTCTAAACCTATTATGGGCGGGTTGTGCCCATAGTACATTATGTAGTTTAAAAACTTTAGTACTGATGTGGTCATGAGAACCCATCACTTTTTGTATCCTTATCTTTTGGGAACAATGTACTATGTATGTTTTGACTATGTATGTAATGGTTTATGTTGTAATGATAGTTGTTTACGTTTGATGTTGTTGTATCCTTATGTCATGATCTATCATTATTTTTATATAATGTTGTTTCTTTTTAATTGACATGATTAGAAAGAACGTCATGGCACCTAAGCGTAGGACAACCCGTAACACTACTGGTGACAACAACGAGACAATTTCTCCAAATGTGGAACAACTTATAGCACAACGAGTAGCTGCTGCCATGCAACAGTATGAGGCGAATCGAAATAGTGGAGGAGGAAACGGCAGTGGTACCGGTGCAGGAGGTGCAGGAGGAAGCGGTACAGCTAGAGGTTCCGGAGGTTCCGGATGTAATAGAATAAATAAGCCGTAACACATGGTCATGATCCGAATTATTGACGTTATGACTTGTAATTCTACAGATGCTCCAAATAGAAAGTGCTCCTACAAGGCCTTTCTATCTTGCAAACCCCGTAACTTCAATGGCACCGAGGGTGCAGTTGGGCTAATGAGATGGATAGAGAAGATGGAATCAGTGATTGATATCAGTGAATGCACCGCTGACTGCATGGTGAAGTATTCTACATGCTCACTCACTGATAAAGCTTTAACCTGGTGGAATTCACAAATAAAGACTTTGGGAAGGCAGACAGCATATGAGTTGTCATGGGAAGACCTGAAGGCCATGATGATCGAGGAATATTGTCCTCGAAATGAGTTACAAAAGATCGAATCTGAAATGTGGAATTTGCAAATGACAGGAGATGATGTTGCTGGCTACACTGACCGATTCAATGAGTTAGCAATCTTGGTTCCACACATGGTTACCCCAGAATACAAGAAGGTTGAAAGATATTTATGGGGTCTCGCACCTCAAATCCGAAGTCTGGTGACTTCATCGAACCCTATGGATGCCAATAGCGCCATAACTCTAGCTTTCAAGCTGAGGGATAATGCTGTACGTGATGGTTTGTTTGAGAAGAAGGAGACCGAAGAAGGAAGGTCGGGGGAAAAGAGGAAATGGTTTGGAAAACCAAGTAATCAAAACAGGAATCAAAGTTACAAGAGACCTGAAACTATGAAAGCCTTTGTCGCCAACACTGTGGGACAAAATGGATACCTTGGGGCACTACCAAGGTGTGACAAGTGTGGATATCATCACAGTGGAAGGTGTACTCAATGTGGAAAATGTAAAAAGTATGGGCACCTAGCCCATAACTGTTGGAGCAATGCAAACTCTGATAAGACAAATCAAGTAACAGGAAAGGGCAACCCAGGAACAGGGAGGATGAATCAGGGATGCTTTGAATGTGGAGATCCAAAGCACTTCAGAAAAGACTGTCCAAAGTTGAAGAACCGAAACGACAATCAGGCCCGTGGAAGAGCATTTGTGATGGGGGCTGGTGACGCACAACAAGATCCAAACATTGTCACTGGTACGTTCCCGATAAATAATCACTATGCCTCTACACTTTTCGATACGGGTGCTGATTTGAGTTTTGTGTCAAATGACTTTAAGTCCCTACTCGGTATTAAGCCCAGTAAACTAGACCAAAAGTATACAATTGAATTAGCGAACGGAAAATTAATTAATACCGAAGAAGTCATTCAGGGTTGTACCTTATGTCTTAAAAACCACACATTTAGTATAGATCTGTTACCCGTTGATTTAGGAAGCTTTGACGTTGTTATTGGCATGGATTGGTTGTCAAAGAATCATGCCGAGATTGTTTGCTTTGAGAAGATTGTCCAAATCCCACTCTCAAACGGAGAAGTTCTTTCGATTCAAGGTGAGAAGAGTGGAGTAACGTTAAGGATGATAAACTGCATGAAAGCTCGTAAGTGTTTACGTAAAGGCTATTGCGTGTTTCTGGCTCACGTCGTCGAAAAGAAACCCAAGGAACGTCGACTTGAATATATTCCAATCGTTAGGGATTACCCCGAAGTTTTTCCTGAAGACTTACCTGGATTACCACCACCGAGGCAAGTCGAATTCCGAATCGATTTGGTACCAGGATCCGCACCGATTGCGCGATCGCCGTATCGATTAGCACCTTCTGAAATGCAAGAATTATCAAATCAACTACAAGAGTTGCTTGATAAAGGTTTCATAAGACCGAGTTTCTCACCTTGGGGAGCTCCGATCCTATTTGTAAAGAAAAAGGATGGAACCTTTAGGATGTGTATTGATTACCGAGAATTAAACAAGCTTACAATCAAGAACCGATACCCACTTCCTCGAATAGACGATTTGTTCGATCAACTACAAGGTTCTAGCTTCTATTCAAAAATTGATCTACGTTCAGGGTATCATCAACTAAGAATCCAAGAAGAAGATGTACCAAAGACAGCGTTTAGGACTCGTTATGGCCACTACGAATTCCTAGTTATGCCATTTGGTTTGACGAACGCACCAGCTGTCTTCATGGATCTCATGAACCGCGTGTGCAAGCCATACTTGGATAAATTCGTGATTGTATTCATCGATGACATATTAATATATTCACGAACTAAGGAGGATCATGAACATCACCTGAAATTAATCTTAGAACTACTCAGAAACGAGAAACTTTACGCTAAATTCTCTAAGTGTGAGTTTTGGATCCGAGAAGTGCATTTCCTTGGCCAGGTCATCAACAAGGAAGGAATTCACGTTGATCCATCTAAAATTGAAGCGATCAAAAACTGGGAAGCACCAAAGACTCCGACAGAAGTACGTCAATTTTTAGGTTTGGCCGGTTATTACAGACGATTCATCGAGAATTTTTCAAATATAGCCTTGCCTTTAACCACATTAACCCAGAAAGAAAAGAAGTATGATTGGAGTGACAAGCAGGAGTCAGCTTTCCAATTACTGAAACAGAAGCTGTGTAGTGCACCAATCCTATCCCTTCCGGAGGGAATCGAAAATTTTGTCGTATACTGCGATGCATCACACCAAGGACTTGGTTGTGTGTTAATGCAAAGAGACAAAGTCATCGCATATGCCTCACGACAACTAAAAGTGCACGAAAAGAATTATACGACCCACGACTTGGAATTGGGTGCAGTTGTGTTTGCGCTCAAAATTTGGAGACATTACCTTTACGGTACAAGATGTACTATCTTTACTGATCACAAGAGTCTCCAACATATCTTTGATCAAAAGGAACTTAACATGAGACAACGTCGCTGGGTAGAACTACTAAACGATTATGATTGTGATATCAAGTACCATCCCGGGAAAGCCAATGTCGTAGCGGACGCTTTAAGTCGCAAAGAACGAGTTAAAACTCTTCGTGTTCGTGCCTTAGGATTGACAATTCATACGAATCTTACTACTCAAATTCGGATGGCACAACATGAGGCAATCAAAGAAGAAAACATTCAGAATGAAGCTTTACGAGGAATGATAAAGCAATTGGAGCCAAAGTCAGATGACACTTTATACTTCATGAATAGAATTTGGGTGACACGTTTTGGTAACTTACGGGAGTTAGTTATGGACGAAGCCCACAAGTCCAGGTACTCCATTCACCCAGGTTCAGATAAAATGTATAAGGATCTAAAAGAATTATATTGGTGGCCCAATATGAAAGGAGATATTGCCACATATGTCAGTAAGTGCTTAACATGTTCAAAAGTAAAAGCCGAACATCAGAAACCGTCTGGTTTGTTACAACAACCTGAAATTCCCCAATGGAAATGGGAACAAATTTCTATGGATTTTGTCACAAAATTACCCAAGACATCCAGTAGTTATGATACCATATGGGTTATTGTCGATCGATTGACAAAATCAGCTCATTTCCTACCTATGAAAGAAACTGATAAAACCGAGAAACTTGCAAAGCTTTATATCAAGGAAATTGTGGCTAGGCATGGAGTGCCAATTTCTATTATATCGGATAGAGATAGCAGATTTGTGTCTAGAATCTGGAAATCATTACAAGAAGCCATGGGCACACGTCTTGACATGAGCACGGCATATCACCCACAAACAGATGGTCAAAGTGAACGGACTATCCAGACACTAGAAGATATGCTCCGTGCGTGTGTAATTGATTTCGAAGGAAATTGGGATACTCATTTACCGTTAGCGGAGTTTTCCTACAATAACAGCTACCATACGAGCATTAAGGCAGCTCCGTTTGAAGCTTTATATGGTCGTAAATGCCGCTCACCGTTATGTTGGGCGGAAGTTGGTGAAAAACATTTGACAGGCCCTGAGATTGTCCAGGAAACCACTGATAAGATTTTCAAAATTAAGGACCGTTTGAAAGCGGCCCGAGACAGACAAAAGAGCTATGCTGACAACAGACGAAAACCATTAGAGTTTCAAATTGGCGACCGAGTAATGTTAAAAGTCTCACCATGGAAAGGCGTTGCAAGGTTTGGTAACCGTGGTAAGCTCAACCCTAGATACGTTGGTCCGTTCGAAATACTGGCTAGGGTTGGCCCTGTAGCTTACAAACTCAAGCTACCACAAGAACTAAACAATGTACATGATACGTTTCATGTGTCAAATCTCAAAAAGTGTCTATCAGACGAGACTTTGATCATACCGCCTGATGAAATTCACATTGACGATAAACTTCATTTCATCGAGCAACCAATTGAGATATCAAATTGGAAGGTTCAAAAGCTGAGACGTAGTCGGATCAAACTGGTTAAAGTACGTTGGAACTCAAAGCGTGGTCCTGAGTATACATGGGAACGAGAGGACCAAATGAAAACAAAATACCCATCCTTGTTTAAGGATACACCAGTTCAAGACGACACGAATTGAATTTCGGGACGAAATTCTTTTAACAAGGGGAGAATGTGACACCCGACATTTCAGGTCAATATCCGTACACATTATAAACAAGTTTACATGATAATCATTTTTGTGATTTACTTAATTTCACAAACAAGGACATTAAGGTCTAACAAAAACCGAGCATTGTCTCATTTCACATTTTGGTAATTTTAGGAGTTACCGGTGCACGTGTTATATAAACCGACAAATTCGAACACTAGTGGTTAATTTAAATAACCAGAGAAATATATATACATATATATTTTATTTCCACAAACTTTACGTAGAACAATAAATTATTTTCAGAATAAATTTATAATACCGTGGAGGATCTAAACCAGATTTATTTACCCCTTTAAAACTATAATTGATATTAATACCTAAATCTAATTGTTTTGTTATTATAACCCAAACCCCCCAACCCACCCTTGACTTTTGGCCGAAAAAGCCAGAGAAACCCCCCTTCACTCGTCCCATGCCATAACTGAGAAAAACTCAGATAAAACCCATACCACTTTCAATCACTTTCCTCACAATTCTCATTTTTCTCTCATTTTCATACGGAAAACTTCCCATTTATCTTCAAAATCAAAGCCAAGTTTTAAGACAAAAACCATCAGGATTCAGTGTTTTCAAGTGTTTCTGAAAAGGGTTTAGCAAAAGATTCAAGATCATCTCTGTTTTCTCTCATCATCATCGCCACTGTTTTAAAGGTAAAAACTCCATATTTTCATATTATTTTCTTAAAAACCGGAGCCAATCATGCAAAATGTTCAAACGCAAGTAAGATAACAAGAAAAGAGTGTCAAATTCAAGTTTTAAAACAAAATATACAGGACTGATTCTGTCAAACAGAAGTCCAGTAATCGAAACTAGGAGTTTCGATACCTGTCGCTCAATCGAAACTAGGAGTTTCGATACCTGTTGGTCAATCGAAACTGGGAGTTTCGATACCTTTTACTCAATCGAAACTAGGTAGTTTCGACACCTGACTACTCCATCGAAACTAAGTAGTTTCGATGCACATTTGTCCAATCGAAACTAAGAAGTTTCGACACCTGTACAACAGTCCCATTTGGGCAGTAACTCAAAACTATTTTATAACAAAACATGTGTTGAACAACTAAGGAGATATTCAAACAAAAACAATCAGATTTACAAGGTCGGTGAACAATTTACAATTAAGACGTTGGTCTTAACAACAATTTACCCTTGGTATCTTGGGTACGAATAGTCAAGGTTGACTACAACAAGTTTTATTACAAGTATACACAAACTCAAGGTGAGTTTCACGGCCCCTTTTTACTGTTTTCAATATTTGGGGGAAAAACATACTTACAATTATTTTATGGGATAACAAGAGAATAAGACACGACTTGTATGTTTACATGAGATGAGAACAACAATTTGAGGCCGGAAAAGTCCCCTGGAACAACGTAGTAACCATTAACTGTAGCCTAGGGTCCTATGAATAGTACTATGGAGAGTGACGTCTCCCGGTCATGGTTAGTCGCGCTAACCACAAACTGGAGGATTTATGGCCGCATAGAACCGGATAACGAAATTAGGGGCGTGTACAATTGTCATGGTTTGGTTACGCCTCATGTAGGAACATATTATTTGTATTCCTAGCTAGTTTACAAATGGGTCAACAATTCTTATTCTGTTTATCACATACAACTGAAACTATTTACGAACAATGAAATTTTGCAAAGAACTATTTGATTAAACCTGTGAACTCACCAACCTCGTGTTGACGATTTTAAGTATGTTTTTCAGGTAACTGAACGTGATTTCAAGGTTAGCAATGTAGATTACATGAGATGAGAACAACAATTTGAGGCCGGAAAAGTCCCCTGGAACAACGTAGTAACCATTAACTGTAGCCTAGGGTCCTATGAATAGTACTATGGAGAGTGACGTCTCCCGGTCATGGTTAGTCGCGCTAACCACAAACTGGAGGATTTATGGCCGCATAGAACCGGATAACGAAATTAGGGGCGTGTACAATTGTCATGGTTTGGTTACGCCTCATGTAGGAACATATTATTTGTATTCCTAGCTAGTTTACAAATGGGTCAACAATTCTTATTCTGTTTATCACATACAACTGAAACTATTTACGAACAATGAAATTTTGCAAAGAACTATTTGATTAAACCTGTGAACTCACCAACCTCGTGTTGACGATTTTAAGTATGTT
This sequence comes from Smallanthus sonchifolius, assembly GCA_023525975.1. NCBI lineage: Eukaryota > Viridiplantae > Streptophyta > Magnoliopsida > Asterales > Asteraceae > Smallanthus > Smallanthus sonchifolius. The sequence continues at coordinate 34,509,052 of CM042045.1, forward strand.
TTTCAGGTAACTGAACGTGATTTCAAGGTTAGCAATGTAGATTACATGCATGCACGATGGATACTACTCAAGGAGGATTTCCCTTGTATAACTCATCGAATTGAGTCATATTTGTGAAATCTTAATGTTTTGTAAACTCATTTTACATTTTGTAATGTAAAACTTTAAACTCATTTATGTATCCATTTATCATGTATGTGTTTGCGGTAATCATATGCTTTGGAAACCATGAACGTTGCGCCTCGCGTTTCCGCCTTGGCGGGGTGTGACAAATTCAATCCTAGACTTAAACATAGAATATTGAGCATACTATTAATCCTATATACATTCCACACTAGGTTAACGTTGTGCATTACAAGGATCTCATTTCTAGCTAGTATTTTGTGTTAGCTACGCCTTCAAACCAAGTGAGTATTACATAGCCCCTTTTACTCTTTTACACTTTTTGGGGTGGAACATGAACACTATACAACACTATTACTTACATTTACACAAACTACACAAGTACAAATCTTCTTTACATTCATGTGTGCAAATTTGAACTTTATGCCTGAGGGCTAGGTGTGTTAACTTTTGTATGCGATTTATGTGCAATCATTAACTATTCAAGCCGACGGTAAACAATGATAGATCTATTGAGTCTGACAAACCCACCCAGGTAGGGTGATTGTTACCGACAACACAATTTTGCATGCTAGTTACAAAGGTTTGATTGTACTTGGTTACACAATAGCTGCTCTCCATAAATGCCTTATTTATCATGTTATGTAAGGATTTGTTTTATTTAAAATCTATATGCTATCTATATACAAACCTGTGTTATACTCACCAACTTTTTTGTTGACCTTATTTTATTCATGTTTCAGGTGCTATTATATGAGTTTGATCAAGACATGCCACACATAGGCTTTGGACTTAGTTAATTTTAATTCAAAAGCAAATTGTATTTCATTATGTACTTTGAAATTGATTCATGTTTGTTTGAATGGAAATGAATTTAATATATTACAATTTAGCCAACCTTGAGCTCATGAACAGTCTACATGTCCCGCCCTGACGATTCCGCCGTCGGTTGGGGTGTGACACATTCTTCCCATGTTAAAAAGAATTTCGTCCCGAAATTCAGTTGATGTTAACTTGAATCAGTGTATTCGTGAACAAGGACTAGTACTCGATTTTAATTTCATCTTCGTGTTCTGATGTATCCTTAGGGTCACGCTCCGAGTTCTAACGTATAACCAATTCAATACAATTACGCCCTGTCCCCTGGAATTTTTTTTTTAGCCAGTGGTTTCAATAGGTTCCTGAACAGGGTGTGGTTTGTCACCTATGTGAATCTCACCAGCCGGTATGACTAACGTTTCGTCTAATAAACACTTCTTGAGATTTGACATATGAAACGCATCATGTATATTGCTTAGTTCCCCGTGACAACGTAAGCTTGTAGGTTACTGGGCCAACCCTAGCCTGTATATCAAACGGTCTGATGTATTTATGGTTATGTTTAGTGAGACCTTTAACAAGGCTCGGTCTCCAATTTGGAATTCTAATGGCTTTCGTCTGTTTCTAGCACAACTCTATTTCGTCTGTCTTGAGTGGCTTTCAGACGATCTTGTCAATGGTTTCATGGCCAATCTCAGGACCAATCAAATGTTTTTCGCCAACCTCCGCCCAACATAGCGATGAGCGACACTTATAACCATACAAAGCCTCAACGGAGCGGCTTTAATGCTGGTATGGTAGTTGTTATTATATGAAAACGCAGCCAACGACGATGAGTATCCCTATTTCCTCTTAAATCGATTACACACGCATGGAGCACATCTTTTAAAGTTTGGATGGTCCTTTTACCTTGACCGTTCATTTGGGGATGATATGTAGTGCTCATGTCAAGGCGTGTGCCCAAGGCTTCTTATACAGACTGCCAGATTCTTGACATGAATCGACTGTCCCTATTAGAGAAAGTGGAAACTGGCATACAATGCCTAGCCTCAATTTCCTTAATATTTAGCCTTGTACGCTTCTTACTTTTATCTGTCTCCTTGATTGGTAGGGAGTGAGCGGATTTCGTCAAACGACTGATGATTACCCATATAGTATCATAGCCGCTAGATGTTTTGGGTAGATTTTGTAAGGCCCCTTATCCCGGGTAACCTCACTTGTTGGGTTTACTCATAAACAAAGTCATTAATACTGAACTTTAAATTTAACACGTTCAATTAACAACAAAAACATTCACGTTTGAGTACATTACAGCGGAAGTCTCAACATTTAAAACATACATCATTGTTTAACAAAAGAAAACATAAATCGGAATGTCAGTCTCTAGCCGGGCAGCCTTCACGCCTTCGCACGACCCTTTTCTTTGTTACCTGAAATGTATACTAAAAGTCAGCTAACGCTGGTGAGTTCTAGTTTAAAAGATTAGGTATAAACATTATTTCTTCAAAAGTATACATAAGTTTATATATAAAGAACATAAATACGTATTCTTAACTTTTGACTTTTCTTTCATCATTCTTGAGTGACTACATTGATATGCATTCACCTTTAGTTTTTCCTTAACATTCATTTGGTCATACACATAAGGGTGATCAACCCGTCTTTTACTACGTATGTCACAAAGACATACGCCATGAAGCTACCGTCGTAGCCCTTTGACTCGTCCGGTCCTAGAAACCGTCCGCCTTAAAACCGTCCGGCCAACCTTCGGCAGTCCGTCGTAAACCGTCCTACCGTCGTAGTCCGTACTTTTCGCCCGTCTACCCGAAGGTATCCGTTTCCCACGTGCTACCATGTTTGCAACCGTTCTACATATGATTTGGCATTTGCTTCGACCATCCATTAATGCCCCTTTTTATTTCCTAGCTGATGAAGGAATATTTTTGTCCCAGTTGCAAGATAGTCACGTGGTCGTCCGTCTACCGTAGTAGCCGTTAGCATCGAAGCGTCCATAACATTCACGTATATTCATAACATGCAGTATATATTATATAAAGCAAGATTTCATTCATTCATATTTTGTCATTCTTTCATTCATACTTTGTAAACATACGTTTCATTCTTTGTTCATAATTCATATATATATATATATATATATATATATATATATATATATATATATATATATTTGTATATCACGTATGATCACATTGGCATTCATAGTATTTATTCATTTAGTGTATACACTTCAGCCCCAAAACATTTAATTAGGTTTGCACATAACATAGAAAGGGGCACATAGAACTCACCTGATGAGCTAGTCTGGGTTGTCCTAAACAAAGTCCAACAACGTCACTTCTGATCTGAATTGAGTAGTTAAATACACATCAGACCTAATCTCGACTCTAACGGTTTAATCATTCTAAACATACTGACTTTACTTAACCATTCTGATACCTGCGCACTTAGCAAGTGCGCAGGGCCTTGGTCATGCGTACTTGACAAGTACGTAGACTTTACTTCATGCGCACTTGGTAAGTACACAGACTTTACTTCATGCGCACTTGGTAAGTACGTAGACTATACTTCATGCGTACTTGATAAGTACGCAGAACCCATCTTCCTGCGTACTTGATAAGTACGCAGGATCTGATTCAGGCGTAAGAACCATAACTTTTTGCATGCGGGTCTGATCATGTCAATATCTAAATTTTCCTTGATCAGAACGTTCGGTTTTTATTTTAGATGCTAGATCTTTGTTCATTTTCAAGTTTCATCCATAAAAACTTCACCTATTTAGCTAAAACCGAAAATCCTAAAATAATCATAAAAACTCAGATTATGATCGAACGCTTACCTGGATTGGAGTTATGATTCAGAGAAGATGATCACGAGCACAGTAGCAACGTTCTCCTGAATTCCCGAGTCGATCCGTCACTTTCTCTCTCTAGAACCGAGCTCCCCTTTCTCTCTCTAGATGGTGAAATGAAATGAATTGTGGCAGCCCTTGTCCTTTATATACCTGGGCTTCCTTTGGCCCGTTCGAGCCGAACCCAAGCCCATCCATTTTTCTTTCGTTTCTTGACGTTTAAATCTCTATCGTATTATTAATTACTTATTTACTATTTTTGGGATGTTACAAGTCTACCCTCCTTAAAGAGGTTTCGTCCTCGAAACTGCTTATACGTTAAATAATTGAGGGTATATTTCCCGCATCTCGTCTTCTTTCTCCCATGTAGCTTCTGATCCCCTTCTGTGCTTCCATTGAACTTTGACCAATGGGATTGACTTATTGCGTAGTCTCTTCTCAAATCGGTCAAGAATGGCTATTGGTTCCTCGACATAATTCAGACTGTTATCCACCTCGATCTCATCGTAAGGTATGTGAGCCGTGTCGTCAGCTAGACACTTGCGTAAGTGCGACACGTGGAACGTAGGGTGTATTTCGCTAAGCGCATCGGGTAGGTCGAGTCTGTAAGCAACTTGACCCACTCTCGCTAAGATCTTAAAAGGTCCGACAAACCTTGGACTTAGTTTGCCACGTTTTCTGAATCGGATGATTCCTTTCCATGGTGATACCTTTAACAGTACCATGTCCCCGACTTGAAACTCTAACTCCCTTCTTCTCATATCGGCATATGATTTCTGCCTGTCTTTTGCGGCTTTCATTCGAGCCTTGATTTGATCAAATTTCTCAGAAGTAGCCTTGACCACTTCGAGGCTTGCAAAATCCTTCTGTCCAATTTCCCCCCAACAAACCGCTACATTTCCTCCCATACAACATTTCAAATGGCGGCATGCCAATAGTCGAGTGATAGTTGTTGTTATATGAAGCCAGCACGGTAAGTAAGAATAAAGTTAATGCTCCTGCATAACAATAGATACCATAACTTAGAACAAATAGATGTTAATGCCATGACTGATTTGAAGAGTTTTGAACCCGAAAAGCAATGTAAATTAGTAATCACAAACCGGTCACTGTAATTAAGAATTTACCTTGCTCGTACTGTTCCAACCTATGATCTGAAGAAATAACATTGATGTATTCCCTTTATAACTATCAGGAAATTAAGAATTTATGGCTGGTGGAGGAAGAACAGGACGACGAGGCGGTCGCACTAGCCGAGTAGGTAGACCTCCATTGAAGCAAAGACATGAAGAGGAAGAGAGTGTGCACGCAGAACACACTGAGAGTGTGCACGAAACAGATGTGACACCAACAGGGAACAATAGTCCAGGGCCTATACAGTTAGAACCCGAAGTCAGAGATGCTATTGCCTGCGAGGTCGTACTTACTCTGAAGAACATATTGCCTGACCTACTATCTGAGGCATTAAAGAAAAGCAAAGAAGAGGATGAAGGGAAAAATGAAGAGAAAATTTATGACAGTGACGGGGATGAAGTAAAAGTGGCATCAAGCAATCGTGGGTGTACTTACAAAGGTTTCAAGGACGGAGACCCACCCAAGTTCGATGGGAGCAAGGATTCAGTGGTAACGCTTGAATGGATAGAGAGGATGAATGCTGTAATCAACATCAGCGAGTGTCGACCCGACCAAGCTGTTAAGTACGTCGCTCATTCTTTCACCAACGAAGCACTAAGTTGGTGGAGGAATATTCAGAGAACTAAGTCACCGAATGCGATAAACAGAATGACATGGGACGACTTGAAGAAGCTGGTCATCCAAAAGTTTTGTCCCCAGAATGAAATCGACCGAGTTGAGAATGAATTCCTGAACTTCAAGGCTGGCAACAAGACTCATCGCCAGTTTACATCAAGATTCAATGAACTGGCTCAACTAGTACCCCATCTGGTAGAAACTGAAGACCGTTTGATCAAGTATTATGTTAAGGGGTTGCCACAGCGGGTCCGTGTCCATGTGAAAGCTAACCTACCCTCGACCTTCGAGTCGGTAGTAAATCTGAGCGGAATCGTCTACGACGACTACGCCAATGAGGACCCGGCACCTGAGACACAAAAGAGGAAGTGGGAGAACCCGTCCAGAGGCACCGGAAGAGGGAACGTAACAACTGAGAGCAAGAAACCAACGTCCAATGAATATGAAACTTGCAAGAAATGTGGAAGGCAACATCTTGGCGAGTGTCGAGTCGGCACCACCACCTGCTATAGGTGTGGAAGGGCGGGACACTATTCTCGCGACTGTTTGAGAGACACTAAATGCCAAAGCTGTGGACAGTTTGGGCATCTGACGAAATACTGCAGGAAGGCCGGCCAATCTGGTTCGGGAAAGGATAAGGAGCAGGAACAACAAAAGGCAAGGACTCGCGCCTATGCCTTAACGGAGGAAGAGGCAAGGGGAAACCCTGATGTCGTGTCAGGTACGTTTCTAGTAAATGATGAACATGCTGATATTTTATTCGACTCTGGTGCTAGTAAAAGCTTTATATCAAATGCATTTAGTCGTAAACTGGATTGCACTATTAACACCATAGTAAAGGCCTTTAGCGTACAAACTGCCGTTGGTAAAAATTCGGCAGTATTCCAAGTATCAGAGAATTGCATAATTGAAATAGAGGGTCATAAGTTCCCTTCTAGATTATTCCTTCTCACCTTAGGAGGATTCGATATAGTACTGGGAATGGATTGCCTGGCTGCCAATGAAGCTCAAATCATATGTAAACGTAAGAGGATACACCTCAAAGCTCCAAGCGGCAGTCCAATTACGGTTTATGGGGATTGGAATTGCACGATGCCGAACGTCATCTCGATGATCAAGGCCGAAAGTTACATGAGGCGCGGTTGCGAAGCTTATCTGGCATATGTTATTGATGATAGAATGAAAACTAAAGAACTCAAGAATGTACCCGTGGTGTGCAACTTTCCAAAAGTATTCCCTGAGGATCTACCTGGGTTGCCACCCGATCAGGAAATAGAATTTCAGATTGACTTACTGCCAGGAGCTGAGCCCGTTGCCAAAGCCCCCTACCGATTGACTCCGTCAGAAATGAAAGAATTGATTTCTCAACTACAGGAATTAACAGAAAAGGGATTTATTAGACCGAGCATCTCACCATGGGGCGCTCCGGTACTATTTGTAAAGAAGAAGGACGGCAGCATGCGCATGTGCATTGACTACCGCGAACTGAACAAGAGGACAGTAAAGAACAAATACCCACTGCCTAGAATAGACGACCTTTTTGATCAACTGCAAGGTGCGAGTTGGTTCTCAAAGATCGATCTTAGGTCGGGTTACCATCAGTTGAAAGTAAGAGAGGAAGACGTACCAAAGACCGCGTTTCGCACGCGTTATGGGCATTATGAATTTCTCGTGATGTCCTTCGGATTAACTAACGCACCAGCAGCGTTCATGGATTTGATGAATAGAGTGTTTCGACCCATGTTGGATCGATCGGTGATAGTTTTTATAGACGACATACTGGTATATTCGAAAAGCGAGGGTGATCATCACTGTCACCTAAGAGAAGTTCTGGAGGTGCTAGAGAAGGAAAAGTTGTACGCAAAATTCTCCAAATGCGCGTTTTGGCTTAGGGAAGTCCAATTCCTAGGTCATGTGATAAACCCAAACGGCATCATGGTAGATCCTGCAAAGATAGAGACAGTAAAGGAATGGAACATCCCAAAGACATCAACAGAGATACAAAGTTTTCTTGGATTGGCAGGCTACTATCGAAGGTTCATTCAAGATTTCTCAAGGATAGCCTCGCCACTAACTAAACTGACACGGAAGGAAGTGAAATATGAATGGGGCCAAACCCAAAATAACGCGTTTGAGGAACTCAAGACACGATTAACACAAGCTCCAGTCTTGACACTACCCGAAGGAAATGAAGACTTGGTAGTCTACTCTGACGCTTCGGGGCAGGGTTTAGGTTGCGTACTTATGCAACGAGGAAAGGTAATTGCTTATGCCTCACGACAACTAAAGATTCACGAGGTTAACTACCCAACGCACGATCTAGAGTTAGCAGCAGTGGTTTTCGCGTTGAAAATATGGAGGCACTACTTGTATGGAGTTAAATGCACCATCTACTCCGATCACAAAAGCTTGAAATATTTTTTTTTGAACAAAAGGAACTAAACATGAGGCAAAGAAGGTGGTTAGAGCTACTGAAAGACTATGACTGTGAAATATTGTACCATCCAGGCAAGGCAAACGTAGTGGCTGACGCTTTAAGTAGAAAAGAAGAATCGACACCCATCCGGATCAAAGCGTGTCAGCTGATTATAACACCAGATTTGATGGGTGAAATAACAAAGGCACAAGATGAAGCACTGTTAGAAAGAAATGTGAAACGGGAAAGAATAGTAGGACAACAAGGGAACTTAAGTGCAAATACATACGGAGTACGAACTAGGTTTGGCCGGATGTGGATACCTAAGATTGGCGAGCTTAGGGCCAAAATACTCGATGAGGCCCATAAGTCTCGTTATTCTATCCACCCCGGGACAAACAAAATGTATCAAGACTTGAAGAAAGAGTACTGGTGGCCTGGCATGAAGAACGATGTGACTGAATACGTGAACCAGTGCTTAACGTGTTCACTAGTTAAGGCCGAGCACCAGAAACCATGTGGTAAAATGCAACCTTTACCAATACCGGAATGGAAGTGGGAGGAGATCACAATGGACTTCATTACCAAGCTACCGCGAACAGCTAAAGGCAATGACACCATTTGGGTGATCGTCGACCGCTTGACAAAGAGTGCTCACTTCTTGCCAATACGTGAGACTTCTTCGTCCGAAAAGCTAGCCGAAGTATTTATCAAAGAAATTGTGAGCAGACATGGTATGCCGCTGTCGATTGTGTCCGACAGGGATACTAGATTCACGTCAAGGTTTTGGAAGAAATTCAATGAAGCGATGGGCACTAGATTGAACATCAGCACCGCCTACCACCCCCAAACCGATGGACAATCGGAAAGGACCATTCAGACCTTGGAGGACATGCTCCGAGCCTGTATCATTGATTTCGGTGGGAGCTGGGATAGCCACCTACCATTGGCAGAATTTTCCTATAACAACAGCTATCACTCAACTATTGACATGCCGCCATTTGAAATGTTGTATGGGAGGAAATGTAGGACCTCGGTTTGTTGGGGGGAAATTGGACAAAAGGATTTTGCGAGTCTCGATGTGGTCAAAGCTACTTCCGAGAAATTTGATCAGATCAAGGCTCGAATGAAAGCCGCAAAGGACAGGCAGAAATCATACGTGGACAAGAGAAGAAGGGATTTAGAGTTTCTGGTAGGGGACATGGTACTGTTAAAGGTATCACCGTGGAAAGGAATCATCCGATTCAGGAAGCGTGGCAAACTGAGTCCAAGGTTTGTCGGACCTTTCAAGATTTTAGCAAGAATGGGTCAAGTTGCTTACAGACTCGACCTACCCGTTGAGCTTAGTGGAATACACCCTACGTTCCACGTGTCTCACTTACGTAAATGCCTAGCCGATGACACAGCTCACATACCTTACGACGAGATCGAGGTGGATAACAGCCTAAATTATGTAGAGGAACCAATAGCCATCCTTGATCGAGCTGAAAAGCGACTACGCAATAAGTCGATCCCTTTAGTCAAAATACAATGTAAGCACAGAAAAGGGTCGGAAGCTACATGGGAAAAAGAAGACGAGATGAGGGGACTATACCCTCAATTGTTTGACGTATAAACAGTTTCGAGGACGAAACCTCTTTAAGGAGGGTAGACTTGTAACATCCCGAAAATAGTAAATAAGTAAATAATAATACGATGGGATTTAAACGTCATAAAGCGAAAGACAGACGGATGGGCTTGGGCTCGACTCTAACGGGCCGAGGGAAGCCCAGGTATAAAAGGGGCAAGACAGCCCATTTGACCATTTCACCTCCATTTCACCAATTCTAGAGAGAGAAAGGGAGCCCGGGTCTAGAGAGAGAAAGTCGACGGATCGTCACGAGATTAGAGGAGCACGTTACAGCCGAACTCGTGAGCAAAACCTCCGAATCAAAACTTCAATCCAGGTAATGATTCATACATAATCTGAGTTTTTGTTCATTTTGGGGTTTCTCGAGTTTTAGCTAAATAGATGATGTTTTTACGGATGAAACTTGATAATAAGCTTAGAAATAGCATCTAGAACGAAAACCGCATGTTTTGATCAAAGAAAATTGTAAGATTGGCACGATCGGGTTTGCATGCAAGAACTTCGGATTTTTGGTCCAAGAACCAGGTCCTGCGCACTTACCAAGTGCGCAGGAGGGAATCTCTGCGTACTTACCAAGTACGCAGGATGCAGACCCTGCGTACTTACCAAGTACGCAGGAGGAAGGCTCCTGCGCACTTGCCAAGTGCGCAAGAGCAAGTCCCTGCGCACTTACTAAGTGCGCAGGCAGCAGACAGTAGGCAGCAGGTTGGTTAAGTAAAGTCAGTAAGTTAAGAATGATTAAACCATTAAAGTCGGGGTTGGGTCTAATGTGTATTTAACTACCTAATCCAGATCGAAAGTGACGATGTTGGACCTTTGTCTAGGACAACCTAGAGTAGCCCATCAGGTGAGTTCTATGTGCCCCTTCTATGTTATGTGCAAATAATTTATAAATGTTTTGGGGCTGAAGTGTATACACTAAGTGAATAAATGTAATGAATGTTAATGTGATCATACGTGGTATACAAACATATATATATACCCAAGTACAAAAATGAATTATGAACAAAGAATGAATCGTATGATTATCAAGAATGAATGAAAAGAATAACATAACGTGTAAGAATGAAATCCTGCTTTATATCTATGTATATATTGCTTGCCAAGTAACAGAAAACGTTATGGACGCTTCAATGATAACGGCTACTTCGGTAGACGGACGACCACTTGACTATTATGTAGCCAGAAAAGGTAAGTCTAGAAAGGTAGACTAAATAAAGGCCACTACGGTGGAGTAAGGCGCTAAATCAATATTCGGCTGTATAATTAGTTTAAGTGGGAAACGGATGCCTTATGGCAGACGGGCGAAATACGGCCTACGACGGTAGGACGGTTGTAAGATTACGGACGGACACAAGTTGCCGGACGGTTGTAAGAATGAAAAATACGGACGGACACTAGTTGCCGGACGGTTGTAAGAATAGGCGGACCATGACGATGAACCGTGGCGCTTGTCTTTGTGACATTCGCAAATAAATGACGGGTTGATCACCCATGAATGAAAAGAAAAGAAAAGGGTGAATGCATATATATGTAGTCACAAAGAAAGATGAAAGAAAAGCAGAAGTTATGAAAGTAAATGAGACGAATGATGTGAATATATATTTATATGTATTTGCGAAGAATGATAAAAGAAAAGCAATTCAAGTCAATGTGTATTTATATATAATTATGCATACTTGTAAAGAAAAGAATGTTTATACCTAATTGTATTAAACTAGAACTCACCAGCGTTAGCTGACTTTTAGTATACATTTCAGGTAAAGGAAGAAAAGGTCGTGCGATGGCGTGAAGGTTACCCGGCACGAGACTGACATCCCACTTTTGTTTTATATGTCTTGGAACAATGTTATGATTTATTTGTAAAGACTTCCGCTGTTATGATTATGTAATTGAATGATGAATGTTTTAAATTTAAGTTCAGTATTTATGACTATGTTTATGAGTAAATCCAACAAGTGAGGTTACCCGGTTTTGGGGCCTTACACTGAAGGAGCCGTTGGACTACTCCGTTGGTTTGAGAAGGTTGAATCAGTGATTGCCATGTGCAACTGCCCCGTGGCTAATCAGGTAAAATTTTTCGCCAGAACTTTGGAGGGCCCGGCTCTCACATGGTGGAACGCCCAGGTCCAAATGTTGGGTCTGGCCATGGCAAATGGACTCTCTTGGGAGGAATTTAAATCAACGATGAAGGAGGAATACTGTCCTCGCGATGAAATCCAGAAGTTAGAGGGAGAGTTTTGGAACCTAAAGATGGAGGGTTCTGAAATTGAACTCTACACCACACGTTCACATGAACTTGCTACTATGTGCCCGCATATGGTAACTCCTGATTACAAGAGAATTGAGCTTTACATTGGAGGTCTAGTGCCTCAAATACAAAGCATGGCTACTTCATCCAATCCTACCACTATCCAACAAACTATCCGACTTGCCCATAAGTTAACCGACCAGGCGGTGACACAAGGGACTCTACCTCCGAGAGGTTCGGTTTCTAAACCCATCGACAATCACAAACGCAAGTTTGATCACCATTCCAACACCCACAACCACTCCAACTCTCACTCCAAAGGACCCCAACCCAACCAACCCCAGTTTAATAAACCGCAGCAGCAGCAACAGCGTAGGTTTGAGCCTACTAAGAACTTCAACCAGTCGACCTCTTCAGGTCAAAACCAGAGTGGTTACGCAGGGAAGTCTCCGAAGTGTAACAAGTGCAACTTCCACCACTTCGGGTTTTGCAATCGTTGCCAGAGGTGCGGCAAAATAGGTCATGCTGCCAAGGATTGTAGGGGTGAGTTACAAGCTAAACAACCTTTTCAACAACCTGGATCCACAAGGGGTTGTTTTGAGTGCGGAAAGGAGGGACATATTCGGAAGAATTTTCCTTAATTGAAGAAAGGGGGTAATGGAAACCACAACCCTAACCAGAATAACAATGGCAATGGTGGTAACAATGGCAATGGTGGAGGAAATGGTGCGAAGGGATGAGCCTTCGTAATAGGATCTGGAGAAGCCCGTTACGATCATAATGTGGTCACCGGTAAGTTTCTCTTAAATAATTACTTTGCTTCTGTCCTTTTTGACACTGGTGCTGATAGAAGTTTTATATCTAAGAAACTTAGTGATATGATAAAAGGAACTCCAACTCTGTTAGAAGCTAAGTATACAATAGAGATAGCTGATGGCCAAATAATTGAGGCAACTCACATTCTTAAGGGATGTAAACTTGAGCTAACTAGACATATATTTGATATCGATCTTATGCCGGTCACTCTTGGTAGTTTTGATGTAATTGTCGGCATGGATTGGTTATCCAAAAACCAAGCCGAAATTATCTGTCGTGAGAAGATTGTTCGTATTCCTCTCCTGAGTGGAGAAACCCTTTCCGTTCAAGGCGAAAGAGTTGGTGCAGTCATGGGCATCATATCTTTTATGAAAGAACAAAAATGCCTTTGAAAGGGGCATACGGCTATTTTGGCTCTCGTTGCTTAGCAGCCATCAGAAGAGAAGAAGATTGAAGATATTCCCATCGTTCGTGAATTCTTGGAAGTATTTCCCGAGGATCTGCCTAGTCTGCCACTGCACCGTCAAGTTGAATTCCAAATTGATTTAGCATCCGGAGCACCACCGATTGCTCGGGCACCTTACAGACTGGCACCCAGTGAATTACAAGAGTTGTCCACTCAATTGCAAGATTTGTTTGATAAAGGTTTCATCCGACCTAGTTCATCGCCGTGGGGAGCTCCGGTACTATTTGTCAAGAAGAAGGACGGAACTTTCCGTATGTGTATTGACTACCGGGAGCTGAATAAAGTCACCATCAAGAACCGCTACCCTTTACCTCCCATAGATGACCTCTTTGATCAACTCCAAGGATCAACTTTCTATTCCAAAATAGATTTTAGGTCCGACTACCATCAGTTAAGAGTCCGAGGAGAGGATATCTCTAAGACTGCATTCAGAACAAGGTACGGCCATTACGAGTTTATGGTCATGCCTTTCGGATTAACCAACGCACCTGCGGTATTCAAGGACCTCATGAACCGTGTGTGTAAGCCTACCTTGACCAATTGGTTATCGTTTTCATCGACGACATTCTCATCTATTCCAAGAACAAGGAAGAACATGAGGAACATCTACGCCTAATTTTGGAATTACTTAAGCGAGAGCAACTGTATGCTAAGTTTTCCAAGTGTGAATTCTGGATCCGGGAAGTTCAGTTTCTAGGGCATGTGGTTAACGAGAAAGGAATACATGTCGACCCATCAAAGATAGAAGCCATCAAGAATTGGGCAGCACCGACGACTCCGACTGAGGTGCGACAATTTCTGGGATTGGCTGGTTATTACCGTCGATTCATCGAAGGTTTTTCAAATATTGCACAACCTCTCACAGCCTTAACCCAAAAAGGTAAAGCCTATAACTAGAGCAATAGCCAAGAGTCAGCATTCCAACATCTTAAACAGAAACTTTGCAGTGCACCTATTCTAGCTATTCCGGAAGGAACCGATGATTTGTAGTGTATTGTGATGCATCTATTCAGGGTCTGGGTTGTGTCTTAATGCAACGCGAAAAGGTGATCGCATACGCTTCATGTCAACTAAAGGTCCACGAGAGAAACAACACCACTCATGACTTAGAGTTGGGAGCCGTAGTTTTCGCACTTAAGATATGGAGACATTACTTGTACGGTACCAAGTGCACCATTACACCGATCACAAGAGTCTTCAGCACATCTTCGAACAGAAAGAGTTGAACACGCGACAACGTCGTTAGGTCGAACTCTTAAACGATTATGACTGTGCGATCCGGTACCACCGGGTAAAGCTAATGTTGTAGTTGAGGCCGTAAGTCGAAAGGAAATGAAACCCAAACGATTTCGAGCATTACAGCTTACTATTCACCCCGGATTACCTGACAAAATCCGTAGTGCTCAACTCGAAGCCCTAAATAAGAAAATCTATCGCTGGAAGGTACACGCGGCATGGAAGCACAACTTGAAGTCAAATCTGATGGTATTCGCTACTTTGCCGAACGAATATGGGTTCTAGTATTCGGAAACCTAAGGGAACTAGTTATGGATGAGTCTCATAAATCTCGTTACTCTATACATCCAGGTTCCGACAAAATGTACCATGATCTAAAGGTACTAGATTAGTGGCCGAAGATGAAGGCCGATATAGCCACCTATGTTAGTAAGTGTCTGACTTGCATGAAGGTCAAAGTTGAATATCAAAAACCATCCGGTCTTCTGCAACAACCAGAAATTCCCATGTGGAAATGGGAACAAATATCCATGACTTCATTACCAAATTACCACGAACTCCTACCGGATGTGATACCATTTGGGTAATTGTTGATCGATTAACAAAGTCCGCTCACTTCTTAGCAATCAAAGAGACCGACTAAATGGATAAGCTTACTCGTACTTACTTGAAAGAAATAGTCTCTCGGCACAGGGTGCCAATCTCTATTATTTCGGATCGTGATGCACGATTCACTTCTCTTTTCTGGCAGTCGTTACATAAAGCTTTAGGTAGGCGTCTAGATATGAGCACAACATACCATCCTCAAACGGATGGCCAAACGGAACGTACAATCCAAACTCTGGAGGACATGCTACGAGCTTGTGTGATCGATTTCGGTAACACTTGGGAGTCTCACCTACCGTTGGTGGAGTTCTCCTACAACAACAGTTATCACACTAGCATCAAGGCAGCTCCATTTGAAGCACTTTATGGACGGAAATGTCGTTCTCTATTTGTTGGACCGAAGTTGGGGATAGTAAACTTACAGGTCCTGAACTTGTATTCGAAACTTCCGAAAAGATCGTTCAAATTAGAAACTGTATGGTGGCGGCTCGTGATCGTCAAAGAGCTATGCCGACAAGCGTCGTAAACCCTTAGAGTTTCAAATAGGTGACATGGTCTTACTCAAAGTCTCACCTTGGAAAGGCGTCATTCGTTTCAGGAAACGAGGCAAACTGAATCCTCGTTATGTTGGACCATTCAAGATAATGAAGAGAGTCGGTCCAGTAGCGTATCAACTGGACCTACTTGAAGGACTTAGTGGTGTACACAACGTCTTTCACGTCTCAAATTTAAAGAAATGCCTAGCAGACGAATCACTCGCAGTTTCTCTTGAGGAACTACACATTGATGAACAGTTATGTTTCATCGAAGAACCCGTGGAAATTATGGATAGGGAAGTCAAAACGTTAAAGCACAGTAAAATCCCTATTGTCAGGGTTCGTTGGAACTCGAAACGCGGACCGAAATTCACATGGGAGCGCGAGGATCAGATGATGCGCAAATATCCTAATCTGTTCAAGCACTCCGCATTCGGGACGAAAATTCTTTCAACTAGGGGATGATATGATAACCCGGGAAACTTTTTTTTTATTATTTAATTTTTGGGACGAAAATTCTTTCAACTAGGGGATGATGTGACAATTCGGACTTTTCCAGGTTAACCCCGTTAACCAATTCCAGTTAAGTCCTAACTTATTTAACAAACCTTAAACCACAGGGACTGTTTCAGTCATTTTCTAAATTAAAACTTTAGGGACTAGTTGTGTCATTAGTCCAAACCCTAATCCTATTGACTTTGAGGTCAAAATACACATAATCATATTCCTATTGTGAGGCCCCAAACCCGGGAGGCCCCACGCGTTGGATTTACTCGTTCACAAACAGTTCTCAAACTAGAATATCAAATAACGCAGCGGAAAATTTCATTTCAAACATAACATTACATCGTTTAACATGCGGAAGCGTAACATTTTCAAATACATGTACATAACAAAAACAACTCGTAACGGGATGCCAGTCTTCATAACATCCGGGTAACTCCTCAAGCCGCCCAGCATCACCATCCATCATCATAACTTCCTTAACCTGAATGTGCATACTAAAAAGGTCAGCTACGCTGGTGAGTTCTAGTTTTAACATAAGTCATTAACATCAAATATTTGCCAAAAACATAACATCATACTTTATTTAATAAAAGCGTACATAAAACATGCAATAACTTAACATCATCAAAACATCGTAGCATAACATCGTAACAATAGTCAATATGAACCGAATCTGCGCCTTCTCGTAACCGTCAAATCCATACATCGCATACCAGCGGATGAACTTAAGGCTCGCTACCTCTAAGTCATCCGTCATCCAGGTCTCCTAAGGCTCGTTACCTCTAGGTGGACCAAACATACGTCTCCTAAGGCTCGTTACCTCTAGGTAGACCATACACACGTCTCCTAAGGCTCGTTACCTCTAGGTAGACCATACACACGTCTCCTAAGGCTCGTTACCTCTAGGAAGACTAAACATACCATAGGCAATATTTCCCCGCAAGGAATAGTACCTTCCATCGGGATCCCGGTAATCCCATGGGCGACCGTCGTCACCCCGTCCTCAACCAGTTGTACAACCGTTAGCCAGCCACAAAGGCCCCCCGTAAGGTAAGGCCAATACATACATACATACATACTCTAGCTCCCGTAGGAACTTGTGGCAGATTCGTTCATTCGTGACTTTCATAAAAACCTTTACCTCGTTTTAGTTAAAGCATTCGTACGTTTTATTAAATAACACTTCATTCGTAAACCTTTCACAACTTCGTTTGGCAAAATATTTTATAAACATCATCTCGTAAACCTCGTTTCGTAAACATCTCATTAACTCGTTTCGTCTTCCCCTTTCGGAAGCATCGTTCATAAACCTCGTTTCGTAAACCTCGTTTCGTATGTATGCACACCAGCCCAAAACATTTAATTAAAACATTAAAAGAAGGGCTTCTAGAACTCACCTTATAAGTTACTCTTGGGTTGTCCTAAACAAAGGTCCAACAACGTCACTTCCGATCTGAATTGATTAATTAAATACACATCAGACCTAAATCCCGACTCTAACGGTTTACTCGTTCTGTTACAGGTGAATACACTGACTTCACTTACTGATGCAGACCTATCGAAACTACTTAGTTTCGACAGGTGCAGGCCCATCGAAACTTCTAGTTTCGATACCTGCAGGCCCCTCGAAACTTCTAGTTTCGACAACTGCAGGTCACTCGAAACTTCTAGTTTCGACAACTGCAGGTCACTCGAAACTTCTAGTTTCGACAACTGCAGGTCACTCGAAACTTCTAGTTTCGACAACTGCAGGTCACTCGAAACTTCTAGTTTCGACAACTGCAGGTCACTCGAAACTTCTAGTTTCGACAACTGCAGGCCACTCGAAACTCTAGTTTCGATACCTGCAGAACTCAGCTATCTTCCCCAAAAACCCTAACTTTCGCATGCAGGTCCGATCTTGTCAAGATCCGGACTTTTTGTATTCAAAACGTGTATTTTCCTTTCGTGATTCCAGATTTATAACCCTTTCCTCATTTGGTTTATAAAAACCCGTCATTTTCACAAAAATACCCGAAAACCCAAAAACGAACAAAAACTCAGATTTGGTTCGGGTGTTACCTGATTTCGAGATTCTGATCCGGAGGTTTTGCTCACGAGTTCAGTAGCAACAAGCTCCTTCAATCTCGGGTCGATCCGCCAACTTTCTCTCTCTACGGTTTCTCTCTCTAGATTCTTGCAAATGAGAGAAATGGTGTGTGTGTTGGCTATTTAAAGGGAGGAAACCCCCCCTTCCTTCAAGTTTGCCGGCCCAACCGGCCCGGCTCGTTACGTCTCGTTCTTTTATCCCGTTCGTCCCGGTTCAACCCGTTATTTAAAATCCTCATTTATTTTGGGATGTTACAAGTCTACCCCCTTACAATAGGTTTCGTCCTCGAAACCTATCATAAGTCAAACAGTTGAGGGTACGACTCCTTCATTTCCGTCTCCGTTTCCCATGTAGCTTCCGATCCCTTCCGGTGCTTCCACTGGACTTTAACCAACCGAATAACCTTATTACGTAAACGCTTCTCTTTCCTGTCTAAGATGGCCACAGGTTCTTCAATGTAGTTAAGGCTGTTGTCGACCTCGATGTCAGTAAGTGGTACGTGAGCCGTTTCATCCGCCAAACACTTTCGCAAGTGTGATACATGGAAGGTAGGATGAATCCCACTTAACTTATCAGGCAATTCCAACCGATAAGCGACTTCACCAACCCGTGCCATAATCCTGAATGGTCCGATAAACCTCGGACTTAACTTTCCTCTCTTCCTGAATCGTATGATTCCCTTCCAGGGCGACACTTTCAACATTACTCTGTCCCCAACATTAAATTCAATAGGCCTTCGTCGTCTATCCGCGTAGGATTTCTGACGATCTTGGGCGGCCTTCATTCGTGCTTTGATCTGATCAAACCTTTCCGACGTTTCTTTTACAACTTCAAGACTTCCCAATTCCTTCTGTCCAATCTCACCCCAACAAACCGGGGTCCTGCATCTTCTCCCATACAACATTTCATAAGGTGGCATGCCTATCGTCGTGTGATGACTGTTGTTGTAGGAGAATTCGGCTAACGGCAGATGACTGTCCCAACTGCCACCGAAGTCGATAATACAGGCACGAAGCATATCCTCCAATGTTTGAATGGTCCTTTCGGACTGACCATCCGTTTGCGGGTGGTATGCCGTGCTGATATTAAGTCTCGTACCCATCGCCTCGTGAAATCTTTTCCAGAACCTCGATGTGAATCGTGTGTCCCGGTCGGATACAATCGTTAAAGGCATCCCGTGCCGTGCTACTACTTCATTAATAAATACTTCTGCTAATCTTTCCGACGAGAACGTCTCGCGAATAGGTAGAAAATGAGCACTCTTCGTTAAACGGTCCACAATTACCCAAATGGTGTCATGACCTTTAGCTGTGCGAGGTAGCTTGGTTATGAAGTCCATTGTAATGTGTTCCCACTTCCATTCCGGTATCTCAAGTGGTTGAATTTTCCCATACGGTTTCTGGTGTTCGGCCTTCACTTGTGAGCAAGTCAAGCACTTGTTTACGTATTTCGTCACTTCGTGTTTCATCCCAGGCCACCAGTATTCCTTCTTCAGATCTTGGTACATTTTGTTGGTACCGGGATGGATAGAGTAACGAGACTTATGAGCCTCATCCAAGATTTTGGTCCTAAGCTCGCCACCCATAGGTATCCATACTCGACCAAAACGTGTCCTAACACCAAGGGTGTTATATTCCAACTTGTCCTGTTGGCCAACCATCCTTTCTTTCTTTATATTTTCTTCCTTCAAAGCTTCATCTTGAGCTCTTTCGATTTCCCTCATCACATCCGATGTTACCACCAACTGGCAAGCTTTCACTCTAATAGGAGTAGGCACATCCTTTCGGCTTAGAGCGTCAGCCACCACGTTTGCCTTTCCAGGATGGTACATTATTTCACAGTCATAGTCCTTCAGGAGTTCCAACCACCTCCTCTGCCTCATATTAAGCTCCTTTTGTTCGAAGAAGTACTTCAAACTTTTGTGGTCGGAGTAAATAGTAAACTTTACCCCGTACAGGTAGTGCCTCCATATTTTCAATGCAAATACGACAGCAGCAAGTTCCAAATCGTGAGTCGGATAGTTGACTTCGTGAACCTTCAGCTGTCGTGATGCGTATGCGATCACTCTTCCACGTTGCATCAGCACACACCCCAACCCCTGACCCGAAGCGTCAGAGTATACCACCAGGTCTTCATTGCCCTCGGGAAGGGCCAAGACTGGAGCTTGGGTCAGCTTTTCTTTTAACTCCTTAAATGCCTCATCCTGCTTCGGACCCCATTCGTACTTTTCTTCCTTTCGTGTCAACTTTGTCAATGGCGAAGCTATTTTCGAGAAATCCTGAATGAATCTCCGATAGTAGCCTGCCAACCCTAAGAAACTGCGGATCTCCGTTGGCGTCTTAGGAATATCCCAGTCCCTTACCGTCGTTATCTTTGCTGGGTCTACCATAATGCCGTTCGGGTTTATGACGTGACCTAGGAATTGGACTTCCCTAAGCCAGAACGCGCATTTGGAGAACTTAGCATACAACTTCTCCTTCTTTAGAGCTTCCAACACTTCCTTCAAATGACAAGCGTGATCACCCTCATTCTTGGAGTAGACGAGGATATCATCAATGAACACAATTACCGATCGGTCCAGCATCGGTCGACACACCCTATTCATCAAATCCATGAACGCTGCGGGGGCGTTCGTCAATCCGAAGGACATTACGCGGAACTCGAAATGTCCATAACGCGTGCGAAACGCGGTTTTCGGTATGTCTTCTTCCCTTACCTTCAACTGATGGTACCCGGACCGAAGGTCGATTTTCGAGAACCAACTTGCGCCTTGCAATTGATCAAACAGGTCATCGATCCTTGGTAAAGGGTACTTGTTCTTTACCGTTCGTTTGTTCAACTCGCGATAATCGATACACATTCTCATCGAACCGTCTTTCTTTTTCACAAACAACACCGGAGCACCCCACGGCGAGATGCTTGGTTGGATAAATCCTTTCTCAAGTAACTCGTCTAGTTGTGCCATTAATTCTTTCATTTCCACTGGTGCTAGTCGATATGGAGCCTTAGCCACGGGCTGGGCATCTGGTACTAAGTCGATTCGAAATTCAATCTCTCTATCGGGTGGTATCCCAGGCAACTCCTCTGGAAACACCTCCGGGTACTCGCGTACCACGGGTACATCGTCCAGTTCTTTCACTTCCTTACACTTGTCAATTACGTATACCAGATAAGCCTCGCATCCGCGCCTCAAGTAATCTGCTGCCTTAATCATCGAGATGACGTTGGGCATCGGGGCATCGCGATCCCCAAGTACTTCCACTTCGCTACCATCCGGAGCCTTGAGTCGGATTATCTTTCGTTTGCATATAATTTGAGCCTCGTTGGCAGTTAACCAATCCATACCTAACACGACATCAAACCCTCCCAAAACCATAACAAATAATCTGACGGGAAATCTATGGCCTTCTATCTTTATCGTGGAATCGTTAACTACTTCGGTTACTCTTGCAATTCTACCCTCAGCGGTTTCTACATTAAAGGCTCGTTCTACTTTACTAACCGTGTACTTTACTCGTTTACAGAAAGTTGCAGATATAAAACTCTTACTGGCACCCGAATCGAATAACACTGAAACAAAAGTGTTGTCAAGGATGAACGTACCTGACGCCACATCGGGGTCATTCCTGGCCTGTTCTTGCGTTAGTGCATACGCTCGAGTCTTCGCTCGGGGCCTTTCCTCCCTCTTCTCTGGGCCTTTCCCTTTCCCGGTCTCGCCCATCCTGGGCTTAGTGCATTCCCGGCTCATGTGGCCGCTCTCCCCACAATTGTAGCATTTGATACCGTTCGGGCATTCTCAGGAGTAGTGCCCGGTCTTGCCACATTTGTAGCACAAATTTGATCCCAACCGGCATTCACCGGCATGCCTTCCCCCACACTTCCCACAGACTGCTAATTCATTTACCCTGGCCCGTTTGTCCTGAGCCCCGAACAACTTCCCACCCGATCGCTTAGCGGGAAAACTCAGCTTTTTCTTAGGCTCTTCAATGGCAACGACATTCAGTGCCAGATCATCAAATACCACGCCGCTCAGTTCTACTACTGAATCGTAGGTAGTAGGGGCGTTTGCCTTAACATATGTGCGGACCTTGTCCGGCAACCCTTGAATATAACAAGCGATCTTTCTTCCTTCAGTAGTGATAAGGTGTGGCACCAGACGTGCCAGTTCATTGAACCGTGTCGTATACTGCCGGTGCGTCATGCTCCCAGCCTTCAAACCCAGAAATTCCCTTTCTACCTTTTCGATCTCATTCCTTGGACAGAAATTCTTGATCACCAAAGTTTTCAAATCATCCCACATCATCGAATCAACCACCTCGTTCCCCTTAGCCTGGCGTACACCTTCCCACCAGTGAGATGCTTCCTCCCTCAAGGAGTTAGCAGCAAACTTCACGACCTGATTCGGTCGACATTCACTCAGACGAATGGCGGCTTCCATACGAATTACCCAGTCAAAAGTAGCCACCGCGTCCTTCTTTCCAGTCAGAACCGGCGGGTCACATACCTTGAATGACTTATAGTCGCAGCCGCGAGCAGGCGGTGCGTTAACGGCCTCAATGTTTGGAATATCAGTTGTCAGTTTAGATCCGCCCTCCTCATTAGCCTTCTTTAGTGCTTCTGCCAGTAGTCCTGGCAAAGAAGCCTTCATCAATTCGGTGAACTCACGTGCCAGAGCCGCTCTTACTTCCGGTTCAAAAGTGAATTGTTGTTCTTCAGCATGAGTCGGCTCAGTCCCGTGCACACTAGCTTCTGGCTCAGTGTGAACACTTCCTTCTTCACTGTACTCCTGGTGATTAGGAGTTCTACCTCGGCCACCACCGGTACGACCACCGGTACGGCCCCCACCACGCTTTCCGTTCCCTCTTCTTGCCATTCCGTTCTACAAGACAAGGAAATCCAATGTCATCACGCTAGTTAACAAATAGAATTCAACAAGCATTGTAAGATGTTAATATACACTGGCCATCTGCAATTAACCATTACACTACCTCTTGATTTCGATTTGACCACCTTTGTGATTTTCATCAGAACCCAAGTCCTAACCTTAACACTTCCTAAGGCATACTATATATGTAAATATATATACACTACCTTCATACCTGATGCTGTGGCTCGAGTTACCCGTACTGGCATCCGCTTTCGGTCCCATTCTCAGTTTAAGTTCAGACACAGGGAGTGTCCAAATCTCTCAAACTATTGCTCTGATACCAACTTGTGAGGCCCCAAACCCGGGAGGCCCCACGCGTTGGATTTACTCGTTCACAAACAGTTCTCAAACTAGAATATCAAATAACGCAGCGGAAAATTTCATTTCAAACATAACATTACATCGTTTAACATGCGGAAGCGTAACATTTTCAAATACATGTACATAACAAAAACAACTCGTAACGGGATGCCAGTCTTCATAACATCCGGGTAACTCCTCAAGCCGCCCAGCATCACCATCCATCATCATAACTTCCTTAACCTGAATGTGCATACTAAAAAGGTCAGCTACGCTGGTGAGTTCTAGTTTTAACATAAGTCATTAACATCAAATATTTGCCAAAAACATAACATCATACTTTATTTAATAAAAGCGTACATAAAACATGCAATAACTTAACATCATCAAAACATCGTAGCATAACATCGTAACAATAGTCAATATGAACCGAATCTGCGCCTTCTCGTAACCGTCAAATCCATACATCGCATACCAGCGGATGAACTTAAGGCTCGCTACCTCTAAGTCATCCGTCATCCAGGTCTCCTAAGGCTCGTTACCTCTAGGTGGACCAAACATACGTCTCCTAAGGCTCGTTACCTCTAGGTAGACCATACACACGTCTCCTAAGGCTCGTTACCTCTAGGTAGACCATACACACGTCTCCTAAGGCTCGTTACCTCTAGGAAGACTAAACATACCATAGGCAATATTTCCCCGCAAGGAATAGTACCTTCCATCGGGATCCCGGTAATCCCATGGGCGACCGTCGTCACCCCGTCCTCAACCAGTTGTACAACCGTTAGCCAGCCACAAAGGCCCCCCGTAAGGTAAGGCCAATACATACATACATACATACTCTAGCTCCCGTAGGAACTTGTGGCAGATTCGTTCATTCGTGACTTTCATAAAAACCTTTACCTCGTTTTAGTTAAAGCATTCGTACGTTTTATTAAATAACACTTCATTCGTAAACCTTTCACAACTTCGTTTGGCAAAATATTTTATAAACATCATCTCGTAAACCTCGTTTCGTAAACATCTCATTAACTCGTTTCGTCTTCCCCTTTCGGAAGCATCGTTCATAAACCTCGTTTCGTAAACCTCGTTTCATAAACCTCGTTTCGTATGTATGCACACCAGCCCAAAACATTTAATTAAAACATTAAAAGAAGGGCTTCTAGAACTCACCTTATAAGTTACTCTTGGGTTGTCCTAAACAAAGGTCCAACAACGTCACTTCCGATCTGAATTGATTAATTAAATACACATCAGACCTAAATCCCGACTCTAACGGTTTACTCGTTCTGTTACAGGTGAATACACTGACTTCACTTACTGATGCAGACCTATCGAAACTACTTAGTTTCGACAGGTGCAGGCCCATCGAAACTTCTAGTTTCGATACCTGCAGGCCCCTCGAAACTTCTAGTTTCGACAACTGCAGGTCACTCGAAACTTCTAGTTTCGACAACTGCAGGTCACTCGAAACTTCTAGTTTCGACAACTGCAGGTCACTCGAAACTTCTAGTTTCGACAACTGCAGGTCACTCGAAACTTCTAGTTTCGACAACTGCAGGTCACTCGAAACTTCTAGTTTCGACAACTGCAGGCCACTCGAAACTCTAGTTTCGATACCTGCAGAACTCAGCTATCTTCCCCAAAAACCCTAACTTTCGCATGCAGGTCCGATCTTGTCAAGATCCGGACTTTTTGTATTCAAAACGTGTATTTTCCTTTCGTGATTCCAGATTTATAACCCTTTCCTCATTTGGTTTATAAAAACCCGTCATTTTCACAAAAATACCCGAAAACCCAAAAACGAACAAAAACTCAGATTTGGTTCGGGTGTTACCTGATTTCGAGATTCTGATCCGGAGGTTTTGCTCACGAGTTCAGTAGCAACAAGCTCCTTCAATCTCGGGTCGATCCGCCAACTTTCTCTCTCTACGGTTTCTCTCTCTAGATTCTTGCAAATGAGAGAAATGGTGTGTGTGTTGGCTATTTAAAGGGAGGAAACCCCCCCTTCCTTCAAGTTTGCCGGCCCAACCGGCCCGGCTCGTTACGTCTCGTTCTTTTATCCCGTTCGTCCCGGTTCAACCCGTTATTTAAAATCCTCATTTATTTTGGGATGTTACACCTATTGACCTTAGAAAGTCAATTAACCAAGTTCTAACCCAAAATTCAAACCACAAGGGTCTTTTCTGCCAATTTTCCAAAATCAAATATAAGAAACCTCGGGGACTAAATCTGTAATTTGACCAAAGTCAATTTAGTTGACTTTTGAAGTCAAACTCGTGACAATCCACCCAAATTCAAATTTGCAAACCAATTCTGTTGAATTTGAAACCGTTATCGCTTGATTAATGTCATTAACGGTCTTAAACATCAATTAAAACATCCATCATTAGCGAATTAAACAGATTAATGGCGAATTGCACAGTAACCATCAACTCCTCATCATGTACTCGTCGAATTCGATTAATTCAATCATTATTCCTGAAATCAAACACTCTGCGCACCATAATCGAGTATCACAGAGCCTGTTCCACATCTCAAATCGATCGGAGAAGTAGCCGGAGCCATCAGGGATCAAAGCAGTCGAAGTCGAAACCTAGTCTAAGCGTACACCATCAATTCTAGCATCTTTCTGGTAAATTCTTACACTAGTAGAATCGTTTTAACCCATTGATTCAAAGACCTATGATTATTGGGGCATACAACATCGATTTGATCACAAACCAGTTCTAGGGTTCATACGATTTACAGTTTAATCGAACCCAACTCTAAACCCTGTTTTAATACAATTAAAGCATACCATTCGATTCATAATCATCTGTATAATGAAAGCCCTCTATCAATTTAATCTGATAACATCGAATTGTTTGTGATCCGGAATCTAGGGTTTGTTCATAATCCGATTTGGGGCTTTCGATCCTAGACACAACCTAAATCAAATTAAACCATATCAGTAGTTTCGAAACACCCTAATCATCGAAAGCCCTATGTTTTCAACAAGATTTAACATCAAATTTAGTCAAATCGATTCTGAGTTCATAACTAGGGTTTCAGTTTTTCAAATAAGGATTTAACTAATTAAAACTCGATGTTTTTGCAATTGAACCCAACCTCAGATTCGCAATGCCTCAATTAGCGAAACCCCTAAGCTATCTTGTTCAATCGAAATCCAAATCGATGGATTTGGATTGGTTCTTGGGCTCGGTTTCGAAAGGGGGGTGGAACACAGAGACTTTGGATGTTAAAACAAATCGATTCGGGTACTTGTTGCGATGACCCTAGCGGGCGGATTGGTTAAGGGAGTGTGTGTGTGGGAGAGACCCGGGTTCGAGACCGGGCTCCCACATCTATTTTTGAACAGTTTTTCTTGTATTATTTTAATATAAAAATCAAACCTTATAATATTATATTATTATATAAATATGTTTTAGCCCGGAAAACAACCCGTAGGCTCGGGTTTGAATTGTTAACCCCTTTTTATATTATTCCCACTTTTATAAATAAAATAGTATTGTTATTATCAAATAAAAATAATATGTTTATATTATTTTCAAACCGTAACTTTGTATAAAATAATATGTTTATATTATTGTGACACCCGACATTTCAGGTCAATATCCGTACACGGTATAAGCAAGTTTATATTATATTTGTTTTCGTGATTTACCTAATTGCATAAATTAGGACATTAAAGCCCAAGAAAAGACGTACATTGTTTCATTTTATATTTTGGTAATTCTAAGAGTTACCGGTTCACATACCCGTATAACTCGTCTAATACAAACGTTAGTAATTAAATTAAATAACCAGCAAAGTATCTAGACATATATATTACACGAACTTTACGTTGGACAATAATTCATTTTTAGACTAAAATATATATATAATACGTAAAAGTAAACTAACGAACTCTTTCGAAGATATTACCTGGTAGCGTCAACTTTAGGTATCTATACCTATAAATAGTCACCTCAACGAATATTACAACCCAAGATTTCAATGCCTTTCGATAACGAGCCATAAACTTAATAAATTTATAATACCGTGGAGAACCTAAACCAAATTAAATTACCATTTGAAACTCTAATTAATATTAATACCCTTAATGAATTAATTAATTAACACTTAAATTTAAATATTAAATATTAGATAAATTAACCCAAACCACTCCCTTGACTTCTCATCTGAAAATCAGAGAAACCCATTCCGCCCCCCCCCCCCCCCCATCTATTCCCAAGATTTCGATATACTTACCATCTCTTGTCATTCACCACTCACTCAAGCACACTCTCTCTTTCTCATTTTCTTACGTCAATTTCCCCATTTTCCTTCAAGTTGAATCCAAGTTTTAGGGCAAAATCCACCATATCTCGGTGTTATAAGAAGAGTTCCAAGTGTTTTTCTCAAGAATCAAGCGAAGGAGTTCAAGACCATTCTCTGTTTCTCTCAAAATCGTCATCTCTGTCCAGAGGTAAAAACTCGATATCATTCATATTATTTTCTTTAAAACTGTAGCTAAACATACAGTTTACTCGAACATAAGAAAAATAACCAGAAAAGTGTTTCGAATTCAAGTTTAAAACATAAAAATATGCAGGACTGATTCTGTCAAAACGAAATGACAGTATCGAAACTATAGTTTCGATGCCTGCTTCTCAATCGAAACTAGGAGTTTCGATACCTATTTGATCGAAACTAGGAGTTTCGATACCTGTTTACTCAATCGAAACTAGGTAGTTTCGATAGCTATTATTCAATCGAAACTAGGAGTTTCGATACCTAGTACTCAATCGAAACTAGGTAGTTTCGATACCTATTGTTCAATCGAAACTAGGTATTTTCGATACCCAGTTTGCTTAATCGAAACTAGGTAGTTTCGACCTCTGTTCTGTTCTGTCCTGTTCAATCGAAACTAGGTAGTTTCGATACCTGGTCATCAGTCCCATTTAGCAGTAACTTAGAACTGTTTTTACAACAAAACAAGTGTTGGAAAACTAAGAAGATATTTAAACAAAAACAACCAGATTTACCAAGTCGGTGAACAATTTGCATATGAGACATTCGGTCATAACACGAATTACCCTTTTGTAATTAGGGTACGAATAGTCAAGTTTGACTGGAACAAATATCGTTACAAGCATACACAAACTTAAGGTGAGTTTCACGGCCCATTTTTACTGTTTTCAATATTTGGGGGAAGAACATACTCATAACTATTTTTATATGATAACAAGAAAACAAGACCCGACCTTTATGTATGCATGAGTTGATACATTTGGAGCTCTTAAAGTCCCATGACCATCATATTTATAACCATTAGCTATAGATTAGCCTGAGATTCTATGGATAGTACTATTGGGTCTGACACCCCCGGTCATGGTTAGTCGCGCTAACCATGGGTCCCTCTGGCCAAATGACCGCATAGTGTTCTAATATTGCTCGTGAGGTACGAGTGAGGGGCAAAACACCTGGTCTTGGTTTGGTTATGCCTCATGTATGTACATATTATTTGTATTCCTAGCTAGTTTACAAATGGGTCAAACATTACTAGTTTTGTTTATCATATTCATTGAAACGTTTTCGTGTAGATGGATCTGCCAATCACTTATACACCAAAGGTTTTGCCATTCGTTTACGTGGAACTGTTTTTATCAATGTTTTCAGGAAAAAATGACTTATTTTATGACTATGACATCATCATATGTTTTCACTGGGAAAACTACTCGTTTTATGACTATGAAGTCATCACATGTTTTCATTGGGAAAACTACTCGTTTTATGACTATGAAGTCAGGCCATGTTTTCATTGGGAAAACTTCTCGTTTTATGACTATGAAGTCATCACATGTTTTCATTGGGAAAACTACTCGTTTTATGACTATGAAGTCAGGCCATGTTTTCATTGGGAAAACTACTCGTTTTATGACTATGAAGTCATCACATGTTTTCATTGGGAAAACTACTCGTTTTATGACTATGAAGTCAGGCCATGTTTTCATTGGGAAAACTACTCGTTTTATGACTATAAAATCATCGGTTGTTTAAGAGGAAAACAACCTTACATTAAACCCGTGTACATATTTTCAATGTTTTCAAGGAAAACAGTTTCGTATCATGGCCATGTACACAATATCAATGTTTTCAAGGAAAATCACTTTACATTGCAATAATCAAACCTGTGAACTCACCAACCTTTGTGTTGACATTTTTAAGTATGTTTTTCAGGTAACCTTTAGCCATGGCGCGGTTGGAATAGGCTAGCTATGTTGGATCAATTCCTAGTAGGTGGAAGGACGTAGAATATCAAGTCTCAAGTCTATCGTTGATCTAGAAGAACTTAGATCATAGTATTACTTAGTTTTAGTAATTGTACATGTAATCAAGTCTTAGAAATCACAATTACCGCTTCCGCTATCGTGTAATGAACCAATCGTTGCAACCTGTATTTATTTATTTATTCATTAAGTAAATAATATTTGGGGGTGTGACAGATTGGTATCAGAGCAATGGTTTTAGCGAATTAGGTTTCCTTAGTGATACCTAGGCTCTAACCGGACTCATTTACGGACCAAGATTTCTAAGACTTGCATCACACTAAAAAAAAAAAAAAAAACACCCAAGACTTGAGCATAGGAATTCCAACCGTTGCCGAACAATTTGTGTAGACTATTAGTGTATGGAATTACACTAGGGTACCATTAGCTACACTAATACAATTACATGGCACATGTAGTGAACACTTAAACACATACAATAATGTGGAAATAATAAACACTTATAACATGTTACTGTTCGGATTACGAGTCAAGAATAGCGAGTACTCAGCATACTGCAACCTTAGTTTATCGAGTTACGAGCTGAGCTTGGACGACGACGGCGGCGATCGTCAGTTATCGATCTTGGTATCACAACAGGCTGAACCCGTACCAGAATCTGTACCTATACCTGCACCACAACTACTCCAGCCATGGAGGCAAGTATCCTCCTAACGTATGTACGGTATAAATACTCTACTTCATAAGTTGTCGGATCGGATGCCTAGACTCTCGCCATGATATATGGCAGGCATGATTGCCCAGACAGAAGGGAATTCAAGGTGAATAAGCAGGACTAAATGGGAGAGAACTCCAAGGGTTAGGAGACCCAGACATACATCAGGATCATGTGGATCCATGCATATATACAGACTTGGAGCATGAGTTGCTCGACACTCATTTGAGGATCTCTGCCCAACACATAGTGCCTGAATTTCTCCATACACATTTTATCTTAAGAGACACTGGTGGTGCCTCTCTACCATTAGCCTCATCCGACAACAGCCATATTCGGCAGGATCATGAGTATTGGTACACATAATTAAGAGTAATCCGATAAAACAATACACACTCCTGTACAAATGTGCAAACGCAATCTAATGATTATTTCAAATCCCTTTTGATTAAAAGCTAGGGATAGAAGGAACACTATAGGGATCAGGCAAGGCAAATTATCATTACGGGTGCACACGTAATCATAATTTGCAGTGCATGGGAACTTTAGTGAGTCTTGCTGTCTAAGCTGATGATCAACCCATGTTCTCAATCACTTGAATAAGGATTGGATCTTAACAAATCAGACTTCTCAATTAGGTGCTCACAAAGCATTCTCCTAGTTTTGGAGGAACGACAGAAATTCAAATTGAATTTAACCAATCCTTAGTAAATCCTGAACGACGAAGGAATTCGCACATTCATTCTTTGAGATTCTACTTGTCAGGAATGCTTCAAATTGAGCGTTACCACAACTAACGCTTACAATAATTGCACAATTATTGTGGGAGATTATGGCATAATCTCAAGATCCATCGTACAATTTAGTCTCACATATACTTGAAATTTTCGTCAGGAGTGCCAGGCACTAACTCCGGTATTGGGGCAGAAAATATTTCTGACCCGCATACACATAGTACCTATGAGGTATTGTGGAAGCTCTATGTGAGACAAATAGCTAATCTGACATTTCAGAATATCGGTCAAACAGGGTTGCTCTCGCAGCCATTGACATTCAATATACCTTTAAGTCTAACTATTCTCTCGGTAATGAATAAGCCGGGGTTGATGCTCAAACGAATGCCAAAGAAACCTAAGTGTGGACTAACGAATATTGTCGCACTAACAGGGAAATGACATGCAAAACTCTTAAAGGAGTCCCAGATGCGGAATTTCATGCTAATCTCATTAGTTCATGATATGCATAAGAGACGTAAGCTCGAGCTATTCACAACAGGCCACTGTCCACAAAGAGTTGAGAAGAATAATTTATTACTCTTTTGTACTCGCACTTCCCCCAAAGTTCATCTTGTTGGATGGAACCCAGATTTAGCCTAGAAGAGAGGTGTGATTGCATCTTTCACTCCTAGTTTTCTATAGTTGGGAAGCTCTAGAGCATCTATTGTTAAGAAATGATCTCTTAGAGTAGGCTCAGTTAGAATACAAAAGTCTCGACGTTCAACACTCATTACCTCAAGTTTATCCTTGTGCTAAGGATTTTGAGGCTATAACCTGAATGAGTGAAATACGTAATGGTAAGTCACCAAAGTACCATTCAAATACTAAGGGAGTGCATACACACTGTATGACTAATAGTTGGCCATCAACCCTTTCTGCCAACTTAATGGGTTGACAAGCCCATAGCCCATTTTGGGGAAAGCACTAATTCGATGAGACCATTCTCACAGTATCACTATTCATTTCCTCACATAGACAGAATGTGAATATTCCAAACAAATATCGAACTTCGCATGGCTTACATACTTTGAAGGTATGGTAGTCGAGACATGAGTTTACATATCAAGACACTACAACCCAAAGGCTAGTCTGCCTCGCAAGGTAGTGCAAGCAAAGGGGTAAAGTGGTGATTAGACTCGACGTTCGCAAATAAGAGCTCCCAAGGAACATCAAATCTTAGCTCCATGAAGGCACATGGAGAGGAAAATCCTAGAAAACATGAAACCTGAAATAAGAGAAAAGTCTTAGTCCGGGAAAATGCTTTCGAAAAGCATAAAAGGGACAAACATAAAGTTGCATTTTCATACTGTTTCATTTCTACCCAATATACAACAAAAACTTGGACACCTCGTCGAGTAATCCTTTCATAAGGCCTATAGTGCGTAGACGAATAGAGAGTATGTGTCAACATGCGCTCAAGATTCGCAGGCACCATTCCTTTCATTACCAGGAATGAGCATCACATAATCCTACCATATTGAGGGTAATCAAATAAAGGGATTCTTGCACGTTTAATATCGTTAGTCGGGGAAGTATTCGCTTTGCTTTCGAATAATGACTACCAAGTAAATGGAATCAAACAATTGAAGCCTAAGTTGGATGATACATATATAATTTGGGTACCAGGTATCGGTAGCCTATGTGGGAGGTTATGGATGAAGTCCATAAGCCCAAGTACTCCGTTCATCCAGAATCGAATGAAACGATAAGGACCCCGAGGAACTCCATTATGTGGCCAAACATGAGAGAAGAAATAGCTATCTATGCTAGGAGATACTTGGCAGTACAAGTAGAATGTTAGGAATCACCCGAGTGATCACAACAAACTCATATTTATCAATGGGAAGGGGAAGAGAATTCCATGGATTTCATTTCAAATCCACCCAGGACACCTAGCGACTATGATACTATATGGTAATCGTCAGTCGTTTGACGAAATTCGCGTATTCCCTACCAATAAAGGAGACAGATAAAAGTAAGAAGCGTGCAAGGCTAAATATTAAGGGAATTAAGGCTAGGCATGGTATGCCAGTTTCCATTTTCTCCAAAAGGGACAGTCGATTCATGTCAAGAACCTAGCAGTCTGTACAAGAAGCCTTGGGCACACGCCTTTACATGAGCACTGCATATCATCCCCAGATGAACGGTTAAAGTAAAAGGACCATCCAAACTTTAAAAGATGTGCTCCGTGCGTGTGTAATCGATTTCAGAGGAAATAGGGATACTCACCGCCGTTGGCTGAGTTTTCATATAATAAAAACTACCATACCAGCATTAAAGCCGCTCCGTTGAGGCTTTGTATGGTTGAAAGTGTCACTCATCACTATGTTGGGCGGAGGTTGGCGAAAAGCATTTGACTGGTCCTGATATTGGCTAGGAAACCACTGACAAGATCGTCGAAATAAAAGATCGTCTGAAAGCCACGTAAGACAGACGAAAGAGAGTTGTGCTAGCAACAGACGAAAGCCATTAAAATTCCAAGTGGGAGACAAAGTCATGTTAAAGGTCTCATCTTAGAAAGGAGTTGCAAGATTTGGCAACCGTGGCAAGCTTAACCCTAGGTACGTTGAACCATTTGAAATTTTGACTAGGGTTGACCCTGTAGCTTACAAGCTCAAACTACCACAAGAACTAAGCAACGTACACGATACATTTCATGTGTCAAATCTCAAAAAGTGTTTGTCCGACGAGACTTTGATCATACCGCCTAATGAAATTCACATTGATGATAAACTTCATTTCATCGAGGAACCGATTGAGATTTCAGATTGGAAAGTTCAAAGGTTGAGACGTAGTCGAATCAAATTGGTTAAAGTACGTTGGAACTCAAAACGTGGTCCTGAGTATACATGGGAACGAGAGGATCAAATGAAAACAAAATACCCCTCCTTGTTTAAGGATACACCAGTTCAAGAAGACACGAATTGAATTTCGGGACGAAATTCTTTTAACATGGGGAGAATGTGACACCCGACATTTCAGGTCAATATCCGTACACGATATAAGCAAGTTTATATTATATTTTTTTTCGTGATTTACCTAATTGCATAAATTAGGACATTAAAGCCCAAGAAAAGCCGTACATTGTTTCATTTTATATTTTGGTAATTGTAGGAGTTACCGGTTCACATACCCGTATAACTCGTCTAATACAAACGTTAGTAATTAAATTAAATAACCAGCAAAGTATCTAGACATATATATTACACGAACTTTACGTTGGACAATAATTCATTTTTAGACTAAAATATATATATAATACGTAAAAGTAAACTAACGAACTCTTTCGAAGATATTACCTGGTAGCGTCAACTTTAGGTATCTATACCTATAAATAGTCACCTCAACGAATATTACAACCCAAGATTTCAATGCCTTTCGATAACGAGCCATAAACTTAATAAATTTATAATACCGTGGAGAACCTAAACCAAATTAAATTACCATTTGAAACTCTAATTAATATTAATACCCTTAATGAATTAATTAATTAACACTTAAATTTAAATATTAAATATTAGATAAATTAACCCAAACCACTCCCTTGACTTCTCAGCCGAAAATCAGAGAAACCCATTCCCCCCCCCCCATCTATTCCCAAGATTTCCATATACTTACCATCTCTTGTCATTCACCACTCACTCAAGCACACTCTCTCTTTCTCATTTTCTTACGGCAATTTCCCCATTTTCCTTCAAGTTGAATACAAGTTTTAGGGCAAAATCCACCATATCTCGGTGTTATAAGAAGAGTTCCAAGTGTTTTTCTCAAGAATCAAGCGAAGGAGTTCAAGACCATTCTCTGTTTCTCTCAAAATCGTCATCTCTGTCCAGAGGTAAAAACTCGATATCATTCATATTATTTTCTTTAAAACTGTAGCTAAACATACAGTTTACTCGAACGTAAGAAAAATAACCAGAAAAGTGTGTCGAATTCAAGTTTAAAACATAAAAATATGCAGGACTGATTCTGTCAAAACGAAATGACAGTATCGAAACTATAGTTTCGATGCCTGCTTCTCAATCGAAACTAGGAGTTTCGATACCTATTTGATCGAAACTAGGAGTTTCGATACCTGTTTACTCAATCGAAACTAGGTAGTTTCGATAGCTATTATTCAATCGAAACTAGGAGTTTCGATACCTAGTACTCAATTGAAACTAGGTAGTTTCGATACCTATTGTTCAATCAAAACTAGGTATTTTCGATACCCAGTTTGCTTAATCGAAACTAGGTAGTTTCGACCTCTGTTCTGTTCTGTCATGTTCAATCGAAACTAGGTAGTTTCGATACCTGGTCATCAGTCCCATTTAGCAGTAACTTAGAACTGTTTTTACAATAAAACAAGTGTTGGAAAACTAAGAAGATATTTAAACAAAAACAACCAGATTTACCAAGTCGGTGAACAATTTGCATATGAGACATTCGGTCATAACACGAATTACCCTTTTGTAATTAGGGTACGAATAGTCAAGTTTGACTGGAACAAATATCGTTACAAGCATACACAAACTTAAGGTGAGTTTCACGGCCCCTTTTTACTGTTTTCAATATTTGGGGGAAGAACATACTCATAACTATTTTTATATGATAACAAGAAAACAAGACCCGACCTTTATGTATGCATGAGTTGATACATTTGGAGCTCTTAAAGTCCCATGACCATCATATTTATAACCATTAGTTATAGATTAGCCTAAGATTCTATGGATAGTACTATTGGGTCTGACACCCCCGGTCATGGTTAGTCGCGCTAACCATGGGTCCCTCTGGCCAAATGACCGCATAGTGTTCTAATATTGCTCGTGAGGTACGAGTGAGGGGCAAAACACCTGGTCTTGGTTTGGTTATGCCTCATGTATGTACATATTATTTGTATTCCTAGCTAGTTTACAAATGGGTCAAACATTACTTGTTTTGTTTATCATATTCATTGAAACGTTTTCGTGCAGATGGATCTGCCAATCACTTATACACCAAAGGTTTTGCCATTCGTTTACGTGGAACTGTTTTTATCAATGTTTTCAGGAAAAATGACTTATTTTATGACTATGACGTCATCATATGTTTTCACTGGGAAAACTACTCGTTTTATGACTATGAAGTCATCACATGTTTTCATTGGGAAAACTACTCGTTTTATGACTATGAAGTCAGGCCATGTTTTCATTGGGAAATCTACTCGTTTTATGACTATGAAGTCATCACATGTTTTCATTGGGAAAACTACTCGTTTTATGACTATGAAGTCAGGCCATGTTTTCATTGGGAAAACTACTCGTTTTATGACTATGAAGTCATCACATGTTTTCATTGGGAAAACTACTCGTTTTATGACTATGAAGTCAGGCCATGTTTTCATTGGGAAAACTACTCGTTTTATGACTATAAAATCATCGGTTGTTTAAGAGGAAAACAACCTTACATTAAACCCGTGTACATATTTTCAATGTTTTCAAGGAAAACAGTTTCGTATCATGGCCATGTACACAATATCAATGTTTTCAAGGAAAATCACTTTACATTGCAACAATCAAACCTGTGAACTCACCAACCTTTGTGTTGACATTTTTAAGTATGTTTTTCAGGTAACCTTTAGCCATGGCGCGGTTGGAATAGGCTAGCTATGTTGGATCAATTCCTAGTAGGTGGAAGGACGTAGAATATCAAGTCTCAAGTCTATCGTTGATCTAGAAGAACTTAGATCATAGTATTACTTAGTTTTAGTAATTGTACATGTAATCAAGTCTTAGAAATCACAATTACCGCTTCCGCTATCGTGTAATGAACCAATCGTTGCAACCTGTATTTATTTATTTATTCATTAAGTAAATAATATTTGGGGGTGTGACAATTATTTTCAAACCGTGACTCGTATTATTAAATAATATATATTTATATTATTTCGAATCATATTATAACATCGTGTATCGGTTGAGATTAAAAAAAATAATATAATTAGTTATATTATTTATTCGTGTATATATATATATTATTATTTTCTTAATTTTCGTGAATGACAAAACACCCGATTATATTTATTATTATTTTTATCATTCGTCGCGTAAAGTAATTATAATTTGATTATTTAAGAAATTTCTAACTCCGTGGACACGTTCGTCCACTCTTGAATATTAGAGCGTTTCGTTAAGACGTTTCACATTCCATGTCGCTGTCACAATTCCCATTTTTATCCCTAATTTATGTGTTTATAATTTTAGGGCATTTGTAAGTCGTTTGAGACTTACACACTTGGTTCCAACTTATCCTTTGTGTGATACTACCTACAACGCAACGCAGGTGAGTTTTCACGGCCCCTTTTTACTGTTTTAACTTGGGGGAGAAAACATGATCAAATAATTTTGGGATTTTGTAATTCGTATGATATTAATGTTAAAACTAAGCGTAACACGCTATCACAGAAAGTACTCAACTTATATCGGACCGTTAATATGGATCTTAGCGAGGTAATATTTAGTAGTACTAATGGGTTTGACAAATCCCACCCGCGTTAGTCGCGCTAACTCGGTTAGAGATCGAACGGGTGAAATGTTAGCCTACTCACACCGCTAGTGTTGATAGACCTGGCAGGAGGCAATAAACAAACAGTCAGCTTCGGTTACAAGCGTTTGAGTTAAACATGAGCATAGGTTAGCTACCTATAGATACATACTGAATGAACATAAATCTGGTAAACGCTTATTTACATATATTGAAACCTGTGAACTCACCAACCTCGTGTTGACATATTTTTCTTACATGTTTTCTCAGGTCGCTAAGATAAGACACAGGTACACGTTAGGGCATGCATGGGATTCAACTACTTTGATTATGCCTTATTTATATTTGTTTGGATTATTCTATTGTACTTGTTTTGGTTGGACGTTTTGGACTTTTTTTGGACTTTTGGACTTTGGTTTTGGGCGCGTGTGTTTTGCGCATTTACTTTCTTTACGCTTCCGCATTGATACTCTGATTTGAATGATATTTTCATTTTGAGTCCCATGTAGAGTCGTTCAAAGTAACTAATGTCTGAGATCCTGGTTCGTCACTTATCAAACGGTAAAACTCCGTTAGTTGAAATTGGGGGGGTGACAATATTAACAGTTCGATATGAGGACTTAAAGGATAATGTGTACGCACAGTCATACAAGTGATATCATATATGAAATACAAAAATCAAAAGCATTTACGACATGTTTTCTCCCCAGCTTAAAAAAACAGTAAAAAAGGGTCGTGAAAACTCACCTGAGTAGCGTAGGCAGTATCACACAAGAGATAAGTTGGAATCACGAGTGTAAGTCTCAAACGACTTACGAATGCCATAAAATTATAAACACATAAATTAGAGACAAGTTGAGATTGATGACACGGAAGATTGAACGTCCTAAGGAAAAACTCTAATGATTAAGAGTAGACTAACGTGTCTACGAGAATAAGAATTCTTTAATTAATAATTAAGATGTAAACGTTACGCGACGGATGACAAAATAATATAATAATTATATTCGAGCGATTTCGTCATTACATAATGGCCTACGAAAATAATATAATACATATATTATTACAATAATTAATTATGCGATAAAATAATAAAATTATTATTTTATTCGAAGATAATAACGAGTGTAAAATATTATAAATAACTACATTATTTATTATTTTAAAACGTTACACGAAACTAGTAACGAGACGAAATAATATAAAATATATATATTATTTTATACTAGGAGTCACGGGTATAAATATATTATTTTATACGAGGTTATGGCTTGAAAACAATATAAGTATACTATTTTTTTAAAAGTGGGATTAATAATGAAAATAAAACATAAATCCAAACCCGAGCATATGGGTGGTTCCCCGGGCTAAAACATATTAATATAATATTATAATAATATAGGGTTTGATTTTTAATAATTTAATATAACCAAAAGTGCCTCAAAAATAAAATGTGGGAGCCCGGTCTCGAACCCGAGTCTCTCCCACACACGCACGCAGCTTTAACCAGTCCCGCCCGCTAGGGTATCGCATACAAACCCGGTTCCAATTGGTTTTAACATACAAGTTCAGCTTGATCTTCCTCCATATCACGATCCGATCGAAACCAGCCCCAATTCCCACGAATCTGATAACGATCGATCAAAGTGACCTAGGGGTTTTGTTAATCGGGTTAATACGCATCTGCGCTTGTATTTAATTGCAAAACTAACAAGTTTATGATCGTTTAATTTTTGATTCAAAAGGCCGAAAACCCTCGATTTGATCCCGAATCGATTTGACCGATTCTGATATTGAAAGGTGTTGGATTCATAGGGTTTTTGTTAATTTGATGATTGCGAATCTGTTGGTGTAGTTTAATTTCATTTAAAATGAGTACTGGTATGAATTCGCTTAACCAGAAAGCCATAAGAACCCTAGGTTCGATCCGGTTTCGATTAGATGATAAAACCCATAGATTTCGTAGGGCTTTTAGTGTAGACATCAAGACGAGTCTACTGATGCGTTCAATTTCTGTAATCCGTATCGAAATGATAGGGTTCGACTAAACCGAAGTCGTATGAACCCTAGGTATCGGATCATGATGAATCCGATAATGGAAACCAAAATTAAGATAGGGCTTCCGATATACAGAGGATTGCGAAGCTAATAATGTATATTAATTGGATTTAAATAGAGTCTAGGGTGTTGATCGATTAAACTGGTTTACTATGAACCCTAGAATCTGGTTTGAGTCGAATTCGATAATGTAAGCCCTAATTTGGTTAGGGCTTTCATATATGAGATGGAAACGAAGCTGAAGGTGTAATCAATTACCTGAATTGATATCGGATTGATAGAGTTCGACTAGAACAGGTTCCGGCTGCAACTAGTTGGTCTCCGGCGGCTTCTGTTGTGATTCTGACGAGTTTGATGTGTGCAAATGCTTCAACAGCGTTCTAATGAAGTGCGCAGGAGTTCGATTTGTGAGATTAACAACAAATTTAGATGAATTTAATGTTCAATATGATCGTGGTCGACGGTTTCAGTTTAATGCTCATTATTCGAGCTTAATTCGATGTAATGACGATGGTTAAAGCATTGATTAGGTTCGTTAATGGACTGGTCGTGCATTTAAGTTACTAATTCGAGCAATTCGGTTATGGATTACGAATTTTGGTTCAAGAACTCGCGATTTTGACTTTGCAAGTAAACAAATTGAGTATGATTGAAAATGGCAGGACTAGTCCCTGTAGTTTCATGTGAATTGGAGTTTAGGTATTGGCAGGAAAGGTCCCTCAAGTTTGGATGGAGTTAGAAACATGGATAATTGACTTAAACAGTCAACAGAATACAATTTTGACCTTAAACAGTCAACAAAATTGTTGAAGGGTATTACACAACTAGTCCTTGGAGTTTAAGTTTGGATTATTGATAGAATTAGTCCCTGAAGTTTGAAATAAGGTAATTAGGTTAACTTGAATTGGATTTTGTTAACGGAGTTAACTGGAAAAGTCCGGATTGTCACATCATCCCCTAGTTGAAAGAATTTTCGTCCCGAAAATTAAATAATAAAATTTTTTTTTTGGATGTCACATGATCCCCTAGTTGAAAGAATTTTCGTCCCGAAAATTAGAATAGTACCTTAAGAGTTTGAAGTGGATTGCTTGAACAGATGAGGATACTTGCGCATCATCTGGTCCTCGCACTCTCAAGTGAATTCCGGTCCGCGCTGCGAGTTCCAACGGACTCTGACAATAGGGATTTTACTGCGTTTTAACGTTTTGACTTCCCTATCCATAATTTCCACGGGTTCTTCGATGAAACGTAACTGTTCATCAATGTGTAGTTCCTCAAGAGGGACCGCGAGTGACTCGTCTGCTAGACATTTCTTTAAGTTTGAGATGTGAAAGACGTTGTGTACACCACTAAGTCCTTCAGGTAAGTCCAGTTGATACGCTACTGGCTCGATTCTCTTTACTATCTTGAATGGTCCAACATAACGAGGATTCAGCTTGCCCCGTTTCCCAAAAGGAATGACACCCTTCAATGTGAGACTTTTAATAAGACCATATCCCCTACTTGAAATTCTAACGGTTTACGACGCTTATCGGCATAGCTCTTTTGACGATTACGAGCTGCTGCCATACGGTTTCTAATTTGAACGATTTTCTCGGAAGTTTCAAGTACGAGCTCAGGACCTGTAAGTTGACTATCCCCAACTTCGGCCCAACAAATAGGAGAACGACATTTCCGTCCATATTGTGCTTCAAATGGAGCTGCTTTGATGCTAGTGTGATAACTGTTGTTGTAGGAGAACTCCACCAACGGTAGGTGAGACTCCTAGGTGTTACCGAAGTCAATCACACAAGCTCGTAGCATATCCTCCAGAGTTTGAATAGTATGATCTGTCTGGCCATCAGTTTGAGGATGGTATGCTGTGCTCATATCTAGACGTGTGCCTAAAGCTTTATGTAACGATTGCCAGAAACAAGAGGTGAATCGTGCATAATGATCCGAGATGATAGAGATTGGCACCCCGTGCCGAGAGACTACTTCTTTTAAGTAAATACGAGTAAGCTTATCCATTTTGTCGGTTTCCTTGATTGCTAAGAAGTGAGCGGACTTTGTTAAACGATCCACGATTACCCAAATGGTATCATATCCGGTAGGAGTTCGTGGCAATTTTATGATAAAGTCCATGGATATCTATTCCCATTTCCACATGGGAATCTCTAGTTCCTGGAGTAGAAGGATTTTGATATTCAACTTTGACCTTCACGCAAGTCAGGCACTTGCTCACATAGGTGGCTA
Source organism: Smallanthus sonchifolius (assembly GCA_023525975.1). Lineage (NCBI taxonomy): Eukaryota > Viridiplantae > Streptophyta > Magnoliopsida > Asterales > Asteraceae > Smallanthus > Smallanthus sonchifolius. Next base: position 34,550,952 of record CM042045.1, read on the forward strand.
TATCGGCCTTCATCTTTGGCCACCATTACAGCACCTTTATGTCATGATACATCTTGTCGGAACCTGGATGAATAGAGTAACGAGATTTATGAGCTTCATCCATGACTAGTTCCCTTAAATTTCCGAATACTTGAACCCATATTCGCTCGACGAAGTAGCGAATACCGTCAGACTTGACCTTGAGTTGTGCTTCGATACCGCGTGTACCTTCCAGTGGTAGGTTTTCCTCTTTCAAGGCTTCCAGTTGAGCACTACGAATTTTGTCAGGTAATTCGGGTTGAATGGTAAGCTGTAATGCTCGAACTCGTTTGGGCTTGGTTTCCTTTTGACTTAGGGCATCAGCTACAATGTTAGCCTTACCCGGGTGATACCGGATTGCACGGTCATAATCATTCAAGAGATCGACCTAGCTCTTTCTGCTCGAAGATATGCTGAAGACTCTTATGTTCGGTATAGATAGTGCACTTGGTACCGTATAAGTAGTGTCTCCATATCTTAAGTGCGAAAAATACGGCTACCAACTCTAGATCATGAGTGGTGTAGATTTTCTCGTGAATCTTTAGTTGACGCGAAGCATATGCAATCACCTTTTCTCGTTGCATTAATACAACCCAAACCCTGAATAGATGCGTCGCAATACACCACGAAATCATCCGTACCCTCCGAAAGAGCTAGGATAGGTGCACTGCAAAGTTTCTGCTTAAGATGTTGGAATGCTGACTCTTGGTTATCGCCCCAGTTATAGGCTTTACCCTTCTGAGTTAAGGCAGTGAGAGGTTGTGCAATTTTTGAAAATCCTTCGATGAATCGACGGTAGTAACCAGCCAATCCCAGAAATTGTCGCACCTCAGTCGGAGTCGTCGGTGCTGACCAATTCTTGATGGCTTCAATCTTTGATGGATCGACATGTATTCCTTTCTCGTTAACCACATGTCCTAAGAATTGAACTTCCCGGATCCAGAATTCACACTTGTAAAACTTAGCATACAGCTGCTCCTTTTTAAGTAATTCTAGGATTAAACGTAGATGTACCTCATGTTCCTCCTTGTTCTTGGAATAAATGAGAATGTCGTTGATGAAAACGATGACGAATTGATCAAGGTATGGCTTACACACACGGTTCATGAGGTCCATGAATACCACAGGTGCGTTGGTTAATCCGAAAGGCATGACCATAAACTCATAGTGGTCGTACCTTGTCCTGAAATCAGTCTTAGAGATATCTTCATCTCGGACTCTCAATTGGTGGTAACCGGACCTAAGATCTATCATGGAATAGAAACTTGATCCTTGGAGTTGATCAAAGAGATCATCTATACGGGGCAGAGGATAACGGTTCTTGATTGTCACTTTATTATACGAAAAGTCCCGTCCTTCTTCTTGACAAACAGGACTGGAGCTCCCCATGGCGATGAGCTAGGTCAGATGAAACCTTTATCCAACAATTCCTGTAACTGAGTAGATAGCTCTTGCAATTTACTAGGTGCCAGTCTGTAAGGTGCCCGAGCGATCGGTGCCGCTCCGGGTGCCAGATCGATTTGAAATTCAACTTGGCGGTGTGGTGGCAGACCAGGCAAATCTTCGGGAAATACTTCCAGAAAATCACGAACGATGGGAATATCATCAATCTTCTTCTCTTCTGAGGGATGCTCAACAACGAGAGCCAAAATAGCAGTATGCCCTTTTCGAAGGCATTTCTGTGCTTTCATAAAGGATATGATGCCCATGACTGCACCAACTTTTTCGCCCTGAACGGAAAGGGTTTATCCACTCGGGAGAGGAATGCGAACAATTTTCTCACGACAGATGATTTCGGCTTGGTTTTTAGATAACCAATCCATGTCGACAATTACATCAAAACAACCAAGCGTGACCGGCATAAGGTCGATATCAAGTATATGACTAGCTAGTTCAAGCTTACAACCCTTAAGAATGTGGGTTGCTTCAATTATTTGGCCATCAGCTATCTCTATTATATACTTAGTTTCTAACAGAGTTGGGGTCCATTTTATCATATCACTAAGCTTCTTAGATATAAAACTCCTATCAGCACTGGTATCAAATAGAACAGAAGCAAAGTAATCATTTAAGAGAAACTTACCGGTGACCACATTATGATCATAACGAGCTTCTCCAGATCCTAGCACGAAAGCTCGTCCTTTCGCACCATTCCTTCCATTATTGGCATTATTGCCACCATTGTTGTTGCCTTGATTGTTTTTGTTACCATTGTTACCCTGGTTATTGCCGTTACCATTACCATTTCCATTCCCATTTCCATTACCATTCCTCTTCGACTGAGGAAAATCCCTCTGAATATGTCCCTCCTTGCCGCATTGAAAACATCCCCTTGTGGACCCTTGCGGTCAGAATGATTGCTTATTCTGAAGATCAACTCTACAATCTTTTGCAGTGTGGCCCATCTTGCCACACCATTGAGAACGGTTACAAGCACCGACGTGATGATAATTGCACTTGTTGCACTTGGGGGCTCTCCCCGCATCACTACCTTGATTTTGACTTGAGGAGGTCGTCTGATTGAAATTCTTAGCAGGCTCAAACTTTGGCTGCTGCTGCTGGGGTTGATTGAACTGGGGTCCTTTGGAGTTAGAGTGAGTGTTGGAGTGGTGATCGAACTTGCGTTTATGATTGTCGATGGATTTAGAGACCGAACCTCTCGGGGGTAAAGTCCCTTGAGTCACCGCCTGATCGGTTAGCTTGTGGGCTAGTCGGATCGTTTGCTGGATGGTAGTAAGGTTGGACGAAGTAACCATAGTTTGAATTTGAAGAACTAGACCTCCAATATACAACTCAATTCTCTTGTAGTCTGGAGTCGCCATATGTGGGCACATGGTAGCGAGCTCATGGGAGCGTGTGGTGTACAACTCAATTTCAGAACCTTCCATTTTCAGGTTCCAAAATTCACCTTCCAACTTCTGAATTTCATCACGTGGACAGTACTCCTCCTTCATCATCGTCTTAAACTCCTCCCACGGGAGTCCATTTACCATGGCCAGACCCAATATCTGGACCTGGGCGTTCCACCACGTGAGAGCCGGGCCCTCCAAAGTTCCAGCAGCGAACTTGACCCGATTGGCCACTGGGCAGTTGCACATGGCAATCACCGATTCTACCTTTTCGAACCACCGGAGTAGTCCGACAGCTCCTTCGGCTCCACTAAAGGAGTGGGGATTACAGTCCATAAATGTCTTGCTGATTCTGTTGACTTGGATTTAGAAGCATAATATAGGGTTGGGATTATAGAGCTTAGGAAAGGCGCTTTAAGAGATGAATTGACCTCATTAGTCAATAGTTAAATCATTTACCTGCAGCGTTCTGTGCTGCGAGAGCCTTTGCCACACTATCTTTGATTAGTGCCGCCAGCTCAGCTGCTGTCATGTTGATGGTACCACAGCCACCAGCACGACCTCCACGTCCTCTTCCCGACATGATTCTTCACATTTACAAATACAAAACAATGAGAAATATATCGCATATTAAACATTGTTTATGTACAAGTAATAAAATACGACATCTAACATTTAGAAAATTAAATAAATTATAAGGCTACAAAATAAATAACTCAAACATTAAACTTCTCATGCTTTTATTGAATGGGAACAAAATTACCCATTTAGGTTTGAAAAGAGAAAATAACATAAGCAAAACATGAATGAAAAGGAAAGATAGAATAGAAAGATCATCAAGCGTCTTCGTCATCGGAAAAAACGTATGATTGTGCATCGTCGATCTCCACCGGTTCCTCCTCGGGTGGCTCCTCCTTCAAGGGCTCATCCTCGAAGGGATCCTACTCTAAAGGCTCCTCTTCGTCGTCCAAAAGTGGAATGTCTTCCGGAAATAGGGCTGCTTGCAGTTGGGCTTCTAAGTGAGTCACTCTCCCTTGAAGTCCTTCAGCAACATGGTCTGCTACTTGCAGCTAGGCTTCCAGATTAGCCACTCTCTCCAGAATCCCTCCTACATCCTGGTCCGAGGTGGCCACCCTCGTCTCCAAATGCGTAACCCGATCTACCAAAACGTTATGGACCTGGCCCGTCACTGCTAGCTCATCAGTCAAAAGCTCAATTCCTACCTTGTTCTCCTCTATTTGTGTCTCTCGCTGCAGAATGTCAGGTATCTCTTGATTCAGACTCTCGCTGCGGAAACGTCGGGGCGGGACATGTAGACTGTTCATAAGCACAAGGTCGACTAAATTGTAATATATTAAATCCATTTCCATTCAAACAAACATGAATCAATTCCAAAGTAAATAAATGAAATACCAAAGTACAATCAAACCTTTGTAACTAGCATGCAAATTGTGTTGTCGGTAACAATCACCCCAATCTGGGTGGGTTTGTCAGACTCAATAGATCTATCATTGTTTACCGTCGGCTTGAATAGTTAATGATTGCACATAAATTGCACACAAAAGTTAGCACAACTAGCACTCAGGCATAAAGCTCAAATTGCACACATGAATGTAAAGAGGATTTGTATTTGTGTAGTTTGTGTAAATGTAAACAATAGTTTGTATATTGTTCATGTTCCACCCCAAAAAGTGTAAAAGAGTAAAAGGGGCTATGTAATACTCACTTGATTAAAAGTCGTAGCTAACACGAGAGACTAGATAGTAACGAGATCCTTGTAATGCACAACGTTAACTTAGAGTGTAATATGTATTGAATTAATAGTGTGCATAATAGTCTATCTCTAAGTCTAGTATTGAATTGGATGTGTGTCTAGGGAATTGAAGTTGTAGGTGTTAGTGGTTTGTACTTGAATGGTGTTGTATAAAAATTAAGGTTTGAGTTTGGAATAACTAAATAACTAAAAATTATTATTCATTCATTTAGTTATGAAAAATAATGTTTAAATATAAATTAAATGGATAATTGTTGCTTTGTTTATTTATTTATAAAAATATGTACTTAGTCATTTAGTGATAATGACGTACCGAGCGTCTTATATTAAATATAGATTTACTAAATAACTTTTGTAAATCTATTTTTATAAATATGTGTAAATATAATTTTGTAGATTTAAATGTATAACTTCTATTTATTTTAGAAATAGGCATTCGATCTTTTTAAATAAGGTTAATATAAATCTTTATAAAATCAATTATTTTTATTTGAAAATTCATTTGGAGTGCTTACTGATTTTAAAATATAAATTTTAGTATTCTGCCAAGATTTTCTCACACACACGACCGTGCTTGGGACAAGGCACGATCATGCAAGGACAACGGGCGCGACCGTGCTAGTCAGGGCGCGACCGTGTTGATCAAACTGAAGATATAACTAAGCTGTTCACTAGGCACGACCGTGTCTGGGCCAGGCACGACCGTGTCTAGGGTTCAGAGGCACGACCAAGTCTAGCCAAGGGGCACGACCGGGTCTGAGTGTGTGAGGCATGATCGTGTTTGGAGTGGCACGACTGTGGCTATATGTAGCACGACTGCGCTAGGAGATTAGCGCGACCGTTTATGTCCAAACCAGAAACAAATTTCTCAAATCTTATGATATTAATGTTGGAAATCATAGGGTTTTTAATGAGTAGTCTATTGTGGATTTAACCATATAAATTAATTGGATTGTAACACTGTCTAGCATGGTTATTGATTAAACTAAAAACGTATGAACCCTAGATTCGGGTTCATGATAAATTCTCCATTGTAAGCCCAAATCAGGTTGGGGCTTTTGACCTATAGATTGAAACGAAAGTGTAGGAGGTTTCAATTACCCGGAAAGATGATGAATCGATGGTGCTCGATTGTGATGTGTTCCGGCTTGAATTCCGGCGACTCCGACTTCGTCTCCGGACAAACTGGAATATGCGAGAGCTTGACAGAGGTTCGTACGAGGTGTGGGAGTAGTTTGTTTGCACAGAAACAATTCCAAATGATCGGATTTGAGTGGTATGATAATGAGGTCGGCGGTTTTGAAATGAATACCCATAACGGAGTTTAATTCGAGATAATGCGGGTGTTTAAGACCTCAATAATGGTCGTTAATAGTTGAGACGTGTAGAACGGTTACGGAATCGAACGAATTTAGAATTAAAGACTGTTTTTACATTTCAGCTGACAAAAGGCGCGACCGTGTCAATAAGAGGCGCGACCGTGCCAAGTCACCGGGCGCGACCGTTCCGAAGCAAGGCGCGCGACCGTGCCAAGGCACTTGACGCGACCGTGCCAGAACGAGGCGCGACCGTGCCTATTAGGGTTTCTTGTTAATTTATAAAATCAGTCCTTGCAAATTTCTGTTTTGATAGATTTGTATAAATATGAACATATGTAGAATTTAATAGGATATACACGTGTAAAATTTGCGGGTTTGCATTGGAACATAGTATTTAATTGTTGGTACGAATAGAACAAGTCAGTGTACTAGAATTGGGTTTGAAATGTATCACATTGAACTGAAATACAGATAATGAAAATCAGAAATGTTACAGTATCCCCATGTTGAGGGAATTTCGTCCCGAAATTTAGCTAGTGGAGGCGACGGCATCAGCGAAGAGATGGGAGTACTTGAGCTTCATTTGGTCCTCACATTCCCAAGTAAACTCAGGACTACGTTTTGATTCCCAATGAACTTTGATAATAGGGATACGACTTCGCTTGTGCTGCTTGATCTCACGATCCATGATTTCTACCGGTCCCTCAACGAAGCGCATCGTTTCGTCAATGTGCACGTCGTCAAGAGGTATGTGGAGGTTCTCATCAGCAAGACATTTCTTCAGATTAGACACATGAAATGTAGGATGCACATTGCCAAGTGATGGAGGCAAGTCGAGTTTGTAAGCCACTTTCTCAATCCTTTCTAGGATCTTGAATGGACCCACATAGCGAGGTGTTCACTTGCTTTTCTTTCCAAAGTGGATTACACCCTTCCACGGGGACACCTTTAGAAGAACAAGGTCACCGACTTGGAATTCCAAGGGTTTTCGTCGTTTGTCGGCATAACTCTTTTGCCGACTTCTCGCTACTCGAATGTTGTCACGGATTTGGATAATCTTGTCGAATGTTTATTAAATCAGGCAGGAGGTGAGAGTTTTGGATTCTCGGTGAGTTTTGACTGTTAGATCTTGGGAAGTGTAACCGTTGACATAGCTTAGGCCTGATACTCAAGGTCGGATATGAATGATGATAATGAATTTAGTTTTTAAAATGAACTTAAGGAGGAGATCGTCAAATAATAATTTGGATTCTAAAGGTGGAATGCATTACTTGGAATGAATTTGATGGGTTCTTGATAATTAGGGTTTGTGTAAGATGTAGTCTAATATACTTAAATTTGGCAGCGGGTAAAAGATTTCAAAAACATTAGTCTGGGTCAAAACTTCACGTGACATGAGCAACGCTACTTTTGATAATATTATAGGACACTTATATATAAGAAGTACCCTCGGCGTATCCACCATGCCCTTGTCATATCACATTAGTCTCGTTGTTACATATCATGATAAGTTTTAGGTCACAACACACGACAAAATTTCACTATGCTTTCCATGCACTGATTTTCATAATTCCGTGTGCACCCTTAATTACTCAAATCATCGCATGGTCCGTATAGATCTTTCCGTTGTGTGCGGGTCAAGGGGGCATAACTTTCACTCCGTTCATGTCCATTGTTTTCATATAAAAGTCGCTAGCAAGTAACTATGTCCTTAAACAGGTTAGTTCGCAACTAAAGAGTAGTATAACTTAAAGTTTCTTAGTTTGCTCGTGTTTGAACAAGAATACGTCAAACCCCGAGTCGTTTCAATGTATTATGGTCTTCAAATTTGGTGAACAAAAGATAATGACCATGTCTTGTGTATAATGAAACCAATCAATTGCAATAATTGTAAGCAAATTTTGTTTCGTGTATAAAGTAAACACACAAGTCTCATGTATGATCTAGTGTCATGTAGCTCGTAATCAAATAGGTCTCATGTGTAGCGTGAACAATTTAGCGTCATATGTTTTGTAAATCATTAAGCTCCCATGTGGAATGTAAACAACAAAGTATCATGTGTATTGTAGAAAATGAAGTTCATGTATGGTGTCGACAACTTAGTGTCATGTATTTTGTAAATCAATAAGCTCTCATGTGGTATGTAAACAACATAGTATCATGTGTATTGTAGAAAATGAAGTTCATGTATGGTGTCGACAACTTAGTGTCATGTATTTTGTAAATCAATAAGCTCTCATGTGGTATGTGAACAACATAGTATCATGTGTATTGTAGGAAATGAAGTTCATGTATGGTGTTGGCAACTTAGTATCATGTATTTTGTAAATAAATATCTTTCATGTGTAATATAAACAATTTAGTATCATGTATATTGCATAATGTGCATAATTTAGTATAATGTACCTTGTAACCAAATGGGTTTCATGTTTATGTGGTCAATCTAGCATTATGTACCAATCAAACAATTGTTATGCATCATGTATATTGCAAACAACTAAGTTTCGTGTATTATGTGCTCAACCCAGTAGCATGTGTATTGCAAATAAACATGTTCTGTGTGTTATGTGATCAATCCAGTAAATTGTGATTTATAGGTAAACTAGTTTCATGTATTATGTAATTTGTGTAGCATTGGATATATTGAGAATATTTGAGTTTCACGTACCATGTGGTTGCGTTGGGTTTATTGTGAACGTGCATACGTAAGTTATTGAACTTCGTGTGCGATGTATACTAGCGGGTTTTGCATGTGATCGAGTGTTGCAGACAAGCGTGTTGTTTGGCGTTCCTGTATAATGTGGTAGTTAGGTTCTAGCTCTTAGATCTCATTGAGCTTGATGGGAAGGGTTAACGTCTACGCGGTATGGATCGTCTCTTGAAGCGACAAGCGAAAGGTAGCGAGGAGGTTCTGAAAACATTCGGGGAAATGTGTTTACAAGTAGAAAGTGGTAAATTGTTCTTGGTTGTAGATATATAAAGTAGTGAATCCATTGAGTCACATAATTTAAATAAATAGACAATTTATGGGAAAAATCTTTTAATTTAAATTTTCAGCTATTAATAAGAGAATATTTTTTTAAGAGGAATTATTAGCTAAACAAGTAGTCGTATACTAATTTAGCCAGGGTTTAGAAATATTTACTTTAATGAGGAAAATCATAATTATTTATCAATTCGAAATAATATTTTTATAAAATAGATTGTATTAAGTTTCCTTATCAGGTGAATACTTTTATGGAAAATTTATGTTTTTGATACTATCTAAAAGTTTGATAAATATTTTGTTTGAACAAGATAACGAGGTTTGTTTAAATCAAACAATAGGGTGCTTTGTTTACGAAGAAGATTGCTGGTAGCGTACTAAATCGTATTGAATGAAGAAGGTGATACTTGGAACATTTTGATGAAAATATGATGGGTGTGATTCACACTCAACGGGTCGAACCCATAAATAATAACTTTAGAATTGGAATATATAAAATTGATTAAGTGTTGAAATGTTAAACATTACTCAAAACATAGGAAAATGGTTCTCAAATCGAAAATTTAAAGACAATAATTAGAAATTTCTCCTAACGTCTCTGATAGCTTTCCACTAGGACGAAGATAATCACCAAGATGAGCACCGCTATGGTTACTCGGGTAGCCGACCTGGCTTCAGCTCTAGTTGTCTCCGTGTGATGCTCCAGTATTTCTTTTTCGAGGATGGAGATTACCTCCTTTTGGTACCCTATTTGGTTTGATAGGCTATCCATTCTTTGTCCTTGTAAGTCGTGCATTACCCCCTGCTCTATTCTTTGCCTCTCAAATTCTGAGTTCTTACATATTGGTGAAAGTCATTAGTTGGAATCCCCATAGCACCAGTGGGTGCCATGGTATGCCTTACCCAAAGGTTGGGAAGGTACGGGTCGGGCATTAGATATGGGTCTCTTAGTGGGGATGGTAACTGATTGTGGAGATGGGGTGTCTGATACGGGTTTCTGGGTGCGGGTGATCCAGGTGTTCAAAGTCTTGGGCCGGTGTTCCTAATCCAATCTGCCCTTACATCGTACCTTGGTCTAGGAGCTGGGGGTGTTGGTGACCGATGCACGGGTGTCCCGACGTCTTCTTCCCAATCAGACTCTTCTCCGGGACGGTATACCGGGGAGGAAGGAGAGTAGGAGTCCATGTCTAGTAGGAAACAATGAAAAGGTTGTAAGTGATAATAAAATATTGGGTGTTAAATATAGGAGTTCTCATAGGTTTAGAGTTTGACTAGTCATAACACCGAGCCTTCACAACAGTATTTTAGAAATACAATTGACCTATAAGTAATGCATCCCTGAGGAGGATTCCCAGGAAAGAGGGGTGGGTCACTAGGACACACTTAAGTACCCTATCTTTCCTTAGCCAGAATCCCTCATGGGCCTACACACTCTTCCAGCCATCATGTATTAATAACACTATTGTTGGGCTCATGGTCATGATGAGAATTGTTGTGGACAGGGCTTTGAGGCCCGAAAGTGAGGCTTATATGTTGTAGTAGGCTTCTTCTTCTTGGAGGGTAAGTGGGCTTCTTGTTAATTGTTAATGGGCGTTAGGCCCAATAGTTTAGATTTAGATCACAAGAGGTGGTGGCATTATATGTGTGAGTTTAAGGGTGCCTGAAAAGCTAAGTGTGTATAAGTGTGTGTTAAAACTTAGGATAGCACTTAAATGAATCAAATAGGTAGCGTGTAGATAGCAATGAACATAAGCACAAAAGTTTGTAAGTAGTGTGACACATAGACTATTTAAGTATTGTATCATGTAGTGTGATTTCTTAGTATAACATGTAAAATATTCACATAAGAAGTAATCATGTAACATGTAATAACATGGCATAGTATGGGTGTCCTAAGGTTATAGTCTAGGTCAAGAGTGTCTAATAACCTAATTCCCTATAACCAAGGCTCTGATACCAATCTGTCACACCCCAACCGACGGCGGAAACGTCGGGGCGGGACATGTAGACTGTTCATAAGCTCAAGGTCGACTAAATTGTAATATATTAAATCCATTTCCATTCAAACAAACATGAATCAATTCCAAAGTAAATAAATGAAATACAAATTGTTTTTGAATTAAAATTAACTAAGTCCAGAGCCTATGTGTATCATGTCTTGATCAAGCTCATATGTTAGCACCTGAAACATGAATAAAATATGGTCAACTAAAAAGTTGGTGAGCATACACAGGTTTGTACATAGATAGCGTATAGATTGTGAATAAACAAATCCTTACATAACATGATAAAATAAGGCATTTATGGAGAGTAGCCATTGTGTAACCAAAGTACAATTAAACCTTTGTAACTAGCATGCAAATTGTGTTGTCGGTAACAATCACCCCAATCTGGGTGGGTTTGTCAGACTCAATAGATCTATCATTGTTTACCGCCGGCTTGAATAGTTAATGATTGCACATAAATTTCACACAAAAGTTAGCACAACTAGCACTTAGGCATAAAGCTCAAATTGCACACATGAATGTAGAGAGGATTTGTATTTATGTAGTTTGTGTAAATGTAAGCAATAGTTTGTATATTGTTCATGTTCCACCCCAAAAAGTGTAAAAGAGTAAAAGGGGCTATGTAATACTCACTTGATTCAAAGGCGTAGCTAACACGAGAGACTAGATAGTAACGAGATCCTTGTAATGCACAACGTTAACCTAGAGTGTAATATGTATTGAATTAATAGTGTGCATAATAGTCTATGTCTAAGTCTAGGGTTGAATTGGATGTGTGTTTAGGAAATTGAAGTTGTAGGTGTTAGTGGTTTGTACTTGAATGGTGTTGTATAAAATTAAGGTTTGAGTTTGAATAACTAAATAACTAAAAATTATTATTCATTCATTTAGTTATGAAATATAATGTTTAATTATAAATTAAATGGATAATTGTTGCTTTGTTTAATTATTTATAAAAATATGTACTTAGTCATTTAGTGGTAATGATGTACTGAGCGTCTTATATTAAATATAGATTTACTAAATAACTTTTGTAAATCTATTTTTATAAATATGTGTAAATATAATTTTGTAGATTTAAATGTATAACTTCTATTTATTTTAGAAATAAGCATTCGATCTTTTTAAATAAGGTTAATATAAATCTTTATAAAATCAATTATTTTTATTTGAAAATTCATTTGGAGTGCTTATTGATTTTAAAATATAAATTTTAGTATTCTGCCAAGATTTTCTCACACACACGACCGTGCTTGGGACAAGGCACGATCGTGCTAGGACCACGGGCGCGACCGTGCTAGTCAGGGCGCGACCGTGTTGATCAAACTGAAGACATAACTAAGCTGTTCACTAGGCACGACCGTGTCTGGGCCAGGTACGACCGTGTCTAGGGTTCTGAGGCACGACCAAGTCTAGCCAAGGGGCACGACCGGGTCTGAGTGTGTGAGGCACGATCGTGCTTGGAGTGGCACGACTGTGGCTATATGTAGCACGACCGCACTAAGAGATTAGCGCGACCGTGTTCGGTCCAAACCAGAAACAAATTTCTCAAATCTTATGATATTAATGTTGGAAATCATAGGGTTTTTAATGAGTAGTCTCTTATGGATTTAACCATATAAATTAGTTGGATTGTAACAGTGTCTAGCATGGTTATTGATTAAACTGAAAACGTATGAACCCTAGATTCGGGTTCATGATAAATTCTCTATTGTAAGCCCAAATCAGGTTGGGGCTTTTGACCTATAGATTCAAAAGAAAGTGTAGGGGGTTTCAATTACCCGGAAAGATGATGAATCGATGGTGCTCGATTGTGATGTGTTCCGGCTTGAATTCCGGCGACTCCGACTTCGTCTCCGGACAAACTAGAATACGCGAGAGCTTGACAGAGGTTCGTACGAGGTGTGGGAGTAGTTTGTTTGCACAGAAACAATTCCAAATGATCGGATTTGAGTGGTATGATAATGAGGTCGGCGGTTTTGAAATGAATACCCATAACGGAGTTTAATTCGAGATAATGCGGGTGTTTAAGACCTCAATAATGGTCGTTAATAGTTGAGACGTGTAGAACGGTTACGGAATTGAACGAATTTAGAATTAAAGACTGTTTTTACGTTTCAGCTGACAAAAGGCACCATGCCAAGGCACCGGGCATGACCGTTCCAAAGCAAGGCGCGCGACCGTGCCAAGGCACTTGACGCGACCGTGCCAGAACGAGGCGCGACCGTGCCTATTAGGGTTTCTTGTTAATTTATAAAATCAGTCCTTGCAAATTTCTGTTTTGATAGATTTGTATAAATATGAACTTATGTAGAATTTAATAGGATATACACGTGTAAAATATGCGGGTTTGCATTGGAACATAGTATTTAATTGTTGGTACGAATAGAACAAGTCAGTGTACTAGAATTGGGTTTGAAATGTATCACATTGAACTGAAATACAGATAATGAAAATCAGAAATGTTACATATAGTCTAGTATGCAATCCTAGTTCTCTATAACCAATGGCTCTGATACCAATCTATCACACCCCCAATTTCAAACTAACGAGGTTTTACCGTTTCAGGAAGTGACAAACCAAGATATCAGTCATTAGTTACATTGAACGACTCTACATAGGACTCAAATGAAAATATCATATCAGTCAGAGTTAATGCAGAAGCGTAAAGAAAGTAAATGCGCAAAACACACGCGCCCAAAAGAATAGTCCAAATGTCCAAACCAAACACAATTCAAAATAGTCCAAACAGTTTGATAAAACATAAATCAAAGGCAGAATTCCATGCATGTCCTATTGTGTGCACCTGTGCCTTATCTTAAGCGACGTGAGAAAAACATGTAAGAAAATTTCAACACGAGGTTGGTGAGTTCACAGGTTTCAGTTTATAGAAGCGTTTAACAGATTAATGTACATTCAATATATAAATCAATAGGTAGCTAACCCATAAGCATGTTAACTAATGCGCTGGCAACCGACAGCTGACTATTTATATGCCTCCCACCATCATGGTGCATGTTTAGGTCAATATTGCACCCGTTCGACCTCCAATCGAGTTAGCGGGACTAACGCGGGTGAGGTTTGTCAAACCCAGTAGTACTACTCAAATTACCTCGCTATGTTCATATTAACGGTCCGATATGAGGACTTAAAGGATAATGTGTACGCACAGTCATACAAGGGATATCATATATGAAATACAAAAATCAAAAGCATTTACGACATGTTTTCTCCCCCAGCTTAAAAAAACAGTAAAAGGGGCCGTGAAAATTCACCTGAGTAGCGTAGGCAGTATCACACAAGAGATAAGTTGGAATCACGAGTGTAAGTCTCAAACGACTTACGAATGCCCTAAAAGTATAAACACATAAATTAGAGACAAATTGAGATTTGTGATGACGACACGGAAGATTGAACGTCCTAAGGAAAAGCTAATGATTAAGAGTAGACGAACGTGTCTATGTGAATAAGAATTCTTTAATTAATAATTAAGATGTATACGTTACGCGACGGATGACAAAATAATATAATAATTATATTCGAGCGATTTCGTCATTATATAATGGCCTACGAAAAAAATATAATACATATATTATTACAATAATTAATTATGCGATAAAATTATAAAATGATTATTTTATTCAAAGATAATAACGAGTGTAAAATATTTTAAATAACTACATTATTTATTATTTTAAAAGGTTACACGAAACTAGTAACGAGGCGAAATAATATAAAATATATATATTATTTTATACAAGGAGTCACGGGTATAAATATATTATTTTATACGAGGTTATGTCTTTAAAACAATATAAGTATACTATTTTTTTAAAAGTGGGATTAATAATGAAAATAGAACATAAATCCAAACCCGAGCCTACGGGTGGTTCCCCGGGCTAGAACATATTAATATAATATTATAATAATATAGGGTTTGATTTTTAATAATTTAATATAACCAAAAGTGCCTCTCCCACACACGCACACAGCTTTAACTAGTCCCGCCAGCTAGGGTATCGCATACAAACCCGGTTCCAATTGGTTTTAACATACAAGTTCAGTGTGATCTTCCCCCATATCACGATCCGATAGAAACCAGCCCCAATTCCCATGAATCTGATAACGATCGATCAAAGTGACCTAGGGGTTTTGTTAATCGGGTTAATACGCATCTTCGCGTGTATTTAATTACAAAACTAACAAGTTTATGATCGTTTAATTTTAGATTCAAAAGGTCGAAAACCCTCGATTTGATCCTGAATCGATTTGACCGATTCTGATATTGAAAGGTGTTGGATTCATAGGGTTTTTTGTTAATTTGATGATTGTGAATCTGTTGTTGTAGTTTAATTTCATTTAAAATGAGTACTGGTATGAATTCGCTTAACAAGAAAGCCATAAGAACCCTAGGTTCGATTTTCGATTAGATGATAAAACCCATAGATTTCATAGGGCTTTTAGTGTAGACATCAAGGCGAGTCTACTGATGCGTTCAATTTCTATAATCCGTATCGAAATGATAGGGTTCGACTAAACCGAAGTCGTATGAACCCTAGGTATCGGATCATGATGAATCCGATAATGGAAACCAAAATTAAGATAGGGCTTCCGATATACAGAGGATTGCAAAGCTAATAAAGTATATTAATTGGATTTAAATAGAGTCTAGGGTGTTGATCGATTAAACTGGTTTACGATGAACCCTAGAATCTGGTTTGAGTCGAATTCGAGAATGTAAGCCCTAATTTGGTTAGGGCTTTCATATATGAGATGGAAACGAAGCTGAAGGTGTAATCAATTACCTGAATTGATATCGGGTTGATAGAGTTTGACTAGAACAGGTTCCGGCTGCAACTAGTTGGTCTTCGGAGGCTTCTGTTGTGATTCCGACGAGTTTGATGTGTGCAAATGCTTCAACAACGTTCTAATGAAGTGCGCAGGAGTTCGATTTATGAGATTAACAACAGGTTTAGACGAATTTGATGTTCAATATGATCGTGGTCGACGGTTTCAGTTTAATGCTCATTATTCGAGCTTAATTCGATGTAATGACGATGATTAAAGCATTGATTAGGTTCGTTAATGGACTGGTCGTGCATTTACGTTACTAATTCGAGCAATTCGGTTATGGATTACGAATTTGGTTCAAGAACTCACGATTTTGACTTTGCAAGCCAACAAATTGAGTACGATTGAAAATGGCAGGACTAGTCCCTGTAGTTTCATGTGAATTGGAGTTTAGGAATTGGCAGGAAAGGTCCCTCAAGTTTGGATGGAGTTAGAAACATGGATAGTTGACTTTCAAAGTCAACATAATACAATTTTGACCTTAAACAGTCAACAGAATGGTTGAAGGGTATTACACAACTAGTCCTTGGAGTTTAAGTTTGGATTATTGACAGAATTAGTCCCTGAAGTTTGAGTTAAGTTAATTAGGTTAACTTTAACTGGATTTTGTTAACGGAGTTAACTGGAAAAGTCCGGATTGTCACAGTAGACGAGGAAATGCATGTCCTTGGTCGGTAGAACCCTACTCAGCCATGCTACCACCTTAGGGTCTACCCCGCGCGTCACCCTGCCATCCACCACCATCATCTTTCAATCCCGACCTCCCTAGACCACCATCCCTACCGTTCACTGCTACTCCGCTGCCGGGTCATCGCCTCCATGTCGCTCCAGCCCTACGCACAACCCTAGCCCATCACAGTGGATATCGATGGCGGTCGGACTTCCGTGTCTATGCGGATAGTAGCCGTAGCTACCCTCTTCGGCCATCACGCCTTCGCCCCCGTAATCTCTCTAGCGTTTCGCCACTGTTACAATCTTTAATCGGCCGCATACGTGTTCCACCTTGCTGTTGGACAGCGCCACGCACCACCACCGTACGCCATGGCTGGCCATTACCATCGCTTCCACCCATGCCGTCGTTCGCAACCAAGCAACCCAAACCAAAAACGATTTCCGACCAAACTCAAGTGTAAACGCGTAAAAAGTATAAACGAGGATTACCTTGGTTATGTGTGAAGTTCCAAGCTCGAAACCATTCGAAAACCACCGTTGCCGGCCACCCCTTTTCTGGCGTCTCCCCCCTTCTCCGCTTCCGACTGCCGTCGCACCCTCTTAGAGCCGATATGGCTCTAGGGTTTGAGTTTAACTTGTTTTTAAACCTTTAGGGTTTACACTGAAGTCCCGAGTTCCCTTTTTTGCGATTTCGATCCCTAGCATTCTCATTGTGGCTAACCGGGTCCTTCTAATTCCATGTGTAGGGTTTTACGTGAAAACTCTCGTCAATTGTCTCATTTACAAGAGACTTTGGTCACCTGCTAGCGCGAATAATAAATGTGTAGATTTTTGGTATGTTAAAGACGCAAAATGAAATTTACTCTATAAATAAGTATTAGGTGTATTGGTTCAATGAAAACTCCCATAAAACGCTTTTTACACTTAAAAAAATTACCGCTCTCAATACAACGACGTCCTCAAGTCAACAATCATCTATGTGAAAATGTCAAACGGATCACAATGAGCGCGGTGCAAATTGTTGTATGTTTTTAAAGAAGGAATCAAAATTCAAGTTTGAAATCATGAAGGCTTAATAAGGGATGATTTTGGAATTTTGACGTAAATATGGTTCGGGAAAAATGACAAAGTTTTTTTTCAAGAGGGTTTGACGTTCAACACATCGACAACCCGCATTTGACAAAATGATCCAAGAAACTCTTCAATCGCGTTATCATCAAGTAAGTCACATTGTTTAAAAAATGTGAAAAAATGGCAAAAAGTGAATTAGTTTTAGGCTTTGAAAAATTACAAACCGGTGTGAACTTAACAATCGATGTTTGGTCGGCTTCACACTGTTCACCGGATTCGTACCTTTGCATTATCGCACATTGGGTAAATCCTGATGCATGGCAAATGATGAAGCGTACGATTGCGTTTGAATAGTTTGGATATCTGTATTGGAGTAACTTTATTTCACATTTAAAATAATGTAATAACAACTTATAAATTACAAGATAACTTTTTCACTATCTTTTGATGACGCTTGGATTAATATACGAGCGGTTGCAAAACTAAAATTAAAATATCGTTTGATCTTCAAGTTTTCAACGATTCTCTTGTCTTGTCTTGATCACATTACTATTTATATAAATAGCAAAAACTAATATTACGATAGGGCTTCTAAAACATCAAAAATATATAAGACATATGAATAACAAAAATTACAATACAATCAAATAACCACAATTACGGGTCTAAGGCTTTAATTTGCAACAGTAACAACACAGCCACAAATTTAAAACGTAAATGAAGTAATCTTTTATCAAACGAAAGTTTTATTGGTGATGCACTCATTTTATCAGTGATCTAATTGGTGTAGAGATACAAAATAATTCGAGACTTAAATGTAAAAAGACGTAAACGACCATGTATTCGAGGCGAGGAAAGAGACAAAAAGCCAAAAGCATTAGAAAACTGTACTACCAGTTTATACTAGTGTCTTGAAACCCGGACCGGACTGACCGGTCGTACCGGGAACCGGAGGCCTGTCCATTCCGATTAGGTGTATTGAAACAGTCATGCAACGACCCGGTGGTTGGATCCGGTCTAATAATTGGCTATTTTTTTCTTATATCTTTTAATTCTCTTGGATTCGTATTTCGTAGCTAATTGTTAGTTTAAGATTATTGGAATTGACTTGTTAGTGGTTTTTGAAGGATTAATGATTGTTTGAATTGATTTATTTTTATAATATTTATAACGTGATTTGGTTCTTAAATACGGTCCAATTATTAGACCGGATCCAAGTCCGGTCCGGTCCGGTCCTAAAAACATTGGTTTATACCATTATTTGATTTTCATAACACTTTTGGTGGTGTTGACTTGAATTGAATTGTAAAACGAGGTCCATTAATTAAATAGGATTTTTGGGTAAATTATAAACCGCTAGGACCTTTCTTCCCATGGCGCCAGACAAGGAACATGTCCCACCCCCAATTTCAACTAACGGAGTTTTACACGGGTGAGGTTTGTCAAACCCAGTAGTACTACCCAAAATACCTCGCTATTTTCATATTTAAATGGTTCGATGTGAGGACTTTCATGATAGAGATTACGCATAGTCATAACAAGTGATACATAATGAACTACAAAAATCAAAAAGAGTTTGCATCATGTTTTCTCCCCCAGTTTAAAACAGTAAAAGGGGCCGTGAAAACTCACCTGATTGCGTAGGTAGTAATCACACAAGTACGAGATCGAAATCTCAAGCGTTAGCCCGACACGGCTCACAAATTCCCTAGAATTACAACATAATTATTAGGGATATAATGGGAATATGTGACCACAACACGGAAGATTGAACGTCCTAAAGAAACCCTCTAATAATCAAGAGTAGACGAACGTGTCCACGGGAATAAGAATTTTTTTTTTAAATTAACCAATTAAGAAAACTACGGTTTGCGACGAGTGACAAATAGTACAATATAATGAATAAATTCGAGCGATTCCGCCATTAAATAATGGCCTAAGAAAATAATCTAATATATATATATATATATTATCTTTAGATTTATCAAAGTATCCCAATAGCAATTGCGTGACAAAAATAATAAGTTTATTATTTTAATCAAGGACATACACGCGTATAATAAATAAATATATTATTTATACATTTGAAACGTCTCCCCATATTTACAAACGTAGTGAAACGATATTTAGATAACAAGTATTTTAACCGGGGTCACGGATTGAAATATATCATTTTATTTGGAGTCACGGGTTTAATAATAATATAATATATTATTATAATATTGCTAACAATAACAATGATACGTTAAAAATTCCAAACCCGAGCCTACCGAAGGTTTTTCCGGTTTAAACACATTAATTTATAAATATAATAATATAGGGATTAAAACTAAATATTAAATAAAGGTTTTTAATATAAACAAAAATTAAAACAGTGAAGGGGGACTCGAACCCGAGTCCTATCCCTCACAGTCCAACGCCTTAACCATCACAGCCCGCTAGGGAATCGCAAACGAATCCGGACTGAAATGGTTTTAATCATACCCGACAGCGAGTGTCTCTCCCTCATACGAACCGAACCCTAAACCCATCCTTAATCGCCTGAAATCGATCACGATTAACTACAATAACATATGGGTTTTGTTAATCGCCCCATTTCGAGTAGGTGGGTGAGTTTAATTTCAAAAACATAAGTTTAAGAGTGTTAATTTCTGTTTAAAATCGTCGAAACCCTAGGTTTTGAATCACGAATCCAATTGATCAATTTCGATAATATCAGAGGTTGGAATCATAGGGCTTTTGTAAAATGGGACATTTCGAATATGTGTATATGGTTTAATTTCATTCACGAAGAGACTAATATCAAAAGCCCCAATTTCGTTTACGTAAGAACCCTAGGTTAGTGATCTTGAATGATTTGATGTTAATTGATAAAACTAATATAGGGCTTTTACAGAGAATCAATTTGCAAATCTAGCCATTTGATTTAATTGGATTATAATCGGGTCTAGGATGGTGATTGATTAAACCGTAAACGCATGAACCCTAGATTCGGGTTCATGTTAAAATAGTTGCTGTAAGCCCTAATTAGCATAGGGCTTTCCATCTATGAATAAAAATGAAGCTAAAGGAGGGTTTAGTTACCAGAAACGGATTCGAATTGAGAGTGCTCGAGTAGAATAGGTGTCGACCGTAACTGGTTTGATCTCCGACGACTTCTGCTATGATTCCGACCAAATTGATGCGTGTTACAGCTTCTAATGGATGCGACTAAGGTGTGTGAGAGTTCGATATGTGAAAATAATACGAGCATTCGCCGAATTTGATGAATTCGTGATGTGGGTCGACGGTTACGGCTTCACCCCTCATAATTGAGCTTGAATTCGAATCAATGACAGTGTAATGGCTCTAATGAGGGGCGTTTATGTTAGAGGTCATGTACTTCGGTTACAATTCCCATGAATTTCTGTTATAAGATTCGAATTTGGGTCTAATGATTACGGGTTTGACTTGTAAAAGTCAACAGGGTTCATTCTCCCTTGATTTTGACTTCTAAAGTCAACAAATTGAGTTTAGATAATTATCGTAACCAGTCCCTGTAGGTCTAGTTTAAATATTAGCAGAAATAGTCCCTAGGGTTTAAGATTAGGTTAACTGGTTAGGATTTAACAGAATACTTAACGGGATTGCTAACGGAGTTAACTTGAAAAGTCGGATCGTCACATCATCCCCTAGTTGAAAGAATTTTCATCCCGAAAATTAAAATATTAATTTTTTTTCTGAATGTCACATCATCCCCTAGTTGAAAGAATTTTCGTCTCAAAAATTAAAATAGTACCTTAAGAATTTGACGTGGAGTGCTTGAACAGATTAGGATATTTGCGCATCATCTGATCCTCACACTCCCACGTGAATTTCGGTCCGCGTTTCGAGTTCCAACGAACTCTGAGAATAGGGATTTTGCTGCGCTTTAGCGTTTTGACTTTCCTATCCATGATTTCCACAGGTTCTTCGATGAAACGCAACTGTTCATCAATGTGCAGTTCCTCAAGAGGAACCGCGAGTGACTCGTCTGCTAGAAATTTCCTCAAGTTTGAGACGTGAAAGACGTTGTGTACACCACTAAGTCCTTCAGGTAGGTACAGTTGATACGCTACTGGACCAATTCTCTTCACTATCTTGAATGACCCAACATAGCGAGGATTCGGTTTGCCTCGTTTCCCAAAACGAATGACACCCTTCCAAGGTGAGACTTTTAACAAGACCATATCCCCTACTTGAAATTCTAACGGTTTATGACGCTTATCGGCATAGCTCTTTTGACGATCTCGAGCTGCTGCCATACGATTTCTAATTTGAATGATTTTCTCATAAGTTTCAAGTACGAGTTCAGGACCTGTAAGTTGTCTATCCCCAACCTCGGCCCAACAAATAGGAGAACGGCATTTCTGTCCATATAATGCTTCAAATGGAACTGCCTGGATGCTAGTGTGATAACTGTTGCTGTTGTAGGAGAACCCCAGCAACGGTAGGTGAGACTCCCAAGTGTTACCGAAATCAATCACACAAGCTCGTAGCATGTCCTCCAGAGTTTGAATAGTATGCTCCGTCTGGCCATCAGTTTAAGGATGGTATGCTGTACTCATATCTAGACGCATGCCTAAAGCTTTACGTAACGATTGCCAGAAACGAGAGGTGAATCGTGCATCACGATCTGAAATGATAGAGATTGGCAACCCGTGCCGAGATACTACTTCTTTCAAGTAAATGCGGGTAAGTTTTAACATCTTGTCTGTTTCCTTCATTGCTAAGAAGTGCGCCGACTTTGTTAAACGATCGAATATTACCCAAATGGTATCACATCCGGAAGGAGTTCGTGGCAACTTCGTGATAAAGTCCATAGATTTCTGTTCCCATTTCCACATGGGAATCTCTGGTTGTTGAGAAGACCGGAAGGGTTTTGATATTCAACTTTGACCTTTGCGCAAGTCAGGCACTTGCCCACATAGGTGGCTATATCGGCCTTCATCTTTGGCCACCAATACAGCACCTTTAGATCATGGTACATCTTGTCGAAACCTGGATGAATAGAGTAACGAGATTTATGAGCCTCATCCATGACTAGTTCCCTTAGGTTTTCGAATACTGGAACCCATACTCGTTCGGCGAAGTAGCGAATACCGCCAGATTTGACCTCGAGTTGTGCTTCCATACCGCGTGTACCTTCCAGCGGTGGGTTTTCCTCTTTCAGGGCTTCGAGTTGAGCACTACGGATTTTGTAAAGCAATCCGCGGTGAATAGTAAGCTGTAATGCTCGAACTCGCTTGGGCTTGGTTTCCTTTCGACTTAGAGCATCAGCTCCAATGTTAGCATTTCCCGGATGGTACCGGATCGCACAGTCATAATCATTCAAGAGCTCGACTCAACAATGCTGTCTCATGTTCAGCTCTTTCTGCTCGAAGATATGCTGAAGACTCTTGTGATTGGTGTAGATAGTGCACTTGGTACCGTACAAGTAGTGTCTTCATATCTTAAGTGCGAAAACTACAGCTCCCAACTCTAGATGATGAGTGGTGTAGTTTTTCTTGTGAATCTTTAGCTGACGCGATGCATATGCAATCACTTTTTCTCGTTGCATCAACACACAACCCAGGCCCTGAATTGACGGGTCACAATACACCACAAAGTCATCCGTTCCTTTCGAAAGAGCTAGAATAGGTGCACTGCAAAGTTTCTGTTTAAGGAGTTAGAAAGCTGACTCCTGGTTATCGCCCCAGTTATAGGCTTTACCCTTTTGAGTTAAGGCAGTAAGAGGTTGTGCAATTTTAGAAAATCCTTCGATGAATCGCCGATAATAACCAGCCAATCCCAGAAATTGTCGCACCTCAGTCGGAGTTGTCGGTGCTACCCAATTCTTGATGGCTTCTATCTTTGATGGATCGACATGTATTCCCTTCTCGTTAACCACATGTCCTAAGAATTGAACTTCCCGGATCCAGAATTCACACTTGGAAAACTTAGCATACAGCTGCTCCCTTTTAAGTAACTCCAGGATTAAGCGTAGATGTTCCTCATGTTCCTCCTTATTCTTGGAATAAATGCAAGGATGTCGTCGATGAAAACGATGACAAATTGATCAAAGTATGGCTTACACACATGGTTCATGAGGTCCATGAACACCGCGGCATGACCATAAACTCATAGTGGTCGTACCTTGTCCTGAAATCAGTCTTAGAGATATCTTCATCTCAGACTCTCAATTGGTGGTAACCGGACCTAAGATCTATCTTGGAATAGAAACTTGATCCTTGGAGTTGATCAAAGAGATCATCTATATGGGGCAGAGGATAACGGTTCTTGATTGTCACTTTATTTAGTTCACGGTAGTCGATACACATACGGAAAGTCCCGTCCTTCTTCTTGACAAACATAACTGAAGCTCCCCATGGCAATGAGCTAGGTCGGATGAAACCTTTATACAACAATTCCTGCAGTTGAGTAGATAGCTCTTGTAATTCACTAGGTGCTAATCTGTAAGGTGCCCGAGCGATCGGCGCCGCTCCGGGTGTTAGATCAATTTGGAACTCAACTTGATGGTGTGGTGGCAGACCAGGAAAATCCTCAGGAAATACTTCCAGAAATTCACGAACAATGAGAATATCATCAATCTTCTTCTCTTCTGATGGCTTCTCAGCAACGAGAGCTAAAATAGCAGTATTTTCGAAGGCATTTCTGTGCTTTCATAAAGGATATGATGCCCATGACTATACCAACCCTTTCGCCCTGAACGGAAAGAGTTTCTCCACTCGGGAGAGGAATGCGAACAATTTTCTCACGACAGATGATTTCAGCTTGGTTTTTAGATAACCAATCCATGCCGAAAATTACATCAAAACTACCAAGTGTGACCGACATAAGGTCAATATCAAGTATATGACTAGTTAGTTGAAGCTTACAACCCTTAAGAATGTGGGTTGCTTCAATTATTTGGCCATCATCTATCTCTATTATATACTTAGCTTCTAATAGAGTTGGAGATCCTTTTATCATATCACTAAGTTTCTTAGATATAAAACTCCTATGAGCACCAGTGTCAAAAAGGACAGAAGCAAAGTAATTATTTAAGAGAAACTTATCGGTGACCACATTATGATCATAACGAGCTTCTCCAGATCCTTGCATGAAGGCTCGTACCTTCGCACCATTCCCTCCATTATTGCCGTTGTTGCCACCATTGTTGTTGTTCTGATTACCGTTGTTACCGTTATTGCCCTGGTTATTGCCGTTACCGTTACCGTTACTATTCCCATTTCCATTTCCATTTCCATTTCCACCCCTCTTTGCCTGTGGACAATCCCTCTGAATATGTCCCTCCTTACCACACTGAAACATCCTCTTGTAGATCCATGCGGTCGAAATTGTTGCTTATTCGGAAGTGCAACCCTACAGTCTTTCGCAGCGTGGCCCATCTTACTACATCGCTGGCAACGCTATCGGTCATAAGTTTCTGTGTGGTGATAACCGCATCTGTTGCACTGGGGATACCTCCCAGCATATTCCCCCTGATTTGGACCTAAAGAGGTCGTCTGATTGAAGTTCTTAGCAGGCTCAAACTTTCGTTGATGTTGTTGAGGTTGATTGGACTGGGTCCCTTGGAGCTGGAGTGAGAGTTGGAGTGGTGATCAAACTTGCGCTTGTGATTGTTGGTGGATTTAGAGACTGAACCCCTCGGGGGTAGAGTCCCTTGAGTCACCTCCAGATCGGTTAACTTGTGGGCTAGTCTGATCGTCTGCTGGATGGTGGTAGGGTTGGATGAGGTGACCATACTCTGAATCTGAGGTACTAAGCCTCCAATGTACAATTCAATCCTCTTGTAATCCGGAGTCACCATGTGTGGGCACATGGTAGCAAGCTCATGGGAGCGAGTGGTATATAGCTCGTTTTCAGAACCTTCCATTTTCAGGTTCCAGAATTCTCCTTCCAACTTCTGAATTTTGTCCCGAGGACAGTACTCCTCCATCATCATCGTCTTAAACTCCTCCCACAGGAGTCTATTTGCCATGGCTAGACCCAACATCTGGACCTTAGCGTTCCACCAAGTGAGAGCCGGGCCGTCCAAAGTTCCAGAAGCGAACTTGACCTAATTGGCCACTGGGCAGTCGCACATGGCAAACACCGACTCTACTTTTCCGAACCACCGGAGTAGTCCGACAGCTCCTTCGGCTCCACTAAAGAAGTGGGGCTTGCAGTCCATAAATGTCTTGAACATGCATGCTGGTTGCTCATTCTGCTGATTTTGCTGGCCTGGATTTAGAAATATAACATAGGATTGGGATTATAAAGCTTAGGAAAGGCGCTTTAAGAGATGAATTGACCTCACTAGTCAATGGCTATAGCATTCACCTGCAACATTATGTGCTGCTAGAGCCTCAGCCACACTATCGTTGATTAGTGCCGCCAGCTCCACTGCTGTCATGTTGATGGTACCTCGGCCACTAGCACAACCTCCACGTCCTCTTCCCGACATGATTCTTCACATTCACAAATACAAAACAATGTATCTAATATTTTGAAAATTATATAAATTGTAAAGCTACAAAAATAAATAACTCAAAATATTAAACTTCTCATGATTTTATTAAGTGGGAACAACCTTACCCATGTAGGTTTGAAAAGAGAAATAACATAAACGAAAACATGAATGAAAAGGAAAGATAGAATAGAAAGATCATCAAACATCCTCGTCATCGGAAGAAACGTATGATTGTGCATCATCGATCTCCACCGGTTCCTCCTCGGGTGGCTCCTCCTCTAAGGGCTCATCCTCGAAGGGCTCCTCCTCTTCGTCCGAAAGTGGAATATCCTCCGAAAATAGGGCTGCTTGTAGTTGGGCTTCCAAGTAGGTCACTCTCTCCCGAAGTCCTTCAGCAGCATGGTCTGCTATTTGCAGTTGGGCTTCCAGATGAGTTACTCTCTCCAGAATCTGTCCTACATCATGGTCCGAGGTGTCCACTCTCGTCTCCAAGTGTGTAACCTAATCCACCAAATGGTTATTGACCTGATCTGTCACTGCTAGCTCAGCAGTCAGAAGCTCTATCCCTATCTTGTTTTCTTCCACTTGCGGCTCTCGTTCTAGAATGCCGGGTATCTCATCCGTGGCTTCCTTCATCTCTTTTAATTCCTTAGTTATGATAAACACAAAAGATGCAAAAACCTTGCTCCATGGTGAATGGCAAACTTGGCAAAGTGGAGGATGAGGAAGTTGAACAAAAATAGGGTGATGGTACATTTCCCATCTCGATCCACCTTTGGATCATATTCGGATATGCACTCCAATTAAGTGTTGTGTTCTTGGTTTGTGCATTACTTGGTTCACCCTGTTCCACCGATTTTTCACTAGAACTAGTCCGGCGCCTTTGGGGCTCCGGGGATGCAAGGTAGATGCCTTAGGTGATGGTGGTGGGGTTGACGACATGATCCTGTAATGTAATACATAAGTGCCAAACATCCAAATGTTTATGACATGTAACTAATGTGTGAGGTTATACTCTAGTATGCAATCCTAGTTCTCTATAACCAATAGCTCTGATACTAATCAGTCACACCCCCAATTTCAACTAAAGGAGTTTTACCGTTTGGGAAGTGACAAATCAGGATCGCAGTCATTAGTTACATTGAACGACACTATATGGGACTAAAATGAAAATATCATATCAATCAGAGTTAATGCGGAAACGTATAAAGAAAAATAAATGCACAAAACAAACGCGCCCAAAAAGTCCAGTCCAAACAGAAACGAAATAGTCCAAACTGAATTAAAACAACCTGAATGTAATAAAATAACATTCAAAATTAGGACTCCATGCATGGTCCTATATGTGCACCTGTGCCTTATCTTAGCGACATGAGAAAACATGTAAGAAAAGATGTCAACACGAGGTTGGTGAGTTCACAGGTTTTAATATGTAAATAAACGTTTACCAGATTTATTGTACAATCAACATATATGTATCAACGGGTAGCTAACCCATGTTCATGTTTGCTATTACGCTCGCAACCGTAAACTGACTGATTGAATGCTTCCCACCAGGCCTATCAACCATGGTGCACGTTTAGGTCAATATTGCACCTTTTCGATATCCAATCGAGTTAGCGCGACTAACGCGGGTGAGGTTTGTCAAACCCAGTAGTACTACCCAACATACCTCGCTATTCTCATATTTAAACGGTTCAATGTGAGGACTTTCATGATAGAGTTTACGCATAGTCATAACAAGTGATACATAATGAAGTACAAAAATCAAAGAGAGTTTGCATCATGTTTCCCCCAATTTAAAACAGTAAAAGGGGCCGTGAAAACTCACCTGATTGCGTAGATAGTAATCACACAAGTACGAGATCGAAATCTCAAGCGTTAGCCCGAAACGGCTCACGAATGCCCTAGAATTACAATATAATTATTAGGGATATAATGGGAATATGTGACGATAACACGGAAGATTGAACGTCCTAAAGAAACGCTCTAATAATCAAGAGTAGACGAACGTGTACACGGGAATAAGATTTTTTTTTAAATTAACCAATTAAGAAAACTACGGTTTGCGACGAGTGACAAATAGTAAAATATAATGAATATATTCGAGCGATTCCGCCATTAAATAATAGCCTAAGAAAATAATCTAACATATATATATATATATATATATATATATATATACATATATTATCTTTAGATATATCAAAGTATCCCAATAGCAATTGCGTGACAAAAATAATAAATCTATTATTTTAATCAAGGACATACACGTGTATAATAAATAAATATATTATTTATACATTTGAAACGTCTCCCCATATATACAAACGTAGTGAAACGATATTTAGATAACAAGTATTTTAAACGGGGTCACGGATTGAAATATATCATTTTATTTGGAGTCACGGGTTTAATAATAATATTGCGAACAATAACAATGATACGTTAAAAATTCCAAACCCGAGCAAGGTTTTTCCGGTTTAAACACATTAATTTATAAATATAATAATATAGGGATTAAAACTAAATATTAAATAAAGGTTTTTAAAATAAACAAAAATTAAAACAGTGAAGTCCCCTCCCTCACAGTCCAACACCTTAACCATCACAGCCCGCTAGGGAATCGCAAATGAACCTGGACTGAAATGGTTTTAGTCATACCCGACAGCAAGTGTCTCTCCCTCATACGAACCGAACCCTAAACCCATCCTTAATCTCCTGAAATCGATCACGATTAACTACAATAACATATGGGTTTTGTTAATCGACCCGTTTCGAGTAGGTGGGTGAGTTTAATTTAAAAAACATTAAGTTTAAGAGTGTTAATTTCTGTTTAAAATCGCCGAAACCCTAGGTTTTGAATCACGAATCCAATTGATCAATTTCGATAATATCAGAGGTTGGAATCATAGGGCTTTTGTAAAATGGGACATTTCGAATATGTGTATATGGTTTAATTTCTTTCACGAAGAGTCTAATATCAAAAGCCCCAATTTCGTTTACGTAAGAACCCTAGGTTAGTGATCTTGAACGATTTGATGTTAAATGATAAAATTAATATAGGGCTTTACAGAGAATCAATTTGCGAATCTAGCCATTTGATTTAATTGGATTATAATCGGGTCTAGGATGGTGATCGATTAAACCGTAAACGCGTGAACCCTAGATTCGGGTTCATGTTAAAATCGTTGCTGTAAGCCCTAATTAGCATAGGGCTTTCCATTTATGAATAAAAATGAAGCTAAAGGAGGGTTTAGTTACCAGAAACGGATTCTAATTGAGAGTGCTCGAGTAGAATAGGTGTCGACCGCAACTGGTTTGATCTCCGACGACTTCTGCTACGATTCCGGCCAAATTGACGCGTGTTACAGCTTCTAATGGATGCGACTAAGGTGTGTGAGAGTTTGATATGTGAAAATAATACGAGCATTCGTCGAATTTTATGAATTCGTGATGTGGGTCGACGGTTACGGCTTCACCCCTCATAATTGAGCTTGAATTCGAATCAATGAAAGTGTAATGGCTCTAATGAGGGGCGTTTATGATAGAGGTCATGTACTTCGGTTACAATTCTCCCGAATTTATGTTATAAGATTCGAATTTGGGTATAACGAATTTTATGAATCCTCACGCTCCCACGTGAATTCCGATCCGCGTTTCGAGTTCCAACGAACTATGACAATAGAGATTTTACTGCGCTTTAGCGTTTTGACTTCCCTATCCATGATTTCCACAGGTTCTTCGATGAAACGCGACTGTTCATCAATGTGTAGTTCCTCAAGAGGAACCGCGAGTGACTCGTCTGCTAGAAATTTCCTCAAGTTTGAGACGTGAAAGACGTTGTGTACACCACTAAGTCCTTCAGGTAGGTACAATTGATACGCTACTGGACCAATTCTCTTCACTATCTTGAATGGCCCAACATAACGAGGATTCGGTTTGCCTTGTTTCCCAAAACGAATGACACCCTTCCAAGGTGAGACTTTTAACAAGACCATATCCCTTACTTGAAATTCTAACGGTTTATGACGCTTATCGGCATAGCTCTTTTGACGATCTCGAGCTGCTGCCATACGATTTCTAATTTGAATGATTTTCTCAGAAGTTTCAAGTACGAGTTCAGGACCTGTAAGTTGACTATCCCCAACCTCGGTCCAACAAATAGGAGAACGGCATTTCCGTCCATATAATGCTTCAAATGGAGCTGCCTGGATGCTAGTGTGATAACTGTTTTTGTAGGAGAACTACAGCAACGGTAGGTGAGACTCCCAAGTGTTACCGTAATCAATCACACAAGCTCGTATCATGTCCTCCAGAGTTTGAATAGTACTCTCCGTCTGGCCATCAGTTTGAGGATGGTATGCTGTGCTCATATCTAGACGCGTTCCTAAAGCTTTATGTAACGATTGCTAGAAACGAGAGGTGAATCGTGCATCACGATCTGAAATGATAGAGATTGGCACCCCGTGTCGAGATACTACTTCTTTAAAGTAAATGCGGGTAAGTTTTTCCATCTTGTCTGTTTCCTTCATTGCTAAGAAGTGCGCCGACTTTGTTAAACGATCGACTATTACCCAAATGGTATCACATCCGATAGGAGTTTGTGGCAACTTCGTGATAAAGTCCATAGATTTATGTTCCCATTTCCACATGGGAATCTCTGGTTGTTGAGAACACCGGAAGGATTTTGATATTCAACTTTGACCTTCGCGCAAGTCAGGCACTTGCCCACGTAGGTGGCTATATCGGCCTTCATCTTTGGCCACCAATACAGCACCTTTAGATCATGGTACATCTTGTTGAAACCTTGATGAATAGAGTAACGAGATTTATGAGCCTCATCCATGACTAGTTCCCTTAGGTTTCTGAATACTGGAACCCATACTCGTTCGGCGAAGTAGCGAATACCGACAGATTTGACCTCGAGTTGTGCTTCCATACCGCGTGTACCTACCAGCGGTGGGTTTTCCTCTTTCAGGGCTTCGAGTTGAGCACTAAGGATTTTGTAAGGCAATCTGTGGTGAATAGTAAGCTGTAATGCTCGAACTCGCTTGGGTTTGGTTTCCTTTCGACTTAGAGCATCAGCTACAATGTTAGCTTTTCCCGGATGGTACCGGATCGCACAGTCATAATCATTCAAGAGCTCGACCCAACGATGCTGTCTCATGTTCAGCTCTTTCTGCTCGAAGATATGCTGAAGACTCTTGTCATCGGTGTAGATAGTGCACTTGGTACCGTACAAGTAGTGTCTCCATATCTTAAGTGCGAAAACTACAGCTCCCAACTCTAGATGATGAGTGGTGTAGTTTTTCTTGTGAATATTTAGCTGACGCGATGCATATGCAATCACTTTTTCTCGTTGCATCAACACACAACCCAGGCCCTGAATTGACGCGTCACAATACACCACAAAGTAATCCGTTCCTTTCGAAAGAGCTAGAATAGGTGCACTGCAATGTTTCTGTTTAAGGAGTTGGAAAGCTGACTCCTGGTTATCGCCCCAGTTATAGGCTTTACCCTTTTGAGTTAAGGCAGTAAGAGGTTGTGCAATTTTAGAAAATCCGTCGATGAATCGCCGATAATAACCAGCCAATCCCAGAAATTGTCGCACCTTAGTCGGTGTTGTCGGTGCTGCCCAATTCTTGATGGCTTCTATATTTGATGGATCGACATGTATTCCCTTCTCGTTAACCACATGACCTAAGAATTGAACTTCCCGGATCCAGAATTCACACTTGGAAAACTCAACATACAGCTGCTCCCTTTTAAGTAACTCATGGATTAAGCGTAGATGTTCCTCATGTTCCTCCTTGTTCTTGGAATAAATGAGGATGTCGTCGATGAAAACGATGACAAATTGATCAAGGTGTGGCTTACACACACGGTTCATTAGGTCCATGAACATCGCGGGTGCGTTGGTTAATCTGAAAGGCATGACCATAAAATCATAGTGGTCGTACCTTGTCCTCAAATCAGTCATAGAGATATCTTCATCTCAGACTCTCAATTAGTGGTAACCGGACCTAAGATCTATCTTGGAATAGAAACTTGATCCTTGAAGTTGATCAAAGAGATCATCTATACGGGGCAGAGGATAATGGTTCTTGATTGTCACTTTATTTAGTTCACGGTAGTCGATACACATACGGAAAGTCCCGTCCTTCTTCTTGACAAACATAACTGAAGATCCCCATGGCGATGAGCTAGGTCGGATGAAACCTTTATACAACAATTCCTGCAGTTGAGTAGATAGCTCTTGTAATTCCCTAGGTGCTAATCTGTAAGGTGCCCGAGTGATCGGCGCCGCTCCGGGTGTTAGATCAATTTGGAACTCAACTTGGTGTGGTGGCAGACTAGGCAAATCCTCGGGAAATACTTCCAGAGATTCACGAACGATGAGAATATCATCAATCTTCTTCTCTTCTAATGGCTGCTCAGCAACGAGAGCTAAAATAGCAGTACGCCCTTTTCGAAGGCATTTCTGTGCTTTCATAAAGGATATGATGCCCATGACTGTACCAACCCTTTCGCCCTGAATGGAAAGAGTTTCTCCACTCGGGAGAGGAATGCGGACAATTTTCTCATGACAGATGATTTCAACTTGTTCTTTAGATAACCAATCCATGCCGAAAATTATATCAAAACTACCAAGTGTGACCGGGATAAGGTCAATATCAAGTATATGACTAGTTAGTTCAAGCTTACAACCCTTAAGAATGTGGGTTGCTTCAATTATTTGGCCATCATCTATCTCTATTATATACTTAGCTTCTAATAGAGTTGGAGTTCCTTTTATCATATCACTAAGTTTCTTAGATATAAAACTCCTATCAGCACCAGTGTCAAAAAGGACAGAAGCAAAGTAATTATTTAAGAGAAACTTATCGGTGACCACATTATGATCATAACAAGCTTCTCCAGATCCTAGCACGAAGGCTCGTCCCTTCGCACCACTCCCTCCATTATTGCCGTTTTTGCCACCATTGTTGTTGTTCTGATTACCGTTGTTACCGTTATTGCCCTGATTATTGCCGTTACCGTTACCATTCCCATTCCCATTTCCATTTCCATCCCTCTTTGCCTGTGGACAATCCCTCTGAATATGTCCCTCCTTACCACACTGAAAACATCCTCTGGTAGATCCATGCGGTCGAAATTGTTGCTTATTCGGAAGTGCAACCCTACAGTCTTTCGCAGCGTGGCCCATCTTACTACATCGCTGGCAATGCTATCGGTCATAAGTTCCTGTGTGGTGATAACCACATCTGTTGCACTGGGGATACCTCCTAGCATATTCCCCCTGATTTGGACCTAAAGAGGTCGTCTGATTGAAGTTGTTAGCAGGCTCAAACTTTCGTTGCTGCTGTTGAGGTTGATTGGACTGGGGTCCCTTGGAGCTGAGTGAGAGTTGGAGTGGTGATCAAACTTGCGCTTGTGATTGTTGGTGGATTTAGAGACAGAACCCCTTAGGGGTAGTGTCCCTTGAGTCACCGCCAGATCGGTTAACTTGTGGGCTAGTCTGATCGTCTGCTGGATGGTTGTAGGGTTGGATGAGGTGACCATACTCTGAATCTGAGGTACTAAGCCTCCAATGTACAATTCAATCCTCTTGTAATCCGAAGTCACCATGTGTGGGCACATGGTAGCAAGCTCATGGGAGTGAGCGGTATATAGCTCGTTTTCAGAACCTTCCATTTTCAGGTTCCAGAATTCTCCTTCCAACTTCTGAATTTCGTCCCGAGGACAGTACTCCTCCTTCATCATCGTCTTAAAATCCTCCCACGGGAGTCCATTTGCCATGACCCAACATCTGGACCTGAGCGTTCCACCAAGTGAGAGCCAGGCCCTCCAAAGTTCCAGAAGCGAACTTGACCTGATTGGCCACTGGCAGTTGCACATGGCAAACACCGACTCTACTTTTCCGAACCACCGGAGTAGTCCGACATCTCCTTCGGCTCCACTAAAGGAGTGGGGCTTGCAGTCCATAAATGTCTTGAACGTGCATGCTGGTTGCTCATTCTGCTGATTTTGCTGGCCTGGATTTAGAAATATAATGTCACACCCCAACCGACGGCGAAAACGTCGGGGCGTGACATGTAGACTGTTCATAAGCTCATGGTTTACTAAAGTTGTGATAATTAACAATAACTTTCATTTCATAGCTCAAGTAATCAAGTACAACTCTTACAAGAATAAAAATACATGAATAACTTTATTAAATTTAAAACTAGGTCCTCAATCCTAAGTGAAGCGACTTGAAATCTTAACTCAAACACTGTACCTGAAACATGATAAAATGAGAGGGTCACCTATAAATAGTTGGTGAGCATACATAGGTTTTGACACCACAAGTAAAGTTCAAATGTTTTGTGTACAATTCATATGATGCATGGTTTATAAAGCATTTATGGAGAATCTAAGTTAAGCTAGATGCACAAATGAAACTTTGTAATTGAAGGGCATAACAACACATGTTATCCTAATGTAGGGCATAACAACACATGTTATCCTGATGTAAATGTAGGGCATAACAACACATGTTATCCTAATATAGGGCATAACAACACATGTTATCCTAATGTAGGGCCTAACAACACATGTTAGCCTGAAGTAATGTATTTGTGTTTGCACGTGTATATCATGTATATGTAGCCTTAACAATTAGCATTCAAGCATAAAGCACAAATAAACACATATGATCATATTGTAGAATTGTACGTGTGTAATTGCAAATAGTATTTGAATGTAATCATGTTTCACCCCAAATATGTAAATAAGAAAAAGGGGCTATGTAAACTCACCTGTAATAATGGTGTATATAGCACGAGCAATTAAGTAGCACAAGTGATTTGTAATCACAAAGTCAACCTAGAGTGAATTTGTATGAATTTGAATTAGAAACATGCAAAGAGTTCTAAGGCGAGATGTAGGGTTCAATTGGGTTTTGAGTGCAGGGACTTGTACGAAGGATTCGTGTTATTTTATGAAAAAGGATTGTGTAGGTGTTTGTGTTTTGCAAGTGTTTTGTAAAAATGGAAAGTTGAAGTATGAGGTCTTAAAATATAAGTTATTTAGGGTTTAAATTTGAATGGCTAAATAAATAAGTGTCATTTATTTATTTAAAATCATGTGTCTAAATATAGGGTAAGTATATACTAATGCATATTAAAACCCTTAAGTAAATTGGTTAACGTAAAAGATATCTAATAAATAAACTCAAGTATCTATTTATTATCAAAGTAATGTGTTCTTAAAATCGTGAACATAGTCGTACATTTTAGAAAAAGTCTTATTTGATTTTAAACTCTAATACGTAAATGTAGTTTAATAGGAAAACAATTGTTTTATGAGATTGCATATTTATAAAAATCTTGTCATAATATTGGTGTAAGGCCCCTTTCCCAGGTAACCTCACTTGTTGGATTTACTCATAAACATAGTCTTAAATACTGAGCTTAAATTTGAAACATTCAGAAGTAGCGGAAGCAAACATCATTCATATTACATGACGTAACAGCGGAAGTCTTAACAATTAAATACAAAACATTGTCTTAACATATAAATATGGGATGTCAGTCTTGTGTCGGGTAACCTTCACGCCATCGCACGACCTTTTCTTCCTTTACCTGAAATGAATACTAAAAGTCAGCTAACGCTGGTGAGTTCTAGTTTAAGGACAATCATACATAAGACTTATCTTATCATGAATATTTTATATATGTATACACAACATACGTAATATTCGTACTTTTACATATTCTTTACTTCACTGTTCTCACATAATCATTCATTTTGAGTATATACATATGTACATACATACTTACTTTGGGGGGGAGAACAGTTATTGGCCATAATCTTAAGGGTGATCAAACCATCATACTTGTCGCGAATGTCACAAAGACATCGCAGTGAGAACTACCGTCGTAGCCCTTTTCATTAACCGTGCGGCTCTAGAAAACCGTCCGTCGAAACTTAAATCCGTCCGGCAACCTTTGTCCGTTCGCTCTTAAACCGTCCTACCGTCGTAATCCGTCCTTTTGTCTGTTTGCCCTAGGGCATCCGTTTCCCACGCGACCATTATGTATGCAACCGTTCTACTTGAGTTAAGGCATTTGCTTCGACCGTCCATTAGTGCCATTTTATACATCCTAGCTTGCGAAGGAACGTTTTTGTCCCGGTTGCAAAATAGTCACGTGGTCGTCCGTCTACCGAAGTAGCCGTTGTCATAGAAGGGTTCATAACGTTTACATACATTCATAACATGCAATATATATAATATAAAGCAAGATTTCATTCATTTACGTTATGTCCTTCTTTCATTCATTCTTTGTAATCATACGCTTCATTCTTTATTCATAATTCATTTTCATATATAAGTATTTATATATATATACGTATGATCACATTGACATTTATAGCATTTATTCATTTAGTGTATACACTTCAGCCCCAAAACATTTAATAAGGTTTGCACATAACATAGAAGGGGGCACATAGAACTCACCTGATGAGTAGTTTCTGAAATACTCTTAGCTGGCTACTGAGCGTCACTAATGTCACTCACGATCTGTATAATAAAGTCATACTTGTAAGGTAGTGCTCCTAGATGACACTAGACATTACTATGCTTAAACCTAGTAGTTTTGATGGATTTGCTTATATCGAAACTTGATAGTTTCAATAGGTTGCTTATGTCGAAACTTGGTAGTTTCGATAAGTTGCCTATGTCGAAACCTGGTAGTTTCGATAAGTAACTTAGGTGTAATCTTAACTTCGGATCGTGGGCTCATATCGAAACTATGGTAGTTTCGATGGGTATGCATATATCGAAACTGAGTAGTTTCGATGGGCTTGCACATATCGAAACTGAGTAGTTTCGATGGGTCTGCACATATCGAAACTAAGTAGTTTCGATGGGTTTCACATATCGAAACCGAGTAGTTTCGATGGGTCTGCACATATTGAAACTAAGTAGTTTCGATGGGTCTGCACATATCGTCTTCCCAAAAAAATCTGAAGTTTTTGCATGCGAGTCTGATCGAGTCAATATCTCAATTTTCTTAGATCAAAACGTTCGGTTTTCATTCTAGATGCTATACCTAAGCTCATTTTCAAGTTTCGTCCGCAAAATCGTTACCTTTTTAGCCAAAACCCGAAAATCCCAAATTAAACAAAACAGTTTAGAGTCGAATCGTTACCTGGATTGGGGTTGTGATTTGGTGGTTTTGCTCACGATCTTAGCAGTAACGTGCTCCCTAAATTCCGGGACTATCCGTCAACTTTCTCTCTCTAGACCCGAGCTCTCCTTTCTCTCTCTAGAAGTTCTCTTTGTTTCACGGGACGACCCAAACCCCTTATATTCCAGCAAGCAATACTAGACATTTGAAACCGTCTCAGCACCATCCTTCATAAACAAAGAAGTCTCCTCATTAACTTCTATAACTTCATCATAATCAGATTCATCATTCTCTCTAGAACCACTACTTGATCCAAGACAACTGAAAGGATTACCAAGCTTAACTGTAGGCTGAATATTAGAAGGCTTAGGACGATCAATTGGATTATTATTCTGTTTAGAAACCAGCCTATATTCAAACTTTGGCTTTTCCTTGATTACAACTCCTTTTTTATTAGCTTTCTTCTTGTTTCCCACCATAGTAAAGCCATCATCATCAACTTGGTGCTTTCCTTTACCCTTATTTACTTTCAGCTCATCACGAACTTGCTTAGGGCAATTATCTAAAATGTGACCAAACACACAACATGTAGGACACCTAGGAGGAGTCCATTCATACTCCACTTTAATAGAACTATTCAAGAAACCCCCTTCTTCCACATTCGGTATAGCTACTGAAACGGACTCCTTTAAATCTT
Organism: Smallanthus sonchifolius; assembly: GCA_023525975.1. NCBI lineage: Eukaryota > Viridiplantae > Streptophyta > Magnoliopsida > Asterales > Asteraceae > Smallanthus > Smallanthus sonchifolius. The sequence continues at coordinate 34,588,848 of CM042045.1, forward strand.
TCTCAGCATCCAATTCAATGATTGCTCGAGCATAGCTACTCTTTCCCCATGACTCAAAACACATATTCGTTGTTTCATTATCCAAAGTTTTTGGAACACCGATTCTAGAAGCAATCAAACTCAAACCATCTTCAGTATAAGCCACAAGCGGAACATCATGCATTTTAACCCACATCGGAATTTTTTTAAGTTCCTCCTTCTTGATTTCCATCTTTGATGACCAAGGCTTAAGAAAAATGGGGACATTACGTATCAGCCAAGGCCCATCTTGCAAAACCTGCTCCAATCCTTCTTTTGAATCAAACTTGAAAAAAAAGAATCCTCTAGCATTCATCATGCTCTTTTGCAATCCATATTTAGACCAACGATTTTTAACAAAATATTCTACTACTGGAAACGCCAACCTCTTCCCCAAGAAGTAACCCAACAAGACATTGCTACACTTTTCTTGAACTTTCTTAACAGATTCTATCGGGATTGTGACATCCGCATCACCATGGCATTCGAAATTTTCAAGAAAACGAAAGTTCACCTTGCTAGAAATCTGGTCACCTTTTAGTTTTTCAGCAAACGAAATTTTTCCAACTTTAGACACATTATCAGCAGCAAATGAATTCAAATCTCTTTCCAAATTGAGTTCGCACTTACCCGGTTTAGATAGATCTTTATGATTCAGATTTTGAATATTATCTTCTTCCCAAAAATTCATCTCCTTACCAATCACAGAGTGGTTTGAAGATATGCGTGAATCAGAAGTATAATCGGTTTTTTCAAAATACCTTTGATTGGCACATCAATTTTTTTGATCTTGTCGGCCAAGCTATTAGGTTTGGGACGATCATCCCCATCAGAATCTTCAGCTCTCTCCATCAACAATAATAAGGAACAACCATGCAATAGAAACTCAACGAAACACCAAGAAGAACCACGAACCAGAATAGAAAAAAAAACCCTAACCCCCAAAGCCGTATAAAGCCAAAATGATTTTGAAAAACCAGAAAAAGAAACCCTAAAACTGATCGGATCTTGGTGATTATAGATATTTGTATGTAGATACTAATCAAAAGATTAAAATCGCTAAACAAAATCCAAAATCATTAGACGAAAATCAGATTAGGATGAAGAACAATAAGAATCTCCAAAATCGCCATTTGGGAGAGAGAGTATTCAGCCTAACGACAATAAAATTCAGGTGTGTGCTATTCTAGAATCGCATGTGGATGTTTCAAATTTGTTGGGTGTTTGTAACAACATTTGTAGGAAATGGAATTGGTCTTCGAATGGAGACATTTGTTCTAAGGGTACAAGAATTTTGTTAGGTTGGAATTCTGATTGTGTTGATGTCATGGTGCTGTCTCAAACTCCGCAAGTTATTCATGTTCAGATTGTGTTTAAAGAGGATAAGAAGGCCATGTATTGTTCTTTTATTTATGCTTCTAATGATTATATTATTAGAAGGCATTTGTGGGAGAGTCTAAACGTTCATAAAGCTTTTGTTAGCTGTAATCCATGGATTATAATGGGTGATTTCAATTCAGCCCTATCTCTTGAAGATAAGGCTATGGGATCATCTAAAATTTCTACGGGAATGAAGGATTTTAATGAATGTGTTGAGAAAATAGAAGTTTCGGATGTTAATAGCATGGGTTTCCATTACACTTGGACTCAAAAGCCGAAGAAGGGAATTGGTATTCTAAAAAAGATTGATCGTATTATGGCAAATCTTCCTTTTATGGATGCTTTTCCAAGTTCTTGTGCAATTTTTCATCCTTATAGGGTCTCGGACCATTCTCCTTGTGTTCTCAAGCTTCCTTCCATTGCTACAAGTAAGCCAAAACCTTTTCTTAGCTTACAAAAAAGAGTTTTCAGATTTGGTTAAGGAGGAATGGGGTAAGAATGTTAATGGTGTCCATATGTTCAAGGTGGTGAAGAAGCTTAGAACTTTGAAACACCCGATTAGAAGTTTGTTTGTAAAGCAAGGTAATCTTCATAACCGTGTTAAATCTCTTCGAAATGAGTTAGATACGATTCAAAATGCGGTTGATGTGAACCCGACTGATGCTGATATGCGTATTCTTGAGTCTGATTTGCTTGCTAAATACCAAGAAGCTATGTTAGATGAAGAAAGATTTTTAAAACAGAAATCTAAAGTTCATTGGCTTAAAGTGGGAGATTCGAACTTGTAACATCCCAAAATAAATGAGGATTTTAAATAACGGGTTGAACCGGGACGAACGGGATAAAAGGGCGAGGCGTAACGGGCCGGGCCGGTTGGGCCGGCAAACTTGAAGGAAGGGGGGGGTTTCCTCCCTTTAAATAGCCAACACACACACCATTTCTCTCATTTGCAAGAATCTAGAGAGAGAAACCGTAGAGAGAGAAAGTTGGCGGATCGACCCGAGATTGAAGGAGCTTGTTGCTACTGAACTCGTGAGCAAAACCTCCGGATCAGAATCTCGAAATCAGGTAACACCCGAACCAAATCTGAGTTTTTGTTCGTTTTTGGGTTTTCGGGTATTTTTGTGAAAATGACGGGTTTTTATAAACCAGATGAGGAAAGGGTTATAAATCTGGAATCACGAAAGGAAAATACACGTTTTGAATACAAAAAGTCCGGATCTTGACAAGATCGGACCTGCATGCGAAAGTTAGGGTTTTTGGGGAAGATAGCTGAGTTCTGCAGGTATCGAAACTAGAGTTTCGAGTGGCCTGCAGGTGTCGAAACTAGAAGTTTCGAGTGACCTGCAGTTGTCGAAACTAGAAGTTTCGAGTGACCTGCAGTTGTCGAAACTAGAAGTTTCGAGTGACCTGCAGTTGTCGAAACTAGAAGTTTCGAGGGGCCTGCAGGTATCGAAACTAGAAGTTTCGAGGGGCCTGCAGGTATCGAAACTAAGTAGTTTCGATAGGTCTGCATCAGTAAGTGAAGTCAGTGTATTCACCTGTAACAGAACGAGTAAACCGTTAGAGTCGGGATTTAGGTCTGATGTGTATTTAATTAATCAATTCAGATCGGAAGTGACGTTGTTGGACCTTTGTTTAGGACAACCCAAGAGTAACTTATAAGGTGAGTTCTAGAAGCCCTTCTTTTAATGTTTTAATTAAATGTTTTGGGCTGGTGTGCATACATACGAAACGAGGTTTATGAAACGAGGTTTACGAAACGAGGTTTATGAAACGAGGTTTACGAAACGAGGTTTACGAAACGAGGTTTATGAAACGAGGTTTACGAAACGAGGTTTATGAACGATGCTTCCGAAAGGGGAAGACGAAACGAGTTAATGAGATGTTTACGAAACGAGGTTTACGAGATGATGTTTATAAAATATTTTGCCAAACGAAGTTGTGAAAGGTTTACGAATGAAGTGTTATTTAATAAAACGTACGAATGCTTTAACTAAAACGAGGTAAAGGTTTTTATGAAAGTCACGAATGAACGAATCTGCCACGAGTTCCTACGGGAGCTAGAGTATGTATGTATGTATGTATTGGCCTTACCTTACGGGGGGCCTTTGTGGCTGGCTAACGGTTGTACAACTGGTTGAGGATGGGGTGACGACGGTCGCCCATGGGATTACCGGGATCCCGATGGAAGGTACTATTCCTTGCGGGGAAATATTGCCTATGGTATGTTTAGTCTTCCTAGAGGTAACGAGCCTTAGGAGACGTATGTTTAGTCCACCTAGAGGTAACGAGCCTTAGGAGACGTATGTTTGGTCCACCTAGAGGTAACGAGCCTTAGGAGACCTGGATGACGGATGACTTAGAGGTAGCGAGCCTTAAGTTCATCCGCTGGTATGCAATGTATGGGTTTGACGGTTACGAGAAGGCGCAGATTCGGTTCATATTGACTAGTGTTATGATGCTATGTTACGATGTTTTGATGATGTTAAGTTATTGCATATTTTACGTACGCTTTTATTAAATAAAGTATGATGTTATGTTTTTGGCAAATATTTGATGATAATGATTTATGTTAAAACTAGAACTCACCAGCGTAGCTGACCTTCTTAGTATGCACATTCAGGTTAAGGGCAGGTTATGATGATGGACGGTGATGCTGGGCGGCTTGAGGAGTTACCCGGATGATATGAAGACTGGCATCCCGTTACGAGTTGTTTTTGTTATGTACATGTATTTGAAAATGTTACGCTTCCGCATGTTAAACGATGTAATGTTATGTTTGAAATGAAATTTTCCGCTGCGTTATTTGATATTCTAGTTTGAGAACTGTTTGTGAATGAGTAAATCCAACGCGTGGGGCCTCCCGGGTTTGGGGCCTCACAGAACTCTTCTTTTTTCCATAACTCTTTGAAGACCAAAAATCATAGAAGCTGTATAGATATTATAAAGGATAGTTTTGGCAATGTGTTTGAAGGTAATATGGCTGCTAATGCGATTGTTGATCATTTTCAAAATTTCTTGGGTCAAAAGGGTACAAGTTCGAGGCTTCCTATGAATGATCTTTTTCAAAATAAAATTCAGCCTCATATGGCTGATAACATGATCCGTGAGGTCTCTAGAGATGAAGTAAAATCAGCCATGTTCTCTATAAATGAAAACAAAGCTCCGGGCCCGGACGGTTATTCCTCCGCTTTTTTCAAGAAAGCTTGGCATATAATTGGTGATGATGTGATTATGGCGATACAAGACTTCTTTATATCAGGACGTCTTCTTAAAGAAATTAATCATACAATTATTGCTTTGGTTCCAAAAGTTGCTACTCCTTCTTCGGTTTCTGATTATAGACCTATATCTTGTTGCAATGTTCTCTACAAATGTATTAGCAAGATTTTATCTAACAGAATTCTAGAAGGGCTTGATCATGTCGTTAGTTTAAACCAATCTGCTTTTGTGCCGGGTAGACATATCTCTGATAATATTCTTCTTACACAAGAGCTTATGCATAATTATCATCAGAATGTGGGAGCTCCTAGTTGTGCCTTCAAAGTAGACATTCAGAAAGCGTATGATACAGTTGACTGGGATTTCTTGAAATCTATTCTTCATGGATTTGGTTTTCATTCGATTATGGTTGGTTGGATTATGACTTGTGTATCTTCTTCTTCTTTTTCGGTGAGCATCAATGGTAATATACATGGTTATTTTGGGGGAAAAAGGGGCTTAAGACAAGGTGATCCGATGTCACCTTATTTGTTTACATTGGTTATGGAGGTTCTAACTTCCATTCTGCAGCAAGCAACCTCAATTGATTCTTCTTTCAGGTTCCATAGAAAATGTGAGAAGCAAAGGATTGTTAATCTTTGTTTTGCTGATGATTTATTTTTATTTGCTAGAGGTGATGTGCAATCGGTTAAAATCATTATGGATTCCCTCAACACTTTTAAAGACATGTCCGGTTTGGTGCCAAGCTTACCTAAAAGTACAGTTTTCTTTTGCAATGTGCCAGCTAGTTCCAAAATGAGTATCCTTGCTATAATGCCTTTTGAGGAGGGTTCGCTTCCCATTCCTTATCTTGGTGTTCCTCTGATTGCTACTCGTCTTTTACATTCTAATTGCAGATTATTGATTGAGAAAATGGAGAAGAGGATTTCTGATTGGAAGACTAAATCTTTATCTTTTGCTGGCCGATTACAGCTCATTATTTCTGTGCTTTCTGCTTTTTACATCTATTGGGCTTCGGTTTTTATTCTCCCTAAGAGTATAGTAAAAGAATTGGAGCTGAAGATGAAGGGTTTCTTATGGTGCAAAGGATCGTTAACCAAGGGGAAAGCTAAAGTAGCTTGGAGAGTTGTTTGTTTGCCGAAACATGAAGGAGGTTTGGGGGTTCGAAAGGTGGCAGATGTTAATAAAGCCCTTATGTCTTTTCATATTTTTAGTATTCTTTCTGGTCAGAAATCCCTTTGGGTGGAATGGATACATACTTATAGATTGAAGAATCGTAATTTTTGGGATGTTCCTATTCAGAAGAATATTTGTTGGAGCTGGCGTAAGTTACTTCGGTTAAGGCCTATTATAAGGCAATTTTTTTGGTATGATATAGGTAATGGAGAAAAAACTTCTCTTTGGCATGATCGTTGGAGTAATATTTGTCCGCTTAGTTCATATGTTTCTCCGAGGCAAATGAATCAAGAGGGTTTTTCTATATACTCTACCATTTCTGAAGTTGTTGTTGATAATCGTTGGGAATGGCCTGATGCTTGGAGGGATCTATTCCCGGTGTTATTTCAATTGAGTCCTTTGACTTTAAACCCCTTAAAATCTGATGTAATCAAGTGGAAAAAGGTAGTGGGTGATCTTTGAACCTTCTCTACTAAATTAGCTTGGGATACACTAAGAACCCGAGGACAGGTTACTAATTGGCATAATCTGGTTTGGTCCTCTTTCTCTATTCCTCGGCATGCATTTATGAGTTGGCTAATTTTTCATAGGAAATTATCAACACAAGACAAAATCCAATTGTGGAATAGGGCTTCGGGCTCTATGAATTTGTTTTGTTGTCATCTTTGTAAAAGGGATATGGAGACTCACAACCATCTCTTCTTTGAATGTTCATACTCTAATCAGATTTGGTGTTCCTTAAGATGCAAAGCTGGTATGAGTCATATTCAAGGGAGATGGGATGATATTGCTACATGGTTGGTTCCTAGAGCTTCTTCGAAATCAGCTTTAGTAATCATTGGTAAATTATTAATGGCTGCTACAGCTTATTACATTTGGCAGGAAAGAAATTTCAGATATTTTAACAACCAATTGAGACCTCCAGAAAAGCTTGAAGAAGTTATCGTGGAAATGATTAGATTGAAGCTACATTCGTTCAAGTTCAAGAAAAATGATCGAGTGAAGAAAATCTTGGAAGATTGGAAGATTGCATCCGTGGATGTGATGGTGGCCGACTAACCTCTTTTTATTCATGACTATATTATAGAGTTTAGTTGGTAGTTGTTATCTCGGTGTATGTTTGTGGTTTGCTTTTGGCTTGTTTTACATTGGTAGTGGCATGTCACTCCAATGAACTAGAGTGGTACTCAGCCCTCTACTTGTTTTTATGTGTTCAGATAGTAATATAAATCACCAGGGTATACCCTTTTACCCAAAAAAAAAAAGTTGCGTGAGTGGGGAATGAGCAGAGAAGAGGGCTGCCCTGCCTCTTATATACCTGGGCTTCCCTTGGCCCATTGAAGCCGAGCCCAAGCCCGCTCACTTTTGTTTAAATATTCCGACTAAATCACCGGTCTCGCTATATTTATTCGTTTTATTATTTTGGGATGTTACAAGTCTACCCTCCTTAGAAAGGTTTCGTCCTCAAAACCTGCTAATCATTAAACAGCTGGGGATATAGTCCTCTCATTTCGTCTTCTTTTTCCCAAGTAGCTTCTGAACCCTTTCTGTGTTTCCATTGTACTTTTACTAATGGGATTGACTTATTACGTAGTCGTTTCTCAGCTCGGTCAAGAATGGCTATTGGTTCCTCTACATAATTTAGACTGTTATCCACTTCGATCTCGTCGTAAGGTATGTGAGCTGTGTCGTCAGCTAGGCACTTGCATATGTGCGACACGTGGAACGTAGGGTGTATTCCACTAAGCTCAACGGGTAGGTCGAGTCTGTAAGCAACTTGACCCACTCTCGCTAAAATCTTGAAAGGTCCGACAAACGTTGGACTTAGTTTGCCACATTTTCTGAATCGGATGATTCCTTTCCATGGTGATACCTTTAACAGTACCATGTCCCCTACTTGAAACTCTAAATGCCTCCTTCTCTTATCTGCGTATGATTTCTGTCTATCTTTTGCGGCTTTCATTCGAGCTTTGATTTGATCAAATTTCTCTGAAGTAGCCTTGACCACTTCAAGACTTGCAAAATCCTTCTGTTCAATCTCCCCCAAACAAACCGGAGTCCTACATCTCCTTCCATACAACATTTCAAATGGCGGCATGCCAATAGTTGAATGATAGTTGTTGTTATATGAAAATTCTGCCAATGGTAGATGGCTGTCACAGCTCCCACCGAAGTCAATGATACAAGCTCGGAGCATGTCTTCTAAGGTCTGGATTGTCCTTTCAGATTGACCATCGGTTTGAGGGTGGTAAGCTGTGCTGATGTTCAATCTAGTGCCCATTGCTTCATTGAATTTCTTCCAAAACCTTGACGTGAATCTAGTATCCCTGTCGGACACAATCGACAGCGGCATACCATGTCTGCTCACAATATCCTTGATAAATATTTCTGCTAGCTTTTCAGAAGAAGAAGTTTCAAGTATTGACAAAAAGTGAGCACTCTTTGTTAAGCGGTCGACGATCATCCAAATGGTATCATTGCCTTTAGCTGTTCGCGGTAGCTTGGTAATGAAGTCCATTGCGATCTCCTCCCATTTCCATTTTGGTATTGGTAGAGGTTGCATTTTACCGCATGGTTTCTGGTGCTCGGCCTTAACTAGTGAACACGTTAGGCACTTGTTCACGTACTCGGTCACATCATTCTTCATGCCAGGCCACCAGTACTCTTTCTTCAAGTCTTGATACATTTTGTTTGTCCCGGGGTGGATGGAATAGCGAGACTTATGGGCCTCCTCGAGTATTTTGGCTCTAAGCTCGCCAATCTTAGGTATCCACATCCGGCCAAACCTAGTTCGTACACCGTATACATTTGCATCCAAATTCCCTCGTTGTCCTACTATTCTTTTCCGTTTAATATTTCTTTCTAATAGTGCTTCATCTTGTGCTTTTGATATTTCATTCATCAAATCTGGTGTTATAATCAGCTGACACGCCTTGATCCGGATAGGATCAGATTGCTCCTTTCTGCTTAAGGCGTCAGCTACTACGTTTGCCTTGCCTGGATGGTACAGTATCTCACAATCGTAGTCCTTTAATAATTCTAACCACCTCCTTTGCCTCATATTTAATTCCTTTTGCTCGAAAAAGTACTTCAAGCTTTTATGATCGGAGAAGATGGTGCATTTAACTCCATACAGATAGTGCCTCTATATTTTTAATGCGAAATCTACTGCCGCTAACTCCAGATCATGAGTTGGGTAGTTAACCTGGTGAATCTTTAGTTGTCGCGAAGCGTAAGCAATTACATTTCCTCGTTGCATAAGTACACAGCCTAAACCTTGACCCGAAGCGTCAGAGTAGACTACCAAGTCTTCACTTCCCTCAGGTAGTGTCAAGACTGGAGCTTGGGTTAATCGTGTCTTAAGTTCCTCAAACGCGTTGTTTTGGGTTAGACCCCATTCGTACTTTACTTCGTTCCGTGTCAATTTAGTTAGTGGCGATGCTATCCTCAAGAAATCTTGAATGAATCTCCGATAATAGCCTGCCAATCCCAGAAAACTTCGTATCTCTGTTGGTGTCTTTGGGACGTTCCATTCCTTTACTGTCTCGATCTTTGCAGGATCTACCATGATGCCATTTAGGTTTATCACATGACCTAGGAATTGGACTTCCCTAAGCCAGAACGCACATTTGGAGAATTTTGCGTACAACTTTTCCTGCTTTAGCACCTCCAGAACTTCTCTTAGGTGACAGTGGTGATCACCCTCGCTTTTCGAATATACCAGTATGTCGTCTATAAAAACTATCATTGATCGATCCAATATTGGTCAACATACTCTATTCATCAAATCCATGAACGCTGCTGGTGCGTTAGTCAAACCGAAGGACATCACGAGAAACTCATAATGCCCATAACGCGTGGTCTTTGGTACGTCTTCCTCTCTTACTTTCAACTGATGGTAACCCGACCTAAGATCGATCTTTGAGAACCAACTCTCACCTTGCATTTGATCAAAAAGGTCATCTATTCTAGGCAGTGGGTATTTGTTCTTTACTGTCCTCTTGTTCAGTTCACGGTAGTCAATGCACATGCGCATGCTGCCGTCTTTCTTCTTTACAAATAGTACCGGAGCGCCCCATGGTGAAATGCTCGGTCTAATAAATCCTTTTTTGTTAATTCCTGTAGTTGAGACATCAATTCTTTCATTTCTGACGGAGCCAATCGGTAGGGGGCTTTGGCAACGGGCTCAGCTCCTGGCAGTAAATCAATTTGAAATTCTATTTCCCGATCGGGTGGCAACCCAGGTAGATCCTCAGGGAATACTTCCGGAAAGTTGCACACCACGGGTACATTCTTGAGTGCATTCGTTTTCATTCTATCGTCAATAACATATGCCAGATAAGCTTCGCAGCCGCGCCTCATGTAACTTTCGGCCTTGATCATCGAAATGACGTTTGGCATTGTGCAATTCCAATCCCCATAAACCGTAATTGGACTTCCACTAGGAGCTTTGAGGTGTATCCTCTTACGTTTACATATGATTTGGGCTTCGTTGGCAGCTAACCAATCCATACCCAATACTATATCGAATCCTCCTAAGGTGAGAGAAGGAATAATCTAGAAGGAAACTTATGGCCCTCTATTTCTATGATACAATCCTCTGTTACTTGAAACACTGTCGAAATTTTACCCACGGCAGTTTGTACGCTAAAGGCCTTTACTATGGTGTTGATAGTGCAATCCAGTTTACGACTAAATGTATTTGATATGAAGCTTTTACTAGCACCAGAGTCAAATAAAATAGCAACATTTTCATCATTTACTAGGAACGTACCGACACAACATCAGGGTTTCCTCTTGCTTCTTCCTCAGTCAGTGCATAGGCTCGAGTCCTAGTCTTCGGCGGTTCCTTTTCAGCTTCTTTTTCCTTTCCCGAACCGTATTGTCTGGTTTTTATACAATCCCTAGTCAGGTGCCCATACCTTCCACAACTTTGGCACTTGACGTCCTTTAAGCAATCTCGGGAGTAGTGCCCCGGCCTCCCGCATTTATAACACATGGTTGTGCCAACTAAGCATTCGCCTTGATGTCGCTTCCCACACTTCTTGCAGGTTTCATTATCTTCTGTTCTTGGCTTCTTAACTTCAGTGTTTACATTCCCTTTCCCAGTGCTCCTAGGCGGGTTCTCCCATTTCCTCTTTTGTGTCTCGGGTGCCGGGTCCTCATTGGCGTAGTCGTCGTAGATGATTCCGCTCAGATTCAGTACCGACTCGAAGGTCGAGGGTAGGTTAGCTTTTACATGAACACGGACCCGCTGTGGCAGCCCCTTAACATAGTACTTAATCATTCGTTCTTCTGTCTCCACCAGGTGGTGTACCAGTTGAGCTAGCTCATTGAACCTAGAAGTATACTGGCGGTGCGTCTTGCTGCCAGCCTTGAAGTTCAGGAATTCGTTTTCAACTCGATCAATTTCATTCTGGGGCAGAACTTTTGGATTATTAGCTTCTTCAGGTCTTCCCATGTCATTCTGGCAAGAACGTTTGGCGACTTTGTCCTTTGAATGTTCCTCCACCAACTTGTGCCTCATTGGTGAAAGAATGAGCAACATACTTAACAGCCTAGTCCGGTCGACACTCGCTGATGTTGATTACAGCATTCATTCTCTCAATCCATTCGAGCGTAGCCACTGAATCCTTGTTACCATCAAACTTAGGTGGGTCTCCATCTTTGAAACCTTTGTAAGTACACCCACGATTGCTTGATACCACTTTTACTTCATCACCATCACTGTCATAAATTTTCTCTTTGTTGTTTCCTTCATCCTCTTCTTTGCTTTTCTTTAGTGCCTCAGATAGTAGGTCAGGCAATATGTTCTTCAGAGTAAGTACAACCTCGCGGGCAATAGCATCCCTAACCTCGGGTTCCAACTGTAGAGACCCTTGATTGCCGTCCCCAGTGGGGGTCACATTAGTTTCGTGCACACTCTCAGTGTGTTCTGCGTGCACACTCTCTTCCTCTTCACTTCTTCGATTCAATGGAGGTCTACCCACTCGGCCAGTGCGACCGCCTCGATGTCCAGTTCTTCCTCCTCCAGCCATAGTTCCTAGTTTCCTGATGGTCATAAAGGGAATACATCAATGTCATTCTCTCAGATCATAGTCTTAGAACAGTACGAACAAGGTAAATTTTTAATTACAGTGACCGGTTTGTGATTAGAAATTTAAATTGCTTTTCGTGTTCAAAACTCTTCAAATCGGTTCTGACATTGACATCTATTTGTTCTAAGTTATGGTATCTATCCCTATCCAAGTGTATTAACCTTAGTACTTACTTACCGTGCTGGCATTGGCGTTGGCTACCCAAACTGACATCCGTGCATTGGTCCCATAATCAGCTTGAGTCCAGACATTTAGGGATGTCTGAATCTCTCAAACTATTGCTCTGGTACCCCCTTGTAAGGCCCCTTTCCTAGGTAACCTCACTTGTTGGATTTACTCATAAACATAGTCATAAATACTGAGCTTAAATTTGAAACATTCAGAAGTAGCGGAAGCAAACATCATTCATATTACATGACGTAACAGCGGAAGTCTTAACAATTAAATACAAAACATTGTCTTAACATATAAATATGGGATGTCAGTATTGTGTCAGGTAACCTTCACGCCATCGCACGACCTTTTCTTCCTTTACCTGAAATGTATACTAAAAGTCAGCTAACGCTGGTGAGTTCTAGTTTAAGGACAATCATACATAACACTTATCTTATCATGAATATTTTATATATGTATACATAACATACGTAATATTCGTACTTTTACATATTCTTTACTTTACTGTTCTCACATAATCATTCATTTTGAGTATATACATATGTACATACATACTTACTTTGGGGAAGGAGAACAGTTATTGGCCATAATCTTAAGGGTGATCAACCCATCATACTTGTAGCGAATGTCACAAAGACATCGCAGTGAGAACTACCGTCGTAGCCCTTTTCATTAACCGTGCGGCTCTAGAAAACCGTCCGTCGAAACTTAAATCCGTCCGGCAACCTTTGTCCGTCCGCTCTTAAACCGTCCTACCGTCGTAATCCGTCCTTTTGTCTGTTTGCCCTAGGGCATCCGTTTCCCACGCGACCATTATGTATGCAACCGTTCTACTTGAGTTAAGGCATTTGCTTCGACCGTCCATTAGTGCCATTTTATACGTCCTAGCTTGCGAAGGAACGTTTTTGTCCCGGTTGCAAAATAGTCACGTGGTCGTCCGTCTACCGAAGTAGCCGTTGTCATAGAAGGGTTCATAACGTTTACATACATTCATAACATGCAATATATATAATATAAAGCAAGATTTCATTAATTTACGTTATGTCCTTCATTCATTCATTCTTTGTAATCATACGCTTCATTCTTTATTCATAATTCATTTTCATATATAAGTATTTATATATATATACGTATGATCACATTGACATTTATAGGATTATTCATTTAGTGTATACACTTCAGCCCCAAAACATTTAATAAGGTTTGCACATAACATAGTGTAAGGCCCCAAACCCGGGAGGCCCCACTTGTTGGATTTACTCATTCACAAACAGTTCTTAAACATGAATATCAAATAACGCAGCGGAAAACTTCATTCATTCATTCATCATAATTAAAACTTGTTCATACATGCGGAAGCGTAAACATAGTTTAAAACATATTTACATCATAACTAAGCATAACGGGATGCCAGTCGTCATGATCAGCCGGGTAACTCTTCTCGCTTGCCAAGCATCACCGTCCATCCTCATAACCTACCTTAACCTGAATGTGCACACTAAAAACGTCAGCTACGCTGGTGAGTTCTAGTTTTAACATAAAACCTTAACTTCAAATAAATTGCCAAAAACATCACTTCATACTTCATTTAATAAAAAGCGTACGTAAATAATGCAATAACAAACATAACACTTCATAAGTCAATGAACATATAGAATCTGCGCCTTCTCGTAACCGTCAAATCCAAACGTTACATACTGGTTGAATAACTTAAGGATCACCACCACTAGGCCCATCATCACCGTACTGTCCTTCAGGTGAGGAACTCCTAGGGCCCGATACTTAGGTCATTTAACCCTTCAAGCACGGCGTCCCAAAGGATAGCGCGTACCAAACTTCAAGCACTGCATCCCGTCGGATACAAGTACTTAACTTCAAGCACGACTACCCCGTAAGGTAAATCGTACCAACTTCAAGGATCACGATAATCCCCTTGGTGACCGTCATCACCCCAGTTGTACAACAGTTGGCCAGCCACAGAGGCCCCTAAAAGGTAAAGGCCCATAACATCCTTCCCATCCCTTAACCTTCATTCCCTAAGGAATATTGGCAGATTCGTTCGTTTGTGACTTTCGTAAACCTTCGCTTCTTTTACTTCAAAAACTTCAGTTAAAGCATTCGTACGTTTTATTAAAAACATTCTCTTCGTTAAAACACTTCGTAAACTTCTTTTGGCAAAATATTTCATAAACACTTCCTTCATAAACATCATTTTATAAAACGTTACATACTTCCTTCATAAACATCATTTTATAAAACGTCACATACAACCTTCGTAAACATCATTTTATAAAACGTTACATACTTCCTTCATAAACATCATTTTATAAAACGTCACATACAACCTTCGTAAACATCATTTTATAAAACGTTACATACAACCTTCGTAAATATCGTTTCATAAACATCGTTTCATAAAATCATCACGTGTGCACACCAGCCCAAAAACATTATTAAAACATTTAAAAGAGGGCTTCTAGAACTCACCTTATAAGCTAGTCTCGGTTGTCCTAACAAAGGTCCAACAACTTCACTTCCGATCTGAATTGATTAGTTAAATGCACATCAGACCAATACCGACTCTAACGGTTTAACCATTCTAACATACTAACTTTACTTAATCAGTTCTGATGTCTGCGCACTTAGCAAGTGCGCAGACCCTGCTGCCTGCGCACTTAGCAAGTGCGCAGACCATGCTTCCTGCGCACTTAGCAAGTGCGCAGGTCCTTCCTCCTGCGCACTTAGCAAGTGCGCAGGTTCCTCTTCCTGCGCACTTAGCAAGTGCGCAGGTCCCTCCTCCTGCGCACTTAGCAAGTGCGCAGGACCTGCTTCGTGCGCACTTAGCAAGTGCGCACGACCTGTTCTTCGCGAAAACCCTAACTTTTTCATTCGGGTCTGATCATGTCAAGATCCCGAACCTGTTGCATTCAAAACGTTCGTTTTCCATTAAGGAACTTAAATCTATACTCATCTTCCAGTTTCATCCGTTCAAACATAACAATTTTACCCAAAACCCGAAAAACCCAAAAACGAACAAAAACTCAGATTTAGGTCGGATCGTTACCTGAATCGAGCTTCTGATCTGGAGGTTCTTCTCACGAGTTATGGAGCAACACACTTCTCAAATCTCGGGTCGATCCGACAACTTTCTCTCTCTACGGTTTCTCTCTCTAGAAGTTGCAAATGAGAGAAATGGGTTGTGACCTTGGCTATTTATAGGGGAGGCTCCCCTTCTAGCCCATCTGACCCGACCCGACATGCCTCGTTCGTTTATTTCATCATTTTAACCGTCGTTTTATTTTTGGGATGTTACACATAGAAGGAGGCACATAGAACTCACCTGATGAGTAGTTTCTGAAATATTCTTAGCTGGCTACTGAGCGTCACTAATGTCACTCACGATCTGTATAATAAAGTCATACTTGTAAGGTAGTGCTCCTAGATGACACTAGACATTACTATGCTTAAACCTAGTAGTTTCGATGGATTTGCTTATATCGAAACTTGATAGTTTCGATAGGTTGCTTATGTCGAAACTTGGTAGTTTCGATAAGTTGCCTACGTCGAAACCTGGTAGTTTCGATAAGTAACTTAGGTGTAATCTTAACTTCGGATCGTGGGCTCATATCGAAACTATGGTAGTTTCGATGGGTATGCATATATCGAAACTGAGTAGTTTCGATGGGCTTGCATATATCGAAACTGAGTAGTTTCGATGGGTCTGCACATATCGAAACTAAGTAGTTTCGATGGGTTTGCACATATCGAAACCGAGTAGTTTCGATGGGTCTGCACATATCGAAACTCAGTAGTTTCGAAGGGTCTTCACATGTCGTCTTCCCAAAAAAATCTAAAGTTTTTGCATGGGAGTCTGATCGAGTCAATATCTCAATTTTCTTAGATCAAAACGTTCGGTTTTCATTCTAGATGCTATACCTAAGCTCATTTTCAAGTTTCATCCGCAAAATCGTTACCTTTTTAGCCAAAACCCGAAAATCCCAAATTAAACAAAAACTCAGTTTAGAGTCGAATCGTTACCTGGATTGGGGTTGTGATTTGAAGGTTTTGCTCACGAGCTTAGCACTAACGTGCTCCCTAAATTCCGGGACGATCCGTCAACTTTCTCTCTCTAGACCCGAGCTCTCCTTTCCCTCTCTAGAAGTTGTGTGAGTGGGGAATGAGCAGAGAAGAGGGCTGCCCTGCCTCTTATATACCTGGGCTTCCCTCGGCCCATTGAAGCCGAGCCCAAGCCTGCTCCCTTTTGTTTAAATATTCAGACTAAATCACCAGTCTCGCAATATTTATTCGTTTTATTATTTTTGGGATGTTACAATTGGTAACATTTGGAAATAAAATGCTTTGTTTTTAATTTAAATAATTTGATTAAAATATATACTTTTAAATGGCAAAAATAGGATTTTAAATAATATAAATGTGTAAAATGGATGTTTTATGCTAGAGATTGCAAATTATTGTTTTAATCCGATCTAATAATGTTAGGTTTGTAAAAATAATTTTATACCATTTTAGGAGCATATAAATCGGTTTTAAAAATTAAATGGGGCTTGCCCGGGTCGAACCCGGGTCTCCCCGGTGAGGACATTCAAGACTAACCACTGGACCAGGGGAACTGATACTGTTAGAAACCGGCTCTCAGTAGTGTTAACATGGAATCAGAAAGGGTTCGAGTCTGATTACATGAAATGAGTAAAAAGGCCGCTGAGTATGGGTTTCGAACCCATGTGACTCGGTCCCATGGTGCAATGACTTAGCCAGTTGGACCGAGTGGTTTGCTGGTATTATTAGGAAAACTTTACACATAAAACGATCACTGAATCAGTGGTTTGTCCCAAATTCGATACGTATGAATGAACCAAGAACCCTAAATCGGATCGAGCCCGACAGGTCTTGTCATCTCGAATTGATATGGGGCTATTGTAATACATTCGAAAACGAATTGAACTACATAAATCTTACGTGATTTGGTGCGGGGACGAGTGAGAACGACCACTACGAGTTTCCGGTTGTTCGTGATGCTCGCAAGAATTCTAGAGTCGTAATGCAGATCGATTTAGGTTTGAGAGAGCTTGAATAGGGTCATACAACGGTGTGTGGCTGCATTAATTCGATTAATTTTATCTTAATTACCCGATTCGATTACGAAAATCAAGTGATAGTTGTCGGCAATGATTTGTGCATTAAAGTGATAATTAATGATGAATTGGGCCTCGTATATGGTCTGATTACGTTTGAAAAGTGATTATGCGTCAAATTGCGGCCCTTAAACGCGTTTCAATCCCTGATTTGAAACCAAATTCGGCTTGGATTGACTCTAATTAGTCAAACTATTTAAATTGATTTGAAATCCAATATTGGCCACGCAAATTGCTGAATTGGGATGTTAATAGAGTTTGTAACCGGTCGATATTCGAATTGGTAATCAAGGAAAATACATAATAGCTTAAATTGGTCGATGTTAGTCTTGAATTGCAAAGAAATTGGACTGTTTGACTTTTAAAGTCAAAATAGGTCAAAATAGGTTGAATGGGGTCAAAATTGAAGATTGGGGGTTCAAGTTCAAATTAGTTATCTTAGATTTAATTTAATTGTATATAAAACTTGTTTTGATTTTATAAAGTTTATAAAATCCTAATTATTATTTGTTTCATTTCGAATGTTTATAAAGGAATATATTCGTTTAAAAGAATTTATAAATTGTATAATGGTCTATAAAACCTATACATATTTATTTATAAATAAAAAGATGACTACATGATTAAAGCTCATTGCTTTTGTGTTTTGATTTAATTTCCAAAACGGGGTATATATAATTATATATATATAGGTCCATATAAATATACAGGTATGTGTTATACGTATAGGTAGAAAATTATATGTAAGTGAGAAATTAATGTGACTCATTAAGTGGGGCAGGTATGGGATTTAAACGGAGTATCATTAAAATGGATAAATTGATAAATAGATAAGTTAAAATGGTATCGGAAAAGTATGGATGTTACAGTATCCCCATGTTGTGGGAATTTCGTCCCGAAATTTAGCTAGTGAAGGGTACTTAATCAGGAAAGATGAGGGCTCGGATTCTAAACGAGCCTTGACTGTCAGTTTGAGGAGTACAATCGATAACGAGATTCAGGTCTATTTTCTCAAGGTCAGGCACGCATGATGATAGTGGATTTAGTTTAAGAGATTAAGGAGAAAATTGTCATAGAATATTTTAGTCTTTAAAGGTGATACGCATTACTTGGAATGGATTTGATGGTAACTGGATGATCAAGGTTGGTTTAAGATGTAATCTAACATGTTCATGAATTGTTAGTGGGAAAGAGATTTCACAAGCATTGGCCCGTCAAACAATATAAAACTTTACGTGGCAAGAATAACGCTACTTCTGATTTTATGACAGCAACACTTATATAGGAAGTACCAGCGGCGTATCCACCATGTCCTTATCATATCACATTAGTATTGTTACTATATTCCACGATAGGTTTCATGTCATAACACACGACAGATTTCACTATATCTCCCATGCGCTGATTTTATAATTACGTGTGCACCCGTAATTATCCAAATCATTGCATGGTCCACATAGTTCATCCCATTGTGTGTGGGGTCCAGGGGGTAACACAAAAACACTTAATTCGTAACTATTGCTTTCACGTATGTGTTGCTAACAAATAGCTATGTCCATAGATAGCAGAGCCAATCAGGTACTAAAGAGTAATAACATGGCATAATTTAGGGTTCCATAGCTTCCTCGTGTTTGAACAAGAATACGTCAAACCCCGAGTAGCTTTCATGGGTAGGGTGAATAGTCATGCCCTGTGTATGATGTACTTAGTCAATTGCAACAATGTAAACGATCTAATTCCGTGCATAATGTAAACACTAATGTCATGTAGCTTGTAATCAAATAGGTTTCATGGGTACGTGAACAATTTAGCATCATGTATAGGTAAGAGATGAATTTCATGCATGATATTAACAACTTAGTATCATGTATTTTGTAACCAAATAAGGTTTCAGGTGTGATGTAAATGATTTAGTATCATGTATAATGTGCACAATTTAGTATCATGTATTTTGTAACTAAATAGTTTCATGTGTTATGTGATCCATCTAGTAAATTGTGACTTGCAATAAACTAGTTTCATGTATCATGTGATCGTGTTGTGTATCTTGTGAACGTGCATACGTAAGTTATTGAATTTCTTGTGTGACGTATACTAACGAGCTTCGTATGTGATCGAGTGTTGTGGAGAAGCGTGTTGTTTGGCGTTCATGTAAAATGTGGTAGTTAGGTTCTAGGTCTTTAAATCTCGTTGAGGTTGATGGGGATGGTTAAGGTCTACGCGGTATGGATTGTCTCTCGAAGCGGCAAGTGAAAGGTAACGAGGGGTTTTGAGACTACTTAGGAAAATATGTTTACAAATAATTGATCTTTGTTTGTAAATATGAAGTTGTAATTTGTTCTTGGTTGTAGATATATAAAGTAATGAAACTATTGGGTTAAATAATCTAAATAAATAGACAATTTATAGGAAAAATCTTTAAATTTGAATTTTTAATTATTAATAAGAGAATGTTTTTAAGATAATTTATTGGCTTAAACAAGTTGTCGTATATTTATTTAGCCAGGGTTTAGAAATAATTATTTTAATGAGGAAAAATCATAATTATTTATCAATTCGAAATAATATTTTTATAAAATAGGTTGTATTAAATTATCCTTGCAAGGTGTAAATGTTTATAGAAAATGCATATTTTTGATACTCTCTAAAAGTTTGATAAACGTTTGGTTTGAACAAAATAACGAGGTTGTTCAAATTTAATAGGATGATTTGTTTATGAAGGAGATTGCCGGTAGTGTACCAAATCGTGTTGGATGAAGAAGGTGATACTTGGAGGATCTCAATGAAAATATAATGGATGAAGTTCGCATTCAACGTATTAAATCAATGAATAATGACTTCAGAGTTGGAAAAATATAAAATTTATTAAATGCTGAAATGGTAAACATTATTCAAAACATCGGGACATGGTTCTCAAACTGAAAATTTAAAGACAATAAATAATGGAAAAATAATTTTTGTTAACGTCTCTTGTAGCTTTCCACTAGAAGGAGAATAATTCCCAAGACGAGTACCGCTATGGTCACTCGGGTAGCCGATCTGGCTTCAGCTTTAGCTGTCTCCGTGCGATGCTCCAGTATTTCTTTTTCGAGGATGGAGATTAACTCCTTTTGGTACCCTAATTGGTTTGCTAGGCTATCCATTCTTTTTCCTTGCAAGTCGTGCATTACCCGCTGCTCCATCCTTTGCCTCTCAAATTCTGAGGTCCTTACATATTGGTGTATGTCATTGGTTGGGATTCCCGTAACACTAGTGGGTGCCGTGGTATGCCTTACCCAAGGGTTAGGATGATACGGGTCGCGCACCAGGTACGGGTCTCTTAATAGGGGTGATCTAGGTGTTCGAAGTCTTGGGCCGGTGTTCATAGCCCAATCTGCCCTTACATCGCCTAGCAGCTGGGGGTGGTGGTGACCGATACACAGGTGACATGATGTCTTCTTCCCAATCAGACTCTGCTCCGGGACGGTATACCTGGGAGGAAGGAGAGTAGGAGTCCATGTCTAGCAAAGAAATAAAGGAAAGGTTGTAAGTGATAATAAAATACTGAGTGTTAAATATAGGAGTTCTCATAGGTTTAGAGTTTGACTAGTCATAACACCGAGTCTTCACAATAGTATTTTAGAAATACACTTGACCTATAAGCGATGCATCCCTGAGGGAAATTCCCAGGAAAGAGGGGTGGGTCACTAAGACACACTTAAGTACCCTGTCTTTCCTTAGTCAGAATCCCTCATGGGCCAACACACTCTTCCAGCCATCATGTATTAATAACACTATTGCTAGGCTCATGGTTATGATGAGAATTGTTGTGGACTGGGCTTTGAGGCCCGAAAGTGAGGCTTGTATATTGTAGTAGGTTTCTTCTTCTTGGAGGGTGAGTGGGCTTCTTGTTTATTATTAATGGGCTTTAGGCCCAATAGTTTAGATTTAGATCACAAGAGGCGGTGATATTATATGTGTGAGTTTAAGGGTGCATGAAGAACTAAGTGTGTATGAGTATGTGTGGAAACTTAGGATAGCACTTTAAATAATTCAAATAGGTAGCAATGAATAGGAGGCAAAATTTGGCAGGTAGTGAGACACATAGACTATTAAGTATTGTATCATATGATGTAATTATATAGTATAACATGTAAAAATATTCACATAAGAAATAATCATGTAACATGTAGTAGCATGGCATAGTATGGGTGTCCTAAGGTTATAGTCTAGGTCAAGAGTGTCTAATAACCTAATTCCCTATAACCAAGGCTCTGATACCAATCTGTCACACCCCAACCGACGGCGGAAACGTCGGGGTGGGACATGTAGACTGTTCATAAGCTCATGGTTTACTAAAGTTGTGATAATTAATAATAACTTTCATTTCATAGCTCAAGTAATCAAGTACAACTCTTACAAGAATAAAAATACATGAATAAATTTATTAAATTTAAAACTAGGTCCTCAATCCTGAGTGAAGCGACTTGAAATCTTAACTCAAACACTGTACCTGAAACATGATAAAATGAGAGGGTCAACTATAAATAGTTGGTGAGCATACATAGGTTTTGACACCACAAGTAAAGTTCAAACGTTTTGTGTACAATTCATATGATGCATGGTTTATAAAGCATTTATGGAGAATCTAAGTTAAGCTAGAGGCACAAATGAAACTTTGTAATTGAAGGGCATAACAACACATGTTATCCTAATGTAGGGCATAACAACACATGTTATCCTGATGTAAATGTAGGGCATAACAACACATGTTATCCTAATGTAGGGCATAACAACACATGTTATCCTAATATAGGGCCTAACAACACATGTTAGCCTGAAGTAATGTATTTGTGTTTGCACGTGTATATCATGTATATGTAGCCTTAACAATTAGCATGTAACATCCCAAAATAAATGAGGATTTTAAATAACGGGTTGAACCGGGACGAACGGGATAAAAGGGCGAGGCGTAACAGGCCGGGCCGGTTGGGCCGGCAAACTTGAAGGAAGGGGGGGGTTTCCTCCCTTTAAATAGCCAACACACACACCATTTCTCTCATTTGCAAGAATCTAGAGAGAGAAACCGTAGAGAGAGAAAGTTGGCGGATCGACCCGAGATTGAAGGAGCTTGTTGCTACTGAACTCGTGAGCAAAACCTCCGGATCAGAATCTCGAAATCAGGTAACACCCGAACCAAATCTGAGTTTTTGTTCGTTTTTGGGTTTTCGGGTATTTTTGTGAAAATGACGGGTTTTTATAAACCAAATGAGGAAAGGGTTATAAATCTGGAATCACGAAAGGAAAATACACGTTTTGAATACAAAAAGTCCGGATCTTGACAAGATCGGACCTGCATGCGAAAGTTAGGGTTTTTGGGGAAGATAGCTGAGTTCTGCAGGTATCGAAACTAGAGTTTCGAGTGGCCTGCAGGTGTCGAAACTAGAAGTTTCGAGTGACCTGCAGTTGTCGAAACTAGAAGTTTCGAGTGACCTGCAGTTGTCGAAACTAGAAGTTTCGAGGGGCCTGCAGGTATCGAAACTAGAAGTTTCGAGGGGCCTGCAGGTATCGAAACTAAGTAGTTTCGATAGGTCTGCATCAGTAAGTGAAGTCAGTGTATTCACCTGTAACAGAACGAGTAAACCGTTAGAGTCGGGATTTAGGTCTGATGTGTATTTAATTAATCAATTCAGATCGGAAGTGACGTTGTTGGACCTTTGTTTAGGACAACCCAAGAGTAACTTATAAGGTGAGTTCTAGAAGCCCTTCTTTTAATGATTTAATTAAATGTTTTGGGCTGGTGTGCATACATACGAAACGAGGTTTATGAAACGAGGTTTACGAAACGAGGTTTATGAAACGAGGTTTACGAAACGAGGTTTACGAAACGAGGTTTATGAAACGAGGTTTACGAAACGAGGTTTATGAACGATGCTTCCGAAAGGGGAAGACGAAACGAGTTAATGAGATGCTTACGAAACGAGGTTTACGAGATGATGTTTATAAAATATTTTGCCAAACGAAGTTGTGAAAGGTTTACGAATGAAGTGTTATTTAATAAAACGTACGAATGCTTTAACTAAAACGAGGTAAAGGTTTTTATGAAAGTCACGAATGAACGAATCTGCCACGAGTTCCTACGGGAGCTAGAGTATGTATGTATGTATGTATTGGCCTTACCTTACGGGGGGCCTTTGTGGCTGGCTAACGGTTGTACAACTGGTTGAGGATGGGGTGACGACGGTCGCCCATGGGATTACCGGGATCCCGATGGAAGGTACTATTCCTTGCGGGGAAATATTGCCTATGGTATGTTTAGTCTTCCTAGAGGTAACGAGCCTTAGGAGACGTATGTTTAGTCTTCCTAGAGGTAACGAGCCTTAGGAGACGTATGTTTAGTCTTCCTAGAGGTAACGAGCCTTAGGAGACGTATGTTTGGTCCACCTAGAGGTAACGAGCCTTAGGAGACCTGGATGACGGATGACTTAGAGGTAGCGAGCCTTAAGTTCATCCGCTGGTATGCAATGTATGGGTTTGACGGTTACGAGAAGGCGCAGATTCGGTTCATATTGACTAGTGTTATGATGCTATGTTACGATGTTTTGATGATGTTAAGTTATTGCATATTTTACGTACGCTTTTATTAAATAAAGTATGATGTTATGTTTTTGGCAAATATTTGATGATAATGATTTATGTTAAAACTAGAACTCACCAGCGTAGCTGACCTTCTTAGTATGCACATTCAGGTTAAGGGCAGGTTATGATGATGGACGGTGATGCTGGGCGGCTTGAGGAGTTACCCGGATGATATGAAGACTGGCATCCCGTTACGAGTTGTTTTTGTTATGTACATGTATTTGAAAATGTTACGCTTCCGCATGTTAAACGATGTAATGTTATGTTTGAAATGAAATTTTCCGCTGCGTTATTTGATATTCTAGTTTGAGAACTGTTTGTGAATGAGTAAATCCAACGCGTGGGGCCTCCCGGGTTTGGGGCCTCACAAGTTGGTATCAGAGCAATAGTTTGTGAATGGCCAGTGTATATTAACATCTTACAATGCTTGTTGAATTCTATTTGTTAACTAGCGTGATGACATTGGATTTCCTTGTCTTATAGAACGAAATGGCGAGGAGAGGAAACGGAAGGCGTGGTGGCCGTACCGGTGGTCGTACCGGCGGTCGAAATGGTGGGCGTGGCAGGATTCCTGCGCGCCAAGAACACAGTGAAGAAGGAAGTGTTCACACTGAACCGGCGGTTAGTGTGCATGAAGCCGAGCAGACACAGGTTGAAGAGCAACCTTTCACTTTTGAACCAGAAGTGAGAGCAGCTATAGCTCGAGAATTCACAGAATTGATGAAGAATTCTCTGCCAGGTCTGTTGGCTGAAGCGTTGAAGCAGGTCAATGGGGCGGGTGGGTCTAGCGCGGCAATTGGTGCTCAGAACAATGAGACCGACAATGCACCGCCTGCTCGCGGATGCGATTATAAGTCCTTTAAGGCATGTGACCCGCCAGTTCTGACTGGAAAGAAGGACGCGGTGGCTACTTTTGACTGGGTAATTCGTATGGAAGCCGCCATTCGTCTGAGTGAATGTCGACCGAATCAGGTCGTGAAGTTTGCTGCTAACTCCTTGAGGGAGGAAGCATCTCACTGGTGGGAAGGTGTACGCCAGGCTAAGGGGAACGAGGTGGTTGATTCGATGATGTGGGATGATTTGAAAACTTTGGTGATCAAGAATTTCTGTCCAAGGAATGAGATCGAAAAGGTAGAAAGGGAATTTCTGGGTTTGAAGGCTGGGAGCATGACGCACCGGCAGTATACGACACGGTTCAATGAACTGGCACGTCTGGTGCCACACCTTATCACTACTGAAGGAAGAAAGATCGCTTGTTATATTCAAGGGTTGCCAGACAAGGTCCGCACATATGTTAAGGCAAACGCCCCTACTACCTACGATTCGGTAGTAGAACTGAGCGGCGTGGTATTTGATGATCTGGCACTGAATGTCGTTGCCATTGAAGAGCCTAAGAAGAAGCTGAGTTTTCCCGCTAAGCGATCGGGTGGGAAGTTGTTTGGGGCTCAGGACAAACGGGCCAGGGTAAATGAATTAGCAGTCTGTGGGAAGTGTGGGGGAAGGCATGCCGGTGAATGCCGGTTGGGATCAAATTTGTGCTACAAATGTGGCAAGACCGGGCACTACTCCCGAGAATGCCCGAACGGTATCAAATGCTACAACTGTGGGGAGAGTGGCCACATGAGCCGGGAATGCACTAAGCCCAGGATGGGCGAGACCGGGAAAGGGAAAGGCCCAGAGAAGAGGGAGGAAAGGCCCCGAGCGAAGACTCGAGCGTATGCACTAACGCAAGAACAGGCCAGGAATGACCCCGATGTGGCGTCAGGTACGTTCATCCTTGACAACACTTTTGTTTCAGTGCTATTTGATTCGGGTGCCAGTAAGAGTTTTATATCTGCAACTTTCTGTAAACGAGTAAAGTACACGGTTAGTAAAATAGAACGAGCCTTTAATGTAGAAACCGTTGAGGGTAGAACCGTAATGGTAACCGAAGTAGTTGACGATTCCACGATAAAGATAGAAGGCCATAGATTTCCCGTCAGATTGTTCGTTATGGTTTTGGGAGGGTTTGATGTCGTGTTAGGTATGGATTGGCTAACTGCCAACGAGGCTCAGATTATATGCAAACGAAAGATAATCCGACTCAAGGCTCCGGATGGTAGCGAAGTTGAAGTACTTGGGGATCGCGATGCCCCGATGCCCAACGTCATCTCGATGATTAAGGCAGCAGATTACTTGAGGCGCGGATGCGAGGCTTATCTGGTATACGTAATTGACAAGTGTAAGGAAGTGAAAGAACTGGACGATGTACCCGTGGTACGCGAGTACCCGGAGGTGTTTCCAGAGGAGTTGCCTGGGATACCACCCGATAGAGAGATTGAATTTCGAATCGACTTAGTACCAGATGCCCAGCCCGTGGCTAAGGCTCCATATCGACTAGCACCAGTGGAAATGAAAGAATTAATGGCACAACTAGACGAGTTACTTGAGAAAGGATTTATCCAACCAAGCATCTCGCCGTGGGGTGCTCCGGTGTTGTTTGTGAAAAAGAAAGACGGTTCGATGAGAATGTGTATCGATTATCGCGAGTTGAACAAACGAACGGTAAAGAACAAGTACCCTTTACCAAGGATCGATGACCTGTTTGATCAATTGCAAGGCGCAAGTTGGTTCTCGAAAATCGACCTTCGGTCCGGGTACCATCAGTTGAAGGTGAGGGAAGAAGACATACCGAAAACTGCATTTCGCACGCGTTATGGACATTTCGAGTTCCGCGTAATGTCTTTCGGATTGACGAACGCCCCCGCAGCGTTCATGGATTTGATGAATAGGGTGTGTCGACCGATGCTGGACCGATCGGTAATTGTGTTCATTGATGATATCCTCGTCTACTCCAAGAATGAGGGTGATCACGCTTGTCATTTGAAGGAAGTGTTGGAAGCTCTAAAGAAGGAGAAGTTGTATGCTAAGTTCTCCAAATGCGCGTTCTGGCTTAGGGAAGTCCAATTCCTAGGTCACGTCATTAACCCGAACGGCATTATGGTAGACCCAGCAAAGATAACGACGGTAAGGGACTGGGATATTCCTAAGACGCCAACGGAGATCCGCAGTTTCTTAGGGTTGGCAGGCTACTATCGGAGATTCATTCAGGATTTCTCGAAAATAGCTTCGCCATTGACAAAGTTGACACGAAAGGAAGAAAAGTACGAATGGGGTCCGAAGCAGGATGAGGCATTTAAGGAGTTAAAAGAAAAGCTAACCCAAGCTCCAGTCTTGGCCCTTCCCGAGGGCAATGAAGACCTGGTGGTATACTCTGACGCTTCGGGTCAGGGGTTGGGGTGTGTGCTGATGCAACGTGGAAGAGTGATCGCATACGCATCACGACAGCTGAAGGTTCATGAAGTCAACTATCCGACTCACGATTTGGAACTTGCTGCTGTTGTGTTTGCATTAAAAATTTGGAGGCACTACCTCTATGGGGTAAAGTTTACCATATACTCCGATCACAAAAGTCTGAAGTACTTCTTCGAGCAAAAGGAGTTAAATATGAGGCAGAGGAGATGGTTGGAACTCCTGAAGGACTATGAATGTGAAATAATGTACCATCCTGGAAAGGCAAACGTGGTGACTGACGCTCTAAGCCGGAAGGATGTGCCTGCTCCTATTAGAGTGAAAGCTTGCCAAATGGTGGTAACGTCGGATGTGATGAGGGAAATTGAAAAGGCTCAAGAAGAGGCACTAAAGGGGGAAAACATAAAGAAGGAAAGGATGGTTGGCCAACAGGATAAGTTAGAATATAACACCCTTGGTGTTAGGACACGTTTTGGTCGAGTATGGATACCTATGGGTGGCGAGCTTAGGACCAAAATCTTGGATGAGGCTCATAAGTCTCGTTACTCTATCCATCCCGGTACCAACAAAATGTACCAAGATCTAAGGAAGGAATACTGGTGGCCTGGAATGAAACATGAAGTGACGAAATACGTAAGCAAGTGCTTGACTTGCTCACAAGTGAAGGCCGAACACCAGAAACCGTATGGGAAAATTCAACCACTCGAGATACCGGAATGGAAATGGGAACACATTACAATGGACTTCATAACCAAGCTACCTCGCACAGCTAAAGGTCATGACACCATTTGGGTAATTGTGGACCGTTTAACGAAGAGTGCTCATTTTCTACCTATTCGCGAGACGTTCTCGTCGGAAAGGTTAGCGGAAGTATTTATTAACGAAGTAGTGGCGCGGCATGGGATGCCTTTAACGATTGTATCCGACCGGGACACACGATTCACATCGAGGTTCTGGAAAAGATTTCACGAGACGATGGGTACGAGACTTAATATCAGCACGGCATACCACCCGCAAACGGATGGTCAGTCCGAAAGGACCATTCAAACATTGGAGGATATGCTTCGTGCTTGTATTATCGACTTCGGTGGCAGTTGGGACAGTCATCTGCCGTTAGCCGAATTCTCCTACAACAACAGTCATCACACGACGATAGGCATGCCGCCTTATGAAATGTTGTATGGGAGGAGATGCAGGACCCCGGTTTGTTGGGGTGAGATTGGACAGAAGGAATTGGGAAGTCTTGAAGTTGTAAAAGAAACGTCGGAAAGGTTTGATCAGATCAAAGCACGAATGAAGGCCGCCCAAGATCGTCAGAAATCCTACGCGGATAGACGACGAAGGCCTATTGAATTTAATGTTGGGGACAGAGTAATGTTGAAAGTGTCGCCCTGGAAGGGAATCATACGATTCAGGAAGAGAGGAAAGTTAAGTCCGAGGTTTATCGGACCATTCAGGATTATGGCACGGGTTGGTGAAGTCGCTTATCGGTTGGAATTGCCTGATGAGTTAAGTGGGATTCATCCTACCTTCCATGTATCACACTTGCGAAAGTGTTTGGCGGATGAAACGGCTCACGTACCACTTACTGACATCGAGGTCGACAACAGCCTTAACTACATCGAAGAACCTGTGGCCATCTTAGACAGGAAAGAGAAGCGTTTACGTAATAAGGTTATTCGATTGGTTAAAGTCCAATGGAAGCACCGGAAGGGATCGGAAGCTACATGGGAAACGGAGACGGAAATGAAGGAGTCGTACCCTCAACTGTTTGACTTATGATAGGTTTCGGGGACGAAACCTATTGTAAGGGGGGTAGACTTGTAACATCCCAAAATAAATGAGGATTTTAAATAACGGGTTGAACCGGGACGAACGGGATAAAAGGGCGAGGCGTAACGGGCCGGGCCGGTTGGGCCGGCAAACTTGAAGGAAGGGGGGGGTTTCCTCCCTTTAAATAGCCAACACACACACCATTTCTCTCATTTGCAAGAATCTAGAGAGAGAAACCGTAGAGAGAGAAAGTTGGCGGATCGACCCGAGATTGAAGGAGCTTGTTGCTACTGAACTCGTGAGCAAAACCTCCGGATCAGAATCTCGAAATCAGGTAACACCCGAACCAAATCTGAGTTTTTGTTCGTTTTTGGGTTTTCGGGTATTTTTGTGAAAATGACGGGTTTTTATAAACCAAATGAGGAAAGGGTTATAAATCTGGAATCACGAAAGGAAAATACATGTTTTGAATACAAAAAGTCCGGATCTTGACAAGATCGGACCTGCATGCGAAAGTTAGGGTTTTTGGGGAAGATAGCTGAGTTCTGCAGGTATCGAAACTAGAGTTTCGAGTGGCCTGCAGGTGTCGAAACTAGAAGTTTCGAGTGACCTGCAGTTGTCGAAACTAGAAGTTTCGAGTGACCTGCAGTTGTCGAAACTAGAAGTTTCGAGTGACCTGCAGTTGTCGAAACTAGAAGTTTCGAGGGGCCTGCAGGTATCGAAACTAGAAGTTTCGAGGGGCCTGCAGGTATCGAAACTAAGTAGTTTCGATAGGTCTGCATCAGTAAGTGAAGTCAGTGTATTCACCTGTAACAGAACGAGTAAACCGTTAGAGTCGGGATTTAGGTCTGATGTGTATTTAATTAATCAATTCAGATCGGAAGTGACGTTGTTGGACCTTTGTTTAGGACAACCCAAGAGTAACTTATAAGGTGAGTTCTAGAAGCCCTTCTTTTAATGATTTAATTAAATGTTTTGGGCTGGTGTGCATACATACGAAACGAGGTTTATGAAACGAGGTTTACGAAACGAGGTTTATGAAACGAGGTTTACGAAACGAGGTTTACGAAACGAGGTTTATGAAACGAGGTTTACGAAACGAGGTTTATGAACGATGCTTCCGAAAGGGGAAGACGAAACGAGTTAATGAGATGCTTACGAAACGAGGTTTACGAGATGATGTTTATAAAATATTTTGCCAAACGAAGTTGTGAAAGGTTTACGAATGAAGTGTTATTTAATAAAACGTACGAATGCTTTAACTAAAACGAGGTAAAGGTTTTTATGAAAGTCACGAATGAACGAATCTGCCACGAGTTCCTACGGGAGCTAGAGTATGTATGTATGTATGTATTGGCCTTACCTTACGGGGGGCCTTTGTGGCTGGCTAACGGTTGTACAACTGGTTGAGGATGGGGTGACGACGGTCACCCATGGGATTACCGGGATCCCGATGGAAGGTACTATTCCTTGCGGGGAAATATTGCCTATGGTATGTTTAGTCTTCCTAGAGGTAACGAGCCTTAGGAGACGTATGTTTAGTCTTCCTAGAGGTAACGAGCCTTAGGAGACGTATGTTTAGTCTTCCTAGAGGTAACGAGCCTTAGGATACGTATGTTTGGTCCACCTAGAGGTAACGAGCCTTAGGAGACCTGGATGACGGATGACTTAGAGGTAGCGAGCCTTAAGTTCATCCGCTGGTATGCAATGTATGGGTTTGACGGTTACGAGAAGGCGCAGATTCGGTTCATATTGACTAGTGTTATGATGCTATGTTACGATGTTTTGATGATGTTAAGTTATTGCATATTTTACGTACACTTTTATTAAATAAAGTATGATGTTATGTTTTTGGCAAATATTTGATGATAATGATTTATGTTAAAACTAGAACTCACCAGCGTAGCTGACCTTCTTAGTATGCACATTCAGGTTAAGGGCAGGTTATGATGATGGACGGTGATGCTGGGCGGCTTGAGGAGTTACCCGGATGATATGAAGACTGGCATCCCGTTACGAGTTGTTTTTGTTATGTACATGTATTTGAAAATGTTACGCTTCCGCATGTTAAACGATGTAATGTTATGTTTGAAATGAAATTTTCCGCTGCGTTATTTGATATTCTAGTTTGAGAACTGTTTGTGAATGAGTAAATCCAACGCGTGGGGCCTCCCGGGTTTGGGGCCTCACATAGCATTCAAGCATAAAGCACAAATAAACACATATGATCATATTGTAGAATTGTACGTGTGTAATTGCAAATAGTATTTGAATGTAATCATGTTTCACCCAAATATGTAAATAAGAAAAGGGGCTATGTAAACTCACCTGTAATAATGGTGTATATAGCACGAGCAATTAAGTAGCACAAGTGATTTTGTAATCACAAAGTCAACCTAGAGTGAATTTGTATGAATTTGAATTACAAACATGCAAAGAGTTCTAAGGCGAGATCTAGGGTTCAATTGGGTTTTGAGTGCAGGGACTTGTACGAAGGATTCGTGTTATTTTATGAAAAAAGGATTGTGTAGGTGTTTGTGTTTTGCAAGTGTTTTGTAAAAATGGAAAGTTGAAGTATGAGGTCTTAAAATATAAGTTATTTAGGGTTTAAATTTGAATGGCTAAATAAATAAGTGTCATTTATTTATTTAAAATCATGTGTCTAAATATAGGGTAAGTATATACTAATGCATATTAAAACCCTTAAGTAAATTTGTTAACGTAAAAGATATCTAATAAATAAACTCATGTATCTATTTATTATCAAAGTAATGTGTTCTTAAAATCGTGAACATAGTCGTACATTTTAGAAAAAGTCTTATTTGTTTTTAAACTCTAATACGTACATGTAGTTTAATAGGAAAACAATTGTTTTATGAGATTGCATCTTTATAAAAATCTTGTCATAATATTGGTAACATTTGGAAATAAAATGCTTTGTTTTTAATTTAAATAATTTGATTAAAATATATACTTTTAAATGGCAAAAATAGGATTTTAAATAATATAAATGTGTAAAATGGATGTTTTATGCTAGAGATTGCAAATTATTGTTTTAATCCGATCTAAATAATGTTAGGTTTGTAAAAATAATTTTATACCATTTTAGGAGCATATAAATTGGTTTTAAAAATTAAATGGGGCTTGCCCGGGTCGAACCTGGGTCTCCCCGGTGAGGACATTCAAGACTAACCACTGGACCAGGGGAACTGATACTGTTAGAAACCGGCTCTCAGTAGTGTTAACATGGAATCAGAAAGGGTTCGAGTCTGATTACATGAAATGAGTAAAAAGGCCGATGAGTATGGGTTTCGAACCCATGCGACTCGGTCCCATGGTGCAATGACTTAGCTAGTTGGACCGAGTGGTTCGCTGGTATTATTAGGAAAACTTTGCACATAAAACGATCACTGAATCAGTGGTTTGTCCCAAATTCGATACGTATGAATGAACCAAGAACCCTAAATCGGATCGAGCCCGACAGGTCTTGTCATCTCGAATTGTATATAAAACTTGTTTTGGTTTTATAAAGTTTATAAAATCCTAATTATTATTTGTTTCATTTCGAATGTTTATAAAGGAATATATTCGTTTAAAAGAATTTATAAATTGTATAATGGTCTATAAAACCTATACATATTTATTTATAAATAAAAAGATGACTACATGATTAAAGCTCATAGCTTTTGTGTTTTGATTTAATTTCCAAAACGGGGTATATATAATTATATATAGGTCCATATAAATATACAGGTATGTGTTATACGTATAGGTAGAAAATTATATGTAAGTGAGAAATTAATGTGACTCATTAAGTGGGGCAGGTACGGGATTTAAACGGAGTATCATTAAAATGGAAAACTTGATAAATAGATAAGTTAAAATGGTATCGGAAAATTATGGATGTTACATATAACATAGGATTGGGATTATAAAGCTTAGGAAAGGCGCTTTAAGAGATGAATTGACCTCACTAGTCAATGGTTATAGCATTTACCTGCAACATTCTGTGCTGCTAGAGCCTCAGGCACACTATCGTTGATTAGTGCCGCCAGATCCGCTGCTGTCATGTTGATGGTACCTCGGCCACCAGCACAACCTCCACGTCCTCTTCCCGACATGATTCTTCACATTCACAAATACAAAACAATGAGAAATATATCGCATATTAAACATTATTTATGTACAAGTAAGGAAATACAACATCTAATATTTTGAAAATTAAATAAATTGTAAAGCTACAAAAATAAATAACTCAAAATATTAAACTTCTCAGCTTTTATTGAGTGGGAACAACCTTACCCATCTAGGTTTGAAAAGAGAAATAACATAAACGAAAACATGAATGAAAAGGAAAGATAGAATAGAAAGATCATCAAACATCCTCGTCATCGGAAGAAACGTATGATTGTGCATCATCGATATCCACCGGTTCCTCCTCGGGTCGCTCCTCCTCTAAGGGCTCATCCTCGAAGGGCTCCTCCTCTTTGTCTGAAAGTGGAATATCCTCCGAAAATAGGGCTGCTTGCAGTTGGGCTTCCAAGTAGGTCACTCTCTCCCGAAGTCCTTTAGCAAAATGGTCTGCTACTTGCAGTTGGGCTTCCAGATGAGTTACTCTCTCCCGAATCTGTCCTACATCATGGTCCGATGTGTCCACTCTCGTCTCCAAGTGTGTAACCTGATCCACCAAATGGTTATGGACCTGATCTGTCACTACTAGCTCAGCAGTCAAAAGCTCTATCCCTACCTTGTTTTCTTCCACTTGCGGCTCCTGTTCTAGAATGCCGGGTATCTCATCCATGGCTTCCTTCATCTCTTTTAATTCCTTAGTTATGATAAACACAAAAGCTGCAAAAAGCTTGCTCCATGGTGCATGGCAAGCTTGGCAAAGTGGAGGATGAGGAAGTTGAACAAAAATAGGGTGACGGTACATTTCCCATCTCGATCCACCTTTGGATCATATTCGGATATGCACTCCAATTAAGTGTTGTGTTCCTGGTTTGTGCATTACTTGGTTCACCCTGTTCCACCGAGTTGTCACTAGAACTAGTCCGGCGCCTTTGGGGCTCCGAGGATGACAAGGTAGATGCCTTAGGTGATGGTGGTGGGTTTGACGACATGATCCTGTAATGTAATACATAAGTGCCAAACATCCAAATGTTTATGACATGTAACTAATGTGTGAGGTTATAGTCTAGTATGCAATCCTAGTTCTCTATAACCAATAGCTCTGATACTAATTAGTCACACCCCCAATTTCAACTAACGGAGTTTTACCGTTTGGGAAGTGAAAAACCAGGATCGTTGTCATTAGTTACATTGAACGACACTATATGGGACTAAAATGAAAATATCATATCAATCAGAGTTAATGCGGAAGTGTATAAAGAAAAATAAATGCACAAAACAAATGCACCCAAAAAGTCCAGTCCAAACATAAATGAAATAGTCCAAACTGAATTAAAACAATCCGAATGTAATAAAATAACATTCAAAATTAGGACTCCATGCATGGTCCTATATGTGCACCTGTGCCTTATCTTAGCGACCTGAGAAAACATGTAAGAAAATATGTCAACACGAGGTTGGTGAGTTCACAGGTTTCAATATGTAAATAAACGTTTACCAGATTTATTGTACAATCAACATATATGTATCAACGGGTAGCTAACCCATGTTCATGTTTGCTATTACGCTCGCAACCGTAAACTGACTGATTGAATGCTTCCCACCAGGCCTATCAATCATGGTGCACGTTTAGGTCAATATTGCACCCATTCGATATCCAATCGAGTTTGCGCGACTAACGCGGGTGAGGTTTGTCAAACCCAGTAGTACTACCCAACATACCTCGCTATTCTCATATTTAAACGGTTCGATGTGAGGACTTTCATGATAGAGTTTACTCATAGTCATAACAAGTGATACATAATGAAGTACAAAAATCAAAAAGAGTTTGCATCATGTTTTCTCCCCCCGTTTAAAACAGTAAAAGGGGCCGTGAAAACTCACCTGATTGCGTAGGTACTAATCACACAAGTACGGGATCGAAATCTCAAGCGTTAGCCCGACACGGCTCACGAATGCCCTAGAATTACAACATAATTATTAGGGATATAATGGGAATATGTGACGAAAACACGGGAGATTGAACGTCCTAAAGAAACGCTCTAATAATCAAGAGTAGACAAACGTGTCCATGGGAATAAGATTTGTTTTTTAAATTAACCAATTAAGAAAACTACGGTTTGCGACGAGTGACAAATAGTAAAATATAATGAATATATTCGAGCGATTCCGCCATTAAATAATGGCCTAAGAAAATAATCTAACATATATATATTATCTTTAGATTTATCAAAGTATCCCAATAGCAATTGCGTGACAAAAATAATAAATCTATTATTTTAATCAAGGACATACACGCGTATAATAAATAAATATATTATTTATACATTTGAAACGTCTCCCCATATTTACAAACGTAGTGAAACGATATTTAGATAACAAGTATTTTAACCGGGGTCACGGATTGAAATATATCATTTTATTTGGAGTCACGGGTTTAATAATAATATTGCGAACAATAACAATGATACGTTAAAAATTCCAAACCCGAGCCTACATAAGGTTTTTCCGGTTTAAACACATTAATTTATAAATATAATAATATAGGGATTAAAACTAAATATTAAATACAGGTTTTTAAAATAAACAAAAATTAAAACAGTGAAGGAGGACTCGAACCCGAGTCCCCTCCCTCACTGTCCAACACGTTAACCATCACTGCCCGCTAGGGAACCGCAAACGAATCCGGACTGAAATGGTTTTAGTCATACCCGAAAACGATTGTCTCTCCCTCATACTAACCGAACCCTAAACCCATCCTTAATCGCCTGAAATCGATCATGATTAACTACAATAACATATGGGTTTTGTTAATCGCCCCGTTTCGAGTAGGTGGGTGAGTTTAATTTCAAAAAGATTAAGTTTAAGAGTGTTAATTTCTGTTTAAAATCGCCGAAACCCTAGGTTTTGAATCACGAATCCAATTGATCAATTTCGATAATATCAGAGATTGGAATCATAGGGCTTTAGTTAAATGGGGCATTTCGAATATGCGTATATGGTTTAATTTCATTCACGAAGAGTCTAATATCAAAAGCCCCAATTCCGTTTACGTAAGAACCCTAGGTTAATGATCTTGAACGATTTGATGTTAATTGATAAAATTAATATAGGGCTTTTACAGAGAATCAATTTACGAATCTAGCCATTTGATTTAATTGGATTATAATAGGGTCTAGGATGGTGATCGATTAAACCGTAAACGCATGAACCCTAGATTCGGGTTCATGTTAAAATCGTTGCTGTAAGCCCTAATTAGCATAGGGCTTTCCATCTATGAATAAAAATGAAGCTAAAGGAGGGTTAGTTTACCATAAACGGATTCGAGTTGAGAGTGCTTGAGTAGAATAGGTGTCGACCGCAACTGGTTTTATCTCCGGCGACTTCTGCTACGATTCCGGCCAAATTGATGCGTGTTATAGCTTCTAATGGATGCGACTAAGGTGTGTGAGAGTTCGATTTGCGAAAATAATACGAGCATTCGTCGAATTTGATGAATTCGTGATGTGGGTCGACGGTTACGGCTTCACCCCTCATAATTGAGCTTGAATTCGAATCAATGACAGTGTAATGGCTGTAATGAGGGGCGTTTATGATAGAGGTCGTGTATTTCGGTTACAATTCCCTTGAATTTTCGTTATAAGATTCGAATTTGGGTCTAATGATTACGGGTTTGACTTGTAAAAGTCAACATGGTTCATTCTCCCTTGATATTGACTTCTAAAGTCAACAGATTGAGTTTAGATAATTATCATAACCAGTCCCTGTAGTTCTAGCTTAAATATTAGCAGAAATAGTCCCTAGGGTTTAAGATTAGGTTAACTGGGTTAGGATTTAACAGAATACTTAATGGGATTGCTAATGGAGTTAACTTGAAAAGTCGGATTGTCACAGAACAAGATTCGGCCATCTTTATCAGTTCTCCCCATTTCCAAACATCTCGATCAACAGCCTTAATTCAATAATCAAAGAACGATGAACTCAAAGGGTGTTAGGATTCAACAACACGACCCAGAAGTTGATTTTTTTGGCATCAAAAGGGTGTTAGGTTAGGATATCTGGTTTAAAATATGGCGGGTGATTTGGACTTTTTTGTTGCGTCAATGTTCGAAGATGTTCTTATGGAGCATGGCCCTCAATTGTCCGATGTCCATACCATATCCAAGAGTGATGCCAAAATATGTACGTTTCTTATTCCTTTCATCATGCATGCGTCTTTTTTACAAAAAACAACGATCATTGTACATTGTTTTTCTTCATTCTCAACTACAAAAAGAAATGAAGCTACAAGATGGCTAAGAAAGTCTGTTGGTGTGGTGGCTGCAAAAGATCTGCCCGTTGATCCTTCCGAACAAAACTTTCTAATGGGATTAAGAAGAGGCCTTATCCTTTGCAGTGCTCTTAACAAATCTGAACCTGGTTCTATTCCTAAAGTAACCTTCTTTGTCCACCTAATGATTTCTAAAGTTCATTCAATCACAAAGGAATTGAATTATGTATGTTGCTTTGTAACATCCCAAAAATAAAACTACAATTATAATAACGAGTTAGAATGCGAGAACGAACGAAATAAACGAACGAGGCATGATGAGCCGGGCCGGATGGGCCGGCGTGCTAGAAGGGGCGAACATAGGGGAGCCTCCCCTATAAATAGCCTAAGTCACCACCCTTTTCTCTCATTTGCAACATCTAGAGAGAGAAACCGTAGAGAGAGAAAA
This sequence comes from Smallanthus sonchifolius, assembly GCA_023525975.1. NCBI lineage: Eukaryota > Viridiplantae > Streptophyta > Magnoliopsida > Asterales > Asteraceae > Smallanthus > Smallanthus sonchifolius. Next base: position 34,626,600 of record CM042045.1, read on the forward strand.
TTGGCGGATCGACCCGAGATTTCAGCAAAGTGTTGCTCCATAGCTCGTGAGAAGAACATCCGAATCAGAAGCTCGATACAGGTAACGATCTAGCCTAGATCTGAGTTTTTGTTCGCTTTGGGGTTTTTCGGGTTTTGGATGAAAAGGTAACGTTTTTACAGATGAAACTGGAAGAAAAACATAGATTTGAGTTCTTAAACGAAAATCAAACGTTTTGAATGTAAACAAGTTAAGGATCTTGACGTGATCAGATCCGCATTCGAAAGTTAGGGTTTTTACGGGGAAACAGGTCTTGCGTACTTATCAAGTACGCAAGAAGCATTTCCTGCTACTTATCAAGTACGCAAGAAGAAGGACATGCGTACTTATCAAGTACGCATGAAACGAAGTCTGCGCACTTATTAAGTACGCAAGAGCAAGGGGAAACCCTGATGTCGTGTCAGGTACGTTTCTAGTTAATGATGAACGTGCTGCTATTTTATTCGATTCTGGTGCTAGTAAAAGCTTCATATCAAATGCATTTTGTCATAAACTGGATTGCACGATCAACACCATAATAAAGGCCTTTAGCGTACAAACTGTCGTGGGTAAAAATTCGGCAGTATTTCAAGTAACAGAGGATTGCATCATAGAAATAGAGGGACATAAGTTTCCATCTAGATTATTCCTTCTCACCTTAGGAGGATTCGATATAGTATTGGGTATGGATTGGTTAGCTGCCAACGAAGCTCAAATCATATGTAAACGTAAGAGAATACACCTAAAAGCACCTAGCGGCAGTTCAATTACGATTTATGGGGATTGGAATTGCACGATGCCAAACATCATCTCGATGATCAAGGCCGAAAGTTACATGAGGCGCGGTTGCGAAGCTTATCTTGCAAATGTTATTGATGATAGAATGAAAACGAAAGAACTCAAGAATGTACCCGTGGTGTGCAACTTTCCGGAAGTATTCCCTGAGGATCTACCTGGGTTGCCACCCGATCGGGAAATAGAATTTCAGATTAACTTACTGCCAGGAGCTGAGCCCGTTGCCAAAGCCCCCTACCGATTGGCTCCGTCAGAAATGAAATAATTGATGTCTCAACTAGAGGAACTAACCAAAAAAGGATTTATTAGACCGAGCATCTCACCATGGGGCGCTCCGGTACTTTTTGTAAAGAAGAAGGACGGCAGCATGCGTATGTGCATTGACTACCGCGAATTGAACAAGAGGACAGTAAAGAACAAATACCCATGCCTAGAATAGACGACCTTTTTGATCAACTGCAAGGTGCGAGTTGGTTCTCAAAGATCGATCTTAGGTCGGGTTACCATCAGTTAAAAGTAAGGGAAGAAGACGTACCAAAGACCGCGTTTCGCACGCGTTATGGACATTATGAATTCCTCGTGATGTCCTTCGGATTGACTAACGCTCCAGCAACGTTCATGGATTTGATGAATAGAGTATGTCGACCAATGTTGGATCGATCAGTGATAGTTTTTATAGACGACATACTGGTATATTCGAAAAGCGAGGGTGATCATCACTGTCACCTAAGAGAAGTTCTGGAGGTGCTAAAGAAGGAAAAGTTGTACGCAAAATTCTCCAAATGCGCGTTTTGGCTTAGGAAAGTCCAATTCTAGGTCATGTGATAAACCCAAACGGCATCACGGTGGATCCTGCAAAGATCGAGACAGTAAAGGAATGGAACATCCCAAAGACACCAACAGAGATACGAAGTTTTCTAGTATTGGCAGGCTACTATCGAAGGTTTATTCAAGACTTCTCAAGAATAGCCTCACCACTGACTTAACTGACACGGAAGGAAGAAAAGTATGAATGGGGTCAGACTCAAAACAACGCGTTTAAAGAACTTAAGACACGATTAACCCAAGCTCCAGTCTTGACTCTACCTGAGGGAAATGAAGACTTGGTAGTCTACTCTGACGCTTCGGGGCAGGGTTTAGGTTGCGTACTTATGCAACGAGGAAAGGTAATTGCTTATGCTTCACGACAACTAAAGATTCATGAGGTTAACTACCCAACGCACGATCTAGAATTAGCAGCAGTAGTTTTCGCGTCAAAAATATGGAGGCACTACCTGTATGGAGTTAAATGCACCATCTACTCCGATCACAAAAGCCTGAAGTACTTTTTCGAACAAAAGGAATTAAACATGAGACAAAGGAGATGGTTAGAGCTACTGAAAGACTATGACTGTGAGATATTGTACCATCCAGGCAAGGCAAACGTAGTGGCTGACGCTTTAAGTAGGAAGGAAGAATCCGCACCTATCAGGATCAAAGCGTGTCAGCTGATCATAACGCCAGATTTGATGGGTGAAATAACGAAGGCACAAGATGAAGCATTGTTAGAAAGAAATGTGAAACGGGAAAGGATAGTAGGACAACAAGGGAACTTAGATACAAATGCATACGGAGTACGAACTAGGTTTGGCCGGATGTGGATACCTAAGATTGGCGGGCTTAGAGCCAAAATACTTGATGAGGCCCATAAGTCTCGTTATTCTATCCACCCCGGGACAAACAAAATGTATCAAGACTTGAAGAAAGAGTACTGGTGGCCTGGCATGAAGAATGATGTGACAGAATACGTGAGTAAGTGCCTAACGTGTTCTCTAGTTAAAGCCGAGCACCAGAAACCATGCGGTAAATTGCAACCCTTACCAATACCGGAATGGAAGTGGGAAGAAATCACAATGGACTTCATTACCAAGCTACCGCGAACAGCTAAAGGCAATGATACCATTTGGGTGATCGTCGACCGCTTGACGAAAAGTGCTCACTTCTTGCCAATACGTTAGACTTCTTCGTTTGAAAAGCTAGCAGAAGTATTTATCAAGGAAATTGTGAGTAGACATGGTATGCCACTGTCGACTGTGTCCGACAGGGATACTAGATTCACATCTAGATTTTGGAAGAAATTCAACGAAGCGATGGGCTCAAGACTGAACATCAGCACCGCTTACCACCCTCAAACCGATGGCCAGTCTGAAAGGACCATTCAGACCTTGGAGGACATGCTCCGGGCCTGTATCATTGACTTCGGTGGGAGTTGGGATAGCCATCTACCATTGGCAGAATTTTCATATAACAACAGCTATCACACGACTATTGGCATGCCGCCATTTGAAATGTTATATGGGAGAAAATGCAGAACCCCGGTTTGTTGGGGGGAAATTGGGCAAAAGGATTTTGCAAGTCTCGAAGTGGTCAAAGAAACTTCTGAAAAATTTGATCAAATAGGGTAGAATGAAAGCCGCAAAAGACAGACAGAAATCATACGCGGATAAGAGAAGAAGGGATTTAGAGTTTCAAGTGGGGGACATGGTACTGTTGAAAGTATCACCATGGAAAGGAATCATCCGATTCAGAAAGCGTGGCAAACTAAGTCCAAAGTTTGTCGGACCTTTCAAGATTTTAGCAAGAGTGGGTCAAGTTGCTTACAGACTCGACCTACCCGTTGAGCTTAGTGGAATACACCCTACGTTTCACGTGTCGCACTTACGCAAGTGTCTAGCTGACGACACAGCTCACATACCTTACGACGAGATCGAAGTGGATAACAGTCTAAACTATGTAGAAGAACCAATAGCCATTCTTGACCGAGCTGAAAAACGACTACGTAATAAGTCGATACCGTTAGTCAAGATACAATGGAAGCACAGAAAAGGGTCAGAAGCTACATGGGAAAAGGAAGACGAGATGAGGGGACTATACCCTCAATTGTTTAACGTATGAACAGTTTCGAGGACGAAACCTCCTTAAAGAGGGTAGACTTGTAACATCCCAAAAATAATAAAACGAAGAAATATAGCGAGACCGGTGATTTAGTTGGGATATTTAAACAAAAAGGGAGCGGGCCTGGGCCCGGCTTCAATGGGCCGAGAGAAGCCCATGCACATAAGAGGCAAGGCAGCCCTCTTCCCTGCTCATTTCCCCAACTCACGCAGCTTTTAGAGAGAGAAAGGAGAGCTCGGGTCTAGAGAGAGAAAGTGACGGATCAACTCAGGAATTCAGGAGAACGTTGCTGCTGTTCTCGTGATCATATCCTCTGAATCAGAAATCCAATCCAGGTAACGATTAGATCACATTATGAGTTTTTGTTCGTTTTGGGAGTTTTCGGGTTTTGGCTAAAAAGATAACGATTTTGCGGATGAAACTTGAAAGTGAACTTAGGTATAGCATCTAGAATGAAAAACGAACATTTTGATCAAAGAAAATTTAGATATCGACATGATCAGATTCGCATGCAGAACATTCGGATTTTTGGGGAAGGCGATAAGTGCAGACCCATCGAAACTACTTAGCTTCGATATGTGTAGGTCCATCGAAACTACTTAGTTTCGATATGTGCAGGACCATCGAAACTACTTAGTTTCGATATGTGCAGACCTATCGAAACTACCCAGTTTCGATATATGCAGATCCAATCGAAACTACCATAGTTTCGATATGAGCCCCCGATCCGAAGCTAAGATAATATATAAGTTACCTATCGAAACTACCTATCGAAACTACCAAGTTTCGATATAAGCTAATCAATCGAAACTACTAGGTTCAAGCATAGTAATGTCTAGTGTCATCTAGGAGCACCACCTTATGTGTATGACTTTATTATACAGATCGTGAGCGACATTAGTGAAGCTTAGTAGCCAGCTTAGTATATTACAGGAACTACTCATCAGGTGAGTTTTATGTGCCCCCCTTCTATGTTATGTGCAAATGATTTATAAATGTTTTGGGGCTGAAGTGTATACACTAAATGAATAAATGTTATAAATGTCAATGTGATCATACGTATATATATATATATAAATATTTATATATGAAAATGAATTATGAATAAAGAATGAAGCGTATGACTATAAAGAATGAATGAAAGAAGGACATAACATAAAAGAATGAAATCTTGCTTTATATTACAATATATTGCATGTTATGAATGAATGTAAACGTTATAAACCCTTCTGTGACAACGGCTACTTCGGTAGACGGACGACCACGTGACTATTTTGCAACCGGGACAAAAACGTTCCTTCGCAAGCTAGGACGTATGAAAAGGTATTAATGGACGGTCGAAGCAAGCCTTAACTAATGTAGAACGGTTGCATACATAATGGTCACGTGGGAAACGGATGCCCTAGGGCAGACGGATAAAAATGACGGACTACGACGATAGGACGGTAAAGAGCGGACGGACAAAGGTTGCCGGATGGATTTAATGATATGACGGACGGTTTTCTAGAGCCGGACGGTAATGAAACGGGCGACGACGGTAGCTCTGACTGCGATGTCTTCGTGACATTCGCGACAAGTATGACGGGTTGATCACCCTTAAGATTATGGCCAATATGTGTTCTTTCAAAGAAAGTATGTATGTACATATGTATATACCCTCAATGAATGTTATGTGAGAACAGCAAAGTAAAGAATATTTAAAAGTACGAATATACATATATACATTATATTCATGATAAGATAAATTTTATGTATGGTTGTCTTTAAACTAGAACTCACCAACGTTAGCTGACTTAGTATACATTTCAGGTAACAAAGGAAAGGGTCGTGCGAAGGCGTGAAGGTTACCCGACACAAGACTGACATCCCACTTTAGTATATGTGTTAAGACTTCCGCTGTTATGTTATGTAATTGAACGACGAAGGATTTGTAATTGAATGATGAATGTTTTTAATTTAAGTTCAGTATTTATGACTATGTTTATGAGTAAATCCAATAAGTGAGGTCACCCGGTTTAGGGGCCTTACAAGTTGGTATCAGAGCAATAGTTTGAGAGATTTAGACATCCCTAAATGTCTAGACTCAAACTGATTATGGGACCAACGCACGGATGTCAGTATGGGTAACCAACGCCAACGCTAGCACGGTAAGTAAGTCATAAAGTTAATGCTCTAGCATAGGAATAGATACCTTAACTTAGAACAAATAGATGTTAATGCCACGACTGATTTGAAGAGTTTCGAACCCGAAAAGCAATGTAAATTAGTAATCACAAACCGGTCACTGTAATTAAGAATTTACCTTGCTCGTACTGTTCCAAACTATGATCTGAAGAAATGACATTAATGTATTCCCTTTTTAACTATCAGGAAATTAAGAACTATGGCTGGTGGAGGAAGAACAGGACCTCGAGGCGGTCGCACTGGCCGACGAGGTAGACCTCCGTTGAACCCAAGATTTGAAGAAGAAGGGAGTGTGCACGCAGAGCACACCGAAAGTGTGCACGAAACAGAAGTGACCCCAATTAGGGACGACAGTCCAGGGCCTATACAGTTGGAACCTGAAGTCAGGGATGCTATTGCCCGTGAAGTTGTGCTCACCTTGAAGAAGGTATTGCCTGATCTACTATCCGAGGCAATAAAGAAAAGTAAAGACGAGGATGAAGGAAACCATGAAGAAAAAGTATATGACAGCGACGGGGATGAGATAAAAGTGGGGTCAAGCACTAAAGGGTGCACTTATAAAGGTTTCAAAGATGGAGACCCACCCAAGTTTGATGATAGCAAGGATTCGGTGGCTACTTTGGAATGGATTGAGAGAATGAACGCTGTAATCAACATCAGCGAGTGCCGACCAGACCAGGCGGTTAAATATGTTGCTCATTCTTTCACCAATGAAGCACTAGGTTGGTGGAGAAATATTCAAAGAACAAAGTCACCACATGCTCTTGCCAGAATGACATGGGAAGACTTGAAAAAGCTCGTAATCCAAAAGTTCTGCCCAGAGAATGAGATTGATCGTGTGGAGAACGAGTTCCTAAACTTCAAAGCTGGCGACAAGACTCATCGCCAATATACTTCAAGGTTCAACGAGCTGGCCCAACTGGTACCACACTTGGTGGAAACCGAAGAACGTATGATCAAATACTATGTCAAGGGTCTGCCGCAAAGGGTTCGTGTCCACGTAAAAGCCAACCTACCCTCGACCTTCGAGTCGGTAGTCAACCTGTCTGGAATTGTTTACGACGATTATGCCAACGAGGACCCGACACCTGTGACACAAAAGAGAAAATGGGAGAATCCGTCTAGGGGCTCCGGAAGAGGGAATGAAACAACTGAAATTAAGAAACCGAGGTTGGACGGATATGAAACGTGCAAGAAATGTGGAAAGCAACATAGTGGCGAGTGTCGAATCGGCACCACCGTGTGTTATAAGTGCGGGAGGCCGGGGCACTACTCCCGAGATTGTTGGAAGGACGCCAAATGCCAAGTATTTGGATTGTTTGGGCATCTGACAAAGAACTGCAGGAAGGCCGGCCAATCCGGTTCAGGAAAGGAGAAGGAACAGGAACGACAAAAGGCAAGGACTCAGGCCTATGCCTTAACTGAGGAAGAAGCAAGGGGAAACCCTGATGTCGTGTCAGGTACGTTTCTAATTAATGATGAACGTGCTGCTATTTTATTCGATTCTGGTGCTAGTAAAAGCTTCATATCAAATGCATTTTGTCGTAAACTGGATTGCACGATCAACACCATAATAAAGGCCTTTAGCGTACAAACTGCCGTGGGTAAAAATTCGGCAGTATTTCAAGTAACAGAGGATTGCATCATAGAAATAGAGGGACATAAGTTTCCATCTAGATTATTCCTTCTCACCTTAGGAGGATTCGATATAGTATTGGGTATGGATTGGTTAGCTGCCAACGAAGCTCAAATCATATGTAAACGTAAGAGAATACACCTAAAAGCTCCTAGCGGCAGTTCAATTACGGTTTATGGGGATTGGAATTGCACGATGCCAAACGTCATCTCGATGATCAAGGCCGAAAGTTACATGAGGCGCGGTTGCGAAGCTTATCTGGCATATCTTATTGATGATAGAATGAAAACGAAAGAACTCAAGAATGTACCCGTGGTATGCAACTTTCCGGAAGTATTCCCTGAGGATCTACCTGTGTTGCCACCCGATCGGGAAATAGAATTTCAGATCAACTTACTGCCAGGAGCTGAGCCCGTTGCCAAAGCCCCCTACCGATTGGCTCCGTCAGAAATGAAATAATTGATGTCTCAACTAGAGGAACTAACCGAAAAAGGATTTATTAGACCGAGCATCTCACCATGGGGCGCTCCGGTACTTTTTGTAAAGAAGAAGGACGGCAGCATGCGTATGTGCATTGACTACCGTGAATTGAACAAGAGGACAGTAAAGAACAAATAACCATTGCCTAGAATAGATGACCTTTTTTATCAACTGCAAGGTGCGAGTTGGTTCTCAAAGATCGATCTTAGGTCGGGTTACCATCAGTTAAAAGTAAGGGAAGAAGACGTACCAAAGACCGCGTTTCGCAGGCGTTATTGACATTATGAATTCCTCGTGATGTCCTTCGGATTGACTAACGCTCCAGCAGCGTTCATGGATTTGATGAATAGAGTATGTTGACCAATGTTGGATCGATCAGTGATAGTTTTTATAGACGACATACTGGTATATTCGAAAAGCGAGGGTGATCATCACTGTCACCTAAGAGAAGTTCTGGAGGTGCTAAAGAAGGAAAAGTTGTACGCAAAATTCTCCAAATGCGCGTTTTGGCTTAGGAAAGTCCAATTCTAGGTCATGTGATAAACCCAAACGGCATCATGGTGGATCCTGCAAAGATCGAGACAGTAAAGGAATGGAACATCCCAAAGACACCAACAGAGATACGAAGTTTTCTAGTATTGGCAGGCTACTATCGAAGGTTTATTCAAGACTTCTCAAGAATAGCCTCACCACTGACTAAACTGACACGGAAGGAAGAAAAGTATGAATGGGGTCAGACTCAAAACAACGCGTTTGAAGAACTTAAGACACGATTAACCCAAGCTCCAGTCTTGACTCTACCTGAGGGAAATGAAGACTTGGTAGTCTACTCTGACGCTTCGGGGCAGGGTTTAGGTTGCGTACTTATGCAACGAGGAAAGGTAATTGCTTATGCTTCACGACAACTAAAGATTCATGAGGTTAACTACCCAACGCACGATCTAGAATTAGCAGCAGTAGTTTTCGCGTTAAAAATATGGAGGCACTACCTGTATGGAGTTAAATGCACCATCTACTCCGATCACAAAAGCCTGAAGTACTTTTTCAAACAAAAGGAATTAAACATGAGACAAAGGAGATGGTTAGAGCTACTGAAAGACTATGACTGTGAGATATTGTACCATCCAGGCAAGGCAAACGTAGTGGCTGACGCTTTAAGTAGGAAGGAAGAATCGGCATCTATCAGGATCAAAGCGTGTCAGCTGATCATAACGCCAGATTTGATGGGTGAAATAACGAAGGCACAAGATGAAGCATTGTTAGAAAGAAATGTGAAACGGGAAAGGATAGTAGGACAACAAGGGAACTTAGATACAAATGCATACGGAGTACGAACTAGGTTTGGCCGGATGTGGATACCTAAGATTGGCGGGCTTAGAGCCAAAATACTTGATGAGACCCATAAGTCTCGTTATTCTATCCACCCCGGGACAAACAAAATGTATCAAGACTTGAAGAAAGAGTACTGGTGGCCTGGCATGAAGAATGATGTGACAGAATACGTGAGCAAGTGCCTAACGTGTTCTCTAGTTAAGGCCGAGCACCAGAAACCATGCGGTAAATTGCAACCCTTACCAATACCGGAATGGAAGTGGGAAGAAATCACAATGGACTTCATTACCAAGCTACCGCGAACAGCTGAAGGCAATGATACCATTTGGGTGATCGTCGACCGCTTGACGAAAAGTGCTCACTTCTTGCCAATACGTGAGACTTCTTCGTCTGAAAAGCTAGCAGAAGTATTTATCAAGGAAATTGTGAGTAGACATGGTATGCCACTGTCGATTGTGTCCGACAGGGATACTAGATTCACATCTAGATTTTGGAAGAAATTCAACGAAGCGATGGGCTTAAGACTGAACATCAGCACCGCTTACCACCCTCAAACCGATGGCCAGTCTGAAAGGACCATTCAGACCTTGGAGGACATGGTCCGGGCCTGTATCATTGACTTCGGTGGGAGTTGGGATAGCCATCTACCATTGGCAGAATTTTCATATAACAACAGCTATCACACGACTATTGGCATGCCGCCATTTGAAATGTTATATGGGAGAAAATGCAGAACCCCGGTTTGTTGGGGGGAAATTAGGCAAAAGGATTTTGCAAGTCTCGAAGTGGTCAAAGCAACTTCTGAAAAATTTGATCAAATCAAGGCTAGAATGAAAGCCGCAAAAGACAGACAGAAATCATACGCGGATAAGAGAAGAAGGGATTTAGAGTTTCAAGTGGGGGACATGGTACTGTTGAAAGTATCACCATGGAAAGGAATCATCCGATTCAGAAAGCGTGGCAAACTAAGTCCAAGGTTTGTCGGACCTTTCAAGATTTTAGCAAGAGTGGGTCAAGTTGCTTACAGACTCGACCTACCCGTTGAGCTTAGTGGAATACACCCTACGTTTCACGTGTTGCACTTACGCAAGTGTCTAGCTGACGACACAGCTCACATACCTTACGACGAGATCGAAGTGGATAACAGTCTAAACTATGTAGAAGAACCAATAGCCATTCTTGACCGAGCTGAAAAACGACTACGTAATAAGTCGATACCGTTAGTCAAGATACAATGGAAGCACAGAAGAGGGTCAGAAGCTACATGGGAAAAGGAAGACGAGATGAGGGGACTATACCCTCAATTGTTTAACGTATGAACAGTTTCGAGGACGAAACCTCCTTAAGGAGGGTAGACTTGTAACATCCCAAAAATAATAAAACAAAGAAATATAGCGAGACCGGTGATTTAGTTGGGATATTTAAACAAAAAGGGAGCGGGCCTGGGCCTGGCTTCAATTGGCCGAGAGAAGCCCATGCACATAAGAGGTAAGGCAGCCCTCTTCCCTGCTCATTTCCCCAACTCACGCAGCTTTTAGAGAGAGAAAGGAGAGCTCGGGTCTAGAGAGAGAAAGTGACAGATCAACTCGGGAATTCAGGAGAACGTTGCTGCTGTTCTCGTGATCATATCCTCTGAATCAGAAATCCAATCCAGCTAACGATTCGATCACATTATGAGTTTTTGTTCGTTTTAGGAGTTTTCGGGTTTTGGCTAAAAAGATAACGATTTTGCGGATGAAACTTGAAAGTGAACTTAGGTATAGCATCTAGAATGAAAAACGAACATTTTGATCAAAGAAAATTTAGATATCGACATGATCAGATTCGAATGCAGAACATTCGTATTTTTGGGGAAGGCGATAAGTGCAGACCCATCGAAACTACTTAGTTTCGATATGTGTAGGTCCATCGAAACTACTTAGTTTCGATATGTGCAGGACCATCGAAACTACTTAGTTTCGATATGTGCAGACCTATCGAAACTACCCAGTTTTGATATATGCAGATCCAATCGAAACTACCATAGTTTCGATATGATCCCCCGATCCGAAGCTAAGATAATATATAAGTTACCTATCAAAACTACCTATCGAAACTACCAAGTTTCGATATAAGCTAATCAATCGAAACTACTAGGTTCAAGCATAGTAATGTCTAGTGTCATCTAGGAGCACCACCTTATGTGTATGACTTTATTATACAGATCGTGAGCGACATTAGTGAAGCTCAGTAGCCAGCTTAGTATATTACAGGAACTACTCATCAGGTGAGTTCTATGTGCCCCCTTCTATGTTATGTGCAAATGATTTATAAATGTTTTGGGGCTGAAGTGTATACACTAAATGAATAAATGTTATAAATGTCAATGTGATCATACGTATATATATATATATATATAAATATTTATATATGAAAATGAATTATGAATAAAGAATGAAGCGTATGACTATAAAGAATGAATGAAAGAAGGACATAACGTAAAAGAATGAAATCTTGCTTTATATTACATATATATTGCATGTTATGAATGAATGTAAACGTTATAAACCCTTCTGTGACAACGGCTACTTCGGTAGACGGACGACCACGTGACTATTTTGCAACCGGGACAAAAACGTTCCTTCGCAAGCTAGGACGTATGAAAAGGTATTAATGGACGGTCGAAGCAACCCTTAACTAATGTAGAACGGTTGCATACATAATGGTCACGTGGGAAACGGATGCCTTAGGGCAGACGGATAAAAATGACGGACTACGACGGTAGGACGGTAAAGAGCGGACGGACAAAGGTTGCCGGACGGATTTAATGATATGACGGACGGTTTTCTAGAGCCGGACGGTAATGAAACGGGCGACGACGGTAGCTCTGACTGCGATGTCTTCGTGACATTCGCGACAAGTATGACGGGTTGATCACCCTTAAGATTATGGCCAATATGTGTTCTCTCAAAGAAAGTATGTATGTACATATGTATATACCCTCAATGAATGTTATGTGAGAACAGCAAAGTAAAGAATATTTAAAAGTACGAATATACATATATACATTATATTCATGATAAGATAAATTTTATGTATGGTTGTCTTTAAACTAGAACTCACCAGCATTAGCTGACTTTTAGTATACATTTCAGGTAACAAAGGAAAGGGTCGTGCGAAGGCGTGAAGGTTACCCGACACAAGACTGACATCCCACTTTAGTATATGTGTTAAGACTTTCGCTGTTATGTTATGTAATTGAACTACGAAGGATTTGTAATTGAATGATGAATGTTTTTAATTTAAGTTCAGTATTTATGACTATGTTTATGAGTAAATCCAATAAGTGAGGTCACCCGGTTTAGGGGCCTTACATTATTCCACTAGTATGTGACGTTTGGATTTGACGGTTACGAGAAGGCGCATATTCGATATGTTTGTTGACTTATGTTTATGATGTTATGTTATGTTATTGCATGTTTTCGTACGCTTTTATTAATGAAGTTAAATGATATGTTTTTGGCAAATATTTGAAGTTAAGGTTTTATGAAAAGCTAGAACTCACCAGCGTAGCTGACTTTTTAGTATGCACATTCATGTTAAGGCAGGTTATGATGATGGACGGTGATGCTGGACGGCTGGATGAGTTACCCGGATGATATGAAGACTGGCATCCCGTTATGATTAGCTTATGTTATGTTTATGTAATAGACTATGTTACGCTTCCGCATGTTGAACAATGTCACGATTATGTTTTAATGAAATTTTCCGCTGCGTTGTTTTGATATTCAAGTATAAGAACTGTTTGTGAATGAGTAAATCCAACGAGTGAGGCCTCCCGGGTTTGGGGCCTTACATGCTTTCTCCTCAGCTTGTTGGAATGCCCGCCGATTCTGTTACTATACCTGATGGACCATCCCTATCGGCTTCCCCGTATTATGAAAACGTAAGAAGTTTTCTATTAGCAGTAGAAGTAAGGGGACTTCCAACTTTTGAATGTGATGATTTAGAATAGGTAAAAAGTTATCTAGAGTCATTTGCAGATGCTGTTTTATTTACACCGTTTAATAACATGTAGGGGGGAGGTTATCTAGAGTTGTGAAATGTGTACTACCCTTGAAAGCGTATAGTGAATGGAAAAAGGCGGGTGGAAATGGGATGTTTAGGTATGTAGGGAATTGAAAACCCTCATCAAAAAGGAAACAAATGGTTTGCAAGTCATTGGATATGCACACATGTCGTAACCTGTGGAAACAGTCTAAAGATAAGGTTCGTGCGTTTTAGTTTTTGTTTAGAAAACTATGCAACCGTGTGATAATCAAGTGATTCTTGCACTTGTTAGCCTCTTCAAGTGCGCGTTCGTGGTCTTCTTTCGGATCACAAGTCACAAGATATTCCTATGGTATGTTATTTGTACCGTGCTGAATTGCCCATAAGGCGTTCTATTTAATACAATCGTTTCACAAGCTCAACAAAGTATTCGTGTCACCAATTATTCTCCCCTTGTGTCACAGATTGTGGAGATTGTGCTAACCAAACTCATAGAAGACTTTGAATGAAAATTAGCTAGTTACTTATTTCTTAGGTATAGATTAGTGTGTCAAATATGATTACAAAAGTTATACTATTTGAGTAATAAAAATTTTTTGATACCCTTTGAGTGACTTTTAGTTTAACCCATTTGACACGTTTCCTTTTAAGCATTTTATTTTTTTCATTTTACTGTTTAACATATTAGAGATAAAATATTTAATTTACATCCATGATAGTCATCCACTAATGTGATAAATAATGAGAAGGAAGAAGGAAAGGAAGAAAAAAGGTACGATTGACTAAGTTCCAATTTCTATATAACTAAAAGCGTTTTCAGGCTCAATTACTGATTTAACGATATTTTGATTTGATTCACCTGCATGGAAGTCCTTTAGCAGCATAATGAATGAGATGAGAAAGAAAGCAAACGAGGATGCAGATAAACCTTCTAGTGATATAATCAAGAAGATCGAAATGAATGTAACATCAGATACGATTAAGTCCACTAGTGATATAAACAACACGATTGAAAAGAATGTAACCTCAGATACCATGAAGCCTGATAGTGATATAACCAACGCGATAAAAAAGAATGTGACCAAAAATACCATGAAGCCCGATAGTGATATAAACAACGCTATAAAAAATAATGTCGCCATCGATACCATGAAGTCCACTAGTGATGTAAATAACAAGATGGTAGAGAAACTAACCAAAGAAGCCATGATTTCCAACACTCGTGATGTAAATAAAGCGGTAGAGGAGAATGCAACCATGGATTCCACTAGGGATGATGTAAATGATGAGATGAAAGATGATGATGATCTAAATTATGAGATCGAAGAGGATACGACCATGGATTCCATAACGGATGATGTAGATGATGAGATGGAAGAGGATACAACCGTTAGTGATGATGATGAGGATGAGGAGGAAGATGAAGTACCCGCAAATGGTGAAGATTACAGTAGTTGTATATTTGATGAGTTGGAAAAGAAGAAAAAAATGGAAAGAAAGATTGAACAAAAGAAGAAAGAGATAGAAAAAATAAAAGAACAACATAAGAAGAAAGAGATGGAAAGAGAAATAGAAATGGAAAAGAAGAGATAGATTAGAAAGCAGAGAGAGATGGAAAGGAAGAAAGAGATGGAAAAGAAAGCAGCTGAAGATGCGAAGGAAGAAAAATACTACAATTGGGTCAATAGTGAACGCGAAAGATTAACGCGCAGTAATATAAAGCAGCGAAAGATGGTTGATGTAACATCCATGATTTTCAGACCATAAATCTTGTTTAACCATTTTGTTATGTAATGATACCTTACTTTTAATTCCGTTCTTATTCAACACAATGAGTCACCTTAAACATTATTTTAACATGTATCAATACAAAAATTTCGATCTTGCAATTAACATATTATTTTCTAAGATATTTTTATAGTATATGTAGATATACATAATTAAATATATATACTATGTAATACTGTATAAATTTAATATATATATATATATATATATATATATACTTGCTCATAAATACGGCACACCTTTCCATGACATCTCGGAATAAACAATTTTCACGCATGGAAATTTTATAAAAATAGGCTTTATTCCCTTATAAAGAAATTGTGGTTAAACAAATATTATGTAAGTTATATATATATATATATATATATATATATATTGTTATAAACAAAGTTAAAAGAATTTAAATCAAATAAATTTATCTCAAATGTTATGAACCCCACTTTGAACCCTTACCTTCCAAATTGAACTCAATCTTGACCTTGACCCCCATTCCCATCAGTTGACTTTCTGAGTCAACAAACCTCGTCAAGTGCATCTCAGATTCGACCTAATATTGGATGTAAATGCCTACAAATCATGCGGGAAAGTTTTGTGACCAAAATTCAATGCATATGAAGAGCTAATTTAACTGAAAGCGAAGCCCAAAACCAAATTCGAACTCTACTCGTCAACTTTGACTATCCAAGGTCAAACTGACCCGAATTCAGTTTCAAATCTTGAGATTTAGACGGGTTTAAAGCCGCAAATCACGTACAATTACTTCTCACATGTATTCAGACCATATACGCGGCCCAATTCATTATCAATCACTGATTTAATGCGTGAATCATTGTCAACATCTATCACAGTCAAATCCGGATCGAAACAAGCAGTTAAGGAAAAATTGAATGAAATTACGTACACACACACCTTCGCATATCATATTACAAATCCTCTAAACACTCATACGATCTTCATTACACCTCTACCTTCCGACCAAGCGCCAAGAAAATCAAGTCGGAACTTGTAGTCGCCGGCCTTCGATACCCAACCGAACCAGGTGAGATTTACACCATTTGATTCGCCGTTTATAGTTCATCGAAAGCCCCATGTAAATTTACAGAAATCGGATGTATCGAATTCGATTTCTGTCAATTTCGTGTACCTGTTCTTAAGAAGATGAAATGGGGATTTCAGTCTGTTTCCAGTTGTTGTATTTTAATTTTTCGAATTCATGTTATACCAGCGAACCATCTAGTTCAGCCGGTTAGGTTAGGTGCAGGTGTGACTGAACTAGATTGTGTGGTTTCAAAACCCACAACCCACAACCAAGGTCCTTTTTGCGTGTTCCTTTTGACCAGACCCGACCCCCTGTTACATTCTGGTTAATACCAAACGACCCGGATCTACAACATGGATTAGCCCTTTGCTACAACGGTTAAGACCCTAAGCCTTCACAGAACCCACCCGGGTTCGAGCCGGGTGGTGTAAACTTTATTTTTAAAACTGTTTTAAAAGCTCCGAAATTTTTATAAAAATTATTTTTATAAATCCTATATTTATTAGAACAGAATTCGATCAGATTTACAATTTTTGTATAAAATCTCTATTTTTATAGATTTAATTCTCAATTACGCAATTTGAATTATATTATTATTTTTGAGTAATTTATTCATTTAATGTATAAATTTGGTGACAAAATTTTATAAGTACTCTTGCAAAGTTTTATAAAATTTAAGATATATATTTAAAACCAATAAAAACTATATAGTTTTATATACATAAAGAATACATGTAAATTTTTAATTAAATTTGGTTATTTTAACATACCCATTTCAAATAATAAATAAATAAACAAATTTATTTATTATCTATATAAATTAGTTTTACAAATACACTTAGAGTTTGATTTATATTTAAGGTTATTAATTTGAACACATAATTAAACCTCTTTATAAATAAATAAATAAAGTAAAAATTATTTATTTAAATTATAAATATAAGTTTCACACTATTTTTCTAACTAAATGAATAAATAATAATTGTTTAATTTATTTAGTTATTCAAACCCAAAACCCTAATTCAATTATCATAAGACTATTAATTTCAATTTCTCATTTTATAAAACACCATTTTCAAGTACAACTCACTAACACCTACAACTCCAACCCTTGGTACACACATCCAATTAAATCATAAACTTGGGCATAGACTATTGTGCACATTATTAATCTAGATCCATATACATTGCACACTAGGTTAACGTTGTGAAATTTCAAGGATCAATTTGCTACCTAGTCTCTCGTGCTAGCTACACCTTTGATTCAGGTGAGTATTACATAGCCCCTTTTCACCCTTTTACACTTTTTGGGGTGAAACATGAACTCTATACATACAATTGTTTACATTTACACAAACTACACAAACACAAAACCTCTTTACATTCATGTGTGCAAAGTTAAGCTTTATGTTTGAGTACTAGGTGTGTTAACTGTTTGTGGGCAATTTATGTGCAATCATTAACTATTCAAGCCGACGGTTAACAATGATAGATCTATTGAATCTGACAAACCCACCCAGATTGGGGTGATTGTTACCGACAACACAATTTGCATGCTAGTTACAAAGGTTTGATTGTACTTTTGGTTACACAATAGTTGCTCCCTATAAATGCCTTATTTTATCATGTTATGTAAGGATTTGTTAATTCACATCTATATACTATCTATGTACAAAAATGTGTATGCTCTCCAACTTTATAGTTGACCTTATTTTATTCATGTTTCAGGTGCTAATGTTTGATCAAGGCTTGCTACACACAGGCTTTGGGACTTAGTTAATTTTAATTCAAGAACAATTTGTATTTCATTTATGTTTGTTTGAATTGAAATGGGTTTAATATATTACAATTTAGTCAACCTTGAGCTCATGAACAGTCTACATGTCCCGTCCCGACGTATTCCGCCGTCGGTTGGGGTGTGACAGTTGAACACCAACATAAAGAATTACATGTATAATCTCCACCATATCAAAAATAATGTTTTATCTATTTGTAGGATCGTGAAAGTACAAGATGGTTCTGTTCTTAGTTGAAATTGGCAGAAACAATAACAACTACACAAGTATAATCGAGTAAACAGAAAGAATACTTATAAGAACACTGTTGTATTAAGCTTTTGTAAATAAACGATTACAAATGAAAACTCAATCAAAAAGCACTAATACAATGAAGTGTTTACACAGTATTTATACTAACTTAGAATCAAGACAGACCCTTGATTTTAAGGATCAGATCTAACACAGACCGTTGATCTTTTGTATAAAGCTAACAATGCAAGTTTAGTCTAAACTAGCTAACTTTATTGAAGCGTCTTCTTTATGCATCATTACTTGCATGCTTGGAGAAGAGCATTGTTGTCCGTCATTGGTTGCACCATTGAGGTTCCTTCTGCTTTGAGTGTCTCAGTAGCTTTTGTAGAAAGTTGTCAGTGACGCTTGGCATGGATAGTCAGCTGCAACGATTTATCTTCAAGGCACAAGGCTGTCAGCAGCAAGGATGAGGATCAGCAGCAAGATGTGACCATCCAAAGCTGCTGATGATTTGCCTATCAGCAACATCAAGTGTTGATGTTCCTGAGAAGCCTATCCGCAGCAACTCTGGTCTTCAGCAGATAAGGCTATCCGCAGCAGATTTGTTCTTTAGCAGAAGAACAAGTATCCCGTTGCAGATAAGCTTTTCCGCAGCAGTTTGTTGGTCAGCAGCAAACTCTGAGATCAGCAGCATTTGTACTTAGAGAATTTTATAGTCATCCGTCTTTATTTCTACAAACTCCCCCTAGACTGATGCTACCAAAACTCTCTTACTGCTTTTATTGCTGAAGCTTTTGCATGTTGCTGACTATTCTTTCAACCTCATATCCTCTCTGGTCCTTACTGGGATTGTTAAGAGGAAGCTCAGATAGAGTCTTGATGTCTTTGCTTGCCATTTTGAAGATAGCCTTGCTTGAACACCTCATCTTCTGTCCTTTAACATCTGTCATTGTGAATTCATCCTTTTCAGCATTGTAGAACCAGCTAATGAATGGAGAGTGGGATTGGAGAGGTTTGACATCAATGATTTCATCTTTGCTGGGGTTGAAGTAATGTTTGGTTACCAGCTATAGATGTCTCCCACCTTCATTCTCAGGCACATTGGCTTCACCCAGCTCCATCATTCTTCTTAGATCAGAATCTGGAAGCTGTAGTACCTCATCAACAGATGTATAAATTGATCTTTTAACTTCTGTCCTCCCCCTGAACACTTCAAACCATTGGTCTTGAGGGCTGTATCACCATCTGATTATTTCTCTTTAGTCTTCTGGTTTGGAAGTGGGTTTGTTTTTCTTTTTGGGAGGTTGTTGATGAGTAGGAGCTGGGTGTGAGGATTTGGACTTTGAGGGAGGAGAGGAGGGAGGTCTAGGATGGAGAGTGGAAGGTTATTGGATTGAGGAAGTGTTGGGTGAGAGAGAAGGCTTGGGTTTCTTTGTTTTCCTTTCTTCTTCTTGAATGATTACCCTTTTCTTGGAGCCTTTCTTCTCCAATCTTTCTTCCTCATCCTTCTTGACTTTAAAATAGAGGGCTTGCAGGTTCATGAAATTCATGGGACCTAGCCTCTTTCCACTCTCTCCTCTTGCCTTAAGGAAGTCAATCATGATCTTCCTTTCTTCATGGGTTCTTTGATTAAAGGCAATGGTCTTTTTGGACTTTTGTTTGGCTTTTTCTTCTTCTTCAGCCTTTTTCTTCTTTTCCAATTGACCCTGCAGACCCATGAAGGCTTTGTAGATTTCTTTATTGGATAGTTTCTTAAGGTAGTCTATATCCTCACCTTGAGAAATCAGAGCCTTTACCCATTCCTCTCTCATTTCTTTGGCTAGTTCAGAATCAGTTATTCTGAAATTAGCCTCTTTCTTCTTCTTCTTCTTCTTCTTCTGAATATCTTCTTCTTCTCTATCGAATTGTTCCTGTAGTTGAAGAGCAAGAGCTTCATCTTCTTCAATTTGATAAACTGCAGGAATCTTTACTTTCAGATCATCCAACTGTTTTGCATACAGCTGGATCTATTGTTCTCTGAGGAGAATGGCTGTGAGTCTATATTGAGCTTTATTTAGTTCAGCCATCTCCTCTTCTTCTCTTCTTCTTCTTATTTCTTCCTTCTCTCTCTTCTCTCTAAGCAACCTCTCTTCATCTTCTTTGGTCATAATTCCCTTTCCCTTATCTTTGTTGGATGCCTCTGCTTCGGCTTCACTGATCACAACAGCAGATGATTGTGCTGCTGTTGGAATCTCAGCCTCAGCTTCATTGGCATTTTGGGGAATGGACAAGGGAAGGGAACTTTCTTCATCTTCTTCCCATTCCATACCTGTCACATCTTTCCATGCCTCTTTCATCTTTTCCTCTTCTCTTCTTTTTGATTCATCTTCTGTGTTCAGTCTGACTGTTGGAGAAAAGAGAAAGGATAGGTCTGAGTCAGATCCAGGTTCCTCCTTATAAAGAGAATCCTTGATGATATTGATCATTTCTTGACTTTCTAAGAAGTTGACTTTGAAGATGAGTGATTTGAGCTCAAAGACCTTGTGTAGGAAGGCTGAAGGTAGGAGCAAGATCTTTTTGATGTTGATTGATAGAGAAGATCCATTGCTCAGGAAGAAGGTGAAGTCATGGGAGTCAGTGCTTATCCATCCTTGCACTTCTACGTCCCTGACCATTCTGTTGTACAGGAATCTTCTCCAGCACAGAACTTCTTCTTCAGTGAGAAGACTGCTCCTTATTATTTCAAGTCTTCTAGGAGTCAGTCTTCTTTCTGCTGCCGCTGAAGATTCAGGATAGGCTACCCTTTTTGTTGCATGTATTTGTCTTTCGAAGTTGGGTAGATTATCCTCCATCAAGTCATAGAACCTGCCAATAGCAAGTTCTGCTGAGAGGTCCGTAGAGTTGTTGAAGCATTGTAGATGGTATAGGGGAAGGACTTGGATGCTGTTGAGAAAGTCCCAGTTTAGCTCTTCTACTCCGCCAAACTCCCAACCAATCCAGAACCTCTCAGAATTTCCATCATACCCCCAAGCTAGTATTGTGTCAAACTCTAGCTGTGTTGAAGTCAGTGGAAATTGGGGGGCAGTGGATTGACTTATGATGGCTGCTGCTTTAGGGATGATGCTGAAAGATGTATATGTTTGTTCTATGTCTTCATCATCAGTCAGCATCTCATCAACAGCCCTGACGACTAACTTCCAGTCTTCAGATGTCTCTTCTTATTCGTCATCTGAAGCTGGCAAGTCATGAATCTGTACAAAAGATGGCTTGAATAGTGTACTTTGAAATACAACCTGCTCTTGAATCCAGTCGTCAAGACTGTCTGAGTCTTCTTCCATTGGGACCATCTCCCCCTTTTTGGTTGCATTAGTGGACAAATAAGCATCAGTTTGGGTGCCCACTGATACAAGAGAGGGAGTAGGCACAGTTGGGCATTGATGGGCTTCATGCATAGAGACTTGGTGTCTTAGTTTGGACACTTCAGCCTCTAGCATAGCCACCCTGGCCGTCAATTCCAAGTTATGAAGTTTCAGTCTGTCCTCATCCACAGTGGTGGAATCCTTGGATCTAGATGGGGCCTTAGGCATAGCCTCTGCATACCCATCACCCATGGTTTCTTGGCGCCTGGGATTCCTCTCAGTGAGGGGAGTTTCCAAGGAAGCATCCTCACTGTGAGTTGCCGTGGTTGAGGTCTTAGCGATGTTGTCACTGTCCTCCTGGTCATTTGATGGACCAGCAGTAGTGACAGCCTCTTCCACATCCACTCTGTCATAACTCCTAGAGTGGACCTTCAGGGGAGAAGAACTTAGGTTGGGTGTGTTGGAAGCAAGATCAATCATTACCTCCGAGATAGTGGCAGTTGGAGAAGGTACATCATCTTGATCAGGTTCCTCAACACTTAAGTTCAGAAGAGAGATGAGTGGCTCAGGGGGTTGCTCTATGGATCCGGGATGTGATCCTGGTCCTAATAGAGAGGCTTCCAAGGAAGTCTCTCTAGTGTTATGGCTATCCCTTTTGATATTCTCATCAGAATGTTGGGATTCTGAATGAGGGCTTAGAGATTGGGTTTGGGCCTTGGAGGCAAGAGAAGAAGGAGTTCTCTTGTATATGTCGTTGCAACCGGGGCCCTGTGTTCTGGTTGAACGAAAACATCAAAAACAGGTGTAAGTAATTTTTGTACCTGTGCATCCTTAGTAGTATGCACAGGGGTTTGAATGGTGGAAGCGGGTCCTTGTTCAGGATGTGAGGTGGAGGGTGTGGGATCAGTAACAGCTGGGATTGCTGAACTGTCACCCGTGGTACTTTGTATGTTCAGCATTGTAGATAACAATGGAACATTGACCCCTGAGAACTTTTTGGAAACAGTTCTCATGCTTTGAAAAATATTATTTTTATGTCCCAGCATGATGTAGATTCTTGCAGGTTTTAAAAGTTGTTTTAGTTCTTGATTGAAAACTTCCTGCAAGAATCTTGGGTACATAAAAAATTGTTGCTTTGCACCCTCTTAAAGGTTTATATCTCAAACCCTCAAAGATGAGGTGTGCAAAGTTGAAGCCTAGGCCAGTGATCATACCATGGAAGGCGGAGGCAAGTGCGGAGCTCACCTGATGCCATCCACTTCTCTTCTGAGATATGCATTGGAGAAGAGTGTGGCAGAGATACTTCCATGGAGGGCCCATCAGCGCCTTCTCAATTGTATACTCATTTTGATTTCCAGTGTACCCTATGGATACAAAGGTCCTCATGTACTCGTCCTTTGAGTATGAGATGGCTGCTCCCTCATCTTGAAGCTTAAGATGTTTTCTGAGTGTGGCTTCCGAGATGGTGATATCCTTGCCGTCTACCTTGGCTTTAATTTGGGGAATCCCCTGTTCGGTAGAGTAGACGGCGGTACTCCAGAAATCCTCCATATGAGGGATATATATGGTAGGGTTGGTTGTGAGGGCAAAATGGATCTTTGATAGACATAAGAAGTCGATCATATCATTGAATCCTTCGGATTTCTTTCCCTTGGTTAGGTATGCTGTAAGGTTATGGTATGGGGAGAACTTATCATCAGGGTTATTGATGTCTGCCATTGTTGTTTGATTTGGAGGGAAGGTTTGAAGGTTTAAGTATATGGAAGGCTTTGAATGTTTTAAGGATGAAGGGCTTTGAATGTGGTGGGACTTGAGAGAAGGTGATGTGGGTTTAGGGTGAAATTGAAGGTGAAGAGGTGGTAAGGAAATTTGATTTGTTCTTATAACGGCAGAGGAGGGAAAAAGCAAAATAACTTGGACAGTACAACCTTATTCACCTTTTACTGTTACAGCTGTAATACACCGAGGCAGTCATGGTAAAGACTGGCGTTAATTTTTTTACAGCGGCTAAAAGTTAATTTGGACTTAAATTTACCCATCAGCAGCAAACTTGGTTGCCGTGGAAGAATAAGTCTGTCCGCTGCAAACTTGGTTGATGCGGAAGGTTAAGTCTGTCAGCAGCAAACTCATCTGCTGCTGATGGATTTAATAATCCGCAGTAAGGATGTTGCTGCTGACAGTGTTAAAGTTATCCGCAGGAAACCTGTTCCTGCTGATAAATTAAAGCAGTCAGTTGCAAATCTTTTGCTGCTGAAGATTAAACCTGTCAGCAGCTGAAGGCCAAAAATGTTGCTGACTTATAACTTTTATTTACAACAAAAAGACAAAGCACATTTTAAAATAGAATTTTAGAGATAGATTTTAATCAAAGTTCATCATACCAATGGATTCAACTAAATATCTAAATCTAGCTTCATCAAAAGGTTTTGTAAACAAATCAACATATTGCTCATTCGTATGAACTTTGGTTAAAATAATCCTCTTTTTCTCAGCTTGATCTCTTATGAAATGATACCTGATGCCAATGTGCTTTGTTTTGGAGTGCTTCACCGGATTGTTTGTGATTGATATAGCACTCATGTTGTCAATGTGAATTGGAGTTGCCATGAAAGTCATCCCGTAATCCAGCATTTGATTTTGTATCCAGATGACTTGTGCACAGCAACTTGAAGCTGCAATGTATTCTGCTTCAGCTGTAGAAGTTGAAACACATGTTTGCTTCTTGCACTGCCATGAAATCAGTCTCCCTCCCAGAAACTGACATCCCCCTGAAGTGGACTTTTTGTCCAAGTTGCATCCCCCATAGTCACTGTCATTGTATGCATATAGATTAAACATGTCATTTTTAGAGTACCATAGCCCAAGTCTTGAGGCTCCCTTTAGGTATCTAAAGATTCTCTTGACGGCTTGAAGATGTGAAATTTTTGGAGCTGCTTGAAATCTTGCATAGAGACATACTGCAAACATGATATCTGGCCTTGAGGCAGTGAGATACATGAGAGACCCTATCATTGCACGGTACTGATGTTGATCAGTGTCTTGGCCATCTTTGTCTGGAGTGAGCTGATGATGCACTTGCATAGGGGTTCTTGCAGCAGAGCATTCAGCCATTTTGAATCTTTCCAAAATGCTCCTTACATATTTGGATTGGCTGATAAAGATTCCATTTGGGACCTGTTTGACTTGTAGACCCAAAAAGAAATTTAGTTCACCCATTGAACTCAGTTCAAACTTTGAGTGCATCAGAATCTCAAAGTCTTTGCACAGCCGTTTCCTTGTTGATCCAAAGATGATATAATCAACATAAATTTGAACTAGTAAGATTTCTCCCCCTTCATCTTTGATAAACAAGGTCTGGTCAATGGCACCTCTTCTGAAGTTGTTGCTTAGTAGATATCCTGACAAGGTTTCATACCAGGCTCTTGGTGCTTGATGTAGGCTATACAGAGCTTTGTCTAGTTTGAACACATGAGTAGGATGTGCATGATCTATAAAGCCTGGAGGCTGTTTGACGTATACTTCCTCACCAATCTTTCTATACAGAAAGGCACTTTTTACGTCCATTTGATAGACAGTGAAATTCTTGGATGCAGCATATGCCAGGAAGATTCTAATGGCCTCCAGCCTGGCAACAGGAGCAAAAACTTCATCATAGTCAATTCCTTCTTCCTGAGTGTAGCCTTGAACTACAATACCTCTCTCGTCTTGCTTGTTCCTGAAAACCCATCGTGTGCCAATAGCATATTTACCTGGTAGAAGATCAACAAAGTTTCCAGACATCCTGCCTCTTAAATTGCAGCAATTCTTCCTAAATTGCCTCAATCCAGCTGCTGTGTTTGAGTGCTTCATCTATCTTCTTGGGTTCCACCTGAGATAGGAAACATGAAAACAAGCATATATTGGCCTCGTGAGATTTGCTTCTTGTGAGAACTCCTTGGTGGACTTGGCCAATAATATTTTCATGAGGATGTTCTTTGTGGATCCTCTGTGCTGGTACCACCTCCAGTTGTATCCCTTGCTCCAGATTGCTTTGATTTTGATCAGGGGTTTCTTCATTCATGGTGGAAGAATCTTCACTATCATTAGCCACATCAATATTTTCAGCAATAGCATCATCAGCATTTACCGAAGTGTCTTCATTTAGATTTTCAGTTTCAGGCAGGCTGCTGCTGGTTACATTAGACAGTCTTGTTCTGGCTTCACTTGCTTCAATTGCTTCCACAACTGATGGAGGATCAACTGATGGTCTTCTCAGACTGATAGAAGATTTGGGAAAATTCAGTCTGTAGTCAGTGGATGAAGTGGAGGCAGGTGTTTGTGTAGACGTAGACTCCATATTTGAGAAGGTGAGAGGCTCAAATATTTGGGAGAAGGAGTCTAAGTCAAAGAGCCAGTTTGGACCTTTTCCCTGCTCACAGACTATGTGTTCTCTACATTCCACATTTGCTGATTCTTCCACAATTCTTGTTCTTGAATTGAATACTCTATAGGCCTTTGATTGAGAGGAATAGCCCACAAAATATCCTTCATCAGATTTGGCACCAAACTTAGGAAGAACCCCATGTGTGATGAGAATGGTGCATGGACACCCAAAAGGTTTTAGAAACCCAATGTAGGGAACTCTTTGAAACCAAAGTTCATAAGGTGTCTTGTTTAGGGGTTTGACAATTAGAACTCTATTTTGCACATAACAGGCTGTGCTAACTACTTCTGCCCAGAATGTGAGTGGCAATTTTGAGTCAGCCAACATAGATCTTGCTGACTCAATTAGAGTTCTGTTTACTCCATTTTGTTGAGGAGTTCTTGGAGCACTGTATTGTCTTTCTATCCCCTTGCTTTCACAGAAACAGTTTAAAGTGTGGTTTTTGAACTCTGTGCCCTGATCACACCTTATGATTTTCACCTTTTGAATGCTTTGATTTTCTACCCTCAGAATGTAGGATTTGAGAATTTCAGCAGTTTCATCTTTAGTTCTCAAGAAGTATACCCAAGAGAATCTGATGTAGTCATTAGTTATCACCAGACAGTATGAATGTTTGCCCATTGACATGACATTTGTAGGACCGAAGAGATCCATATGCAGCAGTTGTAGTGGAGTGTCATTTGTACTCAAGGTCTTGGGCTTGTGAGAATTCTTGTGTTGCTTCCCCTTTAAGCACGCAATGCAGTGGTCTTCTAGCTGAAATTCTTTGTCAGGAATCCCTCAATTTGTTAATAGTTTTGATATTAACATGGCTTAATCTCCTGTGCCAGAGAGCTGATTCATTAAATGAGGCTTTTGATAGAAAACAGGAAACACTCCCAGATGGAGTGACTTCATTCATCACCAGTACATAGAGATTTTCTTTTCTCTGAGCAGTTAATAAAATGCTTTCTGGAGGAGGTATGGATAAGCCTGGAGACAGTACAAAGCATTTTTTATCTGTGAAGAGCATCCAATGCTTTTGGTCACAGACCTGGGAAACACTCATGAGATTGAAGTCCAATTCTTTGACATAGTTGACCTTATCAATGCTCATTCTTTCGTTAGACACAGTTCCTTGTCCAGTAATGGATCCTCCCTTTGAGTCACTTCCAAAGGCAACATATCCTCCATTGAAATGTCTGAAGTTGGAGAGGATGGATCTGTTGCTTGTCATGTGTCTGGAACAACCACTGTCTACCACCCAGGTGTTATTCTTGTGACCTGGTTGTCCCTACACATGATAGATTTCTAATTAGTGGGAGGAACCCAAGAGTCTGCAGACTTGAAAAAGATGGTTGTTAGTTTATCCTTTTCAGTATGTTTGCAGTCAACGGAACCAATGATAATGCTTGGAGATGGTTTGGCTTTCCATTGCTTTGTTGGTGATTTTCTAGTTTTCCTCACATTGTCAGCAGCGGATTTTGCTACTGATGTTTCTGGCTTGTCAACAGTAGATCCTGTTGCTGATAGCTTTGCTGGAGTGGCAGCATTCTTGGCTGCTGAAGGCTTTGCCTTGGATTTTGCCTTATCAGCAGTGGACACTCTTGCTGCTGATGGCTTTGCTCTGGATTTTACCTTATCAGTAGTGGACACTCTTACTGCTGATGGCTTTGCCTTTGATTTCCCTTTATACACAGTAGACATTTTTGCTGCTGAAGGCTTAACTTTTGTTTTTCCATACTTTTCAAGATCTGCAGCTGTTTTGTTTACTACTGAGGGTGTAAATCTAGATGAGCAGTTTGCAATCTGGTTGAAGGGATTAAATCTGCATTTGGCAGAAAAGTGGTTGGTTTCACCACAAATGATACAGGTTTGTTGAGGTCTTGACACCTTCACTCTTGGGGGAGATAGAAACTCCCTAAACTTAGTTGCTTTGGCCTCGTAGCTTCTTACCTTCTTGTTTTTGTTTGTCTTTTCAAAGACATGCTGCTTTGAATTTCTTTGGTATTCCAGGTAATGAAAGCAGGTGCTGGCAGTGTGGTTATATCTGTCACACACAAATCATGATCTCGCCAGTTTGTTTCTTGAAAGGTAGACATAGTCCTTTCTTTGGAACAGATCCTTGAAGTTCCATGGATGAGCTTTGTTATGTTCAAAAGTGGCTTCTTCTAGGGTCTTTTGAACATATGGAACTTTTTCCCCAGGCGTATGACATATATCAAACACCTTCCTCTTTGTGATCGGCTTTGACTGAGGCTTGGGTTCGTGGATCCTGATGTCTCTCCCTTTTCAATGTTTAGCTTTCTTCCATCTGGAGGATAGCTGATCTTGATCTGTTTGAATGGGTCAGGGTTGGAATAGCTGGAATAACAGCAGGAACATCAACTCTATTCAGAGTTGCTTCAGATGGGGCTGCACTGGTTTCATCATGGTCTGAGCAGGTTGACTCAGATTCCGATGAGGTAGTGCAGTCTTCGACGAAAGGTTCATCCATTGAAGGATCAAGGTTTCGGTTTGCAGTGTCAAGATTTGCAACATTGAAGCTTGGTTCGTGAATGGCAATATAGTCAGCAGGAGGAGAAACAGATTTGTACTAATCATTGTTATACCCAAGTCCAGTCTTTACCTTCTCATGGACTTGAATATCTAAAAGTCTTTGTAACTTTTTGGAGGAAAATTTATATTTTTCAACATGAACTTTCTGTTCTGCCAGTTCAGCTCTGGTAGCTTTTAGTTTGACCAGTAGATCATCAATCTGAGTTTCAAGATTAGTTTGTTCGTGTTTTAATAATGAAATCTCTTTCTTAAGGCAGTTAATCTTTTCTTTATAAGTATTTTCAACCTTTTTGAACTCAGATTTCATCTTATGAAACTCTTCATTTTGATCTATAAGGTTTTGGTTATGCTTTCTATAACCCAAAACTTTATCAATACAAGCTTGAGAGCAAAGATGTTCAAATACT
The DNA here is from genome assembly GCA_023525975.1 of Smallanthus sonchifolius. Classification (NCBI taxonomy): domain Eukaryota; kingdom Viridiplantae; phylum Streptophyta; class Magnoliopsida; order Asterales; family Asteraceae; genus Smallanthus; species Smallanthus sonchifolius. Next base: position 34,655,571 of record CM042045.1, read on the forward strand.
GAGGTGGTATCTCTGCAGTGTCTGCCATAAGAGCTTGGTTGTTGGCAGGCAGCTCTTCATACTGGAAGCTCCAGTCAAAGTCAGAAGTTCCAACAGTTGCACAGGCTGCAGTTTGAACTGGAGGAGTAGCTTGTTGTTGTTGTCTTCTGTGTTGGGCTTGGTGGGTCTGTCTTGACTTAGGAGTAGCTGGATTTGCTCTTGGTGCCTTGCATTCTCTAGCAAAGTGACCCAGTAGGTTACAGTTGTAACATCTTAGTTTGCTTTTATCCAATCCAACTCTGGTGTTGGAGTTGTTGCTTGGAATGGGTCTTCCGGTTGTAGAGGACCTTTTTGCTCTTATAGAGAGCATGGCATACAAGTGCTGTATGTCCATTTCTTCTAAGTCATCTGGATGGAAGCATTCCAGATCCTCCTTGATTGCTTGAGTTTTCCGAAACAAAAGCAGTAGAGGTTCAGGTTTGAGGAGGAGCTTCTAGGAGAAATGGTGAGGTGTTTGTTTGAGAGGTTGGAGTTTGTGGATGGGTGACAATGTGAGGATAGTAGTTGCTAGAACTAGGACCTGAGTGGTCGGAGTGAAGCGCAGATGAGATGGTGGAGGAAGAAGAGGCTGATTGATGATTGGAGCTCCTTTCCTTGGCTTGAATCATTTCTAATTCATATGTTTTCAGTATGCCAAAGAGCTCTGTCATCTGGAGAGTTTTAAATTCTTCGTTCTTCTTATAGACACTGTATATAGTGTCCAGCAGCTTGGGAGAGATCTGATAAACTTTTTGAGAATATCTTCATTCTCTAGCTTTATTTTGGAGCACTGCAGTTCTCCCACCAGGTACCAGGTAAGTGTACCTGTTATACAAAACGGTTAGTGACTCACCTTCCTTCCAGACAAAGTTTTCGTATTGCTGTTTTAGGACGTCCCTTTTGTTTTCTTTGACTTCCTCTGAGCCAGCAAACATCTTCTCAAGAGCCTCCCAGAGCACCTTAGCAGTTTTGTAACTTCCGGAGTTATGAAAAACTTCATTTAGAAGGCACATTTGGATAGCTCCTAATGCCTTGAAGTCCACCTCCATCTTCTTTATGTCCTCTTCTGAGTACTTAGAGGGCTCCTTCGGGACTAGTGGTCCTCCAGAATCAGAAGAGGCCACCATGGGAGTGTAGGGTCCATCCCTGATGGATTTCCACATTTCGTACTCCTGATAACAGAAGAAGCTTTCCATGCGATTCTTCCACATGTCGTAGTCTTCCCCAGATACCAATCTTGGTGGTCGTTTGATGCTGCCGATGTCTTCAAATCCATTGCTCTGTGCCATCTTTGTTTTTTTGATTTTGCGTGACTTGATTAAAGAGAGAGTTTAGAATAGAACCAGAAGTGATTAAACAAGTGTGAGTTTGTTTAATCTAAGCCAAAGCTCTGATACCACTTGTAGGATTGTGAAAGTACAAGATGGTTATGTTCTTAGTTGAAATTGGCGGAAACAATAGCAACTACACAAGTATAATCGAGTAAACAGAAAGAATACTTATAAGAACACTGTTGTATTAAGCTTTTGCAAATAAACGATTACAAATGAAAACTCAATCAAAAAGCACTAATACAATGAAGTGTTTACACAGTATTTATACTAACTTAGAATCAAGACAGACCCTTGATTCTGAGGATCAGATCTAACACAGACCGTTGATCTTTTGTATAAAGCTAACAATGCAAGTTTAGTCTAAACTAGCTAACTTTATTGAAGCGTCTTCTTTATGCATCATTACTTGCATGCTTGGAGAAGAGCATTGTTGTCCGTCATTGGTTGCACCATTGAGGTTCCTTCTGCTTTGAGTGTGTCAGTAGCTTTTGCAGAAAGTTGTCAGTGACGCTTGGCATGGATAGTCAGCTGCAACGATTTATCTTCAAGGCACAAGACTGTCAGCAGCAAGGATGAGGATCAGCAGCAAGATGTGACCATCCAAAGCTGCTGATGATTTGCCTATCAGCAGCATCAAGTGTTGATGCTACTGAGAAGCCTATCCGCAGCAACTCTGGTCTTCAACAGATAAGGCTATCCGCAGCAGATTTGTTCTTCAGCAGAAGAACAAGTATCCGCTACAGATAAGCTTATCCGCAGCAGTTTGTTGGTCAGCAGCAAACTCTGAGATCAGCAGCATTTGTACGTAGAGAATTTTGTAGCCATCAGTCTTTATTTCTACACTATTTACTGGAATTCTTGATAAAGATTTTGATATCAACAGGCATTGAGACATACCTTTTCTACCGCAAAAGCGGATATACAGTTACTGAGAACAAATTATCAAGAGAAAGTCAATAATTTAGGTACAATCTTAACATTTTTGTTCAAATCCAATAATTGTAGAGGTGGAATTTTTTGACCTGTTTACTTATGAGTGAGTCGATTTAGGTTGTGTTCTATCTCAAATATTTAAAAGTTTAGCTAAAGAGGTTTGAGACCAGCCCTAAGTATAATTTTTGTATGCCTTTCCTAAATCTTGTTATTCAAAGATTTAGGTTACTTTTGTTATTATTAATTATTTATATAAAAATGGGCAAAAAGTGTTTGCGGAGATAACTCAATCCAAACGAACCATTTGACCCTACACTAAAAATGACCCATCAACCCACCCCACCCATTGGGCTCAATATTTTAGGGGTCTAAAGCAGATTCTAAAATCAGGTCCCTTTTAATAAAAAAAATATTTTTCTACTTACGTGGGAATTTTCACACACATTTTTTGTATATCAATTCTAAAAGGCACACAATCGCACGTTAGTTGGAGTGAGTTTTAGTGAATAGAACCCTTCCAAGTATACTGATTCTTTGCTATCCTTGTCAAAACCTGAAAATTAAACAAAATTAAACCTTAAAAATTGACGTCTCCATAAATATGGGGCCCCATGCTACAACTTATCTATTTGTACAATCAATCCGCCCCTATCAACCATCTTGCCACCACCATTGATAACATGATTGTTTTTTGTTGAAATCTTGACTATCCGGAAATAAACAAGAACTTGTTGATTTATGATCAGGGAAACACTTGATGAATTTGGCGCAAGCAGCTTCAGGGTACCGTAAAGTGGTCGAAGAAAATCGGAAGTTATATAATCTAGTGCAGGACCTAAAAGGAAGTATCAGGGTGTACTGCAGAGTGAGACCCGCATTTGGAACCGTAAAAAAACCAAGCTGTGTGGATTGCCTTGATGAGGGAACTATGGCAGTCATCACAACTGGAAAAGGTGGAAAAGACACACGTAAAAATTTCACTTTTAATAGAGTTTTTGGTCCATCTGCAACTCAGTGTAGGTCACTAATGTCTCTAAAGAAAATCTTTGATTTCTTTTCCTATATTTTCTTTCTTTATATATGTTTTATGGTTCCATGTTGTTCTTGTAGCTTTGGTATACGTAGACACCCAACCATTGATCCGTTCTGGCCTTGATGGATACAATGTTTGCATATTTGCATATGGTCAAACAGGATCTGGGAAAACTTTCACAATGGTAACAAGTTCACTACAAGTGGAATGAAAATAATACGCATTCTTTCTCGTTAAACTCTATATGGTAATCGTGACTTTTTTGCAGACTGGACCTGATGTCTTTTCAGAAGAAACCATGGGAGTAAATTACAGGTCACTAAATGATTTGTTCGAAATCCAACAGCAGAGGAGGGGCATGATCAACTATGAAGTTTGTGTTCAGATGCTTGAAATTTACAATGAAATGGTCAGGGATCTCCTTAGTGTAGATGGTGCTAGCAAGAAATATCCTTTTTTATGGTTATAGTTGTTTGTTTGTATCCACTTATCACTAAGCGTTGTCTAGATTTTGTGTTCTTAACCATTGATCACATTAGAAATACGACTGGGTACACAAGACGGAATAAATGTACCAGACGCAGCTCTTATACCTGTTTCAAAAACAGAAGATGTTATACGTTTAATGAACCTAGGTCAAAAAAACCGCGCTGTAGGTTCTACTGCAATGAACCAACGTAGTAGTCGTTCTCACAGGTGCCCCTCATCCTCATTCTTCTACTCTTTTCGGTTATTTAAAATTAAATACCCCGTATAATACAATAGTGGTTTGGTTATCTCCATCTTAATTTTATCCCGTTTACTTCAAATTAGATGTAACTTGTTGCGGCGCAACTTGTTGCCCGTTTACCTGCCACTTTATTGTAATCGTCCTTCTTTTCATTATGAATATTTTTAAATTAGATGTAAAAAAAACTTCAAACCAGTCAGTTAGAAAAATTTAAAAGGGAAACAGGTTGAAAGTCTCCTAAAATATATTTTTAGATTATTATTATTGTAATCACAACTAACACATTTTCTATTTATAAAATTGGACAAAAGTGTTTGCTAAATTTTCAAGTGTTTTCTAGTATAGTGACTTTTGATTATGTGAACAATGATCAGAGGTGATGCGTATTATATTATTATAGTTGCCATACGGTTACAACTGGTTCAACGGTTAGAGGTTGTATGCATCTGGTTGATCTTGCTGGAAGTGAAAGAGCTGACAAAACAGAGGCTACAGGTGATAGATTAAAGGAATCAACATTCATAATAAATCACTTTCTACTTTAGGAGATGTTATCGCGTCTCTTTCCCAAAAAAGCACACATGTTCCTTATAGGAACAGTAAGCTCACTCTCTTGCTCCAAGATGCTCTTGGTAACTCATTTTCCTAAAATTATATATATATATATATATATATATATATATATATTCTTTTAAATTTATTTTACTAAGCTTGTGATTGTCAATTTACTAGGAGGGCAGGCCAAGACACTTATGTTTATCCATGTAAGTCCCGATCCGGATACAATTGGAGAAACAACTAGCACACTTAAATTTGCTGAAAGAGTGTCTACAGTTGAGCTTAGGGCTGCTAAATCTACCAAAGATGACACGGATCTGAAGCAGTTGAAATAACATGTCGCTTTTCTTAAGGCAACGTTAGCCAAAGATGGAGGAGATACACAAGATGGTAATACAGAGGCATGTGATGGTGGGGATGATGAAGATGATGTTGGCTCATCAAGGTAGTGTACATCTCAAATTTTGGTGGTAGGGCATTCAGAAACTTCTCAACTAACTCCTCATTCGGATAGATCAGGTCAAAAGCTTTCAGCTCAGTTTGCAGATGATAGAATCTAGAGATAAGCTCATCTATGGATTCATTCTCCAGATATCTGAAGCACTCAGCTTCCTAAGAAGATCCCACTTACTCTTCTTGACGTCGCTGTTTCCCTCGAATCTCTTCTGCAAAGCCTTCCAGAGATCCTTGGAGTTATCATATCCTCTAAAGTTGCGAAATAACTCCCTGGTCAAGGCCATAGTAATAGATCCGTGTGGTCAAAAACTTTCTTTTCTTCTTCATCAAGTTTGGAGATAGGATTGGGAACTTCCTCATCAAGATATGTATATGTGGGATGCTTATAACCCTCTAGAATGGGTATCCAAAGTGAAGAATCGGTGTATGAGATATAATGATCAAAGCGTGCTTTCCAGTTTGAGTAATCATTTGCGTTAAGCAACTTTGGTGGTTTCTGTGGTGTTCCAATCTAGTTGTCATAATTCAGAAGGTTACTGAGGTTATGAAGATTTGCCATGGTGAAACACTTAGTCAAATTTCAGAAAAGTCAAAGGAACTTGCGCACTTGAAACTGGCCTTGCGCACTTAAGGAATTAGTCTTGCGCACTTAGGTTTTGCACTTAAGGAATTAGTACGCAGGAGTATAGACAAGTACGCAGGATATAGCTTAAGTACGCAGCAAATTTGGTCTTGCGTACTTGGTAAGTACGCAGCAAGACTGTACTTGTTTGCCAAATATGGTAAGTACGCATATTCTTTTTCACCAACTCTCACCAACTTATTCCGGTCACTGGAAACTCACCGGAATCTTCAAAAATTGAAGATATGACCAACTAAATCAAGCCAAAGGGTTAGAAACTTGTTTCTAACCAGCCTTTGATGTTCAAAACACTCAAACAAACAACAAAAGGTCGGTTTTTGAGTGATTTTTGCCTCTAAAATAGTGCTTAAGAGCTACCCCTATTTTATCACAAAAATCACCAAAAGACACTCTCTTTTGCTTGTAAAACTCTGTAGGTTGTGTAGAAGATGCTTCTAACACACTCACAACACTCGAAATCAAGAGCAATGCTCTGATACCACTTGTAGGTCCCCGGGTGTCTCAGATCGTTACGTGTGGGTGTGAGACTAGTCGGACCGGGTGCGGAATACCCGTGACTAGGAGGAGAATCAAGTAACATAAAGTAAACCGACAGCGAAAACACTTTCAAACTTCGTCTATTATAAAACTTGTAGGTTACAGAGATGTTACAAATGAGTGCGTACATAACTTCTGTCACCACAACCTATTTATACTAGAACTGATCTCTGCGCACTTAACAAGTGCGCAGGGCAAATTGTTCCTGCGTACTTAACAAGTACGCAGAGTATTCTTTCAAACTTGCTAAGTACGCAGGAAGTAATTCCTGCGCACATGCTAAGTGCGCAAAACACTTAGAGAAAACAGACGACAAGTACATACATTAGTGATTACAACTCGTTAACTAATATATACAGACACTAACATAGAAAGACTAATACATACAAGACAAGTACAAAATCTAAGACAATATCCAGAATGCTTGTCACACAAAAGTGCTTCAACACTAGTCCGCGACACCACCAAGAAAATCTTCAAAATCCGAGATAGAGTGAACTCCACTCAAGACCGACAGAAAAGCTACGCTAATCAAAAGCGTAAACCAGTGAAGTTTCAAGTAGGTGACAAAGTGTTACTGAAAGTTTCACCTTGGAAAGGCGTAATGCGTTTTGGAAAACGAGGGAAACTGAACCCCCGCTACATAGGACCATTTGAGATCTTGCAAAGGATTGGTCCAGTTTCCTATCGACTCAATCTACCAAAAAAACCTATAGAATATCCATAATGTATTTTATGTGTCCAACCTAAAGAAGCGTCTACATGATGAGACACTCACGGTACCACTCGAGGAGACACAAATCGACGAACAACTACATTTCGTCGAAGAACCTGTGGAAATAATGGACCGCGAGGTTAAGCAACTGAAGAAGAGTCGCATTCTGATAGTCAAGGTCTGATGGAATTCAAGACGCGAACCAGAGTTTACATGGGAGCGCGAAGATCAGATGAAACGCAAGTACCCACAATTATTTGAGACCACACATTCCGCTATTATTGCAAGCTGAATTTCGGGACGAAATTCCTTTCAACCGGGGGATAATGTGACACCCGGCAAAATTCAGGTTAATATCCATACCCGAATAAGACATAGATTATAGTATATGTCATGCATCCCACTTAATTTTATAGTAATTAAGTTCATTTCACACTTAGCAAGTCAATCCATTTACACATGTTGGTAATCCAGAAGATTACCCGGTCAAACACGCGTCCTGTAGCACGACCGTTGGTGATAATTTAAAATAAATACCTAGACATATAATCTGTGTGTGTAAATTATATGTAACACTGTGATTTAATTAATCATTCCTACATGAATTTTTTGGTGATTTATGGAAATACTTTTATTTTCAGCACAGTCTGATGGACAAGCGGTGTGAAGTAGCTAGTTGATTAATTCTATGCATACACTTAGACGTATATTTGGTTTGCGCAAATTAAATTTAGTACTGTTAAATTTTTTTTAAGACTCTGTGAATTTTTCAGGATTTTTTCGAGAAACTTTCTGTTTTAACGATGTCCGGACCGTCTGTATTATGTATCGACATTTCCAAATAAAAATATGAAAATTTTATATGTTAAACTTACCAACATGAGTCAACATATTTTTAAATAATTTCGTTCATACCTATTTGAGAATTCCATCAATAAATCAGTGACTATTCATTTTCCACCACCCGGTGTCCTAGGACCCTATAATACCCTGATGTGTGATATTTATATATTAATTTTACCAAGTTTTAAATTTAGAAATGGACTCACGACTAAATCACATGCTATGGCAAGTGTAACGGTCGCGTGTAGCAAAGCAAGCAAGCCCGAGTTATCGAACCGTGGACACAAAAGACGACGGCCCTCGATACTGAACCTCCATTGACTCCTAACTGATGTAACACAAGAGATGATTTTTATTTTTCTTTTTATAATTTTAGAACATGAAAATTAATTTAACTGTTAAAATACTGACTCAACTCAAAGATTGATAAGGACACGAAAACGCTTAGACAAACAAAGACGAAAATAGGACACTAAAGTAGACCAAACAAACTAAACAAGTAACAAGAACCAACTATGAGACAAACACCACCTAGACCAGGAATCCTATTGACGGATTTAACTGCTTTCGAGACAACTGAATGTATGACACCGGTTCTAAAGATAGATCTCAGACTCACCTATACACCTCAGCTTTCGGGACAACTGAATGTATTACCCCGGTTCTAACATTGGATTGCTTGTCTTATAAAACAAAATGGCAAGCAGAGGAAACAGAAGGCGTGGTAGGGGTCGTACCGGTGGACGGGGAAGGACTCCTGCTCGTCAGGAGAACAATGAAGAAGGAAGTGTCCACACTGAACCGACGGTTAGTGTGCATGGGACTGAGTCGACTCATGATGAAGATTAACCTTTCACTTTTGAACAAGAAGTAAGAGCGGCTCTAGCACGTGAATTCACAGAGTTGATGAAGATTTCTCTGCCAGGTCTGTTGGTAGAAGCATTGAAGAAAGATAATGAGGAAGGTGGGTCTATCACAGTAACTAGTGCTCTGAACAACGAGACTAACAACGCAATGCCCGCTCGCGGCTGCGACTACAAGTCTTTTAAGGCATGTAACACGCATGTTCTGACCGGGAAGAAGGACGCGGTGGCTACATTTGAGTGGGTAATCCGTATGGAGGCTGCCATCCGTCTCAGCGAATGTCGGGCGGATCAAGTGGTGAAATTTGCTGCTAACTCCTTAAGAGAATAAGCGTCCCATTGGTGGGAGGGAGTAAGACAAACTAAGGGAGATACGGCTGTTGACTCTATGTTATGGAATGATTTGAAGGCGCTGGTTATCAAGAATTTTTGCCCAAGGAACGAAATTGAGAAGGTGGAGAGAGAATTTCTGAATTTAAAGGCTGGTAACGTGACTATCCGTCAATATACCACCCGGTACAATGAGTTGGCACGTCTGGTGCCACATTTGATCACTACCGAAGAGAGAAAGATTGCTTGTTATATCCAGGGATTGCCGGACAAGGTCCACACCTTTATCAAAGCAAACACTCCAACCACCTTCGATTCGGTGGTGGAACTCAGTGGTGTGGTGTATGATGATCTGGCATTAAATGATGCCGCCATTGAGGAACCAAAGAAGAAACCGAGCTTCTCAAACAAGCGAACAGGTGGAAAGATGTTTGGGGCTCACGATAAGAGGGCTCGGGTGGATGAGCCGACCATTTGTAAGAAATGTGGAAAGGAGCATGCAGGTGAATGTAGACTGGGATCTAACTTGTGCTTTAAGTGTGGCAAGACCTACTCCCGTGAGTGCCCACAACACTTCAAGTGCTATAACTGTGGGGATGCCGGTCATCTGAGTAGGGAATGCCTGAAACTGAAAATGGGAGAAACTGGGAAAGGGAAGAGTACCGAGAAGAAAGATGAGAGGCCCTGGGAAAGGACTCGAGCGTACACACTGACACGGGACCAAGCCAGGGTAGACCCCAACGTGGTGTTAGGTACGTTCATCCTTGACCATACTTATGTTTTCGTAATATTTTATTCGGGTGCCAGTAAAAGTTTTATATCAACTACTTTCTGTAAACGGGTAAAATGCACAGTTAGTAAGATTGAAAGAGACTTTAGTGTAGAGACCGCTGAGGGTAGAACTGCGAGAGTGACCGAGGTAGTTGACAACTTCACGATAAAGATAGAGAGCCATAGGTTTCCTGTCAGACTGTTTGTTATGGTTTTGGGTGGGTTTGATGTAGTGTTAGGTATGGATTTGCTAACTGCCAATGAAGCACAAATTATATGCAAACGAAAGATAATCTGACTCAAAGCTCCCGATGGTAGCGAAGTAGAGGTCCTTGGAGATCGCGACGCCCCGATGCCTAGCGTCATCACGATGATTAAGGCAGCAGATTACCTGAGGTGCGGATGCGAGGCTTATCTGGTGTACGTAATTGACAAATGTAAGGAAGTGAAAAAATTGGACGATGTACCTGTGGTACGCGAGTACCCGGAGGTGTTTCTAGAGGATTTGCCTGGAATACCACCCGACAGATAGATCGAGTTCCGAATCGACTTGGTGCCAGATGCCCAGCCTGTGGCTAAGGCTCCATATCGACTAGCACCAGTGGAGATGAAAGAACTTATGACCCAATTACACGAATTGCTTGAAAAGGGATTTATATAACCAAGCATCTCGCCTTGGGGTGCTCCGATGCTATTTGTAAAGAAAAAGGATGGTTCCATGAGAATGTGTATCGACTACAGAGAGTTGAACAAACGAACCATGAAGAACAAGTACCCTCTACCAAGGATCGACGACTTGTTCGATCAATTACAGGGCGCAAGTTGGTTCTTTAAAATCGACCTTCGATCCGGATACCATCAGCTGAAGGTAAGGGAAGAAGACATACCAAAAACTGCGTTTTGCACACGTTATGGATATTTTGAGTTCCGCGTTATGTCCTTCGGATTGACGAATGCCCCTGCAGAATTCATGGAATTGATTAATAGGGTCTGTCGACCGATGCTAGATCGATCGGTAATTGTGTTCATCGATAATATCCTTATCTACTCCAAGAATGAGGGTGATCATGTGTGTCACTTAAAAGAGGTGTTGGAAGCTTTGAAAAAGGAGAAACTGTATGCTAAGTTCTCCAAATGCGCGTTCTGGCTTAGGGAGGTCCAATTCCTAGGTCACGTCATTAACTCGAATGACATTATGGTTGACCCAGCAAAGATAACGACGGTAAGAGATTGGGATATTCCTAAGACGCCAACTGAAGTCCAAAGTTTCTTAGGATTGGCAGGCTACTATCGGAGATTCATTCAAGATTTCAAAATAGCTTCATCGTTGACCAAGTTGACACGGAAGGAGGTAAAGTATGAATGGGATTCGACTCAGGAAGAAGCATTTAAGAAACTGAAGGAGAAGTTGACCCAAGCTCCAGTCTTGGCCCTTCCTGAGGGCAATGAAGACTTGGTTGTATACTCTGACGCTTTGGGTCAGGGATTGGGGTGCGTTCTTATGCAACGCGGGAGAGTGATCACCTATGAATCACGGCAGTTGAAAGTTCACGAAGTCAATTATCCTACTCACGACTTCGAACTTGCTACCGTTGTGTTTGCATTGAAGATCTGGAGGCACTACCTTTACGGAGTGAAGTTTACCATTTACTCTAACCACAAAAGTTTGAAGTACTTCTTCGAACAAAAGGAACTGAACATGAGGCAGAGGTGATGGTTAGAACTTTTGAAAGACTATGATTGACAAATCATAAACCATCCTGGAAAGGCGAATGCGGTGGCTGACGCTCTAAGCCGAAAGGATGTGCCTAATCCTATTAGAGTAAAAGCTTGTCAATTGGTGGTGACACCGGATGTGATGAGGGAAATCTAGAAGGCTCAGGATGAGGCACTTAATGAAGAAAATATAAAGAAAGAGAGAATGGTAGGACAACTAGAAAAGTTGGAATATAACATCCTTGGTGTGAGGACACGTTTTGGTTGGGTGTGGATACCTATGGGCGGCGAGCTTAGAACCAAAATTCTGGATGAGGCTCATAAGTCTCGTTGCTCTATCCATCTCGTTACTCTATCCATCCCGGCCTGGAATGAAATATGAAGTGACGAAATACGTGAGCAAGTGTCTGACTTGCTCACAAGTAAAGTCCGAACACCAGAAACCGTATGGGAAGATTCAACCACTTGATATACCGAAGTGGAAGTGGGAACACATTACCATGGACTTCATAACCAAGCTACCTCGCACAGCTAAATGTCATGATACCATTTGGGTGATTGTGGACCGGTTCACGAAGAGTGCTCAATTCCTACCTATCCGCGAGACGTTCTCGTCAGAACGGTTAGCGGAGGTATTTATTAATGAAGTAGTAGCATGACATGGGGTGCCTTTAACGATTGTATCCGACCGGGACACACGATTCACTTCGAGGTTCTGGAAAAGATTTCACGAGGCGATGGGCACGAGACTTAATATTAGTACGACATACCACCCGCAAATGGATGGTTAGTCTGAAAGGATATTCAGACGCTTGAGGATATGCTCCGCGCTTGCATTATCGACTTTGGTGGCAGTTGGGACAGTCATCTGCCGTTAGCCGAATTCTCCTACAACAACAGTCATCACACGACGATAGGCATGCCGCCCTACGAAATGTTGTATGGGAGAAAATGTAGGACCCCAGTTTGCTGGGGTGAGATTGGATAGAAGGAATTAGGAAGTCTTGAAGTCGTACGAGAAACATCGGAAAGGTTTGATCAAATCAAAACAAGAATGAAGGCTGCTCAAGATCGTCAAAAATCCTACGCGGATAAACGACGAAGGCCTATTGAGTTTAACGTTGGGGATCTCGTAATGTTGAAGGTATCTCCCTGGAAGGGGATCATATGATTCAGGAATAGAGGAAAGTTAACTCCGAGGTTTGTCAGACCATTCAGAATAGCGGCACGGGTTGGTGAAGTCGCTTATCGGTTGGAGTTGCCCGATGAGTTAAGTGGGATCCATCCTACCTTCCATGTGTCACACTTACGAAAGTGTTTGGCGGATGAATAGGCTCACGTGCCACTTACTGACATCGAGGTCGACAACAGCCTTAACTACATTGAAGAACCCGTGGCTATCTTAGACCGAAAGGAGAAACGTTTACATAACAAAGTGATCCAATTGGTTAAAGTCCAATGGAAGCACCGAAAGGGATCGAAGGCTACTTAGGAAACGGAGACGGAAATGAGGGAGTCGTACACTTAACTATTTGACCTATGATAGGTTTCGGGGACGAAACCTATTGTAAGGAGGGTAGACTTGTAACATCCCAAAAATAAAAATGAGAAATAAAGATAACGGGTTCAAAGCGGAACGAATGGAATGAACAGACAAAGGTATGCGGGACGAGGATGGGCCGAGTCGGTCGCGAGGTGGGCTTGGGGAGGGGAGGCCATTGAATGGTATTTCCAAAATTGAAAAATGAAACAACATACAAGAATGAAGACCTGTAAAGTTTGCCACTGGTCCAGGAATATCCCCTGACAACTTGTCTTTGTTTAGTCTCCTAAAAATGTGTTAAAAAGGATATTAGATATGCGCTATGAATGAAGTAATAAAATGATGAACGAGAACTTGCATAAGAACTTACAGATAACTTAGGCGAGTTAAAGAACCCAAACAGCCTGGGATTTCACCAAAAACTGATTACACGATAAATCGAGAGTTTCCTTCTAGCATGGTTCTGCACTTAGGTTCCATCTCATCCGTGTTACTGAACTTTCCGCTATCCTCCATAGGCTGAACAATTCATTTATAACTCGCACTGCAACACCAATTCATTCAACCATCAAAATCCCCATATACTACCACACCTACAAGTTTTCAGTTTATTATGATAACACATGACTTTTTAACAAACCTCATCCTAATATGTGTAATAAAAAAAGCATTTATTATGTTATTATCCAAAAAAAACTTTTTAAAAGATATTTCATAATCAGATTGTTTTTTCTATTAAAAAAAGTTTTATATGTGTTGGATAAAATTAGTTATAAACCTGTACTTTACAATTTCAGCTGGGATTGGACCTGATAATGCGTTGTTCTGTAGTAACCTATAAGAAATGAATTTTAAATATAAAATATGTTCATCATTTGGATACCATAACTGTAACACCTAAATGAACAAATCAACCTCAAAGTTAATAAATTGAAAAAACGAAATTAGGGTTACCAACATTATGTTTTCATCGTAAAAGGGAGAAACCGGTTAGGGTTTCAGAAATTGAATCGAGGAGAAACAAGGAACTTACAATGTGATATTTGAAATCGATTACCCGACCATATTCAGGGGTTTAGGAATTAAGTGAAATAAGAAAATCGTTCGTATAGAAACCATCTTCATCTTCATCGTCATATGCATCTTCTTGTTCTTCGTATTTCACTCTAATTTCATCAGTTTCCGTGACACACCGGTAGGAATCGGTGGTGGGTCTCTCAAGAGATACCTTATTGTGGTAAATTAAATATGCTAATATCTTCCAAATAAATCTCTTGCTCGTGAAATCAACATTCAATATATTAGATAGACTGAAGAATCAAGAATGAGGGGAAGAACAAAACTGTTGAGATAGATTAGAAGGTGTGAAGGTTGAAGACAGAGAGGAAGAACATCGCTGAAAGAAAATATTTTAGGGTTTGATAGAAACGATATCGACGAACAGAGTACAGGTATGGTTTTTGATAGGGTTAAACGATAAAAAGAATAACTTAGAGAGGAAGAAGAATTCAAATGCTCAAACTTGTCATTAATCATACGTAATAACCAACATAAATAGAATTGCAAGTTACACTAGGCACCCTTAACTAATAATAAAAGACAAGACAAATACCAAACCAAAATAAATAAAAATACACGTATCAATACCCCCCCCCCCCTAACCCACTTTTTGCCCCCAAAAAGTGATTTAAGGAACCTTGTCTTCATCCTCTTCTGTTGCTTGTTTTTCATCCTCCACAACCTCGAGTATGTAAAGTTGTTTTTTCTTACACTTGTGCCCCGGAAAGAACTTTTCTGTACCGCAGAAACATTCCCCTTTTGCCCCTTTCAACTCGAGTTCATCTCCCGTCTAACGCCTCAAGCTAAAAAACCCGGATTAGAAGCCAGTGGCTCGGCTGTTGGACTTGGAAGCAAAGGAAGTTTTGAAGCATTAAACGGAGGAGTTATCTTATAAGTATCATTCCCACCCTCATTGTTTGTGGACCTGCCTTTAATCTCCTTGAGTTTGTTGACCAAATTGGCATTGTTGATGTCTTGGATTTTGGCCAACCCATACGCCTCGTGCAAGGTTTTAGGCTGAAAAATCTTAACAGTCCACGAACCTCAGGTTTCAATCCCTTGAGATACAAGCTCACGGCATATGGTTCACTAATTGTGACCTTGTTCAATAGGTTATCGAAGGCGTTGTTATAATCCTTCAATGAGGTTGTTTGCACCAGAGAGGCAATTTCTTCCATGGCATCTTCGAACATGGCATTAGAAAAACGGGGAGAAATAGATCGGGCATAATCCTCCAAAGAAAGCTCTGCCACGGTTACACCTCGAGTCTTCATGAAGTCTTGATGCCATTGAATGGCTTCCCCGTCCAAGTGAATAACAACATACCTTAATTTCATGTTTGTGAATGTTTCATCAATGGTGAAAAAGTGCTCACAACGGTAGATCCATGCTTCAACATCCTCCCCCGAAAACCTCGGAAATTCCACCTTCCCGACCCTCATAGGTCGAGTGCCTTGGGATTCTGTTTCACCGACCGCAAGAGTACCGAATGAAAGACTGGTGAACAGTGTGAAGCCGACCAAACATCGATTGTTAAGTTCACACCGGTTTGTAATTTTTCAAAGCCTAAAACTAATTCACTTTTTGCCATTTTTTCACATTTTTTAAACAATGTGACTTACTTGATGATAACGCGATTGAAGAGTTTCTTGGATCATTTTGTCAAACGCGGGTTGTCGAAGTGGTTGAACGTCAAACCCTCTTGAAAAAAAAAACTTTGTCATTTTTCCCGAACCATATTTACGTCAAAATTCCAAAATCATCCGTTATTAAGCCTTCATGATTTCAAACTTGAATTTTGATTCCTTCTTTAAAAACATACAACAAATTGCACCGCGTTCATTGTGAACCGTTTGACATTTTCACATAAATCGTAAATGTACTCAAATATGTTGGTTCCTTACTGTTGGTAAAATCCCGAAAATGGTTGCTTCACTAGAGGAAGCATTAATACCAACAGATGATTGTTGACTTGAGGACGTCGTTGTTTTGAGAGCGGTATTTTTTTTAAGTGTAAAGAGTGTTTTATGGGAGTTGTCATTGAACCAATACACCTAATACTTATTTATAGAGTAAATTTTGTTTTGCGTCTTTAACATACCAAAAATCTACGCATTTATTATTCATGCTAGCAGGTGACCAAAGTTGTGATAATTCGACTTTTCAAGTTAACTCCGTTAGAAATTCCGTTAGTATTCTCTGTTAAGATCTAACCCAGTTAACCCAATATTAAATCTCAGGGACTATTTCTGCCATTTCTGAACCTTAAATTGTAGGGACTAGTTCTACCAAGTCCCAAAACCGAAACATTGACTTTCAAAGTCAAAATATAAGGTGTAGATTCCTGATTGACTTTCTAAAAAGTCAAACTTTTGATTTAAATCCAACTTCGCAAATCTTTAACAAAAATTAGTGCAAATTCGTAACCGAAACGGATGATTATGGCAATTACATTCATTATTGTGGCAGTTAATCCCATCATTGATTCGAGTTTAATCCCAATTATGGGAGTTCAAGCCGTAACCATCGACATTCATCATTTAGCCATCAAATTGGATGAGTCCTTGTGTTACTTTATCAAATCGGGTATACACACCTTAGTCGTTCCTGATAGAAGAAATCCCACGCCTTAATTCGACCGGAATCGTAGCAGAAGTCGCCGGAAACCAACCTGCAAGCCGTTGGCAACCGTTTTAGTCGAGCACCTACAATCCGATATCAATTCTGGTAATTGGTCTCACCCTTAGTTTCGTTTATATCCTTAAATTGAAAGCCCTATGGTTAATTGGACTTATTTCACCAATTCAAACAAGAACCGATTCTAGGGTTCTTAATACTTTCAGTTTAAACGAACTCCATTGCAGACTCAATTTAAATTCAATTAACTTATACCATTAGACTCGTAATCATTTGTATAATGAAAGCCCCATCCTAATTCAAACCTATATCATCGATTTCATAGCAAACTAATAACTAGGGTTCTTCATATAAACTGTTTAATCGAATCCTAATCTAGACACATTTGCAATGCAATTAATTCATATTAGTAGATTCGCAACTCTTTGTAAAATGATAGCCCCATGTCAATTTGATCTAAAATCATCGAATTAATCAAGATCCTATAACTAGGGTTCGTTCATAATCTGTTTTAGGGTTTTTGATCTCAAACTCAACCAAAATGAAATTAATTCTCTTACACAGGTTCGAAATGTCCTAATCAGTAAAAGCCCCATGTTCTTATCAAGATTCAATATCGAATTCAATAGATTTGATTTTGGGTTTATATCTAGGGTTTTCGGAGCTTGAATCAGAAATTAAACCACCTTAAACCTATGTATTTTGCAGTTAAAACCCACCACAGATTCGTGGTTACCCGATTAACAAAACCCCTAAGCATTTGAATCAAGTTAGGGTCGAAATCGATGGAATTGGGGGTTGGATTCGAGTGCGGTTTCGATAATGAAGGGGGCTCACTGGATTGAATGATTGAAACCATTAGGATTCGAATCCTGATACGAATCACTACCAGATCAGTTGGTTAAGGCTTTGAACTTGTGCGCAGGAGACCCGGGTTCGAATCCGGTCTCCTGCATTATATTTTTAAAGGTTAATTCCACTATTTTCCTTGATATAAACCCACCCCATATTATTATATCACTATATAAACGCATTTTGAAATCCAGAAAAACCCGTAGACTCGGGTTTGGTTTGTAAACCATAATCATTATTAAGAACTCATTTATAAAATAATATTTATATTATTTTCAACCCAAAACTCCAACTAAAAATAATATATTTATATATATATTATTTTCATCATGTTCATAAACATTTTTTAAGCATTTCAAAGTTATAAATAATATAATTATTCGTATTATTTACACTCGTTACTCTCGAATAAAAATAATAAATTATTATTTATGTCACGCAAGTTAATTGTTTACGTTACTTCGCTAAACTTAAAAATAATATAATAAATTATATTATTCTCTTAGACTTCTAGTTAACAGCAAAATGCTCGATTATATTTATTATATATTATTTTGTCATTCGTCGCGTAACGTATACATCTTAATTATTAATTAAAGAATTCTTATTCCCGTAGACACGTTCGTCTACTCTTAATCATTAGAGCTTTTCCTTAGGACGTTCAATCTTCTGTGTCGTCGTCACAAATCTCAACTTGTCCCTAATTTATGTGTTTATAATTTTAGGGCATTCGTATGTCGTTTGAGACTTACACTCATGGTTCCAATTTATCTATTGTGTGATACCGCCTATGCTATTCAGGTGAGTTTTTACGGCCCCTTTTTTACTGTTTTTAAACTGGGGGAGAAAACATGTCGTAAATGCTTTTGATTTTTGTAATTCATATATGATATCACTTGTATGACTATGCGTATACATTATCCTCTAAGTCCTCACATCGGACCGTTAATATGAACATAGCGAGGTAATTTGAGTAGTACTGTTGGGTTTGACAAACCTCACCCGCGTTAGTCGCGCTAACTCGATTGGAGGTCGAACGGGTGCAATATTGACCTAAACATCCACCATGATGGTGGGAGGCATATAAACAATCAGCTGTCGGTTGCGAGCGCATTAGTTAACATGATTATGGGTTAGCTACCTATTGATTTATATATTGAATGTACATTAATCTGTTAAATGCTTCTATAAACTGAAACCTGTGAACTCACCAACCTCGTGTTGACATTTTCTTACATGTTTTTCTCAGGTCGCTTAAGATAAGGCACAAGTGCACACAATAGGACATGCATGGAATTCTGCCTTGATTTATGTTTTATTAAACTGTTTGGACTATTTTAAATTGTGTTTGGTTTGGACTATTCTTTTAGGCGCGTGTGTTTTGCGCATTTACTTTCCTTACGATTCCGCATTAACTCTGATTGATATGATATTTTTATTTAAGTCCCATGTAGAGTCGTTCAATGTAACTAATGTCTGAGATCCTGGTTCGTTACTTCCCAAACGGTAAAACTCTGTTAGTTGAAATTTGGGGGTGCGACAAAAGTATCTTGTAAATGAGACAATTGACAAGAGTTTTCACGTAAAACCCTACACATGGAATTAGAAGGACCCGGTTAGCCACAATGAGAATGCTAGGGATCGAAAGCACACAAAAAGGGAACTCAGTACTTCAGCGTAAACCCTAAAGGTTTAAAAACAAGTTAAACTCAAACCCTAGAGCCATATCGGCGCTAAGAGGGTGCGACGGCAGTCGGAAGCGGAGAAGGGGTGACGCCAGAAAAAGGGGTGGCCGGCAACGGTGGTTTCCGAACGGTTTCGAGCTTGGAACTTCACACATAACCAAGGTAATCCTCGTTTATACTTTTTACGCTTTTACACTTGAGTTTGGTAGGAAATCGTTTTGGGTTTGGGTTGCTTGGTTGCGAACGACGGCAAGGTTGGAAGCGATGGTAATGGCCAGCCATGGCATACAGTGGTGGTGCGCGGCACTGTCAAGCAGCACGCTGGAACACGGAGGCGGCCGATTAAGGCTCGTAACAGTGGCGAAACGCCGAAGAGATTACAGGGGCGAAGGCGTGATGGTCGGATAGGGTAGCTACGACTACTGTCCGCATAGACACGGAAGACCGACGATGGCCGGTATCCGCTGTGATGGGCTAGGGATGTGCGTAGGGCTGCAGCGGCGTAGAGGCGATGACCCGGCAGCGGAGCAGTAGTGAACGGTAGGGACGGTGGTCCAGGGAGGTCGGGATTGAAAGAGGATGGTGGTGGATGGCAGGGTGATGCGCGGGGTAGACCCGAAGGTGGTAGCATGGCTGAGTAGGGTTCTACCGACCAAGGACATGCATGTCCTCGTCTACGTGCATGCATGGGGACCCGGGTTGAGCATTCAGTTTCTAAACGAGTCAAGGTCGACCCGGATCACGTGTACTCGTAAGTGGGATTTGACAAGCTGGAGTGGCGTGTGACATCCGACCTTTTTGAGTTAACCCCGTCAGCACAAACTCACTTAAATCCATTAATTCTTAACCTAGTTAACTCAAATACAAACCTTAGGGACTAATTCTGTTAATATTCAAACTAAAACTGTAGGGGCTAGTTGTGTACTTAACCTAAATTCAATCTGTTGACTCAGAAAAGTCAAAATCAAGAGTTTTGGTTCCTGTTGACTTTTGCAAGTCAAACCTCGTACTCTCTTGATTCAATTTCGATTCCAAGCATCAAATTCGTTCGAATTGTAACGGTTATGCACGACTAATGCCATTAACAGTCATCAATAGTACTTTAATCATCGTTAATGTTTCGAATTAAACCAAGTTATGGGCACTTAACCCAAACCGTTGACTCCATGAACAAACACCATCAAATTAGACAAATTCATGTATTAATCTCACGAATTGAACAGTTGCGCACCTCATTCGTACTCCACTAAAGTTGTTGCACACACATATTTTGTCGGAGGAGTGACCGGAGACACCGAGGACCAAAACCCGTCAAAGTCAGCATCGGTTCTAGTCGTACACCATCAATTCAAGCCTTATTCTGGTAATTGATTACGTCTTTAGTTCTGTTTTAGTCTCTAGAACAAAAGCCCCATGATAATGTGGGCTTACAACATCGAATAGATCATGATCAAGATCTAGGGTTCATATGTGTTCCTGTTTAATCGAATTCCTACCTACACTTGATCTCAATGAAATTAAACTATACCATCAGTTTCGCAATGTCTCAATCTATAAAAGCCCTATGATTCCAATCATTTTTATCATCAAATCGAATCAATTCGAATATGTGTTCATAAACTAGGGTTTCGGGATTTAAATCGAGTAATTAACCCATCTAAACTTGTTATTTTTACAATTAAATGTAACCACAGGTTCGAAAGTCATTGAGGAACAAAACCGCTATGCTTTTAAGATCAATCGTGATTGAATTCATTGGATTTGGGACTGGTGTTTGAGTTCGGTTCGTAAGCGGGGGGGGGGGGGAAGAACACTGTCAGCTTCTGTGTCAAAACCATTTAAACAGTCTCCTTGTTGCGATTGCCCTAGCGGGTGGAGTGGTTAGAGTGTTGTGTTAGTGTGGGTGAGACCCGGGTTCGAACCCCACCAACTGCTTTTATTTTGTAGCCACTTTTTAAACATTATTTTTATATTAAACCTTTCCCACTATTATTATTATTATAATATTATATTAAAATGTCTAAGCCTCGGAAACCACCCTTAGGTTCGGGTTTGGTTTGTAACCCATATTTATTATTAACTAGGTTAAAACCCATGTATTACATGGGCTAAAACATCAGTTTCTATGAAGATTTATAAATTCTAAAAATGTTATATAGTTATTTTTTTTAAATGTTTATAGAAAATAATGAAGACATGTTCAAATTATAAAAATGTTTTATGAACAAACGTATTTTTTAAAAATAAAAAACGTTTTATAAAAATAATTATAAAAATCATTATTATTTAATAGAAGAGAGAGGTGGGAAACAAAAATTGTAAAAAAATAAAAAATTTGTATAACTAATAAGAGAGAGAGGTGGGAAACAAAAATTATAAAAAATTAAAAAACATGTATAATTAATAGAAGAGAGAGGCGGGAAAAAATGATGAGGATGAATGTATGAGTGACAAGTGTCATCTCAAAACCTTTATTTATTATATAGTATAGATTCTCATTTATAAGATAATATATTTATATTATTTTCGAACCGTAACTCCAATTAATAATAATATATTATTATATTATTTTCGCCACGTTTATAAACGTAGTGTAATGTTTCAAACTAATAAAATAATATATTTATCCGTATTATTATCCACGTATATATATTCTCAATAAAAAATAATATAATTATTTTTTGTACCACATAACTGATTATCGTATCAACTCTACGAGTTTTAAAATAATATAATAATATTATTTTTCTAGAACATTATTTAATGGCGAAAACGCACGGATATTTATTTAAATAATATTATTCGTAATTAGAAACTCTTGATTCGAAACACTTTTATCTTAATT
Source organism: Smallanthus sonchifolius (assembly GCA_023525975.1). Classification (NCBI taxonomy): domain Eukaryota; kingdom Viridiplantae; phylum Streptophyta; class Magnoliopsida; order Asterales; family Asteraceae; genus Smallanthus; species Smallanthus sonchifolius. The sequence goes on from CM042045.1 coordinate 34,677,672, forward strand.
ATTATATTAAGAACTCCTCATTTCCGTGGACAGGTTCGTCTATTCGTTGATCCTTAGAGCGTCTTAGGACGTTCAACCTTTCGTGTCATCATCACAATCCCGTTGTATCCCTAACTATTATGCTTATAATTTTAGGGCATACGTAGGCGGTTCACAGGCAAACTCTTGTGTTTCCTACTTGCATCCTTCTGGGGTGCTATCTATTCGTTTGCAGCTCGGGTGAGTTTTCACGGCCCCTTTTACTGTTTTTAAACTGGGGGAGAAAACATGACACAAACGCTTTTGATATTTGTAATTCATATATGTTATCACTTGTATGACTATGCGTACACATCTATCATTAAAGTTCTCACATCGGACCGTTAATATGAACATAGCAAGGTAATTTGAGTAGTACTACTGGGTTTGACAAACCTCACCCGCGTTTGTCGCGCAAACTCGATTGCAGGTCGAACGGGTGCAATATTGACCTAAACATGCACCATGGTTAATAGGCCTGGTGGGTGGCAAACACATAAACAGTCATCTTTCGGTTGCGAGCGCTTTAGTAAACATGTATATGGGTTAGCTACATGTTGTTATATATATTGAATGTACGTTAATCTGTTAAACATTATTACAAACCGAAACCTGTGAACTCACCAACCTCGTGTTGACACCTTTCTTACATGTTTTCTCAGGACGCTAAACTAAGGCACAGGTGCACGATTAGGACATGCATGGAGTCCTAATATTACTTTATTTATAATCAAGACATTTAGACTATCGTATTTACTTTGTTTTGAACTAGACTTCGGGCGCGTTTGTTTTGCGCATTTACTTTTTATTCTTCGCTTCCGCATTTACTCTGAACTTTTATAACATTTTCAATTGAGTCCCATATAGTGTCGTTTGATATAACTAATGAATGAGATCCTGGTTTGTCACGCACTAAATGGTAAAACTCCGTTAGTGGAATTTGGGGGTGTGACATGGCGGGTAGTCAAGACCGAGTATTAGGATATATTTATTTATACGTTATGCAATGCATGTTTAGAATGTCATTTGATAGCGTGATCACACACTTGTCAGGCTTGGGATTCGAGCGTGGAAGGATGAGTTACGGATCATGGACTAAGACTCAGCATAACCCTGAGTTTCTAATCCCCTACTCTTCAAATATTTTTAATGTTTTGGGGATATCGTACATACCTATAAGAGATGTTTACTAAATTAAACGAGACGAGAGTTTTGGAAATTAACCTGAGGGTTATGAACTAAAATATTCATTAATGAGTCGGAGGATCTACGGGGTGTCTAGATGATTATGTGAGCTAGGGATAAAAGGATTAATGACGGGTTTCGTGTTAAGGGTTAGCTTGGGTGAGCCTAAATATAAGTTAAACGCTTACGAATACGGGTAGGATACATTATTCTAGAGTTATGTGTGAGATGCAGGTGTAGTTAATGAGTCATGTAAATGATAGCATGATGTTATTTATTAAGTGTTTATATCTGTGTTGTGCGTTTGTGTCATTGTCGTTGTGGCACGACGGGTATTGTGTTTGCGTCTATGTCTTTACGTCATGGCAAACGGGATTGTGAAGGACGAAGACCTTCGGGAAGTCACCAACAGTGACATTTATTTAACAAGTTTATGTGAGCTCGGGTTCTAAATGCCATAATGGGGGTAACCCTGATGAGGGTGCGGTGATGAGGTATTGTTGTGTGCATTTATATATGTGCTAAATTGCATGCAAGAGTTAAATTCTGTTTATTTTGCGTGAGATATTATTATTGTAATGTGTAGGATAATAATATTGAGGTGAGCAGTGTTAGACTGCCAGTTGGGTCAGGATTGTGACGTAGTGTTTACAACTGCCGTGTCAGTTAATTCGTGTAAGCCTTGGTTAAGGCTGAGTAGACAAATGTATAGAGATTTGTTGTGTTATTCTAGTGTTAGTTATTATGTGTGGTAGGTTAGGAGTTAATAGTGAGTAAGTCTGATACATGTCAGCGAGACTTACTGAGTTATAATTATGGGATGAGTCTTGGGAGACGAACCTTTTGGGATATCATAAGATAACAGGGGTATCTATATGATTATAAATTATAAAACTATTTTGTAAGGACCGGAGTGTCCTGGGTAAAGATAAGCAACTCTAGTGACGAGATCACTTTAATTTAAATCAAATTAATAGAACTCACTCATCGTAGCTGACTTTGTGTATACGTTAGATTGTTTTGTGTCACACTCGTAACACAGGACAGTCATCTACCAGAGTTGTACCTCCAACACATATCCCAGGTAAGAGCGACGGGTTTAGGAGAGATTTATACACCGCTCTTTCCTAGACAGAACATTCCGTTCGTCAGATAACTACATACTGGTTGAAGGTCGCCTTCTAGTTACGATGACGTTGATAACAAAAACACACCGTTGAAGACTTACATAATAACTTTCCTTTATTTCATAATATAAAGTTTGTACAATAGGGACTGACTGGCAAAATACAACATAATCAAACTCTGGACTTATAGCTCATGAAGAATCATGCCAACCACTCAGGCCTTATGGTCACCCAGGGACCTGCCCTCAGTCATCCCTATTTCCAACCTTTGTACACCTCCTAGAATGCCAACTACCAGCTAGGGTTCACCTGTGCTCAAAAACATTTGAAAACATTTTGGATCAGCTTACTGTCATGGAGTGATCTTTTGGACTCTCGTGCGGCACTTAGATTGGTTCTAAGTAAGCCTTAGTGATCTGATGTAGTTGTGTTTAGCAACGGAAGACTTGATACCAACTTGTGATTCAGGGGACTTGACGAGGGAACGTTAGATTGCAAGTACACAAGATGATTTTGTATTGCTTAGAAAGTAGTACAAGAGAGTTGGTAATACAAGGAACTTTGGGTGATTACAAATGATCATCCTATCACCTATTTATACTACTACATCTTGTCTACATCCTTCTTGTTCTAGAGAGTTCTATACATGATATCTTGGTACTAGTTTCTAGAGATCTCTAAATAAATATCCAGCCATTTCAAGGCTGATCTAGAAGCTTTACAAGGCTATTCCGGCACCTTCTTTTCAGACCTTATGATTATGTTTTCTGGACCCTTGTAGGCTGATCTAGAGTGTTCCAATGAGGGTTTCCTGGACTAAAACTTTGTTGGCTGTTTTGGGGTTTTTCTGGCAACTAAATTGACTCGGAACCTTGTGAAATACGAGTGTTGCGACTTGAATTTGGGCGGGGCGGGTCGTGGCATTCTCCCCCACCTAAATCCACAACGTCCTCGTCGTGTTTTCGGAATGCCCTATGTCTTGTTTTCATAAGGCGCAATGCAGATATGGTTCTGTTTTGACACCGTGTACCTGTCTCCATGGACACGGTGTATACTTGCTTGCGCTTCACAAGATAAAGAGTGTTCAAGCATGTTGCTGGGACGGCTTTTGTTTGGTGAAAGAACTCCATTCCAAACACTATATTGTATTCGTCCAAAGATGCGACTGAGAAGTCTATCTTGCCTTGCTATGCCCCAATCTTCGCTTTTACTTTCCAAGCTTGTCCCTCGATCGGTTGAGCGGCTCCATTGGCTCCTTTGATAATTCCTTCCCATTTTGTTATTTTTAAGCCGAGTCTATGTGCCTCACTGGGGCTTATAAAATTATGGCTTGCTCCCGTGTCGACTAATGCTTTGGAAAGTTTTCCATTTATCTTGATTGTTACGAACCGAAGTCCCTTTGCCTCTGTATTTATGGTTTTGCACGGGTTGGGTTCTACCATCTTTATGTTTCTTCCGTCGGTTTGGATCAAGCAATTTAGAACTTGAAGTTGCATTGCCCTGAGACGAACCTCTTCATTTTCGTCGTGTTCTTCATGAACTTTCACCACAGCATTTAGGTTATTTTTCTTCGGGTAATATCGTGGGTTATGCGGCCCATCGCATATGAAGCAACCCTTGTATGGTTCGTTGGCTAATTGCGATGTTTTCCGAGGGTCTTCCCTTCTGAATTGGTTTATTGATGGGTCTTGCTCCCCCACCTTTGATGTTGTCTTGTTCAACAACAATGTTTTTAGTTGATCGTGTGTCATTACGATCATGCAAGGATTCAACGGCAATAATGGCTGATGACAAATCTTGTACATTTCGACGTTCTACTACATTTTTGGCCTAATATTGTAGACCGTCGATAAAATATGCGAGTGAATCTTTGGGCGACAGATCCGGAATTTCGAGCACAAGTGTTGTAAATTTAGCAATATAGTCCTTGATTGTGCCCTTTTGTTTGAGATTACGAAGACGAATTCTCTCTTCGTACTAGGCATTTTCTGGATAAAATTTCCTTTTGATTTCTTTAACGAAATTAGCCTAAGTAAAGATGGTGCACATACCTTGTTCGATTTCTTTGTTATTGCGTCGCCACCACAACGCAGACGTGTCTTTTAAGTAAAGTTGTGCCGTCTTGATCTTTTTGGCATCATTTTCGACGTCAATGCCTTCAAAGTATTGTTGTATTTCCCAAAGGAATTCGTCCACAGCCCGTGCTTCTCTTTTGCCAACGAACGGTGTTGGTTGGGGGACCTTAACCTTTGTGGAAGTATTATTGCTCACTAGCTCCTCCATTTGCTATGGAATTTTTGAGAGTACTTTGAAAGATTCATGGCAGCTAGCAAGCTCCTCTATGTTGGTTTTAAGTTGACGCAACTCCTTCATGAACATTTCTTTCATTTCGTTTCTCAATACGGCGAGAGCGACTTTGAAGTTTTTTTGTAATTCAACGAACTCACTATTCAAGGGTTCTACTAGTTGAAGTGATTCGTTGACACGCTCCTTGTAGATGTCGAATTCTGCCTTAAATGCTTCAATGTTGGTATTGTAATCAGCAACTGATGTCTCTACATCTTTGAGGCATTTTTCCAGGCTTGCCACCAAGTCTTTGGACATATCTCGACCCTTTTTACCGCCTTTACGAGAATATTCTCATCCACGATTCTCGTCTCCGGTTGTAATGTTTGTGCCTCCAATCTTTCATAGTTTAGACATCCCGAATGAATCGACGAGGCTCTGATACCACTTGTCATGGAGTGATCTTTTGGACTCTCGTGCGGTACTTAGATTGTGTCACACCCCGCCAGGGCGGAAACGCGAGGCGTAACATTCACTGGTTTCCAAAGCATATGATTATTGCAAACACATACATGTAATTGGATACATAATCGAGTTTAAAATATTTACATCACAAAGTATCAAATTGAGTTTACAAAAATTTAAGATTTCGCAAACATGACTCAAGACCATGAGTTATACAAGAGAAATCCTCCCAAAAGCCGTATCCACGTGCATGCATGTATCCTACATTGCTAACCTGATGACCACGTTCAATTTCCTGAAAACATACTTAAAAATGTCAACACGAGGTTGGTGAGTTTACAAGTTATTATAAAGAGTTATCATAAACCCAATGTTTAAATCTGATCATTTTCCAATCAAAACTCTTTGTTAAACCTGATCACTTTAACCTGATCAGTACTCTTTTGTTTAAACCTGATCACTTTAACCTGATCAGAACTCTTTACTTTAAAACCTGATCACTTTAGCCTGATCAGAACTTTTTTGTTTAAAACCTGATCACTTTACCCTGATCAGAACTCTTTTTGCATGTATTACCAATGAATATGATTACTAATCCGATCTATTGACCCCATTTGTAAGCTTGCAAGGAATACAAAATAGTATGTAATGTACGAGACCGTAACCAAACACCAACTTTCTGTGCCTCACCTCGCCTTTCTGCGAGTAAGACAATATGCGGTCATTCGGCCATTTTGACCCCTGGTTAGCGCGACTAACCATGACCGGAGGCGTCACCCCCAATAGTACTATTCATATAATCCCGGGCTAAGTCCATAGCTAATGGTTACTAATTTATTCCGAGGACTTTAAGCGCTCTATTGTTCCCTCAATACATACATACGGTCAGATCATTAGTTTCATTCATTTACATACGAAAATTCTTTTACAAGTATGTTTCCACCCCAAATCATTTCAAAACTTAGAAAAAAGGGGGATTAGTAAAACTCACATTGACAGTATGAATGCTAGCAAATATTTGAATAATCGGCAGACTCGCCTATCCGTATCCTAATTACACAAGGATAACATACACGTTAAGACTACCCGTCTTAAACGCAAGTTGTTCACCTGACTTAGCAGATCTGATTGCTTTTGTTTAAATATCTTTTTAGTTTTTCAATACTTGTTTCGTTATAAAATAGTTCTAAGTTACTGCTCCATGGGGCTGATGAACAGGTATCGAAACTTCCTTAGTTTCGATTGAACAGAACAGATGTCGAAACTACTTAGTTTCGATTGAGTAAACTGGGTATCGAAACTACCTAGTTTCGATTGGCAAGAATAGTATCGAAACTACTTAGTTTCGATTGGGCAATAGGTATCGAAACTACTTAGTTTCGATTGCAAACAGGTATCGAAACTCCTAGTTTCGATTGAGTAAATAGGTATGTTTCGATTGAATAGGTATCGAAACTCCTAGTTTCGATTGAACAGGTATCGAAACTCTTAGTTTCGATTACTGCACTTTGATTGACAGAATTCGTCCTGTATATTTTTACGTTCAAATCTTGAATTTGACACACTTTTCTTGTTATCTTACTCGCGTTTGAACGATTTGTATGTTCAGCTACGGTTTTAAAGAAAACAAAATGGATAATATTGAGTTTTTACCTCAAACAGAGAATGGTGATTTCTAGAGAAACAGAGAATGATCTTGAGCTCCTTAGCTTGATTCTTGAGACAACACTTGGAACTCTTCTTATAGCACCGAAATATGGTGGCTTTTTGCCTTAATTGGACTTCGACTTGAAGGAGAATTGGGAATTTGCCGTAAGAAAATGAGAAGTATGAAAGGGATTGTGGGATTTCGACTGAGGAGGTATGGTTTTTATCTGAATTTGAGTGAATTAGCAAGTGGGAGAATGACTCCCCTGACTTTTGGCCGCGAAAGTCAAGGAAGTGGTTTGGGGTTAATGATAACCAAATTTAAGTATTAATTTATTAATGGTATTAGTATCAATTAGAGTTTTAAATGGGTAATTTAATTCGGTTTAGATTCTTCACGGTATTATAATTTTAACCATTTTATGGTTCGTTGAAGAAATTATTAAAATCTTGGTTCAACGTAAATTTTGTGTAATATATATATATATATATATTTGTATATTTTTCTGGTTATTTAATTAAACCATTAACGTTCGTATTTAGTCGGGTTATACGGCTTACTTTTTCTAGTAATTCTTTAAGATTTACTAGACTTGGAATAACTCCTTTGCTAGACTTCTTGACTTTACTTAGTCAAAATAAAATATCAGGAAATAATAAATATGAACGTGCGTTTATGTAATGTGGATATTGACCTGAAATGCTGGGTGTCATATTCTCCCCATGTTACAGAGAATTTCGTCTCGAAATTCAATTCTTGTCATTCTGACTTGGAGTGTTTGTAAACAAGGACGGGTACTTGGATTTCATTTTATCTTCCCGCTCCCACGTATACTCGGGGCCGCGCTTTGAATTCCAACGTACCTTGACCAACTTAACACGGCTGCGCCTTGTTCTCTGAACCTTCCAATCTGTGACTTCCATAGGTTCCTCAATGAAGTGCAACTTGTCGTCTATGTGAATCTCATCAGGCGGTATAATTAATGTGTCATCTGATAAGCACTTCTTGAGATTTGACACATGAAACGTATCATGTATATTGCTTAGTTCTTGTGGCAACTTGAGCTTGTAAGCTACAGGGCCAACCCTAGCCAATATTTCAAACGGTCCAATGTACCTAGGGTTAAGCTTGCCACGGTTGCCAAATCTCGCAACTCCTTTCCAAGGTGAGACCTTTAACATGACTTTATCTCCCACTTGGAATTCCAAAGGTCTTCGTCTGTTATCCGCGTAACTCTTTTGTCTGTCACGGGCGGCTTTCAAACGATCCTTGAGTTTGAAAATCTTGTCCGTGGTCTCTTGAATAACTTCAGGACCGGTTAAATGCTTGTCACCAACTTCTGCCCAACATAGCGGTGAACGACATTTTCGACCATACAAAGCCTCAAACGGAGCGGCATTGATGCTGGTGTGGTAACTATTATTGTATGAAAACTCAGCTAGCGGCAAATGAGTATCCCAATTTCCACCGAAGTCAATTGCACACGCACGGAGCATATCCTCTAAGGTTTGAATGGTTCTTTCACTTTGACCATCTGTTTGTGGGTGATATGTCGTGCTCATGTCAAGACGTGTGCCCATGGCTTCTTGTAATGATTTCCAGATTCTAGACACGAATCTGCTGTCTCTATCAGAGATAATAGAAACTGGCACTCCATGCCTAGCCACAATTTCCTTGATATAAAGCCTTGCAAGTTTCTCGGTTTTATCCATCTCTTTGATGGGTAGAAAATGAGCTGATTTCATCAAACGATCGACGATTACCCATATAGTGTCATACCCGCTCGACGTCTTGGGTAACTTTGTAATGAAATCCATGGAAATCTGTTCCCATTTCCATTGAGGTATCTCGGGTTGTTGTAACAATCCCGACGGTTTCTAATGTTCTGCCTTTACTTTTGAGCATGTCAGACATTTACCGACATAAATAGCAATATCTCCTTTCATGTTCGGCCACCAGTAGAGTTCTTTCAGATCCTTATACATTTTATCCGAACCTGGGTGAATGGAGTACCTGCACTTGTGGGCTTCGTCCATAACCAACTCCCGTATGCTACCAAAACATGGCACCCAAATTCTATTCATGAAGTATAAAGTGTCATCTGACTTTGGTTCTAACTGCTTTACCATTCCTCGTAAAGCTTCATTCTGAATGTTTTCTTCTTTGATTGCCTCTTGTTGTGCCATCCGGATTTGAGTCGTGAGACTCGTATGAATTGTCAATTCTAGGGCACGAACACGGAGTGTTTTAACTCGTTCTTTACGACTCAAGGCATCTGCTACGACGTTTGCCTTGCCAGGGTGATACGTGATATCACAGTCGTAATCATTCAGTAGTTCTACCCAACGACGTTGCCTCATGTTTAGTTCTTTCTGATTAAAGATGTGCTGGAGACTCTTGTGGTCTGTAAAGATAGTACATTTTGTACCGTATAAGTAATGTCTCCAAATCTTGAGTGCAAACACGACAGCACCCAATTCCAGATCGTGAGTCGTATAATTTTTCTCATGTACTTTTAGCTGGCTGGATGCATACGCTATGACTTTTTCTCTCTGCATCAATACACATCCCAGACCTTGGTGTGATGCGTCGCAGTACACGATGAAATTGTCAGATCCTTCGGGAAGGGATAGGATTGGTGCACTGCAAAGTTTTTGCTTCAGCAATTGAAAGGCTGATTCTTGTTTATCAGTCCAATTGAACCTTTTGTTCTTCTGAGTTAACGTGGTCAAAGGCAAGGCTATCTTTGAAAATTTCTCGATGAATCGCCTGTAATAGCCTGCCAAACCTAGAAATTGACGCACCTCAGTCGGAGTTCTTGGTGCTTCCCAGTTTTTGATAGTTTCAATCTTGGATGGATCCACATGGATACCATTCTTATTGATGACGTGTCCGAGAAAGTGAACCTCTCGGATCCAAAACTCACACTTAGAGAATTTAGCATAAAGCTTCTCATTCCTGAGTAGTTCCAAGATTAATTTCAAATGATGTTCATGTTCCTCCTTGGTTCGTGAATATATCAATATGTCATCGATAAACACAATTACGAATTTATCCAAGTACGGCTTGCACACGCGGTTCATGAGATCCATGAAGACGGCCGGTGCATTAGTCAAGCCAAATGGCATAACTAGGAACTCGTAGTGACCGTAACGAGTCCTAAAAGCCGTTTTTGGTATATCTTCTTCCTGAATTTTCAGTTGATGATACCCTGATCGTAGATCAATTTTAGAATAGAAACTGGAACCTTGAAGTTGATCAAACAAATCGTCTATTCGAGGAAGAGGATACCGGTTTTTGATTGTCATCTTGTTCAATTCCCGATAATCAATGCACATTCTAAAGGTTCCATCCTTTTTCTTTACAAATAGGACCGGAGCTCCCCATGGTGAGAAACTCGGTCTTATGAAACCTTTGTCAAGTAACTCTTGTAGTTGGCTTGACAGTTCCTGCATCTCGGAAGGGGCTAGACGATACGGCGATCGTGCAACTGGTGTAGCTCCTGGTACTAGGTCGATCCGAAACTCGACCTGTCTTGATGGTGGTATTCCTGGAAAGTCCTCAGGAAATACCTCCGAGTAATCTCTGACGATTGGTATGTCCTCAAGTCGACGTTCTTCGGGTTTCTTCTCGACGATGTGAGCCAGGAATGCACAATAACCCTTGCGTAGATACTTATGAGCTCTCATGCAGTTTATCGTCTTCAACATCCTTCTACACCTTTCGCCTTGAATTGAAAGAATTTCTCCGCTTGGTAGTGGGATACGTACAATCTTCTCGAGGCATACGATCTCGGCAAGATTCTTTGATAACCAATCCATGCCAATAACAATATCAAAACTCCCTAGCTCGACGGGTAGAAGGTCTATACTGAATGTATGGTTTTCTAAACATAAAGTACAACCCCTAATGACCTCTCCGGTTTCTATTAATTTCCCATTTGCTAATTCAATTGTATAACTTTGATCTAGTTTGCTGGCCTTAACACCGAGTAAGGATTTAAAATCATTCGACACAAAGCTCATATCCGCACCCGAATCAAAAAGTACAGAGGCATAGTGATTATTTATCGGGAACGTACCAGTGATGATGTTCGGGTCCTGGCGTGCGTCCCTTGCACCCATCACAAATGCCCTTCCTGTTGCCTGAGCGTTGTTCTGATTCTTCCACTTGGGACAATCCTTCTTGAAGTGTTTCAGGTCACCACATACGAAACATCCCGGTTTAATTCTCCCCATTCGGTTGTTAGTTCGACAAGCTTGAGTGGTGTGACCAAACTTGTCGCATTTTCCACATTTGATGCACACACCGGCATGATGATTTCCACACCTCTTACATCTCGGTAGGCCCCTATCATACTCCTTTCTTTCCACTGTGTTGACTGTAAAAGCTTTCATAGTTCCTTGTTTCTTAAACCCTTGCTTCTCAGACTTGTTACTTGAATTTCCCATCCACTTTCTTTTCTCCCCAGATCTACCTTCCTCGTTCTCCTTCTTCACAAACAATTCATTACGTACCGCATCATCTCTTAGCTTGAATGCTAAAGTTGTAGCACTCTTGGCATCTACTGGATTAGATGATGTTACCATGCTACGAATTTGAGGCGCAAGGCCCCACAGATACCTCTCAACACGCTTATGTTCTGGTGTGACCATATGCGGTACTAGAATCGCCAATTCATTGAAACGGTCGGTGTATCCCGCTACATCATCTCCTATCATCTGTAGGTTCCACATCTCATTTCAATCTTTTGCAATTCGTTTCGAGGACAGTATTCCTCAATCATCATGTTTTTCAAATCTTCCCAAGACAATTGGTACGCTGTTTCTCTCCCCAAAGTCTTCATTTGAGTATTCCACCAAGTTAAAGCTTTATCAGTGAGCGCACATGTAGAATATTTCACCATGCAGTCAGCGGTGCATTCACTAATATCAATCACCGACTCCATCTTTTCTATCCATCTCATCAGACCTACTACACCCTCGGTGCCATTGAAGTTACGGGGGTTGCAGGATAGCAAAGCCTTGTAGGTGCACTTCCTATTTGGAGCATCTGTAGAATTACAAGTCATAACGTCATTAATTCGGATCATGACTATATGTTATGGCTTATTTATTTTTATTACCTCCGGAACCTCCTGCTGTACCGCTACCTCCTGCACCTCCTCTGCCGGTACCACTGCCGTTTCCTCCACCACTATTTCGGTTTGCTTCATACTGCTCCATGGCGGCAGCTACTCGCTGTGCTATGAGTTGTTCCATGTTTGGGGAAATTGTCTCGTTGTTGCCACCAGTAGTGTTACGGGGCGTCCTTCGCTTAGGTGCCATGATGTTCTTTCTAACATAACATTTAAAAAGAAACAACATTATATAATAATAATGATAGATCATGACATAAGGATACAACAACATCAAACGTGAACAACCATCATTACAACATAAACCATCACATACATAGTTAAAACATATATAGTACATTGTTCCCAAAAGACATGGATACAAAAAGGGATGGGTTCTCATGACCACATCAGTACCAAAGTTTTAGAATACATAATGTGCTATGGGCACAACCCGCCCATAATAGGTTTAAAAGAAGAAGTGGGAGTACAACCCAATCATCATGGCAAGTCCTGCCATGACAAAGCTAGCCCTAGCCACAAATTCTGCAGCCAAAGTCCTTTCTTCCAGCGCCTCCACCATGTCTCGGACCGTGAGAGTGAACTGCCAGTCCATATCAGCTCTCAACTCGAGGTAGTCAGTGGAACCCTGTATGTCTCGGGTGTTGTCCTCCAGAGTCCGTACTCGAGATCCGAGCCCTTGATGTAGTCGCGTGGCTGCCTCCCCATGTGCCCGAATATCATCTAGGAGATCATCAAGACGTTCTTCGTGCGTATGAACACGTGCTACTAATGTAGGCACTGTGAGCTCCATGGCTTCCCCAGTGTGGGGTAGGGGTGTTGGAGAGTTGGAGGACTCTCCGAGCTCAAAGGTAGAGGGAATGCTCTCCATCTCCCTCCATCGTGCCAGGGTACGAGGCATCCAACGGATAGTCCCCACAGTAGGGTGGTAGCAGGGTCATTGCCTAGGTGGTTCCTCATCGGTCTCCAAGTCTTTCGGGTCACGGGCTGCCAGGTTTCTCTTGCGCGGAAGTCGAACCTTCTTCCTAGCACTTTGTACTTTAATTGGTCCTCCGCTTTTCTTTCGGTAGACGATAGGCGGTTCTCCCAGGGCGACATTGGGTGGTGTGGAGTTGCGAACTTGTACTCGATTTTTGGGGCGTGTGGCGGAAAGTTCCTCGTCGGATTCAGAGTCAGAGACGGGGTCAGATTGTGAATGTGACGACATGCTTGTGACTACAATATCCACATGACATTAGGACTGGTTATGCAATGAAAACATTTTAGTGAGTCATTCAAATTATAGACTAGGTTCCGTTTTAGACACCTAGTTCGCTATAATCAATGGCTTTGATACAAAGTTCTGTCACACCCCGCCAGGGCGGAAACGCGAGGCATAACATTCACTGGTTTCCAAAGCATATGATTATTGCAAACACATACATGTAATTGGATACATAATCGAGTTTAAAATATTTACATCACAAAGTATCAAATTGAGTTTACAAAAATTTAAGATTTCGCAAATATGACTCAAGACCATGAGTTATACAAGAGAAATCCTCCCAAAAGCCGTATCCATGTGCATGCATGTATCCTACATTGCTAACCTAATGACCACGTTCAATTTCCTGAAAACATACTTAAAAATGTCAACACGAGGTTGGTGAGTTTACAAGTTATTATAAAGAGTTATCATAAACCCAATGTTTAAATCTGATCATTTTCCGATCAAAACTCTTTGTTAAACCTGATCACTTTAACCTGATCAGTACTCTTTTGTTTAAACCTGATCACTTTAACCTGATCAGAACTCTTTACTTTAAAACCTGATCAGAACTTTTTTGTTTAAAACCTGATCACTTTACCCTGATCAGAACTCTTTTTGCATGTATTACCAATGAATATGACTACTAATCAAATCTATTGACCCCATTTGTAAGCTTGCAAGGAATACAAAATAGTATGTAATGTACGAGACCGTAACCAAACCCCAACTTTCTGTGAGTAAGACAATATGCGGTCATTCGGCCATTTTGACCCCTGGTTAGCGCGACTAACCATGACCGGAGGCGTCACCCCCAATAGTACTATTCATATAATCCCGGGCTAAGTCCATAGCTAATGGTTACTAATTTATTCCGAGGACTTTAAGCGCTCTATTGTTCCCTCAATACATACATACGGTCAGATCATTAGTTTCATTCATTTACATACGAAAATTCTTTTACAAGTATGTTTCCACCCCAAATCATTTCAAAACTTAGAAAAAAGGGGGATTAGTAAAACTCACCTTGACAGTATGAATGCTAGCAAATATTTGAATAATCGGCAGACTCGCCTATCCGTATCCTAATTACACAAGGATAACATACACGTTAAGACTACCCGTCTTAAACGCAAGTTGTTCACCCGACTTAGCAGATCTGATTGCTTTTGTTTAAATATCTTTTTAGTTTTTCAATACTTGTTTCGTTATAAAATAGTTCTAAGTTACTGCTCCATGGGGCTGATGAACAGGTATCGAAACTTCCTTAGTTTCGATTGAACAGAACAGATGTCGAAACTACTTAGTTTCGATTGAGTAAACTGGGTATCGAAACTACCTAGTTTCGATTGGCAAGAATAGTATCGAAACTACTTAGTTTCGATTGGGCAATAGGTATCGAAACTACTTAGTTTCGATTGCAAACAGGTATCGAAACTCCTAGTTTCGATTGAGTAAATAGGTATGTTTCGATTGAATAGGTATCGAAACTCCTAGTTTCGATTGAACAGGTATCGAAACTCCTAGTTTCGATTACTGCACTTTGATTGACAGAATTCGTCCTGTATATTTTTATGTTCAAATCTTGAATTTGACACACTTTTCTTGTTATCTTACTCGCGTTTGAACGATTTGTATGTTCAGCTACGGTTTTAAAGAAAACAAAATGGATAATATTGAGTTTTTACCTCAAACAGAGAATGGTGATTTCTAGAGAAACAGAGAATGATCTTGAGCTCCTTAGCTTGATTCTTGAGACAACACTTGGAACTCTTCTTATAGCACCGAAATATGGTGGATTTTTGCCTTAACTGGACTTCGACTTGAAGGAGAATTGGGAATTTTCCGTAAGAAAATGAGAAGTATGAAAGGGATTGTGGGATTTCGACTGAGGAGGTATGGTTTTTATCTGAATTTGAGTGAATTAGCAAGTGGGAGAATGGCTCCCCTGACTTTCGGCCGCGAAAGTCAAGGAAGTGGTTTGGGGTTAATGATAACCAAATTTAAGTATTAATTTATTAATGGTATTAGTATCAATTAGAGTTTTAAATGGGTAATTTAATTCGGTTTAGATTATTCACGATATTATAATTTTAACCATTTTATGGTTCGTTGAAGAAATTATTAAAATCTTGGTTCAACGTAAATTTTGTGTAATATATATATATATTTGTATATTTTTCTAGTTATTTAATTAAACCATTAATGTTCGTATTTAGTCGGGTTATACTGCTTACTTTTTCTAGTAATTCTTTAAGATTTACTAGACTTGGAATAACTCCTTTGCTAGACTTCTTGACTTTACTTAGTCAAAATAAAATATCAGGAAATAATAAATATGAACGTGCGTTTATGTAATGTGGATATTGACCTGAAATGCTGGGTGTCACAGATTGGTTCTAAGTAAGCCTTAGTGACCTGATGTAATTGTGTTTAGCAGCGGAAGACTTGATACCGACTTGTGATTCAGGGGACTTGATGAGGGAACGTTAGATTGCAAGTACACAAGATGATTTTGTATTGTTTAGAAACTAGTACAAGAGATTTGGTAATACAAGGAACTTTGGGTGATTACAAATGATCATCCTATCACCTATTTATACTACTACATCTTGTCTTGATCCTTCTTGTTCTAGATAGTTCCATACATGATATCTTGGTACTAGTTTCTATAGATCTCTAAATAAATATCCAGCCATTTCAAGGCTGATCTAGAAGCTTCTTTGACATCCTTTTGAGCTGAATTTTGTAGTCCCTTCAAGGCTATTCCGGCACCTTCTTTTCAGACCTTATGATTATGTTTTTTGGACCCTTGTAGGCTGATCTAGAGTGTTCCAATGATTATGTTTTTTTGGACCCTTGTAGTCCCTTCAAGGTTTCCTGGACCAGAACTTTGTGGGCTGTTTTGGGGTTTTCCGGGCAATGTTAGTTGCATCTAAATTGACCCAGAACCTTGTGAAATACGAGTGTTGTGACTTGAATTTAGGCGGGTCGTGACATTACGCTCGTGAGTTCATAAACAAAATCATCTTTACGTGTATCCCTGATCAAGAATGAATACCCCATATGGGAATTACAATCATCCTGTCCAACCCATCACCCACAATCGCCCTTAGATTTCGAGTCTACAACATACACATATATAGGAACCATCCAGGCTTGCTGGTCCCATACGTACCAGAACTGTCCAAGATGATCGCCATAGTAAGTATTTATTATAGGATATATGTACGGACAGTATTGGGATCTCAGATACAAAATCATTTACAAAACATTTCATAGAGCACAGTTTAAAGGAACTCACCTCATACAGAACCTCCTCCTGTATCGAATTTACCAATCAACACTTCAACAGAACCCTAGATCATATCCGACATTATCATAATCAATATTGCTATCTTAGGTTTACACAAAGAAACTTCAGGGTGTTCAGAAACCTTACCTCAGCACTAACTACGGCTATTTGTGGACGAGTTGCGAGGAACCGGACTCTCGGGAGCGGATCAGAACTTCGTGAAACGGGCTACCAGAGCTTAAGTGTGTGTTTTGGAAGGTGTGAGTGTGTGCTAAGATCTGAAATCGATCCATCAATTTATAGGGTGAAATCGGACCCATAGCGGACCGTTATCCAGGGGGATGTCGGTCCACTACCGACTCCGGCCGAAATTTTGCCTCCGGGCCTACGTGGCGGATCACTATGACTTGGATGTCGGCCCGCTTTTGGTCATCTGTCCATGTCGGACCGTTATGACCTAGATGTCGGTCCTATATCGGACCATGAGTCCGGATGAGTCACTGGACGCGTGTCATCTCCTGATTCATTCCTTCCTCCACACATATCGGACCGATATGGGTTTGGATATCAGTCCGATATCCGCCTTATTCTCAGATTTTTCATTTCTAGTCCCTCAACTTTGAAAACTTACAGTTTAACCCCTAACTTTTGACTTTTGATATTTTTAGCCATTATTTCACTTGGGAATTATCCGGGTTTTACATTTTGCCGGTGAGCTTATGGTTGATGTATCTTAGATTGGGAGCAATGCTACTCGGATTGTTGTGTAGGAATTCATAAGGTAAGTGTGATAACGTGATAATTAACGTTTTGAGAAAGACTTTCGCTGTAGTACAACTGTAGGATGCCCGGGTTGGGGTCTTACAGCGTCCCTATGGTTTGGTCAAATAATCGCTTTGAATCCAAAGGTTTCAATTGGACTTTTTGCATCCATGTGGTCTACCAATTTTTCCAATCAAGTACCCCGCTCTAACGCCATCCAATGTCCCCATTAATTTGCAGACATGTGCCCCTCACGTGAGGGGCATTTTAGTCATTCTTTTTTTCTCTTTCATCTTCCTAACCAAAAAAACCTTTAATATTCAAACGTCCTCATTCAGTCCAATACCTCCAACTCCATCTCCAAATTAAGCCCTAGGGTTTCTACCTGCACACTCATCGATTATTTCTTGAACGAGTGCACTAAACAGCTTGCGAGATTTGAACTCTGATTATCTCATTTTGGTCCCTGCTATGGTGTTATCGCTCTGGTATGCTCGTGGTCTAGGAGACAATAACGTCGATCCTTACCATCTATATGGTAAGTATAACCTACATGCTTGAACATTTTTCTACGTTTAGTATTGAATGTACTTTTCAAACATTGTTTCTTATATTTTGCTTGATTTTTATGTAGGTGAAAACCCTACATTGTTCTACATTTATGTGAAATTCTATTGCACAAGCCCTTAGCATATCCCCTAGGGTTTGGATTGTTCTTTCAGTTTGTCCATCGGTTTGAGGATGATATGTTGTACTCATATTGATTCGATTTCCCAACTCTTTTTGAAAACTAGTCCAAAACCGGTAAGTGAACCGACTATCTCTATCAGAGATAATAGATAGCGGTATTCCATGTCGGCTTACGATCTCGTTGATGTTTATCCATCGCATAATTTTCATTGATAGGAATGAAGTGTGCCGATTTAGTTAGTCTATCAACTACAACCCAAATGGCATCATGCCCTTTCTGGGTTCTCGACAGTTTTGTAACAAAGTCCATAGTAATCCTATCCCATTTCCACACAGGTATCTCCAACTGTTGTAGCTGACCTGCGGGTTTCTGTTGTTCAATCTTGACTTGAAGACAAGTCAAACATTTCTCTATATATTGAGCTATAGACCTCTTCATGTTTGGCCACCAGAACTGAGCCCTTAAATCCTTATACATTTTGTTAGCTCCGGGATGTATCGAATATTTTGATTTGTGATCTTTGTTTGGATTTCTCCAAGTCTAGGAATCAAAATTATGTTCTTAAATCGTAAAATTTCATTATCGCCTTTGGTTAGTAATTTCTCTTTACTAACCATGCGTTCTTTCTTGATGTTATCTTCTTGGAGTGCTTGAGTTTGAATTTCCTTGATTTGATCCATCCAGTCTACTCTGACTTCTAAGGATCTTATCTTGATGGGCTTGACTCTTTCATTCCTACTTAGTGCATCTTCTACAACATTAGCTTTCCCGGGATGGTATTTGATCTCACAATCATAATCGTTAATGAGTTCCATCCACCTCCTCTGTCTCATGTTCAAATCTTTCTGATTGAATATATACTGGAGACTTTTATGGTCGGTATATATCACACACTTAGTACCGTATAGATAGTGTCTCCAAATCTTTAGAGCAAACACTATGGCACCTAATTCAACATCGTACGTGGTATAGTTCTTCTCATGAACCTTAAGTTTTCGTGATGCGTAGGCTATTACCTTTTCTCGCTGCATCAATACACAACCTAGACCAATTCGGGAAGCATCACAATAGACGACGAAGTCATCATTTCCTTCGGGTAATGCTAAGATTGGTGTTGAACTATGTTTCTGTTTAAGGGTTTAGAATGCTTCTTCTTGCTTCTGACCCCATTCAAATTTTACTGCCTTCTGTGTAAGAGTAGTTAGTGGAGTAGCGATCTTGGAGAAATCTTGAATGAACCTTCGGTAGTATCCTGCTAGACCAAGAAAGCTTTGAACTTTAGTTGGCATCTTTGGAGTTTCCCATTTCATAACAGCTTCAATCTTGGCTGGATCTACTTGGATTCCCTCGTGATTTATGATATGCCCTAAGAATTGTACTTCTTGTTTCCAAAACTCTCATTTGGAGAACTTAGCGTACAACTTCTCCTTTCTGATGGTTTCCATGATTATCTGAAGATGTTTGGCATGATCTTCCTGAGTTCGGGAGTAGATAAGGATATCGTCTATGAACACTAAAACGAACTTATCCAAGAATGGTTTGCAAACTTGGTTCATTAGGTCCATAAATGCTGCGGGAGCATTAGTTAGGACGAATGGCATAACTAAGAATTCGTAGTGTCCATATCGGGTTCTAAAGGTAGTCTTAGGTACATCTTCCTCCTATACCTTCAACTGATGATATCCAGATCTAAGATCTATCTTCGAAAAGTATTTTGCTCCTTGCAACTAGTCGAACAAATCATCTATCCTTGGTAATGGATACTTGTTCTTCACTGTGAGTTTTTTAGTTCTCTATAATCTATGCACATATGCATACTTCCGTCCTTCTTCTTTACGAACAAGACTGGTGCTCCCAAGGGTGAAGTACTTGGACGTATAAAACCTTTGTTTAATAATTTTTGAATCTGCTTCATTAACTCTTTCAATTCTGAAGGTGCAAAACGATAGGGTGACTTAGCCATGGGTTTGGCTCCAGGAATAAGTTCGATTCGAAATTCAATTTGTCTATCCGGGGTAGACCAGGTAATTCTTCTGGAAATACATCCGGGTGATCACATACTACGGTTCGGGTTTAGAGTCTAAAGCATAAACTGTAAATACACTACATCCCGTATTCATACATTTCTTAGTCTTAGCTACAGAAATCGTTTCAATCTTAATTTTCATCATTATCACAATGTATCAACATAGACTCTCCGGTAGGCCTACAAATCCTAACAGTCCGTTGATCAAAATCGATCTGAGAATGGTATTGGTTCAACCAATCCATTCCAATGATAGCATCGTACTTGCTCATACTCATTGGCATCAATTTAATGACTGAATTTTCATTGCCCAGAGTCATCTTACAATTCGCATACGATTTGATTATCCTAATCTGCTCACCACTTGCTGTCTCAACTACGTAAGCACGCTCAAGTGGAGTAGGTTTCATGCCTAAATACAAACTAAAGGCATCTGAAACAAAACTTCTATTTGCTCCCGTATCAAACAAAACATACCAGCTACCACTTTGGCATTGTCGTTCTTTCTTCCTTCACCTCTCACGAATACTCGACCTTTAGCCCCTCCCCCAGGCTTCTGCTGAATTGGTTTGGAACAGTTTCTTGCTAGATGTCCTATCTCATTACAATTGTAACATTTGAATGATGGACAATTCATTGAAACATGCCTCGACTTCTGGCATTTACCGCATCTCATGTCTTGAGGATTTCTAAATGCATTATTTCCGTCTCTTCTAGGGAACATGAAATTTCTCAGTTTAAACCGATACATCACCTCTTCACTCTTTCTCTTTGTTTCTATAGGTTTTACCTCTACCGCTTTCTTAGCCTTCTCCTTAGCTTCTTGAGCTGCCACATCATCGTAAACTGTGGCGCTCAATGCTAAAGTCGAATCCATTGTTTGTGGTGCAGTGGTTTTCACCAAGGTACGCACCTTTAGAGGCAAACCCCTAATAAAATGTTTGATTCTTTGGGGTTCATGGGTCACTAGATGTGGCACAAGTTTTGACATTTCATCAAACTTTGTCGCATACTCCAGATGCGTCATTGTTCCAGCCTCCAGACGCTGAAACTCCTCCTCAAGTTTATCAAGTTTATTCTGAGGGCAGAATCGTTGCATAACCAGTTCCTTGAATTCGTTCCATTTCATGTTTTCCACCACTTGCTCTCCTTTGGCTTATTTCACAGACTCCCATCAGTCCAATGTAGTGGTTTCCAAAGAACTGGCAGCAAATTTTACTGCCTGACACTTCTACATTCACTCAGCTTGATCACCGCCTCCATCTTTGTGATCCACTGGGTAGTATCAATGACTCCCTTATTGCCATCAAATGGCTTAGGTTTGCAGCCTTCGAAGGATTTTTAAATATATCCTTCATGATTCTCAGTCCTTGTTACTAAGCTAGTATTGGCATTTCCATTTTCCCTTCCGGTATTGTTATTGGTTCCTCCTCCAGCCGTTCCAATACCCATTCTCCTTGAAAGAACTTCATCTAACAATCCGGGTAACGTGTTTCGTAAAGCCTTAGTGTACTTGCCACGACATCTTGAAATTGTGCCTCAGACATAACTACCTCCTCAGCATGAGGATCGTTATCATTGTCGTTCTCGTTTGTTTCGTGATGGTCGTTAGTATTGGTATTAAGTTCGACCTGCATACGGCTCCTAGTAACCGGAGTACGACATGTTCCTCTACCTCTTGCTCTTCCTCTTCCAACCATTGTTACCTATACACACAGATGTATGACATCAGAATTCGTATAACCGGTTATGATCTAGAAAATCAGAAAATAAAGAAATTTGGTCAACAATGTACGTAATATCTGTTTTCTCGACATCTCCTGATAGATTTATAATGATAATCCACATCTCAACTTATATCCTATGGCATTCCAGCTATTCTCAGAGCTCCTAGTTTAAATCTAGATACTAATCTTTCCTATTAGTATCTAAATCCCTTAAATTGCGGCTCTGATACCAACTTGTCGCACCCGTAACACAGGACAGTCATCTACCAGAGTAGTACCTACAACAGATATGTTCCCAGGTAAGAGCGACAGGTCTAGGAGAGATTTATACACTGCTTTTTCCAAGACAGAACATTCTGTTCATCAGATAACTACATACCGGTGAAGGTTATGTTTTAGTTACAGTGACGTTGATAACAAAAACACAGTGGAAGACTTATGTAATAACTTTCCTTTATTTCATAATATAAAGTTTGTACAATAGGGACTGACTAGCAAAATACAACATAATCAAACTCTGGACTTATAGCTCACGAAAAATCATGCCAATCACTCAAGCCTTATGGTCACCTAGGGACCTGCCCTCAGTCATCCCTATTTCCAACCTTTGTACACCTCTTGGAATGCCAGCTACCAACTTGGGTTCACCTGTGCTAAAAAACAATTGAAAACATTTTGGACCAGCTTACGCTGGTGAGTTCATAAACAACATTGGGATCTCAGATACAAAACCATTTACAAAACATTTCATAGAGCACAGTTTAGAGGAACTCACCTCAAACAGAACCTCCTCCTGTATCGAATATAACAACCAACACTTCAACAGAACCCTAGATAATATCCGAAATTATCATAATCAATATTCCTATCTTAGGTTTACACAAAGAAACCTCAGGGTCTGTAGAAACCTTACCTAGGCACTATCTAACTATTTGTGGACAAATTGCGAGGAGCCGGACTCTCGGGAGTAAATCAGAACTTCGGGAAACCGGCTACCAGATTTTAAGTTTGTGTTTTGGAAGGTGTGAGTGTGTGCTAAGATCTGAAATCGATCCATCTATTTATATGGTGAAATCAGACCCGTAGCGGCCTGTTATCCTGGGGGATATCGGTCCGCTATCGGACCATGAGTCCGGATGAGTCACTGGACGCGTGTCATCTTCTGGTTCATTCCTTCTTCCACACATATCAGACCGATATGGGTTTGGATATCGGTCCGATATCCGCCATATTCTCAGATTTTTCATTTCTAGTCCCTCAACTTTGAAAACTTACAATTTAACCCATGAACTTTTGACTTTTGATATTTTTAGCCATTATTTCACTCGGGAATTATCCGGGTATTAAATTTTGCAGGTGAGCTTAGATTGGGAGCGGTGCTACTTGGATTGGTGTGTAGGCATTCGTGAGGTAAGTGTGATAACGTGAAAATTAGCGTTTTTAGAAAGACTTTCGCTGTAGTTAAATTGATAACTGATATATTTTAAAATGAATAACCAGTTATGAGAACCAACAGTATAATGCCCGGGTTGGGGTCTTTCAGCGTCCCTATGGTTTGGTCAAATAATCGCTTTGAATCCAAAGGTTTCAAGTGGACTTTTTACGTCATGTGGTCTGCTAATTTTTCCAATCAAGCACCCCACTCTAATGCCATCCAATGTCCCCATTAATTTGCAGACATGTGCCCCTCACGTGATGGGCATTTTAGTCATTCTTTTTTTTTCTTTCATCTTCCTAACCAAAAAACCCTTTAATATTCAAACGTCCTCATTCAGTCCCATACCTCCAACTCCATCTCCAAATTCAGCCCTAGGGTTTCTACTTGCACACTCATCGATTATTTCTTGAACGAGGGCACTAAAGAGCTTGCTAGATTTAAACTCTGATTATCTCATTTTGGTCGCTGCTATGGTGTTATCGCTCTGGCATGTTCGTGGTCTAGGAGACAATAACGTCGATCCTTACCATCTATATGGTAAGTATACCCTACATGCTTGAACATTTTTCTATGTTTAGTATTGAATGTACTTTACAAACATTGTTTCTTATATTTTGCTTGATTTTTATGTAGGTGAAAATCCTACATTGTTCTTAGTGAAGTTACACCATGGAGGATATTTCACCAAGTTCATAGGAAGACAATATGTTAATGGACAGGTAAACTTTGTTGATCTAGTGGATTATGATGAGTTTTCAGTGCATGAGATAAATGACATAGTTTAGGATTTGGGTTATCCTAAGGATGAAATCAAGTATTACCATTTTAGGATTCCCGAAAAGGATTTAGATTTTGGTTTGAAGGCATTGGGTAATGATAGTGATGTACTTGAATTCTTGAAATATGTTTGTAAGTTTAAGTTAATGGATATATGTGACACCCGGCAAAATTCAGGTCAATATCCATGCCCGACTAAGACTTAGATTATAGTATATGTCATGCATCCCACTTAATTTTATAGTAATTAAGTCCATTTCACACTTAGCAAGTCAATCCATTTACACGTGATAGGATGTCCAAGATTGGAGCGGAGATTGTCTGTCGCGAAAAGGTTTTCAGACTTCCCCTACCGAATGGAGAAACACTTTTGATTCAAGGATAAAAGTGCAGAATTCCTCTGAATATCATCTCATGTATGAAAGCCAAGAAGTATTTACAAAAAGAGTACTATACCATCTTACCTCATGTAACAGAGAACCGGCTAGAAGAAAGCAAGGTCAAGGACATACCAGTTGTTCGTGATTTTCCAGAAGTTTTCCTCGAAGACTTACCCGGATTACCACTGTAGCGATACGTCGAGTTCCGAATCGACCTTCCCCAGGAGCTACACCGATAGTGCGATCACCGTACCGACTAGCACCGTCAGAAATGCAAGAATTATCAAACCAACTTATAGGAGTTGCTAGAAAAAAGATTTATGCGACCGAGTCATTCACCATGGGAGCGCCTGTCTTATTCATCAAAAAGAAAGACAGATCATTTCGTATGTGCATCGACTATTGGGAATTGAACAAAGTAACCATCAAGAACATATATCCCCTGACGATTTGTTCGACCAGCTACAAGGATCGCGTTATTACTCCAAGATCGACTTAAGGTAAGGATATCATCAGCTGAGAATCCAAGAGGAGGATATACACAAGATGGCATTCCGAACTCGATATGGACACTACGAGTTTTTGGTTATGCCATTCGGTTTGACCAATGCACCCGCAGTATTTATGGATCTTATGAACCATGTGTGTAAACCCTATCTAGACAAGTTTTTTATTGTGTTCATCGAAGACATCTTGATTTACTCTCACAGCAAGGAGGAACAGTCAAAACACCTAAGACTTATTTTGGAGTTACTAAAACTGAGAAGTTGTATGCTCAGTTTTCAAAGTGCGACTTCTAGATCAGAGAAGTGAATTTCCTAGGTCACGTGGAAAACAAGATGGGCTTACACGTTGATCCAACCAAGATTGAAGCAATAAGGAACTAGCGAACACCCAAAACCGCAACCGAAATACGACAATTTTTGGGTCTTGTCAGATATTATAGGAGGTTTATTGAAAACTTCTCAAAGATTGCGAAACCATTAGTTGCTTTGACACAGAAAGGCGTGAAGTATCATTGGAACGAAAGAACTGAAGAAGCATTTCAGTTACTCAAACAGAAGCTTTGCAGCGCACCGATCTTAGCACCACCTAAGGGAAATGACGATTTCGTGGTCTACTGCGATGCGTCACACCAAGGACTCGGTTGTGTACTGATTCAAAGAGAGAAGGTTGTCCCATATGCATCACGACAACTCAAGGTGCACGAGAAGAACTACACTAACCATGACTTGGAATTGGAAGTTGTCGTTTTTGCATTCAAAATTTGGAGACATTATCTATACAGAACCAAATGTACGGTTTTCATTGACCACAAGAGTCTTCAACTCAAATTCGATCAAAAGTAGTTCAATATTCGCCAGCGCAGATGGGTCGAATTGCTTAATGATTACGACTGCGCAATCCGTTACTATTCGGGAAAGGCAAACGTTGTTGCCGATGACTTAAGTAGGAAGAAGCAACTTAAACTGCATTGAGTACGAGCGTTAACCTTGACAATCCACACGAATCTACCTACCCAGATACGTGACGGTTAACTCGAGGCTCTCAAGTAGGAAATTTTGGAAAATGAAGGCCTACGAGGCATGGAGAGACTGTTTGAGATTAAATCCGACAATACGCGTTACTACAAGGATCGAATATGGGTACCGAACCATGGAAACTTAAGGGACTTAGTGATGGATTAGGCACATAAGTCAAGGTATTGAATTCACCCTAGTCCTGACAAGATGTATCAATACCTCAAGACAAACTACCGGTGGCCGAACATGAAAGCCAAAATTGCCACATACGTCGGTAAATATCTAACCTGCGCCAAGGTTAAAACGGAATACCAGAAACCATCAAGGTTACTACAGCTGCCAGAAATTCCACAATGGAAGTGAGAACAAATCTCAATGGACTTCGTTACAAAGTTACCCAAAACCCTAAGCGGATACGACACCATTTGGGTAATCGTGGATCTATTAACCAAATCCCCACACTTCCTTCAGATCAAGGAGAATGACAATATGGAAAAGTTGACCCGACTTTATCGAGTGTAGACGATCTATAGAGTAAAATAACAAAACCTAACCTAGACTCCTAAGTAATAAATGGAGTACCTTTGGACTAAACCGCACTGACAGGCAAGTGTACCTATCAAGTGTAGCACAACTTAATGGTAAACCAGATTATAGAACCCTAGAGACACTATGATAACTATATTAGACTCTGACTTTGATTAATAATTGATTAATGGGGGGGGTTTACTACACTAATGATTAAGCTACTAATGTAGAAAACAAGGTCGAGTCAAGCTATCAAGGTAAAATCTAAGGGAAATATCAGAGATGGGAAAAATACCACCTAGGTCGGAATCCTAATTGTAAAGCACAACTTCTACCGATTCTGGAAACTATGATGGATCTGGGTTTCTAAGAAAACAACTCTAGACAACCTAGTGGATCCCTAATCACTCTCAGGGTGTCACCACCTAAGGAACCTAAAGATGTAATAACTCACCAGATATTGGGTTACCTTTCGGTCTCTCCAACAATGATAATATACCTAAAAGACATATCACCTTTCAGTCTCACTGTCCACAATACATCGAAGATGCATGGGGTAATCTCAGGATAACAAACTATGATTCGGAGTAGCAACAATCACTAGACACCTAAACCAACTTCCTCTCAGACAGTTAACACTCAGATTCCTAATGACGAAAACTAAATAACTATCTCTCACTTCTCGGGTATTGAGATAAGATACACACTCAATCTAATGAACTATTAACTCCAATCCCTATGTGCCACTATGTTTAGAAACACATACAAAAAACCATAAACATAGTCTACGAATTAGATACGCTAATCAAGTCGGAATACATCCACAGTCAACATACGAAATTGAAATTAAACATAAATCAGATCTAAGCATGCAATATTCATCAGAATTATTAACTAAGATTCTTTACAAAATCATTAAACTTAGAATCCAAAACCAAATAAAAATCTAAACTTTACGAGTATTCATCATGTGACCTAGGCAGTACCAATGTTTTAGCCTACGATCATACTCAACATCCATGACAGAAGTAATTAAGCAAAACATAGTATCAAACCCATAAATCAAACACAAAGATTCAAACTTGAAAACCTAACACGCTAATACAACGAACCAGAAGTCCAAAGTTTTGATCTTTGCTCTTTATTCCACTTCCTTGCTCCCAAAATCGCCTTCAACTCTACTCTGGAAGGCCAAAGGATTGAACTCCTTGAATAATGGCATCGCAAGGGCTTTTTGCGACATTTTATAAGCCCTCGTGTACCGCGAGAGACAAAACATTCGGGCTCAATTCTTGCTTCCCACACGTACCGCGAGGGTTTGGAGCTGCATCTTTGCGTATCGCGAGGACCTAATTTTCCACTTTTTAACTTTAAATTCTTGCGACTCTCTCTCTCTCTCGTGCTCGGTTTCTTTGGGTTTTCACTTGTAATTCTCACGAGCACCTATAAACATAACAACGACTCAATAGTACATTAAAACGACTTAAAAAGAATAGAAAACTAATCAAAACTAACTAAAATACTAGGAATAAAGATGTGTGCTTTGCACAACATCAACTGCCTATCACCCACAAACAGAAGGTCAAAGTGAAAGAACCATCCAAACCCTATAAGATCTACTAAGAGCCTGTGTGATAGATATTGGCAATGGTTGGGATACTCATTTGCCATTGGTCGAGTTTTTGTACAACGGTAGCTGCCACACGAGTATCAAGGCAACACCATTTTAAGCACTTTATGGAAGAAAGTGCAGGTCACCATTATGTTGGGCTGAAGTAAGAGACAGTCATCTCACTGGACTAGAGCTTGTTGTAGGTCCCCGGGTGTCTCGGATCGTTACGTGTGGGTGTGTGACTAGTCGGACCGGGTGCGGAATACCCGTGACTAGGTGGAGAATCAAGTAACACAAAGTAATCTGACAGCGAAAACACTTTCAAACTTCGTCTATTATAAAACTTGTAGGTTACAGATATGTTACAAGTGAGTGCATACATAACTTCTGTCACGAAAACCTATTTATACTAGACCTGATCTCGGCGCACTTAACAAGTGCGCAAGGCAAATTGTTCCTGCGTACTTAACAAGTATGTAGAGTATTCTTGCATACTTGCTAAGTACGCAGGAAGTAATTCCTGCGCACATGCTAAGTGTGCAAAACACTTAGAGAAAACAGACGACAAGTACATACATTAGTGATTACAACTCGTTAACTAATACATACAGACACTAACATACAAAGACTAATACATACACGACAAGTACAAAAGCTAAGACAATATCCAGAGTGTTTATCACAAAAAGTGCTTCAAAAAACTCCCCCTTAACAACAGCTCCGGATTGTCTTCGGTCTTCACTGCTCCCCAGCTTTAGCTTCCATCTTCTTCTTGTAGTCAAGGCAGAACTTGATCACATTGTAGTATTTAGAAGCAAGGAACTTTGTCCACTCGTCCGTGTACATGCAGTACTTGTCAACTAGCACCTCCAGATCTTTCACAGAAAATTTTATGAAGCAGACTTCATCAAAAACTCTGATGAGTTCCCTTGGCATTAAGCTTCCACTCTCGAACCACACCTTTCCAATCACCACTGCGTCGCTTGATTTAGGATCTACGTACCAGTACCATATGTTACCGAGGATATCCTGAGATAACTTGCTCTGGGGAATCTTTGTTTCACACAGCACTGGCTTGTATACCATTATCTTTAACCTTTTATGAGTCACGGGACGTCTAACATTCTTGTGCCTGACTCGCTTGGGCACTTGAGGCTTAAACGTTTCTAACTTCCCAGATCCTACCTCTCGCTGCAAAACCTTCCACAAACCCATCGCTACTGCGTGATTTGAGTGTCCCAGCAGCTCTCGGTTTGCTAGGTTCACAAGGTCGTACTTTGGCAAGGAGCTAAAAGCTTCACTGGTTAGTTTCAAGTATTGAACCCCCCCCCCCGCCAGCTCACTTAATTGCAAACAGCTTCTTGTCATCCTCGAACCTCACAACTAAGATCATACATGTCGCTCCATGTTTGTCTATGATTGATGTCTTCTGCCATACAGGAGCCGGATCCTTTGATGAACTTGCAGGCGTATGTTTGCTTTTCTGCGCCTCTGGATCCAAGGTGTAGGGTCGGTAGGAGAGGCTTCAGTCGACGCCTCAACAATACTTACAAGCTCGACTGAACCTGTGTCAAGATTAGTTTCAAAGAATGGAGCTTTGAAAATCTCTCCATCCCCAAACTCATATTCTCCTTCCCCGTCACCCTTACGAACTTCAATCACAACATCCTCATCCTCCTCATCCCAGCCATCACCAGACTCGATCTCTCCCTCTTTCAGAAAGCAGAGAGCATCGATCTGTGCTTCTGGAATAGTCTGGCTCTAATAATAAGATCACATTGTCCGACATATCGTCAGATAGATCTTTCAATACGTCAGCCATAGACTTTCCTTTATCACGACCCAAAGCATCACCTCTACGTTCACTCCGAGTAGACTCCCCCTCAGCCATAGGCACGGCAGAAATGGGAACAATCGCCAAAGCCGACGATTGCTGCTCACTTCCACTCGGTCCGGCTTTAGGATCCTTTTCCTGATCATCACCCTTAGTTAGATCAACTAAGTGACAAGCCTCTTCATTGCTAGGCTTAGGAGGTTGCATCTCCAACAATTCTTTCAATTTCTCCCCCTGAGCAGCAAGTGTCTTGGCCATATCACAGACCATTTTAACCGTAGCATTATGCTCCTTACGCTACTATTCATCAACCGCTTGTTGTTTCTTCAAAGAGCCTACTTCATCAATCAGTGACTTTATCTGGCCCTATTGCTTGTCAGATTCTTCACGTGATTTCCGTACCATTTCATGTAATCCAGTAACTTGAGTCTCTAAAGTGGTGATCCTGGCATCTCTAGGATCAGGACCCGTAAACGACTATGCTTCGGCTTGATGAGTTGGGAAGATGAAGATTTCATCAAAATCAAATCCATGAGTAAACTCAAACTCAGGAAATGGTTCACTGATGTGTTGGAGAGTGGTTATGGGGATTGAGGTAGGGATGGTGGTTGGGGTGATGGTGACAGACTCGGTCAGAATTGGAGTCGTTACCGCCACCTGGACGAGGGTTACTATCACAGGAACCTCCTCTGTGATAGTAGTAGCAGCCTCAAAAGATGTTACCAATGGCCTCCTCCTCTGTCGTCGATAAAGCTGCTGTGAAGGTGAAGTCGATTTAGTGCTCGCAACTGTCACTGTTACTTGCCTCTGAGCACTTACTTCCACCTCATGAAGAATAGGTTGATGTTGCCTATCCCCCCGACGCTTGTTGATACTTTCCCGTGTGCATCTCTGTATAGCAGCATCTGAATCAGAATCGGGCTCATGTTCAATGCTAGTCTCTTGTCTCTTTCTCTTGGAAGATGACTCGGGAAGGGTCACCTTCGTCAATCTCCTTGGGTGTACCTGTGATGGTGCATCATCAGAATCAGATGAATCTGACTCGGTCTCTTCTGAGTCGGATTCTTTAGCACCCCCACTTCCCTGTTCTTCTTCTCCTCCTTCTTCAGACACTTCATCCTCATATTTAACTTCCTCTTCTTCCTGTTGTTCATCACTGTGTTCACTGAGTTCAGGCTCAGACTCTGCACTATACCATCTCTAATCTGGAGTATGCTCAGGGGTAGGTTCTACACTGCCTGGCGTTAAGAACTGTGAGAATACTCTCTTGGCCACCCGCTTAACTTGCAATCTCTCCCCAATAGCAGGTAGATTAGGCAACGCATCATTTATCAAGAGTTGCACAAATCTTGGGTATAACAAGAATCTAAACTTCTCCGCCGTATTAATCTGATCAACTAGGGCTTTGTAGATGTAGCGGGAGAAGTGGTAGCCCTTGTTGAGAGACAGTCCAACCATAGCGGCTGCAAGATCATGACCCACGGCATCCTTCCCCGCCTTCCTAGAAGACATGCACACGATCATAATGTGGGCAAAGTACCTCCACTGATCCAGCACTGTAAGGCCCCAAACCCAGGAGGCCTCACTCGTTGGATTTACTCATTCACAAACAGTTCTTATACCTGAATATCAAAACAACACAGCGGAAAATTTCATTAAAACATAATCGTGACATTGTTCAACATGTTGAAGCGTAACATAGTCTATTACATAAACATAACATAAGCTAGTCATAACGAGATGCCATTCTTCATATCAACCGGGTAACTCATCAAGCTGCCCAGCATCACCATCCATCATCATAACCTGCCTTAACCTGAATGTGCGTACTAAAAAGTCAGCTATGCTGGTGAGTTCTAGCTTTTCATAAAACATTAACTTCAAATATTTTCCAAAAACATATTATTTAACTTCATTAGTAAAAGCGTACGAAAACATGCAATAACATAAGATAACATAACATAACATCATAAACATAAGTCAACGAACATATCGAATCTGCGCCTTCTCATAACCGTCAAATCCAAACGTCACATACTAGTGGAATAACCTAAAGATCACCACCACTAGGCCCATCAACCCCGTACTGTCCTTCGGGTGAAGAACTCCTAGTGCCCGATACTTAGGTTATTCAACACCAAACTTCAAGCATGACATCACAAGGATGACACGTACCAAACTTCAAGCACTACACCCCGTAAGGCACAGGTACCAAACTTCAAGCACGACTACCCCGTAAGGTAAATCGTACCAACTTCAAGGATCATGATAATCCCCTTAGTGGCCGTCATCACCCCAGTTGTACAACAGTTGGCCAACCACAAAGGCCCCTAAAAGGTAAAGGTCAATATCATACTTCCCATACCCATAACCTTCATTCCCTAAGGAATATTGGCAGATTCGTTCGTTTGTGACTTTCATAAACATTCACTTCTTTTACTTCAAAACTTCAGTTAAAGCATTCGTACGTTTTATTAAAATTCATTCCTTCATTCATAAACACTTCATAAACTTCTTTTGGAAAAATATTTCATAAACATTTCTTTCATAACCCTTCCTCCCAAAACATCGTTCATAAACATCATTTTATAAAACATCACACACAACATTCATAAACATCGTTTTATAAAATAGTCACATCGTTACGTATGCACACCAGCCCAAAAATATTATTCAAAACGTTTAAAAGAGGGCTTCTAGATCTCACCGGATATGCTAACCTAGGTTGTCCTAAACAAAGGTCCCACAACGTCACTTCCAATCTGAATTGATTAGTTAAATACACATCAGACCAAATCCCGACTCTAACGGTTTAACCTTCTAAACATACTGACTTTACCTAAACATCCTGATGCCTGGGCACTTAGCAAGTGCGCAGGGCCTTGTTCTTGCGTACTTAATAAGTGCGCAAACTTTGCTTCATGCGTACTTGATAATTACGTAGGACCCTCTTCATGCGTACTTGATAAGTACGCATGATCTGCTTCACCGCAAAAATCCTAACTTTCGCATTCAGGTCTGATCACGTCAAGATCCTGGACTTGTTTTCATTCAAAATGTTTGCTTTTCATTAAGGAACTCAAATCTATGTTTTTCTTCCAGTTTCATCCGTAAAAACGTTACCTTTTCATCCAAAACCCGAAAAACCCCAAAACGAACAAAAACTTAGATCTAGGCTAGATCGTTACCTGTTTCGAGCTTCTGATCCGGAGGTTCTTCTCACAAGCTATGGAGCAACTCTTGGCTGAAATCTCGGGTCGATCCGCCAACTTTCTCTCTCTACGGTTTCTCTCTCTAGATGTTGCAAATGAGAGAAAGGGTGGTGACTTAGGCTATTTATAGGGGAGGCTCCCTATGTTCTCCCCTTCTAGCCTGTCGGCCCATCCGGCCCGACCCGTCATGCCTCGTTCGTTTATTCCGTTCTTATAACTTTCGTTTTATTTTTGGGATGTTACAAGTCTACCCTCTTACAATAGGTTTCATCCCCGAAACCTATCATAAGTCAAATAGTTGAGGGTATGACTCCCTCATTTCCTTCTCCGTTTCCCAAGTAGATTCCGATCCCCTTCGGTGCTTCCATTGGACTTTAACCAATTGAATAATCTTATTACGTAAACGCTTCTCCTTTGTGTCTAAGATGGCCATGGGTTCTTCGATGTAGTTAAGGCTGTTGTCGACCTCGATGTCAGTAAGTGGTACGTGAGCCTATTCATATGCCAAACACTTTCTCAAGTGTGATACATGGAAGGTAGGATGAATCCCACTTAACTCATCATGCAACTCTAACCGATAAGCAACTTCACCAACCCGTGCCATTATCCTAAATGGTCCGACAAACCTTGGACTTAACTTTCCTCTCTTCCTGAATCGTATGATTCCCTTCCAGGGTGACACTTTCAACATCACTTTGTCCCCAACATCAAACTCAATAGGCCTTCGTCATTTATCCGCATAGGATTTCTGACGATCTTGTGCGGCCTTCATTCGTGCTTTGATTTGATCAAACATTTCCGACGTTTCTCTTACTACTTCAAGACTCCCTAATTCCTTCTGTCCAATCTCACCCCAACAAACCGGGGTCCTGCATCTTCTCCCATACAACATTTCATAAGGCGCATGCCTATAGTCGTGTGATGACTATTGTTGTAGGAGAATTCGGCTAACGGCAGATGACTGTCCCAACTGCCGCCAAAATCGATAATACAAGCACGAAGTATATCCTCCAATGTCTGAATGGTCCTTTTGGACTGACCATTCGTTTATGAGTGGTATGCCGTGCTGATATTAAGCCTCGTGCCCATTGCCTCGTGAAATCTTTTTCAGAACCTCAATGTGAATCGTGTGTCCCGGTCAGATACGACCGTCAAAGGCATCCCATGTCGTGCTACTACTTCGTTAATAAATACTTCCACTAACCTTTTCGACGAGAACGTCTCGCGAATAGGTAGGAAATGAGCACTCTTCGTTAAATGGTCCACAATTACCCAAATGGTGTCATGACCTTTAGCTGTGCGAGGTAACTTGGTTATGAAGTCCATGGTAACGTGTTCCCACTTCCATTCTGGTATATCAAGTGGTTGAATCTTTCCATATAGTTTCTGGTGTTCAGCCTTTACTTGCGAGCAAGTCAAGCACTTGCTTACGTACTTTGTCACTTTGTGTTTCATTCCAGGCCACCCGTATTCCTTCCTCAGATCTTAGTACATTTTGTTGGTACCGGGGTGGATAGAGTAACGAGACTTATGAGCCTCATCCAGGATTTTGGTTCTAAGCTCGCCACTCATAGGTATCCATACCCGCCCAAAACGTGTCCTAACACCAAGGGTGTTATATTCCAACTTGTCATGTTGGCCATTCATCCTTTCCTTTTTTATGTTTTCTTCCTTAAGTGCTTCATCTTGAGCTCTTTCAATTTCTCTCATCACATCTGATGTTAACTGGCAAGCTTTCACTCTAATAGGAGCAGGCACATCCTTTCGGCTTAGAGCGTCAGCCACTACGTTTGTCTTTCCAGGATGGTACATGATTTCACTGTCATAATCTTTTAGGAGTTCCAACCATCGTGCCTGCCTCATATTAAGCTCTCTTTGTTCGAAGAAGTACTTCAAACTTTTATGGTCGGAGTAAATAGTAAACTTCACCCTGTAAAGTTAGTGCCTCCAGATTTTCAATGCGAATACGACAGTAGCAAGTTCCAAATCGTGAATCAGATAATTGGCTTCGTGAACTTTAAACTGCCGTGACGCATATGCGATCACTCTACCGCGTTGTCACACCCCAACCGACGGCGGAATACATCGGGGCGGGACATGTAGACTGTTCAAAAGCTCAAGGTTTGCTAAAGTTTAAATAATTAAACAACCAATTTCATGTCACAAATAAACATAAATCCAACGTTACAAGGAAAATGGAAATACATAAATAGTCTCATTAATTTAAATTCTAGGCAATCGGTCCTAAGTGAAGCATCTTGCACTTATTCTCAAGCATTAGTACCTGAAACATGATGAAAACGAGGTCAACTAAAAGTTGGTGAGCATACATAGGTTTTGACACATAACCAAGTTTAAAGTATTTTATACAATTCATACTATACACGTGTATAAGGCATTTATGGAGAATCTAAAGTTAAACTAGGTGTGTACAATCAAACCTTATGACTGAGGCATAACACGCAGGTTACCCTAATGTAAAGTCGGTAACAAACACCCTAACCGGGTGGGTTTGTCAAACTCAATAGATCTATCAATGTTAACCGTTGGCTTGTACGGAGTTAATGATTGTACTAAAGTCATGTATATGTAGTCTTAACTCATAGCATTCAAACATAAAGCACATAACACATAATATCATACTATTGAATTGTATCTAAGTCTATGCAAAAAGTTTCAAAAGTAAATCATGTTTCTCCCCAAAAGTACAAAATAAAAAAGGGGGCTATGTAAACTCACTTGTATCAAATGGTGTAGATAGCACGAGTAATAGGTAGCAAAAATGACTCTTGCAAATCACCAGTTTAACCTAGAGTGAAATGTATGAACTTGAATCAAAACATGCACAAGGCCTAAAGCAATGTCTAAGGTTCAATGAGTTTTGATGTGTGTGGATTTATACCAGAGTTGTATAGTTTTATTTTAGAAAAGAATTTATATGTTGATATAAATTGGATATGAAAGTGTATGTAAAGAAGATATATATATATCTGTATACATCTAATAATTGTCTCAGTGTTTAAGTTTGAATAATTTAAATAAATAAATTATTCATAATGCGTCTTTAAAAGTAATGTGATATTACGTATTAAAATAAATAAATCTATTTTATTTGTAATGCGTCAAAATATAGGAAAAATATATACAAGTTAGCACTCTAATTGAATAAAAGGATAACTAATAAATAAATTTATTTATTTATTATCAAGTAATAAAATAAGAAATGTAAATGTGTTATACATTAGAGAAAGTTTCATTTGCTTAAATATGGTGTAACTCATATATATTTAGTTTAATAAAATAGATGATTTATAAACTTTGTCTCATGAGAAAATATTTTTATTTATTTAATTTTTTTTATAAATTCTTGTCACAATGTTTATACAAAATTAGAGAATTAAGATACTTTGTTTTGAAATTAAATACTTTGATTTAAAGTATATATACATATTTTTTTAATTAATTTAAATGAGATTTCAAACAATTAAATTTGTAAAAGAGTCGTTTTATATTAAAATTTATAAACTTTTGTTTTAATCAGATCCAAATAATGTTAAGTTAATAAAATAATTTTTATAGAATTTACTGGTTTAATAAAGATGTTTAAAAAAAAAGGCAGCCCACCCGGTTCGAACCCGGGTGGCTGTTGTGTGTGGCCATCAGCTTAACCACTGGACCTAGGGACTACCATGTGAATATTCCTGGCTCACATAGGTGTAATCACGAAACAGGGGGTGGCCGGATTCGGTTCAAGGTGCACAAAAGAAAACCGGATGTGTGGGTTGTGGGTTTCGAACCCACGCCACCTAGCCCGGCGGTGCAGTGTCTTACCGGTTGGGCTAGGTGGTTTCGCTGTCTTATAAAGGATTCCAATTGTTTACAACCGATGACTGAATCAATCCCCAAATCGGTTTAGCGTAAAAGAAAAAATATATGAACCCTAGGATTAAGAGTTGCTCCGATTGATTTACTATTCTCCAATTGATAGAGGGCTATTGGAGAGCACTCAAAACCGAAGCGAATGGTGTAAGACTTACCTGATTTGATTAAGGGATGAGTGTAGACGGCCAACTCGAAAACCCGACTATTCTTGGTGCTCGACGGAGTTCCAGAGGCGTAATGGGGATCGACTGGGGGCTCAGGAAGTTTGAAATGAGGGGTACGAAGGTGTGTGGGTGTTTTGATTCGTTCAGTTATATCTCAATTAGCCGATTCGGTTTTAGAAGTCAAGTGACAGCCGTTTCTATCATTTCACGCGTAATTGATTGGATTCTAGATGAATCGAGACGTGTTTGTGGTCTGTAATTGTATAAGGATTTGATGCGCGTGATTTTTGGGTATTAAATGTGTTAAATCCTCAGATTTGGAAATGATTTGGACTGGGTTTGACCGTGGATGGTCAAACCATTTCAAATTGGTTTGAATCTTGATTCTGGTCGTGCAATTTGCTGAATTTGATCATTATTGAGATTCAGGAATGGTCTAGTACTGATTACGCATACAAAGTCTCCTTCGATCAAAAACAGTCCTAGTATTGCAAGGACTTGAGATGGGTTGACTCAGAAGAGTCAAATTCGGTTGAAATTGTGAAGTGGCCACGAGATTCGTTGAATTGGAGGGTTATATGTGTCTAGAAGTGGACTGGAACCGATTACGCATAAATGGGAACCCCATAACAGTTGGATTTAATTGAGTTTGTAATAGGATTGGATTGTTTGACTTTTAAAAGTCAAACTTGACAAGGATGAGTCAAAATTGGGTTTGTAGGTCTAATTTCAAAGGGGTTCCATTCGTGTGTTCAAATAGTAGGGTGGGTTTCTTAAATGATAAAAAAAAGAATATATATTTATACATATATATATACATATTAAAATGAATAAAGGAAAAAAAAATTTACGGTCTGAAAATCATGGATGTTACAGTATCCCCATGTTGAGGGAATTTCGTCCCGAAATTTAACAAATGGAAGCTACTGAATTTGGAAAGAATTGTGGATATTTGAGCTTCATTTGATCCTTAAGTTCCCAAGTAAACTCGGGGTCACATTTAGATTCTCAATGAACTTTGAAAGTTGGGTTGAGGAGTATGATTCATAACAAGATTCAGGTGTGTTTCTCAAGGTCAGGTATGGATGATGATAATGGATTTTGTTTTGAAATGAAATTTATGGAGAAACTGTCGAATAATAATTTGGATTCTAAAGATAAAATGCATTACTTGGAATGAATTTGATGGAATCTTGATAATTAGGGTTTGTGTAAGATGTAGTCTAATATGCTTAAAATTGTCGGTGGGTAAAAGATTTCATAAACATTAGTCTGGGTTGAAACTTCTCGTGACACGAACAACGCTACTTCTGATAATATGATAGGGCACTTATATATAAGAAGTACCATCGGCGTATCCACCATGCCCTTGTCATATTGCATTAGTTTCGTTGTTATATATCACGATAGGTTTTAGGTCATACACACGACAGAATGTACTATATTTTCCATGCGATGATTCTTATAATTACGTGTGCACCCGTAATTACTCGAATCATCGCATGGTCCGTATAGGTCCTTCCGTCGTGTGCGGGGTAAGAGGGCACAAATTCACTTAGTTCTTGTCTATTGTTTTCACATATTAGTTGCTAATAAGTAACTATGTCCCTAGAAGGCAGATCAATTAGCAACTAAAGAGGAATATGGTAGTATAACTTAAAGTTCCATAGTTTGCTCGTGTTTGAACAAGAATACATCAAACACCGAGTTGTTTTAAAGTGTTACAGCTTCCTCGTGTTTGAACAAGTATACGTCAAACCCCGAGTAGCTTCAATGTGTTATGGTTTTCAAGTTTGGTGAACAAAGTGTATGACCATGCTTCATGTATATTGTGATCAATCAATTGCAACAATTGTAAGTAACCTAGTTTCATGTATAATGTAAACACATAAGTCTTATGTATTGTAGGATCGTGAAATTACAAGATGGTTCTGTTCTTAGTTGAAATTGGCGGAAACAATAACAACTACACAAATGTAATCGAACAGGCAGAAAGAATACTTTTAAGAACACTGTTGTATTAAGCTTTTGCAGATAAATGATTACAATTGAAAACTCAGTGAAGAAGCACACTTACAATGAAGTGTTTACACAGTATTTATACTAACTTAGAATCAAGACAGACCCTTGATTCTAAGGATCAGATCTAACACAGACCGTTGATCTTTTATACAAAAGCTAATAATACACGTTAAAGCTAAACTAGCTAACTTTATTGAAGCGTTTTCTTTATTCATCATTGTTTGCATGCTTGGAGAAGAGCATTGTCTTCCGTCATTGGTTGCACCATTGAGGTTCCTTCGGCTTTGAGTGTGTCGCTTTTGCAGAAAGTTGTCAGTGACGCTTGGCATGGATAGTCAGCTGCAACGATTTGTCTCTAAGGAACACAGCTATCAGCAGCAAGAATGAGAATGATGCTGCTGATAAGCCTATCAGCAGCAACTTGTGTTGAATGCTGCTGTTAAGCCTATCAGCAGCAACATGTGTTGAATGCTGCTGATAAGCCTATCAGCAGCATTTGTACTTAGAATAATTTAGTAGCAATCAGTCTTTGGTTGTACAAACTCCCCCTAGACTGCTGCAACCAAAATTCTTCTAATCACTTTGCTGCTGAAGCTTTTGCATGTGGTTGACTATCCTTTCAACCTCATAGCCTCTTGGATCCTTGCTGGGATTGTTCAGTGGAAGTGCAGACAGAGTCTTGATGTCTTTATGTGGCATTTTGTAGATTGTTTTGCTTGAACATCTCATCTTCTGCTTCCTTACATCAGTTAAAGTGAACTCATCCAAATCAGCATTATAGGACCAACTTACAAATGGAGAGTGGGACTTGAGTGGTTTGATGTCAATGATCACATCTTTGTTAGGGTTGAAGTAGTGTTTGATGGCTAGCACAAGACGTTTCCCACCCTCATTTGCAGGCTCATGAGCTTCACCCAGCTCCAAAATTTTGCCAAGATCTGAATCTGGCAATTGCAGAACTTCATCAACAGATCTGTAGATAGATCTTCTTCTTTCAGTTCTCCCCCTGAAGATCTCAAACCTTTGATCCTGTGGATTATAGACCCAGTCAACTATGTCTCTTGAGTCTTCTGGTTTAGGTGTGGGTTTGGAATTCTTCAAGGGAGGCTGTTGATGAGTGGGAGCTGGGTGGGATGGTTTGGACTTTTTGGGTGGAGGAGTGGAAAGTTTAGGGAGTAGAGTGGAAGGTTGTTGGACTGAGGAAGAGGTAGGTGAGGGAGAAGGCTTGGGTTTCTTTGCTTTTGTTTCTTCTTCTTCCTGAATAGGTACCCTTTTCTTGGAGCCCTTCTTCCCCAATCTTTCTTCCTCATCCTTCTTGACTTTGAAGTAGAGGGCTTGCAGGTTCATGAAGTTCATGGGACCTAGCCTCTGTCCACTTTCTCCTATAGCCTTAAGGAAGTCAATCATGACTTTCCTTTCTTCATAGGTCCGTTTATTAAAGGCAATGGTCTTTTTGGACTTATGTTTGGCTTTTTCTTCTTCTTCAGCCTGTTTCTTCTTTGCCAATTGACCTTGCTGACCCATGAAGGCTCTGTATATTTCTTTGTTTGATAGTTTCTCAAGGTAGTCTGCATCCTCACCTTGAGAAACTAGAGCCTTTACCCACTCCTCCCTCATTTCTTTGGCTAGTTCAGAATCGGTTATTCTGAACTTAGCTTCTTCTTTCTTCTTCTTCTCCAATTCTTCCTCTTCTCTGTTAAATTGTTCCTGCAGTTGAAGAGCAAGAGCTGCATCTTCTTCAATCTGGTCAACTGCAGGAATCTTTCTTTTCAGTTCGTCGAGCTGTCTAGCATACAGCTGGATGGTTTGTTCTCCGAGGAGGATGGCTGTTTTTCTTTCTTGAGCCTTTTTAATGTCAGCCATCACCTCTTCTTCTCTTCTTCTTCTCTTCTCTTCCCTCTCTCTTTTCTCTCTTAGCAACCTCTCTTCATCTTCATCTGTCATAATTCCCTTTCCCTTGTTTATATTGGATGCCTCTGCTTCGGCTTCACTGACCACAACAGCAGATGATGCTGCTGCTATTGGGATCTCAGCCTCAACTTCATTGGCACCTTGAGAGGTTGACAAGGGAAGGTCCTTATCTTCATCTGATTGGCACTCAGAACTTGCTAATTGTTGCAGAAATCTTTGAACAGCGGACCTTGACCCATAAGCTGCAGAAAAGATGTCTACTCGAGGGGAAGCTGAGTCAGAGTCAGTGTCAGAGTTTGACACATATACTTCCTCAGCAATCCTTCCTTCCTGTTCAAGGTGGGCTCTGATAGTGGCTATCATTGCTTGACTTTCCAGGGAGTTGACATTGCAGATATTTGCTCTGAGTTCAAAGATCTTGTAGAGAAAGTCTGTAGGCAGTTGCAGGATGTTCATGGTGTTGATGATGAGAGAGGAGTCGTTGCTTAGTAGTAGAGTGTGGTCAAGAGACTTAGTGCTCACCCATCCTAGCACATCCAAGTCCTTGACCAAGAAGTCATACAGGAATCTTCTTAAGCACAGAACCTCTTCTTCAGTGAGAAGACTGCTCCTTATTATTTCAAGGCTTCTAGGATTCAGTCTTCTTCCTACTGCTGCCGAAGATTCAGAATAAGCTACCCGTTTTGCTGTTTGTATGAGTCTTTCGAAGTTGGGTAGATTATCCTCCATCAAGTCATAGAACCTGCCAATGGCAAGTTCTGCTGAGAGATCTGATGAAGTGTTGATGCAGTTAGTTAAATACAGTTGTAGGACTTGGAGGGCATTGAGAGAGTTCCAGTTTAGCTCTTCTACTCCACTAAACTCCCATCCAATCCAAAATCTCTCAGCTGATC
The DNA here is from genome assembly GCA_023525975.1 of Smallanthus sonchifolius. Classification (NCBI taxonomy): domain Eukaryota; kingdom Viridiplantae; phylum Streptophyta; class Magnoliopsida; order Asterales; family Asteraceae; genus Smallanthus; species Smallanthus sonchifolius. The sequence continues at coordinate 34,719,461 of CM042045.1, forward strand.
CATCATACCCCCAAGCTTGAATGGAGCCAAATTCTAGCTTCTATGAAGTTTGAAAGAGTTGGGGGGGGGGGAATGGATTGACTTATGATGGCTGCTGCTTCAGGGAGGATGCTGAAAGCTGTATATTTTTGTTCTTTGTCTTCAGCTTCATTCAACACCTCATCAACAGCCCTGACGACTAACTTCCAGTCTTCAGATGTCTCTTCTTCTTTGTTATCTGAAACTGGCAAGTCATGAACCTGTACAAAAGCTGGCTTGAATAGTGAGCTTTGAATTTCAACATGCTCTTGAATCCAGTCATCAAGACTATCTGTGTCTTCCTCCATTGGAACCATCTCCTCCTTTTTGGTTGCATCAGTCGACAAGTAAGCATCAGTTTGGGTGCCCACTGATACAAGAGAGGGAGAGGGTATAATTGGGCATTGATGGGCTTCATGCATAGAGACTTGGTGTCTTAGTTTGGACACTTCAGCCTCTAGCATAGCCACCCTGGCCGTCAATTCCAAGTTATGAAGTTTCAGTCTGTCCTCATCCACAGTTGTGGAATCCTTGGACCCAGATGGGGCCTTAGGCCTAGCCTCTTCATCCCCATCACCCATGGTTTCTTGGCGTCTGGGATTCCTCTCAGTGAGGGGAGTTTCCAAGGAAGCATCCTCACTGTGAGTTGCCGTGGTTGAGGTCTTAGCAATGTTGTCACTATCCTCCTGGCCATTTGATGGACCAGCAGTAGTGACAGCCTCTTCCACATCCACTCTTTCATAACTCCTAGAGTGGACCTTCAGGGTCGAAGAATGTAGAACCAAAGACTGATGGCTACCAAATTATTCCAAGTACAAATGCTGCTGATAGGCTTATCAGCAGCATTCATCACATATGGCTGCTGATAGGCTTATCAGCAGCATTCAGCACATATTGCTGCTGATAGGCTTATCAGCAGCATTCAACACTTGTTGCTGCTGATAGGTTTATCAGCAGCGTTCAACACAAGTTGCTGCTGATAGGCTTATCAGCAACATTATTCTCATCTCTGCTGCTGATAGCTTTATTCTCTGAAGACCAAACGTTGCAGCTGACTATCCATGTGAAGCGCCTCTAACACCTTTCTGCCAAAGCAACTGCCACACTCCAAGCAGAAGGAACCTCACTGGTGCAACCAATAAAGGACAATAACGCGCTTCTCCAAGCATGCAAACAATGATGCCTAAGAAGATGTTTCAGTAAAGTTAACTAGATTAGCCTTTGTTTGTAATTTAGATTAATAAACAAGATCAACGGCTTGTGTTAGATCTGATCCTTAGAATCAAGGGTCTGTCTTGATTCTAAGTTACTATATATATCTTGTAAACACTTCAAACAATGTGTGCTTACTATGCTTTCATAGTGCTTCTTGATAGTGTTTTACTTGTAAACTTGTAATCTCAGAAGTCTAATACAACAGTGCATTTATCAGTATTCTTGCTGTTTACTTTGTTGGTTGCTATTGTTTCCGCCAATATCAACTAGAATAGAATCACCTTGTAATCTTACGATCCTACAAGTGGTATCAGAGCTTTGGCTCAAGATTAAACAAACTAACATTTGTTTAATCACTTTCTGATTCTATTCAAAACTCTATTCTTGATCAAGTCACACAAAACAAAATGGCACAAAGTCATGGATCTGAAGACATCGGCAGTATCAACCGACCACCGAGGTTGGTGTCTGGGGAGGACTATGATATGTGGAAGAACCGTATGGAAAGCTTCTTCTGCTACCATGAATACGGAATGTGGAAATCCATAAGGGATGGACCTTATGTTCCCATGGTGGCCTCTGCTGACTCCGGACGACCACTAGTTCCGAAGGAACCCTCCAAGTATTCTGAAGAAGACATCAAGAAAATGGAGGTGGACTTCAAGGCATTAGGAGCTATCCAAATGTGCCTTCCAAATGAAGTTTTTCACAACTTTAAGGCTCACAAAACTGCAAAGGAATTATGGGGAGCCTTGGAAAAGATGTTTGTTGGATCTGAGGAGGTCAAGGAGAACAGACGTGACATTCTCAAGCAACAGTATGAAAACTTCGTCTGGAAGGAAGGTGAGTCACTAACAGTTTTATATAACAGGTACACGTACCTGGTTGGAGAACTGCAGTGCTCCAAGGTAAATCTGGAGAATGAAGACATTCTCAAGAAGTTCATAAGATCTCTTCCTAGCTGTTGGACATTATATACAGTGTCCATCAGAAGAACAGAGAATCTGAAGACTCTTCAGATGACTGAGCTCTTTGGCATGCTCAAAACCTATGAATTAGAAATGATTCAAGCTAAAGAAAGGAGCTCTAGTTATCAATCAGCTACCACTTCCTCCACCACCACCTCAGCGCTTCACTCTGATCATTCCGGTCCTAGTGCAAGCAACTACTATCCTCCCATTGTTACTCATCCTCAAACACTAACTGCTTCACAATCCAACTCATCACCATTTCTTCTTGAGGCACCTCCTCAACAGCCAACCTCTACTGCTTTTGTCTCTGACTACTCAAGCAGCATGCACTTCATAAAGGAGGATCTAGAATGCTTTCATCCAGATGATCTTGAAGAAATGGATATTCAGCACTCATATGCCATGCTCTCCCTCAGAGCAAAAAGGTTTTATTCTAGAACTGGGAGATCAGTTCCAAGCAACAACTCAAACACCAGAGTTGGGCTTGATAAAAGCAAGATCCGATGTTACAACTGTAACCAAATAGGTCACTTTGCTAGGGAGTGCAAGGCACCTAAAGCCAATCAGGGTGCCAGCCATCAAAGACAAGCTTACCAAGGTCAGCCCAGGCAGCAGCAGCAAGGAACTCCTCCAGCACAAACTGCAGCCTGTGCAAATGTTGGAACTACAGAATTTGACTGGAGTTTTCAATATGAAGATGTTCCTGCCTCCAACCAAGCACTTATGGCAGACAATGCAGAGATACCATCTCAGCTATTTGAACATCTTTGCTCTCAAGCTTGCATTGACAAAGTTTTAGGTTATAGAAAGCATAACCAAAATCTAATAGATCAAAATGAAGAGTTTCACCAAATGAAATCTGAATTCAAAAAGGTCGAAGACAGTTACAAAGAAAAGATTAACTGCCTTAAGAAAGAGATTTCTTCTTTAAAACATGAACAAACCAATCTTGAAACTCAGATTGATGATCTATTAGTAAAACTTAAAGCTACCAGAGCTGAACTGGCTGAACAGAAAGTTCATGTTGAAAAATATGAATTTTCATCTAAAAAGTTACAAAGATTGTTAGATATTCAAGTCCATGAAAGGGTAAAAACTGGACTTGGATATCATGATGCCGAGTACAAGACAGTTCCTCCTCCTACTGACTATGTTGCCATTCACGAACCAAGCTTCAATACTGCAAATCTTGACACGGCAAACCGAAACCTTGATCCTTCAATGGATACATGTTTCATGGAAGACTGCTCCACCTCTTCAGAACCTGAGTCAACCTGCTCAGACCACTGTGAAACTAGTGCAGTCCCATCTGCTCCTATCTCTGAAGCTGTTCTGAACAAAACTGAATGTCCTGTTGTTACTCCAACTATTCCAACTATTCCAGCTCCTATCCCATTCAAACAAATCAAGATTAGCTATCCTCAAAATGGAAGAAAGCTAAACATTGAAAAGGGAGAGACATCAGGTTTCACCAACCCCAAGCCTCAGTCAAAGCCAAAGGTGTTTGATAGTTTTCATACACCTGGAGAAAAAGGTCCATATGTTCAAAGGACACTAGAAGAAGCCACCTTTGAACATAACAAAGCTCATCCCTGGAACTTCAAAGATTTGTTTCAAAGTAAGAACTATGTGAACTTTCACAGGGACAAGATAGCACTATCCTGCTTTGTGTGTGGCAAATACAATCACACTGCCAGCACCTGCTATCACTACCGTGAACACCAAAGAAACTCAAAGCAGCATGCCTTTGAGAAAACAAACAGAAACAAACAGGTGAGAAGCTATGATGCAAAGGCAACAAAGTTCAGTGAATCTCTATCCCCTCAAAGAGTGAAGATGCAGAAACCTCAACAAACTTGCATCATATGTGGGGAATCCAGCCACTTTGCTGCAACATGCAAGTTCAACCCTTTTAACCAGATTGCAAATCGTTCATCTGTGCTCAACCCATCAGCAGCAAACAAAATCGCTGCTGATAGAGTAAAGTCCAGGAAACCAAAGGCAAAGCCTAGCAGCAAAAGTCTCTGCTGCTGACAAAGCAAAATAAAAAACAACGGCATCAGCAGCAAAAGTATCTGCTGCTGACAAAGCAAAAACTGCTACTGCTCCAGCAAAGCCTTCAGCAGCAAAATTGGCTGCGGATAAGCCAGAATTGTCAGCAACAACATCTTCTGCCGACAATGTAAAGAAAGCTAGAAAACCACCAACACAGCAATGGAAGGCCAAACAATCTCCAAGCATAACTATTGGTTCCATTGACTGCAAGCATGCTGACAATGGCAAATTAGCAACGATCTTCTACAATGCTGCATGCTACAATGATCCTCTCACTAATTAGATATCTTCCATGTGCAGGGACAGCCAGGCAACAAACACAATACTTGGGGTGGTAGATAGCGGCTGTTCCAGGCACATGACAGGCAACAGATCCATCCTCTCTAACTTCAGACATTTCAATGGAGGATATGTTGCCTTTGGGAGTGACTCAAAGGGTGGATCTATCACTGGACAAGGAACTGTGTCCAATGAAAGGATGAGTATTGAAAGAGTGCTCTTGGAGTAGTCGGTCTGGCCTTGAACCTACGTGCCTATGACTTCGTTTCTCAAGAAATTCGCGCGGCGGAAGATCCTGAATTTGAGACTTTCTACACCAAAAATATTCTCTTAAACGAAGGTATTCGTGCTTGGATGGCGGCTCAAGATCAGCCTCATGAAAACCTTATATTCCCTGAGGAGGTTCTACCCCGTGGAAACGCTCTTTAATGGAACTTTAGCTTTAGCTGGTCGTGACCAAGAAACCACCGGTTTCGCTTGGTGGGCCGGGAATGCCCGGCTTATCAATTTATCCGGTAAACTACTAGGGGCTCATGTAGCCCATGCCGGATTAATCGTATTAGTTTGTAGCGGATAGCTCACCATCAGCAGCAACCAAGTTTGCTGCTGATGGGTAAAACAAGTCTACATTAACTTTTACCCGAGGTAAAAACCACTCTCAGTCTTTACCATGACTGCTCGAGTGCTTTACAGCTGTAACAATGAAAAGTGAAACAGGTTATACTTTACAAGTAAAGTTGCTTTTTCTTCGTTTGCCGTTATATCACAATTTCAAACGTTCCCACAACCTCTTCATATTCAATTTCAAACCCTAATCATCCATCACTTTCTCTCCCGTCCCCACAGCATTCAAAACCTTCCATATTTAACTACCATTCAAACACCCTTCTCTCTTCCCTCCAAATCCATAACAATGGCAGGCGCAGACATAAACAACCCCAATGACAAGTTTTCCCCATATCACAACCTCACTGCATGCCTAATAAAGGGCAAGAAATCCTAAGGTTTCGATGATATGATCGACTTCCTTTGTCGGTCCAAAATCCACCATGCCCTAACAGTCAACCCAACCATCTATACTTCCCACATGGAAGATTTTTGGAGCTCAGCCGTGTTTTCTACTGACCAGGGCACTCCCCAAATCAGAGGCACAGTAGATGGCAAGGAGATGATTATCACTAAAGCAAAGCTCCGCCAACACCTCAAGCTTCAAGATGAAGGGGACGCCATCTCTTACCCAAGAGACGTATACATGAGGACCTTTGTATCCATAGGGTACACTGGGAATTAAACAGAGTATACGATAGAGAAGGCACTCATGGGTCCCAAATGGAAGTATCTCTGCCACACTCTTCTCCAATGCATATCCCAGAAGAGGAGTGGCTGGAACCAACTTAGCTCCGGACTTGCGTCGGCAATTCATGGTATGATAACTGGGGCGGGTTTCAATTTTTCCCACCTCATTCTTGAAGGTTTGAGATACAACCTTCAAGAAGGGGTGAAATCACAGTTCTTCATGTACCCAAGATTCTTGCAGGAAGTGTTCAATATTGAGCACCAAGATCTTTCAAAAACTGCAAGAATCTACATAATGCTGGGACAAAAGAACAACATTTTTCAAAGCATGAGAACAGTTTCATCAAAGTTCTCAGGGGCCGATGTTCCATTGTTATCTACAATGTTGAACACACAAAGTGCCTAGGGTGACAGTTCAGCAAACCCTGCTGATACTGATCCCACACCCTCCACCTCACTGCCACAAACTCAAACTGCTGCTTCCCTTGATCGAACCCCTGTGCATTCTACTGAGGATGTACAGGCACATAATTTACTCACCCACAGTTTGATTGCTCAACCGGAACACAGGGCCCCGGTTGCAGCCAAATATACAAGGAAGAGGGGCAAGAGAACTCCTTCTTCTCTTGCCTCCAAGGCCCAAACCCAAGCCAACATCCCTCACTCAGAATCACAACATTCTAGTGAGAATATCATAAGGGAAAGCCACACTGTTAGGGAGACTCCTTCGGAAGTCTCTCTATTAGGATTAGGATCACTTCCCAGATCCATAGAACAGCCCCTTAAGCCATTCCTATCTTCTTTGGACTTAAGTGTTGAGGAACTTGACCAAAGTGATGTACCTTCTCCAACTACCACTATCAAGGAGGTACTGATTAGTCTTGCTTCCGAAACACCCAACCCAAGTTCTTCACCCTTGAAGGTCCACTCTAGGAGTAATGAAAGAGTGGATGTGGAAGAGGCTGTCACTACTGCTGGTCCATCAAATGACCAGGAGGACAGTGACAACATCTTTAAGACCTCAACCACGGCAACTCATGGTGAGGGTGTTTCCCTTGAAACTCCCCTCACTGAGAGGAATCCCAGGCGCCAAGAAACCGCGGGTGATGGGGATGCTGAGGCTCGGCCTACGGCCCAATCTGGGTCCAAGGATTCCACAACTGTGGATGAGGACAGACTGAAACTTCATAACTTGGAATTGACGGCCAGGGTGGCTATGCTAGAGGCTGAAGTGTCCAAACTAAGACACCAAGTCTCTATGCATGAAGCCCATCAATGCCCAACTTTAGCCACTCCCTCTCTTGTATCAGTAGGCACCCAAACTGATGCTTACCTGTCTACTGATGCAACCAAAAAGGGGGAGATGGTCTCTATGGAAGAAGATACAGACAGTCTTGACGACTGGATTCAAGAGCAGGTTGTACTTCAAAGCTCACTATTCAAGCCGGCTTTTGTACAAATTCATGACTTGCCAGTCTCAGATAACGAAGAAGAAGGGACATCTGAAGACTGGAAGTTGGTCGTCAGGGCTGTTGATGAAATGCTGAATGATGCTGAAGACACAGAACAAACAAATACATCATTCAACATCCTTCTTGAAGCAGCAGCCATCATTAGTCAATCCTCAACCCCCCAACTATTCAGATCATCAAAGAAGCTAGAATTTGACTCCATTCTAGCTTGGGGGTATGATGGATCAGCTGAGAGGTTTTGGATTGGATGGGAGTTCAACGGAGTAGAAGAGCTGAACTGGAACTCTCTTAATGCCCTCCAAGTCCTACAGCTATACTTATCAAACTGCATCAACAACTCAGCAGATCTCTCAGCAGAACTTGCCATTGGCAGGTTCTATGACCTGATGGAGGATAATCTACCCAGGCTCCAAAGACTCCTACAAGCAGCACATCGGGTAGCTTATCCTGAATCCTCGGCGGCCGTAGAAAGGAGACTGACTCCTAGCAATCTTGAAATAACAAGGAGCAGTCTTCTCACTGAAGAAGAAGCTCTGGGCCTTCGAAGATTCCTGTATGCCTTCCTTGTCAAGGACTTGGACATGCTAGGTTGGGTGAGCACTAAGTCCCTTGACCACACTCTTCTGCTCAGCAATGACTCCTCTCTCATCATCAACACCAGGAACATCCTTCAGCTGCCCTCAGACTTCCTATTCAAGATTTTTCAGCTCAGAGCCAACATCTGCAATATTAACTCATTGGAGAGCCAGGCAATGATGGTCACCATCAAAGCCCATCTTGAAAAAGAAGGACTGATTCCTCAGGAAGAGTCTGTGTCAACTTCTGATACTGACTCCAACTCAGATACTCCACAAGCTGAAGCCACATCTGTAGCATCTGGCACAAGATCTTCACTTAGAGATCAACTGAGGGAAATAGAAGGTCCTGAGTATCAACTTGATAAAGACAGTGACCGTCCCTTGTCAATTCCTCAACTTGCCAGTGAAGCTGAGGCAGAGATCCCAATAGCAGCATCATCATCTGCTGTTGTTATCAGTGAAGCTGAAGCAGAGGCATCCAATGTAAACAAAGGAAAGGGAATCATGACTGATGAAGATGAAGAGAGGTTGCTAAAAGAGAAAAGAGAGAGGGAAGAGAAAAGAAAAAGAAGAGAAGAAGAGGAGATGGCTGACATGAAAAAGGCTCAAGAAAGAAAAACAGCCATTCTCCTAAGAGAACAAACCATCCAGCTGTATGCTAAACAGCTGGATGAACTAAAAAGAAAGATTCCTGCAGTTGACCGGATTGAAGAAGATGCAGCTCTTGCTCTTCAACTGCAGGAACAATTCAATAGAGAAGAGGAAGAATTGGAGAAGAAGAAGAAAGAAGAAGCTAAGTTCAGAATAACCGATTCTGAACTAGCTTAAGAAATGAGGGAGGAGTGGATAAAGACTCTAGTCTCTCAAGGTGAGGATGCAGACTACCTTGAGAAACTATCAACTAAAGAAGTCTACAGAGCCTTCATGGGTCAGCAAGGTCAGTGGCAAAGAAGAAAAAGGCTGAAGAAGAAGAAAAAGCCAAACAACAGTCAAAAAAGACCATTGCCTTTAATAAACGAACCCATGAAGAAAGTAAGGTCATGATTGACTTCCTTAAGGCTAGAGGAGATAGTGGAAAGAGGTTAGGTCCCATGAATTTCATGAACCTGCAAGCCCTCTACTTCAAAGTTAAAAAGGATGAGGAAGAAAGACTAGGGAAGAAGGGCTCCAAGAAAAGGGTACTTATCAAAGAAGAAGAAAAACCAAAGACAAAGAAACCCAAGCCTTCTCCCTCGCCTACCTCTTCCTCAGTCCATCATCCTTCCACTCTCCTCCCCAAACCTTCCACTCCTCCACCCAAAAAGTCCAAGTCATCCCACCCAGCTCCCACTCATCAACAGCCTCCCTTGAAGAAATCCAAATCCTCATCTGAACCTGAAGACTCAAGAAACATAGTTGAATGGGCCTACAATCCACAGAATCAAAGGTTTGAGATCTTCAGGGGGAGAACTGAAAGAAGAAGATCTACATACAGGTCTGTTGATGAGGTTCTGCAACTACCAGATTCAGACCTAAGAAGAATTTTGGAGCTGGGTGAAGCTCATGAGTCTGCAAATGAGAGTAGGAAACATCTTATGCTAGCAATCAGACATTACTTCAACCCTAGCAAAGATGTGGTCATGAATATGAAACCACTCAAGTCCCACTCTCCATTTGTATCTTGGTCCTACAATGCTGATTTGGATGAGTTCACTCTGATTGATGTAAAGAAGCAGCAGATGAGATGTTCAAGCAAAGCAATCTATAAAATGCCACACAAAGACATCAAGACTCTGTCTGAACTTCCACTGAACAATCCCAGCAAGGATCCAAGAGGCTATGAGGTTGAAAGGATAGTCAGCCACATGCAAAAGCTTCAGCAGCAAAGTAATTAGAAGAATTTTGGTTGCATCAGTCTAGGGGGAGTTTGTAGAACCAAAGACTGATGGCTACCAAATTATTTTAAGTACAAATGCTGCTGATAGGCTTATCAGCAGCATTCATCACATATGGCTGCTGATAGGCTTATCAGCAGCATTCAGCACATATTGCTGCTGATAGGCTTATCAGCATCATTCAACACTTGTTGCTGCTGATAGGTTTATCAGCAGCGTTCAACACAAGTTGCTGCTGATAGGCTTATCAGCAGCATTATTCTCATCTCTGCTGCTGATAGCTTTATTCTCTGAAGACCAAACGTTGCAGCTGACTATCCATGTGAAGCGCCTCTGACACCTTTCTGCCAAAGCAACTGCCACACTCCAAGAAGAAGGAACCTCACTGGTGCAACCAATAAAGGACAATAACGCGCTTCTCCAAGCATGCAAACAATGATGCCTAAGAAGACGTTTCAGTAAAGTTAACTAGATTAGCCTTTGCGTGTAATTTAGATTAATAAACAAGATCAACGGCTTGTGTTAGATCTGATCCTTAGAATCAAGGGTCTGTCTTGATTCTAAGTTACTATATATATCTTGTAAACACTTCAAACAATGTGTGCTTTCATAGTGCTTCTTGATAGTGTTTTACTTGTAAACTTGTAATCTCAGAAGTCTAATACAACAGTGCGTTTATCAGTATTCTTGCTGTTTACTTGTTTACTTTGTTGGTTGCTATTGTTTCCGCCAATATCAACTAGAATAGAATCACCTTGTAATCTTACGATCCTACAAAGAACTTGGGTTGGGTGTGTTGGAAGCAAGATCAATCAGTACCTCCGAGATAGTGGTAGTTTGAGAAGGTACATCATCTTGATCAGGTTCCTCAACACTTAAGTTTAGAAGAGAAAGGAAGGGCTCAGGGGGCTGTTCTACAGATCCGGGAAGTGATCCTGATCCTAATAGAGAGACATCCAAAGAAGTCTCCCTAATAATGTGGCTTTTCCTTATGATATTCTCACCAGAATGTTGGAATTTTGAGTGAGGGCTGTTAGGTTGGGTTTGGGCCTTGGAGACAAGAGAAGAAGGAGTTCTCTTACCCCTTTTTCTGGTATATGTTGTTGCAACCGTGGCCCTGTGTTCCGGTTGAACGATAACATCCAAAAGAGGTGTAAGTAATTTTTGTGCCTGTGCATCCTTAGTAGTATGCACAGGGGTTCGAATGGTAGAAGCAGATTGTTGTTCAGGATGTGAGGTGGAGGGTGTGGGATCAGTATCAGCTGGGATTGCTGAACTATCACCCGGGGTTCTTTGCATGTTCAGCATTGTAGATAACAATGGAACATTGACCCTCGAAAACTTTTTGGAAACAGTCCTCATGCTTTGAAAAATGTTATTTTTATGACCCAACATGATGTAGATTCTTGCAGGTTTTGAAAGTTCTTTTAGTTCTTGATTGAAAACTTCCTGCAAGAATCTTGGGTACATAAAAAAATTACTGCTTTGCACCCTCTTGAAGGTTATATCTCAAACCCTCAAAGATGAGGTGTGCAAAGTTGAAGCGTTGGTTAGTGACCATACCATGGAAGGCGGAGGCAAGTGCAGAGCTCACCTGATGCCATCCACTCCTCTTCTGAGATATGCATTGGAGAAGAGTGTGGCAGAGATACTTCCATGTAGGGCCCATCAGCGCCTTCTCGATCGTATACTCGGTTTGATTTCCAGTGTATCCAATGGAGACAAAGGTCCTCATGTATTCGTCCTTCGAGTATGAGATGGTTGCTCCCTCATCTTGAAGCTTAAGATGTTTTCTGAGTGTAGCTTCCAAGTTGGTGATATTCTTGCCGTCTACTTTGGCTTTAATTTAGGGAATTCCCTGTTCGGTTGGTGTGACATCCGACAATTTTCAGGTTATTTACCGTTAAACCTTAGAACGCGTTTGCAATTTAATTGTGTGTGTCTTAGACTTAATTTCAGTTAATTAGGTTATTATAAAGTCTAGCAAAGCCCTTCATATGCATAGGTTTGCATTTCGTGAAATTTCAGAAATTTCGATACCACGTATCGGTAAAATGCCCGTATTTAACGTTGGTGACGACCCGGTTAACCATAAAAATATCAGTTTTGATGAAAATTATATAAACTGGTCTATATTATTGGATTATGTGTGAAATTTATGTGTTATGTGTTAAATATCGCTTTTGGCGATTTTCGTTGCGTTTTACCCGGTACAATCGCGTACCGGATGAGTTAAAATAAACTGTTAGCAAAAATTATTATTTTCACTAATTATGATAGCAAATAATTAGTGGGTATTTTATATATTTTTATTTTGATGAAAAACCATGTTTAAAGTGGTAGAATTTTATAAAAGTGTTGTGGTTTTTATAAAAGATCACCTACATGTGTGTAGAGGTTTATAAAATAAAAAAATGACATCTTTTCTCTCCCCCAAAAATCAGCCAAATGTGGGTCCCACCCCACCTTAATCATCACTAAAACACCATGATGATTTTCTACTTACACACTTTGCCTCTTCCTTCACTCAAGACCCCAAATGATGTTGCATGGCCTTGGAAATACTCCATCTCTCTTCTCTCTCCCTCCTTAAAGCCGAACCCACCACCACCATACACCATTTCCATTCAAAATTTCTCTAGACTATTCTCTCTAGTTTCTCCTTTGTATTCTTGAGTTTGTTGAAGCTCTTGGAGCTTTTTGTTGAAGATTCAAGCTTGTTTGGAGAAAGTATTCAAGAAATCATCATCCATCATCTTCTATTTGTTCTAGTATTCTCCTTGATTAAGTTCAAGAGGTATGAACCTTATCTTTCTTTATTTCTTTCGTTTCTTTCTTTTTCTTTGATAAAAATAGTGATCTTTGCAAGAGTTGTTCATCACCAACTAAAAGACTTTTTATGAACCACTAAAATTCAGCAAATAAGGGTTTTTATAAAAGGGTTTTAGTATTTATATATGCATGCATGTAGTCATGTGAATGAATGTGTGTTTATGTGTTCATATCTTGCAAAATGATGATGAATAATGTTAGATTCTTGCATGCAAACAAATATTTTGTTATGACCAAGTTAAAACAGAAAAATAAAGTGTATTATTACATAAAAACTTGTTATTTTATGTATGGATCTTAAACCCCTACGTTTGGATGCTTGTTACTAAAGATTGTGGTTTAAAAAGCATGATAAAAGCTAGGTTTGTACATGAATTGTTAGGATTATTTGAAATATGGAAATAAGGTGATAAATATGATGTATTTTATGTATAATGATCAGCTCTAAAAGGGATTTTATGTTGTGATGATTAGCTAGAGTTTTGACCATGATTTGTTACAAAAAGGGTACTTAAATGATGGATTATTACATGTAAAATGATGGATAAGTTAGATCTGATTATATGGCTGTAAAAAGATTATATTTTATGTTAAAAATCCATATTTTTAATAAATAATATGATCCTTGGTGTTTTGATGCTTTTGGATAACATTTTAGGCATGACTAGTCGTAAAATCGGTGTTTTCCGCCTTGAAAAATGAATGCTAGTTAGGTCTGATTTCAAACAGCAAATTAAACTTATTTTATGACATATTTTCAGCTAATAATGTATATGATGAGTTAGTGTTATGACCCATGTGTTTACTTATGTGGTATGATGTTTCGGTTATCGCATATGTGCTAGAAATTGCCATGTATAGGTACTTTATGTCAAAATAATGAAAGATTGTTTTGTTTAATGAAATATATTTTATTAAGTATATTTTGATGATATATGATGTTATATGAACTCATGTGTTAGAAATTTGGAAGTTTGTTCCTTAAAAGTTAGTCGTTTTGCTTGAAAAGTGCTTATGTGCAAATATTGTGATTTTAGTGTTTTCACATGTGATTTAGAACTCATAAGCATATGTATGAGTAGATATATATATGTTATTAGTTTCATACTTTCATGTTGATCGTTGTTAGGTGATAACACTTGAAGTCTTCGTATGTGTGTATGATACACCATTTTTCGTTAAAAACATAACCGCGTGTCGAAGTCACCAACGGGTCGTTCAAATAAATATTTTCTTAAAAATATTACAAGTCTAAGTAGGTTGGGTGAACAACTTGCTAGTAAGACGTGAGTTTCAATTAGTAATGTACCCCTCATGTTTAGGGCACCGTTAGCGTTCGTGGGCGTATTTTTGCTAGCACTCATTTTTCCGTCGTTCGTTATCAAGGTGAGTTTTTCACGGCCCCTTTTTAAACTATTTTGTTGCTTTATAAACTATGGGGGAAGAACATGCTTTCGTTCGTTTATCATGATACTGGACTTACGTTATGTGTTCGTTTGATGGTCTCGAGTAAGGGCTTTCGTTATGTGTTCATGTATGTCGTTCATGAATAGCCCCGCCGTTATAATCATTAGCCTCGTGTAGGCCGCAAGGTGTGTTGATAGATCTATTTGGGACTGACTGCCCACTCTCGTGATCAGTAGCGCTGATCGGTCGTTCGTACGAGAGAATATATTTTGAAAGGATTCGTGGGGATATGTTGTATTCGTGTCTCGGTTTGATTATAAGCTCTAGGTACTGTCATCATGTTGTATTCCTTGCAAGCTTATGACATATCACATGTTTGTCCAAGTTACTTGATAGTTCGTTAAATTCGTTTATGTTATCGTTAAACCCGTGAAACTCGCTCAACTTTATGTTGATGTTTTTAAGCATGTTTTTCAGGTACTTAGATGCTCTCGCGCGGTTATGAAAACGGGCTTTTGGGCAAACGCTTGCATCGGATTTCTGTTGGGACATTTTAAACTTTATTTTGGATCCTCGTGTGTTGGATCATTAAAACTCGTGTTTTAAATTTTAATGCTTTCAAGTTTGGATAATTGTAAGACTTATCTTTTATCTCGTTGAACATTTCCGATGTTTTAAATTAAATGTGTTTGCTTATTATCATTGGGCTCCAACATATGTGACCACCATGCTTACGTCTCGTTTCCGCTGCGAATCGTCGTTTTCGGGGTGTGACAGAAGTTGGTATCAGAGCCCATGGTTATAGCGAACTAGAAAATGTTTTTCTTAAAAATCTAGACTATAACTTTTAAAATTGGGTTTTTGGGTTAAAGACGTTTTCATACCGCATGCATCTTATATTAGGAGTAAGTGTTATTATTAATTAGATATAATAGAATATTCCTTTGTTCCTTATGTGCATTAGTTGTATGCATGCGTATGTGCTTACGTATAAGATATCCTCTTTACCCCTTACGTGCCTTAAATGTGTTGCATACGTACGTGCTTACATTTATTGGCAAAATTATTCACACCATGTATATATTTCATGTCACAGATGTCTCTTTCACCTTCCGTCATCTCGATCTCGTCTGATAGTGAGCCAGAGTTCACACCAGTTTCACCGATGTCTCCAGATTCGGTATTTGATTTCGGATTTGACCCGAACATGCCAGATTTTGCTAATCACCCGTATTATGGGAATGGGTGGATAGGAGAATCTGAAGATGAAGAGGTACCATCTAATGAAGAAGAGCCTAGCGAAGAGGAATCTGATGATGAAAAGGAGTCTAGTGAGGAAGAGCCAGTTGAGACAAGTCCTTTGGTTAAGAAACCTATGGAGGAGACTCCAGCTAGTGTTGAGCCTATTCCAGTGATCCCCGAGACTATTAGCCCTGTCCGTGAGAACGATGACGCTATGACTGCCATTGAGCCTGTTAGGCCAACAACGGTAGAATTACGTTTTCCATCTCATCGATCTTATCGTGAACATCCTGAAGGTCCACTTCTGAAGTTTACTGCTAGGAAATCAGTGTCACCGGCTAAGAAGAGAATGCTAGCCGAAAGAGATGATGATGATTCGGCAACCGTTGGTTATATCGTTGAGCGTCCTCCTAAGAGGACAAGACCTTTTGTCGCCAGAAAATGGGATTGGCTGTCCGAGCAAGTGCGTGAATGGACGAATGAAGAGGGCGTACCGATTATTCGCCATATTGGTGAGTCCTCCTCTTCTCAGAGGGTGCTACCCCTCACTGGTCAGCCCATCGAGCGCACAGTGCCCTTGCTAGCTGCTCGATGTGCCCGTGAGGAGTCGAGGATAGATTCCATTGGAGTTAGCATGGATAGGATTACTCGTAGGTTTAAGCGTGTGGATGGCTATGTGAAACTTATGAAGAAAGATCAAGTTCAGGCCCGAGAAGATATGGCTGAATTGAGGAGAAGGTTGGAAGGGAGCGAGAAGAAGGCCAAAGAAGCAATAAAGATGGCCGAGGAGGCTACCTCGAGAGCCATGGAAGCGGAAGTCAGAGAGGTTGAGGCCTTACAGCGTGTGGATGCACTTGAGGAGCGCCTCGAGGACTCTCTAGCCCTTGCAGTTACGTGTGTTCTGATCGCCGCCACTGTTGCTCGTATCGGTGTTTTCCCGCGCCACACCCGTTAGTTCATGTCTTTGGGGATGTTGTTTCTTTTGATTTCATGTCTTTTCATTTTGTTATATTAGAGAAACTTGTTAGGGTTTGGTCGTATACCACGCCCATTTTTGTAATCATTTGGTTTAATGATGTATCTAAGTTTGAACTCTAATTTTTAACAAAAATGACATGAAGTGGTTGATTTTGGTTTATCGTGGTGTTTGTTAAGTTATTTTCGTACATACATGAATGGCATGGATATTGCGTGATATATATTGTCTCACTCGTTGTATTGTTTGTATTGGGAAAAGGAACATGCCACCGCGGAGAGAAAACCAAAATGCTAACCCACTCCCCACTACGGCCGAGATATTGGCCCAGTTGATTTCGCAACATGTCAACACCGCCCTTGCTAACGAAGCGGCCAACCGGAACGTGAACCAGGCGAACCATATTGAAGGGTGCTCTTACAAGACCTTTCAAGCATGTCAGCCCCGACTCTTTTCTGGAACTGAAGGACCAATCGGCATTGTCCGCTGGATTGAGAAAATGGAGTCTGTGATGATCATAAGTAACTGTACTGCAGCTCAACGCGTGAAGTATGCAACAAGTTCATTTCAGGATGAAGCTCTAACCTGGTGGAATACTCAAATTCAGGGTCTCGGTGAGGCTAATGCCTATGGTCTCACTTGGGATCAGCTGAAGGAAATGTTGCTGCGTGAGTATTGTCCACGCAACGAAATTCAAAAATTAGAAGCGGAATTCTGGAATTTGACCATGGTAGATGCTGAGGTAAGGGAATACACGTCCAAGTTCCATCAATTGGCACGACTTGTACCCCATCTCGTAACACCGGAGCACAAAAGAATTGAGCGTTATATCTGGGGCTTGGCATCTCAGATCCGTAGTATGGTGACGTCAGCAAACCCTACGACTATTCAGAGTGCTGTGCAATTAGCACACTCCCTGACTGACGATGTTGTTCGTATGGGGACATTGAAGAAGAGTGGTTCAGGGAAGAAGCCAGTGGAAGTTGTTGATAAAACGACTGAGAAAGGAAAACTGCCAACTGAAGGAAAGCGTAAGTGGTCTGAAGGATCTGGGAGTCATGCTAATAACTCTCAGAACAAAAGGAGGAATCAGGGAAGGATGTATGCAACCAACACCATGGAAACAAGAAGGTATCAGGGTCCTAACCCAAAGTGCAACAAATGTGGTTATTTTCACACTGGTCAGTGCAACGTCTGTGAACGTTGTGGCAAATTTGGACATCAAGCCCAAACCTGCCGTGTGAAATTGGGTGTGAAGAAAGAAGAATCGAACCATGGATGTTTTGAATGTGGAACTGTAGGGCATTTTAGGAAGGATTGCCCAAAACTGAAGAACCAGGGAAATCGTGGCAGAGCATTCGTGATGGAGGCCAAGAAAGCACGAAAGGATCCATCGGTTGTTACCGGTACGTTTCTCGTAAATGACCGTTATGCTTACATTTTATTTGATACCGGAGCCGATAAAAGTTTTGTTTCCAAAAACTTTGAGCCTTTTCTTAGCTCAAAATCAAGTAAATTAGATGTTAAGTATTCTATAGAGTTAGCTAACGAAAAATTAATAGAAGCCGACGAATTTTTTCGTGAGTGTACCTTGCGTTTGGGAGATCGTATGTATAGTATTGACCTTTTACCAGTAGAACTTGGAAGTTTCGATGTCGTTATTGGCATGGATTGGTTATCAAAGAATCATGCAGAGATTGTGTGCGATAAGAAGATAGTTCGTCTTCTACCTCCGACTGGTGAACCGTTGGAAATTCAAGGTGATGAGAGTGCCCCTTTGAGAATCGTTAATATGATGAAAGCTCAGAAGTATTTGCGAAAAGGATACCCAGCATACTTAGCCCACGTGGTTGACACTAGGGTTGAGGAGCAGAAGCTTGAAGAGATCCCTGTAGTTCGTGATTACCCGGAGGTATTTCCTGAAGAGTTACCTGGATTGCCACCGCAAAGGCAAGTCGAGTTCAGGATTGACCTAGTGTCCGGAGCAGCGCCGATAGCTCGATCTCCTTATCGTTTGGCACCATCTGAAATGCAAGAGCTATCCAAGCAATTGCAAGAATTGTTGGATAAAGGTTTTATAAGACCGAGTTTCTCGCCCTGGGGAGCGCCGGTTTTATTCGTGAAAAAGAAAGATGGTTCTATGCGGATGTGTATCGATTATCGAGAATTGAACAAGCTTACCATCAAGAATCGGTATCCATTACCGAGAATCGACGACTTGTTCGATCAGCTGCAAGGATCGAGTTATTATTCGAAGATCGATTTACGTTCAGGCTACCATCAATTGAGGATTGTTGAAGAAGATATTCCGAAGACTGCATTCCGAACCCGGTATGGTCATTACGAGTTTTTGGTCATGCCTTTTGGTTTGACAAACGCTCCTGCGGTATTCATGGATCTCATGAATAGAGTGTGCAGACCATACTTGGACAAGTTCGTGATAGTGTTTATCGATGATATACTCATCTATTCACGGACCAAGGAAGAGCACGAGCACCATCTGAAGCTGATTTTGGAGATGTTGAGGAATGAGAAGCTATATGCTAAACTTTCCAAATGCGAGTTCTGGATCCGAGAAGTTCATTTTCTTGGACACGTTATCAATGAGAAGGGTATACACGTGGACCCAGCAAAGATTGAGGCAATTAAAAATTGGGAAGCGCCGAAGAGTCCGACCGAGGTACGACAATTCCTAGGTTTGGCGGGTTACTATCGAAGGTTTATCGAGAATTTCTCCAAGATAGCGCAATCCCTAACGCTATTGACCCAGAAGGACAAGGAGTATATCTGGGGAGAAAAGCAAGAGGCAGCTTTTCAATTGTTGAAAAAGAAGCTGTGCAGTGCCCCTATCTTGTCTCTTCCTGAGGGGACAGATGGATTCGTGGTGTACTGTGATGCCTCTCGCCAAGGTCTTGGTTGTGTCCTAATGCAGAATGGAAAGGTCATAGCTTATGCGTCTCGTCAACTCAAGGTGCATGAACAGAATTATGCGACACATGATTTGGAACTGGGTGCGGTGGTTTTTGCACTCAAAATTTGGAGGCACTACCTTTACGGTACTAAGTGCACAATTTTTACAGATCATAAGAGTCTCTAGCACATTTTTGACCAGAAAGAGCTGAATATGAGGCAGAGACGTTGGATGGAATTGCTCAATGACTATGATTGTGATATTCGTTATCACCCAGGCAAGGCTAATGTCGTGGCCGATGCCTTGAGTAGGAAGGAGCGAGTCAAGCCCTTACGCGTGCGTGCGTTAGGATTGACCATTCACACAAACCTCACAGCTCAGATTCGTGATGCACAACAAGAAGCTCTAAAGGAAGAGAATTTAAAGGATGAAAATCTTCGTGGTATGGTTAGAGAACTTATACCCAAGTCTGACGATGCCTTGTACTTCATGGATAGAATATGGGTGCCTCTGGCAGGCAATTTACGAGAAATGGTTTTGGATGAGGCCCATAAATCAAGATATTCGATTCACCCAGGATCGACAAAAATGTATAAGGATATCAAGAAGCACTACTGGTGGCCGAACATGAAGGGTGATATTGCTTCATACGTTGGTAAATGTTTGACTTGCGCAAAAGTCAAGACCGAATACCAAAAGCCTTCTGGACTTCTGCAACAACCGGAGATTCCGCAGTGGAAATGGGACTGTATTGCCATGGATTTCATCACCAAATTACCCCGAACGTCTAGTGGCTATGATTCCATCTGGGTAATTGTGGATCGTTTGACGAAATCGGCACATTTCCTACCCGTGAAAGAATCTTACCGAATGAAGAAATTGGCCAGCATATACCTTAAGGAAGTAGTATCCCGACATGGTGTTCCGACTTCGATCATCTCCGATAGAGATAGTCGTTTCACATCGAAGTTTTGGCGGTCACTACAAAAAGCCTTGGGTACTCGTTTGGATTTAAGCACTGCGTATCATCCACAGAGTGATGGTCAAAGTGAGAGGACCATCCAGATTTTAGAAGACATGCTCCGTGCCTGCGTAATTGACTTTGGTGGAAGTTGGGATACTCACCTACCGTTGGTTGAGTTCTCTTATAATAACAGTTACCAAACTGGATTGAAAGCCGCTCCGTTTGAAGCCCTGTATGGGAGAAAATGTCGCTCACCGCTTTGTTGGGCAGAAGTTGGTGACAAGCATATAACTGGACCAGAGCTTATCCAGGAAACTACCGATAAGGTTTTCAAGATCCGTGATCGTTTGAAGGTTGCCCAGGACCGTCAGAAGAAATACGCTGATAGAAGAAGGAAACCATTAGCATTCCAAGTGGGAGACAGAGTTATGCTGAGGGTCTCTCCTTGGAAGGGGGTAGCTAGGTTTGGCAAGCATGATAAGCTTAGCCCTCGCTACATTGGACCTTACAAGATTATTGCTCGTGTAGGGCCAGTTGCTTACCGATTGCAGTTACCGCGAGAACTGAGTGGAGTTCATAACGTATTCCATGTGTCCAATCTGAAAAAGTGTCTGTCTGATGAGACACTCATGATACCTCCAGGTGAGGTATGTGTTGATGACAAGCTCCATTTTCGTGAAGAGCCCGTAGAGGTTTCGGATTGGAAGATTCACAAGACCAGGCGTAGTCGTATTAAGTTGGTCAAGGTCAGATGGAATTCAAAGCGTGGTCCCGAGTTCACGTGGGAACGTGAAGATGAGATGAAACGGAAGTACCCTCAATTGTTTAAGTCTGCACGTAACCAGGCTTTGTAGCGTAAAATTTCGGGACGAAATTTCTTTAAGGAGGGGAGGCTGTGACATCCGACAATTTTCAGGTTATTTACCGTTAAACCTTAGAACGCGTTTGCAATTTAATTGTGTGTGTCTTAGACTTAATTTCAGTTAATTAGGTTATTATAAAGTCTAGCAAAGCCCTTCATATGCATAGGTTTGCATTTCGTGAAATTTCAGAAATTTCGATACCACGTATCGGTAAAATGCCCGTATTTAACGTTGGTGACGACCCGGTTAACCATAAAAATATCAGTTTTGATGAAAATTATATAAACTGGTCTATATTATTGGATTATGTGTGAAATTTATGTGTTATGTGTTAAATATCGCTTTTGGCGATTTTCGTTGCGTTTTACCCGGTACAATCGCGTACCGGATGAGTTAAAATAAACTGTTAGCAAAAATTATTATTTTCACTAATTATGATAGCAAATAATTAGTGGGTATTTTATATATTTTTATTTTGATGAAAAACCATGTTTAAAGTGGTAGAATTTTATAAAAGTGTTGTGGTTTTTATAAAAGATCACCTACATGTGTGTAGAGGTTTATAAAATAAAAAAATGACATCTTTTCTCTCCCCCAAAAATCAGCCAAATGTGGGTCCCACCCCACCTTAATCATCACTAAAACACCATGATGATTTTCTACTTACACACTTTGCCTCTTCCTTCACTCAAGACCCCAAATGATGTTGCATGGCCTTGGAAATACTCCATCTCTCTTCTCTCTCCCTCCTTAAAGCCGAACCCACCACCACCATACACCATTTCCATTCAAAATTTCTCTAGACTATTCTCTCTAGTTTCTCCTTTGTATTCTTGAGTTTGTTGAAGCTCTTGGAGCTTTTTGTTGAAGATTCAAGCTTGTTTGGAGAAAGTATTCAAGAAATCATCATCCATCATCTTCTATTTGTTCTAGTATTCTCCTTGATTAAGTTCAAGAGGTATGAACCTTATCTTTCTTTATTTCTTTCGTTTCTTTCTTTTTCTTTGATAAAAATAGTGATCTTTGCAAGAGTTGTTCATCACCAACTAAAAGACTTTTTATGAACCACTAAAATTCAGCAAATAAGGGTTTTTATAAAAGGGTTTTAGTATTTATATATGCATGCATGTAGTCATGTGAATGAATGTGTGTTTATGTGTTCATATCTTGCAAAATGATGATGAATAATGTTAGATTCTTGCATGCAAACAAATATTTTGTTATGACCAAGTTAAAACAGAAAAATAAAGTGTATTATTACATAAAAACTTGTTATTTTATGTATGGATCTTAAACCCCTACGTTTGGATGCTTGTTACTAAAGATTGTGGTTTAAAAAGCATGATAAAAGCTAGGTTTGTACATGAATTGTTAGGATTATTTGAAATATGGAAATAAGGTGATAAATATGATGTATTTTATGTATAATGATCAGCTCTAAAAGGGTATTTTATGTTGTGATGATTAGCTAGAGTTTTGACCATGATTTGTTACAAAAAGGGTACTTAAATGATGGATTATTACATGTAAAATGATGGATAAGTTAGATCTGATTATATGGCTGTAAAAAGATTATATTTTATGTTAAAAATCCATATTTTTAATAAATAATATGATCCTTGGTGTTTTGATGCTTTTGGATAACATTTTAGGCATGACTAGTCGTAAAATCGGTGTTTTCCGCCTTGAAAAATGAATGCTAGTTAGGTCTGATTTCAAACAGCAAATTAAACTTATTTTATGACATATTTTCAGCTAATAATGTATATGATGAGTTAGTGTTATGACCCATGTGTTTACTTATGTGGTATGATGTTTCGGTTATCGCATATGTGCTAGAAATTGCCATGTATAGGTACTTTATGTCAAAATAATGAAAGATTGTTTTGTTTAATGAAATATATTTTATTAAGTATATTTTGATGATATATGATGTTATATGAACTCATGTGTTAGAAATTTGGAAGTTTGTTCCTTAAAAGTTAGTCGTTTTGCTTGAAAAGTGCTTATGTGCAAATATTGTGATTTTAGTGTTTTCACATGTGATTTAGAACTCATAAGCATATGTATGAGTAGATATATATATGTTATTAGTTTCATACTTTCATGTTGATCGTTGTTAGGTGATAACACTTGAAGTCTTCGTATGTGTGTATGATACACCATTTTTCGTTAAAAACATAACCGCGTGTCGAAGTCACCAACGGGTCGTTCAAATAAATATTTTCTTAAAAATATTACAAGTCTAAGTAGGTTGGGTGAACAACTTGCTAGTAAGACGTGAGTTTCAATTAGTAATGTACCCCTCATGTTTAGGGCACCGTTAGCGTTCGTGGGCGTATTTTTGCTAGCACTCATTTTTCCGTCGTTCGTTATCAAGGTGAGTTTTTCACGGCCCCTTTTTAAACTATTTTGTTGCTTTATAAACTATGGGGGAAGAACATGCTTTCGTTCGTTTATCATGATACTGGACTTACGTTATGTGTTCGTTTGATGGTCTCGAGTAAGGGCTTTCGTTATGTGTTCATGTATGTCGTTCATGAATAGCCCCGCCGTTATAATCATTAGCCTCGTGTAGGCCGCAAGGTGTGTTGATAGATCTATTTGGGACTGACTGCCCACTCTCGTGATCAGTAGCGCTGATCGGTCGTTCGTACGAGAGAATATATTTTGAAAGGATTCGTGGGGATATGTTGTATTCGTGTCTCGGTTTGATTATAAGCTCTAGGTACTGTCATCATGTTGTATTCCTTGCAAGCTTATGACATATCACATGTTTGTCCAAGTTACTTGATAGTTCGTTAAATTCGTTTATGTTATCGTTAAACCCGTGAAACTCGCTCAACTTTATGTTGATGTTTTTAAGCATGTTTTTCAGGTACTTAGATGCTCTCGCGCGGTTATGAAAACGGGCTTTTGGGCAAACGCTTGCATCGGATTTCTGTTGGGACATTTTAAACTTTATTTTGGATCCTCGTGTGTTGGATCATTAAAACTCGTGTTTTAAATTTTAATGCTTTCAAGTTTGGATAATTGTAAGACTTATCTTTTATCTCGTTGAACATTTCCGATGTTTTAAATTAAATGTGTTTGCTTATTATCATTGGGCTCCAACATATGTGACCACCATGCTTACGTCTCGTTTCCGCTGCGAATCGTCGTTTTCGGGGTGTGACAGTTGGGTAGACGGCGGTACTCCAGAAATCCTCCATATGAGGGATATATATGGTAGGGTTGGTGGTGAGGGAAAAGTAGATCTTTGATCGACATAAGAAATCAATCATATCGTCAAATCCTTCGGATTTCTTTCCTTTAGTAAGGTATGCTGTTAGGTTATGGTATGGGGAAAACTTGTCATCTGGGTTGTTGATATCTGCCATAGCCGTTTGATTTTGGAGGAATGGTTTGAGTATGGTGGAGACTTGAGAATATGGAGAATATGGAGAGCATTGAATGTGGTGGGGACTTAGGGTTGAATTGAATGTGAAGAGGTGGTAAAGAAAATTTGATTTGTTCTTATAACGGCAGAGGAGAGAAAAAGCAAAATGACTTGTACAGTACAACCTTATTTACTTTTTATTGTTACAGCTGTAATACACCGAGGCAGTCATGGTAAAGACTGACGTTAATATCTTTTATAGCGGGTAAAAGTTAATTTGGACTTAAATTTATCCATCAGCAGCAAACTTGGTTGCTGTGGATGAATAAGCCTATCCGCTGCAACTTTGGTTGCTGCGGAAGGTTAAGTTTGTCAGCAGCAGACTTGATTACTGCAGATAGATGCAATGATCTGCAGCAAGGATGTTGCTGCTGACAGCCTTAAAGCTGTTTGCAGGAAACTTGTTCCTTCTGATAAGTTAAAGCAGTCAGGGGCAAATTCTTTGCTGCTGAAAATTAGACATGTCAGCAGCCAAAAGGATGCTGCTGACTTATAACTTTTATTTACAGCAGAGGACATACATATTTACAGCAAAGGATAGACGCATTCAACTGAACCGATGATGATGCTTGGTGGTTTTTTTGCCTTCCATTGTTGAGTTGGTGGTTTTCCAGCTCTCTTTGCCTTTTCAGCAACAGACGTTGTATCTGAGGATTTTGGCTTAACAGCAGCAGATTTTGTTGCTGCTGATAGTTTTACTTGAGCAGCTGCAGACTTTGATGCTACCGAAGGCTTTCCTTTTGGTTGCTTGGGCTTTACTTGATCAGCAGCAGTTATTTTGGCTGCTTATGGTTTAAGAACAGACGTATGCCTAACCTTCTTCACCTTACTGATAGACTTTTGTATAATTAGGGTTGGAAGAAGAATTTGATTGAAAGGATTAAACTTACAATTTGCAGCAAAGTGATCTGATTCACCACAGATGATGCAAGATTGTAGAGGTTTTAACAACTGCACCCTTGGTGGAGAAAGAGAGTTTCTGAATTGAGTTGTCTTAGCTTCAAACCTTCTTACCTGTTTGTTCTTCTTTGTCTTCTCAAAAGCATGTTGCTTGAGGTTTTTTTGCTGTTGAAGGTAGTAGAAGCAGGTGCTGGCAGTGTGGTTATATTTTCCACAGACAAAACATGATTTTGCCAGTTTGTCCCTTGAAAGATAAACATAATCCTTTCTTTTGAAAAGGTCTTTGAAATTCCAAGGGTGAGCTTTGTTGTGCTCAAAAGTAGCTTCTTCCAATGTCTTTTGAACATATGGAACCCTCTCTCCAGGCGCATGACATATGTCAAACACCTTCCTTGGCTGGACTGAAGTTGAGGACTGGCCCTTTTTAGTATTTAGCTTCCTACCTTCTGGGAGATAGCTAATTTTGATTTGTCTGAATGGTGTAGGAACTGGTACTGAAATGGATGGTACTGGTGCTGAATGGATAATGGGGACTTCATCTTTAGTCAGAATGACTTTAGGGGCAGGAGGAGATGAAGTAGTGGATTCTTGTACCAAATATGAAGCTTCACTTGTTTCAGTGGAGTCTGAGCAAGTTGAATCAGACTCTGATGAGGTAGTGCATTCTTGTACCAAAGGTTCATCCTTAGAAGGATCAAGATTTCTGTTGGCCATATCCAGATTTGCAAGATTGAAGCTTGGTTCATGGATGGCAATGTAGTCAGCAGGAGGTGCAACGGCTTGATATTGTTCAGCATGATACCCAGACCAGTTTTTACCTTTTCATGAATTTGAGCATCTAAAAGTCTTTGCAGCTTTTTAGATGCAAATTCATATTTGTCGACATGAACTTTTTGTTCTGCAAATTCTGCTCTGGTAGCTTTTAATCTGGCCAGTAGATCATCAATCTAAGTTTCAAGATTGGTTTGTTCATGTCTTAATGATGAAATCTCTTTCTTTAGGCAGTTAATTTTTTCTTTGTAACTGTCTTCGACCTTTTTGAATTCAGATTTCATTTGATGGAACTCTTCATTTTGATCTATGAGGTTTTGATTATGCTTTCTGTAGCCTAAAACCTTATCAATGCAGGCTTGGGAACATAGATGTTCATATACCTGAGGCGGTATTTCAGTTGTATCTGCCATAAGGGCTTGGTTGTTGGTAGGCAGATCTTCATACTGAAAGCTCCAGTCGAACTCAGAAGTTCCAACAGTTGCACAGGCTGCAGTTCGAACTGGAGGAGTAGCTTGAGGATGGGTGATGATGGGAGGATAGTAGTTACTTGAACTAGGACCCGAGTGCTCAGAATGGAGGGCAGAGGAGGTGGTGGTGGATGTTGAGGCTGTTTGGTAGCTTGAGCTTCTTTCTTTTCCCTGAATCATCTCTAGCTCATAGGTTTTTAGCATTCCAAAGAGCTCAGTCATCTGGAGAGTCTTCAGATTCTCCGTTCTTCTGATTGACACTGTGTAAAGTGTCCAACAGCTTAGTAGAGACCCGATCAACTTCTTGAGAATATCTTCATTCTCTAGCTTCACCTTTGAGCACTGCAGCTCTCCTACAAGATAGGTAAATCTGTTGTATAAAACAGTTAGGGACTCACCTTCCTTCCAGACGAAGTTTTCGTACTGCTGCTTCAGGATGTCTTCAAAACCATTGCTTTGTGCCATTTTTGTTTTGTGATTTTGGGTGACTTGATCAAAGAGAGAGAGAGTTTAGAATAGAACCAGAAGTGATTAAACAAGTGTGAGTTTGTTTAATCTGAGCCAAAGCTCTGATACCACTTGTAGGATCATGAAATTACAAGATGGTTCTGTTCTTAGTTGAAGTTGGCGGACACAATAACAACTACACAAATGTAATCGAAACAGGCAGAAAGAATACTTTTAAGAACACTGTTGTATTAAGCTTTTGCAGATAAACGATTACAATTGAAAACTCAGTGAAAAAGCACACTTACAATGAAGTGTTTACACAGTATTTATACTAACTTAGAATCAAGACAGAACCTTGATTCTAAGGATCAGATCTAACACAGACCATTGATCTTTTATACAAAAGCTAATAATACACGTTAAAGCTAAACTAGCTAACTTTATTGAAGCGTTTTCTTTATTCATCATTGTTTGCATGCTTGGAGAAGAGCATTGTCGTCCGTCATTGGTTGCACCATTGAGGTTCCTTCGGCTTTGAGTGTGTCAGTCGCTTTTGAAGAAATTTGTCAGTGACGCTTTGCATTGATAGTCAGCTGCAACGATTTGTCTCCAAGGAACACAGCTATCAGCAGCAAGAATGAGAATGATGCTGCTGATAAGCCTATCAGCAGCAACTTGTGTTGAATGCTGCTGATAAGCCTATCAGCAGCAACATGTGTTGAATGCTGCTGAAAAGCCTATCAGCAGCATTTGTACTTAGAATAATTTAGTAGCAATCAGTCTTTGGTTCTACAAATTTTTTTTTGAATGCTGCTGATAAGATCATGCTTTATGTATATTGTGATCAATCAATTGCAACAATTGTAAGTAACCTAGTTTCATGTATAATGTAAACACATAAGTCTTATGTATAATCTAGTGTTATATAACTAGTAATCAAATAAGTTTCATGTGTAACGTGAACAACGTGGCATCATGTAACTCAATAGTTTCATATTCAATGAGATAAATCAAGTATTATGTACCAACCAACCAATTGTTATGTATCATGTGATCAATTTAGTATATGTATATTACAAACAACTATGTTTTATGTATTCTGTAATCAATCCAGAAGAACGTGTATTGCAAATAATCAAGTTTCATATAATATGTAATTAGTGTAGCATTGGATATATTGAAAATAACTAAGTTTCATGTATTATGTGATCGTGTTGTGCATATTGTGAACGCGCATACGTAAGTTATTGAATTTCGTGTGTGACGTATACCAAGGTATTATGTGATCGTGTTGTGACGTAAGTTATTGAATTTCGTGTGTGACGTATACCAAGGTATTACGTAAGTTATTGAATTTCGTGTATTATGTGATCGTGCATACTAAGTTTCATGTATTATGTGATCGTGTGTGACGTAAGTTTCATGTATTATGTGATCGAGTTTTGTATGTGATCAAGTGTTGCGGAGAATCGTGCTGTTTGGCGTTCATGTAAAATGTGATAGTTAGGTTCTAGCTCTTTAAATCTCGTTGAGTTTTGTAGGCATGGTTAAAGTTTACGCGAAATGGGTCGTCTCTTGAAGTGGCAAGTGAAAGATATCGAGGAGGTTCTGAAAACATTCATGGAAATGTGTTTACAAATACTGATCTTGGTTTGAAAGTAGGAAGTGGTAAATTGTTCTTGGTTGTAGATATATAAAGTAGTGAAACCATTGAGTTACATAATTTAAATAAGTAGACAGTTTATAGGAAAAACTTTTTAAGATTTTTAATTATTATAAGGAGAATATAATAGAGAATATTGTTAAGAGAAATTATTGGCTAATCAAGTAGTTGTACATTAATTTAGCCCGCTTTTAGAAATAATTACTTTAATGAGGAAAATCATACTTATTTATTAATTTGAAGTAATATTTATATAAAATAGGTTGTATTAAGTTCCCTTCCAAAGTGAAAATGTTTATGGGAAATTTATATTT
Source organism: Smallanthus sonchifolius (assembly GCA_023525975.1). NCBI lineage: Eukaryota > Viridiplantae > Streptophyta > Magnoliopsida > Asterales > Asteraceae > Smallanthus > Smallanthus sonchifolius. The sequence continues at coordinate 34,748,421 of CM042045.1, forward strand.
CCGATACTCTTTTAAAAGTTTGATAAACGTTTGATTTGGAAATAACGGGGTTGTTTAAATATAATAGAATGAGTTGTTTACGGATGAGATTGTCGGTAGTATACTAAATCGTGGTGAATGAAGAAGGTGATTCTTGGAGAATCTTGATTAAAATATGATGGTCGTAATGCACACTCAACGGGTCAAATCAATGAATAATAACTTTAGAGTTGGAAAATATAAAATTTATTAAATGCTGAAATGTTATACATTATTCAAAACTTAGGGAAATGGTTCTCAAACTGGAAATTTAAAGACAATTAATAGAAATTCCTTCTAACGTCTCTGGTAGCTTTCCACTGGAAGGAAGATAATCACCAAGATGAGCACCGCTATGGTCATTCGGGTAGCCGATCTGGCTTCAGCTCTAGCTGTTTCAGCGCGATTCTCAAGCATTTCTTTTTCGAGGATGGAAATTAACTCCTTTTGGTACGCTAATTGGTTCGCTAGGCTATCCATTCTTTCTCCTTGCAAGTTGTGCCTTATCTCGTGCTCCATCCTTTGCTTCTCAAACTCTGAGGTCCTTACATATTGGTGAATGTCATTGGTTGGAATTCCCATAACACTAGTGGGCGCCGTGGTATGCCTTACCCAAGGGTTAGGATGGTACGGGCCGGGCATTAGATATGGGTCTCTTAGTGGGGGTGATCTAGGTGTTCGAAGTCTTGGGCCGGTGTTCCTAGTCCAATCTACCCTTACATCAAACCTTGGCCTGGCAGCTGGGGGTGGTGGTGACCGATACACGGGTGACCTGATGTCTTCTTCCCAATCAGACTCTGCTCCAGGACGGTAAACCGGGGAGGGAGGAGAGTAGGAGTCCATGTCTGGTAGGAAACAATAAAAGGTTGTAAGTGATAATGAAATATGGAGTGTTAGACATAGGAGTTCTCATAAGTTTAGAGTTTGACTAGTCATAACAATTGCAACAATTGTAAGTAACCTAGTTTCATGTATAATGTAAACACATAAGTCTTATGTATAATCTAGTGTTATATAACTAGTAATCAAATAAGTTTCATGTGTAACGTGAACAACGTGGCATCATGTAACTCAATAGTTTCATATTAAATGAGATCAATCAAGTAGTATGTACCAACCAACCAATTGTTATGTATCATGTGATCAATTTAGTATATGTATATTACAAACAACTATGTTTTATGTATTCTGTAATCAATCCAGAAGAACGTGTATTGCAAATAATCAAGTTTCATATAATATGTGATTAGTGTAGCATTGGATATATTGAAAATAACTAAGTTTCATGTATTATGTGATCGTGTTGTGCATATTGTGAACGCGCATACGTAAGTAATTGAATTTCGAGTGTGACGTATACCAACGAGTTTTGTATGTGGTCAAGTGTTGCGGAGAATCGTGTTGTTTGGCGTTCATGTAAAATGTGATAGTTAGGTTCTAGCTCTTTAAATCTCGTTGAGTTTTGTAGGGATGGTTAACGTTTATGCGAAATGGGTCGTCTCTTGAAGTGGCAAGTGAAAGATATCGAGGAGGTTCTGAAAACATTCATGGAAATGTGTTTACAAATACTGATATTGGTTTGAAAGTAGGAAGTGGTAAATTGTTCTTGGTTGTAGATATATAAAGTAGTGAAACCATTGAGTTACATAATTTAAATAAGTAGACAGTTTATAGGAAAAACTTTTTAAGATTTTTAATTATTATAAGGAGAATATAATAGAGAATATTGTTAAGAGAAATTATTGGCTAATCAAGTAGTTGTACATTAATTTAGCCCGGTTTTAGAAATAATTACTTTAATGAGGAAAATCATACTTATTTATTAATTTGAAGTAATATTTATATAAAATAGGTTGTATTAAGTTCCCTTGCAAAGTGAAAATGTTTATGGGAAATTTATATTTCCGATACTCTTTTAAAAGTTTGATAAACGTTTGATTTGGAAATAACAGGGTTGTTTAAATCTAATAGGATGAGTTGTTTACGGATGAGATTGTCGGTAGTATACTAAATCATGGTGAATGAAGAAGGTGATTCTTGGAGAATCTTGATTAAAATATGATGGTTGTAATTCACACTCAACAGGTCAAATCAATTAATAATAACTTTAGAGTTGGAAAATATAAAATTTATTAAATGTTGAAATGTTACACATTATTCAAAACTTAGGGAAATGGTTCTCAAACTAGAAATCTAAAGACAATTAATAGAAATTCCTTCTAACGTCTCTGGTAGCTTTCCACTGGAAGGAAGATAATCACCAAGATGAGCACCGCTATGGTCATTTGGGTAGCCAATCTAGCTTTAGCTCTAGCTGTTTCAGCGCGATTCTCAAGCATTTCTTTTTCGAGGATGGAAATTAACTCCTTTTGGTACGCTAATTGGTTCGCTAGGCTATCCATTCTTTCTCCTTGCAAGTTGTGCCTTATCTCATGCTCCATCCTTTGCCTCTCAAACTCTGAGGTCCTTACATATTTGTGAATTTCATTGGTTGGAATTCCCATAACACTAGTGGGCGCCGTGGTATGCCTTACCCAAGGGTTAGGATGGTACGGGTCGGGCATTAGATATGGGTCTCTTAGTGGGGGTGATCTAGGTGTTCGAAGTCTTGGGCCGGTGTTCCTAGTCCAATCTACCCTTACATCAAACCTTGGCCTGGCAGCTAGGGGTGGTGGTGACCGATACATGGGTGACCTGATGTCTTCTTCCCAATCAGACTCTGCTCCAGGACGGTAAACCGGGGAGGGAGGAGGGTAGGAGTCCATGTCTGGCTGGAAACAATAAAAGGTTGTAAGTGATAATGAAATATGGAGTGTTAGACATAGGAGTTCTCATAAGTTTAGAGTTTGACTAGTCATAACACCGAGCCTTCACAATAGTATTTTAGAAATACACTTGACCTATAAGCAATGTATCCCTGAGGAGAATTCCCAGGAAAGAGGGGTGGGTCACTAGGACACCCTTAAGTACCCTGTCTTTTTCCTTGGCCAGAATTCCTCATGGGCCTACACACTCTTCCAGCCATCATGTACTAATAACACTATTGTTGGACTTATGGTTATGATGAGATTTGTTGTAAACTGGGCCTTGTGGCCCGAAAGTAAGGTTTATGCATTTCAGTGGGCTTCTCCTTCTTGGGGGATAAATGGGCTTTTTAATATTAATGGGTATTAGGCCCAATAGTTTAAGTCTTTGTTCACAAGAGGTGATGGTATCATGTATGTGAGGTCAAAGGTGTATGAAGAATTTGGTGTGTATGTGTGTATGTTAAACTTAGGATAGCACTTAATAAAACACATAGGTAGCAAATAGGTAATAATGAATGTAACATGGAGACACAGTCGTGCCAATCCAAGCGCGGTCGCGCCTAACACTCAGACCCGGTCGTACCCCTTGGCTAGACTTGGTCGTGCCTCAGAACCATAGACATGGTCGTGCCTGGCCCAGACACGGTCGTGCCTAGTGAACAGCCTTGTTATGTCTTCTGTTTGATCAACACAGTCGCGCCCTTGACCAGCGCGGTCGTGCCAACGATCGTGTGTGAGAAAACCCTTGTCAGAATGTTTGATTTTATATTTTCAAAACAATAAGTATTTAAATTAATTCTCGAATAAAAACAATTGATTTTATAAAAATTTATATTAACTTTATTTAAAAAGACCAAATTCTTAGTTCTAAATAAATAGAAGTTATTTATTATAACCTACAAAATTATATTTATATTTATCATTAAACTCTACACATAAATATTAGTTACACAACTTATTTACTCATCTTTATAAAAATAGCGTAAAGATTATTTATTAAATTTATATTTAATATAATACATCCACTATATTTTTATAACTAAATGAATAAGTTACATACCTTTATAAATAAAGAAATAAAGTAATAATTATTTATTTAATTTATATTTAAACAAAATTGGTTATTTATGCCACACTTAAAAAAACCGAATAATTACATTATTTTGTAACTAGAATAATTAAATAATAATTATTTGATTTAATTATTCAAATCCAAACCCTAATTTAAAAACATTTTAAACTTTTCATTTCAAATTGTTTTCATTGTATTCAACACCTACACAACCCTTATTCATAATTCGTCACAAACTCATTATATAATTCCTTATACTTATATCCATTGAAACCCTAGACTTTGAGTTAGACATTTTATTAATTCATGTTCACACGCAATACACTTTAGGTTAACGTTGTGTGTTACATGGATCACGATACTACCTAGTCTCTCGTGTTAGCTACGCCTTTGAATCATGTGAGTATTACATAGCCCCTTTTACTCTTTTACACTTTTGGGGTGAAACATTAACTCTATACAAACTATTGCTTACATTTACACAAACTACACAAGTACAAATCCTCTTTACATTCATGTGTACAAATTTGAGCTTTATGCTTGAGTGCTAACTTTTGTGAACAATTTATGTGCAATCATTAACTATTCAAGCCGACGGTAAACAATGGTAGATCTATTGAGTCAGACAAACCCACCCAGATTGGGGTGATTGTTACCGATAACACAATTTTGCATGCTAGTTACAAAGATTTGATTGTACTTGGTTACACAATAGCTGCTCTCCATAAATGCCTTATTTTATCATGTTATGTAAGGATTTGTTTATTCATAATCTATATGCTATCTATATACAAACATGTGTATGCTCACCAACTTTTTAGTTGACTTTATTTTATTCATGTTTCAGGTGCTAGTGAGTGAGTTTGATCAAGGCATGCTACACATAGGCTTTGGACTTAGTTAAATTTAAATAAAGACTATTATGTATTTCGTTTATGTACTTGTTTGAATTTGGTTGTGTTGAATTATTTGAAGTTAAATTTGATGATTAAAATATTGAAATCTAGTCAACCTTGTGCTCATGAAAAGTCTACATGTCCCGCCCCGACGTTTCCGCCGTCGGTTGGGGTGTGACAGATTGGTATCAGAGCCTTGGTTATAGGGAATTAGGTTATTAGACACTCTTGACCTAGACTATAACCTTAGGACACCCATACTATGCCATGCTATTACAAGTTACATGATTACTCCTTATGTGAATATTTTACATATTATACTAAGTAATTACACTACATGATACAATACTTAATAGTCTATGTGTCACACTACTCACTAACTTTCGTTCTTATGTTCATTGTTATCTGCATGCTACCTATTTAATTCATTTAAGTGCTATCCTAAGTTTCAACACACACTTATACACACTTAGTTCTTCATACATCCTTAATCTCACACACATAATGTCACCATCTCTCGTGATCAAAATCTAGACTATTGGGCCTAATTGGGCCTAATACCCATTAATAATAATCTAAGAATCCACTTACCCTCCAAGAAGAATAAGCCCGCTACAATAAAATAAACCTCACTTTCGGGCCTCAAAGCCCAGTCCACAACAATTCTCATCATAACCATGAGTCTAACAATAGTGTTATTAGTACATGATGGCTGGAAGAGTGTGTAGGCCCATGAGTAATTCTGGCCAAGGAAAGACAGGGTACTTAAGTGTGTCCTAGTGACCCACCCCTCTTTCCTGGGAATTCTCCTCAGGGATACACTACTTATAGGTCAAGTGTACTCCTAAAATACTATTTTGAAGACTCGGCGTTATGACTAGTCAAACTCTAAATCTATGAGAACTCCTATATTTGACACTCAGTATTTTATTATCGCTTACAACCTTTCCATTGTTTTCCTGCTAGGCATGGACTCCTACTCTCCTACCTCACCGATATACCGTCCTGAAGACGAGTCTGATTGGGAAGAAGACATCGGATCACCCGTGCATCGATCACCAACACCCGCAGCTGCTAGACCAAGGTTTGATGTAAGGGCAGATTGGATTAGGAACACCGGCCCAAGACTTCGAACACCTGGATCACCCGCACCCAGAAACCCGTATCAGGCACCCCATCTCCACGATCAGTTACCACCCCCACTAAGAGACCCATATCTAATTCCCGACCCGTACCTTCCCAACCCTTGGGTAAGGCATACCATGGCCCCCAATGGTGTTATGGGAATTCCAACCAATGACTTTCACCAATATGTAAGAACCTCATAATTTGAGAGACAAAGGATAGAGCAGGGGTAATGCACGACTTACAAGGACAAAGAATGGATAGCCTAGCAAACCAATTAGGGTACCAAAAGGAGTTAATCTCCATCCTCGAAAAAGAAATACTGGAGCATCACACGGAGACAGCTAGAGCTGAAGGCAGGTCGGCTACCCGAGTGACCATATCGGTGCTCATCTTGGTGATTATCTTCGTCCTAGTGGAAAGCTACCAGAGACGTTAGGAGAAATTTCTAATTATTATCTTTAAATTTTCGATTTGAGAACCATTTCCCTATGTTTTGAGTAATGTTTAACATTTCAGCATTTAATCAATTTTATATATTTCAACTCTAAAGTTATTATTTATGGGTTCGACCCGTTGAGTGTGAATCACACCCATCATATTTTCATCAAAATGTTCCAAGTATCACCTTCTTCATTCAATACGATTTAGTACGCTACCCACAATCTCCTTCGTAAATAAATCATCCTATTGTTGGATTTAAACAAACCTCGTTATCTTGTTCAAACAAAATGTTTATCAAACTTTTAGATAGTATCAAAAACATAAATTTTCCATAAAACTTTTCACCTGATAAGGAAACTTAATACAATCTATTTTATAAAAATATTATTTCGAATTGATAAATAATTATGATTTTCTTCATTAAAGTAAATATTTCTAAACCCTAGCTAAATTAGTATACGACTACTTGTTTAGCCAATAATTCCGCTTAAAAATATTCTCTTATTAATAGCTGAAAATTTAAATTAAAAGATTTTTCCCATAAACTGTCTATTTATTTAAATTATGTGACTCAATGGTTTCACTACTTTATATATATCTACAACCAAGAACAATTTACCACTTTCTATGTAACACCCCAAAGATAGTAAATAAGTAATTAATAATACGATAGAGATTTAAACGTTATAAAACGAAACAAGAACGGATGGGCTTGGGCTCGGCTCCAACGGGCCGATGGAAGCCCAGGTATATAAGGGGCAAGGCAGCCCACTTTCTCCACTTCACCTTCACTTCACCATCCTAGAGAGAGAAAGGAGAGCTCGGGTCTAGAGAGAGAAAGTAGACGGATCGACACGAGATTGAAGGAGCACGTTACAGCTGAGCTCGGGAGCAAAACCTCCGAATCAGAGTTCCAATCCAGGTAACGATTCAACCATAATCTGAGTTTTTGTTTGTTTTTGGGTTTCTCGGGGTTTAGCTAAATAGGAGACGTTTTTATGGATGAAACCTGATAATAAGCCTAGAACTAACATCTAGAATGAAAACCGCACGTTTTGATCAAAGAAAATTGTAAGATTGGCATGATCGGGTTAGCATGCAAGAATTTCAGATTTTTGGTCCACGAACCAGGTATTGCGTACTTACCAAGTGCGCAGGAGGAGATCCTGCGTACTTACCAAGTGCGCAAGAAGTATCCTCTGCGCACTTGTCAAGTGCGCATGAGCATGGTCCTGCGCACTTAGCAAGTGCGCAGGCAGCAGACAGCAGGCAGCATGCCGGTTAAGTAAAGTCAGTAAGTTTAGAATGATTTAACCATTAGAGTCGGGGTTGAGTCTAATGTGTATTTAACTACCTAATCCAGATCGGAAGTGACATTATTGGACCTTTGTTTAGGACAACCTAGAGAAGCTAATCAGGTGAGTTCTATGTGCCCCCTTCTATGTTATGTGCAAATCATTTTTTTAATGTTTTGGGGCTGAAGTGTATACACTAAATGAATAAATGCTATAAATGTCAATATGATCATAAGTATATATATATATATATATATATATATATATATATATATATATATATATATATATATATATATATATATATAAATACTTATATATGAAAACGAATTATGAACAAAGAATGAAACGTATGATTATAAAGAACGAATAAAAGAAGGACATAACGTAAATGAATGAAATCTTGCTATATATATATATATTGCATTTTATGAATGTATGTAAACATTATGAACCCTTCTTTGACAGCGGCTACTTCTGTAGACGGATGACCACGCGACTATTTTGTAACCGGGAATGATACGTTCCTTCGCAAGTAGGACGTACAAAAGGCATTAACGGACGGTCGAAGCAAATGCTAAAATAGTATAACAGTTGCATAAACAATAGTTCACGTGGGAAACGGATTCCCTAGGGCAAACGGATAAAAGGACGGACTACGACGGTAGGACGGTTAAGAGCGGACGGACAAAGGTTGCCTGACGGATTTAAGTTTCGACGGACGGTTAATGAAAAGGGCTATGACGGTAGTTCTCACTTCGATGTCTTTGTGACATTCGCGACAAGTATGATGGCTTGATCTCCCTTAAGATTATGGCCAATAACTGTTCTCCCCCCCCCCCCCCCAAAAGTAAGAATGTATGTACGTATGTATATACATGAAAATGAATGTATGTAAGAACAGTAAAGTAAAGAATTTGTAAAAGTATGAATATTACGTATGTTATGTACACGTATATATAAAGTATTCATGATAAGATAAGTATTATGTATGATTGTCCTTAAACTAGAACTCACCAGCGTTAGCTGACTTTTAGTATACATTCAGGTATCAAAGGAAAGGGTCGTGCGAAGGCGTGAAGGCTGCCCGTCATGTGACTAACATCCCACCTTAAGTTTTGTTTAGACAATGGTTAATGTTTTGAATGTTAAGACTTCCGCTGTAATGTACTCAAATGTTGAATGTTTTTAATCAAAAGTTCTCTAATTAATGACTATGTTTATGAGTAAATCCAACAAGTGAGATTACCCGGGAAAGGGGCTTTACAAGTTCGTATCAGAGCAATAGTTTGAGAGATTCAGACATCCCTAAATGTCTGGACTCAAGCTGATTATCTGACCAACGCACGGATGTCAGTCTGGGTAGCCAACGCCAACGCCAGCACAGTAAGTAAGTACTAAGGTTAATACACTTGGATAAGAATAGATACTCAAACCTAGAACCAATAGATGTCAATGTCATGACCAATTTGAAGAGTTTGGAACCCGAAAAGCAATGTAAATTTCTAATCACAAACCGGTCACTGTAATTAAAAATTTACCTTGTTCGTACTGTTCTAAGACTATGATCTGAGAGAATGAAATTGATGTATTCCCTTTATGACCATCAGGAAACTAGGAACTATGGCTGGAGGAGGAAGAACTGGACGCCGAGGCGGTCGCACTGGCCGAGTGGGTAGACCTCCATTGAATCGAATAAGTGAAGAGGAAGAGAGTGTGCACGCAGAACACACTGAGAGTGTGCACAAAACTAATGTGACCCCAACTGGGGACGGCAATCAAGGGCCTATACAGTTGGAACCCGAGGTTAGGGATGCTATTGCCCGCGAGGTTGTACTTACTCTGAAGAACTTATTGCCTGACCTACTATCTGAGGCAAGCAAAGCAAAGAAGAGGATGAAGGGAACAATGAAGAGAAAATTTATGACAGTGACGGGGATGAAGTAAGAGTGGCATCAAGCAATCGTGGGTGTACTTACAAAGGTTTCAAGGATGGAGACCCACCTAAGTTTGATGGTAACAAGGATTCAGTGGCTACGTTCGAATGGATTGAAAGGTAGAATGTCGTAATCAACATCAGCGAGTGTTGCCCGGACCAGGCTGTTAAGTATGTTGCTCATTCTTTCACCAATGAGGCACTAAGTTGGTGGAGGAACATTCAGAGGACAAAGTCGCCAAACGCTCTTGCCAGAATGACATGGGAAGACCTGAAGAAGCTAATAATCCAAAAGTTCTGCCCCCAAAATGAAATTGATCGAGTTGAAAACGAATTCCTGAACTTCAAGGCTGGCAGCAAGACGCACCGCCAGTATACTTCTAGGTACAATGAGCTAGCTCAACTGGTACCCCACATGGTGGAGACAGAAGAACGAATGATTAAGTACTATGTTAAGGGGCTGCCACAGCGGGTCCGTGTTCATGTAAAAGCTAACCTACCCTCGACCTTCGAGTCGGTAGTGAATCTGAGCGGAATCGTCTACGACGACTACGCCAATGAGGACCCGGCACCCGAGACACAAAAGAGGAAATGGGAGAACCCGCCTAGGAGCACTGGGAAAAGGAATGTAAACACTGAAGTTAAGAAGCCAAGAACAGAAGATAATGAAACCTGCAAGAAGTGTGAGAAGCGACATCTTGGCGAGTGCCGAATCGGCACCACCGTGTGCTACAAGTGCGGAAGGTCGGGGCACTTCTCAAGAGAATGCTTAAAGGATGTCAAGTGCCAAAGCTGTGGAAGATATGGGCACATGACCAGGGACTGCAGAAAAACCGGACAGTCTAGTTCAGGAAAAGAAAAAGAACAGGAACAGCCAAAGGCTAGGACTCGAGCCTATGCACTGACTGAGGAAGAAGCAAGAGGAAACCCTGATGTTGTGTCAGGTACGTTTCTAGTAAACGATGAAAATGCTGCTATTTTATTTGACTCTGGTGCTAGTAAAAGTTTTATATCCAATGCATTTAGTCGTAAACTAGGTTGCACTATCAACACCATAGTGAAGGCCTTTAGCGTACAAACTGCCGTTGGTAAAAATTCGGCAGTATTTCAAGTAACAGAGGATTGCATCATAGAAATAGAGGGTCATAAGTTCCCTTCTAGATTGTTCCTTCTTACCTTAGGAGGATTCGATATAGTATTGGGCATGGATTGGCTAGCTGCCAACGAAGCTCAAATCATATGTAAACGTAAGAGAATACACCTCAAAGCTCCTAGCGGCAGTCCAATTACGGTTTATGGGGATTGGAATTGCACGATGCCGAACATCATCTCGATGATCAAGGCCGAAAGTTACATGAGGCGCTGTTGCGAAGCTTATTTGGCATATGTTATTGATGATAGAAAGAAAATGAATGAACTTAAGAATGTACCCGTGGTGTGCAACTTTCCGGAAGTATTCCCTGAGGATCTACCTGGGTTACCACCCGATCGGGAAATAGAATTTTAGATTGACTTATTGCCAGGAGCTGAGCCCGTTGCCAAAGCTCCCTACCGATTGGCTCCGTCAGAAATGAAAGAATTGATGTCTCAACTAGAGGAACTAACAGAAAAAGGATTTATTAGACCGAGCATCTCACCGTGGGGCGCTCCGGTACTATTTGTAAAGAAGAAGGACGGCAACATGCGCATGTGCATTGACTACCGCGAGTTAAACAAGAGGACAGTAAAGAACAAATACCCACTGCCTAGAGTAGACGACCTTTTTGATCAACTGCAAGGTGCGAGTTGGTTCTCAAAGATCGATCTTAGGTCGGGTTACCATCAGTTGAAAGTAAGGGAAGAAGACGTACCAAAGACCGTGTTTCGCACGCGTTATGGGCATTATGAGTTTCTCGTGATGTCCTTCGGATTGACCAACGCACCAGCAGCGTTCATGGATTTGATGAATAGAGTATGTCGACCAATGTTGGATCGATCAGTGATAGTTTTTATAGACGACATACTGGTATATTCGAAAAGCGAGGGTGATCACCACTGTCACCTAAGAGAGGTTCTGGAGGTGCTAAAGCAGGAAAAGTTGTACGAAAAATTCTCCAAATACGCGTTCTGGCTTAGGGAAGTACAATTCCTAGGTCATGTAATAAACCCAAACGGAATCATGGTGGATCCTGCAAAGATCGAGACAGTAAAGGAATGGAACGTCCCAAAGACACCAACAGAGATACGAAGTTTTCTGGGATTGGCATGCTACTATCGAAGATTCATTCAAGATTTTTCAAGAATAGCCTTGCCACTTACTACGTTGACACGGAAGGAAGTGAAGTATGAATGGGGTCAAACCCAAAACAACGCGTTTTGGGGCATAATGTAGTGGATGAGAGGAGAACTCCACAGTTAAGCGTGCTCGGGTGGGAGTAATCCAGGGATGGGTGACCTCCTGGGAAGTTTTCACCCGGGCAACCAAAAACTTAAGGCACGACTAACCCAAACTCCAGTCTTGACTCTACCGGAGGGAAATGAGGACTTGGTAGTCTACACTGACGCTTCGGGGCAGGGTTTAGGTTGCGTACTTATGCAACGAGGAAAGGTAATTGCTTACGCCTCGCGACAACTAAAGATTCACGAGGTTAACTACCCAACACATGATCTAGAGTTAGCAGCAGTAGTTTTCGCGTTAAAAATATGGAGGCACTATCTGTATGGAGTCAAATGCACCATTTACTCCGATCACAAAAGCCTGAAGTACTTTTTCGAGCAAAAGGAATTAAACATGAGACAAAGAAGGTGGTTAGAGCTACTGAAGGACTATGACTGTGAGATATTGTACCATCCAGGCAAGGCAAACGTGGTGGCTGACGCTTTAAGCAGAAAGGAAGAATCGGAACCTATACGGATCAAAGCGTGTCAGCTGGTTATAACACCAGATTTGATGAGTGAAATATTAAAGGCACAAGATGAAGCACTATCAGAAAGAAATATAAAACGGGAAAGAATAGTAGGGCAACAAGGGAATTTACATGCAAATGCATATGGTGTACGAACTAGGTTTGGCCGGATGTGGATACCTAAGATTGGCGAGCTTAGAGCCAAAATACTCGATGAGGCCCATAAGTCTCGTTATTCTATCCACCCCGGGACAAACAAAGTGTATCAAGACTTGAAGAAAGAGTATTGGTGGCCGGGCATGAAGAATGATGTGACTGAGTACGTGAACAAGTGCTTGACGTGTTCACTAGTTAAGGTCGAGCACCAGAAACCATGCGGTAAAATGCAACCTTTACTAATACCGGAATGGAAGTGGGAGGAGATCACGATGGACTTCATTACCAAGCTACCGCGAACAGCTAAAGGCAATGATACCATTTGGGTGATCGTCGACCGCTTGACGAAAAGTGCTCACTTCTTACCAATAAGTGAGACTTCTTCGTCAGAAAGACTAGCAGAAATATTTATCAAGAAAATTATGAGCAGACATGGTATGCCAATGTCGATTGTGTCCGACAGGGATACTAGATTCACGTCAAGGTTTTGGAAGAAATTCAATGAAGCAATGGGCACTAGACTGAACATCAGCACCGCTTACCACCACCAAACCGATGGACAATCGAAAAGGACCATTCAGACCTTGGAGGACATGCTCCGGGCCTGTATCATTGACTTCGGTGGGAGCTGGGATAGCCATCTACCATTGGCAGAATTTTCATATAACAACAGCTATCACTCGACTATTGGCATGCCGCTATTCGAAATGTTGTATGGGAGGAAATGTAGGACCCCGGTTTGTTGCGGTGAAATTGGACAAAAGGACTTTGCAAGCCTCGAAGTGGTCAAAGCTACTTCTGAGAAATTTGATCAAATCAAAGCTAGAATGAAAGCCGCGAAGGACAGACAGAAATCGTACGCGGATAAGAGAAGGATGGAATTGGATTTTCAAGTAGGGGACATGGTACTGTTGAAGGTATCGCCATGGAAAGGAATCATCCGATTCAGAAAACGTGGCAAACTAAGTCCAAGGTTTGTCGGACCTTTTAAGATCTTAGCGAGAGTGGGTCAAGTTGCTTACAGACTCGACCTACCTGATGCGCTTAGCGAAATACACCCTACGTTCCACGTGTCGCACTTACGCAAGTGTCTAGCTGACGACGCGGCTCACATACCTTACAATGAGATCGAGGTGGATAACAGTCTGAATTATGTCGAGGAACCAATAGCCATCCTCGATAGAGCTGAAAAACGACTACGCAATAAGTCGATTCCTCTAGTCAAAATACAATGGAAGCACAGAAAAGGGTCAGAAGCTACGTGGGAAAAAGAAGACGAGATGAGGGGACTATATCCTCAATTATTTAACGTATAAGAAGTTTCGAGGACGAAACCTCTTTAAGGAGGGTAGACTTGTAACATCCCAAAGATAGTAAATAAGTAATTAATAATACGATAGAGATTTAAACGTCATAAAACGAAATAAGAACGGATGGGCTTAGGCTCGGCTCCAACGGGCCGATGGAAGCCCAGGTATATAAGGGGCAAGGCAGCCCACTTTCTCCACTTCACCTTCATTTCACCATCCTAGAGAGAGAAAGGAGAGCTCGGGTCTAGAGAGAGAAAGTCGACGGATCGACATGAGATTGAAGGAGCACGTTACAGCTGAGCTCGTGAGCAAAACCTCCGAATCAGAGTTCCAATCCAGGTAACGATTCAACCATAATCTGAGTTTTTGTTCGTTTTTGGGTTTCTTGGGTTTTAGCTAAATAGGAGACGTTTTTATGGATGAAACCTGATAATAAGCCTAGAACTAACATCTAGAATGAAAACCGCACGTTTTGATCAAAGAAAATTTTAAGATTGGCATGATCGAGTTAGCATGCAAGAATTTCGGATTTTTGGTCAAGGAACCAGGTATTGCGTACTTACCAAGTGCGCAAGAAGGACTTCCTGCGTACTTACCAAGTACGCAGGAGGAGATCCTGCGTACTTACCAAGTGTGCAAGAAGTATCCTCTGCGCACTTGTCAAGTGCGCATGAGCAAGGTCCTGCGCACTTAGCAAGTGCGTAGGCAGCAGACAGCAGGCAGCAGGCCGGTTAAGTAAAGTCAGTAAGTTTAGAATGATTTAACCATTAGAGTCGGGGTTGAGTCTAATGTGTATTTAACTACCTAATCCAGATTGGAAGTGACATTATTGGACCTTTGTTTAGGACAACCTAGAGAAGCTTATCAGGTGAGTTCTATGTGCCCCCTTCTATGTTATGTGCAAATCATTTTTTTAATGTTTTAGGGCTGAAGTGTATACACTAAATGAATAAATGCTATAAATGTCAATATGATCATACGTATATATATATATAAATACTTATATATGAAAACGAATTATGAACAAAGAATGAAACGTATGATTATAAAGAACGAATAAAAGAAGGACATAACGTAAATGAATGAAATCTTGCTATATATATATATTTATTGCATGTTATGAATGTATGTAAACGTTATGAACCCTTCTTTGACAACGGCTACTTCTGTAAACGGACGACCACGCGACTATTTTGTAACCGGGAATGATACGTTCCTTCGCAAGTAGGACGTACATAAGGCATTAACGGATGATCGAAGCAAATGCTAAAATAGTATAACGGTTGCATAAACAATAGTTCGCGTGGGAAACGGATGCCCTAGGGCAAACGGATAAAAGGACGGACTACGACGGTAGGACGGTTAAGAGCGGACGGACAAAGGTTGCCGGACGGATTTAAGTTTCGACGGACGGTTTTCTAGAGCCGGACGGTTAATGAAAAGGGCTACGACGGTAGTTCTTACTGCGATGTCTTTGTGACATTCGCGGCAAGTATGATGGGTTGATCTACCTTAAGATTATGGCCAATAACTGTTCTCCCCCCCCCCCAAAGTAAGAATGTATGTACGTATGTATATACATGAAAATGAATGTATGTGAGAACAGTAAAGTAAAGAATATGTAAAAGTACGAATATTACGTATGTTATGTACACATATATATAAAGTATTCATGATAAGATAAGTATTATGTATGATTGTTCTTAAACTAGAACTCACCAGCGTTAGCTGACTTTTAATATACATTTCAGGTATCAAAGGAAAGGGTCGTGCAAAGGCGTGAAGGTTGCCCAGCATGTGACTGACATCCCACCTTATGTTTTGTTTAGACAATGGTTAATGTTTTGAATGTTAAGACTTCCGCTGTAATGTACTCAAATGTTGAATGTTTTTAATCAAAAGTTCTCTAATTAATGACTATGTTTATGAGTAAATCCAACAAGTGAGGTTACCCGGGAAAGGGGCTTTACATTCTATTTTCAAACAAAGATCAGTATTTGTAAACACATTCCCCGAATGTTTTCAGAACCTCCTCGCTACCTTTCGCTTGTCGCTTCAAGAGATGATCCTTACCGCGTAGACGTTAACCCTCCCCATCAACCTCAATGAGATTTAAGAGCTAGAACCTAACTACCACATTATACAAGAAAGCCAAACAACACGCTTGTCCGCAACACTCGATCACATACAAAACCCGTTAGTATACATCACACACGAAGATCAATAACTTACGTATGCACGTTCACAATAAACCCAACGCAACCACATGGTACATGAAACTAAATTATTCTCAGTATATCCAATGCTACACAAATTACATAATACATGAAATTAGTTTGTCTACAAATCACAATTTACTAGATTGATCACATAACACACGGAACATGTTTATTTGCAATACACATGCTACTGGATTGAGCACATAATACACGAAACTTAGTTGTTTGCAATATACATTATGCATAACAATTGTTTGATTGGTACATAATTCTAGATTGACCACATGAAACCCATTTGGTTACAAGGTACATTATACTAAATTATGCACATTATGCAATATACATGATACTAAATTGTTCATATTACACATAAAAGATATTTATTTACAAAATACATGATGCTAAGTTACCAACACCATACATGAACTTCATTTCCTACAATACACATGTAAGGCCCTTTCCGGGTAACCTCACTTGTTGGATTTACTCATAAACATAGTCATGAATACTGAACTTTAAATTTAAAACATTCATCATTCAATTACATATCATTCGTCATTCAATTACATAACATAACATAACTTGACAGCGGAAGTCTTAACACATGTATTAAAGTGGGATGTCAGTCTTGTGTCGGGTAACCTTCACGCCATCGCACGACCTTTTCTTCCTTTACCTGAAATGTATACTAAAAGTCAGCTAACGCTGGTGAGTTCTAGTTTAAAGACAATCATACATAATATTTACCTTATCATGAATATAATGTATATATATATATATTCATACTTTTAAATATTCTTTACTTTACTGTTCTCACATAACATTCATTGAGGGTATATACGTATGTACATACATACTTTCTTTTTGAGAGAACACTTATTGGTCACAATCTTAAGGGAGATCAACCCGTCATACTTGTCGCGAATGTCACGAAGACATCGCTGTCAGAACTACCGTCGTAGCCCATTTCATTACCGTTCGGCTCTAGAAAACCGTCCGTCATTCATTAATCCGTCCGGCAACCTTTGTCCGTCCGCTCTTAAACCGTCCTACCGTCGTAGTCCGTGATTTTGTCCGTCTGCCCTAGGGCATCCGTTTCCCACACGACCATTATGTATGCAACCGTTCTACTTTAGTTAAGGCATTTGCTTCGACCGTCCATTAATACCTTTTCATACGTCCTAGCTTGCGAAGGAACGTTTTTGTCCCGGTTGCAAAATAGTCACATGGTCGTCCGTCTACCGAAGTAGCCATTGTCATAGAAGGGTTTATAACGTTTACATTCATTCATAACTTGCAATATATATGTAATATAAAGCAAGATTGCATTCTTTTACGTTATGTCCTTCTTTCATTCATTCTTTAAAATCATACGCTTCTTTCTTTATTCAAAATTCATTTTCATATATAAGTATTTATATATATACGTATGATCACATTGACATTTATAACATTTAATCATTTAGTGTATACACTTCAGCCCCAAAACATTTAAAATGATTTGCACATAACATAGAAGGGGGCACATAGAACTCACCTGATGAGTAGTTTCTGAGATACACTTAGCTGGTTACTGAGTGTCACTAATGTCACTCACAATCTGTATAATAAGGTCATACAGATTTGTTCTAGGGAATGGGTATTTGTTCTTTACTGTCCTCTTGTTCAATTCACGGTAGTCAATGCACATGCGCATGCTGCCGTCTTTCTTCTTTACGAATAGTACCGGAGCGCCCCATGGTGAAATGCTCGGTCTAATAAATCCTTTTTCTGTTAATTCCTGTAGTTGAGACATCAATTCTTTCATTTCTGACGGAGCCAATCGGTAGGGGGCTTTGGCAACGGGCTCAGCTCCTGGCAGTAAGTCAATCTGAAATTCTATTTCCCGATCGGGTGGCAACCCAGGTAGATCCTCAGGGAATACTTCCGGAAAGCTGCACACCACGGGTACATCCTTGAGTTCTTTCATTTTCATTCTATCGTCAATTACATATGCCAGATAAGCTTCGCAACCGCGCCTCATGTAACTTTCGGCCTTCATCATCGAGATGACGTTCGGCATCGTGCAATTCGAATCCCCATAAACCGTAATTGGACTACCGTTAGGAGCTTTGAGGTGTATCCTCTTACGTTTACATATGATCTGAGCTTCGTTGGCAGCTAGCCAATCCATGCCCAATACTATATCGAATCCTCCTAAGGTGAGAAGGAACATTCTAGAAGGAAACTTATGTCCCTCTATTTCTATGACGCAATCCTCTGTTACTTGGAATACTGCCGAATTTTTACCAACGGCAGTTTGTACGCTAAAGGCCTTTACTATGGTGTTGATAGTGCAATCCAGTTTACGACTAAATGCATTTGATATGAAGCTTTTACTAGCACCAGAATCAAATAAAATAGCAGCACATTCATCATTAACTAGAAACGTACCTGACACGACATCAGGATTTCCCCTTGCTTCTTCCTCAGTTAAGGCATAGGCCCGAGTCCTAGCATGCGGCTGTTCCTTTTCCCTCTCTTTTCCCGAACCAGATTGGCCGGCCTTCCTGCAGTTCTTTGTCAGATGTCCAAAAAATCCACATACTTGACATTTGACGTCCTTCAAACAATCTCGGGAGTAGTGCCCTGACCTCCTGCACTTATAACACACGGTGGTGCCGATTCGACACTCGCCCAGATGTTGCTTTCCACATCTTTTGCATGTTTCATATCCGTCCATCCTTGGTTTCTTAATTTCAGTTGTTTCTTTCCCTTTTCCGGTGCCTCTAGACGGGGTCTCCCACTTTCTCTTTTGTGTCTCAGGTGCCGGGTCTTCATTGGCATAATCGTCGTAGACGATTCCAGACAGGTTGAGTACCGACTCGAAGGTCGAGGGTAGGTTGGCTTTTACATGGACACGGACCCTTTGCGGCAGACCCTTGACATAGTATTTGATCATACGTTCTTCGGTTTCCACCAAGTGTGGTACCAGTTGGGCCAGCTCGTTGAATCTTGAAGTATACTGGCGATGAGTCTTGTTGCCAGCCTTAAAGTTTAGGAACTCGTTCTCCACACGATCAATCTCATTCTGTGGGCAGAACTTTTGGATTACGAGCTTCTTCAGGTCTTCCCATGTCATTCTGGCAATAGCATTTGGCGACTTTGTTCTTTGAATGTTTCTCCACCAACCTAGTGCTTCATTGGTGAAAGAATGAGCAACATATTTAACCGCCTGGTCCGGTCGGCACTCGCTGATGTTGATTACAACGTTCATCCTCTCAATCCATTCGAAAGTAGCCACCGAATCCTTGGTTCCATCAAACTTAGGTGGGTCTCCATCCTTGAAACCTTTGTAAGTACACCCACGATTGCTTGATGCCACTTTTACTTCATCCCCGTCACTGTCATAAATTTTCTCTTCATTGTTCCCATCATCCTCTTCTTTGCTTTTCTTTAGTGCCTCAGATAATAGGTCAGGCAATATGTTCTTCAGAGTAAGTACAACCTCGCGGGCAATAGCATCCCTAACCTCGGGTTCCAACTGTATAGGCCCTTGATTATCGTCCCCGGTTGGGGACACATTAGTTTCGTGCACACTCTCAGTGTGTTCTGCGTGCACATCTCTTCCTCTTCACTTCTTCGATTCAATGGAGGTCTACCCACTCGGCCAATGCGACCGCCTCGGCGTCCAGTTCTTCCTCCTCCAGCCATAGTTACTAGTTTTCCTGATGGTCATAAAGGGAATACATCAATTTCATTCTCTCAGATCATAGTCTTAGAACAGTACGAACAAGGTAAATTTTTAATTACAGGGACCGGTTTGTGATTAGAAATTTACATTGCTTTTCGGGTTCCATACTCTTCAAATTGGTCATGACATTGACATCTATTGGTTCTAGGTTTGAGTATCTATTCTTATCCAAGTGTATTAACCTTAGTACTTACTTACTGTGCTGGCGTTGGCGTTGGTTACCCATGACTGACATCCGTGCGTTGGTCCCATAATCAGTTTGAGTCCAGACATTTAGGGATGTCTGAATCTCTCAAACTATTGCTCTGATACCAACTTGTAAGGCCCCTTTCCGGGTAACCTCACTTGTTGGATTTACTCATAAACATAGTCATGAATAGTGAACTTTAAATTAAAAACATTCATCATTCAATTACATATCATTCGTCATTCAATTACATAACATAACATAACTTGACAGCGGAAGTCTTAACACATGTATTAAAGTGGGATGTCAGTCTTGTGCCAGGTAACCTTCACGCCATCGCACGACCTTTTCTTCCTTTACCTGAAATGTATACTAAAAGTCAGCTAACGCTGGTGAGTTCTAGATTAAAGACAATCATACATAATATTTACCTTATCATGAATATAATGTATATATATATATATATATATTCATACTTTTAAATATTCTTTACTTTACTGTTCTCACATAACATTCATTGAGGGTATATACGTATGTACATACATACTTTCGTTTTGAGAGAACACTTATTGGCCACAATCTTAAGTGAGATCAACCCGTCATACTTGTCGCGAATGTCACGAAGACATCGCTGTCAGAACTACCATCGTAGCCCATTTCATTACCGTCCGGCTCTAGAAAACCGTCCGTCATTCATTAATCCGTCCGGCAACCTTTGGCCGTCCGCTCTTAAACCGTCCTATCGTCGTAGTCCGTCATTTTGTCCGTCTGCCCTAGGGCATCCGTTTCCCACGCGACCATTATGTATGCAACCGTTCTACTTTAGTTAAGGCATTTGCTTCTACCGTCCATTAATACCTTTTCATACGTCCTAGCTTGCGAAGGAACGTTTTTGTCCCGGTTGCAAAATAGTCACATGGTCGTCCGTCTACCGAAGTAGCCGTTGTCATAGAAGGGTTTATAACGTTTATATTCATTCATAACATGCAATATATATGTAATATAAAGCAAGATTTCATTCTTTTACGTTATGTCCTTCTTTCATTCATTCTTTAAAATCATACGCTTCTTTCTTTATTCATAATTCATTTTCATATATAAGTATTTATATATATACGTATGATCACATTGACATTTATAACATTTAATCATTTAGTGTATACACTTCAGCCCCAAAACATTTAAAATGATTTGCACATAACATAGAAGGGGGCACATAGAACTCACCTGATGAGTAGTTCTGAGATACACTTAGCTGGTTACTGAGCGTCACTAATGTCACTCACAATCTGTATAATAAGGTCATACACGTAAGGTAGTGCTCACTAGACATTACTATGCTTGAACCTAGTAGTTTCGATGGATTTGCTTATATCGAAACTTGGTAGTTTCGATAGGTTGCTTATATCAAAACTTGGTAGTTTCGATAGGTTGCTTATGTCGAAACTTGGTAGTTTCGATAGGTTGCTTATGTCGAAACTTGGTAGTTTCGATAAGTAACTTAGGTGTAATCTTAGCTTCGGATCGTGGGCTCATATCGAAACTATGGTAGTTTCGATGGGTCTGCACGTATCGAAACTGGGTAGTTTCGATGGGTCTGTACATATCGAAACTATGTAGTTTCGATGGTTCTGCACATATCGAAACTGGGTAGTTTCGATGGGTCTGTACCTATCGAAACTATGTAGTTTCGATGGTTTTGCACATATCGAAACTGGGTAGTTTCGATGGTTCTGCACATATCGAAACTAAGTAGTTTCGATAGGTCTGCACAGATCGTCTTCCCCAAAAATCCGAAGTTTTTGCATGCGCGTCTGATCGAGTCAATATCTCATTTTTCTTGGATCAAAACGTTCGGTTTTCATTCTAGATGCTAAGCCTAAGTTCATTTTCAAGTTTCATCCGCAAAATCGTTATCTTTTTAGCCAAAACCCGAAAATCCTAAAAAGTCATAAAAACTCAGATTATGATCGAACGCTTACCTGGATTGGATTTCTGATTCGGAGAAGATGGTCACGAGCACAGCTGTAACGTGCTCCTCCAATCTCGTGACGATCCGTCGACTTTCTCTCTCTAGACCCGAGCTCTCCTTTCTCTCTCTAGAAGCTGCGTGAGTGTGAAATGAGTAGGGAAGAGGGCTGCCTTGCCTTATATATATACCTGGGCTTCACTCGGCCCATTGAAGCCGAGCCCAAGCCCGCTCCCTTTTATTTAAATATTCCGACTAAATCACCGGTCTCGCTATATTTATTCGTTTTATTATTTTTTTGGGATGTTACAACACATGATACTATGTTGCTTACATTCCACATGAGAACTTATTGATTTACAAAATACATGACACTAAGTTGTCGACACCATACATGAACTTCATTTTCTACAATACACATGATACTATGTTGTTTACATTCCACATGGGAGCTTAATGATTTACAAAATATATGACGCTAAATTGTTCACGCTACACATGAGACCTATTTGATTACGAGCTACGTGACACTAGATCATACATAAGACTTGTGTGTTTACTTTATACATGAAACAAAATTTGTTTACAATTATTGCAATTGATTGATTTCATTATACACAAGACATGGTCATGCACTTTTGTTCACCAAAGTTGAAGACCATAATACATTGAAACGACTCGGGGTTTGACGTATTCTTGTTCAAACACGAGCAAACTAAGAAACTTTAAGTTATACTACTCTTTAGTTGCGAACTAACCTGATTAAGGACATAGTTACTTGCTAGGGACTTTTATGTGAAAACAATGGACATGAACGGAGTGAAAGTTATGCCCCCTTGACCCGCACACAACGGAAAGATCTACACGGACCATGCGATGATTTGAGTAATTACGGGTGCACGCGGAATTATGAAAATCAGCGCATGGAAAGCATAGTGAAATTTTGTCGTGTGTTGTGACCTAAAACTTATCATGATATGTAACAACGAAACTAATGTGATATGACAAGGGCATGGTGGATACGCCGATGGTACTTCCTATATGTAAGTGTCCTATAATATTATCAGAAGTAGCGTTGCTCATGTCACGTGAAGTTTTGACCCAGACTAATGTTTGTGAAATCTTTTACCCGCTGCCAAATTTAAGTATATTAGACTACATCTTACACAAACCCTAATTATCAAGAACCCATCAAATTCATTCCAAGTAATGCATTCCACCTTTAGAATCCAAATTATTATTTGACGATCTCCTCCTTAAGTTCATTTCAAAACTAAATTCATTATCATCATTCATATCCGACCTTGAGTATCAGGCCTAAGCTATGTCAACGGTTACACTTCCCAAGATCTAACAGTCAAAACTCACCGAGAATCCAAAACTCTCACCTCTTGCCTGATTTAATAGCCCCCATTAGTTAAATTTCGGGACAAAATTCCCTTAACATGGGAAGACTGTAACATCTCTGATTTTTCGACCCTATTTTAATTTATTTTACTTAATAAAATAACAACACTACATTAAATCCTATACTTTTTCAAACCTATGCCTCATTAATTGTTAGCTGAACGTATTTTAATTCAAAGTTTTAGAACTCATAATCACGTGGTAACACCTCCTAGAGTTAACTCAGTTAGTAATCCTGTTAGGTGTTCTGTTAAATCCTAACCAAGCTAATTCTGTCAAAGCTGAAGTTGCAAGGGCTGATTTTGTAAATAACCAGAAACCCTAATAGGCACGGTCGCGCCTTGTTTTGGCACTGTCGCGCCAAGTGCCTTGGCAAGGTCGCGCCTCTTATGGGCACGGTCGCGCCTTTCGTCAGTTAAAACGTAAATACAATCTTTAATCACCGTGACGTTCGAATTCGTAACCGTTCCACTCGTCCCTACTATTAACAAACACAATTAAGTCTTTTAATCATCGTATTTACAACAAATAAACTCAATTGTGTCGATTCATCTCATAACCGTCAAATTCTTTCATGAGACCATCGAATCCACCATTCTGATTGCAATTATCCCAAGCAAATTATCGATCCTCTCTGAAGCTCCCGAAAACATTGATTTAGCCGGAGTTGCAGCAAAGGGCACCGGAGATCAAATCCGTCGTCGCCGAAACAAGTTCCTACCGTACTTTATCAATACATCATCCTTCTAGGTAATTGAAACCTCCTACACTTTCTTTTTAGTCTATAGATCAAAAGCCCCAACCTAATTTGGGCTTACAATAGCTAATTTAACACGAACCCGAATCTAAGGTTCATTCTAAAATGGTTTAATCGAATCCTACTTTGGACATGTTTTAAATGCAATTAACCTATACCAATAGACTAGTAATCACCTAATGGATGAAAGCCCTATGATTTCCAACATTAACATCATAAGATTTAAGCAATTCGTTTCTGTTTTGGAACAGACACGGTCGCGCTAATCTCCTAGCGCAGTCGTACCCCATGGAGACACAGTCGTGCCAATCCAAGCGCGGTCGTGCCTCACACTCAGACCCAGTCGTACCCCTTGGCTAGACTTGGTCGTGCCTCAGAACCATAGACACGGTGTGCCTGGCCCAGGCACTGTCGTGCCTAGTGAACAGCCTTGTTGTGTCTTCTGTTTGATCATCACAGTCGCGCCATTGACCAGCGCGGTCGCGCCAACGGTCGTGTGTGAGAAAACCCTTGTCAGAATGTTTGATTTTATATTTTCACAACAATAAGTATTTAAATTAATTCTCGAATAAAAACAATTGATTTTATAAAAAATTATATTAACTTTATTTAAAAAGACCAAATTCTTAGTTCTAAATAAATAGAAGTTATTTATTATAACCTACAAAATCAAATTTATATTTATCATTAAACTCTACACATAAATATTAGTTACACAACTTATTTACTCATCTTTATAAAAATAGCGTAAAGATTATTTATTAAATTTATATTTAATATAATACACCCACTATATTTTTATAACTAAATGAATAAGTTACATACCTTATAAATAAAGAAATAAAGTAATAATTATTTATTTAATTTATATTTAAACAAAATTGGTTATTTAGGCCACACTTAAATAAACCGAATAATTACACTATTTTGTAACTATAATAATTAAATAATAATTATTTGATTTAATTATTCAAATCCAAACCCTAATTTAAAAACATTTTAAACTTTTCATTTCAAATTGTTTTCATTGTATTCAACACCTACACAACCCTTTTTCATAATTCGTCATGAACTCATTATATAATTCCTTATACTCATATCTATTGAAACCCTAGACTTTGAGTTAGACATTTTATTAATTCATGTTCACACGCAATACACTTTAGGTTAACGTTGTGCGTTACAAGGATCACGATACTACCTAGTCTTTCGTGTTAGATACGCCTTTGAATCATGTGAGTATTACATAGCCCCTTTTACCTTTTTACACTTTGGGGGTGAAACATGAACTCTATACAAACTATTGCTTACATTTACACAAACTGCACAAGTACAAATCCTCTTTACATTCATGTGTACAAATTTGAGCTTTATGCTTGAGTGCTAGGTGTGCTAACTTTTGTGAACAATTTATGTGCAATCATTAACTTCAAGCCGATGGTAAACAATGGTAGATCTATTGAGTCAGACAAACCCACTCAGATTGGGGTGATTGTTACCGGCAACACAATTTTGCATGCTAGTTACAAAGATTTGATTGTACTTGGTTACACAATAGCTGCTCTTCATAAATGCCTTATTTTATCATGTTATGTAAGGATTTGTTTATTCATAATCTATATGCTATCTATATACAAACCTGTGTATGCTCACCAACTTTTTAGTTGACTTTATTTTATTCATGTTTCAGGTGCTAGTGAGTGAGTTTGATCAAGGCATGCTACACATAGGCTTTGGACTTAGTTAAATTTAAATAAAGACTATTATGTATTTTGTTTATGTACTTGTTTGAATTTGGTTGTGTTGAATTATTTGAAGTTAAATTTGATGATTAAAATATTGAAATCTAGTCAACCTTGTGCTCTTGAACAGTCTACATGTCCCGCCTCGACGTTTCCGCCTTCGGTTGGGGTGTGACAACTTTGTAAAACTCTTTCCAAAACATTGTGTGTGACATATTCTCCCCCTTGAGCATCAAGTCGTTGAATCAAATAGATTTCTCAGTTATCAACAACTCTTTACTCTTGCAGATGTCATTCCCTGTCATGTGCTTAGAACCACCACTATCAACAACCAAAATGGTATTAATAGTCCCTCTTGGTAAATCCTGCACTTCTAAAAAAAAACTTTAATTTGAAATTGGGACCCAAGCCATGGTAGTCATGGGTCGTCCATCTGTATCAAAATAATAAACCTCACTCCATTCACAATCGAATCTCTCATCAATTTTCGGTGATTGCTCCGATGAGTCAGAAACAGAAACTTTAGATTTCCAAACATACTTCTTTTCATTAAGTTCTTTTTGCTTAAAATGTGAAGTGTTTGAACATTTTCTTTCATTTGAAAATTGATTTGATTGTGAAAACTCTTGTTGTTCTAAAAGTTTTCTCAATCTTCTGTTTCTCCTCCGTCTTTGAGGTCTAGAAAGCCTAACCTCGTATTTTGAATTACCCTTTGGTGTATCATGAGATTTAACCACATTTGGGTTAACATAAGGCTTACCAGGAGTTCTTACCCTTTCTGGAGTAATATGTCGGTTACCTTTGGCATTGTGAGGACAATCGATCTTAATGTGACCACAAGACCACAGTAAAAGCAAGATCTCTTCTCACTATATTCTCTCATATAAGGAATCTTCACATGATAAGATGCACTTGAAGAAGATTCTCTTACATGAACTTCTTTTTGCTTTTTTTCTCTAGAACTCTAGATTTTGCTATAGGTTTTGATTCAGGCTTCATCTTCTCAGGAAATACATGCTTCTTCCCTTTATTTTTGTAAGGACAGTTCACCACAATGTGTCCAATCTCATTACAATGAAAGCATGTACGTCTGCCTTTATAATCCCTGACATATGGAACTCTCCTTGAATTTGAAGAACTTCCAAATGTATAATTTCTAGATGAATTAGAATCAACATTTGAGTCTTCTTTCTTAACCTCTTTCGGTATCCCCTCTACCTTAGCTTCATCAAAATATTCATCATCACTCTCATCAGAATACACCATATCTTCACCTGTGACTGGATTCACCTTCAACACAGTCTTAGGATCTAAATCCTCATCTTTATAATCTCAGGTGTAACAGAATAATTTCCGTTGAATGGTGGAGGAACATAACCAATACCATTAGTTCCCTTCCTCTCTTTAGTATTATTATGATAATGTCGTATAAGAATGATGAACTTCCAAAGCTTTCTAACTTTCTATGCAATCTGATTACCTCTGCTTTAGATTCAGCTAGTTCCTTATCTTTCTCAACAAGATCATTATTTCTTTTCTCAATTTCTGCAAAGGACATATCCAGGTGATATGCCTGCTCTTTGATCTTCAAAGTCAGAGAACTTATATCTTCAGTGATTCTATTCTTTCAATACACACATTCTCATTATCCTTTAATTTCTGGTTTACCGTGTTCATCGATTTCATATCACAAATGAGGTTTACGTTATCATCCATAACCCTCATCATTTTATCCTTTACTGAAATACAGTTAGAACAAAAAGTTTCTGAGTTAGAAACTACCTCAGCTTTTACTTCTGAAGAAGATGCACCAGGAGCCATGAACACGTCATCATCAGCTTCACCCTTTTTATCGATAATGACAGGCTCTGTATCAATTTTTGATTCACTCATATCATCTTCAACTGTCTGAAAACTTTCTTCACTCATCACATCAGTCTCAATAGATTGAGTACTTTCACCAGAACGAATACTCTCACTATCAGTTAAATCTGCAGAAGAATCACTTTGAGAATAACTCGGCTTCTCCAATACTTCTTTGATCAAGACCACAAACGCTTGAGAAGTTGCTTCACCCTTTTTCTTCAATGCTTCCTATAGATCTCTTGAAGTTGGACACTTCCCGAGACTATGAATGATTTCTTTTGGTAAAGACATTGTTAAAGTTTCACACGTTTTCATCTCTCGATCAAACTTCTACTTTTCTACTTTAGTAAGAGCTGTCACTGGTTTAGGAACATCACGAAATTCTAGAAAATCAAAAGCATGATGCACATATCCTTCTGATATTGGTCTCCAAAAATTTTCATCGGTTTCTGATACGAACTGTTTGAATCGGACTTTCCAGCTACTGTAATCTGATATGAACAAAAGCCTCGGTGGCATAATTTCAATCTCATTATCATCACATGAAATTGACATTTTGAAATTTTTGAGAAAATATCCGGAAAAAATTTCCCGCCAAAATACTCTTTTTTAAAATTTCAAAAATGATATAAACCAACCATATAAGTTTTCCCTAAAAAATTTGAACAAGAAAAAATACTTTTTTTTTAAGAACACTAGCGAACTAGATAAGTTCGCCTGATACTACACTAGCGAACTTAATAAGTTCGCCTGAACTTCACTGAGCGAACTTAACCCCAAGCAAACTTGACCCCAAGCGAACTTGTTAAGTTCGCCTGATCTTCACCGAGCGAACTTATTAAGTTCGCCTCCCTAAGTTCGCCTGCAACTGAATCAGTAAGTTCGCTTGCTTCAGCAGAATCAAACTCAAGAACAGCTTCAACCCAAAAACATGAACAACAATTTACCAAAAATCTTCATATCTCACTGATTTAAAGGAATTAGACAAAATTGAACCGTAGGATTATGTATTTTTATCAATTAGAACACTTCTATCAGATGAATTTCCTCAAAATCTACTTCAAAATCACCAAATCAGCAGCAAAATAAGATTCAAGAACTTGAAAAACTCCATGGAAATGAAAAATCTTAAAGATGATCAATTTCTTGTCAATTTGCATACAAAACCGTCTCAAATCACCAAGAATCACGAGCATAGGCTGTGATACCACTTGTAGGTCCACATGGCGCTCTTCTACGGATCGTTAATGCGGAGTGCGGAATCCTATCGAATCAATGATTGCATACGAAATAGACAATAGAAACAATCATGTAAATAATATTCACTTGTATTCCAATAATCACAGAGTCTACAGAATTCTTGTTCGATTAGTCTCACTACTCTTTCGCTGCTCCCTTCTATGAAACTGAAACTCCTATATATAGACAGAAACCTGCTATAGGCGAACTTAACAAGTTCGCTTCAAAGATGCTTAGGCGAACTTAACAAGTTCGCCTCTAATAGGCTAGGCGAACTTATCAAGTTCGCTCCTAAAGATGCCTAGGCGAACTTGTTAAGTTCGCCTCTCTGTGAACTTATACAGAATTTTATCAACAATTACAAAACATGTCCTAACAGACTCCCCTTTAACTGTTGCTAACAATTCTATCAATTACAAGTCAAAGTCTCTAAGACTAAGACATAAAATCTTCAAGCTCGTTGTCACCAGAATATGCTCCAACAAATTTCAATATGTTTAGTTTTGTAATGTTTCACCGGGTTGTTTGTGATGGACATGGTGGCATTGTTGTCAATAAACAATGGAGTTCCAGTGAAGTTTAAGCCGTAGTCTCTCAATTGCTGCTAAATCCACAGTATCTGAGAACAACCACTCGCTGCAGCAATGTACTCCGCTTCACATGTTGAGACAGAAACCGTCGATTGCCTCTTGCATTGCCAGGAAACCAGCCTGTCTCCCAAGAATTGACATCCACCTGAAGTTGATTTTCTATCAAGGTTACAACCGCCATAGTCTGAATCAGTATCGGCTTTGAGGCCAAATGACTGCTGCTTTGAGTACCAAAGACCCAATCGGGGTTTCCCTTTCAAGTATATGAATATCCTGTTGACATCTATCATATGAGACTCCTTTGGTTGTGACTGAAACATTGAGCACAAACATACAGCAAACATTATGTCGGGCCTTGAAGCTGTGATATACATGAGAGAACCGATCATCCCACGGTACAATTTACAATCCACATCCTTTCCATCTTTGTCTAGATGCAAACCGTGATTGACAGGGATAGGTGTGCCATAAGTATTGCTATCATTCATCTTGTATTTTGACAAAATGTCTTGCACATACTTAGTTTGATGTAGATATATGCCATCCTCTCTTTGACTGACTTACAGACCTAGGAAGAATGACAAATCACCCATGTTGCTCATCTCAAACTTGGACTTCATCACCTGTTCGAATTCCCTACACATCTCTTCATTTGTAGACCCAAAGATAATGTCGTCGACATACACTTGTACGAGTAGAATATCACCTCCTGCTTTCCGAATGAAGAGGGTCGAGTCAATCTGACCACGATCGAAACCATTTGACAGTAGATGTTTTGATAACGTCTCATACCATGCCCGAGGTGCTTGATGAAGACCATAAAGTGCTTTGTCGAGCTTATACACTTTATTGATATTATGCGGATCTTCAAAGCCGGGAGGTTGAGTGACATAGACCTCTTCATGAACTTTTCCATACAGGAAAGCACTCTTTACATCAAGTTGATAGACCTTGAAGCCGACATAGGAGGCATAAGCCAGAAACAGTCGAATGGCCTCAAGTCTAGCAACTAGGGCATATACTTCAGTGTAATCCAGGCCCTCTTGTTGATAAAATCCTTGAACAACCAACCTTGCTTTATTCTTCACTACGACATGATGATCATCCGTTTTGCACTTGAACACCCATCTAGTTCCAATTGGTTGTACCCCTCTTGGCAAGTCAACTAAATCCCACACATGCAACTTTTGGAATTGGGACAGTTCAACTTGCATCGCCTCAATCCAGCAGTTGTTAGTGAGAGCCTCCTTCAAATTCTTTGGCTCCAACTGGGACACGAATGCAGCATGCAAACATGTTTCCATGATACCAGTGTCAAGTATCTCAGCGTACAAACTAGTGATCTCAGCAATGGTTCTATGACGAGTCTGAACACCAGCATGAGGATCACCAGTAATGTTGTCAATTGGATGATTCTTATGCACTCTCGTCTCTGGTATGAGCGGTTCCTGGAGATTTGTGTCTAGATTCGTGCTCAACTCCCCCATATCTTGTGATCCAGAAGACGACGATTCAATGTTGATTGGATCAGCTAGAGCTTTATTTCCTACACGAGTGTTAGGATTAGCTAGAGCGCCATATCCATCAACATGGACAAGTTCAACATCATCACTGTCATGAGTTCCAGATGCAGATGCATCATTGGAATTGGGATTTACAATGGGCACCGTGGCACGAGTGGAGAAATTTGAATCATAACTGCCATTAAAGAAATCGTACACATTTGTGGCATCATCGGCAGACAAATCAGGAAGGTTGAAAGACTTGAATAGCGCATCATAATCAAAACCCCAAGCTGGACCAGTTGGTTCTGGTGGAATGTTGTGTTTACTGCAATCCATTGTGAACCATTCCTCGACAGTGCGAGTTCCTATATTGTACCCTCTCTTGCATGGTGAATTGGTAACATATCCTAAGAAAATGCCTTCCACTGCTTTTGCATGAAATTTAGATTTTCGATCCTTGTATTGTAGCAATAAGGAGCAGGGACTACCAAAAGGAACTAGGTAGTCAAGATTGGGAGGTCGATTGTTGATCAACTCATAGCAAGTCTTGTTGTGCCTCTTCACAACCAGAACTCTATTCAAAACGTGACAAGCTGTATTTACTGCTACTGCCCAGAAAGTTACAGGAAGCTTTGCATCTGACAGCATTGTCCTTGCAGTCTCGATAAAGGTTATGTTCTTCCTTTCTGCAACTCCATTCTGCTGAGGTGTGTATGGGGAACTAAATTCGTGACGGATACCCTTCTTGAGACAGAAAAGCTCCATCACGTTATTCTTGAATTCAGTTCCGTTATCACTCCTTATTCTTCTAACCTTCAACTTGCAAAGAGATTCCAAGCTCAAGATAAAGTATTGAAGAATGTCAGTAGTCTCGTTCTTTGTACCTAAAAATGCACCCAAGAAAAATGTGAGAAGTCATCAGTTACAACTAGACAGTATGACTTACCTCCAATACTCCTGATACTTATGGGGCCAAACAGATCCATATGTAATAGCTCCAAAGGGGTATCGATGGAGTTTTGGAGCTTGGGCTTGTGAGACTTCCGTTGTTGTTTGCCCTTTTTACAAGGCATACAGTCATCTGCAACGGCAAATCTCAACTTAGGAACACCGGTTACCAAACCGTTTCGGACAAAATGATTCATTTTTCGATAAGAAATGTGTCCGAGTTTCCTATGCCACAAGATTGAGTCAAGCTCTGTCGCTTTGGTAAGAAAACAAGTAGCAACTGATGAGGTGGTTGTTGCCAAGCTCATATCGATCTGATAAGTGTCGTTTGTCCTTGGTGATCGCATCAGAATCCAGTCTTCAGGAACTTCAAAACCAGGTTTGAGAATCATTCATTCTGTCTTGTCAAACATAACTGAGTACTCCTTGTCGCACATCTGGGAGACACTCAACAAGTTATGCTTCAGCTGCTCGCAGTAGTTGACGTTGTCAAAGCTAACACATCCATTCAAAACCACGCCTTGACACGTGATACTACCGCATTTCTCTCCAGCAAAGGCCACATAGCCGCCGCCGGGAGCATCCACTATCTACATACCAACGATTAGAGATAGTACCCTTCGGATGTCCCTGCACGAGTCACAAAAATATCAGTTAGATTTGGAGACCCAAGCCATAGTGGTCTTGGGTCGTTCTTCTTTCTCAAAACAAACAACCTCTATTAACTCACAGTCATGACTTTCAAAAATGGATGAATCTTTTGAAGAATTGGGATCAGGAGATTGAGAACTTTTGGATGTCTTGTTCTCTTTTTCTTAACTGTAACAGTAGGCTTACATTCCACAGCAGCAGGTGAGCTAGTGGAAGCTTCACCTGATTGAACTCCAGCCAGTTGTTTCATCTTTCTCAATCTCTTATTCCTTCTTCTCCTTTATGGTTTGGAGAGTTTTACCACATGTTTCTCACCAGTTTGTGCACTACCAGAGGTAGATGCACAAGGTTTATAGGAAGCTTTTCCCTTTTTGGAACAGTTGGTTTAGCCTCAGATATGGTCTTTGGCTTCACCAATGGTTTCACTGGTGGTTTCACCTCATTCTTCTTTGGACTTTTGGTCTGTTTCACTGGCGGTACTTGGGGACAATAGCTGGTTGTGAAATAACTGGCCGTTTCCCTTCGTTCTTATTCGGGCAGTTCATAATAATGTGACTGATCGTACCACGGTGAAAACAGGTTCTCCTATCTTTGTAATTCCTCCTGTAAGGCATATTTGATTTGAAGTTTGATGACTCAGCATGATAAACATGAGAAGTTGTTTGGTGAACAGTAGTTTGACCCGATGGTAATTGGTTTTTGGGAATATTATACTTTTGCATATTTTCTTGATAGCCAAGCCCGTAATGAGCTGAAAGGCTTCTTTGTTAACTTGATTAATGTTTTTATATCCCCCATAAAGCATCACTTTTAATTTTTCATTTGATTCAACAATATCGGGTTCAGTCAAAATACAATTATCACAATCAGTGACAATGTTTTTCTTAACTTTCTGTTCACCGAGCAACTCCTCAAAGATTACACCTTCAGGGCAGGTGTTCTCAGACCCATCATTATCACTGATTAATGTTTTTATATCCCCCATAAAGCTTCACTTTTAATTTTTCATTTGATTCAACGATATCGAGTTCAGTCAAAATACAATTATCACAATCAGTGACAATGTTTTTCTTAACTTTCTGTTCACCGAGCAACTACTCAGAGACTACACCTTTAGGGCAGGAGTTCTCAGATCCATCATCAGAAGCAGTAAAGAACTCTTCATCATATGCGGAGTTAGCCTTACTTGAGAAATCATCCTTACTCGAGGACTCATCAAGGCAAGATAGATCAATGTCAATTAAGCCGTTGACAAATTTCCCGCTAACTGGTGGAGGAATGGCATTAGTACCCAGCCCTAAGCCATCCAGTTGTCTCACTACAGACTCGTAGTGTTCCCCCACAAAACGAGAGTTTTTCAACTTCTCAATATTGCCTTTCAACTGCAAGATCTCATTTTGCAGCTTGGTGATCTCATTGTTTCTCTTTTCAACCCCTTGTACGCAACATCCAAATGAAACTGTTGATCACTTATTTTAAGTGAATAATCACGTTTTTCTTTCTTCAAAGTTTCAATTGAATCTTTGTATCGTTTTTCGTTTTCTTTGTTGCTTAAAGCTGCAATACGAAGGGGTTCGAATTTGTCTTGAAGCTTAGAATTTTCATCCTTTAAGCTCAGACATTTTGAACAAGAAATGACAGCAAAAGAGTTAGAATCTACCTCATTTGATGAACATGATGCCTCTCCAATAGCCATGAGGGCAACTGCAGTTGTAGACTCTTCTTGGTCAGCCACAGAAGCTTCCCGTTCCTCTGTTTCCATCATCTCCATAATCTCATCCATGAGACCAACCTGTGTTTGAGCAATAATGGCATCCTCCAGATGAACATCCCAATCAAAACTATCGTTATGTTGAGCTACCAAAGCGTTGGACGTACCACCTTGACTTTGATTGCGGTTGTTGGAGTTGTTGTACCCTTGACTGTTTCCTTGGCTAGGTCTGGTGAAACCCGAGGCCTATGCTTTGTCCTTTTGACATTCACGAGCAAAGTGTCCAAAATTCTGACACTTATAGCACTTGGCTATGGATTTATCAAAACCAACCTTGGCATTTGAATGCCCACCAATGAACTTTCTTCCTATTCTGTTAAGGAAACGCTTGGCTCTTCTCAAGATCATGGCCATATTCCACTGAATATCAATGTCCTCCATATCATCCGGATCCACCTGATTAAAGTCTTCTTCTATGGTTTCAGGATCTGTTAGCTTGCTACCAATGAAGTTTTCATAGGCAAGCATACAAGATGAAAACAAAGCCACATGATCTTCAGCTATCTTGGCTATTGCAGATTGGTTAGCTGAAGATGTGGGAGAAGGATTTCTTGGGGAATTCTGGTGATGAGATCCAGAACTAGATCCAGATGTTGTTTGGCAAGCATGACCACCACAAACTTTTGAATTATCCTCCTCATGAGAGTTCCCTGAGAAAAGGGCAATTCCAGAACCTGATGACTTGGCTGTGGAAAACGTCCCATAATACATAGAAGGGTCTTATATTTGAGGTCACCATGAGCTCTCCTTTCCTTTTAGGTTCATATCATGTGCTTAAACCTTTTCGATTGCTTCATCAATTGTCATCTCATAAAATTTTGAGTTCTCTCTCATCAAGGTAGTGTACATCTCAAATTTTGGTGGTAGGGCATCTAGAAACTTCTCAACTAACTCCTCATTCGGATAGATGAGGTCAAAAGCATCACTTTTAACTTTTCATTTGATTCAACGATATCGAGTTCAGTCAAAATACAATTATCACAATCAGTGACAATGTTTTTCTTAACTTTCTGTTCACCGAGCAACTACTCAGAGACTACACCTTCAGGGCAGGTGTTCTCAGACCCATCATCAGAAGCAGTAAAGAACTCTTCATCAGATGTAGAGTTAGCCTTACTTGAGGAATCATCCTTACTCGAGGACTCATCAAGGCAAGACAGATCAATGTCGATTAAGCCGTTGACAAATTTCCTGCTAACTGGTGGAGGAATGACATTAAGCCATCCAGTTGTCTCACTACAGACTCGTAGTGTTCCCCCACAAAACGAGAGTTTTTCAACTTCTCAATGTTGCCTTTCAACTGCAAGATCTCATTTTGCAGCTTGGTGATCTCATTGTTTCTCTTTTCAACCCCTTGTACGCAACATCCAAATGAAACTGTTGATCACTTATTTTAAGTGAATAATCACGTTTTTCTTTCTTCAAAGTTTCAATTGAATCTTTGTATCGTTTTTCGTTTTCTTTGAAGCTTAAAACTGCAATACGAAGGGGTTCGACTTTGTCTTGAAGCTTAGAATTTTCATCCTTTAAGCTCAGACATTTTGAACAAGAAATGACAGCAAAAGAGTTAGAATCTACCTCATTTGATGAACATGATGCCTCTCCAATAGCCATGAGGGCAACTACAGTTGTAGACTCTTTTGGTCAGCTACAGAAGCTTCCCGTTCCTCTGTTTCCATCATCTCCATAATCTCAGCCATGAGACCAACCTGTGTTTGAGCAATAATGGCATCCTCCAGATGAACATCCCAATCAAAACTATCGTTATGTTGAGCTACCAAAGCGTTGGACGCACCACCTTGACCTTAATTGCGGTTGTTGGAGTTGTTGTACCCATGACTGTTTCCTTGGCTAGGTCTGGTGAAACCCGAGGCCGATGCTTTGTCCTTTTGACATTCACGAGCAAAGTTTCCAAAATTCTGACACTTATAGCACTTGGCTTTGGATTTATCAAAACCAACCTTGGCATTTGAATGCCCACCAATGAACTTTCTTCCCGTTCTGTTCAGGAAACGCTTGGCTCTTCTCAAGATCATGGCCATATTCCACTGAAAATCCATGTCCTCCATATCATCCGGATCCACCTGATTAAAGTCTTCTTCTATTGTTTCAGGATCCGTTAGCTTGCCACCAATGAAGTTTTCATAGGCAAGCATATAATATGAAAACAAAGCCACATGATCTTCAGTTATCTTGGCTATTGCAGATTGGTTAGCTGAAGATGTGGGAGAAGGATTTCTTGGGGAATTCTGGTGATGAGATCCAGAACTAGATCCAGATTTTGTTTAGCAAGCCTGACCAACACAAAGTTTTGAATTATCCTCCTCATGAGAGTTCCCTGAGAAAAGGGCAATTCCAGAACCTGATGACTTGGTTGTGGAAGACGTCCCATAATACATAGAAGGGTCTTGTATTTGAGGTCTCCATGAGCTCTCCTTTCTTTTTAGGTTCATATCACGTGCTTGAACCTTTTCGATTGCTTCATCAATTGTCATCTCATAAAATTTTGAGTTCTCTCTCATCAAGGTAGTGTACATCTCAAATTTTGGTGGTAGGGCATCCAGAAACTTCTCAACTAACTCCTCATTCGGATAGATGAGGTCAAAAGCTTTCAGCTCAGTTTGCAGATGATAGAATCTAGAGATAAGCTCATCTATGGATTCATTCTCCAGATATCTGAAGCACTCATACTGCTTCCTAAGAAGGTCCCTCTTACTCTTCTTGATGTCGTTGTTTCCCTTGAATCTCTTCTGCAAAGCCTTCCAGAGATCCTTGGAGTTATTGTATCCTCTAAAGCTATGAAATAACTCCCTGGTCAAGGCCATAGTAATAGATCTGTGTGCCTTCTTCTCTCTGTAATAAACTTTCTTTTCTTCTTCATCAAGTTTGGAGATAGGCTTGGGAACTTCCTCATCAAGATATGTATATGTGGGATGCTTATAACCCTCTAGAATGGGTATCCAAAGTGAAGAATCGGTGTATGAGATATAATGCTCAAAGTGTGCTTTCCAGTTTGAGTAATCATTTACGTTAAGCAGATTTGGTGGTTTCTGTGGGGTTCCAATCTAGTTGTCATAATTCAGAAGGTTACTGAGGTTTTGAAGATTTGCCATGGTGAAACACTTAGTCAAATTTCAGAAAAGTCAAAGGAACTTGTGCACTTGAAACTGGCCTTGCGCACTTAAGAAATTAGTCTTGCGCACTTACGTTTTCCACTTAAGGAATTAGTACGCAGAAGTAAAGGCAAGTACGCAGCATATAGCTTAAGTACGCAGCAAATTTGGTCTTGCTGTAAGTACGCAGCAAGACTGTACTTGTTTGCCAAATATAGTAAGTACGCAGATTCTTTTTCACCAACTCTCACCAACTTATTCCGGTCACTGGAAACTCACCGGAATCTTCAAAAATTGAAGATATGACCAACTAAATAAAGCCAAAGGGTTAGAAACTTGTTTCTAACCAGCCTTTGATGCTCAAAACACTCAAACAAATAACAAAAGGTCGGTTTTTGAGTGATTTTTGCCTCTAAAATACTGCTCAAGAGCTACCCCTATTTTATCACAAAAATCTCCAAAAGACACTCTCTTTTGCTTGTAAAACTCTGTAGGTTTTGTAGAAGATTCTCCTAACACAATCACAACACTCAAAATCAAGAGCAATGCTTTGATACCACTTGTAGGTCCCCGGGTGCGGAATACCCGTGACTAGGTGGAGAATCAAATAACACAAAGTAAACCGACAGCGAAAACACTTTCAAACTTCATCTTTTATAAAACTTGTAGGTTACAGAGATGTTACAAATGAGTACGTACATAACTTCTGTCACCACAACCTATTTATACTAGACCTGATCTCTGCGCACTTAACAAGTGCGCAGGGCAAATTATTCCTGCGTACTTAACAAGTACGAAGAGTATTCTTGCGTACTTGCTAAGTACGCAGGAAGTAATTCCTGCGCACATGCTAAGTGCGCAAAATACTTAGAGAAAACAGACGACAAGTACATACATTAGTGATTACAACTCGTTAACTAATACATACAGACACTAACATACATAGACTAATACATACAAGACAAGTACAAAAGCTAAGACAATATCTAGAGTGTTTGTCACATAAAAGTGCTTCAACACTTGTCCGCGACACCACCAAGAAAATCTTCAAAATCCTAGATAGAGTGAACTCCACTCAAGACCGACAGAAAAGCTATGCTAATCAAAAGCGTAAACCAGTGAAGTTTCAAGTAGGTGACAAAGTGTTACTGAAAGTTGCACCTTGGAAAGGCATAATGCGTTTTAGCAAACGAGGGAAACTGAACCCCCGCTACGTAGGACCATTTGAGATCTTGCAAAGGATTGGTCCAGTTTCCAGTTTCCTACCGATTCAATCTACTGGAAAAACCTATAGATTATCCGTAATGTATTTCATGTGTCCAACCTAAAGAAGCGTCTACACAATGAGACACTCACGGTACCACTCGAGGAGATACAAATCGACGAACAACTACATTTCGTCAAAGAACCCGTGGAAATAATGGACCGCGAGGTTAAGCAACTGAAGAAGAGTCGCATTCTGATAGTCAAGGTCTGATGGAATTCGAGACGCGGACCAGAGTTTACATGGGAGCGCGAAGATCAGATGAAGCGCAAGTACCCACAGTTATTTGAGACACACATTCCACCATTACCGCAAGCTGAATTTCGGGACGAAATTCCTTTCAACCGGGGGATAAGGTGACACCCGGCAACCCGAATAAGACATAGATTATAGTATATGTCATGCATCATAATAAATTTTATAGTAATTAAGTTCATTTCACACTTAGCAATCAATCCATTTACACGTGTCGGTAATCTAGAAGATTACCCTGTCAAACACGTGTCTTGTAGCACGACCGTTGGTGATAATTTAAAATAAATAACTAGGCATATAATCCGTGTGTGTAAATTTTATGTAATACTGTGATTTAATTAATCATGCCTACATGAATTTTTCGATGATTTATAGAAATACTTTTATTTTCAGCACAATCTGATGGACACGCGGTGTGCAATAGCTAGTTGATTAATTATATGCATACACTTAGACGTATATTTGGTTTGCACAAATTAAATTTAGTATTGTTAAATGTTTTTTAAGACTTTTTGAATTTTTCAAGAATTTTTCGATAAACTTTCTGTTTTAACACTGTCCGGACCGTCTATATTATGTACCGACATTTCCAAATAAAAATCTAAAAATTTTTTATGTTAAACTTACCAACACGAGTCAACATATTTTTAAATAATTTCGTTCATACCTATTTGGGAATTCCGTCAATAAATCGGTGACTATTCGTTTTCCACCATCCGGTGTCCTAGGACCCTATAATACCCTGATGTGTGATATTTATATATTAATTTTACCAAGTTTTAAATTTAGAAATGGACTCACGACTAAATCACACGCTATGGCAAGTGTAACGGTCGCGTGTAGCAAAGCAAGCAAGCCCGAGTTATCGAACCATGGACACAAAAGACGGCGGCCCTTGATACTGAACCTACATTGACTCCTAACTGATGTAACACAAGAGATGATTTTTA
This sequence comes from Smallanthus sonchifolius, assembly GCA_023525975.1. Lineage (NCBI taxonomy): Eukaryota > Viridiplantae > Streptophyta > Magnoliopsida > Asterales > Asteraceae > Smallanthus > Smallanthus sonchifolius. The sequence continues at coordinate 34,788,531 of CM042045.1, forward strand.
TTTTTATTTTTATAATTTTAGAACATGAAAATTAATTTAACTGTTAAAATACTGACTCAAAAGACAAACAAAGACTAAAATAGGACACTAAAGTAGACCAAACAAACTAAACAAGTAACAAAAACAAACTATGAGACAAACACCACCTAGACCAGGAATCCTATTGACTGACTCAACTGCTTTCGGGACAACTGAATGTATGACACCGGTTCTAAAGATAGACTGACTGGGGAATCACTAAAACATGCAGGATCTCCTCTCAGACTCACCTACACACCTCAGCTATCCTAAGGGTCGGATGAAGCTCACCGGTAAGGAATTGGATTTCTTCTCGGACTCACCAAAACCTAAAACACCACGTACCCGAAAACGGTTTCACCTCTTCGTCTCAACCACTCTATACTCACAGGCTATCCTAGACAGACCTAAGAGCAAGGAATAAACTCCTAAAATACTTTTTATGACACTAAATTGCAAATGATAAAAACAACTCAGACAATTCACTCTCATGCAATTGCTACCCAAACTACCAAACCAAGAGATGTAACATCCCAAAAATAAAAATGAGAAATAAAGATAACGGGTTCAAAGCGGAACGAATGGAATGAACGGACAAAGGTACGCGGGTCGGGGATGGGCCGAGTCGGTCGCGAGGTGGGCTTGGGGAGAGGAGGCCTCTCCCATAAACACCCCAACACTCACACACATTCTCTCATTCTTGCATTTTAGAGAGAGAAAACCATAGAGAGAGAAGTATCGGTATCGCTCAAGATCGTACCAGCCCATGTCTCCGGTGCTCGTGAAGATAACCTCTGAATAAGAAGCTCGATACAGGTAACGGTTCAGCCTAGATCTGAGTTTTTGTTTACTTTGGGATTTTCAGGTTTTGAATAAAAAGATGGTGTTTTTTACGAACGCAATTGAAAGATAATCATAGATTTGAGTTCTATAATGAAAAGCAAACGTTTTGAACATAAAAAGTTCGGATCTTGACGAGGTCGGAGCTGCATGCAAAAATTTGGGATTTGGTGGGGAAGAAGGCTTCCCACAGGGCGAACTTACTAAGTTCGCCGGGCACAGGTGGGGCGAACGCGATAAGTTCGCTTATGGCATTAAGGGGCGAACTTGGTTAGGTTCGCATGGTAAGTTCGCTTATGGTATCAAGGGGCGAACGTGGTTATGTTCGCCCGGTAAGTTCGCTTATGGCATCAAGGGGCGAACTTGGTTATATTCGCGTGGTAAGTTCGCTTGGTCAAGTCAAGTGAACTTAGGATAAGTTCTCCTATATGTTCGCCTAGAATATGGGCAGCGAACTTAGCCTTAAGTTCGCCTAGATCAGAATGAGTAAAAGCGTGTAATTTGGATTAGGTCCGATGTACGTGTAATTAACCAATTCAGGTCATGTGTGACGCTCGTTGGACCTTTGTTAGGACAGAACGAGACTAGCTTATCAGATGAATTCTAGAGCCCTACTTTTAATGTTTTGAACTATGTTTTGGGCTGGTGTGCATACTTACACGATAATGTTTTATGAAATGATGTTTACGAAAGGAAAGTTGAAATGTGTTTATGAAATGTTTTGCCAAATGAAGTTTACGAAATGTTTACAAATGAAATGCTAATTAAAAAAACGTGCGAATGCTTTAACTGAAAAGTAGTAAAGGTTTTTATGAAAGTCACGAAATAAACGAATCTGCCATGAGTTCCTTCAGGAACAAAGGTACGGTAGAAATGAACGGGCCTTACCTTTATAGGGGCCCTTGAGGCTGGCAAATGGTTGTACAACTGGGTCAGAAACGGGGTGATGACGGTCACCAATGAGGGATTACCAGGATCCCTAGCGAGGTACTGTTCTCATTGAGCGAATAGTACTTAAGGTGTGGTACGTGTTATCCTTTGGGATGTCGTGCTTGAATGGAATTGACGGTTACGAATGGTTAATATGGGTACGTGTGCTCTATGGAGTACCTTGCTCAAGGTCGGTGCGTGTACTCTATGAAGTACCGTGCTGTAATGAGGAATTGACGGTTACGAAAAGGCGTAGATTCGGTTTATTGTTGACTTATGTTTAATGTTATGTTATTGCATGATTTACGTACGCTTTTATTAAATAAATGAATGATATGTTTTTGGCAAATGGTTATGTGAAAGTTTTATGTAAAGCTAGAACTCACCAGCGTAGCTGACTTTTAGTATGCATATTCAGGTTAAGGCAGGTTACGAGGATGGACAGTGATACTTGGCTAGCGATGAAGAGTTACCCGACTGCTTATGAAGACTGGCATCATGTTACGTTTTGATTACGTTTGTGTTATGTTTCGGCAATGTTTACGCTTCCGCATGTTGAACAATTTTATGTTATGTTTTAATGAAGTATTTCTGCTACGTTATTTTGATATTCAAGTTTAAGAACCGTTTGTGAATGAGTAAATCCAACAAGTGAGGCCTCCCGGTTTTGGGGCCTTACAAGTTGGTATCAGAGCAATAGTTTGAGAGATTTGGACACTCCTAGTGTCTGAACTTAAACTGTGAATGGGACCGAAAACGGAAGCCAATACGGGTAACTCAAGCCACAACATCAGGTATCGAGGTAGTTAACATATTTTTGCAAATATAATATGCCTTAGAAGTGTTAGGTTAGGACTTGTGTTCTGATGAAATCACAAAGGTGGTCAAATGGAAATCGAGAGGTAGTGTAATGCTTAATTACAGATAGCCGTGTATATTAACATCTTACAATACATGTTGAATTCTATTGGTTAACTAGCGTGATAACATTGGATTGCTTGTCTTATAAAATGAAATGGCAAGAAGAGGAAACGGAAGGCGTGGTAGGGGTCGTACCAGTGGACGGGGAAGGACTCCTGCTCGTCAGGAGCACAGCGAAGAAGGAAGTGTCCACACTGAACCGACGGTTAGTGTGCATGGGACTGAGCCGACTCATGATGAAGATCAACCTTTCACTTTTGAACCAGAAGTGAGAGCGGCTCTAGCACGTGAATTCACAGAGTTGACGAAGATTTTTCTGCCAGGTCTATTGGCAGAAGCGCTGAAGAAAGCTAATGAGGAAGGTGGGTCTAACACGGCAACTGGTGCTCTGAACAACGAGACTAACAACGCACTGCCCGCTCGCAGCTGCGACTACAAGTCTTTTAAGGCATGTAACCCACCTGTTCTGACTGGGAAGAAGGACGCGGTGGGTACGTTTGAGTGGGTAATCTGTATGGAGGCTGCCATCTGTCTCAGCGAATGCCAGGCGGATCAAGTGGTGAAATTTGCTGCTAACTCCTTAAGAGAATAAGCGTCCCATTGGTGGGAGGGAGTAAGACAAATTAAGGGAGATACGGCTGTTGACTCTATGTTATGGAATGATTTGAAGGCGCTGCTTATCAAGAATTTTTGCCCAAGGAATGAAATTGAGAAGGTGGGGAGAGAATTTCTGAATTTAAAGGCTGGTAACATGACTCGCCGTCAATATACCACCCGGTACAATGAGTTGGCACGTCTGGTGCCACATCTGATCACTACCGAAGAGAGAAAGATTGCTTGTTATATCCAGGGACTGCCGGACAAGGTCCGCACCTTTATCAAAGCAAACACTCCTACCACCTTTGATTCGGTGGTGGAACTCAATGGTGTGGTGTAAGATGATCTGGCATTAAACGATGCCGCCATTGAGGAACCAAAGAAGAAACCGAGCTTCTCAAACTAGTGAACTGGTGGAAAGATGTTTGGGGCTCGCGATAAGAGGGCTCGGGTGGATGAGCCTACCATTTGAAAGAAATGTGGAAAGGAGCATGCAGGTGAATGTAGACTGGGATCTAACTTGTGCTTTAAATGGGTCTATGAAGACAGAGAGGAAGAACATCGCTGAAAGAAAATATTTTAGGGTTTGATAGAAACGATATCGACGAACAGAGTACGGGTATTGTTGTTGATAGGGTTAAACGAGAAAAAGAATAACTTAGAGAGGAAGAAGAATTCAAATGCTCAAACTTGTCATTAATCATACGTAATAACCAACATAAATAGAATTGCAAGTTACACTAGGCACCCTTAACTAATAATAAAAGACAAGACAAATACCAAACCAAAATAAATAAAAATACACGTATCAATACTCCCCCCCTAACCCACTTTTTGCCCTCAAAAAGTGATTTAAGGAACCTTGTCTTCATCCTCTTCTGTTGCTTGTTTTTCATCCTCCACAACCTCGAGTATCTAAAGTTGTTTTTTCTTACACTTGTGTCTCGAAAAGAACTTTTCTGTACCCCAGAAACATTCCCCTTTTGCCCCTTTCAACCCGAGTTCATCTCCCGTCAAACGCCTCAAGCTAAAAAACCCGGTTTAGAAGCCAGTGGCTAGCTGTTGGACTTGGAAGCAAAGGAAGTTTTGAAGAATTAAACGAAGGAGTTATCTTATAAGTATCATTCCCTCCCTCATTGTTTGTGGACCTGCCTTCAATCTCCTTGAGTTTGTTGACCAAATTGGCGTTGTTGATGTACTGGATTTTGGCCAACCCATACGCCTCATGCAAGGTTTTAGGCTTAAACATCTTAACAGTCCACGAACCTCGGGTTTCAATCCCTTGAGATACAAGCTCACGGCACACTAATTGTGACCTTGTTCAATAGGTTATCGAAGGCGTTTTTATAATCCTCCGAGGTTGTTTGCACCAGAGAGGCAATTTCTTCCATGGCATCTTCGAACATGGCATTAGAAAAACGGGCAGAAATAGATCGGGCATAATCCACCCAAGAAAGCTCTGCCACGGTTACACCTCTAGTCTTCATGAAGTCTTGATGCCATTGAATGTCTTCCCCGTCCAAGTGAATAACAACATACCTTAATTTCATGTTGCTGGATGTTTCATCAATGGTGAAAAAGTGTTCACAACGGTAGATCCATGCTTCAACATCCTCCCCCGAAAACCTTGGAAATTCCACCTTCCCGACCCTCATAGGTCGAGTGCCTCGGGACTCTGTTTCACCGACCGCAAGAGTAATGAATGAAAGACCGTTGGAACTACCTATGATCGATTGTTCCTTGACCGCTTGCAAGATCTGTTCTTGTTGTTTCATCAAGGCGGCTAGGGTTGCCTGCAGTTTAGAGATCGCCTTGTCGTGCTCCTTTAGAGACTTTTCGACCTCTTGATTACGAGTGTTCCTCATGATAGTGTGATAGAATTCCGATGGGGAATCAGAAAGGCTCGAATACCCTTGATAGGGTTAAACCAGAAAAAGAATAACATGGAGAGGAACAAGAATTCAAATGCTCAAACTTATCATTAATCATACGTAATAACCAACATAAATAGAATTGCACGTTATACTAGGCACCCTTAACTAATAATAAAAGACAAGACAAATATCAAAATAAAAATAAACGTATCAGTTGTGGCCGGTGGGTCTTAGATCCGCGTGTTTTTAAACGGGTTAGAGGTTTATGGGCGGGAAAATAAGTGTGGGACTGAAGGAGGTGATGACACATGATAAAAATTTTAATCATTTATTAGGTTAAGGATATGATCAATAATTAACAAGATTTTCAAGCTTTCATCTCTAATCCAACAAGGACTCATCATCTTGACATACACAAGATCAATTAAGGTTAAAACCAACATCTCCTGCTTTTTACATCTGATCGTCCACTTCTTGTACCCATATCGACCCTTTTATAGGGTAATGGTGACAATGGTGAAGGAGGAGGAGGCGGTGGTGGTGTTAGGGTTGGGCGGCGGTGGAGACGACCGCGACACAGAGGTAGGGGCGACAAATAATGGTCGTGAGTGGTATTGACCCATATGGACCCGTTTTAAATTACCAATATAAGAATGACATGTTTTAATCGTTGTATAATTTAACTAGACCCAAATTAATCCATATGTAATTTTTTTATCCAAAATCAACAAGAATGGTTGCCACCCATTTTCTTTCCACAACTTGAAGTCATGAAATGGGAACTGCTATATTACTATGATCTAGTTCAATTTTAGAACTATATGTCGTGTTATCATAATTCTGACAAATATTTTCCTTGTATCGTTGTATCTTTGTAAACACCTAATTCGTTGATTATGTGATCAGTTGAATGTTTATTTGTTATTGTACAAGAGAATTCACATTCTCATATGTTTAATTTTATTTGAAATAAAGTAAACAAAATGATGAGAATGTAAGAAACATGATCCAACCCTGTAGATAGAATTAACTTACCTATACATCAAAGTGATTCTCAGTTTCACCACATTACAGAATCAATAACTCTATATATGAATTCACTTCCATTTTCACTATGAACAACAAAAACTATAGACCCATCACTCATGTAAAATTCCAAAAATATCCCTCATCTCTCTTTTCATGTCCCTATGGTGAAATTTTACAAGGACTTGAAGAGAAAAATGCAATAAAGTAATTTCTTCCTTGGTAGAAACTGCATCTACCATCAAATAGAAAGAAAAAAAATAACTTACTTCCCGGTTTTCTTTTTACTATCAGCAACAGATGTCTTTCCGGTCTTTGTAGCTGGAGCACTACCGCCAGCAGCTTTCTTTGCCGGTGCTGCTGCTGGACTAGCCCTATTATGGCACAAATATTATGAGGTAAGCTGTATTCTTTCCCTTCACTTAGAAAAATATTTAAAAATGTTTTGTTTGTGTTAAACTTTATGACAAGTAAAATTCATGTTAAAACGATTTAGGATATGTTAACTCTTATGAGTGGGTTGATTTGGGTTATGGTTTATCCATAACGGGTCAAATGTCCCAACTAAAAGAGAAACATGTTGAATGGGTTGAAAGCCATCCAAATTGTAGTTTCACCGTTTATGGTCTCCTAAATTCTTTTATTTAAAAAGTAGTTTAATTTTGTCATAACACAATATTTGGAAGCATACTCAACACATTAACTTTTTGTTTTCTTTTTCTTTTTGGTAAACATGAGAATCCGTTACCGAAAAACTCAAAGGACCCATCAATACACTGTAACCAGCAAGATCATGCAAATCGCAACATGTGTTGGGCAGGTAACCTTCAATAGGTTATGGCAAGAAACCAATGGAATCAAGATTCGAACCTGAGATCTTTGACAGAGGTGCAGTGCACCACCCCTTGAAGGTTAAAACAATTAACTGTTTATAAAGAAAAGGGCATTAAAATGTTTGCGGCTCAACCTAACCCAAACCCGTTTTGTACAATTACCCCATCAGACCATTTTGCCTGTATGTAATTTAATTGAATGACACACACACACTAGCTAGTGATCAACATGTCTTACTTGCTTAGTGAACTCTTTCCTGGTGCTTGACTAGGCTTCTTGGCATTTGATGCTGCACCACCATTAGCAGCTTTCTGTGGCTGTGACTCAGCCTCAGAGCACTCACTGCCAACATCATATTCATCATCCCCACCATCACATGCCTCTGTATTACCATCTTGTGTATCTCCTCCATCTTTGGCTATCGCTGCCTTAAGAAAAACGACATGTTCTTTCAAATGCTTCAGATCCGTGTCATCTTTGGTAGATTTAGCAGCCCCAAGCTCAACTGTAGACACTCTTTCAGCAAATTTAAGTGTGCTAATTGTTTCTCCAACTGTATCTGGATCAGGACTTACATGGATAAACATAAGTGTCTTGGCCTGCCCTCCTAGTAAATTGACAATCACAAGCTTAGTAAAATAAATTTAAAAGAAATATATATATATATATATATAATTAGGAAAATGAGTTACCAAGAGCATCTTGGAGCAAGAGAGTGAGCTTACTGTTCCTATAAGGAACATGTGCGCTTTTTTGGGAAAGAGACGCGATAACGTCTCCTAAAGCAGAAAGTGATTTATTTATGAATGTTGCTTCCTTTAATCTATCACCTGTAGCCTCTGTTTTGTCAGCTCTTTCACTTCCAGCAAGATCAACCAGATGCATACAACCTCTAACCGTTGAACCGGTTGTCATCTCTTTGCCACTAACGTGAACCGTAAGGCAACTACAATAATATAATACGCATCACCTCTGATCATTGTTCACATAATCAAAAGTCACTAAACCAGAAAACACTTGAAAATTTAGCAAACACTTTTTTCCAAGTTTATAAATAGAAAACGTGTTAATTGTGATTACAATAATAAGCTAAAAATATATTTTAGGAGACTTTTAACCTATTTCCCTTTTAAATTTTTCTAAGTGACAGGTTTGAAGTTTTTTTTTTACATCTAATTTAAAAATATTCATAATGAAAAGGACGATTACAATAAAGTGGCAGGTAAACGGGCAACAAGTTGCGCCGCAACAAGTTACATCTAATTTGAAGTAAACGGGATAAAATTAAGATGGAGATAACCAAACCACTATTATATTATACGGGGTATATAATTTTAAATAACTGAAAAGAGTAGAAGAATGAGGATGATGGGCACCTGTGAGAACGACTACTACGTTGGTTCATTGCAGTAGAACCTACAGCACGGTTTTTGTGACCTAGGTTCATTAAACGTATAACATCTTCTGTTTTTGAAACAGGTATAAGAGCTGCGTCTGGTACATTTATTCCGTCTTGTGTACCGAGTCGTATTTCTAATGTGATCAATGGTTAAGAACACAAAATCTAGACAACGCTTAGTGATAAGTGAATATCAAACAAACAACTATAACCATAAAAAGGATATTTCTTGCTAGCACCATCTGCACTAAGGAGATCCCTGACCATTTCATTGTAAATTTCAAGCATCTGAACACAAACTTCATAGTTGATCATGCCCCTCCTCTGCTGTTGGATTTCGAACAAATCATTTAGTGACCTGTAATTTACTCCCATGGTTTCTTCTGAAAAGGCATCAGGTCCAGTCTGCAAAAAAGGCACGATTACCATATAGAGTTTAATGAGAAAGAATGCGTATTATTTTCATCCCACTTGTAGTGAACTTGTTACCATTGTGAAAGTTTTCCCAGATCCTGTTTGACCATATGCAAATATGCAAACATTGTATCCATCAAGGACAGAACGGATCAGTGGTTGGGTGTCTACGTATACCAAAGCTACAAGAACAACATGGAACCATAAAACATATATAAAGAAAGAGAAAAGATATTAAAAGAAATCAAAGATTTTCTTTGGAGACATTAGTGACCTACACTGAGTTGCAGATGGACCAAAAACTCTATTAAAAGTGAAATTTTTGCGTGTGTCTTTTCCACCTTTTCCAGGTGTGATGACTGCCATAGTTCCCTCATCAAGGCAATCCACACAGCTTGGTTTTTTTACGGTTCCAAACGCGGGTCTCACTCTGCAGTACACCCTGATACTTCCTTTTAGGTCCTGCACTAGATTATATAACTTCCGATTTTCTTCGACCACTTTACGGTACCCTGAAGCTGCTTGCGCCAAATTCATCAAGTGTTTCCCTGATCATAAATCAACAAGTTCTTGTTTATTTCCGGATAGTCAAGATTTCAACAAAAAACAATCATGTTATCAATGGTGGTGGCAAGATGGTTGATAGGGGCGGATTGATTGTACAAATAAATAAGTTGTAGCATGGGGCCCCATATTTATGGAGACGTCAATTTTTAAGGTTTAATTTTGTTTAATTTTCAGGTTTTGACAAGGATAGCAAAGAATCAGTATACTTGGAAGGGTTCTATTCACTAAAACTCACTCCAACTCTAACACGTGCGATTGTGTGCCTTTTAGAATTGATATACAAAAAATGTGTGTGACAATTCCCACGTAAGTAGAAAAATATGTTTTTTTTATGAAAAGGGACCTGATTTTAGAATCTGCTTTAGGCCCCCAAAATATTGAGCCCAATAGGTGGGGTGGGTTGATGGGTCATTTTTAGTGTAGGGTCAAATGGTTCGTTTGGATTGAGTTATCTCCGCAAACACTTTTTTCCCATTTTTATATAAATAATTAATAATAACAAAAGTAACCTAAATCTTTGAATAACAAGATTTAGGAAAGGCATACAAAAAATATACTTAGGGCTAGTCTTAAGCCTCTTTAGCTAAACTTTTAAATATTTGAGATAGAACACAACCCAAATCGACTCACTCATAAGTAAACAGGTCAAAAAATTCCACCTCTACAATTATTGGATTTGAACAAAAATGTTAAGATTGCACCTAAATTATTGACTTCCTCTTGATAATTTGTTCTCAGTAACTGTATATCTGCTTTTGCGGTAGAAAAGATATTTCTCAATGCCTGTTTGATATCAAAATCTTTATCAAGAAATCTAGTAAATAGATAAAACATTATTTTGATATGGTGGAGATTATACTTGTAACTCTTTATGTTGGTGTTCAACCATCTTTTGCTGCTTTATATTACTGCGCGTTAATCTTTCGTGTTCACTGTTGACCCAATTGTAGTATTTTTCTTCCTTTGCATCTTCAGCTGCTTTCTTTTCCATCTCTTTCTTCCTTTCCATCTCTCTCTGCTTTCTAATATCTCTCTTCTTTTCCATTTCTATTTCTCTTTCCATCTCTTTCTTCTTATGTTGTTCTTTTATTTTTTCAATCTCTTTCTTCTTTTGTTCAATCTTTCTTTCCATTTTTTTCTTCTTTTCCAGCTCATCAAATATACAACTACTATAATCTTCACCATCTGCGGGTACTTCATCTTCCTCCTCATCCTCATCATCTTCACTAACGGTTGTATCCTCTTCCATCTCATCATCTACATCATCCGTTATGGAATCTATGGTCGTATCCTCTTCGATCTCATAATTTAGATCATCATCATCATCTAGATCATCATCATCTTTCATCTCATCATTTACATCATCCATAGTGGAATCCATGGTTGCATTCTCCTCTACCACTTTATTTACATCACGAGTGGTGGAAATCATGGCTTCTTTGGTTAGTTTCTCTACCATTTTGTTATTTACATCACTAGTGGACTTCATGGTATCGGTGGCGACATTCTTTTTGATAGCGTTGTTTATATCACTATCGGGCTTCATGGTATTTGTGGTCACATTCTTTTTTATCGCGTTGGTTATATCACTATCAGGCTTCATGGTATCTGCGGTTACATTCTTTTCAATCTTGTTGTTTATATCACTAGTGGACTTCATCGTATCTGATGTTACATTCATTTCGATCTTCTTGATTATATCACTATAAGGTTTATCTGTATCCCCGCTTGCTTTCTTTCTCATCTCATTCATTATGCTGCTAAAGGACTTCTGCAGAAATCAAAATATTGTTAAATTAGTAATTAAGCCTGAAAACGCTTTTAGTTATACAGAAATTGGAACTTAGTCAATTGTACCTTTTTTTCTTCCTTTCCTTCTTCCTTCTCATTATTTATCACATTAGTGGATGACTATCATAGATGTAAATTAAATATTTTATCTCTAACATGTTAAACAGTAAAATGAAAAAAATAAAATGCTTAAAAGGAAACGTGCCAAATGGGTCAAACTAAAAGTCACTCAAAGGGTATCAAAATTTTTTTTATTACTCAAATAGTATAACTTTTGTAATCATATTTGACACACTAACCTATACCTAAGAAATAAGTAACTAGTTGCACCACGTGTCACGATTCTGTGAGATCAAGATTATTTTCCCCACTTATTTTTTGTTCATTACTAAGTACTAACTATTTAATATTTCTTTACAAACTATTTAATATTTCTTTTATTAATTCTTAAATCTTTATTACTATTTAATATTTATTTTATAATTCATTAATCTTAATTACTACTTATTTAATATTTTTTTTATTCAACCCGTGTAAAACACGGGTTTCTAACCTAGTTACTTATAAATAAAACATTTTCGGCTCAACCAAAAAGCAACACGTACCCTCCAAAACACCCATTTTGACCTCTTTTTTCAGTAATAAAAGTTTATCAGGGCACTGCCCTTTCCCAAAAAAACATGTACCCTCCAAAACACCCATTTTGACCTGTTACCCGACCCACGCATTTTACGATATGTTGACAGAACTCGGAGCTTAGTCATAGCCATACCTTTATAAACTCCTCCTTCTTGAACGGTTCTCTTGATTTAGATTCCATCTCTTTAAATATATTCCTAGGGGATTGCTGCCATATGGTGAATCAAAAAATGTGAATGAAAGTACTATAAGTTATCTAGAAATCGGATGCTAGTCACAACTATACCTTTACTTCTTCAGGAGGAGCCATTTTTATGTTTAATTCGATCTTATTGACAGGTTTTGTCTTAGTTGCAAGCTGTTAAAACAAATATAAATTCTTAATATCATGCATAAGATTATGAAATTAGATATTTAAAATGATAATCTATTTTAATAAAGACTTGTATAAGGTTTTAAGCGGGACTCTTGTTCATTGTCAATGGTATATACCTTCGTCTGTTCTTTGTGGATGGCTAATTTTTGTTCAAAGTCTTCTATGAGTTTGGTTAGCACAATCTCCACAATCTGTGGCACAAGGGGAGAATAATTGGTGACACGAATACTTTGTTGAGCTTGTGAAACGATTGTAATAAATAGAACGCCGTATGGGCAATTCAGCACGGTACGCATAACGTACCATAGGAATATCTTGTGGCTTGTGATCCGAAAGAAGACCACGCACGCACACTTGAAGAGGCTAAGAAGTGCAAGAATCACTTGATTATCACACGGTTGCATAGTTTTCTAAACAAAAACTAAAACACACGAACCTTATCTTTAGACTGTTTCCACAGGTTACGACATGTGTGCATATCCAATGACTTGCAAACCATTTGTTTCCTTGTTGAAGAGGGTTTTCGGTTCCCTACATACCTAAACGTCCCATTTCCATCGGCCTTTTTCCATTCACTATACGCTTTCAAGGCTAGTACACAGTTCACAACTCTAGATAACCTCCCCCCCTGCATGTTATATAACGGCGTAAATAAACCAGCATCTGCAAATGACTCTAGATAACTTTTTACCTGTTCTAAATCAGCACATTCAAAAGTTGGAAGTCCCCTTGATTCTACTGCTAATAGAAAACTTCTTACGTTTTCATAATACGGGGAAGCCGATAGGGGTGGTCCATCAGGTATAGTAACAGAATCGGCGGGCGTTCCAACAAGCTGGGGAGAAAGCAACATACATAATTCAATACCTTTGTTATTGAATGATCTTTAGAAATCAGTAGGTGGACAAAGAAGGTTACTTTAGGAATAGAATCGGGTTCAGACTTGTTAAGAGCACTGCAAAGGATAAGGCCGCTTCTTAATCCCATTCGAAAGTTTTGTTCGGAAGGCTCAGCGGGCAGATCTTTTGCAGCCACCACACCAACAGACTTTCTTAGCCATCTTGTAGCTTCATTTCTTTTTGTGGCTAAGAATGAAGACACAATGTACAATGATAGTTGTTTTTTTGTAAAAAAGATGCATGCATGATGAAAGGAATAAGAAACGTACATATTTTGGCATCACTCTTGGATGTGGTATGGACATCGGACAATTGAGGTCCATGCTCCATAAGAACATCTTCGATCATTGACGCAACGGAAAAATCCAAATCACCCGCCATATTTTAAACCAGATATCCTAACCTAACACCCTTTTGATGCCAAAAAATCAACTTCTGGGTCGTGTTGTTGAATCCTAACACCCTTTGTGTTCACCGTTCTTTGATTATTGAATTAAGGCTGTTGATCGAGATGTTAGGAAATGGGGAGAATTGATAAAGATTATTGAATTAAAGATGGCCATGGGAAGAAAGGTCCTAGCGGTTTATAATTTACCCAAAAATGCTATTTTATTACTGGACCTCGTTTTACAATTCAATTCAAGTCAACACCACCAAAAATGTCATGAAAATCAAATAATGGTATAAACCAATCTTTTTAGGACCAGACCGGACTTGGATCCGGTCTAATAATTGGACCGTATTTAAGAACCAGATCACGTCATAAATATTATAAAAATAAATCAATTCAAACAATCATTAATCCTTCAAAAACCACCAACAAGTCAATTCCAATAATCTTAAACTAACAATTAACTACGAAATACGAATCCAAGAGAATTAAAAGAGATAGGAAAAAAAATAGCCAACCGGTCCAACCACCGGGTCGTTGCATGATTGTTTCAACACACCTAATCGGAATGGACATGCCTCCGGTTCCCGGTACGACCGGTCAGTCCGGTCCGGGTTTCAAAATACTGGTATAAACCGGTAGTACAATTTTCTAATAGTTTTGGCTTTTTTCTCTTTCCTCGCCTCGAATACATGGTCGTTTACGTCTTTTTACATTTAAGTCTCGAATTATTTTGTATCTCTACACCAATCAGATCACTGATAAAACGAATGCATCACCAATAAAACTTTCGTTTGATAAAAGATTACTTCATTTACGTTTTAAATTTGTGGCTATGTTGTTACTGTTGCAAATTAAAGCCTTAGACCTGTAATTGTGGTTATTTGATTGTATTGTAATTTTTGTTATTCATATGTCTTATATATTTTTGATGTTTTGGAAGCCCTATCGTAATATTAGGTTTTTGCAATTTATATAAATTGTAATGTGATCAAGACAAGACAAGAGAATCGTTGGAAACTTGAAGATCAAACGATATTTTAATTTTAGTTTTGCAACCGCTCGTATATTAATCGAAGCGTTATCAAAAGATAGTGAAAAAGTTATCTTGTAATTTATAAGTTGTTATTACATTATTTTAAATGTGAAATAAAGTTACTCCAATACAGATATCCAAACAATTCAAACGCAATCGTACGCTTCATCATTTGCCATGCATCGGGATTTACCCAATGAGCGATAATGCAAAGGTACGAATCCGGTGAATAGTGTGAAGCCGACCAAACATCCATTGTTAAGTTCACACCGGTTTGTAATTTTTCAAAGCCTAAAACTAATTCACTTTTTGCCATTTTTTCACATTTTTTAAACAGTGTGACTTACTTGATGATAACGCGATTGAAGAGTTTCTTGGATCATTTTGTCAAACGCAGGTTGTCGAAATGGTTGAACGTCAAACCCTCTCGAAAAAAAAACTTTATCATTTTTCCCGAACCATATTTACGTCAAAATTCCAAAATCATCCCTTATTAAGCCTTCATGATTTAAAACTTGAATTTTGATTCCTTCTTTAAAAACATACAACAATTTGCACCGCACTCATTGTCAACCGTTTGACATTTTCACATAAATCGTAAATGTACTCAAATATGTTGGTTCCTTGTTGTTGGTAAAATCCCGAAAATGCTTGCTTCACTAGAGGAAGCATTAATACCAACGGATGATTGTTGACTTGAGGACATCGTTGTTTTGAGGGCGGTATTTTTTTTAAGTGTAAAGAGCGTTTTATGGGAGTTGTCATTGAACCAATACACCTAATACTTATTTATAGAGTAAATTTCGTTTTGCGTCTTTAACATACCAAAAATCTACGCATTTATTATTCGCGCTAGCAGGTGACCAAAGTCTCTTGTAAATGAGACAATTGACGAGACTTTTCACGTAAAACCCTACACATGGAATTAGAAGGACCCGGTTAGCCACAATGAGAACGATAGGGATCGAAAGCGCACAAAAAGGGAATTCAGGACTTCAGTGTAAACCCTAAAGGTTTAAAACAAGTTAAACTCAAACCCTAGAGCCATATCGGCTATAAGAGGGTGCGACGGCAGTCGGAAGCGGAGAAGGGGGATGACGCCAGAAAAAGGGGTGGCCGATAACGGTGGTTTCCGAACGGTTTCGAGCTTGGAACTTCACACATAACCAAGGTAATCCTCGTTTATACTTTTTACGCGTTTACACTTGAGTTTGCTCGGAAATCATTTTGGGTTTGGGTTGCTTGGTTGCGAATGAAGGCAAGGGTGGAAGCGATGGTAATGGCTAGCCATGGCGTACAGTGGTGGTGCGCGGCACTGTCCAACAGCACGATGGAACACGGAGGCGGCCGATTAAGGCTCGTAACAATAGCGAAACGCTGAAGAGATTACGGGGGAGAAGGCGTGATGGCCAGAGAGGGTAGCTACGGCTACTGTCCTTATAGACACGGAAGACTGACGGTGGCCGATATCCGATGTGAAGGGCTAGGGATGTGCGTAGGACTGCAGCGGCGTGGAGGCGATGACTCGGCAGCGGAGCAGCAGTGAACGGTAGGGATGGTGGTCCAGGGAGTCGGGATTGAAAGAAGATGGTGGTGGATGGCAGGGTGATGCGCGAGGTAGACCCGAAGGTGGTAGCATGACTGAGTAGGGTTCTACCGACCAAGGACATGCATGTCCTCGTCTATGTGCATGCATGGGCACCCGGGTTGAGCATTCAGTTTCTAAACGAGTCAAGGACGACCCGGATCACGTGTACTCGTAAGTGGGATTTGAGAAGCTGGAGTGGCGTGTGACATCCGACCTTTTTGAGTTAACCCCATTAGCACAAACTCATTTAAATCCATTAATTCTTAACCTAGTTAACTCAAATACAAACCTTAGGGACTAATTCTGTTAGTATTCAAACTAAAACTATAGGGACTAGTTGTGTACTTAACCTAAATTCAATCTGTTGACTCAGAAAAGTCAAAATCAAGAGTTTTGGTTCCTGTTGACTTTTGAAAGTCAAACCTCCTACTCTCTTGATTCAATTTCGAATCCAAGCATCAAATTCGTCTGAATTGTAACGGTTATGCACGACTAATGCCATTAACAGTCATCAATAGTACTTTAATCGTTAATGATTCGAATTAAAACAAGTTATGGGCACTTAACCCAAATCGTTGAATCCATGAACAAACACCATCAAATTAGACAAATTCATGTATTAATCTCACGAATTGACCGGCTGCGCACCTCATTCGTACTCCACTAAAGCTGTTGCACACACATATTTTGTCGAAGGAGTGACCGGAGACACCGAGGACCAAAATCCGTCGAAGTCGGGACCGGTTCTAGTCGTACACCATCAATTCAAGCCTTATTTTGGTAATTGATTACGTATTTAGTTTTGTTTCAGTCTCTAGAACAAAAGCCCCATGATAATGTGGGCTTTCAACATCGAATCGATCATGATCAAGATCTAGGGTTCATATGTGTTCCTGTTTAATCGAATTCCTACCTACACTTGATCTCAATGAAATTAAACTATACCATCAGTTTCGTAATGTCTCAATCTATAAAAGTCCTATGATTCCAATCATTTTTATCATCAAATCGAATTATTTCGAATATGTGTTCATAAACTAGGTTTTCGGGATTTAAATCGAGTAATTAACCCATCTAAACTTGTTATTTTTGCAATTAAATTTAACCACATGTTTGAAATTCATTGAGGAACAAAACCCCTATGCTTTTAAGATCAACCGTGATTGAATTCATTGGATTTGGGATTGGTGTTTGAGTTCGATTCGTAACCGCCGGGGGGGGGGGGGGAGAACACTGTCAGCTTCTATGTCAAAACCATTTAAACGGGCTCCTTGTTGCGATTGCCCTAACGGGTGGAGTGGTTAGAGTGTTGTGTTAGTGTGGGTGAGACCCGGGTTTGAACCCCACCAACTTTTTTTATTTTCTAGCGACTTTTTAAACATTATTTTTATATTAAACCTTTCCCATTATTATTATAATATTATATTAAAATGTCTAAGCCTCGGAAACCACCCTTAGGCTCGGGTTTGGTTTGTAACCCATATTTATTATTAATTCTCATTTATAAGATAATATATTTATATTATTTTCGAACCATAACTCCAATTAGTAATAATATATTATTATATTATTTTCACCACGTTTATAAACGTAGTGTAATGTTTCAAACTAATAAAATAATATATTTATCCGTATTATTATCCACGTATATATATTCTCAAATAAAAAATAATATAATTATTTTTGTACCACATAACTGACTATCGTATCAACTCTACGAGTTTAAAAATAATATAATAATATTATTTTTCTAGAACATTATTTAATGGCGAAAACGCACGGATATTTATTTAAGTAATATTATTCGTAATTAGAAACTCTTGATTCGAAACGCTTTTATCTTAATTATTATATTAAGAACTCCTCATTTCCGTGGACAGGTTCGTCTATTCGTTGATCCTTAGAGCGTCTTAGGACGTTCAACCTTCCGTGTCGTCATCACAATCCCATTGTATCCCTAACTATTATGCTTATAATTTTAGGGCATACGTAGGCGGTTCAGAGGCAAACTCTTGTGTTTCCTACTTGCATCCTTCTAGGGTGCTATATATTCGTTTGCAGCCCGGGTGAATTTTCACGGCCCCTTTTACTGTTTTTAAACTGGGGGAGAAAACATGACGCAAACGCTTTTGATATTTGTAATTCATATATGTTATCACTTGTATGACTATGCGTACACATCTATCATTAAAGTCCTCCCATCGGACCGTTAATATGAACATAGCGAGGTAATTTGAGTAGTACTACTGGGTTTGACAAACCTCACCCGCGTTTGTCGCGCTAACTCGATTGCAGTTCGAACGGATACCATATTGACCTAAACATGCACCATGGTTGATAGGCCTGGTGGGTGGCAAACACATAAACAATCATCTTTCGGTTGCGATCGCATTAGTAAACATGTATATGGGTTAGCTGCCTGTTGATGTATATATTGAATGTACATTAATCTGTTAAACATTATTACAAACTGAAACCTGTGAACTCACCAACCTCGTGTTGACACTTTTCTTACATGTTTTCTCAGGACGCTAAACTAAGGCACAGGTGCACGATTAGGACATGCATGGAGTCCTAATATTACTTTATTTATAATCAAGACATTTAGACTATCATATTTACTTTGTTTTGAACTAGACTTCAGGGGCGTTTGTTTTGCGCATTTACTTTTTATTCTTCGCTTCCGCATTTACTCTGAACTTTTATAACATATTCATTTGAGTCCCATATAGTGTCGTTTGATGTAACTAATGAATGAGATCATGGTTTGTCACGCACCAAACGGTAAAACTCCGTTAGTGGAATTTGAGGGTGTGACATGGCAGGTAGTCAAGACCGAGTATTAGGATTTATTTATTTATGTTTAGAATGTCATTTGATCGCGTGATCACACGCTTGTCAGGCTTGGGATTCGAGCGTGGACGGACGAGTTGCGGATCATGGACAAAAACTCAGCATAACCCTGAGTTTCTAATCCCCTACTCTTTAAATATTTTTAATGTTTTGGGGCTATCGTACATACCTATAAGAGATGTTTACTAAATTAAACGAGACGAGAGTTTTGGAAATTAACCTGGGGGTTATGAACTATAATATTCATTAATGAATCGGAGGGTCTACGGGGTGTCTAGATGATTATGTGAGCTAGGGATAAAAGGATTAATGACTGGTTTCGTGTTAAGGGTTAGCTTGGGTGAGTCTAAATATAAGCTAAACGCTTACGAATACATGTAGGATACATTATTATAGAGTTATGTGTGAGATGCAGGTGTAGTTAATGAGTCATGTAAATGATAGCAAGATGTTATTTATTAAGTGTTTATATCTGTGTTGTGCGTTTGTGTCATTGTCGTTGTGGCACGACGGGTATTGTGTTTGCGTCTACGTCTTTACATCATGGAAAATGGGATTGTGAAGGACGAAGACCTTCGGGAAGTCACCAACAGTGACATTTATTTAACAAGTTTATGGTGAGCTCGGGTTCTAAATGCCCCAACGAGGGTAACCCTGACGAGGGTGCGGTGATGAGGTATTGTTGTGTGCATTTATATATGTGCTAAATTGCATGCAAGCATTAAATTATGTTTATTGTGCGTGAGATATTATTATTGTGATGTGTAGGATAATAATGTTGAGATGAGCAGTGTTAGACTGCCCCTTGGGTCAAGATTGTGACGTAGTGTTTACAACGGCCGTGTCAGTTAATTCGTGTAAGCCTTGGTTAAGGCTGAGCAGACAAATGTGTAGAGATTTGTTGTGTTATTCTAGTTTGAGTTATTATGTGTAGTAGGTTAGGAGTTAATAGTGAGTAAGTCTGATACATGTCAGCGAGACTTACTGTGTTATAATTGTGGGATGAGTCTTGGGAGACGAACCTTTTGGGATATCATAAGATAACAGGGGTATCTATATGATTATAAATTATAAAACTATTTTGTAAGGACCGGAGTGTCCTGGGTAAAGATAAGCAACTCTGGTGACAAGATCACTTTAATTTAAATCAAATTAATAGAACTCACTCAGCGTAGCTGACTTTGTGTGTACGTTAGATTGTTTTGTGTCACACTCGTAACACAGGACAGTCATCTACCAGAGTAGTACCTCGAACAGATATCCCAGGTAAGAGCGACGGGTTTAGGAGAGATTTATACACCGCTCTTTCCTAGACAGAACATTCCGTTCGTCAGATAACTACATACTGGTTGATGGTCGCTTTCTAGTTACCGTGACGTTGATAACAAAACACACACAGCGGAAGACTTACATAATAACTTCCCTTTTTTTCATAATATAAAGTTTGTACAATAGGGACTGACTAGCAAAATACAGCATAATCAAACTCTAGACTTATAGCTCATGAAGAATCATTCCAACCACTCAGGCCTTATGGTCACCCATGGACCTGCCCTCAGTCATCCCTATTTCCAACCTTTGTACACCTCCTGGAATGCCAACTACCAGCTAGGGTTCACCTATGTTCAAAAACATTTGAAAACATTTTGGATCAGCTTACTGTCACGGAGTGATCTTTTGGACTCTCGTGCGGCACTTAGATTGGTTCTAAGTAAGCCTTAGTGATCTGATGTAGTTGTGTTTAGCAGCGGAAGACTTGATACCGACTTGTGATTCAGGAGACTTGACGAGGGAACATTAGATTGCAAGTACACAAGATGATTTTGTATTGCATAGAAAGTAGTACAAGAGAGTTGGTAATACAAGGAACTTTGGGTGATTACAAATGATCATCCTATCACCGATCTATACTACTACATCTTGTCTAGATCCTTCTTGTTCTAGATAGTTCTATACATGATATCTTGGTACTAGTTTCTAGAGATCTCTAAATAAATATCCAGCCATTTCAAGGCCGATCTAGAAGCTTCTTTGGCATCCTTTTGAGCTGAATTTTGTAGTCCCTTCAAGGCTATTCTGGCACCTTCTTTTCAGCCCTTATGATTATGTTTTCTAGACCCTTGTAGGCTGATCTAGAGTGTTCCAATGAGGGTTTCCTGGACGAGAACTTTGTGGGCTGTTTTGGGGTTTTCCAGGCAACGTTAGTTGCATCTAATTGACCCGGAACCTTGTGAAATACGAGTGTTGCGACTTGAATTTAGGCGGGTCGTGACATTCTCCCCCCCCTAAATCCACAATGTCCTCCTCATGTTTTCGGAATGCCCTATGTCTTGTTTTCATAAGGCGCAATGCAGATATGGTTCTGTTTTGACATCGTGTACCTGTCTCCATGGACACGGTGTATACTTGCTTGCCCTTCACAAGATAAAGAGTGTTCAAGCATGTTGCTGGGACGGCTTTTGTTTGGTGAAAGAACTCCATTCCATGCACTATATTGTAGTCGTCCAAAGGTGCGACTGAGAAGTCTATCTTGCCTTGCCATGCCCCAATCTTCGCTTTTACTTTCCAAGCTTGTCCCTCGATCGGTTGAGCGGCTCCATTGGCTCCTTTGATAATTCCTTCCCATTTTGTTATTTTTAAGCCGAGTCTATGTGCCTCACTGGGGCTTATAAAATTGTGGCTTGCTCTCGTGTCGACTAAGGCTTTGGAAAGTTTTCCATTTATCTTGATTATTATGAACCGAAGTCCCTTTGCCTCTGTATTTATGGTTTTGCACGGGTTGGGTTCTACCATCTTTAAGTTTCTTCCGTCGGTTTGGATCAAGCAATTTAGAACTTGAAGTTGCATTGCCCCGAGACGAACCTCTTCATTTTCGTCGGGTTCTTCATGAACTTTCACCGCAACATTTAGGTTATTTTTCTTCAGGTAATATCGTGGGTTATGCGGCCCATCACATATGAAGCAACCCTTATATGGTTCGTTGGCTAATTACGGTGTTTTCCGAGGGTCTTCCCTTCAGAATTGGTTTTTTGATGGGTCTTGCTCCCCCACCTTTGATGTTGTCTTGTTCAACAACCGTGTTTTTAGTTGATCGTTTGTCATTACTATTCAGCAGCAATAATGGCTGATGACAAATCTTGTACATTTCGACGTTCTACTTCATTTTTGGCCTAATATTGTAGACCGTCGATAAAATATGCGAGTGAATCTTTGGGCGATAAATCCGGAATTTCGAGCACAAGTGTTGTAAATTCAGCAATATAGTCCTTGATTGTGCCCTTTTGTTTGAGATTACGAAGACGAATTCTCGCTTCGTACTCGGCATTTTCTGGATAAAATTTCCTTTTGATTTCTTTAACGAAATCAGCCTAAGTAGAGATGGTGTACATACCTTGTTCAATTTTTTGTTATTGCGTCGCCACCACAACGCAGCCGTGTCTTTTAAGTAAAGTTGTGCCGTCTTGATCTTTTTGGCATCATCTTTGACGTCAATGCCTTCAAAGTACTGTTGTATTTCCCAAAGGAAGTCGTCCACAGCCCGTGCTTCTCGTTTGCCAATGAACGATGTTGGTTGGGGGACTTTAACCTTTATGTAAGTATTATTGCTCACTAGCTCCTCCATTTGCTATGGACTTTTTGAGAGAACTTACTTCGGTTTGCAGCTCTTTGAAACATTCATGGCAGCTAGCAAGCTCCTTCTCTATGGTGGTTTTAAGTTGACCCAGCTCCTTCATGAACATTTCTTTCTTTTCGTTTCTCATTACGGCGAGAGCGACTTTGAAGTTTTCTTGTAATTCAACGAACTCACTATTCAAGGGTTCTACAAGTTGAAGTGATTCGTTGACATGCTTCTTGTAGATGTCGAATTCTGCCTTAAATGCTTCAATGTTGGTATTGTAATCAGCAATTGATGTCTCTACATCTTTGAGGCGTTTGTCCAGGCTTACCACCAAGTCTTTTGACATATCTCGACCCTTTTTACCGCCTTTACGAGAATATTCTCGTCCACGGTTCTCGTCTCTGGTTGTAGTGTTTGTGCCTCTAATCTTTCACAGTTTAGACATCCCGAATGAATCGACGCGGCTCTAATACCACTTGTCACAGAGTGATCTTTTGGACTCTCGTGCGGCACTTAGATTGGTTCTAAGTAAGCCTTAGTGATCTGATGTAGTTGTGTTTAGCATCGGAAGACTTGATACCTACTTGTGATTTAGGGGACTTGACGAGGGAACGTTAGATTGCAAGTACACAAGATGATTTTTTTTATTGTTTATAAACTAGTACAAGAGAGTTGGTAATACAAGGAACTTTGGGTGATTACAAATGATCATCCTATCACCTATTTATACTACTACATCTTGTCTAGATCCTTCTTGTTCTAGATAGTTCTATACATGATATCTTGGTACTAGTTTCTAGATAACTCTAAATAAATATCCAGCCATTTCAAGGCTGATCTAGAAGCTTCTTTGGCATCCTTTTGAGCTGAATTTTGTAGTCCCTTCAAGGCTATTCCGGCACCTTCTTTTCAGACCTTATGATTATGTTTTCTGGACCCTTGTAGGCTGATCTAGAGTGTTCCAATGAGGGTTTCCTGGACCAGAACTTTGTGGGCTTTTTTGGGGTTTTCCGGGCAATGTTAGTTGCATCTAAATTGACCCAGAACCTTGTGAAATACGATTGTTGTGACTTGAATGTAGGCGGGTCGTGACATTACGCTCGTGAGTTCATAAACAAAATCATCTTTACATGTATCCCTGATTGAGAATGAATACCCCGTATGGGAATTACAATCATCCTGTCCAACCCATCACCCACAATCGCCCTTAGATTCCGAGTCTACAACATACACATATATAGGAACCATCCAGGCTTGCTGATCCCATACGTACCAGAACTGTCCAAGATGATCAATATTGTCCCTAGGCCCCACCCCAATCAAGGCCATAATAAGTACTTATTATAGGATATATGTACGAACAGTATTGGGATCTCAGATACCAAATCATTTACAAAACATTTCATAGAGTACAGTTTAGAGGAACTCACCTCAAACAGAACCTCCTCCTGTATCGAATATAACAATCAACACTTCAACAGAACCCTAGATCATATCCGACTTCAGGGTGTTCAGAAACCTTACCTCGGCACTAACTACGGCTATTTGTGGACGAGTTGCGAGGAACCGGACTCTCGGGAGCAGATCAGAACTTCGAGAAATGGGCTACCGGAGCTTAAGTGTGTGTTTTGGAAGGTGTGAGTGTGTGCTAAGATCTAAAATCCATCCATCTATTTTATAGGGTGAAATCAGACCCGTAGAGGACCGTTATCCAGGGGGATGTCGGTCCGCTACCGACTCCAGCCGAAATTTTGCCTCCGGGCCTACGTGGCGGATCGCTATGACTTGGATGTCGGTCCGCTATTAGTCATCTGTCCATGTCGGACCGTTATGACCTAGATGTCGGTCCGCTATCGGACCATGGGTCCAGATGAGTCACTGGACACGTGTCATCTCCTGATTCATTCCTTCCTCCACACATATCGGACCGATATGGGTTTGGATATCGGTCCAATATCCGCCTTATTCCTAGATTTTTCATTTCTAGTCCCTCAACTTTGAAAACTTACAGTTTAACCCCTGAACTTTTGACTTTTGATATTTTTAGCCATTATTTCACTTGGGAATTATCCGGGTTTTACATTTTGCAGGTGATCTTATGGTTGATGTATCTTAGATTGGGAGAGATACTACCCGGATTGGTGTGTAGGCATTCGTGAGGTAAGTGTGATAACGTGATAATTAACGTTTTTAGAAAGACTTTCGCTGTAGTACAACTGTAGGATGCTCGGGTTGGGGTCTTACAGCGTCCCTCTGGTTTGGTCAAATAATCGCTTTGAATCCAAAGGTTTCAATTGGACTTTTTGCGTACATGTGGTCTGCCAATTTTTCCAATCAAGTATCCCACTCTAACGCCATCCAATGTCCCCATTAATTTGCAGACATGTGCCCCTCACGTGAGGGGCATTTTAGTCATTCTTTTTTTCTCTTTCATCTTCCTAACCAAAAAACCCTTTAATATTCAAACGTCCTCATTCAGTCGCATACCTCCAACTCCATCTCCAAATTAAGCCCTAGGGTTTCTACCTGCACACTTATCGATTATTTGTCGAATGAGTGCACTAAACAGCTTGTGAGATTTGAACTCTGATTATGTCATTTTGGTCGTTGCTTTGGTGTTTTCGCTCTGGTATGTTCGTGGTCTAGGAGACAATAACGTCGATCCTTACCATCTATATGGTAAGTATACCCTACATGCTTGAAAATTTTTCTACGTTTAGTATTGAATGTACTTTTCAAACATTGTTTCTTATATTTTGCTTGATTTTTATGTAGGTGAAAACCCTACATTGTTCTACATTTATCTGAAATTATATTGCACAAGCCCTTAGCATATCCTTTGGGGTTTGGATTGTTCTTTCACTTTGTCCATCGGTTTAAGGATGATATGTTGTACTCATATTGATTTGAGTTCCCAACTCTTTTTGAAAACTAGTCCAAAACCTATAAGTGAACCGACTATCTCTATCAGAGATAATAGATAGCGGTATTCCATGTCGGCTTACGATCTCGTATCCATCGCATAGGTTTCACTGATAGGAATGAAGTGTGCCGATTTAGTTAGTCTATCAACTACAACCCAAATGGCATCATGCCCTTTCTGGGTTCTCGACAATTTTGTAACAAAGTCCATAGTAATCCTATCCCATTTCCACACAGGTATCTCCAACTTTTGTAGTTCACCTGCGGGTTTCTGTTGTTCAATCTTGACTTGAAGACAAGTCAAACATTTCTCTATATATTGATCAATAGACCTCTTCATGTTTGGCCACCAGAACTAAGCCCTTAAATCCTTATACATTTTGTTAGCTCCGGGATGTATCGAATATTTTGATTTGTGAGCTTTGTTTGGATTTCTCCAAGTCTAGGAATCCAAATTCTGTTCTTAAATTGTAAAATTTCATTATCGCCTTTGGTTAGTAATTTCTCTTTACCAACCATGCGTTCTTTCTTGATGTTATCTTCTTGGAGTGCTTGAGAGTGAATTTCCTTGATTTGATCCATCCAGTCTACTCTGACTTCTAACCTTAAGGCTCTTATCTTGATGGGCTTGACTCTTTCATTCCTACTTAGTGCATCTGCTACAACATTAGCTTTCCTGTGATGGTATGTGATCTCACAATCATAATCGTTAATGAGTTCCATCCACCTCCTCTGTCTCATATTCAAATCTTTCTGATTGAATATATACTGGAGACTTTTATGGTCTGTATATATCACACACTTAGTACCGTATAGATAGTGTCTCCAAATCTTTAGAGCAAACACTATGGCACCTAATTCAACATCGTACGTGGTATAGTTCTTCTCATGAACCTTAAGTTGTCGTGATGCGTAGGTTATAACCTTTTCTCGCTGCATCAATACACAACCTAGACCAATTTGGGAAGCATCACAATAGATGACGAAGTCATCACTTTCTTCGGGTAATGCTAAGATTGGTGTTGAACTATGTTTCTGTTTAAGGGTTTTGAATGCTTCTTCTTTCTGACCCCATTCAAATTTTACTGCCTTCTGTGTAAGAGTAGTTAGTGGAGTAGCGATCCTGGAGAAATCTTGAATGAACCTTAGGTAGTATCCTGCTAGACCAAGAAAGCTTCGAACTTCAGTTGGCGTCTTTGGAGTTTCCCATTTCATAACAACTTCAATCTTGGCTGGATCTACTTGGATTCCCTCGTGATTTATGACATGCCCTAAGAATTGTACTTCTTGTTTCCAAAACTCTCATTTGGAGAACTTAGCGTACAACTTCTCCTTTCTGATGGTTTCCAAGATTATCTGAAGATGTTTGGCATGATCTTCCTGAGTTCAGGAGTAGATAAGGATATCGTCTATGAACACTATAACGAACTTATCCAAGAATGGTTTGCAAACTTGGTTCATTAGGTCCATAAATGCTACGGGAGCATTAGTTAGAACGAATGACATAACTACGAATGTGTAGTGTCCATATCGGGTTCTAAAGGTAGTCTTAGGTACATCTTCCTCCTATACATTCAACTGATGATATCCAGATCTAAGATCTATCTTCGAAAAGTATTTTGCTCCTTGCAACTGGTCGAACAAATCATCTATCCTTGGTAATGGATACTTGTTCTTCACCATGAGTTTTTTTAGTTCTCTATAATCTATGCACATATGCATACTTTCGTCCTTCTTCTTTACGAACAAGACTGGTGCTCCCCAGGGTGAAGTACTTGGACGTATAAAACCTTTGTCTAATAATTTTTGAATCTGCTTCATTAACTCTTTCAATTCTGAAGGTGCAAACCGATAGGGTGACTTAGCCATGGGTTTGGCTCCAGGAATGAGTTCGATTCGCATACGATTCGATTATCCCAATATGCTCACCACTTCATGTCTCAACTACGTAAGCACGCTCAAGTGGAGTAGGTTTCATTCCTAAATACAAACTAAAGGCATCCGAAACAAAACTTCTATTTGCTCCCATATCAAACAGGATTTTAGCATAACTATCGTTAATTAGGAACGTACCTGTCACACCCCCAAAATCCGCTAACGGAGTTTTACCGTTAGGAGCGTGACATACCAGGATCTCAGTCATTAGTTACATTGAATGACTCTATATGAGTTTAATAAAAACACTAGTATTTCTCATAGTCACGATGCAACACTAGTAAATGAAAATACTGAGCTAATGCGAAATGCGGAAGCGTAAAGATTGAAGGAAAAGCATGCGCCAAAAACAATTGCGCCCAAAACATGCAATTCGAAAATAAATAAATAAGTAAGTCCTGCGTTTGATAAATAATGAAACTCCAAGGCATGCAAGCCCTATCTCGTGCTCGTACCTTAACGACCTGAGAAAACATGCTAAAACGTGTCAACACTAGGTTGGTGAGTTCACAAGTTTCAAATGTAAGTAAAGTTTACTAGATAAAACAATTTACAATTATATCAATAGGTAGCTAACCTACTAACATGTTACTAAAGCGTTTCGACACCGAAGCTGACTGTTTATGTTTGATCTGCCTCCTACCATGTCTATCATGAACAATGGTAAACTGTTTAGGTCAATGTTACACCCGTTCGACTTCCTGTCGTGTTAGCGCGACTAACGCGAGTGGGGCTTGTCAATGCCCAGTAGTACTACTCAAGATTACCTCGCTATCCCATATATTAAACGGTTCGATAAGTAAGGACATAGATGATATGTTTGCGCTTAGCACAACAAGTGATATAAATGAAATGTAAGATCTAAATGTTTGTACCTATGTTTTCTACCCCAAGTTTAAACAATAAGAAAAGGGGCCGTGAAACTCACCTTAGAGTGCGTGCAGATGAAAGCTAAGTTAAATCTTCTTGACTATTAACCGCCACCTATAAACATCGGTTTATAAGTGCGTGTTTGTGCACGCTGATAGGAACCCTAAGTATCCAAACAATCCCATTGTTTTAAGTGTTTAGAAAATATTTATTAGTTTGACCAAGTTTGACTAAGTTTGACCAAGTTTGACTCGACGACCCGTTGGTGACCCGTTTAGTGATTTAATGTTTGGTTTGAATACCAACACACATAGTATACAAGTAATTCAAGTTTCATGCTATACATGTCACAACTAACTTAGCATGGCAAGTTATGTCTACACAATGCATGTTCAACAAAGTTTCTACTTTTAACAATGTATGAACACAAAGTTTGATTTCAATACATTACATCATCTATTACATAATTGAATAAACCTAACACGTTTATACATACCTACTAATGCATGAATGATCATCACAACGTACACATTAGGTCTAGACATCAAGTTTCAGTTTCTAAAAGTTTCCACTTTTAGTAAGTTAGGATCAATGCATGTGATTTATACCAAACAACACTCTTATAAGCTTTATTGCGTTCATAATAACGTGCTTGTATCATTCCATAACATCATGCATGTAAAACAACTCACATATAACAAACACTTTTTAATAAAGTTTCCTCTTTAGGAAAGTCTACGATTTCTAGCTTGTTAACAAGATTCAACGCACCAATTCAATTGCATACAACCCAACTAGTATAAATATAACTATAACAATCATCATAAACATCTAGCATGCAATCCTACATTATCACATAATCAAAAAGTCCCTACTTTAGACAAGTTATGAACCATAATGCAACTAGGGTTTTCTAAATAACAATATACTCATCAAATAATTGCAAAACAATAACAAAGTTATCATCTTTATTATAAAAATCAATGTTTGGATGAACTAGGGTTTGATCTAAAATTTAGGAATCAAAAATCAATGAAATTGAACGAAACAACTTACGTAGTAGCGTTAGCAATGCGTAGAGGAGTCCGATTATGCGTTTAATTGCAATATTGGAGCTTGGAGAGGGGGTGTATGGTGGTGGTCTTGGTTCGGTCGCAAGAGAGAAGGGGGGGGGGGTCGGCGGCCAAAATAAAAAAAAGGGTTTAGGTTAATTTTTTTTTTATATAAAATTCTTTAAATACTTGATGTCATGGGTTTTAAAATGGGTTTAGATAATCCATGGGATTCTTAATGGGTTTTTAGTTATTTTATTTATCTACTAGCTAGAATTTAAGTAATTATTTTTATAAAAACTTCTTTATAAAAATAACAATAAAGCAGTAAAAGTCACAACGCGCGTAAAAGTACGCGATTTCACGAATGTTCACATAATTCATAGAAAAATCACAAGGCATATAAATTCACCTAATTTATATTAAAATAATTATTCGCAATTATTTTTATTACTTCACCAACGTTCCGGATTCGACTCGTGTGTGATCCGGTAATTCTACAAATTACCGATACGTGAGTGTTTGTGCGAAACTGACACACCTACTTAATCCTAATTAAATGTGATGCATGTGTGACTAACTGAGATAAATGAGTTTGCATAAACAATGTTTGAACTAACGATGTTTGTGTTAACGGAGTTAACCTGAATTTGCCTGATGTCACATCATCCCCTTGTTGAAAGAATTTTCGTCCCAAAAATTAAACGAAGTCGTTAACGTCTGAAACAAAAAGTTTATGTTTGTCACATCATCCCCTTGTTGAAATAAATTTCGTCTCGAAATTTAGTTAGTACCTTTCGTGTTTGCCGTTGACTGTTTGAAAAGGTGAGGATACTTTTTCATCATTTGATCCTCGCGTTCCCATGTGAACTCCGGTCCACGCTTCGAGTTCCAGCGAACCCTAACAATTGGGATCTTACTGTGCTTGAGAGTTTTGACCTCCGTGTCCATGATTTTGACTGGTTCCTCAATGAAACGTAGCTGTTCATAAATTTTCAACTCCTCGAGTGGAACTACAAGTGTCTCATCTGATAGGCACTTCTTTAGGTTTGAGACATGAAAGACGTTGTGCACTCCATTGAGTGTATCTGGTAGGTTCAGTTGATATGCTACTGGACCGATCCTTTTCTCTATCTCGAATGGTCCAACATAACGCGGGTTTAACTTTCATCATTTCCCGAAATGAATCACACCTTTCCAAGGTGAAACCTTTAATAACACTTTGTCGCCCACTTGAAATTCTAGCGGTTTTCTGCGCTTGTCTGCATAACTCTTTTGACGGTCAAGAGCTGCCGCCATACGGTTTCAGATTTGCACGATTTTCTCTGAGGTTTCGTGCACAAGTTTGGGACCCGTAAGTTGGCTATCTCCAACTTCAACCCAGCAAATTGGTGATCGACATTTTCACCCGTACAAGGCTTCGAATGGCGCTGCTTTGATGCTAGTATGATAGCTGTTATTGTAAGAGAACTCCACCAAAGGCAGATGAGTCTCCCAACTGTTACAGAAATCGATCACACAAGCTCGTAGCATGTCTTCTAGGGTTTGAATTGTACGCTCACTCTGGCCATCTGTTTGAGGATGATACGCTGTACTCATGTCCAGGCGTGTGCCTAAAGCTTTCTGTAATGATTGCCAGAATTATGAGGTGAATCGGGCGTCTCTATCAGAAATGATGGAGATTGGCACTCCATGTCGGGATACTACTTCTTTAAGTAGAGGCGAGTTAACTTTTCCATTTTGTCGGTCTCTTTGATAGCAAGGAAATGAGTGGATTTGGTTAGGCGATCCACTATCACCTAGATTGTGTCACATCCAGTAGAGGTTCGGGGTAATTTGGTTATGAAATCCATGGAAATCTGCTCCCATTTATACATCGGGTTTTCCGGTTGTTGAAGTAATCCGGATGGCTTTTGGTACTCCACCTTGACCTTTGAACAAGTCAAACACTTGCTCACGGAGGTGGCTATGTCGGCTTTCATGTTCGGCCACCAATACAAAACTTTGAGATCGTGATACATCTTGTCGGATCCCGGATGGATAGAGTATCGGGATTTGTGAGCTTCATCCATGACTAGATCTCTTAGGTTTCCATATGCTGGTATCCATATTCATTCCGTGAAGTGGCGAATACCATCTGCTTTAGCCTCAAGTTGTTTCTCCATACCACGAGTGGATTCCAATGGTAAGTTCTCCTCTTTTAAGGCTTCGAGTTGGGCATTGCGGATTTGTTTGGGTAATTCTGTATGAATAGTGAGTTGTAATGCTCTAACCCGTCGGGGTTTGGTTTCTTTTCTGTTTAGGGCATCGACCACCACATTAGCTTTGCCCGGAGGGTACTTGATTGCACAATCATAATCGTTTAATAACTCGATCCAACGACGTTGACGCATGTTCAACTCTTTCTGCTTAAAAATATGTTGAAGACTCTTATGATCGGTGTAGATGGTGCACTTGGTACCGTACAAGTAATGTCTCCATATCTTGAGTGCAAACACCACGGCTCCTAACTCCAAATCGTGAGTTGTGTAATTCTTTTCATGGATTTTTAACTGTCGAGAAGCGTATGTGATAACCTTGTCACGTTGCATCAACACACAACCGAGACCTTGGATGGAGGCATCGCAATACACCACGAAGTCATCCGTTCCCACCGGTAGAGATAGGATGGGTGTGCTACATAGTCTCTGCTTAAGTAGCTGGAATGCTGATTCTTGAGTCTCGCTCCAATTATAGGGTTTATCTTTTTGGGTTAAGGCGGTGAAAGGTTGGGTAATCTTTGAGAATCCCTCGATAAAGCGACGGTAGTATCCGGCCAATCCTAGAAATTGCCGAACTTCGGTTGGAGTTGTTGGTGCTGCCCAATTCTTGATAGCTTCCACTTTGGCTGGATCGACATGTATTCCTTTCTCATTGATCACATGTCCTAGAAATTGAACCTCGCGAATCCAAAAATCTCATTTGGAAAACTTAGCGTACAGCTGCTCCTGTTTCAGTAGCTCAAGGATCAAATGCAGATGCTCCTCATGCTTTTCCCAAATCTTAGAGTATATGAGGATATCGTCAATGAAGACAATGACGAATTGGTCGGTTCATGAGGCCCATAACCCACATGTCCCAGGATCCAAACCTGGCTCTGATACCAATCTGTCACACCCCTAAAATTCACTAACGGAGTTTTACCGTTAGGAGCGTGACATACCAGGATCTCAGTCATTAGTTACGTTGCACGACTCTATATGAGTTTAATAAAAACACTAGTATTGCTCATAGTCACGATGCAACACTAGTAAATGAAAATACTGAGTTAATGCGAAATGCAGAAGCGTAAAGATTGAAGGAAAAGCATGCGCCAAAAACAATTGCGCCCAAAACATGCAATTCAAAAATAAATAAATAAGTAAGTCCTGCATTTGATAAATAATGACACTCCAATGCATGTATGCCCTATCTCGTGCTCGTACCTTAAAGACCTGAGAAAACATGCTAAAACGTGTCAACAATAGGTTGGTGAGTTCACAGGTTTCAAATGTAAGTAAAGTTTACTAGATAAAACAATTTACAATTATATCAATAGGTAGCTAACCTACTAACATGTTACTAAAGCGTTTCGACATCGAAGCTGACTGTTTATGTTTGATCTGCCTCCTACCATGTCTATCATGAACAATGGTAAACTGTTTAAGTCAATGTTACACCCGTTCGACTTCCTGTCGTGTTAGCGCGACTAACGCGGGTGGGGCTTTTCAATGCCCAGTAGTACTACTCAAGATTACCTCGCTATCCCATATATTAAATGGTTCGATAAGTAAGGACTTACATGATATGTTTGCGCTTAGTACAACAAGTGATATAAATGAAATGTAAGATCTAAATGTTTGTACCCATGTTTTCTCCCCCAAGTTTAAACCATAAGAAAGGGGGCCGTGAAACTCACCTTAGAGTGCGTGCAGATGAAAGCTAAGTTAAATCTGCTTGACTACTAACCGCCACCTATAAACATCGGTTTATAAGTGCGTGTTTGTGCACGCTGATAGGAACCCTAAGTATCCAAACAATCCCATTGTTTTAAGTGTTTAGAAAATATTTATTAGTTTGACCAAGTTTGACCAAGTTTGACTCGACGACCCGTTGGTGACCCGTTTTGTGATTTAATGTTTGGTTTGAATACCAACCCACATAGTATACAAGTAATTCAAGTTTTATGCTACACATGTCACAACTAACTTAGCATGGCAAGTTATGTCTACACAATGCATGTTCAACAAAGTTTCTACTTTTAACAATGTATGAACACAAAGTTTGATTTCAATAGATTACATCATCTATTACATAATTGAATAACCCTAACACGTTTATACATACCTACTAACGCATGAATGATCATCAAAACGTACACATTAGGTCTAGACATCAAGTTTCAATTTCTAAAAGTTTCCACTTTTAGTAAGTTAGGATCAATGCATGTGATTTATACCAAACAACACTCTTATAAGCTTTATTGCGTTCATAATAACGTGCTTGTATCATTCCATAACATCATGCATGTAAAACAACTCACATATAACAAACACTTTTTAATAAAGTTTCCTCTTTAGGAAAGTCTATGATTTCTAGCTTGTTAACAAGATTCAACGCACCAATTCAATTGCATACAACCCAACTAGTATAAATATAACTATAACAATCATCATAAACATCTAGCATGCAATCCTACATTATCACATAATCAAAAAGTCCCTACTTTAGACAAGTTATGAACCATAATGCACCTAGGGTTTTCCAAATAACAATATACTCATCAAATAATTGCAAAACAATAATAAAGTTAACATCTTTTTTATAAAAATCAATGTTGGATGAACTAGGGTTTGATTTAAAATTTACGAATAAAAAATCAACAAAATTGAACGAAACAACTTACATAGTAGCGTTAGCAATGCGTAGAGGAGTCCGATTATGCTTTTAATTGCAAGATTGGAGCTTGGAGAGGGGGTGTATGATGGTGGTCTTAGTTCGGTCGCAAGAGAGATCGTGGGGGGGTCGACGGCCAAAATAAAAAAAGGGTTTAGGTTAATTTTTTTTATAAAATTCTTTAAATACTTGATCTCATGGGTTTTAAAATGGGCTTCTTAATGGGTTTTTAATTATTTTATTTATCTACTAGCTAGAATTGTTTTTAAATAATTATTTTTATAAAAATTCTTTATAAAAATAACACTAAAGCAGTAAAAGTCACAACGCGCGTAAACGTTCGCGATTTCACGAATGTTCACATAATTCACAGAAAATCACAAAGCATATAAATTCACCTAATTTATATTAAAATAATTATTCGCAATTATTTTTATTAGTTCACCAACGTTCCGGGTTCGACTCGTGTGTGATCCGGTAATTCTACAAATTACCGATACGTGAGTGTTTGTGCGAAACTGACACACCTAGTTAATCCTAATTAAATGTGATGCATGTGTGACTAATTGAGATAACCGAGTTTGCATGAACAATGTTTGAACTAACGATGTTTGTGTTAACGGAGTTAACCTGAATTTGTCGGATGTCACAGTACCAGCTATCACTTTGGCATTGTCGTTCTTTCTTCCTTCAGCTATAACGAATACTCGACCTTTAGCCCCTCCCCCGGGCTTCTGCAGAATCGGTTTGGAACAGTTTCTTGCTAGATGTCCTATCTCATTACAATTGTAACATTTGAATGATGGACAATTCATTGAAACATGCCCCGAATTCTGGAATTTACCGCATCTCATGTCTTGAGGATTTCTAAATACATTATTTCCGTCTCTTCTAGGGAACTTGAAATTTCTCGGTTTTAACCAATACATCACCTCTTCACTCTTTCTCTTTGTTTATGTAGGTTTTACCTCAACTGCTTTCTCAGCCTTCTCCTTGGCTTCTTGAGCTGCCACATCATCGTAAACTGTGGCGCTCAATGCTAAAGCGAATCCATTGTTTGTGGTGCAGCGTTTTTCACCAAGGTACGCACCTTTAGAGGCAAACCCCTAATAAAATGTTTGATTCTTCGGGGTTCAGGTGTCACTAGATGTGGCACAAGTTTTGACATTTCATCAAACTTTGTCGCATACTCCACATGCGTCATTGTTCTAGCCTCCAGACGCTGAAACTCCTCCTCAAGTTTATCAAGTTTATTCTGAGGGCAGCATCGTTGCATAATCAGTTCCTTGAATTCGTTCCATTTCATGTTTTCCACCACTTGCTCTCCTTTGGCTTATTTCACAGACTCCCACCAGTTCAATGCAGTGGTTTCCAAAGAACTGGCAGCAAATTTGACTGCCTGATCACTTCTACATTCACTCAGCTTGGTCACCGCTTCCATCTTTGTGATCCACTGAGTAGTATCAATGACTCCCTTCTTGCCATCAAATGGCTTAGGTTTGCAGCCTTCGAAGGATTTGTAATTACATCCTTCATGATTCTCAGTCCTTGTTACTGAGCTAGTATTGGCATTTCCATTTTCCCTTCCGGTATTGTTATTGGTTCCTCCTCCAGCCGTTTCAGTACCCATTCTCCTAGAAAGAACTTCATCTAATAATCCGGGTAACGTGTTTCGTAAAGCCTTAGTGACTTTACTTGCTACGACATCTTGAAATTGTGCCTCAGACATAACTACCTCCTCAGCATGAGGATAGTTATTATTGTCATTCTTGTTTGTTTCGTGATGGTCGTTAGTATTGGTATTTAGTTCGGCCTGCCTACGGCTCCTAGTAACCGGAGTACGACCTGTTCCTCTACCTCTTCCTCTTCCAACCATTGTTACCTATACACACAGATGTATGACATCAGAATTCGTATAACCGGTTACGATCCAGAAAATCAGAAATTAAAGACATTTGGCCAAGAATGTACGTAATATCTGTTTTCTCGACATCTCCTGTTATATTTATAACGATAATCCACATCTCAAATTATATCCTATGGCATTCCAGCTATTCTCAGAGCTCCTAGTTTAAATCTAGACACTAATCTTTCCTATTAGTATCTAAATCCCTAAAGTTGCGGCTCTGATACCAACTTGTCACACTCGTAACATAGGACAGTCATCTACCATTGTAGTACCTCTAACAGATATGTTCCCAGGTAAGAGCGACGGGTCTAGGGGAGATTTATACACCGCTCTTTCCAAGACAGAACATTCCGTTCGTAAGATAACTACATACCGGTGAAGGTCGCCATTTAGTTACAGTGACGTTGATAACAAAAACACAGTGGAAGACTTACGTAATAACTTTCCTTTATTTCATAATATAAAGTTTGTACAATAGGGACTGGCTAGCAAAATACAATATAATCAAACTCTGGACTTATAGCTCATGAAGAATCATGCCAATCACTCAGGCCTTATGGTCACCCAAGGACCTGCCCTCAGTCATCCCTATTTCCAACCTTTGTACACCTCCTGGAATGCCAGCTACCAGCTAGGGTTCACCTGTGCTCAAAAACATTTGAAAACATTTTGGACCAGCTTACGTTGGTGAGTTCATAAACAAAATTATCTTTACGTGTATCCCTGATCGAGAATGAATACCCCATATGGGAATTACAATCATCCTGTCCAACCCATCACCCAGAATCGCCCTTAGATTCCGAGTCTACAACATACATATATATAGGAACCATCCAGGCTTGCTGGTCCCATACGTACTAGAACTGTCCAAGATGATCAATCTTGTCCCTAGGTCCCACCCCAATCATGGCCACAATAAGTACTTATTATAGGATATATGCACGGACATCATTGGGATCTCAGATACAAAACCATTTACAAAACATTTCATAGAGCACAGTTTAGAGGAACTCACCTCAAACAGAACCTCCCCCTGTATCGAATATAACAATCAACACTTCAACAGAACCCTAGATAATATCCGAAATTATCATAATCAATATTCCTATCTTAGGTTTACACAAAGAAACCTCAAGGTGTTTCAGAAACCTTACCTAGGCACTGTCTAACTATTTGTGGACAAATTGCGAGGAGCCGGACTCTTTGGAGCAGATCGGAACTTCGAGAAACGGGCTACCATAGCTTAAGTGTGTGTTTTGGAAGGTGTGAGTGTGTGCTAAGATTGGAAATCGATCCATCTATTTATATGGTGTAATCGGACCCGTAGCGGACCGTTATCCAGGGGGATGTTGGTCCGCTACCGACTCCCGTCGAAATTTTGCCTTCTTGCCTACGTGGCGGACCGCTATAACTTAGATGTTGGTCCGCTATTGGTCATCTGTCCATGTTGGACCGTTATGACCTACATATCGGTCTGCTATCGGACCATGAGTCCGAATGAGTCACTGGACGTGCGTCATCTTCTGGTTCATTCCTTGTTCCACACATATCAGCCCGATATGGGTTTGGATATCGGTTCGATATCCGCCTTATTCTCAAAATTTTCATTTCTAGTCCCTCAACTTTGAAAACTTACAGTTAAACCCCTGAACTTTTGACATTTTTAGCCATTATTTCACTTGGGAATTATCCGGGTATTACATTTTGCAGTTGAGCTTATGGTTGATGTATCTTAGATTGGGAGCGGTGCTACTTGGATTGGTGTGTAGGCATTCATGAGGTAAGTGTGATAACGTGAAAATTAGCGTTTTTAGAAACACTTCCGCTGTAGTTAAATTGATAACTGATACATTTTAAAATGAATAACCCGTTATGAGAACCAACTGTAGGATGCTCGGGTTGGGGTCCTACAGCGTCCCTATGGTTTGGTTAAATAATCTCTTTGAATCCAAAGGTTTCAATTGGACTTTTTGCGTCATGTGGTCTGCCAATTTTTCCAATCAAGTACCCCACTCTAACGCCATCAAATATCCCCATTAATTTGCAAACATGTGCCCCTCACGTGAGGGGCATTTTAGTCATTCTTTTTTTTTCTTATTCATCTTCCTAACCAAAAAACCCTTTAATATTCAAACGTCCTCATTTAGTCCCATACCACCAACTCCATCTCCAAATTTAGCCCTAGGGTTTCTACCTGCACACTCATCGATTATTTCTTGAACGAGTGCACTAAATAGCTTGCGAGATTTGAACTCTGATTATCTCATTTTGGACGCTGTTATGGTGTTATCGCTCTGGTATGTTCGTGGTCTAGGAGACAATAACGTCGATCCTTACCATCTATATGGTAAGTATACCCTACATGCTTGAACATTTTTCTATGTTTAGCATTGAATGTACTTTACAAACATTGTCTTTTATATTTTGCTTGATTTTTATGTAGGTGAAAATCCTACATTGTTCTCAGTGAAGTTACACCACGGAGGATATTTCACCAAGTTCATAGGAAGACAATATGTTAATGGACAGGTAAACTTTGTTGATCTAGTGGATTATGATGAGTTTTCAGTGCATGAGATAAATGACATAGTTCAGGATTTGGGTTATCCTAAGGATGAAATCAAGTATTACCATTTTAGGATTCCCGAAAAGGATTAGATTTTGGTTTGAGGGCATTGGGTAATGATAGTGATGTACTTGAATTCTTGAAATATGTTTGTAAGTTTAAGTTAATGGATATATGTGACACCCGACAAAATTCAGGTCAATATCCATGCCCAACTAAGACTTAGATTATAGTATATGTCATGCATACCACTTAATTTTACAGTAATTAAGTCCATTTCACACTTAGCAAGTCAATCCAATTACATGTGACTGGATGTCCAAGATTGGGGCGGAGATTGTCTGTCGCGAAAAGGTTTTCAGACTTCCCCTACCGAATGGAGAAACACTTTTGATTCAAGGATAAAAGTGCGGAATTCCTCTGAATATCATCTCATGTATGAAAGCCAAGAAGTATTTACGGAAAGGATACTATACCATCTTAGCTCATGTAACAGAGAACCGGCTAGAAGAAAGCAAGGCCGAGGACATACCAGTTGTTCATGATTTTCCAGAAGTTTTCCCCGAAGACTTACCTGGATTACCACTGCAGCGACAAGTCGAGTTCCGAATCGACCTTAACCCAGGAGCTACACCGATAGTGCGGTCACCGAACCGACTAGCACCGTCAGAAATGATAGAATTATCGAACCAACTACAGGAGTTGCTAGAAAAAAGATTTATCCGACCGAGTCATTCGCCATGGGAGCGCCTGTCATATTCGTCAAAAAGAAACACAGATCATTTCATATGTGCATCGACTATAGGGAATTGAACAAAGTAACCATCAAGAACATATATCCCCTGACGATTTGTTCGACCAGCTACAAGGATCTCCTTTTTATTACTCCAAGATCGACTTAAGGTCAGGATATCATCAGCTGAGAATCCAAGAGGAGGATATACACAAGACGGCATTCCATACTTGATATGGACACTACGAGTTTTTGGTTATGCCATTCGGTTTGACCAATGCACCCGCAGTATTTAAGGATCTTATGAACCGTGTGTGTAAACCCTATCTAGACAAGTTTGTTATTGTGTTCATCGAAGACATCTTGATTTACTCTCAAAGCAAGGAGGAACAACCAGAACACCTAAGACTTATTTTAGAGTTATTAAAACCGTGAAGTTGTATGCTGAGTTTTCAAAGTGCGACTTCTAGATCAGAGAAGTGAATTTCCTAGGTCACGTGGAAAACAAGATAGCCTTACACGTTGATCCAACCAAGATTGAAGCTAACTGCACGAAGACCGACAATACAATACATTCCGTCAATTCCCTAATGTATTGCCCCTAAGGCTTAACTACACGAAGACCGACAATACAATACATTCCGTCAATTCCCTTTTGTATTGCCCCCAAGGCTTAACTGCACGAGGACCGACAATACCATTTAGTTGCCCCTATGGCTCCCATGTCCATAAACCGACAACTTCCATCAACGGCTATGGCTCACGGCCATAACACCGTCGGATCATAATTTAACCTTCGTAGGGTCACGTTAACACCTGAGTAACCGTCGTTACTCCCTTACCAGTTGTACAACATCATAACCATTGACAGGCCACCAAGACACTACCCCTGTTGTTCTTATGGCAACTATGGCTCGCTGTCCATAATCTACCACAAGGCTGGGAATTTCATTCTCAGACTTCATTCGTCAATTCCATTCATTCGACATATTAGATTTGTAATGACTTCTTTAAAACCTTTGCCCTTTTCTTTTCTTTTCATAAAACATTTCATTCATTTTCAAAACCCTTTACCTTAATTTTAAACCATTTCTTTATAAACATTTCGTTCATAAAACTTTCTTTCCATAAACCGTTCGTTCCAAATCATTTCATTTCATAAGCATAGTTTCATAAGCATCATTTCATAAACATCGTTTCGTAAAACATCATTTCGTATGTATGCACATCAGCCCGAAAACATTATTTAAAACATTTAAAAGATGGCTTCTAGAACTCACTTGATAAGCTAATCTGGGTTGTCCTAAACAAAGGTCCCACAACGTCACTTCCGATATGAATTGATTAGTTAAATACACATCAGACCAAATCCCGACTCTAACGGTTTAACCTTCTAAACATACTGACTTTACCTAAACAGCCTGATGCCTGCGTACTTAGCAAGTGCGCAGGGCCTTGCTCTTGCGTACTTAATAAGTGCGCAAACTTTGTTTCATGCATACTTGATAAGTACGCAGGACCCTCTTCATGCGTACTTAATAAGTACGCAGGACCCTCTTCATGCGTACTTGATAAGTACGCAGGATCTGCTTCCCCGCAAACACCCTAACTTTCGCATTCGGGTCTGATCTCGTCAAGATCCTGAACTTGTTTACATTCACAACGTTTGCTTTCATTAAGGAACTCAAATATATGTTTTTCTTCCAGTTTTATCAGTAAAAATGTCACATTTTCGTCTAAAACCCGAAAAACCCAAAAACGAACAAAAA
Organism: Smallanthus sonchifolius; assembly: GCA_023525975.1. NCBI lineage: Eukaryota > Viridiplantae > Streptophyta > Magnoliopsida > Asterales > Asteraceae > Smallanthus > Smallanthus sonchifolius. The sequence continues at coordinate 34,829,813 of CM042045.1, forward strand.
CTCAGATCTAGGTTGGATCGTTACCTGTATCAAGCTTCTGATTCGGAGGTTCTTCTCACGAGCTATGGAGCAGCACACTTCTTCAATCTCGGGTTGATCCGCCAACTTTCTCTCTCTACGGTTTCTCATTCTATAACTTGCAAATGAGAGAATGGTGGAGTAACTTAGGCTATTTATAGGGGAGGCTCCCCTATGCTCGCCCCTTCTATCCCGCCGGCCGATCCGGCCCGGCCCGTCATGCCTCGTACGTTTATTCTGAAATTTTAAAACTGTCATTTTATTTTTGGGACAAGTCTACCCCCCTTATAATAAGTTTCGTCGCCGAAACCTATCATAAGTCAAATAGATGAGGGTACGACTCCCTAATTTTCGTCTCCGTTTCCCAAGTAGATTCCGCTCCCTTTCGGTGCTTCCATTGAACTTTAACCAATTGAATAATCTTATTTCACAAACGCTTCTCCTTTCTGTCTAAGATGGCCATGGGTTCTTCGATGTAGTTAAGGCTGTTGTCGACCTCGATGTCAGTAAGTGGTACGTGAGCCGATTCATCCGCCAAACACTTTTGCAAGTGTGATACATGGAAGGTAGGATGAATCCCACTTAACTCATCAGGCAACTGTAGCCGATAAGCGACTTCACCAACCCGTGCCATTATCCTGAATGGTCCGACAAACCTCGAACTTAACTTTTCTCTCTTCCTGAACCGTATGTTTCCTTTCCAGGGTGACACTTTCAACATTACTTTGTCCCTAACATCAAACTCGATAGGCCTTCGTCGTTTATCCGCATAGGATTTCTGACGATCTTGTGCGGCCTTCATTCGTGCTTTGATTTGATCAATCCTTTCTGACGTTTCTCTTACTACTTCAAGACTCCCTAATTCCTTTTTTCTAATCTCACCCTAGCAAACCGGGGTCCTGCATCTTCTCCCACACAACATTTCGTAAGGCGGCATGCCTATAGTCGTGTGATGACTATTGTTGTAGGAGAATTCGGCTAACGGCAGATGACTGTCCCAACTGCCGCCAAAATCGATAATACAAGCACGAAGCATATCCTCCAATGTCTGAATGGTCCTTTCGGACTGACCATCCGTTTGTGGGTGGTATGCTGTGCCGATATTAAGCCTCGTGCCCATCGCCTCGTGAAATCTTTTCCAGAACCTCGATGTGAATCGTGTGTCCTGGTCAGATACTATCGTCAAAGGCATCCCATGCCATGCTACTACTTCATTAATAAATACTTTCGCTAACCTTTCCGATGAGAACGTCTCGCGAATAGGTAGGAAATGAGCACTCTTCGTTAAACGGTCCACAATTACCCAAATGGTGTCATGACCTTTAGCTGTGCGAGGTAGCTTGGTTATGAAGTCCATGGTAACGTGTTCCCACTTCCATTCTGGTATATCAAGTGGTTGAATCTTTCCATACGGTTTCTGGTGTTCAGCCTTTACTTGCGAGCAAGTCAAGCACTTGCTTACGTACTTCGTCACTTCGTGTTTCATTCTAGGCCACAAGTATTCCTTCCTCAGATCTTGGTACATTTTGTTTGTACCAGGATGGATAGAGTACCGAGATTTATGAGCCTTATCCAAGATTTTGGTTCTAAGCTCGCCACCATAGGTATCCATACCCGTCCAAAACGTGTCCTAACACCAAGGGTGTTATATTCCAACTTGTCCTGTTGGCCAACCATCCTTTCCTTCTTTATGTTTTATTCCTTAAGTGCTTCATCTTGAGCTCTTTCAATTTCCCTCATCACATCTGATGTTACCACCAACTGGCAAGCTTTCACTATAATAGGAGCAGGCACATTCTTTCGGCTTAGAGCGTCAGCCACCACGTTTGCCTTTCTAGGGTGGTATATGATTTCACAGTCATAATCTTTTAGGTGTTCCAACCATCGCCTGTGCCTCATATTAAGTTCCCTTTGTTTGAAGAAGTACTTCAAACTTTTGTGGTCGGAGTAAATAGTAAACTTCACCTCGTAGAGGTAGTGCCTCCAGATTTTCAATGCAAATACTACAGCAGCAAGTTCTAAATCATGAGTCGGATAATTAGCTTCGTGAATCTTCAACTACCGTGACGCATACGCGATCACACATCCGCGTTGCATCAACACACATCCCAATCCCTGACCCGAAGCTTCAGAGTATACCACTAAGTCTTCATTGCCCTCGGGAAGGGCCAAGACTGGAGCTTTGGTTAGCTTCTCTTTCAATTCCTTAAACGCCTCATCCTGGGTCGAACCCCATTTGTACTTTACCTCCTTCTGAGTCAACTTTGTCAACGGCGAAGCTATTTTCGAGAAATCCTGGATGAATCTACGATAGTAGCCTGCCAATCCCAAGAAACTGCGGATTTCAGTTGGCGTCTTAGGAATATTCCATTCCCTTACCGTCATTATCTTTCCTGGGTCAGCCATAATGCCGTTCGGGTTAATGACGTGACATAGGAATTGGACTTCCCTAAGCCAGAACGCGCATTTGGTGAACTTAGCATACAACTTTTCCTTCTTTCGAGCCTCCAACACCTCCTTTAAGTGACATGTGTGATCACCCTCATTCTTGGAGTAGATGAGGATATCATCGATGAACACAATTATCGATCGGTCCAGCATCGGTCGACACACCCTATTTATCAAATCCATGAACGATGTGGGGGCGTTCGTCAATCCAAAAGACATTACGCGGAACTCGAAATGTCCATAATGCGTGTGAAATGCAGTTTTCGGTATGTCTTCTTCCCTCACCTTCAACTGATGGTACCCGGACCGAAGGTCGATTTTTGAGAATTAACTTGCACCTTGCAATTGATCGAACATGTCGTCGATCTATGGTAAAGGGTACTTGTTTTTCACCGTTTGTTTGTTCAACTCGCGATAATCAATACACATTCTCATCGAACCATCCTTCTTCTTCACAAACAACACCGGAGCACCCCAAGGCGAGATGCTCGGTTGTATAAATCCCTTCTCAAGTAGTTCGTCTAATTGGGCCATAAGTTCTTTCATCTCCACTGGTGCTAATCGATATGGAGCCTTAGCCATGGGCTGGGCATCTGGTACTAAGTTGATTCGGAACTCAATCTCTCTGTCGGGTGGTATCCCAAGCAAATCCTCTGGAAACACCTCCGGGTACTCGCGTACCATGGGTACATCGTCTAGTTCCTTCACTTCCTTACACTTGTCAATTATGTACACCAGATAAGCCTCGCACCCGGCACCTCAAGTAATTTGTTGCCTTAATCATCGAGATGACGTTTGGCATCGGGGCGTCACGATCTCCAAAGACCTCGACTTTGCTACCATCCGGAGCCTTGAGTCGGATTATCTTTCATTTACATATGATTTGTGCTTCGTTGGCAGTTAACCAATCCATACCCAACACGACATCGAACCCTCCCAAAACTATAACAAACAATCTGACAGGGAACCTATGACCTTCTATTTTTATCGTGGAGTTGTCAACTACGTCGGTCACTCTCATAGTTCTACCCTCAGCGGTTTCTACGCTAAAAGCCCTTTCTAGCTTACTAATAGTGTACTTCACTCTATTACAGAAAGTCGCAGATATAAAACTCTTACTTGCACCCGAATCAAATAAAACAGAAACAAAAGTGTTGTTAAGGATGAACGTACCGGACGCCACATTGGGGTCTGCCCTGGCCTGGTCTTGCGTCAGCGCGTACGCACGAGTCTTTGCTCGGGGCCTCTCTTCTTTCTTCTCCGGGCCTTTCCCCTTCCCGGCTTCTCCCATCCTGGGCTTGGTGCATTCCTGGCTCACATGACCACTCTCCCCACAGTTGTAGCATTTGAAGAGCTGGGGACATTCACGTGAGTAGTGTTAAGTCTTTCCATACCTGAATCATAGATTGGATCCCAGTCTGCACTCACCCATATGTTCCTTCCCACACTTATTACACATCGCTATCTCCTCCACCCGAGCCCTCTTATCACGATCCCCAAACATCTTTCCACATGTTCGTTTGTTTTGGAAGCTCGGTTTCTTTTTGGGTCCCTCAATGGCAACATCATTTAGTGCCAGGTCAACATACACTACACCACTGAGTTCCACCACCGAATCATAGGTGTTAGGGGTGTTTGCTTTGATGAAAGTACGGACCTTATCCGGCAAACCTTGGATGTAGCAAGCAATCTTTCTCTCCTCAGTCGTGATCAGATGCGGCACCAGACGTGCCAATTCGTTGAATCTGGTAGTGTATTGCCGATGTGTTTTACTTCCGGCTTTAAATCCCATAAACTCTCTTTCCACCTTCTCGATTTCATTCCTCGGGTAGTTCTTAATCACCAACGTTTTCAAATCGTTCCACAGCATTGCGTCAACCGTCTTGTCCCCCTTAGCCTGACGTACACCTTCCCACCAATGGGATGCTTCCTCTCTCAAGGAGTTAGTAGCAAATTTCACAACTTGGTTTGCTCAACACTCGCTCAGACGGATGGCGGCTTCCATACGTATCACCCGGTCAAAAGTAGCCACCGCGTCCTTCTTCCCAGTCAGGACCGATGTGTCACATGCCTTAAAGGACTTATAGTCGCAACCACAGTTAAGCGGTGCGTCGATTGCCTCAGTGTTCGGGGTACCAACCGCCGTGTTAGACCCACCCGTCTCACTAGCATTCTTTAACGCCTCTGCCAACAGTCCTAGCAAGGAAACCTTCATCAACTCAGTGAACTTGCATGCCAGAGCCGCTCTCACTTCCGGTTTAAAAGTGAATTGTTGTTCTTCGACATGAGTCGGCTCAGTCCCGTGCATACTAGCTTCTGGCTCAGTGTGAACACTTCCTTCTTCACTGTACTCTTGGTGTGCAGGGGTCCTGCCGCACCCACCGTTACGACCCCCGGTACGACCCCCACCACGCCTTCGGTTTCCTCTCCGTGCCATTTCGTTCTATAAGACAAGGATTCCAATATCATCACGCTAGTTAACAATTAGAATACACGCACTGTAAGATCTAATATACATTGGCCATCTGCAATTAACCATTACACTACCTTTCGATTTCTATTTGACTACCTTTGTGATTTCATCAGAACACAAGTCCTTACCTAACCCTTTCTAAGGCATACTATACATGTAAATATATACTACCTTCATACCTGATGCTGTGGCTCGAGTTACCATACTGGCATCCACTTTCGGTCCCATTCACAGTTTAAGTTCAGACACTAGGAGTGTGCGAATCTCTCAAACTATTGCTCTGATACCAACATGTAAAGCCCCAAACCCGGGAGGCCTCACATGTTGGATTTACTCATTCACAAACAGTTATTAAACTTGAATATCAAATAACGCAAAGGAATCATTCATTCATCATAATTAAAACTTGTTCAAACATGCGGAAGCGTAACATTGTCAAATACATAAACAAAACATAAAAAACTCATAATGGGATGCCAGTCTTCATGATCAACCGGGTAACTCTTCTCGCTTGCCAAGCATCACCGTCCATCGTCCATACCTGCCTTAACCTGAATGTGCATACTAAAAAGTCAGCTATGCTGGTGAGTTCAAGTTTTCATTCGATTTAAGAAATGGTTCGTCATTCAATAATTCATTAGGGTTTAACATCATGTATAAGAAAACAGGGCCTTTCATTCATCATTAAAAACATTCAAACATTTTATCATCATCATAAACACCATTGAACGGATCGTTCGTTTAAAACATTTAACATTCATTTAAGTCATACATTATTATCCAAATCTGTGTTACCATTCGTTCCGTCATTTAGTATTATATTGCCCTAAGGCTTAAGTGCACGAAGACCGACAATACAATACATTCCATCAATTCCCTATTGTATTGCCCCTAAGGCTTACTGCATGAAGACCGACAATACAATACATTCTGTCAATTCCCTTTTCTATTGCCCCCAAGGCCTAACTGCACGAGGACCGACAATACCTATTTAGTTTCCCCTAAGGCTTAAGTGCACGAAGACTGACAATACATTACATTCCATCAATTCCCTATTGTATTGCCCCTAAGGCTTACTGCACGAAGACCGACAATACAATACATTCCGTCAATTCCCTTTTCTATTGCCCCCAAGGCTTAACTGCACGAGAACCGACAATACCCATTTAGTTGCCCCTACGGCTCCCATGTCCATAAACCGACAACTTCCATCGACGGATATGGCTCACGACCATAACATCGTCGGATCATAATTTAACCTTCGTAGGGTCACGTTAACCCCTGAGTAACCGTCGTTACTCCCTTACCAGTTGTACAAGATCATAACCATTGACAGGCCACCAAGACACTGCCCCTGTTGTTCTTGTGGCAACTATGGCTCGCTGTCCATAATTTACCCCAGCCTTCATTCGTCAATTCCATTCATTCGACATATTAGATTTGTAATGACTTTTTTAAAACCTTTGCCCTTTTCTTTTCTTTTCATAAAACATTTCATTCATTTTCAAAACCCTTTACCTTCAGTTTAAACCATTTCTTTATAAACTTTTCGTTTATAAAAATTTCTTTCCATAAACCGTTCATTCCAAATCATTTAATTTCGTAAGCATAGTTTCATAAGCATCATTTCGTAAACATCGTTTCGTAAAACATCATTTCGTATGTATGCACACCAGCCCGAAAACATTATTTAAAACATTTAAAAGAGGGCTTCTAGAACTCACCTAATAAGCTAATACGGGTTGTCCTAAACAAAGGTCCCACAACATCACTTCCGATCTGAATTGATTAGTTAAATACACATCAGACCAAATCCCGACTCTAACGGTTTAACCTTCTAAACATACTGACTTTACCTAAACAGCCTGATGCCTGTGCACAGAGCAAGTGCGCAGGGCCTTGCTCTTGCGTACTTAATAAGTGCGCAAACTTTGTTTCATGCGTACTTGATAAGTACGCAGGACCCTCTTCATGCATACTTGATAAGTACGCAGGATCTGCTTCCCCGTAAAAACCCTAACTTTCGCATTCGGGTCTGATCTCATCAAGATCCCGAACTTGTTTACATTCAAAATGTTTGCTATCATTAAGGAACTCAAATATATTTTTTCTTCCAGTTTCATACGTAAAAACGTCACATTTTCGTCCAAAACCCGAAAAACCCAAAAACAAACAAAAACTCGGATCTAGGTTGGATCGTTACCTGTATCGAGGTTCTGATTTGGAGGTTCTTCTCACGGGCTATGGAGCAACACACTTCTTCAATCTCGGGTCGATCCGCCAACTTTCTCTCTCTACAGTTTCTCTCTCTAGAACTTGCAAATGAGAGAATGGTGGAGTGACTTAGGCTATTTATAGGGGAGGCTCCCCTATGCTCACCCCTTCTAGCCCCCGGCCCATCCGGCCCGTCATGCCTCGTACGTTTATTCCGTTATTATAACTGTCGTTTTATTTTTGGGATGTTACACGTATATTTGGTGTGCACAAATTAAATTTAGTACTGTTAAATGTTTTTTTAAGACTGTGAATTTTTCGGGAATTTTTTGAGAAACTTTCTGTTTTAACGCTGTCCGGACTGTCTGTATTATGTACCGACATTTCCAAATAAAAATATGAAAATTTTATATGTTAAACTTACCAACATGAATCAACATATTTTTAAATAATTTCGTTCATACCTATTTGGGAATTCCGTCAATAAATTAGTGACTATTCGTTTTCCACCACCCGGTGTCCCAGGATCCTATAATACCGTGATGTGTGATATTTATATATTAATTTTACGAAGTTTTAAATTTAGAAATGGACTCACGACTAAATCACACGTTATGGCTAGTGTAACAGTCGCATGTAGGAAAGCAAGCAAGCCCGAGTTATCGAACCGTGGACACAAAAGACGGCGGCCCTCGATACTGAACCTCCATGGACTCCTAACTGATGTAACACAAGAGATGATTTTTATTTTTCTTTTTATAATTTTAGAACATGCAAATTAATTTAACTGTTAAAATACTGACTTAACTCAAAGATTGATAAGGACACGAAAACGCTTAGACAAACGGAAAGACAAACAAAGACGAAAATAGGACACTGAAGTAGACCAAACAAACTAAACAAGTAACAAAAACCAACTATGAGACAAACACCACCTAGACTAGGAATCCTATAGACTGACTCAACTGCTTTCGGGACAACTGAATGTATTACACCGGTTCTAAAGATAGACTGACTCGGGAATCACTAAAACATGCAGGATCTCCTCTCAGACTCAACTACACACCTCAGCTATCCTAAGGGTCTGATTAAGCTCACCGGTAAGGAATTGGATTTCTTCTCGAACTCACCAAAACCTAAAACACCACGTACCCGAAAACGGTTTCACCTCTCAGTCTTAACCACTCTATACTCACAGGCTATCCTAGACAGACCTAAGAGCAAGGAATAAACTCCTAAAATACTGTTTATGACATGAAATTGCAAATGATAAAAACAACTTGGACAATTCACTCTCATGCAATTGCTACCCAAACTACTAAACCAAGAGATGTATCATCCCAAAAATAAAAATGCGAAATAAATATAACAGGTTCAAAGCGGAACGAATGGAATGAACGGACAAAGGTACGCGGGTCGGGGATGGGCCGAGTCGGTCGCGAGGTGGGGTTGGAGAGGGGAGGCCTCTCCCGTAAACACACCAACACTCACACACATTCTCTCATTCTTGCATTTTAGAGAGAGAAAACCATAAAGAGAGAAAAGTATCAGTATCGCTCAAGATCGTACCAGCTCGTGTCTCAAGTGCTCGTGAAGATAACCTCCGAATCAGAAGCTCGATACAGGTAATGGTTCGGCCTAGATCTGAGTTTTTGTTTACTTTGGGATTTTCGGGTTTTGAATAAAAAGATGGTGTTTTTGCGAAGAAAATTGAAAGATAATCATAGATTTGAGTTCTAGAATGAAAAGCAAACGTTTTGAACATAAAAAGTTTAGATCTTGGTAATGGCATCAAGGGGCGTTGGAAGCTTTGAAAAAGGAGAAACTGTATGCTAGGTTCTCCAAATGCGCGTTCTGGCTTAGGGAGGTCCAATTCCTAGGTCACGTCATTAACCCGAACGGCATTATGGTTGACCCAGCAAAGATAATTCCAAGTGAAGTCCACAGTTTCTTAGGATTGGCAGGCTACTATCGGAGATTCATTCAAGATTTCTCGAACATAGCTTTGCCGTTGACCAAGTTGACACGGAAGGAGGTAAAGTATGAACGGGGTTCGACTCAGGAAGAAGCATTTAAGAAACTGAAGGAGAATTTGACCCAAGCTCCAGTCTTGGCCCTTCCCGAGGGCAATGAAGACTTGGTTGTATACTCTGACGCTTCGGGTCAGGGATTAGGGTGCGTGCTTATGCAACGCGGGAGAGTGATCGCCTATGCATCACGACAGTTGAAAGTTCACGAAGTCAATTATTCGACTCACGACTTGGAACTTGCTGCCGTTGTGTTTGCATTGAAGATCTGGAGGCACTACCTTTACGAAGTGAAATTTACCATTTACTCTGACCACAAAAGTTTGAAGTACTTCTTCGAACAAAAGAAACTGAACATGAGGCAGAGGCGATGGTTAGAACTTTTGAAAGACTACGATTGCGAAATCATATACCATCCTGGAAAGGCGAATGCGGTGGCTGACGCTCTAAGCCGAAAGGATGTGCCTACTCCTATTAGAGTAAAAGCTTGCCAATTGGTGGTGACACCGGATGTGATGAGGGAAATCGAGAAGGCTCAGGATAAGGCACTTAAGGAAGAAAATATAAAGAAAGAGAGAATGGTGGGACAACTGGACAAGTTGGAATATAACACCCTTGGTGTGAGGACACGTTTTGGTCGGGTGTGGATACCTATGGGCGGCGAGCTTAGAACCAAAATCCTGGATGAGGCTCATAAGTCTCGTTACTCTATCCATCCCGGTACCAACAAAATGTACCAAGATTTGAGGAAAGAATACTGGTGGCCTAGAATGAAATATGAAGTGACGAAATACGTGAGCAAGTGTCTGACCAGCTCACAAGTAAAGGCCAAACACCAGAAACCGTATGGGAAGATTCAACCACTTGATATACCGAAGTGGAAGTGGGAACACATTACCATGGACTTCATAACCAAGCTACCTCGCACAGCTAAATGTCATGATACCATTTGAGTGATTGTGGACCGGTTGACGAAGAGTGCTCATTTCCTACCTATCCGCGAGGCGTTCTCATCGGAAAGGTTAGCGGAGGTATTTATTAATGAAGTAGTAGCACGACATGGGGTGCCTTTAATGATTGTATCCGACCAGGACACACGATTCACATTGAGGTTCTGGAAAAGATTTCACGAGGCGATGGGCATGAGACTTAATATTAGTACGGCATACCACCCGTAAACGGATGGTCAGTCTGAAAGGACCATTCAGACGCTTGAGGATATGCTCCGTGCTTGCATTGTCGACTTTGATGGCAGTTGGGACAGTCATCTGTTGTTAGCCGAATTCTCCTACAACAACAGTCATCACATGACGATAGGGATGCCGCCCTACGAAATGTTGTATGGGAGAAAATGTAGGACACCAGTTTGCTGGGGTGAGATTGGACAAAAGGAATTAGGAAGTCTTGAAGTCGTACGAGAATCATCAAAAAAGTTTGATCAAATCAAAGCAAGAATGAAGGCCGCTCAAGATCGTCAAAAATCCTACGTGGATAAACGATGAAGGCCTATTGAGTTAACGTTGGGGATCGTGTAATGTTGAAGGTATCGCCCTAGAAGGGGGGGGTCATACGGTTCAGGAATAGAGGAAAGTTAAGTCCGAGGTTTGTCGGACCATTCAGAATAGAAACACGGTTTGGTGAAGTCGTTTATCGGTTGGAGTTGCCCGATGAGTTAAGTGGGATCCATCCTACCTTCCATGTGCCACACTTACGAAAGTGTTTGGCGGATGAATCGGCTCACGTGCCACTTACTGACATTGTCACACCCCGGCCGACGGCGGATTATACGCCGGGGCAGACGCGGTTGTTCATAAGCACATGATCATCTATTAATAAGTGATAATATTATTTCATCATAATTAAAGCATCTGTTACAAATAGGAATGGAAAACAAAGAGTTTAAACATGACATAAGTTGAATTTAATCTTTAATAAAGCTAGGTCCAAAGTCCTAAATGATCAAGTAGTGTCCTCAAACTGGTGCACTTGAAACATGTGAGTAAATGTCAACTACAAGTAGTTGGTGAGTAACATAGGTTTTGACACCAAACAAAAGTTAAGTATAAGTTTACAATTCCATATGTTCAAAGCGCGTCTAGAGCATAAATGTGAAAACATACAGGGTTCCAAGCGTACAATCAAGCCATGTTATATGTATGCACAATCCCCCGGAATGCCTGGAGTTCTAAATGTAAACACTAACCCGCCAAGGTTCGTGTTAAGTAATGTATCGAATTCCCGTATAAATGATCATAAAAGGTACTACCTTAGGCTTGCCATGCAAGTTAATGATTGTACTAACATGAACACATGTTTTGGTCACCAAGCAGTTTAAGACATAAAGCATAAAGACCAAGGCATTTGTAACATCCCAAAAATAGTAATTTAGTAAACAATAACGCAATAGAGGCTTAATCGTCATAAAATAAAAGAAAAACGGATGGGCTTGGGCTCGGCTCCAACGGGCCGATGAAAGCCTAGGTATATAAGGGGCAAGGCAGTCCACTGCACCATTCCATCTTCATTTCATCATTCTAGAGAGAGAAAGGGGAGCTCGGGTCTAGAGAGAGAAAGTCAACGGATCGACACGAGAATGAAGGAGCACGTTAACGCTGAGCTCGTGAGTAAAACCTCAGAATCAGAAGTCCAATCCAGGTAACGATTCGACCTTAAACTGAGTTTTTCTTCGTTTTGGGATTTTTCGGGTTTTAGCTAATTAGGAGACGTTTTTATGGATGAAACTTGAAAATAAGCTTAGAACTAGCATCTAGAGTGAAAACCGCACCTTTTGATCAAAGAAAGTTGTAAGATTAGCGTGATCGGATTAACATGCAAAATTTCGGACTTATCCAGAAAACAGGTGCTGCGTACTTATCAAGTACGCAGTAGGAACGTCCTGCGTACTTACCAAGTACGCAGGAGAAAGATCATGCATACTTACTAAGTACGCAGGTACGCAGAAGAAAGGTCATGCGTACTTACCAAGTACGCAGGTACGCAGGAGAAAGATCATGCGTGCTTACCAAGTACGCAGGAGAAAGATCATGCGTACTTGTCAAGTGCGCATGAACAAGGCCCTGCGCACTTACTAAGTGCGCAGGCAGCAGGCCAGTAAGTAAAGTCAGTATGTTTAGTGTCACACCCCGACCGATGGCGGAATCATCAGGGCGGGACATGTAGACTGTTCATAAGCACAAGGTTGACTAAATTGAAATATATTAATTGTCAAATTCTGTCACACCCCGCCAAGGCGGAAACGCGAGGCGCGACGTTCATGATTTCCAAAGCATATGATTACCGCAAACACATACATGATAAATGCATACATAAACAAGTTTAAAGTTTTACATTTCAAAAATGTAAATTGAGTTTACAAAAAGTGAAGATTTCACAAATATGACTCTATTACAAAGAGTTATACAAGAGAAATCCCCCAAAAGTTGTATCCATCGTGCATGCATGTAATTTACATTGCTAACCTTGCGATCGCGTCAATTTCCTGAAAAACATACTTAAAATTGTCAACACGAGGTTGGTGAGTTCACAGGTTTAAATCAAATAGATCTTTGTAAAATTCAATTGTTCATAAATAGTTCCAATTGCATGTGATAATCAGAATAAGAATTGTTTACCCATTTGTAAACTAGCTAGGAATACAAATAATATGTTCCTACATGAGCCGTAACCAAACCATGACAATTGTACACGCCCCTAATGTCGTTATCCGGTTCTATGCGGCCATAAATCCTCCAGATTGTGGTTAGCGTGACTTACCATGACCGGGAGACGTCACTCTCCGTAGTACTATTCATAGGACCCTAGGCTACAGTTAATGGTTACTAAATTGTTCCAAGGGACTTTAGCGGCCTCAAATCGTTTAACTCATGTAAACATAAAAGTCGAGTCTTATTCTCTTGTTATCGCATAAAAATAGTTGTAAGTATGTTTTTCCCCCAAATATTGAAAACAGAAAAATGGGGCATTGTTCCAGTCAAACTTGACTATTCGTACCCTAATTACAAAAGGGTAATTCGTGTTATGACCGAATGTCTCATATGCAAATTGTTCACCGACTTAGTAAATCTTGTTGCTTTTGTTTAAATATCTTCTTAGGTTTTCAATACTTGTTTTGTTATAAAATAGTTCTAAGTTACTGCCCAATGGGACTGATGACCAGGTATCGAAACTACCTAGTTTCGATTGAACAGGACAGAACATAACAGATGTCGAAACTTCCTAGTTTCGATTAAGCAAACTGGGTATCGAAACTACCTAGTTTCGATTGAACAATAGGTATCGAAACTACATAGTTTCGATTGAGTACTAGGTATCGAAACTACCTAGTTTCGATTGAGAAAACAGGTATCGAAACTCCTAGTTTCGATTGAGTAATAGTTATCGAAACTACCTAGTTTCGATTGAGTAATAAATATCAAAACTTCCTAGTTTCGATTGAGTAATAGATATCGAAACTTCCTAGTTTCGATTGAGTAAACAGGTATCGAAACTATAGTTTCGATTACTGAACTTATGATTGACAGAATCAGTCCTGCATATTTTTATGTTTTTAATCTTGAATTTGACACACTTTTCTTGTTATCTTGTTTGTGTTCGAACGATTTGTATGTTTAGCTACGGTTTTTAAAGAAAATAACATGAATAATATTGAGTTTTTACCTCTAAACAGAGATGATGATTTGAGTGAAACAGAGAATGATCTTGAGCTCCTTAGCTTGATTCTCGAGAAAAACACTTGGATGTTTTGTGTAACACCGAAATATGTGGATTTTGCTTTAAAAACTTGAATTCAACTTGAAGAGGATTGGGGAAAATTGCCATAAGAAAATGAGATGAAATGAAGACAAAGAGAGAAGGGTATGGCTTTTATCTGAATTCTCGCAGGCATGTATGGGTTTTTAGGATGTGAGTGAAGTAGGAAGTGGGAGAATGGCTTCTCTGAATTTCTGCCGAAAAGTCAAGGGAAGTGGTTTGGGTTAATAATAATTATCTTTTACCATTAATTTATTAATGGTATTAATATCAATTAGAGTTTTAAAGGGGTAATTTAATTTGGTTTAGGTTCTCCACGGTATTGTAAATTTATAAATTTTATGGCTCGTTAACGAAAGATATTGAAATCTTGGATTGTATAATTCGTTGAAGTGATTATTTGTAGGTATACGTACCTAAAGGTGACGCTACCCGGTAATATCTTCGAAAGATTTTTGTTAGTTTACTTTTACGTATCTTATATGTTTTAGTTCTAAAAATAAATTATTGTTCCACGTAAAGTTTGTGTAATATATATGTATATATATATATATATATATATTTTTCTGGTTACTTTATTTCACCCAACCGTTCGTATTAGTCGGTTTATATGGTACGTGAACCGGTAACTCCTAGAATTACCAAAAATATGAAATGAGACAATGTACGGTTTTTGTTAGACCTTAATGTCCTTGTTTGTGAAATTAAGTAAATCTCGAAAAAAATTATAATGTAAACTCGTTTATAACATGTACGGATATTGACCTGAATGTCGGGTGTCACATTATCCCCATGTTAACAGAATTTCATCCCGAAATTCAATTCGTGCCATCTCGAACTGGCGCATCCTTAAACAAGGAGGGGTATTTTGTTTTCATTTGGTCCTCCCGTTCCCATGTATACTCAGGACCACGTTTTGAGTTCCAACATACTTTAACCAGTTTGATTCTACTACGTCTCAGCCTTTGAACTTTCCAATCTGAAATCTCAATCGGTTCCTCGATGAAATGAAGTTTATCATTAATGTGAATTTCATTAGGCGGTATGATCAAAGTCTCGTCGGACAAACACTTTTTGAGATTCGACAGATGAAATGTATCGTGTACGTTGCTTAGTTCTTGCGGTAGCTTGAGCTTGTAGGCTACAGGGCCAACCCTAGCCAGTATTTCAAACGGTCCAACGTATCTAGGGTTGAGTTTACCACAGTTACCAAACCTTGCAACGCCTTTCCATGGTGAGACTTTTAACATTACTCGGTCACCAATTTGAAATTCTAATGGTTTCCGTCTGTTATCAGCATAGCTCTTTTGTCTGTCTCGGGCCGCTTTCAGACGGTCCTTAATTTTGAAGATCTTATCAGTGGTTTCCTGGACAATCTCATGGCCTGTCAAATGTTTTTCACCAACTTCCACCCAACATAACGGTGAGCGGCATTTACGCCCATATAAAGCTTCAAACGGAGCTGCCTTAATGCTCGTATGGTAGCTGTTATTATAGGAAAACTCTGCCAACGGTAAATGAGTATCCCAATTTCCTCCGAAATCAATTACATACGCATGGAGCATATCCTATAAAGTTTGAATGGTCCTTTCGCTTTGACCATCCGTTTGTGGGTGATATGCCGTGCTCATGTCAAGACGTGTGCCCATGGCTTCTTGTAATGATTTCCAGATTCTAGACATGAATCTGGTGTCTCTATCAGAGATAATAGAAATTGGCACTCCATGCCTAGCCACAATTTCCTTGATATAAAGCTTTGCAAGTTTCTCGGTTTTATCTGTCTCTTTGATAGGTAGAAAATGAGCTCATTTCGTTAAACGGTCGACAATTACCCATATGGTATCATAACCACTGGACGTCTTGGGTAATTTCGTGATGAAATCCATGGAAATCTGTTCCCATTTCCATTGGGGAATTTCAGGTTGTTGTAATAAGCCAGACGGTTTCTGATGTTCGGCTTTTACTTTTGAACACGTTAAGCATTTACTGACATACGTGGCAATATCTCCCTTCATCTTGAGCCACCAATATAATTCTTTTAGGTCCTTATACATCTTATCTGAACCTAGGTGAATGGAGTATCTGGACTTGTGGGCTTCGTCCATAACCAACTCCCGTAAGTTACCAAAACATGGCACCCAAATTCTGTTCATGAAGTATAAAGTGTCATCTGACTTAGTCTCCAATTGTTTGATCATTCCACGTAGTGCTTCATTTTGGATGTTCTTCTCTTTAAGTGCCTCTTGTTGTGCTATTCGGATTTGAGTAGTAAGACTCGTATGAATTGTTAATCCGAGGGCACGAACACGAAGAGTTTTAACTCGTTCTTTGCGACTTAAGGCGTCTGCTACGACATTGGCTTTTCCGGGATGGTACTTGATATCACAATCATAGTCGTTTAGTAGTTCTACCCAACGACGTTGTCTCATGTTAAGTTCCTTTTGATCGAAGATATGTTGAAGACTCTTGTGATCGGTAAAGATAGTGCATCTTGTACCGTAAAGATAATGTCTCCAAATCTTGAGTGCAAACACAACTGCGCCCAACTCCAAGTCATGGGTCATATAATTCTTTTCATGCACTTTTAGTTGTCGTGAGGCATATGCGATGACTTTGTCTCTTTGCATTAACACACAACCAAGTCCTTGGTGTGATGCATCGCAGTATACGACAAAATTGTCGATTCCCTCCGGAAGAGATAAGATCGGTGCACTACACAGCTTCTGCTTCAGTAATTGGAAAGCTGACTCTTGCTTGTCACTCCAATCATACTTCTTTTCTTTCTGGGTTAATGTGGTTAAGGGCAGGGCTATTTTTGAAAAATTCTCAATGAATCGTCTGTAGTAGCCGGCCAAGCCCAAAAATTGGCGTACTTCTGTCGGAGTCTCTGGTGCTTCCCAGTTTTTGATCGCTTCTATTTTAGATGGATCAACGTGAATTCCTTCCTTGTTGATGACATGTCCGAGAAAATGCACTTCTCGGATCCAAAACTCACACTTAGAGAATTTAGCGTAAAGTTTCTCGTTCCTGAGTAGTTCTAAGATTAATTTCAGATGATGTTCATGATCCTCCTTGGTTCGTGAATATATTAATATATCGTCGATAAATACTATCACGAATTTATCCAAGTATGGCTTGCATACTCGGTTCATGAGGTTCATAAAAAAAGCTGGTGCGTTCGTCAAACCAAACGGCATAACCAGAAATTCGTAGTGGCCATATCGAGTCCTAAATGCCGTCTTTGGTACATCTTCTTCTTGGATTCTTAGTTGATGATACCCCGAACATAGATCGATCTTAGAGTAGAAGCTAGAAGCTTGTAGTTGATCAAACAAATCATCTATTCGAAGAAGTGGGTATCGGTTTTTGATTGTAAGCTTGTTTAATTCTCGGTAATCAATACACATCCTAAAGGTTCCATCCTTTTTCTTTACGAATAGAACCGGAGCTCCCCGGGGTGAGAAACTCGGTCTTATGAAACCTTTATCAAGCAACTCTTGGAGTTGATTTGATAATTCGTGCATTTCAGAAGGTGCTAATCGATACGGTGATCGCGCAACCGGGGCGGCTCCTGGTACTAAGTCGATTCGGAATTCGACTTGCCTCGGTGGTGGTAATCCAGGTAAGTCTTCAGGAAAAACTTCAGGATAATCTTTAACGATTGGTATATCCTCAAGTCGACGTTCCTCGGGTTTCTTCTCGACGACGTGAGCCAGGAATACGCAATAGCCTCTACGTAGGTACTTACGAGCTTTCATGCAGTTTATCATCCTCAATGTCACTCCACTCTTCTCACCTTGAATCGAAAGAACTTCTTCATTCGGGAGTGGAATTTGGACAATCTTATCAAAACAAACAATCTCAGTGTGATTCTTCGACAACCAATCCATACCAATAACAACATCAAAACTTCCCAAGTCAACGGGTAACAGGTCTATACTAAATGTGTGGTTCTTAAAACATAAGGTACAATCCTGAATGACTTCCCCAGTTTTAATTAATTTCCCGTTTGCTAATTCAATTGTATAATTTTGGTCTAGTTTGTTGGGCTTAATACCGAGTAGGGACTTAAAGTCATTTGACACAAAACTCATATCAGCACCCGTATCGAAAAGTATAGAGGCATAGTGAGTATTTATCGGGAACGTACCAGTGACAATGTTCGGATCTTGTCGTGCGTCACTAGCCCCCATCACAAATGCTCTTCCACGGGCCTAATTGTCGTTTCGGTTCTTCAACTTTGGACAGTCTTTTCTAACGTGCTTTGGATCTCCACACTCAAAGCATCCTTGATTCATCCTTCCTGTTCCTGGTTTGACCTTTCCTGCTACTTGATTAATCTTATTAGGATTTGTATTGCTCCAACAGTTATGGGCTAGATGCCCATACTTTTTACACTTTCCACATTGAGTACACTTTCCACTGTGATGATATCCACAGTTGTCACACCTCGGTAGTGTTCCAAGATATCCATTTTGTCCTTCAATGTTGGCAGCATAGGCTTTCATAGTTTTGGGTCTCTTGTAAGATTGATTCTTGTTTTGATTACTGGGTTTTCCAAACCATTTCCTCTTTTCCCCAGACCTTCCTTCCTCGGTCTCCTTCTTCTCAAACAAACCATCACGCACAGCATTATCCCTTAGCTTGAATGCTAGAGTTATAGCACTCTTGGCATCCATGGGGTTCGATGAAGTCACCAGGCTTCGGATTTGAGGTGCCAGACCCCACAAGTATCTTTCAACCTTCTTGTATTCTGGGGTAACCATGTGTGGAACCAAACTTGCTAACTCATTGAATCGGTCAGTGTACCCAGCCACATCATCTCCTATCATTTGTAAATTCCACATTTCAGATTCGATCTTTTGCAACTCATTTCGAGGACAGTACTCCTCGATCATCATGTTTTTTAGGTCTTCCCATGACAACTCATATGCTGTCTGCCTTCCCAAAGTCTTTACTTGTGAATTCCACCAGGTTAAAGCTTTATCAGTGAGTGAGAATGTAGAATACTTCACCATGCAGTTAGCGGTGCATTCACTAATATCGATTACCGATTCCATCTTTTCTATCCACCTCATTAGACCTACTGCACCCTCGGTGCCATTGAAGTTGCGGGGTTTGCAAGATAGAAAGGCCTTGTAGGTGCACTTCCTATTTGGAGCATCTGTAGAATTACAAATCATAACGTCATTAATTCGGATCATGACAATGTGTTATGGCTTATTTATTTTATTACCTCCGGAACCTCCGGCTGTACCGCTACCTCCTGCACCTCCTCCGCCGGTACCGTTGCCGTTTCCTCCTCCACTATTTCGATTTGCCTCATACTGCTCCATGGCAGCAGCTACTCGCTGTGCTATGAGTTGTTCCACGTTTGGGGAAATCGCCTCGTTGTTGAAACCAGTAGTGTTACGGGTTGTCCTACGCTTAGGTGCCATGACGTTCTTTCTAACATATCAATTAAAAAGAAACAACATTATATAAAAATAATGATAGATCATGACATAAGGATACAATAACATCAACGTAAACAACCATCATTACAACATAAACCATTACTTACATAGTTAAAACATACATAGTACATTGTTCCAAAAGACAAGGATACAAAAGGGATGGGTTCACATGACCACATCAGTACCAAAGTTTTAAACTACATAATGTACTACGGGCACAACCCGCCCGTACTAGGTTTAAAAGAAGAAGTGGGAGTACAACCCAATCATCATGGCAAGTCCCGCCATGACAAAGCTAGCTCTCGCCAAAAATTCTGCAACCAAAGTCCTTTCTTCCAGCGCCTCCACCATGTCTCGGACCGTAACAGTGAACGGCCAGTCTATGTCAGCTCTCAACTCGAGGTAGTCAGTGGCACCCTGTATGTCTCGAGTGCTGTCCTCTAGAGTCTGACTCGAGATCCGAGCCCTTGACGTAAGCGCGTGGCCGCATCCCCATGTGCCCGAATATCATCTAGGAGATCATCAAGACGCTCCTCGTGCGTATGAACGCGTGCTACTAATGTAGGCACTGTGAGCTCCTTGGCTTCCCCGGTGTGGGGTAGGAGTGTTGGGGAGTTGGAGGACTCTCCGAGCTCAAAAGTAGAGGGAATGCTCTCCATCTCCCTCCATCGTGCCAGGGTACGGGGCATCCAACGGATAGTCCCCACAGTAGGGTGGTAGCAGGGTCGTTTCCTAGATGGTTCTTCATCCGTCTCCAAGTCTTTCGAGTCACGGGCTGCCAGGGTTCTTTTGCGTGGAAGTCGAACCTTCTTCCTAGCACTATTTACCATAACTGGTCCTCCGCTTTTCTTTCGGTAGGCGATAGGCGGTTTTCCCAAGGCAACATTGGGTGGTGTGGAGCTACGAACTTGTACTCGATTTTTGGGGCGTATGGCGGAAAGTTCCTCGTTGGATTCAGGGTCAGAGACGGGGTCAGAGTGTGAATGTGACGACATGCTTGTGACTACAATATCCACATGACATGATGACTGGTTATGCAATGCTTATGCAATGAAAATATTTTGTGAGTCATTTAAATTATAGACTAGGTTCCATTTTAGACTCCTAGTTCGCTATAATCAATGGCTCTGATACCAATCTGTCACACCCCGCCAAGGCGGAAACACGAGGCGCGACGTTCATGATTTCCAAAGCATATGATTACCGCAAACACATACATGATAAATGCATACATAAACAAGTTTAAAGTTTTACATTTCAAAAATGTAAATTGAGTTTACAAAAAGTGAAGATTTCACAAATATGACTCTATTACAAAGAGTTATACAAGAGAAATCCCCCAAAAGTTGTATCCATCGTGCATGCATGTAATTTACATTGCTAACCTTGCGATCGCGTCAATTTCCTGAAAAACATACTTAAAATTGTCAACACGAGGTTGGTGAGTTCACAGGTTTAAATCAAATAGATCTTTGTAAAATTCAATTGTTCATAAATAGTTCCAATTGCATGTGATAATCAGAATAAGAATTGTTGACCCATTTGTAAACTAGCTAGGAATACATAAAATATGTTCCTACATGAGCCGTAACCAAACCATGACAATTGTACACGCCCCTAATGTCGTTATCCGGTTCTATGCGGCCATAAATCCTCCAGATTGTGGTTAGCGCGACTAACCATGACCGGGAGACGTCACTCTCCATAGTACTATTCATAAGACCCTAGGCTACAGTTAATGGTTACTAAATTGTTCCAGAGGACTTTAGCGGCCTCAAATCGTTTAACTCATGTAAACATAAAAGTCGAGTCTTATTCTCTTGTTATCACATAAAAATAGTTGTAAGTATGTTTTTCCCCCAAATATTGAAAACAATAAAAAGGGGCCGTGAAACTCACCTTGTTTTTGTGTATGTTAGCAACGATAATTGTTCCAGTCAAACTTGACTATTCGTACCCTAATTACAAAAGGGTAATTCGTGTTATGACCGAATGTCTCATATGCAAATTGTTCACCGACTTAGTAAATCTGGTTGTTTTTGTTTAAATATCTTCTTAGGTTTTCAATACTTGTTTGTTATAAAATAGTTCTAAGTTACTGCCCAATGGGACTGATGACCAGGTATCGAAACTACCTAGTTTCGATTGAACAGGACAGAACAGAACAGATGTCGAAACTTCCTAGTTTCGATTAAGCAAACTGGGTATCGAAACTACCTAGTTTCGATTGAACAATAGGTATCGAAACTACATAGTTTCGATTGAGTACTAGGTATCGAAACTACCTAGTTTCGATTGAGCAAACAGGTATCGAAACTCCTAGTTTCGATTGAGTAATAGTTATCGAAACTACCTAGTTTCGATTGAGTAATAGATATCGAAACTTCCTAGTTTCGATTGAGTAATAGATATCGAAACTTCCTAGTTTCGATTGAGTAAACAGGTATCGAAACTATAGTTTCGATTACTGAACTTATGATTGACAGAATCAGTCCTGCATATTTTTATGTTTTTAATCTTGAATTTGACACACTTTTCTTGTTATCTTGTTTGTGTTCGAACGATTTGTATATTTAGCTACGGTTTTTAAAGAAAATAACATGAATAATATTGAGTTTTTACCTCTAAACAGAGATGTTGATTTTGAGTGAAACAGAGAATGATCTTGAGCTCCTTAGCTTGATTCTCATGAAAAACACTTGAATGTTTCGTATAACACCGAAATATGTGGATTTTGCTTTAAAAACTTGAATTCAACTTGAAGAGGATTGGGGAAAATTGACGTAAGAAAATGAGATGAAATGAAGACAAAGAGAGAAGGGTATGACTTTTATCTGAATTCTCGCAGGCATGTATGGGTTTTTAGGATGTGAGTGAAGTAGGAAGTGGGAGAATTGCTTCTCTGAATTTCGGCCGAAAAGTCAAGGAAAGTGGTTTAGGTTAATAATAATTATCTTTTACCATTAATTTATTAATGGTATTAATATCAATTAGAGTTTTAAAGGGGTAATTTAATTTGGTTTGCTTCTCCACGGTATTATAAATTTATAAATTTTATGGCTCGTTAACGAAAGATATTGAAATCTTGGATTGTATAATTCGTTGAAGTGATTATTTGTAGGTATACGTACCTAAAGGTGACGCTACCCGGTAATATCTTCGAAAGATTTTTGTTAGTTTACTTTTACGTATCTTATATGTTTTAGTTCTAAAAATAAATTATTGTTCCACGTAAAGTTTGTGTAATATATATGTATATATATATATATATATATATATTTTTCTGGTTACTTTATTTCACCCCAACCATTCGTATTAGTCGGTTTTTATGGTACGTGAACCGGTAACTCCTAGAATTACCAAAAATATGAAATGAGACAATGTACGGTTTTTGTTAGACCTTAATGTCCTTGTTTGTGGAATTAAGTAAATCTCGAAAATAATTATAATGTAAACTCGTTTATAACATGTACGGATATTGACCTGAATGTCGGGTGTCACAAATTCCATTACAAACATTCAATCAAAAGCAATGCCAAGAAAAGAAACATAATTGAAATACGTATGTTCTTTATTTATTTTAACTAAGTCCAAGCCTATATGTAGCACATCTTGATCAATCTCACATATTAGGACCTGAAACATGAATAAAATAAAGTCAACTAAAAAGTTGGTGAGTATAACACAGGTTTGTATATAGATAGCATATAGTTGTAAAACAAATCCTTACATAACATGATAAATAAGACATTTATGGGGAACATCTATTGTGTAACCAAGTACAATCAAATCTTTGTAACTAGCATGCAAATTGTGTTGTCGGTATCAATCACCCCAATCTAGGTGGGTTTGTCAGACTCAATAGATCTATCATTGAAAACCGTCGGATTGAATAGTTAATAATTGCACATAAGTGTTCACAAAAGTTAGCACACATAGCACTCGGGCATAAAGCTCAAGTTTGCACACATGAATGTAAATATGATTTGTACTTGTGTTGTTTGTGTAAATGTAAACATGTAATCCGAATAGTGTTCATGTTTCACCCCAAAAATGTAAAAGAGTAAAAGGGGCTATGTATACTCACTTGGTTTGAAGGCGTAGCTAACAAAGTTACTAGATAGAATAAAGATCCTTGAAATGCACAAGTTAACCTAAAGTGTAATGTATATGGTATTAATAGTGTGCACAAAAGTTTAAGTCTACAGTTGCATTTGGACTTGTGTAATAAGTCATTGATTTGTAATTGAAAGTA
Organism: Smallanthus sonchifolius; assembly: GCA_023525975.1. Classification (NCBI taxonomy): domain Eukaryota; kingdom Viridiplantae; phylum Streptophyta; class Magnoliopsida; order Asterales; family Asteraceae; genus Smallanthus; species Smallanthus sonchifolius. The sequence continues at coordinate 34,853,474 of CM042045.1, forward strand.
TTGAATAAAATATAAAGTTTGAAAGAATATTTTTAGAATATTTTGATTAAGATTTGAGTTTGAATAATTAAATAAGTAATGTAAATGATTATTGTTTATGAAAACATTGTAAGTATTAGTTATAATTTAGTATAAATAATTAATTGTTTTTGTTTAAATATAAATTAAATAAATAATCATTTATTTATTTATAATATATGTAACGTAAGCATTAAAATACTTTTTAAGGTTTAACAATAAATGTAAATTAAATTTTATAAACTTTAAATAAATAATTTTCTATTTATTCCAAGACTAAATATTTGATCTTTCTAAATAGGATTAAATGCATTTTTATAAAAATCAACTATTTTTATTTTGTAATTTAATCAGAATATTTATTGTTTGAAAAATATATAAAATTATAATTATGCAAAAAATTTAACTCACACATGACCGTGCCTGGGAAGGGCACGATCGTGCTCGAACCACGGGCGCGACCATGCTTGTCAGGGCGCGACCGTGTTGATCAAACCGAATGCACAATTGGGTTGTTCTCTAGGCACGATCGTGTCCTGGACTAGGCACGACCGTGTCTAGGGTTTTGAGGCATGACCAAGTCTAGTCAAAGGCATGACTGGGTCTGAGTGTGTGAGGCACGACCGCGCTGGTATTTGGCGCGACCGTGTCTCATGAAGCACGACCGCGCTATATGATTAGCGTGACCGTGTCTGTTCCAAAACAGATTCAATTTGACTAATTCTTATATTGTAAATGTTGGAATTCATGGGGCTTTCACCCATTAGATCATCACGAATCTTTTTGTAGAGATTAATTGTATTTAAAGCGTGTCTAAGATTCGATTCGATTAAATCTATTTTGAACGAAAACTAGACTCTGGTTCGTGATGATTCCCGTATTGTAAGCCCAAATTAGATTAGGGCTTTTGATTAGTAGACTAAAACATAAGTGTGAGAGGTTTCAATTACCCGGAAGGACGACGAATTGGCAGTGTTCGGTAGAGAGAAATTCCGGCGACGACGGGTTCGGTTTCCGACGCCTTCTTCTACAATTTCGACTGACTCGGTGTTCTCGGGAGCTTCAGAGAGGATTGATAGAATGTTGGTTTAGGTGAATCATAATCAGAATGGTAAATTCGACGGTCTTGTGAGAGAATTGGGTGGTTATGAGTTGAATCGACGAAATTTTGTTTATTTGCTGTAATTGTTATGATTAAAAGAGTTAATTGAGTTTGTTAATGGTGAAAACGCGTCGAACGGTTATGAAATCGAACGTCTATGTGATTAAAGTCTGTATTTACGTTTCAACTGATGAGAGGCGCGACCGTGCCAATATGAGGCGCGACAGTGCCAAGGCACCGGGCGCGACCGTTCCGAAGCAAGGCACGCGACCGTGCCATAGCACTTGGCGCGACCGTGCCAGAACAAGGCGTGACCGTGCCTATTAGGGTTTCTTGTAAATGTAAGGCCCTTTTCCCGTGTAACCTCACTTGTTGGATTTACTCATAAACATAGTCATAAATACTGAACTTAGATTAAAACATTCATCATTCAATTACATAATCATAACAGCGGAAGTCTTTACAAATAAAACATAACATATTCTTAACAAACAAAAGTGGGATATCAGTCTTGTGCCGGGTAACCTTCACGCCATCGCACGACCCTTTCTTCCCTTACCTGAAATGTATACTAAAAGTCAGCTGACGCTGGTGAGTTCTAGTTTAAAGACATTCATAATTAATACTTATCTTTTCATGAATATAACGTGTATATGTATATTCGTACCTTTAAATATTCCTTACTTTATTTTATCACATAACATTCATTGAGGGTATATACATAAGTACATACCTACTTTCTTTGAGAGAACACTTATTGGCCATAATCTTAAGGGAGATCAACCCATCATACTTGTCGCGAATGTCACGAAGACATCGCAATCAGAACTACCGTCATAGCCCATTTCATTACCGTCCGGCTCTAGAAAACCGTCCGTCATATCATTAAATCCGTCCGGCAACCTTTGTCCGTCCGCTCATTACCGTCCTACCGTCGTAGTCCGTCATTTTTGTCCGTCTGCCCTAGGGCATCCGTTTCCCACATGACCATTATGTATGCAACCGTTCTACATTAGTTAAGGCAATTGCTTCGACCGTCCATTTATACCTTTTCATACGTCCTAGCTTGCGAAGGAACGTTTTTGTCCCGGTTGCAAAATAATCACGTGGTCGTCCGTCTACCGAAGTAGCCGTTGTCATAGAAGGGTTTATAACGTATACATTCATTCATAACATGCAATATATATGTAATATAAAGCAAGATTTCATTCTTTTACGTTATGTCCTTCTTTCATTCATTATTTATAGTCATACGCTTCATTCTTTATTCATAATTCATTTTCATATATAAGTATTTATGTATATATATATATACGTATGATCACATTGACATTTATAACATTTATTCATTTAGTGTATACACTTCAGCCCCAAAACATTTATAAATCATTTGCACATAACATAGAAGGGGGCACATAGAACTCACCTGATGAGCTACTCTAGGTTGTCCTAAACAAAGGTCCAACAGCGTCACTTTCGATCTGGATTAGGTAGTTAAATACACATTAGACCCAACCCCGACTTTAATGGTTTAATCATTCTAAACTTACTGACTTTACTTAATCAACCTGCTGCCTGCTGTTTGCTGCCTGCGCACTTAGTAAGTGCGCAGGGACTTGCTCATGCGCACTTGGCAAGTGCGCAGGAGTCTTCCTCCTGCGTACATGGTAAGTACGCAGGGACTTCCTCCTGCGTACTTGGTAAGTACGCAGGAATTCCTTCCTGCGCACTTGGTAAATACGCAGTACCTGGTTCTTGGACCAAAAATCCGAAGTTCTTGCATGCAAACCCGATCATGCCAATCTTATAATTTTCTTTGATCAAAACGTGCGGTTTTCATTCTAGATGCTATTTCTAAGCTTATTATCAAGTTTCATCCGTAAAAACATCATCTATTTAGCTAAAACTCAATAAACCCCAAAATGAACAAAAACTCAAATTATGGTTGAATCATTACCTGGATTGAAGTTCTGATTTGGAGGTTTTGCTCACGAGCTCAGTTGTAACGTGCTCCTCTAATCTCGTGACGATCCGTCGACTTTCTCTCTCTAGACCCGAGCTCCCTTTCTCTCTCTAAGATGGTGAAAATGAAGGTAAAATGAGCTAGTGGGCTGCCTTGCCCCTTTTATACCTGGGCTTCCCTCGGCCCGTTGGAGCCGAGCCCAAGCCTATCCGTTCTTATTTCGTTTTGTAACGTTTAAATCCCCATCGTATTATTATTTACTTAGTTACTATTTTTGAGATGTTACAAGTCTACCCTCCTTAAAGAGGTTTCGTCCTCGAAACTGTTTATACGTCAAACAATTGAGGGTATAGTCCCCTCATCTCGTCTTCTTTTTCCCATGTGGCTTCTGATCCTTTTCTGTGCTTCCATTGTATTTTGACTAGCTAAATCGACTTATTGCGTAGTCGTTTCTCAGCCCGATCAAGAATTGCTATTGGTTCCTCTACATAATTCAAACTATTATCCACCTCGATCTCGTCGTAAGGTATGTGAGCCGTGTCGTCAGCTAGGCACTTGCGTAAGTGCGACACGTGGAACGTAGGGTGGATTCCACTAAGCTCTACGGGAAGGTCGAGTCTGTAAGCAACTTGACCCACTCTCGCTAAAATCTTGAAAGGTCCGACAAACCTTGGACTTAGTTTGCCACGTTTTCTGAACCGAATGATTCCTTTCCACGGTGATACTTTCAACAGTACCATGTCTCCCACTTGGAACTCTAAATCCCTCCTTCTCTTATCTGCGTACGATTTTTGTCTGTCCTTCGCGGCTTTCATTCGAGCTTTGATTTGATCAAATTTCTCAGAAGTAACTTTGACCACTTCGAGACTTGCAAAATCCTTCTGTCCAATTTCCCCCCAACAAACCGGGGTCCTACATTTCCTCCCATACAACATTTCAAATGGTGGCATGCCAATAGTTGTGTGATAACTGTTGTTATATGAAAACTCTGCCAATGGTAGATGGCTGTCCCAACTCTCACCGAAGTCAATGATACAGGCCCGGAGCATGTCCTCCAAGGTCTGAATGGTCCTTTCAGATTGACCATCGGTTTGAGGGTGGTAAGCAGTGCTGACGTTCAATCTAGTGCCCATCGCTTCATTGAACTTCTTCCAAAACCTTGACGTGAATCTAATATCCCTGTCGGACACAATCGACAGCGGCATACCATGTCTGCTCACAACTTCCTTGATAAATATTTCTGCTAGTCTTTCTGATGAGGAAGTCTCACTTATTGGCAAGAAGTGAGCACTTTTCGTCAAGCGATCGACGATCACCCAAATGGTATCATTGCCTTTAGCTGTCCGCGGTAGCTTGGTAATGAAGTCCATCGTGATTTCCCCCCACTTCCATTGCGGTATCGGTAGAGGTTGCATTTTACCGCATGGTTTCTGGTGCTCGGCCTTAACTAGAGAACACGTTAGGCACTTGCTCACGTATTCTGTCACATCATTCTTCATGCCAGGCCACCAGTATTCTTTCTTCAAGTCTTGATACATTTTGTTTGTCCCGGGGTGGATAGAATAGCGAGACTTATGGGCCTCATCAAGTATTTTGGCTCTAAGCTCGCCAATCTTAGGTATCCACATTCGGCCAAACCTAGTTCGTACACCGTATGCATTTGCATCCAAGTTCCCTTGTTGTCCTACTATTATTTCCTGTTTCACATTTCTTTCTAACAGTGCTTCATCTTGTGCTTTTGTTATTTCACCTATCAAATCTGGTGTTATAATCAGCTGACACGCTTTGATCCGGATAGGTGTCGATTCTTCCTTTCTACTTAAAGCGTCGGCCACTACGTTTGCCTTGCCTGGATAGTACAGTATTTCACAGTCATAGTCTTTCAGTAGCTCTAACCATCTTCTTCGCCTCATGTTTAGTTCCTTTTGTTCAAAAAAGTATTTCAAGCTTTTGTGATCGGAGTAGATGGTGCATTTAACTCCATACAAGTAGTGCCTCCATATTTTCAACTCGAAAACTACTGCTGCTAACTCTAAATCGTGAGTTGGATAATTAACCTCGTGAATCTTTAGTTTTCGCGATGCGTAAGCAATTACCTTTCCTCGTTGCATAAGTACGCACCCCAAACCCTGCCCCGAAGCGTCAGAATAGACTACCAAGTCTTCATTTCCCTCAGGTAGAGTTAAGACTGGAGCTTGGGTTAATCGTGCCTTAAGTTCCTCAAACGCGTTGTTTTGGGTTTGACCCCATTCATACTTCACTTCCTTCCGTGTCAACTTAGTAAGTGGCAAGGCTATTCTTGAAAAATGTTGAATGAATCTTCGATAGTAGCCTGCCAATCCCAGAAAACTTCGTATCTCTGTTGGTGTCTTTGGAACGTTCCATTCCTTTACTGTCTTGATCTTTGCAGGATCTACCATGATTCCGTTTGGGTTTATTATGTGACCTAGGAATTGGACTTCCCTAAGCCAGAACGTGCATTTGGAGAACTTTGCGTATAACTTTTCCTGCTTTAACACCTCCAAAACCTCTCTTAGGTGACAGTGGTGATCACCCTTGCTTTTCGAATACAACAGTATGTCATCTATAAAAACTATCACCGATCGATCCAACATTGGTCGACATACTCTATTCATCAAATCCATGAACGCTGCTGGTGCGTTGGTCAATCCGAAGGACATCACGAGAAACTCATAATGCCCATAACGCGTGCGAAACGCGGTCTTTGGTACGTCTTCTTCTCTTACTTTCAACTGATGGTAATCCGACCTAAGATCGATCTTTGAGAACCAACTCGCACCTTGCAGTTGATCAAAAAGGTCGTCTATTCTAGGTAGTGGGTATTTGTTCTTTACTGTTCTCTTGTTCAATTCGCGGTAGTCAATGCACATGCGCATGCTGCCGTCTTTCTTCTTTACAAATAGTACCGGAGCGCCCCACGGTGAGATGCTCGGCCTAAAAAATCCTTTTTCTGTTAGTTCCTCTAGTTGAGACATTAATTCTTTCATTTCTGACGGCGCCAATCGGTAGGGAGCTTTGGCAACGGGCTCAGCCCCTGGCAATAAGTCAATCTGAAATTCTATTTCCCGATCGGGTGGTAACCCAGGTAGATCCTTAGGGAATACTTCCGGAAAGTTACACACCACGGGTACATTCTTGAGTTCATTCATTTTCGTTCTATCATCAATAACATATGCCAGATAAGCTTCGCAACCGCGCCTCATGTAACTTTCGGCCTCGACATCGTGCAATTCCAATCCCCATAAACCGTAATTGGACTGCCGTTAGGAGCTTTGAGGTGTATCCTCTTACGTTTACATATGATTTGAGCTTTGTTGGCAGCTAGCCAATCCATACCCAATACTATATTGAATCCTCCTAAGGTAAGAAGGAATAATCTAGAAGGGAACTGATGACCCTCTATTTCTATGATGCAATCCTCTGTTACTTGAAATACTGCCGAATTTTTACCAACGGCAGTTTGTACGCTAAAAGCCTTTACTATAGTGTTGATAGTGCATCCTAGTTTACGACTAAATGCATTGGATATAAAACTTTTACTAGCACCCGAGTCAAATAAAATAGCAGCATGTTCATCATTAACTAGAAACGTACCTGACACGACATCAGGATTTCCTCTTGCTTCTTCCTCAGTTAAGGCATAGGCCCGAGTCCTAGCCTGCGGCTGTTCCTTTTCCCTTTCTTTTCTCGAACCAGATTGGCCGGCCTTCCTGCAGATACTTGACATTTGACGTCCTTCAAACAATCTCGGGAGTAGTGCACCGGCCTCCCGCACTTATAACACACGGTGGTGCCTATTCGACACTCGCCCAGATGTTGCTTTCCACATCTCTTGCATGTTTCATATCCGTCCAACCTTGGTTTCTTAATTTCAGCTGTTTCTTTCCCTTTTCCGGTGCCTCTAGACGGGTTCTCCCACTTTCTCTTTTGTGTCTCAGGTGCCGGGTCCTCATTGGCATAATCGTCGTAGACTATTCCAGACAGGTTGACTACTGACTCGAAGGTCGATGGTAGATTAGCTTTTACATGAACACGGACCCTTTGCGGCAGACCCTTGACATAGTATTTGATCATACGTTCTTCAGTTTCCACCAAGTGTGGTACCAGTTGGGCCAGCTCGTTGAATCTTGAAGTATACTGGCGATGAGTCTTGTTGCTAGCCTTGAAGTTTAGGAACTCGTTCTCCACACGATCAATCTCATTTTGTGGGCAGAACTTTTGGATTATGAGCTTTTTCAGGTCTTCCCATGTCATTCTGGCAAGAGCATTTGGCGACTTTGTTCTTTGGATGTTCCTCCACCAACCTAGCGCTTCATTGGTGAAAGAATGAGCAACATATTTGACCGCCTGATCCGGTCGGCACTCGCTGATGTTGATTACAGCGTTCATCCTCTCAATCCATTCGAAAGTAGCCACCGAATCCTTGGTTCCATCAAACTTAGGTGGGTCTCCGTCCTTGAAACCTTTGTAAGTACACCCACGATTGCTTGATGCCACTTTTACTTCATCCCCGTCACTGTCATAAATTTTCTCTTCATTTTTCCCTTCATCCTCTTCTTTGCTTTTCTTTAATGCCTCAGATAGTAGGTCAGGCAATATGTTCTTCAGAGTAAGTACGACCTCGCGGGAAATAGCATCTCTGACTTCGGGTTCTAACTGTATAGGCCCTGGACTATTGTTCCCTGTTGGTGTCACATCTGTTTCGTGCACACTCTCAGTGTGTTCAGCGTGCACACTCTCTTCCTCTTCATGTCTTTGCTTCAATGGAGGTCTACCTACTCGGCCAGTGCGACCGCCTCGTCGTCCTGTTCTTCCTCCACCAGCCATAAATTCTTAATTTCCTGATAGTTATAAAGGGAATACATCAATGTCATTCTCTCAGATCATAGTCTTGAAACAGTACGAACAAGGTAAATTTTTAATTACAGTGACCGGTTTGTGATTAGAAATTTACATTGCTTTTCGGGTTCCAAACTCTTCAAATTGGTCATGACATTGACATCTATTGGTTCTAGGTTTGAGTATCTATTCTTATCCAAATGTATTAACCTTAGTACTTACTTACTGTGCTGGCGTTGGCGTTGGCGTTGGTTACCCATGACTGACATCCGTGCGTTGGTCCCATAATCAGTTTGAGTCTAGACATTTAGGGATGTCTGAATCTCTCAAACTATTGCTCTGATACCAACTTGTAAGGCCCCTTTCCCGGGTAACCTCACTTGTTGGATTTACTCATAAACATAGTCATAAATACTGAACTTAGATTAAAACATTCATCATTCAATTACATAATCATAACAGCGGAAGTCTTTACAAATAAAACATAACATATTCTTAACAAACAAAAGTGGGATATCAGTCTTGTGCCGGGTAACCTTCACGCCATCGCACGACCCTTTCTTCCCTTACCTGAAATGTATACTAAAAGTCAGCTAACGCTGGTGAGTTCTAGTTTAAAGACATTCATAATTAATACTTATCTTTTCATGAATATAACGTGTGTATGTATATTCGTACCTTTAAATATTCCTTACTTTATTTTCTCACATAACATTCATTGAGGGTATATACATAAGTACATACCTACTTTCTTTGAGAGAACACTTATTGGCCATAATCTTAAGGGAGATCAACCCATCATACTTGTCGCGAATGTCACGAAGACATCGCAGTCAGAACTACCGTCGTAGCCCATTTCATTACCGTCCGGCTCTAGAAAACCGTCCGTCATATCATTAAATCCGTCCGGCAACCTTTGTCCGTCACCGTCCTACCGTCGTAGTCCGTCATTTTTGTCCGTCTGCCCTAGGGCATCCGTTTCCCACGTGACCATTATGTATACAACCGTTCTACATTAGTTAAGGCAATTGCTTCGACCGTCCATTTATACCTTTTCATACGTCCTAGCTTGCGAAGGAACGTTTTTGTCCCGGTTGCAAAAAAATCACGCGGTCGTCCGTCTACCGAAGTAGCCGTTGTCATAGAAGGGTTTATAACTTATACATTCATTCATAACATGCAATATATATGTAATATAAAGCAAGATTTCATTCTTTTACGTTATGTCCTTCTTTCATTCATTCTTTATAGTCATACGCTTCATTCTTTATTCATAATTCATTTTCATATATAAGTATTTATGTATATATATATATATACGTATGATCACATTGACATTTATAACATTTATTCATTTAGTGTATACACTTCAGCCCCAAAACATTTATAAATCATTTGCACATAACATAGAAGGGGGCACATAGAACTCACCTGATGAGCTACTCTAGGTTGTCCTAAACAAAGGTCCAACAGCGTCACTTTCGATCTGGATTAGGTAGTTAAATACACATTAGACCCAACCCCGACTTTAATGGTTTAATCATTCTAAACTTACTGACTTTACTTAATCAACCTGCTGACTGCTGTCTGCTGCCTGCGCACTTAGTAAGTGAGCAGGGACTTGCTCATGCGCACTTGGCAAGTGCGCAGGAGTCTTCCTCCTGCGTACTTGGTAAGTACGCAGGGACTTCCTCCTGCGTACTTGGTAAGTACGCAGGAATTCCTTCCTGCGCACTTGGTAAGTACGCAGTACCTGGTTCTTGGACCAAAAATCCGGAGTTCTTGCATGCAAACCTGATCATGCCAATCTTATAATTTTCTTTGATCAAAACGTGCGGTTTTCATTCTAGATGCATCAAGTTTCATCCATAAAAACATCATCTATTTAGCTAAAACTCGATAAACCCCAAAATGAACAAAAACTCAGATTATGGTTGAATCATTACCTGGATTGAAGTTCTGATTCGGAGGTTTTGCTCACGATCTCAGTTGTAACGTGCTCCTCTAATCTCGTGACGATCCGTCGACTTTCTCTCTCTAGACCCGAGCTCCCTTTCTCTCTCTAAGATGGTGAAAATGAAGGTAAAATGAGCTAGTGGGCTGCCTTGCCCCTTTTATACCTGGGCTTCCCTCGGCCCGTTGGAGCCGAGCCCAAGCCCATCCGTTCTTATTTTGTTTTATAACGTTTAAATCCCCATCGTATTATTATTTACTTAGTTACTATTTTTGGGATGTTACAGTAAATTTTCAACATCAGACCTTGTAACTTTAGTCTTTTGACGTATTGGTATAAATAGATACTTATGTAGTGTTTTAATAGAATATAACCGAGTAAAATTTGTGGATTTGCATTGAAGTATACGATTTAATTGATGGTACAAATAGAACAAAACAGTGCACTAGAATTGAGTTTGAAATGCATTACATTGAATTGAAATACGGATACTAGAAATCAGAAATGTTACAGTCTCCCCATGTTGAGGGAATTTCGTCCTGAAATTTAGTTAGAGGAAGCTACGGCATCAATAAAAAGATGGGGGCACTTGAGTTTCATTTGGTCCTCTCGTTCCCAAGTGAATTCAGGACCACGCTTAGACTCCCAACGAACTTTGACAATAGGAATACGACTTCGCTTGAGTTGCTTGATTTCATGATCCATAATTTCTACCGGTTTCTCAACGAAGTGCATCGTTTCATCAATGCGCACGTCATCAAGTGGTATATGGAGATTCTCATTAGCGAGACATTTCTTCAGATTAGATACATGAAATGTAGGATGCACATTGCCAAGAGATGGAGGTAACTCGAGTTTGTAAGTCACTTTCCCAATCCTTTCAAGGATTTTGAATGGACCAACATAGCGAGGTGCTAACTTGCCTTTCTTTCCAAAACGGATCACACCCTTCCACGGAGACACCTTAAGAAGAACGAGGTCACCGACTTGGAATTCCAAGGGTTTTCGTCGTTTGTCGGCATAACTCTTTTGCCGACTTCTCACTACTCGAATGTTGTCACGGATTTGGATAATTTTGTCGGATGTTTCTTGAATTAGCTTGGGACCGGTTATTTGTGCTTCACCAATCTCGTTCCAACAGATAGGAGAACGACACTTGCGACCATAGAGAGCTTCAAATGGAGCCATGTTGATACTCGTGTGGTAGCTATTATTGTAGGAGAACTCAATTAGGGGTAAATGTGAATCCCAATTGCCACCAAAATCAATTACACAAGCTCTAAGCATGTCTTCAAGAGTTTGGATTGTCCGCTCGGTTTGACCATCAGTTTGGGGATGGTAAGCCGTGCTCAAATCCAATCGTGTGCCAAGAGCAGTTTGGAGAGATTGCCAAAATTGAGAGGTGAACTGGGCATCTCGGTCGGATATTATGTTCAAGGGAACACCACGACGGCTTACAATTTCATCAATGTAAATTCGGGCTAGTTTCTCAACCCGATACTCTTCACGGATAGGCAAGAAATGAGCAGATTTGGTGAGACGATCAATGATTACCCAAACGCTATCATAACAACTCGAGGTGCGAGGGAGTTTGGTAATAAAATCCATGGCTAAGTTCTCCCATTTCCACAAGGGAATTTCTGGTTGTTCAAGTAATCCGGAAGGACGTTGGTGTTCGGCTTTGACTTTGGAACACGTTAAACATTTGGCAACATAAAGAGCAATGTCTTTCTTCATACCAGACCACCAGTATTGTTGGCGAAGATCTTGGTACATTTTATCCTGCACCAGGATGAGTAGAATAACGAGTCTTATGAGCCTCGTTCATAAGAAATGTACGGAGATCATCGCGACCGGGAACCCAAATACGGTTCAAGTAATAAAGTAAGCCATTGGGTTTTGATTCAAGTAGAAGTTCAACACCACACGACATTTCTTCGTACATGTTACCCTCAGTGACTGAGACATGTTGAGCTTCTAAGATGCGGATTTGAATATCGGTTTGAATTCGGGCACAATGAAGCATAACATGGTCCTTTCGACTCAAAGCGTCGGCTACAACATTCGCTTTGCCGGGATGGTAACGAATCTCGCAGTCGTAGTCGTTAAGGAGTTCTACCCAACGTCGTTGCCTCATATTGAGTTCCTTTTGATTGAAGATGTGTTGAAGGCTTTTGTGGTCGGTGAACACCACACATTTTGTACCATAGAGATAATGTCTCCAAATCTTCAATGCGAATACGACCGCACCCAATTCGAGATCGTGCGTCGTATAATTCTTCTCATGAATTTTAAGTTGTCTTGATGCATAAGCGATTACTTTGCCTCGTTGCATGAGGACACAACCAAGACCCTGGTTAGAAGCATCACAGTAGACAACTAAATCATCATTCCCATCAGGGAGAGTCAAAATGGGAGAATTGCACAACTTTTGCTTAAAGGTTTGGAATGCTTCTTCTTGTTTTGGTCCCCATTCATAAGTCTTACCCTTGTGGGTCAAAGCGGTAAGGGGGACAGCAATCTTAGAGAAGTTTGAGATGAAACGACGATAATATCCCACAAGACCAAGAAATGAACTAACTTCAGTGGGAGTCTTCGGGGCATTCCAGTTCTTAACCGTTTCGATCTTAGCAGGGTCAACATGAATACCCTTGTCGTTGACAATATGACCAAGAAATTGAACTTCTTTTAACCAAAATTCACATTTGGAGAATTTGGCATATAGTTGTTCTTTCTTCAAGAGATCCAAAACCAATCTAAGATGTTGCTCATGATCGGCTTTAGTCTTGGATTAGATTAAGATGTCATCGATGAAAACGATCACGAACTTATCAAGGTACGGTTTGCACACACGATTCATGAGGTCCATGAAAACTGCGGGTGCATTGGTTAGTCCAAAAGGCATAACCATGAACTCGTAGTGACCATGCCTTGTTCGGAAGGCAGTCTTTGGAATATCGTCTTCTTGCACACGGATTTGGTGATAACCAGATCGAAGATCAATCTTCGAGAAGCAAGTAGAACCTTAAAGTTGATCAAATAGGTCATCAATTCTAGGTAAGGGATAACAGTTTTTTATAGTAAGCTTGTTGAGTTCGCGGTAGTCAATACACATGCGAAATGATCCATCCTTCTTTTTGACGAATAAGACGGGTGCACCCCACGGTGAATGACTTGGACGAATGAATCCCTTGTCGGAGAGCTCTTGAAGTTGACTTGCAAGTTCTTGCATTTCAGAAGGTGCAAGGCGGTAAGGAGCTCTAGCCACGGGGTTAGCTCCGGGCACAAGATCAATGCGAAATTCTACTTGTCGAACGGGTGGAAGACCGGATAAATCTTCGGGGAACACTTCGGGAAAATCTCGGATAATGGGGATGTCTTGAATACTCTTCTTTTTGACATCTTTTTGAACGATATGGGCCAAAAAGGCCACGTACTTCTTTCGTAAGTACTTTTGAGCAGTAGTACATGACATTAACTTAAGCCCTTTGTAAGGCTTTTCACCAAAGACTCTTAGTGTTTCTCCCGATGGTAGAGGTATTCGAATACACTTCTCGAAACAGATGACTTCGGCATGATGATTTGATAGCCAATCCATGCCTATGATGATATCAAAACTTCCTAATGGCATTGGTACAAGATTGATTAGGAATGTATGTTCATTAAGTTCTAGAGAACAGTCATAGATAATAGACTCGATTGTAAGTGAATCACCATTTGCTATTTCGACAGTGAAGGTTTTCTCTAATTGAGATCGTGTCTTGGCAAGTAAAGGTTCAAAGTTAAGTGACACAAAACTCTTATCGGCACCGGTATCAAATAAAATAGAGGCATATTGACTATTTACAAGGAACGTACCATTGACCACGTCAATGTTGGCTTGAGCTTCGTTGGCGTTTATGTTGAAAGCATGCCCACGAGCTCCACCTTGTCTAGCATTGGCAAATCTTGGGCATTGATCACGGAAATGGTTCGGGTTGCCACATTCATAACATGCACGCCCATTTGCAATAGCGGGAGTACCTTGATTAGTCACTTGGGTGTTGGTTTGGTTTGGTGGATTGACTTGGCCCGCAAGAGCTTTGGCCCTACAAACATTGACCGTATGGCCATATCTCCCACAATGAGTACAAAGGCGACATGGGATGCTTTGGGGATGATGATAGTTGCAGGTGGCACAAAGCGGGTAGATTCCAACATATGGCTTTTTGGCCGATGCTTGAACCATAGGTGCAGCTTGGTTAACAGGTATAGCAGGAGTGACCACAGCATAATTTCTAGTCTTTCTCTTTCTATTATTGCGAGAGGGTTCAGATGTGGCTTCTTTGATGTGGGTAGGAGGGGTTATGGTGTCGGAAACTTTCTTGGTGCCCTTTTTAGTAAGAGTCCCCGCCTTCACATGGTTATTGGGGGACTACCTAGGCAAATTCAAGATACTGTCCTAGGAAGAAATCCTGCAACACTTGAGGATGCGACTTTTCAATGCAGCGGGACAAAGGAGTGACCATGTGGGGCACGAGAAGACTTAACTCGTGAAACCGAGTTGTATATGCCAAGCTTTCGCCACTATCTTGGGCAACATCCCAAAACTCAGCTTCAAGTTTCTTCACTTCATTTCGAGGACAGAATTCCTCGGTCATTAGCCTTTTAACCTCATCCTAAGGTAAGGCCATTGCTACATCCACACCTCTATTCCTTTTCTCCCCATTCCACCACGTGAGTGCCCGTTTTTGTACAACACTTGTGGCATGACAAACACGAAGGTTGTTGGGGCAGTCACTATTAAGAAAGGTATTCTCAATGCTTTCGAACCATTGAAGGAGTCCAGTAGCTCCTTCGGTATCATAGAACTTGGGAGGATTACATGAGTTGAAATGTTTGAAAGTGCATTGAGATGGGTTGTTACCACCATTACCACCATTACCACTATTACTACCATTTCCACCATTGTTGCCATTGGTGGCACTATTAGCTTGAGTGAGTTGTGTCACGAGTTGTGCAAGAATAGCAGCAATGTCGGTATTGGTGTTGGCCGCGGGAGCACGACGAGGAGGCATTCTACAGATTTTCACAAGACAAGAAAAGATGTAAGAACTTATGAGAATTGTTTGGATTTAATATAATAAGATAACAAAATAAATAGATAATCATAGTTTGGATTGTACTCAAATAGTGATATAATCACTCAAATACTATGACACATTAAGGTTAATTAAACTTATATAATTTTCAAGGAGACATGCTTTAGCCTATAAGTAAACATTCATCTCGGGAATTCCCAGGAAAGCATACGGGTCCTTCGGTTGATTGGGATTTATGCGAAATGCTTTCCTAGACAGAAAACCCAAAATACAGGTGTCACTCTTCCAGATTGCACGTGTCCTCAAATAATTAACAAAGCTTAAAAACCTTAACGAGGAAATAAAGAAATTTTATGGATCTAGCTTCATGAAGTTTCCACATGCTTAGAAAGATAAAGATAGAGAAGAAGATAAGAATATTATGAGGTTTTAGGATATAGGAAAGGATATTGTTTATTTAATTTATCATTTAAGTATATACTAATAAGTCATGAATTTTTAACAATTAAGTCATCAAATAAAATAATAACTAATCATAGTAAGCATGTAGCACATAGCATGTAACACATAACATATAACATATAGCATGTAGCATATAACATGTAATCATGAAACATAGCATAGGTAGGTGTCCTAAAGTTATAGTCTAGGTCAAGGTGTCTAATAACCTAATTCCCTATAACCAAGGCTCTGATACCAATCTGTCACACCCCGACCGATGGCGGAATCATTGGGGCGGGACATGTAGACTGTTCATAAGCACAAGGTTGACTAAATTGAAATATATTAATTGTCAAATTCCATTACAAACATTCAATCAAAAGCAATTCCAAGAAAAGAAACATAATTGAAATACATAAGTTCTTTATTTATTTTAACTAAGTCCAAGCCTATATGTAGCACATCTTGATCAATCTCACATATTAGGACCTGAAACAAGAATAAAATAAAGTCAACTAAAAAGTTGGTGAGTATAACACAGGTTTATATATAGATAGCATATAGTTGTAAAACAAATCCTTACATAACATGATAAATAAGGCATTTATGGGGAGCAGCTATTGTGTAACCAAGTACAATCAAACCTTTGTAACTAGCATGCAAATTGTGTTGTCGGTATCAATCACCCCAATCTGGGTGGGTTTGTCAGACTCAATAGATCTATCATTGAAAACTGTCGGCTTGAATAGTTAATGATTACACATAAGTGTTCACAAAAGTTAGCACACACAGCACTCGGGCATAAAGCTCAAATTTGCACACATGAATGTAAATAGGTTTTGTACTTGTGTTGTTTGTGTAAATGTAAACATGTAATTTGAATAGTGTTTATGTTTCACCCCAAAAATGTAAAAGAGTAAAAGGGGCTATGTATACTCACTTGGTTTGAAGGCGTAGCTAACAAAGTTACTAGATAGAATAAAGATCCTTGAAATGCACAAGTTAACCTAAAGTGTAATGTATATGGTATTAATAGTATGCACAAAAGTTTAAGTCTAAAGTTGCATTTGGACTTGTGTAAAAAGTCATTGATTTGTAATTGAAAGTATTGAATAAAATATAAAGTTTGAAAGAATATTTTTAGAATATTTTGATTAAGATTTGAGTTTGAATAATTAAATAAGTAATGTAAAGGATTATTGTTTATGAAAACATTGTAAGTATTAGTTATAATTTAGTATAAATAATTAATTGTTTTTGTTTAAATATAAATTAAATAAATATTCATTTATTTGTTTATTTATAATATATGTAACGTAAGCATTAAAATACTTTTTAAGGTTTAACAATAAATGTAAATTAAATTTTATAAACTTTAAATAAATAATTTTTTATTTATTCCAAGACTAAATATTTGATCTTTCTAAATAGGATTAAATGCATTTTTATAAAAATCAACTATTTTTATTTTGCAATTTAATCAGAATATTTATTGTTTGAAAAATATATAAAATTATAATTCTGCCAAAAATTTAACTCACACACGATCGTGCTAGAACCACGGGCGCGACCATGCTAGTCAGGGCGCGATCGTGTTGATCAAACCGAATGCACAATTGGGTTGTTCTCTAGGCACGATCGTGTCCTGGACTAGGCACGACCGTGTCTAGGGTTTTGAGGCATGACCAAGTCTAGTCAAAGGCATGACTGGGTCTGAGTGTGTGAGGCACGACCGCGCTGGTATTTGGCGCGACCGTGTCTCATGAAGCACGACCGCGCTATATGATTAGCGCGACCTTGTCTGTTCCAAAACAGAATCAATTTGACTAATTCTTATATTGTAAATGTTGGAATTCATGGTGCTTTCACCCATTAGATCATCACGAATCTTTTTGTAGAGATTAATTGTATTTAAAGCGTGTCTAAGATTCGATTCGATTAAATATATTTTGAACGAAAACTAGACTCTGGTTCGTGATGATTCCCGTATTGTAAGCCCAAATTAGATTAGGGCTTTTGATTAGTAGACTAAAACGTAAGTGTGAGAGGTTTCAATTACCCGGAAGGACGACGAATTGGCAGTGTTCGGTAGAGAGAAATTCCGACGACGACGGGTTCGGTTTTTGGCGCCTTCTTCTGCAATTCCGACTGACTCGGTGTTCTCGGGAGCTTCTGAGAGGATTGATAGAATGTTGGTTTAGGAGAATCGTAATCAGAATGGTAAATTCGACGGTCTTGTGAGAGAGTTGGGTGGTTATGAGTTGAATCGACGAAATTTTGTTTATTTGCTGTAATTGTTATGATTAAAAGAGTTAATTGAGTTTGTTAATGGTGAAAACGCGTCGAACGGTTATGAAATCGAACGTCTCTGTGATTAAAGTCTGTATTTACGTTTCAACTGATGAGAGGCGTGACCGTGCTAAGGCACCGGGCGCGACCGTTCCGAAGCAAGGCGCACGACCGTGCCATAGCACTTGGCGCGACCGTGCCAGAACGAGGCGCGACCGTGCCTATTAGGGTTTCTTGTAAATTTTCAACATCAGACCTTGTAACTTTAGTCTTTTGACGTATTGGTATAAATAGATACTTATGTAGTGTTTTAATTGAATATAACCGAGTAAAATTTGTGGATTGGCATTGAAGTATAGTATTTAATTGATGGTATGAATAGAACAAAACAGTGCACTAGAATTGAGTTTGAAATGCATTACATTGAATTGAAATACGGATACTAGAAATCAGAAATGTTACATTTAGAATGATTAAACCGTTAGAGTCGGGATTGGGTCTGATGCGTATTTAAACTACCTAATTCAGATCGTACGTGACGTTGTTGGACCTTTGATTAGGACAACCAAGACTAGCTTTTCAGGTGAGTTCTATGTGTGCCCTTCTATGTTATGTGCAAATCATTTTAAATGTTTTGGTGCTGAAATGTATACACTAAATGAATAAATGCTATAAATGTCAATGTAATCATACGTATATATATATATATATATATATATATATATATATATATATATATATATATATATAAATACTTACATATGAAAATGAATTATGAATAAAGAATGAAGCGTATGATTATAAAGAATGAATGAAAGAAGGACATAATGTAAATGAATGAAATCTTGCTTTATATTATATATATTGCATGTTATGAATGTATGTAAACGTTATGAACCCTTCTATGACAACGGCTACTTCGGTAGACGGACGACCACGTGACTATTTTGCAACCAGGACGAAAACGTTCCTTCGCAAGCTAGGACGTATATTAAGGCACTAGTGGACGGTCGAAGCAATTGCCTTAACTAAAGTAGAACGGTTGCATACATAATGGTCGCGTGGGAAACGGATGCCCTAGGGCAGACGGACAAAAGAACGGACTACGACGGTAGGACGGTTTAAGAGCGGACGGACAAAGGTTGGCGGACGGATTTAATGAAAGAACGAACGGTTTTCTAGAGCCGGACGATTAATGAAATGGGCTACGACGGTAGTTCTCACTGCGATGTCTTTGTGACATTCGCGACAAGTGTGATGGGTTGATCTCCCTTAAGATTATGGCCAATAACTGTTCTCCCCCCCAAAGTAAGTATGCATGTACATATGTATATACATAAAATGAATGTTATGTGAGAACAGTAAAGTAAAGAATATGTAAAAGCACGACTATTACGTATGTTATGTATTCATATATATAAAATATTCATGATAAGATAAGTATTATGTATGATTGTCCTTAAACTAGAACTCACCAGCGTTAGCTGACTTTTAGTATACATTTCAGGTAAAGGAAGAAAGGGACGTGCGATAGCGTGAAGGTTACCCGACACAAGACTGACATCCCACATTTATTTATATTAAGACAATGTTATGTATTTAATTTTTAAGACTTCCGCTGTTATGTCATGTAATTTGAATGATGTTTGCTTCCGCTACTTCTGAATGTTTTAAATTTAAGTTCAGTATTTATGACTATGTTTATGAGTAAATCCAACAAGTGAGGTTACCCGGGAAAGGGGCCTTACAAGTTGGTATCAGAGACAGGTTTGAGAGATTCAGACATCCCTAAATGTCTGGACTCAAACTAATTATGGGACCAACGAACGGATGTCAGTATGGGTAACCAACACCAACGCCAGCACGGTAAGTAAGTACTAGAGTTAATACACTTGGATAAGAATAGATACCTTAACTTAGAACAACTAGATGTCAATGTCAGAACCGATTTGAAGAGTTTTGAACCCGAAAAGCAATCTAAATTAGTAATCACAAACCGGTCACTGTAATTAAAAATTTACCTTGCTCGTACTGTTCTAAACTATGATCTGAAGGAGTGTCATTGATGTATTCCCTTTATAACTATCAGGAAACTAGGAATTATGGCTGGTGGAGGAAGAACAGGACGTCGAGGCGGTCGCACTGGCCGAGTAGGTAGACCTCCGTTGAATCAAAGACTAGAAGAAGAAGAGAGTGTGCACGCAGAACACACCGAGAGTGTGCACGAAACAGAAGTGACCCCAACTAGAGACGACAATCCAGGGCCGATACAATTGGAACCCGAAGTCAGGGATGCTATTGCCCGTGAAGCCGTGCTCACTCTGAAGAAATTATTGCCTGATCTACTATCCAAGGCACTAAAGAAAAGTAAAGAGGATGATGAAGGAAACCATGAAGAGAAAGTGTATGATAGTGATGGGGATGAAGTAAAAATGGGATCAAGCAATCGTGGGTGCACTTACAAAGGATTCAAAGACGGAGACCCACCCAAGTTCGATGGCAACAAGGATTCAGTGGCTACGTTCGAATGGATTGAGAGGATGAATGTTGTAGTCAACATATGCGAGTGTCGACCGGACTAGGCTGTTAAGTATGTTGCACATTCTTTCACCAATGAGGCACTAAGTTGGTGGAGGAACATTCAAAGAACAAAGTCGTCAAACGCTCTTGCCAGAATGACATGGGAAGATCTGAAGAAGCTGATAATCCAAAATTTCTGCCCACAGAACGAGATTGGTCGTGTGGAGAACGAGTTCCTAAACTTCAAGGCTGGCAACAAGACTCATCGCCAGTATACCTCAAGATTCAATGAGCTAGCCCAACTGGTACCCCACCTAGTGGAGACAGAAGAACGAATGATTAAGTAGTATGTAAAGGGCCTACCTCAAAGGGTCCGTGTTCATATAAAAGCTAATCTACCATCGACCTTCGAGTCGGTAGTCAACCTGTCTGGAATCGTCTACGATGATTATGTCAATGAGGACCCGGCACCTGAGACACAAAAGAGAAAGTGGGAAAACCCGTCTAGAGGCACCGGAAAAATGGAATGTAACAACTGAAATTAAGAAGCCAAGGTTGGATGAATATGAAACATGTAAGAAATGTGGAAGGCAACATCTTGGCGAGTGTCGAATCGAAACCACCATGTGCGGGAGGCCGGGGCACTACTCCCAAGAATGTCTGGAGGGCGTCAAGTGCCAAAGTTGTGGAAAATCTGGACACCAGACTAGGGATTGCAGGAAACCCAGACAATACGGTTCGGGAAAGGAAGCTGAAAAGGAACAACCGCAGGCTAGGACTCGAGCCTACGCCCTGACTGGGGAGGAAGCAAGGGGAAACCCTGATGTTGTGTCAGGTACGTTCCTAGTTAATAACGAACATGCTGCTATTTTATTTGACTCTGGTGCTAGTAAAAGTTTTATATCCAATGCATTTAGTCGTAAACTAGGATGCACTATCAACACCATAGTAAAGGCCTTTAGCGTACAAACTGCCGTTGGTAAAAAATCGGCAGTATTTCAAGTAACAGAGGATTGCATCATAGAAATAGAGGGTCACAAGTTCCCTTCTAGATTATTCCTTCTTACCTTAGGAGGATTCGATATAGTATTGCGTATGGATTGGCTAGCTGCCAACGAAGCTCAAATCATATGTAAACGTAAGAGGATACACCTCAAAGCTCCTAGCGGCAGTCCAATTACGGTTTATGGGGATTGGAATTGCACGATGCCGAACATCATCTCGATGATCAAGGCCGAAAGTTACATGAGGTGCGGTTGCGAAGCTTATTTGGCATATGTTATCGATGATAGAATGAAAATGAATGAACTCAAGAATGTACCCGTGGTGTGCAACTTTCCGGAAGTATTCCCTGAGGATCTACCTGGGTTACCACCCGATCGGGAAATAGAATTTCAGATTGACTTATTGCCAGGAGCTGAGTCGGTTGCCAAAGCCCCCTACCGATTGGCTCCGTCAGAAATGAAAGAATTGGTGTCTCAACTAGAGGAATTAACAGAAAAGGGATTTATTAGACCGAGCATCTCACCGTGGGGTGCTCCGGTACTATTTGTAAAGAAAAAGGACGGCAGCATGCGCATGTGCATTGACTACCGCGAGTTGAACAAGAGGACAGTGAAGAACAAATACCCACTGCCTAGAATGGACGACCTTTTTGATCAACTGCAAGGTGCGAGTTGGTTCTCAAAGATCGATCTTAGGTCGGGTTACCATCAGTTGAAAGTAAGAGAAGAAGACGTACCAAAGACCGCGTTTCGCACGCGTTATGGGCATTATGAGTTTCTCGTGATGTCCTTCGGATTGACCAACGTACCAGCAGCGTTCATGGATTTGATGAATTGAGTATGTTGACCAATGTTGGATCGATCAGTGATAGTTTTTATAGACGACATACTGGTATATTCGAAAAGCAGGGTGATCACCACTGTCACCTAAGGGAGGTTCTGGAGGTGCTAAAGCAGGAAAAGTTGTACGTAAAATTCTCCAAATGCGCGTTCTGGCTTAGGGAAGTCCAATTCCTAGGTCATGAATAAACCCAAACGGCATTATGGTGGATCCTGCAAAGATTGAGACAGTAAAGGAATGGAACATCCCAAAGACACCAACAGAGATACGAAGTTTTCTGGGATTAGCAGGCTACTATCGAAGGTTCATTCAAGATTTTTCAAGAATAGCCTTGCCACTAACTAAGTTGACATGGAAGGAAGTGATGTATGAATGGGGTCCAACCCAAAACAACGCGTTTGAGGAACTTAAGGCATGATTAACCCAAGCTCCAGTCTTGGCACTACCTGAAGGAAATGAAGACTTGGTAGTGTACTCTGAAACTTCGGGTCAGGGTTTAGGTTGCGTACTTATGCAACGAGGAAAGGTAATTGCTTACGCCTCACGACAACTAAAGATTCACGAGGTTAACTACCCAACACACGATCTAGAGTTAACAGCAGTAGTTTTCGCGTTGAAAATATGGAGGCACTATCTGTATGGAGTCAAATGCACCATCTACTCAGATCACAAAAGCCTGAAGTACTTTTTCAGGCAAAATGAATTAAACATGAGGCAAAGGAGTTGGTTAGAGTTACTAAAAGACTATGACTGTGAGATATTGTACCATCCAGGCAAGGCAAACGTGGTGGCTGACGCTTTAAGTAGAAAGGAAGAATCGACACCTATCCGGATCAAAGCGTGTCAGCTGATTATAACGCCAGATTTTATGAATGAAATATCAAAGGCACAAGATGAAGCGCTATCAGAAAGAAATATAAAACGGGAAAGAATAGTAGGACAACAAGGGAATTTAGATGCAAATGCATACGGTGTACGAGCTAGGTTTGGCCGAATGTGGATACCTAAGATTCGAGAGCTTAGAGCCAAAATACTCAATGAGGCCCATAAGTCTCGCTATTCTATCCACCCCGGGACAAACAAAATGTATCAAGACTTGAAGAAGGAGTACTGGTGGCCTGGCATGACGAATGATGTGACAGAGTACGTGAGCAAGTGCTTGACGTGTTCACTAGTTAAGGCCGAGCACCAGAAACCATGCGGTAAAATGCAACCCTTACCAATACCAGAATGGAAGTGGGAGGAGATCACGATGGACTTATCTAGAGGCAATGATACCATTTGGGTGATCGTCGACCGCTTGACGAAAAGTGCTCACTTCTTGCCAATACGTGAGACTTCTTCGTCAGAAAGACTAGCAGAAGTATTTATCAAGGAAGTTGTGAGCAGACATGGTATGCCGCCGTCGATTGTGTCCGACAGGGATACTAGATTCACCTCAAGGTTTTGGAAGAAATTCAATGAAGCAATGGGCACTAGACTGAACATCAGTATCGCTTACCACCCCTAAACCGATGGACAATCGGAAAGGACCATTTAGACCTTAGAGGACATGCTCCGGGCTTGTGTCATTGACTTCGGTGGGAGCTGGGACAGCCATCTACCATTGGCAGAATTTTCATATAACAACAGCTATCACTCGACTATTGTCATGCCGCCATTTGAAATGTTGTATGGGAGGAAATGTAGGACCCCGGTTTGTTGGGGGGAAATTGGACAGAAGGATTTTGCAAGTCTCGAAGTGGTCAAAGCTACTTCCGAGAAGTTTGATCAAATCAAGGCTCGAATGAAAGCTGCAAAAGACAGATAGAAATCATACGCGGATAAGAGAAGAAGGGATTTAGAGTTTCAAGTAGGGGACATGGTACTGTTAAAGGTATCACCATGGAAAGGAATCATCCGATTCAGAAGACGTGGCAAACTAAGTCCAAGGTTTATCGGACCTTTCAATATTTTAGCGAGAGTGGGGCAAGTTGCTTACAGACTCGACCTACCTGTTGAGCTTAGTGGAATACACTCTTCGTTCCACGTGTAGCACTTACGCAAGTGCCTAGCTGATGACACAGCTCACATACCTTACGACGAGATCGAAGTGGATGCCAAACTAAATTATGTGGAGGAACCAATAGCCATTATTGACCGATCTGAGAAACGACTACGCAATAAGTCGATTCCTTTAGTCAAAATACAATGTAAGCACAGAAAAGGGTCAGAAGCTACATGGGAAAAAGAAGACGAGATGAGGGGACTATACCCTAAATTGTTTAACGTATAAATAGTTTCGAGGACGAAACCTCTTTAAGGAGGGTAGACTTGTAACATCCCAAAAATAGTAATTTAGTAAACAGTAACGGAATAAAGGCTTAATCGTCATAAAACAAAAGAAAAACGGATGGGCTTGGGCTCGGCTCCAACGGGCCGATGAAAGCCCATGTATATAAGGGGCAAGGCAGCCCACTTCACGATTTCATCTTCATTTCATCATTCTAGAGAGAGAAAGGGGAGCTCGGGTCTAGAGAGAGAAAGTCAACGGATCGACACGAGATTGAAGGAGCACGTTACCGCTGAGCTTGTGAGTAAAACCTCCGAATCAGAAGTCCAATCCAGGTAACTATTCGACCTTAAACTGAGTTTTTCTTCGTTTTGGGATTTTTCGGGTTTTAGCTAAATAGAAACGTTTCTATGGATGAAACTTGAAAATAAGCTTAGAACTAGCATCTAGAGTGAAAACCGCACCTTTTGATCAAAGAAAGTTGTAAGATTAGCATGATCGGATTAACATGCAAAATTTCGGACTTGTCCAGAAAACAGGTGTTGCGTACTTATCAAGTACGCAGTAGGAACGTCCTGCGTACTTACCAAGTACGCAGGAGAAAGATCATGCGTACTTACTAAGTACGCAGGAGAAAGGTCATGCGTACTTACCAAGTACGCAAGAGAAAGATCATGCGTACTTACCAAGTACGCAGGAGAAAGATCATGCGTACTTGTCAAGTGCGCATGAACAAGGCCCTGCGCACTTACTAAGTGCGCAGGCAGCAGACCAGTAAGTAAAGTCAGTATGTTTAGAATGATTAAACCGTTAGAGTCGGGATTGGGTCTGATGCGTATTTAAACTACCTAATTCAGATCGTACGTGACGTTGTTGGACCTTTTATTAGGACAACCAAGACTAGCTTTTCAAGTGAGTTCTATGTGCCCCCTTCTATGTTATGTGCAAATCATTTTAAATGTTTTGGGGCTGAAATGTATACACTAAATGAACAAATGCTATAAATGTCAATGTAATCATACGTATATATATATATATATATAAATACTTACATATGAAAATGAATTATGAATAAAGAATGAAGCGTATGATTATAAAGAATGAATGAAAGAAGGACATAACGTAAATGAATGAAATCTTGCTTTATATTATATATATTGCATGTTATGAATGTATGTAAACGTTATGAACCCTTCTATGACAACGGCTACTTCGGTAGACGGATGACAACGTGACTATTTTGCAACCGGGACGAAAACGTTCCTTCGCAAGCTAGGATGTATTTTAAGGCACTAATGGACGGTCGAAGCAATTGCCTTAACTAAAGTAGAACGGTTGCATACATAATGGTCATGTGGGAAACGGATGCCCTAGGGCAGACGGACAAAAGAACGGACTACGACGGTAGGACAGTTTAAGAGCGGACGGACAAAGGTTGCCGGACTGATTTAATGAAAGAACGGACGGTTTTCTAGAGCCGGACGATTAATGAAATGGGCTACGACGGTAGTTCTCACTGCGATGTCTTTGTGAGATTCGCGACAAGTGTGATGGGTTGATCTCCTTTAAGATTATGGCCAATAACTGTTCTCCCCCCCCCCCCAAAGTAAGTATGTATGTACATATGTATATACAAAAAATGAATGTTATATGAGAACGGTAAAGTAAAGAATATGTAAAAACACGAATATTACGTGTGTTATGTACACATATATATAAAATATTCATGATAAGATAAGTATTATGTATGATTGTCCTTAAACTAGAACTCACCAGCGTTAGCTGACTTTTAGTATACATTTCAGGTAAAGGAAGAAAGGGACGTGCGATGGCGTGAAGGTTACCCGGCACAAGACTGACATCCCACATTTATTTATATTAAGACAATGTTATGTATTTAATTTTTAAGACATCCGCTGTTATGTCATGTAATTTGAATGATGTTTGCTTCCGCTACTTCTGAATGTTTTAAATTTAAGTTCAGTATTTATGACTATGTTTATGAGTAAATCCAACAAGTGAGGTTACCCGGGAAAGGGGCCTTACAGTATTGAATTGTGTAAGTAATGTAATTGTAGAAATGTTTCACCCCAAAAGTATAAAAATGAAAAAGGGGCTATGTAAACTCACCTTGCAATGAGTAGGTTGGATATCACACAAGTATATTGTTTGTTGCACAAATGTTCTAGCTAACCATAAGGTTAACCTATGTTTGATGGAATATATGTATCAATGATTTGTACAACTGAAATAGAGAATCCTAATGTGCGAGGTGATTGACGTGGGTGTCCTCATTTTAATAAAATAATTATTTGAGTTGTAAATAATATTTTATGTAAATATTTGATAAAAAATTGTATTGTAATAAGTGAAAGAATTAATAAAGATGTTGTTTGTGTGTAATAATTATATAAACGTATGAATAAATTATTAGGTTTCTTTTGTTTGTAAATAAATACACAAATAAATAAATGACTAGTTTTCTATTATTTGTAATCGCATAAATTAATAGATGGATAGATGAATAAATAAATGAGTAATAATTAGTTGAGTAATTAAATAATTTACTACATAAACAAATGAATAAAACCTTTCATTTGATTTATGAAAAACAAGTGTTAAAAAGAATGATTTAATTAGTTGGTAATTAAACCAAAAATTAAAGTATAATAATGTTCTAATTAATTAATAATTAAACCATAATTAATTATTAATTAAAAGTATAGAATTGAGTTTTAAATGTTCTCATATAATAAAAATAAATTATATAAAAGTTTGTATAAATATTTGTAAAGAAATGAGTTTATAATCATAATCATAATTAGATGAAAGTGGTTGTTGTACACTAGAATAGTTATCATTCCAGAGTAGTACCTCCAACAGAAAAGTTCCTAGGAAAGAGTTGGTCGGATCAGAACCCCATCTTTTCCTAGCCAGAACTTTAATGTTTGCCAGATAAGTACATACTGATTTGAAATTTACTCTATTTGCATACTTAACAAAGTTTAGTTTGTGTTTGGAAAGTATATGTGCTAAAGTGAAAATATAAGTTTAGTAAAGATAGAAATTGAATATTAAATAATTTAATTTGAAAATAAGGATTTTTAGTAAAAACATGATTTTTTGAAATTGAAAGGAGTAAGAAAGATCAAACCAAGCTTTTAAATAAAAGTTTGAACAAGTTTAATTAAAATAAGGTTTTTAATCTTTGATAGGTCTATGATTATAACATAAACATGTTAGGGATCATAGATCTAGCTAGTTATGAGAGAATTTTTAAAGGAAAAGTATGAACAAGCAAGAACATAAGAAGAACTTACTTATGAATATGGAAACGACTTTGGATCTCGAGGGAGGGATTAGAACTTGATATGGTGTGAGAATGGGGCTATTCAACTTTATGGGAATGGTGTGAGAATGAGGGAAAAATGAGGGTCTATTTATAGTGAAGGATCATGAGAAAAAACATAAATAAAATATTTCATGATATTTAAGAGGTTTAAATTCCATTTATATGATATAAAAATTTATAAGTTTTTTCTTAATAACATTCATGACTAAATAAATATTAATTTTTTTAAAAAGGTTTAAATTAATGATCTTTTAAATATTAGTTTTAATAAAAGGTATACACATGGACTTGTTAGTTATAAATGTGTGGTTTGATACTTTTTAGTTTTCTTACAATTAATTGTTACATTAACTCCTGTGAATATAATAAAGAAAATTTAGAATTAAAATTATGATAACTTAATTAGTAAATGCATGAGTTAAGAAAGGTTTATAATAATACAGTGAATATGTCATAAGTTTGATATATTTATGGAACATAAATATGAAATTAGAGGTTTAAGTCCATAGTAAATATAAGTCATTTGATATAAAAATGTTTAGTGGAAATAATATTTTATAAATGATGATGTATAAATATGATGTGTTGAAATAAGAAAGCATTTGTAAAGATGACTATGATTGACCTTATAATAATTTGTACAATGCATAATGTATAATGAACACTTGGTTTATGTTGTGTTGAAATTTGAACTTGCTCATGGGTTACATGTGTAGGTCCAGGTAACTCAACTACTGATCGAACTCGTGATATGACGTTGCTATAACACGAAGTGCGGAATCCTTCGTGTTAACGTTTGTATACTAACCGACAATTCAAACAACACGCGTAAATAAACTTCTCAAATATATTCAGATTCACAATGGTTTACAGACTCAGTCAGACAAATCGTTCTCTCTGTTCTCTCTGTTCTGTTCTATGTCTAATGACTCTCTAAACACATATATATATATATATATATAGAAACTAACCTGCTGTAAGCGAACTTATTAAGTTCGCCTGAAACAGACTAAGCGAACTTAACAAGTTCGCCTCAGTTAGACCTAGGCGAACTTATTAAGTTCGCCTCTGATAGACCAGGCGAACTTAACAAGTTCGCCTCTAGGCACACTTGTAAAAACACTTAGCAACTTTATACAATTACATAACAAAAACATAAAGACATAAAATCTAACTATTACAAGCTTTTGTCATTACAAATATATGTCCTAACAGACTCCCCCTTGACAATAGCTTGATCTTTTGTCTTCAGTCTTTATTTTGAACTCTTCCAGTTGTCCGGTAGTCTGCTGCCAGCATGCACTCCATATCTTCTGCATATCTCCAAAACTCTTTTATACTGTAGACCTTGTTCTCTCCATTCATCAGTATACATGATCTCATTCTTTCGCAGCGTCCTCTGATCTTTCTTTGAAAAATTAATAAGATTTATTGCATCATAGAAACTCACAATGACCTTATTATCTTTATCTTCAACCCTTGCTTCACCAGTATTAACATCAACATACCACCATTTCATATTCCCAAGAAAGTCTTGAGGAATATTCTTTAATGGTATCTTGCGAATAGCACGCACTGGTTTATACTTGTATCTCCAGGTTACTTTCCCAGTCTTAGGATCTGTGTTCTTCACTCTCTTTCCCTTCTGTGGTTTCAACCGTTCATACTTACCCGAACTACCTTCTTTCTTATCAGATTTGCTATCACATCAGCCAAACCATTCTTCGATCTATTGATGAGTGGCTTTGAAGCTAGACCATTTATTTCACACCTCAGCAAGGTATTGAAATATTTGATCCTCGGCTTTAAGTATTGAACGCCGTCAGATCGTTTGATTACAAATAATTTTGATTCACCATCATAGAACCAACTTATGATCCTTCCTACACACTGCTCTTTATTCAAATATTTCTCTTTCTGAGCAGGTTGTGCTGGAGACTTGGGTAGCACCTTCATCCAACTGTTTACAAATTCTCTCCACTGTTCTCGTGTCATCCCTGTATCTCTGTACATCACAGGTTCTTCATTAATCTTCGGAGACTCAGTGTGAGTAGTTTCAGTTTCAGCACCCTTATTGAATTGAAGATTCTCATCATCAGTATCCATCTTTGACTCGGCTGTATCATCAGGCAATGTGACGTCTTCAATAGAGTCCATAGAGTCAGTTATTCCGTCATAAGAGAACTCAGGAACAACATCCTCTTGGATGAAGTTATACGGCACCTTAAGACCGTCACAACCTTCATAGGTAACACTGTCTTTATCTCTCTCTATTTCAATCTCTACTATTTCTCCTTCTTCTATCTCTGTATCTGACATATCCTCGTCCATGTCATCAAGACATTCAATCTTTTCAGCTTCCTCTTCTTCTGAATCTTGAAAGAATTCTAATAACAGAATTTCTTCATCATTAGTACCAGTAGTATCTTTGTCTGTGTTTTCTTCAAGAGATTGTGATGTCGACTCCCCCTGAACTCTAGATATAGGATTAGCGTCAGTGTATTGATGATCACCCTCAATATTTCCAGCAGGATCATTGTCTTCATCATCACGTCTTTGAATTGACTCTGTGTGACAAGTATCAGGTATCCTCAACTCCCCCTGAGCGTCAAGACGCTGAACGAGTTTGGAAACTAATGCTTGCATATCAGCAATCTGTTGAGCTTGAGTCTGAATCACCAGCTGCCGTTGTGAATCAATAGACACAAGAGAGTTTACTTGTGTTTGTAGAGAAAGCCCTTGAGATTCAAGGAAAGTAATCCTGTCAGAATCAGAAGGCTTTGACGGACCAGCTGTTGATTGTGGAATAGAAGGACTTGAATGTGGAATAGAAGGACTTGAAGTAGTAGGAATGACTGGAGGAACAAGAGTTTGAACTAGAGATGGATCCTTAGAACTTGGAGGAGTAATTATCAAAGAAGCAAAAAAATTAGCATCCTCGACTCCTTGAGAAGATTTTGCAGCAGCAATCGACGCAGACATTAACTTTGGACGTGTAGGATCTGGATTAAAGTCACTGTCAGTGTCAGAACTCTCGTCGACCAAAGATCTTTTTCCAAGTACTGATCCGGAAGGAGGATCCCGAACAGACATGCGTCGTGGTCGTCTGGCTTGAGATTTAATGCGTTTTCCAGCATTAGCCAGTGGAATAGCAGCCAACCGTTCATAATGACCTGGGGAAAAATCCCTAGATTCATCAGAATCAGTGCTGTCATCATCAGATGATATTGTATCACTTGAACTGGAACTAGACTCAGCTTCTGTCACCACATTCCCTTCTTGTTCATGAATGGGCGAGTTCAGCATCATCAACAAAATCATCCATGTTCATTCCTAGATCTTGATTAGGGTCATGAACGACCTCTTCTTGAACTGGTTCCTGAATCGAAATATTAACTGCAGCTTGTGAAATAGGAACTTGTTCAGGAATAGGAATTTGAGGTTGTACAGGAACTTGTATTTGTGGAACTGGTATCTGTTGTTGTTGTGCAGGTTGTTGTTGTTGCTGTTGTTGTTGTGGTTGAACATTAACTCCTTGAGCTTGAGCAAGTTCATTAGGATGAAACTAGTTGTCATTAGGTGGTGCAACATAATCAGGATTGATTAAGTGCCCAAACAGTGGAGTATTGACTGGAATTAAAGCAACATTCTGCTGTTTCACCTTTGTACAGTCGGTAAAGATACGTTTTGACATCGGAGTCAAAGTCAATCTTATAGCATGTTGTGGAAGATCCGGAATAAGATGATTGAGTATCATTTGAATAAATCGAGGATACATCAAGAAACCTTGACCTTCAGCTGGATTGATCTGCATTACCATCTCCCGATAAAAATAAAGAGGAAAATTGAATCGTTTATTCAATGTTAAGGCCACCATTGCTGTTTGAAGAGCCATCTTCAAGCCATCGGTACCAGCTTTTCCCGGAGAGATGCATTGTATAATCACATGCATAAAATACCTCCATTCACCCACTAATCCACCTTTCCGAGCTTGGGTATCATTTTGTTTCTCACGATATCCCATCCTTTGAAAACAACCCATAATAAAAGTGTTAGGATAAGATATTGGATCTTCAGCATTTCCACCCAAATCAAGAGCAGCACGAATCGTCTCTTCTGAAATTACAATCTCGGTATTGTTTACTGTTGCACGAAGGACATGCGGTTCCACGTCGATATCTTGATGTACCGTATCCCAGAATTGTTGTATATACACCAAGCTAATATAGGGATCCGCAGATAAGGCAACATGCAGTCTTGATCGATTCAGAAAGTTTATGATGCCTTGAAAATGAACTGCTTCTGGCATATTAGGATCTAACAACGCCAGTTGATTATGCTTATATTCGACACGACGAGCCATCTGTGAAAATATCGGACAACACAACAAACATTAGTATACTTACACATATATGAAACACACATTTAATAATACACACAAACAAAACAAAAAAATTTCAAACAAAAAAAAAATTCATACAAAAAAAAATCACAAGTCCTTTTCACTTCTGACCCCTAGGCGAACTTAATAAGTTCGCTTAGTAGTGCAAGAGGCTAACTTATTAAGTTCGCCTGACAAGTTCGCTTGGAACAAGTTCGCCTGAACCTGAGACGTTTCAAATTCAAACACCGATTTTCAAAAAATTTGGCAAGTCGATAGAAATCGTGAAATAAGCATATACAATCAATTGAATATCAAACTATAACAAAAAATGATGATCAATTTTATATTTCGGTCAAAAATAAGGTCAAAATCATCCTTGAAACAGTCGACGAAAAACCGAGACTAAAAAACCCCAAATACACACAATTGACCGGATGAAAATCGACGAAAATACCTTTGTTAGATTCGCAATTCAATTTTGATCAAGATTCAACCAGAAAATAACACTCACAACACAGATTCAAAGTTTTGATAATTTTGGGCAAGTTCGCTTAAATTCTGAGGAAGACGAAGAGAATGACAAGTTCGCCTGATTCAACCCTTATTCAGATTAAGTTCGCTTGATTAAGCGAACTTGTTAAGTTCGCTTAACAAGCCTTCGGCGAACAAGATAAGTTCGCTTCACCCTTAAGTTCGCTTCACCCCAGACTGTAGATTAAGTTCGCTTCACTGATTTAAGCGAACTTATTAAGTTCGCTTCACTGTACATATGCGAACTTAATTACATTTCAACCTTTTTGCCTTGAACACAAATTTTACCAACTTTAACCTTTCAAATCTTGAACTTCCGTCAACAACACATATTTGATCCAATCCCGAACAATTTTAATAAAAGTTTAGAATTTTCATGGAAAATAAAAATCAAAATCTTTTTGAGTTTTATCTATACAGACGGAAATACATATTTTTGGTTTTTCTCTGTACAAACTGAAATCACATATTTTTGGATTTTATCTATACAAAGAGAATCACATATTTTTGACTTTTATCTGAATAAACTGAAATCACATATTTTCGGTTTGAACATCATGAGCAAGAAGATCATATCAGTATTCAATTAATTCATCAAACATATTATCAATAACAAAGGGTAACCTATAATAAGAGACCATTCAACTCAATTTTGTGCATTTTGCATCTTTTTCATTTTGAAACTCATTCAATTTGAATAATATTTGAAATGATACGCGATAAATTTCAAAGTAAATAAGATCAGGTTATAAAATGCTCTTTTATTTATACCGAATTTGAAATATAAAGTCTGAATTCTTAAAATTGTCAATATTATATTATTTGAAACTTTAAGCATTTATTCTCCAAATTTATGTGATTTAGTACCATTTAGATGATAAATATCGTGTGCCCCACATATATGCCAAATAGAAAATAAATGCACTATCTTCAAGACATATATAAGATTTTATTAAAGATTATCCGAATATTCAAAATGAGGAGACATCACTTAGCACAAGAATAACAGAATCCAAATTGGATTGTAAAGGAATCAATGAGATTCAGAATCGAATGATTCAATGTTTTGGCTTGTATCTGAGGAATCATAAGATTCAGGTACATGGATCCAACTGTTATCTGGATTATGAATTCAATGGAATCAGTAAAGATGATATATCAATATGATCCAAGGGCTAGTATATGTTTGACAGATGTTGTCAAGTACATATCTTGATTGTACTTCAAATTACATGCTTTTCGGGACATGGGCACTGAAGAAAATCGAATGAATAGTGCTAAGGACATAACCCGAAACTGATCTCATAGGAAAATCCTTATTAAAAGTTAATATTCTTTATCTGATAGTGATCTTTTAACACACACACCCAGGCATATAATGAATTTAAATCACAGATGTAATCATATTATATTTAATTTTCACACTACTATTAGTTTCAAAACGCTTTTAGCCTATTGACAATTCAAGTTTCAAATTTTATACACAAATTATAAAACAAATTATCAAGAATAGAAGTTTCAAAACGCTTTTAGCCTATTGACAATTCAAGTTTCAAATTTTATACACAAATTATAAAACAAATTATCAAGAGTAGAGCATTCACAACACTATCATTTCTTATTTATGCAGACTTTGAAATTTAGATCAGATCAACTTATTTTAATCATTCATATATCAAGGTCTACTAAGGTCGTGTGAAATGAACTAATCACTGATGTACTATCATTTCTTCTCTAACCTCAAATGATGTCAAATTTTATATTTTTCAATTTGTTTTGACTTTTTATAATTTAAACTTTTTGACTGAAAATGTAAATGTAGAAATGTAATAAAGCAATAAAAGAACTTAAAAGAAAATTTTCCATGAAATTCTGATTTTGAAAAACTTTTATTCGGAATTTATCATACCAATCATTTTAAGTAGGAATTCAAACCTGGTACGATCAAATGCCTTAGTAAACAAATCAGCAAAATTATCTTCAGTGTGTACCTTGACCAGCTCAATCAACCTTTTCTCTGCACAATCACGTATAAAATGATATCGAATTTCGATGTGCTTAGTTTTACTATGTTTAACAGGATTATTCGTTATGGACATAGTAGCATTGTTATCAATAAACATGGGGGTTTCTGTGAAATTCAAACCATAATCTCTCAATTGTTGTTGTATCCACAGGATTTGTGAACAACTTGCAGCAGCAATGTATTCTGCTTCGCATGTTGAAATCGAGACTGTGGTTTGCTTTTTGCATTGCCAAGATACAAGTCGATTTCCTAAGAACTGGCAACCACCTGTTGTAGATTTCCTGTCCAGACAACAACCACCAAAATCCGAATCAGTATAAGCATTGAAATCAAAGTTAGAACCATGAGGATACCATAGCCCTAAACGTTGTTTTCCTTTTAAATACCGAAAGATTATTTTCACAGCAATTAAGTGAGATTCTTTTGGCTTTGCCTGAAATCTGGAACAGATACACACGGTGAACATTATATCTGGCCTTGAAGCGGTTAAGTACATGAGGGATCCAATCATAGCTCTGTAAAGTCGACAATCCACATCTTTTCCTTCCGGGTCAGAATTTAACTTATGATTGACCGGAATTGGAGTATCGTATGGGGTACAGTCCTCCATCTTGAACCGGCTCAAGATGTCTTTGACATACTTGGACTGATGAATAAAGAAACCATCTTCCTTTTGATTTACTTGTAAACCTAAGAAAAACGATAACTCTCCCATAACAGACATTTCAAATTTCGACTTCATAACACCCTCAAAGTCTTTGCACAACCCTTCATTTGTCGAGCCAAAAATAATATCATCCACATAAATCTGTACCAGTAGGTAATCTCCCCCTGATTTCTTTATGAATAAGGTTAAGTCTATCTTTCCACGAACAAAGTCATTCGCCAAAAGATGTGTGGATAATGTTTCATACCAAGCACGAGGAGCCTGATGAAGACCATAGAGGGCCTTATCAAGCTTGAAAACCATGTTCGGATTCAGTGGATCTTCAAACCCCGACGGCTGACACACATAGACTTCCTCCTTGACCTTTCCATATAAAAATGCACTCTTGACGTCTAATTGAAACACCTTAAAACCTTTAAAGGAAGCAAAAGCTAGAAATAGCCTTATAGCTTCAAGCCGCGCAATCGGCGCATAAACTTCGGTGTAATCAATTCCTTCTTGTTGATTGAAGCCCTAGACAACTAATCTTGCCTTGTTGCGTACCACGACACCTCGATCGTCTTTCTTACATTTAAACACCCATTTTGTTCCTATCGGATACGCACCTTTCGGAAGATCAACCAGATTCCAAACCTTAAGTTTGTCAAATTGAGCAAGTTCTTCCTGCATAGCTTCTATCCAGTTATAGTCATTTAAAGCCATCTCAACATTCTTGGGTTGAACCTGTGAAATAAAGCAAGAATGTGAGCAATCATCAAGAACACCAGAATCTTTAATGCAAGTATACAAACAAGTATTGTCAACAAGAGAATTTGTTTTCACTCCATCCTGTAAATTTCCAATTATATTTGTTACTGGATGATCTTTGTGTTCCTTGATGGATGCGACCTCAGGAACCGGCAACACGTCAATTTGAGTAGATTCAGATTGATAAGAATAATCTTGAGGAATTGGGATTTCCGAGTCTAAATTTGTTGGAATCTCCCCCTGAGCCTGTGTCGAAGGTAATGGATCATCACTCAACAGCGGATCAGCAGAAGAATCTTGAAAAATAGCATTATCCTCCTCACTCTCTGAATCTTGTGGACCTGAACAAGAAGCAACATTTGGATCTGGAGCAGAAGTAGATGGAATCGATGAATTGGGAACTGCATTTGGTAGAAATCCATTGTGCTGTGCACCTTGACAAGAATCATAGATAAAAGCAGCATATTCATCAGAAATGTCAGAAGCTAAATGAAAAGACTTGAATAAGTTTTCATAATCAAATGCCCAATCCGGACCAATCGCCATTTGTGGTAAAGACCGATTTGAACAGTCAATATGGAACCATTCTTCAACTTGGCGTGTCTCTTTGTTATAAACCCTCTTGGTTGTTGAATTAGCCACATACCCCAGAAAAATTCCTTCAATAGCCTTTGCACTGAATTTTGTTGGGACATCTCGAACCTTCAGTAGGGTACACGGATTACCAAAAGGTAATAAGTATTCCAGATTCGGCTTTCGATTATTTAGCAATTCATAGCAAGTCTTGTTATGTCGCTTTACGGTTAAGACCCTGTTCAAAACATGACACGCAGTATTCACAGCTTCAGCCCAAAAGGTGACTGGAAGCTTAGAATCTGCAAGCATCGTGCGAGCTGTTTCGACCAACGTCCTGTTCTTTCGTTCAGCGACACCGTTTTGTTGAGGAACATATGGCGCACTGAATTCATGATGAATTCCTTTTTGTATACAAAATAAGCCCATTTTGCTATTCTTAAATTCGCTGCCATTGTCACTCCTGATTCTTCGGACTTTCAGATTGAATAAATTCTCCAAACCCAGAATTAAGTATTGTACCAACTCAGTGGTTTCAGCTTTAGAAGAAAGAAACTTAACCCATGAAAATCTGGAGTAATCATCAGTTACGACCAAGCAATACGATTTCCCACCAATGCTCCTAATACTGATAGGAACGAACAAATCCATATGCAGCAACTCCAAAGGAGTTACGATAGAATTCGTCGATTTTGATTTGTGAGATTTCTTTCTTTGCTTTCCCTTCTTGCACGAAATACAATCATCAGGAACTGAGAATTTCATTTTCGGAATACCAAGCACAAGATCATTCCTAACAATGTAGTTCATCTTCCTATAGTTTATGTGAGCTAGCTTCCTGTGCCATAATATTGAATCAGATTCCGACGCCTCGGAGAGTAAACATGTTGGAATTGAATCCGTTATAGTGGCGACACTCATGTCAAGGACATACGTGTCATTTCTCCTTGGAGCCTTCATGAGAATCCATTCATCAGGAATCACAAAACCCGGTTTCAGAATATAGCATTCATG
Source organism: Smallanthus sonchifolius (assembly GCA_023525975.1). NCBI lineage: Eukaryota > Viridiplantae > Streptophyta > Magnoliopsida > Asterales > Asteraceae > Smallanthus > Smallanthus sonchifolius. The sequence continues at coordinate 34,891,113 of CM042045.1, forward strand.
ATCGTTGAAATGGAACGAAAACTTCTTGTCACAGACTTGTGATACGCTTAAAAGATTGTGTTCCAGCTGCTCAACATAATTCACCTTTTCAAATTTGACTTTGTCATTCTTTAACGTTCCCTGGCCAGTTATGTACCCGCCTTTATTACCCGCAAAAGCGACATAACCACCATCAATTTTAATCACATCCTCAAGCAATCTAACATTCCCTGTCATATGTCGAGAGCAACCACTATCCACATACCATGTATTGTTGATAGTCCTCCTTGGTTGTCCCTACATAAACAACGAGAATCAGTTAGAAAGTGGAACCCAAGCCATCGTGGTCTTGGGTCGTCCGGATTGATCAAAATAAACAACTTCTTGTAATTTACAATCAATTTTATCATTCACTTTTGGAACAGATGTTTGACAATCAGGCTTTTTCAAAGAAGAACCATTTTTATTATTTTGAAAAACATTATGTGATATATTATTGTCAGATTCAGATGTTTCCAAAATTTTCTTTAATTTTCTGTTTCTTCTTCTTCTTTGAGGTCTAGACAATTTAACCTCCTGAAAAGAATCTTTTGAAATTTCAACTTTTGGAATCTCAAGTTTCTCTTTGCATACAAAGGATTTAACATTCAATGTATTCTGTTGTTTAAATCCAGGGGATTTAACAAAAGATCGACCAGGCATATTTTTCTCCAAAATAGAAGACGACTTTCCCTCATCTTTCCTTTTTAGAATTTTCACTACTTTCGGTTGTGAAGGAACAGACTTCATTTTACCCTTGTTCTTGTATGGACAATTTATAAAAATATGACCAACCTCATTGCAATGAAAACACACTCTTCTTTCTTGATAACTTCTAAAATAAGATGTTTTCTTTGAATTTGAAGAACCATCAGAAGAATAAGCTTCGGAGGAATGCCCAGAACAATTTATCGGCTTCTTAGGAACATAAGTCTGTTTTGGCACCTTTGAAGAATTCAGTTTTTGAAAACCAGCCGCCACAAACCCACTTGACTGTAAGATTGGAGAAAGTTTAGTTGGAACCACTTTCACCTCTTCAGGTTCAGTCAAAATGCACCTATCCCGAGTAACATTCTTCACAACCTTTGGTTCCTCAATTTTCACTTCTCTCGGAATTCCTTCAACCTTTGAATCATCAAACACTTCATCCTCTGTATCAGAATCATACACCATGTCTTCACCCGTCACTGGATTCACCTTTAATACTATCTTGGGATCAATTTCCTCTTCATGAATGATTTCAGGCTCAACCACATAATTTGCATTGAACGGAGGAGGAACAAACCCAATACCAGCAACCCTTTTTGTGGGATCAGCATTAGCATTAAAATAATCCAAAACTACAGAAGAATTCTCAAACTGTTCTAGCTTTCTATGTAACTTTATCACCTCAGATTCTTTTTCAGAAATCTCCTTGTTCTTTTGGGCAACTACTTCATTTCGTTTTTCGATTTCAGCATAAGCCATATCTAGATGATAACCCTGCTCTTTGTATTTTAACCCAAGAGAATTTAAGTCTCTTTTCAAAGACTCAATTCTATCAATGCACAACTTATCATTATCTTTCAGTTTCTGATTAACTGAATGCATTGATTTCATGTCACAAATCAAGTTTGTGTTATCATCCATGATTTTTTGTAGTTTATCTTTAACAGAAATGCAATTAGAACAATATATATGACAAACAGAGTCTTTTACCTTAGTCGGATCAGACATGTCTGCCATGAATACTTTAGCAATTGGAATATTCTCTGAATCATCACCAACTGAAGCATTTTCTGTAAGAACAATTTCTTCCTCAGCAACCCCTAACACAGCATCAGAATCAATACTTTGCCCTCTTTCTTCCTCGTCATCAACACTTGGAACACTATCACCATCACACGAATCATCAGTAGAACTTTCATCATCAGTAGACTCTTCTGGTTTTTCTGAATGAATTTCTGCAACAAAAGCCTGACTCACAGCACCCACCAAATCTTCCAGATGAATGCCCCAATCATAGTTTTCGTCGTTTTGAGCAACTAAAGCTGATGATGCAGATGCATGATTTGTATTACCAGAAGGACCATAATTTTGATTACCAGATGAACCATGTGACTGATTCCTATTATGCTGAAAGTTAGATTGCTTCTTTTGAGAATCAAATTATATCTTTGGCTTCACACACTCCTTAGCAAAGTTACCATACTCTTAGCAGTTGTAACACCTAACTTTGCTCTTATCAAAACCCATACGCGATCGACTATTTGAACCAATATATTTTCTGCCAGTTCTCTTCAAGAAATCTTTAGCTTGTCGCATTAACATGGCCATATTCCATTGGATATTCATTTCTTCCAGATCAACAGGGTCAATTTGTCTGAAATCTTCTTCTATTACCTCAGGATAATGTATTTTACCTCCAATGAAATTTTCATATGATGCCATGAATGAAGAAAACATAGCAAGATAATCATCAGCAACTTTCTGATTCACATGAGATCCAGATGATGTTGAAGCAGTAGTAGCAGAAAATCTTGAATGGCTTGTATGACCAGAATAAATTGGAACTCCAGAACACGGATCATTTGAAGACTCTTGAGCATCACCAGAAAAGAATGCCACTCCAGTACCAGATTTACCAACAGATTTGGCAAAATACATCGAGGGATCCTGGATATGCTCCATATTAGTCTCTTTCTTCTTCATATTCATGTCATGTGACTGAATCTTCCCTAGGACTTCTTCAAGAGACATGGTTTTGTACTTAACATTTTCTTTGATCAAAACCGTATAAACATCAAACTTTGATGGTAAAGCCTCCAAGAATTTATCATTGATTTCCTCAGTCTCATATACCACAGATGCACTAGCCAGTTCACTAAGAAGATGATAGAATCTTGTAGCAAGATCATCCAAAGATTCATTTTGAAAATGTTTAAAGACTAGGAACTGCTTCTTTAGTAATTCCTTTCTACTCTTTTTCACATCCAAACTCCCTTCACACCTTTTCTGTAATGCTTCCCACAGTTGTTGAGAAGACTTGAACTGTTTAAAACTGTGATAAATTTCCTTTGGTAGAGACATCGAAATGCTAGCCATTGCTTTCTTTTCTCGATCAAATAACAGTTTCTCTTCAGTAGTTAAAGCTGACACTGGTTTCGGAACATCATCCTTTCCCATCCATGAATAAGTAGGATGCGTATATCCTTCTAAAATTGGAATCCACAAACTAGTATCGGTAAAAGATACAAACTGGTCAAACCGATCTTTCCAATTTGAATAATCAGCTAGATTCAGCAACTTCGGAGGTTTTTGAGATGTACCAATCTCATTGTCATAATTGAACATGTTTGTGACTTGAACCATATTTGCCATGTTTTTTAAAAAATTTTCAGAAAAATTTCTAAGTATTGAGCAGTTTTACCCTCAGGCGAACTTAATAAGTTCGCTTTAGTGAGTACTAAGCGAACTTGATATCAGGCGAACAAGACAAGTTCGCTTAAGGAGGAAATCTGGTAAGTTCGCTTAACAGATAAGTTCGCTTAAAATGTGAGAAGCGAACTTAATAAGTTCGCTTGCTAAGTTCGCCTGCACAGGAACTCAGCAAGTTCGCTTAAACTGCTGTAACAGATTCAAAAGAATCTTCACCCAAACACGAACCGAAAACTTCAAAAATCATAATTTCTCAGCGAATTGATTGAATTTAAGGAAATTGAACCGTAGGATTATGAATTTTATCAAATAGAACAGTTCTATCGGACTAATTTCGTCAAAAACACTTCCAAAAACACGAATTCAGCAGAGAAACGATCTTTAAGAACTTGAAAAACACCATTGTTGAAGAAAATTCAAAAATGTTGAATTTCTTGTCGAATTGTACACAAAGACCGTCACTAATCACCGAGAATCGTACTTAATTCACGAGCATAAGCTCTGATACCACTTGTAGGTCCAGGTAACTCAACTACTGATCGAACTAGTGATATGACGTTGCTATAACACGAAGTGCGGAATCCTTCGTGTTAACGTTTGTATACTAACCGACAATTCAAACAACACGCGTAAATAAACTTCTCAAATATATTCAGATTCACAATGGTTTACAGACTCAGTCAGACAAATCGTTCTCTCTGTTCTCTCTGTTCTGTTCTATGTCTAATGACTCTCTAAACACACACATATATATATATATATATATAGAAACTAACCTGTTGTAAGCGAACTTATTAAGTTCGCCTGAAACAGACTAAGCGAACTTAACAAGTTCGCCTCAGTTAGACCTAGGCGAACTTATTAAGTTCGCCTCTGATAGACCAGGCGAACTTAACAAGTTCGCCTCTAGGCACACTTGTAAAAACACTTAGCAACTTTATACAATTACATAACAAAAACATAAAGACATAAAATCTAACTATTACAAGCTTTTGTCATTACGAATCTATGTCCTAACAACATGGGCTTGTACGATGAATACAATGAAATGGAAAAACACAAATGTTACAGTCTCCCCTACTTTAGGGAATTTTGTCCCGAAATTAAAATTAGGAAGAGTTTGTAGAGAATAAGAGCAAAGTACTTGATCTGCATTTGATCACCGCATTTCCCAATTAAACTAGGGGTCACGTTTGGATTCCCAATGAGTTTTGACTGTCGGTTTGAGGAGTACAATCGATAACAAGATTCAGGTCTGATACTCAAAGTCAAGAACGAATGATGATAGTGGATTTAGTTTGAAGAGAATTGAGGAGAAAACTGTCAAAAAATATTTTGCACTCCAAAGATGAAATGCATCACTTGAAATGAGAACGATGAGAATATGATGATAAAAACGTGTTTAGGATGTATTGTTCAAGACACGTTACTGGACAAGAGATTTCACAAACATTGGCCAAGTTCAAGATAACATAAAACTTCACGTGACAAGAACAACGCTACTTCTGATAATATGACAGGAACACTTATATATAGAAAGTACCAACGGCGTATCCACCATGCCCTTATCATATCACATTAGTCTCGTTACTATATATCACGATAGGTTTCATGTCATAACACACTACAGAATTCACTATGTTTTCCATGCGCTGACTTTTATAATTACGTGTGCACCCATAATTACTCAAATCGTCGTATGGTCCGTATAGATCGTTCTATTGCGTGTCGGTACAGAGGTGGGGAAAACACTAAAAAACATTTAGATTATTATTGTTTTCATACATGAGTTGCTAATGAGTAAGTGTGTGTCTAGATGGTAAAGTCAATCACGGAGTAAAGACTAACAAGGTGGCACAACCCTGTACATGGGTGCCCTAAGTAGATGGCATACCCTCCAGGTTATCCATAAAGTTTATAGCTCTCTCGTGTTTGAACAAGAATACATCAAACCCTGCGTAACTCAAAGTTTATAGCTTTCTCGTGTTTTAACAAGAATACGTCAAACCCCGAGTAGCTCAAAGTTTATAGCTATCATGTTTCATGGATAAAGTGAATGATCATGCCTCATGTATATAGTGGGCAATGAATTGCAAACAATGTAAACTGTCTAGTTTCGTGTGTAATGTAGGCACTCAAGTTTCATGTATAGTGTGCATAATATAGTACTATGCATATTGTAAATAACCAAGTATCACGTATGGTGTGAACAATCTAGTACCATGCATGTTGCAAGTAATCAGGTTCCGTCTATAATGTGATCAATTTAGTATCATGTATATTGTAAACAACAAAATTTTTTTATATGGTTGGTTAACACCTACGTGAAATGCTTCATCCCCTTGAAGTGACTAGTAAGCTCATACATTCCCGAAGGTGCAAGGTGATGGGAAGGTTTTGCAGGTAATCAGTATAATGTGTACATGAATATCTAATTTGTGCTTTGTAACATCCCAAAAATAGTAAATATAACATGTAACATCCCAAAAATAGTAAATAAATAAATAATAACGCGATCGAGAGTTGTCGTAAAAAATGAAAGGAAAATGGATTGGGCTCGGCTCCAACGGGCCGAGGGAAGCCCATGTAAAGGGTCAAGACAGCCTCAACTCCACCATTTGCAAATTTAGAGAGAGAGAAAGGAGAGCTCGAGCCTAGAGAGAGAAAGTTGGCGGATCGACCCGAGATTGAAGGAACGCGTTACTGCTGAGCTTGTGAGCAAGATCTCCGAGTCAGAAGCCCGATCCAGGTAATCACCTTGCCTAAATCTGAGTTTTTGTAACTTTTGCGGTTTTGGGTTAAAAATTGATAAAGGATAGGTTTTTAAGTATAATAATCAAAACAAAGCATATATTTGAACTCACGAATGAAAATGGAACATTTTGAACCGAAAAAGTATGAGGTCTGAACACCTCGAGTCGGACCGACCTGATTTGGGGTCTGATTGGAGAAGAAGGTCGCGACAGGCAAACTTACCAAGTTCGCCTGGACCCCAGCAAGCGAACTTATTAAGTTCGCCTAAACTCATGTTCGCCGATTAAGTTCGCCTAACTCATGTTCGCTGATTAAGTTCGCCTAACTTATGTTCGCCTGGTAAGTTCGCTTGGTCATGTCAGGCGAACTTAGGACAAGTTCGACTATATGTTCGCCTAGACTTTGGGCAGCGAACTTAGCCTTAGGTTCGCCTAGATCAGAATGAGTAAAAGCGTGTAATTTAGATTAGGTCTGATGTATGTGTAATTAACCAATTCAGATCGTGTGTGACGCTCGTCGGACCGTTGTAAGGACAGAACGAGGCTAGCTTATCACGTGAGTTCTATGTGCCCCATTTATGTTATGTGTAAACCTTGTTAAATGTTTTGGGACTGAAGTGTATACACTAAATGAATACGTGCTATGAATTTCAATGTGACCATACGTGATAGGTACATAAACATATTAAAGTAATTACGAACCAAGAACGAAACGTATGTTTACAAAGAATGAAGGAAAGAATGGTATAACATAAATAAATGGAAATCTTACTTTGTATTATATATTGCTTGTCATTAATGTATGTAAATGTTATGGACGCTTCGTGAATGATGGCTACTTCGGTAGACGGACGACCACGTGACTATTTTGCAATCGGGATAAAAACGTTCCTTCATTAGCTAGGACGTATGAAAGGCATTTACGGACGTTCGAAGCAATTGCCTCATTACATGTAGAACGGTTGCATACATAATAACCGTGTGGGAAACGGATGCCTTTGGGCAGACGGGCGAATGAACGGACTACGACGGTAGGACGGGTTTTAGGTGGACGGACAAAGGTTGCCGGACGGATTTATGTTGCGACGGACGGTTTCTAGGGCCGGACGGTTTATGAAACGGACTACGATGGTAGTTCTCATGGTGTTTGTCTTTGTGACTCACGCAGTAATTATGACGTGTTGATCACCCTTATGTGTAAGACCAATGAATGTTCTCCCCAAAGTAAGTACGTATGTACATATACATATATATATATATATATATATATATGCGCAATATGAAAGTCATGTGAGAACGGCAAAGTAAAGAATATGCAAATGTACGTATATTATATATATAAATAATACTTAACGATAAGAAAAATGTTACGTCTGATTGTTTTTAAACTAGAAGTCACCAGCGTTAGCTGACTTTTAGTATATATTTCAGGTGAAAAAAGGAAGGGTCGTGCGAAGACGTGAAGGTTACCCGGCATGTTACTGACATCCCACTTTTGTATATGTTATGACAACGTTATGTTTTTAAGTGTCAAGACTTCCGCTGTTATGTTATGTATTCGAATGATGTTTGCTTTTGCTACTCTTGAATGTTTATTTTTAAATTAAATTCAGTATTATAACTATGTTTATGAGTAAATCCAACAAGTGGGGTTACCCACGAATGGGGCCTTACAATATCATAGCAATAGTTTGAGATATTCAGACATCCCTAAATGTCTAGACTCAAGCTGATTATGGGACCAACGCACGGATGTCATTATGGGTAACCAACGCCAACGCCAGCACGGTAAGTAAATGCTAAAGTTAATGCATTTGGATAGGAATAGATACCTTAACTTAGAACAAATAGATGTCAATGCCAGTTTTGAACCCGAAAAGCAATGTAAATTACTAATCACAAACCGGTTACTGTAATTAAAAATTTACCTTGCTCGTACTGTTCTAAAACTATGATCTGAAGGAATGACATTGATGTATTCCCTTTATAACTATCAGGAAACTAGGAACTATGGCTGGTGGAGGAAGGACCGGATGCCGAGGGGGTCACACTGGCCGAGTCGATAGACTTCTATTGAATCAAAGACATGAAGAGGAAGAGAGTGTGCACGCAGAACACACTGAGAGTGTGCACAAAACTCCTGTGACCCCAACTGGGGACGGAAATCAAGGGTCTCTACAGTTGGAACCCGAGGTGAGGGATGCTATTGCCCGCGGAGTTGTACTTATCTGAAGAACGTATTGCCTAACCTACTATCCGAGGCACTAAAGAAAATCAAAGAGGAGGACGAAGGAAACAATGAAGAGAAAGTATATGATAGTGACGGGGATGAAGTAAAGGTGGAACCAAGCAATCGAGGGTGTACTTACAAAGGTTTCAAGGATGGTGACCCACCCAAGTTTGATGGGAACAAGGATTCAGTGGCTACGTTCGAATGGATTGAGAGGATGAACGTCGTAATCAACATCAGCGAGTGACGACCGGACCAGGCTGTTAAGTATGTTGCCCATTCTTTCACCAATGAAGCACTAAGTTGGTGGAGGAACATTCAAAGGACAAAGTCGCCAAACGCTCTTACCAGAATGACATGGGAAGACCTAAAGAAACTGATAATCCAAAAGTTCTGTCCCCATAACGAAATTGATCGGGTGGAAAAAGAATTCTTGAACTTCAAGGCTGGCAGCAAGACGCACCGCCAATATACTTCTAGGTTCAATGAGCTAGCTCAACTGGTACCCCACCTGGTGGAGACTGAAGAACGAATGATTATGTACTATGCGAAGGGCCAACCTCAAAGGGTACGTGGTCATGTTAAAGCTAATCTACCCTCGACCTTCGAATCGGTAGGCAACCTGTCTGGAATCGTCTATGAAGATTATGCTAACAAGGACACAGCTCCCAAAGCTTCGAAGCGAAAAAGGGAGAACTCGTTCAAAGGAAATGGAAAGGGAAACTACACCGCTGAGGTGAAGAAGCCTAGGGCAGAAGGGTATGAAGTTTGAAAGAAATGCTCATAGAAACACTAAGGCGAATGTCTTGTTGGCTAAACCATGTGTTATAAGTGCGGTAGGCCAGGGCATTACTCTAGAGATTGCTTGAAGGACGTCAAGTGCCAAAGTTGTGGAAAATATGGACACCTGACTAGGGATTGCTGAAAAACCAGACAATCTGGTTTGGGAAAGGAAAAGGAAGCTGAAAAGGAACAGCCGAAGGCTAGGACTCGAGCCTACGCCCTGACTGAGGAGGAAGCCAGGGGAAACCCTGATGTTGTGTCAGGTACGTTTCTAGTTAATGATGAATATGCTGCTATTTTATTCGACTCTAGTGCTAGTAAAAGCTTTATATCAAATGCATTTAGTCGTAAACTAGATTGCACTGTCAACACCATAGTAAAGGCCTTTAGCGTACAATCTATCGTTGGAAAAAAATCGGTAGTATTCCAAGTAACAGAGGATTGCATCATAGAAATAGAGGGCCATAAGTTTCCTTCTAGATTATTCCTTCTCACCTTAGGAGGGTTCGATATAGTATTGGGTATGGATTGGCTAGCTGCCAACGAAGCTCAAATAATATGTAAACGTAAGAGGATACATCTCAAAGCTCCTAGAGGCAGTCCAATTATGGTTTACGGGGATTGGAATTGCACGATGCCGAACGTCATCTCGATGATCAAGGCCGAAAGTTACATGAGGCGCGGTTGCGAAGCTTATCTGGCGTATGTTAATGATGATAGAATGAAAATGAAGGAACTCAAGAATGTACCTGTGGTGTGCAACTTTCCGGAAGTGTTCTCTAAGGATCTACATTGGTTGCCACCCGATCGGGAAATAGAATTTCAGATTGACTTACTGCCAGGAGCTGAGCCCGTTGCCAAAGCCCCCTACTGATTGGCTCCGTCAGAAATGAAAGAATTGATGTCTCAGTTAGAAGAATTAACAGAAAAAGGGTTTATTAGACCGAGCATTTCACCATGGGGCGCTCCGGTACTATTTGTAAAGAAGAAGGACAGCAGTATGCGCATGTGCATTGACTACCGCGAACTGAACAAGAGGACAGTAAAGAACAAATACTCACTGCCTAGAATAGACGACCTTTTTGATCAACTGCAAGGTGCGAGTTGGTTCTCAAAGATCGATCTCAGGTCGGGTTACCGTCAGTTGGTTCTCAAAGTAAGAGAAGAAGACGTACCAAAGACCGCGTTTCGCACGCGTTATGGAAATTATGAGTTTCTCGTGATGTTCTTCGGATTGACCAACGCACCAGCATCGTTCATGGACTTGATGAATATAGTATGTCGACCAATGTTGGATCGATCAGTGATAGTTTTTATTGATGAGATACTGATATATTCGAAAAACGAGGGTGATCACCACTGCCACCTAAGAGAGGTTTTGGAGGTGCTAAAGCAGGAAAGGTTATACGCAAAATTCTCCAAATGCGCGTTCTGGCTTAGGGAAGTCCAATTCCTAGGTCATGTGATAATCCCAAATGGCATCTTGTTAGGACATAGATAGAATGACAAAAGCTTTGTAATAGTTTAGGTCTTATTGTCTTTATGTTTTTATGTAATTGTTTAGTTTTGTCTAAGTATAAGTACAAGTTCTGCTAGAGGCGAACTTGATAAGTTCGGCTAGTCTATTAGAGGCGAACTTGTTAAGTTCGTCTAAGCATCTTTGAAGCGAACTTGTTAAGTTCGCCTATTGTAGAACGTGTCTATAAATATAGAGTTTACAGAGTCTGTTTAGGACACGTGAGAGAACGATTGAATGATCAAGTATTCTGTAAACTCAGTTTGGTGATATAAAAGAGAAAGTTTATTTACATGTTGTTTATATTGTTAATTGATATACAAAACGTTAATACGGTAGGATTCCGCACTCCGTGTTAACGAGACGTCCTGTCACGAGATCGATATGAGATGAGTCATGTGGACTTACAAGTGGTATCAGAGATTTTTCTCGTGATTTGTGTTTGATTCTTGGTGATTAGAGATGTTTTTGTGTACAATTTGACAAGAAATTGATCATTTTTGAAGTTTTTGTATCCATGGAGTTTTCAAGTTCTTGAAACTGATTTTACTGCTGAATTCATGGATTTGAGGTGGATTTTGGTGAAATTAATCCGATCGAAGTGTTCTAATTCATAAAATACTAAATCCTACGGTTCAATTTCCTCTAATTCCTTCTAATCTGTGAGAAATGATGATTTTTGGTGTTGTTTGTTCGTGTTTGGGTTAAAGTTCTTGCTGAGTTTGTTTCAGCTGCTGTAAGCGAACTTGCTGAAAGTTGTTGCAGGCGAACTTAGCAAGCAAACTTATTAAGTTCGCTTCTCTCAGTTTAAGCGAACTTGGTAGGCGAACTTAATCAGTAGGCGAACTTACTGGATTTCTTAGGTAAGCGAACTTATCAAGTTCGCTTGATATCAAATTCGCTTGTTGGTTGTGAGGCGAACTTATTATCTTCGCCTAAGGGGATTTTTGTTCAACACTTGGAAATTTTTATGAAAATGGCAAATATGGTGCAAGTGACTAATATGTTAAATTGCGACAACGAGATTGGTACATCTCAGAAACCGCCCAAATTGTTAAGTCTTGCAGATTATTCTAACAGGAAAGATCGGTTTGATCAGTTCATATCTTTTACTGATACAAGTTTATGGATTCCAATCTTGGAAGGTTATACGCATCCGACATATACTTGGATGGGAAAGGATGATGTTCCTAAATCAGTATATGCGTTAACCACAGAAGAAAAATTATTGTTTGATAGAGAAAAGAAGGCAATGGCTAGTATTTCAATGTCTCTGCCTAAAGAAATTTATCATAGCTTTAAACAATTTAGGACTTCTCAATAATTGTGGGAAGCATTGCAAAAGAGGTGTGAAGGTAGTTTGGATGTTAAGAAAAACCGAAAAGAATTACTGAAGAAGCAGTTCTTAGTATTCAAGCACTTTCAAAATGAATCTTTAGATGATCTTGTAACGAGATTCTATCATTTGCTGAGTGAGTTGTCAAGTGCTTCAGTGGTTTATGAGACTGAAGAGATAAATGGTAAGTTTTTGGAGGCATTACCATCTAAATTTGATGTGTATATGGTTTTGATAAAAGAGAATGTCAAGTATAAAACTATGTCACTTGAAGTGGTTCTTGGCAAGATTCAATCACATGATTTGAATATGAAGAAGAAGGAAACCAATATGGAGCATATTCAAGATCCTTCAATGTATTTTGCTAAGTCTTCTGGCAAAACTGGTGCAGGGGTTGCGTTCTTTTCTGGTGATACTCAAGATGTTTCTCATGATCATTGTTCTGGGGTTTCAAGTCATTCAGGTTTCTCTGCAAATACAATTTCTTCATCATCTGGAACACATACTATGAATCAAAGACTTGCTGATGATTATTTAGCGATGTTTTCTTCCTTTATGGCTTCTTATGAAAATTTTATTGGATGAAAGATTCATGATCCAGAGGTTATTAAAGAAGATTTCAGACAGATTGATCATGTTGATCTAGAAGAGATGAACATTCAATGAAACATGGCTATGCTGATGCGACAAGCAAAGTATTTTTTGAAAATACTGGAAGAAAGTATATTGGGTCTAACAGTCGTTCACGTATGGGATTTGATAAAACCAAAGTTCGTTGCTATAATTGTCAATTAGTATACAAAATGTTAATACGGTAGGATTCTGCACGCCATGTTAACGAGACGTCCTGTCACGAGATCGATCTGAGATGAGTCATGTAAATCAAGTTCCAGTTCAACAACAAGTTCCTGCTCAACAACAACAACAACAACAAGTTCCTATTCCACAAGAACATGTTCACATTCCTGTTAATTAACCCGTTCAAGAAGAGATTGCTCAAGATAATGATCAAGATTTGGTTATGAATATGGATGATTTTGATCATGAAGCTGTGAACTCACCTATTCATGAAGCTGAAGGCAATGTTGTAGATACGAGTTCCGGTGATACTATCTTACCTGATTCTAAAGCTACTGATACTGATTCATCTAGAGATTTTAGCTCAGATCATTATGCAAGGTTGGCTACGTTACCATTGGCTAATGTGGGGAAACATATTAAATCTAAAGCCAGAAAACCGAGGCGTAAGTCTGTTCGGAATCCTCCTTCTGGATCAGTACTTGGCAAGAGAACTTTAATAGATGAAAGTTCTGACTCGGATAGTGATGTTATTTGTAGAAGAATGTTTTGTAACTATAGATTAAATTCTATGTATCGGTGTACGTGGATAGTACGTAGGAGGGTGTTCCTGAGTACTTAGCCTGCACACCAGTTTGGTCCTGCGTACTTTTGCCTTGCGTACTTGTCAAGTACGCAGGTAGTGTTCCTGCCCCTATAAATAGAAGACTTGTCTTCATTTGTAGGTGGAACTCTGGAACTAGGTTTATCCGGGTCAGGAAGAGCTCTCCCGACCCCTGGACCGTGAGCTTAGATGAGAGATGTGTGTTCCTTCAGTATGTAGTCTGTAATACGGGATGACTTCTTTGTTATGGATTACGCTTCGTTTCATTATCTTTTATCTTAGTTCGTGTTTCTCTGTCTAGTTTCTTTGTTTCCACACAAATCACAGAACAGATCGTGTTATTTCCGCTGCGCGACGAGGCTCCCGGGACCAGACAAAGAATGGGATACGTCGGAGCGAGGGACTATGCTTCATACAAAAAGATGTGGGTATTAGACCAATGGCGGTATTTCGCCCACGTCATGATCGTGTGCATCTCGTCAAGGAAAGCTGGTAAAGATGCCATGGGTCATGACCTTGCAGCAGCCATGGTGGGCTTGTCTCTTAATAGGGGCTACAACTTCTCGCGCTACATCTTCAAAGCAATCAATGACCAGATCAACACAGCGGAGAAGTTTAGATTCTTATTGTACCCTAGGTTTGTGCAACTCTTAATCGATGACGCGTTGCCAAACCTTCCTGCTATAGGGGAGAGACTGCAAGTCAAGCGGGTGGACAAAAGAGTATTTGCTCAATTTCTGAAGCCAGGCAGTGTAGAACCTACCCCTGTGCACACAGAACTCTTTGGCCACCTTCTAAATGAAGCATATGTTGCACCTGAAGACTGGAGACGGTACAGCCATGACTCGAAACCTGAACTGAGTGAACATTCCAATGAACAGCAGGAACAACACGATGAGGAGAATGATAGTGATGATGGATCGTCTGAGGATGGAGACGACGAAGGCGGTGATGGTGGTGCTGAGGAATCCGATTCAGAAGCAACAAAATCAGATTCTTCTGATTCCGATGATGCACCATCACAGGCACACCCCAGGAGATTGGCACAGGTAACCCTACCTGAGTCGTCCTCCAAAAGAAAGCGGCAGAGCTCGAGCAGCGAATATGAGCCAACATCTGACTCTGACGCTGCTCTACAAAGACAAAGACGAGAGCGTGTTCATAAGAACAGGGGAGATAGACAAGAGGTTACTATCCCCATCATGGTAGAGGCCCCGACTCAGCAGCAAGTACAAGTTTCAGCTGCCAGTCCGGATTCAGCCTCTACCCCACCTGCACAGCAATTGTACCATAGGAGGAGAAGACCACAAGTTCAAACTGACGTGGTAGTCACGGCAGTCACAGAGGAGGTTCCTGTGACGGTGACCCTCCCTACAACATCAGTCCAAGTGGCGGTGACTACTCCAATTGTCACGGAGTCTGTCACCATCACCCCTACCATAACACCCACTCCCATCATCTCATCACAAATCCCAACACCCACCATTGATCCTCCAAGTCAACCCTTCACTTATGAAGATAACTCACAAGGGTTTGACTTTGGTACCATCTTCTCCTCCCTTATCTGTAATTCCGAAGCGTCATCGTCTAGGCATCCTGGTCCGAATGAGGCAAGGGTCGATGTGCTAGAAACCCAAGTTGCTGGAGACTATTCAGAAGTCAAAGGAGGAATCTGATGCTCAACAAGCACAAATTAATTCACTGGCCGATGAAGTTAGGATTCTACATAGCCAGAGAACGGGGACTAATGAGCGACTGAAGAACGTAATGGCACAGAATGA
Source organism: Smallanthus sonchifolius (assembly GCA_023525975.1). Lineage (NCBI taxonomy): Eukaryota > Viridiplantae > Streptophyta > Magnoliopsida > Asterales > Asteraceae > Smallanthus > Smallanthus sonchifolius. The sequence continues at coordinate 34,906,349 of CM042045.1, forward strand.
GCTGTTAATGAAGACAAATGAAATGATTCTAGGCCACAGAATGTCACTTGAGCTAAGGCTGGATTTACAAAGAAAAGAACACGAAGCAATGGTCAAATTAGTTGCAGAACTGACCAAGAAGCTTGATGCTCAGGGGGAGAAAGAGAAAGAGAAGGAGAAGGAGAAAGAGAAAGAGAAAGAGAAAGAGAAAGAGAAAGAAAATAAATCCACTGGTGCTAAGCCTTGTCATCCAGTCGACTTGACTAAGGATGACGATAATGACAAGGATCCTGAAGCCGGTCCTAGTGGAGGTGAGCACCAAGCTTTGGCAATTGTGCCCATCTCTGCTATTCCAATGGCTGAGGGGGAGTCTACTCAGCAAGAGGGTGGTGATACCTCTGGTGGTGGTGGTAATAAAGGGAAGTCAGCAGCCGATGTGCTCAAGGACTTATCTGATGATGAGATCCTTTATCTTGAGCCTGACTATTCTAAGGAAGCACAGATCGATGCTCTCTTTAATCTGGAAGAAGGATAGATCGACTCTGGTGATGACTGGAATGATGATGATGAAGACGTGGTGATAGAGATTCCCAAGGGTGACGGGGAAGGAGAGTACGAGCTAGAAGATGGAGAGATCTTTGAATTTCCATCTTTCGACGCTCCGCTTGACACAGGTTCAGTCGAGCAGGCTAGTAATGTAGAAGCCTCGACTGAAGTCTCCCCAGTCGACCCTGCACCTGTGGAACCCAAGGCACCAAAAGAGACAAATATGCCTTCTACTAGTTCAAAGGGTCCAGCTCCGGTGAGGCAAAAGACGTCTATCATAGACAAGCACGGAGCAACAGTGGTGATCTTGGCTGTAAGGTTCGAGGAGGATAAGCAGTTGTTCGCTATCAAAAGATCTGGCGGGGTTCAATACTTGAAACCCACCGGTGAAGCGTTCAGCTCTTTACCCAAATACGACCTTGTGAACCTTGCAAACCGAGAGCTGCTGGGTCATTCCAATCATGCAGTAGCGATGGGTTTGTGGGTGGTTCTGCAGCGTGAAGCAAGATCTGGGAACTTTGAAATGTTCAAGCCTCAGGTGCCTAAGAGAGTCAAGGATAAGCACGCTGTGCATCCTGTGACTAAGAAGCACTTAAAGAAATTGGTATACAAGCCAGTGCGATGTGAAACTAAGATTCCCCTGAGCAAGTTATCTCAGGATATTCTTGGTGACATGTGGTACTGGTACGTAGATCCAAAAACGGGCGAGGCTGTGATCATGGGAAAGGGACGTTCCGAGAGTGGGAACTTAGTGCCAAAAACTTATCAGAATATTTGATGAAGTCTGCTTCATCAACTTTTCTGTTAAAGATCTGGAGGTACTAGCTGATAGGTATTGTGTCCACACGGACGAATGGACAAAGATCCTTGCTTCTAAATATGACAAGGTGATCAGGTTCTGCCTTGAATACAAGAAGAAGATGGAAGCTAAGGATGGACAGCTGTGAAGACTGAAGATTGAAGACTGAAGACGATGAAGATCCCGAGCTGCTGTCAAGGGGGAGTTTGTTGAGGCACTTTCCTGTGACAACACTCTGGATAGAGTCTTAGTTTGTATTTTCATGTCTGTAATTGTCTTTGTATGTAAGAGTCTTTATGTATTAGTTTATCGAGTTGTATTTACTTTTACATATTGAATGTTGCATTTCTTTCTAAGTGTTTTGCGCACTTACATGTGCGCAGGAGAAAGCTCCTGCGTACTTAGCAAGTACGTAAGAATACCTTTGCGTACTTGTTAAGTATGCAAGAGCAATTTGCCCTACGCACTTGTTAAGTGCGCAGGTCAGGTATAAATAGGATAGGTTGACAGAAGTTAAGTACGCAGACATTATAGCAAATACGCAAATTGTAATCTCAGTACTTCTCTCTGTAACCTTCAAGTGTTTATAATAGACGAACGTTTATAGTGATTGTCTTGTCGGTTTACTTTGTGTTGTTACTTGACTCTCCGCCTAGTCACGGGTATTCCGCACCCGGTCCGACTAGTAGACCCACTTGCATGTGACGATCCGACACACCCGAGGGACCTACATTATTCCAGTTCCTAAAGCTCAGAAGCTTATGTCTGCTTCTATTGCTGCTGCTCATTCTTCTCAAGGTGTTGAGGATGCTAATTTTGTTGCTTCCTTATTGATTACACCTCCTGCTTCTAAACATACATCTCCAGTGCTTTCTCCACATATTCCACACACATCTGAAGCTGGCCCTTCAAAGCCGTCTGATTCTGAAAGAATTACATTCCTTGAATCACAGGTGCTAGCTTTATAGACTCAAGTAGATACTCTTGTGTCTTCTGATTCTCAGAGACAGTTCAAGCTCAAGCTACACAGATTGCTGACATGCAGTTATTGGTGTCTAAGCTTGTTGAGCGTCTTGACGCTCGGGGGAGTTAAGGATACATGATACGTCTCATGCTGAATCAATTCAACGAAAAGATAATGATGACAATGATCCTAGTTGTAATGTTGAGGGTGATCGTCAATATGCTGACATGAATCCAATATCAAGAGCTCAGGGGGAGTCGACATCACATACTATTGAAGGAACCAAGCATGATTTTGGAGTCAATGAAGAAATGTTGTTATTGGAATTCTTTGAAGATTCTGAAGAAGAAGCTGAGAAATTAGAATGTCTGGATGATATAGACGAGTTATTTGATGATGATGAAGAGGATGTGTTGGATAATGAAGTTGAAGGAGAGATTGTAGAGATTGAAATAGAAAAGAGTAAATCTAAGGTTACATATGAAGGAAGTGATGGTCTGAATGTTCCGTATAACTTCATCCAAGATGATGTTATTCCTAAGTTTTCTTATGATGGAGTAACAGATTCTATGGACTCTGTTGAATACATCACTACACCTGATGATACTGCTCAATCCAAGATAGATTCTGATGTTGATACTACTCATACTGTGTCTCCTAAGCTGAATGAAGAACCTGTGATGTATACAAATACAAGAATGACTAGAGAACAGTGGAGAGAAGTAGTTAACAGTTGGATGAAAGTACTACAAAGTCACCTATACAACCTGCTCAGAAAGAAAGATATGTAAAGAGAGGTGTATTGGAAAGATCATAAGTTGGTTTTATGATGATGAAACTAAGCTGTTTGCTCTTAAAAGATCTGATGGTGTTCAATATTTAAAGCCTAGGATCAAGTATTTCAATACCTTGCCAAGGTGTGAAATGAATGGTCTAGCTACGAAACCATTGATTAATAGATTTAAGTGTGGATTAGCCAATGTGATTGCCAATTTGATAAAAAGAGAAGGTGGATCAGGGAAGTATGAAAGGTTAAAACCACAAAAGGGAAAAAGAGTGAAGATCGTAGATCAAAAGACTAAGAATGTGACTTGGAAGTATAAGTTCAAGCCAGTACGTGTTGTACAGAAGACACCATTGAAGAAAATTCCACAAGATTTTCTAGGGAATATGAAATGGTGGTATGTAGATGTGAAGACTGGTGAAGCTAGGATAGATGATAAAGATTATAAGGTCATTGTTAGTTTCTATGATGCAATGAATCTTATTAACTTCTCAAAGAAAGATCAGTGGACGTTAAGAAAGAATGAGACCATGTTCACTGATGAATAGAGAGAACAAGGATTGCAGTATAAAAGAGTGTTGGAGATATGTTAAAGATATGGAGTGCATGCAGGAAGCAGATTACCAGATAACTGGAAGAGCTCGTCATAAAGACTGAAGACATAAGATCAAGCTATTGTCAAGGGGGAGTCTGTTAGGACATAGATTGTATGAAAAAAAGCTTTGTAATAGTTTAGGTCTTATTGTCTTTATGTTTTTATGTAATTGTTTAGTTTTGTCTAAGTATAAGTACAAGTTCTGCTAGAGGCGAACTTGATAAGTTCGCCTAGTCTATTAGAGGCGAACTTGTTAAGTTCGCCTAAGCATCTTTGAAGCGAACTTGTTAAGTTCACCTATTGCAGAACGTGTGTCTATAAATGAAGAGTTTACAGAGTCTGTTTAGGACACGTGAGAGAATGATTGAACGATCAAGTATTTTGTAAACTCTGTTTGGTGATATAAAAGAGCAAGTTTATTTACGTGTTGTTTATATTGTCAATTGATATACAAAACGTTAATACTGTAGGATTCCGCACTCCGTGTTAACGAGACGTCCTATCACGAGATCGATCTGAGATGAGTCATGTGGACCTACACATCATGGTAGATCCTCCAAAGATTGAGGTAGTAAAGGAACATCCCAAAGACACCAACAGAGATACGTAGTTTTCTGGGATTGGCAGGCTACTATCGGAGTTTCATTCAAGATTTCTCGAGGATAGCCTCGCCACTAACTAAATTGACATAGAATGAAGTAAAATATGAATGGGGTCCAACCCAAAACAACGCTTTTGAGGAACTTAAGACACGATTAACCCAAGCTCCAGTCTTGACACTACCTAAGGGAAATGAATACTTGGTAGTCTACTCTGACGCTTCGGGTCAGGGTTTAGGTTGCGTACTTATGCAACGAGGAAAGGTAATTGTTTACGTCTCGTGACAACTAAAGATTCACGAGGTTAACTACCCAACTCACGATCTAGAGTTAGCGGCAGTAGTTTTCACATTAAAAATATGGAGGCACTATCTGTATGGAGTTAAATGCACCATTTACTCCGATCACAAGAGCCTGAAGTACTTTTTCGAACAAAAGGAATTAAACATGAGACAAAGTAGGTGGTTAGAGCTACTGAAAGACTATGACTGTGAGATATTGTGCCATCCAGGTGTGACATTTCGGGTTTTTATTCAGGCTTTTATATTATGTATCATGTAATCATTTTCTATTAAATGAAATGCAAGTGTTTTTATTTAATTTTGTACAAAATATATATATATTTTATTTTATGGATTTAAAATAATTAAAATTTTATAAGTTTTAAACTTATATAAAATTTTATATAAAAATCTAAACTAAAAGGTTCATATATAAATAAGATAACCCATTTAAATAAAATAATTAACTTTTATGAAAATATTTATAATAATAATAATATAAGTTTATAAAATATAATTGAAATTAAAAAGAAATTTAATTAATTATTTTTATAAAAGTTAAGGGGTTGTTTTGGAAATAATCAAACTAAAAGGTTTTAAGACAAAAATCTGTTAAGGAGCTGTTTCTGGACAAACTAAACCACAGGGACTAACGGGTAAAAATCCCAGGGACTATTTTAATTCAAAAAAAAAACTCCAGGGACCATTCTTGCCAACTCTCAATTCGTATTTCCGGTCGTCTCCCCCATGGTCCGGCGGTCCAAGCGTTTTTCCGGCGAACCCTCGACACGCCTGTCCCTTGCACCTCGACAGCCGAAAATGGTCTCCCTGACCTCGTCGTCCCCACGCGAGCAAAAGCCCCCGACCAATTTGTCTCCCCAACATTCGAAACATCTGATCGTGTTTGTGGCCGAAAGTCCACGCCTTGAATTCGGCCCCGTCAGTAGACACGCCTGCTAGATAGCTCGTTAGCTTCGTCTTGTCCAGACGAGTGTCTGGACATACTCAATTGCATGTTTATTTACAGGGATCGAGCTCGGCTATAAATAGCCATTTACAGACCTACTCGAGCTCTCCACCCCTCCTCCACCCACTCTCACTCAAAATTGAAGCCGGCATTGTGTTCGTCGCCTCTATGTGAAGCTGTGACCAGAGTTTCAGAACCTAATTCATCCCGAAGCATAGTTAACCGATCTTGGCACTTTCGGACTATCGACCCTGCCGACCAGACCCTTCGTGACCAAGTAGGTACCTCAACTTCGTTTCTTTACCTTCTGTTATCATATGGCAAACTATTCCAATCGACAACCCGACCCCAAACCATCGATTACCGAGCAAACCCAATGTCTCGGACACTAGTTTGCCGGTTGCCGAGGACCAGCGACCAGTTTCGTGTATATGCTTATCAATTAAACGATACACACATAACCAGCGATGGGCAGTAGCCCGGCTGGTTATGCGTGTGTGTTTAAGTCTTAGGTCGCGGGTTCGATCCTTGTAGCCTCCGGCCCAACCATTTTTTTTTGCTGTTTTATAAAATCTTTTATTTTATTTATTTTGTTTATTTTATCTCACTTTATTTTATTATTTTCCATACACATTAAAAATTATTACGAACCGGTTGACTCGTTCGTTTATTTTGGAAACCATTAAACGACCTTTTTTTACACATATTTAACGCATTGAAATTTTATAAAATAATAAACCCTATGTTTTATAAACTCGTTTAAATAATTTTAACTCACAAAAGAAAATATATAATAATAATAATATAAATAAACAAAATAGAGATTTTTATATAATATACCTACTTATTTAAAAATATAATATTTTAACAAGATTAAAAATTATATTTTTTGATGTTAAGTTTTACAAAATCATTTTCATCTTTCTACAATATTTTATACAAATAAATTTTAAGAAATATTATTATAAACCTATACACGTTTAAATACGAATACACACATACAAAACCTACAATAACACCTATTTATCCACATAGGGTTCCAACGTGCTTAGGTGTCAACATCCTTATCACCTACACACGTGGATTAAAACATCTGTTAGCCAGGTGAGTTACATAGCCCCTATTTTACATTTTTATATACTTTGGGGTGAAACATTATACATGCTACTCATCAAATTGTTTATACGTGTTATACATGTGAATTATATGTTTGTTCATCGTGAATTATCTTGGGTGTACACTTATTTATTTTAAATACAAGAAAACCAACAGTAATATTAATAGATCTATTGTGGCTGACCAGCCCACTCATGTAGGGTGTTTATTACTGCATACTCGGATATAGCCGCGTGTTATATTCAAACATATCGGATATAGTGGGTAACTATATTCAAACATACCGAGCCTAGCTGTTGTGCTATGCTCAAACGCGTCAATCAAGGTTTGAATTGTGCTTAGATAAACATGAAGGATACAACTATATATGCTATGTTTAACAAGATAAACAATGAGTTGCAAAACGTTTTTATCTACTATTTATCGGGTCCACAAAACCTATGTACTCACCAACTTTATAGTTGACACTTGATTTAAATAATGTTTCAGGTTTGGATATGTTATTGCTTGCTGAAGATTTCTCCACTTAAGAACTTATGGACCTAGTTCATTAAATTAATGTTTTGGAATAGACTAGGTTATTTGAATTGTATTGTACTTGAATATTTGTTTTTTTTAATTAAATTAATGAATTATGTAATATTTTAGCTATCATGTGCTTTTGAACAATCATTCCATTGTCCGCCTCGATGATTCCGCCATCGGTCGGGGTGTGACAGATTGGTATCAGAGCCATGGTTATAGGGAATTAGGTTATTAGACACAATGACCTAGACTATAACCCTAGGACTCCCTTTTACGTGTTACGTGCTAAATGATTATTTGCTATGTGAATTATTTGTAGTTAGGTATTATTTGAATTTTCCCAAGTTTAGTACATGAGACTTATACACATACATACAAGGCCTTAAACATACAATACATACACATTTGACAAATAAACATATGCAAACAAATACACTACACATCCTTATCCATACTCTTTCCTCATCCATACTATTTGCAACATTCCTACATATTTTATACTCATAGACTCACAAATGTATTAAATTCTTGAAAATCTCGTTAACGACTTAATATCTTGAAAACTAGTAAAGGACATGTGCAATCCGGAAGGGTGACACCTGTACATTGGGTTTTCTGTCTAGGAAAGCATTTTGTATAAATCCAAATAAACGGACCCGTATGTTTTCCTGGGAATTCCTGAAGTGAGTGTTTACCTATAGGCTAAAACATGTCTCCTTGAAAGTTTTGAGGAATTACTTAACGTTGATAAGTCATTGTATTCGCAAGAATACGATCCGAACCTAAACTCAAAATTTGGGGACATTATAGTAAGATAGGAAGAACTAGATGAACATGCAAAGCAAATCATTATTACGGGTGCACACGTAATAACGATTTGTAGTGCATACGAATCCCGGCGATTCCTATTGCGCGAATAATGATCTATGACATCATCTCCTACCCGGAATAGATGACTTATTTTCCCCATCAACCTTGAATAAATACACATACATTGGCACGCGACATGATGAATCCCGTATTCTGCTTACATTATTTCCCACTATAACTCATATATATCCACTTTATCTAAAATATCATTGTCTTTTCTTATGGTGTTAGAATGCCTCCTCGACGTGCAAACTCTAGCACTTCCAACCCGGATCTTGCTACTCTTCTTGCCCAATTGGTGGGGCAAATGACCCAAGCCAATAACAACAGTGACGGGTCTCACAACATCCAAGGAAACGGTGGTACCAACCCGCCTCAATGCACGTTTAAGCACTTTAACTCATGCAACCCTACAAATTTTACGGGACTGAGGGTGCTACCGGCCTACTACAATGGTTTGAAAGCATGGAGAGCACATTCCTAAATAGTGACTGTCCCGATAATCTTTGGGTTCGCTATGCCACAAGTGTACTTCAAAAGAGAGCCCTCACCTGGTGGAACGGTGAGAAACGCACTCATGGTGTTGAGGTTGCTACATCCTTATCATGGGATGACCTGAAGAAAGCCATGACTGATGAATTCTGTCCTCGAAATGAAATAAGGAAGCTCGAGACTGAGTTTTGGGATCTTGCCCAAGACAGTGGGGATAATCTGGCTTACACCACCTGATTTCAAGAGCTGAGCCTATTGGTGCCTCATATGATCACTCCTCTTGCTTGGGAAATTGAAAAATACATAGGCGGGCTGCCTATGCAAATTCAGGATGCTGTGTTAGGAAGCAATCCTCCTACACTTGAAGCTGCTATCCGTCTATCCGCTACGCTATCCGACAACCACGTCAAAGCCGGAACCTTATCAAGAAAGGGTTCCAAGAAGGTTGTTTCTACTCTTGCGGCCGTCAAAGATATAAAGCCCGAGTCTTCTAACCGCAACAAGAAACGAAAGGGTCGAAACTTCGTAGTTGTAACTCCCACCGCACCTGCTATTCAAGTGGCACCTTTGAGTCAAAACCCAAAACCTTATTTGGGCCCAAATCCCCAATGTCAGACCTGCAAATACCACCATCCTGCCAACTTACCATGCCGATTGTGTTCAAGCTGCGGACGATATGGACACGTGGCCACTACTTACCGTACCCGTCCTCCCGTCCATCAAGCTGCTCTAGCCAACCGTCCAAACTATCCGACACCTCTCAATGGTCGGGCATGTTACGAATGTGGAGACCCAAACCATTTCCGTGACCGATGCCCAAAACTTCATCAACAAGGTGGTCCTCAAGGACGAGCGTTTAATATAAACGCTAATGAGGCACAAGCAAACAACGACGTGATAAACGGTACGTTTCTCGTAAACAATAATTATGCATCCGTTTTATTTGATACCGGTGCCGATAGGAGTTTTGTGTCTCTTACCATTGAATCTCGACTTGCTAAACAATGAACGAAACTTGACAATTCTTATTCCGTGGAGATAGCAAACGGGAAATCTATTGCTATAAATTCTGTTATCCGCGACTGCAATCTCGATCTTAATAATCATGAGTTCTCTGTTGATCTCCTTCCGATGCAATTGGGAAGCTTCGATATTATAATTGGCATGGATTGGTTATCCAAGAACCATGCCGAGGTTATTTGCTATGAAAAGTGCATTCGTATACCTCTCCCTTCGGGCGACACGTTAGTTATTTTCGGTGAAAAACCGTGTCGTGGTCTTCAACTCATGTCTTGCACATTGGCACAAAATTACTTGCGGAAAAAGTACGTTGCCTTCTTGGCCCACGTAGTTGACACGAAAGACAAGGGTAAGAAATTGCAAGATATTCCGATCATTCGAGACTTTCCCGAGGTATTCCCTGAGGATTTACCCGGTCTTCCTCCTCCTAGACAAGTAGAGTTTCGTATTGACCTGGTGCCCGGGGTAACTCCCGTGGCAAAAGCTCCTTATCGTCTTGCACCTTTCGAGAAGCAAGAGCTCGCAAGTCAATTACAAGAACTCTCATCCAAAGGTTTCATTTGGCCAAGCCATTCACCTTGGGGTGCTCCCGTGCTGTTCGTGAAGAAAAAAGATGGATCATTTCGAATGTGCATTGATTATCGTGAACTCAACAAGCTTACAATCAAGAACCGTTATCCTTTACCCCGTATCGACGATCTTTTCGATCAACATCATGGTTCAACATGTTTTTCCAAGATCGACCTTCGTTTCGGATACCATCAACTTCGTGTTCACGATGAAGACATTCCGAAGACTGCCTTTCGGACTAGATACGGTCACTACGAGTTCATGGTCATGCCTTTTGGTTTGACTAATGCTCCTGCGGTTTTCATGGATCTCATGAACCGTGTATGCAAACCTTATTTGGACAAGTTCGTGATCGTTTTCATTGACGACATTCTCATCTATTCTAAAACGAAAGCGGAACATGAACAACATCTTCGTTTGATTTTGGAGCTCTTGAAGAAAGAATGACTATATGCCAAGTTCTCCAAGTGTGAATTCAGGCTAAAGGAAGTTCAGTTTTTGGGACACATAGTCAACGAAAAGGGGATTCATATGGACCCGGCAAAGATCGAGGCGGTAAAGAATTGGAGTACTCCTAAGACTCCTACCGAGATTCGTTCCTTCCCTGGACTAGTAGGTTACTATCGCCGCTTCATCTCAAATTTCTCCAAGACTGCGGTCCCGCTCACTGCCTTGACTCACAAAGGAAAACCTTATGAGTGGGGACCCAAACAAGAGGAAGCTTTTCAAACTCTCAAGCTCAAGCTCTGCAATGCTCCTGTTCTAACTCTTCCTAGTGGTAATGACGACTTTGTCGTTTATTGCGATGCATCCAACCAAGGTCTTGGTTGTGTTCTTATGCAGCGTGGCCTTGCATACGCATCATGTCAGCTCAAAATCCATGAGAAGAACTATACGACCCATGATCTCTAGCTTGGTGCTGTCGTTTTCGCCTTGAAAATTTGGAGACACTACCTTTATGGCACCAAATGCGTGGTTTTCACCGATCACAAAAGTCTCCAACATATTTTCTATCAAAAAGTGTTTAATATGAGGCAACGACGATGGGTCGAACTTCTTAACGACTACGACTGCGAGATTCGCTACCACCCTGGCAAAGCAAATGTTGTAGCCTACGCCTTGAGTCGTAAAGAACGTATCATGCTTCATAGTGTTAGTATTCATAACGATATCCAAGCCCGCATTCTCCAAGCGCAACACACCTCGGTTACCGAGGGAAACATGTACCACGAAATGGCATGTGGTGTGGAACTCTTGCTAGAAACTAAAGCCAACGGCCTGTTGTATTACTTGGATCGTATCTGGGTTCCCGATCGCGACAACCTTCGTATATTTTTGATGAACGAGTCCCACAAAACTCGATATTCTGTACATCCCGGAGCTGATAAGATGTACATGGGTCTTCGTCAACAATATTGGTGGCCCGACATGAAAAAGGATATTGCCCTCTTTGTGTCAAAATGCTTAACTTGTTCTAAAGTAAAGGCCGAACACCAGAAGCCTTCCGGACTCCTCGAACAACCTGAAATTCCCATGTGGAAGTGGGAGAACCTTGCTATGGCCCACGCACTTCTAGTGCGCACGATAGTATCTGGGTTATTATTGATCGACTCACAAAGTCTGCTCATTTCTTGCCTATTCGTGAGGACTATCGAGTCGAGAAATTGGCTCGGATCTACATTGATGAGATCGTAAGTCGGCACGGAATCCCTTTGAACATTATCTCTGATCGTGTTCGCGTTTTACTTCCCGATTTTGGCAATCATTACAATTTGCGCTTGGTACTCGTTTGGATTTAAGTACGGCTTACCATCCTCAAACTGATGGACAAACCGAGCGAACAATCCAAACTCTCGAGGATATTCTTAGAGCTTGTGTCATTGACTTTGGCGGCAATTGGAATTCTCACCTACCACTGATCGAATTTTCCTATAACAACAGCTACCACACAAGTATTAACATGGCACCGTTTGAAGCTCTTTATGGACGAAAGTGTCGTTCACCGATTTATTGGAACGAAATTGGTGAAGCACAAATCACCGGTCCCGAGCTTATCCAAGAGACCACCGATAAAATCTCTCTTATCCGTGACAACATTCGAGTAGCAAGGAGTCGGCAAAAGAGCTATGCCGATAAACAACGAAAACCCTTGGAATTCCAAGTTGGGGATATGGTTCTTCTAAAGGTATCACCTTGGAAAGGCGTAGTCCGATTTGGAAAGAAAGGAAAACTTGCACCTCAATATGTGGGTCCATTCAAGATACTCGAAAGGGTAGGAAAAGTGGCCTAGAAACTCGATCTTCCTTCATAGCTCAGCAACGTTCATCCGACTTTTCACGTATCTAATTTGAAAAAGTGCCTAGCCGACGAGAATCTCCACATCCCTCTTGATGAAATGCGTATTGACGAGAAAATGCACTTTGTTGAGAAACCCGTGGAAATCATAGACCGTGAAGTCAAGAAACTCAAGCGTAGTCGCATCCCCATTGTCAAGGTCCGTTGGGAGTCTAAACGTGGACCCAAGTTCACTTGGGAACGTGAAGACCAAATGAAGTCCAAATATCCGCATCTCTTTTCATAGCCTCCATTAGTTGAATTTCGGGGCGAAATTCCTTTAACATGGGGAGACTGTGACATTTCGGGTTTTTATTCACGCTTTTATATTATATATCATGTAATCATTTTCTATTAAATGCAAGTTTTTTTATTTAATTTTGTACAAAATATATATATTTTTTATTTTATGGATTTAAGATAATTAAAATTTTATAAGTTTTAAACTTATATAAAATTTTATATAAAAATCTAAACTAAAAGGTTCATATATAAATAAGATAACCCATTTAAATAAAATAATTAACTTTTATGAAAATATTTATAATAATAATAATATAAGTTTATAAAATATAATTGAAATTAAAAAGAAATTTAATTAATTTTTTTTTATAAAAGTTAAGGGGTTGTTTTGGAAATAATCAAACTAAAAGGTTTTAAGACAAAAATCTGTTAAGGGGCTGTTTCTGGACAAACTAAACCACTGGGACTAACGGGTAAAAATCCTAGGGACTATTTTAATTCAAAAACAACTCCAGGGACCATTCTTGCCAACTCTCAATTCGTATTTCCGGTCGTCTCCCCCATGGTCCGGCGGTCCAAGCGTTTTTCCGGCGAACCCTCGACACGCCTGTCCCCTACACCTCGACAGCCAAAAAAGGTCTCCCTGACCTCGTCGTCCCCACGCGAGCAAAAGCCCCCGACCAATTTGTCTCCCCAACATTCGAAACATCTTATCGTGTTTGTGGCCGAAAGTCCACGCCACGAATTCGGCCCCGACAGTAGACCTCCACGCCTGCTAGATGGCTCGTTAGCTTCGTCTTGTCCAAACGAGTGTCTGGACATACTCAATTGCATGTTTTATTACAGGGATCGAGCTCGGCTATAAATAGCCATTTACAGACCTGCTCGAGCTCGCCACCCCTCCTCCACCCACTCTCACTCAAAATTGAAGCCGACATTGTGTTCGTCGCCTCTATGTGAAGCTGTGACCAGAGTTTCAGAACCTAATTCAACCCGAAGCATAGTTAACCGATCTTGGCACTTTCGGACTATCGACCCTGCCTACCAGACCCTTCGTGACCAAGTAGGTACCTCAACTTCGTTTCTTTACCTTCTGTTATCATATGGCAAACTATTCCAATCGACAAGCCAACCCCAAACCATCGATTACCGAGCAAACCTAATGTCTCGGACACTGGTTTGCCGGTTGCCGAGGACCAGCGACCAGTTTCGTGTATATGCTTATCAATTAAACGATACACACATAACCAGCGATGGGCAGTAGCCCGACTGGTTATGCGTGTCTGTGTTTGAGTCTTAGGTCGCGGGTTTGATCCTTGTGGCCTCCGGCCCAACCATTTTTTTGCTGTTTTATAATATCTTTTATTTTATTTATTTTGTTTATTTTATCTCACTTTATTTTATTATTTTCCATACACATTAAAAATTATTACGAACCGGTTGACTCGTTCGTTTATTTTGGAAACCATTAACCGACTTTTTTTTTACACATATTTAACCCATTGAAATTTTATAAAATAATAAACCCTATGTTTTATAAACTCGTTTAATAATTTTAACTCACAAAAGAAAATATATAATAATAATAATATAAATAAACAAAATAGAGATTTTTATATAATATACCTACTTATTTAAAAATATAATATTTTAACAAGATTAAAAATTATATTTTTTGATGTTAAGTTTTACAAAATCATTTTCATCTTTCTACGATATTTTATACAAATAAATTTTAAGAAATATTATTATAAACCTATACATGTTTAAATACGAATACACACATACAAAACCTACAATAATACCTATTTATCCACATAGGGTTCCAACGTGCTTAGGTTTCAACATCCTTATCACCTACACACGTGGATTAAAACATCCGCTAGCCAGGTGAGTTACATAGCCCCTATTTTACATTTTTACATACTTTGGGGTGAAACATTATACATGCTACTCATCAAATTGTTTATACGTGTTATACATGTGAATTATATGTTTGTTCATCGTGAATTATCTTGGGTGTACACTTATTTATTTTAAACACAAGAAAATCAACAGTAATATTAATACATCTATTGTGCCTGACCAGCCCACCCATGTAGTGTGTTTATTACTGCATACTCGGATATAGCCGCGTGTTATATTCAAACATATCGGATATAGTGGGTAACTATATTCAAACATACCGGGCCTGGCTGTTGTGCTATGCTCAAGCGCGTCAATCAAGGTTTGAATTGTGCTTAGATAAACATGAAGGATACAACTATATATGCTATGTTTAACAAGATAAACAATGAGTTGCAAAACGTTTTTATCTACTATTTATCGGGTCCACAAAACCTATGTACTCACCAACTTTATAGTTGACACTTGATTTAAATAATGTTTCAGGTTTGGATTGTGATTGCTTGCTGAAGATTTCTCCACTTAAGAACTTATGGACCTAGTTAATTAAATCGATGATTTGGAATAGACTAGGTTATTTGAATTGTATTGTACTTGAATATTTGTTGTCTTTAATTAAATTAATGAATTATGCAATATTTTAGCTATCATGTGCTTTTGAACAATCATTCCATTGTCCGACTCGATGATTCCGCCATCGGTCGGGGTGTGACACCAGGCAAGGCAAACGTAGTGGCTGACGCTTTAAGCATAAAGGAAGAATCGAAAACTATACAGATCAAAGCGTGTCAGCTGATTATAACGCCAGATTTGATGAGTGAAATATCAAAGGCGCAAGATGAAGAACTATTAGAAAGAAATATAAAACGAGAAGGAATAGTAGGACAACAAGGGAATTTGGATGCAAATGCATACGGTGTACGAACTAGGTTTGCCGTATGTGGATACCTAAAATTGGCGAGCTTAGAGCCAAAATCCTCGATGAGGCCCATAAGTCTCGCTATTCAATCCACCCGGGACAAACACAATGTATCAAGACTTGAAGAAAGAGTACTGGTGGCCCGGCATAAAGAATTATGTGACTGAGTACGTGAACAAGTGCCTAAGGTGTTCACTAGTTAAGGCCGAGCACCAGAAACCATGCGGTAAAATGCAACCTCTACCAATACCAGAATGAAAGTGGGAGGAGATCACGATGGACTTTATTACCAAGCTACCGCGAACAGCTAAAGGCAATGATACCATTTGGGTGATTGTCAACCGCTTGACAAAGAGTTCTCACTTCTTGCCAATATGTGAGACTTCTTCGTCTGAAAAACTAGCAAAAATATTTATCAAGGAGATTGTGAGCAGACATGGTATGCAGCTGTCGATTGTGTCCGACAGGGATACTAGATTCATGTCAAGGTTTTGGAAGAAATTCAATGAAGCAATGGGCACTAGACTGAACATCAGCACCGCTTACCACCCTCAAACCGATGGTCAATCTAAAAGGACCGTTCAGACCTTGGAGGACATGCTCCGGGCCTGTATCATTGACTTCGGTGGGAGCTAGGACATCCATCTACCATTGGCAGAATTTTCATATAACAATAGCTATCACTCAACTATTGGCATACTGCCATTTGAAATGTTGTATGGAAGGAGATGTAGGACCCCGGTTTGTTGGGGGGAGATTGGACAGAAAGATTTTGCAAGTCTTGAAGTGGTCAAAGCTACTTCCGATAAATTTGATCAAATCAAAGCTCGGATGAAAGCCGCAAAAGAAAGACAGAAATCATACGCGGATAAGAGAAGAAGGGATTTAGAATTTCAAGTAGGGGACATGGTACTGTTAAAGGTATCACCATGGAAAGGAATCATTCGATTCAGAAAACGTCGCAAACTGAGTCCAAGGTTTGTCGGACCTTTCAAGATTTTAGCGAGAGTGGGTCAAGTTGCCTATAGACTCGACCTACCCGTTGAGCTTAGTGGAATACACCCCACGTTCCACGTGTCGCACTTACGCAACTGCCTAGCTGATGACACAGCTCACATACCTTACAACGAGATCGAGGTGGATAACGGTCTAAATTATGTAGAGGAACCAATAGCCATTCTTGACCGAGCTGAGAAACGACTACGCAATAAGTCGAATCCTTTAGTCAAAGTACAATGGAAGCACAAAAAATGGTCAGAAGCTACATGGGAGAAAGAAGACGAGATGAGGGGACTATACCCTCAACTGTTTAACGTATAACTGGTTTCGAGGACGAAACCTCTTTAAGGAGGGTAGACTTGTAACATCCCAAAAATAGTAAATATAACATGTAACATCCCAAAAATAGTAAATATAACATGTAACATCCCAAAAATAGTAAATAAATAAATAATAACGCGATCAAGATTTAATCATCAAAAATGAAAGTAAAATGGATTGGGATTGGGCTTGGGCTCGGCTCCAACGGGCTGAGGGAAGTCTATGTATATAAGGGTCACGACAGCCTCAACTCCACCATTTGCAAATTTAGATAGAGAAAGGAGAACTCGGGCCTAGAGAGAGAAAGTTGGCGGATCGACCCGAGATTGAAGGAGCGCGTTACTGCTGAGCTCGTGGGCAAGACCACCGAGTCAGAAGCCCGATTCAAGTAACCTCCTTGACTAAATCTGAGTTTTTTGTAACTTTTGGGGTTTTGGGTTAAAAATGAATAAAGGATAGGTTTTTAAGTATAATAATCAAAACAAAGCATATATTTGAACTCACGAATGAAAATGGAACGTTCTGAACCGAAAAAGTTTGAGGTTTGAACACCTCGAGTCGGACCGACCTGATCTGGGGTCTGATTGGAAAAGAAGGTCGCGACAGGAGAACTTACCAAATTCGCATGGACCCAGCAAGCCAACTTATTAAGTTCGCCTAAACTCATGTTCGCCGATTAAGTTCGCCTAACTCATGTTCGCTGATTAAGTTCGCCTAACTTATGTTCACCTGGTAAGTTCGCTTGGTCAAGTCAGGCGAACTTAGGACAAGTTCGCCTATATGTTCGCCTAGACTTTGGGCAGCGAACTTAGCCTTAAGTTCGTCTAGATCAGAATGAGTAAAAGCGTATAATTTAGATTAGGTATGATGTATGTGTAATTAACCAATTCAAGTCGTGTGTGACGCTCGTCGGACCATTGTAAGGACAGAATGAGGCTAGCTTATCAGGTGAGTTCTATGTGCCCCCTTTATGTTATGTGTAAACCTTGTTAAATGTTTTGGGGCTGAAGTGTATACACTAAATGAATACGTGCTATGAATGTCAATGTGACCAGACGTGATAGGTACATAAAAATATTAAAGTAATTACGAACCAAGAACGAAACGTATGTTTACAAAGAATGATGGAAAGAATGTTATAATGTAAATAAATGGAAATCTTGCTTTATATTATATATATTTCTTGTCATTAATGTATGTAAATGTTATGGACGCTTCGTGAATGATGGCTACTTCGGTAGACGGATGACCACGTGACTATTTTGCAACCGGGACAAAAACGTTCCTTCATCAGCTAGGACGTATGAAAGGCATTAACGGGCGGTCGAAGCAATTGCCTCATTACATGTAGAACGGTTTCATACATAATAGCCGTGTGGGAAACGGATGCCTTTGGGCAGACGGGAGAATGAACAGACTATGACGGTAGGACAGGTTTTAGGCGGACGGACAAAGGTTGCCGGACAGATTTATGTTGCGACAGACAGTTGGACGGTTTATGAAACGGACGACGACGGTAGTTCTCATGGTGTTTGTCTTTGTGACTCACGCAGTAATTATGACGAGTTGATCACCCTTGTGTGTAAGACCAATGAATGTTCTCCTCAAAGTAAGTATGTATGTACATATATATATATATATATATATATATATATATATATATATATATATATATATATATATATATATATATATATATATATATATATATATATATATATATGCGCAATATGAAAGTCATGTGAGAACGGAAAAGTAAAGAATATGAAAATGTACGTATATTATATATATAAATAATACTTAACGATAAGAAAAATGTTACGTCTGATTGTTTTTAAACTAGAACTCACCAGCGTTAGCTGACTTTTAGTATGTTTATGTAATAGACTATGTTACGCTTCCGTATGTTGAACAATATCATGATTATGTTTTAATGAAATTTTCCGCTGCGTTGTTTTGATATTTAAGTATAAGAACTGTTTGTGAATGAGTAAATCCAACGAGTGAGGCCTCCCGGGTTTGGGGCCTTACAAGTTGGTATCAGAGCAATAGTTTGAGAGATTTGGACACTCCCAGTGTCTAAACTTAAACTGTGAATGGGACCGAAAGCGGATGCCAGTACGGGTAACTCGATCCACAATATCAGGTATGAAGGTAGTATATATATTTACATATATAGTATGCCTTAGAAGGGATTAGGTAAGGACTTGTGTTCTGATGGAATCACAAAGGTGGTCAAATAGAAATCGAAAGGTAGTGTAATGGTTAATTGCAGATGGCCAGTGTATATTAACATCTTACAGTGCTTGTTTAATTCTATTTGTTAACTAGCGTGATGACATTGGATTCTTGTCTTATAGAATGAAATGGCAAGAAGATGAAATGGAAGGCGTGGCGGGGGCCGTACCGGTGGTCGTAACGGTGGGCGCGGCAGGACCCCTGCACTCCAGGAGTACAGTGAAGAAGGAAGTGTTCACACTGAGCCAGAAGTTAGCATGCACGGGACTGAGCCGACTAATGTCGAAGAATAACAATTCACTTTTGAACCAGAAGTGAGGGCGGCTCTGGCACACGAGTTCACTGAGTTGATGAAGGTTTCTTTGCCAGGACTGTTTGCAGAAGCGTTAAAGAAGGCTAGTGAGACGGGTGGGTCTAACACGGCGGTTGGTACCCCGAACACTGAGGTAATCAACGCATCGCCTAACCGTGGTTGCGACTATAAGTCCATTAAGGCATGCAACCCGCCGGTCCCGACGGGGAAGAAGGACGCGGTGGCTACTTTTGATTGGGTAATCAGTATGGAAGCTGCCATTCGTCTGAGCGAGTGTCGAGCGGATCAAGTGGTGAAGTTTGCTGCTAACTCCTTGAAGCATCCCACTAGTGGGAAGGTGTACGTCAAGCCAAAGGGGACGAGGTTGTGGATGCGATGATGTGGACTGATTTGAAAACTTTGGTGATCAAGAATTTCTATCCAAGGAATGAGATCGAAAAGGTAGAAAAGGAATTTCTAGGGATTAAGGCCGGGAGCATGACTCACCGGCAGTACACCACACGGTTCAATGAACTGGCACGTCTAGTGCCACACCTTGTCACGACTGAGGAAAGAAATATTTCCTGTTACATTCAAGGGCTTCCGGACCAGGTCCGCACCTATGTTAAGGCAAACGCCCCTACTACCTATGATTCGGTAGTAGAACTGAGCGGCGTGGTATTTGATGATCTGGCACTGAATGTCGTTGCCATTGAAGAGCCTAAGAAGAAGCTGAGTTTTCCATCTAAGCGATCGGCTGGGAAGTTGTTTGGGGCTCGGGACAAACATGTTTTGTGGAAAATATGGGGTAAGATATGCAGGTGAATGTCGGTTAGGGTCAAATCTGTGCTTTAAATGCGGCAAGAACGGACACTACTCCCGTGAATGCCTCAAGGCTTCAAATGCTACAATTGTGGGGAGAGTGGTCATATGAGCCGGGAATGCACCAAGCCCAGGATGGGTGAAGCCGGGAAAGGGAAAGGCCCGGAGAAGAAAGAAGAGAGGCCCCGAGCAAAGACTCGTGCGTACGCGCTGACGCAAGACCAAGCTAGGGCAGACCCCGATGTGGCGTCAAGTACGTTCATCCTTGACAACACTTTTGTTTCTGTGTTATTTGATTTGGGTGCCAGCAAGAGTTTTATATCTGTGACTTTTTGTAAACGAGTGAAGTACACTGTCAGTAAGCTAGAAAGGGCCTTTAGCGTAGAAACCGCTGAGGGTAGAACTGCGAGAGTGACCGATGTCGTTGACAACTCGACGATAAAAATAGAAGGTCATAGGTTCCCTGTCAGATTGTTTGTTTTGGTCTTGGGAGGGTTTGATGTAGTGTTGGGTATGGATTGGTTAACTGCCAATGAAGCACAAATCATATGTAAACGAAAGATAATCCGACTCAAGGCTCTGGATGGTAGCAAGGTCGAGATTTTTGGAGATCGTGACGCCCCGATGCCAAACGTCATCTCGATGATTAAGGCAACAAATTACTTGAGGCGCGGATGCGAGGCTTATCTGGAGTACGTAATTGACAAGTGTAAGGAAGTGAAGGAACTAGACGATGTACCCGTGGTACGCGAATACCTGGAGGTGTTTCCAGAGGATTTGCCTGGAATACCACCCGAAAGAGAGATTGAGTTCCGAATCGACTTAGTACCAGATGCCCAGCCCGTGGCTAAAGCTCCATATTATCGATTTTGGTGGCAGTTGGGACAGTCATCTGCCGTTAGCCGAATTCTCCTACAACAATAGTCATCACACGACTATAGGCATGCCGCCTTACGAAATGTTGTATGGGAGAAGATGCAGGACCCCGGTTTGTTGGGGTGAGATTGGACAGAAGGAATTAGGGAGTCTTGAAGTAGTAAGAGAAACGTCGGAAAGGTTTGATCAAATCAAAGCACGAATGAAGGCCGCACAAGATCGTTAGAAATCCTATGCGGAGAAACGACGAAGGCCTATTGAGTTTGATGTTGGGGACAAAGTAATGTTGAAAGTGTCACCCTAGAAGGGGATCATAGGATTCAGGAAGAGAGGAAAGTTAAGTCCGAGGTTTGTCGGACCATTCAGGATAATGGCATGGGTTGGTGAAGTCGCTTATCGGTTAGAGTTGCCTGATGAGTTAAGTGGGATTCATCCTACCTTCCATGTATCACACTTGAGAAAGTGTTTTGTCACAACCCCAAATTTATTTACTTAATAAATAAATACAGGTTGCAACGATTGGTTCATTACACGATAGCGGAAACGGTAATTGTGATTTCTAAGACTTGATTACATATACAATTACTAAACTAAGTAATACTATGATCTAAATTCTTCTAGATCAACGATAGACTTGAGACTTGATATTCTACGTCCTTCCAGCTACTAGGAAATTGATCCAACATAGCTAGCCTATTCCAACCGCGCCATAGCTAAAGGTTATCTGAGAAACATACTTGAAAGTGTCAACACAAAGGTTGGTGAGTTCACAGAGTTAGTTATATCATTGCTTATAGTTCTTCCCGAAAACATATACATGACTTTACCGTCATAAAACTAAGTAGTTTTCCCCAAAAAAAGCTATACATGACTTAACCGTCATAATAATGAGTAGTTTTCATTTGAAAACGTGTCCATGACTTTACCGTCATAAAATATGTAGTTTTTCCTTTGAAAACATTACCATGACTTAACCGTCATGAATCCAATGTTTAAACATGACCATTTTCTGATCAAAAACTCTTTTGTTTAAAACCTGATCACTTTAACCTGATCAGAACTCTTTTGTTTAAAACCTGATCACTTTAACCTGATCAGAACTCTTTTGTTTAAAACTTGATCACTTTAACCTGATCAGAACTCTTTTGCTTAAAACCTGATCACTTTAACCTGATCAGAACTCTTTTGTTTTAAACCTGATCACTTTAACCTGATCAGAACTCTTTTGCTTAAAACCTGATCACTTTAACCTGATCAGAACTCTTTTGTTTAAAACCTGATCACTTTAACCTGATCAGAACTCTTTTGCTTAAAACCTGATCACTTTAACCTGATCAGAACTCTTTTGTTTAAAACCTGATCACTTTAACCTGATCAGAACTCTTTTGCTTAAAACCTGATCACTTTAACCTGATCAGAACTCTTTTGCTTAAAACCTGATCACTTTAACCTGATCAGAACTCTTTTGTTTAAAACCTGATCACTTTAACCTGATCAGAACTCTTTTGCTTAAAACCTGATCACTTTAACCTGATCAGAACTCTTTTGCTTAAAACCTGATCACTTTAACCTGATCAGAACTCTTTTGTTTAAAACCTGATCACTTTAACCTGATCAGAACCCTTTTGCATGTATTACCAATGAATTTGAATACTAATCCGATCTATTAACCCCATTTGTAAGCTTGCAAGGAATACAAAATAGTATGTAATGTACGAGACCGTAACCAAACCCCGACCTTTTGTGCCTCCCCCTCGCCTTTTTTCGAGTAAGACAATATGCGGTCATTCGGCTCTTTTGACCCCTGGTTAGCGCGACTAACCATGACCGGAGGCGTCACCCCCAATAGTACTATCCATATAATCCCGGGCTAAAATAGCTAATGGTTACTAACTTATTTAGAGGACTTTAAGCGCTTTACTTTTCCCTCAATACACACATACGGTCAGATCATTAGTTCAATTCATTTACACACAAAAGTCTTTTACAAGTATGTTTCCACCCCAAATCATTTCAAAAACTTAGAAAAAGGGGAATTAGTGAAACTCACAAGGAGTTAGACCTGAATGTTCATGATGTCAAACTTGTAAGCAAATGTAATTCATGTTTTCAAACATAACAAGTATGTTTCTCCCCCCGATGTTTACAAAACATTAAAAAGTTAAAAGGGGGCCGTGAACTCACCTTGTGTTCGATGAAATCCTAGCAAACAAACTTGTGCTAGTTCTTGTCTATCCGTACCCTAATCACACAAGGGTACTAATGTGTTAAAACTACCCGTCTTATATCTGACTTAACAAATCCTGTTAAGTACGCCTTTGTTTAGTAAAAATAGTGTTTTTATTTAAGACTCGTTGGTGATTATTATTCCAGTCTATACGCTTACATATTTTTCGAGAAAATAATATGTTTCCCTATTGGTGACTTATTAAGTGTACCAAAAATAAATATTATTTTTGTAACTTAAAATATATTCACTTATGTTCCACGATGTCACGTGATTATTTATTTTTAACCGAATCTCTTCATATGTTCCATGTACATATATCCAATGTTCATATTAGGATACTAATCTTTAATTCTTAGAGCATTTCCATGATTTAACCAAAACCGTACATCAACACATATATATCATAATTTTATCCATAAACCTATACTTTTAGTAACACCTTTCACGTTCATATGTTGATGATAATCGTTCGTATGTCTTCTTGAATCATAGGACACTACCTTTGGTCTTGCCAGGTAAGACACACATGATCATATAACTTCACGAACATGTTTCCTTCAACATAACACATGAATGGAATGAAGGGTTTGAGAGGAACACCATCATCCAAGTGTTTATTTTATGTGATAGTATATATATGTAGTTTATATTTGATGTGTCCTTGTCTTGTCCATGGTCCTTGTAGTTTGGTATTTTATGTATGAACATGTACGTGTATTAAATATATGTACTCAAACATGACTTATGAAGAAATAACGCCAAAACTCATCAAGACTTTTATGTTTTATTTCGTCCTTGAAAACTCAGATTTTTAGGCGTACTTCGAATAGACTTTTAGATGGTTTTAGAAGACCAAATGACTTGGGGTTTTCTTCTAAAATCAAGTTTATTGAAACCAGAGGAGATGTGAAAAAGAATTACTACATTTGGAGTTGTGTAGGTACCTCAAAACAGGAAAATGGAAAGAAGTGTTCAGATTCGACCTGCACAGAGCGGCCTTCTCGCGCCGGCTGTTTGGAGGTCGAATACACCATGGATTCGAGTGATTCCACTTGGGTTCTTCCTTCTTAACATGGAGCTTCATTCTAGAAGAAGAATGGACCGATTTGGCCAAGTAACGAAGGAGATATGGTCTTGAAAAGTTGGCCAAAAATCTGCCAGAAATTGAGTGACGGGATTTTTGGGTATTCTTTTGGTTTTTGCTCTTGGATTTGAAAGATGTAAAGTGGTTGTGTGTGTGCATGTGTCGATATATATAGGGTGAAAGGGGGATGGAGCTTGAGTGTTAAACTTGCTCTAATAATTATAATCATGACTTGGATATGATGGATTTGACCTTTGCTTGCTCATTTGGTTGATGAAGCATGGCCTTATGACATTCATAATGATGGAGTAGTTGGTTTGGTAAATGGGTGGGGCCCCTTGGGTGGTTCTCGGCCGAAGTGTGCACAAGGGGGGTGAGTTTGGGTCTTGTTCCATCATTTAACTAAGTCTATGTATTAGTCAAGCTATTTTTAGGTAGTATATACCCGGTAGATGTTCCCGTGATCTAATACTTGGTGTAAAACCTTTAAACGATTCATTACTTATAAGTTTTTGAATGGTTTTGACTAGTTTCCATAAACTACTAGTTAACCCGTTATAGTTACCACTTTAACTATATAACACATAAAATAACATAAAGACACGTAACACTTATTTATGTGTCAAATTTTTATAAAAGTTAGTCACCAATATTTGTTTCTTTATTTTAAGGTGTGTCTCTAGACTTTACTGGAATAAAATCCTTTTTAATAACCAACGACCGTATCTTGCGGGTTATAACTGTTTACTATTCTAGTAACTCTTGAAAATTACTAAAATATGGCACGTGTTCCTTTGCTAGACTTCTGACAATATCATGTCAAAGATAATACTCCTAACAAATATAAAATACGAACGTGCCATTATGAATATGGATAATGACCTGAAATACTGGGTGTTACATTCTCCCCATGTTAAAGAGAATTTCGTCCCGAAATTCAGTTCTTGTCATCTTTACTTGGAGTGTTCGTGAACAAGGACGTGTACATGGCTTTCATTTTATCTTCCCGCTCCCATGTATACTCGGGGCCGTACTTTGAATTCCAACGTACCTTAACCAATTTAACCCGGCTACGCCTTGTTTTATGATCCTCCCAATCAGTGACTTCAATCGGTTCCTCAATGAAGTGTAGCTTGTTATCTATGTGAATCTCATCAGGCGATATAATTAATGTCTCGTCTGATAAACACTTCTTGAGATTTGATACATGAAACGTATCATGTGCACTGCTTAGTTCTTGTGGCATCTTGAGCTTGTATGCTACAAGGCCAACCCTAGCCAAAATTTCAAATGGTTCAACGTACCTAGGGTTAAGCTTGCCACGGTTGCCAAATCTTGCAACTCCTTCCCAAGGTGAGACCTTCAACATGACTTTGTTTCCCACTTGGAATTCTAATGGCTTTCGTCTGTTGCTAGCACAACTCTCTTTCGTCTGTCGCTAGCACAACTCTCTTTTGACTGTCTCTAGTGGCTTTCGGACGATCTTTGATTTCGACGATCTTGTCCATGGTTTGCTAGCCAATATCAGGACCAGTCAAATGATTTTCGCCAACCTCCGCCCAACATAGCGATGGGCGACACTTACAACCATCCAAAGCCTCAACGGAGCGGCTTTAATGCTGGTATGGTAGTTTTTATTATATGAAAACTCAGCCAACGGCAATGAGTATCCCTATTTCCTCTGAAATCAATTACACACACATGGAGCACATCTTTTAAAGTTTGGATGGTCCTTTTACCTTGACCGTTCATCTGGGGATGATATGCAGTGCTCGTGTAAAGGCGTGTGCCCAAGGCTTCTTGTACAGACTGCCAGGTTCTTGACATGAATCGACTGTCCCTTTTAGAGAAAATGGAAACTGGCATACCATGCTTAGCCTTAATTTCCTTAATATTTAGCCTCGCACGCTTCTTACTTTTATCTGTCTCCTTTATTGGTAGGGTGTGAGCGGATTTCGTAAAACGACTGACGATTACCCGTATTGTATCATAGCCGCTATGTGTTTTGGGTAGCTTTGTAATGAAATCCAGGGAATCCTCCTCCCATTTCCATTGAGGAATATGAGGTTGTTGTGATTACTCAGTTGATTCCTAACATTCTGCTTGTACTGTCGGGTATCTCCCAACACAAATAGCAATTTCTCCTCTCATGTTTGGCCACATAATGGAGTTCCTCGGGTCCTTATACATTTCATTCGATTCTGGATGAACGGAGTACTTGGGCTTATGGACTTCATCCATAACCTCCCACATAGGCTGCCGATACCTGGTACCCAAATTATATCTGTATCATCCAACTTAGGCTTCAATTGCTTGATTCCATTTACTTGGTAGTCAGTATTCGAAAGCAAAGCGAATACTTCTCCGACTAACAATATTATACGTGCAAGAACCCGTTTATTTGATTACCCTCAATATGGTAGGGTTATGTGATGCTCATTCCTGGTAATGAAAGGAATGGTGCCTGCGAATCTTGAGCGTATTTTGACACATACCCTCTATTCGTCTACGCACTTTGTCACAAAAGCAGATCTCTATAGATCTTAGGAAAGAATTACTCGACGAAGTGTCCAAGTTTTAGTTGAATATTGAGTAGTAATGACACCGTACGAAAATGAAACTTTTATGTTTGTCCCTCTTATGCTTTTCGAAAGCATTTTCCCGGACTAAGACTTTTCTCTTATTTCAGGTTTCACGTTTTCTAGGATTTTCCTCTCCATGTGCCTTCATGGAGCTAAGATTTGATGTTCCTTGGGAGCTCTTATTTGCGAACGTCGAGTCTAATCACCACTTTACTCCTTTGCTTGCACTACCTTTCGAGGCAGACTAGCCTTTGGGTTGTAGCGTCCTGATATGAAAACTCCTGTCTCGACTACCATACCTCAAAGTATGTAAGCCATACGAAGTTTGATGTTTTTTTGGAATATTCACATTCCGTTTAGCTGAGGGAATGAATAGTAATACTATGAAAATGGTCTCATCGAATTAGTGCTTTCCCCAAAATGGGCTATGGGTTTGTCAACCCATTAAGTTGGCTGAGACGTTTTGGGAGTTTTACAATTGCCATCTTGTAGTCATTCAGTGTGTCTACACTTCCTTAGGGTTTGAATGGTGCTTTGGTGACTTACCATTACGTATTCCACTCATTCAAGTTATAGCCTCAAAATCCTTAGCACAAGGATAAGCTTGAGGTAATGAGTGTTGAACGTCGAGACTTTTGTATTCTAATTGAGCCTACTCCAAGAGATCATTTCTTAAAAATAGATGCTCTAGAGCTTCCCAATTATAGAAAACTAGGAGTGAAAGATGCGATCACACCTCTCTTCTAGGCTAAAATCTGGGATCCATCCATCAAGATGAACTTCGGGGAAGTGCGAGTACAAAAGAGTAATAAATTATTCTTCTCAACTCTTTGTGGATAGTGGCCTGTTGTGAATAGCTCGAGCTTACGTCCCTTATGCATATCATGAACTAATGAGATTAGCATGAAATTCCGCATTTGGGACTCCTTTAAGAGTTTTGCATGTCGTTTCCCTGTTAGTGCGACAATAGTCGTTAGTCCACACTTAGGTTTCTTTGGCATTCGCTTGAGCATCAACCCCGACTTATCCATTACCGAGAGAATAGTTAGACTTAAAGGTATATTGAATGTCAATGGCTGCGAGAGCAACCCTGTTTGACCGATATTCTGAAATGTCAGATTAGCTACTTGTCTCACATAGAGCTTCCACAATACCTCATAGGTACTATGTTTATGCGGGTCAGAAATACTTTCTGCTCCATTACCGGAGTTAGTGCCTGACACTCCTGACGAAAATTTCAAGTATATGTGAGACTAAATTTTACGATGGATCTTGAGATTATGCTATAATCTCTCACAATAATTGTGCAATTATTGTAAGCGTGGGTTGTGGTAATGCTCAATTTGAAGCTATCTTGACCAGTAGAATCTCAAAGAATGAATGTGCGAATTCCTTCGCCGTTCAGGATTCACTAAGGATTGGTTGAATTCAATTTGAATTTCTCTCGTTCCTCCAAAACTAGGAGAATGCTTTGTGAGTACCTAATTGAGAAGTCTGATTTGTTAAGATCCAATCCTTAATCAAGTGATTGAGATCATGGGTTGATCATCAGCTTAGACAGCAAGACTCACTAAAGTTCCCATGCACTGCAAATTATGATTACGTGTGCACCCGTAATGATAATTTGCTTTGCCTGATCCCTATAGTGTTTCCCCTATCCCTAGCTTTTAATCAAAAGGGATTTGAAATGATCATTAGATTGCGTTTGCACATTTGTACAGGAGTGTGTATTGTTTTATCGGATTACTCTTAATTATGTGTACCAATACTCATGAATCTGCTGAATATGGATGTTGTCGGACGAGGCTAATGGTAGAGAGGCACTACCAGTGTCTCAGAATTAAAATGCGTATGAAAGTCAGGCACTATGTGTAGGGCAGAGATCCTCAAATGATTATCGAGCAGCTCATGCTCCAAGTATGTATGTACTTATGGATCCACATGATCCTGATGAATGTCTGGGTCTCTTGACCCGTATGGTTCTCTCCCGTTTAGTCCTGCTCATCCATCTTGGGTTCCCTTCTGTCCGGGTAATCCCGTCTGCCATATCTCATGGCGAAATTCTAGGCATCCGATCCGGCAACTTATGAAGGAGAGTATTTATACCGCAAATATGTTAGAAAGATAGTTGCCTCCATGGCTGGAGTAGTTGTGGTGCAGGTATAGGTACAGATTCTGGTACGGGTTCAGCCTGTTGTGATACCAAGATCGGTAACTGACGATCGCTGCCGTCGTCGTCCAAGCTCAGCTCGTAACTCGATCTTCTAAGGTTGCAGTATGCTGAGTACCCGTTATTCATGACTCGTAATCCGAATAGTAACATGTTATAAGTGTTTATTATTTCCACATTGTTGTATGTGTTTAAGTGTTCATTACATGTGCCATGTAATTGTATTAGTGTAGCTAATGATACCCTAGTGTAACTCCATACACTAATAGTCTACACAAATTGTTCGGCAACGGTTGGAATTCCTATACTCAAGTCTTGGGTTAGTGTGATGCAAGTCTTAGAAATCTTGGTCCCTAAATAAGTCCGGTTAGAGCCTAGGTATCACTAAGGAAACCTAATTCGCTAAAACCATTGCTCTGATACCAATCTGTCACAACCCCAAATTTATTTACTTAATAAATAAATACAGGTTGCAACGATTGGTTCATTACACGATAGCGGAAGCGGTAATTGTGATTTCTAAGACTTGATTACATATACAATTACTAAACTAAGTAATACTATGATCTAAATTCTTCTAGTTCAACGATAGACTTGAGACTTGATATTCTACGTCCTTCCAGCTACTAGGAAATTGATCCAACATAGCTAGCCTATTCCAACCGCGCCATAGCTAAAGGTTACCTGAGAAACATACTTGAAAGTGTCAACACAAAGGTTGGTGAGTTCACACAGTTAGTTATATCATTGCTTATAGTTCTTCCCGAAAACATGTACATGACTTTACCGTCATAAAACTAAGTAGTTTTCCCCAAAAAAAACTATACATGACTTAACCGTCATAATAATGAGTAGTTTTCATTTGAAAACGTGTCCATGACTTTACCGTCATAAAATATGTAGTTTTTTCCTTTGAAAACATTACCATGACTTAACTGTCATGAATCCAATGTTTAAACATGACCATTTTCTGATCAAAAACTTTTTTGTTTAAAACCTGATCACTTTAACCTGATCAGAACTCTTTTGTTTAAAACCTGATCACTTTAACCTGATCAGAACTCTTTTGTTTAAAACCTGATCACTTTAACCTGATCAGAACTCTTTTGCTTAAAACCTGATCACTTTAACCTGATCAGAACTCTTTTGTTTTAAACTTGATCACTTTAACCAGATCAGAACTCTTTTGCTTAAAACCTGATCACTTTAACCTGATCAGAACTCTTTTGTTTAAAACCTGATCACTTTAACCTGATCAGAACTCTTTTGCTTAAAACCTGATCACTTTAACCTGATCAGAACCCTTTTGTTTAAAACCTGATCACTTTAACCTGATCAGAACTCTTTTGCTTAAAACCTGATCACTTTAACCTGATCAGAACTCTTTTGTTTAAAACCTGATCACTTTAACCTGATCAGAACTCTTTTGCTTAAAACCTGATCACTTTAACCTGATCAGAACTCTTTTGCTTAAAACCTGATCACTTTAACCTGATCAGAACTCTTTTGTTTAAAACCTGATCACTTTAACCTGATCAGAACCCTTTTGCATGTATTACCAATGAATTTGAATACTAATCCGATCTATTAACCCCATTTCTAAGCTTGCAAGGAATACAAAATATTATGTAATGTACGAGACCGTAACCAAACCCCGACCTTTTGTGCCTCCCCCTCGCCTTTTTGCGAGTAAGACAATATGCGGTCATTCGGCCCTTTTGACACCTGGTTAGCGCGACTAACCATGACCGGAGGCGTCACCCCCAATAGTACTATCCATATAATCCCGGGCTAAAATAGCTAATGGTTACTAACTTATTCAGAGGACTTTAAGCGCTTTACTTTTCCCTCAATACACACATACGGTCAGATCATTAGTTCAATTCATTTACACACAAAAGTCTTTTACAAGTATGTTTCCACCCCAAATCATTTCAAAAACTTAGAAAAAGGGGAATTAGTGAAACTCACAAGGAGTTAGACCTGAATGTTCATGATGTCAAACTTGTAAGCAAATGTAATTCATGTTTTCAAACATAACAAGTAAGTATGTTTCTCCCCCCGATGTTTACAAAACATTAAAAAGTTAAAAGGGGGCCGTGAACTCACCTTGTGTTCGATGAAATCCTAGCAAACAAACTTGTGCTAGTTCTTGTCTATCCGTACCCTAATCACACAAGGGTACTAATGTGTTAAAACTACCCGTCTTATATCTGATTTAACAAATCCCGTTAAGTACGCCTTTGTTTAGTAAAAATAGTGTTTTTATTTTCGACTCGTTGGTGATTATTATTCCAGTCTAGACGCTTGCATATTTTTCGAGAAAATAATATGTTTCCCTATTGGTGACTTATTAAGTGTACCAAAAATTAATATTATTTTTGTAACTTAAAATATATTCACTTATGTTCCACGATGTCACGTGATTATTTATTTTTAACCGAATCTCTTCATATGTTCCATGTACATATATCCAATGTTCATATTAGGATACTAATCTTTAATTCTTAGAGCATTTCCATGATTTAACCAAAACCGTACATCAACACATATATATCATAATTTTATCCATAAACCTATACTTTTAGTAACACCTTTCACGTTCATATGTTGATGATAATCGTTCGTATGTCTTCTTGAATCATAGGACACTACCTTGGGTCTTGCCAGGTAAGTCACACATGATCATATAACTTCACGAACATGTTTCCTTCAACATAACACATGAATGGAATGAAGGGTTTGAGAGGAACACCATCATCCAAGTGTTTATTTTATGTGATAGTATATATATGTAGTTTATATTTGATGTGTCCTTGTCTTGTCCATGGTCCTTGTAGTTTGGTATTTTATGTATGAACATGTACGTGTATTAAATATATGTACTCAAACATGACTTATGAAGAAATAACGCCAAAACTCATCAAGACTTTTATGTTTTATTTCGTCCTTGAAAACTCAGATTTTTAGGCGTACTTCGAATAGACTTTTAGATGGTTTTAGAAGACCAAATGACTTGTGGTTTTCTTTTAAAATCAAGTTTATTGAAACCAGAGGAGATGTGAAAAAGAATTACTACATTTGGAGTTGTGTAGGTACCTCAAAACAGGAAAATGGAAAGAAGTGTTCAGATTCGACCTGCACAGAGCGGCCTTCTCGCGCCGGCTGTTTGGAGGTCGAATACACCATGGATTCGAGTGATTCCACTTGGGTTCTTCCTTCTTAACATGGAGCTTCATTCTAGAAGAAGAATGGACCGATTTGGCCAAGTAACGAAGGAGATATGGTCTTGCAAAGTTGGCCAAAAATCTGCCAGAAATTGAGTGACGGGATTTTTGGGTATTCTTTTGGTTTTTGCTCTTGGATTTGAAAGATGTAAAGTGGTTGTGTGTGTGCATGTGTCGATATATATAGGGTGAAAGGGGGATGGAGCTTGAGTGTTAAACTTGCTCTAATAATTATAATCATGACTTGGATATGATGGATTTGACCTGTGCTTGCTCATTTGGTTGATGAAGCATGGCCTTATGACATTCATAATGATGGAGTAGTTGGTTTGGTAAATGGGTGGGGCCCCTTGGGTGGTTCTCGGCCAAAGGGTACACAAGGGGGGTGAGTTTGGGTCTTGTTCCATCATTTAACTAAGTCTATGTATTAGTCAAGCTATTTTTAGGTAGTATATACCCGGTAGATGTTCCCGTGATCTAATACTTGGTGTAAAACCTTTAAACGATTCATTACTTATAAGTTTTTGAATGGTTTTGACTAGTTTCCATAAACTACTAGTTAACCCGCTATAGTTACCACTTTAACTATATAACACATAAAATAACATAAAGACACGTAACACTTATTTATGTGTCAACTTTTTATAAAAGTTAGTCACCAATATTTGTTTCTTTATTTTAAGGTGTGTCTCTAGACTTTACTGGAATAAAATCCTTTTTAATCACCAACGACCGTATCTTGCGGGTTATAACTGTTTACTATTCTAGTAACTCTTGAAAATTACTAAAATATGGCACGTGTTCCTTTGCTAGACTTCTGACAATATCATGTCAAAGATAATACTCCTAACAAATATAAAATACGAACGTGCCATTATGAATATGGATAATGACCTGAAATACTGGGTGTTACATGTTTGGTGGATGAATCGGCTCACGTACCACTTACTGACATCGAGGTCGACAATAGCCTTAACTACATCGAAGAACCCGTGGCCATCTTAGACAGAAAGGAGAAGCGTTTGCGTAATAAGATTATTCGATTAGTTAAAGTCCAATGGAAGCACCGAAAGGGATCGGAATCTACTTGGGAAATGAAGAATGAAATGAGGGAGACGTACCCTCATCTATTTGACTTATGATAGGTTTCGGGGACGAAACCTATTGTAAGGGGGTAGACTTGTAACATCCCAAAAATAAAATGACAGTTATAATAACAGAATAAACGAACGAGGCATGACGGGCCGGGCCGGATGGGCCGGCGGGATAGAAGGGGCGAACATAGGGGAGCCTCCCCTATAAATAGCCTAAGTCACCACCCTTTCTCTCATTTGCAACATCTAGAGAGAGAAACCGTAGAGAGAAAAAGTTGGCGGATCGACCCGAGATTTCAGCCAAGAGTTGCTCCATAGCTGGTGAGAAGAACCTCCAGATTAGAAGCTCGATACAGGTAACGATCTAGCCTAGATCTGAGTTTTTGTTCGATTTGGGGTTTTTCAGGTTTTCGATGAAAAGGTAACGTTTTTACGGATGAAACTGGAAGAAAAACATAGATTTGAGTTCCTTAATGAAAAGAAAACGTTTTGAATGTAAACAAGTTCGGGATCTTGACGTGATCAGACTCAAATGCGAAAGTTAAGCAGATCCTGCGTACTTATCAAGTACGCATGAAGAGGGTCCTGCGTACGTATCAAGTACGCATGAAGAGGGTCCTGCGTACTTATCAAGTACGCATGAAGCAAAGTTTGCGCACTTATTAACTACGCAAGAACAAGGCCCTGCGCACTTGCTAAGTGCGCAGGCATCAGGCTGTTTAGGTAAAGTCAGTATGTTTAGAAGGTTAAACCGTTAGAGTCAGGATTTGGTCTGATGGGTATTTATCTAATCAATTCAGATCGGAAGTGACGTTGTGGGACCTTTGTTTAGGACAACCCAGATTAGCTTATCCGGTGAGTTCTAGAAGCCCTCTTTTAAATGGTTTGAATAATATTTTTGGGCTGGTGTGCATACGTAACGATGTGACTATTTTATAAAACGATATTTATGAATGTTGTGTGTGACGTTTTATAAAATGATGTTTATGAACGATCTTTTGGAAGGAAGGGTTATGAAAGAAGTGTTTATGAAATATTTTGCCAAAAGAAGTTTATGAATGAAGGAATGATTTTTAATAAAACGTACGAATGCTTTAACTGAAGTTTTGAAGTAAAAGAAGTGAATGTTGTGACACCCAGTATTTCAGGTCAACATAAATATTCATAATGGCACGTTCATATTTTATAGTTGTTAGAAATATTATCTTTGACATGGTTTTGTCAGGAGACTAGCAAAGAAACACGTGTCAAATTTTAGTAATTTTAGGAATTACTAGGAAATATACAATTATAACCCGCAATGTACGTTCGTTGGTGATTAACAAGATTTTTACAAATAAAGTATAGAAACACGTCTTAATATAAAAATATATGTATTGGTGACTAAAACTTTAAAAGTTGACTTAAAATGTTTATTACATGGCTCTAAGTTATTTTTATGTGTAAACATGTATGATTTAGTTAAAATAATAACCATGTCTGATTTAACTAATAAACTATTAAAACTAGTCAAGGTGCACAAAATATATGGTTTCTAATCTTAAAAGTTCCTACACCGAGTATTATATCACGGGATCAGCTACCGGGTTTACACCACCTAGGAACCAACCTAACTAGGACTTGGACTTCAACTAAGTGTTTGGACAAGACTCAACCCCCCCCCCTCTACCCCTTACGGCTGAGAACCACAAGTGGGGAAACCCACTTAGCAAAAATCATCAACTCTTTCATGATGGGTGTCAGAAGACCATGCTTTGTCAACTAGAGAAACAAGTTAAGATCATGTCACCATCTAGCTTCTCCAACACTTTACTCCACCATCCACTACTAATCATCTTGGAAAGATGTACACTCAACCTCCACCATCATTATTATGGTATGCAAACTTGTTCTTTCAACCATGATAACACTCAACCATCATATATATACCACTCAACTTAATACAAGATCACTTTCCAACTCTCCATCTATCTCTCTCTTGCTCTCGGCTTACACTAAACACACACTAGTTTGGAATCACCTACTGGAAATTCAAGAAGAAATCACCCTCTATCCCCCTCTTTCTCTCGGTTTTAACCAGCCCCAAAACCAAAAAGAATACCCAAAAATCCCGTAACTCAGCTTCTGCCAGATTTTTTGGCCAACTTTGCAAGACCATATCTCTTTCGTTCCTTGGTCAAATCAGTCCATTATTTTTCTAGAATGAATCTCTATGTTAACAGAGGTGAACCCAAGTGGAATCACTTGAATCCATGGAGTATTCGACCTCCAAACAGCCTACGCAAAAACGTCGCTCGATGCAGGTCAAGGCTGAATAGTTCTTCCCATTTTCCTGTTTTGAGGTACCTACATAACTCCAAATTTAGTAATTCTTTTTCACATCTCCTCTGGTTTCAATAAACTTGATTTTAGAAGAAAACCCCAAGTCATTTGGTCTTCTAAAACCATCTAAAAGTCTATTCTAAGTACGCCTAAAAATCTGAGTTTTCAAGAACAAAATAAAACATAAAAGTCTTGATGAGTTTTGGCTTTATTTCTTCATGAGTCATGTTTGAATACATATATTTATACACGTACATGTTCATACATAAAATATCAAACTAGAAGGACCATGGACAAGACAAGGACACATCAAATATAAATTACATATATATATACTATCACATAAAATAACACTTGGATGATGGTGTTCTTCATAAACCCTTCATTCCATTCATGTATTATGATGAAGGATACATGTTCGTGAAGTTATATGATCATGTGTGACTTACCTGACAAGACCCGAGGTAGTGTCCTATGATTCAAGAAGACATACGAACGATTATCATCAACATATGAATGTGAAAAGTGTTACTAAAAATATATGTTTATGGATAAAATTTGTGATATATATGTGTTGGTGTACGATTTTGGTTAAATAATGGAAATGTTCTAGGAATTAAAGATTAGTATCCTAATATGAACATTTGATATATGTACATGGAACATATGAAGAGATTCGGTTAAAAATAAATAATCACATGACATCGTGGAACATAAGTGAATATATTTTAAGTTGCTATAAAAATAATATTTATTTTTGGTACACTTAATAAGTCACCAATAGGGAAACATATTATTTTCTCAGAAAATATGTAAGCGTCTAGACGGGAATAATAATCACCAATGAGTCGTAAATAAAAACACTATTTTTACTAAACAAAGGCGTACTTAACGGGATTCGTTATGTCGGATGAACAACTTACGTATAAGACGGGTAGTCTTAACACATTAGTACCCTTGTGTGATTAGGGTACGGATAGACAGGAACTCTTAGCGCACTGTTATTTGATAGGATTTCATCGGACACAAGGTGAGTTCACGGCCGCCTTTCGCTTTTTAAAGTTTTGTAAACTGCGGGGGGGAGAAACATACTTACATTAAGTATTACAGTATTGTTTAATATATGTCGAAACATTGTTGTTTTATACAATTGGGAAAGCATTGCAAACATTTTTATATGATAACAAGGAAACAAGACAATAACAG
Organism: Smallanthus sonchifolius; assembly: GCA_023525975.1. Taxonomy (NCBI): domain Eukaryota; kingdom Viridiplantae; phylum Streptophyta; class Magnoliopsida; order Asterales; family Asteraceae; genus Smallanthus; species Smallanthus sonchifolius. Next base: position 34,943,320 of record CM042045.1, read on the forward strand.
TATGGCATACATGGTGAACAATATAGCGCTTAAAGTCCCCGGAATAAAAACTTAGTAACCATTAGCTATGGACTTAGCCCGGGATTCTATGGATAGTACTATTGGGGGTGACGCTCCCGGTCATGGTTAGTCGCGCTAACCAGGGGTCCAAATGGCCGAATGACCGCATATATTACTCGCAGAAAGGCGAGAAGGGGCATTAAATTGTTGGGGTTTGGTTACTGTTTCATGTATGGACATAGGTATTTGTAAGCCTAGCTAGCTTACGAATGGATCAATAACACTTGTTTCATTTATCATATGCGTTTAGAATCATTTGTACTTATTTATGACGGTAACGTCATGGGCAATGTTTTCGGGTAAAACTACTTATCTTATGACGGTTAAGTCATGGACATATTTTCAAAGGAAAACTACTTATTTTATGACGGTTAAGTCATGTATATGTTTTCAAAGGAAAACTACTTATTTTATGAAGGTAAAGTCATGGACATGTTTTCAAAGGAAAACTACTTATTTTATGACGGTAAAGTCATGGGCATGTTTTCAAAGGAAAACTACTTATTTGATGACGGTTAAGTCATGTATATGTTTTCAAAGGAAAACTACTTATTTTATGACGGTTAAGTCATGGGCATGTTTTCAAAGGAAAACTATGTAACATACCATAAATAAAACGATAGTTAAAATGACGAAATAAACGAACGAGGCATGTCGGGTCAGGTCGGATGGGTCGGCGGGCTGGAAGGGGAGCCTCCCCTATAAATAGCTTAGACCTCCACCCATTCCTCTCATTTGCAACTTCTAGAGAGAGAAACCGTAGAGAGAGAAAGTTGGCGGATCGACCCGATATTTGAGAAGTGTGTTGCACCAGAGCTCGTGAGAAGAACCTCCGGACCAGAAGCTCGATTCAGGTAACGATCCGACCTAAATATGAGTTTTAGTTCGTTTTTGGGTTTTTCGGGTTTTGGGTGAAAATGTAACATTTTAACGGTTGAAACTGAAGGATAAACATAGATTTGAGTTCCTTAATGGAAAACGAACGTTTTGGATGCAAACAGGTTCGAGATCTGGACGAGATCAGACCTGAATGCGAAAGTTAGGGTTTTGCGAAGAAACAGGTCGTGCGCACTTACCAAGTGCGCACGGAGCAGGTCCTGCGTACTTATCAAGTACGCAGGGAGAGGGGTCTGCGCACTTGCTAAGTGCGCAGGCAGCAGGGTCTGCGCACTTGCTAAGTGCGCAGGCATCAGGCTGATTAGGTAAAGTCGGTATGTTTAGAAGGTTAAACCGTTATAGTCGGGATTTGGTCTGATGTATATTTAACTAATCAATTCAGATCGGAAGTGACGTAGTGGGACCTTTGTTTAGGGCAACCCGGATTAGCTTATCAGGTGAGTTCTAGAAGCCCTCTTTTAAATGTTTTATATAATGTTTTCGGGCTGGTGTGCATACATATGAAATGATGTTTTTACGAAACGATGTTTATGAAACTATGTTTATAAAATGATGCTTATGAAACTATGTTTACAAAATGAAATGATTGGAATGAACGGTTTATGGAAAGAGAGTTATGAACGGAATGTTTACGAACGAAATGTTTATAAAGAAATGGTTTAAACTAAAGGTAAAGGGTTTTGAAAATGAATGAAAGGTTTTATGAAAAGAAAAGAAAAAGGGCAAAGGTTTAAAGAAGTCATTACAAATCTAATCTTTTGAGTGAATGGAATTGACGAATGAAGTCTGGGAATGCAATTCCCAGCCTTGTGGTAGATTATGGACAGTGAGCCATAGTTGCCATAAGAGCAACAGGGGCAGTGTCTTGGTGGCCTGCCAATGGTTTGATGTTGTACAACTGGTAAGGGGGTAACGACGGTTTCTCGGGTGATGACGATCATCCTAAGGGAAAGAGGTAATGCGAAATCAATGACGGCGATACGTGACGGTTGATTCCTAAAGGAAAGATGCGTGTTGGACAATGACGGCGATACTTAACGGTTGACCCCACGTATTGAATTGGGAAATCAATGACAGCGATACGTAACGGTTGATTCCCAAAGGAAAGATGCGTGTTGGGCAATGACGGCGATACGTAACGGTTGACCCCACGTATTGAATGGTTGTGGCAATGACGGCGATACGTAGCGGTTGCCCACAACATCAAAGGTTCCTTCGGGGACACAGAGACGCTTAAAGAAAGATACAGATTGTAGATAGTAATGTATGACTTAAATGAATGTTTAATGTTTTAAACAAATGATTCGTTCAATTTGTTTATGACGAGGAAAAATGTTTGAAGGTTTTTCAATGATGAATGAAAGGCCCTGTTTTTCGTATACGTGAAGTTAAACCCTAATGAATGTTTTGAATGATGAACCATTTCTTAAATCGAATGAAAACTAGAACTCACCAGCGTAGCTGACTTTTTAGTATGCACATTCAGGTTAAGGCAGGTATGGATGATGGACGGTGATGCTTGGCAAGCGAGAAGAGTTACCCGGTGGATCATGAAGACTGGCATCCCGTTATGATTAGATTATGATATGTTTATGTAATAGAATATGTTACGCTTTCGTTGTTAAACAATGTAATGATTATGTTTTATTGAAGTATTTTCCGCTGTGTTATTTGATAATCAAGTTTAAGAACTGTTTGTGAATGAGTAAATCCAACAAGTGAGGCCTCCCGGGTTTGGGGCCTTAGAAGTTGGTATCAGAGCAATAGTTTGAGAGATTCGGACACTCCCAGTGTCTGAACTTAAACTGTGAATGGGACCGAAAGCGGATGCCAGTACAGGTAACTCGAGCCACAGCATCAGGTATGAAAAGTAGAGTGTGTGTATGTAGTATGCCTTAGAAAGGGTTAGGAAAGGACTTGTGTTCTGATGGAATCACAAAGGTGGTAAAATAGAAATCAAATGGTAGTGTAATGGTTAATTGCAGATGGCCAGTGTATATTAACATCTTACAGTACTTGTTGAATTTTATTTGTTAACTAGCGTGATGACATTGGATTCCTTGTCTTATAGAACGGAATGGCGGGACGAAAGAACGGAAGAGTGGTGGGGGCCGTACCGGTGGTCCTACCGGCGGTCGAAATGGTGGGCGTGGCAGGACCCCTGCGCCAAGAGTATAGTGAAGAAGGAAGTGTTCGCACTGAACCGGCGGTTAGTGTGCATGAAACTGAGCAGACACTGGTTGAAGAACAACCTTTCACTTTTGAACCAGAAGTGAGAGCAGCTATAGCTCGAAATTTCACCGAGTTGATGAAGACTTCTCTGCCAGGTCTGTTAGCTGAGGCATTGAACAAGGTTAATGGGGAAAGTGGGTCTAACACGGCGGTTAATACCCCGAACACTGAGGCAATCAACGCACCGCTTAACCGTGATTGCGACTATAAGTCCTTCAATGCATGTGACCCGCCAGTCTTGACTGGAAAGAAAGACGCGGTAGCTACGTTTGATTGGATGATTCTTATGGAGGCTGCCATTCGTCTGAGCGAATGTCGAACGGATCAAGTTTAAAAATTTGCTGCTAACTCCTTGAGAGAGGAAGCATCCCATTGGTGGGAAGGTGTACGTCAAGAGAAAGGGAGTGAGGTTGTGGATGCGATGATGTGGGCTGACTTGAAAACTTTGGTGATCAAGAATTTCTGCCCAAGGAAGGAGATTGAGAAGGTAGAGAGGGAATTTCTGGGTTTGAAGGCCGGGAGCATGACGCACCGGCAATACACAACCCGATTCAATGAACTGGCACGTCTGGTGCCACACCTTATCACGACTGAGGAAAGAAAGATTTCTTGTTACATACAAGGGCTGCCGGACCAGGTCCGCACCTATGTTAAGGCAAACGCCCCTACTACCTGTGATTCGGTAGTAGAACTGAGCGGCGTGGTATTTGATGATCTGGCGCTGAATGTCGTCGCCATTGAGGAACCGAAGTAGAGACCGAGCTTCTCAAACAAGCGAACTGGTGGAAAGATGTTTGGGACTTGTGATAAGAGGGCTCGGGTAGATGAGCCGACAGTTTGTAAGAAGTGTGGAAGAGAGCATACTGGTGAATGTAGACTGGGATCTAACTTTTGCTTCAAGTGTGGCAAGACTGGGCACTACTCCCGTGAGTGCCCACAACACTTCAAGTGCTATAATTGTGGGGATGCCGGTCATTTGAGTAGGGAATGCGCGAAACCGAGAATGTGTGAAGCCGGGAAAGGGAAAGGCCCTGAAAGGAAAGAAGAGAGGCCCCGAGCAAAGACTCGTGCGTACGCACTGACGCAAGACCAAGCCAGGGCAGACCCCGACGTGGCGTCAGGTACGTTCATCCTTGACAACACTTTTGTTTCTGTGTTATTTGATTCGGGTACCAGTAAGAGTTTTATATCTGCGACTTTCTGTAAACGAGTGAAGTACACTGTCAGTAAACTAGAAAGGGCTTTTAGCGTAGAAACCGCTGAGGGAAGAACTGCGAGAGTGACCGATGTAATTGACAACTCCACGATAAAACTAGAAGGTCATAGGTTCCCTGTCAGGTTGTTTGTCATGGTTTTGGGTGGGTTCGACGTCGTGTTAGGTATGGATTGGCTAACTGCCAATGAAGCACAAATTATTTGCAAACGAAAGATAATCCGACTCAAGGCTCCGGACGGTAGCAAAGTCGAGGTTCTTGGAGATCGTGACGCCCCGATGCCAAACGTCATCTCGATGATTTGGGCAGCAGATTACTAGAGGCGCGGATGCGAGGCTTATCTGGTGTACGTAATTGACGAGTGTAACGAAGTGAAGGAGCTAGACGATGTACCCGTGGTACGCGAGTACCCGGAGGTGTTTCCAGAGGATTTGCCTGGGATACCACCCGACAGAGAGATTGAATTTCGAATCGACTTAGTACCAGATGCCCAGCCCGTGGCTAAGGCTCCATATCGACTAGCACCAGTGGAGATGAAAGAATTAATGGCACAACTAGACGAGTTACTTGAGAAAGGATTTATCCAACCGAGCATCTCACCGTGGAGTGCTCCGGTGTTGTTTGTGTAGAAGAAAGACGGTTCGATGAGAATGTGTATTGATTATCGCGAGTTGAACAAACGTACGATGAAGAACAAGTACCTTTTACCAAGGATCGACGACCTGTTCGATCAATTACAGGCGCAAGTTGGTTCTCAAAAATCAACCTTCGATCCGGGTACCATTAGTTGAAGGTGAGGGAAGAAGACATACCAAAAACCGCATTTCGCACGCGTTATGGACATTTCGAGTTTCGCGTGATGTCTTTTGGATTGACGAACGCCCCCGCAGCGTTCATGGATTTGATGAATAGGGTTTGTCGATCGATGCTGGACCGATCGGTAATTGTGTTCATCGATGATATCCTCATCTACTCCAAGAATGAGAGTGATCACGCATGTCACTTAAAGGAGGTGTTGGAGGCTCTGAAGAAGGAAAAGTTGTATGCTAAGTTCTCCAAATGCGCGTTCTGGCTTAGGGAAGTCCAATTCCTAGGTCACGTCATTAACCCGAACGGCATTATGGTTGACCCAGCAAAGATAGTGACGGTAAAGGAATGGAATATTCCTAAGACGCCAACTGAAATCCGTAGTTTCTTGGGATTGGCAGGCTACTATCGGATATTCATCCAGGATTTCTCGAAAATAGCTACGCCGTTGACAAAGTTGACTCGGAAAGAGGTTAAGTATGAAGGGGGTTCGACCCAATATGAGGCGTTTAATTAATTGAAGAAGAGGCTAACCCAAGCTCCAGTCTTGGCCCTTCCCGAGGGCAATGAAGACCTAGTAGTGTACTCTGACGCTTCGGGTCAGGGATTGAGATGCGTGTTGATGCAACGCGGGAGAGTGATCGCGTATTCATCACGACAGTTAAGGATTCACGAAGCTAATTATCCAACCCACGATTTGGAACTTGCTGCTGTCGTATTCGCATTAAAAATCCGGAGGCACTACCTGTACGGGGTGAAGTTTACTATTTACTCTGACCACAAAAGTTTGAAGTACTTCTTCGAACAAAAGGAACTTAATATGAGGCAGAGGCGATGGTTGGAACTGTTGAAAGATTATGATTGTGAAATAATATACCATCCTGGAAAGGCAAACGTGGTGCCTGACGCTCTAAGCCGAAAGGATGTGCCTGCTCTTATTAGAGTGAAAGCTTGCCAGTTAGTGGTAACATCAGATGTGATGAGAGAAATCGAAAAGGCTCAAGATGAAGCACTTAAAAAAGAAAACATAAAGAAGGAAAGGATGGTTGGCCAACAGGACAAGTTGGAATATAACACCCTTGGTGTTAGGACATGTTTTGGACGGGTATGGATACCTATGGGTGGCGAGCTTAGAACCAAAATCTTGGATGAGGCTCATAAGTCTCGGTACTCTATCCATCCTAGTACCAATAAAATGTACCAAGATCTAAGGAAGGAATACCGGTGGCCAGGAATGAAGCATGAAATGACAAAGTATGTAAGCAAGTTCTTGACTTGCTCACAAGTAAAGGCCGAACACCAGAAACCGTATGGAAAGATTCAACCACTTGATATACCGGAATGGAAGTGGGAACACATTACCATGGACTTCATAACCAAGCTACCTCGCACAGCTAAAGGTCATGACACCATTTGGGTAATTGTGGACCGTTTAACGAAGACTGCTCATTTCCTACCTATTCGCGAGACGTTCTCATCGGAAAGGTTAGCGGAAGTATTTATTAACGAAGTAGTAGCACGGCATGGGATGCCTTTGACAATCGTATCTGACCGAGACACACGATTCACATCGAGGTTCTGGAAGAGATTTCACGAGGCGATGGGCACGAGGCTTAATATCAGCACGGCATACCACCCACAAACGGATGGTCAGTCCGAAAGGACCATTCAGACATTAGAGGATATGCTTCATGCTTGCATTATCGATTTTGGGGGCAGTTGGGACAGTCATCTGCCGTTAGCCGAATTTTCATACAACAATAGTCATCACACGACTATAGGCATGCCGCCTTACGAAATGTTGTATGGGAGGAGATGCAGGACCCCGATATGTTGGGGTGAGATTGGACAAAAGGAATCAGGGAGTCTTGAAGTAGTAAGAGAAACGTCAGAAAGGTTTGATCAAATCAAAGCACGAATGAAGGCCGCACAAGATCATCAGAAATCCTATGCTGACAAACGACGAAGGCCTATTGAGTTTGATGTTGGGGACAGAGTAATGTTGAAAGTGTCACCCTGGAAGGGAATCATACGATTCAGGAAGAGAGGAAAGTTAAGTCCGAGGTTTGTCGGACCATTCAGCATAATTGAACGGGTTGGTAAAGTCATGGGCATGTTTTTAAAGGAAAACTACTTATTTGATGACGGTTAAGTCATGTATATGTTTTCAAAGGAAAACTACTTATTTTATGACGGTGAAGTCATGGGCATGTTTTCAAAGGAAAACTATGTAACATACCAAAAATAAAACGACAGTTAAAATGACGAAATAAACGAACGAGGCATGTCGGGTCGGGTCGGATGGGTCGGCGGGCTGGAAGGGGAGCCTACCCTATAAATAGCTTAGACCTCCACCCATTCCTCTCATTTGCAACTTCTAGAGAGAGAAACCGTAGAGAGAGAAAGTTGGCGGATCGACCCGATATTTGAGAAGTGTGTTGCTCCAGAGCTCGTGAGAAGAACCTCCAGACCAGAAGCTCGATTCAGGTAACGATCCGACCTAAATCTGAGTTTTAGTTCATTTTTGGGTTTTTCGGGTTTTGGAAGAAAATGTCACACCCCGACCGATGGCGGAATCATCGAGGCGGACAATGGAATGATTGTTCAAAAGCACATGATAACTAAAGGTTGCATAATTCATTAATTAAATTTAAAGACAACAAGTTCCAAATACAATATATTTCAAATAACCTAGTCTAGTTCAAAACATTAATTTATTTAACTAGGTCCATAGTTCCTAAGTGGAGAGATCTTCGGCAAGCAGTCACATATCTAAACCTGAAACATTATTTAAATCAAGTGTCAACTAAAAAGTTGGTGAGTACATAGGTTTAGTAAATCCGGTAAATAGTAGTCGTAAATCATTTTTGCAACTCATTGTTTATCTTGTCAAACATAGTATGTAGGATGTAACAATTATTTAATCACAACTCAAACCGAGTTTGACGCGCGTGAACAGAGCACAACAGCTAAGTCTGGTATGTTTGAATATAGTTACCCACTATATCCGATATGATTGAATATAACACGCGGTTATATCCGAGTATGCAGTAATAAACACCCTAACCCGGTGGGCTGGTCAGGCACAATAGATCTATCAATATTACAGTTGGTTGTCTTGTGTTTAAATGTATGTGCATCCAAAGAATAAGCATATAGTCTCATGTATAACACGTACAAACAATGTGAGTAGCATGTATAATGTTTCACCCCAAAACGTATGAAAATGTAAAATAGGGGCTATGTAACTCACCTTGCAAGCGGGTATTTTTCCACGCGTGTAGGTGATAAAGATGTTGAAGTCTACGCACGTTGAAACCCTATGTAGATAAATGGGTATCATTGTATGTTTACATGTGCGTGTTAGTATTCAATTGTGTATAAGTTTATGATAGCATTCCTCAGTGGTATTAGCATAGAAGCTGGTCCCGATTTACTTGAAATTACTGATTTGATCAAAACTGTTTATAGATGTGACAGGTATCGAAACTATGTTCAATCGAAACTATGTTCAAGTATTGAAACTATGTTCAAGTATCGAAACTATGTTCAAGTATCAAAACTATGTTCAAGTATCGAAACTATGTCCAAGTATCGAAACTATGTTCAAGTATCGAAACTATGTTCAAGTATCGAAACTATGTTCAAGTATCGAAACTATGTCCAAGTATCGAAACTATGTCCAAGTATCGAAACTATGTTCAAGTATCGAAACTATGTTCAATCGAAACTACTAGTTTCGATTGACCACAGAACTGTTGAAACTACCATCTATTGAAACTATTAGTTTCGATCGACCATTTACTCAATCGAAACTAAGTAGTTTCGATGGCCCAGACTTTAGCAAATAAAACAGTAACATTAATTTGTCCGGAAATCGATGGTTTGGAGTTGTGACTTCGAGTGGTTCAGTTTGTCTTATGATAACAGAAGGTAAAGAAACGAAGTTGAGGATTCTTACGTGGTCGTGAAGGGTCTGGTCGGCAGAGTCTTAAATCCGAGAATGTCCAAAATGAGAATCGAGCTTCTGGATGGGATTAGCCTCTACAACCTTGGTCACAGCTTTACACAGAGATGGCGATTGTAATGGTGTCTTCAATTTGGAGAGAGGTTGGGTGGAGGAGGGGTAGCGAGCTCGTGCAGGCGCGGTAATGGTTTTTTTATAGCCGAGCTCGATCCTGTTAATGAGACAAGCAATTGAGCATGTCCCGACACTCGTCTGGACGAGACGAAGCTGTCGAGCCATCTTGCAGGTGTGGGGGTTGACTGTCGGGGCCGAATTTGTGGCGTGGGTTTTCGATCACAAACACGATCGAACTTTCTGTATGTCGGGGAGACCAATTGGTCGGGGGCTATTGTTCGCGTGGGGACGACGAAGCCAGGGGTGCCTTTAGCGGCTGTCAAGGTGCAGGGTACAGCCCTGTCGGTGGCTTCGCCGGAGAAAGCTTTGGACCGCCGGACAATGTAGGGGGTGACCGGATAAACGATTTGAGAATTGGCAGTTTTAGTCCCTGGAGTTTGGTTTGACTTAAATTAGCCCTTGAAATAAATACGGATGAGTCCTTGTAGTTTTATTTGTACAGAAATAGTCCCTTAACTGATTTTAGCTTACAATCTTTTAGTTTGAAAAGTTTCAAAACAACCCCTTATCTTTTATAAAAATAATTAATTTAATTTATTTTAAATTTTCGAATATATTTTATAAACTTATATTATTATTATTGTTAAATAATTTTTATAAAAGTTAGTTATCTTATTTTAAACAGGTTATTTTATTAAATATGGAACTTTTAAATTAGATTTTTATATAGAAATTGTATATAAGTTTTAAAGCTTGTAAAATCTTAATTAATTCAAATCCGTAAAAATAAAAATAAAAATATTTAATTTGAGAATGATTACATGATAAACATTTTACAAGTGCGCGATCGAAAATCCGAAATGTCACAGTCTCCCCATGTTAGAGGAATTTCGCCCCGAAATTCAACTAATGGAGGCTATGAAAAGAGATGCGGATACTTGGTCTTCATTTGGTCTTCACGCTCCCAAGTGAACTCGGGTCCACGTTTAGACTCCCAACGGACCTTGACAATGGGGATGCGGCTACGCTTGAGTTTCTTGACTTCTCGGTCCATGATTTTCACGGGTTTCTCAACAAAGTGCATTTTCTTGTCAATGCGCACTTCATCAAGCAGGATGTGGAGATTCTTGTCGGCTAGACACTTTTTCAAATTAGATACATGAAAAGTCGGATGAACGTTGATGAGTTCTGAAGGAAGATCGAGTTTGTAGGCCACTTTTCCTACCCTTTCGAGTATCTTGAATGGACCCACATATCGAGGTGCAAGTTTTCCTTTCTTTCCAAATCGGACTATGCCCTTCCAAGGTGATACCTTTAGGAGGACCATATCCCCAACTTGAAATTCCAAGGGTTTTCGTCTTTTATCGGCATAGCTCTTTTGCCGACTCCTTGCTACTCGAATGTTGTCACGAATAAGAAAGATTTTATCGGTGGTCTCTTGGATAAGCTCGGGACCGGTGATTTGTGCTTCACCAATTTCGTTCCAACAAATCGGTGAACGACATTTTCGTCCATAAAGAGCTTCGAATGGCGCCATGTTAATACTTGTGTGGTAGCTGTTGTTGTAGGAAAATTCGATCAGTGGTAGGTGAGAATTCCAATTGCCACCAAAGTCAATGACACAAGCTCTAAGCATATCCTCGAGAGTTTGGATTGTTCGCTCAGTTTGAGGATGGTAAGCCGTACTTAAATCCAAACGAGTACCAAGTGCTGATTGCAATGATTGCCAAAATCGGGAAGTAAAACGCGAATCCCGATCGGAGATGATGTTCAAATGGATTCCGTGACGACTTACGATCTCATCAATATAGATCCGAGCCAATTTCTCAACTCGATAGTCCTCACGAATAGGCAAGAAATGAGCAGACTTTGTAAGTCGGTCGATAATAACCCAGATACTATCGTGCCCACTAGAAGTGCGTGGGAGTTTGGTGATGAAGTCCATAGCAAGGTTTTCCCACTTCCACATGAGAATTTCAGGTTGTTCGAGGAGTCCGGAAGGCTTCTGGTGTTCGGCCTTCACTTTAGAACAAGTTAGGCATTTTGCCACAAAGAGGGCAATATCCTTTTTCATGCCGGGCCACCAATATTGCTGACGGAGACCCACGTACATCTTATCAGCTCCAGGATGTACCGAATATCGAGTTTTGTGGGACTCGTTCATCAAAAATATACGGAGATCGTCGCGATCGGGAACCCAGATACGGTCCAAGTAATATAATAGACCGTTGGCTTTGGTTTCTAGCAAGAGTTCTATGCCACACGCCATCTCTTGATACATGTTTCCCTCGGTAATCGAGGTGTGTTGTGCTTTGAGAATACGGGCTTGGATATCGTTATGAATATGTACACTATGAAGCATGATACGTTCTTTACGACTCAAGGCGTCGGCTACAACGTTTGCTTTGCCGGGGTGGTAGCGGATCTCGCAGTCGTAGTCGTTTTAGAAGTTCAACCCATCGTCGTTGCCTCATATTAAGCTCTTTTTGATTGAAAATATGTTGGAGGCTTTTGTGGTCGGTGAAAACCACGCATTTGGTGCCATATAGATAGTGTCTCCAAATTTTCAAGGCGAAAACGACAGCACCAAGCTCGAGATCATGGGTCGTATAGTTCTTCTCATGGACTTTGAGTTGACGTGATGCGTATGCAATTACTTGACCTCGTTGCATAAGAACACAACCAAGACCTTGGTTGGATGCATCACAATAAACGACAAAGTCGTCATTACCACTAGGAAGAGTTAGAATAGGAGCATTGCAGAGCTTGTGCTTTAGAGTTTGGAAAGCTTCCTCTTGCTTGGGTCCCCACTTGTAGTGTTTACTTTTGTGAGTCAAGGCAGTGAGCGGGACCGCAATCTTGGAGAAATTTAAGATGAAACGACGATAGCAACCTGCTAGTCCAAGGAATGAACGAATCTCGGTAGGAGTCTTAGGTGTACTCCAATTCTTTACCGCTTTGATTTTTGCCGGGTCCACATGAATCCCTTTATCGTTGACTATGTGTCCCAAAAATTGAACCTCTTTTAGCCAGAATTCACACTTGGAGAGCTTGGCGTATAGTTGTTCTTTCTTTAAGAGTTCTAAGATCAAACGAAGATGTCGTTCATGTTCTGCTTTCGTTTAAGAATAGATGAGGATGTCATCAATGAAAACGATCACGAACTTGTCCAAATAAGGTTTGCATACACGGTTCATGAGGTCCATGAAGACCGCAGGTGCATTAGTCAAACCGAATGGCATGACCACGAACTCGTAGTGACCGTACCTAGTTCGAAAGGCAGTCTTCGGAATGTCTTCATCGAGAACACGAAGTTGATGGTATCCGGAACGAAGGTCAATCTTGGAGAAACATGTTGAACCTTGAAGTTGATCGAAAAGATCGTCGATACGGGGTAAAGGATATCGGTTCTTAATTGTAAGCTTGTTGAGTTCATGATAATCGATGCACATTCGAAACGATCCATCCTTTTTCTTTACGAACAGCACGGGAGCGCCCCAAGGTGAATGGCTCGGGCGGATGAATCCTTTGGATCAGAGTTCTTGTAATTGACTTGCGAGCTCTTGCATCTCGGAAGGTGCAAGGCGATAGGGAGCTTTTGCCACGGGAGTTGCTCCGGGCACAAGGTCAATACGAAACTCTACTTGTCTAGAAGGAGGAAGACCGGGTAAATCCTCGGGGAATACCTCGGGAAAGTCTCGAATGATCGGAATATCTTGCAATTTCTTACCCTTGTCTTTCGTGTCAACCACGTGGGCCAAGAAAGCAACGTACTTCTTCCGCAAGTACTTTTGTGCTAATGTGCAAGACATGAGTTGAAGACCACTACACGGCTTTTCACCGAATATAACTAACGTGTCACCCGAAGGGAGAGGTATACGAATGCACTTTTCGTAGCAAATAACATCGGCATGGTGTTTGGATAACCAGTCCATGCCAATTATAATGTCGAAACTTCCCAATTGCATTGGAAGGAGATCAACGGAGAATTCATGACTATTAAGCTCGAAATTGCAGTTGCGGATAACAGAATTTATGGTAATAGATTTTCCGTTTTCTATCTCCACGGAATAAGAATTGTCAAGTTTCGTTCTTTGTTTAGTAAGTTGAGATTCAAAAGCAAGAGACACAAAACTCCTATCGGCACCGGTATCAAATAAAATGGATGCATAATGATTGTTCACGAGAAACGTACCGTTTATCACGTCGTTGTTTGCTTGAGCCTCATTAGCGTTTATGTTAAACGCTCGTCCTTGAGGACCATCTTGATGATGAAGTTTTGGACATCGGTCACGGAAGTGGTTTGGGTCTCCACATTCGTAACATGCCCGACCATCGAGAAGTGCCGGTATATTGGGCGGTTGGCTGGAGCAGCTTGATGGACGGGAGGACGGGTAAGGCAAGCAGTGACCACGTGTCCATATCGTCCGCAGCTTGAACACAATCGGCATGGTAAGTTGGCAGGATAATGGTACTTGCAGGTCTGGCATTGGGGATTTGGGCCCTGATAAGTTTTCGGGTTTTGACCCAAAGGGGCCGCTTGAATAGCAGGTACAGCGGGAGTTATGGCTGCGAAGTTTCGACCCTTTCGTTTCTTGTTGCGGTTAGAAGACTCGGGTTTTACATCTTTGACGGCCGCAAGAGTAGAAACAACCTTCTTGGAACCCTTTCTTGTTAAGGTTTCGGCTTTGACATGGTTGTCGGATAGTGTAGCAGCTAGACGGATAGCAGCTTCAAGTGTAGGAGGGTTGCTTCCTAGCATAACATCTTGAATTTGCATAGGCAGGCCGCCTATGTATTTTTCAATCCCCCGAGCAAGGGGAGTGATCATATGAGGCACCAGCAGACTTAGTTCTTGAAACCGAGTGGTGTAGGCCAGATTATCCCCGCTGTCCTGGGAAAGATCCCAAAACTCAGCCTCGAGCTTCCTCATTTCATTCCGAGGACAGAATTCATCAGTCATGGCCTTCTTCAGATCATCCCATGATAAGGATGTAGCAACCTCAGCACCTCGGGTGCGTTTCTCACCGTTCCACCAGGTGAGGGCTCTCTTTTGGAGTACACTTGTGGCATAACGAACCCGAAGATTATCAGGACAGTCGCTGTTTAGGAATGTGCTTTCCATGCTTTCATACCATTGAAGTAGGCCGGTAACACCTTCAGTCCTGAAGAATTTTGTAGGATTGCACGAGTTAAAGTGCTTAAACGTGCAGTGAGGCGGGTTGGTACCACCGTTTCCTTGGATGTTGTGAGACCCATCACTGTTGTTATTGGCTTAGGTCATTTGCCCCACCAGTTGGGCAAGGAGAGTAGCAAGATCCGGGTTGGAAGTGCTAGATTTTGCACGTCGAGGAGGCATTCTAACACCAAAAGACAATGATATTTTAGATAAGATGGATATATATGAGTTATAGCGGGAAATAATGTAAGCAGAAAACGGGATTCATCATGACGCGTGCCAGTGCATGTGTATTTATTCAAAGTTGATGGGGAAAACTAAGCCATCTATTCCGGATAGAACATGATGTTATAGATCATTATTCGCGTAATAGGAATTGCCAGGACTTGCATGCACTACAAATCGTTATTACGTGTGCACCCGTAATAATGATTTGTTTTGCATGTTCGTCTAGTTCTTCCCACCTTGCTATAATGTCCCCAAAATTCGAGTTTAAGTTCGGATTGTATCCTTGCGAATACATTGACTTATCAACGTTAAATAATTCCTCAAAGCTTTCAAGGAGACATGCTTTAGCCTATAGGTAAACACTCACTTCAGGAATTCCCAGGAAAGCATACGGGTCCGTTTATTTGGATTTATACGAAATGCTTTCCTAGACAGAAAACCCAATGTACAGGTGTCACCCTTCCAGATTGCACGTGTCCTTTACTGGTTTTAATAAATTAAGTCGTTGACGAGATTTTCAAGATTTTAATAGAATTGAGAGTTTATGTGTATAAAATGTGTAGGAATGTTGCAATTAATACGGATTAGGAAAGAGTATGGATAAAGATGGGTAGTGTATTTGTTTGCATAAGTTTGTTTGTCAAATATGTATGTAAAGTATGTATCATGTATCAAAGTCTTGTATGTATGTGTATAAGTCTCATGTACCAAACTCGGGAAAATTCAAATAATACCTAACTACAAATAATTCACATAGCAATTTATCATTTAGCACATAGCACATAGAAGGGAGTCCTAGGGTTATAGTCTAGGTCATTGTGTCTAATAACCTAATTCCCTATAACCATGGCTCTGATACCAATCTGTCACACCCCGACCGATGGCGGAATCATCGAGGCGGACAATGGAATGATTGTTCAAAAGCACATGATAACTAAAGGTTGCATAATTCATTAATTAAATTTAAAGACAACATGTTCCAAATACAATATATTTCAAATAACCTAGTCTAGTTCAAAACATTAATTTATTTAACTAGGTCCATAGTTCCTAAGTGGAGAGATCTTCGGCAAGCAGTCACATATCCAAACCTGAAACATTATTTAAATCAAGTGTCAACTAAAAAGTTGGTGAGTACATAGGTTTAGTAAATCCGGTAAATAGTAGTCGTAAATCGTTTTTGCAACTCATTGTTTATCTTGTCAAACATAGTATGTAGGATGTAACAATTATTTAATCACAATTCAAACCGAGTTTGACGCGCTTGAACAGAGCACAACAGCTAAGTCCAGTATGTTTGAATATAGTTACCCACTATATCCGATATGATTGAATATAACACGCGGTTATATCCGAGTATGCAGTAATAAACACCCTAACCGGGTGGGCTGGTCAGGCACAATAGATCTATCAATATTACAGTTGGTTGTCTTGTGTTTAAATGTATGTACATCCAAAGAATAAGCATATAGTCTCATGTATAACACGTACAAACAATGTGAGTAGCATGTATAATGTTTCACCCCAAAACGTATGAAAATGTAAAATAGGGGCTATGTAACTCACCTTGCAAGCGGGTATTTTTCCACGCGTGTAGGTGATAAAGATGTTGAAGTCTAAGCACGTTGAAACCCTATGTAGATAAATGGGTATCATTGTATGTTTACATGTGCGTATTAGTATTCAATTGTGTATAAGTTTATGATAGCATTCCTCACTGGTATTAGCATAGAAGCTGGTCCAGATTTACTTGAAATTACTGATTTGATCGAAACTGTTTTATAGATGTGACAGGTATCGAAACTATGTTCAATCGAAACTATGTTCAAGTATCGAAACTATGTTCAAGTATCGAAACTATGTTCAAGTATCGAAACTATGTTCAAGTATCGAAACTATGTTTAAGTAT
The DNA here is from genome assembly GCA_023525975.1 of Smallanthus sonchifolius. NCBI lineage: Eukaryota > Viridiplantae > Streptophyta > Magnoliopsida > Asterales > Asteraceae > Smallanthus > Smallanthus sonchifolius. The sequence goes on from CM042045.1 coordinate 34,959,927, forward strand.
CGAAACTATGTTCAAGTATCGAAACTATGTTCAAGTATCGAAACTATGTTCAAGTATCGAAACTATGTTCAAGTATCGAAACTATGTCCAAGTATCGAAACTATGTTCAATCGAAACTACTAGTTTCGATTGACCACAGAACTGTCGAAACTACCATCTATTGAAACTATTAGTTTCGATCGACCATTTACTCAATCGAAACTAAGTAGTTTCGTTGGCCCAGACTTTAGCAAATAAAACAGTAACATTAATTTGTCCGGAAATCGATGGTTTGGAGTTGTGACTTCGAGTGGTTCAGTTTGTCTTATGATAACAGAAGGTAAAGAAACGAAGTTGAGGATTCTTACGTGGTCGTGAAGGGTCTGGTCGGCAGAGTCTTAAATCCGAGAATGTCCAGAATGAGAATCGAGCTTCTGGATGGGATTAGCCTCTACAACCTTGGTCACAGCTTTACACAGAGATGGCCATTGTAATGGTGTCTTCAATTTGGAGTGAGATTGGGTGGAGGAGGGGTAGCGAGCTCGTGCAGGCGCGGTAATGGTTTTTTTTATAGTCGAGCTCGATCCTGATAATGAGACAAGCAATTGAGCATGTCCCGACACTCGTCTGGACGAGACGAAGCTGTCGAGCCATCTTGCAGGCGTGGGGGTTGACTGTCGAGGCCGAATTTGTGGCGTGGTTTTTCGGTCACAAACACGATCGAACTTTCTGTATGTCGGGAGACCAATTGGTCGGGGGCTATTGTTCGCGTGGGGACGACGAAGCCAGGGGTGCCTTTAGCGGCTGTCGAGGTGCAGGGTACAGCCCTATCGGTGGCTTCGCCGGAGAAAGCTTTGGACCGCCGGACAATGTAGGGGGTGACCGGATAAACGATTTGAGAATTGGCAGTTTTAGTCCCTGGAGTTTGGTTTGACTTAAATTAGCCCTTGAAATAAATACGGATGAGTCCTTGTAGTTTTATTTGTACAGAAATAGTCCCTTAACTGATTTTAGCTTACAATCTTTTAGTTTGAAAAGTTTCAAAACAACCCCTTATCTTTTATAAAAATAATTAATTTAATTTATTTTAAATTTTCAAATATATTTTATAAACTTATATTATTATTATTGTTATAAATAATTTTTATAAAAGTTAGTTATCTTATTTTAAACAGGTTATTTTATTAAATATGGAACTTTTAAATTAGATTTTTATATAAAAATTGTATATAAGTTTTAAAGCTTGTAAAATCTTAATTAATTCAAATCCGTAAAAATAAAAATAAAAATATTTAATTTGAGAATGATTACACGATAAACATTTTACAAGTGCGCGATCGAAAATCCGAAATGTCACAGAAAATGTAACATTTTAATGGATGAAACTGAATGATTAACATAGATTTGAGTTCCTTAATGGAAAATGAACGTTTTGGATGCAAACAGGTTCGAGATCTGGACGAGATCGTACCTGAATGCGAAAGTTAGGGTTTTGTGAAGAAACAGGTCGTGCGCACTTACCAAGTGCGCACGGAGCAGGTCCTGCGTACTTGATAAGTACGCAGAGAGGGGTCTGCGCACTTGCTAAGTGCGCAGGCAGCAGGGTCTGTGCACTTGCTAAGTGCGCAGGCATCAGGCTGATTAGGTAAAGTCGGTATGTTTAGAAGGTTAAACCGTTAGAGTCGGGATTTGGTCTGATGTGTATTTAACTAATCAATTCAGATCGGAAGTGACGTAGTGGGACCTTTGTTTAGGGCAACCAGGATTAGCTTATCTGGTGAGTTCTAGAAGCCCTCTTTTAAATGTTTTATATAATGTTTTCGGGCTGGTGTGCATACATATGAAATGATGTTTTTACGAAACGATGTTTATGAAACTATGTTTATAAAATGATGCTTATGAAACTATGTTTACGAAATGAAATGATTGGAATGAACGGTTTATGGAAAGAGAGTTATGAACGGAATGTTTACGAACGAAATGTTTATAAAGAAATGGTTTAAACTAAAGGTAAAGGGTTTTGAAAATGAATGAAAGGTTTTATGAAAAGAAAAGAAAAAGGGCAAAGGTTTAAAGAAGTCATTACAAATCTAATCTGTCTAGTGAATGGAATTGACGAATGAAGTCTGGGAATGCAATTCCCAGCCTTGTGGTAGATTATGGACAGTGAGCCATAGTTGCCATAAGAGCAACAGGGGCAGTGTCTTGGTGGCCTGCCAATGGTTTGATGTTGTACAACGGGTAAGGGGGTAACGACGGTTTCTCGGGTGATGACGATCATCCTAAGGGAAAGAGGTAATGCGAAATCAATGACGGCGATACGTGACGGTTGATTCCAAAAGGAAAGATGCGTGTTGGACAATGACGGCGATACGTAACGGTTGACCCCACGTATTGAATTGGGAAATCAATGACGGTGATACGTAACGGTTGATTCCCAAAGGAAATATGCGTGTTGGGCAATGACGGCGATACGTAACGGTTGACCCCACGTATTGAATGGTTGTGGCAATGACGGCGATACGTAGCGGTTGCCCACAACATCAAAGGTTCCTTCGGGGACACAGAGACACTTAAAGAAAGATACAGATTGTAGATAGTAATGTATGTCTTAAATGAATGTTTAATGTTTTAAACAAATGATCCGTTCAATTTGTTTATGACGAGGAAAAATGTTTGAAGGTTTTTCAATGATGAATGAAAGGCCCTATTTTTCTTATACGTTAAGTTAAACCCTAATGAATGTTTTGAATGATGAACCATTTCTTAAATCGAATGAAAACTAGAACTCACCAGCGTAGCTGACTTTTTAGTATGCACATTCAGGTTAAGGCAGGTATAGATGATGGACGGTGATGCTTGGCAAGCGAGAAGAGTTACTCGGTGGATCATGAAGACTGGCATCCCGTTATGATTAGACTATGATATGTTTATGTAATAGAATATGTTATGCTTCCGTTGTTAAACAATGTAATGATTATGTTTTATTGAAGTATTTTCTGCTGCGTTATTTGATAATCAAGTGTAAGAACTGTTTGTGAATGAGTAAATCCAATAAGTTAGGCCTCCAGGGTTTGGGGCCTTACAAGTTGGTATCAGAGCAATAGTTTGAGAGATTCGGACACTCCTAGTGTCTGAACTTAAACTGTGAATGGGACCGAAAGCGGATGCCAGTACGGGTAACTCGAACCACAGCATCAGGTATGAAAAGTAGAGTATGTGTATGTAGTATGCCTTAGAAAGGGTTAGGAAAGGACTTGTGTTCTGATGGAATCACAAAGGTGGTCAAATAGAAATCGAAAGGTAGTGTAATGGTTAATTGCAGATGGCCAGTGTATATTAACATCTTACAGTACTTGTTGAATTTTATTTGTTAACTAGCGTGATGACATTGGATTCCTTGTCTTATAGAACGGAATGGCGGGACGAAAGAACGGAAGAGTGGTGGGGGCCGTACCGGTGGTCGTACCGGCGGTCGAAATGGTGGGCGTGGCAGGACCCCTGCGCCAAGAGTATAGTGAAGAAGGAAGTGTTCACACTGAACCGGCGATTAGTGTGCATGAAACTGAGCAGACACTGGTTGAAGAACAACCTTTCACTTTTGAACCAGAAGTGAGAGCAGCTATAGCTCGAGAGTTCACCGAGTTGATGAAGACTTCTCTGCCAGGTCTGTTAGCTGAGGCATTGAAGAAGGTTAATGGGGAAGGTGGGTCTAACACGGCGGTTGATACCCCGAACACTGAGGCAATCAACGGACCGCTTAACCGTGGTTGCAACTATAAGTCCTTCAAGGCATGTGACCCGCCAGTCTTGACTGGGAAGAAAGACGCGGTAGCTACGTTTGATTGGGTGATTCGTGTGGAGGCTGCCATTCGTCTTAGCGAATGTCGAACGGATCAAGTTGTAAAATTTGCTGCTAACTCCTTGAGAGAGGAAGCATCCCATTAGTGGGAAGGTGTAAGTCAAGCGAAAGGGAGCGAGGTTGTGGATGCGATGATGTGGGCTGACTTGAAAACTTTGGTGATCAAGAATTTCTGCCCGAGGAAAGAGATTGAGAAGGTAGAGAGGGAATTTCTGGGCTTGAAGGCCGGGAGCATGACGCACCGGCAATACACAACCCGATTCAATGAACTGGCACGTCTGGTGCCACACCTTATCATGACTGAGGAAAGAAAGATTTCCTATTACATACAAGGGCTGCCGGACCAGGTCCGCACCTATGTTAAGGCAAACGCCCCTACTACCTGTGATTCGGTAGTAGAACTGAGCGGCGTGGTATTTGATGATCTGGCGCTGAATGTCGTCGCCATTGAGGAACCGAAGAAGAGACCGAGCTTCTCAAACAATCGAACTGGTGGAAAGATGTTTGGGACTCGTGATAAGAGGGCTCGGGTAGATGAGCCGACTGTTTGTAAGAAGTGTGGAAGAGAGCATACTGGTGAATGTAGACTGGGATCTAACTTGCGCTTCAAGTGTGGCAAGACCGGGCACTACTCCCGTGAGTGCCCACAACACTTCAAGTGCTATAATTGTGGGGATGCCGGTCATCTGAGTAGGGAATGCCCGAAACCGAGAATGGGTGAAGCCGGGAAAGGGAAAGGACCTGAAAGGAAAGAAGAGAGGCCCCGAGCAAAGACTCGTGCGTACGCACTGACGCAAGACCAAGCCGGGCAGACCCCGACGTGGCGTCAGGTACGTTCATCCTTGACAACACTTTTGTTTCTGTGTTATTTGATTCGGGTGCCAGTAAGAGTTTTATATCTGTGACTTTCTGTAAACGAGTGAAGTACACTATTAGTAAACTAGAAAGGGCTTTTAGCGTAGAAATCGCCGAGGGAAGAACTGCGAGAGTGACCGATGTAATTGACAACTCCACGATAAAAATAGAACGTCATAGGTTCCCTGTCAGGTGGTTTGTCATGGTTTTGGGTGGGTTCGACGTCGTGTTAGGTATGGATTGGCTAACTGCCAATGAAGCACAAATTATTTGCAAACGAAAGATAATCCGACTCAAGGCTCCGGATGGTAGAAAAGTCGAGGTTCTTGGAGATCGTGACGCCCTGATGCCAAACGTCATCTCGATGATTAAGACAGCAGATTACTTGAGGTGTGGATGCGAGGCTTATCTGGTGTACGTAATTGACGAGTGTAAGGAAGTGAAGGAGCTAGACGATGTACCCGTGGTACGCGAGTACCCGGAGGTGTTTTGTAGAGGATTTGCCTGGGATACCACCCGACAGAGAGATTGAATTTCGAATCGACTTAGTACCAGATGCCCAGCCCGTGGCTAAGGCTCCATATCGACTAGCACCAGTGGAGATGAAAGAATTAATGGCACAACTAGACGAGTTACTTGAGAAAGGATTTATCCAACCGAGCATCTCACCGTGGGGTGCTCCGGTTTTGTTTGTGAAGAAGAAAGACGGTTCGATGAGAATGTGTATTGATTATCGCGAGTTGAACAAATGTACGGTGAAGAACAAGTACCCTTTACCAAGGATCGACGACCTGTTCAATCAATTACAGGGCGCAAGTTGGTTCTCAAAAATCGACCTTCGATCCGGGTACCATCAGTTAAAGGTGAGGGAAGAAGACATACCGAAAACCGCATTTCGCACGCGTTATGGACATTTCGAGTTTCGCGTGATGTCTTTTGGATTGACGAACGCCCCCGCAGCGTTCATGGATTTGATGAATAGGGTTTGTCGACCGATGCTGGACCGATCGGTAATTGTGTTCATCGATGATATCCTCATCTACTCCAAGAATGAGGGTGATCACGCATGTCACTTAAAGGAGGTGTTGGAGGCTCTGAAGAAGGAAAAGTTGTATGCTAATTTCTCCAAATGCGCGTTCTGGCTTAGGGAAGTCCAATTCCTAGGTCACGTCATTAACCCGAACGGCATTATGGTTGACCCAGCAAAGATAGTGACGGTAAAGGAATGGAATATTCCTAAGACGCCAACTGAAATCCGCAGTTTCTTGGGATTGGCAGGCTACTATCGGAGATTCATCCAGGATTTCTCGAAAATAGCTTTGCCGTTGACAAAGTTGACTCGGAAAGAGGTTAAGTATGAATGGGGTTCGACCCAAGATGAGGCGTTTAAGGAATTGAAGAAGAGGCTAACCCAAGCTCCAGTCTTGGCCCTTCCCGAGGGCAATGAAGACCTAGTGGTGTACTCTGACGCTCCGGGTCAGGGATTGGGATGCGTGTTGATGCAACGCGGGAGAGTGATCGCGTATGCGTCACGACAGTTGAGGATTCACGAAGCTAATTATCCAACCCACGATTTGGAACTTGTTGCTGTCGTTCGCATTAAAAATCTGGAGGCATTACCTGTACGGGGTGAAGTTTACTATTTACTCCGACCATAAAAGTTTGAAGTACTTCTTCGAACAAAAGGAACTTAATATGAGGCAGGGGCGATGGTTGGAACTGTTGAAAGACTATGATTGTGAAATAATATACCATCCTGGAAAAGCAAACGTGGTGGCTGACGCTATAAGCCGAAAGGATGTGCCTGCTCCTATTAGAGTGAAAGCTTGCCAGTTAGTGGTAACATCAGATGTGATGAGAGAAATCGAAAAGGCTCAAGATGAGGCACTTAAAGTAGAAAACATAAAGAAGGAAAGGATGGTTGGCCAACAGGACAAGTTGGAATATAACACCCTTGGTGTTAGGACACGTTTTGGACGGGTATGGATACCTATGGGTGGCGAGCTTAGAACCAAAATCTTGGATGAGGCTCATAAGTCTCGGTACTCTATCCATCCTGGTACCAATAAAATGTACCAAGATCTAAGGAAGGAATACCGGTGGCCGGGAATGAAGCATGAAATGACAAAGTATGTAAGCAAGTGCTTGACTTGCTCACAAGTAAAGGCCGAACACCAGAAACCGTATGGAAAGATTCAACCACTTGATATACCGGAATGGAAGTGGGAACACATTACCATGGACTTCATAACCAAGCTACCTCGCACAGCTAAAGGTCATGACACCATTTGGGTAATTGTGGACCGTTTAACGAAGAGTGCTCATTTCCTACCTATTCGCGAGACGTTCTCGTCGGAAAGGTTAGCGGAAGTATTTATTAACGAAGTAGTAGCACGGCATGGGATGCCTTTGACATCGAGGTTCTGGAAGAGATTTCACGAGGCGATGGGCACGAGGCTTAATATCAGCACGGCATACCACCCATAAACGGATGGTCAGTCCGAAAGGACCATTCAGACATTAGAGGATATGCTTCGTGCTTGCATTATCGATTTTGGCGGCAATTGGGACAGTCATCTGCCGTTAGCCGAATTTTCATACAACAATAGTCATCACACGACTATAGGTATGCCGCCTTACGAAATGTTGTATGGGAGGAGATGCAGGACCCCGATTTGTTGGGGTGAGATTGGACAAAAGGAATTAGGGAGTCTTGAAGTAGTAAGAGAAACGTCAGAAAGGTTTGATCAAATCAAAGCACGAATGAAGGCCATACAAGATCGTCAGAAATCCTATGCGGACAAACGACGAAGGCCTATTGAGTTTGATGTTGGGGACAGCGTAATGTTGAAAGTGTCACCATGGAAGGGAATCATACGATTCAGGAAGAGAGGAAAGTTAAGTCCGAGGTTTGTCGGACCATTCAGGATAATGGCACGGGTTGGTGAAGTCGCTTATCGGCTAGAGTTGCCTGATGAGTTGAGTGGGATTCATCCTACCTTCCATGTATCACACTTGCGAAAGTGTTTGGCGGATGAATCAGCTCACGTACCACTTACTGACATTGAGGTCGACAACAGCCTTAATTACATCGAAGAACCCGTGGCCATCTTAGATAGAAAGGAGAAGCGTTTGCGTAATAAGATTATCCAATTGGTTAAAGTCCAATGGAAACATCGAAAGGGATCGGAAGCCACTTGGGAAATGGAGAAGGAAATGAGGGAGTCGTACCCTCATCTATTTGACTTATGATAGGTTTCGGGGACGAAACCTATTGTAAGGGGGGTAGACTTGTAACATCCCAAAAATAAAACGACAGTTAAAATGATGAAATAAACGAACGAGGCATGTCGGGTCGGGTCGGATGGGTCGGCGGGCTGGAAGGGGAGCCTCCCCTATAAATAGCTTAGACCTCCACCCATTCCTCTCATTTGCAACTTCTAGAGAGAGAAACCGTAGAGAGAGAAACCGTAGAGAGAGAAAGTTGGCGGATCGACCCGAGATTTGAGAAGTGTGTTGCTCCAGAGCTCGTGAGAAGAACCTCCGGACCAGAAGCTCGATTCTGGTAACGATCCGACCTAAATCTGAATTTTAGTTCATTTTTGGGTTTTTCGGGTTTTGGGTGAAAATGCAACATTTTAACGGATGAAACTGAAGGATAAACATAGATTTGAGTTCCTTAATGGAAAACGAACGTTTTGGATGCAAACAGGTTCGAGATCTGGACGAGATCAGACCTGAATGCGAAAGTTAGGGTTTTGCGAAGAAACAGGTCGTGCGCACTTACCAAGTGCGCATGGAGCAGGTCCTGCGTACTTATCAAGTACGCAGGGAGAGGGGTCTGCGCACTTGCTAAGTGCGCAGGCAGCAGGGTCTACGCACTTGCTAAGTGCGCAGGCAGCAGGGTCTGCGCACATCCGGCTGGTTAGGTAAAGTCGGTATGTTTAGAAGGTTAAACCGTTAAAGTCGGGATTTGGTCTGATGTGTATTTAACTAATCAATTCAGATCGGAAGTGACGTAGTGGGACCTTTGTTTAGGGCAACCCGGATTAGCTTATCAGGTGAGTTCTAGAAGCCCTCTTTTAAATGTTTTATATAATGTTTTCGGGCTGGTGTGCATACATATGAAATGATGTTTTTACGAAACGATGTTTATGAAACTATGTTTATAAAATGATTCTTATGAAACTATGTTTACGAAATGAAATGATTGGAATGAACGAAATGAAAAATGTTTGAAGGTTTTTCAATGATGAATGAAAGGCCCTGTTTTTCTTATACGTGAAGTTAAACCCTAATGAATGTTTTGAATGATGAACCATTTCTTAAATCGAATGAAAACTAGAACTCACCAGCGTAGCTGACTTTTTAGTATGCACATTCAGGTTAAGGCAGGTATAGATGATGGACGGTGATGCTTGGCAAGCGAGAAGAGTTACTCGGTGGATCATGAAGACTAGCATCCCGTTATGATTAGACTATGATATGTTTATGTAATAGAATATGTTACGCTTCCGTTGTTAAACAATGTAATGATTATGTTTTATTGAAGTATTTTCCGCTGCGTTATTTGATAATCAAGTTTAAGAACTGTTTGTGAATGAGTAAATCCAACAAGTGAGGCCTCCCGGGTTTGGGGCCTTACAAACTACTTATTTTATGACGGTTAAGTCATGGGCATGTTTTCAAAGAAAAACTACTTATTTTATGACGGTAAAGTCACGGGCATGTTTTCAAAGGAAAACTACTTATTTTATTACGGTTAAGTCATGTCTAGTTTTTTGGGGAAAACTAACTGTACTAAATTAACAAACTCTGTGAACTCACCAACCTTTGTGTTGACACTTTCAAGTATGTTTTTCAGGTAATCTTTAGCCATGGAGCGGTTGGAATAGGCTAGCTAAGTTGGAACAATTCCTAGTAACCGGACGGGCATAGATTATCAAGTCTCAAGTCGACCATTGAACTATAGGGACTTAGATCATTGTATTTATTTAGTCTTAGTAATCGTATATGTAATCAAGTCTTAGAAATCACTATTACAGCTTCCGCTATCGTGTAATGAACCAATCGTTGCAACCTGTATTTATTTATTAAGTAAATAAATTTGGGGGTGTGACAAATGTTTACGAAAGTCACAAACAAACGAATCTGCCAATATTCCTTAGGGAATGAAGGTTATGGGTTTGGGAAGTATGTTATGGGTCTTTACCTTTTAGGGGCCTTTGTGGCTGGCCAACTGTTGTACAACTGGGGTGATGACTGTCACCAAGGGGATTATCGTGATCCTTGAAGTTGGTACGATTTACCTTACGGGGTAGCCGTGCTTGAAGTTTGGTACTTGTGCCTTACGGGGTGCAGTGCTTGAAGTTTGGTACATGTCATCCTTGTGATGCCGTGCTTGAAGTTTGGTGTTGAATAACCTAAGTATCAGGCCCTAGGAGTTCTTCACCCGAAGGACAGTACGGTGTTGATTTGCCTAGTGGTGGTGATCTTTAGGTTATTCCACTAGTATGTGACGTTTGGATTTGACGGTTACGAGAAAGCTTAAATTCGATATGTTCGTTGACTTATGTTTATGATGTTTTGTTATGTTATGCTATTGCATGTTTTCGTACGCTTTTATTAATGAAGTTAAATGATATGTTTTTGGCAAATATTTGAAGTTAATGTTTTATGAAAAGCTAGAACTCACCAGCGTAGCTGACTTTTTAGTATGCACATTCAGGTTAAGGCAGGTTATGATAATGGATGGTGATGATGGGCAGCTTGATGAGTTACCCGGATGATATAAAGACTGGCATCCCGTTATGATTAGCTTATGTTATGTTTATATAATAGACTATGTTACGCTTCCGCATGTTGAACAATATCACGATTATGTTTTAATGAAATTTTCAGCTGCGTTGTTTTGATATTCATTTATAAGAACTGTTTGTGAATGAGTAAATCCAACGAGGGAGGCCTCCCGGGTTTGGGGCCTTACAAAAAAAAATCACAAGTCCAAACACTGCTTAGCCCTTAGGCGAACTTAATAAGTTCGCTTAGTGTTGCAAGAGGCGAACATAATAAGTTCGCCTAAACAAGTTCGCCTAAACAAGTTCGCTTGAACAAGTTCGCATGAACCAGTTTGTCGATACAAATTCAACAGCAGATTCCCAAAATGTCCAAATCATCAAAAAATTTCAAATCAAACACAGCATAAGCATCGATTCACAACAACTAAACAATATTAAGCTTCAATTTCAAGAATTACACCCAGATAAACTTGATTTACTCAGACAAGCTTAAGAACCTCAAAATACGACGAACACAGAGTTAAAAAACAATTTCCCATCAATTTAGCGGATAAAAATCCATGAAATTACCTTAGAAAAACTCGCAATTCAAAGCCGATCCAGAAACAAACACGAAAATTTCAAATCGAAACACCCTAAATCAAAATTTTACAAGTTCGCTAAAACCCAGTAAGTTCGCTCAATAATTCGCTCCCATAGTGAAAATGGTAATATAAATAAGTTCGTCTGAACAAAATATTTACTCACACAATTAAGTTCGCTGTCACACCACAACCGATGGCGGAATCATCGGGGCGGGACATGTAGACTGTTCATGAGCACAAGGTTGACTAAATTGAAATATATTAAACATCAAATTTCATTGCAAACATTCAAGACAAACAAATTCAAGAAAGATACATAGTTGAAATACATAGAATTCTTTATTCAGTTTAACTAAGTCCAAAGCCTATGTGTAGCACATCTTGAACAAGGTCACACATTAGTATCTGAAACATGAATAAAATAAAGTCAACTAAAAAGTTGGTGAGTATAACACAGGTTGGTATATAGATAGCATATAGTTTGTAAAACAAATCCTTACATAACATGGTAAATAAGGCATTTATGGGGAGCAGCTATTGTGTAACCAAGTGCAATCAAACCTTTGTAACTAGCATGCAAAAATTGTGTTGTCGGTATCAATCACCCTACCTGGGTGGGTTTGTCAGACTCAATAGATCTATCATTGAAAACCGTCGGCTTGAATAGTTAATGATTGCACATAATCGCATACAAAGGTTAGCACACCTAGCACTCGGGCATAAAGCTCAAATTGCACACATGAATGTAAATAGAATTTGTACTTGTGTTGTTTGTGTAAATGTAAACATGTAATTTGAATAATGTTCATGTTTCACCCCAAAAATGTAAAAGAGTAAAAGGGGCTATGTATAATCACCTTGATATCAAAGGTGTAGTCAACAAGAGTAAATTTGTAGCTCAAGTTATTCTCAAAATCACAAGTTAACCTAGATTATAATGTATGAAATTGGAGTTAATAATGTGCACAGGGTCTAGGTCTTGTTCCAAAGTTCATAGGGTCTTGATATGTAACAAAGGTTGAGTCGTTTCATGTAAAACAGGGGTTTGTGTGTTGACATATGTAATTTAGACAAAGGTTTGGTAAGAAAATGTAGGTTCAAAGGATACTTGGAATTAATTATTGTTTTAAATGTTTAATTAATTTAAATAAACAAATTCCTTTTACTTATATAAAATAATGTGTGTTTAAAAGAAATATAACCTTGTATTAAATATATTTATTTGTTTATGATATATGTCTAGATATAGGGTAAGTATATATTTTGTACATATTTAAACCCCAAATAACTTTATAAATAAAATAAAAAGGTAACTAATAAATAATTTTGATTATTTATTTAATATTAAAGTAGTGTGTAAAAGAAGTACGAAATGTAGACGTATTTGTAATCATATTTTAGGAAAAAGTTTTTATATGATTTTAAACTCTAATATATGTTTATAATTAATTTAATAAATGAAGGGTTCATAACTTTTGTTTCATGGAAAAGTATTTTGACAATTTCTTGTTATAATAGTTAAGTAATTTAAAATACTTTGTTTTGTACTTTAGATAGTTGGATTTAAAATATAGTTTTAAATGAATGAAATGAGTTTTTTTTAAAACAATATAAATATGTAAAATAGATGTTTTATGTTAAAATCATAAACTATTGTTTTATTCTGATCTAAATAATATCGGGTTTATAAAAATAATTTTATATCATTTTTACAGCATCAAAAACGGTTTAAAAAAAATATATGAGGCTTGCCCGGGTCGAACCCGGGTCTGCTCTATGGAGGCTCAGCGATTTAACCACTGCACCGGGGACTGACTATTGAACTAGATCCGGTTTGAATCCATTTTAATACACAACTGAAGAGAGCCGGATTATGGTAACAAAAAGGGATTTAAACGGTGTTGGGTATGGGTATGGAACCCGCGACTACGTGTGTGGAGGCAAAGAGTTCTAACCGGTTGGACTGGGCATATGCCTTGGTAAATGAATGGCTAGTTAAATACTTAACACACATACACCCCATCCACCTTCTTCCCCAAACCGATCCAATTCAAGCCCTAGCCCCAAATTGTAACTATCAAGCAAATGATCAATGATTGAACCATGGGGCTTTCAATCAGTGGGTTATAACGATCAAATGGATGTGTTATTTACCTGATATGATTGCGAGGCGAAGGAGGACGGCTAAATCATCAGTTTCGGTGTTCTTCGGCCGAGTTCGGTGTACGAGAGGTGTATGAGATGGATTTGAGTGTTCAGGGAGTAAAAGGGAGGTGTCGCGATGATGGTAGACCCGATTTATAGTTTCAATTTCACGTAAAAAGGACGATTTGATTTGCGTTTGAGAGTTGGACGGTTACGGGTTATATGGCATTCAAAATCATTGAAATTGGTTTAATTGAGTCTTTAAGATCCGTCGAAACAGTTGTAGTAACATACTAGCACGATACCATCGAGTTATTGCACACAAATTTGATGGTTTTGTAACCGATTTGTGATGTGTTGACTTTTAAAGTCAAAATTAGGAAAAACTAGTTAAATGGGTTCAAAACCAATTTATGTGGTTTTTAGAGAAAAAAAATATATGTATAATTGTTATCATTTATAAAGAGATGAAATTTTATTTTTAATAAAATTTTGAATTGCGTAAATGGATCATTTAATAAAATGTATGTGTATTTATATAAAATTTGTTTTTCACTCTTTATAAACTTACAAAAATTAACTATAAGTTTTCATTGTAATATAAAAAAAATGCTGGAATAAATACATGATTTAAATATAGTGTTATTATTGAAATAAATAAGGTAAAAATTTTGCTAAAAAGTCATGGATGTTACAGTCTCCCCCTGTTAAGGGAATTTCGTCCCGAAATTTAACCAGTGGAGACTACTGAATCTGGAAGGAAGTGAGTTTGAGTTTTGATTATTGATTTGAGAAGTATGATAGACAATAGGATTTAAGTCTAAAGCTCAAGTTAAGTATGAAAGGTATCAGTGGGTTTTAGTTTCAAGAGAGTTAAGGAGAGATCTGACGAAGAATCTAAAGGTGAAAGGCATTACTTGGATTAAACTTTTATGGTAGCTTGAAGATTAGGGTTTGTTTAAGATGTTGACGATTATGGTCAAAACTGTTAGTGGTTAAGAGATTTCACAAACATTGGTCTCGGACAAACTTCACGTGACACGAACAACGCTACTTTTGATAATATGATAGAGCACTTATATATAGGAAGTACCATCGACGTATCCACCATGCCCTTGTCATATCACATTAGTTTCGTTGCTATATATGTCACGATAGGTTTTAGGTCATAACACACGACAGAATTTACTATGTTTTCCCAGGCGCTGATTTTTATAATTCCGTGTGCACCCGTAATTACTCAAATCATCGTATGGTCCGTATAGATCATTCTGTTGTGTGTGGGTAAGGGGGCATAATTTTACTCTAAACACGTCTATTGCTTTCACATAAAAGTCGCTAACAAGTAACTATGTCCTTAATCAGGTTAGTTCGCAACTAAAGAGTAGTAGTATAGCTTAAAGTTTCTTAGTTTGCTCGTGTTTGAACAAGAATACGTCAAACTCCGAGTCGTTTCAATGTATTATGGTCTTCAACTTTGGTGAACAAAGTGCATGACCATATCTTGTGTATAATGTAATCAATCAATTGCAATAATGGTAAGCAAATTTTGTTTCGTGTATAAAGTAAACACACAAGTCTTTTGTGTAATGTGAACAACTAGCATTACGTATTTTGTAAATTAATGAGCTATCACGTATAATGTGAACAATATAGTATCACGTATATTGCATAATGTGCACAATTTAGTATAATGTACCTGGTAACTAAATGAGTCTCATGTTTAATGTGGTCAACCTAGAATTATGTATCAATCAAGCAATGGTTATGTATCATGTATATTGCAATCAACTAAGTTTCGTGTATTTTGTGCTCAATCCAGTAGCATGTGTATTGCAATTAAACATGTTTCGTGTGTTATGTGATCAATCCAGTAAATTATGATTTGTAGGCAACCTAGTTTCATGTATTATGTAATTTGTGTAGCATTGGGTATATTGCGAACGTGTATACATAAGTTTTTGAACTTCGTGTGTGATGTATACTAACGGGTTTTGTATGTGATTGAGTGTTACGGACAAGTGTGTTGTTTAGCGTTCATGTATAATGTGGTAGTTAGGTTCTAGCTCTCACATCTCATTGAGGTTGATGGGGAGAGTTAACGTCTACGTGATATGGATCGACTCTTGAAGCGACAAGTGAAAGGTAACGAGGAGGTTCTGAAGACATTCGGGAGTTGTGTCTACAAATACGGGTCTTTGCTTGAACATAGAAAGTGGTAAATTGTTCTTGGTTATAGATATATAAAGTAATGAAACCATTGAATCACATAATTTAAATGAATAGGCAATTTATGGGAAAAATATTTTTAATTTAAATTTTCAACTATTACTAAGAGAATATTTTTTTTTAGTGGAATCATTGGCTAAACAAGTAGTCGCATATTAATTTAGCCAAAGTTTAGAAATATTTACTTTAATGAAGAAAAATCATAATTATTTATCAATTTGAAATAATATTTTTTTTTAAATTGGTTGTACTAACTTTCCTTATCAGATGAAAAGTTTTGTGGAAAACTTATGTTTTTGATACTATCTAAAAGTTTGATAAACGTTTTGTTTAAACAAGATAGCGAGGTTTTGTTTAAATCACATAATAGTATGATTTGTTTATGAATGAGATTATTGGTAGTGTACTAAATCGTATTTGAATGAAGGAGGTGATACTTGAGAAATTTTTTAGTAAGAATATGATGGGGAAATTCATGCTCCACGGGTCAAATCAATAATTGATAACCTTAGAGTTGAAACATATGAAATTTATTAAAGGCTAAAATGTTAAACATTATTCAAAATATATGGAAATGGTCCTCAAATCGAGAATTTAAAGATAATAAATATAAATCTTCGCTTAACGTCTCTGATAGCTTTCCACTAGGAAGATAATTGCCAAGATGAGTACCGCTATGGTCACTCGAGTAGCCGACCTGGCTTCAGCCCGAGCTGTATCCGTGCGATGCTCCAGTATTTCTTTTTTGAGGATGGAGATTAACTCCTTTTGGTATCCTAATTGGTTTGCTAGGCTATCCATTCTTTGCCCTTGCAAGTCGGGCATTACCCCTGCTCTATCCTTTGCCTCTCAAATTCTAATGTTCTTACATATTGATGGAGGTCATTGGTAGGAATTACCATAACACCAGTGGGTGCCATGGTATGCCTTACCCAAGGGTTAGGAAGGTACGGGTCGGGCATTAGATATGGGTCTCTTAGTGGGGCTGGTAACTGATTGTGGAGGTGAGGTGTCTGATACGGGTTTCTGGGTGCGGGTGATCCAAATGTTTGAAGTCTCGGGCCGGTGTCCCTAATCCAGTCCGCCCTTATATCAAACCTGGGCTTAGCAGTTGGGGGTTTTGGTGACCGATATACGGGTGTCTCTGTGTCTTCTTCCCAATCAGATTCTGTTCCGGGATGGTATACCGGGGAGGGAGGAGGGTAGGAGTCCATGTCTAGCAGAAAACAATGAAAAAGTTGTAAGTGATAATGAAATATTGTGGGTTGGACATAGGAGTACTTATAGGTTTTAGAGTTTGACTAGTCATAACACCGAACCTTCACGATAGTATTTTAGAAATACACTTGACCTATAAGCAATGTATCCCTGAGGAGAATTCCCAGGAAAGAGGGGTGGGTCACTAAGACACACTTAAGTACCCTATCTTTCCTTAGCCAGAATTCCTAATGGGCTTACACACTCTTCCAGCCATTATGTATTAATAATACTATTGTTGGGTTCATGGTTATGATGGGAATCGTTATGGACTGGGCTTTGAGGCCCAAAGGTAAGGTTTATGCATTTCAGCGGGCTTCTTCTTCTTGGGGGATAGATGGGCTTCTTAGTTTATTGTTGGTGGGCATTAGGCCCAATAGTTTAAGTCTTTGTTCATAAAGGGTGATGGTATCATGTATGTGAGTCCAAAGGTGTAAGAATAATTTGGTGTGTATGTGTGTGTGTTAAACTTAGGATAGTACTCTAAATAATTCTAATAGGTAGAAATAAATAGTAGAAAGAGTTGGCAGGTAATGTGTCACATGGACTATTAAGTGTTGTATCATAGGATGTATAGTATAACATGTAAAAATATTCACCTAAGAAATAATCACGTAGCATGTAGATAGTAATGTAAGCACAAGAGTTATCAAGTAGTGTGACACATAAATCATTATATATTGTATCATGTACTGTAATTACTTATGATAGCATATAAAAATATTTGCACAAGGATTACTAATGTAACATGTAGTAGCATGGCATTGTATGGGTGTCCTAAAGTTATAGTCTAGGTCAAGAGTGTCTAATAACCTAGTTCTGTATAACCAAGGCTCTGATACCAATCTGTCACACCCCAACCGATGGTGGAATCATCTGGGCGGGACATGTAGACTGTTCATGAGCACAAGGTTGACTAAATTGAAATATATTAAACATCAAATTTCATTGCAAACATTCAAGACAAACAAATTCAAGAAACATACATAGTTGAAATACATAGAATTCTTTATTCAGTTTAACTAAGTCCAAAGCCTATGTGTAGCACATCTTGAACAAGGTCACACATTAGTACCTGAAACATGAATAAAATAAAGTCAACTAAAAAGTTGGTGAGTATAACACAGGTTGGTATATAGATAGCATATAGTTTGTAAAACAAATCCTTACATAACATGGTAAATAAGGCATTTATGGGGAGCAGCTATTGTGTAACCAAG
Source organism: Smallanthus sonchifolius (assembly GCA_023525975.1). Taxonomy (NCBI): domain Eukaryota; kingdom Viridiplantae; phylum Streptophyta; class Magnoliopsida; order Asterales; family Asteraceae; genus Smallanthus; species Smallanthus sonchifolius. The sequence goes on from CM042045.1 coordinate 34,977,856, forward strand.
TACAATCAAACTTTTGTAACTAGCATGCAAAAATTGTGTTGTCGGTATCAATCACCCTACCTGGGTGGGTTTGTCAGACTCAATAGATCTATCATTGAAAACCGTCGGCTTGAATAGTTAATGATTGCACATAATCGCATACAAAGGTTAGCACACCTAACACTCGGGCATAAAGCTCAAATTGCACACATGAATGTAAATAGGATTTGTACTTGTGTTGTTTGTGTAAATGTAAACATGTAATTTGAATAATGTTCATGTTTCACCCCAAAAATGTAAAAGAGTAAAAGGGGCTATGTATACTCACCTTGATATCAAAGGTGTAGTCAACAAGAGTAAATTTGTAGCTCAAGTGATTCTCAAAATCACAAGTTAACCTAGATTACAATGTATGAAATTGGAGTTAATAATGTGCACAGGGTCTAGGTCTTGTTCCAAAGTTCATAGGGTCTTGATATGTAACAAATGTTGAGTCGTTTCATGTAAAACAGGGGGTTTGTGTGTTGACATATGTAATTTAGACAAAGGTTTGGTAAGAAAATGTAGTTTCAAAGGATACTTGGAATTAATTATTGTTTTAAATGTTTAATTAATTTAAATAAACAAATTCCTTTTACTTATATAAAATAATGTGTGTTTAAAAGAAATATAACCTTGTATTAAATATATTTATTTGTTTATGATATATGTCTAGATATAGGGTAAGTATATATTTTGTACATATTTAAACCCCAAATAACTTTATAAATAAAATAAAAAGGTAACTAATAAATAATTTTGATTATTTATTTAATATTAAAGTAGTGTGTAAAAGAAGTACGAAATGTAGACGTATTTGTTATCATATTTTAGGAAAAAGTTTTTATATGATTTTAAACTCTAATATATGTTTATAATTAATTTAATAAATGAAGGGTTCATAACTTTTGTTTCATGGAAAAGTATTTTAACAATTTCTTGTTATAATAGTTAAGTAATTTAAAATACTTTGTTTTGTATTTAAATAGTTGGATTTAAAATATATTTTTAAATGAATGAAATGTGTTTTTTTTAAACAATATAAATATGTGAAATAGATGTTTTATGTTAAAATCGTAAACTATTGTTTTATTCTGATCTAAATAATATCGGGTTTATAAAAATAATTTTATATCATTTTTAAAGCATCAAAAACGGTTTCAAAAAAATATACGAGGCTTGCCCGGGTCGAACCCGGGTCTGCTCTATGGAGGCTCAGCGATTTAACCACTGCAACGGGGACTGACTATTAAACTAGATCCGGTTTGAATCCATTTTAATACACAACTGAAGAGAGCCGGATTCTAGTAACAAAAAGGGATTTAAACGGTGTTGGGTACGGGTTTGGAACCCGCGACTACGCGTGTGGAGGCCAAGAGTTCTAACCGGTCGAACTGGGCATATGCCTTGGTAAATGAATGGCTAGTTAAATACTTAACACACATACACTCCATCCACCTTCTTCCCCAAACCGATCCAATTCAAGCCCTAGCCCCAAATTGTACCGATCAAGCAAATGATCAATGATTGAACCATGGGGTTTTCAATCAGTGGGTTATAACGATCAAATGGATGTGTTATTTACCTGATATGATTGCGAGGCGAAGGAGGACGGCTAAATCATCAGTTCCGGTGTTCTTCGGCCGAGTTCGGTGTACGAGAGGTGTATGAGATGGATTTGAGTGTTCAGGGAGTAAAAGGGAGGTGTCGCGATGATGGTAGACCCGATTTATAGTTTCAATTTCACGTTAAAAGGACGATTTGATTTGCGTTTGAGAGTGGGACGGTTACGGGTTATATGGCATTCAAAATCATTGAAATTGGTTTAATTGAGTCTTTAAGATCCGTCGAAACAGTTGTAGTAACATACTAGCACGATACCATCGAGTTATTGCACACAAATTTGATGGTTTTGTAACCGATTTGTGATGTGTTGACTTTTAAAGTCAAAATTAGGAAAAACTAGTTAAATGGGTTCAAAACCAATTTATGTGGTTTTTAGAGAAAAAAAATATATGTATAATTGTTATCATTTATAAAGAGATGAAATTTTATTTTTAATAAAATTTCAAATTGCGTAAATGGATCATTTAATAAAATGTATGTGTATTTATATAAAATTTGTTTTTCACTCTTTATAAACTTATAAAAATTAACTATAAGTTTTCATTGTAATATAAAAAAAATGCTAGAATAAATACATGATTTAAATATAGTGTTATTATTGAAATAAATAAGGTAAATATTTTGCTAAAAAGTCATGGATGTTACATTCGCTTCATTAGGCGAACTTGTTAAGTTCACTTAACAAGCCCCAGGCGAACATATTAAGTTCGCTTAACCAGGAACATGCGAACATATTAAGTTCGCTTCAAACCTTTGCCTTGAACAATTTCGTCAACTTTCAACACGTCACATTCTTGTGAACTTCCATCAGTAGCATGTATCCGATCCAATCCCGAATCATTTTAATAAAAAAAATAAAATTTTCATGGAAGATAGAAACAAACTATTTTTGGATTTTATCTGTATAAACGGAATCACATATTTTTTGTTTTTATCTGAGCAAACTGAAACACATATTTTTGGATGAACATCATAAGCAAGAAGATCATATCGGTATATGAGCAATTCATCACACAGTCTATTATCAACTATGAGTAACCTAATTGATATGAAACAGTCAAACTCATTGTTATGTAACTCATATCTTTTTCATTTTTTTATGTAATTTTTGCAATGAATATTTATAAATCCATCATATTCACTTTTCAACTTTTCAATCAATTTGAATAATACTTGAAATGATACTCGATAAATTTCAAAGTAAACAAGATTAGGTTATGAAATGCTCAATTATTCATACCGAATTTGTAACATAAAGCATGAATTCTTAAGTTGTCAATATTATATAATTTGAAACTATAAGCATTTTTCTTTCAATTTCATGTGAGTTAGTACCATTTAGATGAAAAACATCGTGTACCCCACATATATGCCAACAAAAATTTAAATTTGCACTATCTTCAAGACATACACAGTTTATTGCAAGATTAGATCAATCTCCAAGATGAAATTATCTCTATTAGCACAAGTATAGAATAGCAGATCCCAAAGGATATAAGAATCAGGATGATTCAGAATCAAAAGATTCTAATGAATTGGCTTTATAATGAGAATCAATAGATTCAGGTAGGAGGATCCAACTATTATCTGGATAAATTTCAATGAAATCAGAATAGATGATGTATCTAACTGATCCAAGGGCTAGTATATGTTCCAACAAATGTTGTTAGAAAACATATCTTAGTTCAGCAACACATTGCATGTTTTTCGGGGCATGGGCAGTGAAGTGAACTGAAAGAGATTGTGCTAAAGACATAATTTGATATTGGTCTCATGAAATTCTTAAAACCATATATTCTTTATCTGAATATGATCTTTTATACACACACCCAGGCATATAATGGATTCAAATCACAGATGTAATCATATCATATTTAATTTTCACACTACTATTGGTTTAAAAACGCTTCTATCTATTGACAATTCAAGTTTCAAACTCATATTCAAATTAAAACATATTATTAAGATTAGAGCATTCAAAACACTATCATTTCTCATTTATGCAGTCTTTGAAATTTAGATCAAATCAATTTACTTTAAACTATCATATATCAAAGGTCTACTATGGTCATGTGTAATGAACTATTCACTGATGTACTATCATTTCTTCTCTAATTTCAAATGATGTCAATTTTATATTTTTCATTTTGTTTTAAATTTTTATAAATAACAATTTTTTACTGAAAATTAAAATGCAGAAATGTAATAAAGCAATAAAAGAAATTTAAAACAAAATCTCCCATGAAAAATAGTTTTTGAAAAACTTTTATTCGGGATTGATCATACCAATCATTTTGATCAGAAATTCAAACCTGGTACGATCAAATGCCTTGGTAAAATGATCAGCAAAATTATCATCTGTATTTACCTTCACCAACTCAATCAACTTTTAATCACAAATAAAATGATATCTAATTTCAATGTGCTTTGTTTTACTGTGCTTAACAGGATTAGTTGTGATAGACATTGTAGCATTATTATCAATAAACATGGAGGTTCCTGTAAAATTCAATCCGTAGTCTCTTAATTATTGTTGGATCCACACCGCTACATTTCCTTTTCAAACAAGTCGATTTTGAAGCCCTAAAATTCAAACCGTAGTTTGCTTTTTTGCATTGCCAGGAAACTAGACGATTACCCAAGAACTGACAACCACCTGTAGTAGATTTCATGTCCAAACAACAACCACCAAAATCAAAATCAGTGTATGCATTGAATTCAAAGTTAGAACCATGTGGAAACCATAGTCTCAATCTTTGTTTTCCTTTCAGATAACGAAAAATACATCTATCACGGGTAACTTGTTTCACCACCTTTGGTTCAACAATTTTCACTTCCTTAGGAATGCCTTCAACCTTTTTACCATCAAAAACTTCATTCTCAGAATCAGAATCATAGATCATATCTTCACCAGTTACTGGATTTACTTTCAACACCGTCTTTGGATCAATTTCCTCTTCATGAATAATTTCTGGTTCAACCACATAATTTGCATTGAATGATGGAGGAACAAATCCAATTTCAGCAACCCTCTTTGTAGGATCAGCATTAGCATTAAAGTAATCCAATGCGATAGATGAAATTTCAAAATTTTCCAGCTTTCTATGTAATTTGATCACTTCAGATTCTTTATCAGAAAATTCTTTGTTCTTCTGAGCGACAATTTCATTTCGCTTCTCAATCTCAGCATAAGCCATATCCAGATGATATGCTTGTTCCTTATATTTCAATCCCAAAGAGTTCAAATCTATTTTCAAAGACTTAATTCTATCTATACACAATTTATCATTATCTTTCAATTTTTGATTAACTGAATGCATCGATTTAATATCACAAATTAAATTTGTGTTATCATCCATTACTTTTTGCATTTTATCTTTTATATTGATGCAATTAGAGCAATAAATGTGACAGACAGAATCTTTTACCTTTGAAGGATCTAACATATCTGCCATGAAGACTTTTGCAATCGGAATATTTTCAGAATCAGCACCATCAGAAGAATTTTGAGTTAATACAATATCATCTTCAGATACACCAGATGCAATATCAGACTCAACATTTTGTACTTGATCATGCTCTTCATCAGCACTTGGCAAACTCTCACCATCACTTGAGCTATCATCATCAGTTGACTCTTCAGATTTTGCAGAATGAATCTCAGATACATAAGCTTGACTTACAATACCAACCAAATCTTCAAGATGAATACACCAGTCATAATTTTCTTCATTCTGAGCAACCAAAGCAGATGATGCAGATGCATGATTAGAATTTCCAGAGCTAGAGGAGCCATGTGACTGGTTATGATTGTTCTGAAAGTTATTAGGCTTCTTCTGGGAATCAAAATCAACTTTTGACTTTACACATTCTTTGGCTAAATGACCATACTCCCGACAATTATAGCAATGAACTTTGGTTTTGTCAAATCCCATACGTGAACGACTGTTAGAACCAATATACTTTCTTCCAGTGTTCTTCAAAAAATCCTTTGCTTGTCGCATCAGCATAGCCATGTTCCATTGAATGTTCATCTCTTCCAGATCAACAGGATCAATTTGTCTAAAATCCTCTTCAATATCATCTGGATCATGAATCTTTCCTCCAATAAAATTTTCATAAGAAGCCATAAAGGAAGAAAACATCGCTAAATAATCATCAACAACTCTTTGATTCATATTATGTGTTCCAGATGATGAAGAAGCTGTATTTGCAGAGAAACCAGAATGACTTGGAACCCCAGAACAATGATCATTAGAAACATCTTAAGTATCACCAGAAAAGAACGCAACCCCTGCACCAGTTTTGCCAGAAGACTTAGCAAAATACATTGAAGGATCTTGAATATGCTCCATATTGGTTTCCTTCTTCTTCATATTCAAATCATGTGATTGAATCTTGCCACGAACCTCTTCAAGAGACATAGTTTTATACTTGACATTCTCTTTTATCAAAACTGAATACACATCAAATTTAAATGGTAAATGCCTCCAAAAACTTATCATTTATCTCCTCAGTCTCATACTTGACAATTCACTCAGTAAATGATAGAATCTCATTGCAAGATCATCTAAAGATTCATTCTGAAAGTGCTTGAATACTAAGAACTGATTTTTCAGTAATTCTTTTCTACTTTTCTTAACATCCAAACTACCTTCACACCGCTTTTGTAACGCTTCCCATAATTGTTGAGAAGTCTTGAATTGTTTAAATCTATGATAAATTTCTTTAGGAAGAGACATTGAGATACTAGCCATAGCCTTCTTTTCCCTATCAAACAATAATTTTTCTTCTGTGGTTAAAGCAAATACCGATTTAGGAACATCATCCTTGCCCATCCAAGTATATGTCGGATGTGTATAACCTTCCAAGATTGGAATCCATAAACTTGTATCAGTAAAAGACACGAACTGATCAAACCGATCTTTCCAGTTAGAATAATCTGCAAGACTTAACAATTTACCAATCTCGTTATCGTAATTTAACATGTTAATCACTTGATATTTGCCATTTAAAAAAAAAATTCCAAGTATTGAACAAGTACTCCCCTCAGGCGAAGATAATAAGTTCGCTTAAAATCCAAACAAGCGAACTTTATATCAAGCGAACTTGATAAGTTCGCTTAAACAAGAAAATCCGTTAAGTTCGCCTACTGAATAAGTTCGCTTAAACTGAGAGAAGCGAACATGATAAGTTCGCTTGCTAAGTTCTCCTGCAACAAATCTCAACAAGTTCGCCTGCTTCAGCTGTAACAAACTCAGGAAGCCAAACACGAACAAACATCACCTAAAATCATCATTTCTCACAGATTAGAAGGAATTTGAAGAAATTGGACCATAGGATTTAGTATTTTATGAATTAGAACACTTCTATCAGATTAATTTCACCAAAATCCACTTCAAATCCAAGAATTCAGCAGCAAAATCAACTTCAAGAACTTGAAAACTCCATGGATACAAAAAATTGAAAAAATGATCAATTTCTTGTCAAATTGTACACAAAATCGTCTCTAATCTTCAAGAATCAAACACAAATCACGAGTAAAAGCTCTGATACCACTTGTAGGTCCACATGACTCATCTATAGATCGATCTCGTGACAGGACGCCTCGATAACACGGAGTGCGGAATCCTACCATGTTAACGTATGTATATGAATTGACAATAGAAACAGTAGGTAAATAAACTTTCTCTTTGTATTCCACCAAACACAGAGGTTACAGAATAGACTTGTTCGATTCCTCTCTCTTTTTCTAACTACAGAACAGATTCTGTAAACTCCTTTTTATAGACACAAAATCTGCATTAGGCGAACTTAACTAGTTCACCTCAAATAGACTAGGCGAACTTAACAAGTTCACCTCACATGAGACTAGGCGAACTAGACGAGTTCGCCTCTGATAGACTAGGCGAACTTGTACTTGTTCTAACACTTAAACAAAATCTATACAATTACATAAAAACATAAAGACAATAAGACCTAAACTATTACAAAGCTTTTGTCATACATTCTATGTCCTAACAATTAAAATTATGATAACTTAAATTAGTAAATGCATGAGTTAAGAAAGGTTTATAATAATATAGTGAATATGTCATAAGTTTGATATATTTATGGAACATAAATATGAAATTAGAGGTTTAAGTCCATAGTAAATATAAGTCATTTGTATAAAAATGTTTAGTGGAAATAATATTTTATAAATGATGATGTATAAATATGATGTGTTGAAATAAGAAAGCATTTGTAAAGATGACTATGATTGACCATGTGTTATAATAACTTGTATAATGCATAATGTATAATGAACACTTAGTTTATGTTGTGTTGAAATTTGAACTTGCTTATGGATTACATGGGCTTGTACGATGAATACAATGAAATGGAAAAACACAAATGTTACAGACATCGAGGTCGACAACAGCCTTATCTACATTGAAGAACCCGTGGCTATCTTAGACCCAAAGGAGAAACGTTTACGTAACAAAGTGATCCAATTGGTTAAAGTCCAATGGAAGCACCGAAAGGGATCGAAGGTTACTTGGGAAACGGAGACGGAAATGAGGGAGTCGTACCCTTAACTATTTGACATATGATAGGTTTCGGGGACGAAACCTATTGTAAGGGGGTAGACTTGTAACATCCCAAAAATAAAAATGAGAAATAAAGATAACGGGTTCAAAGCAGAACAAATGGAATGAACAGAAAAAGGTACGCGGGCCGGGGATGGGCTGAGTCGGTCGTGAGGTGGGCTTAGGGAGGGGAGGCCATTGAATGGTATTTCCAAAATTGCAAAAAGAAACAACATACAAGAATGAAGACCTGTAAGGTTTGCCACAGGTCCAGGAATATGTTTTTGTTTAGTCTCCTGAAAATGTGTTAAAAAAGATATTAGATACGCGATGTGAATGAAGTAATAAAATGATGAACGAGAACTTGCATAAGAACTTACGAATAACATAGACGAGTTAAAGAACCCAAACAGCCTGGGATTTCACCAAAAACTGATTACTTGATAAATCGAGAGTTTCCTTCTACCATGGTTCTGCGCTTAGGTTCCATGTCATCTGTGTTACTGAACTTTCCGCTATCCTCCATTGGCTGAACAATTCATTTATAACTCGCACTGCAACACCAATTCATTCAACCTTCAAAATCCCCATATACTACCACACCTGCAAGTTTTCAGTTTATTATGATAACACATGACTTTTTAACAAACCTCATCCTAATATGTGTAATAAAAAAAGCATTTATTATGTTATTATCCAAAACAAATATTTTTAAAAGATATTTCATAATCAGATTGTTTTTTCTATTAAAAAAAGTTTTATATGTGTTGGATAAAATTAGTTATAAACCTGTACTTTACAATTTCAGCTGGGATTGGACCTGATAATGCGTTCTTCTGTAGTAACCTATAAGAAATGCATTTTAAATATAAAATATTATCATCATTTGGATAGCATAACTGTAACACCTAAATGAACAAATCAACCTCAAAGTTAATAGATTGAAAAAATGAAATTAGGGTTACCAACATTATGTTTTCATCTTAAAAGGGAGAAACCGATTAGGGTTTCAGAAATTGAATCGAGGAGAAACAAGGAACTTACAATGTGGTATTTGAAATCGATTACCCGACCATATTCAGGGGTTTAGGATTTAAGTGAAATAATAAAATCGTTGGTATAGAAACCATCTTCATCTTCATCGTCATACGCATCTTCTTGTTCTTCATATTTCACTCTGATTTCATCAGTTTCCGTGACACACTGGTAGGAATCGGCGGTGGGTCTGTCAGGAGGTATCTGATTGTGGGAAATTAAATATGCTAATATCTTCCAAATAAATCTCTTGCTTGTAAAATCAATATTCAATATATAAGATAGACTGAAGAATCAAGAATGAGGGGAAGAACAAAACTGTTGAGATAGATCAGAAGGTGTGAAGGTTGAAGACAGAGAGGAAGAACATCGCTGAAAGAAAATAATTTAGGGTTTGATAGAAACGATATCGACGAACAGACTATGGGTATGGTTGTTGATAGGGTTAAACGAGAAAAAGAATATCTTAGAGAGGAAGAAGAATTAAAATGCTCAAACTTGTCATTAATCATACGCAATAACCAACATAAATAGAATTGCAAGTTACACTAGGCACCCTTAACTAATAATAAAAGACAAGACAAATACCAAACCAAAAAAAAAATACACGTATCAATACTCCCCCCCTTAACCCACTTTTTCCCTCAAAAATTGATTTAAGGAACCTTGTTTTCATCCTCTTCTGTTGCTTGTTTTCATATAAGGCCCCAAACACGGGAGGCCTCACTTGTTGGATTTACTCATTCACAAACAGTTATTAAACTTGAATATCAAATAACGCAGCAGAATCATTCATTCATCATAATTAAAACTTGTTCAAACATGCGGAAGTGTAACATTGTCAAATACATAAACATAACATAAACAACTCATAACGGGATGCCAGTCTTCATGATCAACCGGGTAACTCTTCTCGCTTGCCGAGCATCACCGTCCATCGTCCGTACCTGCCTTAACCTGAATGTGCATACTAAAAGTCAACTACGCTGATGAGTTCTAGCATTACATAAAACTTTAACATTTACATTTTCCAAAAACATAACATTCATTCATTTAATAAAACCGTACGTAAAAACAAGCAATAACTTAACATCATCAAAACCTTGTAATCATATCATCATAACATAAGTCAACATGAACCGAATCTGCACCTTTTCGTAACCGTCAATTCCATTCATCGCATACTGGCGGAGAAACCCCGAGGCACGCCACCACTAGGCCCTTCGACACCGTACATTACCTGTAGGCGGAGAAACCTAGGGACCGATAACCCAAAGCCGTTCAACACTAGAACCTTAGGAACGGTATCACAAGGATACACGCACCTTCACCTTAAGCACGACGTCCCAAAGGACAACACGTACCTTCACCTTAAGCACTGTTCCCTCGCAGGGAATAGTACCTTCAATAGGGATTCCGGTAATCCCATGGTGACCGTCGTCACCCCTTTATCCACCCAGTTGTACAACCGTTAGCCAGCCACAGAGGCCCCCATAAGGGTAAGACCCATTCATGCATACATACCTTAGTTCCTGTAGGAACTCATGGCAGATTCGTTCATTTCGTGACTTCATAAAAATATCCGTTACCGCTTTACATCATTTTAGTTAAAGCATTCGTACGTTTTATTAAACAAAACATCATCTCTTTCGTAAACCTTTCGTAAACTTCATTTGGCAAAACATTTCATAAACATCATCTCGTAAACATCATTTCGTAAACATCATATCGTAAACATCATTTCGTAAACATCATTTCGTAAACCTCGTTTCTTAAACCTTATTTCAAAACATCATTCCGTACGTATGCACACCATCCCAAAAACATTTAATTAAAACATTTAAAGAAGGGCTTCTAGAACTCACCGGATAAGCTAATGTGGGTTGTCCTAAACAAAGGTCCAACCACATCACTTCCGATCTGAATTGATTAGTTAAATACACATCAGACCTAATCCCGACTCTAACAGTTTAACCATTCTAAACATACTGACCTTACTTAACCAGCCTGATGCCTGCACACTTACCAAGTGCACAGGGCCTTGTTCTTGTGTACTTAATAAGTGCGCAAATCTTGCTTCATGCGTACTTGATAAGTACGCAGGACCCTCTTCATGCGTACTTGATAAGTACACAGGACCCTCTTCATGCGTACTTGATAAGTACGCATGATCTGCTTCATGCGTACTTGATAAGTACGTAGGATCTGCTTCCCCGCAAAAACCCTAACTTTCGCATTCGGGTCTGATCACGTCAAGATCCCGAATTTGTTTACATTCAAAACGTTTGCTTTTCATTAAGGAACTCAAATCCATGTTTTTCTTCCAGTTTCATCCGTAAAAACGTTACCTTTTCATCCAAAACCCGAAAAACCCCAAAACGAACAAAAACTCAGATCTAGGCCAGATTGTTACCTGTATCGAGCTTCTGATCCGGAGGTTCTTCTCACAAGCTCTGGATCAACACACTTCTTTAATCTCGGGTAGATCCGCCAACTTTCTCTCTCTCTACGGTTTCTCTCTCTAGATGTTGCAAATGAGAGAAAGGGTGGTGACTTAGGCTATTTATAGGGGAGGCTCCCCTATGTTCGCCCCCTTCTAGCCCGTTATGCCTCGTTCGTTTATTCCGTTCGTTCTCGCATTCTAACCCGTTATTATAACTGTCGTTTTATTTTTGGGATGTTACAAGTTTACCCCCCTTACAATAGGTTTCGTCCCCGAAACCTATCATGAGTCAAATAGTTGAGGGTTCGACTTCCTCATTTCCGTCTTCGTTTCCCAAGTAGATTCCAATCCCTTTCGGTGCTTCCATTGGACTTTAACCAATTGAATCATCTTATTACGCAAACGCTCCTCCTTTCTGTCTAAGATGGCCACGGGTTCTTCGATGTAGTTAAGGTTGTTGTATACCCCGATGTCAATAAGTGGTACATGAGCCGATTCATCCGCCAAACACTTTCGCAAGTGTGATACATGGAAGGTGGGATGAATCCCACTTAACTCATCAGGCAACTCTAACCGATAAGCGACTTCACCAACCCGCGCCATTATCCTGAATGGTACGACAAACCTCGGACTTAACTTTCCTCTCTTCCTGGATCGTATGATTCCCTTCCAGGGTGACACTTTCAACATTACTCTGTCCCCAACATCAAACTCGATAGGCCTTCGTCTTTTAACCGATAGGATTTCTGACGATCTTGTGCGGCCTTCATTGGTGCTTTGATTTGATCAAACCTTTCCGACGTTTCTCTTACTACTTCAAGACTCCCTAATTCCTTTTGTCCAATCTCACCACAACAAACCGGGGTCCTACATCTTCTCCCATACAACATTTCATAAAGCGGCATGCCTATCGTCGTGTGATAACTATTGTTGTAGGAGAATTCGGCTAACGGCAGATGACTGTCCCAACTGTTGCCAAAATCGATAATACAAGCACGAAGCATATCCTCCAATGTCTAAATGGTCCTTTCAGACTATCCATCCATTTGTGGGTGGTATGCCATGCTAACATTGAGTCTCGTGCACATCGCTTCGTGAAATCTTTTCCAAAACCTCAATGTGAATCGTGTGTCCCGGTCAGACACGATCGTCAAAGGCATCCCATGTCGTGCTACTACTTTGTTAATAAATACTTCCGGTAACCTTTCCGACGAGAACGTCTCATGAATAGGTAGGAAACGAGCACTATTCGTTAAACGGTACACAATTACCCAAATGGTGTCATGACCTTTAGTTGTGCGAGGTAGCTTGGTTATGAAGTCCATGGTAATGTGTTCCCACTTCCATTCCGGTATATCAAGAGGTTGAATCTTTCCATAAGGTTTCTGGTGTTCAGCCTTTACTTGCGAGGAAGTCAAGCACTTGCTTACGTACTTTGTCACCTCATGTTTCATTCCAGGTCACCAGTATTCCTTCCTTGGATCTTGGTACATTTTATTGGTACCAGGATGGATAGAGTACCGAGACTTATGAGCCTCATCCAAGATTTTGGTTCTAAGCTCGCCACTCATAGGTATCCATACCCGCCCAAAACGTGTCCTAACACCAAGGGTGTTATATTCCAACTTGTCCTATTGGCCAACCATCCTTTCCTTCTTTATGTTTTCTTCCTTAAGTGCTTCATCTTGAGCTCCTTCAATTTACCTCATCACATCTGATGTTACTACCAACTGGCAACTTTCACTCTAATAGGAGTAGCCACATCCTTTCGGCTTAGAGCGTTAGCCACCACGTTTTGCCTTTCCAGGGTGGTATATGATTTCACAGTCATAATCTTTCAGGAGTTCCAACCATCGTCTCTGCCTCATATTAAGCTCTCTTTGTTCGAAGTAGTACTTCAAACTTTTGTGGTCGGAGTAAATAGTAAACTTCACCCCGTAGAGATAGTGCCTCCATATTTTCAATGCAAATACGACAACAACAAGTTCCAAATCATGAGTCGGATAATTAGCTTCGTGAATCTTCAACTGCCGTGACGCATACGCGATCAACACGCATCCCAATCCCTGACCCGAAGCGTCAGAGTTACCACTAAATCTTCAATGCCCTCGGGAAGGGCCAAGACTGGAGCTTTGGTTATCTTCTCTTTCAATTCCTTAAACGCCTTATCCTGCGTCGAACCCCATTCGTACTTTACCTCCTTCTGAGTCAACTTTATCAATGGCGAAGCCATTTTCAAGAAATCCTTGATGAATCTCCGATAGTAGCCTGCCAATCCCAAGACACTGCGGATTCCATTCCCTTACCGTCATTATCTTTGCTGGGTCAACCATAATGTCGTTCGGGTTAATGACGTGACCTAGGAATTGGAGTTCCCTAAGCCAGAACGCGCATTTGGAGAACTTAGCATACAACTTTTCCATCTTCAGAGCCTCCAACACCTCCTTTAAGTGACATGCGTGATCACCCTCATTCTTGGAGTAGATGAGGATATCATCGATGAACATAATTACCGATCGGTCCAGCATCGGTCGACACACCCTATTAATCAAATCCATGAACACTGCGGGGGCGTTCGTCAATCCGAAAGACATTACACGGAATTCAAAATGTCCATAACGCGTGCGAAATGCAGTTTTCGGTATGTCTTCTTCCCTCACCTTCAACTGATGGTACCCGGATCGAAGGTCGATTTTTTTGAGAACCAACTTGCGCCTTGCAACTGATCGAACAGGTCGTCGATCCTTTGTAAAGGGTACTTGTTCTTCATCATTCGTTTGTTCAACTCGTGATAATCAATACACATTCTCATCGAACCATCCTTCTTCTTCACAAACAACACTGGAGCACCCCAAGGCGAGATGCTCGGTTGTATAAATCCCTTCTCAAGTAGTTCGTCTAATTGGACCATAATCGATATGGAGCCTTAGCCACGGGCTGGGCATCTGGTACTAAGTCGATTCGGAACTCAATCTCTCTGTCGGGTGGTATTCCAGGCAAATCCTCTGGAAACACCTACGGGTACTCGCATACCACGGGTACATCGTCTAGTTCCTTCACTTCCTTACACTTGTCAATTACGTACACCAGATAAGCCTCGCATCCGCGCCTCAAGTAATCTATTACCTTAATCATCGAGATGACGTTTGGCATCAGGGCGTCACGATCTCCAAAGACCTCGACTTTGCTACCATCCGGAGCCGTGATTCGGATTATCTTTTGTTTACAAATGATTTGTTCTTCGTTGGGAGTTAACCGATCCATACCCATCATGACATCGAACCCTCCCAAAACCATAACAAACAATCTAACAGGGAACCTATGACCTTCTATTTTTATCGTGGAGTTGTCAACTACATCGGTCACTCTCGCAGTTCTACCCTCAGCGGTTTCTACGCTAAAGGCCCTTTCTAGCTTACTGACAGTGTACTTCACTCGTTTTCAAAAAGTCGCAGATATAAAACTCTTACTGGCACCCGAATCAAATAACACAGAAACAAAAGTGTTGTCAAGGATGAACGTACCTGACGCCACATCGGGGTCTGCCTTTGCTTGGTCCTGCGTCAGTGCGTACGCTCGGGTCCTTGTCCGGGGCCTTTCATCCTTCTTTTTGATGTTCTTCCTTTTCCCAGTTTCCCCCATTCTTGGTTTCGTGCAGTCCCTACTCAGATGCCCGGTTCCCCCATAGTTATAGCACTTCTAGAGCTGGGGACATTCACGTGAGTAGTGTCCAGTTTTGCCACACTTGAAGCAAAGATTGGATCCCAGTCTGCACTCACCCATATGTTCCTTCCCACACTTATTACACATCACTACCTCCTCCACCCGAGCCCTCTTATCACGGGCCCCAAACATCTTTCCACCTGTCCGTTTGTTTTGGAAGCTCGGTTTCTTTTTGGGTTCCTCAATGGCAACATCATTTAGTGCCAGATCATCATACACTACACCACTAAGTTCCACCACCGAATCATAGGTGCTAGGGGGGTTTGCTTTGATGAAAGTACGAACCTTATCCGGCAAACCTTGGATGTAGCAAGCAATAGTTATCTCCTCAGTCGTTATCAGATGCGGCACCAGACGTGCCAATTCATTGAAAATGGTAGTGTATTGCCAATGTGTTTTACTTCTGGCTTTAAAACCCAGAAACTCTCTTTCCACCTTCTTGATTTCATTCCTCGGGCAGAAGTTCTTAATCACCAATGTTTTCAAATCGTTCCACAGCATTGCGTCAACCGTCTCGTCCCCCTTAGCTTGACGTACACCTTCCCACCAATAGGATGCTTCCTCTCTCAAGGAGTTAGCAGTGAATTTCACAACTTGATTCGCTCGAAACCCGCTCAGACGAATGGCAGCTTCCATACGGATCACCCAATCAAACGTAGCCACCACGTCTTTCTTTCCAGTGAGAACCGGCGGATCACATGCCTTGAAGGACTTATAGTCGCAACCACGGTTAAGCGGTGCGTTGATTGCCTTATTGTTCGGGGTACCAACGGCCGTGTTAGACCCACCCGTCTAACTAGCCTTCTTTAACGATTCTGCCAACAGTCCTGGCAAAGAAACTTTCATTAACTCAGTGAACTCGAGTGCCAGAGCCGCTCTCACTTCCGGTTCAAAAGTGAATTGTTGTTATTCGACATGAGTCGGCTCAGTCCTGTGCATACTAACTTCTGGCTCAGTGTGAACACTTCCTTCTTCACTGTACTCTTGGCGTGCAGGGGTCCTGCCGCGCCCACCGTTACGACCACCGCTACGACCACCGCTACGACCCCCACCACGCCTTCCATTTCCTCTCCTTGCCATTTCGTTCTATAAGACAAGGAATCCAATGTCATCACGCTAGTTAACAAATAGAATTCAACAAGCACTGTAAGATGTTAATATACACTAGCCATCTGCAATTAACCATTACACTACCTTTCGATTGCTATTTGACCACCTTTGTGATTCCATCAGAACACAAGTCCTTACCTAACCCTTTCTAAGGCATACTATACATGTAAATATATACTACCTTCATACCTGATGCTATGGCTCGAGTTACCCGTACTGGCATCCGCTTTCAATCCCATTCACAGTTTAAGTTCAGACACTGGGAGTGTCCGAATCTCTCAAAATATTGCACTGATACCAACTTGTAAGGCCCCAAACCCGGGAGGCCTCACTTGTTGGATTTACTCATTCACAAACAGTTATTAAACTTGAATATCAAATAACGCAATAGAATCATTCATTCATCATAATTAAAACTTGTTCAAACATGTGGAAGCGTAACATTGTCAAATACATAAACATAACATAAACAACTCATAACGGGATGCCAGTCTTCATGATCAACCGGGTAACTCTTCTCGCTTGCCAAGCATCACCGTCCATCGTCCATACCTGCCTTAACCTGAATATGCATACAAAAAGTGAGCTACGCTGGTGAGTTCTAGCATTACATAAAACTTTAACATTTACATTTGCCAAAAACATAACATTCATTCATTTAATAAAACCATACGTTAAAACATGCAATAACTTAACATCATCAAAACCTTATAATCATATCATCATAACATAAGTTAACATGAATCGAATCTGCGCCTTTTCGTAACCGTCAATTCCATTCATCGCATACTGGCGGAGAAACCCCGAGGCACGCCACCACTAGGCCCTTTGACACCGTACATTACCTGTAGGTGGAGAAACCTAGGGCCCGTTACCCCAAAGCCGTTCGACACCAGAACGTTAGGAACGGTATCACAAGGATACACGCACCTTCACCTTAAGCACGGCGTCCCAAAGGACAGCACGTACCTTCACCTTAAGCATTGTTCCCTCGCAGGGAATAGACCTTCAATAGGGATCCTGGTAATCCCATGGTGACCTTCGTCACCCCTTTATCCACCCAGTTGTACAACCGTTAGCCAGCCACAGAGGCCCCCATAAGGGTAAGGCCCATTCATGCATACATACCTTAGTTCCCGTAGGAACTTGTGGCAGATTCGTTCATTTCGTGACTTTCATAAAAATATCCGTTACCGCCTTTACATCATTTTAGTTAAAGCATTCGTACGTTTTATTAAACAAAACATCATCTCTTTCGTAAACCTTTCATAAACTTCATTTGGCATAACATTTCATAAACATCATCTCATAAACATCATTTCGTAAACATCCTATCGTAAACATCGTTTCGTAAACATCATTTCGTAAACCTAATTTCAAAACATCATTCCGTATGTATGCACACCAGCTCAAAAACATTTAATTAAAACATTTAAAGAAGGGCTTCTAGAACTCACCGGATAAGCTAATGTGGGTTGTCCTAAACAAAGGTCTAACAACGTCACTTCCGATCTGAATTGATTAGTTAAATACACATCAGACCTATTCCCGACTCTAACGGTTTAACCATTCTAAACATACTGACCTTACTTAACCAGCCTGATGTGCGCAGGGCCTTGTTCTTGCGTACTTAATAAGTGCACAAACCTTGATTCATGCATACTTAATAAATACGCAGGACCCTCTTCATGCGTACTTGATAAGTACGCAGGACCCTTTTCATGCATACTTGATAAGTACGCATTATCTGTTTCATGTGTACTTGATAAGTACGCAGGATCTGCTTCCCTGCAAAAACCCTAACTTTCGCATTCGGGTCTGATCACGTCAAGATCCCGAATTTGTTTACATTCAAAACGTTTGCTTTTCATTAAGGAACTCAAATCTATGTTTTTCTTCCAGTTTCATCCGTAAAAACGTTACCTTTTCATCCAAAACCCGAAAAACCCGAAAAACCCCAAAACGGACAAAAACTCAGATCTAGGCCAGATTGTTACCTGTATCGAGCTTCTGATCCGGATGTTCTTCTCACAAGCTCTGGAGCAACACACTTCTTCAATCTCGGGTCGATCCGCCAACTTTCTCTCTCTATGATTTCTCTCTCTAGATGTTGCAAATGAGAGAAAGGGTGGTGACTTAGGCTATTTATAGGGAAGGCTCCCCTATGCTCGCCCCCTTCTAGCCCATGATGCCTCGTTCGTTTATTCTGTTCGTTCTCGCATTCTAACCCGTTATTATAACTGTCGTTTTATTTTTGGGATGTTTCATTTCATCCTCCACAGCCTCGAGTATGTAAAGTTGTTTCTTCTTACACTTGTGCCCCGAAAAGGACTTTTCTCTACCCCAGAAACATTCCCCTTTTGCCCCTTTCAACTCGAGTTCATCTCCCGTCAAACGCCTCAAACTAAACAACCCTGTTTAGAAGCCAGTGGCTCGGCTGTTGGACTTGGAAGCAATGAAAGTTTTGAAGCATTAAACGGAGGAGTTATCTTATAAGTATCATTCCCACCCTCATTGTTTGTGGACCTGCCTTCAATCTCCTTGAGTTTTTTTTGACCAAATTGGCGTTGTTGATGTCTTTGATTTTGGCCAACCCATACGCCTCGTGCAAGGTTTTAGGCTTAAACATCTTAACAGTCCACGAACCTCGGGTTTCAATCCCTTGAGATACAAGCTCACGGCATAGGGTTCACTAATTGTGACCTTGTTCAATAGGTTATCGAAGGCGTTGTTATAATCCTTCAATGAGGTTGTTTGCACCAGAGAGGCAATTTCTTCCATGGCATCTTCGAACATGGCATTAGAAAAACGGGCAGAAATAGATCGGGCATAATCCTCCCAAGAAAGCTCTGATGCCATTGAGTGGCTTTCCCGTCTAAGTGAATAACACCATACCTTAATTTCATGTTGTTGGATGTTTCATCAATGGTGAAAAAGTGCTCACAACGGTAGATCCATGCTTCAACATCCTCCCCCGAAAACCTTGGAAATTCCACCTTCCCGACCCTCATAGTTCGAGTGCCTCGGGATTCTGTTTCACCGACCGCAAGAGTACCGAATGAAAGACCGTTGGAACTGCCTATGCTCGATTGTTCTTTGACCGCTTGCAAGATCTGTTTTTGTTGTTTCATCAAGACGGCTAGGGTTGCCTGCAGTTCAGAGATCGCCTTGTCGTGCTCCTTTAGAGACTTTTTGACCTTTTGATTATGAGTGTTCATCATGATAGTGTGATAGAATTCCAATGGGGAATCAGAAAGGCTCGGATACCCTTGATAGGGTTAAACCAGAAAAAGAATAACTTGGAGAGGAACAGGAATTCAAATGCTCAAACTTATCATTAATCATACGTAATAACCAACATAAATAGAATTGCACGTTACACTAGGCACCCTTAACTAATAATAAAAGACAAGACAAATACCAAAACAAAAGTAAATAAAAGTAAACGTATCAGTTGTGGCCGGTGGGTCTTAGATCCGCGTGTTTTTTAAACGGGTTAGGGGTTTATGGGCAGCAAAATAAGTGTGGGACTGAAGGAGGTGATGACACATGATAAAAATTTTAACCATTTATTAGGTTAAGGATATGATCAATAATTAACAAGATTTTCAAGCTTTCAACTCTAATCCAACAAGGACTTGTCATCTAGACATACACAAGATCAATTAGGGTTAAAACCAACATCTCCTGCTTTTGACATCTGATCGTCGACTTCTTGTACCCATATCGACCCGTTTTTTAGGGTAATTGTGACAATGGTGAAGGAGGAGGAGGCGGTGGTGGTGTTAGGGTTGGTGTAACATCCATGAATTTTTCCGGTCCTAATTTATTTTATGTACTTCAATAATAACACTATATTTAAACCCTATAAATATACAAGCATATTATGAAACATGAATTATTATTTTTATTTAAATTTTAAAAACTTGCGTTTACATATAAATCTCTATAACACATGTTAGTGAACATGTAATTTACAAATATACGTATACAAATATCCTTACGTATTTAAGATTTAAAAAAAAGAAACCCCATAAGAATAATTATTTAGCAATCACATATTTCGTCATTTAAATAAATCATCTTAAATTTATATTTAGTTTATAAAGGTAAAAAAAAGGCTTTAAGTTACTTATTTCTTCCAAAGTATTAAAATTGGTTTTGAACCCTTTACACATTAAATTTAAACCCATTCAAGGGTTTGAACCCATCTAAGTTGTCCTTTGACTTTCTGAAGTCAACCAAGGATGAATTCCCCACAATTAGGCATCAGATTCGACCCCTACCCGACAGATTCGACTTGACATAAATCCTAGATGGATTATCGACCCTTACTAAGCTCATTTGTCACTTAATCCAATCTATAACGCACTTAATTTCGAAATATGAATAAGCCAAATTAGTCCCAATCACAGCAATTAAACACAATTAGCACCCGTAAATAATGCAATGAATAACTTGCGCGTGAATTCAGACCCAAATTGCGACCCAATTCATCACTCAATCACAAAATTAACGTGTATTAATGCCTATGGCTGTCAGCGGCAAAAAAAGAAATGGAAGCACGCGTTTAGGATGAAACTGATGAAATTAAAACATTCCCTCACCACCGCACAACCCTTTTCAAGCTATCGTTCTTGTTTCCACTAGCCGCCGGGCCCCTTTACGCAACCATTACAGGTATGAGTTACGTCTTTATTTTCGTCTTTACGCAAGGATCAAAACCCCTCTATCAATTCCAAATGATAGAGGGTAGCGAAATAAATCCCATTTGAATTCAGGGCTGTTCATGCGGGTTCAATTTGGGATTTCCTGAATCAAATTCTTAAACGTATTTAATTTATTAAAGCCCTTGCTAAACAGCGAAACCACTCGGTCCATCTGGTTAAGTCACAGCACCAATGAACCGAGTGGCGTGGGTTCAAAACCCACTAGGCCGACCCTTTTTACACGAAACCTCTTACCAGGCCCCGCTCCACCCCAACTTTCTGTTAAGACAATTCGGATCGACCCTGTATCACATGTGATGTACCTGGTCCAGTGGTAACACATGTGTCCCCCATAGGAACCACCCGGGTTCGAACGGGGTGGCCTGCATTTAATTTTTAAAAATCATTTTTGATGCTTTAAAAATTGTATAAAATTATTTTTATAAAGCCGACATTATTTAGATCAGAATAAAAACAGTAGTTTACAATTTTAACATAAAACATCTATTTTACACATTTATATTGTTTAAAAACTCATTTTATTCATTTAAAAATATATTTTAAATCCAACTATTTAATGTACAAAACAAAGTATTTTAAATTACTTAACTATTATAACAAGAATTTATCAAAATACTTTTCCATGAAACAAAGGTTATAAACCATTTATTTATTTAAACTAATTATAAACATATATTAGAGTTTAAAATCATAAAAAAACTGTTCCTAATATATGTTAATAAATACGTCTATATTTTGTATTTATTTTACATACTACTTTAATATTAAATAAATAATTAAATTTATTTATTAGTTATCTTTTTACATTTATAAAATTATTTATGGTTTAAATATGTACACAATATATATTTACCCTATATCTTGACATGTTATCATAAATAAATAAATAAAATAGATTTATTTAATACAAGGTTACATTTCTTTTAAGCACACATTATTTTATATAAATAAAAGGAATTTGTTTATTTAAATTAATTAAACCTTTAAAACAATAATTATTTCCAAGTATACTTTGAACCTACATTTTCTTACCAAACTTTTGTCTAATTACATATGTCAACATACAAACCTCTGTTTTACATTAAACGACTCAACCTTTGTTACATATCAAGACCCTATGAACTTTGGAACAAGACCTAGACTTTATACACATTATTAACTCAAATTCATATATTGTAATCTAGGTTAACTTGTGATTTTGAGAATCACTTGAGCTACAAAATTACTCTTGTTGCCTACACATTTGATATCAAAGTGAGTTTTATATAGCCCCTTTTCACTGTTTTACATTTTGGGGTGAAACATGATCACAACATTACAATTATTTACACAAACTACACAATACAAATCCACTTTACAATTTGTGTGCAATTTGAGCTTTATGTTTGAGTGCTAGGTGTGTTAACTGTTTGTGTGCAATTACATGCACAATCATTAACTATACATGCCGACGGTTAACAATGATAGATCTATTGAGTCTGACAAACCCACCCAGATTGGGGTGATTGTTATCGACAACACAATTTTGCATGCTAGTTACAAAGGTTTGATTGTACTCTTGGTTACACAATAGTTACTCCCCATAAACTTCTTATTAATCATGACTTGTATGGATTTGTTTACACATAACACTTTGATGCTATTTAAAGTCAAAACCTATGTATGTTCACCAACTTTTTAGTTGACCTCGTTTTCATCATGTTTCAGGTACAAAAGTTTGAGTTGATCAAGTTGCTACACTTAGGTTGTGGACCTAGTTAATTGAAACAAACGAATATGTTTTGTATTTCAAATATTCTTGTATTGTTGTATTTGGAAAATGTGAATGGAAATGTAACGCTTTAATATATATAATTTTAGTCAACCATGTGCTCATGAACAGTCTACATGTCCCGCCCCGACGTATTCCGCCGTCGGTTGGGGTGTGACAGTTGGGCGGCAGTGGAGACGACCGCGACACAGAGGTAGTGTTAGGACATGTGTTTGTAACTGTTGATAAAATTCTGTGTAAGTTCTGCTAGAGGCGAACTTGTTAAGTTCGCCTAGGCTATCAGAGGCGAACTTAACAAGTTCGCTTAGTCTATCAGAGGCGAACTTGTTAAGTTCGCTTAGCCTATTAGAGGCGAACTTAACAAGTTCGCCTAATACTGTTCAGTGTCTATAAATAGAACAGTTCAGCAGAAACAAAGATGTAGTTTTAAGAACACAGGATAGACTTGGACGATATTAGGAGGGACTGAGAATTCTGTAAATTGTGTAAACTGATATTGTAGTGGAATAAAAAGAGCGTTTATTTACACCGTTGTTGATTGAGTCACACGAGCACGTTGATCATGGATTCCGCACTTTATCACCGTGTCTAACCGCGAGTCTAGAGATCCGTCACGCACCGAATTAGGGACCTACAAGTGGTATCAGAGCTATTGCTCTTGATTAGCAAAAGATTCGTGGTGGTTTCGTGTCCAATCAACATCAAAGTTCTGTGATTTTGAAGATTATTCATCTTTTTATGTTCTTGATAAAAATGGAGAAATTTTGATCAAATTGGATTGATTTTGGATTCGTTTGATGGAATTGATCCGATAGAAAGTTTCTAATTGAGAAATTGCACATTCCTACGATCCAATTTTGTTTAATTCCATCAATTGAGCGATTTATGATGAATTCAGAGGTTTCTTTGTTCGCGTTTTTGTTCTGACTCTGTTTCTGAGTTTGAATCTGTTGAACCAGGCGAATTTGCAGAGTAAGCGAACTTAATCAGCAGGCGAACTTAATCAGCAGGCGAACTTAACAAGTTCGCTCCGGGTCAAGTTCGCTTCGGGTCAAGTTCGCTTCGGGTCAGTTTCAGGCGAGTTTTTTGGCGGGAAAATTCACCTTGTCCAAATTTTTTACGGAAAGCTTATATGGTCGTTTCGAATCATTTTTGAAATTTTGAATTTTCAAAATTTTTTAAAAAGAGTTTTTTTGGCGGGAAAATTTTTTCCGTAAATTTTCGCAAAAATTTCAAAATGTCAATTTCATGTGATAATATTGAGATTGGAACTATGCCACCAAGACTTTTGTGCATATCAGATTTTCGTAGCTGGAAAGTCCGGTTCGAACAGTTCGTATCAGCAACTGATGAAAATTTTTGGACATCAATATTGGAAGGATATGTGCATCCTACTTATAACTTCATGGGATATTATGATGTTCCTAAACCAGTGACAGCTCTTAATAAAGCAGAAAAGCAGAAGTTTGATCGAGAAATGAAGACGCTTGAAACTTTAAAATTGTCTTTACCAAAAGAAATCATTCATAGTCTCGGGAAGTGTCCAACTTCACGTGATCTATGGGAAACTTTGAAGAAAAAGGGTGAAGCTACTACTCAAGCATTTGTGGTCTTGATCAAAGAAGATTTAGTGAAGCAGTGTGATACTGAAAGTGATTCTTCTGCAGTTTTAACTGATTGTGAGAGTATTCGTTCTGGTGAAAGTACTCAGTCTACTATGAGTGATGTAGATACTGAAGTAAGCTTTCAGACAGTTGAAGATGATCTGAGTGAATCAGAAATTGATGTAGAGCCTGTCCATGATGCTCAAAAGAGTGAAGCTGATGAGGACATTTTCATGGCTCCTGGTGCATCTGGTTCAGAAGTAAAACCTGAGGTATTTTCTAACTCTGAGTCGTTTTGTTCTAACTGTGTTTCAGTTAAGGATAAAATGATGAGGGTTATGGATGACAACGTCAACCTCATTTGTGATATGAAATCCATGCACACGGTAAACCAGAAATTAAAGGATAATGAAAATGTGTGTATTGAGAGGATATAATCACTAAAGAGGGATATAAATTCTCTGACTTTGGAGATCAAAGAGCAGGCATATCACCTGGATATGTCCTTTGCAGAAATTGAGAAAAGAAATAATGATCTTATTGAGAAAGATAAAGAACTAGCTGAATCTAAAGCAAAGGTAATCAAATTGCATAGAAAATTAGAAAGCTTTGCAAATTCATCATTCTTATTAGAACATTAACATAATAATACTGAAGAGGGGAAGGGAACTAGTGGTATTGGCTATGTTCCTCCACCATTCAACGAAAATTATTCTGTTACACCTGAGATTATAAAAGATGAGGATTTAGATCCTAAGACTGTATTGAAGGTGAATCCAGTCACAGGTGAAGATATGGTGTATTCTGATGAGAGTGATGATGAATATTTTGATGAAGCTAAGGTAGAGGGGATACCTAAAGAAATTAAAGTTGAGGAATCAAAGGTTGATTCTGATTTATCTGGAAATTCTACATTTGGAAGTTCTTCAAATTCAAGGAGAGTTCCATATGTCAGAGATTATAAAGACAGGCGTACATGCTTTCATTGTAATGAGATGGGACACATTGTGATGAACTGTCCTTACAAAAATAAAGGAAAGAAGCATGTAGTTCATGAGAAGATGAAGACTGAATCAAGACCTGTTGAGAAAAAGTTTGTTCCGTCTCAAACTCCAAAAGAAGTTCATGTAGGAGAATCTTCTTCAAATGCATCTAATCGTGTGAAGATTCCTTATATGAGAGAATATCGTGAGACGAGATCTTGCTTTTACTGTGGTCTTGTGGGTCACCTTAGGATTGCTTGTCCTCACAACGTCAAAGGTAACCAACATGTTACTCCAGAAAAGGTAAGAACTCCTGGTAAGCCTTATGTTAACCCAAATGTGGTTAAACCTCGTGATACACCAAAGGGTAATTCAAAATCTGAGGTGAGGCTTTCTAGACCTCAAAGACGGAGGAGAAACAGAAGATTGAGAAAACTTTTAGATCAACAAGAGTTTTCACAATCAAATCAATTTTTAAATGAAAGAAAATGTTCAAACACTTCACATTTTAAGCAAAAAGAACTTAATGAAAAGAAGTATGTTTGGAAATCTAAAGTTTCTGTTTCTGACTCGTCGGAACAATCTCCGAAAATCGATGAGAGATTCGATTGTGAGTGGAGTGAGGTTTATTATTTTGATACAGATGGACGACCCATGACTACCATGGCTTGGGTCCCAATATCAAATTAATGTTTCTTGTTAGTTGTGCAGGATTTACC
Source organism: Smallanthus sonchifolius (assembly GCA_023525975.1). Lineage (NCBI taxonomy): Eukaryota > Viridiplantae > Streptophyta > Magnoliopsida > Asterales > Asteraceae > Smallanthus > Smallanthus sonchifolius. The sequence goes on from CM042045.1 coordinate 35,004,190, forward strand.
AAGAGGGACTATTAATACCATATTGGTTGTTGATAGTGGTGGTTCTTAGCAAATGACAGGGAATGACATCTGCATGAGTAAAGAGTTGTTGATAACTGAGAAATCGATTTGAATCAACGACTTGATGCTCAAGGGGGAAAATATGTCACACACAATGTTTTGGAAAGAGTTTTACAAAGTCCAAATGATAACCTGAAACTTTGGATGACGATGGTGAGCATAAAGTCGTTGATGCAACCATTTGACTAGTTGAGGGGGAGTCTACAGGACAGGGGGAGTACAGAACTGTGTTGGTGACAAAGGCAATGACATTTAATTACATTACATCGGTTTGAGTTTTTAATTGATTGAATTGCTTAATCTTGAGTAACCAAGTAAAATGTTTTTCTTATAATGTTTTCATGGAAGATTTTATTTTCGTTTCTTTTACTTTCTTTGAAAAAGATTTTGAAAAAGCCAAACAAATTAAAAAAGATAAAATCGACATTACTTGAAGTTAAAGAAGAGATGATAGTACATCAGTAGATGTTCAGTCACACATGACCTTAGTTGGACTTTATGATGCTTATCTAATATATCTGTGATAAATGTTTTGATCAGAACTTCTTAGACTGCACAGTATGAGAAATGATAGCTTCATAATTGCTTATGCTTAATAAAAATTGATGCTTGATGCTTATATTTTAATTTAGATACTAGTATGTAGTCTGAATTGTCAATAGGCTATGAGTATCTTTGGTCCATTAGTAGTGTGACAACATAATGATCTTTGTGACAACTGTGATTTGAACCCATGGTATGTCGGGTGTGTGTGTAAAAGATCATTATCAGATAAAGAATATAAGATCTAAAGTACTTCATGAGACCAGTATCGGTTATGTCGTTAAACACAAATTTTTCAGTTCACTTCACTGCCCATGCCCTGAAAAACATGCAATGTGTTGTTGGACTAAGATATGTTTCTGACAACATCTGTTGGAACATATACTAGCCCTTGGATCAATATCCTGATTCCATTGAATATATCCAGATAACAGTTGGATCACGCTACCCTATGTCATTGAATCAATTGATTCCTTGATCAATCTTTCTGTTACTATGAATCATGATACTTCATCCAAACCAAGACATTTGAATCATTCGATTCTGAATCATTCTGATTCTCTGCTTGATATTATCCTGTGTTTATCGGTATAATTCATCCTGGAGATTGAATATTATCTTGCAATGATCTTATATGTCTTGAAGATAGTGCACATTTAAATTTCTGTTGGCATATTTGTGGGGTACATGTTGTATTACAAAATAAATGGTACCTTAATTCACAAGAACATGGGACAAAGATACTGATGGTTTCAATTCTTATAATATTGACAACTTAGATTGACATGTTATGTGTTGCAAATTCGTATGTAGTAAGCATGTTATGATCTGATCTCATCTTCTTTAAAGTTCTTCGCGTATCATTACATGTTTTGGTTGAAGCTTAAAAGATTTGATCTTATCTGATATAAAGAAATGATGAATCTGGATAGGATACCCTTAGAATGCTTCGGGTTGTTTATCCAAAATGTGTGATTGATGCATTGTTTTTACTGATATGATCTTCTTACTCGTGATGTTCGACCAAAAAGATGTGATTTTGTATTTTACATTTCAGTTTGTACAGAGAAAAACTAAAAAGATTTTGTGTTTCTTATGTTTGAAAAACCAAAAAGATTTTATTTTTCCAGCTTCCATGGAAATCTTAATTGTTGGTTATTCTTGGTTGTTCTCCTTTGCATAAATGAATATTGCAGACAGAAGTTGACAAGGGGTCCTTCTCCCAAGTTTTCGTCTAGAAAGAGAGAGAGTGTGCAGATGAACAAGACGAAGACTTCAACTTGTTTGATGATATATGAAGACGGATGACAATCTTCTGAAGCTGTTGTCAAGGGGGAGTCTGTTGGAGCATATTCTGGTGACAACGAGCTTGAAGATATTATGTCTTAGTCTTAGAGTCTTTGACTTGTAATTGATAGAATTGTTAGCAACAGTTAAAGGGGAGTCTGTTAGGACATGTTTTGTAACTGTTGATAAAATTCTGTGTAAGTTCTGCTAGAGGCGAACTTAACAAGTTCGCCTAGGCTATCAGAGGCGAACTTAACAAGTTCGCTTAGTCTATCAGAGGCGAACTTGTTAAGTTCGCTTAGCCTATTAGAGGCGAACTGTTCAGTGTCTATAAATAGAACAGTTCAGCAGAAACAGAGATGTAGTTTTAAGAACACAGGATAGACTTGGACGATATCAGGAGGGACTGAGAATTCTGTAAATTATGTAAACTGATATTGTAGTGGAATAAAAAGAGCGTTTATTTACACCGTTGTTGATTGAGTCACACGAGCACGTTGATCATGGATTCCGCACTTTATCACCGTGTCTAACCGCGAGTCTAGAGATCCGTCACGCACCGAATTAGGGACCTACAGGTAGGGGCGACAAATAATGGTCGTGGGTGGTATTGACCCATATGGACCCGTTTTAAATTAGCAATATAAGAATGACATGTTTTAATCATTGTATAATTTAACTAGACCCAAATTAATCCATATGTAATTTTTTTTATCCAAAATCAACAAGAATGGTTGCCACCCCTAAATTTTCTTTCCACAACTTGAAGACATGAAATGGGAATTGCTATATTACCATGATCTAGTTCAATTTTAGAACTATATGTCGTGTTATCATAATCCTAACAAATATTTTTCTTGTATGGTTGTATCTTTATAAACACCTAATTCGTTGATTATGTGATCAGTTGAATGTTTATTTGTTATTGTACAAGAGAATTCACATTCTCATATGTTTAATTTTATTTGAAATAAAGTAAACAAAATGATGAGAATGTAAGAAACATGATCCAACCCTGTAGATAGAATCAACTTACCTATACATCAAAATGATTCTCAGTTTCACCACATTACAAAATCAATAACTCTATCTATGAATTCACTTCCATTTTCACTATGAACAACAAAAACTATAGACCCATCACTCATGTAAAATTCCAAAAATATCCCTCATCTCTCTTTTCATGTCCCTCTGGTGAAATTTTACAAGGACTTGAAGAGAAAAATGCAATAAAGTTATTTCTTCCTTGGTAGAAACTGCATCCACCATCAAATACAAAGAAAAAAACAACTTACTTCCCGGTTTTCTTTTTACTATCAGCAACATATGCCTTTCCGGTCTTTGTAGCTGGAGCACTACCGCCAGCAGCTTTCTTTGCCGGTGCTGCTGCTAGACTAGCCTTGTTATGGCATAAATATTGTGAGGTAAGTTGTATTCTTTCCCTTCACATAGAAAAAGATTTAAAAATGTTTTGATTGTGTTAAACTTTATGACAAGTAAAATTCATGTTAAAACGATTTAGGATATGTCAAATCTTATGAGTGGGTTGATTTGGGTTATGGTTTATCCATAATGGGTCAAATGTCCCTACTAAAAGAGAAACATGTTGAATGGGTTGAAAGCCATCCAAAGTGTAGTTTCACCGTTTATAGTCTCCTAAATTCTTTTATTTTAAAAGTAGTTTAATTTTGTCATAACACAATATTTGGAAGCATACTCAACACATTAACTTTTTTTTCTTTTTCTTTTTGCTAACCATGAGAATCCGTTACCGGAAAACTCAAAGGACCCATCAATACACTACAACCAACAAGATCATGCAAATCGCAACATGTGTTGGGCAGGTAACCTTCAAGAGGTTATGGCAAGAAACCAGTGGAATCAAGATTCGAACCTGAGATCTTTGCAAGAGATGCAGTGCACCACCCCTTGAAGGTTAAAACAATTAATTGTTTATAAAGAAAAGGACATTAAAATGTTTGCGGCTCAACCCAACCCAAACCCAAACCCGTTTTGTACAATTACCCCCATCAAACCATTTTGCATGTATGTAATTTAATTGAATGACACACACACACACACACTAGCTAGTGATCAACATGTCTTACTTGCTTAGTGAACTATTTCCTTGTGCTTGACTAGGCTTCTTGGCATTTGATGTTGCACCACCATTTGCAGCTTTCTGTGGCTGTGACTCAGCCTTAGAGCACTCACTGCCAACATCATCTTCATCATCCCCACCATCACATGCCTCTGTATTACCATCTTGTGTATCTCCTCCATCTTTGGCTAACGCTACCTTAAGAAACGTGACATGTTCTTTCAACTGCTTCAGATCCGTGTCATCTTTGGTAGATTTAGCAGCCCCAAGCTCAACTGTAGACACTCTTTCAGCAAATTCAAGTGTGCTAATTGTTTCTCCAACTGTATCCGGATTAGGACTTACATGGATAAACATAAGTGTCTTCGCCTACCCTCCTAGTAAATTGACAATCACAAGCTTAGTAAAATAAATTTAAAAGAATATATATATATATATAATGAGTATATTGGAGCAAGAGAGTGAGCTTACTGTTCCTATAAGGAACATGTGTGCTTTTTTGGGAAAGAGACGCAATAACGTCTCCTAAAGTAGAAAGTGATTTATTTATGAATGTTGCTTCCTTTAATCTATCACCTGTAGCCTCTGTTTTGTCAGCTCTTTCATTTCCAGCAAGATCAACCAGATGCATACAACCTCTAACCGTTAAACCGGTTGTCATGTTTTTGCCACTAACGTGAACCGTAAGGCAACTACAATAATATAATACGCATCACCTCTGATCATTGTTCACATAATCAAAAGTCACTAAACCAGAAAACACTTGAAAATTTAGCAAACACTTTTGTCCAAGTTTATAAATAGAAAATGTATTAATTGTGATTACAATGATAATAATCTAAAAATATATTTTAGGAGACTTTCAACCTGTTTCCCTTTTAAATTTTTCTAAGTGACAGGTTTGAAGTTTTTTTTACATCTAATTTAAAAATATTCATAATGAAAAGAAGGACGATTACAATAAAGTGGCAAGTAAACGGGCAACAAGTTGCGCCGCAACAAGTTACATCTAATTTGAAGTAAACGGGATAAAATTAAGATGGAGATAACCAAACCACTATTGTATTATACGAGGTATTTAATTTTAATTAACCAAAAATAGTAGAAGAATGAGGATGAGGAGCACTTGTGAGAACGACTACTACGTTGGTTCATTGCAGTAGAACCTACAGCATGGTTTTTGTGACCTAGGTTCATTAAGCGTATAACATCTTCTATTTTTGAAACAGGTATAAGAGCTGTGTCTGGTACATTTATTCCGTCTTGTGTACCCAGTCGTATTTCTAATGTGATCAATGGTTAAGAACACAAAATCTAGACAACGCTTAGTGATAAGTGAATATCAAACAAACAACTATAACCATAAAAAGGATATTTCTTGCTAGCACCATCTGCACTAAGGAGATCCCTGACCATTTCATTGTAAATTTCAAGCATCTGAACACAAACTTCATAATTGATCATGCCCCTCCTCTGCTGTTGGATTTCGAACAAATCATTTAGTGACCTGTAATTTACTCCCATGGTTTCTTCTGAAAAGACATCAGGACCAGTCTGCAAAAAAAGGCACAATTACCATATATAGTTTAACGAGAAAGAATGCGTATTATTTTCATCCCACTTGTAGTGAACTTGTTACCATTGTGAAAGTTTTCCCAGATCCTGTTTGACCATATGCAAATATGCAAACATTGTATCCATCAAGGACAGAACGGATCAATGGTTGGGTTTCTATGTATACCAAAGCTACAAGAACAACATGGAACCATAAACATATATAAAGAAGGATAAAAGATAGGAAAAGAAATCAAAGATTTTCTTTGGGGACATTAGTGACCTATGCTGAATTGCAGATGGACCAAAAACTCTATTAAAAGTGAAATTTTTGCATGTGTCTTTTCCAACTTTTCCAGGTGTGATGACTGCCATAGTTCCCTCATCAAGGCAATCCACACAGCTTGGTTTTTTTACGGTTCTAAACGCGGGTCTCACTCTGCAGTACACCCTGATACTTCCTTTTAGGTCCTGCACTAGATTATATAACTTCCGATTTTCTTCTACCACTTTACGGTACCCTGAAGCTGCTTGCGCCAAATTCATCAAGTGGTAGGGTCATTTTTAGTGTAGGGTCAAATGGTTCGTTTGGATTGAGTTATCTCCGCAAACATTTTTTGCCCATTTTTATATAAATAATTAATAATAACAAAAGTAACCTAAATCTTTGAATAACAAGATTTAGGAAAGGCATACAAAAAAATATACTTAGGGCTGCTCTCAAGCCTCTTTAGCTAAACTTTTAAATATTTGAGATAGAACACAACCCAAATCGACTCACTCATAAGTAAACAGGTCAAAAAATTCCACCTCTACAATTATTGGATTTGAACAAAAATGTTAAGATTGTACCTAAATTATTGACTTCCTCTTGATATTTGTTCTCAGTAACTGTATATCCGCTTTTGCGGTAGAAAAGGTATTTCTCAATGCCTGTTTGATATCAAAATCTTTATTAAGAATTCCAGTAAATAGATAAAACATTATTTTGATATGGTGGAGATTATACTTGTAACTCTTTATGTTGCTGTTCAACCATCTTTTGCTGCTTTATATTACTGCGCGTTAATCTTCCGCGTTCACTGTTGACCCAATGTAGTATTTTTCTTCCTTCGCATCTTCAGCTACTTTCTTTTCCATCTCTTTCTTCCTTTCCATCTCTCTCTTCTTTTCCATTTCTATTTCTCTTTCCATCTCTTTCTTCTTATGTTGTTCTTTTATTTTTTCCATCTATTTCCTCTTTTGTTCAATCTTTCTTTCCATTTTTTCTTCTTTTCCAGCTCATCAAATATACAACTACTGTAATCTTCACCATTTGCGGGTACTTCATCTTCCTCCTTATCCTCATCATCATCACTAACGGTTGTATCCTCTTCCATCTCATCATCTACATCATCTGTTATGGAATCCATGGCCGTATCCTCTTCGATCTCATAATTTAGATCATCATCATCTAGATTATCATCATCATCTTTCATATCATCATTTACATCATCCCTAGTGGAATCCATGGTTGCATTCTCCTCTACCGCTTTATTTACATCACGAGTGGTGGAAATCATGGCTTCTTTGGTTAGTTTCTCTACCATCTTGTTATTTACATCACTAGTGGACTTCATGGTATCGGTTGCGACATTCTTTTTGATAGCGTTGTTTATATCAATATCGGGCTTCATGGTATTTGTGGTCACATTCTTTTTTATCGCATTGGTTATATCACTATCAGGCTTCATGGTATCTCCGGTTACATTCTTTTCAATCTTGTTGTTTATATCACTAGTGGACTTCATCATATCTAATGTTACATTCATTTCGATCTTCTTGATTATATCACAAGAAGGTTTATCTACATCCCCGCTTGCTTTCTTTCTCATCTCATTCATTATGCTGCTAAAGGACATCCATGCAGGTGAATCAAATCAAAATATTGTTAAATCAGTAATTGAGACTAAAAACGCTTTAGTTATACAAAAATTGGAACTTAGTCAATCGTACCTTTTTTCTTCCTTTCCTTCTTCCTTCTCATTATTTATCACATTAGTGGATGACTATCATGGATGTAAATTAAATATTTTATCTCTAACATATTAAACAGTAAAATGAACAAAATAAAATGCTTAAAAGGAAACGTGTCAAATGGGTCAAACTAAAAGTCACTCAAAGGGTATCAAAATTTTTTTTATTACTCAAATAGTATAACTTTTGTAATCATATTTGACACACTAATCTATCCGTAAGAAATAAGTAACTAGTTGCACCACGTGTCACGATTCTGTGAGATCAAGATTATTTTCCCCACTTATTTTTTGTTCATTACTAAGTACTAACTATTTAATATTTCTTTACAAACTATTTAATATTTCCTTTATTAATTCGTAAATATTCATTACTATTTAATATTTATTTTATAATTCATTAATCTTAATTACTACTTATTTAATATTTTTTTTATTCAACCCGTGTAAAACACGGGTTTCTAACCTAGTTACTTATAAATAAAACATTTTCGGCTCAACCAAAAATCAACACGTACCCTCGAAAACACCCAATTTGACCTCTTTTTTCAATAATAAAAGTTTATCAGGTGTAACATCCCAAAAATATTAAATAAGTAATTAATAACGCGATAGAGATTTAAACGTCAAAAATGAAAGAAAAATGGATGGGCTTGGGCTCGGCTCCATCGGGCCGAGGGAAGCCCAGGTATATAAGGGCCAAGACAACCTTGAATCTCTCATTTTCCACCAACACTTGCAAGCTAGAGAGAGAAAGGAGAGTAGGGGCTAGAGAGAGAAAGTCGACGGATCGGCACGAAATTGAAGGAGCACGTTACTACTGAGCTCGTGAGCAAAACCTCCGAATCAGAATCACAATCCAGGTAATGATTCGACCTTAAACTGAGTTTTTCTTCGTTTTGGGGTTTTTCGGGTTTTAGCTAAATAGGAGTCGATTTTATGGATGAAACTTGAAAATAAGCTTAGAACTAGCATCTAGAGTGAAAACTGCACCTTTTGATCAAAGAAAGTTGTAAGATTAGCATGATCGGATTAACATGCAAAATTTCGGACTTGTCCAGAAAACAGGTGCTGCGTATTTATCAAGTATGCAGTAGAGACGTCCTGCGTACTTACCAAGTACGCAGTTACGCAGGAGAAAGATCATGCGTACTTACCAAGTACGCAGGTACGCTGGAGAAAGATCATGCGTACTTACCAAGTACGCAAGAAGAATGCTCTGTGCACTTGTCAAGTACGCATGAGCAAGGCCCTGCGCACTTACTAAGTGCGCAGGCAGCAGACCAGTAAGTAAAGTCAGTATGTTTAGAATGATTAAACCGTTAGAGTCGGGGTTGGGTCTGATGTGTATTAAACTACCTAATTTAGATCGTACGTGACGTTGTTGGACCTATGTTTAGGACAACCAAGACTAGCTTTTCAGGTGAGTTCTATGTGCCCCCTTCTATGTTATGTGCAAACCTTATTAAATGTTTTGGGGCTGAAATGTATACACTAGATGAATAAATGCTAGACGAGTTACTTGAAAAGGGATTTATCCAACCGAGCATCTCGCCGTGGGGTGCTCCGGTGTTGTTTGTGAAGAAGAAAGACGGTTCGATGAGAATGTGTATCGATTATCGCGAGTTGAATAAACGTACGGTGAAGAACAAGTACCCTTTACCAAGGATCGACGACCTGTTCGATCAATTGCAAGGCGCAAGTTGGTTCTCAAAAATCGACCTTCGGTCCTGGTACCATCAGTTGAAGGTGAGGGAAGAAGACATACCGAAAACAGCATTTCGCACGCGTTATGGACATTTCGAGTTTCGCGTAATGTCTTTCGGATTGACGAACGCCCCCGCAACGTTCATGGATTTGATGAATAGGGTGTGTCGACCGATGCTGGACCGATCGGTAATCGTGTTCATCGATGATATCCTCATCTATTCAAAGATTTATACCTTCGACGATAACCAGATCTGTAATACCTTAGTACAACGAACGTCACAATAGTTGACACGTACATGAAAACACAGCAAAACGTCACACGGTTTGCGCAGGATGGAACCCGATCACAGTGTGACACCCGACATTTTAGGTCAATATCCGTACATGATATAAACGAGTTTATATTATATTAGTTTTCTTGATTCACCTAATTACAGAAATAAGGACATTAAAGTCTAACAAAAGCCGTACATTATCTCATTTCATATTTTGGTAATTCTATGAGTTACCGGTTCATGTAACCGCATAACCCGACTAAATACGAACGTTAGTGATTAAATTAAATAACCAAGAAAAACATCCAGACATATGTATTACACCAACTTTACGTTGGACAATAATTTATTTTTAGACTAAAACAAATAATATACCGAATTAATTTACTGTTTAAAAATCCTAATCAAGATTTAAGATCCACTAATAATCTAAAAACCCACCAACCAAAAATTGCTTGACCATCAAATTAACCCAACCCACCCCCTTGACTTTCTCGACAGAAATCCCAGAGAATGCTCCATTCCCACTTCCTACGTTCCTCACATTCTAATTATCTGTACTAAGACCCATACCTCATGCCTTCGAGAATTAGATAAAAACCATACCACCTCAATAAAAAATCTCACGAACCCTTTTATCTCTCTCATTTTCTTACGGCACCTACACCACATATATTTTCCATTCTCCTGCTTCAAGCATTAGAACTTCCCATCGTTGGTGTTCTAAGGAGCTTTCAAGGATTTTCTCAAGGATTTCTAACCAAGCGAAGTCAAGATCATCTTCTTTTTCTCGCAAAAAAAATTATCATCTCTGTCTAGAGGTAAAAATTCGATACTATCCATATTATTTTCTTTAAACCGTAGCTAAACATACAATTTGTTCGAACGCAAGTAAAATAACAAGAAAAGTGTGTCGAGTTCAAGACTTAAAATACGAATTTATGCACGTAAGTATGTGCACTATAGGAGTATAATTTTGAGACTAATACTGTCAATTCAAAAATTGCAGTATCGAAACTAGGAAGTTTCGATACCTATCCTGCTCAAATCGAAACTAGGTAGTTTCGATACATGTGTTGCTCAAATCGAAACTAGGTAGTTTCGATACCCGACTACTCAATCGGAACTAGGTAGTTTCGATACCTATTACTCAATCGAAACTAGATAGTTTCGATGCCCATTTTTGCTCAATCGAAACTAGGTAGTTTCGATATCTGTTCTGCTCAATCGAAACTAGATAGTTTCGACACCTGTTCATCAGTCCCATTGGGCAGTAGCTTGGAATTATTTTGTCATAATGAAACAAGTGTTGAAAAACTAAGAAGATAATTTAAGTAAAATAACCGGAGTTACTAAGTCGGTGAACAATTTGCATTCGAGATATTCGGTCATAACCCGAAATACCCCTTTTGTAAATAGGGTACGATTAATCAAGTTTGACTGGAACAATTATCGTTGCTAACATACACAAAAACGAGGTGAGTTTCACGGCCCCTTTTTACTATTTTCTATATTTGGGGGAATAACATACTTACAACTATTTTATGTGATAACAAGAGAATAAGACTCGACTTTTATATTTGCATGAGTTGAACAATTTAGGCCGCTAAAGTCCCCTGGAACAACTTAGTAACCATTAACTATAGCCTAGGGTCCTATGAATAGTACTATGGGGAGTGACGTCCCCCGGTCATGGTTAGTCGCGCTAACCACAATCTGGAGGATTTATGGCCGCATAGCATCTGATAACGATTGAGAGGGGCAAAAGAACAATTGTCATGGTTTGGTTACGCCTCATGTATGAACATATTATTTGTATTCCTAGCTAGTTTACAAATGGGTCAAACATTTCTTATTCTGATTATCACATGTAACTGGAACTATTTATGAATAAACGAATTTTACAAAGAACTATTTGTGTAAACCTGTGAACTCACCAACCTAGTGTTGACATTTTTAAGTATGTTTTTCAGGAATTTGAACGTGATCGCAAGGTTAGCAATGTAGATTACATGCATGCACGATGGATACGACTCAAGGAGGATTTCTCTTGTATAACTCATTGTAATTGAGTCATATTTGCGAAATCTTAACTTTTTGTAAACTCAGATTACATTTTGGAATGTAAAACTTTAAACTTGTTTATGTATCCATTCATCATGTATGTGTTTGCGGTAATCATATGCTTTGGAAACCATGAACGTTACGCCTCGCGTTTCCGCCTTGGCGGGGTGTGACAGATTGGTATCGGAGCCATTGATTGTAGCAAACTAGGAGTCTAAAATGGAACCTAGTCTATAATTTAAATGACTCACTAAAATGTTTTCATTACATAAGCATTGCATAACCAGTCATCATGTCATATGGATATTGTAGTCACAAGCATGTCGTCACACTCTGACCCCGTCTCTGCCTCTGAATCCAACAAGGAACTTTCCGCCACACGCCCCAAAAATCGAGTACAAGTTCGCAGCTCCACACCACCAAATGTCGCCCTGGGAGAACCGCCTATCGTCTACCGAAAGAAAAGCGGAGGACCAGTTATGGTAAAAAGTGCTAGGAAAAAGGTTTGATTTCCGCGCAAGAGGACCCTGCAGCCCGTGACCTGGAAGACTTGGAGACTGATGAGGAACCACCTAAGCAACGACCCTGCTACCACCCTACTGTGGGGACTATCACCTAGATGCCCCGTACACTGGCACGATGGAGGGAGATGGAGACCATCCCCTCTACCTTTGAGCTCGGAGAGTCCTCCAACTCCTCAACACCCCTACCCCACACTGGGGAAGCCATGGAGCTCACAGTGCCTACATTGGTAGCACGCGTTCATACGAACGAGGAGCGTCTTGATGACCTCCTAGATGATATCTGGGCACATGGGGATGCAGCCACGCGACTACGTCAAGGGCTCGGATCTCGAGTACAGACTCTGGAGGACAGCACCCGAGACATACAGGGTGCCACTGACTACCTAGAGTTGAGAGCTGGTATGGACTGGCAGTTCACTCTCATGGTCCGAGACATGGTGGAGGCGCTGGAAGAAAGGACTTTGGCTGCAGAATTTGTGGCTAGGGCTAGCTTTGTCATGGCAGGACTTGCCATGATGATTGGGTTGTACTCCCACATCTTCTTTTAGACCTATTACGGGCGGGTTGTGTCTGTAGCGCATTATGTAGTTTAAAACTTTGGTAGTGATGTGGTCATGTGAACCCATCCCTTTTGTATCCTTGTCTTTTGGAACAATGTACTATGCATGTTTTAACTATGTATGTGATGGTTTATGTTGTAATGATGGTTGTTTACGTTTGATGTTGTTGTATTCTTATGTCATGATCTATCATTATTATTATATAATGTTGTTTCTTTTTAATTGATATGTTAGAAAGAACGTCATGGCACCTAAGCGTAGGACACCCCGTAACACTACTGGTGACAACAACGAGACGATTTCCCCAAACGTGGAGCAACTCATAGCACAGCGAGTAGCTGCTTCCATGGAGCACTATGAGGCAAATCGAAATAGTGGAGGAGGAAACGGTAGTGGTACCGGCGGAGGAGGTGCAGGAGGTAGCGGTACAGCCGGAGGTTCCGGAGGTAATAGAATAAATAAGCCGTAACACATAGTCATGATCCGAATTAATGACGTTATGACTTGTAATTCTACAGATGCTCCAAATAGGAAGTGCTCCTATAAAGCCTTTCTATCTTGCAACCCCCGCAACTTCAATGGCACCGAGGGTGCAGTTGGGCTAATGAGATGGATAGAAAAGATGGAGTCGGTGATTGATATTAGTGAATGCACCGTTGAATGCATGGTGAAGTATTCTACATGCACGCTCACTGATAAGGCTTTAACTTGGTGGAATTGACAAGTGAAAACCCTGGGAAGGCAGATTGTATACCAACTGACATGGGAGGAGTTGAAAGCCATGATGACTGAGGAGTACTGTCCTCGAAATGAGTTGCAAAAGATCGAATCTGAAATGTGGAATTTACAAATGATAGGAGATGATGTGGCTGGTTACACTGACCGATTCAATGAGTTAGCAAGTTTGGTTCCACACATGGTTACCCCAGAATACAAGAAGGTTGAAAGATATTTGTGAGGTCTTGCACCTCAAATCCGAAGCCTGGTGACTTCATCGAACCCTATGGATGCCAAGAGCGCTATAATTATAGCTTTCAAGCTAAGGGATAATGCTGTGCGTGATGGTTTGTTTGAGAAGAAGGAGACCGAGGAAGGAAGGTCTGGGGAAAAGAGGAAATGGTTTGGAAAACCAAGTAATCAAAACAAGAATCAAACTTACAAGAGACCTGGAACTATGAAAGCCTATGCTGTCAACACTGTGGAACAAAATGGATATCTTGGAACACGACCGAAGTGTGACAAGTGTGGATATCATCACAATGGAAGGTGTACCCAATGTGGAAAGTGTAAAAAGTATGGGCATCTAGCCCATAACTGTTGGAGCAATGCGAACCCTAATAAGATCAATCAAGTAGCAGGAAAGGTCAACCCAGGAGCAGAAAGGATGAATCAGGGATGCTTTGAGTGTGGAGATCCAAAGCACTTCAGGAAAGACTGTCCAAAGTTGAAGAACCGAAACGACAATCAGGCCCGTGGAAGAGCGTTTGTGATGGGGGCTGGGGACGCACGACAAGATCCAAACATTGTCACTAGTACGTTCCCGATAAATAATCACTATGCCTCTATACTTTTCGATACGGGTGCTGATATGAGTTTTGTGTCAAATGACTTTAAGTCCCTACTCGGTATTAAGGCCAGCAAACTAGACCAAAATTATACAATTGAATTAGCAAACGGGAAATTAATTAAAACCGAAGAAGTCATTTAGGGTTGTACTCTATGTTTGAAAAACCACACATTTAGTATAGACCTGTTACCTGTTGACCTGGGAAGTTTTGACATTGTTATTGGTATGGATTGGTTGTCGAAGAATCACGCCGAGATTGTTTGTTTTGAGAAGATTGTTCATATTCCACTCCCGAACGGAGAAGTTCTTTCGGTTCAAGGTGAGAAGAGTGGAGTGACATCGAGGATGATAAACTGCATGAAAGCTCGTAAGTACCTACGTAAAGGCAATTGCGTGTTCCTGGCTCACGTCGTCGAGAAGAAACCCGAGGAACATCGACTTGAAGACATACCAATCGTTAAGGATTACCCCGAAGTTTTTCCTGAAGACTTACCTGGATTACCACCACCGAGGCAAGTCGAATTCCGAATCGACTTGGTACCAGGAGCCGCCCCGGTTGCGCGATCGCCGTATCGATTAGCACCTTCTGAAATGCAGGAATTATCAAATCAACTCCAGGAGTTGCTGGATAAAGGTTTCATAAGACCAAGTTTCTCACCTTGGGGAGCTCCGGTCCTATTCGTAAAGAAAAAGGATGGAACCTTTAGGATGTGTATTGATTACCGAGAATTAAACAAACTTACAATCAAAAACCGATATCCACTTCCTCGAATAGACGATTTGTTCGATCAACTACAAGGTTCTAGCTTCTACTCTAAGATCGATCTACGTTCGGGGTATCATCAACTAAGAATCCAAGAAGAAGATGTACCAAAGACGGCATTTAGGACTCGTTATGGACACTACGAATTCCTAGTTATGCCGTTTGGTTTGACGAACGCACCAGCTGTTTTTATGGATCTCATGAACCGAGTGTGCAAGCCATACTTGGATAAATTCGTGATAGTATTTATTGATGATATATTAATATATTCACGAACCAAGGAGGATCATGAACATCATCTGAAATTAATTTTGGAACTACTCAGCAACGAGAATCTTTACGCTAAATTCTCTAAGTGTGAGTTTTGGATCCGAGAAGTGCATTTTCTTGGACATGTCATCAACAAGGAAGGAATTCACATTGATCCGTCTAAAATAGAAGTGATCAAAAACTGGGAAGCACCAAAGACTTCGACAGAAGTACGTCAATTTTTGGGTTTGGTCGGCTACTACAGACGATTCATTGAGAATTTTTCAAAAATAGCCCTGCCCTTAACCACATTAACCCAGAAAGAAAAGAAGTATGATTGGAGTGACAAGCAAGAGCCAGCTTTCCAATTACTGAAGCAGAAGCTGTGTAGTGCACCGATCTTATCTCTTCCGGTGGGAATCAACAATTTTGTCGTATACTGCGATGCATCACACCAAGGACTTGGTTGTGTGTTAATGCAAAGAGACAAAGTCATCGCATATGCCTCACGACAACTAAAAGTGCACGAAAAGAATTATACGACCCACGACTTGGAGTTGGGCGCAGTTGTGTTTACGCTCAAGATTTGGAGACATTATCTTTATGGTACGAGATGCACTATTTTTACTGATCACAAGAGTCTCCAACATATCTTTGATAAAAAAGAACTTAACATGAGACAACATCGTTGGGTAGAACTACTAAACGACTATGATTGTGATATCAAGTACCATCCCGGGAAAGCCAATGTCGTAGCAGACGCCTTAAGTCGCAAAGAACGAGTTAAAACTCTTCGTGTTCGTGCCCTAGGATTAACAATTCATACGAGTCTTACTACTCAAATCCGAATGGCACAACAAGAAGAACTTAAAGAAAAGAACATCCAAAATGAGGCACTACGTGGAATGATCAAACAATTGGAGTCTAAGTCAGATGATACGTTTTACTTCATGGACAGAATTTGGGTGCCGAGTAACGGTAACTTACGTGGGTTGATTATGGATGAAGCCCACAAGTCCAGGTACTCCATTCACCCGGGTTCAGATAAGATGTATAAGGATCTAAAAGAATTATATTGGTGGCCCAATATGAAAGGAGATATTGCCACATATGTCAGTAAATGCTTAACGTGTTCAAAAGTAAAAGCCGAACATCAGAAACCATCTGGCTTGTTACAACAACCCGAAATTCCCCAATGGAAATGGGAACATATTTCTATGGATTTCATCACGAAATTACCCAAGACGTCGAGCGGGTATGACGCGATATGGGTAATTGTCGATCGTCTGACAAAATCAGCTCATTTTCTACCCATCAAAGAGACGGATAAAACCGAGAAACTTGCAAAGCTTTATATCAAGGAAATTGTGGCTAGGCATGGAGTGCCAATTTCTATTATCTCTGATAGAGACAGCAGATTCGTGTCTAGAATCTGGAAATCATTACAAGAAGCCATGGGCACACGTCTTGACATGAGCACGGCATATCACCCACAAACAGATGGTCAAAGCGAAAGGACCATTCAAACTTTAGAGGATATGCTCCGTGCGTGTGTAATTGATTTCGGAGGAAATTGGGATACTTATTTACCATTGGCAGAGTTTTCCTATAATAACAGCTACCACACGAGCATTAAGGCAGCTCCGTTTGAAGCTTTATATGGTCGGAAATGCCGCTCACCGCTATGTTGGGCGGAAGTTGGTGAAAAACATTTGACAGGTCCTGAGATTGTCCAGGAAACCACTGATAAGATCTTCAAAATTAAGGACCGTCTGAAAGGAGACAGAAAGAAGAGCTATGCTGATAACAGACGGAAACCATTAGAATTTCAAATTTGTGACCGAGTAATGTTAAAAGTCTCACCATGGAAAGGCGTTGCAAGGTTTGGTAACCATGGTAAGCTCAACCCTAGATACGTTGGACCGTTTGAAATACTGGCTAGGGTTGGCCCTGTAGCCTACAAGCTCAAGCTACCGCAAGAGCTAAGCAACGTACATGATACATTTCATGTGTCTAATCTCAAAAAGTGTTTGTCAGACGAGACTTTGATCATACCGCCTAATGAAATTCACATTGATGATAAACTTCATTTCATCAAGGAACCGATTGGGATTTCAGATTGGAAAGTTCAAAAGCTGAGACGTAGTCGAATCAAACTGGTTAAAGTACGTTGGAACTCAAAACATGGTCCTGAGTATGCATGGGAACGAGAAGATCAAATGAAAACGAAATACCCCTCCTTGTTAAAGGATACACAAGTTCAAGATGGCATGAATTGAAATTTCGGGACGAAATTCTGTTAACATGGGGAGAATGTGACACCCGACATTTCAGGTCAATATCCGTACATGATATAAACGAGTTTATATTATATTAGTTTTCGTGATTCACCTAATTACAGAAATAAGGACATTAAAGTCTAACAAAAGCCGTAGATTATCTCATTTCATATTTTGGTATTTCTAGGAGTTACCGGTTCATGTAACCGCATAACCCGACTAAATACGAACGTTAGTGATTAAATTAAATAACCAAGAAAAACATCCAGACGTATGTATTACACCAACTTTACGTTGGACAATAATTTATTTTTAGACTAAAACAAATAATATACCGAATTAATTTACTGTTTAAAAATCCTAATCAAGATTTAAGATCCACTAATAATCTAAAAACCCACCAACCAAAAATTGCTTGACCATCAAATTAACCCAACCCACCCCCCTTGACTTTCTCGACAGAAATCCCAGAGAATGCTCCATTCCCACTTCCTACGTACCTCACATTCTAATTATCTATACTAAGACCCATACCTCATGCCTTCGAGAATTAGATAAAAACCATACCACCTCAATAAAAAATCTCACGAACCCTTTTATCTCTCTCATTTTCTTACGGCACCTACACCACACATATTTTCCATTCTCCTGCTTCAAGCATTAGAACTTCCCATCGTTGGTGTTCTAAGGAGCTTTCAAGGATTTTCTCAAGGATTTCTAACCAAGCGAAGTCAAGATCATCTTCTTTTTCTCGCAAAAAAAATTATCATCTCTGTCTAGAGGTAAAAATTCGATACTATCCATATTATTTTCTTTAAACCGTAGCTAAACATACAATTTGTTCGAACGCAAGTAAAATAACAAGAAAAGTGTGTCGAGTTCAAGACTTAAAATACGAATTTATGCACGTAAGTATGTGCACTATTGGAGTATAATTTTGAGACTAATACTGTCAATTCAAAAATTGCAGTATCGAAACTAGGAAGTTTCGATACCTATCCTGCTCAAATCGAAACTAGGTAGTTTCGATACATGTGTTGCTCAAATCGAAACTAGGTAGTTTCGATACCCGACTACTCAATCGGAACTAGGTAGTTTCGATACCTATTACTCAATCGAAACTAGATAGTTTCGATGCCCATTTTTGCTCAATCGAAACTAGGTAGTTTTGATATCTGTTCTGCTCAATCGAAACTAGATAGTTTCGACACCTGTTCATCAGTCCCATTGGGCAGTAGCTTGGAATTATTTTGTCATAATGAAACAAGTGTTGAAAAACTAAGAAGATAATTTAAGTAAAATAACCGGAGTTACTAAGTCGGTGAACAATTTGCATTCGAGATATTCGGTCATAACTCGAAATACCCCTTTTGTAAATAGGGTACAATTAATCAAGTTTCACTGGAACAATTATCGTTGCTAACATACACAAAAACGAGGTGAGTTTCACGGCCCCTTTTTACTATTTTCTATATTTGGGGGAATAACATACTTACAACTATTTTATGTGATAACAAGAGAATAAGACTCGACTTTTATGTTTGTATGAGTTGAACAATTTAGGCCGCTAAAGTCCCCTGGAACAACTTAGTAACCATTAGGGTCCTATGAATAGTACTATGGGGAGTGACGTCCCCCGGTCATGGTTAGTCGCGCTAACCACAATCTGGAGGATTTATGGCCGCATAGCATCTGATAACGATTGAGAGGGGCAAAAGAACAATTGTCATGGTTTGGTTACGCCTCATGTATGAACATATTATTTGTATTCCTAGCTAGTTTACAAATGGGTCAAACATTTCTTATTCTGATTATCACATGTAACTGGAACTATTTATGAATAAACGAATTTTACAAAGAACTATTTGTGTAAACCTGTGAACTCACCAACCTAGTGTTGACATTTTTAAGTATGTTTTTAAGGAATTTGAACGTGATCGCAAGGTTAGCAATGTAGATTACATGCATGCACGATGGATACGACTCAAGGAGGATTTCTCTTGTATAACTCATTTTAATTGAGTCATATTTGCGAAATCTTAACTTTTTGTAAATTCAGATTACATTTTGGAATGTAAAACTTTAAACTTGTTTATGTATCCATTCATCATGTATGTGTTTGCGGTAATCATATGCTTTGGAAACCATGAACGTTACGCCTCGCGTTTCCGCCTTGGCGGGGTGTGACACACAGCGACGGTGGCGTGCGACGGCCAAGGGTTCCAGCGACGGCCAAGGGTTCCAGCGACGGTGATCGGCGGCGGCGGTGGCCGGTGGGCGACGGCGGTGGTTGCGTGAGGGGGGGTGTAGATTAAGGTTATATTTATAATCTCCTTAATTACAAACCACACCCTTGTGAATTAACATTTAATTCTTAGTAATTAACATTTAATTACTTTTAACCCTTGTAGTTTACTAATAACAGTTTATTAGTAAAAACCGGATCTTTTAATGTTTAACGCTTAATCATTAAATCCCCCGAATATAATTATTTCACTAAATAGTTAATTAACCCAATCACTGATAAATATTTCTCTAAATATTAATTCGCTGCATAAATAATCCGTCTTTCTTGATCTATAATATTTAACAATTAAGTATTATATATTTTGTTTGTTGCTTAAGGTGTAACTCTTTGGATCGTACCTTAATAGTAACGTTGACTTAACTGACGATCGGACATCAAATATCCAACAACTCCCACTTCCTACAAGAACGTGTCCTTTGTTGGATATTCACCACAAACTGCTCCTCTGAACTCCCACAAACCTGATACTTGTTCACCCCATTCCATATCACTGGGCATATCACAAATGGCCCCTCCACTTTGACTTCATGTTCTCATGGATATGCCTCAAACAAAACCTTTGCTCAGCACTTGGAAACACTTTGCTTATTGCTGGTATGATACCCTATCATGTAAACAAATTCAGCCATTAAAATGTATACAAATTAAGTCATTAAAAACATAAATGGACCTTTTGTCTATCACCGATGAAAGTGAAGTTGGAGTTGATGTACAGATCTAGATCATGTCCTAGACATGTCCAAAACCAGGACCAGGAGTTTGCTGTCTAAGCTTCTACCAATGCATAAGCCACATGATAGATACCATTATTTGAATCTATGCCAACTGCAGTTAAGATTTGTCCACGAAATGGACCTTTCATGAAACAACCATCCAAACCCAATAGTCTTCTCCCATAATATTTAAACCCATCCTTCAATGCCCCAATACATATATATCCTTCTATACTCCATGGTTTCACTACTTGGGTTACATTCCCTTTCTACATCAATTGTTACAGTAGTACCTGAGTTAGCCCTTATGAGTTCCTCAGCATAGTCTCTTGAAAGTGCATACTGACCCCTGTAATCTCCTTCAATCTTCTGGGTTGCCATAGCCTTTGCCCTGCTGATATTTTGTTTTGAGACTCGAATCCATAATTTCCTGTTTATTATATCCTGCAGAGCCTTTATTGGTATGGTTGGATTGAGTGCAATTTGGCTCTCCAATTATCTAGCTAGGAAACTGACGGTGAAGAGCTTAACATCCCTGGTTTGAAGACAATTGTGAGCACTGATGAAGGTCTTCACAATCCATGAACCCTCTTGATTAAGGTTTGAGACATGAAAAATAAAATGGCAGGTGGTTTTTTAAAATCTCTCCTTTTTAGGGGATTTGTTGTCTTTATTGTTTAACCCACTTACTTTTTTGGACCCACTTTCTTTTTGTGAATTCCCAATAATACCCTGACTGGTCCCCACTACAATTGAATGATGTATACCCTCACACACAACCCGAAACCTTGAGTTGTCACGCCTTCTTATCTTGAGTTGTCTTCTACTAGCAATTGCATATGTTTTAGTTAACAGTCTTAATTCATCCCTGGTTGCAAATTGTTAGCCTACATAGAAAGGTTCTGCAACTGCATCTTTATTTCTTTGTTGGCCTTCCTTGGCTTCTTCAATGATCTCTTCAGGGGACGGTCATTTTCCTCATCACTAAGGCTGTCAAAATCATCCAAGTCCATATCAACATCTTGCTTATCTTCTTCATTGTCCTGGTCTAAGGGTTCTTCATGAATGTCATTGTCAACAAATGCTCTAAATTCTTCCATATCAACATCAACATCATCTATCATATTGTTTGTGTCCATTACAAAATCTAAATCCTCATCCTCATCTTCATCATCTTTAGTATCTTCATCATCCTCAACACCTACATCTACCTCAACATCTTCATCATCATGAACACCTACATCTAAAGCTAGTTGCCTCCTACAAGCTTGGGTGATTTCTTGTGAGTTCCTTTTTGGTTGAGAAGGTCCAACCTCATTAATGTAACATCCATGATTTTCCGGCCTTATATATATATATATATATATATATGTGTGTGTGTGTGTGTGTGTATGTATATATATATATTAAAAAAAACAATGATGACACTTTACTTCGATCCTGTACCTACCACCTTAATTATTTCAATGAGTATCAAATTCAAAATTTCAATCTTTGCAAATGCATAGCATTTATCTCCTACTATATATATATATATATATATATATATATATATATATATATATATATATATATATATGTATGTATATCGTAGGTACTTATACATGTACGTATTTTGTCATAATAAATATGTCAAAAGTAAAACCTTTGAGTTTTAATTATGTAGCTACATCTTTTAAATATGTCAAAAATAAAACCTAGTGGGTAAGCCCGCGCTTTGCAACGGTTGTGAAATCTGACCACATTACTCTTGGGTCTATTAGTCAAATATTTACTTATTTTCTTTCATTTGTGTTTTCAAGTTCTCATACATTATCCATCCTATTTAAAACTGGGGAAATTTTATAACTATCTATTTTAAATTATAAAATTGGTAGCCAAATAGAGCAACTCTATCAGTTTACCTTCCTCGTACCATTTTTTATGTGTCAGTATCTGTTGCCAATATTCATATTTCAATGTATTTTTTTTTAATTAAAACCAATTCCTAAGATTAGATACAAGTCTACCCTATCATGACAATCAATTGTCAAATTTCCTTCACAAAAACCGTAGAGGCCCAGTTTTAATATGAAAATTCAAAAACCAACATGTTTGACTTTAAAACTATTAAAAAAAAGAAGCAATATCAAAGTCAAGACTCTAAAGTCAAACATTTAGACTAAAAAAATTTGCATGATTGTATCAATTATCATTAATAAATGAAGCTTGTTACAATGTCTAAAAATAAAAAAAAAATCATTTTGATTTCTATAATGTCCAAGCATTGTCTCATACCATGGTTACAAATTCACACTTCTGTAAGCTTAATTCTCATGATCGCATTTGAATAGAGTTCTGACCGTGAAGCGCCATAATAAGACGTGTTATGAACTGCTCATTAATCGAAATCCTAACTTGGAGCATCTACTTCCTTTTGGAAATCCGTGTACTATTTTGAAGATTAGAGATGTTCCAAACAAATTCAGTGCAAAGGCGATTGAAGGAATATTCCTGGGCTATGTTACAAATTCAACTACCAAGAGAGTATATAATAAAAAAACTCGTTAAGTTGAGGAATGGTTCCATATTGATTATTCTAATCATTCTATACCTCAAACGGCAGTTGGCCCATAATGGGCGTTTGATTATGACATTTTGTTCTAGTCTTTTCATTTATCATTTGATCTTTCACCCGAGGAAGCTGCATTGTTATATGAATCTTGTCAGGATGCACAAGAAGGAAGTTATACACCAAATTTGGTTCATACTTCATTTGTCCCCTCATCCTCTAATCCTGATCCAAATATTACCTTCTGTTCGGGACCGCAAGATTCTAACAGTGAAGAAGATGAAGTTCTTTTTCAAGATTCTTTGGCTGATCCATTAATTTTTTATGATACTTTTACTTCTACACAACTTCAGGGGGGAGATTCTTACGAATCTGGATTCAGAGATACTAGTGAATCAAGAAATTGTTTCTTAAAATGAAACAACTCAAGTTGATGTGTTGTCGGTTCCTAAAGTGGCGTCCATAAAAGAGCTTAAAAATCAGCTGGTGACAAATATAATTGGAAATCTATAGATTGAGTGAAAACACATTCTTTAACTGAAAATACTTGTTTCTATTCATGCATTAAACATACTGATGTTCTTGATGTTTGCCCACATTCATGTTTTATTTCTCAGGATGAACCTAAAAATGTGGAAATAGCTTTACAGGATAATAATTGGATAGAAGCAATGCATGAGGAGCTTGCTCAATTCGATAAGCTAAAGGTGTGGAATTTGGTTAATCTTTCAAAGGGCGTGTATCCGATTGGCATCAAATGGGTTTTTAAGTGTAAAAAGTATGATCATGGTGTCGTGGTAAGGAATAAAGCAAGATTGGTTGTTCAAGGTTTCAATCAACAGGAAGGCATTGATTACACTAGGGTGTATGCACATGTGGCTCGGCTTGAAGCGATTCGTTTGTTTCTGGCGTTTGCATCTTTCAAAGGATTTAAAGTGTATCAATTGGATGTTAAAAGTGATTTCTTTTATGGCAAGGTCAAAGTGGAAGTGATGTGTGTCAGCCTCCGGGGTTTGAGGATCCAATTCATCCCTCAAGAGTGTTCAAACTTGATAAAGGTCTTTATGGCTTACATCAAGCACCCCGTGCGTGGTACGAAACATTGTAAAACATCTCATGGACAATGGTTTCGTTCGTGGTCAAATTGATTCGACCTTGTTCATATAGAAAGCAAGGGGAGATTATTTACTCGTTCATATATATGTAGACGACATTATCTTCAGCTCAACAAACGAAGTGTTATGCAAAGAGTTTGAGAACGTTATGAAATTAAAGTTTGAAATGTTAGCTATGGGAGAGTTTTCATTCTTTCTTGGACTTCAAGTAAATCAAAAAGAGGATGGTTTCTTCATTCATCAGTCTAAGTATGTCAAAGACATCTTGAGCCGATTCAAGATGGAAGACTGTACCCCATATGATACACCAATTCCGGTTAATCACAAGTTGAATCTTGATCCGGATGGAAAAGACATTGATTGCCGTCTTTATCGGGCAATGATTGGTTCTCTTATGTATCTAACAGCTTCGAGGCCGGATATAATATTTGCTGTATGTCTTTGTTCTAGATTTCAAGCAAAACCAAAGGAATCTCCTCTGATAGCAGTCAAACGTATCTTTCGTTACCTAAAAGGAAAACAAAGATTAGAATTATGGTTTCCACATGGTTCTAACTTTGAATTTAATGCTTATATTAACTCTGATTTCGGTGGTTGTTGTTTGGACAGAAAATCTACAACAGGTGGTTGCCAATTTCTAGTTAATCGTCTTGTTTCCTGGCATTCTAAAAAGCAAACTATAGTCTCCATTTTAACATGTGAAACAGAATACATCGCTGCTGCAAGTTGTTGTGTAACATCCCAAAATGTCGAGAAATAAAGTTAACGAGTTCAAGCGGGCCGAAGTCGGGCCGGGTCAGTCGCGAACCGGGCTTGGGGAGGTCTCCCCTATAAATAGCCAGGGTCACCACATGTTTCTCTCATTTGCATTTCTAGAGAGAGAAAACCGTAGAGAGAGAAAGTGTCGAAATCGCACAAGATTGCACCCGCTCGTGTCTCTTGCACTCGTGAGAAGAACCTCCGGATCAGAAGCTCGATTCAGGTAACGATCCGACCTAAATCTGAGTTTTTAGTTCGTTTTTGGGTTTTTCGGGTTTTGGGTGAAAAGGCAAGGTTTGAACGGATGAATCTGATAAATAATCATAGATTTGAGATCCCTAAGGGAAAACGAACGTTTTGGATGCAACATGTTCGAGATCTTTACATGATCAGACCGAATGCGAAAGTTAGGGTTTTTCGCGAAGAACAGGTCGTGCGCACTTGCTAAGTGCGCACGGAGCAGGTCCTGCGCACTTGCTAAGTGCACAGGAGGAGGAACCTGCGCACTTGCTAAGTGCGCAGGAGGAGGAACCTGCGCACTTGCTAAGTGCGCAGGAGGCAGGGTCTGCGCACTTGCTAAGTGCGCAGACATCAGCCTGTTGAGTAGAGATTAATATGTCTAGAATGGTTAAACCGTTAGAGTCGGTAATGGTCTGATGTGTATGTAACTACTCAATTCAGATCGGAAGTGACGTGGTTGGACCCTTGATTAGGACAACCGAGACTAGCTTATAAGGTGAGTTCTAGAAGCCCTCTTTTAAATGTTTTTATATAATGTTTTCGGGCTGGTGTGTACACGTATGAAATGATGTTTTATGAAATGATGTTTTATAAAATGATGTTTATGAAACTACGTTTACGAAAGGAAATGATTTGGAACGAAGGGTTTATGGAAAGAAAGTTTATGAACGAAATGCTTACGAACGAATGTTATAAAGAAATGGTTTAATGAAAAGGTAAAGGGTTTTGAAAGTGAAGGAAAGGTTTTATGAAAAGAAAACAAAAAGGGGCAAATGTTTTACAGAAGTCATTACAAATCTAATCTGTCGAATGAATGGAATTGACGAATGAAGTCTGGGAATGTGATTCCCAGCCTTGTGGTAGATTATGGACAGTGAGCCATAGTTACCACAAGAACAACATGGGCAATGTCTTTGTGGCATGTCAATGGTTTTGATGTTGTACAACTGGTAAGGGAGTAACGACGGTTACTCGGGTGATGACGATCATCCTAAGCGAACGAGGTAATGGGAAATCAATGACGGCGATACGTAACGGTTGATTTCCAAAGGAAAGATGCGTGTTGGGCAATGACGGCGATACGTAACGGTTGACCCCACGCATTGAAGGGTTGGGCAATGACGGCGATACGTAACGGTTGACCCAACGTAGTGGTATGGTTGTGGCAATGACGGCGATACGTAACGGTTGCCCACAACATTAAAAGTTCCTACGGGGACATAGAGACGCGTAACGATACAGATTTAGATAATAATGTATGACTTAAATGAATGTTAATATTTTAAACAAATGATTGTGTTTAAATATGCGAAGGTTTACGAATGAAAGGCCCTGTTTTCTTATACGAATGTTAAACCCTATTGAATGTTTGAATGATGAACCATTTCTTAAAACGAACGAAAACTAGAACTCACCAGCGTAGCTGACGTTTTTAAGTGTACACATTCAGGTTAAGGCAGGTTATGAGGATGGACGGTGATGCTTGGCTAGAGATGAAGAGTTATCCGACTGCTTTTGAAGACTGGCATCCCGTTATGTTTAGTTATGATGTAAATATGTTTTAAACTATGTTTACGCTTCCGCATGTATGAACAACGATTAAGTTATGTTTAAATGAAATTTTCTGCTGCGTTATCTGATATTCATGTTTAAGAACTGCTTGTGAATGAGTAAATCCAACAAGTGGGGCCTCCCGGGTTTGGGGCCTCACAAGTTGGTATCAGAGCAATAGTTTGAGAGATTCGGACACTCCTAGTGTCTGAACTTAAACTTTGAATGGGACCGAAAGCGGATGCCAGTACGGGTAACTCGAGCCACAGCATCAGATATGAAGGTAGTATATATTTACGTATATAGTATGCCTTAGAAAGAGTTAGGAAAGGACTTGTGTTCTGATGGAATCACAAAGGTGGTCAAATAGAAATCGAAAGGTAGTGTAATGGTTAATTACAGATGGCCAGTGTATATTAACATCTTACAGTACTTATTGAATTCTATTTGTTAACTAGCGTGATGACATTGGATTTCTCGTCTTATAGAACGAAATGGCAAGGAGAGGGAACGGAAGGCGTGGTGGCCGTACCGCTGGTCGTACCGGCGGTCGAAATGGTGGGCGTGGCAGGATTCCTGTGCGCCAAGAACACAGTGAAGAAGGAAGTGTTCACACTGAACCGGCGGTTAGTGTGCATGAAGCTGAGCAGACACAGGTTGAAGAGCAACCTTTCACTTTTGAACCAGAAGTGAGAGCAGCAATAGCTCGAGAATTCACAGAATTGATGAAGAATTCTCTGCCAGGTCTGTTGGCTGAAGCGTTGAAGCAGGTCAATGGGGCGGGTGGGTCTAGCGCGGCAATTGGTGCTCAGAACAATGAGACCGACAATGCACCGCCTGCTCGCGGATGTGATTATAAGTCCTTTAAGGCATGTGACCCGCCGATACTCACTGGGAAGAAGGACGCGGTAGCTACTTTTGATTGGGTAATACGTATGGAAGCCGCCATCCGTCTGAGCGAGTGTCGAGCTAATCAAGTAGTGAAGTTTGCTGCTAACTCCTTGAGGGAGGAAGCATCCCACTGGTGGGAAGGTGTACGTCAAGCTAAAGGGAGCGAGATTGTGGATGCAATGATGTGGGCTGACTTGAAAACTTTAGTGATTAAGAATTTCTGCCCAAGGAACGAGATTGAGAAGGTGGAAAGGGAATTTCTGGGTTTGAAGGCCGGGAACATGACGCACCGGCAATACACAACCCGATTTAATGAACTGGCACGTCTGGTGCCACACCTCGCCACTACTGAAGAGAGAAAGATTGCCTGTTATATTCAAGGGTTGCCGGACCAGGTCCGCACCTATGTTAAGGCAAACGCCCCTACTACCTATGATTTGGCAGTAGAGCTAAGTGGCGTAGTATTTGACGATCTGGCACTGAATGCTGTTGCCGTTGAAGAGCAAAAGAAGAGACCGAGCTTCTCAAACAAGCGAACTGGGGGAAAGATGTTTGGGTCTCGTGATAAGAGGGCTCGGGTGGGTGAGCCGACTGTTTGTAAGAAGTGTGGAAGGGAGCATGTAGGTGAATGCAGACTGGGATCTAGCTTGTGCTATAAGTGTGGCAAGACCGGGCACTACTCTCGAGAATGCCCGCAAGGCTACAAATGCTACAACTGTGGGGATTTCGGCCATATGAGCCGAGAATGTACCAAGCCCAGGATGGGGGAAACCGGGAAAGGAAAGGGCCCGGAAAAGAAGGGAGAAGGATCTCGTGCAAAGACTCGTGCGTACGCACTGACGCAAGAACAAGCCAGGGCGGATCCCGATGTGGCGTCAGGTACATTCGTCCTTGACAACACTCTTGTTTCTGTGTTATTTGATTCGGGTGCCGGTAAGAGTTTTATATCTGCGTCTTTTTGTAAACGAGTGAAGTACACTGTTAGTAAGTTAGAAAGGGCCTTTAGCGTAGAAACCGCAGAGGGTAGAACTGCGAGAGTGACCGATGTAGTCGACAACTCCACCATAAAAATAGAAGGTCATAGGTTCCCTGTCAGATTGTTTGTTATGGTTTTGGGAGGGTTCGATGTGGTGTTGGGTATGGATTGGCTAACTGCCAATGAAGCTCAAATTATATGTAAACGAAAGATAATCCAACTCAAGGCTCCGGATGGTAGCAAAGTCGAAGTCTTTGGAGATCGTGACACCCCGATGCCAAACGTCATCTCAATGATTAAGGCAACGAATTACTTGAGGCGCGGATGCGAGGCTTATCTGGTATATGTGATTGACAAGTGTAAGGAAGTGAAGGGACTAGACGATGTACCCGTGGTACGCGAGTACCCGGAGGTGTTTCCAGAGGATTTGCCTGGAATACCACGCGATAGAGAAATTGAGTTCCGAATTGACTTAGTACCAGATGCCCAGCCCGTGGCTAAGGCTCCATATCGACTAGCACCTGTGGAAATGAAGGAACTTATGGTCCAACTAGACGAGTTACTTGAGAAAGGATTTATCCAACCGAGCATCTCGCCGTGGGGTGCTCCGGTGTTGTTTGTAAAGAAGAAAGATGGTTCGATGAGAATGTGTATCGATTATCGCGAGTTGAATAAACGAACGGTGAAGAACAAGTACCCTTTACCAAGGATCGATGACCTGTTCGACCAGTTGCAAGGCGCAAGTTGGTTTTCGAAAATCGACCTTCGGTCCGGGTACCATCAGTTGAAGGTGAGGGAAGAAGATATATCGAAAACTGCATTTCGCACGCGTTATGGACATTTCGAGTTCCGCGTAATGTCTTTCGGATTGACGAACGCCCCCGCAGCGTTCATGGATTTAATGAATAGGGTGTGTCGACCGATGCTGGATCGATCGGTAATTGTGTTCATCGATGATATCCTTATCTACTCCAAAAACGAGGGTGATCACGCATGTCACTTAAAGGAAGTGTTGGAAGCTCTAAAGAAGGAGAAGTTGTATGCTAAGTTCTCCAAATGCGCGTTCTGGCTTAGGGAAGTCCAATTCCTAGGTCACGTCATTGGCCCGAACGGCATTATGGTTGACCCAGCAAAGATAGTAACGGTAAGTGAATGGGACATTCCTAAGACGCCAACTGAAATCCGCAGTTTCTTAGGATTGGCGGGCTACTATCGGAGATTCATCCAGGATTTCTCGAAAATAGCTTCGCCATTGACAAAGTTGACTCGGAAAGAAGTAAAGTACGAATGGGGTTCGACCCAAGATGAGGCGTTTAACAAATTAAAAGAGAAGCTAACACAGGCTCCAGTCTTGGCCCTTCCCGAGGGCAGTGAAGACCTGGTGGTATACTCTGACACGTCGGGTCAGGGATTAGGGTGTGTGTTGATGCAACGCGGTAGAGTGATTGCATATGCGTCGCGGCAGTTGAAAGTTCACGAAGTCAACTATCCGACTCACGATTTGGAACTTGCTGCTGTCGTATTTGCATTGAAAATATGGAGGCACTACCTGTACGGGGTAAAGTTTACTATTTACTCCGACCACAAAAGTTTGAAGTACTTCTTCGAACAAAAGGAGCTTAATATGAGGCAGAGGAGATGGTTGGAACTCCTGAAGGACTATGACTGTGAAATAATGTACCATCCTGGAAAGGCAAACGTGGTGGCTGACGCTCTAAGCCGAAAGGATGTGCCTACTCCTATTAGAGTGAAAGCTTGCCAGTTGGTGGTAACATCGGATGTGATGAGCGAAATCGAAAGAGCTCAAGATGAGGCACTTAAAGAAGAAAATATAAAGAAAGAAAGGATGGTTGGCCAACAGGACAAATTGGAATATAACACTCTAGGTGTTAGGACACGTTTTGGACGGATATGGATACCTATGGGTGGCGAACTTAGGAGCAAAATCTTGGATGAGGCTCATAAGTCTCGTTACTCTATCCATCCCGGTACCAATAAAATGTACCAAGATCTGAAGAGGGAATACTGGTGGCCTGGAATGAAATGTGATGTGACGAAGTATGTAAGCAAGTGCTTGACTTGCTTGCAAGTAAAGGCTGAACACCAGAAACCGTATGGAAAGATTCAACCACTTGACATACCAGAATGGAAGTGGGAACACATTACCATGGACTTCATAACTAAGCTACCTCGCACAGCTAAAGGTCATGACGCCATTTGGGTAATTGTGGACCGTTTAACGAAGAGTGCTCATTTCCTACCTATTCGCGAGGCGTTCTCGTCGAAAAGGTTAGCAGAGGTATTTATCAACGAAGTAGTAGCGCGGCATGGGATGCCCTTGACGATCGTATCTGACCGGGACACACGATTCACATCGAGGTTCTGGAAAAGATTTCACGAGTCGATGGGCACGAGGCTGAATATCAGCACGGCATACCACCCACAAACGGATGGTCAGTCCGAAAGGACCATTCAGACATTGGAGGATATGCTCCGTGCTTGTATTATTGACTTCGGTGGCAGTTGGGACAGCCATCTGCCGTTAGCCGAGTTCTCCTACAACAATAGTCATCACACGATGATAGGCATGCCGCCTTACGAAATGTTGTATGGGAGAAGATGTAGAACCCCGGTTTGTTGGGGTGAGATTGGACAGAAGGAATTAGGAAGTCTCGAAGTCGTAAGAGAGACGTCGGAAAGGTTTGATCAGATCAAAGCACGAATGAAGGCCGCACAAGATCGTCAGAAATCCTATGCGGATAGACGACGAAGGCCTATCGAGTTTGATGTTGGGGACAGAGTAATGTTGAAAGTGTCCCCGTGGAAGGGAATCATTCGATTCAGAAAGAGAGGAAAGTTAAGTCCGAGGTTTGTCGGACCGTTCAGGATAATGGCACGGGTTGGTGAAGTCGCTTATCGGTTGGAGTTGCCTGATGAGTTAAGTGGGATTCATCCTACCTTCCATGTATCACACTTGCGAAAGTGTTTGGCGGATGAATCAGCTCACGTACCACTTACTGACATCGAGGTCGACAACAGCCTTAATTACATCGAAGAACCCGTGGCTATCTTAGACCGAAAGGAAAAGCGTTTGCGTAATAAAGTTATTCCATTGGTTAAAGTCCAATGGAGGCACCGAAAGGGATCGGAGGCTACATGGGAAACGGAGGCGGAGATGAGGGAGTCGTACCCTCAATTATTTGACTTGTGATAGGTTTCGGGGACGAAACCTATTATAAGGGGGGTAGACTTGTAACATCCCAAAATGTCGAGAAATAAAGTTAACGAGTTCAAGCGGGCCGAAGTCGGGCCGGGTCAGTCGCGAACCGGGCTTGGGGAGGTCTCCCCTATAAATAGCCAGGGTCACCACATGTTTCTCTCATTTGCAATTCTAGAGAGAGAAAACCGTAGAGAGAGAAAGTGTCGGAATCGCACAAGATTGCACCCGCTTGTGTCTCTTGCACTCGTGAGAAGAACCT
Source organism: Smallanthus sonchifolius (assembly GCA_023525975.1). Lineage (NCBI taxonomy): Eukaryota > Viridiplantae > Streptophyta > Magnoliopsida > Asterales > Asteraceae > Smallanthus > Smallanthus sonchifolius. The sequence continues at coordinate 35,036,324 of CM042045.1, forward strand.
CCGGATCAGAAGCTCGATTCAGGTAACGATCCGACCTAAATCTGAGTTTTTAGTTCGTTTTTGGGTTTTTCGGGTTTTGGGTGAAAAGGCAAGGTTTGAACGGATGAATCTGATAAATAATCATAGATTTGAGATCCCTAAGGGAAAACGAACGTTTTGGATGCAACATGTTCGGGATCTTTACATGATCAGACCGAATGCGAAAGTTAGGGTTTTTCGCGAAGAACAGGTCCTGCGCACTTGCTAAGTGCGCACGGAGCAGGTCCTGCGCACTTGCTAAGTGCGCAGGAGGAGGAACCTGCGCAGTTGCTAAGTGCGCAGGAGGAGGAACCTGCGCACTTGCTAAGTGCGCAGGAGGCAGGGTCTGCGCACTTGCTAAGTGCGCAGACATCAGGCTGTTGAGTAGAGATTAATATGTCTAGAATGGTTAAACCGTTAGAGTCGGTAATGGTCTGATGTGTATGTAACTACTCAATTCAGATCGGAAGTGACGTGGTTGGACCCTTGATTAGGACAACCGAGACTAGCTTATAAGGTGAGTTCTAGAAGCCCTCTTTTAAATGTTTTTATATAATGTTTTCGGGCTGGTGTGTACACGTATGAAATGATGTTTTATGAAATGATGTTTTATAAAATGATGTTTATGAAACTACGTTTACGAAAGGAAATGATTTGGAACGAAGGGTTTATGGAAAGAAAGTTTATGAACGAAATGCTTACGAACGAATGTTATAAAGAAATGGTTTAATGAAAAGGTAAAGGGTTTTGAAAGTGAAGGAAAGGTTTTATGAAAAGAAAACAAAAAGGGGCAAATGTTTTAAAGAAGTCATTACAAATCTAATCTGTCGAATGAATGGAATTGACGAATGAAGTCTGGGAATGTGATTCCCAGCCTTATGGTAGATTATGGACAGTGAGCCATAGTTACCACAAGAACAACATGGACAATGTCTTTGTGGCATGTCAATGGTTTTGATGTTGTACAACTGGTAAGGGAGTAACGACGGTTACTCGGGTGATGACGATCATCCTAAGCGAACGAGGTAATGGGAAATCAATGACGGCGATACGTAACGGTTGATTTCCAAAGGAAAGATGCGTGTTGGGCAATGACGGCGATACGTAACGGTTGACCCCACGCATTGAAGGGTTGGGCAATGACGGCGATACGTAACGGTTGACCCAACGTAGTGGTATGGTTGTGGCAATGACGGCGATACGTAACGGTTGCCCACAACATTAAAAGTTCCTACGGGGACATAGAGACGCGTAACGATACAGATTTAGATAATAATGTATGACTTAAATGAATGTTAATATTTTAAACAAATGATTGTGTTTAAATATGCGAAGGTTTACGAATGAAAGGCCCTGTTTTCTTATACGAATGTTAAACCCTATTGAATGTTTGAATGATGAACCATTTCTTAAAACGAACGAAAACTAGAACTCACCAGCGTAGCTGACGTTTTTAAGTGTACACATTCAGGTTAAGGCAGGTTATGAGGATGGACGGTGATGCTTGGCTAGAGATGAAGAGTTATCCGACTGCTTTTGAAGACTGGCATCCCGTTAAGTTTAGTTATGATGTAAATATGTTTTAAACTATGTTTACGCTTCCGCATGTATGAACAACGATTAAGTTATGTTTAAATGAAATTTTCCGCTGCGTTATCTGATATTCATGTTTAAGAACTGCTTGTGAATGAGTAAATCCAACAAGTGGGGCCTCCCGGGTTTGGGGCCTCACATGTTGTTCCCAAATCTTGTAGATTCAACAACAATTAAGAGACTATGATTTAAATTTCACTGGAACCTCCATGTTCATTGATAATATTGCCACAATGTCCATAACAACCTCCATGTTCATTGATAATATTGCCACAATGTCCATAACAAATAATCCTGTTAAGCACAAAAAAACGAAGCACATTGAAATTAGATATCAGTTTGTTCGTGATTGTGCAGATAAAAAGTTGATTGAGCTGGTAAAGGTACATATTGATGATAATTTTACTGACCTCTTTACCAAGGCATTTGATCGTACCAGGTTTGAATTTCGAATCAAGATGATTGGTATGATCAATCCTGAATAAAAGTTTTTCAAAATCATTTTCTTGGAGGATTTATTTTATTTTATTTCTTTTATTGCTTTATTACTTTTTGGCACTTTAATTTTGTTGGAGCATGTTTTGTGACAACAAGCCTTGTAATAGATTAGTCTTTATGTTTAAAGTTTTGTATGTTTTGTATTTGTAGTTAGTTAAGTTTGTACATGCGAACTTAATATGTTCACTTGGTATAGTTGAGGCGAACTTAATAAGTTCGCCTGAACTAAAGGTGGCGAACTTATTAAGTTCGCTTGTTTCAGTATGTGTTGTCTATAAATAGTTCAATAGTTATTCTCATTTGTAACTTCTGCATTGTAACTAGAACTACTATGTGTTTACTGTTTGATTTATAATACAAGAAGCTTTTTATGGAATCGTGTTATGAAATCGTGTCTTGTGTGATTGTATTGCTTTCGTAACTATTCGAGACATACGTATACATAAGGATTCCGCACTTCGTGTACGTATTATGTGTTTTACAGCAGAGATCGATCGGTAGACCCGCTGGGACTTACAAGTGGTATCAGAGCTTTTGCTCTTGATTAGCTACTGTTGTTTGACATTGTCTCGATTGATTTTTCACAACAAGATGGAGATTTTCGGAAGTTTCTGTGTTCTTGAGAAGTTAGCGACTTTTTGGACTGAATTTTGAGTGATTTCTTTATTTTTGGTGTTGTTTTACCAAAATTGATCCGTTAGAAGTGTTCTAAATCAGTATTTGAAGAATCCTACGAAAGAAATTTCTCTATATCATTCTAAATAACGATTTATGGAAATTTTTAGACCTGTTCGTGCGTTTGGGCGTTAGAACAATCTTCCTTGTTCTTCAGCTGATACAGGCGAACTTGTCTATTCTGTTATGGGCGAACTAGTCAGGCGAACTTATTAAGTTCGCTGGATTCCAGTTAGGCGAATTTAGTAGGCGAATTTGTTAAGTTCGCTTCATACAGAAAGTTGTAAAATTTATCTAAGTGTTGAAGTGTGTTCAAGGATATCGTCTACTTCTAATCAAGTGAACAATATGACTCATTTACTGAATCATGACAATGAGATTGGAACTCCAACCAAGCCACCGAGGCTTATGAATCTCAAACATTATTCTAATTGGAAAAGTCGATTTGAGAATTATGTTAATAACAATGACATGAGTTGTGGATTCCTATTAGTGAGGGTTATGAGCATCCTGTTCATCGTCATATGGGTGTGTCGGATACACCAAAACCAATTTCAGCTCTTAATGATGATGAAAAGAAGTTGTATGATCGTGAAAAGAAAGCTCTTGCAGCTTTATCCATGTGTTTACCTCTGGATATCTACCATACTTTCAAGAAGTTTAAGACTTCTCGTGAACTTTGGGAAGGTTTGGCTAAAAGATGTGAAGGTAGCATTGATATCAAGAAGAGCAGAAAAGAATTGTTAAAGAAAGAATTTAGTGTTTTTAAACACTTTGATGGTGAATCGGTGGATGAACTCATGTCAAGATATTATAATCTTATAAGCGAAATGGTCAACAATGACATCACTTACAAAAACAAGAAGATTCTTGAAAATTTCTTGGATGCTTTACCAGCACATTTTGAGATGTACACCATAGTGATCAAAGAACAATCTGGATTTGATGATCTTAGTCTTGAAGATTTGATGGGAAAGGTTCAATCATATGATCTGCATAAACAAAAGAAAGACATGGTTTATCAAGATCCAAGCATTAATTTTGGGAAAGGTACATCATCATCGAAATCTGGTGGAGTTTCTTTATTTTCGGGAGAGTCGTCTGATGTTCCTAAAGACAATTCTTGTCAAGAAAATTCATGTTTTGTTGCTTCAAACTCTGGATGTTCAACTCATAGCAAGAATGAAGGTCATTCGTGTTATACTAAATTGTCTTCATCTGCAGTTAATGATATGTTGGAAATGATTGCATCATTTTTAACCTCTTATGAAAATTTTATTGGTGGTAAAATTACTGATCCTGATATGATTGAGGAAGATTTTAAATAGCTGGATAAAGATACTTTGGAAGAAATGAATATTCAGTGGAACAAGGCATTGTGGTTAAGACAAGGAAAAGATCACTTGAAGAGAACTAGAAAGAAGTTCATTGGGGGCATCAAGCAAAACCAAGATGGGAATGGATAAGTCTAAGGTGAAGTTGTAACATTTCTGATTTTTAGTATTAGTATTTCAATTCAATGTAACACATTTTAAACCAAATTCTCGTGCATTGTCTTATTATATCTTTCGCCATAAATTAAATGCAATGACTCAATACAAATCCGCAAGTTTTACTCAGTTATTTGCAATTAACCTCTATACAAGTAACTATTTTATACAAACATGTCAAAACTAAAGTTACAAGGACTAAAGTTGAAAAATATCAAGAAACCCTAAGTAAGCACGGTCGCGCCAAGTGTTTCGGCACGGTCGCGCGACTTGCTTCGGAACGATCGCGCCCGGTGTCTAGGCACGGTCGCGCCTGCGTACCAGTTGAAACGTAATTGTGACTTTAATCACCCGATCGTTTGAATTCAAAACTGTTTTACGTTTTATTCTCATTAACCAAGAAAATAATACTACCAATTATTCCCTTTACGACCAATTAATCCAAAATTCGTTTAGCCTCAAAGGATTTTATCTCAAGGCCACAAATCCTCTCTACAATCCGAATGCTCTCGAGCAATCCATCACTATACGATATACTACCCTCTCTGGGACACCCGAAGCCATTGAAGCAGTCGGAGTTGCAGCAGAAGGCACCGGAGACCACTCCTGTCATCGACGGAAATCGTCCCTACTCTAGGCCATCAATTCATCGTCTTGCAGGGTAATCGAAACCTTCTAAACTATCTATTTATTCTTTAGATCAAAAGCCCTAATTCAATTTCGGCTTTCAATATCGAAATCTACTCGAACCCGAAACCGTATTTTCATTTAAAATAGTTTAACCGAATCCGGTTCTAAACATGTTTTAAACACAATTAACCTGTACCAAAAGACTCATAAGAACCTTGTTAATGAAAGCCCTATGCATTCCAGTTCTATAAATATAAAAATCATTCAATTCGTTCCTGTTTTGAAAGAGACACGGTCGCGCTAATCATCTAGCGCGGTCGTGCCTCGGGAGACGCGGTCGTGTCAACTTCCAGCGCGGTCGTGCCTCATGCTCAGACCTAGTCATGCTCGTTGGCTAGACCTGGTCGTGCCCTTGGAGCATAGACACGGTCGTGCCTAGTGATTTGGCCAGTTGTCCTCTATTTGACCAACGCGGTTGCGCCCTGTCCAGAACGGTCACGCCCGACCAAGCATGATCGTGCCCTTCCCTGACACGGTCGTGTGTGTTGGCAGAATGTTTATATTTTTATATTTTTAAAACAATTAATATTCCAGAGTTGTTTTTAAAATAAAAGTAACTAAATTTAAAAATCTGTATTATCTTTATTTAGAAAAGATCAAATGTTTAATCTTAAAATAAAAGAGAATTATTTAAAGTCCAACATTTAATTTATAAACCCTATACTTAATAATATTTTAATGTCTAAGTTACACTTTATAAATAAATGAATAGAGTAATAATTATTTATTTGATTTATATTTGAACAAAAGCATCTATTTAGTTACACTTAAATACATCTAATACTTACATCATTTTCATAAACAATAATTATCTAATTTACTTATTTAATTATTTCAAACTCAAACCTTATTCAAAATATTCTAAAAATATTCATTTCAAATCTTCCATTTTATACAATACTTTCAAGTACCAATCACTAACTTTATCCAATTCAACCTTAGACTTAGACTTAGACTATTGTGCATTATTAATGCAATATACATTACACTCTAGGTTAACATTGTGCAATACAAGGATAACATTACTATCTAGTATCTCGTGTTAGATACGCCTTCGATACAAGTGAGTATTTTATAGCCGCTTTTACTCTTTTACACTTTTGGGGTGAAACATGAACATTATTCAAATTACACATTACATTTACACAAACAACACAAAGTACAAATCCTATTTACATTCATGTGTGCAATTTGAGCTTTATGCCTGAGTGCTAGGTGTGCTAACCTTTGTATGCGATTATGTGCAATCATTAACTATACAAGCCAACGGTTTTCAATGATAGATCTATTGAGTCTGACAAACCCACCCAGGTGCGCGGTGATTGAAACCGACAACACAATTTTTGCATGCTAGTTACAAAGGTTTGGTTGTACATGGTTACACAATAGCTGCTCCCCATAAATGCCTTATTTATCATGTTATGTAAGGATTTGTTTTACAAACTATATGCTATCTATATACAAACCTGTGTTATACTCACCAACTTTTTAGTTGACCTTATTTTATTCATGTTTCAGGTTCTTTCATATGAGTTTGATCAAGACATGCTACACATAGGCTTTGGACCTAGTTAATCTTAATTCAAGAACGAATAGTATTTCATTATGTATTTGAACTTGATTATGTTTGTTTGAATGGAAATGGATTTAACATATTACAATTTAGTCAACCTTGAGCTCATGAACAGTCTACATTGTCCCGCCCCGATGATTCCGCCATCGGTTGGGGTGTGGCAGAAGTGTTATAATTGTCAGGAGTTTGGTCATTTTGCTCGAGAATGTACAAAACCAAGAAATCAGAATCAAGGACCTTCAAACTCTCAAGGCAATAAAAAAAACAGAGTACTTCCACAGCTTTGATATCTCAACAAGATGAAAATGATGACTGGGGTATTCACTTGGAAGATATTGTGGCTCATGTTAGTCAAGCTTTTCTGGCTGAAGTTCATCATGAAGATGGAATTGAAAGTTCTTCTGATAGTGACTCTACAGATTCTGGGAGTGTACATGAAAGTGAAGAGTCAGTGCCTCAGATGAGTGAACCAAAATTTTCAAATGAAGATTTACTGAATGATGGAGCTGTTGGAAAGGTTACAGAAAAGATTGCAGAGATGTTAGCTGAAGGAAATTCATTCATGGCCGATTCTAAGCAGGTAAAACATGTCGATTCTTGTTTAAAATGCATTGATTTTGAATTCAAAATTACGATATTTTGTGATGATAACACGAATCTCATCTGTAACATGAAAGCAATGTACACATCGAACCAAACTTTGAAGGATAATGAAACAGTTTTGAAAACTAAAATTGATCTCTAAAAGATGATATTAAAGTTTTGCAAACCAAAGTAAATGAACAAGCATTTCTTCTCTATGTGTCATACTTTGAGTATGAAAAGAAAATTAATGAACTTTTTGTGTCACAGATAGAGGTAACAAAATTGTTACGCAAGCTTGAGTGTTATAAGAATTCCAGTTTCTTGTTGGAATATTATAATGATAAAGCCTCGGGTGAAAAGGTTATTGGTGGGGTTGGTTCTTGTCCTTCTTTTGATGATACAAAGTTTGGGGTGGTGTTGGTTATTGTCAACCGTTTAATGCAAAATATACCCCATGTTTGATTGAAGAAGTTTTGGTTGAAGATCTGGAACCAAAAACTGTTTTAAACATCAATCATGTTACTGGTAACGACATGGTATATGATGATTTACCTGATGATGATGTGTTTGATTTAGAGAAAGTTAAAGGTATAGTGAAAGATTGTAAGTATGTGGAACCAGTTGTGATGAAAACAGTGACAAGAGACAGGTGCATTCTAACTGAACCATATGATGTGAGTGAATAACCAAAACCTAAATATACTTTTAAACCAGTTAAACCGTTTGTAAGTGGTGGTTTTGATTCACAAGAGACAAACAAGATTGAGAATATCTCAACTCTTGATCTTTGTAAAAAGAAACTTGAAGAGGAAACTCATAAGGTTGTTCATTCTTCAAACACTATTTCTCAGTGTTCATCATCTACTTCATTCAAGGTTCAGACATAAAAGTATGTTCGTGTCTATAAGGAAAAACGTGCTTGTTATCATTGTGGTGTTGTTGGCCATATATTGAAAGATTGTCCAAATAAGAACTTGGGGAAGCGTCTGGAGAATCCAAAGTTGGCACGCCCTTTTGTAAATCCACCAGCTAAATCTGTAAGTAAGAATATGGATAGTGGTGTAAAGAGGCTAAGTGTTCAGACTGCTTCTGATACAGTGAAAGTTGTGAAGAAGGTTGAGTCAATTGGTGAGTCTACCCAACCAAAAGAAAATTTATCTAGACCACAAAGACGTCGATGAAATAAACGGTTGAGAAAACTTCTCGAACAACCAGTGGTAAATGACAAGATTGAGGTGTTGAGAGAGACAGACAAGGTTCAGGTTACATCAAAGTGGAAACCTAAATCCACTGTTTCTGTTTCAAGGAAACAATCTCCTAAAATTCAGGAGAAATTTGATTGTGTATTGAAGGAAATAGTTTATTTTGATGAATCGGGCCGACCCAAGACCACAATGGTTTGGGTCTCTATTACTAATGTCACACCCCAACCGACGGCGGAATCATCTGGGCGGGACATGTAGACTGTTCATGAGCACAAGGTTGACTAAATTATAATATATTAAACATCAATTTCATTTCAAATAATCCAAACACAGCCAATTCTAAGAAAGAAAATAATTGGAATACATAAAATCCTTTATTCAAATTAACCAAGTCCCAAAGCCTATGTGAAGCGAATCTTGATCAAATCACACATTAGTACCTGAAACATGAATAAAATAAGGTCAACTAAAAAGTTGGTGAGCATACACAGGTTTGTATATAGATAGCATATAGTTTGTAAATAAACAAATCCTTACATATCATGATAAAATAAGGCGTTTATGGGGAGCAGCTATTGTGTAACCAAGTATAATCAAACCTTTGTAACTAGCATGCAAAATTGTGTTGTCGGTAACAATCACCCCAATCTGGGTGGGTTTGTCAGACTCAATAGATCTATCATTGTTTACCGTCGGCTTGAATAGTTAATGATTGCACATAAATCGCACACAAAAGTTAGCACAACTAGCACTCGGGCATAAAGCTCAAATTGCACACATGAATGTAAAGGGGATTTGTATTTGTGTAGTTTGTGTAAATGTAAACAATAGTATTGTATAATGTTCATGTTCCACCCCAAAAAGTGTAAAAGAGTAAAAGGGGCTATGTAATACTCACATGATTCCAACGGTGTAGCTAACACGAGAGACTAGCTAGAAATGAGATCCTTGTAACGCAAAACGTTAACCTAGAGTGTAATGTGTATTGAATTAATAGTGTGTACAAATGTCTATGTCTAAGTCTAATGTTAAATTGGATGTGTGTATAAAGAATTTAATTTGTAGGTAAAGGAGTTAGATAAAATTAAAGTTTGAATTTAGAATAATTAAATAACTTAAATAATTATTATTCATTCATTTAGTTATGAAAAATAATGTTTAAATATAAGTTAAATAAATAATTGTTTCATTGTTTATTTATTTATAAAAATATGTAATTTGTCATTTAGTGATAAAATGTACCGAGCGTTTTTTATCAACTATAGATTTGATAAATAACTTTTGTAAATCTAATTTTATAAATATGTGTAAATATAATTTTGATGGTTTAAATAAATAATTTCTATTTATTTTTGAAATAGGACTTTGATCCTTTTTAAATAAGTTTAATATAAATCTTTATATAAATTAATTATTCTTATTTGAAAATTTATTTGAAATGTTTATTGGTTTTAGAAATATAAATTTTTGTATTCTGCCATGATTTTCTCTCACACACGACCGTGCCTGGAACAAGGCACGATCGTGCTAGGACCACGGGCGCGACCGTGTTGATAAAACAGAGGGCCTAATTAAATTGCTCACTAGTCACGACCGTGTCTGTGATTCAGAGACATGACCAAGACTAGTCAAAAGGGCATGACCGGGTCTGAGCAGGATGCACGACCGCGCTGGATTTGGCACGACCGTGTCTCATGAAGCACGACCGCGCTAGGAGACTAGCGCGACTGCTTCTGTTCCAAAACAGGAACGAATTGACTAATTCTTATAATAACAGTGTTAGAAATCATAGGGCTTTCACCCATTAGATCATCACGAGTCTTTTTGTATAGATTAATTGTATTTAAAACGTGTTCAAAGCAGGGTTCGATTAAATCTATTTTGAACGAAAACTAGATTCTGGTTCGTGATGATTCCCAAATTGTAAGCCCAAATTAGTTTAGGGCTTTTGATTTATAGATTAAAACGAAAGTGTGGGAGGTCTCAATTACCCGGAAGAAGGATGAATCGATGATGTACGGGTAGAATGAGTTCCGGCGATGACGGGCTTGACCTCCGGCGTCTTCTCCTGCAATTCCGGCTTAACCAGTGTGTCCAGAAGCTCTAGAGAGGATCGATGGATTGTTTGTTGGGAGTGCCACAATTCAGAAAAGATGAATTGTTGGTTCAAGTGAAAGAATTTTGGTTTCTTTGAGGCTAATCGGATTTCTTGGAGTTATTGGATGTAATTGTGGTAATTGCAAGTTTAATTGTCTTTGTTAATTGTAATAATATGGCTAATAGTTATGAATTCGAACGTCCCTGTGATTAAAGCTGTATTTACGTTTCAACTATTGTGAGGCGCGACCGTGCCTAAATGAGGCGCGACTGTGCCAAGGCATAGGGCGCGACCATTCCAAAGCAAGGCGCGCGACCGTGCCATAGCACTTGGCACGACCGTGCCAGAACGAGGCACGACCGTGCCTAGTAGGTTTTCTGGTTATTTACAAAATATTCCCTTACAACTTCAGCTTTGACAGAATTGGCTTGGTTAGGATTTAACAGAACACCTAACGGGATTACTAACTTGATTAACTCTAAGAGGTGTTACCACATGATTATGAGTTCTAAATCTTTGAATTGAATACGATCGGCTAACGATTAATGAGGTGTAGGTTTGAACAAGTATATGATTCAATATCGTGTTGTTATTTTATTAGTTAAAATAAATTAAAATAGGGTCGGAAAATCAGGAATGTTACAGTCTCCCCATGTTAAGGGAATTTCGTCCTGAAATTTAACTAATGGGGGCTATTAAATCAGGCAAGAGGTGAGAGTTTTGGATTCTTGGTGAGTTTTGACTGTTATATCTTGGGAAGTGTAATCGTTGACATAGCTTAGGCCTGATACTCAAGGTCGGATATGAATGATGATAATGAATTTAGTTTTGAAATGAACTTAAGGAGTAGATCGTCAAATAATAATTTGGATTCTAAAGGTGGAATGCATTACTTGGAATGAATTTGATGGGTTCTTGATATTTAGGGTTTGTGTAAGATGTAGTCTAATATACTTAAGTTTGGCAGCGGGTAAAAGATTTCACAAACATTAGTCTGGTTCAAAACTTCACGTGACATGAGCAACGCTACTTCTAATAATATTATAGGACACTTAAATATAGGAAGTACCATCGGCGTATTCACCATGCCCTTGTCCTATCACATTAGTTTCGTTGTTACATATCATGTTAAGTTTTAGGTCACAACACATGACAAAATTTCACTATGCTTTCCATGTGCTGATTTTCATAATTCCGTGTGCACCCGTAATTACTCAAATCATCGCATGGTCCGTATAGATCTTTCCGTTGTGTGCGGGTCAAGGGGGCAAAATTTTACTCCGTTCATGTCCATTGTTTTCACATAAAAGTCGCTAATAAGTAACTATGTCCTAAATCAGATCAGTTCGCACCCAAAGAGTAGTAAAGTAGAATAACTTAAAGTTTCTTAGTTTGATCAAGAATACGTCAAACCCCGAGTCGTTTCCATGTATTATGTTCTTCAACTTTGGTGAACAAAGTGCATGACCATGTCTTGTGTATAATGTAATCAATCAATTGTAATAATTGTAAGCAATTTCGTTTCATGTATAAAGTAGTCTCTTGTGTAGCATGAACAACTAGCATTATGTATTTTGTAAATCAATGAGCTCTCGCGTGTAATGTAAACAACATAGTATCACATGTATTATAGGAAATGAATTTCATGTATGGCGTTGATAACTTAGCATCATGTATTTTGTAAACCAATATGCTCTCACGTGTAATGTAAATAACATAGCATCATGTGTATTGTAGGAAATGAATTTCATGTATGGCGTTGACAACTTAGCATCATGTATATTGCATAATGTGTACAGTTTAGTATGATGTACTTTGTAACTAAATGAGTTTCATGTTTAATGTGGTCAATCTAGAATTATGTATCAATCAAACAATTGTTATGTATCACGTATATCGCAAACAACTAAGTTTCGTGTATTATGTGCTCAATCCGGTAGCATGTGTATTGTAAATAAACATGTTTCGTGTGTTATGTGATCAATCCAGTAAATTGTGATTTGTAGGCAAACTAGTTTCTTGTATTATGTAATTTGTGTAGCATTGGGTATATTGAGAATAATTGGGTTTCATGTACCATGTGGTTGCGTTGGGTATATTGTGAACGTGCATATGTAAGTTATTGAACTTCGAGTGTGATGTATACTAACGGGTTTTGTATGTGATTGAGGGTTGCGGAAGAGCGGGTTGTTTGGCGTTCTTGTATAATGTGGTAGTTAGGTTCTAGCTCTTAAATCCCATTGAGGTTGATGGACAGGGTTAACGTCTACGCGGTATGGACCGTCTCTTGAAGCGACAAGTGAAAGGTAATGAGAAGGTTCTGAAAACGTTCGGGGAAATGTGTTTACGAATACGGATTTTTGTTTGAAATTTGAAAGTGGTAAGTCGTCCTTGGTTGTAGATATATAAAGTAGCGAAATCATTGAGTCACATAATTTAATTAAGTAGACAATTTATGGGAAAAATCTTTTAATTTAAATTTCCAGTTATTAATAAGATATATATATATATATATATATATATATATATATATATATATATATATTTAAGCGAAATTATTGGCTAAACAAGTAGTCGTATACTAATTTAGCCAGGGTTTAGAAATATTTACTTTAATGAGTAAAATCATAATTATTTATCAATTTGAGATAATATTATTATAAAATTGGTTGTACTAGCCTTCCTTATCAGGTGAAAAATTTTATGGAAAAACTTATGTTTTTGGTACTATCTAAAAGTTTGATAAGCATTTTGTTTGAACAGGATAACGAGGTTTTGTTTAAATCAAATAGTAGGATGATTTGTTTACGAAGGAGATTGTTGGTAGTGTACTAAATTGTATTGGATGAAAAAGGTGATACTTGAGAAAATTTGATAAAAACATGATGAGTGTAATTCGCGCTCAACGGGTCAAATCAATGAACAATAACCTTTAGAGTTGAGACATATAAAATTAATTAGATGCTGAAATGTTAAACATTACTCAAAACCTAATGGTTCTCAAATCGAAAATTTAAAGACAATAATTAGAAATTTCTCCTAACGTCTCTGGTAGCTTTCCACTAGGAAGAAGATAATCACCAAGATGAGCACCGCTATGGTCACTCGAGTAGCTGATCTGGCTTCAACTCTAGCTGTCACCGTGCGATTCTCAAGCATTTCTTTTTCAAGGATGGAAATTAACTCCTTTTGGTACCCTAATTGGTTCGCTAGGCTGTCCATTCTTTGTTCTTGCAAGTCGTGCATTACTCCCTGCTCCATCCTTTGTCTCTCAAATTTTGAGGTCCTTACATATTGGTGAATGTCATTGGTTGGAAATCCCATAACGCCAGTGGATGCCGTGGTATGTCTTACCCAAGGGTTAGGATGGTACGGGTCTGGCATTAGATATGGGTCTCTTAGTGGGAGTGGAAGCTGATTGTGGGGATGGGGTGTCTGATACGGGTTTCTGGGCGCGGGTGATCCAGGTGTTCGAAGTCTTGGGCCGGTTTTCCTAATCCAATCTGCCCTTATATCAAACCTTGGTCTAGCAGCTGCGGGTGTTGGTGATCGATGCATGGGTGATTCGATGTCTTCTTCCCAATCAGACTCTTCTTCGGGACGGTATACCGGGGAGGTAGGAGAGTAGGAGTCCATGCTTAGCAGGAAAACAATGGAAAGGTTGTAAGCGATAATAAAATACTGAGTGTCAAATATAGGAGTTCTCATAGGTTTAGAGTTTGACAAATCATAACGCCGAGTCTTCACAATAGTATTTTATGAGTACACTTGACCTATAAGTAGTGTATCCCTGATGAGAATTCCCAGGAAAGAGGGGTGGGTCACTAGGACACACTTAAGTACCTTGTCTTTCCTTAGCCAGAATCCCTCATGGGCCTACACACTCTTCCAGCCATCATGTATTATTAACACTATTGTTGGGCTCATGGTCATGATGAGAATTGTTTTGAACTGGGCATTGTGGCCCGAAAGTAAGGTTTATGAATTTCAGTGGGCTTTTGTTTCTTGGAGGATAGATGGACTTCTTAGTTTATTATTGATGGACATTTGGCCCAATAGTTTAAAAAAATTTTGTTCACAAGAGGTGTGGTATTATGTATGTGAGTTTAGGGGTGCATGAAAAACTAAGTGTGTGTGGAAACTTAGGATAGCACTTTTAAATAAATCAAATAGGTAGCAATGAATAAGAGAAAAAGTTGGCAGGTAATGTGACACATAGATTATTAAGTATTGTATCATATGATGTTATTATATAGTATAACATGTAAGAATATTCACAAAAAAAATAATCATATAGCATGTAGATGGTAATGAGTGTAAGCACAAAAGTTATCAAGTAGTGTGACACATAAGTTATTATGTATCGTATCACGTAGTGTAAATACTTATGATAGCATGTAAAAATATTTACACAAGAACTAATAATGTAACATGTAGTAGCATGGCATTGTATAGGTGTCCTAAAGTTATAGTCTAGGTCAAGGGTGTCTAATAACCTAGTTCCCTATAACCAAGGCTCTGATACCAATCTGTCACACCCCAACCGACGACGGAATCATCGGGGCGGGACATGTAGACTGTTCATGAGCACAAGGTTGACTAAATTGTAATATATTAAACATCAATTTCATTTCAAATAATCCAAACACAACCAATTCCAAGAAAGAACATAATTGGAATACATAAAATCCTTTATTCAAATTAACTAAGTCCCAAAGCCTACGTGAAGCGAATCTTGACCAAATCACACATTAGTACCTGAAACATGAATAAAATAAGGTCAACTAAAAAGTTGGTGAGCATACATAGGTTTGTATATAGATAGCATATAGTTTGTAAATAAACAAATCCTTACATATCATGATAAAATAAGGCATTTATGGGGAGCAGCTATTGTGTAACCAAGTACAATCAAACCTTTGTAACTAGCATGCAAAATTGTGTTGTCGGTAACAATCACCCCAATCTGGGTGGGTTTGTCAGACTCAATAGATCTATCATTGTTTACCGTCGGCTTGAATAGTTAATGATTGCACATAAATCGCACACAAAAGTTAGCACAACTAGCACTCGGGCATAAAGCTCAAATTGCACACATGAATGTAAAGGGGATTTGTATTTGTGTAGTTTGTGTAAATGTAAACTATAGTATTGTATAATGTTCATGTTCCACCCCAAAAAGTGTAAAAGAGTAAAAGGGGCTATCTAATACTCAAATGATTCCAACGGTGTAGCTAACACGAGAGACTAGCTAGAAATGAGATCCTTGTAATGCACAACGTTAACCTAGAGTGTAATGTGTATTGAATTAATAGTGTGTACAAATGTCTATGTCTAAGTCTAAGGTTAAATTGGATGTGTGTATAAGGAATTGAATTTGTAGGTAAAGGAGTTGGATAAAATTAAGGTTTGAATTTAGAATAATTAAATAACTTAAATAATTATTATTCATTCATTTAGTTATGAAAAATAATGTTTAAATATAAGTTAAATAAATAATTGTTGCTTTGTTTATTTATTTATAAAAATATGTAATTTGTCATTTAGTGATAAAATGTACCGAGCGTTTTTTATCAACTATAGATTTGATAAATAACTTTTGTAAATCTAATTTTATAAATATGTGTAAATATAATTTTGGAGGTTTAAATAAATAATTTCTATTAAATTTTGAAATAGGACTTTGATCATTTTTAAATAAGTTTAATATAAATCTTTATATAAATTAATTATTCTTATTTGAAAATTTATTTAAAATGTTTATTGGTTTTAGAAATATAAATTTTTGTATTCTGCCAAGATTTTTCTCTCACACACGACTGTGCCTTGGACAGGCACGACCATGTCTGTGATTCAGAGACAAGACCAATACTAGTCAAAAGGGCATGACTGGGTCTGAGCAAGAGGCACGACCGCGGTGGATTTGGCACGACCGTATCTCATGAAGCACGACCGCGCTAGGAGACTAGCGCGACCGCGTCTGTTCCAAAACAGGAACGAATTGACTAATTCTTATAATAACAGTGTTAGAAATCATAGGGCTTTCACCCATTAGATCATCACGAGTCTTTTTGTATAGATTAATTGTATTTAAAACGTGTTCAAAGCAGGGTTCGATTAAATCTATTTTGAACGAAAACTAGATTTTGGTTCGTGATGATTCCCATATTGTAAGCCCAAATTAGTTTAGGGCTTTTGATTTATAGATTAAAACGAAAGTGTGGGAGGTCTCAATTACCCGGAAGAAGGATGAATCGATGGTGTACGGGTAGAATGAGTTCCGGCGATGACGGGCCTGACCTTCGGCGTCTTCTGCTGCAATTCCGGCTTAACCAGTGTGTCCAGAAGCTCTAGAGAGGATCGATGGATTGTTTGTTGGGAGTGCCACTATTCATAAAAGATGAATTGTTTGTTCAAGTGAAAGAATTTTGGTTTCTTTGAGGCTAATCGGATTTCTTGGAGTTATTGGACGTAATTGTGGTAATTGCAAGTTTAATTGTCTTTGTTAATAGTAATAATATGGGTAATAGTTACGAATTCGAACGTCCTTGTGATTAAAGCTGTATTTACGTTTCAACGGTTGTGAGGCACGACCGTGCCGAAACGAGGCGCGACCGTGCCAAGGCACCGGGCGCGACCGTTCCAAAGCAAGGCGCGCGACCGTGCCATAGCACTTGGCGCGACCGTGCCAGACGAGGCGCGACCGTGCCTAGTAGGGTTTCTGGTTATTTACAAAATCAGTCCTTGCAACTTCAGCTTTGACAGAATTGGCTTGGTTAGGATTTAACAGAACACCTAACGGGATTACTAACTGGATTAACTCTAAGAGGTGTTACCACATGATTATGAGTTCTAAATATTTGATTTGAATACGATCGGCTAACGATTAATGAGGTGTAGGTTTGAACAAGTATATGATTCAATATCGTGTTGTTATTTTATTAGTTAAAATAAATTAAAATAGGGTCGGAAAATCAGGAATGTTACAACTAACTAATCATTTCTCTTTGTGTGTAGGGAACTCCAATGAGGACTGTTGGCAACCATTGGTATGTTGACAGTGGATGCTCTCGGCACATGATGGGAAATCTTAATTTATTAGAAAATGTGAAAGAAATTCAGGGAGGATACGTTGCTTTTGCGGGCAAGAAAGGAGGAAATATTTCTGGCCAAGGAACTGTGTCGAATGGGAGATTGAGCTTTGAGAAAGTCAACTATGTTGAGCAGCTAGAACATAATCTGTTATCTGTTTCGCAAGTCTGTGATAAAGATTTCTCATTTCATTTTAATAAGTCAGAATGTTTGGTTCTTGTAGGTCCCCGGGTGTCTCGGATCGTTACATGTGGGTGTATGACTAGTCGGACCGGGTGCGAAATAATCGTGACTAGGTGGAGAATCAAGTAACACAAAGTAAACTTAGTCTATTATAAAACTTGTATGTTACAGAGATGTTACAAATGAGTGCGTACTTAACAAGTACGCAGAGTATTCTTGCGTACTTGCTAAGTACGCAGGAAGTAATTCCTGCGCACATGCTAAGTGCGCAAAATACTTGGAGAAAACAGGCGACTAGTACATACATTAGTAATTACAACTCTATAACTAATACATACAGACACTAACATACAAAGATTAATACATACAAGACAAGTACAAAATCTAAGACAATATCCAGAGTGTTTGTCACACAAAAGTGCCTCAACAAACTCCCCCTTGACAACAGCTCTGGATTGTCTTTGGTCTTCACTGCTCCCCGGCTTTAGCTTCCATCTTCTTCTTGTAGTCAAGGAAGAACTTGACCACCTTGTCGTATTTAGAAGCAAGGAACTTTGTCCAATCGTCCGTGTACATGCAGTACTTGTCAGCTAGCTCCTCCAGATCTTTCACAGAAAAGTTTATGAAGCAGACTTCATCAAAAACTCTGATCAGTTCCCTTGGCACTAAGCTTCCACTCTCAGACCACACCTTTCCAATCACCACTGCCTCACCTGATTTAGGATCTTCGTACCAGTACCATATGTTTCCGAGGATATCCTGAGATAACTTGCTCAGGGGAATCTTGGTTTCACACAGCACTGGCTTGTATACTAGTTTATTTAAGCTTTTATGAGTCACGGGATGTCTAACATTCTTGTCCGTGACTCGCTTGGGCACTTGAGGCTTAAACATTTCGAACTTCCCAGATCTTACCTCTTGCTGTAGAACCTGCCACAAACCCATCGCAACTGCATGATTTGAGTGACCCAGCAGCTCTCGGTTTGCTAGGTTCACAAGTTCGTACTTTGGCAAGGAGCTGAAAGCTTCACTGGTTGGTTTCAACTATTGAACCCCCCAACTCGCTTAATTGCAAACAGCTTCTTGTCATCCTCGAAACTCACAGCTAAGATCATACCCGTCGCTCCATGTTTTTCTATGATTGATGTCTTCTGCCAGACAGGAGCCGGATCTTTTGATGAACTTGTAGGCGTATGTTTGTTTTTCTGCGCCTCTGGATCCACAGGTGTAGGGTCGGTAGGAGAGGCTTCATACGACGCCTCAACAGTACTTACAAGCTCGACTGAACCTGTGTCAAGATTAGTTTCAAAGAATGGAGCTTCGAAAATCTCACATCCTTAAACTCATATTCTCCTTCCCCGTCGCCCTTGGGAACTTCAATCACAACATCCTCATCCTCCTCATCCTAGTCATCACCAGACTCGATCTCTCCCTCTTCCAGATTGCAGAGAGCATCGATCTGTGCTTCTTTGGAATAGTCTGGCTCTAATAATAGGATCACATCGTCCGACACGTCATCAGATAGATCTTTCAATACGTCAGCCACAGACTTTCCTTTATCACGATCCGAAGCATCAGCTCCACCTTCACTCCGAGTAGACTCCCCCTCACCCATAGGCATGGCAGAAATGGGAGCAATCGCCAAAGACCACGATTGCTGCTCACTTCCACTCGGTCCGTCTTCAGGATCCTTGTCTTGATCATCACCCTTAGTTAGATCAACTACGTGACAAGCTCTTCACTGCTAGGCTTAGGTGGTTTCTTCTCCAATAATTCTTTCAATCTCTCCCCCGAGCAGCAAGCGTCTTGGCCATATCACAGACCAATTTAACCAAAGCACCATGCTCCTTACGCTGCTTTTCATCAACTGCTTGCTGTTTCTTTAAAGCGCGGCTACTTCATCAATTAGTGAGTTAATCTAGCCCTGTTGCTTGTAAGATTCGTCATGTGATTTCCATACCGTTTCAAGTAATCCAACAACTTGAGTCTCTAGAGTAGTGATCCAGGCATCTCTAGGATCAGGACCCCTAGACGACGATGCTTCGGCTTGATGAGTTGGGAAGGTGAAGATTTCATCAAAATCAAATCCATGAGTAAACTCAAACTCAGGAAATGGTTCACTGATGTGTTGGAGAGTGTTTGTGGGGATTGATGTTTGGATGGTGGTTGGGGTGATGGTGACAGACTCGGTCAGAATTGGAGTCGATACCGCCACCTGGACAGATTGTACAGGAGGGTTACCATCACAGGAACCTTCGCTGTGATAGTAGTAGTAGCCTCAACAGATGTTACCAATGGCCTCATCCTCTGTCGTCGATAAAGCTGTTGTGAAGGTGAAGTAGAAGTCGATTCAGTGCTCACAGCTGTCACTGTTACTTGCCTCGAAGCACTTACTTCCACCTCACGAAGAATAGGTTGATGTTGCGTATCTCCCCGACGCTTGTTGATACTTTCCCGTCTGCGTCTCTGTATAGCAGCGTCCGAATCAGAATCGGGCTCATATTCACTGCTAGTCTCTTGTCTCTTTCTCTTGGAAGATGACTCGGGAAGGGTTACCTTCGTCAATCTGCTTAGGTGTGCCTGTGATGGTGCATCATCAGAATCAGATGAATCTGACTCGGTCGCTTCGGAGTCGGATTCTTCAGCACCCCCACTTCCCTGTTCTCCGTCTCCTTCATCTGCAGACAATTCATCCTCTTATTCAACTTCCTCTTCTTTCGGTTGTTCATCACTGTGTTCACTGAGTTCAGGCTCAGACTCTACACTATAGCATACTCCACTCTTTAGCCACCTGATCAATGAAGGTTATGTGGCGCCTGCAGATTGGAGATGGTATACTGCAGAGTCTTAGCCTGAACTCAGTGAACACAGTGATGAACAACCGAAAGAAGAGGAAGTTGAATAAGAGGATGAAGTGTCTGCAGACGAAGGAGACGAAGAACAGGGAAGTGGGGGTGCTGAAGAATCCGACTCAGAAGCGACCGAGTCAGATTCATCTGATTCTGATGATGCACCATCACAGGCACTCCCAAGGAGATTGACAAAGGTGACCCTTCCCGAGTCATCTTCCAAGAGAAAGAGACAAGAGACTAGTAGTGAATATGAGCCCGATTCTGATTCGGACGCTGCTATACAGAGACGCAGACAGGAAAGTATCAACAAGCGTCGGGGAGATAGACAACATCAACCTATTCTTTGTAATTCCTCCTGTAAGGCTCATTTGATTTAAGGTTTGGTGACTCAGCATGAAGAACAGGAGAAGTTGTTTGGTGAACAGTAGTTTGACCCGATGGTGATTGGTTTTTGGGAATATAATACTTTTGCATATTTTCTTGATAGCCAAGCCCGTAATGAGCTGAAAAGGCTTCTTTCTTAACTTGATTAATGTTTTTATATCCCCCATAAAGCATCACTTAATTTTTCATTTGATTCAGCGATATCGAGTTCAGTCAAAATACAATTATCATAATCAATGACAATGTTTTTCTTAACTTTTTGTTCACCGAGCAACTCCTTAGAGACTACTCCTTCAGGGCAGGTGTTCTTAGACATATCATTAGAAGCAGTACAGAACTCTTCATCAGATTCAGAGTTAGCTTTAATTGAGGAATCATCCTTACTCGAGGACTCATCAAGGCAAGACATATCAATGTCAATTAATCCGTTGACAAATTTCCCGCTTACTGGTGGAGGAATGGCATTAGTACCCATCCCTAAGCCATTCACTTGTCTCACAACAGACTCATAGTGTTCCACCACAAAACGAGAGTTTTTCAACTTCTTAATATTGCCTTTCAACTACAAGATCTCATTTTGCAGGTTGGTGGTCTCATTGTTTCTTTTTTCCAACCCCTTGTACGCAATATCCAAATGAAACTGTTGATCACTGATTTTAAGTGAATAATCACGTTTATCTTTCTTCAAAGTTTCAATTGAATCTTTGTATCTTTTTTCGTTTTCTTTGTAGCTTAAAGCTACAATACGAAGGGGTTCGACTTTGTCTTGAAGCTTAGAATTTTCATCCTTTAATCTCACACATTTTGAACAAGAAATGACAGCAAAAGAGTTAGAATCTACCTCAATTAATGAACATGATGCCTCTCCAATAGCCATGAGGGCAACTGCAGTTGTAGACACTTTTTGGTCAGCCACAGAAGCTTCCCGTTCCTCTGCTTTCATGATCTCAGCCATGAGACCAACCTGTGTTTGAGCAATAATGGCATTCTCCAGATGAACACCCCAATCAAAGCTATCATTATGTTGAGCTACCAAAGCATTGGATGTACCACCTTGACTTTGATTGCGGTTGTTGGAGTTGTTGAACCCTTGACTATTTCCTTGGCTAGGTCTGGTGAAACCTGAGGCCGGTGCTTTGTCCTTTTGACATTCCCGAGCAAAGTGTCCAAAATTCTGACACTTATAGCACTTGGTTTTGGATTTATCAAAACCAACCTTGGCATTTGAATGCCCACCAATGAACTTTCTTCATGTTCTGTTAAGGAAACGCTTGGCTCTTCTCAAGATCATGGCCATATTCCACTGAATATCCATGTCCTCCATATCATCCGGATCCACCTGATTAAAGTCTTCTTCTATGGTTTCAGGATCCGTTAGCTTGCCACCAATGAAGTTTTCATAAGCAAGCATACAGGATGAAAACAAAGCCACATGATCTTCAACTATCTTGGCTATTGCAGATTGGCTAGCTGAAGATGTGGGAGAAGGATTTGTTGAGGAATTCTGGTGATGAGATCCAGAACCAGATCCAGATGTTGTATAGCAAGCATGACCACCACAAACTTTTGAATTATTGTAACACCCCAAAAATAGTAATTTAGTAAATAATAACGCGATAGAGACTTAATCGTCATAAAACAAAAGAAAAACGGACGGGCTTGGGCTCGGCTCCAACGGGCCGAGCGAAGTCCAGGTATATAAGGGCCAAGACAGCCTTGAAGCTCTCATTTTTCACCAACACTTGCAAGCTAGAGAGAGAAAGTCGACGGATCGACACGAAATTGAAGGAGCACGTTACTACTGAGCTCGTGAGGAAAACCTCCGAATCAGAATCACAATCCAGGTAACGATTCGACCTTAAACTGAGTTTTTCTTCGTTTTGGGGTTTCTCGGGTTTTAGCTAAATAGGAGACGTTTTTTTGGATGAAACTTGAAAATAAGCTTAGAACTAGCATCTAGAGTGAAAACCGCACCTTTTGATCAAAGAAAATTGTAAGATTAGCAGGATCAGATTAACATGCAAGAATTTCGGACTTGTTCAGGAAACAGGTGCTGCGTACTTATCAAGTACGCAGGAAGGACGTCCTGCGTACTGGTAAGTACGCATGAGAAAGATCATGCGTACTTACCAAGTACGCCAGAGAAAGATCATGCGTACTTACCAGGTACGCAGGAGAAAGATCATGCGTACTTGTCAAGTGTGCATGAGCAAGGCCCTGCGCACTTACTAAGTGCGCAGGCAGCAGACCAGTAAGTAAAGTCAGTATGTTTATAATGATTAAACAGTTAGAGTCGGAATTGGGTCTGATGTGTATTTAACTACCTAATTCAGATCGTACGTGACATTGTTGGACCTTTGTTTAGGACAACCAAGACTAGCTTATCAGGTGAGTTCTATGTGCCCCCTTCTATGTTATGTGTAAATCTCTTTAAATGTTTTGGGGCTGAAGTGTATACACTAAATGAATAAATGCTATAAATGTCAATGTGATCATGCGTGGTATACAAATATGTATATATATATATATATACTTATATATGAAAATGAATTATGAATAAAGAATGAAGCGTATGATTATAAAGAAAGAATGAAAGAAGGACATAGCGTAAATGAATGAAATCTTGCTTTATATTATATATATTGCATGTTATGAATGTATATAAACGTTATGAACCCTTCTATGACAACGGCTACTTCGGTAGACGGACGACCACGTGACTATTTTGCAACCGGGACAAAAACGTTCCTTCGCAAGCTAGGACGTATATTAAGGCACTAATGGACGGTCGAAGCAATTGCCTTAACTAAAGTAGAACGGTTGCATACATAATGGTCGCGTGGGAAACGGATGCCCTAGGGCAGACGGACAAAAGAACAGACTACGACGGTAGGACGGTTTAAGAGCGAACGGACAAAGGTTGCCGGATGGATTTAATGAAAGAACGGACGGTTTTCTAGAGCCGGACGGTTAATGAAATGGGCTACGACGGTAGTTCTCACTGCGATGTCTTTGTGACATTCGCGACAAGTGTGATGGGTTGATCTCCCTTAAGATTATGGCCAATAAGTGTTCTCCCCAAGTAAGTATGTATGTACATATGTATATACTCAATATGAATGTTATGTGAGAACAGTAAAGTAAAGAATATGTAAAAGCTCGAATGTTAAGTATATTATATATGTATATATATATATATATATAATACTCATGATAAGATAAATATTATATATGATTGTCTTTAAACTAGAACTCACCAGCGTTAGCTGACTTTTAGTATACATTTTAGGTAAAGGAAGAAAGGGTCGTGCGATGGCGTGAAGGTTACCCGGCACAAGACTGACATCCCCCATTTATATATGTTAAGAACATGTTATGTATTTAATTGTTAAGACTTCCGCTGTTATGTCATGTAATTTGAAAGATGTTTGCTTCCGCTACTTCTGAATGTTTTAAATTTAAGCTCAGTATTTATGACTATGTTTATGAGTAAATCCAACAAGTGAGGTTACCCGGGAATGGGGCCTTACAATTATCCTCCTCGTGAGAGTTCCCTGAGAAAAAAGGCAATTCCAGAAAGCAATATTGTAGGTCCTCAGGTGTCTCAGATCGTTACGTGTGGGTGTATGACTAGTCGGACCGAGTGATAAAATACCCGTGACTAGGTGGAGAATCAAGTAACACAAAGTAAACCGACGTCAAAAACACTTTCAAACTTCGTCTATTATAAAACTTGTAGGTTACAGAGATATTACAAATGAGTGCGTACTTAACTTCTGTCACCACAACCTATTTATACTAGACCTGATCTCTACGCATTTAACAAGTGTGCAGGGCAAATTGTTCCTGCGTACTTAACAAGTACACAGAGTATTCTTGCGTACTTGCTAAGTACGCAGGAAGTAATTCCTGCGCACATGCTAAGTGCGCAAAACACTTGGAGAAAACAGACGACTAGTACATACATTAGTAATTACAACTCGATAACTAATACATACAGACACTAACATACAAAGACTAATACATACAAGACAAGTACAAAAGCTAAGACAATATCCAGAGTGTTTGTCACACAAAAGTCTCAGTCATTAGTTACATCAAACGACACTATATGGGACCTAAATGTAATATCATAAAAGTTCAGAGTTAATGCGAAAGCGTTTAAATAAGAAAATAAATGCGCAAAACATGCGCGCCCAAGTTTAGTTTAATGAAACAAGTAACTTGTTTTGAATGTTTGCATGAGGATGAAATGATAGTAGGACTCCATGCATGTCCTAAGTGTGCAACCTGTGCCTTAGCGACCTAAGAAACATGTAAGAAAAAGTGTCAACACGAGGTTGGTGAGTTCACAGGTTTACAAGTGAATAAACTGTTTAAGTGTTTGCAGGATCCACATACATAAGTCACACCTATTGCTAGCTATACAATGTACAAGTTACTCTAAGCGTTCGCAACCGAAGTTGATTGTTTGTGTTTGGGTGCCTTCCGCCATTGCTAACATCAACAATGGCAAGTGTTTAGGACAATTTACACCCGTTTGACCTCCAATCAAGTTAGCGCGAATAACCCGGGTGGGGTTTGTCAAACCCAGTAGTACTACTCAAATTTCCTCGCTATACTCCATATATTAACGGTCCGAGTGTGTAAGGACTTTGCATGTTATGTTTTCACTTAGGTACACAAGTGGTAATCAAATACTATGTGATCCATGTCCGTTCATGTGTATGTCTCTCCCCGGCGGGAAGACAAATAAACGGATGTATGTTCGTATACATGTTTCTTCCCAACGGGAAACAAGTAAAATATTGTTTGTTTGTATGCATGTTTCTCCTCAACGGGAGACAAGTAAAATACTGTTTGTTTGTATGCATGTTTCTCCCAACAGGAAAACAAGTAAAATGATGTTTGTGTATATGCATGTTTCTCCCCCAAGAGGAAAACAAGTAAAAAGGGTCGTGAAAAATTCACCTGAGTTGTGTACAAATAGATAGCACCACACAATGATGCAATTGGGACCACACGTGTTTGCTTGTGAACTACTTAAGTATGCCCTAGAATTATAAGCATAATAGTTAAGGGTACAATGGGATTTTGTGACGATGACACGAAATATTGAACTAGTAGACGAACCAGTCATCGGAATCAAATGATTTATGGATTATTATTTAATATGAGTATGATACGTATAATACGTCACCAAAATAATATAATATATATTATTGTTCCGTTTGGGTGTTTGAGTTAAATAATAACTTTAATAAATAATATAAATAATTATATTATTTTAAAACGTGGGAATAATTTATTAAAACGAGTTATAAATCTAATCCCGAATATGAAACCATTTTTTGCGTGCTTTATGAATTTAATAATTGTTTTGGGAATAATAAATTATATTTTCTTTAATTTAGACAAAATGCTCAAAATATATTATAAATTCAATCCCGACTCTATGGAAGTTTTCCGGTGTAAAAAACTATAAAAATATAATAATATAGGAAATAGTTTTATTTAAATATGATAACTAAAAAGTGGCTTAAAATAAAAATGGGTATAGAGGGACTCAAACCCGGGTCTCTCCCCCGTCAGTCCTACACCTTAACCAGTCCACCCGCTAGGGTCATCGCATACAAGGATCGGACCAAATGAGTTTTAATCCTCAACACCCCTGAGTTCCTCCCCCCATACGAACCCGATCCAAAATCCATCCTAAAACTAATGATTTCGACTTCTATTGAACCTGTGGACATAGGGGTTTTGGTTATGGGTCTAATGCGAATCTGATTATGAGTTTAATTGGAAAATCATCGAGTTTGAGATGGTTAAATTCCTGTTTTGAAAACCAAAACCCTAGGTTCTTAGCATGGATTCGACTCTGTTAAATTTGATAATAGGAATGGTTGGAGTCATAGGGCTTTTACAGATTAAAGTATTGCAAATCTGTTGATATAGTTTAATTTCAATGAGATCGAGTCTAGACTTGTGTTTGATTAACCCGAATTTGCGATGAACCCTAGGCCTGATTCGAGTCGAATTTGATGATATAAGCCCTGAATAAGTTAGGGCTTGAAACGAGTTCGAGAATGTGTTTGCTTACCTCAGTTGGTATCGAATGGATGGAGTTCGACTAGAACTCAACCGCGGTCTCGACGGGTTGCTCTCTGACGCTTCTCCGATCAAATTGGAATGTGTAAAAGCTTGGCAGAGGTTCGACTAGCATGCGCAGAGTGATTGGTTTCGAATTTGATAGACCAATCGATCGAACTAGTGAGTCTTGGTAATGGGTTCTACGGTTTCGATTACAAGGACATAATTCACAATGATCAAAAGGGTTAATCGTTTAGAAACGGCTCCATAATGGTCGAATTCATTGGTACCTTACATTACAATCCCCAATTCGAACAGTTAAGCGGTTCATGTCACGAATTTGGATCAAAGGATATTTTGAGTTTGACTTTTAAAAGTCAACAGAAACCAATTTCCATTGATTTTGACTTTCCTGAGTCAATTACTTGAATTTAGGGTTATTACACAACTAGTCCCTGCAGTTTAAGATTAAATATTAACAGGATCAGTCCCTTGGGTTTAGGATTGAGTTAACTGTGTTACTAGATAGCTGGATTTGGATTAACAGAATTAATGAAAAATTGACGGATGTCACATCATCCCCTAGTTGAAAGAATTTTCGTCCCGAAAATTAAAATAATAAATAAAAAAATTTCCCCGATGTCACATCATCCCCTAGTTGAAAGAATTTTCATCCCGAAAATTAGAATAATACCTTAAGATTTTAACATGGGGTGCTTGAACAGATGAGGATACTTACGCATCATCTGATCCTCACGCTCTCACGTGAATTCTGGTTCGCGTTTCGAGTTCCAACGAACTCTAACAATGGGGATTTTACTACGTTTAAGTGTTTTGACTTCCCTATACATGATTTCTACTGGTTCCTCGATGAAACGCAAGCGTTCATCGATGTGTAGTTCCTCAAGAGGAGCCATGAGTGACTCGTCTGCTAGACATTTCTTCAAGTTCAAGACACGAAAGACGTTGTGTAAACTATTAAGTCCTTCGGGTAGGTCCAGTTGATACGCCACTGGGCCAGTTCTCTTCACTATCTTGAACGGTCCAACATAACGAGGGTTTTGCTTGCCTCGTTTACCAAAATGGATTACACCTTTCCAAGGTGAGACTTTTAGTAGGACCATGCCGCCTACTTGAAATCCTAACGGTTTACGATGCTTATTGGCATAGCTCTTTTGTCGATCACAAGTTGCCGCCATACAGTTTGAATTTGAACGATCTTTTCAGAGGTTTCAAATATGAGTTCAGGACCTGTAAGTTGGCTATCCCTAACTTCAGCCCAACAAATAGGAGATCGATATTTCCTCCTGTATAATGCTTCGAATGGTGCTGCTTTGATGCTAGTGTCAAAACTGTTATTATAGGAGAACTCCACTAAAGGCAGGTGAGTTTCCCAATTGTTACCGAAATCAATCACACAAGCTCGTAGCATGCCTCTAGGGTTTGAATGGTACCCTTAGTCTGGCCATCTGTTCGAGGGTGGTATGCTGTGCTCATATGTAGGCGCGTGCCTAGGGATTTTTGTAAGGATTGCTAGTAACGCGAGGTGAATCGAGCGTCATGATCCAAGATGATTGAGATTGGCACTTCATGCCGAGAGACGACCTTTTTAAGATATACGCGAGTTAACTTCTCTATTTTGTCAGTCTCTCTGATTGATAGAAAGTGATCGGATTTAGTCAAACGATCTACGATCATCTAGATGGCGTCGCATATAGGAGTTCAAGGGTAGTATAGTGATAAAGTTCGTGAAAACCTGCTCCTATTTCTACATAGGAATTTCCGGTTGTTGGAGCAAGCCAGAAGGTTTTTAGTACTCGACGAGCAGGTCAGGCATTAGGTCACATAGGTGGCTATATCGGCCTTCATGTTCGGCCACCAATAAAGGACCTTTAGGCCATGATACATCTTATCTGATAGGATAGCGCGATTTGTGAGATTCATCTATTACAATTTCCGTTATGTTCCTGTACTTTGGAACCCATATTTGCTCCGCGAAATACTGAATTCCATCTGATTTAACCTCAATTTGTTTCTCCACACCACGCATGGATTCGAACGGTAGGTATTCCCTCTTTCAGGGCTGCGAGTTGAGCAATACGGATCTGATCAGGTAATCCGAGGTGGATAGTGACTGTTAATGCTCGAACTCATCTAGGCTAGTTTCTTTCCGGCTTAGGGCATTGGCTACTACGTTAGCCTTGCCCGAATGATACTTGATAGCACAGTCATAGTCGTTCAGAAGTTTGATCCAACGGCGTTATCGGATGTTCAACTCTTTATGTTCGAAGATGCGCTGAAGACTCTTGTGATCGGTGTAAATGGTGCACTTGGTACCGTACAAGTAATGTCTCTAGATTTTCAAAATAAACACTACAGCTCCAAATTCTAAGTCATGTGTAGTGTGGTTTTTCTCACGAACTTTCAATTAACGGGAAGCGTATGCGATAACCTTTTCGCGTTGCATTAACACACAACCTAGGCTTTGAATAGAGGCATCACAATACACTACGAAGTCATCCGTTCCTTCAGGAAAAGATAGGATGGTGCACTACAGAGTTTCTGTTTCAACAGTTGGAATGCGGATTCTTGAGTTTTGCTCCAATTATAGGGTTTACCCTTTTTGAGTTAGAGTAGTGAGAGGTTGAGCAATCTTTTGAGATTCCCTTAATGAATTGACGGTAGCAGCCAGCCAATCCTAGAAATTATCGCACCTCTGTTAGAGTCATCGGTGCTGTCTGATTCTTGATGGCTTCTACTTTAGACGGATCAACATGTATTCCTTTCTCATTAACCACATGTCCTAAAAATTGAACTTCCCGAATCCATAATTCACACTTAGAAAACTTAGCATACAGCTGCTCCTGCCTTAGTAATTCCAGAATTAAACGTAGATGTTCCTCCTTGTTCTTTGAATAAATGAGGATGTCGTCAATGAAAACGATGACAAATTGATCAAGATATGGCTTACACACACGGTTCATGAGGTCCATGAACACCGTGGGTGCATTGGTTAATCCGAAACGCATGACCATAAACTCATAGTGGCTTTACCTTGTCCTGAAAGCAGTGTTGGAGATATCTTCATCTCGGACTCTCAATTGGTGGTAACCAGATCTAAGATCTATCTTGGAATAGAAGCTTGATCCTTGGAGTTGATCGAAGAGATCATCTATGCGTGGTATACGATAACGATTCTTGATTGTCACTTTGTTCAGCTCACGATAGTCGATGCACATGCGGAAAGTCCCATCCTTATTTTTGACAAACAGGACTGGAGCTCCCCATGGCGATGAGATTGGTTGGATAAAACCTTTGTCCAATAATTCTTGCAGTTGAGTGAATAGCTCTTGCAATTTACTGGGTGCTAGTCGGTAAGGTGCCCGAGCAATCGTCGCTGCTCCGGGTGCTAGATCGATTTGAAACTACTTGACGATGCGGTGGCAGACCAGGCAAATCCTTGGGAAATACTTCCGGATAGTTACAAACAATTGGGATATCATCAATTTTCTTCTCCCCAGATGGCTGCTCGGCGACGAGAGCCAAAATGGCAGTATGACCTTTTCGAAAATACTTTTGTGCTTTCATGAAGAATATGATGCCAACGACTGCACCACTCCTTTCTCCTTGGACAGAAAGGGTTTCTCCACTAGGGAAAGGAAGGAGAACATATTGTCATAGCAATTGATTTTGGCTCAGTTTTTAGATAACCAATCCATTCTGACGATTATGACGAAGCTGCCATATGTAACTGGCGTAAGGTCAATGTTAAGCTATGACTAGCCAATCCTAGTCTACTTCTCTAAAAATGTGAGTTGTTTTGATTTTCTGACCGGCTGCTATCTCAATAGTATGCTTGGCTTCTAATAGAGTTGGAGTACAACTGCACCAACTTGAAATTCGTGAAGTCAGGATGAGACTTCTAGTGAGACCCGCGCTTATAAGATAAGTTTCGGTCAATTCAAAGTTCAAGGGAAGAGTTTCACATGTAGGAAAGAAAAATCTAATGAGATACAGATTCTGGTAACATAAGGAATAGGATGTATGTTTAAGTAGTCGCGTTCAACCGATGTTTGGTTGGTTTAAATCCCCGTTTTCTAATGTCATCGGAACAACGGGATCATTTTGCGAAGAAAGAAGTCCGTTCACAGAGTTGGACATCCTGGGGTATAAATCAAATTAGGCTGAGGATTAGTCACATAATAAGGTAATAGAGTCAAAGGGAATTTATTAATGGAGTGTAAGGAATAACGTGTTAGCTTAGAAAGAATTCCACAATTTCCACTTACATAGTTGGGGTCGATAAGTTTGCCATGAGATTATATTAGAGTTTCAATCAATATGGTTTCTGTGATCATATTTGGTTAAGAGTCTTAATTTCACTCAGACTCTTTCATGAGTGAGATATATTGATGGATCCTATTGATGATTGCTCAGTGTGTCAGTAACCATGTTCATCTTGATAGTCGCATCTATTAACTGTTGAACAGGTTTAACGATACCAACTAGTCATTGAGTGGGTTACGAGAATTTCTACAGACAGTGGAAACTTAAGTTTGTAAATCACATATTAGGACCATTTATCCACACACTAGGTTTCACCAGGACTTACATACACATCAAATTACTATTACGTGTGCACACATAATGATAATTTTCTTTGCATGCTCACCCTAGTTCTCCCTGTCCTGTGTCATAATGTCCTTTAGATTGTATTGATGAGTACAGAGTGTTGTCAGATATGATAAGTCATCGAAAAGCTTAGTCATTAATCATAAGTTGATCAACTAGGACTCATGTCACACCCCCAAATTCCACTAACGGAGTTTTCCGTTTGGTGCATGACAAACCAGGATCTCAGACAGTAGTTACATCAAACGACACTATATGGGACTCAAATTGAAATATTATAAAAGTTCAGAGTAAATGTGGAAGCGTTTAAACAAGAGAGTAAATGCGCACAATAACGCGCCCAAGTCTAACAATAATGGAAACATAATAAGTGTTCAGTAGATTGGCAATTATTGAATACATCATGCTGACACCATGCATGCCCTAACGTGCACCTGTGCTTTAGCTTAGTGTCCTGAGAAAACATGTAAAAAAAGTGTCAACACAAGGTTGGTGAGTTCACAGGTTTTAGTTTGCAACAAAGTTCAATAGGTTAATGTACATTCAATATATAAATCAATAGGTAGCTAACCCATAAGCATGTTAACTAATGCGCTCGCAACCGACAGCTGACTATTTATATGCCTCCCACCATCGTGGTGCATGTTTAGGTCAATATTGCACCCGTTCGACCTCCAATCGAGTTAGCGCGACTAACGCGGGTGAGGTTTGTCAAACCCAGTAGTACTACTCAAATTACCTCGCAATGTTCATATTAACGGTCCGATGTGAGGACTTAAAGGATAATGTGTACGCATAGTCATACAAGTGATATCATATATGAATTACAAAAATCAAAAGCATTTATGACATGTTTTCTCCCCCAGTTTAAAAACAGTAAAAAGGGGCCGTGAGAACTCACCTGAGTTGTGTACGAGTAGATAGCACCACACAAGGATGCAAGTAGGAAACACACGAGTTTGCCTGTGAACTACATAAGTATGCCCTGGAATTATAAGCATGATAGTCTGGGATACAATGAGATTTTTGTGACGATGACACGGAAGGATTTGAACGTCCAAGAACATTTTAAGGATCAACGAGTAAACGAACTTGTCCACGGGAATAAGGGTTTCTTAATATACTTATTAAGATAAATGCGTTACGTATCGAACGTCTCTATTTTCAAATAATAACATATAAATATTTATTCGCGTGTTTGCACCATTTAAAGTAATGGCTAGGAAAATAATATATTATTTTTAGAGAAATAAGACGGTTATTTAAAATGTGTGACAATAAAATAATAAAACTTTTATTTTATTCGAGAATATAAACGTACGTAAATAATATAAATAATTATAATATTTATTAGTTTGAAACGTCTCATAATGTTTGTAAACGTGGTGAAATAATATTTAAATATATATATATATATTATTTTTAATTGGAGTCACGGGTTGAAAATAATATAAATATATTATTTTATACGGAGTCGAGGTTTGAAAATAATATAAATATATTATTTTAAAAGTGGGTATTTCTAATGAAAATGGTTTAGAAACCAAGCACGAGCCTACGGGTGGTTTCCCGGCCAAAATACATCAATATATTAATATAATAATATAGGGTTTGTTTTAATATTAAAATAATAGTTGGGAAAAGTTTTTAAAATAAATCAGTGGGGAGGGATTCGAACCCGGGTCCCTCCCCTACGAGTACAAAACCTTAACCAACTCAGCCGCTAGGCCATCACATTCTAAACCCAAACTAGAATGGTTTTAGCAAGGTGGTTTATTGTGTTCTCCCCCCTATCGAAGCCGAACCAAGTCCAGCTCTAAATCCCACCAAATCGATCACGATTCGAATCAAAAGTTTAGGGGTTTCGTTATTCGAGTTTTGGCGAATCTATGGTGATGTTTAATTTGAAAAGCATTGAGTTTTAGATCGTTTAATTCCTCTTTGAAACCGTCAAAACCCTAGCTTTGAACACAAATCAAATTGATGAATTTGTATATTGGAATCAGTTAAAAACATAGGGTTTTTACTAAACGACGGATTTCGAATCTGATCATGTGGTTTAATTGGATTTATAAAGCTGTTAAGATCGAAACCCCCAAATTCCATTATGAACAAACCCTAGTTTCAGGATTGTGTTCGATTCGATGTTGTTGGATCCAATTATCATAGGACTTTTAACAAGTGAGAGGTTGCGATTCTAACCATATATGTTAATTGAATTTTAACAGATTCTAAAGCAGGGCTCGATTAAACCGGCTCTATATTAACCCTAGATTACGGTTCACAATCAATTCGATAATGTAAGCCAGAATAATCATGGGGCTTTTGTTCTAGAAACTGAAACGAAGTTAGGGATGTGTTCAATTACCAGAATGAGAATAGGACTGATGGTGCACGACTAGAACTGGTCTCGACTTCGACGGGTTTGGTCCTCGGTGTCTTCGGCCACTCCTTCGACCAAATATGTACGTGCAGAACATTCAAAAAGGTTCTTTCGACGTGCTTAAGGTGTTTGATTTCGAATTGGTAATCGAAACTAGTCGAATTCGGTGATATGATCGAGTGTGTCGACGGTTATGGGTTTAATGCTCCATAAGTGAGTAAAATTCGAATTAATAACTTTGTAATTACTCCAATGATGGTCGTTAATGCCCAATTCAGTTACAAATTTGGACGAATATTTGTTACAATTCGCGAATTTGGATCAAAGATATGCTGAGTTTGACTTTTAAAAGTCATCAGGAACAAAATCCAATGGATTTTGACTTTTGAGAGGTCAACCGGAACAAGATTTCTTAATTTTGGCTTTGCAAAGTCAACATAATGAGTTTATAGTAATTACATAACTAGTCCCTACAGTTTTAGGTTTGAATATTGACACAAACAGTCCCTGGGGTTTGAAATGAGTTAAATAGGTTAATATTTAACGGAATTTACTAACGGAATTAATCATAAAAATCTGGGTTGTCACAACTCATATCAGGATGAGTAGTTAGAAATCGTTTGATCCGAGTATTCACTCGAGTTGAAACATAATACAAGAGTCCAATCCAGCGGATTGCAGATGAGAGCATGAAACAAACATGTACATGAAATGCGACTTGAAGAAATGAAACCAATTCATGAATACAAGTTACAGGAAGCAGCAAAGTAGACGTCCTTCAACTGAGTCAGGATAGGGTCTGAGTATGCAATGAGCAATGCGTTCTCAACTTTGTGGTCAATCTATCTTCAACGGAATATCGACCAAATACGCGAGCCCATGGCTCGAAAAGTGATGACATTTACGTGCCAACGGATTCTGTAATAATGCGTGCAACGGTCTGCCTTCACTCAGCGTATTGTTGCTAGTGGGTACAGTAGGGACTCGCCTCCGACGATCCTTACTCCCAACGAGAGATGTACTAGCTGAGCGTCGTTTAGAACATGGACCTGAGAAAGCCCACCATACCCGACCGATGATGGTGGTGTGAGAGACTCCTCCGAAGGCTCCGTCTCGCTGCCCTCGGACAAGAGTGGATGTTGTTTTGGTGATTCCCTGAGTGCCACCACTGGTAATGATGATGCAATGCGAATGACGTGTCCCTCGTAAGCAGAGGGTGATGTGGATGAAGTAACCATGCCTGTAATGCATTGTATGTGTGGATGCGATGTGTATCATGTATGAGTGTGTGTCATGTAACTAATGTATGTGCTTATAGTCTAGTATGCGATCTTAGTTATCTATAACCAATGGCTCTGATACCAATCTGTCACACCCCCAAATTCCACTAACAGAGTTTTACCGTTTGGTGCATGACAAACTAGGATCTCAGTCATTAGTTACATCAAACGACACTACATGGGACAAAAATGTAATATCATAAAAGTTCAGAGTTAATGCGGAAGCATTTAAATAAGAAAATAAATGCGCAAAACAAGCGCGCCCAAGTTTAGTTTAATGAAACAAGTAAATTGTTTTGAATGTTTGCATGAGGATGAAATGATAGTAGGACTCCATGCATGTCCTAAGTGTGCAACTTGAGAAACATGTAAGAAAAAGTGTCAACACGAGGTTGGTGAGTTCACAGGTTTACAAGTGAATAAACTGTTTAAGTGTTTGCAGGATCCACATACGTAAGTCACACCTACTGCTAGCTATACAATGTACAAGTTACTCTAAGCGTTCGTAACCGAAGCAGACTATTTGTGTTTGGGTGCCTTCCGCCATTGCTAACATCAACAATGGCAAGTGTTTAGGACAATTTACACTTGTTCGACCTCTAATCAAGTTAGCGCGACGAACCCGGCTGGGGTTTGTCAAACCCAGTAGTACTACTCAAAATTCCTCGCTATACTCCATATATTAACGGTCCGAGTGTGTAAGGACTTTGCATGTTATGTTTGCACTTAGGTACAAAAGTGGTAATGAAATACTTTATGATCCATGTCCTTTCATGTGTATGTCTCTCCCCGGCGGGAAGACAAATAAACGGATGTCTGTTCGTATGCATGATTCTTCCCAACGGGAAACAAGTAAAATACTGTTTGTTTGTATGCATGTTTCTCCCCAACGGAAAACAAGTAAAATACTGTTTGTTTGTATGCATGTTTCTCCCCAACGGGAAAACAAGTAAAATGATGTTTGTGTATTTGCATGTTTCTCCCCCGACAGGAAAACAAGTAAAAAGGGGACGTGAAACTCAGCTGAGTTGTGTACGAATAGATAGCACCACACAATGATGCAATTGGGACCACAAGTGTTTGCCTGTGAACGACTTAAGTATGCCCCAGAATTATAAGCATAATAGTTAGGGGTACAAAGGGGTTTTGTGACGATGACACAGAATATTGAACAAGTAGACGAACTAGTCATCGGAATCAAATGATTTATGGTTTATTATTTAATATGAGTATGATACGTATAATACATCACCAAAATAATATAATATTTATTATTGTGTCGTTTGGGTGTTTGAGTTAAATAATAACTTTAATAAATAATATAAATAATTATATTATTTTAAAACATGGGAATAATTTATTAAAACGAGTTATAAATCTAATCCTGAATACGAAACCATTGTTTGCGTGCTAGGGTCATCGCATACAAGGATCAGACCAAATGAGTTTTAATCCTCAACACCCCTGAGTTCCTCCCCCATACGAACCCGATCCAAAATCCATCCTAAAACCAACGACTTCGACTTCATTGAACTTGTGGGCATAGGGGTTTTGATTATGGGTCTAATGCGAATCTGATTACGAGTTTAATTGGAAAAGCATCAAGTTTAAGATCGTTAAATTCCTGTTTTGAAAACCGAAACACTAGGTTCTTAGCATGGATTCGAGTCTGTTAAATTTGATAATAGGAATGGTTGGAGTCATAGGGATTTTACAGATTAAAGTATTGCGAATCTATTGATATAGTTTAATTTCAATGAGATCGAGTCTACACTTGTATTTGATTAACCCGAATTTGTGATGAACCCTAGGCCTGATTCGAGTCGAATTCGATGATATAAGCCCTGAAAAAGTTAGGGCTTTCATTCAATAGATTGAAATGAGTATGAGAGTGTGTTTGCTTACCTCAGTTGGTATCGAATTGATGGAGTTTGACTAGAACTCAACCGCGGCCTCGACGGGTTGCTCTCCGACGCTTCTCCGATCAATTTGGAATGTGTAAAAGCTTGGTAGAGGTTCGACTAGCATGCGCAGAGTGATTGGTTTCGAATTTGATAGACCAATCGATCGAACTAATGAGTCTTAGTAATGGGTTCTACGGTTTCGATTACAAGGACATAATTCGCAATGATCAAAAGTGTTAATCGTTTAGAAACGGCTCCATAATGGTCGAATTCATTGGTACTTTACGTTACAATCCCCAATTCGAACAATTAAGCGGTTCATGTCGCGAATTTGGATCAAAGGATATGCTGAGTTTGACTTTTAAAAGTCAACAGAAACCAATTTCCATTGATTTTGACTTTCCCGAGCCAATAACTTGAATTTAGGGTTATTACACAACTAGTCCCTGCAGTTTAAGATTAAATATTGATAGGATCAGTCCCTGGGGTTTAGGATTGAGTTAACTGTGTTACTAGATAGCTGGATTTGGATTAACAGAATTAACGGAAAATTGACGGATGTCACATCATCCCCTAGTTGAAACAATTTTCTTCCCGAAAATTAAAATAATAAATAAAAAAAATATCCCGGATGTCACATCATCCCCAAGTTGAAAGAATTTTTGTCCCGACAATTAGAATAATACCTTAAGATTTTGACATGGGGTGCTTGAACAGATGAGGATACTTGCACATCATCTGATCCTCACGCTCTCACGTGAATTCCGTTCCGCTTTTCGAGTTCCAACGAACTCTAACAATTTGGATTTTACTACGTTTAAGCGTTTTGACTTCCCTATCCATGATTTCTACTGGTTTCTCGATGAAACACAACCGTTCATCGATGTTCAAGCTGAAATACTCTATCAGTCCTACTGCAATGATGATTCAACTGTCGATCCTCGTTCGGTTATTTCGATTGTGGATACTCCTTCAGTTGATCCGAATGTAGCTTCAACTTCGGGTACAACACAACATGATGACTCTGACGATGATGAAGATGTGTTTCAGGAGTCTTCTAATGATATCCATAACATAGTTGATGATTCATCAGCATCGGCATCCGTTGAGGGGGAGTTGCCTTCAAATCTTGATGCTGTTATTCAAGCTTCAGATATTCCTCAATCTCGTGTGCATAAAAATCATCCAACTGACAATATTATTGGTGATTTGAATGCTGGTGTTCAAATGAGGCATCGTACACTTGCAGAAAATTCATGTTTGTATGCTCAGATTGTGGATACAGGTATCTTGTAGACGTGTTTACATGCTTGCTTTATTTCTCAAACAGAACCTAAGAATGTGGTTGAGGCATTGGATGATGATTGTTGGATTGTGGCCATGCAGGAAGAATTGGCTCAATTTGATAAATTACATGTTTGGGATTTTGTTGACTTACCCAAGGGTTCAAGATCTATTGGCACAAAGTGGGTATTCAAATGCAAACGTGATGATCGTGGTTTTATGGTACATAATAAGGCGAGACTTGTTGTCCAAGGTTTTAATCAGCAAGAAGGCGTTGATTACACCGAAGTTTACGCACCAGTTATGAGGGTTGAGGCAATACATTTGTTTCTTGCTTATGCTTCTTTCAAGGGTTTCAAAGTTTTTCAATTGGACGTCAAGAGTGCTTTTCTGTATGGAAAGGTAAATGAAGAAGTATATGTAAAACAGCCGCCTGGTTTTGAAGATCCCAAGTTTCCTGAAAAGGTGTTTAATTTGGATAAAGCGTTATATGGTCTTCATCAGGCTCCTCATGCTTGGTACGAATCTTTGTCGGTGCATTTACTTGAGAATGGATTTGAGCGTGGTCAATTGATTCTACCCTTTTCATCAAAAAAGTAGGGGGAGATTTATTACTTGTTCAAATCTATGTTGATGACATAATCTTTGGATCAACGAATGTTGATCTGTGTAAAGACTTTGAAAGAGTGATGAAGTTGAAATTCGACATGAGCATCATAGGAGAATTATCGTTCTTTTTGGGTCTTCAGGTTGATCAAGAGGAAGATGGTTTTTATATTCATCAAACAAAGTATGTTGCTGATATTCTCAAGAAGTTTGATATGGAAAATTCTTCAGTTTTCAACACTCCAATTCCAGTTAATCACAAACTCGATTCTGACCTGAAAGGGAAAGAGGTGGATTGTAGATTATACAGAGGAATGATCGGGTCTTTAATGTATCTGACATCGTCACGTCCAGATATTATGTTCGCAGTATGCTTGTGTTTGAGATTTCAGTCTAAGCCGAAGGAATCTCATTTGATTGCTGTAAAGCGGATTTTTAGATACTTAAAGGGTAAACCAAGGTTGGGATTATGGTATCCAATTAATTCTGACTTTGATTTTAAAGCTTTTATAGATTCAGATTATGGAGGTTGCGGTCTGGACAGAAAATCAACATCTGGTGGTTGTCAATTTCTAGGGAATAGACTTGTGTCCTGGCAATGCAAAAAGCAAACCTCAGTTGCAATTTCAACATGTGAGGCAGAATAAATTGCAGCAGCCAGTTGTTGCCAAATCCTATGGATTCAACAACAGTTGAGGGATTATGGTTTGAACTTTACAGGGACACCAATGATGGTTGACAACACAGCCACCATGTCGATCACAACAAATCCTGTGAAACATTCAAAGACAAAGCACATAGAGATTCGACATCATTTCATTCGTGATTGTGTAGAGAAGAAGCTGATTGAGTTGGTGAAAGTTCATACGGATGATAATTATGCTGACTTGTTTACCAAAGCATTCGATCGTTCACGGTTTGAATTTCTTACTCAAATGATTGGTATGCTTAATCCAACGTGACAAAGGTTTTTCAAAAGGTTTTTCATGGATGTTTTTCTTTTAGTTTGATAGATTATTTAAAAGTAAATAGTTTTATGCTTTATTTTTAGCTAGTTTACTTACTTTCTGAAAAACTCAAACAAATTTGGAAAAGATAAAATCGGCACTGCTTAAAGTTAGAGAAGAAATGATATTACATCAGTAGGTGATCACATACTCATGACCATAGATTGACTACCTGGTGTCTGTATTTGTGTTTGTGCTTATATGAGTTGATCTAAACTTCTTAGTTTGAAAAATAGGAAATGATAGTTTCATAACTGTCTGACATTGCTATATTTAAATTTTAATTTGAATATTTGCATGTAATTTGAATTGTCAGTAGGCTAGAAGCGTTTTTAGTCCATTAGTAGTGTGAAAACATAATGGTCTATGTCACAATTGTGATTTGAACCCATGGTATGCTGGGTGTGTGTGTTAAAAGATTATTATCAGATAAAGAATATGAGACTTTAAGTACTTCATGAGACCAGTATCGGACTATATTGATTAGCACAATGTTTCAGTTCACTTTCCTGCCCATGTCCTGAAAAACATGTAATGTGAAGTTGGTCTAAGATATGTTTCTAACAATTTGTTGGAACATATACTCACCCTTGGATCAATTATCTTGATTCCATTGAATATATCCAGATAACAGTTGGATCACATTACACTGTATCATTGATTCAATCGATTCTTTGATCATTCTTCTGTTAGTACGTGTAAGGCCCCAAACCCGGGAGGCCTCACTCGTTGGATTTACTCATTCACAAACAGTTCTTAAACATGAGTATCAAATAATGCAGCGGAATCATTCATTCAACATAACTAAAAACTTGTTCATACATGCGGAAGCGTACATTGTCAATTACATAAACTTAACATAAACAACTCATAACGGGATGCCAGTCTTCATGATCGACCGGGTAACTCTTTTCGCTTGCCAAGCATCACCGTCCATCGTCCATACCTGCCTTAACCTGAATGTGCATACTAAAAAGGTCAGCTACGCTGGTGAGTTCTAGCATTTCATAAAAACTTTAACATCAACATTTGCCAAAAACGTATCATTCATTTAGTAAAAACCTTTCACAAAAGCAGGTAATAATTTAACATCTTAAAAAAAGGTTTCGTACCCATATCATCATCAACATCATAATCATAAACACCGTTAAACGGATCGTTCATTAAAACTTTTAACATTCATTTA
The DNA here is from genome assembly GCA_023525975.1 of Smallanthus sonchifolius. Taxonomy (NCBI): domain Eukaryota; kingdom Viridiplantae; phylum Streptophyta; class Magnoliopsida; order Asterales; family Asteraceae; genus Smallanthus; species Smallanthus sonchifolius. Next base: position 35,077,632 of record CM042045.1, read on the forward strand.
AGTCATACATTATTATCTAAATCTGTGTTACCCTTCGTTCCGTCATTTAGTATGGTATTGCCCCTAAGGCTTAACTGCACGAAGACCGACAATACCATACATTCCGTCAATTCCCTTATGGTATTGCCCCTAAGGCTTAACTGCACGAAGACCGACAATACCATACATTCCGTCAATTCCCTTTTGGTATTGCCCCCAAGGCTAATTGCGCGAGGACCGACAATACCCATTCAGTTGCCCTTATGGCTCTCATGTCCATAAACCGACAACTTCCATCGACGGTTATGACTCTCAGCCATAACATCGTCGGATCATAATTTAACCTTATATGGGGTCACGTTAACCCCTGAGTAACCGTCGTTACTCCCTTTTATCAGTTGTACAACATCATAACCATTGGCATGCCACAAAGACATGCCCCTGTTGTTCTTGTGGCAACTATGGCTCGCTGTCCATAATCTACCACAAGGCTGGGAATCTCATTCCCAGACTTCATTCGTCAATTCCATTCATTCGACAGATTAGATTTGTAATGACTTCTTTAAAACCTTTACCTCTTTCTCTTCTCATTAAACATTTCCTCAATTAAACCGTTCATAAAGCATTCGTAACCCTTTTTGGCAAAAACATTTCAAAACCTTTCCTTTCGTAAACATCGTTTCAACATTTCAAAACCTTTCCTTTCGTTAAACATCATTTCGTTAAAACATCATTTCGTTAAACATCATTTCTTTAAACATTTCGTAAGTATGCACACCAGCCCAAAAACATTAACAAAACATTTAAAAGAGGGCTCTAGAACTCACCTTATAAGCTAGTCTCGGTTGTCCTAAACAAAGGTCCAACAACGTCACTTCCGATCTGAATTGATTAATTAAATACACATCAGACCTAAATCCCGACTCTAACGGTTTACTCGTTCTGTTACAGGTGAATACACTGACTTCACTTACTGATGCAGACCTATCGAAACTACTTAGTTTCGACAGGTGCAGGCCCATCGAAACTTCTAGTTTCGATACCTGCAGGCCCCTCGAAACTTCTAGTTTCGACACCTGCAGGCCGCTCGAAACTTCTAGTTTCGACACTTGCAGGCCGCTCGAAACTCTAGTTTCGATACCTGCAGAACTCAGCTATCTTCCCCGTGAAAAACCCTAACTTTCGCAATGCAGGTCCGACCTGGTCAAGATCCGGACTTTTTACATTCAAAACGTGTATTTTCCCTTCGTGATTCCAGATTTATAACCCTTTCCTCATTTGGTTTATAAAAACCCGTCATTTTCCCGAAAATACCCGAAAACCCAAAAACGAACAAAAACTCAGATTTGGTTCGGGTGTTACCTGATTTCGAGATTCTGATCCGGAGGTTTTGCTCACGAGCTCAGTAGCAACAAGCTCCTTCAATCTCGGGTCGATCCGCCAACTTTCTCTCTCTACGGTTTCTCTCTCTAGATTCTTGCAAATGAGAGAAATGGTGTGTGTGTTGGCTATTTAAAGGGAGGAAACCCCCCCTTCCTTCAAGTTTGCCGGCCCAACCGGCCCGGCCCGTTACGCCTCGTTCTTTTATCCCGTTCGTCCCGGTTCAACCCGTTATTTAAAATCCTCATTTATTTTGGGATGTTACAAGTCTACCCCCCTTACAATAGGTTTCGTCCCCGAAACCTATCATAAGTCAAACAGTTGAGGGTACGACTCCTTCATTTCCGTCTCCGTTTCCCATGTAGCTTCCGATCCCTTCCGGTGCTTCCACTGGACTTTAACCAACTGGATAACTTTGTTACGTAAACGTTTCTCTTTCCTGTCTAGGATGGCCACAGGTTCTTCGATGTAGTTAAGGCTGTTGTCGACCTCGATGTCCGTAAGTGGTACGTGAGCCGATTCATCCGCCAAACACTTTCGCAAGTGTGATACATGGAAGGTAGGATGAATCCCACTAAACTCATCAGGCAATTCCAACCGATATGCGACTTCACCAACCCGTGCCATAATCCTGAATGGTCCGATAAACCTCGGACTTAACTTTCCTCTCTTTCTGAATCGTATGATTCCCTTCCAAGGCGACATTTTCAACATTACTCTATCCCCAACATTAAACTCAATAGGCCTTCGTCGTTTATCCGCATAGGATTTCTGACGATCTTGATAGGTAGGAAATGAGCACTCTTCGTTAAACGGTCCACAATTACCCAAATGGTGTCATGACCTTTAGCTGTGCGAGGTAGCTTAGTTATGAAGTCCATGGTAATGTGTTCCCACTTCCATTCCGGTATATCAAGTGGTTGAATCTTTCCATACGGTTTCTGGTGCTCGGCCTTTACTTGCGAGCAAGTCAAGCACTTGCTTACATACTTCGTCACGTCACATTTCATTCCAGGCCACCAGTATTCCCTCCTCAGATCTTGGTACATTTTATTGGTACCGGGATGGATAGAGTAACGAGACTTATGAGCCTCATCCAAGATTTTGGTCCTAAGCTCGCCACCCATAGGTATCCATATCCGCCCAAAACGTGTCCTAACACCAAGGGTGTTATATTCCAACTTGTCCTGTTGGCCAACCATCCTTTCCTTCTTTATGTTTTCCTCTTTAAGTGCCTCATCTTGAGCCTTTTCAATTTCTCTCATCACATCTGAAGTTACCACCATTTGGCAAGCCTTCACTCTAATAGGAGTAGGCACATCCTTTCGGCTTAGAGCGTCAGCCACCACGTTTGCCTTTCCAGGGTGGTATATGATTTCACAGTCATAATCTTTCAGAAGTTCCAACCATCGTCTCTGCCTCATATTAAGCTCTCTTTGTTCGAAGAAGTATTTCAAACTTTTGTGGTCGGAGTAAATAGTAAACTTCACCCCATAGAGGTAGTGCCTCCATATTTTCAATGCAAATACGACAGCAGTAAGTTCCAAATCATGAGTCGGATAATTGACTTCGTGAACTTTCAACTGCCGCGACGTATATGCAATCACTCTCCCGTTGACGGATCCTTGTGTAGTCTTGACTATACCTCTCTCGTTCTTGATAGACGTTATCTTTTTCAGCATCGTACATCCCTAGTCGGTCTTTCACATCTAACCGTTAGGGTTCTTATATCGTCATTCTATGTGAAATGTCTTATCAAACTCGGAGTCGTCCACAGAAGACTCCTTGGCCATAATTTCAACTCCTCGTTCAGATTATCCACCTTTCCATCTGGACGGTTCCTATCGATCGTCTCTCAACTATTTGGATCATTGTGTATACCTCATAAGCTGTCCATGGTGCATTCGTCCTTGAAGGACCATACCATGTCGTTCTCGAATGAATCATAATATCCCGTTCCTGAATGATTCCTACTATCAAGTTTCCTAAGGTACCGTACCATCTCATTCCCGAAGGAACCACATCGTCTCGTTCCCTAAGGAACCATATGCTTCATTCCAGAAGGAACCTTATCGCTTCGTTCCCGTAGGAACCGTATCGCTTCGTCCCCGTAGGAACCGTATCGCTTCATTCCCGTTGGAACCGTATCGGGTATCCCCCAAACATATGAGGTATCCCTTATCACACTCAACTTGTCGGGAAGGTATTCATTCAGATGGCACACTAGTCACTCGAACTTTTCATTCATATCTTCATACACAATCTCCTTCTAGTCTTTCTTTCAAACGTACTTGTCAGGTTTTACGTTTCACATCGTTGGTTCATTGAACACCCTTATTCCTACATATCACTGGATGGTCTTAGGGATTGGCATCCCATCTGACCGACAATATATATTCTCTAGTTACTCGTTTCCGTTAGCCTTTTCTGCATGCATTTCTTCTAAAGTCACATTCGTTGGTCTTACTATGGATAGATGACACGTACGGTGACACTTGTACTTTCATTTCCTTTCTAGTTTCAGTGGGTCCCTCAACGGCTTTCCAATTCTAGTAACACTCGCAGCTATTGATTAGACTTAGACATAGTAGAGCGTTCTCTGAGTCGCCTTGAATTTCTTCTTAGTGCCCATGCCTTGCTTCACATTGTTAGTCAAAACTTGTCCTTCACATTCATTCTAGACAAACAATCCTTGGGTCGGATCTGGTTTGGTTTGGTTTGGTTTAGTCTGCACGCCCTAATTAACATCGCGGTTTCCGTCTCTTGTTGTTGTTGGTATATCTATTTTCTCATTTCAGCAGATACCCTTATTAGTTGTCTTGGACTGTCTTCTACATGGAAAGATGCACTTTGTGCATTCGTGCACTCATATATTCTTTGGACATACACTAGTGTGGTTATTTCTTTCATGCTCATGCATACTTCAACAGTAGACCGATTCTTATTCATCAGAACGTGTTTGCGCTAAGCGTAGCCCATCCTAGCTCCTTGGCATCCTTCATACGTATGCTCGTCTGACTTAGGTAAACCGAAGTTTCATTCCTCCTCATCTTGTCTGTGGCTCGTACTTGCTGACATCATTCACCGTTGTAAGGTACACCATCTTTGACATCATTACCATTACTAATGATGTTCATCAATCTCCTTAATCGTTACTCGGGTGACTAACATCTCGTAGTCGTGGTTGAGTAATTGGATCAACTCTGATACGTAAGCATTAATCAATACCATAAGATTCACCATCATGCACGTGCACCTGTAAATTCACAATTTCGCGGATCCAAACGAAATTACCAATTTACCTTACTCGAGCATTCTAGTTCCTCTTATAACACTTTCTAATACTCGCGTCCCTTCAAAGTTGAGATTTTGTCCCAGCATTCTCATCGACACCTCTTACCACTTTCGCTCTAAGTCAACACAACGGAGGACATTTCGCATCACACTCGTACGGTCTCATACACACTACCTTCCGGTTCCGCAAGAACTCTTGCCTTTTCACTATAAACTTGGTGGGCGGGAATCCTACCGTGTCATCCGGTACGACCCTCACCACGCCTTCCGCCTATTCTTCCCTCCATTTCGTTCTTAAAAGACAAGGAATCTAATGTCATTACGCTAGTTAACAAATAAAATTCAATAAGTACTGTAAGATGTTAATATACACTGGCCATCTGCAATTAACCATTACACTACCTTTCGATTTCTATTTGACCACCTTTGTGATTCCATCAGAACACAAGTCCTTTCCTAACTCTTCCTAAGGCATACTACATACACATACTCTACTTTTCATACCTGATGCTGTGGCTCGAGTTACCCGTACTGGCATCCGCTTTCGGTCCCATTCAAAGTTTAAGTTCAGACATTAGGGGTGTCCGAATCTCTCAAACTATTGCTCTGATACCAACTTGTAAGGCCCCAAACCCGGGAGGCCTCACTCGTTGGATTTACTCATTCACAAACAGTTCTTAAACATGAGTATCAAATAATGCAGCGGAATCATTCATTCAACATAACTAAAAACTTGTTCATACATGCGGAAGCGTACATTGTCAATTACATAAACTTAACATAAACAACTCATAACGGGATGCCAGTCTTCATGATCGACCGGGTAACTCTTCTCGCTTGCCAAGCATCACCGTCCATCGTCCATACCTGCCTTAACCTGAATGTGCATACTAAAAAGGTCAGCTACGCTGGTGAGTTCTAGCATTTCATAAAAACTTTAACATCAACATTTGCCAAAAACGTATCATTCATTTAGTAAAAACCTTTCACAAAAGCAGGTAATAATTTAACATCTTAAAAAAAGGTTTCGTACCCATATCATCATCAACATCATAATCATAAACACCGTTAAACGGATCGTTCATTAAAACTTTTAACATTCATTTAAGTCATACATTATTATCTAAATCTGTGTTACCCTTCGTTCCGTCATTTAGTATGGTATTGCCCCTAAGGCTTAACTGCACGAAGACCGACAATACCATACATTCCGTCAATTCCCTTATGGTATTGCCCCTAAGGCTTAACTGCACGAAGACCGACAATACCATACATTCCGTCAATTCCCTTTTGGTATTGCCCCCAAGGCTAATTGCGCGAGGACCGACAATACCCATTCAGTTGCCCTTATGGCTCTCATGTCCATAAACCGACAACTTCCATCGACGGTTATGACTCTCAGCCATAACATCGTCGGATCATAATTTAACCTTATATGGGGTCACGTTAACCCCTGAGTAACCGTCGTTACTCCCTTTTATCAGTTGTACAACATCATAACCATTGGCATGCCACAAAGACATGCCCCTGTTGTTCTTGTGGCAACTATGGCTCGCTGTCCATAATCTACCACAAGGCTGGGAATCTCATTCCCAGACTTCATTCGTCAATTCCATTCATTCGACAGATTAGATTTGTAATGACTTCTTTAAAACCTTTACCTCTTTCTCTTCTCATTAAACATTTCCTCAATTAAACCGTTCATAAAGCATTCGTAACCCTTTTTGGCAAAAACATTTCAAAACCTTTCCTTTCGTAAACATCGTTTCAACATTTCAAAACCTTTCCTTTCGTTAAACATCATTTCGTTAAAACATCATTTCGTTAAACATCATTTCTTTAAACATTTCGTAAGTATGCACACCAGCCAAAAAACATTAACAAAACATTTAAAAGAGGGCTCTAGAACTCACCTTATAAGCTAGTCTCGGTTGTCCTAAACAAAGGTCCAACAACGTCACTTCCGATCTGAATTGATTAATTAAATACACATCAGACCTAAATCCCGACTCTAACGGTTTACTCGTTCTGTTACAGGTGAATACACTGACTTCACTTACTGATGCAGACCTATCGAAACTACTTAGTTTCGACAGGTGCAGGCCCATCTAAACTTCTAGTTTCGATACCTGCAGGCCCCTCGAAACTTCTAGTTTCGACACCTGCAGGCCGCTCGAAACTTCTAGTTTCGACACCTGCAGGCCGCTCGAAACTCTAGTTTCGATACCTGCAGAACTCAGCTATCTTCCCCGTGAAAAACCCTAACTTTCGCAATGCAGGTCCGACCTGGTCAAGATCCGGACTTTTTACATTCAAAACGTGTATTTTCCCTTCGTGATTCCAGATTTATAACCCTTTCCTCATTTGGTTTATAAAAACCCGTCATTTTCCCGAAAATACCCGAAAACCCAAAAACGAACAAAAACTCAGATTTGGTTCGGGTGTTACCTGATTTCGAGATTCTGATCCGGAGGTTTTGCTCACGAGCTCAGTAGCAACAAGCTCCTTCAATCTCGGGTCGATCCGCCAACTTTCTCTCTCTACGGTTTCTCTCTCTAGATTCTTGCAAATGAGAGAAATGGTGTGTGTGTTGGCTATTTAAAGGGAGGAAACCCCCCTTCCTTCAAGTTTGCCGGCCCAACCGGCCCGGCCCGTTACGCCTCGTTCTTTTATCCCGTTCGTCCCGGTTCAACCCGTTATTTAAAATCCTCATTTATTTTGGGATGTTACAGTACGAATCATGTTATTTCATCCAAAACCAAGCTATATGAATCATTCGATTCTGAATCATTCTGATTCAATATTTCATTCGAGATCTGGTTTCTTTTATGTGCTAATTGAGATAGTCTCATCCTGGAGATTGATCTAAACTTTGCATAAGTCTCAATATGTCTTGAAGATAGTGCAATTTTACATTTCTGTTGGCATATTTGTGGGGTACACATTGTTTTCATATAAATGGTACTAACTCACAAGAATGGAGATAAAAATGCTTGTAGATTCAAATCTTATAATGCTGACAATTTGAATTGACATGTAGTATATTGCAAATTCGGTATGAATAAGTTAGCATGTCATGATCTGATCCTGTTTACTTTGAAGTTTATCGCGTATCATTTCATAAATTTCTAAAAATTTAAAAAAAATTTCAAACGATTTAATAGTGTCTAAAAATATGATATATTAGGTCTGGGAAATTGTTTACTGAGCCAAGTATATGTAAATATGCAGAATGCCATAGGTCAACCGTTAGATCTACTAGGGATTTTTATTCAGAATGGGTATATGATACATCACAGATACTGATATGATCTTCTTACTCGCAGTGTTTGACCAAAAATATATGATTATGTATGTACAGAGAAAAAATCAAAAAGATTTTATTTTTAGATGTTTCTAGATTTACTGCTTTAATTCATTAAGAAACAGTTCAAAAATATTTTAGTGTGTTTTAGCATAAATTTTTGAAAAATCCAAAAATATGTTCTTTACTTTTTCATTTAGTTTTCTAAGAAAAAAATCAAAAAGATTTTGTTTTTATCTTCCATGAAAAATTCTTATAATTTTGGATTGAGATTGCTGTACAGGTTGCAAGATAGTCGGAATATCGGAAAGAGAAGAAACTGGAAAATGTCAAAATTTTGTTCAAGTATAGGTTAGGCGAACTTGTAACATCCATGAGTTTCTGGGATAATTCGTATCTTATCTTTATATAATAATGACACTTCATTCAAATCTCGTACCTATCCAGACGCCTTATGTCACATTAATTATTATTTAAACGTATATAAATTCCAGGTTTCAACCTTACACTAACATTTTGTTTTCCCATTATATGTATATATACACATGTACTAAATAGTATAAATATATGTAAATACATATATCTATTTATATCAAATAAACAATTTGTCAAAAATTATAAAATTTTAAAGATGAAAATTCATACACAAAATAGTTTAAAATAAAATAACCAACATTTTATAGCCTTTATTTCAAGTTTTATAAAAACTATTTTTATAACAAAATTACGATTTAACTAGTCTTGAACCCTCAACTTGAACCCTCATCCCTGAACATTCGAACTCCCATCTTTGAACCCACACATTGCAATTTGACCTCATTGTAACATCCCAAAATAAATGAGGATTTTAAATAACGGGTTGAACCGGGACGAACGGGATAAAAGAACGAGGTGTAACGGGCCGGGCCGGTTGGGCCGGCAAACTTGAAGGAAGGGGGGGTTTCCTCCCTTTAAATAGCCAACACACACACCATTTCTCTCATTTGCAAGAATCTAGAGAGAGAAACCGTAGAGAGAGAAAGTTGGCGGATCGACCCGAGATTGAAGGAGCTTGTTGCTACTGAGCTCGTGAGCAAAACCTCCGGATCAGAATCTCGAAATCAGGTAACACCCGAACCAAATCTGAGTTTTTGTTCGTTTTTGGGTTTTCGGGTATTTTCGGGAAAATGACGGGTTTTTATAAACCAAATGAGGAAAGGGTTATAAATCTGGAATCACGAAGGGAAAATACACGTTTTGAATGTAAAAAGTCCGGATCTTGACCAGGTCGGACCTGCATTGCGAAAGTTAGGGTTTTTCATGGGGAAGATAGCTGAGTTCTGCAGGTATCGAAACTAGAGTTTCGAGCGGCCTGCAGGTGTCGAAACTAGAAGTTTCGAGCGGCCTGCAGGTGTCGAAACTAGAAGTTTCGAGGGGCCTGCAGGTATCGAAACTAGAAGTTTCGATGGGCCTGCACCTGTCGAAACTAAGTAGTTTCGATAGGTCTGCATCAGTAAGTGAAGTCAGTGTATTCACCTGTAACAGAACGAGTAAACCGTTAGAGTCGGGATTTAGGTCTGATGTGTATTTAATTAATCAATTCAGATCGGAAGTGACGTTGTTGGACCTTTGTTTAGGACAACCGAGACTAGCTTATAAGGTGAGTTCTAGAGCCCTCTTTTAAATGTTTTGTTAATGTTTTTGGGCTGGTGTGCATACTTACGAAATGTTTAAAGAAATGATGTTTAACGAAATGATGTTTTAACGAAATGATGTTTAACGAAAGGAAAGGTTTTGAAATGTTGAAACGATGTTTACGAAAGGAAAGGTTTTGAAATGTTTTTGCCAAAAAGGGTTACGAATGCTTTATGAACGGTTTAATTGAGGAAATGTTTAATGAGAAGAGAAAGAGGTAAAGGTTTTAAAGAAGTCATTACAAATCTAATCTGTCGAATGAATGGAATTGACGAATGAAGTCTGGGAATGAGATTCCCAGCCTTGTGGTAGATTATGGACAGCGAGCCATAGTTGCCACAAGAACAACAGGGGCATGTCTTTGTGGCATGCCAATGGTTATGATGTTGTACAACTGATAAAAGGGAGTAACGACGGTTACTCAGGGGTTAACGTGACCCCATATAAGGTTAAATTATGATCCGACGATGTTATGGCTGAGAGTCATAACCGTCGATGGAAGTTGTCGGTTTATGGACATGAGAGCCATAAGGGCAACTGAATGGGTATTGTCGGTCCTCGCGCAATTAGCCTTGGGGGCAATACCAAAAGGGAATTGACGGAATGTATGGTATTGTCGGTCTTCGTGCAGTTAAGCCTTAGGGGCAATACCATAAGGGAATTGACGGAATGTATGGTATTGTCGGTCTTCGTGCAGTTAAGCCTTAGGGGCAATACCATACTAAATGACGGAACGAAGGGTAACACAGATTTAGATAATAATGTATGACTTAAATGAATGTTAAAAGTTTTAATGAACGATCCGTTTAACGGTGTTTATGATTATGATGTTGATGATGATATGGGTACGAAACCTTTTTTTAAGATGTTAAATTATTACCTGCTTTTGTGAAAGGTTTTTACTAAATGAATGATACGTTTTTGGCAAATGTTGATGTTAAAGTTTTTATGAAATGCTAGAACTCACCAGCGTAGCTGACCTTTTTAGTATGCACATTCAGGTTAAGGCAGGTATGGACGATGGACGGTGATGCTTGGCAAGCGAGAAGAGTTACCCGGTCGATCATGAAGACTGGCATCCCGTTATGAGTTGTTTATGTTAAGTTTATGTAATTGACAATGTACGCTTCCGCATGTATGAACAAGTTTTTAGTTATGTTGAATGAATGATTCCGCTGCATTATTTGATACTCATGTTTAAGAACTGTTTGTGAATGAGTAAATCCAACGAGTGAGGCCTCCCGGGTTTGGGGCCTTACAAGTTGGTATCAGAGCAATAGTTTGAGAGATTCGGACACCCCTAATGTCTGAACTTAAACTTTGAATGGGACCGAAAGCGGATGCCAGTACGGGTAACTCGAGCCACAGCATCAGGTATGAAAAGTAGAGTATGTGTATGTAGTATGCCTTAGGAAGAGTTAGGAAAGGACTTGTGTTCTGATGGAATCACAAAGGTGGTCAAATAGAAATCGAAAGGTAGTGTAATGGTTAATTGCAGATGGCCAGTGTATATTAACATCTTACAGTACTTATTGAATTTTATTTGTTAACTAGCGTAATGACATTAGATTCCTTGTCTTTTAAGAACGAAATGGAGGGAAGAATAGGCGGAAGGCGTGGTGAGGGTCGTACCGGATGACACGGTAGGATTCCCGCCCACCAAGTTTATAGTGAAAAGGCAAGAGTTCTTGCGGAACCGGAAGGTAGTGTGTATGAGACCGTACGAGTGTGATGCGAAATGTCCTCCGTTGTGTTGACTTAGAGCGAAAGTGGTAAGAGGTGTCGATGAGAATGCCGGGACAAAATCTCAACTTTGAAGGGACGCGAGTATTAGAAAGTGTTATAAGAGGAACTAGAATGCTCGAGTAAGGTAAATTGGTAATTTCGTTTGGATCCGCGAAATTGTGAATTTACAGGTGCACGTGCATGATGGTGAATCTTATGGTATTGATTAATGCTTACGTATCAGAGTTGATCCAATTACTCAACCACGACTACGAGATGTTAGTCACCCGAGTAACGATTAAGGAGATTGATGAACATCATTAGTAATGGTAATGATGTCAAAGATGGTGTACCTTACAACGGTGAATGATGTCAGCAAGTACGAGCCACAGACAAGATGAGGAGGAATGAAACTTCGGTTTACCTAAGTCAGACGAGCATACGTATGAAGGATGCCAAGGAGCTAGGATGGGCTACGCTTAGCGCAAACACGTTCTGATGAATAAGAATCGGTCTACTGTTGAAGTATGCATGAGCATGAAAGAAATAACCACACTAGTGTATGTCCAAAGAATATATGAGTGCACGAATGCACAAAGTGCATCTTTCCATGTAGAAGACAGTCCAAGACAACTAATAAGGGTATCTGCTGAAATGAGAAAATAGATATACCAACAACAACAAGAGACGGAAACCGCGATGTTAATTAGGGCGTGCAGACTAAACCAAACCAAACCAAACCAGATCCGACCCAAGGATTGTTTGTCTAGAATGAATGTGAAGGACAAGTTTTGACTAACAATGTGAAGCAAGGCATGGGCACTAAGAAGAAATTCAAGGCGACTCAGAGAACGCTCTACTATGTCTAAGTCTAATCAATAGCTGCGAGTGTTACTAGAATTGGAAAGCCGTTGAGGGACCCACTGAAACTAGAAAGGAAATGAAAGTACAAGTGTCACCGTACGTGTCATCTATCCATAGTAAGACCAACGAATGTGACTTTAGAAGAAATGCATGCAGAAAAGGCTAACGGAAACGAGTAACTAGAGAATATATATTGTCGGTCAGATGGGATGCCAATCCCTAAGACCATCCAGTGATATGTAGGAATAAGGGTGTTCAATGAACCAACGATGTGAAACGTAAAACCTGACAAGTACGTTTGAAAGAAAGACTAGAAGGAGATTGTGTATGAAGATATGAATGAAAAGTTCGAGTGACTAGTGTGCCATCTGAATGAATACCTTCCCGACAAGTTGAGTGTGATAAGGGATACCTCATATGTTTGGGGGATACCCGATACGGTTCCAACGGGAATGAAGCGATACGGTTCCTACGGGGACGAAGCGATACGGTTCCTACGGGAACGAAGCGATAAGGTTCCTTCTGGAATGAAGCATATGGTTCCTTAGGGAACGAGACGATGTGGTTCCTTCGGGAATGAGATGGTACGGTACCTTAGGAAACTTGATAGTAGGAATCATTCAGGAACGGGATATTATGATTCATTCGAGAACGACATGGTATGGTCCTTCAAGGACGAATGCACCATGGACAGCTTATGAGGTATACACAATGATCCAAATAGTTGAGAGACGATCGATAGGAACCGTCCAGATGGAAAGGTGGATAATCTGAACGAGGAGTTGAAATTATGGCCAAGGAGTCTTCTGTGGACGACTCCGAGTTTGATAAGACATTTCACATAGAATGACGATATAAGAACCCTAACGGTTAGATGTGAAAGACCGACTAGGGATGTACGATGCTGAAAAAGATAACGTCTATCAAGAACGAGAGAGGTATAGTCAAGACTACACAAGGATCCGTCAACGGGAGAGTGATTGCATATACGTCGCGGCAGTTGAAAGTTCACGAAGTCAATTATCCGACTCATGATTTGGAACTTACTGCTGTCGTATTTGCATTGAAAATATGGAGGCACTACCTCTATGGGGTGAAGTTTACTATTTACTCCGACCACAAAAGTTTGAAATACTTCTTCGAACAAAGAGAGCTTAATATGAGGCAGAGACGATGGTTGGAACTTCTGAAAGATTATGACTGTGAAATCATATACCACCCTGGAAAGGCAAACGTGGTGGCTGACGCTCTAAGCCGAAAGGATGTGCCTACTCCTATTAGAGTGAAGGCTTGCCAGTTGGTGGTAACTTCAGATGTGATGAGAGAAATTGAAAAGGCTCAAGATGAGGCACTTAAAGAGGAAAACATAAAGAAGGAAAGGATGGTTGGCCAACAGGACAAGTTGGAATATAACACCGTTGGTGTTAGGACACGTTTTGGGCGGATATGGATACCTATGGGTGGCGAGCTTAGGACCAAAATCTTGGATGAGGCTCATAAGTCTCGTTACTCTATCCATCCCGGTACCAATAAAATGTACCAAGATCTGAGGAGGGAATACTGGTGGCCTGGAATGAAATGTGACGTGACGAAGTATGTAAGCAAGTGCTTGACTTGCTCGCAAGTAAAGGCCGAGCACCAGAAACCGTATGGAAAGATTCAACCACTTGATATACCGGAATGGAAGTGGGAACACATTACCATGGACTTCATAACTAAGCTACCTCGCACAGCTAAAGGTCATGACACCATTTGGGTAATTGTGGACCGTTTAACGAAGAGTGCTCATTTCCTACCTATCAAGATCGTCAGAAATCCTATGCGGATAAACGACGAAGGCCTATTGAGTTTAATGTTGGGGATAGAGTAATATTGAAAATGTCGACTTGGAAGGGAATCATACGATTCAGAAAGAGAGGAAAGTTAAGTCCGAGGTTTATCGGACCATTCAGGATTATGGCACGGGTTGGTGAAGTCGCATATCGGTTGGAATTGCCTGATGAGTTAAGTGGGATTCATCCTACCTTCCATGTATCACACTTGCGAAAGTGTTTGGCGGATGAATCGGCTCACGTACCACTTACGGACATCGAGGTCGACAACAGCCTTAACTACATCGAAGAACCTGTGGCCATCCTAGACAGGAAAGAGAAACGTTTACGTAACAAAGTTATCCAGTTGGTTAAAGTCCAGTGGAAGCACCGGAAGGGATCGGAAGCTACATGGGAAACGGAGACGGAAATGAAGGAGTCGTACCCTCAACTGTTTGACTTATGATAGGTTTCGGGGACGAAACCTATTGTAAGGGGGGTAGACTTGTAACATCCCAAAATAAATGAGGATTTTAAATAACGGGTTGAACCGGGACGAACGGGATAAAAGAACGAGGCGTAACGGGCCGGGCCGGTTGGGCCGGCAAACTTGAAGGAAGGGGGGGTTTCCTCCCTTTAAATAGCCAACACACACACCATTTCTCTCATTTGCAAGAATCTAGAGAGAGAAACCGTAGAGAGAGAAAGTTGGCGGATCGACCCGAGATTGAAGGAGCTTGTTGCTACTGAGCTCGTGAGCAAAACCTCCGGATCAGAATCTCGAAATCAGGTAACACCCGAACCAAATCTGAGTTTTTGTTCGTTTTTGGGTTTTCGGGTATTTTCGGGAAAATGACGGGTTTTTATAAACCAAATGAGGAAAGGGTTATAAATCTGGAATCACGAAGGGAAAATACACGTTTTGAATGTAAAAAGTCCGGATCTTGACCAGGTCGGACCTGCATTGCGAAAGTTAGGGTTTTTCACGGGGAAGATAGCTGAGTTCTGCAGGTATCGAAACTAGAGTTTCGAGCGGCCTGCAGGTGTCGAAACTAGAAGTTTCGAGCGGCCTGCAGGTGTCGAAACTAGAAGTTTCGAGGGGCCTGTAGGTATCGAAACTAGAAGTTTCGATGGGCCTGCACCTGTCGAAACTAAGTAGTTTCGATAGGTCTGCATCAGTAAGTGAAGTCAGTGTATTCACCTGTAACAGAACGAGTAAACCGTTAGAGTCGGGATTTAGGTCTGATGTGTATTTAATTAATCAATTCAGATCGGAAGTGACGTTGTTGGACCTTTGTTTAGGACAACCGAGACTAGCTTATAAGGTGAGTTCTAGAGCCCTCTTTTAAATGTTTTGTTAATGTTTTTGGGCTGGTGTGCATACTTACGAAATGTTTAAAGAAATGATGTTTAACGAAATGATGTTTTAACGAAATGATGTTTAACGAAAGGAAAGGTTTTGAAATGTTGAAACGATGTTTACGAAAGGAAAGGTTTTGAAATGTTTTTGCCAAAAAGGGTTACGAATGCTTTATGAACGGTTTAATTGAGGAAATGTTTAATGAGAAGAGAAAGAGGTAAAGGTTTTAAAGAAGTCATTACAAATCTAATCTGTCGAATGAATGGAATTGACGAATGAAGTCTGGGAATGAGATTCCCAGCCTTGTGGTAGATTATGGACAGCGAGCCATAGTTGCCACAAGAACAACAGGGGCATGTCTTTGTGGCATGCCAATGGTTATGATGTTGTACAACTGATAAAAGGGAGTAACGACGGTTACTCAGGGGTTAACGTGACCCCATATAAGGTTAAATTATGATCCGACGATGTTATGGCTGAGAGTCATAACCGTCGATGGAAGTTGTCGGTTTATGGACATGAGAGCCATAAGGGCAACTGAATGGGTATTGTCGGTCCTCGCGCAATTAGCCTTGGGGGCAATACCAAAAGGGAATTGACGGAATGTATGGTATTGTCGGTCTTCGTGCAGTTAAGCCTTAGGGGCAATACCATAAGGGAATTGACGGAATGTATGGTATTGTCGGTCTTCGTGCAGTTAAGCCTTAGGGGCAATACCATACTAAATGACGGAACGAAGGGTAACACAGATTTAGATAATAATGTATGACTTAAATGAATGTTAAAAGTTTTAATGAACGATCCGTTTAACGGTGTTTATGATTATGATGTTGATGATGATATGGGTACGAAACCTTTTTTTAAGATGTTAAATTATTACCTGCTTTTGTGAAAGGTTTTTACTAAATGAATGATACGTTTTTGGCAAATGTTGATGTTAAAGTTTTTATGAAATGCTAGAACTCACCAGCGTAGCTGACCTTTTTAGTATGCACATTCAGGTTAAGGCAGGTATGGACGATGGACGGTGATGCTTGGCAAGCGAGAAGAGTTACCCGGTCGATCATGAAGACTGGCATCCCGTTATGAGTTGTTTATGTTAAGTTTATGTAATTGACAATGTACGCTTCCGCATGTATGAACAAGTTTTTAGTTATGTTGAATGAATGATTCCGCTGCATTATTTGATACTCATGTTTAAGAACTGTTTGTGAATGAGTAAATCCAACGAGTGAGGCCTCCCGGGTTTGGGGCCTTACACTCATTCATCCCATTTTGACCCAGTTTGACTTTAAAAGTCAAACAGGGCAAAGATCTTGCAATTCGAATTTAAAATTGATCAAAACTTGAATCAAATAACTTGCCATAGATACTAGAACGATTGTCGTCGGTTTCTAAACTCATTGAACATGTAAGTTATCAAATTACGCGGCCTAATTTTAATTTCAAATTGATTTTAATGGGTTTGACTTCCTAGGGTCAAACCAAGCCTGTCTAAGCCTCAAATCAAAGAAATCAGTCGCGATTATTGACCGCAAATGGCGCGCAATCATTTTACACATGCATCCAACCGAAAAGGCGACCCAATTCACCCCCAATTAATCGAATTTATGCATAAATAGTGTCAATAGTTGTCATCTATGAAGATCAAATCAAATCCCACGTTTCTGATGAAATTAATCCATAAAGACGGTCTAGCCACACTCGCGACGCCTTCCCTTACTCCTGGTACTCTCAAACCTGCATAAACCCACCTCTGAATCATCATATTTGGCCGACGAACTAGAACCCGCACACCTCAGTCGTCCTCCTTCGTCGCGGGGCCGTTCTAGGTAATTCTTGTAACCTAACTCCGTTTTGATTCAGAGATCAAAAGCCCCATGGTTTTGGGGTGTAACATTCCTGATTTTCCAACCCTATTTTAATTCATTTTAACTAATAAAATAACAACACGACATTAAATCATATACTTGTTCAAACCTACACCTCATTAATCGTTAGCCGATCGTATTCAATTCAAAGATTTAGAACTCATAATCAGGTGGTAACACCTCTTAGAGTTAATCCAGTTAGTAATTCCGTAAGGTGTTCTGTTAAATCCTAACCAAGCTAATTCTGTCAAAGCTGAAGTTGCAAGGGCTGAGTTTGTAAATAACCAGAAACCCTAGTAGGCACGGTCGCGCCACGTTTTGGCACGGTCGCGCCTCATCTGGCACGGTCGCGCCTATTATTGGCACGGTCGCGCCTCATCTTGGACGGTCGCGCCTCTTATAGGCACGGTCGCGCCTCACATCAGTTGAAACGTAAATACAGCCTTTAAACGTAAAATCGTTCGAATTTGTAACCGTTTCTCACATTAACAAACCCAGTTAAAGGTTTTAATCATTTTATTTACGACACATAAACCCAATTGATCGATTCAAATTATAACCGTCAAAACCCTCCTAGTGACCATCTATTTCAAGATTTTGGCTGCAATCCTCTTAAACAAACTACACAAATACATCATTCGATCTTCCCTAAACCTCCAGAACACATTGAGTTAGCCAGAGTTGCAGCAGAAAACGTCGGAGATCAAACCGTCATCGCCGGAACACGTTTCTACCGAACGCTATCAATACATCAATCTTCCGGGTAATTGAAACCTCCTACATCTTGGTTTTAGTCTATAGATCAAAAGCCCCAACATAAATTGGGCTTACAATAACGAATTTAACATGAACCCGAATATAGAGTTCATTCTAAAACGGTTTAATCAAATCCTACTATGGACATGTTTTAAACGCAATTAAACTATACCATTAGACTCGTAATCACCTAATGGATGAAAGCCCTAAGGTTTCTAGTACTGATATCATAAGGATTAGACAATTCGTCTCTGTTTTGGATCAGACACGGTCGCGCAAGTCTTCTAGCGCGGTCGTGCTCCATGAAGACACGGTCGCGCCTCTCCAAGCACGGTCGTGCCTCACCCTTTGACCCGGTTGTGCCTCTTGGCTAGACCTAGTCGTGCTATCAGAACCCTAGACACGGTCGTGCCAGGATCAGGCACGGTCGTGCCTAGTGAGCAGCCTTGTTGTGTCTTCTGTTTGATCAACACGGTCGCACCCTTGACCAGCGCGGTCGCGCCCGTGGTCCTAGCACGATCGTGCCTTATCCCAGGCACGGTCGTGTGTGTGAGAAAATTTTGACAGAATGCTTAATTTTATATTTTAAAAACAATGAGTATTCCAAATTAACTTTCAAATAAAAATAATTGATTTTATAAAGATTTATATTAACTTTATTTAAAAATATCAAATTCTTATTTCTAAAATAAATAGAAGTACTTATTTTAACCTACAAAGTTATGTTTATATTTATCATTAAACTCTACACATAAATATTATTTATACAACTCATTTACACATCTTTATAAAAATAGCGTAAAGATTATTTATTAAATTTATATTTAATATAATACGCCCGATACATTTTTATAACTAAATGACTAAGTTACATATATTTATAAATAAATAAAGTATTGATTATTTATTTAATTTATATTTAAATAAAATTTGTTTATCTAGATTATACTTAACTAGACCTAACACCTATATTGTTTTTATAACTAAATGAATAAATAATAATTATTTAATTTACTTAGTTATTCAAACCAAACCCTAATCAAAATGTTCTAAAAGTATACATTTCAAATCTTTCATTTTATACAACACCTTTCAAATACAAACCACTAACATCTACAACTTCAACTCCTTATACACACACCCAATTCAACCCTAGACTTAGACATAGACTATTGTGCACATTATTAATTCAATATACATTACACTCTAGGTTAACGTTGTGCATTACAAGGATCACGTTACTATCTAGTATCTCGTGTTAGCCACGCCTTTTGAATCATGTGAGTATTACATAGGCCCTTTTACTCTTTTACACTTTTTGGGGTGGAACATGAACATTATACAATACTATTGTTTACATTTACACAAACAACACAAATACAAATCCTCTTTACATTCATGTGTGCAATTTGGCTTTATGCCTGAGTGCTAGTTGTGCTAACTTTTGTGTGCGATTTATGTGCAATCATTAACTATTCAAGCCGACGGTTTACAATGATAGATCTATTGAGTCTGACAAACCCACCCGGATTGGGGTGATTGTTACCGACAACACAATTTTGCATACTAGTTACAAAGGTTTGATTGTACTTGGTTACACAATAGCTGCTCTCCATAAATGCCTTATTTTATCATGTTATGTAAGGATTTGTTTATTTACAATCTATACGCTATCAATGTACAAACCTGTGTATGCTCACCAACTTTTTAGTTGACCTTATTTTATTCATGTTTCAGGTGCTATCATATGAGTTTGATCAAGACATGTTACACATAGGCTTTGGACTTAGTTAATTTTAATTCGAAAATAAATTGTATTTTATGTACTTTGGAATTGATTCATGTTTGTTTGAATGGAAATGGATTTAATATATTACAATTTAGTTAAACTTGAGCTCACGAACAGTCTACATGTCCCGCCCCGACGATTCCGCCGTCGGTTGGGGTGTGACAGATTGGTATCAGAGCCTTGGTTATAGGGAACTAGGTTATTAGACACCCTTGACAAAGACTATAACGTTAGGACACCCATACAATGCCATGCTACTATATGTTACATTATTAGTTCTTGTGTAAATATTTTTACATGCTATCATAAGTATTTACACTACGTGATACAATACATAATGACTTATGTGTCACACTACTTGATAACTTTTGTGCTTACACTCATTACCATCTACATGCTATATGATTATTATTTTTATGTGAATATTCTTACATGTTATACTATATAACTACATCATATGATACAATACTTAGTAATCTATGTGTCACATTACCTGCCAACTTTTTCTCTCATTCATTGCTACCTATTTAATTTATTTAAAAGTGCTATCCTAAGTTTCCACACACATTCATACACACTCATACATAATACCACACCTCTTGTGAACAACAAAATTTTAAACTATTGGGCCTAATGTCCATCAATAATAAACTAAGAAGCCCATCTATCCTCCAAGAAGCAAAAGCCCACTGAAATGCATAAACCTTACTTTCGGGCCACAAGGCCCAGTTCACAACAATTCTCATCATGACCATAAGCACAACAATAGTGTTATTAATACATGATGGCTGGAAGAGTGTAGGCCCATGAGGGATTCTGGCTAAGGAAAGATAGGGTACTAAAGTGTGTCCTAGTGACCCACCCCTCTTTCCTAGGAATTCTCCTCAGGGATACACTACTTATAGGTCAAGTGTACTCCAAAAATACTATTGTGAAGACTCGACGTTATGACTAGTCAAACTCTAAACCTATGAGAACTCCTATATTTGACACTCAGTATTTTATTATCGCTTACAAACCTTCCATTGTTTTCCTGCTAAGCATGGACTCCTACTCTCCTACCTCCCCAATATACCCTCCCGAAGAAGAGCCTGATTGGGAAGAAGACATCGGATCACCCGTGCATCGATCACCAACACCCGCAACTGTTAGACCAAGGTTTGATGTAAGGGCAGATTGGATTAGGAACACCGGCCCAAGGCTTCGAACACCTGGATCACCCGCGCCCAGAAACCCGTATCAGACACCCCATCCCCACAATCAGGTACCACTCCCACTAAGAGACCCATATCTAATGCCCGACCCGTATCATTCTAATCCTTGGGTAGGACATATCATGGCACTCACTAGTACTATCGAAATTCCAATCAATGACACGCACCAATATGTAAGGACCTCAGAATTTAAGAGGCAAAGAATGGAGCAAGGGGTAATGCACGACTTGCAAGGACAAAGAATGGATAGCCTAGCAAACTAATTAGGGTACCAAAAGGAGTTAACCTCCATCCTCGAAAAAGAAATACTGGAGCATCGCACAGAGACAGCTAAAGTTGAAGCCAGATCGGCTACCTGAATGACCATAGCGGTGCTCGCCTTGGGAATTATTCTACTTCTAGTGGAAAGCTACAAGAGGTGTCAACAGAATTATTTTTCTTATTTATTTCAGTTTGAGAACCATTTCCCTGTGTTTTGAATAATGTTTTACATTTCAGCATTTACTAAATTTTATATTTTCCCACTCTAAAGTTATTATTCATAAATTCAATACGTTGAGTGTGAATTACACCCATCATATTTTCATCAAAATTCTCCAAGTATCATCTTTCTCATTCATCACAATTTAGTACACTATCAGCAATCTCCTTCGTAAACAAATCATCCTATTGTTTGATTTAAACAAACCTCGCTATTTTGTTCAAACAAAATGTGTATCAAACTTTTAGATAGTATCAAAAACATAAATTTTCCATAAAACTTCTCACCTGATAGGGAAACTTAATACAATCTATTTTATAAAAATATTATTTCGAATTGATAAGTAGTTATGTTTTTTCCTCATTAAAGAAAAATATTTCTAAACCCTGGCTAAATTAGTATACGACTACTTGTTTAGCCAATAATTCCGCTTAAAAATATTCTCTTATTAATAGCTGAAAATTTAAATTAAAAGATTTTTCTCATAAATTGTCTATTTATTTAAATTATGTGACTCAATGGATTCACTACGTTATATATCTACAACCAAGAACAATTTATCTCTTTCTATTTTCAAACAAAGATCAGTATTTGTAAACACATTCCCCCGGATGTTTTTTTTCAGAACCTCCTCGCTACCTTTCGCTTGTCGCTTCAAGAGACGATCCATACCGTGTTTACGTGAACCCTCCCTATCAACCTCAATGAGATTTAAGAGCTAGAACCTAACTGCCACATTATACAGGAACGCCAAACAACACGCTTGTCCGCAACACTCGATCACATACAAAACCCGTTAGTATACATCACACACGAAGTTCAATAACTTACGTATGCACGTTCACAATAAACCCAACATAACCACATAGTACATGAAAGACAATTATTCTCAATATATCCAATGCTACACAAATTACATAATACATGAAACTAGTTTGTCTACAAATCACGATTTACTTGATTGATCGCATAACACACGAAACATGTTTATTTGCAATACACATGCTACTGGATTGAGCACATAATACATGAAACTTAGTTGTTTGCAAAATACATGATGCATAACAATGGCTTGATTGGTACATAATTCTAGATTGACCACATTAAACATGAAACCCATTTGGTTACAAGGTATATTATACTAAATTATGCACATTATGTAATATACATAATACTAAATTGTTTACATTACACATGAAAGATATTGATTTACAAAATACATGACACTAAGTGTCGACACCATACATGAACTTCATTTCCTACAATACATATGATACTATGATGTTTACATACCACAAGTGAGCTTATTGATTTACAAAATACATGACACTAAGTTGTCGACGCCATACATGAACTTCATCTTCTACAATACACATGATACTATGTTGTTTACATTCCACATTGGAGCTTAATGATTTACAAAATATATGAAGCTAAATTGTTCACGCTACACATGAGACCTATTTGATTACAAGCTACGTGACACTAGATCATACATGAGACTTGTGTGTTTACTTTATACACGAAACAAAATTTTCTTACAATTATTGCAATTGATTGATTTCATTATACAGAAGACATGGTCATGCACTTTTGTTCACCAAAGCTGAAGACCATAATACACTGAAACGACTCGGGGTTTGACGTATTCTTGTTCAAACCCGAGCAAACTAAGAAACTTTAAGTTATACTACTTTACTACTCTTTAGTTGCGAATTGACCTGATTAGGAACATAGTTACTTGTTAGCGACTGTTATGTGAAAACAATAGACGTGATCAGAGTGAAATTGTGCCCCCTTGACCCGCACACAACGAAAAGATCTATACGGACCATGCGATGATTTGAGTAATTACGGGTGCACACAGAATTATGAAAATCAGCGCATGGAAAGCATAGGGAAATTTTGTCGTGTGTTGTGACCTAAAACTTATCATGATATGTAACAATGAAACTAATGTGATATGACAAGGGCATGGTGGATACGCCGATGGTACTTCCTATATATAAGTGTCCTATAATATTATCAAAAGTAGCGTTGCTCATGTCACGTGAAGTTTTGACCTAGACCAATGTTTATGAAATCTTTTACCCGCTGACAATTTTAAAGTATATTATACTACATCTTACACAAACCCTAATTATCAAGATTCCATCAAATTCATTCCTAATAATACATCTCACATTTAGAATTCAGAATTATTATTCGACAATCTCCTCCTTAAATTCATTTCAAAACAAAATTCATTATCACCCTTCATATTCAATTTTGAGTATCAGGCCTAAGCCATGTCAATGGTTACACTCCCCAGAATTCAACAATCAAAACCCATCGAGAACCCAAAACTCCCACCTTTTTCTTGATTTTTAGTAGCCCCCATTAGTTAAATTTCGGGACGAAATTCCCTTAACATGGGGAGACTGTAACATTCCTGATTTTCCGACCCTATTTTAATTCATTTTAACTAATAAAATAACAACACGACATTAAATCATATACTTTTTCAAACCTACACCTCATTAATCGTTAGCCGATCGTATTCAATTCAAAGATTTAGAACTCATAATCAGGTGGTGTAAGGCCCTAAAACCGGGTAACCTCACTTGTTGGATTTACTCATAAACATAGTCATAAATACTGAACTTAAATTTAAAACATTCATCATTCAATTACGTAATCATAACAGCGGAAGTCTTTACAAATAAATCATAACATTGTTCTAAGACATATAAAACAAAAATGGGATGTCAGTCTCGTGTCGGGTAACCTTCACGCCATCGCACGACCTTTTCTTCCTTTACCTGAAATGTATGCTAAAAGTCAGCTAACGCTGGTGAGTTCTAGTTTAATACAATTAGGTGTAAACATTCTTTTCTTTATAAGTATGCATAATTATATATACATTTATGTAAATACACATTGACTTGAATTGCTTTTCTTTTATCATTCTTCGCAAATACATATAAATATATATTCACATCATTTGTCTCATTTACTTTCATAACTTTTGCTTTTCTTTCATCTTTCTTTGTGACTACATATGTATGCATTCACCCTTTTCTTTTCTTTTCTTTTCTTTTCATTCATGGGTGATCAACCCGTCATTTATTTGCGAATGTCACAAAGACAAGCGCCACGGTCCATCGTCATGGTCCGCCTATTCTTACAACCGTCCGGCAACTAGTGTCCGTCCGTATTTTTCATTCTTACAACCGTCCGGCAACTTGTGTCCGTCCGTAATCTTACAACCGTCCTACCGTCGTAGGCCGTATTTCGCCCGTCTGCCATAAGGCATCCGTTTCCCACTTAAACTAATTATACAGCTGAATATTGATTTAGCGCCTTACTCCACCGTAGTGGCCTTTATTTAGTCTACCTTTCTAGACTTACTTTTTCTGGCTGCATAATAGTCAAGTGGTCGTCCGTCTACCGAAGTAGCCGTTATCATTGAAGCGTCCATAACGTTTTTCTGTTACTTGGCAAGCAATATATACATAGATATAAAGCAGGATTTCATTCTTACACGTTATGTTATTCTTTTCATTCATTCTTGATAATCATACGATTCATTCTTTGTTCATAATTCATTTTGTACTTGGGTATATATATATGTTTGTATACCACGTATGATCACATTAACATTCATTACATTTATTCACTTAGTGTATACACTTCAGCCCCAAAACATTTATAAATTATTTGCACATAACATAGAAGGGGGCACATAGAACTCACCTGATGGGCTACTCTAGGTTGTCCTAGACAAAGGTCCAACAGCATCACTTTCGATCTGGACTAGGTAGTTAAATACACATTAGACCCAACCCCGACTTTAATGGTTTAATCATTCTAAACTTACTGACTTTACTTAACCAACCTGCTGCCTGCTGTCTGCTGCCTGCGCACTTAGTAAGTGCGCAGGGACTTGCTCTTGCGCACTTGGCAAGTGCGCAGGAGCCTTCCTCCTGCGTACTTGGTAAGTACGCAGGGTCTGCATCCTGCGTACTTGGTAAGTACGCAGGGATTCCCTCCTGCGCACTTGGTAAGTGCGCAGGACCTGGTTCTTGGACCAAAAATCCGAAGTTTTTGCATGCAAACCCGATCGTGCCAATCTTACAATTTTCTTTGATCAAAACATGCGGTTTTCGTTCTAGATGCTATTTCTAAGCTTATTATCAAGTTTCATCCGTAAAAACATCATCTATTTAGCTAAAACTCGAGAAACCCCAAAATGAACAAAAACTCAGATTATGTATGAATCATTACCTGGATTGAAGTTTTGATTCGGAGGTTTTGCTCACGAGTTCAGCTGTAACGTGCTCTTCTAATCTCGTGACGATCCGTCGACTTTCTCTCTCTAGACCCGGGCTCCCTTTCTCTCTCTAGAATTGGTGAAATGGAGGTGAAATGGTCAAATGGGCTGTCTTGCCCCTTTTATACCTGGGCTTCCCTCGGCCCGTTAGAGTCGAGCCCAAGCCCATCCGTCTTTCTTTCGCTTTATGATGTTTAAATCCCCATCGTATTATTATTTACTTATTTACTATTTTCGGGATGTTACAAGTCTACCCTCCTTAAAGAGGTTTCGTCCTCGAAACTGTTTATACGTCAAACAATTGAGGGTATAGTCCCCTCATCTCGTCTTCTTTTTCCCATGTAGCTTCCTACCCTTTTCTGTGCTTCCATTGTATTTTGACTAAAGGGATCGACTTATTGCGTAGTCGCTTTTCAGCTCGATCAAGGATGGCTATTGGTTCCTCTACATAATTTAGGCTGTTATCCACCTCGATCTCGTCATAAGGTATGTGAGCTGTGTCATCGGCTAGGCATTTACGTAAGTGAGACACGTGGAACGTAGGGTGTATTCCACTAAGCTCAACGGGTAGGTCGAGTCTGTAAGCAACTTGACCCACTTTTGCTAAAATCTTGAAAGGTCCGACAAACCTTGGACTCAGTTTGCCACGCTTCCTGAATCGGATGATTCCTTTCCACGGTGAAACCTTTAACAGTACCATGTCCCCCACCTGAAACTCTAAATCCCTTCTTCTCTTGTCCGCGTATGATTTCTGCCTGTCCTTTGCGGCTTTCATTCGAGCCTTGATCTGATCAAATTTCTCGGAAGTAGCTTTGACCACTTCGAGACTCGCAAAATCCTTTTGTCCAATTTCCCACCAACAAACCGGGGTCCTACATTTCCTCCCATACAACATTTCAAATGGCGGCATGTCAATAGTTGAGTGATAGCTGTTGTTATATGAAAATTCTGCCAATGGTAGGTGGCTGTCCCAGCTCCCACCGAAATCAATGATACAGGCCCGGAGCATGTCCTCCAATGTCTGAATGGTCCTTTCCGATTGTCCATCGGTTTGGGGGTGGTAAGCGGTGCTGATGTTCAATCTAGTGCCCATCGCTTCATTGAATTTCTTCCAAAACCTTGACGTGAATCTAGTATCCCTGTCGGACACAATCGACAGCGGCATACCATGTCTGCTCACAATTTCTTTGATAAATACTTCGGCTAGCTTTTCGGACGAAGAAGTCTCACGTATTGGCAAGAAGTGAGCACTCTTTG
This sequence comes from Smallanthus sonchifolius, assembly GCA_023525975.1. Taxonomy (NCBI): domain Eukaryota; kingdom Viridiplantae; phylum Streptophyta; class Magnoliopsida; order Asterales; family Asteraceae; genus Smallanthus; species Smallanthus sonchifolius. Next base: position 35,104,703 of record CM042045.1, read on the forward strand.
TCAAGCGGTCGACGATCACCCAAATGGTGTCATTGCCTTTAGCTGTTCGCGGTAGCTTGGTAATGAAGTCCATTGTGATCTCTTCCTACTTCCATTCCGGTATTGGTAAAGGTTGCATTTTACCACATGGTTTCTGGTGCTCGGCCTTAACTAGTGAACACGTTAAGCACTTGTTCACGTATTCAGTCACATCGTTCTTCATGCCAGGCCACCAGTACTCTTTCTTCAAGTCTTGATACATTTTGTTTGTCCCGGGGTGGATAGAATAACGAGACTTATGGGCCTCATCGAGTATTTTGGCCCTAAGCTCGCCAATCTTAGGTATCCACATCCGGCCAAACCTAGTTCGTACTCCGTATGCATTCGCATCTAAGTTCCCTTGTTGTCCTACTATTCTTTCCCGTTTCACATTTCTTTCTAACAATGCTTCATCTTGTGCCTTTGATATTTCACCCATTAAGTCTGGCGTTATAATTAACTGACACGCTTTGATCCGGATAGGTGCCGATTCTTCCTTTCTACTTAAAGCGTCAGCCACTACGTTTGCCTTGCCTGGATGGTACAATATCTCACAGTCATAGTCTTTCAGTAGCTCTAACCATCTTCTTTGCCTCATGTTTAGTTCCTTTTGTTCGAAAAAGTATTTCAAGCTTTTGTGATCGGAGTAGATGGTGCATTTAACTCCATACAAGTAGTGTCTCCATATTTTCAACGCGAAAACTACTGCTGCTAATTCTAGATCGTGTGTTGGGTAGTTAACTTCATGAACCTTTAGTTGCCGCGATGCATAAGCAATTACCTTTCCTCGTTGCATGAGTACGCACCCTAAACCTCGCCCTGAAGCGTCAGAGTAGACTACTAAGTCTTCATTTCCCTCTGGTAGTGTTAATACTGGAGCTTGAGTTAATCGTGTCTTAAGTTCCTCAAACGCGTTGTTTTGGGTTGGACCCCATTCATACTTTACTTCCTTCCGTGTCAGTTTGGTTAGCGGCGAGGCAATTCTTGAGAAATCTTGGATGAACCTTCGATAGTAGCCTGCCAAACCCAGGAAACTTCGTATCTCTGTTGGTGTCTTTGGGATGTTCCATTCCTTTACTGTCTCGATCTTTGCAGGATCTACCATGATGCCGTTTGGGTTTATTACATGACCTAGGAATTGGACTTCCCTAAGCCAAAACGCGTATTTGGAGAATTTTGCGTACAACTTTTCCTTCTCTAGCACCTCCAGAACTTCTCTTAGGTGACAGTGATGATCACCCTCGCTTTTCGAATATACCAGTATGTCGTCTATAAAAACTATCACCGATCGATCCAACATGGGTCGACACACTCTATTCATCAAATCCATGAACGCTGCTGGTGCGTTAGTTAATCCGAAGGACATCACGAGAAATTCATAATGCCCATAACGCGTGCGAAACGCGGTCTTTGGTACGTCTTCCTCTCTTACTTTCAACTGATGGTAACCCGACCTAAGATCGATCTTTGAGAACCAACTCGCACCTTGCAGTTGATCAAAAAGGTCGTCTATTCTAGGCAGTGGGTATTTGTTCTTTACTGTCCTCTTGTTCAGTTCGCGGTAGTCAATGCACATGCGCATGCTGCCGTCCTTCTTCTTTACAAATAGTACCGGAGCGCCCCATGGTGAGATGCTCGGCCTAATAAATCCCTTTTCTGTTAATTCCTGTAGTTGAGACATCAATTCTTTCATTTCTGACGGAGCCAATCGGTAGGGGGCTTTGGCAACGGGCTCAGCTCCTGGCAGTAAGTCAATCTGAAATTCTATTTGCCACCCCAAAAGAAGCGACGGACAAAGGTCAATGCTGTGAATGCCAAGTGGAGTGAATCGGTCCCTAAAGATGCTTGTCTCACTGGGATGGGAGGGTGGCAACCCAGGTAGATCCTCAGGGAATACTTCCGGAAAGTTGCACACCACGGGTACATTCTTGAGTTCTTTAGTTTTCATTCTATCACCAAATAAGCTTCGCAACCGCGCCTCATGTAACTTTCGGCCTTGATCATCGAGATGACGTTCGGCATCGTGCAATTCCAATCCCCATAAACCGTAATTGGACTGCCGCTTGGAGCTTTGAGGTGTATCCTCTTACGTTTACATATGATTTGAGCTTCATTGGCAGCTAGCCAATCCATTCCCAATACTATATCGAATCCTCCTAAGGTGAGAAGGAATAATCTAGAAGGGAACTTATGACCCTCTATTTCTATTATGCAATCCTCTGTTACTTGGAATACTGCCGAATTTTTACCAACGGCAGTTTGTACGCTAAAAGCCTTTACTATGGTGTTAATAGTGCAATCCAGTTTACGACTAAATGCATTTGATATAAAGCTTTTACTAGCACCAGAGTCGAATAAAATAGCAGCATGTTCATCATTTACTAGAAACGTACCTGACACGACATCAGGGTTTCCCCTTGCCTCTTCCTCTGTTAAGGCATAGGCGCGAGTCCTTGCCTTTTGTTGTTCCTGCTCCTTATCCTTTCCCGAACCAGATTGGCCGGCCTTCCTGCAGTATTTTGTCAGATGCCCAAATTGTCCACAGCTTTGGCATTTAATGTCTCTCAAACAGTCACGAGAATAGTGTCCCGCCCTTCCACACCTATAGCAGGTGGTGGTGCCGACTCGACACTCGCCAAGATGTTGCCTTCCACATTTCTTGCAAGTTTCATACTCATTTGACCTTGGTTTCTTGCTCTCAGTTGTTACGTTCCCTCTTCCGGTGCCTCTGGACGGGTTCTCCCACTTTCTCTTTTGTGTCTCAGGTGCCGGGTCCTCATTGGCGTAGTCCTCGTAGACGATTCCGCTCAGATTCACTACCGACTCGAAGGTCGAGGGTAGGTTAGCTTTCACATGGACACGGACCCGCTGTGGCAACCCCTTAACATAATACTTGATCAAACGGTCTTCAGTTTCTACCGGATGGGGTACTAGTTGAGCCAGTTCATTGAATCTTGATGTATACTGGCGATGAGTCTTGTTGCCAGCCTTGAAGTTCAGGAATTCATTCTCAACTCGGTTGATTTCATTCTGGGGACAAAACTTTTGGATGACCAGCTTCTTCAAGTCGTCCCATGTCATTCTGTTTATAGCATTCGGTGACTTAGTTCTCTGAATATTCCTCCACCAACTTAGTGCTTCGTTGGTGAAAGAATGAGCGACGTACTTAACAGCTTGGTCGGGTCGACACTCGCTGATGTTGATTACAGCATTCATCCTCTCTATCCATTCAAGCGTTACCACTGAATCCTTGCTCCCATCGAACTTGGGTGGGTCTCCGTCCTTAAAGCCCTTATAAGTACACCCACGGTTGCTCGATCCTATCTTTATTTCATCCCCATCACTATCATATACTTTCTCTTCCTTGTCTCCTTCATCCTCTTCTCTACTTTTCTTTATTGCCTCGGATAGTAGATCAGGAAATACCTTCTTCAAAGTGAGCACAACTTCACGGGCAATAGCATCCCTGACTTCAGGTTCCAACTGTATAGGCCCTGGACTGTCGTCCTTAACTGGGGTCACTTCTGTTTCGTGCACACTTTCGGTGTGCTCTGCGTGCACACTCTCTTCTTCTTCTTTTTCTTCTATTCTTTGGTTCAACGGAGGTCTACCTACTCGGCCAGTACGACCGCCCCGGCGTCCTGTTCTTCCTCCACCAGCCATAAATTCTTAATTTCCTGATAGTTAAAAAGGGAATACATCAATGTCATTTCTTCAGATCATAGTTTGGAACAGTACGAGCAAGGTAAATTCTTAATTACAGTGACCGGTTTGTGATTACTAATTTACATTGCTTTTCGGGTTCAAAACTCTTCAAATCAGTCATGGCATTAACATCTATTTGTTCTAAGTTATGGTATCTATTCTTATGCAAGAGCATTAACTTTATTCTTACTTACCGTGCTGGCGTTAGCGTTGGTTACCCATACTGACATCCGTGCGTTGGTCCCATAATCAGTTTGAGTCTAGACATTTAGGGATGTCTAAATCTCTCAAACTATTGCTCTGATACCAACTTGTAAGGCCCCAAAACCGGGTAACCTCACTTGTTGGATTTACTCATAAACATAGTCATAAATACTGAACTTAAATTTAAAACATTCATCATTCAATTACGTAATCATAACAGCGGAAGTCATTACAAATAAATCATAACATTGTTCTAAGACATATAAAACAAAAATGGGATGTCAGTCTCGTGTCGGGTAACCTTCACGCCATCGCACGACCTTTTCTTCCTTTACCTGAAATGTATACTAAAAGTCAGCTAACGCTGGTGAGTTCTAGTTTAATACAATTAGGTGTAAACATTCTTTTCTTTATAAGTAAGCATAATTATATATACATTTATGTAAATACACATTGACTTGAATTGCTTTTCTTTTATCATTCTTCGCAAATACATATAAATATATATTCACATCATTTGTCTCATTTACTTTCATAACTTTTGCTTTTCTTTCATCTTTCTTTGTGACTACATATGTATGCATTCACCCTTTTCTTTTCTTTTCTTTTCTTTTCATTCATGGGTGATCAACCTGTCATTTATTTGCGAATGTCACAAAGACAAGCGCCACGGTCCATCGTCATGGTCCGCCTATTCTTACAACCGTCCGGCAACTAGTGTCCGTCCGTATTTTTCATTCTTACAACCGTCCGGCAACTTGTGTCCGTCCGTAATCTTACAACCGTCCTACCGTCGTAGGCCGTATTTCGCCCGTCTGCCATAAGGCATCCGTTTCCCACTTAAACTAATTATACAGCTGAATATTGATTTAGCGCCTTACTCCACCGTAGTGGCCTTTATTTAGTCTACCTTTCTAGACTTACTTTTTCTGGCTGCATAATAGTCAAGTGGTCGTCCGTCTACCGAAGTAGCCGTTATCATTGAAGCGTCCATAACGTTTTTCTGTTACTTGGCAAGCAATATATACATAGATATAAAGCAGGATTTCATTCTTACACGTTATGTTATTCTTTTCATTCATTCTTGATAATCATACGATTCATTCTTTGTTCATAATTCATTTTGTACTTGGGTATATATATATGTTTGTATACCACGTATGATCACATTAACATTCATTACATTTATTCACTTAGTGTATACACTTCAGCCCCAAAACATTTATAAATTATTTGCACATAACATAGAAGGGGGCACATAGAACTCACCTGATGGGCTACTCTAGGTTGTCCTAGACAAAGGTCCAACAGCATCACTTTCGATCTGGATTAGGTAGTTAAATACACATTAGACCCAACCCCGACTATAATGGTTTAATCATTCTAAACTTACTGACTTTACTTAACCAACCTGCTGCCTGCTGTCTGCTGCCTGCGCACTTAGTAAGTGCGCAGGGACTTGCTCTTGCGCACTTGGCAAGTGCGCAGGAGCCTTCCTCCTGCGTACTTGGTAAGTACGCAGGGTCTGCATCCTGCGTACTTGGTAAGTACGCAGGGATTCCCTCCTGCGCACTTGGTAAGTGCGCAGGACCTGGTTCTTGGACCAAAAATCCGAAGTTTTTGCATGCAAACCCGATCGTGCCAATCTTACAATTTTCTTTGATCAAAACATGCGGTTTTCGTTCTAGATGCTATTTCTAAGCTTATTATCAAGTTTCATCCGTAAAAACATCATCTATTTAGCTAAAACTCGAGAAACCCCAAAATGAACAAAAACTCAGATTATGTATGAATCATTACCTGGATTGAAGTTTTGATTCGGAGGTTTTGCTCACGAGTTCAGCTGTAACGTGCTCTTCTAATCTCGTGACGATCCGTCGACTTTCTCTCTCTAGACCCGGGCTCCCTTTCTCTCTCTAGAATTGGTGAAATGGAGGTGAAATGGTCAAATGGGCTGTCTTGCCCCTTTTATACCTGGGCTTCCCTCGGCCCGTTAGAGTCGAGCCCAAGCCCATCCGTCTTTCTTTCGCTTTATGATGTTTAAATCCCCATCGTATTATTATTTACTTATTTACTATTTTCGGGATGTTACAGGTGGTAACACCTCTTAGAGTTAATCCAGTTAGTAATCCCGTTAGGTGTTCTGTTAAATCCTAACCCAGCTAATTCTGTCAAAGCTGAAGTTGCAAGGGCTGATTTTGTAAATAACCACAAACCCTAGTAGGCACGGTCGCGCCACGTTTTGGCACGGTCGCGCCTCATCTGACACGGTCGCGCCTATTATTAGCACGGTCGCGCCTCTTATAGGCACGGTCGCGCCTCACATCAGTTGAAACGTAAATACAGCCTTTAAACGCATAATCATTCGAATTCGTAACCGTTTCTCACATTAACAAACCCAGTTAAAGGTTTTAATCATTTTATTTACGACACATAAACCCAATTGATCGATTCAAATTATAACCGTCAAAACCCTCCTTGTGACCATCGATTTCAAGATTCTGGCTGCAATCCTCTGAAACAAACTACACAAATACATCATTCGATCCTCCCTAAACCTCCAGAACACATTGAGTTAGCCGGAGTTGCAGCAGAAAGCGCCGGAGATCAAACCGTCGTCGCCGAAACTCGTTTCTACCGAACGCTATCAATACATCATTCTTCCGGGTAATTGAAACCTCATACATCTTGTTTTTAGTCTATAGATCAAAAGCCCCAACATAAATTGGGCTTACAATAACGAATTTAACATGAACCCGAATATAGAGTTCATTCTAAAATGGTTTAATCAAATCCTACTATGGACATGTTTTAAATGCAATTAAACTATACCAATAGACTCGTAATCACCTAATGGATGAAAGCCCTAAGGTTTCTAGTACTAATATCATAAGGATTAGACAATTCGTCTCTGTTTTGGATCAGACACGGTCGCGCTAGTCTTCTAGCGCGCTCGTGCTCCATGAAGACATGGTCGCGCCTCTCCAAGCACGGTCGTGCCTCACCCTCTGACCCGGTCGTGCCTCTTGGCTAGACCTGATCGTGCTATCAGAACCCTAGACACGGTCGTGCCTAGTGAGCAGCCTTGTTGTGTCTTCTGTTTGATCAACACGGTCACGATCGTGCCTTATCCCAGGCACGGTCGTGTGTGAGAAAATTTTGACAAAATGCTTAATTTTATATTTTAAAAACAATGAATATTCCAAATTAACTTTCAAATAAAAATAATTGATTTTATAAAGATTTATATTAACTTTATTTAAAAAGATCAAATTCTTATTTCTAAAATAAATAGAAGTATTTATTTTAACCTACAAAGTTATGTTTATATTTATCATTAAACTCTCACATAAATATTATTTATACAACTCATTTACACATCTTTATAAAAATAGCGTAAAGATTATTTATTAAATTTATATTTAATATAATACGCCCGATACATTTTTATAACTAAATGACTAAGTTACATATCTTTATAAATAAATAAATAAAGTATCGATTATTTATTTAATTTATATTTAAATAAAATTTGTTTATCTAGATTATACTTAACTAGACCTAACACCAACATTGTTTTTATAACTAAATGAATAAATAATAATTATTTAATTTACTTAGTTATTCGAACCCAAACCCTAATCATAATGTTCTAAAAGTATACATTTCAAATCTTTCATTTTATACAACATCTTTCAAATACAAACCACTAACATCTACAACTTCAACTCCTTATACACACACCCAATTCAACCCTAGACTTAGACATAGACTATTGTGCACATTATTAATTCAATATAAATTACACTCTAGGTTAACGTTGTGCATTACAAGGATCACGTTATTATCTAGTCTCTCGTGTTAGCCACGCCTTTTGAATCATGTGAGTATTACATAGCCCTTTTTACTCTTTTACACTTTTTGGGGTGGAACATAAACATTATACAATACTATTATTTACATTTACACAAACAACACAAATACAAATCCTCTTTACATTCATGTGTGCAATTTGAGCTTTATGCCTGAGTGCTAGTTGTCCTAACTTTTGTGTGCGATTTATGTGCAATCATTAAGTATTTAAGCCGACGATTTACAATGATAGATCTATTGAGTCTGACAAACCCACCCAGATTGGGGTGATTGTTACCTACAACATAATTTTGCATGCTAGTTACAAATGTTTGATTGTACTTGGTTACACAATAGTTGCTCTCCATAAATGCCTTATTTTATCATGTTATGTAAGGATTTGTTTATTTACAATCTATACGCTATCAATGTACAAACCTGTGTATGCTCACCAACTTTTTAGTTGACCTTATTTTATTCATGTTTCAGGTGCTATCATATGAGTTTGATCAAGACATATTACACATAGGCTTTGGACTTAGTTAATTTTAATTCAAATTGTATTTCATTATGTACTTTGGAAATGATTCATGTTTGTTTGAATGGAAATGGATTTAATATATTACAATTTAGTCAATCTTGAGCTCACGAACAGTCTACATGTCCCGCCCCGACGATTCCGCCGTCGGTTGGGGTGTGACATGGGGGAATGATCTTTGCTGCTTGCATTCAATTTAAGGGCTAGGGTTGTCGGAATCAGTTTGGGGAAGAAGGTGGTTTGGGTATTGTGTTTATAGATTAAACAGATTGGTATCTAACCAAGGCTGGAGCCCTGGTCCAACGGTTCACGTGTGTCTCCCCCTCAGACCACACCCGGGTTCGAAACCAACAACCCGGGCCTCCCTTTTTGCTCGCCTACCTGAATCAAACCCAGCATCCTTTCAGGATCGTGTTATCATATTAACGGACCCTTTCAGTAACATGGGTTGTACCCCTGGTCCGGTGGTAAACCGTTAGTGCCACACAGAATCCACCCGGGTTCGAACCGGGTGGCACTCTTTTTATTTAAAACCATTTTTAAATCATTATTAATTTATTATTTTATGAACCTAACATTATTTAGATCCGACTAAAACAACAATTTGCAATTTTTAACATAAAACAACTATTTTATAATACAATTATAAAAAAATTCCTTTTGTTATATAATAGGGTTTAAACCCTATAAACAAATATATATATATATTTTTTACATATTAATATACATATACTTGCATTTTCATATTTTAAAAGAACACACCGTTATAAATAAATAAAATAAATTTATTTATTTAAATCAATTTCCTTTTTACATTAATAACTCCATTTAGGGTTGAAATCATATTTAGTACAAATTCTTATATATATATATATATATATATATATATATATATATATATATATATATACACTAATAAGTATTTACACTACATTTTGATACGCCTTCATAAATAAATAAATAAAATAAATTATTTATTTAAATTATAATCCACAATAAAAAAATTAAATGTTAGATTTTATATATAAAATATATATTATATACACAACTTTATATTTACAAATCTTTAAACATATATAAATAAAGTAGAAATTATTTATTTAATTTATACTTAACATAATTCACGCTATTTTTATAACTAAATAAATAATTAACAACTATTTAATTTTATTTAGTTATTCAAACCAAGACCCTAACTTCAATTATTTTAAACTAGTCATTTCAATCTTTCAGTTTATAAAAAAAGTAATTATTAAACTATAATTAGTATAAAACACCCGATACATGTTTATAACTAAAAGACTAGGTTACATATTTTATAAATAAATAAATAAGGTAAAAATTATTTATTTAATTTATATTTATGAATTATTTATTTAAGTTATACTTAATTACCCCTAATACCTATATTATTTTTATAACTAAGTAAATAAATAATAATTTTATAAATTATTTATTTAGTTATTCAAACTCAAACCTTGGTCAGAATATTCTAAAAATATCCATTTCAAACCTTTCATTTTATGCAATACCTTTCGAGAACAAACCACTAACTTTATACACACGTCCAATCCACCCTAGACTTAGAAATAGACTATTGTGCACACTATTAATTCAATATACCTTCCAATCTAGGTTAACGTTGTGCATTACAAGGATCATATTACTATCTAGTCTCTCGCGTTAGCTACGCCTTTTGAATCAGGTGAGTATTACATAGCCCCTTTTACACTTTTACACTTTTTGGGTGAAACATGAACTCTATACACACAATTGTTTACATTTACATAAACTACCCAAACACAAATCCTCTTTACATTCATGTATGCAAAATTTGAGCTTTATGTTTGAGTGTTGGGTGTGTTAACTGTTTGTGTGCAATTTATGTGCAATCATTAACTATTCAAGCCGACGGTTAACAATGATAGATCTATTGAGTCTGACAAACCCACCCAGATTGGGGTGATTGTTACCGACAACACAATTTGCATGCTAGTTACAAAGGTTTGATTGTACTTTAGTTACACAATAGCTGCTCCCCATAAATGCCTTATTTTATCATGACATGTAAGGATTTGTTTATTCAATATTTATACACTATCGATGTATAAACCTGTGTATGCTCACCAACTTTTTAGTTGACCTTATTTTATTCATGTTTCAGGTACTAATGTGTGAGTTTGATCAAGACATGCTACACTTAAGTTTGGACTTAGTTAATTTAAATTCAAAGAACAATTTGTACTTTCATTTATGTACTTGTTGAATTATGCTATTTTTTGTTTGAATGGAAATGAATTTAATGATTAACATATTACAAGTTAGTCAACCTTGAGCTCATGAACAATCCAAATGTCCCGCCCCGACGTTTCCGCCGTCGGTTGGGGTGTGACAGAACTTGTCTAGTTCGCTTGATAGGCGAAATTGTTAAGTTCGCTTGAATTAGGCGAACTTAATCAGATGTGTATATATTGATTTCAGCGAACCTGACCACTTCACTTGTTTGTTGACTTGTGCGAACTTATCAGGCGAACATATCAGACTTAGTGCAAATTTCATCGTTTTTGAATTTTCTGTGACTAAGAGTGGTTATTTGTTCACATTTTTAATCAATATCTGATTGCGAGTCCATTGAAGGTAGATTCACTACATTTCATCCGTCGATTTGTTCTGAATTGGTGTTTTTCTCATCGGATTATCATCGCAACTGTAATCTAGATTGCTCATCGTCGATTTGTGAAAATAACTTGAAATTGGTTGTTCCTATGACTTCATCGGGTGTTGGGGAATTGGTTTGTGTCCTTGATTTGTGTTTATAACATCAAAAACTTTGAATTTGAAATCTGTGACTATTCGAGTGTTTGAGCGAACCTGCTCAGGCGAACTTAACAAGTTCGCCTCTTATAACTCTAAGCGAACTTGTTAAGTTCGCCTAGGGGGTCAATAGTGTTTAGACATGGAAATTTTTCACATTTTTTCAAAGTTAAATTTTTTTTATTTTTTTTTTAATTTTGTTTCTTTTTTATCTTTGTTATTTTGAAAAATTGTCAATGTCTAATCATATCTTTTAAGCAGGTCATGGATCGTCGTGTGGAATATAAACACAATCAGGTGGCATTACTTGATCCCGAGTTGGCTGAGGCGGCAAATTATCAAGAGATTATTGTTAGGACATAGTTTGTAATGACAAAAGCTTGTAATAGTTTGATCTTATGTCTTTATGTTTTTGTTATGTAAAAGTTACTAAGTGTTTATTCAAGTTTACCTAGAGGCGAACTTAACAGTTCGCCTAGTCTAACAGAGGCGAACTTAATAAGTTCGCTTAAGTCTATCTGAGGCGAACTTGTTAAGTTAGCTTAGTCTGTTAGAGGCGAACTTAATAAGTTCGCTTATATCAGGTCAGATGGTTATATATGTGTGTTTACAGAGTCAGTCAGGACGAGGGGAGAAACAGAACAGAGAATTATCTGATTGAGTCTGTAAACTCTACTGTGATTTGGAATACAATTGAGAAGGTTATTTACGTGATTGTCTACATTGTCTTTTATGCATATAAACGTTGATTCGTTAGATTCCGCACTCCGAGTTAACGTCACGTCTTATCACGAGATCGATCCGTATAAGCGCCATGAGGACATACAAGTGGTATCAGAGCCTATGCTCGTGATTCTTGTTGATTCTAGACGGTTTTATAAGCAAATTGACATGAAATTCGTAATTTTTGAGTTTTTCATTTTCATGGAGTTTTCAAGACTGATTCAGATCTGATTTGGTGTTTTTGAAGAGGATTTTGACGAAATTGATCCGATAGAAAGTTTCTAATTGACAAGTTACACAATCCTACGATCCAATTTTGATTAATTCCTTCAAATCAGTGATTAATGATGATTTCAGTATGTTTCTGGTTCGCGAAAGTGGTTTGAAGTGTTCTTGATCTTGATTATGTTACTGCAAGCAAACTTGCTAATTTGTGTGCAGGCGAACTTGTCAAGTTCGCTTCTCACAGGATTAAGCGAACTTAAGCAGATTTCAAGTTTCTAGTTTAAGCGAACTTATTAAGTTCGCTTCTCATTAAGTTCGCTTAGGTGTCTCAGAGGCGAACTTATTATCTTCGCCTAAGGGTAAAGGAAGTCCAACACTTGGAAATTTTTTTAGGAAAAATGGCAAATATGGTTCAAGTCACGAATATGTTCAATTATGACAATGAGATCGGTACATCTCAAAAACCTCCGAAGTTGTTGAATCTAGCTGATTATTCAAATTGGAAAGATCGGTTCGACCAGTTTGTATCTTTTACCGATACCAGTTTGTGGATTCCGATTTTGGAAGGTTATACACATCCGACTTATTCTTGGATGGGACAGGATGATGTTCCAAAGCCGGTGTCAGCGTTAACTACTGAAGAGAAGCTACTATTTGACAGGGAAAAGAAAGCGATGGCTAGTATTTTGATGTCTCTTCCGAAGGAAATATATCACATTTTTAAACAGTTCAAGTCTTCTCAACAACTGTGGGAAGCATTACAGAAAAGGTGTGAAGGAAGTTTGGATGTGAAGAAGAGTAGAAAGGAGCTATTAAAGAAGCAGTTCTTGGTCTTTAAACATTTTCAAAACGAATCCTTGGATGATCTTGCTACAAGATTCTATCATCTTCTTAGTGAACTGGCAAGTGCTTCTGTGGTGTATGAGACTGAAGAAATCAATGATAAATTCTTGGAGGCTTTACCATCAAAATTTGATGTGTACACGGTTTTAATCAAAGAGAATATTAAGTATAAAACCATGTCTCTTGAAGAAGTTCTAGGGAAGATTCAGTCGCATGACATGAATATGAAGAAGAAATAGACTAACTTGGAGCATATCCAGGATCCCTCAATGTATTTTGCCAAATCTACCGATAAATCTGGTAATGGAGTGGCATTCTTTTCTGGTGATGCTCAAGATTCTTCTAATGATCAGTGTTCTGGAGTTCCAATTCATTCTGGTCATTCAAGTCATTCTGGATTTTCTGCGACTACAGCTTCTACTTCATCTGGATCTCATTTGAATCATGTCACACCCCCAATTTCAACTAACGGAGTTTTACCGTTTTGGGACGTGACACACCAGGATCTCAGACATCAGTTACATTGAACGACACTATATGGGACGTAAGTGTAATATAATTAAAGTTCAGAATTTAAATGCGGAAGCGTAAAGAAAATAAATGCGCAAAATACACGCGCCCCAAAAAGAAAGTCCAAACGTCCAAGTCCAAACAATAATAAAAAGAAAACAATCAAAGTAGCAAGACATCAATAAATCAGAAGCATCCCATGCATGATCCTAGTTGTGCACCTGTGTCTTAACTTAGCGACCTGAGAAAACATGTAAGTAAAAATGTCAACACGAGATTGGTGAGTTCACAGGTTTCAATATATAAATAAACGTTTACCATATTTATTGTACAATCAACATATATATACCAATGAGTAGCTAACCCATGTTCATGTTTGCTATTACGCTCGCAACCATAAACTGACTGTTTGTATTGCCTCCCACCAGGTCTATCAACCACGGTGCACGTTTACGTCAATATTGCACCCGTTCGATATCCAATCGAGTTAGCGCGACTAACGCGGGTGAGGTTTGTCAAACCCAGTAGTACTACCCAACATACCTCGCTATATTCATATTTAAACGGTTCGATGTGAGGGCTTTCATGATAGAGTTTACGCATAGTCATAACAAGTGATATAATATGAAGTACAAAAATCAAAAAGAGTTTGCATCATGTTTTCTCCCCTAGTTTAAAACAGTAAAAGGGGCCGTGAAAACTCACCTGAGTTTGAGTAGAGATTTGAATCACACAAGAGAAAAGTTGGAACCACGAGTGTAAGTTTCAAACGACTTACGTATGCCCTAAAATTATAAACACATAAATTAGGGACAAGTTGGTATTTGTGACGACGACACGGAAGATTGGACGCCCTAACGCATTCTAGGGATTTAAGAGTAGACGAACGTGTCTACGGAATTATATATATATATATATCATAATAATTAAGGTAAATGCGTTACGCGTTGAACGTTAATAACGAATAATAAATAAATAAATAAATAAGTTCGTACGTTCGAGTCGTTTACAAAAGTTAGGAAAATAATATAATTTAATATATTATTTTAGATTCGTAAGATTAATAATTAATCATTAGCAAAAATAACAAATATGTTATTTTTATTCGAGCAAATAACGTAGGTAAACAATATAACAACTTATATTATTAAATAGTTTAAAACGTCGCACGAGATATTTAAACAAAGTGAAATAATATAAATATATATTATTTAGAAATAGGAGTCATGAGTTAAAAATAATATTAATATATTATTTCATACGAAGTCGGGGTTGAAAATAATATAATTATATTATTTCAAAAGTGGAATTATTACCAATTATAAGTTATAAAATCAAACCCGAGCCTACGGGTTGTTTTCCGGGTTAAAACACTTTAATATAACATTATATTAATATAACAATTTATTTGGTAATTAAAATAATAATAGAAATCGGTTTTTAAAAATAAATGTGGGTAGAGAGACTCGAACCCAGGTCTCTCCCACCACAGCCACACACTCTAACCAGTCCCGCCCGCTAGGGAATCGCATACAAATCGAAATCAAAATGGTTTTATTCATCACAAACACCCAGTCCCTACCCCATTCGCGATTTCGAACACAATTCCGTCCTAAATCCATAGATTCCGACCATGATCGAACCAGAAAGTATAGGGGTTTTGAAAATCGGAGGTTTGCGAATCTGTGTGTTCGTTTAATTGTAAAACGGTTAAGTGTATGGTCGTTTAATTCCCAGTTTTAAACCCGAAACCCTAGAATAAGAACATGTAATCGTGATGAACAAATTGAATGTTGAAACTCGATGGGATCATGGGGCTTTTACTCAACAAAGGTTTGTGAATATATCTATACAATTTAATTTGATTTTCATTACGATTAAGATCAAAATCCCCAAATTAAACAAGAACAAACCCTAGATTATGAACTGAGTTGAATTCGATATTAAAAATGGTTGGATTCTGTAACATCCTAAAAATAATAAAACGAATAAATATAGCGAGACCGGTGGTTTAGTTGGAATATTTAAACAAAAAGGGAGCAGGCCTGGGCCCGGCTTCAATGGGCCGAGGGAAGCCCATGCGCATAAGAGGCAAGGCAGCCCTCTTCCCTGCTCATTTCCTCAACTCACGCAGTTTTTAGAGAGAGAAAGGAGAGCTCGGGTCTAGAGAGAGAAAGTGACGGATCAACTCGGGAATTCAGGAGAACGTTGCTGCTGTTCTCGTGATCATATCCTCTGAATCAGAAATCCAATCCAGGTAACGATTCGATCACATTATGAGTTTTTGTTCGTTTTGGGAGTTTTCGGGTTTTGGCTAAAAGATAACGATTTTTGCGGATGAAACTTGAAAGTGAACTTAGGTATAGCATCTAGAATGAAAAACGAACGTTTTGATCAAAGAAAATCTAGATATCGATATGATCAGATTCGCATGCAGAACATTCGGATTTTTTGGGAAGGCGATAAGTGCAGACCCATCGAAACTACTTAGTTTCGATATGTGCAGACCCATCGAAACTACTTAGTTTCGATATGTGCAGACCTATCGAAACTACCCAGTTTCGATATATGCAGGCCCAATCGAAACTACCATAGTTTCGATATGAGCCCCCGATCCGAAGCTAAGATAATACATAAGTTACTTATCGAAACTACCTATCGAAACTATCTATCGAAACTACCTATCGAAACTATCTATCGAAACTACCTATCGAAACTACCAAGTTTCGACAGAAACAACCTATCGAAACTACCAAGTTTCGATATAAGCTAATCAATCGAAACTACTATGTTCAAGCATAGTAATGTATAGTGTCATCTAGGAGCACCATCTTATGTGTATGACTTTATTATACAGATCGTGAGTGACATTAGTGAAGCCCAGTAGCCAGCTTAGTGTATTACAGAAACTACTCATCAGGTGAGTTCTATGTGCCCCCTTCTATGTTATGTGCAAATGTTTTCAAATGTTTTGGGGCTGAGATGTATACACTAAGTGAATAAATGTTATGAATGCCAATGTGATCATATGTGTTATACAAGTATATATATATATATACCTATACATGAAAGAGAAATTATGAATGAAGAATGAAAAGCATGATTATCAAGAATGAATGAAAGTATAACACAATATGAAAGAATGAAATCCTGCTTTATATCCATGTATATATTGCTTGCCAAGTATAGAAAATGTTATGGACGCTTCGATGATAACGGCTACTTCGGTAGACGGACGACCATGTGACTATTTTATAACCGGGACAAGTGCGCTCCTTCATCGGCTAGGACGTACGAATGCCATTAATGGACGGTCGAAGCAATTGGCATATTATAGTAGAACGGTTGTATAAATAATAGTCGCATGGGAAACGGATACCTTCGGGTAGACGGGCGAATTACGGCCTACGACGGTAGGACGGTTGTAAGTCATGACGGACGGACAAAGATTGCCGGACGGTTGTAAGAATAAAATGACGGACGGCACTAGTTGCCGGACGGTTGTAAGTATAGGTGGGCCATGACGATGGACCACGGCGATTGTCTTTGTGACATTCGTAAGCAAATGACGGGTTGATCACCCTTATATAGTATGACCCATGAAATTAAAGAAAGAAAGAAAAGAAAGAAAAGGGTGAATGCACATATATATATGAAATCACAAAAATACAGAAAAGAAAGATGAAAAGAAAGACAAAAGTTATGAATACGTATTTATATGAATGACTATACAGTAATGCATACTTATAAAGTAAAGAATAGAATGTTTATATCAAATTGCATTAAACTAGAACTCACCAGCGTTAGCTGACTTTTAGTATACATTTCAGGTAAAGGAAGAAAAGGCCGTGCGATGGCGTGAGGGTTACCCGGCACAAGACTGACATCCCACTTTTGTTTGTTAAGACAATGTTGTGTTTTTAATTGTTAAGACTTCCGCTGTTATGTAATGTAATTGAATGATGAATGTTTTAAATTTAAGTTCAGTATTTATGGCTATGTTTATGAGTAAATCCAACAAGTGAGGTCACCCGGGAAAGGGGCCTTACAGATTCATAGGGCTTTAAATGAGTGACCAGTTGCGAATCTAACCACATATGTTAATTGGATTATAATTGGGTCTGGGATGGTGATCGATTAAACTGTAAACGCATGAACCCTAGATTCGGGTTCATGTTAAAATCGTTACTGCAAGCCCTAATCAGGTTAGGGCTTTTGATCTATAGACTGAAACGAAAGTGTAGAAGGTTTCAATTACCAGAAACGACTTCGAATTGAAGGTTCTCAGCTGGAATGTGCTTCAGCGTCGACGGCTTACGTACTCTGAGTCTTCGGCCACTCCTTCGATCGAATTGATACTCGTAAAGGCTTTATAGTAGTTCGTTTGAGATGATACAACGATCAATTGTGAGAATGGTAACCGAATTGTGTGATTTTTATAAGGATCGACGGGAGAGTCGACGGTTTCAACATAACTCGCCATTAATCAGATTAATTTGGCAATGATGGAGTTTAAACGAGTTAATGTGTGACACCCGACATTTCAGGTCAATATCCGTACATGTATTAAACAAGTTTACATTACAATTATTTTTGTGATTTAATTAATTTCACAAACAAGGACATTAAGGTCTAACAAAAACCGAACATTGTCTCATTTCACATTTTGGTAATTCTAAGAGTTACCGGTTCGCGTGTCATATAAACCGACCAATACGAACGTTAGTGATTAAATTAAATAACCAGAAAAATATATATACATATATATTACATAAACTTTACGTTGGTCAATAATTTATTTTTAGACTAAAACATACGGTATAAGTAAAAATAAAATAACGAACCCTTTCGAAGACGTTACCACGTATCGTCACCTTTAGGTATTTATACCTACGAATAATCACCTCAACGAATTATACAATCCAAGATTTCAATATTTTTCATTAACAAGCCATAAACTTACTAAATTTACAATACCGTGAAGAATCTAAACCGAATTAAATTACCCCTTTAAAACTCTAATTGATATTAATACCATTAATAAATTAATACTTAAATCATAAATCTAATTATTATTAAACAAACCACTCCCTTGACTTTTGGCCGAAATTCAGAAGAGACCATCCCTCCCACTTCCTACTTCACTCACATCTAGAAAACCCATACTTTCTCAGTCTCAACCTCACAATCTCTGTCATATTTCTCATTTCTTACTGCAAATTTTCCCCAATTCTCTCCAAATCGAAGTCAAGTTCTAAGGCAAAACCTACCATAATTCGGTGTTTTAAGAAGAACTTCAAGTGTTTCTAAAGGAAATTTAACAGAAGAATCAAGATCATTCTCTGTTTTCTCTCATCATCTTCATCTCTGTTTTAAGGTAAAAACTCGATACTATCTACATTATTTTCTTTAAAACCGTAGCTAAACATACAAAATATTCAAACGCAAGTAAGATAACAAGAAAAGTCTGTCGAATTCAAGATTAAAACATAAAAATATGCAGGACTGATTCTGTCAAACAGAAGTCCAGTAATCGAAACTATAGTTTTGATATCAGTTACTCAATCGAAACTAGGAGTTTCGATACCTGCTACTCAATCGAAACTAGGAGTTTCGATACATGTTTACTCAATCGAAACTAGGAGTTTCGATACTAGTTGTTCAATCAAAACTAGGTAGTTTCGATATCCTTCTTGTCAATCGAAACTAGGAAGTTTCGACAACTGTCATACTCAATCGAAACTAGGTAGTTTTGATACCCAACTACTCAATCGAAACTAGGAAGTTTCGATACTCAATTGCCCAATCGAAACTAGGTAGTTTCGATACCTGTGTCAGTCCCCTTTTGGGCAGTAACTTGGAACTGTTTTTACAACGAAACAAGTGTTGAACCACTAAGAGGATATTTTAAACAAAAATAACCAGATTTACAAAGTCGGTGAACAATTTGCAATATGAGACGTTCGGTCTTAACACAATTTACCCTTTGGTATTTAGGGTACGAATAGTCAAGTTTGACTACAACAAGTATCATTACAAACATACACAAAAACAAGGTGAGTTTCACGGCCCCTTTTTATTGTTTTCTATATTTGGGGGAAAAACATACTTACAACTATTTTATGGGATAACAAGAGAATAAGACACGACTTTTATGTTTACATGGGATGAGAACAACAAGTTGAGGCCGCTAAAGTCCCCTGGAACAATGTAGTAACCATTAACTGTAGCCTAGGGTCCTATGAATAGTACTATGGAGAGTGACGTCTCCCGGTCATGGTTAGTCGCGCTAACCACAATCTGGAGGATTTATGGCCGCATAGAACCGGATAACGAAATTAGGGGCGTGTACAATTGTCATGGTTTGGTTACGCCTCATGTATGAACATATTATTTGTATTCCTAGCTAGTTTACAAATGGGTCAACATTTCTTATTCTGTTTATCACATGCACCTGAAACTGTTTACGAACAATTGAATTTTACAAAGAACTATTTGATTAAACCTGTGAACTCACCAACCTAGTGTTGACAATTTTAAGTACGTTTTTCAGGAAATTGAACGTGATCGCAAGGTTAGCAATGTAGATTACATACATGCACGATGGATACAACTTTTGGGGGATTTCTCTTGTATAACTCATTGTAATGGAGTCATATTTGCGAAATCTTCACTTTTTGTAAACTCAATTTACATTTTGGAATGTAAAACTTTAAACTTAATTTATGTATCCATTTATCATGTATGTGTTTGCGGTAATCATATGCTTTGGAAACCATGTAACGTCGCACCTCGCGTTTCCGCCTTGGCGGGGTGTAACAGATTGGTATCAGAGCCATTGATTATAGCGAACTAGGAGTCTAAAAGTCAAACCTAGTCTATAATTTAAATGACTCACTGAGACGTTTTCCATTGCATATGCATTTCATAACTTATCATCCTATTGTACGGATATCGTAGACACTGAATATCGTCACACACTAACCCCATTTCGACTTCAGACCTATGGCACCCAAAAGAAGGACACCGCGTGACACTACTGGTGAAAACAACACGACGATTTCCGCAGAAGTTGAGCAACTCATATCCCAACGTGTAGCCGCCGCCTTGGAGCAGTACGAAGCCAATCGGAATAACGTCGGAGGAAATGGTAGTGGTAGCGGAGGAGGTGCAGGAGGCAGTGACACTACTGGAGGTTCTAGAGGTAATAGGATGTGTAAACACCTCTGAAACACAGTCGCGATCTAAGATAACAACATTATTAAAATATTGACTTGTGACCCTACAGATGCTTCGAACAAGAAGTGCACTTATAAGGCCTTTCTATCCTGCAACCCTCGCAACTTCAATGGCACCGAGGGTGCAGTAGGCCTGATGAGGTGGATTGAGAAGATGGAATCTGTAATTGATATTAGTGAATGCACAGCTGACTGTATGGTGAAATATGCAACTTGCACACTTGCTGACAAAGCATTAACCTGGTGGAATTCTCAGATGAAAACTTTGGGAAAACAGACTGCCTACCAGCTATCATGGGATGATCTAAAGGTTATGATGATCGAGGAGTACTGTCCTCGAAATGAGTTGCAAAAGATCTAATCTGAAATGTGGAATTTACAAATGATAGGAGATGATGTGGCTGGTTACACTGACCGATTCAATGAGTTAGCAAGTTTAGTTCCACACATGGTTACCCCAGAATACAAGAAAATTGAAAGATATTTGTGGGGTCTTGCTCCTCAAATTCGAAGCCTGGTAACTTCATCGAACCCTATGGATGCCAAGAGCGCTATAATTCTAGCTTCCAAACTAAGAGATAATGCTGTGCGTGATGGTTTGTTTGAGAAGAAGGAGACCAAGGAAGGAAGTTCTAGGGAAAAGAGGAAATGGTTTGGAAAGCTAAGTAATCAAAACAAGAATCAAACTAACAAGAGACCTGAAATTATGAAAGCCTATGCTGTCAACACTGTGGAACAGAAAGGATACCTTGGAACACTACCGAAGGGTGACAAATGTGGGTATCATCACAGTGGAAGGTGTACCCAGTGTGGAAAATGTAAAAAGCATGGGCATCTAGCCCATAACTGTTGGAACAATGCGAACCCTAATAAGACCAATCAAGTAGCAGGAAAGGTCAACCCAGGAGCAGAAAGGATGAATCAGGGATGCTTTGAGTGTGGAGATCCAAAGCACTTTAGAAAAGACTGTCCAAAGTTGAAGAACCGAAACGACAATCAGGCCCGTGGAAGAGCGTTTGTGATGGGGGCTGGTGACGCACGACAAGATCCAAACATCGTCACTGGTACGTTCCCGATAAATAATCACTATGCCTCTATACTTTTTGATACGGGTGCTGATATAAGTTTTGTGTCAAATGACTTTAAGTCCCTACTCGGTATTAAGCCCAGCAAACTAGACCAAAATTATACAATTGAATTAGCAAACGGGAAATTAATTAAAACTGGGGAAGTCATTCAGGGTTGTACCTTATGTTTTAAGAACCACACATTTAGTATAGACCTACTACCTGTTGACTTGGGAAGTTTTGACGTCGTTATTGGTATGGATTGGTTGTCAAAGAATCACGCCGAGATTGTTTGTTTTGAGAAGATTGTTCATATTCCTCTCCCGAACGGAGAAGTTCTTTCGGTTCAAGGTGAGAAAAGTGGAGTGACATTGAGGATGATAAACTACATGAAAGCTCGTAAGTATCTACGTAAAGGCTATTGCGTGTTCCTGGCTCACGTCGTCGAGAAGAAACCCGAGGAACGTCGACTTGAAGACATACCAATCGTTAAGGATTACCCCGAAGTTTTTCCCGAAGACTTACCTGGATTACCACCACCGAGGCAAGTCGAATTCCGAATCGACTTGGTACCAGGAGCTGCACCGATTGCGCGATCGCCGTATCGACTAGCACCTTCCGAGATGCAGGAATTATCTAATCAACTGCAAGAGTTGCTTGATAAAGGTTTCATAAGACCGAGTTTCTCACCCTAGGGAGCTCCGGTCTTGTTCGTAAAGAAAAAGGATGGAACCTTTAGGATGTGTATTGATTACCGAGAATTAAACAAGCTGATAATCAAAAACCGGTATCCTCTTCCTCGAATAGATGATTTGTTTGATCAACTTCAAGGTTCCAGCTTCTATTCTAAAATTGATCTACGATCAGGGTATCATCAACTGAAAATTCAGGAAGAAGATATACCAAAAACGGATTTTAGGACTCGTTACGGTCACTACGAGTTCCTAGTTATGCCATTTGGTTTGACGAACGCATCAGCTGTTTTCATGGATCTCATGAACCGCG
Source organism: Smallanthus sonchifolius (assembly GCA_023525975.1). Classification (NCBI taxonomy): domain Eukaryota; kingdom Viridiplantae; phylum Streptophyta; class Magnoliopsida; order Asterales; family Asteraceae; genus Smallanthus; species Smallanthus sonchifolius. Next base: position 35,127,445 of record CM042045.1, read on the forward strand.
TGTGCAAGCCGTACTTGGATAAATTTGTGATTGTGTTTATTTATGATATATTAATATATTCACGAACCAAGAAGGATCATGAACATCATCTGAAATTAATCTTAGAACTACTCAGGAAGGAGAAGCTTTATGCTAAATTCTCTAAGTGTGAGTTTTGGATTCGAGAGGTTCACTTTCTCGGACACGTCATCAATAAGAATGGTATTCACGTAGACCCATCCAAGATTGAAGCTATCAAAAACTGGGAAGCACCAAGAACTCCAACTGAGGTGCGTCAATTTCTGGGTTTGGCAGGCTATTACAAGCGATTCATCGAGAATTTTTCAAAGATAGCCTTGCCTTTGACCACGTTAACTTAGAAGGACAAAAAGTTTGATTGGACTGATAAACAAGAATTAGCTTTTCAATTACTGAAGCAGAAGCTGTGTAGTGCACCGATCTTATCCCTTCTTGAGGGAATCGAAAACTTTGTCGTATACTGCGATGCATCACACCAAGGACTTGGTTGTGTGTTAATGCAAAGAGACAAAGTCATCGCTTATGCCTCACGACAACTAAAAGTGAACGAAAATAATTATACGACCCATGACTTGGAGTTGGGCGCAGTTGTGTTTGCACTCAAGATTTGGAGACATTATCTTTACGGTACAAGATGCACTATCTTTACTGATCACAAGAGTCTTCAACATATCTTCGATCAAAAGGAACTCAACATGAGACAACGTCGTTGGGTAGAGCTACTGAATGATTACGACTGTGATATCAAGTATCACCCTCGTAAGGCAAACGTCGTAGCAGATGCCTTGAGTCGTAAGGAACGGGTTAAAACTCTTCGTGTTCGTGCCCTAGGATTGACAATTCATACGAGTCTCACGATTCAAATCCGGATGGCACAACAAGAGGCAATCAAAGAAGAAAACATTCATAATGAAGCTTTACGAGGAATGACCAGACAGTTGGAACCAAAGTCAGATGATATTTTATACTTCATGAATAGAATCTGGGTGCCGAGTAACGGTAACTTACGGGAGTTGGTTATGGACGAAGCCCACAAGTCCAGGTACTCCATTCACCCGGGTTCAGATAAGATGTATAAGGATCTGAAAGAACACTATTGGTGGCCGAACATGAGAGGAGAAATTGTTGTTTATGTCGGTAAATGCCTGACGTGTTCAAAGGTAAAGGCAGAACATCAGAAACTGTCGGGATTGTTACAACAACCCGAAATTCCTCAATGGAAATGGGAACAGATTTCTATGGATTTCATCACGAAGTTACCCAGGACGTCCAGCGGTTATGACACAATATGGGTAATTGTCGATCGTCTGACAAAATCAGCTCATTTTCTACCTATCAAAGAGACGGATAAAACCGAGAAACTTGCAAAGCTTTACATCAAGGAAATTGTGGCTAGGCATGGAGTGCCAATTTCTATTATCTCTGATAGAGACAGCAGATTCGTGTCTAGAATCTGGAAATCATTACAAGAAGCCTTAGGCACGCGCCTAGACATGAGCACCGCCTACCATCCACAAACGGACGGTCAAAGTGAGAGGACTATCCAAACATTAGAAGATATGCTCCGTGCGTGTGTAATTGATTTCGGAGGAAATTGGGATACTCATTTACCGTTGGCGGAGTTTTCCTATAATAACAGCTACCACACAAGCATTAAGGCAGCTCCGTTTGAAGCTTTATATGGTCGTAAATGTTGTTCACCGCTATGTTGGGCGGAGGTTGGTGAAAAACATTTGACAGGTCCTGAGATTGTCCAGGAAACCACTGATAAGATCTTCAAAATTAAGGACCGTCTGAAACAGGCCCGAGACAGACAGAAGAGCTATGCTGATAACAGACGGAAACCATTAGAATTTCAAATTGGTGACCGAGTAATGTTAAAAGTCTCACCATGGAAAGGCGTTGCAAGGTTTGGTAACCGTGGTAAGCTCAACCCTAGATACGTTGGACCTTTTGAAATACTGGCAAGAGTTGGCCCTGTAGCTTACAAGCTCAATCTACCACAAGAACTAAGCAACGTACATGATACGTTTCATGTATCAAATCTCAAGAAGTGTTTATCAGACGAGATGTTGATTATACCACCTGATGAGATTCACATAGACGACAGGTTGCATTTCATCGAGGAACCGATTGAGATTTCAGATTGGAAAGTTCAAAAGCTGAGACGTAGTCGAATCAAACTGGTTAAAGTACGTTGGAACTCAAAACGTGGTCCTGAGTATACATGGGAACGAGAGGACCAAATGAAAACAAAATACCCCTCCTTGTTTAAGGATACACCAGTTCAAGATGACTCAAATTGAATTTCGGGACGAAATTATTTTAACATGGGGAGAATGTGACACCCGACATTTCAGGTCAATATCCGTACATGTATTAAACAAGTTTACATTACAATTATTTTTGTGATTTAATTAATTTCACAAACAAGGACATTAAGGTCTAACAAAAACCGAACATTGTCTCATTTCACATTTTGGTAATTCTAAGAGTTACCGGTTCGCGTGTCATATAAACTGACCAATACGAACGTTAGTGATTAAATTAAATAACCAAAAATATATATATACATATATATTACATAAACTTTACGTTGGTCAATAATTTATTTTTAGACTAAAACATACGGTATAAGTAAAAGTAAAATAACGAACCCTTTCGAAGTCGTTACCACGTATCGTCACCTTTAGGTATTTATACCTACGAATAATCACCTCAACGAATTATACAATCCAAGATTTCAATATTTTTCATTAACAAGCCATAAACTTACTAAATTTACAATACCGTGAAGAATCTAAACCGAATTAAATTACCCCTTTAAAACTCTAATTGATATTAATACCATTAATAAATTAATACTTAAATCATAAATCTAATTATTATTAAACAAACCACTCCCTTGACTTTTGGCCGAAATTCAAAAGAGACCATTCCTCCCACTTCCTACTTCACTCACATCTAGAAAACCCATACTTTCTCAGTCTCAACCTCACAATCTCTGTCATATTTCTCATTTCTTACTGCAAATTTTCCCCAATTCTCTCCAAATCGAAGTCAAGTTCTAAGGTAAAACCTACCATAATTCGGTGTTTTAAGAAGAACTTCAAGTGTTTCTAAAGGAAATTTAACAGAAGAATCAAGATCATTCTCTGTTTTCTCTCATCATCTTCATCTCTGTTTTAAGGTAAAAACTCGATACTATCTACATTATTTTCTTTAAAACCGTAGCTAAACATACAAAATATTCAAACGCAAGTAAGATAACAAGAAAAGTGTGTCGAATTCAAGATTAAAACATAAAAATATGCAGGACTGATTCTTTCAAACAGAAGTCCAGTAATCAAAACTATAGTTTCGATATCAGTTACTCAATCAAAACTAGGAGTTTCGATACCTGTTACTCAATCGAAACTAGGAGTTTCGATACATGTTTACTCAATCGAAACTAGGAGTTTCTATACTAGTTGTTCAATCGAAACTAGGTAGTTTCGATATCCTTCTTGTCAATCGAAACAAGGAAGTTTCGACAACTGTCATACTCAATCGAAACTAGGTAGTTTCGATACCCAACTACTCAATCGAAACTAGGAAGTTTCGATACTCAATTGCCCAATCGAAACTAGGTAGTTTCGATACCTGTGTCAGTCCCCTTTTGGGCAGTAACTTGGAACTGTTTTTATAACGAAACAAGTGTTGAACCACTAAGAGGATATTTTAAACAAAAATAACCAGATCTACAAAGTCGGTGAACAATTTGCAATATGAGACGTTCGGTCTTAACACAATTTACCCTTTGGTATTTAGGGTACGAATAGTCAAGTTTGACTACAACAAGTATCATTACAAACATACACAAAAACAAGGTGAGTTTCACGGCCCCTTTTTACTGTTTTCTATATTTGGGGGAAAAACATACTTACAACTATTTTATGGGATAACAAGAGAATAAGACACGACTTTTATGTTTACACGGGATGAGAACAACAAGTTGAGGCCGCTAAAGTCCCCTGGAACAATGTAGTAACCATTAACTGTAGCCTAGGGTCCTATGAATAGTACTATAGAGAGTGACGTCTCCCGGTCATGGTTAGTCGCGCTAACCACAATCTGGAGGATTTATGGCCGCATAGAACTGGATAACGAAATTAGGGGCGTGTACAATTGTCATGGTTTGGTTACGCCTCATGTATGAACATATTATTTGTATTCCTAGCTAGTTTACAAATGGATCAACATTTCTTATTCTGTTTATCACATGCACCTGAAACTGTTTACGAACAATTGAATTTTACAAAGAACTATTTGATTAAACCTGTGAACTCACCAACCTAGTGTTGACAATTTTAAGTACGTTTTTCAGGAAATTGAATGTGATCGCAAGGTTAGCAATGTAGATTACATGCATGCACGATGGATACAACTTTTGGGGGATTTCTCTTGTATAACTCATTGTAATGGAGTCATATTTACGAAATCTTCACTTTTTGTAAACTCAATTTACATTTTGGAATGTAAAACTTTAAACTTAATTTATGTATCCATTTATCATGTATGTGTTTGCGGTAATCATATGCTTTGGAAACCATGTAACGTCGCGCCTCGCGTTTCCGCCTTGGCGGGGTGTGACATAAAGGCAGGCGTTAATGGCAATGATCGTGAAGATCAGTTACGGTTTCAACTGAATTTGATTATGGTATGCGATTTTGACCCAAGACTGATCGGGTTGACTTTCAAAAGTCAACAAAAATCAAGATTAGATGAATTACGGATTTAGTCCTTCTGGTTTCATGCACAGGAGTTTAGGAATTGGCAGAAACAATCCCTGAAGTTTAGGTTTAGGTTAACCGGGTTAGGATTTAACAGAAAAATTAACGGAATTACTAACGGAATTATTTTGAAACGTCGGGTTGTCACATCATCCCCTAGTTGAAAGAATTTTCATCCCGAAAATTAAATAGTACCTTAAGAGTTTGACATGAAGTGCTTGAACAGAAATGATAAAAAAAAAAAATTCCGGATGTCACATCATCCCTTAGTTGAAAGAATTTTCGTCCCAAAAATTAAATAGTACCTTAAGAGTTTGAGTGAAGTGCTTGAACAGATTAGGATATTTGCGCATCATTTGATCCTCACGCTCCCACGTGAATTCCGGTCCGCGTTTCGAATTCCAACGGACTCTAACAATAGGGATTTTGCTGCGCTTTAACGTTTTGACTTCCCTATCCATGATTTCGACCGGTTCTTCGATGAAACGCAACTGTTCATCAATATGCAGTTCCTCAAGAGGAACTGCGCGCGATTCGTCTGTTAAACATTTCTTTAAGTTCGAGATGTGAAAGACGTTGTGTACACCACTAAGTCTTTCAGGTAAGTCCAGTTGATACGCCACTGGTCCGATTCTCTTTAAAATCTTGAATGGTCCAACATAACGAGGATTTAGCTTACCTCGCTTCCCAAAACGAATGACACCCTTCCAAGGTGAGACTTTTAACAAGACCATATCCCCTACTTGAAATTCTAATGGTTTACGACGCTTATCGGCATAACTCTTTTGACGATCACGAGCTGCTGCCATACGGCTTCTAATCTGGACAATTTTCTTAGAAGTTTCGAGTACGAGTTCAGGACCTGTAAGTTGACTATCCACAACTTCGGCCCAACATATAGGAGAACGGCATTTTCGTCCATACAGTGCTTCAAATGGAGTTGCCTTGATGCTAGTGTGATAACTATTGTTGTAGGAGAACTCCACCAACGGTATGTGAGACTCCCAAGTGTTACCGAAATCAATCACACAAGCTCGTAGCATGTCCTCTAGAGTTTGAATAGTACGTTCTGTTTGGCTATCGGTTTGAGGATGGTAAGCTGTGTTCATATCTAGACGCGTGCCTAAAGCTTTATGTAACGATTGCCAGAAACGAGAGGTGAATCGTGCATCACGATCCGAAATGATAGAGATTGGCACCCCGTGCCGAGATACTACTTCTTTTAAGTAAATACGAGTAAGCTTTTCCATCTTATCGGTTTCCTTGATGGCTAAGAAATGGGCGGATTTTGTTAAACGATCAACGATTACCTAAATGGTATCGCATCCGGTAGGAGTTCGTGGCAATTTTGTGATGAAGTCCATGGATATTTGTTCCCATTTTCACATGGGAATCTCTGGTTGCTGGAGGAGATCGGAAGGTTTTTGATATTCAATTTTGACCTTTGCGCAAGTCAGGCACTTGCTCACATAAGTAGCTATATCGGCTTTCATCTTTGGCCACCAATACAGTACCTTTAAATCGTGGTACATCTTGTCCGAGCCTGGATGAATAGAGTAACAAGACTTATGAGACTCATCCATGACTAGTTCCCTTATATCCCCGAACACGGGAATCCATATTCGTTCAGCAAAGTAGCGAATACCATCTGATTTGACCTCCAGCTGTGCTTCCATACCGCGCGTACCTTCTAGCGGTAGATTTCCTCCTTTAAGGCTTCGAGTTGAGCACTACGGATTTTGTCAGGTAATCCAGGATGGATAGTAAGTTGTAACGCTCGAACTCACTTGGGCTTGGTTTCCTTTCGACTTAGAGCATTAGCCACAACATTAGCTTTACCCGGATGGTATCGGATCGCACAGTCATAATCATTTAAGAGCTCGACCCAACGACGCTGTTTCATGTTCAGCTCTTTCTGCTCGAAGATATGCTGAAGACTCTTGTGATCGGTGTAGATGGTACACTTGGTACCGTACAAGTAGTGTCTCCATATCTTAAGTGCGAAAACTACGGCTCCCAACTCTAGGTCATGAGTGGTGTAGTTTTTCTCATGAATTTTTTGCTGACGCGATGCATATGCGATCACTTTCTCCCGCTGCATCAACACACAACCTAAACCTTGGATAGACGCATCACAATATACTACGAAGTCGTCCGTTCCTTTCGGGAGGGCTAGTATAGGTGCACTGTAGAGTTTCTATTTAAGGAGTTGAAAGGCTGACTCCTGTTTATCACTCCAAATATAGGCTTTACCCTTTTGAGTCAAATCAGTAAGGGGTTGTGCGATCTTAGAAAATCCTTCGATGAAACGACGGTAGTAACCGGCCAATCCAAGAAATTGTCGCACCTCAGTCGGAGTTGACGGTGCTGCCCAATTCTTGATGGCTTCTATCTTAGATGGATCGACATGTATCCCTTTCTCGTTAACTACATGCCCTAAGAATTGAACTTCCCGAATCCAAAAGTCACACTTGGAAAACTTGGCATACAGCTGTTCATTCTTAAGCAGTTCCAGAATTAACCGAAGATGTTCTTCATGTTCTTCTTCAGTTTTGGAGTAGATTAAAATGTCGTCGATGAAAACGATAACAAACTGATCAAGATAAGGTTTACACACACGGTTCATGAGGTCCATGAATACCGCAGGTGCGTTGGTTAATCCGAAAGGCATAATCATAAACTCATAATGGCCGTACCTTGTCCTGAAAGCAGTCTTAGAGATATCCTCATCTCGGACTCTCAGCTGATGGTAACTAAATCTAAGATCTATTTTGGAATAGAAACTTGACCCTTGGAGTTGATCGAAGAGGTCATCAATACGCGGCAGAGGATAACGATTCTTGATTGTTACCTTGTTCAATTCCCGGTAATCAATGCACATACGGAAAGTACCGTCCTTCTTTTTAACAAACAGGACTGGAGCTCCCCATGGCGATGAGCTAGGTCGGATGAAACCTTTATCAAACAATTCTTGTAACTGAGTAGATAGTTCTTGCAATTCACTAGGTGCTAATCGATAGGGTGCTCGAGCGATCGGTGCCGCTCCGGGTGCTAGATCAATTTGGAATTCCACTTGACGGTGCGGTGGTAAACCAGGTAAATCTTCAGGAAATACTTCCAGAAATTCCCGTACAATTGGGATAACTTCAATCTTCTTCTCTTCGGATGGCTGCTCGGCAACGAGAGCTAAGATAGCGGTATGTCCTTTCCGAAGGCATTTTTGTGCTTTCATGAAGGATATGATACCCATGACAGTACCAACCCATTCGCCCTGAACAGAAAGGATTTCTCCATTCGGGAGAGGTATGCGAACGATTTTCTCATGACAAATGATTTCCGCTTGGTTTTTAGACAACCAATCTATGCCGACGATTACATCAAAACTACCAAGTGTGACCAGCATAAGGTCGATATTAAGAATATGGCTAGCTAGATCAAGCTTACAACCCTTAAGAATGTGGGTTGCTTCAATTATTTAGCCATCAACTATCTCTATTACATACTTAGCTTCTAACAGAGTTGGAGTTCCTTTTATCATATCGCTAAGTTTCTTAGATATAAAACTCCTATCAGCACCAGTGTCAAAAAGGACAGAAGCAAAGTAATTATTTAAGAGAAACTTACCGGTGACCACGTTATGATCGTAGCGAGCTTCTCCAGATCCTAGTACAAAAGCTCTTCCTTTCGTCCCATTCCCTCCATTACCACCGTTATTACCGTTATTCCCACCATTGTTGTTCTGATTGAGGTTGTTACCCTTGTTGCCCTGGTTATTACCGTTACCACTACCACTGCCATTACCATTTCCACTCCTCTTCAACTGAGGACAATTCCTTTGAATGTGACCCTCCTTGCCGCACTGAAAACATCCTCTCGTGAATCCTTGTGATTAAAATGGTTGTTTGTTCGGGAGTGCAACCCTACAGTCCTTCGCAGCATGGCCCATCTTACCACACCGCTGGAAACGTTGTCGGTCACAAGTGCCCATGTGGTGATAGCCACATTTGTTGCACTTGGGGTACCTCCCAGCATATTCCCCCTGATTCGGTCGTTTGATTAAGGTTTCTAGTAGGCTCAAACTTTCGCTGTTGTTGGTGCTGAGGTTGGTTGGGTTGGGATCCCTTGGGGTTGGAATGGGAGTTGGAGTGATGGTCGAACTTGCGCTTATTGCTGTCGGTGGGTTTAGAAGCTGAACCCCTCGGAGGTAAAGTTCCTTGCGTCATCGCCTGATCGGTCAACTTGTGAGCAAGTCTGATGGTCTGCTGGATAGTGACAGGATTGGATGAGGTCACCATGCTTTGAATCTGTGGTACCAAACCTCCAATGTATAGTTCTATCCGTTTGTAATCCGGAGTCACCATGTGTGGGCACATGGTAGCAAGCTCGTGGGAGCGAGTGGTATACAATTCAATTTTGGAACCCTTCATTTTTAGGTTCCAAAATTCCCCTTCCAACTTTTAGATCTCATCGCGAGGACAGTACTCCTACTTCATCATCACTTTAAACTCCTCCCACGGAAGTCCATTTGCCATAGCTAAGCCCAACATCTGGACTTGAGCGTTCCACCAGGTGAGGGTCGGGCCCTCTAAGGTTCCAGCAGCAAACTTGACTTGATTGGCCACTGGGCAGTTGCACATGGCAATCACTGATTCTACTTTCTCGAACCACCGGAGTAGTCCGACAGCTCCTTCAGTCCCGCTAAACGAGTGAGGCTTGCAGTCCATGAATGTCTTGAACGTGCACGCTGGTTGTTGATTTTGCTGATTTTGCTGGCCTGGATTTAGAAACATAATATCGGGTTGGAATTCTTAAAGCTTAGGAAAAATGCTATAAGAGGTGAATTGACCTCACTAGTCAATAGGTATAGCATTTACCTGCAGCATTCTGTGCTGCTAGAGCCTCAGCTACACTGTCGTTGATTAGTGCTGCTAGCTCCGCCGCTGTCATGACGTCCTCTTCCTGACATGATTCTTCACATTCACAAATACAAAACAATGAGAAATATATCGCATATTAAACATTATTTATGTACAAGTAAGTCAATACAACATCTAATATTTTGAAAATTAAATATATTGTAAGGCTACAAAATAAACAACTCAAACATTAAACTTCTCATGCTTTTATTGAATGGGAACAACCTTACCCATTTAGGTTTGAAAGGAAATAACATGAGCAAAACATAAATAAAAGGAAGATAGAATAGAAGATCCTCAAACATCCTCGTCATCAGAAGAGACGTATGACTGTGTATCATCGATCTCCACCGGTTCCTCCTCAGCTGGCTCCCCCTCTAAGGGCTCCTCCTCAAAGGGCTCCTCTTCATCATCAGATATTGGAATGTCTTCCGGAAATAGGGCCGCTTGTAGTTGGGCCTCCAAGTGAGTTACCCTCTCATGGAGTCCTTCATTGGCATGGTTTGCTGCTTGGAGCTGGCCTTCCAGGTTAGCCACTCTCTCCAAAATCTCTCATGTGTCCTGATCCGAGGTGTCTGCCCTCGTCTCTAAATGTGCAACACGATCCACCAAAATGTTATGGACCTGATCAGTTAGTGCTAACTCAGCAGTCAAGAGTTCAATTCTCGCCTTGTTTTCCTCCACTAGTGATTCCCGTTTCAGAATGCCGGGTATCTCATCGGTAGATTCCTTCATCTCCTTTAATTCCTTAGTTATGATAAATACAAAGGATGCAAAAGCTTGCTCCATGGTGCATGGCAAGCTTATCAAAGTAGCGGATGAGGAAGTAGAACCAAAGTAAGGCGATGGAACATTTCTTAGTTCGATCCACCTTTGGATCATCTTCGGGTATGCATTCCAATTTAGCGAGACGTTCCTTGCCTGCGCATTACTCGGTTCCCCTTCCTCCACCGAGTTGTCACTAGAACTAGTCCGGCGCCTTTTGGGCTCCGGGGACGATAAGATAGATCCCTTAGGTGATGGTGGCGGAGTTGACGACATAATCCTGTAATATAGTACATAAGTGCCAACCATACAAACGCGTATGACATGTAACTAATGTGTGAGGTTATAGTCTAGTATGCAATCCTAGTTCTCTATAACCAATGGCTCTGATACCAATCTGTCACACCCCCAATTTCAACTAACGGAGTTTTACCGTTTTGGGACGTGACACACCAGGATCTCAGACATCAGTTACATCGAACGACACTATATGGGACATAAGTGTAATATAATTAAAGTTCAGAGTTTAAATGCGCAAAATACGTAAAGAAAATAAATGCGCAAAATACACGCGCCCCCAAAAGAAAGTCCAAATGTCCTAGTCCAAACAATAATAAAAAGAAAACAATCAAAGTAGCAAGTCATCAATAAATCAGAAGCATCCCATGCATGATCCTAGTTGTGCACCTGTGTCTTAACTTAGCGACCTGAGAAAACATGTAAGTAAAAATGTCAACACGAGGTTGGTGAGTTCAGAGGTTTCAATATATAAATAAACGTTTACCAGATTTATTGTACAATCAACATATATATACCAATGAGTAGCTAACCCATGTTCATGTTTGCTATCACGCTCGCAACCATAAACTGACTGTTTGTATTGCCTCCCACCAGGTCTATCAACCACGGTGCACGTTTAGGTCAATATTGAACCCGTTCGATATCCAATTGAGTTAGCGCGACTAACGCGGGTGAGGTTTGTCAAACCCGGTAGTACTACCCAACATACCTCGCTATATTCATATTTAAACGGTTCGATGTGAGGGCTTTCATGATAGAGTTTACGCATAGTCATAACAAGTGATATAATATGAAGTACAAAAATCAAAAAGAGTTTGCATCATGTTTTCTCCCCTAGTTTAAAACAGTAAAAGGGGCCGTGAAAACTCACCTGAGTTTGAGTAGAGATTTGAATCACACAAGAGAAAAGTTGGAACCACGAGTGTAAGTCTCAGACGACTTACGTATGCTCTAAAATTATAAACACATAAATTAGGGACAAGTTGGTATTTGTGACGACGACACGGAAGATTGGACGCCCTAACGCATTCTAGGGATTTAAGAGTAGACGAACGTGTCTACGGAATTATATATATATATATATCATAATAATTAAGGTAAATGCGTTACGCGTTGAACGTTAATAACGAATAATAAATAAATAAATAAATAAGTTCGTACGTTCGAGTCGTTTACAAAAGTTAGGAAAATAATATAATTTAATATATTATTTTAGATTCGTATGATTAATAATTAATCATTAGCAAAAATAACAAATATGTTATTTTTATTCGAGCAAATAACGTAGGTAAACAATATAACAACTTATATTATTAAATAGTTTAAAACGTCGCACGAGATATTTAAACAAAGTGAAATAATATAAATATATATTATTTAGAAATAGGAGTCATGAGTTAAAAATAATATTAATATATTATTTCATACGAAGTCGGGGTTGAAAATAATATAATTATATTATTTCAAAAGTGGAATTATTACCAATTATAAGTTATAAAATCAAACCCGAGCCTACGGGTTGTTTTCCGGGTTAAAACACTTTAATATAACATTATATTAATATAACAATTTATTTGGTAATTAAAATAATAATAGAAATCGGTTTTTAAAAATAAATGTGGGTGGAGAGACTCGAACCCGGGTCTCTCCCACCACAGCCACACTCTAACTAGTTCCGCCCGCTAGGGAATCGCATACATATCCAAATCAAAATGCTTTTATTCATCACAAACACCCAGTCCCTACCCCATTCGCGATTTCGAACCCAATTCCGTCCTAAATACATAGATTCCGACCATGATCGAACCAGAAAGTATAGGGGTTTTGAAAATCAGAGGTTTACGAATCTGTGTGTTCGTTTAATTGTAAAACGGTTAAGTGTATGGTCGTTTAATTCCCAGTTTTAAACCTGAAACCCTAGAATAAGAACACATAATCGTGATGAACAAATTGAATGTTGAAACTCGATGGGATCATGGGGCTTTTACTCAACAAAGGTTTGTGATGAACAAATTGAATGTTGAAACTTGATTCTGATGCTGCATCAGGTGTTGCTGAGGAGGATATTGTTCTTACTCAAAATGCTTCTGATGGTGCTGATTCAGAAAATATTCCCATTACCAAAGTATTCATGGCAGACATGTCTGATTCGTCTAAGGTAAAAGACTCTGTTTGTCATATTTACTGCTCTAACTGCATTTCTGTTAAAGATAAATTGCAAAAGGTCATGGATGATAACACAAACTTGATTTGTGACATGAAATCAATGCATACTGTTAATCAGAAACTAAAAGATAATGATAAATTGTGCATCGATAGAATTGAGTCTTTGAAAAGAGACTTAAATTCTCTGGGGTTGAAATATAAAGAGCAAGGTTATCATCTAGATATGGCTTATGCTGAGATAGAAAAATGTAATGAAGTTGTTGCTCAAAAGAATAAAGAAATATATGACAAAGAGTCTGAAGTGATCAAACTTCATAGAAAGATGGAAAAATTTGAAATTCTTCGGTTGTTTTGGATTATTTTAACTCAAATGTTGATCCTACTAAGCGTGTTGCTGGAATTGGATTTATTCCTCCACCCTTTAATGCAAATTATATGGTGGAACCTGAAATCATACATGAAGAGGAGATAGATCCAAAGACTATGTTAAAGGTGAATCCGGTAACTGGGGAGGATATGGTGTATGAGTCTGATTCTGAAGATGAGGTGTTTGATGAGAAGAAGGTTGAAGGCATTCCAAAAGAGGTAAAAATTGATGACCCAACAGTTGTTAAAACTGTTACCCGAGATAGATGCATTTTGACTGAACCTGAAGAGGTGAAAGTTGGTCCATCTAAGCTTTCTTCGATTTTACAGTCGAGTGGTTTCGTAGCGGCCGGTTATCAAAAAAGTGTATTCTTCAAAGGTGCCAACACAGGCTTATGTTCCAAAGAAGCCGATAAAATGTTCTGGACATTCCTCTGAAGCTTATTCCTCTGATGGATCCTCACATTCAAAGAAAAATCCTTATTTCAGAAGTTATCAAGAAAGAAGAGTGTGTTTTCATTGCAACGAGGCTGGTCACATTCTGCTCAATTGTCCTTACAAGAACCAGGGTAAAATGAAGACTGTTCCTTCACAACCAAAAGTGGTGAAGATTCTGAAAAGAAAAGATGAGGGAAAGTCGTCTTCTAGTTTGGAGAAGAATTTGCCTGGTCGATCTTTTGTTAAATCTTCTGGATTTCAACAACATGATAAATTGAATGCTAAATCTTTTGTATGCAAAGAGAAGCTTGAGATTCCTAATGTTGGATTTTCAAAAGATTCTCATCAGGAAGTTAAATTGTCTAGACCTCAAAGGAGAAGACGAAACAGAAAATTGAAGAAAATTTTGTAAACATCCGAATCTGACAATAATATATCAAATAATGTTTTTCAAAATAATAGAAATGGATCTTCTTTGCAAAAGTCAGATTGTCAAACTTCTGTTCTAAAAGTGAATGATAAGATTGATTGTAAATTACAAGAAGTTGTTTATTTTGATCAAACTGGACGACCCAAGACCACGATGGCTTGGGTTCCTATTTCTAACTGATTCTCGTTGTTTATGTAGGGACAACTAAGGAGGACTATCAACAATACATGGTATGTGGATAGTGGTTGTTCTCGACATATGACAGGGAATGTTAGATTGCTTGAGGATGTTAAACAAATTGATGGAGGTTATGTCGCTTTTGTGGGTAATAAAGGCGGGTACATAACTGGACAGGGTACGTTAAAGAATGACAAAGTCAAATTTGAGAAAGTGAATTATATTGAGCAGCTGGAACACAATCTTTTAAGTGTATCACAAGTTTGTGACAAGAAGTTTTCGCTCCATTTCAACGATGCTGAATGCTATATTTTGAAACCGGGCTTCGTGATTCCTGATGAATGGATTCTTATGAAGGCTCCGAGGAGAAATGACACGTATGTCCTTGACATGAGTGTCGCTTCTACAACGGATTCAATTCCAACATGTTTACTCTCCAAGGCGTCAGAATCTGATTCAATATTGTGGCATAGGAAGCTAGCTCACATTAACTTTAGGAAGATGAACTACATTGTTAGAAATGATTTGGTTCTTGGTATTCCGAAGATGAAATTCTCAGTTCCTGTTGATTGTATTCATTGCAAGAAGGGGAAGCAAAGAAAGAAATCTCACAAATCTAAATCGACGAATTCTATCGTAACTCCTTTGGAGCTGCTGCATATGGATTTGTTCGGTCCTATAAGTATCAAGAGCATTGGTGGAAAATCGTACTGCTTGGTAGTAACTGATGATTACTCCAGATTTTCATGGGTTAAGTTTCTTTCCTCTAAAGCTGAAACCACTGAGTTGGTACAATACTTAATCCTGGGTTTAGAGAATTTATTCAATCTGAAAGTCAGAAGAATCAGGAGTGACAATGGCAGCGAATTTAAGAATAGCAAAATGGCCTTATTCTGTCTACAAAAAGGAATTCATCATGAATTCAGTGCGCCATATGTTCCTCAACAAAACGGTGTCGCTAAACTCAAGAACAGAACTTTGGTCGAAACAGCTCGTACGATGCTTGCGGATTCTAAGCTTCCAGTCACCTTTTGGGCTGAAGCTGTGAATACTGCATGTCACGTTTTGAACAGGGTCTTGACCGTCAAGTGACATAACAAGACTTGCTATGAATTGCTGAATAATCGAAAGCCGAATCTGGATTATTTACTACCTTTTGGTAATCCTTGCACCCTATTGAAAGTTCGAGATGTCCCAACAAAATTCAGTGCGAAGGCTATTGAAGGAATTTTTCTGGGGTATGTGGCGAATTCGACAACCAAGAGGGTTTATAACAAAGAGACGCGCCAAGTTGAAGAATGGTTCCATATTGACTGTTCAAATCGGTCTTTCCCACAAATGGCAATTGGTCCGGATTAGGCATTTGATTATGAAAACTTATTCAAGTCTTTTCATTTATCTTCTGATATTTCTGCTGAAGATGCTGCTGTTCTTTATGATTCTTGTCAAGATGTACAGCACAATGGATTTCTACCAAATGCAGTTCCAAATTCATCGATTCCATCTACTTCTGCTCCTGATCCTAATGTTGCTTCTTGTTCAGGTCCACAAGATTCAGAGAGTGAGGAGGATAATGCTATTTTTCAAGATTTTTCTGCTGATCCGTTGCTGGGTGATGATCTATTACCTTCGACACAGGCTTAGGGGGAGATTCCTACAAATTTAGACTCGGATATTCCATTTAATCAAGATTATTCTTATCAATCTGACTCTACTCAAGTTGACGTGTGCCGGTTCCAGAGGTTGCATCCATCAAGGAACTCAAAGATCATCCCGTGACGAATATAATTGGAAATTTACAGGATGGAGTGAAAACATGTTCTCTTGTTGACAATACTTGTTTGTATACCTGCATTAAAGATTCTGGTGTTCTTGATGATTGCTCACATTCATGCTTTATTTCGTAGGTTGAACCCAAGAATGTTGAGATGACTTTAAATGACAACAATTGGATAGAAGCTATGCAGGAAGAACTTGCTCAATTTGATAAACTTAAGGTTTGGAATCTTGTTGATCTTCCGAAGGGTGCGTATCTGATTGGTACAAAATGGGTGTTTAAATGTAAGAAAGACGATCGAGGTGTCGTGGTACGCAACAAGGCAAGATTAGTTGTCCAAGGCTTCAATCAACAAGAAGGAATTGATTACACCGAGGTTTATGCGCCGATTGCGAGGCTCGAAGCTATAAGGCTGTTTCTAGTGTTTGCGAGGACATAGTTTGTAATGACAAAAGCTTGTAATAGATAGATCTTATGTCTTTATGTTTTTGTTATGTAAAAGTTACTAAGTGTTTATTCAAGTTTACCTAGAGGCGAACTTGTTAAGTTCGTCTGGTCTAACAGAGGCGAACTTAATAAGTTCGCTTAAGTCTATCTGAGGCGAACTTGTTAAGTTCACTTAGTCTGTTAGAGGCGAACTTAATAAGTTCGCTTATAGCAGGTCAGATGGTAATATATATGTGTGTTTACAGAGTCAGTCAGGACGAGGGGAGAAACAAAACAGAGAATTATCTGATTGAGTCTGTGAACTCTATTGTGATTTGGAATACAATTGAGAAGGTTATTTACCTGATTGTCTACATGTTTTATGCATATAAACGTTGATTCGTTGGATTCCGCACTCTGAGTTAACGTCACGTCTTATCACAAGATCGATCCGTAGAAGCGCCATGAGGACCTACAATTATTACTTTTCTCAATCGCTCAAGGATTCATGTCGCTCTTTCAGCTAATCCGCATATCAACAATTCTGGGAGACGGCACACCAAGATACAAATGTTGATCCCCATGTAATTCAGGCTACAGTGAATAACCAAGATATTGCTATTTCTGTTCAGGATATCAGAACAGATCTTGCCTTGGGTGGAAGAAATGATGACCCGATTAATTTACCGAACACCCTGGTTATGGGTTGCTTTCAAAGAATGGGTTATCGAGGTCGCCAGAATGATACACAAGCACGCAAGGGTGGTCTTGTAGGGCAATGCAGATATTTTATGCATGTGATTATTCAATGCTTATCACCAAGGAAAGCTGGCACCGACGGGTTAAAGTCTTCTTTGCAAGTTGCAATGATAGCTTTGACATTGAATCGACCTTTCAACTTTGCTCTTTACTTCTACAGGGAGTTGGTGATGCAGATTACACCACCTGAGGGTCAGGGTTTCTTAATGTACCCTCGATTCTTGCAGGTTATCCTGAATCATTTGATCCCTAATTTGCCACATGTAAATCCCCGATTGAATTTAACTCCAAAGACAAAGAGGATCTTTACTGATTGTATGAATATTAAACAGCATAATCCTGCTTTAATTCCAGCTGCTACACCATTGTTTTGGCCTATAATCAATCATGCTTATGTTCACCGACAAACAATAACTAGATACATGATGATCCTGCTTTGGAATTACCTCCAGTTGACAATCAAGATGCGGAGGTAGAGGATGAGGAAGGTGGTGATGATAATGAAGGTACTGGCAGTGATGATGGTGATGCTGGTGATGATGGTGATGATAATGATGATGATCATGCTGATGATGTAACTATACATGTTGATAATGAACCTCATGTTGATGATGTCGTGGTTGAAGAGACTAGCACCAGTTCATCTGGATCTGGTAGCTCTGATGACAATGATGATAGTTCTCAGGATTTTGGCCCTGATCATTATGATCAGTTATCTAAACTTCCTCGAGTTACTAGAAATATATATGATAACCGTCAGAAGTCTCTAGGTAAGAAGAAGGTGACTTTACCATGACGCAAGTCTATTAGGGGTCCTCCTCCCAATACAGTACTTGGTAAAAGGAAATTACAAGATGAAACATCTAGTTCGGAGGATGATGAAGCTCCTGTAGTCAAAGGACCTAAATTGATGGCTTCGGCTATTAATGCTGCTCAATCTGTAATGGATAGAGAGTTTGTTGATTCTTTGATAATAACTCCTGATCCTTCACAATCTCCTAGTCCTCAGGTGATCCCTACTGTATCTACATCACAAGATGAGGTTGGTCCATCTACAAGAGATGTTAGTGATGAATGCATACAAGCCTTGGAAGCACAGGTTTCAGGCTTACAATCTCAGGTAGATGATTTGCTTGCTAGAGAAGCCCAGCATGCTAAGACTATTCTTGATCAAAACAAGGTGCTTGCAGAGATGCAGATCCTTGTTACTCAATTGGTTGAGCGTCTTGACGCTCAGGGGGAGAAGGCTCAGAATGATAAAACTACTTGTCATAGTATTGGTATTCAGAAGAATCCAGATGATGATGAACCAAGTGCTGGTGATGGTTTAGGTGAGCGTCAACATGCGACATCTAATCCTTAATTAACTCAGGGGGAGTCGGAGGTTATTGTGGAAGCCAATATGATGACTAGTGGGGACAATGAAGCTAATGGTGCTGACATGTTAGATAATTCTTTGTTCTTTGAAGATTCTGATATGGATGAAGCTAACAAAATTGAATGCTTGATAGATTTGGATGATCTTTCTAATGATGATGATACATAAGAGGAAGGATTAGAGGAAGGAGATATTGTTGAAGTAGAGTTGGGGTGTGATAATAATAAAGTTGTTTACGAAGGATGTGAAGGTTTAATTGATACAGATGTGTTTGAAGATGACGTAATTCCTGAAAGGTTTTCAGAAGGAGTTGTAGAATCTGATGCATCTGATCCTGATTTAGAAAAACAAAACTTTGATTCTGCTAAAAGTTTGCCTAAAGATACAGAAATGTATAAGTGGGTGGAAATGGTGAAGAGCTGGAGAGATAACTTACCAGTTGCTCCAATGGCACTAGTGCAAAAGCAGAGATATGTAAACAAAGACAAATGCTCTGGAAGAATAATAAGTTGGTTATATGAAGCTGAGTTCAAGTTATTCGCTTTGAAGAGAACATATGGAGTTCGGTATTTGAAGCCAAGGCTTAAATTCTTTAACTCTTTACCGAGATGTGAACTCAATGGGTTATCACAAAGCCCTTGATCAACAAAACGAATAATCGAATAGCTGACTCGATTACCAACTTGATAAGAATGGAAGGAGGTTCTGGAAAGTATGAGAGACTGAAACCTCAACAGGGAAGAAGAATAAAAGAAGTAGATCCTGTTACTTAAAAGGTGACATGGAGAACAAGTTTAAACCTGTGAGATCAGTACCAAAGATTCCATTGAAACTGATTCCTTATGATTGTCTACATGATCTTAAATGGTGGTACATTGATGGATGTACGGGAGAAGCTATGATAGAAGACTTGAATGACAAGGTTATAGTGAGATTCTTTGATGCTATGAACCTTGTTAACTTTTCAAGGTCTGATTAGAAGATGCTAAAGCGTAGAGAGATCATGTATACTGATGAAAGCGGAGAGTAGCCATTACAGTATAAGAAGGTGTTGGATGTGTGTCTGAAACACAGGATATGTGCAGGGAGCTCGTTGCAAAAGAATTGGAAGAACAAGACTTGAAGATAAAGACCAAACTGTTGTCAAGGGGGAGTCTGTTGGAGCATGTTTTGTGACAACAAGCCTTGTAATAGATTAGTCTTTATGTTTAAAGTTTTGTATGTTTTGTATTTGTAATTAGTTATGTTTGCACAGGCGAACTTAATATGTTCGCCTGGTATAGTTGAGGCGAACTTAACATGTTCGCCTGAACTAAAGGTGGCGAACTTATTAAGTTCGCCTGTTTCAGTATGTGTTGTCTATAAATAGTTCAAGAGTTGTTCTCATTTGTAACTTCTGCATTGTAACTAGAACTACTCTGTGTTTAATGTTTGATTGATAATACAAGAAGCTTTTTATGAAATTGTGTCTTGTGTGATTGTATTGTGTTCGTAACTATTCAAGACATACGTATACGTAAGGATTCCGCACTTCGTGTACGTATTATGTGTTTTATAGTAGAGATCGATCGGTAGACCCGCTGGGACCTATAATTTTCAGTCAAAAATTTGTTATTTATAAAAATCCAAAACAAAATGAAAAATGTAAAATTGACATCATTTGAAGTTAGAGAAGAAATGATAGTACATCAGAGAAAAGTTTATCACACATGACCATAGAAGACCTTTGACATGATATAATAATTTGTGCTTATATTCTTTTGATTTGATCTAAATTTCAAAGTCTGCATTAACAAGATATGGGAGTGTTATAAATGCTCTAATCCTGATAATCTGATTGATTTTAATTTGAGTATGAGTTTGTATCTTAGATTGTTAGTAGACTAGAAGCATTTTTGGACCATTAGTAGTGTGAAAACTAAAGAATAAATGACAACATCTGTGATTTGAACCCATTGTATGCCCGGGGTGCGTGTGTAAAAGATCATTATCAGATAAATAATATATGATTTTAAGAATTTCATGAGGCCAATATCAGATTATATCTTTAGCACAAATCTTAACAGTTCACTTCACTGCCCATGCCCCGTAAAACATGCAATGTGTTGTTGAACTAAGATATGTTTTCTAACAACATCTGTTGGAGCATATACTAGCCCTTGGATCATATTTATACATCATCTATACTGATTCCATTGAAACTTATCCAGATAACAGTTGGATCCTCATACCTGAATCTTTTTATTCTCATTCAAGAGCCAATTCATTAGAATCTTTTGATTCCGAATCTTCATAATTCTCATATTCTTCGGGATTTACTATTCTTCTATTGTGCTAATAGAGATAATTTCATCTTGGAGATTTGTAACATTTCTGATTTTTAGTAGCCATATTTCGATTCAATGTAATGCATTTCAAACTCAATACTCGTGCACTGTCTTATTATATTTTTTGCCATAAATTAAATACAATGATACAATACAAATCCGGAAGTTTTACTGGGTTATATACAATTAAACACTATACAAGTAGCTATCTTATTCAAACTTGTCAAACCTGAAAGGTCAAGGACTAAAGTTGAAAAATAACAAGAAACCCTAGCTAAGCACGGTCGCGCTTGTCCCGGCACGATCGCGCCGAAGTGCTCTGGTACGATCGCGCGACTAGCCTTGGAACGATCGCGCCCGGTGCCTTGGCACGGTCGCGCCTCTATTGGGCACGGTCGCGCCTGCGTAACTGTCAAAACGTAAATACACTTTTAATCACCGATCGTCGAGAATCCGTAACCGTCCACCGTTTCTTTTCCATTTACGTGAGTAATACAACTTTCGAATTCACAAACGCTCCAACTTAATCCTATCAATCTCGAAAAACCTCTCAAAACATTTCAAGAAAATTCAGAATACGCCTTTCAACCCTAATTCGCTCAATCCAGCAACAGAGTCACGATACTCAATCATCCCTGAAGCTCCCGGACTATCTGGATTGGCCGGAGTTGTAGTAAAGGTCGCCGGAACTCAAGCCGTCGATGCCGGAACTTCCTTCTACCGATCTCTATCAATTCTCTACTGTTTTGGGTAATTGAAACATTCCTCTCATTCATTTCAGTCCATATATCAAAAGCCCCATATTAATTTAGGTTTTCATTACAGAAATCATCCAGAACCAGAATCCTTTTCTTATTAAAAATGGTTTAATCAAATCCGGTTTTAATCATGTTCTTCATACAATTAAAATATCCCAGAGTACTCATAAAAACTCAATAAACAAAAGCTCTAACAATTCCAGCATTTACAATACGAGAATTTGTCAATTCGTGTCTGATTTGGAAGAGACACGGTCGCGCTAATCATCTAGCACGGCCGTGCCTCATGAAACGCGGTCGTGCCGAGTAGCAGCGCGGTCGTGTCCTCCTGTCGAGACCAAGTCATGCCCATTGGGCTAATCTCTGTTGTGTCTAAGAATCTTGGACACGACCGTGCCAGGCCAAGGCACGGTCGTGCCTGTTGACTGGTCTAGTTTGTGCCCTCTGTTGATCAACCCGGTCGCGCCCCGACTAGCGCGGTCGCGCCCGTGGCTTGAGCACGATCGTGCCCTTTCGAGGCACGGTCGTGTGTGACTCAGAAATTTTAACAGAATTATAATTTTATATTTTTCAATCAATAAATGTTTCAAATTTTATAAAAATATGTTTTCTATATTTGAAGAGATTTAAAGTTTAATCTGGAGATAAATATTATTTATTTAAAAGTTTATTTAAAAATTTATAAAAATTAAATTTATATTTATCTTACACTTAAATGATGTTTTAAATGATTAAGTTACAAAGTTTATAAATAAATAAGATAATAATTATTTATTTAATATTTAAACAAAAATCATTTATTTATTTATACTTAATTACAATCAATATTTACATTATTTCATAAACTATAATCATTTATTTATTTATTAATTTACATTTAACACATGCATTATTTTCATAATCAACAATTTTATAAAAATTCTATTTTATTATTTAAATTCCAAACTTTAATCAAATGTTCCAAAAAAATGGTTACTACAACTTTATATATTTCATTTAATACTTTTTATACACAAATTCAACCTTCAATGTTAGACTTAAACTTTGTACACCGATTTGATTCAGTATACATTACTATCTAGGTTAACCCGTGCGTATCAAGAACCCTTATTTTATCTATACTCTTTGTTAGCTACATCTCCATACCAAGTGAGTATTCACAACCCCTTTTTACTCTTTTACACTTTTGGGGGAACTTTATACACATTACACATTTACATTTACACAAACAACACAAGTGCAAAATCCTATTTACATACATGTGTGCAAAATTTGAGCTTTGTGCCCGAGTGCTAGTTGTGCTAATCTTTGTGAAAACTTATGTACAATCATTAACTATACAAGCCGACGGTTTTCAATGATAGATCTATTGAGTCTGACAAACCCACCCAGGTGCGCGGTGATTGAAACCGACAACACAATTTTTGCATGCTAGTTACAATGGTTTGATTGTACTTGGTTACACAATAGCTGCTCCCCATAAATGCCTTATTTATCATGATATGTAAAGGATTTGTTTTCAACTATATGCTATCTATATACAACTGTGTTATACTCACCAACTTTTTAGTTGACTTTATTTTATTCATGTTTCAGGCCCTAATATGTGAGAATGATTCAAGACGTGCTCAATATAGGATTTGAACTTAGCAATTTAAATCAAGAATTCTATGAGTTGTTTTATGTTTTTTGTTTGAATTTGGTTTGTACTTGGATTATTTGTAATGGAAATTTGACTTTAATATATTTCAATCTAGTCAACCATGTGCTATGAACAGTCTTACATGTCCCGCCCCGATGATTCCGCCATCGGTCGGGGTGTGACAGATTGGTATCAGAGTCTTGGTTATAGGGAATTAGGTTATTAGACACCTTGACCTAGACTATAACTTTAGGACAACCACTTATGCTGTGCTTCATGATTATGTGCTATGTGCTACATGTTATATGTTACATGCTTAGTATGATTACTTATTATTTCATTTTGATGACTTATGTGTTTTAAATCCACGACATATTAGGATATTCTTAATAATTAAATAAATAATATCCTTTCCTATATTCTAAAATCTCATAATAATTCTATCTTCTTTCTATCTTTATCCTTTCTAAGCATGTGGAAAATTCTTGAAGCAAAAAAAAAAATCTTTAAAAATTTTTATTTCTTCGTTAAGCTTTTTAAACTTGTTAAATTATTTGAGGACACGTGCAATCTGGAAGGGTGACACCTGTATTTTGGGTTTTCTGTCTAGGAAAGCATTTCGCATAAATCCCAATCAACCGAGGGACCCGTATGCTTTCATGGGAATTCCCGAGATGGGTGTTTACTTATAGGCTAAAGCATGTCTCCTTGAAAAATTATATAAGTTTAATTAACCTTAATGTGCCATAGTATTCAAGTGATTTTATCACTTTTGAGTACAATCCAAACTATGATTATCTATTTTATTTTTTCTTTATCCTAATGAATTCTAGCAATTCTCATAAAGTTCTTACAATCTCTCTTGTCTTGTGAAAATCTGTAGAATGCTTCCTCGTCGTGCTCCCGCAACCAACGCCAACGCCAACGCCGACATTGCTGCTATTCTTACCCAATTGGTGACACAACTCACCCAAGCCAATGGTGCCACCAATGGTAACAATGGTGGAAATGGAAGCAATAGTTATAATAATGGTGGAAATGGTGGAAATGGTGGTAACAATCCATCTCAATGCACCTTCAAGCACTTCAACTCGTTCAATCCCCTCAAGTTCTTTGGTACCGAAGGAGCTACTGGACTCCTTCAATGGTTCAAAAGCATTGAGAATACCTTTCTCAATAGTGACTGTCCCGACAACCTCCGTGTTCGTCATGCTACAAGTGTCCTACAAAAACAGGCACTTACATGGTGGAATGGGGAGAAAAGGAATAGGGGTGTTGGTGTAGCTATGGCCTTACCTTGGGATGAGGTCAAAAGGCTTATGACCGAGGAGTTTTGTCCTCGAAATGAAGTGAAAAAGTTAGAAGCTGAATTTTGGGATCTTGCCCAAGATAGTGGGGAAAGCTTAGCATATACAACTCGGTTCCATGAGTTGAGTCTTCTCGTGCCCCACATGGTCACTCCTTTGTCCCGTTGTATCGAAAAGTATATTGGTGGGCTACCAAGACAAATCCAAGATACTGTCTTAGGTAGAAATCCTGCTACTCTGGAGGATGCTATTCGTCTATCCGCTACCTTAACTGATAATCATGTGAAAGCTGGAACTCTTACCAAAAAGGGTTCTAAGAAAGTTTCTGAAACCGTAACCCCTCCTACTCACAACAAAGAAGCCACAACCGAGCCCTCTCGCAAAAATAGAAAGAGGAAGGTTAGAAATTTTGCTGTGGTTACTCCTGCTGTTCCCGTCAACCAAGCTGCACCTATGGTTCAAGCGCCGGCTAAAAAGCCATATGTTGGGATCTACCCTCTTTGTGCCACCTGCAATTATCATCATCCTCAAACTATCTCATGTCACCTTTGTACTCATTGTGGGAGATATGGTCATACTATCAATGTTTGTAGGGCCAAAGCTCTTGCGGGCCAAGTCAACCCTCCAAACCGAACTGTACCTCAAGTGGCTAATCAAGGTGCTCCCGCCATTGCTAATGGGCATGCTTGCTATGAGTGTGGTGACCCGAACCATTTTTGTGATCAATGTCCAAGACTTGCAAATGCTAGACAAGGTGGAGCTCGTGGGCGTTCGTTCAACATAAACGCCAACGAAGCTCAAGCCAACAACGACGTGGTTAATGGTACGTTCCTTGTTAATAGTCAATATGCCTCCATTTTGTTCGATACCGGTCCGATAAAAGTTTTGTGTCACTTAATTTTGAGCCTTTACTTGCAAAGACACGATCCCAATTAGAGAAAACCTTCACCGTTGAAATAGCAAATGGTGACTCCCTTACAATTGACTCCATTATTTATGATTGCTCCTTAGAACTAAATGACCATTCATTCCCAATCAACCTTGTTCCAATGCCACTAGGAAGCTTTGATATTATCATAGGTATGGATTGGCTATCAAATCATCATGCCGAAGTCATTTGCTTTGAAAAGTGTATCCGAATTCCGCTACCATCGGGAGAAACCTTAAGGGTTTTTGGTGAAAAGCCTTGCAAAGGACTTAAGTTGATGTCGTGTACTACCGCTCAAAAGTACTTACGAAAGAAGTACATTGCTTTCTTAGCTCATATTGTTCAAAAGAATGTCAAGAAGAAGAATATCCAAGACATTCCCATTATTCGAGATTTTCCCGAAGTTTTTCCTAAGGATTTATCCGGTCTTCCTCCCGTTCGTCAAGTAGAGTTCCGTATTGATCTTATACCTGGAGCTAACCCCGTCGCTAGAGTTCCTTATTGTCTTGCACCTAAGAGCTTGCAAGTCAACTTCAAGAGCTCTCCGACAAAGGTTTCATTCGCCCAAGTCATTCACCGTGGGGTGCACCCGTCTTATTTGTTAAGAAGAAGGATGGATCATTTCGCATGTGTATTGACTACCGCGAACTCAATAAGCTTACTATCAAGAACCGTTATCCTTTGCCTAGAATCGATGATCTCTTTGATCAACTTCAAGGTTCTACTTATTTCTCGAAGATTGATCTTCGATCCGGTTATCATCAGCTTCGTGTTTAAGAAGATGACATTCCTAAGACTGCTTTTCGAACAAGGTATGGTCATTACGAGTTCATGGTTATGCCTTTCGGGTTAACCAATGCACCCGTAATTTTCATGGATCTCATGAATCGTGTGTGCAAACCGTACCTTGATAAATTCGTGATCGTCTTCATTGACGATATCTTAATCTATTCCAAGACTAAAGCCGATCATGAACAACACCTTAGATTGGTTTTGGACCTCTTGAGAAAAGAACAACTATATGCCAAATTCTCCAAATGTGAATTCTGGCTAAAGGAAGTTCAATTTCTTGGTCACATCATCAACGACAAGGGTATTCATGTTGATCCTGCTAAGATTGAAACGATTAAGAATTGGAATGCCCCGAAGACTCCTACCGAAGTGCGTTCATTTCTTGGTCTTGCGGGTTATTATCGTCGTTTCATCTCAAACTTCTCAAAGATTGATGTCCCTCTTACCGCTTTGACCCACAAGGGTAAGACTTATGAATGGGGACCGAAACAAGAAGAAGCTTTTCAAACCCTCAAGAAAAAGCTGTGCAATGCTCCCATATTGACTCTCCCCGATGGAAATGATGATTTAGTTGTCTATTGTGATGCTTCTAACCAAGGTCTTGGTTGTGTTCTCATGCAACGAGGCAAAGTAATCGCTTATGCATCAAGGCAACTCAAAGTTCATGAGAAGAATTATACAACGCACGATCTCGAGTTGGGTGCGGTCGTATTCACGTTAAAGATTTGGAGACATTACCTATATGGCACAAAATGTGTAGTATTCACCGACCACAAAAGTCTTCAACATATCTTCAACCAAAAAGAACTCAATATGAGGCAACGACGTTGGGTCGAACTCCTTAACGACTATGACTGCGAGATTCGTTACCATCCCGGCAAAGCGAATGTTGTAGCCGATGCTTTTAGTCGAAAGGACCATGTTATGCTTCACTGTGCCCGTATTCAAACCGATATTCAAACCCGTATCTTAGAAGCTCAACACGTCTCGGTAACCGAGGGTAACATGTATGAAGAAATGTCTTGTGGTGTTGAACTTCTTCTTGAATCAAAACCCAATGGCTTACTATATTACTTGAACCGTATTTGGGTTCCCGATCGCGATGATCTCCGTACATTTCTCATGAACGAGGCTCACAAGACTCGTTATTCTATTCATCCTGGTGCGGATAAAATGTACCAAGATCTTCGCCAACAATATTGGTGCCCCGGTATGAAAAAGGACATTGCTCTCTATGTTGCCAAATGTTTAACCTGCTCCAAAGTCAAAGCCGAACATCAACGTCCTTCTGGTTTGCTTAAACAACCGAAATCCCCGTGTGGAAATGGGAGAACCTAGCCATGGATTTTATTACCAAACTCCCTCGCACCTCGAGTGGTTATGATAGTATTTGGGTGATCATTGATCGTCTCACCAAATCTGCTCATTTCTTGCCTATCCGTGAAGACTATCGGGTTGAGAAACTAGCCCGAATTTACATTGATGAAATTGTGAGCCGTCATGGTGTTCCTTTGAACATAATATCTGATCGAGACGCCCGGTTCACTTCTCGATTTTGGCAATCTCTCCAAACTGCTCTTGGCACACGATTGGATTTGAGCACGGCTTACCATCCCCAAACTGATGGTCAAACCGAGCGAACAATCCAAACTCTTGAAGACATGCTTAGAGCTTGCGTAATCGATTTTGGTGGCAATTGGGATTCACATTTATCCCTCATTGAGTTCTCTTACAATAATAGCTACCACACAAGTATCAACATGGCTCCATTCGAAGCTCTCTATGGTCGCAAGTGTCGTTCTCCTATCTGTTGGAACGAGATTGGTGAAGCACAAATCACTGGTCCTGAGTTAATTCAAGAAACATCCGACAAGATTATTCAAATCTGTGACAATATTCGAGTAGCGAGGAGTCGGCAAAAGAGTTATGCCGACAAACGTCGAAAACCCTTGGAATTCCAAGTCGGTGACCTTGTTCTTCTAAAGGTGTCTCCATGGAAGGGCGTGATCCGTTTTGGAAAGAAAGGCAAGTTAGCACCTCGTTATGTTGGTCCATTCAAGATCCTTGAAAGGATTGGGAAAGTGGCCTACAAGCTCGAGTTACCTCCATCTCTAATCTGAAGAAGTGTCTCGCTGATGAAAATCTCCATATACCGCTTGACGACGTGCGCATTGATGAAACGATGCACTTCGTTGAAAAGCCGGTGGAAATTATGGAACGTGGAGTCAAACAACTCAAGCGAAGTCGCATTCCTATTGTCAAAGTTTGTTGGGAATCTAAGCGTGGTCCTGAGTTCACTTGGGAACGAGAAGACCAAATGAAGCTCAAGTACCCTCATCTTTTTACCGATACTATTGTTTCCTCTAGCTAAATTTCGGGACGAAATTCCCTTAACATGGGGAGACTGTAACATTTCTGATTTTTAGTAGCCGTATTTCGATTCAATGTAATGCATTTCAAACTCAATACTCGTGCACTGTCTTATTATATTTTTCGCCATAAATTAAATACAATGATACAATACAAATCCGCAAGTTTTACTGGGTTATATACACTTAAACACTATACAAGTAGCTATCTTATTCAAACTTGTCAAACCTGAAACGTCAAGAACTAAAGTTGAAAAATAACAAGAAACCCTAGCTAAGCACGGTCGCGCTTGTCCCGGCACGGTCACGCCGAAGTGCTCTGGCACGATCGCGCGACTAGCCTTGGAACGATCGCGCCCGGTGCCTTGGCACGGTCGCGCCTCTATTGGGCACGGTCGCGCCTGCGTAACTGTAAAAACGTAAATACACTTTTAATCACCGATCGTCGAGAATCCGTAACCGTCCACCGTTTCTTTTCCATTTACGTGAGTAATACAACTTTCGAATTCACAAACGCTCCAACTTAATCCTATCAATCTCGAAAAACCTCTCAAAACATTTCAAGAAAATTCGGAATACGCCTTTCAACCCGAATTCCCTCAATCCAGCAACAGAGTCACGATACTCAATCATCCCTGAAGCTCCCGGACTATCTGGATTGGCCGGAGTTGCAGTAAAGGTCGCCGGAACTCAAGCCGTCGACGCCGGAACTTCCTTCTACCGATCTCTATCAATTATCTACTGTTTTGGGTAATTGAAACATTCCTCTCATTCATTTCAGTCCATATATCAAAATCCCCATATTAATTTGGGTTTTCATTACAGAAATCATCCAGAACCAGAATCCTTTTCTTATTAAAAATGGTTTAATCAAATCCGGTTTTAATCATGTTCTTCATACAATTAAAATATCCCAGAATACTCATAAAAACTTAATAAACAAAAGCTCTAACAATTCCAGCATTACAATACGAGAATTTGTCAATTCGTGTCTGATTTGGAAGAGACACGGTCGCGCTAATCATCTAGCGCGGCCGTGCCTCATGAAACGCGGTCGTGCCGAGTAGCAGCGCGGTCGTGTCCTCCTATCCAGACCAAGTCAGGCCTTTGGGCTAATCTCTGTTGTGTCTAAGAACCTTGGACATGACCGTGCCAGGCCAAGGCACGGTCGTGCCTGTTGACTGGTCTAGTTTGTGCCCTCTGTTGATCAACCCGGTCGCGCCCCGACTAGCGCAGTCGCGCCCGTGGCTTGAGCACAATCGTGCCCTTCCGAGGCACGGTCGTGTGTGACTCAGAAATTTTAACAGAATTATAATTTTATATTTTTCAATCAATAAATGTTTCAAATTTTATAAAAATATGTTTTCTATATTTGAAGAGATTTAAAGTTTAATCTGGAGATAAATATTATTTATTTAAAAGTTTATTTAAAAATTTATAAAAATTAAATTTATATTTATCTTACACTTAAATGATGTTTTAAATGATTAAGTTACAAAGTTTATAAATAAATAAGATAATAATTATTTATTTAATATTTAAACAAAAATTATTTATTTATTTATACTTAATTACAATCAATATTTACATTATTTCATAAACTATAATCATTTATTTATTTATTAATTTACATTTAACACATGCATTATTTTCATAATCAACAATTTTATAAAAATTCTATTTTATTATTTAAATTCCAAACTTTAATCAAATGTTCCAAAAAAAATGGTTACTACAACTTTATATATTTCATTTAATACTTTTTATACACAAATTCAACCTTCAATGTTAGACTTAAACTTTGTACACCGATTTGATTCAGTATACATTACTATCTAGGTTAACCCGTGCGTATCAAGAACCCTTATTTTATCTATACTCTTTGTTAGCTACATCTCCATACCAAGTGAGTATTCACAACCCCTTTTTACTCTTTTACACTTTTGGGGGAACTTTATACACATTACACATTTACATTTACACAAACAACACAAGTGCAAAATCCTATTTACATACATGTGTGCAAAATTTGAGCTTTGTGCCCGAGTGCTAGTTGTGCTAATCTTTGTGAAAACTTATGTGCAATCATTAACTATACAAGCCGACGGTTTTCAATGATAGATCTATTGAGTCTGACAAACCCACCCAGGTGCGCGGTGATTGAAACCGACAACACAATTTTTGCATGCTAGTTACAATGGTTTGATTGTACTTGGTTACACAATAGCTGCTCCCCATAAATGCCTTATTTATCATGATATGTAAAGGATTTGTTTTCAACTATATGCTATCTATATACAACTGTGTTATACTCACCAACTTTTTAGTTGACTTTATTTTATTCATGTTTCAGGCCCTAATATGTGAGAATGATTCAAGACGTGCTCAATATAGGATTTGGACTTAGCAATTTAAATCAAGAATTCTATGAGTTGTTTTATGTTTCTTGTTTGAATTTGGTCTGTACTTGGATTATTTGTAATGGAAATTTGACTTTAATATATTTCAATCTAGTCAACCATGTGCTATGAACAGTCTTACATGTCCCGCCCCGATGATTCCGCCATCGGTCGGGGTGTGACAAGATTGATCTAATCTTGCAGAAAATAATAGATGTCTTGAGAATAATGCAATTTTAAAATTTATGTTGGGCATATATTAGGGGTGTTCTAAATAATCCGAATCCGAAACCGAACTGTAGAAGCATGTTTTGGTAACTATAGATAAAATTCTATGTATCGGTATACGTGGCTAGTACACAGGAGGGTGTTCCAGAGTACTTAGCCTGCACACCAGTTTGGTCATGCGTACTTAGACAAGTACGCAGGTAATGTTCCTGCCCCTATAAATAGAAGACTTGTCTTCATTTGTAGGTGGAACTTCTGGAACAAGGTTGAGAGGTGTCCGGGTCGGGACGAGCTCTCCCGACCCTGGACCGTGAGCTTAGATGAGAGATGTGTGCTCCTTCGGTATGTCGTCTGTAATACGGGATGACTTATTTGTTATGGATTACGTATCGTTTCATTATCTTTTGTCTTTGTTCGTGTTTCTCTGTCTTGTTCTTCCTGTTCCCACACAAACCACAGAACAGATCCGTGTATTTCCGTTGCGTGACGAGGCTTTCGGGACCTACAAGTGGTATCAGAGCCTCGGTGTTCGTTGATTTGTGTTCCAGTTTTAGATTTTTAGGGTTTTTGAGCATATTTGAGTTATACAAGTTCGCTACTTTTTCTTGCAAAAATATTTAAATCTGAGTTTGTTATCACTTCATTTGGTGTTTGGAAGGCTAAGGGTTTGTTAGATGATGTTTTCTAAGCTTTTGGAAGCATTAATTTCTCAGATCCATCACTTTTCGAGCATTCTCCTTAAGATCCGTCAAGAACACTGTTGTACTGAACAAGTACGCAGAATCACCTTTTCTGCGTATTTGCTAAGTACGCATGGGTTAGCCCTGCGTACTTAGTAAGTACACATGAGAAGTAACCTTCATGGGTACTTGGCTTTGCGTAGTTACTAAATACGCATGAACACCCTTCATGTGCGTATTTACTAAGTACGCATGAACTAGCATCTGGGAATAAAAAAAAATTTTAGGGATCATTTGTACGCTTGTTTTAGTAACTATCGATAAAATTCTATGTATTGGTGTACGTGGCTAGTACGCAGGAGGGTGTTCCTGAGTACTTAGCCTGCACACCAGTTTGGTCCTGCATACTTAGTAAGTACGTAAGGCTGCCTTGCGTACTTGTCAAGTACGCATGACCAAACCCTGCGTACTTAGACAAATACGCAAGTATTGTTCCTTCCCCTATAAATAGAAGACTTGTCTTCATTTGTAGGTGGAACTCTGGAACTAGGTTGAGTGGTGTCCGGGTCGGGACGTGCTCTCCTCACCCCTGGACCGTGAGCTTAGATGAGAGATGTGTGCTCCTTCGGTATGTAGTCTGTAATACGGGATGACTTCTATGTTATGGATTACATATCGTTTCATTCTCTTGTTTGTTGTTCATGTATTCTCTGTCTCGTTTTCATAGTTCCCACACAAATCACAGAACATATCCGTGTATTTCCGCTGCGCGACGAGGCTCCCGGGACCTACACGAACCCGAACTATCCGAAAATCCGAATCCGAATTACCGAAAAATTCAGATATCCGAATTTCGGGTATCCGAATTTTCGGATTCGGATAGTAATATTGGAAAATTTTGGATATTTCGGATATCCGAATCCGAAATATTTTTTTATTATTTATTATTTTTAAGTATATATACATATAACACACTCATTCTCTAAAACTAAAGAACCCTAATTGCTCTACACAGCCGTCCCAACTCCAAAACGTACTCACGCTTGTCACCGCATCGCGACCGGCGACCACCGCTGCCGCCTGCCACCTGCGTTCCGACCGGCGACCACCGTTGCCACCTTCCACCTGCGTTCCGACCGGCGACCTCCTTCTCCCAACTCCAACACGTAATCACGCTTGAAAGATGCGAACAGTTTTAGATTCTCACCTTCTCTGAACTCAATAAACTTATTGCAATACGAATTGCGTATTTATCTTTCTTTTATTCTCTAAACACGATTTGTGACACCCAACATCTCAGGTCAATATCCATATTACATAAATGCACGTTCATAAAATATATATCCTGAATTTTATTTTGACTAAGTAAAGTCAAGGAGTCTAGCAAAGGAACTTTATTCATGATTAGTAATTATTAGAGAATTATTAGAAAAAGATACGCAGTTAAAACCCGCAAAATACAGTCGTTGGTGATTAAAAAGAATATTATTCCAGAAAAGTTTAGAGTCACGTTCGAATATAAAAATAAAAAAAATAAAAAAAATAAATAAATATTAGTGACTAATCTTTTATAAAAAGTTGGCACATAAATAATTGTTACATGACTCTAAGTTATTTATGTGTATACATGTATAATATAGTATAGTAGTTACTATGTCAGGTTAACTGGTAAACAATTGAAACTAGACAAACCACATAAAATCATACAAGTAATGAACCGTTTAAAAGTTTTTACACTGAGTATTAAATCACGCAATCACCTAGAGGATTTATACCACCAAAATAACCCACTTATCTAGTCATTAGTAGATTAGACAACACCCAACCCCCCACCCACACCTTCGCAGCCGAAAAAGAGGGTCTAGCCCCTCTCTACTAACACATTTAATACTAGTACACTTGGCACACATGCATGCTCTGTTCCAAGTGATGATTACATGTAATTTCCATCAAGCATAGGTGGTAATGATGAAGATGTATTCATCACTCAACTCTCATCTTTCCTATATACATATATACGACTCACACACATGCACACACTCTTTCAAAAACCCAAGATCAAAATCATAGAGAAATTAGCTAGGAGTAGGGAGATTCAAGGAGTTCTTGAAGAATCAAGGATCGATTGTAGCTAGGGAACCAAGCCATTTCTCACCGTTTCCTCATGATACTTCACCTAGCTTGTCTAGCGGTATGAAACCGACATCAATCTCTAAAATCCTCTTTATTTCTTGAATAAAGCATGTTGTTCATCCTAATAATCAAAGAGATTTGAAAAGCTAAAGAGTTTTATAAGTTTAACTTTATTATGTTCAAAAACTAGAATTTTATATAAAAGATATATGTGATTAAAAAATGATAGGCTTATATACTTAGATTATTGTCTTAACATGTTTCATAAATATTGGTTATTTTGATGTCATGATACTAGATTATGAGTTGTTAAACTAAAAGATGTGTGTAAATAAATAAAAGGATCGAAATTATAGAAAACACATGTATATGCATATTGTTGAGCTTAGTGACTCGAAATGGTAATAATATATACCTACATGTGTATATATATATATATATCAAAATTTATACATGTATTTATAGGTGGATTTTCTTGTTGGAATATTTAATGTTAAAAGGGAAATAGTAAAATAAAAACTAGGAATAATACTTGGATATATATATATTTATGTGTGTTTGAAGTTGGAAACTTGGTAAATTGGTATGCATGAAAAGCATGAGTTCATATAAAAGGATTTAAACATATACTTGAATGAATGAACTAGAGTATGTATGAATGTTTAGCAACCGAAAAATGTGTAAATATAGAATATAATCATAACTTGGAATGAACTATGAATCGACTAAATAATTGAAATCATATATATGATTATAACTTGTGTATAATGTGGAACGTGGACTTGATTAATGAAATCTAAAGACGTTCGGGTTAAAATAAATGATTGTATGTATTCACTAAACATATTTAAATATATGTTGAAATATGGTCATACGTGTATGTAGATATTGGTGAAAATATAAATATATGTCAAGTTAGTACATGTCGTTCGGAACAAGTAATCGTATATGGGTGTGTTACTATGGATTATGTGCACATAGGAGTAGTCATACGTATAACATACTTGATCAATATCTATGATTTTGTATAATTATTGGAAAGAAATAATTATGTGTTTATAAGTGACTTTAATGTAAAATATTATAAAATAATACTTAATTTTTAATATATATAATAAGTCGCCAATGTGGAAATATATATATACTTTTCGGGAAAATAAGTAAAGTGTCTAAACTTGAATAATAATCACCAACGAGTTATTACAAGAAAACATTGTTTTAAATAAACAAAGCCGTACTTAACAGGAATAGTTAAGTCGGGTGAACAACTTGCGTTTAAGACGGGTAGTCTTAACGTGTTTAGTATCCTTGTGTAAATAGGATACGGATAGGCGGGGCTGCTATTATTTGAAATATTTGCTAGCATTTACTTTTGTCGAGGTGAGTTTCACTAATCCCTTTCTATTATTTTTTTTAAGTTTTTGAAATGTTTTGGGGTGGAAACATACTTGTAAAGAATTTTCGTATGTAAATGAATGAACTAATGATCAGACCGTATGTGTGTATTGAGGGAAAAATAAAGCGTTTAAAGTCCTCGGAATAAAAATTAGTAACCATTAGCTATGGACTTAGCCCGGGATTTTATGGATAGTACTATTGGGGGTGACGCCTCCGGTCATGATTAGTCGCGCTAATCAGGGGTCCAAATGGCCGAATGACCGCATATTGTCTTAACTCGCAGAAAGGCGAGGGGAGGCACAGAAAGTTGGGGTTTGGTTACGGTATCGTACATTACATATTATTTTGTATTCCTTGCAAGTTTACAAATGGGGCCAATTAATCGGGTTAGTATTCGGATTCATTGGTAATACATACTAAGAGTTTTGATCGGTAAATGATCAGGTTTAAACAATGTATTTATGATAACTCTTGATAATAATTTGTGAACTCACCAACCTCATGTTGACGTTTTTAAGTATGTTTTCAGGAAATTGAACGTGGTCTTCAGGCTAGCAATATAGGTTGCATACATACATGTGGATACAACTTTTGGAAGGGTTTCACTTATATAACTCATGGTCTTGAGTCATATTGCGAAATCCTAAAATTTGTACAATTTAAATTATGTTTTGGGATGTAAATATTTTTAAACTTGGTTATGTATCCAATTTCATGTATGAGTTTGCAATAATCATATGCTTTGAAAACTGTGAATGTTACGCCTCGCGTTTCCGCCGTGGCGGGGTGTGACAGAGATTGGTATCAGAGCCATTGATTATAGTGAACTAGGAGTCTAAAAAAATAAAAATAGAACCTAGTCTATAATTTAAATGACTCATTAAAAACGTTTTCTTTGCATAATCCTTGCTTAGCCATTCATTTTGTCATATGGATATTGTAGACACAACATGTTACATACTAACCTCACTTAAACTTCATAAGTTAGGAAGCGACCTACAAAAATGGCTGAATCGACTGGTGAGACTATGCATAAAGGACCAAGGATCGACTTATCATACTGGGAATGGCTTTGCCAAGCAGTCCAAATGTGGAGGGTGGAGGAGGATCTCCCTACGTCTTGTGACTCTATCGGAGTAACATGTGAATCAAAACCAGTGCCACTCACCAAGGAGTGTGCGGAATGCACCATTCCCTTGCTAGTGTCCCGAAGCAGTAAGCAAGAGTTTGAAATTCACCAATTGTAAAGGGATGTGAAATCCATTCGAAGAGACTTGAAAATTTTTCCAACCTTAATGAAAAATGTTAATGGGATAATGGAATATCAGAGATTGATCGACTAGTCCCTTCAGCATGCATCTAGTCATATGATGGAATTGGAGAAAAGACTAGCTGAGATGGAGAGGAGGACTGCCGCAGCTGAACAGAAGGCAGAGGCAGCCAAGCAGAGGGCTATTGATGCTGAGCTCCGGGCTACCCTAGCTGAGGCACGTGTGGAGGATATGATGATCTCATCTACCGTTCCGATGGGAACGTTTTCTTATTTCTAGATCTATTAAGGGCAGGTTGTACCGTAGCATGTTATGTAGTTTAAAACTTTAAGTACTGATGTGGTCATATGAACCCATTTATTTTTGTATCCTTGTCTATTGAAACTATGTACTTCGCATGCTTATCTATGAAATAAATGGTTTATGTTGTGATGATTGTTATGAACGTTTGATGTTATACATGTATGTCGTATGGTATCATTATCATTATATAATGTTACTTCTTTCTAAATGTTATGTTAGAAAGAACGTCATGGCACCTACGCGAAGGACACCCCGTGACACCACTGGTGAGAACAACAACAACACAATTTCCCCAAACGTAGAACAACTCATAGCACAACGAGTAGCTGCCGCTATGGAGCAGTATGAAGCAAATCGAAATAGTGGTGGAGGAAATGGCAGCGGTACCGGTAGAGGAGGTGTAGGAGGTAGTGGTACAGCCGGAGGTTCTGGAGGTAATGGATTGAGTAACGTCACCTGAAACACATAGTCGTGGTCTAAATTAATAGCATTATTAAAATAGTGACTCGTGACCCTACAGATGCTCCAAGCAGGAAGTGCACCTACAAAGCCTTCCTATCCTGCAACCCCCAGAGTTTCAATGACACAGAGGGTGCAGTGGGGCTAATGAGTTGGATAGAAAAGATGGAGTCGGTGATTGACATTAGTGAATGCACCGCTGACTGCATGGTGAAGTATTCTACTTGCACGCTCACTGACAAAGCTTTAACTTGGTGGAATACTCAAATAAAGACTTTGGGGAGAGAGACAGCGTATCAATTGTCTTGGGAAGACTTGAAAACCATGATGATCGAGGAATATTGTCCTCGAAATGAATTGCAAAAGATTGAAACTGAAATGTGGAACCTACAAATGATCGGGCATGATGTGGCAGGGTACACAGACCGTTTCAATGAATTGGCAATTCTAGTACCGCATATGGTCACACCAGAACATAAGCGTGTGGAAAGGTATATGTGGGGCCTTGCGCCTCAAATTCGTAGTATGGTAACGTCATCTAACCCAATAGATGCCAAAAGTTCTATAACTTTAGCATTCAAGCTAAGGGATGATGCGGTACGTAACGGATTGTTTGTGAGGAAGGAGAACGAAGAAGGTAGATCCGGAGAGAAAAGGAAATGGAGGGGAAATTCAAGTAACAGATCCGGGAAACAAGGATTTAAGAAACAAGGAACTGTGAAGGCTTTTGCAACCAACACTGTAGAAAGGAAGGAGTATGATAGGGGCCTACCGATGTGTAAGAAATGTGGAAATCATCACACCGGTGAATGTATCAGATGTGGAAAATGCTACAGGTTTGGCCACATCACACAAGCTTGTCGAGTTAATAACCGAATGTGGAAGAATAAACCGGGATGTTTTGTTTGTGGCGATCCAAAGCACTTCCAGAAGGACTGTCCCAAGTGGAAGAATCAGATGAACGCTTAGGCACAGGGGAGAGCATTTGTGATTGGTGCAGGGGACGCACGCCAGGACCCGAACATTGTCACTGGTACGTTCCCAATAAATAATCACTATGCCTCTATACTTTTTGATTCTGGTGCGGATATGAGCTTTGTGTCGAATGATTTTAAATCCTTACATGGTATTAAGGCCAGCAAACTAGATCAAAGTTATACAATCGAATTAGCAAATGGGAAGCTAATTAAAACCAGAGAGGTCATTAAGGGTTGTACTTTATGTCTAGAAAATCATACTTTCAATATAAACCTTCTACACGTCGAACTAGGGAATTTCGATATTGTTATTGGTATGAATTGGTTATCAAAGAATCATGTCGAGATCATATGCTTTGAGAAGATTGTACGTATCCCATTACCAAGCGGAGAAATTCTTTCAATTCAAGGCGAAAGGTGTAGAACGATGCTGAAGATGATAAACTGCATGAAAGCTCATAAATATCTACGCAAGGGTTATTGTGCGTATCTGGCTCATATCGTCGAGAAGAAACCCGAGGAACGTCAACTTGAGGACATACCGATCGTTAGGGATTACCCCGAAGACTTACCTGGTTTACCACCACCGAGACAAGTTGAGTTCCGGATCGACCTAGCACCAGGAGTTGCACCAGTTGTGTCACACCCCAACCGACGGCGGAAACGTCGGGGCGGGACATGTAGACTGTTCATAAGCTCATGGTTTGCTAAAGTTGAAATAATTAAACAGTAAATTTTCATTTCATAACTCAAGTAATCATTTACATCATTTACAAGACTTTAAGAATACATGAATCTCCGTATTAAAATTTAAGACTAGGTCCTCAACCCTAAGTGATGTAGCTTGAATCATAACTCAAACAACTGTACCTGAAACATGATAACATGAGAGGGTTAACTATAAATAGTTGGTGAGCATACATAGGTTTTGACACCACAAATAGAATTCAAATGTTTTGTGTACAATTCATATGATGCATGGTTTATAAAGCATTTATAGAGAATCTAAGTTAAGCTAGATGCACAAATGAAACTTTGTAATTGAAGGGCATAACAACACATATTATCCTAATGTAGGGCATAACAACACATGTTATCCTAATATAAATGTAGGGCATAACAACACATGTTATCCTAATGTAGGGCATAATAACACATGTTAGCCTAAAGTAATGTATTTGTGTTTGCACGTTTATATCATGTATATGTAGCCTTAACAATTAACATTCAAGCATAAAGCACAAATAAACACATATGATCATATTGTAGAATTGTACGTGTGTAATTGCAAATAGTATTTAAATGTAATAATGTTTCACCCCGAATATGTAAATAAGAAAAAGGGGCTATGTAAACTCACTTGTATCAAAGATGTTGATAGCACAAGAGAATAGGTAGCAAAGTGATCCTTGCAACTCACAAAGTTAACCTAGAGTGGAAGTGTATGAACTTGAATTAACATTGAGCATCATGTCTAAAGTAGAGTCTAGGGTTTCAATAGGAGTGAGTGTAGGGACTTGTGTTATATCATGTGAAGGATGGGTTTGTGTTTGTAGTTGAATGGTAGTTTGTAAGTTCAAAGTATGTTTGAAAAATAATAATTGTTTTAGGGTTTAAGTTTAAATAATCTAAATAAATAAACTCCTTTATTTATTTATTTAAAATAGTGAGTCTTTAAAAAGTAATTTGAGTTTATATTTACAAACTAAATAAATAAATTTATATATTTTATTTATTTATTTATTTATAATGATGTATCAAAATATAGGGTAAATATATATTATTACAAATTAAAACCCTAAATGAATTTGTCAAAGTAAAATGATAATTAATAAATAAATTTATTTATTAATTTATTATTAGAGTAGTATGTTCTAAAAAAAACAAGGAATGTAAATGTATTTGTTAATATATATTAGAAAAAGTTTTATTTATTTAAATATGGTTTAAACTCTAATATATATATATATATAAAGTTTAATAGCAAAAACAAATAATTTATAAACTTTGTCTCATGAGAATGTATTTTTATAAAATCTTGTCACAATATTTATAAAAGTAGGTAATTAATTACTTTGTTTTGCAATTGAATAATTGGATTTAAAATATATTTTTAAATGATTATAATGAGATTTCATAAAATTTAAAATTTTAAAATAATAGTTTTATGTTAAAATTTGCAGACTATTGTTTTAATCAGATCTAAATAATGTTGAGTTTATAAAATATTTTTTTATAAAAAATTGGAGTTGTAGAAGATGGTTTTAAAAATATTTGGGGCTTGCCCGGTTCGAACCCGGGTCTGTCCGGTGGAAGCACCAAGTGTTAACCACTGGACCAGGGATGCATTCCTGATAAGGAGCCGGTTAGAATTTGCTTTAACACTTAATCGAAGAGGAGTCGGGTCTGGTACTATCATTAAGTAAAAAGGGCTGCTGTGTATAGGTTTCGAACCCACGCCACCTAGTTCGGCGGTGCAGTTGCTTA
The DNA here is from genome assembly GCA_023525975.1 of Smallanthus sonchifolius. NCBI lineage: Eukaryota > Viridiplantae > Streptophyta > Magnoliopsida > Asterales > Asteraceae > Smallanthus > Smallanthus sonchifolius. Next base: position 35,168,591 of record CM042045.1, read on the forward strand.
CCGGCGGGACTAGGTGGTTTCACTGGTATAAACATGGAACTTAAGAGATTAAATACGTTAAATGAACCAAATTAGAAAAAAAACCCAATTCACATCCGTATGAACAAATCTTAAATTCCCGGCGAATTTGAGTTCGATGCCCTCTGTCATATGAAATTGACAGAGGGCTTTCGATCACTGAGATAATACGAGTCTAATGCCATAAATCTTACCTGAAATGGTTGGGTATTGAGGGCCGACGACTAGCGAGACAGAAAGGATGTTGTTGGTGTTTGATCTCGATCCAGAGGTGAAGTGGGATGTGTTTCTAGGTTCAGAGAGTTTGTATGTGGTTATGCGCAGGTGTGAGAATGAAATAATTCGATTGATTTCATCTTGAAGGCTCGATTGGTTTGGTCTCGCATATGACGACTGTTAGGCACCAATTACACGTGAATTCGAACGCATGATGATGAATCGAGTCATGTTTTGGGACTGAATACACACGAAAATAAATAAGGCGTGATTTACAGGCTCTAAAACGCGTTGAATCGCCTGATTTGGAAATGATTTGGACTTGGTTTGACCTCGAGAAGTCAAACTGTTACATTTTGAATTAAGCCGCGTAATTGTTCGAATTGGGATGTCACCAGCGCTTGAAACGAGTCGTTAAACAATTAAGTAATCGTGGAAAGTCCAAATCGACTGGGATTGATCGAAATCAGTCCCGTATTGCAAAAATTTTGAGACAGTTTGACTTTTAAAGTCAATATAGGTAAAGATCAAAGGATGGGGTCAAAATTGGAGGTGATGGGGATCAACTTAAAGCGTGTGGGTTCAAGTTGGGAGTTTAAGTGTTTAAGGGGGGGGGGGGGGGTTCAAACTAATGTATTTAAACTGAAATTATATATATATATATATATATATATATATATATGATTTGATTTTTTTTTGTTTGAAATTATAACACTTATAAAACCAATTATATTATACATTTTAAAATGGTTTAAAAATGTTAAACGGGTATATTTTTGTATAAAACTAAACCAACATAATTACGCGGTTTAATACATAAATTTTCAAATATATAGATGTATTTGCATACCTAATTTTATACATAACCGTACATACATGTGTCTTAGGGAAATATTTTGTGATGCATGGTTTGAAAACGAATTAAATTAATATGTGTGTAAAAATAATAAGTGATGTGACTTGGCGAGTTTGAACAAGTGCTAGAATGTTTGTGTTAACTATTTTCTTACAAGAGAAATAAAATGGTCTGAAAAATCATGGATGTTACAGTCTCCCCATGTTATGGAAATTTCGTCCCGAAATTCAACTAGTGGGGGTTACTGAATCAGAAAACATGAGGTATGGATTCTCGATGAGTTTTGGTTGTCGGTTTGGGGAGTATGATAGATAACAATGTTTTGGTCTAAAGTTCAAGTCAGGTATGAATGATATTGGTGGGTTTCAGTTTCAAGAGAGTTAAGGGGAGATCAGTCGAAGAATCTAAAGGTGAAATGCGTTACTTGAAATGGGTTTGATAGGAGTTTGTCGATCAGGGTTTGTTTAAGATATAGTCTAATATGTTCAAGAATTATCAGTGGATAAAAAGGTTTCCCAAACATTGGCCCCGTCAAACAACATAAAACTTTACGTGCCAAGAATAATGCTACTTCTGATCACTTATATATAGGAAGTACCAGTGGCGTATCCACCATGTCCTTATCATATTACATTAGTTTCGTTATTATGTACCACGATAGGTTTCATGTCATAACACACAACAGATTTCACTATGACTTCCATGCGCTGATTTTTATAATTACGTGTGCACCCGTAATTATCCAAATCGTCGCATGGTCCACATAGTTCATCCCATTGTCTGTGGGGTCCAGGGGTAACACAAAAACACTTAATTCTTAACTATTGCTTTCACCTATGTGTTGCTAACAAATAAATATGTCCATAGATAGTAGAGCCAATCAGGTACTAAAGAGTAATAACGTGGCATAATTTAGGTTTCCATAGCTTCCTCGTGTTTGAACAAGAATACGTCTGTAAGGCCCCAAACCCGGGAGGCCTCACTCGTTGGATTTACTCATTCACAAACAGTTCTTAAACATGAATATCAAATAATGCAGCGGAAAATTTCATTCAACATAACTAAAAACTTGTTCATACATTCGGAAGCGTACATTGTCAAATACATAAACTTAACATAAACAACTCATAACGGGATGCCAGACTTCATGATCAACCGGGTAACTCTTCTCGCTTGCCAAGCATCACCGTCCATCGTCCATACCTGCCTTAACCTGAATGTGCATACTAAAAGTCAGCTACGCTGGTGAGTTCTAGCATTTCATAAAAAAACTTTAACATCAACATTTGCCAAAAACGCATCATTCATTTAGTAAAACCTTTCACAAAAGCATGTAGTAATCTAACATCTTTAAAAAGGTTTCGTACCCATATCATCATCAACATCATAATCATAAACACCGTTAAACGAATCGTTCATTAAAACTTTTAACATTCATTTAAGTCATACATTATTATCTAAATCTGTGTCTTACTTTACGCGTCACAGTGTCCCCGAAGGAACCTTTGGTGTTGTGGGCAACCGTTACGTATCGCCGTCATTGCCACAACCATACACTATGTGGGTCAACCGTTACGTATCGCCGTCATTGCCCAACCATTCACTACGTGGGGTCAACCGTTACGTATCGCCGTCATAGCCCAACACGCATCTTTCCTTTGGAAATCAACCGTTACGTATCGCCGTCATTGATTTCCTTTACCCTTTTCACTTAGGATGATCGTCATCACCCGAGTAACCGTCGTTACTCCCTTACCAGTTGTACAACATCAAAACCATAGACAGGCCACCAAGACACTGCCCTGTTGTTCTTATGGTAACTATGGCTCGCTATCCATAATCTACCACAAGGCTGGGAATCACATTCCCAGACTTCGTTCGTCAATTCCATTCATTCGAAAGATTAGATTTGTAATGACTTCTTTAAACTTTTACCTCTTTCCCTTTTCATTAAACCTTTCCTCATTTAGACCGTTCATAAACATTCGTAAACCTTTTTGGCAAAAACACTTCATAACCTTTCCTTTCGTAAACATCGTTTCGTTAAAACATCATTTCGTTAAAACATCATTTCGTTAAAACATCGTTTCGTTAAAACATCATTTTGTTAAAACATCATTTCGTTAAAACATCGTTTCGTAAGTATGCACACCAGCCCAAAACATTTAACAAAACATTTAAAAGATGGCTCTAAAACTCACCTGATACGCTAATACGGGTTGTCCTAAACGAAGGTCCAACAACGTCACTTCCGATCTGAATTGATTAATTAAATACACGTCAGACCAATCCCGACTCTAACGGTTTAACCATTCTAACATACTGACTTCACTTAATCAGTTCTGATGTCTGCGCACTTGCCAAGTGCGCAAACCCTGCTGCCTGCGCACTTAGCAAGTGCGCAGACCATGCTTCCTGCGCACTTAGCAAGTGCGCAGGTCCCTCCTCCTGCGCACTTAGCAAGTGCGCAGGACCTGCTCCGTGTTCACTTAGCAAGTGCGCACGACCTGTTATTCACGAAAAACCCTAACTTTCGCATTCGGGTCTGATCATGTCAAGATCCCGAACCTGTTGCATTCAAAACGTTCGTTTTCCATTAAGGAACTCAAATCCATGATTATTTTTCAGTTTCATCCGTTCAAACCTTACCTTTTCACCCAAAACCCGAAAAATCCAAAAACGAACTAAAACTCAGATTTAGGTCGGATCGTTACCTGAATCGAGTTTCTGATCCGGAGGTTCTTCTCACGAGTTATGGAGTAACACTTTGCTGAAGTTTCGGGTCGATCCGCCAACTTTCTCTCTCTACGGTTTCTCTCTCTAAAAGTTGCAAATGACAGAAAAAGGGGTGGCATAGGCTATTTATAGCCCGCTGACCCATCCGACCCGACTCGTCATGCCTCGTTCGTTTATTCCGTTATTATAACTGTCGTTTTATTTTTGGGATGTTACAAGTCTACCCCCCTTACAATAGGTTTCGTCCCCGAAACCTCATCATAAGTCAAATAGGTGAGGGTACGACTCCCTCATTTCCTTCTCCGTTTCCCAAGTGGCTTCCGATCCCTTTCGATGCTTCCATCGGACTTTAACCAATTAGATAACTTTATTACGTAAACGTTTCTCCTTTCGATCAAGGATGGCCACGGGTTCTTCGATGTAATTAAGGCTGTTGTCAACCTCGATGTCAGTAAGTGGTACGTGAGCCGATTCATCCGCCAAACACTTTCGCAAGTGTGATACATGGAAGGTAGGATGAATCCCACTTAACTCATCAGGCAACTCCAACCGATAAGCGACTTCCCCCGCACTTAGCAAGTGCGCACGACCTGTTCTTCGTGAAAAACCCTAACTTTCACATTAGGGTCTGATCATGTCAAGATCCCGAACCTGTTGCATTCAAAACGTTCGTTTTCCATTAAGGAACTCAAATCCATGATTATTTTTCAGTTTCATCCGTTCAAACCTTACCTTTTCACCCAAAACCCGAAAAATCCAAAAACGAACTAAAACTCAGATTTAGGTCGGATCGTTACCTGAATCGAGTTTCTGATCCGGAGGTTCTTCTCACGAGTTATGGAGTAACACTTTGCTGAAGTTTCGGGTCGATCCGCCAACTTTCTCTCTCTAGGGTTTCTCTCTCTAAAGGTTGCAAATGAGAGAAAAAGGGGTGGCATAGGCTATTTATAGCCCGCTGACCCATCCGACCCGACTCGTCATGCCTCGTTCGTTTATTCCGTTATTATAACTGTCGTTTTATTTTTGGGATGTTACAAGTCTACCCCCCTTACAATAGGTTTCGTCCCCGAAACCTCATCATAAGTCAAATAGGTGAGGGTACGACTCCCTCATTTCCTTCTCCGTTTCCCAAGTGGCTTCCGATCCCTTTCGATGCTTCCATCGGACTTTAACCAATTAGATAACTTTATTACGTAAACGTTTCTCCTTTCGATCAAGGATGGCCACGGGTTCTTCGATGTAATTAAGGCTGTTGTCAACCTCGATGTCAGTAAGTGGTACGTGAGCCGATTCATCCACCAAACACTTTCGCAAGTGTGATACATGGAAGGTAGGATGAATCCCACTTAACTCATCAGGCAACTCCAACCGATAAACGACTTCCCCCGCACTTAGCAAGTGCGCACGACCTGTTCTTCGTGAAAAACCCTAACTTTCACATTCGGGTCTGATCATGTCAAGATCCCGAACCTGTTGCATTCAAAACGTTCGTTTTCCATTAAGGAACTCAAATCCATGATTATTTTTCAGTTTCATCCGTTCAAACCTTACCTTTTCACCCAAAACCCGAAAAATCCAAAAACGAACTAAAACTCAGATTTAGGTCGGATCGTTACCTGAATCGAGTTTCTGATCCGGAGGTTCTTCTCACGAGTTATGGAGTAACACTTTGCTGAAGTCTCGGGTCGATCCGCCAACTTTCTCTCTCTATGGTTTCTCTCTCTAAAAGTTGCAAATGAGAGAAAAAGGGGTGGCATAGGCTATTTATAGCCCGCTGACCCATCCGACCCGACTCGTCATGCCTCGTTCGTTTATTCCGTTATTATAACTGTCGTTTTATTTTTGGGATGTTACAAGTCTATCCCCCTTACAATAGGTTTCGTCCCCGAAACCTCATCATAAGTCAAATAGGTGAGGGTACGACTCCCTCATTTCCTTCTCCGTTTCCCAAGTGGCTTCCGATCCCTTTCGATGCTTCCATTGGACTTTAACCAATTGGATAACTTTATTACGTAAACGTTTCTCCTTCCGATCAAGGATGGCCATGGGTTCTTCGATGTAATTAAGGCTGTTGTCAACCTCGATGTCAGTAAGTGGTACGTGAGCCGATTCATCCGCCAAACACTTTCGCAAGTGTGATACATGGAAGGTAGGATGAATCCCACTTAACTCATCAGGCAACTCCAACCGATAAGCGACTTCCCCAACCCGTGCCATTATCTTGAATGGTCCGACAAACCTCGGACTTAACTTTCCTCTCTTTCTGAATCGTATGATTCCCTTCCATGGTGACACTTTCAGCATTACTCTGTCACCAATATCAAATTCAATAGGCCTTCGTCGTTTATCCGCATAGGATTTCTGACGATCTTGTGCGGCCTTCATTCGCGCTTTGATCTGATCAAACCTTTCCGACGTCTCTCTTACGACTTCGAGACTTCCTAATTCCTTCTGTCCAATCTCACCCCAACAAACCGGGGTCCTACATCTTCTCCCATACAACATTTCGTAAGGCGGCATGCCTATCGTCGTGTGATGACTATTGTTGTAGGAGAATTTAGCTAACGGCAGATGGCTGTCCCAACTGACACCGAAGTCGATAATACAAGCACGGAGCATATCCTCCAATGTCTGAATGGTCCTTTCGGACTGACCATCCGTTTGTGGGTGGTATGCTGTGCTGATATTAAGCCTCGTGCCCATCGCCTCGTGAAATCTTTTCCAGAACCTCGATGTGAATCGTGTGTCCCGGTCAGATACGATCGTCAATGGCATCCCATGCCGTGCTATTATTTCATTAATAAACACTTCCGCTAACCTCTCTGACGAGAACGTCTCGCGGATAGGCAGGAAATGAGCACTCTTCTTTAATCGGTCCACAATTACCCAAATGGTGTCATGACCTTTAGCTGTGCGAGGTAGCTTAGTTATGAAGTCCATGGTAATGTGTTCCCACTTCCATTCCGTTATATCAAGTGGTTGAATCTTTCCATACGGTTTCTGGTGCTCGGCCTTTACTTGCGAGCAAGTCAAGCACTTGCTTACATACTTCGTCACATCACGTTTCATTCCAGGCCACCAGTATTCTTTTCACAGATCTTGGTACATTTTATTGGTACCGGGATGGATAGAGTAACGAGACTTATGCGCCTCATCCAAGATTTTGGTTCTAAGCTCGCCACCCATAGGTATCCATACCCGTCCAAAACGTGTCCTAACACCAAGGGTGTTATATTCCAACTTGTCCTGTTGGCCAACCATCCTTTCCTTCTTTATGTTTTCCTCCTTAAGTGCCTCATCTTGAGCCTTTTCAATTTCTCTCATCACGTCCGATGTTACCACCAACTGGCAAGCTTTCACTCTAATAGGAGTAGGCACATCCTTTCGGCTTAGAGCGTCAGCCACCACGTTTGCCTTTCCAGGATGGTATATGATTTCACAGTCATAATCTTTTAGGAGTTCTAACGATCGTCTCTGCCTCATATTAAGCTCTCTTTGTTCGAAGAAGTACTTCAAACTTTTGTGGTCTGAGTAAATAGTAAACTTCACCCCGTAAAGGTAGTGCCTCCAGATTTTCAATGCGAATACAACAGCAGCAAGCTCCAAATCGTGAGTCGGATAATTAGCTTCATGAATCTTCAACTGCCATGACGCGTACGCGATCACTCTTCCGCGTTGCATCAGTACGCATCCCAATCCCTGACCCGAAGCGTCAGAGTATACCACTAAGTCTTCATTGCCATCGGGAAGGGCCAAGACTGGAGCTTGAGTTAGCTTTTCCTTCAATTCCTTAAACGCCTCATCCTGGGTCGAACCCCATTCGTACTTTACCTCCTTCCGAGTCAACTTCGTCAACGGCGAAGCTATTTTCGAGAAATCCTGGATGAATCTCCGATAGTAGCCCGCCAATCCCAAGAAACTGCGGATTTCAGTTGGCGTCTTAGGAACATTCCATTCCCTTACCGCTACTATCTTTGCTGGGTCAACAATGATGCCGTTCGGGTTAATGACGTGACCTAGGAATTAGACTTCCCTAAGCCAGAACGCGCATTTGGAGAACTTAGCATACAACTTTTCTTTCTTCAGAGCCTCCAACACCTCCTTTAAGTGACACGCGTGATCACCCTCATTCTTGGAATAGATGAGGATATCATCGATAAACACGATTACCGACCGATCCAACATTGGTCGACAAACTCTATTCATCAAATCCATGAACGCTGCAGGGGCGTTCGTCAATCTAAAAGACATTACGCGGAACTCAAAGTGTCCATAACGTGTGCGAAATGCCATTTTCGGTATGTCTTCTTCCCTCACCTTCAACTGATGGTACCCGGATCGAAGGTCGATCTTTGAGAACCAGCTTGCGCTTTGCAATTGATCGAACAGGTCGTCGATCCTTGGTAACGGGTACTTGTTCTTCACGGTACGTTTGTTCAACTCGCGATAATCAATACACATTCTCATCGAACCGTCTTTCTTCTTCACAAACAACACCGGAGCACCCCAAGGTGAGATGCTTGGTTGGATAAATCCTTTCTCAAGTAACTCGTCTAGTTGTACCATAAGTTCTTTCATTTCCACTGGTGCTAGTCGATATGGAGCCTTAGCCACGGGCTGGGCATCTGGTACTAAGTCAATTCGAAATTCAATCTCTCTGTCGGGTGGTATCCCATGCAAATCCTCTGGAAACACCTCCGGGTATTCGCGTACCACGGGTACATCGTCTAGTTCCTTCACTTCCTTACAGTTGTCAATCACGTATACCAGATAAGCCTCGCATCCGCGCCTCAAGTAATCTGCTGCCTTAATCATCGAGATGACGTTTGGAATTGGGGCGTCACGATCTCCAAGAATCTCGACTTTGCTACCGTCCGGAGCCTTGAGTCGGATTATCTTTCGTTTACATATAATTTGTGCTTCATTGGCAGTTAGCCAATCCATACCTAACACGACATCAAACCCTCCTAAAACCATAACAAACAATCTGACAGGGAACCTATGTCCTTCTATTTTTATTGTGGAGTTGTCAACTACATCGGTCACTCTCGCAGTCCTACCCTCAGCGGTTTCTACGCTAAAGGCCCTTTCTAGCTTACTAACAGTGTACTGCGCTCGTTTACAGAAAGTCGCAGATATAAAACTCTTACCGGCACCCGAATCAAATAACACAGAAACAACAGAGTTGTCAAGGATGAACGTACCTGACGCCACATCGGGATCTTTCCTAGCCTGATCCTGCGTCAGTGCGTACGCTCGCGTCTTCGTACGAGATCCCTCTCCCTTCTTTTCCGGGCCCTTTCCCTTCCCGGTTTCCCCCATCCTTGGCTTCGGGCAGTCCCTACTCAGGTGACCGAAATCCCCACAGTTGTAGCACTTGTAGTGTTGTGTGCACTCACGGGCGTAGTGCCCGGTCTTGCCACATTTGAAACACAAGTTAGATCCCAGTCTGCATTCACCTACATGCTCTCTTTCACACTTCTTACAAACAGTCGGCTCGTTCACCCGAGCTCTCTTATCACGAGCCCCAAACATCCTTCCCCCAGTTCGCTTGTTTGAGAAGCTCGGTCTCTTCTTTTGCTCTTCAACGGCAACAACATTCAGTGCCAGATCGTCAAATACCACGCCACTTAACTCTACTGCCGAATCATAGGCAGTAGGGGCGTTTGCCTTAACATAGGTGCAGACCTGGTCCGGCAACCCTTGAATATAGCAGGCAATCTTTCTCTCTTCAGTAGTGACAAGGTGTGGCACCAGACGTGCCAGTTCATTAAATCGGGTTGTATATTGCCGGTGCGTCATGTTCCCGGCCTTCAAACCCAGAAATTCCCTCTCTACCTTCTCAATCTCGTTCCTTGGGCAGAAATTCTTGATCACCAAAGTTTTCAAGTTAGCCCACATCATCGCATCCACAATCTCGCTCCCTTTTGCCTGACGTACACCTTCCCACCAATGGGATGCTTCCTCCCTCAAGGAGTTAGCAGCAAATTTCACAACTTGATTCGCTCGACATTCGTTGAGACGGATGGCAGCCTCCATACGGATTATCCAGTCAAACGTAGCTACCGCGTCTTTCTTTCTTGTCAGGACTGGCGGGTCACATGCCTTGAAGGACTTATAGTCGCATCCGCGAGCAGGCGGTGTGTTGATTGCCTTAGTGTTCAGGGTATCAACCGTCGGGTTAGACCCACCCTCCCCATTGACCTGCTTCAATGCTTCTGCCAACAGACTTGGCAGAGAATTCTTCATCAACTCGGAGAACTCTCGAGCTATGGCTGCTCTCACTTCTGGTTCAAAAGTGAAAGGTTGTTCTGCAACTTGTGTCTGTTCAGTTCCATGCACACTAACCGTCGGTTCAGTGTGAACACTTCCTTCTTCGCTGTGCTCTTGGCGCGCAGGAATCCTGCCACGCCCACCATTTCGACCGCCGGTACGACCACCGGTACGACCACCACGCCTTCCGTTTCCTCTCCTCGCCATTTCGTTCTATAAGACAAGAAATCCAATGTCATCACGCTAGTTAACAAATAACATTCAATAAGTACTGTAAGATGTTAATATACACTGGCCATCTGCAATTAACCATTACACTACCTTTCGATTTCTATTTGAGCACCTTTGTGATTCCATCAGAACACAAGTCCTTTCCTAACCCTTCCTAAGGCATACTACATACACATACTCTACTTTTCATACCTGATGTTGTGGCTCGAGTTACCCGTACTGGCATCCGCTTTCGGTCCCATTCAAAGTTTAAGTTCAGACACTGGGAGTGTCCGAATCTCTCAAACTATTGCTCTGATACCAACTTGTAAGGCCCCAAATCCGGGAGGCCTCACTCGTTGGATTTACTCATTCACAAACAGTTCTTAAACATGAATATCAAATAATGCAACGAAAAATTTCATTCAACATAACTAAAAACTTGTTCATACATGCGGAAGCGTACATTGTCAAATACATAAACTTAACATAAACAACTCATAACGGGATGCCAAACTTCATGATCAACCGGGTAACTCTTCTCGCTTGCCAAGCATCACCGTCCATCGTCCATACCTGCCTTAACCTGAATGTGCATACTAAAAAGTCAGCTACGCTGGTGAGTTCTAGCATTTCATAAAAAAACTTTAACATCAACATTTGCCAAAAACGCATCATTCATTTAGTAAAACCTTTCACAAAAGCATGTAGTAATCTAACATCTTTAAAAAGGTTTCGTACCCATATGATCATCAACATCATAATCATAAACACCGTTAAACGAATCGTTCATTAAAACTTTTAACATTCATTTAAGTCATACATTATTATCTAAATCTGTGTCTTACTTTACGCGTCACAGTGTCCCCGAAGGAACCTTTGGTGTTGTGGGCAACCGTTACGTATCGCCGTCATTGCCACAACCATACACTATGTGGGTCAACCGTTACGTATCGCCGTCATTGCCCAACCATTCACTACGTGGGGTCAACCGTTACGTATCGCCGTCATTGCCCAACACACATCTTTCCTTTGGAAATCAACCGTTACGTATCGTCGTCATTGATTTCCTTTACCCTTTTCACTTAGGATGATCGTCATCACCCGAGTAATCGTCGTTACTCCCTTACCAGTTGTACAACATCAAAACCATAGACAGGCCACCAAGACACTGCCCTGTTGTTCTTATGGCAACTATGGCTCGCTATCCATAATCTACCACAAGGCTGGGAATCACATTCCCAGACTTCGTTCGTCAATTCTATTCATTCGACAGATTAGATTTGTAATGACTTCTTTAAACTTTTACCTCTTTCCCTTTTCATTAAACATTTCCTCATTTAGACCGTTCATAAACATTCGTAAACCTTTTTGGCAAAAACACTTCATAACCTTTCCTTTCGTAAACATCGTTTCGTTAAAACATCATTTCGTTAAAACATCATTTCGTTAAAACATCGTTTCGTTAAAACATCATTTTGTTAAAACATCATTTCGTTAAAACATCGTTTCGTAAGTATGCACACCAGCCCAAAACATTTAACAAAACATTTAAAAGAGGGCTCTAGAACTCACCTGATACGCTAATACGGGTTGTCCTAAACGAAGGTCCAACAACGTCACTTCCGATCTGAATTGATTAGTTAAATGCACGTCAGACCAATCCCGACTCTAACGGTTTAACCATTCTAACATACTGACTTCACTTAATCAGTTCTGATGTCTGCGCACTTAGCAATTGCGCAGACCATGCTTCCTGCGCACTTAGCAAGTGCGCAGGTCCTTCCTCCTGCGCACTTAGCAAGTGCGCAGGTCCCTACTCCTGCGCACTTAGCAAGTGCTGTGACACCCAGCATTTCAGGTCAATATCCACATTACATAAACGCACGTTCATATTTATTATTTCCTGATATTTTATTTTGACTAAGTAAAGTCAAGAAGGCTAGCAAAGGAGTTATTCCAAAGTCTAGTAAATCTTAAAGAATTACTAGAAAAAGTAAGCAGAATAACCCGACTTAATACGAACGTTAATGGTTAAACTAAATAACCAGAAATATATATATATATATATATATATACATATATATATTACACAAAATTTACATTGAACCAAGATGTTAATAATTTCTTCAACGAGCCATAAAATGGTTAAAAATTTTAATACCGTGAAGAATCGAAACCGAATTAAATTGCCATTTGGAACTCTAATTGATACTAATACCATTAATAAATTAATACTTAAAATTGGTTATCATTAACCCCAAACTATTTTCTTGACTTTCTCGGCCGAGAGTCAGGGGAGCATTCTCCCACTTGCAAATTCACTCAAATTTCCGATAAAAACCATACCTCCTCAGTACCAAATCTCTTAATCCCTTTCAAACCTTCTCATTTTCTTACGACAAATTCCCAATTCTCCTTCATCTCGAAGTCCAGTTTTAAAGCGAAAATCACCATAATTCAGTGTCATAAGGAGAGTTTCAAGTGTTCCTGAAGAGAGTTTAGCAAAAGAGTCAAGACCGTTTCTCTGTTTCTCTCAAAATCACCATTTCTGTTTAGAGGTAAAAACTCGATACCATCCATTTCATTTTCTTTAAAACCGTAGCTAAACATACAACTTATTGGAACGCAAGTAAGATAACAAGAAAAGTATGTCAAATTCAAGATTTAAAACATAAAAATATGCAGGACTGATTCTGTCAATCAAAGTTCAGTAATCGAAACTAGGAGTTTCGATACCTGTTGAGTCGAAACTAGGAGTTTCGATACCAGTTGTTCAATCGAAACTAGGAGTTTCGATACCAGTTGTTCAATCGAAACTAGGAGTTTCGATACCAGTTGTTCAATCGAAACTAAGAGTTTCGATATCTATTTACTCAATCGAAACTAGGAGTTTCGATACCTGTGTACAATCGAAACTAGGTAGTTTCGATACTATTCTTGCCAATCGAAACTAGGTAGTTTCGATACCTGCTTTGCTCAGTCGAAACTGGAAAGTTTCGACATCTGTTCTGTTCAATCGAAACTAAGAAAGTTTCGATACCTGTTCATCAGCCCTTGGGGCGGTAACTCAGAACTATTTTTATAACGAAACAAGTGTTGGGAAAAACTAAAAAGATAATTTAAACAAAAGCAATCAGATCTGCTAAGTCGGGTGAACAATTTGCGTTTAAGACGGGTAGTCTTAACGTGTATGCTATCCTTGTGTAATTAGGATACGGATAGGCGAGTCTGCTGATTATTCAAATATTTGCTAGCATTCATACTGTCGAGGTGAGTTTCACTAATCCCCCTTTTTCTAAGTTTTTGAAATGATTTGGGGTGGAAACATACTTGTAAAGAATTTTCGTATGTAAATGAATGAAACTAATGATCTGACTGTATGTATGTATTGAGGGAACAATAAAGCGCTTAAAGTCCTCGGAATAAATTAGTAACCATTAGCTATGGACTTAGCCCGGGATTATATGAATAGTACTATTAGGTGTGACGCTCCCGGTCATGGTTAGTCGCGCTAACCAGGGGTCAAAATGGCCGAATGACCGCATATTGTCCTACTCGCAGAAAGGCAAGGGGAGGCACATAATGTTGGGGTTTGGTTACGGTCTCGTACATTACATACTATTTTGTATTCCTTGCAAGCTTACAAATGGGGTCAATAGATCGGATTAGTAATCATATTCATTGGTAATACATGCAAAAAGAGTTCTGATCCGGGTAAAGTGATCAGGTTTTAATCAAAAGAGTTCTGATCAGGTTAAAGTGATCAGGTTTTACACAAAAGAGTTCTGATCAGGCTAAAGTGATCAGGTTTTAAACAAAAGAGTTCTGATCCGGGTAAAGTGATCAGGTTTTAAAGTAAAGAGTTCTGATCAGGCTAAAGTGATCAGGTTTAAACAAAAGAGTTCTGATCAGGTTAAAGTGATCAGGTTTAACAAAGAGTTTTGATCGGAAAATGATCAGATTTAAACATTTGGTTTATGATAACTCTTTATAATAACTTGTGAACTCACCAACCTCGTGTTGACATTTTTAAGTATGTTTTCAGGAAATTGAACGTGGCCATCAGGTTAGCAATGTAGGATACATGCATGCACGTGGATACGGCTTTTTGGGAGGATTTCTCTTGTATAACTCATGGTCTTGAGTCATATTTGCGAAATCTTAAACTTTTGTAAACTCAATTTGATACTTTGTGATGTAAATATTTTAAACTCGATTATGTATCCAATTACATGTATGTGTTTGCGATAATCATATGCTTTGGAAACCAATGAACGTCGTGCCTCGCGTTTCCGCCTTGGCGGGGTGTGACAGAACTTGGTATCAGAGCCATTGATTATAGCGAACTAGGTGTCTAAAACGGAACCTAGTCTATAATTTGAATGACTCACTAAAATGTTTTCATTGCATAAGCATTGCATAACCAGTCATCATGTCATGTGGATATTGTAGTCACAAGCATGTCGTCACATTCCCACACTGACCCAGTCTCTGACCCTGAATCCAACGAGGAACTTTTCGCCACACGTCCCAAAAATCGAGTACAAGTACGCAGCTCCACACAACCAAATGTTGCATTGGGAGAACCGTCTATCGTCTACCGAAAGAAAAGCAGAGGACCAGTTAAGGTGCAAAGTGCTAGGAAGAAGGTTCGACTTCCACACAAGAGAAACCTGGCAACCCGTGACCCGAAAGACTTGGAGACCGATGAGGAACCATCTAGGAAACGACCCTGTTACCACCCTATGGTGGGGACTATCCGTTGGATGCCCCGTACCCTGGCACGATGGAGGGAGATGGAGAGCATTCCCTCTACCTTTGAGCTCGGAGAGTCCTCCAACTCTCCAACACCCCTACCTCACACTAGGGAAGCCATGGAGCTCACAGTGCCTACATTAGTAGCACGTGTTCATACACACGAAGAGCGTCTTGATGATCTCCTAGATGACATTCGGGCACATGGGGATGCAGCCATGCGCTTACGTCAAAGGCTCGGATCTCGAGTACAGACTTTGGAGGATAGCACCCGAGACATACAGGGTGCCACTGACTACCTCGAGTTAAGAGCTGATATGGACTGGCAGTTCACTCTCACAGTCCGAGACATGGTGGAGGCGCTGGAAGAAAGAACTTTAGCTGCAGAGTTTGTGGCTAGGGCTAGCTTTGTCATGGCAGGACTTGCCATGATGATTGGGTTGTACTCCCACTTCTTCTTTTAAACCTAATATGGGCGGGTTGTGCCCATAGCACATTATGTAGTTTAAAACTTTGGTACTGATGTGGTCATAAGAACCCATCCCTTTTGTATCCTTGTCTTTTGGAACAATGTACTATATATGTTTTAACTATGTATGTGATGGTTTATATTGTAATGATGGTTGTTCACGTTTGATGTTGTTGTATCCCTATGTCATGATCTATCATTATTGTTATATAATGTTGTTTCTTTTTAATTGATATGTTAGAAAGAACGTCATGGCACCTAAACGTGGGACACCCCGTAACACTACTGGTGACAACAACGAGACGATTTCCCCAAACATGGAACAACTCATAGCACAGCGAGTAGCCGCCGCCATGGAGCAGTATGAAGCAAACCGAAATAGTGGCGGAGGAAACGGCAGCGGTACCAGTGCAGGAGGTGCAGGAGGTAGCGGTACAGCAGGAGGTTCCGGAGGTAATAAAAATAAATAAGCCATAACACATATTCATGATCCGAATTAATGACGTTATGACTTGTGATTCTACAGATGCTCTAAATAGGAAGTGCACTTACAAGGCCTTCCTATCCTGCAAACCCTGCAGTTTCAATGGCACCGAGGGTGCAGTAGGTCTAATGAGATGGATAGAAAAGATGGAGTCGGTGATTGATATTAGTGAATGCACCGCTGACTGCATGGTGAAGTATTCTACATGCATGCTCACTGATAAAGCTTTAACTTGGTGGAATACTCAAATGAAGACTTTGGGGAGAGAGACAGCGTACGAATTGTCTTGGGAAGACTTGAAAAACATGATGATTGAGGAATACTGTCCTCGAAACGAATTGCAAAAGATTGAAACTGAGATGTGGAACCTACAGATGATAGGAGATGATGTGGCAGGATACACCGACCGTTTCAATGAATTGGCAATTCTAATACCGCATATGGTCACACCAGAACATAAGCGCGTTGAGAGGTATCTGTGGGGCCTTGCGCCTCAAATTCGTAGCATGGTAACATCATCTAATCCAATAGATGCCAAGAGTGCTACAACTTTAGCATTCAAGCTAAGGGATGATGCGGTACGTAATGAATTGTTTGTGAAGAAGGAGAACGAGGAAGGTAGATCTGGGGAGAAAAGAAAGTGGATGGGAAATTCAAGTAACAAGTCTGAGAAACAAGGGTTTAAGAAACAAGGAACTATGAAAGCTTTTGCAGCCAACACAGTGGAAAGAAAGGAGTATGATAGGGGCCTACCGAGATGTAAGAGGTGTGGAAATCATCATGCCGGTGTGTGTATCAAGTGTGGAAAATGCGACAAGTTTGGTCACACCACTCAAGCTTGTCGAACTAACAACCGAATGGGGAGAATTAAACCGGGATGTTTCATATGTGGTGACCTGAAACACTTCAAGAAGGATTGTCCCAAGTGGAAGAATCAGAACAAATCTCAGGCACCAGGGAGGGCATTTGTGATGGGTGCAAGGGACGCACGCCAGGACCCGAACATTTTCACTGGTACGTTCCCGATAAATAATCACTATGCCTCTGTACTTTTTGATTCGGGTGCGGATATGAGCTTTGTGTCGAATGATTTTAAATCCTTACTCGGTATTAAGGACAGCAAACTAGATCAAAGTTATACAATTGAATTAGCAAATGGGAAATTAATAGAAACCGAAGAGGTCATTAGGGGTTGTACATTATGCTTAGAAAACCATACATTCAGTATAGACCTTCTACCCGTCGAACTAGGGAGTTTTGATATTGTTATTGGCATGGATTGGTTATCAAATAATCGTGCCGAGATCATATGCTTCGAGAAGATTGTACGTATCCCACTACCAAGCGGAAAAATTCTTTCAATTCAAGGCGAAAGGTGTAGAACGATATTAAAGTCGATAAACTGCATGAAAGCTCATAAATATCTACGCAAGGGTTATTGTGCATTCCTGGCTCACATCGTCGAGAAGAAACCCGAAGAAACGTCGACTTGAGGACATACCAATCGTCAGAGATTACTCGGAGGTATTTCCCGAGGACTTACCAGGATTACCATCATCAAGACAAATCGAGTTCCGGATCGACCTAGTACAGGAGCCGCACCAGTTGCGCGATCGCCGTATCGTCTAGCCCCTTCCGAGATGCAGGAACTGTCGAGCCAACTACAAGAATTACTTGACAAAGGTTTCATAAGACCGAGTTTCTCACCATGGGGAGCTCCGGTCCTATTTATAAAGAAAAAGGATGGAACATTTAGAATGTGCATTGATTATCGGGAATTAAACAAACTGACAATCAAAAATCGGTATCCTCTTCCTCGAATAGACGATTTGTTTGATCAACTTCAAGGTTCCAGTTTCTATTCAAAAATTGATCTACGATCAGGGTATCATCAACTAAAAATTCAGGAAGAAGATATACCAAAAACGGCTTTTAGGACTCGTTACGGTCACTACGAGTTCCTAGTTATGCCATTTGGCTTGACTAATGCACCGGCCGTCTTCATGGATCTCATGAACCGCGTGTGCAAGCCGTACTTGGATAAATTCATGATTGTGTTTATCGATGACATATTGATATATTCACGAACCAAGGAGGAACATGAACATCATTTGAAATTAATCTTGGAACTACTCAGGAATGAGAAGCTTTATGCTAAATTCTCTAAGTGTGAGTTTTGGATCCGATAGGTTCACTTTCTCAGACACGTCATCAATAAGAATGGTATCCATGTGGATCCATCCAAGATTGAAGCTATCAAAAACTGGGAAGCACCAAGAACTCCGACTGAGGTGCGTCAATTTATGGGTTTGGCAGGATATTACAGGCGATTTATCGAGAATTTTTCAAAGATAGCCTTGCCTTTGACCACGTTAACTCAGAAGGACAAAAAGTTCGATTGGACTGATAAACAAGAATCAGCCTTTCAATTGCTGAAGCAAAAACTTTGCAGTGCACCAATCCTATCCCTTCCCGAAGGATCTGAAAATTTCATCGTGTACTGCGACGCATCACACCAAGGTCTGGGATGTGTATTGATGCAGAGAGAAAAAGTCATAGCATATGCATCCAGACAGCTAAAAGTACATGAGAAAAATTATACGACTCACGATCTGGAATTGGGTGCTGTCGTGTTTGCACTCAAGATTTGGAGACATTACTTATACGGTACAAAATGTACTATCTTTACAGACCACAAGAGCCTCCAGCACATCTTTAATCAGAAAGAACTCAACATGAGGCAACGTCGTCGGGTAGAACTACTGAATGATTACGACTGTGATATCAAGTATCACCCTGGTAAGGCAAACGTCGTAGCAGATGCCTTGAGTCGTAAGGAACGGGTTAAAACACTCCGTGTTCGTGCCCTAGAATTGACAATTCATACGAGTCTCACGACTCAAATCCGGATGGCACAACAAGAGGCAATCAAAGAAGAAAACATTCAGAGTGAAGCTTTACGAGGAATGATAAAGCAGTTGGAACCAAAGTCAGATGACACTTTATACTTCATGAATAGAATTTGGGTGCCATGTTTTGGTAACATACGGGAGTTGGTTATGGACGAAGCCCACAAGATCAGGTACTCCATTCACCCAGGTTCGGATAAAATGTATAAGGATCTGAAAGAACTCTACTGGTGGCCGAACATGAAAGGAGAAATTGCTATTTATGTCGGTAAATGCTTGACATGTTCAAAGGTAAAGGCAGAACATCAGAAACCGTCGGGATTGTTACAACAACCCGAGATACCTCAATGGAAATGGGAACAGATTTCCATGGATTTCATCACAAAGTTACCCAAGACGTCGAGCGGGTATGACACTATATGGGTAATCGTCGATCGTTTGACGAAATCAGCTCATTTTCTACCCATCAAAGAGACGGATAAAACCGAGAAACTTGCAAGGCTTTATATTAAGGAAATTGTGGCTAGGCATGGAGTGCCAATTTCTATTATCTCTGATAGAGACAGCAGATTCGTGTCTAGAATCTGGAAATCCTTACAAGAAGCCATGGGCACACGTCTTGATATGAGCACGGCATATCACCCACAAACAGATGGTCAAAGTGAAAGGACAATTCAAACCTTAGAGGATATACTCCGTGCGTGTGCAATTGACTTCGGTGGAAATTGGGATACTCATTTGCCACTAGCTGAATTTTCATACAATAATAGTTACCACACCAGCATCAAAGCCGCTCCGTTTGAGGCTTTGTATGGTCGAAAATGTCGTTCACCACTATGTTGGGCAGAAGTTGGTGACAAGCATTTAACCGGTCCTGAAGTTATTCAAGAGACCACAGACAAGATTTTCAAAATCAAGGATCGTCTGAAGGCCGCCCGTGACAGGCAAAAGAGCTACGCGGATAACAGACGAAGACCTTTAGAATTCCAAGTGGGCGACAAAGTCATGTTAAAGGTCTCACCTTGGAAAGGAGTTGCAAGATTTGGCAACCGTGGCAAGCTTAACCCTAGGTACGTTGGACCGTTTCAAATATTGGCTAGGGTTGGCCCTGTAGCTTACAAGCTCAAGTTGCCACAAGAACTAAGCAATATACATGATACATTTCATGTGTCAAATTTCAAGAAGTGCTTATCAGACGACACACTAATTATACCGCCTGATGAGATTCACATAGACGACAAGTTGCACTTCATTGAGGAACCTATGGAAGTCACAGATTGGAAGGTTCAGAGAACAAGGCACAGCCGTGTTAAGTAGGTCAAGGTACGTTGGAATTCAAAGCGCGGCCCCGAGTAAACGTGGGAGCGGGAAGATAGAATGAAATCCAAGTACCCGTCCTTGTTTACAAACACTCCAAGTCAGAATGACAAGAACTGAATTTCGGGACGAAATTCTCTGTAACATGGGGAGAATGTGACACCCAGCATTTCAGGTCAATATCCACATTACATAAACGCACGTTCATATTTATTATTTCCTGATATTTTATTTTGACTAAGTAAAGTCAAGAAGGCTAGCAAATGAGTTATTCCAAAGTCTAGTAAATCTTAAAGAATTACTAGAAAAAGTAAGCAGAATAACCCGACTTAATACGAACGTTAATGGTTAAACTAAATAACCAGAAAAATATATATATATATATATTACACAAAATTTACGTTGAACCAAGATGTTAATAATTTCTTCAACGAGCCATAAAATGGTTAAAAATTTTAATACCGTGAAGAATCGAAACCGAATTAAATTTCCATTTGGAACTCTAATTGATACTAATACCATTAATAAATTAATACTTAAAATTGGTTATCATTAACCCCAAACTATTTTCTTGACTTTCTCGGCCGAGAGTCAGGGGAGCCATTCTCCCACTTGCAAATTCACTCAAATTTCCGATAAAAACCATACCTCCTCAGTACCAAATCTCTCAATCCCTTTCAAACCTTCTCATTTTCTTACGACAAATTCCCAATTCTCCTTCATCTCGAAGTCCAGTTTTAAAGCGAAAATCACCATAATTCAGTGTCATAAGGAGAGTTTCAAGTGTTCCTGAAGAGAGTTTAGCAAAAGATTCAAGACCGTTTCTCTGTTTCTCTCAAAATCACCATTTCTGTTTAGAGGTAAAAACTCGATACCATCCATTTCATTTTCTTTAAAACCGTAGCTAAACATACAACTTATTGGAACGCAAGTAAGATAACAAGAAAAGTATGTCAAATTCAAGATTTAAAACATAAAAATATGCAGGACTGATTCTGTCAATCAAAGTTCAGTAATCGAAACTAGGAGTTTCGATACCTGTTGAGTCGAAACTAGGAGTTTCGATACGAGTTGTTCAATCGAAACTAGTTGTTCAATCGAAACTAGGAGTTTCGATACCAGTTCTTCAATCGAAACTAGGAGTTTCGATACCAGTTGTTCAATCGAAACTAGGAGTTTCGATATCTATTTACTCAATCGAAACTAGGAGTTTCGATACCTGTGTACAATCAAAACTAGGTAGTTTTGATAACTAGGTAGTTTCGATACCTGTTTTGCTCAGTCGAAACTGGAAAGTTTCGACATCTGTTCTGTTCAATCGAAACAAAGAAAGTTTCGATACCTATTCATCAGCCCTTGGGGCGGTAACTCAGAACTATTTTTATAACGAAACAAGTGTTGGGAAAAACTAAAAAGATAATTTAAACAAAAGCAATCAGATCTGCTAAGTCGGGTGAACAATTTGCGTTTAAGACGGGTAGTCTTAACGTGTATGCTATCCTTGTGTAATTAGGATACGGATAGGCGAGTCTGCTGATTATTCAAATATTTGCTAGCATTCATACTGTCGAGGTGAGTTTCACTAATCCCCCTTTTTCTAAGTTTTTGAAATGATTTGGGGTGGAAACATACTTGTAAAGAATTTTCGTATGTAAATGAATGAAACTAATGATCTGACCGTATGTATGTATTGAGAGAACAATAAAGCGCTTAAAGTCCTCGGAATAAATTAGTAACCATTAGCTATGGACTTAGCCCGGGATTATATGAATAGTACTATTGGGGGTGACGCTCCCGGTCATGGTTAGTCGCGCTAACCAGGGGTCAAAATGGCCGAATGACCGCATATTGTCCTACTCGCAGAAAGGCGAGGGGAGGCACAGAATGTTGGGGTTTGGTTACGGTCTCGTACATTACATACTATTTTGTATTCCTTGCAAGCTTACAAATGGGGTCAATAGATCGGATTAGTAATCATATTCATTGGTAATACATGCAAAAAGAGTTCTGATCCGGGTAAAGTGATCAGGTTTTAATCAAAAGAGTTCTGATCAGGTTAAAGTGATCAGGTTTTACACAAAAGAGTTCTGATCAGGCTAAAGTGATCAGGTTTTAAACAAAAGAGTTCTGATCCGGGTAAAGTGATCAGGTTTTAAAGTAAAGAGTTCTGATCAGGCTAAAGTGATCAGGTTTAAACAAAAGAGTTCTGATCAGGTTAAAGTGATCAGGTTTAACAAAGAGTTTTGATCGGTAAATGATCAGATTTAAACATTGGGTTTATGATAACTCTTTATAATAACTTGTGAACTCACCAACCTCGTGTTGACATTTTTAAGTATGTTTTCAGGAAATTGAACGTGGCCATCAGGTTAGCAATGTAGGATACATTCATGCACGTCGATACGGCTTTTTGGGAGGATTTCTCTTGTATAACTCATGGTCTTGAGTCATATTTGCGAAATCTTAAACTTTTATAAACTCAATTTGATACTTTGTGATGTAAATATTTTAAACTCGATTATGTATCCAATTACATGTATGTGTTTGCGATAATCATATGCTTTGGAAACCAATGAACGTCGTGCCTCGCGTTTCCGCCTTGGCGGGGTGTGACAAGTGCGCAGGACCTGCTCCGTGCGCACTTAGCAAGTGCGCACGACCTGTTATTCACGAAAAACCCTAACTTTCGCATTCGGGTCTGATCATGTCAAGATCCCGAACATATTGCATTCAAAACGTTCGTTTTCCATTAAGGAACTCAAATCCATGATTATTTTTCAGTTTCATCCGTTCAAACCTTACCTTTTCACCCAAAACCCGAAAAATTCAAAAACGAACTAAAAATCAGATTTAGGTCGGATCGTTACCTGAATTGAGTTTCTGATCCGGAGGTTCTTCTCACGAGTTATGGAGTAACACTTTGCTGAAGTCTCGGTTCGTTCCGCCAACTTTCTCTCTCTACGGTTTCTCTCTCTAAAAGTTGCAAATGAGAGAAAAAGGGGTGGCATAGGCTATTTATAGCCCGCTGACCCATCCGACCCGACTCGTCATGCCTCGTTCGTTTATTCCGTTATTATAACTGTCGTTTTATTTTTGGGATGTTACAACGTCAAACCCCGAGTAGTTTTCATAGGTAGGGTGAATAGTCATGCCTTGTGTATGATGTACTTAGTCAATTGCAACAATGTAAACGATCTAATTCCGTGTATAATGTAAACACTCATGTTTTCTATATGATCTAGTGTTAGGCATGTTGTAAGCAAATAGGTTTCATGTATAGTGTGAACAATTTGGTATCATGTATAAGCAAATATGTATAATGTGATGGCTCTAGGATTATGTATTTTATGAATGTGTATTGAGTCTCATGCGTATCGGAAACTATCGGATTTTGTAGGAGATCGGGTGTGTTACTTGGTGTTCATGCACAATGTGGGTAGGTGAGTTTTAACTTTTAAATTCTTTAGTGCTTATATGGACGGCTAATGGCGAAACGATTCACTTTCTGAAGTTGCCTAGCAAGCTCAAGTTTATAGGGACAAACCGTGGTAGGTGTAAATAGTTCCGACAATGACAAAAATAACATAAAGGATTACAATGCATAATTTATTCCAGACTAGATCCCTATTCGACTCCATCTTGCACTAGCTTCAATTGGTTTCATCTACTGCCTCGGCATTGACTTGAGTTTCGTTAGTGTTTATGTTGAAGGCACGCCCACGAGCACTACCTTGGTATGCATTGGCTATCCTTGGGCATTGGTTTTTGAAGTGGTTTGGATTACCACATTCATAACAAGCACGCCCATTAGTAATGGCTGGTACAACTTGATTGGCAACTTGGTGATTGGCTCGGTTCCCTTGGTGGGTTTGACTAACATGTGATCTGGATTGGCAAGTGTTCGCTACATGACCATACCTTCCACAATTGGCACATAGACGGCATGGCATGTTTGGGAAGTGGTGATAGTTGCACGTGTTGCACAGAGGATTGTTGCCCGCATATGGTTTCTTATTATGGTTTTGGGCTAGGGAAGCTATTTGGTTTATTGGTACAACAGGGGGTAATGACAGCAAAGTTACGTTTCTTATTGAAGTGAAGAGGTTTGGGTTTGTCCTCCTTAGAAGGTTCAGAAGGGGCTATTGAGTCAGTGACTTTCTTTGTGCCTTTCCTTGTTAGTGTACCCGCCTTCACATGGTTATCGGTTAATGTGGCAGCTAAGCGGATAGCGTCTTCAAGAGTGGCTGGATTTCTTCCTAGGACTGTATCTTGGATTTTCATGGGTAGACCACAGATGTACTTCTCAATACCCCGAGTCAGTGGAGTAACCATGTGGGGTACCAGAAGACTTAACTCATGGAAACGAGTTGTGTAAGCTAAATTTTCACCACTGTCTTGGGTAAGATCCCAAAACTCAGCCTCCAACTTCTTCATTTCATTACGAGGACAGAATTCCTCGGTCATGAGTCTCTTAACTTCATCCCATGGCAAGGCCATGGTCACATCCACACCCCGGTTGCTCTTCTCACCATTCCACCAAGTGAGCGCCCGTTTCTGAAAGACGCTGGTGGCATAGCGAACCCGGAGATGGTCAGGGCAATCACTGTTGAGAAAAGTTCTTTCAATGCTTTCAAAGCATTGAAGGAGGCCCGTAGCCCCTTCGGTACCATAGAACTTGACGGGGTTGCATGAGTTAAAGTGTTTGAAAGTGCATTGGGGTGGGTTGGCACCACTACCACCATTAGTTCCATTGGTACCACTAATGGCTCCATTAGCTTGGGTGAGTTGAGTTACAAGTTGTGCAAGGATAGCAGCAATGTCGGTGTTGTTGTTGGTCACGGTAGCACGACGGGGAGGCATTCTATAGATTTGTACAAGACAAGAAGAGATGTAAGAACTTATGAAAGTTGATTGAATTTAAAAGGGAACAAGATAATAGATAAAGTAGTAAATCATAGTTTGGGTTGTACTCGAATAGTGACATAATTACTTGAATACTATGACATATTAAGGTTAATTAAACTCATATAACTTTCAAGGAGACATGCTTTAGCCTATAAGTAAACACTCATCCCGGGAATTCCCAGGAAAGCATACGGATCCCTCGGTTGATTCGGATTTATATAAAATGCTTTCCTAGACAGAAATCCCAGAATACAGGTGTCACTCTTCCAGATTGCACATGTCCTCTACTAGTTAACAAAGTTTAAAACCCTAACGAGGTGTAAAAATAAGTTTTATGACGTCCCACATGCTATGATGATGATGATTTTAGAGAAGTAGGTAAGAAAGTTATGAGGCTTAGGGTATGGGTAAGGATATTATTGTTTTTAATTTATTATTTAGGTGAAACCTAATAAGTCACATAATATATTAAACATGTAGCACATAGCATGTAACATATCATATATTCATAAAGCATGGCATAAATGGGTGTCCTAAGGTTATAGTCTAGGTTAAAAGTGTCTAATAACCTAATTCTCTATAACCAAGGCTCTGATACCAATCTGTCACACCCCAACCGACGGCGGAAACGTCGGGGTGGGACATGTAGACTGTTCATAAGCTCATGGTTTGCTAAAGTTGAAATAATTAAACAGTAAATTTTCATTTCATAACTCAAGTAATCATTTACATCATTTACAAGACTTTAAGAATACATGAATCTCCGTATTAAAATTTAAGACTAGGTCCTCAACCCTAAGTGATGTAGCTTGAATCATAACTCAAACAACTGTACCTGAAACATGATAAAATGAGAGGGTCAACTATGAACTTGAATTAACATTGAGCATCATGTCTAAAGTAGAGTCTAGGGTTTCAATAGGAGTGAGTGTAGGGACTTGTGTTATATCATGTGAAGGATGGGTTTGTGTTTGTAGTTGAATGGGAGTTTGTAAGTTCAAAGTAAGTTTGAAAAATAATAATTGTTTTAGGGTTTAAGTTTAATAATCTAAGTAAATAAACTCCTTTATTTATTTATTTAAAATAGTGAGTCTTTAAAAAGTAATGTGAGTTTATATTTACAAACTAAATAAATAAATTTATTTTATTTATTTATAATGATGTATCAAAATATAGGATAAATATATATTATTACAAATTAAAACCCTAAAGGAATTTGTCAAAGTAAAAAGATATTTAATAAATAAATTTATTTATTATTAGAGTAGTATGTTCTAAAAAAAATAAGGAATGTAAATGTATTTGTTAATATATATTAGGAAAAGTTTTATTTATTTAAATATGGTTTAAACTCTAATATATAACTCTAATATATATATATATATATATATATATATATATAGTTTAATAGCAAAAACAAATGATTTATAAACTTTGTCTCATGAGAATGTATTTTTATAAAATCTTGTCACAATATTTATAAAAGTAGGTAATTAAATACTTTGTTTTGCAATTGAATAATTGGATTTAAAATATATTTTTAAATGATTATAATGAGATTTCATACAATTTAAAATTTTAAAATAATAGTTTTATGTTAAAATTTGCAAACTATTGTTTTAATCAGATCTAAATAATGTTGAGTTTATAAAATAATTTTTTACAAAAAAATTGGAGTTGTAGAAGATGGTTTTAAAAATATTTGGGGCTTGCCCGGTTCGAACCCGGGTCTGTCCGGTGGAAGCACCAAGTGTTAACCACTGGACCAGGGATGCATTCCTGATAAGGAGTCGGTTAGAATTTGCTTTAACACTTAATTGTAGAGGAGTCGGGCCTGGTACTATCATTAAGTAAAAAGGGATGCTGTGTATGGGTTTCGAACCCACGCCACCTGGTTCGGCGGTGCAGTTGCTTACCGGCCGGACCAGGTGGTTTCACTGGTATAAACATGGAACTTAAGAGATTAAATACGTTAAATGAACCAAATTAGAAAACAAAACCCAATTCACATCCGTATGAACAAATCTTGAATTCCCGGTGAATTTGAGTTCGATGCCCTCTGTCATATGAAATTGACAGAGGGCTTTCGATCACTGAGATAATACGAGTCTAATGCCATAAATCTTACCTGAAATGGTTGGGTATTGAGGGCCGAAGACTAGCGAGACAAAAAGGATGTTGTTGGTGTTTGATCTCGATCCAGAGGTGAAGTGGGATGTGTTTCTGGGTTCAGAGAGTTTGTATGTGGTTATGCGCAGGTGTGAGAATGAAATAATTCGATTGATTTCATCTTGAAGGCTCGATTGGTTTGGTCTCGCATATGACGACTGTTAGGCACCAATTACGCGTGAATTTGAATGCATGATGATGAATCGAGTCATGTTTTGGGACTGAATACACACGAAATAAATAAGGCGTGATTTACGGGCTCTAAAACGCGTTGAATCGTCTGATTTGGGAATGATTTGGGCTTGGTTTGACCTCGAGAAGTCAAACTGTTACATTTTGAATTAAGCCGCGTAATTGTTTGAATTGGGATGTCACCAGCGCTTGAAACGAGTCGTTAAACAATTAAGTAATTGTGGAAAGTCCAAATCGACTCGGATTGATCGAAATCAGTCTCGTATTACAAAAAATTTCAGACGGTTTGACTTTTAAAGTCAATATAGGTAAAGATCAAAGGATGGGGTCAAAATTGGAGGTTATGGGGTTCAACTTAAAGCGTGGGGGTTCAAGTTGGGAGTTTAAGTGTTTAAGGGGGGGTTCAAACTAATGTATTTAAATTGAAATTATATATATATATATATATATATATATATATGATTTGATTTTTTTTTTGTTTGAAATTAAAACACTTATAAAACCAATTATATTATACATTTTAAAATGGTTTAAAAATGTTAAACGGGTATATTTTTGTATAAAACTAAACCAACATAATTACGCGGTTTAATACATAAATTTTCAAATATATAGATGTATTTGCATACCTAATTTTATACATAACCGTACATACATGTGTCTTAGGGAAATATTTTATGATGCAGGGTTTGAAAACGAATTAAATTAATATGTGTGTGAAAATAATAAGTGATGTGACTTGGCGAGTTTGAACAAGTGCTAGAATGTTTGTGTTAACTATTTTCTTACAAGAGAAATAAAATGGTCTGAAAAATCATGGATGTTACAAGTTGCACGATCACCATATCGTTTAGCACCTTTTGAGATGCAAGAATTATCAAACCAACTGCAAGAGTTACTTGATAAAGGTTTCATAAGACCGATTTTTTCACCTTGGGGAGCTCCGGTCTTATTTGTGAAGAAAAAGGATGGAACCTTTAGAATGTGTATCGATTACTGGGAATTGAACAAGCTTACAATTAAGAACCGGTATCCTCTTCCTCGAATAGACGACCTATTCGATCAACTTCAAGGTTCAAGTTTCTATTCTAAGATTGATCTACGATCAGGATACCATCAACTAAGAGTCCAGGAGGATGATATACCAAAGACAGCTTTTAGGACTCGTTATGGTCATTACGAATTCCTAGTCATGCCATTTGGGTTGACTAATGCACCGGCAGTTTTCATGGATCTCATGAATCGTGTGTGCAAACCATACCTGGATAAATTCGTGATTGTATTTATCGATGACATATTGATATATTCACGAACAAGGAAGAACATGAACATCACTTGAAGCTAATCTTGGAACTACTTAGGAATGAGAAGTTATATGCAAAATTCTCTAAGTGTGAGTTTTGGATTCGAGAGGTTCACTTTCTCGGGTATGTCATCAATAAGAAGGGTATTCATGTAGACCCATCCAAGATTGAAGCTATCAAAAACTGGGAAGCACCAAGAACCCCAACTGAGGTGCATCAATTTCTGGGATTGGCAGGTTATTACAGGCGATTCATCGAGAACTTTTCAAAAATAGCCCTACCCTTGATGACGTTAACACAAAAAGACAAAAAGTTTGATTGGACCGATAAACAAGAGTCAGCTTTTCAATTATTAAAGCAGAAGCTTTGCAGTGCGTCAATCCTCTCACTTCCTGAAGGAACTGATGATTTCATCGTGTACTGCGACGCATCACACCAAGGTATGGGATGTGTACTGATGCAGAGAGAAAAAGTCATAGCATATGCATCCATACAGCTGAAGGTCTATGAGAAAAATTATACTACTCATGATTTAGAATTGGGTGCTGTTGTGTTTGCACTCAAAATTTGGAGACATTACCTCTATGGTACAATATGCACTACCTTTACCGACCACAAGAGTCTCCAGCACATCTTTAATTAGAAAGAACTCAACATGAGGCAACGCCGTTGGGTAGAACTGCTAAATGATTACGACTGCGTGATCAAGTACCACCCTGGGAAAGCGAATGTCGTAGCAGACGCCTTGAGTCCTAAGGAGTGAGTTAAAACTCTTCGTGTTCATGCCCTAGGACTAACAATACATACGAGTCTCACGACTCAAATCCGGATGACACAACAGGAGGCAGTCAAAGAAGAGAATGTTAAATATGAGGCATTACGGGGAATGATAAAACAAATGGAACCAAAGTCAGATAATACTTTATACTTCATGAATAGAATTTGGGTGCCACTTCTTGGTAATTTATGGGAGTTGGTTATGGACGAAGCCCATAAGTCTAGGTACTCCATTCACCCAGGTTCGGATAAGATGTATAAGGATCTGAAAGAACACTATTGGTAGCCAAACATGAAAGGAGATATTGCTATCTATGTTGGCAAATGTCTGACGTGTTCAAAAGTAAAAGCAGAATATCAGAAACCGTCAGGATTATTACAACAACCCGAGATTCCTCAATGGAAATGGGAACAAATCTCCATGGATTTCATTACAAAGTTACCCAAGACTTCAAGCGGGTACGATACTGTATTGGTAATCGTCGATCGTTTGACAAAGTCAGCACATTTCCTACCTATCAAAGAGACGGATAAAACCGAGAAGCTCGCAAGGCTATATATTAAGGAAATTGTAGCCAGACATGGAGTGCCAAGCTCTATTATCTCTGATAGAGATAGTAGATTCGTGTCTAGAATCTGGCAATCCTTACAAGAAGCCTTAGGCTCACGTCTTGACATGAGCACAGCATATCACCCTCAAACAGATGGTCAAAGTGAAAGGACCATTCAGACTTTAGAATATATGCTTCATGCGTGTGCAATTGATTTCGGACTACCATTGGCTGAGTTTTCGAACAATAATAGTTACCATACCAGCATAAAAGCCGCTCCATTCGAGGCTTTGTATGGTCGTAAATGTCGTTCACCGCTATGTTGGGCGGAGGTTGGCGACAAGCACTTAACTGGTCCTGAGGTTATTCAAGAGACCACAGACAAGATTTTCAAAATAAAGGTTTGTCTGAAGGCCGCTCGTGACAGACAAAAGAGTTACGCGGATAACAGACGAAGATCTTTAGAATTCCAAGTGGGAGACAAAGTCATGTTAAAGGTCTCACCTTGGAGGGGAATTGCAAGATTTGGCAACCGTGGCAAGCTTAACCCTAGGTACATTGGACCATTTGAAATTCTGGCTAGGGTTGGCTCGGTAGCTTATAAACTCAAGTTGCCACAAGAGCTAAGCAATATACATGATACATTTCATGTGTCTAATCTCAAGAAGTGTTTATCAGACGAGACGTTAATTATACCGCCTGATGAGGTTTACATAGACGACAAGTTGCACTTCGTTGAAGAACCAATTGAAGTCGCAGATTGGAAGGTTCAGAGAACAAGGCTAGCCGTGTTAAGCTGGTCAAGGTACGTTGGAATTCTAAGCGCGACCCCGAGAATACGTGGGAGCGGGAAGATAAAATGAAAGCCAAGTACCCGTCCTTGTTCACGAACGCTCCAAGTCAAGATGACAAGAACTGAATTTCGGGACGAAATTCTCTTTAACATGGGGAGAATGTGACACCCATCATCTCAGGTCAATATCCATATTACATAAATGCACGTTCATAAAATATATTTCCTGAATTTTATTTTGACTAAGTAAAGTCAAGGAGTCTAGCAAAGAAACTTATTTCATGATTAGTAATTATTATAGAATTACTAGAAAAAGATACGCAGTTATAACCCGCAAAATACAGTCGTTGGTGATTAAAAAGAATATTATTCCAGAAAAGTTTAGAGTCATGTTTGAATATAAAAAAAATAAATAAATAAATATCGGTGACTAATCTTTTATAAAAAGTTGGCACATAAATAATTGTTACATGACTCTAAGTTATTTATGTGTATGAATGTATAATATAGTATAGTAGTGACTATGTCGGGTTAACTGGTAAACAATTGAAACTAGACAAACCACATAAAATCATACAAGTAATGAACCGTTTAAAAGTTTTTACACTGAGTATTAAATCACGCAATCACCTAGAGGAGTTATACCACCAAAATAACCCACTTATGTAACACCCTAGGCGAATCCCACATCGACCGTGCACAAGAGAGATCCTTGGTTCATAAGAAATGTTCGGCCTCTTAAATCAACAACGCGTTTTGGGGCTTAATGTATTGGATGAGAGGAGAACTCCACAGTTAAGCGTGCTCGGGTGGCAGTAATCCAGGGATGGGTGACCCCCTGGGAAGTTTTCACCCGGGCAACCAAAAACAAATCCGTGAGCTCTTAGTGGGCAAAGAAGACAATATTGTTGGTATGAGGGGAGGATATTACAAATGGTATCAGAGCCACTCTTGTGTCGTTTGGGATGGTGGGGCAAACCTCAGCGATCACGGTTGAGTCCCCGGGGGTGTTCAGGAGGACACCTTAGGCGAATCCCACATCCCTGAATTGGATGGTGGGGCAAACCTCATCGAGGACGATGAGTCCAAAAGGGGGGGTGATTGTAACACCCTAGGCGAATCCCACATCGGCCGTGCACAAGAGAGATCCTTGGTTCATAAGAAATGTCCTGCCTCTTAAATCAACAACGCGTTTTGGGGCTTAATGTAGTGGATGAGAGGAGAACTCCATAGTTAAGCGTGCTCGGGTGGGAGTAATCCAGGGATTGGTGACCCCCTGGGAAGTTTTCACCCGGGCAACCAAAAACAAATCCGTGAGCTCTTAGTGGGCAAAGCGGACAATATTGTTGGTATGAGGGGAGGATGTTACAAATGATATCAGAGACACTCTTGTGTCGTTCGGGATGGTGGGGTAAACCTCAGCGATCACGGTTGAGTCCCCGGGGGTGTTCAGAAGGACACCTTTGGCGAATCCCACATCCCTGAATTGGATGGTGGGGCAAACCTCATCGAGGACGATGAGTCCAAAAGGGGGGGTGATTGTAACACCCTAGGCGAATCCCACATCGGCCGTGCACAAGAGAGATCCTTGGTTCATAAGAAATGTCCTGCCTCTTAAATCAACAACGTGTTTTGGGGCTTAATGTAGTGGATGAGAGGAGAACTCCATAGTTAAGCGTGCTCGGGTGGGAGTAATCCAGGGATGGGTGACCCCCCGGGAAGTTTTCACCCGGGCAACCAAAAACAAATCTGTGAGCTCTTAGTGGGCAAAGCGGACAATATTGTTGGTATGAGGGGAGGATGTTACATAACGGTTGTCCACGACATGCAGGGTTCCTTCGGGGACACAGAGACGCGTAAAGAAATATACAGATTTTAGATAGTAATGTATGACTTAAATGAATGTTATATGTTTTAAACAAATGATCCGTTCAATGTGTTTAAATGTTTGAAGGTTTACGAATAAAAGGCCCTGTTTTCTTATACGTAATGTTAAACCCTAACGAATGTTTGAATGATGAACCATTTCTTAAATCGAACAAAAACTAGAACTCACCAGCGTAGCTGACTTTTTAGTATGCACATTCAGGTTAAGGCAGGTATGGATGATGGACGGTGATGCTTGGCAAGCGAGAAGAGTTACCCGGTTGATCATGAAGACTGGCATCCCGTTATGAGTAGATTAAGATATGTTTATGTAATAGACTATGTTACGCTTCCGCATGTTAAACGATGTAATGACTATGTTTTAATGAAATTTTCCGCTGCGTTATTTGATGATCAAGTTTAAGAACTGTTTGTGAATGAGTAAATCCAACAAGTGAGGCCTCCCGGGTTTGGGGCCTTACAACTAGTATTAAATGTGTTAGTGGAGAGGGGCTAGACCCTCTTTTTTGGCCAAGAGGGTGTGAGTGGGGGGTTGGGTGTTGTCTAATCTACTAATGACAAGATAAGTTGTAACATCCTCCCCTCATACCAACAATATTGTCCGCTTTGCCCACTAAGAGCTCACGGATTTGTTTTTGGTTGCCCTGGTGAAAACTTACTGGGGGTCACCCATCCCTGGATTACTCGCACCCGAGCACGCTTAACTGTGGAGTTCTCCTCTCATCCACTACATTAAGCCCCAAAACGCGTTGTTGATTTATGAGGCAGGACATTTCTTATGAACCAAGGATCTCTCTTGTGCACGGCCGATGTGGGATTCGCCTAGGGTGTTACAACTACCCCCCCTTTTGGACTCATCGTCCTCGATGAGGTTTGCCCCACCATCCAATTCAGGTATGTGGGATTCGCCTAAGGTGTCCTCCTGAACACCCCCGAGGACTCAACCGTGATCGCTGAGGTTTGCCCCACCATCCCAAACGACACAAGAGTGGCTCTGAAACCATTTGTAACATCCGGCCCCTCATACCAACAATATTGTCCGCTTTGCCCACTAAGAGCTCACGGATTTGTTTTTGGTTGCCCGGGTGAAAACTTCCCAGGGGGTCACCCATCCCTGGATTACTCCCACCCGAGCACGCTTAACTGTGGAGTTCTCCTCTCATCCACTACATTAAGCCCCAAAACGCGTTGTTGATTTTGGAGGCAGGACATTTCTTATGAACCAAGGATCTCTCTTGTGCACGGCCGATGTGGGATTCGCCTAGGGTGTTACAATACACATCTTGCTTGATATCAATGGAGAAGCTCACGGGGGAGATCTATTCGGGTCGGAATCACGCTAGACGGAAGGGAGCGATGGGTATGATGGTGGGTTTTATAGTAAGCTTCGCGACGGCAGTGGTGAGCATAGATGATGTTAACGGCAGCTCAGGGAGGTGAGCATTACGGTGGTGACTGATGGTAAGCTTCACCGTGTCGACATTGGGCGTGCGAGCTGCCGCGATGGCTCCGGCAGCAGCTGAAGGCTCGTGTAAGGTGACCGGTTCATGGTGGCATAGCGACTAGCAGGTTATGGTGGTGATGTATGGCAGCTCCCCGATGGTAGTTTCTGGTGGCCGAAGGCGAACTAGGGTGACGAGTTAAGACAACGGTAGTTCACGGCGATTCTCTAGCGGATCGGTGTAGAAGATGGTGGTTCACGGTGGTTCATGGTGGTGATGGTAGTTTCGGTTAAAGGGAGTTCAAAATAGTAGTTTCGATGATGGAGTTCAAAATAGTAGTTTCGATGATGGAATTCACAAAGGTAGTTTTGGGTAGCGGTAGTTCGCGACAGTAGTTTTGGACAGTGACGGGGTTCACGATGGTGGTGGTTGATAGCAGTTTTGAAGTTCTATGATGAAGATGATGGTATAATGATGATAATGATACGATGATGATGGTCACATGAAGGTGGTTCATAATGGGTCTAGTTGTGGGTATTGTCGGAAAGAGCGGTTCGGGTCTCGGTTACATTACGGGTTCGTGTATGGAAGGTATATCTCTTAAACCTTAGAATGATAATTAGGAATATTATTTTAATATGAACATCGGATAGCAATGAGCTTATATAATAAATAATAACCGGCAAGATTATGATTATTTTTTGGTAAGGGTAACTTAATAAAAGTATAGAAAGATGGATCTTGATGCTAGAAGATAAAACCCGATTATTTCGGACTATTGGTTATGATTTGGTAATGGAAATAGACAAGTTATATTGTCGGATTTTAGATAAAAACAAACGAGACTCTGCCCAATTTTATTAGGATTAAAGAAGTATATATTTTAAATATGGACGTCCTCTTTAGGGATTGGGATTGGGATTGTTTGGGAAGGAAGACTGATGTATCGAAACTACCAAGTTTCGACATAAGCAACCTATCAAAACTACCAAGTTTCGACATAAGCAACCTATCGGAACTACCAAGTTTCGACATAAGCAACCTATCGAAACTATCAAGTTTCGATATAAACAAATCCATCGAAACTACTAGGTTCAAGCATAGTAATGTCTAGTGTCATCTAGGAGCACTACCTTACGTGTATGACTTTATTATACAGATTGTGAGTGACATTAGTGACGCTCAGTAACCAGCTAAGTGTATCTCAGAAACTACTCATCAGGTGAGTTCTATGTGCCCCCTTCTATGTTATGTGCAAACCTTATTAAATCTTTTTGGGGCTGAAATGTATACAATAAATGAATAAATGATATGAATGCTAATGTGATCATACATGATGTACTAATATATATGTTACATATATATGAGAATGAATTATGAACAAAGAATGAAACGTATGTTTACAAAGAATGAAGGAAAGAATGGCATAACGTAAATAAATGAAATCTTGCTTTATAATTATTTATATTGCATGTTATGAATGTATGTATACGTTATGGACGGTAACGAAGCTAATGGCTACTTCTGTAGACGGACGACCACATGACTATTTTGCAACCGGGAAAGAAACGTTCCTTCAAGCTAGGACGTATAAAAAGCAAAAAAAGGGCGGTCGAAGTAAATGCTAATATAGTATAACGGTTGCATAAACAATAGTTCGCGTGGGAAACGGATGCCTTATGGCAGACGGGCGAATATGACGGACTACGACAGTAGGACGGGTAAGACGGACGGCCGAAGGTTGGCCGGACCAAAGTTAAGGCGGACGGTTTCTAGGACCGGATGAGTAAACGGGCTACGACGGTAGCTCAAGGGCGTATGTCTTTGTGATATACGTACCGTAAGATGGGTTGATCACCCTTATGTGTATGACCAATGAATGTTAAGGAAAGAAAAGGTGAATACATATCTATGTAATCACATAAGAATAAAGAAAGAAAAGGTGAATACATACCTATGTAATCACATAAGAATGAAGAAAGAAAAGTAAAAGCTCTGAATACGTATTTGTAGAAATGTATGTATATAATTATGTATACTTATAAAGAAAAGAATGATCATAATTAATAGTTTTAAACTAGAACTCACCAGCGTTAGCTGACTTTTAGTATACATTTCAGGTACAGAAAGGAAGGGTCGTGCGAAGGCGTGAAAGTTACCCGGCACAAGACTGACATCCCATATTTGTAAATGTTAAGACAAATGTTATGTACTTAATTTTAAAAGACTTTCGCTGTTATGTCATGTCATGTTACGTTATGTAATGAATGAATTCGAATGTTTTAAATTTAAGCTCAGTGATTATGACTATGTTTATGAGTAAATCCAACAAGTGAGGTTACCCGGGAAAAGGGGCTTTAATTTGTAACATCCGGCCCCTCGTACCAACAATATTGTCCGCTTTGCCCACTAAGAGCTCACGGATTTGTTTTTGGTTGCCCGGGTGAAAACTTCCCAGGGGTCACCCATCCCTGGATTACTCCCACCCAAGCACGCTTAACTGTGGAGTTCTCCTCTCATCCACTACATTAATTCCCAAAACGCGTTGTTTTGGGTTTGACCCTATTCATACTTCACTTCCTTCCGTGTCAACTTAGTTAGTGGCAAGGCTATTCTTGAAAAGTCTTTAATAAACCTTCGATAGTAGCCCGCCAATCCCAGAAAACTTCGTATCTCTGTTGGTGTCTTTGGGATGTTCCATTCCTTTACTATCTCGATCTTTGCAGGATCCACCATGATGCCGTTTGGGTTTATTACATGACCTAGGAATTGGACTTCCCTAAGCCAGAACGTGCATTTGGAGAATTTTGCGTACAACTTTTCCTGCTTTAGCACCTCCAGAACCTCCCTTAGGTGACAGTGGTGATCACCCTCGCTTTTCGAATATACCAGTATGTTATCTATAAAAACTATCACTGATCGATCCAGCATGGGTCGACATACTCTATTAATCAAATCCATAAACGTTGCTGGTGCGTTGGTCAATCCGAAAGACATCACAAGAAACTCATAATGCCCATAACGCGTACGAAATGCGGTCTTTGGTACATCTTCTTCTCTTACTTTCAACTGATGGTAACCCGACCTAAGATCGATCTTTGAGAACCAACTCGCACCTTGCAGTTGATCAAAAAGGTCGTCTATTCTAGGCAGTGGGTATTTGTTCTTTACTGTTCTCTAGTTCAACTCACGGTAGTCAATGCACATGCGCATGCTGCCGTCTTTCTTCTTTACAAATAGTACCGGAGCGCCCCACGGTGAGATGCTCGGCCTAATAAATCCTTTTTCAGTTAGTTCCTCTAGTTGAGACATTAATTCTTTCATTTCTGACGGCGCCAATCGGTAGGGGGCTTTGGCAACGGGCTCAGCTCCTGGCAATAAGTCAACCTGAAATTCTATTTCCCGATCGGGTGGTAACCCAGGTAGATCCTTAGGGAATACTTTCAGAAAGTTGCACACCACGAGTACTTCCTTGAGTTCATTCATTTTCATTCTATCATCGATAACATATGCTAAATAAGCTTCGCAACGGCGCCTCATGTAACTTTCGGCCTTGATCATCGAGATGATGTTCGGCATCGTGCAATTCCAATCCCCATAAACCGTAATTGGACTGCCGCTAGGAGCTTTGAGGTGTATCCTCTTACGTTTACATATGATTTGAGCTTCGTTGGCAGCTAACCAATCCATACCCAATACTATATCGAATCCTCCTAAGGTGAGAAGGAATAATCTAGAAGGAAACTTATGGCCCTCTATTTCTATGATACAATCCTCTTTTACTTGGAATACTGTCGAATTTTTACCCACGACAGTTTGTACGCTAAGGGTCTTTACTATGGTGTTGATAGTGCAATCCAGTTTACGACAAATTGCATTTGATATGAAGCTTTTACTGGCACCAGAGTCAAATAAAATAGCAGCATTTTCATCATTTACTAGAAACGTACCTGACACAACATCAGGGTTTCCTCTTGCTTCTTCCTCAGTCAGTGCATAGGCTCGAGTCCTAGCCTACGGCTGTTCCTTTTCCCTCCTTTTTCCCGAACCAGATTGGCCGACCTTCCTGCAGTTCTTTGTCAGATGTCCAAAGAATCCACATACTTGACACTTGACGTTTCTTACACATTCTCGAGAGAAGTGCCCCGGCTTCCCGCACTTATAGCATGTGGTGGTGCCGATTTTACATTCGCCAAGATGTTGCCTTCCACATTTCTTGCATGTTTCATATTCATCCGACCTTGTCTTCTTAGTTTCAGTTGTTACGTTCCCTTTTCCGGTGCCTCTAGACGGGTTCTCCCACTTTCTCTTTTGGGTCTCTGTTGGTGGGTCCTCATTGGCATAATCGTCGTAGACGATTCCGCTCAGATTCACTACCGACTCGAAGGTCGAGGGTAGGTTGGCTTTCACATGGACACGGACCCTTTGAGGTAGGCCCTTCACATAATACTTGATCATTCGCTCCTCTGTCTCCAACAGGTGGGGTACCGGTTGAGCTAGCACATTGAACCTAGAAGTATACTGGCGGTGTGTCTTGTTGCCAGCCTTAAAGTTTAGGAATTCATTTTCCACTCGATCAATTTCATTCTGTGGACAGAACTTCTGAATTATTAGCTTCTTTAGGTCTTCCCATGTCATTCTTGCAAGAGCGTTTGGGGACTTTGTCCGCTGGATGTTCCTCCACCAACCTAGTGCTTCATTGGTGAAAGAATGAGCAACATATTTAACCGCCTGGTCCGGTCGACACTCGCTGATGTTGATTACAGCGTTCATCCTCTCAATCCATTCGAGTGTTGCCACTGAATCCTTGCTACCATCAAACTTGGGTGGGTCTCCATCCTTGAAACCTTTGTAAGTACACCCACGATTGCTTGATGCCACTCTTACTTCATCCCCGTCACTGTCATAAATTTTCTCTTCATTGTTCCCTTCATCCTCTTCTTTGCTTTTCTTTAGTGCCTCAGATAGTAGGTCAGGCAATATGTTCTTTAGAGTGAGCACAACTTCACGGGCTTTAGCATCACTGACTTCGGGTTCCAACTGTATAGGCCCTGGATTGTCATCCCTAGTTGGGGTCACTTCTGTTTCGTGCACACTTTCGGTGTGTTCTGCGTACACATTCTCTTCTTCTTCAAATCTTTGGTTCAACGGAGGTCTACCTACTCTGCCAGTGCGACCGCCTCGGCGTCCTGTCCTTCCTCCACCATCCATAGTTCTTAGTTTTCTGATAGTTATAAAGGGAATACATCAATGTCATTTCTTCAGATCATAGTTTGGAACAGTACGAGCAAGGTAAATTATTAATTACAGTGACCGGTTTGTGATTACTAATTTACATTGCTTTTCAGGTTCAAAAATATTCAAGTCGGTTGTGACATTGACATCTATTTGTTCTAAGTTAAGGTATCTATTCTTATCCAAGTGCATTAACTTCAATACTTACTTATCGTGCTGGCGTTGGCGTTGGTTACCCATGACTGACATCCGTGCGTTGGTCCCATAATCAGTTTGAGTCCAGACATTTAGGGATGTCTGAATCTCTTAAACTATTGCTCTGATACCAACTTGTAAGGTCCCTTTTCCCGGGTAACCTCACTTGTTGGATTTACTCATAAACATAGTCATAATCACTGAGCTTAAATTTAAAACATTCGAATTCATTCATTACATAACGTAACATGACATGACATAACAGCGGAAGTCTTTTAAATTCAAGTACATAACATTTGTCTTAACATTATAAATATGGGATGTCAGTCTTGTGCCGGGTATCCTTCACGCCTTCTCACGACCCTTCCTTTCTGTACCTGAAATGTATACTAAAAGTCAGCTAACGCTGGTGAGTTCTAGTTTAAAACTATTAAGTATGATCATTCTTTTCTTTATAAGTATACATAATTATATACATACATTTCTACAAATACGTATTCATAGCTTTTACTTTTCTTTCTTTATTCCTATGTGACTACATAGGTATGTATTCACCTTTTCTTTCTTTATTCTTATGTGATTACATAGGTATGTATTCACCTTTTCTTTCTTTATTCTTATGTGACTACATAGGTATGTATTCACATTTTCTTTCTTTATTCTTATGTGACTACATAGGTATGTATTCACCTTTTCTTTCCTTAACATTCATTGGTCATACACATAAGGGTGATCAACCCATCTTACGGTACGTATATCACAAAGACATACGCCCTTGAGCTACCGTCGTAGCCATTTTACTCGTCCGGTCCTAGAAACCGTCCGCCTTAACTTTGGTCCGGCCAACCTTCGGCCGTCCGTCTTACCCGTCCTACCGTCGTAGTCCGTCATATTCGCCCGTCTGCCATAAGGCATCCGTTTCCCACGCGAACTATTGTTTATGCAACCATTATACTATATTAGCATTTACTTCGACCGCCCATTTATGCTTTTTATACGTCCTAGCTTGCGAAGGAACGTTTCTTTCCCGGTTGCAAAATAGTCGCGTGGTCGTCCGTCTACAGAAGTAGCCGTTAGCTTCGTTTCCGTCCATAACGTATACATACATTCACAACATGCAATATAAATAATTATAAAGCAAGATTTCATTTATTTACGTTATGCCATTCTTTCCTTCATTCTTTGTAAACATACGTTTCATTCTTTGTTTATAATTCATTCTCATATATATATAACATATATATTAGTACATCACGTATGATCACATTAGCATTCATATCCTTTATTCATTTAGTGTATACATTTCAGCCCCAAAACATTTAATAAGGTTTGCACATAACATAGAAGGGGGCACATAGAACTCACATGATGAGTAGTTTCTGAGATACACTTAGCTGGTTACTGAGCGTCACTAATGTCACTCACAATCTGTATAATAAAGTCATACACGTAAGGTAGTGCTCCTAGATGACACTAGACATTACTATGCTTGAACCTAGTAGTTTCGATGGATTTGCTTATGTCGAAACTTGATAGTTTCAATAGGTTGCTTATGTCAAAACTTGGTAGTTTCGATAGGTTGCTTATGTCGAAACTTGGTAGTTTCGATAGGTTGCTTATGTCGAAACTTGGTAGTTTTGATAGGTTGCTTATGTCGAAACTTGGTAGTTTCGATAAGTCACTTAGGTGTAATCTTAGCTTCGGATCGTGGGATCATATCGAAACTATGGTAGTTTCGATGGGCCTGCATATATCGAAACTGAGTAGTTTCGATGGGTCTGCACATATCGAAACTAAGTAGTTTCGATGGGTCTGCATATATCGTCTTCCCCAAAAATCTGAAGTTTTTGCATGCGAGTCTGATCGAGTCAATATCTCAATTTTCTTAGATCAAAACGTTCGGTTTTCATTCTAGATGTTATACCTAAGCTCATTTTCAAGTTTCATCCGCAAAATCGTTACCTTTTTAGCCAAAACCCGAAAATCCTAAAAATCATAAAAACTCAGATTATGATCGAACGCAAAATCGTTACCTAGATTGGATTTCTAATTCGGAGGAGATGGTCACGAGCACAGCAGCAACGTTCTCCTGAATTCTCGAGTCGATCCGTCACTTTCTCTCTCTAGACCCGAGCTCTCTTCTCTCTCTCTAGAACTTGTGAATGGTAGAAATGAAAGGTTTGGAGCAGCCCTTGCCCTTATATACTTGGGCTTCCTTCGGCCCGTTGGAGCCGAGCCCAAGCTCATCTGTTTTCCTTTCGCCATTTAAAAATTATAAATTTCGATCGTGTCATTATTTATTTATTACCAGTTTTGGGATGTTACAAGTCTACCCCCCTTAGAAAGGTTTCGTCCTCGAAACCAATTATACGTTAAACAACTGAGGGTATAGTTCCCGCATCTCGTCTTCTTTCTCCCATGTAGATTCCGATCCCTTTCTGTGCTTCCATTGAACTTTGACCAATGGGATTGACTTGTTGCGTAGTCGCTTCTCAGATCGGTCAAGGATGGCTATTGGTTCCTCGACATAATTCAGACTGTTATCCACCTCGATCTCATCGTAAGGTATGTGAGCTGTGTCGTCAGCTAGGCATTTGCGTAAGTGTCACACGTGGAACGTAGGGTGTATTCCACTAAGCTCAACGGGTAGGTCGAGTCTGTAAGCAACTTGACCCACTCTCGCTAGAATCTTGAAAGGTCCGACAAACCTTGGACTTAGTTTGCCACGCTTTCTGAATCGGATGATTCCTTTCCATGGTGATACCTTTAACAGTCCCATGTCCCCTACTTGAAACTCTAACTCCCTTCTTCTCTTATCCGTGTATGATTTCTGTCTGTCTTTTGCGGCTTTCATTCGAGCCTTGATTTGATCAAATTTCTCGGAAGTAGCTTTGACCACTTCGAGACTTGCAAAATCCTTCTGTCCAATTTCCCCCCAACAAACCGGGGTCCTACATTTCCTCCCATACAACATTTCAAATGGCGGCATGCCAATAGTCGAGTGATAGTTGTTGTTATATGAGAATTCTGCCAATGGTAGATGGCTGTCCCAGCTCCCACCGAAGTCAATGATACAAGCCCGGAGCATGTCCTCCAAGGTCTGAATAGTCCTTTCCGATTGTCCATCGGTTTGGGGGTGGTAAGCGGTGCTGATGTTCAGTCTAGTGCCCATTGCTTCGTTGAATTTCTTCCAAAACCTTGACGTGAATCTAGTATCCTTGTTGGACACAATCAACAGCGGCATACCATGTCTGCTCACAACTTCCTTGATAAATATTTCTGCTAGTCTTTCTGACGAGGAAGTCTCACGTATTGGCAAGAAGTGAGCACTCTTCGTCAAGCGGTCGACGATCACCCAAATGGTATCATTGCCTTTAGCTGTTCGCGGTAGCTTGGTAATGAAGTCCATCGTGATCTCCTCCCACTTCCATTCCGGTATTGGTAGAGGTTGCATTTTACCGCATGGTTTTTGGTGCTCGGCCTTAACTAGAGAACACGTTAGGCACTTGCTCACGTATTCTGTCACATCATTCTTCATGCCAGGCCACCAGTATTCTTTCTTCAAGTCTTGATACATTTTGTTTGTCCCATGGTGGATAGAATAGCAAGACTTATGGGCCTCATCGAGTATTTTGGCTCTAAGCTCGCCAATCTTAGGTATCAACATTCGGCCAAACCTAGTTCGTACACCGTATGCATTTGCATCCAAATTCCTTTGTTGTCCTACTATTCTTTCCCGTTTTATATTTCCTTCTAATAGCGCTTCGTCTTGTGCCTTTGATATTTCACTCATCAAATCTGGCGTTATAATCAGCTGACACGCTTTGATCTGTATAGGTTTCGATTCTTCCTTTCTGCTTAAAGCGTCAGCCACCACGTTTGCTTTGCCTGGATGGTACAATATCTCACAGTCATAGTCCTTCAGTAGCTCTAACCACCTCCTTTGCCTCATGTTTAATTCCTTTTGCCCGAAAAAGTACTTCAGGCTTTTGTGATCGGAGTAAATGGTGCATTTGACTCCATACAGATAGTGCCTCCATATTTTCAACGCGAAAACTACTGCTGCTAACTCTAAATCGTGTGTTGGGTAATTAACCTCGTGAATCTTTAGTTGCCGCGATGCGTAACCAATTATCTTTCCTCGTTGCATAAGTACGCACCCCAAACCCTGCCCCGAAGCGTCAAAATAGACTACCAAGTCTTCATTTCCCTCAGGTAGAGTTAAGACTGGAGCTTGGGTTAATCGTGCCTTAAGTTCTTCAAACGCGTTTTTGGTTAATCCATTTTCCCCATAACCCAATAGGTAACGAGTTCGACACCTAGCAAAGCCATTCTTTTTTATTTGTAACATCCGGCCTCTCGTACCAACAATATTGTCCACTTTGCCCACTAAGAGCTCACGGATTTGTTTTTGGTTGCCCGGGTGAAAACTTCCCAGGGGTTCACCCATCCCTGGATTACTCCCACCCGAGCACGCTTAACTCTGGAGTTCTCCTCTCATCCACTACATTAAGCACCAAAACGCGTTGTTGATTTAAGAGGCAGGACATTTCTTATGAACCAAGGATCTCTCTTGTGCATGGCCGATGTGGGATTCGCCTAAGGTGTTACAATCACCCCCCCCTTTTTGGACTCATCGTCCTCGATGAGGTTTGCCCCACCATCCATTTCAGGGATATGGGATTCGGCTAAGGTGTCCTTCTGAACACCCCCGGGGACTCAACCGTGATCGCTGAGGTTTGCCCCACCATCCCGAACGACACAACCTCGCTCTTATACCATTTGTAACATCCGGCCCCTCGTACCAACAATATTGTCCGCTTTGCCCACTAAGAGCTCACAGATTTGTTTTTGGTTGCCCGGGTGAAAACTTCCCGGGGGTCACCCATCCCA
This sequence comes from Smallanthus sonchifolius, assembly GCA_023525975.1. Taxonomy (NCBI): domain Eukaryota; kingdom Viridiplantae; phylum Streptophyta; class Magnoliopsida; order Asterales; family Asteraceae; genus Smallanthus; species Smallanthus sonchifolius. Next base: position 35,213,180 of record CM042045.1, read on the forward strand.
CCCGAGCACGCTTAACTATGGAGTTCTCCTCTCATCCACTACATTAAGCCCCAAAACGCGTTGTTTTGGGTTTGACCCCATTCATACTTCACTTCCTTCCGTGTCAACTTAGTTAGTGGCAAGGCTATTCTTGAAAAATCTTTAATGAACCTTCGATAGTAGCCCGCCAATCCCAGAAAACTTCGTATCTCTGTTGGTGTCTTTGGGACGTTCCATTCCTTTACTGTCTCGATCTTTGTAGGATCCACCATGATGCCATTTGGGTTTATTACATGACCTAGGAATTGGACTTCCCTAAGCCAGAACGCGCATTTGGAGAATTTTGCGTACAACTTTTCCTGCTTTAGCACCTCCAGAACCTCCCTTAGGTGACAGTGGTGATCACCCTCGCTTTTCGAATAAACCCGTATGTCGTCTATAAAAACTATCACTGATCGATCCAACATGGGTCGACATACTCTATTCATCAAATCCATAAACGCTGCTGGTGCGTTGGTCAATCCGAAAGACATCACGAGAAACTCATAATGCCATAACGCGTGCGAAACGCGGTCTTTGGTACGTCTTCTTCTCTTACTTTCAACTGATGGTAACCCGACCTAAGATCGATATTTGAGAACCAACTCGCACCTTGCAGTTGATAAAAAAGGTCGTCTATTCTAGGCAGTTGGTATTTGTTCTTTACTATTCTCTTGTTCAACTCACGGTAGTCAATGCACATGCGCATGCTGCCGTCTTTCTTCTTTACAAATAATACCGGAGCGCCCCACGGTGAGATGCTCGGCCTAATAAATCCTTTTTCTGTTAGTTCCTCTAGTTGAGACATTAATTCTTTCATTTCTGACGGCGCCAATCGGTAGGGGGCTTTGGCATCGGGCTCAGCTCCTGGCAATAAGTCAACCTGAAATTCTATTTCCCGATCGGGTGGTAACCCAGGTAGATCCTTAGGGAATACTTCCGACAAGTTGCACACCACGGGTACTTCCTTGAGTTCATTCATTTTCATTCTATCATCAATAACATATGCCAAATAAGCTTCGCAACCGCGCCTCATGTAACTTTCGGCCTTGATCATCGAGATGATGTTCGGCATCGTGCAATTCCAATCCCCATAAACCGTAATTGGACTGCCGCTAGGAGCTTTGAGGTGTATCCTCTTACGTTTACATATGATTTGAGCTTCGTTGGCAGCTAACCAATCCATACCCAATACTATATCGAATCCTCCTAAGGTGAGAAGGAATAATCTAGAAGGAAACTTATGGCCCTCTATTTCTATGATACAATCCTCTGTTACTTGGAATACTGCCAAATTTTTACCCACGCCAGTTTGTACGCTAAAGGCCTTTACTATGGTGTTGATAGTGCAATCCAGTTTACGACTAAATGCATTTGATATGAAGCTTTTACTGGCACCAGAGTCAAATAAAATAGCAGCATTTTCATCATTTACAAGAAACGTACCTGACACAACATCAGGGTTTCCTCTTGCTTCTTCCTCAGTCAGTGCATAGGCTCGAGTCCTAGCCTGCGGATGTTCCTTTTCCCTCTCTTTTCCCGAACCAGGTTGCCCGGCCTTCCTGCAGTTCTTTGTCAGATGTCCAAACAATCCACATACTTGACACTTGACGTTTCTTACACATTCTCGAGAGAAGTGCCCCGGCTTCTCGCACTTATAGCATGTGGTGGTGCCGATTTTACATTCGCCAAGATGTTGCTGTCACACCCCCAGATTTATTTACTTAATAAATAAATACAGGTTGCAACGATTGGTTCATTACACGATAGCGGAAGCTGTAATGGTGATTTCTAAGACTTGATTACATATACGATTACTAAAACTAAATAAATACATAGATTTAAGTCCTGCTAGTTCAATGGTCGACTTGAGACTTGATAATCTATTCACGTCCGGTTACCAGGACTTGTTCCAACATAGCTAGTCTATTCCAACCGCGCCATGGCTAAAGGTTACTTGAGAAACATACTTGAAAGTGTCAATACAAAGGTTGGTGAGTTCACAGAGTTTGTTCATTTAGTACAGTTAGTTTTCCCCGAAAACATGTCCATGACTTAACAGTCATAAAATAAGTAGTTTTCCTTTGAAAACATGTCCATGACTTAATCGTCATAAAATAAGTAGTTTTCCTTTGAAACATGTCCATGACTTAACCGTCATAAAATAAGTAGTTTTCCTTTGAAAACATGTCCATGACTTAACCGTCATAAAATATGTAGTTTTCCTTTGAAACATGTCCATGACTTAACCGTCATAAAATACGTAGTTTTCGTGTGAAAACATATACATTTTTTAACCCTGATCATTTACCGATCAAAACTCTTTGTATGTATTACCAATGAATCCGAATACTAATCCGATCAATTGACCCCATTTGTAAACTTGCAAAGAATACAAAACAGTATAAAAATAAAAGGGGGCCGTGAACTCACCTCGACACGAGTAAATGCTAGCAAATATTTCAATTAATAGCAGTCCCGCCTATCCGTATCCTATTTACATAAGGATACTAAACACGTTAAGACTACCCGTCTTAAACGCAAGTTGTTCACCCTACTTAACTATTCCTGTTAAGTACGTCTTTGTTTATTCAAGACAATGTTTTCTTGTGACGACTCGTTGGTGATTATTATTCTAATCTAGACGCTTTACTTATTTTCCGAAAAAATATTATATTTCCATATTGGTGACTTGTTACGTTTGTCAAAAATAAATATAGTTTTTGCAACATCTTATAATATATTTATATTATAGTTCAAGTATCATCATATAATTATTTCCGAGCAATAATTATATAAACCACAAATATCGTTCAAGTTTGTACTAAGTATGTCATTTATTCTACGAGCACATAAACCATGTTAGCACGTCCACATGCAATTACTTGTTCCGAACGATATTTATTAATTTGCTTATGGTTATCCTGCATTTATTCCTACCAATATATGCATACAAATATTTCCATACTTCAACACATGCTTGATTATGTTTTTTTTTGTATCATGAACATCTTATTTGTTATCCCAAACATCTTAGATTTCATGCATAGTTATATTATTTCCCTTTTTGTTATTTGACGTCTAATACTTTTTATCCAAGTCTTAACTGTCACTGAGCATGTTACACAATGCAAGTCTTTACTAAATGTTCATAAACATTTCATCATACAAGTTTCATATTCATACAAGTTCCAAATCATCTATTATTTTCCACAACCTATTTTCAAGATATAAATACATTTCATTATTTTACGTTTGATCATGTTTCTAAGTAACAATTTTTGACAACTACATATATATATATATATATATATATATATATATAACACCCACATATATCATGGTTTCCAAAAGTGTCTATATATATATATATACACCTACAACTTCTTTTTATCAATTAATGATCATGCATATCTATTAAGGTCACAAAATAATGTTTTAAACTACAATCTTACACATACATGCGTAACTCTCGATTTATATGTATGCATATACACTTTACAATTTTTCCCAAACTAACAACTATAAACACACACATTTATATATATATATATATATATATATATCATTATTTCTACACGTAAGCATCCATGTTCAAGCCTTTTTACCTAGTGTTAATCATGCTTTTAATTTAATATCTACAACTATCATCATAGGATCAAAGCAATAACATATACACCCATATATACAAATTTCGGCCCTTTATGTATATATTTATAAAACTTTTAGTTTTTAACTCATTAAAGTTAAACTTTATAAATATTCATTAATCTTTTTAAATCTTTTTGATTATTAGGATGAACAACGAGCTTAAACCAAAAATAAAGATGAAAATAAAGTGTGGTGTCGGGTTCATACCACTAGACAAGCTAGGTGACGAACAACGAGTAGAAAGATGGTAGAGTCTCGTGATGCTACAAAATCCGACTCCTAGACTCCAACTTCCTTGAATCTCCAACTCTAACTCAATTCTCTCTCCTAGACTTGTGTTCTTAGATTGAAGATGCAAAGTGTGTGTGTGTGTGTGTATGGCTCGATTTATGTAGGGGTAATAATGGAGATGGTGTGTTGGTCACACTATCATCATTACTAAGAATGGTAATCATGATGGATTAGACTTTGGATGGATTTTCACTCAAAAGGGTATGGAGCAAATGACACAAGGCATGGTGGTAGTGTAGTGTAGGTGATGTGGTGGGGTGGGCCCCCCTTTCTCGGCCGAACCAAGGGTAAAAGGGTGGGGGGTTGGGTCTTGTTCCACATTTGGTTGGGTTCAAAGTACCTAGTTGGGTGTCTTTTTAGTAGTATATACTTGGTAGGTGTTCCCGTGATCTAATACCCGATGTAAACTTTTTAAAGATCAACTAACTTATATGTTTTTGTGTTGTTTGACTAGTCTCCAAAATTTACTAGTTAACCCGACATGGTTATCACTTCAACTATATAGTACATGTATACACATTAAATAATATAGAGCCATGTAACAATTATTTATAAGTCAATCTTTTTATAAAAGTTTAGTCACCAATATTTATGTTTTTATGTTAAAGCGTCTCCCTAGACTTTTACTAGAATAAAATTCTTGTTAATCACCAACGACCGTACGTTGCGGGTTATCACTATTTATTTTCCTAGTAATTCTTAAAAATTACTATTTTGATACAATTTCCTTTGCTAGACTCTTTGACTTTACTTAGTCAAAATAAAACTTCAGGAAATATATATTATGAACGTGTATTTATGAAATATAGAAATTGACCTGAAATGCTGGGTGTCACATTCTCCCCATGTTACAGAGAATTTCGTCCCGAAATTCAGTCCTTGTCATTCTGACTTGGAGTGTTTGTAAACAAGGACGGGTACTTGGATTTCATTTAATCTTCCCGCTCCCACGTATACTCGGGGCCGCGCTTTGAATTCCAACGTACCTTGACCAGCTTAACACGGTTGCGCCTTGTTCTCTAAACCTTCCAATCTGTGACTTCAATGGGTTCCTCAACGAAGTGCAACTTGTCGTCTATGTGAATCTCATCAGGCGGTATAATTAACGTCTCGTCTGATAAACACTTCTTGAGATTTGATACAGGAAACGTATCGTGGACATTGCTTAGCTCTTGTGGCAACTTGAGCTTGTAAGCTACAGGGCCAACCCTAGCCAATATTTCAAATGGTCCAACGTACCTAGGGTTAAGTTTTCCACGGTTGCCAAATCTTGCAACCCCTTTCCAAGGTGAGACCTTCAACCTGACGCGGTCCCCAACTTGGAATTCTAATGATCTTCGTCTATTATCCGCGTAACTCTTTTGCCTGTCACGGGCGGCCTTCAGACGATCCTTGATCTTGAAGATATTGTCGATAGTCTCCTGAATAACCTCAGGACCGGTTAAATGCCTGTCGCCAACCTCCGCCCAACATAGCGGTGAACGACATTTTCGACCGTACAAAGCCTCAAACGAAGCGGCTTTGATGTTGGTATGGTAACTGTTATTGTATGAAAACTCAGCCAGCGGCAAATGAGTATCCCAATTTCCTCCAAAATCAATTGCACACGCACGGAGCATATCCTCTAAAGTTTGAATGGTCCTTTCACTTTGACTATCTGTTTGTGGGTGATATGCCGTGCTCATGTCAAGACGTGTGCCCAAGGCTTCTTGTAATGACTTCCAGATTCTAGACACGAATCTGCTGTCTCTATCAGAGATAATAGAAATTGGCACTCCATGTCTAGCCACAATTTCCTTGATATAAAGCCTTGCAAGTTTCTCGGTTTTATCCGTCTCTTTGATGGGCAGAAAATGAGCTGATTTCGTCAAACGATCGACGATTACCCATATAGTGTCATACCCGCTCGAAGTCTTGGGTAACTTTGTAATGAAATCCATAGAAATCTGTTCCCATTTCCATTGAGGTATCTCGGGTTGTTGTAACAATCCCGACGGTTTCTGATGTTCTGCCTTTACCTTTGAACATGTCAGACATTTACCGACATAAATAGCAATTTCTCCTTTCATGTTTTGCCACATAATGGAGTTCCTCGGGATCCTTATACGTTTTATTCGATTCTGGATGAACGGAGTACTTGGGCTTACGGACTTCATCCATAACCTCCCGCATAGGCTACCGATACTTGGTACCCAAATTCTATTTGTATCGTCCAACTTAGGCTTCAATTGTTTGATTCCATTTACTTGGTAGTCGGTATTCGAAAGCAAAGCGAATACTTCTCCGACTAACAATATTAAACGTGCAAAAACCTCTTTATTTGATTACCCTCAATATGGTAGGGTTATGTGATGCTCATTCCTGGTAATGAAAGGAATGGTGCTTGCGAATCTTGAGCGTATGTTGACACATACTCTCTATTCGTCTACGCACTTTGTCACAAAAGCAGATCTCTATAGATCTTAGGAAAGAATTACTCGACGAAGTGTCTAGGTTTTAGTTGAATATTGGGTAGTAATGACATAGTACGGAAATGAAACTTTTTGTTTGTCCCTCTTATGCTTTTCGAAAGCATTTTCCCGGACTAAGACTTTTCTCTTATTTCAGGTTTCATGTTTTCTACGATTTTCCTCTCCATGTGCCTTCATGGAGCTAAGATTTGATGTTCCTTGGGAGCTCTTACTTGTGAAAGTCGAGTCTAATCACCACTTTACCCTTTAATTGCAGTATCTTCCCGCGGCAGACTAGCATTCGGGTTGTAACATCCTGATATGTAAGCTCATGACTTGGCTACCATACCCTCGAAGTATGTGTGCCATAAAAGTTCTATGTTTGTGTTGGGATATTCATATTCCGTCTAACTGAGGGAATGAATAGTGGGACTGTGAGAATGGTCTCATAGAATTAGTGTTTTCCCCAAAATGGGCTACGGGTTTGTCGACCCATTAAGTTGGCAGAAAGGGTTGATAGCCAACTATTAGTCATAAAGTGTGTATGCACTTCCTTAGTGTTTGGATGGTGCTTTGGTGACTTACCATTACGTATTCCACTCATATAGGTTATAGTCTCAAAATCCTTAGCACAAGGATAAAATTGAGGTAATGAGTGTTAAACATCGAAAACTTTATACTCTTAGTGAGCCTGCGTTAAGAGGTTATTTCTTAACAATAGATGAACTAGAACTTCCTAATTATAGAAAATTAGGAGCGAAAGATGTGATCACGCCTCTGCTCTAGGCCGAAATATGGGATCCATTCAACAAGATGATCTTTGGGAAAGTGCGGGTACAAAAGGTATCAAACTATCCTTCTCGAATCCTTATGGACAGTGGTCTGTAGTGAACAACTCATGCTTAAGTCCCTTATGCATATCATGAGCTAATGAGATTAGCAAGAAATTCCACATTTGGGACTCCTTTAAGAGTTTTGTACGTCGTCCTTCTGTTATTGCAAAAATAGTCGTTAGTTCATACCTAGGTTTCTTTGGCATTCGCTTGATAATAAATTACGGCTTATTTATCACTGAAAGAATAGTCAGACTTAAAGGTGTACTGAATGTCAAAGGTTGTGAGAACAACCCTGTTTGTCCAATATCCCGAAATGTAAGATTACCTACTTGTCTCATGCCGAGCTTCCACAATATCCATAGGTGCCATGTGTATGCGGGTCAGAATAATATTCTGCCCCATTACTGAAGTTGGTGTATAGTACTCATGGCGTAACTTTCAAGAAATTGTGAGACTGAACTGTATGATGGAACCTGAGATTAAGTTATAATCTCCCACCATAATTGTGCAATTATTGTAAGTGTTAGTTGTGGTAACGCTCAATTTGAAGCATTCCTGACAAGTAGAATCTCAAAGAATGAATGTGCGAATTCCTTCGTCGTTCAGGATTCACTAAAGATTGGTTGGAATCAATTTGAATTTCTCTCGTTCCTCCAAAACTAGGAGAATGATTTGTGAACCTCTAATTTGAGAAGTCCGATTTGTTAAGATCCAATCCTTAATCAATTGACTGAGGACATGGGTTGATCATTAGCTTAGACAGCAAGACTCACTAAAGTTCCCATGCACCGCAAATTATGATTACGTGTGCACCCGTAATGATAATTTACTTTGCATGATCCCTGTAGTGTTCCCTCTATCCCAAGCTTCTTAGTCGAAAAGGATTTGAAATGATCATTAGATCGTGTTTGCACATTTGTGTAGGAGTGTGTATTGTTCTACCGGATTACCCTTAATTTATTTGTACCAATACTCGTGAATCTGCCGAATATGGCTGTTGCCGGATGGGGTCAATGGTAGAGAGGCACCACCAGCGTCTCTCAAGAATAAAATGTGTATGGAAGCCAGGCACTATGTGTAGGGCAGAGATCCTCAAATTAGAGTCGAGCAACTCATGCTCCAAGTCTGTTTGTACGTATGGATCCACATGATCCTAATGAATGTATGGGTCTCCTAACCCGTGGAGTTCTCTCCCATTTAGTCCTGCTTATCCACCTTGGATTCCCTTCTGTCCGGGCAATCCTGTCTGCCATATCTCATGGCGAAAGTCTAGTCATTCGATCCAGCAACTCATGAATTAGAGTATTTATACCGCACATACGTCAGAAAGAAAGCTGCCTCCCTGGCTGGAGTAGTTGTAGGTGTGGTGCAGGTATAGGTACAGGTTCTGGTACAAATTCAGCATATTGTGATACCAAGATCGGTAGCTGGCTATTACTACCGTCGTCGCCCAAGTTCATCTCGTAACTCGATCTTCTAGGGTTATAGTGTGCTGAGTACCCGTCATTCTTGATTCGTAATCCGAACATTGACATGTTGTAAGTGTTTATTATTTCCACATTGTTGTATGTGTTTAAGTGTTCATTACATGTGCCATGTAAATTGTATTAGTGTATCTAATGATACCCTAGTGTAACTCCATACACTAACAGTCTACACAAATTGTTTGGCAATGGTTGGAATTCCTATACTCAAGTCTTGGGTGTTTTTAGTGTGGGGCAAGTCTTAGAAATCTTGGTCCCTAAATGAGTCCGGTTAGAGCCTAGGTGTCACTAAGGAAACCTAATTCGCTAAAACCATTGCTCTGATACCAATCTGTCACACCCCCAGATTTATTTACTTAATAAATAAATACAGGTTGCAACGATTGGTTCATTACACGATAGCGGAAGCTGTAATGGTGATTTCTAAGACTTGATTACATATACGATTACTAAAACTAAATAAATACACAGATTTAAGTCCTGCTAGTTCAATGGTCGACTTGAGACTTGATAATCTATTCACGTCCGGTTACCAGGACTTGTTCCAACATAGCTAGTCTATTCCAACCGCGCCATGGCTAAAGGTTACTTGAGAAACATACTTGAAAGTGTCAATACAAAGGTTGGTGAGTTCACAGAGTTTGTTCATTTAGTACAGTTAGTTTTCCACGAAAACATGTCCATGACTTAACAGTCATAAAATAAGTAGTTTTCCTTTGAAAACATGTCCATGACTTAATCGTCATAAAATAAGTAGTTTTCCTTTGAAACATGTCCATGACTTAACCGTCATAAAATAAGTAGTTTTCCTTTGAAAACATGTCCATGACTTAACCGTCATAAAATATGTAGTTTTCCTTTGAAACATGTCCATGACTTAACCGTCATAAAATACGTAGTTTTCGTGTGAAAACATATACATTTTTTAACCCTGATCATTTACCGATCAAAACACTTTGTATGTATTACCAATGAATCCGAATACTAATCCGATCAATTGACCCCATTTGTAAACTTGCAAAGAATACAAAACAGTATAAAAATAAAAGGGGGCCGTGAACTCACCTCGACACGAGTAAATGCTAGCAAATATTTCAATTAATAGCAGTCCCGCCTATCCGTATCCTATTTACATATGGATACTAAACACGTTAAGACTACCCGTCTTAAACGCAAGTTGTTCACCCGACTTAACTATTCCTGTTAAGTACGTCTTTGTTTATTCAAGACAATGTTTTCTTGTGACGACTCGTTGGTGATTATTATTCTAATCTAGACGCTTTACTTATTTTCCGAAAAAATATTATATTTCCATATTGGTGACTTGTTACGTTTGTCAAAAATAAATATAGTTTTTGCAACATCTTATAATATATTTATATTATAGTTCAAGTATCATCATATAATTATTTCCGAGCAATAATTATATAAACCACAAATATCGTTCAAGTTTGTACTAAGTATGTCATTTATTCTACGAGCACATAAACCATGTTAGCACGTCCACATGCAATTACTTGTTCCGAACGATATTTATTAATTTGCTTATGGTTATCCTGCATTTATTCCTACCAATATATGCATACAAATATTTCCATACTTCAACACATGCTTGATTATGTTTTTTTTTGTATCATGAACATCTTATTTGTTATCCCAAACATCTTAGATTTCATGCATAGTTATATTATTTCCCTTTTTGTTATTTGACGTCTAATACTTTTTATCCAAGTCTTAACTGTCACTGAGCATGTTACACAATGCAAGTCTTAACTAAATGTTCATAAACATTTCATCATACAAGTTTCATATTCATACAAGTTCCAAATCATCTATTATTTTCCACAACCTATTTTCAAGATATAAATACATTTCATTATTTTACGTTTGATCATGTTTCTAAGTCAACAATTTTTGACAACTACATATATATATATATATATATATATATATATATATATATATATATATATAAACACCCACATATATCATGGTTTCCAAAAGTGTCTATATATATATATATACACCTACAACTTCTTTTTATCAATTAATGATCATGCATATCTATTAAGGTCACAAAATAATGTTTTAAACTACAATCTTACACATACATGCGTAACTCTCGATTTATATGTATGCATATACACTTTACAATTTTTCCCAAACTAACAACTATAAACACACACATTTATATATTATATATATATATATATATATATCATTATTTCTACACGTAAGCATCCATGTTCAAGCCTTTTTACCTAGTGTTAATCATGCTTTTAATTTAATATCTACAACTATCATCATAGGATCAAAGCAATAACATATACACCCATATATACAAATTTCGGCCCTTTATGTATATATTTATAAAACTTTTAGTTTTTAACTCATTAAAGTTAAACTTTATAAATATTCATTAATCTTTTTAAATCTTTTTGATTATTAGGATGAACAACGAGCTTAAACCAAAAATAAAGATGAAAATAAAGTGTGGTGTCGGGTTCATACCACTAGACAAGCTAGGTGACGAACAACGAGTAGAAAGATGGTAGAGTCTCGTGATGCTACAAAATCCGACTCCTAGACTCCAACTTCCTTGAATCTCCAACTCTAACTCAATTCTCTCTCCTAGACTTGTGTTCTTAGATTGAAGATGCAAAGTGTGTGTGTGTGTGTGTATGGCTCGATTTATGTAGGGGTAATAATGGAGATGGTGTGTTGGTCACACTATCATCATTACTAAGAATGGTAATCATGATGGATTAGACTTTGGATGGATTTTCACTCAAAAGGGTATGGAGCAAATGACACAAGGCATGGTGGTAGTGTAGTGTAGGTGATGTGATGTGGTGGGGTGGGCCCCCTTTTCTCGGCCGAACCAAGGGTAAAAGGGTGGGGGGTTGGGTCTTGTTCCACATTTGGTTGGGTTCAAAGTACCTAGTTGGGTGTCTTTTTAGTAGTATATACTTGGTAGGTGTTCCCGTGATCTAATACCCGATGTAAACTTTTTAAAGATCAACTAACTTATATGTTTTTGTGTTGTTTGACTAGTCTCCAAAATTTACTAGTTAACCCGACATGGTTATCACTTCAACTATATAGTACATGTATACACATTAAATAATATAGAGCCATGTAACAATTATTTATAAGTCAATCTTTTTATAAAAGTTTAGTCACCAATATTTATGTTTTTATGTTAAAGCGTCTCCCTAGACTTTTACTAGAATAAAATTCTTGTTAATCACCAACGACCGTACGTTGCGGGTTATCACTATTTATTTTCCTAGTAATTCTTAAAAATTACTATTTTGATACAATTTCCTTTGCTAGACTCTTTGACTTTACTTAGTCAAAATAAAACTTCAGGAAATATATATTATGAACGTGTATTTATGAAATATAGAAATTGACCTGAAATGCTGGGTGTCACAGTTGCCTTCCACATTTCTTGCATGTTTCATATTCATCCGACCTTGGCTTCTTAGTTTCAGTTGTTACGTTCCCTTTTCCGGTGCCTCTAGACGGGTTCTCCCACTTTCTATTTTGGGTCTCTGTTGGTGGGTCCTCATTGGCATAACCGTCGTAGACGATTCCGCTCAGATTCACTACCGACTCGAAGGTCGAGGGTAGGTTGGCTTTCACGTGGACACAGACCCTTTGAGGTAGGCCCTTCACATAATACTTGATCATTCGCTCCTCTGTCTCCACCAGGTGGGGTACCAGTTGAGCTAGCTCATTGAACCTAGAAGTATATTGGCGGTGTGTCTTGTTGCCAGCGTTAAAGTTTAGGAATTCATTTTCCACTCGGTCAGTTTCATTCTGGGGACAGAACTTCTGAATTATTAGCTTCTTTAGGTCTTCCCATGTCATTCTTGCAAGAGCGTTTGGGGACTTTGTCCGCTAGATGTTCCTCCACCAACCTAGTGCTTCATTGGTGAAAGAATGAGCAACATATTTAACCGCCTGGTCCGGTCGACACTCGCTGATGTTGATTACAGCGTTCATCCTCTCAATCCATTCGAGTGTTGCCACTGAATCCTTGCTACCATCAAACTTGGGTGGGTCTCCATCCTTGAAACCTTTGTAAGTACACCCACGATTGCTTGATGCCACTCTTACTTCATCCCCGTCACTGTCATAAATTTTCTCTTCATTGTTCCCTTCATCATCTTCTTTGCTTTTCTTTAGTGCCTCAGATAGTAGGTCAGGCAATATGTTCTTTAGAGTGAGCACAACTTCACGGGCTATAGCATCCCTGACTTCGGGTTCCAACTGTATAGGGCCTGGATTGTCGTCCCTAGTTGGGGTCACTTCTGTTTCGTGCACACTTTCGGTGTGTTTTGCGTGCACACTCTCTTCTTCTTCAAATCTTTGGTTCAACGGAGGTCTACCTAATCGGCCAGTGCGACCGCCTCGGCGTCCTGTCCTTCCTCCACCAGCCATAGTTCTTAGTTTCCTGATAGTTATAAAGGGAATACATCAATTTCATTTCTTCAGATCATAGTTTGGAACAGTACGAGCAAGGTAAATTATTAATTACAGTGACCGGTTTGTGATTACTAATTTACATTGCTTTTCAGGTTCAAAACTCTTCAAGTCGGTTGTGACATTGACATCTATTTGTTCTAAGTTAAGGTATCTATTCTTATCCAAGTGCATTAACTTCAATACTTACTTATCGTGCTGGCGTTACCCATGACTGACATCCGTGCGTTGGTCCCATAATCAGTTTGAGTCCAGACATTTAGGGATGTCTGAATCTCTCAAACTATTGCTCTGATACCATTTGTAACATCCGGCCCCTCGTACCAACAATATTGTCCGCTTTGCCCACTAAGAGCTCACGGATATGTTTTTGGTTGCCTGGGTGAAAACTTCCCAGGGGTTCACCCATCCCTGGATTACTCCCACCCGAGCACGTTTAACTCTGGAGTTCTCCTCTCATCCACTACATTAAGCCCCAAAACGCGTTGTTGATTTAAGAGGCAGGACATTTCTTATGAACCAAGGATCTCTCTTGTGCACGGCCAATGTGGGATTCGCCTAGGGTGTTACACGTTACGTATCACCGTCGTTGCCACAACATTCCGTCAATTCCCTTTTTGGTATTGCCCCTAAGGCTAACTGCACGAGGATCGACAATACCCATTCAGTTGCCCCTATGGCTCTCAGCTGTAGACCGACACCTTCCATCGACGGCTATGGCTCTCAGCCATAACACCGTCGGATCATAATTTAACCTTACGTAGGGTCACGTTAACCCATGAGTAACCATCGTAACTCCATACCAGTTGTACAACATCAAACCATTGGCAGGCCACTAAGACACTGCCCCCGTTGTTCTTATGGTAACTATGGCTCGCTGTCCATAATCTACCACAAGGCTGGGAATCTCATTCCCAGACTTCATTCGTCAATTCCATTCATTCGACAGATTAGATTTGTAATGACTTCTTTAAAACCTTTGCCCTTTTCTTTCCTTTACATAAAACCTTTCACTCGTTTTCAAAACCCTTTACCTTTACTTTAAACCATTTCTTATTAAACATTTGTTCGTAAACATTCCATGCATAAAACTTTCTTTCCATAAACCGTTCATTTCAAATCATTTCATTTCATAATCATAGTTTCATAAAATATCATTTCATAAAACATCATTTCATATGTATGCACACCAGCCCGAAAACATTATATAAAACATTTAAAAGAGGGCTTCTAGAACTCACCTTATAAGCTAGTCTCGGTTGTCCTAAACAAAGGCCCAACAACGTCACTTCCGATCTGAATTGTTTAGTTAAATACAATCAGACCCAAACCCGACTCTAACGGTTTAACCTTCTAAACATATCGACCTTACTTAACCAGCCTGATGCCTGTGCACTTAGCAAGTGCGCAGACCCTACTGCCTGCGTACTTGATAAGTACGCAGTGCCCCTCTTCCTGCGTACTTGATAAGTACGCAGGACCTGCTCCGTGCGTACTTGGTAAGTGCGCATGACCTGTTTCTTCGCAAAACCCTAACTTTCGCATTCAGGTCTGATCTCGTCAAGATCTCGAACCTATTTGCATCCAAAATGTTCGTTTTCCATTAAGGAACTCAAATCTATGTTTATCCTTCAGTTTCATCCGTTAAAATGTTACATTTTCACCCAAAACCCGAAAAACCCAAAAACGAACTAAAACTCAGATTTAGGTCGGATCGTTACCTGAATCGAGCTTCTGGTCCTGAGGTTCTTCTCACGAGCTCTGGAGCAACACACTTCTCAAATCTCGGGTTGATCTGCTAACTTTCTCTCTCTATGGTTTCTCTCTCTAGAAGTTGCAAATGAGAGGAATAGGTGGAGGTCTAAGTTATTTATAGGAGAGGCTCCCCTTCCAACCCGCCGACCCATCCGACCCGACCCGACATGCCTCGTTCGTTTATTTCGTCATTTTAACTGTCGTTTTATTTTTTTGGGATGTTACAAGTCTACCCCCTTACAATAGGTTTCGTCCCCGAAACCTATCATAAGTCAAATAGATGAGGGTACGACTCCCTCATTTCCTTCTTCGTTTCCCAAGTGGCTTCCGATCCCTTTCGATGTTTCCATTGGACTTTAACCAATTGGATAATCTTATTACGCAAACGCTTCTCCTTTCTGTCTAAGAAGGCCTCGGGTTCTTCGATGTAATTAAGGCTGTTGTCGACCTCGATGTCAGTAAGTGGTACATGAGCTGATTCATCCGCCAAACACTTTCGCAAGTGTGATACATGGAAGGTAGGATGAATCCCACTCAACTCATCAGGCAACTCTAGCCATAAGCGACTTCACCAACCCGTGCCATTATCCCGAATGGTCCGACGAACCTCGGACTTAACTTTCCTCTCTTCTTGAATCGTATTATTCCCTTCCAGGGTGACACTTTCAACATTACTCTGTCCCCAACATCAAACTCAATAGGCCTTCGTCGTTTATCCGCATAGGATTTCTGACGATCTTGTGCGGCCTTCATTCGTGCTTTGATTTGATCAAACCTTTCTGACGTTTCCCTTACTACTTCCAGACTCCCTAATTCCTTTTGTCCAATCTCACCCCAACAAATCGGGGTCCTGCATCTCCTCCCATACAACATTTCGTATGGCGGCATGCCTATAGTCGTGTGATGACTATTGTTGTATGAAAATTCGGCTAACGGCAGATGACTGTCCTAACTGTCGCCAAAATTGATAATACAAGCATGAAGCATATCCTCCAATGTCTGAATGGTACTTTCGGACTGACAATCCGTTTGTGGGTGGTATGCTGTGCTGATATTAAGCCTCGTGCCCATCGCCTCGTGAAATCTCTTCCAGAACCTCGATGTGAATCGTGTGTCCCGGTCAGATACGATTGTCAAAGGCATACCATACCGTGCTACTACTTTGTTAATAAATACTTCCGCTAACCTTTCCGACGAGAACGTCTCGCGAATAGGTAGGAAATGAGCACTTTTCATTAAACGGTCCACAATTACCCAAATGGTGTCATGACCTTTAGCTGTGCGAGGTAGCTTGGTTATGAAGTCCATGGTAATGTGTTCCCACTTCCATTCCGGTATATCAAGTGGTTGAATCCTTCCATACGGTTTCTGGTGTTCGGCCTTTACTTGTGAGCAAGTCAAGCACTTGCTTACATACTTTGTCACTTCATGCTTCATTCCAAGCCACCAGTATTCCTTCCTTAGATCTTGGTACATTTTATTGGTACCAGGATGGATAGAGTATCGAGACTTATGAGCCTCATCCAAGATTTTGGTTCTAAGCTCGCCACCCATAGGTATCCATACTCATCCAAAACGTGTCCTAACACCAAGAGTGTTATATTCTAACTTGTCCTGTTGGCCAACCATCCTTTCCTTCTTAATGTTTTCTTCTTTAAGTGCTTCATGTTGAGCTCTTTCAATTTCCCTCATCACATCTGATGTTACCACCAACTGGCAAGCTTTCACTCTAATAGGAGCAGGCACACTCTAATGTTTTCTTCTTACGTATCACCGTCGTTGCCACAACATTCCGTCAATTCCCTTTTTGGTATTGCCCCCAAGGCTAACTGCACGAGGACCGACAATACCCATTCAGTTGCCCCTATGGCTCTCAGCCATGGACTGACAACCTCCATTGAAGTCTATGGCTCTCAGCAGTAGACTGACAACTTCCATCGACGACTATGGCTCTCAGCCATAACACCGTCGGATCATAATTTAACCTTACGTAGGGTCACGTTAACCCCGGAGTAACCGTCGTAACTCCATACTAGTTGTACAACATCAAACCATTGGCAGGCCACTAAGACACTGCCCCCGTTGTTCTTATGGTAACTTTGGCTCGCTGTCCATAATCTACCACAAGGCTGGGAATCTCATTCCCAGACTTCATTCGTCAATTCCATTCATTCGACAGATTAGATTTGTAATGACTTCTTTAAAACCTTTGCCCTTTTTCTTTCCTTTACATAAAACCTTTCACTCGTTTTCAAAAACCTTTACCTTTACTTTAAACCATTTCTTATTAAACATTCGTTCGTAAACATTCCATGCATAAAACTTTCTTTCCATAAACCGTTCATTCCAAATCATTTCATGTCATAATCATAGTTTCATAAAATATCATTTCATAAAACATCATTTCATATCTATGCACACCAGCCCGAAAACATTATATAAAACATTTAAAATAGGGCTTCTAGAACTCACCTTATAAGCTAGTCTCGGTTGTCCTAAACAAAGGCCCAACAACGTCACTTCCGATCTGAATTGATTAGTTAAATACACATCAGACCCAAACCCGACTCTAACGGTTTAACCTTCTAAACATATCGACCTTACTTAACCAGCCTGATGCCTGCGCACTTAGCAAGTGCGCAGACCCTACTACATGCGTACTTGATAAGTACGCAGGACCAGCTCCGTGCACACTTGGTAAGTGCGCACGACCTGTTTCTTCGCAAAACCCTAACTTTCACATTTAGGTCTGATCTCGTCAAGATCTCGAACCTGTTTGCATCCAAAACGTTCGTTTTCCATTAAGGAACTCAAATCTATGTTTATCCTTCAGTTTCATCCGTTAAAATGTTACATTTTCACCCAAAACCCGAAAAACCCAAAAACGAACTAAAACTCATATTTAGGTCGGATCATTACCTGAATCGAGCTTCTGGTCCGGAGGTTCTTCTCACGAGCTCTGGAGCAACACACTTCTCAAATCTCGGGTTGATCCACCAACTTTCTCTCTCTACAGTTTCTCTCTCTAAAAGTTGCAAATGAGAGGAATGGGTGGAGGTCTAAGCTATTTATAGGGGAGGCTCCCCTTCCAGCCTGCCGACCCATCCGACCCGACCCGACATGCCTCGTTCGTTTATTTCGTCATATTAACTGTCGTTTTATTTTTTTGGGATGTTACACTAGTACACTTAGCACACATGCGTGCTCTCTTCCAAGTGATGATTACATGCAATTTCCATCAAGCATATGTGGTAATGTGTAAGGCCCCATTCCTGGGTAACCTCACTTGTTGGATTTACTCATAAACATAGTCATAAATACTACGCTTAAATTTAAAACATTTGAATTCAATCATTACATAACGTAACATGACATGACATAACAGCGGAAGTCTTAACAATTAAATACATAACATTGTCTTAACATATAATAAGTGGGATGTCAGTCTTGTGTCGGGTAACATTCACGCCATCACACGACCCTTCCTTCCTTTAACTGAAATGTATACTAAAAGTCAGCTAACGCTGGTGAGTTCTAGTTTAAAACTATTAAGTATGACCATTCGTTTCTTTATAAGTATACATAATTATATACATACATTTATATAAATACGTATTCATAGCTTTTACTTTTCTTTCTTCATTCTTATGTGATTACATAGATATGCATTCACCTTTTCTTTCCTTAACATTCGTTGGTCATACACATAAGGGTGATCAACCCGTCTTTTACTGCGTATATCACAAAGATATACGCCCTTAAGCTACCGTCGTAGCCCATTTACTCGTCCGGTCCTAGAAACCGTCCGCCTTAACTTTGGTCCGGCCAACCTTCGGCCGTCTGTCTTACCCGTCCTACCGTCATAGTCCGTCATATTCGCCCGTCTGCCCTAAGGCATCCATTTCCCACGCGAACTATTGTTTATGCAACCGTTATACTATTTTAGCATTTACTTCGACCACCCATTTATGCGTTTTGTACGTCCTAGCTTGCGAAGGAACGTATCTTTCCCGGTTGCAAAATAGTCACGTGGTCGTCCGTCTACAGAAGTAGCTGTTAGCTTTGTTTCCGTCCATAACGTATACATACATTCATAACATGCAATATAAATAATTATAAAGAAAGATTTCATTTATTTACGTTATACCATTCTTTCATTCATTCTTTGTAAACATACGTTTCATTCTTTGTTCATAATTCATTCTCATATATATATATAAGAATATATATTATTATATCATTTATGATCACATTAGCATTCATATCATTTATTCATTTAGTGTATACATTTCAGCCCCAAAACATGTAATAAGGTTTGCACATAACATAGAAGGGGGCATATAGAACTCACCTGATAAGCTAGTCTTGGTTGTCCTAAACAATGGTCCAACAACGTCACGTACGATCTGAATTAGGTAGTTAAATACACATCAGACCCAATCCCGACTCTAACGGTTTAATCATACTGAATTAGGTGATCCTACTGACTTCACTATCAAGCCTCATGCCTGCGCACTTAGCAAGGGCGCAGGGACTTGTTCTTGCGTACTTAATAAGTGCGCAGACTTTGCTTCATGCGTACTTGATAAATACGCAGTACCTGCTTCATGCGTACTTGACAAGTGCGCAGAGCATTCTTCTTGCATACTTGGTAAGTACGCAGGATCTTTCTTCTTGCGTACTTGGTAAACGTAGGACGTCCTTCTTGCGTACTTGATAAGTACGCAATACTTGTTTCCTGGACAAAAATCCAAAATTCTTGCATGCTAACCCGATCATGTCAATCTTACAATTTTGTTTGATCAAAACGTGCGGTTTTCATTCTAGATGCTAGTTCTAAGCTTATTTTCAAGTTTCATCCATAAAAACGTCTCCTATTTAGCTAAAACCCGAAAAACCCAAAACGAAGAAAAACTCAGTTTAAGGTTGTGACACCCGCCATTTCCAAGTCAACATTCGTACAAGACTTAAACATATTTACGTCTTCATATTTCCTGCATCTTTCGAAATCACAAACTCGAACAATAAAAGTCAAGCAAACATAGTACGTCGATCGTTTCATACCTTAGTAATTATAAGAATTACTAGTTCACGCAGACGTAAAACCCATATAACGCGAACGATAGCGATTAATTATTATAACGGAAAAATATTTAATTTTTATATACTATATAAACGTTCACGTCGAGGTGACTAAGTCATTAATATTTATTTCATGATACATATGAAAATCCTCGTAAAAATATTCCTAGATGTATTGTTGTATATTATTCTATTAGGATATTTATAAATGTGAGTGCTCACATCTACAAATAAAAATATATGTAACTTGAACGTTTTTCGTCAAATTATCCATTGACTATTTAAACTATGATTTTAGTGTCATTTAGAACGTAAAATAAATCACATTGTTGTTTAAAATTCTAAACCGGACTCATACCGCTAATAATGCTAACAACTAGCTTTCAAATCTTCTCCATGATAACAAATCTTCACACCATATTATCTTACTTCTAAATCTAGAGAAGAACCTAACCATCTATCACATCCATCACTCCATCACCACCCATCCTTATTCATTCAAACTTCCATCCATAATCCAATCATCATGATTGGAGTGTATGGAGCTTGTTCTTTCACCACATGAACACTCAACATATCATATCCATCATATATATATATATATATATATATATATATATATATATATATATATATATATATATATATATATATATATATATTATGAGATCGCTAACGCGTCTAAACTACGAACGTAAATATAGGTATATATTATCTACGACACATTTTAATTTATATTATGACGACCTCGAAATTTATTTATTGAGACGAGTATTTAGCGGGTATAAATTGTGGGTAGTGTACCGTATTGAACCACACACCACCACCTACTACACCATCAATTTTGTTTATACAACACTCCTCTCAAGGAGTCTAATCTCTATAATTAAAGAGCTTGTTCATGTGTGCACTCCAACTCCATACACACACACACACACACACACACACACATATATATATATATATATGAGTGTAGCCTACAAAATTCAAATTTCACAATCTCTATATCACTCATCTCTCTCTCGGCTCACATGCACCACACACAAAAACACACTTTTTTCTTGACCTTTTGTCACACCCCGCCAAGGCGGAAACGCGAGGCGCAACGTTCATGGTTTCCAAAGCATATGATTACCGCAAACACATACATGATAAATGGATACATTAACAAGTTTAATGTTTTACATTACAAAACATAATCTGAGTTTACAAAAAGTTAAGATTTCACAAATATGACTCAACTCAATGAGTTATACAAGGGAAATCCTCCTTGAGTAGTATCCATCGTGCATGCATGTAATCTATATTGCTAACCTTGAAATCACGTTCAGTTACCTGAAAAACATACTTAAAATCGTCAACACGAGGTTGGTGAGTTCACAGGTTTAATCAAATAGTTCTTTGTAAAATTCAATTGTTCGTAAATAGTTTCAGTTGTATGTGATAAACAGAATAAGAATTGTTGACCCATTTGTAAACTAGCTAGGAATACAAATAATATGTTCATACATGAGGCGTAACCAAACCATGACATGTGTGAGCCCCTATTAAGCGTTATCAGATTCTATGCGGCCATAAATCCTCCAGATTGTGGTTAGCGCGACTAACCATGACCGGGAGACGTCACTCTCCATAGTACTATTCATAGGACCCTAGGCTACAGTTAATGGTTACTATGTTGTTCCAGGGGACTTTAGCGGCCTCCAATGTGTTGTTCTCATCCCATGTAAACATAAAGTCGTGTCTTATTCTCTTGTTATCCCATAAAATAGTTGAAGTATGTTTCTCCCCCAAATATTTGAAAACAGTAAAAAGAAAGGGGCCGTGAAACTCACCTTGTGTTTGTGTATATACTTGTAATAATATTTGTTGTAGTCAACCTTGACTGTTTGTACCCTAGATACCAAGGGTAAATTGTTGTTAAGACCAACGTCTTAATTGTAAATTGTTCACCGACCTTGTAAATCTGATTATGTTTGTTTAAATATCGTTTTAGTTTTCCAACACATGTTTTGTTATAAAATAGTTTTGAGTTACTGCCCAACTGGGACTGTTGTACAGGTGTCGAAACTTCTTAGTTTCGATTGGGCATATGTGTGTCGAAACTACTTAGTTTCGATGGAGTGGTCAGGAGTCGAAACAACCTAGTTTCGATTGAGTAAAAGGTATCGAAACTCCTAGTTTCGATTGAGCAACAGGTATCGAAACTCCTAGTTTCGATTGAGAAACAGGTATCGAAACTCCTAGTTTCGATTGAGAAACAGGTATCGAAACTTCTAGTTTCGATTGAGCAACAGGTATCGAAACTCCTAGTTTCGATTGAGAAACAGGTATCGAAACTCCTAGTTTCGATTGAGAAACAGGTATCGAAACTTCTAGTTTCGATTGAGCAACAGGTATCGAAACTCCTAGTTTCGATTGAGAAACAGGTATCGAAACTCCTAGTTTCGATTGAGAAACAGGTATCGAAACTCCTAGTTTCGATTACTGGACTTCTGTTTTGACAGAATCAGTCCGGCATATTTTGATGTTTTAAACTTGAATTCGACACACTCTTCTTGTTATCTTTCTTGCGTTTAAATAAGATGAACGTTTAGCTACGGTTTTAAAGAAACTAATGTGAAAATGTCGAGTTTTTACCTTAAAACCGAGATGAAGATGATGAAATAAAACAGAGATGATCTCGACTCTTTTGCAGAAACACTTGAGATTCTTCTTAAAATACTGGATTGTGGTAGGATTTCGCCTTAAAACTCAGCTTCGGTTTGAAGAGGAATGGAAACTTTGCCGTATGAAAATGAGAGTGATGAAAGGAATTATGAGAAAAGTGATGGAAGTGAGTATGGTTATGTCTGAGTTTTTCGCAATAGGAGGTATGGGTTTTGAGTAAGATGATCGTGGGAGTGGCTTTCTCTGGCTTCGGCCGAGAAAGTCAATAAAAGTGGTTTGGGATAATTTGAATAAAATAATTAGATTTAGGTATTAATTAGAGTTTTAAAGGGGTAGTTTAATTCGGTTTATTTTCCCCACAGTATTATAATTTTTATTCTAAAAATAATTTATTGACCAACTTAAAATTTGTGTAATATATATATGCCTGGATATTTAATTTATCCACTATTGTTCGAATTTGTCGGTGTATATAACACGTGATCCGGTAACTCCAAGAATTACCAAATGTGAACTGAGACAATGCTCGGTTTTTGTTAGACTCTAAAGTCCTTGTTTGTGAAATTAAATAAATCACAAAAATAATTATTATGTAAACTTGTTTATAATGTATACGGATATTGACCTGAAATGTCGGGTGTCACATTCTCCCCTTGTTAGAAGAATTTCGTCCCGAAATTCAATTCGTGTCCTCTTGAACTGGGGCATCCTCAAACAAGGATGGGTATTTTGTTTTCATTTGGTCCTCTCGTTCCCATGTATACTCAGGACCACGTTTTGAGTTCCAACGTACTTTAACCAGTTTGATCCGACTACGTCTCAGCTTTTGAACCTTCCAATCTGATATCTCAATTGGTTGCTCGATGAAATGAAGTTTGTCGTCAATATGAATCTCGTCAGACGGTATAATTAGTGTCTCGTCTGATAAACACTTCTTGAGATTTGATACATGAAACGTATCATGTACATTGCTTAGTTCTTGTGGTAGCTTGAGTTTGTAAGCTACAGGGCCAACTCTAGCTAGTATTTCGAACGGGCCAACGTATCTAGGGTTGAGCTTACCACGGTTACCAAACCTTGCAACGCCTTTCCATGGTGAGACTTTTAACATTACTCGGTCACCAATTTGAAATTCTAATGGTTTTCGTCTGTTGTCAGCGTAGCTCTTTTGTCTATCTCGGGCCGCTTTCAAACGGTCCTTAATTTTGAAAATCTTATCAGTGGTTTCCTGGACAATCTCAGGGCCTGTCAAATGTTTTTCACCAACTTCCGCCCAACATAACGGTGAGCGGCATTTACGACCATATAAAGCTTCAAACGGTGCTGCTTTAATGCTCGTATGATAGCTGTTATTATAAGAAAACTCAGCTAATGGTAAATGAGTATCCCAATTTCCTCCGAAATCAATTACACATGCACGGAGCATATCTTCTAATGTCTGGATAGTCCGTTCACTTTGACCATCTGTTTGTGGGTGATATGCCGTGCTCATGTTAAGACGTGTGCCCATTGCTTCTTGTAATGATTTCCAGATTCTAGACACGAATCTGCTATCTCTATCCGAGATAATAGAAATTGGCACTCCGTGTCTTGCCACAATTTCTTTAACATAGAGTCTTGTAAGTTTCTCTGTCTTGTCAGTTTCTTTCATTGGCAGAAAGTGAGCAGATTTCGTTAATCGGTCGACAATAACCCATATGGTATCATAACCACTGGACGTCTTGGGTAATTTCGTGATGAAATCCATAGAAATCTGTTCCCATTTCCATTGGGGAATTTCAGGTTGTTGTAATAAACCAGACGGTTTCTGATGTTCGGCTTTTACTTTTGAACACGTTAAGCATTTACTGACATATGTGGCAATATCTCCTTTCATATTGGGCCACCAATATAATTCTTTTAGATCTTTATACATTTTATCTGAACCCGGGTGAATGGAGTACCTGGACTTGTGGGCTTCGTCCATAACTAACTCCCGTAAGTTACCAAAACATGGCACCCAAATTCTATTCATGAAGTATAAAGTGTCATCTGACTCAGACTCCAAATGCTTTATCATTCCTCGTAGAGCTTCATTTTGAATGTTTTCTTCTTTAATTGCCTCTTGTTGTGCCATCCGAATTTGAGTAGTGAGATTTGTATGAATTGTCAATTCTAAGGCACGAACACGAAGAGTTTTAACTCGTTCTTTGCGACTTAAAGCGTCCGCTACGACATTGGCTTTCCCGGGATGGTACTTGATATCACAATCATAATCGTTTAGTAGTTCTACCCAACGACGTTGTCTCATGTTAAGTTCCTTTTGATCAAAGATATGCTGGAGACTCTTGTGATCAGTAAAGATAGTACATCTTGTACCGTAAAGGTAATGTCTCCAAATTTTGAGCGCAAACACAACTGCACCCAATTCCAAGTCGTGGGTCGTATAATTCTTTTCGTGCACTTTTAGTTGTCGTGAGGCATATGCGATGACTTTGTCTCTTTGCATTAACACACAACCCAGTCCTTGGTGTGATGCATCGCAGTATACGACAAAATTGTCGATTCCCTCAGGAAGGGATAGAATTGGTGCACTACACAGCTTCTGCTTTAGTATTTGAAAAGCTGACTCTTGCTTGTCATTCCAATCATACTTATTTTCTTTCTGGGTTAATTTGGTTAACGGCAGGGCTATTTTTTGAAAAATTCTCGATGAATCGTCTGTAATAGCCGGCCAAACCTAAAAATTGACGTACTTCTGTCGGAGTCTTTGGTGCTTCCCAGTTTTTGATCGCTTCAATTTTAGATGGATCAACGTGAATTCCTTCCTTGTTGATGACATGTCCAAGAAAATGCACTTCTTGGATCCAAAACTCACACTTAGAGAATTTAGCGTAAAGTTTCTCGTTTCTGAGTAGTTCTAAGATTAATTTAAGATGATGTTCATGATCCTCCTTGGTTCGTGAATATATTAATATGTCATCGATAAACACAATCACGAATTTATCCAAGTATGGTTTGCACACGCGGTTCATGAGATCCATGAAAACAGCTGGTGCGTTTGTCAAACCAAATGGCATAACTAGGAATTCGTAGTGACCATAACGAGTCCTAAATGCTGTCTTGGGTACATCTTCTTCTTGGATTCTTAGTTGATGATACCCTGAACGTAGATCGCTCTTAGAGTAGAAGCTAGAACCTTGTAGTTGATCGAACAAATCATCTATTCGAGGTAGTGGGTATCGGTTTTTGATTGTAAGCTTGTTTAATTCTCGGTAATCTATACACATCCTAAAGGTTCCATCCTTTTTCTTTACGAATAAGACCGGAGCTCCCCAAGGTGAGAAACTCGGTCTTATGAAACCTTTATCAAGCAACTCTTGTAGTTGATTTGATAACTCTTGCATTTCAGAAGGTGCTAATCGATACGGCGATCGCGCAATCGGTGCGGATCCTGGTACCAAATCGATTCGAAATTCGACTTGCCTAGGTGGTGGTAATCCAGGTAAGTCTTCAGGGAAAACTCCAGGATAATCCTTAACGATTGGTATATCCTCAAGTCGACGTTCCTCGGGTTTCTTCTCGACGACGTGAGCCAAGAATACGTAATAGCCTTTGCGTAGGTACTTACGAGTTTTCATGCAGTTTATCATCCTTAACGCTACTCCACTCTTCTCACCTTGAATCGAAAGAACTTCTCCGTTTGGGAGTGGGATTTGGACAATTTTCTCAAAACAAACAATCTCGGCGTGATTCTTTGACAACCAATCCATGCCAATAACAACGTCAAAGCTTCCTAAGTCAACAGGTAACAGATCTATACTAAATGTGTGATTTTTAAGATATAAGGTACAACCTTGAATGACCTCTCCGGTATTAATTAATTTTCCGTTCGCTAGTTCAATTGTATACTTTTGTTCTAGTTTGCTGGGCTTAATACCGAGTAGGGACTTAAAGTCATTTGACACAAAACTCAAATCAGCACCCGTATCGAAAAGTATAGAGGCATAGTGATTATTTATCGGGAACGTACCAGTGACAATGTTTGGATCTTGTCGTGCGTCACCAGCTCCCATCACAAATGCTCTTCCACGGGCCTGATTGTCGTTTCGGTTCTTCAACTTTGGACAGTCTTTTCTGAAGTGCTTTGGATCTCCACACTCAAAGCATCCTTGATTCATCCTTTCTGTTCCTGGGTTGACTTTTCCTGCTACTTGATTTATCTTGTTAGGGTTTGTATTGCTCCTACAGTCAAGGGCTAGATGTCCATACTTTTTACATTTTCCACATTGGGTACACTTCCCACTGTGATGATATCCACAATTGTCACACCTTGGTCGTGCTCCAAGGTATCCTTTTTGTTCCACAGTGTTGGCGACAAAGGCTTTCATAGTTTCAGGTCTCTTGTAAATTTGATTCTTGTTTTGATTAATTGGTTTTCCAAACCATTTCCTCTTTTCCCCAGATTTCCCTCCTTCGGTCTCCTTCTTCTCAAACAAACCATCACGTACAGCATTATCCCTTAGCTTGAAAGCCAGAGTTATGGCGCTCTTGGCATCCATAGGGTTCGATGAAGTCACCAGACCTCGGATTTGAGGTGCGAGACCCCACAAGTATCTTTCAACCTTCTTGTATTCTGGGGTGACCATGTGTGGAACCAAGATTGCTAACTCATTGAATCGGTCAGTGTAGCCAGCAACATCATCTCCTGTCATTTGTAAATTCCACATTTCAGATTCGATCTTTTGCAACTCATTTCGAGGACAGTATTCCTCGATCATCATGGCTTTTAAGTCTTCCCATGACAACTCATATGATGTCTGCCTTCCCAAAGTCTTTACTTGTGAATTCCACCAGGTTAAAGCTTTATCAGTGAGTGAGCATGTAGAATACTTCACCATGCAGTCAGCGGTGCATTCACTAATATCAATCACCGATTCCATCTTCTCTATCCATCTCATTAGTCCAACTGCACCCTCGGTGCCATTGAAGTTACGGGGTTTGCAAGACAGAAAGGTCTTGTAGGAGCACTTTCTAATTGGAGCATCTGTAGAATTACAAGTCATAACGTCATTAATTCGAATCATGACTATATGTTATGGCTTATTTATTTTATTACCTCCGGAACCTCCAGCTGTACCGCTACCTCTTGCACCTCCGGAACCTCCAGCTGTACCGCTACCTCCTATACCTCCTCCATTATTTCGATTGGCTTCATACTGCTCCATGGCAGCAGCTACTCGTTGTGCTATAAGTTGTTCCACATTTGGAGAAATTGTCTCGTTGTTGTCTCCAGTAGTGTTACGGGTTGTCCTACGCTTAGGTGCCATGACGTTCTTTCTAACATATCAATTAAAAAGAAACAACATTATATGACAATAATGATAGCTCATGACATAAGGATACAACAACGTCAAATGTAAACAACCATTATCACAACATAAACCATTACATACATAGTCAAAACATTCATAGTACATTGTTCCAAAAGACAAGGATACAAAAGAGATGGGTTCACATGACCTCATCAGTACTAAAGTTTTAAACTACTTAATGTACTACGGGCACAACCCGCCCGTAATAGGTTTAAAAGAAGAAGTGAGAGTACAATCCAATCATCATGGCAAGTCCTGCCATGACAAAACTAGCTCTCGCCACAAATTCTGCAGCCAACGTCCTTTCTTCCAGAGCCTCCACCATGTCTCGGACCGTGACAGTGAACTGCCAATCCATGTCAGCTCTCAACTCTAGATAGTTAGTGGCATCCTGTATGTTTCGGGTGCGGTCATCTAGAGTCTGAACTCGAGATCCGAGTCCTTGACGTAAGCGCATGGCTGCATCCCTATGTGCCCGAATATCATCTAGGAGATCATCAAGACGCTCCTCATGCGTACGAACGCGAGCTACCAAGGTAGGCACAGTGAGCTCTATGGCTTCCCCAGTGTGGGGTAGGGGTGTTGGAGAGTTAGAAGACTCTCCAAGCTCAAAGGTAGATGGAATGCTCTCCATCTCCCTCCAACGTGCCAGGGTACGAGGCATCCAACGGATGGTTCCCACAGTAGGGTGGTAGCAGGGTCTTTGCCTAGGTGGTTCTTCACCAGCCACCAAGTCTTCTGGGTCACGGGCTGCTAGATTCCTTTTGCGTGGAAGTCGAACCTTCTTCCTAGCGCTTTGCACCTTAACTGGTCCTCCGCTTTTCTTTCGGTAGACGATAGGCGGTTTTCCCAAGGCGACTTTAGGTGGTGTGGAGCTACGGGTTTGTACTTGATTTTTGGGACGTGAGGCGGAAAATTCCTCATTTGATTCAGTGTCAGAGACGGGATCAGAATGTGAATGTGACGACATGCTTGTGACTACAATATCCATATGACAAAATGACTGGTCATGCAATGCTTATGCAATGAAAACGTTTTAGTGAGTCATTTAGATTATAGACTAGGTTCCAATTTAGATTCCTAGTTCGCTATAATCAATGGCTCTGATACCAAGTTCTGTCACACCCCGCCAAGGCGGAAACGCGAGGCGCAACGTTCATGGTTTCCAAAGCATATGATTACCGCAAACACATACATGATAAATGGATACATTAACAAGTTTAATGTTTTACATTACAAAACATAATCTGAGTTTACAAAAAGTTAAGATTTCACAAATATGACTCAACTCAATGAGTTATACAAGGGAAATCCTCCTTGAGTAGTATCCATCGTGCATGCATGTAATCTATATTGCTAACCTTGAAATCACGTTCAGTTACCTGAAAAACATACTTAAAATCGTCAACACGAGGTTGGTGAGTTCACAGGTTTAATCAAATAGTTCTTTGTAAAATTCAATTGTTCGTAAATAGTTTCAGTTGTATGTGATAAACAGAATAAGAATTGTTGACCCATTTGTAAACTAGCTAGGAATACAAATAATATGTTCATACATGAGGCGTAACCAAACCATGACATGTGTGAGCCCCTATTAAGCGTTATCAGATTCTATGCGGCCATAAATCCTCCAGATTGTGGTTAGCGCGACTAACCATGACCGGGAGACGTCACTCTCCATAGTACTATTCATAGGACCCTAGGCTACAGTTAATGGTTACTATGTTGTTCCAGGGGACTTTAGCGGCCTCCAATGTGTTGTTCTCATCCCATGTAAACATAAAGTCGTGTCTTATTCTCTTGTTATCCCATAAAATAGTTGAAGTATGTTTCTCCCCCAAATATTTGAAAACAGTAAAAAGAAAGGGGCCGTGAAACTCACCTTGTGTTTGTGTATATACTTGTAATAATATTTGTTGTAGTCAACCTTGACTGTTTGTACCCTAGATACCAAGGGTAAATTGTTGTTAAGACCAACGTCTTAATTGTAAATTGTTCACCGACCTTGTAAATCTGATTATGTTTGTTTAAATATCGTTTTAGTTTTCCAACACATGTTTTGTTATAAAATAGTTTTGAGTTACTGCCCAACTGGGACTGTTGTACAGGTGTCGAAACTTCTTAGTTTCGATTGGGCATATGTGTGTCGAAACTACTTAGTTTCGATGGAGTGGTCAGGAGTCGAAACAACCTAGTTTCGATTGAGTAAAAGGTATCGAAACTCCTAGTTTCGATTGAGCAACAGGTATCGAAACTCCTAGTTTCGATTGAGAAACAGGTATCGAAACTCCTAGTTTCGATTGAGAAACAGGTATCGAAACTTCTAGTTTCGATTGAGCAACAGGTATCGAAACTCCTAGTTTCGATTGAGAAACAGGTATCGAAACTCCTAGTTTCGATTGAGAAACAGGTATCGAAACTTCTAGTTTCGATTGAGCAACAGGTATCGAAACTCCTAGTTTCGATTGAGAAACAGGTATCGAAACTCCTAGTTTCGATTGAGAAACAGGTATCGAAACTCCTAGTTTCGATTACTGGACTTCTGTTTTGACAGAATCAGTCCGGCATATTTTGATGTTTTAAACTTGAATTCGACACACTCTTCTTGTTATCTTTCTTGCGTTTAAATAAGATGAACGTTTAGCTACGGTTTTAAAGAAACTAATGTGAAAATGTCGAGTTTTTACCTTAAAACCGAGATGAAGATGATGAAATAAAACAGAGATGATCTCGACTCTTTTGCAGAAACACTTGAGATTCTTCTTAAAATACTGGATTGTGGTAGGATTTCGCCTTAAAACTCAGCTTCGGTTTGAAGAGGAATGGAAACTTTGCCGTATGAAAATGAGAGTGATGAAAGGAATTATGAGAAAAGTGATGGAAGTGAGTATGGTTATGTCTGAGTTTTTCGCAATAGGAGGTATGGGTTTTGAGTAAGATGATCGTGGGAGTGGCTTTCTCTGGCTTCGGCCGAGAAAGTCAATAAAAGTGGTTTGGGATAATTTGAATAAAATAATTAGATTTAGGTATTAATTAGAGTTTTAAAGGGGTAGTTTAATTCGGTTTATTTTCCCCACAGTATTATAATTTTTATTCTAAAAATAATTTATTGACCAACTTAAAATTTGTGTAATATATATATGCCTGGATATTTAATTTATCCACTATTGTTCGAATTTGTCGGTGTATATAACACGTGATCCGGTAACTCCTAGAATTACCAAATGTGAACTGAGACAATGCTCGGTTTTTGTTAGACTCTAAAGTCCTTGTTTGTGAAATTAAATAAATCACAAAAATAATTATTATGTAAACTTGTTTATAATGTATACGGATATTGACCTGAAATGTCGGGTGTCACACCTTTGACATAAAGAATCAAGAAGAATCCATCTCATTTGATGTTTAAAGAAGTATACATGAGTTATTCTTGAGGAAAACGAGCTAGAAACCAAAGATCACAAGTATTCCACTCTCTAAAACTGCCACCTTTCACTTCTTTGGGGTACAATCTCCTACAATCTCTCCTTTTTATCTAGATCCTACTTTAATGAGCATTTGTTCACCTAAAAGTGACGAGTTTTCATAAAAACCTCTAAACTAATTAATATAGCATAAAACATGGGCTCGCTAAGTTAAATATATGTAATATATGTGTGTTTGTATTGCGTATGCATGTATGTGTGTATATGTACACTTTTGATTCATTAAAGTTCACTAAAGTATAAGAGAGTTTAAGCATGTGTAGGTTAATGTTTAAATCTTGAAAGATTATGGACTTTGGTCAACAAGACGTGTTAATATACGTAGATCTACTAATATGCGTAATATCGAACATTTAAACATGTATGGATATAAGTTCATAATATGTATGTTGTTTCAAAATGGTTAAAAATATATACTTTGGGTCCATACATTTAGAGATTTAAAAACGTACGTTATGTGGAACTTGAATGGTAAAACGACATAGTTTTGAAAGAATACTTGATTGTTTTTTTATAACACATATGTATATAGTTTGGTTGATTCAAATGAAAACGAGCTTTACAAAACAAGGACTATATAACTATAAGTATATTTTAGGAAAACATAGTAACTTGTGTGGATGGTATTTTGGAAATATAATAATACTTTAAATATGTTTTTGGAACGAAGTAAATATTGAAAAACCTACGTATGTAT
This sequence comes from Smallanthus sonchifolius, assembly GCA_023525975.1. Taxonomy (NCBI): domain Eukaryota; kingdom Viridiplantae; phylum Streptophyta; class Magnoliopsida; order Asterales; family Asteraceae; genus Smallanthus; species Smallanthus sonchifolius. The sequence goes on from CM042045.1 coordinate 35,245,444, forward strand.
TTTGATAAAGAAAACCGTTAAAGGATTCAAGTAGTTATTTTAAATAATCATAAGTCATATGATAAAACTATGGATTTTGAGGACACGACATACATAAAGATATCAAATTATTAGTAAACATACGTTTTGCTAAGAAACTCACTTACGTTGAAACCTTAACAAATAATTCGTGTCTTTTGCCGAAACGGGTGTTTATATATAATTACATTCGCGATAAACCCAAAAGTTAAATAAAAACGTATGTTAAGAAATATAAAAAATATTAGTAATATTATTTCCACTTATACTACGAGAAATGGAATATTTCTTAAAAATAGTTATATATATATATACATACTATGAAAGTGTATAACTACTTGACGATCATGACTTATATTCTTATACTTATTGTGCGAGTATAATACATGTATAGATATTTATATGAACAAATAAATATTAATCACCAACAAGTCGTAAAGTACGACATTTTCTTAAACGAATTTCCCAACTAAACCTAACATGATGGGTGAACAACTTGCACTCGAGATGTTTCTCAATTCTAAGACATATGTTGTATTAAATAGGGCACGAGTAGTCAGGTCTCGCTTTTACAATTATATAGTTGCTATCACTTACACACTGAAAGACCATCAGGTGAGTTTACGGCCCCCTTTTAGCTTTTTAATGTTTTGTAAACATCGGGGGAGAAACATAATTATGTGACATATTTGAAAGCATGAAACATATTTGTTTACACTTCGGATAACATGAACATTTTGGTTTAACTCCTTGTGATTTTCACGGCCCCTTTTTACTATTTTCTATTTTGGGGAAAAAACATTTTAATTTCAAATGGTATGATAACTAGAAAATGAGAAACAAGCATCTGATTCCCATGTGAGCATGAGTTAACACTAAAAGGTCCTTGTTATTTCGAACTATAACTATTAGCTATGGACTTAGCCGTAGATCGATATGAATAGTACTATTCGGGTTGACACCCCCAATCATGGTTAGTCGCGCTAACCCGACCAGCATGGTTAAATGATTGCATAGTAGGTCTTGTTGTTTCTCATTGTTTAAAGGTACAATGGGCTGGGGCAAAATTCAAGAATTCGCTAAAGGTTTGGTTATAAGCTTGTGCATCACATAATTCGTTTGTGCTAGCTAGACAACGATGAATCAACCGCTAACTTGTTTTGCTTATCATATGCATAAAGTGAATTTCGAGCAAAGGATTTCGCCAATGGTATACGTACCAATGGATTTGCTAGTCAATTTCGAGAAACGGGTTTTGCCATTGGTATACGTATCAATGGTCTTGACAGTGAATTTCGAGCAAAGGATGTTATCAATAGTACCCGTACAAACAGTTTTGTCAATCAATTTCGTGCAAATGGTTTTTGCCGAAGGATTTCGTATAAATAGTTTTTGACAAACGATTTCGTAAATATGGTTTTCCCAATTGTATTCATTTAAAACCTGTGAACTCACCAACATTGCGTTGACATTTTTAAGTATGTTTTTCAGGTAACACTTAGCTATGGCTCGGTTGGAATAGGCTAGCTATTTGGATTAAACCCTTGAAGCCGAAGAAGCATAGTTATCAAATCTCAAATATATTTTGATCTAGGTGGATTTAGATCAATATATTATTACATGTTAGTAATTGTAAAAGTTGTTCGACACTTTAGAAATTTGTATTTTAGCTTCCACTGTTGTGTAATGTTACCAATCGTTACAACCTTAATTTATTTATTTATTTATTAAGTAATTAAATTTGGGGTGTGACAGATTGGTATCAGAGCCAATGGTTTTAGCGAATTAGGTTTCCTTAGTGACACCTAGGCTCTAACCAGACTCAATTAGGGACCAAGGTTTCTAAGTCCTACATCACCTAAGACTTGAGTATAGAAATTCCAACCGTTGCCGAACAACTTGAGTAGATAATTAGTGTAACTACATACACTAACAAACATTTAACATGTACAACAATGTGGAAATAATAGACATCTACAACATTGCTTAACAAATTATCGCTATTCGGACTACAATCAAGGATGACGGGTACCCAGCACACTGTAGCCCTAGAAGATCGAGTTACGAGCTGAGCTTGGACGACGATGGTAAAAATCACCAGTTACCGATCTTGGTATCACAACAGGTTGAACCCGTACCTGAATCGGTACCTGCACCACACCTACAACTACTACATCTGTGGAGCTAGTTTCCTCATCTGACATATGTAGTCTTCATACGGTGTGGTATGCATACCCTCTTCTGTGAATTGCTGGATTGGATGAAAAAGACTTTGGCATGAGATGTGACAAACAGAAATACCTGATCAGAAAAGAAACCGAGGTGGATTTCAGGACTGTACGGGAGAGAACTTTACTGGGTAGGAGACCCATGAACTCACCAGGATAATGTGGATCCACGCGTACAAACACACTTGGAGCATGAGTTGCTCGACACTAATTTGAGAATCTTTGCCCTAACCCAGTGCCCGATTTCCACCGCACACGTCCTAAAAGACACCAATTGTGTCTCTCTGCCATTAACTCCATCCAGCAACAGCCTTAGTCGGCATATGCATGAGTATTGGTACGCATGACTAAGAGTAGTCCGATAGAACATACACGCTCTTGCATAAGAGTGCAACACGATGACACAATATAATGAACATTTAAGATCCCTTTCAACTAAGAACTTGGGATGGGAGAAACACTATAGGGACCATGCAAGGTAAATTATCATTACGGGTGCACACGTAATCATAATTTGTGGTGCATGAGAACTCTAGTGTGTCATACTGTCCAGAGCTAATGTTTATAATTAATCCGTAATCCTAATCTAAATTCCCCGTCACTCGATTAATGATCAGACCTTAACAATTCAAACCCCTTAGTTAGATATCCACAAAACATTCTCACGGTTCTGGAGGAACTAGAGAAAATCAAATTGGATTTAACCAGCCATTGGTGGATCCTGAGCAACGAAGGTTTTCGCTCACCCATTTCTACTTGTGAATTCATAACCTTTGAGATATTACTTGCCATGAGAACTTCATGTTGACTCTTACAACGATCAATGTTGATGCACTTTCCTGTGACAACACTCTGGATAGAGTCTTAGTTTGTATTTCTAATGTCTGTAATTTGTCTTTGTATGTAAGAGTCGTTATGTAATAGTTTATCGAGTTGCATTTACTTTTACATAATGTATGTTGTTTTTCTTCTAAGTGTTTTGCGCACTTACATGTGCGCAGGAGAAAGCTCCTGCGTACTTAGCAAGTACGCAAGAACACCTTTGCGTACTTGTTAAGTACGCAAGAGCAATTGGTCCTGCGCACTTGCTAAGTGCGTAGGCATCAGGTCTGTATAAATAGGAAGTAACACTTGCACACTTAACAAGTACGCAAGAGTTAAGCCTTGCGCACTTGTTAAGTACGCAAGAGTTAACCCGTGCGCACTTAACAAGTACGCACGAACATTAAGTGGGGGGTATAAATCAGAGACTTAGAACTTTTTTTAAGTTTTACGCTTTCAAACCCATAGCTTCCCCCCTGCAATTTTACTCTCAATCGTTTGTGTCCAATCATCTATTCGTCCCGTCCATACTTTCATCATCGTATTTCATCTCAGTGGTGAGATTATAGACCGATTTCATCCGTTTATTCGTCACTTTGGACCGTAATTCTGACCTAGAATCTTTTTAGGTTAATGCCGACAAAATTTGGGGTAATATGGGGTTGTTTGGGTAACTTATTATCTGTAACAAGCTAATAGGAAGCTTTAATCGACTCCCTAATCAACTCCTGGTCCTCGATTGATCCGTCGCTTGAAGTTGAGCCGACAGTGGGTCGACGATTGGTCTAGGTCAAAAATTGAACGAGTGTAGTGTTGATAATGGTACCATAGGTTAGAATTCTTGATTCCGACCTAGTGGCGACCTAATCAACCCACATTTTGAACGAATTACAAGTTTCGGAAATTTTTGCTAAGGGTTGTTCTTGCGCACTTAGCAAGTACGCAAGAAATACTTCTTGCGTACTTGCTAAGTACGCAAGAGAAAAATACTGCGCACTTAGCAATTGCACAGGACCAACACTTAGAAATTTTTCCTAAGGCTGGAAATTTTTTCAAAGTGTAACTACTATACTATGTCATGTGTGTCTACTTCCAGTGTTATAAGTTGTTCTGAATATGTTTTCTGTGTGTGTTTGCAGGCTATGGCTCGTGCATTCACTGACAAATTCAACCTAGTGGCTAACACCGAACCAGAATGGAAAGGCGCAGCCTTGCAATACAGGGAGATTGTGGATTTTCTAAACAGATCAAGGATAAGTTATGCAATCTCAGCAAACCCAACAGTCTCAAGACCTTACCTGGAGCAATTCTGGGAAACTGCAGAGCACGATTGCACGGTGTCCCCTAATGTCATAAGGGCTACCGTTGACGGTCGGGCTATTGCTATCTCTGATGATACAATAAGGAGAGTATTGCAGTTCGGAGACCTTGCCACCAACCCGACATCCTATCCAGATTACTACGTGGATGGGTGTTGGAGGCACAGAATGGGATATGTTGGGGCTAGGGACTATGCTTCCTACAAGAAGATGTGGGTATTGGATCAATGGCGTTACTTTGCCCACATCATGATCGTGTGCATCTCATCCAGGAAAGCAGGGAAAGATGCCATGGGTCATGACCTAGCAGCGGCCATGGTGGGCCTGTCTCTCAATCGGGGCTACAACTTCTCTCGCTATATCTTCAGAGCACTCAATGACCAGATAAATACAGCAGAGAGGTTCAGGATCCTTTTGTACCCGAGGTTTGTGCAGCTCCTGATAGATGATGCATTGCCAAACCTACGTGCTATCGGGGAGAGACTGCAGGTAAAAAGGGTGGACAAGAGAGTCTTTGCTCAGTTCCTAAAGCCAGGCAGTGTAGAACCTACCCCTGTGCACACTGAACTCTTTGGCCACCTACTGAATGAAGCATACGTCGCTCCTGAAGATTGGAACTGGTATAGTCCCAACTCAGCACCAGAGATGAGTGATGTCACACCCCGACCGATGGCGGAATCATCGGGGCGGGACATGTAAGACTGTTCATGAGCACAAGGTTGACTAGATTGTAATATATTAAATCCATTTCCATTCAAACAAACATGAAACAAGTTCAAAGTACATAATGAAATACAATTTGTCTTTGATTTAATATTAACTAGGTCCAAAGCCTATGTGTAGCATGTCTTGATCTAGCTCATATGAAAGCACCTGAAACATGAATAAAATAAGGTCAACTAAAAAGTTGGTGAGTATAACACAGTTGTATGTAGATAGCATATAGTTGAAAACAAATCCTTTACAAAACATGATAAATAAGGCGTTTATGGGGAGCAGCTATTGTGTTACCAAATGTACAATCAAACCTTGTAACTAGCATGCAAAAATTATGTTGTCGGTTTCAATCACCGTGTACCATGGGTGGGTTTGTCAGACTCAATAGATCTATCATTGAAAACCGTCGGCTTGTATAGTTAATGATTGCACATAAGAGCATACAAAGGTTAGCACACCTAGCACTCGGGCACAAAGCTCAAATTTTTGCACACATGTATGTAAATAGGATTTTTGCACTTGTGTTGTTTGTGTAAATGTAATTGTGTAATGTGTAATGAGTATAGAGTTCATGTTCCACCCCAAAAGTGTAAAAGAGTAAAAAGGGGTTGTGAACACTCACTTGTATCGAAGGCGTAGCTAACACGAGATACTAGATAGTAATGTGATCCTTGTATTGCATAATGTTAACCTAGAGTGTAATGTATATTGCATTAATAATGCACAATAGTCTAAGTCTAAGTCTAAGGTTGAATTGGATAAAGTTAGTGATTGGTACTTGAAAGTATTGTATAAAATGGAAGATTTGAAATGAATATTTTTAGAATATTTTGAATAAGGTTTGAGTTTGAAATAATTAAATAAGTAAATTAGATAATTATTGTTTATGAAAATGATGTAAGTATTAGATGTATTTAAGTATAACTAAATAGATGCTTTTGTTCAAATATAAATCAAATAAATAATTTTTACTCTATTCATTTATTTATAAAGTGTAACTTAGACATTAAAATATTATTAAGTGTAGGGTTTATGAATTAAATGTTGGACTTTAAATAATTCTCTTTTATTTTAAGATTAAACATTTGATCTTTTCTAAATAAAGGTAATATAGATTTTTAAATTTAATTACTTTTATTTTAAAAACAACTTTGGAATATAAATTGTTTTAAAAATATAAACATTCTGCCAACACACACGACCGTGCCAGGGAAGGGCATGATCGTGTTTGGTCGGGCGCGGTCATTCTGGACAGGGCGCGACCGTGTTGTTCAAACAGAGGACAACTGGCCAAATCACTAGGCACGACCGTGCCTTAGACAGGCACGACCGTGTCTATGCTTCAAGGGCACGACCAGGTCTAGCCAACGAGCATGACTAGGTCTGAGCAGGAGGCACGACCGCGCTGGAAGTTGACACGACCGCATCTCCCGAGGCACAACCGCGCTAGATGATTAGCGCGACCGTGTCTCTTTCAAAACAGGAACTAATTGAATGATTTTTATATTTATAGAACTGGAATGCATAGGGCTTTCATTAACAAGGTTCTTATGAGTCTTTTGGTACAGGTTAATTGTGTTTAAAACATGTTTAGAACCGGATTCGGTTAAACTATTTTTAATGAAAATACGGTTTCGGGTTCGAGTAGAATTCAATATTGAAAGCCGAAATTGAATTAGGGCTTTTGATCTATAGAATAAATAGATAGTTTTGAAAGTGTCAATTACCCTGTGAGACGATGAATTGATGGCCTACGGTGGGGACGAGTTCCGACTATGACGGGTGTGGTCTCCGATGCTTTCTGCTACAACTCCGGCCCAGTTGATGTGTTCTGGAGCTTTAGGGGGAATCGACTAAGGTGTTGGTTTGTTTGGTTGAGAGAATTTACAACGAAACGATGAAATCATTGGTCATAATGGAGGGTTTTGGTAATTAGGAGAGGGATCGACTAAAAACGGGTTTACTTGATATATTTGAGATGGTTAAACTCATAATGGGTTTGTTAATGCAAGAATTGGTTACAAAATCGAACGGTCCCGCGATTAAAGGCTGTATTTCCGTTTCAACTGACGCGAGGCGCGACCGTGCCAAAACAAGGCGCGACCGTGCCGAGGCGAGGCGCTACCGTGCCAACAATAGGCGCGACCGTGCCAGACGAGGCGCGACCGTGCCAAAACGTGGCGCGACTGTGCCTACTAGGGTTTCTGTTTATTTACAAAATCAGCCCTTGCAACTTCAGCTTTGACAGAATTAGCCTGGTTAGGATTTAACAGAACACTTAACGGGATTACTAACTGGATTAACTCTAGGAGTGTTACCACATGATTATGAGTTCTAAATCTTTGAATTTGGTACGATCGGCTAACGATTAATGAGGTGTAGGTTTGAACATGTATATGTTTTAATGTCGTGTTGTTATTTTATTAGTTAAAATAAATTTAAAATAGGGTCGGAAAATCAGAGATGTTACAGTCTCCCCATGTTAAGGGAATTTCGTCCCGAAATTTAACAAATGGAGGCTACTAAAAATCAAGAAACATGTGGGAGTTTTCGGTTCTCGGTGAGTTTTGACTGTAGGATTTTTTTTTTTTTTTTTTAGGGGAGTGTAACCGCTGATATGGCTTAGGCCTGATACCCGTAGTTGAATATGAAGGGTGATAATGAATTTTGTTTGAAATGGATTTAGGAAGGAGATTGCCGAATAGAAATTTTGAATTCTAGATGTGAGTTGTATTATTTGGAATGACTTTGATGGGCTTTTGAAATCTAGAGCTTGTGTACGATATAGTCTAATATGCTCAAAATTGTTAATGGTTAAAAGATTTCATAAACATTGGTCTGGGTCAAAACTTCACGTGACACGAGCAACGTTACTTCTGATAATATTATAGGACACTTATATATAGGAAGTACCATCGGCGTATCCACCATGTCCCTGTCATATCACATCAGTTTCGTTGTTACACATCATGATAAGTTTTAGGTCACAACACACGACAAAATTTCTCTATAGTTTCCATACGCTGATTTTTATAATTCCGTGTGCACCCGTAATTATTTAAATCATCGTATGGTCCGTATAGATTGTTTCGTTGTGTGCGGGTAAGGGGGGGCATAATTTCACTATGATCACGTCTATTGTTTACACATAAAAAGTCGTTAACAAGTAACTATGTCCCTAATCAGGTCAGTTCGCAACTAAAGAGTAGTAAAGTAGTAACACTTAAAGTTTCTTTGTTTGCTCGTGTTTGAACAAGAATACGTTAAACCCCGAGTCGTTTCAATGTATTATGGTCTTCAACTTTGGTGTACAAAGTGCATGACCATGTCTTGTGTAGAATGTAATCAATCCATTGCAATAATTGTAAGCAAATTTTTGTTTCGAGTATATAGTAAGCACACAAGTCTCATGTATGATCTAGTGTCACGTAGCTCGTAATCAAATAAGTCTCATATATAGCGTAAATAATTAAGCGTCTTGTATTTTGTAAGTCAATGAACTCTGATGTGTAATGTAAACAACATAGTATTTTGTGTATAGTAGGAAATGAATTTCATGTAGGGTGTTGGCAACTTAGCATCATGTATATTGTACAATGCGCACAACTTAGTGTAATGTACTTCGTAACCAAATAAGTTTCATGTATAGTGTGGTCAATCTAGAATTATGTATCAATGAAGCAATTCTTATGTATCATGTATATTGCAAAGAACTAAGTTTCGTGTATCATGTGCTCAAGCCAGTAGCATGTGTATTGCAAATAAACGTGTTTCGTGCATTACGTAATCAATCGAGTAAATTGTGATTTGTAGGCAAACTAGTTTCATGTATCATGTAATTTGTGTAGTATTGGATGTATTGAGAATATTTGAGTTTCATGTACCATGTGGTTGCGTTGGATATATTACGAACGTATATACGTAAGTATTGAACTTCGCGTGCGATGTATATTAACGGGTTTTGCATGTGATCGAGTGTTGCGGACAAACGTGTTGTTTGGCGTTCTTGCATAATGTGGTAGTTAGGTTCGAGTCCTCAAATCTCGTTGAGGTTGGTGGGAAAGGTTAACGTCTATGCGGTATGGATCGTCTCTTGAAGCGTCAAGTGAAAGATAACAAGGAGGTTTTGGGAATATTAGGGAATTGTGTTTACAAATACTGGTCTTTGTTTGAACATAGAAAGTGGTAATTGTTCTTGGTTGTAGATATATAAAGTAGTGAAATCATTGAATCGCATATTTTAAATGAATATGCAATTTATGAGAAAATATTTTTAATTTAAAATTTCAATTTTTGGCTAAACAAGTAGTAGCATATTAATTAGCCAAAGTTTAGAATTATTTACTTTAATGAATAAAAATCATAATTATTTATCAGTTTAAAAAATATTTTTATAAAATTGATTGCATTACTTTCCTTATTAGGTGAAAAAGTTTTATGGAAAATTTATGTTTTTGATATTATCAAAAAAATTTCAATAAACATTTTGTTAAACAAGATAGCGATGTTTTGTTTAAATCACAAAATAGAATGATTTATTTATGAAAGAGATTGTTGGTAATGTACTAAATCATGTTGAATGAAAGAAGTGATATTTGAGAAAGTTTGATGAAAATATAACAGGTGTAATTTACGCTCCACGGGTCAAATCAATGAACAATAACTGTAGAGTTGAAATATATGGAATTGACTAGATGCTGAAATGTTAAACATTATTAAAAACATAGGGAAATGGTTCTCAAATCGAAAATTTAAAGGAAATCAGTAGAAGCTTCTTCTAACGTCTCTGGTAGCTTTCCACTAGGAAGAAGATGATCACCAAGATGAGCACTGCTATAGTCACTCGGGTAGTCGATCTGGCTTCAGCTCTAGCTGCCTCCGTGCGATGCTCCAGCATTTCTTTTTTTAAGGATGGAGATTAACTCCTTTTGGTATCCTAATTGGTTTGCTAGGCTATCCATCCTTTGTCCTTGCAAGTCGTGCATTACTCCTTGCTCTATCCTATGTCTCTCAAATTCTGAAGTTCTTACATATTGGTGGAGGTCATGGGTTGGAATCCCCATAACACCAGTGGGTGCCATGGTATGCCTTACCCAAGGATTAGGATGGTACAGATCGAGCATTAGATATGGGTCTCTTAGTGGGGGTGGTAATTGATTGTGGAGGCGAGGTGTTTGATACGGATTTCTGGGTGCGGGTGATTCAGATGTTCGAATTCTCGGGCCGTTGTTCCTAATCCAGTCCGCCCTTACATCAAACCTTGGCCTAGCAGCTGAGGGTGTTGGTGACCGGTACACGGGTGTCTCAGTGTCTTCTTCCCAATCAGATTCTGATCCAGAACGGTAAACCGGGGAGGGAGGAGGGTAGGAGTCCATGTCTAGTAGAAAAACAATGAAAAAGTTGTAAGTGATAATGAAATATTGTGGGTTGAACATAAGAGTACTTATAGGTTTTAGAGTTTGACTAGTCATAACACCGAACCTTCACGATAGTATTTTAGAAATACACTTGACCTATAAGCAATGTATCCCTGAGGAGAATTCCCAGGAAAGAGGGGTGGGTCGCTAAGACACACTTAAGTACCCTATCTTTCCTTAGCCAGAATTTCTCATGGGCTTACACACTCTTCCAGCCATCATGTATTAATAATGCTATTGTTGGGCTCATGGTTATGATGGGAATTGTTGTGGACTAGGCTTTGAGGCCCAAAGGTAAGGTTTATGCATTTCAACGGGCTTCTTCTTCTTGGAAATAGGTGGGCTTCTTAGTTTATTATTGATGGACATTAGGCCCAAAAGTTTAAGTCTTTGCTCATAAAGGGTGATGGTATCATGTATTTGGGTCCAAAGGTGTATGAATAATTTTGGTGCGTATGTGGGTGTGTTACACTTAGGATAGTGTTTTAAATAAATTATGTAGGTAGCTATGAATAGAAGAAGAAGTGGGCAGGTAACGTGACACATAAACTATTGGGTATTGTATCGTGTGATGCAATCATATAGTATAATATGTAAAAATATTCACATAGATGAATAATCATATAGCATGTAGGTAGTAATGAGTGTAAGTACCAGAGTTATCAAGTAGTGTGACACATAAGTCATTATGTATTGTATCAGGTAGTGTAAGTACTTAGGATAGCATGTAAAAATAATCACACATGTATTGATAATGTAACATGTAGTAGCATGGCATTGTATGGGTGTCCTAAAGTTATAGTCTAGGTCAAGAGTGTCTAATAACCTAGTTCCCTATAACCAAGGCTATGATACCAATCTGTCACACCCCGACCGAAGGCGGAATCATCGGGGCGGGACATGTAAGACTGTTCATGAGCACAAGGTTGACTAGATTGTAATATATTAAATCCATTTCCATTCAAACAAACATGAAACAAGTTCAAAGTACATAATGAAATACAATTTGTCTTTGATTTAATATTAACTAGGTCCAAAGCCTATGTGTAGCATGTCTTGATCTAGCTCATATGAAAGCACCTGAAACATGAATAAAATAAGGTCAACTAAAAAGTTGGTGAGTATAACACAGTTGTATGTAGATAGCATATAGTTGAAAACAAATCCTTTACAAAACATGATAAATAAGGCGTTTATGGGGAGCAGCTATTGTGTAACCAAATGTACAATCAAACCTTGTAACTAGCATGCAAAAATTGTGTTGTCGGTTTCAATCACCGCGTACCATGGGTGGGTTTGTCAGACTCAATAGATCGATCATTGAAAACCGTCGGCTTGTATAGTTAATGATTACACATAAGAGCATACAAAGGTTAGCACACCTAGCACTCGGACACAAAGCTCAAATTTTTGCACACATGTATGTAAATAGGATTTTTGCACTTGTGTTGTTCGTGTAAATGTAATTGTGTAATGTGTAATGAGTATAGAGTTCATGTTCCACCCCGAAAGTGTAAAAGAGTAAAAAGGGGTTGTGAATACTCACTTGTATCGAAGGCGTAGCTAACACGAGATACTAGATAGTAATGTGATCCTTGTATTGCACAATGTTAACCTAGAGTGTAATGTATATTGCATTAATAATGCACAATAGTCTAAGTCTAAGTCTAAGGTTGAATTGGATAAAGTTAGTGATTGGTACTTGAAAGTATTGTATAAAATGGAAGATTTGAAATGAATATTTTTAGAATATTTTGAATAAGGTTTGAGTTTGAAATAATTAAATAAGTAAATTAGATAATTATTGTTTATGAAAATGATGTAAGTATTAGATGTATTTAAGTATAACTAAATAGATGCTTTTGTTCAAATATAAATCAAAAAAATAAGTATTACTCTATTCATTTATTTATAAAGTGTAACTTAGACATTAAAATATTATTAAGTGTAGGGTTTATGAATTAAATGTTGGACTTTAAATAATTCTCTTTTATTTTAAGATTAAACATTTGATCTTTTCTAAATAAAGGTAATACAGATTTTTAAATTTAATTACTTTTATTTTAAAAACAACTCTGGAATATAAATTGTTTTAAAAATATAAACATTCTGCCAACACACACGACCGTGCCAGGGAAGGGCACGATCGTGCTTGGTCGGGCGCAGCCGTTCTGGACAGGGCGCGACCGTGTTGGTCAAACAGAGGACAACTGGCCAAATTACTAGGCATGACCGTGCCTTAGACAGGCACGACCGTGTCTATGCTTCAAGGGCACGACCAGGTCTAGCCAACGAGCATGACTAGGTCTGAGCAGGAGGCACGACCGCGCTGGAAGTTGACACGACCGCGTCTCCCGAGGCACGACCACGCTAGATGATTAGCGCGACCGTGTCTCTTTCAAAACAGGAACGAATTGAATGATTTTTATATTTATAGAACTGGAATGCATAGGGCTTTCATTAACAAGGTTCTTATGAGTCTTTTGGTACAGGTTAATTGTGTTTAAAACATGTTTAGAACCGGATTCGGTTAAACTATTTTAAATGAAAATACGGTTTCGGGTTCGAGTAGATTTCGATATTGAAAGCCGAAATTTAATTAGGGCTTTTGATCTATAGAATAAATAGATAGTTTTGAAAGTGTCAATTACCCTGTGAGACGATGAATTGATGGCCTACGGTGGGGACGAGTTCCGACTATGACGGGTGTGGTCTCTGATGCTTTCTGCTACAACTCCGGCCCAGTTGATGTGTTCTGGAGCTTTAGGGGGAATCGACTAAGGTGTTGGTTTGTTTGGTTGAGAGAATTTACAACGAAACGATGAAATCATTGGTCACAATGGAGGGTTTTGGTAATTAGGAGAGGGATCGACTAAAAACGGGTTTACTTGATATATTTGAGATGGTTAAACTCATAATGGGTTTGTTAATGCAAGAATTGGTTACAAAATCGAACGGCCCAGCGATTAAAGGCTGTATTTCCGTTTCAACTGACGCGAGGCGCGACCGTGCCAAAACAAGGCGCGACCGTGCCAACAATAGGCGCGACCGTGCCAGACGAGGCGCGACCGTGCCAAAACGTGGCGCGACCGTGCCTACTAGGGTTTCTGGTTATTTACAAAATCAGCCCTTGCAACTTCAGCTTTGACAGAATTAGCCTGGTTAGGATTTAACAGAACACTTAACGGGATTACTAACTGGATTAACTCTAGGAGTGTTACCACATGATTATGAGTTCTAAATCTTTGAATTTGGTACGATCGGCTAACGATTAATGAGGTGTAGGTTTGAACAAGTATATGTTTTAATGTCGTGTTGTTATTTTATTAGTTAAAATAAATTTAAAATAGGGTCGGAAAATCAGAGATGTTACAAGTGATGACTATGGTGAAGAGCAAGAGGAAGAGCATGATGATGATGAAGGTGATGATGAAGGTGATGTTGGTGGTGCTGAGGAATCCGATTCGGAGGCATCAGAATCAGATTCTTCTGATTCCGATGACGCACCATCACAGGCACATCCGAGAAGGTTTGCACAGGTAACCCTGCCTGAGTCGTCTTCAAAAAGAAAACGACAAAGCTCGAGCAGCGAATACGAGCCGGATTCCGACTCTGACACTACTCTACAAAGACGAAGGCGAGAGAAAGCCAACAAGAAAAGGGGCGATAGGCAAGAGGTTGCTATCCCCAGGGTTGAAGAGATTCCGACTGTGCAGCCAGCACAAGTTGAAGCTGCCCGTCCAGAGTCAGAATCTACCACGCCAGCCCGGCAACTGTTTAGAAGGAGGAGAAGGCCACTGGTACAAGCTGATGTGACAGTCACGGCGGTCACAGAGGTGATTACTGTGACGGTGACCCTCCCTACTCCAACCGTCCAGGTGACGGTGACTGCTCCACTTCTCACGGAGTCAGTCACCATCACCCCAACCATAACTCCCATCATTACATCCCCCATCCCAACACCCACCAAAGAGCCGTCAGGTCAACCCTTTAACTACGGTGATTTCTCACAGGGGTTCGACTTTGACACAATCTTCTCTTCCCCCATCCATAACGCCGAAGCCTCATCGTCTAGGCATCCGGATCCAAATGAAGATAGGATCGATGTGCTAGAAACCCAAGTTGCTGGCTTGTTGAAGACTATTCAAAAGCCAAAAGAGGATTCTGATGCTCAACAAGCACAGATAAACTCTCTGGCGGATGAATTTAGGATTCTGTGTAGCCAGAGAACGGGGACTGATGAACGGTTGAAGAATGTCATGGCACAGAATGAACTGTTGATGAAGACTAATGACATGATTCTAGCTCACCGGACTTCCCTGGAGCTAAGGTTGGATCTACAAAGGAAGGAGCACGCAGCTATGGTCAAATTAGTTGGTGAACTGACCGCGAAACTAGGTGCTCAGGGGGAGAAGGAGACAGAGAAAGAGAAAGAGAAAGACAAAGAAAAGAAGTCCACCGGTGCCGCGTCTTGTCATCCAGTCGATCTGACTAAGGATGATGATAAAACAAGGATCCTGAAGTCGGTCCTAGTGGAGGTGAGCACCTAGCTTTGGCGATTGTGCCCATCTCTTCTGTTCCATTGGCTGAGGGGGAGTCTACTCAGCAAGAGGGTGGTGATACCTCAGGTGGTGGTGGCGGAGATAAAGGGAAGTCAGCGGCTGATGTGCTCAAGGACTTATCTGATGATGAGATCCTCTATTTAGAGCCTGACTATTCCAAAGAGGCACAGATCGATGCTCTCCTTAATCTGGAAGAAGGAGAGATCGACTCTGGTGATGACTGGAACGAGGATGACGATGATGTGGTGATAGAGTTTCCCAAGGGCGACGGGGAAGGAGAGTACGAGTTAGAGGATGGTGAGATCTTTGAAGTACCATCGCTCGAATCTCTGCTCGACACAGGCTCAGTTGACAAGGCAGGTAATGTTGAAGCTACAACTGAAGCCTCCCCAGTCGACCCTACACATGTGGACCCCGAGGCACCAAAAGAGAGTGAGATGCCTTCTGCATCTACAAAGGGTCCAGCCGTGTGGCAAAAGACGTCTATCACAGATAAGCACGGAGCGACAGGTATGATCTTAGCTGTTAGGTTTGAGGAGGACAAGCAGCTGTTCGCCATCAAAAGATCTGGGGGGGTTCAATACTTGAAACCCACCAGTGAGGCGTTCAACTCTTTGCCCAAGTACGACCTAGTTAACCTCGCAAACCGCGATCTGCTAAGTCACTCGAATCATGTAGTAGCAATGGGTTTGTGGGTAACACTAAAGCGGGAAGCAAGATCAGGGAAATTTGAATACCTCAAGCCTCAGGTGCCCAGAAGAGTCAAGGATAAGCACGCTGTGCATCCTGTGACTAAGAAGCCCATAAAGAGATTGGTATACAAGCCAGTACGATGTGAAACTAAGCTTCCCCTGAGCAAGTTACCTCAGGATATTCTTGGTGACATGTGGTACTGGTACGTTGATCCAAAAACAGGCGAGGCTGTGGTAATGAGTAAAGGTAAGTCAGCAAGTGGAAACATGGTGCCAAAGGAAGTGATCAGGATATTTGATGAAGTCTGCTTCATTAACTTTTCTGTGAACGATCTGGAGGTACTAGCCGACAAGTACTGCATCCACACTGACGAATGGACGAAGCTTCTCTCTGCCAAATACGACAAGTTGATCAAGTTCTATCTTGATTACAAAAAGAAGATGGAAGCTAAGGAACAAGTGCTGTGAAGACTGAAGAATGAAGACTGAAGACGATGAAGATCCCGAGCTGTTGTCAATGGGGAGTTTGTTGATGCACTTTCCTGTGACAACACTCTGGATAGAGTCTTAGTTTGTATTTCTAATGTCTGTAATTTGTCTTTGTATGTAAGAGTCGTTATGTAATAGTTTATCGAGTTGTATTTACTTTTACATAATGTATGTTGTTTTTCTACTAAGTGTTTTGCGCACTTACATGTGCGCAGGAGAAAGCTCCTGCGTACTTAGCAAGTACGCAAGAACACCTTTGCGTACTTGTTAAGTACGCAAGAGCAATTGGTCCTGCGCACTTGCTAAGTGCGCAGGCATCAGGTCTGTATAAATAGGATAGGTTCACAGAAGCTATGTACGCAGAACCATTTGTTCAGACGAACTCAGTTTTGCTAAGTACGCAGCTTGTATTCTCTCTGTAACCGTCGAGTGTTTATAATACAAAGAACGTTTATTGTGACTCTCGTGTTTGGTTTACTTTGTTTCGTAAGACTCTCCACCTAGTCACGGGTATTCCGCAACCCGGTCCGACTAGTAGACCACTTGTATGTGACGATCCGACACACACGAAGGGACCTACAATCAACACTTGCAGTAATTGCATAATTATTGATGGAAGATCATGACATAATCTCAGGGTCTATCTTACAATTCAGTATCACGCTTACTGAAAATTACAGCAGAAGTGTTGTGCACTAACTTCTGTAATGGGATGGAAATTTATCTTGACTCTCCTATACGTGACACCTATAAGGTATTGTGGAAACCTGACCTGAGACAAGTGGATAATCTTACATCCTTTTGTACTTACATTTCCCAAAGGATCCTTTTGTTGGTTGAGTCTCTGATCTCAGACCACATGAGAGACTTGTTCACACCTCTTACTCCTTGCCTTCCATACTAAAAGAGCTCTAGAGCATCTATTGTCAAGAAATGACTTCTTGACACATGCTCAGGGAGAATACAAAACTTTGACATTCAACACTCATTACCCCAATTTTATAGCTTAAATCCTTGCGTTAAGGAGTTTAAGGTTATAACCGATATGAGTGAAATACGTAATGGTAAACTACTAAAATACCATTCGGATGTCAGTGAAGTTACAGACACACTATAATAAAAGTTGTTGATAAGTTCTGAAAACTCCTGGTCCTTTCCAACCAACTTTGAGGGGAAATTAAGGACCAAGTTGAAAGTTGACAACTTTATCATTTGAAAGATGCGTCCTACAATCATAGGAATGCAATCTTAGAGATATATAGCAGTGTTCTATGGATTGTTAACCGTTCTAGGCTATACACTAAGAGGAAAATGGACAAAGGATGAATCATACTTGAACTTGCTTATCGGGAAGTCTACACCTATAAAATTTCTTTCGACTTCTCAATTTCACTTCAAGTTTTATATTTATTCCTCCCCAAAGATCTTTTGGGATGTCAATGCAGTATTCTTAAGACACCTAAGGACACGACGTCTTCACATTTGACAGACCCATAGTCAATTTCGGGGGACACTAATTCTATGATACTATTTTCACAATCTCACTGTTTATTTCCCCACCTAGTCGAATTGTAAATTTTCCAAACGAACATAGAACTTCTTAAGGCTTACATACCTTGTGGACATGATAATCAAGTCATAAATTCACAAAGCACGATATCACAACCCAAATGCCAGACTACAGTGGAGGTACTGTGCAAACGGTGGTTAATGGAGTATAGAACTCAATCTTCGCCAACGAAAGCTAGACTATTCTCAAACATTTTTCTTTGAACCCTATGAAGATGCATTTATCTCTAGTATTTGATAAGCCAAATCAGCTATATTGTTCCTAAACACTTTGACACTATCTTTCTGCTTCATCTAGATTCACTCTCATCTATAGATGAACCACATAAATCTTGACGATTCCTTGTTGCTGTGAGATTTTTGTTGTTTCAAGCATAATTCGACATCTATTTCATTAAGAGGTCAATCTAAACCAAGTTATGAATAACATTCTTGACAGGATTACCCATATTAAGATTTAACAAGACCAAGGTCAACCTTTGAAGATCATATCTTCATAAAACTTTATTCCATATCTTAGTTGTCTAAGTCGCTATCTAGACAACTACTAACGGTTCCTCTAAACCATTCCGGCTTATTTAAGAGAGATAATATACGAGGATGTTATTTCCTGGAACTTAATTAAACCTACATACTTATTTGACAGATGAAATGCCAAGTAGAATCTTTTGCCCTGAAAAGATTGAATGTATCGTGGCATCACCTAGTGGCAAGAAACAGTCAGATATCTGATTTTGAAGTAAGGCCTGAACATCTCATCAAATCGTCTGACATATCTTACTAGACTTCCGATAATTTCTTTTAAATTCTATCATGATTTGGTCTTCGTGTGTTAAAACATGTATACGAATA
Organism: Smallanthus sonchifolius; assembly: GCA_023525975.1. Taxonomy (NCBI): domain Eukaryota; kingdom Viridiplantae; phylum Streptophyta; class Magnoliopsida; order Asterales; family Asteraceae; genus Smallanthus; species Smallanthus sonchifolius. The sequence goes on from CM042045.1 coordinate 35,264,129, forward strand.
AAGTGTATGTGCCACTTACATTCAGAATTTCATGTGCACGAATGCACCATTTCCTTTTCATTACCCATGATAATTATCATACGGTTCCACTATGATCAGAACGACCACGTAATTAAACTCATTTTCATTAATTCTCATCGATCGAAGAACCTCTTAATCACTCAATCATTACATGGAGGTGATCTCACTTAGTGTAATCCCTTTTGCTCATGGGGTTCTGGTAATGATTTTATCCTCTCAGTGTATAGTCGACGTCGTTCCATTGTCAAAATATTCAAAGAATTCTCCTAAATCCACTCGTTTGAGATAACAAATGTTCAACGGTACCAATACACTGTTACATCATGCTATTATATCTAAAATCCCTACATATCCAATATCGTTAGTCGGTGAGTTATTCGCTTTACTTTGAGTACCGAATACTAAGTGGATTGAATTAAAAATTCTCCATATGATCTAGAAATGAACCAAGAATACAAAAACTCTCATCTGAATAGAGTTAATCAATCCCGGAGGTTTAACTTAAATTAAGTTTCGAGAGTGAAACTTCTTTAACAAGGGGAGAATGTGACACCCGCCATTTCCATGTCAACATTCATACATGACTTAAACATATTTACGTCTTCATATTTCCTGCATCTTTCGAAATCACAAACTTGAACAATAAAAGTCAAGCAAACATAGTACGTCGATCGTTTCATACCGTAGTAATTATAAGAATTACTAGTTCACACGGACGTAAAACCCATATAACGCGAACGATAGCGATTAATTATTATAACGGAAAAATATTTAATTTTTATATACTATATAAACATTCATGTCGAGGCGACTAAGTCATTAATATTTATTTCATGATACATATGAAAATCCTCGTGAAAATATTCCTAGAGGTATTGTTGTATATTATTCTCTTAGGATATTTATAAATGTGAGTGCTCACATCTACAAATAAAAATATATGTAACTTGAACGTTTTTCGTCAAATTATCCATTGACTATTTAAACTAAGATTTTAGTGTCATTTAGAACGTAAAATAAATCACATTGTCGTTTAAAATTCTAAACGGGACTCATACAGCAAATAATGCTAACAACTAGCTTTCAAATCTTCTCCATGATAACAAATCTTCACACCATATTATCTTACTTCTAAATCTAGAGAAGAACCTAACCATCTATCACATCCATCACTCCATCACCACCCATCCTTATTCATTCAAACTTCCATCCATAATCCAATCATCATGATTGGAGTGTATGGAGCTTGTTCTTTCACCACATGAACACTCAACATATCATATCCATCATATATATATATATATATATATATATTATATGAGATCGTTAACGCGTCTAAACTACGAACGTAAATATAGGTATATATTATCTACGACACATTTTAATTTATATTATGACGACCTCGAAATTTATTTATTGAGACGAGTATTTAGCGGGTATAAATTGTGGGTAGTGTACCGTATTGAACCACACACCACCACCTACTACACCATCAATTTTGTTTATACAACACTCCTCTCAAGGAGTCTAATCTCTATAATTAAAGAGCTTGTTCATGTGTGCACTCCAACTCCACACACACACACACACACACACACATATATATATATATATATATATATATATATATATATATATATATATATATATATATATATATGAGTGTAGCCTACAAAATTCAAATTTTACAATCTCTATATCACTCATCTCTCTCTCGGCTCACATGCACCACACACAAAAACACACTTTTTTCTTGACCTTTGACATAAAGAATCAAGAAGAATCCATCTCATTTGATGTTTAAAGAAGTATACATGAGTTATTCTTGAGGAAAACGAGCTAGAAACCAAAGACCACAAGTATTCCACTCTCTAAAACTGCCACCTTTCACTTCTTTGGGGTACAATCTCCTACAATCTCTCCTTTTTATCTAGATCCTACTTTGATGTGCATTTGTTCACCTAAAAGTGATGAGTTTTCATAAAAACCTCTAAACTAATTAATATAGCATAAAACATGGGCTCGCTAAGTTAAATATATGTAATATATGTGTGTTTGTATTGCGTATGCATGTATGTGTGTATATGTACACTTTTGATTCATTAAAGTTCACTAAAGTATAAGAGAGTTTAAGCATGTGTAGGTTAATGTTTAAATCTTGAAAGATTATGGACTTTGGTCAACAAGACGTGTTAATATACGTAGATCTACTAATATGCGTAATATCGAACATTTAAACATGTATGGATATAAGTTCATAATATGTATGTTGTTTCAAAATGGTTAAAAATATATACTTTGGGTCCATACATTTAGAGATTTAAAAACGTACGTTATGTGGAACTTGAATGGTAAAACGACATAGTTTTGAAAGAATACTTGATTGTTTTTTTATAACACATATGTATATAGTTTGGTTGATTCAAATGAAAACGAGATTTACAAAACAAGGACTATATAACTATAAGTATATTTTAGGAAAACATAGTAACTTGTGTGGATGGTATTTTGGAAATATAATAATACTTTAAATATGTTTTTGGAACGAAGTAAATATTGAAAAACCTACGTATGTATTTTGATAAAGAAAACCGTTAAACGGGTTCAAGTAGTTATTTTAAATAATCATAAGTCATATGATAAACTATGGATTTTGAAGACACGACATACATAAAGATATCAAATTATTAGTAAACATACGTTTTGCTAAGAAACTCATTTACGTTGAAACCTTAACAAATAATTTGTGTCTTTTGCCGAAACGGGTGTTTATAAATAATTACATTCGCGATAAACCCAAAAGTTAAATAAAAACGTATGTTAAGCAATATAAAAAATATTAGTAATATTATTTCCACTTATACTACGAGAAATGGAATATTTCTTAAAAATAGTTATATACATATATATACATACTCTGAAAGTATATAACTACTTGACGATCATGACTTATATTCTTATACTTATTGTGCGAGTATAATACATGTATAGATATTTATATGAACAAATAAATATTAATCACCAACGAGACGTAAAGTACGACATTTTCTTAAACGGAAACCCTTCCCAACTAAACCTAACATGATGGGTGAACAACTTGCACTCGAGATGTCGTTTCTCAATTCTAAGACATATGTTGTATTAAATAGGGCACGAGTAGTTAGGTCTCGCTTTTTCAATTATATAGTTGCTAGCACTTACACACTGAAAGACCATCAGGTGAGTTTACGGCCCCCTTTTAGCTTTTTAATGTTTTGTAAACATCGGGGGAGAAACATACTTATGTGACATATTTGAAAGCATGAAACATATTTGTTTGCACTCTGGATAACATGAACATTTTGGTTTAACTCCTTGTGAGTTTCACGGCCCTTTTTTACTGTTTTCTATTTTGGGGGAAAAACATGTTAATTTCAAACGGTATGATAACTAGAAAATGAGAAACAAGCATCTGATTCCCTTGTGAGCATGAGTTAACACTAAAAGGTCCTCGGTATTTCGAACTATAACCATTAGCTATGGACTTAGCCGTAGATCGATGTGAATAGTACTATTCGGGTTGACACCCCCAATCATGGTTAGTCGCGCTAACCCGACCAGCATGGTTAAATGATTGCATATTAGGTCTTGTTGTTTCTCATTGTTTAAAGGTACAATGGGCTGGGGAAAATTCAAGAATTCGTTAAAGTTTTGGTTATAGGCTTGTGCATCACATAATTCGTTTGTGCTAGCTAGATAGCGATGAATCAACCGCTAACTTGTTTTGCTTATCATATGCATAAAGTGAATTTCGAGCAAAGGATTTCGCCAATGGTATACGTACCAATGGATTTGCTAGTCAATTTCGAGAAACGGGTTTTGCCATTGGTATACGTATCAATGGTCTTGATAGTGAATTTCGAGCAAAGGATGTTGCCAATAGTACCCGTACAAACAGTTTTGTCAATCAATTTCGTGCAAATGGTTTTTGCCGAAGGATTTCGTATAAATAGTTTTTGACAAACGATTTCGTAAATATGGTTTTCCCAATTGTATTCATTTAAAACCTGTGAATTCACCAACATTGCATTGACATTTTTAAGTATGTTTTTCAGGTAACACTTAGCTATGGCTCGGTTGGAATAGGCTAGCTATTTGGATTAAACCCTAGAAGCCGAAGAAGCATAGTTATCAAATCTCAAATATATTTTGAGCTAGGTGGATTTAGATCAATATATTATTACATGTTAGTAATTGTAAAAGTTGTTCAACACTTTAGAAATTTGTATTTTAGTTTCCGCTGTTGTGTAATGTTTCCAATCGTTACAACCTTAATTTATTTAGTTATTTATTAAGTAAATAAATTTAGGGGTGTGACAAAGGTCGAATCGTTACCTGGATTGTGATTCTTATTCGGAGGTTTTGCTCACGAACTCACGTGCTCCTTCAATTTCGTGTCGATCCGTCGACTTTCTCTCTCTAGACCCGACTCTCCTTTCTCTCTCTAGCTGGAAAGTGTTGGTGAAAAATGAGAGATTCAAGGCTGTCTTGGCCTTTATATACCTGGCCTTCCCTCGGCCCGTTGGAGCCGAGCCCAAGCCCATCCATTTTTCTTTCATTTTTTTGACGATTAAATCTCTATCGCTTTATTATTTACTTATTTACTATTTTTGGGATGTTACAAGTCTACCTTCCTTAAAGAGGTTTCGTCCTCGAAATCGTTTATACGTTAAACAATTGAGGGTATAGTCCCCTCATCTCGTCTTCTTTTTCCCATGTAGCTTCTGACCCTTTTCTGTGCTTCCATTGTATTTTAACTAAATGGATCGACTTATTGCGTAGTCGTTTCTCAGCTCGGTCAAGAATGGCTATCGGTTCCTCTACATAATTTAGACTGTTATCCACTTCGATCTCGTCGTAAGGTATGTGAGCTGTGTCGTTAGCTAGGCACTTGCATAAGTGCGACATGTGGAACGTAGGGTGTATTCCACTAAGCTCAACGAGTAGGTCGAGTCTGTAAGCAACTTGACCCACTCTCGCTAAAGTCTTGAAAGGTCCGACAAACCTTGGACTTAGTTTGCCATGTTTTCTGAATCGGATGATTCCTTTCCATGGTGATACCTTTAATAGTACCATGTCCCCTACTTGAAACTCTAAATCCCTTCTTCTCTTTATCCGCATATGATTTTTGTCTGTCCTTTGCGGCTTTCATTCGAGCCTTGATTTGATTAAATTTTTCGGAAGTAGCTTTGACCTCTTCGAGACTTGCAAAATCCTTCTGTCCAATTTCCCCCCAACAAATCGGGGTCCTACATTTCCTCCCATACAACCTTTCAAATGGCGGCATGCCAATAGTCGAGTGATAGCTGTTGTTATATGAAAATTCTGCCAATGCTAGATGGTTGTCCTAGCTCCCACCGAAGTCAATGATACAGGCCCGGAGCATGTCCTCCAAGGTCTGAATGGTCCTTTCCGATTGTCCATCGGTTTGGGGGTGGTAAGCGGTGCTGATGCTCAGCCTAGTGCCCATTGCTTTGTTGAATTTATTCCAAAACCTTGACGTGAATCTAGTATCCATGTCGGACACAATCGACAGCGGCATACCATGTCTGCTTACAACTTCCTTGATAAATACTTCTGCTAGTCTTTCTGACGAAGAAGTCTCACGTATTGGCAAGAAGTGAGCACTTTTCGTCAAGCGGTCGACGATCACCCAGATGGTATCATTGCCTTTAGCTGTTCGTGGTAGCTTGGTAATGAAGTCCATTGTGATCTCCTCCCACGTCCATTCCGGTATTGGTGGAGGTTGCATTTTACCGCATGGTTTCTGGTGCTCGGCCTTAACTAGAGAACACATTAGACACTTGCTCACGTAGTCTGTCACATCATTCTTCATGCCAGGCCACCAATACTCTTTCTTCAAGTCTTGATACATTTTGTTTGTCGCGGGGTGGATGGAATAGCGAGACTTATGGGCCTCATCGAGTATTTTGGCTCTAAGCACGCCAATCTTAGGTATCCACATTCGGCCAAACCTAGTTCGTACACCGTATGCATTTGCATCCAAATTCCCTTGTTGTCCTACTATTCTTTCCCGTTTTATGTTTCTTTCTAATAGTGCTTCATCTTGTGCCTTTGATATCTCACTCATCAAATTTGGTGTTATAATCAGCTGACACGCTTTGATCCGTATAGGTTCCGATTCTTCCTTTCTGCTTAAAGCGTCAGCCACCACGTTTGCCTTGCCTGGATGGTACAATATCTCACAGTCATAGTCTTTAAGTAGCTCTAACCACCTCCTTTGCCTCATGTTTAATTCCTTTTGCCCGAAAAAGTACTTCAAGCTTTTGTGATCTGAGTAGATGGTGCATTTGACTCCATACAGATAGTGCCTCCATATTTTTAACGCGAAAACTACTGCTGCTAACTCTAGATCGTGTGTTGGGTACTTAACCTCGTGAATCTTTAGTTGTCGCAAGGCGTAAGCAATTACCTTTCCTCGTTGCATAAGTACGCAACCTAAACTTTGACCCGAAGCGTCAGAGTAGACTACTAAGTCTTCATTTCCCTCAGGTAGTGCCAAGACTGGAGCTTGGGTTAATCGTGCCTTAAGTTTCTCAAACGCGTTGTTTTGGGTTGGAACCCATTCATATTTCACTTCCTTCCATGTCAACTTAGTTAGTGGCGAGGCTATTCTTGAAAAATCTTGAATGAACCTTCGATAGTAGCCTGCCAATCCGAGAAAACTTCATATCTCTGTTGGTGTCTTTGGGACGTTCCATTCCTTTACTGTCTCCATCTTTGCAGGATCCACTATGATTCCGTTTGGGTTTATTACATGACCTAGGAACTGGACTTCCCTAAGCCAGAATGTGCATTTGGAGAATTTTGCGTACAACTTTTCCTGCTTTAGCACCTCCAGAACCTCTCTTAGGTGACAGTGGTGATCACCCTCGCTTTTCAAATATACTAGTATGTCGTCTATAAAAACTATCACTGGTCGATCCAACATGGGTCGACATACTCTATTCATCAAGTCCATGAACGCTGCTAGTGCGTTGGTCAATCCGAAGGACATCACGAGAAACTCATAATGCCCATAACGCGTGCGAAACGCGGTCTTTGGTACGTCTTCTTCTCTTACTTTCAACTAATGGTAACCCGACCTAAGATCGATCTTGAGAACCAACTCGCACCTTGCAGTTGATCAAAAAGGTCGTCTATTCTAGGCAGTGGGTATTTGTTCTTTACTGTCCTCTTGTTCAACTCGCGGTAGTCAATGCACATGCGCATGCTGCCGTCCTTCTTCTTTACAAATAGTACCGGAGCGCCCCACGGTGAGATGCTCGGTCTAATAAATCCTTTTTCTGTTAGTTCCTCTAGTTGAGACATCAATTCTTTCATTTCTGACGGAGCCTTTCGGTAGGGGGCTTTGGCAACGGGCTCAGCTCCTGACAGTAAGTCAATCTGAAATTCTATTTCCCAATCGGGTGGTAACCCAGGTAGATCCTCAGGGAATACTTCCGGAAAGTTGCACACCACGGGTACATTCTTGAGTTCATTCATTTCATTCTATCGTCAATAACTTATGCCAGATAAGCTTCGCAACCCCGCCCCATGTAACTTTCGGCCTTGATCATCGAGATGACGTTCGACATCGTGCAATTCCAATCCCCATAAACCGTAATTGGGCTGCCGCTTGGAGCTTTGAGGTGTATCGTCTTACGTTTACATATGATTTAAGCTTCATTGGCAGCTAGCCAATCCATATCCAATTATATATTGAATCCTCCTTAGGTGAGAAAGAACAATCTAGAAGAGAACTTATGACCCTCTATTTCTATGATGAAATCCTCTGTTACTTGAAATACTGCCGAATTTTTACCAACGACAGTTTGTACGCTAAAGGCCTTTACTATGATGTTGATAGTGCAATCTAGTTTATGACTAAATGCATTGGATATAAAGCTTTTACTAGCACCAGAGTCAAATAAAATAACAACATGTTCATCATTTACTAGGAACGTACCTGACACAACATCAGGGTTTCCCCTTGCTTCCTCCTCGGTCAGGGCGTAGGCTCGAGTCCTCGCCTTCGGGTGTTCCTTTTCTTTTCCTGAACAAGATTGTCTAGTTCTCCTGCAATTCTTGGTCAGATGTCCAAATAGTCCACAACCTTGGCATTTAGTGTCTCTTAAACATTCACGAGAATAGTGCCCCACCTTCCCACACCTATAACAGATGGTGGAACAAACTAGGCACTCGCCTTGGTGTTTCTTCAAATATTTCTTACAAGCTTCGTATTCTTCATTTCTTGGCTTCTTAGGCTCAGCTGTATAGTTCCCCTTTCTAGTTCCCTTAGACACGTTTTCCCATTTCCTTTTCTGTGTCTCAGGTAATAGACCAGGCAATATGCTCTTCAGTGTCAGTACAACCTCACGGGCAATAGCATCCCTAAGTTCGGGTTCCAATCGTAGTGCCCCTTCATTGTCACCTCCCGGTGGGGTCACATTAGTGCCATGCACTCTCTCGGTGTATTTCACGTGCATGCTTCTTCTTCCTCTTGTCTTTGGTTCAATGGCGGTCTACTTACTCGGCCCGTATGGCCGCCTTGGCGTGCAGTTCTTCCTCTACCTGCCATAGTTTTCTAGAATTTTCTGATATGTAAAGGGAACACATCAATGTCATTTCTTCAGATTATAGTTTTAGAACAGTACGAGCAAGGTAAATTTTTTATTACAGTGACGGGCTTGTGATTACTAATTTACATTGCTTTTCGGGTTCAAAACTCTTCAAATCGGTTGTGACATTGACATCTATTGGTTCTAAGTTAAGGTATCTATTCTTATCCAAGTGCATTAACTTTTGTACTTACTTACCGTGCTGGCGTTGGTGTTGGTTACCCATACTGACATCCGTGCGTTGGTCCCATAATCAGTTTGAGTCCAGACATTTAGGGATGTCTGAATTGTAACATTTCTGATTTTTAGTATTCATATTTCAATTCAATGTAATGAAATTTCAAGTTCTATACTCGTGCAATGTCTCAATATTTTTCCCGCGGTAAATAAAATGCAATGATTCTATACAAGTTCGCAAGTTTTACTCGATTATATGCACATAAACGCTATACAAGTAACTATATATTTCAAATTTATAAAATCTGAAAAGTCAAGGACTAAAGTTGAAAATTTATCAAGAAACCCTAGTTAGCACGGTCGTGCTTCGTTCTAGCACGGTCGCGCTAAGTGCCTCGGCACGATCGCGCGGCTGGTCCTAGAACGATCGCGCCCGGTTCCTAAGCACGGTCGCGCCAATCTTGGCACGGTCGCGCCTGCGAAACAGTCGAAACGTAAATGTGATTTCAAAACGCTCAATCGTTCGAATTTCAAATCCGATTACGTTTCTTTTCCTTTAACGCGAGTTATACCATTTTCAATTACTCAACGCCTCAGTTTTTCTCCATCAATCTCGAATTCTCTCTCAAGCAATTCAAACAAAACTCGAGTCTTCCTCCTGGAACCCAAATTCTCCCGATCAAGAGAGGATTTATCATCTCCCGGCTCTCTCCAAGACTCTGGACTCTCTGGCCTAGCCGGAATCGCAGTCGAAGTCACCGGAAACCTTTACCTCCGTTGCCGGAACTCATCTCTGCCGTTCTTCATCGATTCGTTAAGTTTCAGGGTAAGTATACTCTCCATCTCACTCATTTCTGTAACGTTATCAAAAGCCCTCATTCAATTTGGGCTTCCATTATAGAATTCGATCAGAATCAGAAATCATATTTTAATAAAAATGATTTAATCGAACCCATGCTTAAACTCGATTTCCATACAATTAAGTTATATGAAAAGACTCTTAATAACCCATTAATCAAAGGCCCTAACAATTCCTGTGTTCAAAATACAAGAAACTCTCGATTCGTGTCTGATTTGGAATAGACACGGTCGCGCTAATCATCTAGCGCGGCCGTGCCTCGTTTAGCGCGGTCGTGTCGACTAGCAGCGCGGTCGTGTCATCCGTCCAGACCTTGTCATGCCCTTTGGGCTAGTCTCTGTTGCGTCTAAAAATCATAGACGCGACCGTGCCGGGCTAAGGCACGGTCGTGCCTGATGACTTGTCTAGATTGTGCTCCTGATTGATCAACCCGGTCGCGCCCCGACTAGCGCGGTCGCGCCCGTGGCTTGAGCACGATCGTGCCCTTCCGAGGCACGGTCGTGCTAGACTCAGAATTTTTAACAGAATTATAATTTTTATACTTTAATCAGTAAATGTTTCAGATTTTATAAAAATATGTTTTCTGTATTTAAAAATAGATTAAAAGTTTAATCTTGGCATAAATGTAATTTATTGAAAAGTTTATAAAAATTAAATTTATATTTATCATCTTACACTTAAATGATATTTTAAATAATTAAGTTACAAAATTTATAAATAATGATGACTTATTTACTTTACATTTTAAATCAAAATTGTTTTATTTATTTATACTTAATTACAATTAATATTGACATTATTTCATAAACTATAGTTATACACTTATTTATTTAATTCAAACCTAATTAAATTGTTTCAAACATATTTTACCTCAAACTTTATATATTTTAATCAATCATTTTTAAATACAAACCAATGGTTTTATATACAAATCCAACTTTCATTTTTAAACTTTATACATCTATGTGATTCAATGCATATTACTATTTAGGTTAAAGTGTGCTTTTCAAGGATCTTTTTGCTATCTATATTCCTTGTTAGCTTCATTTCCATACCAAGTGAGTATTCACAACCCCTTTTACTCTTTTACACTTTTGGGGTGGAACATGAACTCTATACACATTTACATTTACACAAACTACACAAGTGCAAAAAAAATCCTATTTACATACATGTGTGCAAAAATTTGAGCTTTGTGCCCGAGTGCTAGGTGTGTTTAACCTTTGTATGCTCTTATGTGCAATCATTAACTATACAAGCCGACGGTTTTCAATGATGGATCTATTGAGTCTGACAAACCCACCCATGGTACGCGGTGATTGAAACCGACAATACACTTTGTTTTGCATGCTAGTTACAAGGTTTGATTGTACATTTGGTTACACAATAGTTACTCCCCATGAACGCCTTATTTATCATGTCATGTAAAGGATTTGTTTTCAACTATATGCTATCTATATACAACTGTGTTATACTCACCAACTTTTTAGTTGACTTTATTTTATTCATGTTTCAGGCCCCAATATGTGAGATTGATTCAAGACGTGTTCAACATAGGATTTGGACTTAGCAAAATAAATCAAGAATTTTATGAATTGTTTATGTTTCTTGTTTGAATTTGATCTTGTACTTGGATTTATTGTAATGCAAATTTGACTTTAATATATTTCAATTTAGTCAACCATGTGCTATGAACAGTCTTACATGTCCCGCCCCGATGATTCCGTCATCGGTCGGGGTGTGACAGATTGGTATCAGAGCCTTGGTTATAGAGATTTAGGTTATTAGACATCTTGACCTAGACTATAACTTTAGGACACCCACTTATGTTATGCTTCATGATTTTGTGCTATGTGCTACATGCTTACCATGATTAATTATTATTATATTTGCTACCTTCTTTGTTAGAAATGCATGACTTATTAGGATATTCTTAAATAATAATTAAATAAATAACATCCTTTCCTATGGCCTAAACCTCTTATTATTCTTATCTTCTTTTTCTATCTTTATCCTTTCTAAGCATGTGGAAAATTCTTGAAGCAAAAATCTTTAAATAAAATTTTTATTTCTTCGTTGAGGTTTTTAAACTTGTTAAATTATTTGAGGACACGTGCAATCTGGAAGGGTGACACCTGTATTTTGGGTTTTCTGTCTAGGAAAGCATTTCGCATAAATCCCAATCAACCGAGGGACCCGTATGCTTTCCTGGGAACTCCCGAGATGAGTGTTTACCTATAGGCTAAAGCATGTCTCCTTGAAAATTATATGAGTTTAAATTAACCTTAATATGCCTTAGTATTCAAGTGAATTTTTGTCACTTTTGAGTACAATCCAAACTATGATTATCTATCTTTTATTTTGTTATCTCATTCTATTAAATCCTAGCAATTCTCATAAGTTCTTACAATCTCTCTTGTCTTGTGTTTCAAATCTGTAGAATGACTCCTCGTCGTGCTCCCGCCGCTAACGCCAACTCCGACATTGCTGCTATCCTTACTCAATTGGTGACACAACTCACCCAAGCCAATGGTGCCACTAATGGCAATGGAAGCAATAGTGGTAATAATGGTGGTAATGTTGGAAATGGTGGTAATCCATCCCAATGCACCTTCAAGCACTTCAATTCGTGCAATCCCCTAAAGTTTTATGGAACCGAAGGAGCTACCGGACTCCTCCAATGGTTCGAAAGTATTGAGAATACCTTTCTCAATAGTGACTGTCCCGACAACCTCCGTGTTCGTCATGCTACTAGTGTCCTTCAAAAGCGGGCACTTACATGGTGGAATGGGGAGAAAAGGAATAGGGGTGTTGATGTAACTATGGCCTTACCTTGGGATGAGGTCAAAAGGCTTATGACCGAGGAGTTCTGTCCTCGCAATGAAGTGAAGAAGTTAGAGGCCGAATTTTGGGATCTTGCCCAAGATAGTGGGGAACACTTGGCTTACACAACTCGGTTCCATGAATTGAGTCTTCTTGTGCCCCACATGGTCACTCCATTATCTCGTTGCATCGAAAAGTACATTGGTGGGCTACCAAGACAAATTCATGATACTGTCTTAGGTAGAAATCCTGCTACTTTGGAAGATGCCATCCGCCTGTCTGCTACCCTAACCGATAATCATATTAAAGCTGGAACTCTTACCAAAAAGGGTTCTAAGAAAGTTGCTGAAACCGTAGCCCCTCCTAACCACACCAAAGAAGCTACAACCGAGCCCTCTCGCAACACTAGAAAGAGGAAGGTTAGAAATTTTGCTGTGGTTACTCCTGCTGTTCCCGTGAACCAAGCTGCACCTATGGTTCAAGCACCAGTCAAAAAGCCATATGGTGGAATTTACCCACTTTGTGCCACCTGCAACTATCATCATCCCCAAAACATCCCATGTCGCCTTTGTACTTATTGTGGGAGATATGGTCATACGGTTAATGTTTGTAGGACCAAAGCCCTTACGGGCCAAGTCAACCCTCCAAACCAAACCGTACCTCAAGTGGCTAATCAAGGTGCTCCCGCCATTGCTAATGGGCGTGCTTGTTATGAGTGTGGTGACCCGAATCATTTTCGTAATCTATGTCCAAGGCTCGCAAATACTAGACAAGGTGGAGCTCGTGGGCGTGCTTTCAACATTAACGCCAACGAAGCTCAAGCCAACAACGACGTGGTTAATGGTACGTTCCTTGTTAATAGTCAATATGCCTCCATTTTGTTCGATACCGGTGCCGATAAAAGTTTTGTGTCACTTAATTTTGAGCCTTTACTTGCAAAGACACGATCCCAATTAGAGAAAACCTTCACCGTTGAAATAGCAAATTGTGACTCCCTTACAATTGAGTCTATTATCTATGATTGCTCTTTAGAACTTAATGATCATGCATTCCCAATCAACCTTATTCCAATGCCACTAGGAAGCTTTGACATTATCATAGGTATGGATTGGCTATCAAATCATCATGCCGAAGTTATTTGCTTTGAAAAGTGCATCCGAATTCCGCTACCTTCGGGAGAAACCTTAAGGGTTTTTGGTGAAAAGCCTTGCAAGGGTCTTAAATTGATGTCTTGTACTACTGCTCAAAAGTACTTGCGAAAGAAGTACATCGCCTTCCTAGCTCATATTGTTCAAAAGGATGTCAAGGAGAAGAGTATCCAAGACATTCCCATTATTCGAGATTTTCCCGAAGTGTTTCCTAAAGATTTATCCGGTCTTCCTCCAGTTCGTCAAGTCGAGTTCCGTATTGATCTCATGCCCGGAGCTAACCCTGTTGCTAGAGCTCCTTATCGTCTTGCACCTTCCGAAATGCAAGAGTTCGCAAGTCAACTTCAAGAACTCTCCGATAAAGGGTTCATTCGCCCGAGTCATTCACCGTGGGGTGCACCCGTCTTATTTGTAAAGAAGAAGGATGGATCATTTCGCATGTGTATTGACTATCGCGAACTCAATAAGCTTACTATCAAGAATCGCTATCCTTTGCCTAGAATCGATGATTTCTTTGATCAACTTCAAGGTTCTACGTGTTTCTCGAAGATTGATCTTCGATCTGGTTATCATCAGCTCCGTGTTCAAGAAGATGACATTCCTAAGACTGCTTTCCGAACAAGGTATGGTCATTACGAGTTCATGGTTATGCCTTTTGGATTAACCAATGCACCCGCAGTTTTCATGGACCTCATGAATCGTGTGTGCAAACCGTACCTTGATAAATTCGTGATCGTTTTCATTGACGATATCTTAATCTATTCCAAGACTAAAGCCGACCATGAAGAACACCTTAGATTGGTTTTGGACCTTTTAAAGAAAGAACAACTATATGCCAAGTTCTCCAAATGTGAATTTTGGTTAAAAGAAGTTCAATTTCTTGGTCACATCGTCAACGACAAGGGTATTCATGTTGATCCTGCTAAGATTGAAACGGTTAAGAATTGGAATGCCCCGAAGACTCCTACCGAAGTTCGTTCGTTCCTTGGTCTTGCGGGTTATTATCGTCGTTTCATCTCAAACTTCTCAAAGATTGCTGTCCCTCTTACCGCCTTGACCCATAAGGGTAAAGCTTTTGAATGGGGACCGAAGCGAGAAGAAGCTTTCCAAACTCTTAAGCAAAAGTTGTGCAATGCTCCCATCTTGACTCTCCCCGATGGAAATGATGATCTAGTTGTCTATTGTGATGCTTCTAACCAAGGTCTTGGTTGTGTCCTCATGCAACGAGGCAAAGTGATCGCTTATGCATCAAGACAACTCAAAATTCATGAAAAGAATTATACGACGCACGACCTCGAGTTGGGTGCGGTCGTATTCGCGTTAAAGATTTGGAGACACTACCTATATGGCACGAAATGTGTGGTATTCACCGACCACAAAAGTCTTCAACATATCTTCAACCAAAAAGAACTCAATATGAGGCAACGACGTTGGGTCGAACTCCTTAACGACTACGACTGCGAGATTCGTTACCATCCCGGCAAAGCGAATGTTGTAGCCGATGCTTTGAGTCGAAAAGACCATGTTATGCTTCATTGCGCCCGTATTCAATCCGATGTTCAAACCCGTATCCTGGAAGCTCAACACGTCTCGGTTACCGAGGGTAACATGTATGAAGAAATGTCGTGTGGTGTTGAACTTCTTCTTGAATCTAAACCCAATGGATTACTATATTACTTGAACCGTATTTGGGTTCCCGATCGCGATGATCTCCGTGCAATTCTCATGAACGAGGCTCATAAGACTCGTTATTCTATTCATCCTGGTGCGGATAAAATGTACCAAGATCTTCGTCAGCTTTATTGGTGGCCCGGTATGAAGAAGGACATTGCTCTTTATGTTGCCAAATGCTTAACTTGCTCCAAAGTCAAAGCCGAACATCAGCGTCCTTCTGGTTTGCTTGAACAACCGGAAATTCCCGTGTGGAAATGGGAGAATTTAGATATGGATTTCATTACCAAGCTCCCTCGCACCTCGAGTGGTTATAATAGTATTTGGGTGATCATTGATCGACTCACCAAATCTGCCCACTTTTTGCCTATTCGTGAAGACTTCAAAGTGGAGAAACTTGCCCGAATTTACATTGATGAAATTGTGAGCCGTCATGGTGTTCCCTTGAACATAATATCTGATAGAGACGCTCGGTTCACTTCTCGATTTTGGCAATCTCTCCAATCTGCTCTTGGTACTCGTTTGGATTTGAGCACGGCTTACCATCCCCAAACTGATGGCCAAACCGAGCGAACAATCCAAACTCTTGAAGACATGCTTAGAGCTTGTGTAATCGATTTTGGTGGCAATTGGGATTCACATTTATCCCTTATTGAGTTTTCTTATAACAATAGCTACCACACAAGTATCAACATGGCTCCATTCGAAGCTCTCTATGGTCGCAAGTGTCGTTCTCCGATCTGTTGGAACGAGATTGGTGAAGCACAAATCACCGGTCCCGAGTTAATTCAAGAAACTTTCGACAAAATTATTCAAATCCGTGACAATATTCGAGTAGCGAGGAGTCGGCAAAAGAGTTATGCCGACAAACGTCGAAAACCCTTGGAATTTCAAGTCGGTGATCTCGTTCTTCTTAAGGTATCTCCATGGAAGGGTGTGATCCGTTTTGGAAAGAAAGGCAAGTTATCACCTCGTTATGTTGGTCCATTCAAAATCCTTGAAAGGATTGGGAAAGTGGCTTACAAGCTCGAGTTACCTCCATCTCTTGGCAATGTGCATCCTACATTTCATATATCTAATCTAAAGAAGTGTCTCGCTGATGAAAATCTCCATATACCGCTTGACGACGTGCGCATTGATGAAACGATGCACTTCGTTGAGAAGCCGGTGGAAATTATGGATCGTGAAGTCAAGCAACTCAAGCGAAGTCGTATTCCTATCGTCAAAGTTCGTTGGGAGTCTAAGCGTGGTCCTGAGTACACTTGGGAACGAGAAGACCAAATGAAGCTCAAGTACCCTCATCTTTTTTACTATTAATGTTGTTTCCTCTAGCTAAATTTCGGGACGAAATTCTCTCAACATGGGGAGACTGTAACATTTCTGATTTTTAGTATTCATATTTCAATTCAATGTAATGAAATTTCAAGTTCTATACTCGTGCAATGTCTCAATATTTTTCCCGCGGTAAATAAAATGCAATGATTCTATACAAGTTCGCAAGTTTTACTCGATTATATGCACATAAACGCTATACAAGTAACTATATATTTCAAATTTATAAAATCTGAAAAGTCAAGGACTAAGGTTGAAAATTTATCAAGAAACCCTAGTTAGCACGGTCGTGCTTCGTTCTAGCACGGTCGCGCTAAGTGCCTCGGCACGATCGCGCGGCTGGTCCTGGAACGATCGTGCCCGGTTCCTAAGCACGGTCGCGCCTACGAAACAGTCGAAACGTAAATGTGATTTCAAAACGCTCAATCGTTCGAATTTCAAATCCGATTACGTTTCTTTTCCTTTAACGCGAGTTATACCATTTTCAATTACTCAACGCCTCAGTTTTTCTCCATCAATCTCGAATTCTCTCTCAAGCAATTCAAACAAAACTCGAGTCTTCCTCCTGGAACCCAAATTCTCCCGATCAAGAGAGGATTTATCATCTCCCGGCTCTCTCCAAGACTCTGGACTCTCTGGCCTAGCCGGAATCGTAGTCGAAGTCACCGGAAACCTTTACCTCCGTCGCCGGAACTCATCTCTACCGTTCTTCATCGATTCGTTAAGTTTCAGGGTAAGTATACTCTCCATCTCACTCATTTCAGTAACGTTATCAAAAGCCCTCATTCAATTTGGGCTTCCATTATAGAATTCGATCAGAATCAGAAATCATATTTTAATAAAAATGATTTAATCGAACCCATGCTTAAACTCGATTTCCATACAATTAAGTTATATGAAAAGTCTCTTAATAACCCATTAATCAAAAGCCCTAACAATTCCTGTGTTCAAAATACAAGAAACTCTCGATTCGTGTCTGATTTGGAATAGACACGGTCGCGCTAATCATCTAGCACGGCCGTGCCTCGTTTAGCGCGGTCGTGTCGACTAGCAGCGCGGTCGTGTCATCCGTCCAGACCTTGTCATGCCCTTTGGGCTAGTCTCTGTTGTGTCTAAAAATCATAGACGCGACCGTGCCGGGCTAAGGCACGGTCGTGCCTGATGACTTGTCTAGATTGTGCTCCTGATTGATCAACCCGGTCGCGCCCCGACTAGCGCGGTCGCGCCCGTGGCTTGAGCACGATCGTGCCCTTCCGAGGCACGGTCGTGCTAGACTCAGAATTTTTAACAGAATTATAATTTTTATATTTTAATCAGTAAATGTTTCAGATTTTATAAAAATATGTTTTCTGTATTTAAAAATAGATTAAAAGTTTAATCTTGGCATAAATGTAATTTATTGAAAAGTTTATAAAAATTAAATTTATATTTATCATCTTACACTTAAATGATATTTTAAATAATTAAGTTACAAAATTTATAAATAATGATGACTTATTTACTTTACATTTTAAATCAAAATCGTTTTATTTATTTATACTTAATTACAATTAATATTGACATTATTTCATAAACTATAGTTATACACTTATTTATTTAATTCAAACCTAATTAAATTGTTTCAAACATATTTTACCTCAAACTTTATATATTTTATTCAATCCTTTTTAAATACAAACCAATGGTTTTATATACAAATCCAACTTTCATTTTTAAACTTTATACATCTATGTGATTCAATGCATATTACTATTTAGGTTAAAGTGTGGTTTTCAAGGATCTTTTTGCTATCTATATTCCTTGTTAGCTTCACTTCCATGCCAAGTGAGTATTCACAACCCCTTTTACTCTTTTACACTTTTGGGGTGGAACATGAACTCTATACACATTTACATTTACACAAACTACACAAGTGCAAAAAAAATCCTATTTACATACATGTGTGCAAAAATTTGAGCTTTGTGCCCGAGTGCTAGGTGTGTTTAACCTTTGTATGCTCTTATGTGCAATCATTAACTATACAAGCCGACGGTTTTCAATGATGGATCTATTGAGTCTGACAAACCCACCCATGGTACGCGGTGATTGAAACCGACAATACACTTTGTTTTGCATGCTAGTTACAAGGTTTGATTGTACATTTGGTTACACAATAGTTACTCCCCATGAACGCCTTATTTATCATGTCATGTAAAGGATTTGTTTTCAACTATATGCTATCTATATACAACTGTGTTATACTCACCAACTTTTTAGTTGACTTTATTTTATTCATGTTTCAGGCCCCAATATGTGAGATTGATTCAAGACGTGTTCAACATAGGATTTGGACTTAGCAAAATAAATCAAGAATTTTATGAATTGTTTATGTTTCTTGTTTGAATTTGATCTTGTACTTGGATTTATTGTAATGCAAATTTGACTTTAATATATTTCAATTTAGTCAACCATGTGCTATGAACAGTCTTACATGTCCCGCCCCGATGATTCCGCCATCGGTCGGGGTGTGACATGAATCTCTAAAACTATTGCTCTGATACCAACTTGTAAGGCCCCATTCCCGGGTAACCTCACTTGTTGGATTTACTCATAAACATAGTCATAAATACTGAGCTTAAATTTAAAACATTCGAATTCAATCATCACATAACGTAACATGACATGACATAATAGCGGAAGTCTTAACAATTAAATACATAACATTGTCTTAACATATAATAAGTGGGATGTCAGTCTTGTGTCGGGTAACCTTCACGCCATCACATGACCCTTCCTTCCTTTACCTGAAATGTATACTAAAAGTCAGCTAACGCTGGTGAGTTCTAGTTTAAAACTATTAAGTATGAACATTTTTTTCTTTATATGTATACATAATTATATACATACATTTATATAAATACGTATTCATAGCTTTTACTTTTCTTTCTTCATTCTGATGTGATTACATAGATATGCATTCACCTTTTCTTTCATTAACATTCATTGGCATACACATAAGGGTGATCAACCCGTCTTTTACTGCGTATATCACCAAGACATACGCCCTTAAGCTACCGTCGTAGCCCTTTTACTCGTCCGGTCCTAGAAACCGTCCGCCTTAACTTTGGTCCGGCCAACCTTCGGCCGTCCGTCTTACCCGTCCTACCGTCGTAGTCCGTCATATTCGCCAGTCTGCCCTAAGGCATCCGTTTCCCACGCGAACTATTGTTTATGCAACCGTTATACTATTTTAGCATTTACTTCGACCGCCCATTTATGCTTTTTGTACATCCTAGCTTGCGAAGGAACGTATCTTTCCCGGTTGCAAAAATAGTCACGTGGTCGTCCGTCTACAGAAGTAGCCGTTAGCTTCGTTTCCGTCCATAACGTATACATACATTCATAACATGCAATATAAATAATTATAAAGCAAGATTTCATTTATTTACATTATGTCATTCTTTCATTCATTCTTTGTAAACATACGTTTCATTATTTGTTCATAATTCATTCTCATATATATATAAGAATATATATTTGTATATCACGTATGATCACATTAGCATTCATATCATTTATTCATTTAGTGTATACATTTCAGCCCCAAAATATTTAATAAGGTTTGCACATAACATAGAAGGGGGCACATAAAACTCACCTGATAAGCTAGTCTTGGTTGTCCTAAACAAAGGTCCAACAACGTCACGTACGATCTGAATTAGGTAGTTAAATACACATCAGACCCAATCCCGACTCTAACGGTTTAATCATACTGAATTAGGTGATCCTACCGACTTCACTATCAAGCCTGATGCCTGCACACTTAGCAAGTGCGCAGGGACTTGTTCTTGCGTACTTAATAAGTGCACAGACTTTGCTTCATGCGTACTTGATAAATACGCAGTACCTGCTTAGAGCATTCTTCTTGCATACTTGGTAAGTACGCAGGATCTTTCTTCTCGCGTACTTGGTAAGTACGCAGGACGTCCTTGTTGCGTACTTGATAAGTACGCAATATCTTGAAGTAACTTGTGTTTGCATACCCGAACCCCGGAGAGGATCACCTCTCTCATTATTATTTTAAACCCAAATCCAAATCAGTTATCATTGTTTTCTGTCTTTGAATATTGTAACAAAGTGACACTTTCCACATACTCCTCGTGGATACGATACTCTACTTACCCTTACTAGTTAAGGTGTTTAAGGATTGTTTTTGACCGACCAAACGACATCGATCAAAATGGCGCCGTTGCCGGGGAGTTAGTGCGCTTAGTGTTAATTTGTTATTGTTTGCTACAACTCACAAAAATAAAAAATCTCTTATTTACTTTTCTTGTATTATTTTATTTTGTTTTATTTAGTGTTACACGGGTTTTATCAGTTGTATGCATCATACAAGATACTCCAACAAATCATCTCCATTGCTCTTTGATCCAGAAATTGAGAAGACTGCCAGATAGAACAAGGTTTTTCACAGATCTAACAGGGTAGTGTCTTCTCCAACTCATATAGAGAATAAACCGGATCATGGGAAGCAATCTCACTTGCCTCCTGCAAGTCAGTTACCACCAGAATAACAGGCCACCTCAGGCATGTTCTCACCATCTATTCCTCCACCTAGAACAGATGGGAATCCCAACCCATCCACCAGCCAAATTTCACCACTACTAAACTTTAGCCAACCTCTACCACAAGTAAACCAACCCTTTGAGTTCAAACCTGACGCTCACTATTCTTCACCATATGTGAGGATAGTGACAGATCCCCTACCACCACCAACTTCACATCCACCAATCACAAGGCCTTCTATATTCCATTCAACCCTATCACACCTCAACCAACGGCAGAAACATCGGGGCGGGACATGTAGACTGTTCATGAGCACAAAGTTGACTAGATTTCAATATTTTAATCATCAAATCTAACTTCAAATAATTCAACACAACCAAATTCAACAAGTACATAAACGAAATACATAATAGTCTTTATTTAAATTTAACTAAGTCTAAAGCCTATGTGTAGCATGCCTTGATCAAACTAACTCATTAGCACCTGAAACATGAATAAAATAAAGTCAACTAAAAAGTTGGTGAGCATACACATGTTTGTATATAGATAGCATATAGATTATGAATAAACAAATCCTTACATAACATGATAAAATAAGGCATTTATGGAGAGCAGCTATTGTGTAACCAAGTACAATCAAACCTTTGTAACTAGCATGCAAAATTGTGTTGTCGGTAACAATCACCCCAATCTAGGTGGGTTTGTCAGACTCAATAGATCTATCATTGTTTACCGTCGGCTTGAATAGTTAATGATTGCACATAAATTGTTCACAAAAGTAAGCACACCTAGCACTCAAGCATAAAGCTCAAATTTGCACACATGAATGTAAAGAGGATTTCTAGTTGTGTAGTTTGTGTAAATGTAAGCAATAGTTTGTATAGATTTCATGTTTCACCCCAAAAGTGTAAAAGAGTAAAAGGGGCTATGTAATACTCACTTGATTCAAAAGGCGTAGCTAACACGAGAGACTAGATAGTAACGAGATCCTTGTAATGCACAACGTTAACTTAGAGTGTAATATGTATTGAATTAATAGTGTGCACAATAGTCTATGTCTAAGTCTAGGGTTGAATTGGATGTGTGTTCAAAGAGTTGGAGTTGTAGGCGTTAAGTTTTGTTAAGTATAACCTAAATAAACAATCATTGTTTAAATATAGATTAAATAAATAATTGATACTTTATTTATTTATTTATTTATAAAAATATGTACTTCGTCATTTAGTGATAAAAATGTATCGAGCGTTTTATATTAAATATAAATTTAGTAAATAACTTTTGTTAATCTATTTTTATAAATATGTGTAAATGGGTTGTATAAATAATATCTAGGTGTAGGGTTTAATAATAACTATAAATTTAATTTTATAGGTTTAAATAAATAACTTCTATTTATTTTAGAATAGGAATTTGATCTTTTTAAATAAGGTTAATATAAATCTTTATAAAATAAATTATTTTTATTTGAAAATTCATTTGAAATGCTTATTGTTTTTAAAATATAAAATTTAGTATTCTGCCAAGATTTTCTCACACACACGACCGTGCTTGGGACAAGGCACGATCGTGCTAGGACCACGGGCGCGACCGTGCTAGTCAGGGCGCGACGGTGTTGATCAAACAGAAAACATAACTAAGCTGCTCACTAGGCACAACCGTGTCTTAGCCAGGCACGATCGTGTCTAGGGTTCTGAGGCACGACCAAGTCTAGCCAAGAGGCACGACCGGGTCTGAGTATGTGAGGCACAACCGCGCTGGGATTGGCACGACCGTGTCTTTTCCAAATCAGAAACGAATTGACTAATTCTTATAATGTTAATGTTGGAAATCATAGGGCGTTCATCCATTAGGTTTTACGAGTCTATTGGTATAGATTGATTGTATTTAAAACATGTCTAGAACCGGATTCGATTAAACCATTTTTGAATGAAAAATAGATTCGGGTTCGTGTTAATTTCCATATTGTAAGCCCAAATTAAGTTGGGGCTTTTGATCTATAGACTAAATCAATTGAGTATGAGATTTCAATTACCCGGAAGACGATGAATCGATAGCGTATGGTAGGAACGAGTTCCGGCGGCGACGGGTTTGGTTTCCGGCGTCTTCTGCTGCAATTCTGGCTGCTTTAATGTTTTCGAGAGTTTCAGAGGGGTTCGATGGAGTGTTTTCTTGGGAGGATTTCAATTCAGAATAGACGAATTGTGGTTCAAATGAAAGAACTTCGGTTTTTGAGACTAATCGTATTTCTTGGAGTTATTGGATGTAATTGTGGACATTATGCGATTAATTGTTTTCGTTACTGGTAATGATATGTATATCGGTTACGAACTCAAACGATCCTGCGTTTAAAACTGTATTTACGTTTCAACTGACGCGAGGCGCGACCGTGCCTATAAGAAGCGCGACCGTGCCAAGGCACCGGGCGCGACCGATCCAAAGCAAGGCGCGCGACCGTGCCAAAGCAAGGCGCGCGACCGTGCCAAAACACTTGACGCGACCGTGCCAGAATGAGGCGCGACCGTGCCTATTAGGGTTTCTTGTTAATTTATAAAATCAGTCCTTGAAATTTTCAGTTTTGATAGATTTATATAAGTATAAACTTATTTAGAATTTTAATAGGATATACCCGTGTAAAATTTGCGGATTTGCATTGGAACATAGTATTAAATTGTTGGTATGAATAGAACAAGTCAGTGTACTAGAATTGGGTTTGAAATGTATCACATTGAACTGAAATACAGATAATGAAAATCAGAAATGTTACAGTATCCCCATGTTGAGGGAATTTCGTCCCGAAATTTTGCTAGTGGATGCGACTGAACCAGCAAAAAGATGCGGGTACTTGAGCTTCATTTGGTCCTCACGCTCCCAAGTAAACTCAGGTCCATGTTTTGATTCCCAACGAACCTTCACAATAGGGATACGGCTTCGCTTGAGTTGTTTGATCTCGCGATCCAGGATCTCTACAAGTCTCTCAACGAAGTGCATCGTTTCATCATTGTGCATGTCGTCAAGAGGTATATGGAGACTATCATCAGCAAGACATTTCTTTAGGTTAGACTCCTGAAAGGTAGGATGCACATTGCTCAGTGACAGAGGTAACTCGAGTTTGTAAGCCACTTTCCCAATCCTTTCAAGGATCTTGAATGGACCCACATAGCGAGGTGCTAACATGCCTTTCTTTCCAAAACGGATCACACCCTTCCACGGGGACACCTTTAGAAGAACAAAGTCACCGACTTGGAATTCCAAGAGTTTTCGTCATTTGTCGGCATAACTCTTTTGCCGACTCTGTAGAACCAAAGACTGATGGCTACAAAATTCTCTAAATACAAATGCTGCTGATCTCAGAGTTTGCTGCTGACCAACAAACTGTTGCGGACAAGCTTATCTGCTGCGGATACTTGTTCTCCTGCTGAAGAACAAATCTGCTGCGGATAGCCTTATCTGCTGAAGACCAAAGTTGCTGCGGATGGGCTTCTCAGCAGCATCAACACTTGATGCTGCTGACAGGCAAATCATCAGCAGCTTTGGATGGTTACATCTTGCTACTGATCATCATCTTTGTTGCTGACAGCCTTGTGCCTTGAAGACAAATCGTTGCAGCTGACTATCCATACCAAGTGTCACTGACAACTTTCTGCAAAAGCAACTGACACACTCAAAGCAAAAGGAACCGCAATGACACAACCAATGACGGACAACAATGCTCTTCTCCAAGCATGCAAGTAATGATGCATAAAGAAGACGTTTCAATAAAGTTAACTAGTTTTAGACAAAACGTGTAATAGTTAGCTACATACAACAGATCAACGGTCTGTGTTAGATCAGATCCTTAGAATCAAGGGTCTGTCTTGATTCTAAGTGATTATAAATAATGTGTAAACACTTCATTGTAAGTGTGCGTTTTATGTCTTTTGATTGAGTTTTTCAATTGTAATCGTTTATCTACAAAAGCTTAATACAACAGTGTTCATACAAGTATTCTTTCTGCTTACTCGATTACACTTGTGTAGTTGTTATTGTTTCCGCCAATTTCAACTAAGAACAGAACCATCTTGTAATTTCTCGATCCTACAAGTGGTATCAAAGCTTTGGCTCAGATTAAACAAACTCACACTTGTTTAATCACTTCTGGTTCTATTCTAAACTCTCTCTCTTTCATCAAGTCACCAAGCACAAAGATGGCACAGAGCAACAGATTTGAAGACATCGGCAGCATCAACCGACCACCAAGATTGGTATATGGGGAAGAGTACGACATGTGGAAAAATCGCATGGAAAGTTTTTTTTGCTATCAGGAGTACGGAATGTGGAAATCCATCAGGAATGGACCCTACACTCCCATGGTGGCCTCTGCTGACTCTGGAGGACCACCAGTTCCAAAGGAGCCCTCCAAGTACTCAGAAGAGGACATAAAGAAGATGGAGGTGGACTTCAAGGCACTAGGAGCTATCCAAATGTGTCTTCCAAATGAAGTTTTTCATAACTTCAGAAGTCACAAAACTGCTAAAGAGCTCTGGGAGGCTCTGGAGAAGATGTTTGCTGGTTCTGAGGAAGTCAAAGAAAACAGAAGCGACATCCTTAAGCAGCAGTATGAAAACTTCGTCTGGAAGGAAGGTGAGTCTCTAACTGTTATATATAACAGATATACTTATCTTGTAGGTGAGCTGCAGTGCTCAAAAGTAAAGTTGGAGAATGAAGATATTCTTAAGAAATTCATCAGATCTCTACCCAGTTGCTGGACACTCTACACAGTGTCCACCAGAAGAACTGAGAATCTGAAGACTCTTCAGATGACTGAGCTATTTGGTATGCTCAAAACCTATGAATTAGAAATGATTCAGGCCAAGGAAAGGAGCTCAAGCTACCAAACAGCTTCAACATCCACCACCACCTCTTCTGCTCTTCACTCTAAGTACTCAGGTCCTAGTACTAACAACTACTATCCTCCCATAGTCACACATCCTCAAACTCCTACCTCTAAAACAAACACATCACCATTTCTTCTTGAAGCTGCTCCTCAAGCCTCAACCTCTGTTGCTTTTGTTTCTGAAAACTCAAGTAACATGTACTTTATCAAGGAGGATCTGGAATGTTTCCATCCAGATGATCTAGAAGAAATGGATATACAACACTCGTATTCCATGCTCTATATAAGAGCAAAAAGGTTCTACTCTAGAACCGGAAGACCCATTCCAAGCAACAACTCCAACACTAGAGTTGGCTTGGATAAAAGCAAATTGAGATGTTACAACTGTAACCAACTGGCATTTTGCTAGAGAATGCAAGGCACCTAGGGCAAACCCAGCTGATGATCGAACAAGACAAGCTCACCAAAGCCAATCTAGACAACAACAGCAACAAGCTACTCCTTCAGCTCAAACTGCAGCTTGTGCAGCTGTTGGAACTTCTGACTTTGACTGGAGCTTTCAGCATGAAGATCTGCCTATCAAAAACCAAGCTCTTATGGCAGATACAACTGAAATACCGCCTCAGGTATATGAACATCTATGTTCTTAAGCCTGTATTGATAAGGTTTTAGGCTACAGAAAGCATAATCAAAACCTCATAGATCAAAATGAAGAGTTTCAACAAATGAAATATGAATTCAAAAAGGTCGAAGACAGTTACAAAGAAAAAATTAACTTCCTAAAGAAAGAGATTTCATCATTAAGACATGAACAAACCAATCTTGAAACTCATATTGATGATCTTCTGGCCAGATTAAAAGCTACCAGAGCAGAATTGGTAGAACATAAAGTTCATGTCGACAAATATGAATTTTCATCCAAAAAGCTGCAAAGACTTTGGATGCTAAAATTCATGAAAAGGTAAAAACTGGTCTGGGGTATCATGCTGAACAATATCAAGCCGTTGCACCTCCTGCTGACTACGTTGCCATCCATGAACCAAGCTTCAATCTTGCAAATCTTGATATGGCCAACAGAAATCTTGATCCCTCTAACGATGAACCTTTGGTGCAAGAATGCACTACCTCATCAGAGTCTGAATCAACTTGCTCAGACTCCACTGAAACAAGTGAAGCTTCACCTCCTCCTACCCCTCAAGTTATTCTGACTAAAGATGAAGTCCCCATTATCCATTAAGCACCAGTACCCGCCATTTCAGTACCAGTTCCTACACCATGCAAACAAATCAAAATTAGTTATCCACCAGAAGGTAGGAAGCTAAAAATTGAAAAGGGCCAGTCCTCAACTTCAATCCAACAAAGGAAGATGGTTGACATATGTCATGCGCCTGGAGAGAGGGTTCCATATGTTCAAAAGACATTGGAAGAAGCCACCTTTGAGCATAACAAAGCACACACCTGGAACTTCAAAGACTTGTTCAAAAGAAAGGACTATATGTACTGTCAAAGGGATAAACTGGCGAAATCATGTTTTATGTGTGGGAAATACAATCATACTGCCAGCACCTGCTTCTACTACCTTCAGCAGCAAAGAAACCTCAAGCAACATGCTTTTGAGAAGACAAAGAAGAACAAACAGGTAAGAAAGTTTGAAGCTAAGACAACTCAATTCAGAAATTCTCTTTCTCCACCAAGGGAGCAGTTGTCAAAACCTCTACAATCTTGCATCATCTGTGGTGAATCAGATCACTTTGCTGCAAATTGTAAGTTTAATCCTTTCAATCAGATTCTTCTTCCAACCCCAATTATACAAAAGCCTATTAGTAAGGTGAAGAAGGATAGACATAAGTCTGTTCTTAAACCATCAGTAGCCAACAAAACTGCTGCTGATCGAGTAAAGCCCAAGCAACCAAAAGGAAAGCCTTCAGTAGCAAAGTCTGGAGCTGCTTAAGTAAAACCATCAGCAGCAACAAAATCTGCTTCTGATCAGTCAAAGCCCTCAGATGCAGCTACCGCTGCTGAAAAGGCAAAGAGAGCTGGAAAACCACCAACTCAATAATGGAAGGCAAAGAAACCACCAAGCATCATCATTGGTTCAGTTGAATGCGTCTATCCTTTGTTGTAAATGTGTCTGTCCTTTGTTGTAAATAAAAGTTATAAGTAAGCATCATCCTTTTGGTTGCTGACAGGTCTGATCTTCAGCAGCAAAGAATTTTCCCCTGACTACTATAACTTATCAGCAGGAACAAGTTTCCTGCGGATAGCTTTAAAGCTGTCAGCAGCAACACCCTTGCTGCAGATCATTGCATCCATCAGCAGCAATTGAGTTTGCTAATGACAGACTTAATCTTCCGCATCAACCAAGGTTGGTGCAGACAGGCTCACTCATCCACAGCAATCAAGTTTGCTGCTGATGGGTAAATTTAAGTCCAAATTAACTTTTACCCGCTGTAAAAATTAACGTTAGTCTTTACCATGACTGCCTCGGTGTATTACAGCTGTAACAATAAAAGGTAAATTGGGTTGTACTGTACAAGTCATTCTGCCTTTTCTCTCTTCTGCCGTTATAAGAACGAATCAAATTTCCTTACCACCTCTTCACCTTCAGTTTCACCCTAAACCCACATCACTTTCTCTCAAGTCCCCACCATATTCAAACCCTTCATCCTTAAAACATTCAAAGCCTCCCATATTCTAACCTTCCCTCCAAATCAAACAACAATGGCAGACATCAATAACCCTGATGATAAGTTCTCCCCATACCACAACCTTACAGCATATCTTACCAAAGGAAAGAAATCCGAAGGATTTGATGATATGATCGATTTCTTATGTCGATCAAAGATCTACTTTGCTCTCACCACCAACCCTACCATATATATCCCTCATATGGAGGATTTTTGGAGTACCGCCGTCTACTCAACCGAACAGGGAATTCCCCAAATTATAGCCAAAGTAGACGGCAAGGATATCACCATCTTGGAAGCCACACTCAGAAAACATCTTAAGATTCAAGATGAAGGAGTAGCCATCTCATACTCGAAGGACGAATACATGAGGACCTTTGTATCCATTGGATACACTGGAAATCAGACCGAGTATACGATCGAGAAGGCGCTGATGGGCCCTCCATGGAAGTATCTTTGTCACACTCTTCTCCAATGCATATCTCAGAAGAGGAGTGGATGGCATCAGGTGAGCTCCACCCTTGCCTCCGCCTTCCATGGTATGGTCACTAACCAAGGTTTCAACTTTGCACACCTTATCTTTGAGGGTTTGAGATATAACCTTCAAGAGGGTGCGAAGCAACAATTTTTTATGTACCCAAGATTCATGCAGGAAGTTTTCAATCAAGAACTAAAATAACTTTCAAAACCTGCAAGAATCTACATCATGTTGGGACATAAAAATAATATTTTTCAAAGCATGAGAACTGTTTCCAAAAACTTCTCAGGGGTCAATGTTCCATTGTTATCTACAATGCTGAACATACAGAGTACCCCGGGTGACAGTTCAGCAATCCCAGCTGATACTGATCCCACACCCTCCATCCCACATCCTGAACAACAGTCTGCTTCTACCATTCGAACCCCTGTGCATACTACTCAGGATGCACAGGCACAGAAATTACTTACACCTGTTTTGGATGTTATCGTTTAACTGGAACACAGGGCCCCGGTTGCAATGACATATACTAGAAAAAAGGGGCAAGAGAACTCCTTCTTCTCCTGCCTCCAAGGCCCAAACCCAACCTAACAGCCTTCACTCAGAATCACAACATTCTGGTGAGAATATCATAAGGGACAGCCACATTATTAGGGAGACTCCTTTGGATGTCTCTCTATTAGGATCATGATCACTTCCCAGATCCATAGAACAGCCCCCTGAGCCTTTCCTTTCTCTTCTGAACTTAAGTGTTGAGGAACCTGATCAAAATGATGTACCTTCTCAAAATACCACTATCTCGGAGGTACCGATTGATCTTGCTTCCAACACACCCAACCCAAGTTCTTCTACCCTGAAGGTCCACTCTAGGAGTTATGACAGAATGGATGTGGAAAAGGTTGTCACTACTGCTGGTCCATCAAATAACCAGGAGGACAGTGAAAATATTGCTAAGACCTCAACCATGGCAACTCACAGTGAGGATGCTTCCTTGGAAACTCCTCTCATTGAGAGGAATCCCAGGTGCCAAGAAACCATGGGTGATGGGGATGAAGAGGCTAGGCCTAAGGCCCCATCTGGATCCAAGGATTCCACAACTGTGGATGAGAACAGACTGAAACTTCATAACTTGGAATTGACGGCCAGGGTGGCTATGCTAGAGGCTGAAGTGTCCAAACTAAGACACCAAGTCTCTATGCATGAAGCCCATCAATGCCCAACTGTACCTTCTCCCTCTCTTGTATCAGTGGGCACCCAAACTGATGCTTATTTATCCACTGATGCAACCAAAAAGGGGGAGATGATCCCAATGGAGGAAGACTCAGACAGTCTTGACAACTGGATTCAAGAGCAGGCTGTATTTCAAAGCACACTTTTCAAGCCAGCTTTTGTACAGGTTCATGACTTGCCAGCTTCAGATAACGAAGAAGCAGAGACATCTGAAGACTGGAAGTTAGTCGTCAGGGCTGTTGATGAGATGATGAATGATGCTGAAGACACAGAACAAACATATACATCTTTTAGCATCATCCCTGAAGCAGCAACCATCATAAGTCACTCCACTGCCCCCCAATTTCCACTGACTTCGACACAGCTAGAGTTTGATACAATACTAGCTTGGGGGTATGATGGATAGTCTGAGAGGTTCTGGATTAGTTGGGAGTTTGGCAGAGTAGAAGAGCTAAACTGGGACTTTCTTAACATTATCCAAGTCCTTCACCTATACTATCTACAATGCATCAACAACTCAACAGACCTCTCAGCAGAACTTGCCATTGGCAGGTTCTATGGCTTGATGGAGGATAATCTACCCAACTTTCAAAGACAAATACAAGCAGCAAAAAGGGTAGCCTGTCCTGAATCTTCAACAACAGCAGAAAGAAGACTGTCTCCTAGAAGACTTGAAATAATAAGGAGCAGTCTTCTCACTGACAAAGAAGTTCTGTGCTTAAGAAGATTTCTGTACAACTCCATTGTCAAGGACGTAGATGTGCTGGGATGGGTAAGCACTAAGTCTCCTGACCACACCTTTCTACTAAGCAACGGCTCCTCTCTCACCATCAACACCAAGAACATCCTGCTACTGCCTACAGACTTAGTGCTGGGATGAGTAGACATCTTTGCTGCTGCATATGAATCAATATCCACTGTCAAAGAAATGTTGATAGAATTTACAAGTCCTGAGTGCAAAACAGATGAAGCTAATGATCTTACCTTATCAACCTCTCAAATTACCAATGAAGCTGAGGCTGAGATTCCCACAGCGGCACAATCATCTACTGTTGTGATCAGTGAAGCCAAAGCAGAGGCATCCAACAAAGATAAGGGAAAGGGAATTATAACCGAAGAAGACGAAGAGAGGTTACAAAGAGAAAAGAAAGAGAAAGAAGAAAGAAGAAGAAGAAGAGAA
The DNA here is from genome assembly GCA_023525975.1 of Smallanthus sonchifolius. Taxonomy (NCBI): domain Eukaryota; kingdom Viridiplantae; phylum Streptophyta; class Magnoliopsida; order Asterales; family Asteraceae; genus Smallanthus; species Smallanthus sonchifolius. The sequence goes on from CM042045.1 coordinate 35,295,816, forward strand.
GAAGAGGAGATGGCTGAAACTAAGAAAGCTCAAGATAGAATCACAGCCATTCTCCTCAGAGAACAACAGATCCAACTGTATGCAAATCAGTTGGATGCTCTGAAGGTAAAGATTCCTACAGTTTATCATATTGAAGAAGATGAAGCTCTTGCTCTTCAACTGTAGGAACAATTTGATAAAAAAGAAGAAGAAATAGAAAAGAAGAAGAATGAAGAGGCTAAGTTCAGAATAACTTATTCTGAACTAGCCAAAGAAATGAGAGAGGAGTGGGTAAAGGCTCTAGTTTCTCTAGGTGAGGATGCATACTACCTTGAGAAACTATCAAATAAAGAAATCTACAGAGCCTTCATGGGTCAGCAAGGTCAATTGGCAAAGAAGAAAAAGGCTGAAGAAGAAGAAAAAGCCAAACAAAAGTCCAAAAAGACCATTGCCTTTAATAAACGAACCCATGAAGAAAGGAAGGTCATGATTGACTACCTTAAGGCTAGAGGAGAGAGTGGAAAGAGGCTAGGTCCCATGAATTTCATGAACCTGCAAGCCCTCTATTTTAAGGTCAAGAAGGATGAGGAAGAAAGATTGGAGAAGAAAGGCTCCAAGAAAAGAGTAAACATTCAAGAAGAAGAAAGGAAATCAAAGAAACCCAACATTTCCTTAATCCAACAACCTTCCACTCTCCTTCCTAGACCTCCATCCTCTCCTCCTTCAAAGTCCAAATCCACACACCCAGCTACTACTCATCAACAATCTCCCAAAAAGAAAAATAAACCCACTTCCAAGCATGAAGACTCAAGAGAAATAATCAGATGGTCATACAGCCCTGAAGACCAATGGTTTGAAGTGTTCAGGGGGAGGACAGAAGCTAAAAGATCAATCTATACTTCTGTTGATGAGGTACTATAGCTTCCAGATTCTGATCTAAGAAGAATGATGGAGCTGGGTGAATCCTCTGAGCCTGAGAATGAAGGTGGGAGACATCTTTTCCTGGCAATCAGACATTACTTCAACCCCAGCAAAGATGAAACCATTGATGCCAAACCTCTTCAATCCCACACTCCATTCATCAGCTGGTCCTACAATGCTGAGAAGAATGAATTCACTCTGACAGATGTTAAAGGACAGAAGATGAGATGTTCAAGCAAAGCTATCTTTACAATGGCATGCAAAGACATCAAGACTCTATCTGAGCTTCCTCTTAACAATCCCAGCATGGATCAGAGAGGATATGAGGTTGAAAGAATAGTCAGAAATATGCAAAAGCTTCAGCAACAAAGGCAGTAAGAGAATTTTGGTAGCATCAGTCCAGGGGGAGTTTGTAGAACCAAATACTGATGGCTACAAAATTCTCTAAGTACAAATGTTGCTGATCTCAGAGTTTGTTGCTGACCAACAAACTGTTGCGGACAAGCTTATCTGCGGCGGATACTTGTTCTCCTGCTGAAGAACAAATATGTTGCGGATAGCTTTATCTGCTGAAGACCAAAGTTGCTGCGGATGGGCTTCTCAGCAGCATCAACACTTGATGCTGCTGATAGGAAAATCATCAGCGGCTTTGGATGGTTTCATCTTGCTACTGATCATCATCTTTGTTGCTGACAGCCTTGTGCGTTGAAGACAAATCGTTGCAGCTGACTATTCATACCAAGCGTCACTGACAACTTTCTGCAAAAGCAACTGACACACTCAAAGCAGAAGGAACCCCAATGACACAACCAATGACGGACAACAATGCTCTTCTCCAAGCATGCAAGTAATGATGCATAAAGAAGACGTTTCGATAAAGTTAACTAGTTTTAGACAAAACGTGTAATAGTTAGCTACATACAACAGATCAACGTGTAAAGTGTGCGTTTTATGTCTTTTGATTGAGTTTTTCAATTGTAATCGTTTATCTACAAAAGCTTAATACAACAGTGTTCTTAAAAGTATTCTTTCTGCTTACACGATTACACTTGTGTAGTTGTTATTGGTTCCGCCAATTTCAACTAAGAACAGAACCATCATGTAAATTCTCGATCCTACAGACTCCTTGCTACTCGAATGTTATCACGGATTTGAATGATCTTGTCGGATGTTTCTTGGATTAGCTCGGGACTGGTGATTTGTGCTTCACCAATCTCGTTCCAATAGATAGGAGAACGACACTTACGACCATAGAGAGCTTCAAATGGAGCCATGTTGATACTCGTGTGGTAGCTATTATTGTAGGAGAACTCAATTAGGGATAAATGTGAATCCCAATTGCCACCAAAATCAATTACGCATGCTCTAAGCATGTCCTCCAGAGTTTGAATTGTACGCTCGGTCTGACCATCAGTTTGGGGATGGTAAGCCGTGCTCAAATTCAATCGTGTGCCAAGAGAAGTTTGGAGAGATTGCCAGAAACGGGAGGTGAACCGAGCATCCCTATCCGATATTATGTTCAAGGGAACACCGTGACGGCTCACATTTTCGTCAATGTAAATTCGGGCCAATTTCTCAACCCGATAGTCTTCACGGATAGGCAAGAAATGAGCAGATTTGGTGAGACGGTCAATGATTACCCAAATGCTATCATAACCACTTGAGGTGCGAGGGAGTTTGGTAATGAAATCCATGGCTAAGTTCTCCCATTTCCACAAGGGAATTTCCGATTGTTCAAGTAGACCGGAAGGACGTTGATGTTCGGCTTTGACTTTGGAGCAAGTTAGACATTTGGCAACATAGAGAGCAATGTCTTTCTTCATACCGGGCCACCAATATTGTTGGTGAAGATCTTGGTACATCTTATACGCACCAGGATGAATAGAATAACGAGTCTTATGAGTCTCGTTCTTGAGAAGTGCACGGAGATCATCGCGATCGGGAACCCAAATATGATTTAAGTAATAAAGTAAGCCATTGGGTTTTGATTCAAGCTGAAGTTCAACACCACATGACATATCCTCGTACATGTTACCCTCGATGATTGAGACGTGTTGAGCTTCTAAGATGCGGGTTTGAATGTCGGTTTGGATTCGGGCACAATGAAGCATGACATGGTCCTTGCGACTCAAAGCGTCGGCTACAACATTCGCTTTGCCGGGATGATAACGAATCTCGCAGTCATAGTCGTTAAGGAGTTCAACCTAACGTCGTTGCCTCATATTGAGGTCTTTTTGAGTGAAGATGTGTTTGATACTTTTGTGGTCGGTGAACACCACACATTTTGTGCGATAGAGGTAATGTCTCCAAATCTTCAACGCAAATACGACCGCACCCAACTCGAGGTCGTGCGTCGTATAATTCTTCTCGTGAATCTTCAGTTGTCTTGATGCATAAGCGATTACTTTGCCTCGTTGCATGAGGACACAACCGAGACCTTGGTTAGAAGCATTATAGTAGACAACTAGATCATCATTCCCATCAGGGAGAGTTAAAATAGGAGCGTTGCACAACTTTTGCTTGAGAGTTTGGAAAGCTTCTTCTTGTTTTGGTCCCCATTCATAAGGTTTTCCCTTGTGGGTTAAAGCGGTAAGAGTGACAACAATCTTAGAGAAATTTGAGATGAAGCGACGATAATATCCCGCAAGACCAAGAAATGAACGAACTTCGGTGGGGGTCTTCGGGGCATTCCAATTCTTAACCGCTTCGATCTTAGCAGGGTCAACATGAATTCCCTTTTCGTTGAATATATGACCAAGAAATTGAACTTCCTTTAGCCAAAATTCACATTTGTAGAATTTGGCATATAGTTGTTCCTTCCTCAAGAGGTCCAAAACCAGTCTAAGGTGTTGCTCATGGTCAGCTTTAGTCTTGGAGTAGATTAAGATATCATCAATGAAGACGATCATGAATTTATCAAGGTACGGTTTGCACACACGATTCATGAGGTCCATGAAAACTGCGGGTGCATTGGTTAGCCCAAAAGGCATGACCATGAACTCGTAGTGACCATACCTTGTTCCGAAGGTAGTCTTTAGAATATCTTCCTCTTGTACATGGAGTTGGTGATAACCAGATCGAAGGTCAATCTTCGAGAAGCAAGTAGAACCTTGAAGTTGATCAAAGAGATCATCAATTCTAGGCAAGGGATAACGGTTCTTGATGGTAATCTTGTTGAGTTCGCGGTAGTCAATACACATGCGGAATGATCCATCCTTCTTCTTGACCAATAAGACGGATGCACCCACGGTGAATGACTTGGACGAATGAAGCCCTTGTCGGAGAGCTCTTGGAGTTGACTTGCAAGTTCTTGCATTTCAGAAGGTGTAAGACGGTAAGGAGCTCTGGCCACGGGGTTAGCTCCGGGTATAAGGTCAATGCGAAATTCTACTTGTCGAACGGGTGGAAGACCGGATAGATCTTCGGGAAATACTTCGAGAAAATCCCAAATGATGGGAATGTCTTGGATACTCTTCTCTTGGACATCCTTTTGAACAACATGAGCTAAAAACGCTACGTATTTCTTTCGTAAGTACTTTTGGGCGGTAGTGCTTGACATTAACTTGAGTCCTTTGCAAGGCTTTTCACCAAAGACTCTTAACGTTTCTCCCGATGGTAGAGGTATTCGGATGCACTTCTCGAAACAGATGACTTCGACATGATGATTTGATAGCCAATCCATGCCTATGATGATATCAAAACTTCCTAGTGGCATTGGTACAAGGTTGATTGGAAATGTATGATCATTAAGTTCTAGAGAGCAGTCGTGAATAACATAGTCAATTGTAAGGGAGTCACCATTTGCTACTTCGATGGTGAAGGTTTTCTCTAATTGGGATCGTGTCTTTGCAAGTAAGGGTTCAAAGTTAACTGACATAAAACTTTTATCGGCACCGGTATCAAATAAAATGGAGGCATATTGACTATTAACCAGAAACGTACCGTTGACCACATCATTGTTGGCTTGAGCTTCATTGGCGTTTATGTTGAAAGCATGCCCACGAGCTCCGCCTTGTCTAGCATTGATGAACCTTGGGCACTGGTCACGAAAATTATTTGGGTTACCACATTCATAACAAGCACGCCCATTTGCAATAGCGGGAACACCTTGATTAGTCACTTGTTGGTTGGTTCGGGTTAGTGGGTTGACTTGGCCTGCAAGTGCTTTGGCTCTACAAACGTTGACTGTATGGCCATATTTCCCACAATGAGTGCAAAGGAGACATGGAATGTTTTGGAGATGGTGATAGTTGCATGTGGCACAGAATGGGTAGATCCCAACATATGGCTTTTTGGTCGGTGCTTGAACCATAGGCGCATCTTGGTTAACAGGAATGGCAGGAGTGACCATAGCATAGTTTCTAGCCTTTCTTTTCTTATTATTATGGGAGGGTTCATGTCACACCCCGCCAAGGCGGAAACGCGGGGCGTAACGTTCACTGGTTTTCGAAGCATATGATTACCGCAAACACATACATGATATTGGATACATAACCAAAGTTTAAATGTTTACATCCCAAAACATAACTTAGTTTTTACAAAGTTTAAGATTTCTCAAATATGACTCAAAACCATGAGTTATACAAGTGAAATCCTTCCAAAAGCTGTATCCTCATGCATGTAAGTAACCTACATTGCTAGCCTGGAAACCACGTTCATTTTCCTGAAAACATACTTAAAAACGTCAACACGAGGTTGGTGAGTTCACAAATTACTATAAAGAGTTATCATAAACCCAATGTTTAAACCTGATCATTTTCACCTGATCAAAACCCTTTATTTAAACCTGATCACTTTAGCCTGATCAAAACTCTTTTGCTTAAAACCTGATCGCTTTAATCTTATCAGAACTCTTTTGCTTAAAACTTGATCACTTTAACCTGATCAGAACTCTTTTGCATAAAACTTGATCACTTTAACCTGATCAGAACCCTTTTGCATGTATTACCAATGAATTTGAATACTAATCCGATCTATTGACCCCATTTGTAAGCTTGCAAGGAATACAAAATAGTATGTAATGTACGAGACCGTAACCAAACCCCGACCTTTTGTGCCTCCCCCTCGCCTTTTTGCGAGTAAGACAATATGCGGTCATTCGGCCCTTTTGACCCCTGGTTAGCGCCACTAACCGTGACCGGAGGCGTCACACCCAATAGTACTATCCATATAATCGCCTCGTCAGTATGACTGCTAGCAAACACTTGAATAACCGTAAACCCCGCTTATCCGTACCCTAATCACACAAGGATACCTTACATGTTAAGACTAACCGTCTTAAACACAAGTTATTCAACCGCCTTAACGAATCCCGTTAAGTGCGTTTTTGTTTAATAAAACCATGTTTTAACGTGACGACCCGTTGGTGATTATTATTCCTAGTCTAGACGCTTTACTTATTTCCCGAGAAAATAATATATTTTCCGAGAAAATAATATATTTTCATATTGGTGACTAGTTACGTTTGTCAAAAATAAATATTATTTTTGCAACACAATATAATATATTTATATTATATCTCACGTATCATCATATAATCATTTTGTATTAATAATTATATAAACCACAAATGTCGTTCAAAAGTGTTCCAAGCATACGAATCGTCCTACGTGTACATAATCCTTGTTAACACGTACTCATACAATTTACTTGTTCTGACAACATGTGTTTATATTCAACATGCATTCATTTGTACGTACGAGTATAATCATGTTTTAACAATCCAACACATATTTAAACAAGTTTCACGACAACATACTATTATTTATTCTCAAACCGAACGTCTTTATATTTCTTTACTCGTGTCTACGTTCTATGTTATCAACGTGTTCTAAATATATATTATTTCATTTGTTTAGCCGTTTCATATCTCCTTTCGATTTAACAAGTTTCTCGTTATATATAAATATATATCATGACGTTTATATATATATATTTACATGCAATTGTTAAATCATTATTCAATTTCTACAACTTAAACACATATACACCTAGATATATTCCATAGGATTTTTACATGTATACATACACTTATATCTTTCCTTTTTCCTCAAGTATTATTCAGACTTTCTCTAATCTATAACTTAATTATCAAAATCATCCAACATCAAGAATACATCCATAATTATTTATTAAATTTACATTACTATTTATGTATCCATCCATTTGGTTATCATAAATCCAACACATACATATATATATATATATATTTACATGCATTTTCGGCCCATGTATATACATGTATGCATATCCTAGTTTCCATTTTTACACATGTATTCATACACTTTAAACACTTCTAGTTTCTCAATCAAGTCAAACATATATGAACATATGCATGATTATTTTCGACAACATAGATATATATATATATCCATCTATTTTAGTTTTTATCTACTTTAAACTTAGCATCACATGAAACAACAACTTATCACTAAAATAATCAACAACAATTCATGTATATAATCACCAAATTTTCGACCCTTATATATATATATATATTTATACAAAACCCTAACTTTTATACTTTATAAGGTTAAATCTTTAAGAAAACTCTTTTAATCTTTCAGCCTCTTTGTTTATTATGATGAACAACATGTTTAGATTAAGAAAAAGAGATGGAATTAGGGTTGGGTGTCGGTTTCCTTACCACTAGTCAAGCTAGGCGACGATTGCACTAGTGAACGTTGATGGATGCTCGTTTTATTTTCAGAACCTGACTCCCTAGCTTCAAAACTTCTCAATTTCTCCAAGCTCTAACTAAGGCTCTCTAGAACTTGCTCTTGAATATAAAAGGTGGAATGGTGCTAGTGTGTGTGTGTGTGAGTATATCGTATATATATATAGAGATGGAAGAGTTTGAGTGTTGGATGCTTCAACACTCCATCATCATTATCATTCAAGATTGATAGAATGGATTTGACCTTGAGTTACCTCTACACATGAGAATGGTCTCTATGACAAGATTTGATGGAGTTAGTGGATTTGGTGGAAAGTGGGTGGTGGGTGGGTGGTCTCGGCCGATAGGGGTAGAAGGGGGGGGGTTTGGGTTTGATTCAACTTGTAGATTGTAGTATGTATACTAGTTGATAGGCTTTTAGTAGGTAAAATACCCGGTAGGCGCTCCCGTGATCTAATACCCGATATATGAACTTTTATGATTAAAACTCTTTATATTTCGTATTTCGACTATATTTTAATAGTCCACTAATTTAACCCGTCATAGTTAATGTTTAACTATAATATATACGTATACACATAATAATAATTCGTCACCATGAACCGATATTCTTTGTGTTTATTTTCAATAATTTTGTCACCAATATTTATGTTTTTATAACCAGCGTGGTACTAGACTTTACTTGGAATAAAAGTTTTGTTAATCACCAACAACGTTCCTTGCGGTTTATTATCGCTTATTTCCCTAGTAATTCATAAAGATTACTATTTTTATATAAGTTTCTTTGCTAGACTCCTTGACTTTACTTATTCAAAATAATACTTCAGGAAAATATATGATTTGAACGTGCATTTATGTAATATGGATATTTACCTTAATTACTGGGTGTCACATTCTCCCCATGTTAAAGAGAATTTCGTCCCGAAATTCAGTTCTTGTCATCTTGACTTGGAGTGTTCGTGAACAAGGACGGGTACTTGGCTTTCATTTTATCTTCCCGCTCCCACGTATACTCGGGGCCGCGCTTTGAGTTCCAACGTACCTTAACCAATTTAATCCGGCTACGCCTTGTTCTCTGAACCTTCCAATAGGTGACTTCAATGGGTTCCTCAACGAAGTGCAGCTTGTTATCTATGTGAATCTCATCAGGCGGTATAATTATTGTGTCGTCCGATAAGCACTTCTTGAGATTTGACACATGAAACGTATCATGTACATTGCTTAGTTCTTGTGGCAACTTGAGCTTGTATGCTACAGGGCCAACCCTAGCCAATATTTCAAATGGTCCAACGTACCTAGGGTTAAGCTTGCCACGGTTGCCAAATCTTGCAACTCCTTTCCAAGGTGAGACCTTCAACATGACGCGGTCCCCAACTTGGAATTCTAATGGTTTTCGTCTATTATCCGCGTAACTCTTTTGCCTGTCACGGGCGGCTTTCAGACGATCTTTGATCTTGAAGATCTTATCGGTAGTCTCCTGAATAATCTCAGGACCGGTTAAATGTTTGTCGCCAACCTCCGCCCAACATAGCGGTGAACGACATTTTCGACCATACAAAGCCTCAAACGGAGCGGCTTTGATGCTGGTGTGGTAACTGTTATTGTATGAAAACTCAGCTAGCGGCAAATGAGTATCCCAATTTCCACCGAAGTCAATTGCACACGCACGGAGCATATCCTCTAAGGTTTGAATGGTCCTTTCGCTTTGACCATCGGTTTGTGGGTGATATGCCGTGCTCATGTCAAGATGTGTGCCCATGGCTTCTTGTAATGATTTCCAGATTCTAGACACGAATCTGCTGTCTCTATCAGAGATAATAGAAATTGGTACCCCATGCCTAGCCACAATTTCCTTGATATAAAGCTTTGCAAGTTTCTCGGTTTTATCCGTTTCTTTGATGGGTAGGAAATGAGCTGATTTTGTCAAACGATCGACAACTACCCATATCGTGTCATATCCGCTCGACGTCCTGGGCAACTTTGTATTGAAATCCATGGAAATTTGTTCCCATTTCCATTGAGGTATCTCGGGTTGTTGTAACAATCCCAATGGTTTCTGATGTTCTGCCTTTACCTTTGAACATGTCAGGCATTTACCGACATAAATGGCAATTTCTCCTTTCATGTTCGGCCACCAATAGTGTTCTTTCAAATCCTTATACATCTTATCCGAACCTGGGTGAATGGAGTACCTGGACTTGTGGGCTTCGTCCATAACCAACTCCCGTAAGTTACCATAACATGGCACCCAAATTCTATTCATGAAGTATAAAGTATCGTCTGACTTTGGTTCCAACTGCTTTATCATCCCTCGTAAAGCTTCATTCTGAATGTTTTCTTCTTTGATTGCCTCTTGTTGTGCCATCCGGATTTGAGTCATGAGACTCGTATGAATTGTCAATCCTAGGGCACGAACACGAAGAGTTTTAACCCGTTCCTTACGACTCAAGGCATCTGCTACGACGTTTGCCTTACCAGGGTGATACTTGATATCACAGTCGTAATCATTCAGTAGCTCTACCCAACGGCGTTGTTTCATGTTGAGTTCTTTCTGGTTAAAGATGTGCTGGAGACTCTTGTGGTCTGTAAAGATAGTACATTTTGTACCGTATAAGTAATGTCTCCAAATCTTGAGTGCAAACACGACAGCACCCAATTCCAGATCGTGAGTCGTATAATTTTTCTCATGGGCTTTCAGCTGTCTGGATGCATATGCTATGACTTTTTCTTTCTGCATCAACACACATCCCAGACCTTGGTGTGATGCGTCACAGTACACAATGAAATTGTCAGTCCCTCCGGGAAGGGATAGGATTGGTGCACTGCAAAGTTTCTGCTTCGGCAATTGAAAAATTGATTCTTGTTTATCAGTCCAATCAAACTTTTTGTCCTTCTGAGTTAACATGGTCATAGGCAAAGCTATCTTTGAAAAATTCCCGATAAATCGTCTGTAATAGCCTGCCAAACCCAGAAATTGACGCATCTCAGTCGGAGTTCTTGGTGCTTCCCAGTTTTTGATAGCTTCAATCTTGGATGGATCTACGTGAATACCATTCTTATTGATGACGTGTCCGAGAAAGTTAACCTCTCGGATCCAAAACTCACACTTAGAGAATTTGGCGTAAAGCTTCTCATTCCTGAGTAGTTCCAAGATTAATTTCAAATGATGTTCATGTTCTTCCTTGGTTCGTGAATATATCAATATGTCATCGATAAACACAATCACGAATTTATCCAAGTACGGCTTACACACGCGGTTCATGAGATCCATGAAAACAGCCGGTGCATTAGTCAAGCCAAATGGCATAACTAGGAACTCGTAGTGACCGTAACGAGTCCTAAAAGCCGTTTTTGGTATATCTTCTTCTTGAATTTTCAGTTGATGATACCCTGATCGTAGATCAACTTTAGAATAGAAACTGGAACCTTGAAGTTGATCAAACAAATCGTCTATTCGAGGAAGAGGATACCGGTTTTTGATTGTAAGCTTGTTCAATTCCCGGTAATCAATACACATTCTAAAGGTTCCATCCTTTTTCTTTACAAACAGGACCGGAGCTCCCCATGGTGAGAAACTCGGTCTTATGAAACCTTTGTCAAGTAATTCTTGTAGTTGTCTTGACAGTTCCTGCATCTCGGAAGGGGCTAGACGATACGGAGATCGTGCAACTGGTGCGGCTCCTGGTAGTAGGTCGATCAGGAACTCGACTTGCCTTGATGGTGGTAATCCAGGTAAGTCCTCGGGAAATACTTCAGGGTAATCCCTAACGATTGGTATGTCCTCGAGTCGACGTTCCTCGGGTTTCTTCTCGATGATGTGAGCCAGGAATGCACAATAACCCTTGCGTAGATACTTATGAGCTTTCATGCAGTTTATCGTCTTCAACATCGTTCTACACTTTTCGCCTCGAATTGAAAGAATTTCTCCACTTGGTAGTGGGATACGTACAAACTTCTCGAAGCATACGATCTCAGCACGATTCTTTGATAACCAATCCATGCCAATAACAATATCAAAACTCCCTAGTTCGACGGGTAGAAGGTCTATACTGAATGTATGGTTTTCTAAATATAAAGTACAACCCCTAATGACCTCTCCGGTTTCTATTAATTTTCCATTCGCCAATTCAATTGTATAACTTTGATCTAGTTTGCTGGCCTTAATACCGAGTAAGGATTTAAAATCATTCGACACAAAGCTCATATCCGCACCCGAATCAAAAAGTACAGAGGCATAGTGATTATTTATCAGGAACGTACCAGTGACGATGTTCGGGTCCTGGCGTGCGTCCCTTGCACCCATCACAAATGCCCTCCCACGTGCCTGAGCGTTCGTCTGATTCTTCCACTTGGGACAATCCTTCTTGAAGTGCTTCAGGTCACCACATATGAAACATCCCGGTTTAAATTTTCCCATTTGGTTGTTAACTCGACAAGCTGGTGTGGTGTGACCAAACCTGTCGCACTTTCCACATTTGATACATTCACCGGTGTGCTGATTTCCGCACTTCTTACACCTTGGTAGGCCCCTATCATACTCCTTCCTTTCCGTTGTGTTGGCTGCAAAAGCCTTCACAGTTCCTTGTTTCTTAAACCCTTGTTTTCCAGATTTATTACTTGAATTTCCCATCCATTTCCTTTTCTCCCCAGATCTACCTTCCTCGTTCTCCTTCCTTCTAAACACTCCATTACGCACTGCGTCATCCTTCAGTTTGAATGCTAAAGTTATGGCACTCTTGGCATCCATTGGATTAGATGATGTTACCATACTACGAATTTGAGGCGCAAGGCCCCACAGATACCTTTCCACACGCTTATGTTCTGGTGTGACCATATGAGGTACCAGAATTGCCAATTCATTAAAACGGTCGGTGTACCCCGCCACATCATCTCCGATCATTTGTAAGTTCCACATCTCAGTTTCAATCTTTTGCAATTCGTTTCGAGGACAATATTCCTCGATCATCATGTTTTTCAAGTCTTCCCAAGATAATTGATACGCTGTCTCTCACCCCAAAGTCGTGACTTGTGAATTCCACCAGGTTAAAGCTTTATCAGTGATTGTGCATGTAGAATACTTCACCATGCAGTCAGCGGTGCATTCACTAATATCAATCACCGATTCCATCTTTTCTACCCATCTCATTAGTCTAACTGCACCCTCGGTGCCATTGAAACTGCGGGGGTTGCAGGATAGGAAGGCCTTGTAGGTGCACTTCCTATTTGGAGCATCTGTAGAATCACAAGTCATAACGTCATTAATTCGGATCATGACTATGTGTTATGGCTTATTTATTTTATTACCTCCGGAACCTCTTGCTGTACCGCTACCTCCTGCACCTCCTCCGCCGGTACCGCTGCCGTTTCCTCCGCCACTATTTCGATTTGCTTCATACTGCTCCATGGCGGCAGCTACTCGCTGTGCTATGAGTTGTTCCACGTTTGAGGAAATCGTCTCGTTGTTGCCACTAGTAGTGTTACGGGGCGTCCTTCGCTTAGGTGCCATGACGTTCTTTCTAACATAACATTTAAAAAGAAACAACATTATATAATAATAATGATAGATCATGACATAAGGATACAACAACGTCAAACGTAAACAACCATCATCACAACATAAACCATCACATACATAGTTAAAACATACATAGTACATTGTTCCAAAAGACAAGGATACAAAAGGGATGGGTTCACATGACCACATCAGTACTAAAGTTTTAAACTACATAACGTGCTACGGGCACAACCCGCCCGTAATAGGTCTAGAAATAGGCAAGCGTTCATGTTGGAACGGTAGCTGAAGTTAGCATCTGCTCCACGCGTGCCTCAGCTAGAGTAGCCCAAAGTTCAGCATCTATCGCCCTCTGCTCGGCTACTTCTGCCCTCTGTTCGGCTGCGGCGGTCCTCCTCTCCATTTCCGCCAATCTCTTCTCGAACTCCATCATGTGGCTGGATGCATGCTGAAGGGACTGGTCGATTAATTTCTGATCCTCCGCCATCCCATTAACATTTTCCACTAAAGTTGGAAGAGTTGCCAAGTCCCTTCGGATGGACTTCACATTCATCTCCAAGAGATCAATCTCTATCCCTTGCTTACTGGTTCGGGACATAAGTAAAGGGATGGTGCATTCTGCGCACTCCCCGGTGAGCGGCACTGGTTGCGATTCGCATGTTAGTCCGACAGAGTCGCAGGTCGCAGGAAGATCCTCCTCCACCCTCCACATTTGAACTACTTGGCAAAGCCATTCCCAGTATGATGCATCGATCCTTGGTCCTCTGGGCATGGTCTCTCCGGTGGATTCAGCCATTGTTGTGTAAGACGTTTCCTAACTATGGAGTTTAAGTGGGGTTAGTGTGTGACATGGCGTGACTACAATATCCATATTACATGATGACTGGTTATGCAATGCTTATGCAATGAAAACATTTTAGTGAGTCATTCAAATTATAGACTAGGTTCCATTTTAGACTCCTAGTTCGCTATAATCAATGGCTCTGATACCAAGTTCTGTCACACCCCGCCAAGGCGGAAACGCGGGGCGTAACGTTCACTGGTTTTCGAAGCATATGATTACCGCAAACACATACATGATATTGGATACATAACCAAAGTTTAAATGTTTACATCCTAAAACATAACTTAGTTTTTACAAAGTTTAAGATTTCTCAAATATGACTCAAAACCATGAGTTATACAAGTGAAATCCTTCCAAAAGCTGTATCCTCATGTATGTAAGTAACCTACATTGCTAGCCTGGAAACCACGCTCATTTTCCTGAAAACATACTTAAAAACGTCAACACGAGGTTGGTGAGTTCACAAATTACTATAAAGAGTTATCATAAACCCAATGTTTAAACCTGATCATTTTCACCTGATCAAAACCCTTTATTTAAACCTGATCACTTTAGCCTGATCAAAACTCTTTTGTTTAAAACCTGATCGCTTTAATCTGATCAGAACTCTTTTGCTTAAAACTTGATCACTTTAACCTGATCAGAACTCTTTTGCTTAAAACTTGATCACTTTAACCTGATCAGAACCCTTTTGCTTAAAACTTGATCACTTTAACCTGATCAGAACCCTTTTGCATAAAACTTGATCACTTTAACCTGATCAGAACCCTTTTGCATAAAACTTGATCACTTTAACCTGATCAGAACCCTTTTGCATGTATTACCAATGAATTTGAATACTAATCCAATCTATTGACCCCATTTGTAAGCTTGCAAGGAATACAAAATAGTATGTAATGTACGAGACCGTAACCAAACCCCGACCTTTTGTGCCTCCCCCTCGCCTTTTTGCGAGTAAGACAATATGCGGTCATTCGGCCCTTTTGACCCCTGGTTAGCGCGACTAACCATGACCGGAGGCGTCACCCCCAATAGTACTATCCATATAATCGCGGGCTAAAATAGCTAATGGTTACTAACTTATTCAGAGGACTTTAAGCGCTTTACTTTTCCCTCAATACACACATACGGTCAGATCATTAGTTCAATTCATTTACACACAAAAGTCTTTTACAAGTATGTTTCCACCCCAAATCATTTGAAAACTTAAAAAAAAGAGGGATTAGTGAAACTCACCTCGTCAGTATGACTGCTAGCAAACACTTGAATAACCGTAAACCCCGCTTATCCGTACCCTAATCACACAAGGATACCTTACATGTTAAGACTAACCGTCTTAAACACAAGTTGTTCACCCGCCTTAACGAATCCCGTTAAGTGCGTTTTTGTTTAATAAAACCATGTTTTAACGTGACGACCCGTTGGTGATTATTATTCCTAGTCTAGACGCTTTACTTATTTCCCGAGAAAATAATATATTTTCATATTGATGACTAGTTACGTTTGTCAAAAATAAATATTATTTTTGCATCACAATATAATATATTTATATTATATCTCACGTATCATCATATAATCATTTTGTATTAATAATTATATAAACCACAAATGTCGTTCAAAAGTGTTCCAAGCATACGAATCGTCCTACGTGTACATAATCCTTGTTAACACGTACTCATACAATTTACTTGTTCTGACAACATGTGTTTATATTCAACATGCATTCATTTGTACGTACGAGTATAATCATGTTTTAACAATCCAACACATATTTAAACAAGTTTCACGACAACATACTATTATTTATTCTCAAACCGAACGTCTTTATATTTCTTTACTCGTGTCTACGTTCTATGTTATCAACGTGTTCTAAATATATATTATTTCATTTGTTTAGCCGTTTCATATCTCCTTTCGATTTAACAAGTTTCTCGTTATATATAAATATATATCATGACGTTTATATATATATATTTACATGCAATTGTTAAATCATTATTCAATTTCTACAACTTAAACACATATACACCTAGATATATTCCATAGGATTTTTACATGTATACATACACTTATATCTTTCCTTTTTCCTCAAGTATTATTCAGACTTTCTCTAATCTATAACTTAATTATCAAAATCATCCAACATCAAGAATACATCCATAATTATTTATTAAATTTACATTACTATTTATGTATCCATCCATTTGGTTATCATAAATCCAACACATACATATATATATATATATATATATATATTTACATGCATTTTCGGCCCATGTATATACATGTATGCATATCCTAGTTTCCATTTTTACACATGTATTCATACACTTTAAACACTTCTAGTTTCTCAATCAAGTCAAACATATATGAACATATGCATGATTATTTTCGACCAACATAGATATATATATATATATATTTATACAAAACCCTAACTTTTATACTTTATAAGGTTAAATCTTTAAGAAAACTCTTTTAATCTTTCAGCCTCTTTGTTTATTATGATGAACAACATGTTTAGATTAAGAAAAAGAGATGGAATTAGGGTTGGGTGTCGGTTTCCTTACCACTAGTCAAGCTAGGCGACGATTGCACTAGTGAACGTTGATGGATGCTCGTTTTATTGTCAGAACCCGACTCCCTAGCTTCAAAACTTCTCAATTTCTCCAAGCTCTAACTAAGGCTCTCTAGAACTTGCTCTTGAATATAAAAGGTGGAATGGTGCTAGTGTGTGTGTGTGTGTGAGTATATCGTATAT
Source organism: Smallanthus sonchifolius (assembly GCA_023525975.1). Taxonomy (NCBI): domain Eukaryota; kingdom Viridiplantae; phylum Streptophyta; class Magnoliopsida; order Asterales; family Asteraceae; genus Smallanthus; species Smallanthus sonchifolius. The sequence goes on from CM042045.1 coordinate 35,312,509, forward strand.
ATATATAGAGATGGAAGAGTTTGAGTGTTGGATGCTTCAACACTCCATCATCATTATCATTCAAGATTGATAGAATGGATTTGACCTTGAGTTACCTCTACACATGAGAATGGTCTCTATGACAAGATTTGATGGAGTTAGTGGATTTGGTGGAAAGTGGGTGGTGGGTGGGTGGTCTCGGCCGAGAGGGGTAGAAGGGGGGGGTTTGGGTTTGATTCAACTTGTAGATTGTAGTATGTATACTAGTTGATAGGCTTTTAGTAGGTAAAATACCCGGTAGGCGCTCCCGTGATCTAATACCCGATATATGAACTTTTATGATTAAAACTCTTTATATTTCGTATTTCGACTATATTTTAATAGTCCACTAATTTAACCTGTCATAGTTAATGTTTAACTATAATATATACGTATACACATAATAATAATTCGTCACCATGAACCGATATTCTTTGGGTTTATTTTCAATAATTTTGTCACCAATATGTATGTTTTTATAACCAGCGTGGTACTAGACTTTACTTGGAATAAAAGTTTTGTTAATCACCAACAACGTTCCTTGCGGTTTATTATCGCTTATTTCCCTAGTAATTCATAAAGATTACTATTTTGATATAAGTTTCTTTGCTAGACTCCTTGACCTTACTTATTCAAAATAATACTTCAGGAAAATATATGATTTGAACGTGCATTTATGTAATATGGATATTTACCTTAATTACTGGGTGTCACAGTTCAGTTGTGGCTTCTTTGATATGTGTGGGTGGGATTGTGGTGTCGGGAACTTTCTTGGTGCCTTTTCTAGTTAGAGTTCCCGCTTTCACATGGTTGTCGGTTAATGTAGCAGATAAGCGGATAGCATCTTCGAGTGTTGCGGGATTTCTCCCTAAGACAGTATCTTGAATTTGCCTAGGTAATCCACCAATATACTTTTCAATGCAGCGGAATAAAGGTGTGACCATATGGGGCACAAGGAGACTCAACTCATGGAACCGAGTTGTATAAGCTAGACTTTCACCACCATCTTGGGCAAGATCCCAAAACTCGGCTTCCAGTTTCTTTACCTCATTTCGAGGACAGAATTCTTGGGTCATTAGCCTTTTAACCTCATCCCAAGGTAAGGCCATTGCTACTTCCACGCCTCTAGTTCTCTTTTCCCCATTCCACCACGTGAGTGCCCGTTTTTGTAAGACACTTGTGGCATGACGAACACAAGGTTATCGAGGCAGTCACTATTGAGGAAGGTATTATCAATACTTTCGAACCATTGAAGAAGTCCCGTAGCTCCTTCGGTGCCATAGAACTTAAGAGGATTACATGAGTTGAAATGCTTGAAGGTGCATTGTGATGGGTTGGCACCACTATTACTATTAGCCCCATGGTTACTATTTGTGGCACCATTAGCTTGAGTGAGTTGAGTTACAAGTTGTGCAAGGATAGCAGCAATGTCGGTATCGTTGTTGGTCACGGGAGCACGACGGGGAGGCATTCTACAGAATTGCACAACACAAGAAAAGATGTAAGAACTTATGAATGTTGTTTGGATTTAAAAGAATAAGATAACAAATAAAATAGTTAATCATGGTTTGGATTGTACTCAAATAGTGATATAATCACTTGAATACTATGACACATTAAGGTTAATTAAACTCATATAATTTTTCAAGGAGACATGCTTTAGCCTATAAGTAAACACTTATCCCGGGAATTCCCAGGAAAGCATACGGGTCCGTCGGTTGATTGGGATTTATGCGAAATGCTTTCCTAGATAGAAAACCCAGAATACAGGTGTCACTCTTCCAGATTGCACATGTCCTCAAATAATTAACAAAGCTTAAAAACTTAACGAGGAAATAAAGAATTTTTTATAGTTTTAGATCCATGAAGTTTCCACATGCTAAGAAGATGATGATTGAGGAGTAGGTAAGAATATTATGAGGTTTTAGGGTATAGGTACGGATATTGTTTATTTAATTATTATTTAAGTATATCTTAATAAGTCATGAATTTTTAACAAGTAAGGCATTAAAAACGAAATAATAACTAATCATAGTAAGCATGTAACACATAGCATGTAGCACATATCACATAATTATGAAGTATGGCATAAGTGGGTGTCCTAAAGTTTTAGTCTAGGTCAAGGGTGTCTAATAACCTAGTTCCCTATAACCAAGGCTCTGATACCAATCTGTCACACCCCAACCGACGGCGGAAACGTCGGGGCGGGACATGTAGACTGTTCATGAGCACAAGGTTGACTATATTTCAATATTTTAATCATCAAATTTAACTTCAAATAATTCAACACAACCAAATTCAACTAGTACATAAACGAAATACATAATAGTCTTTATTTAAATTTAACTAAGTCCAAAGCCTATGTGTAGCATGCCTTGATCAAACTCACTCATTAGCACCTGAAACATGAATAAAATAAAGTCAACTAAAAAGTTGGTGAGCATACACAGGTTTGTATATAGATAGCATATGGATTATGAATAAACAAATCCTTACATAACATGATAAAATAAGGCATTTATGGAGAGCAACTATTGTGTAACCAAGTACAATCAAACCTTTGTAACTAGCATGCAAAATTGTGTTGTCGGTAACAATCACCCCAATTTGGGTGGGTTTGTCAGACTCAATAGATCTATCATTGTTTACCGTCGGCTTGAATAGTGAATGATTGCACATAAATTTTTCACAAAAGTTAGCACACCTAGCATTCAAACATAAAGCTCAAATTTGCACACATGAATGTAAAGAGGATTTGTACTTGTGTAGTTTGTGTAAATGTAAGCAATAGTTTGTATAGAGTTCATGTTTCACCCAAAAAGTGTAAAAGAGTAAAAGGGGCTATGTAATACTCACTTGATTCAAAAGGTGTAGATAACACGAGAGACTAGATAGTAACGAGATCCTTGTAATGCACAACATTAACCTAGAGTGTAATATGTATTGAATTAATAGTGTGCACAATAGTCTATGTCTAAGTCTATGGTTGAATTGGATGTGTGTTCAAAGAGTTGGAGTTGTAGGCGTTAAGTTTTGTTAAGTATAAACTAAATAAACAATCTCTGTTTAAATATAGATTAAATTAATAGTTGATACTTTATTTATAAAAATATGTACTTCGTCATTTAGTGATAAAAATGTATCGAGCGTTTTATATTAAATATAAATTTAGTAAATAACTTTTGTTAATCTATTTTTATAAATATGTGTAAATGGGTTGTATAAATAATATCTAGGTGTAGGGTTTAATAATAAGTATAAAATTAATTTTGTAGGTTTAAATAAATAACTTCTATTTATTTAAAAATAGGAATTTGATCTTTTTAAATAAGGTTAATATAAATCTTTATAAAATCAAGTATTTTTATTTGAAAATTCATTTGAAATGCTTATTGTTTTTAAAATATAAAATTTAGTATTCTGCCAAGATTTTCTCACACACACGACCGTGCTTGGGACAAGGCACGATCGTGCTAGGACCACGGGCGCGACCGTGTTGATCAAACAGAAAACATAACTAAGCTGCTCACTAGGCACGACCGTGTCTTAGCTAGGCACGACCGTGTCTAGGGTTCTGAGGCACGACCAAGTCTAGCCAAGAGGCACGACCGGGTCTGAGTGTGTGAGGCACGACCGCGCTGGGATTGGCACTACCGTGTCTATTCCAAATCAGAATTGAATTGACTAATTCTTATAATGTTAATGTTGGAAATCATAGGGATTTCATCCATTAGGTTATTACGAGTCTATTGGTATAGATTGATTGTATTTAAAACATGTCCAGAACCGGATTCGATTAAACCATTTTTGAATGAAACATAGATTCGGGTTCGTGTTAATTTCCATATTGTAAGCCCAAATTAAGTTGGGGCTTTTGATCTATAGACTAAATCGATTGAGTATGAGATTTCAATTACCCGGAAGACGATGAATCGATAGCGTATGGTAGGAACGAGTTCCGGAGACGACGGGTTTGGTTTCCGACTTCTTCTGCTGCAATTCCGGCTGGTTCAATGTTTTCGGGACTTTCAGAGGGGTTCGATGGAGTGTTTGCTTGGGAGGATTTCAAATCAGAATAGACGAATTGTGGTTCAAATGAAAGAATTTCGGTTTTTGAGACTAATCGAACTTATTGGAGTTATTGGATGTAATTGTGGACATTATACGATTAATTGTTTTCATTACTGGTAATGATGTGTATATCGGTTACGAACTCAAACGATCATGCGTTTAAAATTGTATTTACGTTTCAACTGACGTGAGGCGCGACCGTGCCTATAAGAGGCGCGACCGTGCTAAGGCACCGGGCACGACCGTTCCAAAGCAAGGCGCGCGACCGTGCCAAAACACTTGACGCGACCATGCCAGAATGAGGCGCGACCGTGCCTATTAGGGTTTCTTGTTAATTTATAAAATCAGTCTTTGCAAATTTCAGTTTTGATAGATTTATATAAGTATAAACTTATTTAGAATATTAATAGGATATACCCGTGTAAAATTTGCGGATTTGCATTGGAACATAGTATTTAATTGTTGAATAGAACAAGTCAGTGTACAAGAATTGGGTTTGAAATGTATCACATTGAACTGAAATACAGATAATGAAAATCAGAAATGTTACAAACCCCACCACCGGGTTTCCTTCCATACACTTCAGGCCTAGATTATGTGGATGAGACAGACGGTTTTGATGATGAGTTTGGGGGGTATGAGGATGAGGCTCATGATGTTGACAGGAGGGAGAGACAGAGGGTTAGGCTACCAGTGTATAGGAGACAGGATACAGGTGTTCGGTTTCAAGGGCAGAATAAGCATCAGTTTGATAAGAGGTTGCACAGAATGAGCATTAGTTTGATCAGGATACAGGTGTTCGGTTCGATCCCACCTCAGCAGCAACATGTAAACAGGCAAGGGAGACCTTGTCCTAGGAATGCAATTCTTCCTGTTGAAAATTTGGGAGGCATTCCAAGGAGGCATGACAGGGGGCCCTGTTAGAGGGATTGAGAGTCACTTCAGACCATCCATTGCTTATAATCCATCTCCAGTGGTTATTCCACAACAACATGGGAGGTCATTTGAAGTGCGTTCCCAGGCAATTTAGAATTTGCCTAAGTATCATGGTGGGGGAACAGAAGAGCCATACTTACATCTAAGTGCCTATGATGCAATGTGCAACACTATTGGGGACAGGGATTCACACTAGATGATGTGAAGTTGGTGTTGTTTCAATTCACCCTAAAAGACAAGGCTCAACAGTGGTTTCATTCTATGCCTTCTACTTGTATCTGAACTTGGGGTGATATGAAACAACGGTTCTTGGATGAGTTCTACACCAATCAAAGAACTAGTGATGCAAGAAAGAACATCAGGAATTTCCAACAACAATCGGGGGAACTATTTCATGAGGCCTTCCTTCGGTTCAAGATGTTGATAAAGAATTGCCTACACAATGGTTTGCAAATGTGGGAGATGTTGAGTGCCTTCCATGAAGGTTTAACAGATGGTGATACCCGGGACCTAAATTATATTTCCAACAGCAACTTTGGGATGTTGATTGGGTTTACTTGGAGAGGATGGAGATAACATCAAAGAGTAACGCCCAATCTTCAAGACGGGCAAGGCACTAGGTGGTTAGAGTTGTTGAAAGCCCTAGTGATGAGGCAAACATGTTGGAGAAATTAGAAAAGCAGGTTGCCAACATGGGTATTGGGGGTCAACCGTATGAGGTTTGTGATCAGTGTGGAGAATTGGGGCATAATGGTGCCACTTATACATGTACCTTTGAAGATGTAAATTATGTGCAAGGGGGTGGTAGGAACTATGATTTGAACACCAACAAGTACCACTCAGGCCTTAGAAACCATCCCAACTTCCGTTATGGGGATTCCTCAAATCAAGCTAACCCCAATTTTCAAGGTAGTTGTCAAAGAGCCCAACAACCCTTCCCACCCCAAAACCAAAATTTCAGTCAAAACAACAACCAAAGGGGATACTAAAGGGGGAATGAGCAAGGAGGATCATCTGGATCCTCCAATCAGACTAGTGAGGGTGCAGTGTTGGATCTCTTGAAGTCTATCCAACAAGACTTGCAAAAGAAGAACCAAGCCGATGATGTGCGTGATAAATCCTTACAAGTCATGACAACTCTAATGGGGCAGTTTGCTACTGAGATAGCTGAACTAAGGAAGAGTAGTGTTAAACTTCCAAGTGAAACGGTGACGAATCCATCTCGTCACACTTCGGGGAACAGAAACATGAAGAACATCCACGTGGGCAAGGTTAGTACTCTCCGAAGTGGTAAGGTTTATGCTAACAAGGTTACACCTCCACCTCCATTTGTTGATGGTGTGGTGGAGGACATTGATGAGCATGATATCAGTGATGATGAACCCGAGCCGATTCCGGTTACACGGGTTGGTTTTCCAAATCTAAAAGAACCACCTTTTCCTAAAACATCATCTACTGTTGATAATGGGGGAGTGGTGCCTCCAAGGGTGCCATTCCCTGCTTCTTTAGTAAATGCAGGTAAACATGTGGCGGTCAAGAAGAGAGGTCCTCAACAAGAGGAGATCTGGGAGCTTTTCAAACAGGTAAAAATTAATATACCTCTTCTTGATGCAATTAAACAAATACCAGTCTATGCTAAATACTTGAAAGATTTGTGCACTCAAAAACGGCATCATAAGATTCCTGAAAAGCTTGATCTGAATGCACGAGTCAGTGTAATTTTGACTGGTTCCCTTCCACTTAAACTCCAAGATCCAGTAGCGCCCATAATTTCTATACAAGTTGGTGATTTCAAAATGAGCAAGGCGCTATTGGATCTTGGAACGAGTGTGAGCATCCTTCGTGGGAGTTTGTATGACCAATATGACTTTGGTCCTTTACGTCAAGCCAAAACCACCGTGGTGTTGGCGGATTTGACCCCTAAACTCCCACGAGGGATTGTTCATGATATGATAGTGAAAGTGGATCAATTCTACTATTTGGTGGTTTTCTTGGTTCTTGACTATGTGCAATCCGAAAAGGTCACTGAACCAAATGTCATTTTGGGTCGACCTTCTTAGCCACATCCCACTCTTTGATTGACTGTCGCTTAGGCACAGTTGATATGACATTTGGCAATAGAAGGGTCCGTTTTAGTTTATTTTCAAATGAATCTAACCCTCTGCCCAATGATAAATGCGTTATGGCAGACATCATTGAAGGATGTTATCCTCATTCTGATGATGAATCCATAGAGGAGTGTTTTGTTTGTGACAGGGTTGAACAGGAACTGGAGCTTGACTTGAAGGAGGAGGAGAAGCTTGTTGAAGCTTTAGCTGTGAAGGATGGTAGACCTCCACGGACACATCATGTGGAGAGTCTACCAATAGTGATTGACTCGGGGCTGCAACCACACTTATCAGCCCCCCAAAGGTAGAGTTGAAGGACCTCCCCAAAAACTTAAAATATGCCTTTCTGGGGGAGGGTGAGACTCTACCTGTCATCATTGCATCCAACTTGGATGAGGAACAGGAGGAGGCACTACTGAAGGTGTTCCAAGATTACAAAGCTGCAATTGGTGTCACACCCCGACCGATGGCGGAATCATCGGGGCGGGACATGTTGACTGTTCATAAGCACAAGGTTGACTAAATTGAATATATTAAACATCAAATTTCATTGCAAGTAATCCAAATACAACCAAATTCAAGATAGAACGAAATTAAAATTCATAGAGTTCTTTTTATTTAAATTAACTAAGTCCAAGCCTACGTGTAGCACATCTTGAACAACCTCACACATTAGAACCTGAAACATGAATAAAATAAAGTCAACTAAAAAGTTGGTGAGTATAACACATGTGTGTATATAGATAGCATATAGTTTGTAAACCAAATCCTTTACATAACATGATAAATAAGGCATTTATGGGGAGCAACTATTGTGTAACCAAGTACAATCAAACCTTTGTAACTAGCATGCAAATTGTGTTGTCGGTATCAATCACCCCAATCTGGGTGGGTTTGTCAAACTCAATAGATCTATCACTGAAAACCGTCTGCTTGAATAGTTAATGATTGCACATAATCGCATACAAAAGTTAGCACACATAGCACTCGGGCATAAAGCTCAAATTTGTACACATGAATGTAAATAGGATTTGTACTTGTGTTGTTTGTGTAAATATAAACATGTAATTTGAATAATGTTCATGTTTCACCCCAAAAATGTAAAAGAGTAAAAGGGGCTATGAAATACTCACCTGATGAGCAAACAATGAAGCAAAGCAAAATAAGTAGCAACTAGCAAAGTCCGTGAATACGTGAGATGACCTAACCGTTCCCTATGGTAAAATAAGATACTTTACGGTCTAAACAATGTTCGAATGTGTAAGTTGATCGTGTATATGATTCACCCAATTAGACTCGACATGAATACTAGTTTATATTTCCGACAGTTTTGACATGACGACCGTTAGTGACGAGTTGTGACAATCATATACATTTATATATACTTATATAAATAAGTTATGCATCTCAAGACGTGTCTTTACGTTTACACAACCACCCCATGGTTGGGGTTGAAAACAAATATATAGTATGGAAGGTAAAACTTTTACATCAAGATAGCCTTTAGTAATGTATTCGGGTTTTTAAGTCAACTTGTGTCGTGTTTTTTAGTCATTTTATCGAACTCAATAATTTATGAAACTTTTACCACACTCAACTAAGTGTATTGACTCTATATAAATGTATGGGTCATAATTTATAAAGGGGTTTAAGGGTTTCAAACAAAAATCATAACACAAAGATGTTAACAGCTTCGGTTTTGTCGGATAGGTCTCGGAAATCTTGATGGTTGGGGGTCAAAATGTTAGTTTTATGATAATAGGACATATGGTTGTAATGCCAACACAAAATACTAGTTTTAGAAAAAAGAATCAAGTCATTTGAACCATTTTTGAGTGAGTTATGACCCCATGAAGTCGTCCTTAGAATTCTGTCCAAAAACTCAGATTGTACCCATTTTCTTGTATTGACTTTTTATGGTATCAAAACTCCACCAAAAATCACGAAATCACTTGGGATGGATAGAGGATTCTTTAAACTTGATTTTTGACTCAAGAAACGTCCATTTTGGTTTAGTTTTGACTACTATATGACCGTCCAAAGTGGACTGAAAATTCTGCCAGAACGTTCTCATTTTGAATGGTGACTTTTCTTTTGAAATAAACACTACTTGGGTGAACTTAAACACAAAACAACTTGTGTACTTAATAAAATCAAAACTTAGGATATGAACACTTACTTAAAGCAAGCAAGGAGAAGGACGGAATGGTGTAGGAAGCTCGAACTCTTGAAATCACCCTTGAAACACCTTGAAACACCTTGAAACTTCAAAGCTCTAGCTAAACCTCTAGAGGATTTTGTTCTTGAATTTTGAAAGTGTAAGAATGCAAGTGTGTGTGTGTATTTCGAGATATATGGAAAGAGATGGTGAGGGTGGAGTGTTGGTTCCATCATAATCATTGCAAGGTATGGATGATGAGATTGATTTGGCCTTTGCTTAAACTCTTGGGTGATGGGGTATGGACCTTATGACACAAGGATGGGGAAGCAAGTGAAGAAGTCATGGTGGGTGGCCCCACCTTCAATTTAGGCCAAGATAGGGTATGGGGTGGGGGGTTGGGTGTTGTCAAATCTTGTAGTTAGGATCCAATGGTTAGTTAGGTCTGTTCTAGTTAGAATACACCCGGTAGGTGATACCGTGATATAATACTCGGTGTAGGAACTTTTAGTGATTAAAACTTTATATCTATATACCTAGATATATATATATATATATACATACATATATATATAATTATTAGATGAAACGATGTTTGAGTGTTGTACAAGAAATCATGATGATAGAGATAGAGTGTGGTTTTATCCATAATATCAATCATGAGATTTATGACATTGAGTGGAGTATAAGCAAGGATATAATGATGGTGATGTGATCTTTATGTTGCTTGCATCTTTGGTCATAATCATGATGATTATTGTAACATCGCAAAAATAAAACGACAGTTAAAATGACGAAATAAATGAACGAGGCATGTCGGGTCGGGTCGGATGGGCTGGCGGGCTAGAAGGGGAGCCTCCCCTATAAATAGCCAAGGTCATCACCATTTCTCTCATTTGTAAGTTCTAGAGAGAGAAACCGTAGAGAGAGAAAGTTGACGGATCGACCCGAGATTTCAGCAAAGTGTTACTCCATAACTCATGAGAAGAACCTCCGGATCAGAAGCTCGATTCAGGTAACGATCCGACCTAAATCTGAGTTTTAGTTCGTTTTTGGTTTTTTTCGAGTTTTGGGTGAAAAGGCAACGTTTTTACGGATGAAACTGAAAGATAAACATAGATTTGAGTTCCTTAATGGAAAACGAACGTTTTGGATGCAAACAGGTTCGAGATCTTGACGAGATCAGACCTAAATGTGAAAGTTAGGGTTTTGCGAAGAAACAGGTCATGCGCACTTACCAAGTGCGCACGGAGCAGGTCCTGCGTACTTATCAAGTGCGCAGGAAGAGGGGTCTGCGCACTTGCTAAGTGCGCAGGCAGCAGGGTCTGCGCACTTGCTAAGTGCGCAGGCAGCAAGGTCTGCGCACTTGCTAAGTGCGCAGGCACCAGGCAGGTTAAGTAAGTTAGTATGTTTAGAATGGTTAAACCGTTAGAGTCGGTATTGGTCTGATGTGTATTTAACTAATCAATTCAGATCAGAAGTGACGTTGTTGGGCCTTTGTTTAGGACAACCGAGACTAGCTTATAAGGTGAGTTCTAGAAGCCCTTCTTTAAATGTTTTTAATTAAATGTTTTTGGGCTGGTGTGCATACATACGGAATGATGTTTTGAAATAAGGTTTACGAAACGAGGTTTACGAAATGATGTTTACGATGTGATGTTTACGATATGACGTTTACAAAATGATGTTTACGGGATGATGTTTATGAAATGTTTTGCCAAATGAAGTTTACGAAAGGTTTACGAAAGAGATGATGTTTTGTTTAATAAAACGTACGAATGCTTTAACTAAAAAGAGGTAAAGGTTTTATGAAAGTCACGAATGAACGAATCTGCGACGAGTTTCTACGGGAGTTAAGGTATGTATGTATGTATTGGCCTCACCTTACGGGGGGCCTTTGTGGCTGGCTTACGGTTGTACAACTGGTTGATGATGGGGTGACGACGGTCACCCATGGGATTACCGGGATCCCAATGGAAGGTACTATTCCTTGCGGGGAAATAGTGCCTAAGTTATGCTTGGTCTACCTAGAGGTAACGAGCCTTAGGTGACATATGTTTGGTCTACCTAGAGGTAACGAGCCTTAGGAGACGTATGTTTGGTCTACCTAGAGGTAACGAGCCTTAGGAGACGTATGTTTGGTCTACCTAGAGGTAACGAGCCTTAGGAGACGTATGTTTGGTCTACCTAGAGGTAACGAGCCTTAGGAGACATATGTTTGGTCCACCTAGAGGTAACGAGCCTTAGGGGACCTGTGTGACGGATGGCTTAGAGGTAACGAGCCTTAAGTTCATCCGCTGGTATGCGATGTATGGAATTGACGGTTACGAGAAGGCGCAGATTCGGTTCATGTTGACTTATGTTATGATGTTATGTTACGATGATGTTAAGTTATTGCATGTTTTACGTACGCTTTTGTTAAACAAATGTATGTTATGTTTTTTGGCAAAATGTTTATGTTAAGGTTTTATGTAAAGCTAGAACTCACCAGCGTAGCTGACTTTTTAGTATGCACATTCAGGTTAAGGGCAGGTTATGGTGATGGACGGTGATGCTTGGCAAGGGAGAAGAGTTACCCGGATGATATGAAGACTGGCATCCCGTTATGAGTTGTTTATGTTATGTTTATGTATTTGACAATGTTACGCTTCCGCATGTTTGAACAAGTTTTAATTATAATGAATGAATGATTCCGCTGCGTTATTTGATATTCAAGTTTAATAACTGTTTGTGAATGAGTAAATCCAACAAGTGAGGCCTCCCGAGTTTGGGGCCTTACAAGTTGGTATCAGAGCAATACTTTGAGAGATTCGGACACTCCCAGTGTCTGAACTTAAACTGTGAATGGGACCGAAAGCGGATGCCAGTATGGGTAACTCGAGCCACAGCATCAGGTATGAAGGTAGTATATATTTACGTATATGGTATGCCTGAGAAAGGGTTAGGTAAGGACTTGTGTTCTGATGAAATCACAAAGGTGGTCAAATAGAAATCGAAAGGTAGTGTAATGTTTAATTGCAGATGGCCAGTGTATATTAACATCTTACATTGCTTATTGAATTTTATTTGTTAACTAGCGTGATGACATTGGATTTCTTGTCTTATAGAACGAAATGGCAAGAAGAGGAAACGGAAGGCATGTGGGGGTCGTACCGGCGGTCGAAATGGTGGACGTGGCAGGACCCCTGCGCGCCAAGAGTATAGTGAAGAAGGAAGTGTTCACACTGAACCAACGGTTAGTGTGCATGAAACTGAGCAGACACTGGTAGAAGAACAACCTTTCACTTTTGAACAAGAAGTGAGAGCAGCTATAGCTCGAGAGTTCACAGAGTTGATGAAGACTTCTCTACCAGGTCTGTTAGCTGAAGCATTGAAGAAGGTTAATGGGGAAGGTGGGTCTAACACGGCGGTTGATACCCCGAACACTGAGGCAATCAACGCACCGCTTAACCGTGGTTGCGACTATAAGTCCTTTAAGGCATGTGACCCACCGGTCTTGACTGGGAAGAAAGACGCGGTAGCTACGTTTGATTGGGTGATTCGTATGGAGGCTGCCATTCGTCTGAGCGAATTTCGAACATATCAAGTTATAAAATTTGCTGCTAACTCCTTGAGAGAGGAAGCATGCCACTAGTGGGAAGGTGTACGACAAGCAAAAGGGAGCGAGGTTGTGGATGCGATGATGTGGGCTGACTTGAAAACCTTGGTGATCAAGAATTTCTGCCCAAGGAACGAGATTGAGAAGGTAGAGAGGGAATTTCTGGGTTTGAAGGCCGAAAGCATGACGCACCGGCAGTACACCACACGGTTCAATGAACTGGCACGTCTGGTGCCACATCTTGTCACGACTGAGGAAAGAAAGATTGCATGCTACATTCAAAGGCTGCCGGACCAGGTCCGAACCTATGTTAAAGCAAACGCCCCTACTACCTACGATTCGGTAGTAGAACTGAGCGGAGTGGTATTTGATGATCTGGCGTTGAATGTCGTTGCCATTGAAGAGCCCAAGAGGAAGATGAGCTTTCCCGCTAAGCGATTGGGTGGGAAGTTGTTTGGGGCTCGGGACAAACAGGCAAGGGTAGGCGAGACGGCGGTCTGTGGAAGATGTGGGGTAAGACATACGGGTGAATGTCGGCTAGGGACAAATCTGTGCTACAAATGTGGCAAGACTGGGCACTACTCTCGTGAATGCAGGCAGGGCATTAAATGTTATAATTGTGGTGAAAGTGGTCATATGAGCCGGGAATGCACCAAGCCCAGGATGGGTGAAGCCGGGAAAGGGAAAGGCCCAGAGAAGAAAGAAGAGAGGCCCCGAGCAAAGACTCGTGCGTACGCACTGATGCAAGAACAAGCCAGGGCAGACCCCGACGTGGCGTCAGGTACGTTCATCCTTGACAACACTTTTGTTTCTGTGTTATTTGATTCGGGTGCCAGTAAGAGTTTCATATCTACGACTTTTTGTAAACAAGTGAAGTACACTGTGAACAAGTTAGAAAGGGCCTTTAGCGTAGAAACCGCTGAGGGTAGGACTACGAGAGTGACCGATGTAGTTGACAACTCCACGATAAAAATAGAAGGTCACAGGTTCCTGTCAGAGTGTTTGTTATGGTTTTGGGAGGGTTTGATGTCGTGTTAGGTATGGATTGGCTAACTGCCAATGAAGCGCAAATTATATGTAAACGAAAGATAATCCGACTCAAGGCTCCGGACGGTAGCAAAGTCGAGGTTCTTGGAGATCGTGACGCCCCGATGCCAAACGTCATCTCGATGATTAAGGCAGCAGATTACTTGAGGCGCGGATGTGAGGCTTATCTGGTGTACGTAATTGACGAGTGTAAGGAAGTGAAGGAGCTAGATGATGTACCCATGGTACGCGAGTACCCGGAGGTGTTTCCAGAGGATTTGCCTGGGCTACCACCCGACAGAGAGATTGAATTTCGAATCGACTTAGTACCAGATGCCCAGCCCGTGGCTAAGGCTCCATATCGACTAGCACCAGTGGAGATGAAAGAGTTAATGACACAACTACACGAGTTACTTGAGAAGTGATTTATCCAACCGAGCATCTCGCCGTGGGGTGCTCCGGTGTTGTTTGTGAAGAAGAAAGACGGTTCGATGAGAATGTGTATTGATTATCGCGAGTTGAACAAACGTACGGTGAAGAACAAGTACCCTTTACCAAGGATCGACGACCTGTTCGATCAATTACAGGGCGCAAGTTGGTTCTCAAAAATCGACCTTCGATCCGGGTACCATCAGTTGAAGGTGAGGGAAGAAGACATACCGAAAACTGCATTTCGCACGCGTTATGAACATTTCGAGTTCCGCGTAATGTCTTTCGGATTGACGAACGCCCCGGCAGCGTTCATGGATTTGATGAATAGGGTGTGTCGACCGATGCTGGACCGATCGGTAATCGTGTTCATCGATGATATCCTCATCTACTCCAAGAATGAGGGTGATCACGCGTGTCACTTGAAGGAAGTATTGGAAGTTTTGAAGAAGGAAAATTTGTATGCTAAGTTCTCCAAATGCGCGTTCTGGCTTAGGGAAGTCCAATTCCTAGGTCACGTCATTAACCTGAACGACATTATGGTTGACCCAGCGAAGATAGTGACGGTAAAGGAATGGAATATTCCTAAGACGCCAACTGAAATCCGCAGTTTCTTGGGATTGGCAGGCTACTATCGGAGATTCATCCAGGATTTCTCGAAAATAGCTTCGCCGTTGACAAAGTTGACTCGGAAAGAGGTTAACTATGAATGGGGTTCGACCCAAGATGAGGCGTTTAAGGAATTGAAGAAGAGGCTAACCCATGCTCCAGTCTTGGCACTTCCCGAGTGCAATGAAGACTTAGTGGTATACTCTGACGCTTCGGGTCAGGGATTGGGATGCGTGTTGATGCAACGCGGAAGAGTGATCGCGTATGCGTCACGGCAGTTGAAGATTCACGAAGCTAATTATCCGACTCATGATTTGGAACTTGCCGCTGTCTTATTTGCATTGAAAATCTGGAGGCACTACCTCTACGCGGTAAAGTTTACTATTTACTCCGACCACAAAAGTTTGAAGTACTTCTTCGAACAAAGAGAGCTCACTATGAGGCAGAGACGATGGTATGAACTCCTGAAAGATTATGACTGTGAGATCATGTACCATCCTGGAAAGGCAAACGTGGTGGCTGACGCTCTAAGCCAAAAGGATGTGCCTACTCCTATTAGGGTGAAAGCTTGCCAGTTGGTGGTAACATTAGATATGATGAGAGAAATTGAAAAGGCTCAAGATGAGGCACTTAAAGAAGAAAACATAAAGAAGGAAAGGATGGTTAGCCAACAGGACAAGTTGGAATATAACACCCTAGGCGTTAGGACACGTTTTGGGCGGGTATGGATACCTATGAGTGGCGAGCTTAGAACCAAAATATTGGATGAGGCTCATAAGTCTCGGTACTCTATCCATCCTAGCACCAATAAAATGTACCAAGATCTAAGGAAGGGATACTGGTGGCCTGGGATGAAACATGAGGTGATAAAGTATGTAAGAAAGTGCTTGACTTGCTCCCAAGTAAAGGTCGAACACCAGAAACCATATGGAAAGATTCAACCACTTGATATACCAGAATGGAAGTGGGAACACATTACCATGGACTTCATAACCAAGCTACCTCGCACAGCTAAAGGTCATGATACCATTTGGGAAATTGTGGACCGTTTAACAAAGAGTGCTCATTTCCTACCTATTCGCGAGACGTTCTCGTCGGAAAGGTTAGCGGAAGTATTTATTAACGAAGTAGTAGCACGGCATGGGATGCCTTTGACGATCGTATCTGACCGGGACACACGATTCACATCGAGATTCTGGAAAAGATTTCTCGAGGCGATGGGCACGAGGCTCAATGTTAGCACGACATACCACCCACAAACGGACGGTCAGTCTGAAAGGACCATTCAGACATTGGAGGATATGCTTCGTGCTTGTATTATCGATTTTGGCGGCAGTTGGGACAGTCATATTCAGTTAGCCGAATTCACCTACAACAATAGTCATCACATGACGATAGGCATGCCGCCTTACGAAATGTTGTATGGGAGAAGATGTAGGACCCTGGTTTGTTGGGGAGAGATTGGACAAAAGGAATTAGGAAGTCTTGAAGTCGTAAAAGAAACGTCGGAAAGGTTTGATCAAATCAAAGCACGAATGAAGGCCGCACAAGATCGTCAGAAATCCTATGCGGATAAACGACGAAGGCCTATCGAGTTTGATGTTGGGGACAGAGTAATGTTGAAAGTGTCGCCCTGGAAGGGAATCATACGATTCAGGAAGAGAGGAAAGTTAAGTCCGAGGTTTGTCGGACCATTCAGGATAATGGCACGGGTTGGTGAGGTCGCTTATCGGTTAGAGTTGCGTGATGAGTTAAGTGGGATTCATTCTACCTTCCATGTATCACACTTGCGAAAGTGTTTGGCGGATGAATCGGCTCACGTACCACTTACCGACATCGAGGTCGACAACAGCCTTAATTACATCGAAGAACCCGTGGCCATCTTAGACAAGAAGGAGAAGCAGTTGCGTAATAAGGTTATCCATTTGGTTAAAGTCCAATGGAAACATCGAAAGGGATCGGAAGCCACTTTGGCAATGGAGAAGGAAATGAGGGAGTCGTACCCTCATCTATTTGACTTATGATAGGTTTCGAGGACGAAACCTATTGTAAGGGGGGTAGACTTGTAACATCCCAAAAATAAAACGACAGTTAAAATGACAAAATAAATGAACGAGGCATGTCGGGTCGGGTCGGATGGGCTGGCGGGCTAGAAGGGGAGCGTCCCCTATAAATAGCCAAGGTCATCACCATTTATCTCATTTGCAAGTTCTAGAGAGAGAAACCGTAGAGAGAGAAAGTTGGCGGATCGACCCGAGATTTCAGCAAAGTGTTACTCCATAACTCGTGAGAAGAACCTCTGGATCAGAAGCTCGATTCAGGTAACGATCCGACCTAAATCTAAGTTTTAGTTCGTTTTTGGTTTTTTTGGGTTTTGGGTGAAAAGGCAACGTTTTTACGGATGAAACTGAAAGATAAACATAGAGTTGAGTTCCTTAATGGAAAACGAACGTTTTGGATACAAACAGGTTCGAGATCTTGACGAGATCAGACCTGAATGCGAAAGTTAGGGTTTTGCGAAGAAACAGGTCGTGTGCACTTACCAAGTGCGCACGGAGCAGGTCCTGCGTACTTATCAAGTGCGCAGAAAGAGGGGTCTGCGCACTTGCTAAGTGCGCAGGAAGAGGGGTCTGCGCACTTGCTAAGTGCGCAGGCAGCAGGGTCTGCGCACTTGCTAAGTGCGCAGGCAGCACGGTCTGCGCACTTTCTAAGTGCGCAGGCACCAGGCAGGTTAAGTAAGTTAGTATGTTTAGAATGGTTAAACCGTTAAAGTCGGTATTGGTCTGATGTGTATTTAACTAATCAATTCATATCAGAAGTGACGTTGTTGGGCCTTTGTTTAGGACAACCGAGACTAGCTTATAAGGTGATTTCTAGAAGCCCTTCTTTAAATGTTTTTAATTAAATGTTTTTGGGCTGGTGTGCATACATACGGAATGATGTTTTGAAATAAGGTTTACGAAACGAGGTTTACGAAATGATGTTTACGATGTGATGTTTACGATATGACGTTTACGAAATGATGTTTACGGGATGATGTTTATGAAATGTTTTGCCAAATGAAGTTTACGAAAGGTTTACGAATGAGATGATGTTTTGTTTAATAAAACGTGCGAATGCTTTAACTAAAAAGAGGTAAAGGTTTTATGAAAGTCACGAATGAACGAATCTGCCACGAGTTTCTACGGGAGCTAAGGTATGTATGTATGTATGTATTGGCCTCACCTTACGGGGGGCCTTTGTGGCTGGCTAACGGTTGTACAACTGGTTGATGATGGGGTAACGACGGTCACCCATGGGATTACCGGGATCCCAATGGAAGGTACTATTCCTTGCGGGGAAATAGTGCCTAAGTTATGTTTGGTCTACCTAGAGGTAACGAGCCTTGGGAGACATATGTTTGGTCTACCTAGAGGTAACGAGCCTTAGGAGACGTATGTTTGGTCTACCTAGAGGTAACGAGCCTTAGGAGACGTATGTTTGGTCTACCTAGAGGTAACGAGCCTTAGGAGACGTATGTTTGGTCTACCTAGAGGTAACGATCCTTAGGAGACATATGTTTGGTCCACCTAGAGGTAACGAGCCTTAGGGGACCTGTGTGACGGATGGCTTAGAGGTAACGAGCCTTAAGTTCATCCGCTGGTATGCGATGTATGGAATTGACGGTTACGAGAAGGCGCAGATTCGGTTCATGTTGACTTATGTTATGATGTTATGTTACGATGATGTTAAGTTATTGCATGTTTTACGTACGCTTTTGTTAAACAAATGTATGTTATGTTTTTGGCAAAATGTTTATGTTAAGGTTTTATGTAAAGCTAGAACTCACCAGCGTAGCTGACTTTTTAGTATGCACATTCAGGTTAAGGGCATGTTATGGTGATGGACGGTGATGCTCGGCAAGAGAGAAGAGTTACCCGGATGATATGAAGACTGGCATCCCGTTATGAGTTGTTTATGCTTTGTTTATGTATTTGACAATGTTACGCTTCCGCATGTTTGAACAAGTTTTAATTATGATGAATGAATGCTTCTGTTGCGTTATTTGATATTCAAGTTTAATAACTGTTTGTATATGAGTAAATCCAACAAGTGAGGCCTCCCGGGTTTGGGGCCTTACAATTATGACGCTTGAGTGTTGTGTAAGCAAAGCAATCATGATGATGATGTGATTGATTTTGATGTGGTATAATACCTGAAATTTATACCCGCTTTAATATCTTTAATTATTAAAACGTTTCACTAGACTTTTACTGTCAAGTTCTTGTTAATCACCAACGACCGTACTTTGCGGGTTATCACTGTTTATTTTCCTAGTAATTCTTAAAAATTACTATTTTGATATAATTTCCTTTGTTAGATTCCTTGACTTTACTTGGTCAAAATAAAACTTCAGGAAATATATGTTATGAACGTGCATTTATGTAATATGGATATTGACCTGAAATACTGAGTGTCACAGTATATATCCGAGTAAAACTTGAGTATTTGTATTGAATCATTGTATTTAATTGTAGATACGAATAGAACAAATTAGTGCACTAGAATTAGGTTTGAAAAGCGCTATATAAAAATCAGAAATGTTACAGTCTCCCCATGTTGAGAGAATTTCGTCCCGAAATTTAGCTAGAGGAGGCGACAACATTAGTAAAAAGATGTGGGTACTTGAGCTTCATTTGGTCTTCTCGTTCCCAAGTGAGTTCAGGACCACACTTAGATTCCCAACGAACCTTGACAATAGGAATACGACTTTGCTTGAGTTGTTTAACTTCACGATCCATGATTTCTACCGGTTTCTCAACGAAGTGCATCGTCTCATCAATGCGCACGTCATCAAGCGGTATATGGAGATTCTCATCAGCGAGTCATTTCTTCAAATTAGCTACATGAAATGTAGGATGCACATTGCCAAGAGATAGAGGTAAGTCGAGCTTGTAAGCCACTTTCCCAATCCTTTCAAGGATCTTGAATGGACCAACATAGCGAGGTGCTAACTTGTCTTTCTTTCCAAAGCGGATCACACCCTTCCACGGGGACACCTTTAGAAGAACAAGGTCACCGATTTGGAATTCCAAGGGTTTTCGACGTTTGTCGGCATAACTCTTTTGCCGACTCCTCGCTACTCGAATATTGTCACAGATTTGAATGATCTTATCGGATGTTTCTTGAATTAGTTCGGGACCGGTGATTTGTGCTTCACCAATCTCGTTCCAACAGATAGGAGAACGACACTTGTGACCATAAAGAGCTTCGAATGGATCCATGTTGATACTTGTGTGGTAGCTATTATTGTAAGAGAACTCGATCAGGGATAAATGTGAATTCCAATTGCCACCAAAATCAATTACACAAGCTCGAAGCATGTCTTCAAGAGTTTGGATTGTTAGCTCGGTTTGACCATCAGTTTGGGGATGGTAAGCCGTGCTCAAATCCAATCGTGTACCATGAGCAGTTTGGAGAGATTGCCAAAAATGAGAAGTGAACCGAGCATCTCTATCGGATATTATGTTCAAGGGAACACCATGACGGCTCGCGGATAGGCAAGAAATGAGCAGATTTGGTGAGACGATCAATGATCACCCAAATGCTATCATAACCACTCGTGGTGCGAGGGAGCTTGCCGAAAAGAAATTTTGAATTCTAGATGTAAGTTGTATTATTTGGAATGAGTTTGATGGGATTTTGAAATTTAGGGTTTGCGTAAGATGTAGTCTGATATGCTCAAGATTGTCAGCGGGTAAGAGATTTCATAGACATTGGTCTGGGTCAAAACTTCACGTGACACGAGCAACGCTACTCATGATAATATGATAGGGCACTTATGTATAGGAAGTACCATCGGCGTATCCACCATGCCCTTGTCACATCACATCAGTTTCGTCGTTACATATCATGATAAGTTTTAGGTCACAACACACGACAAAATTTCACTATATTTTCCATGCGCTGATTTTTATAATTCCGTGTGCACCCGTAATTACTCAAATCATCGCATGGTCCGTATAGCTCATTCCATTGTTTGTGGGTAATGGGGCACAAATTTCACTCTAATCACGTCTATTGCTTTCACATAAAGGTCGCTAGCAAGTAATTATGTCCCTAATCACGTCAGTTCGCAACTAAAGGGTAGTAAAGTAGTATAGCTTAAAGTTTCTTAGTTTGCTCGTGTTTGAACAAGAATACGTCAAACCCCGAGTCGTTTCAATGTATTATGGTCTTCAACCTTGGTGAACAAGGTGTATGACTATGTCTTGTGTAGAATGTAATCAACCAATTGCACTAATTGTAAGCAAACTTTGTTTCGTGTATATAGTATACATACAGGTCTTTCGTGTAGTGTGGACATCTAGCATTTTTATTTTGTAAATCACTAATCTCTCACGTGTAGTGTAAACAAAATAGTATCTTGTGTATTGTAGGAAAATGATTTCATGTATGGTGTTAAACCTAGTATCATGTATTTTGTAAACCAATAGTCTTTTAATGTGTAATGTAAGTAATGTAGTATCATGTACTTTGTAACCAATTAAGTTTCGTGTTCAATATAATCAATCAAGTATTGTATATAAAACAATCAATTGTCATGTACCATGTATGTTGTAAACAACTAAGTTTCATGTACTATGTGTTCAAGCAAGTAGTATGTGTATTGCAAATAAACATGTTTCATGGGTTATGTGATCAATCCAGTAAATTGTGATTTGTAAATAAACTAGTTCCATGTATTATGTGATCGTAATTTATTGAATTTCGTGTGTAACGTATACTAACGAGATTTGTAGGTGATCAAGTGTTGCGGAGAAGCGCGTCGTTTGGCGTTCTTGTAGAATGTGGTAGTTAGGTTCTAGTTCTTTAGGTCTCATTGAGGTTTGCGGGGAGGGTTAATGTCTACGCGGTATGGATCGTCTCTTGAAGAGTCAAGTGAAAGGTAACGAGGAGGTTTTGAAAACATTCGGGAATTGCGTTTACAAATACGGGTCTTTGTTTGAACATAGAAAGTGGTAATTCGTTCTTGTTTGTAGATATATAAAGTAGTGAAATCATTGAATCGCATATTTTAAATGAATATGCAATTTATGGGAAAAATATTTTTAATTTAAACTTTCAATTATTAATAAGAGAATTTTTTTTTTTTGTGGAAAATTTATATTTTTGATACTATCTAAAAGTTTGGTAAACGTTTTGTTTAAACAAGATAATGGGGTTTTGCTTGAGTCACATAATAGTATGATTTGTTTATGAAGAAGATTATTGGTAGTGTACTAAATCGTATGAAGAAGATGATATTTGGGAAAATTTAATGGAAATATAGCGGGTGTAGTTTACGCTCCATGGGTCAAATCAATGAATTAATAACTGTAAAGTTGAAATATATGGAATTGATGAAATGCTGAAATGTTAAACATTACTCAAAACATAAGGAAATGGTTCTCAAATCGAAAATTTAGAGGTAATTAGTAGAAGCTTCTTCTAACGTCTCTGGTAGCTTTCCACTAGGAAGAAGATAATCGCCAAGATGAGCACTGCTATGGTCATTCGAGTAGCAGATCTGGCTTCAGCCCTGGCGGTCTCCGTGCGATGTTCTTGTACTTCCTTTTCGAGGATGGAGATTAACTCCTTTTGGTTTTAGAGTTTGACTAGTCATAACACCGAACCTTCACGATAGTATTTTAGAAATACACTTGACCTATAAGCAATGCATCCCTGAGGAGGATTCCTAGGAAAGAGGGGTGAGTCACTAGGATACACTTAAGTACCCTATCTTTCCTTAGCCAGAATTCCTCATGGGTTCACACACTCTTCCAGCAATCATGTATCAATAATACCATTGTTGGGCTCATGGTTAAGATGAGAATTGTTGTGAACTAGGCTTTGAGGCCCAAAAGTAGGGTTTATGCATTTCAGTGGGCTTCTTCTTCTTGGAGGATAGATGGGCTTCTTAGTTTATTGTTGGTGGGCATTAGGCCCAATAGTTTAAGTCTTTGTTCATAAAGGGTGATGGTATCATGTATGCGAGTCCAAAGGTGTACGAATAATTTGATGTGTGTGTGTGTGTTAAACTTAGGATATAATCATATAGCATGTAAGTAGTAATGAGTATAAGCACAAGAGTTATCAAGTAGTGTGACACATAAGTCATTATGTATTGTATCATGTAGTGTAAATACTTATGATAGCATGTAAAAATAATCACATAGGAATTGATAGTGTAACATGTAGTAGTATGGCATTGTATGGGTGTCCTAAATTTATAGTCTAGGTCAAGAATGTCTAATAACCTAGTTCCCTATAACCAAGGCTCTGATACCAATTTGTCACACCCCGACCGATGGCGGAATCATCGGGGCGGGACATGTTGACTGTTCATAAGCATAAGGTTGACTAAATTGAATATATGAAACATCAAATTTCATTGCAAGTAATCCAAATACAACCAAATTCAAGATAGAACGGAATTGAAATTCATAGAGTTCTTTTTATTTAAATTAACTAAGTCCAAGCCTACGTGTAGCACATCTTGAACAACCTCACACATTAGAACCTGAAACATGAATAAAATAAAGTCAACTAAAAAGTTGGTGAGTATAACACAGGTTTGTAAATAGATAGCATATAGTTTGTAAACCAAATCCTTTACATAACATGATAAATAAGGCATTTATGGGGAGCAGCTATTGTGTAACCAAGTACAATCAAACCTTTGTAACTAGCATGCAAATTGTGTTGTCGGTATCAATCACCCCAATCTGGGTGGGTTTGTCAGACTCAATAGATCTATCATTGAAAACCGTCGGCTTGAATAGTTAATGATTGCACATAATCGCATACAAAAGTTAGCACACATAGCACTCGGGCATAAAGCTCAAATTTGTACACATTTATGTAAATAGGATTTGTACTTGTGTTGTTTGTGTAAATGTAAACATGTATTTTGAATAATGTTCATGTTTCACCCTAAAAATGTAAAAGAGTAAAAGGGGCTATGAAATACTCACCTGATGAGCAAACAATGAAGCCAAGCAAAATAAGTAGCAACTAGCAAAGTCCGTGAATACGTGAGCCGACCTAACCGTTCCCTATGGTAAAATAAGATACTTTACGGTCTAAACAATGTTCGAATGTGTAAGTTGATCGTGTATATGATTCACCCAATTAGACTCGACATGAATACTAGTTTATATTTCCGACAGTTTTGACATGACGACCGTTAGTGACGAGTTGTGACAATCATATACATTTATATATACTTATTTAAATAAGTTATGTATCTCAAGACGTGTCTTTACGTTTACACAACCACCCCATGGTTGGGGTTGAAAACAAATATATAGTATGGAAGGTAAAACTTTTACATCAAGATAGCCTTTAGTAATGTATTCGGGTTTTTAAGTCAACTTGTGTCGTGTTTTTTAGTCATTTTATCGAACTCAATAATTTATGAAACTTTTACCACACTCAACTAAGTGTATTGACTCTATATAAATGTATGGGTCATAATTTATAAAGGGGTTTAAGGGTTTCAAACAAAAATCATAACACAAAGATGTTAACAGCTTCGGTTTTGTCGGATAGGTCTCGGAAATTTTGATGGTTGGGGGTCAAAATATTAGTTTTATGATAATAGGACATATGGGTTGTAATGCCAACACAAAATACTAGTTTAAGAAAAAAGAATCAAGTCATTTGAACCATTTTTGAGTGAGTTATGACCCCATGAAGTCGTCCTTAGAATTCTGTCCAAAAACTCAGATTGTACCCATTTTCTTGTATTGACCTTTTAGGGTATCAAAACTCCACCAAAAATCACTAAATCACTTGGGATGGATAGAGGATTCTTTAAACTTGATTTTTGACTCAAGAAACGTCCATTTTGGTTTAGTTTTGACTAGTATATGACCGTCCAAAGTGGACTGAAAATTCTGCCAGCACGTTCTCGTTTTGAATGGTGACTTTTCTTTTGAAATAAATACTACTTGGGTGAACTTACACACAAAACAACTTGTGTACTTAATAAAACCAAAACTTAGGATATGAACACTCACTTAAAGCAAGCAAGGAGAAGGACGGAATGGTGTAGGAAGCTCGAACTCTTGAAATCACCCTTGAAACACCTTGAAACTTCAAAGCTCTAGCTAAACCTCTAGAGGATTTTGTTCTTGAATTTTGAAAGTGTAAGAATGCAAGTGTGTGTGTATTTCGAGATATATGGAAAGAGATGGTGAGGGTGGAGTGTTGGTTCCATCATAATCATTGCAAGGTATGGATGATGAGATTGATTTGGCCTTTGCTTAAACTCTTGGGTGATGGGGTATGGACCTTATGACACAAGGATGGGGAAGCAAGTGAAGAAGCCATGGTGGGTGGTCCCACCTTCAATTTCGGCCGAGATAGGGTATGGGGTGGGGGGGTTGGGTGTTGTCAAATCTTGTAGTTAGGATCCAATGGTTAGTTAGGTCGGTTCTAGTTAGAATACACCCGGTAGGTGATACCGTGATATAATACTCGGTGTAGGAACTTTTAGTGATTAAAACTTTATATCTATATACCTAGATATATATATATATATACATACATATATATATAATTATTAGATGAAACGATGTTTGAGTGTTGTACAAGAAATCATGATGATAGAGTTAGAGTGTGGTTTTATCCATAATATCAATCATGAGATTTATGACATTGAGTGGAGTATAAGCAAGGATATAATGATGGTGAGGTGATCTTTATGTTGCTTGCATCTTTGGTCATAATCATGATGATTATGACGCTTGAGTGTTGTGTAAGCAAAGCAATCATGATGATGATGTGATTGATTTAGATGTGGTATAATACCTGAATTTTATACCCGCTTTAATATCTTTAATTATTAAAACGTTTCATTAGACTTTTACTGTCAAGTTCTTGTTAATCACCAACGGCCGTACTTTGCGGGTTATCACTGTTTATTTTCCTAGTAATTCTTAAAAATTACTATTTTGATATAATTTCCTTTGTTAGATTCCTTGACTTTACTTAGTCAAAATAAAACTTCAGAAAATATATGTTATGAACGTGCATTTATGTACTATGGATATTGACCTGAAATACTGGGTGTCACAATATATATCCGAGTAAAACTTGAGTATTTGTATTGAATCATTGTATTTAATTGTAGATACGAATAGAACAAATTAGTGCACTAGAATTAGGTTTGAAAAACGCTATATAAAAATCAGAAATGTTACAATTGGTTAGGCCATTGCTGTTTTAAAGTGTGTCACTCCTTCCATTGTGATGCACAAGACCATCACAGACACAGATGCTAGACCTTCTAGGGATACACAACGCCGATTGAATCCCAACATGCGGGAAGTTGTCATGAAGGAGGTCTTGAAGTGGTTGGACGTCGGGATCATCTATCCCATTTCTAACAGTCCATGGGTGAGTCCAACCTAAACAGTGCCCAAGAAAGTAGGTATACATGTAATAACAGGTGATGATGGTGAGCAAATTGCCACTCGGCCGGTAACCGGGTGGCGTGTGTATTGATTACAGGAAACTGAATGCTGCCACATCAAATGATCACTTTCCTTTGCCATTTATTGACCAAATCATAGAGAAGCTACCAGGTCAGTAATTTTACTGCTCTCTAGATGGTTACTCAGGTTATAACCAAATAGCCATCCATCCTGATGATCAGGAAAAGACCACCTTCACATGCCCTTATGGTACCTTTGCCTTTAGGCGGATGCCATTTGGGTTGTGCAACGCCCCGACCATCTTTCAAAGGTGTATGATGAGTATTTTCTCGGACATGGTCGGGGAGTCGCTTGAGGTCTTTATGGATGACTTTTCAGTTTTTGGCTCATCGATTGATTGTGTTTAAATGAATTATCTAAAGTTTTACAACGATGTGTAGAAACTAACTTGGTCTTAAGTTGGGAAAAGATCCATTTCATGGTTCAAGAGGGTATTGTTTGGGGCATGTGGTGTCAAGTTGGGGGGATTGAGGTAGACAAAGCTAAAATTAGTGTTATTTCAACATTACCTCCCCCGATGAATGTCAAGGGTATGCGCTCTTTTCTAGGGCATGTCGGGTTTTACCATCAGTTTATTAAGGGATTTAGTGTCATCACAAAACCTTTATGTAGCTTACTTCTCAAAGATGTGCCTTTTGAATTCGATAAAGAATGTTTAAATGCTTTTCATGTTTTAAAGGATCAATTGGTACAAGCCCCAATTTTGCAATCACCGGATTGGAATCTTTCTTTAGAAATAATGTGTGATCCTAGTGATTATGCAGCTGGGGCTGTTTTGGGTCAAAAGGTAGACAAAAGACCTGTTGTCATTTACTATGCAAGCAAGACCCTCTCTGGTGCTCAATTGAATTACACCACAATAAAGAAGAAGTTGCTTGCAGTTGTCCATGCCTTAGACAAATTCAGGTCTTATATTTGGGGTAGCAAAGTGATTGTTTATTCTGATCGTGCAGCTGTCCGATATCTGATTGCAAAGAAGGATGCCAAGCCTAGGTTGATCAGGTGGGTCCTTTTGTTGCTGGAATTTGATCTAGAGATCCGGGACAAGAAGGGAAGTGAAAGTTTTGTGGTTGACCATCTGTCACGGATCCAAAGGGAAGAGGAGGATGTCACTCCTGAGATAAATGAGTGGTTCCCTGATGAGTGTTTAATTTCTATTACATCTTCTGATCCTTGTTATGCAGGTATTGCTAACTATTTAGTTACATGTACTATTCCCGAAGACTGGAACAACAAGAAGAAGAAGAACAAATTCCTGACAAAGGTCAATCAATACATCTGGGATGAACCGGATTTGTTCAAGATGGGAGCGAACTGTAAGGCCCCTAAACCGGGTGACCTCACTTGTTGGATTTACTCATAAACATAGTCATAAATACTGAACTTAAATTAAAAACATTCATCATTCAATTACAAATCATTCGTCGTTCAATTACATAACATAGCAGCGGAAGTCTTAACACATATATTAAAATGGGATGTCAGTCTTGTGTCGGGTAACCTTCACGCCTTCGCACGACCCTTTCCTTTGTTACCTGAAATGTATACTAAAAGTTAGCTAACGCTGGTGAGTTCTAGTTTAAAGACAATCATACATAATATTTATCTTATCATGAATATAATGTATATAAGTATATTCGTACTTTTAAATATTCTTTACTTTACTGTTCTCACATAACATTCATTGAGGGTATATACACATGTACATACATACTTTCTTTGGGAGAACACATATTGGCCATAATCTTAAGGGAGATCAACCCATCATACTTGTCGCGAATGTCACGAAGACATCGCAGTCAGAGCTACCATCGTAGCCCTTCTCATTACCGCCCGGCTCTAGAAAACCGTCCGTCATAACATTAAATCCGTCCGGAAACTTTTGTCCGTCCGCTCTTAACCGTCCTACCGTCGTAGTCCGTCATAACATTAAATCCGTCTGCCCAAGGGCATCCGTTTCCCACTTGACCATTATGTATGCAACCGTTCTACATTAGTTAAGGCAATTGCTTCGACCGTCCATTTTTACCTTTTCATACGTCCTATCTTACGTAGGTACGTTTTCGTCCCGGTTGCAAAATAGTCACGTGGTCGTCCGTCTACCGAAGTAGCCGTTGTCATAGAAGGGTTTATAACGTTTACATTCATTCATAACATGC
Source organism: Smallanthus sonchifolius (assembly GCA_023525975.1). Classification (NCBI taxonomy): domain Eukaryota; kingdom Viridiplantae; phylum Streptophyta; class Magnoliopsida; order Asterales; family Asteraceae; genus Smallanthus; species Smallanthus sonchifolius. The sequence continues at coordinate 35,341,143 of CM042045.1, forward strand.
AATATATATGTAATATAAAGCAAGATTTCATTCTTTTACGTTATATCATTCTTTCATTCTTTCTTTATATCATACGCTTCATTCTTTATTCATAATTCATTTTCACATATATAAGTATTTATATATACATATATATACGTATGATCACATTGACACTTATAGCATTTATTCATTTAGTGTATACACTTCAGCCCCAAAACATTTATAAATCATTTGCATATACATAGAAGGGGGCACATAGAACTCACCTGATGAGTAGTTTTCGAAGTACACTTAGCTGGCTACTGAGCGTCACTAATGTTACTCACGATCTGTGTAATAAAGTCATACTCGTAAGGTAGTGCTCCTAGATGGCATTAGATATTACTATACTTGATCTTAGTAGTTTCGATGGGTTTACTTATATCGAAACTTGATAGTTTCGATAGATTGCCTCTGTCGAAACTTGTAGTTTCGATAGGTTGCTTATGTCGAAACTTGTAGTTTCGATAGGTTGCTTCTGTCGAAACTTGTAGTTTCGATAGGTAACTTAGGTGTAAACTTAGCTTCGGATCGTGGCTCATATCGAAACTATGGTAGTTTCGATAGGTATGCATATATCGAAACTACTGCACATATCGAAACTATGTAGTTTCGATGGATCTGCACATATCGAAACTAAGTAGTTTCGATGGGTCTGCACATTGTCTTCCCCAAAATTGCAGATTCTTTTGCATGCGAGTCTGATCGAGCCAAGATCTCTATTTTTCTTAGATCAAAACGTTTGGTTTTCATTCTAGATGCTATACCTAAGCTCACTTTCAAGTTTCATCCGCAAAATCGTTATCTTTTTAGCCAAAACCCGAAAACTCCCAAAACGAACAAAAACTCATAATGTGATCGAATCGTTACCTGGATTGGATTTCTGATTCAGAGGATATGATCACGAGAACAGCAGCAACGTTCTCCTGAATTCCCGAGTTGATCCGTCACTTTCTCTCTCTAGACCCGAGCTCTCCTTTCTCTCTCTAAAAGCTGCGTGAGTTGGGGAAATGAGCAGGGAAGAGGGCTGCCTTGCCTCTTATGTGCATGGGCTTCCCTCGGCCCATTGAAGCCGGGCCCAGGCCCGCTCTTTTTTTTGTTTAAATATTCCAACTAAATCACCGGTCTCGCTATATTTATTCGTTTTATTATTTTTGGGATGTTACACGAACCAACTCATCAGGCGTTGCATTCCTGAATCTTAAATCCCAACAGTATTGGAACTTCCACATGCGTCTGCGTGTGGTGGACATTTTAGTGGCCAGAAAACAGGGCATCGAATTTTATCTTACGGGTTATTTTGGCATGTAGGTGTTTTGGATCGATGTCGTGTGAGAACGTAGCCTAGTAAACAGGTGCGGAATGCTCGTTACTAGGTGGAACAATGTAAGAATGATCGTATGACAATCAACACGAGATGATACTAATAAATATATTGTCTATTGATTTCATAGTGTTTCAAACAAGTACAGATACAGATTGAATGACTTCTGGACTGATACAAAGCTTATCTGTGCGTACTTGTATGTGCCAATACATCTGTGTGAAAATGAAACAACTCCATGCTATTTATAGACCTGGGCAATGCGCACTTAGTAAGTACACATGACCATCCTTCATGCGTACTTGCTAACTACGCATGACAATTGTACTTGGCAAATACGTAGGAACTCATCCTTGCGTATTTGTTTAGAACAATCTCAAAACCACACAAGTTCAGACATAAACAAGACATATTACAACTCGATAAACAAAATACAACAAGTACTAGATACACACAAGACTGAAATAAATAATAGCAAAAGTTGTAGCTCAATCTAGAGTGCCTGTCACAAAACATGCATCAACAGACTCCCCCTTGACAACATCTCTGGATATCTTCAGTCTTTATGAGCTTCCCGCTTGACTATCACTACTAATCTTGGACTTGTATCCATGACAGAATTTCACTAACCTGTCGTATTTGGTGGCAAGCAGTTTCATCCACTCGTCAGTATGTAAACAGTTCTTGTTGACGAGAACCTCCAAGTCCTTGACAGAAAAGTTGATGAACACAATATCATCAAATACCCTAATGATCTCCTTCAAGCTCTCCTTCTCAATCATGATAGCCTCTCCGGTTAGTGGATCTATGTACCAGTACCACATGTTTCCCAGGATATCTTAAGGTATTCTCGTCAAGGGTATCCGAGTTTCACATAGAACTGGTTCATAAATGAGTCTTTTCAAGAACTTGCGTGTCAACGGATGTATCATTGTTTTGTCCTTGACACGCCCCAGAACTTGAGGCCGAAAGATCTCAAACTTACCCGATCTGCCTTCTCGCTGCAGCACTCCCACAAACCTCTAGCAATTTTGTTTGATGTTTCACTACATAACTCACGGTGTGCAAGGTTGACTAAGTTATATTTGGGTAAGGAACTAAATGCTCCTGTTGTTGGCTTCAGGTATTGAAAACCCCTGATCTTTTGATAGCAAATAATCCTTTGTCATCTTTGAAACGTACCGACAAAATCATCCCAGCAGCCCCATGTTGGTCTGTGTACTGAGGTTTGTACCAAGGCGCTTCAGCTTCCTTGATCAACCATTCCTGAGGAATCTTCCTCGAGGAAGTACCACTTGTACCTGCTTCAGGATCTTTGGCTGAAGACTCGTTGACATCTTCAGCCTGAATGGTTTGTTCAGTTTGTTCCTTAATGGATGGGGACTCAAAAATTTCACCATCCTACAACTCATAAATACCCTCTCCAACTTCTTTTTGGAATTCCACAATAACATCATTCCCGTATTCGTCCCAATCATCACCGCTGTCTATTTCTCCTTCTTCAATCTCTGCTAAAGCCCCTATCATGATTTCATCGTTTAGGTTGGGACTTGTAGCCAAATCTTCTAACACCTCGGCATGTTTTTTCCCTTATCAGCACCACCGCCTTGTTGTTGTTGCTGGGTGGACTCCCCTTGAGCCATAGGTGTGGCTTGTGTTGGCAAGACAACTTGGGTCTCACCACCACCAGCACCCGAAGGCCAAACATTGGGATCATCGTCCTGATCCTTATCTTTCGTGAGGTCGACATGGTGGCAAGTTTCTTCTTCTGCCTTATTTCTTGTCTCCCCCTGAGACGCAAGCTGTTTTGATAGTTTTGCCACCAAATCAACCATAACCTGATGTTCACCTTGTTGGATCAGCAATTGAGTCTCCATAACAGTACGGGTGGTGAGGAAAATTTCATTAAGATTGATTTGCATCTTTTGAAGCTTAAAGAATGACTTCATTTGTTCCTCCATGGCTTGCCATTGTTGGGTCAATTTGGTGTTTTAGCCAACAAGTAAATTGATTTGAGTTTGTTGGGAAGCTACTTGTGACTCTAAGATTGCAATCCTTTGATCCCTAGGATCTGCCATCCTAGCCGTAGAAGGTTCACCCGTCTCATGAATAGTATCAGCAAATAGTTCTGACAGGTCAAAGTGATGACCCATGTCTCCAAATTCCAGTGAGTGTGTCATCGGTGGTAGAGTACCAGCGATGATAGTGAATGGTACGATTGTTGTTTGGAGAACAGTGGGTGCTATTGTTGTTGAGACAAGGACTGATTCAGTAAAAATGAGAAGTATTGTGGAGGTTGGGAGCTGAATAGTGGTAGTCGGAAGAGATACAACTACAGTTAAAGGTTCTTTAGTTCTTGGAACGATAACCGGTGTTATCGTTCTTCTTCTTCGTCGGCTATACAACTATGTCTGTTGAGTGGGAGCTTGTGTTACTTGATCGGTAGCTTGTTGTGCCCATACCCTGGCATTTATTTCATCCATTACTTCCTGCCACGGGCGATCATGCTTGGTCTTCTTTCTTCGTTCAGTCACTTTAGGTGCCTCTATGTCTGAACTTTCAAGTTGAAAGTCCGAGTCTGAACTCTCTCGTCGTCTTCGCCCAGACGATGACTCAGTGACTCCAGAATATGCTTTCTTGGATGCCGTTGGTCTAGTGTAGAATCATATGAATCAGTTACAGTTCGTTCTGATTCACTGGTATCTTGCCTTTGAGCATAGCCAGCACCACCATCATCCTCATTACCTTCATCACCATCACCCTTATTACCTTCATCATCATCACCTTCTTCCTCTTCATCTGAGTGTTCACTTAACTCAGGTTCACTCTTATGATGATACCACCTATCTCCTTGTGGTGCAACGTATGCTTCATTAATCAAGTGGCCAAATAAAGGTGTGTGCATGGGAATTGGTTCATCAGTACCAGCAGTAAGGAACTGCATAAACACCCTTTTTTGCTATTCGTTTGACTTGTAGCTGCTCACTTATTTGAGGTAAATTTGGCAGGAAATGATTGATCAGCAGTTGAATGAAGCGGGGGTATAGGAGGAAGCTGTGTCTGGGAGCAGCATTTATCTGATCATGGATTGCGTTGTAGACATATCATGAAAAGTTGTAACCCTTGTTCAACGACAAGCCAACCATAACTGATGCTAAGTCGTGCCCCACAACATCCTTTCCTGCTGATATGCACATGATCATAACATGTGCGAGATACCTCCATTGATCTAAGAGCCACATTTTCTTGTATGATGGATAATCTCTTCGTCCAACATACCCCATTCTCTGTCAGCAACATCCATCTATCATGTATTCTGGATATTGGACTGGATCGGTGGCTCTATCATGAAACTGCAATACTTGTCTTATAGTATCCTCTGAGATTGCTATCCGATGATCAGCAACGGTAGCAGTAATCACATTAGGAGTTTGTCTGCAATCCAACTCAGCGGTATCCCAAAATTTTTCCAAGTAAGGTCGTGATACTACTGGGTCGGCTGAGATAGCATATGAAATCTCCTGATAGTTAAGAGCTGCACCTTGCCATTCCGGGTCTGTTAGTGCTAACATATTGAAGTCGGGAGTGAACGCTCGTCTAGCCATATCTGCAAAACAAAACAAAACAAGATTAGAACGGATTACATATAACAGTAAGTATTATAGACAATGAATAAAAATTTGGACTTAGAAAAATTCACAAGTCTGCCTTATGCTTACTTAGCTAAATACACACATACATAATTTGTCATGCGTACTTAGTATGTACGCATGAACAAAACCCTTCATGTGTACTTGCTAAGTACGCTTGGTCTTAGTAAGTGTTCAATGTTCAACAAGTCCGAAATAAAATTCATGGTTGAACGCCCGTAATTCCTGTCCTAATAGTGTCGAAAATGGTATACTAAAGTTGGCATCTTTCAACACATGACTCATTTTGATCAAACAGGGGCCGAACGCTACTCAAGCGCAAACCCAAGATCAAAAAATCAAACTTTGCAAGTTAAAATTATGAATCTTGTGTTAACCAACTGCGAATGATGAATAGAAACTTGGATTGATGCTTAAATTAACATGCAAACACATTGTTTATCAGAATTTTGTGTATCAAGAACCCTAGTATCAAGAACACTAAATCACTCAAATTTGAAAGTTTTAATGGTTGAAATCGCGTGAGATTCTCACCAAATGTTCTTTGAATGATGTTATAACTTAAATCGTGATGAAAAACAAAGATTTTCGAGCGAAAATGATCAATGCGTAACAGTGAGAGCGGGTGTTTGAATGAGTATTAAATGCTAAGTTCCGTTTTATATACCCCGCGTTTCAGGCCGTGCGTACTTGATTAAGTGTGCATGAATTACTTCATGCGTACTTAACAAGTACGCATGAGTTAAGTCATGCGCACATAATTAAGTTCGCATGGCTTAACTCCTGTGCCATTTTCAAACTCAAAAATCTCTGATTTTATGAACTTGTAAGACAAACATGATAGATAAGTTCAATTTGTGGTTGATAACAAAAATGTTTCTGGAAGTTATGAAAATCTTTTTGTTTTTTGTTTTTTTTAATTCCTGGAAATGAACTGTACAAGAAATCTTGTTGTTATTTTGTAAAGTTTATGTTAAAACACACTAAAAATCTTTTTGAGGTTTTTCTAAATGAATAAGCATAAAAATGAGTGATTGAATATTTACAGTGAACGTCTTTTTGGTCAAGTCATAAGCAGAGGATCATATCAGACTAACAGGTAGCAATAGTGATCTTGATAAACTTTCAAAAAATTGGGATCATATTCTGACATACTTTTTTTTAAAAAAATTTGAAATGCAAATTGTCAATATTCGAAACTATAAGCATTCTTGGATCAAATTCATGTGAGTTATGGTACTATTTAGAGTTCTACAATGTGTACCCCATAGTTATGTAAAAGTAAATGCATTATCTCAAGACATCTAAAAATTTCCCAAGGATTATCAATATCACTAGGTTAAGGTAAGATCATTTAGCACATAGTAATCAAGCAGAGTCCATAAGGATTAACAAGAATTAATTGATTCATTTGTTTTGGCTCTTGAGTATTTTGTGATGATTCAAGCTAATATATATGGAATCCAAAGATTTTTGGGTAGCGGGGTCCAACTGTTATCTGGATGTCTTCAATGGAACAGATGTGATCCAAGGGTGAATATATGCTTGACAGTTTTTGTCAAGACGTATCTTAGCTCGGCTTCCCATTGCATACTTGTGAGTATGGGCAGTGAAGTGAGCTGAAAATTGTACTAAAGACATCACCCGAAATTGGTCTCAACAGATAATACTAGCCAAAATCTTACCTTCTATTTCTGTTAATGATCTTTTTTTAATCTTATACACACACACCTCATATCATGGGTTCAAATCACATTTGTAGAAAAGATATTTAGTTTTGTGACACTCAGCATTTCAGGTCAATATCCACATTTCATAAACGCACGTTCATAATTATTATTTCCTGATATTTTATTTTGACCAAGTAAAGTCAAGAAGTCTAGCAAAGAAGTTTGTTCCAAGTCTAGTAAACCGTAAAGAGTTACTAGAAAAAGTAAGCAGGATAACCCGACTTAATGCGAACGTAAATGGTTAAATAAAATAACCAGAAAAATATATATATATATATATTACACAAAATTTACGTTGAGCCAAGATTCTAATATTTTCTTCAACGAGCCATAAAATGGTTAAAAATTATAATACCGTGAAGAATCGAAACTGAATTAAATTACCCCTTTAAAACTCTAATTGATACTAATACCATAATAAATTAATATTTAAAAATTGGTTATCATTAACCCCTAAACAACTTCTTGACTTTCTTGGCCGAGAGTCAGGGGAGCCATGCTCCCACTTGCCTGATTCACTTTGATTCAGATGAAAACCATACTCTTCAGACGAAACTTCACCATTCCTTTCAAACCTTCTCTTTTCTTACGGCAAATTCCCAATTCCCTTTCAAATCGAAGTCCAGTTTTAAAGCGAAAATCACCATAATTCGGTGTCATAAGGAGAATTTCAAGTGTTCTTGAAGAAAGCTCAAAAGATTCAAGACTACTTCTCTGTTTTTCTCTAAAGATCGCCATTCTCGGTTTGAGGTAAAAACTCGATACCATCCATATTATTTGCTTTAAAACCGTAACTAAACATACAAATCGTTCAAACGCAAGTAAGATAACAAGAAAACTGTGTCAAACTCAAGATTTGAACATAAAAATATACAGAGTGAATTCTGTAAATCAAAGTGCAGATATCGAAACTATAGTTTCGATACCTGTTAGTCAATCGAAACTAGGAGTTTCGATACCTATTGATCGAAACTAGGAGTTTCGATACCAGTTATTCAATCGAAACTAGGAGTTTCGATACCGGTTGTTCAATCGAAACTAGGAGTTTCGCTACCGGTTGTTCTATCGAAACTAGGAGTTTCGATATCTATTTACTCAATCGAAACTAGGAAGTTTCGATACCTGTGTACAATCGAAACTAGGTAGTTTCGATACTATTCTTGCCAATCGAAACTAGGTAGTTTCGATACCTATATCACTCAGTCGAAACTAGGAAGTTTCGACATCTGTTCTGTTCAATCGAAACTAAGAAAGCTTAGATACCTGTTCATCAGCCCCATAAGGCAGTAACTCAGAACTATTTTCATAACAAAACAAGGTTGGAAAAACTAAAAAGATAATTAAAACAAAAGTAATCAGATCGGCTAAGTCAAGTGAACAAATTGCGTTTAAGACGAGTAGTCTTAACGTGTATGTTATCCTTGTGTAAATAGGATACGGATAGGCGAATCTGCCGTCATTCAAATTTTTGCTAGCATTCATACTGTCGAGGTGAGTTTCACTAATCCCCTTTTTCTAAGTTTTTGAAATGATTTGGGGTGGAAACATACTTGTAAAAGACTTTTGTGTATAAATGAATGGAACTAATGATCTGACCGTATGTATGTATTGAGGGAACAATAAAGCGCTTAAAGTCCTCGTAATAAATTAGTAACCATTAGCTATGGATTTAGCCCGGGATTATATGAATAGTACTATTGGGGGTGACGCCTCCGGTCATGGTTAGTCGCGCTAACCAGGGGTCAAAATGGCCGAATGACCGCATATTGTCTTACTCGCAGAAAGGCGAGGGGAGGCACAGAAAGTTGGGGTTTGGTTACGGTCTCGTACATTACATACTATTTTGTATTCCTTGCAAGCTTACAAATGGGGTCAATAGATCGGATTAGTAATCATATTCATTGGTAATACATACAAAAGAGTTCTGATCAGGGTAAAATGATCAGGTTTATCAAAAGAGTTCTGATCAGGTTAAAATGATCAGGTTTTACACAAAAGAGTTCTGATCAAGGTAAAGTGATCAGGTTTTACACAAAAGAGTTCTGATCAGTGTAAAGTGATCAGGTTTATCAAAAGAGTTCTGATCAGGTTAAAATGATCAGGTTTTACACAAAAGAGTTCTGATCAGGGTAAAGTGATCAGGTTTATCAAAAGAATTCTGATCAGGTTAAAGTGATCAGGTTTAAACGAAAGAGTACTGATCAGGTTAAAATGATCAGGTTTAACAAAGAGTTTTGATTGGCAAAAAGATCAGATTTAAACATTGGGTTTATGATAACTCTTTATAATAACTTGTGAACTCACCAACCTCGTGTTGACAGTTTTAAGTATGTTTTCAGGAAATTGAACGTGGTCATCAGGTTAGCAATGTAGGTTACATGCATGCACGTGGATACGGCTTTTGGGAGGATTTCTCTTGTATAACTCATGGTCTTGAGTCATATTTGCGAAATCTTAAACATTTGTAAACTCAAATTGATATTTTGTAATGTAAATATTTTAAATTCAGTTATGTATCCAATTACATGTATGTGTTTGCGGTAATCATATGCTTTGGAAACCAGTGAAAGTCGCGCCTCGCGTTTCCGCCCTGGCGGGGTGTGACAGAACTTGGTATCAGAGCCATTGATTATAGCGAACTAGGTGTCTAAAACGGAACTTAGTCTATAATTAGAATGACTCACTAAAATGTTTTCATTGCATAAGCATTGCATAACCAGTCATCATGTCATGTGGATATTGTAGTCACAAGTATGTCGTCACATTCACACTCTGACCCCGTCTCTGACTCTGAATCCAACGAGGAACTTTCCGCCTCACGCCCTAAAAATCGAGTACAAGTTCGCAGCTCGACACCACCCAATGTCGCCCTGGGAGAACCGCCCATATTCTACCAAAAGAAAAGCGGAGGGCCAATTAAAGTGCAAAGTGCTAGGAAGAAGGTTCGACTTCCGCGCAAGAGAAACCTGGCAGCCCGTGACCCGAAAGACTTGGAGACCGATGAGGAACCACCGAGGCAACGACCCTGCTACCCCCCTACCGTGGGAACCATCCGTTGGATGCCTCGTACCCTGGCACGTTGGAGGGAGATGGAGAGCATCCCATCTACCTTTGAGCTTGGAGAGTCTTCTAACTCCCCAACACCCCTACCCCACACTGGGGAAGCCATAGAGCTCACTGTGCCTACCTTGGTAGCTCGCGTTCGTACGCATGAGGAGCGTCTTGATGATCTCCTAGATGATATTCGGGCACAGGGGGATGCAACCAGGCGCTTACGTCAAGGGCTCGGATCTCGAGTACAGACTCTGGAGGATAGCACTCGAGACATACAGAGTGCCACTGACTACCTCGAGTTGAGAGCTGATATGGACTGGCAGTTCACTCTCACGGTCCGAGACATGGTGGAGGCGCTGGAGGAGAGGACTTTGGCTGCAGAATTTGTGGCGAGAGCTAGTTTTGTCATGGCGGGACTTGCCATGATGATTGGGTTGTGCTCCCACTTCTTCTTTTAAACCTATTATGGGCGGGTTGTGCCCATAGTACATTATGTAGTTTAAAACGTTAGTACTGATGAGGTCATGTGAACCCATCTCTTTTGTATCCTCGTCTTTTGGGAACAATGTACTATGTATGTTTTGACTATGTATGTAATGGTTTATGTTGTAATGATAGTTGTTCATGTTTGATGTTGTGGTATCCTTATGTCATGATCTATCATTATTGATATATGATGTTGTTTCTTTTTAATTGACATGTTAGAAAGAACGTCATGGCACCTAAGCGTGGGACACCCCGTAACACTACTGGTGACAACAACGAGACAATTTCCCCAAACATGGAACAACTAATAGCACAGCGAGTAGCTGCCGCTATAGAGCAGTATGAAGCAAACCGAAATAGCGGAGGAGGTGCAGGAGGTAGCGGTACCGCAGGGGGTAGCGGTACAGCAGGAGGTTCCGGAGGTAATAAAAAAAATAAATAAATAAATAAGCCATAACACATAGTCATGATCCGAATTAATGACGTTATGACTTGTGATCCTGCAGATGCTCCAAATAGGAAGTGTACCTACAAGGCCTTCCTATCCTGCAAACCCCGCAGTTTTAATGGCACCGAGGGTGCAGTAGGACTAATGAGATGGATAGAACATATGGAGTCGGTGATTGATATAAGTGAATGCACCGCTGATTGCGTAGTGAAGTATTCTACCTGCACGCTCACTGATAAAGCTTTAACTTGGTGGAATACTCAAATGAAGACTTTGGGGAGAGAGACAGCGTACCAATTGTCTTGGGAAGATTTGAAAAACATGATGATTGAGGAATACTGTCCTCGGAACGAATTGCAAAAGATTGAAACTGAGATGTGGAACCTACAGATGATAGGAGATGATGTAGCGGGATACACCGACCGCTTCAATGAATTGGCACTTCTGGTACCGCATATGGTCACACCAGAACATAAGCGTGTTGAAAGGTATCTGTGGGGCCTTGCGCCTCAAATTCGTAGCATGGTAACATCATCTAATCCAATAGACGCCAAGAGTGCTATAACTTTAGCATTCAAACTAAAGGATGATGCAGTACGTAATGAATTGTTTGTGAGGAAGGAGAATGAGGAAGGTAGATCTGGGGAAAAAGGAAATGGATGGGAAATTCAAGTAACAAATCTGGAAAACAAGAGTTTAAGAAACAAGGAACTGTGAAGGCTTTTGCAGTCAACACAGTGGAAAGAAAGGAGTATGATAGGGGCCTACCGAGATGTAAGAGGTGTGGAAATCATCATGCCGGTGTTTGCATCAAGTGTGGAAAATGCGACAAATTTGGTCACACCACTCAAGCTTGTCGAACTAACAACCGATTGGGGAAAATCAAACCGGGATGTTTTGTATGTGGTGATCTAAAACACTTCAAGAAGGATTGTCCCAAGTGGAAGAATCAGAACAACGCTCAGGCACCAGGGAGGGCATTTGTGATGGGTGCAAGGGACGCACGCCAGGACCCGAATATCGTCACTGGTACGTTCCCGATAAATAATCACTATGCCTCTGTACTTTTTGATTCGGGTGCGGATATGAGCTTTGTGTCGAATGATTTTAAGTCTTTACTCGGTATTAAGGCCAGCAAACTAGATCAACGTTATACAATTGAATTAGCAAATGGGAAATTAATAGAAACCGGAGAGGTCTTTAGGGGTTGTACTTTATGTTTAGAAAACCGTACATTCAGTATAGACCTTCTACCCGTCGAGTTAGGGAGTTTTGATATTGTTATTGGTATGGATTGGTTAACCAAGAATCGTGCCGAGATAGTATGCTTCGAGAAGATTGTACGTATTCCCCTACCAAGCGGAGAAATTCTTTCAATTCAAGGCGAAAGGTGTATAACGATGTTAAAAACGATAAACTACATGAAAGCTCATAAGTATCTACGCAAGGGTTATAGTGCATTCCTGGCTCACATCGTCGAGAAGAAACCCGAAGAACGTCGACTTGAGGACATACCAATCGTCAGAGATTATTCGGAAGTATTTCCCGAAGACTTACCAGGAATACCACCATCAAGACAAGTCGAGTTTCGGATCGACCTAGTACCAGGAGCCGCACCAGTTGCACGATCTCCGTATCGTCTAGCCCCTTCTGAGATGCAGGAACTGTCGAGCCAACTACAAGAGTTACTTGACAAAGGTTTCATAAGACCGAGTTTCTCACCATGGGGAGCTCCGGTCCTATTTGTAAAGAAAAAGGATGGAACCTTTAGAATGTGCATTGATTATCGAGAGTTGAACAAACTAACAATCAAAAATCGGTATCCTCTTCCTCGAATAGACGATTTGTTTGATCAACTTCAAGGTTCTAGTTTCTATTCTAAAATTGATCTACGATCAGGGTATCATCAACTGAAAATTCAGGAAGAAGACATACCAAAAACGGCTTTTAGGACTCGTTATGGTCACTACGAATTCCTAGTTATGCCATTTGGCTTGACTAATGCACCAGCTGTTTTCATGGATCTCATGAACCGCGTGTGCAAGCCGTACTTGGATAAATTCGTGATTGTGTTTATCGATGACATATTGATATATTCACGAACCAAGGAGGAACATGAATATCATTTGAAATTAATCTTGGAACTACTCAGGAATGAGAAGCTTTATGCTAAATTCTCTAAGTGTGAGTTTTGGATCCAAGAGGTTCACTTTCTCGGACATGTCATTAATAAGAAGGGTATCCATGTGGATCCATCCAAGATTGAAGCTATCAAAAACTGGGAAGCACCAAGAACTCCGACTGAGGTGCGTCAATTTCTGGGTTTGGCAGGATATTACAGGCGATTCATCGAGAATTTTTCAAAGATAGCCTTGCCTTTGACCACGTTAACCCAGAAGGACAAAAAGTTTGATTGGACTGTTAAACAAGAATCATCTTTTCAATTGCTGAAGCAAAAACTTTGCAGTGCACCAATCCTATCCCTTCCCGAAGGGACTGACAATTTCATTGTGTACTGTGACGCATCACACCAAGGTCTGGGATGTGTGTTGATGCAGAAAGAAAAAGTCATAGCATATGCATCCAGACAACTAAAAGTGCACGAAAAGAATTATACGACCCATGACTTGGAATTGGGTGCAGTTGTGTTTGCACTCAAGATTTGGAGACATTACTTATACGGTACAAAATGTACTATATTTACAGACCACAAGAGTCTCCAGCACATCTTTAATCAGAAAGAACTTAACATGAGGCAACGTCGTTGGGTAGAACTACTGAATGATTACGACTGTGATATCAAGTATCACCCTGGTAAGGCAAACGTCGTAGCAGATGCCTTAAGTCGTAAAGAACGAGTTAAAACACTACATGTTCGTGCCCTAGAATTGACAATTCATACGAGTCTCACGACTCAAATTCGGATGGCACAACAAGAAGCAATCAAAGAAGAAACCAGTCAGAACGAAGCTTTACGAGGAATGATAAAGCAGTTGGAACCAAAGTCAGATGACACTTTATACTTCATGAATAGAATTTGGGTGCCATGTTTTGGTAACATACGGGAGTTGGTTATGGACGAAGCCCACAAGTCCAGGTACTCCATTCACCCAGGTTCGGATAAAATGTATAAGGATCTGAAAGAATTCTACTGGTGGCCGAACATGAAAGGAGAAATTGCTATTTATGTCGGTAAATGCCTGACATGTTCAAAAGTAAAAGCAGAACATCAGAAACCGTCGGGATTGTTACAACAACCCGAGATACCTCAATGGAAATGGGAACAGATTTCCATGGATTTCATTACAAAGTTACACAAGACGTCGAGCGGGTATGACACTATATGGGTAATCGTCGATCGTTTGACGAAATCAGCTCATTTTCTACCCATCAAAGAAACGGATAAAACCGAGAAACTTGCAAAGCTTTATATTAAGGAAATTGTGGCTAGGCATGGAGTACCAATTTCTATTATCTCTGATAGAGACAGCAGATTCGTGTCTAGAATCTGGAAATCGTTACAAGAAGCCATGGGCACACGTCTTGACATGAGCACGGCATATCACCCACAAACAGATGGTCAAAGTGAAAGAACCATTCAAACCTTAGAGGATATGCTCCGTGCGTGTGCAATTGACTTCGGTGGAAATTGGGATACTCATTTGCCACTAGCTGAGTTTTCATATAATAACAGTTACCACACCAGCATCAAAGCCGCTCCGTTTGAGGCTTTGTATGGTCGAAAATGTCGTTCACCGCTATGTTGGGCAGAGGTTGGCGACAAACATTTAACCGGTCCTGAAGTTATTCAAGAGACCACAGATAAGATTTTCAAAATCAAGGATCGTCTGAAGGCCGCCCGTGACAGACAAAAGAGTTACGCGGATAACAGACGAAGACCTTTAGAATTTCAAGTAGGAGACAAAGTCATGTTAAAGGTCTCACCTTGGAAAGGAGTTGCAAGATTTGGCAACCGTGGCAAGCTTAACCCTAGGTACGTTGGACCATTTGAAATATTGGCTAGGGTTGGCCCTGTAGCTTACAAGCTCAAGTTGCCACAAGAACTAAGCAATGTACATGATACGTTTCATGTATCAAATCTCAAGAAGTGTTTATCAGACGAGACGTTAATTATACCGCCTGATGAGATTCACATAGACGACAAGTTGCACTTCATTGAGGAACCTATGGAAGTCACAGATTGGAAGGTTCAGAGAACAAGACGCAGCCGTGTTAAGCTGGTCAAGGTACGTTGGAATTCAAAGCGCGGCCCCGAGTATACGTGGGAGCGGGAAGATAAAATGAAATCCAAGTACCCGTCACTGTTTACAAAAACACCAAGTCAGAGTGACAAGAACTGAATTTCGGGACGAAATTCTCTGTAACATGGGGAGAATGTGACACTCAGCATTTCAGGTCAATATCCACATTTCATAAACGCACGTTCATAATTATTATTTCCTGATATTTTATTTTGACCAAGTAAAGTCAAGAAGTCTAGCAAAGAAGTTTGTTCCAAGTCTAGTAAACCGTAAAGAGTTACTAGAAAAAGTAAGCAGGATAACCCGACTTAATGCGAACGTAAATGGTTAAATAAAATAACCAGAAAAATATATATATATATATATTACACAAAATTTACGTTGAGCCAAGATTCTAATATTTTCTTCAACGAGCCATAAAATGGTTAAAAATTATAATACCGTGAAGAATCGAAACTGAATTAAATTACCCCTTTAAAACTCTAATTGATACTAATACCATAATAAATTAATATTTAAAAATTGGTTATCATTAACCCCTAAACAACTTCTTGACTTTCTTGGCCGAGAGTCAGGGGAGCCATGCTCCCACTTGCCTGATTCACTTTGATTCAGATGAAAACCATACTCTTCAGACGAAACTTCACCATTCCTTTCAAACCTTCTCTTTTCTTACGGCAAATTCCCAATTCCCTTTCAAATCGAAGTCCAGTTTTAAAGCGAAAATCACCATAATTCGGTGTCATAAGGAGAATTTCAAGTGTTCTTGAAGAAAGCTCAAAAGATTCAAGACTACTTCTCTGTTTTTCTCTAAAGATCGCCATTCTCGGTTTGAGGTAAAAACTCGATACCATCCATATTATTTGCTTTAAAACCGTAACTAAACATACAAATCGTTCAAACGCAAGTAAGATAACAAGAAAACTGTGTCAAACTCAAGATTTGAACATAAAAATATACAGAGTGAATTCTGTAAATCAAAGTGCAGATATCGAAACTATAGTTTCGATACCTGTTAGTCAATCGAAACTAGGAGTTTCGATACCTATTGATCGAAACTAGGAGTTTCGATACCAGTTATTCAATCGAAACTAGGAGTTTCGATACCGGTTGTTCAATCGAAACTAGGAGTTTCGCTACCGGTTGTTCTATCGAAACTAGGAGTTTCGATATCTATTTACTCAATCGAAACTAGGAAGTTTCGATACCTGTGTACAATCGAAACTAGGTAGTTTCGATACTATTCTTGCCAATCGAAACTAGGTAGTTTCGATACCTATATCACTCAGTCGAAACTAGGAAGTTTCGACATCTGTTCTGTTCAATCGAAACTAAGAAAGCTTAGATACCTGTTCATCAGCCCCATAAGGCAGTAACTCAGAACTATTTTCATAACAAAACAAGGTTGGAAAAACTAAAAAGATAATTAAAACAAAAGTAATCAGATCGGCTAAGTCAAGTGAACAAATTGCGTTTAAGACGAGTAGTCTTAACGTGTATGTTATCCTTGTGTAAATAGGATACGGATAGGCGAATCTGCCGTCATTCAAATTTTTGCTAGCATTCATACTGTCGAGGTGAGTTTCACTAATCCCCTTTTTCTAAGTTTTTGAAATGATTTGGGGTGGAAACATACTTGTAAAAGACTTTTGTGTATAAATGAATGGAACTAATGATCTGACCGTATGTATGTATTGAGGGAACAATAAAGCGCTTAAAGTCCTCGTAATAAATTAGTAACCATTAGCTATGGATTTAGCCCGGGATTATATGAATAGTACTATTGGGGGTGACGCCTCCGGTCATGGTTAGTCGCGCTAACCAGGGGTCAAAATGGCCGAATGACCGCATATTGTCTTACTCGCAGAAAGGCGAGGGGAGGCACAGAAAGTTGGGGTTTGGTTACGGTCTCGTACATTACATACTATTTTGTATTCCTTGCAAGATTACAAATGGGGTCAATAGATCGGATTAGTAATCATATTCATTGGTAATACATACAAAAGAGTTCTGATCAGGGTAAAATGATCAGGTTTATCAAAAGAGTTCTGATCAGGTTAAAATGATCAGGTTTTACACAAAAGAGTTCTGATCAAGGTAAAGTGATCAGGTTTTACACAAAAGAGTTCTGATCAGGGTAAAGTGATCAGGTTTATCAAAAGAGTTCTGATCAGGTTAAAATGATCAGGTTTTACACAAAAGAGTTCTGATCAGGGTAAAGTGATCAGGTTTATCAAAAGAATTCTGATCAGGTTAAAGTGATCAGGTTTAAACGAAAGAGTACTGATCAGGTTAAAATGATCAGGTTTAACAAAGAGTTTTGATTGGCAAAAAGATCAGATTTAAACATTGGGTTTATGATAACTCTTTATAATAACTTGTGAACTCACCAACCTCGTGTTGACAGTTTTAAGTATGTTTTCAGGAAATTGAACGTGGTCATCAGGTTAGCAATGTAGGTTACATGCATGCACGTGGATACGGCTTTTGGGAGGATTTCTCTTGTATAACTCATGGTCTTGAGTCATATTTGCGAAATCTTAAACATTTGTAAACTCAAATTGATATTTTGTAATGTAAATATTTTAAATTCAGTTATGTATCCAATTACATGTATGTGTTTGCGGTAATCATATGCTTTGGAAACCAGTGAAAGTCGCGCCTCGCGTTTCCGCCCTGGCGGGGTGTGACAAGTTTTCACACTACTAATGATTTAGCGAATGCTTCTAGCTGACTGACAATTTAACAAAGAATATTTGAAGTATATCAAGGTGCAATCATCTCCCTGGTTATGCAATCTATGAAATTTAGATCATTAACTGATGTGCAATCATTTCCTCCAATTTTAAATGACATTGAGATTTTGAAATTTTTATATTTTGTTTGGATTTTTCTTAAAATTTTTTTAACATAAAACAAATTAAATGTAAAACAAAAATAAATGTAACTTCCAAGAAATAAGTTTGTTTTGAAAACGTTTATCATTCAGGATTGAACATTCCTATCATGTTGATAAGATGTTCAAAACGAGTACGATCAAAATCTTTGGTGAAAAGATCAGCAAAATTATCATCTGTTTGAACTTTTACAAGTTCAATTAGATGCTTTTCAGCACAATCACGGATGAAATGGTGAGGAATTTCAATATGCTTAGTTTTGGAATGTTTCACCGGGTTGTTTGTGATAGACATGGTGGCTGTGTTGTCAATGAACATAAGAGTACTAGTGTAATTTAAGCCGTAATCTCTTAATTGTTGTTGAATCCATAAGATCTGAGAGCAGCAGCTTACAGCAGCAATGTACTCTGCTTCACATGTTGAGATAGGAACTGTTGACTGCTTCTTACACTGCCATGAAACCTGCCTGTCTCTGAGGAAGTGGTTGTTGCCACACTCATATCGATCTGGTACGTGTCGTTTGTTCTTGGTGCACGCATCAAAATCCATTCTTCTGGAATCATGAAACCAGGCTTGAGAACCAGACATTCAGATTTGTTGAACATCACTGAGTACTCTTTGTCACACATCTGAGAAACACTTAACAAATTGTGTTTTAACTGCTCACAGTAGTTGACATTGTCAAAACTAATACACCCATTAGTAACCACGCGTTGACGTGTGATACTTCCACCTTTCTCCCCTGCAAAGGCCACATAGCCACCTCTGAATGGTTTAATGTCTTGTAGAAGGGCCATGTTGCATGTCATGTGCCGGGAACAACGACTATCAACATACCAGCGATTAGAAACCGATCCCCTAGGTTGTCCCTGCACATATCATACAAATTAGTTAGATTTGGAGACCCAAGCCATTGTACACTACTTCAATTAATTCACAGTCATGGTGATAAAAAATTCGTGACTCTTTTGGTGAGTCAGAATTAGAATCTATTTTCTTCCTCCAAATTTGTTTTTGTTGATCAACAGGTGTTCTAAGGATAGAAAAAGTTTTGCTTAGTTGATTACCTGTTAGCTGTTGTCCTAATTTTCTCAAACTTTTATTATGTTTCCTCATCTGTGGTCTAGACAATCTTACCTCATAAGATCGTGTATTACCAAAGGTAGATACACGTGGAACCACAGACTCTTTGTTCATTCTCTCAGAAAATGGCTTAGACTTAACCATATACTAGACTGAAGTTTTTGAAACTTGAGTTTTGAATTGTTTTCTTGGTGGAGTTTTCAAGGATACGACATGTTTTGGAACAATGGGTCATTTCTCTTGATTCTTATAAGGACAATTCATCAGAATATTGCCAAACATTCCACAATGAAAACAATTCTTTCTTTCTTTGAAAGGTCTCCTGTAAGCCTCACTGGTTCTGGATGTAGAAGGTTTATTTTGACCAGTGTTAGAATTAGTTTGATGAACCACAGGTGAAGTTTTACCCAATGTTAATTGAATTTTAGGAGTGTAGTGCATATCAATGTTTTCTTGAAAATTCTTTCCAAGTTTGTTAGCAAATGTCTCCTTTTTGGCTTGCTTTATAGTTTTGAAATCTCCATAAAGCATCTTTTCAAGTTATCATTTGATTCATATAAATTAGGTTCAGTTAAAATACAATTGTCCCGATTGTTGACAACGTTTTTGTTGATTTTAGGTTTATTAAACAATTCTTCTGAAACAATACAATCAATTTTGTTGTTTTCTGAACATTCGTCAGAATAAAACTCTTCATCTGAAGATGTGTTATCCTTACTTGACGATTCATCAAGAAAGGATAGATCAATGTCGACTGGCCCGTTGACAAATGTCCCGTTAACTGGTGATGGAATGGCATTAGTATCTAAACCTATGTCATTTACTTGTCGTACAACCGATTCATAATGTTCCACCACGAAACGAGAGTTTTTCAATTTCTCAATTTTTCCACTTAACTTCAGAATTTCATTATGATGTTTGGCTATTTCGACTTTCTTTTTCTCTAACTCTTTGTAGGAAACATATAAATGAAATTGTTGTTCACATATTTTTATTGAAAAATCATGTTTGTCTTTTCTGAGATTTTCAATTGATTCTTTAAAACGTTTTTCATTTTCTTTATAGCTTAGAGCTGCACTACGTAGAGGTTCGAGTTGAGCGTGAATTTTATCAATGTCACCTTTTAGTTTTAAACAATTATTACAGGGAATAAAAATAAAATAATTAGAATCTACCTCAGTTGATGAACATGATACTTCTCCAATAGCCATCAAAACAAATGCTGATCCCTGTTGTTCTGCAGCAGCAACTGATTCCCTCTCTTCAGCTTTAATCATCTCTATGATTTCTGCCATCAAACCCATCTGAGTGTGTGCAACAATGGCATCTTCAAGATGAACTCCCCAGTCGTAACTATCGTCTTGTTGAGCTACTAGTGCATTAGATGAAGTTCCTTGATTTTCACTTCGGTTGTTGCCGAAGCTCTGTTTGTTGTAATTCTGGTTGCTTCCTGAACTTGGTTGAGTGAAACCGTCTTTCTGACACTCTCGTGCAAAGTGTCCAAAACTCAGGCATTTGTAACACTTAGCCTTTGATTTATCAAAACTAATTTTAGCATTAGAATGCCCACCGATAAACTTTCTGCCGGTTCTATTCAGAAACCGTTTAGCCCTTCTCAAGATCATGGCCATATTTCACTGAATATCCATATCTTCCATCTCATCTGGATCCACCTGATTGAAATCTTCTTCAATTGTTTTTGGATCAGTTAATTTGCCACCAATGAAGTTTTCATATGCCAACATGCATGATGAAAACAATGCTACATGATCTTCTGCAATCTTTGCAAAAGCAGGTGTCGGTGTAGATGTCGCACTTCTTGTATGGTGTGAATTTGAACTTGTAGCAGCAAAACAGGTATGACTATTGCAGCCATTACCTTTTTCTTGTGTAGGATTCCCTGAGAACAAAGCAATACCTGGTCTTGTGGTTTTTGATGTGGAAGAGGCTCCAAAATACATTGACGGTTCTTGCACTAATGGTCTGCTAGTGGTTTCTTTCTTTCTTAAATTCATGTCACATGCTTGGATTTTACCTATTACCTCATCAATGGTCATTTCAAAGAATTTAGAGTTTTCTCTTAAAAGAGTTGTGTACATGTCAAATTTGGGGGGTAATGCATCAAGAAAATTTTCAACTAGTTCATCATCTGGATATTTTAAGTCATAACACTTCAGTTCAGTCTGAAGATGATAGAATCTATAGATAAGTTCATCAATGGATTCATTTTCAAGATATCTGAAACATTCATATTGTTTTCTTAACAATTCCTTTTACTTTTCTTAACATCATTGTTACCCTCAAACCGTTTTTCCAAAGCCTTCCACAAGTCTTTAGAGGAATATATCCTCTGAAACTGTGAAATATATCTCTTGTTAGTGCTATGGTTAAAGAACCATGTGCCATCTTTTCTAGATCATATGCTTTCTTTTCTTCAACATCAAGTCTAGAGATTGGTTTGGGTTTAGTTTCACCAAGGAATTCATGGGTTGGATGTTTATAACCTTTTAAAATAGGTATCCACATGTTTGAATCTGTGTATGAAACATATTCCTCAAATCTAGGTTTCCAGTTGGAATAATCATTCACATTTATTAATTTTGGGGGTTTCTGTGGAGTGCCTATTTCGTTGTCATAATTCAACAGGCTACTAAGATTTTGAAGGTTTGCCATTGTGTAAGACTCAGAAACCAGAAGTTCAAACTTGGGCATTTGGCTATAAGTACGTATGAAGCAGTAAGGTCTTGCGTACAAGATGATAATTCACATGAACAAATAAATACGCAGTACTGACAAATACGCACAAGAGACTAATGACACATTTATGATGGCATGTATGCAAGGAATTTTGATAAGAATACAAGTATACAGGATCACAAGTACACAAGGTTCAAATACGCATGAACTTAAGTACGCAAGAATTATGACAAGTGCGCAAGAATTGTTAAGTACGCAGGAATTGTGACAAGTACGCAGGAAACAGAAAGATGGTTTTTGACAACTGTCTGATCAAAAGATGATCTGACCAAGTTGTAGTGTATGAACAATGTGATTTGAACAAGTGACCAGACTGAGAAATAGACGAAAAAATGATGATTGTAACAACAAAACAAAAACAACACAATGATGGAATGGGATTCTTTCAAGATGAAAAAATGTGTGAAACAAGACTCAAGAATCACCAATGAAGATGAAAAACAGAAACACATATGGATGACATATGTTCCTAACATTCTCACAACACTCGGAAATAAGAGCAAATGCTCTGATACCACTTGTGGGACCCTCCGGGTGGGTGTTTCGGATTGATATCATGTGAGAACGTAGCCTAGTAAACAGGTGTGGAATGCCCGTTACTATGTGGAACAATATAAGAATGATTGTATGACAATCAACACGAGATGATACTAATAAATATATGGTCTATTGATTTCATAGTGTTTCAAACAAGTACAGATACAGATTGAATGACTTTTGGACTGATACAAAGCTTATCTGTTCGTACTTCTGTGTGCCAATACATTTGTGTGAAAATGAAACAGCTATATGCTATTTATAGACCTGGGCCATGCGCACTTAGTAAGTACGCATGACCATCCTTCATGCGTACTTGCTAAGTACGCATGACAATTGTACTTGGCAAATACACAGGAACTCATCCTTGCGTATTTGTTTAAAACAATCTCAAAACCATACAAGTTCAGACATAAACAAGACATATTACAACTCGATAAACAAAATACAACAAGTACTAAATACATACAAGACTTAAATAAATAATAATAAAAGCTGTAGCTCAACCCAGAGTGCCTGTCACAAAACATGCATCAACATGGCCCACTATTTTTATGGATGCATTTGTGTTTGCTCAAACATGTACTAATTGCCAAAAGATGGGTAGTATCACAAAGAGGAATGAGATGCCCATGCAACCAATCCTCGTTGTTGATATTTTTGATGTATGGGGAATTGATTTCATGGGCCCATTCCCAAATTCATTTGGCAATTTGTACATCTTGGTGGCCGTTAACTATGTATCAAAATGGGTCGAAGCAATTGCCATCAAGACCAATGATCATAGCGTGGTTTGCAAATTTGTACAATCAAATATTTTTTCTAGATTTGGGCTTCTCCGTGTGATCATAAGTGATGGGGGATCCCACTTTAAGAATTTTCATTTTGGAAAACTTCTAAAACGCTATGGTGTAGATCACCGGATTGCCACACCTTACCATCCACAAACAAGTGGACAAGCGGAAGTGTCCAATAGGCAAATCAAAGAAATTTTGTAGAAAACAGTACGGTCTGACCGCAAGGATTGGTCAAACAAACTAAATGATGCCTTGTGGGCCTACCGTACTGCTTACAAAACACCTATTGGCACTACTCCATACCGGTTGGTCTATGGGAATGGATGTCACATACTTGTGGAATTGTCTCATCGAGCATTATGGGCTATTAAAAATGTGAATCTTGATTATGATGCTGCAGGTAAGCAAAGATAGTTGTGCTTGAGTGAGTTGGAAGAACTAAGGGATGATGCATATGAGAGCGCCTCGGCCTACAAGGATAAGATGAATAAGGTGCACGTTGCAAAGATCCTGTTGTAAACCTTTGTAATTGGGCAAAAGGTGTGGTATTCAACTCAAGGTTGAATCTCTTCCCTGGTAAGTTAAAGAGCAAATGGGCAGGTCCTTACTTGGTGACCAGAGTGGGTCACTCGGATGATATTGAGATAGAGGACTTTGAGGAACATTTGAGTAAAACAGTAAATGGCCATCGGCTAAAGCCGTACTTAGAGCCTAATGACATCAATGGTCCGGACAAGAAGGTTGAGGTGTTGTTAATGAGCACTCTAAAAGATAGAGACATGTAACCAATCTAAGGTACACCGCGTCTGGATGGAGACGTTAAACTTAGTGCTCTTAGGAGGCAACCTAAGTTTTACGTTATGTCTAGTTTGTTTTAATGTTTGAACGTTGTGGGTGTGTTCCCTAGAAACCCTCACGAGACTAAACTCGTCCACTCGGGCTACCGAGGGGTTTAAAAGGCTTGATGCATGTGCTAAATGCATCCGTGATGCCTACAAAAGTGAGTTAGTATTTTTACTGCTTTGTTTCTTTGTTTTTGGTGCATTTGACCAAGTGTGGGGAAGCCTTTGAAGTGTTTTGGGGCTCATCTATGTGCCATTGAGGACAATGCACAAGTTCTTGGGGGTAGAGAACCATTTGTAGAGTTTTGTAATTTTTGACATTTCGGTATGTTTTTGTAGTTTTTTCAATATTTTGTAGTTTTTCGTGTCGATTTTGGCAAGGAAAATGGTGGGGAATCGCATTCCAGGTATGTAAGAACATAATTCATGAGTTGGAACAAGTTTTGGGAAAAGTTGGAAAATTTTGATTTTTAGAGGTTGAAAATTTTCTAAGGTAAAAATTAATTTTATAACTTATCTTTCTGTCACCGAGGGGTCTTCGCGCCACGCGAAGATCCCAGCCTCAATCTTCTCGGCATGCGAAGATTTTGTGGTCCGACAGCACTTCCAGATCTTCGCGTCGCAAAGATCTGACTTCCTTTGTTCGCAACACGCGAGAGAGTTGTTATCTGGTAGTGAAGCCAGACGCGAAGACACCTCCCCATGTTCTCGCGACAAGCGAAAAAAAATATTTGTTTTATTTGTGTGGGTCCATTTTGTCTTTTATTTTATTTGAGTCTTATCATTGAGTCGATATGATGCTTGTTGATGTGCTTTGTGCTTAATTTTGTAGATTTGGAATTGCGTGCCCATACTCAATCTCCATTCGGGTGATGACTTCCGATTTCGCTTGATTCTTATTCATGGCTACCTGCTTGCATATGTGGAGCACGATCACGAATGAAATGCTTTACGATCGCATATCCAGCTAAGTTATTTAATTTTGTATATGTCTTTTAGTTTTTGTTTCTCTTCCAACATTGAGGGCAATGTAGTATTTAAGTGTGGGGAGGGAGACTTTCGTCTAAGTTGTCATTGAGTCCGTATAGTTTAAAATTTTTGAAAATCCATAAAAAAAAAATTCAAAAATGTCCCTGGATTAGAATCTGTGCAGTTATATGATAAATGATAGGTACAATTGAAACTATGCTTGTGTGTGATTAAATTGAATAATAAATAGAAAACACGTCTGATTTGTAATGTTTTGGTAGGCCAAACCGATCTAAAGACCTTAAATATCCTGATATAGTATCTAGGTTTAATTGATAATTATTTCAGGATGTCTTGTGGGTTCTCATCTTAGGGGTGTCGGCAAGGTCGAAACTGTCAATATAGGGTGATAGGTACCACTATAAGCAAAAATTTATAAGTTTTTGAAATTCTTGGCACAACACTTTCTTTATATGAAAATAAATTCAAAAGTTGGTGGTGCCCGCAATCCATAATCCATCTTGCATGAGCTTAATTAAATCAATTGAAAGCTTGAGTTTCGCCTACGTGTTTCCCTTTGTGATGGTGACTTGGAGGATACACCCATGGGCGGGACTTAGGTGATCAATAATTTTGGATGACTAAGTTAGGTTTAAGTGTTTCCGTTCGGGATGGAAACTTGAAGGATACACCCCTATTCCGAAGCTTACGAATTTCATTGCTTAAGAACTGCAACCTACGTGTCATATATCGTGTTCCAGCGTGATTAAAACACCACTGGGTTAGGTTCATTAATAAAATAATAATAAAAACTAAAAACATGCATCCATCGATCCATAATTCCATAATTTTCAAAAACTTGTAAATTAGTGTATATAGTGTTGGGAAATCTATATGTTTAACCCGTGCCTAAACATGACCTTGAGACGGAATTAGACTAAGTTGTAGTGTGACATCCAACAATTTCAGGTTAACTTCGTTAACACAAACATCGTTATCTCAAACATTGTTCATACAAACTCAGTCATCTTAGTTAGTCACACATACATTGCATTTAATTAGGTTAATTAAATGTGTCAATTAATACACACAACGGTAATTCGTAGAATGAATTACCGGATCACACTTAAGTCTAACCCGGAACGTTGGTGATTAATCAAGAATAATATTACAAACAATTAATAGTTTATAATTAATATAAATTATGTGATTTTACGTGTTATGTGACTTTACGTGAATTATGCAAATTTTCTTGATATCGCGCATGTTTATCCAATACTGATTGTGTTAATTATTTTTATAGAAGTTGGAGTTTTTATAAAAATAATAGTTAAGGAATTTAATTATTATTAGTGTTAATTGTCGCGACCCCAAACCCTCACCCCTTTGAGTCGAGACCAAGAACACACCCAAACACACCTCTTTTGATCTTCAATCTTGCAATTGGAAGTGGATTCGAGCTAGTCTAGGCGTTTCTAACACTCACACATAAGTTATTTCATCGAATTCCGTTACTTTTTTTATTATAAAAGTTGTGATTAAAACCCTAGTTCTTCCAAACATGAGTTTTTGAAATAATGTTGATGAATTGATTATTTAATTGATGTTGTTGCAACTATTTGATGAGTATATTGATATTTAGAAAACCCTAGTTTCATATGATTTGTAACTTGGCTAAAGTAGAGACTTTTGGATTATGTGATGTTGTAGGATTGCATGCTAGATGTGAATGATGATTGTTATGATTGTAATTATGCTAGTTAAGTAGTTTACAATTGAATAGATGCGTTGAATCTTGTTAACAAAGCTAGAAATGGTAGACTTTCCTAAAGAGGAAACTTTGTTGAAAGGTGCTTGTTGAATGTGAGTTACTTTTACATGCATGAGGTTATTGTATGATGCTAGCATGTTATTATGGACGTATTAAAGTTTGTTAAAGTGTTGTTTTGTTCAAATCGTATGCATAGATCATAAGTTACTAAAAGTAGAAACTTTTAGAATTTGAAACTTGATGTCTAGACCTAAGGTGTATGTTGTGATGATCCTTCATGCATTAATATGTGTAGATAAACATGTCATGATCATGCAAACGTGTCATAGATGATGTAATCTATTGAAACCAAACTTGTGTTCATATATTGTTAAAAGTAGGAACTTTGTTGAACGTGCATTATGTAGACATAACTTGCCATGCTAAGTTAGTTGTGACATGTGTAACATGAAACTTGAATTATTTGTATGCTATGTGTGTTAGTATTCAAACCAAACATTAAATCACTAAACGGGTCACCAACGGGTCGTCGGGTCAAACTTGGTCAAACTATTAAATGTTTTTTTCTAAAACACTTAAAACAATGGGATTGTTTGGATACTTAGGGTTCATGTCAACTTACACAAACACACACTTATAAACCGATGTTTATAGGTGGCGGTTAGTAGTCAAGCAGTTTTAATTAGCTTTCATCTGCAAACAATCTAAGGTGAGTTTTCACAGCCCCTTTTCTATGTTTTAAACTTGGGGGAGAAAACATGAACGCAAACAGTAGATCTGACATTTCTTTTATATCACTTGTTGTACTAAGCACAAACATATCATGCAAGTCCTTACATATCGAACCGTTTAATATATGGAATAGCGAGGTAATCTTGAGTAGTACTACTAGGCATGACAAGCCCCACCCGTGTTAGTCGCGCTAACACGATGGGAAGTCGAACATGTGTAATATTGACCTAACATCTTACCGTGGATCCTCCTCAGATGGGAATCACACGATGGGAATCTCAATCACAACCTCCTCCTCAGATGACTCGTGCACAGGAACCTGTGGATCCGGTCCTGTGTCTCTACCGCTCCTCGAAGTGATGGCCTTCACATGAGCATTGGGATTGGGCTCAGTGTTGCTAGGCAGGCCACCTGGCAGTCTCTCAGAAAGAAGCTTCGCGATCTGCCCGACCTGGTTCTCTATGGTCTGGATCGAAGCTTTCTGATTCCTCAACTCAGTCTCATGCGTGTGGAAACGCTCCTCCATGTACCGGTTCTGCTTCTCTGCCAACTGATTTTGACTCTCTGAGTTGGCAAGTAGCCGTGCAACCATGTCCTACAAACAGGATTTACCCTCAGGTGCGGGTGGTGGACCGTTGCTAGAACCTTGGCCTTGAAACTGGCCCTGCTGAGGTCGAAACTGGGAACTCTGTCCCTGAGACTGGTGGGACTGATGCTGGAATGGGGGGCGCTGAGTGAATCCGGGTGGTTACTGGTTGTTGTTACCAGACTTCCAACTGAAATTCGGGTGATTCCTCCACCCCGGATTATATGTGTTGCTGTAGGGATTATTCTGGGGGCGATTCTGGTTGGACATGAACTCAACCTGCTCGTGGGTCCCCTGATCCCCAACCTGACAAGCACTGAAGGGATGTGCCCCACCACAAAACTCACACAAGGACTGGGCCTTGTGGACGTGCATCTGATCAATCTTGGTGGAAAGTGCTTCCACCTGGGCAGCTAAAGAGGTAATTCCATCCACTTGATGGACACCCTGCCTCTGAGTTATCGCTCGAGAAGTATGCTGAGTGTAGCTCTTCGCTGCCACCTTTTCTAGCAAGTCATACGCCTCCTGGGGTGTCTTTGTTCCAATATATCCACCCGCGTATGCATCAATCAGCTGCTTCCCGGTCATCTCCAGACCATTGTAAAAGGTCTCACACTGCTGCCACTTCAACAATCCATGGTGGGGAACCTTTCTCATCAGTTCCTTGAATCTCTCCCATGCCTCATAGATCGTCTCTCCGTCGTCCTGCTGGAAAGAAAGAATCCTAGCCCTCAACTTTGATGTTTTCTCCGGAGGGAAGTACTTTTCTAAGAATTTAGCAGCCATCTGGTCCCAAGTACTAATGGACCTAGGGGGAAGTGACAGTAACCAAGCCTTGGCTCGATCCCGTAAGGAAAACGGAAACAACCAGAGCCGATCGTCGGTAGCGTCACGAATTTTGAAAGTGGCGCAAATCTCTAAGAAACTGGCCAAATGAGTATTAGGATCCTCGTGATCCTTGCCGTCGAACTGACACATGTTCTGCACCATCTGTATAATGCTGGATTTGATCTCGAACTGATGTGCTCCAACCGTCGGCCTATTGATGCTCGACTCCAAACCCTCAAGTGTCGGTTTGCCAAAATCCGAAAGCGTCCGACCCGCATCCTTGTTCGCCATCTCCTCTACCTCGTCAACAACAACCTTGTCAAACTCGAGTAACCGGGCCACAAATCGGGAACGGGCTCGCAATCTCCGATGAAGATCATGCTCTGGCTCGGAAGACGGCTCAGGAACCTCCTCGACGGGAGTTGAGAACATACACGATCTGCACGACAAGTTAGATTTAAATACGCGAACCTAGGACAAGGGAAACACAAGTTAGACAAAAACAAGTATAAAACAAAAAAATAAAATAAAAAAATAAAATAAAAATAAAATAAATAAAAAAAATTGAAAATAAAAGTAAAGTAAATAAAAAATAAAATGGGATAAAAACCAAGATATATATATATATATATATATATATATATATATACAAATGAAGCTAAAAATAAAATAACAAATAAAATGCGAAAAATATCTATACACACAAAATTGCAAATAACAACAAGAAAAGCACGATATTCACAAAAATATATATACTAAATGACTAAAAATTAATTCCAATCGTTCTCGCAAAACCGTGTCCCCGGAAACGGCGCCAAAAACTTGATGCGTGTAAACTAAATATATATTTTTATAAGTATTTTACACAATTAGTTTTAAAAAGGGTTTTCACCAAATACTAATCACACACACCGGGCAGTGTACCCGTCGGATAGCAATATAGTAAAGGTAAGAACCGGATATCAATCCGTGGACACGGTGGGATGCGATAATAAACCGGGACTAAGATTCAATCAAGTATGGATGAAAGATGTTTAAGTTGATTTTTAACTAAACTAATATGTGAGAATATAAAACTAGACTAAAGTCACAAATCAAACAATCAAGGAGAAAATATCACTTCGGTGTCGAATCCATTTAGAATACATTCAATACATTCATAGAAATATGGCAAATACACGATACATAAATTGACTAAATTCTCGTCAAAGATATCTAATCAAATGACTATTCGGAAAGCTAGCATGAATTACACAAACCAACCACCTAAAGTCATACAATGAGGCTCACGTGTTTAATAATCATGTCAATGTTTATAAAGATTGAACTAGCTTCCGATTAAGGTACACTAATCCAACAACTAGTTGAAAAGATAATATGAACAACACACTATCCACCTCAAGTTGATTAATTTAGACAACAATATGCATTTTTTTAACATACAATGTTCATATGAAGATTATATCAATTAGGAGGATGTGTCAACAATTCCTAGATAAACACAATACTAATTATGACACATCATAACAAATACTTTGTCTTTCCAAACATAAGCATAAGGTTACACATACAAATATAATGATTCATAAACAAGACTTCATTCACCATTCCTAGTCAAATGCCATAAACTAGTATAATTACATACACCAATCCATGAATATGAGCATAAATCATAAGTTTTCCAACATAATATGACATACACAAATACATGTCTTGTAAACAACTCAAAATACTTGAATACATAATTTCATCAAAGACTTATCATACGGTTATCATAACATTAACACAATAATTGCCAATAATCCATGAATGTTGTCAAATGTATCTAAACTTCATTTAAACCAAAGTGAACAGGAGTTTTAGCTCATCATGAGCATCAAAATTACAAATAAGCAGGGAAAAATAATGAGAAACATGATATGAAAACAAGAATCAAACCACTCCTCCAAGCCTAGATGTTGTTGTTGATGTATGGTGATCCTCTTGATGTTGTATCCTCTCCAAGAATCTTGAAATATGGCTGGAACAAAGAAAACTCGAGCTGGAACAGTAGGTTTCTTCCCTGGGTTGCTGAATGTCTGAATGAGAATTAAGTTCTGTTTAAGTAGAAAAGGGGAGGCACGACCGTGCCAGGAGAGAAGGCACGACCGTGCCTAAGACATGGGCGCGGTCGTGTCTAGGTCTTGGCGCGACCGTGTGACAGAGGTTTGACCGATCCGTAGCTTCCATTGGGTACCACTGATCGAGGACGTACGACTGTTCAGACTCACGAGATGACACGCGACCGTGGGCGGCCAAGGCATGGTTGTGCCCACGACCGTGCCAAATAGGGGCACGACCGTGCCTCCATCACAGAAACCCTAAAACTTCACTTGTTTATCCTGGAATCTTCTTGTTTATTGACCAAGCTTCACAAAAACCTACAAAACAGGAAATGAAGCAAATAAGTGTCTAAACGTTGACAATAACCAAGAATTGATCATTAAATGAACGAAGTTTTGTGCCAAAAAGATGTGTAAATACTAACACATCACATGCATACATTGGTGTTTCATTTATTTTTCAAACACAGGATTTATTTATTTACTTATTTGGATTTGTATGTTTTGGGCGCAATTGTTTTTTGCGCATGCATTTCATTAAACCTTTTCGCTTCCGCATTACGCATTTACTCAGTGTTTTCATTTTAGAGTGTTGCATCGTGACTATGAGCAATACTAGTGTTTTTCTTAAATTCATATAGAGTCGTTCAACGTAACTAATGACTGAGATCCTGGTACGTCACGCTCCTAACGGTAAAACTCCGTTAGTGGATTTTGGGGGTGTGACAGATTGGTATCAGAGGCATTGGTTATAGAGAACTAAGAAATGGATACTAGACTATAACCACACACATCCATTAGTTACACAGCACTTACACTCATACATGACACTCACTCATCCCGTTACTGGAAATGTCGATACCACCCAATTCACCTGCATCCCCAGTCGTTCAGGAGCATGATGTTCCTACCGTACCTTTGCTAGAGCCAAGGCGACGTCGGCTCAACCCGATCAACAACACTGTGGGGTATGATGAGCTTTTTGATGTGCGTGTCAAAGGCAACACGCAGGACTGGTATTGGTATCCTGACAGGATCAAGAGCTGGATCCGCGAGGAGGAGGTCCCACCTCCACTGACCACTGACATTGCTTCTTCTTCATCTTCTGCAAGAGCTTTGCCACCATTGCAATACCCCTATGAGCAGGTGTTAGCTGCCTTTGTAGCTAGGATGGACTGGGAGATCCGGAACATGAGGGACGCAGCGGGATAGATTACTGGCATATTAGAGCGAGAGATTCTGATGAACGAGATGATCGCCAAACTGACTTCAGAATTAGCAGTCATTGATAAGGTTCATGAGAACTTGGCAAATTCATGCGTGGATATGGAAGACCGGCTAAACAATGCAGAATGGAACCTAGATATACTCCACACCACGATTGAGCAAGTGGAGGCACGACTTGCAGCTGCAGAAGCAGTAGGAGTTGCACCAGATGATGCACCCGTAGGAGATCCGGCCGAGGACGAGGATGCGGCATCTGATGTTACATCAGCTAGCAGTGGCATTTGATCTCTTATCTGCATTACTTATTTCTGTCTTTTCTTTTGAACCTAGATTGGCAGGGTTGTTCCCATCCAATAGATGTTTCTCGATTTTGATGTTTGATTGAATTTACTTTGTAGCCTTTACAATTTATTTTATCAAGGATTATTATTAATGAAATGTTAGATGTTGTGGTTTAAATTTCTTTTGTTTACTTGTACTTGTATGATGATAAAATGCGATGTATTTTTCTCATTATTGTATGTTGTGAATGTAAAGATAATGTCTGGACATGGAAACGGACATGGTGGACGCGCCGGTGGACGTGGCGGTCGCGGAAATGTCAACATGACTGCAGCCGAGCTCATGGCACTCATAAACAAGTTTGTGGCTGAAGCTGTAGCAGCTAGCCAAGCCGCTGCTAATGCCGGAGGTAAATCAATAAATTATCGACTCTAGTGAGTCATCATTCATTCTAAACTAAAATTCAAATCTAGTAATTCTTAAACTCATTCTTGTTTACAATCCATGCCAGCACAACAACCAACAGGCCTGTACTTTTAAAGCTTTTATGGATTGCAAGCCCCAGTCGTTCAGTGGAGCTGAAGGGGCTGTTGGCTTACTCCGCTGGATGGAGAAATCTGAATCCCCTTTGCAATGTGCAATTGTCCGCCGAGCAACCAGGTGAAGGTTGCATCTGGCACACTTGAGGGTCCGACCCTTACCTGGTGGAACTCCCAGGTGCAAATGCTAACTCTTGAAATGGAAAATGCATTGCCATGGGACGAATTTAAAACTATGTTGCGGGAGGAGTATTGTCCCCGTGATGAAGTACAGAAACTTGAGGACGAATTCTAGAACCTCAAGATGGTGGGGTCTGAAAGTGAAGCCTACACTACTCGCTCACATGAGCTAGCAAACCTATGTCCGCAAATGGTCACACCACCCTATAAGAGGATCGAGAAATTCATCGATGGTTTAGTTCCCTAAATTCAGAGCATGGTGTGACATCTTCCAATCCTACTACAATCCAGCAAACTATCAGGTTGGCTCACAGGCTAACCGATCAGGCAGTCGCTCAGGGCACCCTACCTCCTAGAGGGGCATTATCAAAGACAACCGACAATAAGCGAAAGTTTGACAATTCACACTCCAAAGCTTTCCAGTCAAACCCACCTCCTCAACAGCAACAGCAACAGCAACAACAACGTAAGCTTGAACCTTCCAAGAATTTTAATCAGTCTACCTCCTCTCAACAGAATCAAGGTTCGTATGCTGGTAAGTACCCGAAATGCAACAAATGTAATTTCCACCACAACGGGGCATGTGACCGATACCGTTGTCACCGGTGTGGAAAGATGGGTCATTCGGCCAAAGATTGTAGGGGAGAACTGCAGAACAAACAGACGCCACCTGGTGAAGCACCCAAAGGCTGTTTTGAGTGCGAGAAGGAAGGGCATTTTAGGAAAAACTGTCCTCAGCTGAAGAGAAATGGTAACGGTAATGGCAATGGTAACAAAAACCTGGGCGGGAACGGAAATGGTAACAACAACCAGGGCGGTAATGGCAATAACAACAATGGTGCTAAAGTCGAGCCTTCGTGATTAGCTCGGGGGAAGCTAGGAATGATCGGAATGTTGTTAACGGTATGTTTCCTTTAAACGGTCATTTTGCTTCTATACTTTTCGATACTGGCGCCGATAGAAGTTTTATATCTAGAAACTTTAGTAGTCGGTTAGAAACAAACCCAGCTTTACTAGAACATCATTATACCATAGAGATAGAATATGGTATGATAATCGAGGCAACCCACATCCTCAAGGGATGTAAATTAGGACTATCTAGTCACAAACTCGATATCGATCTCATGTCAGTTACACTTGGTGATTAATCAAAAATAACATTACAAACAATTAATAATTTATAATTAATATAAATTATGTGATTTTACATGTTATGTGACTTTACGTGAATTATGTGAATTTTCTTGATATCGCGCATGTTTATCAAA
The DNA here is from genome assembly GCA_023525975.1 of Smallanthus sonchifolius. Taxonomy (NCBI): domain Eukaryota; kingdom Viridiplantae; phylum Streptophyta; class Magnoliopsida; order Asterales; family Asteraceae; genus Smallanthus; species Smallanthus sonchifolius. Next base: position 35,375,515 of record CM042045.1, read on the forward strand.
TACTGATTGTGTTAATTATTTTTATAGAAGTTGGAGTTTTTATAAAAATAATAGTTAAGGGATTTAATTATTATTAGTGTTAATTGTTTGATAATAGCCTATAGACCTTTAGAAAGCCCATAACCCAACTTAAAAACCCAAGCATGCATTTGTGTATAAAAGGAAATTTATAAAAAATCAAAAGCCCTAACCCCACTCCCTTGAAGCCGTCGCGACCCCAAACCCCCACCCCTTAGAGCCGAGACCAAGAACACACCCAAACACACCTCTTTTGATCTTCAACATTGCAATTGGAAGTGGATTCGAGCTAGTCTAGCCATTTCTAACACTCACACGTAAGTTATTTCATCGAATTCCGTTGCTTTTTTATTATAAAAGTTGTGACTGAAACCCTAGTTCATCCAAACATGAGTTTTTGAAATAATGTTGATGAATTGATTATTTGATTGATGTTGTTGCAACTATTTGATGAGTATATTGATATTTAAAAAACCCTAGTTTCATATGATTTGTAACTTGGCTAAAGTAGAGACTTTTTGATTATTTGATGTTGTAGGATTGCATGCTAGATGTGAATGATGATTGTTATGATTGTAATTATGCTAGTTAAGTAGTTTACAATTGAATGGATGCTTTGAATCTTGTTAACAAAGCTAGAAATGGTAGACTTTCCTAAATAGGAAACTTTGTTGAATGTGAATTACTTTTACGTGCATGAGGTTATTGTATGATGCTAGCATGTTATTATGGACGTATTAAAGTTTGTAAAAGTGTTGTTTTGTACAAGTCGTATGCATAGATCATAAGTTACTAAAAGTAGAAACTTTTAGAATTTGAAACTTGATGTCTAGACCTAAGGTGTATGTTGTGATGATCCTTCATGCATTAATATGTGTAGATAAACATGTCATGATCATGCAAATGTGTTATAGATGATGTAATCTATTGAAACCAAACTTGTGTTCATATATTGTTAAAAGTAGGAACTTTGTTGAACGTGCATTGTGTAGACATAACTTGCCATGCTAAGTTAGTTGTGACATGTGTAGCATGAAACTTGAATTACTTGTATCCTATGTGTGTTAGTATTCAAACCAAACACTAAATCACTAAACGGGTCACCAACGGGTCGTCGGGTCAAACTGGGTCAAACTTGGTCAAACTATTAAATGTTTTCCTAAAACACTTAAAACAATGGGATTGTTTGGATACTTAGGGTTCATGTCAACTTACACAAACACACACTTATAAACCGATGTTTATAGGTGGCGGTTAGTAGTCAAGTATTTTTAATTAGCTTTCGTCTGCATGCATTCTAAGGTGACTTTTCACGGCCCTTTTCTATGTTTTAAACGTGGGGGAGAAAACATGAACGCAAACAGTAGATCTTACATTTCTTTTATATCACTTGTTGTACTAAACGCAAACATATCATGCAAGTCCTTACATATCGAACTGTTTAATATATGGAATAGCGAGGTAATCTTGAGTAGTAATACTGGGCAAGACAAGCCTCACCCGCGTTAGTCGCGCTAACACAACGGGAAGTCGAACGGGTGTAATATTGACCTAACATCTTACCATTGTTCATGATAGACATGGTAGAAGGCAAATCAAACACAAACAGTCAGCTTCGGTGTCAAAACGCTTTTGTAACTTGTTATTAGGCTAGCTACCTATTGATATAATTGTAATTGTTTATCTAGTATCTTTACTTACATTTGAAACCTGTGAACTCACCAACCTAGTGTTGACACATTTTAGCATGTTTTTCTCAGGTCGTTAAGGTACGAGCACGAGATAGGGCGTGCATACATTGGAGTTTCATTTATTTTTCAAACATAGTATTTATTTATTTACTATTTAGATTTGTATGTTTTGGGCGCAATTGTTTTTGGCGCATGCATTTCGTTAAACCTTTTCGCTTCCGCATTACGCATTTACTAAGTGTTTTCGTTTAACTGTGTTGTATCGTGACTATGAGCAATACTAGTGTTTTTCTTAAATTCATATAGAGTCATTCAACGTAACTAATGACTGAGATCCTGGTATGTCACGCTCCTAACGGTAAAACTCCGTTAGTGGATTTTATGGGTGTGACATGTAGCTTCCTGAATATGAGACCCATAAACAAACTGTTGATTGGTAATGAATAGGATAGTAGATCACAGAATCGGGGGCTCAATAGATTGTATGAGATTGTGAGAGCCAGTTCCAATTATGATTCCATTGCATAATTCTTTTTCGGGACGCAAAAGAGTAAGTGTGGGGATGTGATGTAGCGTTTAATAACCCTACTTTATATGTCGTTTTGTGCGGGTCTTAGTTGTTTTAGTATGTGTCTTTGTTCGGTTTTATGTGTGTTTGTGGTTATGTCTACTTCCCAGGTTTTGTGTGCTAAATGAGCGGATAACGGAAGCGAAACAGTCGGATGCGAAGCACGAGAGATTAAAAAGTTAAAAAGTCAATTTCCTGGATTTTGTGGTCTTCGCGACACGCGAAGATCTGGGCTTCAAAGTTCATGACACGCGAAGATTTCCAGAGGCGTGCCCGACTAGTTTGTTCTTCGCGCCACGCGAAGAACTAGGTTAGCATCTTCACGACTTTATCTCTATCAGCCCCCATTCCGATCTATCTTCGATACCAGCCGTTCCAGAGCTCCAAGAAGGCGATTTCCACCATAGTTCTTAATCTTCCATGGTTGTAAGTCCTAATACATTGAATTTGATTGTTGTTATGAGTATTAGTGGCTAAATCTCTTGTAGTCCTCTTTGGGTCTACGGTTTTGTGAACACTTTTGAATTCTTAAATGATTAGCTTTGGTTTGTAATCTTGATTGGCATGTTAAGCCATATGATTTCATTTATTGATTGAATGCTTTAAACTTCATTGATTGATTTCGGGTTTATTTACATCGGGGACAACCTGGGGTTTGATTATAGTTGGTTGATCATTGATGGTTGTGTGAGAATAAGTTTTACTTACAACGGTTCTCATATTATCACTGAATTCAATTGAACCGTATGATTATGTCTATGTAATTGCTTGCTAATTATCTTGAAGTAACTTGTGTTTGTATACCCGAACCCCGGAGAGGATTACCTCTCTCATTATTGTTTTAAACCCAAATCCAAATCAGTTATTATTGTTTTCTGTCTTTGAATATTGTAACAAAGTGACACTTTCCAAATACTCCTCGTGGATACGATACTCTACTTACCCTTACTAGTTAAGGTGTTTAAGGATTGTTTTTGACCGACCAAACGACATCGATCAGATGTTTTTTTGTATCAAAATTGAAATTGATGCTTGATTATGTTAAATCGGCGTTGATTGTACCTACCTGAGTGTTTGATTTGAGTAAAATTCATCATTTTGACCTTGTTCAATTTCTGATATGTGTTTGTATCGATAGGTGAACATGTTCAGGCGAACTTATTAAGTTCGCCTCTTGCAATTCTAAGCGAACTTATTAAGTTCGCCTAGGGGCACAGAAGTGTTTGGACTTGTAAATTTTTCAAGTGTTAATTTTTTTTTTTGTTTTTGTTTCTGGTTATTTTTTTAGTTATTTGTTTCTTAATTTTTTAGGTAACGTTGGTGTTATATGCTTGTGTTTACCATATGTGTGTGTTTACTGTGTGCTTGTATACTAATGTCGGTTGTCCAAAATTGTTAACAGATGGATCGTCGTGTTGAGTACAAACATAATCAGGTGGCTTTATTAGATCCAGGAATGTCTGAAGCGGTGAACTATCAAGGCATAATCAATTTTCTGAATAGATCAAGACTGCATTTGGCATTATTTGCAAATCCTTACATCAGTCTGCCTTTCATTCAACGGTTGTGGGCTACTGTACAATATGATACAACTGTGGATCCTAGTGTCTTAAGAGCTACTATAAACAATGCTGAAGTTGTAATATCTGTGGATACTATTAGAACAACCTTTGCTCTTGGAGGTGAAAATGATGATCCAATCAGTTTATCTGGTACTCTAATTATGAGATGCATTCAAAGAATGGGTTACCGTGGAAGAAAGAATGATACCCAAACTAGAAAAGGTGATCTAGTTGGACGGTGGAGGTATTTTATGCACGTTATTATCCAATTCTTGTCACCAAGGAAGGCTAGAACTGATGGATTGAAGTCCTCTTTACAAGCTGCTATGGTTGCTCTAACTCTGAATAAAAGGTTTAATTTTGCATTATATATATTCAGAGAGCTTGTCATGCAAATCACACCACCGGAAGGACAAGGGTTTCTTATGTACCCTAGGTTTATCCAAATGAATTTAAATCATCTGATTCCTAATCTACCTCAGCATCCACAACGTCTTACCTTGACACTGATGACCAAGAGAATCTTTACTGATTGTTACAAAGTTAAGCAATAGAATGTTAACCTGATTCCTGTTCCTACGCCTATATTTGGTCACATTATCAATCATGATTATGTAGAGCCTCCGAACAACAATTTGTTTCATCCTTAGGAATTGGATCCTAATCAAGAACAACCACAGCAACAAGCTCAAGTTCAAGCACAAATAGAACAACAACAACAAGTTCAAGCAGTACAACCTCAACCACAAGTACAACAACCACAAGTTCAACAAAAAGTACAATAACCTGTTCAACAGAAAAATGTTCAAGAAAATGATCTAGCTGATATTCATGCCAATCTTGAAGCTGATGTTCATGCCTATATTGAAGCTGATGTTGAAATGCATGAAAATCCAGACTTAGGTCTTAATATGGAATATTTTCAAGATGATATTGTACACATCCATTCATGAAGCAGAAGGGAATGTGGTTGATACTAGTACAAGTTCTTCTGATGTACCTGATGCTGATGAACCTGATTCTCATTCTTCAAGAGATTTTAGCTCAGGACATTATGAAAGATTGGCTCAATTTCCTTTGGCTAATGCTGGTAAAAGAGTGAAATCCCAGGCCAAGAAACCAAGACGTAAGTCCGCACGGGATCCTCCTCTTAGTGTAGCTCTTGGAAAAAGAACATTACTAGATGAATCTTCTGATTCTCATGACTACTTTGCTCCTGCTCCTAAGTCACATAAGCTTATTGTCACACCCCCAAATTTATTTACTTACTGAATAAATAAATAAATTAAGGTTGCAACGATTGGTAACATTACACAACAGCGGAAGTTAAAGTAAAGACTTCTGAATATTGAACACCATTACAAATACTATAATAAACTTGTACATTGTCCTAGAACCATGTATAGGTGAAAGCCATCTTGAGGTTTGACGATCATACTCCTTCGGCTTCTAGGGTTTAATCCAAAAGGCTAACCTATTCCAACCATGCCATGACTATGAATTACCTGAAAAACATACTTAAAAATGTCAACACAAAGGTTGGTGAGTTCACAGGTTTGATTGTTGCAATGTAAAGTGATTTTCCTTGAAAACATTGATATTGTGTACATGGCCATGATACGAAACTGTTTTCCTTGAAAACATTTAAAATATGTACACGGGTTTAATGTAAGGTTGTTTTCCTCGAAAACATGTGATGACTTCATAGTCATAAAACGAGTAGTTTTCCCAATGAAAACATGTGATGACTTCATAGTCATAAAACGAGTAGTTTTTCCAATGAAAACATGTGATGACTTCATAGTCATAAAATGAGTAGTTTTCCCAATGAAAACATGTGATGACTTCATAGTCATAAAACGAGTAGTTTTCCCAATGAAAACATGTGATGACGTCATAGTCATAAAATAAGTCGTTTTTCCTTAAAACATTGATAATGTGTACATGGCCATAATATGAAACTGTTTTCCTTGAAAACATTGATAAAAACATTTCCACGTAAACGAATGGCAAAACCATTGGTGTATAAGTGATTGGCAGATCCATCTGCACGAAAACGTTTCAATGAATATGATAAACAAAACAAGTAATGTTGACCCATTTGTAGACTAGCTAGGAATACAAATAATATGTACATACATGAGGCATAACCAAACCATGAGACAGGTGTTTTGCCCCTCGCTCATACCTCACGAGCAATGTTTGAACACTATGCGGTCATTTGGCCAGAGGGACCCATGGTTAGCGCGACTAACAATGACCGGGGGTGTCAATCCCAATAGTACTATCCATAGAATCCCAGGCTATCCTTAGCTAATGGTTATAAAATATGATGGTCAGGGGGCTTTACGAGCTCCAAACGTGTTCACTCATGCAAACATAAAGGTCGGGTCTTGTTTTCTTGTTACCATATGAAAATGTTTATAAGTATGTGTTCCATGTTTTTTAAGATGTATCAAGTAATGATGTTTCGTGTGTTCAAACGTGTTATGGAAGTATGTTTCTCCCCCGATGTTTCTAAAACATTAAAAGTTAAAAGGGGACAGTGAACTCACCTCAATTCCGATAAATGCGATCACAAGCTCAACTGACAACAAGTGAGCGCAACGATCCTAAACGGTTCCTATTGTTCAAACAAGTGTTGTCAATATCAACAACAATATAACTAGGATCGTGCCCTAACATTATGGTTTCAAATCTAAACCCAACCCATGTTGAGGACATCTAAGTTGTAGAAACCAAATTCTTTATTTTTAACGAAAATTGGGTAGAGTCCCGTTTGTTTTTGGCTAAACCCGACAATATCCAATTGTCCAATTACAACACCAACTTACACCAATAATCCAATAAACCGCACTTTAGATCCTAATACTAAAGTCATACTTCAATTCGACAATTATTTGAAAAATATATAAAAACTATATCATTATAATACAATTTAACGTGCCCGAAAAACGTTCTCAAAAGACGTCCCCGACAAAATTTATAGGTCCCGTGCTACTACCTGACAATAGATATATAAGTGTTTCGGGTCATACCTTAGCCTACAAGCCGTTCTAAGCGGTTTTGTACGAAAAGCTGAGCACGACGCGAGAAGAAACTTGTTTCGCTCATAACTTGATCATACGAACTCCGATTGAGGTGATTCAAGCGGCCATGAACTCGTCTCGCCAAGCCCCACCAGTGCCACCGGTCTCCGCCGCCAGCCGCCGCCGTCGCCGGAAAACCGGACAGTTGCCGGATTTGGTGGTTTTGGCCGGAAAGCTTCACTTTTTCGACCCAAACTTCTTCGTATGCGTAGATCCGACCTTTAGGAACTCTTTTCTAGCAAAAGCCCCATTTGTCGAGGTCGCCGGAAAAGTGTTTTTGGCCGGAATCTCCACCACCGTCGCGATCTAGTGCAAACCACCACCACCATCGGACTCGGGACGTCGAGATCTATCAGATGAGGTGGTGCACTTGCCGCCACTCGCCGAACCGCTGTGATCCGCCGCTGTGCGCCGCCGCCTCCTGATGCTGTCGCTGCGCCACCGTGCGCCGCTGCTCTCCGCCGTTGTTCTTCCGTTCATGCTCGCCGGAGGAGGCCGCTGAAAGGTGGCCGACCCCCCCCCTTCCTTTTTCTCGTTCTCTCTCTGAACACACACACACAAGTGTGTGTGTTTGTTGTGCAAATGAGGAAAAAGATGAGAAGATTTTATATATATATCTAGCGTTTTAAGTGGGTAGGCTACCTACCAGTAACGCGTGTCAAACCCAAAATATCGTCATGCATTTTGTTCCCGATTAATATTTGTCGTTCATAATATAAATATTAATACTAAAATAAATATTCAAATAATTTATTTTGTTAGCTTATTACCGGAGAATATTCGAGTCGGTATGAGCTGACAACGCGTGTGTGAGTCTGTTCGTCGGATTTATCGTTTCACTCTCCGGTTATTAATAACATTTTTATTATAAACAAATATTTATAATATTTGTCGTATCGGTAATAACCGTACCGCTATCGTTAGTTTTACGAGGATCTAACGTAGTTTAACATTCGTATACACGTACTACACGTGTATTTATCCGAACAGTCTTTTCAAATGAATATTAATACTTAATATCAATAATTCATTAATTCATTTAATCGTTCTGTCGAATACCCGGTAAAAACCGTTGTTTAACACGTTTAACGTTTAGAATTTCTGAACCTCGTACGTTCTTATATCTTTTCTTAAATTCTCAGAATCACATAACGAGTCATTAAATGAAATCGTGTGACTAATATGATATTCGGATTGTGTAAATTTGGATTTCTAACGGGCTTGGATCCTTACCGGGCCTCAAATGGACTTGACTTCCTATTGGGCCTAGTTAGGTTTTAGCCCAACAACTGGGTTTTGGATTCTGAAATTTTACAGGTGTCACATTCTCCCATCCATAAAGAAATTTCATCCTCGAAATTTGATATTAACACATGGATTAGGATTTCGTATCCTTTTCCATTTTTGGATTCTTACGAAGAATGTCAACTCATTCCAAATAGCAGTTGGTATACGAAGATAAGGTGGATATCTCACCAATTAACGATATTGGATGTGTACGGATTTGAGATATTCTCTTATCATGTAACAGTATAACGTTACTGTTGAGTATACCTTAAATTCGAATGAGTAGATTTAGGAATTTTCTTTGAATATATCGTCAAGGGAACGGCGTTGGCTATACCCTGAAGTGATAAACTCATTACTAGAGTCCCATGAATAACGGGATTACAATCAGTGGGGTCACTTTCATGTAATGAGTAAGTCATCAAGAGAATTGCCTGGTCGATGTGAATTATAATAATGAGTTTTCACTAACCAAGTGAACAACTCACACACCAAAATAAACAATCAAGGATCAGATGACGAAGCATTTCATTATGTGATCATTCTCATCAGAGTGGAACTGTATGATCATTATCATTCATAATGAAAGACAAAAGTGCGTTCATGCACACGTATTTCTGAAAGTATATATAGGTACATACTTCATTATTCATATTCGGGTTTTCTCTCCAGAAAACCAAATCGTGCTAGGATCTAAAAGAAAATTATCACGCGTTTGGTAAAGATAGGTCAGATTCTTTAATGAGATGTCCATGTGTTAGTCCAAATCAGGTAATCGACCGTTCATCGCGGCGGGTCAACATCTTGGTGCATTCAATCTTCTAGAATGAAAGATTTTAATTTTGACATTTTGTCCGTCAAATCAGTATGTAGGTTAAACTGATTCAATTGAGTTCAAGACAATAATGTCAGTATATACAATTTCTCAGAAAGGAGCTGGAATGGTTTAATGGAACGTCAGTAGTTGTCTAGTTAACGAATTAAACAACTATGATATGGGATAAAATTTTACGGAGACGTGATCTCCTGAGATTGATCCTAGTTTTTTATCAAATTCCATTACTGATAACATCATCACGTATGTTATCCGTAATTTGATTTAGATTGAAATCTAAACGAAACGGATATCGATTAACAAACTCGCCACAATAAATTCTCGTAGTCTCATTGAATCATCTAGATTTTTTTTTTTTTTTTTTTTTTTTTTTTTTAAGGTTCATCTAAAGATGAAGGTGAATCTAGATGAAGAAGAAAGAGAATATCAAAGTATTTGAGAATATTTTAGTTGGCTAGGCTCAACAGATACTAAAGATTAATAATCTTCATGGGGTTCAAGGAGAAGTGAGAATGGCTCTCAAACAGTTGCTAAGTGTTAGTGACATAGTTTCACTTATTCGTTTTCTAACTGCATATCCATCACCTTCTTGTACTCGGATAGTAGTGACAGAATTCATAAACGAAACGTTATGATTGTTCCCTTATACTCCAAGAAGGCATTTTCTGGGACTTAAAGTTATACTCTCATATTAGGTTCTGTGCCATATGAGATTTTTCCATCAACATTGGTCACAACGGATTAAAGGTTTCAAGATTTCTCGTATGGTTTCACTGGCGAAGTTTTAGTTTAATACCTCATTACCATCGTTTGCACTGCACTTCTACTGTAGTCTGGTATTTAGGCTGTAATATCTTGATTTGTGAACTCATGACCTGACTATCATGTCCACGAAATAGATAAGTCTTAAGAAGTTCTATGTTTGCTTGGAAAAGTCGCGGTTCGTCTAGATGAGAAGGTAAACAGTCGCATCGTGGAAGTAGCCTCATAAGAATGGTGTTTCCCCGAAACTGATTCAGCGCTTGCTAACCCACTAAATTGGTAGACTGCGATGTAAAATCATGGTTTGTCTAATCAAAGGCTTGACTTCTCATTAAGCGGATGTCAGGAAATAGACGACAGTCAAGTAAAACTTCCGGAATTGATTCGTCCTTTGTTTATCTTCCTGGTAGCGTACACAGAATTAAATCCTCGGATTTCGACTTAGGTTCTTTATTTCCTGTCAAGTTGGTCGGAATGGATCACGGAGTTTCAGAATTTGCTAACAACTGATACTATAGTTTGTCTGCAACTTCCCTGGCATTCGAATGGTATTGTCACGACTTACCAGTACGTATTTCACTCATATCGGTTATAGCCTTTAAGTCCCTAGTCCAAGGGTTTAAGCTATAAAATTGAGGTAATGAGTGTTAAATGTCAAAGCTTTGTATTTTAACTGAGTCTATTTCAAGAGATCATTTCTTAACAATAGATGCTCTATAGCTTCCCAATTATAGAAAACTAGGAGTGAAAGATGCGGTCACACCTCTCGTCTAGGTTAAAATCTGGGATCCATCCAACAAGATGAACTTTGGGGAGGTGCGAGTACAAAAGAGTAATGAATTATTCTTCTCAACTCTTTGTGGACAGTGGCCTGTAGTGTATAGCTCGAGCTTACGTCCCTTATGCATATCATGAACTTAATGAGATTAGCATGAAATTCCGCATTTGGGACTCCTTTAAGAGTTTTACATGTCGTTTTCCTGGTAGTGCGACAATAGTCATTAGTCCACACTTAGGTTTCTTTGTCATTCACTTGAGCATCAACCCCGGCTTATCCATTACCGAGAGAATAGTCAGACTTAAAGGTATATTGAATGTCAATGGCTGCGAGAGCAATCCTGTGAGACCGATATTCTGAAATGTCCGATTACCTATTTGTCTCATGTCAAGCTTCCACCATATCCATAGGGGCCATGTGTATGCGGGTCAGAATAATATTCTGCCCCATTACTGAAGTTAGTGCATAACACTCTTGGCGTAACTTTCAAGCAATTGTGAGATTGAACTGTATGATGGATCCTGAGATTACGCTATAATCTCCCAATAATTGTGCAATTATTGTAAGTGTTAGTTGTGGTAACGCTCAATTTGAAGCATTCCTGACAAGTAGAATCTCAAAGAATGAATGTGCGAATTCCTTCATCGTTCAGGATTTACTAAGGATTGGTTAAATTCAATTTGAATTTCTCTCGTTCCTCCAAAACTAGGAAAATGCTTTGTGAGCACCTAATTGAGAAGTCTGATTTGTTAAAATCAGTTGACTGAGAACATGGATTGATCATTAGCTTGGACAGCAAGACTTACTACAGTTTCCATGCACTGCAAATTATGATTACGTGTGCACCCGTAATAATAATTTGCCTTGCCTGATCCCTATAGTGTTTCTCCTATCCCCAGCTTCTAATCAAAAGGAATTTGAAATAATCGTTAGATTGTGTTTGCACATTTGCACAGGGGTGTGTGTTGTTTTATCGGATTACTCTTCATTATGTGTACCAATACTCCTGAATCTGTCGAATTTGTATGTTGTCGGATGAGGCTAATGGTAGAGAGGCACCACCAGTGTCTCTTAAAATAAAATGTGTATGGTGAAATTCAGGCACTATGTGTTGGGCAGAGATCTCAAATGAGTGTCGAGCAACTCGTGCTCCAAGTCTGTATATATGCATGGATCCACATGATCCTGATGTATGTCTGGGTCTCCTGACCCTTGGAGTTCTCTCCTACTTAGTCCTGCTTATCCACCTTGAATTCCCTTCTGTCTGGGCAATCCTGTCTGCCATATCTCATGGCGAGAGTCTAGGCATCCGATCCGACAACTTATGAAGGAGAGTATTTATACCGTAAATACGTTAAAAAGATATTTGCCTCCATAGCTGGAGTAGTTGTGGTGCAGGTATAGGTACAGATTCTGGCACGGGTTCAACCTGTTGTGATACCAAGATCGGTAACTGACGATCGCTGCCGTCGTTGTCCAAGCTCAGCTCGTAACTCGATCTTCTAAGGTTGAAGTATGCTGAGTACCCGTTATTCTTGACTCGTAATCCGAACAGTAACATGTCGTAGGTGTTTATTATTTCCATATTGTTATATATGTTTAAGTGTTCATTACATGTGCCATGTAATTGTATTAGTATAGCTAATGATACCCTAGTGTAACTTCATACACTAATAGTCTACACAAATCGTTCGGCAACGGTTGGAATTTCATTACTCAAGTCTTGGGTGTTCTTAGTGTGATGCAAGTCTTAGAAATCTTGGTCCCTAAATGAGTCCGGTTAGAGCCTAGGTATCACTAAGGAAACCTAATTCGCTAAAACCATTGGCTCTGATACCAATCTGTCACACCCCCAAATTTATTTACTTACTGAATAAATAAATAAATTAAGGTTGCAACGATTGGTAACATTACACAACAGCGGAAGTTAAAGTAAAGACTTCTGAATATTGAACACCATTACAAATACTATAATAAACTTGTACATTGTCCTAGAACCATGTATAGGTGAAAGCCATCTTGAGGTTTGACGATCATACTCCTTCGGCTTCTAGGGTTTAATCCAAAAGGCTAACCTATTCCAACCATGCCATGACTATGAATTACCTGAAAAACATACTTAAAAATGTCAACACAAAGGTTGGTGAGTTCACAGGTTTGATTGTTGCAATGTAAAGTGATTTTCCTTGAAAACATTGATATTGTGTACATGGCCATGATACGAAACTGTTTTCCTTGAAAACATTTAAAATATGTACACGGGTTTAATGTAAGGTTGTTTTCCTCGAAAACATGTGATGACTTCATAGTCATAAAAAGAGTAGTTTTCCCAATGAAAACCTGTGATGACTTCATAGTCATGAAACGAGTAGTTTTCCCAATGAAAACATGTGATGACTTCATAGTCATAAAACGAGTAGTTTTCCCAATGAAAACATGTGATGACTTCATAGTCATAAAACGAGTAGTTTTCCCAATGAAAACATGTGATGACTTCATAGTCATAAAACGAGTAGTTTTCCTAATGAAAACATGTGATGACGTCATAGTCATAAAATAAGTCGTTTTTCCTTAAAACATTGATAATGTGTACATGGCCATAATATGAAACTGTTTTCCTTGAAAACATTGATAAAAACATTTCCACGTAAACGAATGGCAAAACCATTGGTGTATAAGTGATTGGCAGATCCATCTGCACGAAAACGTTTCAATGAATATGATAAACAAAACAAGTAATGTTGACCCATTTGTAGACTAGCTAGGAATACAAATAATATGTACATACATGAGGCATAACCAAACCATGACACAGGTGTTTTGCCCCTCGCTCATACCTCACGAGCAATGTTTGAACACTATGCGGTCATTTGGCCAGAGGGACCCATGGTTAGCGCGACTAACCATGACCGGGGGTGTCAATCCCAATAGTACTATCCATAGAATCCCAGGCTATCCTTAGCTAATGGTTATAAAATATGATGGTCAGGGGGCTTTACGAGCTCCAAACGTGTTCACTCATGCAAACATAAAGGTCGGGTCTTGTTTTCTTGTTACCATATGAAAATGTTTATAAGTATGTGTTCCATGTTTTTTAAGATGTATCAAGTAATGATGTTTCATGTTTTCAAACGTGTTATGGAAGTATGTTTCTCCCCCGATGTTTCTAAAACATTAAAAGTTAAAAGGGGACAGTGAACTCACCTCAAGTCCAGCAAATGCGATCACAAGCTCAACTGACAACAAGTGAGCGCAACGATCCTAAACGGTTCCTATTGTTCAAACAAGTGTTGTCAATATCAACAACAATATAACTAGGATCGTGCCCTAACATTATGGTTTCAAATCTAAACTCAACCCATGTTGAGGACATCTAAGTTGTAGAAACCAAATTCTTTATTTTTAACGAAAATTGGGCAGAGTCCCGTTTGTTTTTGGCTAAACCCGACAATATCAAATTGTCCAATTACAACACCAACTTACACCAATAATCCAATAAACCGCACTTTAGATCCTAATACTAAAATCATACTTCAATTCGACAATTATTTGAAAAATATATAAAAACTATATCATTATAATACAATTTAACGTGCCCGAAAAACGTTCTCAAAAGACGTCCCCGACAAAATTTATAGGTCCTGTGCTACTACTTGACAATAGATATATAAGTGTTTCGGGTCATACCTTAGCCTACAAGCCGTTCTAAGCGGTTTTGTACGAAAAGCTGAGCACGACGCGAGAAGAAACTTGTTTCGCTCATAACTTGATCATACGAACTCCGATTGAGGTGATTCAAGCGGCCATGAACTCGTCTCGCCAAGCCCCACCAGCGCCGCCGGTCTCCGCCGCCGGCCGCCACTGTCGCCGGAAAACCGGACAGTGGCCGGATTTGGTGGTTTTGGCCAGAAAGCTTCAATTTTTCGACCCAAACTTCTTCGTATGCGTAGATCCGACCTTTAGGAACCCTTTTCTAGCAAAAGCCCCATTTGTCAAGGTCGACGGAAAAGTGTTTTTGGCCGGAATCTCCACCACCGTCGCGATCTAGTGCAAACCACCACCACCATCGGACTCAGGACGTCGAGATCTATCAGATGAGGTGGTGCACTTGCCGCCACTCGCCGGTCCGCTGTGATCCGCCGCTGTGCGCCGCCGCCTCCTGATGCTGTCGCTGCGCCACCGTGCGCCGCTGCTCTCCGCCGTTGTTCTTCCGTTCATGCTCGCCGGAGGAGGCCGCTGAAAGGTGGCCGACCCCCCCTTCCTTTCTCTCGTTCGCTCTCTGAACACACACACACAAGTGTGTGTGTTTGTTGTGCAAATGAGGAAAAAGATGAGAAGATTTTTTATATATATCTAGCGTTTTAAGTGGGTAGGCTATCTACCAGTAACGCGTGTCAAACCCAAAATATCGTCATGCATTTAGTTCCCGATTAATATTTGTCGTTCATAATATAAATATTAATACTAAAATAAATATTCAAATAATTTATTTTGTTAGCTTATTACCGGAGAATATTCGAGTCGGTATGAGCTGACAACGCGTGTGTGAGTCTGTTCGTCGGATTTATCGTTTCACTCTCCGGTTATTAATAACATTTTTATTATAAACAAATATTTATAATATTTGTCGTACCGGTAATAACCGTACCGCTATCGTTATTTTTACGAGGATCTAACGTGGTTTAACATTCGTATACACGTACTACACGTGTATTTATCCGAACAGTCTTTTCAAATGAATATTAATACTTAATATCAATAATTCATTAATTCATTTAATCGTTCTGTCGAATACCCGGTAAAAACCGTTGTTTAACACGTTTAACGTTTAGAATTTCTGAACCGCGTACGTTCTTATATCTTTTCTTAAATTCTCAGAATCGCGTAACGAGTCATTAAATGAAATCGTGTGACTAATATGATATTCGGATTGTGTAAATTTGGATTTCTAACGGGCTTGGATCCTTACCGGGCCTCAAATGGACTTGACTTCCTATTGGGCCTTATTGGGCCTAGTTGGGTTTTAGCCCAACAACTGGGTTTTGGATTCTGAAATTTTGCAGGTGTCACACTTATGGCTGCTTCTATGGCTGTTGCAGCTAGTACTCAAGGTGTTGAAGATGCTAATTTTGTTGCTTCATTGATTATTACTCCTCAGCCATCTCAACATACTTCTTCTGTTGTTACTCCTGCTCCTAAAGTTCCTTCTACATCTCAAGCTGGTCCTTCCATTTCTTCTAACACTGAGATGATTGCTTATCTAGAATCTCAGGCGATTGATTTACAAGGTCAAGTTAATGTCTTGGTGGCTAATGACTCAAAAAGAGATTTGGTCATTCAAGAACAATCTAAACAAATGTCTGAGATGGAACTTCTAGTGTCTCAGCTTGTAGAGTGTCACACCCCCAATTTCAACTAACGGAGTTTTACCGTTTGGAAAGTGACAAACCAGGATCTCAGTCATTAGTTACATTGAACGACACTATATGAGACTAAAATGAAAATATCATATCAATCAGAGTTAATGCGGAAGCGTATAAAGAAAGTAAATACGCAAAACAAACGCGCCCAAAAAAGTCGAGTCCAAACGAAAATGAGAATAGTCCAAACAGAAATAAAACAATCAGAATGTAATAAAATAACATTCAAAATTAGGACTCCATGCATGGTCCTATATGTGCACCTGTGCCTCTTAGCGACCTGAGAAAACATGTAAGAAAGATGTCAACACGAGGTTCGTGAGTTCACAGGTTTCAATATATAAATAAACGTTTACCAGATTTATTGTACAATCATTATATATATCAACAGGTAGCTAACCCATGTTCATGTTTGCTATTACGCTCGCAACCGTAAATTGACTGTTTGAATGCCTCCCACCAGGCCTATCAACCATGGTGCAGGTTTAGGTCAATATTGCACCCGTTCGATATCCAATCGAGTTAGCGCGACTAACGCGGGTGAGGTTTGTCAAAACCAGTAGTACTACCCAACATACCTCGCTATTCTCATATTTAAACGGTTCGATGTGAGGACTTTCATGATAGAGTTTACGCATAGTCATAACAAGTGATACATAATAAAGTACAAAAATCAAAAGTGTTTACGTCATGTTTTCTCCCCAGTTTAAAAGCAGTAAAAAGGGGCCGTGAAAACTCACCTGATTGCGTAGGAAGTAATCACACAAGTATGAGATTGAAATCTCAAGCGTTAGCACGACACGGCTCATGAATGCCCTAGAATTACAACTTAATTATTAGGTATAAAAATGGGAATTATTGGGATATGTGACGACGACGCGGAGTGAGGGACGTCCTAAAGGTAAAGCTCTATTGACCATGAGTGTACGAACGTGCCCACGGGAAAGAGAATTCTTAATTAATAAATACGATAAACACGTTACGCGACGAAAACGATAATTACAATAAATAAATAAATATTTCCAACCGTTTTCGATATTAAGTAATGATTTAGAAAAATAATATTATTATATTATTTTTAAACTTGCATAGCTACTACGATACTATTGAAGTGATAAAAATAATAATGCATTATTTTTATTCGAGAATATGCTTACGATTAGACGATATAAATAATTTTATTATTTTAAATTTAAAATGCTTCACAATACCGAGAAACGTGTCGAAAATAATGTATATAAATATATTAATTTAATAGGAGTTACGGTTTGAAAAATAAAATAGTTTATATTATTTTATTCGAAGTTGAAGGTTAAATAATAATATATAAATATTATTATAAAATACGTAATAAAGTGGATATATAAAATCAATCCCGAATCCACGGGTAGTTTTTCCGGTTTAAACAAATTAGCGTAATATTATAATAATAATGGAATTTGTTTACATCTAAAAATGGTGGCTAAAAAATAATTTAAAAACAAAACTGAGTGGAGAGACTCGAACCCGGGTCTCTCCCACACAAGCACACTGACTTAACTAGTCCCGCCCGCTAGGGTATCGCGACAAGTTCTGGATCAAAATGGTTTTAAACAACAACCCCATTGTGATCTCACCCCCTAGCATGAACCGAACCAAAACCCCATCCCAAATCCATCGATTTGGATATCGATTGAACTAAGAAACATGTGGGTTTTGCTATTTAGGGTAATTCGAATCTGGGTATGATTTTATTTGTAAAACCATTACGTTTTAAGTCGTTAAATCACAGTTTCAAGATTCGAACCCTAGAACAAGAACAAGAAATCAAATTGAATGATTTTGATATTAGAAATTGTTAGAGTCATAGGGCTTTTGATAATTAGGACATTTCGAATCTGGGGATGTGGTTTAATTTCATTCACTTTGTGTCTAAGATCAAAAACCCCAAATACGATTACGTATGAACCCTAGATTACGGGACCGTATCAATTCGATGTTGTAAGTCCTGAAGATGATAGGGCATTCAACCAACAAGTGAAACAGAAACTAAGGGTTTAAGAATTTACCAAAATCGTTGATGAATTGATGATGAACGAGTAAACGCCGGTGCCGAATGCGAAAGGCTTGATCCTCGGCGACTTCTGTTGCGTCTCCAATGAATTGGATTTGTGCAAAAGTTCTAGAAAACTTCGTACGAGATGTGTAGGTGATCAATTTCAGTTCTAACAATCGAATTGAAATGAATTCGAGTATAGAAAAGGTGGAGTCATCGGTTACGATAATCATGCCCATAATTGGGTTTAATTGAGCGAAACGATTATGATTAAGGCTCTAATTAGGTCCGTTAATGCCATGAATGAGGAGATCGGTTACGAATTGCAATGAATTTCAAGTGTAGCTTCGAATTTTTGCTCCAAAATCCGCTTTTTGACTTTTGAAAGTCAACGAAATTAAAATTGGACTAATTACAGAATTAGTCCCTGTGATTTCATGTGTTTTAGTTTGTGATAAGACAGGATTGGTCCTTATGGATTAAATTAGGTTAGGATTTAACTAGATATTTAACTGGATTGCTAACGAGTTTGACTTGAAAAGTCGAATTGTCACATAGAGCATCTTGACGCTCAGGGGAGATGATGTTAAAGGATGTGTGTCATAATGATGATATTCAACGAAAAGATAATGATGGCAATGATCCCAGTGGAAACATTGAAGGTGATCGTCAACACACTGCAGTGAATCCTGTATCTAGGGTTCAGGGGGAGTCAACATCTGAAAGTTTTGAAGGAAGTAAGAAAGGAAATTAGGCCAATGAAGAGATTCTCCTTCTAGAATTCTTTAACAATGATTCTGATCTTGAAGAAGAAGCTAAAAAGCTTGAATGTCTGGATGATATTGATGAGTTATTTGATGATCTAGAAGATGAAATATTGGAACCTGAAGTGGAAGAAGGAGAAATTATAGAGATAGAGATTGAGAAAAACACTGTTGGTGTTACTTATGAAGGTTGTGACGGTCGGAATTAGTCTTATAACTTCATCCAAGATGATGTTATTCCTGAATTTCTCAAATGAAGGGATGACAGATTCTTTAGACTCTGTTGAAGATGTGTCCAAGCCAGAAGCTAAAGAAGATACTGCTCAATCCAAAGATGAAACTGAAGCTGATACTACTCAATCTATGCCATCCATGTCAACTGAAGAACCAGTGATGTATAGGGATACTGGTATGACAAAGGAACAATGGAGAAGCTACCTACTCAGAAAGAACGTTATGTGAACAAAGAAAGGTGTGTTGGTAGAATAATAAGCTGGTTTTATGATGAAGAGGTTAAATTGTTTTCTTTAAAGAGATCAGATGGTGTTTAATATTTGAAACCAATGATTAAGTATTTCAATACCATACCTAGGTGTGAAATAAATGGTCTAGCCATAAAGCCACTGATAAACAGATCAAAGTTTGGACTACCTGATGTGATTGTCAAACTTATTAGTAAAGAAGGAGGATCTGGTGATTATCAGAAGCTGAAACCTCATAAAGGAAAGAGGGTGAAGATAGTGGATCCTAGTACTGGTGTGATTACATGGAAATACATGTTTCAACTGGTGAAAGTTGTACAAAAGATTCCTTTAAGGAAAATACCACAAGATTTCCTTGGAAACATGAAGTGGTGGTATGTAGATGTGAATACTGGGGAAGCAAGAGTTGAAGACAATGATAGTAAGTTCATAATAAGTTTTTATGATGCTATGAACATTATTAACTTTTCAAAGAAAGACCAGCGAACGTTAAGGAAGAATGAGACCATGTTTACAAAAGAGTGGAGAGAGCAGGGACTGCAGTACAAAAGGGTTTCAGAGATATGTTACAAGTATGGAGTATGTGCAGGTAGCAAGTTACCAAAAAAGTGGAAGAGCACATCATGAAGACTAAAGACTGAAGATCAAGCTATTGTTAAGGGGGAGTCAGTTAAGACATAGATGTGTGACAAAAGCTTGTAATAGTTTAGATCCTTCTTTATGTTTGTGTAATGTTTTGTAATTGTTCTAAGTGTTGTGTAAGTTCTGCTAGAGGCGAACTTTCGCCTAGTCCAAGGTGAGGCGAACTTACTAAGTTCGCCTATAGTAGAATCGTGTCTATAAATAGAGTTTACATGTTCTGTTTTTGTATGCGTTTTATGTTCACGTCTCAAGTTCTGTAACTCTGTGTTTTGGTGAAATACAAAGAGAAGATTATTTACATTGTGTGATTGTTACTGTTTCTATTGTCTCGTATACACAATCAGTGATACAGTTGGATTCCACACTCCGTGTTATTGACACGTCACGTCTCGAGTTTGATCTATAGAGGAGTCATGGTGACCTACAGTTTTTCGGTAACAAAACCTTTTAGGATGCCTAAGAGAGTATAGCAGACTAGACGGTGATAATTGTGCATGACTTGTATCGGTAACACAATTCCACACTCTTTAGTGAGATTTTGAGCCTTTGCATATTCATTTCATATTCACTGCTTTTTGTTTGATGTGTGTATTACCTGCATGATTTGTCTGGTTAGAACTTGATTATCTTGATACATGTCGAGACACTAGGTGTAGACAGCACACAGAAATGATCTAAAGCATGAGGATTTGGCCCTTTTTATTTAGCCTTTTTCTCTTGTTTATCCCTGCCTGAACACTAACCCTCCTAGTTAGCCCCTTTGAGCCTTACCACTTTTCATTTCTAAAGCCCACTTAATACACCCTTAGCCTTTGCAGCCTTTTACTTTTTAACCTCATGTCATTGGTCCGAACAAGCATAGTGTTGTAGTAGTGATAGCTTGAAAATCAAAGAAAAACAAAATAAAATAAAATGACAAATGTTAGAATGTGTCAAAAGAATAAGTGTGAGAATAAAATATTCTTCTCATGATTTAGTCTAGTTTCTTTTAGTTAGTTTGTTTCTCATTTGAAAAAGTTCAGTAGTCCGGACCAGTTTCACCTTAAGCCAAAATCCCCTATCCATACCCTGAGCCCTAGCCTAACACTACGAAACTGTTAAAGACCTTGGTGATCTATGTGTTTGTCTTCACATTTGGGTGTAGATTTGATTCATTCTCAAGCATATGACTTAGACATTTCATTGGTAGATCTGAGAGTTAGACTAGGAATCGACACATCTTTCGCTAGTCGTAGAAATTAACTGAGTGGAGAGAACTCTTGTGAGGGGTATGAGTTGTGCACAATTAAAGCCAGAAAGAAAGTGAATCTTGAATAGGTACACCTATGTTTTCAAAAAGTTAGATCCCATCTAGGCTGGTTGAATTGTAAATCTATTGACCATTGTAAAGCTTGGGGAGTCACTCGTTGTTTTTGGATTTCGTGGCCGGTGTCTGGCTTTAGCTTGAGGTTCTTGTATTTGTGCGATTACTAAGTTGCATGTACTATTTGGGGCTTTGCTTAGGAACAAGCAAACTTTAAGTGTGAGAATGTTTGATGTGTTGTAAAACACACATGTTTTTATGATCGTTTTAACCCGTTTCACTCGGTTTATCAGTCAAACTTTAAGGAAATTGATACTTGATGATATCCTTGTTGAAAATATAGGTTTTGTTGATAAACCGAAGAATTTGATGAAGAAAAGGAGCCGTAAAGAAGCGGGAATAAAGAGTTGGAGCTAAGCAAGAAAAATATTAATTAATTATGGATTGCACCTTAAGTCAGACCAACTTCTGATACCATGTCGGTCCGACGCGCGTCTAAAAGACAAAATCATTACAGGATCATTGGGTGGTAATCATGAGGGATGGCGTCAGCCTTAGTCGGACCGACATCCATTCCAAGTCGATCCAATATGTACCCTGTCGGGCAGAATTAACCTAATTAGCCGTTATAAATGTTTGGGATGAGTTTTATTTGAAGGTATCGATTTTTGTGGATGGACACGTCAAAAAAGGCTTGGAGGATCGAAGAATTGGAGCTAGTGATCACCCGGATTGAGAGAACTTGCATTTTGTCCGTTTGAAAACATCGGTTTTGCATTCTGTTTCTTATTTCACATTGAAAACATCGTTGTAGCAGGGTTGTGAGGTCATAAAAGTCAGTGTTTCACCAATCATGAGTCCGAGAGGAGATAGGTTGCCTGGTTGTCTCTTATAAGGCCCCAAACCTGGGAGGCCTCACTTGTTGGATTTACTCATTCACAAACGATTCTTAAACTTGAATATCAAAATAACGCAGTGGAAATACTTCATTAAAACATAACATAACATAACATTGTTCAACATGCGGAAGCGTAAACATTGCCTAAACATAACACAAACGTAATCAAAACGTAACATGATCCCAGTCTTCATAAGCAGCCAGGTAACACTTCATCGCTAGCCAAGCGTCACCGTCCATCCTCGTATCCTGCCTTAACCTGAATGTGCATACCAAAAGTCAGCTACGCTGGTGAGTTCTAGCTTTACATAAAACTTTCACATAAGCATTTGCCAAAAACATATCATTCATTTATTTAATAAAAGCGTACATAAATCATGCAATAACATAACATTAAACATAAGTCAACAACAAATCGAATCTGCGCCTTTTCGTAACCGTCAATTCCTCATTACAGCACGATACTTCATAGAGTACACGCACCGACCTTGTAACATCCCAAAATAAAAATAAGAAATAAAGATTGTAACAAACCAAAAATAAAACGACAGTTATAATAACGGAATAAACGAACGAGGCATGCCAGGTCGGGACGGATGGGCCGGCGGGCTCGAAGGGGAGCCTCCCCTATAAATAGCCAAGGTCACCACCCATTTCTCTCATTTGCAACTTCTAGAGAGAGAAACCGTGGAGAGAGAAAGTTGGCGGATCGACCTGAGATTTGAGAAGTGTGTTGCTCCAGAGCTCGTGAGAAGAACCTCCGGATCAGAAACTTGATTCAGGTAACGATTTGGCCTAAATTTGAGTTTTTGTTCGTTTTTGGGTTTATCGGGTTTTGGATGAAAATGTAACGTTTTTACGGATAAAATTGGAAGGAAAACATATATTTGGGTTCCTTAATGAAAAGCAAACGTTTTGAAGTAAACAAGTTCGGGATCTTGACGTTATCAGACCCGAAGTCGAAAGTTAGGGTTTTTGCGAGGAAGCAGTTCGTGCGTACTTATCAAGTACGCATGAAGCTGATCCTGCGTACTTACCAAGTACGCAAGAAGAGAATAGGGTCATGCGTACTTATCAAGTACGCATGAAGCAGGTACTGCGTATTTATTAAGTACGCATGAAGCAAAGTCTGCGCACTTATTAAGTACGCAAGAGCAAGGCCCTGCGCACATGCTAAGTGCGCAGGCATCAGGCTGATTAAGTAAAGTCATTATGTTTAGAATGGTTAAACCGTTAGAGTCGGGATTGGGTCTGATGTGTATTTAACTAATCAATTCAGATCGGAAGTGACGTTGTTGGACCTTTATTTAGGACAACCCAGATTAGCTTATACGGTGAGTTCTAGAAGCCCTCTTTTAAATGTTTTAATAATGTTCTTTGGGCTGGTGTGCATACGTAACGATGTGACTATTTTATAAAACGATGTTTAGGAATGTTGTATGTGACGTTTTATAAAATTATGTTTATGAACGATGTTTTGGAAGGAAGGGTTATGAAAGAAGTGTTTATGAAATATTTTGCCAAAAGAAGTTTATGAAGTTTATGAAGTGTTTATGAATGAAGGAATGATTTTTAATAAAACGTACGAATGCTTTAACTGAAGTTTTGAAGTAATAGAAGTGAATGTTTACGAAAGTCACAAACGAACGAATCTGCCATTATTCCTTAGGGAATGAAGGTTAGGGGTATGGGAAGTATGTTATGGGCCTTTACCTTTTAGGGGCCTTTGTGGCTGGCCAACTGTTGTACAACTGGGGTGATGACGGTCACCAAGGGGATTATCGTGATCCTTGAAGTTTGGTACGATTCACCTTACGGGATAGTCGAGCTTGAAATTTGGTACTTGCACCTTACAGGGTGCAGTGCTTGATGTTTGGTACTTGCACCTTACGGGGTGTAGTGCTTGAAGTTTGGTATGTGTCATCCTTGTGATATCGTGCTTGAAGTTTGGTGCTGAATAACCTAAGTATCGGGCCCTAGGAGTTCCTCACCCGAAGGACAGTACGGTGTTGATGGGCCTAGTGGTGGTGAACTTTCGGTTATTCCACTAGTATGTGACGTATGGATTTGACGGTTACGAGAAGGCGCAGATTCGATATGTTCGTTGACTTATGTTTTGATGTTATGTTATGTTATTACATGTTTGTAACATCCCAAAAATAAAAACGACAGTTATAATAACGGAATAAACGAACGAGGCATGTCGGGTCGGGCCGGATGGGTCGGCGGGCTAGAGGGGGAGCCTCCCCTATAAAAACCAAGGTCTCCATCATTTCTCTCATTTGCAAGTTCTAGAGAGAGAAACCGTAGAGAGAGAAAGTTGGCGGATCGACCCGAGATTTCAGCAAAGGGTTGCTCCATAGCTCGTGAGAAGAACCTCCGGATCAGAAACTCGATTCAGGTAACGATCGGGCCTAAATCTGAGTTTTTTGTTTGTTTTTGGGTTTTTCGGGTTTTGGGTGAAAAGGTAACGTTTTCACGGATAAAACTGTAAGATAAACATATATTTGAGTTCCTTAATGGAAAGAAAACGTTTTGAAGTAAACAAGTTCGGGATCTTGACGTGATCAGACCCGAAGGCGAAAGTTAGGGTTTTTGCGAAGAAGCAGTTCATGCGTACTTATCAAGTATGCGTGAAGATGATCCTGCATACTTACCAAGTACGCAAGAAGAGGATCATGCGTACTTATCAAGTACGCATGAAGAGGGTCATGCGTACTTATCAAGTACGCATGAAGAAGGTACTGCGTATTTATCAAGTACGCATGAAGCAAAGTCTGCGCACTTATTAAGTACGCAAGAACAAGTCCCTGCGCACTTGCTAAGTGCACAAACATCAGGCTGGTTAAGTAAGTTAGTATATTAGAATGGTTAAACCGTTAGAGTCGGTATTGGTCTGATGTGTATTTAAGTAATCAATTCAGATCGGAAGTGACGTTGTTGGACCTTGTTTAGGACAACCCAAATTAGCTTATCAGGTGAGTTCTAGAAGCCCTGTTTTAATAATGTTTTTGGGCTGGTGTGCATACGTAACGATGTGACTATTTTATAAAACGATGTTTATGAATGTTGTATGTGACGTTTTATAAAATGATGTTTATGAACGATGTTTTGGAAGGAAGGGTTATGAAAGAAGTGTTTATGAAATAATTTGCCAAAAGAAGTTTATGAAGTGTTTATGAATGAAGGAATGATTTTTAATAAAACGTATTAATGCTTTAACTGAAGTTTTGAAGTAAAAGAAGTGAATGTTTACGAAAGTTACAAATGAACGAATCTGCCAATATTCCTTAGGGAATGAAGGTTATGGGTATGGGAAGTATGTTATGGGGCTTTGTGGCTGGCCAACTGTTGTACAACTGGGGCGATGACGGTCGCCAAGGGGATTATCGTGATCCTTGAAGTTTGGTACGATTTACCTTACGGGGTAGTCGTGCTTGAAGTTTGGTACTTGCGCCTTACGGGGTGCAGTGCTTGAAGTTTGGTACTTGCGCCTTACGTGGTGCAGTGCTTGAAGTTTGGTACGTGTCATCCTTGTGATGCCGTGCTTGAAGTTTGGTGCTGAATAACCTAAGTATCGGGCCCTAGGAGTTCCTCACCCGAAGGACAGTACGGTGTTGATGGGCCTAGTGGTGGTGATATTTAGGTTATTCCACTAGTATGTGACGTATGGATTTGACGGTTACGAGAAGGCGCATATTCGATATATTCGTTGACTTATGTTTATGAAGTGTTATGTTTTGTTATTGCATTATTTTACGTACGCTTTTTATTAAATGAAGTGTGAAGTTATGTTTTTGGCAAATTATTTGAAGTTAAAGTTTTATGTTAAAACTAGAACTCACTAGCGTAGCTGACTTTTTAGTATGCACATTCAGGTTAAGGCAGGTTACGTTGATGGAAGGTGATGCTGGGCGGCTTGATGAGTTACCCGGATGATACGAAGACTGGCATCCTGTTATGATTAGATTATGTTATATTTATGTAATAGACTATGTTACGCATCCGCATGTTGAACAATGTAATGTTTATGTTTTAATGAAGTATTTTCCGCTGCGTTATTTTGATATTCAAGTTTAAGAACTGTTTATAAATGAGTAAATCCAACAAGTGAGGCCTCCCGGGTTTGGGGCCTTACAATGTTTTTGAACGCTTTTATTAATGAAGGTTAAGGATATGTTTTTGGCAAATATTTGAAGTTAATGTTTTATGTAAAAGGTAGAACTCACCAGCGTAGCTGACTTTTTAGTATGCACATTCAAGTTAAGGCAGGTTATGATGATGGAAGGTGATGCTGGGCGGCTTGATGAATTACCCGGATGATACGAAGACTCGCATCCTGTTATGATTAGATTATGTTATGTTTATGTAATAGACCATGTTATGCTTCCGCATGTTGAACAATGTAATGGTTATGTTTTAATGAAGTATTTTCGCTGCGTTATTTGATATTCAAGTTTAAGAACTGTTTGTAAATGAGTAAATCCAACAAGTGAGGCCTCCTGGTTTGGGGCCTTAAAAGTTGGTATCAGAGCAATAGTTTGAGAGATTCGGACACTCCCAGTGTCTGAACTTAAATTGCGAATGGGACCGAAAGCGGATGCCAGTACGGGTAACTCAAGCCACAACATCAGGTATGAAGGTAGTATATATATTTACATATATAGTATGCCTTAGAAAGGGTTAGGTAAGGACTTGTGTTCTGATGGAATCACAACGGTGGTTAAATAAAAAATCGAAAGGTAATGTAATGCTTAATTGCAGATGGCCATTGTATATTAACATCTTACAGTGCTTGTTGAATTTTATTTGTTAACTAGCGTGATGACATTGGATTCCTTGTCTAATAGAACGAAATGGCGGGACGAAAGAGCGAAAGGCGTGGTGGGGGCCGTATCGGTGGTCGTTGTCACACCCCAACCAATGGCGGAAACGTTGGGGCAGGACATGTAGACTGTTCATGAGCACAAGGTTGACTAAACTGAAATATATTAATCATTCAAATTCATTTCAAGTATTCAAGACAAAACCAAATCAAACCAAGTACATAAAATGAAAATACACAATCCTTTTTTTAAAATTATCTAGGTCCACAACCTATGTGTGGCAAGTCTTGATCAAAATCACACATTAGTACCTGAAACATGAATAAAATAAGGTCAACTAAAAAGTTGGTGAGCATACACAGGTTTGTACATAGATAGCATATAGATTGTAAATAAACAAATCCTTACATAACATGATAAAATAAGCCATTTATGGAGAGCAGCTATTGTGTAACCAAAGTACAATCAAACCTTTGTAACTAGCATGCAAAATTGTGTTGTCGGTAACAATCACCCCAATCTGGGTGGGTTTGTCAGACTCAATAGATCTATATTTGTTTACCGTCGGCTTGAATAGTTAATGATTGCACATAAATTGCACACAAAAGTTAGCACAACTAGCACTCAGGCATAAAGCTCAAATTGCACACATGAATGTAAAGAGGATTTGTATTTGTGTAGTTTATATAAATGTAAGCAATAGATTGTATATTGTTCTCCACCCCAAAAAGTGTAAAAGAGTAAAAGGGGCTATGTAATACTCACTTGATTCAAAAGGCGTAGCTAACACGAGAGACTAGATAGTAATATGAACCTTGTAATGCACAACGTTAACCTAGATTGGAATGTATATTGAATTAATAGTGTGCACAATAGTCTATGTCTAAGTCTAGGGTTGAATTGGACGTGTGTATAAAGTTAGTGGTTTGTTCTTGAAATGTATTGTATAAAATGAAAGGTTTGAAATAAATATTTTTAGAACATTTTGATCAAAGTTTGAGTTTGAATAACTAAATAAATAAATTGCAAAATTATTATTTATTTACATAGTCATAAAAATAATATAGGTATTAGGGGTAATTAAGTATAACTTAAATAAATAATTCTTAAATATAAATTAAATAAATAATTTTTATCTTATTTATTTATTTATAAAATATGTAACCTAGTCTTTTAGTCATAAAAATGTATCGGGTATTTTATATTAATTATAATTTAATAATTAACTTTTGTTAATTATTTTTTTTATAAATATGTGTAAATACACTTTTGTAAATTTTCATGTGTAATTTCTATTTATTTTAGAAATAGGCATTTGATCTTTTTAAATAAAGTTAATATAAATCTTTGTAAAATCAGTTATTTTTATTTAAAAATTCATTTGGAATGCTTATTGTTTTTGTTAAAATATAAAATTTAGTATTCTGCCAAGATATTCTCACACACACGACCGTGCCTGAGACAAGGCACAATCGTGCTAGGACGACGGGCGCGACCTTGCTAGTCAGGACGCGACCGTGTTGATCAAACAGAAGACATAACTAAGCTGTTTACTAGGCACGACTGTGTCTGGGCCAGGCACGACCGTGTCTAGGGTTCTGAGGCACGACCAAGTCTAGCCAAGGGGTATGACCGGGTCTGAGTGTGTGTGGCACGACCGCGCTGGTATTGGCACGACCGTGTCTCATGAAGCACGACCGCGCTAGGAGATTAGCGCGACCGTGTCTGTTCCAAAACATAAACGAATTGACTAATTCTTATAATGTTAATGTTGGAAATTATAGGGCTTTCATCCATTAGGTGATTACTAGTCTGTTGGTATAGGTTAATTGTATTTAAAACATGTACAAAGTAGGATTCGATTAAACCATTTTGGAATGAACCCTAGATTCGGGTTCGTGTTAAATTAGCTATTGTAAGCCCAAATTAGGTTGGGACTTTTTATCTATAGACTAAAACGAAGGTGTAGGAGGTTTCAATTACCCGGAAGGATGATGTATTGATAGAGTACGGTAGGAACTTGTTCCGGCGATGACGGTTTGATCTCCGGTGCCTTTTGTCGCAACTCCGGTTGACTCAGTGTTTTCAGGAGCATCAGAGAGGATCGATAGTGTGTTTGCTTGGGAGAATTGCAATCAAAATGGTGGATTCGATGGTCTCGTGAGAGAATTGGACGGTTATGAGATGAATCGATGCAATTGAGTTTATTTGTTGTATGTACAATGATTAAAAGACTTAATTTTGTTCGTTAATAGTAGAAACGTGTGAAACGGTTACGAAATCGAATGTCTCTGTGATTAAAGGCTGCATTTACATTTCAACTGACGAGAGGCGCGACCGTGCCCATATGAGGCGCGATCATGCCAAGGCACCGGGCCCGACCGTTCCAAAGCAAGGCGCGCGACCGTGCCAGAACGAGGCGCGACCGTGCCTATTAGGGTTTCTTATTAATTTATAAAATCAGTCCTTGCAAAATTTCAGTTTTGATAGATTTGTATAAATATGAACTTATGTAGAATTTAATAGGATATACTCGTGTAAAATTTACGAATTTGCATTGAAACATAGTATTTAATTGTTGGTACGAATAGAACAAATCAGTGTACTAGAATTGGGTTTGAAATGTATCACATTGAATTGAAATACAGATAATGAAAATCAGAAATGTTACAGTATCCCCATGTTGAGGGAATTTCGTCCCGAAATTTAGCTAGTGGAAGCGACGGCATCAGTGAAGAGATGGGGGTACTTGAGCTTCATTTGGTCCTCTCGTTCCCAAGTAAACTCAGTACCATGTTTAGATTCCCAACGAACTTTGACAATAGGAATACGGCTTCGTTTGAGCTGTTTGACTTCGCGATCCATGATTTCCACTGGTCTCTCAACGAAGTGCATCGTTTCGTCAATGTGCACGTCGTCAAGAGGTATGTGGAGATTCTCATCAACAAGACATTTCTTCAGATTAGACAAGTGAAAAGTAGGATGCACATTGCCAAGTGATGGAGGTAAGTCGAGTTTGTAAGCCACTTTCCCAATCCTTTCAAGGATCTTAAATGGACCCACATAGCGAGGTGCTAATTTGCCTTTCTTTCCAAAACGGATCACACCCTTCCACGGAGACACCTTTAGAAGAACAAGGTCACCGACTTGGAATTCCAAGGGTTTTCGTCGTTTGTCGGCATAACTCTGTTGCCGACTTCTCGCTACTCGAATGTTGTCGCAGATTTGGATAATCTTGTCGGATGTTTCTTGAATTAGCTCGGGACCGGTGATTTGTGGTTCACCAATCTCGTTCCAACAGATAGGAGAACGACACTTGTGACCATAGAGAGCTTCAAATGGAGCCATGTTGATACTCGTGTGATAGCTATTATTGTAGGAGAACTCGATTAGTGATAGGTGTGAATCCCAATTGCCACCAAAATCAGTTACACAAGCTCTAATCATATCCTCAAGAGTTTGGATTGTGCGCTCGGTCTGACCATCAGTTTGGGGATGGTAGGCGGTGCTCAAATCCAATCGTGTACCAAGAGCAGTTTGGAGAGATTGCCAAAAACGAGAGGTGAACCGAGCATCTCTATCGGATATTATGTTTAAGGGAACACCGTGACAACTCACAATTTTGTTAATGTAAATTCGGGCTAGTTTCTCAACTCGATAGTCTTCACGGATAGGCAAGAACTGAGCAGATTTGGTTAGACGGTTAATGATCACCCAAATGCTATCATAACCACTTGAGGTGCGAGGAAGTTTGGTAATGAAGTCCATAGCTAAATTCTCCCATTTCCACACGGGAATTTCCGGATGTTCAAGTAAACCGGAAGGACGTTGATGTTCGGCTTTGACTTTGGAGCAAGTTAGACATTTGGCAACATAGAGGGCAATGTCCTTCTTCATACCGGGCCACCAATATTGTTGACGAAGATCTTGGTACATGTTATCCGCACAAGGATGAATAGAATAACGAGTCTTTTGAGCCTCGTTCATGAGAAATGCACGGAGATCATCGCGATCTGGAACCCAAATACGGTTCAAGTAATAAAGTAAGCCATTGGGTTTCGGTTTCAACACCACACGACATTTCCTCGTACATGTTACCCTCGGTGACTGAGACGTGTTGAGCTTCTAAGATGCGATTTTGAATGTCGGTTTGAATTCGGACACATTGAAGCATGACATGGTCCTTTTGACTCAAAGCGTCGGCTACAACATTTGCTTTGCCGGGATGGTAACGAATCTCGCAGTCATAGTCGTTAAGGAGTTCAACCCAATGTCTTTGCCTCATATTGAGTTCTTTTTTATTGAAGATGTGTTGGAGACTTTTGTGGTCGGTGAATACCACACATTTTGTGCCATAGAGGTAATGTCTCCAAATCTTTAATGCGAATACGACCGCACCCAACTCGAGTTCGTGCGTCGTATGATTCTTCTCATGAATCTTAAGTTGTCTTGATGCATAAGCGATTACTTTGCCTCGTTGCATGAGGACACAACCGAGACCTTGGTTGGAAGCATCACATTAGACAACTAGATCATCATTCCCATCAGGGAGAGTCAAAATAGGAGCATTGCATAACTTTTGCTTGAGAGTTTGGAAAGCTTCTTCTTGTTTTGGTCCCCATTCATAAGTTTTACCCTTGTGGGTTAAAGCAGTAAGAGGGACAGCAATCTTAGAGAAATTTGAGATGAAGCGACGATAATATCCCGCAAGACCAAGAAATGAACGAACTTCGGTGGGAGTCTTCGGGGCATTCCAATTTTTAACCGCTTCGATCTTAGCAGGGTCAACATGAATTCCCTTGTCGTTGACGATGTGACCAAGAAATTGAACTTCCTTTAGCCAAAATTCACACTTGGAGAATTTGGCATATAGTTGTTCCTTCCTTAAGAGGTCCAAAACCAATCTAAGGTGTTGCTCATGGTCGACTTTAGTCTTGGAGTAGATTAAGATATAGTCAATGAAGACGATCACAAATTTATCAAGGTACGGTTTGCACACACGATTCATGAGGTCCATAAAAACTGCGGGTGCATTGGTTAGTCCAAAAGGCATGACCATGAACTCGTAGTGACCATACCTTGTTTGGAAAGCAGTCTTTGGAATGTCTTCCTCTTGTACATGGAGTTGGTGATAACCAGATCGAAGATCAATCTTCGAGAAGCAAGTAGAACCTTGAAGTTGATCAAAGAGATCATCAATTCTAGGCAAGGGATAACGGTTCTTGATGGTAAGCTTGTTGAGTTCGCGGTAGTAAATACACATGAGGAATGATCCATCCTTCTTTTTGATGAATAATACGGGTGCACCCCACGGTGAATGACTTGGATGGATGAAGCCCTTGTCGGAGAGCTCTTGGAGTTGACTTGCAAGTTCTTGCATTTCAGAAGGTGCAAGACGGTAAGGAGCTCTATCCACGGGGTTAGCTCCGGGTACAAGGTCAATGCGAAATTCTACTTGTCGAACGGGTGGAAGACCGGATAGATCTTCGGGAAATACTTCGGGAAAATCCCGAATGATGGGGATGTCTTGGATACTCTTCTCTTTGACATCCTTTTGAACAACATGAGCTAAGAAGGCTACGTACTTCTTTTGTAAGTACTTTTGGGCGGTAGTGCATGACATTAACTTGAGTCCTTTGCAAGGCTTTTCACCAAAGACCCTTAACGTTTCTCCCGACGGTAGAGGTATTCAGATGCACTTCTCGAAACAGATGACTTCGGCATGATGATTTAATAGCCAATCCATGCCTATGATGATATCAAAACTTCCTAGTGGCATTGGTACAAGGTTGATTGGAAATGTATGATCATTAAGTTCTAGGGAGCAGTCATGAATAACAGAGTCAATTGTAAGGGAGTCACCATTTGCTACATCGACGGTGAAGGTTTTCTCTAATTGGGATCGTGTCTTTGCAAGTAAGGGTTCAAAGTTAAGTGACACAAAACTTTTATAGGCACCGGTATCAAATAATGGAGGCATATTGACTATTAACAAGGAACGTACCGTTGACCACATCATTGTTGGCTTGAGCTTCATTGGTGTTTATGTTGAAAGCACGCCCACGAGCTCCGCCTTGTCTAGCATTGATGAACCTTGGGCACTGGTCACGAAAATAATTTGGGTTACCACATTCATAACAAGCACACCCATTTGTAATAGCGGGAACACCTTGATTAGCTACTTGGGGGTTGGTTGATTTGGTGGGTTGACTTGGCCTGCAAGTGCTTTGGCTCTACAAACATTGACTGTATGGCCATATTTCTCACAGATAGTTGCATGTGGCACAGAGTGGGTAAATCCCAACATATGGCTTTTTGGCTGGTGCTTGAACCATAGGAGCAACTTGGTTAACAGGGATAGCAGGAGTGACCATAGCATAGTTTCTAGCCTTTCTTTTCTTATTATTATGAGAGGGTTCAGTTGTGGCTTCTTTGATGTGTACGGGAGGAGTTGTGGTGTCGGGAACTTTCTTGGTGCCTTTACTAGTCAGAGTTCCCGCTTTCACATGGTTGTCGGTTAATGTAGCAGATAAGCGGATAGCATCTTCGAGTGTTGCGGGATTTCTCCCTAAGATAGTATCTTGAATTTGCCTAGGTAATCCACCAATATACTTCTCAATGCAGCGGGATAAAGGTGTGACCATATGGGGCACAAGGAGACTCAACTCGTGGAACCGAGTTGTATTAGCTAGACTTTCACCACCATCTTGGGCAAGATCCCAAAACTAGGCTTCCAGTTTCTTTACATCCTTTAGAAAACAAAATTCTTCGGTCATTAGCCTTTTAACCTCATCCCAAGGTAAGGCCATTGCTACTTCCACGCCTCTAGTTCTCTTTTCCCCGTTCCACCACGTGAGTGCCCCGTTTTTGTAAGACACTTGTGGCATGACAAACATGAAGGTTATCAGGGCAGTCACTATTGAGAAAGGTATTCTCAATACTTTCGAACCATTGAAGAAGTCCCGTAGCTCCTTCGGTACCATAGAACTTTAGAGGATTACATGAATTGCTTGAAGGTGCATTGCGGTGGGTTGGCACCACCACCCCCATTAGCTCCATGGTTACCATTGGCGGCCCCATTAGCTTGAGTGAGTTGATTTACAAGTTGTGCAAGGATGGTAGCAATATCGGTGTTGTTGTTGGTCACGGTAGCACGACGGAGAGGCATTCTACAGAATTGCACAACACAAGAAAAGATGTAAGAACTTATGAAAGTTGCTTGGATTTAAATGAATAAGATAACAAATAAAATAGTTAATCATGGTTTGGATTGTACTCAAATAGTGATATAATCACTTGAATACTATGACACATTAAGGTTAATTAATCTCATATAATTTTCAAGGGGACATGCTTTAGCCTATAAGTAAACACTCATCCCGGGAATTCCCAGGAAAGCATACGGGTCCCTCGGTTGATTGGGATTTATGTGAAATGCTTTCCTAGACAGAAAACCCAGAATACAGGTGTCACTCTTCCAGATTGCACATGTCCTCAAATAATTAACAAGTTTAAAAAACCTTAACGAGGGTATAAAAAGATTTTTATAGTTTTAGATCCATGAAGTTTCCACATGCTAAGAAGATGATGATAGAGAAGTAGGTAAGAATATTATGAGGTTTTAGGGTATAGGTAGGGATATTGTTTATTTAATTATTATTTAAGTATATCTTAATAAGTCATGAATTTTTAACAAGTAAGGCATCAAAACGAAATAATAACTAATCATAGTAAGCATGTAACACATAGCATGTAGCACATATCACATAATCATGAAGCATGGCATAAGTGGGAGTCCTAAAGTTATAGTCTAGGTCAAGGGTGTCTAATAACCTAGTTCCCTATAACCAAGGCTCTGAAACCAATCTGTCACACCCCAACCGACGGTGGAAACGTCGGCGCGGGACATGTAGAATGTTCATGAGCACAAGGTTGACTAAATTGAAATATATTAATCATTCAAATTCATTTCAAGTATTCAAGATAAAACCAAATCAAACCAAGTACATAAAATGAAAATACACAATTCTTTTTTTAAAATTATCTAGGTCCAAAACTTATGTGTGGCAAGTCTTGATCAAAATCACACATTAGTACCTGAAACATGAATAAAATAAGGTCAACTAAAAAGTTGGTGAGCATACACAGGTTTGTACATAGATAGCATATAGATTGTAAATAAACAAATCCTTACATAACATGATAAAATAAGGCATTTATGGAGAGCAGCTATTGTGTAACCAAAGTACAATCAAACCTTTGTAACTACCATGCAAAATTGGGTTGTAGGTAACAATCACCCCAATCTGGGTGGGTTTGTCAGACTCAATAGATCTATCATTGTTTACAGTCGGCTTGAATAATGATTGCACATAAATTGCACACAAAAGTTAGCACAACTAGCACTCAGGCATAAAGCCCAAATTGCACACATGAATGTAAAGAGGATTTGTATTTGTGTAATTTGTGTAAATGTAAGCAATAGATTGTATATTGTTCATGTTCCACCCCAAAAAGTGTAAAAGAGTAAAAGGGGCTATGTAATACTCACTTGATTCAAAAGGCGTAGCTAACACGAGAGACTAATGTACAACGTTAACCTATATTGGAATGTATATTGAATTAATAGTGTGCACAATAGTCTAAGTCTAGGGTTGAATTGGACGTGTGTATAAAGTTAGTGGTTTGTTTTTGAAATGTATTGTATAAAATGAAAGGTTTGAAATAAATATTTTTAGAACATTTTGATCAAAGTTTGAGTTTGAATAACTAAATAAATAAATTGCAAAATTATTATTTATTTACTTACTCATAAAAATAATGTAGGTATTAGGGGTAATTAAGTATAACTTAAATAAATAATTTTTAAATATAAATTAAATAAATAATTTTTATCTTATTTATTTATTTATAAAATATGTAATCTAGTCTTTTAGTCATAAAAATGTATTGGGTATTTTATATTAATTATAATTTAATAATTAACTTTTGTTAATCATTTTTTTATAAATATGTGTAAATATACGTTTGTAGATTTTCATGTATAATTTCTATTTATTTTAGAAATAGGCATTTGATCTTTTTAAATAAAGTTAATATAAAAATCAGTTATTTTTATTTAAAAATTCATTTGGAATGCTTATTATTTTTTTGTTAAAATATAAAAATTAGTATTCTGCCAAGATATTCTCACACACACGACTGTGCCTGGGACAAGGCACGATCGTGCGAGGACCACGGCGTGACCGTGCTAGTCAGGGCGCGACCGTGTTGATCAAACAGAAGACATAACTAAGCTGTTTACTAGGCTTGAACCTGTCTAGGCCAGGCACGACCGTGTCTAGGGTTCTGAGGCACGACCAAGTCTAGCAAAGGGGCATGACTGGGTCTGAGTGTGTGAGGCACGACCGCGCTGGTATTGGCACGACAAGTCTCATGAAGCACGACCGCGCTAGGAGATTAGCGCGACTGTGTCTGTTCCAAAACAGAAACGAATTGACTATTTCTTATAATGTTAATGTTGGAAATTATAGTGCTTTCATCCATTAGGTGATTACTAGTCTGTTGGTATAGGTTAATTGTATTTAAAACATGTACAAAGTAGGTTCGATTAAACCATTTTGGAATGAACCCTAGATTCGGGTTCGCGTTAAATTAGCTATTGTAAGCCCAAATTAGGTTGGGGCTTTTGATCTATAGACTAAAACGAAGGTGTAGGAGGTTTCAATTACCCAAAAGGATGATGTATAGATAGAGTACGGTAGGAACTTGTTCCGGCGACGACGGTTTGATCTCCGGTGCCTTTTGCTGCAACTCCGGTTGACTCAGTGTTTTCGGGAGCTTCAAAGAGGATCGATAGTGTGTTTGCTTGGGAGAATTGCAATCAAAATGGTGGATTCGATGGTCTCGTGAGAGAACTGGACGGTTATGAGATGAATCGATGCAATTGAGTTTATTTGTTGTAAATACGATGATTAAAAGACTTAATTTTGTTCGTTAATAGTAGAAACGTGTGAAACGGTTACGAAATCGAACGTCTCTGTGATTAAAGGTTGCATTTGCGTTTCAACTGCCGAGAGGCGCGACTGTGCCCATATGAGGCGCGACCGTGCCAAGGCACCGGGCGCGACCGTTCCAAAGCAAGGAGCGCGACCGTGCTAAGGTACTTGGCGCGACCGTGCCTATTAGGGTTTCTTGTTAATTTATAAAATCAGTCCATGCAAATTTCAGTTTTGATAGATTTGTATAAATATGAACTTATGTAGAATTTAATAGGATATACTCGTGTAAAATTAGCGGATTTGCATTGAAACATAGTATTTAATTGTTGGTACGAATTGAACAAATCAGTGTACTAGAATTGGGTTTGAAATGTATCACATTGAATAGAAATACATATAATGAAAATCAGAAATGTTAATGTCGTAACGGTGGGCGCGGCAGGACCCCTGCACGCCAAGAGTATAGTGAAGAAGGAAATGTTCACACTGAACCGGCGGTTGGTGTGCAAGGAACCGAGCAGACACAGGTTGAAGAACAACCTTTCACTTTTGAACCAGAAGTGAGAGAAGCCATAGCTCGAGAGTTCACTGAGTTGATGAAGGTTTCCTTGCCAGGATTGTTGGCAGAAGCATTAAAGAAGGTTAATGAGACGGGTGGGTCTAACACGACGGTTGATACCCCGAACACTGAGGCAATCAACGCACCGCTTAACCGTGTTCGCGACTATAAGTCTTTTAAGGCATGTGACCCGCCAGTCTTGACTGGGAAGAAAGATGCGGTAGCTACGTTTGATTGGGTGATTTGTATGGAGGCTGCCATTCGTCTGAGCGAATGTCGAACGGATCAAGTTGTGAAATTTGCTACTAACTCCTTGAGAGAGGAAGCATCCCATTGGTGGGAAGGTGTACGTCAAGCAAAAGGGAGCGAGGTTGTGGATGCGATGATGTGGGCTGACTTGAAAACCTTGGTGATCAAGAATTTCTGCCCAAGGAACGAGATTGAGAAGGTAGAGAGGGAATTTCTAGGTTTGAAGGCCGGGAGCATGACGCACCGGCAATACACAACCCAATTCAATGAACTGGCACGTCTGGTGCCACATCTTGTTACGACTGAGGAAAGAAAGATTGCATGCTACATTCAAGGACTGCCGGACCAGGTCCGAACCTATGTTAAGGCAAACGCCTCTACTACCTATGATTCGGTAGTTGAACTGAGCGGCGTTGTATTTGATGATCTGGCCCTGAATGTCATTGCCATTGAAGAGCCCAAGAAGAAGCTCAGTTTTCTCGCTAAGCGATCGGGTGGGAAGTTGTTTGGGGCTCGGGAAAAACAGGCCAGGGTAGGCGAGACGGCAGTCTATGGAAAATGTGGGGTAAGACATGCGGGTGAATGTCGGCTAAGGTCAAACCTGTGCTTTAAATGCGGCAAAACCGGACACTACTCCCGTGAATGCCCGTAAGGCTTCAAATGCTACAACTGTGGGGAGAGTGGTTATATGAGCCGGGAATGCACCAAGCCCAGGATGGGTCAAGCCGGGAAAGGGAAAGGCCTGGAGAAGAAAGAAGAGAGACCCCGAGCAAAGACTCGAGCGTACGCGCTGACGCAAGACCAAGCCAGGGCGGACCCCGACGTGGCGTCAGGTACGTTTATCCTTGACAACACTTTTATATCTGTGTTATTCGATTCGATTGCCAATAAGAGTTTTATATCTGCAACTTTTTGTAAAAAGGTAAAGTACATTGTGAGTAAACTAGAAAGGGCCTTTAGCGTAGAAACCGCTGAGGGTAGAACTGCGAGGGTGACTGATCTAGTTGACACATCCACGATAAAAATAGAGGGCCATAGATTTCCCGTCAGGTTGTTTGTCATGGTTTTGGGTGGGTTCGATGTCGTGTTAGGAATGGATTGGCTAACTGCCAATGAAGCACAAATTATATGTAAACGAAAGATAATCCGACTCAAGGCTCCAGATGGTAGCAAAGTCGAGGTTTTTGGAGATCGTGACGCCCCGATGCCAAACGTCATCTCGATGATTAAAGCAGCAGATTACTTGAGGCGTGGATGCGAGGCTTATCTGGTGTATGTAATTGACGAGTGTAAGGAAATGAAGGAACTAGATTATGTACCCGTGGTACGCGAGTACCCGGAGGTGTTTCCAGAGGATTTGCCTGGGATACCACCTGACAGAGAGATCGAATTTCGAATCGACTTAGTACCAGATGCCCAGCCCGTGGCTAAGGCTCCATATCGACTAGCACCAGTGGAGATGAAAGAGTTAATGGCACAACTAGACGAGTTACTTGAGAAAGGATTTATCCAACCGAGCATCTCGCCGTGGGGTGCTCCAGTGTTGTTTGTGAAGAAGAAATACGGTTCGATGAGAATGTGTATTGATTATCGCGAGTTTAATAAACGTACGGTGAAGAACAAGTACCCTTTACCAAGGATCGACGATCTGTTCGATCAATTGCAAGGCGCAAGTTGGTTCACAAAAATCGACCTTCGGTCCGGGTACCATCAGTTGAAGGTGAGTGAATAATACATACCGAAAACAGCATTTCGCACGCATTATGGACATTTTGAGTTCCACGTAATATCTTTTGGATTGACGAACGCCCCCGCAGCATTCATGGATTTGATGAATAGGGTGTGTCGACCGATGCTGGACCGATCGGTAATCGTGTTCATCGATGATATCCTCATCTATTCCAAGAATGAGGGTGATCACTCATGTCACTTAAAGGAGGCACTGAAAAAGGAAAATTTGTATGCTAAGTTCTCCAAATGTGCGTTCTGGCTTAGGGAAGTCCAATTCCTAGGTCACGTCATTAACCAGAACGACATTAAGGTTGACCCAGCAAAGATAGTGACGGTAAGGGAATGGAATATTCCTAAGACACCAACTGAAATCCCCAGTTTCTTGGGATTGGTAGGCTACTATCGGAGATTCATCCAGAATTTCTCAAAAATAGCTTCGCCATTGACAAAGTTGACTCGGAAGGAGGTAAAGTATGAATGGGGTTCGACCCAGGACGAAGCGTTTAAGGAATTGAAGGAGAAACTAACCCAAGCTCCAGTCTTGGCCCTTCCCGAGGACAATGAAGACTTAGTGGTATACTATGACGCTTCGGGTCAGGGATTGGGATGCGTGTTGATGCAACGCGGGAGAGTGATCGCATATGCCTCACGGCAGTTGAAGATTCACGAAGCTAATTATCCGACTCACGATTTGGAACTTGCTGCTGTCGTATTCGCATTAAAAATCTAGAGGCACTACCTTTACGGGGTGAAGTTTACTATTTACTCCGACCAAAAAAGTTTGAAGTACCTCTTCGAACAAAAGGAACTTAATATGAGGCAGAGACGATGGTTGGAAATGTTGAAATACTATGACTGTGAAATAATATACCATCCTGGAAAGGCAAACGTGGTGGGTGACGCTCTAAGCTGAAAGGATGTGCCTACTCCTACTAGAGTGAAAGCTTGCCAGTTGGTGGTAACATCGGAAGTGATGAGAGAAATTGAAAAGGCTCAAGATGAGGCACTTAAAGAAGAAAACATAAAGAAGGAAAGGATGGTTGGCCAACAGGACAAGTTGGAATATAACACCCTTGGTGTTACGACACGTTTTGGACGGGTATGGATTCGTATGGGTGGCGAGCTTATGGTCGAGCTTAGAACCAAAATCTTGGATGAGGCTCATAAGTCTCGGTACTCTATCCATCCTGGTACTAATAAAATGTACCAAGACCTAAGGAAGGAAAACTGGTGGCCTGGAATGAAACTTGAGGTGACAAAGTATGCAAGCAAATGCTTGACTTGCTCACAAGTAAAGGCCGAACACCAGAAACCGTATGGAAAGATTCAACCACTTGATATATCGGAATGGGAGTGGGAACACATTACCATGGACTTCATAACCAAGCTACCTCGCACAACTAAAGGTCATGATACCATTTGGGTAATTGTGGACCGTTTAACGAAGAGTGCTCATTTCCTACCTATTCGCAAGACGTTCTCGTCAGAAAGGTTAGCAGAAGTGTTTATTAACGAAGTAGTAGCATGGCATGGGATGCCGTTGACGATCGTATCTGACCGGGACACACGATTCACATCGAGGTTCTGGAAAAGATTTCACGAGACGATGGGCACGAGACTCAATGTTAGCACGGCATACCACCCGCAAACGGATGGTCAGTCCGAGAGGACCATTCAGACATTGGAGGATATGTTTCGTGCTTGTATTATCGATTTTGGCGGCAGTTGTGTCACACCCCCAAATTTATTTACTTACTGAATAAATAAATAAATTAAGGTTGCAACGATTGGTAACATTACACAACAGCGGAAGTTAAAGTAAAGACTTCTGAATATTGAACACCATTACAAATACTATAATAAACTTGTACATTGTCCTAGAACCATGTATAGGTGAAAGCCATCGTGAGGTTTGACGATCATACTCCTTCGGCTTCTAGGGTTTAATCCAAAAGGCTAACCTATTCCAACCATGCCATGACTATGAATTACCTGAAAAACATACTTAAAAATGTCAACACAAAGGTTGGTGAGTTCACAGGTTTGATTGTTGCAATGTAAAGTGATTTTCCTTGAAAACATTGATATTGTGTACATGGCCATGATACGAAACTGTTTTCCTTGAAAACATTTAAAATATGTACACGGGTTTAATGTAAGGTTGTTTTCCTCGAAAACATGTGATGACTTCATAGTCATAAAACGAGTAGTTTTTCCAATGAAAACCTGTGATGACTTCATAGTCATAAAACGAGTAGTTTTCCCAATGAAAACATCTGATGACTTCATAGTCATAAAACGAGTAGTTTTCCCAATGAAAACATGTGATGACTTCATAGTCATAAAACGAGTAGTTTTCCCAATGAAAACCTGTGATGACTTCATAGTCATAAAACGAGTAGTTTTCCCAACGAAAACATGTGATGACTTCATAGTCATAAAACGAGTAGTTTTCCCAACGAAAACATGTGATGACTTCATAGTCATAGAACGAGTAGTTTTCCCAATGAAAACATGTGATGACTTCATAGTCATAGAACGAGTAGTTTTCCCAATGAAAACATGTGATGACTTCATAGTCATAGAACGAGTAGTTTTCCCAATGAAAACATGTGAAGACTTCATAGTCATAAAACGAGTAGTTTTCCCAATGAAAACCTGTGATAACTTCGTAGTCATAAAACGAGTAGTTTTCCCAATGAAAACATGTGATGACTTCATAGTCATAAAACGAGTAGTTTTTCCAATGAAAACATGTGATGACTTCAAAGTCATAAAACGAGTAGTTTTCCCAATGAAAACATGTGATGACGTCATAGTCATAAAACGAGTAGTTTTCCCAATGAAAACATGTGATGACTTCATAGTCATAAAACGAGTAGTTTTCCCAATGAAAACATGTGATGACTTCATAGTCATAAAACGAGTAGTTTTCCCAATGAAAACATATGATGACTTCATAGTCATAAAACGAGTAGTTTTCCCAATGAAAACATGTGATGACTTCATAGTCATAAAACGAGTAGTTTTCCCAATGAAAACCTGTGATGACTTCATAGTCATAAAACGAGTAGTTTTCCCAATGAAAACATGTGATGACTTCATAGTCATAAAACGAGTAGTTTTCCCAACGAAAACATGTGATGACGTCATAGTCATAAAATAAGTCGTTTTTCCTTAAAACATTGATAATGTGTACATGGCCATAATATGAAACTGTTTTCCTTGAAAACATTGATAAAAACATTTCCACGTAAACGAATGGCAAAACCATTGGTGTATAAGTGATTGGCAGATCCATCTGCACGAAAACGTTTCAATGAATATGATAAACAAAACAAGTAATGTTGACCCATTTGTAGACTAGCTAGGAATACAAATAATATGTACATAAATGAGGCATAACCAAACCATGACACAGGTGTTTTGCCCCTCGCTCATACCTCACGAGCAATGTTTGAACACTATGCGGTCATTTGGCCAGAGGGACCCATGGTTAGCGCGACTAACCATGACCGGGGGTGTCAATCCCAATAGTAATATCCAAAGAATCCCAGGCTATCCTTAGCTAATGGTTATAAAATATGATGGTCAGGGGGCTTTACGAGCTCCAAACGTGTTCACTCATGCAAACATAAAGGTCGGGTCTTGTTTTCTTGTTACCATATGAAAATGTTTATAAGTATGTGTTCCATGTTTTCTAAGATGTATCAAGTAATGATGTTTCGTGTTTTCAAACGTGTTATGGAAGTATGTTTCTCCCCCGATGTTTCTAAAACATTAAAAGTTAAAAGGGGACAGTGAACTCACCTCAAGTCCAGCAAATGCGATCACAAGCTCAACTGACAACAAGTGAGCGCAACGATCCTAAACGGTTCCTATTTTTCAAACAAGTGTTGTCAATATCAACAACAATATAACTAGGATCGTGCCCTAACATTATGGTTTCAAATCTAAACCCAACCCATGTTGAGGACATCTAAGTTGTAGAAACCAAATTCTTTATTTTTAACGAAAATTGGGCAGAGTCCCGTTTGTTTTTGGCTAAACCCGACAATATCCAATTGTCCAATTACAACACCAACTTACATCAATAATCCAATAAACCGCACTTTAGATCCTAATACTAAAGTCATACTTCAATTCGACAATTATTTGATAAATATATAAAAACTATATCATTATAATACAATTTAACGTGCCCGAAAAACGTTCTCAAAAGACGTCCCCGACAAAATTTATAGGTCCCGTGCTACTACCTGACAATAGATATATTAGTGTTTCGGGTCATACCTTAGCCTACAAGCCGTTCTAAGTGGTTTTGTACGAAAAGCTGAGCACGACGCGAGAAGAAACTTGTTTCGCTCATAACTTGATCATACGAACTCCGATTGAGGTGATTCAAGCGGCCATGAACTCGTCTCGCCAAGCCCCACCAGCGCCGCCGGTCTCCGCCGCCGCCGTCGCCGGAAAACCGGACAGTGGCCAGATTTGGTGGTTTTGGCCGGAAAGCTTCACTTTTTCGACCAAAACTTCTTCGTATGCGTAGATCGGACCTTTAGGAACCCTTTTCTAGCAAAAGCCCCATTTGTCGAGGTCACCGGAAAAGTGTTTTTGGCCGGAATATCCACCACCGTCGCGATCTAGTGCAAACCACCACCACCATCGGACTCAGGACGTCGAGATCTATCATATGAGGTGGTGCACTTGCCGCCACTCGCCGGTCCGCTGTGATCCGCCGCTGTGCGCCGCCGCCTCCTGATGCTGTCGCTGCGCCACCGTGCGCCGCTGCTCTCCGCCGTTGTTCTTCCGTTCATGCTCGCCGGAGGAGGCCGCCGAAAGGTGGCCGACCCCCCCTTCCTTTCTCTCGTTCTCTCTCTGAACACACACACACAAGTGTGTGTGTTTGTTGTGCAAATGAGGAAAAAGATGAGAAGATTTTATATATATATCTAGCGTTTTAAGTGGGTAGGCTACCTACCAGTAACGCGTGTCAAACCCAAAATATCGTCATGCATTTAGTTCCCGATTAATATTTGTCGTTCATAATATAAATA
The DNA here is from genome assembly GCA_023525975.1 of Smallanthus sonchifolius. NCBI lineage: Eukaryota > Viridiplantae > Streptophyta > Magnoliopsida > Asterales > Asteraceae > Smallanthus > Smallanthus sonchifolius. Next base: position 35,420,072 of record CM042045.1, read on the forward strand.
TTAATACTAAAATAAATATTCAAATAATTTATTTTGTTAGCTTATTACCGGAGAATATTCGAGTCGGTATGAGCTGACAACGCGTGTGTGAGTCTGTTCGTCGGATTTATCGTTTCACTCTCCGGTTATTAATAACATTTTTATTATAAACAAATATTTATAATATTTGTCGAATCGGTAATAACCGTACCGCTATCGTTAGTTTTACGAGGATCTAACATGGTTTAACATTCGTATACACGTACTACACGTGTATTTATCCGAACAGTCTTTTCAAATGAATATTAATACTTAATATCAATAATTCATTAATTCATTTAATCGTTCTGTCGAATACCCGGTAAAAACCGTTGTTTAACACGTTTAACGTTTAGAATTTCTGAACCGCGTACGTTCTTATATCTTTTCTTAAATTCTCAGAATCGCGTAACGAGTCATTAAATGAAATCGTGTGACTAATATGATATTCGGATTGTGTAAATTTGAATTTCTAACGGGCTTGGATCCTTACCGGGCCTCAAATGGACTTGACTTCCTATTGGGCCTTATTGGGCCTAGTTGGGTTTTAGCCCAACAACTCGGTTTTGGATTCTGAAATTTTGCAGGTGTCACATTCTCCCATCCATAAAGAAATTTCGTCCTCGAAATTTGATATTAACACATGGATTAGGATTTCGTATCCTTTTCCATTTTTGGATTCTTACGAAGAATGTCGACTCATTCCAAATAGCAGTTGGTATACGAAGATAAGGTGGATATCTCACCAATTAACGATATTGGATGTGTACGGATTTGAGATATTCTCTTATCATGTAACAGTATAACGTTACTGTTGAGTATACCTTAAATTCGAATGAGTAGATTTAGGAATTTTCTTTGAATATATCGTCAAGGGAACGGCGTTGGCTATACCCTGAAGTGATAAACTCATTACTAGAGTCCCATGAACAACGGGATTACAATCAGTGGGGTCACTTTCATGTAATGAGTAAGTCATCAAGAGAATTGCCTGGTCGATGTGAATTATAATAATGAGTTTTCACTAACCAAGTGAACAACTCACACACCAAAATAAACAATCAAGGATCAGATGACGAAGCATTTCATTATGTGATCATTCTCGTCAGAGTGGAACTGTATGATCATTATCATTCATAATGAAAGACAAAAGTGCGTTCATGCACACGGATTTCCGAAAGTATATATAGGTACATACTTCATTATTCATATTTGGGTTTTCTCTCCAGAAAAGCAAATCGTGCTAGGATCTAAAAGAAAATTATCACGCATTTGGTAAAGATAGGTCAGATTCTTTAATGAGATGTCCATGTGTTAGTCCAAATCAGGTAATCGACCGTTCATCGCGACGGGTCAACATCTTGGTGCATTCAATCTTCTAGAATGAAAGATTTTAATTTTGACATTTTGTCCGTCAAATCAGTATGTAGGTTAAACTGATTCAATTGAGTTCAAGACAATAATGTCAGTGTATACAATTTATCACAAAGGAGCTGGAATGGTTTAATGGAACGTCAGTAGTTGTCTAGTTAACGAATTAAACAACTATGATATGGGATAAAATTTTACGGAGACATGATCTCCTGAGATTGATCCTAGTTTTTATCAAATTCCATTACTGATAACATCATCACGTATGTTATCCGTAATTTGATTTAGATTGAAATCTAAACGAAACGGATATCGATTAACAAACTCGCCACAATAAATTCTCGTAGTCTCATTGAATCATCTAGATTTTTTTTTTTTTTTTTTAAGGTTCATCTAAAGATGAAGGTGAATCTAGATGAAGAAGAAAGAGAATATCAAAGTAATTGAGAATATTTTAGTTGGCTAGGCTCAACAGATACTAAAGATTAATAATCTTCATGGGGTTCAAGGAGAAGTGAGAATGGCTCTCAAACAATTGCTAAGTGTTAGTGACATAGTTTCACTTATTCGTTTTCTAACTGCATATCCATCACCTTCTTGTACACGGATAGTAGTGACAGAATTCATAAACGAAACGTTATGATTGTTCCCTTATATTCCACGAAGGCATTTTCTGGGACTTAAAGTTATACTCTCATATTAGGTTCTGTGCCATATGAGATTTTTCCATCAACATTGGTCACAACGGATTAAAGGTTTCAAGATTTCTCGTATGGTTTCACTGGCGAAGTTTTAGTTTAATACCTCATTACCATCGTTTGCACTGCACTTCTACTGTAGTCTGGTATTTAGGCTGTAATATCTTGATTTGTGAACTCATGACCTGACTATCATGTCCACGAAATAGATAAGTCTTAAGAAGTTCTATGTTTGCTTGGAAAAGTCACGGTTCGTCTAGATGAGAAGGTAAACAGTCGCATCGTGGAAGTAGCCTCATAAGAATGGTGTTTCCCCGAAACTGATTCAGCGCTTGCTAACCCACTAAATTGGTAGACTGCGATATGAAATCATGGTTTGTCTAATCAAAGGCTTGACTTCTCATTAAGCGGATGTCAGGAAATAGACGACAGTCAAGTAAAACTTCCGGAATTGATTCGTCCTTTGTTCATCTTCCTGGTAGCGTACACAGAATTAAATCCTCGGATTTCGACTTAGGTTCTTTATTTCCTGTCAAGTTGGTCGGAATGGATCACGGAGTTTCAGAATTTGCTAACAACTGATACTACAGTTTGTCTGCAACTTCCCTGGCATTCGAATGGTATTGTCACGACTTACCAGTACGTATTTCACTCATATCGGTTATCGCCTTTTAGTCCCTAGTCCAAGGGTTTAAGCTATAAAATTGAGGTAATGAGTGTTAAATGTCAAAGCTTTGTATTTTAACTGAGTCTATTTCAAGAGATCATTTCTTAACAATAGATGCTCTATAGCTTCCCAATTATAGAAAACTCGGAGTGAAAGATGCGGTCACACCTCTCTTCTAGGTTAAAACTGGGATCCATCCAACAAGATGAACTTTGGGGAGGTGTGAGTACAAAAGAGTAATGAATTATTCTTCTCAACTCTTTGTGGACAGTGGCCTGTAGTGAATAGCTCGAGCTTACGTCCCTTATGCCTATCATGAACTTAATGAGATTAGCATGAAATTCCCCATTTGGGACTTCTTTAAGAGTTTTACATGTCGTTTTCCTGGTAGTGCGACAATAGTCATTAGTCCACACTTAGGTTTCTTTGTCATTCACTTGAGCATCAACCCCGGCTTATCCATTACCGAGAGAATAGTCAGACTTAAAGGTATATTGAATGTCAATGGCTGCGAGAGCAATCCTGTGAGACCGATATTCTGAAATGTCCGATTACCTATTTGTCTCATGTCAAGCTTCCACCATATCCATAGGTGCCATGTGTATGCGGGTCAGAATAATATTCTGCCCCATTACTGAAGTTAGTGCATAACACTCTTGGCGTAACTTTCAAGCAATTGTGAGATTGAACTGTATGATGGATCCTGAGATTACGCTATAATCTCCCAATAATTGTGCAATTATTGTAAGTGTTAGTTGTGGTAACGCTCAATTTGAAGCATTCCTGACAAGTAGAATCTCAAAGAATGAATGTGCGAATTCCTTCATCGTTCAGGATTTACTAAGGATTGGTTAAATTCAATTTGAATTTCTCTCGTTCCTCCAAAACTAGGAAAATGCTTTGTGAGCACCTAATTGAGAAGTCTGATTTGTTAAAATCAGTTGACTGAGAACATGGATTGATCATTAGCTTGGACAACAAGACTTACTACAGTTTCCATGCACTGCAAATTATGATTATGTGTGCACCCATAATAATAATTTGCCTTGCCTGATCCCTATAGTGTTTCTCCTATCCCCAGCTTCTAATCAAAAGGGATTTGAAATAATCGTTAGATTGTGTTTGCACATTTGCACAGGGGTGTGTGTTGTTTTATCGGATTACTCTTCATTATGTGTACCAATACTCCTGAATCTGTCGAATTTGTATGTTGTCGGATGAGGCTAATGGTAGAGAGGCACCACCAGTGTCTCTTAAAATAAAATGTGTATGGTGAAATGCAGGCACTATGTGTTGGGCAGAGATCCTCAAATGAGTGTCGAGCAACTCGTGCTCCAAGTCTGTATATATGCATGGATCCACATGATCCTGATGTATGTCTGGGTCTCCTGACCCTTGGAGTTCTCTCCCACTTAGTCCTGCTTATCCACCTTGAATTCCCTTCTGTCTGGGCAATCCTGTCTGCCATATCTCATGGCGAGAGTCTAGGCATCCGATCCGACAACTTATGAAGGAGAGTATTTATACCGTAAATACGTTAAAAAGATATTTGCCTCCATAGTTGGAGTAGTTGTGGTGCAGGTATAGGTACAGATTCTGTCACGGGTTCAACCTGTTGTGATACCAAGATCGGTAACTGACGATCGTTGCCGTCGTTGTCCAAGCTCAGCTCGTAACTCGATCTTCTAAGGTTGAAGTATGCTGAGTACCCGTTATTCTTGACTCGTAATCCGAACAGTAACATGTCGTAGGTGTTTATTATTTCCATATTGTTATATATGTTTAAGTGTTCATTACATGTGCCATGTAATTGTATTAGTATAGCTAATGATACCCTAGTGTAACTTCATACACTAATAGTCTACACAAATCGTTCGGAAACGGTTGGAATTTCTTTACTCAAGTCTTGGGTGTTCTTAGTGTGATGCAAGTCTTAGAAATCTTGGTCCCTAAATGAGTCCGGTTAGAGCCTAGGTATCACTAAGGAAACCTAATTCGCTAAAACCATTGGCTCTGATACCAATCTGTCACACCCCCAAATTTATTTACTTACTGAATAAATAAATAAATTAAGGTTGCAACGATTGGTAACATTACACAACAGCGGAAGTTAAAGTAAAGACTTCTGAATATTGAACACCATTACAAATACTATAATAAACTTGTACATTGTCCTAGAACCATGTATAGGTGAAAGCCATCTTGAGGTTTGACGATCATACTCCTTCGGCTTCTAGGGTTTAATCCAAAAGGCTAACCTATTCCAACCATGCCATGACTATGAATTACCTGAAAAACATACTTAAAAATGTCAACACAAAGGTTGGTGAGTTCACAAGTTTGATTGTTGCAATGTAAAGTGATTTTCCTTGAAAACATTGATATTGTGTACATGGCCATGATACGAAACTGTTTTCCTTGAAAACAATTAAAATATGTACACGGGTTTAATGTAAGGTTGTTTTCCTCGAAAACATGTGATGACTTCATAGTCATAAAACGAGTAGTTTTTCCAATGAAAACATGTGATGACTTCATAGTCATAAAACGAGTAGTTTTCCCAATGAAAACATGTGATGACTTCATAGTCATAAAACGAGTAGTTTTCCCAATGAAAACATGTGATGACTTCATAGTCATAAAACGAGTAGTTTTCCCAATGAAAACCTGTGATGACTTCATAGTCATAAAACGAGTAGTTTTCCCAACGAAAACATGTGATGACTTCATAGTCATAAAACGAGTAGTTTTCCCAACGAAAACATGTGATGACTTCATAGTCATAAAACGAGTAGTTTTCCCAATGAAAACATGTGATGACTTCATAGTCATACAACGAGTAGTTTTCCCAATGAAAACATGTGATGACTTCATAGTCATAGAACGAGTAGTTTTCCCAATGAAAACATGTGATGACTTCATAGTCATAAAACGAGTAGTTTTCCCAATGAAAACCTGTGATGACTTCGTAGTCATAAAACGAGTAGTTTTCCCAATGAAAACATGTGATTACTTCATAGTCATAAAACGAGTAGTTTTCCCAATGAAAACATTTGATGACTTCATAGTCATAAAACGAGTAGTTTTCCCAATGAAAACATGTGATGACGTCATAGTCATAAAACGAGTAGTTTTCCCAATGAAAACATGTGATGACTTCATAGTCATAAAACGAGTAGTTTTCCCAATGAAAACATGTGATGACTTCATAGTCATAAAACGAGTAGTTTTCCCAATGAAAACATGTGATGACTTCATAGTCATAAAACGAGTAGTTTTCCCAATGAAAACATATGATGACTTCATAGTCATAAAACGAGTAGTTTTCCCAATGAAAACATGTGATGACTTCATAGTCATAAAACGAGTAGTTTTCCCAATGAAAACCTGTGATGACTTCATAGTCATAAAACGAGAAGTTTTCCCAATGAAAACATGTGATGACTTCATAGTTATAAAACGAGTAGTTTTCCCAACGAAAACATGTGATGACGTCATAGTCATAAAATAAGTCGTTTTTCCTTAAAACATTGATAATGTGTACATGGCCATAATATGAAACTGTTTTCCTTGAAAACATTGATAAAAACATTTCCACGTAAACGAATGGCAAAACCATTGGTGTATAAGTGATTGGCAGATCCATCTGCACGAAAACGTTTCAATGAATATGATAAACAAAACAAGTAATATTGACCCATTTGTAGACTAGCAAGGAATACAAATAATATGTACATACATGAGGCATAACCAAACCATGACACAGGTGTTTTGCCCCTCGCTCATACCTCACGAGCAATGTTTGAACACTATGCGGTCATTTGGCCAGAGGGACCCATAGTTAGCGCGACTAACCATGACCGGGGGTGTCAATCCCAATAGTACTATCCATAGAATCCCAGGCTATCCTTAGCTAATGGTTATAAAATATGATGGTCAGGGGGCTTTACGAGCTCTAAACGTGTTCACTCATGCAAACATAAAGGTCGGGTCTTGTTTTCTTGTTACCATATGAAAATGTTTATAAGTATGTGTTCCATGTTTTCTAAGATGTATCAAGTAATGATGTTTCGTGTTTTCAAACGTGTTATGGAAGTATGTTTCTCCCCCGGTGTTTCTAAAACATTAAAAGTTAAAAGGGGACAGTGAACTCACCTCAAGTCCAGCAAATGCGATCACAAGCTCAACTGACAACAAGTGAGCGCAACGATCCTAAACGGTTCCTATTGTTCAAACAAGTGTTGTCAATATCAACAACAATATAACTAGGATCGTGCCCTAACATTATGGTTTCAAATCTAAACCCAACCCATGTTGAGGACATCTAAGTTGTAGAAACCAAATTCTTTATTTTTAACGAAAATTGGGCAGAGTCCCGTTTGTTTTTGGCTAAACCCGACAATATCCAATTGTCCAATTACAACACCAACTTACACCAATAATCCAATAAACCGCACTTTAGATCCTAATACTAAAGTCATACTTCAATTCAACAATTATTTGATAAATATATAAAAACTATATCATTATAATACAATTTAACGTGCCCGAAAAACGTTCTCAAAAGACGTCCCCGACAAAATTTATAGGTCCCGTACTACTACCTGACAATAGATATATTAGTGTTTCGGGTCATACCTTAGCCTACAAGCCGTTCTAAGCGGTTTTGTACGAAAAGCTGAGCACGACGCGAGAAGAAACTTGTTTCGCTCATAACTTGATCATACGAACTCCGATTGAGGTGATTCAAGCGGCCATGAACTCGTCTCGCCAAGCCCCACCAGCGCCGCCGGTCTCCGCAGCCGGCCGCCGCCGCCGCCGTCGCCGGAAAACCGGATAGTGGCCGGATTTGGTGGTTTTGGCCGGAAAGCTTCACTTTTTCGACCCAAACTTCTTCGTATGCGTAGATCGGACCTTTAGGAACCCTTTTCTAGCAAAAGCCCCATTTGTCGAGGTCGCCGGAAAAGTGTTTTTGGCCGGAATCTCCACCACCGTCGCGATCTAGTGCAAACCACCACCGCCATCGGACTCAGGACGTCGAGATCTATCAGATGAGGTGGTGCACTTGCCGCCACTCGCCGGTCCGCTGTGATCCGCCGCTGTGCGCCGCCGCCTCCTGATGCTGTCGCTGCGCCACCGTGCGCCGCTGCTCTCCGCCGTTGTTCTTCCGTTCATGCTCGCCGGAGGAGGCCGCCGAAAGGTGGCCGACCCCCCCATCCTTTCTCTCGTTCTCTCTCCGAACACACACACACAAGTGTGTGTGTTTGTTGTGCAAATGAGGAAAAAGATGAGAAGATTTTATATATATATATCTAGCGTTTTAAGTGGGTAGGCTACCTACCAGTAACGCGTGTCAAACCCAAAATATCGTCATGCATTTAGTTCCCGATTAATATTTGTCGTTCATAATATAAATATTAATACTAAAATAAATATTCAAATAATTTATTTTGTTAGCTTATTACCGGAGAATATTCGAGTCGGTATGAGCTGACAACGCGTGTGTGAGTCTGTTCGTCGGATTTATCGTTTCATTCTCCGGTTATTAATAACATTTTTATTATAAACAAATATTTATAATATTTGTCGTATCGGTAATAACCGTACCGCTATCGTTAGTTTTACGAGGATCTAACGTGGTTTAACATTCGTATACACGTGTATTTATCCGAACAGTCTTTTCAAATGAATATTAATACTTAATATCAATAATTCATTAATTCATTTAATCGTTCTGTCGAATACCCGGTAAAAACCGTTGTTTAACACGTTTAACGTTTAGAATTTCTGAACCGCGTACGTTCTTATATCTTTTCTTAAATTCTCAGAATCGCGTAACGAGTCATTAAATGAAATCGTGTGACTAATATGATATTCGGATTTTGTAAATTTGAATTTCTAACGGGCTTGGATCCTTACCGGGCCTCAAATGGACTTGACTTCCTATTGGGCCTTATTGGGCCTAGTTGGGTTTTAGCCCAACAACTGGGTTTTGGATTCTGAAATTTTGCAGGTGTCACAAGTTGGGACAGTCATCTGCCATTAGCCGAATTCTCCTACAACAATAGTCATCACACGATGATAGGCATGCCGCCTTACGAAATGTTGTATGGGAGAAGATGCTAGACCCCGGTTTGTTGGGGGTGAGATTGGACAGAAGGAATTAGGAAGTCTTGAAGTCGTAAGAGAAACGTCGGAAATGTTTGATCAAATCAAAGCACGAATGAAGGCCGCAGAAGATCGTCAGAAGTCCTATGCGGATAAATGATGAAGGCCTATTGAGTTTGATGTTGGGGATAGAGTAATGTTGAAAGTGTCACCCTGGAAGGGAATCATACGATTCAGGAAGAGAGGAAAGTTAAGTCCGAGGTTTGTCGGACCATTCAGGATAATGGCACGGGTTGGTGAAGTTGCTTATCGGTTAGAGTTGCCTGATGAGTTAAGTGGGATTCACCCTACCTTCCATGTATCACACTTTCGAAAGTGTTTGGCGGATGAATCGGCTCACGTACCACTTACTGACATCGAGGTCGACAACAGCCTTAACTACATTGAAGAACCCGTGGCCATCTTAGACAGAGAGGAGAAGCTTTTGCATAATAAGATTATTCAATTGGTTAAAGTCCAATGGATGCATCGAAGGGGATCAGAGGCCACTTGGGAAACGGATACGGAAATGAGGGAGTCGTACCCTCAACTATTTGACTTATGATAGGTTTCAGGGACGAAACCTATTATAAGGGGGGTAGACTTGTAACATCCCAAAAATAAAACGACAGTTATAATAACGGAATAAATGAACGAGGCATGTCGGGTCGGTCCGGATGGGCCGGCGGGCTGGAAAGGAGCCTCCCCTATAAATAGCCAAGGTCACCACCCATTTCTCTCATTTGCAACTTCTAGAGAGAGAAACCATAGAGAGAGAAAGTTGGCGGATCGACCCGAGATTTGAGAAGTGTGTTGCTCCAGAGCTCGTGAGAAGAACCTCCGGATCAGAAACTTGATTCAGGTAACGATTTGGCAAACGTTTTGAAGTAAACAAGTTCAGGATCTTGACGAGATCAGACTCGAAGGCGAAAGTTAGGATTTTTGCGAGGAAGCAGTTCGTGCGTACTTATCAAGTACGCATGAAGCTGATACTGCGTACTTACAAAGTACTCAAGAAGAGAATCATGCGTACTTATCAAGTACGCATGAAGAGGGTCATGCGTACTTATCAAGTACGCATGAAGCAGGTACTGCGTATTTATCAAGTACGCATGAAGCAAAGTCTACGCACTTATTAAGTACGCAAGAGCAAGGCCCTGCGCACATGCTAAGTGCACAGGCATCAGGCTGATTAAGTAAAGTCAGTATGTTTAGAATGGTTAAACCGTTAGAGTCGGGATTAGGCCTGATGTGTATTTAACTAATCAATTCAGATTGGAAGTGACATTGTTGGACCTTTGTTTAGGACAACCCAGATTAGCTTATACGGTGAGTTCTAGAAGCCCTCTTTTAAATGTTTTAATAATGTTTTTTGGGCTGGTGTGCATACGTAACGATGTGACTATTTTATAAAACGATGTTTATGAATATTGTATGTGACGTTTTATACAATGATGTTTATGAACGATGTTTTGGAAGGAAGGGTTATGAAAGAAGTGTTTATGAAATATTTTGCCAAAAGAAGTTTATGAAGTTTATGAAGTGTTTATGAATGAAGGAATGATTTTTAATAAAACGTACGAATGCTTTAACTGAAGTTTTGAAGTAAAAGAAGTGAATGTTTACAAAAGTCACAAACGAACGAATCTGCCAATATTCCTTAGGGAATGAAGGTTACGGGTATGGGAAGTATGTTATGGGCCTTTACCTTTTAGGGGCCTTTGTGGCTGGCCAACTGTTGTACAACTGGGGTGATGACGGTCACCAAGGGGATTATCGTGATCCTTGAAGTTTGGTACGATTCACCTTACGGGGTAGTCGTGCTTGAAGTTTAGTACTTGCGCCTTACGGGGTGCAGTGCTTGAAGTTTGGTACGTGTCATCCTTGTGATGCCGTGCTTGATGTTTGGTGCTGAATAACCTAAGTATTGGGCCCTAGGAGTTCCTCACCCGAAGGACAGTACGGTGTTGATGGGCCTAGTGGTGGTGATCTTTAGGTTATTCCACTAGTATGTGACGTATGGATTTGACGGTTACGAGAAGGCGTAGATTCGATATGTTCGTTGACTTATGTTTTGATGTTATGTTATGTTATTGCATGTTTTTGTACGCTTTTATTAATGAAGGTTAAGGATATGTTTTTGGCAAATATTTGAAGTTAATGTTTTATGTAAAAGCTAGAACTCACCAGCGTAGCTGACTTTTTAGTATGCACATTCAGGTTAAGGCAGGTTATGATGATAGAAGGTGATGCTGGGCGGCTTGATGAGTTACCCGGATGATACGAAGACTGGCATCCTGTTATGATTAGATTATGTTATGTTTATGTAATAGACCATGTTACGCTTCCGCATGTTGAACAATGTAATGGTTATGTTTTAATGAAGTATTTTCCGCTGCGTTATTTGATATTCAAGTTTAAGAACTGTTTGTAAATGAGTAAATCCAACAAGTGAGGCCTCCCGGGTTTGGGGCCTTACAAAGCTAATGAGTGCAAGCGGGACGAATGGTACGAATGGGCAAAGGTACGCAGGCCGGGGTTGGGCCGAGTTGGTCGCGAGGTGGGCTCGGGAAGGGGAGGCCCATCCCATAAATACCCCACACTTGCACACACTTCTCTATTTTGCAACTTCTAGAGAGAGAAACCGTAGAGAGATAAAGTGTCAGAATCGCTCAAGATTATACCAGCTCGTGTCTCTAGTGCTCGTGAAGATAACCTCCGAATCAGAATTTCGATTCCGGAAACAACTCGAGCTAGATTTGAGATTTTAGCTTATGATGGGTTTTCGGGTTTTGGGTAAAAAGGTAACTTTTTACGGATGAAACATGAAAATAAGCTTAGGTCTAGCATCTAGATGGAAAACCAAACGTTTTGAGCAAAGAAAGTTGGGATATTGGCATGATCAGATTCGCATGCAAGAACTTCGGGTTTTTTGTGGAAGATGACTACCCGACAGGCAAACTTATCAAATTCGCCTGGCAAGGTTGGGGCGAACTTGGTTATGTTCGCCTGGTAAGTTCGCTTAAGTCATCAAGGGGGTGAACTTGGTTATGTTCGCCTAGTTATGTTCGCCTAGTCAAGTTAAGCGAACTTAGGACAAGTTCGCCTAGACTATGGGCTGCGACTTAGCCTTAAGTTCGCCTAGATCAGACTGCGTAAAAGTGTGTAATTTAGATTAGGTCTGATGTATATGTAATTAACCAATTCAGATCGTGTGTGGCGCTCGTTGGACCGTGGTTTGGACAGAACTAAGACAAGAGCCCTACTTTTATATGTGTTTGAACTATGTTTTGTGCCGGTGTGCATACTTACATGATAATGTTTTATGAAATGTGTTGTCAAATGTGGTTTACAAAATGTTTACAAATGAAATGCTATTTAATAAAACGTGTGAATGCTTTAACTGAAAAGAAGTAAAGGTTTTTATGGAAGTCATGAAATAAATGAATCTGCCATGAGTTCCTTCGGGGGCTACGGAATGTATGCATGTATGGGCCTTACCTTTATAGGGGCTTTTGTGGCTGGCCAATGGTTGTACAACTGGGTGAAAAGGGGTGACGACGGTCTCTAATGGGGGATTACCGGGATCCCTAATGAGATACCATTCTCCGTGAGGGAATAGTATTTAAGGTGGTACGAGCTATCCTTTGGGACGCCGTGCTTGAATCGAAAAAAGTGGGTACGTGTGCTCTATGGAGCACCTTACTCAAGGATGGTGCGTGTACTCTATGAAGTACCGTGCTGTAATTAGGAATTGACGGTTACGAAAAGGCGCAGATTTGGTTTATTGTCGACTTATGTTTAATGTTATGTTATTGCATGCTTTATGTACGCTCTTATTAAATAAATGAATGTAATGTTTTTGGCAAATGGTTTTGTGAAAGTTTTATGTAAAGCTAGAACTCACCAGCGTAGCTGACTTTTTAGTATGCACATTCAGGTTAAGGCAGGTTATGAGGATGGATGGTGATGCTTGGCTAGCGATGAAGAGTTACCCGGCTGCTTATGAAGACTAGCATCATGTTACGTTTTGATTTCGTTATGTTATGTTTAGACAATGTTTACGCTTCCGTATATTGAACAATGTAATTGTTATGTTTTAATGAAGTATTTTTCTACTGACTTATTTGATATTCAAGTTTAAGAACTGTTTGTGAATGAGTAAATCCAATAAGTTAGGCCTCCCGGGTTCGGGGCCTTACAAGTTGGTATCAGAGCAATAGTTTGAGAGATTTGGACACTCCTAGTGTTTGAACTTAAACTGTGAATGGGACCGAAAGCGGATGCCAGTACGGGTAACTCGAGCCATAGCATCAAGTATGCGGGTAGATTGTATATATTTACTTATATGGTATGCCTTAGAAGCGTTAGGACTTGTTCTAATGGAATCACAAAGGTGGTCAAATGGAAATCGAGAAGTAGTGTAATGGTTAATTGCATATGGCCAGTGTATATTAACATCTTACAGTGCTTGTTGAATTCTATTTGTTAACTAGCGTGACGACTTTGTATTTCTTGTCTTATAGAATGAAATGGGAAGGAGAGGATCCAGAAGGCGTGATGGGGGTCGTACCGGAGGCCGAAATGGTGGGCGTGGCAGGACCCCTGCGCGCCAAGAGTATAGTGAAGAGGGAAGTGTTCATACTGAACTGGCGGTTAGTGTGCATGGAACTGAGCAGACACAGGTGGAAGAACAACCTTTCACTTTTGAACCAAAAATGAGAGCAGCTATAGCTCGAGAGTTCACAGAGTTGATGAAGACTTCTCTGCCAGGTCTGTTGGCAGAAGCGTTGAAGAAGGTTAATGGGGAAGGTAGGTCTAACACGGCAACTGGTGCCCAGAACAACGAGACTGACAACACACATCCTGCTCGCGGATGCGACTATAAGTCATTTAAAGCATGTGACCCGCCGGTCCTGACTGGAAAGAAAGACGCGGTGGCTACGTTTGATTAGGTAATCCGTATGGAGGCTGCCATCCGTCTCAGCGAATGCCAGACAGATCAAGTGGTGAAAATTGCTGCTAACTCCTTGAGAGAAGAATCGTCACATTGGTGGGAGGGAGTGCGACAAGCTAAGGGAGATACAGCTATTGACTCTATGTTATGGAATGATTTGAAGGCGTTAGTTATTAAGAATTTTTGCCCAAGCAATGAAATTGAGAAGGTGGGGAGAGAATTTCTGAATTTAAAGGCTGGTAACATGACTCACCGTCAATACACCAACCGGTACAATGAGTTGGCATGTCTGGTGCCACATCTGATTACTACCAAAGAGAGAAAGAGTTCTTGTTATATCCAGGGACTGCCGGACAAGGTCCCCACCTTTATCAAAGCAAATACTCCTACCACCTTCGATTCGATGGTGGAACTCAGTGGTGTGGTGTATGATGATCTGGCATTAAGCGATGCCGCCATTGAGGAACCAAAGAAGAGACCGAGCTTCTCAAACAAGCGAACTGGTTTGGCCTGGCATGACCGGGTTGACCAACAGAGGCCATAAACTAAACAAATCAAGGGGCACGACCGTGCCTTGGCCTGGCACGGTCGTGTCCAAGATTCTTAGACACAACAGGGATTAGCCCAAAGAGCATGATTAGGTCTGGACAGGAGGACACGACCGCGCTGCTACTCGGAACGACCGCGTTTCATAAGGCACGACCGCGCTAGATGATTAGCGCGACCGTGTCTCTTCCAAATCAGACACGAATTGAACAAATCTTGTATTTATAGCGTTGGAATTGTTAGGGCTTTTGATTACTGAGTTGTTACGAGTCTATTTAAATAAATTAATTGTATGGAAATCGTGTTTAAGAATGGGTTCGACTAAATCATTTTTTATTAAAATAATAATTCTGATTCGGATGGTTTACATATTGAAAGCCCAAATTGATAAGGGACTTTTGATAAAGAGACTGAATCGACTGAGGAAAAGATTATAGTTACCCTGAAGCGTATCGAATTGGTAGTGAACGGCAGAAAAGAGTTCCGGCGACGGTGAGAGTGGCTTCCGGCGTCTTCTGCTGCGATTCCGGCTGTTCCAACGCTTCAGAAAACTTAGAGATGCTCGGAGGATCGAGTTTCTTGATTAATTGCTAGCAACAGGATCGAAAAGAATGATTCAAGGCTTGGGGGAAATTTTGGACGGTTTTTTCTTGAGAGAATTCGTAATTGGGTGGTAATGATCGAAATTGACAACTATTTTCTTTGATACTGAAAGTGAAACGCACATCGGATTCGAATTCAAACGACCAAGCATTTTGAAACTTCATTTACATTTTGACTGTTACGCAGGCGATCGGGGCGGGACATATAGACTGTTCATAGCACATGGTTGACTAGATTGAAATATATTAAAGTCAAATTTCCATTACATATAATCCAAGTACAAACCAAATTCAAACAAAGAAACATCTTGATTTAAATTGCTAAGTCCAAATCCTATATTGAGCACGTCTTGAATCATTCTCACATATTAGGGCCTGAAACATGAATAAAATAAAGTCAACTAAAAAGTTGGTGAGTATAACACAGTTATATATAGATAGCATATAGTTGAAAACAAATCCTTTACATATCATGATAAATAAGGCATTTATGGGGAGCAGCTATTGTGTAACCATGTACAACCAAACCTTTGTAACTAGCATGCAAAAAATGTGTTGTCGGTTTCAATCACCGCGCACCTGGGTGGGTTTGTCAGACTCAATAGATCTATCATTGAAAACCGTCGGCTTGTATAGTTAATGATTGCACATAATCGCATACAAAGGTTAGCACACCTAGCACTCGGGCATAAAGCTCAAATTGCACACATGAATGTAAATAGGATTTGTACTTTGTGTTGTTTGTGTAAATGTAATGTGTAATTTGAATAATGTTCATGTTTCACCCCAAAAGTGTAAAAGAGTAAAAGGGGCTATGAAATACTCACTCGATAAGGAGGTGTAGCTAACAAGGATAATAGATAGAAAAATAAAGATCCTCGAGTGCACAAATTAACCTAAAGAGTAATGTATGTTGTATCAAATAGTGTGCACAAAAGTGTAAGTTAAATGATGGTTTGGACTTGAGTAAAATGTTATTGATTTGAACTTGGATGTGTTGAATAAAATATAAAGTTTAAAATGAATATTATCAAAACATTTTGATTAAGGTTTGAGTTTGAATAAATAATTAAGTAAAGTATAAAATTATTGCTTATGAAAATAAATAAATAATTGATTTTGTTTAAACATGAATTAAATAAATAGTCATTATCTTATTCATTTATAAAAATTTGTAACCTAAACATTTAAAATATCATTTAAGTGTAAGCTTTTACAATAAATATAAATTTAATTTTTATAACTTTAAATAAATAATATTTATTCCTAGATCAAACTTTTAATCCTTTTTAAATAATTAAAACACATTTTTTATAAAATCTGAAACATTACTGATTGAAAAATATAAAATTTATAATTCTACTAGAAATCTGACTCACACACGACCGTGCCTCTGAGGGGCACGATTGTGCTCAAGCCACGGGCGTGACCGCGCTAGCCGGGGCGCGACCGGGTTGACCAACAGAGGCCATTAACTAAACAAATCAAGGGGCATGACCGTGCCTTGGCCTGGCACGGTCGAGTCCAAGATTCTTAGACACAACAGGGATTAGCCCAAAGGGCATGATTAGGTCTGGACAGGAGGACACGACCGCGCTGCTACTCGGAACGACCGCGTTTCATAAGGCACGGCCGCGCTAGATGATTAGCTCGACCGTGTCTCTTCCAAATTAGACACGAATTGAACAAATCTTGTATTTATAGCGTTGGAATTGTTAGGGCTTTTGATTACTGAGTTGTTACGAGTCTATTTAAATAAATTAATTGTATGGAAATCGTGTTTAAGAATGGGTTCGACTAAATCATTTTTTATTAAAATAATAATTCTGATTCGGGATGGTTTACATATTGAAAGCCCAAATTGATAAGGGGCTTTTGATAAAGAGACTGAATCTACTGAGGAAAAGATTATAGTTACCTTGAAGCGTATCAAATTGATAGTGAACGGCAGAAAAGAGTTCCGGCGACGGTGAGAGTGGGTTCCGGCGTCTTCTGCTGCGATTCCGGCTGTTCCAACGCTTCAGAAAACTTAGAGATGCTCGGAGGATCGAGTTTCTTGATTAATTGCTAGCAACAGGATTGAAAAGAATGATTCGAGGCTTGGGGGAAATTTTGGACGGTTTTTACTTGAGAGAATTCGTAATTGGGTGGTAATGATCGAAATTGACAATTATTTTCTTTGATACTGAAAGTGAAACGCACATCGGATTCAAATTCAAACGACCAAGCGTTTTGAAACTGCATTTACGTTTTGACTGTTACGCAGGCGCGACCGTGCCAAGATAGGCGCGACCGTGCTTAGGCACCGGGCGCGATCGTTCCAGGACCAATCGCGCGATCGTGCCGAGGCACTTGGCGCGACCGTGCCAGGACGAAGCACGACCGTGCTAATTAGGGTTTCTTGGTATTTTGTTCAACATTAATTCTTGACTTTTCAGGTTCTATAAGTTTGAACTAAATAGTTACTTGTATAATGTTTAAGTGTATATAATCGAGCAAAACTTGTGGATTTGTATTGAATCATTGCATTTAATTTGAGGCGGAAAAATAGAACAAGACAGTGCACGAGTATTGAGTTCGAAATGCATTACATTGAATTGAAAATATGAATGCTAAAATCAGAAATGTTACATTTTAAGAAACTGAAGGAGAAGTTGACTCAAGCTCTAGTCTTGGCCCTTCCCGAGGGCAATGAAGACTTGGTTGTATACTCTGACGCGTCAGGTTAGGGATTGGGGTGCGTGCTTATGCAACGCGGGAGAGTGATCGCCTATGCATCACGACAGTTGAAAGTTCACGAAGTCAAT
The DNA here is from genome assembly GCA_023525975.1 of Smallanthus sonchifolius. Classification (NCBI taxonomy): domain Eukaryota; kingdom Viridiplantae; phylum Streptophyta; class Magnoliopsida; order Asterales; family Asteraceae; genus Smallanthus; species Smallanthus sonchifolius. The sequence goes on from CM042045.1 coordinate 35,437,885, forward strand.
TATCCGACTCACGATTTGGAACTTGATGCCGTTGTGTTTGCATTGAAGATCTGAAAGATTATGATTGCGAAATCATATACCATCCTGGAATGGCGAATGCGGTGGCTGACGCTCTAAGCCGAAAGGATGTGCCTACTCCTATTAGAGTAAAATCTTGCCTCCAGATCTTCAATGCAAACACAATGGCAGCAAGTTCCAAGTCATGAGTCGGATAATTGACTTCGTGAACTTTCAACTATCGTGATGCATAGGCGATCACTGTCCCGCGTTGCATAAACACGCACCCAAATCCCTAACCCGAAGCGTCAGCGTATACAACCTAGTCTTCATTGCCCTCCGGAAGGGCCAAGACTGGAGCTTGGGTCAACTTCTCCTTCAGTTTCTTAAATGCTTCTTCCTGAGTCGACCCCCATTCATACTTTACCTCCTTCCGTGTCAACTTGGTCAACGGCGAAGCTATTTTCGAGAAATCTTGAATGAATCTCCGATAGTAGCCTGCCAATCCTAAGAAACTATGGAATTCAGTTGGCGTCTTAGGAATATCCCAATCTCTTACCGTTTTTATCTTTGCTGGGTCAACCATAATGTCGTTCGGGTTAATGACGTGACCTAGGAATTGGACCTCCCTAAGCCAGAACGCGCATTTGGAGAACTTAGCATACAGTTTCTCCTTTTTCAAAGCTTCCAACACCTCTTTTAAGTGACACACATGATAACCCTCATTCTTGGAGTAGATAAGGATATCATCGATGAACACAATTACCGATCGATCCAACATCGGTCGACAGACCCTATTCATCAAATCCATGAATTCTGCTGGGGCATTCGTCAATCCGAAGAACATCACGCGGAACTCGAAATGTCCATAACGCGTGCGAAACGCGGTTTTTGGTATGTCTTCTTCCCTTACCTTCAGCTGATGGTATCCGGATCGAAGGTCGATTTTCGAGAACCAACTTGCGCCCTGTAATTGATCGAACAAATCGTCAATCCTTGTAGAAGGTACTTGTTCTTCACGGTTCGTTTGTTCAACTCTCTGTAGTCGATACACATTCTCATGGAACCATCCTTTTTTCTTTACAAACAGCACCGGAGCACCCCAAGGCGAGATGCTTGGTTATATAAAACCCTTGTCAAGCAATTCGTCTAATTGGGTCATAAGTTCTTTCATCTCCACTGGTTCTAGTCGATATGGAGCCTTAGCCACGGGCTGGGCATCTGGTACCAAGTCGATTCGGAACTCGATCTCTCTGTCGGGCGGTATTCCAGGCAAGTCCTCTGGAAACACCTCCGGGTACTCACGTACCACGGGTACATCGTCCAGTTCTTTCACTTCCTTACATTTGTCAATTACGTACACCAGATAAGCCTCGCATCTGTGCCTCAGGTAATCTGCTGCCTTAATCATCGAGATGACGCTACGCATCGGGGCGTCGCGATCTCCAAGGACCTATACTTCGCTACCATCGGGAGCCTTGAGTCGGATTAAATTTCGTTTGCATATAATATGTGCTTCATTGGCAGTTAGCAAATCCATACCCAACACTACATCAAACCCACCCAAAACAATAACAAACAGTCTGACAGGAAACCTATGGCCCTCTATCTTTATCGTGGAGTTGTCAACTACCTCGGTTACTCTCGCAGTTCAACCCTCAGCGGTCTCTACACTAAAGCCTCTTTCTATCTTACTAACTGTGCATTTTACCCGTTTACAGAAAGTAGTTGATTTAAAACTTTTCCTGGCACCCGAATCAAATAATACGGAAGCATAAGTATGGTCAAGGATGAACGTACCTGACACCACGTTACCCTGGCTTGGTCCCGCGTCAGTGCGTACGCTCGAGTCCTTGCCTGGGGCCTCTCATCTTTCTTCTCAGTACTCTTCCCTTTTCCCAGTTTCTCCCATTTTCGGTTTCGGGCATTCCCTACTCAGATGACCGGCGTCCCCACAGTTATAGCACTTGAAGTGTTATGGGCACTCACGGGAGTAGTGCCCGGTCTTGCCACACTTAAAGCACAAGTTAGATCCTAGTCTACATTCACCTGCATGCTCCTTTCCACATTTCTTACAAATGGTTGGCTCATCCACTCGAGCCCTCTTATCGTGAGCCCAAAACATCTTTCCACCAGTTCACTTGTTTGAGAAGCTCGGTTTCTTCTTTGGTTCCTCAATGGCGGCATCGTTTAATGCCAGATCATCATACACCACACCACTGAGTTCCACCACCGAATCGAAGGTGGTAGGAGTGTTTGCTTTGATAAAGGTGCGGACCTTGTCCGGCAGTCCCTGGATATAACAAGCAATCTTTCTCTCTTCGGTAGTGATCAGATGTGGCACCAGACGTGCTAACTCATTCTACCGGGTGGTATATTGACGGTGAGTCATGTTACAAGCCTTTAAATTCAGAAATTCTCTCTCCACCTTCTCAATTTCGTTCCTTGGGCAAAAATTCTTGATAACCAGCGCATTCAAATCATTCCATAACATAGAGTCAACAGCCGTATCTCCCTAAGTTGTCTTACTCCCTCCCACCAGTGGGACGCTTATTCTCTCAAGGAGTTAGCAGCAAATTTCACCAGTTGATCCGCCTGGCATTCGCTGAGACGGATGGCAGCCTCCTTACGGATTACCCAGTCAAACGTAGCCATCGCGTCCTTCTTCGCAGTCAGAACAGGCGGGTCACATGCCTTAAAAGACTTGTAGTCGCAGCCGCGAGTGGGCAGTGCGTGGTTAGTCTCATTATCCAGAGCACCAGTTGCCGTGTTAGACCCACCTTCCTCATTAGCTTTCTTCAACGCTTCTGACAACAGACCTGGCAGAGAAGTCTTCATCAACTCTGTGAATTCACGTGCTAGAGCCGCTCTCAGTTCTGGTTCAAAAGTGGTAGGTTGATCTTCATCATGAGTCGGCTCAGTCCCATGCACACTAACCGTCGGTTCAGTGTGGACACTTCCTTCTTCGCTGTGCTCCTGACGAGCAGGAGTCCTTCCCCGTCCACCGGTACGACCCCCACCACGCCTTCCGTTTCCTCTTCTTGCCATTTCGTTTTATAAGACAAGCAATCCAATGTTATCACGCTAGTTAACCAATAGAATTCAAAAAGTAATGTAAGATGTTAATATACACTACCTCTCGATTTCCATTTGACCACCTTTGTGATTTCATCATAACCCAAGTCCTAACCTAACACTTCTAAGGCATACTATATTTGCAAAAATATATTAACTACCTCCATACCTGATGCTGTGGCTTGAGTTACCCGTAATGGCTTCCTTTTCGGTCCCATTCACAGTTTAAGTTCAGACACTGGGAGTGTCCAAATCTCTCAAACTATTTCTCTGATACCAACTTGTAAGGCCCCAAACCCGGGAGGCCTCACTTGTTGGATTTAGTCATTCACAAACGGTTCTTAAACTTGAATATCAAAATAACGCAGCGGAAATACTTCATTAAAACATAACATAAAATTGTTCAACATGCGAAAGCGTAAACACAGCCTAAACATAAGACAAACATAATCAAAACGTAACACGATCCCAGTTTTCATGAGCAGCCGGGTAACTCTTCATCGCTAGCCAAGCATCACCGTCCATCCTCGTAACCTACCTTAACCTGAATGTGCATATTAAAAGTCAGCTACACTGGTGAGTTCTAGCTTTACATAAAACTTTCACATAACCATTTGCCAAAAACATATCATTCATTTATTTAATAAAAAAGTATGTAAATCATGCAATAACATAACTTTAAACATAAGTCAACAATAAATCGAATCTGTGCCTTTTCGTAACCGTCAATTCCTCATTACAGCACGGTACTTCATAGAGTACACGCACCGACCTTGAGCACGGTACTCCATAGAGCACACGTACCCACATTAACCATTCGTAACGGTCAATTCTCTTCAAGCACGGCGTCCCAAAGGATAGCACGTACCACACCTTAAGTACTATTCCTTCAATGAGAACAGTACCTCGCTAGGGATCCTGGTAATCCCTCATTGGTGACCGTCATCACCCCGTTTCTGACCCAGTTGTACAACCATTGGCCAGCCTCAAGGGACCCTATAAAGGTAATGCCCGTTCATGCATACGTACCTTAGTTCCTGAAGGAACTAATGGAAGATTCGTTTATTTTGTGACTTTCATAAAAACCTTTACTTCTTTTCAGTTAAAGCATTCACACGTTTTATTAATTAGCATTTCATTTGTAAACATTTCATAAACTTCATTTGGAAAAACATTTCATAAACACATTTCAACTTTCCTTTCGTAAACATCATTTCATAAAACATTATCGTGTAAGTATGCACACCAGCCCAAAACATAGTTCAAAACATTAAAAGTAGGGCTCTAGAACTCACCTGATAAGCTAGTATCGTTCTGTCCTAACAAAGGTCCAATGAGCGTCACACACGATCTGAATTGGTTAGTTACACATACATCAGACCTAATCTAAATTACACGCTTTTACTCATTCTGATCTAGGCGAACTTAAGGCTATGTTCACTGCCATATTCTAGGCGAACATATAGGCGAACTTATCCTAAGTTCGCTTGACTTAACCAAGCGAATTTACCAGGCGAACATAACCAAGTTCGCCCGTCGATGCCATAAGCGAACTTACCAGGCGAACATAACCAAGTTCGCCCCTTGATGCCATAAGCGAACTTACCAGGCGAACCTAACCAAGTTCGCCCCTTGATGCCATAAGCAAACTTCTTATCAAGTTCGCCCCACCTGTGCCCGGCGAACTTAGTAAGTTCGCCCTGCGGGCAGCCTTCTTCCCCACCAAATCCCAAATTTTTGCATGTAGATCCGACCTCGTCAAGATCTAAACTTTTTATGTTCAAAACGGTTGCTTTTCATTCTAGAACTCAAATCTATGATTATCATTCAATTTCGTTCGCAAAAACACCATGTTTTTATTCAAAACTCGAAAATCTCAAAGGAAACAAAAACTCAGATCTAGGCCGAACCGTTACCTCTATCGAGCTTCTGATTTGGAAGTTATCTTCACGAGCACTGGAGACACGAGCTGGTACGATCTTGAGCGATACCGATACTTTCTCTCTCTACTGTTTTGTCTCTCTAAAATGCAAGAATGAGAGAATGTGTGTGAGTGTTGGGGTGTTTATGGGAGAGGCCTCCCCTCCCTAAGCCCACCTCATGACCGACTCGGCCCATCCCCGGCCCGCGTACCTTTGTCCATCATTCCATTCGTTCCGCTTTGAACCCGTTATGTTTATTTCTCATTTTTTTTTGGGATGTTACATCTCTTGGTTTAGCGGTTTGGGTAGCAATTGCATGAGAGTGAATTGTCGGAGTTGTTTTATCATTTGTAATTTCGTGTCATAAACAGTATTTTAGGAGTTTATTCCTTGATCTTAGGTCTGTCTAGGATAGCCTGTGAGTATAGAGTGGTTGAGACCGAGAGGTGAAACCGTTTTCGAGTACGTGGTGTTTTAGGTTTTGGTGAGTCCTAGAAGAAATCCAATTCCTTACCGGTGAGCTTATTCCGACCTTTAGGATAGCTGAGGTGTGTAGGTGGGTCTGAGAGGAGATCCTGCATCTTTTAGTGATTCCCGAGTCAGTCTATCTTTAGAACCGGTGTCATACATTCAGTTGTCTCGAAAGCAGTTGAGTCAGTCAATAGGATTCCTAGTCTAGGTGGTGTTTGTCTCATAGTTGGTTTTTGTTACATGTTTAGTTTGTTTGGTCTACTTTAGTGTCCTATTTTCGTCTTTGTTTGTCTAAGCATTTTCGTGTCCTTATCAATCTTTGAGTTGAGTCAGTATTTTAACAGTTAAATTAATTTGCATGTTCTAAAATTATAAAAAGAAAAATAAAAATAATCTATGGTATTAAATCAGTTAGGTGTCAATATTGGTTCAGTATCGAGGGCCGCGGTCTTTTGTGTCCACGGTTCGATAACTCGGGCTTGCTTGCTTTGCTACACGCGACCGTTACACTTTCCATAGCGTGCGATTTAGTTGTGAGTCCATTTCTAAATTTAAAAGTTGGTGAAATTAATATATAAATATCACACATCAGGGTATTATAGGGTCCCGGGACACCGGGTGGTGGAAAACGAATAGTCACAAATTTATTGACGGAATTCCCAAATTGGTATGAACGTAATTATTTAAAAATATGTTGACTCATGTTGGTAAGTTTAACATATAAAATTTTCAGATTTTTATTTGAAAATGCCGATACATAATACAGACTGTCCAAACAGCGTTAAAACAGAAAGTTTCTCAAAAAATTCCCGAAAAATTCACGTCTTTCGTTTCCTCTTCTTGCCATTTCGTTCTATAAGACAAGCAATTCAATGTTATCGCGCAGGTTAACCAATAGAATTCAAAAAGTATTGTAAGATGTTAATATACACTGCCATATGTAATTAACCATTACACTACCTCTCGATTTCCATTTGACCACCTTTGTGATTTCATCAGAACCCAAGTCCTAACCTAACACTTCTAAGGCATACTATATTTGCAAAAATATATTAACTACCTCCATACCTGATGTTGTGGCTTGAGTTACCGGTATTGGCTTTCGTTTTCAGTCCCATTCACAGTTTAAGTTCAGACACTGGGAGTGTCCAAATCTCTCAAACTATTGATATGATACCAACTAGTAAGGACCCAAACCTGGGAGGCCTCACTTGTTGGATTTACTCCTTCACAAACGGTTCTTAAACTTGAATATCAAAATAACGCAGCGGAAATACTTCATTAAAACATAACATAAAATTGTTCAACATGCGGAAGCGTAAACATTGCCTAAACATAACACAAACGTAATCAAAACGTAACATGATGACAGTCTTTATAAGCAGCCGGGTAACTATTCATCGCTAGCCAAGCATCACCGTCCATCCTAGAAACCTGCATTAACATGAATGTGCATACTAAAAGTTAGCTACGCTGGTGAGTCCTAGTTTTACATAAAACTTTCACATAACCATTTGCCAAAAAACATATCATTCATTTATTTAATAAAAGCGTACATAAATCATGCAATAACATAACTTTAAACATAAGCCAACAATAAACCAAATCTGCGCCTTTGTAACCGTCAATTCCTCTTTACAGCACGGTACTTCATAGAGTACACGCACCGACCTTGAGCAAGGTACTCCACAGAGCACACGTACCCACATTAACCATTCGTAACCGTTAATTCCCCTCAAGCACGACGTCCCAAAGGATAGCACATACCACACCTTAAGTACTATTCCCTCATGGAGAACAGTACCCCGCTAGGGATCCCGGTAATCCCTCATTGGTGACCGTCATCACCCCGTTTCCCACCCAGTTGTACAACCATTGGCCAGCCTCAAGGGCCCCTATAAAGGTAAGGCACGTTCATGAATACGTACCTTATGGTAGATTCGTTTATTTCGTGACTTTCATAAAAACCATTACTTCTTTTCAGTTAAAGCATTCGCACGTTTTATTAATTAGCATTTCATTTGTAAACATTTCGTAAACTTCATTTGGCAAAACATTTCATAAACACATTTCAACTTTCCTTTCGTAAACATCATTTCATAAAACATTATCGTGTAAGTATGCACACTAGCCCAAAACATAGTTCAAAACATTAAAAGTAGGGCTCTAGAACTCACCTGAAAAGCTAGTCTCGTTCTGTCCTAACAAAGGTCCAACGAGGGTCACACACGATCTGAATTGGTTAATTACACATACATCAGACCTAATCCAAATTACATGCTTTTACTCATTCTGATCTAGGTGAACTTAAGGCTAAGTTCGCTGCCCATATTCTAGGCGAATATATAGGCGAACTTATCCTAAGTTTGCTTGACTTGACCAAGCGAACTTACCAGGCGAACATAACCAATTTCGCCCCTTGATGCCATAAGCAAACTTACCAGGCGAACATAATCAAGTTCGCCCCTTGATACCGTAAGCTAACTTACCAGGCGAACCTAACCAAGTTCGCCCCTTGTTGCCATAAGCGAACTTATCAAGTTTGCCCCACCTGTGCCCGGTGAACTTAGTAAGTTCGCCCTGCGGGCAGCCTTCTTCCCCACTAAAACCCAAATTTTTGCATGCAGATACCTCGTCAAGATCTGAACTTTTTATGTTCAAAACGTTTGCTTTTCATTCTAGAACTCAAATCTATGATTATCTTTCAATTTCGTTCACAAAAACACCATCTTTTTATTCAAAACCCGAAAATCCCAAAGTAAACAAAAACTCAGATCTAGGCCGAACCGTTACCTGTATCGAGCTTCTGATTCAGAGGTTATCTTCACTAGCACTAGAGACACGAGCATGTACGATCTTGAGCGATACCGATACTTTCTCTCTACGGTTTTCATCTCTTGTGTTACATCAGTTAGAAGTCAATGGAGGTTCAGTATCGAGGGCCGCCGTCTTTTGTGTCCACGGTTCGATAACTCGGGCTTGCTTGCTTTGCTACACGCGACCGTTACACTTGCCATAGTGTGTGATTTAGTTGTGAGTCCATTTCTAGATTTAAAACTTGGTAAAATTAATATATAAATATCACACATCAGAGTATTATTGGGTCCTGGGACACCGGGTGGTGGAAAAAGAATAGTCACTGATTTATTGACGGAATTCCCAAATAGGTATGAACGAAATTATTTAAAAATATGATGACTCATTTTGGTAAGTTTAACATATAAAATTTTTAGATTTTTATTTGGAAATGTCGGTACATAATACAGACGGTCCGGACAGCGTTAAACCAAAAAGTTTCTAGAAAACTTCCCGAAAAATTCACAGAGTCGTAAAAAACATTTAACAGTACTAAATTTAATTTTTGCACACCAAATATACGTCTAAGTGTATGCATAGAATTAATCAACTAGCTACTGCATACCGCGAGTCCATTAGACGGTGCTGAAAATAAAAGTATTTCTATAAATCACCAAAAAATTCATGTAGGCATGATTAATTAAATCACAGTGTTACATATAATTTACACACATAGATTGTCTAAGTAATTATTTTAAATTATCACCAACGGTCATGCTACAGGACACGTGTTTGACCGGGTAATCTTCTGGATTACCGACACGTGTAAATGGATTGACTTGCTAAGTGTGAAATTAACTTAACTACTATAAAAATAAGTGGAATGCATGACATATACTATAGTCTATGTCTTATTCGGGTATGGATATTAACCTGAATTTTGCAGGGTGTCACATTATCCCCCGGTTGAAAGGAATTTCGTCCTGAAATTCAGCTTGCGGTAATAGCGGAATGTGTGGTCTCAAATAACTGTGGGTACTTGTGCTTCATCTGATCTTCACGCTCCCATGTAAAATCTGGTCCGCGTCTTGAATTCCATTGGACCTTGACTATTGGAATGCGACTCTTCTTCAGTTGCTTAACCTCGCGGTCCATTATTTCCACGGGTTCTTCGACAAAATGTAGTTGTTCGTCGATTTGTATCTCCTCGAGTGGTACCATGAGTGTCTCATCGTGTAGACGCTTCTTTAGGTTCGACACATGAAATACATTATGGATATTCTATAGGTTTTTTCGGTAGATTGAGTCGATAGGAAACTGGACCAATCCTTTGCAAGATCTCATATGGTCCTACGTATCGGGGGTTCAATTTCCTTCCTTTTCCAAAACGCATTACGCCTTTCCAAGGTGCAACTTTCAGTAACACTTTGTCACCTACTTGAAATTTCACTGGTTTACGCTTTTGATTAGCGTAGCTTTTCTGTCGGTCTTGAGTGGAGTTCACTCTATCTCGGATTTTGAAGATTTTCTTGGTGGTGTCGCGGACAAGTGTTGAAGCACGTTTGTGTGACAAACACTCTGGATATTGTGTTAGCTTTTGTACTTGTCTTGTATGTATTAGTCTTTGTATGTTAGTGTCTGTATGTATTAGTTAACGAGTTGTAATCACTAATGTATGTACTTGTCGTCTGTTTTCTCTAAGTGTTTTGAGCATTTAGTATGTGCGCAGGAATTACTTCCTGCGTACTTAGCAAGTACGCAAGAATACTCTGCGTACTTGTTAAGTACGCAGGAACAATTTGCCCTGCGCACTTGTTAAGTGCGCAGAGATCAGGTCTAGTATAAATAGGTTGTGGTGATAGAAGTTATGTACGCACTCATTTCTAACATCTCTGAACCTACAAGTTTTATAATAGACGAAGTTTGAAAGTGTTTTCACTGTCGGTTTACTTTGTGTTACTTGATTCTCCACCTCGTCACGGGTATTCCCCACCCGGTCCGACTAGTCACACCCCCACACGTAACTATCCGAGACACCCGAGGACGTACAAGTGGTATCTGAGCATTGCTCTTGATTTCGAGTGTTGTGAGTGTGTTAGGAGCATCTTCTACACAACCTACAGAGTTTTACAAGCAAAGAGAGTGTCTTTTGGTGATTTTTGTGATAAAATAGGGGTAGCTCTTGAGCACTATTCTAGAGGCAAAAATACTCAAAAACCGACCTTTTGTTGTTTATTTGAGTGTTTTGAGCATCAAAGGTTGGTTAGAAACAAGTTTCTAACCCTTTGGCTTGATTTAGTTGGTCATATCTTCAATTTTTGAAGATTCCGGTGAGTTTCCAGTGACCGGAATAAGTTGGTGAGAGTTGGTGAAAAAGGATCTGCGTACTTACCATATTTGGCAAACAAGTACAGTCTTGCTGCGTACTTACCAAGTACGCAAGACCAAATTTGCTGCGTACTTAAGCTATATCCTGCGTACTTGTCTTTACTCCTGCGTACTAATTCCTTAAGTGTAAAACCTAAGTGCGCAAGACTAATTCCTTAAGTGCGCAAGGCCAGTTTCAAGTGCGCAAGTTCCTTTGACTTTTCTGAAATTTGACTAAGTGTTTCACCATGACAAATCTTCAGAACCTCAGTAACCTTCTAAATTATGACAACTAGATTGGAACCCCACAGAAACCAGCAAAGCTGCTTATCGTAAATGATTACTCAAACTGGAAAGCACGCTTGAGCATTATATTTCATACACCAATTCTTCACTTTGGATACCCATTCTAGAGGGTTATAAGCATCCCACAAATACATATCTTGATGAGGAAGTTCCCAAGCGTATCTCCAAACTTGATGTAGAAGAAAAGAAAGTTTATGACAGAGAGAAGAAGTCACACGGATCTATTACTATGGCCTTGACCAGGGAGTTATTCACAGCTTTAGAGGATACGATAACACTAAGGATCTTTGGAAGGCTTTGCAGAAGAGATTCGAGGGAAACAACGACATCAAGAAGAGTAAGAGGGATTTTCATAGGAAGCAGTATGAGTGCTTCAGATATCTGGAGAATAAATCCATATATGAGCTTATCTCTAGATTCTATCCTCTGCAAACTGAGTTGAAAGCTTTTGACCTCATCTATCCAAATGAGGAGTTAGTTGAGAAGTTTCTGGATGCCCTACCACCAAAATTTGAGATGTACACTACCTTGATGAGAGAGAACTCAAAATTTTATGAGATGATAATTGATGAAGCAATCGGAAAGGTTCAAGCACATGATATGAAGCTAAAAAGAAAGGAGAGCTCAGGGAGACCTCAAATACAAGACCTTTCTATGTATTATGGGACGTCTTCCACAACCAAGTCATCAGGTTCTGGAATTGCCCTTTACTCAGGGAACTCTCACAAAGAGGATAATTCAAAATTTTGTGGTGGTCATGCTTGCTATACAGCATCTGGATCTGGTTCTAGATCTCATCACCAGAACTCCTCAAGAAATCCTTCTCCCACATCTTCAGCTAACCAATCTGCAATAGCCAAGATAGTTGAAGATCATGTGGCTTTGTTTTCATCTTGTATCCTCTCCTATGAAAACTTCATTGGTGGCAAGCTAACGGATCCTGAAACCATAGAAGAAGACTTCAATCAGGTGGATCCGAATGATATGGAGGACATGGATATTCAGTGGAATATGGCCATGATCTTGAGAAGAGCCAAGTGTTTCCTGAACAGAAAAGGAAGAAATTACATTGGTAGGCATTCAAATGCCAAGGTTGGTTTTGATAAACACAAAGCCAAGTGATATAAGTGTAAGAATGTTGGACACTTTGCTGGTGAATGTCAAAAGGATAAAGCACAGGCCTCGGGTTTCACCAGACCTAGCCAAGGAAACAGTCAAGGGTACAACAACTCCAACAACCGCAATCAAAGTCAAAATGGTACGTCCAACGCTTTGGTAGCTCAACAAAACGATAGTTTTGATTGGGGTGGTCATCTGGAGGATGTCATTATTGCTCAAACACAGGTTGGTCTCATGGCTGAGATTATGGATATGATAGAAACAGAGGAACAGGAAGCTTCTGTGGCTCACCAAGAAGAGTCTACAACTTCAGTTGCCCTCATGGCTATTGGAGAGGCATCATGTTCATCAAATGAGGTAGATTCTAACTCTTTTGCTGTCATTTCTTGTTCAAAATGTCTAAGCTTAAAGGATGAAAATTCTAAGCTTCAAGACAAAGTCGAACCCCTTCGTATTGCAGCTTTAAGCTACAAAGAAAACGAAACACGATACAAAGATTCAATTGAAACTTTGAAGAAAGAAAAACGTGATTGTTCACTTAAAATCAGTGATCAACAGTTTCATTTAGATGTTGCGTAGAAGGGGTTGGAGAAGAGAAACAATGAGATCACCAAGCTGCAAAATGAGATCTTGCAGTTGAAAGGCAATATTGAGAAGTTAAAAACTCTCGTTTTGTGGTGGAACACTACGAGTCTGTAGTGAGACAAGTGAATGGCTTAGGGTTGGGTACTAATGCCATTCCTCCTCCAGTAAGCGGGAAATTTGTCAACGACTTAATTGGCATTGATTTGTCTTGCCTTGATGAGTTCTCGAGGAAGGATGATTCCTCAAGTAAGGCTAACTCTGCATTTGATGGGTCTGAGAACACCTGCCCTGAAGGTGTAGTCTCTGAGGAGTTGCTCGGTGAATAGAAAATTAAGAAAAACATTGTCACTGATTGTGATAATTGTATTTTGACTGAACCCGATATCGTTGAATCAAATGAAAAATTAAAAGTGATGCTTTATGGGGGATATAAAAACATTAATCAGTGACCATGATGGGTCTAAGAACACCTGCCCTGAAGGTGTAGTCTCTGAGTAGTTGCTCGGTGAACAGAAAGTTAAGAAAAACATTGTCACTGATTGTGGTAATTGCATTTTGATTGAACCGGATATCGTTGAATCAAATGAAAAATTAAAAGTGATGCTTTATGGGGGATATAAAAACATTAATCAAGTTAAGAAAGAAGCCTTTTCAGCTCATTACGGGCTTGGCTATCTGTAAGGCCTCAAACCCGGGAGGCCTCACTTGTTGGATTTACTCATTCACAAACAGTTCTTAACTTGAATATCACATAACGCAGCGGAAAATACTTTAATAAAACATAACCATTACATTGTTTAACAACGGAAGCGTAACATAGTCTATTCCATAAACATATCATAATCTAATCATAACTTGATGCCAGTCTTCATGATCAACCGGGTAACTCTTCTCTCTTGCCAAGCATCACCGTCCATCATCCATACCTTCCTTAACCTGAATGTGCATACTAAAAAGTCAGCTACGCTGGTGAGTTCTAGTTTTCATTCGATTTAAGAAATGGTTCATCATTCAAAACATTCATTAGGGTTTAACATCACGTAAAAGAAAACAGGGCCTTTCGTTCATCATTGAAAACCTTCAAACATTTTTTTTCCTCATCATAAACACATTGAACGGATCATTTGTTTAAAATATTTAACATTCATTTAAGTCATACATTACTATCTAAATCTATGTTACCATTCGTACCGTCATTTAGTATGGTATTGCCCCTAAGGCTTAACTGCACGAAGACCGACAATACCATACATTCCGTCAATTCCCTTTGGTATTGCCCCCAAGGCTTAACTGCACGAGGACCGACAATACCCATTCAGTTGCCCCTATGGCTCTCATATCCATAAACCGACAACTTCCATCGACGGCTATGGCTCACGGCCATAACACCGTCGGATCATAATTTAAACTTACATAGGGTCACGTTAACCCCTGAGTAACCGTCGTTACTCCCTACCAGTTGTACAACATCAAAACCATTGGCAGGCCACCAAGACACTGCCCCTGTTGCTCTTTTGGCAACTATGGATCGCTGTACATAATCTACCACAAGGCTGGGAATTACATTCCCAGACTTCATTCGTCAATTCCATTCATTCGACATATTAGATTTGTAATGACTTCTTTAAAACCTTTGCCCTTTTTCTTTTCTTTTCATAAAACCTTTCATTCATTTTCGAAACCCTTTACCTTTAGTTTAAACCATTTCTTTATAAACATTTCGTTCGTAAACTTTCCATTCATAAAACTTTCTTTCTATAAACCGTTCATTCCAAATCATTTCATTTCGTAAACATAGTTTCATAAGCATCATTTTATAAACATAGTTTCATAAACATCGTTTCGTAAAAACATCATTTCATATGTATGCACACCAACCCGAAAACATTATATAAAACATTTAAAAGAGGGCTTCTAGAACTCACCTGATAAGCTAGTCTTGGTTGTCCTAAACAAGGGCCCAACAACGTCACGTACGATCTGAATTTGATAGTTAAATACACATCAAACCCAATCCTGACTCTAACGGTTTAACCATTCTAAACATACTAACTTTACTTAAAGAACCTGATGCCTGCGCACTTAGCGAGTGCGCAGACCCTGCTTCCTGCGTGCTTGATAAGTACGCAGGATCCTCTTCCTGCGTACTTGGTGCCCTCTTCCTGTGTACTTGATAAGTACGCAGGACCTGCTCCGTGCGTACTTGATAAGTACACACGATCTGTTTCTACGCAAAACCCTAACTTTCGCATTCAGGTCTGATCACGTCAAGATCCCGAAGCTGTTTACATTCAAAACGTTTGTTTTCCATTAAGGAATTCAAATCTATGTTTATCTTTCCGTTTTATCCGTGAAAACGTTACTTTTTCACCCAAAACCCGAAAAACCTAAAAACGAACAAAAACTCAGATTTAGGCCCGATCGTTACCTGGATCTAGTTTCTGATCCGGAGGTTCTTCTCACGAGCTATGGAGCAACACTTTGCTGAAATATCGGGTCGATCCGCCAACTTTCTCTCTCTACGGTTTCTCTCTCTAGAACTTGCAAATGAGAGAAATGATGGAGGCCTAAGCTATTTATAGGGGAGGCTCCCTTTCCAGCCCGCCGGCCCATCCGGCCGGACCCGACATGCCTCATTTGTTTATTTCGTCATTTTAACTGTCGTTTTATTTTTGGGATGTTACAAGTCTACCCCCCTTACAATAGGTTACGTCCCCAAAACCTATCATAAGGCAAATAGATGAGGGTATGACTCCCTCATTTCCTTCTCCGTTTCCCAAGTGGCTTCTGATCCCTTTCAATGTTTCCATTCGACTTTACCCAATTGGATAATCTTATTACGCAAACGCTTCTCCTTATTGTCTAAGATGGCCACGGGTTCTTCGATGTAATTAAGGCTGTTGTCGTCCTCGATGTCAGTAAGTGGTACGTGAGCTGATTCATCCGCCCAACACTTTCACAAGTGTAATACATGGAAGGTAGGATGAATCCCACTCAACTCATCAACAACTCTAGCCGATAAGCGACTTCACTCACCCGTGCCATTATCCTGAATGGTCCGACGAACCTCGGACTTAACTTCCCTCTCTTCCTGAATCGTATTTTTCCCTTCCAGGGTGACACTTTCAACATTACTCTGTCCCCAACATCAAACTCAATAGGCCTTCGTCGTTTATCCGCATAAGATTCTGACGATCTTGTGCAGCCTTCATTCGTGCTTTGATTTGATCAAAACTTTCTAACGTTTCTCTTACTACTTCAAGACTCCCTAATTCATTTTGTCCATTCTCACCCCAACAAATCGGGGTCCTGCATCTCCTCCCATACAACATTTCGTAAGGCGGCATGCCTATAGTCGTGTGATGACTATTGTTGTAGGAGAATTCGGCTAACGGCAGATGACTGTCCTAACTGCCGCCAAAATCGATAATACAAGCACGAAGCATATCCTCCAATGTCTGAATGGTCCTTTCGGACTGACTATCCGTTTGTGGGTGGTATGTCATGCTGATATTAAGCGTCGTGCCCATCGCCTCATGAAATCTTTTCCAGAACCTCGATGTGAATCGTGTGTCCTGGTCAGATATGATCGTCAAAGGCATCCCATGCCGTGCTACTACTTCGTTAATAAATACTTCCGCTAACCTTTCCGACTAGAACGTCTCGCGAATAGGTAGGAAATGAGCACTCTTCGTTAAACGGTCCACAATTACCCAAATGGTGTCATGACCTTTAGCTGTGCGAGGTAGCTTGGTTATGAAGTCTATGGTAATGTGTTCCCTCTTCCACTCCGGTATATCAAGTGGTTGAATCTTTCCATACGGTTTCTGGTGTTCGGCCTTCACTTGTGAGCAAGTCAAGCACTTGCTTACATACTTTGTCACTTCATGTTTCATTCCAGGCCACCAGTATTCCATCCTCAAGATTTTGGTTCTAAGCTCGCCACCCATAGGTATCCATATCCGTCCAAAACGTGTCCTAACACCAAGGGTGTTATATTCCAGCTTGCCATGTTGGCCAATCATTCTCTCCTTCTTTATGTTTTCTTCCTTCAGTGCTTCATCTTGAGCTCTATCAATTTCTCTCATCACGTCTGATGTTACTATCAACTGGCAAGCTTTCACTCTAATAGGAGTAGGCACATCCTTTCGGCTTAAAGCGTCAGCCACCACATTTGTCTTTCCAGGATGGTATATTATTTCACAGTCATAGTCTTTCAACAGTTCCAACCATCGCCTCTACCTCATATTAAGTTCCTTTTGTTCAAAAAAGTACTTCAAACTTTTGTGGTCGGAGTAAATAGTAAACTTCACCCCGTAAAGGTAGTGCCTCCAGATTTTTAATGCGAATACGATAGCAGCAAGTTCCAAATCGTGAGTCGGATAATTAGCTTCGTGAATCTTCAACTGTCGTGACGCATACGCGATCACTCTCCCGCGTTGCATCAACACGCATGCCAATCCCTGACTCGAAGCGTCAGAGTATACCACTAAGTCTTCATTGCCCTCGGGAAGGGCCAAGACTAGAGCTTAGGTTAGTTTCTCCTTCAATTCCTTAAACGCCTTGTCCTGGGTCGAACCCCATTCGTACTTTACCTCCTTCCGAGTCAACTTTGTCAATGGCGAAGCTATTTTTGAGAAATTCTGGATGAATTTCCGATAGTAGCCTGCCAATCCCAAGAAACTACAGATTTCAGTTGGCGTCTTAGGAATATTCCATTCCCTTACCGTCATTATCTTCGCTGGGTCAACCATAATGTCGTTCGGGTTGATGACGTGACCTAGGAATTGGACTTCCCTAAGCCAGAATGCGCATTTGGAGAACTTGGCATACAATTTTTCCTTCTTCAGAGCCTCCAACACCTCCTTTAAGTGACATGCGTGATCACCCTCATTCTTTAAGTAGATGAGGATATCATCGATGAACACAATTACCTATCGGTCCAGCATCGGTCGACACACCCTATTCATTAAATGCATGAATTCTGCGGAGGCGTTCGTCAATCTAAAAGACATTATGTGGAACTCGGAATGTCCATAGCGCGTGCGAAATGCGGTTTTCGGTATGTCTTCTTCTCTCACCTTCAACTGATGGTACGCGGATCGAAGGTCGATTTTTGAGAACCAACTTGCGGCTTGCAATTGATCGAACAGGTCATCGATCCTTGGTAAAGGGTACTTGTTCTTCACCGTACGTTTGTTCAACTCGCGATAATCGATACACATTCTCATCGAACCGTCCTTCTTCTTTACAAATAACACCGGGGCACCCCATAGCGAGATGCTCGGTTGTATAAACCCCTTCTCAAGTAGTTCGTCTAATTGGACCATAAGTTATTTCATTTCCACAGGTGCTAGTCGATATGGGGTCTTAGCCACGGGCTGGGCATCTGGTACTAAGTCGATTCGAAATTCAATCTCTCTGTCGGGTGGTATCCCAGGCAACTCCTCAGGAAACACCTCCGGGTACTCGCGTACCATGAGTACATCGTGTAGTTCCTTCACTTTCTTACACTTGTCAATTACGTATACCAGATAAGCCTCGCATCCGCGCCTCAAGTAATTTGTTGCCTTAATCATCGAGATGACGTTTGGCATCGGAGCGTCACGATCTCCAATAACCTCGACTTTGCTACCATCCGGAGCCTTGATTCGAATTATCTTTCGTTTACATATAATTTGTGCTTCATTGGCAGTTATCCAATCCATTCCTAACACGACATCAAACCCACCCAAAATCATGACAAACAACCTGATGAAAAATCTATGGCCTTCTATTTTTATCGTGGAATTGTCAACTACATCAGTCACTCTCGCAGTTCTACCCTCAGCGGTTTCTACGCTAAAGGCCCTTGCTAGCTTACTGACAGTGTACTTCACTCGCTTACAAAAAGTCGCAGATATAAAACTCTTACTTGCACCAGAATCAAATAACACAGAAACAAAAGTGTTGTCAGGGATGAACGTACCTGACGCCACATCGGGGTCTGCCCTGGCTTGGTCTTGCGTCAGTGCGTACGCACGAGTCTTTGCTCGGGGCCTCTCTTCTTTCCTTTCCGGACCTTTCCCTTTCCCGACTTCACCCATTCTCGGTTTTGGGCATTCCCTACTCAGATGACCGGCATCCCCACAATTAGAGCACTTGAAGTGTTGTGGGCACTCACGGGAGTAGTGCCCGGTCTTGACACACTTGAAGCACAAGTTAGATCCCAGTCTACATTCACCGGTATGCTCCCTTCCACACTTCTTACAAACAGTCGGCTCATCCACCCGAGCCCTCTTATCACGAGTCCCAAACATCTTTCCACCAGTTCGCTTGTTTGAGAAGCTCGGTCTCTTCTTCGGTTCCTCAATGGCGGCATCGTTTAATGCCAGATCATCATACACCACACCACAGAGTTCCACCACCGAATCGAAAGTGGTAGGAGTGTTTGCTTTGATAAAGGTGAGGACCTTGTCCGACAGTCCCTGGATATAACAAGAAATCTTTCTCTCTTCGGTAGTAATTAGGTGTGGCACCAGTCATGCCAACTCATTGTACCGGGTGGTGTATTGACGTTGAGTCATGTTACCAGCATTTAAATTCATAAATTCCGTCTCCATCTTCTCAATTTCGTTCCTTGGGCAAAAATTCTTAATAACTGATACCTTCAAATCATTCCATAACATGGAGTCAACAGCTGTATCTCCCTTAGCTTGTCGCACTCCTTCCCACCAATGGGACGCTTCTTCTCTCAAGGAGTTAGCATCAAATTTCACCACTTGATCTGCCCGGTATTTGCTGAGACGGATGGCAGCCTCCATATCGATTATACAGTCAAACGTAGCTACCGCGTCTTTCTTTCCAGTCAGGACCGGTGGGTCACATTCTTTAAATGACTTGTAGTCGCATCCACGTGCAGGCGACGCGTTGTCAGTCTCGTTGTTCTGGGCACCAGTTGCTACGCTAGACCCACCTTCCCCATTAACCTTTTTCAATGCTTCAGCTAACACACCTGGTAGAGAAGTCTTCATCAATTCGGTGAACTCTCGAGCTATCGCTGCTCTCACTTCTGGTTCAAAAGTGAAAGGTTGTTCCTCAACCAGTGTCTGCTCAGTTCCATGCACACTAACCGCCGGTTCAGTGTGAAAACTTCCTTCTTCACTATACTCTTGGTGCGCAGGGGACCTGCCACGCCCACCATTTCGACCGCCGGTACGACCACCGGTACGGCCCCCACCACGTCTTCTGTTTCCTCTCCTTGCCATTTCGTTCTATAAGACAAGGAAACCAATGTCATCACGCTAGTTAACAAATAAAATTCAATAAGCACTGTAAGATGTTAATATACACTGGCCATCTGCAATTAACCATTACACTACCTCTTGATTTCTATTTGACTACCTTTGTGATTTCATCAGAACAAAAGTCCTAACCTAACACTTCTAAGGCATACTATATACGTAAATATATATACTACCTTCATACCTGATGCTGTGGCTCGAGTTACCCGTACTGGCATCCGCTTTCAGTCCCATTCACAGTTTAAGTTCACACATTGGGAATGTCCGAATCTCTCAAACTATTGCTCTGATACCAACTTGTAAGGCCTCAAACCCGGGAGGCCCCGCTTGTTGGATTTACTCATTCACAAACAGTTCTTAACTTGAATATCACATAACGCAGCGGAAAATACTTCAATAAAACATAACCATTACATTGTTTAACAACGGAAGCGTAACATAGTCTATTACATAAACATAACAAAATCTAATCATAACAGGATGACAGTCTTCATGATCAACCGGGTAACTCTTCTCGCTTGCCAAGCATCACCGTCCACCATCCATACCTTCCTTAACCTGAATGTGCATACTAAAAAGTCAGCTACGCTGGTGAGTTCTAGTTTTCATTCGATTTAAGAAATGGTTCATCATTCAAAACATTCATTAGGGTTTAACATCACGTATAAGAAAACAGGCCCTTTCGTTCATCATTGAAAACCTTCAAACATTTTTTTTTCCTCATCAGAAACACATTGAACGGATCATTTGTTTAAAACATTTAACATTCATTTAAGTCATACATTACTATCTAAATCTGTGTTACCATTCGTACTGTCATTTAGTATGGTATTGCCCCTAAGGCTTAACTGCACGAAGACCGACAATACCATACATTCCGTCAATTCCCTTTGGTATTGCCCCCAAGGCTTAAATGCACGAGGACCGACAATACCCATTCAGTTGCCCCTATGGCTCTCATGTCCATAAACCGACAACTTCCATCGACGGCTATGGCTCACGGCCATAACACCGTCGGATCATAATTTAACCTTACATAGGGTCACGTTAATCCCTGAGAAACCATCGTTACTCCCTACCAGTTATACAACATCAAAACCATTGGCAGGCCACCAAGACACTGCCCTTATTGCTCTTATGGCAACTGTGGCTCGCTGTCCATAATCTACCACAAGGCTGGGAATTACATTCCCAGACTTCATTCGTCAATTCCATTCAATCGACATATTAGATTTGTAATGACTTCTTTTAAACCTTTGCCCTTTTTCTTTTCTTTTCATAAAACCTTTCATTCATTTTTGAAACCCTTTACCTTTAGTTTAAACCATTTCTTTATAAACATTTCATTCGTAAACATTCCCTTCATAAAACTCTCTTTCCATAAACCGTTCATTCCAAATCATTTCATTTCGTAAACATAGTTTCATAAGCATCATTTTATAAACATAGTTTCATAAACATCATTTCGTAAAAACATCATTTCATATGTATGCACACTAGCCCGAAAACATTATATAAAACATTTAAAAGAGGGCTTCTAGAACTCACCTGATAAGCTAGTCTTGGTTGTCCTAAACAAGGGCCCAACAACGTCACGTACGATCTGAATTTGATAGTTAAATACACATCAAACCCAATCCTGACTCTAACGGTTTAACCATTCTAAACATACTAACTTTACTTAAACAACCTGATGCCTGCGTACTTAGCAAATGCACAGACCCTGCTTCTTGCGTACTTGATAAGTACGCAGGATCCTCTTCCTGCGTACTTGATAAGTACGCAGTGCCCTCTTCCTGCGTACTTGATAAGTACGCAGGACCTGCTCCGTGAGTACGCACGATCTGTTTCTTCGCAAAACTCTAACTTTCGTATTCAGGTCTGATCACGTCAAGATCCCAAACCTGTTTACATTCAAAACGTTTGTTTTCCATTAAGGAATTCAAATCTATGTTTATCTTTCAGTTTTATCCGTGAAAACGTTACTTTTTCACCCAAAACCCAAAAACGAACAAAAACTCAGATTTAGGCCGGATCGTTACCTGAATCTAGTTTCTGATCCGGAGGTTCTTCTCACGAGCTATGGAGCAACACTTTGCTGAAATCTCAGGGCGATCCGACAACTTTCTCTCTCTACGGTTTCACTTTCTAGAACTTGCAAATGAGAGAAATGATGGAGGCTTAAGCTATTTATAGGGGAGGCTCCCTTTCCAGCCCGCCGGCCCATCCGGCCCGACCCGACATGCCTCGTTTGTTTATTTCGTCATTTTAACTGTTGTTTTATTTTTGGGATGTTATACTATCAAGAAAATATACAAAAGTATAATATTCCCAAAAACCAATCACCATCGGGTCAAACTACTGTTCACCAAACAACTTCTCCTGTTTATCATGCTGAGTCATCAAACTTCAAATCAACTGAGCCTTACAGGAGGAATTACAAAGATAGGAGAACCTGTTTTCACCGTGGTATGATCGGTCACATTATTATGAACTGTCCGAATAAGAACCAAGGGAAACGGCCAGTTATTTCACAGCCAACTGTTGTCCCCAAGTCACCACCAGTGAAACAGACCAAGATGAGGTGAAACCACCAGTTAAACCATTGGTGAAGCCAAAGACCACATCTGAGGCTAAACCAACTGTTCCAAAAAGGGAAAAGCTTCCTGCTAAACCTTGTGCATCTACCTCTGGTAGTGCACCAACTGGTGTGAAACCTATGGTAAATCTCTCCAAACCACAGAGGAGAAGAAGGAAGATTGAGAAAGCTGGAACAACTGGCTGGACTTCAATCAGGTGAAGCTTCCACTAGCTCACCTGCTGCAGTTGAATGTAAGTCTACTGTTATAGTTAAGAAAAAGAAGAGGTCCTGGAACAAGAAATCCAAAAGTTCTCAATATCCTGATCCCAAGTCTTCAAAAGATTCATCAATTTTTTACAGTGACTGTGAGTTAATAGAAGTTGTTTATTTTGAGAAAGACGGACGACCCAAGACCACTAGGCTTGGGTCTCGAAATCTAACTGATCTGTTTGTGACTTGTGCAGGGACATCCGAATGGTACTATCTCTAATCGTTGGTATGTAGATAGTGGATGCTCCCGGCACATGACAGGTAACATGGCCCTGCTTCAAGATGTCAAACCATTCAGAGGCGGCTATGTGGCCTGTGTTGGAAAGAAAGGCGGTAGTATCACGTGTCAAGGCGTGGTTTTGAATGGATGTGTTATATTTGACAACGTCAACTACTGCGAGCAGCTGAAGCATAACCTGTTGAGTGTCTCCCAGATGTGCGACAAGAAGTACTCAGTTATGTTTGAAAAGACAGAATGCATGACTCTCAAACCTGGTTTTAAAGTTCCTGAAGACTGGATTCTGATGCGAACACCAAGGACAAACGACACTTATCAGATCGATATGAGCTTGGCAACAACCACCTCATCAGTTGCTACTTGTTTGCTTACCAAAGCGACAGGAAACTCGAACACATTTCTTATCGAAAAATGAATCATCTTGTCCAAAACGGTTTGGTAACCGGTGTTCCTAAGCTGAGATTTGCCGTTGCAGAAGACTGTATACCTTGTAAAAAGGGCAAACAGCAATGAAAGTCTCACAAGCCCAAGCTCCAGAACTCCATCGTTACCCCTTTGGAGCTATTACATATGGATCTGTTTGGCCCCATAAGTATCAGGGGTATTGGAGGTAAGTCATACTGTCTAGTTGTAACTGATGACTTCTCACGTTTTTCTTGGATACATTTTTTAGGTACAAAGGACGAGACTGCTGACATTCTTCAATACCTGATCCTGAGCTTAGAATCTCTTTGCAAGTTGAAGGTTAGAAGAATAAGGAGTGATAAAGGAACTGAATTCAAGAATAATTTGATGGAGCTTTTCTGTATCAAGAAGAGTATCCATCACGAATTTAGTGCCCCGTACACACCTCAGCAGAACGGAATTGCAGAAAGGAAGAACAAAACCTTGATCGAGACTGCAAGGACAATGCTGTCAGATGCAAAGCTTCCTGTAACTTTCTGGGCAGAAGTAGTAAATACAGCTTGTCACGTTTTGAACAGAGTTCTGGTTGTGAAGAGTCACAACAAGACTTGCTATGAGTTGATCAACAATCGACCTCTCAATCTTGATTACCTAGTTCCTTTTGGTAGTCCCTGCTCCTTATTGATATAATACAAGGATCGAAAATCTAAATTTCATGCAAAAGCAGTGGAAGGCATTTTCTTAGGATATGCTACCAATTCACCATGCAAGAGAGTGTACAAAATAGGAACTCGTAATGTCGAGGAATGGTTCGAAGTGGATTGCAGTAAACACAACATTCCACCAGAACCAACTGGTCCAACTTGGGGTTTTGATTATGATGCGCTATTCAAGTCTTTCAACCTTCCTGATTTTTCTGCTGATGATGCTGCAAATGTGTACGATTTCTTTAATGGCAGTGATGATTCAAATTTCTCCACTCGTGCCATGGTGCCCATTGTAACTCTCGATTCCAATGATGCATCTGCATCTGGAACTCATGACAGTGATGATGTTGAAGTTATCCATGTTGATGGAGATGACGCTCTAGCTAATCCTAACACTCGTGTAGGAAATGAAGCTCAAGTTTATCCAATCAACATTGAATCATCATCTTTTGGATCACAGGATATGGGGGAGTTGAGCACGAATCTAGACACAAATCTCCAGGAACCGCTCATACCAGAGACGAGAGTGCATAAGAATCATCCAATTGACAACATTATTGGTGATCCTCATGCTGGTGTTCAGACTCGTCATAGAACCATTGCTGAGAACACTAGTTTGTACGCTGAGATACTTGACACTGGTATCATGGAAACATGTATGCATGCTGCATTTGTGTCCTAGTTGGAGCCGAAGAATGTGAAGGAGGCTCTCACTGATAATTGCTGGATTGAGGAGATGCAAGATGAACTGTCCCAATTCCAAAAGTTGCATGTGTGGAATTTAGTTAACTTTCCAAGAGGGGTACAACCAACTGGAACCAGATGGGTGTTCAAGTGCAAAACAGATGATCGTCATGTCGTAGTGAAGAATAAAGCAAGGTTGGTTGTTCAAGGATTTTATCAACAAGAGGGCCTGGATTACACTGATGTATAGGCCCCAATTGCTAAACTTGAGGCCATTCGACTGTTTCTAGCTTATGCCTCCTATGTTGGCTTCAAGGTCTATCAACTTGATGTAAAGAGTGCTTTCCTGTATGGAAAAGTTCATGAAGAGGTCTATGTCAGACAACCTCCCAACTTTGAAGATCCGCATAATATCAATAAAGTGTATAACCTCGACAAAGCACTTTATGGTCTTTATCAAGCACCTCAGGCATGGTATGAGACGTTATCAAAACATCTACTGTCAAATGGTTTTGACCATGGACAGATTGAATCAACCCTCTTCATTTGGAAAGCAGGAGGTGATATCTTACTCATACAAGTGTATGTCGACGACATTATCTTTGGGTCTACAAATGTAGAGATGTGTAGGGAATTCGAACAGGTGATGATGTCTAAGTTTGAGATGAGCATGCGGGTGAATTGTCATTCTTCCTAGGTCTGCAAGTCAGTCAAAGAGAGGATGGCATCTATCTACATCAAAATAAGTATGTGCAAGACATTTTGTCAAAATACAAGATGAATGATAGCAATACTTATGGCACACCTATCCCTGTCAATCATAGTTTGCATCCAGACAAAGATGGAAAGGATGTGGATTGTAAATTGTACCATGGGATGATCGGTTCTCTCATATATCTCACAGCTTCAAGGCCCGACATAATGTTTACTGTATGTTTGTGCTCAAGGTTTCAGTCACATCCAAAGGAGTCTCATATGATATCTGTTAAGAGGATATTCATATACTTGAAAGGGAAACCCCGATTGGGTCTTTGGTAGTCAAAGCAGCAGTCATTTGACCTCTAAGCCTATAATGATTCAGACTATGGCGGTTGTAACCTTGATAGAAAATCAACTTCAGGTGGATGTCAATTCTTGGGAGATAGGCTGGTTTCCTGGCAGTGCAAGAAGCAGTCGACGGTTTCTGTCTCAACATGTTAAGCAGAGTAAATTGCTGCAGCGAGCGGTTGTTCTCAGATACTGTGGATTCAGCAGCAATTGAGAGACTACGACTTAAACTTCACTGGAACTCCATTGGTCATTGACAATAATGCCACCATGTCCATCATAAACAACCCGGTGAAACATTCCAAAACTAAACATATTGAAATTCGCCATCATTTCATCCGTGATTGTACTGAAAAGCATCTCATTGAACTTGTAAAGGTTCAAACGGATGAAAACTTTGCTGACCTTTTCACTAAGGCGTTTGATCGAACATGTTTTGAACATCTTATCAACATGATAGGAATGTTCAATCCGGAGTGAACGCTTGTTTTTCTTAAATCAATTAAATTCATGAAAGTTAAATTTTATTTCTTTTAAATGTTTTCTGTATAGTTCTTTTAATTTTCAAATATTTTACAAAAATCCAAACAAAATAGAAAACCAGAAAATTTCAAAGTTCTCTTGAGAAAAGAGGAAATGATAGTACATCAGAAATGATCTAAACGTCTTAGATTGTACATATGGGAAATGATTGCGTCATGCTTACTTGATTGTTTAAATTGTTGTGTTTTTAATCTGCTTATTTACAAGTGATTTGAATTGTCAGTAGACTGTAAGCGTCTTTGAATCATTAGTAGTTTGAAAAGTAAATCAATACTACAACTGTGATTTGAACCCATATTTGCTAGTGTGCGTGCGTAAAAGAATGCAAAATATCACTATCAGATACAGGATGTTAGATTTTGGCAATTATTTTCTTCTGAGACCAGTTTCGGGTTAGGTCGGTAGCACAATTAATGTGGTTCATCTCACTACACATACTTACAAGTATGCAATGAGAGATTGAATCAAGATATGTCTTGACATCAACCGTTGAGCATGTATTCACCCTTGAATCACTCCTGATTCATTGAATTCAAATCCAGATAAAAGTTGGATCCCCTTACCTAAATCATCAAACACCATATTCATTATCCTGAATCATCATACCGATATTTACTGAAGAAATCACATGAAACCAAGGCAAATGAATCACTCGATTCTGAATCTTATGATTCCTGATAATCCTTATGGATTCTGTTTGATTTTTCATGTGCTAATTGATGTAGCCTCATTCTGGAAATTTAGAAAATTATTGGAAAAATCTTAGATGCCTTGAGATCAGTGC
Source organism: Smallanthus sonchifolius (assembly GCA_023525975.1). NCBI lineage: Eukaryota > Viridiplantae > Streptophyta > Magnoliopsida > Asterales > Asteraceae > Smallanthus > Smallanthus sonchifolius. The sequence goes on from CM042045.1 coordinate 35,465,065, forward strand.
AAAGTAAGTTCATAGCATAACTGTGGGGCACACGTTGTATATTTATAACTATTACCTTAACACACAAGAACATGATACTAAGATGCTTATGGTTTCCAATCTTATAATATTGCTAACTTGAATTACATGTTTATGTGCTTATTACGTATGAATAAATAGTAATCCATGACATGATCCCATATTTTTTGATGTTTATCTTGTATCATTATTGCTATAGTTTAGCCTGATATGATCCTCTGCTCGTCTCTTTGAACAAAAATAGTGTGTGTGTGTATATACTTGTATATCTCTATTCAGAAAAGATCAAAAAGATTTTAAGTTTACGTACAGTTCATTCTAATCAGAAAAAGTCAAAAATATTTGTGTTTAACCTTCTTGAATTGACTTTAAATCCTCCTGATTGAATATGCTTATCATTTCGTTATTTGACTTTGACTTCTTCATAATTTGAGTTGAAATTTGTGAAACACAAGGGTTTCTACGTACTTGTAAGTATGCAAGACTTAAGTCATGCGTACATGTCAAGTACGCAAGCTTTAAGTCTTGCGCACTTGCTAAGTACGCAAGACCCAAACGCGCGGGGTATATATACAGGACTTAGGTTTTTATGATTTCATCTCATTTTAAACTTTCGACACTGTTGGATACTCCCTGATCATTTTTCACTCAAAATTTCATGTGTTCCCGAACGGTTTTTCGTCTTGATTCTAGTTTCAACATCATTTAACTAACATTTGGTGAGAATCTAGGACCATTTCATCTGTTAAATCATGTGATATGGACCGACTTTTGAACTTGAAGAACTAGGGGTTTAGACTTTGATTTTTGACAAATCTTAGTTGTTTTTGACACACATTATGAATTAAAACTTGTTTAAAATCATTATTCAAGGCTCGATCCTCACATAATTGTCCAAAACACTCGTTGATTTTGATTTTGATTTTGACCTTTGTGTTTGACCGTGGGTTTACGCCGATGGTCTCTGAGGTCAAAATGACCGGGTTTTAGCAAAATTTTGGTGTTGAAATAGGTTCCTTTGGTCTTAGACATGTTTTTCGACTAAGGGGTAACCAACATTCACATCAAAATCTCACAATCTACTGATTTTGGATTTTTAAAATGTGTCCAAGTGTTAAGCCTATGTATTTAACGAGTACGCAACACATAAGTCATGCATACTTGCAAAGTACGCAAGGCATAAACCTTGCGTATTTACCAAGTACGCAGGAAGGGCAAATCTGAAATTTTTTCTAAGTCTGGATTTCAGTTAAATGTGAATATGCTATACTTGGTCATGTGTATTCATTTCCAAAGACTCTTCTTGTTCTTATTGTGTTTACTGTTTGTTTTTGCAGTGATGGCTCGTGCATTTACAAGTGAGTTTAATCTGCTGGCACTTACTGAACCGGAATGGAAGGGTGCTGCACTTGAGTACCGGGAGATCATTGATTTCTTGAACCGCTCATGGATAAACTATGCTATTTCAGCAGACCCTGTCATATCAAGACCGTACTTGGAGCAGTTCTTGGATACTGCAGAACATGACTGCATAGTAACCCCCAATGTGATTCGAGCTACTGTGGCAGGTCATGATATTGCCATTTCTAAGGACTCCATCAGACGAGTCTTACAGTTCAGAGATCTTGCAACCGACCCAATCTCCTATCCTGATTACTTTGTGGATGGGTGTTGGAGACAACGTATGGGATACGTCGGTGTGCAGGATTATTCATCTTACAAAAAGATGTGGGTGCTGGATCAGTGGAGGTACTTTGCCCACATTATGATCGTGTGCATGTCTTCAAGGAAGGCGGGGAAGGATGCCATGGGTAATGATCTAGCGGCCGCTATGGTTGGGCTGTCTCTTAACAAGGGCTACAACTTCTCCTGCTACATCTACAAAGCCCTAGTTGATCAGATTAATACGACGGAGAGGTTTAGATTCTTGTTATACCCCAGATTTGTGCAACTCTTGATAAATGATGCGTTGCCTAATTTACCTGCTATTGGGGAGAGATTGCAAGTTAAGCGGGTGGCCAAGAGAGTTTTCTCACAGTTCTTAACACCAGGCAGTGTAGAACCTACCCCTGAGCATACTCCACTCTTTGGCCACCTGATCAATGAAGCTTATGTGGCGCCTGCAGATTGGAGATGGTATAGTGTAGAGTCTGAGTCTGAACTCAGTGAACATAGTGATGAACAACAGGAAGAAGAGGAAGTTGAATATGAGGATGAAGTGTCTGAAGATGGAGGAGAAGAAGAATAGGGAAGTGGGGGTGCTGAAGAATCCGACTCAGAAGTGACCGAGTCCGATTCATCTGATTCTGATGATGCACCATCACAGGCACACCCAAGGATATTGACGAAGGTGACCCCGAGTCATCTTCCAAGAGAAATAGATAAGAAACTAGCAGTGAATATGAGCCCAATTCTGATTCGGATGCTGCTATACAGAGACGCAGACGGGAAAGTCTCAACAAGCGTTGGGGGGATAGGCCATATCAACCTATTCTTCATGAGGTGGAAGTAAGTGCTCAGAGGCAAGTAACAGTGACAGCTGCGAGCACTGAATCGACTTCTACTTCACCTTCACAGCAGCTTTATCGACGACAGAGGGGGAGGCCATTGGTAACATCTGTTGATGCTACTACTATCAAAGAGGAGGTTCTTGTGATAGTAACCCTCCATGTACAATATGTACAGGTGGCGGTAACGACTCCAATTCTGACCGAGTCTGTCACCATCACCCTAACCACCATCCAAACAACCACCATCCCTACCTCAATCTCCACAACCACTCTCCAACACATCACCATTTCCTGAGTTTGAGTTTACTCATGGATTTGATTTTGATGAAATCTTCACCTTCCCAACTCATCAAGCCGAAGCATCGTCGTCTAGGGGTCCTGATCCTAGAGATGCTAGGATCACTACTTTAGAGACTCAAGTTGCTGGATTACTTGAAATGGTATGGAAATCACGTGAAGAATCTGACAAGAAACAGGGACTGATTGATAAAGTAGCCGCTTTGAAGAAACAGCAAGCGGTTGATGAAAAGCAGCATAAGGAGCATGATGCTATGGTTAAACTGGTCTGTGATATGGCCAAGACGCTTGCTTCTCAGGGGGAGAAATTGGAGGAATTGTTGGAGAAGCAACTACCTAAGCCTAGCAGTGAAGAGGCTTGTCACTTTTTTGATCTAACTAAGGGTGACGATCAGGACAAGGATCGTGAAGTCGGACCGAGTGGAAGTGAGCAGCAATCATCGGCTTTGGCGATTCTTCCCATTTCTGCCGTGCCTATGGCTGAGGGGGAGTCTACATGGAGTGAAGGTGGAGGTGATGCTTCGGGTCGTGATAAAGGAAAGTCTGTGGCTAACGTATTGAAAGATCTATTTGACGACATGTCGGACGATGTGATCTTATTATTAGAGCCAGACTATTCCAAAGAAGCACAGATCGATGCACTCCGCAATCATGAAGAGGGAGAGATCGAGTCTGGTGATGGCTGGGATGAGGAGGATGAGAATGTTGTGATTGAAGTTCCTAAGGGTGACGGGGAAGGAAAATATGAGTTTGAGGATGGAGAAATTTTTGAAGCTCCATTCTTTGAAACTAATCTTGACACAGGTTTAGTCGAGCCTGTAAGTACTATTGAGGCGTCGACTGAAGCCTCTCCTACCGACCCTACACCTGTGGATCCAGAGGCGCAGAAAAGCAAACATACGCCTGCAAGTTCATCAAAGGATCCGGCTCCTGTATGGTAGAAGACATCAATCATAGACAAACATGGAGCGACAAGTATGATCTTAGCCGTGAGGTTCGAGGATGACAAGAAGTTGTTTGCAAATAAGCGAGGTGGGGGGGTTCAATACTTGAAACCAACCAGTGAAGCTTTCAGCTCCTTGCCAAAGTACGACCTTGTGAACCTAGCAAACCGAGAGCTACTGGGTCACTCAAATCACGCAGTAGCGATGGGTTCGTGGCAGGTTTTGCAACGAGAGGTAAGATCTGGGAAGTTCGAAACGTTTAAGCCTCAAGTGCCCAAGCGAGACAGGGACAAGAACGCTAGACATCCCGTGACTCATAAAAGCATAAAGAAACTGGTATACAAGCCAGTGCTGTGTGAAACAAAGATTCCCCTGAGCAAGTTATCTTAGGATATCCTCGGTAACATATGGTACTGGTACGTAGATCCTAAATCGGGCGAGGCAGTGGTGATTGGAAAGGTGTGGTTCGAGAGTGGAAGCTTAGTGCCAATGGAACTGATCAGAGTTTTTGATGAAGTCTGCTTCATAAACTTTTCTGTGAAAGATCTGGAGGCGCTAGCTGATAAGTACTACATGTACACGGACGAGTGGACAAAGTTCCTTGCTTCTAAATATGACAATGTGATCAAGTTCTGCCTTGACTACAAGAAGAAGATGGAAGCTAAAGCTGGGGAGCAGTGAAGACCGAAGACAATCCAGAGCTGTTGTCAAGGGGGAGTTTGTTGAAGCACTTTTGTGTGACAAACACTTTGGATATTGTCTTATGTGACAATCCGGACTTTTCCAGTTAACTCAGTTAGCAAATCCAGTTAAATCCTAACCTTGTTAACCTTATCTTTAACTTGAGGGACTAATCCTACCTTATCTCAAACTCAAACACATGAAACTGCAGGAACTGTTTCTGTAATTACCCAAATGTCGATTTTGTTGACTTCTGAAAGTCAAACCCCCTGTTCTTGAAGCTTGAATTCGTGAAAACCCATTTGTTATAACTGTCATTCACAATTATATTCATTAACGACCATGATCAACACTTTAAACCGGTATTGATTTGTAATTAACTTCCATTTATGTGTAATCAAACCTTAACCGTCGACACAATAAGGCTAATCATCAAATTCGTTTAAATCCTACATTAATTCCACGATTGAACGCTCTGCACATGACAAACAATTTCCTCTGAAGCTTTTACGTGCATCAACTTGGCCGAAGATAGACCCAGAATCGTCGGAGATCAGTTCATTCACAGTCAGAGCCGGTTTCACTCGAACTCCACCAATTCTACATTGAATCTGGTAATTAAGCATACCTTTAGTTTCGTTTTTTATCTCTAGATTGAAAGCCCTATGAATCTAACTCCTACCAGTATTGAATTGACAAAGATCAAAGATCTAGGGTTCTTGAGTTTCCTGTTCAATCGAATCCTAACCCACACACGTTTTAAATCAAATTAATTTATTCTAACATATTCAAAATTTCATTTTTGTTAAAAGTCCTATGATTCTATCAAGTTCTAATATCAGAATCCTTCGATTTGACTCTAAGTTCAACCTAAGGCTTTTCGACATTTCAAAACAGAAGTAAACGATCTTTAACCTGTTGTTTTTGCAATTAAATACACCTACAATTCCGGTTTGGATCGATAATCAAAACCCCCAAACCCTTGTCTCAAATCACTGTTGAAATCGTTGGATTTGGGATTGGTTTTGATGGAATCGCGTAGGGGGGGGGGGAGGGAGAACACAGGGAGTATTCTTGTTAAAACCCAACCGATCTGGCTTTGGGTGCGATACCCTAGCGGGCCGGACTGGTTAATTCACAAGGCATACACGCAGGAGACCCAAGTTCGAAACCGGTCTCCTGCAATTATTTTTTTGGGACTTTTTCAATGATATTCTTTTGATAAAATATTTCCCCATAATATTATATTAATATATTAACACATTTTGAGCCTGAAAACTGCCCGTAGCTTCGGGTTTGGTTTTATGACCTATTTAATATTATCTCCACTTCTAAAATAATATATGTATATTATTTTATAACCACCATTCCAAATAAAATGATATATTTATATTATTTTTATCCCCGTGACCTCAATTAAAAATAATATATTCTTATATTATTATACCGCGTCTATAAACATTGTAAGATGTTTCAAACTTATAAATAATATAACTATTTATATTATTTACCCTCGTTTATTAACCTCGAATAAAATTAATATTTATTTATTATTTTTACCACGTAATTAGTTATTGTACTATGTTTCTTCAAACTTAAAATAATATAATGTGATGTATTATTTTCTTAAGATCATTACTAAATAGTACAACCACACGAATATTTATTCGTAATTGGAGGCGTATGACATGAACACATTTGCTTTAATTATTAAACTAAGAAATCTTCATTTTTGTGGACACGTTCGTCTACTCGTTGGTCTTACACATGTTTTAGGACATTCAAATCTTCCGTGTCGTAGTCACAAATCCCATTGTGTCCCTAATTGTTATGTTTATAATTCTAGGGCATACGTAAGCCGTTTCAGGCTAACACTTGAAGTCTCAATCTCATCCTTGTGTGATTCCACCTACTACTCAACACAGGTGAGTTTCACGGCCCCTTTTTACTTGTTTTCCTGTTAGGGGGGGGGAAACATGCATATACACAAACATCATTTTACTTGTTTTCCCGTTGGGGAGAAACATGCATACAAACAAACAGTATTTTACTTTTTTCCCGTTGGGGAGAAACACGCATACAAACAAACAGTATTTTACTTGTTTCCTGTTGGGGAGAAACATGCATTCAAACAAACCGTATTTTACTTGTTTCCCGTTGGGAGGAAACATGCATACGAACATATATCCGTTTACTTGTCTTCACGTCGGGGAGAGACATACATATGAACGGACATGGATCACATAGTATTTCACTACCACTTGTGTACCTAAGTGCATACATAACATTCAAAGTCCTTACACACTCGGACCGTTAATATATGGAGTATAGCGAGGAAATTTGAGTAGTACTACTGGGTTTGACAAACCCCACCCGGGTTAGTCGCGCTAACTTGATTGGAGGTCTAACGGGTGTAAATTGTCCTAAACATTTGCCATTGTTGATGTTAGCAATGGCGGAAGGCATCTCAAACATAAACAATCAGCTTCAGTTGCGAACGTTTAGAGTAACTTGTACATTGTCTAGCTAGCGATAGGTGTGACTTACGCATGTGGATCCAGCAACACTCAAACAGTTTATTTACATACAAACCTGTGAACTCACCAACCTCGTGTTGACACTTTTTCTTACATGTTTCTCAGGTCGCTTTGGCACAGGTTGCACACTTAGGACATGCATGGAGTCCTATTGTCATAGCATTCATTTCAAACATTTTAAAAAGTTTACTTAGTTTCATTAATTGACGCTTTGTTGCGTGTAATTACTTTTGATTTCATATTAACGTTTATGCTTCCGCATTTAACTCTGAGCATTTAATGGTTTTGTTTAAACTCCTATAGTGTCGTTTGACGTAACTAATGACTTAGATCCTGGTTTGTCACACGCCTAACGGTAAAACTCCATTAGTAGATTTTGGGGGTGTGACATCTTAGCTTTTGTACTTGTCTTGTATGTATTAGTCTTTGTATGTTAGTGTCTGTATGTATTAGTTAACGAGTTGTAATCACTAATGTATGTACTTGTCGTCTGTTTTCTCTAAGTGTTTTACGCACTTAGCATGTGCGCAGGAATTACTTCCTAGTACTTAGCAAGTACACAAGAATACTCTACGTACTTGTTAAGTACGCAGGAACAATTTGCCATGCGCACTTTTTAAGTGCGCAGAGATTAGATCTAGTATAAATAGGTTGTCGTGACAGAAGTTATGTACGCACTCATTTGTAACATCTCTGTAACTTACAAGTTTTATAATAGAGGAAGTTTGAAAGTGTTTTCGTTGTCGTTTACTTTGTGTTACTTGATTCTCCACCTAGTCACGGGTATTCCGCACCCGGTCCGACTAGTCACACACCCACACGTAACGATCCGAGACACCCGGGGACCTACAACAAGCTCTAGTCCAGTGAGCTGACTGTCTCTTACTCCAGCCCAACATAATGGCGACCTGCACTTTCTTCCATAAAGTGCTTAAAATGGTGTTGCCTTGATACTCTTGTGGCAGCTACTGTTGTACAAAAACTCAACTAATAGCAAGTGAGTATCCCAACTGTTGCCAAAATATATCACACGGGCTCTTAGTAGATCTTCTAGGGTTTGGATGGTTCTTTTACTTTGACCTTCGGTTTGTGGGTGATAGACAGTTGATGTTGTACAAAGCACACATCTTTATTCCTAGTATTTTAGTTAGCTTTGATTAGTTTTCTATTCTTTTTGAGTCGTTTTTATGTACTATTGAGTCTTGGTTATGTTTATAGGTGCTCGTGAGAATTACAAGTGAAAACCCAAAGAAACCGAGCACGACAAAGAGAGAGAGAGAGAGAGAGAATTTAAAGTTAAAAAGTGGAAAATTATGTCCTCGTGATACGCAAAGACGCAACTCCAAACCCTCGCGGTATGTGAGGGAAGCAAGAATTGAGCCCGAATGTTTTGTCTCTCGCGCTGCCTCGCGGTACACGAGGGCTTATAAAATGCCGCAAAAAGCCTTTGCGATACCATTATTCAATGAGTTCAATCCTTTGGCCGTCCATAGTAGAGTTGAAGGCGATTTTGGGAGCAAGGAAGTGGAATAAAGAGCAAAGATCAAAATTTTGGACTCCTGGTTCGTTGTATTAGCGTTTTAGGTTTTCAAGTTTGAATCTTTGTGTTTGATTTATGAGTTTCATACTATGTTTTGCTTAATTACTTCTGTTATGGATGTTGAGTATGATCGTAGGCTAAAACATTGGTACTGCCTAGGTCACATGATGAATACTCATAAAGTTTAGTTTTTTATTCGGTTTTGGATTCTAATGTTGGTTTAATGATTTTGTAAAGAATCTTAGTTAATAATTCTGATGAATATTGCATGCTTAGATCTGATCTATGTTTAATTTCAATTCCGTATGTTGATTGGGGATGTCTTCCAGCTTGATTAGCGTATCTAGATCGTAGACTATGTTTATGGTTGTTTGTATGTGTTTCTAAACATAGTGGCACATAGGGATTGGAGTTAATAGTTCATTAGATTGAGTGTGTATCTTATCAGAATACCCGAGAAGTGAGAGATAGTCATTTAGTTTTCGTCATTAGGAATCCGAGTGTTAAATGTTTGAGAGGAAGTTGGTTTAGGTGTCTAGTGATTGTTGCTACTCTGAATCATAGTTTGTTATCCTGAGATTACCCCATGCATCTCTGATGTATTGTAGACAGTGAGACTGAAAGGTGATATGTCTTTTAGGTACATTATCATTGTTGGAGAGACCGAAAGGTAACCCAATATCTGGTGAGTTATTACATCTTTAGGTTCCTTAGGTGGTGACACCTTAAGAGTGATTAGGGATCCACTAGGTTGTCTAGAGTTGTTTCCTTAGAAACCCCAGATCCATCAAAGTTTCCAGAATCGGTAGAAGTTGTGCTTTACAAGTAGGATTCCGACCTAGGTGGTATTTTTCCCATCTCTGATATTTCCCTTAGATTTTACCTTGATAGCTTGACTCGACCTTGTTTTCTGCATTAGTAGCTAATCATTAGTGTAGTAAACCCCTCATTAATCAATTATTAATCAAAGTCAGAGTCTAGTATAGTTATCATAGTGTCTCTAGGGTTCTATAATCCGGTTTACCATTAAGTTGCAGTTTAGTCCAAAGGTACTCCATTTATTACTTAGGAGTCTAGGTTAGGTTTTGTTATTTTACTTTATAGACCGTCTACACCCGATAAAGTCGGGTCAAATTTTCCATCTTGCCATTCTCCTTGATCGGAAGGAAGTGTGCGGATTTGGTTAATAGATCCACGATTACCCTAATGGTGTCGTATCCGCTTGGGGTTTTGGGTAACATTGTAACGAAGTCCATTGAGATTTGTTCTCACTTCCATTATGAAATTTCTGGCTGTTGTAGTAACCTTGATGGTTTCTGGTATTCCGTTTTAACCTTGGCGCATGTTAGATATTTACCGACGTATGTGGCAATTTTGGCTTTCATGTTCGGCCACCAGTAGTTTGTCTTGAGGTCTTGATACATCTTGTCAGAACTAGGGTGAATTGAATACCTTGACTTATGTGCCTAATCCATCACTAAGTCCCTTAAGTTCCCATTGTTCAGTACCCATATTCGATCCTTGTAGTAACGCGCATTGTCGGATTCAATCTCAAACAGTCTCTCCATGCCTAGTAGGCCTTCATTTTCTAAAATTTCCTACTTGAGAGCCTCGAGCTGAGCGTCACGTATCTGGGTAGGTAGATTCATGTGGGTTGTCAAGGTTAACGCTTGTACTCGATGCGGTTTAAGTTGCTCCTTCCTACTTAAGGCATCGGCAACAACGTTTGCCTTTCCCGGATAGTAACGGATTGCGTAGTCGTAATCATTAAGCAATTCGACCCATCTGCGCTGGCGAATATTGAACTCCATTTGATCGAATTTGAGTTGAATACTCTTGTGGTCAGTGAAAACCGTACATTTGGTTCCGTATAGATAATGTCTCCAAATTTTGAGTGCAAAAACCATAACTCCCAATTCCAAGTCATGGTTAGCGTAGTTCTTCTCGTGCACCTTGAGTTGTTGTGAAGCATATGCGATAACCTTCTCTCTTTGAATAAGTACACAACCGAGTCCTTGATGGGAGGCATAGCAGTAGACCATGAAATAGTCATTTCCCTTAGGTAGTGCTAAGATCGGTGCGCTGCAAAGCTTCTGTTTTAGTAACTGAAATGCTTCTTCAGTTCTTTCGTTCCAATGATACTTCATGCCTTTCTGTGTCAAAGCAGCTAATGGTTTCACAATCTTTGAGAAGTTTTCGATAAACCTCCTATAATATCCGGCAAAACCCAAAAATTGTCGTATTTCGGTTGCGGTTTTGGGTGTTCGCTAGTTCCTTATTGCTTCAATCTTGGTCGGATCAACGTGTTAGCCCATCTTGTTTTCCATGTGACCTAGGAAATTCACTTCTCTGATCTAGAAGTCACACTTTGAAAACTTAGCATACAACTTCTCGATTTTAGTAACTCTAAAATAAGTCTTAGATGTTTTGCCTGTTCCTCCTTGATGCGAGAGTAAATCAAGATGTCTTCGATGAACATAATAACAAATTTGTCTAGATAGGGTTTACACACACGGTTCATAAGATCCATAAATATTGCGGGTGCATTGGTCAAACCGAATGGCATAACCAAAAAATCATAGTGTCCATATCGAGTTCGGAATGCCGTCTTGTGTATGGCTCTTGGATTCTCAGCTGATGATATCCTGACCTTAAGTGGATCTTGGAGTAATAACGCTATCCTTGTAGCTGGTCGAACAAATCATCAGGGGATATATGTTCTTGATGGTTACTTTGTTCAATTCCCTATAGTCGATGCACATACGAAATGATCTGTCTTTCTTTTTGACGAATAATACAGGCACTCCCATGGTGAATGACTCGGTCAGATAAATATTTTTTCTAGAAACTCCTGTAGTTGGTTCGATAATTCTTGCATTTCTGACGGTGCTAGTCGGTACGGTGACCGCACTATCGGTGTAGCTCCTGGGGTAAGGTCGATTCGGAACTCGACTTGTCACTGCAGTGGTAATCCAGGTAAGTCTTCGGGGAAAACTTCTGGAAAATCATGAACAACTGGTATATCCTCGACCTTGCTTTCTTCTAGCTGGTTCTCTGTTACATGAGCTAAGATGGTATAGTATCCTTTCCGTAAATACTTCTTGGCTTTCATACATGAGATGATATTCAGAGGAATTCCACACTTTTATCCTTGAATCAAAAGTGTTTCTCCATTCGGTAGGGGAAGTCTGAAAACCTTTTCATGACAGACAATCTCCGCTCCAATCTTGGACATACAGTCACGTGTAAATCGATTGACTTGCTAAGTGTGAAATGGACTTAATTACTGTAAAATTAAGTGGGATGCATGACATATACTATAATCTAAGTCTTAGTCGCGCATGGATATTGACCTGAATTTTGTCGGGTGTCACATATATCCATTAACTTAAACTTACAAACATATTTCAAGAATTCATGTACATCACTATCATTACCCAATGCCCTCAAACCAAAATCTAAATCCTTTTTGGGAATCCTAAAATGGTAATACTTGATTTCATCCTTAGGATAACCCAAATCCTGAACTATGTCATTTATCTCATGCACTGAAAACTCATCATAATCCACTAGATCAACAAAGTTTACCTGTCCATTAACATATTGTCTTCCTATGAACTTGGTGAAATATCCTCCATGGTGTAACTTCACTAAGAACAATGTAGGATTTTCACCTACATAAAAATCAAGCAAAATATAAGAAACAATGTTTGTAAAGTACATTCAATACTAAACGTAGAAAAATGTTCAAGCATGTAGGGTATACTTACCATATAGATGGTAAGGATCGACGTTATTGTCTCCTAGACCACGAACATACTAGAGCGATAACACCATAGCAGCGACCAAAATGAGATAATCAGAGTTCAAATCTCACAAGCTATTTAGTGCACTCGTTCAAGAAATAATCGATGAGTGTGTAGGTAGAAACCCTAGGGCTTATTTTGGAGATGGAGTTGGAGGTATGGGAATGAATGAGGACGTTAGAATATTAAAGGGTTTTTTGGTTAGGAAGATGAAAGAGAAAAAAGAATGACTAAAATGCCCCTCACGTGAGGGGCACATGTCTGCAAATTAATGGGGACATTGGATGGCGTTAGAGTGGGGTACTTGATTGGAAAGATTGGCAGACCACATGACGCAAAAAGTCGAATTGAAACCTTTGGATTTAAAGCGATTATTTAACCAAACCATAGGGATGCTGTAAGACCCCAACCCAGGCATCCTACAGTTGGTTCTCATAACGGGTTATTCATTTTAAAATGTATCAGTTATCAATTTAACTACAGCGGAAGTCTTTCTAAAAACTCTAGTTTTCACGTTATCACACTTACCTCACGAATGCCTACACACCAATCCAAATAGCACCGCTCCCAATCTAAGATACATCAACCATAAGCTCACCTGCAAAATGTAATACCCGGATAATTCCCAAGTGAAATAAAGGCTAAAAATATCAAAAGTCAAAAGTTCAGGGGTTAAACTGTAAGTTTTCAAAGTTGACGGACAAGAAATGAAAAATCTGAGAATAAGGCAGATATCGGACCGATATCCAAACCCATATCGATCTGATATGTGTGGAAGAAGGAATAAACCAGAAGATGACGCGTTTCCAGTGACTCATCCGGACTCATGGTCCGATAGCGGATCGACATCTAGGTCATAAAGGTCCAACATGGACAGAAGACCAATAGCGGACTGACATCAAAGTTATAGAGGTCCGCCCGTAGGCCCGAAGGCAAAATTTCGGCTGGAGTCGGTAGCGGACCGACATCCCCCTGGATAACGGTCCGCTACGGGTCCGATTTCAGCATATAAATAGATGGATCGATTTCAGATCTTAGCACACACTCACACCTTCCAAAACACACACTTAAGATCTGGTAGCCCGTTTCCCAAAGTTCTGATCTGCTCCCTAGAGTCCGGCTCCTCGCAATTTTTCCACAAATAGTTAGATAGTGCCTAGGTAAGGTTTCTAAACACCCTGAGGTTTCTTTGTGTAAACCTAAGATAGGAATATTGATTATGATAACGTCGGATATGATCTAGGGTTCTGTTGAAGTGTTGATTGTTATATTCGATGCAGGAGGAGGTTCTATTTGAGGTGAGTTCCTCTAAACTGTGCTCTATGAAATGTTTTGTAAATGGTTTTGTATCTGAGATCCCAATGTTGTTCGTGCATGTATCCTATAATAATTACTTATTATGTTCATGATTGGGGTGGGACCTAGGGACAAGATTGATCATCTTGGACAGTTCTGGTACGTATAGGACCAGCAAGCCTGGATGGTTCCTGTATATATGTATGTTGTAGACTCAGAATCTAAGGGAGATTCTGGGTGATGGGTTGGACAGGATGATTGTAATTCCCATACGGGGTATTCATTCTCGATCAGGGATACACGTAAAGATAATCTTGTTTATGAACTCACCAGCGTAAGCTGGTCCAAAATCTTTTCAAATGTTTTTTAGCACAGATGAACCCTAGCCGGTAGCTGGCATTCCAGGAGGTGTACAAAGTTTGGAAATAGGGATGACTGAGAGCAAGTCCCTGGTTGACCATAAGGCCTGAGTGATTGGCATGATTCTTCGTGAGCTATATGTCTAGAGTTTGATTATGTTGTATTTTGCTAGTCAGTCCCTATTGTACAAACTTTATATTATGAAATAAAGGAAAGTTATTACGTAAGTCTTCCACTGTGTTTTTGTTATCAACGTCACTGTAACTAAAAGGCGACCTTCACCAGTATGTAGTTATCTGACGAACAGAATGTTCTGTCTAGGAAAGAGCGGTGTATAAATCTCTCCAAGACCCGTCGCTCTTACCTAGGAACATATTTGTTGGAGGTACTACTCTGGTAGATGACTGTCCTGTGTTACGAGTGTGACAAGTTGGTATCAGAGCCGCAGTTTAAGAGATTTAGATACTAATAGGAAAGATTAGTATATCGATTTAAACTAGGAGCTCTGAGAATAGCTGGAATGCCATATGATATAAGTTGAGATGTGGATTATCATTATAAATATAACAGGAGATGTCGAGAAAATATATATTACTTACATTCTTGACCAAATATCTTTAATTTCTGATTTTCTGGATCATAACCGGTTATACAAATTCTGATGTCATACATCTGTGTGTATAGGTAACAATGGTTGTAAGAGGAAGAGGAAGAGGTAGAGGAATAGGTCGTACTCCGGTTACTAGGAGTCGTAGGCAGGCCAAACTTAATACCAATACTAACGACCATCACGAAACAAACGAGAATGACAATAATAACGATCATCATGCTGAGGAGGTAGTTATGTCTGAGGCACAATTTCAAGATGCCGTGGTAAGTAAAGTCACTAAGGCTTTATGAAACACGTTACCCGAATTGTTAGATGATGTTCTTTCAAGGAGAATGGGTACTGGAACGGCTGGAGGAGGAACCAATAACAATACCGGAAGGGAAAATGGAAATGCCAATACTAGCTCAGTAACAAGGACTGAGAATCATGAAGGCTGTATTTACAAATCCTTCGAATGCTGCAAACCTAAGCCATTTGATGGCAAGAAGGGATTCTTTGATACTACTCAGTGGATTACAAAGATGGAAGCATTGATCAAGCTGAGTGAATGTAGAAGTGATCAGGCAGTCAAATTTGCTGCCAGTTCTTTGGAAACCACTGCATTGGACTGGTGGGAGTCTGTGAAATAAGCGAAAGGAGAGCAAGTGGTGGAAAACATGAAATGGAACGAATTCAAGGAACTAATTATGCAACGATTCTGCCCTTAGAATAAACTTGATAAACTTGAGGAGGGGTTTCAGCGTCTGGAGGCTGGAACAATGACGTATCTGGAGTATGCGACAAAGTTTGATGAAATGTCAAAACTTGTGCCACATCTAGTGACACCTGAACCCCGAAGAATCAAACATTTTATTAGGGGTTTGCCTCTAAAGGTGCGTACCTTGGTGAAAACTCTGCACCACAAACAATGGATTCGGCTTTAGCATTGAGCGCAGTTTATGATGATGTGGCAGCTCAAGAAGCCAAGGAGAAGGCTGAGAAAGCGGTAGAGGTAAAACCTATAGAAACAAAGAGAAAGAGTGAAGAGGTGATGTATCGGTTTAAACTAAGAAATTTCAAGTTCCCTAGAAGAGACAGAAATAATGCATTTAGAAATCCTCAAGACATGAGATGCGGTAAATGCCAGAAGTCGGGGCAATTTTCAATGAATTGTCCATCATTCAAATGTTACAATTGTAATGAGATAGGACATCTAGCAAGAAACTGTTCCAAACCGATTCAGCAGAAGCCCGAGGGAGGGGCTAAAGGTCGAGTATTCGTGATAGGTGAAGGAAGAAAGAACGACAATGCCAAAGTGGTAGCTGGTACGTTCCTAATTAACTATAGTTATGCTAAAATCCTGTTTGATACGGGAGCAAACATAAGTTTTGTTTTGGATGCCTTTATTTTGTATTTAGGCATGAAACCTACTCCACTTGAGCGTGCTTACGTAGTTGAGACAGCAAGTGGTGAGCAGATTAGGATAATCGAATCGTATGCGAATTGCAAGATGACTCTAGGCAATGAAAATTCAGTCATTAGATTGATGCCAATGAGTATGAGCAAGTACGATGCTATCATTAGAATGGATTGGTTGAACCAATACCATTCTCAGATCGATTGTGATCAACGGACTGTTAGGATTTGTAGGCCTACCGGAGAGTCTATGTTGATACATTGTGATAATGATGAAAAATAAGATTGAAACGATTTCTGTAGCTAACACAAAGAAATGTATGAATACGGGATGTAGTGTATTTATAGTTTATGCTTTAGACTCTAAACCCGAACGGCAGATTGCGGACATTCCTGTAGTATGCGATCACCCGGATGTATTTCCGGAAGAATTACCTGGTCTACCCCGGATAGACAAATTGAATTTCGAATCGAACTCATTCCTGGAGCCAAACCCATGGCTAAGTCACCCTATCATTTTGCACCTTCAGAATTGAAAGAGTTAATGAAGCAGATTCAAAAATTATTAGGCAAAGGTTTTATACGTCCAAGTACTTCACCCTAGGGAGCACCAGTCTTGTACGTAAAGAAGAAGGACGGAAGTATGCGTATGTGCATAGATTATAGAGAACTAAAAAAACTCACGGTGAAGAACAGGTATCCATTACCAAGGATAGATGATTTGTTCGACCAGTTGCAAGGGCAAAATACTTTTCGAAGATAGATCTTAGATCTGGATATCATCAGTTGAAGGTATAGGAGGAAGATGTACCTAATACTACCTTTAGAACCCGATATGGACACTATGAATTCTTAGTTATGTCATTCGTTCTAACTAATGCTCCCGCAACATTTATGAACCTAATGAACCGGGTTTGCAAACCATTCTTGGATAAGTTCGTTATAGTGTTCATAGACGATATCCTTATCTACTCCAGAACTCAGGAAGATCATGCCAAACATCTTCAGATAATCTTGGAAACCCTCAGAAAGGAGAAGTTGTACGCTAAGTTCTCCAAATGCGAGTTTTGGAAACAAGAAGTACAATTCTTAGGACATGTCATAAATCACGAGGGAATCCAAGTAGATCCAGCCAAGATTGAAGCTGTTATGAATTGGGAAACTCCAAAGACGCCAACTGAAGTTCGAAGCTTTCTTGGTCTAGCAGGATACTACCGAAGGTTCATTCAAGATTTCTCCAAGATCGCTACTCCACTAACTACTCTTACACAGAAAGCAGTAAAATTTGAATGGGGTCAGAAGCAAGAAGAACCATTCAAAACCCTTAAATAGAAACATAGTTCAACACCAATCTTAGCATTACCCGAAGGAAATGATGACTTCGTCATCTATTGTGATGCTTCCCGAATTGGTCTAGGTTGTGTATTGATGCAGCGAGAAAAGGTTATAGCCTACGCATCACGACAACTTAAGGTTCATGAGAAGAACTATACCACGTACGATGTTGAATTAGGTGCCATAGTGTTTGCTCTAAAGATTTAGAGACACTATCTATACGGTACTAAGTGTGTGATATATACAGACCATAAAAGTCTCCGATATATATTTAATCAGAAAGATTTGAATATGAGACAGAGGAGGTGGATGGAACTCATTAACGATTATGAGTGTGAGATCAAATACCATCCCGGGAAAGCTAATGTTGTAGCAGATGCACTAAGTAGGAATGAAAGAGTCAAGCCCATCAAGATAAGAGCCTTAAGGTTAGAAGTCAGAGTAGACTGGAGGATCAAATCAACGAAATTCAAACTCAAGCACTCCAAGAAGATAACATCAAGAAAGAACGCATGGTTGGTAAAGAGAAATTACTAACCAAAGGCGATAATGAAATTTTACGATTTAAGAACAAAATTTGGATTCCTAGACGTGGAGAAATCCAAACAATGGTGATGGACGAAGCTCACAAATCAAAATATTCGATACATCCCGGAGATAACAAAATGTATAAGGAATTAAGGGCTCAGTTCTGGTGGCCAAACATGAAGAGGTATATAGCTCAATATATAGAGAAATGTTTGACTTGTCTTCAAGTCAAGATTGAACAACAGAAACTTGTAGGTCAACTACAACAATTGGAGATACCTGTGTGGAAATTAGATAGGATTACTATGGACTTTCTTACAAAACTGTCGAGAACCCAGAAAGGGCATGATGCCATTTGGGTTGTAGTTGATAGTCTAACTAAATCGACACACTTCATTCCTATCAGTGAAAATTATGCGATGGATAAACATCAACGAGATCGTAAGCCGCCAAGGAATACCGCTATCTATTATTGTCACACCCTGACCGACGACGGAATACGTCGGGGCGGGACATGTAGACTGTTTATGAGCACAAGGTTGACTAGATTTGTAACATCCCAAAAATAAAACGACAGTTAAAATGACAAAATAAACGAACGAGGCATGTCGTGTCGGGCAGGATGGGCCAGCGGGCTGGAAGGGGAGCCTCCCCTATAAATAGCTTAGACCTCCACCATTTCTCTCATTTGCAAGTTCTAGAGAGAGAAACCGTAGAGAGAGAAACCGTAGAGAGAGAAAGTTGGTGGATCGACCCGTGATTTCAGCAAAGTGTTACTCCACAGCTCGTGAGAAGAACCTCCGGATCAGAAACTAGATTCAGGTAACGATCGGGCCGAAATCTGAGTTTTTGTCCGTTTTAGGTTTTTCGGGTTTTGGGTGAAAAAGTAACGTTTTCACGGATAAAACTGAAAGATAAAAATAGATTTGAGTTCCTTCATGGAAAACGAACGTTTTGAATGTAAACAGGTTCGGGATCTTGACGTGATCAGACCTGAATGCGAAAGTTAGGGTTTTGCGAAGAAAAACAGATCGTGCGTACTTATCAAGTATGCACGGAGCAGGTCATGCGTACTTATCAAGTACGCAGGAAGAGGGCACTGCGTACTTATCAAGTACGCAGGAACCAAGGTCAGCGCACTTGCTAAGTGCGCAGGCATCAGGCTGATTAGGTAAAGTCGGTATGTTTAGAAGGTTAAACCGTTAGATTCGGGATTTGGTCTAATGTGTATTTAAATATTCAATTCAGATCGGAAGTGACGTAGTGGGACCTTTGTTTAGGGCAACCCGGATTAGCTTATCAGGTGAGTTCTAGAAGCCCTCTTTTAAATGTTTTATATAATATTTTCGGGCTGGTGTGCATACATATGAAATGATGTTTTTACGAAACGATGTTTATGAAACTATGTTTACGAAATGAAATGGTTTGGAATGAACGGTTTATGGAAAGAAAGTTTTATGAATGGAGTGTTTACGAACGAAATGTTTATAAAGAAATGATTTAAACTAAAGGTAAAGGGTTTCGAAAATGAATGAAAGGTTTTATGAAAAGAAAAGAAAAAGGGCAAAGGTTTTAAAGAAGTCATTACAAATCTAATATGTCGAATGAATGGAATTGACGAATGAAGTCTGGGAATGAAATTCCCAGCCTTGTGGTAGATTATGGACAGCGAGCCATAGTTGCCATAAGAGCAACAGGGGCAGTATCTTGGTGGCCTGCCAATGGTTTGATGTTGTACAACTGGTAAGGAGTAACGACGGTTACTCAGGGGTTAACGTGAACCTATGTAAGGTTAAATTATGATCCGACGGTGTTATGGTCGTGAGCCATAGCCGTCGATGGAGGTTGTCGGTCTATGGACATGAGAGCCATAGGGGCAACTGAATGGGTATTGTCTGTCCTCGTGCAGTTAGCCTTGGGGGCAATACAAAAAGGGAATTGACGGAATGTTGTGGCAATGACGGCGATACGTAACGGTTGTCCACGACATGCAAGGTTCCTTCGGGGACACAGAGACGTTTAAAGAAAAGATACAGATTGTAGATAGTAATGTATGACATAAATGAATGTTAAATGTTTTAAACAAATGATCCGTTCAATGTGTTTATGATGAGGAAAAATGTTTGAAGGTTTTCAATGATGAACGAAAGGCCCTGTTTTCTTATACGTGATGTTAAACCCTAATGAATGTTTTGAATGATGAACCATTTCTTAAATCGAACGAAAACTAGAACTCACCAGCGTAGCTGACTTTTTAGTATGCACATTCAGGTTAAGGCAGGTATGGATGATGGATGGTGATGCTTGGCAAGCGAGAAGAGTTACCCGGTTGATCATGAAGACTGGCATCCCGTTATGATTAGATTATTATATGTTTATGTAATAGAATATGTTACGCTTCCGTTGTTAAACAATGTAATGGTTATGTTTATTTGAAGTATTTCCGCAGCGTTATTTGATAATCAAGTTTAAGAACTGTTTGTGAATGAGTAAATCCAACAAGTGAGGCCTCCCATGTTTGGGGCCTTACAAGTTGGTATCAGAGCAATAGTTTGAGAGATTCGGACACTCCCAGTGTCTGAATTTAAACTGTGAATGGGACTGAAAGCGGATGCCAGTACAGGTAACTCGAGCCACAGCATCAGGTATGAAGGTAGTATATATTTACGTATTTAGTATGCCTTAGAAAGGGTTAGGTAAGGACTTGTGTTATGATGAAATCACAAAGGAGGTCAAATAGAAATCGAAAGGTAGTGTAATGGTTGATTGCAGATGGCTAGTGTATATTAACATCTTACAGTACTTATTGAATTTTATTTGTTAACTAGCGTGATGACATTGGATTCTTGTCTTATAGAACAAAATGGCAAGAAGAGGAAACGGAAGGCGTGGTGGGGGCCGTACCGGTGGTCGTACCGGTGTTGTAACGGCGGTCGTGGCAGGACCCCTGCGCGCCAAGAGTATAGTGAAGAAGGAAGTTTTCACACTGAACCGGCGGTTGGTGTGCATGGAACCGAGCAGACACAGGTTGAAGAACAACCTTTCACTTTTGAACCAGAAGTGAGAGTAGCTATAGCTCGAGAGTTCACAGACTTGATGAAAGTTTCTTTGCCAGGACTGTTGGCAGAAGCATTAAAGAAGGTTAATGAGACGGGTGGGTCTAACACAGCGGTTGATACCCCGAACACTGAGGCAATCAACGCACCGCTTAACTGTGGTTGCGATTATAAGTCCTTCAAGGCATGTGACCCGCTAGTCCTGACTAGGAAGAAGGACGCGGTGGCTACTTTTGACTCGATAATTCGTATGGAGGCTGCCATTCGTCTGAGCGAATGTCGAACGGATCAAGTTGTGAAATTTGCTGCTAACTCCTTAAGAGAGGAAGCATCCAATTGGTGGGAAGGTGTACGTCAAGCAAAAGGGAGAGAGGTTGTGTATGCGATGATGTGGGCTGACTTGAAAACTTTGGTGATCAAGAATTTCTGCCCAAGGAACGAGATTGAGAAGGTAGAGAGGGAATTTCTGGGTTTGAAGGCCGGGAGGATGACGCACCGGCAGTACACAACTCGATTCAATGAACTGGCACGTCTGGTACCACACCTCATCACGACTGAGGAAAGAAAGATTTCCTGTTACATTCAAGGGCTGCCGGACCAGGTCCGCACCTATGTTAAGGCAAACGCCCCTACGACCTATGATCCGGTAGTAGAACTGAGCGGCGTGGTATTCGATGATCGGGCGCTGAATGTCGTTGCCATTGAGGAACCGAAGAAGAGACCGAGCTTCTCGAACAAGCGAACTGGTGGAAGGATGTTTGGGACTCGTGATAAGAGGGCTCGGGTGAATGAGCCGACTGTTTGTAAGAAGTGTGGAAGGGAGCATACCGGTGAATGTAGACTGGGATCTAACTTGTGCTTCAAGTGTGGCAAGACAGGGCACTACTCCCGTGAGTGCCCACAACACTTCAAGTGCTATAATTGTGGGGATGCCGGTCATCTGAGAAGGGAATGCCCGAAACCGAGAATGGGTGAAGCCGGGAAAGGGAAAGGCCCGAAAAGGAAAGAAGAGAGGCCCCGAGCAAAGACTCGTGCATACGCACTGACGCAAGACCAAGCCAGGGCAGACCCCGATGTGGCGTCAGGTACGTTCATCCTTGACAACACTTTTGTTTCTGTGTTATTTGATTCGGGTGCCAGTAAGAGTTTTATATCTGTGACTTTCTGTAAACGAGTGAAGTACACTGTCAGTAAACTAGAAAGGGCTTTTAGCGTAGAAACCGCTGAGGGTAGAACTGCGAGAGTGACCGATGTAGTTGACAACTCCACGATAAAAATAGAAGGTCATAGGTTCCCTGTCAGATTGTTTGTTCTGGTTTTGGGTGGGTTTGATGTCGTGTTAGGAATGGATTGGCTAACTGCCAATGAAGCACAAATTATAGGTAAACGAAAGATAATCCGACTCAAGGCTCCGGACGGTAGCAAAGTCGAGGTTCTTGGGGATCATGACGCCCCGATGCCAAACGTCATCTCGATGATTAAGGCAGCAGATTACTTGAGACGCGGATGCGAGGCTTATCTGGTGTACGTAATTGACGAGTGTAAGGAAGTAAAGGAGCTAGACGATGTACCCATGGTACGCGAGTACCCAGAGGTGTTTCCAGAGGATTTGCCTGGGATACCACCCGACAGAGAGATTGAATTTCGAATCGACTTAGTACCAGATGCCCAGCCCGTGGCTAAGACTCCATATCGACTAGCACCAGTGGAGATGAAAGAGTTAATGGCACAACTAGACGAGTTACTTGAGAAAGGATTTATCCAACCGAGCATCTCGCCGTGGGGTGCTCCGGTGTTATTTGTGAAGAAGAAAGACGGTTCGATGAGAATGTGTATTGATTATCACGAGTTGAACAAACGTACGATGAAGAACAAGTACCCTTTACCAAGGATTGACGACATGTTCGATCAATTATAGGGCGCAAGTTGGTTCTCAAAAATCGACCTTCGATCCGGGTACCATCAGTTGAAGGTGAGGGAAGAAGACATACCGAAAACCGCATTTCGCACGCGTTATGGACATTTCGAGTTCCGCGTGATGTCTTTTGGATTGACGAACGCCCCCGCAGCGTTCATGGATTTGATGAATAGAGTTTGTCGACCAATGCTGGATCGATCGGTAATCGTGTTCATCGATGATATCCTCGTCTACTCCAAGAATGAGGGTGATCACGCGTGTCACTTGAAGGAAGTATTGGAAGCTCTGAAGAAGGAAAAGTTGTATGCTAAGTTCTCCAAATGCACGTTTTGGCTTAGGGAAGTCCAATTCCTAGGTCACGTCATTAACCCGAACGACATTATGGTTGACCCAGCAAAGATAGTGACGGTAAAGGAATGGAATATTCCTAAGACGCCAACTGAAATCCGCAATTTCTTAGGATTGGCAGGCTACTATCGGAGATTCATCCAGGATTTCTCAAAAATAGCTTCGCCGTTGACAAAGTTGACTCGGAAAGAGGTTAAGTATGAATGGGGTTCGACCCAATATGAGGCGTTTAAGGAATTGAAGAAGAGGCTAACCCAAGCTCCAGTCTTGGCCCTTCCCGAGGGCAATGAAGACTTAGTGGTATACTCTGACGCTTCGGGTCAGGGATTGGGATGCGTGTTGATGCAACGCGGGAGATTGATCGCGTATGCGTCACGGCAGTTGAAGATTCACGAAGCTAATTATCCAACCCACGATTTGGAACTTGCTGCTGTAGTATTCGCATTGAAAATTTGGAGGCACTACCTTTACGGGGTGAAGTTTACTATTTACTCCTACCACAAAAGTTTGAAGTACTTCTTCTAACAAAAGGAACTAAATATGAGGCAGAGGCGATGGTTGGAACTGTTGAAAGACTATGATTGTGAAATAATATACCATCCTGGAAAGGCAAACTTGGTGGCTGATGCTCTAAGCCGAAAGGATGTGCTTGCTCCTATTAGAGTGAAAGCTTGCCAGTTAGTGGTAACATCAGATGTGATGAGAGAAATCGAAAAGGCTCAAGATGAGGCACTTAAAGAAGAAAACATAAAGAAGGAAAGGATGGTTGGCTAACAGGACAAGTTGGAATATAACACCCTTGGTGTTAGGACACGTTTTGGACGGGTATGGATACCTATGGGTGGCGAGCTTAGAACCAAAATCTTGGATGAGGCTCATAAGTCTCGGTACTCTATCCATCCTAGTACTAATAAAATGTACCAAGATCTAAGGAAGGAATACTGGTGGCTTGGAATGAAGCATTAAGTGACAAAGTATGTAAGCAAGTGCTTGACTTGCTCACAAGTAAAGGCCGAACACCAGAAACCGTATGGAAAGATTCAACCACTTGATATACCGGAATGGAAGTGGGAACACATTACCATGGACTTCATAACTAAGCTACCTCGCACAGCTAAAGGTCATGACACCATTTGGGTAATTGTGGACCGTTTAACGAAGAGTGCTCATTTCCTACCTATTCGCGAGACGTTTTCGTCAGAAAGGTTAGCGGAAGTATTTATTAACGAAGTAGTAGCACGACATGGGATGCCTTTGACGATCGTATCTGACCGGGACACACGATTCACATCGAGGTTCTGGAAAAGATTTCACGAAGCAATGGGAACGAGGCTTAATATCAGCATGGCGTACCACCCACAAACGGATGGTCAGTCCGAAAGGACCATTCACACATTGGAGGATATGCTTCGTGCTTGTATTATCGATTTTGGCAGCAGTTGGGACAGTCATCTACCGTTAGCCGAATTTTCATACAACAATAGTCATCACATGACTATAGGCATGCCGCCTTACAAAATGTTGTATGGGAGGAGATGCAGGACCCCGATTTGTTGGGGTGAGATTAGACAAAAGGAATTAGGGAGTCTTGAAGTAGTAAGGGAAACGTCAGAAAGGTTTGATCAAATCAAAGCACGAATGAAGGCCGCACAAGATCGTTAGAAATCCTATGCGGATAAACGACGAAGGCCTATTGAGTTTGATGTTGGGGACAGAGTAATGTTGAAAGTCTCACCCTAGAAGGGAATAATACGATTCAGGAGGAGAGGAAAGTTAAGTTCGAGGTTCGTCAGACCATTCAGGATAATGGCACGGGTTGGTGAGGTCGCTTATCGGTTAGAGTTGCCTGATGAGTTAAGTGGGATTCATCCTACCTTCCATGTATCACACTTGCGAAAGTGTTTGGCTGATGAATCAGCTCACGTACCACTTACTGACATCGAGGTCGACAACAGCCTTAATTACAACGAAGAACCCATGGCCATCTTAGACAAGAAGGAGAAGCGTTTGCGTAATAAGATTATCCAATTGGTTAAAGTCCAATGGAAACATCGAAAGGGATCGGAAGCCACTTGGGAAACGGAGAAGGAGATGAAGGAGTCGTACCCTCATCTATTTAACTTATGATAGGTTTCGGGGACGAAACCTATTGTAAGGGGGTAGACTTGTAACATCCCAAAAATAAAACGACAGTTAAAATGACAAAATAAACGAACGAGGCATGTCGGGTCGGGGCGGATGGGCCGGCGGGCTGGAAGGGGAGCCTCCCCTATAAATAGCTTAGACCTCCACCATTTCTCTCATTTGCAAGTTTTAGAGAGAGAAACCGTAGAAAGAGAAAGTTGGCGGATCGACCCGAGATTTCAGCAAAGTGTTGCTCCACAGCTCGTGAGAAGAACCTCCGGATCAGAAACTAGATTCAGGTAACGATCGGGCCGAAATCTGAGTTTTTGTCCGTTTTTGGGTTTTTCGGGTTTTGGGTGAAAAAGTAACGTTTTCACGGATAAAACTGAAAGATAAACATAGATTTGAGTTCCTTCATGGAAAACGAACGTTTTGAATGTAAACAGGTTCGGGATCTTGACGTGTTCAGATATGAATGCGAAAGTTAGGGTTTTGTGAAGAAACAGATCGTGTGTACTTATCAAGTACGCACAGAGCAGGTCCTGCGTACTTATCAAGTACGTAGGAAGAGGGCACTGCGTACTTATCAAGTACGTAGGAAGAGGATCCTGCGTACTTATCAAGCACGCAGGAAGCAGGGTCGGTGCACTTGCTAAGTGCGCAGGTATCAGGCTGATTAGGTAAAGTCGGTATGTTTAGAAGGTTAAACCGTTAGTGTCGGGATTTGGTCTGATGTGTATTTAACTAATCAATTCAGATCGGAAGTGACGTAGTGGGACCTTTGTTTAGGGCAACCCGGATTAGCTTATCAGGTGAGTTCTAAAAGCCCTCTTTTAAATGTTTTATATAATATTTCCGGGCTGGTGTGCATACATATGAAATGATGTTTTTACGAAACGATGTTTATGAAACTATGTTTACGAAATGAAATGGTTTGGAATGAACAGTTTATGAAAGAAAGTTTTATGAATGGAATGTTTACGAACTTAATGTTTATAAAGAAATGGTTTAAACTAAAGGTAAAGGGTTTCGAAAATGAATGAAAGGTTTTATGAAAAGAAAAGAAAAAGGGCACAGGTTTTAAAGAAGTCATTACAAATCTAATCTATCAAATGAATGGAATTGACGAATGAAGTCTGAGAATGAAATTCCCAGCCTTGTGGTAGATTATGGACAGCGAGCCATAGTTGCCATAAGAGCAACAGGGGCAGTGTCTTGGTGGCCTGCCAATGGTTTGATGTTGTACAACTGGTAGGGAGTAACGACGGTTACTCAGGGGTTAACATGACCCTATGTAAGGTTAAATTATGATCCGACGGTGTTATGGCCGTGAGCCATAGCCGTCGATGGAGGTTGTCGGTCTATGGACATGAGAGCCATAGGGGCAACTGAATGGGTATTGTCGGTCCTCGTGCAGTTAGCCTTGGGGGCAATACAAAAAGGGAATTGACGGAATGTTGTCGCAATGACGGCGATACATAACGGTTGTCCACGACATGCAAGGTTCCTTCGGGGACACAGAGACGCTTAAAGAAAAGATACAGATTGTAGATAGTAATGTATGACTTAAATGAATGTTAAATGTTTTAAACAAATGATCCGTTCAATGTGTTTATGATGAGGAAAAATGTTTGAAGGTTTTCAATGATGAACGAAAGGCCCTGTTTTCTTATACGTGATGTTAAACCCTAATGAATGTTTTGAATGATGAACCATTTCTTAAATCGAACGAAAACTAGAACTCACCAGCGTAGCTAACTTTTTAGTATGCACATTCAGGTTAAGGCAGGTATGGATGATGGACGGTGATACTTGGCAAGCGAGAAGAGTTACCCGGTTGATCATGAAGACTGGCATCCCGTTATGATTAGATTATGATATGTTTATGTAATAGAATATGTTACGCTTCCGTTGTTAAACAATGTAATGGTTAGGTTTATTTGAAGTATTTTCCGCTGCGTTATTTGATAATCAAGTTTAAGAACTGTTTGTGAATGAGTAAATCCAACAAGTGAGGCCTCCCAGGTTTGGGGCCTTACAAGATTGCAATATATTAATCATCCAAATATCATTTCAAACAAATCAAACACAACCAAATTCAAACAAGTACGTAAATGAAATACATAATATTCTTTCTTTAAATTTAACTAAGCCCAAACTTAAGTGTATCATGTCTTGATCAAACTCACACATTAGCACCTGAAACATGAATAAAATAAAGTCAATTAAAAAGTTGGTGAGCATACACAAGTTTATACATAGATAGTGTATAGATGTGAATAATCAAATCCATACATAACATGATAAAATAAGGCATTTATGGGGAGCAACTATTGTGTAACCAAAGTACAATCAAACCTTTGTAACTAGCATGCAAATTGTATTGTCGGTAACAATCACCCCAATCTGGGTGGGTTTGTCAGACTCAATAGATCTATCATTGTTAACCGCCGGCTTGTATAGTTAATGATTGCACATGAAATTGCACACAAAGTAGTTATCACACCTAGTACTCAAACATAAAGCTCAAATTACAAAGTGGGTTTGTATTTGTGTAGTTTGTGAAAATCATTGTATATAATGTTCATGTTTCACCCCAAAAATATAAAACAGTGTAAAAGGGGCTATGTAAAACTCACATGTATAATTTCTTTTTAGATAGCGCTAGCAAGAGGAGGCATAAGTGATTAGTTTAATCACACGTCAACCTATAATTGAATTATATGTATATAATCAATGATGTGCACAAAAGTCTAAGGCAAAGTCTAAGGTTCAACAGAATTCGAGTGTGGGGATTTGTACAAAAGTATTTTAGACATTTCATGAAATGGATGCGCGTAAGTTGGGGTTTGAATTTGACAAAAAACTTAATATAAAATGTAAGTTCAAGGTATATATGAATTTAATAAAAATAATAACTGACTTAGGGTTTAATTTAAATAGGAAAATGGTTTAAATGAATAAAATTCCTTTTATTCATTTATTTAAAATAGTTAGTCTCTTAAAAGTAATGCGATATTATATATATTAAAATAAATAAATAAATTTATTTATTTATAATAATGTGTCACAATATATATTAGTATATATATATTTAGAAAAGTGTACAAAAATATAATTTAAACCCTTAATGGTTTATTAATGTGAAAGATAATTAATTTAAATAGAGTGTCTCTCAAATGAAACAAGGAATTGTAAATATATATGTGCTAATATATATTTCAAAAAATTATATTTGTTTAAATACAAATTAAATCCTACATATGAAATTAAAAGAAAAATTATTTATAATATTGTTTTTATTAAAAAAATAAGAGGATAATGTATTTTATAAAATCCTTAGACAATTTTTTTATAAACTAAGTAATGTAAATGCTTTGTTTCGTAAGTTGAAAATTTAATTTAAAATAAACTTTTAAATGGTCTTTATTAATAAAAACTGAGATTTTAAAATCACTTAAATTCTAAAACTAATTGTTTTAGGTCTTAAAATGGTAAGTTATTGTTGAAATATGTTCTAAATGATCAAGGTTTTTATAAGATAATTTTTATAAGCGAAAAGGGTGTTTAAAAACGGTTTCCAAAAATAAATGGGGCTTGCCCGGGTCAAACCCGGGTCTGCCCGTTGAAGGCGTAACGCATTAACCACTGCGCCAGGGGATGAGTACTGGAAATTGCAGGTTTGAATTTGTTTTAACACACAATTGCAGCGAGTCCGGATCTGGTATTGTTATTAAGCAAAAAGGGTGAGGACTGTAGGTTTAGAACCCGCGACCACGCATGTGCGGGTCGAGCGACCTAACCGGAGGAACAGGGCAGATGCCATGGCATAATTCTAATCCACTAATCTTATATAAACAAACCCAAACCATCCCCTCCCCCGATTCATCCAGTCTGTAACCCTAGTTATAGTAATTGTCCAAACGATCGATCGATTGTTTCTGGAATCATAGGGCTTTTAATCCCCAGACAAAAACGACTCTAATGATGTACGAATTACCTGCAATGGCTGAGATATAATCAAGTACGACTTGATGGATACTTCCGGCGTTCTTCGAGTTTGACAGAGCTTCATCGGTGCAATACCGGTAAACGGAGGGTTGGGAGAGTTTGAAAAGGCTTGTGTGAGTGTGAGGGAACGAGTTAATTCAATAAATTTCGTCTTAATTGTTTGATTCGTCTTGCCCTTTGCGAGTGCCAGCTGTTGTCGGCATTTACGCGTTAATTCGATGGTTTGAGCAATGAATTGAGTCGTGATTAAGGTTTGAATTCATAACAGGATAGACTGCGCATGATTTGCGTGCTTTAACGCGTTTAATTTCATTAATTTGGCAGTGATTTGATTCAGTTTGACTCAGAATAGTCAAACCTATTTGAAACTCGAATTAAGCCGCGAGGATTTACAAATTGAAATGCAATTTGGGTGTAGGAGTGGTCTAACATCGATTAAGCATATATGGAGAGTCCCTAACAGTCAATTCACTTGATTTCGGTATTGAATTGAGGATTTCTTGGGTTGTTTGACTTTTAGAAGTCAAAATGAGTCAAAATAGGTGAATGGGTCAAAATTGAGATTAAGGGGTTTAAATTTTAAAAGGTTTGGATTCAAATTGAGGGGTTCCAAATGTTCAAGGGTTGATGAGGAGGTCCAAGACTATATAAATTAGAATTTGGTTATAAAATAGATTTTGTAAAGCTTGTAAGAATACTAAAATATTATTTCGTTTGTCTTAAAATATTTTATATAGAAAACTCCATTACAAATTGTGCATAATTATATATATATGTGTGTATAGATAAATTGACTTTTGTTTTAAAACCTGATACTTTAATAACTTTAGAAATATCCTAATAAAATCTGAATGTAGTAATGTATTATTATTATTATTTTATGAGGTAAAGTTTCTATTTCTGTAAATCTATAAATGATGTAAATGATTTATTTAAAATAATCATAAATTTATATATACATATAACTCTATGAATATACACATGTGTTATACATATAAATAGAAGATTATATGTATATGAAAAGTTTAAAACTTCGATTTGAAATAATAATTAATGTGACTCATTGAGTGGGGAAATTATGGGATTCAAACGGAGTGTCATAAAAAATGCTAGAAAAATCATTGATGTTACAGTATCCCCTAGTTGAGGGAATTTCGTTCCGAAATTTAATTGATGGAGACTACTGAATTAGGAAATAGATGAATTTGGGTTCTCCAGGAGTTGAGATTATCGGTTTGGGGAGTATAACTGGTAGCAAGATTTTGGTTTTGATACTCGAGGTCAGGTTTGAATGTTGATGACGAAACAAGTTTTGCAATGAACTGATGGATGGTATTTTGAATCCTAAAGGTGAAACGTATTACTCTGAATGGATTTGATGGGAACTTGATAATTAGGGTTTGTTTAAGATGTAGTATAATATGCTCCAAAATTGTCAGTATTTCACAGCCACTGGTCTAGGTCAAAACTTCACGTGACACGAACAACTTCTGATGATATGACAGGAACACTTATATATAGGAAGTACCGTCGGCGCATCCACCATGCCCTTGTCATATCACATTAGTTTCTTTGTTATATATCACGATAGGTTTTAGGTCACAGCACACGACAAAAATTTACTATGTTTTCCATGCGCTGATTTTTATAATTACGTGTGCACCCGTAATTACTCGAATCATCGCATGGTCCGTATAGATCCTTCTGTTGTGTGGGGGGCAAGAGGGGGTATAATTTCCCTTAGTTCATGTCTACTGATTTCACATATGAGTTGCTAAAAAAGTAACTATGTCTTTAAGTAGGTAGGTCAGTTAGCAACTAAAGAGTAATAAGGTAGGATGACTTAAATTTTCATAGCTTACTCGTGTTTGAACAAGAATATGTCAAACACCGAGTTGTTTTAAAGTGTTACAGCTTCCTCGTGTTTGAACAAGAATACGTCAAACCCCGAATAGTTTCAATGTGTTAGGGTTTTCAAGTTTGGTGAACAAAATGTATGACCATGCTTCGCGTAATTTGTGATCAGTCAATTGCAACAACTGTAAGCAACTTAGTTTCATGTATAATGTAGCACTCAAGTTTCATGTATGGTTTAGTGTCATGTAGCTTGTAATCAAATAGATTTCATATGTAACGTGAACAACTTAGCGTAATGTATTTTGTAAATCACTAAGCTTTCATGTGCATTGTAAACAATATAGTATCATGTATATTGCAAGAAATGAATTTCACGTATGATGTTACCAACTTAGTATCATGTATTTTGTAACCAAATAAGTCTCATGTTCAATGTGGTAAATCTAGTATTATGTACCAAACAAGCGATTGTTATGTATCATGTGATCAACTTATTATATGTATATTACAAACAAGTAAGTTTCATGTATTACGTAATCAATCCAGTAGAACATGTATTGCATATAATCAAGTTTCATGTATTATGTAATCAGTGTAGCATTAGGTATATTGAAAACAACTAAATTTCATGTGTTATGTGATAGTGTTGTGTATATTGTGAATGTGCATACGTAAGTTATTGAATTTCGAGTGTGACGTATACTAACGAGTTTTGTATGTGATCGAGTGTTGCGGAGAAGCGTGTTGTTTGGCGTTCATGTAAAATGTGGTGGTTAGGTTCTAGCTCTTTAAATCTTGTTGAGGTTTGTAGGGATGGTTAACGTCTACGCGAAATGGGTCGTCTCTTGAAGTGGCAAGTACACTCATACATTATTGAAGGTACAGAGTAACGAGGAGGTTCTGAAAATATTATAGGTAGTGCTTTTACGAATGACCAATCTTGTTTGCAAGTAAGAAATTGTTCGTAGGTGAATAGGAGGGTGAAAGGAATGGGTTGAATAAGTAAATAGATAATTACACGAAAGCCTCTTTATAAAAATATTTAAGAATATAGTAGTTAGATAACTTAACCCATGGTTTACAACGGCAAAACAAGTAGTTGTATATTAATCTAGCCAAGGTTTAGATATAATTAATTTAACAAGAAAAGCCAAAATTATTTATCAATTTAAAATAATGTTTCTATAAAATGGATTGTATTAAATTTCCAGACATGGTGAAAATGTTTATACAACATTTATATTTCAAGTATTATCTAAAAGTCTGATAAATGTTTTGTTTGAACAAAATAACGAGGTTGTTTAAATCAAATAATAGAATGATTGGTTTACGAATGAGATTGCCAGTAGTGTACTAAATTGTGGTGAATGAAGAAGGTGATACTTGGAGAATCTTGATGAAAACATGATGGGTGAAATTCACACTTAACGTGTCACATCAAATAATAACTTTAGAGTTGGAATATATAAAATTTATTAAATGCTGAAAAGTTAAACATTATTCAAAACATAGGGAAATGGTTCTCAAACTGAAAATTTATGGACAATAAAAAGAAATTTCTGCTAACGTCTCTGGTAGCTTTCCACTAGGAAGTAGATAATCACCAAGACGAGCAATGCTATGGTCACTCGGGTAGCCGATCTGGCCTCAGCTCTAGCTGCTTCCGTGCGATTCTCAAGCATTTATTTTTTGAGGGTGGAAATTAACTCCTTTTGGTACCATAACTGATTCGCTAAGCTATCCATTATTTGTCCTTGCAAGTCGTGCCTAATCTCGTGCTCCATCCTTTGCCTCTCAAACTCTGAGGTCCTGACATATTGGTGAATGTCATCGATTGGAATCCACATAGCACTAGTGGGTGCCATATTATGCCTTACCCAAAGGTTAGAATGATACAGGTCGGGCACTAGATACGGGTCTCTTAGTGGGGGTGGTAACTGAGTGTGTAGATAGGGTGTCTGATACTGGTTTCTGGGTGGGGGTGATCCAGATGTTCGAAGTCTTGGGCCAGTGTTCCTATTCCAATCTGCCCTTACGTTAAACCTTGGCCTGGCAGTTGGGGGTGTTGGTGACCGATACTCGGGTGACCCGTGTCTTCTTCCTGATCAGATTCTGCTCTGGGACGGTATACCGAGGAGGAAGGAGAGTAGGAGTCCATGTCTAGCACAGAAACAATGAAAATGTTGTGTCACACCCCCAAATTCCACTAACGGAGTTTTACCGTTTTGGAAGGTGACAAACCAGGATCTCAGACATCAGTTACTTCAAACGACACTATATGGGACTTGAAATGTAATAACATAAAAGATCAAGGTTCAGAGTGTATTTGCGGAAGCGTTAAACGAAAGTAAATGCGCAAAACAACGCGCCCAAGTCCAATTACAAACAAAACATAGATATTATTCAATAGATAATTATTTCAGTTGAAGTCCAAGACATATGCATGACTTAACGTGATCCTGAGTGCCAACCTGAGAAAACATGTAAGAAAACGAGTCAACACTAGGTTGGTGAGTTCACAGGTTTCAACCATTTAAAGTAAAGCGTTTAAGGATTATGTACATTCAATATATATATATATCAATAGGTTGCATGCCTATATTCATGTTTTGCTAAAGCGCTCGCAACCGAAACTGACAGTGTGTTTGTTTATTTGCCTCCAGCCAGGTCTATCAACTCTGACTAATGTGTTAAGGTCAATATAACACCCGTTCGACCTCCAATCGAGTTAGCGCGACTAACGCGGGTGGGGTTTGTCAAACCCAGTAGTACTACCAAAATTATCTCGTTCATACCATATTAACGGTCCGATGTGTGTGAGGACTTTTCATGATAGTGTGTTACGCTTAGCCTCAACAGTGATATCATATAAATTACAATAACCCAAAAAGGGTTGTGACATGTTTTCTCCCCCAAATAAAAACAGTAAAAGGGGCCGTGAAACTCACCTGAGCTTGAGTTGAGATTTGAATCACACAAGAGAAAAGTTGGAACCACGAGTGTAAGTCTCAGACGACTTACGTATGCCATAAAATTATAAACACATAAATTAGGGACAAGTTGGGATTTGTGACGACGACACGGAAGATTGGACGCCCTAACGCATTCTAGGGATTTAAGAGTAGACGAACGTGTCTACGGAATTATATATATATATATATATATATATATATATATATATATATACACATATATATCATAATAATTAAGTTAAATGCGTTACGTGTTTAACGTTAATAACGAATAACAAATAAATAAATAAATAAGTTCGTACGTTTGAGTCGTTTACAAAAGTTAAGAAAATAATATAATTTAATATATTATTCTAGATTCGTAACATTAATAATTAATCATTAGCAAAAATAATAATTATGTTATTTTTATTCGAGCAAATAACGTAGGTAAATAATATAACAACTTATATTATTAAATAGTTTAAAACATCACACGAGATATTTAAACAAAGTGAAATAATATAAATTTATATTATTTAAAAATAGGAGTCACGAGCTAAAAATAATATTAACATATTATTTCATACGAAGTCGGGGTTGAAAATAATATAATTATATTATTTCAAAAGTGGAATTATTACCAATTATAAGTTATAAAATCAAACCCGAGCCTACGGGTTGTTTTCCGGGTTAAAACACTTTAATATAATATTATATTAATATAACAATTTATTTGGTAATTAAAATAATAATGAAAATCGGTTTTAAAAATAAATGTGGGTGGAGAGACTCGAACACCACAGCCACACACTCTAACCAGTCCCGCCTGCTAGGGTTTCGCAAACAAACCCGAGATAAAAATAGTTTTAACAATACGATTTATGTGATACCTCCCCCCCATGCAAGCCGCGATCGATCTTCACCCAAATCCCATTGATTTTGACTCTGGCTTGATTCGATTATGCAGGGGTTTTGTTAATCGGGTCATTGAGAATGTTTATGTGTGTTTAATTTCAGAATCAACAAGTTTCAAATCGTTAAGTCACGTTTTAAGAATCGAACCCTGGAATATAAACTCAGAATCAAATCGATTAAATTAGATGATAAATCTTAACGAAAACATGGGGCTTTTACTATACTGATCCTTGCGAATCTATCTGTACAATTTAATTTCATTGAGATTAAGATTAAGGTTAAAACCCCCAAATCGAATTAGGAAGAACCCTAGTTTCTGGATTTTTATAAATTCGATGTTAAAAGAACAAATTAGCATAGGGATTTTAATAAACAAAGGAGTTCGAACATGACTGTGTGATTTAATTTGATTGAGGTTGAGCTTAGGATCAAAAGCCCAAAACGTTTTATAAACGAACCCTAGATTCGGGTTTGTGTTTAATTCGATGATGTAAGCCAGAATAGAGATATGGCTTACGATCTAGACCCTAAAACAAACGTGATAACGTAAGCAATTACCAGAATGCGATTCGAATTGATGGAGATCGAGTAAAATAGGTCCGACGGTGACGTGATCGTTCTCCGGCAACACCTGCTGCGACTCCGGCCAAACTTGTGTGTGTAAAAGCTTCTCTGGGACTCGTACAACGTGTGCAGGGGTTCAATTG
Organism: Smallanthus sonchifolius; assembly: GCA_023525975.1. Classification (NCBI taxonomy): domain Eukaryota; kingdom Viridiplantae; phylum Streptophyta; class Magnoliopsida; order Asterales; family Asteraceae; genus Smallanthus; species Smallanthus sonchifolius. The sequence goes on from CM042045.1 coordinate 35,500,812, forward strand.
TGAGGAAAATAGACGAATTGATGTGCATTTGACAGTAGTTGATGAAGGTATCGACGGTTATGAGTTGAATACTCATAATTGAGTTTAATTCGATTAAAGCCGGTGTTTAACACCTCAATGATGATCGAAACTGTTAGAGTCGCTTGTATCAATTACAAGTTTAAACTAAATTCGGTTACAAAATGCGAATTTAGATTAAAGATACCCGGTTTGACTTTCTAAAGTCAAACATACTTAATATTCATCCGATTTTGACTTTGGAAGTCAATGAATTAAGTTTTGAGATGTGGTAGATGTAGTCCCTGAAGTTTTAGGTGTATACGGTTTAGAGAATGGTAGAATTAGCCCCTGAGGTTAGATATTTAACTGGATTTAGTTAACGGGGTTAAGTTTCAGTTAGGGTATTTAACGAGGATTGTTAACTGAGTTAACCTGAAAAGTCCGAGTTGTCACATCATCCCCTAGTTAAAGGAATTTTCGTCCCAAAAATTTAATAAATATAAAAAAAATTTATCCCCTAGTTGAAAGAATTTTCGTCCCGAAAATTAAAGTAGTACCTTAAGAATTTGACGTGGAGTGCTTGAACAGATTATGATACTTGCGCATTATCTGATCATCGCACTCCCACGTGAATTCCGGTCCGTGTTTCGAGTTCCAACGAACTCTGACAATAGGGATTTTACTGCGTTTCAGCGTTTTGATTTCCCTATCCATGATTTCCACCGGTTCTTCAATGAACCGCAATTGTTCATCGATGTGTAGTTCCTCAAGAGGAACCGCGAGTGTTTCGTCTGCTAGACATTTCATCAAGTTCGAGACATGAAAGACATCGTGTACACCACTAAGTCCTTCAGGTAGGTCCAGCTAATACACTACTGGGCCAAGTCTCTTCACTATCTTGATCGTTCCAACATAACGAGAATTCAGTTTGCCTCGTTTCCTGAAGCGAATTACACCCTTCCAAGGTGAGACTTTGAATAGAAACATGTCGCCTATTTGAAACTCTAACGGTTCACGACGCTTATCGGCATAGCCCTTTTGACGATCACGAACTGCCGCCATACGGTTTCGGATTTGAACGATCTTTTCATAAGTTTCGAATACAAGTTCAGGACTTGTAAGTTGGCTATCCCCAACTCCAGTCCAACAGATAGGGGATCGGCATTTACGTCCATGCAATGCTTCGAATGGTGCCGCCTTGATAATAGTGTGATAACCATTAATGTAGGAGGACTCCACTAGAGGTAAGTGAGACTATTATTTGTGTCTTCATGAAGGATATGATGCCCATAACAGCACCACTCCTTTCGCCTTGGACGGAGAGGGTTTCTCCATTAGGAAGAGGAAGGCAAACGATTTTTTTTTTCGCGACAGATAATCTCAGCTTGGTTCTTAGATAATCAGCCCATTCCGACAATTACGTCGAAACTACCGAGTGTGACCGGCATGAGATCAAAGTCAAATTTGTGACTAGTCAGTTCGAGTTTACAACCCTTAAGATCATGGGTTGCTTCTATTATTTGTCCGTTGGTTATTTCTATGGTGTATCTGTCTTCTAACAGGGTTGGGGTTTTTCTTAGTAGGTAGCTAAGTTTATTAGTCATGGAATTCCTATCAGCATCAGTGTCAAATAGTACAGAAGCAAAATAGTTGTTTAGAAGGAACTTACCGGTAACCACGTTGTGGTCATAACGAGCTTTTCCGGATCCTAGCACAAAGGCTCGCCCCTTTGCACCATTCCCTGCATTATTGCCCTGGTTGTTATTATTGCTTTGGTGGTTGTTGTTGTTGTTGATGTCACCCTTCTTTAATTGTGGACAATCCTTCCGGAAGTGTCCCTCTTTTCCACATTCAAAACAACCCTTGGTAAAACCCGGTTGTTGGAAGGGCTGCTTGGCTTGTAATTCCCCTCTGCAGTCTTTAGCAGCATGCCCCACCTTGCCACACCGCTGGCAACGGTTTTTGTCATAAGAACCGAGGTGGTGGTAATTACATTTGTTACACCTGGGGTGTCTCCCAATATAACCACTCTGATGCTGACTCGAAGAGGTCGACTGGTTGAAGTTCTTCGTAGGTTCAAACCTACGATGTTGTTGTTGCAGTGGCTGATTTGACTGAAATCCCATGTTGTTATTGCTACTGTCAAACTTCCTCTTGTTGTTGTCAGTAGACTTGGATGCTGACTTCCTGGGAGGTAGTGTCCCTTGGGTAACGGCTTGGTCCGTCAGTTTGTGAGCAAGACGGATGGCTTGTTGAATGGTAGTGGGGCTGGATTAAGTAACCATGCTCTGGATTTGTGGTACTAATCCACTGATGAACATTTCTATCCGCTTGTAGGGTGGTGTGACCATGTGAGGACACATCCCCGCTAGCTCATGCAAGCGAGTGGTGTAGAGTTCTATTTCAGAACCCTCCATTTTCAGATTCCAGAATTCTCCCTCGGGTTTCTGAATCTCATCCCTGGGACAGTACTCTTCCTTCATCATGTTCTTGAAATCTTCCCATGGTGATGCATTGGCCATGTCCAGACCTAGCATCTGGACCTGTGCATTCCACCATGTGAGGGCAGGACCCTCTAGAGTTCCCGATGCAAATTTGACTCGGTCGGCCACAGGGCAGTTACACATGGATAACACATATTCAATCTTTTCAAACCATCGGAGTAATCCGACAGCTCCCTCAGCTCCACTGAATGTGTGGGGCTTGCAGTCCATAAATGTCTTGAAGTTACAGACATGCTGATTGTTCTGTGGATTGTTCGCTTGCCCTGGATTAGAAAGAGTAGGTTGGGTTTTGGAAAGAGTGAAATAAATTTGTACAGTTGGTTGTCTAGGGTTAACGGTTAACAGGTTTACCTGCAATATGTGCTGCTAAGGCTTCAACAACACTGTCATTAATTAACGCAGCTAGTTCGGCTGGTGTCAAGTTTATATTTCCACGACCACCGTTGCGACCGCCACGTCCACGTCCGGCCATGATTCTTCATATTCACAAACACAAGAAATGAGTAAATATATCGCATATTAACATCATTCAAGTGTAAGCAAACAGAAGGAGATGTGTAAAGACATGCAGGTTTATGATTTTAGTACAAGGCTAACTTAAATCATAAGGCCAAAGAATAAATAGTTCAACTCAAACAGTTCACTAAGATTTTATTGGAATGGGAACATCCTTACCCATTTAGGTTTTTATTTGAAACATAAAGAAATGACAAAATAAGATAAGATAGAATAGAATGGAATATCAAGCTCCACTGCCGGCGGATGAGATGACTGACTCAGCATCATCCTCTTCTACTTCCTCGGGCTCATCTACAAGCTCAAAATCGGGTACTTCAGCTGGCTCTAAAGCTGATGCAAGTTGTATCCCTAACTCTCCAATTCTTTCCTGAGATTCTACTTCAACCTCCTCGAGTACATTCACTCTAGCCTGCAACACCCTTACCTCATCCACTAATGCATTATGCAAGCGGTCAGTGCCTGCCAGTTCTGCTACTAGCCAAGTAACTAATGTGTGTGGCTATAGTCTAGAATGCAGTCCTAGTTCTCTATAACCAATGGGCTCTGATACCAATCTGTCACACCCCCAAATTCCACTAACGGAGTTTTACCGTTTTGGAAGTTGACAAACCAGGATCTCAGACATCAGTTACTTCAAACGACACTATATGGGACTTGAAATGTAATAACATAAAAGATCAAGGTTCAGAGTGTATTTGCGGAAACGTTAAACGAAAGTAAATGCGTAAAACAACGCGCCCAAGTCCAATTACAAACAAAACATAGATATTATTTAATAGATAATTATTTCAGTTGAAGTCCAAGACACATGCATGACTTAACGTGATCCTAAGTGCCAAACAGAGAAAACATGTAAGAAAACGAGTCAACACTAGGTTGGTGAGTTCACAGGTTTCAATCATTTAAAGTAAATCATTTACAGATTATGTACATTCAATATATATATCAATAGGTTGCATGCCCATATTCATGTTTTGCTAAAGCGCTCGCAACCGAAACTGACAGTGTGTTTGTTTGTTTGCCTGCAGCCAGGTCTATCAACTTTGACTAATGTGTTAAGGTCAATATAACACCTGTTCGACCTCCAATCGAGTTAGCGCGACTAACGCGGGTGGGGTTTGTCAAACCCAGTAGTACTACCAAAATTACCTCGTTCATACCATATTAACGGTCCGATGTGTGTGAGGACTTGTCATGATAGTGTGTTACGCTTAGCCTCAACAGTGATATCATATGAATTACAATAACCCAAAAAGGGTTGTGACATGTTTTCTCCCCCAAACAAAAAAAACAGTAAAAGGGGCCGTGAAACTCACCTGAGCTTTAGTAGTGATTTGAATCACACAAGAGAAAAGTTGGAACCACGAGTGTAAGTCTCAGACGACTTACGTATGCCATAAAATTATAAACACATAAATTAGGGACAAGTTGGGATTTGTGACGACGACACGGAAGATTGGACGCCCTAACGCATTCTAGGGATTTAAGAGTAGACGAATGTGTCTACGGAATTATATATATATATATATATATATATATATATATATATACATATACCATAATAATTAAGGTAAATGCGTTACGTGTTGAACGTTAATAACGAATAATAAATAAATAAATAAGTTCGTACGTTCGAGTCGTTTACAAAAGTTAGGAAAATAATATAATTTAATATATTATTTTAGATTCGTAAGATTAATAATTAATCATTGGCAAAAATAATAATTATGTTATTTTTATTCGAGCAAATAACGTAGGTAAAAAATATAACAACTTATATTATTAAATAGTTTAAAACATCACACGAGATATTTAAACAAAGTGAAATAATATAAATATATATTATTTAAAAATAGGAGTCATGAGTTAAAAATAATATTAACATATTATTTCATACGAAGTCGGGGTTGAAAATAATATAATTATATTATTTCAAAAGTGGAATTATTACCAATTATAAGTTATAAAATCAAACCCGAGCCTACGGGTTGTTTTCCGGGTTAAAACTGTAAGGCCCCAAACCCGGGAGGCCTCGCTTATTGGATTTACTCATTCACAAGCAGTTCTTAAACATGAATATCAGATAACGCAGCGGAAATTTTCATTTAAACATAACTTAATCGTTATTCATACATGCGGAAGCGTAAACATAATTACATCATAACTAAACATAACGGGATGCCAGACTTCAAAAGCAGTCGGGTAACTCTTCATCTCTAGCCAAGCACCACCGTCCATCCTCAGAACCTGCCTTAACCTGAATGTGTACACTTAAAAACGTCAGCTACGCTGGTGAGTTCTAGTTTTCGTTCGTTTTAAGAAATGGTTCATCATTCAAACATTCAATAGGGTTTAACATTCGTATAAGAAAACAGGGCATTTCATTCGTAAACCTTCGCATATTTAAACACAATCATTTGTTTAAAACATTAACATTCATTTAAGTCGTACATTATTATCTAAAATCTAAATCGTTACGCGTCTCAATGTCCCCGTAGGAACTTTTAATGTTGTGGGCAACCGTTACGTATCGCCGTCATTGCCACAACCATACACTACGTGGGTCAACCGTTACGTATCGCCGTCATTGCCCAACCCTTCAATGCGTGGGGTCAACCGTTACGTATCGCCGTCATTGCCCAACACGCATCTTTCCTTTGGAAATCAACCGTTACGTATCGCCGTCATTGATTTCCCATTACCTCGTTCGCTTAGGATGATCGTCATCACCCGAGTAACCGTCGTTACTCCCATACCAGTTGTACAACATCAAAACCATTGACATGCCACAAAGACATTGCCCATGTTGTTCTTGTGGTAACTATGGCTCGCTGTCCATAATCTACCACAAGGCTGGGAATCTCGTTCCCAGACTTCATTCGTCAATTCCATTCATTCGACAGATTAGATTTGTAATGACTTCTTTAAAACCTTTGCCCCCTTTTGTTTTCTTTTCATAAAACATTTCCTTCACTTTCAAAACCCTTTACTTTTTCATTAAACCATTTCTTTATAACATTCGTTCGTAAACATTCCGTTCATAAACTTTCTTTCCATAAACCCTTCGTTCCAAATCATTTCCTTTCGTAAACGTAGTTTCATAAACATCATTTTATAAAACAACATTTCATACGTGTACACACCAGCCCGAAAACATTATATAAAAACATTTAAAAGAGGGCTTCTAGAACTCACCTTATAAGCTAGTCTCGGTTGTCCTAATCAAGGGTCCAACCACGTCACTTCCGATCTAAATTGAGTAGTTACATACACATCAGACCATTACTGACTCTAACGGTTTAACCATTCTAAACATACTAATCTCTACTCAACAGCCTGATGTCTGCGCACTTAGCAAGTGCGCAGACCCTGCTGCCTGCGCACTTAGCAAGTGCGCAGACTCTGCTGCCTGCGCACTTAGCAAGTGCGCAGACCTTGCCTCCTGCGCACTTAGCAAGTGCGCAGGTTCCTCCTCCTGCGCACTTACAAGTGCGCAGGACCTGCTCCGTGCGCACATAGCAAGTGCGCACGACCTGTTCTTCGCGAAAACCCTAACTTTCGCATTTCGGGTCTGATCATGTCAAGATCCCGAACATGTTGCATCCAAAACGTTCGTTTTCCATTAAGGAATTCGATTCTATGATTATCTTTCAGTTTCATCCACAAAAACGTCCGATTTTCACCCAAGACCCGAAAACCCAAAAACGAACTAAAACTCATATTTAGGTCGGATCGTTACCTGAATCGAGCTTCTGATCCGGAGGTTCTTCTCACGAGTGCAAGAGACACGAGCGGGTGCAATCTTGTGCGATTCCGACACTTTCTCTCTCTACAGTTTTCTCTCTCTAGAATTGCAAATGAGAGAAACATGTGGTGACCCTGGCTATTTATAGGGGAGACCTCCCCAAGCCCGGTTCGCGACTGACCCGGCCCGACTTCGGCCCGCTTGAACTCGTTAACTTTATTTCTCGACATTTTGGGATGTTACAAGTCTACCCCCCTTATAATAGGTTTCGTCCCTGAAACCTATCACAAGTCAAATAGTTGAGGGTACGACTCCCTCATCTCCGCCTTCGTTTCCCATGTAGCCTCCGATCCCTTTCGGTGCCTCCATTGGACTTTAACCAATGGAATAACTTTATTACGCAAACACTTTTCCTTTCGGTCTAAGATAGCCACGGGTTCTTCGATGTAATTAAGGCTGTTGTCGACCTCGATGTCAGTAAGTGGTACGTGAGCCGATTCATCCGCCAAACACTTTGGCAAGTGTGATACATGGAAGGTAGGATGAATCCCACTTAACTCATCAGGCAACTCCAACCGATAAGCGACTTCACCAACCCGTGCCATTATCCTGAACGGTCCGACAAACCTCGGACTTAACTTTCCTCTCTTTCTGAATCGAATGATTCCCTTCCAGGGGGACACTTTCAACATTACTCTGTCCCCAACATCAAACTCGATAGGCCTTCGTCGTCTATCCGCATAGGATTTCTGACGATCTTGTGCGGCCTTCATTCGAGCTTTGATTTGATCAAATCTTTCCGACGTTTCTTTTATGACTTCCAGACTTCCTAACTCCTTCTGTCCAATCTCACCCCAACAAACCGGGGTCCTGCATCTTCTACCATACAACATTTCGTAAGGCGGCATGCCTATCGTTGTGTGATGACTATTGTTGTAGGAGAATTCAGCTAACGGCAGATGGCTGTCCCAACTGCCACCGAAGTCAATAATACAAGCACGGAGCATATCCTCCAATATCTGAATGGTCCTTTCGGACTGACCATCCGTTTGTGGGTGGTATGCCGTGCTGATATTCAGCCTCGTGCCCATCGACTCGTGAAATCTTTTCCAGAACCTCGATGTGAATCGTGTGTCCCGGTCAGATACGATCGTCAAGGGCATCCCATGCCGCGCTACTACTTCGTTGATAAATACCTCTGCTAACCTTTCCGACGAGAACGCCTCGCGAATAGGTAGGAAATGAGCACTCTTCGTTAAACGGTCCACAATTACCCAAATGGCGTCATGACCTTTAGCTGTGCGAGGTAGCTTAGTTATGAAGTCCATGGTAATGTGTTCCCACTTCCATTCTGGTATGTCAAGTGGTTGAATCTTTCCATACGGTTTCTGGTGTTCAGCCTTTACTTGCGAGCAAGTCAAGCACTTGCTTACATACTTCGTCACATCACATTTCATTCCAGGCCACCAGTATTCCCTCTTCAGATCTTGGTACATTTTATTGGTACCGGGATAGATAGAGTAACGAGACTTATGAGCCTCATCCAAGATTTTGCTCCTAAGTTCGCCACCCATAGGTATCCATATCCGTCCATAACGCGTTCTAACACCGAGGGTGTTATATTCCAACTTCTCCCGTTGGCCAACCATCCTTTCTTTCTTTATATTTTCTTCCTTCAAAGCTTCATCTTGAGCTCTTTCGATTTCTCTCATCACATCCGATGTTACCACCAACTGGCAAGCTTTCACTCTAATAGGAGTAGGCACATCCTTTCGGCTTAAAGCATCAGCCACCACGTTTGCCTTTCCAGGATGGTACATTATTTCACAGTCATAGTCCTTCAGGAGTTCCAACCATCTCCTCTGCCTCATATTAAGCTCCTTTTGTTCGAAGAAGTACTTCAAACTTTTGTGGTCGGAGTAAATAGTAAACTTTACCCCGTACAGGTAGTGCCTCCAGACTTTCAATGCAAATACGACAGCAGCAAGTTCCAAATCGTGAGTCGGATAGTTGACTTCGTGAACCTTCAACTGCCGCGACGCATAGGCAATCACTCTACCACGCTGCATCAACACACACCCCAATCCCTGACCCGAAGCGTTAGAGTATACCACCAAATCTTCACTGCCCTCGGGAAGGGCCAAGACTGGAGCCTGTGTTAGCTTCTCTTTCAATTTCTTAAACGCCTCATCTTGGGTCGAACCCCATTCGTACTTTACTTCTTTCCGAGTCAACTTTGTCAATGGCGAAGCTATTTTCGAGAAATCCTGGATGAATCTCCGATAGTAGCCCGCCAATCCTAAGAAACTGCGGATTTCAGTTGGCGTCTTAGGAATGTCCAATTCACTTACCGTTACTATCTTTGCTGGGTCAACCATAATGCCGTTCGGGCCAATGACGTGACCTAGGAATTGGACTTCCCTAAGCCAGAACGCACATTTGGAGAACTTAGCATACAACTCCTCCTTCTTCAGAGCTTCCAATACTTCCTTCAAGTGACACGCGTGATCACCCTCATTCTTGGAGTAGATAAGGATATCATCGATGAACACGATTACCGATCGATCCAGCATCGGTCGACACACCCTATTCACTAAATCCATGAACGCTGCGGGGGCGTTCGTCAATCTGAAAGACATTACGCGGAACTCGAAATGTCCATAACGCGTGCGAAATGCAGTTTTCGGTATGTCTTCTTCCCTCACCTTCAACTGATGGTACCCGGACCGAAGGTCGATTTTCGAAAACCAACTTGCGCCTTGCAACTGGTCGAACAGGTCATCGGTCCTTGGTAAAGGGTACTTGTTCTTTACCGTTCGTTTATTCAACTCGCGATAATCGATACACATTCTCATCGAACCATCTTTCTTCTTTACAAACAACACCGGAGCACCCCACGGCGAGATGCTCGGTTGGATAAATCCTTTCTCAAGTAACTCGTCTAGTTGGACCATAAGTTCCTTCATTTCCACTGGTGCTAGTCGATATGGAGCCTTAGCCACGGGCTGGGCATCTGGTACTAAGTCAATTCGGAACTCAATTTCTCTATCGCGTGGTATCCCAGGCAAATCCTCTGGAAACACCTCCGGGTACTCGCGTACCACGGGTACATCGTCTAGTTCCTTCACTTCCTTACACTTGTCAATCACATATACCAGATAAGCCTCGCATCCGCGCCTCAAGTAATTCGTTGCCTTAATCATTGAGATGACGTTTGGCATCGGGGCGTCACGATCTCCAAAGACTTCGACTTTGCTACCATCCGGATCCTTGAGTTGGATTATCTTTCGTTTACATATAATTTGCGCTACATTGGCAGTTAGCCAATCCATACCCAACACCACATCGAACCCTCCCAAAACCATAACAAACAATCTGACAGGGAACCTATGACCTTCTATTTTTATCGTGGAGTTGTCGACTACATCGGTCACTCTCGCAGTTCTACCCTCTGCGGTTTCTACGCTAAAGGCCCTTTCTAACTTACTAACAGTGTACTTCACTCGTTTACAAAAAGACGCAGATATAAAACTCTTACCGGCACCCGAATCAAATAACATAGAAACAAGAGTGTTGTCAAGGACGAATGTACCTGACGCCACATCGGGATCCGCCCTGGCTTGTTCTTGCGTCAGTGCGTACGCACGAGTCTTTGCACGAGATCCTTCTCCCTTCTTTTCCGGGCCCTTTCCTTTCCCGGTTTCCCCCATCCTGGGCTTGGTACATTCTCGGCTCATATGGCCGAAATCCCCACAGTTGTAGCATTTGTAGCCTTGCGGGCATTCTCGAGAGTAGTGCCCGGTCTTGCCACACTTATAGCACAAGCTAGATCCCAGTCTGCATTCACCTACATGCTCCCTTCCACACTTCTTACAAACAGTCGGCTCACCCACCCGAGCCCTCTTATCACGAGACCCAAACATCTTTCCCCCAGTTCGCTTGTTTGAGAAGCTCGGTCTCTTCTTTTGCTCTTCAACGGCAACAACATTCAGTGCCAGATCGTCAAATACTACGCCACTTAGCTCTACTACCAAATCATAGGTAGTAGGGGCGTTTGCCTTAACATAGGTGCGGACCTGGTCCGGCAACCCTTGAATATAACAGGCAATCTTTCTCTCTTCTGTAGTGACAAGGTGTGGTACCAGACGTGCCAGTTCATTAAATCGGGTTGTGTATTGCCGGTGCGTCATGTTCCCGGCCTTCAAACCCAGAAATTCCCTTTCCACCTTCTCAATCTCGTTCCTTGGGCAGAAATTCTTAATCACTAAAGTTTTCAAGTCAGCCCACATCATTGCATCCACAATCTCGCTCCCTTTTGCCTGACGTACACCTTCCTACCAGTGGGATGCTTCCTCCCTCAAGGAGTTAGCAGCAAATTTTACCACTTGATCCGTTCGGCACTCGCTCAGACGAATAGCAGCTTCCATACGGATCACCCAATCAAATGTAGCCACTGCGTCCTTCTTTCCAGTGAGTATCGGCGGGTCACATGCCTTAAAGGACTTATAATCACATCCGCGAGCAGGCGGTGCATTGTCGGTCTCATTGTTCTGAGCACCAATTGCTGCGCTAGACCCACCCGCCCCATTGACCTGCTTCAACGCTTCAGCCAACAGACCTGGCAGAGAATTCTTCATCAATTCTGTGAATTCTCGAGCTATTGCTGCTCTCACTTCTGGTTCAAAAGTGAAAGGTTGCTCTTCAACCTGTGTCTGCTCAGCTTCATGCACACTAACCGCCGGTTCAGTGTGAACACTTCCTTCTTCACTGTGTTCTTGCGCGCGCAGGAATCCTGCCATGCCCACCATTTCGACCGCCGGTACGACCACCGGTACGGCCACCACGCCTTCCGTTCCCTCTCCTTGCCATTTCGTTCTATTAGACAAGAAATCCAATGTCATCACGCTAGTTAACAAATAAAATTCAATAAGTACTGTAAGATGTTAATATACACTGGCCATCTGTAATTAACCATTACACTACCTTTCGATTTCTATTTGACCACCTTTGTGATTCCATCAGAACACAAGTCCTTACCTAACCCTTTCTAAGGCATACTACATACACATACTCTACTTTACATATCTGATGCTTTGGCTCGAGTTACCCGTACTGGCATCCGCTTTCGGTCCCATTCAAAGTTTAAGTTCAGACACTGGGAGTGTCCGAATCTCTCAAACTATTGCTCTGATACCAACTTGTAAGGCCCCAAACCCGGGAGGCCTCGCTTATTGGATTTACTCATTCACAAGCAGTTCTTAAACATGAATATCAGATAACGCAGCGGAAATTTTCATTTAAACATAACTTAATCGTTATTCATACATGCGGAAGCGTAAACATAATTACATCATAACTAAACATAACGGGATGCCAGACTTCAAAAGCAGTCGGGTAACTCTTCATCTCTAGCCAAGCACCACCGTCCATCCTCAGAACCTGCCTTAACCTGAATGTGTACACTTAAAAACGTCAGCTACGCTGGTGAGTTCTAGTTTTCGTTCGTTTTAAGAAATGGTTCATCATTCAAACATTCAATAGGGTTTAACATTCGTATAAGAAAACAGGGCCTTTCATTCGTAAACCTTCGCATATTTAAACACAATCATTTGTTTAAAACATTAACATTCATTTAAATCGTACATTATAATCTAAAATCTGTATCGTTACGCGTCTCAATGTCCCCGTAGGAACTTTTAATGTTGTGGGCAACCGTTACGTATCGCCGTCATTGCCACAACCATACACTACGTGGGTCAACCGTTACGTATCGCCGTCATTGCCCAACCCTTCAATGCGTGGGGTCAACCGTTACGTATCGCCGTCATTGCCCAACACGCATCTTTCCTCTGGAAATCAACCGTTACGTATCGCCGTCATTGATTTCCCATTACCTCGTTCGCTTAGGATGATCGTCATCACCCGAGTAACCGTCGTTACTCCCATACCAGTTGTACAACATCAAAACCATTGACATGCCACAAAGACATTGCCCATGTTGTTCTTGTGGTAACTATGGCTCGCTGTCCATAATCTACCACAAGGCTGGGAATCTCGTTCCCAGACTTCATTCGTCAATTCCATTCATTCGACAGATTAGATTTGTAATGACTTCTTTAAAACCTTTGCCCCTTTTTGTTTTCTTTTCATAAAACATTTCCTTCACTTTCAAAACCCTTTACTTTTTCATTAAACCATTTCTTTATAACATTCGTTCGTAAACATTCCGTTCATAAACTTTCTTTCCATAAACCCTTCGTTCCAAATCATTTCCTTTCGTAAACGTAGTTTCATAAACATCATTTTATAAAACAACATTTCATACGTGTACACACCAGCCCGAAAACATTATATAAAAACATTTAAAAGAGGGCTTCTAGAACTCACCTTATAAGCTAGTCTCGGTTGTCCTAATCAAGGGTCCAACCACGTCACTTCCGATCTGAATTGAGTAGTTACATACACATCAGACCATTACCGACTCTAACGGTTTAACCATTCTAAACATACTAATCTCTACTCAACAGCCTGATGTCTGCGCACTTAGCAAGTGCGCAGACCCTGCTGCCTGCGCACTTAGCAAGTGCGCAGACTCTGCTGCCTGCGCACTTAGCAAGTGCGCAGACCTTGCCTCCTGCGCACTTAGCAAGTGCGCAGGTTCCTCCTCCTGCGCACTTAGCAAGTGCGCAGGACCTGCTCCGTGCGCACATAGCAAGTGCGAACGACCTGTTCTTCGTGAAAACCCTAACTTTCGCATTTCGGGTCTGATCATGTCAAGATCCCGAACATGTTGCATCCAAAACGTTCGTTTTCCATTAAGGAATTCGATTCTATGATTATCTTTCAGTTTCATCCACAAAAACGTCCGATTTTCACCCAAGACCCGAAAACCCAAAAACGAACTAAAACTCAGATTTAGGTCGGATCGTTACCTGAATCGAGCTTCTGATCCGGAGGTTCTTCTCACGAGTGCAAGAGACACGAGCGGGTGCAATCTTGTGCGATTCCGACACTTTCTCTCTCTACAGTTTTCTCTCTCTAGAATTGCAAATGAGAGAAACATGTGGTGACCCTGGCTATTTATAGGGGAGACCTCCCCAAGCCCGGTTCGCGACTGACCCGGCCCGACTTCGGCCCGCTTGAACTCGTTAACTTTATTTCTCGACATTTTGGGATGTTACAAAAACACTTTAATATAATATTATATTAATATAACAATTTATTTGGTAATTAAAATAATAATGAAAATCGGTTTTAAAAATAAATGTGGGTGGAGAGACTCGAACACCACAGCCACACACTCTAACCAGTCCCGCCCGCTAGGGTTTCGCAAACAAACCCGAGATAAAAATAGTTTTAACAATACGATTTATGTGATACCTCCCCCCCATGCAAGCCGCGATCGATCTTCACCCAAATCCCATTGATTTTGACTCTGGCTTGATTCGATTATGCAGGGGTTTTGTTAATCGGGTCATTGAGAATGTTTGTGTGTGTTTAATTTCAGAATCAACAAGTTTCAAATCGTTAAGTCACGTTTTAAGAATCGAACCCTAGAATATAAACTCATAATCAAATCGATTAAATTGGATGATAAATCTTAAAGAAAACATGGGGCTTTTACTATACTGATCCTTGCGAATCTATCTGTACACTTTAATTTCATTGAGATTAAGATTAAGGTTAAAACCCCCAAATCGAATTAGGAAGAACCCTAGTTTCTGGATTTTTATAAATTGGATGTTAAAAGATCAAATTAGCATAGGGATTTTAATAAAAAAAGGAGTTCGAACATGACTGTGTGATTTAATTTGATTGAGGTTGAGCTTAGGATCAAAAGCCCCAAAACGTTTTATAAACGAACCCTAGATTCGGGTTTGTGTTTCATTCGATGATGTAAGCCAGAATAGAGATATGGCTTACGATCTAGACACTAAAACAAACGTGATAACGTAAGCAATTACCAGAATGCGATTCGAATTGATGGAGATCGAGTAAAATAGATCCGACGGTGACGTGATCGTTCTCCGGCAACACCTGCTGCGACTCCGGCCAAACTTGTGTGTGTAAAAGCTTCTCTGGGACTCGTACAACGTGTGCAGGGGTTCAATTGCGAGGAAAATAGACGAATTGATGTGCATTTGACAGTAGTTGATGAAGGTATCGACGGTTATGAGTTGAATACTCATAATTGAGTTTAATTCGATTAAAGCCGGTGTTTAACACCTCAATGATGATCGAAACTGTTAGAGTCGCTTGTATCAATTAGAAGTTTAAACTAAATTCGGTTACAAAATGCGAATTTGGATTAAAGGTACCCGGTTTGACTTTCTAAAGTCAAACATACTTAATATTCATCCGATTTTGACTTTGGAAGTCAATGAATTAAGTTTTGAGATGTGGCAGATGTAGTCCCTGAAGTTTTAGGTGTATACGGTTTAGAGAATGGTAGAATTAGCCCCTGAGGTTAGATATTTAACTGGATTTAGTTAACGGGGTTAAGTTTCAGTTTGGGTATTTAACGAGGATTGTTAACTGAGTTAACCTGAAAAGTCCGAGTCATCACATGTTGTAAGTGATAATGAAATACCGAGTGTTAAATATTGGAGTTCTCATAGAGTTTGACTAGTCATAACACCGAGTCTTCACAATAGTATTTTAGAAATACACTTGACCTATAAGCTATGCATCCCTGAGGGGAATTCCCAGGAAAGAGGGGTGGGTCACTAAGACACACTTAAGTACCCTGTCTTTCCTTAGCCAGAATACCTCATGGGCCTACACACTCTTCCAGCCATCATGTATTAATAGCACTATTGTTGGGCTCATGGTCATGATGAGAATTGTTGTGGACTAGGCTTTGAGGCCCAAAAGTGAGGCTTATATATTGTAGCAGGCTTCTTCTTCTTGGAGGGTAAGTGGGCTTCTTGTTTATTATTAATGGGCATTAGGCCCAAAAGTTTAGATTTAGATCACAAGAGGTGGTGACATTATATGTATGAGTTAAAACTTAGGATAGCACTTAAATGAACCAAATAGATAGCATGAATATAGCACAACAATTATCAGGCAGTGTGACATATAAATTATTGAATATTGTATCAGGTAGTGTATTTACTTATGATAGTATGTAGGAATATTCACGCAAGGAGAAATCATGTAGCATGTAGTAGCATGGCATTGTATGGGTGTCCTAAGGTTATAGTCTAGGTCAAAAGTGTCTAATAACCTAATTCCCTATAACCAAGGCTCTGATACCAATCTGTCACACCGCAACCGACGGCGGAATACGTCAGGGTGGGACATGTAGACTGTTCACGAGCACAAGGTTGACTAGATTGCAATATATTAATCATCCAAATTTCATTTCAAACAAATCAAACACAACCAAATTCAAACAAGTACGTAAATGAAATACATAATATTCTTTGTTTAAATTTAACTAAGCCCAAACTTAAGTGTATCATGTCTTGATCAAACTCACACATTAGCACCTGAAACATGAATAAAATAAAGTCAACTAAAAAGCTGGTGAGCATACACAGTTTTATACATAGATAGTGTATAGATGTCAATAATCAAATCCTTACATAACATGATAAAATAAGGCATTTATGGGAGCAACTATTGTGTAACCAAAGTACAATCAAACCTTTGTAACTAGCATGCAAACTGTATTGTCGGTAACAATCACCCCAATCTGGGTGGGTTTGTCAGACTCAATAGATCTATCATTGTTAACCGTCAGCTTGTATAGTTAATGATTGCATATGAAATTGCACACAAAGTCACCTAGTACTCAGACATAAAGCTCAAATTACACACATGAATGTAAGGTGGATTTGTATTTGTGTAGTTTGTGCAAATCATTGTATATAATGTTCATGTTTCACCCAAAAAATGTAAAACAATGTAAAAGGGGCTATGTAAAACTCACATGCATAAGTTCTTTGTAGATAGCCCGAGCAAGAGGAGGCATAAGTGATTAGTTTAATAACACGTCAACCTATAATTGAATTATATGTATATAATCAATTATGTGCACAAAAGTCTAAGGTTCAACGGAATTCGAGTGTGGGGATTTGTAGAAAAGTATTTGAGACATTTCATGAAATGGATGCGCGTAAGTTGGTGTTTGAATTTGACTAAAAACTTAATATAAAATGTAAGTTCAAGGTATATATGAATTTAATAAAAATAATACCTGACTTATGGTTTAATTTAAATAGGTAAATGGTTTAAATGAATAAAATTCCTTTTATTCATTTATTTAAAATAGTTAGTCTTTTAAAAGTAATGCGATATTATATATATTAAAATAAATAAATAAATTTATTTATTTATTTATTATAATGTGTTAAAATATATATATTAGTATATATATTTAGGAAATTGTATAAAAATATAATTTAAATCCTAAATGGTTTATTATGTGAAAGATAATTAATTTAAATAGAGTGTCTCTCAAAAGAAACAAGGAATTGTAAATATATATGTGCTAATATATATTTCAAAAAATTATATTTGTTTAAATACAAATTAAATCCTACATATGAAATTAATGGAAAAATGATTTATAATATTGTTTTTATTAAAAAAATAAGATGATAATGTATTTTATAAAATCCTTACACAATTTTTTTATAAACTAAGTAATGTAAATGCTTTGTTTCGTAAGTTGAAAATTTAATTTAAAATAATCTTTTAAATGGAATTTATTAATAAAAAATCAGATTTTAAAATCACTTAAATTCTAAAACTAATTGTTTTAGGTCTTAAAATGGTAAGTTATTGTATAAATATGTTCTAAATGATCAAGGTTTTTATAAGATAATTTTTATAAGCGAAAAGGGTGTTTAAAAACGGTTTCCAAAAATAAATGGGGCTTGCCCGGGTCGAACCCGGGTCTGCCTGTTGAAGGCGTAACGCATTAACCACTGCACCAGGGGCTGACTACTGGAAATAGGCAGGTTTGAATTTGTTTTAACACACAATTGCAGCGAGTCCGGATCTGGTATTGTTATTAAGCAAAAAGGGTGCGAACTGTGGGTTTAGAACCTGACCTAACCGGAGGAACAAGGTAGATGCCATGTCATAATTCCAATCCGCTAATATTAAATAAACAAACCCAAACCACCCCTCCCCCGATTCATCCAGTCCGTAACCCTAGCTATAGTAATCCCCAGACAAAAACGACTCTAATGATGCACAGATTACCTACAATGGCTGAGATATGATCAAGTACGACTTGATGGATAGTTCCGGCGTTCTTCGAGTTTGACAGAGCTTCATCGGTGCAATGTCGGTAAACGGAGGGTTGGGAGAGTTTGAAAAGGCTTTTGTGAGTGTGAGGGAACGAGTTAATTCAATAAATTTCATCTTAACTGTTTGATTCGGCTTGCCCTTTGCGGGTGACAGCTGTTGTCGCCATTTACGCATTAATTCGATGATTGAGCAATGAATTGATGAACGATTAAGGTTTGAATTCCTAACAGGATAGACTGCACGTTATTTGTGGGCTTTAACGCATTTAATTTCATTAATTTGGCAGTGATTTGATTCAGTTTGACTCAAAATAGTCAAACCTATTTGAAACTCGAATTAAGCCGCGAGGATTTACAAATTGTAAAGCAATTTAGGTGTAGGAGTGGTATAACATCGATTAAGCATGTATGGAGAGTCCCTAACAGTCAGTTCACTTGATTTCGGTATCGAATTGAGTATTTCTTGGGTTGTTTGACTTTTAGAAGTCAAAATGAGTCAAAATAGGTGAATGGGTCAAAATTGAGATTAAGGGGTTTAAAATTTAAAAGGTTTGGGTTCAAATTGAGGGTTTCCAAGTGTTCAAGGGTTGATGAGGAGGTCCAAGACTAAATAAATTAGAATTTGGCTATAGTCTAGAATGCAGTCCTAGTTCTCTATAACCAATAGGCTCTGATACCAATCTGTCACACCCCCAAATTCCACTAACGGAGTTTTACCATTTTGGAAGTTGACAAACCAGGATCTTAGACATCAGTTACTTCAAACGACACTATATGGGACTTGAAATGTAATAACATAAAAGATCAAGGTTCAGAGTGTATTTGCGGAAGCGTTAAACGAAAGTAAATGCGTAAAACAACGCGCCCAAGTCCAATTACAAACAAAACATAGATATTATTTAATAGATAATTATTTCAGTTGAAGTCCAAGACACATGCATGACTTAACGTGATCCTGAGTGCCAAACTGAGAAAACATGTAAGAAAACGAGTCAACACTAGGTTGGTGAGTTCACAGGTTTCAATCATTTAAAGTAAAGCGTTTACGGATTATGTACATTCAATATATATATATCAATAGGTTGCATGCCCATATTCATGTTTTGCTAAAGCGCTCGCAACCGAAACTGACAGTGTGTTTGTTTGTTTGCCTGCAGCCAGGTCTATCAACTCTGACTAATGTGTTAAGGTCAATATAACACCTGTTCGACCTCCAATCGAGTTAGCGCGACTAACGCGGGTGGGGTTTGTCAAACCCAGTAGGACTACCAAAATTACCTCGTTCATACCATATTAACGGTCCGATATATGTGAGGACTTGTCATGATAGTGTGTTACGCTTAGCCTCAACAGTGATATCATATGAATTACAATAACCCAAAAAGGGTTGTGACATGTTTTCTCCCCTAAACAAAAAAAAACAGTAAAAGGGGCCGTGAAACTCACCTGAGCTTTAGTAGAGATTTGAATCACACAAGAGAAAAGTTGGAACCACGAGTGTAAGTCTCAGACGACTTACGTATGCCATAAAATTATAAACACATAAATTAGGGACAAGTTGGGATTTGTGACGACGACACGGAAGATTGGACGCCCTAACGCATTCTAGGGATTTAAGAGTAGACGAATGTGTCTACGGAATTATATATATATATATATATACATATATCATAATAATTAAGGTAAATGCGTTACGTGTTGAACGTTAATAACGAATAATAAATAAATAAATAAGTTCGTACGTTCGAGTCGTTTACAAAAGTTAGGAAAATAATATAATTTAATATATTATTTTAGATTCGTAAGATTAATAATTAATCATTGGCAAAAATAATAATTATGTTATTTTTATTCGAGCAAATAACGTAGGTAAAAAATATAACAACTTATATTATTAAATAGTTTAAAACATCACACGAGATATTTAAACAAAGTGAAATAATATAAATATATATTATTTAAAAATAGGAGTCACGAGTTAAAAATAATATTAACATATTATTTCATACGAAGTCGGGGTTGAAAATAATATAATTATATTATTTCAAAAGTGGAATTATTACCAATTATAAGTTATAAAATCAAACCCGAGCCTACGGGTTGTTTTCCGGGTTAAAACACTTTAATATAATATTATATTAATATAACAATTTATTTGGTAATTAAAATAATAATGAAAATCGGTTTTAAAAATAAATGTGGGTGGAGAGACTCGAACACCACAGCCACACACTCTAACCAGTCCCGCCCGCTAGGGTTTCGCAAACAAACCCGAGATAAAAATAGTTTTAACAATACGATTTATGTGATACCTCCCCCCATGCAAGCCGCGATCGATCTTCACCCAAATCCCATTGATTTTGACTCTGTATTGATTCGATTATGCAGGGGTTTTTTTTAATCGGGTCATTGAGAATGTTTGTGTGTGTTTAATTTCAGAATCAACAAGTTTCAAATCGTTAAGTCACGTTTTAAGAATCGAACCCTAGAATATAAACTCAGAATCAAATCGATTAAATTGGATGATAAATCTTAACGAAAACATGGGGCTTTTACTATACTGATCCTTGCGAATCTATCTGTACACTTTAATTTCATTGAGATTAAGATTAAGGTTAAAAACCCCAAATCGAATTAGGAAGAACCCTAGTTTCTGGATTTTTATAAATTCGATGTTAAAAGATCAAATTAGCATAGGGATTTTAATAAACAAAGGAGTTCTAACATGACTGTGTGATTTAATTTGATTGAGGTTGAGCTTAGGATCAAAAGCCCCAAAACGTTTTATAAACGAACCCTAGATTCGGGTTTGTGTTTAATTCGATGATGTAAGCCAGAATAGAGATATGGCTTACGATCTAGACACTAAAACAAACGTGATAACGTAAGCAATTACCAGAATGCGATTCGAATTGATGGAGATCGAGTAAAATAGGTCCGACGGTGACGTGATCGTTCTCCGGCAACACCTGCTGCGACTCCGGCCAAACTTGTGTGTGTAAAAGCTTCTCTGGGACTCGTACAACGTGTGCAGGGGTTCAATTGCGAGGAAAATAGACGAATTGATGTGCATTTGACAGTAGTTGATGAAGGTATCGACGGTTATGAGTTGAATACTCATAATTGAGTTTAATTCGATTAAAGCCGGTGTTTAACACCTTAATGATGATCGAAACTGTTAGAGTCGCTTGTATCAATTACAAGTTTAAACCAAATTCGGTTACAAAATGCGAATTTGGATTAAAGGTACCCGGTTTGACTTTCTAAAGTCAAACATACTTAATATTCATCCGATTTTGACTTTGGAAGTCAATGAATTAAGTTTTGAGATGTGGCAGATGTAGTCCCTGAAGTTTTAGGTGTATACATTTAGAGAATGGTAGAATTAGCCCCTGAGGTTAGATATTTAACTGGATTTAGTTAACGGGGTTAAGTTTCAGTTTGGGTATTTAAAGAGGATTGTTAACTGAGTTAACCTGAAAAGTCCGAGTTGTCACATGTTGTAAGTGATAATGAAATACTGAGTGTTAAATAATGGAGTTCTCATAGAGTTTGACTAGTCATAACACCGAGTCTTCACAATAGTATTTTAGAAATACACTTGACCTATAAGCTATGCATCCCTGAGGGGAATTCCCAGGAAAGAGGGGTGGGTCACTAAGACACACTTAAGTACCCTGTCTTTCCTTAGCCAGAATACCTCATGGGCCTACACACTCTTCCAGCCATCATGTATTAATAGCACTATTGTTGGGCTCATGGTCATGATGAGAATTGTTGTGGACTAGGCTTTGAGGCCCAAAAGTGAGGCTTATATATTGTAGCAGGCTTCTTCTTCTTGGAGGGTAAGTGGGCTTCTTGTTTATTATTAATGGGCATTAGGCCCAAAAGTTTAGATTTAGATCACAAGAGGTGGTGACATTATATGTATGAGTTAAAACTTAGGATAGCACTTAAATGAACCAAATAGATAGCATGAATATAGCACAACAATTATCAGGCAGTGTGACATATAAATTATTGAATATTGTATCAGGTAGTGTATTTACTTATGATAGTATGTAGGAATATTCACGCAAGAAGAAATCATGTAGCATGTAGTAGCATGGCATTGTATGGGTGTCCTAAGGTTATAGTCTAGGTCAAAAGTGTCTAATAACCTAATTCCCTATAACCAAGGCTCTGATACCAATCTGTCACACCGCGACCGACGGCGGAATACGTCAGGGTGGGACATGTAGACTGTTCATAAGCACAAGGTTGACTAGATTGCAATATATTAATCATCCAAATTTCATTTCAAACAAATCAAACACAACCAAATTCAAACAAGTACGTAAATGAAATACATAATATTCTTTGTTTAAATTTAACTAAGCCCAAACTTAAGTGTATCATGTCTTGATCAAACTCACACATTAGCACCTGAAACACGAATAAAATAAAGTCAACTAAAAAGCTGGTGAGCATACACAGTTTTATACATAGATAGTGTATAGATGTCAATAATCAAATCCTTACATAACATGATAAAATAAGTCATTTATGGGAGCAACTATTGTGTAACCAAAGTACAATCAAACCTTTGTAACTGGCATGCAAACTGTATTGTCGGTAACAATCACCCCAATCTGGGTGGGTTTGTCAGACTCAATAGATCTATCATTGTTAACCGTCAGCTTGTATAGTTAATGATTGCACATGAAATTGCACACAAAGTCACCTAGTACTCAGATATAAAGCTCAAATTACACACATGAATGTAAGGTGGATTTGTATTTGTGTAGTTTGTGCAAATCATTGTATATAATGTTCATGTTTCACCCAAAAAATGTAAAACAATGTAAAAGGGGCTATGTAAAACTCACATGCATAAGTTCTTTGTAGATAGCCAGAGCAAGAGGAGGCACAAGTGATTAGTTTAATAACACGTCAACCTATAATTGAATTATATGTATATAATAATGATGTGCACAAAAGTCTAAGCCAAAGTCTAAGGTTCAACGGAATTCGAGTGTGGGGATTTGTACAAAAGTATTTGAGACATTTCATGAAATGGATGCGCGTAAGTTGGTGTTTGAATTTGACTAAAAACTTAATATAAAATGTAAGTTCAAGGTATATATGAATTTAATAAAAATAATACCTGACTTAAGGTTTAATTTAAATAGGTAAATGGTTTAAATGAATAAAATTCCTTTTATTCATTTATTTAAAATAGTTAGTCTTTTAAAAGTAATGCGATATTATATATATTAAAATAAATAAATAAATTTATTTATTTATTTATTATAATGTGTTAAAATATATATATTAGTATATATATTTAGGAAATTGTACAAAAATATAATTTAAATCCTAAATGGTTTATTATGTGAAAGATAATTAATTTAAATAGAGTGTCTCTCAAAAGAAACAAGGAATTGTAAATATATATGTGCTAATATATATTTCGAAAAATTATATTTGTTTAAATACAAATTAAATCCTACATATGAAATTAATGGAAAAATGATTTATAATATTGTTTTTATTAAAAAAATAAGATGATAATGTATTTTATAAAATCCTTACACAATTTTTTTATAAACTAAGTAATGTAAATGCTTTGTTTCGTAAGTTGAAAATTTAATTTAAAATAATCTTTTAAATGGAATTTATTAATAAAAAATCAGATTTTAAAATCACTTAAATTCTAAAACTAATTGTTTTAGGTCTTAAAATGGTAAGTTATTGTTGTAATATGTTCTAAATGATCAAGGTTTTTATAAGATAATTTTTATAAGCGAAAAGGGTGTTTAAAAACGGTTTCCAAAAATAAATGGGGCTTGCCCGGGTCGAACCCGGGTCTGCCTGTTGAAGGCGTAACGCATTAACCACTGCACCAGGGGCTGACTACTGGAAATAGGCAGGTTTGAATTTGTTTTAACACACAATTGCAGCGAGTCCGGATATGGTATTGTTATTAAGCAAAAAGGGTGCGAACTGTGGGTTTAGAACCTGACCTAACCGGAGGAACAAGGTAGATGCCATGTCATAATTCCAATCCGCTAATATTAAATAAACAAACCCAAACCACCCCTCCCCCGATTCATCCAGTCCGTAACCCTAGCTATAGTAATCCCCAGACAAAAACGACTCTAATGATGCATAGATTACCTACAATGGCTGAGATATGATCAAGTACGACTTGATGGATAGTTCCGGCGTTCTTCGATTTTGACAGAGCTTCATCGGTGCAATGTCGGTAAATGGAGGGTTGGGAGAGTTTGAAAAGGCTTTTGTGAGTGTGAGGAACGAGTTAATTCAATAAATTTCATCTTAACTGTTTGATTCGGCTTGCCCTTTGCGGGTGACAGCTGTTGTCGCCATTTACGCATTAATTCGATGGTTGAGCAATGAATTGAGTCGCGATTAAGGTTTGAATTCCTAACAGGATAGACTGCACGTTATTTGTGGGCTTTAACGCATTTAATTTCATTAATTTGGCAGTGATTTGATTCAGTTTGACTCAAAATAGTCAAACCTATTTGAAACTCGAATTAAGCCGCGAGGATTTACAAATTGAAATGCAATTTAGGTGTAGGAGTGGTATAACATCGATTAAGCATGTATGGAGAGTCCCTAACAGTCAGTTCACTTGATTTCGGTATCGAATTGAGTATTTCTTGGGTTGTTTGACTTTTAGAAGTCAAACTGAGTCAAAATAGGTGAATGGGTCAAAATTGAGATTAAGGGGTTTAAAATTTAAAAGGTTTGGGTTCAAATTGAGGGTTTCCAAGTGTTCAAGGGTTGATGAGGAGGTCCAAGACTAAATAAATTAGAATTTGGCTATAAAATAGTTTTTGTAAAGCTTGTAAGAATACTAAAACATTATTTCGTTTGTCTTAAAATATTTTATATAGAAAACTCCATTACAAATTGTGCATAATTATATATATATATATATATATATGTGTGTGTGTGTGTGTATAGATAAATTGAATTTTGTTTTAAAACCTGATACTTTAAAAACTTTAGAAATATCCTAATAAAATCTGAATGTAGTAATGTATTACTATTATTATTTTAAGAGGTAAAGTTTCTATTTCTATAAATCTATAAATGATGTAAATGATTTATTTAAAATAATCATAAATTTATATATACATATAACTTTGTGAATATACACATGTGCTATACATATAAATAGAAGATTATATGTGTATGAAAAGTTTAAAACTTCGAATTGAAATAATAATTAATGTGACTCATTGAGTGGGGAAATTATGGGATTTAAACAGAGTGTTATAAAAAAAATGCTAGAAAAATCATGGATATTACAATTATTTCTGATAGAGATATTCGGTTCACTTCTAGGTTTTGGACTAGTTTTCAAAAAGAGTTGGGAACTCGAATCAATATGAGTACAACATATCATCCTCAAACCGATGGACAAAGTGAAAGAACAATCCAAACCCTAGAGGATATGCTAAGGGCTTGTGCAATAGAATTTGGAGGTAACTGGGACAATCACCTGCCATTGATAGAATTTTCTTACAACAATAGTTACCATTCAAGTATAAAAGTTGCACCGTTTGAAGCACTATATGGTAGAAAATGTAGAACTCCAATTTGTTGGACAAAAGTTGGGGATAGCCAACTATCTCGACCATAAATTTTATAGGAAACGACTGATAAGATAGTTCAGATTAATGTAGAACAATGTAGGGTTTTCACCTACATTAAAATCAAGCAAAATATAAGAAACAATGTTCGAAAAGTACATTCAATACTAAACGTAGAAAAATGTTCAAGCATGTAGGGTATACTTACCATATAGATGGTAAGGATCGACGCTATTGTCTCCTAGACCACGAACATACCAGAGCTATAACACCATATCAGCGACCAAAATGAGATAATCAGAGTTCAAATCTCGCAAGCTGTTTAGTGCACTCGTTCAAGAAATAATCAATGAGTGTGCGGGTAGAAACCCTAGGGCTTAATTTGGAGATGGAGTTGGAGGTATGGGACTGAATGAGGTCATTTGAATATTAAAGGGTTTTTTGGTTAGGAAGATGAAAGAGAAAAAAAAAGAATGACTAAAATGCCCCTCACGTGAGGGGCACATGTCTGCAAAGTAATGGGGATATTGGATGGCGTTAAAGTGGGGTACTTGATTAGAAAAATTGGCAGACCACATGGACGCAAAAAGTCCAATTGAAACCTTTTGATTCAAAGCGATTATTTGACCAAACCATAGGGACACAGTAAGACCCCAACCCGGGCATCCTACAGTTGTACTACAGTGAAAGTCTTTCTAAAAATGTTAATTATCACGTTATCACACTTACCTCACGAATGCCTCCACACCATTCCGAGCAGCTTCGCTCCCAATCTAAGATACATCAACCATAAGCTCACCTGCAAAATGTAAAACCCGGATAATTCCCAAGTGAAATAATGGCTAAAAATATCAAAAGTCAAAAGTTCAGGGGTTAAACTATAAGTTTTCAAAGTTGAGGGACTAGAAATGAAAAATCTGAGAATAAGGCGGATATCAAACCGATATCCAAACCCATATCGGTCTGATATGTGGGGAGGAAGGAATGAATCAGTTGATGACACGCGTCCAGTGACTCATCCGGACTCATGGTCCGATAGCGGACCGACATCTAGGTCATAACGGTCCGACATGGACAGATGACCAATAGCGGACCGACATCCACATAATAGCGGTCACCCACGTAGGCCCGGAGGCAAAATTTCAGGTGGAGTCGGTAGCGGACCGACATCCCCCTAGATAACGGTCCGCTACGGGTCCGATTTCACCCTATAAATAGATGGATCGATTTCATATCTTAGCACACACTCACACCTTCCAAAACACACACTTAAGCTCTGGTAGCCCGTTTCTCGAAATTCTGATCCGCTCCCGAGAGTCCGGTTCCTCGCAACTCGTCCACAAATAGACGTAGTTAGTGCCGAGGTAAGGTTTCTGAACACCCTGAAGTTTCTTTATGTAAACCTAAGATAGGAATATTGATTATGATAATGTCGGATATGATCTAGGGTTCTGTTGAAGTGTTGATTGTTATATTCGATACAGGAGGAAGTTTTGTATGAGGTGAGTTCCTCTAAACTGTGCTCTATGAAATGTGTTGTAAATGATTTGTATCTGAGATCCCAATACTGTCCGTACATATATCCTATACTAAGTACTTAATATAGTCATGATTGGGGTGGGGCCTAGGGACAAGATTGATCATCTTGGACATTTCTGGTATGTATGGGACCGACAAGCCTGGATGGTTCCTATATATGTGTATGTTGTAGACTCGGAATCTAAGGGCGATTGTGGGTGATGGGTTGGACAAGATGATTGTAATTCCCATACGGGGTATTCATTCTCGATCAGGGATACACGTAAAGATGATTTTGTTTATGAACTCACGAGTGTAATGTCACGACCCGCCTAAATTTAAGTCACAACACTCGTATTTCACAAGGTTCAGGGTTAATTTAGATGCAATTAACATTGCCCGGAAAACCCCAAAACAACCCACAAAGTTCTAGTCCAGGAAACCCTGATTGGAACACTCTAGATCAGCCTACAAGGGTCCAGAAAACATAATCATAAGGTCTGAAAAGAAGGTGCCGGAATAGCCTTGAAGGGACTACAAAATTCAGCTCAAAAGGATGCCAAAGAAGCTTCTAGATCAGCCTTGAAATGGCTGGATATTTATTTAGAGATCTCTAGAAACTAGTACCAAGATATCCTGTATAGAACTATCTAGAACAAGAAGGATCTAAACAAGATGTAGTAGTATAAATAGGTGATAGGATGATCATTTGTAATCACCCAAAGTTCCTTGTATTACCAACTCTCTTGTACTAGTTTCTAAACAATACAAAATCATCTTGTGTACTTGCAATCTAATGTTCCCTCGTCAAGTCCCCTGAATCACAAGTCGGTATCAAGTCTTCCGCTGCTAAACACAACTACATCAGATCACTAAGGCTTACTTAGAACCAATCTAAGTGTCGCACGAGAGTCCAAAATATCACTCCATGACAAGTGGTATTAGAGCCGCGTCGATTCATTCGGGATGTCTAAACTATGAAAGATTGGAGGCACAAACACTACAACTGGAGACGAGAATTGTGGATGAGAAGATTCTTGTAAAGGCGGTAAAAAGGGTCGAGATATGTCCAAAGACTTGGTGGCAAGCCTGGACAAACGCCTCAAAGATGTAGAGACATCAATTGCTGATTACAATACCAACATTGAAGCATTTAAGGCAGAATTTGACATCTACAAGGAGCATGTCAACGAATCACTTCAACTAGTAGAACCCTTGAATAGTTTGTTCATTGAATTACAAGAAAACTTCAAAGTCACTCTCGCTGTAATAAGAAACGAAATGAAAGAAATGTTCATGAAGGAGCTGGGTCAACTTAAAACCACCATAGAGAAGGAGCTTGCTAGCTGCCATGAATGTTTCAAAGAGCTGCAAACCGAAGTAAGTACTCTAAAAAGTCCATAGAAAATGGAGGAGCTAGTGAGAAATAATACTTCCATAAAGGTTAAAGTCCCCCAACCAACACCGTTCATTGGCAAACGAGAAGCACGTGCTATGGACGACTTCCTTTGGGAAATACAGCAATACTTTGAAGGCAATGACGTCGAAGATGATGCCAAAAAGATCAAGACGACACAACTTTACCTAAAAGACATGGCTGCGTTGTGGTGGTGACGCAAGAACAAAGAAATCGAACAAGGTATGTGCACCATCTCTACTTAAGCTGATTTCGTTAAAGAAATCAAAAGGAAATTTTATCCAGAAAATGCCGAGTACGAAGCGAGAATTCGTCTTCGTAATCTTAAACAAAAGGGCACAATCAAGGACTATATTGCTGAATTTACAACACTTGTGCTCGAAATTTCGGATCTGTCGCCCAAAGATTCACTCGCATATTTTATCGACGGTCTACAATATTGGGCCAAAAATGAAGTAGAACGTCGAAATGTACAAGATTTGTCATCAGCCATTATTGCCGCTGAATCCTTGCATGATCGTAATGACACCCGATCAACTAAAAACATGGCTGTTGAACAAGACAACATCAAAGGTGGGGGAGCAAGACCCATCAACAACCAATTCTGAAGGGAAGACTGTAACATCCAGGATTTTCTAGCGTTATTTTAAAATTTTCACTAATGACACCTCATTTCTGTCCGAGTTTGCTCATCTTAGAATGACATCTTAAATTCTCTTATTTTAAACATGTATCAAATCAAAAATTTTAATATTTCAACTCTATTGTATATATAACATATTTACTTCATATTTATATATATATACTATATAATAAATTGAATCAAAAAGTAAAATGTTATGAACTTAATGATGTTTTGTATCCCTTGTACATATATATTTTTTTATAAAACTATAAATATATATGTAGTTTCCTTTATCATAATAAACGAACCATTTATAAAAATGGCAATTTTTATAAAAATAAATTAAGCGAAACTTTCCTTTTATAAAAGTTATCTTTATAAAATATGTTTTAATAAAACTAATAATGTTGAATTTTTTTATAAATTCACAATTTAACTAGTTTGAACCCCCCCTTAATTTGAACCTATTCAAGACTTGAACCCTTTGACCTGTCCCCTTTGACTTCCCGAAATCAAACAAAGACAAAGTTCTTACATTAAACCTTGAAATCGAACAAATCCGAATTCTTTGGACTCGCCATATATACGGGAATGATTTACGAGCAGTTCCCAAACCATTCAACATACCAATTTAACCAAAAACGCGGCCAGATTCAATTTAAAAACAATTTGACTTTAACAGTCAGAATCGTGCCAAATCAATACCAAATCAAGAAATCAAAACGCGTTTATATCCGTAATTCAAGCACATGATATACCCTTATGAATTCCAACCTTAAACGCGGCATTATTCATCTCGAATCAACCCAATCGTTGCGATAATCAATCTGACAGCTGTAACCTCCCGTATCATAATCGAATAGTGTATTTGGGGCGAAACTTAGATAATTAAAATACATACCCACTCTCGCTTACACCCTTACAAACTCTCTGTGCATCCTCAACCATCGCATTCATATCTAGGATCGCTGACGAGTTCCAAGAACATCAAACCCTAACTTTCAACTGAGCGCCCTCGATTCTCAATCATTCCAGGTAAGGATTACATCTTTAGATTCCGGGAGGGATGACGATCATTAGCCCTCTGTCAATTTCTGATGACAGAGAGTATCGATTTCAATTGATAATGGGGTTTTGATCGTTTGCACATGGGACTGGGTTGGGATTCTCATTCATTCGATTTATTGGATTTAAAGATTTATCCTCCTGCTATGACCAACGAAACCATCTAGCCCAACCGGTTAAGCCACTGCACCGTTGGACTAGATGGCGTGTGTTCAAAACCCACAACCCACAAGGCCGGCCCTTTTTACACGAAACCTCATACCAGAACCGGCTCCACCCCAACCCTCTGTTAAGACAATTCAGATCGGCCCTGTATCACATGTGATGTGCCTGGTCCAGTGGTAACACATGTGTTCCCCACAGGAACCAACCCGGGTTCGAACCGGGTGGCCTGCATTTAATTTTTAAAAACCGTTTTTGATGCTTTAAAAATTATATAAAATCATTTTTATAAATCCGACATTATTTAGATCAGAATAAAACAATAGTTTACAATTTTAACATAAAACATCTATTTTACACATTTATATCGTTTAAAAACTCATTTTATTCATTTTAAAATATATTTTTTAACGAAGTGGTTATTACACACTAACATTTTATAAAACAACTTTATAAAGATAAATTTCTATTAATTTTATTTATTAGAGTTAAAAACTTATGTAAACAAATATAATTTTATAAAATATATAATTTTTCGTATTTCTTAAAAAGAACACACCTATTTTAAATGATAAATAAATAAATGAATTTATTTATTATTTATATAATTAACATTTACTACCCACTTAGTGTTAAATTGTATTTAACTTTAGTTTTATAAACTAATGTATAATTACCATAATTTGACACATTTTCATAACTAGATAAATAAATAAAAATAAACTTATTTATTTAATTTAAATTTGAAACAAACATAATTCCACACTATTTTTTTGTTAAATAAATAAATAAATGGAATTTATTTAGACATTCAAATTAAACCCTAAATCGTTTATTTTAAAACTATTCATTTCAACTTTCATTTTATAAAACGTTTATTCAAGTACAAACCACAACCACCTACACGTTCCGTTATATAATGCAACACAAACCCTTTGTACACACTTTCATTGCAACCCTAGACTTGACTTTAGACTATTATACATGTTATTAATCTAGATTCATATATATTACACTCTAGGTTAACGTTATAAGTTACAAGGAACACCTTGCTACCTAGACACTTGTACTAGCAACATCTTTGATACAGGTGAGTATTACATAACCCCTTTTACTTTTTTACACTTTTTGAGGTGAAACATGAACTCTATACACACAATTGCTTACATTTACACAAACTACACAAACACAAATCCTCTTTACATTCATGTGTGCAATTTAAGCTTTATGTTTGAGTACTAGGTGTGTTAACTGTTTATGTGCAATTTATGTGCAATCATTAACTATTCAAGCCGACGGTTAACAATGATAGATCTATTGAGTCTGACAAACCCACCCAGATTGGGGTGATTGTTACCGACAACACAATTTGCATGCTAGTTACAAAGGTTTGATTGTACTTTAGTTACACAATAGTTGCTCCCCCATAAATGCCTTATTTTATCATGTTATGTAAGGATTTGATCATTTTCATCTATACACTATTTATGATTAAACCTGTGTATGCTCACCAACTTTTTAGTTAACCTTATTTTATTCATGTTTCAGGTGCTAATGTGTGATTTTGATCAAGACTTGCTACACATAAGTTTTAGACCTAGATAATTTTAATAAAGGATCATGTATTTCATTTTGTGTACTTGGTTTGATTTTATTTTGTCTTGGACATTTGCAATGAATTTGAACGATTAATATATTTCAATTTAGTCAACCTTGTGCTCATGAACAGTACATGTCCTGCCCCGACATTTCCGCCGTCAGTTGGGGTGTGACAGATTGGTATCAGAGCCTTGGTTATAGGGAACTAGGTTATTAGACACTCTTGACCTAGACTATAACCTTAGGACACCCATACAATGCCGTGCTACTACATGCTACATGATCTCTTCTTATGTGAATATTTCTACATGCTATCATTACACTGCGTGATACAATATTTACTGACTTATGTGTCACACTGCCTGAAAAGTTTTGTGCTATATTCATGCTATCCATTTGATCCATTTAAGTGCTATCCTAAGTTTTAACAAACACTTATACACACTTAGCTTTTCATGCACCCTTAAACTCACACATATAATGTCACCACCTCTTGTGATCTAAATCTAAACTATTGGGCCTAAAGCCCATTAATAATAAACTAGAAGCCCACTTACCCTCCAAGAAGAAGAAGCCCGCTGCAATAAATAAACCTCACTTTCGGACCTAAAAGCCCAGTCCACAACAATTCTCGTCCTAACCATGAGCCCAACAATAGTGTTATTAGTACATGATGGCTGGAAGAGTGTGTAGGCCCATGAGGAATTCTGGCCAAGGAAAGACAGGGTACTTAAGTGTGTCCTAGTGACCCACCCCTCTTTCCTGGGAATTCTCCTCAGGGATACACTACTTATAGGTCAAGTGTACTCCTAAAATACTATTGTGAAGACTCGGTGTTATGACTAGTCAAACTCTAAACCTATGAGAACTCTTATATTTGACACTCAGTATTTTATTATCGCTTACAACCTTTCCATTATTTTCCTGCTAGGCATGGACTCCTACTCTCCTCCCTCCCCGGTATACCGACCAGGAGCAGAATCTGATTGGGAAGAAGACACTGGGTCACCTGTGTCGGTCACCAACACCCCCAGCTGCTAGAACAAGATTTGATGTAAGGGCAGATTGGATTAGGAACACCGCCCCAAGACTTCGAACATCTGGATCACCCGCACCCAGGAACCCGTATTAGACACCCCATCTCCATAATCAGTACCACCCCCACTAAGAGACCCATATCTAATGCCCGACCCGTACCATCCTAACCCTTGGGTAAGGCATACCACGGCACCCACTAGTGTTATGGGAATTCCAACCAATGACATTCACCAATATGTAACGACCTCAGAATTTGAGAGGCAAAGGATGGAGAAGGGGGTAATGCATGACTTGCAAGGACAAAGAATGGATAGCCTAGCAAACCAATTAGGGTACCAAAAGGAGTTAATCTCCATCCTCAAAAAAGAAATACTGGAGCATCGCAAGGAGACAGCTAGAGCTGAAGCCAGATCGACTACCCGAATGACCATAGCAGTGCTCGTCTTGGTGATTATCTTCCTACTAGTGGGAAGCTACCAGAGACGTTAACATAAGTTATATTTGTGGTCTTTAAATTTTCAGTTTCAGAACCATTTCCCCTATGTTTTGAATAATGTTTACCATTTCAGCATTTAATAAATTTTATATTTTTCCAACTCTAAAGTTATTATTCATTGATTTAATTCGTTGAATGTGAATTTCATCCATCATATTTTCATCAAGACCCACCAAGTATCACCTTCTTCATTCAACACGATTTAGTACACTACCGGCAATCTCCTACGTAAACAAATCATTATATTAGATTTAAACAACCTCGTTATTTTCAAACCAAACATTTATCAAACTTTTAAAACATAAATATTTTCACTTTGCAAGGGAACTTAATACAACTTATTTAAAAAAAAATATCACTTCAAATTGACAAAAAAAGTATTAATATACAACTACTTGATTTGCCAATAATTTCTCTTAAAAATATTCTCCTTATAATAATTGAAAACTTAAAAACTTTTTCCTATAAACTGTCTATTTATTTAGATTATGTAACTCAATGGTTTCACTACTTTATATATCTACAACCAAGAACAATTTACCACTTCCTATTTTCAAACAAAGATCAGTATTTGTAAACACATTTCCCTGAATGTTTCCAGAACCTCCTCGTTATCTTTCACTTGCCGCTTCAAGAGACGACCCATTTCGCGTAAACGTTAACCATCCCTACAAACCTCAACGAGATTTAAAAAGCTAGAACCTAACTACTACATCCTACACGGACATAAACCAACACGCTGCTCCGTAACACCTGATCACATGCAAAACTCGTTAGAATATGTCACACACACAAAAAAAAATTTATAACTTACGTAAGCACGTTCACAAGATACACATCACGATCACATAATACATGAAACTAGTTTATTTACAAATCACAATTTACTAGATTGATCACATAACATATGAAACCAGTTTATTTGCAAAATACATGATACATAACGATTGTTTGTTTGATACATAACACTAGATTGACCACATTAAATATGAAACTGTAACATCCCAAAAATAAAACGACGGATATAATAACGGAATAAACGAACGAGACGTGTTGGGTCAGGTCGGATGGGCCGGCGGGCTGGAAGGGGAGCCTCCACTATATATAGCCAAGGTCTCCCTCATTTATCTCATTTGCAAGTTCTAGAGAGAGAAACCGTAGAGAGAGAAAGTTGGCGGATCGACCCGAGATTTGAGAAGTGTGTTGCTCCAGAGCTCGTGAGAAGAACCTCCGGATCAGAAACTCGATTCAGGTAACGATCGGACCTAAATCTGAGTTTTTTTGTTCGTTTTTGGGTTTTTCGGGTTTTGGGTGAAAAGGTAACGTTTTCACGGATAAAACTGAAAGATAAACATAGATTTGAGTTCCTTAATGGAAAACAAATGTTTTGAATGTAAACAGGTTCGGGATCTCGACGTGATCAGACCTGAATGCGAAAGTTAGGGTTTTGCGAAGAAACAGATCGTGCGTACTTATCAAGTACGCACGGAGCAGGTCCTGCATACTTATCAAGTACGTAGGAAGAGCGCACTACGTACTTATCAAGTACGCAGGAAGAGGGGCACTGCGTACTTGTTAAGTACGCAGGAAGAGAGCACTGCGTACTTATCAAGTACGCAGGAAGAGGATCCTGCGTACTTATCAAGTACGCAGGAAGCATGGCCTGCACACTTGCTAAGTGCGCAAGCATCAGGCGGATTAGGTAAAGTCGGTATGTTTAGAAGGTTAAACCGTTAGAGTCGGGATTTGGTTTGATGTGTATTTAACTAATCAATTCAGATCGGAAGTGACGTAGTGGGACCTTTGTTTAGGGGAACCCGGATTAGCTTATCAGGTGAATTCTAGAAGCCCTTTTTTAAATGTTTTAATAATTTTTTTGGGCTGGTGTGCATACGTAACGATGTGACTATTTTATAAAACGATGTTTATGAATGTTGTATGTGGCGTTTTATAAAATGATGTTTATGAATGATGTTTTGGAAGAAAGGGTTATGAAAGAAGTATTTATTAAATATTTTGCCAAAAGAAGTTTATGAAGTGTTTATTGTAAGGCCCCAAACCCGGGAGGCCTCACTTGTTAGATTTACTCATAACCGTAGTCATTGATTGAACTTTTAATTAAAAACATTCAAACATAGCGGAAGCATACATCATTCAATAACATAACATAGCAGCGGAAGTCTTAACATTAAACATAACATTTGTCTTAACATATATAAAAGTGGGATGCCAGTCTTGATGCCGGGTAACCATCACGCCTTCGCACGACCCTTCCTTTTGTCACCTGAAATGTATACTAAAAGTCAGCTAACGCTGGTGAGTTCTAGTTTTAAACTATTAAGTATGATCATTCTTTTCTTTATAAGTATACATAATAATATACATTCATAACTTTTGCTTTTCTTTCATCTTTCTTTTGTGATTACATATATATATATATATATGTATTCACTTTTTCTTTTCTTAACTTTCATGGGTCATACACTTAAGGGTGATCAACCCGTCATTTGTTTGCGAATGTCACAAAGACAAACGCCACGGTCCATCGTCATGGCCCGCCATTCTTACGACCGTCCGGCACTGGTGTCCGTCCGTAATTTTATTCTTACAACCGTCCGGCAACTTGTGTCCGTCCGTCATGACTTACAATTGTCCTACCGTCGTAGGCTGTAATTCGCCCGTCTACCCGAAGGTATCCGTTTCCCATATGACTATTATTTATGCAACCGTTCTACTATTCATAATATGCCATTTGCTTCGACCGTCCATTAATGGCTTTCGTACGTCCTACCTGAAGGAACGTATTTGTCCCGGTTACAAAATAGTCACGTGGTCGTCCGTCTACCGAAGTAGCCGTTATCATCGAAACGTCCATAACCTTTTTCTTAAACTTGGCAAGCAATATATACATGGATATAAAGCAAGATTTCATTCTTACACTTTGTGTTATTCTTTCATTCATTCTATATAATCATACGATTCATTCTTTGTGCATAATTCATTTTCGTATATATATATATATATATATATATAAAATATATATTAGTATATCACGTATGATCACATTAGCATTCATATCATTTATTCATTTAGTGTATACATTTCAGCCCCAAAACATTTTATAAGGTTTGCACATAACATAGAAGGGGACACATAGAACTCACCTGATGAGTAGTTTCTGAGATACACTTAGCTGGTTACTGAGCGTCACTAATGTCACTCACAATCTGTATAATAAAGTCATACACCTAAGGTAGTGCTCCTAGATGACACTAGACATTACTATGCTTGAACCTAGTAGTTTCGATGTATTTGCTTATATCGAAACTTGGTAGTTTTGATAGGTTGCTTATGTCGAAACTTGGTAGTTTCGAGTTATAGGTTCATATCGAAACTATGGTAGTTTCGGTAAGTAACTTATGTATTATCTTAGCTTCGGATCGTGGGCATATCGAAACTAGGTAGTTTCGATGGGTCTGTATATACATATCGAAACTATGGTAGTTTCGATGGGTCTGTATATATATATCGAAACTAAGTAGTTTTAATGGGTCTGTATATATATCGAAACTAAGTAGTTTCGATGGATTCACCTACATCGAAACTAATAGTTTCGATGAATCAGTCTTCTTCCCCAAAAACTTGAAGGTTCTGCATGCGAATCTGATCGTGTCGATATCTAAATTTTCTTTGGTCAATGCATTCGGTTTTCATTCTAGATGCTATACCTAAGCTCATTTTCAAGTTTCATCTGTAAAATCATCATCTATTGGGCTAAAACCGAAAATCCTAAAAAAATCATAAAAACTTAGATTATGATCAAACGCTTACCTGGATTGGATTTCTGATTCGGAGGAGATGATCACGAGCACAGCAGCAACGTTCTCCTGAATTCCCGAGTCGATCCGTCAACTTTCTCTCTCTAGACCCGAGCTCTCCTTTCTCTCTCTAGAAGTTGCGTGAGTGGGGAATGAGTAGAGAAGAGGGCTGCCCTGCCTCTTATATACTTGGGCTTCCCTCGGCCCATTGAGGCCTAGCCCAAGCCCGCTCCCTTTTGTTTAAATATTCCGACTAAATCACCGGTCTCGCTATATTTATTCGTTTTATTATTTTTGGGATGTTACAAGTCTACCCTCCTTAGAAAGGTTTCGACCTCGAAACCTGCTAATCGTTAAACATCTAGGGATATAGTCCTCTCATTTCGTCTTCTTTTTCCCAAGTAGCTTCTGAACCCTTTCTGTGTTTCCATTGTACTTTTACTAGTGGGATTGACTTATTGCGTAGTCGTTTCTCAGCTCGGTCAAGAATGGCTATTGGTTCCTCTACATAATTTAGACTGTTATCCACTTCGATCTCGTCGTAAGGTATGTGAGCTGTGTCATCAGCTAGGCACTTGTGTAAGTGCGACACGTGGAACGTAGGGTGTATTCCACTAAGCTCAACGGGTAGGTCGAGTCTGTAAGCAACTTGACCCACTCTCGCTAAAATCTTGAAAGGTCCGACAAACCTTGGACTTAGTTTGCCACGTTTTCTGAATCGGATGATTCCTTTCCATGGCGATACCTTCAACAGTACCATGTCCCCTACTTGAAACTCCAATTCCCTCCTTCTCTTATCCGCGTACGATTTCTGTTTGTCCTTCGCGGCTTTCATTCGAGCTTTGATTTGATCAAATTTCTCAGAAGTAGCTTTGACCACTTCGAGGCTTGCAAAGTCCTTCTGCCCAATTTCCCCCCAACACACCGGGGTCCTACATCTCCTTCTATACAACATTTCAAATGGCGGCATGCCAATCGTTGAATGATAGCTATTGTTATATGAAAATTCTGCCAATGGTAGATGGCTGTCCCAGCTCCCATCGAAGTCAATGATACAAGCTCGGAGCATGTCTTCTAAGGTCTGGATTGTCCTTTAAGATTGACCATCGGTTTGAGGGCGGTAAGCTGTGCTGATGTTCAATCTAGTGCCCATCGCTTCATTGAATTTCTTCCAAAAACTTGACGTGAATCTAGTATCCGTGTCGGACACAATCGACAGCGGCATACCATGTCTGCTCATAATTTCCTTGATAAATATTTCTGCTAGCTTTTCAGAAGAAGAAGTTTCACGTATTGGCAAAAAGTGAGCACTCTTTGTCAAGCGGTCGACGATCACCCAAATGGTATCATTGCCTTTAGCTGTTCGCGGTAGCTTGGTAATGAAGTCCATTGCGATCTCCACCCACTTCCATTTCGGTATTGGTAGAGGTTGCATTTTACCGCATGGTTTATGATGCTCGGCTTTAACTAGTGAACACGTTAGGCACTTGTTCACGTACTCGGTCACATCATTCTTCATGTCGGGCC
Organism: Smallanthus sonchifolius; assembly: GCA_023525975.1. Classification (NCBI taxonomy): domain Eukaryota; kingdom Viridiplantae; phylum Streptophyta; class Magnoliopsida; order Asterales; family Asteraceae; genus Smallanthus; species Smallanthus sonchifolius. The sequence goes on from CM042045.1 coordinate 35,539,716, forward strand.
ACCAGTACTCTTTCTTCAAGTCTTGATACATTTTGTTTATCCCAGGGTGGATGGAATAGCGAGACTTATGGGCCTCCTCGAGTATTTTGGCTCTAAGCTCGCCAATCTTAGGTATCCACATCCGGCCAAACCTAGTTCGTACACCATGTGCATTTGCATCTAAATTCCCTTGTTATCCTACTATTCTTTCCTGTTTTATATTTCTTTCTGATAGTGCTTCATCTTGAGCCTTTGATATTTCACTCATAAAATCTGGCGTTATAATCAGCTGACACGCTTTGATCCGGATAGGTGTCGATTTTTCCTTTCTACTTAAAGCGTCAGCCACCATGTTTGCCTTGCCTGGATGGTACAATATCTAACAGTCATAGTCCTTCAGTAGCTCTAACCACCTCCTTTGTCTCATGTTTAATTCCTTTGGCTCGAAAAAGTACTTCAGGCTTTTGTGATCGGAGTAAATGGTGCATTTGACTCCATACAGATAGTGCGTCCATATATTCAACGCGAAAACTACTGCTGCTAACTCTAGATCATGTGTTGGGTAGTTAGCCTCGTGAATCTTTAGTTGCCGTGAGGCGTAAGCAATTACCTTTCCTCGTTGCATAAGTACGCACCCCAAACCCTGCCCCGAAGCGTCAGAATAGACTACCAAGTCTTCATTTCCCTCATGTAGAGTCAAGACTGGAGCTTGGGTTAATCGTGCCTTAAGTTCTTCAAATGCGTTGTTTTGGGTTTGACCCCATTCATACTTCACTTCCTTCCGTGTCAACTTAGTTAGTGCCAAGGCTATTCTTGAAAAATCTTGAATGAACCTTCAATAGTAGCCTGCCAATCCCAGAAAACTTCATATATATGTTGGTGTCTTTGGGACATTCCATTCCTTTACTGTCTTAATCTTTGCAGGATCCACCATAATGCCATTTGGGTTTATTACATGACCTAGGAATTGGACTTCCCTAAGCCAGAACGCGCATTTGGAGAATTTTGCGTACAACTTTTCCTGGTTTAGCACCTCCAGAACCTCCCTTAGGTGACAGTGGTGATCACCCTCGCTTTTCGAATATACCAGTATGTCGTCTATAAAAACTATCACTGATCGATCCAACATTGGTCGACATACTCTATTCATCAAATCCATGAACGCTGCTGGTTCGTTAGTCAATCCGAAGGACATCACGAGAAACTCATAATGCCCATAACGCGTGCGAAACGCGGTCTTTGGTACGTCTTCCTCTCTTACTTTCAACTGATGGTAACCCGACCTAAGATCGATCTTTGAGAACCAACTCGCACCTTGCAGTTGATAAAAAAAGGTCATCTATTCTAGGCAGTGGGTATTTGTTCTTTACTGTCCTCTTGTTCAGTTCACGGTAGTCAATGCACATGCGCATGCTGCCGTCTTTCTTCTTTAGGAAATGTACCGGAGCGCCCCATGGTGAAATGCTCGGTCTAATAAATCCTTTTTCTGTTAATTCATGTAGTTGAGACATCAATTCTTTCATTTCTGTCGGAGCCAATCGGTAGGGGGCTTTGGCAACGGGCTCAGCTCCTGGCAGTAAGTCAATCTGAAATTCTATTTCCCGATCAGGTGGCAACCCAGGTAGATCCTCAGGGAATACTTCCGGAAAGTTGCACACCACGGGTACATTCTTGAGTGCTTTCATTTTCATTCTATCGTCAATAACATACGCCAGATAAGCTTCGCAACCGCGCCTCATGTAACTTTCGGCCTTGATCATCGAAATGACGTTTGGCATTATGCAACTCCAATCCCCATAAACCGTAATTGGACTTCCGCTAGGAGCTTTGAGGTGTATCCTCTTACGTTTACATATGATTGGAGCTTCGTTGGCAGCTAACCAATCCATACCCAATACTATATCGAATCCTCCTAAGGTGAGAAGGAATAATCTAGAAGAAAACTTATGGCCCTCTATTTCTATGATACAATCCTCTGTTACTTGAAACACTGTCGAATTTTTACCCACGACAGTTTGTACGCTAAAGGCCTTTACTATGGTGTTGATAGTGCAATCCAGTTTACGACTAAATGCATTTGATATGAAGTTTTTACTAGCACCAGAGTCAAATAAAATAGTAGCATGTTCGTTATTAACTAGGAACATACCTGACACAACATCAGGGTTTCCCCTTGCTTCCTCCTCAGTCAGGGCGTAGGCTCGTGTCCTAGCCCTTGGCTGTCCTTGTTCCTTTTTTTTTCAAACCAGATTGTCTGGTTTTTCTGCAACTCTTGGTCAGATGTCCAAATTGTCCACAACTTTGACATTTAGTGTCTCTCAAACAGTCGCGAGAATAGTATCCCACCTTCCCACACCAATAACATGTGGTGGTGCCGACTCGACACTCGCCAAGATGTTGCCTTCAATATTTCTTGCAAGTTTCATACCCTTCCGACCTTGGTTTCTTAATTTCGGTTGTTACATTCCTTCTTCCGGTGCCTCTAGACGGGTTCTCCCATTTTCTATTTTGGGTCTCTGTTGGTGGGTCCTCATTGGCATAATCGTCGTAAACGATTCCGCTCAGATTCACTACCAACTCGAAGTTCGATGGTAGATTAGCTTTCACATGAACACGGACCCTTTGAGGTAGGCCCTTCACATAATACTTAATCATTCGTTCTTGTTCCTAGTTTCTGATAGTTATAAGGGAATACATCAATGCCATTCCTTCAGATCATAGTTTGGAACAGTACGAGGTAGGTAAATTTTTAATTACAGTGACCGGTTTGTGATTACTAATTTACATTGCTTTTCGGGTTCAAAACTCTTCAAATCGGTTGTGACATTGACATCTATTAGTTCTAAGTTAAGGTATCTATTCTTATCCAAGTGTATTAACTCAAGTACTTACTTACCGTGCTGGCGTTGGCGTTGGCGTTGGTTACCCATACTGACATCCGTGCATTGGTCCCATAATCAGTTTGAGTCCAGACATTTAGGGATGTCTGTATCTCTCAAACTATTGCTCTGATACCAACTTGTAAGGCCCCAAACCCGGGAGGCCTAACTTGTTGGATTTACTCAAAAACGTAGTCATTGATCACTGAACTTTTAATTAAAAACATTCAAACACAGCGAAAGCATACATCATTCAATAACATAACATAGCAGCGGAAGTCTTAACATTAAACATAACATTTGTCTTAACATATATAAAAGTCGGATGTCAGTCTTGATGCCGGGTAACCATCACGCCTTCGCACGACCCTTCCTTTTGTCACCTGAAATGTATACTAAAAGTCAGCTAATGCTGGTGCGTTCTAGTTTTAAACTATTAAGTATGATCATTCTTTTCTTTATAAGTATACATAATTATATACATTCATAACTTTTGCTTTTCTTTCATCTTTCTTTTGTGATTACATATATATATATGTATTCACATTTTCTTTTCTTAACTTTCATGGGTCATACACTTAAGGGTGATCAACCCGTCATTTGTTTGCAAATGTCACAAAGACAAACGCCATGGTCCATCGTCATGGCCCGCCATTCGTACAACCGTCCGGCACTGGTGTCCGTCCGTAATTTTATTCTTACAACCGTCCGGCAACTTGTGTCCGTCCGTCATGACTTACAACCATCCTACCGTCGTAGGCTGTAATTCGCCCGTCTACCCGAAGGTATCCGTTTCCCATATGACTATTATTTATGCAACCGTTATACTATTCATAATATGCCATTTGCTTCGACCGTCCATTAATGGATTTCATACGTCCTACCTGATGAAGGAACGTATTTGTCCCGGTTACAAAATAGTCACGTGGTCGTCCGTCTACCGAAGTAGCCGTTATCATCGAAGCGTCCATAACCTTTTTCTTATACTTGGCAAGCAATATATACATGGATATAAAGCAAGATTTCATTCTTACACTTTGTGTTATTCTTTCATTCATTCTATATAATCAAACGATTCATTCTTTGTGCATAATTCATTTTCATATATATATATATAAAATATATATTAGTATATCACGTATGATCACATTAGCATTCATATCATTTATTCATTTAGTGTATACATTTCAGCCCCAAAACATTTAATAAGGTTTGCACATAACATAGAAGGGGGCACATAGAACTCACCTGATGGGTAGTTTCTGAGATACACTTAGCTGGTTACTGAGCGTCACTAATGTCACTCACAATCTGTATAATAAAGTCATACACGTAAGGTAGTGCTCCTAGATGACACTAGACATTACTATGCTTGAACCTAGTAGTTCGATGTATTTGCTTATATCGAAACTTGGTAGTTTCGATAGGTTGCTTATGTCGAAACTTGGTAGTTTCGAGTCATGGGTTCATATCGAAACTATGGTAGTTTCGGTAAGTAACTTATGTATTATCTTAGCTTCGAATCGTGGGCATATCGAAACTAGGTTGTTTCGATGGGTCTGTATATATATATCGAAACTATGGTAGTTTCGATGGGTCTGTATATATATCTAAACTAAGTAGTTTTGATGGGTCTGTATATATATCGAAACTAAGTAGTTTCGATGGATTCACCTACGTCGAAACTAGTAGTTTCTTTGAATCAGTCTTCTTCCCCAAAAACCCAAAGGTCGATATCTAAATTTTCTTTGATCAATGCGTTCGGTTTTCATTCTAGATACAATACCTAAGCTCATTTTCAAGTTTCATCCGTAAAATCATCATCTATTGGGCTAAAACCGAAAATCCTAAAAAATCATAAAAACTCAGATTATGATCGAACGCTTACCTGGATTGGATTTCTGATTCGGAGGATATGATCACGAGCACAGCAGCAACGTTCTCCTGAATTCCCGAGTCGATTCGTCAACTTTCTCTCTCTAGACCTGAGCTCTCCTTTCTCTCTCTAGAAGTTGCGTGAGTGGGGAGAAGAGGGCTGCCCTGCCTCTTATATACCTGGGCTTCCCTCGGCCCATTGAAGCCGAGCCCAAGCCCGCTCCCTTTTGTTTAAATACTCCGACTAAATCACCGGTCTCGCTATATTTATTCGTTTTATTATTTTTGGGATGTTACATTTATGAATGAATGAATATTTTTAATAAAACGTATGAATGCTTTAACTGAAGTTTTGAAGTAAAAGAAGTGAAGGTTTACGAAAGTCACAAACGAACGAATCTGCCAATATTCCTTAGGGAATGAAGGTTAAGGGTATGGGAAGTATGTTATGGGCCTTTACGTTTTAGGGGCCTCTGTGGCTGGCCAACTGTTGTACAACTGGGGCGATGACGGTCGTCAAGGGGATTATCGTGATCCTTGAAGTTTGGTACGATTTACCTTACGGGGTAGTCGTGCTTGAAGTTTGGTACTTGCGCCTTACGGGTCGCAGTGCTTGAAGTTTGGTACGTGTCATCCTTGTGAAGCCGTGCTTGAAGTAGTGTTGAATAATCTAAGTATCGGGCCCTAGGAGTTCTTCACCCGAAGGACAGTACGGTGATTGATGCGCAGTGGTGGTGATCTTTAGGTTATTCAGCCAGTATGTGACGTTTGGATTTGACGGTTACGAGAAGGCGCATATTCGATATGTTCGTTGACTTATGTTTAAGAAGTGTTATGTTTTGTTATTGCATTATTTTACGTACGCCTTTTATTAAATGAAGTGTGAAGTTATGTTTTTGGCAAATTATTTGAAGTTAAAGTTTTATGTTAAAACTAGAACTCACCAGCGTAGATGACTTTTTAGTATGCACATTCAGGTTAAGGCAGGTATGGATGATGGACGGTGATGCTTGGCAAGTGTGAAGAGTTACCCGGTTGATCATGAAGACTGGCATCCCGTTAAGATTAGATTATGTTTTGTTTATGTAATAGACTATGTTACGCTTCCGTTTGTTAAACAATGTAATGGCTATGTTTTATTGAAGTATTTTCCGCTGCGTTATTTGATATTCAAGTTTAAGAACTGTTTGGGAATGAGTAAATCCAACAAGTGAGGCCTCCCGGGTTTGGGGCCTTACAAGTTGGTATCAGAGCAATAGTTTGAGAGATTCGGACACTCCCAGTGTCTGAACTTAAACTGTGAATGGGACCGAAAGCGGAAGCCAGTACGGGTAACTCGAGCCACAACATCAGGTATGAAGGTAGTATATATTTACATGTATAGTATGCCTTAGAAAGGGTTAGTTAAGGACTTGTGTTCTGATGAAATCACAAAACACAGCCACAAATTTAAAACGTAAATGAAGTAATCTTTTATCAAACGAAAGTTTTATTGGTGATGCATTCGTTTTTATCAGTGATCTGATTGGTGTAGAGATACAAAATAATTCGAGACTTAAATATAAAAAGACGTAAACGACCATGTATTCGAGGCGAGGAAAGAGACAAAAAGCCAAAAGCATTAGAAAACTGTACTACCAGTTTATACCAGTGTTTTGAAACCCGGACTGGACTGACCGGTCGTACCGGGAACTGGAGGCCTGTCCATTTTTTCTTATCTCTTTTAATTCTCTTGAATTCGTATTTCGTAGCTACTTGTTAGTTTAAGATTATTGGAATTGACTTGTTGGTGGTTTTTAAAGGATTAATGATTGTTTGAATTGATTTATTTTTATAATATTTATGACGTGATCTGGTTCTTAAATACGGTCCAATTATTAGACTGGATCCAAGTCTGGTCCGGTCCTAAAAACATTGATTTATACCATTATTTGATTTTCATGACATTTTTGGTGGTGTTGACTTGAATTGAATTGTAAAACGAGGTCCAATAATAAAATAGGATTTTTGGGTAAATTATAAACCGTTAGGACCTTTCTTCCCATGGCGCCAGACACGGAACAAGATTCGACCATCTTTATCAATTCTCCCCATTTCCTAACATCTCGATCAACAGCCTTAATTCAATAATCAAAGAACGATGAACACAAAGGGTGTTAGGATTCAACAACACGACCCAGAAGTTGATTTTTTGGCATCAAAAGGGTGTTAGGTTAGGATATCTGGTTTAAAATATGGTTGGTGATTTGGACTTTTCTGTTGCATCAATGATCAAAGATGTTCTTATGGAGCATGGCCCTCAATTGTCCGATGTCCATACCATATCCAAGAGTGATGCCAAAATATGTACGTTTCTTATTCCTTTCATCATGCATGGATCTTTTTTACAAAAAAACAACGGTCATTGTACATTGTGTATCTTCATTCTCAGCCACAAAAAGAAATGAAGCTAAGAAAGTTTGCTGGTGTGGTGGCTGCAAAAGATCTGCCCGCTGAGCCTTCCAAACAAAACTTTCAAATGGGATTAAGAAGCGGCTTATCCTTTGCAGTGCTCTTAATAAGTCTGAACCCGATTCTATTCCTAAAGTAACCTCTTTCTCCACCTACTGATTTCTAAAGATCATCCATTCACAAAGGTATTGAATTATGTATGTTGCTTTATCCTCAGCTTGTTGGAACGCCCGCCGATTCTGTTACTATACCTGATGGACCACCCCTATCGGCTTCCCCGTATTATGAAAACGTAAGAAGTTTACTATTAGAAATAGAAGCAAGGGGACTTCCAACTTTTGAATGTGCTGATTTAGAACAGGTAAAAAGTTATCTAGAGTCATTTGCAGATGCTGTTTTATTTACGCCGTTAATTAACATGCGGGGGGGGGGGGGTTATCTAGAGTTGTGAAATGTGTACTAGCCTTGAAAGCGTATAGTGAATGGAAAAAGGCGGGTGGAAATGGGACGTTTAGGTATGTAGGGAACCGAAAACCCTCTTCAAAAAGGAAACAAATGGTTTGCAAATCATTGGATATGCACACATGTCGTAACCTATGGAAACAGTCTAAAGATAAGGCTCATGCGTTTTAGTTTTTGTTTAGAAAACTATGCAACCGTGTCATAATCAAGTGATTCTTGCACTTGTTAGCCTCTTCAAGTGCGCGTTCGTGGTCATCTTTTGGATCACAAGCCACAAGATATTCCTATGGTATGTTACGTGTATCGTGCTGAATTGCCCATAAGGCGTTCTATTTATTACAATCGTTTCACAAGCTCAACAAAGTATTCGTGTCACCAATTATTCTACCCTTGTGCCGCAGATTGTGGAGATTGTGCTAACCAAACTCATAGAAGACTTTGAACGAAAATTAGCCATCCACAAAGAACAGATGAAGGTATATACCATTGACAATGAACAAGAGTCCTGCTTAAAACCTTATACAAGTCTTTATTAAAATAGATTATCATTTTAAATATCTAATTTCATAATCTTATGTATGATATTAAGAATTTATATTTGTTTTAACAGCTTGCAGCTAAAACAAAACCTGTCAATAAGATCGAATTAAACATGAAAATGGCTCCTCCTGAAGAAGTAAAGGTATAGTTGTGAGTAGCATCCGATTTCTGGATAACTTATAGTACTTTCATTCACATTTTCTGATTCACCATATGGCAGCAATCCCCTAGGAAAATATTTAAAGAGTTGGAATCCAAATCAAGAGAACCGTTCAAGAAGGAGGAGTTCATAAAGGTATGGCTATGACTAAGCTCCGAGTTCTGTCAACATATCGTAAAATGCGTGGGTCGGGTAACAGGTCAAAATGGGTGTTTTGGAGGGTACGTGTTTTTTTGGGAAAGGGCATTGCCCTGATAAACTTTTATTACTGAAAAAAGAGGTCAAAATGGGTGTTTTGGAGGGTACCTGTTGCTTTTTGGTTGAGCCGAAAATGTTTTATTTATAAGTAACTAGGTTAGAAACCCGTATTTTACACTGGTTGAATAAAATAAAATATTAATAAGTAGTAATTAAGATTAATGAATTATAAAAGAAATATTAAATAGTAATAAAGATTTAAGAATTAATAAAGGAAATATTAAATAGTTTGTAAAGAAATATTAAATAGTTAGTACTTAGTAATGAACAAAAAATAAGTGGGAAAAATAATCTTGATCTCACAGAATCGTGACACGTGGTGCAACTAGTTACTTATTTCTTAGGTATAGATTAGTGTGTCAAATATGATTACAAACGTTATACTATTTGAGTAATAAAAAAAAATTTGATACCCTTTGAGTGACTTTTAGTTTGACCCATTTGACACGTTTCCTTTTAAGCATTTTATTTTTTTCATTTTACTATTTAACATGTTAGAGATAAAATATTTAATTTACATCCATGATAGTCATCCACTAATGTGATAAATAATGAGAAGGAAGAAGGAAATGAAGAAAAAAAGGTACGATTAACTAAGTTCCAATTTCTGTATAACTAAAAGCGTTTTCAGGCTCAATTACTGATTTAACAATATTTTGATTTGATTCACCTGTATGGAAGTCCTTTAGCAGCATAATGAATGAAATGAGAAAGAAAGCAAGCGGGGATGCAAAAAAACCTTCTAGAGATATAATCAAGAAGATCGAAATGAATGTAACATCAGATACGATGAAGTCCACTAGTGATATAAACAACAAGATTGAAAAGAATGTAACCGCAGATACCATGATGCCTGATAGTGATATAACCAACGCAATAAAAAAGAATGTGACCACAAATACCATGAAGCTCGATAGTGATATAAACAACGCTATAAAAAAGAATGTCGCCACCGATACCATGAAGTCCACTAGTGATGTAAATAACAAGATGGTAGAGAAACTAACCAAAGAAGCCATGATTCCATGACTTGTGATGTAAATAAAGCAGTAAAGGAGAATGCAACCATGGATTCCACTAGGGATGATGTAAATGATGAGATGAAAGATGATGATGATCTAGATGATGATGATGATCTAAATTATGAGATCGAAGAGGATACGGCCATGGATTCCATAACGGATGATGTAGATGATGAGATGGAAGAGGGTACAACTGTTAGTGATGATGATGAGGATGAGGAGGAAGATGAAGTACCCGCAGATGGTGAAGATTACAATAGTTGTATATTTGATGAGCTGGAAAAGAAGAAAAAAATGGAAAGAAAGATTGAACAAAAGAAGAAAGAGATTGAAAAAATAAAAGAACAACATAAGAAGAAAGAGATGGAAAGAGAAATAGAAATGGAAAAGAAGAGAGAGATTAGAAAGCAGAGAGAGATGGAAAGGAAGAAAGAGATGGAAAAGAAAGCAGCTGAAGATGCGAACGAAGAAAAATACTACAATTAGGTCAACAGTGAACGTGAAAGATTAACGCGCAGTAATATAAAGCAGCAAAAGATGGTTGAACACCAACATAAAGAGTTACAAGTATAATCTCCACCATATCAAAATAATGTTTTATCTATTTACTGGAATTCTTGATAAAGATTTTGATATCAAACAGGCATTGAGAAATACCTTTTCTACCGCAAAAGCGGATATAAAGTTACTAAGAACAAATTATCAAGAGGAAATCAATAATTTAGGTACAATCTTAACATTTTGTTCAAATCCAATAATTGTAGAGGTGGAGTTTTTTGACCTGTTTACTTATAAGTGAGTCGATTTGAGTTGTGTTCTATCTCAAATATTTAAAAGTTTAGCTAAAGAGGCTTGAGACCAGCCCTAAGTATATTTTTTGTATGCCTTTCCTAAATCTTGTTATTGAAAGATTTAGGTTACTTTTGTTATTATTAATTATTTATATAAAAATGGGCAAAAAGTGTTTGCGGAGATAACTCAATCCAAACGAATCATTTGACCATACACTAAAAATGACCCATCAACCCACCCCACCCATTGGGCTCAATATTTTTGGGGCCTGAAGCAGATTCTAAAATCAGGTCCCTTTTCATAAAAAAAACATATTTTTCTACTTACGTGGGAATTGTCACACACATTTTTTGTATATCAATTCTAAAAGGCACACAATCGCACGTGTTAGAGTTAGAGTGAGCTTTAGTGAATAGAACCTTTCCAGGTATACTGATTCTTTGCTATCCTTGTCAAAACCTGAAAATTAAACAAAATTAAACCTTAAAAATTGACGGCTCCTTAAATATGGGGCCCCATGCTACAACTTATCTATTTGTACAATCAAGCTGCCCCTATCAACCATCTTGCCACCACCATTGATAACATGATTGTTTTTGTTGAAATCTTGACTATCCGGAAATAAACAAGAACATGTTGATTTATGATCTAGTGCAAGCAGCTTCAGGGTACCGTAAAGTGGTCGAAGAAAATCGAAAGTTATATAATCTAGTGCAGGACCTAAAAGGAAGTATCAGGGTGTACTGCAGAGTGAGACCCGCGTTTGGAACCGTAAAAAAACCAAGTTGTGTGGATTGCCTTGATGAGGGAACTAGGGCAGTCATCACACCTGGAAAAGGTGGAAAAGACACATGCAAAAATTTCACTTTTAATAGAGTTTTTTGTCCATCTGCAACTCAGTGTAGGTCACTAATGTCTCCAAAGAAAATCTTTGATTTCTTTTCCTATCTTTTCTCTTTCTTTATATATGTTTTATGGTTCCATGTTGTTCTTGTAGCTTTGGTATACGTAGACACCCAACCATTGATCCGTTCTATCCTTGATGGATACAATGTTTGCATATTTGCATATGGTCAAACAGGATCTGGGAAAACTTTCACAATGGTAACAAGTTCACTACAAGTGGGATGAAAATAATACGCATTCTTTCTCGTTAAACTCTATATGGTAACCGTGCCTTTTTTACAGACTGGACCTGATGCCTTTTCAGAAGAAACCATGGGAGTAAATTACAGGTTAATAAATGATTTGTTCGTAATCCAACAGTAGAGGAGGGGCATGATCAACTATGAAGTTTGTGTTCAGATGCTTGAAATTTACAATGAAATGGTCTGGGATCTCCTTAGTGCAGATGGTGCTAGCAAGAAATATCCTTTTTATGGTTATAGTTGTTTGTTTGATATTCACTTATCACTAAGCATTGTCTAGATTTTGTGTTCTTAACCATTGATCACATTAGAAATATGACTGGGTACACAAGACGGAATAAATGTACCAGACACATCTCTTATACCCATTTCAAAAACATAAGATGTTATACGTTTAATGAACCTAGGTCACAAAAACCGTGTTGTAGGTTCTACTGCAATAAACCAACGTAGTAGTCGTTCTCACAGGTGCCCCTCATCCTCATTCTTATACTCTTTTCGGTTATTTAAAATTAAATACCACGTATAATACAATAGTGGTTTGATTATCTCCATCTTAATTTTATCACGTTTACTTCAAATTAGATGTAACTTGTTGCGGCGCAACTTGTTGTCCGTTTACCTGCCACTTTATTGTAATCGTCCTTCTTTTCATTATGAATATTTTTAAATTAGATGTAAAAAAAACTTCAAACCTGTCACTTAGAAAAATTTAAAAGGGAAACAGGTTGAAAGTCTCCTAAAATATATTTTTAGATTATTATTATTATTGTAATCACAATTAACACATTTTCTATTTATAAACATGGACAAAAGTGTTTGCTAAATTTTCAAGTGTTTTCTGGTTTAGTGACTTTTGATTATTTGAACAATGATCAGAGGTGATGCGTATTATATTATTGTAGTTGCCTTATGGTTCACGTTAGTGGCAAAGACATGACAACCGGTTCAACAGTTAGAGGTTGTATGCATCTGCTTGATCTTGCTGGAAGTGAAAGAGCTGACAAAACAGAGGCTACAGGTGATAAATTAAAGGAAGCAACATTCATAAATAAATCACTTTCTGCTTTAGGAGACATTATCGCGTCTCTTTCCCAAAAAAGCACACATGTTCCTTATAGGAACAATAAGCTCACTCTCTTGCTCCAAGATGCTCTTGGTAACTCCTTTTCCTAAATATTATATATATATATATATATATATTCTTTTAAATTTATTTTACTAAGCTTGTGATTGTCAATTTACTAGGAGGGCAGGACAAGACAATTATGTTTATCCATGTAAGTCCTGATCCGGATACAGTTGGAGAAACAATTAGCACGCTTAAATTTGCTGAAAGAGTGTCTACATTTGGGCTTGGGGCTGCTAAATCTACCAAAGATGACACGGATCTGAAGCAGTTGAAAGAACATGTCGCTTTTCTTAAGGCAGCGTTAGCGAAAGATGGAGGAGATATACAAGATGGTAATACAGAGGCATGTGATGGTGGGGATGATGAAGATGATGTTGGGAGTGAGTGCTCTGAGGCTGAGTCACAGCCACAGAAAGCTGCTAATGGTGGTGCAGCATCAAATGCCAAGAAGCCTAGTCAAGCACCAGGAAAGAGTTTACTAAGCAAGTAAGACATGTTGATCACTAGCTAGTGTGTGTGTCATTCAATTAAATTACATACATGCAAAATGGTCTGATGGGGTAATTGTACAAAACGGGTTTAGGTTGGGTTGAGCCGCAAACATTTTAATGTCCTTTCTTTATAAACAGTTAATTGTTTTAACCTTCAAGGGGTGGTGCACTGCACCTCTGGCAAAGATCTCAGGTTCGAATCTTGATTCAACTGGTTTCTTGCCATAACCTCTTGAAGGTTACCTGCCCAACACATGTTGCAATTTGCATGATCTTGGTGGTTGCAGTGTATTGATGGGTCCTTTGAGTTTTCCGGTAACGGATTCTCGTGGTTACCAAAAGAAAAAGAAAAAAAAAGTTAATGTGTTGAGTATGCTTCCAAATATTGTGTTATGACAAAATTAAACTACTTTTTAAATAAAAGAATTTAGGAGACCATAAACGGTGAAAATACACTTTGGATGGCTTTCAACCCATTCAACATGTTTCTCTTTTAGTTGGGACATTTGACCCGTTATGGATAAACCATAACCCAAATCAACCCACTCATAAGTTTTAACATATCCTAAATCGTTTTAACATGAATTTCACTTGTTATAAAGTTTAACACACTCAAAACATTTTTAAATCTTTTTCTATGTGAAGGGAAAGAATACAGCTTACCTCACAATATTTGTGCCATAACAGGGCTAGTCTAGCAGCATCACCGGCAAAGAAAGCTGTTGGCGGTAGTGCTTCAGCTACAAAGACCGAAAAGACATCTGTTGCTGATAGTAAAAAGAAAACCGGGAAGTAAGTTATTTTTTTTCTTTCTATTTGATGGTGGGTGCAGTTTCTGCCAAGGAAGAAATTACTTTATTCCATTTTTCTCTTCAAGTCCTTGTAAAATTTCACATGAGGGACATGAAAAGAGAGATGAGGGATATTTTTGGAATTTTACATGAGTGATGGGTCATTAGTTTTTGTTATTCATAGAGAAAATGGAAGTGAATTAATAGATAGAGTTATTGATTCTGTAACGTGGTGAAACTGAGAATCACTTTGATGAATAGGTAAGTTGATTCTATCAACAGGGTTGGATCATGTTTCTTACATTCTCATCACTTTGTTTACTTTATTTCAAATAAAATTAAACATATGAGAATGTGAATTCTCCTGTACAATAACAAATAAACATTCAACTGATCACATAATCAACGAATTAGGTGTTTACAAAGATACAGCCATACAAGGAAAATATTTGTCAGGATTATGATAACACGACATATAGTTCTAGAATTGAACTAGATCATGGTAATATAGCAGTTCCCATTTCATGACTTCAAGTTGTGGAAAGAAAATTTAGGGTGGCAACCATTCTTATTGATTTTGGATAAAAAAAATTACATATGGATTAATTTGGGTCTAGTTAAATTATACAATGATTAAAACATGTCATTCTTATATTGCTAATTTAAAACGGGTCCATATGGGTCAATACCACTCACGACCATTATTTGTCGCCCCTACCTCTGTGTCGTGGTCGTCTCCACCGCCGCCCAACCCTAACACCACCACCGCCTCCTCCTCTTTCACCATTCTCACCATTACCCTAAAAACGGGTCGATATGGGTACAAGAAGTCGACGATCAGATGTCAAAAGCAGTAGATGTTGGTTTTAACCCTAATTGATCTTGTGTATGTCAAGATGATGAGTCCTTGTTGGATTAGATATGAAAGCTTGAAAATCTTGTTAATAATTGATCATATCCTTAACCTAATAAATGATTAAAATTTTTGTCATGTGTCATCACCTCCTTCAGTCCCACACTTATTTTCCCACCCATAAACCCCTAACCCGTTTAAAAAACATACGGATCTAAGACCCACCGGCCACAACTGATACGTTTATTTTTATTTATTTTTGTTTTGGTATTTGTCTTGTCTTTTATTATTAGTTAAGGGTGCCTAGTGTAACGTGTAATTCTATTTATGTAGGTTATTATGTATGATTAATGATAAGTTTGAACATTTGAATTCTTGTTCCTCTCCAAGTTATTCTTTTTCTGGTTTAACCCTATCAAGGGTATCCGAGCCTTTCTGATTCCCCATCAGAATTCTATCACACTATCATGATGAACACTCGTAATCAAGAGGTCGAAAAGTCTCTAAAGGAGCACGACAAGGAGATCTCTGAACTGCAGGCAACCTTAGCCGCCTTGATGAAACAACAAGAACAGATCTTGCAAGAGGTCTAGGAACAATCAAGCATAGGTAGTTCCAACGGTCTTTCATTCGGTACTCTTGCGGTCGGTGAAACAGAATCCCGAGGCACTCGACCTATGAGGGTCGGGAAGGTGGAATTTCTGAGGTTTCCGGGGGAGGATGTTGAAGCATGGATCTACCGTTGTGAGCACTTTTTCTACATTGATGAAACATCCAACAACATGAAATTAAGGTATGTTGTTATTCACTTGGATGGGAAGCCATTCAATGGCATCAATACTTCATGAAGACTCGAGGTGTAACCGTGGCAGAGCTTTCTTGGGAGGATTATGCCTGATCTATTTTTTCCTGTTTTCTAATGCCATGTTCGAAGATGCCATGGAAGAAATTGCCTCTCTGGTGCAAACAACCTCATTGAAGGATTATAAAAACGCCTTCGATAACCTATTGAACAAGGTCACAATTAGTGAACCCTATGCCGTGAGCTTGTATCTCAAAGGATTGAAACCCGAGGTTCGTGGACTGTTAAGATGTTTAAGCCTAAAACCTTGCACGAGGCGTATAGGTTGGCCAAAATCCAAGAAATCAACAACGCCAATTTGGTCAACAAACTCAAGGAGATTGAAGGCAGGTCAACAAACAATGAGGGTTGGAATGATACTTATAAGATAACTCCTCCATTTAATGCTTCAAAACTTCCTTTGCTTCCAAGTCCAACAACCTAGCCAATGGCTTCTAAACCGGGTTTTTTAGCTTGAGGCGTTTGACGGGAGATGAGCTCGAGTTGAAAGGGGCAAAAGGGGAATGTTTCTGGGGTATAGAAAAGTTCTTTCCGGGGCACAAGTGTAAGAAAAAACAACTTTACATACTCGAGGTTATGGAGGATGAAAAACAAGCAACGGAAGAGGATGAAGACAAGGTTCCTTAAATCACTTTTTGAGGCTAAAAAGTGGGTTAAGGGGGGAGTATTGATACGTGTATTTTTATTTATTTTTGTTTGGTATTTGTCTTGTCTTTTATTATTAGTTAAGGGTGTCTAGTGTAACTTGCAATTCTATTTATGTTGGTTATTATGTATGATTAATGACAAGTTTCAGCATTTGAATTCTTCTTCCTTTCTAAGTTATTCTTTTTCTCGTTTAATCATATCAACAACCATACCCGTACTCTATTCGTCGATATCATTTCTATCAAACCCTAAAATATTTTCTTTCAGCGATTTTCTTCGTCTCTGTCTTCAACCTTCACACCTTCTGATCAATCTCAACAGTTTTGTTCTTCCCCACATTCTTGATTCTTCAGTCTATCTTATATATTGAATGTTGATTTCACGAGCAAGAGATTTATTTGGAAGATATTAGTATATTTAATTTCCCACAATCAGATATCTCCTGAGAGACCCACCGCCGATTCCTACCAGTGTGTAATATCCCACATCGGTTGGGGGGAGAACGAAACCTTCCTTATAAGGGGGTGGATACCTTCTCTATTGTAGGTCCCTCGGGTGTGGCGGATCGTCACATGCAAGTGGGTCTACTAGTCGGACCGGGTGCGGAATCTAGCTAAACAAAGTAAACTGACAAGAGAAAACACTTTAAACGTTCTTTGTATTATAAACACTTGAAGGTTACAGAGAAAAGCACTGAGATTACAATCTGCGTATTTGCTATAATGTCTGCGTACTTAACTTCTGTCAACCTATCCTACTTATACCTGACCTGATGCCTGCGTACTTAGCAAGTGCGCAGGGCAAAATGCTCTTGCGTACTTAACAAGTACGCAAGGTATTCTTGCGTACTTGCTAAGCACGCAAGGTATTCTTGCGTACTTGCTAAGCACGCAGGAGCTTTCTCCTGCGCACTTAGAAAGAAATGCAACGTTCAATATGTAAAAGTAAATACAACTCGATAAACTAATACATAAAGACTCTTACATACAAAGACAATTACAGACATGAAAATACAAACTAAGACTCTATCCAGAGTGTTGTCACATGAAAGTGCTTCAACAAACTCCCCCTTGACAACAGCTCGGGATCTTCATCGTCTTCGGTCTTCAATCTTCAGTCTTCTTAGCTGTGCATCATTAGCTTCCATCTTCTTCTTATAATCAAGGCAGAACTTAATCACCTTGTCATATTTAGAAGCAAGGAGCTTTGTCCACTCATCCGTGTAGACGCAGTAGTGTTCTGCTAGTACCTCCAGATCTTTCACAGAAAAGTCAATGAAGCAGACTTCATCAAATATTCTGATCAGCTCCTTTGGCACTAGGTTCCCACTCTCTGAATGTCCTTTACCCATGATCACAGCCTCGCCCGTCTTTGGATCTACGTACCAGTACCACATGTCACCAAGAATATCCTGAGATAACTTGCTCAGGGGAGTCTTAGTTTCACATCGCACTGGCTTGTATACCAATTTCTTTAAGTGCTTCTTAGTCGCAGGATGTACAGCGTGCTTATCCTTGACTCTCTTGGGCACTTGAGGCTTGAACGTCTCGAACTTCCCTGATCTTGCTTCTCGCTGCAGAACCACCCACAAACCCATAGCCACTGCGTGATTAGAATGACCCAGCAGCTCTCGGTTTGCTAGGTTCACCAGGTCGTATTTGGGCAAGGAGCTGAACGCTTCACTGGTAGGTTTCAAGTATTGAACCCCGCCAGATCTTTTGATGGCGAACAACTGCTTATCCTCCTCGAACCTTACAGCCAAGATCATCCCTGTTGCTCCGTGCTTTTCTATGATAGACGTCTTTTGCCACACCGGAGCTGGACCCTTTGATGAAGTAGAAGGCATGTCTGTTTCTTTTGGTGCCTCTGGGTCCACAGGTGTAGGGTTGACTGGGGAGGCTTCAGTCGAGGCTTCTACATTACTGGCCTGCTCGACTGAACCTGTGTCGAGCGGAGCGTCGAAGGATGGAAATTCAAAGATCTCTCCATCTTCTAGCTGTACTCTCCTTCCCCGTCACCCTTGGGAATTTCGATCACAACATCTTCGTCATCATCATCCCAATCGTCACCAGAGTCGATCTCTCCTTCTTCTAGGTTGAAGAGAGCATTGATCTGTGCTTCTTTGGAATAGTCAGGCTCTAGATATAGGATCTCATCATCAGATAAGTCCTTAAGTACTTCAGCCACTGACTTTCCTTTATCACCACCACCAGAGGTATCACCACCCTCTTGATGAGTCGACTCCCCCTGAGCCATTGGAACAGCAGAGATGGGCACGATTGCTAAAGCTTGGTGCTCACCTCCACTAGGACCGGCTTCGGGATCCTTGTCATCATCCTTAGTCAAGTCGACCGGATGACACGCCTCATCACCAGTAGTGCTCTTCTCCTTCTCTTTCTCTTTCTCTTTCTCCTTCTCTTTCTCCCCTTGAGCATCAGGCTTCTTGGTCAGATCAGCAATCAGCTTGACCATCAGCTCATGCTCCTTCCTTTGAGTGTCAAACCTGAGCTCCATGGACGACCCATGACCCAGCAGCATTTCATTTGTCTTTATTAGTAGTTCATTATGGGCCATGATGTTTTTCAGTCGTTCCTCAGTCCCTGTTCTCTGGCTACGAAGGATTGTAACTTCATCTATCAAAGAATTGATCTGTGCTTGTTGAGCATCAGACTCCTCCTTTGATTTCTGAATGGTCTACAGTATTCCAGCAACTTGGGTTTCCAGAACATCTATCCTAGCATCATTCGGATCAGGATGTCTGGATGAGGACGCTTCAGCAGTGTGAATAGGGGAGGAGAATATGGTATCAAAGTCAAACCCTTGCGTGAAATCTCCATAATTGAAGGGTTGACTTAGAGGCTCAGTGGTGGTAGTTGGGATGGAAGATGAGACGAGAGTTGTTGGGGTAATGGTAGGGGTGATGGTGACAGACTCCGTGACAATTGGAGTAGTCACAGCCACCTGGACGAATGTAGTAGGGAGGGTCACCATCACAGGAACCTCCTCTGTGACTGCCGTGACTGCCACGTCAGCTTGAACTTGTGGCCTTCACCTCCTTTTGTTTAACTGTTGTGTTGGTGGGGTAGAGGCTGAATCCGAACTGGCAGCTGAAACATGTACTTGCTGCACAATCGGTACCTCTACCACACGGGGGATAGAAACCTGTTGCCTATCACCCCTATTCTTATGAATGCTTTCCCTTCTTTGTCTTTTTACAGCAGCGTCAGAGTCAGAATTTGGCTCATATTCGCTGCTTGAGCTTTGTCGCTTCCTTTTGGAGGATGACTCAGGTAGGGTTACCTTAGCCGTTCTCCGTGGGTGTACCTGCGATGGTGTGTCATCGGAATCAGAAGAATCTGATTCTGTTGCTTCTGAATCGGATTCCTCAGCACCACCATCACCTCCTTCGTCGTCTCCATCCTCAGACGATCCATCATCACTCTCCATTTCCTCCTGTTGTTGCTCATCAGAGTGTTCAGTATGTTCAGGCTCAGAGTTGTGGCTATACGAGTTCCAGTCATCAGGTGCCACATATGCTTCATTGATTAGCTGGCCAAAGAGTTCTGTATGCACAGGGGTAGGTTCTACACTGCCTGGCTTTAAGAATTGAGCAAATACTCTTTTGTCCACCCGCTTGACTTGCAGTCTCTCCCCTATAGCAGGAAGGTTTGGCAACGCGTCATCAATCAAGAGTTGCACAAACCTAGGGTACAATAAGAATCTAAACTTCTCCGCTGTGTTGATCTGGTCATTGATTGCTTTGAAGATGTAGCGCGAGAAGTTGTAGCCCCTATTAAGAGACAAGCCCACCATGGATGCTGTAAGGTCATGACCCATGGCATCTTTGCCAGCTTTCCTTGACGAGATGCACGCGATCATGACATGGGCGAAATACCGCCATTGGTCTAATACCCACATCTTTTTGTAAGAAGCGTAGTCCCTCGCTCCGACGTATCCCATTCTTTGCCTCCAACACCCATCCACATAGTAGTCTGGATAGGCTGTCGGGTCGGTAGCAAGGTCTCTGAACCGCATGACCCTTCTTATGGTGTCTTCAGAAAAAGCGATAGCCTGACCAGCAACGGTAGCCCTTATGACATTGGGGGATACCGTGCAATCGTGTTCCGCTGTCTCCCAGAATTGCTCCAAATAAGGTCTTGACACGGTCGGGTCAGCCGAGATAGCATAGCTGATTCTGTAGTGGTTCAAGAAATCAACTATCTCCCTATATTGCAATGCTGCACCTTTCCATTCGGGTTGAGTATTTGCTAACATGTTGAATTCGTTAGTAAACGCCCGAGCCATGATCTGCAAAAACACACAGAAAACATAATAAGAACAACACGTATCATTGAAAACGGATATACATGATTCAGTATAGCAGTTACTCTTTGAACATAATTTCAGACTTAGGAATTTTTGCCAAGTGTTGGTCCTGCGTACTTAGCAAGTACGCAGGAGTTTCCTCTTGCGTACTTAACAAGTACGCAGGAAGTGCTTCTTGCGTACTTGTTAAGTGCGCAGGAAACGTACTTGGTGAAAATGCAGAAGTTTGTAATTCAATTAAAGTGCAAAAATTGGTGTGTATTGGGTCACCACTAGGTCTGGATCAATGATTCTAACCTATGGGACCAACCACAACACCAAATACCTCCTAAACATGACCAAATTTTGACCTAAAATGGTCGTCCGACCCTCTGACGGTTCGACTTCAAACTCAAAGTCAAAAATCGAAGATTAAAAAGGACTATTAAGGATCGGTTATGTGATCTAATCATGTTTAATGATAATAGGTTACCCAAACAACCCCCAATTTGCCTAAAAAAACACGGATTGAACTTAGGTTTTCTTAGTCAAGAATCAGTCCAAAATCACGAGTTCGTGTGGATGGAATGAGCCTAGATTCTCACCAAATCGATGAAATGAGATGATGAAACTATAGACGGGACGAAAAGATGGTTTAGGAACACTCGTTTTTGAGTAAAAATTTGCAGAGGGAAACTATCGGTTTGAATGTGATGAAACTGAGAAAATTTTCTAAGTCCCACTTTTATACCCTTCACTAATCAGTCGTGCGTACTTGTTAAGTGCGCACGAGTTAACTCTTGCGTACTTACAAGTGCGCAAGCTTTAACTCTTGCGTACTTGTTAAATACGCAAAGCTTACTTTGTGCGAACTTGACAAGTACGCACAACCCTTAAGTGCGCAAATTTTAAACTCAGAATTTATGAAGTATTTCAAGTCAAATAACGAACAAGATAAAAATATTCAATCAGGAGGATTCAAATACAATTCAGGAAGGTTAAACACAAATATTTTTGGTTTTTCTGAATAAAATTGAACTATGCAAAAACTTAAAATCTTTTTGATCTTTTCTAATAAAATATACAAGAATTCACACAAACTATTTTTGATCAAAGCCACGAGCAGAGGATTATATCAGGCTATCTTTTAGCAAAAACGATACAATATAAACATCAAAGAATATGAGATCATGTCATGGATTACTATTTATTCATACGTAATAAGCACATAAACAAGTAATTCAAGTTGACAATATTATAAGATTTGAAACTATAAGCATCTTTGTATGACATTCTTGTGTATTATTTATAAGATATACAACGTGTACCCCACTGATATGCTACACTAATGTAACTTGCATTATCTCAAGGCCTCTAAGATTTTCCCAATGATTTTCTAAATTTTCAGAATGAAGTTACATCTATTAGCACAGGAAAAATCAAGCAGAATCCATAAGGATTATCAGGAATCATAAGATTCAGAATCGAGTGATTCATTTGTCTTGGTTTCATATGATTTTCTTCATTGAATATTGGTATGATGATTCAGGATAATATATATGGTGTTTGAGTTTTAAGGTAAGGGGATCCAACTTTTATCTGGATTTGATTTCAATGAATCAGGAGTGATTCAAGGGTGAATACATGCTCAACGGTTAACGTAGAGACATCTCTTGATTCAATCCCTCCTTGCATACTTGTGAGTATGGGCAGTGAGATGTACCGCATTAATTGTGCTAACGACATAACCCGAAACTGACCTCAAAAGAAAATTATTGCCAAAATCTAACATCCTATATCTGATAATGATCTTTTCTATTCTTTTACGCACACACACTTGCATACATGGGTTTAAATCACAGTTGTAATTTAGATTTAATTTCCACACTACTATTGATTCAAAGACGCATATAGCCTACTGACAATTTAAATTACTCGTAATTAAGCAGATTAAAAACATAATAAGTTAAACAATTAAGTAAGCATGACGCAATCATTTCCCATATGAGCAGTCTGTGACGTTTAGATCATTTCTGATGTACTATCATTTCCTCTTTTCTCAAGTTAACTTTGAAATTTTCTCCATTTTCTATTTTTGTTTTTGTTTTTGTAAAATATTTTGAAACATAAAAGAACTATACAGAAAATTTAAAAGAAATAAAGTTTAACTTCCATGAATTGAATTGATTTAAGAAAAATTAATTTTCACTCAGGATTGAACATTCCTATCAAGTTGACAAGATGCTCAAAACGGGATCGATCAAATGCCTTTGTGAAAAGGTCAGCAAGATTGTCATCCGTGTGAACTTTTACAAGTTCAATTAAATGCTTTTCAGCACAATCACGGATGAAATGATGGCGAATCTCTATATGTTTAGTTTTGGAATGTTTCACCGGGTTGTTTATGATGGACATGGTGGCATTATTGTCAATGACAATGGAGTTCCAGTGAAGTTTAAGTCGTAGTCTCTCAATTGCTGCTGAATCCACAGTATCTGAGAACAACCGCTCGCTGCAGCAATGTATTCTGCTTCACAAGTTGAGACAGAAACCGTTGACTGCTTCTTACACTGCCAGGAGACCAGTTTGTCTCCTAAGAATTGACATCCACCAGAAGTTGACTTTCTGTCAAGGTTACAACCGCCATAATCTGAATCAGTGTAGGCTTTGTAGTCGAATGACTACTGCTTAGAGTACCAAAGACCTAATTGGGGTTTCCCTTTCAGGTATCTGAAAATTCTCTTCACGGCTATCATATGTGACTCCTTCGGTTAAGACTGAAACCTTGAACAAAAGCACACAGCAAACATTATATCGGGTCTTGAAGCCGTGAGATACATAAGTGATCTGATCGTCCCACGGTACAATCTGCTATAGACATCCTTTTCATCTTTGTCAGGATGCAAACCATGATTGACTGGGATAGGTGTGCATTAAGTACTGCTATCATTCATCTTGTATTTTGACAAGATGTCTTGCACATACTTAGTTTGATGTAGATAGATGCCATCCTCTCTTTGACTGACTTGCAGACCCAGGAAGAATGACAATTCACCCATATTACTCATTTCAAACTTGGACTTCATCACCTGCTCGAATTCCCTACACATCCCTTCATTGGTAGATCCAAAGATAATGTCGTCGACGTATACTTATACAAGAAGAATGTCACCTCCTGCTTTCCTAATGAAGAGAGTCGAGTCAATCTGTCCACGGTCGAAACCATTAGACAGTAAATGCTTAGATAATGTCTCATACCATGCCCGCGGTGCTTGATGAAGACCATAAAGTGATTTTTCGAGCTTATACACTTTATTGATATTATGCGGATCTTCAAAACCGAGAGGTTGAGTGACATAGACCTCTTCATGAACTTTACAATAAAGGAAAGCACTCTTCACATCAAGTTGATAGACCTTGAAGCAGACATATGTGGCATAAGCCAAGAACAGTCGAATGGCTTCAATTCTAGCAACTGGGGCATATACTTCCGTGTAATCCAAGCCCTCTTGCTGATAAAAACCCTGAACAACCAATCTTACTTTGTTCTTCACAACAACATGATGATCATCCGTCTTGCATTTGAACACCCATCTGGTTCCAATTGGTTGAAAGCCCTTTGGCAAGTCAACCAAATCCCACACGTGTAAATTTTGGAATTGAGACAATTCATCTTGCACCGCCTCAATCCAGCAATTGTCAGTGAGAGCCTCCTTCACATTCTTCGGCTCCAACTGGGACACGAATGCAGCATACAGACATGTTTCCATGACACCAGTGTCAAATATCTCTGTGTAAAGACTGGTGTTCTCAGTGATGGTTCGATGACGAGTCTGAACACCAGCATAAGGATCACCAATAATGTTGTCGATTGGATGATTCCTATGCACTCTCGTCTCTGGTACAATCGGTTCCTTAATTTCTGGATCTAAATTCGTGCTTAACTCCCCCATTTCCTGTGTTCCAGAGGAAGAAGATTCAATGTTAATTGGATCAGCTGGAGCTTCATTTCCTAAAGTTGTGTTAGGATTGGCTTGAGCGTCATCTCCAACAACAAGAACATCTTCACTGTCATCACTGTCATGAGTTCCAGATGCAGATGCAGCATTGGAATCAGGAGTTATAATTGGTACAGTAGCACGAGTAGAGAAGCTGGAGTCATCACCGCCACCCAATAATTCATAAACATTTGCGGCGTCAACTGCAGATAAATCAGGAAGATTGAATGACTTGAATAGCGCATCATGATCAAAACCCCAAGCTGGACCTGTTGGTTCGGGTGGAATGCTGTGTTTACTACAATCCACTTTGAGCCATTCCTCGACAGTACGAGTTCCTATGTTGTACAATCTCTTGCAAGGCAAGTTGGCAACGTATCCTAAGAAGATGCCTTCCACCGCTTTTGCATGAAACTTAGACTGGCGGTCTTTGTACTGTAGCAACAAGGAACAGGGACTACCAAAAGGAACTAGGTAATCAAGATTGGGAAGTCGATTGTTGATCAACTCGTAACAAGTCTTGTTATGCCTCTTCACAACCAGAACTCTGTTTAAGACATGACAAGCTGTATTAACGGTTCTGCCCAGAAAGTGACAGGAAGCTTTGCATCCGACAGCATAGTCCTTGCAGTCTCAATCAGTGTTCTGTTCTTCCGTTCAACAACTCCATTCTGCTGAGGCGTGTACGGCGCGCTGAATTCGTGACGGATCCCTTTCTTGAGACAGAAAAGCTCCATCAAATTATTCTTGACTCAGTTCTGTTGTCGCTCCTTATCCTTCTAACTTTCAGCTTGCAAAGAGATTCCAAGCTCAGGATCAAATATTGAAGAATATCAGCAGTCTCGTCTTTAGTACCTAAAAAGTGCACCCAAGAAAAACGTGAGAAATCATCAGTTACTACTAGATAGAACGACTTACCTCCAATACTCCTGATACTTATGGGGCCAAACAGATCCATGTGTAGTAGCTCCAAAGGGGTATCAATAGAGTTTTGGAGCTTGGGCTTGTGAGACTTCCGTTGCTGTTTGCCCTTTTTACAAGGCATACAGTCATCTACAACGGTAAATCTCAGCTTAGGAACCCCGGTTACCAAACTGTTTCGGACAAGATGATTCATTTTACGATACGAAATATGTCCGAGTTTCCTGTGCCACAAGATGGAGTCGAGCTCTGTCGCTTTAGTAAGCAAACAGGTAGGAACTGATGAGGTGGTTGTTGCCACGCTCATATCGATCTGATAGGTGGCGTTTGTTCTTGGCGCTCTCATCAGGATCCAATCTTCCGGAACTTCAAAACCAGGTTTGAGAATCAGGCATTCTGACTTGTCAACCATCACCGAGTACTACTTATCACACATTTGGGAGACACTCAACAGGTTATGCTTCAGCTGCTCACAGAAGTTGACATTGTCAAAGCTGACACAACCGTTTGAAACCACGCCTTGACACGTGATGCTGCCGCCTTTTTTCTCCGGCAAAGGCCACATAGCCGCCTCTGAATGGCTTAACATCTTGAAGCAGGGCCATGTTTCCTGTCATGTGCCTGGAACATCCACTATCTACATACCAGCGGTTAGAGATAGTACCCTTCGGACGTCCCTGCATGAGTCACAAAAGAATTAGTTAGATTTGGAGACCCAAGCCATTGTGGTCTTGGGTCGTCCATCCTTTTCAAAATAAACTACTTCCTTTAACTCAAAATTGATGAATCTTTAGAAGAAATAGAACTAGGAGATTGAGAAGTTTTGGATTTTACAGTCCAGGATCTCTTCTGTTTCTTAACAGGAACACGAGACTTTGGTTTAACTACAGCAGGTGAACTTGTGAAAGCTTCACCTGATTGAACTGAAGTCAGTTGTTCAATCTTTCTCAACCTCTTGTTCCGTCTCCTCCTCTGTGGCTTAGGGAGTCTTGCCACAGGTTTCTCACCAGTACGTGTACTACCAGAGGTAGATACACGAGGTACAACAGGTTGCGTTACCTTTCTTGGAACAGATGGTTTAGCTTCAGATATGATCTTAGGCTTTACCATCGGTTTGACTGGTGGTTTCACCACATTTTGCTTTGGATTTTTGGGAGATGGTTTCACTGGTGGCGACCTGGGGATAACAGCTGGTTGTGAAACAACAGGCCGTTTTCCTTGGTTCTTTGAAGGACAGTTCACAAAAATGTGACCAACCAAGCCACAGTGAAAACAGTTCCTCTTGTCTACATAAGTTCTCTTGTAAGGCTCATTAGATCTGGCCTTAGATAACTCAGCATTATGATAAGGAGGAGTTGGTTTATGAACATTAGTCTGAACCTTAGCAGTTTGTTTTTTAGGAGTATAATATTTTTCCAAATTTTCTTTATACCCAAGCCCATAATGATATGAAAAAGCCTCTTTCTTAGCTTGGTTAAGACTTTTATACCCCCCGTAAAGCATTACCTTTAGATTATCATTTGTTTCAATGATATCGGGTTCAGTTAAAATGCAATTATCACCATTAGTGATAACGTTTTTCTTTACCTTTTGTTCAGTCAACAACTCCTCAGATACTACTCCTTCAGGGCAAGAGTTAACTGACCCGTCTTCAGAAGCAGTAACAAACTCCTCACTATATGTGGAGTTAGCCTTACTAGAGGATTCATCCTTTTTAGGGGAATCATCCTTATCAGAGGACTCATCTAGACAAGTGAGATCAATGTCTATCAAGCTATTGACAAACTTCCCGCTCACTGGTGGAGGAATGGCATTAATACCCAAACCTAACCCATTCAGTTGTCTCACCACAGACTCGTAGTGTTCCACCACAAAGCGAGAGTTTTTCAACTTATCATTAGTGCATTTTAACTGCAAGATCTCATTTTGCAGTTTGTTGATTTCATTGTTCCGTTTTTCTAACCCCCTGTATGCAACGTCTAAGTGAAGCTGTTGATCACTTATTTTTAACGAATATTCACATTTTTCTTTTTTCAACGTTTCAATATAATCTTTAAAACATTTTTCATTTTCTTTATAGTTTAGAGCTGCCATACTTAGGGGTTCGATTTTGTCTTGGAGCCTAGAATTTTCAAGTTTTAGCCCTAGACATTTAGAACAAGAAATAACAGAGAAAGGGTTAAAATCTACCTCAGACGACGAACTTGTTGCTTCTCCAATGGTCATGAGATCAACAGCAGTGGTCGATTCCTCTTCATCAGCTACAGGTGCTTCCATTTCTTCAGCTTCCTTCACCTCCTCTGTAGCAACAGTTGTAGATTCTTCTAGGTCAGCCATAGAAGCTTCTCTTTTCTCTGCATCCATCATCTCCATGATCTCAGCCATGAGACCAACCTGGGTTTGTGCGATGATGGCATCCTCAAGATGAACGCCCCAATCAAGGCTGTCATCCTGTTGGGCTACCAGTGCATTGGACATTCCACCTTGGCTTTGATTGTGGTGGTTTGGATTGTTTTGGCCATGGCTGTTTCCTTGGCTGGGTTGAATAAAACCAGAGGCAGGTGCTCTGTCTTTCTGACACTCACGAGCAAAGTGTCCATAGTTCAGACACTTATAGCATTTGGCCTTAGATTTGTCAAACCCGACCTTGGCATTAGGATGCCCGCCAATAAACTTTCTTCCTGTTCTGTTCAGGAAACGCTTGGCTCTCCTCAATAGCATGGCCGTATTCCATTGAATATCCATGTCTTGCATGTCATCAGGATCCACTTGATTAAAATCTTCTTCAATCGTCTCTGGATCAGTAAGCTTGCCACCTATGAAATTTTCATATGCAAGCATACAAGATGAGAATAGTGCTACATGATCTTCAGCTATTCTGGCTATAGCTGAGTTGTTAGCTGAAGACGTAGCAGGAGGATTTCTTGAGGTATTTTGATGATGAGACCCCAACCCTGATCCTGAAGCATAGCAAGCATGACCACCACACCCAGTTGATTGGTCTTCAGTAGGATTTCCAGTGAAGAGGGCAATTCCAGAGCCCGATGACTTGGATGTAGAAGTCGTCCCATGATACATAGAAGGGTCTTGTATCTGGGGTCTTCCAGAGCTCTCCTTTCTTCTTAGGTTCATGTCATGAGATTGAACCTTTCCTATTGCCTCCTCAACTGTCAACTCATAGAATTTAGGGTTTTCCCTCATCAGGGTTGTGTACATCTCAAATTTGGGTGGTAAAGCATCCAAAAACTTTTCCACCATCTCTTCATCTGGATACTTGAGTTCAAAAACCTTCAACTCAGTCTGTAAATGATAGAATCTAGAGATGAGGTCATCTAAAGATTCGTTCTCTAAAAATCTGAAGCACTCATACTGCTTCCTGAGAAGACCCCGCTTGCTCTTCTTGATGTCATTATTTCCTTCGAATCTCTTCTGTAAAGCTTTCCAGAGATCCTTAGAATTGTTATACCCTCGGAAACTGTGGAACAATTCCCGAGTTAATGCCATAGTGATCGAACCAAGTGCCTTCTTTTCACGATCATAAGCTTTCTTTTCTTCGTCAGAAAGCTTAGAGATAGGTTTGGGCATGGTTTCATCAAGATAGATGTGTGTGGGATGCTTATATCCCTCAAGGATTGGTATCCATAGTGACGAGTAGGTATACGAAATGTAGTGCTCAAAACGTGCTTTCCAATTGGAATAATCGTTCACGTTCAGCAACTTCGGTGGTTTCTGTGGTCTACCGATCTCATTATCATAATTCAGCAGGTTTCCAAGATTCTGAAGATTCGACATAGTGAACACTTGGTCAAATTTCAGAAAAGTCAGACACAGTTGCGCACTTGGTTTTGGCCTTGCGCACTTGAGAAATGGTCTTGCGTATTTAGATTTCCTCTTGCGTACTTGTAAGTATGCAGGAGTAAATGTAAGTACGCAGGATATAACTTAAGTTCGCACAAGTTCAGTCTTGCGCACTTATAAGTACGCAGGAGATAAGTCTTGCGTATTTAGTAAGTACGCACAAAACTGTACTTTTTGCCAGAAATGGTAAGTACGCAGAACACCTTTTCAGCAACTTTCACCTAACTATTCCGGTCACCTGAAAGTTGCCAGAGATGGTAAAAATTCATCTGATGATCAATGCAAATGAGCCAAAGGGTCAGAAACTTGTTTCTAACCAACCTTTGATGCTCAAAACACTCAAATACACAACAAAAATCAGTTTTTGAGTGATTTTTGTTTCTAAAATAGTGCTCAGGAGCTACCCCTATTTTATCACAAAAATCAACAAAAATACCTCTTTTTGCGTGTAAAAACTCTCCAAACTCACTCACAACACTCGAAATCAGGAGCAAAGCTCTGATCCACTTGTAGGTCCCTCGGGTGTGGCGGATCGTCACATGCAAGTGGGTCTACTAGTCGGACCGGGTGCGGAATGCCCGTGACTAGGCGGAGAGTCTAGCTAAACAAAGTAAACCGACAAGAGAAAACACTTTAAACGTTCTTTGTATTATAAACACTTGAAGGTTACAGAGAAAAGCACTGAGATTACAATCTGCGTATTTGCTATAATGTCTGCGTACTTAACTTCTGTCAACCTATCCTACTTATACATGACCTGATGCCTGCGTACTTAGCAAGTGCGCAGGGCAAAATGCTCTTGCGTACTTAACAAGTACGCAAAGGTATTCTTGCGTACTTGCTAAGTACGCCGGAGCTTTCTCTTGCGCACTTAGAAAGAAATGCAACATTCAATATGTAAAAGTAAATACAACTCGATAAACTAATACATAAAGACTCTTACATACAAAGACAATTACAGACATGAAAATACAAACAAAGACTCTATCCAGAGTGTTGTCACAGGAAAGTGCTTCAACATCTATCAAGACGCGTTTTGCCTGGGCGAGCAACTCGTCGGGTGAAAACAAAACCGTGAGTTCCTGACCCATCAGGGGCAAAGCGGATAAAATCTTGGTACAGTTTGCTTGGGCTGTTACAGATGGTATCAGAACCGGGGGCCGAACTGGTGTGCCAGCGAGGGCGCTGGGCTCCGCAAGGGGGGTGGATTGTAATATCCCACATCGGTTGAGGGGGAGAACGAAACCTTCCTTATAAGGGGGTGGATACCTTCTCTTGTAAGGCCCCAAACCCGGGAGGCCTCACTTGTTGGATTTACTCATTCACAAACAGTTCTTAGACTTGAATATCAAAATAACGCAGCGGAAATTTTCATTAAAACATAATCGCGATATTGTTCAACATGTGGAAGCGTAACATAGTCTATTACATAAACATAACATAAGCTAATCATAACGGGATGCCAGTCTTCATATCATCCGGGTAACTCATCAAGCCGCCCAACATCACCATCCAACATCATAACATGCCTTAACCTGAATGTGCATACTAACAAAAGTCAGCTACGCTGGTGAGTTCTAGCTTTTCATAAAACCTTAACTTCAAATATTTGCCAAAAGCATATCATTTAACTTCATTAATAAAAGCATACGAAAACATGCAATAACATAACATAACATCATAAACATAAGTCAACGAACATATCGAATCTGCGCCTTCTCGTAACCGTCAAATCCAAACGTCACATACTAGTGGAATAACCTAAAGATCACCACCACTAGGCCCATCAACACCGTACTGTCCTTTGGGTGAATAACTCCTAGAGCCCGATACTTAGGTTATTCAACACTAAACTTCAAGCACGGCATCACAAAGATGACACGTACCAAACTTCAAGCACTGCACCCCGTAAGGCGCAAGTACCAAACTTCAAGCACGACTACCTCGTAAGGTAAATCGTATCAACTTCAAGGATCACGATAATCCCCTTGGTGACCGTCATCACCCCAGTTGTATAACAATTGGCCAGCCACAAAGGCTCCTAAACGGTAAAGGCCCATAACATACTTCCCATACCCATAACCTTCATTCCCTAAGGAATATTGGCAGATTCATTCGTTTGTGACTTTCGTAAACATTCACTTCTTTTTACTTCAAAACTTCAGTTAAAGCATTCGTACGTTTTATTAAAAATCATTCCTTCATTCATAAACACTTCATAAACTTCTTTTGGCAAAATATTTCATAAACACTTCTTTCATAACCCTTCCTTCCAAAACATCGTTCATAAACATCATTTTATAAAACGTCACATACAACATTCATAAACATCGTTTTATAAAATAGTCACATCGTTACGTATGCACACCAGCCTAAAAATATTATTCAAAACATTTAAAAGAGGGCTTCTAGAACTCACCGGATAAGCTAATCTGGGTTGTCCTAAACGAAGGTCCCACAACGTCACTTCCGATCTGAATTTATTAGTTAAATACACATCAGACCAAATCTCGACTCTAACGGTTTAACCTTCTAAACATACTGACTTTACCTGCACAGCCTAATGCATGCGCACTCAGCAAGTGCGCAGGGCCTTGTTCTTGCGTACTTAATAACTGCGCAAACTTTGCTTCATGCGTACTTGATAAGTACGCAGGATCTGCTTCACCGCAAAAACCCTAACTTTCGCATTTGGGTCTGATCATGTCAAGATCCCGAACTTGTTTACATTGAAAACGTTTGCTTTTCATTAAGGAACTCAAATCTATGTTTTTCTTTCAGTTTCATCCGTAAAAACGTTACCTTTTCATCCAAAACCCGAAAAACCCCAAAACGAACAAAAACTCATATCTAGGCTAGATCATTACCTGTATCGAGCTTCTGATCCGGAGGTTCTTCTCACAAGCTCTGGAGCAACTCTTGGCTGAAATCTCGGGTCGATCCGCCAACTTTCTCTCTCTACGGTTTCTCTCTCTAGATGTTGCAAATGAGAGAAAGGGTGGTGACTTAGGCTATTTATAGGGGAGGCTCCCCTATGCTCGCCCCTTCTAGCCCACCGGCCCATCCGGCCTGGCCCATCATGCCTCGTTCGTTTATTCCGTTATTATAACTGTCATTTTATTTTTGGAATGTTACAAGTCTACCCCCATACAATACGTTTCGTCCCCGAAACCTATCATAAGTCAAATAGTTGAGGGTACGACTCCCTCATTTTCGTCTCCGTTTCCCAAGTAGATTCCGATTCCCTTCGGTGCTTTCATTGGATTTTAACCAATTGAATAATCTTATTACGCAAACGTTTCTCCTTTCTGTCTAAGATGGCGACGAGTTCTTCGATGTTGTTAAGGCTGTTGTCGACCTCGATGTCAGTAAGTGGTACGTGAGCCGATTCATCCGCCAAACACTTTCGCAAGTGTGATACATGGAAGGTAGGATGAATCTGACTTAACTCATCAGGCAACTCTAACTGATAAGCGACTTCACCAACCCGTGCCATTATCCTAGATGGTCTGACAAACCTAGGACTTAACTTTCCTCTCTTCCTAAATCGTATGATTCCCTTCCAGGGTGACACTTTCAACATTACACTGTCCCCAACATCAAACTCAATAGGCCTTCTTCGTTTTTCCGCCTAGGATTTCTGACGATCTTGTGCGGCCTTCATTCGTGCTTTGATTTGATCAAACCTTTTCGACGTTTCTCTTACTACTTCAAGACTCCCTAATTCCTTCTGTCCAATCTCACACCAACAAACCGGGGTCCTGCATCTTCTCCCATACAACATTTCATAAGGCGGCATGCCTATAGTCGTGTGATGACTATTGTTGTAGGAGAATTCGGTTAACGGCAGATGACTGTCCCAACTGCCGCCAAAATCGATCATACAAGCACGAAGCATATCCTCCAATGTCTGAATGGTCCTTTCGGACTGACCATCCGTTTGTGGGTGGTATGCCGTGCTGATATTAAGCCTCATGCCCATCACCTCGTGAAATTTTTTCCAGAACCACGATGTGAATCATGTGTCCCGGCCAGATACGATCGTCAAAGGCATCCCATTCCCTGCTACTACTTCGTTTATAAATACCTCCGCTAACGTCTCCGATGAGAACGTCTCGTGAATAGGTAGGAAATAAGCACTCTTCGTTAAACGGTCCACAATTACCCAAATGGTGTCATGACCTTTAGCTGTGCGAGGTAGCTTGGTTATGAAGACCATGGTAATGTGTTCCCACTTCCATTCCGGTATATCAAGTGGTTGAGTCTTTCCATATGGTTTCTGGTGTCCAGCCTTTACTTGCGAGCAAGTCAAGCACTTGCTTACGTACTTTGTCACTTCGTGTTTCATTCCAGGCCATCAGTATTCCTTCCTCAGATCTTGGTACATTTTATTGGTACCAGGATGGATAGAGTACCGGGACTTATGAGCCTCATCCAAGATTTTGGTTCTAAGCTCGCCAACCATAGGTATCCATACCCATCCAAAACGTGTCCTAACACCAAGGGTGTTATATTCCAACTTGTCCTGTTGGCCAACCATCCTTTCCTTCTTTATGTTTTCTTCCTTAAGTGCTTCATCTTAAGCTCTTTCAATTTCCCTCATCACATATGATGTTACCACCAACAGGCAAGCTTTCACTCTAATAGGAGCAGGCACCTCCTTTCGGCTAAGAGCGTCAACCACCGCATTTGCCTTTCCAGGATGGTACATGATTTCACAGTCATAATCTTTCAGGAGTTCCAACCATCGTCTCTACCTCATACTAAGCTCTCTTTGTTCGAAGAAGTAATTCAAACTTTTGTGGTTGGAGTAAATAGTAAACTTCACCCAGTAGAGGTAGTGCCTCCAGATTTTCAATGCAAATATGACAGCAGCAAGTTCCAAATCATGAGTCGGATAATTAGCTTCATGAATCTTCACCTTCTGTGACGCATACGCGATCACTCTTTCGCGTTGCATCAACACGCATCCAAATCCCTGACCCGAAGCGTCAGAGTATACCACTAAGTCTTCATTGCCGTCGGTAAGGGCCAAGACTGGAGCTTTGGTTAGCTTCTCTTTCAATTCCTTAAACGCCTCATCCTGGGTCGAACCCTATTCGTACTTTACCTCTTTCCGAGTTAACTTTGTCAACGGCGAAGCTATTTTCGAGAAATCCGGGATGAATCTCCGATAGTAGCCTGCCAAGCCCAAGAAACTGCAGATTTCAGTTGGCGTCTTAGGAATATTCCATTCCCTTACCGTCATTATCTTTGTTGGGTCAACCATAATGTCGTTCGGGTTAATGACGTGACCTAGGAATTGGACTTCCCTAAGCCAGAACGCACATTTGGAGAACTTAGCATACAACTTTTCCTTCTTCAGAGCTTCCAATACCTCCTTCAAGTGACAAGCGTGATCACCCTCATTCTTGGAGTAGATGAGGATATCATCGATGAACACGATTACTGGTCAATCCAGCATTGGTCGACAAACTCTATTCATCAAATCCATGAACGCTGCGGGGGCGTTCGTCAATCCCAAATACATTACGCGGAACTCGAAATGTCCATAACGCGTGCGAAATGCAGTTTTCGGTATGTCTTCTTCCCTCACCTTCAACTGATGGTACCCGGACTGAAGGTCGATTTTTTAGAACCAACTTGCGCCTTGCAATTGATCGAACAGGTCGTCGATCCTTGGTAGAGGGTACTTGTTCTTCACCGTATGTTTGTTCAACTCGCGATAATCAATACACATTCTCATCGAACCGTCTTTCTTCTTTACAAACAACACCGGAGCACCCCAAGGCGAGATGCTCGGTTGTATAAATCCTTTCTCAAGTAACTCGTCTAGTTGTTCCATTAGCTCTTTCATCTCTACTGGTGCTAGTCGATATGGAGCTTTAGCCACGGGCTGGGCATCTGGTACTAAGTCGATTCGGAATTCAATCTCTCTGTCGGGTGGTATCCCAGGCAAGTCCTCTAGAAACACCTCCGGGTACTCGCGTACCACGGGTACATCATCTAGTTCCTTCACTTCCTTACACTTGTCAATCACGTACACCAGATAAGCCTCGCATCCGCGCCTCAAGTAATCTACTGCCTTAATCATCGAGATGACGTTGGGCATCGGGGCATCACGATCTCCAAAAATCTCAACTTTGCTACCATCCGGAGTCTTGAGTTGGATTATCTTTCAGTTGCATATAATATGCGCTTCATTGGCAATTAGCCAATCCATACCTAACACGACATCAAACCCTCCCACAACTATACCAAACAATCTGACAGGGAACCTATTACCTTCTTATTTTATCGTGGAGTTGTCAACTACATCGGTCACTCTCGCAGTTCTACCCTCAGCGGTTTCTACGCTAAAGGCCCTTTCTAGCTTACTGACAGTGTACTTCACTTGTTTACAAAAAGTCGCCGATATAAAACTCTTACTGGCACCCGAATCAAATAACACAGAAACAAAAGTGTTGTCAAGGATGAACGTACCTGACGCCACATCAGGGTCTGCCCTGGCTTGATCTTGTGTCAGCGCGTACGCACGAGTCTTTGCTCGGGGCCTCTCTTCCTTCTTCTCCAGTCTTTTCCCCTTCCCGGCTTCACCCATCTTGGGCTTGGTGCATTCCCGGCTCATATGACCACTCTCCCCACAATTGTAGCATTTGAAGCCTTGCGGGCATTCACGAGAGTAGTGTCCGGTCTTGCCGCATTTAAAGCACATATTTGACCCTAACCAACATTCACCCGCATGTCTTACCCCACATTTTTGGCAGACTACCGTCTCGCCTACCCTGGCCTATTTGTCCTGAGCCCCAAACAACTTCCCAGCCGATCACTTAGTGGGGAAACTCATCTTCTTCTTAGGCTCTTCAATGGAAACGACATTCAACGCTATTTCATCAAATACCACGCCGCTCAGTTCTACTACTGAATCATAGGTAGTAGGGGCGTTTGCCTTAACATAGGTGCGGACCTGGTCCGGCAGCCCTTGAATGTAACAAGAAATATTTCTTTCCTCAGTTGTGAAAAGGTGTGGCACCAAACGTGCCAGTTCATTGAACTGTGTGGTGTACTGCCGGTGCATCATGCTCCCGGCCTTAATCCCCAGAAATTCCCTTTCTACCTTTTCGATCTCATTCCTTGGACAGAAATTCTTGATCACCAAAGTTTTCAAATCAGTCCACATTATTGCATCCACAGCCTCGTCCCCTTTGGCTTGACGTATACCTTCCCACCAGTGGGATGCTTCCTCCCTCAAGGAGTTAGCAGCAAACTTCACAACTTGATTCGCTCGACACTCGCTCAGACGAATGGCAGCTTCCATACGGATTACACAATCAAAAGTAGCCACCGAGTCCTTCTTCCCAGTCAGGACCGGCGGGTCACATGCCTTAAAGGACTTATAGTCGCAACCACGGTTAAGCGGTGCGTTGATTGCCTCAGTGTTTGGGGTACCAACCGCCGTGTTAGACCCACCCGTCTCACTATCCTTCTTTAACGCTTCTGCCAACAGTCCTGGCAAAGAAACCTTCATCATCTCAGTGAACTCGCGTGCCAGAGCCGCCCTCACTTCTAGTTCAAAAGTGAATTGTTGTTCTTCGACATGAGTCGGCTCAGTCCCTTGCATACAAACTTCTGGCTCACTGTGAACACTTCCTTCTTCGCTGTACTCCTGGCGTGCAGGGGTCCTGCTGCGCCCACCGTTACGACCACCGGTACGGCCCCCACCACACCTTCCGTTTCCTCTTCTTGACATTTCGTTCTATAAGACAAGAATCCAATGTCATCACGCTAGTTAACAAATAGAATTCAACAAGCACTGTAAGATGTTAATATACACTGGCCATCTGCAATTAACCATTACACTACCTTTTGATTCGTATTTGACCACCTTTGTGATTCCATCAGAACAGAAGTCCTTACCTAACCCTTTCTAAGGCATACTATATATGTAAATATATACTAACTTCATACCTGATGCTGTGGCTCGAGTTACCCGTACTGGCATCCGCTTTCAGTCCCCTTCAGAGTTTAAGTTCAGACACTGGGAGTGTCCAAATCTCTCAAACTATTGCTCTAATACCAATTTGTGAGGCCCCAAACCTGGGAGGCCTCACTTGTTAGATTTACTCATTCACAAACAGTTCTTAGACTTGAATATCAAAATAACGCAGCATAAATTTTCATTAAAACATAATCGTGACATTGTTCAACATGCGGAAGCGTAACATAGTCTATTACATAAACATAACATAAGCTAATCATAACGGGATGCCAGTCTTCATATCATCCGGGTAACTCATCAAGCCGCCCAACATCACCATCCAACATCATAACATGCCTTAACCTGAATGTGCATACTAACAAAAGTCAACTACGCTGGTGAGTTCTAGCTTTTCATAAAACCTTAACTTCAAATATTTGCCAAAAGCATATCATTTAACTTCATTAATACAAGCATACGAAAACATGCAATAACATAACATAACATCATAAACATAAGTCAACGAACATATCGAATCTGCGCCTTCTCGTAACCGTCAAATCCAAACGTCACATACTAGTGGAATAACCTAAAGATCACCACCACTAGGCCCATCAACACCGTACTGTCCTTTGGGTGAATAACTCCTAGAGCCCGATACTTAGGTTATTAAACACCAAACTTCAAGCATGGCATCACAAGGATGACAAGTACCAAACTTCAAGCACTGCACCCCGTAAGGCGCAAGTACCAAACTTCAAGCACGACTACCCCATAAGGTAAATCGTACCAACTTCAAGGATCACGATAATCCCCTTGGTGACCGTCATCACCACAGTTGTACAACAGTTGGCCAGCCACAAAGGCCCCTAAAAGGTAAAGGCCCATAACAACTTCCCATATCCATAACCTTCATTCCCTAAGGAATATTGGCAGATTCGTTTGTTTGTGACTTTCGTAAACATTCACTTCTTTTTACTTCAAAACTTCAGTTAAAGCATTCGTAAGTTTTATTAAAAATCATTCCTTCATTCATAAACACTTCATAAACTTCTTTTGGCAAAATATTTCATAAACATTTCTTTCATAACCCTTCCTTCCAAAACATCATTCATAAACATCATTTTATAAAACGTCACATACAACATTCATAAACATCGTTTTATAAAATAGTCACATCGTTACGTCTGCACACCAGCCCAAAAATATTATTCAAAACATTTAAAAGAGGGCTTCTAGAACTCACCAGATAAGCTAATCTGGGTTGTCCTAAACAAAGGTCCCACAACGTCACTTCCGATCTGAATTGATTAGTTAAATAAACATCAGACCAAATCCCGACTCTAACGGTTTAACCTTCTAAACGTACTGACTTTACATGCACAGCCTGATGCCTGCGCACTTAGCAAGTGAGCAGGGCCTTGTTCTTGCGTACTTAATAAGTGCGCAAACTTTGCTTCATGCATAGTTGATAAGTACGCATGACCTTCTTCATGCGTACTTGATAAGTATGAAGGACCCTCTTCATGCGTACTTGATAAGTACGCAGGATCTGCTTCACCGCAAAAACCCTAACTTTCGCATTCGGGTCTGATCACGTCAAGATCCCGAACTTGTTTACATTCAAAACATTTAATTTTCATTAAGGAACTCAAATCTATGTTTTTCTTCCAGTTTCATCCGTAAAAACGTTACCTTTTCATCTAAAACCCAAAAAACCCCAAAACGAACAAAAACTCAGATCTAGGCTAGATCGTTACCTGTATCGAGCTTCTGATCAGGAGGTTCTTCTCACAAGCTATGGAGCAACTCTTGGCTGAAATCTCGGGTCGATCTGCCAACTTTCTCTCTCTATGGTTTCTCTCTCTAGATGTTGCAAATGAGAGGCTATTTATAGTGTGGTGACTTAGGCTATTTATAGGGGAGGCTCCTCTATGCTCGCCCCTTCTAGCCCGCCGACCCATCCGGCCCGGCCCGTCATGCCTCGTTCATTTATTTCGTTATTATAACTGTCGTTTTATTTTTGGGATGTCACATCTCTATCAAGACGCGTTTTTCCTGGGCGAGCAACTCGTCGGGTGAAAACAAAACCATGAGTTCCTGGTTGGGCAACCCATCGGGGGCAAAGCGGAGAATATCTTGGTACGGTTGCTTGGGCTGTGACACAGTGTGTCAAGGAAACTGATGAAATCAAAGTGAAATATGAAGAACAAGAAGATGCGTATGACGATGAAGATGAAGATGGGTTCTATACGAACGATTTTCTTATTTCACTTAAATCCTAAACCCCTGAATATGGTCGGGTAATCGATTTCAAATATCACATTGTAATTTCCTTGTTTCTTCTCGATTCAATTTCTGAAACCCTAATCGGTTTCTCCCTTTACGATGAAAACATAATGTTGGTAACCCTAATTTCGTTTTTTCAATCTATTAACTTTGAGGTTGATTTGTTCATTTAGGTGTTACAGTTATGGTATCCAAATGATGACAATATTTTATATTTAAAATGCATTTCTTATAGGTTACTATGGAACAACGCATTATCAGGTCCAATCCCACCTGAAATTGTAAAGTACAGGTTTATACCTAATTTTATCCAACACATATAAAACTTTTTAATAGAAAAACAATCTGATTATGAAATATCTTTTAAAAAGATTTTTTTGGATAATAACATAATAAATGCTTTTTTTATTACACATATTAGGATGAGGTATGTTAAAAAGTCATGTGTTATCATAATAAACTGAAAACTTGCAGGTGGATTACAGAGAGGATTAAAAATCCAGAACAAGCTTTGACTAGAGAAATCTTAGGATGGATGTACGATGATGACAAGAAGATGTATGTGATAAAAAGAGGTGAAGGAATATCCAGTACTTTGATCGAAGCTCATAGTTAAAGACGTTACCGTACTGGGATATTCGGGAGCTGAGTCACCTGAAGTTGATCAATCCATCCAAGAATTCATTTGCTAAAATTTTTGAAGAGTATTTAAAGAAAGAATGTGCTAAAGACAAGTTTGAAAGCTTCCAGCCACAGATTCCTGAATTCAGAAAACTAAAAAGAAATGATAAAGATGGCAAGAGAAGGTTCAGGTATATTGTAAAGCCAGCTGATACGGTTTCAATTGTATACATCCCATCACGTAAAGAAGCATTTATCAAAAGCTTCAAGAAATGGATGTATGACAGCAGAACACATGAAGATGTAATTATGCAACATGATACTCCAGATGTCAGAGTCTTCGATCCAGTGGATCTGTTCAGCTTTTCAGATGAAGACCTGAAGATTCTGTACTAGAATCCAATCAAGTGTGACATGAGCACGAAGATGAAAGCTGAAGCAAAGTTGTATATGAGAGTTGTAGCTCGTTGTTTAGCAAGAAGACATGACGCAAATGTGATCAAGAAAAGACTTGTTGCACTGGATGCTAAGAAAGTGAATGTCAAAGCCAAAGCCAAGCCTGATAAAGACAACAATTGAAGAATTGATGTTCTGTGGACTAGGGGGAGATTGTTGGAACCTAGTAGTCCATAGAAATAAGTTATAGGCTGAAATTGTATAACACTGGAGTTTTCGGTTGAAAACTAAGTTTTTGATCGAAAAGTGTTTTCGATCGGAAACACTTTTCGATCGGAAACACTTTTCGATCACAAGTTTTCGATCGAATTCTGTCTAGTATATATATGTTGTCTTTTGTATTTTGTAAGTAGATTTCTCATTATAAAGTTTTGATTAGATCTTGTTTAGAGAAATTGGTACTTTGTAGTAGTTGATTCAAGGTGTTATTACAATAGATAATCAATGGAATTCATATGCTTGATTGTTCATTTCATGATTGTAGTGTACTTCATCTTAGTTCATGTTTGATTCGATCTTATAGGTGTTAGTAGATTTCTGAAGTGTTTCCGCCATTCCAGAGGCTGTTGGAGAAGATTAAGCTTGGATATCAACAGATCAAAAGGGATCACATTAAGTCTTTCAACCTTCCTGATTTATCTGCCGAAGATGCTGCAAATTTGTATCAATATTCCAGTGGCGGCGACAACTCCAATTTCTCAACAAGAACCACAGTACCTATTCCAACTCCCGGTTCCAATGCTGCATCTACATCTGGAACACATGACAGTGACACTGAAGAAGATTCTCATGGTGAAGAAGACAGAGCTTAAATTGATCCAAGAACTCATGTCAACGATGAAGCTCCAGTTAATCCTATTAATATTGAATCCTCTTTAGGTGTAAATGATATGGAGATATTCAAGAAACCATTGTACCAGGAACAAGAATTCATAAGAATCATCCAATTGACAACATCATCGGTGATCCTAATGCTGGTGTTCAAACTCGTCACAAAACCATCACAGAAAATACAAGTCTTTATGCTGAGATTCTTAGCATAGGCATCACGGAAACTTGTTTGAAAGCTGTTTTTGTATCCCAAATAGAGCCTTAGAATGTCAAGGAGGCTCTAGCTTACAATTGTTGGATTAAAGCAATGCATGATGAACTGTCTCAATTCAAAAAGTTACATGTGTGGGATCTAGTAGATTTACCAAAAGGTGTACATCCAATAGGAACCAGATGGGTGTTCAAATGTAAAACTGACGATCGACACATTGTGGTGAAGATTAAGGCAAGATTGGTTGTTTAAGGGTTTTACCAACAAGTAGGCTAGGATTACACGGAAGTATATGCACCAGTTGCTAGACTTCAAGTGTCACACCCCCAAATTCCACTAATGGAGTTTTACCGTTTGCGAAGTGACAAACTAGGATCTCAGTCATTAGTTACATTGAACGACTCTATATGGGACTCAAATGAAAATATCATAACGTTCAGAGTAAATGCGAAAGCGGTAAATGAAAGTAAATGCGCAAAACAAACGTGCCGAAAAGTCCAGTCCAAAACATAAATGAAGACAGTCCAAACGTCTTATTAAACAAGAAATTAAATATAGGACTCCATACATATCCTAGTCGTGCACCTATGCCTTAACTTAGCGACCTGAGAAAACATGTAAGAAAAGATGTCCACACAAGGTTGGTGAGTTTACAGGTTTCAATATATAAATAAACGTTTACCAAATTATTATACATTCAATATGTATCTATAGGTAGCTAACCTACGTTTCATGTCCTACTAAAGCGATAGCAACCGAAACTAACTGTTTGTGTTTATTTGCCTCCTGCCAGGTCTATCAACTCTGGCAAATGTGAGTAGGCTAACATTTCACCCGTTCGACCACCAATCGAGTTAGCGCGACTAACGCGGGTGGGATTTGTCAAACCCAGTAGTATTACTAAACAATACCTCGCTAAGATACATATTAACAGTTCAATGTGTGTTGAGGGCTTTCAGTGATAGCGTGTTACGCTTAGCTTTAACATTGATAAC
Organism: Smallanthus sonchifolius; assembly: GCA_023525975.1. Taxonomy (NCBI): domain Eukaryota; kingdom Viridiplantae; phylum Streptophyta; class Magnoliopsida; order Asterales; family Asteraceae; genus Smallanthus; species Smallanthus sonchifolius. The sequence continues at coordinate 35,582,522 of CM042045.1, forward strand.
ATATGAAAACAATAATCCAAAATAGTTTGCGACATGTTTTCTCCCCCAAATTAAAATAGTACAAAGGGGCTGTGAAAACTCACCTGATTTGTGTAGTAGGTAGTATCACACAAGTGTGAGATTTGGTACACGAATGTTCGTCTGTAACGACTTACGTATGCCCTAGAATTACAAAGAACAATTAGGGATATAATGGGAATTGTGACGACGACCCGGAATGCTTAATGTCCTAAGAGAAATGCTCTAAAGAGTAGACGAACGTGTCCACGGGAATACAGATTTCTAAGCTAAATAGTTAGAATGATTATGATACGCGACGAAAGACAATAATTATATATGAAAATATATCCATACGTTTGGACCATTAATAGTGATTTAAGATAATAATATAATTTAATATATTATTCACAAGTTTAGAAAAATAACACCATAATAAACTTCGTGTCAAAATAATAAATAATTATTTTTATTTGAAAACATATACGCGGGTAAACAATATAAACAATTATATTATTTATAAGCTTGAACGTTTCACACTATTTAGAAACGTGGCGAAAATAATATATATGTATATAAATATATTATATTTAATAGGAGTCACGGTTTTGAAAATAATATGATTTATATTATTTTATTCGGAGTTGAAAGTTAAATAATAGTATAAACATTTTATTATAAAAGTAGGAATTAAAAACAAAATGGTTTAATAAATTAAACCCGAGTATACGGTTAGTTTTCCGGTTTAAAACTCTGTATATTAATATAATAATATGAGGTTTGATTTTTATATTAAAATAATGCTCAGAAATTAGATTAAAAATAAAAACAAGTGGAGAGACTAGAACCCGGGTCTCTCCCCTACACGCACACACACTTAACCAGTCCCGCCCGCTAGGGTTTCGCACACAGATCCGGACATAAATGGTTTTATCAATTGAGAACATTGTGTTCTCCCCCAATCGCGACCCGTCCTCAAACCCTATCCCGAAATCGTTGAATTCGATCCCGAATGAATAAAAATACATAGGGGTTTTGTTCATAGGTGTGTTGCGATTCTGGGGATAGGTTTAATTGCAAAAATCATCAAGTTTAAAATCGTTTATTGCTCGATTGAATCCCAAAACCATAACTTTGAAACCACAAATCAAATCGACCAAAACTGATAAAATTAGTTGTTTCAAACACAGGGCTTTTACTTATTAGAGCATTTCGAATCTGTTCAAGTAGTTTAATTAGATTAAGATTGAGTTTAAGATCAAAACCCCCAAAATGATTTATGAATAAACCCTAATTTACAGATCAGGTACAATTCGATGTTATTAGATAAAATTGATAGAGGGATTTCAACGAGTAGGTGTTTGCAAAACTGCTCATGCCTTTTAATTGCATTTAGATCATGATTAGATTAGAGTTCAATCAAAACGTGAATGTATGAACCCTAGATTCGGGTTCATACTAAATTCGATGTTGTAAGCCCTGGGTTTCATAGGGTTTTCAATCTATAGGTAAAAACAAAGCTAAAGAGAGTTTCAATTACCAATTTGGATGTCGGGATGATAGGATACGACTAAAACTCAGTCCGACGACGTGCAGGTTGGTCCCCGGCGACTCCTGCTTCAACTCCGGTGAAATTGATAGGTCTTATTGCTCCTGAAGTGTCCGTCGAGTTTGTGCAGGGGGGACGATCAGTGAGAATGACATAAGAATTCGATGAATTTGATTGATAACGGCATTAGGTCGACGGTTATGGTTTGATTATCCATAACTGGGATTAATTCGTGATTGATGCAGCTGTTAATTGCCCTAATGATGATCATTAATGACATAGTCGTGTGTTTCAGTTACAGAATCAAACAAAGATTGATTCTTGAATTTTGAACTTGAACCCAAATGCTACGAGTTTGACTTTACAAAGTTAATCAGGATTCAAAATTCTTGATTTTGACTTTCAGGGTCAACAGGAATTGGAATTGAGTTATTTACAAGATCAGTACCTCTAGTTTCATGTACTTATGTTTGAATTTTTGGCAGAAATGGTCCTTGTGGTTTGTAACAGAGTTAACAGGGTTAAGAAGTAACGGATTTGGGTTAACGGGGTTAACCCAAAATAGCCGGATGTCACATGAAGCCATACGACTGTTTTTGGCTTATGCATCATTTGTAGGTCTCAAGGTCTTTCAACTGGATGTGAAAAGTGCTTTTCTGTATGGCAAAGTGCATGAAGAAGTCTATGTCACTCAACCACCTGGCTTTAAAGACCCGTTACATCCTAACAAAGTGTATAAACTTGATAAAGAACTTTATGTTCTTCTTGAAGCCCTAAGAGCGTGGTATGAGACTCTATCAAAACATTTATTGTCCAATGGTTTTGACCGAGGGAAAATTGATTCGACTCTCTTCATACGGAAAGCAGGAGGTGATCTTCTACTTGTACAAGTATATGTCGATGATATTATTTTTGGGTCTGCCAATGAAGAGATGGGTAAGACATGGGTGAAATGTCATTTTTCTTAGGTCTACAAGTCAGTCAACAGGAGAATGGCATCTATCTACATCAAACTAAGTATGTACAAGATATTTTGTCAAAATACAAAATGAATGATTGTACAACTTATGGCACACTTGAAGCCCCAAGAGCGTAGATACCTGAAAGGGAAGCCCCGATTAGGTCTATGGTATTCAAAATAACAATCCTTTGATTTCAAAGCTTATACAGGTTCTGATTATGGTGGTTGCAACGTTGATAGAAAGTCAACTTCTAGTGGATGTCAATTCTTGGGAGACAGATTGGTGTCTTGGCAGTGCAAAAAGCAATGAACCGATATCAACTTGTGAAGCCGAATACATTGCTGTGGCAAGATGTTGTTCTCAGATCTTATGGATTCAACAACAATTGAGAGACTACGGCTTGAATAAATTCAGCAAGATATGATGATTTTCGGAATTTTTGGTTGTGTTTTGGTTGAAGAGCTGAACCAGGCGAACTTAATCATTCTGTTAGAGACTAACTGAATCAGGCGAACTTATCAAGTTCGCTTGTGGTCTTGTTCGCTCAGTGAAGTTCAGGCGAACTTATTAAGTTCGCTCAGATAGTATCAGGCGAACTAATTTCAGGCGAACTTATCTAGTTTGTTAGTGTTCATAAAAAAATTGTTTAGGGAAAGTTTATATGTTGTTTTGAATCATTTTTGAAATTTTGAAATTTTTAAAAAAGAGTATTTTGGCGGGAATTTTTTTCTGGATATTTTCGCAAAAATTTCAAAATGTCAATTTCGTGTGATGATAATGAGATTGGAACTATGCCACCGAGGCTGTGCATATAAGATTACCGTAGCTGGAAAGTCCGGTTCGAACAGTTCGTATTAGAAACTGATGAAAATTTTAACAGAAGGATATGTGCATCCTACTTATGAGTTCATGGGATATTATAATGTTCCGAAACCAGTGTCAGGTATTACTAAAGTAGAGAAACAGATGTTTGATCGAGAGATGAAGACGCGTGAAACTTTAACGATGTCTGTACCAAAAAAATCATTCATAATCTCAGAAAGTGTCAAACTTCAAGAGATCCATGGCAAGCATTGAAGAAAAAGGGTGAAGCAACTTCTCAAGCGTTTATGGTCTTGATCAAAGAAGTATTAGAGAAGCAGGGTGATTCTCAAAGTGATTCTTCTGCCGAGTTAAGTGATAGTGAGAGTATTCGTTTTGGTGAAAGTACTCAATCTACTGAGACTGATGTGATGACTGAAGAAAGCTTTCAAACAATTGAAGATGATCTGCGTGAATCAGAAATTGATACAAAGCCTGTCATTGTTGCTCAAAAGGATGAAGCTGATGATGACGTATTCATGGCTCCTGGTGCATCTTCTTTAGAAGAAAAGGATACGATAGTTTCTAACTCTGAAACGTTTTGTTCTAACTGTATTTCAGTGAAAGATAAAATGATGAGGGTTATGGATGACAACGTAAACCTCATTTGTGATATGAGAAATTATCGTGAGACGAGATCTTGCTTTTACTGTGGTCTTGTAGGTCACATACGGATTGATTGTCCTCACAATGCCAAAGGTAAGAACTCCTGGTAAGCCTTATGTTAACCCAAATGTGGTTAAACCTCGTGATACACCAAAGGGTAATTCAAAATCTGAGGTTAGGCTTTCTAGACCTCAAAGACGGAGGAGAAACAAAAGATTGAGAAAACTTTTAGAACAACAAGAGTTTTCAAAATCAAATCAATTTTCAAATGAAAGAAAATGTTCAAACACTTCACATTTTAAGAAAAAAGAACTTAATGAACAGAAGTATGTTTGAAAATCTAAAGTTTCTGTTTCTGATTCGTCGCAGCAGTCACCGAAAATTGATGAGAGATTCGATTGTGAATACATTCAAGTCTTTTATTATGATACAGATGGACAACCCATGACTACCATGGCTTGGGCCCCAATTTCAAATTAATGTTTCTTGTTAGTTGTGCAGGATTAACCAAGATGGACTATTAATAACATTTGGTTTGTTGATAGTGGTTGTTCATAGCACACGACAGGGAATAACATCTGCAAGAGCAATGAGTCGTTACAGAAGTTGGTAAATCTATTTGATTCAACGACTTCATGCTTAGGGGGATAATATGTCACACACAATGTTTTGGAAAGAGTTTTACAAAGTCCAAATGATAACCTGAAACTTAGGATGACGATGGTGAGCATAAAGTCGTTGATGCAACCATTTGACTAGTTGAGGGGGAGTCTACAGGATAGGGGGAGTACAAATTTGTGTTGGTGACAAAGACAAAGTCATTCAATTACATTCGATTACACCGGTTTGAGTTTTTAATTGATTGAATTGCTTAATCCCAAGTAACCAAGTAAAATGGTTTTCTTAAAATGTTTTCATGGAAGATTTTACTTTCTTTTGTTTTACCTTCCTTCATAAAGATTTTGAAAAAGCCAAACAAATTGAAAAAGATAAAATCGACATTAATTGAAGTTAAAGAAGAGATGATAATACATTAGTAGATGTTCTTTCACACATGACCTTAGATTGACCGGTTAGTGCTTTATGTTAATATATCTGAATTATATGTGTTGATCTAAACTTCAGAGACTGCACAAATAGAAAATGATAGTGTTGTGTATGCATATAATTTGAATTGTTAGTAGACTAAAAGCGTCACTGAATCATTAGTAGTGTGAAAACATAATTGCATATGTTACAAATGTGATTTGAACCCATTTTATGTCTGGGTGTGTGTGTTAAAAGATCACTATCAGATAAAGAATATTAGCTTTTAATAAAGATTGTCCTATAAGATCGGTTTCAGGTTATGTCCTTAGCACTATTCATTCGATTTGCTTCAGTGCCCATGTCCCAAAAAGCATGCAATTTGAAGTATAATCAAGATATGTACTTGACAACATCGGTCAAACATATATTAGCCCTTGGATCATATTGATACATCATCTTTACTGATTCCATTGAATTCATAATCCAAATAACAGCTGGATCCACGTACCTGAATCTTATGATTCCACATATATAAGCCAAGACATTGAATCATTCGATTCTGAATCTCATTGATTCCTATACAATCCAATTTGGATTATGCTATTGATGTGTTAAGTGATGTCTCCTCATTCTGGAAATTCGGATAATCTTTAGTAAAATCTCATATGTCTTGAAGATAGTGCATTTTACATTATGTAGGCATACTAGTGGGGTACACGTTGTATTTCATACTTAAATGGTACCTTAACTCACAAGAAAGTCGGAACGAGATGCTTTAGTTTCAAATCTTATAATATTGACAATTTGAATTTGTGTGTCATAGCCTGATCCTATTTTCTTTGAATGTTTATCGCGTATCATAACATTCAATATGAAAGTCTTGAAAAAGATAGAGTGTGATAATCTTGAAAGATATTGGTTTGATTGGTCAAGGCTTGATAGAATGTCATAGGATACCATTTGATATTATACGGATTTTATATCCAAAATGTGTGATTGATGCATTGTTTATACTGATATGATCTTCTTACTCGTGATGTTCGACCAAAAAGATGTGACTTTGTATTTTACATTTTAGTTTGTACAAAGAAAAACCAAAAAGATTTTGTGTTTCTTATGTTTAAAAAATCAAAAAGATTTTATTTTTCTAGCTTCCATGGAAATCTTAATTGTTGGTTATTCTTGGTTGTTCTCCTTTGCATAAAATTGAATAATGTAGACAGAAGTTGATACGGGTCCTTCTCCCAAGTTTTCTTCTAGATAGAAAGAGAATGTGTGTAGATGAACAAGACGAAGACTACAATGTGTTTGATGATATTTAAAGATGGATGACAATCTTCTAAAGCTGTTGTCAAGGGGGAGTCTGTTGAAGCATATTCTGGTGAAAACAAGCTTGAAGATATTATGTCTTAGTCTTAGAGTCTTTGACTTGTAATTGATAGAATTATTAGCAACAGTTAAAGGAGAGTCTGTTAGGACATGTTTTGTAACTTTTGATAACAATATTGTCTAAGTTCATAGAGAGGCTAAGCATCTTTAGGAGCGAACTTGTTAAGTTCACCTATAGTGCTGTGTGGATTTTTGTTTTCCTATAAATAGGTGTTTACAAGTCTTAGATGATAGATCAGAATAGAACACAAAACATAAAAACTAAGAGAACTTGTAAACTGAGATTTGTGGTGGAAATACAAAGCGTTTAGTTACACTGTTGTTGTTGATTGAGTTACACAAGCACGTTGATCATGGATTCCGCACAATATCACTTTGTCGTACCGCGAGTCTAGAGATCCATCACGCACTGAATCGGGACCTACAACAACACGGACACCATGTCCATCACAAACAACCCCGTGAAACATTCCAAAACTAAACATATTGAAATTCGTCACCATTTCAACTGTGACTCTGCTGAAAAGCATTTAATTGAACTTGTAAAAGTTCACGCGGATGATAACTTTGCAGACCTTTTCACCAAAGCTTTTGATCGTACTCGTTTTGAACATCATGTCAACATGATAGGAATGGTCCATCCTGAATGAAAATCATTTTCAAAACAAACTTGTTTCTTGGAAGTTACATTTATTTGCATTTAAATTTAGTTTACTTTCTGTTAAACTTTTAAGAAAAGCCCAAACAAAATATAAAATTTTAAAAAATTTCAATGACATTTGAAGACAAGAGGAAATGACTGTACATCAGTAAGTGGTTTCAATTTCTTAGATTGCACAACTGGGAAATGATTGCACTATGACTACTTAAACCATGTTATCATTTAATTAGAATTGTCAGTAGGCTAGAAGCATTCATTAAATCATTAATAGTGTGTAAACCTAAATGTTTCCTCCACAAAATGTGATTTTAACCCATGCTATATGTGTGTGTGTGTGTAAAAGACCAGCAAAAGATCATTATCAGAAATAGAATGTAAGATTTTGGCTAGTATTATTCTTTGAGACCAGCCTCGGGTTATGTCTTTAGCACAATTTACAGTTCGCTTCACTACCTATACTCACAAGTATGCAATGGGAAGTTGAGCTAAGATATGTCTTGACAACAACCATTAAGCATATATTATCCCTTGGATCACATTTGTCCCATTGAAGACAAAAAAAAATATTTTTTTACTCACATTGAAAAACCAAAAAAAATATTTTTTTGTGTGTTTGTGTTTTAGCATAAACTTTACAAAACATCAAAAAGATTTCTTGCACAGTTCGTTTCTAAAAAGCCAAATTGTTTTTTTCATAACTTCCGGAAATGACTTTGAAACAACATCAGTTGAATGTTTCTATCATGTTCGTCTTAGAATTCTTCATTAAAAGGATTTGAGTTAAAATTTGAAAAGGTGTTAAGTCGTACGTACTTAACAATTGAACACAACTTAACTCACGCGTACTTGTTAAGTACGCATGACCTGTTTGGCGGGGTATATATAACGACAGTAAGCATTTACTTCACATTCAAACACTCACACTCTACAGTGACGACCTGATCATTTTTTCTCTCAAAATCCTTGTGTTTCGAAACCATTTTTAACCACAAAATCATTTGTAAAATCATCACTAGATCATCTAGTAAGAATCCCACTCAATTCCAACCGTTAAATCATCCAAACTTGAGTGATTTTGTGTGTTCTTGAAGCTAGGGTTTGATGACAGATTTTTGAGCCAAAACGGATGTTTGCATGTGAAATTGATCAACTCTACATGTTTCTAATCATCATTCTAAGTTGTTTACACACAAAATTCATCTTCTAAACTCACAAATTCGGATTATGATTTAAGTTTGGGTCGTGACTTTGTGTCGGACCGTGTAACATCAATGAGGGTCGTATTTTGGTAATACTGATGTTAAAGTTGAATAACCTTGCATTGCTATGCCTTTTTTGACATCCTTCGGACAAGATTTAAGAACATTAGACCATAAATGGACGATTTCGGACTTGCATAAAACTAACCTTCACGCTAACCATGCGTACTTACAAGTATGCATGAAGGATTTGTTCATGCATACTTGATAAGTACGCATGACCTAATTGGTCTGTGCGAACTTGTACAAGTACGCATAAGGTAGTGAGTGTGAAAAGTTTCTAAGTCTCAAATAACTTCATTCTTGGTCTATCATATCTTGTGAAAATTTTATAAATGTCAAACATTTTTTATGTCAAGCATATCTTGAACAAAGTTATATTATAATCTATAATCAGTTCTAATCTTGTTTTATATTGTAGATATGGCTAGATGTGCTTATACTGAGGATTTCAACATGTTGGCAATAACAGACCCGGAATGGAGAGGTGCTGCCCTTAACTATCAGGAAATTGTCACTTTCCTGAACAGGTCCAAGATTGCCTATGCTATCTCTGCAAACCCGGTAGTATCACGTCCTTATCTGGAGCAATTTTGGATATCGCTGAGCTGGATTGTAGACCAACACCAAATGTAATCACTGCTACTTTGGCAAACCAAATAATATCAATTTCTGAAGAAACAATCAGGCAGGTGCTGCAGTTTAATGACTTAGCCACTGACCCAACTCAATATCCGGATTATATGATAAATGGGTGTTAGAGGCATCGGATGGGGTACGTTGGAAGGGTAGATTACCCATCTTACCAAAAGATGTGGCTTTTAGTGTTGAGACACGTTTTTGTGACTGATGATTTATCAGTAGTTTGTATAGAATTGTTTGCAACAGCTAAGAGGGAGTCTGTTAGAGCATAAATTTGTATCTGTAGCAAAAATTCTAAGTGTATATGTAGCGAACAGGTTAAGTTCGCCTAAGGGAATGTAGAGGCGAACTTAACAAGCGAACTTACTAAGTTCGCCAATAGAGTTATGGGCGAACTTGTTAAGTTCGCCTGCAGACTCAGTTTGTCTATAAATAGGACATTAAGTTGTTCATTTGTAGCAAGAAATGCTACAGTTAGCATACATAGAGAGGGAGTGATTCTCTGTGTGAAGTGAGTCACAATCCCTAGGTAGAGCTCACCTAGGGATTGCAATTGGAGCTTAAACGTAGAGATGTACACTTCTTCGGTATTGTAATCTGTGATGACGAGTTTGTTATGGATTATATATACGAATCGATTCTGTTTCATCTCTGTTCTGTATTCGGTTTTATGTTTGATTCACTTCGTGCTTCCGTCTCAATGCGAATCATCGAGTAATGCATTTGATCATGATCATCTTGCTCGTTAGAAGACGTCAAAGGGACTTCCAGTTAGATCAATGGAGGTACTTCGCCCATGTAGTGATCATGTGTATATCAGCCAGAAAGGCAGGTAAAGATGCTATGGGACATGATTTGGCATCAGCTATGGTCGCTTATCTCTAAACAAAGGATACAATTTTTCACGTTATGTATACAAATCGATCCTTGATCAAATCAATGCCGCTCCAAATTTTAGGTTCTTGTTGTATCCCCGATTCATTCAGCTGCTAATCAATCACTTCCTGCTAAATTTACCACAAATAGGGCAGTAGCTACAAGTCAAGCGAATAGCAAAACGGGCGTTTGTGCAATTTTTAACTGTCGGCACTGAAGAACCAATTCCTGTGCGCACACCTCTATTTGGTCACCTAAAAAACGAGGCATACATTGCACCAGCAGGAGATAGATCGTACGGTGCTAACAGTGAACCCGAGTTAAGTGAGCACTCGGATGAAGAGGAAGGTGGACATGGTGATAGTGATGATATTGATGGTGGTGATGGTGATGTTGGTGCTTGTTATGGACAAGGTCCAGAAGATAGTGAATCAGAAAGGACAGTAACCGACTCTTCTGATTCAGAAAAGCTATGGATCTTAGCCACTAGAAAAGCTATGGAAATTCAATTGTTAAGTCAAAGAGGTGAGCATCAGGTTATGGTGGAAATGGTAGCTAAACTGACAACCCAGCTTGCGTCTCAGGGGAGACAAGCAACAAGGCTGAAGAAGAACCCTGCCACCATATTGACCTTACTAAAGAAAAGGATCAAGACGAGGATCCTGATGTGTTGTAAAACACATATGTTTTTATTCTCATTTTTAACCCGTTTCATTCGGTTTTGTCAGTCAAAATATTATAAAGTTGATACTTAATGATATTCTTGGTGAAAATATAGGTTTGGTCGATAAACCGAAGAATTTGAGGAATAAAAAGGGGCCGGAGAGAAGCGGGAATAAAGAATATAAAAGTATAAATTAATTCTGGATTATGCCAGAAGTCAGACCGACTTCTGCCTGCTACCATGTCGGTCCGACTTGCGTTTAAAGACAAAATCATTGCATAATCATTGAGCCGTAATCATTATGGGTGGCTTCAGCCCTAGTCGGACCGACATCCAGCCCGTGTCGGTCCGATATGCATCTAATCGGGAAGAAAAACCTAATTCGGCCATTTTAAAAGGTTGATCGACATTCTTTGAGAGGGATCGTGTTGTTTGCGGCTGTAGACGACAGAAGGCTTGGAGGATCGAAGAATTGAAGCTAGAGATCATCTGGATTAAGAGAGTTTGCATCTTTTCGGTTTGAAATCATCGGTTTTGCGTTCTTTTTCCTATTTGAGTATTTTACTTCGAGTTCTGAACATGTTTCTAGTATATTTTGGTTTTTTTTCTCAGTATTATGAGCAGTTAAACTCGTTGCTACCTAGACTAGGATGAATATTGGCATGATTTAATTGTTTTCAGTTGTTTATTGATCGTATGGTGAATGCTTGTGTAAAGACTTCTGATTTAATGTTTATGAATGTGTTTGAATACTAATATAATACTGATCCTGCATGAGGTTGTTGCCATTGAGGTTTTATTTGGATGCTTTGTGTGTTTTGAGTAAGATTTCAAGTTTTCGGGTCATATACTTTGTGTTTGTGATCTAAACGATTAGGCCAGTTGTTGTAGCAGGTTTATGAGGTCATAAAAATCAGTGTTTTACCAATCTTGAGACCTAGAGGAGATAGGTTGTCGGGTTATCTTTTGGTTTAGCGGTTTGGGTAGCAATTGCACGAGAGTGAATTGTCCGAGTTGTTTTTTATCATTTGCAATTTCGTGTCATAAATAGTACATTGGGAGTTAACTCCTTGCTCTTAGGTCTGTCGAGGATAGTCTATGAGTATAGACCGGTTGAGACCGAGAGGTGAAATCGCTATCGAGTTCGTGGTGTTTTAGGTTTTGGTGAGTCCGAGAGGAAATCCAATTCCTTGCCGGTGAGCTTAATCCGACCCTTAGGATATTTGAGGTGTGTAGGTGAGCCTGAGAGGAGATCCTGCATGTCTTAGTGATTCCCGAGTCAGTCTATCTTTAAAACCGGTGTCATACAATCAGTTGTCCTGAAAGCAGTTGAGTCAGTCAATAGGATTCCTGGTCTAGGTGGAGTTTGTATCATAGTTGGTAGTTGGTTGCTTGTTTTAGTTTTTTTGGTCTGTTTAATGTTTTGTTTTCATCTTTATCTGTCTTTCCAATTGTCTAAGTATTTTTGTGTACTTTTCAGTTTTGAGTTGAGTCAGTATTTTAACTGTTAAATTAATTTGCATGTTCTAGAATTATAAAAAGAAAAATAGAATCATCTTTTGTGTTACATTGGTTAGGAGTCAATAGAGGTTCAGTATCGAGGGCCGCCGCCTTTTGTGTCCACGGATTCATAACTCGGTCTTACTTGCTTTGCTACACGCGACCGGTACACTTGCCGTAGCGTGTGATTTAGTCTTGAGTCCAATTCTAAATTTAAAACTTTGTTAAATTAATATAACATTATCACACATCAAGGTTTTGGCTGTAACATCCATGATATTTTTTCGACCCTATTTTATTTTAGTTATTTCAATAATAAACACTACATTTAAATTTTATATTTGTTCAAGCACATTATGTCACATGACTCATTATTTTTCTATTCAAAAATTAAACCTTGCGTTTACGTATTAATTTCTATAACACTTGTTCGTGTATTTATATATACATATAAATATATATATATATATATATATATATATGTATACGTATTTATTTATAAATATAGGTATACAAATATATTTATGTATTTGAATTTATTAATTAAACCACAGAAGAATATTGTTTAGCAAATATATATTTGACATTTTAAATAAATCATTTTAAATTCATAATATAGTTAATTTTATAAAGTTTATAAAAGAAAAAAAAAATTCAAGTTATATATTATTACAAAAGAATTAAAAGGAATAAACCTATCTTTGAACCCATTCAATGCATTTGAGCCCCCTCAATAAAATATGAACCCCCACATTTTTTACCCCTAGAACCAAGTTCATCGCTAATTTTGACTTCTGGAAAGTCAAACCACATCCAATTCCTTCCAATCATCGGAAATCTCGGGATTTTGATTCTCCAAAATGGTTTCTTACTCTTTTACGATCGTATGGGACTCGAATTTGACCCATTGGTTGAATAATCAAGGTTTTTCAAAACCCATTTAATGGATGTTACGACTTGGGTTTTCAAAACCGTAAATCACGCCTCAAAACACACATCACTCATTCCAATCACAGCTGTTAAACGCGTTACGACATCCTATAAATACCCACATCCTTTTGCAAACGAATCGACCACAAAAAAAATACGTCCTTTTTCTTTGCTCCTGTTTCGGCGACGCAAGCACCCTCCCGACGCGATATCCTTGACCATTTGGATCCTCCCCGTGTGATTTTTTTACTCAAGGTAATCGTTCTTCTGTTAATCGCATGGTCCTTACTCGTTTCTAGTTATACAGATCGATTTTAGGGTTTGAGTTGGGGAGGGTATGATTGACGATTTGGGTAAAGAAGATGAAGAACTGTGACTATTGATTAAATGTTTTCTGTTACTGTGGTTTAACAAGATGATGTTCTGGTCTGGTGGTTAATCACCTTCAAGCACAAGCCGCGGGTCATGGGTTCGAGACCTAGGGCTGTTTCTTTTCTCTCTCTTTTTCTTTTGTTCCTTTTAAACACTTGCACACACACAAACATTTCCTAAATACATGTACTAATATGTTGTGTACAAATAAATGTTATTAAACATATTCCTTCCTTGGAATTTTCGAATTTCCATATTATGGTGTATAATGTTTTATTAAAAGTAAATGGTATTTATTAAAATAACATAAATAAATAACGTGTTTCCTTTAAATAGCCTAAATAAATGATGTTTTTTTTAAACATAAAGAGATTCTATATAGTTTTTATTTTTATAAAAGATTTCGTGAGAAACCATTTAAAGTTATGTTTTTATTCAAAACTAATAACGTTATTTAAACTAGAAACTATTTATATATTATTAAACGTTATTTAAAGATTTCGTTTTCTTCTTTAAAGCACAAGAATTATAAAATATATTTTATAAAACCCCTTTAAAACTTGTCAAACGTGATATTTACAAACTTGATTTTCTTAATTCCTTTTTACTTCTAAAACTATATTTTACTATAACTCTTGATTTGCTATTAAAACCCTCTATTATTCAACTTCTCTATTTCAATCCTTATTAAATGTACATTTACACTTGAGTCCTAATACTTTCATACTCGGTTAAAGTATACGAACAAAGTGACCTTCAAACTGGTATGTAGTTATCTGACAAACAGTAACGTTCTGGCTAGGAAAGACGGGGTTCTGATCCGGCCAACTCTTTCCTGTGGACTTTTCTGTTGGAGGTGCTACTCTGGTACGATAACCAATCTAGTATACGACAACCACTTCCATCTAATTTCCCCTTCAACCCCTCAACTTTCCACAATTCTATAAACTAACTCAAACTCGAACTTATTTAGGGAGTTCTTAAAGCATCTCCTAAACCAAGTTACTTCAGCAATCAAGATCAACCCACCTGCTACAAGGTGAGTATTACATAGCCCTCTTTTCTCTTTTACACTTTTTGGGATTGATGTTCTAAAAGTAATCTAGTAAAAATAAACTAAATTATCCTAGATCGAGACACTAAGTAATACTCTAGACTCTCTTAAACTACACTACTACTAACCGGCAAGTGAACCGATCGACTCTAGTAAAGCTAAGTAAGTCCGGATATCGAACCCACAAGACTCTGTTAAATTACGCTAACGACTCTATCTAGACCTAGACTGACACGGACACGACACTAACCATTTTTATTATTTGAGGGGGGGTTTTTACTAAAATTCCTAGAATTGAATTTAAAGATAACTAAGCTAAAGTACGAAATAGATTAAGGTTGAATTCAGTAGAGATGAATGACTACCTAGACTAGAATCCGGATTGATTTAGGAATGAATTTTCTAATGGTATTAAAGTGCTATGGAACCAGGATCTTTGTGTACTAAACCCTAAGAAATCTCAGCTAACCCGACCCTTCTCAGGAAGAAACCTAGGAGACTCTACGAAGCCGTTATGAACACCGGTTGTTAGACTTCCTCTCAGTCCTCTAACGTCTCTAAAAGTGCCCTAACATGACAACCTACCTCTTAGCACGGAAGTCTAAGGCAACTATGGGTTCTAACTTGGTTTAACAGACACGAGAATGACTAGGGAACTAAGACCGGCTTCTCTCAAAACCTATCTTAGCTATATGTTAAACCGTGACCTTCTAACAAACTCGAGCCTCTCAACGACAAGTTAAGCAGAAAACCTAGTTTTAATTGTATTTTAGTTATTGTTTTTAAGGCTAGTGGCCAATTTACCCAAAGATTCTCGAACCCGCAAAGACTCGATAGTCAACACAAACCCATTACATGAAAGACATTCACCAAAGTTTGTGTAAAACAGTAAACAATCAACAATCAAAGCTAGATACGCATATGCACCAAATTAGAAGTTCCAATGTTTGTTACTTTTTGAGATTAATCCATAAACACAATAAAATCCATAAAAATCCAAACTTTATTCAATCTTTCATCTAATCTAGGTAGTTCAAGAGTTTTAGCCAAGCATCATGGTAATAAAAATCAAAGCATAATGTTTAACAAAGGAATTCATGATCAAAAGAATGAAAACACAAGAATAAGGAAAACCGGATGATAAAACCCGAATGTTCTTCTTTCCTTCCGTCTTCAACCGAGTGATTCCCGCGAGTTAGAATGCTTCAAAAATCCTAAAACTTGCTGCAAAATTCGCCCTCAAGAAACCCTATTCGTAACTAGGTTAAATTTTGACTTTAAGATGTTTATATATGATTTGCAGCAACAATTCTGCAGCAGCAACAAACTGGGCCGAAAATAACACCCGTCGCGTCGCGCGACAGGTATACCACCTAGGCGTCGCGTGGCGCCTTCACTACTGGGTATTACAATTCCAAGGCTACGCGTTGCGCGTATCCTCCTTCCTCAGGGGTGTCGCGTGGCGCGTAAACCTGTTTCTGTCAGATTTTCTCTTTTTTTCCGTTCCCGTTCAGCTCCAACTCGACCCGATTCCAACCGTTAACTCTTTTCAGCATATTTTGACTGTTTTTCGCTCCTTTCAGCAACCGGGACCTGCACAAACACAAACTATCAAAAGGAACTAATCTAACTACGAAAATGCAACGAAACTATACGAAAATTATAAAAACTCTAGACGATAAATAGATGTATTTTGCAATACATCAAATTTCCCCACACTAATCTTTTTTCGTCCCCGAAAAAGAATTATGCAAACGGAATCAGAGACGAATAAATATTCGGGCCAAAAGCTATTTTACTTATTAGAGTCAAAACTTGTCTTAGCCACGGTTGCAAGTATACTTATCCCTTTAAACCCAAATCCGGTTCCAGGCCCTTATCATGCAATTTTAGTTCAAGTGCGGTCAATCTACCTAGGGTCTCACACTAGAAGCCACAGTCCACCTAATCCCACCTCAAGCTTATAGCACAAAAGGAACAGTCACTGGACCAATTTCTAACCGTTTTATACCAAAATCAAGAGGATTTAAAATCAAATAAATTTTCTTTTATTATTATTATTATTATTATTATTTTTCAAGCTTAGACCTTGCTTCACCTAACCCAGAGGCTGTCTCAATCAGAGTCATCATCCCCGAGAGTGACAACGTGAGCGTCGGTAATTTTTCAATTTTGTTTCGACACATCCCAGAGGCATAATAAGTCAGAGTCACCATCCTCGACGAAGATTACGTAGGCCTGCGCTACTTTTCTTAGTTTCTAGCTCATTTATTCTATTTTTTTCATGATTAGAAATTCTAACAATTTTAGCTTATAACGACAATCCTTATACTATTATTGGCGGTTGCAATTTCCCATTTTTCCTAGATGAGAACCCACTAGTAGACCGACAATTAAGGTATATTTAGATAAAAGGAACCTAAAACTGAACCGGGCCTATTCACATATCCCAAACTAGACAAAAGCTCGACTATATTACTCTTATATTATCATTATTTGAACCCGAACAAAAAACCCCTCTTTTCTATCATTTTCCGTTTAATTTTGCAAACTTCTTTATTAAAAGACATTTTCAAATTTTTATTTTTTATTTTTCATGAATCAACTTAAACTACTTAACTAACACTACGACTCAATTGTCCCATCCCCACACTTGAATGTTGCATTGTCCCATATGCAAAGATGGAAACACAACCTAGACTAAATAAACTACCACTAAAATTTAAATAAATAAAATATACATGTGGAAACGACTTAGCTGAATATGTGAGACTGTCAATGTGCCAGTCAATTCCACATACGCCCTCCAATCCAAAACGCGGTCAGCAAACTGTTCCTAAATCGTATATGCGAACGGAAGCGGCACAAACACATCATACCTATCAAATAAAAATACAGACCAAACGAAATACGATAGATAATAAGTGTTTCAAAGTTCACCATCACAAACCAACCAATTTAAAATATGGGGAACAGACGGGATAAGATAAAACAACATAAAAAGAAAAATAAAGCATAAAAAGATACTCCTTCCCGCTCCAGCAGCTATCATCCTCACACTAATCCTCAACCTCATCCTCACTCTCTTCATCATCACCTTGACCATAAACCTGAAACTCTGGTGTAGGATCCACATATCCATATTGTCCAGAACCAGAACCACCCTGCTGACTAGAACCGCCTGCACCACTCGGATTATAATACCCCGGCATCGGAAACTGAACCGGGTCGACAAACGGCTGGAAAAAATCAGGCACTTCGATACTCATCCGACTCATCATATACCTGAGTGCTCCATCCTGCCTATCCTGTCGATAATGAATTCTACCAAACCCCTGATCCATGCGGTCATACAGTGAAGATAAAGTAAGCGGATCCGGTGGTGGCTGTCTCCTCGGGTACTGAGGTGCTGGAATCTCCCGTCTCTGAGGCGGTCTCTGTCGGGCTGGAGGATACATGCCCTGCATAACATCATCAGCCGGATGCCCTACTGGCGGCATAACCTGAGGCCCCTGCCTCGCATCTAACCAAGTAATAGGCTCTCCCAGAGTGAGTATACCCGCAAGCTGAAGATCTCTAATCTGAAAATGCCTCGATGGCGCACCCACACGCAGCGTCGCCAAACTATACTTCTGAAATACTCCCAAATTCTCTGCTAACTTTGTAATATAAGGACCCATGTCAAGCGCGGCCCTATGTCCTCCTCTACGTGCTCTATTCAACGACCAAGCCAACACACTCGCTAAATTCATATTCCGTTCTTCCACCAAACACATAAGCAAAAATATATCTATCCAATTTGCCTTATTCTTACCAGACTTCCTACCAACCAGAGTGGTAGAAAAAACCTTCAATACATACCTATAAATAGGATCCCGAACAGACGTAATCAGATTAGTCTTTGCGAACCCCACATCAGCAATAGTACCCCAAAATCTCGCCAACTCATCACTGCCCAAACACAATTCTCTTTGATTCACATACACACCCCTCAGCCCAGTCACAAACTCAGGAGTCACTACCTCCTCCTTTGTATAGAAACCACTCGCTATAGCAAACTGTGGGATGGACATCTCATGAACCATCCTCCCTAAACTAAACGATACTACATCATCCTCAGCAAAAGAACCCTCTTTATGCTGAAAAGTCGAATGAAATTCAACAACTAACTCGTCATATTGGGGCCAATGACAATCAACCATAGCACGCAATCTCGGACCTAGCAACCGCTCAACCCTATCCCGAGCACCCACACTAGCTAACCAATCCCAATCAATGGTCCAATGCTCAAGTATCTCAGTATGAATGATTTTTTGTAACTTTGTCCACTCCTTCGTATTGACTTCAAACTGTAAGAGTGGGTGCTCTCTCCTTAGTGGAATACGGGCATAATTCACCCGTTCCTGACCATCATATCTAATACGTCTGCGTCTAAGGACAGGCACGGGCTGCTGCTGCTCTCTCGCGACACCTCTTGGGCGTGGAACTGGCCCTCTTCTTCTTTTTCCACCTGCTCCGCTAGAAATACCTTCACCTGACATATCTGCTAAGACACACATATAGACAAAGCAAGCAGAGATATCAGCTATCACAAACTATTTTTGGTATTTTAAATTTTTAATTTTTTTTTTTAAATTGGAACAACCGTATAGCATTCCATTCGCGGCTGAAACAGAAAATAAAATGAAAAATAACAATCGGGTTACCGTTTACAAAAGCATAAGTTATAAACAACCTCGCCCGGATGGAGATTGAGTACGGGCGAAGTGTTTTGTACCTGTACGTGCATATAAGTAAACCCAAGACCCAAAAACTACTAAAATTAAAACGACTCCAAACATAAGAGTCAATGTAAACTACCCCCTCCCGACACTTTAATTGTCCCAATTAAGAGCCAAGTGACTACCAAACCGAACATTGAGTCCAAACTTGCGTAAAGAGATGTCTTTAGTGATAAAAACTGAATTTAAGTCGAAAAATCCCGCCTAGTAAAAGGAGGTTTTAACCGGTTAAACTCACAAAGCAAGTTCGGATTTTTTCATGGCAATTACATACCCAAACCATGCCTCCCGCAAGCTGAAAACACTAACATTCGGCAAACCCAAGACATAGAACCAACCCGACATGAACCGACACCTAAATTATGCAAAACTAGACTCATACCTAGCTAATAAACGAGTAATATACAGAAAATTACAAGAAAACATACCGGATTCGTGAAGAACAAGCTAAAAATTTCAACTTTTTAAGTGGAGAAGGGTGGTCCCGTGTTTGATAGATTTAGCGGCTAATCGGGTGAAACTGACGGTTAAAATGGATGGGGAAGTGAAATGGGTGATGTGGGTGTAATTTGGGAGTAAAATGGTGAAAAATGGAGGTGGTTATGGCTTAAATGGGTGGTTTACGGTTGTGGATTCGCGAGTTAGGGTTTGGAGAGGTGTTGGGGAAAAAGCTGAAGCAAAAGGTTATAATGTGGGAAAGGGGAGCCTTCACGTAGCGCGTAGCACAAAGGATAGGAGCGTCGCGCATCGCGGCGCCTCACTGTTCTGAACTGGGGTCTACGCGTAGCGCGTAGTGTCTGTTTATTACGTGTCGCGCGACGCGAACACCCCTTTTTCACAGAAAGTTTCAAAATTTGGAGGTTCTCATGCCTTAGAAAAATTTTGCAACATACCCAAACCTCTCAAGAACCAATCCCAAATATTTTCTAACACTGGGACTTACCTGGAACTCTGTTTTCTCGCCAATCCTTCCACATCATAGGTAATGAAATCCTGCAAATGACTCGAAACACAAAAACAAAAAACCGAAACTCTACCAAAAACTACGTTAGATATGAAAGATAAAAAAAATAAAATGAAATACAACCGGTACAAACTCTACACTTGAGGTTTCCCTCAAAACACTAATCGGTGACGGTAGGTGGGTCCTCAAGAGGAATTTCTTCCTCCTCGGTAGTGTCGATGGGACCTCCTAAGTAATGTTTCAAGCGATGTCCGTTCACCTTCCATGAACCTCCGTCAACTTCGTCATACAACTCAATGGTACCGTATGGAAACACCTCCTTTACCACATACGGTCCGGTCCATCTAGATTTCAACTTTCCGGCTATCAATTTCAATCTCGAATTGAACAAAAGCACTTTATCACCTAATTGAAACTTCTTCAACCGTCGCAACCTCCTATCATGCAATGCCTTCGTCTTCTCTTTGATACTCCAAGATCGTTCGTAGGCGGTATCTCTAAGAGCCTCTAACTCATGGAGTTGAAAGAATCTCCTCCTAGCGGCTTCGGTAAGGTCAAAGTTTACGGTTTTTAGAGCCCAAAGCGCTCGGTGCTCTAGTTCTACCGGAAGATGGCACGCTTTGCCATACACAATCATGAAGGGCGTGGTTCCTAACGGTGTTTTGTAGGCGGTGCGGAATGCCCACGATGCATCATCTAGCTTTTCCGACCAATCCTTCCTACTTTTTCCTACCGTTTTCTCCAAAATCCTCTTCACCCCTCGGTTTGCATTCTCTACTTGCCCACTAGTTTGCGGGTGGTATGCGGTAGAAAGACGGTGAGTGACCCCGTAGCGTGCTAATGCCTTCTCCATGACGGAATTGCAAAAGTGCGTACCACGGTCACTTATTATGGCCTTAGGAACACCGAAGCGTGTGAATATCTTCTTGAGAAATCTCTCCACCACTCGGGCATCATTAGTAGGCAAAGCTTGAGCTTCCACCCACTTTGAGACATAGTCAATAGCCACGAGGATGTACCTATTCCCACTCGTAGAGGGGAAAGGTCCCATGAAATCAATACCCCAAACGTCAAAGATTTCAAGAACTTGAATGGGATTTTGAGGCATTTCATCCTTGGATGAGATGTTGCCGATACGTTGGCAACGGTCACATGTACTAACGAACTCTACGGCATATTGAAGGGCCAATAGAAACCAGTATCAAAAACCTTTTGTGCGGTGACATTCGGCCCATGATGGCCTCCCGTTAAACCCTCATGCACATGTCTAAGGATATCCAACCCTTCCTCTTTCGAAACACACCTCCTAAGTACTCGATCACTACCTATCCTAAAGAGGTACGGATCATCCCATATGTATTTCCTAGCATCCCTAAGAAACTTTTTTTTTCTGTTGGTGGGACATACCCTTCACAATGTCCCCGTTTGCTAAATAGTTTGCTAAGTCCGAAAACCATGGCAAACCCTCAAACTCGGCTCGAACGAAATCTATGGATTTGTGAGGGAATTTGTCTCCTATGGCATCCTTACGAATTTCCTCTCTCTTAGGGTCCTCTAAACGTGACAAGTGGTCGGCGGCTACGTTCTCCGCTCCCTTTTTATCCTTAATTTCGATGTCGAACTCGGAGAGCAAAAGAATCCATCTAATGAGGCGTGGTTTGGCGTCTTTCTTTTGGAAGAGAAAATACAAGGCGGAATGGTCGGTGAAAACTATGGTTTTGGAGAGCACGAGATATTGGCGGAACTTATCAAACGCGAATACTACGGCTAAGAGTTCCTTTTCCGTGGTGGTATAGTTCTCTTGAGCATCATTTAGAGTTTTGCTCGTGTAGTAGATCGGATGAAAGTGTTTCTCGATTCGTTGACCCAATACCGCACCTACGACATAGTCACTCGCATCGCACATTAGCTCAAAGGGCAAGCTCCAATTGGGCGAAACAAGGATGGGGGCACTAATGAGTTTTTCCTTCAAAAAGTCGAAGGCTTTGATGCATTCCTCGTCAAAGATGAAAGGTACATCCTTTTCAAGGAGTCGGGTCATGGGGCGTGTGATCTTAGAAAAATCCTTAATGAAACGCCTATAGAAGCATGCATGACCAAGGAAGCTTCGAACGGACTTGACACTAGTGGGTGGAAGCAATCTACTTATGGTATCTATCTTGGCTCTATCCACCTCTATCCCCTCTCTCGACACTTTATGACCTAAGACTATCCCCTCCGTCACCATAAAGTGACACTTCTCCCAATTAAGCATAAGGTTGGTCTCTATACATCTCTTAAGCATCCTATCAAGATTAAGGAGACACTGATCAAAGGAGGTACCATAAACCGAGAAGTCATCCATGAAGACCTCCATAGAAGTCTCAAGCATGTCTTGGAATATAGCAACCATGCATCTTTGGAATGTAGCCGGAGCGTTGCATAACCCGAAAGGCATGCGGCGATACGCATAAGTGCCATAGGGGCATGTGAACGTCGTTTTATCTTGATTCTCCGGTGTGATGGGGATCTGAAAATAACCCGAAAATCCATCGAGAAAACAGTAAAACTGTTGACCCGCTAGACGTTCCAACATTTAGTCAATGAACGGCAAAGGGAAATGGTCTTTCCGGGTGGTGTCATTCAACTTGCGATAGTCGATGCACACACGCCAACCGGTAACAGTACGAGACGGGATTAGTTCGTTCTTTTCATTCATGATCACCGTCATCCCACCTTTCTTTGGGACAACTTGGGTTGGACTAACCCATGGTGAGTCGGAAATGGGGTAGATCACCCCGGCATCTAACAATTTAAGCACTTCCTTCTTAACAACCTCTTGCATGTTCGGATTAAGGCGTCGTTGAGGTTGCACCACCGGCTTATATTCATCTTCCATGAGTATCCGGTGGGTACAATAGACGGGGCTTATGCCCTTTATGTCCAAAAGTCACCATGCAATGGCCTCCCTATTCTCTCTCAACACCTCTAGTAACCTACCCTTTTCCCCCTCCTCTAACTTAGATGAAATAATGACGGGTAAATCTGACCCCTCACCAAGGAAAGCATACTCTAAGTGGGATGGTAAGACTTTAAGCTCTAATGGGGTGGGTTTCTCTACGGGTGTACTTTCACTGTCGCTCTTCACCTCACTTAACTCTAACACTTCGGGGACATACTCTCCTTCTTCTTCTTCAATCTCACTCACAACTTCCTCCACTAGATCGGCTCCACTAATAAAATCAAAACAATGGTCTACGCATGATAAGAAGGATTCTATGAAATAGACCGAATGACAAGGACTACTATGATCGTCGGAGCCGCTAGGGTGCTCCATGGAACGTGCTACCTCAAAAGTGACTCTCTCCTCACCGACGTGGAGTGTAATCTTACCGTCAAAGACATCAATGATGGCCTTTGCGGTGCGCAAGAATGGGCATCCTAGAATGATAGGAACTCTCTCATCAGCTTCCATATCAAGAATGACAAAGCCTACGGGAAAGACGAACTTGTCGACTTTAACTAAAAGGTTTTCGACTATGCCACGCGGGTATTTCACTGATCTATCGGCTAAGGACAACGACATGCGAGTAGGGGACAACTCTCCTAGGCCTAACCTCTCGTACATGGAATAGGGCATGAGGTTTATACTCGCTCCTAGATCGGCTAAGGCCCTATACTCGGTATCACTCCCGAACAAGCATGGAATGGTGAAAAGGCCCGGATCCGTCAATTTTTCCGGGACCTTGTTCAAGATTACGGCGGAACACCCCCCACTAAGAGGGATGTTAGAGACCTCTCCTAACTTATCCTTACGCTTTAAAAGGTCCTTTAGGAATTTGGCGTATTTAGGCATGGATTGAAGGGCTTCTATGAACGGAAGATTGATCCTAAGTTGCTTGAAGATCTCTAAGAATTTCCCGTACTCTTTGGAGTAAGTTTGGTTTTTAAGACGGGATGGGTATGGGGAACGAGAAAGATCAGGAACGGGTGATGGAACGACTTGTTTGGGTACTTGCTGGGTTTAACCTAGATTGCACTTTACCGGGAGTCTCCATCTCAATCTCCTCATCTATGGGTTCCTCATCCTCTACCTCTACACTCTCGGGTATCACTACCTCTCCTAAGGTCCTACCACTACGGGTCGAGATTGCCTTCAATTGGCAGGACGGGTTCGGCTTTGTGTTGCCCGAAAATTGACCGGGAGGTCGTTCTTGCAGCTGGCGTGCAATGTCCCCGACCTGCCTTTGAAGGTCCAAGAAATTAGAATGGTTATTCTTGAGGTAGGTAGCATGTTCTTCTAAGGTTTGTTGGGTGGACTGGTCCTTAACTAGAATTTGGGATAGCATAGCTTTAATCTCGTCTAGACCACTACCTAAATCTTGATTTTTTGAACCCTGATTATTTGACCCCCCACTATTGAACTGACCTCCTGTATTTGAACCTGACCCTGAACTACCAAACTGACCCTGCTGATTCGAACCCCCACTTGAATAGAAACCTGGCCCTCTGCTTTGATACTGGCCTGATGGGAAACCAGGGGGATTACCGGAAGAGCGGAAATTA
This sequence comes from Smallanthus sonchifolius, assembly GCA_023525975.1. Classification (NCBI taxonomy): domain Eukaryota; kingdom Viridiplantae; phylum Streptophyta; class Magnoliopsida; order Asterales; family Asteraceae; genus Smallanthus; species Smallanthus sonchifolius. The sequence goes on from CM042045.1 coordinate 35,607,163, forward strand.
TTATTACTACGCCAGTTAGAGTTATTATTAAATCGGTTAGTGGGACCTTGGTTTTGACCTGTGTTGTACTCGACCTGTTCTAGGGTAAGTGTTGGACAATCTACGGTATCATGACCTCCCCTACAAACCTCACACCTATCGACCTTTTTCTTAATTTCTAATAACTCTTTGGTGATATAATCAAGTTGAGATGCTACCTTTGAATCCGAGCCAACTTGGTTTACTCCTCGAGCAGTTGAGGAAGTACTAGTAACAGGAATGGAAGTCCTGCTGGTAGCACAATGATCGATATCAGCATGAGCAAAACTCTCAAAGAGATCATTGCAGTCGGCCACCGATTTCTTACCCATGAGATGGCCTCCTGCAGAGGTGTTGAATCGGGCCTTACACTCGGGGGTGAGACCATTGTAGAATTTCTCTACGAGTGCCCAATCAGACAACCCGTGTTGGGAACAACGTGAGAGTAGGTGTGACAACCCGACTTTTCTGGTTAACTCAGTTAGCAAATTCCGTTAACTTACCGTTAAAAACCTAACCCCGTTAGTCAAATCTAACCCCAAGGTCTAATTCGGTCACAATATTAATTCAAAACTTCAGGGACTAGTTGAGTGAATCTACCAAGCCAAATAAATTGACCCACCAAAGTCAATTTTATCAAAATTACTCCGGTTGACATTTGGAAGTCAACATTGGGATCCTTTGATTTCCAATTCGCGAATTATATCCCGAAATCCGTTGGAATTAGAACCGTTCGTGCATGATAATGATCATAACGATCATAATTGATCCATTAAACACCTCCAATTTAATCGAATTAACACTAATAATGAGAATTAAACAAGTAACCGTCGACCCTATGTCTTACTCAATCGAATTCGACTGTAATCAGTTACCAATTTGCAAACCAACACACTGCACACCTAAATCGAGTCTCTCTGAAACCTTTGCACTCGTCAAATTGATCGGATTCATAGCAAGAGCCGCCGGGAATCGAACTAGTCATCGTCGGACCTGTTTTAGTTGATCTCCACCGTCCCGACACCAATTCAGGTAACTAGATACATCATCAGCTTCGCTTTTATCTCTGAAATGAAAGCCCTAACCCAATTAGGGCTCACATTATCAATTCGATCGAATTCTTGATCCTAGGGTTCATCATCTGACTGATTTAGTCGAGCCCTAATCTAGACCCAATGAAAATGAAATTAACCTATGCATAAAGATTCGCAACACCTTTTCTACTGAAAGCCCTTTGCCAATTTCAAGTTTTAATATAAAAATCTCTGTAACCCGTAATTAGGGTTCATGTGAACTTTATCTGTCGAATTCAATTCTAAACCGTTTTTAAATCAAATTAACCTACTCCATTACATTCGCAATCGTCTGTAGACTGAAAGCCCTATGAAACAACGGGCTTCCACTATCGAATTGATCATGAACCCGTAATTAGGGTTCATATGCGTTCTAATTTGGGGTTTTCGATCTTAGACTGAAAAGAAACGAAATTAAATTACTCCACTAGTTTCGTATCTATCCGATTAACAAAAGCCTTATAGTTTTAACCATCTTAATCATCGAAATACTTCTAATCGATTCAAAGTTTTCTAAATAAAGTTTCGATCTGTTTTTGACAAATTAGACAACCAAATCTTAACCGATTTCAAAATTGATGACATGCTCGGATTCGTAATCCTCTGAGCATCAAAACTTGTTTCTGTTTCACTCAAACCATCGCCCGAATCGAGGGATATTGACCGGTTTCGATCGCGGGTCTTTAAGGGAGGAAAACCACATAGAGCCTGATGTTAAAACCATTCCAACCCGGTATCCTTCGCGATACCCTAGCGGGCGGAGATGGTTAAGGCTGTGTGCGGGTGTGGGAGAGACCCGGGTTTGAGTCCGGGCTCCCACAATTATTTTTAAACATTTTTCTGTTAATATTTAATTAATAAAAATCAAACCTTTTAATATTATATTATTATATAAATGGGTTTTAACCCGGAAAACAACCCGTAGGCTCGGGTTTGAATTATTAACTTATTTTTATATATTATACCCACTTTTATAAATAACTTAGTGTTATTATCCCCAAGTGAAAATAATATGCTTATATTATTTTTAAACCGTGAATTCATATAAAATAATATATTTATATTATTTTCAAACCGTGACCCGTATTATTAAATAATATATATTTATATTATTTCAAATCAATTTATAACATCGTGTGTCGATTGAGACTAAATAATAATATAATTGGTTATACTATTTACTCATATACATATATTATTATTTTCTTAATTTTTGTGAATGACAAAACACCCGGTTATAATTATTATTAGTCGTGTCATTCGTCGCGTAAAGTAATTCCTAACTCCGTGGACACTTTCGTCCACTCTTGAATATTAGAGCGTTTCTTTAGGACGCTTCTCAATCCGTGTCATTGTCACATTTCCCATTTTCCTTTATCCCTAATTTTATGTGTTTGTAATTTTAGGGCATTCGTAAGTCTTTTGAGACTTACACACTTGGTTCCAACTTTTCCCTTGTGTGATTCAAATCCTTACTCAAGCTCAAGTAAGTTTTCACGGCCCCTTTTTACTGCTTTTAAACTGGGGGAGAAAACATGATACAACTCTTTTGATTTTTGTACTTCATTTTATATCAATTGTTATGACTATGCGTAAACCCTATCATGAAAGTCCTCACATCGAACCGTTTATATATGAATATAGCGAGGTATGTTGGGTAGTACTACTGGGTTTGACAAACCTCACCCGCGTTAGTCGCGCTAACACGATTGGATATCGAACGGGTGCAATATTGACCTAAACGTGCACCGTGGTTGATAGACCTGGTGGGAGGCAATACAAATAGTCAGTTTACGGTTGCGAGCGTAATAGCAAACAATGAACATGGGTTAGCTACTCATTTGGTATTTATGTTGATTGTACAATAAATCTGGTAAACGTTTATTTATATATTGAAACCTGTGAACTCACCAACCTCGTGTTGACACTTTTTCTTACATGTTTTCTCAGGACGCTAAGCTAAGACACAGGTGCACGTTAGGGCATGCATGGGATTCAACTACTTTGCTTTGTATCTATTTATGTTGATTGAATTATTTTAATGTACTTTGTTTGGTTGAACGTTTGGACTTTTGGACTTTGGTTTTGGGCGCGTGTATTTTGCGCATTTACTTTCTTTATGCTTCCGCATTGATACTCTGATTTAAAAGGATATTTTCATTTGAGTCCCATGTAGAGTCGTTCAATGTAACTAATGTCTGAGATCCTGGTTTGTCACTTCCCAAATGGTAATACGCCGTTAGTGGACTTTGGGGGTGTGACAGATTGGTATCATAGACATTGGTTATAGAGAACTAGGATTGCATACTAGACTATAACCTCACACATTAGTTACACGGCACAGACACTCATACCTGATACATATAGCACTTATACATACGTTGCAGTGCAGGCATGTAACACCATCCGTATCACCCTCTGTTGGCAAGGGACACAACATTTGCATTGCATCATCATTCCCAGTGGCGACACTCGGGGAATAACCAGAACATCATCCACTCCCGTTCGAGGGCAGCGAGACGGAGCCTTCGAAGGAGTCACTTATATCACCATCACCTGTTGGGTAGGGTGGGCTTTCTCAGGTCCATGTTATGGACGACACTCAGCAAACATATGTCTCATTAGGAATAAGGATCGCCGGAGGCGAGTCCCTACTGTACCCGCCAGCAACAATACGCCGAATGAAGCCAGACCGTTGCACGCATGATTGCAGAATCCATTGACATGTAGATGTCATCACTTTCCCGAGCCATGGGCTCGCATCCTTTTTCGATATTCTGTTGAGAATAGATTGACCACGAATCTGAGAACGCATTGCTCAATGCATACTCAAACCCTATCTTGACTAAGTTAAAAGGACAGCTACCTTACTGCTTCCTATAACTTGTATTCATGAATTAGTTTCATTTCTCGAAGTCGCATTTCGTGTACATGTTTGCTTCATGCTCTCATCTACAATCCACTGGATTGGACTCGTGTATTGTGTTTCAACTCGAGTGAATACTCGGATCAAACGATTTCTTGACTACTCATCCTGATATGAGTTCTAATTGATCAACTTATGGTTGATGACTAAGCTTTTCGATGACTTATCATATCTGACAACACTCTGTACTCAGCAATACAAACTAAAGGACATTATAGCACAGGACGGGGAGAACTAGGGTGAACATGTAAAGCAAATTACTGTTACGGGTGCACACGTAATAATAATTTGAAGTGCATGTAAGTCCTGGTGAAGCCTAGTGTGTGGATAAATGGTCTTAAGCAGTAATCTACAAACTTAAACTTCCACTATCAGTAGAAGTTCTTGTAACCTACTCAACGACTAGTTGGTATCGTTAAACTCGTTCAACAGTTGATAGACGCGACTATCAGGTTGAAGATGTCTATGGATACATAGAACTATCATTAATGAAATCCATTAATGTTATTCTCACTCATGTAAGAGTCTTAGTGAAATTAAGACACTCATCTAAACGTGATCACAGAAACCATCTTGATTGAAACTCTAATAGAATCTCATAGCAAACTTATCGATTCCAACTATGTACACAGAATTTGAGAAATTCTTTCTATGCTAACACGTTATTCCTTACACTTCAACAATAGATCGCATTTGACCTTATTACCTCATCTTGTGACTAATCCTTAGTCTAACTTTGAATTTTACTCCAGCATATTCAATCCTGTAAACGGATTTCTTTCTTCACGAAATGATCCCGTTGATCCAATGACATTAGGAAACGAATATTTAACCTAACCAACCATCTGTTGAACGCAATTACTCGAACATACATCCTATCTCTTATGCTACTGGAATCTATATCTCATTATACTTTTCTTTCCTACATGTGAACCTCTTTCCTTAGCCTATGCGTTGACTGACACTTGCTTTATAAGCGCGGGTCTCACTATAAGTCTCAGCACGATTTCACAAATTCCATATTAGTGCGTAGTGCTCTAACTCTATTAAAAGCCAAGTATACTATTGAGATAATAGACTGTAATATCCCGCATCGGTTGAGGGGAGAACGATACGTTCCTTATTAGGAGGTGGATACCTTCTTTATTGAGACGCGTTTTTCCTGGGCGAGCAACTCATCGGGTGAAAACAAAACCGTGAGTTCCTGGATGGGCAACCCATCGGGGGCAAAGCGGACAATATCTTGGTACGGTTTGCTTGGGATGTTACACAGACGCTCAGAAAATCGAAACAACTCGCATTCTTGAAGATGTAAACTAGCATTGGTTAGTAATAAACTTGACATTGACCGTCTGCCAATTACACTTGCCAGTTTCGACCTTATTCTTCGTATGAATTGGTTATCCGAGAGCCAACCTGAGGCCATCTGTTATGACAAAAATGTTTGCCTTCCTCTCCTTAGAGGGGAAATCCCTTCTGTCTAAGGCAAAAGGAGTGGTGCAGTCGTTGGCATCATATCCTTCATGAAAGCACAGAAATGTCTTCGAAAAGGTCATACTACTATTTTGGCACTCGTCGCCGAGCAGTCATCTGAGGAGAGGAAAATTGATGATATACCAATCATACATAACTATCCGGAAGTATTTCCCGAGGAATTGCCTAGTCTGCCACCGCACTGTCAAGTTGAATTTCAAATCGACCTAGCACCCGGAGCGGCACTGATCGTTCGGGCACCTTATAGGTTAGCACCCAGTGAATTACAGGAATGGTCCACTCAGTTGCAAGATTTGTTGGATCAAGGTTTCATTCGACCTAGCTCATCGCCATGGGGAAACTCCAGTCCTATTAGTCAAGAAGAAGGACGGGACTTTCCGCATGTGCATCGACTATCGTGAGCCAAACAAAGTGATGGTCAAGAACCGCCATCCCCTACCCAGTATCGACGATCTATTTGATCAACTCCAAGGATCAATCGTCTACTGCAAGATAGGTCTTAGGTCCGGTTACCATTAGTTAAGAGTTCGAGATGAGGATATCTCTAAGACGGCATTCAGGACAAGGTACGGCCACTACGAGTTTATGGTCATGCCTTTTGGATTAACCAACGCACCTGCAGTATTCATGGACCTTATGAACCGTGTGTGTAAGCCATATCTAGATCAAATTGTCATCGTTTTCATCGACGGTATCCTCATTTATTCCAAGAATAGGGATGAACATGAGGAACACCTTCGTTTGATTCTAGAATTACTAAGGCAAGAGCAATTGTATGCTAAATTCTCCAAAGTATGGATTCTGGATTCGCGAAGTGCAATTTCTAAGACATGTAGTCAACGAGAAAGGAATACATGTCAACCCATCAAAAATAGAAGCCATCAAGAATTGGGCAGCACCGACGACTCCGACTGAAGTGCGACAATTTCTGGGATTGGCTGGATATTACCGTCGTTTTATCGAAGGATTTTCAAAGATTGCGCAACCTCTCACCGCCCTAACTCAAAAAGGAAAAGCTTATAATTGGGGCGATAATCAAGAATCAGCTTTCCAGCATCTCAAACAGAAACTTTGCAGTGCACCTATTTTAGCTCTTCCGGAAGGAACCGATGACTTTGTGGTGTATTGTGATGCATCTATTCAAGGTCTGGTTTGTGTCTTAATGCAACGCGAAAAGGTAATCGCATACGCTTCATGTCAGTTAAAGGTTCACGAGAAAAACTACACCACTCATGACCTAGAGTTGGGAGCCGTAGTTTTTGCACTTAAGATATGGAGACATTACTTGTACGGTACCAAATGCACCATCTACACCGACCACAAGAGCCTCCAGCATATCTTCGAGCAGAAGGAGTTGAACATGCGACAACGTCGTTGGGTTGAACTTTTAAATGATTACGACTGTGCGATCCGGTATCATCCGGGTAAAGCTAATGTCGTGGCTGATGCACTAAGCCGAAAAGAAACGAAACCCAAACGAGTTCGAGCGTTACAACTCACTATTCACCCTGGATTGCCTGACAGAATCCGTAGTGCTCAACTTGAAGCCTTGAAAGAAGATAACCTACCGTTAGAAGGTACTCGCGGCATGGAAGCACAACTTGAAGTAAAATCTGACGGAATTCGTTACTTTGTCGAACGAATATGGGTTCCAGTGTTCGGAAATTTAAGGGAACTAATCATGGATGAAGCTCATAAATCTCGTTACTCCATTCATCCGGGTTCCGATAAAATGTACCATGATCTAAAAGTACTATATTGGTGGCCAAAGATGAAGGCCGATATAGCCACTTATGTTGGTAAGTGTCTGACCTGCGCGAAGGTCAAAGTTGAATACCAAAAACCGTCTGGTCTCCTACAACAACCTGAAATTCCCATGTGGAAATGGGAACAAATATCCATGGACTTCATTACCAAATTACCCCAAACCCCTACCGGATGTGATACTATATGGGTGATTGTGGATCGCCTAACAAAATCTGCTCACTTTCTAGCAATCAAAGAAACTGACAAAATGGATAAACTCACTCGAGTATACTTGAAAGAAGTGGTCTCTCGGCACGGAGTGCCAATCTCTATTATTTCGGATCGTGATGCACGATTCACTTCCCGTTTCTGGCAATCATTGCATAAAGCATTAGGCACGCGTCTAGATATGAGCACAGCATACCATCCTCAAACTGACGGCCAAACTGAACGTACTATTCAAACTCTGGAGGACATGCTACGAGCTTGTGTGATCGATTTCGGTAACACTTGGGAGTCTCACCTACCATTGGTGGAGTTCTCCTACAACAACAGTTATCACACTAGCATCAAGGCAGCTCCATTTGAAGCACTTTATGGGCGGAAATGTCGTTCTCCCATTTGTTGGACCGAGGTTGGGGATAGCCAACTCACAGGTCCTGAACTTGTATTTGAAACTTCCGAAAAGATCGTTCAAATTAGAAATCGTATGGCGGCAGCTCGTGATCGTCAAAAGAGCTATGCCGACAAACGTCGTAAACCTTTGGAATTTCAAATAGGTGACATGGTTTTACTCAAAGTCTCACCTTGGAAAGGTGTCATTCATTTCGGGAAACGAGGAAAACTGAATCCTCGTTATGTTGGACCTTTCAAAATATTGAAGTGAATCGGACCATTCGCGTATCAACTGGACCTACCTGAAAGACTTAGTGGTGTACACAACGTCTTTCACGTCTCAAATTTAAAGAAATGCCTAGCTGATGAATCACTCGCAGTTCCTCTGGAGGAACTACATGTTGATGAACAGTTACGTTTCATCGAAGAACCTATGGAAATTATGGATAGGGAAGTTAAAACGTTAAAGCACAGTAAGATCCCTATTGTTCGAGTCCGTTGGAACTCGAAACGCGGACCGGAATTCACGTGGGAGCGCGAGGATCAGATGATGCGCAAATATCCTAATCTATTCAAGCACTCCACGTCAAATCTTTAAGGTATTATTTTAAATTTTCGGGACGAAAATTCTTTTAACTAGGGAATGATGTGATACCCGGGAAATTTTTTTTTATTTTAATTTTCGGGACGAAAATTCTTTTAACTAGGGGATGATGTGACAACCCGACTTTTCTGGTTAACTCAGTTAGCAAATTCCGTTAACTTACCGTTAAAAACCTAACCCCGTTAGTCAAATCTAACCCCAAGGTCTAATTCGGTCACAATATTAATTCAAAACTTCAGGGACTAGTTGAGTGAATCTACCAAGCCAAATAAATTGACCCACCAAAGTCAATTTTATCAAAATTACTCCGGTTGACTTTTGGAAGTCAACATTGGGATCCTTTGATTTCCAATTCGCGAATTATATCCCGAAATCCGTTGAAATTAGAACCGTTCGTGCATGATAATGATCATAACGATCATAATTGATCCATTAAACACCTCCAATTTAATCGAATTAACACTAATAATGAGAATTAAACAAGTAACCGTCGACCCTATGTCTTACTCAATCAAATTCGACTGTAATCAGTTACCAATTTGCAAACCAACACACTGCACACCTAAATCGAGTCTCTCTGAAACCTTTGCACTCGTCAAATTGATCGGATTCATAGCAAGAGCCGCCGGGAATCGAACTAGTCATCGTCGGACCTGTTTTAGTTGATCTCCACCGTCCCGACACCAATTCAGGTAACTAGATACATCATCAGCTTCGCTTTTATCTCTGAAATGAAAGCCCTAACCCAATTAGGGCTCACATTATCAATTCGATCGAATTCTTGATCCTAGGGTGCATCATCTGACTGATTTAGTCGAGCCCTAATCTAGACCCAATGAAAATGAAATTAACCTATGCATAAAGATTCGCAACACCTTTTCTACTGAAAGCCCTTTGCCAATTTCAAGTTTTAATATAAAAATCTCTGTAACCCGTAATTAGGGTTCATGTGAACTCTATCTGTCGAATTCAATTCTAAACCGTTTTTAAATCAAATTAACCTACTCCATTAGATTCGCAATCGTCTGTAGACTGAAAGCCCTATGAAACAACGGGCTTCCACTATCGAATTGATCATGAACCCGTAATTAGGGTTCATATGCGTTCTAATTTGGGGTTTTTGATCTTAGACTGAAAAGAAACGAAATTAAATTACTCCATCAGTTTCGTATCTATCCGATTAACAAAAGCCCTATAGTTTTAACCATCTTAATCATCGAAATACTTCTAATCGATTCAAAGTTTTCTAAATAAAGTTTCGATCTGTTTTTGACAAATTAGACAACCAAATCTTAACCGATTTCAAAATTGATGACATGCTCGGATTCGTAATCCTCTGAGCATCAAAACTTGTTTCTGTTTCACTCAAACCATCGCCCGAATCGAGGGATATTGACCGGTTTCGATCGCGGGTCTTTAAGGGAGGAAAACCACATAGAGCCTGATGTTAAAACCATTCCAACCCGGTATCCTTCGCGATACCCTAGCGGGCGGAGATGGTTAAGGCTGTGTGCGGGTGTGGGAGAGACCCGGGTTCGAGTCCGGGCTCCCACAATTATTTTTAAACATTTTTCTATTAATATTTAATTAATAAAAATCAAACCTTTTAATATTATATTATTATATAAATGGGTTTTAACCCGAAAAACAACCCGTAGGCTCGGGTTTGAATTATTAACTTATTTTTATATATTATACCCACTTTTATAAATAACTTAGTGTTATTATCCCCAAGTGAAAATAATATGTTTATATTATTTTTAAACCGTGAATTCATATAATATAATATATTTATATTATTTTCAAACCGTGACCCGTATTATTAAATAATATATATTTATATTATTTCAAATCAATTTATAACATCGTGTGTCGATTGAGACTAAATAATAATATAATTGGTTATACTATTTACTCATATACATATATTATTATTTTCTTAATTTTTGTGAATGACAAAACACCCGGTTATAATTATTATTAGTCGTGTCATTCGTCGCGTAAAGTAATTCCTAACTCCGTGGACACTTTCGTCCACTCTTGAATATTAGAGCGTTTCTTTAGGACGCTTCTCAATCCGTGTCATTGTCACATTTCCCATTTTCCTTTATCCCTAATTTTATGTGTTTGTAATTTTAGGGCATTCGTAAGTCTTTTGAGACTTACACACTTGGTTCCAACTTTTTCCTTGTGTGATTCAAATCCTTACTCAAGCTCAGGTGAGTTTTCACGGCCCCTTTTTACTGCTTCTAAACTGGGGGAGAAAACATGATACAACTCTTTTGATTTTTGTACTTCATTTTATATCAATTGTTATGACTATGCGTAAACTCTATCATGAAAGTCCTCACATCGAACCGTTTAAATATGAATATAGCGAGGTATGTTGGGTAGTACTACTGGGTTTGACAAACCTCACCCGCGTTAGTCGCGCTAACACGATTGGATATCGAACGGGTGCAATATTGACCTAAACGTGCACCGTGGTTGATAGACCTGGTGGGAGGCAATACAAACAGTCAGTTTACGGTTGCGAGCGTAATAGCAAACAATGAACATGGGTTAGCTACTCATTTGGTATTTATGTTGATTGTAAAATAAATCTGGTAAACGTTTATTTATATATTGAAACCTGTGAACTCACCAACCTCGTGTTGACACTTTTTCTTACATGTTTTCTCAGGACGCTAAGCTAAGACACAGGTGCACGTTAGGGCATGCATGGGATTCAACTACTTTGCTTTGTGTCTATTTATGTTGATTGAATTATTTTAATGTACTTTGTTTGGTTGAACGTTTGGACTTTTGGACTTTGGTTTTGGGCGCGTGTATTTTGCGCATTTACTTTCTTTACGCTTCCGCATTGATACTCTGATTTAAAAGGATATTTTCATTTGAGTCCCATGTAGAGTCGTTCAATGTAACTAATGTCTGAGATCCTGGTTTGTCACTTCCCAAACGGTAATACTCTGTTAGTGGAATTTGGGGGTGTGACAGTAGGGTTTGAAACCTATCCCAAGCTAAGTGATAAGGTTCGTCAGACTCCATTCGGAACGAATGGATCTGATCACGAAGGCGAGATGCCTTAGCAGGTGGAAAATACTTAGCTAGGAAGGCGTCCCTAAGTCCAGCCCATGTGGTAAAAGTACCTGCCGGCTGCGAATCAAGCCAAGTGGCTGCGCGGCCAGCAAGTGAAAACGGGAAGACTTGGAGATAGCGGGCATCAAGGTTAACACCTTCGTTGCCGAAGGTGTTGCAAAGGCGGGTGAGACGGTTGATGTGGGCGGGCGTATCCTAGTCGTCACGACCGTGAAACTGACAAGAGTCGTTAATGGCGGTCATGATGTAGGACGGGATTTGCCAAGACTTGTCATTGGTGATTTGGGGAAGGGTGATGGGTGAATTCGCGGTATAACCTGCGGTGGAGCGTTGGTGGACAGTTTGGTTGTTGGCCATTTGGAAATAGGGTGGCGGACTCGGAGGACGGGAAGTAGGTGGGGAGCTATGGGGTGAAGACCTCGGTGTGAAGTCAAAACTTGGTGGTAATGATTGGGGTGTAGAGTCAGAAAAGGCGAAAGATGAAGATGAAGGAGTACTAACCTTTAGAGAAAAAGACGAGAAGGAAGACTTGTCCGTAGGCGGCTTCGGCGGAGGTCCTTGCGCGTATGGGGCATCCACTGAAAAACCGGAAAACAAACAAGTAAGTAGACTCAAAATCTATACTCAACAAAAATATAAAACAACTACGACTAATTAGACTCCTACGACTCAAACACAATTAGCACGTATAAGATATCAAATAAGCCCAAATAAAGTAATTAACGCAATTGCCAAGAGTTCCACGGCAACGGCGCCAAAAACTTGATGTTCTAAAAGTAATCTAGTAAAAATAAACTAAATTATCCTAGATCGAGACACTAAGTAATACTCTAGACTCTCTTAAACTACACTACTACTAACCGGCAAGTGAACCGATCGACTCTAGTAAAGCTAAGTAAGTCCGGATATCGAACCCACGAGACTCTGTTAAATTACGCTAACGACTCTATCTAGACCTAGACTGACACGGACACGACACTAACCATATTATTATTTGAGGGGGGGTTTTTACTAAAATTCCTAGAATTGAATTTAAAGTTAACTAAGCTAAAGTACGAAATAGATTAAGGTTGAATTCAGTAGAGATGAATGACTACCTAGACTAGAATCCGGATTGATTTAGGAATGAATTTTCTAATGGTATTAAAGTGCTATGGAACCAGGATCTTTGTGTACTAAACCCTAAGAAATCTCAGCTAAGACCTCCCGACCCTTTTCAGGAAGAAACCTAGGAGACTCTACGATGATTTGCAGCAACAATTTTGCAGCAGCAACAAACTGGGCCGAAAATAACACCCGTCGCGTCGCGCGACAGGTATACCACCTAGGCGTCGCGTGGCGCGGCGCCTTCACTACTGGGTATTACAATTCCAAGGCTACGCGTTGCGCGTATCCTCCTTCCTCAGGGGTGTCGCGTGGCGCGTAAACCTGTTTCTGTCAGATTTTCTCTTTTTTTCCGTTCCCGTTCAGCTCCAACTCGACCCGATTCCAACCGTTAACTCTTTTCAGCATATTTTGACTGTTTTTCGCTCCTTTCAGCAATCGGGACCTGCACAAACACAAACTATCAAAAGGAACTAATCTAACTACGAAAATGCAACGAAACTATACGAAAATTATAAAAACTCTAGACGATAAATAGATGTATTTTGCAATACATCAGGGATGAATCATGAATTTTATACAAACAATAGCTTACATTTACACAAACTACACAAACACAAATCCTATTTACATTCATGTGTGTAAATTTGAGTTTATGTTTGAGTGTTAGGTGTGTTAACTTTTGTGTGCAATTTATGTGCAATCATTAACTATTTAAGCCGATGGTTAACAATGATAGATCTATTGAGTCTGACAAACCCACCTAGATTGGGGTGATTATTACCAACAATACAATTTGCATGCTAGTTACAAAGGTTTGATTGTACTTTAGTTACACAATATCTGCTCCCCATAAATGCTTTATTTTATCATGACATTGTAACATCCCAAAAATAGTAAATAAGTAAATAATAATACGATAGAGATTTAAACGTCATAAAACGAAATAAGAACGGATGGGCTTCGGCTCGGCTCCAACGGGCCGATGGAAGCCCAGGTATATAAGGGGCAAGGCAGCCCACCTTCTCCACTTCACCTTCATTTCACCATCCTAGAGAGAGAAAGGAGAGTCGGGTCTAGTGAGAGAAAGTCGTCGGATCGACACGAAATTGAAGGAGCACGTTACTACTGAGCTCGTGAGCAAAACCTCCGAATCAGAATCACAATCCAGGTAACGAATCGACCTTAAACTGAGTTTTTATTTGTTTTGGGGTTTCTCGGGTTTTAGCTAAATAGGAGACGTTTTTGTGGATGAAACTTAAAAATAAGCTTAGAACTAGCATCTAGAGTGAAAACCGCACATTTTGATCAAAGAAAATTGTAAGATTAGCATGATCGGATTAACATGCAAGAATTTTGGATTTTTGGTCCAGGAACCAGGTATTGCGTACTTACCAAGTACGCAGGAGGAAGATCCTGCGTACTTACCAAGTGCGCAAGAAGGACCCTCTACGCACTTGTCAAGTGCGCATGAGTATGGTCCTGCGCACTTAGCAAGTGCGCAGGCAGCAGACAGTAGGCAGCAGGCTGGTTAAGTAAAGTCAGTAAGTTTAGAATGGTTAAACCATTAGAGTCGGGGTTGGGTCTAATGTGTATATAACTACCTAATCCAGATCGGAAGTGACGTTGTTGGACCTTTGTTTAGGACAACCTAGAGAAGCTTATCAGGTGAGTTCTATGTTCCTCCTTCTATGTTATGTGCAAATCATTTTAAATGTTTTGGGGCTGAAGTGTATACACTAAATGAATAAATGTCAATGTGATCATACGTATATATATAAATACTTATATATGAAAAGAAATTATGAATAAAGAATGAAGCCTATGATTATAAAGAATGAATGAAAGAAGGACATAACGTAAATGAATGAAATCTTGCTTTATATTATATATATATTGCATGTTATGAATGTATGTAAACGTTATAAACCCTTCTATGACAACGGCTACTTCGGTAGACGGACGACCACGTGACTATTTTGCAACCGGGACAAAAACGTTCCTTCGCAAGCTAGGACGAATGAAAAGGTATTAATGGACGGTCGAAGCAATTGCCTTAACTAAAGTAGAACGGTTGCATACATAATGGTCGTGTGGGAAACGGATGCCCTAGGGCAGACGGACAAAATGACGGACTACAACGGTAGGACGGTTTAAGTGCGGGCGGACAAAGGTTGTCGGACGGATTTAATGAATGACGGACGATTTTCTAGAGCCGGACGGTAATGAAATGGGCTACGACGGTAGTTCTGACTGCGATGTCTTAATGACATTCGCGACAAGTATGATGGGTTGATCTCCCTTAAGATTATGGCTAATAAGTGTTCTCTCAAAAAGAAAGTATGTATGTACATATGTATATACCCTCAATGAATGTTATGTGAGAACAGTAAAGTAAAGAATATTTAAAAGTAAGAATATATATATATTATATTCATGATAAGGTAAATATTATGTATGATTGTCTTTAAACTAGAACTCACCAGCGTTAGCTGACTTTTAGTATACATTTTAGGTAAAGGAAGAAAGGGTCGTGCGATGGCGTGAAGGTTACTCGACACAAGACTGACATCCCACTTTAATACATGTGTTAAGACTGCCGCTGTCAAGTTATGTTATGTTATGTAATTGAATGACGAATGATATGTAATTGAATGATGAATGTTTTTAATTTAAGTTCAGTATTCATGACTATGTTTATGAGTAAATCCAACAAGTGAGGATACCCGGATGAAGGGCCTTACAAGTTGGTATCAGAGCAATAGTTTGAGAGATTCAGACATCCCTAAATGTCTGGACTCAAGCTGATTATGGGACCAACGCACGGATGTCAGTATGGGTAGCCAACGCCAACGCCAGCACAGTAAGTAAGTACTAAGGTTAATACACTTGGATAAGAATAGATACTCAAACCTAGAACCAATAGATGTCAATGTCATGACCAATTTGAAGAGTTTGGAACCCGAAAAGCAATGTAAATTTCTAATCACAAACCGGTCACTGTAATTAAAAATTTACCTTGTTCGTACTGTTCCAAGACTATGATCTGAGAGAATGACATTGATGTATTCCCTTTATGACCATCAGGAAAACTAGGAACTATGGCTGGAGGCGGAAGAACTGGACGCCGAGGCGGTCGCACTGGCCGAGTGGGTAGACCTCCCTTGAATCGAAGAAGTGAAGAGGAAGAGAGTGTGCACGCAGAACACACTGAGAGTGTGCACGGAACTAATGTGACCCCAACTGGGGACGGCAATCAAGGGCCTATACAGTTGGAACCCGAGGTTAGGGATGCTATTGCCCGCGAGGTTGTACTTACTCTGAAGAACATATTGCCTGGCCTATTATCTGAGGCACTAAAGAAAAGCAAAGAAGAGGATGAAGGGAACAATGAAGAGAAAATTTATGACAGTGACGGGGATGAAGTAAAAATGGCATCAAGCAATCGTGGGTGTACTTACAAAGGTTTCAAGGACGGAGACCCACCTAATTTTGATGGAACCAAGGATTCGGTGGCTACTTTCGAATGGATTGAGAGGATGAACGCTGTAATCAACATCAGCGAGTGCCGACCGGACCAGGTGGTTAAATATGTTGCTCATTCTTTCACCAATGAAGCACTAGGTTGGTGGAGAAACATTCAAAGAACAAAGTCGCCAAATGCTATTGCCAGAATGACATGGGAAGACCTAGAGAAGCTCATAATCCAAAAGTTCTGCCCACAGAATGAGATTGATCGTGTGGAGAACGAGTTCCTAAACTTCAAGGCTGGCAACAAGACTCATCGCCAGTATACTTCAAGATTCAACGAGCTGGCCCAACTGGTACCACACTTGGTGGAAACCGAAGAGCGTATGATCAAATACTATGTCAAGGGTCTGCCGCAAAGGGTCCGTGTCCATGTAAAAGCCAACCTACCCTCGACCTTCGAGTCGGTAGTCAACCTGTCTGGAATCGTCTACGACGATTATGCCAATGAGGACCCGGCACCTGAGACACAAAAGAGAAAGTGGGAGAACACGTCTAGAGGCACCGGAAAAGGGAATGTAACAACTGAAATTAGGAAACCAAGGTTGGACGAATATGAAACATGTAAGAAATGTGGGAGGCAACATCTTGGCGAGTGTCGAATCGACACCACCGTGTGTTATAAGTGCGGGAGGCCGGGGAACTACTCCCGAGATTGTTTGAAGGACGTCAAATGTCAAGTATGTGGATTGTTTGGACATCTGACAAAGAACTGCAGGAAGGCCGGCCAATCTGGTTCGGGAAAGGAGAGGGAACAGGAACAGGAACAACAAAAGGCAAGGACTCGGGCCTATGCCTTAACTGAGGAAGAAGCAAGGGGAAACCCTGATGCCGTGTCAGGTACGTTTCTAGTTAATGATGAACGTGCTGCTATTTTATTTGATTCTGGTGCTAGTAAAAGTCTTATATCAAATGCATTTAGTCGTAAATTGGATTGTACAGTCAACACCATAGTAAAGGCCTTTAGCGTACAAACTGCCGTTGGTAAAAATTCGGCAGTATTTCAAGTAACAGAGGATTGCATAATAGGAATAGAGGGTCATAAGTTCCCTTCTAGATTGTTCCTTCTCACCTTAGGAGGATTCGATATAGTATTGGGCATGGATTGGCTAGCTTCCAACGAAGCTCAGATCATATGTAAACGTAAGAGGATACACCTCAAAGCTCCTAACGGTAGTCCAATTACAGTTTATGGGGATTGGAATTGCACGATGCCGAACGTCATCTCGATGATGAAGGCCGAAAGTTACATGAGGCGCGGTTGCGAAGCTTATCTGGCGTATGTTATTAACGATAGAATGAAAACGAAAGAACTCAAGGATGTACCCGTGGTGTGCAGCTTTCCGGAAGTATTGACTTACTGCCAGGAGCTGAGCCCGTTGCCAAAGCCCCCTACCGATTGGTCCGTCAGAAATGAAAGAATTGATGTCTCAACTACAGGAATTAACAGAAAAAGGATTTATTAGACCGAGCATTTCACCATGGGGCGCTCCGGTACTATTCGTAAAGAAGAAAGACGGCAGCATACGCATGTGCATTGACTACCGTGAATTGAACAAGAGGACAGTAAAGAACAAATACCCATTGCCTAGAATAGACGATCTCTTTGATCAACTGCAAGGTGCAAGTTGGTTTTCAAAGATCGATCTTAGGTCGGGTTATCACCAGTTGAAGGTGAGAGAAGAAGATGTACCAAAGACCGCGTTTCGTACGCGTTACGGGCATTACGAGTTTTTAGTGATGTCATTCGGGTTAACCAACGCACCAGCAGCTTTTATGGACTTGATGAATAGAGTATGTCGACCGATGTTGGATCGCTCAGTGATAGTTTTCATTGACGACATACTAGTTTATTCGAAGAACGAGGGTGATCACCACTGTCACCTAAGAGAGGTCTTGGAAGTGTTAAAGCATGAAAGGTTGTATGCAAAATTCTCCAAATGCGCGTTCTGGCTTAGGGAAGTCCAATTCCTAGGTCATGTGATAAACACAAAAGGCATCAGGGTAGATCCTGCAAAGATCGAGACAGTGAATGGAACATCCCGAAGACACCAACAGAGATACGAAGCTTTCTGGGATTGGCAGGCTACTATCGGAGGTTCATTCAAGACTTCTCGAAGATAGCCTCGCCACTAACTAAATTGACACGGAAAGAAGTGAAATATGAATGGGGTCCAAGCCAAAACAACGCGTTTGAGGAACTTAAAACGCGATTAACCCAAGCTCTAGTCTTGACACTACCTGAGGGAAATGAAGACTTAGTAGTCTACTCTGACGCTTCGGGTCAAGGTTTAGGCTGTGTACTGTTGGAGCATATTCTGGTGACAACGAGCTTGAAGATATTATGTCTTAGTCTTAGAGTCTTTGAATTGTATTTGATAGAATTGTTAGCAACAGTTAAAGGGGAGTCTGTTAGGACATGTTTTGTAACTGTTGATAAAATTTTGTGTAAGTTCTGTCAGAGGCAAACTTAACAAGTTCGCCTAGCCTATCAGAGGCGAACTTAATAAGTTCGCTTAAGTCTATCAGAGGCGAACTTAACAAGTTCACTTTAGTCTATCAGAGGCGAACTTATTAAGTTCGCTTAGCCTATTAGAGGCGAACTTAATAAGTTCGCCTAAGCACAGTGAAGCGAACTTGTTAAGTTCGACTGGTGCAGGTCTGTGGCTATAAATAGCCGATTGTAACAGAACTGAAAACAGGATTGAGTGTGAGACGATATCAGAGTAGACGAGAGAGAATTCTTGTAACCTGATATTGGTGGAATACAAAGCGTTTATTTACACCGTTGTTGTTGATTGAGTTACACGAGCACGTTGATCATGGATTCCGCACGTCATCACCTTGTCGTACCGCGAGTCTAGAGATCCGTCACGCACCGAATTAGGGACCTACATGTACTTATGCAACGAGGAAAGGTAATTGCTTACGCTTCACGACAACTAAAGATTCACGAGGTTAACTACCCAACTCACGATTTGGAGTTAGCGGCAGTAGTTTTCGCATTAAAAATATGGAGGCACTATCTGTACAGAGTTAAATGCACCATCTACTCCGATCATAAAAGCCTGAAGTACTTTTTCAGACAAAAGGAATTAAACATGAGGCAAAGGAGGTGGTTAGAGCTACTGAAGGACTATGACTGTGAGATACTGTACCATCCAGGCAAAGCAAACGTGGTGGCTGAAGTTTTAAGCAGAAAGGAAGAATCGGAACCTATACAGATCAAAACGTGTCAGCTGATTATAACACCAGACTTGATGAGTGAAATATCAAAGGCACAAGACGAAGCGCTATTAGAAAGAAATATAAGGCGAGAAAGAATAGTAGGACAATAAGGGAATTTGGATACAAATGCTTATGGTGTACGAACTAGGTTTGGTCGGATGTGGATACCTAAGATTGGCGAGCTTAGAGCCAAAATACTCGATGAGGCCCATAAGTCTCGCTATTCTATCCACCCCGGGACAAACAAAATGTATCAAGACTTGAAGAAAGAGTACTGGTGGCCTGGCATGAAGAATGATGTGACCGAGTACGTGAACAAGTGCCTAACGTGTTCACTAGTCAAGGCCGAGCACCAGAAACCATGCGGTAAAACGCAACCATTACCAATACCGGAATGGAAGTGGGAGGAGATCACGATGGACTTCATTACCAAGCTACCGCGAACAGCTAAAGGCAATGATACCATATGGGTGATCGTCGACCGCTTGATGAAAAGTGCTCACTTCTTGCCAATACATGAGACTTCTTCATAAGAAAGATTAGCAGAAATTTTTATCAAGGAAACTGTGAGCAGACATGGTATGCCGCTGTCGATTGTGTCTGACAGGGATACTAGATTCACGTCAAGGTTTTGGAAGAAATTCAATGAAGCGAGGGGCACTAGATTGAACATCAGCACCGCTTACCACCCTCAAACCGTTGGTCAATCTGAAAGGACCATTCAGACCTTGGAGGACATGCTCTGGGCCTGTATCATTGACTTCGGTGGGAGCTGGGATAGCCATCTACCATTGGCAGAATTTTCATATAACAACAGCTATCACACAACTATTGGCATGCCGCCATTTGAAATGTTATATGGGAAGAAATGTAGGACCCCAGTTTGTTGGGGGGAAATTGGACAGAAGGATTTTGCAAGTCTCGAAGTGGTCAAAGCTACTTCCGAGAAATTTGATCAAATCAAAGCTCGAATGAAAGCCGCAAAAGACAGACAGAAATCATACGCGGATAAGAGAAGAAGGGATTTAGAGTTTCAAGTAGGGGACATGGTACTGTTAAAGGTATCACCATGGAAAGGAATCATCCGATTCAGAAAGCGTGGCAAACTAAGTCCAAGGTTTGTCGAACCTTTCAAGATACTAGCAAGAGTGGGTCAAGTTGCTTACAGACTCGACCTACCCGCTGAGCTTAGTGGAATACACCCTACGTTCCACGTGTCGCACTTACGCAAGTTCCTAGCTAACGACACAGCTCACATACCTTACGACGAGATCGAAGTGGATAACAGTCTAAATTATATAGAGGAACCGATAGCCATTATTGACCGAGCTGAGAAACGACTACGCAATAAGTCGATTCAGTTAGTTAAAGTACAATGGAAGCACAGAAAAGGGTCAGAAGCTACATGGGAAAAAGAAGACGAGATGAGGGGACTATACCCTCAATTGTTTAGCATATAAACAGTTTCGAGGACGAAACCTCTTTAAGGAGGGTAGACTTGTAACATCCCAAAAATAGTAAATAAGTAAATAATAATACGATAGAGATTTAAACATCATAAAACTAAATAAGAACGGATGGGCTTTGGCTCGCCTCCAACGGGTCGATGGAAGCCCAGGTATATAAGGGGCAAGGCAGCCCACCTTCTCCACTTCACCTTCATTTCACCATCCTAGAGAGAGAAAGGAGAGTCGGGTCTAGTGAGAGAAAGTCGCCAGATCGACACGAAATTGAAGGAGCACGTTATTACTGAGCTCGTGAGCAAAACCTCCGAATGAGAATCACAATCCAGGTAACGAATCGACCTTAAACTGAGTTTTTATTTGTTTTGGGGTTTCTCGGGCTTTAGATAAATTGGAGACGTTTTTGTGGATGAAACTTAAAAATAAGCTTAGAACTAGCATCTAGAGTGAAAACCTCACATTTTGATCAAAGAAAATTGTAAGATTAGCATGATCGGATTAACATGCAGGAATTTCGGATTTTTGGTCCAGGAACCAGGTATTGCGTACTTACCAAGTACGCAAGAGGTACTTCCTGCGTACTTACCAAGTACGCAGGAGGAAGATCCTTCGTACTTACCAAGTGCGCAAGAAGGACCCTCTGCGCACTTGTCAAGTGCGCATGAGTATGGTCCTGCGCACTTAGCAAGTGCGTAGGCAGCAGACAGTAGGCAGCAGGCTGGTTAAGTAAAGTCAGTAAGTTTAGAATGGTTAAACCATTAGAGTCGGGGTTGGGTCTAATGTGTATTAACTACCTAATCCAGATCGGAAATGACGTTGTTGGACCTTTGTTTAGGACAACCTAGAGAAGCTTATCAGGTGAGTTCTATGTGCCCCCTTCTATGTTATGTGCAAATCATTTTAAATGTTTTGGGGCTGAAGTGTATACACTAAATGAATAAATGTCAATGATATCATACGTATATATATAAATACTTATATATGAAAAGAAATTATGAATAAAGAATGAAGCGTATAATTATAAAGAATGAATGAAAGAAGGACATAACGTAAATGAATGAAATCTTGCTTTATATTATATATATTGCATGTTATGAATGTATGTAAACGTTATAAAACCTTTTATGACAACGTCTACTTCGGTAGACGGACGACCACGTGACTATTTTGCAACCGGGACAAAAACGTTCCTTCGCAAGCTAGGACGTATGAAAAGGTATTTATGGACAGTCGAAGCAAGTGCCTTAACTAAAGTAGAACGGTTGCATACATAATGGTCGCGTGGGAAACAGATGCCCTAGGGCAGACGGACAAAATAACGGACTACGACGGTAGGACGGTTTAAGAGCGGACGGACAAAGGTTGCCGGACAGATTTAATGAATGACGGACGGTTTTCTAGAGCCGGACGGTAATGAAATGGGCTACGACGATAGTTCTGACTGCGATGTCTTCGTGACATTCGCGACAAGTATGATGGGTTGATCTCCCTTAAGATTATGGCCAATAAGTATTCTCTCAAAAAGAAAGTATGTATGCACATATGTATATACCCTCAATGAATGTTATGTGAGAACAGTAAAGTAAAGAATATTTAAAAGTATGAATATATATATATACACATTATATTCATGATAAGGTAAATATTATGTATGATTGTCTTTAAACTAGAACTCACCAGCGTTAGCTGACTTTTAGTATACATTTCAGGTAAAGGAAGAAAGGGTCGTGCGATGGCGTGAAGGTTACCCGACACAAGACTGACATCCCACTTTAATACATGTGTTAAGACTTCCGCTGTCAAGTTATGTTATGTTATGTAATTGAATGACGAATGATATGTAATTGAATGATGAATGTTTTTAATTTAAGTTCAGTATTCATGACTATGTTTATGAGTAAATCCAACAAGTGGATGAAGAGCCTTACAGACATGTAAGGATTTGTTTATTCATATTTATACACTATCTATGTACAAACCTATGTATGCTCACCAACTTTTTAGTTGACCTTATTTTATTCATGTTTCAGGTACTAATGTGTGAGTTTGTTCAAGACATGCTACACTTAAGTTTGGACTTAGCTAATTTGAATTCAAAGAACAATTTGTATTTTCATTTATGTACTTGTTGAATTATGCTATTTTTGTTTGAAAGGAAATGAATTTAATGATTAATATATTACAAGTTAGTCAACCTTGAGCTCATGAACAGTCTACATGTCCCGCCCCGACTTTTCCGCCGTCGGTTGGGGTGTGACAGATTGGTATCAGAGCCTTGGTTATAGGGAACTAGGTTATTAGACACTCTTGACCTAGACTATAACCTTAGGACACCCATACTATGCCATGCTACTACATGCTATATGATTATTTCTTATGTGAATAATTTTACATGTTACACTAAATAATTACATCATATGATACAGTACTTAATAGTCTATGTGTCACATTATCTGCCAACTTTTGTCTCCTATTCAATGCTACCTATTTGATTTATTTAAATTGTTATCGTAAGTTTTCCACACACACTCATACACACATAGTTCTTCATGCACACTTAATCTCCCACACAAAATATCACCACCTCTTATGATCTAAATCTAAACTATTGGGCCTAACGCCCGTTAATAATAAACAAGAAGCCCACTTACCCTCCAAGAAGAGGAAGTCTACTTCAACATATAAGCCTCACTTTCGGGCCTCAAAGCCCAGTCCACAACAATTCTCATCATGACCATGAGCCCAACAATAGTGTTATTAATACATGATGGCTGGAAGGGTGTGTATGCCCATGAGGGATTCTGGCTAAGGAAAGATAGGGTACTTAAGTGTGTCCTAGTGACCCACCCCTCTTTCCTGGGAATCATCCTCAGGGATGCATTGCTTATAGGTCAATTGTATTTCTAAAATACTGTTGTGAAGGCTCGGTGTTATGACTAGTCAAACTCTAAACCTATGAGAACTTCTATATTTAACACTCAATATTTTATTATCACTTACAACCTTTTCATTGTTTCCTACTAAAAATGGACTCCTACTCTCCTTCCTCCCCAGTTTACCATCCTGGAACAGAGTCTGATTGCGAAGAAGACATCGGGATACCTGTGCATCGGTCACCAACACCCCCAGCTGCTAGACCAAGGTTTGATGTAAGGGAAGATTGGATTAGGAACACCGGCCCAAGACTTCGAACACCTGGATCACCCGCATCCAGAAACCCGTATCAGACACCCCATCTCCACAATCAGTTACCACCCCCACTAAGAGACCCATATCTAATGCCCGCCATCCTAACCCTTGAGCAAGGCATACCATGGCACCCACTAGTGCTATGGGAATTCCAATCGATGACATTCACCAATATGTGAGGACCTCAGAGTTCGAGAGGCAAAGGATAGAACAAGAGATAATGCACGACTTGCAAGGACAAAGAATGGATAGCCTAGCAAACCAATAAGGGTACCAAAAAGAGTTAATCTCCATCCTCGAAAAAGAAATATTGGATAATCGCACGGAAACAGCTAGAGCTGAAGCCAGATCGGCTACCCGAGTGACCATAGCGGTACTCGTCTTGGTAATTATCTTCCTTCTAGTGGAAAGCTACAAGAGACGTTAACAGAATTTTTTTTATGTATTGTCTTTAAATTTTCAGTTTGAGAACCATTTCCCTATGTTTTGAGTAATGTTTAACATTTCAGAATTTAATCAATTTTACATATTCCAACTCTAAAGTTATTATTCATTGATTTGACACGTTGAATGTGAATTACACACATCATATTTTCATCAAAATTTCCCAAGTATCACCTTCTTCACTCAATACGATTTAGTATACTACCGACAATCTTATTCGTAAACAACTCATCCTATTAGATTTAAACAAACCTCGTTATCTTGTTCATCAAACTTTTAGATAGTATCAAAAATATAAATTTTCCATAAACTTTTTCACCTTATAAGGGAACTTAATACGACCTGTCTTATAAAAGTGGTATTTCAGATGGATAAATAATTATGACTTTCCTCGTTAAATCAATTAATTCTAAACCCTGGTTAAATTAATATACAACCGCTTGTTTAGCCAATAAATTTCTCTTAAAATGTTCTTCTTATAATAATGGAAAATTTAATAAAAAGATTTTTCCTATAAATTGGTCATTTATTTAGATTATTTGACTCAATAGTTTCACTACTTCATATATCTACCACCAAGAACAAGTTACAATTTCCTATTTTCAAACAAAGATCAGTTATTCGTAAACATATTTCCCTGAGTGTTTTCAAAACCGCCCCGTTACCTTTCACTGCCACTTCAAGAGACAACTCATTTCATGTAGACAGTAACTTTCTCTACAAACCGCAACGAGATTTAAAGAGTTAGAACCTAACTACCACATAATACATGAACGCCAATCGACACGCTTGTCCGCAACACTCGATCACATACAAAACTCGTTAGTATACGTCACACACTGAATTCAATAATTTACGTATGCACGTTCACAAGATACACAACACGATCACATAACACATGAAACTTGTTTATTTGTAATACACAATTTACTGGATTGATCACACAACACATGAAACTTGCTTATTTGCAATGCACATGCTACTGGGTTGAACACATGGAACTTGGTTGGTTGCAATATACATGATACATAACAATTGGTTGCTTGGTACATAATGCTGGATTGACTACATTGAACATGAAACTTATTGAGTTACAAAATACATGATGCTAAGTTGTCAACACCATACATGAACTTCATTTCCTACAATACACATGATACTATGTTGTTTACATTACACATGATAGCTTATTGATTTACAAAATACATGATGCTAAGTTCTTCACGCTACACATGAAACCTATTTGATTACAAGCTACGTGGCACTAGATTATACATGAGACTTATGTGTTTACATTATACGCGAAACTAAGTTGCTTGCAATTGTTACAAATAATTGAGCACATTATACACAAAGAATGGTCATACACTTTGTTCACCAAACTTGGAAACCATAACACATTGAAACTACTCGGGGTTTGACGTATTCTTGTTCAAACACGACTAAACTAAGAAACTCTAAGTTATACTACCTTATTACTCTCTAGTTGCTAACTGACCTGCTTAAGGACATACTTACTTTTTAGCAAATTTTATATGAAAACAATAGACATGAACGGAGTGAAATTTTGCCCCTCTTAACCCGCACACAACGGAATGATCTATATGGACCATGCGATGATTTGAGTAATTACGGGTGCACACGGAAATTATAAAAATCAGCGCATGAGAAAACATAGTAAATTTTGTCGTGTGTTGTGACCTAAAACTTATCATGATATGTAACAACGAAACTGATGTGATATGACAAGTGTCACACCCCGACCGATGGCGGAATCATCGGGGCGGGACATGTAAGACTGTTCATAGCACATGGTTGAATAAATTGAAATATATTAAAGTTAAATTTCCATTACAAATAATCCAAGTACAAAACCAAATTCAAACAAGAAACATAAAACAACTCATAAAATTCTTGATTTAAATTGCTAAGTCCAAATCCTATGTTGAACACGTCTTGAATCAATCTCACATATTGGGGCCTGAAACATGAATAAAATAAAGTCAACTAAAAAGTTGGTGAGTATAACACAGTTGTATGTAGATAGCATATAGTTGAAAACAAATCCTTTACAAAACATGATAAAATAAGGCATTTATGGGGAGCAGCTATTGTGTAACCATGTACAACCAAACCTTGTAACTAGCATGCAAAAAATTGTGTTGTCGGTTTCAATCACCGCGCACCATGGGTGGGTTTGTCAGACTCAATAGATCTATCATTGAAAACCATCGGCTTGTATAGTTAATGATTGCACATAATCGCATACAAAGGTTAGCACAACTAGCACTCGGGCACAAAGCTCAAATTTTGCACACATGTATGTAAATAGGATTTTTTTCACTTGTGTTGTTTGCGTAAATGTAAATGTGTAATGTGTAATGTGTATAGAGTTCATGTTCCACCCCAAAAGTGTAAAAGAGTAAAAAGGGGTTGTGAATACTCACTTGGTATAGAGATGTAGCTAACAAAGAGTATAGATAAAATAAGGGTTTTTGATACGCACGGGTTAACCTAGATAATAATGTATATTGAATCAAATCGGTGTACAAAGTTTAAGTCTAACATTGAAGGTTGAGTTCGTGTATAAAAAGTATTAAATAAAATATATAAAGTTGTTGTAAACATTTTTGGAACATTTGATTAAAGTTTGGAATTTAAATAATAAAATAGAATTCTTATAAAATTGTTGATTATGAAAATAATGCATGTGTTAAATGTAAATTAATAAATAAGTAAATGATTATAGTTTATGAAATAATGTAAATATTGATTGTAATTAAGTATAAATAAATAAATGATTTTTGTTTAAATATTAAATAAATAATTATTATCTTATTTATTTATAAACTTGTAACTTAATCATTTAAAAACATCATTTAAGTGTAAGATAAATATAAATTTAATTTTTATAAATTTTTTTAAATAAACTTTTAAATAAATAATATTTATCTCTTCAAATACAGAAAACATATTTTTATAAAATTTGAAACATTTATTGATCGAAAAATATAAAATTATAATTCTGTTACAATTTCTGAGTCACACACGACCGTGCCTCGGAAGGGCACGATCGTGCTCAAGCCAGGGGCGCGACCGCGCTAGTCGGGGCACGACCGGGTTGATCAACAGAGGGCACAAACTAGACCAATCAACAGGCACGACCGTGCCTTGGCCCGGCACAGTCGTGTCTATGATTCTTAGACACAAAAGAGACTAGCCCAAAGGGCTTGACTAGGTCTGGACAGGAGGACACGACCGCGCTGCTAATCGGCACGACCGCTTTTCATGAAGCACGGCCGCGCTAGATGATTAGCGCGACCGTGTCTCTTCCAAATCAGACACGAATTGAACAAATCTTGTATTTATAGCGCTGGATTTGATAGGGCTTTTGATTACTGAGTTATTACGAGTCTTTTCATATAATTTAATTGCATGTAAATCGTGTTTAAGAGTGAAATCGATTAAATCCTTTTTTATTAAAAATATAAGTTCTGATTCGGACGATTTCTATAATGAAAGCCTAGATTGATAGGGGGCTTTTGATATATGGACCGAAACGAAAGGGAGGGATGATTCAATTACCTCAAACAGTAAGGAATTGATAGAGATCGGTAGAAGGGAGTTCCGGCGTCGGCGGTAGCGGTTTCCGGCGACTTCTACTGCGATTCCGTCTAGTCCAGAGAGTCCAATAATAACAGGGGAGATTGCTGAATAGAATTTCTTGATTGCTTGAGAGGAACTTGATCGAATTTTAGGATTTAAGTCTTGAGGAAAAAGATCGACGGTTTTTCTTGAGAGGAAGAGAGTTTTGATAATAATAATCGTAATCAACTGAGTTATTTTCCTTGACAATGAAAATGAAACGTAACCGGGTTTGAATTCGAACGATCGAGCGTTTTGAAATCACATTTACGTTTTGACAGTTACGCAGGCGCCACCGTGCCTAATAGAGGTGCGACCGTGCTTAGGCACCGGGCGCGATCGTTCCAGAACCAGTCGCGCGATCGTGCCGAGGCACTTGGCGCGACCGTGCCAGGACGAAGCACGACCGTGCTAATTAGGGTTTCGTGATAAATTTTCAACTTTAGTCCTTGACTTTTCAGGTTTGATTAGTTTGAAATAAATAGTTACTTGTATAGCGTTTAAGTGTATATAATCGAGCAAAACTTGTAAATTTGTATTGAATCATTGCATTTAGTTTACGGTAAGCAAAATAATAAGGCAGTGCACGAGCATTGAATTTGAAATTGCATTACATTGAATTGAAATATGAATACTAAATTCCGAGATGTTACAACAAGGGCATGGTGGATACGCCGATGGTACTTCCTATATATATAAGTGTTCTGTCATATTATCAGAAGTAGCGTTATTTGTGTCACGTAAGGTTTTATGTTGTTTGACGGGCCAATTTTTATTTTTTTTATGAAACCACCTATCCACTGACAATTCCCGTAACATAACAGACTACATCTTAAACAAACCCTGATCGTCAAATTCCCATCAAATCCATTCTATGTAATGCATTTCACCTTTAGATTCTTTGACAGTTCTGTCCTTAACTCTCTTGAAACTAAAATCCACTCATATCATTCATGCTTAACTTAAACAATAGATGTGAACCTTGTTACCTAACATACTCCTCAAACCAACAATCAAAGCTCGTTTAAAATCCAAACCCTCATCTCTTTCCTGTTCAGTAGACTCCAACAATTTAATTTCGAGACGAAATTCTCTCAATATGGGGATACTGTAACATCCATGATTTTTTTTCAACCATATTTTATTTTAGTTATTTCAATAATAAACACTACATTTAAATTCTATATTTGTTCAAGCACATTATGTCACATAACTCATTATTTTTCTATTCAAAATTTAAACCTTGCGTTTACGTATTAATTTCTATAACACTTGTTCGTGTATTTATATATACATATAAATATATATATATATATATATATATATATATATACGTATTTATTTATAAATATAGGTATACAAATATATTTATGTATTTGAATTTATTAATTAAACCACATAAGAATATTATTTAGCAAATATATATTTGACATTTTAAATAAATCATTTTAAATTCATAATATAGTTAATTTTATAAAGTTTATAAAAGAAAAAAAAATTCAAGTTATACATTATTATAAAAGAATTAAAAGGAATAAACCTAGTCTTGAACCCATTCAATGCATTTGAGCCCCCTTAATAAAATATGAACCCCCACATTTTTGAACCCTGGAACCAAGTTCATCGCTAATTTTGACTTCTGGAAAGTCAAACCACATCCAATTCCTTCCAATCATCGGAAATCTCAGGATTTTGATTCTCCAAAACGGTTTCTTACTCTTTTGCGATCGTATGGGACTCGAATTTGACCCATTGGTTGAATAATCAAGGTTTTTCAAAACCCATTTAATGGATGTTACGACTTGGGTTTTCAAAAACGTAAATCACGCCTCAAAACACACATCACTCATTCCAATCACAGCTGTTAAACGCGTTACTACATCCTATAAATACCCACATCCTTTTGCAAACGAATCGACCACAAAAAAAATACGTCCTTTTTCTTTGTTCCTGTTCCGGCGACGCAAGCACCCTCTCGACGCGATATCCTTTATGATTTGGATCCTCCCCATGTGATTTTTTGACTCAAGGTAATCGTTCTTCTGTTAATCGCATGGTCCTTACTCGTTTCTAGTTATACAGATCGATTTTAGGGTTTGAGTTGGGGAGTGTATGATTGACGATTTGGGTAAAGAAGATGAAGAACTGTGACTATTGATTAAATGTTTTCTGTTACTGTGGTTTAACAAGATGATGTTCTGGTCTGGTGGTTAATCACCTTCAAGCACAAGCCGCGGGTCATGGGTTCGAGACCTGGGGCGGTTTCTTTTCTCTTTCCTTTTCTTTTGTTCCTTTTAAACATTTTCACACACAAACATTTCCTAAATACATGTACTAATATGTTGTGTACAAATAAATGTTATTAAACATATTCCTTCCTTGGAATTTTCGAATTTCCATATTATGGTGTATAATATTTTATTAAAAGTAAATGGTATTTTTTAAAATAACATAAATAAATAACGTGTTTCCTTTAAATAGCCTAAATAAATGATGTTTTTTTTAACATAAAGAGATTCTATATAGTTTTTATTTTTATAAAAGATTTCGCGAGAAACCATTTAAAGTTATGTTTTTATTCAAAACTAATAACGTTATTTAAACTAGAAACTATTTATATATTATTAAACGTTATTTAAAGATTTCGTTTTCTTCTTTAAACCACAAGAATTATAAAATATATTTTATAAACCCCTTTAAAACTTGTCAAACGTGATATTTACAAACTTGATTTTCTTAATTCCTTTTTACTTCTAAAACTATATTTTACTATAACTCTTGATTTGCTATTAAAACCCTCTATTATTCAACTTCTCTATTTCAATCCTTATTAAATGTACATTTACACTTGAGTCCTAATACTTTCCCAGAATTACCAGACACGTCCTAAACTCGGTTAAAACTCGGTTAAAGTATACGAATAAAGTGACCTTCAAACTGGTATGTAGTTATCTGACAAACAGTAAGGTTCTGGCTTGGAAAGACGGGGTTCTGATCCGGCTAACTCTTTCCTGGGGACTTTTCTGTTGGAGGTGCTACTCTGGTACGATAACCACTCTAGTATACGACAACCACTTCCATCTAATTTCCCCTTCAACCCCTCAACTTTCCACAATTCTATAAACTAACTCAAACTCGAACTTATTTAGGGAGTTCTTAAAGCATCTCCTAAACTAAGTTACTTCAGCAATCAAGATCAACCCACCTGCTGCAAGGTGAGTATCATATAGCCCTCTTTTATCTTTTACACTTTTTGGGGTGAATCATGAATTTTATACAAACAATAGCTTACATTTACACAAACTACACAAACACAAATCCTATTTACATTCATGTGTGCAAATTTGAGCTTTATGTTTGAGTGCTAGGTGTGTTAACTTTTGTGTGCAATTTATGTGCAATCATTAACTATTTAAGCCGACGGTTAACAATGATAGATCTATTGAGTCTGACAAACCCACCCAGATTGGGGTGATTTGTAACATTCCTGATTTTCCGACCCTATTCTAACTTATTTTAATAACAATACAATGCTAGACCCTATACTTGTTCAAACCTACGCCTCATTAAATTGTTAGCCGATCATACTTTAATTCAAAGTTTTAGAACTCAAATCACATGGTAACACCTCCTAGAGTTAACTCAGTTAGTAATCCCGTTAGGTGTTCTGTTAAATCCTAACCAAGCTAATTCTGTCAAAGCTGAAGTTGCAAGGGCTGATTTTGTAAATAACCAAAAACCCTAGTAGGCACGGTCGCGCCTCATGTTGGCACGGTCGCGCCTCGTCTGGCACGGTCGCGTCTATTGTTGGCACGGTCGCGCCTCATGTCTGAGAAAACGTAACGGCAGCTTTAATCGCCCGATCATTGGTTTCTACCGTAAGCTACCAATCCATCGTCGTTCAGGGTAATTGACACCTTCTAAACCTTCTATTTATTCTATAGATCCAAAGCCCTAATCTAATTTGGGCATTCAATATAAAAATCTACTCGAACCAGAAACCATATTTTCATTCAAAATAGTTTAATCGAATCCGGTCCTAAACATGTTTTAAACACAATTAATCTACACCAAAGACTTTTAATGACCTGGTGAATGAAAGCCCTATCAATTCTGACACCATCGATATAAGGATCAATCAATTCGTTTCTGTTTTGAAAGAGACACGGTAGCGCTAATCATCTAGCGCAGTCGTGCCTCGGGAGACGTGGTCGTGCCTCCTGCTTAGACCCAGTCATGCTCGTTGGCTAGACTTGGTCGTGCCCCTGAAGCATAGACACGGTCGTGCCTGTACAAGGCACGGTCGTGCCTAGTGATTTGTCTAGCTATGTCCTCTGTTGATCAACACAGTCGCGCCCTGACTAGCGCGGTCGAGCCCGTGGCCCGAGCACGATCGTGCCCTGTCTAGGCACGGTCGTGTGTGTTCACAGAATCCTTAAAATTTCTATATTTTTAAACAATTACTATTTCAAGTTAATTTTCAAAATAAAAATAGTTGAATTTATAAAAATGCGTATTATCTTTATTTAAAAAGATCAAGTATTTAATCTTAAAATAAATGGAAATTATTTAATTAAAGTTTCAACCTTTAAATTATAAACCCTACACTTAAATAATATTTTAATGTCTAAGTTACATTTTATAAATAGATGAATAAGGTAATAATTATTTATCTGATTTATAATTAAACAAAAACATTTATTTAGTTATACTTAATTACATCTAATACTTATATTATTCTCATAAACAATAATTAATTAATTTACTTATTTAATTATTCCAAACTCAAACCTTATTCAAAATGTTGTAAAAATATTCATTTCAAATTTTTCGTTTTATACAATACTTCCAAGTACCAATCACTAACTTTATCCAATTCAACCTTAGACTTAGACTTAGACTATTGTGCATTATTAATGCAATATACATTACACTCTAGGTTAACGTTGTGCGATACAAGGATCACATTACTTTCTAGTATCTCGTGTTAGCTACGCCTTCAAATCAAGTGAGTATACATATTTCCTTTTACTCTTTTACATTTTTGGGGTGAAACATGAACACTATTCAACTTACATGTTTACATTTACGCAAACAACACAAGTACAAATCCTATTTACATTCATGTGTGCAATTTGAGCTCGAGGGCTAGGTGTGCTAACCTTTTGTATGCGATTATGTGCAATCATTAACTTTTCAAGCCAACGGTTTTCAATGATAGATCTATTGAGTCTGACAAACCCACCCAGGTGCGCGGTGATTGAAACCGACAACACAATTTTTGCATGCTAGTTACAAAGGTTTGATTGTACTTGGTTACACAATAGCTGCTCCCCATAAATGCCTTATTTATCATGTTATGTAAAGGATTTGGTTTACAAATTATATGCTACCTATATACAAACCTGTGTTATACTCACCAACTTTTTAGTTGACCTTATTTTATTCATGTTTCAGGTGCTTTCATATGAGTTTGATCAAGACATGCTACACATAGGCTTTGGACCTAGTTAATCTTAATTCAAAAACAAATTGTATTTCATTATGTACTTTGAATTTGATTCATGTTTGTTTGAATGGAAATGGATTTAACATATTACAATTTAGTCAACCTCGAGCTCATGAACAGTCTACATGTCCCGCCCCGATGATTCCGCCGTCGGTTGGGGTGTGACAGATTGGTATCAGAGCCTTGGTTATAGGGAATTAGGTTATTAGACACTCTTGACCTAGACTATAACTTTAGGACACCCATACAATCCCATGCTACTACATGTTACATTATTAGTTCTTGTGTAAATATTTTTACATGCTATCATAAGTATTTACACTACGTGATACAATACATAATGACTTATGTGTCACACTACTTGATAACTTTTGTGCTTACACTCATTACTATCTACATGCTATATGATTATTTTTATGTGAATATTCTTACATGTTATACTATAAAACTACGTCATATGATACAATACTTAATAATCTATGTGTCACATTACCTGCCCACTTTTTCTCCTATTCATTGCTACCTATTTAACTTATTTAAAAGTGCTATTCTAAGTTTCCTCACACACTCATACACACTTAGTTATTCATGCACCCCTAAACTCACATACATAATACCACACCTCTTCTAAACAACAAATTTTTAAACTATTAGGCCTAATGTCCATCAATAATAAACTAAGCAGTCAATCTATCCTCCAAGAAGCAAAAGCCCACTGAAATGCATAAACCTTACTTTCGGGCCACAAGGCCCAGTTCACAACAATTCTCATCATGACCATGAGCCCAACAATGGTGTTATTAATACATGATGGCTGGAAGAGTGTGTAGGCCCATGAAGGATTCTGGCTAAGGAAAGATAGGGTACTTAAGTGTGTCCTAGTGACCCACCCCTCTTTCCTGGGAATTCTCTTCAGGGATGCATTGCTTATAGGTCAAGTGTATTTCTAAAATACCATCTTGAAGGTTCGGCGTTATGACTAGTCAAACTCTAAACCTATGAGAACTCCTACATTTGACACTCAGTATTTTATTATCGCTTACAACCTTTCCATTGTTTTCCTGCTAAGTATGGACTCCTACTCTCCTACCTCCCCGGTATGCCATCCCGAAGAAGAGTCTGATTGGGAAGAAGACACCGGATCACCCGTACATCGATCACCAACACCCGCAGCTGCTAGATCAAGGTTTGATGTATGGGTAGATTGGATTAGGAACACCGGCCCAAGACTTCGAACACCTGGATCAGCCGCGCCCAGAAACCCGTATCAGACACCCCATCCCCACAATCAACTACCACTCCCACTAAGAGACCCATATCTAATGCCCGACCCATATTACTCTAATCCTTGAGTAGGGCATATCATGGCACTCACTAGTACTATCGAACTTCCAATCAATGACACGCACCAATATGTAAGGACCTCAGAATTTGAGAGGCATAGAATGGAGCAAGGGTTAATGCACGACTTGCAAGGACAAGGAATAGCCTAGCAAACCAATTAGGATACCAAAAGGAATTAATCTCCATCCTCGAAGCGGTGCTCGCCTTGGGAATTATTCTCCTTCTAGTGGAAAACTACAGGAGGCGTTAACAGGATTATTTTCTTATTTATTTCAGTTTGAGAACATTTCCCTGTGTTTTGAATACGTTTCAGCATTACTAAATTTTATATTTTCCAAAGTTATTATTCATAAATTCAATACGTTGAGTGTGAATTACACCCATCATATTTTCATCAAAATTTCTCAAGTATCACCTTCTTCATTCAATACGATTTAGTACACTACCAACAATCTCCTTCATAAACAAATCATCCTATTTTTTGATTTAAACAAAACCTCGCTATATTGTTCAAACAAAATGTTTATCAAACTTTTAGATAGTATCAAAAACATAAATTTTCCATAAAATTTTCCACCTGATAAGGAAAGTTAATACAACCGATTTTATAAAATATATATATATATATAAATATATATATTATTTCGAATTGATAAATAATTATGGTTTTCCTCATTTAAGTAAATATTTCTAAACCCTGGCTAAATTAATATACGACTAATTGTTTAGCCAATAATTTCCTTTAAAAATAGATAGTTGAAAATTTAAAATATTTTTTCCATAAATTGTCTACTTATTTAAATTATGTGATCCAATGGTTTCACTACTTTATATATCCACAATCAAGAATAATTTACCACTTCCTATTTTCAAACAAAGATCAGTAATTGTAAACACGCTTCCCCAAATATTTTCAAAACCTCCTCATTACCTTCCACTTGTCACTTCAAGAGACGATCGTACAGCGTAAACGTTATCCATCCCCATCAACTTCAATGAGATTTGAGAATTCGAACCCAACTACCACATTATGCAAGAACGCCAAACAACACGTTTGTCCGCAACACTCGAACACATGCGAAACCCGTTAATATACATCGCACGCGAAGTTCAATACTTACGTATACACGTTCATAATATATCCAACGCAACCACATGGTACATGAAACTCAAATATTCTCAATATATCCAATGCTACACAAATTACATGATACATGAAACTAGTTGCCTACAAATCACAACTTACTCGATTGATTACGTAATGCACGAAACACGTTTATTTGCAATACACATGCTACTGGATTGAGCACATGATACACGAAACTTAGTTGTTTGCAATATACATGATACATAAGAATTGCTTCATTGATACATAATTCTAGATTGACCACACTATACATGAAACTTATTTGGTTACGAAGTACATTACACAAAGATGTGCACATTGTACAATATACATGATGCTAAGTTGCCAATACTCTACATGAAATTCATTTCCTACTATACACAAAATACTATGTTGTTTACATTACACATCAGAGTTCATTGACTTACAAAATACAAGACGCTTAATTATTTACGCTATATATGAGACTTATTTGATTACGAGCTACGTGACACTAGATCATACATGAGACTTGTGTGCTTACTATATACTCGAAACAAAAATCTGCTTACAATTATTGCAATGGATTGATTACATTCTACACAAGACATGGTCATGCACTTTATACACCAAAGTTGAAGACCATAATACATTGAAACGACTCGGGGTTTGACGTATTCTTTTTCAAACACGAGCAAACAAAGAAACTTTAAGTGTTACTACTTTACTACTCTTTAGTTGCGAACTGACCTGATTAGGGACATAGTTACTTGTTAACGAATTTTTATGTGTAAACAATAGACGTGGTCATAGTGAAATTATGCCCCCTTACCCGCACACAACGAAACAATCTATACGGACCATACGATGATTTAAATAATTACGGGTGCACACGGAATTATAAAAATCAGCGCATAGAAACTATAGTGAAATTTTGTCATGTGTTATAACCTAAAACTTATCATGATATGTAACAACGAAACTGATGTAATATGACAAGGGCATGGTGGATACGCCGATGGTACTTCCTATATATAAGTGTCCTATCATATTATCATAAGTAGCGTTGTTCGTGTCACGTGAGGTTTTGACCCAGACCAATGGTTATGAAATCTCTTACCCACTAACAATTTAGAACATATTAGACTATATCTTACACAAACTCTAAATATCAAATCCCATCAAATCAATTCCAAGTAACACATCTCACATTTAGAATTCAATTTTTTATTCGACAATCTTCATTTCAAAACAAAATTTATTATCACCCTTCATATTCAAAGTATCAGGCTTAAGTCATGTCAACGGTTACACACCCCAGAATCCAACACTCAAAACTACCCGAGAACCCAAAACTCCCTCCTCTTTCTTGATTTATGCAGCCTCCATTAGTTAAATTTCAGTACGAAATTCCCTTAACATTGGGAGACTGTAACATTCCTGATTTTCCGACCCTATTCTAACTTATTTTAATAACAATACAATGCTAGACCCTATACTTGTTCAAACCTACGCCTCATTAAATTGTTAGCCGATCATACTTTAATTCAAAGATTTAGAACTCAAATCACATGGTAACACCTCCTAGAGTTAACTCAGTTAGTAATCCCGTTAGGTGTTCTGTTAAATCCTAACCAAGCAAATTCTGTCAAAGCTGAAGTTGCAAGGGCTGATTTTGTAAATAACCAGAAACCCTAGTAGGCACGGTCGCGCCTCATGTTGTCACGGTTGCGCCTCGTCTGGCACGGTCGCGTCTATTGTTGGCACGGTCGCGCCTCATGTCTGAGAAAACGTAACGGCAGCTTTAATCGCCCGATCATTGGTTTCCCGTAACTGATTTCCACTTAATATCCATTAATAAAGACAATTACACTGCCAATTACAACCATTATCATTTGGAACCGATTCATCTCAAGAAAACTAAACGAAACCACAAATTTCTTCCTTTTGATCCATATTCTCTCAAGTAAACAAACGATAAACGTCACACGATCCTCACTAAAACTCACGAGTACACTAGTTGAGCCAGAATTGCAGAAGGAGACGCCGGAGACAAAATTCGTCACGCCGGAACTCCTTTCTACCGTAAGCTACCAATCCATCGTCGTTCAGGGTAATTGAAACCTTCTAAACCTTCTATTTATTCTATAGATCCAAAGCCCTAATCTAATTTGGGCATTCAATATAAAAATCTACTCGAACCAGAAACCATATTTTCATTCAAAATAGTTTAATCGAATCCGGTCCTAAACATGTTTTAAACACAATTAGTCTACACCAAAAGACTTTTAATGACCTGGTGAATGAAAGCCCTATCAATTCTGACACCATCAATATAAGGATCAATCAATTCGTTTCTGTTTTGAAAGAGACACGGTCGCGCTAATCATCTAGCGCGGTCGTGCCTCGGGAGACGCGGTCGTGTCGACTTCCAGCGCGGTCGTGCCTCCTGCTCAGACCCAGTCATGCTCGTTGGCTAGACTTGGTCGTGCCCCTGAAGCATAGACACGGTCGTGCCTGTACAAGGCACGGTCGTGCCTAGTGATTTGTCTAACTATGTCCTCTGTTGATCAACACAGTCGCGCCCTGACTAGCGCCGTCGCGCCCGTGGCCCGAGCACGATCGTGCCCTGTCTAGGCACGGTCGTGTGTGTTCACAGAATCCTTAAAATTTCTGTATTTTTAAACAATTAGTATTTCAAGTTAATTTTCAAAATAAAAATAGTTGAATTTATAAAAATGCGTATTATCTTTATTTAAAAAGATCAAGTATTTAATCTTAAAATAAATGGAAATTATTTAATTAAAGTTTCAACCTTTAAATTATAAACCCTACACTTAAATAATATTTTAATGTCTAAGTTACATTTTATAAATAGATGAATAAGGTAATAATTATTTATCTGATTTATAATTAAACAAAAACATTTATTTAGTTATACTTAATTACATCTAATACTTACATTATTCTTATAAACAATAATTAATTAATTTACTTATTTAATTATTCCAAACTCAAACCTTATTCAAAATGTTGTAAAAATATTCATTTCAAATTTTCCGTTTTATATAATACTTCCAAGTACCAATCACTAACTTTATCCAATTCAACCTTAGACTTAGACTTAGACTATTGTGCAATATTAATGCAATATACATTACACTCTAGGTTAACGTTGTGCGATACAAGGATCACATTACTTTCTAGTATCTCGTGTTAGCTACGCCTTCAAATCAAGTGAGTATACATAGCCCCTTTTACTCTTTTACATTTTTGGGGTGAAACATGAACACTATTCAACTTACATGTTTACATTTACGCAAACAACACAAGTACAAATCCTATTTACATTCATGTGTGCAATTTGAGCTTTATGCCCGAGGGCTAGGTGTGCTAACCTTTTGTATGCGATTATGTGCAATCATTAACTTTTCAAGCCGACGGTTTTCAATGATAGATCTATTGAGTCTGACAAACCCACCCAGGTGCGCGGTGATTGAAACCGACAACACAATTTTTGCATGCTAGTTATAAAGGTTTGATTGTACTTAGTTACACAATAGCTGCTCCCCATAAATGCCTTATTTATCATGTTATGTAAAGGATTTGGTTTACAAATTATATGTTACCTATATACAAACCTGTGTTATACTCACCAACTTTTTAGTTGACCTTATTTTATTCATGTTTCAGGTGCTTTCATATGA
This sequence comes from Smallanthus sonchifolius, assembly GCA_023525975.1. Lineage (NCBI taxonomy): Eukaryota > Viridiplantae > Streptophyta > Magnoliopsida > Asterales > Asteraceae > Smallanthus > Smallanthus sonchifolius. The sequence continues at coordinate 35,647,004 of CM042045.1, forward strand.
GTTTGATCAAGACATGCTACACATAGGCTTTGGACCTAGTTAATCTTATTCAAAAACAAATTGTATTTCATTATGTACTTTGAATTTGATTCATGTTTGTTTGAATGGAAATGGATTTAACATATTACAATTTAGTCAACCTCGAGCTCATGAACAGTCTACATGTCCCGTCCCGATGATTCCGCCGTCGGTTGGGGTGTGACATGATTGTTACCGACAACACAATTTGCATGCTAGTTACAAAGGTTTGATTGTACTTTAGTTACACAATAGCTGCTCCCCATAAATGCCTTATTTTATCATGACATGTAAGGATTTGTTTATTAATATTTATACACTATCTATGTACAAACCTGTGTATGCTCACCAACTTTTTAGTTGACCTTATTTTATTCATGTTTCAGGTACTAATGTGTGAGTTTGATGCTCGTTCCACAGTGTATGTATTACCGTTGCACTCGTTCCATAGGATCTGCTGAGTTTGCTGCTCTACTTGAGCCAGAGCGTTTGTGCCGAAAGAAACTTGTCAAAGAGACCATTGAAACATCTTCTGAAGAAATGGGCGACCAACCAGCATGAAGAACCATTTTTGATTACGCTAAATCAACCGACGTTGGCATACGTTCTAGCATACCCAACCCACAGTTGAGGCCAACTCCTGGCAATTTCATTTCCATATCATGAGAACCATCGCCACCAATGTCAAATTCCATGTGAATTCTCACGACAACCCCCACTCTCATCTTACTAGGTTCTGTAGGATCTGCGACACCTTCCGCCTTAACGACGTTACTGAGGATGAAAAAATGTTACGTCTATTCCCGTTCACTCGGGAAGATAAAGCCGCCACTTGGCTTGAGTCTATACCCAATGGTTCCATCACCACTTGGGCTGCTATGAAGGACAAATTTCTTACTAAATACTACCCCCTTCTAAGGTCGGTCACCATAGAAGTTTGATCCATGCTTTTAAGCAACAGCAGGGGAGAGTTTCCACGACACGTGGGAGAGATTCAAGGGGTTGTGTAATGATTGCCCGTGTCATGGTATTGAGGATTGGTGCTTGGTTGAGAAGTTTTATAATGGTTGCGCCATTGCTAGTAGGGGGCAGTTAGATACCGCTGCAGGAGGGAACATGATGACAAGTAAGTCCCCTGAGGAGTGCTTTGATTTGTTCAAGGATATTGCTATGACTTCTTACCAAAGTCCGCACACTGAGAGTTCGTAGAGAGGTGTCATGCAGGTTGATTACAGCCTTAGCATCATAAATGGAGGCGTTAGCTAGGATAGTGAAAGATCTACAGGTGAAGGCGGACAAGAGATGTGAGATATGCAAGGGAGGCCATAACACTGCTGATTGTCAGGCGACCCAGGAGCAGGTGGAGTACTTAGGAAATCAGAACCGTAACAACTCTTATGGTAATTCTGGATGGAGAAATAACGCTGGCTCTAATTGGAGGGGTAATCAGAACCAGAGTTTGTTCCAAAATTTAGGTCAGGGAAGCAGTGAGAAGAAGGACCGTTTCGATGAGATGATTGTAGAAATAAAGACTGATGGCTTCAAAAATCTCTAAGTACAACTGTTGCGGACTTCACAGTTTTGCTGCCGACCAACAAGTTGCTGCGGATAAGCTTGTCTGCTGCGGATAGTTGTTCTCCTGCTGATGAACATTTCTGCTACGGATAATCTTATCTTCTAAAGACCAGAGTTGTTGCGGATAGGCTTCTCAGCAGCATCAAACACTTGATGCTGCTGATAAGCAAATCATCAGCAGCTATGGATAGTTGAGTCTTGCTGAGGATCACCAACAATGCTGCTGATAGCCATATCCGATGAAGATCAATCGTTGCTACTGAAGTAACTTTACCACTGACAAATTGCCGCCGCAACTCTGACACACTCCATGCAGAAATAATGTTACTCGTGCATACAATAAAAGATAGCAACGCTCTTTTTCCAAGTATCCAAGCAGTGATGCCTAAGAAGACGTTTGAGTAGAGTTAACCATTGTAGTATTTGTTGTCTTTACGTGTAGTATAGCTTCTATACAAGATCAACTGCTTGTGTTCGCTCTGGTCCTTAGAATCAAGGGTCTGTCTTGATTCTAAGTTACTATATAAGTATTGTATTCATTCATTGTACAAGTGTGCTTTCCTAGAGTTTTCTTTGTAATCTTGTAACCTTTGAAGCTTAATATAAATTGCATTTACAAGTATTCTTTTTGTTTACTTGTTTACATTGCTTAGTTGTGATTGTTTCTGCCAATCTCAACTAGAATAGAACCATCTTGTATTTACCGGACCTACAAGTGGTATCAGAGCTTTGGCTCACAGATTAAACAAATTCACACTAGTTTAATCACTCTCTGGTTCTATTCTAAACTATCTCTTTGCTAAGACACCCGTTATCACAAATCCAAAATGGCACAAAACAATGGATTTGAAGATATTGGAAGCATCAACAGACCACCAAGACTGGTGTCTGGAGAAGACTATGATATATGGAAGAACAGGATGGAAATTTTCTTCTGCTATCAAGAGTATGGGATGTGGAGATCCATTAAAGATGGACCATATGTACCCATGGTGGCCTCTGCTGATTTCGAAGGTCCATCAGTCCCCAAAGAACCCTCCAAGTATTCTGATGAAGAAATCAAGAAAATGGAGGTAGACTTCAAAGCTTTGGGAGCCATTTAGATGTGCTTGCCAAATGAAGTATTTCACAACTTCAGAGGATACAAGTGATAGGGTGCGAAAGCACACGTCTTTATTCCTTTGTTTTAATGTGTTCTAAGTAGTTTTATATTAGTTTTGAGTCAATTTTATGTACATTTGAGTCGTTGGTCTTATTTGTAGGAGCTCGGGAATATTAATGAAGAATACGTGAAGAAAACGAGTGAAGAAACGAAGCCCGGAAAAGTCCAAAGATCAAAAGACAATTTTCTGAAATTTAGGTCTCTCGCGGTACGCGAGAGACGAGTGTAATAATTCTCGCGGTACGCGGGAAACTCCAGGAATCCGCCCGACTATTTTGGTCCTCGCGGTACGCGAGGATCCAGTCAACATTCTCTCGCGGTACGCGAGAGGGCCGTTTTCCGCAAAACCCTAATTTTCTAAATTAAAAAGATTTAAACGGCCATTATGAGAGAGTTCGATTCAAAGCCGTTCCAGGGAAGGAAAAGAGGCGATTTTAAGCTTGGAAGTCAATTGAAGCTGAAGATTGAAGCTTTTGGATTCCGGGTTTGTGTAGTTGCATTCTAGGGTTTAAAGATTCAAACTTTATCTTTGATTTTGTGTTTTGAACCTATGGATCTTGCTATTTGCTTCTGTGTAGATGTTCTTAGTATGATTCTAGGCTAGATCATTGATCTACCTAGGTCAATATGATGATTATGTGTTAAAGTTTTGATTTTTATTCGGTTTTTGGATTTGAATGTTGGATTTATGATTTAGTAAAGGTTTGAGTTTGTTTATGTGTGATGTTAGTGCATGTTTAATTCTGATTATGTGGTTGATTATGCTTTTCTGCGTTGATTGTGGTTGTCTGCCAGTTTGATCTTCGTTTCTGGTTCATAGACTTTAGGGTTTGTGAGTTAGAGTGGTGTCTAGACGTAGTAGCCATAGAAAACCTAGTAAATTACTGATTAGAAGTGAATGTGTGTCCTAGTTCAATACCCGAGAGGTGAGAATTAGTCGTTGAGTCTTCGTCATTAGGAATCCGAGTGTCAGCTGTCTGAGAGGAAGTTGGTATTAGATGTCTAGTGATAGTTGCTATCCGAATCATAGTATCCATTCTAGAACTACCCCATGCATTCATTGAGTGTATGGTAAGCGGTGAGACTGAGAGGTAATCCGTTTATTAGGGTACTTGTCATAGTAGGAAATACCCGAGAGGTGATCCGATCATCTGGTGAGTTAATATCCTTAGGTTGTCTTCTGGTCACATCCCGAGACCGAGAGTGATCGGGAATCCACTAGATATCTTTTAGGTGTTATATCTTTAGAAACCCAGATCCAACCTAGTTCCAAAACCGATAGAAGTTGAGCTTTACACATAGGATTCCGACCTAGGTAGTGACTTCTCCATTCTTGATTTCATCTTTAGTTTACTCTTGATAGCTTGAATTGTCCTTAGTTTATTGCATTCTTAGTTAATCTTTAGTGTAGTAAACCCCCCAATCAATTAATCATATTAAGTCCTAGTTGAGTCTAATTTAGTTATTCAGTGTCTTTTGGGTTCGATATCCGGACTTCGTTAGGCTATATTGCATTGATCGGTACACTTGCCGGTTGTGTGGTCTAGTTTTAGGTCGAGTCTAGGTTTTATAAATTTAAAGCTAGAGAGTCTAGATTAGGTTTTATTTGATAGTTTTTTATAGACCGTCTGGACGACATCAAGTTTTTGGCGCCGTTGCCGGGGACACTTGGCAATAGCAATATTAGCTTTGACTAGTTCTTTGATTGATTTTTGGTTTATTTGAGTCTTTTGTTTTCTTTTGAGTCTTTATTCTGTTTCCTTCTTAGAGTCTTTCTGTTTATGCCCAATACTCGTTTGCAAGGATCACCATCTTTTGCAGCTTTTCAAGAGCCCGAACGAGAGCTTCACGAGCGCACCCGCGACTTTCGGGAGCGTTTAGAGGAGCTGGTTAAATCTAAGGTACGTTCTACTAGCCCAGTTCCAATTTCTATCATGGGCGACGCTGATCCTCCAGCGAGGCGTACAGTACACCAGAGGGCCAGTGAGGGGGTCACGGGCGCGAGATCTTCGATCACACGCCCCACTATACCGAACACCAATTCTTGGCAGATCCCATCACATGTCATGAGTACGATCACTCATGCCACTCAATTCCATGGCCTCGAGGATGAGGATGCACCCGGACATTTGTCCCGCTTCGCGCGGATATGTGATACATTTAATATCACGGGTGTATCTAAGGACGCAATCTACTTGCGTCTCTTTCCATTCTCCCTTTCTGGGCGTGCATCTACTTGGCTCGACACTCTTCCCGACAATTCTATCACCACATGGGAGGATCTCGAAGCCAAGTTCTTCAAGAAATACTTTCCACCTTCCAGGGCCGCTCGCCTTCGGGACCAGATCCATTCGTTTCGGATGGATCCCGACGAGCCTTACCACATGGCCTGGGAGCGGTTCAACGCGCTGTTGAGCCGATGTCCCCAGCACGGTCTCCCTGACTGGGCACTAGTGGAGAAGTTCTATAATGGCCTCACCTTCGAGACGCAGCAAATGTTCAACACAGCTGCAGGAGGCCATATCATGGATAGACTCGAGCCTGAGGAGTGCGAGGATATGTTCGAGAGCTTCGCTCAAGCCGAACAGCAGCACCCACGTTCTGTTAGGGATTCCATCCCTACTGCTAGGTCACACGCCTCTTCTCCTAGAGGTGTGCATCAGGTCACTCCTGATACTAGCGTGGCTGCTGCCCTCGCCTCGATGGCGAATGAGATAAAGGAGCTCAAGCTCAGTGCTTTGAGGTGTCAGGTGTGCAGGGGAGGACACGACACCCGAGATTGCCCGGTAAATAATCAAGAGCATGTGAGCTATGCTGGCAACCAATACCAGAACCGAAATTACAACAATTCTAATACTTTTGGTTCGGGATGGAGATCTGGATTCACTGGTCGTCAGCAACAGTATGGAGGAGCAGAAGAAGGAGCGAGTTCTGGGAGCACTGTTGGGTCACGAAGGATTGAGGAGATGATGGAGACTCAGACACAGTTGCTTGCCCAGCTGGTGCAGAATAACAAGGATGCTCGGCAAAGACTGGATAGCCATGACACTTTGATGAAGAATCAGCAATCGGCGTTCCAGGATTTGCAACGCACGGTAGGAGACATTGCTAGGAGCATACATGATAGACAAGGAAGCCCTTCTACGGGCCCGAACGCTTCAGTGATGGCCGTGTCTATAGAGAGTGTGGAGAGTAAAGTGGTTGAAGAGGTTGACTCCCACTCTAAGGAGCATAATATTCCCTCGGTGGAGGAGGTGAATAAGATTGATTGGGCAGCTCGATTTGCTGAGATCGATGCTAGGATGCTAAAAGAGACCGAGTCGAATGCTGTTTCGACGAGGAGCATGATAGAGAAGGAGGATGAGAGCCCACCGGTAGTAGTAGAAGAAGAGCCGGTGGAGGAGGAGATAGTGGTTGAGGTGCCTACCAAGAAGGCACAGGAGAAGAAGAAGGGGGTGGAGATGAAGTCCCCCGAGATTGACTTGAGTCGTATTCCTTATCCCGCACGTGTGTTGCCACATAAACACGCTAAGGAATACGGTCACTTCCTTGATATGTTCAAACAACTCAAGGTCAATCTCCCGTTTGTAGAGGTCCTCCAGCATATGCCCAAATATGCCAAGTTCTTAAAAGGCCTTCTTTCCAACAAGAAGAAACTTGAGGAGGTCTCTGGAGTCTCACTTGGTGAGCAGTGCTCGGCTGTGGTGCAAAATCATTTGCCAGAAAAGTTGTCTGATTCGGGTCGGTTCACGATCCCGTGCTTGTTGGGCAACCTACCATTACACCACGCGTTGGCCGACCTAGGCGCTAGCATCAATTTGATGCCCTATTCATTGTACAAGCAGCTGGACCTAGGTGAACCACAACCAACGCGCATGAGCATTTCCTTGGCTGACCGCTCAGTCAAGTATCCACGGGGAATAGTGGAAAATCTATTAGTGAAAGTGGGCAATTTTGTTTTCCCCGTGGATTTTGTGATTCTAGATATGGAGGTGGATGACAAGGTCCCACTCATCTTAGGGCGCCCGTTCCTACGGACCGCAAAGGCGATGATTGATGTCTTTGACGGGAAGCTCACACTTCGTGTGGGGGATGAGGTCCTTACATTCAATGCTGTAGAGTCCGGGAAGGATGTTGGCGAGCACAGCCACTCCGTGTGCATGCTCGATTCTTTCATGGACCACCATTGGGACCCCGATCCGGTGATAGAAGTAGGTGAACCCGCCCCGAATATAGAAGAACCATATGATTGGGCGTTGGAGTTAGAAGGATTGCTAGATGAGCCGGACGATTATGGAGATGAGGTGCCTGATGATTTGCTGGAGATGATGGCAGAGTTTGAAGAGGTCATAGGCAAAACCCCAAGTGTGGGGAAGTTGGTGGAGGTTGTTGAGGATCCCGAGGATCCTGGTGAGATTGTGGAGGTCATTCCTTTAGAAGTGCCCATTCCTAAACCCCTACATATCTTCACCACTGTTTGTGCTTTGGGGAGAAAGATCGAGTCACCCCCTAGGTCTAGGCCGCCTCGTAAGAGGACTCGAGAGTTAATTGACTTAGGCAACGTAGATAGAGTGCTAACCCCAAGTGTGGGGATATCGAGGAGTGACAAACTACTTGGTTATTTAATGCGTATTATCTTCGGACCGGGTAGATTTAAGTTGTGGTGGAAGGAGATGAAGGATAGAAATCCATGGTTTGAGAGTAGTAGTTGTTTGCTAGGGCTGTGGAGAACCGGTAGGCCGCGCAGGATGAAGGCGGCACCGTTTAGGATCAAGGAGAAGCCTCCTGATAGGTTTGCTTGAGTCCTGGGCAAGTGCCCGGGATGTAAAGTTTGTGTGCGTTCATTGGTATGAGTCCATGTCTTTTTCTTTGTTTTTCGGTTTGTGTTTTGGTTGTGTCAAGTTGTGCAGGAATCCATGCTCGATTCGGTAAGGAAAATCGTCGGGAATGAAGCCCCAGGTATGGTTACATGTGTTTTTATCCTTGGGACAAGGTTTTAAGGAAGTTGGGTGAAAATTTTTTCTTAAATGGCAAAATTTTTTCTAAGTACAAAAATTGGAAAAACTTAAAAACTTTCTGTTAACGACACCCTCCCGCGGTACGCGACGAACTAGATGGAAATCTCTCGCGGTACGCGAGAGACAAAAGTCTCGGCCGGCCTAACTTTTTGGCCTTCGCGGTACGCGAAGAATATTCCTTTAGACTTACGCGGTACGCGAGGGACTGCTGGTGTCACCCTATTTCCTTTGTTTCCCATGGTTTCCCGTACCCGTTTCTGTCCCCGTTTTTCACTCACCACCACTATTCATCACCTACCTTCGTACCACCACTACCATGAAGCATCACCTTTAACCACCATCATCCATCACATTAATTCACCCACCTACCACCATCCGACCACCATGACCATGGGAAACTAGAAACCGTTTATGACCGATGTTCGAACTTGCTGTGGTATTCATGTCTTTGTGTTTGCAACATGTCGAGTATGTTTTCTCTGCATCTATCTATCTTGAGTCTTTTAGTTTTCTTGAGTCTGTCTAGTCTCTATATTTTATTTGAGTCAGTTTAATGCTGTGGGTTTGTATGAGGTTTATTTTGCAGGTTTTATCATTCTGTCCGTACTCAATCTCCATTCGGGCGGGTTTGATGATTACCATTACTATCTTGTAAAGGCAACCCGACAGCTGATGTGTAACCGCGACCGAAATGCTATACGGTGCACACAAGGAAGAACGAAGCTGCATACTAGATTGCATCTACATTACCAGCTAAGTCGCTTCCTGTTTTGTTTTGTTTTTTTTTTATTTTTGCATTTTTTTTAGTTGTGTTTTGCTTCACATTGAGGACAATGTGTCTTTCAAGTGTGGGGATGTGAGTGTTTAGCTAGTTTGTCTTGTTTAAAAAAAAAAAATTAAAAAAAAAAAAAAATTGAAAAATTTGAAAAATGTTCTTGAAAATAATTGCATATATTTGGAAAATGATAGTAGAACTGGATCTATTTATGAGTTTAAAAGATTAAATAATTGAAAACGTGTCTAATTAGTGATGTTTTGGTAGACCCAGCTAACTAGTAGAGCTTAAATATCCTGTTTGTGTTATTTAGGATTAATCACGGAATAAAATCATGATATCTTGTGGGTATTCATCTTAGAGTAATGGTAATACTGAAACTGTCAATATAGGGTGATAGGTACCACGATTAAGTTAAAATTTAAAGGTTTTTGAAATTTTTTATGGCACACCATTCTCTTTTTATGAAAATAAATCCGAGTTTGGTGGCGCCTGCATCCATTATTCCATAATTTATGAGCTATACTGAGTTTTGCTTATGTGTTACCCTTTGGGATAGCGACTTGGAGGATACACCCCTAAGTAAGATTTATGTGCTTCATGGATAGAATGTAGTCTATGTGTTACCCTCCGGGATAGTGACTTGGTTGAAACGCCTCTAGACGAAAGTTCTTTTGCTTATTATGCTCATTATCATCCATTCATTCATAATTTCATCTGATTTCTAAAAACCTGTAAATAGTAGTTTAACGTGGTAGGGTAAATCTATATGGTTTAATCCGTGCCTAAACATGACCTTGAGACGGGATTAGGTAGAGCTGTAACTTCTAAGTGTGAGTCACATAGATTGATTGATATGTTGTATAAAATGGATTTAGAACACGTAACGGGGGCTTGAAAGTTAGTGCTTGGGTTTAATCGGACAGAAATACTAATTGTTGCTTTTTAACACGTGAGTATGTTTTGAAAATTGAAATTTATGTTTGTTGAGTTAGATGCCAGTTATGATTCCATTTGCAGATTTTTCGAGGACGAAAAAAGGTTAAGTGTGGGGATATTTGATAGGGTGCGAAAGCACACGTCTTTATTCCTTTGTTTTAATGTGTTCTAAGTAGTTTTATATTAGTTTTGAGTCAATTTTATGTACATTTGAGTCGTTGGTCTTATTTGTAGGAGCTCGGGAATATTAATGAAGAATACGTGAAGAAAACGAGCGAAGAAACGAAGCCCGGAAAAGTCCAAAGATCAAAAGACAATTTTCTGAAATTTAGGTCTCTCGCGGTACGCGAGAGACGAGTGTAATAATTCTCGCGGTACGCGGGAAACTCCAGGAATCCGCCCGACTATTTTGGTCCTCGCGGTACGCGAGGATCCAGTCAACATTCTCTCGCGGTACGCGAGAGGGCCGTTTTCCGCAAAACCCTAATTTTCTAAATTAAAAAGATTTAAACGGCCATTATGAGAGAGTTCGATTCAAAGCCGTTCCAGGGAAGGAAAAGAGGCGATTTTGAGCTTGGAAGTCAATTGAAGCTGAAGATTGAAGCTTTTGGATTCCGGGTTTGTGTAGTTGCATTCTAGGGTTTAAAGATTCAAACTTTATCTTTGATTTTGTGTTTTGAACCTATGGATCTTGCTATTTGCTTCTGTGTAGATGTTCTTAGTATGATTCTAGGCTAGATCATTGATCTACCTAGGTCAATATGATGATTATGTGTTAAAGTTTCGATTTTTATTCGGTTTTTGGATTTGAATGTTGGATTTATGATTTAGTAAAGGTTTGAGTTTGTTTATGTGTGATGTTAGTGCATGTTTAATTCTGATTATGTGGTTGATTATGCTTTTCTGCGTTGATTGTGGTTGTCTGCCAGTTTGATCTTCGTTTCTGGTTCATAGACTTTAGGGTTTGTGAGTTAGAGTGGTGTCTAGACGTAGTAGCCATAGAAAACCTAGTAAATTACTGATTAGAAGTGAATGTGTGTCCTAGTTCAATACCCGAGAGGTGAGAATTAGTCGTTGAGTCTTCGTCATTAGGAATCCGAGTGTCAGCTGTCTGAGAGGAAGTTGGTATTAGATGTCTAGTGATAGTTGCTATCCGAATCATAGTATCCATTCTAGAACTACCCCATGCATTCATTGAGTGTATGGTAAGCGGTGAGACTGAGAGGTAATCCGTTTATTAGGGTACTTGTCATAGTAGGAAATACCCGAGAGGTGATCCGATCATCTGGTGAGTTAATATCCTTAGGTTGTCTTCTGGTCACATCCCGAGACCGAGAGTGATCGGGAATCCACTAGATATCTTTTAGGTGTTATATCTTTAGAAACCCAGATCCAACCTAGTTCCAAAACCGATAGAAGTTGAGCTTTACACATAGGATTCCGACCTAGGTAGTGACTTCTCCATTCTTGATTTCACCTTTAGTTTACTCTTGATAGCTTGAATTGTCCTTAGTTTATTGCATTCTTAGTTAATCTTTAGTGTAGTAAACCCCCCAATCAATTAATCATATTAAGTCCTAGTTGAGTCTAATTTAGTTATTCAGTGTCTTTTGGGTTCGATATCCGGACTTCGTTAGGCTATATTGCATTGATCGGTACACTTGCCGGTTGTGTGGTCTAGTTTTAGGTCGAGTCTAGGTTTTATAAATTTAAAGCTAGAGAGTCTAGATTAGGTTTTATTTGATAGTTTTTTATAGACCGTCTGGACGACATCAACAAGACTACAAAGGAGCTATGGGAGGCTCTTGAGAAGAAGTTTGCTGGTTCAGAGGAAGAGAAAGAAAACAGAAGAGACATTCTGAAGCAGCAATATGAGAACTTTGTCTGGAAGGAAGGTGAGTCTCTAACTGTGTTGTATAACAGGTACACTTATCTTGTGGGAGAGCTATAGTGCTCTAAAGTGAAGCTGGAGAATGAAGACATTCTCAAGAACTTCATCAGGTCTCTACCCATTTACTGAACATTCTAAACAATGTCAATCAGAAGAACTGAGAATCTGAAGACTCGGCAGATGACCGAGCTGTTTGGCATGCTGAAGACCTATGAATTAGAAATGATTCAAGCAAAAGAAAGGAGCTCAAGTCACCAAACAGCCTCATCCACCACCACGTCTTCTTCACTACACTCTGACCACGTAGGACCTAGTTCAAGCAACTACTACCCTCCCATTGTCATTCATTCCTAGACTCCAACCTCTCAAACAAACAACTCACCATTTCTTCTTGAAGCTCCACCTTAAGTCTGAACCTCTGCTGCTTTTGTCTCTAAAAACTCAACCAACATGTCCTTTATCAAGGAAGATCTGGAATGCTTTCATCCAGATGATCTCAAAGAAATGGACATACAACACTCTTATGCAATGCTCTCTCTAACAGCAAAAAGGTTCTACTGTAGAATAGGTAGACCCATTCCATGCAACAACTCCAACACCAGAGTTGGATTGGACAAAAGCAAACTAAGATGTTACAATTGTAACCAACTTGGTTATTTTGCTAGAGAATGCAAGGCACCTAAAGCAAACCCAGTTGCTGCTCAATCAAGACAAGCTCACCAAGCTCAGCCAAGACAACAACAACAACAACAAGCCACTCCTCCAGCTCAAACTACAGCTTGTGCAGCTGTTGGAACTGATGACTTTAACTGGAGCTTCCAGTATGAAGATCTTCCTGCCAACAACCAAGCACTCATGGTAGACACAACTGAGATACCGCCCCGGGTATATGAACATCTTTGTTCCCAAGCTTGTATTGATAAGGTTCTAGGTTACAGAAAACATAATCAAAACCTTATAGATCAAAATGAAGAGTTTCACCAAATGAAATCTGAATTCAAAAAGTTTGAAAACAATTATAAAGAAAAGATTAACTGCCTAATGAAAGAGATTTCATCATTAAAACATGAACAAACAAATCTTGAAACTCAGATTGATGATCTATTGGTCAAATTAAAAGCTACCATAGCAGAATTGGCAGAACAGAAAGTCCATGTTGAAAAATATGAATTTGCATCCAAAAAGCTGCAAAGACTTTTAGATGTTCAAGTCTATGACAAAGCTGTTGCCCCACCTGCTGACTACGTTGCCATTCATGAACCAAGCTTCAATCTTTCAAATCTTGATATGGCCAACCAAAATCTTGATCCTTCAAGGGACGAACCACTTGTGCAAGAATGCATTACCTCATCAAAGTCTGAGTCAACTTGCACAGACTCCACTGAAACTAATGTAGCTTCCTCTCTACCTGCCCTTGAAGTCATTAAAACAAATGATCCAGTCCCTTTCATCCCTTCAGTGCAAGTACCAGTTGCTCAGTTCCTCTACCATCCAAACAAATCAAAATTAGCTATCCTCTAGAAGGAAGAAAGCTAAATATTGAAAAAGAACAGTCTTCAATCTCCACCAACCCAAATCCTCAACCCAAAACCAGTCTACCTAGAGAGAAAGCTCCATATGTTCAAAAGACATTGGAAGAAGCCACCTTTGAGCACAACAAAGTTAATCCCTAGAATTTCAAAGACTTATTCAAGAAAAGGGATTATGTGTACATTCAAAGGGACAAAGTGGCTAAATCATGCTTCGTGTATGGAAAATACAACCATACTGCCAACACCTGCTTCTACTACCTTGAGCAACAAAGAAACCTAAAGCAGCATGCCTTTGAGAAGACAAACAAGAATAAAAAGGTAAGAAGCTTTGAAGCCAAAGCAACTCAGTTCAAAAACTCTTTAACCCCACCAAGAAAGCATATGCCAAAACCTCAACAATCTTGCATTATTTTTTGGTGAATCAGACCGCTTTGCTGTAATTGTAAGTTTAATCCGTTCAATCAGATTCTTCATCAAGCCCCTCTTAAACAAAAGCCTATCAGTAAGGTAAAGAAGGATAGGCATACATCTGTTTTTAAACCACCAGCAGTAAACAAAAATGTTGCTGATCCAGTGAAGCCCAAGAAACCAAAGGAAAAGCCTTCAGCAGCAACCAAGTCTGCTGCTACTCAAGTAAAACCATCAGCAACAACAAAATCTGCTGCTAATAAGCCAAAGTCTTCAGTTGCAACATCAGCTACTGATAGATGAAAGAAATCTGGAAAACCTCCACCTCAACAATGGAAGGCCAAGATCCCTCCAAGCATCATCATTGGTTCCATTGAATGCAAGCATGTCGATACTAATGATCCAATAACACAATTTTGCTGTCACCATCCGTAGCAACCAAGTTTGCAGCGGATAGGCTTAACCATCTGCAGCAACCAAGTTTGCTGCTGATGGGTAAAAATAAGTCCAAATTAACTTTTATTACCCGCTGTAAAAAGTACTTCCAGTCTTTACCATGACTGCTATTGTGACAATCCAGACTTTTCCAGTTAACTCCGTTAACAAAATCCAGTTAAAGTTAACCTAATTAACTTAACTCAAACTTTAGGGACTAATTCTATCAATAATCCAAACTTAAACTCCAAGGACTAGTTGTGTAAATACTCATAAATCAAATCTGTTGACTTTGTAAAGTCAATACTGTTATCCTGTTGACTTATAAAAGTCAAACAAACTGGTCCTTAACCTAGTTCAAACCTCAAGGACTATTCCTGACAGATTACAAACTCAGAAAACTGGAAATTACAAGGACTAGATGTGTAATTTCCCTAAACTTGATTTCTATTGACTTTAACAAGTCAAACCTCCTCCACTTCAATCCGAATTCAATTTCAAGCATTAATTCGTTCAATTTTATAACTGAAACTGCTCGATTAATGACATTAACAGTCATAAACATCAAATAAAGCGCAATCATAATCGAATTAAACTGATTAATGGCCAATTATAGCATAACCGTCGACACATTGAACTTAACTATCGAATTCGACACATTCTTGTATTATTCTTGTGAACTAATCATCTACACACTTTATACGAACGCCTTTGAAGCTATTTCACACTCTGTTTTGGCCAGAGTTGCAGCAAGAGCCATCAGAGAGTAAGAACAAGCCGACATATCTGAGTTTTGGTCGATCTCTATCAATCCGGCATTCATTTTGGTAATTGAACTTTCCCACACCTTCGTTTTCATCCATATAACAGAAGCCCTAACCTTTTAGAGGCTAATATCATTGAATTGATCATAAACCCGATTCTAGGGTTCATGAGAAACCAGTTTAATCGATGAACACCCTAGACTCTATTTAAATCCAATTAATATACATTATTAGCTTCGTAATCCTCTGTATATCGAAAGCCCTATCTTAATTTTGGTTTCCATTATCGGATTAATCATGATCCGAAACCTAGGGTTCATACGACTTCGGTTTAGTCGAACCCTATCATTTCGATACGGATTACAGAAATTGAACGCATTAGTAGACTCGCCTTGATGTGTACATTAAAAGCCCTATGAAATCTATGGGTTTTATCATCTAATCGAAACCGGATCGAACCTAGGGTTCTTATGGCTTTCTGGTTAATCGAATTCATACCAGTACTCATTTTAAATGAAATTAAACTACACCAACAGATTCGCAATCATCAAATTAACAAAAACCCTATGAATCCAACACCTTTCAATATCAGAATCGGTCAAATCGATTCAGGATCAAATCGAGGGTTTTCGGCCTTTTGAATAAAAAATTAAATGATCATAAACTTGTTAGTTTTGCAATTAAATACACACACAAATGCGTATTAACCCGATTAACAAAACCCCTAGGTCACTTTGATCGATCGTTATCAGATTCGTGGGAATTGGGCTGGTTTCGATCGGATCGTGATATGGGGGAAGATCACGCTGAACTTGTATGATAAAACCAATTGGAACCGGGTTTGTATGTGATTCCCTAGCGGGCGGGACTGATTAAAGATGTGTGCGTGTGTGGGAGAGACCCGGGTTCTAGACCGGGCTCCCACATTTTGTTTTTGAGGCACTTTTGATTATATTTAATTATTAAAAATCAAACCCTATATTATTATAATATTATATTAATATGTTTTAGCCCGGGAAACCAGGGTTTGGATTTATAACCTATTTTCATAATTATTTTCACTTTTAAAAATAGTATATTTATATTATTTTCAAGCCATAACCTCGTATAAATAATATATTTGCATTATTTTCAACCCGTGATTAATATTATAAAATAATATATAAGTTATATTATTTGAGCTAGTTTAATTACCTCGTGTGACGTTTTAAAACTATAATATAAATTGTTATATTATTTATCTACGTTTATGTTCTTGATTAAAAATAATATATTTTTTATTTTCCACAGAATGATTAATTAGTTAATCCGACGAACCTAAAAATAATGTATTAAATTATATTATTTTTCTAATCTTTGTAAATGACCCATACGTACGAATATATGTATTTGTTTAATTATTATTATTTATTAACATACGACACGTAACGCTTTTCCCTTAACGATCATATTAAAAATTTATATAATTACATAGACACGTTCGTCTACTCTTAAATCCTTAGAAAGCGTTAAGATGTTCTAACTTCCGTGTCGTCGTCACAAATTCCAACTTGTTCCTAATTTATGTGTTTATAATTTTAGGGCATTTGTAAGTCTTTTGAGACTTACACTCGTGGCTCCAACTTATCTCCTGTGTGATACTGCCTACGCTATTCAGGTGAGTTTTCACGGCCCCTTTTTACTGTTTTAAACTGGGGGAGAAAACATGTTGTAAATGCTTTTTGATTTTTGTAATTCATATATGATATCACTTGTATGACTATGCGTATACATTATCCTTTAAGTCCTCACATAGTACCGTTAATATGAACATAGCGAGGTAATTTGAGTAGTACTACTGGGTTTGAGAAACCTCACCCGCGTTAGTCGCGCTAACTCGATTGGAGGTCAAACGGGTGCAATATTGACCTAATCATGCACCATGATGGTGGGAGGCATATAAACAGTCAGATGTCGGTTGCGAGCGCATTAGTTAACAGGCTTATGAGTTAGCTACCTATTGATTTATATATTGAATGTACATTAATCTATTAAACGCTTCTATAAACTGAAACCTGTGAACTCACCAACCTCGTGTTGACATTTTCTTACATGTTTTTCTCAGGTCGCTAGGATAAGGCACAGGTGCACACAATAGAACATGCATGGAATTCCGCCTTTGATTTCTGTTTTATTAAACTGTTTGGACTATTTCGATTTGTGTTTGGTTTGGACTTTTGGACTATTCTTTTGGGCGCGTGTGTTTTACGCATTTATTTTCTTTACGCTTCCGCATTGACTTTGATTGATATGATATTTTCATTTGAGTCCCATGTAGAGTCGTTCAATGTAACTAATGTCTGAGATCCTGGTTCGTCACTTCCCAAACGGTAAAACACCGTTAGTTAAAATTTGGGGGTGTGACAGATTGGTATCAGGTCCATTGGTTATAGAGAACTAGGATTGCATACTAGACTATAACCTCACACATTAGTTACATGTCTGTAAGATCCCAAAAATAGTAAATAAGTAATTAATAACGCGATAGAGATTTAATCGTCAAAAATGAAAGAAAAATGGATGGGCTTAGGCTCGGCTCCAACGGGCCGAGGGAAGCCCCGGTATATAAGGGCCAAGACAACCTTGAAGCTCTCATTATTTCACCAACACTTGCAAGCTAGAGAGAGAAAGGAGAGTCGGGTCTAGAGAGAGAAAGTCAACGGATCGACACAAAATTGAAGGAGAACGTTACTACTGAGCTCGTGAACAAAACCTCTGAATCAGAATCACAATCCAGGTAACGATTCGACCTTAAACTGAGTTTTTCTTCGTTTTGGGGTTTTTCTGGTTTTAGCTAAATAGGAGACGTTTTTATGGATGAAACTTGAAAATAAGCTTAGAACAAGCATCTAGAGTGAAAACCGCACCTTTTGATCAAAGAAAGTTGTAAGATTAGCATGATCGGATTAACATGCAAAATTTTGGACTTGTCCAGAAAACAGGTGCTGCGTACTTATCAAGTACGCAGTAGGGACGTCCTGCGTACTTACCAAGTATGCAGGTACGCAGGAGAAAGATCATACGTACTTACCAAGTACGCAGGTACGCAGGAGAAAGACCATGCGTACTTACCAAGTACGCAGGAGAAAGATCATGCGTACTTACCAAGTACGCAAGGAAAATGCTCTGCGCACTTGACAAGTACGCATGAGCAAGGCTCTGCGCACTTACTAAGTGCGCAGGCAGCATACCAGTAAGTAAAGTCGGTATGTTTAGAATGATTAAACCGTTAGTGTCGGGGTTGGGTCTGATGTGCATTTAAACTACCTAATTCAGATCGTACGTGACGTTGTTGGACCTTTGTTTAGGACAACCAAGACTACCTTTTCAGGTGAGTTCTATGTGCCCCCTTCTATGTTATGTGCGAACCTTATTAAATGTTTTGGGGCTGAAATGTATACACTAAATGAATAAATGATATGAATGCTAATGTGATCATACGTGATATACTAATATATATTTTATATATATATACGAAAATGAATTATGCACAAAGAATGAATCATATGATTATATATAATGAATGAAAGAATAACACAAAGTGTAATAATGAAATCTTGCTTTATATCCATGTATATATTGCTTGCCAAGTATAAGAAAAAGGTTATGGACCCTTCAATGATACGTATACAAAAGAAAGATGAAAGAAAAGCAAAAGTTATGAATGTATATAAATATGTATACTTATAAAGAAAAGAATGATCATACTTAATAGTTTAAAACTAGAACTCACCAGCGTTAGCTGACTTTTAGTATACATTTCAGGTACAGAAAGGAAGGTCGTGTGAAGACGTGAAAGTTACCCGGCACGAGACTGACATCCCACTTTTATTAATGATAAGACAATGTTATGTACTAAATTTTAAGACTTCTGCTGTTATGACATGTAATTTGAATGATGTTTGTTTCTGCTACTTCTGAATGTTTTAAATTTAAGCTCAATAATTATGACTATGTTTATGAGTAAATCCAACAAGTGAGGTTACCCGGGAAAGGGGCCTTACATGTTGGTATCAGAGCAATAGTTTGAGAGATTCAGACATCCCTAAATGTCTGGACTCAAACTGATTATGGGACCAATGCACGGATGTCAGTATGGGTAACCAACGACAACGCCAACGCCAGCACGGTAAGTAAGTACTAGAGTTAATACACTTGGATAAGAATAGATACCTTAACTTAGAACAAATAGTTGTCAATGTCACAACCGATTTGAAGAGTTTTGAACCCGAAAAGCAATGTAAATTAGTAATCACAAACCGGTCACTGTAATTAAAATTTTACCTTGCTCGTACTGTTCCAAACTATGATCTGAAGAAATGACATTGATGTATTCCCTCTATAACTATCAGGAAACTAAGAATTATGGCTGGTGGAGGAAGAACAGGACGCCGAGGCGGTCGTACTAGACGAGTAGGTAGACCTCCATTGAATCAAAGGCATGAGGAGGAAGAGAGTGTGCACGCAGAACACACTGAGAGTGTGCACGAAACAGAGGTGACCCCAACTAGAGACGACAATCCAGGACCGATACAGTTGGAACCCGAAGTCAGGGATGCTATTGCCCGTGAAGTTGTGCTCACTCTGAAGAAAGTATTGCCTGATCTACTATCTGAGGCACTAAAGAAAAGTAAAGAGGATAATGAAGGAGGCCATGAAGAGCAAGTGTATGATAGTGATGGGGATGAAATGAAAATGGGATCAAGCAATCGTGGGTGCACTTACAAAGGATTCAAAGACGGAGACCCACCTAAGTTCGATGGGAGCAAGGATTCAGTGGCAACGCTTGAATGGATTGAGAGGATGAACGCTGTAATTAACATCAGCGAGTGTCGACCAGACCAGGCGGTTAAATATGTTGCTCATTCTTTCACCAACGAAGCACTAGGATGGTGGAGAAACATTCAGAGAACAAAGTCGCCAAACGCTATCGCCAGAATGACATGGGAAGACCTGAAAAAGCTTATAATTCAAAAGTTCTGCCCCCAGAATGAAATTGATCGAGTGGAAAACGAATTCCTAAACTTTAAGGCGGGCAACAAGACGCACCGCCAGTATACCTCTAGATTCAATGAGCTAGCTCAACTGGTACCCCACCTGGTGGAGACAGAAGAGCGAATGATCAAGTATTATGTGAAGGGCCTACCTCAAAGGGTCCGTGTCCATGTGAAAGCCAACCTACCCTCGACCTTCGAGTCGGTAGTGAATCTGAGCGGAATCATCTACGATGATTATGCCAATGAGGATCCACCAACAGAGACCCAAAAGAGAAAATGGGAGAACCCGTCTAGAGGCACCGAAAGAGAGAATGTAACAACCGAAATTAAGAAACCAAGGTCAGAAGGGTATGAAACTTTCAAGAAATGTGGAAGGCAACATCTTGGCGAGTGTCGAGTCGGCACCACCACATGTTATAGGTGTGGGAAGGCGGGACACTATTCTCGCGACTGTTTGAGAGACACTAAATGCCAAAGTTGTGGACAGTTTGGACATCTGACCAAGAGTTGCAGAAAAACCAGACAATCTGGTTCTGGAAAAGAAAAGGAACAAGAACAGCCAAAGGCTAGGACACGAGCCTACGCCCTAACTGAGGAGGAAGCAAGGGGAAACCCTGATGTTGTGTCAGGTACGTTCCTAGTTAATAAAGAACATGCTGCTATTTTATTTGACTCTGGTGCTAGTAAAAGTTTTATATCCAATGCATTAGTCGTAAACTAAGTTGCACTATCAACACCATAGTAAAGGTCTTTAGCGTACAAACTGTAGGATCGTGAGAATACAAGATGGTTTTGTTCTTAGTTGAGGTTGGCGGAAACAAAATCAACTACACAATTTATAATCAAGTAAACACAAAGAATACTGATAAACACTGTTGTATTAAGCTTTTGTGAATGCAAAGATTACAAGTGAGAAACTCAATGAATAAGTATGACAAGCACTACAAGCACTATCAAGGCACACTTACAATGAAGTGGCAACTCAGTATTTATAGTAACTTAGAATCAAGACAGACCCTTGATTCTAAGGATCAGATCGAACACAAGCCGTTGATCTTATTTATTAATTTACATTACACGTAAAGGCTAATCTAGTTAACTTTACTGAAACGTTTTCTTTATTCATGATTGTTTGCATGCTTGGAGAAGTGTATTGTTGTCCGTCATTGGTTGACCATAGCGGTTCCTTCTGCTTTGAGTCTATCAGTTGCTTTTGCAGAAAGGTGTCAGAGACGCTTGGCCTGGATAGTCAGCTGCAACGTTTGGTCTTCAGTGAATAAGGCTATCAGCTGCAAAGAGTGAAGGTTGCTGCTGGTAAGCCTATCAGCAGCAAACATGGATGACCGCTGCTGATAAGCCTATCAGCAGCAACTTGTGCAGAATGCTGCAGATAAGCCTATCAGCAGCAACAAGTGTTGAATGCTGCTGATAAGCCTATCTGCAGCCATCTGTGTTGAATGCTGCTGATAAGCCTATCAGCAGCATTTGTACTTAGAATAATTTGGTAGCAATAAGTCTTTGGTTCTACAAACTCCCCCTAGACTGATGCAACCAAAATTCTTCTAATCACTTTGCTGCTGAAGCTTTTGCATGTGGCTGACCATCCTTTCAACCTCATAGCCTCTTGGATCCTTGCTGGGATTGTTCAGTGGAAGTTCAGACAGAGTCTTGATGTCTTTGTGTTGCATTTTGTAGATTGCTTTGCTTGAACATCTCATCTGCTGCTTCTTTACATCAGTCAGTGTGAACTCATCCAAATCAGCATTGTAGGTCCAAGATACAAATGGAGAGTGGGACTTGAGTGGTTTGATGTTTATGATCACATCTTTGCTAGGGTTGAAGTAGTGTTTGATTGCTAGCACAAGACGTTTCCCACTCTCATTTGCAGGCTCATTAGCTTCACCTAGCTCTAAAATTCTTTGAAGATCAGAATCAGGTAGTTGCAGAACCTCATCAACAGACCTGTAAGTGGATCTTCTTCTCTCAGTTCTCCCCCTGAAGATCTCAAACACTTGATCTTGTGAATTGTGGAACCAGTTAACTATATTTCTTGAGTCTTCTGGTTTAGGAGTAGGTTTGGGTATCTTCAAGGGAGGCTGTTGATGAGTGGGAGCTGGGTGGGATGACTTGGACTTTTTGGGTGGAGGAGTGGAAGGTTTGGGGAGGAGAGTGGAAGGATGATGGACTGAGGAAGAGGTAGGTGAGGGAGAAGGCTTGGGTTTCTTTGTCTTTGGTTCTTCATCTTCTTTGATAAGTACCCTTTTCTTGGAGCCCTTCTTCCCTAGTCTTTCTTCCTCATCCTTTTTAACTTTAAAGTAGAGGGCTTGCAGGTTCATGAAATTCATAGGACCTAGCCTCTTTCCACTATCTCCTCTGGCCTTAAGGAAGTCAATCATGACCTTCCTTTCTTCATGGGTCCTTTTATTGAAGGCAATGGTCTTTTTGGACTGTTGTTTGGCTTTTTCTTCTTCTTCAGCCTTTTTCTTCTTTGCCAACTGACCTTGCTGACCCATGAAGGCTCTGTAGATCTCTTTGTTTGAAAGTTTTTCAAGGTAGTCTTCATCCTCACCTTGAGAGATCAGAGCTGCAGTCCACTCCTCCCTTAATTCTTTTGCTAATTTAGAATCAATGATTCTAAACTTAGCATCTTCCTTCCTTTTCTTTTTAGCTTCTTCTTCTTTTGCAAACTGTTCCTGCAGCTGTCTAGCAAGTTGTTCATCTTCCTCAACTTGAGACACTACAAGGACTTTTACCTTCATTTCATCCAGCTGTTTGGCATACAGCTGGATTGTCTGTTGTCTGAGAAGTATGGCTGCCTTTCTATCTTCATGCCTTTGTTTTTTAGCCATCTCTTCAGCCAACTCTTCTTCTTCTCTTTTCCTTCTTCTCTCTTCTTTCTCTTTCTTTTCCTTTTGCAACCTCTCTTCATCCTCTTTTGTCATGATGCCCTTCCCTTTATTAACATTGGATGCCTCTGCTCTGGTTTCACTGATCATAGAAACAGCTGATTGTTGTGCTGTTGGGATCTCTGCCTCGGCTTCATTGGCAATTTGAGATGTGAATAGGGGAAGGTCATCGTCTTCATCAAGTTGATACTCAGGACCTTCTATTTCTCTCAGTTTTTCTTTGATAGTTGATCTTGACTCATAAGCTGCAGTGCAGATGTTAACTCGAGGGGAAGCTGAGTCAGTGTCAGTGTCAGAGTTTGACACATATACTGCCTCAGTAATTCTTCCTACTTGTTGAAGTTTGGCTCTGACAGTATCTATCATTGCCTGGCTTTCAAGTGAGTTGACATTGCAGATGTTTGTTCTGAGCTGATAGATCTTGAAGAGAAAGTCTGAGGGCAGATGAAGGATGTTTCTGGTGTTGATGATGAGAGAGGAGCCGTTGCTGAGCAGAAAAGTGTGGTCAAGAGACTTAGTGCTCACCCAACCTAGCACATCCAAGTCCTTGACCAGGAAGGCATACAGGAATCTTCGAAGGCCCAGAACTTCTTCTTCAGTGAGAAGACTGCTCCTTGTTATTTCAAGATTGCTAGGAGTCAGTCTTCTTTCTGCGGCCGCCGAGGATTCAGGATAAGCTACCCGATGTGCTGCTTGTAGGAATCTTTGGAACCTGGGTAGATTATCCTCCATCAGGTCATGGAACCTACCAATGGCAAGTTCAGCTGAGAGATCTGCTGAAGTGTTGATGCTGTCAGTTAGATGCAGTTCTAGGACTTGGAGGGCATTGAGAGAGTTCTAGTTCAGTTCTTCTACTCCACTGAACTCCCATCCAATCCAAAACCTCTCAGCTAATCCATCATACCCCCAAGCTAGAATAGAGTCAAACTCTAGCTTCTTTGAATATTTGAAGATTTGGGGGGTAGTGGATTGACCTATGATGGCTGCTGCTTGTGGAAGGATGCTGAATGATGCATTTGTTTGTTCGGTGTCTTCAGCATAATTCAGCATTTCATCGACAGCCCTGACGACCAACTGCCAGTCTTCAGATATTTCTTCGTCTTCGTTATCTGGGGCTGGCAGGTCATGAACTTGGACAAAAGCTGGCTTGTATTGTGAGCTTTGAAGTACAAACTGCTCTTGAATCCAGTCGTCAAGACTGTCTGTATCATCTTCCATAGAAACCATCTCCCCCTTTTTGGTTGCATCAGCAGACAGGTAAGCATCAGTTTGGGTGCCTACTGATACAAGAGAGGGAGAGGCTAGAGATGGGCATTGATGGGCTTCATGCATAGCGACTTGGTGTCTTAGTTTGGACATTTCAGCCTCTAGCATAGCCACCCTGGCCGTCAATTCCATGTTATGAAGTTTCAGTCTGTCCTCATCCACAGTTGTGGAATCCTTGGACCCAGATGGGGCCGTAGGCCTAGCCTCAGCATCCCCATCACCCGCGGTTTCTTGGCGCCTGGGATTCCTCTCAGTGAAGGGAGTTTCCAAGGAAACACCCTCACCGTGAGTTGCCGTGGTTGAGGTCTTAAAGATGTTGTCACTGTCCTCCTGGTCAGTTGATGGACCAGCAGTAGTGACAACCTCGTCCACATCCACTCTTTCAATACTCCCAGAGTGGACCTTCAAGGGTGAGGAACTTGGGTTGGGTGTTTCGGAAGCAAGACCAATCAGTACCTCCTTGATAGTGGTAGTTGGAGAAGGTACATCACTTTGGTCAGGTTCCTCTACACTTAAGTTCAAAGAAGAGAGGAATGGCTCGAAGGGCTGTTCTATGGATCCGGGAAGTGATCCTAATCCTAATAGAGAGACTTCCGAACGAGTCTCCCTAGCAATGTGGCTTTCCCTTATGATATTCTCACTAGAATGTTGTGATTCTGAGTGAGGGATGTTGGCTTGGGTTTGGGCCTTGGAGGCAAGAGAAGAAGGAGTTCTCTTGCCCCTCTTCCTTGTATACTTGGCTGCAACCGGGGCCCTGTGTTCCGGTTGAGCAATCAAACTGGGGGTGAGTAATGTATGTGCCTGTGCATCCTCAGTAGAATGCACAGGGGTTCGATCAATGGAAACAGTAGGTTGAGTTTGTGGCAGTGAGGTGGAGGGTGTGGGATCAGTATCAGCTAGGTTTGCTGAACTGTCATCCTGGGCACTATGTGTGTTCAACATTGTAGATAACAATGGAACATCGGCCCCTGAGAACTTTGATGAAACTGTTCTCATGCTCTGAAAAATGTTGTTCTTATGTCCCAGTATTGAGTAGATTCTTGCAGTTTTTGAAAGATCTTGGTGTTCAATATTGAACACTTCCTGCAAGAATCTTAGGTACATGAAGAACTGTGATTTCACCCCTTCTTGAAGGTTGTATCTCAAACCTTCAAGAATGAGGTGGGAAAAATTGAAACCTGCTCCTGTTATCATACCGTGAACTGCCGACGCAAGTCCGGAGCTGAGTTGGTTCCAGCCACTCCTCTTTTGAGATATGCATTGGAGAAGAGTGTGGCAGAGATACTTCCATTTGGGACCCATGAGTGCCTTCTCTATCCTATACTCTGTTTGATTTCCAGTGTACCCTATGGATACAAAGGTCCTCATGTATACGTCTCTTGGGTGAGAGAGGGCGTCCCCTTCATCCTGAAGCTTGAGGTGTTGGCGGAGTTTTGCTTCAGTGATGATCATTTCCTTACCGTCTACTGTGCCTCTGATTTGAGGAGTGCCCTGTTCAGTAGAATACACGGCTGAGCTCCAAAAATCTTCCATGTGTGAAGTATATATGGTTGGGTTGACGGTTAGGGCATGGTAAATTTTGGACCGACAGAGGAAGTCGATCATACCGTCGAAACCTTCGGATTTCTTGCCCTTGATTAGGTATGTAGTTAGGTTGTGATATGGGGAGAACTTATCGTTGGGGTTGTTTATGTCTGCGCCTGCCATTGTTATGGATTCGGAGGGAAGAGAGAAAGGTGTTTGAATGGTGGTTAATTGTGGAGGGCTTTGAATGCTGTGGGGACGGGAGAGAAAGTGATGGGAGATAGGTTTGAAATAGAATGTGAAGAGGTAGAGGGATGATTTGAGTTGGTGATATAACGGCAGACGGAGAAAAAGCAACTCTACTTGTACAGTACAACCTGTTTCACTTTTCATTGTTACAGCTGTAAAACACTCGAGCAGTCATGGTGAAGACTGACGATATTTACTTTTACAGCGGGTAAAAGTTAATTTAGACTTATGTTCACCCATCAGCAGCAAACTTGGTTGCTGCTGAAAGATAAGAGTATCCGCAGCAAAATTGGTTGCAGCTGATGGATAAGCCTATCAGCTGCAAACTTGGTTGCTGTGGAAAGATAAGTCTGTCAGCAGCAGATTTTGCTGCTGAAAGGTTTAAAGATCTGCAGCAAAGAAATTGCTGCTGAAAGCCTTAAAGCTATCCGCAAAGAGCATGTACCTGCTGATAACTTAAAGCTATCAGTGGCAAAACTTTTGCTGCTGATGCTTTTATCTGTCAGCAGCTGAAGGACAAAAATTGCTGCTGACCCATAACTTTTATTTACATCAAAGGACAAAAAGACACATTTTAAGGAGAAACTTGAGATGGATTTTAATCAAAGTTCATCATACCAATTGATTCAACTAAATATCTGAATCTAGCTTCATCAAAAGGTTTTGTAAACAGATCAGCATATTGCTCATTTGTATGAACTTTGGTTAAAATAATTCTCCTTTTCTCAGCTTGATCTCTTATGAAATGGTACCTGATGTCGGTGTGCTTTGTCTTTGAGTGCTGCACCGGATTGTTTGTGATAGAGATGGCACTCATGTTGTCAATGTGAATTGGAGTCTGCATGAAGGTCATTCCATAGTCAAGCATTTGATTTTGGATCCAGATGACCTGTGCACAGCAGCTTGAAGCTGCAATGTATTCTGCTTCAGCTGTTGAAGTAGAAACACATGTTTGCTTTTTGCATTGCCATGAGACGAGCCTTCCTCCAAGAAATTGACATCCCCCAGATGTGGACTTTTTGTCCAAGTTACAACCCCCATAGTCACTGTCAGTGTAGGCATAGAGATTGATATTTCCATTCTTTGGATACCATAGCCCAAGTTTTGGAGCTCCCTTTAGGTATCTAAGGATCCTTTTGACAGCTTGAAGATGAGACACTTTTGGAGCTGCTTGAAATCTTGCGCAGAGACAAACTGCAAACATGATATCTGGTCTTGAGGCAGTGAGATACATGAGAGACCCTATCATTGCTCGGTACTGATGTTAATCAGTGTCTTGTCCTTCTTTATCTGGAGATAATTGATGGTGCACTTGCATAGGAGTTCTTGCAGCAGAGAAGTCAGCCATTTTGAACCTCTCCAAGATGCTTTTGACATACTTGGATTGACATATGAAGATTCCATTTGGTACCTGTTTGACTTGAAGTCCTAAAAATAAATTTAGTTCACCCATTGAACTCATTTCAAATTTGGAATGCATCAGAACTTCAAAGTCTTTGCAGAGCTTCTTTCTTGTAGATCCAAAGATAATGTCATCAACATAAATATGGACCAACAAAATTTCGCCCCCTTCATCTTTGATGAAAAGTGTCTGATCAATGGCCCCCCTTCTGAAGTTGTTACTAAGTAGATATCCAGATAAAGTTTCATACCAAGCTCTTGGGGCTTGGTGTAAGCCATAGAGAGCTTTGTCCAGTTTTAAGACCTTATTTGGATGTGCAGGATCTACAAAGCCTGGAGGCTGTTTGACATAGACCTCTTCATCAATCGTGCCACACAGAAAGGCACTCTTCACATCCATTTGATAGACCATAAAGTTTTTGGATGCTGCATAAGCCAGAAAAATTCTAATGGCTTCCAGACGGGCAACAGGAGCAAAAACTTCATCATAGTCAATGCCTTCTTCTTGAGTGTAACCTTGAGCTACCAGTCTGGCTTTGTTCTTGACTACGATGCCCCTCTCATCTTGCTTGTTTCTGAAAACCCATCTTGTTCCAATGGCTGTTTGACCAGGTGGAAGATCAACAAGCTTCCAAACATCTTGTCTTTTGAATTGCAGAAATTCTTCCTGCATTGCTTCAATCCAACTGTTGTGCTTGAGAGCTTCATCAATCCTTTTGGGTTCCACCTGTGATAGAAAGCAGGAGAACAAACAAATGTTGGCTTCATGAGACTTACTTCTTGTCTGGATGCCTGTGTGGACTTGGCCAATGATGTTTTCCAGAGGATGCTCTTTGTTTATTCTCTGAGCAGGTATCACATCCAGCCGTATTCCCTCTTCAAGATTACTGTGGTTTAGATCAGTATTGTCTTCAGATGTGTGGAGAGGAGCTTGGAGGATTTGAACATTGTGTTCCACATAGTCAGCAGCATTAGCATCAGAGGCCTCTTCATCATGAATTGAGGAGGCTTCATTTAGGATTTCATTGTCAGAGAGATTGCTGCTTGTGGTGTTGGATGTATCGGCTTCACCTGCACTGGCTTCAATAGCTTCTGCCACTGATGGAGGATCAATGGATGGCCTTTTCATCCTGATGTAGGGACTGGGAAACTCCAGTCTGTAGTCAGAAGAAGAGGTTGAGGTAGAAGGTGTTGAGTTTGAAGAAGGAGGCTCCATATTTGAGAATATGAGGGGCTCAAATATCTGGGTGAAGGAGTCTATATCAAAAAGCCAGTTGGGACCTTTGCCTTGTTCACAGACAACGTGTTCCCTGCATTCCACATTAGCAGATTCTTCCACAATCCGAGTCCTAGAATTGAACACTCGGTAGGCCTTCGATTGAGAAGAGTAACCCACAAAGTAACCTTCATCAGACTTTGCACCGAATTTAGGAAGAACTCCATGTGTGATGAGGATGGTACATGGACATCCAAAGGGCTTCAGGAAGCCAATGTAGGGAACTCTTTTGAGCCAGAGTTCATAGGGAGTTTTCTGGAGAGGCTTAACAATAAGGACTCTATTCTGCACATAACAAGCTGTGCTTACTGCTTCTGCCCAGAAAGTAAGGGGCAGCTTTGAGTCAGCCAGCATAGATCTTGCTGATTCAATCAGAGTCCTGTTTCTTCTTTCAGCAACCCCATTTTGTTGAGGAGTTCTTGGAGCACTGTACTGCCTTTCAATGCCCTTGCTCTCACAGAAACTGTTCAAAGTGTGATTTTTGAGCTCTGTTCCCTGATCACACCTTATGATCTTTACCTTCAGATTGCTTTGATTCTCTACCCTGAGAATATAGGATTTGAGAATCTCAGCAGTTTCATCTTTTGTTCTTAGGAAGAATACCCAAGAGAATCTGGAGAAGTCATCAGTGATCACCAGACAGTAGGACTTGTTGCCCATTGACATGACATTTGTAGGACCAAAGAGATCCATATGCAGTAGCTGGAGAGGAGTGTCATTTGTGTTCAATGTCTTGGGCTTATGGGAACTTTTGTGTTGTTTTCCCTTCAAGAAGGCAATGCAATGATCGTCTAGCTGGAATTCTTTGTCAGGAAGCCCTCTGACAAGATTGTCCTTCACTAATTTATTGATTGTTTTGATGTTAACATGGCTTAACCTCCTGTGCCAGAGAGCGGATTCATCAACTGATGCCTTTGACAGAAAACATGAAACACTACCAGATGGAGTGACTTCATTCATGTCAAGCACATATAAGTTGTCCTTTCTATTAGCAGTTAGGAGAATCTTCTCTGGGGAGGTTTAGATAGGCCAGGAGCTAACACGAAACATTCTTTATCAGTGAAGAGCATCCAATGCTTTTGATCACATACTTGAGAAACACTCATGAGATTGAAGTCAAGTTCTTTAACATAGTTGACTCTTTCAATACTCATCCTTTCATTGGACACAGTGCCTTGTCCAGTGAAAGATCCACCTTTTGAGTCACTCCCAAAGGCAACATATCCTCCATTGAAATGTCTGAAGTTGGAGAGGATGGACCTGTTGCCTGTCATGTGCCTGGAACAGCCGCTATCTACCACCCAGGTGTTATTCTTGTTACATGGCTGTCCCTGCACATGAAAGAGATTTTTAGTTAGTGGGAGTGGTCCAAGAGCTCTCCTTTTTGAAGAAAAGAGTTCTTGGGCATTCTGATTCATCATGCGTGCATTCAACAGCACCGATGATGATTTTGCTGACAGGAGCAGAGATTTTGGCTTTCCATTGCTTAAGTAGTGGTTTTCCAGTTCTCTTTTCTTTATCGGCTGCGGATTTGGCTTTGGCAGCTGATGAATTTGCTCTATCAGCAGCTGATTTTCCTGCTTGAGGTTTTGGCCTGTTAGCAGGGGCAGGTTTTGCTGCTGATGGCTTCAGCTTATCAGCTGCAGATGTTGCTGCTGATGACCTTGGCCTTTCAGCAGCAGATTTTGCTTTTGCTGCTGAGGGCTTATTTGGAGCAGCAGCAGATTTAGTTTTTGCTGCTGACTGCTTTGTTTGATCAGCAGAAGATTTGGTGGATGCTGAAGGCTTTGCCTTTTGCTGCTGCTTGTATTTTTCTGCAGTTTCAACTCTTCTATTGGCTGCAGATGGCCTATCAACTGAAGTATGCTGATCCTTCTTTTGTTTATGCGCTGAATGAAGAAGGATCTGGTTGAAGGGGTTAAACTGACCTTTTGCAGCAAAGTGGTTTGATTCCTCACATATGATGCAGGACTGCTGAACTTTGGGCTGCTGCTTCCTTGGTGGAGAAGAAGAGTTTATGAACTGAGTTTTCTTGGTCGTAACTCTTCTAACCTGTTGCTGATTCTTCTGATTTGGCATGAACTGAGACTTGGAGTTTGTGGGTCCTGATGTTTGTCCCTTTTCAGTGTTTAG
Organism: Smallanthus sonchifolius; assembly: GCA_023525975.1. Taxonomy (NCBI): domain Eukaryota; kingdom Viridiplantae; phylum Streptophyta; class Magnoliopsida; order Asterales; family Asteraceae; genus Smallanthus; species Smallanthus sonchifolius. The sequence goes on from CM042045.1 coordinate 35,677,312, forward strand.
CTTTCTTCCACCTGGAGGATAGCTGATCCTTATCTGTTTGAATGGTACAGGGGCTGGAACAGCTGGGAGAACAGTAGGGACTGGGACTCTATTCAGAACAGCTTCAGATGAGGCTGTACTGGTTTCATCATGGTCTGAGAGGGTTAACTCAGATTCTGATGAGATAGTGCAGTCTTTAACAAGGGGTTCATCCATTGAAGGATCAAGATTTCTGTTTGCAGTGTCGAGTTTTGCAACATCGAAGCTTGGTTCATAGATGGCAACATAGTCAGCTGGATGAGGAACAGTATTGTACTGTTCCTTGACATATCCAAGTCCTCCAAGCTTTACCTTTTCATGGACTTGAATATCTAGAAGTCTCTGTAGCTTTTTAGAAGAAAATTCATATTTTTCAACATGAACTTTCTGTTCTGCCAGATCAGCTCTGGTTGATTTAAGTTTTACTAATAGATCATCAATCTGAGTTTCAAGATTGGTTTGTTCATGTTTTAGAGATGAAATCTCTTTCTTAAAGCATTCAATTTTTTCTTTGTAAGTGATTTCAACCTTTTTGAACTCAGATTTCATTTGAAGAAACTCTTCATTTTGATCTATAAGGTTTTGGTTATGTTTTCTATAACCTAAAACTTTATCAATGCAAGCTTGAGAGCATAGATGTTCAAATACCTGAGGTGGTATCTCTGCATTGTCTGCCATAAGTGCTTGGTTGGAGACAGGAACATCTTCATATTGAAAACTCCAGTCGAATTCTGCAGTTCCAACATTTGCATAGGCTGCAGTTTGTGCTGGGGGAGTTTGTTGCTGCTGCTGTTGTCTGGGCTGACTTTGGTAGGCTTGTCTTTGATGGCCGGCACCCTGATTGGCTTTAGGTGCCTTGCACTCCCTAGCAAAGTGACCCATTTGGTTACAGTTGTAACAACGGATCTTGCTTTTATCAAGCCCAACTCTGCTGTTTGAGTTGTTGCTTGGAAATGATCTTCCGGTTCTAGAATAGAACCTTTTTGCTTTGAGGGAAAGCATGGCATATGAGTGCTGAATATCCATTTCTTCAAGATCATCTGGATGAAAGCATTCCAGATCCTCTTTTATGAAATACATGCTGCTTGAGTTGTCAGAGACAAAAGTAGTAGAGGTTGGCTGTTGAGGAGGTGCCTCAAGAAGAAATGGTGATGAGTTAGATTGTGAAGCGGTTGGGGTCTGAGGGTGAGTAACAATGGGAGGATAGTAGCTGCTTGCACTAGGACCGGAATGATCAGTGTGAAGCGCTGAGGAGGTAGTGGAGGAAGTGGTAGCTGATTGATAACTGGAGCTCCTTTCTTTAGCTTGAATCATTTCTAATTCATAGGTTTTGAGCATGCCAAAGAGCTCAGTCATCTGAAGAGTCTTCAGATTCTCTGTTCTTCTGATGGACACAGTGTATAATGTCCAACAACTAGGAAGAGATCTTATGAACTTCTTGAGAATGTCTTCATTCTCCAGCTTTACCTTGGAGCACTGCAGTTCACCTACCAGATAGGTAAATCTGTTATATAAAATAGTTAAGGACTCACCTTCCCTCCAAACGAAGTTCTCATACTGCTACTTCAGTATGTCCCTTATGTTCTCTTTGACTTCTTCAGAGCCAGCAAACATCTTCTCCAGCGCCTCCCAGAGCTCCTTGGCAGTTTTGTAGCTTCTAAAGTTGTGAAAAACTTCATTCGGAAGGCACATTTGGATGGCTCCTAGTGCCTTGAAGTCCACCTCCATTTTCTTGATGTCCTCTTCAGAGTACTTGGAGGTTTCCTTCGGGACTTGTATCCCTCCACCATCAGCAGAGGCCACCATGGGAATATATGGACCCTCCTTGATGGATCTCCACATTCCGTATTCTTGGTAACAGAAGAAGCTTTCCATTCGATTTTTCCACATGTCATAGTCTTCTCCAGATACCAACCTTGGTGGTCGGTTGATGCTGACAATATCTTCAAAGCCATTGCTCTGTGCCATTTTTGTTTTGATTTTGGGTGACTTGTTCAAAGAGAGAGTTTAGAATAGAACCAGAGATGATTAAACAAATGTTAGTTTGTTTAATCTGAGCCAAAGCTCTGATACCACTTGTAGGATCGTGAGAATACAAGATGGTTCTGTTCTTAGTTGAGGTTGGCGGAAACAAAATCAACTACACAATTTATAATCAAGTAAACACAAAGAATACTGATAAACACTGTTGTATTAAGCTTTTGTGAATGCAAAGATTACAAGTGAGAAACTCAATGAATAAGTATGACAAGCACTACAAGCACTATCAAGGCACACTTACAATGAAGTGGCAACTCAGTATTTATAGTAACTTAGAATCAAGACAGACCCTTGATTCTAAGGATCAGATCGAACACAAGCCGTTGATCTTATTTATTAATTTACATTACACGTAAAGGCTAATCTAGTTAACTTTACTGAAACGTTTTCTTTATTCATGATTGTTTGCATGCTTGGAGAAATGTATTGTTGTCCGTCATTGGTTGACCATAGCGGTTCCTTCTGCTTTGAGTCTGTCAGTTGCTTTTGTAGAAAGGTGTCAGAGACGCTTGGCCTGGATAGTCAGCTGCAACGTTTGGTCTTCAGTGAATAAGGCTATCAGCTGCAAAGAGTGAAGGTTGCTGCTGGTAAGCCTATCAGCAGCAAACATGGATGACCGCTGCTGATAAGCCTATCAGCAGCAACTTGTGCAGAATGCTGCTGATAAGCCTATCAGCAGCAACAAGTGTTGAATGCTGCTGATAAGCCTATCAGCAGCCATCTGTGTTGAATGCTGCTGATAAGCCTATCAGCAGCATTTGTACTTAGAATAATTTGGTAGCAATCAGTCTTTGGTTCTACACAAACTGCTGTTGGTAAAAATTCGACAGTATTTCAAGTAACAGAGGATTGCATCATAGAAATAGAGGGTCATAAGTTCCCTTCTAGATTATTCCTTCTCACCTTAGGAGGATTCGATATAGTATTGGGTATGGATTGACTAGCTGCCAACAAAGCTCAAATCATATGTAAACGTAAGAGGATATACCTCAAAGCTCCTAGCGGCAGTCCAATTACGGTTTATGGGGATTGGAATTGCACGATGCCGAACATCATCTCGATGATCAAGGCCGAAAGATACATGAGGCGCGGTTGCGAAGCTTATTTGGCATATGTTATTGATGATAGAATGAAAATGAATGAACTAAAGAATGTACCCGTGGTGTGCAACTTTTCGGAAGTATTCCCTGAGGATCTACCTGGGTTACCACCCGATCGGGAAATAGAATTTCAGATTGACTTATTGCCAGGAGCTGTGCCCGTTGCCAAAGCCCCCTACCGATTGGCTCCGTCAGAAATGAAAGAATTGATGTCTCAACTAGAGGAACTAACAGAAAAAGGATTTATTAGACCGAGCATCTCACCGTGGGGCGCTCCGGTACTATTTGTAAAGAAGAAGGACGGCAGCATGCACATGTGCATTGACTACCGTGAGTTGAACAAGAGGACAGTAAAGAACAAATACCCACTGCCTAGAATAGACGACCTTTTTGATCAACTCCAAGGTGCAAGATGGTTTTCAAAGATCTATCTTAGGTCGGGTTACCATCAGTTGAAAGTAAGAGAAGAAGACGTACCAAAGACCGCGTTTCGCACGCGTTATGGGCATTATGAGTTTCTCGTGATGTCCTTCGGATTGACCAACGCACCAGCATCGTTTATAGATTTGATGAATAGAGTATGTCGACCCATGTTGGATCGATCAGTGATAGTTTTTATAGACGACATACTGGTATATTCAAAAAGTGAGGGTGATCACCACTGTCACCTAAGGGAGGTTCTGGAGGTTCTAAAGCAGGAAAAGTTGTACGCAAAATTCTCCAAATGCGCGTTCTGACTTAGGGAAGTCCAATTCCTAGGTCATGTAATAAAACCAAATGGCATTATGGTGGATCCTACAAAGATCGAGACAGTAAAGTAATGGAACGTCCCAAAGACACCTACAGAGATACGAAGTTTTCTGGGATTGGCAGGCTACTATCGAAGGTTCATTCAATATTTTTCAAGAATACCCTTGCCACTGACTAAGTTGACACGGAAGGAAGTGAAGTATTAATGGGGTCAAACCCAAAACAACGCGTTTGAAGAACTTAAGGCACGATTAACCCAAGCTCCAGTCTTGACTCTACCTGAGGAAAATGAAGATTTGGTAGTCTATTCTGACGCTTCGGGGCAGGGTTTGGGGTGCGTACTTATGCAACGAGGAAAGGTAATTGCTTACGCCTAGCGGCAACTAAAGATTCACGAGGCTAACTACCCAACACACGATCTAGAGTTAGCAGCAGTAGTTTTCGCGTTGAAAATATGGAGGCACTATCTGTATGGAGTCAAATGCACAATTTACTCCGATCACAAAAGCCTGAAGTACTTTTTCAAGCAAAAGGAATTAAACTTGAGACAAAGGAGGTGGTTAGAGCTATTGAAGGACTATGACTGTGAGATATTGTACCATCTAAGCAAGGCAAACGTGGTGGCTGACGCTTTAAGTAGAAAGGAAGAATCGACACCTATCCGGATCAAAGCGTGTCTGCTGATTATAACGCCAGATTTGATGAGTGAAATATCAAAGGCACAAGATGAAGCACTATCTAAAAGAAATATAAAACGGGAAAGAATAGTAGGACAACAAGGGAATTTAGATGCAAATGCATACGGTGTACGAACTAGGTCTGGCCGGATGTGGATACCTAAGATTGGCGAGCTTAGAGCCAAAATACTCGATGAGGCCCATAAGTCTCGTTATTCTATCCACCCCGGGACAATCAAAATGTATCAAGAATTGAAGAAAGAGTACTGGTGGCAGGGCATGAAGAATGATGTGACTGAGTACGTGAACAAGTGCTTGACGTGTTTACTAGTTAAGGCCGAGCACAAGAAACCATGCGGTAAAATGCGGAAGTGGGAGGAGATCACGATGGACTTCACTACCAAGCTACCGCGAACAGCTAAAGGCAATGATACCATTTGGGTGATCGTCGACAGCTTGACGAAAAGTGCTCACTTCTTTCCAATACGTGAGACTTCTTCGTCAGAAAGACTAGCAGAAATATTTATTAAAGAAGTTGTGAGTAGACATGGTATGCCGCTGTCGATTGTGTCAGATAGGGATACAAGATTCACGTCAATGTTTTGGAAGAAATTCAATGAAGCAATGGGTACTAGACTGAACACCAGCACCGCTTACCACCCCCAAACCGATGGACAATCGGAAAGGACCATTCAGACCTTGGAGGATATGCTCTGGGCCTGTATCATTGACTTCGGTGGGAGTTGGGACAATCATCTACCTTTGGCAGAGTTTTCATATAACAACAGCTATTACTCGACTATTGGCATGCCGCCATTTGAAATGTTGTATGGGAGGAAATGTAGGACCCCGGTTTGTTGGGGGGAAATTGGACAAAAGGATTTTGCAAGTCTCGAAGTGGTCAAAGCTACTTCCGAGAAATTTGATCAAATCAAGGCTCGAATGAAAGCTGCAAAAGATAGACAGAAATCATACGCGGATAAGAGAAGAAGGGATTTAGAGTTTCAAGTGGGGGACATGGTACTGTTAAAGGTTTCACCATGGAAAGGAATCATCCGATTCAGAAGACGTGGAAAACTAAGTCCAAAGTTGCTTACAGACTCGACCTACCTGTTGAGCTTAGTGGAATACACCCTACGTTCCACGTGTCGCACTTACGCAAGTGCCTAGCTGACGACACAGCTCACATACCTTACGACAAGATCGAAGTGGATAACAGTCTAAATTATGTAGAGGAACCGATAGCCATCATTGACCGAGCTGAGAAACGACTACGCAATAAGTCGATTCCTTTAGTCAAAATACAATGGAAGCACAGAAAAGGGTCAGAAGCTACATGGGAAAAAGAAGACGAGATGAGGGGACTATACCCTAAATTGTTTATCGTATAAACGGTTTCGAGGACGAAACCACTTTAAGGAGGGTAGACTTGTAACATCCCAAAAATAGTAAATAAGTAATTAATAATGCGATAGAGATTTAATCGTAAAAAATGAAAGAAAAATGGATAGGCTTGGGCTCGGCTCCAACGGGCCGAGGGAAGCCCAGGTATATAAGGGCCAAGACAGCCTTGAAGCTCTCATTATTTCACCAACACTTGCAAGCTAGAGAGAGAAAGGAGAGTCGGGTCTAGAGAGAGAAAGTCGATGGATCGACACGAAATTGAAGGAGCACGTTACTACTGAGCTCGTGAGCAAAACCTCCGAATCAGAATCACAATCCAGGTAACGATTCGACCTTAAACTGAGTTGTTCTTCGTTTTGGGATTTTTCGGGTTTTAGCTAAATAGGAGACGTTTTTATGGATGAAACTTGAAAATAAGCTTAGAACTAGCATCTAGAGTGAAAACCGCACCTTTTGATCAAAGAAAGTTGTAAGATTAGCATGATCGGATTAACATGCAAAATTTCGGACTTGTCCAGAAAACAGGTGCTGCGTACTTATCAAGTACGCAGTAGGGACGTCCTGCGTACTTACCAAGTACGCAGGTACGCAGGAGAAAGATCATGCATACTTACCAAGTACGCAGGTACGCAGAAGAAAGACCATGCGTACTTACCAAGTACGCAGGAGAAAGATCATGCGTACTTACCAAGTACGCAAGAAGAATTCTCTGCGCACTTGACAAGTACGCATGAGCAAAGCCCTGCGCACTTACTAAGTGCGCAGGCAGCAGACCAGTAAGTAAAGTCGGTATGTTTAGAATGATTAAACTGTTAGAGTCGGGGTTGGGTCTGATGTGTATTTAAACTACCTAATTCAGATCGTACGTGACGTTGTTGGACCTTTGTTTAGGACAACCAAGACTAGCTTTTCATGTGAGTTCTATGTGCCCCCTTCTATGTTATGTGCAAACCTTATTAAATGTTTTAGGGCTGAAATGTATACACTAAATGAATAAATGATATGAATGCTAATGTGATCATACGTGATATACTAATATGTATTATATATATATATATATACGAAAATGAATTATGCACAAAGAATGAATCGTATGATTATATATAATGAATGAAAGAATAACACAAAGTGTAAGAATGAAATCTTGCTTTATATCCATGTATATATTGCTTGCCAAGTATAAGAAAAAGGTTATGGATGCTTCGGTGATAACGGCTGCTTCGGTAGACGGACGACCACGTGACTATTTTGTAACCGGGACAAATACGTTCCTTCATCAGCTAGGATGTACGAAAGCCATTAATGGATGGTCGAAGCAAATGGCATATTATGAATGGTAGAACAGTTGCATAAATAATAGTCATATGGGAAACGGATACCTTCGGGTAGACGGGCGAATTATGGCCTACGATGGTAGGACGGTTGTAAGTCATGACGGACGGACACAAGTTGCCAGACGGTTGTAAGAATAAAATTACGGACGGACACCCGTGCCGGACGGTTGTAAGAATGGCAGGCCATGACGATTGACCGTGGCGTTTGTCTTTGTGACATTCGCAAATAAATGACGGGTTGATCACCCTTAAGTGTATGACCCATGAAAGTTAAGAAAAGAAAAGGTGAATACATATATATATATGTAATCACAAAAGAAAGATGAAAGAAAAACAAAAGTTATGAATACGTATATATTTATATATATGTAATTACAAAAGAAAGATGAAAGCAAAGCAAAAGTTATGAATACGTATACAAAAGAAAGATGAAAGAAAAGCAAAAGTTATGAATGTATATAATTATGTATACTTATAAAGAAAAGAATGATCATACTTAATAGTTTAAAACTAGAACTCACCAGCGTTAGCTGACTTTTAGTATACATTTCAGGTACAGAAAGGAAGGGTCGTGCGAAGGCGTGAAAGTTACCCGGGAAAGGGGCCTTACAATGTCATAAACATTTGGATGTTTGGCACTTATATGTTTTATTACAGGAACATGTCGTCAACTCCATCACCATTACCTGAGGCACCAGGACACGATGCACGTATCTTATCATCCCCGGAGCCCAAAAGGCGCCGGACTAGTTCTAGTGACTATTCGGTTAATCAGGGTGAAGCGATTAGCGCGCAAGCAACGAATCATGCTCGCAATTGGAATGCATACCAGTAAATGAGCCAAAGGTGGATCGAAATGGGAAATGTCCCATCACCCTACTTTGGTTCCGCTTCCTCATCATCTACTTTACCTAGCTTTCCCTGCACTATGGAACAAGCTTTTGCAGCTGTCGTATTTTACATGTCTAGGGAGTTGAGCATTGTGAAAGATGCTATTGAAGAGATACCTGACATTCTACAGCGAGAGACACAAATGGAGGAGAACAAGGCAGGAATAGAGCTTTTAACTGCTGAACTAGCAGTGACGGATCAGGTTCATAACGTTTTGGTGGATCGGGTTACACATTTGGCGACGAGGGTAGACACCTCGGATTTTGAGGTAGGAGGGATTTTTGAGAGAGTGGTTAATCCAGAAGCCCAGCTACAGGTAGCAAACCATGCTGCAGAAGGACTTCAAGAAAGAGTGACTCACTTAGAAGCCCAACTGCAAGCAGCCCTATTTCTGGAACCCGAGGAGGAACCGGTGGAGATCGGTGATGCACAATCATACATTTCCTCCGATGACGAGGATGTCTGATGATCTTCCTATTCTATCTTTCCTTTTCATTCATGTTTTGCTTATGTTATTTCTCTTTTCAAACCTAGATGGTTAAGGTTGTTCCCATTCAATAAAAGCATGAGAAGTTTAATGTTTGAGTTATTTATTTTGTAGCCTTACAATTTATTTAATTTTCAAAATATTAGATGTTGTCTTTCCTTACTTGTACATAAATAATGTTTAATAAGTGACATATTTCTCATTGTTTGTATTTGTGAAAGTGGAGAATCATGTCAGGAAGAGGACGTGGAGGTCGTGTTGGTGGCCGGGGTACCATCAACATGACAGCAGCGGAGCTGGCGGCACTAATCAATGATAGTGTTGCTGAGGCTCTAGCAGCACAGAATGCTGCAGGTAAATGCTTTAACTATTGACTAATGAGGTCAATTCATCTCTTAAAGCGCCTTTCCTAAGCTCTATAATCCCAATCCTATGTTATTTCTAAATCCAGGCCAGCAAAACCAGCAGAATCAGCAACCAGCATGCACGTTTAAGACATTTATGGACTATAAGCCCCACACTTTTAGTGGAGCTGAATGAGCTATCGGGCTACTCCGTTGGTTCGAAAAGGTGGAATCGGTGATTGCCATGTGCAACTGCCCAGCGGCCAATCAGGTCAAGTTCGCCGCTGGAACTTTGGAGGCCCCGGCTCTCACGTGGTTGAATGCGTCCAGATGTTGGGTCTGGCCATGGCAAATGGACTCCCGTGGGAGTAGTTTAAGACGATGATGAAAGAGGAGTACTGTCCTCGTGATGAAATTCAGAAGTTGGAAGGTGAATTTTGGAACCTGAAAATGGAAGGTTCTGAAATTGAGTTGTATCAGAGCCATTGGTTATAGAGAACTAGGATTGCATACTAGACTATAACCTCACACATTAGTTAGATGTCATAAACATTTGGATGTTTGGCATTTATATGTTTTATTACAGGAACTAGATCTAGTGACTATTCGGTTGATCAGGGTGAACCGAGTAGCACAAGCAACGAATCCTGCTCGCAATTGGAATGCATACCCGCAAATGATCCAAAGGTGGATCGAAATGGGAAATGTCCCATCACCCTACTTTGGTTCTGCTTCCTCATCATCTACTTTACCAAGCTTTCCCTGCACTATGGAACAAGATTTTGCAGCTGTCGTATTTTACATGTCTAGGGAGTTGAGCATTGTGAAAGATGCTATTGAAGATATACCTGACATTCTACAGCGAGAGGCACAAATGGAGGACAACAAGGTAGGAATTGAGCTTTTGACTACTAAACAAGCAGTTACGGATCAGGTCCATAACGTTTTGGTGGATCGGGTTACACATTTGGCGACGAGGGTAGACACCTCGGATTTTGAGGTAGGAGGGATTCTCGAGAGAGTGGCTAATCTGGAAGCCCAGCTACAGGTAGTGAACCATGCTGCCAAAGGACTTCAAGAAAGAGTGACTCACTTAGAAGCCCAACTGCAAGCAACCCTATTTCCGGAAGACATTCCACTTTCGGACAACGAGGAAGAACCTTTCGAGGAGGAGCCCTTCGAGGATGAGACCTTAGAGGAGGAGCCACCCGAGGAGGAACCGGTGGAGATCGATGATGCACAATCATACATTTCCTCCGATGACGAGGATGTCTGATGATCTTCCTATTCTATCTTTCCTTTTCATTCAGGTTTTGCTTATTTTATTTCTCTTTTCAAACCTAGATGGGTAAGGTTGTTCCCATTCAATAAAAGCATGAGAAGTTTAATGTTTGAGTTATTTATTTTGTAGCCTTACAATTTATTTAATTTTCAAAATATTAGATGTTGTCTTTCCTTACTTGTACATAAATAATGTTTAATATGTGATATATTTCAAATTGTTTGTATTTGTCAATGTGAAGAATCATGTCAGGAAGTGGACGTGGAGGTCATGCTGGTGGCCGGGGTACCATCAACATGACAGTAGCGGAGCTGGCGGCACTAATCAACGATAGTGTTGTTGAGGCTCTAGCAACACAGAATGCTGCAGGTAAATGCTTTAACTATTGACTAATGAGGTCAATTCATCTCTTAAAGCGCCTTTCCTAAGCTCTATAATCCCAATCCTATGTTATTTCTAAATCCAGGCCAGCAAAACCAGCAGAATCAGCACCCAGCATGCACGTTTAAGACATTTATGGACTATAAGCTCCACACTTTTAGTGGAGCTAGAGGAGCTGTCGTGCTACTCCGTTGGTTCGAAAAGGTAGAATCGGTGATTGCCATGTGCAACTGCCCAGTGGCTAGTCAGGTCAAGTTCGCCGCTAGAGCTTTGGAGGGCCCGGCTCTCACGTGGTTGAATGCTCAGGTCCATATGTTGGGTCTGGCCATGGCAAATGGACTCCCGTGGGAGTAGTTTAAGGCGATGATGAAAGAGGAGTATTGTCCTCGCGATGAAATTCAGAAATTGGAAGGTGAATTTTGGAACCTGAAAATGGAAGGTTCTGACATTGAGCTGTATCAGAGCCATTGGTTATAGAGAACTAGGATTGCATACTAGACTATAACCTCACACATTAGTTACATGTCATAAATATTTGGATGTTTGGCACTTATATGTTTTATTACAGGAACATGTCGTCAACTCCACCACCATCACCTAAGGCACCAGGACACGATGCACCTATCTTATCATCCCCGGAGCCCAAAAAGCGTTGGACTAGTTCTAGTGACTATTCGGTTGATCAGGGTGAACCGAGTAGCGCGCAAGCAACGAATCCTGCTCGCAATTGGAATGCATACCCGCAAATGATCCAAAGGTGGATCAAAATGGGAAATGTCCCATCACCCTACTTTGGTTCCGCTTCCTCATCATCTACTTTACCTAGCTTTCCCTGCACTATGGAACAAGCTTTTCCAGCTGTCGTATTTTACATGACTAGGGAGTTGAGCATTGTGAAAGATGCTACTAAACAGATACCTGACATTCTACAACGAGAGACACAAATGGAGGAGAACAAGGTAGGAATTGACCTTTTGACTGCTGAGCTAGCAGTGACGCATCAGTTCCATAACGTTTTGGTGGATCGAGTTACACATTTGGAGACGAGGGTAGACACCTCGGATTTTGAGGTAGGAGGGATTCTCGAGAGAGTGGCTAATCTGGAAGCCCAGCTACAGGTAGTGAACCATGCTGCCAAAGGACTTCAAGAAAGAGTGACTCACTTAGAAGCCCAACTGCAAGCAACCCTATTTCCGGAAGACATTCCACTTTCGGACAACAAGGAAGAACCTTTCGAGGAGGAGCCCTTCGAGGATGAGCCCTTAGAGGAGGAGCCACCCGAGGAGGAACCGGTGGAGATCGATGATGCACAATCTTACGTTTCCTCCGATAACGAGGATGTTTGATGATCTTCCTATTCTATCTTTCCTTTTCATTCATGTTTTGCTTATGTTATTTCTGTTTTCAAACCTAGATGGGTAAGGTTGTTCCCATTCAATAAAAGCATGAGAAGTTTAATGTTTGAGTTGTTTATTTTGTAGCCTTACAATTTATTTAATTTTCAAAAATATTAGATGTTGTCTTTCCTTACTTGTATATAAATAATGTTTAATATGTGATATATTTCTCATTCTTTGTATTTGTGAATGTGAAGAATCATGTCAGGAAGAGGACGTGGAGGTCGTGCTGGTGGCCGGGGTACCATCAACATGACAGCAGCGGAGCTGGCGGCACTAATCAATGATAGTGTGGCTGAGGCTCTAGTAGCACAGAATGCTGCAGGTAAATGCTTTAACTATTAACTAATGAGGTCAATTCATCTCTTAAAGCGCCTTTCCTAAGCTCTATAATCCCAATCCTATGTTATTTCTAAATCCAGGCCAGCAAAATAGCAGAATCAGCAACCTGCATGCACGTTTAAGAAATTTATGGACTATAAGCCCCACACTTTTAGTGGAGCTGAAGGAGCTGTCGGGCTACTCCGATGGTTCGAAAAGTTAGAATCGGTGATTACCATGTGCAACTGCCCAGTGGCCAATCAGGTCTAGTTCGCCGCTGGAACTTTGGAGGTCCCGACTCTCATGTGGTGGAATGCTCAGGTCCAGATGTTGGGTCTGGCCATGGCAAATGGACTCCCGTGGGAGGTGTTTAAGACGATAAAAGGTAAAGCCTACAACTGGGGCGATAACCAAGAGTCAGCATTTCAACATCTTAAGCAGAAACTTTGAAGTGCACCTATCCTAGCTCTTCCGGAAGGTATGGATGATTTCGTGGTGTATTGCGACGCATCTATTCAGGGTTTGGGTTGTGTATTAATGCAACGAGAAAAGGTGATACTAAAGATTCTCGAGAAAAACTACACTACTCACGACCTAGAGTTGGGAGCAGTAGTTTTCGCACTAAAGATATGGAGACGCTACTTGTACGGTACCAAGTACACCATCTACACCGATCACAAGAGTCTTCAGCATATCTTCGAGCAGAAAGAGCTGAACATGCGACAACATCGTTGGGTCGAGCTTTTGAATGATTATGACTGTGCGATCCGATATCATCCGGGTAAAGCTAGCGCCCTAAGTCGAAAAGAAACCAAGCCCAAACGAGTTCGTGCATTACAGCTTACTATTCACCCCGGATTACCTGACAAAATCCGTAGTGCTCAACTTGAAGCCCTGAAAGAGGAAAACCTACCGCTGGAAGGTACACGCGGTATGGAAGCACAACTCGAGGTCAAGTATAACGGTATTCGCTACTTCGCTGAACGAATATGGGTTCCAATATTCAGAAATTTAAGGGAACTAGTCATGGATGAGGCTCATAAATCTCGTTACTCTATTCATCCAGGTTCCGACAAGATGTATCATGACCTAAATGTGTTGTATTGGTGGCCAAAGATGAAGGCCGATATAGCCACCTATGTGAGCAAGTGCCTTACTTGCACGAAGGTCAAAGTTGAATATCAAAATCCTTCTGGTCTTCTCCAACAACCAGAGATTCCCATGTGGAAATGGGAACAAATATCCATGGACTTTATCATAAAATTGCCACGAACTCCTACCGGATGTGATACCATTTGGGTAATCGTTGATCGTTTAACAAAGTCCGCTCATTTCTTAGAAATAAAGGAAACCGACAAAATGGATAAGCTTACTCGTATTTACTTAAAAAAAATAGTCTCTGGGCACGGGATGCCAATCTCTATCATTTTGGATCGTGATGCACGATTCACCTCTCGTTTCTGGCAATTGTTACATAAAGCTTTAGGCACGCGTCTCACAACATACCATCCTCAAATTGATGGCCAAATAGAACGTACTATTCAAACTCTGGAGGACATACTACGAGCTTGTGTGATTGATTTCGGCAACACCTGGGAGTCTCACCTACAGTTGGTGGAGTTCTCCTACAACAACAGTTATCACACTAGCATCAAGGCAGCTCCATTTGAAGCACTATATGGACGGAAATGTCTTTCTCCTATTTGTTGGGATGAAGTTGGGGATAGTCAACTTACAGGTCCTAAGCTCGTACTTGAAACTTCCGAGAAAATCGTTCAAATTAGAAACCGTATGTCAGCAGCTCATGATCGTCAAAAGAGTTATGCCGATAAGCGTCGTAAACCGTTAGAATTTCAAGTAGGGGATATGGTCTTGTTAAAAGTCTCACCTTGGAAGGGTGTCATTCGTTTTGGGAAACGAGGCAAATTGAATCCTCGTTATGTTGGACCATTCAAAATAGTGAAGAGAATTGGCCCAGTAGCGTAGCAACTGGACCTACCTGAAGGACTTAGTGGTGTACACAATGTCTTTCACATCTCAAACTTGAAGAAATGTCTAGCAGACGAGTCACTCACGGTCCCTCTCGAGGAACTACACATTGATGAACAGTTACGTTTCATCGAAAAACCTATGGAAATTATGGATAGGGAAGTCAAAACGTTAAAACGCTGTAAAATCCCTATTGTTAGAGTCCGTTAGAACTCGAAACGTGGACCGGAATTCACTTGGGAGCGCGAGGACTAGATGATGCGCAAGTATCCTCATCTGTTCAAGCAATCGACTTCAATCTCTTAAGGTACTATTCTAATTTTCATGACGAAAATTCTTTCAACTAGGGGATGATGTGACAACCATAAAAAAAATTTTATTTATTTAATTTTCGGGACGAAAATTCTTTCAACTTGGGGATGATGTGACAATCCGAACTTTTCCAGTTAACTCCGTTAACAAAATCCAGTTAAAGTTAACCTAATTAACTTAACTCAAACTTTAGGGACTAATTCTGTCAATAATCCAAACTTAAACTCCGAGGACTAGTTGTGTAAATACTCATAAATCAAATCTGTTGACTTTGTAAAGTCAATATTGTTATTCTGTTGACTTATGAAAGTCAAACAAACTGGTCCTTAACCTAATTCAAACCTTAAGGACTATTCCTGACAGATTACAAACTCAGAAAACTGGAAATTACAAGGACTAGATGTGTAATTTCCCTAAACTTGATTTCTATTGACTTTAACAAGTCAAACCTCCTCCACTTTAATCCGAATTCAATTTCAAGAAACAATTCGTTCGATTTTATGACTGAAACTGCTTGATTAATGACATTAAAAGTCATAACCATCAAATAAAGCGCAATCATAATCGAATTAAACCGATTAATGGCCAATTATAGCATAACCGTCGACACATTGAACTTAACTATCGAATTTGACAGACTCTTGTATTATTCTTGTGAACTAATCATCTGCACACCTTATACGAAGCCTTTGAAGCTGTTTCACACTCTGTTTTGGCCGGAATTGCAGCAAGAGCAATCGGAGAGTAAGAACAAGCCAACATATCTGAGTTTTGGTCGATCTCTATCAATCCGGCATTCATTTTGGTAATTGAACTTTCCCACACCTTCGTTTTCATCCATATAACAGAAGCACTAACCTTTTAGAGGCTAATATCATTGAATTGATCATAAACCCGATTCTAGGGTTCATGAGAAACCAGTTTAATCGATCAACACCCTAGACTTTATTTAAATCTAATTAATATACATTATTAGCTTTGCAATCCTCTGTATATCGAAAGCCCTATCTTAATTTTGGTTTCCATTATCGGATTAATCATGATCCGAAACCTAGGGTTCATACGACTTCGGTTTAGTCGAACCCTATCATTTCGATACGGATTACAGAAATTGAACGCATCAGTAGACTCGCCTTGATGTCTATATTAAAAGCTATATGAAATCTATGAGTTTTATCATCTAATAGAAACCGGATCGAACCTAGAGTTCTTATGGCTTTCTGGTTAAGCGAATTCATACCAGTACTCATTTTAAATGAAATTAAACTACATCAACAGATTCGAAATCATCAAATTAACAAGAACCCTATGAGTCCAACACCTTTCAATATCAGAATCGGTCAAATCGATTCAGGATCAAATCGAGGGTTTTCGGCCTTTTGAATAAAAAATTAAACGATCATAAACTTGTTAGTTTTGCAATTAAATTGTGACGTTTCGGATTTTCGTTCTCGTACTTGTATTAAAACTATCATGTAATCATTCTCTATTTTAATAAAGTGTAAGAATTTATTTAGTTTTTATATAAATAGGTATTTTATGTTATGGATTTAATTTAATAAGAATTTTACAATTTTAAAAACTAATATAAAAATTTTATATAAAAATTCTACATTTGAAAAGTTGCATATTTAATAAAATAACATATTAATAACTTTTATAAAAATTATTATTTATAATAATAATAAAACAAAGTTTATAAAAAAAACATTTTTAATTAATTTGATTTAAAAGAAATTAAATTAATTTATTTAAATAAAAGTTCAGGGGTTACTTTGTAAATAAAGAAACTGAAAGGATTTAAAACTAAAATCGTTTGAGGGGCTGTTCCTTGTCAAATGAAACTACAGGGACCCATTCAGTAATTATTTTAAGGTTTAAATCGTGTTAAAACAAACTCCAGGGACTAAAACTGTCAAAACACAATTCGATTATCCGGTCGTCTTGTTCCTTTTTCCGGCGGACCGAAACTTTTCCGGCGAGCCCGACAGCCTTGTCCCTCTACACCTCCACACCTAAAACCTGCACCAATGTACTCGCCTTCCTCGTGCGACCTCGTTCCCCCGACCAATTTGCCTTTTCATCATCAGAATTTCACGCGCTCAATTTGACCCGAATGTCAACGCCGTAATTCACCCACGCGGCTGGACCTCGACCTCTGCTAGACGTCTGTATAGTTTCGGCATAACCAAACAAGTGTGTAGGTGTGCTCAATTTCGTGTCTCACCATCGAATTCATCTTCGGGTATAAAAACCATGGACGGTGCTTTTCGAGCGCCATTCTCCCTCTCTATCTATTCTCTCTCTAAATTAAGGATAACTCTGTGCTCGAGACACCCAGGCGAAGCTCCCCAGCCCCTTTGAAGCTTCAATTTGGACCGGAACCCGAATTCAGATTGTGCACTTCTTCGAGCCTTCGTTTCAACTTCGCAGACCACTACAGTCCAGGTTCTATCATTGGTTGCGTCCCTTATCATTCGTTTAACTTAGTACTAGCAATCCCAATCGCCATCTTGACCATAGCCCACTGATTCCCGGCCAAACGAGTTGCCCGGACACCAATCCTGGTCGTTGCCGAGAACCAGTGGTCATTTCCCTTAATAGTTATAAATTAATTAACATGTTCCTGACCAGCGATGGGCTATAGCCCGGCTGGTCAGTGCTGCGTGCGATGAGTATAAGGTCCCGGGTTCGAGTCTTGTGGCCTCCAGCCCAACCCCATTTTGTTCCTGTTGTCATTTTTTTATTTTATTTAATTTTCCTAATTTATTTTAATATCATTTTTATACACTAAAGACTAAAACGAGTCGGTTTAATCGTTTGTTTATTTTGAAACCAATTAAACAATCTTTTAAATCCATAAATTATTCCATTTTTTTATTTTTATAAATCTTGTAATATTATTTAAATACATTTTTATATATAAAATATCTCATATTTTTATAAATCTTGTAATATTTTATAAAATTATTTAAATACATTTATATATATAAAATGTCCTATATTTTTATAACTCTTGTAACATTTTTATAAACTTAATAAAATACATTTAATACATAAAATGACTCATTTTTTTTATATAAACCTAGCAAAATTTTTAATAAACTTGTTTAAATAAATTGTAAATAATAAAGACTTTTCTTTTATTTGTTATTTTTATATAAATACATTAAATATAACAATACTTGTTTAAAACAATATATATATATATATATATCCTTATAAGTTAAAGTTTTACAAAAACCATTATCATTCTATTTCCATCCTTTATACAAGTAAATACTTAGGAAAAAAATTATATTAAAGTCTATGTACATTTAGATACAAATACACACCTATACGCATACAATAATACCCATTTGTCTACATAGGGTATCAACGTGCTTAGGCTTCCACATACTTATCACCTACACGCGTGGAAAATACCCGCTTGCAAGGTGAGTTACATAGCCCCTATTTTACATTTTTATACATTTTGGGGTGAAACATTATACATGCTACTCACATTGTTTATACGTGTTATACATGAGACTATATGCTTATTCTTTGGATGTACATATATTTAAACACAAGACAACCAACTGTAATATTGATAGATCTATTGTGCCTGACCAGCCCACCCGGTTAGGGTGTTTATTACTGCATACTCGGATATAACCGCGTGTTATGTTCAAACATATCGGATATAGTGGGTAACTATATTCAAACATATCGGACTTAGCTGTTGTGCTCTGTTCAAGCTTGTCAAACTCGGTTTGAATTGTGATTAAATAAATGATACATCATATACTTTGTTTAACAAAATAAACAATGAGTTGCAAAACGATTTACACTACTATTTACCGGAATTACTAAACCTATGTACTCACCAACTTTTTAGTTGACACTTGATTTAAATAATGTTTCAGGTTTGGATATGTGACTGCTTGCCGAAGATCTCTCCACTTAGGAACTATGGACCTAGTTAAATAAATCAATGTTTTGAACTAGACTAGGTTATTTGAAATGTATTGTATTTGGATCTTGTTGTTTTAAATTTAAGTAATGAATTATGAAACCTTTTAGCTACCATGTGCTTTTGAACAATCATTCCATTGTCCGCCTCGATGATTCCGCCATCGGTCGGGGTGTGACATAAATACATGCACAGATGCGTATTAACTCGACTAACAAAACCCGTAGGTCACTTTGATCGATCGTTATTTGATTCGTGGGAATTGGGGCTGGTTTCGATCGGATCGTGATATGGGGGAAGATCACGCTGAACTTGTATGATAAAACCAATTGGAACCGGGTTTGTATGCGATACCCTAGCGGGCGGGACTGGTTAAAGCTGTGTGCGTGTGTGGGAGAGACCTGGGTTCGAGACCGGGCTCCCACATTTTCTTTTTGAGGCACTTTTGACTATATTTAATTATTAAAAATCAAACCCTATATTATTATAATATTATATTAATATGTTTTAGCCCGGGAAACCACCCGTAGGCTCGGGTTTGGATTTATATCCTATTTTCATAATTATTTCCACTTTTAAAAATAGTATATTTATATTACTTTCAAACCATAACCTCGTATAAATAATATATTTGCATTATTTTCAACCCGTGATTAATATTGTAAAATTATATATAAGTTATATTATTTCGGCTAGTTTAATTACCTCATGTCACGTTTTAAAACTATAAATAATACAAATTGTTATATTATTTATCTACGTTTATGTTCTTGATTAAAAATAATATATTTATTATTTTCCACACAATGATTAATTAGTTAATCCGATGAACCTAAAAATATTGTATTAAATTATATTATTTTCCTAATCTTTGTAAACGACCCGTACGTACGAATTTATGTATTTGTTTAATTATTATTTATTAACATACGACACGTAACGCTTTTCCCTTAACGATCATATTAAAAATTTATATAATTCCGTAGACACGTTCGTCTACTCTTAAATCCTTAGAAAGCGTTAAGATGTTCTAACTTCCGTGTCGTCGTCACAAATCCCAACTTGTTCCTAATTTATGTGTTTATAATTTTAGGGCATTCGTAAGTCTTTTGAGACTTACACTCGTGGTTCCAACTTATCTCTTGTGTGATACTGCCTACGCTATTCAGGTGAGTTTTCACGACCCCTTTTTACTGTTTTAAACTGGGGGAGAAAACATGTCGTAAATGCTTTTTTATTTTTGTAATTCATATGTGATACCACTTGTATGACTATGCGTATACATTATCCTTTAAGTCCCCACATCGGATCGTTAATATGAACATAGCGAGGTAATTTGAGTAGTACTACTGGGTTTGACAAACCTCACCCGTGTTAGTCACGCTAACTCGATTGGAGGTCGAACGGGTGCAATATTGACCTAATCATGCACCATGATGGTGGGAGGCATATAAACAGTCAACTGTCGGTTGCGAGCGTATTAGTTAACATGCTTATGGGTTAGCTACCTATTGATTTATATTGAATGTACATTAATCTATTAAACACTTCTATAAACTGAAACCTGTGAACTCACCAACCTCGTGTTGACATTTCCTTACATGTTTTTCTCAGGTCACTTAAGATAAGGCATAGGTGCATACAATTGGACATGCATGGAATTCTGCCTTTGATTTCTGTTTTATTAAACTTTTGGACTATTTCGAATTGTGTTTGGTTTGGACTTTTGGACTATTCTTTTGGGCGCGTGTGTTTTGCGCATTTACTTTCTTTACGCTTATGCATTGACTTTGATTGATATGATATTTTCATTTGAGTCCCATGTAGAGTCGTTCAATGTAACTAATGTCTGAGATCCTGGTTCGTCACTTCCCAAACGGTAAAACTCTGTTAGTTGAAATTTGGGGGTGTGACAGCTATAGTGTATTACAGCTGTAACAGTGAATATTAAAAAACATTGTACTGTACAAGTAACTTTGCTTTTTCCCTCCTCTGTCGTTATAACACAAATCAAATTTCTCCATAACCTCTTCATATTCAATTCCAACCTAACTCTCACCATTTTCTCTCAAGCTTTCACAACATTCAAAGCCTTCCATACTTAACCACCTTTCAAAAACCTTCCTCCTTCCCTCCAAACCCAACAACAATGGCAGAGGCTGACATAAACCAGCCCGATGACAAGTTCTCACCTTACCATAATCTCACAGCATACCTCGTCAAAGGCAAGAAGTCTGAGGGTTTCAATGACATGATCAATTTTCTATGTCGATCAAAGATATACTATGCATTAACCGTCAACCCCACCATATACATCCCTCATATGAAGGCTTTTGGAACACCGCCTTCTACTCTAACGAACACGGGAAACCCCAAATTCAAGCCAAGGTAGACGGAAAAGACATCACCATCACTGAAGCTTCCCTCCGAAAACATCTCAAGCTTCAAGATGAGGGGGCCGCCATTTCATACTCGAAAGAAGAATATATTAGGACCTTTGTATCCATAGGGTACACTGGAAATCAGAATGAGTACACGATAGAAAAGGCGCTGATGGCCCCCATGTAAGTTTCTATGCCACACTCTTCTACAATGCATATCCTAGAAGAGAAGTGGATGGCACCAAGTGAGCTCTCCACTTGCCTCTGCTATTCATGGTATGGTTTCTGGCCAAGGTTTCAACTTTGCACATCTCATCTTTGAAGGTTTGAGATATAACCTTCAAGAAGGTGCAAAGCATCAATTTTATATGTACCCAAGGTTCTTGCAGGAGGTTTTCAACAATGAATTAAAAGATCTTTCAAAACCTGCAAGAATCTATCTTATGTTGGGTCATAAAAATAATATTTTTCAAAGCATGAGAACTGTTTCCAAAAAGTTCTCAGGGGTCAATGTTCCATTGTTATCTACAATGATGAACATAC
Source organism: Smallanthus sonchifolius (assembly GCA_023525975.1). NCBI lineage: Eukaryota > Viridiplantae > Streptophyta > Magnoliopsida > Asterales > Asteraceae > Smallanthus > Smallanthus sonchifolius. Next base: position 35,698,918 of record CM042045.1, read on the forward strand.
AAAGTACCCAGGGTGACAGTTCAGCAATCCCACCTGATACTGATCCCACACCCTCCACTTCAAAACCTGAACAACAAACTGCTTCCACTGTTCGAACCCCTGGGCATACTACTAAGGATGCACAGGCACAAAAACTACCTACAACTCTTTTGGATGTTATCACAACCCAATTGGAACACAGGGCCCCAATTGTGGCAAAATATACCAGAAAAAGGAGCAAGAAAACTCCTTCTATTCTTGTCTCACATGCCCAATCCCAACCTAAAAGCCCTCATTCAGAATCCCAACATTCTGATGAGAATATCAAAAGGGATAGCCAAACAATTAGAGAGACTTCCCTGTAAGTTTCTCTATTAGGATCAGGATCACATCCCGGATCCATAGAACAACCTTCTGAGCCCTTTCATTATTTTTCTTCCCTGAACTTAAGTGCAGATGCACCTAGTCAAGATGATATACCTTCTCCAACTACCACTATCTCGGAGGTATTGATTGACTTGGCTGCTAATGCACCCAACCCATGTTCATCACCTAAGAAGGTTCACTCTAGGAGTTATGATAGAGTGAATGTGGAAAGGGCTGTCACTACTCCTGGTACATCAATTGACCAAGACGACAGTGATAACATCGCTAAGACCCGAACCACGGCAACTCAAAGTGAGGATGTTTCTCTTGAAACAGTCTTCACTAAGAGGAATCCCAGGTGCCAAGAAAACTAAGGTGATGGGATGCAGAGGCTAGGTATAAGGCCCCATCTTGTTCCAAGGATTCCACAACTGTGGACGAGGACAGACTGAAACTTAATAATTTAGAATTGACGGCCAGGGTGGAAATGCTAGAGGCTAAAATGTCCAAACTACGGCACCAAGTTTCTATGCATGAAGCCCATCAATGCCCTCCAGTGACTACTCCCTCCCTTGTATCAGTGGGCACTCAAACTGATCAGACTCTATGCACTGATGCAACCAAAAAGGGGGAGATAGTTACTGCAGAAGATGATGCTGACAGCCTCGAAGAATGGATACAAGAGCAGACAACCTTTCAAAGTTCTCTATTTAAACCTGCTTTTGTTCAAATCCATGACTTGCTAGACTCAGTGGATGAAGAGGAAGATATCACCGAGGATTGGAAGTTAGTTGTCCGAGCTGTTGATGAGGTGTTGAAGAATAAAAGTCCAAATGAAGACACACCGTCATCATTCAGCATACTTCCTGCTGCTGCAGTCATATCAAGATAGACCATTGCTCCCCATCTCACTCCAACTGCAAATAAGCTAGAATTTGACTCAATTCTAGCTTGGGGGTATGATGGTCTATCTAAGAGATTCTGGATTGGACGGGAGTTTGGTGGAGTAGAAGAGCTGAACTGGAATACACTGAATCCACTACAGGTTCTTTAACTATATCTATCAAGTTGCATCAACACGTCTACAGATCTCTCAACAGAACTTGTAATCATCAGGTTCTATGACTTAATGGAGGAAAATCTGCCCTAGTTTGAAAAGTTACTAGAGGAAGCAAACAGGGTGGCCTATCCTGAAAACCATTCAGAATCTTCAACAGCATCAGAACAAAGACTGGCTCCAAGACTTGACTTGATCAGGAGCAGTGCTTTAACAGAAGAAGAAGTTATATGCTGGAAAAGATTTATGTACAATGAAGTGGTCAGGGACCTGGAAGTGCAAGGATGGTCAAGCACTGAGTCCTCTGGCTTTAAATTCTTCTTGAGTAATGGATCATCTCTCTCAATCAACAACATCCATGAGATCCTTCTCCTCAATTCAGACTTCATGCACAAGGTCTTCGAGATCAGAACACACATCTGCAACATCAACTCCTTAGAAAGTCAAGCAATGATCAAATCATCAAAGCTTATCTTGAAAAGGAGGGACGGCTTGCAACGGATGACTCTGACTCAGATCTACTGTTCCCTCCTCACCAACTGTCATACTGACTGCAGCAGTAGAGTCCAGAAAATTGACTGCTCAGCATGTCAAAGAAGCCTTCAAAGCCATACATGGGAGTGAAGGGGAAAAGGAAGAGAGGGAAGCAGTCCCTTCCTCTGAGTCTATTCCTCAACTTGCCAATGAAGCTGAAGCTGAGATCCCAACAACATCTCTTACATCTGTTGTTGTGATCCATGAAGCTGAAGCAGAGGAATCCAACAAAGATAAAGGGAAGGGCATCATGACAGAGGAAGAAGAAGAAAGACTTATGAAAGACAAATTTCTTGCTAAATACTACCCTCCTTCTAAGGCCGCTCACCATAGAAGTTTGATCGATACTTTTATGCAACAACAGGGGGAGAGTTTCCACGACGCGTGGGAGAGATTCAAGGGGTTGTGTAATGATTGCCCGCGTCATGGTATTGCGGATTGGTGATTGGTTGAGAAGTTTTATAATGGTTGCACCATTGCAAGTAGGGGCAGTTAGATACCACTGCAGGAGGGGACATGATGACAAGTAAGTCCCCTAAGGAGTGCTTTGATTTGTTCAAGGATATTGCTATCACTTCTTACCAGAGTCCGCACATTGAGAGTTTGCAGAGAGGGGTCATGCAGGTTGATTCGACTACAGCCTTAGCAGCACAGATGGAGGCGTTAGCTAGGATAGTGAAAGATCTGCAGGTGAAGGCGGACAAGAGCTGTGAGATATGCAAGGGAGGCCATAACACAGCTAATTGTCAGGCGACCCAGGAGCAGGTGGAGTACTTAGGAAATCAGAACCGTAACAACTCTTATGGTAATTCTGGACGGAGAAATAACGTTGGCTCTAATTGGAGGGGTAATTAGATCCAGAGTTTGTTCCAGAATTTAGGTCAGGGAAGCGGGGAGAAGAAGGACCGTTTCGATGAGATGGTTGTAGAAATAAAGACTGATGGCTACAAAATTCTCTAAGTACAACTGCTGCGGACTTCACAGTTTTGTTGCTGACCAACAAGTTGCTACGGATAAGCTTGTCTGCTGTGGATAGTTGTTCTCCTACTGATAAACATTTCTGCTACGGACAGTCTTATCTGCTGAAGACCAGAGTTGCTGCGGATATGCTTCTCAACAGCATCAAACACTTGATGCTGCTGATAAGCAAAACATCAGCAGCTCTGGATAGTTGAGTCTTGCTGAGGATCATCAACAATGATGCTGAAATCCATATCCGATGAAGATCAATCGTTTCTGCTAAAGTTACTTTACCACTGACAAATTTCTGCTGCAACATTAACACACTCCATGCAGAAAGAATGTTACTGGTGCAGAAAATAAAAGAAAACAATGCTCTTCTTCCAAGTATCCAAGCAATGATGCCTAAGAAGACGTTTGAGTAAAGTTAACCATTGTAGTATTTGTTGTCTTTACGTGTAGTATAGCTTCTATACAAGATCAATGGCATGTGTTCGATCTGATCCTTTGAATCAAGGGTCTATCTTGATTCTATGTTACTATATAAGTATTGTATTCATTCATTGTTCAAGTGTGCTTTCCTAGAGTTTTTTTTGTAATCTTGTAACCTTTGAAACTTAATACAAATTGCATTTACTAGTATTCTTCTTGTTTACTTGTTTACATTGTTTAGTTGTGATTGTTTCCGCCAATCTCAACTTAGTTTAGAACCATCTTGTATTTACCGGACCTACAATGATGGATCAGCTACGAGAGCGTGATGAAAAGAAATATCAGGAGAATGGAGTGAAGTTCAAGAAGCATGAAACAATGATTCAGAGCCAAGGAGTAGCATTGCAAAATCTAGAGAGGCATGTTGGAAAGATAGCTGAGATGTTGAAGAGTAGAAAAGAGGGTAGTTTGCCAAGAAACACAGATGCGAACCTTGGCCACTCAAGGAAGTTCGCAAAGGCAGTGACCACTAGGAGCGGTCGAGGTGGCGAGGCTGAGAAGCTAGCTGTAGTCGATGATGAGCTAGTCAATGAGGAGATCGAGATGGAGGCGGATCCTGGCAAGGTGCAAGAGAGGCGGAGCCCAGGAAGTACAACACAACCACATGATTCCACTAGAAAGGCGACTGAGACACCTGTGAGAGAGTATAAACCCCCACTTCCATATCCCGGTAGGGTCAGAAAAGAGAAAGAGGAAGGCCACTATCAGAAGTTCCTCAGCATGCTACGGCAGTTACACATTAATATCCCTTTTGTTGAGGCTCTGTCTAGTATGCCCAAGTATGCAAAGTACCTCCAGGACATGTTGACGAACAAAACTAAACTTGAGGCACTTTCCACCGTGGTGATGAATGAACGGTGTTCCGCGGTTATCGAACCCAGCCTTCTACAGAAGATGAAGTATCTAGGGAGTTTCACTATCCCTTATGTTATTGGTGGGCTATCTGTTGGCAACCCTCTTGCCGACCAAGGTGCTAGCATCAACCTGATGCCCTACTCTGTCTTTAAGAGGCTAGGCCTAGGAGAATCGCAGTCGACGCGAATGAGTCTTCAGCTTGCTGATCGATCGGTTAAGTATCTGCGCGGTTTTGTTGAGAATATGTTGGTTAGGGTCAACAAGTTCATATTCCCTGTGGACTTGGTCATCTTGGATATGGACGAGGATGAGCATGTTCCTCTTATTTTAGGCCGTCCATTCCTAGCTACCGCTCACGCAATGATAGATGTTTTTAGCGGAAAGCTGACCCTTGGCGTGAATGATGAGAAGGTGACTTTCGACGTGAATAAGTCCATGAAGCACCCGAGCAGTCAGGACGACACACTCTACTTCTTAGAGTCAATCATGCCACATGTAGGAGAGTTTTTGAGTGATATTTGTGGGAAAGATGCGTCAGATGCACAAATCTTGGTCAGTGAGAGTGGCGAGATTTAGATGACAGCAGCAGCCATTGATGAGGGCTTGATCCCTTTAGATAGTGAGGTTGCCAAGGATCCTACCGGATTCAAGGAAATTGAGAGGAGTGAGCCTGTAGAGAGGCCGTCTGTTGAAAGCCCACCGTCTTCCTTAGAGCTTAAAGAATTACCTTCTCATTTAGAGTATGCTTTCCTGGATGATGAGAGGAAGCTCCCCGTGATTATTGCTTCAAATCTGACGAGTGATGAGAAGGAGAAATTGACTGACGTGCTACGGGCACATAAGCATGCGATTGCTTGGAAGTTGATGGATATCAAGGGTATAAACCCTTCCATTTGCACGCATAAGATCTTGATGGAGGATGATTTTAAGTCAGCCGTGCTAGGGTAGCGGAGACTGAACCCTAAGATGTAGGAGGTCGTGAAGAAAGAGGTGCTGAAGTTGTTGGATACGGGGTTGATTTATCCCATCTCTGATTCCGCATGGGTTAGTCCGGTGCAGGTTGTCCCCAAGAAAGGGGGGATGACAGTTGTGTGAACGAGAAGAATGTGTTGATACCGACGAGGACGGTCACTGGATGGAGAGCGTACATAGATCATCGAAAGTTGAATGATACGACTAGAAAGGACCACTTTCCACTACCATTCATTGATCAGATGTTGGAGCGTCTGGCGGGACAGCAGTTCTATTGCTTTCTCGATGGTTTTTCTGGTTATTTCCAGGTCCCTTTTGCACCCGAGGACCTGGAGAAGACCACTTTCACGTGCCCCTATGGTATGTTTGCTTACCGACGCATGCCCTTCGGGCAATGCAACGTTCCATCTACCTTCCAGCGTTGTATGATTGTTATCTTTTATGACATGGTCGAGGATTTCATGGAGGTCTTTATGGATGATTTCTCGGTTTTTGGGAGTTCCTTCGACCATTGCTGGAGTAATTTAGGGAGGATGTTGGCACGATGTGAGGAGATAAACCTGATGCTGAATTCAGAGAAGTGCCACTTTATGGTGAGAGAGGGCATAGTGCTAGGGCACATGATATCACGTGCGGGCATAGAGATGGATAGAGCTAAAGTGGCGGTCTCTAAACTTCCACCGCCGACATGTGTGAAAGCGATTAGGAGTTTTCTTGGCCACCCGGCTTCTACCGGCAATTCATTCGTGATTTCTCTAAGATAGCGAGGCCGATGACTCAATTGTTGGAGAAAGATGTACCCTTCATGTTTTATGATGAGTGTTTGAGAGCATTTGAGTTGTTGAAGGGCAAGTTAGTTGATGTCCCCATCATGGTAGCCCCGGATTGGTCACTTCCGCTCGAGCTGATGTGCGATGCGAGCGATTTCGCAGTAAGGGCGGTTTTAGGACAGCGGAATCCGATTTACTATGCCAGTCGGACCTTGAATGATTCTCAAGAGCACTACACCACCACGGAGAAGGAGTTGTTGGCCATGGTGTTTGCATTCGATAAATTCAGGTCCTATCTTCTGCTGTCCAAAACCATTGTGTACACAGACCACGCCGCAGTGAGATACCTCTTCAGCAAGCAGGACGCTAAGCCACGCCTTATTCGTTGGATCCTGTTGCTGTAAGAATTTGACATAGAGATTAAGGATAAGAAGGGGGTAGAGAACGTGGCAGCCAATCACTTATCCCTATTAGAGAGTGCAGTGAATGGACACACGGGTGTCCAAATTGATGATCAGTTCCCCATGGAGAGTTTGATGAGGGTGAATTTGAGTGAAGATGAGTGCCCTTGGTTCGCAGACTACATGAACTACCTAGTTGATAGCACAATGAAGAAGGGCATGACTCACCAGCAGAAGAAGAAATTATTCGCAGATATTAGGCACTACATTTGGGAGGATCAGCGTCTGTTTAGAGTATGAGCGGATCAGGTGATTAGGAGATGTGTCACTGAGAATGAGGTTGAGAGCATTTTGAGACAGTGCCACGAGGGTCCCACTGGAGGTCATAATGGACCTACACGGCTAAGCGAGTGTTTGACGTAGGTTTTTATTGGCCGCCGACATTCACGGATGATCACGCGTTTCTTAAGAGATGTGATGCATGCCAGAGGACGGGGAACATCTCTTCTACGAATGAGATGCCACAAAACCCTATCCAGATTGTTGAGAAGTTTCATATCTGGGGGGTTGACTTTATGGAACCGTTCCCGTCATCTCGAGGGAATAAGTATATACTCGTCACGGTGGATTACGTTTCTAAGTGTGTGGAAGCCGAAGCCCTTCCCACGAATGAAGCGAGAGTAGTTGTGAGGTTCTTGAGAAAGTTATTTGCTAGGTTTGGAGTGCTAAAGGCACTGATCAGTGATAGAGGTACCCACTTATGCAATGCGCAGATGGAGAAAGCCCAACGATATGGGCTCACCCATCGACTTGCAATGACTTATCATCCGCACACTAGTGGGCAGGTATAAGTTAGCAACCGTGGGATCAAGCGGATCCTAGAGAAAATGGTTGGATCAAATAGGAAGGACTGGGCAGATAAGCTAGATGATGCACTTTGGGCTTTCCGTATGGCATTCAGGACATCTATCGGTTCCACACCATTTAGGTTGATTTACGAAAAAGCATGTCACCTGCCAGTTGAGTTAGAGCATCGTGCGTACTGGGCACTCTGCACCATCAATCTTGATGAGCCTAGGGCGGGAGAAGAGCCGGATGTATAAGTTGCATGAGTTGGAGGAGCTGAGGGATCATGTGTATACGCGATCATATGACTATAAGATGAGGACTAAAGAGTTGCATGACTGCCACATAAAACGTGGTAAGGAGTTCGAGGTAGGAGATCGAGTGCTATTGTTTAATTCCCGGTTGAGGTTATTCTCAGGAAAGTTGAGATCTCGAAGGTCGGGTCCATTCACAGTCATTCAGGCTTTTCCATATGGGATGATAGAGATCGAGGGAGAAGATGGAGCGAAGTTTAAAGTAAGTATATCACCGGCCAGGTTGCGGAACGCTCAGTCGAGGCGGTGCGCCTCGACCCGCCACAGAACTAAGTGTGAGGAGGAGTCAGGCTGAGGACTCGTTAAACCAAGCGCTCTCGGGAGGCAGCCCGAGCTGTATACTTTTTGTTTTAAGTTCGTATTATTTTAATTGTACACCATTTTCTCTTTTATTTGTATTCTAACCGTCTATCAAGTATACGCATGTCACAAAGCATTGAAAATGAAGAATCCGACCGCATAGGTAAGCATAAACATACTTTTGCAGGTAAAGAAAAGTGTTTTGGAGCCCAAATTATGAGATTTGCAAAGAAAAGTTACTGGAATTTGGATAATATCGGACCAAGTCACACAACATGTCGGTCCTATACGGAGGATCCCGCATTTGAGAAATCATCACCCATTACGGACCGACATACAACACCATATCGGTCCGCAACACCTTTGAAGATGAAAAGTCATGAAACACGCGTCGGACCGACATACTAACACCCGTCGGTCTGACATGGGTACACTTGCAGTGTTTTAACATATCCATTTCGGTCCGACTTTAAACTTTCTCCTCCATCCTCATCGGCCGAAAACCACCTTCACCATCACTCACCTTAATCACCACCTTCACCACCACTTACAACCAGTCACCACCCTGTCCACCATTCACCATCAGGATCCCTCCACACCCACCTCTGCTGCCACCACAGACACACTTACCCCACCGCTTATCCACCGTAAATAATTGTATATTCCTTTTCTGTATAACTGCACTCCACTTGTACATAACTATTGTAAACTAACCGCACGGCACACACGCATGCGGTTTTCATTCCAATATATGCAGGTATGGCTTCAAGTTCATCCGCCAGGCCTACCAAGCGGGCCCGCCGCATACCAGCCATCAGATATGTAGATCCGCCCCCGCCACGTGCCGTCGACGAGCCAGTCCTGGTTTAGCAGCGCGATCACACACTTCTGCAATTTGCATGAGGCACCGACGCGCTAGCCGCTCTCACTCGCATCATTGACATGGAGCACCATTCATTGCGGATCATTGATTGGGGCCTCATGGGGATGCTAGGCGTCCGCCAACGAATGGAGTCCATGGTCATACCCCGATGGAGGCGGCTTCTTGATATACGTGAGCCGCAGTACGATGAGCTTACACTCGAGTTCTTCTCCACCTTCGTTTTCTACTCCGGGAGTTTCACCGACGAGTACGCGGTCCAGTTTGTGCTAGGACACACGCAGTACCACATGACCATCCCGCAGTTTGCCATCTGTCACACCCCCAATTTCAACTAACGTAGTTTTACCGTTTAGGAAGTGACAAACCAGGATCGCAATCATTAGTTACATTGATCGACACTATATGGGACTAAAATGAAAATATCATATCAATCAGAGTTAATGCGGAAGCGTATAAAGAAAAATAAATGCGCAAAACAAACGCGCCCAAAAAGTCCAGTCCAAACAGAAATGAAATAGTCCAAACAGAATTAAAAGCAATCCGAATGTAATAAAATAACATTCAAAATTAGGACTCCATGCATGGTCCTATATGTGCACCTGTGCCTTATCTTAGCGAACTGAGAAAACATGTAAGAAAAGATGTCAACACGAGGTTGGTGAGTTCACAGGTTTCAGTATATAAATAACGTTTACCAGATTATTGTATATTCAATATGTATCTATAGGTAGCTAACCTACATTTCATGTTTAACTTAAGCGCTCGCAGCCGAAGTTCACTGTTTGTTTATTTGCCTCCTGCCAGGTCTATCAACTCTGGCGATGTGAGTAGGCTAACATTTCACCCGTTCGACCTCAAGTCAAGTTAGCGCGACTAACGCGAGTGAGATTTTTCAAACCCAGTAGTACTACTAAACATTACCTCGCTAAGATCCATATTAGTTTTAACATTGATAATATATGAATACAATATTCCAAAAATAAATTGCGACATGTTTTCTCCCCCAAGATAAAACAGTAAAAGGGGCCGTGAAAACTCACCTGAACGGCGTAGGTAGTAATCACACAAGAATAAGGTTGGAACCACGAGTGTTAGCCTGCAATGGCTTACGTATGCCCTAGAATTATACACATAATAATTAGGGATACAATGGGAATATGTGACGACAACACGGAAGATTGAACGTCCTAACGAAATGCTCTGATAATCAAGAGTAGACAAACGCGTCCACGAGAATGAGAATTTATAATTAATAATTAAGATATATACGTTATGCGACGAATGGCAATAATTACAATCATTAATAAATATATTCAATCGACTTCGCCATTAAATACTGATTTAGAAAAATAATATTAATATATTATTTTTAAACTCGCATAGTTAATACGATAACTATTGGTGGCAAAAATAATAATTTTTATTAAATGATTACGGGTAAATAATATAAATATTTATATTATTTATAACTTTGAAACGTCTAACAATCTTTAAAAACGTGACGAAAATAATAGTTAAATACCAAATATTTTAACTGAGATCACGGATTGATAATAATATAAATATATTATTTTATTTGGAGACAACACCATAATATATTATTATAATAGTGTAAATAATAAAAATGTGTTAAAATTCTAAACCCCAAGTCTACGGGTGTTTCTGGATTTCAAAATGCGTTTATATATTAATATAATAATATAGGGTTTGCTTTTTATATTAAAATAATGCTCAGAAATTAGTTTAAAAATAAAAGGAGGTGGAGAGACTTGAACCCGGGTCTCTCCCCTGCAAGCACACACACACTTAACCAGTCCCGCCCGTTAGGGTATCGCACACAGACCCGGACAGAAATGGTTTTATCAATTGAGTGCACTGTGCCCTTCCCCTTCCTGAACTCGAAACCAAAACCAGTCCCATAACCATCCCAAACGATCGCGATCAACCAAGAATTCATAGGGGTTTTGTTAGTCTGCCCATTTCGAATCTGTGGGTGGTTTTAATTTCAAAAACAACAAGTCCGAAGTCGTAAATTACCCGATTGGAAAACTGAAACTTAGTTTTAAGAACACGGATTTGATTTGATCGGATTAGATAAGATTATAGCTTAAAATCATGGGGCTTTTACCAAACAAGTGATTGAGAATCTTCCTATATAGTTTAATTTGATTGAGATTGAGTTTAGAATTGAAACCCCCAAATGGTTTTTATGAACAAACCCTAGATTAAGATCATGATAGATTCAATGTCGTTTTGTAAAATTAACATGGGGTTTTCAATAAACAGAGTATGGCGATGAGCTAGGTCAGATGAAACCTTTATCCAACAATTCCTGCAGTTGAGTAGATAGCTCTTGTAATTCACTAGGTGCTAATCTATAAGGTGCCCGAGCGATCGGCACCGCTCCGGGTGTTAGATCAATTTGGAACTCAACTTGACGGTGTGGTGGCAGACCACGCAAATCCACGGGAAATACTTCTAGAAATTCATGAACGATGGGAATATTGTCAATCTTCTTCTCTTCTGATGGCTGCTCAGCAGTGAGAGCTAAAATAGCAGTATGCCCTTTTCGATGGCATTTTTGTGCTTTCATAAAGGATATGATGCCCATGACTGTACCAACCCTTTCACACTGAACGAAAAGAGTTTCTCCACTCGAGAGAGGAATGCGAACAATTTTCTCATGACAGATGATTTCAGCTTGGTTTTTAGATAACCAATCCATGCCGACAATTACATCAAAACTACCAAGTGTGACCGGCATAAGGTCGATATCAAGTATATGACTAGTTAGTTCAAGCTTACAACCTTTAAGAATGTGGGTTACTTCAATTATTTGGCCATCAGATATCTCTATTATGTACTTAGCTTCTAATAGAGTTGGAGTTCCTTTTATCATATCACTAAGTTTCTTAGATATAAAACCCCTATCAGCACCAGTGTAAAAAAGGATAGAAGCAAAGTAATTATTTAAGAGAAACTTACCGGTGACCACATTATGATCATAACGAGCTTCTCCAGATCCTAGCATGAAGGCTCGTCCCTTCACACCATTCCTTCCATTATTGCCGTTGTTGCCACCATTGTTGTTGTTCTGATTACCGTTGTTACCGTTATTGCCCTGATTATTGTCGTTACCGTTACCATTCCTATTTCCATTTCCATTTCCATTTCCACCCCTCTTTTCCTGTGGACAATCCCTCTGAATATGTCCCTCCTTACAGCACTGAAAATATCCCCTTGTAGATCCCTGTGGTCGAAATGGTTGCTTATTCGGAAGTGCAACCTACAATCTTTCGCAGCATGGCCCATCTTACTACATCGCTGGCAATGCTGTCGGTCACAAGTGCCTGTGTGGTGATAACCACATCTGTTGCACTTGGGATACCTCCCAGCATATTCCCCCTGATTTGGACCTGAAGAGGTCGTCTGATTGAAGTTCTTAGTAGGCTCAAACTTTCGTTGCTGCTGAGGTTGATTGGACTGGGGTACCTTGGAGCTGGAGTGAGAGTTAGAGTGGTGATCAAACTTGCGCTTGTGACTATCGGTGGATTTAGAGACTGAACCCCTTGGGGATAGAGTCCCTTGAGTCACCGCCTAATCAGTTAACTTGTGGGCTAGTCTGATCGTCTGCTGGATGGTGGTAGGGTTTGATGAGGTGACCATACTCTGAATCTGAGGTACTAAGCCTCCAATATACAGTTCAATCCTCTTGTAATCCGGAGTCACCATGTGTGGGCACATGGTAGCAAGCTCATGGGAGCTAGTGGTATATAGCTCGATTTCAGAACCTTCCATTTTCAGGTTCCAGAATTCTCCTTCCAACTTCTTAATTTCATCCCGAGGACAGTACTCCTTCTTCATCATTGTCTTAAACTCCTCCCACGGGAGTCCAATTGCCATGGCTAAACCCAACATCTGGACCTGAGCGTTCCACCACGTGAGAGTCGGGCCCTCCAAAGTTCCAGAAGCGAACTTGACCTAATTGGCCACTGGGCAGTTGCACATGGCAAACAACGACTCTACTTTTTTGAACCACCGGAGTAGTCCGACAGCTCCTTCGGCTCCACTAAAGGAGTGGGGCTTGCAGTCCATAAATGTCTTGAACGTGCATGCTAGTTGCTGATTCTGTTGATTTTGCTGGCCTAGATTTAGAAATATAACATATGATTGGGATTATAAAGCTTAGGAAAGACGCTTTAAGAGTGGAATTTACCTCACTAGTCAATGGTTATAGCATTTACCTGCAGCATTCTGTACTGCTAGAGCCTCAGCCACACTATCATTGCTAGTGCTGCCAGCTCCGCTGCTGTTATGTTGATGGTACCTCGGCCACCAGCACGACCTCCACGTCCTCTTCCCGACATGATTCTTCAAATTCACAAATACAAAACAATGAGAAATATATCGCATATTAAACATTATTTATGTACAAGTAAGGAAATACAACATCTAATATTTTGAAAATTAAATAAATAGTAAACCTACAAAAATAAATAACTCAAAATATTAAACTTCTCATGCTTTTATTGAGTGGGAACAACCTTACCCATCTAGGTTTGAAAAGAGAAATAACATAAATGAAAACATGAATGAAAAGGAAAGATAGAATAGAAAGATCATCAAACATCCTCGTCATCGGAAGAAACATATGATTGTGCATCATCGATCTCCACCGGTTCCACCTCGAGTGGCTCCTCCTCTAAGGTCTCATCCTCGAAGGGCTCCTCCTCTTTGTCCGAAAGTGGAATATCCTCCGGAAATAGGGCTTCTTGCAGTTGGGCTTCCAAGTGGTTCACTCTCTCTCGAAGTCCTTCAGCAGCATGGTCTGCTACTTATAGCTGGGCTTCCAGATGAGTTACTCTATCCAGAATCCCTCCTACATCATGGTCCGAGGTATCCACTCTCGTCTCCATGTGTGTAACCTGATCCACCAAATGGTTATGGACCTGATCTGTCACTGCTAGCTCAGCAGTCAAAAGCTCTATCCCTACCTTGTTTTCTTCCACTTGCGGCTCTTGTTCTAGAATGTCGGGTATCGCATCCGTGGCTTCCTTCATATCTTTTAATTTCTTAGTTATGATAAACACAAAAGCTGCAAAAGCTTGCTCCATGGTGCATGGCAAGCTTGGCAAAGTGGAGGATGAGGAAGTTGAACAAAAATAGGGTGATGTAACATTTCCAATCTCGATCCACCTTTGGATCATCTTCGGATATGCACTCCAATTAAGTGTTGTGTTCCTGGTTTGTTCATTACTTGGTTCACCCTGTTCCACCAAGTTGTCACTAGAACTAGTCCGGCAGCTTTTGGGCTCCGGGGATGACAAGATGCCTTAGGTGATGGTGGTGGGGTTGACGACATGATCCTGTAATGTAATACATAAGTGCCAAACATCCAAATGAATATGACATGTAACTAATGTGTGAGGTTATAGTCTAGTATGCAATCCTAGTTCTCTATAACCAATGACTTTGATACCAATCTGTCTCACCCCCAATTTCAACTAACGGAGTTTTACCGTTTGGGAAGTGACAAACTAGGATCGTAGTCATTAGTTACATTGAACGACACTATATGTGACTAAAATGAAAATATCATATCAATCAGAGTTAATGCGGAAGCGTATAAAGAAAAATAAATGCGCAAAACAAACGCGCCCAAAAACTCCAGTGCAAACAGAAATTAAATAGTCCAAACAGAATTAAAACAATCCGAATGTAATGAAATAACATTCATAATTAGGACTCCATGCATGGTCCTATATGTGCACCTGTGCCTTATCTTAGCGACCTGAGAAAACATGTAAGAAAGGATGTCAACACGAGGTTGGTGAGTTCACAGGTTTCAATATGTAAATAAACGTTTACCAGATTTATTGTACAATCAACATATATATATCAACGAGTAGCTAACCCATGTTCATGTTTGCTATTACGCTCGCAACTGTAAACTGACTGTTTGAATGTCGCCCACCAGGCCTATCAACCATGGTGCATGTTTAGGTCAATATTGCACCCGTTCGATATCCAATCGAGTTAGCGTGACTAACGCGGGTGAGGTTTGTCAAACCCTGTAGTACTACCCAACATACCTCGCTATTCTCATATTTAAACGGTTCGATGTGGGGACTTTCATGATACAGTTTACGCATAGTCATAACAAGTGATACATAATGAAATACAAAAATCAAAAAGAGTTTGCATCATGTTTTCACCCCCAATTTAAAACAGTAAAAGGGGCCGTGAAAACTCACCTTATTGCGTAGGTAGTAATCACACAAGTACGAGATCGAAATCTCAAGCGTTAGCCAGACACGGCTCACGAATGGCCTAGAATTACAACATAACTATTAGGGATATAATGGGAATATGTGACGACAACACGGAAGATTGAACGTCCTAAAGAAACGCTCTAATAATCAAGAGTAGACGAACGTGTCCACGGGAATAAGAATTTTTTTTAAATTAACCAATTAAGAAAACTACGGTTTGCAACGAGTGACAAACAGTAAAATACAATGAATATATTCGAGCGATTCCGCCATTAAATAATGGCCTAAGAAAATAATCTAACATATATATATATATATATATATATATATATATTATCTTTAGATTTATCAAAGTATCCCAATAGCAATTGCGTGACAAAAATAATAAGTCTATTATTTTAATCAAGGACATACACGCGTATAATAAATAAATATATTATTTATACATTTGAAACGTCTCCCTATATTTACAAACGTAGTGAAACGATATTTAGATAACAAGTATTTTAAACGGGGTCACTGATTGAAATATATCATTTTATTTGGAGTCACGAGTTTAATAATAATATAATATATTATTATAGTATTGCAAACAATAACAATGATACGTTAAAAATTCCAAACCCGAGCCTACAGAATGTTTTTCCGGTTTAAACACATTAATTTATAAATATAATAATATAGGGATTAAAACTAAATATTAAATAAAGGCTTTTAAAATAAACAAAAATTAAAAAAAAAAGTGAAGGGGGACTCGAACCCGAGTCCCCTCCCTCACAGTCCAACGCCTTAACCATCACATCCCGCTAGGGAATCGCAAACGAATCCGGACTGAAATGGTTTTAATCATACCCGACAGCGAGTGTCTCTCCCTCATACGAACCGAACCCTAAACCCATCCTTAATCGCCTGAAATCGATCACGATTAACTACAATAACATATGGGTTTTGTTAATCGCCCCGTTTCAAGTAGGTGGGTGAGTTTAATTTCAAAAACATTAAGTTTAAGAGTGTTAATTTCTGTTTAAAATCGCCGATGTCACACCCCAACCGACGGCGGAAATGTCGGGGCGGGACATGTACACTGTTAGGTCGACTAAATTGTAATATATTAAATCCATTTCCATTCAAACAAACATAAATCAATTCCAACGTAAATAAATGAAATTCAAATTGTTTTTGAATTAAAATTAACTAAGTCCAAAGCCTATGTGTATCATGTCTTGATCAAACTCATATGATAGCACCTGAAACATGAATAAAATAAGGTCAACTAAAAAGTTGGTGAGCATACACAGGTTTGTACATAGATAGCATATAGATTGTAAATAAACAAATCCTTACATAACATGATAAAATAACGCATTTATGAAGAGTAGCTATTGTGTAACCAAGTACAATCAAACCTTTGTAACTAGCATGGAAAATTGTGTTTTCGGTAACAATCACCCCAATTTGGTGGGTTTGTCAGACTCAATAGATCTATCATTGTTTACCGCGGCTTGAATAGTTAATGATTGCACATAAATTGCACACAAAAGTTAGCACACCTAGCACTCAGGCATAAAGCTCAAATTGCACACATGAATGTAAAGAGGATTTGTATTTGTATAGTTGTGTAAATGTAAGCAATAGTTTGTATAGTGTTCATGTTCCACCCTAAAAATATAAAAGAGTAAAAGGGGCTATGTAATACTCACATGATTCAAAAGGCGTAGCTAACACGAGAGACTAGATGGTAACGAGATCCTTGTAATGCACAACGTTAACTTAGAGTGTAATATGTATTGAATTAATAGTGTGCACAATAGTCTATGTCTAAGTCTAGGGTTGAATTGGATGTGTGTTCAAAGAGTTGAAGTTGTAGGCGTTAAGTTTTGTTAAGTATAACATAAATAAACAATCTTTGTTTAGATATAGATTAAATAAATAATTGATACTTTATTTATTTATTTATATAAATATGTACTTAGTCATTTAGTGATAAAAATGTATCGAACGTTTTATATTAAATATAAATTTAGTAAATAACTTTTGTTAATCTATTTTTTTTTTCTAAATATGTGTAAATGGGTTGTATAAATAGTATCTAGGTGTAGGGTTTAATAATAAGTATAAATTTAATTTTATAGGTTTAAATAAATAACTCCTATTTATTTTATAATAGGAATTTGATCTTTTTAAATAAGGTTAATATAAATTTTTATAAAATCAATTATTTTTAATTGAAAATTCATTTGAAATGCTTATTGTTTTTAAAATATAAAATTTAGTATTCTGCCAAGATTTTCTCACACACATGACCGTGCTTGGGACAAGGCACGATCGTGCTAGGACCACGGGCACGACCGTGCTAGTCGGGGCGCGACCGTGTTGATCAAACAGAAGATAAAACTAAGCTGTTCACTAGGCACGACCCGTGTCTGGGCCAGGCACGACCCGTGTCTGGGCCAGGCACGACCGTGTCTAGGGTTCTGAGGTACGACCAAGTCTAGCCAAGGGGCACGACCGTGTCTGGGCCAGGCACGACCTAGATTCGGGTTCGTGTTAAATTAGCTATTGTAAGCCCAAATTAGGTTGGGGCTTTTGATCTATAGACTAAAACGAAGGTGTAGGAGGTTTCAATTACCCAGAAGGATAATGAATCGATGGCGTACGGATATAACGAGTTCCGGCGACGACGGGTTTGATTTCCGGCGTCTTCTGCTGCAATTCCGGCTGCTTCAATGTTTTCGAGAGTTTCTTAGGGGTTCGATGGAGTGTTTGCTTGGGAGGATTTCAATTCAGAATAAACGAATTGTGGTTCAAATGAAAGAATTTTGGTTTTTGAGACTAATCGAATTCCTTGGAGTTATTGGATGTAATTGTGGGCATTATGCGATTAATTGTTTTCGTTACTGGTAATGATGTGTATATCGGTTACGAACTCAAACGATCCTGCGTTTAAAAATGTATTTACGTTTCAACTGACGCGAGGCGCGACCGTGCATATAAGAGGCGCGACCGTGCCAAGGCACCGGGCGCGACCGTTCCAAAGCAAGGCGCGCGACCGTGCGAAAGCACTTGACGCGACCGTGCCAGAATGAGGCGCGACCGTGCCTATTAGGTTTTCTGGTTATTTATAAAATTAGTCCTTGCAAATTTCAGTATTGACAAATTTGTATAAATATGAACTTATGTAGAATTTAATAGGATATGCTCGTGTAAAAATTTGCGGATTTGCATTGAAACATAGTATTTAATTGTTGGTACGAATAGAACAAATCAGTGTACTAGAATTGGGTTTGAAATGTATCACATTGAATTGAAATACAGATAATGAAAATCAGAAATGTTACAGTATCCCCATGTTGAGGGAATTTCGTCCCGAAATTTAGCTAGTGGAGGCGACGACATCAGTGAAGAGATGGGGGTACTTGAGCTTTATTTGGTCCTCTCGTTCCCAAGTAAACTCAGGACCACATTTAGATTCCCAACGAACTTTGACAATAGGAATACGGCTTCGTTTGAGCTGTTTGACCTCACGATCCATGATTTCCACTGGTCTCTCAACGAAGTGCATCGTTTCGTCAATGTGCACGTCGTCAAGAGGTATGTGAAGGTTCTCATCGGCAAGACATTTCTTCAGATTAGACACGTGAAATGTAGGATGCACATTGCCAAGTGATGGAGGTAAGTCGAGTTTGTAAGTCGAGTTTGTAAGCCACTTTCTCAATCCTTTCAAGGATCTTAAATGGACCTATATAAAATATAAATTTTATATTTTTGACTCTATATAAAATTACATTTTAAAAACTTTCATATATTTAGAAAACTTCACAAAAACACCTCAATTTCAAAGTTCGCTTTAGTCCCCAAAATATGTTGAGCCGCCCCTGTCTGCCATGATAGCTTATTAAAAAAAAATGAATCTGGCTTTGATACCACTTGTTAAGGTGAGTACCACAGCATCTTTCCCGTTGACTGTTTCTGGTAAAACTCTAAACTGACAATCCTAATACGGTTAAACAAGTCCGCCAACTTTATTTGGGAATGCAACACCCGACATGATCAAATGCAATTATAATCGAATTCAACTCGTCATAAGCCGACTTTAACAGTTTTAGCTCGACCAAAACTGGGCCGGCTGATGGCTTGGGCCCAAAGCTACTGATCGGCCTCCCCAACTCAACATGGGCTGACCTGCAAATTCATTATTTATCATTTTTTTATGAATTTACAAGTAATTCAATATGCTAGATATATGAATACAGAAACTAATACATAAACAACATTAAATGATTTTATGGGATGACTTTCGACCCGTTTCCTTTTTTAGTTAAATCATTTCTCTTATCCCATTTGACCCGTTTACATAATATCTTTTGCATTTCCGCTCTTTTGTTGAATAAAGTAACCCTGTTTCGCTTGCAGATGCGCTGCCAGAAAGTCTTATTCATGAGCTTCCAGATGCTGACATGTACAACCCGCCAACCGTCTCACAAGAACTTGGGCAAAAGGCAACTTGAGGCCCTTAATGCTAGCTAGGCTTTTTTTTTAAAAAAAAGGAAAAAGATAATCCACAGATCAAAGTATAAACCATGAAGAATTTTGGTTTTTTTACTTGTTTCGACATGCTTTTGATTTTACAAACTTCTGATCCGTTTTCTTTTTCATTGCATCTCTCGAAACAAACCTTTATATCTGTAATTGGTCAAACGGGTTAATCTAAAAAGTAACAAAAACAAAATAAAAACTTTTCAAGTTGCTTAAGTGTATTGATTTATTTTAAAAGATATATTAGTTTCGTAATAGTGTTGTTTTCCTAATTATAGTTAAGGTGTTAAAACTTTACCCAATAGTAATCAAGTTTTACAAGTGTTTTATTTAAGTCACTTAAAGTTTTTTTGTTCCTCTAAAGTCACTCAATTTTCACTAAGTGTTACTTAACTTTACTAAGTATTCCAATCATATGTAATATTTTTTTAAATGTTAAAAATTTTAAAAATTGAATGTGACAAATAAAAATATTACATAGAACTGAAAACAATTTTTTTTTGAAAGGCAAATTTCATATCAAAGAAACCATTGCTAGCCAGAGGCCAGCAACCCAAACAGAAAAGAAACAACAAAAAAGAAAAAATAAATCAGAAGAGATACAGACACAGACCACAACAGACTCTACCTGTTACAAGAAATTAAAAGAACACCAATTTTAATAGAGCGTTCACGATATTAAAAATATTGTTTAGAACGAAACCTTAAAAAAGTTATCGTGTACGAAATAATAAACGTATTCAAAACTTTATATTAAAAAAATAAAACTTTTACACAAACCCACACATTGCAACGAAATAGTTTGTAACATTCCAGAAACTTTATACAAAAAAAATTAAATCGTAACAAAACTGTTAAACAAAGTTAACCATAAAAAGAAATTAGAAAACAAAAGCAAAACTGTTAAAAAAAAGTAATGGGTTAAAAATATGCATAACGACATTGTACGTTTTGCTTAAACAACTTGTACATTATTATCATGGTAACTCCGTTTTAAAGGAAACTTACATCAAAATGTAGATCAAAATAAGTAAATAACAAAGTCGTGATGGTATATTCAAAATTTTATAAGACAAAATAGTTTAAAAGTTATAAACCAAAAATTTTTTGTTTAATATTTTTCAAAGTGAGAGAGAGTGTGGTTGAAATTTTTTTTTATTTTTAAGAGAGAAAGGTAGAGTGGAGAAATAAAACTAAGTGTGTTGTCTCGTTCGTAACCTAAAGGTTATGGGTTTAAACCTTTCTTGAGAAAAAAACAATTATACAATTAAAAAAAAAACTTTGGTCGTTAAAAAAAATAAAAAATGTAGGAGATCGAGATGATCATGTCAGAAGTGGTCGCAGCGGCAACGTCAGTGCATCAAAATTTTATTCTTGCACTTTACGATGTTGTAGTTATCTACATATAATATCACACTATTTCATTATAATTTTATAAGTTTTTATCCAATTAACCGAACTATCTTCTCAGATTCGACTAAAAATCATTAAAATCTGGGAAGGATTGGTACCTTAATTAAAAAATACTTGTTGAAAATTTTAAAAACTTTTTTCGTCATTTTAGTTTTTATATATATAATAAATTAAAATATTACACCCTTGCCTTTCTTTCTAAAACGGGTCACACTATTCCACGGAGACACCTTTAGAAGAACAAGGTCACCAGCTTGGAATTCCAAGGGTTTTCGTCGTTTGTCGGCTTAGCTCTTTTGCCGACTCCTCGCTACTCGAATGTTGTCACGGATTTGGATAATTTTGTCGGATGTTTCTTGAATTAGCTCGGGACCGGTGATTTGTGCTTCACCAATCTCGTTCCAACGGATAGGAGAACGACATTTGCGACCATAAAGAGCTTCAAATGGAGTCATGTTGATACTCGTGTGATAGCTATTATTGTAAGAGAACTCGATTAGGGATAGATGTGAATCCCAATTTCCACCAAAATCAATTACACAAGCTCTAAGCATATCCTCAAGAGTTTGGATTGTTCGCTCAATGTAAGGCCCCAAACCCGGGAGGCCTCACTTGTTGGATTTACTCATTCACAAACAGTTCTTAAACTTGATTATCAAATAACGCAGCGGAAAATACTTCAATAAAACATAACCATTACATTGTTTAACAACGGAAGCGTAACATAGTCTATTACATAAACATATCATAATCTAATCATAACGGGATGCAAGTCTTCATGATCAACCGGGTAACTCTTCTCGCTTTCCAAGCATCACCGTCCATCATCCATACATGCCTTAACCTGAATGTACATACTAAAAAGTCAGCTACGCTGGTGAGTTCTAGTTTTCGTTCGATTTAAGAAATGGTTCATCATTCAAAACATTCACTAGGGTTTAACATCACGTATAAGAAAACAGGGCCTTTCATTCATTATTGAAAACCTTCAAACATTTTTCCTCATCATAAACACATTGAACAGATCATTTGTGTAAAACATTTAACATTCATTTAAGTCATACATTACTATCTACAATCTGTATCTTTCTTTAAGCGTCTCTGTGTCCCCAAAGGAACCTTGCATGTTGTGGCAAATCGTTACGTATCGCCGTCATTGCCACAATACCATACATTCCGTCAATTCCCTTTTGTATTGCCCCCAAGGCTAACTGCACGAGGACCGACAATACCCATTCAGTTGCCCCTATGACTCTCATGTCCATAGACCGATAACCTCCATTGACGACTATGGCTCACGGCCATAACACCGTCGGATCATAATTTAACCTTACATAGGGTCACGTTAACCCCTGAGTAACTATCGTTACTCCCTACCAGTTGTACAATATCAAACCATTGGCAGACCACCAAGACACTGCCCCTGTTGCTCTTATGGCAACTATGGCTCGCTGTCCATAATCTACCACAAGGCTGAGAATTTCATTCCCAGACTTCATTCGTCAATTCCCTTCATTCGACAGATTATATTTGTAATGACTTCTTTAAAACCTTTGCCCTTTTTTCTTTTCTTTTCATAAAACCTTTTCATTCATTTTTGAAACCCTTTACCTTTAGTTTAAACCATTTCTTTATAAACATTTCGTTCGTAATCATTCCATTCATAAAACTTTCTTTCCATAAATCGTTCATTCCAAATCATTTCATTTCGTAAACATAGTTTCATAAGCATCATTTTATAAACATAGTTTCATAAACATCGTTTCGTAAAAACATCATTTCATATGTATGCACACCAGCCCGAAAACATTATATAAAACACTTAAAAGAGGGCTTCTAGAACTCACCTGATAAGCTAATCTGGGTTGCCCTAAACAAAGGTCCCACTACGTCACTTCCGATCTGAATTGATTAGTTAAATACACATTAGACCAAATCCGACTCTAACGGTTTAACCTTCTAAACATACCGACTTTACCTAATCAGCCTGTTGCCTGTGCACTTAGCAAGTGCGCAGACCCTGCTTCCTGCGTACTTAATAAGTACGCAGGATCCTCTTCCTGCGTACTTGATAAGTACGCAGTGCTCTCTTCCTGCGTACTTGATAAGTACGCAGTGCTCTCTTCCTGCGTACTTGATAAGTACGCAGGACCTGCCCCGTGCGTACTTCTGTTTTTTCGCAAAACCCTAACTTTCGCATTCAGGTCTGATCACGTCAAGATCCTGAACCTGTTTACATTCAAAATGTTCGTTTTCCATTAAGGAACTCAAATCTATGTTTATCTTTCAGTTTTATCCGTGAAAACGTTACCTTTTCACCCAAAACCCGAAAAACCCAAAAACGAACAAAAATTCAGATTTAGGCCCGATCGTTACCTGAATCGAGTTTCTGATCCCGAGGTTCTTCTCACGAGCTATGGAGCAACACTTTGCTGAAATCTCGGGTGGATCCGCCAACTTTCTCTCTCTACGGTTTCTCTCTCTAGAACTTGCAAATGAGAGAAATGATGGAGGTCTAAGCTATTTATAGGGGAGGCTCCCCTTCCAGCTCGTTGGCCCATCCGGCCCGACCCGACATGCCTCGTTCGTTTATTTCGTCATTTTAACTGTCGTTTTATTTTTGGGATGTTACAAGTCTACCCCCCTTACAATAGGTTTCGTCCCCGAAACCTATCATAAGTCAAATAGATGAGGGTACGACTCCCTCATCTCCTTCTCCGTTTCCCAAGTCGCTTCCGATCCCTTTCGATGTTTCCATTGGACTTTAACCAATTGGATAATCTTATTACGCAAACGCTTCTCCTTCTTGTCTAAGCTGGCCACGGGTTCTTCGATATAATTAAGGCTGTTGTCGACCTCGATGTCAGTAAGTGGTACGTGAGCTGATTCATCCGCCAAACACTTTCGCAAGTGTGATACATGGAAGGTATGATGAATCCCACTCAACTCATCAGGCAACTCTAGCCGATAAGCGACTTCACCCACCCGTGCCATTATCCTGAATGGTCCGACAAACCTCGGACTTAACTTCCCTCTCTTCCTGAATCGTATTATTCCCTTCCAGGGTGACACTTTCAACATTACTCTGTCCCCAACATCGAACTCAATAGGCATTCGTCGTTTATCCGCATAGGATTTCTGACGATCTTCTGCGGCCTTCATTCGTGCTTTGATTTGATCAAAACTTTCTGACGTTTCTCTTACTACTTCAAGACTCCTTAATTCCTTTTGTCCAATCTCACCCCAACAAATCGGGGTCCGGCATGTCCTCCCATACAACATTTCGTAAGGCGGCATGCCTATCGTCGTGTGATGACTATTGTTGTAGGAGAATTCGGCTAACGGCAGATGACTGTCCCAACTGCCGCCAAAATCAATAATACAAGCGCGAAGCATATCCTCCAAGGTCTGAATGGTCCTTTCGGACTGACCATCCGTTTGTGGGTGGTATGCCGTGCTAACATTGAGCCTCGTGCCCATCGCCTCGTGAAATCTTTTCCAGAACCTCGATGTGAATCATGTGTCCTGGTCAGATATGATCGCCAAAGGCATCCCATGCCGTACTACTACTTCGTTAATAAATACCTCCGCTAACCTCTCCGACGAGAACGTCTCGCGAATAGGTAGGAAATGAGCACTCTTCGTTAAACGGTCTACAATTACCCAAATGGAATCATGACCTTTAGCTGTGCGAGGTAGCTTGGTTATGAAGTCCATGGTAATGTGTTGCCACTTCCATTCCGGTATATCAAGTGGTTGAATCTTTCCATACGGTTTCTGGTGTTCAGCCTTTACTTGCGAGCAAGTCAAGCACTTGCTTACGTACTTTGTCACTTAATGCATCATTCCAGGCCACCAGTATTCCTTCCTTAGATCTTGGTACATTTTATTGGTACCAGGATGGATAGAGTACCGAGACTTTTGAGCCTCATCCAAGATTTTGGTTCTAAGCTCGCCACCCATAGGTATCCATATCCGTCCAAAACGTGTCCTAACACCAAGGGTGTTATATTCCAACTTGTCCTGTTGGCCAACCATCCTTTCCTTCTTAATGTTTTCTTCCTTAAGTGCTTCATCTTGAGTTCTTTCAATTTTCCTCATCACATCTGATGTTACCACTAACTGGTAAGCTTTCATTCTAATAGGAGTAGGCACATCCTTTCGGCTTAGAGCGTCAGCCACCACGTTTGCCTTCCCTGGATGGTATATTATTTCATAGTCATAGTCTTTCAACAGTTCCAACCATCGCCTCTGCCTCATATTAAGTTCCTTTTGTTAGAAGAAGTACTTCAAACTTTTGTGGTCGGAGTAAATAGTAAACTTCACCCCGTAAAGGTAGTGCCTCCAGATTTTCAATGCGAATACGACAGCAGCAAGTTCCAAATCGTGGGTTGGATAATTAGCTTCGTGAGTCTTCAACTGTCGTGACGCATACGCGATCACTCTTCCTTGTTGCATCAACACGCATCCCAATCCCTGACCCGAAGCGTCAGAGTATATCACTAAGTCTTCGTTGCCCTCGGGAAGGGCCAAGACTAGAGCTTGGGTTAGCCTCTTCTTCAATTCCTTAAACGCCTCATCTTGGGTCAAAGCCCATTCATACTTAACCTCTTTCCGAGTCAACTTTGTCAACGGCGAAGCTATTTTCGAGAAATCCTGGATGAATCTCCGATAGTAGCCTGCCAATCCCAAGAAACTGTGGATTTCAGTTGGCGTCTTAGGTATATTCCATTCCCTTACCGTTACTATCTTTGCTGGGTCAACCATAATGCCATTCGGGTTAATGACGTGACCTAGGAATTGGACTTACCTAAGCCAGAACGCGCATTTGGAGAACTTAGCATACAACTTTTCCTTTTTCAGAGCCTCCAACACCTCCTTTAAGTGACATGCGTGATCACCCTCATTCTTGGAGTAGATGAAGATATCATCGATGAACACGATTACCGATCGGTCCAGCATCGGTCGACATACCCTATTCATCAAATCCATGAACGCTGCTGGGGCGTTCGTCAATCCGAAAGACATTACGCGGAACTCGAAATGTCCACAACGCGTGCAAAATGCAGTTTTCGGTATGTCTTCTTCCCTCACCTTCAACTGATGGTACCCGGATCGAAAGTCGATTTTCGAGAACCAACTTACGCCCTGTAATTGATCGAACAGGTCGTCGATCCTTGGTAAAGGGTACTTGTTCTTCGCCATACGTTTGTTCAACTTGCGATAATCAATACACATTCTCATCGAACCATCCTTCTTATTCACAAACAACATCGGAGCACCCCACGGCGAGATGCTCGGTTGGATAAATCCTTTCTCAAGTAACTCGTCTAGTTGTGCCATTAATTCTTTCATCTCCACTGATGCTAGTCGATATGGAGCCTTAGTCACGGGTTAGGCATCTGGTACTAAGTCGATTCAAAATTCGATCTCTCTGTCGGGTGGTATCCCAGGCAAATCCTCTGGAAACACCTCCGGGTACTCGCGTACCACGGGTACATCGTCTAGCTCCTTCACTTCTTTACACTCGTAAATTACATACAGCAGATAAGCCTCGCATCCGCGCCTCAAGTAATTTGCTGCCTTAATCATCGAGATGACGTTTGGCATCGGGGCGTCACGATCTCCAAGAACCTCAACTTTGCTACCGTCCGGAGCCTTGAGTCGGATTATCTTTCGTTTACATATATTTTGTGCTTCATTGGCAGTTAGCCAATCCATTCCTAACACAACATCAAACCCACCCAAAACCATAACAAACAACCTGACAGGGAACTCATGACCTTCTATTTTTATCGTGGAGTTGTCAACTACATCGGTCACTCTCGCAGTTCTTCCCTCAATGGTTTCTACGCTAAAGGCCCTTGCTAGTTTACTGACAGTGTACTTCACTCGTTTACAAAAAGTCGCAGATATAAAACTCTTACTTGCACCCGAATCAAATAACACAGAAACAAAAGTGTTGTCAAGGATGAACGTACCTGACGCCACGTCGGGGTCTGCCCTGGCTTGGTCTTGCGTCAGTGCGTACACACGAGTCTTTGCTCGGGGCCTCTCTTCTTTCCTTTCCGGGCCTTTCCCTTTCCCGGCTTCTCCCATTCTCGGTTTCGGGCATTCCCTACTCAGATGACCGACATCCCCACAATTATAGCACTTGAAGTGTTGTGGGCACTCACGGGAGTAGTGCCTGGTCTTGCCACACTTGAAGCACAAGTTAGATCCCAGTCTACATTCACCAGTATGCTCCCTTCCACACTTCTTACAAACAATCGGCTCATCCACCCGAGCCCTCTTATCACGAGTCCCAAACATCTTTTCACCAGTTCGCTTGTTTGAGAAGCTCGGTCTCTTCTTCGGTTCCTCAATGGCGACGACATTCAGCGCCAGATCATCAAATACCACGCCGCTCAGTTCTACTACCGAATCATAGGTAGTAGGGGCGTTTGCCTTAACATAGGTGCGGACATGGTCCGGCAGTCCTTGTATGTAGCATACAATCTTTCTTTCCTCAGTCGTGACAAGATGTGGCACCAGACGTACCAGTTCATTGAATCGGGTTGTGTATTGCCGGTGCGTCATGCTCCCGGCCTTCAAACCCAGAAATTCCCTCTCTACTTTCTCAATCTCGTTCCTTGGGCAGAAATTCTTGATCACCAAGGTTTTCAAATCAGCCCACATCATCACATCCACAACCTCGCCCCCTTTTTCCTGACGTACACCATCCCACCAATGGGATGCTTCTTCTCTCAAGGAGTTAGCAGCAAATTTCACCACTTGATCCGCCCGGCATTCGCTGAGACGGATGGCAGCCTCCATACGGATTATCCAGTCAAACGTAGCTACCGCGTCTTTCTTTCCAGTTAGGACTGGTGGGTCACATGCCTTAAAGGACTTATAGTCGCAACCACGGTTAAGCGATGCGTTGATTGCCTCAGTGTTCGGGGTGTCAACCGCCGTGTTAGACCCACCTTCCCCGTTAACCTTCTTCAATGCTTCAGCTAAAAGACCTGGCAGAGAAGTCTTCATCAGCTCGGTGAACTCTCGAGCTATAGCTGCTCTCACTTCTTGTTCAAAAGTGAAAGGTTGTTCTTCAACCTGTGTCTGCTCGGTTCCATGCACACCAACCGTCGGTTCAGTGTGAACACTTCCTTCTTCACTATACTCTTGGTGCACAGGGTCATGCCGCGACCGCCGTTACGACCACCGGTACGACCACCGCCACGCCTTTCGTTTCCTCTTCTTGCCATTTTGTTCTATAAGACAAGAATCCAATGTCATCACGCTAGTTAACAAATAAAATTCAATAAGTACTGTAAGATGTTAATATACACTGGCCATCTGCAATTAACCATTACACTACCTTTCGATTTCTATTTGACCACCTTTGTGATTCCATCAGAACACAAGTCCTTACCTAACCCTTTCTAAGGCATACTACATATGTAAATATATACTACCGTCATACCTGATGCTGTAGCTCGAGTTACGCGTACTGGCATCCGCTTTCGGTCCCATTCACAGTTTAAGTTCAGACACTAGGAGTGTCCGAATCTCTAAAACTATTGCTCTGACACCAACTTGTAAGGCCCCAAACCCGGGAGGCCTCACTTGTTGGATTTACTCATTCACAAACAGTTCTTAAACTTGATTATCAAATAACGCAGCGGAAAATACTTCAATCAAACATAACCATTACATTGTTTAACAACGGAAGCGTAACATAGTCTATTACATAAACATATCATAATCTAATCATAACGAGATGCCAGTCTTCATGATCAACCGGGTAACTCTTCTCGCTTGCCAAGCATCACCGTCCATCATCCATACCTGCCTTAACCTGAATGTGCATATTAAAAAGTCAGCTACGCTGGTGAGTTCTAGTTTTCGTTCGATTTAAGAAATGGTTCATCATTCAAAACATTCATTAGGGTTTAACATCACGTATAAGAAAACAGGGTCTTTCATTCATCATTGAAAACCTTCAAACATTTTTCCTCATCATAAACACATTGAACGGATCATTTGTTTAAAACACTTAACATTCATTTAAGTCATACATTACTATCTACAATCTGTGTCTTTCTTTAAGCGTCTCTGTGTCCCCAAAGGAACCTTGCATGTTGTGGGCAACCGTTACGTATCGCCGTCATTGCCACAATACCATACATTCCGTTAAATCCCTTTTGTATTGCCCCCAAGGCTAACTGCACGAGGACCGACAATACCCATTCAGTTGCCCCTATGGCTCTAATGTCCATAGACCGACAACCTCCATCGACAGCTATGGCTCATGGCCATAACACCGTCAGATCATAATTTAACCTTACATAGGGTCACGTTAACCCCTGAGTAACCGTCGTTACTCCCTACCAGTTGTACAACATCAAACCATTGGCAGGCCACCAAGACACTGCCCCTATTGCTCTTATGGTAACTATTGCTCGATGTCCATAATCTACCACAAAGCTGGGAATTTCATTCCCAGACTTCATTCGTCAATTCCCTTCATTCGACAGATTAGATTTGTAATGACTTCTTTTAAACCTGTGCCCTTTTTCTTTTCTTTTCATAAAACCTTTTCATTCTTTTTCGAAACCCTTTACCTTTAGTTTAAACCATTTCTTTATAAACATTTCGTTCGTAAACATTCCATTCATAAAACTTTCTTTCCATAAACCGTTCATTCCAAATCATTTCATTTCGTAAACATAGTTTCATAAGCATCATTTTATAAACATAGTTTCATAAACATCGTTTCATAAAAACATCATTTCATATGTATGCACACCAGCCCGAAAACATTATATAAAACATTTAAAAGAGGGCTTCTAGAACTCACCTGATAAGCTAATCCGGGTTGCCCTAAACAAAGGTCCCACTACGTCACGTTCGATCTTAATTGATTAGTTAAATACACATCAGACCAAATCCCGACTCTAAAGGTTTAACTTTCTAAACATACCGACTTTACCTAATCAGCCAGATGCCTGCGCACTTAGCAAGTGCGCAGACCCTGCTTCCTGCGTACTTGATAAGTACGCAGGATCCTCTTCCTGCGTACTTGATAAGTACGCATTGCTCTCTTCATGCGTACTTGATAAGTACGCAGTGCTCTCTTCCTACGTACTTGATAAGTACGCAGTGCTCTCTTCATGCGTACTTGGTAAGTACGCAGGACCTGCCCATTGCGTACTTGGTAAGTACGCACGATCTGTTTCTTTGCAAAACCCTAACTTTCGCATTTAGGTCTGAGCAAGTCAAGATCCCGAACCTGTTTACATTCAAAACGTTCGTTTTCCATTAAGGAACTCAAATCTATGTTTATCTTTCAGTTTTATCTGTGAAAACGTTACCTTTTCACCCAAAACCCGAAAAACCTAAAAACAAACAAAAACTCAGATTTAGGCCCGATCGTTACCTGAATCGAGTTTCTGATCCGGAGGTTCTTCTCACGAGCTATGGAGAAACACTTTGCTGAAATCTCGGGTCGATTCGCCAACTTTCTCTCTCTAGAACTTGCAAATGAGAGAAATGATGGAGGTCTAAGCTATTTATAGGGGAGGCTCCCCTTCCAGCCCGCCGGCCCATCCGGCCCGACCCGACATGCCTCGTTCGTTTATTTCGTCATTTTAACTGTTGTTTTATTTTTGGGATGTTATACTCAGTCTGACCGTCAGTTTGGGGATGGTAGGCCGTGCTCAAATCCAATCGTGTACCAAGAGCAGTTTGGAGAGATTGCCAAAAATGAGAGGTGAACCGAGCATCTCTATCGAAGATTATGTTTAAGGGAACACCGTGATGGCTCACAATTTCATCAATGTAAATTCGGGCTAGTTCTCAACCCGATAGTGTTCACGGATAGGCAAGAAATGAGCAGACTTGGTGAGATGGTCAATGATCACCAAAATGCTATCATAACCACTTGAGGTACGAGGGAGTTTGGTAATGAAATCCATAGCTAAATTTTCCCATCTCCACACGGGAATTTCTGGTTGTTCAAGCAAACCGGAAGGACGTTGGTGTTCGGCTTTGACTTTGGAGCAAGTTAGACATTTGGCAACATAAAGATCAATGTCTTTCTTCATACCGGGCCACCAATATTGTTGGCGAAGATCTTGGTACATTTTATCCGCACCAGGATGAATAGAATAACGAGTCTTGTGAGCCTCGTTCATAAGAAATGCATGGAGATCATCGTGATCGGGAACCCAAATACGGTTCAAGTAATAAAGTAAGCCATTGGGTTTCAGTTAAAGCTGGAGTTCAAAACCACACGACATTTCCTCGTACATGTTACCCTCAGTGACTGAGACGTGTTGAGCTTCTAAGATGCGATTTTGAATGTCGGTTTGAATTCGGACACATTGAAGCATGACATGGTCCTTTCGACTCAAAGCGTCGGCTACAACATTTGCTTTGCCGGGATGGTAACGAATCTCACAGTTATAGTCGTTAAGGAGTTCAACCCAACGTCATTGGCTCATATTGAGTTCTTTTTTATTGAAGATGTGTTGGAGACTTTTGTGGTCGGTGAACACCACACATTTTGTGCCATAGAGGTAATGTCTCCAAATCTTCAATGCAA
Source organism: Smallanthus sonchifolius (assembly GCA_023525975.1). Lineage (NCBI taxonomy): Eukaryota > Viridiplantae > Streptophyta > Magnoliopsida > Asterales > Asteraceae > Smallanthus > Smallanthus sonchifolius. The sequence continues at coordinate 35,730,456 of CM042045.1, forward strand.
ATACGACCGCACCCAACTCAAGGTCGTGCGTCGTATAATTATTCTCGTGAATCTTGAGTTGTCTTGATGCATAAGCGATTACTTTGCCTCGTTACATGAGGACACAACCGAGACCTTGGTTCGAAGCATCACAGTAGACAACTAGATCATCATTCCCATCAGGGAGAGTCAAAATAGGAGCATTGTACAACTTTTGCTTGAGAGTTTGGAAAGCTTCTTCTTGTTTTGGTCCCCATTCATAAGGTTTACCCTCGTGGGTTAAAGCGGTAAGAGGGACAGCAATCTTAGAGAAATTTGAAATAAAACGACGAGTATATCCCGCAAGACCAAGAAATGAACGAACTTCGGTGGGGGTCTTCGGGGCATTCCAATTCTTAACCGCTTCGATCTTAGCAGGGTCAACATGAGTTCCCTTGTCGTTAACGATATGACCAAGAAATTGAACTTCCTTTAGCCAAAATTCACATTTGGAGAATTTGGCATATAGTTGTTCCTTCCTCAAGAGATCCAAAACCAGTCAAAGGTGTTGCTCATGATCGGCTTTAGTCTTGGAGTAGATTAAGATATCATCAATGAAGACGGTCACGAATTTATCAATGTACGGTTTGCAAACACGATTCATGAGGTCCATGAAAACTACGGGTGCATTGGTTAGCCCAAAAGGCATGACCATGAACTCGTAGTGACCATACCTTGTTCAGAAGGCAGTCTTTGGAATATCTTCCTCTTGTACACGAATTTGGTGATAACCAGATCGAAGGTCAATATTCGAGAAGCATGTAGAACCTTGAAGTTGATCAAAGAGATCATCAATTCTAGGCAAGGGATAACGGTTCTTGATGGTAAGCTTGTTGAGTTCGCGGTAGTCAATACACATGCGGAATGATCCATCCTTCTTCTTGACGAATAAGACGGGTGCACCCCACGGTGAATGACTTGGACGAATGAAGCCCTTATCGGAGAGCTCTTGGAGTTGACTTGAAAGTTCTTGCATTTCAGAAGGTGCAAGACGGTAAGGAGCTCTAGCCACGGGGTTAGCTCCAGTATAAGGTCAATGCGAAATTCTACTTGTCAAACGGGTGGAAGATCGGATAAATCTTTGGGAAATACTTCGGGAAAATCTTGAATGATGGGAATGTCTTAGATACTCTTCTCTTTGATATTATTTTAGACAACATGAGCTAAAAAGGCTACGTACTTCTTTCGTAAGTACTTTTGGGCGGTAGTGCATGACATTAACTTGAGTCCTTTGCAAGGCTTTTCACCAAATACTCTTAACATTTCTCCCGACGGTAGAGGTATTCGGATACACTTCTCGAAACAGATGACTTCGGCATGATGATTTGATAGCCAATCCATGCCCATGATGATATCAAAACTTCCTAGTGGCATTGGTACAAGGTTGGTTGGAAATGTATGATCTTTAAGTTCTAGAGAGCAGTCATGAATAACAGAGTCAATTGTAAGGGAGTCACCATTTGCTACTTCGACGGTGAAGGTTTTCTCTAATTGGGATCGTGTCTTTGCAAGTAAGGGTTCAAAGTTAAGTGACACAAAACTTTTATCGGCACCGGTATCAAATAAAATGGAGGCATATTGACTATTAACAAGGAACGTACCGTTGACCACATCATTGTTGGCTTGAGCTTCATTGGCGTTTATGTTTAAAACACGCCCACGAGCTCTGCCTTGTCTAGCATTGATGAACCTTGGGCACTGGTCACGAAAATGACTTGGGTTACCACATTCATAACAAGCACGCCCATTTGCAATAGCGGGAACACCTTGATTAGCGACTTGGGGGTTGGTTCGGTTTGGTGGGTTGACTTGGCCGGCAAGTGCTTTGACTCTACAAACATTGACTGTATGGCCATATTTCCCACAGTGAGTGCAAAGGCGACATGGAATGTTTTGGAGATGGTGATAGTTGCATGTGGCATAGAGTGGGTAGATCCCAACATATGGCTTTTTGGCTGGTACTTGAACCATAGGCGCAGCTTGGTTAACATGGATAGCAGTAGTGACCATAGCATAGTTTCTAGCCTTTCTTTTCTTATTATTATGGGAGGGTTCAGTTGTGGCTTCTTTGATGTGTGTGGGAGGGGTTGTGGTGTCGGGAACTTTCTTGGTGCCATTTCTAGTCAGAGTTCCCGCTTTCACATGGTTGTCGGTTAATGTAGCAGATAAGCGGATAGCATCTTCGAGTGTTGCGGGATTTCTCCCTAAGACAGTATCTTGAATTTACCTAGGTAATCCACCAATATACTTCTCAATGCAGCGGGATAAAGGTGTGACCATATGGGGCACAAGGAGACTCAACTCATGGAACCGCGTTGTATAAGCTAGACTTTCGCCACCATCTTGGGCAAGATCCCAAAACTTAGCTTCCAGTTTCTTTACCTCATTTCGAGGACAAAATTCTTCGGTCATTAGCCTTTTAACCTCATCCCAAGGTAAGGCCATTGCTACTTCCACGCCTCTAGTTCTCTTTTCCCCATTCCACCACGTGAGTGTCCATTTTTGTAAGACACTTGTGCATGATGAACACGAAGGTTATCGGGGCAGTCACTATTGAGGAAGGTATTCTCAATACTTCCATTAAAGAAGTCATGTGGCTCCTTCGGTACCATAGAACTTAAGAGGATTACATGAGTTGAAATGCTTAAAGGTGCATTGTGATGGGTTGGCACCACCATTACCATTAGTTCCATGGGTACCATTAATGGCTCCATTAGCTTGGGTGAGTTGAGTTAAAAGTTGTGCAAGGATAGCATCAATGTCGGTATTATTGTTGGTCACGGGAGCACGACGGGGAGGCATTCTACAAAATTGCACAACACAAGAAAAGATGTAAGAACTTATGAATGTTTGTTTGGATTTAAAAGAATAAGATAACAAATAAAATAGTTAATCATGGTTTGGATTGTACTCAAATAGTGATATAATCACTTGAATACTATGATACATTAAGGTTAATTAAACTCATATAATTTTTCAAGGAGACATGCTTTAGCCTATAAGTAAACACTCATCCCGGGAATTCCCAGGAAAGCATACGGGTCCCTCGGTTGATTGGGATTTATGTGAAATTCTTTCCTAGACAGAAAACCCAGAATACAGGTGTCACTCTTCCAGATTGCACGTGTCCTCAAATAATTAACAAGTTTAAAAACCTTAACAAGGGCATAAAAAGATTTTTATAGTTTTAGATCCATGAAGTTTCCACATGCTAAGAAGATGATGATAGAGGAGTAGGTAAGAATATTATGAGGTTTTAGGGTATAGGTAGGGATATTGTTTATTTAATTATTATTTAAGTATATCTTAATAAGTCATGAATTTTTAACAAGTAAGGCATCAAAAACGAAATAATAACTAATCATAGTAAGCATGTAACACATATCATGTAGCACCTATCACATAATCATGAAGCATGGCATAAGTGGGTGTCCTAAAGTTATAGTCTAGGTCAAGGGTATCTAATAACCTAGTTCCCTATAACCAAGGCTCTGTTACCAATCTGTCACACCCCAACCGACGGCGAAAACGTCGGGGCGGGACATGTAGACTGTTCATGAGCTCAAGGTCGACTAAATTGTAATATATTAAATCCATTTCCATTCAAACAAACATAAATCAATTCCAAAGTAAATAAATGAAATACAAATTGTTTTTGAATTAAAATTAACTAAGTCCAAAGCCTATGTGTATCATGTCTTGATCAAACTCATATGATAGCACCTGAAACATGAATAAAATAAGGTCAACTAAAAAGTTAGTGAGCATACACAGGTTTGTACATAGATAGCATATAGATTGTAAATAAACAAATCCTTATATAACATGATAAAATAAGGCATTTATGGAGAGTAGCTATTGTGTAACCAAGTACAATCAAACCTTTGTAACTAGCATGCAAAATTGTGTTGTCGGTAACAATCACCCCAATCTGGGTGGGTTTGTCAGACTCAATAGATCTATCATTGTTTACCGTCGGCTTGAATAGTTAATGATTGCACATAAATTGCACACAAAAGTTAGCACACCTAGCACTCAGGCATAAAGCTCAAATTGCACACATGAATGTAAAGAGGATTTGTATTTGTGTAGTTTGTGTAAATGTAAGCAATAGTTTGTATAGTGTTCATGTTCCACCCCAAAAATGTAAAAGAGTAAAAGGGGCTATGTAATACTCACATGATTCAAAAGGCGTAGCTAACACGAGAGACTAGATGGTAACGAGATCCTTGTAATGCATAACGTTAACCTAGAGTGTAATATGTATTGAATTAATAGTGTGCACAATAGTTTATGTCTAAGTCTAGGGTTGAATTGGATGTGTGTTCAAAGAGTTGAAGTTGTAGGCGTTAAGTTTTGTTAAGTATAACCTAAATAAACAATCTTTGTTTAGATATAGATTAAATAAATAATTGATACTTTATTTATTTATTTATTTATATAAATATGTACTTAGTCATTTAGTGATAAAAATGTATCGAGCGTTTTATATTAAATATAAATTTAGTAAATAACTTTTGTTAATCTATTTTTTTTATAAATATGTGTAAATGGTTTGTATAAATAATATCTAGGTGTAGGGTTTAATAATAAGTATAAATTTAATTTTGTAGGTTTAAATAAATAACTCATATTTATTTTAGAATAGGAATTTGATCTTTTTAAATAAGGTTAATATAAATTTTTATAAAATCAATTATTTTTAATTGAAAATTCATTTGAAATTCTTATTGTTTTTAAAATATAAAATTTAGTATTCTGCCAAGATTTTCTCACACACACGACCGTGCTTGGGACAAGGCACGATCGTGCTAGAACCACGGGCGCGACCGTGCTACTCGGGGCGCAACCGTGTTGATCAAACAGAAGACATAACTAAGCTGTTCACCAGGCACGACCGTGTCTAGGGTTTTGAGGCACGACCAAGTCTAGCCAAGGGGCATGACCGGGTCTGAGTGCGTGAGGCACGACCGCGTTGGTATTGACATGATCGTGTCTCATGAAGCACGACCGCGCTAGGAGATTAGCGCGGCCGTGTCTGTTCCAAAACATAAACGAATTGCTTAAATCTTATGATGTTAATGTTGGAAATCATAGGGCTTTCATCCATTAGGTGATTACTAGTCGATTGGTATAGGTTAATTGCATTTAAAACATGTCCAAAGTAGGATTCGATTAAACCATTTTAGAATGAACCCTAGATTCGGGTTCGTGTTAAATTAGCTATTGTAAGCCCAAATTAGGTTGGGGCTTTTGATCTATAGACTAAAACGAAGGTGTAGGAGGTTTCAATTACCCGGAAGGATGATGAATCGATGGCGTATGGATAGAACGAATTCCGGCGACGACGGGTTTGATTTCCGGCGTCTTCTGCTGCAATTCCGGCTGCTTCAATGTTTTCGGGAGTTTCAGAGGGGTTCGATGGAGTGTTTGCTTGGGAGGATTTCAATTCAGAATAAACGAAATGTGGTTCAAATGATAGAATTTTGGTTTTTGAGACTAATCAAATTCCTTGGAGTTATTGTATGTAATTGTGGGCATTATGCGATTAATTGTTTTCGTTACTGGTAATGATGTGTATACCGGTTACGAACTCAAACGATCCTGTGTTTAAAACTGTATTTACGTTTCAACTGACGCGAGGCGCGACCGTGCCAAGGCACCGGGCGCGACCGTTCCAAAGCAAGGCGCGCGACCGTGCCAGAATGAGGCGCGACCGTGACTATTAGGTTTTCTGGTTATTTATAAAATTAGTCCTTGCAAATTTCAGTATTGACAGATATGTATAAATATGAACTTATGTAGAATTTAATAGGATATGCTCGTGTAAAAATTTGCGGATTTGCATTGAAACATAGTATTTAATTGTTGGTATGAATAGAACAAATCAGTGTACTAGAATTGGGTTTGAAATGTATCACATTGAATTGAAATACAGATAATGAAAATTAGAAATGTTACAACCGAAACCCTAGGTTTTGAATCACGAATCCAATTGATCAATTTCGATAATATCAGAGGTTGGAATCATAGGGCTTTAGTTAAATGGGACATTTTGAATATGCGTATATGGTTTAATTTCATTCACGAAGAGTCTAATATCAAAAGCCCCAATTTCGTTTATGTAAGAACCCTAGGTTAGTGATCTTGAACGATTTGATGTTAATTGATAAAATTAATATAGGGATTTTACAGAGAATCAATTTGCGAATCTAGCCATTTGATTTAATTGGATTATAATCGGGTCTAGGATGGTGATCGATTAAACCGTAAATGCATGAACCCTAGATACGGGTTCATGTTAAACTCATTGTTGTAAGCCCTAATTAGCATAGGGCTTTCCATCTATGAATAAAAATTAAGCTAAAGAGGGTTTAGTTAGAAACGGATTCGAATTGAGAGTGCTCGAGTAGAATAGGTGTCGACTGCAACTGTTTTGATCTTCGACGACTTCTGCTACGATTCCGGCCAAATTGATGCGTGTTACAGCTTCTAATGGATGCGACTAAGGTGTGTGAGAGTTCGATTTGTGAAAATAATACGAGCATTCGTCGAATTTGATGAATTCGTGATGTGGGTCGACGGTTACGGCTTCACCCCTCATAATTGAGCTTGAATTCGAATCAATGACAGTGTAATGGCTCTAATGAGGGGCGTTTATGATAGAGGTCGTGTGTTTCGGTTACAATTCCAACGAATTTCCGTTATAAGATTTGAATTTGGGTCTAATGATTACGGGTTTGACTTGTCATTCTCCCTTGATTTTGACTTCTAAAGTCAACAGATTAAGTTTAGATAATTATCATAACCAGTCCCTGTAGTTCTAGTTTAAATATTAGCAGAAATAGTCCCTAGGGTTTAAGATTAGGTTAAATGGGTTAGGATTTAACAGAATACTTAACGGGATTGCTAACAGAGTTAACTTGAAAAGTCGGATTGTCACAAGTTGAAAGAATTTTCATCCCGAAAATTAAAATAATAAAAAAAAATTCCGGATGTCACATCATCCTTTAGTTGAAAGAATTTTCGTCCCGAAAATTAAAATAGTACCTTAACAATTTGACGTGGAGTGCTTTAACAGATTAGGATATTTGCGCATCATCTGATCCTCACACTCCCATGTGAATTCCGGTCCGCGTTTCGAGTTCCAACGAACTCTGACAACAGGGATTTTACTGCGCTTAAGCGTTTCGACTTCCCTATCGATGATTTCCACAGGTTATTCGATGAAACGCAAGTGTTCATCAATGTTCAGTTCCTCAAGAGGAACCGCGAGTGACTCGTCTGCTAGACATTTCTTCAAGTTTGAGACGTGAAAGACGTTGTGTACACCACTAAGTCCTTCAGGTAGGTCTAGTTGATACGCTACTGGACCAATTCTCTTCACTATCTTGAATGGCCCAACATAACGAGGATTCAATTTGCCTCGTTTCCCAAAACGAATGACACCCTTCCAAGGTGAGACTTTTAACAAGACCATATCCCCTAGTTGAAATTCTAACGATTTACGACGCTTATCGGCATAGCTCTTTTGACGATCTCGAGCTGCTGCAATACGATTTCTAATTTGAATGATTTTCTCAGAAGTTTCAAGTACGAGTTCAGGACCTGTAAGTTGACTATCCCCAACCTCGGCTGTGACAATCCTAAAGTTAGGGTCAATTACGTTGATAGTTAATTCATCGTAATCGGGCTCGGCCCATTAACGGCCCGGTTGTAGGCCCAATAGACGAACCTGATATGAGGCCTTACTTGACGGATCACTGAATGATTCGAGAAAACATATGATTAACACATAGGGTTATGTACTACATTTGGGGTACGGTTAAATTGAATAACGCGTTCACGGTTAGTAACCGACAAACGACGCTACATCTAACACCAAGTGTTAATAATAAATATTAATAGTAAATATTAATATTTACACGTGAGTCATACGACATAGAACGCGCGAATACGACTAACACCGACGTAAACGTAAATTCTGTTATTTTTACTTTATATGATTAAATAATATAAGTGAATATCTATATCGTCGTTATTTAACTACTATTAATATTATTTGAGAAATAATAATTTTAATGGAGCTCGAAACGTTAAAACGAGCGAACGCGTTAGACACGCGGTACTGGCGCGTACCGGCCTGGACGAGAGTCAGTGCGGAAACCTCGTAAATTAAATGTTTAAATAATATTAATTATTATTAATGTCGTACGAAGTGGATACTAACTCAAAGTTTACCAAACGTGACGTTTAAGTTTTACGTTACGGGTGTTGACACGCGGTATCCACCTACACTCCCACACCCACTTGAAACCCTAGATATAAATAAGAGTCACCTCTTCCATCTCTCTCATTTTAAACAAATCCTACCCCTAAATGAGAGAGAGAGAGAGAGAGAGAGAAGTCTAGAGTGAGAAAGGGGAAGAACATCGGAGAGAGGGGGAGGGCCGTCACCTCCGGCGCGTCTCCGGCGTGGGCAAAGGCTACAACTTGGCTCTCACGCAACCACCACCACTCGTCCTGTCACTCCTCCTGAAACCGCCACCATTTTTTTTATTCCTGCTTCAAGTCATTTTTCCGGTAATGAAGGCTGCTAGGGTTCCGCCCCCAGCAACGGCGACGGAAGATGAAGACGAAGGCGGCTATGGCGGAGGCCAGTTCTCCGACGGCGAGTGGCGGCGGCAACGGGTTGTTCCTCGGCGACAATCGACTGTTAGGGTTCCGATGGACCAAGCCCAAGACGAATTTGGTTACTGGAGACGATTCGGGTTCGGATCTGAGCAAACCCGACTTTCCGGCGTGTTAGTAACGGCAGCACCCAGGATTTCGGCCACTTCAAGAGACGGTTTCCGGCAATAGAGGTAACATCCAACAGTTTTCTTTGATTTACTTGGTAGGATACACTCGTTAATAGCCGATTGTGTTGCTAGTTCCATTAAACCATTAGATGACGCCTCCTGCTGAGTCCCCGGTGACGACAGCTACTGTCGGCGGCGGAAAAAGCCGGTAGCCGTGGGATAAAGGCGTCACATGGTGGTGGTTTTGAGAAATAGAGGCGACAATGGTCAGATCTAATATTCCAGGTGACTCATGGTAAGAAAACGGATTCCATTTTTCCGACGAGCCCCAAACAGACTAGATCTTGTGTTGATCATTGCTCTACCGACCCGATCTATAAGGTTCGAGTTTTGTTTTGTCAAAATCTAATGAGTTACATTACTGTTAGTTATTTTTGTCTAGATTGGTTGAGTTTGTGGTCGGGTTTCATTCTCGGGTATTAAACACATGTTTTTAAACAGGATATGACGTCACGGGTCACGGTCAAACTTGGTCAAATGAATCAAACCCGAGTCAATGGCGGTCAAACGTGGTCAATATGTAAACCGTGAAGTTTAGAACGCGTCGGTCTGTAAACGAAATGTACGGAAAGGTATATACGCGTGCTAAAGTTTTTATATATTTGCATACACATTATAAAAATAATAACACTAATGCGTGTGAGATAAAAATGAAAAGAAATCAATTAACGTGAAAGTAATGAGGACGAGAGATTTATTTGTAATTATTGGAACTTGTCAATAAACGTGCATAATTGTTTAAATAAATAACACGAAATTAATAATAATATGACATACGAGTCTTCGAATATACATTTAGATATTTACATATAAATTCCATACCAAACATGACCGTTAATAATTTTATAAATCTTGGTTAACTTTAATTAAAACACTGCTTAAACATAAAGTACGATAACTTTTAGTACCAATTGAAATTTTACATCAAATGCATACGATATTAATGGCGGATTTATGTTGATATATATGTGTATATATATATATATATATGCATAAATATGTATATTCCTCTCGATTAATTCGCAAAACTTAATATACCGACACGTACCCATTTATTATTGGTGTAAACTAATTAATTGTAAGATGAGAGATGATTTTATCAAGTATAGATATATAACTATATAAATAGAACCTTTCAAGATTAAGATAATACTTTTGAAATTAGTTAACCGTTATTAGTATTTTGTTGCAAAATGTTAATATTATTATCGCTAGTATGATAAACAATGCTTTCATATATAAGTTAAGTAACATAACTACTATCAATAATACTAATGTTTTTCGTATCGATACTAGAAATTTATTTATGAATTGATTTTAAACTAATATTATTTTCTTTGATTATCTCATTAGGGAAACTATAATTTCTATTTTTTATAAGTAGCAAGCCTATCTCTTTTAGGTACAACAACCGTTGATTAAACATGTATGAACGTATATTTAACAATATTCTTTTACTAATGGTAGTACGTATATGATGAAAGGTTAGTTATCATGATTTTGGTATTAATACAATTCGTATATTTGCGTTACTATGTACTAACATTATGCCGTTATTATTTACTTGTCAAATTATCATAGTACTATTAATTTTGATATTATTAACACTTTGACGACATATAGATATCTGGGATAAGATTGATTATACGAGTCTATGGATAGATTGAAAATAAGTATTATATACGTACTACATACAATCGGTATTCGGAAGTAACTTTAAGTACTTTACACTTGGTTATTCTTTAAACTAAATCTATATATATATACATACATATACTATGTTTCAAAGTAAAGAACAATATTTTCTACGCATGAATCTGCTATTATTTTGCAATGAATCAAACTTTTATTTTTCGTCATCCTGAATATATATAATTATTGACGCGAGCGTTAATAATTGGAACTTGAGAGACGTCATGGCGAGTCGTGCATCTAAACACATAACTTGTAGGACTAGAGCGTGATTCTACATGTGCATTGAAAAATATATTGACACGTTTATATGAAACATAGGGTAATCCATAAAACTTATAGTGCCAGCGTGTATCGTGGGACTCAAGTAGGATGTATACCCATCTCTGTCACATATTTGAGGAATACAACTTTTTACCGCAACATTTTCAGGTGAGTTTTACGGCCCCCTTTTAGATTTTTTTAATGTTTTGTAAACATGGGGGGGGGGGGGGGGAACATGCTTATACGACATATTTGAAAGAATGAAACACATTTGTTTACACTCTGGATAACATGAACATTTTGGTTTAACTCCTTGTGAGTTTCACGACCCCTTTTTATTGTTTTCTATTTTGGGGGAAAACATGTTAATTTCAAACGGTAAGATAACTATAAAATGAGAAACAAGCATCTGATTCCCTTGTGAGCATGAGTTAACACTAAAAGGTCCTCGGTATTTCGAACTATAACCATTAGCTATGGACTTAGCCGTAGATCGATATGAATAGTACTATTCGGGTTGACACTCCCAATCATGGTTACTCGCGCTAACCTGACCAGCAGGGTCAAATGATTGCATATTAGGTCTTGTTGTTTCTCATTGTTTAAAGGTACAATGGGCTGGGGCAAAATTCCAGAATTCGTTAAAGGTTTGGTTATAGGCTTGTGCATCACATAATTCGTAAGTGCTAGCTAGACTTCGATGAATCAACCACTAACTTGTTTTGTTTATCATATGCATAAAGTAAATTTCGAGCAAAAGTTTTTGCAATGGTATACGTATCAATGGTTTTGACAGACAATTTCGAGCAAAAGGTTTTGCCAAAGGTATATGTACCAATGGTTTTGTGTCACACCCCGCCAAGGCGGAAACGCGAGGCGTAACGTTCACTGGTTTTCGAAGCATATGATTACCGCAAACACATACATGATATTGGATACATAACCAAAGTTTAAATGTTTACATCCCAAAACATAACTTAGTTTTTACAAAGTTTAAGATTTCTCAAATATGACTCAAAACCATGAGTTATACAAGTGATATCCTTCCAAAAGCTGTATCCTCATGTATGTAAGTAACCTACATTGCTAGCCTAGAGACCACGTTCATTTTCCTGAAAACATACTTAAAATTGTCAACACGAGGTTGGTGAGTTCACAAATTATTATAAAGAGTTATCATAAACCCAATGTTTAAATCTGATCCTTTTCACCTGATCAAAACCCTTTATTTAAACCTGATCACTTAAACCTGATCAGAACTCTTTGGTTTAAAACCTGATCACTTTAGCCTGATCAAAACCCTTTTGCATGTATTACCAATGAATATGAATACTAATCCGATCTATTGACCCCATTTGTAAGCTTGCAAGGAATACAAAATAGTATGTAATGTACGAGACCGTAACCAAACCCCGACCTTTTGTGCCTCCCCCTCGCCTTTTTGCGAGTAAGACAATATGCGGTCATTCGGCCATTTGGACCCCTGGTTAGCGCGACTAACCATGACCGGAGGCGTCACCCCCAATAGTACTATCCATATAATCCCGGGCTAAAATAGCTAATGGTTACTAACTTATTCAGAGGACTTTAAGCGCTTTACTTTTCCCTCAATACACACATACGGTCAGATCATTAGTTCAATTCATTTACACACAAAAGTCTTTTACAAGTATGTTTACACCCCAAATCATTTGAAAAACTTAGAAAAAGGGGTTAGTGAAACTCACCTCGACAGTATGACTGCTAGCAAACACTTGAATAACCGTAAACCCCTCTTATCCGTACCCTAAATACACAAGGATACCTTACATGTTAAGACTAACCGTCTTAAACACAAGTTGTTCACCCGCCTTAACGAATCCCGTTAAGTGCGTCTTTGTTTAATAAAACCGTGTTTTATCGTGACGACCCGTTGGTGATTATTATTCCAGTCTAGACGCTTTACTTATTTTCTAAGAAAATAATATATTTCCATATTGGTGACTTGATACGTTTGTCAAAATAAATATTATTTTTGCAACATCATATAATATTATTTCTAAGAAAATAATATATTTCGCGTATTACCATATAATTATTTCGTATCAGTAATTATATAAAACTACAAATGTCGTTCAAGTATGTTCTAAGCATGCGAGTCGTCCTACGTGCACATAATCCATGTTAACACGTACTCATCCAATTTACTCGTTCCGAACGACATTTATTAACGTGTTTACGTTCAACATGCATTTATTTATATCTATTTATGCACACAAATATAATCATGTTTTAACAATCCAACATATATTTAAACAAGTTTCTCAATAACATATGATTATTTATCCTTAAACCGAACGTCTTTATATTTCATTATTCGCGTCTACGTTCCATGTTATCAACAAGTTCTAAACATATATGTTTTCATTTATTTAGTCGTTTCATATTTCGTTTCGATTTAACAAGTTTCCCGTTATTTATATATATATACCATGACTTCTACATATACCCATATATATGAAACGTTTAACCATGTTCATACTTGACAATATTTTCAGATTCACCAAACTTAAACACATGTATGTTCCATACGATTACACATGTATACATACACATATATTTTACTTTTTCATCAAGTATTACGTTAGACCTTTAATTAATCCATGATTTATTAACATATTCCTTCAAGTATCTAAAATACATCCCCATATATACATATATATTTATATACATATATATACACTAAATTTACCTTTAAACCATCCCAAATCATTTAATCAAATCAACATATATATGTTTATATCTCCAAGTTTGATGACCACAAATTCATGCACACATATATTTAGTCACATTTCTTACTTGTCAAATGTTAATCATGCCTTTTTATTTAACCCTTTTCTTTGGTCATCAAGTTTTTCAACAAGGACACATACGTCAAGATGTATATACATATACAAGTTTCTATATTCATCCATGTATGCATGTACTTACTCATTCCTAGATTATTAATCAAATTAGGCATGTTTACATATACACATATATATCTCAGCCCATACACATGTATATATTATAGCTTTAAATCTTGAAACCATGAAATCATGCTATCACTTGTCACAAAATCATTAAAACAATAAATCATGTATATATATTACCAAATTTCGGCCTTTATACATATTTCTCCACCAAACAAAATTTCTAACTTAATAAGTTAAGCTTTATAAAAATTTCCTTGAATCTTGTAAATCCTTTGTTTATTAGGGTGAACAATATGCTTAGATCAAGAAAATAGAGGTGGGACTAGAGTTTGGTGTCGGTTTCTTACCACTAGGCAAGCTAGGAGAAGAAACGTGTAGAAGGTGATGGATGCTTGGTACTCTAGCAAAACCGACCTCTTGAATCTTCGAGAACTCCTTGGATCTTTAATCCTTCTAGTTAGCTTTTCTAACTTTGTTTCTTGAATTTGGTATGTGAATGTGTATGCATGTGTGTGTGCCGTATGTGTATATATATATATATATGGAAAGAGAGTTTAAGTGTTGGATGCTTCAACACTCCATCATCATTATCCTTCATGATGATAGAATGGATTTGACCATTAGTTGGTTTAACACTCAATGAAATATGGTTCTATGACACAAGACCATGATAGGTTAGTAGGTGATTTGGTGAATGGGTGGCCCCCATTGAGGCTCTCGGCCAAGAGGGGTTAGGGGGGGGGGGGTGTTGGGTCTTGTTCCCACATGTGGTATTAATCTAGTTATTAGTTGAGTGATTTTTGGGTAGGGTATACCCGGTAGGCGCTCTCGTGATCTAACGCTCGGTGTTCGGATTTTTAAATGTCAAAAACCCTATATATTTTGTATCTTGATTATTTTTCAATAATCCACTAATTTAACACGTCATAGTTAATGTTTAACTATAATATATATATGCACTCGTAATAATAACTCGTCACCATGAACTGATATCGTTGTGTTCATTTTTAATAATCTTGTCACCAATATATATGTTTTTATATCAAAGCGTATTACTAGACTTTTCCGGAATAAAGATTTGTTAATCACCAACGACGTTCCTTGCGGGTTATAACCGTTTACTTCCTAGTAATTCTAAAAATTACTAAAGTATAATATTTGTTCCTTTGCTAGACTCCATGACAAAACTATGTCAAAATAATAAACCAGGAAATATAATTAATGAACGTGCAATTATGAAATATGGATATTGACCTGGTATGCTGGGTGTCACATTCTCCCCATGTTAAAGAGAATTTCGTCCTGAAATTCAGTTGTTGTCCTTTTTACTTGGAGTGTTCGTGAACAAGAATGAGTACTTGGCTTTCATTTTATCTTCCCGCTCCCACGTATACTCGGGGCCGCGCTTTGAGTTCCAACGTACCTTAACCAATTTAACACGGCTACGCCTTGTTTTCTGAACCTTCCAATCTGTAACTTCAATAGGTTCCTCAACGAAGTGCAGCTTGTCATCTATGTGAATTTCATCAGGCGGTATAATTAACGTCTCGTCTGATAAGCACTTCTTGAGATTGGACACATGAAACGTATCATGTACATTGCTTAGTTCCTGTGGCAACTTGAGCTTGTATGCTACAGAGCCAAACCTAGCCAATATTTCAAATGGTCCAACGTACCTAGGGTTAAGCTTGCCACGGTTGCCAAATCTTGCAACTCCCTTCCATGGTGAGACCTTCAACATGACCCGGTCCCCAACTTGGAATTCTAATGGTCTTCGTCTGTTATCCGCGTAACTCTTTTGCCTGTCACGGGCGGCCTTCAGACGATCCTTGATTTTGAAAATCTTGTCAGTAGTTTCCTGAATAACCTCAGGACCAGTTAAATACTTGTCGCCAACCTCCGTCCAACATAGCAGTGAACGACACTTTCGACCATACAAAGCCTCAAACGGAGCGGCTTTGATGTTGGTGTGTTAACTTTTATTGTATGAAAACTCAGCTAGCGGCAAATGAGTATCCCAATTTCCACCGAAGTCAATTGCACACGCACGAAGCATATCCTCTAAGGTTTGAATGGTCCTTTCGCTTTGACCATCGGTTTGTGGGTGATATGCCGTGCTCATGTCAAGACGTGTGCCCATGGCTTCTTGTAATGATTTCCAGATTCTAGACACGAATCTGCTGTCTCTATCAGAGATAATAGAAATTGGTACCCCATGCCTAGCCACAATTTCCTTGATATAAAGCTTTGCAAGTTTCTCGGTTTTATCCGTTTCTTTGATGGGTAGGAAATGAGCTAATTTTGTCAAACGATCGACAACTACCCATATCGTGTCATATCCGCTCGACGTCCTGGGCAACTTTGTAATGAAATCCATGGAAATTTGTTCCCATTTCCATTGTGGTATCTCGGGTTGTTGTAACAATCCCGATGGTTTCTGATGTTCTGCCTTTAGCTTTGAACATGTCAGGCATTTACCGACATAAATGGCAATTTCTCCTTTCATGTTCGGCCACCAATAGTGTTCTTTCAAATCCTTATACATCTTATCCGAACCTGGGTGAATGGAGTACCTGGACTTGTGGGCTTCGTCCATAACCAACTCCCGTAAGTTACCATAACATGGCACCCAAATTCTATTCATGAAGTATAAAGTATCATCTGACTTTGGTTCCAACTGCTTTATCATCCCTCGTAAAGCTTCATTCTGAATGTTTTCTTCTTTGATTGCCTCTTGTTGTGCCATCCGGATTTGAGTCGTGAGACTCGTATGAATTGTCAATCCTAGGGCACGAACACGAAGAGTTTTAACCCGTTCCTTACGACTCAAGGCATCTGCTACGACGTTTGCCTTACCAGGGTGATACTTGATATCACAGTCGTAATCATTCAGTAGCTCTACCCAACGGCGTTGTCTCATGTTGAGTTCTTTCTGGTTAAAGATGTGCTGGAGACTCTTGTGGTCTGTAAAGATAGTACATTTTGTACCGTATAAGTAATGTCTCCAAATCTTGAGTGCAAACACGACAGCACCCAATTCCAGATCGTGAGTCGTATAATTTTTCTCATGGACTTTCAGCTGTCTGGATGCATATGCTATGGCTTTTTCTTTCTGCATCAACACACATCCCAGACCTTGGTGTGATGCGTCACAGTACACAATGAAATTGTCAGTCCCTCCGGGAAGGGATAGGATTGGTGCACTGCAAAGTTTCTGCTTCAGCAATTGAAAAGCTGATTCTTGTTTATCAGTCCAATCAAACTTTTTGTCCTTCTGAGTTAACATGGTCATAGGCAAAGCTATCTTTGAAAAATTCCCGATAAATCGCCTGTAATAGCCTGCCAAACCCAGAAATTGACGCACCTCAGTCGGAGTTCTTGGTGCTTCCCAGTTTCTGATAGCTTCAATCTTGGATGGATCTACGTGAATACCATTCTTATTGATGACGTGTCCGAGAAAGTGAACCTCTCGGATCCAAAACTCACACTTAGAGAATTTGGCGTAAAGCTTCTCATTCCTGAGTAGTTCCAAGATTAATTTCAAATGATGTTCATGTTCTTCCTTGGTTCGTGAATATATCAATATGTCATCGATAAACACAATCACGAATTTATCCAAGTACGGCTTGCACACGCGGTTCATGAGATCCATGAAAACAGCCGGTGCATTAGTCAAGCCAAATGGCATAACTAGGAACTCGTAGTGACCGTAACGAGTCCTAAAAGCCGTTTTTGATATATCTTCTTCTTGAATTTTCAGTTGATGATACCCTGATCGTAGATCGATTTTAGAATAGAAACTGGAACCTTGAAGTTGATCAAACAAATCGTCTATTCGAGGAAGAGGATACCGGTTTTTGATTGTCAGCTTGTTCAATTCCCGGTAATCAATACACATTCTAAAGGTTCCATCCTTTTTCTTTACAAACAGGACCGGAGCTCCCCATGGTGAGAAACTCGGTCTTATGAAACCTTTGTCAAGTAATTCTTGTAGTTGGCTTGACAGTTCCTGCATCTCGGAAGGGGCTAGACGATACGGAGATCGTGCAACTGGTGCGGCTCCTGGTACTAGGTCGATCCGGAACTCGACTTGCCTTGATGGTGGTAATCCAGGTAAGTCCTCGGGAAATACTTCAGGGTAATCCCTAACGATTGGTATGTCATCGAGTCGACGTTCCTCGGGTTTCTTCTCGACGATGTGAGCCAGGAATGCACAATAACCCTTGCGTAGATACTTATGAGCTTTCATGCAGTTTATCATCTTCAACATCGTTCTACACTTTTCGCCTTTTATTGAAAGAATTTCTCCGCTTGGTAGTGGGATACGTACAAACTTCTCGAAGCATACGATCTCGGCACGATTCTTTGATAACCAATCCATGCCAATAACAATATCAAAACTCCCTAGTTCGACGGGTAGAAGGTCTATACTGAATGTATGGTTTTCTAAATATAAAGTACCACCCCTAATGACCTCTCCGGTTTCTATTAATTTTCCATTCGCCAATTCAATTGTATAACTTTGATCTAGTTTGCTGGCCTTAATACTAAGTAAGGATTTAAAATCATTCGACACAAAGCTCATATCCGCACCCGAATCAAAAAGTACAGAGGCATAGTGATTATTTATCGGGAACGTACCAGTGACGATGTTCGGGTCCTGGCGTGCGTCCCTTGCACCCATCACAAATGCCCTCCCACGTGCCTGAGCGTTCGTCTGATTCTTCCACTTGGGGCAATCCTTCTTGAAGTGCTTCAGGTCACCACATATGAAATATCCCGGTTTAAATTTCCCCATTTGGTTGTTAACTCGACAAGCTGGTGTGGTGTGACCAAACCGTCGCACTTTCCACATTTGATACATTCACCGGTGTGCTGATTTCCGCACTTCTTACACCTCGGTAGGCCCCTATCATACTCCTTCCTTTCCGTTGTGTTGGCTGCAAAAGCCTTCACAGTTCCTTGTTTCTTAAACCCTTGTTTTCCAGATTTATTACTTGAATTTCCCATCCATTTCCTTTTCTCCCCAGATCTACCTTCCTCGTTCTCCTTCCTTCTAAACACTCCATTACGCACTGCGTCATCCCTCAGTTTGAATGCTAAAGTTATAGCACTCTTGGCATCCATTGGATTAGATGATGTTACCATACTACGAATTTGAGGCGCAAGGCCCCACAGATACCTTTCCACACGCTTATGTTCTGGTGTAACCATATGAGGTACCAGAATTGCCAATTCATTAAAACGGTCGGTGTACCCCGCCACATCATCTCCGATCATTTGTAAGTTCCACATCTCAGTTTCAATCTTTTGTAATTCGTTTCGAGGACAATATTCCTCGATCATCATGTTTTTCAAGTCTTCCCAAGATAATTGATACGCTGTCTCTCCCCCCAAAGTCTTGACTTGTGAATTCCACCAGGTTAAAGCTTTATCAGTGAGTGTGCATGTAGAATACTTCACCATGCAGTCAGCGGTGCATTCACTAATATCAATCACCGATTCCATCTTTTCTACCCATCTCATTAGCCCAACTGCACCCTCGGTGCCATTGAAACTGCGGGGGTTGCAGGATAGGAAGGCCTTGTAGGTGCACTTCCTATTTGGAGCATCTGTAGAATCACAAGTCATAACGTCATTACTTCGGATCATGACTATGTGTTATGGCTTATTTATTTTATTACCTCCGGAACCTCCGGAACCTCCTGCCGTACCGCTACCTCCTGCTGTACCGCTACCTCCTGCACCTCCTCCGCCGGCACTGCTGCCGTTTCCTCCGCCACTATTTCGATTTGCTTCATACTGCTCCATGGCGGCAGCTACTCGCTGTGCTATGAGTTGTTCCACGTTTAAGGAAATCGTCTTGTTGTTGCCACTAGTAGTGTTACGGGGCGTCCTTCGCTTAGGTGCCATGACGTTCTTTCTAACATAACATTTAAAAAAAACAACATTATATAATAATAATGATAGATCATGACATAAGGATACAACAACGTCAAACGTAAACAACCATCATCACAACATAAACCATCACATACATAGTTAAAACATACATAGTACATTGTTCCAAAAGACAAGGATACAACAGGGATGGGTTCACATGACCACATCAGTACCAAAGTTTTAAACTACATAACGTGTTACGGGCACAACCCGCCCGTAATAGGTCTAGAAATAGGCAAGCGTTCCTGTCGGAACGGTAGCTGAGGTCAGCATCTGCTCCACACGTGCCTCAGCTAGAGTAGCTCGAAGTTCAGCATCTATCGCCCTCAGCTCGGCTACTTCTGCCCTCCGTTCGGCTGCAGCGGTCCTCCTCTCCATTTCCGCCAATCTCTTCTCGAACTCCATCATGTGACTGGATGCATGCTGAAGAGACTGGTCGATTAATTTCTGATCCTCTGCCATCCCATTAACATTTTCCACTAAAGTTGGAAGAGTTGCCAAGTCCTTTCGGATGGACTTCACATTCATCTCCAAGAGATCAATCTCTGTCCCGTGCTTACTGGTTCGGGACACAAGTAAAGGAATGGTGCATTCTGCGCACTCCCCGATGAGCGGCACTGGTTGTGATTCGCATGTCAGTCCGACAGAGTCGCAGGTCGCAGGGAGATCCTCCTCCACCCTCCATATTTGAACTACTTGGCTAAGCCATTCCCAGTATGATGCGTCGATCCTTGGTCCTCTGGGCATGGTCTCTCCGGTGGATTCAGCCATTGTTGTGTAAGACGTTTCCTAACTATGGAGTTTAAGTGGGGTTAATGTGTGGCATGGCGTGACTACAATATCCATATTACATGATGACTGGTTATGCAATGCTTATGCAATGAAAACATTTTAGTGAGTCATTCAAATTATAAACTAGGTTCCATTTTAGACTCCTAGTTCGCTATAATCAATGGCTCTGATACCAAGTTCTGTCACACCCCGCCAAGGCGGAAACGCGAGGCGTAACGTTCACTGGTTTTCGAAGCATATGATTACCGCAAACACATACATGATATTGGATACATAACCAAAGTTTAAATGTTTACATCCCAAAACACAACTTAGTTTTTACAAAGTTTAAGATTTCTCAAATATGACTCAAAACCATGAGTTATACAAGTGAAATCCTTCCAAAAGCTGTATCCTCATGTATGTAAGTAACCTACATTGCTAGCCTGGAGACCACGTTCATTTTCCTGAAAACATACTTAAAAATGTCAACACGAGGTTGGTGAGTTCACAAATTATTATAAAGAGTTATCATAAACCCAATGTTTAAATCTGATCCTTTTCACCTGATCAAAACCCTTTATTTAAACCTGATCACTTAAACCTGATCAGAACTCTTTGGTTTAAAACCTGATCACTTTAGCCTGATCAAAACCCTTTTGCATGTATTACCAATGAATATGAATACTAATCCGATCTATTGACCCCATTTGTAAGCTTGCAAGGAATACAAAATAGTATGTAATGTACGAGACCGTAACCAAACCCCGACCTTTTGTGCCTCCCCCTCGCCTTTTTGCGAGTAAGACAATATGCGGTCATTCGGCCATATGGACCCCTGGTTAGCGCGACTAACCATGACCGGAGGCGTCACCCCTAATAGTACTATCCATATAATCCCGGGCTAAAATAGCTAATGGTTACTAACTTATTCAGAGGACTTTAAGCGCTTTACTTTTCCCTCAATACACACATACGGTCAGATCATTAGTTCAATTCATTTACACACAAAAGTATTTTACAAGTATGTTTCCACCCCAAATCATTTGAAAAACTTAGAAAAAGGGGTTAGTGAAACTCACCTCGACAGTATTACTGCTAGCAAACACTTGAATAACCGTAAACCCCGCTTATCCGTACCCTAAATACACAAGGATACCTTACATGTTAAGACTAACCGTCTTAAACACAAGTTGTTCACCCGCCTTAACGAATCCCGTTAAGTGCGTCTTTGTTTAATAAAACCGTGTTTTATCGTGACGACCCGTTGGTGATTATTATTCCAGTCTAGACGCTTTACTTATTTTCTAAGAAAATAATATATTTCCATATTGGTGACTTGATACGTTTGTCAAAATAAATATTATTTTTGCAACATCATATAATATTATTTCTAAGAAAATAATATATTTCGCGTATTACCATATAATTATTTCGTATCAGTAATTATATAAAACTACAAATGTCGTTCAAGTATGTTCTAAGCATGCGAGTCGTCCTACGTGCACATAATCCATGTTAACACGTACTCATACAATTTACTCGTTCCGAACGACATTTATTATCGTGTTTACGTTCAACATGCATTTATTTATATCTATTTATGCACACAAATATAATCATGTTTTAACAATCCAACATATATTTAAACAAGTTTCTCAATAACATATGATTATTTATCCTTAAACCGAACGTCTTTATATTTCATTATTCGCGTCTACGTTCCATGTTATCAACAAGTTCTAAACATATATGTTTTCATTTATTTAGTCGTTTCATATTTCGTTTCGATTTAACAAGTTTCCCGTTATTTATATATATATACCATGACTTCTACATATACCCATATATATGAAACGTTTAACCATGTTCATACTTGACAATATTTTCAGATTCACCAAACTTAAACACATGTATGTTCCATACGATTACACATGTATACATACACATATATTTTACTTTTTCATCAAGTATTACGTTAGACCTTTAATTAATCCATGATTTATTAACATATTCCTTCAAGTATCTAAAATACATCCCCATATATACATATATATTTATATACATATATATACACTAAATTTACCTTTAAACCATCCCAAATCATTTAATCAAATCAACATATATATGTTTATATCTCCAAGTTTGATGACCACAAATTCATTCACACATATATTTAGTCACATTTCTTACTTGTCAAATGTTAATCATGCCTTTTTCTTTAACCCTTTTCTTTGGTCATCAAGTTTTTCAACAAGGACACATACGTCAAGATGTATATACATATACAAGTTTCTATATTCATCCATGTATGCATGTACTTACTCATTCCTAGATTATTAATCAAATTAGGCATGTTTACATATACACATATATATCTCAGCCCATACACATGTATATATTATAGCTTTAAATCTTGAAACCATGAAATCATGCTATCACTTGTCACAAAATCATTAAAACAATAAATCATGTATATATATTACCAAATTTCGGCCTTTATACATATTTCTCCACCAAACAAAATTTCTAACTTAATAAGTTAAGCTTTATAAAAATTTCCTTGAATCTTGTAAATCCTTTGTTTATTAGGGTGAACAATATGCTTAGATCAAGAAAATAGAGGTGGGACTAGAGTTTGGTGTCGGTTTCTTACCACTAGGCAAGCTAGGAGAAGAAACGTGTAGAAGGTGATGGATGCTTGGTACTCTAGCAAAACCGACCTCTTGAATCTTCGAGAACTCCTTGGATCTCTAATCCTTCTAGTTAGCTTTTCTAACTTTGTTTCTTGAATTTGGTATGTGAATGTGTATGCATGTGTGTGTGCCGTATGTGTATATATATATATATATATATGGAAAGAGAGTTTAAGTGTTGGATGCTTCAACACTCCATCATCATTATCCTTCATGATGATAGAATGGATTTGACCATTAGTTGGTTTAACACTCAATGAAAGATGGTTCTATGACACAAGACCATGATAGGTTAGTAGGTGATTTGGTGAATGGGTGGCCCCCATTGAGGCTCTCGGCCAAGAGGGGTTAGGGGGGGGGGTGTTGGGTCTTGTTCCCACATGTGGTATTAATCTAGTTATTAGTTGAGTGATTTTTGGGTAGGGTATACCCGGTAGGCGCTCTCGTGATCTAACGCTCGGTGTTCGGATTTTTAAATGTCAAAAACCCTATATATTTTGTATCTTGATTATTTTTCAATAATCCACTAATTTAACACGTCATAGTTAATGTTTAACTATAATATATATATGCACTCGTAATAATAACTCGTCACCATGAACTGATATCGTTGTGTTCATTTTTAATAATCTTGTCACCAATATATATGTTTTTATATCAAAGCGTATTACTAGACTTTTCCGGAATAAAGATTTGTTAATCACCAACGACGTTCCTTGCGGGTTATAACCGTTTACTTCCTAGTAATTCTAAAAATTACTAAAGTATAATATTTGTTCCTTTGCTAGACTCCATGACAAAACTATGTCAAAATAATAAACCAGGAAATATAATTAATGAACGTGCAATTATGAAATATGGATATTGACCTGGTATGCTGGGTGTCACATTTTGCCAGTAAATTTCAAGCAAAGGATTTTGCCAATAGTACCCGTACAAACATTTTTGACAATCAATTTCGTGCAAATAGTTTTTGTCGAAGGATTTCGTACAAATGGTTTTTGCCAAACGATTTCGTACAAATGGTTTTACCAATTGTATTCATTTAAAACATGTGAACTCACCAACATTGCGTTGACATTTTCGAGCATGTTTTTCAGGCAATACATTCGGCACGGTTGGAATAGGTTAAACATTTGGATTAAGCCCTTAGAAGATGAAGACATGTGTTCGACATATTTTGTAATGTTACCAATCGTTACAACCTTAATTTATTTATTTATTTATTAATTAAATAAATTTAGGGGTGTGACATCGGCCCAACAAATAGGAGAACGGCATTTCCATCCATATAATGCTTCAAATGGAGCTGCCTGGATGCTAGCGTGACAACTGTTGTTGTAGGAGAACTCCACCAACGGTAGGTGAGACTCCCAAGTGTTATCGAAATTAATCACACAAGCTCATTGTAGAAATAAAGACTGATGGCTATAAAATTCTCTAAGTACAACTGCTGTGAACCTCAGAGTTTGCTGCAGATCGACAAACTGCTGCGGATAAGCTTATCTGCTGTGGATACTTGTTCTTCTGCTGAAGAACAAATCTATTGCGGATAGCCTTATCTGCTGAAGACCAAAGTTGCTGCTGATAGGCAAATCTTCAGCAGCTGTGGACAGTTGTGTCTTGTTGCTGATTAACAACATTGCTGCTTATAGCCATTCCATCTAAAGATCAAACGTTGCAGCTGACTGGCTTCGATAAAGCAACCATTACCACTGACAACTTTCTGCTGCAACACTGACACACTCCACGTAGAAAGAATGTTACTGGTGCAAGACAATAAAAGACAACGACGCTCTTCTTCCAAGGACTCAAGCAATGATGCCTAAGAAGACGTTTGAGTAAAGATAACTTTTGTAGTATTTATTGTCGTTACATGTAGAATAGCTTCAATACAAGATCAACGGCTTGTGTTAGATCTGATCCTTAGAATCAAGGGTCTGTATTGATTCTAAGTTACTATATAAGTAGTACTTAGAGTCATTGTATAAGTGTGCTTTTTCTTTAGAGTTTTCTCTGTAATCTTGTAATCTTTGAAGCTTAATACAAAATTGCATTTATCAGTATTCTTCTTGTTTACTTGCTTACATTGCTTAGTTGTGATTGTTTCCACCAATCTCAACTAGAATAGAACCATCTTGTATTCACCGATCCTACTAGTGGTATCAGAGCTTTGGCTAACAGATTAAACAAACTCACACTTGTTTAATCATTCTATGGTTCTTTTCAAAACTATCCCTTTGCTAAAGTCACCTATTATCACAAATCAAAAATGGCACAAAACAATGGAGTTGAAGACATTGGAAGCATTAGCAGACCACCAAGACTGGTGTCTGGAGAAGACTATGATATATAAAAGAACAGAATGGAAAGCTTCTTCTGCTATCAAGAATATGGGATGTGGAAATCCATTAAAGATGGACCATACATACCCATGGTGGCCTCCGCTGATTCCGGAGGTACACTAGTTCCCAAAGAATCCTCCAAATACTCTGATGAAGACATCAAGAAAATGGAGGTAGATTTCAAGGCCTTTGGAGCCATCCAGATGTGCTTACCAAATAAAGTTTTTTACAACTTCAGAGGATACAAAACTGCAAAGGATCTATGGGAGGCTCTTGAGAAGATGTTTGCTTGTTCAGAGGAAGTAAAAGAAAACAGAAGAGACATCCTGAAGTAGCAATATGAAAACTTCCTCTGGAAGGAAGGTGAGTCTCTAACTGTGTTATATAACAGATATACTTATCTTGTAGGTGAGTTGTAGTGCTCAAAAGTGAAGTTGGAGAATGAAGATATTCTCAAGAAGTTCATCAGGTTTCTACCCAGTTGTTGGACACTCTACACAGTGTCCATCAGAAGAACTGAGAATCTGAAAACTCTACAGATGACTGAGCTTTTCGGTATGCTAAAGACCTATGAATTAGAGATGATTCAGGCCAAGGAAAGAAGCTCAAGCTACCAAACAGCCTCAACATCCACCACCACCTCTTCTGCCCTCCACTCTGACCACTCAGGTCCTAGTTCAAGCAACTATTATCCTCCCATCGTCACTCATCCCCAAACTCCAACCTCCCAATCAAAAAACTCACCATTTTTTCTTGAAGCCCCACCTCAAACACCAACCTTTGCTGCTTTTGTCTCTGGAAACTCAAGTAATATGTCCTTTATCAAGGAAGATCTGGAATGTTTTCATCCAGATGATCTAGAAAAAATGGATATATAACACTCCTTTGCCATGCTCTCTCTAAGAGCAAAAAGGTTCTACTCAAGAACAGGAAGACCCGTTCCAAGCAACAACTCTAACACCAGGGTTGGCTTGGACGAAAGCAAATTGAGGTGTTACAACTGTAACCAACTTTTTCATTTTGCTAGAGAATGCAAGGCACCAAAGGCAAACCTAGCTGCTGCTCATACCAGACAAGCTCACCAAGCTCAGCGAAGACAGCAACAACAACAACAGCAGCAACAGGCCACTCCTCCTGCATAAACTGCAGCTTGTGCAGCTGTTGGAATTGCTGACTTTGACTAGAGCTTCCAGTATGAGGATATTCCTGCCAACATATCAAGCTCTCATGGCAGACACATCAGAGGTACCACCTCAGGTATATGAAAATCTTTGTACTCAAGCTTGTATTGATAAGGTCCTTGGAAACAGGAAACATAACCAGAATCTCATATATCAAAATGAAATCTGAATTTAAAAAGGTTGAAAACAGTTACAAGGAAAAGATTGATTGTTTAAAGAAAGAAATTTCATTATTAAAACATGAACAAACAAACCTTGAAACTCAAATTGATGATCTTTTGGTTAAGTTAAAAGTTACAAGGGCCGAATTAGCAGACCAAAAGGTCCATGTGGAAAAATATGAGTTTGCATCCAAAAAGCTGAACAACCCTACAATGCTGTTCCTCCACTCGCTGACTATGTAGCCATTCATGAACCAAGTTTCAATCTTTCCAACCTTGAAATGGCCAACCAAAATCTTGACCCTTTTGTCCAAGAAACCCCTGTGCAAGAATGCACTACTTCATCCGAATCTGAGTCAACATGCTCAAACTTCACTGAAACCAATAAAGTTTCATCACCAACTACCTGTGAAGTTATTAAAGCCAACAATCCAAGCCCTTTCATCCCTTCAAAAACAGTACCAGTATCTCAACCAACCAAACAAATCAGAATCAGCTATCCTCCAGAAGGAAGAAAGCTAAATGTTGAAAAGGGACAGTCTTCAACCTCCACCAACTCAAAGCCTCCATTCAAATCAATCCAACAAAGGAAGGTATTTGACATATATCATGCACCTGGAGAGAAAGCTCCCTATGTTCAAAAGACATTGGAAGAAGCCACCTTTGAGCACAACAAAGCTCACCCCTGGAACTTCAAAGACTTGTTCAAAAGAAAGGACTATGTGTACTTTCAAAGGAACAAACTGGCTAAATCATGCTTTCCTTGTGTGAAATACAATCATACTGCAAGCACCTGCTTCTATTACCTTCAACAACAAAGAAACCTAAAGCAACAAGCTTTTGAGAAAACAAACAAGAACAAAAAGGTAAGAAGCTTTGAAGCCAAAGCAACTCAGTTCAGAAACTCTCTATCCCCACCAAGAAAGCATCTGCCAAAACCTCAACAATCTTGCATCATCTGTGGTGAATCAGACAACTTTGCTGCAAATTGTAAGTTTAATCCTCTCAACCATGTTCTTCATCAATTTCCTCTTCAACAAAAGCCTATCAGTAAGATGAAGAAGGGTAGACATACTTCGGAGATTAAACCATCAGCAGCAAACAAAACTGCTGCTGATCAAGTAAGACTTAAGCAACCAAAGGAAAAAGCCTTCATCAGCAACCAAGATTGCTGCTGCCCAAGTTAAACCATCAGCAGCCAACAAAAATGTTGCTGATCAATTAAAGCCCAAGCAACCCAAAGACATGTCTTTAGCAGCAACCAAGATTGCTGCTTCTTAAGTAAAACCATCAGCATCAACAAAATCTGCTGCTGATAAGCCAAAGTCCTCAGTTGCAACATATGTTGCTGACAAAGCAAAGAGAGCTGGAAAAGCACCAATTTAGCATTGGAAAGCCAAAATTCCTCCAAGAATCATCATTGGTTCCATTGAATGCACACATGCTGATACTGATAATCCGAGAACCCTTTTTTACACGTATGCAAGCTCTTAGATTCCTCCCACTAACAAGATCTCTCTCATGTGCAGGGACAACCAGGTCACAAGAATAACACCTGGATGGTAGACAGTGGTTGTTCCAGGCACATGACCGGCAACAGATCCATCCTCTCCAACTTCAGACCCTTCAATGGAGGATATGTTTCCTTTGGGAGTGATTCAAAAGGACGATCAATTATTGAACAAGGAACTGTGTCCAATGAAACTAGACAAAGCCCTGTATGACTTACATCAAGCCCCAAGAGCCTGGTATGAAACTTTGTCTGGATATCTACTAAGCAACAACTTCAGAAGAGGTGTCATTGACCAAACCTTGTTTATCAAAGTTGAAGGGGGAGAAATCTTACTGGTACAAATCTACATTGATGATATCATCTTTGGATCAACAAGGAAGAAGTTGTGTAAAGACTTTGAGATCCCGATGCACTCAAAGTTTGAAATGAGTTCAACGGGTGAACTAAATTTTTTTCTGGGTCTTCAAGTCAAACAAGTTCCAAATGGAATCTTCATCAGCCAATCCAAAAATGTCAAGAGCATTTTGGAAAGATTCAATATGGCTGACTGCTCTGCTGCAAGTGCACCTAACTCTAGACAAAGATGGCCAAGACACTGATCATCATCAGTACCGTGCAATGATAGGGTCTCTCATGTATCTCACTGCCTCAAGGCCAGATATCATGTTTGCAGTATGTATCTATGCAAGATTCCAAGCAGCTCCAAAGAATTCACATCTTCAAGCTGTCAAGAGAATTTTTAGATACCTAAAAGGAGCCCCAAGACTTGGGCTATGGTACTCTAAAAATGATAAGTTCAATCTGTATGCATACACTGACAATGATTATGGGGGATGCAACTTGGATAAAAAGTCCACATCAGGGGGATGTCAGTTTCTGGGAGGGAGACTGATTTCATGGCAGTGCAAGAAGCAAACATGTCTCAACTTCTACAGCAGAAGCATAATACATTGTAGCTTCAAGTTGCTGTGCACAAGTCATCTGGATACAAAACCAAATGCAGGATTATGGGATGATTTTCATGGCAACTCCCATTCACATTGACAGCATGAGTGCTATATCAATCACAAACAATCTAGTGCAGCACTCCAATACAAAGCACATTGACATCAGGTATCACTTCATAAGAGATCAAGCTGAGAAAAAGAGAATTATTTTAACCAAAGTTCATACCAATGAGCATATGCTGATTTGTTTACAAAACCTTTTGATGAAGCTAGATTTAGATATTTAGTTGAATCTACTGGTATGATGAACTTTGATTAAAATCTGTCTCTAAAATTTTGTTTTGTAAATGTGTTTATCCTTTGTTGAAAATAAAAGTTATAAGTCAGCAGCAACTTTTTTCGCTGCTGACAGCCTTAAAGCTAATCGCAGGAAACTTGTTCCTGCTGATAACTTAAAGTAGTCAGTGGCAAATTCTTTGCTGCCAACATCCTTGTTATGGATTATTGCATCCATCAGCAGCAAT
Source organism: Smallanthus sonchifolius (assembly GCA_023525975.1). NCBI lineage: Eukaryota > Viridiplantae > Streptophyta > Magnoliopsida > Asterales > Asteraceae > Smallanthus > Smallanthus sonchifolius. The sequence goes on from CM042045.1 coordinate 35,760,326, forward strand.
TGAGTTTGCTGCTGACAGACTTAACCATCCACAGCAACCAAGCTTGCAGCGGATAGGCTTAACCATCCGCAGCAACAAAGTTTGCTGCTGATGGATAAATCTAAGTCCAAATTAACCTTTACCTGCTGTAAAAAAAATTACTTTCAGTCTTTACCATGACTGCTTTAGTGTATTACAGCTGTAACAGTAAAAAGTGTACAAGGTTGTACTGTACAAGTATTTTTGCTTTTTTCTCCTCTGCCGTTATAACACAAATCAAATTTCTTCACCACCTCTTCACATTCAATTTCACCCTAACTCCCATCTCTTTCTCTCAAGCCTCCACAACATTCAAAGCTTTCCATCCTTAACCACCCTTCAAAAACCTTCCTTTTTCCCTCCAAACCCAAAAAAATGGCAGAGGTAGACATAAACCATCCCAATGATAATTTCTCTCCATATCACAACCTCACGGCATACTTAATCAAAGGAAAGAAGTCCGAGGGATTCAATGACATGATCGACTTTTCTCTGTCGATCAAAGATACACCATGCACTCACTATAAACCCAACCATTTACATCCCTCACATGGAGGACTTCTGGAACTCTGCCGTCTACTCTACCGAACAGGGGATACCCCAAATCCAAGCCAAGGTAGATGGCAAACACATCACCATCACTAAAGCTAGTCTACAAAAACATCTCAAGCTTCAAGACGAGGGGGCCGCCATTTCATACTCGAAGGAAGAATACATGAGGACCTTTGTATCTATAGGGTACACTTGAAATCAGAACGACTACACAATCGAAAAGGCGCTGATGGGCCCTCAATAGAAGTTTCTATACCACACTCTTCTACATTGCATATCCTAGAAGAGAAGTGGATGGCATCAAGTGAGCTCTGCACTTGCCTATGTTGTTCATGGTATCGTTTCTGGCCAGGGTTTCAACTTTGCACATCTCATCTTTGAAGGTTTGATATATAACCTTCAAGAAGGTGCAAAGCAATCATTTTTTATGTACCCAAGATTCTTGCAGGAGGTTTTCAATAACGAATTAAAAGATCTTTCAAAATCTACAAAAATCTATCTTATGCTGGGACATAAAAATAACATTTTTCAAAGTATGAGAACTGTTTCCAAAAAGTTCTCAGGGGTCAATGTTCCATTGTTATCTACAATGATGAACATACAAAGTACCCAGGGTGACAGTTTAGCAATCTCAGCTGATACTGATCCCACACCCTCCTCTTCACATCCTGAACAACAATCTACTTCCACTACTAAGGATACACAGGCATAGAAATTACTTACACCTGTTTTGGATGTTATCGTTCAACTGGAACAAAGGGCCCTAGTTCAGGCAAAATATACTAGAAAAAGGAGCAAGAAGAATCCTTCTCTTCTTGTCTCAAAGGCCCAATCCCAACCTAAAAGCCCTCATTCAGAATCCCAAAATTCTGATGAGAATATCAAAAGGGATAGCCACATCATTAGAGAGACTTCCTTGGAAGCTTCTCTATTAGGATCAGGATCACATCCCGGATCCATAGAACAACCCACTGAGCCATTCCATTATTTTTCTTCTCTGAACTTAAGTGCAGAGGCACCTTGTCAAGATGATATACCTTCTCAAACAACCACTATCTCGGAGGTATTGATCGACTTTCTGCTAGTGCACCTAACCCAAGTTCATCACCCAAGAAGGTTCACTTTGGGAGTACTGATAGAGTGAATGTGGAAAGGGCTGTCACTACTCCTGGTACATCAACTAACCAGGAGGACAGTGATAACATCACTAAGACCCTAACCACGGTAACTCACAGTGAGGATGTTTCCTTTGAAACACTCTTCACTGAGAGGAATCCCACTTGCCAAGAAAACCAGGGTGATGGGGCTGTAGAGGCTAGGCCTAAGACCCCATCCAGCTCCAAGGATTCCACAACTGTGGATGAGGACAGTCTGAAACTCAAAAATATGGAATTGACGGCCAGGGTGGCTATGCTAGAGGCTGAAGTGTCCAAACTAAGGCACCAGGTCTCTATGCATGAAGCCCATCAATGCCTAACTGTGCCTACTCCTTCCCTTGTATTAGTGGGAACTCAAGCAGATGCAACCCTTTACACTGATGCGACCAAAAAGGGGGAGATAGTCACAGTAGAAGATGATGCTGATAGCCTTGAGGACTGGATACAAGAGCAGGCTGCATTTCAAAGTTCCTTATTCAAACCTGCCTTTGTTCAAGTTCATGACTTGCCAGACTCAGTAGATGATTAGGAAGAAATCACTGAGGATTGGAAGTTTGTTGTTCGAGCCTGTGATGAGGTGTTGACAAATACAAGTCACCATGAAGACACACCTCCATCAATCAACATTCTTCCTGAAGCAGCGGCCATAATAAGTCTAACCACTGCCCCCAAATTCACACTGAATGCAGACAAGCTAGATTTTTACTCCACACTAGCTTATGGGTATGATGGTCAATCTGAGATGGGAAAGAGTTCAGCGGAGTAGAAGAGCTCAGCGGAGTAGAAGAGCTGAACTGGGATGCACTAAATCCTCTTCAAGTGCTTGAACTCTATTTATCCAACTGCATCAACACCTCTTCAGATCTCTCAGCAAAACTTGCAATCTGCAGGTTCCAAGACTTAATGGAGGAAAATATGCCCTGGTTTGAAGCATTATTAGAAGAAGCAAACAGGGTGGCATATCCTAAAGACCGCCAAGAATCTTCTACAGCAGCAGCACAATGACTGGCTCCAAGTAGACTTGACCTGATCAGGAGCAGTACTTTAACTGACGAAGAAACTATTTGCTGGAGAAGCTTCATACACAATGAGATGGTCAGGGGACTGGCAGTGCTAGGATGGTCGTGCACTGGGCCCTCTGGCTTCACCTTCTTTCTGAGTGATGGATCATCTGTCTTCTTCAACCACATCAATGAGATCCTACTCCTTAACTCAGACTTCCTATACAACATTTTTGAGCTCAGAACACATATCTGCAATGTCAACTCCTTAGAGAGCCAAGCAATGATCAAAACTATAAAGCTCATCTTGAAAAGGAGGGACGCCTTGTAGAAGATGCCTCCTCTGACTCATATTTCTCTTTTCTCTCCTCACCAACCGCCACTCCGAACACTGCAACAGAATCTAGAAGAACAGAGTTGGAGGATGTAAGGAAAAGTTGGAAGGAAGTAACTGAGTGTGAATGGAATGAAGATAAAGCAAGAAACCTTCCCCCATCCACTCCCCAAATTGCCAATGAAGCTGAAGCAGAGATCTCAACAGTATCTAAAACATCTGCTGTTGTGATCCATGAAGCTGAAGCAGAGGCATCAACCAAAGCCAAAGGGAAGGGAGTAATGACTGAAGAGGTGGAAGAAAGACTGATGAAAGAGCAAAGGGAAAGGGAGGAAAGAAGAAGAAGAAGGGAAGAAGAGGAGATGGCAGAGCTAAGAAAAATTCAAGAAAGAAAAGCTGCCATGCTCTTCAGAGAACAACAAATCCAGCTGTATGCTAAACAGCTGGATGATCTCAAAGCCAGATTTCCTGCAGCTTCTCAATTACAAGAAGATGAAGCCCTAGCTCTTCAGCTACAGGAACAGTTTAATAATGAAGAAGAAGAAGAAAGGGAGAAGAAGAAAAGGGAAGAGGCTAAGTTCAGAATAACTGATTCTGAACTAGCCAAAGAAATGAGAGAAGAATGGATAGCGGCTCTGATTTCACAAGGTGAGGATGCAGACTACATTGAGAAACTATCAAATAGAGAAATCTACAGAGCCTTCATGGGTCAGCAAGGTCAATTGGAAAATAAGAAAAGGGATGAAGAAGAAGAAAAAGCAAAGCAAAAATCCAAGAAGACCATTGCATTCAACATAAGGACCCATGAAGAAAGGAAGGTCATGACTGACTTCCTAAAGGCCAGGGGAGAAAGTGGAAAAAGGCTAGGCCCCATGAGTTTCATGAACTTACAAGCCTTGTACTCCAAAGTCTAGAAGGAAGAGGAAGAAATATTGGGGAAGACAGGCTCCAAGAAAAGGGTGATAACTCAAACTGCTGAACACAAATCAAAGAAACCCAAGCCTTCTCCCTCATCCACTACTTCCTCCTCCCACCATACTTCCACTCTCCAGCCTAGACCTCATTCCTCTCTTCCCACAAAGTCCAAATCCCTCCACCCAGCTCCTCCTCATTAGCAGCCTTCCAAGAAGAAAACCAAACCTACCATCACACCAGAAGTCTCAAGAGAAATAATTGTCTGGTTCTACAACACTCAAGACAAATGGTTTGAAGTCTTCAGGGGAAAGGAAAAACTGAAAAGATCTATCTATAAATCTATGACAATCCGGACTTTTCCAATTAACTCCGTTAACAAAATCCAGTTAAAGTTAACCTATCTAACTTAACTCATACTTCAGGGACTAATTCTGTCAATAATCCAAACTTAAAGTCCAACGACTAGTTGTGTAATACCCTTAAACCATTATGTTGACTGTTTAAGGTCAAAATTGTATTCTGTTGACTTTAAAAGTCAACTATCCATGTTTCTAACTCCATCCAAACTTGAGTGACCTTTCCTGCCAATTCCTAAACTCCAATTCATATGAAACTACAAAGACTAGTCCTGCCATTTTCAATCATACTCAATTTGTTGTCTTGCAAAGTCAAAATCGCGAGTTCTTGAACCAAATTCGTAATCCATAACCAAATTGCTCGAATTAGTAACGTAAATGCACGACCATTCCATTAACGAAACTAATCAATGCTTTAATCATCGTCATTACATCGAATTAAGCTCGAATAATGAGCCTTAAACTGAAACCGTCGACAACGATGATATTGAACATCAAATTCATCTAAACCTGTTGTTAATCTCACAAATTGAACTCCTGCGCACTTCATTAGAACGCTGTTGAAGCATTTGCACACATCAAACTCGTCGGAATCATAGCAGAAGCCGCCGGAGACCAACTAGTTGTAGCCGGAACCTGTTCTAGTCGAACTCTATCAATCCGATATCGATTCAAGTAATTGATTACACCTTCAGCTTCGTTTCCATCTCATATATGAAAGCCCTAACCAAATTAGGGCTTACATTATCGAATTCGACTCAAACCAGATTCTAGGGTTCATCATAAACCAGTTTAATCGATCAACACCCTAGACTCTATTTAAATTTAATTAATATACATTATTAGCTTCGCAATCCTCTGTATATCGGAAGCCCTATCTTAATTTTGGTTTCCATTATCGGATTCATCATGATCCGATACCTACGGTTCATACGACTTCGGTTTAGTCGAACCCTATCATTTCGATACGGATTACAGAAATTGAACGCATCAGTAGACTCGCCTTGATGTCTACACTAAAAGCCCTATGAAATCTATGGGTTTTATCATCTAATCGAAACCGGATCGAACAGGGGGTTCTTATGGCTTTCTGGTTAAGCGAATTCATACCAGTACTCATTTTAAATGAAATTAAACTACACCAACAGATTCGCAATCATCAAATTAACAAAAACCCTATGAATCCAACACCTTTCAATATTAGAATCGGTCAAATCGATTCAGGATCAAATCGAGGGTTTTCGGCCTTTTGAATCTAAAATTAAACGATCATAAACTTGTTAGTTTTGCAATTAAATACACGCGCAGATGCGTAATAACCCGATTAACAAAACCCCTAGGTCACTTTGATCGATCGTTATTAGATTATTGGGAATTGGGGCTGGTTTCGATCAGATCGTGATATGGGGGAAGATCATGCTGAACTTATATGATAAAACTAATTGGAGCCGTGTATGTATGCGATACCCTAGTGGGCGGGACTGGTTAAAGCTGTGTGCGTGTGTGCGAGAGACCCGGGTTCGAGACCGAGCTCCCACATTTTATTTTTGAGGCACTTTTGGGTATATTAAATTATTAAAAATTAAACCCTATATTATTATAATATTATATTAATATGTTTTAGCCCGGGGAACCACCCGTATGCTCGGGTTTGGATTTACGTTCTATTTTCATTATTAATCCCACTTTTAAAAAAATAGTATACTTATATTGTTTTCAACCCATAACCTCGTATAAAATAATATATTTATACCCGTGACTCCTAGTATAAAATAATATATATATTTTATATTATTTCGCATCGTTACTAGTTTCGTGTAATGTTTTAAAATAATAAATAATGTAGTTATTTATAATATTTTACACTCGTTATTATCTTCAAATAAAATAATAATTTTATTATTTTATCACATAATTAATTATTGTAATAATATATGTATTATATTATTTTCGTAGGCCATTATGTAATGACGAAATCGCTCGAATATAATTATTATATTATTTTGTCATCAGTCACGTAACGTGTACATCTTAATTATTAATTAAAGAATTCTTATTCACGTAGACACGTTCGTCTACTCTTAATCATTAGAGCTTTTCCTTAGGACGTTCAATCTTCCGTGTCGTCGTCACAAATCACAACTTGTCTCTAATTTATGTGTTTATAATTTTAGGGCATTCGTAAGTCGTTTGAGACTTACACTAGTGATTCCAACTTATCTCTTGTGTGATACTGTCTACGCTACTCAGGTGAGTTTTCACGGCCCCTTTTTACTGTTTTTTTAAGCTGGGGGAGAAAATATGTCGTAAATGCTTTTGATTTTTTTATTTCATATATGATATCACTTGTATGACTGTGCGTACACATTATCCTTTAAGTCCTCACATCGGACCGTTAATATGAACATAGCGAGGTAATTTGAGTAGTACTACTGGGTTTGACAAACCTCACACGCGTTAGTCGCGCTAACTCGATTGGAGGTCGAACGGGTGCAATATTGACCTTAACATGCACCATGATGGTGAGAGGCATATAAACAGTCAGATGTCGGTTGCGAGCGCATTAGTTAACATGCTTTTGGGTTAGCTACCTATTGATTTATATATTGAATGTACATTAATCTGTTAAACGCTTCTATAAACTGAAACCTGTGAACTCACTAACCTCTTGTTGACATTTTCTTACATGTTTTTCTCAGGTCGGTTAAGATAAGGCACAGGTGCACACAATAGGACATGCATGGAATTCTGCCTTTGACTTATGTTTTACCAAACTGTTTGGACTATTTTGAATTGTGTTTGGTTTGGACTTTTGGACTATTCTTTTGGGCGCGTGTGTCTTGCGCATTTACTTTCTTTACGTTTCCGCATTAACTTTGATTGATATGATATTTTCATTTGAGTCCCATGTAGAGTCAGTCAATGTAACTAATGACTGAGATCCTGGTTTGTCACTTCCCGAAACGGTAAAACCCCGTTAGTTTGAAATTGGGGGTGTGACAAATTGGTATCAGAGCCATTGGTTATAGAGAACTAGGATTGCATACTAGACTATAACCTCGCACATTAGTTACATGTCATAAACCTTGGATGTTTGGCACTTATATGTTATATTACAGGATCATGTCGTCAACTCCACCACCATCACCTAAGGCACCCGGACACGATGTACCTATCTTATCATTCCCGAAGCCCAAAAGGAGTCGGACTAGTTCTAGTGACTATTTGGTTGATCAGGGTGAACCGAGTAGCGCGCAAGCAACGAATCCTGCTCGTAATTGGAATGCATACCCGCAAATGATCCAAAGGTGGATCGAGATAGGAAATGTTCCATCACCCTACTTTGGTTTCGCTTCCTCATCATCTACTTTACCTAGCTTGCCCTGCACTATGGAACAAGCTTTAGCAGCTTTTGTATTTTACATGTCTAGGGAGTTTAGCATTGTGAAAGATGCTACTGAAGAGATACCTGACATTCTGAAGCGAGAGACACAAATAGAGGAGAACAAGGTAGGAATTGAGCTTTTGACTACTGAGCTAGCAGTGACGGATCAGGTCCATAACGTTTTGGTAGATCGGGTTACACATTTGGAGACGAGGGTGGACACCTCGGACCAGGATGTAGGAGGGATTCTGGAGAGAGTGTCTAATCTGGAAGCCCAGCTGCAAGTAGCAGACCATGCTGCTGAAGGACTTCAAGAGAGAGTGACTCACTTAGAAGCCCAACTGCAAGCGGCCCTATTTCCGGAAGACATTCCACTTTCGGATGACGAAGAGGAGCCTTTCGAGGAGGAGCCCTTCGAGGATGAGCCCGTGGAGGAGGAGCCACCCGAGGAGGAACCGGTGGAGATCGACGATGCACAATCATACGTTTCTTCCGATGACGAAGACGCTTGATGATCTTTCTATTCTATCTTTCCTTTTCATTCATGTTTTGCTTATGTTATTTTCTCTTTTCAAACCTAAATGGGTAAGGTTGTATTTCTTTACTTGTACATAAATAATGTTTAATATGCGATATATTTCTCATTGTTTTGTATTTGTGAATGTGAAGAATCATGTCGGGAAGAGGACGTGGAGGTCGTGCTAGTGGCCATGGTACCATCAACATGACAGCAGCTGAGCTGGCGGCACTAATCAACGATGGTGTGGAAGAGGCTCTCGCAGCACAGATCGCTGCAGGTAAATGCTTTAACTATTGACTAATGAGGTCAATTCATCTCTTAAAGCGCCTTTACTAAGCTCTCTAATCCCAACCCTATATTATGCTTCTAAATCCAGGTCAACAGAATCAGCAACCCGCCTGCACTTTCAAGACATTTATGGACAGTAAGCCCCACTCCTTTAGTGGAGCCGAAGGAGCAGTCGGACTACTCCGGTGGTTCGAAAAGGTAGAATCGGTGATTGCCATGTGCAACTGTCCAGTGGCCAATCAGGTCAAGTTCGCCGCTGGAACTTTGGAGGGCCCGACTCTCACGCGGTGGAACGCCCAGGTCCAGATGTTGGGTCTGGCCATGGCAAATGGACTCCCGTGGGAGGAGTTTAAGACGATGATGAAGGAGGAGTACTATCCTCGTGATGAAATTCAGAAGTTGGAAGGTGAATTTTGGAACCTGAAAGTGGAAGGTTCTGAAATTGAGTTGTACACCACACGCTCACATGAGCTCGCTACCATGTGCCCACATATGGCGACTCCAGACTACAAGAGAATTGAGCTGTATATTGGAGTTCTAGTGCCTCAAATTCAAAGTATGGTTACTTCGTCCAACCCTACTGTCATCCAGCAAATGATCCGACTAGCCCACAAGCTAACCGATCAGGCGGTGACTCAAGGGACTTTACCCTCGAGAGGTTCGGTCTCTAAATCCATCGAAAATCATAAACGTAAGTTTGATCACCACTCCAACACTCACTCTAACTCCAAAGGACCCCAGTTCAATCAACCCCAGCAGCAACAGCTAAAATTTGACCCTACTAAGAACTTCAATCAGACGACTTCCTCATGTTAAAATCAAGGTAGTTATACGGGGAAATCCCCCAAGTGCAACAAGTGAAATTATCACCACGTCGGTGCTTATAACCGTTGTCAACGGTGTGGTAAGATGGGTCACGCTGCAAATGATTGTAGAGTGGATCTTCAGAATAAGCAACCATTCCGACCGCAAGGGTCCACAAGGGGATGTTTTCAATGCAGCAAGGAGGGACATATTCAGAGGGATTGTCCTTAGTCGAAGAGGAATGGTAATGGAAATGGGAATGGAAATGGGAATGGAAATGGTAATGGTAACGACAATAACCAGGGTAACAATGGTAAGAACCACAATCAAGGCAACAACAATGGTGGCAATAATGCCAATAATGGAGGGAATGGTGTGAAAGGACGAGCTTTCGTGCTAGGATCTAGAGAAGCTCGATATGATCAAAATGTGGTCACCGGTAAGTTTCTCTTAAATGATTACTTTGCTTCTGTTCTATTTGATACCGGTGTTGATAGGAGTTTTATATCTAAGAAGCTTAGTGATATGATAAAAGGGACCCCAACTCTGTTAGAAACTAAGTATATAATAGAGATAGTTGATGGCCAAATAATTGAAGCAACCCACATTCTTAAGGGTTGTAAGCTTGAACTAGCTAGTCATATACTTGATATCGACCTTATGTCGGTCACGCTTGGTAGTTTTGATGTAATTGTCGGCATGGATTGGTTATCTAAAAACCAAGCCGAAATTATCTGTCGTGAGAAAATTGTTCGCATTCCTCTCCTGAGTGGAGAAACCCTTTCCGTTCAGGGCGAAAAAGTTGGTGCAGTCATGGGCATCATATCCTTTATGAAAGCATGGAAATGCCTTCGAAAAGGGCATACCGCTATTTTGGCTCTCGTTACTGAGCAGCCCTCAGAAGATAAGAAGATTGATGATATTCCCATCGTTCGTGATTTTCTGGAGGTATTTCCCGAAGATTTTCCTGGTCTGCCACCACATCGCCAAGTTGAATTTCAAATCGATTTGGCACTCGGAGCGGCACCGATCGCTCGGGCACCTTACAGACTGGCACCTAGTGAATTGCAAGAGCTATCTACTCAGTTATAGGAATTGTTGGATAAAGGTTTCATCCGACCTAGCTCATCGTCATGGGGAGCTCTAGTCCTGTTTGTCAAGAAGAAGGACGGAACTTTTTGAATGTGTATCGACTACCGTGAGCTAAATAAAGTCACAATCAAGAATCGTTATCCATTGCCTCGTATAGATGACCTCTTCGATCAACTCCAAGGATCAAGTTTTTATTCTAAGATAGATCTTAGGTCCGGTTACCATCAATTGAGAGTCCGAGATGAGGATATCTTTAAGACTGCTTTCAGGACAAGGTACGGCCACTATGAATTTATGGTCATGCCTTTCGGATTAACCAACGCACCTGCGGTATTAATGGACCTCATGAACCGTGTGTGTAAGCCATACCTTGATCAATTCGTCATGGTTTTCATGTACGACATTCTCATTTCTTCCAAGAACAAGGAGGAACATGAGGAACGTCTGCGTTTAATCCTGGAATTACTTAAAAAGGAGCAGTTGTATGCTAAGTTTTCTAAGTGTGAATTCTGGATCCGGGAAGTTCAATTCTTAGGACATGTGATTAACAAGAAAGGAATACATGTCGATCCATCAAAGATTGAAGCCATCAAGAATTGGTTAGCACCGACGACTCCGACTGAGGTACGACAATTTCTGGGATTGGCTGGTTACTACCGTCGATTCATCGAAGGATTTTCAAAAATTGCACAACCTCTCACTGCCTTAACTCAGAAGGGTAAAGCCTATAACTAGGACGATAACCAAGAGTCAACATTCCAACATCTTAAACAGAAACTTTGCAGTGCACCTATCCTAGCTCTTCCAGAGGGTACGGATGATTTTATGGTGTATTGCGACGCATCTATTCAGGGTTTGGGTTGTGTATTAATGCAACGAGAAAAGGTGATCGCATATGCTTCACGTCAAATAAAGATTCATGAGAAAAACTACACCACTCGCATTTAAGATATGGAGACACTACTTATACAGTACCAAGTGCACTATCTATACCGACCATAAGAGTCTTCAGCATACTTCGAGCAGAAAGAGCTGAACATGAGACAGCGTCGTTGGGTCGAGCTCTTGAATGATTATGAATGTGCAATCCGGTATCACCCGGGTAAGGCTAACGTTGTAGCTGATGCCCTAAGTGGAAAGGAAACCAAGCCCAAACGAGTTCGAGCATTACAGCTTACCATTCACCCTGGATTACCTGACAAAATTCGTAGTGCCCAACTCGAAGCTTTGAAAGAGGAAAACCTACTGCTGGAAGGTACATGCGGTATGGAAGCACAACTCGAGGTCAAGTCTGACGGTATTCACTACTTCGCCGAGCGAATATGGGTTCCAGTATTCAGAAATTTAAGGGAACTAGTCATGGATGAAGCTCATAAATCTCGTTACTCTATTCATCTAGGTTCCGACAAGATGTATCATGACCTAAAGGTGCTGTATTGGTGGCCAAAGATGAAGGTCGATATAGCCACCTATGTGAGCAAGTGCCTGACTTGCGCGAAGGTCAAAGTTGAAAATCGTTCAAATTAGAAACCGTATGGCAGCAGCTCGTGATCGTCAAAAGAGCTATGCCGATAAGCGTCGTAAACCGTTAGAATTTCAAGAAGGGGATATGGTCTTATTAAAAGTCTCACCTTGGAAGGGTGTCATTCGTTTTGGGAAACGGAGCAAGCCGAATCCTCGTTATGTTGGACCATTCAAGATAGTAAAGAGAATCGGGCTAGTAGCGTATCAACTGGATTTACCTGAAGGACTTAATGGTGTACACAACGTCTTTCACATCTCAAACTTAAAGAAATGTCTAGCAGACGAGTCACTCGCGGTCCCTCTTGAGGAACTACACATTGATGAACAGTTACGTTTCATCAAAGAACCCGTGGAAATTATAGATAGGGAAGTCAAAACGTTAAAACGCAGTAAAATCCGTATTGTCAGAGTCCGTTGTAACTCGAAGCGCAGACCGGAATTCAATTGGGAGTGCGAGGACCAGATGATACGCAAGTATCCTCATCTATTCAAGCAATCCACTTCAAACTCTTAAGGTACTATTCTAATTTTCGGGACGAAAATTCTTTCAACTAGGGGATGATGTGACATCCGGAAATTTGTTTTTTATTATTTAATTTTCGGGACGAAAATTCTTTCAACTAGGGGATGATGTGACAATCCGGACTTTTTCAGTTAACTCCGTTAACAAAATCCAGTTAAAGTTAACCTAATTAACTTAACTCAAACTTTAGGGACTAATTCTGTCAATAATCCAAACTTAAACTCTAAGGACTAGTTGTGTAATACTCTTCAACCATTCTGTTGACTATTTAAGGTAAAAATTGTATTCTTTTGACTTTGAAAGTCAACTATCCATGTTTCTAACTCCATCCAAACTTGAGGGACCTTTCCTGCCAATTCCTAAACTCCAATTCACATGAAACTGCAGGGACTAGTCCTGCCATTTTCAATCATACTCAATTTGTTGACTTGCAAAGTCAAAATCATGAGTTCTTGAACCAAATTCGTAATCCATAACCGAATTGCTCGAATTAGTAACATAAATGCACGACCAGTCCATTAACGAACCTAATCAATGCTTTAATCATCGTCATTACATCGAATTAAGCTCGAATACTGAGCATTAAACTGAAACCGTCGACCAAGATCATATTAAACATCAAATTCGTCTAAACCTGTTGTTAATCTCACAAATCGAACTCCTATGCACTTCATTAGAACGTTGTTGAAGCATTTGCACACATCAAACTCGTCGGAATCACAGCAGAAGCCGCCGGAGACCAACTAGTTGCAGCCGAAACCTGTTGTAGTCGAACTCTATCAATCCGATATCAATTCAGGTAATTGATTACACCTTCAGCTTTGTTTCCATATCATATATGAAAGCCTTAACCAAATTAGGGCTTACATTATCAAATTCGACTCAAACCAGATTCTAGGGTTCATCGTAAACCAGTTTAATCGATCAACACCCTAGACTCTATTTAAATCCAATTAATATACATTATTAGCTTCGCAATCCTCTGTATATCGGAAGCCCTATCTTAATTTTGGTTTCCATTATCGGATTCATAATGATCCGATACCTACGGTTCATACGACTTCGGTTTAGTCGAACCCTATCATTTCGATACGGATTACAGAAATTGAACGCATCAGTAGACTCGCCTTGATGTCTACACTAAAAGCCCTATGAAATCTATGGGTTTTATCATCTAATCGAAACCGGATCGAACAGGGGGTTCTTATGGCTTTCTGGTTAAGCGAATTCATACCAGTACTCATTTTAAATGAAATTAAACTACACCAACAGATTCGCAATCATCAAATTAACAAAAACCCTATGAATCCAACACCTTTCAATATTAGAATCGGTCAAATCGATTCAGGATCAAATCGAGGGTTTTCGGCCTTTTCAATCTAAAATTAAACGATCATAAACTTGTTAGTTTTGCAATTAAATACACGCGCAGATGCGTAATAACCCGATTAACAAAACCCCTAGGTCACTTTGATCGATCGTTATTAGATTATTGGGAATTGGGGCTGGTTTCGATCAGATCGTGATATGGGGGAAGATCATGCTGAACTTATATGATAAAACTAATTGGAGCCGTGTATGTATGCGATACCCTAGTGGGCGAGACTGGTTAAAGCTGTGTGCGTGTGTGCGAGAGACCCGGGTTCGAGACCGAGCTCCCACATTTTATTTTTGAGGCACTTTTGGGTATATTAAATTATTAAAAATTAAACCCTATATTATTATAATATTATATTAATATGTTTTAGCCCGGGGAACCACCCGTATGCTCGGGTTTGGATTTACGTTCTATTTTCATTATTAATCCCACTTTTAAAAAAATAGTATACTTATATTGTTTTCAAGCCATAACCTCGTATAAAATAATATATTTATACCCGTGACTCATAGTATAAAATAATATATATATTTTATATTATTTCGCCTCGTTACTAGTTTCGTGTAATGTTTTAAAATAATAAATAATGTAGTTATTTATAATATTTTACACTCGTTATTATCTTCAAATAAAATAATAATTTTATTATTTTATCACATAATTAATTATTGTAATAATATATGTATTATATTATTTTCGTAGGCCATTATGTAATGACGAAATCGCTCGAATATAATTATTATATTATTCTGTCATCAGTCACGTAACGTTTACATCTTAATTATTAATTAAAGAATTCTTATTCACGTAGACACGTTCGTCTACTCTTAATCATTAGAGCTTTTCCTTAGGACGTTCAATCTTCCGTGTCGTCGTCACAAATCACAACTTGTCTCTAATTTATGTGTTTATAATTTTAGGGCATTCGTAAGTCGTTTGAGACTTACACTAGTGATTCCAACTTATCTCTTGTGTGATACTGTCTACGCTACTCAGGTGAGTTTTCACGGCCCCTTTTTACTGTTTTTTTAAGCTGGGGGAGAAAACATGTCGTAAATGCTTTTGATTTTTGTATTTCATATATGATATCACTTGTATGACTGTGCGTACACATTATCCTTTAAGTCCTCACATCAGACCGTTAATATGAGCATAGCCAGGTAATTTGAGTAGTACTACTGGGTTTGACAAACCTCACCCGCGTTAGTCGCGCTAACTCGATTGGAGGTCGAACGGGAGCAATATTGACCTAAACATCCACCATGATGGTGGGAGGCATATAAAAAGTCCGCTGTCGGTTGCGAGCGCATTAGTTAACATGCTTTTAGGTTAGCTACCTATTGATTTATAAATTGAATGTACATTAATCTGTTAAACGCTTCTATAAAATGAAACATGTTAACTCACCAACCTCGTATTGACATTTTCTTACATGTTTTTCTCAAGTCACTTAAGATAAGGGACAGGTGCACACAATAGGACATGCATGGAATTCTGCCTTTGATTTATGTTTTACCAAACTGTTTGAACTATTTTGAATTGTGTTTGGTTTGGACTTTTGGACTATTCTTTTGGGCACGTGTGTCTTGCGCATTTCCTTTCTTTACGCTTCCGCATTAACTCTGATTGATATGATATTTTCATTTGAGTCCCATGTAGAGTCGTTCAATGTAACTAATGACTGAGATCCTGGTTTGTCACTTCCCAAAATGGTAAAACCCCGTTAGTTTGAAATTGGGGGTGTGACAAAATCTGTTAATGAGGTACTGCAACTCCCAAACTCAGATCTAAGAAGAATATTGGAGTTGGGTGAAGCCCATAAGCCAGAGAATGAAGGTGGGAGACATCTTTTGCTAGCAATCAAACATCACTTCAACCCTATTAAAGATGTAATCATTGATGCCAAACCTCTTCAATCCCATTCTCCATTCACCAGTTGGTCCTTCAAGGCTGATACCAACGAGTTTATCTTGATTGATGTTAAAGGACAGAAGATGATTTGTTCAAGCAAGGCCATCTTCAAAATGCCAAGCAAAGACATAAAGACTCTATCTGAGCTTCCTCTAAACAATCCCAGCCAGGACCCAAGAGGCTATGAGGTAGAAAGGATAGTCTGCAACATGGAAAAGCTTCAGCAGCAAAAGCAGTAAGAAAGTTTTGGTAGCATCAGTCTAGGGTAGTTTGTAGAAATAAAGACTGATGGCTACAAAACTCCCTAAGTACAAGTGTTTTGGACCTCAGAGTTTGCTGTAGATAGACAAACTGCTGCGGATAAGCTTATCTACTGCAGATACTTGTTCTTCTGGTGAAGAACAAATCTGCTGCTGATAGACTTATCTGCTGAAGAACAAAGTTGTTGCTGATAGGCAAATCATCAACAGTTGTGGACAGTTGTGTCTTGCTGATGATTAACAACATTGCTGCTGATAGCCATTCCCTCTGAAGATCAAACGTTGCAGCTAACTAGCTTCGATAAAGCAACCATTACCATTGACAACTTTCTGATGCAACACTGACACACTCCATACAGAAAGAATGTTACTGGTGCAAGACAATAAAAGACTACGACGCTCTTCTTCCTAGGACTCAAGCAATGATGCCTAAGAAGACGTTTGAGTAAAGATAACTTTTATAGTATTTATTGTCGTTACATGTAGAATAGCTTCAATACAAGATCAACGGCTTGTGTTAGATCTCATCATTAGAATCAAGGGTCTATCTTGATTCTAAGTTACTATATAAGTAGTACTTAGAGTCATTGTATAAGTGTGTTTTTTCTTAAGAGTTTTCTTTGTAATCTTGTAATCTTTGAAGCTTAATACAAAATTGCATTTATTAGTATTCTTCTTGTTTACTTGTTTACATTGCTTAGTTGTGATTGTTTCCGCCAATCTCAACTAGAATAGAACCATCTTGTATTCACCGATCCTACACTCGTAGCATGTCCTCCATAGTTTGAATAGTACGCTCCGTCTGGCCATAAATTTGAGGATGGTATGCTGTGCTTGTATGTAGACGTGTGCCTAAAGCTTTATGTAACGATTGCCAGAAATGAGAGGTGAATCGTGCATCACGATCCGAAATGATAGAGATTGGCACCCCGTGCCGAGATACTACTTCTTTCAAGTAAATGCGGGTAAATTTTTCCATCTTGTCTGTTTCCTTGATTGCTAAGAAGTGCGCCGACTTTGTTAAACGATCGACTATTACCCAAATGGTATCACATCCGGTAGGAGTTCGTGGCAACTTCGTGATAAAGTCCATGGATATTTGTTCCCTTTTCCACATGGGAATCTTTGGTTGTTGGAGAAGACTGTAAGGCTTTTGATATTCAACTTTGACCTTCGCGCAAGTCAGGGACCTGCCCACACAGGTGGCTATATCGGCCTTCATCTTTGGCCACCAATACAACACCTTTAGATCATGGTACATCTTGTCGGAACCTGGATGAATAGAGTAACGAGATTTATGAGCCTCATCCATGATAGTTCCCTTAGGTTTTCGAATACTGGAACCCATACTCGTTCGGCGAAGTAGCGAATATCGTCAGATTTGACCTCGAGTTGTGCTTCCATACCGCGTGTACCTTCCAGCGGTAGGTTTTCCTCTTTCAGGGATTCAAGTTGAGCACTACGGATTTTGTCCAACAATCCGGTGTGAATTGTAAGTTGTAATGCTCGAACTCGCTTGGGCTTGGTTTCCTTTTGACTTAGAGCATCAGCTACAACGTTAGCTTTTCCCGGATGGTACCGGATCGCACAGTCATAATCATTCAAGAGCTCGACCCAACGACGCCGTCTCATGTTCAGCTCTTTCTGCTCGAAGATATGCTAAAGACTCTTGTGATCGGTGTAAATAGTGCAATTGGTACCGTACAAGTAGTGTCTCCATATCTTAAGTGTGAAAACTACAGCTCCCAACTCTAGGTCATGAGTGGTGTAGTTTTTCTCGTGAATCTTTAGTTGACGCGATGCATATGCGATCACTTTTTCTCGTTGCATCAACACACAACCCAGAGCCTGAATAGATGCGTCACAATACACCACAAAGTCATCCGTTCCTTCCGGAAGATCTAGAATAGGTGCACTGCATAGTTCTGTTTAAGGAGTTGGAAAGCGGACTCCTGGTTATCGCCCCAGTTATAGGATTTACCCTTTTGAGTTAAGGCAGTAAAAATTTGTGCAATTTTAGAAAATCCCTCGATTAATTGTCGATAATAACCAGCCAATCCCAGAAATTGTCGCACCTCAGTCGGAGTTGTCGGTGCTGCCCAATTCTTGATTGCTTCTATCTTTGATGGATCGACATGTATTCCCTTCTCATTAACCACATGTCATAAGAATTGAACTTCCCGGATCCAGAATTCACACTTGGAAAACTTAGCATACAACTGCTCCCTTTTAAGTAACTCCAGGATTAAACATAGATGTTCCTCATGTTCCTCCTTGTTCTTGGAATAAATGAGGATGTCGTCGATGAAAACGATGATAAATTGATCAAGGTATGGCTTACACACACGGTTCATGAGGTCCATGAACACCGCGGGTGTGTTGGTTAATCCGAAAGGCATGACCACAAACTCATAGTGGCCGTACCTTGTCCTGAAAGCAGTCTTAGAGATATCTTCATCTCGGACTCTCAATTGGTGGTAACCGGACCTAAGATCTATCGTGGAATAGAAACTTGATCCTTGGAGTTGATCAAAGAGATCATCTATACGGGGCAGAGGATAACGGTTCTTGATTGTCACTTTATTTATTTCACGGTAGTCGATACACATACGGAAAGTCCCGTCCTTCTTCTTGACAAATAGAACTGGAGCTCCCCATGGCGATGAGCTAGGTCGGATGAAACCTTTATCCAACAATTCTTGTAGTTGAGTAGATAGCTCTTGTAATTCACTAGGTGCTAATATGTAAGGTGCCCGAGCGATCGGCGCCACTCCGGGTGTTAGATCAATTTGGAACTCAACTTGACGGTGTGGTGGCAGGCCAAGAAAATCCTCGGGAAATACTTCCAGAAATTCACGAACGATGGGAATATCGTCAATCTTCTTCTCTTCTGATGGCTGCTCAGCAACGAGAGCTAAAATAGCAGTATGCCCTTTCCGAAGGCATTTCTGTGCTTTCATAAAGGATATGATGCCGATGACTGTACCAACCCTTTCGCCCTGAACGGAAAGAGTTTCTCCACTCGGGAGAGGAATGCGAACAATTTTCTCACGACATATGATATCAGCTTGGTTTTTAGATAACCAATCCATGCCGACAATTACCTCAAAACTACCAAGTGTGACCGGCATAAGGTCGATATCAAGTATATGAGTAGTTAGTTCAAGCTTACAACCTTTATGAATGTGGGTTGCTTGAATTATTTGGCCATCAGCTATCTCTATTATATACTTAGCTTCTAATAGAGTTGGAGTTCCTTTTATCAGCACCAGTGTCAAAAAGGACAGAAGCAAAGTAATTATTTAAGAGAAACTTACCGGTGACTACATTATTATCATAACGAGCTTCTGCAGATCCTAGCACGAAGGCTCGTCCCTTCGCACCATTCCCTCCATTATTGCCGTTGTTGCCACCATTGTTGTTGTTCTGATTACCGTTGTTACAGTTATTACCCTGATTATTGCCGTTACCGTTACCATTCCCATTTCCATTTCCATTTCCTCCCCTCCTTGCCTGTGGACAATCCCTCTGAATATGTCCCTCCTTACCGCACTGAAAATATCCTCTTGTAGATCCCTGCGGTCGAAATGGTTGCTTATTCAGAAGTGCAACCCTACAGTCTTTTACAGCGTGGCACATCTTACTACATCGCTGGCAACGCTGTCGGTCATAAGTGCCTGTGTGGTGATAACAACATCTGTTGCACTTGGGATACCTCCCAGCATATTCCCCTTGATTTGGACTTGAAGAGGTCATCTGATTGAAGTTCTTAGCAGGCTCGAACTTTCATTGCTGCTGCTGAGGTTGATTGGACTGGGGTCCCTTGGAGCTGGAGTGAGAGTTGGAGTGGTGATCAAACTTGCGCTTGTGATTGTCGGTGGATTTAGAGACTGAACCCCTCGGGGGTAGAGTCCCCTGAGTCACCGCCTGATCGGTTAACTTGTGGGCTAGTATGATCGTTTGCTGGATGGTGGTAGGGTTGGATGTAGTGACCATACTCTGAATCTAAGGTACTAAGCCTCCAATGTACAGTTCAATCCTCTTGTAATCCAGAGTCACCATGTGTGGGCACATGGTAGCAAGCTCATGGGAGCGAGTGGTATATAGCTCGATTTCAGAACCTTACAATTTTAGGTTCTAGAATTCTCCTTCCAACTTCTGAATTTCATCCCGAGGACAGTACTCCTCCTTCACCATCTTCTTAAACCCCTCCCATGGGAGTCCATTTGCCATGACTAGACCCAACATCTGGACCTAAGCGTTCCGCCACGTGAGAGCCGGGCATTCCAAAGTTCCAGAAGCCAACTTGACATGATTGGCCACTGGGCAGTTGCACATGGCAAACACCAACTCTACTTTTTCAAACCACCGGAGTAGTCCGACAGCTCCTTCGGCTCCACTAAAGGAGTGGGGCTTGCAGTCCATAAATGTCTTGAACGTGCATGCTGGTTGCTGATTCTGCTGATTTTGCTGGCCTGGATTTAGAAATATAACATAGGATTGGGATTATAAAGCTTAAGAAAGGCGCTTTAAGAGATGAATTGACCTCACTAGTCAATGGTTATAGCTTTTACCTTCAGCATTCTGTGCTGCTAGAGCCTCAGCCACACTATCGTTGATTAGTGCCGCTAGCTCCGCTCCTGTCATGTTGATGGTACCTCGGCCACCAGCACGACCTCCACGTCCTCTTCCCGACATGATTCTTCACATTCACAAATACAAAACAATGAGAAATATATCGCATATTAAACATTATTTATATACAAGTGAGGAAATACAACATCTAATATTTTGAAAATTAAATAAATTGTAAAGCTACAAAAATAAATAACTCAAAATATTAAACTTCTCATGCTTTTATTGAGAGGGAACAACCTTACCCATCTAGGTTTGAAAAGAGAAATAACATAAACGAAAACATGAATGACAAGGAAAGATAGAATAGAAAGATCATCAAACATCCTCGTCATCGAAAGAAACGTATGATTGTGCATCATCGATCTCCACCGGTTCCTCCTCGGGTGGCTCCTCCTCTAAGGGCTCATCCTCGAAGGGCTCCTCCTCTTCGTCCGAAAGTGGAATATCCTCCGGAAATTGGGCTGCTTGCAGTTGGGCATCCAAGTGGGTCACTTTCTCCCGAAGTCCTTCAACAGCATGGTCTGCTACTTGCAGCTGGGCTTCCAGATGAGTTACTCTCTCCAGAATCCCTCCTACATCATGGTCTGAGGTGTCCACTCTCGTCTCCAGGTGTGTAACCTAATCCACCAAATGGTTACGGACCTGATCTGTCACTGCTAGCTCAGCAGTCAAAAGCTCTATCACTACCTTGTTTTCTTCCACTTGCGGCTCTCGTTCTAGAATGCCGGGTATCTCATCCGTGGGTTCCTTCATCTCTTTTAATTCCTTAGTTATGATAAACACAAAAGCTGCAAAAGCTTGCTCCATGGTGCATGGCAAGCTTAACAAAGTGGAGGATGAGGAAGTTGAACAAAAATAGGGTGATGGTACATTTCCCATCTCGATCCACCTTTGGATCGTCTTTAGATATGCACTCCAATTAAGTGTTGTGTTCCTGGGTTGTGCATTACTTGGTTCACCCTGTTCCACCGAGTTGTCACTAGAACTAGTCCGGCGCCTTTTGGGCTGCGGGGATGACAAGGTAGATGCCTTAGGTGATGGTGGTGGGGTTGACGACATGATCCTGTAATATAATACATAACTGCCAAACATCCAAATGTTTATGACATGTAACTAATGTGTGAGGTTATAGTCTAGTATGCAATCCTAGTTCTCTATAACCAATGGCTCTGATACCAATCTGTCACACCCCCAATTTCAACTAACGAAGTTTTACCGTTTGGGAAGTGACAAACCAGGATCGCAGTCATTAGTTACATTGAACGACATTATATGGGACTAAAATGAAATTATCATATCAATCAGAGTTAATGCGGAAGCGTATAAAGAAAAATAAATGCGCAAAACAAACGCGCCCAAAAAGTCCAGTCCAAACAGAAATGAAATAGTCCAAACAGAATTAAAACAATCCGAATGTAATAAAATAACATTCAAAATTAGGTCTCCATGCATGGTCCTATATGTGCACCTGTGCCTTATCTTAGCGACCTGAGAAAACATGTAAGAAAAGATGTCAACACGAGGTTGGTGAGTTCACAGGTTTCAATATGTAAATAAACGTTTACCAGATTTGTTGTACAATCAACATATATATATCAACGGGTAGCTAACCCATGTTCATGTTTGCTATTACGCTCGCAACCGTAAACTGAATGTTTGAATGCCTCCCACCACGCCTATCAACCATGGTGCATGTTTAGGTCAATATTGCACACGTTCGATATCCAATCGAGTTAGCACGACTAACGCGGGTGAGGTTTGTCAAACCCAGTAGTACTACCCAACATACCTCGCTATTCTCATATTTAAATGGTTCGATGTGAGGACTTTCATGATAGAGTTTACGCCTAGTCATAACAAGTGATACATAATGAAGTACAAAAATCAAAAAGAGTTTGCATCATGTTTTCTCCCCCAGTTTAAAACAGTAAAAGGGGCCGTGAAAACTCACCTGATTGCGTAGGTAGTAATCACACAAGTACGAGATCGAAATCTCAAGCGTTAGCCCGACACGGCTCACGAATGCCCTAGAATTACAACATAATTATTAGGGATATAATGGGAATATGTGACGACAACACGGTTGAAAGTCCTAAAGAAACGCTCTAATAATCAAGAGTAGACGAACGTGTCCACGGAAATAAGAATTTTTTTTTAAATTAACCAATTAAGAAAACTACGGTTTGCGACGAGTGACAAATAGTAAAATATAATGCATATACTCGAGCGATTCCGCCATTAAATAATGGCCTAAGAAAATAATCTAATATATATATATATATATATATTATCTTTAGATATATCAAAGTATTCCAATAGCAATTGCGTGACAAAAATAATAAGTCTATTATTTTAATCAAGGACATACACGCGTATAATTAATATTCTATTTATACATTTGAAACGTCTCCCCATATTTACAAACGTAGTGAAACGATATTTAGATAACAAGTATTTTAACCGGGGTCACGGATTGAAATATATCATTTTATTTGGAGTCACAGTTTTAATAATAATATAATATATTATTATAATATTGCGAACAATAACAATGATACGTTAAAAATTCCAAACCCGAGCCTACGGAAGTTTTTCCGGTTTAAACACATTAATTTATAAATATAATAATATAGGGATTAAAACTAAATATTAAATAAAGGTTTTTAAAATAAACAAAAATTAAAACAGCGAAGGGGGACCCGAACCAACGCCTTAACCATCACAGCCCGCTAGGGAATCGCAAATGAATCCGGACTGAAATGGTTTTAATCATACCCGACAGCGAGTGTCTCTCCCTCATACGAACCGAACCCTAAACGCATCCTTAATCGCCTGAAATCGATCACGATTAACTACAATAACATATGGGGTTTGTTAATCGCCCCGTTTTAAGTAGGTGGGTGAGTTTAATTTCAAAAACATTAAGTTTATGAGTGTTAATTTCTGTTTAGAATCGTCAAAACCCTAGGTTTTGAATCACGAATCCAATTGATCAATTTCGATAATATCAGAGGTTGGAATCATAGGGCTTTAGTTAAATGGGACATTTCAAATATGCGTATATGGTTTAATTTCATTCACGAAGAGTCTAATATCAAAAGCCCTAATTTCGTTTACGTAAGAATCCTAGGTTAGTGATCTTGAACGATTTGATGTTAATTGATAAAATTAATATAGGGCTTTTACAGAGAATCAATTTGCGAATCTAGCCATTTGATTTAATTGGATTATAATCGGGTCTAGGATGGTGATCGATTAAACTGTAAACGCATGAACCCTAGATTCGGGTTCATGTTAAAATCGTTGCTGTAAGCCCTAATTAGCATAGGGCTTTCCATATATGAATAAAAATGAAGCTAAAGGAGGGTTTAGTTACCAGAAACGGATTCGAATTGAGAGTGCTCGAGTAGAATAGGTGTCGACTGCAACTGTTTTGATCTTCGACGACTTCTGCTACGATTCTGGCCAATTTGATGCGTGTTATAGCTTCTAATGGATGCGACTAAGGTGTGTGAGAGTTCGATTTGTGAAAATAATACGAGCATTCGCCGAATTTGATGAATTTGTGATGTGGTTCTACGGTTACGGCTTCACCCCTCATAATTGAGCTTGAATTCGAATCAATGACAGTGTAATGGCTCTAATGAAGGGCGTTTATGATAGAGGTCGTGTATTTCGGTTACAATTCCCACGAATTTCCGTTATAAGATTCGAATTTGGGTCTAATGATTACAGTTTGACTTGTAAAAGTCAACAGGGTTCATTCTCCCTTGATTTTGACTTCTAAAGTCATCAAATTGAGTTTAGATAATTATCATAACCAGTCCCTATAGTTCTAGTTTAAATATTAGTAGAAATAGTCCCTAGGGTTTAAGATTAGGTTAACTGGGTTAGGATTTAACAGAATACTTAACGAGATTGCTAACGGAGTTAACTTGAAAAGTCGGATTGTCACACAATCCATATGGTTTATACACCGCAGAGGAGACCACCCAGTCGACTTTTTAGAGAGCCTTCGCAGGATTTTTAGGGAGGCATGACCCGTCGCCATCACTTCACAGACACTACGCGACTGGTGGGTCACCATTGCTAACGACTCTTTCACCTCCAGCATTCCAGCATTGCGCATCCGTGATCCAGTACTTCAATTTCTCCATCGGACCATCGCCTCCACTATTATGGCGCGATTCATGGGGATTGAGAAGGTTACCAAGGCGGACCTCTTCGTTCTCTATTGCATAGTGACAGGCCGCGAGGCCAACCTTTCCACCATCTTACTTACCTCCCTCGTCAGGACACGTAGTCGCGTCCAGGGATCGCGTTTATGTCAGACCGTCTACGTGTCCCGTCTGGCACGTTCTTTGGGAGTCTTCACTGCTCACCCGGCCGCTACACTGACCTTGGGCCCTCAGGTGTCTAGGTATAGATATGAGGATATGCAGCAGATGGGCGTATGCCCATTTGATGAGGCTAGGAGGTTTGTCGACGTCAGACCCGTCCAGCTACATCTACCACCACCAGGAGCTGATCCCACAGAGATTGCACCGATTGGGAGGCCACCACCACGAGAGACACGGCCATTTGCCAAGCCTCGTGATGGGAGACCTCCGCTAGTCACACTAGAGAGCCTTCACGCCAACCATCTGGCCTTCAGAGACGAGGTTCGGGTAGAGTTATAGGCACAGAGGGGGATGCTTCAGCAGATCATTGACCATTTTCACATCACCCCTGCTGTTCAGTCACCACCACCGTTGTTCGGGTTTGTTATTGTATTTTGTACTTTACTTTCATTGTACCCTGTATAGTTCTTTTGTATTGGTACATATCTCTGTATCTATAGCTAGCTCTTGTATTGAGGTACGGTCCGGTGAACGGTAGGTTGGTTGTGTAATTATATTCTCATGTGATTTGTAAATTTTTGTATGTAATTCAGTTATGTATATCTTGTATGTTGATGCTTGGTTGTGTAGTTTCGTATACAGAATATCAGATGACGTTGAACATGGAAATGGCAATATTACGCACGCGTCTGGGTACCATCATCATCGGGGGAGTTTAACTTTTATTTCAACTTTTTTTAGTTTTTATTTTTTGTCCTTCCTTAGTGTTCGTTTCTTTCTCTTCTTTTCCAAACACATTAGGGACAATGTGCATTTTCATGTGTGAGGATGGGGGATTTTGTAAAGTTAATAAAAAATAAAATAAAAAATAAAATAAAAAAAATCAAAAATGTTTTGTTTTTGCGAGTCCCGAGAGCTTTCACATACTATTTTTATACCCGGGCATTCAAAAGACATGTTTTCGTGCAATGTAAACCAAGAGTTTTAAGCGGGCTGGGTGTGGGTTTGCGTTTCCTTAACGCGGTATTCCCCAAGTATTCGGGATTAAGTGTTTTCAGCTAGTCGTTTTTCGGTAATAAAACTATTTTGGGATGCCTAGGAGAGCATAGCAGACTAGACCGTAATAATTGTGCATGACTTGTATCGGTAACCCAATTCCACACGCTACAGTGAGATTTTGAGCCTTTGTATATTCATTTCATATTCACTGCTTTTTTTTTTATGTGTGTATTACCTGCATGATTTGTCTGGTTAGAACTTGATTATCTTGATACATTTCGAGACCCTACGTTTAGACAGCACACAGAAATGATCTAAGGCATTAGGATTTAGCCCGTTCTTTTTATTAGCCTTCTCTTTTGGTTATCCCTACCTGAACATCATCACCTAGTTAGCCCTTTTGAGCCTTATCCCCTTTCGTTTCTAAAAACCCACGTAATACCCCCTTAGCCTTTGTAGCCTTTTACTTTTTAACCCCATGTCACCGGTCTGAAACTACTTAAGTATGTTCAGTTTGTAATAGCAAAAAAAATAAAAAAATAATAATAATAAATAGAAAAAAAATTATTATATGGAAAATTAAAGAGAAAATCACAAAATAGAGTATTCCAATGAATAAGTGTGAGGATCAAAGATCCTCACAGTTTAGCATAGTTTGTTTTATCTTTTCATAATTTTTTGTCTTAAGTTTATTAGTCTGGACCGGTTTCACCTTAGTCACTTAAAAATTCCGTATCCATACCCTGAACCCTAGCCTGACATTACTACCCATAAAGACCTTGTTGATCTGTGTGTTGTCTTCAAGCATATGACTTAGGCATTTCGTTGACAGGTCTGAGAGTTAGAATAGGGTTGGCACATCTTTTGCCAGCCACAGAAATAAACCGAGAAGAGAGAACAATTATGACGGGTGCGAGTTATGCACAATTAGAGCTTGAAAGAAAGTGAAGCTTGATTAGGTGTGCCCATGTTTTTCTAAAAGTTAAGTCCTATCTAGACTAGTTGGAATGTAAATCTATTGACCGTTGTAAAACTTGGGGAGTCATTCGTTGTTATTGGACTTCGAGACCTGTTCTTGGCCTTAGCTTGAGATTTTTGTATTTGTATGATTACTTAGTTGGATGTACTGCTTTGGGGTTTGCTTAGGGACAAGCAAAGTTTAGGTGTGAGGATGTTTGATGTGTTGTAAAACACATATGTTTTTATTCTCATTTTTAACCCGTTTCACTCGGTTTTGTCAGTCAAAATATTATAAAGCTGACACTTAATGATATTCTTGGTGAAAATATAGGTTTGGTCGATAAAACAAAGAATTTGAGGAATAAAAAGGGGCCGGAGAGAAGCGGGAATAAAGAATATAAAAGTATAAATTAATTCTGGATTATGCCAGAAGTCAGACTGACTTCTGCTACTATGTCGGTCCGACTCGCGTTTAAAGACAAAATCATTGCATAATCATTGAGCCGTAATCATTATGGGTGGCGTCAGCCCTAGTCGGACCGACATCCATCCCATGTCGGTCCGATATGCATCTAGTCGGGCAGAAAACCCTAATTCAGCCATTTTAAAAAGTTGATCGACATTCTTTGAGAGGGATCATGTTGTTTACGGATGTAGAAGACAGAAGGCTTGGAGGATCGAAGAATTGAAGCTATAGATCATCTGGATTAAGAGAGTTTGCATCTTTTCGGTTTGAAATCATCGGTTTTGCATTCTTTTTCCTATTTGAGTATTTTACTTCGAGTTCTAAACATGTTTCCAGTATATTTTGGTTTTTTTCTCAGTATTATGAGCAGCTAAACTCGTTGCTACCTGGACTAGAATGAATATTGGCATGATTTAATTGTTTTCGGTTTGTTTATTGATCGTATGATGAATGCTTGTGTAGAGACTTTTGTTTAATGTTTTTGAATGTGTTTGAATACTGATATAATACTGATCTTGCATGAGGTTGTTGCTCTTGAGGTTTTATTTGGATGCTCTGTGTGTTTTGAGTAAGATTTAGGGTTTTCGGGTCATATACTTCGTGTTTGTGATCTAAACGATTAAGCCAGTCGTTGTAGCTGGTTTATGAGGTCATAAAATCAGTGTTTTACCAATCTTGAGACCGAGAGGAGTTAGGTTGTCGGGTTGTCTTTTGGTTCGGCGGTTTGGGTAGCAATTTCATTAGAGTAAATTGTCCGAGTCGTTTTTTTATCATTTGCAATTTTGTGTCATAAATAGTACGTTGGGAGTTAACTCCTTGCTCTTAGGTCTATCTAGGATAGTCTATGAGTATAGAGCGGTTGAGACCGAGAGGTGAATCGTTATCGAGTTCGTGGTGTTTTAGGTTTTGGTGAGTCCGAGAGGAGATCCTGCATGTCTTAGTGATTCCCGAGTCAATCTATCTTTAAAACCGGTGTCATACAGTCAGTTGTCCCGAAAGCAGTTGAGTCAGTCAATAG
The DNA here is from genome assembly GCA_023525975.1 of Smallanthus sonchifolius. Taxonomy (NCBI): domain Eukaryota; kingdom Viridiplantae; phylum Streptophyta; class Magnoliopsida; order Asterales; family Asteraceae; genus Smallanthus; species Smallanthus sonchifolius. Next base: position 35,788,765 of record CM042045.1, read on the forward strand.
GATTCCTGGCCTAGGTGGTGTTTGTCTCATAGTTGGTAGTTGGTTGCTTGTTTTAGTTTGTTTGGTTTGTTTAGTGTTCTGTTTTCATCTTCACCTGTCTTTCCGTTTGTCTACGTATTTTGTGTCCTTTTCAGTTTTGAGTTGAGTCAGTATTTTAACTGTTAAATTAATTTGCATGTTTTAGAATTATAAAAAGAAAAATAGAATCATCTTTTGTGTTACATCTGTTCGGAGTCAATAGAGGTTCCGTATCGAGGGCCGCCGCCTTTTTGTTCACGGATCGATAACTCAGTCTTACTTGCTTTGCTACACGTGACTGGTACACTTGCCGTAGCGTGTGATTTAGTTGTGAGTCTAATTCTAAATTTAAAACTTGGTTAAATTAATATAACATTATCACACATCAGATCTCAATGTTGACCCCTCAGGTGCTGGTGGAGGTGAAACACAAGCTGTCTTGCCAACACAAGCTACGCCTGCGACTCAAGGGGAGTCTACACATCAAGGTGGTGGTGGTGGTGTTGACAAGGGTAAAACACCGACTGGGGTATTAGAAGAATTGTGTGCCAGCCCAAAACTAAAGGATGAAGTTATGATTGGGGCATTGCCTGAGCTAGAAGAAGGGGAGATTGATTCAGGAGATGATTGGGATGAGTGTGGAATGATGTGATAATCGAATTCCCTAAGAGTGATGGAGAGGGGATTTATGGGTTGGAAGATGGGGAGATTTTTGAAGCCCCTGTAATCAGAGAACAAGCTAAGGCTACAATTCCTATCGATGATGTGACAATCCGGACTTTTAGAATTAACCTCGTTAGTAAAGGCAGTTAAATCTAAATCAAGTTAACTTAATTTCAAACCCTGGGGGTTGATTCTGTCAATATCTGAACTAAAACTGTTAGGGTTAAATCTGTAATTTAACCAAAGTTGATTTTGTTGACACTGAATAGTCAAAATTGAGAGTTTTCAAGTTCTGTTTGACTTTGTAAAGTCAAACTCGTGATAGTGAGCTCAAATTCAAAATCAAGAATCGATCACTACCTGATAACGGATCAAGCATATTCTCATCATTAACAGTTGTAACATTCGGTTTAATCATCATCATTGTCAAAATTAAACCAATTAATGAGTAATAACTCATAACCGTCGACTTCATTGTCAAATGCCATTAAATTCATCTTTTCCGTATACCAATTCATGAATTAAGTCTCTGCACGCGATAGAGGCAACCCTCTGAAGCTTTTGCAACCGCTAAATAGAACGAAGAAGCATCCACACTCGCCGGAGACCAACTAATCACAGTCAATGTCGGTTTTGATCGAACACCATCAATTCGATCACCATTCTGGTAATCCATCACATCCATAGCTTTGTTTTTATATCTAGATTGAAAGCCCTATGCCAATTGGGGCTTATAACATCGAATCGATCAAGAACAGATTCTAGGGTTCATATTCTTTCGGGTTTAATCGAACACCAACCTACACTCGATTTCAATTAAGTTAATTCATATGAGCAGTTTCTCAATCCTTCGTTTAAAGATAACCCTATGTTAATTTTATCAAACAATACCGAATTAATCAGAATCTACAACCTTGGGTTTGTTCATAATCGATTTGGGGGTTTTGAATTTAGACGCAGTCTCAATGCAATTAAACTACAGGAGTAGTTTCGCATCACTCTATTCACTAAAAGCCCCATGATTTCAACTCCAAACATCATCGGATTTAACCATTTAGTTCTAAGTTAAAAACTTGGGTTTTGGCTTTTGAAACTGAAATTAAACCGCTTTAAACTCATGATTTCGCAATTGATTTTGTCTACTGATTCGCAATACCCTGTACTACAAAACCCCTATGCCTTTTGCATCGATCGTTATCAGATTTGTGGGAATTGGGGTGGTGTTTGGGTTCGAGTCACGTAATGAGGAAAGAACCTAGTGGACTTGTGTGTTAAAAACACTTTTACTCGGATCCTGTTGCGATTGCTGTTGAAGCACTTTCCTGTGACAACACTCTGGATAGAGTCTTAGTTTGTATTTTTCATGTCTGTAATTGTCTTTGTATGTAAGAGTCTTTATGTATTAGTTTATCGAGTTGTATTTACTTTTACATATTGAATGTTGCATTTCTTTCTAAGTGTTTTGCGCACTTACATGTGCGCATGAGAAAGCTCTTGTGTACTTAGCAAGTACGCAAGAATACCTTTGCGTACTTGTTAAGTACGCAAGAGCATTTTTCCCTGCGCACTTGCTAAGTACGCAGGCATCAGGTCAGGTATAAGTAGGATAGGTTGACAGAAGTTAAGTACGCAGGCTTTAGTGCAAATACGCAGATTGTAAACCAAGTACTTTTCTCTGTAACCTTCAAGTGTTTATAATACAAAGAACGTTTAAAGTGTTTTCTCTTGTCGGTTTACTTTGTTTAGCTAGACTCTCCACCTAGTCACGGGCATTCCGCACCCGGTCCGACTAGTAGACCCACTTGCATGTGACGATCCGCCACACCCGAGGGACCTACAAGTGGTATCAGAGCGCTTGCTCCTGATTTCGAGTGTTGTGAGTGAGTTTGGAGAGTTTTTACAAGCAAAAAGAGGTATTTTTGTTGATTTTTGTGATAAAATAGGGGTAGCTCTTGAGCACTATTTAGAAACAAAAATCACTCAAAAACTGATTTTTGTTGTGTATTTGAGTGTTTTGAGCATCAAAGGTTGGTTAGAAACAAGTTTCTGACCCTTTGGCTCATTTGCATTGATCATCAGACAAATTTTTACCATCTTCGGCGACTTTCAGGTGACCGGAATAGTTAGGTGAAAGTTACTGAAAAGGTGTTCTGCGTACTTACCATTTCTGGCAAAAAGTACAGTTTTGTGCGTACTTACTAAATACGCAAGAGTTATCTCCTGCGTACTTATAAGTGCGCAAGACTGAACTTGTGCGAACTTAAGTTATATCCTGCGTACTTACATTTACTCCTGCGTACTTACATTTACTCCTGCGTACTTACAAGTACGCACGAGGAAATCTAAATACGCAAGACCATTTCTCAAGTGCGCAAGGCCAAAACCAAGTGCGCAACTGTGTCTGACTTTTCTGAAATTTGACCAAGTGACCACTATGTCGAATCTTCAGAATCTTGGAAACCTGCTGAATTATGATAATGAGATCGGTACACCACAGAAACCACCAAAGTTGCTGAACGTGAACGATTATTCCAATTGGAAAGCACGTTTTGAGCACTACATTTCGTATACTGACTCGTCACTATGGATACCAATCCTTGAGGGATATAAGCATCCCACAGACATCTATCTTGATGAAACCATGCCCAAACCTATCTCTAAGCTTTCTGACGAAGAAAAGAAAGCTTATGATCGTGAAAAGAAGGCACTTGATTCGATCACTATGGCATTAACTCGGGAATTGTTCCACAGTTTCCGAGGGTATGACAATTCTAAGGATCTCTGGAAAGCTTTACAGAAGAGATTCGAAAGAAATAGTGACATAAAGAAGAGCAAGCGGGATCTTCTCAGGAAGCAGTATGAGTGCTTCAGATTTTTAGAGAACAAATCTTTAGATGACCTCATCTCTAGATTCTATCATTTACAGACTGATTTGAAGGCTTTTGAACTCAAGTATCCAGATGAAGAGATGGTGGAAAAGTTTTTGGATGCTTTACCATCCAAATTTGAGATGTACACAACCCTGATGAGGGAAAATCCTAAATTCTATGAATTGACAATTGAGGAGGCAATAGGAAAGGTTTAAGCTCATGACATGAACCTAAGAAGAAAGGAGAGCTCTTGAAGACCCCAGATACAAGACCCTTCTATGTATCATGGGACGACTTCTACATCCAAGTCATCGGGCTCTGGAATTGCCCTCTTCACTGGAAGTCCTACTGAAGAAGACCACTCAACTGGGTGTGGTGGTCATGCTTGCTATGCTTCAGGATCAGGGTTGGGGTCTCATCAACAAAATACCTCAAGAAATCCTCCTGCTACGTCTTCAGCTAACAACTCAGCTATAGGCAGAATAGCTGAAGATCATGTAGCAATATTCTCATGTTGTATGCTTGCATATGAAAATTTCATAGGTGGCAAGCTTACAGATCCAGAGACGATTGAAGAAGATTTTAATCAAGTGGATCCTGATGACATGGATATTCAATGGAATATGGCCATGCTATTGAGGAGAGCCAAGCGTTTCCTGAACAGAACAGGAAGAAAATTTATTGGCGGGCATCCTAATGCCAAGGTCGGGTTTGACAAATCTAAGGCCAAATGGTACAAGTGTCTGAACTATGGACACTTTGCTCGTGAGTGTCAGAAAGACAGAGCACCTGCCTCTGGTTTCACCCGACCCAGCCAAGGAAACAGCCATGGCCAAAACAATCCAAACCACCACAATCAAAGCCAAGGTGGAACGTCCAATGCACTGGTAGCCCAATAGGACGACAGCTTTGATTGGGGCGTTCATCTTGAGGATGCCATCATCGCACAAACCCAGGTTGGTCTCATGGCTGAGATCATGGAGATGATGGAAGCAGAGAAAAGGGAAGCTTCTATGGCTGACCTAGAAGAATCTACAACTGCTGCTACATTGGAGGTGAAGGAAGCTGAAGAAATGGAAGCACCTGTAGCTGATGAAGAGGAATCGACCACTGCTATTGCTCTCATGGCCATTGGAGAAGCAACAAGTTCGTCGTCTGAGGTAGATTCTAACCCTTTCTCTGTTATTTCTTGTTCTAAATGTCTAGGGCTAAAACTTGAAAATTCTAGGCTCCAAGACAAAATCGAACCCCTAAGTATGGCAGCTCTAAACTATAAAGAAAATGAAAAACGTTTTAAAGATTATATTGAAACGTTGAAAAAAGAAAAAAATGTGAATATTCCTTAAAAATAAGTGATCAACAGCTTCACTTAGATGTTGCATACAGGGGGTTAGAAAAACGGAACAATGAAATCAACAAACTACAAAATGAGATCTTGCAGTTAAAATGCACTAATGAGAAGTTGAAAAACTCTCGCTTTGTGGTGGAACACTACGAGTCTGTGGTGAGACAACTGAATGGGTTAGGTTTGGGTACTAATGCCATTCCTCCACCAGTGAGCGGGAAGTTTGTCAATAGCTTGATAGACATTGATCTCACTTGTCTAGATGAGTCCTCTGATAAGGATGATTCCCCTAAAAAGGATGAATCCTCAAGTAAGGCTAACTCCACATCTAGTGAGGAGTTTGTTACTGCTTCTGAAGATGGGTCAGTTAACTCTTGCCCTGAAGGAGTAGTATCTGAGGAGTTGTTGACTGAACAAAAGGTAAAGAAAAACGTTATCACTAATGGTGATAATTGCATTTTAACTGAACCCGATATCATTGAAACAAATGATAATCTAAAGGTAATGCTTTACGAGGGGTATAAAAGTCTTAACCAAGCTAAGAAAGAGGCTTTTTCAGCTCATTATGGGCTTGGGTATAAAGAAAATTTGAAAAAATATTATACTCCCAAAAACCAAACTGCTAAGGTTCAGACTAATGTTCATAAACCAACTCCTCCTTCTCATAATGCTGAGTTATCTAAGGCCAGATCTAATGAGCCTTACAAGAGAACTTATGTAGACAAGAGGAACTGTTTTCACTGTGGCTTGGTTGGTCACATTTTTGTGAACTGTCCTTCTAAGAACCAAGGGAAATGGCCTGTTGTTTCACAACCAGCTGTCATCCCCAGGTCGCCACCAGTGAAACCATCTCCCAAAAATCCAAAGCAAAATGTGGTGAAACCACCAGTCAAACCGATGGTAATGCCTAAGATCATATCTGAAGCTAAACCATCTGTTCCAAGAAAGGTAACGCAACCTACTATACCTCGTGTATCTACCTCTGGTAGTACACATACTGGTGAGAAACATGTGGCAAGACTCTCTAAGCCACAGAGGAGGAGACGGAACAAGAGGTTGAGAAAGCTTGAACAGCTGACTTCAGTTCAATCAGGTGAAGCTTCCACACGTTCATCTGTTGTAGTTGAACCAAAGTCTCCTGTTCCGGTTAAGAAACAGAAGAGATCCTGGACTGCAAAATCCAAAACTTCTCAATCTCCTAGTTCTATTTCTTCTAAAGATTCATTAATTTCGAACAGTCATCATGACTATGAGTTAAAGGAAGTAGTTTATTTTGAAAAGGATGGACGACCCAAGACCACAATGGCTTGGGTCTCCAAATCTAACTATGCTATATCAGATCTGAAAACTGAGACGATCAGATCACTCAGAAGCAATAATCACAAGTTTTGAACATGGCTAAACAACGATCAAGTGATCTTTATAACATTCAAGAAGCTAGAAAAAACAAGATTAGATTTTCTATGTTGAATCTAGAGCACAATCAAGATCTAATACCACTTTGTTGGATCGGGATCTACCTTGATCCAATGATTCAACACATTAACCGAACCAAATCGTGCGGAATCCGATTTGATTGGCAATCCAATCTATGACACGGATCGGGTCGTAAGAAACCAGCGGATTAGATGTCGAAACGAAGGTTTCTATCGACCCTTTTGGTGTAGAGAAGTTGGATACAAGACCTGGAAACTCTCAACGGACAGAGATTCGACAATACAGGTGCAGAGAGTTTGTGTGTTGTTGCTTAGTCTGGTTCTGTGTGTATATGTGTTGTATTTCTGTTGTGTTTTTTGTGTTGTTGTGTGCTCATGAAGTGAAAGTTCTATATATAGTGCTGAGGCCATTCGTACGAATGATCCATGTGAATGGACTCATTCGTGCGAATGAATCAGCAGAATGGCTCATTCTTAAGAATGAATCATCAGAATGGTTCATTCGTACCAATGAATCATTCTCATGACTTTATTCTAGCGAATGAATCATTCTCATGAGCTATTCGCGCGAATGGATCATTCTCATGATCCATTCGTGCGAATGGGCCTTTCATTAGCACGATTGATCAACGTTATCGCTAATTATCAGATCGTTTAATACACAGTCGTTATATATGAGTAAACATTAAGGATAAACATGTAATTTCATTAATACATCAAATAATTACATTAATCATAGATGAAATACATATTACAAGGGATTAGGGACATATTATGCATCTACATACTCCCCTTTGGACCTAGATCCCTTCAAAATGACCTAACTAACATTAGTTGGTCTTCAACATCTCTTTTGTATGAGTTTTCCAGTTAACTCCGGCGTGTATGTCAAAAGCAAAGCATATACGTATCACTTTCACATACTGCAACACCTGGTCTATATCTGCAACTTCAAAAAACGGTTGACACTTGTATAGAGTTGTAACATCTTGTTCAAACAAGTTTGTCAGCCACAAGGGATCAAAGACCCTGATGGCCTCCCATGACCCTTCTTTACAAAGCACTATAACAGCTTCACCAGTACGCCCATCATAGTACCACCATTTGAACTGATCTGAGAAGTCCTGGATCATTTTCCTTAAACGAATCTTCTTCATGATCGTTGGAGGTTTCCACTTTAAGACAATTAGGGGCTTCTTGGTGATTGGATGAACCTTTTCCTTATGAATGTAATGTGTAGGCATTTGTGGCTTGAAGTTCACCCACTTCTTCCGGTATTCGTATTGTAATTGACGTTCAAACCATTCAGATAGACCGGAAGATTCGCTGTATAGAAGCTTTAGACGCGCCAATTGATTTACTTCAAATGCGGGCAGCGTCTTGAAGTCATGAGGGTACGTGAAATATTGTATGCCCTTCTCTCTTTTTATAGCATAGCAGCTTAAGTCGTTGAAGTATGCCCAACTGATTATACGACCATCAGACTTGTGTCCTTTGAGTCGATAAACTTTAGTGTACTTGGTTGGAGGAGAGGGCTTTGAGTTCTTCTTTAATTCGGCCATGTATTCCATCCACTTACTTTTACGTTCATTCAGCTCGTCAATGTCAATAGTGGAGGGACCGGCTTCATCTCCTTTGTTGTCGATAATGCGGTTGACCTCCTCGTCAGACTGCTGAGTGAATAAGTCTGCGAAGGAGGGAAGATCATCACCATCTACTGATGTGTACTTTGGATATTCTTGATCAGTGATGTCTTCGACTTCAACCTCATCAACGTCTTCTAGTTCGTCAGAGGAGGGATAATCAGTTGTAGGAACAGATGCCTCTTCAGTGATGACTTCGTCGGGATTCATTTGAAATAGCTCGGCAATCTGTTTATTTGACAAGCAGTGTACGATTTCCCCTTCCTCTTTGTCATAAATAACTGAATGTTGGATGATCCCTTGCATGTCAAGCACATAAGTTAACTTTGAAGGTTGTTGCTTGAGAGGCATCACATTCAAAACTATTTTCATAAATAAACAAAGAATAAACATGTGAGAATTTTAAATTTCATTGATTTAATCAAAATAAAACTGAAATTATTTACATAATAATCTAATATTTACAATAAGACAACTTAAAACACTTAAAACAAAAACTATCAACCTTCAGTGCCCTTTTGTGTATCTGATGATGGGCCTTCTGATTTGTCTGATTTTTGCTTTGTGCGTGCCTCTGCTTCTGCTGTCTTTGAAGCACTTGATGCAGCACCAGCATTGGCACCATCATCCTTATCTTTGTCATTATTGTCATCATCATCACTATCATCATCATCATCGTCATTATCATCATCATCATCGTCATCATCATCATCATCATCGTCATCATCATCACCATCATCATCACCAACATCACCATCATCACCATCATTGCGAGCACCCTCAATTCTGGGTGTCGGGTCTCTTCTGCTTTCTAAGTCTTCCAACAGCTTTTTGTTTTCCTCCTCTAGCCTTTGTATCCTCTGAGTATGTGCATCAACAGTTGTAGACAACTTTTGATTCTGGTTTGTAGCAGTGAGAAGGAGGGCTTGTTGATCATTACACCTAGTGGAAAGACTTGTGATGGCTTGGGCTTGTTCAGTATTTTGCAGAGTCAACTGACTGATCTGCGAACCCTGTTGATCAAGACGCTTTGATTGCTCTTCATTCTGAGCCAGTAAACGAAGTACCAAACTGTTTAAAGTACTGATCTGGTCGTGTAGAGAGACAGTCGGCAGTGACATTGAAGATTTAGCTCGAATAGTTGATGGCTGTGATGTAGGAGCAGTCGTGTAGATGGGAGGAGGCACAGTTTGTGTCTGAGGCATAGATGTTGACATTGGAGCCTCAGACCTGGTGGCAGTTGCTGTAGTAGCAGAGGTGCTCTCCGTCCTTCTAACAAGTTTAAACTTTTGGCGTTTGGCCATTCTCTTTCCTCTTCCTTTCTTAACTGGGGTAGATTGGGAAGAAGGAGCAGCAGATACTTATGGACAGTCAGGGACAAATCAGCATCCCTGACGTCATCATCAACCCTTGAGCTTCCTTGATCTGCTCCCCTTTTTCGTTTTGTTGCGACCAATCTTGCCCCTTGTTGACTGATTACAAATTCGTCTTCAGCGTCCTCAGAATCAGTAAACAGGACGGTGTCCAGGTTAACGTCTTCTGGGTTAGTTGGAAGGGAAGAATCGATAGCAGCAACAGTGGGGGTGGTGGCAGCGGTAGATGGAACATTAGGAGCATTGCCACCATCTCCCTGACCATCTTGGTCGTCATCATCTTGGTCGTCAGCTGGAGGTACAACAATATCCTCCCTGTCAGAATCACTGTTATCGTGACGCCATTTTCTGTTTGCTGGTGCCACATAATCTGGATTTGCCAGATGTCCAATAAGTCGTTTGTGAGGTGGCTTTGTTGGTCTTCCCCTGTAGGTCTGTACCCTGTTTAGAGTGACATCCGTCATGTGTTCTAGCTTGATCATGTTGATGTCTGACCTTGGCAGAAGAGGAAGCTGGTCATCTATTATCATTTGTAAGAATCTGGGGTACATAAGATACGCATTGTCCCCTTTTAGATAGATGTTTTCCTTAAGATGCGTGAACACCATCTCGGAAAAGTTGAACGGAATGTTCAACACCAGAGCAACGAATGCGCTCTGAATTGTTTCGCGCATGTCGTCGAAACCGCCACGACGGGAACCGAGGCAATGCAGAAGAACATGTCCAAGATACTTGTACTGCGGACAGAGGTTCGCTTTGTTTAAAACTCCCTCGGCGACATTCCCGTCGTACTTTATCCTCATGAAGCATCCGCGAACCAGATATTTATCCAGTGTCACTGGATCTTCAGGATGATCACCGAATTGACACAATCGGCGAATGTGAGCTGCCGATACAACCACATCTTGACCTGTGATCTTCCCTCGTATGACCGGTGGAGATACCTCGCAGTTAATCTCGGCAGAGGCCCAGAACTCCCTTTGATGCGACGTATATGGAGTCCGGTGATGGGATATAGCATGAGCAATCCTTGATCTTGATAAAAACTCGATCATGCCGACAAAAGGACGTGCATTCTTTGATGTAGGAATCATGTACGCACATATGTTGCTTTTTATTGAAGCCTTAAGAACAACTGGAGCTCTGTGCGCCATAACGATCAGTCTGCAAACACAAAAACATGAAGCACATCAGATCAGTACATGCAAGATTTTGGAAATATGAACTTTTGGACCATTTTCCCTTTGTACGAATGAACCCTAAGAGTTGGTTCATTCGTGCGAATGGATCATTCTGCCTATTCACTCGTGCGAATGAGTTTCATTCATATGAATGAGTATTCATTCGTGTGAATGAGTTTTCATTCGTGTGAATGAGTTCTCATTCGTGTGAATGAGTTCTCATTCGTGTGAATGAGTTCTCATTCGTGTGAATGAGTGTTCATTCGTACGAATGAACATGAAGAGTGTGTCCATTCGTATGACAGACGGGTCACGATCCAATTTGTCCAAAAATTCAATCAAGACTTGAAAAGATTTGCCGAAAAAGACACCAACACACTCGACTATGATTTTCAACCAATATTTAGCATTTTAATTGGTTTATTAAGCCACTTTTTACGTTTTTAGGTTTGGTTTTCGGTATTGAACCCTAAATCTAGTCGAATCATCCACGAATCGGTATACAATCGATGAATACTTGTGGGGTTATACCTGTAAAATGAAAACGAATGATTAGATTACAGATTTGACAAAGTTTTGATCAAAATCAGAACTTGATGAAACAGACGTGCGAATAAGGATTTCTGATTTGTGCGAATGATGCTGAGAATGCGAATGAATGGCCTTTTTATAGGATGGCCTGGTTCATTCGTACGAATGGATCATTCTGGTCAGTCCATTCGTGCGAGTTGATTCATTCTGCCACTCATTCGTACGAGAGGACCATTCTGGTCAGTCCATTCGTGTGAGTTGATTCATTCTGCCACTCATTCGTACGAGTGGACCATTCTGGTCAATCCATTCGTGTGAATGAGCTATTCTCCTCATCCATTCGTACGAGTGAGCCATTTTGCTCATCCATTCGTACGAATGGGACAATCCCCTTATGCAAATTAAACTTTTCAAGTTAAATAGGGTATCCGACCACATCGGTCTTGACAACAATTTGATTATGAAGTAATTTACATTTAATTATGAAGTGAGGGATCAATTATGAAGTTTTGGAATAGTTTATGAAGTAAAGGAACGATTTGATCAATCAGGAAGTCAAGCGGTTTTCAAATTTTGATTTTCAGACAGTCGTTCGAGTCTTATCAGATAATCTAAAATTCAGGAAAAGTAAAATCTTTTTGGATTTTTGAATATGTAATGCTGAAAATAATATCAAGAAGATATATACACGCATGTCTTAGTAAGAATGATCCTTATAAGAAATCATACAGACTTAGTGACTAATGATCTGAGACATTTTGAATTTTGTAGATACAACTATACAATGGTATTTACACATCTTTTTGTGAGAAAGATCCGAACATAGGATCAGTACTAAACTCATAGCAATCAGCAACATTGCAAATTATCTGAGCTTTAAGTACACTTAGTCAAAATGCGATCATTGATATGTTTGTCCATCTTAAATTTATGCAAACCTTTTCTCAACACTTACAAGATGATCTTGAAGGATTAAGTCCATTATCTGTGTGTCCCACACTAGTTAAGTATTGACTTGAATTACATTTCAAAACATGTTAATGTTTCAAATCAGCACAACTTACTTAACCAGTCATCATAAGTTCATGAGATCTCAGTTATTCCCTGTTACTTCTTTACTACACTTAATTTTTTTTTTTTTTTTTTTTTTTTTAGTATTCACAGTGATAGCCATCAGCTCATGGACGGCTTCAGCCAGGTATTTACAAGGCAATATGGCACGTATGCAGCTAACGATGTTTGTGTTCATCCTATCCCATGGATGGCTTCAACCAGGCTGCAACCCGGTAATATGGCACATATACGGATTCGGATTCATACTTTTATTTTATTCTTAATCGCATGGACGGCTTCAGCCAGGTATTTACAATGCAATATGGCACGTATACGACTTCGGAATCTAATTTTATAACTACTTTCTGATATCTCATTAAACCGATGATAACTGGTGTGCACAGAATGAGAAACACCTTCAGTTTCTATTGTTGATTTTTGTCAATCCTTTCACCATTATGTGACTCACAAGACAATATCTAATATGGTATAGATTGATCATCAATGGTCGAGATTCAGTAAGATAAGCCTATCAATGCATCACATGTCGACTTAGTGTGACTATTCACTATGACATTAAATGCAATGTGCTTCATACATATGGTTAGTGTGCCATCTCTTCCCAAAGGTTGGATACGATTTCTCATTTTTTAGTTTTTCAGATGTTTTTGGGTTTTAGACTGTACAAAAATGGAAAATCTTTTTTTTTTTATTTTTAAAACAAACTGTACACAAATAACTGTACACAATTTAGAAAATCTTTTTGGAGTCTCAAATAACTAGCGTCTGTGTACTATCATTTTTCTCAGCGAGAGATCATTTTCTTACTGACATTTTCTCCCCCTAAAATTTCAAAATGAAAAATCTTTTTAAGTTTTTGAGATTTTTAATAAACGCAAGAAAGAAAATATATACAGGAACGTAATTGATAAAAATGATTACTGACTCGACTCTTGGTCCGGAACAACGTCATCCTTCTTTTTCATGCCGTTTACCTCTAACAAGAATAAAAATCTTGGTTTGTCAAAGGCTTTTGTATAGAGGTCGGCCTTTTGGAAATCAGTGTTAATTTGAACCACATCAATCAGTTTCTTTTCAAAACAATCACGAATGAAGTGATATTTTATGCCGATGTGTTTGGTTTTTGAATGCTGAACCGGATTCTTAGTGATAGCTATGGCAGCAGAATTATCTACATAAATAGGAGTGTTAGAGAATTGCAAACCATAGTCCCGAAGTTGCTGTTGAATCCAGATAATCTGAGAACAGCAACTGGCAGCAGCGATGTATTCAGCTTCACTTGTAGATGTAGCCACCGAAGTCTTCTTTTTGCATTGCCATGTCACAAGATGGTTTCCAAAGAACTGACACCCTGCAGATGTAGACTTGAAGTCTGTTTTGCAACCACCATAATCAGAATCACTATATGCAGTAAGCTCAAAGTTATCATCATTAGAGTACCATAATCCAAGATCAGGAGTACCCTTCAGATAACGAAAAATCCTTTTGACAGTAATTAAGTGGGAGACTTTTGGTTTTGACTGATATCGGGCACAGAGACACGTGGCGAACATGATGTCTGGTCGAGATGCCGTGAGATTCATGAGAGATCCGATCATGGCTCGATAGAGAGTAGCATCAATATACTCCCCCTTGTCATCAGGCGAAATCCCGTGATTGATCGCCAATGGAGTACCAGCAGGTTTGGCATCAGTCATACTGAATCGGCTCAGTATGTCTCCAACATAATTTGTTTGATGAAGGAAAATCCCTGTCTCAGATTGATCTACTTGTAGCCCTAGAAAGAACTTCATCTCTCGAACTTGTCCTACATAACTCTTTCAAATTCTTTGCACAGAACATCATTCGTCGATCCGAAAATAATGTCATCCACGTATACCTGTACCATTAAAAGTTCTCCACCCTTTTCCCGAATAAACAACGTGCAGTCGATGACACCTCTTTTAAAACCATTGTTCAGAAGATGAGTGGAAAGTGTCTCGTACCACGCTCGCGGAGCTTGGTGCAATCCATACAGTGCCTTGTCCAATTTGTAGACACGGTCACGATGCATAGGATCTTCAAACCCGGGAGGTTGACTGACGTATACGACTTCACTGATTTCTCCATGAAGGAAAGCACTCTTTACATCCATTTGATAGACTTTGAACCTTTTGTAGGATGCATAAGCAAGAAAAATTCGAATTGCTTCCAGACGAGCAACCGGTGCAAACACTTCATTGTAATCTATACCTTCAATTTGCCTAAATCCCTGAACGACCAAACGAGCCTTATTTCTTATGACTATTCCTTGATCATCCCTTTTGCAACGAAGAACCCATCGAGTACCAATCTTCTTAGCTCCTTTTGGTAAATCAACTAACTTCCAAACTCCAAGCTTCTGAAATTGGAGTAGTTCTTCCTGCATTGCATTTACCCAAGATTCTTCTTTTAAAGCATCTGTTATAGACCGTGGTTTGATTTGCGAGATGAAACATGAATGTGCACAATAGTTGACCACACCAGATTCCATGATTTCTGAGTAGACTCCAGAATTGATCTGACCCCTAGTTTTAACACCAGATGTGGGATCACCAATAATGTTCTGTTGAGGATGAATTCTATCAATCCTACCCACAGGATGAGCAGGAACCTCAACAGTTTGATCAAGGTTTGTGATACTCTTTTCAATTGCCACAGAATGTGAAACATCATCACTCAATTGTACAAAATCATGGGAAGGATCTTCAATCACCTGGTCTATTTCTTGTCGAGAACCCTCATACTCTAAAGAAGAAGAAGAGTCATCATCCTGTGTGACTTGTGTGTTATTAGAGGACTCAGGAATGTTAGATGATGAGGGAGTAGGTTGCACATGTTCATCAGGTGCGTTTTGAGCATCATACATCATTTGAACAGCAACCTCCTCATCTGAACATTATGGATTAAGATTAAACGAGGCAAAAAGTTCTTCATAATCAAACATCCAAGGAAGACCTTTTCCAGCAGCAGGAGAGGTATACTTTTGAACATCAACATGGTACCATTCTTCTACATTCCCAGAGGCTTTGTTGTAAACTCTTTTATTGGGAGTGTTGTACCCTAAGAAGTAACCTTCCTCTACTTTCTCGTTAAACTTGCCATGAGCATCCTTTTTCAACATGGTACATGGAGCGCCGAACGGTTCAAGATACTGTAAGTTCGGTTTCTGTCGATGCAACAATTCAAAGCAAGTTTTATCGTGACGCTTGATAACTAGAACCTGGTTGAGCGTGTAACACGCATTAGCAATAGCTTCATTCCAGAACTGTATGGGTAAGTTTGAGTCAGCGAGCATAGTCCTTGCAGCTTCTATCAAGGTCTGATTCTTCCTCTCAGCAACACCGCTCATTTGTGGAACATATGGCGCACTGAATTCATGGTGAATACCAAGTTTTTGACAGAAAGTTTCCATAAGATGATTTTTAAATTCAGTACCATTGTCCGAACGGATCCTCCTAACCTTTAACTTATACAAAGACTCCAATTTGGTAATCAGAATCTCCACATATTCAAAAGTTTCAGATTTTTCTTTTAAGAACATCACCCAAGAATATCTTGAATACTCATCCGTCACAACCAAACAATATAAGTCTCCAGCAATACTCTTCCGGTTGATAGGACCAAACAAGTCCATGTGTAAGAGCTCTAGTGGTATAGTGATCGAATGTTGAGATTTGGGTTTATGAGATTTCTTGGTTTGTTTGCCTCTCTTGCAAGAAACACACACGTCAGGAAGATGAAAACTTTTCACAGTGACTCCTTCAACAAGATTTTTGTGCACCAAATGATTCATTTTTCTGAGACTGAGATGTCCCATTCTTTTGTGCCATAAAATAGAATCCTTCTCAATGGCTTTCGAAACAAAACATGATGATGTGGACACTGAGGATGATGCTTGTGACATGTCAAGAATATAAAGATCATTCACTCTTGGAGCCGACATAACCACCATGTCTTCTGGAATCATAAACTCCTTTTTCAAGATATAACAATGCTTGTCATCAAAAAGAACCTTGAACTCCTTATCACAGATTTGAGAAACAAAAAGTAAGTTGTTATCCAACTGTTTGACAAAGTTGACCTTCTCAAAGCTGACAGCTCCATTAGACAGTGTTCCCTGATCTGAGATAAAACCACCTTTATCGCCTGCAAATGAAACATAGCCCCCTTTGATATTTCTGACGTCGAAAAGGAGAGCTAAGTTCCCAGTCATGTGCCTGGATGCCCCACTATCAATAATCCAATTATTGCTAACAGGATTATAAAGGACAACCTGCACAATAAGGAAAATAATTAGTTTAGGTTAGGAACCCAAGCCTTTATGGTCTTGGGTTTCCCAGTCTCATCTACAACAGTACAATCCATCCACTGTCCTTGTGGACTTTTGGAACAACCATTTGACTTTGAAGTATAGTCGTCAGAAGCATCATCTGATTTTGCTTTCCACACATGTTGTTTGTGCAACGACTGTTTGTGGTAAACAGTGGATTGCTTAACAATTTGTACAGGTGTGGAACTCGAATCAGAGATCAACAAGTCATGCATCTTTTGTTTAACTTTCTTTTGATGCACTTGTTGTTGGGTAAAAGAGTTAGATTTTGACTTTAAAAACTTTTGCTTATTTTTTGGAAAATGATTAACTCTTTTACTTGGCTTCTGAAAATAAAGACAGTTGACAACAACGTGTCCTTTTGTACCGCACTCAAAACAGTATCTCCGCTCAACCAACCTCGGAGATCTGTATTGATTTTCACTTTGGTGAGTTTTTGAACCACCAGCCTTAGCTTCTTTTTGTTCAGCTGAATAGAGTGACTTGTTTGATTGAACAGACTCTCCAGCTTTAACAAAATTAACCTTTTTGATTGAGGCTTTGGTTACTTGACTCTTCTGATCAGAAGTAGTGGGATAAGATGGACTGCAATTGGTTGGTTTAATTTTAAAAACATTTTTAGAAGCAGATTTTCAAATACCAATGCTGTCATTCTGTGGAGCAGACGAGTTTTTGTGTCCCAAACCACGAGTAGGACACTCATCGTCGTCTTCATCCCACTCTTCTACCATTCCATTAACACACTGGGACTCCGAGGTCGAAGCACCATTATCGTTAACCTTTGGTTGAGAAATTTTGTCTTCGGTTGGATCAACGACAAGTGGCGTTTTGACCTTAAAGTCAATGATTGGGTTATCATCCGGTGTGTTTACCATTGTATTCAACACCGGTGGAGGACAATTTTTATACCCAAACCCAGCATTTTTCTTTCCTGGACGCCGTGAAATCATGTAATCAAGAATGTAAGCAGAATTTGAATAACTTTTCAGCTTTTGATTTAAAGTTTCATAATCACACTCGACAAGCGCCAGCTTTTTCTTTGTTTCATCAATCGTGTTTAAATAAAAAGTGATGGCATTTTGTTTGTTGATAACACAGATTTCTAATTCATGAACTTGCCTGTTTAAAAGATCAATTTTGTTTTTGAAAGCAAGTTCGTTTCCCTTTAAAACACAGTTTGCTTCAAGACAATTAGTTAAATCAGCAATTAAGTCTGTGTTGTGACTTTTAAGTGTCTCAACTTTCTTCTCAAGTTCATCACAAATTAAACACGGTTGAGATTCAGACTCACTTTCAAAACTGTCAGAATTTACCTGAATGCCTGTGGATGTTTTTACCATAAAAGCACAGCTACAGGTAGATTCAGAAGAGGAATTGTTATCATCCACATCAGCTGTCGATTGACTTGAAGAGACAACAGATGATTTATCTTCATTCTCAGCTGTGAATCCAGAACTGTTTGAAGATGTGTCGTCTGCAGCTGATGAACTTTCTGAAGCAATCTCTCTCTCAGCATCCGAATCTGATTCTTCATTGACTTCTACAGCCTTTGCCATGTAAGCTCTATCCCCTAAACTACCATCAGCTCCAAATTTAAAAGACCAATCAACAGTCTCATCTGTTTGAACAACCATAGCTTTTGTTCCACTTGAAGTGTCCTTATCTTGTGCAAGAGTAACTGGAACAAGGTTTGTTTCTGTATTTTGATTTTGTGGCTTCGGTTGGCTTTGACGGTTGTTGAAAGGGTTGCGGTTTCCAGTCTGTTTAGGCTTTTCACATTGCCTAGCAAAATGCCCTTTCTCACCACAGTTAAAACAAACAACAGCAGACAGATCAAAACCATAAGTAGTGTCTTTGTTCCCTTCGAGAGTTTTTCCTGTCCTTTTTACATAATCTCTCGCTCTTCTGACTGCACTTGCAAGAGCCCACATTATATCAATTCGATCCATTTCATCCTTATCAATCTGAGCATAGTCTTCTGCTGTCAGATGACTGTTTCCAACCTATCCAGCAACAAGACTGTCATATGAATTGATAACGGTAGACAACAGTGCCATGTGTTCCTTGGCCACTTCGATAGTAACCTTGTCGAAGTTGTCTGTTTGCAATTTAATGGGGCTTGGTGGAGGAGTACTAGCAGTATTTCCCTGCTGTGGAACCGAGCTTGATGAAACTGAAGCATGAGCTGTTGAAGACTGGCTGGCTAAAACATTTGACATTTTTTATACAAACGCAGTCTGCAAAGGAGCATTTTGTTGAGTTGATGTGGAATAGTACAATGAAGGATCCTGAGCTTGTACACCTCTCTTTAACTTCCACTTATTCATTACCTCTTGTTCTTTCAATTTCTGAAGAAATTCATTGATATCAATGGTTTCAAGAGTCTTGTTCTGTTTGAGAACCATCAAGAATGAATCCCATTTTGGTGGTAGCGCATCTGCCATGCATTGAACCTTTTCTTCTTTCGTTGTTTTGATCTCATGGGCATGCAATTCACTCATCAAGTGATAGAATCTCTCAAATAGATCATCTAAGGACTCATTCCCAATATACATGAAATTATCAAATTCCTTCTTAATGGCCTTAGCATTTATAGCTTTCAACGAAGCATTTCCTTCGTGACGTTGTTCTAAGGCAACCCACAGAGATTTTGAAGATGTAAACTGCCTGAATTGATGAAATATTTCTCTTGATATGGCCTGAGATAAGATAGCATATGCCTTCTTTTCTAAGTCATAATCTTTTCTTTGTTGTTCGCTTAAAAGGGAAGCCAAAACAGGAGTTCCATCCTCACTCAACACTTTTTGATATCCATTCTCTATCATCATCCATAAGTTTGTATCAACTCCATTAATGTGTATCTCAAACCTGTTTTTCCAGTGATGATATTCGTCCATTGTCATGAGTTTTAGAGCCTTGTTAGCATTTCCAGCTTCATTATCGATTAATAACAAGTTTTGGATTTTACTGTTCTGACTGGCAACAAAGGCTAAGTCCGACATGGTAAAAAACGAAGTGTTTCGACACAAGAAAAAAATTTAGAAGAGATTTATGCGAATGGGTCTATTCGTGCGAATGGAATGTTCTATTCGTGCAAATGGAATTTTCTATTCGTGCGAATGGAATTTTCTATTCGTGCGAATGGAATTTTCTATTCATGCAAATGGAATTTTCTATTCGGGCGAATGGAATGTTCTATTCGTGCGATTGGAAGTTTGAACAAATGAGCGGGAGACTTGATCTATTCGTGCGAATGGTAGGAGCCATTCGTGCGAATGAAGTTCATCATAGTAGCCATTCGTACGACAGAGAGCTGTTTGACTTTTTTACACCAAAAAGCACCAATGATTGATCCTTTTATCAGATCTGAAAACTGAGACGATCAGATCACTCAGAAGCAATAATCACAAGTTTTGAACGTGGCTAAACAACGATCAAGTGATCTTTATAACATTCAAGAAGCTAGAAAAAGCAAGATTAGATTTTCTATGTTGAATCTAGAGCACAATCAGGCTCTGATACCACTTTGTTGGATCGGGATCTACCTTGATCCAATGATTCAACACATTAACCGAACCAAATCGTGCGGAATCCGATTTGATTGGCAATCCAATCTATGACACGGATCGGGTCGTAAGAAACGAGCGGATTAGATGTTGAAACGAAGGTTTCTATCGACCCTTTTGGTGTAGAGAAGTTGGATACAAGACCTGGAAACTCTCAACGGACAGAGATTCGATAATACAGGTGCAGAGAGTTTGTGTGTTGTTGCTTAGTCTGGTTCTGTGTGTATATGTGTTGTATTTCTGTTGTGTTTTTTGTGTTGTTGTGTGCTCATGAAGTGAAAGTTCTATATATAGTGCTGAGGCCATTCGTACGAATGATCCATGTGAATGGACTCATTCGTGCGAATGAATCAGCAAAATGGCTCATTCTTAAGAATGAATCATCAGAATGGTTCATTCGTATGAATGAATCATTCTCATGACTTATTCTAGCGAATGAATCATTCTCATGAGCTATTCGCGCGAATGGATCATTCTCATGATCCATTCGTGCGAATGGGCCTTTCATTAGCACGATTGATCAACGTTATCGCTATTTATCAGATCGTTTAATACACAGTCGTTATATATGAGTAAACATTAAGGATAAACATGTAATTTCATTAATACATCAAATAATTACATTAATCATAGATGAAATACATATTATAAGGGATTAGGGACATATTATGCATCTACAGTAGATAGTGGATGTTCTAGGCACATGACTGGAAACATGGCTCTGCTTCAAAATGTTAAACCATTCAGAGGCGGCTATGTGGCCTTTGCCGGAGAAAAAGGCGACATCATCAGGTGTCAAGGCGTGGTTTCAAACGGTTGTGTCAGCTTTGACAATGTCAACTTCTGCGAGCAGCTGAAGCATAACCTGTTGAGTGTCTCCCAAATGTGTAATAAGGAGTACTCGGAGATGTTTGACAAGTCAGAATGCCTGATTCTCAAACCCGGTTTTTAAGTTCCGGAAGATTGGATCCTGATGAGAGCGCGAAGAACAAACGACACCTATCAGATCGATATGAGCGTGGCAACAACCACCTCATCAGTTCCTACCTGTTTACTTACTAAAGCGACAGAGCTCGACTCCATCTTGTGGCATAGGAAACTCGGACATATTTCGTATCGTAAAATGAATCATCTTGTCCGAAACGGTTTGGTAACCGGGGTTCCTAAGCTAAGGTTTACCGTTGCAGATGACTGTATGCTTTGTAAAAAGGGCAAACAGCAACGAAAGTCTCACAAGTCCAAGCTCCAAAACTTTATTGATACCCCTTTGGAGCTACTACACATGGATCTGTTTGGCCCCATAAGTATCAGGAGTATTGGAGGTAAGTCATTCTGTCTAGTAGTAACTGATGATTTCTCACGTTTTTCTTGGGTGCATTTTTTAGGTACTAAAGAAGAGACTGCTGATATTCTTCAATACTTGATCCTGAGCTTGGAATCTCTATGCACGCTGAAAGTTAGAAGGATAAGGAGTGACAACGGAACTGAGTTCAAGAATAATTTGATGGAGCTTTTCTGTCTCAAGAAAGGGATCCGTCACGAATTCAGCGCGCCGTACACGCCTCAGCAGAATGGAGTTGCTGAACGGAAGAACAGAACACTGATTGAGACTGCAAGGACTATGCTGTTGGATGCAAAGCTTCCTGTCACTTTCTGGGCAGAAGCCGTTAATACAGCTTGTCACGTCTTAAACAGAGTTCTGGTTGTGAAGAGGCACAACAAGACCTGTTACGAGTTGATCAACAATCGACTTCCCAATCTTGATTACCTAGTTCCTTTTGGTAGTCCTTGTTCCTTGTTGCTACAGTACAAAGACCGCCAGTCTAAGTTTCATGCAAAAGCGGTGGAAGGCATCTTCTTAGGATACATTGCCAACTCGCCTTGCGAGAGAGTGTACAACATAGGAACTCGTACTGTCGAGGAATGGTTTGAAGTGGATTGTAGTACACACAACATTCCACCAGAACCAACAGGTCCAGCTTAGGGTTTTGATTATGATGCGCTATTCAAGTCATTCAATCTTCCTGATTTATCTGCAGTTTTTATGAATTATTGGGTGGCGGTGACGACTCCAGCTTCTCTACTCGTGCTAATGTACCAAATATAATTCCTGATTCCAATGCTGCATCTGCATCTGGAACTCATGACAGTGATGATAGTGAAGATGTTGTTGTTGTTGGAGATGACGCTCAAGCCAATCCTAACACAACTGTAGGAAATGAAGCTCCAACTGATCCAATTAACATTAAATCTTCTGCCTCTGTAACACAGGAAATAGGGGAGTTAAGCACGAATTTAGATCCAGAAATTCAGGAACCGATTGTACCGAAGACGAGAGTGCATAGGAATCATCCAATCGACAACATTATTGGTGATCCTTATGCCGGTGTTCAGACTCGTCATCTAACCATCGCTGAGAACACCAGTCTTTACACAGAGATACTTGACACTGGTGTCATGGAAACATGTCTGCATGCTGCATTCGTGTCCCAGTTAGAGCCGAAGAATGTGAAGGAGGCTCTCACTGACAACTGCTGGATTAAGGCGATGCAAGATGAATTGTCTCAATTCCAAAAGTTGTACGTGTGGGATTCGGTTGACTTGCCAAAGGGCTTTCAACCAATTGGAACCAGATGGGTGTTCAAATGCAAGACGGATGATCGTCTTGTTGTTGTGAAGAACAAAGCAAGATTGGTTGTTCAGGTTTTTTTATCAGCAAGAGGGCTTGGATTACACTGAAGTATATGCCCCAGTTGCTAGAATTGAAGCCATTCGACTGTTCTTGGCTTATGCCACATATGTCGGCTTCAAGGTCTATCAACTTGATGTGAATAGTGCTTTCCTTTATGGTAAAGTTCATGAAGAGGTCTATGTCACTCAACCTCCCGGTTTTGAAGATCCGCATAATATCAATAAAGTGTATAAGCTCGACAAAGCACTTTATGGTCTTCATCAACCACCGCGGGCATGGTATGAGACATTATCTAAGCATTTACTATCTAATGGTTTCGACCATGGACAGATCGACTCGACTCTCTTCATTAGGAAAGCAGGAGGTGACATTCTTCTTGTACAAGTATACGTCGACGACATTATCTTTGGATCTACCAATGAAGGGATGTGTAGGGAATTCGAGCAGGTGATGAAGTCCAAATTTGAAATGAGTAATATGGATGAATTGTCGTTCTTCCTGGGTCTGCAAGTCAGTCAAAGAGAGGATGGCATTTATCTACATCAAACTAAGTATCTGCAGGACATCTTGTCAAAATACAAGATGAATGATAGCAGTACCTATGGCACACCAATCATGGTATGCATCCTGACAAAGATGGAAAGGATGTAGATAGCAGATTATACCGTGGGATGATCGGATCACTTATGTATCTCACAGCTTCAAGACCCGATATAATGTTTGCTGTGTGCTTGTGCCCAAGGTTTCAGTCTCAACCGAAGGAGTCACATATGATAGCCGTGAAGAGAATTTTCAGATACCTGAAAGGGAAACCCCGATTAGGTCTTTGGTACTCTAAACAGCAGTCATTCGACTTCAAAGCCTACACTGATTCAGATTATGGCGGTCGTAACCTTGACAGAAAGTCAACTTCTGGTGGATGTCAATTCTTAGGAGATAGACTGGTCTCCTGGCAGTGTAAGAAACAGTCAACGGTTTCTGTCTCAACTTGTGAAGTAGAATACATTGCTGCAGCGAGCGGTTGTTCTCAGATACTGTGGATTCAGCTGCAGTTGAGAGACTACGGCTTAAACTTCACTAGAACTCCTCTATTCATTGACAACAATGCCACAATGTCCATCACAAATAACCCGGTGAAACATTCCAAAACTAAACATATAGAGATTCGCCATCATTTCATCCATGATTTTGCTGAAAAGTATTTAATTGAACTTGTAAAAGTTCACATGGATGACAATCTTGCCGACCTTTTCACAAAGGCATTTGATCGATCCCGTTATGAGCATCTTGTTAACTTGATAGGAATGTTCAATCCTGAGTGAAAATTAATTTTTCTTAATTCAATTCAATTCATGGAAGTTAAACTTTATTTCTTTTAAATTTTCTGTATAGTTCTTTTAAGTTTCAAAATATTTTACAAAAACAAAAATAGAAAATGGAGAAAATTTCAAAGTTAACTTGAGAAAAGAGGAAATGATAGTACATCAGAAATGATCTAAACCTCACAGACTGCTCATATGGGAAATGATTGCATCATGCTTACTTTATTGTTTAAATTATTGTGTTTTTAATCTGCTTATTTACAAGTAATTTAAATTGCTAGTAGGCTGTATGCGTCTTTGAATCACTAGTGGTGTGGAAACTAAATCTAAATTACAACTGTGATTTGAACCCATGTTTGCAAGTGTGTGTGCGTAAAAGAATATAAAAGATCATTATCAGATATAAGATGTTAGATTTTGGCAATAATTTTCTTTTGAGGTCAGTTTCGGGTTATGTTGTTAGCACAATTAATGCGGTTCATCTCACTGCCCATACTCACAAGTATGCAAGGAGAGATTGAATCAAGACATGTCTCTACACTAACCGTTGAGCATGTATTCACCCTTGAATCACTCCTGATTCATTGAAATCAAATCCAGATAAAAGTTGGATCCCCTTACCTTAAAACTCAAACACCATATATATTATCCTGAATCATCATACCGATATTTAATGACGAAAATCAAATGAAACCAAGACAATGAATCACTCGATTCTGAATCTTATGATTCCTGATAATCCTTATGGACTCTGCTTGATTTTTCTTGTGCTAACAGATATAACTTCATTCTGAAAATTTAGAAAATCATTGGGAAAATCTTAGATGCCATTTACATTAGTATAGCATATCAGTGGGGTACACGTTGTATATCTTATAAATAATACCTTAATACACAAGAATGTGATACAAAGATGCTTAGAGTTTCAAATCTTATAATATTGTCAACTTGAATTACTTGTTTATGTGTTTATTACGTATGAATAAATAGTAATCCATGACATGATCCCATATTATTTGATGCTTATATTGTATCGTTTTTGCTAAAAGATAGCCTGATATGATCCTCTACTCGTGTCTTTTATCAAAAATAGTTTGTGTGAATTCTTGTATATTTTATTAGAAAAGATCAAAAAGATTTTAAGTTTATGTATAGTTCAATTTTATTCAGAAAAACCAAAAATATTTGTGTTTAACCTTCCTGAATTGTATTTGAATCCTCCTGATTGAATATTTTTATCTTGTTCGTTATTTGACTTGAAATACTTCATAAATTCTGAGTTTAAAATTTGCGCACTTAAGGGTTGTGCGTACTTGTCAAGTTCGCACGAAGTAAGCCTTGCGTATTTAACAAGTACGCAAGAGTTAAAGCTTGCGCACTTGTAAGTACGCAAGAGTTAACTCGTGCGCACTTAACAAGTACGCACGACTGAATAGTGAAGGGTATAAAAGTGACACTTTGAAAATTTTCTCAGTTTCATGCTTTCAAACGAAAAAAAAAACTTTTCCCTCTGTAAATTTCACTCAAAATCAAAATGTTCCTAAACCATCTTTTCATCCCGTCTATAGTTTCATCATCACATTTCATCGATTTGGTGAGAATCTAGGCTAAATCCATCCGTGAAATCTTGACTTTGGACCGATTCAGTGACTTAGAAAATCTAGGTTCAATCCGTGATTTTCAGGGCAAATTGTGGGTTGTTTGGGTAAATTATTTTCATTAAAACTTGATTAGAAACAATAATCGACCCTTAATCGTCCTTTTTAGTCTTTGATTTTGACTTTGGGCTTGAATTCGAACCGTCAGTGGTGTCGTTCGACAGTTAGGTCAAAATCGGTCAAGGTTAGCAGTGTCTTGGTGTAAGTATTGGTCCCATAGGCTCGAATCGTTGATTCCGACCTAGTGGTGACCCAATACACACAAATTTTTGAACATTTGTTGGATTTCAAACTTCTGAAATTTTTACCAAGTGCGTTTCCTGCACACTTAACAAGTACGCAAGAAGCACTTCATGCGTACTTGTTAAGTACGCAAGAGGAAACTCCTGCATACTTGCTAAGTATGCAGGACCAACACTTGGCAAAAATTCCTAAGTCTGAAATCCTGTTCAAAGAGTAACTGCTATATTGAGTCATGTCTATCCGTTTCCAATGATACGTGTTGTTCTTATTATGTTTTCTGTGTGTTTTTGCAGATCATGGCTCGGGCGTGTACTAACGAATTCAACCTGTTAGCAAACACTCAACCCTAATGGAAAGGGGCAGCATTGCAATATAGGGAGATAGTTGATTTCTTGAACCGCTCCAGAATCAGCTATGCTATCTCGGCTGACCCGACCGTGTCAAGACCTTATTTGGAACAATTCTGGGAGACAGCGAAACACGACTGCACGGTATCCCCCAATGTCATAAGGGCTACCGTTGCTGGTCAGGCTATCGCTTTTTCTGAAGACACCATAAGAAGGGTCCTGCAGTTCAGAGACCTTGCTACCGACCCGACAGCCTATCCAGACTACTATGTGGATGGGTGTTGGAGGCAAAGAATGGGATACGTCGGAGCGAGGGACTATGCTTCTTACAAAAAAGATGTGGATATTAGACCAATGGCGGTATTTCACCCATGTCATGATCGTGTGCATCACGTCAAGGAAAGCTGGTAAAGATGCCATGGGTCATGACCTTGCAGCAGCCATGGTGGGCTTGTCTCTTAATAGGGGCTACAACTTCTCGCGCTACATCTTCAAAGCAATCAATGACCAGATCAACACAGCGGAGAAGTTTAGATTCTTATTGTACCCTAGGTTTGTGCAACTCTTGATTGATGACGCGTTGCCAAACCTTCCTGCTATAGGGGAGAGACTGCAAGTCAAGCGGGTGGACAAAAGAGTATTTGCCCAATTCTTAAAGCCAGACAGTGTAGAACCAACCCCTGTGCATACAGAACTCTTTGGCCACCTAATCAATGAAGCATATGTGGCACCTGATGACTGGAACTGGTATAGCCACAACTATGAGCCTGAACATAGTGAACACTCTGATGAGCAACAACAGAAGGAAATGGAGAGTGATAATGGATCGTCTGAGGATAGAGACGACGAAGGAGGTGATGGTGGTGCTGAGGAATCCGATTCAGAAGCAACAGAATCATATTCTTCTGATTTCGATGACGCACCATCGCAGGTACACCCACGGAGAACGGCTAAGGTAACCCTACCTGAGTCGTCCTCCAAAAGGAAGCGACAAAGCTCAAACAATGAATATGAGCCAAATTCTGACTCTGATGTTGCTGTACAAAGACAAATAAGGGAAAGCATTCATAAGAACAAGGGTGATAGGCAACAGGTTGCTATCCCCAGTGTGGTAGAGGTACCGATTGTGCAGCAAGTACATGTTTCAGCTGCCAGTTCGGATTCAGCCTCTACCCCACCTACACAGCAGTTAAATAGAAGGAGGAGAAGGCCACAAGTTCAAGCTGTCGTGGCAGTCACGGCAGTCACAGAGGAGGTTCCTGTGACGGTGATCCTCCCTACTACATTCGTCCAGGTGGCGGTGACTACTCCAATTGTCACGGAGTCTGTCACCATCACCCCTACCATTACCCCAACAACTCTCGTCACATCTTCCATCCCAACCACCACCACTGAGCCTCTCAGTCAACCCTTCAATTATTGAGATTTCACGCAAGGGTTTGACTTTGATACCATATTCTCTTCCCCTATTCACACTGCTGAAGCGTCCTCATCCAGACATCCTGATCCGAATGATGCTAGGATAGATGTTCTGGAAACCCAAGTTGCCGGATTACTGAAGACCATTCAGAAATCGAAGGAGGAGTCTGATGCTCAACAAGCACAGATCAATTCTTTGATAGATGAAGTTACAATCCTTCGTAGCCAGAGAACAGGTACTGAGCAACGACTGAAAAACGTCCTGGCCCAGAATGAACTACTAATAAAGACAAATGAAATGCTGCTGGGTCATGGGTCGTCCATGGAGCTCAAGTTTGACGCTCAAAGGAAGGAGCATGAGCTGATGGTCAAGCTGATTGCTGATCTGACCAAGAAGCTTGATGTTCAGGGGGAGAAGGACAAAGAGAAAGAGAAGGAGAAGAGGACTACTGGTGATGAGGCGTGTCATCCGGTCGACTTGACTAAGGAAGATGACAAGGACAAGGATCCTGAAGCCGGTCCTAGTGGAGGTGAGCACCAAGCTTTAGCAATCGTGCCCATCTCTGTTGTTCTAATGGCTCAGGGGGAGTCGACTCATCAAGAGGGTGGTGATAAAGGAAAGTCAGTGGCTGAAGTACTTAAGGACTTATCTGATGATGAGATCCTATATCTAGAGCCTGACTATTCAAAAGAAGCACAGATCGATGCTCTCTTCAATCTAGAAGAAGGAGAGATCGAATCTGGTGACGATTGGGATGTTGATGACGAAGATGTTGTGATCGAAATTCCCAAGGGTGACGGGGAAGGAGAGTACGAGCTAGAAGATGGAGAGATCCTTGAATTTCTATCCTTCGACGCTCCGCTCGACACAGGTTCAGTCGAGCAGGCTAGTAATGTAGAAGCCTCGACTGAAGCTTCCCCAGTTGACCCTGAACCTGTTGACCCAGAGGCACCGAAAGAAACAGACATGCCTTCTACTTAATCAAAGGGTCCAGCTCCGGTGTGGCAAAAGACGTCTATCATAGACAAGCACGGAGCAACAGGGATGGTATTGGCTGTAAGGTTCGAGGAGGACAAGCAGCTGTTAACCATCAAAAGATCTGGCGGGGTTCAATACTTGAAACCCACCAGTGAAGCGTTCAGCTCCTTGCCCAAATACGACCTGGTGAACCTAGCAAACCGAGAGCTGCTTGGTCATTCCAATCATGCAGTGGCGATGGGTTTGTGGGTGGTTCTGCAGCGAGAAGCAAGATCAGGGAAGTTCAAGATGTTCAAGCCTCAAGTGCCCAAGAGAGTCAAGGATAAGCATGTTGTACATCCTGTGGCTAAGAAGCACTTAAAGAAATTGGTATACAAGCCAGTGCGATGTGAAACTAAGATTCCCCTGAGCAAGTTATCTCAGGATATTCTTGGTGACATGTGGTACTGGTACGTAGATCCAAAGATGGGCAAGGCTGTGATCATGGGAAAGGGACGTTCCGAGAGTGGGAACTTAGTGCCAAAAGAACTGAGCAGAATATTTGATGAAGTCTGCTTCATCAACTTTTCTGTGAAAGATCTGGAGGTACTAGCATAACACTATTGCGTCTACACGGACGAATGGACAAAGCTCCTTGCTTCTAAATATGACAAGGTGATTAAGTTCTGCCTTGATTACAAGAAGAAGATGGAAGCTGAAGACTGAAGATTGAAGACTGAAGATGATGAAGATCCCGAGCTTTGTCAAGGGGGATTTTGTTGAAACACTTTCCTGTGACAACACTCTGGATAGAGTCTTAGTTTGTATTTTCATGTCTGTAATTGTCTTTGTATGTAAGAGTCTTTATGTATTAGTTTATCGAGTTGTATTTACTTTTACATATTGAATGTTGCATTTCTTTCTAAGTGTTTTGCGCACTTACATGTGCGCAGGAGAAAGCTCCTGCGTACTTAGCAAGTATGCAAGAATACCTTTGCGTACTTGTTAAGAACGCAAGAGAATTTTGCCCTGCGCACTTGCTAAGTACGCAGGCATCAGGTCAGGTATAAGTAGGATAGGTTGAAAGAAGTTAAGTACGCAGGCTTTAGTGCAAATACGCAGATTGTAAACCAAGTGCTTTTCTCTGTAACCTTCAAGTGTTTATAATACAAAGAACGTTTAAAGTGTTTTCTCTTGTCGGTTTACTTTGTTTAGCTAGACTCTCCACCTAGTCACGGGCATTCCGCACCCGGTCTGACTAGTAGGCCCACTTGCATGTGACGATCCGCCACACCCGAGGGACCTACAATTGCCCTAGCGGGTGGATTGGTTAAAGCTTGATGTTGGTGTGGGTGAGACCCGGGTTCGAATCCCACCAACAGTTTTATTTATTTTAGCCACTTTTTGAGATATATTTTTATATAAAATCAATACCTATATTATTATTATATTAGATTAATGTATTTTGAACCGAAAAACTACCCGTAGCCTCGGGTTTTGGATTTTAACGCATCTTTATTATTGTTCGCAATATTATAATAATATATTATATTATTATTAAACCCGTGTCTCCAAATAAAATAATATATTTCAATTCGTGACCCAGGTTAAAATATTTGTTATTTAAATATCGTTTCACTACGTTTGTAAATATGGGGAGACGTTTCAAATGTATAAATAATATATTTATTTATTATACGCGTATATGTCCTTGAATAAAATAATAGACTTATTATTTTTGTCACGCAATTGTTATTGTGATACTTTGTTAAATCTAAAAATAATATATATATATATTATATTATTTTCTTAGGTCATTATTTAATGACGAAGACGCTCGAGTATATTTATTATTTGTCATTCGTCACAAATCATAATTATCTTAATTAGTTAATTTAAGAATCCTTTATTCTCGTGGACACGTTCGTCTACTCATGCATTAGAGCGTTTCTTTTAGGACGTTCCTCATTCCCTGTCGTCGTCACATATCCCATTTTATTCCTAATAACTATGTTGTAATTCTAGGGCATCCGTGAGCCGTGTCGGGCTAACGCTTGAGAATTCAATCTCATTCTTGTGTGATTACTTCCTACGCAAATCATGTTAGTTTTCACGGCCCCTTTTTACTGTTTTAACTTGGGGGAGAAAGCATGTCACAACTATTTTTGAGATTATTATAATTCATATGTTATCAATGTTAAAGCTAAGCGTAACACGCTATCACTGAAAGTCCTCAACACATATCGAACCGTTAATATGGATCTTAGCGAGGTAATGTTTAGTAGTACTACTGGGTTTGACAAATCCCACCTGCGTTAGTCGCGCTAACTCGACTAGAGGTCGAACGGGTGAAATGTTAGCCTACTCACATCGCCGGGGTTGATAGACCTGGCAGGAGGCAAATAAACAAACAGTCTGTTTCGGTTGCGAGCGCTTAAGTTAAACATGAACATAGGTTAGCTACCTATAGATACATATTGAATGATCAATAATCTGGTAAATGTTTATTTATATACTAAAACCTGTGAACTCACAAACCTCGTGTTATCTTTTATTACATGTTTTCTCAGGTCGCTAAGATAAGACACATGTGCACATATAGGACATGCATGGGATTCTTCTATTGATTGATGCTTTATTAAATCGTTGGACTTTGTTTTGAATTATGTTTGGTTTGGACTTTTGGACTTCTTGGACGCGTGTGTTTTGCGCATTTACTTTTCTTTACGCTTCCGCATTAAACTCTGATTAATATGATATTTTCATTTGAGTCCTATGTAGAGTTGTTAGGACATAGATTTGTAATGACAAAAGCTTGTAATAGTTAGATTTTATGTCTTTATGTTTTTGTTATGTAAATGTCTAAAGTTACTAAGTGTTTTTATAAGTGAGCCTAGAGGCGAACTTGTTAAGTTCGCCTGGTCTATCAGAGGCGAACTTAATAAGTTCGCTTAGGTCTAACTGAGGCGAACTTGTTAAGTTCGCTTAAATTGTTAGAAGCGAACTTAATAAGTTCGCTTATATCAGAACTTGTGTTTATAAATATAGAGTTTACAGTCTGTTCAATAGAGCATAGCAGAACAGAGAGAAGCAGAAGTGATTATCTTGTAAACTCTATGAAATTTGGAATATAACGAGAAGTTTATTTATGCGTGTTGTTTCAATTGTCTGTTAGTATACAAATGTTAACATGAAGTATTCCGCACTTCGTGTTATAGCAACGTCATATTACGAGTCCGATCAGTAGTTGAGTTACCTGGACCTACAAGTGGTATAAGAGATTATGCTCGTGAATTAAGTACGATTCTTGGTGATTAGTGACGGTTTTGTGTACAATTCGACAAGAAATTCAACATTTTTGAAATTTCTGCATCAATGGAGTTTTTCAAGTTCTTGATGATCGTTTCTCTGCTGAATTTGTGTTTTTGGAAGTGATTTTGACGAAATTAGTCCGATAGAAGTGTTCTATTTGATAAAATTCATAATCCTACGGTGCAATTTCCTTAAATTCCATCAATTCGCTGAGAAATCATGATTTTTGAAGTTCTTGGTTCGTGTTTGGGTATAGATTCCTCTGAGTCTGTTACAGCAGTTTAAGCGAACTTGCTAGTTCCTGTGCAAGCGAACTTAGCAAGCGAACTTATTAAGTTCGCTTCTCACATTTTAAGCAAACTTAATTAGTAAGCGAACTTACTGGATTTCCTCCTTAAGCGAACTTGTCTTGTTCGCTTGATCTTAAGTTCGCTTGGTACTAACTAAAGCGAACTTATTATCTTCGCCTAAGGGGTGTTCAGCTTCAACACTTGGAAATTTTTTCAGAAATTATTTTTTTAAAAATGGCAAATATGGTGCAAGTGACAAACATGTTCAATTACGACAATGAGATCGGTACATCTCAAAAACCTCCGAAGTTGTTGAATCTAGCTGATTATTCAAATTGGAAAGATCGGTTTGACCAGTTTGTATCTTTTACCGATACTAGTTTGTGGATTCCGATTTTGGAAGGATATACGCATCCTACTTATTCATGGATGGGAAAGGATGATGTTCCGAAGCCAGTGTCAGCATTAACTACTGAAGAGAAGTTGTTATTTGATAGAGAAAAGAAAGTAATGGCTAGTATTTCTATGTCTCTTCCGAAGGAAATATATCACAGTTTTAAACAGTTCAAGTCTTCTCAACAACTGTGGGAAGCATTACAGAAAAGGTGTGAAGGGAGTTTGGATGCGAGGAAGAGTAGAAAGGAGTTACTAAAGAAGCAGTTCCTAGTCTTTAAACATTTTCAAAATGAATCTTTGGATGATCTTGCTACAAGATTCTATCATCTTCTTAGTGAACTGGCTAGTGCATCTGTGGTATATGAGACTGAGGAAATCAATGATAAATTCTTGGAGGCTTTACCATCAAAGTTTGATGTGTATACGGTTTTGATTAAAGAAAATGTTAAGTACAAAACCATGTCTCTTGAAGAAGTCCTAGGGAAGATTCAGTAACATGACATGAATATGAAGAAGAAAGAGACTAATATGGAGCATATCCAGGATCCCTCAATGTATTTTGCCAAATCTGCTGGTAAATCTGATACTGGAGTGGCATTCTTTTCTGGTGATGCTCAAGAGTCTTAAAATGATCAGTGTTCTGGAGTTCCAATTTATTCTGGTCATTCAAGCCATTCTGGATTTTCTGCTACTACAGCTTCAACATCATCTGGATCTCATGTGAATCAGAAAGTTGCTGATGATTATCTTGCTATGTTTTCTTCATTCATGGCATCATATGAAAATTTCATTGGAGGTAAAATACATGATCCTGAGGTTATAGAAGAAGATTTCAGATAGATTGACCATGTTGATCTGGATGAAATGAATATCCAATGGAATATGGCCATGTTAATGCGACAAGCTAAAGATTTCTTGAAGAGAACTGGCAGAAAATATATTGGTTCAAATAGTCGATCGCGTATGGGTTTTGATAAGAGCAAAGTTAGGTGTTACAACTGCCAAGAGGATGGTCACTTTGCTAAGGGGTGTGTGAAGCCAAAGGTAGAATTTGATTCTCAAAAGAAGCAGTCTAACTTTCAGCATAATAGGAATCAGTCACATGGTTCATCTGGTAATCAAAATCATGGTCCTTCTGGTAATACAAATCATGCATCTGCATCATCAGCTTTGGTTTCTCAAAACGATGAAAACTATGATTGGGGCATTCATCTGGAAGATTTGGTGGGTGCTGTGAGTCAGGCTTTTGTTGTAGAAATTCATTCAGAAAAACCAGAGGAGTCTACTGATGATGAAAGTTCAAGTGATGATTCGTGTGATGGTGATAGTGTTTCAAGTGTTGATGATGAGGAAGAACAAGGGCAAAGTATTGATTCTGATGATGCGTCAGGGGTTGCTGAGGAAGAAATTGTTCTTACAGAAAATGCTTCAGTTGGTGATGATTCAGAGAATATTCCAGTTGCCAAAGTATTTATGGCAGACATGTCTGATCCGTCTAAGGTAAAAGACTCTGTTTGTCATATATACTGTTCTAATTGCATTTTTGTTAAAGATAAACTGCAAAAAGTCATGGATGATAACACAAACTTGATTTGTGACATGAAATCAATGCATTCAGTTAATCAGAAACTGAAAGATAATGATAAGCTGTGCATTGATAGAATTGAGTCTTTGAAAAGAGACTTAAATTCTCTTGGGTTAAAATACAAAGAGCAGGGTTATCATCTAGATATGGCTTATGCTGAAATCGAAAAACGAAATGAAGTTGTTGCCCAAAAGAACAAGGAGATTTCTGATAAAGAATCTGAGGTGATAAAATTACATAGAAAACTGGAACAGTTTGAGAATTCATCTGTAGTTTTGGATTATTTCAATGCTAATGCTGATCCCACAAAAAGGGTTGCTGGAATTGGGTTTGTTCCTCCACCGTTCAATGCAAATTATGTGGTTGAGCCTGAAATCATTCATGAAGAGGAAATTGATCCCAAGATAGTATTAAAAGTGAATCCAGTGACGGGTGAAGACATGGTGTATGATTATGATACAGAGGATGAGGTGTTTGATGATTCAAAGGTTGAAGGCATTCCGAAAGAAGTGAAAATTGATGAACCAAAGGTTGTGAAGAATGTTACTCGGGATAGATGCATTTTGACTGAACTTGAAGAGGTGAAAGTGGTTCCAACTAAACTTTCTCCAATCTTACAGTCAAGTGGGTTTGTTGCAGCTGGTTATCAAAAAGTAAATTCTTCAAAGGTGCCAAAACAGACTTATGTTCCAAAGAAGCCAATAAATTGTTCCGGGCATTCCTCCAAAGCTTATTCTTCTGATGGTTCTTCAAATTCAAAGAAAACATCTTATTTCAGAAGTTATCAAGAAAGAAGAGTGAGTTTTCATTGCAATGAGGCTGGTCATATTTTGATTAATTGTCCATACAAGAACCAGGGTAAAATGAAGACTGTTCCTTCATAACCGAAAGTGGTGAAGATTCTGAAAAGAAAAGATGAGGGAAAGTCGTCTTCTAGTTTGGAGAAAAATATGCCTGGTCGATCTTTTGTTAAATCCCCTGGATTTAAACAACAGAATACATTGAATGCTAAATCCTTTGTATGCAAAGAGAAACTTGAGATTCCAACAGTTGGGATTTCAAAAGATTCTTTTCAGAAGGTTAAATTGTCTAGACCTCAAAGAAGAACAAGAAACAGAAAATTAAAGAAAATTTTGGAAACTTCTGAATCTGACAATAATATATCAAATAATGTTTTTCAAAATAATAAAAATGGTTCTTCTTTGAAAAGGTCTGATTGTCAAACTTCTGTTCCAAAAGTAAATGATAAAATTGATTGTAATTTACAAGAAGTTGTTAATTTTGATCAATCCGGACGACCCAAGACCACGATGGCTTGGGTTCCACTTTCTAACTAATTCTCGTTGTTTATGTAGGGACAACCAAGGAGGACTATCAACAATACATGGTATGTGGATAGTGGTTGCTCTCGACATATGACAGGGAATGTTAGATTGCTTGAGGATGTAAAACAAATTGATGGTGGTTATGTCGCTTTTGCGGGTAATAAAGGCAGGTACATAACTGGCCAGGGAACGTTAAAGAATGACAAAGTCAAATTTGAAAAGGTGAATTATGTTGAGCAGCTGGAACACAATCTTTTAAGCGTATCACAAGTCTGTGACAAGAAGTTTTCGTTCCATTTCAACGATCATGAATGCTATATTCTGAAACCGGGTTTTGTGATTCCTGATGAATGGATTCTGATGAAGGCTCCGAGGAGAAATGACACGTATGTCCTTGACATGAGTGTCGCCAATACAACGGATTCAATTCCAACATGTTTACTCTCCAAGGCGTCGGAATCTGATTCAATATTGTTGCACAGGAAGTTAGCTCACATTAACTACAGGAAGATGAATTACATTGTTAGGAATGATCTTGTGCTTGGGATTCCGAAAATGAAATTCTCAGTTCCTGATGATTGTATTCCGTGCAAGAAAGGGAAGCAAAGAAAGAAATCTCACAAATCTAAATCGACGAATTCTATCGTAACTCCTTTGGAGTTGCTGCATATGGATTATTTCGGTCCTATCAGTATTAGGAGCATTGGTGGAAAATCATACTGTTTGGTAGTAACTGATGATTACTCCAGATTTTCATGGGTTAAGTTTCTTTCCTCTAAAGCTGAAACCACTGAGTTGGTGCAATACTTAATCCTGGGTTTGGAGAATTTATTCAATCTGAAAGTCAGAAGAATCAGGAGTGACAATGGCAGCGAATTTAAGAATAGCAAAATGGGATTATTCTGTCTACAAAAAGGAATTCATCATGAATTCAGTACGCCATATGTTCCTCAACAAAACGGTGTCGCTGAACGAAAGAACAGGACGTTTGTCGAAACAGCTCGCACGATGCTTGCAGATTCTAAGCTTCCAGTCACCTTTTGGGCTGAAGCTGTGAATACTGCGTGTCATGTTTTGAACAGGGTCTTGACCGTCAAGCGACATAACAAGACTTGCTATGAATTGCTAAATAATCGAAAGCCGAATTTGGAATATTTACTACCTTTTGGTAATCCGTGTACCCTACTGAAGGTTCGAGATGTCCCAACAAAATTCAGTGCAAAGGCTATTGAAGGGATTTTTCTAGGGTATGTAGCTAATTCGACAACCAAGAGGGTTTATAACAAAGAGACACGCCAAGTTGAAGAATGATTCCATATTGACTGTTCAAATCGGTCTTTACCACAAATGGCGATTGGTCCGGATAGGGCATTTGATTATGAAAACTTATTCAAGTCTTTTCATTTACCTTCTGAAATTTCTGATGAAGATGCTGCTGTTCTTTCTGATTCGTGTCAGGATGCACAGCACAATGGATTTCTACCAAATGTGGTTCCAAATTCATCGATTCCATCTACTTTTGCTCCCGATCCTAATGTTGCTTCTTGTTCAGGTCCACAAGATTCAGAGAGTGAGGAGGATAATGCTATTTTTCAAGATTCTTCTGCTGATCCGTTGTTGGGTGATGATCCATTACCTTCGACACAGGCTCAGGGGGAGATTCCTACAAATTTAGACTCAGAAATTCCAATTACTCAAGATTATTCTTATCAATCTGAATCTACTCAAGTTGAAGTGTTGCCGGTTCCTGAGGTCGCATCCATCAAGGAACACAAAGATCATCCAGTGACAAATATAATTGGAAATTTACAGGATGGAGTGAAAACACGTTCTCTTGTTGACAATACTTGTTTGTATACTTGCATTAAAGATTCTGGTGTTCTTGATGATTGCTCACATTCATGCTTTATTTCGCAGGTTGAACCCAAGAATGTTGAGATGGCTTTAAATGACAATAACTGGATAGAGGCTATGCAGGAAGAACTTGCTCAATTTGACAAACTTAAGGTTTGGAATCTTGTTGATCTTCCGAAGGGTGCGTATCCGATAGGAACAAAATGGGGGTTTAAATGTAATAAAGACGATCGAGGTGTCGTGGTACGTAATAAGGCAAGATTAGTTGTCCAGGGCTTCAATCAACAAGATGGAATTGATTACATCGAGGTTTATGAACCGGTTGCACGACTTGAAGCTATAAGGCTGTTTCTAGCTTTTGCTTCTTTTAAAGGTTTTAAGGTGTTTCAATTAGACGTCAAGAGTGCATTTTTATATGGAAAGGTCAAGGAGGAAGTCTATGTGTGTCAGCCGCCGGGGTTTGAAGATCCACTGAATCCGAACATGGTTTTCAAGCTTGATAAGGCCCTCTATGGTCTTCATCAGGCTCCTCGTGCGTGGGATGAGACTTTATCCACACATCTTTTGGCGAATGACTTTGTTCGTGGAAAGATAGACTCGACCTTATTCATAAAGAAATCAGGGTGAGATTACCTACTGGTGCAGATTTATGTGGATGATATTATTTTTGGCTCGACAAATGAAGGGTTATGCAAAGACTTTGAGGGTGTAATGAAGTCGAAATTTGAAATGTCTGCTATGGGAGAGTTATCGTTTTTCTTAGGTTTACAAGTAAATCAAAAGGAAGATGGTTTCTTTATTCATCAGTCCAAGTATGTCAAAGACATCTTGAGCTGGTTCAAGATGGAGGACTGTACCTCATACGATACTCAAATTCCGGTCAATCATAAGTTGAATTCTGACCCGGAAGGAAAAGATGTGGATTGTCGACTTACAGAGCTATGATTGGATCCCTCATGTACTTAACCGCTTCAAGGCCGGATATAATGTTCGCCGTGTGTATCTGTTCCAGATTTCAGGCAAAGCCAGAAGAATCTCACTTAATTGCTGTGAAAAGAATCTTTTGGTATTTAAAAGGAAAACAACGTTTAGGGCTATGGTATCCTCATGGTTCTAACTTTGATTTCAATGCTTATACTGATTCTGATTTTGGTGGTTGTTGTCTGGACAGGAAATCTACAACAGGTGGTTGCCAGTTCTTAGGTAATCGACTTGTATCCTGGCAATGCAAAAAGCAAACCACAGTCTCGATTTCAACATGCGAAGCAGAATACATCGCTGCTGTAAGTTGTTGTTCACAGATCCTGTGGATACAACAGTAATTGAGAGATTACGGTTTGAATTTCAAGAGGGAGTTTGTAGAAGCATGTTTTAGTAACGATAGATTAAATTCTATGTATCGGTGTACTAGGCTAGTATGCAGTGCTTTGCCTTGCGTACTTGTCAAGTACGCATGACCAAACCCTGCGTACTTAGACAAGTACGCAGGTAATGTTCCTTCCCCTATAAATAGAAGACTTGTCTTCATTTGTAGGTGGGACTCTGGAACTAGGTCGAGAGGTGTCCGGGTCGGGAAAAGCTCTCCCGACCCCTGGACCGTGACCTTAGATGAGAGATGTGTGGAGTCTCAAACTCTCTATCCTATGGGAGCTTATTAGTTTGATGCATGTTATTGGAAACTCAAACTCTCTATCATATGCCAGCTGATTTGGAGTTGTCTTAGTCTACTATTGTTACCTGGTTAGGAAGACATTGTCAGACTCAGAGTTCTAATTCAGGGTGGAGCAACCTACTGCTATGAGGATGAACTACAATGAGTTGTGTTGGGTTAGTTGGTTCCTATTGAAGCACTTGGTTTGGTCTACAATGGAAGCTACAGTTATGAGGGAGTCGTGTGTATCACTCAGCAACTGAAGACTGAAATTTGAAGATTTGAAGATCTCAAGTGGAATGCCAGAAGATCAAGTCTCTCCAGAAGAGACGTGATGTCATTAGTTTAGAGGGAGTCTGTTAGGACATTCTTTGTAAACTGATGATTATCAGTGTTAGTGATAGATAAAATTTGATGCTATAGTTAAGAGGGAGTTTGCAGAAGCATGTTTTAGTAACTATAGATTAAATTCTATGTATCGGTGTACTAGGCTAGTATGTAGTGCTTTGCCTTGCGTACTTGTCAAGTACGCATGACCAAACCCTGCGTACTTAGACAAGTACGCAGGTAATGTTCCTTCCCCTATAAATAGAAGACTTGTCTTCATTTGTAGGTGGGACTCTGGAACTAGGTCGAGAGGTGTCCGGGTCGGGAAGAGCTCTCCCGACCCCTGGACCGTGAGCTTAGATGAGAGATGTGTGCTCCTTCGGTATGAAGTCTATAATACGGGATGACTTCGTTGTTATGGATTACGTGTCGTTTCATTATCTTTTGTCTTTGTTCGTGTTTTCTCTGTCTTGTTTCTTGGTTCCCACACAAATCACAGAACAGTTACGTGTAAATCCGCTGCGTGACGAGGCTCACGGGACCTACAGAAATGTTCCATCACCCTACTTTGGTTCTACTTCCTCATCCTCTACTTTGCCAAGCTTGCCATGCACCATGGAACAAGATTTTGCAGCTTTTGTGTTTATCATAACTAAGGACTTAAAGGAGATGAAGGGGTCCACTGATGAGATACCCGACATTCTAGAACAAGAGCCACAAATGGAAGAAAACAAGGAGCAAATAGAGCATCTGACCGCTAAACTAGCAGTAACGGATTAGGTCCATAACCTTTTGGTGGATTGGGTTACACATTTGGAGACAAGGGTGGACACCTCAGACCATGATGTAGGAGGGATTCTGGAGAGAGTGACTCTTCTTGAAGCCCAACTACAAGTAGCAGACCATGCTGCTGAAGGACTTCGGGAGAGAGAGGCCCACTTAGAAGCCCAACTACAAGCAGCCCTATTTCCAGAGGGCATTCCACTTTCGGACGACGAAGAGGAGCCCTTCGAGGAGTAGCCCTTCGAGGATGAGCCCTTAGAGGAGGAGCCACCCGAGGAGGAACCGGTGGAGATCGACGATGCACAATCATACGTTTCTTCTGATGACGAGGATGCTTGATGATCCATCTATTCTATCTTTCCTTTTTCATTCATGCTTCGTTTATGTTATTTCTCTTTTCAAACCTAGATGGGTAAGGTTGTTCCCATTCAATAAAAGCATGAGAAGTTTAATGTTTGAGTTATTTATTTTGTAGCCTTACAATTTATTTAATTTTCAAAATGTTAGATGTTGTATTTCCTTACTTGTACATAAATAATGTTTAATATGCGATATATTTCTCATTGTTTTGTATTTGTGAATGTGAAGAATCATGTCGGGAAGAGGACGTGGACGTCGTGCTGGTGGCCGAGGTACCATCAACATGACAGCAACCGAGCTGGCGGCACTAATCAACGATAGTGTGGCTGAGTCTCTAGCAGCACAGAACGCTGCAGGTAAATGCTATAACTATTTGACTAGTGAAGTCAATTCAACTCTCAAAGCGCCTTTCCTAAGCTTTATAACCTCGATCCTATATTATGTTTCTAAATCCAGGTCAGCAGAATCAGCCTGCACCTTCAAAACATTTATGGGCTGTAAGCCCCACACCTTTAGTGGAGCTGAAAGAGCTGTCGGACTACTCGTTGGTTCAAAAAAGTAGAATCGGTATTTGCCATGTGCAACTGTCCATTGGCCCATCAGGTCAAGTTCGCTTCTGGAACTTTGGAGGGCCCGACTCTCACTTGGTGGAATGCACAAGTCAAAATGTTGGGTTTAGCTATGGCCAATGCACTGCCGTGGGAGGAGTTTAAGACGATGATGAAGGAGGAGTATTGTCCTCGGGATGAAATTCAGAAGATGGAAGGAGAATTTTGGAACCTGAAAATGGAAGGTTCTGAAATCGAGCTATATACCACTCGCTCCCATGTGCTTGCTACCATGTGCCCACATATGGTGACTCCGGACTACAAGAGGATAGAACTGTACATTGGAGGCTTAGTACCTCAGATTCAGAGTATGGTTACCTCATCTAACCATGCCACCATCCAACAGACGATCAGACTACCCCACAAGCTAACCGATCAAGCGGTGACTCAAGGGACTTTACCCCTGAGGGGTTCGTTTTCTAAATCCACCGACAATCATAAACGCAAGTTTGATCACCACTCAAACTCTCACTCTAGCTCCAAAGAACCCCATCGCAACCAACCCCGGCAGCAGCAACAGCGAAAGTTTGAGCCTGCTAAGAACTTTAACCAGACGACCTCTTCAAGTCAAAATCAGGGTGGTTATGTGGGAAATTCTCCTAAGTGTAACAAGTGCAACTTCCATCACTTCGGGGTTTGCAACCGTTGTCAGCGGTGTGGCAAAATAGGTCATGATGCCAAAGATTGTAGGGGTGAGTTGAAAGCCAAGCAGCCTTTTCAACAGCCTAGGTCTACAAAGGGTTGTTTCGAGTATGGGAAGGAGGGACATTTTTGGAAGAATTGTCCTCAGTTAAAGAAGGGAGGTAATGGAAACCACAACCATAATCAGAATAACAACAATGGTGGCAACAACGACAATATTGGAGGAAATTGTGCGAAGGGACGAGCCTTCGTGCAAGGATCTGGAGAAGCTCGTTATGATCATAATGTGGTCACCAGTAAGTTTCTCTTAAATAATTACTTTGCTTCTGTCCTTTTTGACACTAGTGCTGATAGGAGTTTTATATCTAAGAAACTTAGTGATTTGATAAAAGGAACTCCAACTCTGTTAGAAGCTAAGTATATAATAGATATAGCTGATGCCCAAATAATGGAAGCAACTCACATTCTTAAGGGATGTAAGCTTGAATTACCTAGTCATATACTTGATATCGACCTTATGCCGGTCACACTTGTTAGTTTTGATGTAATTGTCGGCATGGATTGGTTATCTAAAAACCAAGCTGAAATCATCTGTCATGAGAAAATTGTTCGCATTCCTCTCCCGAGTGGAGAAACCCTTTCCATTCAGGGTGAAAAGGTTGGTGCAGTCATGGGCATCATATCCTTTATGAAAGCACAGAAATGCCTTCGAAAAGGGCATACTGCTATTTTGGCTCTCGTTGCTAAGCAGCCATCAGAAGAGACGAAGATTGATGATATTCCCATCGTTCGTGAATATCTGGAAGTATTTCCCGAGGATTTGCCTGGTCTGCCACCACACCGTCAAGTTGAATTTCAAATTGATCTAGCACCCGGAGCGGCACCGATCGCTCGGGCACCTTATGGACTAGCACCTAGTGAATTGAAAGAGTTGTCCACTCAGTTACATGAATTGTTGGATAAAGGTTTCATCTGACCTAGCTCATCGCCATGGGAAGCTCCGGTCCTGTTTGTCAAGAAGAAGGACGGGACTTTCCGTATGTGTATTGACTACCGTGAATTGAATAAAGTCACAATCAAGAATCGTTATCATTTGCCTCTTATAGATGATCTCTTTGATCAACTCCAAGGATCAAGTTTCTATTCCAAGATAGATCTTAGGTCCGGTTACCATCAATTG
Source organism: Smallanthus sonchifolius (assembly GCA_023525975.1). Classification (NCBI taxonomy): domain Eukaryota; kingdom Viridiplantae; phylum Streptophyta; class Magnoliopsida; order Asterales; family Asteraceae; genus Smallanthus; species Smallanthus sonchifolius. Next base: position 35,831,768 of record CM042045.1, read on the forward strand.
AGAGTCCGAGATGAGGATATCTCTAAGACTGCTTTCAGGACAAGGTACGGCCACTATGAATTTATGGTCATGCCTTTAGGACATGTGGTTAACGAGAAGCGAATACATGTCGATCCAGCAAAGATAGAAGCCATCAAGAATTGGGCAACACCGACAACTCCGACTGAGGTGCGACAATTTCTGGGATTGGCTGGATATTACCGTCGATTCATCGAGGGATTCTCTAAGATTGCACAACCTCTCACTGCCTTAACTCAAAGGGTAAAGCCTACAACTGGGCGATAACCAGGAGTCAGCGTTTCAGCTCCTTAAACAGAAACTTTGCAGTGCACCCATTGTAGCTCTTCCAGAAGGAACGGATGATTTTGTGGTGTATTGTGACGCATCCATTCAGGGTCTGGGTTGTGTTCTAATGCAACGAGAAAAGGTGATCGCATATACTTCGTGTCAACTAAAGATTCAAGAGAAAAACTACACCACTCATGATCTAAAGTTGGGAGCTGTAGTTTTCGCACTTAAGATATGGAGACACTACTTGTACGGTACCAAGTGCACTATCTACACCGATCACAAGAGTCTTCAGCATATCTTCGAGCAGAAAGAGCTGAACATGAGACAGTGTCGTTGGGTCGAGGTCTTGAATGATTATGACTGTGAGATCTGGTATCATCCGGGTAAGGCTAATGTTGTAGCTGATGCCCTAAGTAGAAAGGAAACCAGTCCCAAACGCGTTCGAGCACTACAGCTTACTATTCACCCCGGATTACCAGACAAAATCCGTAGTGCTCAACTTGAAGCCCTGAAAGAAGAAAACCTACCGCTGGAAGGTACACGCGGTTTGGAAGCACAACTCAAGGTCAAATCTGACGGTATTCGCTACTTCGCCGAGCGAATATGGGTTCCAGTATTCGGGAAATTAAGAGAACTAGTCATGGACGAAGCTCATAAATCTCGTTAGTCTATTCATCCAGGTTCCGACAAGATGTATCATGACCTAAAGGTGCTGTATTGGTGGCCAAAGATGAAGGCCGATATAGCCACCTATGTGAGCAATTGCCTGACTTGCGCGAAGGTCAAAGTTGAATATCAAAAGCCTTCCGGTCTTCTCCAACAACCAGAGATTCCCATGTGGAAATGGGAACAGATATCCATGGACTTTATCACAAAATTGCCACGAACTCCTACCGGATGTGATACCATTTGGGTAATAGTCGATCGTTTAACAAAGTCCGCTCACTTCTTAGCAATCAAGGAAACCGACAAGATGGATAAGCTTACTCGTATTTACTTGAAAGAAGTAGTCTCTCGGCACGGGGTGCCAATATCTATCATTTCAGATCATGATGCACGATTCACCTCTCGTTTCTGGCAATCATTACATAAAGCTTTAGGCACGCGTCTAGATATGAGCACATCATACCATCCTCAAACTGATGGCCAGACAGAGTGTACTATTCAAACTTTGGAGGACATGCTACGATCTTGTGTGATGGATTTCGATAACACTTGGGAGTCTCACCTACCGTTGGTGGAGTTCTCCTAAAACAACAGTTATCACACTAGCATCAAGGCAACTCCATTTGAAGCACGATATGGACGGAAATGTCGTTCTCCTATTTGTTGGGCCGAGGTTGGGGATAGTCAACTTACATGTCCTGAACTCGTACTTGAAACTTCTGAGAAAATCATTCAAATTTGGAATCGTATGGCAGCAGCTCGTGATCGTCAAAAGAGCTATGCCGATAAGCGTCGTAAACCGTTAGAATTTCAAATAGGGGATATGGTCTTGTTAAAAGTCTCACCTTGGAAGGGTGTCATTCATTTTGGGAAACGAGGCAAGCAGAATCCTCGTTATGTTGGACCATTCAAGATAGTGAAGAGAATCGGGCCAGTAGCGTATCAACTGGACCTACCCGAAGGACTTAGTGGTGTACACAACGTCTTTCACATCTCAAACTTGAAGAAATGTCTAGCAGACAAGTCACTCATGGTTCCTCTTGAGGAACTACACATTGATGAACAGTTACGTTTCATCGAAGAACCCGTGGAAATTATGGATAGGGAAGTCAAAACGTTAAAACGCAGTAAAATTCCTATTGTTAGAGTCCGTTGGAACTCGAAATTCACGTGGGAGCGCGAGGATCAGATGATGCGCAAATATTCTCATCTATTCAAGCACTCCACGTCAAACTCTTAAGGTACTATTTTAATTTTCGGGATGAAAATTCTTTGAAATAGGGGATGATGTGACATCCGAATTTTTTTTATTATTTTTAATTTTTGGGACGAAAATTCTTTCAACTAGGGGATGATGTGACAATCCAGACTTTTAGAATTAACCTCGTTAGTAAAGGCAGTTAAATCTAAATCAAGTTAACTCAATTTCAAACCCTGGGGGTTGATTATGTCAAAATCTGAACTAAAACTGTTAGGGTTAAATCTGTAATTTAACCAAAGCTGATTTTGTTGACTCTGAATAGTCAAAATTGAAAGTTTTCAAGTTCTGTTTGACTTTGTAAAGTCAAACTCATGATAGTGAGCTCAAATTCAAATTCAAGAATCGATCACTACCTGATTTTGTAACGGATCAGGCATATTCTCATCATTAACAGTTGTAACCTTCGGTTTAATCATCATCATTGTCAAAATTAAACCGATTAATGAGTAATAACTCATAACCGTTCACTTCATTATCAAATGCCATCAAATTCATCTTTTCCGTATACAAATTCACGAATTGAGTCTCTACACACGATAGACGCAACCCTCTGAAGCTTTTGCAACCGCTAAATTGATCGAAGAAGCATCCACACTCATCGGAGACCAACCTAATCGTAGTCGACGTTGGTTTTGATCGAACACCATCAATTCGAGCACCATTCTGGTAATCCATCACAACCATAGCTTCGTTTTTATATCTAGATTGAAAGCCCTATGCCAATTGGGGCTTATAACATCGAATCGATCAAGAACATATTCTAGGGTTCATATTCTTTCGGGTTTAATCGAACACCAACCTACACTCGGTTTCAATTCAATTAATTCATATGAGCAGTTTTGCAATCCTTCGTTTAAAGATAACCCTATGTTAATTTTATCAAACAATACAGAATTAATCAAAATCTACAACCTAGGGTTTGTTCATAATTGATTTGGGGGTTTTGATTTTAGACGCAGTCTCAATGCAATTAAACTATAGGGGTAGTTTCGCATCACTCTATTCAGTAAAAGCCCCATGATTTCAACTCCAAACATCATCGGATTTAACCAATTTAGTTCTAAGTTAAAAACTAGGGTTTCGGCTTTTGAAACTGAAATTAAACCTCCTTAAACTCATGATTTCGCAATTGATTTTGTCCACTGATTCGTAATACCCTGTACTACAAAACCCCTATGCCTTTTGCATCGATCGTTATCAGATTTGTGGGAATTGGGGTGGAGTTTGGGTTCGAGTCGCGTAATGGGGAAAGAACCCAGTAGACTTGTGTGTTAAAAATTTTTTTACTCGGATCCAATTTCGATTGCCCTAGCGGGTGGATTGGTTAAAGATTGGTGTAGGTGTGGGTGAGACCCGGGTTCGAATCTCACCAACAGTTTTATTTATTTTAGCCACTTTTTGAGATATATTTTTATATAAAATCAATACCTATATTATTATTATATTAGATTGATGTATTTTTAACCGGAAAACCACCCGTAGGCTCGGGTTTGGGATTTTAACGTAGCTTTATTATTGTTCGCAATATTATAATAATATATTATATTATTATTAAACCTGTGTCTCCAAATAAAATAATATATTTCAATCCGTGACCCTGGTTAAAATATTTGTTATTTAAATATTGTTTCACTACGTTTGTAAATATGAGGAGACGTTTCAAATGTATAAATAATATATTTATTTATTATACGCATGTATGTCCTTGAATAAAATAATAGACTTCTTATTTTTGTCATGCAATTGTTATTGTGATACTTTGTTAAATCTAAAAATAATATATATATTATATTATTTTCTTAGGTCATTATTTAATGACGAAGACGCTAGAGTATATTTATTATACATTATTATTTGTTATTTGTCTTGCTAGAGGCTGAAGTGTCCATACTACAGCACCAAGTCTCTATGCATGAAGCCCATCAATGCCCAACTGTGCCTACTCGCTCTGTTGTATCAGTGGGAACTCAAACAGATATATCCCTTTTCACTGATGCAACCAAAAAGGGGGAGGTGGTTACTAAGGAAGACGATGTTGACAGCCTCGAAGATTGGATACAAGAGCAGACTGTGTTTCAAAGTTCCCTATACAAACCTGCTTTTATTCAAATCCATGACTTGCCAGACTCAGTAGAAGAAGAAGATGTCACTGAGGATTGGAAGTTAGTTGTTCGAGCTGTTGATGATGTGCTACAAGAAGAAACTCTCCTTGAAGACACACCTCCATCATTCAGCCTTCTTCCTAAAGCAGCAGCCATAATAAGTCATTCATCTACCCCCCAACTCTTCCTAACTTCAAAGAAGCTAGAATTTGACTCCATTCTAGCTTGGGAGTATGATGAAATAGCTGAGAGATTCTAGATTGGATGAGAGTTTAGTGGAGTAGAAGAGCTAAACTGGAACTCTCTTAATGCCCTCCAAGTTCTCAATCTGTATCTGACAAAATGTGTCAACACTTCATCAGATCTCTCAGCAGAACTTGCAATCAGCGGGTTCTATGACTTAATGGAGGAAAACATGCCCTGGTTTGAAAGACTACTAAAAGAAGCAAACAGGGCGGCTTATCCTGAATCTTCATCAGCAGCAGAACAAAGACTGGCTCCGAGGAGACTTGACATAATCAGGAGCAGTACTTTAACTGAAGAAGAGGTTATCTGCTGGAGAAGATTCTTGTACAACATAATGGTCAGGGATGTAGAAGTGCAAGGATGGATAAGCACTGACTCCCATGACTTCACCTTCTTCCTAAGCAATGGATCTTCTCTCTCAATCAACATCAAAGAGATATTGCTCCTACCTCCAGCTTTCCTGCACAAAGTCTTTGTGCTCAGATCACTCATCTTCAATGTCAACTCCTTAGAAAGTCAAGAAATGATCAAAATCATCAAGGCTTCTCTTTATAAGCAGGAATCTGGATCTGACTCAGACCTATCCTTTCTCTCTTCTCCAACAGTCAGACTGAACACAGAAGAAGAATCAAAGAGAAGAGACGAGGAAAAGATGAAAGAAGCATGGAAAGAAGTGACAGGTACAGAATGGAAAGAAGATGAAGAAAGTTCCTTGCCCTTGTCCATTCCCCAACATGCCAATGAAGCTAAAGCTGAGATCTCAACAGCATCTACTACACCTACTGTTGTGGTCCATGAAGCTGAAGCAGAGGCATCCAACAAAGATAAGGGAAAGGGACTAATGACCAAAGAAGATGAATAAAGAATTGAGAAGGAGAAGAAAGAAAAGGAGGATAGAAGAAGAAGAAGAAGAGAAGAAGAGGAGATGGCTGAACTAAAGAATGCTCAAGACAGACTCACAGCCATTCTCCTAAGAGAACAACAGATCCAGTTGTATGAAAAACAGCTGGATGATCTGAAATTAAAAATTCCTGCAGTTTATCAAATTGAAGGAGATGAAGCTCTTGCTCTTCAACTGCAGGAACAATTCGATAAAGAAGAAGAAGAGATACAGAAGAAGAAGAAGAAGAAAGAGGCTAAGTTCAGAATAACTGATTCTGAACTAGCCAAAGAAATGAGAGAGGAATGGGTAAAGGCTCTGATTTCTCAAGTTAAGGATGTAGACTACCTTGAGAAACTATCAAATAAAGAAATCTACAGAGCCTTCATGACTCAGCAGGGTCAATTGACAAATAAGAAAAAGGATGAAGAAGAAGAAAAATCCAAACAAAAGTGCAAGAAGACCATTGCCTTTAACCGAAGATCCCATGAAGAAAGGAAGATCATGATTGACTTCCTTAAGCCTAGAGGAGAGAGTGGAAAGTGGCTAGGTCCCATGAACTTCATGAACCTGCAATCCCTCTACCTTAAAGTCAAGAAGGATGAGGAAGAAAGACTGGGGAAGAAAGGCTCCAAGAAAAGGGTAATCATTCAAGAAGAAGAAAGGAAAACAAAGAAATCCAAGCCTTCTCCCTCACCCAACACTTCCTCAATCCAACAACCTTCCACTCTCCATCCTAGACCTCCCTCCTATCCACCCTCAAAGTCCAAATCCTCACACCCAGATCCTACTCATCAACAACCTCCCAAAAAGAAAAACAAACCTACTTCTAAACCAGAAGACTAAAAAGAAATAATCAGATGGTCATACAGCTCTCAAGACCAACGGTTTGAAGTTTTCAGGGGGAGGACAGAAGTTAAAAGATCAATTTATACATCTGTTGATGAGGTACTACAGCTTCCAGATTCTTATCTAAGAAGAATGATTGAGCTGGGTGAAGTCAATGAGCCCCTGAATGAAGGTGGGAGACATCTGCTGTGGGCAATCAAACATCACTTCAACCCTAGCAGAGATGAAATCCTTGATGTCAAACCTCTCCAATCCCACTCTCCATTCATCAGCTGGTCCTACAATGCTAAAAAAGATGAGTTCACATTGACAGATGTTAAAGGACAGAAGATGAGATGTTCAAGCAAAGCTATCTTCAAAATGGCCAGCAAAGACATCAAGACTCTATCTGAGCTTCCTCTTAACAATCCCAGCAAGGACCAAAGAGGATATGAGGTTGAAAGAATTGTCAGCCACATGTAAAAGCTTCAGCAACAAAAGCAGTAAGAGAGTTTTGGTAGCATCAGTCTAGGGGGAGTTTGTAGAAATAAAGACTGATGGCTATAAAATTCTCTAAGTACAAATGCTGTTTATCTCAAAGATTGCTGCGGGTCGACAAAGTTGCAGCTGATAGGCTTTATCCGCTGCTGACCAAAACTTGCAGCTGATAGGCTTTATCCGCTGCTGACCAAAACTGCAACTGATAGGCCTTATCCACTGAAGATCAAAGTTGCAGCTGATAGCCTTCTCACTAAAGATCAAACGTTGCAGCTGACTGTTCTTGATAAAGCAAACAATACCACTGACAACTTTCTGCTGTTACACTGACACACTCCACGCAGAAAGAATGTCATTGGCATAAGACAATAAAAGACAACGGCGTTCTCCTTTTGAGTATTAAAGCAATGATGCAAAGAAGACGTTTGAATAAAGTTAACCTTTGTAGTTATTATTATTGTCTATATATGTAGAATAGCTTTAATACAAGATCAACGGTCTGTGTTAGATCTGATTCTTAGAATCAAGGGTCTGTCTTGATTCTAAGTTACTATATAAGTAGTACTTAGATTCATTGTAAAAGTACTTTTTGCTTAAGATTTTTCTCTGTAATATTGTAACACTTGAAGCTTAATACAAATTGCATTTATCAGTATTCTTCTCGTCTACTTGTTTACTTTGATTAAGTTGTGATTGTTTCTGCCAATCTCAATTGGAATAGAACCATCTTGTAATTACCGATCCAACAGATAGTTATCACATTTGTGGGAATTGGGGTGGAGTTTGGGTTTGAGTCACGTAATGAGGAAAGAACCCAGTGGACTTGTGTGTTAAAAACATTTTTACTCGGATCCTGTTGCGATTGCCCTAGCGGGTGGATTGGTTAAAGATTGGTGTAGGTGTGGGTGAGACCCGGGTTCTAATCTCACCAACAGTTTTATTTATTTTAGCCACTTTTTGAGATATATTTTTATATAAAATCAATACCTATATTATTACTATATTAGATTGATGTATTTTGAACCGGAAAACCACCCGTAGGATCGGGTTTGGGATTTTAACGCATCTTTATTATTGTTCGTAATATTATAATAATATATTGTATTATTATTAAACCCGTGTCTCCAAATAAAATAATATATTTCAATCCGTGACCCCGGTTAAAATATTTGTTATTTAAATATTGTTTCACTACGTTTGTAAATACGGGAGACGCTTCAAATGTATAAATAATATATTTATTTATTATACGCGTGTATGTCCTTGAATAAAATAATAGACTTCTTATTTTTGTCACGCAATTTTTATTGTGATACTTTGTTAAATCTAAAAATAATATATATATTATTTAATGACAAAGACGCTCGAGTATATTTATTATACATTATTATTTGTCATTCGTCACAAATCGTAATTATCTTAATTAGTTAATTTAAGAATCCTTTATTCTCGTAGACACGTTCGTCTACTCATGGTCATTAGAGCGTTTCTTTTAAGACGTTCCTCATTCCGTGTAGTCGTCACATATCCCATTTTATTCCTAATAACTATGTTGTAATTCTAGGGCATCTGTGAGCCGTGTCGGGCTAACGCTTGAGAATTCAATCTCATTCTTGTGTGATTACTTACTACGCAAATCAGGTGAGTTTTCACGCCCCCTTTTTACTGTTTTAACTTGGGGGAGAAAGCATGTCACAACTGTTTTTGAGATTATTATAATTCATATGTTATCAATGTTAAAGCTAAGCGTAACACGCTATCACTGAAGGTCCTCAACACACATCTAACCGTTAATATGGATCTTAGTGAGGTAATGTTTAGTAGTAGTAGTATTGCGTTTGACAAATCCCACCCGCGTTAGTCGCGCTAACTTGACTAGAGGTCGAACGGGTGAAATGGTAGCCTACTCACATCGTCGGGGTTGATAGACCTGGCAGGAGGCAAATAAACAAACAATCAACTTCGGTCGCGAGCGCTTAAGTTAAACATGAACATAGGTTAGCTACCTATAGATACATATTGAATGATCAATAATCTGGTAAATGTTTATTTATATACTGAAACCTATGAACTCACCAACCTCGTGTTGACATCTTTTCTTACATGTTTTCTCAGGTCACTAAGATAAGGTACAAGTGCACATAAAGGACATGCATGAGATTCTCCTATTGATTGATGTTTAATTAAATTGTTGGACTTTGTTTTGAATTATGTTTTGTTTGGACTTTTGGACATTTTGGGCGCGTGTGTTTTGCGCATTTACTTTTCTTTACGCTTCTGTATTAAACTCTGATTAATATGATATTTTCATTTGAGTCCCATGCCGAGCCGTTCGATGTAACTAATGACTGAGATCCTGGTGTGTCACCTCTCAAACGGTAAAACTTCGTTAGTGGAATTTGGGGGTGTGACAGATGATGTTAATGAAACTACAACCAACGTTCCTGAAACCAACCCAGAAGAAGAAGTAGGCAGCAGTGGCACTTCCCGAACGAAAGTTCCTCAGGAATGGATCAAGAAAGATGCTGAAGCACTGTGGTATAAACCACAATATAGAGACAAACATGGTGTTGCCGGGATGATCCTGTCAATGAGATTTGAAGACGACAAAGGGTTGTTTGCTATCAAAAGATCAGGTGGAGTACAGTACCTGAAACCTACAACTGAAGCATTCAATTCCCTACCAAAATATGATCTCATCAATCTAGCCCACCGTGAACTATGTGGTGAATCTTCACATGCAGTTGCTAGAGGTCTCTGGAGTGCATTGCAAAGAGAGGGATGAACGAGAAACTTCAAGATATTTCAGCCTCAAATTTCGAGGCGTGTCAAGGACAGATCAGTAATACATCCGTTGACATGCAAATTCTTGAAAAGACTCATCTACAAACCAGTAATTTGTAAGACCCTTATACCTTTGAGGAGAATTCCTCAAGATATATTGGGAAACATGTGGTACTGGTATGTGGATCCAGTAACCGGGGAGGCTGTTATGGCAGACAAGAAAAGCTTGCTGGAAATCAACAGGGCGTTTGATGTAATTGTTTTCATAAACTTTTCAGTGAAGGATTTGGAGGTTTTGGTTGACAAGTACTGCTTACATACGGACGGGTTGACAAAGCTACTGGCAACCAGATACAATAGATTATTGAAAGTTTTTCACGATTACAAGTGGAAGATTAGTGGTGGAAGTCAAGCAGGAAGCTCGTGAAAGACTGAAGATATCCAGAGATGCTGTCAAGGAGGAGACTATTGATGCATGTTTTGGTGACAAGCACTCTGGATCAGAATCAAGCATTTGTTATTTATTATTCAGTCTTGTATGTATTAGTACTTGTTGTATTTTGCTTATCGAGTTATAATCTGTAAAAATGTATTTGAACTTGTATGATTTTGTTTTTTACTAAACAAATACGCATGGATGTATTCCTGCGTATTTGTCAAGTACAAATGGTCATGCGTACTTAGACAAGTACGCATGAAGGTTGGTCATGCGTACTTGCTAAGTACGAATGGACCAGGTTCTATAAATAGCATATGTTCGTTTCATTTTCAGTGGACATGTAACAGAGAGTCAAGTATGCATAGTCTGTTGTTTGTCATTCTACAAGTCTTTCGACTTCTGTCTGTACTTGTTGAAACACCTTGCTATATAGAGTGTGTATTTATTAGTACGAGATTGTATTGTTTTGTTGTGCTTTTATCTCATGCGTTGTTCCACCTAGTTACATGCATTCCGCACCTAGTAACTAGTTTACATTCTCACATAATATCGACCTGACACACCCACCCGGAGGGACCACAGACTAGCTTCTTATCTTGGTTTCTCTAGCGTCTTAACCTTTCTACGAGCGTTTCTTGATTAACCGGGCACTACGAAGACTAGGAATCGAACCGGGAGATTTGGAATCAAGCTTTGAGTGTGAGTTTGGTTTTTGGGATTCGAGAAACATTTGAAATGGTGCAACTATTTATTGGCTGAAAACCAGACCCTTAGCGGACCGCTAAACAAGCCGGTGGCTGTCCGCCACCGCCCAAGGTGACGTCAGCCCTAAATGTCACTCTCTGATTGGACCGATTATGGATTTGCGGCTGGCGGACCGTTACCCAGGGGCGTAGCGGTCCACCACCCTGATACGTGACAGATTCTGATGACTTTGCGGATGGCGGACCATCGGAGGAGGACGAGTTTAGTAAAGGAATGTTATGGTAAAGGAATTTGTGGGAACCCATGTAACTCGGCGCAAGCTTTGGGAGATCATCGAAGGAGGACGGGTTTAGTACCCTCATGAGTAAGGTGGTCGTGCCTAGACGTTGAGAGATTACTACTTAGTGGCATGTAGAGTATGACACGTGAAGGATGACGAAAATATTGGGATTATATAAGAGACAAAGGGCAATTGTGCTTGTAACTCATAATGAAATGTGACAAGGTAGCGAATAACTAGCAGTGTTGTACTACGTGGTACTAGAAATGATATGTGCAATGTTGTTAAGGAAATTAAGAGTGACGAAGTATTGTCAAGGATAATGACAATGGAACCTTTGTGAAAAGATTAGCAATTAAGACAGGCGTGGAACGTCACTTCCGACGAATGTCAGAATAACAGAAGTTTAATAGACACCTATGGAACGTGCTAGTTATATATGCGAGGTGGGAAACGTGTTAAACGGTTATGTACTGTGAGAAATTATGGTGAGAGAGAGACAAAGGAACATATAAGTGAAACCTATAAGCCACAAAGTTGTAAATGGGCAAGGGCAGGATTTCCTTAAACACCAAGGATGGTAACCGAGTTGTAGACTAAAATGACCATGTTGATATCTACAGTGAATGGATAGCACTAAAGGATCGGGTGAACTAGTTGAACAGAATAATGTGTTGTTTGTTGTACCAACACAGGATTCGAGGATGAATCCTCTTTTAAGGGGGGGTAGACTTGTAACATCCCGAAAATCTTTAAATTTACTACTCGGGTTAATGAGTAACCCGAATCTCAAGAAGATGAAACCGTTAATAGGGATTTACCCGTGAGACATGGTTTAACAAAGCAAAGGGGCAGTTAGTCGTGTAATAATCAGTTTGAATCAAAAATGCGCAATCAGGATCATGCAAGGACCCGGATGCAATTACTAGGTGTATTTAATACATTTTATGGTAAACCCTAGGCCATTCGGCCTAGGTTACGTGCGACGGCAAGGAGACGAGTAGAGAGAGATATGCCGCAAGGGGGAAGGGAGAAGGCGGTTGTTCCATGGCGGTCCTACGGCGGTGCCGAGCGGGGGAACTCTGTCACACGTTAAGGTAATCTTAATTCTATGCATGTACACCTTGTTTGTATTCGTTTGCATGGATGTTAGTTTAGGGTTTCGAGTGTTGGTGATGAGTTGTGTGGTGTTAGAAATCAAGAACTAAGAGAGGGAGAGGTAGCTGGTTGTGGTTAGGGAGTATCAACGATGTCGTATTAGCGATGCGTGACGGTGGTCGGCGGCCGAAGAGAGGGAGAGACGGAGTACACAGACTGCGGAGGAGCGTTGTAGAGGCTGTGGGGGTGCTCTAGCGACGGCTGAGGTGGCTGTGAGGGTGCCCTATGGCGGTGAACGACGGAGGACAGAGGTGGTAAGGTATCCGACGTATGAAGCAGGTAGTAGGAGTGTTAGCCGATTAAGACCGGGCATGATGATGAGGAAAAAGACGGTGCGCATAAGGATGCATAGTGGTCATAAGTTAGCGGGACTTAGTGGCGAAGACAAGGAAGAGGGTGTTGACCGGTGGTATGGTGGTGCATGGTGGTGAACCCGGATAACGGTGGCAATCGCCGGCTAAGGTTACATGGTGACGTCTTGACGAGTAGGGTTTTTGCATGGCACACGTACGCGCATGCGTGTGGACCCGTTTTAGTGTTCAAGTTCTAAGTAGGTCAAGGACGACCCGATGCGTGTATCTGTGGAGCAAAGGGGTTCGGTGGTTTGACGAGGCGAGTGGTTGAGACTGAGTGTGAAGTATATATTTTTATTTATGATAATTGACGTACGCTTTGAACGTATTCTGATCGTTTGATCGGATGTGTGACTGGTCTGGGTTTCATGCGTGAACAAACGAGTGTGGAGCAGGGATTGAGACTTATCATAACTTGTGAGTTTCTAATCCCCTACTTTTAAATATTTTACTGTTTTGGGGCTATCGTACATACTTTTAAGAGGTGTTAATATATTTAATCGTGTTAAGGGTTTCAGGTTCTAACCGATGTGCTTTTGAAATAAAACGAGAATTAAGGAATTGTAGGGTCTATGGTGTGTCTATGTGAATGTGATAACTAGAGTTACGGGTGATGAATGAGTGACATGTTAAGGGTTGATTAGGGGAAGTCGGGCCTTAAGCTAAATGCTTATGATTTCATGTGGGATATATGTTGTCCTAGTGTTATATGTGAGGTACAGGTGTAGTTAACGAGTCATGTAAATGATGTGTGATATTATGTGTTTTTATGTTTGTGTGTCGTGTTTGCATCGTGGTCTGTATGACACAACAAACGGGATTTGTGAAGGACAAGATCCTTCAGGGAGTCACCAACGGTGACATTTACTTAACATGTTAATGGTGAGCTCAGGGTGCATCGAACGCCCTGACGAGGTATGTGTTTACATGTCTATTTACATGTGTGTGGAATTACATGCAAACGTTGAGTTATATTTATTATGTATGTGATGTTATTAATGTGGTAATGTTAACGTGACGTGTGAATGTTAATATTGTGGTATATAAAGATAAATTGACGGTGATGTCAGGATTTTGACGTGACGTGTGCAACTATCGTGTAAGTTGAAATATAAGGGCCTCGATTAAGGTCGGATAAGTTGATGTCTAGGGTTTTGTCGAATTAACAAAGTGTTGAGTTAATATGTGTATTAGAGTATGAGTTATTAGTGTAGTGATTCAAATTATGTCGATGCGAACGCGGGACTATTTTTGTTATGGGGCGAGTCTTGGGTAATAAATAATTATGTGGTACCGGGTGATGCAGGAGCTGTGCTTTTGTTAACAAACGGGTAAACTACTTATTAAGGACCGTGGGTCCAGAGTAAACTTTAAATAACCTTTGTGATCAGTTGGCTTTTAATTAAAATAAACTATTAGAACTCACTCAGCGTAGCTGACATTATGTGTGCGATAGATTGTTTTGCAGGTAAGCGTAGCTTTGTCGTATCTTGGCTTGGGAGCGGTGCTACTCGGATTGGTGTGCAGGCATTCAGGAGGTAAATTTAATGACCTTAAATAGTAATAATGATTTTTAGAAAGACATCCGTTGTAGTTTGATTAATAATAAATGTGTTTTAAAAGAGAATGACCCGATATGAGAACCAACTGCAGGATGCCCAGGTTGGGGTCTTAGAATAGAACTATTTACTGTTCCTCTGACATAAGTATGTGATACTACATATAATGATCAACATTTATTGAAATGTTCAAGATACGAGAATAAGTACGAAACTGGTTTCAAGTATTGAACTTATGCATTTGCAATGGAAGCAAAGAGTTACTGATTATAGTCAAATGTATTTTGTAACAACATGAACAAAGTTGTTTATTTCAGTTTCGTTTATATTAATTGGATATTTGAACATGAATGTTCTGTTTTGAGAATTACCTTTTTAACAAAATCCCTATTCTGAATACCCAGTATTTAAATAGTTCTATAGATATCATAATAATATAAGTATGGTTTGGATTAGACTAATATCTATTAATGTTATAATGATTAAATAAGAAATGCGTTACCAAATTCGAGGTGGACCAGATTTGGAATTGATTTTAGCCAATTACATATATATGTGCGTGTAGATATAAAGACTGATGGCTACAAAATTCTCTAAGTACAACTGCTACGGACTCCACAATTTTGCTGCTGACCAACAAGCTGCTGCGGATAAGCTTGTTTGCTGCTGATAGTTGTTCTCCTGCTGATGAACAACTCTGCTGTAGACAACCTTATCTGTTGAAGTCCAGAGTTGCTGCTGATAGGCTTCTCAGAAGCATCAAACACTTGATGCTGCTGATAGGCAAATCATCAGCAGCTGTGGATAGTTGAGTTTTGCTGCGGATCATCAACTTTGCTGCGGTTAGCCTTATCTGCTGAAGATTAATCGTTGCTGTTGATTGGCATATCAAAAGCATCCACTTTACTACTGACAACTTTTTGTTGCAACTCTGACACATCACATGCAGAAAGAATGTTACTGGTGCAAACAATAAAAGACAACGCTCTCCTTCCAAGTATCCAAGCAATGATGCCTAAGAAGACGATTGGTTAAAGTTAACTTTTATAGTCTTTGTTGTATTAACTTGTAGTATAGCTTCTAGTATACAAGATCATCGGCTTGTGTTTGATCTGATCCTTAGAATTAAGGGTCTGTCTTGATTCTAAGTTACTATATAAGTAGTGTATCTGTTCATTGAACAAGTGTGATTTCTTAGAGTTTTCTCCGTAATCTTGTAACCATTGAAGCTTAATACAATTTGCATTTATCAGTATTTTTTGTGTTTACCTGTTTACATTGCATAGTTGTGATTGTTTCCGCCAACCTCAAGTAGAATATAACCATCTTGTATTCATCGATCCTACAAGTGGTATCAGAGCTTTGGCTCTCAGATTAAACAAACTCACACTTGTTTAATCACTCTCTGGTTCTATTCACTACTATCTCTTTGCTAAAACACCATATATCACAAATCAATAAATGGCACAAAACAATGGTTTTGATGATACTGGAAGCATCAACAGACCACCAAGACTGGTGTCTGGAAAAGAATATGATATGTGGAAGAACAGGATGGAAAGTTTCTTCTGCTATCAAGAGTATGGGATGTGGAGATCCATTAAAGATGGAGCATATGTACCCATGGTGGCATCTACTGATTCTGGAGGTCCATCAGTCCCCAAAGAACCCTCAAAGTATTCAGATGAAGATATCAAGAAGATGGATGTAGACTTCAAAGCCTTGGGAGCCATTCAGATGTGCTTGCCAGATGAATTTTTCCACAACTTCAGAGAATATAAAACTGCCAAGGAGCTATGGGTGGCTCTTGAGAAGATGTTTGCTGGGTCAGAAGAGGAGAAAGAAAATAAAAGAGACATTCTGAAGCAACAATATGAAAACTTAATCTAGAAGGAAGGTGAGTCTCTTGACGTGTTGTACAACAGGTACACCTACCTTGTGGGAGAACTACAGTGCTCAAAAGTGAAGCTGGATGTAACATCCCAAAAATAAAAATGAGAAAAAAAGATAACGGGTGCAAGCGGGACGAACGGTACGAGCGGACAAAGGTGCGCGGGCCGGGGTTTGGCCGAGTTGGTCGCGAGGTGGGCTCGGGAAGGGGAGGCCCCTCCATAAATAACCCACACTTGCACACATTTCTCTCATTTTGCATCTTTAGAGAGAGAAACTGTATAGTGAAAGTTGACAGATCGACCCGAGATTGAAGGAAAACGTTACTACTAAACTAGTGAGCAGGACCTCCGAATCAGAATCTCGATTCAGGTAACAACTCGAGCTAGATTTGAGATTTTTGGTTCTGTTGGGTTTTTCGGGTTTTGGGTAAAAAGGTAATGTTTTTACGGGTGAAACTTGAAAATAAGCTTAGGTCTAGCATCTAGAAGGGAAACCGAACGTTTTGTGCAAAGAAAGTTGGGATATTGGCATGGTCAGATTCGCATGCAAGAACTTCGGGTTTTTTAGGGAAGATGACTGCCCGACAGGCGAACTTGTGAAGTTCGCTGGCAAGGTTGGGGCGAACTTATCAAGTTCGCTTGACAAGTTCGCTTAAGTCATCAAGGGGGTGAACTTGGTTATGTTCGCCTGGCAAGGTTGGGGCGAACTTATCAAATTCGCTTGACAAGTTCGCTAAAGTCATCAGAGGGGGTGGACTTGGTTATGTTCGCCTGGTTATGTTCGCCTAGACAAGATAAGCGAACTTAGGACAAGTTCGCCTATATGTTCGCCTAGACTATGGGCAGCGGACTTAGCCTTAAGTTCGCCTAGATCAGACTGCGTAAAAGTGTGTAAGTTAGATTAAGTCTGATGTATGCGTAAAAGCCCTACTTTTATATGTTTTGAACTATGTTTTGGGCTGGTGTGCATACTTACACGATAATGTTTTATGAAATGATGTTTATGAAAGGAAAGTTGAAATGTATTTATGAAACGTGTTGCCAAATGTGGTTTACGAAATGTTTAAAAATGAAATGCAATTTAATAAAACGTGTGAATGCTTTAACTGAAAAGAAGTAAAGGTTTTATGGAAGTCATGAAATAAATGAATCTGCCATGAGTTCCTTCAGTGGCAAGGGAATGAATGCATGAATGGGCCTTACCTTTATAGGGGCCTTATGGCTGGTCAACGGTTGTACAACTTGGTGAAAAGGGGTGACGACGGTCACCAATGGGGGATTACCAGGATCCCTAATGAGATACCATTCTCCGTGAGGGAATAGTATTTAAGGTGGTATGAGCTATCCTTTTGGGCGCCGTACTTGAAATGGTTAATGTGGGTGCGTATGCTCTATGGAACACCTTACTCAAGGTCGGTGCGTGTACCCTATGAGGTACCGTGCTGTAATGAGGAATTGACGGTTACGAAAAGGCGAAGATTCGGTTTATTGTCGACTTATGGTTAATGTTATGTAATTGCATGCTTTATGTACGCTTTTATTAAATAAATGAATGTAATGTTTCTGGAAAATGGTTTTGTGAAAGTTTTATGTAAAGCTAGAACTCACCAGCGTAGCTGACTTTTAAGTATGCACATTCAGGTTAAGGCAGGTTATGAGGTGGGGTAGTGATGCTTGGCTAGCGATGAAGAGTTACCCGGCTGCTTATGAAGACTGGCATCATGTTACGTTTTTGATTTCGTTATGTTATGTTTAGACAATGTTTACACTTCCGTATGTTGAACAATGTAATGGTTATGTTTTAATGAAGTATTTTCCGCTACGTTATTTGATATTCAAGTTTAAGAACTGTTTGTGAATGAGTAAATCCAATAAGTGAGGCCTCCCGGGTTTGGGGCCTTACACTAGAGAATGAAGACATTCTCAAGAAGTTTATCAGGTCTCTGCCAAGCTACTGGACACTTTACACAGTGTCAATCAGAAAACTGAAAACTTAAAGACTTTGTAGATGACTGAGCTGTTTGGCATGCTGAAGACTTATGAATTAGAAATGATTCAAGCCAAAAAGAGAAGCTCAAGTTACTCAACAGCCTCATCATCCACCACCACTTCCTCTGCACTTCACTCTGACCACTCAGTTCCTAGTTTAAGCAACTACTACCCTCCCATTGTCACTCATCCCTAGACTCCAACTCATAATCAAACAACTTACCATTTCTTCTTGAAGCCCCACCTCAAACATCAACTTCTGCTGCCTTTGTCTCTGAAAACTCAAGCAATATTTCCTTTATCAAGGAAGATCTGGAATGTTTTCATCCAGATGATCTAGAAGAAATGGATATACAACACTCCTATGCCATGCTCTCTCTAAGAGAAAAAAGGTTCTACTCTAGAACATGAAGACCCATTCCAAGTAACAACTCCAACACCAGAGTTGGCTTGGACAAAAGCAAACTGAGATGTTACAACTGTAACCAATTTGGTCATTTTGCCAGAGAATGCAAGGCACCAAAGGCAAATCCAGCTGCTGCCCAGCCAAGGCAAGCTCATCAAGGTCAAACAAGCCAAGCTTAGCCAAGACAGCAACAAGCTACCCCTCCTACTCAAATTACATCCTGTGCAGCTGTTGGAACTGCTGAGTTTAACTAGAGCTTCCAGTATGAGGATCTTCCTTCTAACAATCAAGCTCTCATGGTAGACACATCAGAGATACCACCTCAGGTATATGAAAATCTTTGTATCCAGCTTGTATTGATAAGGTTCTTGGATACAGAAAACATAACCAGAATCTCCTAGATCAAAATGAAGAGTTTCACCAAATGAAATCTGAATTTAAAAAGGTTGAAAACAGTTACAAAGAAAAGATTAACTGTTTAAAGAAAGAGATTTCATCATTAAAATATGAACAAACAAATCTTGAAACTCAAATTGATGATCTTCTGGTTAAGTTAAAGGCTACAAGGGATGATATAGCAGACCAAAAGGTCCATGTGGAAAAATATGAGTTTGCATCCAAAAAGCTGCAAAGACTTTTGGATGCTCAAATTCATGAAAGGGTAAATGCTGGACTTGGGTTTCAAGCTGAAAAACCCTACAATGATGTTCCTCCACCTGCTGACTATGTAGCCATTCATTAACCAAGTTTCAATCTTTCCAATCTTGATCTGGCCAACCGAAATCTTGATCTTGCTGTCCAAGAAACCTCTGTGCAAGAATGCACTACTTTATCTGAGTCTAAGTCCACATGCTCAGACTCCACTGAAACCAATAAAGCTCCATCACTACCTGCCTTTGAAGTTATTCAAACCAACAGTCCAAGCCCCTTCACCCCTTCAAAAACAGTACCAGTATCTCAACTCACCAAACAAATCAAAATCAGCTATCCTACAGAAGGAAGAAAGCTAACTGTTGAAAAGGGACAGTCTTTGTCACACCCCAACCGATGGCGGAATACGTCGGGGCGGGACATGTAGACTGTTTATGAGCTCAAGGTTGACTAAATTGTAATATATTAATCATTAAATTTCATTTCAAATCAAACAAACACAAACCAATTCCAACCAGTACATAAGGGAAATACAAATCGTTCTTTAATTAAAATTAACTAGGTCCAAAACTAATGTGTAGCAAGTCTTGATCAATATTACACATTAGCACCTTTAACATGAATAAAATAATAATAGCCCAGCGACATCTTGGTGGTGGGATAAGGCTCAGTGACCATAAGGTCCTGGGTTCGAATCTCACAAGGTGGTTTTCCCAGAAAAATTGGGTTTCCTCCTGAATTGGTGACTTGGTGTTGGAATATGATCGGGTGGTACCACTGATGTCACGATTATACTCCAGTGGTCCATCAGTGATCCAAATTTGTCGTTCAAAAAACAAAACTAAAAAGTTGGTGAGCATACACAGGTTTGTACATAGATAGTATATAGTTGTGAATTAACAAATCCTTACATAACATGATAAAATAAGGCATTTATGGGGAGCAACTATTGTGTAACCAAAAGTACAATCAAACCTTTGTAACTAGCATGCAAATTCTGTTGTCGGTAACAATCACCCCAATCTGGGTGGGTTTGTCATACTCAATAGATCTATCATTGTTAACCGTCGGCTTAAATAGTTAATGATTGCACAAGAATTGCACACAAACAGTTAACACACCTAGTACTCAAACATAAAGCTCCAATTTGCACACATGAATGTAAAGTGGATTTGTATTTGTGTAGTTTGTGTAAATGTAAATCATTGAATGTATAGTGTTCATGTTTCACCCCAAAAAGTGTAAAAGTGTAAAAGGGGGCTATGTAATACTCACCTTGATATTAAGGATGCTAGCACAAGAGAATAGGTGGTAAAGTGATCCTTGTACTCACAAGGTTAACATATAGTGTAATGTGTATGAATATGAATTAATAAGATGTCTAAGGGAAAGTCTAGGGTTTCAAAGGGTGTGAGTATAGGGAATTGTACAATGAGTTTGTGTCGTATTATGTAAAAGGATTGTGTAGGTGTTTGCGTTTTGAATTCAAATAAGTGTTCTATAATCATGAAGAGTTGTAGAATAAATAGGTGACTTAGGGTTTACGTTTGAATAACTAATTAAATTAAATAATTATCATTTATTTATTTAATTAGAAAAATAGTACGAAATTATATTTATTCAAATATAATTTAAATAAATAACTTTAATTTATTTATTTATTTACTTATGAAGGTGTGTAAATAAGTTTTAAAAATGTTAAATATACTTTTAAATCCTAAGTGTAGATTATATAAATAATAAATAAATTTTATTTATTTATTTACCATTTAAAATAAGTTTTAAAATAAGTATTTATTTATTTTAAATAAAGTTAAAATTTTAAAAAACTTTATAAACTTGTTTTCAAGGAAAAGGGTATTTTATAAAATATTGTCATCATATTTATAACATGGAAAAATTGTTACTTTGCAAAAATGCCTTTATATAATTTTTTTGTTAATTAATTAAAATGACATTGCAAAAATAAATTTGTAATAATAGTGATTTTTTATTGAAAATTGAAAAACTTGGTTTTATTCTGTTCAAAATGTTGTAGGGTTTATAAAAATAATTTTCATATGAATTGTGGAGCTTTAAAACGGTTTTTAAAAATATTTGTTGACCACCCGGGTCGAACCCGGGTGACTTCTGTGGAAGAGTACACGCGCAACCAACCGGACCAGAGGTCCTGTGTGTTCTAAATTCAGGGTCTAAATTCTTTAAACAACAACTAAGGTGGAGTCGGGTTCTATGACAATACACAACACAAAAATAGGGTGCCGGTTGTAGGTTTCGAACCCACGCCTCCCGGTTCAGGGTTCCTGTGCATTAACCTCTGAGCTTGGAGGTTTTGCTGGTCATATGAGCAAACCAGAAATTTGAATATGTAAAGTCAAACGAATCAAAGTCCCAAATTGTTTATATGCGCGGATCATTCCAAGTCCCGACTTAATTGAGATCTATTCCCTCTGTTAATAGAAATTGACAGGGGGCTGTTACGCGATGTGAGAGAACGGCTGGCACCACTGATTCGGTGTTCTTGATGCTTGCATGCGATCCAGAGGGGTAATGTAGTTAAATCGACAGTCGAGAGAGTTTGAATAGGGGTTTGAGAAGGTGTGAAGGTAGGTTGATTGGTTTAATTTTGCTTTTAGGACTTGCTTTGATTTGGGTTTAATGAGGATGGCCGATAATGGTAATTACGCGTTAATTCGATTGAATGCGGATGAACTGGGTCACGAATTGGGATGGAATACATGTTGGGATCGATTGAGCGTGATTTGCGAGTCTATTACTCGTTTAATTCCTGATTTGGAGGTGAATTTTATTCGGTTTGACTCCGGATAGTCAAAGCTGTCCGATTTAGTTTAAGTTTCGAAATTTGTCGCGTAGGGATTAAATTGACGCGTCCACAGAGTTTAAGACCAGCCGACAATCATTCTAGTAACTAAGATGAGTCCTAATCCGACGGTTCTTGTCACACCCCAACCGGCGGCGGAAACGTTGGGGCGGGTAATTTAGACTGTTCATGAGCACAAGGTTAACTAAATTGAAATATATTAATCATCCAAATTCATTTCAAGTATTTAAGACAAATCCAAATCAATCCAAGTAAATAACATGAAATATATAATCCTTTATTAAAATTATCTAGGTCCAAAACTTATGTGTAGCATGTCTTGATCAAAATCACACATTATTACCTGAAACATGAATAAAATAAGGTCAACTAAAAAGTTGGTGAGCATACACAGGTTTGTATATAGATAGCATATAGAGTATAAATAAACAAATCCTTACATAACATGATAAAATAAGGCATTTATGGAGAGCAGCTATTGTGTAACTAAGTACAATCAAACCTTTGTAACTAGCATGCAAAATTGTGTTGTCGGTAACAATCACCCCAATCTGGGTGGGTTTGTTAGACTCAATAGATCTATCATTGTTTACCGTCGGCTTGAATAGTTAATGATTGCACATAAATTGCACACAAAAGTTAGCACAACTAGCACTCAGGCATAAAGCTCAAATTGCACACATGAATGTAAAGAGGATTTGTATTTGTGTAGTTTGTGTAAATGTAAGCAATTGTTTGTATAATGTTCATGTTCCACCCCAAAAAGTGTAAAAGAGTAAAAGGGGCTATGTAATACTCACTTGATTCAAAAGGCGTAGCTAACACGAGAGACTAGATAGTAATTTGATCCTTGTAATGCACAACGTTAACCTAGATTGAAATGTATATTTGTAGATGCATAATATGTCCCTAATCCCTTGTAATATGTATTTCATCTATGTTTAATGTAATTATTTGATGTATTAATGAATTTACATGTTTATCCTTAATGTTTACTCATATATAACGACTGTGTATTAAACGATCTGATAAATATCGATAACGTTGATCAATCGTGCTATTGAAAGGCCCATTCGCACGAATGGATCATGAGAATGATCCATTCGCGCGAATAGATCATGAGAATGATTCATTCGCTAGAATAAGTCATGAGAATGATTCATTCATACGAATGAACCATTCTAATGATTCATTCTTACGAATGAACCATTCTGCTGATTCATTCGCACGAATGAGTCCATTCACATGGCTCATTCGTACGAATGGCCTCAGCACTATATATAGAACTTTCACTTCATGAGCACATAGACAACACATATACACATAGAAGAGACTAACCAGAGCAGAACCAGACTAAGCAACAGAACACACAAACTCTTTGCACCTGTATTGTCGAATCTCTGTCCGTTGAGAGTTTCCAGGTCTTGTATCCAACTTCTCTACACCAAAGGGTCGATAGAAACCTTCGTTTCGACATCTAATCCGCTCGTTTCTTACGACCCGATCCGTGTCATAGATTGGATTGCCAATCAAATCGGATTCCGCACGATTTGGTTCGGTTAATGTGTTGAATCATTGGATCAAGGTAGATCCCGATCCAACAATATTGAATTAATAGTGTGCACAATATTGTATGTCTAAGTCTAGGGTTGAATTGGACGTGTGTATAAAGTTAGTGGTTTGTTCTTGAAAGGTATTGTATAAAATGAAAGGTTTGAAATAAATATTTTTAGAACATTGTGATCAAAGTTTGAGTTTGAGTAACTAAATAAATAAATTACAAAATTATTATTGATTTACTCAGTCATAAAAATAATGTAGGTATTAGGGGTAATTAAGTATAACTTAATTAAATAATTCTTAAATATAAATTAAATAAATAATTTTTATCTTATTTATTTATAAAATATGTAACCTAGTTTTTTAGTCATAAAAATGTATCGGGTATTTTATATTAAATATATATTTAGTAAATAACTTTCGTTAATCTATTTTTTTTATAAATATGTGTAAAAGGGGTTGTATAAATAATATCTAAGTGTATGGTTTAATAATAAATTTAATTTTTGTAGGTTTTAATTAAATAATTTCTATTTATTTTAGAATAGAAATATGATCTCTTTTAAATATAAATCTTTATAAAATAAATCATTTTTATTCGAAAATTCATTGGAAATGCTTATTGTTTTTAAAATATAAAATTTAGTATTCTGCCAAGAATTTCTCACACACACGACCGTGCCTGGGACAAGGCACGATCGTGCTAGGACCACGGGCGCGACCGTGCTAGTCAGGGCGCGACCGTGTTGATCAAACAGAAGACATAACTAAGCTGTTCAAGAGGCACGACTGTGTCTAGGGTTCTGAGGCACGACCGTGTCTAGGGTTCTGAGGCACGACCAAGTCTAGTCAAGAGGCATGACCGGGTCTGAGTGTGTGAGGCACGACCGCGCTGGGATTAGCACGACCGTGTCTCATGAAGCACGACCGCGCTAGAAGACTAGCGCGACCGTGTCTGTTCCAAAACAGAAACGAATTGCTTAAATCTTATATTGTTAATGTTGGAAATCATAGGGCTTTTATCCATTAGGTGATTTTGAGTCTATTTGTATGGATTAATTGTATTTAAAACATGTACAAAGTATGATTCGACTAAACCATTTTAGAATGAATCCTAGATTCGGGTTCGTGTTAAATTGGATATTGTAAGCCCAAATCAAGTTGGGGCTTTTGATCTATGGACTAAAACGTAGGTTTAGGAGGTTTCAATTACCCGGAATGATGATGAATCGATGGCGTACGGATAGAACAAGTTTCGGCGACGACAGGTTTGATTTCCAGCGTCTTCTGCTTCAACTCCGGCTGCCTCAGTGTTCTCGGGAGCTTCAGAGAGGGTCGATGATGCGTTTGCTTGGGGAATTGCATTCAGAATAGACGAGTTTTGGTTCAAATGAAATGATTTTTGGTTTTTTTAGACTAATTTAATTTCTTGGAGTTTTTGGACGTAATTGTGGGCATTAATCGATTAATTGTTTTCGTTAGTGGTAATGATGTATATATCGGTTACGAATTCAAACGATTCTGCGTTTAAAAACTGTATTTACGTTTTAACTGACGCGAGGCGCGACCATGGCTATACGAGGCGCGACCGTGCCAAGGCACCGGGCGCGACCGTTCCAAAGCAAGGCGCGCGACCGTGCTAAGGCACTTGGCGCGACCGTGCCAGAACGAGCCGCGACCGTGCCTATTAGGGTTTCTTGTTAATTTATAAAATCAGTCCTTGCATATTTCAGTTTTGATAGATTTGTATAAATATAACCTTATTTAGAAATTTAATAGGGTATACCCGTGTAAAATTTGCGGATTTGCATTGGAACATAGTATTTAATTGTTGGTACGAATAGAACAAGTCAGTGTACTAGAATTGGGTTTGAAATGTATCACATTGAACTGAAATACAGATAATGAAAATCAGAAATGTTACAGTATCCCCATGTTGAGGGAATTTCGTCCCGAAATTTAGCTAGTGGAGGCGACGGCATCGGTGAAGAGATGGGGGTACTTGAGCTTCATTTGGTCCTCTCGTTCCCAAGTAAACTCAGGACCATGTTTAGATTCCCAACGAACTTTAACAATAGGAATACGGCTTCGTCTGAGCTGTTTGACTTCGCGATCCATGATTTCCACTGGTCTCTCAACGAAGTGCATCGTTTCGTCAATGTGCATCGTTTCGTCAATGTGCACGTCGTCAAGAGGTATGTGGAGATTCTCATCAGCAAGACATTTCTTCATATTAGACACGTGAAAAGTAGGATGCACATTGCCAAGTGATGGTGGTAAGTCGAGTTTGTAAGCCACTTTCCCAATCCTTTCAAGGATCTTATATGGACCCACATAGCGAGGTGCTAATTTGTCTTTCTTTCCAAAACGGATCACACCCTTCCACGGAAACACCTTTATAAGAACAAGGTCACCGACTTGGAATTCCAAGGGTTTTCGTCGTTTGTCGGCATAACTCTTTTGCCGACTTCTCGCTACTCGAATGTTGTCACAGATTTGGATAATCTTGTCAGATGTTTCTTGAATTAGCTCGGGACCGGTTATTTGTGCTTCACCAATCTCGTTCCAACAGATAGGAGAACGACACTTGCGACCATAGAGAGCTTCAAATGGAGCCATGTTGATACTCATGTGGTAGCTATTATTGTAGGAGAACTCGATTAGTGATAGATGTAAATCCCAATTGCCACCAAAATCAATTACACAAGCTCTAAGCATATCCTCAAGAGTTTGGATTGTTCGCTCGGTCTGACCATCAGTTTGGGGATGGTAGGCCATGCTCAAATCAAATCATGTACCAAGAGTAGTTTGAAGAGATTGCCAAAAACGAGAGGTGAACCGAGCATCTCTATCGGAGATTATGTTTAAGGGAACACCGTAACTGCTCACAATTTCGTCAATGTAAATTCGGGCTAGTTTCTCAACTCGATAGTCTTCTCGGATAGGCAAGAAATGAGCAGATTTAGTGAGACGGTCAATGATCACCCAAATGCTATCATAACCACTTTAGGTGCGAGGGAGTTTGGTAATGAAGTCCATAGCTAAATTTTCCCATTTCTACACGGGAATTTCTGGTTGTTCAAACAAACCGGAAGGACGTTGGTGTTCGGCTTTGACTTTGGGGCAAGTTAGAGATTTGGCAACATAGAGAGCAATGTCCTTCTTCATACCGGGCCACCAATATTGTTGGCGAAGATCTTGGTACATTTTATCCGCACCAGGATGAATAGAATAACGGGTCTTGTGAACTTCGTTCATAAGAAATGCATGGAGATCATCGCGATCGGGAACCTAAATACGGTTCAAGTAATAAAGCAAGCCATTGGGTTTCGGTTCAAGCTGGAGTTCAACACCACACGACATTTCCTCATACATGTTACCCTCGGTGACTGAGACGTGTTGAGCTTCTAAGATGCGATTTTGAATGTCGGTTTGAATTCGGACACATTGAAGCATGACATGGTCTTTTCGACTCAAAGCGTCGGCTACAACATTCGCTTTGCCGGGATGGTAACGAATCTCGCAGTCATAGTCATTAAGGAGTTCAACCCAACGTCGTTGCCTCATATTGAGTTCTTTTTGGTTTAAGACGTGTTGGAGACTTTTGTGGTCGGTGAACACCACACATTTCGTGCCATAGAGGTAATGTCTCCAAATCTTCAATGCAAATACAACCGCACCTAATTCGAGATCGTGCGTTGTATAATTCTTCTCATGAATCTTAAGTTGCCTTGATGCATAAGAGATTACTTTGCCTCGTTGCATGAGGACACAACCAAGACCTTGGTTGGAGGCATCACAATAGACAACTAGATCATCATTCCCATCAGGGAGAGTCAAAATAGGAGCATTGCATAACTTTTGCTTGAGAGTTTGGAAAGCTTCTTCTTGCTTTGGTCCCCATTCATAAGGTTTACCCTTGTGGGCTAAAGCGGTAAGAGGGACAGCAATCTTAGAGAAATTTGAGATGAAACGACGATAATATCCCGCAAGACCAAGAAATGAACGAACTTCGGTGGGAGTCTTCGGGGCATTCCAATTTTTAACCGCTTCGATCTTAGCAGGGTCAACATGAATTCCCTTGTTGTTGACGATGTGACCAAGAAAGTGAACTTCCTTTTGCCAAAATTCACACTTGGAGAACTTGGCATATAGTTGTTCCTTCCATAAGAGGTCCAAAACCAGTCTAAGGTGTTGCTCATGGTTGGCTTTAGTCTTGGAGTAGATTAAGATATCATCAATGAAGACGATCATGAATTTATCAAGGTACGGTTTGCACACACGATTCATGAGGTCCATGAAAACTGCGGGTGCATTGGTTAGCCCAAAAGGCATGACCATGAATTCGTAGTGACCATACCTTGTTCGGAAGGCAGTCTTTGGAATATCTTCCTCTTGTACACGGAGTTGGTGATAACCATATTGAAGATCAATCTTTGAGAAGCAAGTAGAACCTTGAAGTTGATCAAAGAGACCATCAATTCTAGGAAAGGGGTAACGGTTTTTGATGGTAAGCTTGTTGAGTTCGCGGTAGTCAATACACATGCGGAATGATCCATCCTTCTTCTTGACGAATAAGACGGGTGCACCCCACGGTGAATGAATTGGACGAATGAAGCCCTTGTCGGAGAGCTCTTGGAGTTGACTTGCAAGTTCTTGCATTTCAGAAGGTGCAAGACGGTAGGGAGCTCTAGCCACGGGGTTAGCTCCGGGTATAAGGTCAATGTGAAATTCTACTTGTCGAATGGGTGGAAGACCGGGTAGATCTTCGGGAAATACTTCCGGAAAATCCCGAATGATGGGAATGTCTTGGATACTCTTCTCTTTGACATCCTTTTGAACAACATGAGTTAAGAAGGCTACATACTTCTTTCGTAAGTACTTTTGGGCGGTAATGCATGACATTAACTTGAGTCACTTGAAAGGTTTTTCACCAAAGACCCTTAACGTTTCTCCCGACGGTAGAGGTATTCGGATGCACTTCTCAAAACAGATGACTTCGTCATGATGATTTGATAGCCAATCCATGCCTATGATGATATCAAAACTTCCTAGTGGCATTGGTACATAGTTGATTGAAAATGTATGATCGTTAAGTTCTAGGGAGCAGTCGTGAATAACAGAGTCAATTGTAAGGGAGTCACCATTTGCTACTTCGACGGTGAAGGTTTTCTCTAATTGGGATCGTGTCTTTGCAAGTAAGGGTTCAAAGTTAAGTGACACAAAACTTTTATCGGCACCGGTATCAAATAAAATAGAGGCATATTGACTATTAACAAGGAACGTACCGTTGACCACATCATTGTTGGCTTGAGCTTCATTGGCGTTTATGTTGAAAGCATGCCCACGAGCTCCGCCTTGTCTAGCATTGATTAGCCTTGAGCACTGGTCACGAAAATGATTTGGGTTACCACATTCATAACAAGCACGCCCATTTGCAATAGCGGGAACACCTTGATTAGCCATTTGGGGGTTGATTCGGTTTGGTGGGTTGACTTGGCCTGCAAGTGCTTTGGCTCTACAAACATTGACTGTATGGCCATATTTCCCACAGTGAGTGCAGAGGCGACATGGAATGTTTTGGAGATGGTGATAGTTGCATGTGGCACAGAGTGGGTAGATCCCAACATATGACTTTTTGGCTGGTGCTTGAACCATAGGCGCAGCTTGGTTAACAGGGATAGCAGGAGTGACCATAGCATAGTTTCTAGCCTTTCTTTTCTTATTATTATGGGAGGGTTCAGTTGTGGCTTCTTTGATGTGTGTGGGAGGAGTTGTGGTGTCGGGAACTTTCTTGGTGCCTTTTCTAGTCAGAGTTCCTGCTTTCACATGGTTGTCGGTTAATGTAGCAGATAAGCGGATAGCATCTTCGAGTGTCGCGGGATTTCTCCCTAAGACAGTATCTTGAATTTGCCTAGGTAATCCACCAATATACTTCTCAATGCAGCGGGATAAAGGTGTGACCATATGGGGCACAAGGAGACTCAACTCGTGGAACCGAGTTGTATAAGCTAGACTTTCACCACCATCTTGGGCAAGATCCCAAAACTCGGCTTCCAGTTTCTTTACCTCATTTCGAGGACAAAATTCTTCGGTCATTAGCCTTTTAACCTCATCCCAAAGTAAGGCCATTGCTACTTCCACACCTCTAGTTCTCTTTTCCCCATTCCATCACGTGAGTGCCCATTTTTGTAAGGCACTTGTGGCATGACAAACACGAAGGTTATCTGACAGTCACTATTGAGGAAGGTATTCTCAATACTTTCGAACCATTGAAGAAGTCCCGTAGCTCCTTCGGTACCATAGAACTTAAGAGGATTGCATGAGTTGAAGTGTTTGAAGGTGCATTGTGGTGGGTTGGCACCACCACCCCCATTAGCTCCATGGTTACCATTGGCAGCCCCATTAGCTTGAGTGAGTTGATTTACAAGTTGTGCAAGGATGGTAGCAATATCGGTGTTGTTGTTGGTCACGGTAGCACGACGAGGAGGCATACTACAGAATTACACAACACAAGAAAAGATGCAAGAACTTATGAAAGTTATTTGAATTTAAAAGGATAAGTTAGCAAATAAAATAGTTAATCATACTTTGGATTGTACTCAAATAGTGATAAAATCACTTGAATACTATGACACATTAAGGTTAATTAAACTCATATAATTTTCAAGGAGACATGCTTTAGCCTATAAGTAAACACTCATCCCGAGAATTCCCAGGAAAGCATACGGGTCCCTCGGTTGATTGGGATTTATGCGAAATGCTTTCCTAGACAGAAAACCCAGAATACATGTGTCACCCTTCCAGATTGCACGTGTCCTCAAATAATTAACTAAGTTTAAAAACCTTAACGAGGAAATGTAGGATCGTAAGATTACAAGGTGATTGTATTCTAGTTGATATTGGCGGAAACAATAACAACCAACAAAGTAAACAAGTAAACAGCAAGAATACTGATAAATGCACTGTTGTATTAGACTTCTGAGATTACAAGTTTACAAGTAAAACACTATCAAGAAGCACTATGAAAGCACAGCAAGCACACTTACAATGAAGTGTTTAATCAGTATTTATAGTAACTTAGAATCAAGACAGACCCTTGATTCTAAGGATCAGATCTAACACAAGCCGTTGATCTTGTTTATTAATCTAAATTACACGCAAAGGCTAATCTAGTTAACTTTACTTAAACATCTTCTTAGGCATCATTGTTTGCATACTTGGAAAAGCGCGTTATTGTCCTTTATTGGTTGCACCAGTGAGGTTCCTTCTGCTTGGAGTGTGGCAGTTGCTTTAACAGAAAGGTGTCAGAGGCGCTTCACATGGATAGTCAGCTGCAACGTTTGGTCTTCAGAGAATAAAGCTATCAGCAGCAGAGATGAGAGTAATGCTGCTGATAAGCCTATCAGCAGCAACTTGTGTTGAACGCTGCTGACAAGCCTATCAGCAGCAACAAGTGTTGAATGCTGCTGATAAGCCTATCAGCAGCAACAAGTGTTGAATGCTGCTGATAAGCCTATCAGCAGCCATATGTGATGAATGCTGCTGATAAGCCTATCAGCAGCATTTGTACTTAGAATAATTTGGTAGCAATCAGTCTTTGGTTCTACAAACTCCCCCTAGACTGATGCAACCAAAATTCTTCTAATTACTTTGCTGCTGAAGCTTTTGCATGTGGCTGACTATCCTTTCAACCTCATAGCCTCTTGGATCCTTGCTGGGATTGTTCAGTGAAAGTTCAGACAGAGTCTTGATGTCTTTGTGTGGCATTTTGTAGATTGCTTTGCTTGAACATCTCATCTGCTGCTTCTTTACATAAATCAGAGTGAACTCATCAAAATCAGCATTGTAGGACCAAGATACAAATGGAGAGTGGGACTTGAGTGGTTTGATATTCATGACCACATCTTTGCTAGGGTTGAAGTAATGTCTGATTGCTAGCATAAGATGTTTCCCACTCTCATTTGCAGGCTCATGAGCTTCACCCAGCTCCAAAATTCTTCTTAGGTCTGCATCTGGTAGTTGCAGAACCTCATCAACAGATTTGTATGTAGATTTTCTTCTCTCAGTTCTCCCCCTGAAGATCTCAAATCTTTGATCCTGTGGATTGTAGGCCCATTCAACTATGTTTATTGAGTCTTCAGGTTCAGATGAGGATTTGGATTTCTTCAAGGGAGGCTATTGATGAGTGGGAGCTGGGTGGGATGATTTGGTCTTGTTGGGTGGAGGAGTGGAAGGTTTGGGGAGGAGAGTGGAAGGATGATGGACTGAGGAAGAGGTAGGTGAGGGAGAAGGCTTGGGTTTCTTTGTCTTTGGTTTTTCTTCTTCTTTGATAAGTACCCTTTTCTTGGAGCCCTTCTTCCCTAGTCTTTCTTCCTCATCCTTTTTAACTTTGAAGTAGAGGGCTTGCAGGTTCATGAAATTCATGGGACCTAGCCTCTTTCCACTATCTCCTCTAGCCTTAAGGAAGTCAATCATGACCTTCCTTTCTTCATGGGTTCTTTTATTCAGTGCAATGGTCTTCTTGGACTGTAGCTTGGCTTTTTCTTCTTCTTCAGCCTTTTTCTTGCTAGCCAATTGACCCTGCTGACCCATGAAGGCTCTGTAAATCTCTTTGTTTGAAAGTTTCTCAAGGTAGTCTGCATCCTCACCTTGAGAGATCAGAGCTTCAGTCCACTCCTCCCTTAATTCTTTTGCTAATTCAGAATTGGTTATTCTGAACTTAGCTTCTTCTTTCTTCTTCTTCTCTAAGTCTTCTTCTTCTCTATTGAATTGTTCCTGCAGTTGAAGAGCAAGAGCTGCATCTTCTTCAATCTGTCAACTGCAAGAATCTTTCTTTTCAGTTCATCCAGTTGTTTAGCATACAGCTGGATGGTTTGTTCTCTTAGGAGAATGGCTGTTTTTCTTTCTTGAGCCTTTTTCATGTCAGCCATCTCCTCTTCTTCTCTTATTCTTCTTCTTTTCTCTTCTTTTTCCTTCTTTTCTTTCGCAACCTCTCTTCATCCTCTTCTGTCATAATGCCCTTCCCTTTATTAACATTGGATGCCTCTGCTTTGGCTTCACTGATCACAGCAACAGCTGATTGTTGTGCTGTTGGGATCTCTGCCTCGGCTTCATTGGTAAGTTGAGGAATTGAAAAGGGACGGTCACTATCTTCATCAAGGTGATACTCAGGACCTTCTATTTCCCTCAGTTGATCCCTAAGTGAAGATCTTGTGCCAGATGCTACTGATGTGGCTTCAACTTGTGGAGTATCTGAGTTGGAGTCAGTATCAGAAGTTGACACATACTCTTCCTGAGGAATCAGTCCTTCTTTTTCAAGATGGGCTTTGATGGTGACCATCATTGCCTGGCTCTCCAATGAGTTAATATTGCAGATGTTGGCTCTGAGCTGAAAAATCTTGAATAGGAAGTCTGAGGGCAGCTGAAGGATGTTCCTGGTGTTGATGATGAGAGAGGAGCCGTTGCTGAGCAAAAGAATGTGGTCAAGGGACTTAGTACTCACCCAACCTAGCACGTCCAAGTCCTTGACCAGGGAGGCATACAGGAATCTTCGAAGGCCCAGAATTTCTTCTTCAGTGAGAAGACTGCTCCTTGTTATTTCAAGATTGCTAGGAGTCAGTCTCCTTTCTGCGGCCGCCGAGGATTCAGGATAAGCTACCCGATGTGCTGCTTGTAGGAATCTTTGGAGCCTGGGTAGATTATCCTCCATCAGGTCATAGAACCTGCCAATGGCAAGTTCTGCTGAGAGATCTGCTGAGTTGTTGATGCAGTTTGATACGTATAGCTGTAGGACTTGGAGGGCATTGAGAGAGTTCCAGTTCAGCTCTTCTACTCCGCTGAATTCCCATCCAATCCAAAACCTCTCAGCTGATCCATCATACGCCCAAGCTAGAATGGAGTCAAATTCTAGCTTCTTTGATGATCTGAATAGTTGGGGGGTTGAGGATTGACCAATGATTGCTGCTGCTTCAGGAAGGATACTGAATGATGTATTTGTTTGTTCTGTGTCTTCA
This sequence comes from Smallanthus sonchifolius, assembly GCA_023525975.1. Taxonomy (NCBI): domain Eukaryota; kingdom Viridiplantae; phylum Streptophyta; class Magnoliopsida; order Asterales; family Asteraceae; genus Smallanthus; species Smallanthus sonchifolius. The sequence continues at coordinate 35,865,174 of CM042045.1, forward strand.
GCATCATTCAGCATTTCATCAACAGCCCTGACGACCAACTTCCAGTCTTCAGATGTCCCTTCTTCTTCGTTATCTGAGACTAGCAAGTCATGAATTTGTACAAAAGCCGGCTTGAATAGTGAGCTTTGAAGTATAACCTGCTCTTGAATCCAGTCGTCAAGACTGTCTTTATCTTCTTCCATAGAGACCATCTCCCCCTTTTTGGTTGCATCAGTAGACAGATAAGCATCAGTTTGGGTGCCTACTGATACAAGAGAGAGAGTGGCTAAAGTTAGGCATTGATGGGCTTCATGCATAGAGACTTGGTGTCTTAGTTTGGACACTTCAGCCTCTAGCATAGCCACCCTGGCCGTCAATTCCAAGTTATAAAGTTTCAGTCTGTCCTCATCCACAGTTGTGGAATCCTTGGACCCAGATGGGGCCGTAGGCCGAGCCTCAGCATCCCCATCACCCGCGGTTTCTTGGCGCCTGGGATTCCTCTCAGTGAGGGGAGTTTCCAAGGAAACACCCTCACCATGAGTTGCCGTGGTTGAGGTCTTAAAGATGTTGTCACTGTCCTCCTGGTCAGTTGATGGACCAGCAGTAGTGACAGCCTCTTCCACATCCACTCTTTCAATATTCCTAGAGTGGACCTTCAAGGGTGAAGAACTTGGGTTGGGTGTTTCGGAAGCAAGACCAATCAGTACCTCCTTGATAGTGGTAGTTGGAGAAGGTACATCACTTTGGTCAGGTTCCTCAACACTTAAGTCCAAAGAAGATAGGAATGGCTCGAAGGGCTTTTCTATGGATCCGGGAAGTGATCCTAATCCTAATAGAGAGACTTCCGAAGGAGTCTCCCTAGCAGTGTGGCTTTCCCTTATGATATTCTCACTAGAATGTTGTGATTCTGAGTGAGGGATGTTGGCTTGGGTTTGGGCCTTGGAGGCAAGAGAAGGAGTTCTCTTGCCCCTCTTCCTTGTATATTTGGCTGCAACCGGGGCCCTGTGTTCCGGTTGAGCAATTAAACTGTGGGTGAGTAGATTATGTACCTGTACATCCTCAGTAGAATGCACAGGGGTTCGATCAAGGGAAACAGTAGTTTGAGGTTGTGGCAGTGAGGTGGAGGGTGTGGGATCAGTATCAGCTGGGTTTGCTGAACTGTCACCCTGGGCACTTTACGTGTTCAACATTGTAGACAACAGTGGAACATCGGCCCCTGAGAACTTTGATGAAACTGTTCTCATGCTTTGAAAAATGTTGTTCTTATGTCCCAGAATTGAGTAGATTCTTGCAGTTTTTGAAAGATCTTGGTGCTCAATGTTGAACACTTCCTGCAAGAATCTTGGGTACATGAAGAACTGTGATTTCACCCCTTCTTGAAGGTTGTATCTCAAACCTTCAAGAATGAGGTGAGAAAAATTGAAACCCGCCCCAGTTATCATACCGTGAATTGCCGACGCAAGTCCGGAGCTAAGTTGGTTCCAGCCACTCTTCTTCTGGGATATGCATTGGAGAAGAGTGTGGCAGAGATACTTCCATTTGGGACCCATGAGTGCCTTCTCTATCGTATACTCTGTTTGATTCCCAGTGTACCCTATGGATACAAAGGTCCTCATGTATACGTCTCTTGGGTAAGAGATGGCGTCCCCTTCATCTTGAAGCTTGAGGTGTTGGCGGAGCTTTGCTTCAGTGATAACCATCTCCTTGCCGTCTACTGTGCCTCTGATTTGGGGAGTGCCCTGCTCAGTAGAATACACAGCTGAGCTCCAAAAATCTTCCATGTGGGAAGTGTAGATGGTTGGGTTGACTGTTAGGGCATGGAGGATTTTGGACCGACAAAGGAAGTCGATCATATCATCGAAACCTTCGAATTTCTTGCCATTTATTACGCATGCAGTGAGGTTGTGATATGGGGAAAACTTGTCGTTGGGGTTGTTTATGTCTGCGCCTGCCATTTTTTATGGAGTTGGAGGGAAGAGAGAAGGATGTTTGAATGGTGGTTAATTATGGAGGGCTTTGAATGCTGTGGGGACGGGAGAGAAAGTGATGGGAGATTAGGGTTTGAAATTGAATATGAAGAGGTTGTGGGAGCGTTTGAAATTGTGATATAACGGTAGACGAAGAAAAAGCAACTTTACTTGTACAGTACAACCTGTTTCACTTTTCATTGTTACAGCTGTAAAGCACTCGAGCAGTCATGGTAAAGCTTGAGAGTGGTTTTTACCTCGGGTAAAAGTTAATGTAGACTTGTTTTACCCATCAACAGCAAACTTGGTTGCTGTTGATGGTGAGCTATCCGCTGCAAACTTGGTTGCTGTGGATAGTGAAGTCTTTCAGCAGCAAATTTGGGTGCTGCTGACTGTTGTATTCATTCCGCAGCAAAAAGGTTGCTGCTGACCGCCTTAAAGCTATCCGCAGGAAACTTGTTCCTGCTGATAACTTAAAGCGATCAGTGGCAAAGGCTTTGCTGTTGAAGCTTTTAAACCTGTCAGCAGCTGAGAGGCAAAAATGCTGCTGACTTATAACTTTTATTTACAACAGAAGACAGACATATTTACATCAAAGGATAGATGCACTCAACTGAACCGATGATGATGCTTGGTGGTTTCTTTGCCTTCCATTGTTGAGTTGGTGGTTTTCCAGCTTTCTTTGTCTTTTCAGCAGCAGACGTTGTATGTGATGATTTTTCTTAAGCAGCTGCAGACTTTGTTGCTGTTGAAGGCTTTGCCTTGGATCTTACCTTATCAGCAGTGGACCCTTTTGCTGCTGATAGCTTTGCCTTATTAGCAGCAGATTTTGCTGCGGACTTTGTTAGCTTATCAGCAGCAGATTTGGTTGCTGCTGAAAGCTTCTGCTTCGTTTTCTTGGGCTTAACTGGACTAACAACCGATGTATGTTGATCCTTCTTTACCCTTTATCTTTGAGGGGTTTGATGAAGAATCTGGTTGAAGGGGTTAAACTTACAGTTTGCTGCAAAGTGGTCTGATTCTCCACAGATGATGCAAGATTTTTGAGGCTTTGACAACTGCTCCCTTGGTGGAGAAAGAGATTTTCTGAATTGAGTTGTCTTAGCTTCAAAGCTTCTTACCTGTTTGTTCTTCTTTGTCTTCTCAAAAGCATGTTGCTTGAGGTTTCTTTGCTGCTGTAGGTAGTAGAAGCAGGTGCTAGCAGTGTGGTTATATTTCCCACAGACAAAACATGATTTTGCCAGTTTATCCTTTGAAAGATGCACATAATCCTTTCTTTTGAAAAGGTCTTTGAAATTCCAAGGGTGAGCTTTGTTGTGCTCAAAAGTAGCTTCTTCCAATTTTTTTTGAACATATGGAACCCTTTGTTCAGGCGCATGACATGTGTCAAACACCTTCTTTGGCTGGACTGAATTGGAAGGAGGCTTTGAGTTGGTGGAGGTGGAAGACTGTCCCTTTTCAATAGTTAGCTTTCTTCCTTCTGGAGGATAGCTAATTCTGATTTGTTTGAAAGGGTTTAGGAACTGGTATTGAAGGGATAATGGGGACTTCATCTTTAGTGACTATCACTTGAGGGGCAGGAGGAGATGAGGCATTACTTATTTCAGTGGAGTCTGAGCAAGTTGACTCAGTCTCTGATGAAGTAGTGCATTCTGGCACAGGGGTTTCTTTGACAGCAGGGTCAAGATTTCGGTTGGCCATGTCAAGATTTGCTAGATTGAAGCTTGGTTCATGTATGGCAACGTAATCAGCAGGAGGTGCGACGGTTTTATACTGGTCAGCATGATATCCAAACCCAGTTTTTACATTTTCATGGATTTGAACATCCAAAAGTCTTTGCAGCTTTTTGGATGCAAATTCATATTTTTCCACATGGACCTTTTGGTTTGCCAATTCAGCCCTTGCAGCTTTCAACTTAACCAGAATGTCATCAATTTGAGTTTCAAGGTTTGTTTGTTCATGTTTTAATGATGAAATTTCTTTCTTTAAATAATCATTCTTTTCCTTGTAACTATTTTCAACCTTTTTAAATTCAGATTTCATTTGGTGAAATTCTTCATTTTGATCTATGAGCTTCTGGTTATGTTTCCTATATCCAAGGACCTTATAAATGCACTCTTGAGTACATAGATTTTTATATACCTTTGGTGGTACCTCTGATGTGTCTGCCATGAGAGCTTGATTGTTGGCAGAAAGATCCTCAGGCTGGAAGCTCCAGTCAAAGTCAGTAGTTCCAACATTTGCACAAGCTGTAGTTTGTGCTGGAGGATTGACATGTTGCTGTTGTTGGTGTCTTGGCTGAGCTTGGTGTGCTTGTCTGGTAGGATAGTAGTCGCTTGAACTAGGACCTGAGTAGTCAGAGTGAAGCGTGGGAGAGGTGGTGGAAGAGGCTGATTGATGGCTTGAGCTTCTTTCTTTGGCTTGAATTATTTCTAATCCATAGGCTTTTAGCATACAAAAGAGCTCGGTTATCTGCAGAGTCTTCAGATTCTCAGTTCTTCTTATTGACATTGTGTAAAGTGTCCAGCAACTAGGAAGATATCTGATGAACCTTTTGAGAATGTCTTCATTCTCCAGTTTCACCTTAGAGCACTGCAGCTCTCCTACCAAGTAAGTGTACCTGTTATACACACTGGTTAGTGACTCACCTTCATTGTAGACAAAGTTTTCGTATTGCTGCTTCAGGATGTCTTCAAGCCCGTTGCTTTGTGCCATTTTTGTTTTGATGTGGCTTGATCAAAAATAGAGTTTTGAATAGAATCTGAAAGTGATTGAACAAATGTTAGTTTGTTTAATCTTGAGCCAAAGCTCTGATACCACTTGTAGGATCGTAAGATTACAAGGTGATTCTATTCTAGTTGATATTGGCGGAAACAATAACAACCAACAAAGTAAACAAATAAACAGCAAGAATACTGATAAATGCACTGTTGTATTAGACTTCTGAGATTACAAGTTTACAAGTAAAACACTATCAAGAAGCACTATGAAAGCACAGCAAGCACACTTACAATGAAGTGGTTACTCAGTATTTATAGTAACTTAGAATCAAGACAGACCCTTGATTCTAAGGATCAGATCTAACACAAGCCGTTGATCTTGTTTATTAATCTAAATTACACGCAAAGGCTAATCTAGTTAACTTTACTGAAACGTCTTCTTAGGCATCATTGTTTGCATGCTTGGAGAAGCGCGTTATTGTCCTTTATTGGTTGCACCAGTGAGGTTCCTTCTGCTTGGAGTGTGGCAGTTGCTTTAACAGAAAGGTGTCAGAGGCTCTTCACATGGATAGTCAGCTGCAACGTTTGGTCTTCAGAGAATAAAGCTATCAGCAGCAGAGATGAGAGTATCAGCAGCAACTTGTGTTGAACGCTGCTGATAAGCCTATCAGCAGCAACAAGTGTTGAATGCTGCTGATAAGCCTATCAGCAGCCATATATGATGAATGCTGCTGATAAGCCTATCAGCAGCATTTGTACTTAGAATAATTTGGTAACAATCAGTCTTTGGTTCTATAGGAAATAAAGAGATTTTTATAGATTTAGACCCATTAAGTTTCCACATGCTAAGAAGATGATGATAGAGGGGTAGGTAAGAATATTATGAGGTTTTAGGGTATAGGTAGGGATATTGTTTATTTAAATATATCTTAATAAGTCATGAATTTTTAACAAGTAAGGCATCAAAAACGAAATAATAACTAATCATAGTAAGCATGTAACACATAGCATGTAGCACATATCACATAATCATGAAGCATGGCATAAGTGGGTGTCCTAAAGTTATAGTCTAGGTCAAGGGTGTCTAATAACCTAGTTCCCTATAACCAAGGCTCTGATACCAATCTGTCACACCCCAATCGACGGCGGAAACGTCGGGGCGGGACATATAGACTGTTCATGAGCACAATGTTGACTAAATTGAAATATATTAATCATCCAAATTCATTTCAAGTATTCAAGACAAATCCAAATCAAACCAAGTACATAACATGAAATACATAATCCTTTATTAAAATTATCTATGTCCAAAACATATGTGTAGCAAGTCTTGATCAAAATCACACATTAGTACCAGAAACATGAATAAAATAAGGTCAACTAAAAAGTTGGTGAGCATACACAGGTTTGTATATAGATAGCATATAGAGTATGAATAAACAAATCCTTACATAACATGATAAAATAAGGCATTTATGGAGAGCAGCTATTGTGTAACTAAGTATAATCAAACCTTTGTAACTAACATGCAAAATTGTGTTGTCGGTAACAATCACCCCAATTTAGTGGGTTTGTCAGACTCAATAGATCTATCATTGTTTACCGTCAGCTTGAACAGTTAATGATTGCACACAAATTGCACACAAAAGTTAGCACAACTAGCACTCAGGCATAAAGCTCAAATTGCACACATGAATGTAAAGAGGATTTGTATTTGTGTAGTTTGTGTAAATGTAAGCAATTGTTTGTATAATGTTCATGTTCCACCTCAAAAAGAGTAAAAGAGTAAAAGGGGCTATGTAATACTCACTTGATTCAAAAGGCGTAGCTAACACGAGAGACTAGATAGTAATATGATCCTTGTAATGCACAACATTAACCTAGATTGGAATGTATATTGAATTAATAGTGTGCACAATAGTCTATGTCTAAGTCTAGGGTTGAATTAGACGTGTGTATAAAGTTAGTGGTTTGTTCTTGAAAGGTATTATATAAAATGAAAGGTTTGAAATAAATATTTTTAGAACATTGTGATCAAAGTTTGAGTTTGAATAACTAAATAAATAAATTACAAAATTATTATTTATTTACTTAGTCATAAAAATAATATAGGTAATAGGGATAATTAAGTATAAATTAATTAAATAATTCTTAAATATAAATTAAATAAATAATTTTTATCTTATTTATTTATTTATAAAATATGTAACCTAGTCTTTTAGTCATAAAAATGTATCGGGTATTTTTTATTAAATACAAATTTAGTAAATAACTTTCGTTAATCTATTTTTTTATAAATATGTGTAAAAGGGGTTGTATAAATAATATCTAAGTGTATGGTTTAATAATAAATTTAAATTTTGTAGGCTTTAATTAAATAATTTCTATTTATTTTAGAATAGAAATTTGATCTCTTTTAAATATAAATCTTTATAAAATAAATCATTTTTATTCGAAAATTCATTGGAAATGCTTATTGTTTTTAAAATATAAAATTTAGTATTCTGCCAAGAATTTCTCACACACACGACCGTGCCTGGGACAAGGCACGATCGTGCTAGGACCACGGGCGCGACCGTGCTAGTCAGGGCGCGACCGTGTTGATCAAACAGAAGACATAACTAAGCTGTTCAAGAGGCACGACCGTGTCTAAGGTTCCGAGGCACGACCAAGTCTAGTTAAGAGGCATGACCGGGTCTGAGTGTGTGAGACACGACCGCGCTGGGATTAGCACGAGTGTGTCTCATGAAGCACGACCGCGCTAGAAGGCTAGCGCGACCGTGTCTGTTCCAAAACAGAAACGAATTGCTTAAATCTTATATTGTTAATGTTGGAAATCCTAGGGCTTTTATCCATTAGGTGATTTCGAGTCTATTTGTATGGGTTAATTTTATTTAAAACATGTGCAAAGTATGATTCGACTAAACCATTTTAGAATGAATCCTAGATTCGGGTTCGTATTAAATTGGATATTGTAAGCCCAAATCAAGTTGGGGCTTTTGATCTATGGACTAAAACGAAGGTTTAGGAGGTTTCAATTACCCGGGATGATGATGAATCGATGGCGTACGGCTAGAACGAGTTCCGGCGACGACGGGTTTGATTTCCGGCGTCTTCTGCTTCAACTCCGGCTGCCTCAGTGTTCTCGGGAGCTTCAGAGAGGGTCGATGATGCGTGTGCTTAGGGAATTGCAATCAGAATAGACGAGTTTTGGTTCAAATGAAAGGATTTCGGTTTTTTTTAGACTAATTGAATTTCTTGGAGTTATTGGACGTAATTGTGGGCATTAATCGATTAATTGTTTTCGTTAGTGGTAATGATGTGTATATCGGTTACGAATTCAAACGATTCTGCATTTAAAAACTGTATTTACGTTTTAACTGACGTGAGGCGCGACCGTGCCTCTACGAAGCGCGACCGTGCCAAGGCACCGGCGACCGTTCCAAAGCAAGGCGCACGACCGTGCCTATTAGGGTTTCTTGTTAATTTATAAAATCAGTCCTCGCAAATTTCAGTTTTGATAAATTTGTATAAATATAACCTTATTTAGAATTTTAATAGGGTATACCCTTGTAAAATTTGTTGATTTGCATTGGAACATAGTATTTAATTGTTGGTACGAATAGAACAAGTCTGTGTACTAGAATTGGGTTTGAAATGTATCACATTGAACTGAAATACAGATAATGAAAATCAGAAATGTTACAGTTCTTGATCCAATTTGGTCTAGATTTGATCGGTAAGGGGTTGTTGACTTTTCGAAGTCAACATTTACCAAAATGAGTCAAAGTTCGATAATTTTAAATAGATAGGTTCAAGTTGAGGGAAAATGTTTAATTGTAAGGGTCCAAATTCATTTACAAAGGGTTTATGACCAATGTATTTGTTATAAAAATGGTTTTTTATAAGAGCTTGTAACTAAATTCTTTTTCTTTGTTTATAAAAGTTGTTTTCATAAATTTTTATAAAGTTAAACATCAATTATCTTAACCTTCCTTTTTAATTGGGTTACAAAGTGTTTTATGAATATATATATATATATATATATATATATATATATATATATATATATTGTATAGAAAAATAACATGAGATTGAAATGTTGAAATTTTTGCTTGATACATACTTATGAAGCAAAATAATAAATGTGACATATTGCATCGTACAAGTACAAGTTTGAAAATGAAAATGTCATTATTGTCAATTAAAGAAAATAAAATAATACCCTGAAAATCATGGATGTTACAGTCTTCAACCTACACCGACCCAAATCCTCAATCTAAATCCACCCAACCAAGGAAGGTGTTTGACATATGTCATGCGCCTGGAGAGAGCTCCATATGTTCAAAAGACATTGGAGGAAGCCACTTTTGAGCTCAACAAAGTTCCCCCTAGAATTTCAAAGACTTGTTCAAAAGAAAAGATTATGTTTACTTCCAAAGGGACAAACTGGCTAAATCGTGTTTTGTTTGTGTCAAATACAATCACACTGCCAGCACATGCTTCTACTACCTTTAGCATCAAAGAAACCTCAAGCAACATGCTTTTGAGAAGACGAACAAGAACAAAAAGGTAAGATGCTTTGAAGCCATGGCAACTCATTTCAGAAACTCTCTCTCCCCACCAAGGAAGCAGCTGCCAAAACCTCAACAATCTTGCATCATCTGTGCTGAATCAGACCACTTTGTTGCAAATTATGAATTTAATCCCTTCAACCAGATCCTTCATCAAGCCCCTCCTAAACAAAAGCCTATCAGCAAAAGAACTTCTACAGAGAAACCCTCTGTTAACAAGGTAAAGAAGGATAAGCATACATCTGTTGTTAAACCATCAGCAGCCAGCAAAAATGTTCTTGATCAAGTGAAGCCCAAAAAACCAAAGGACAAGCCTTCAGCAGCAATCAAGTCTGCTGCTGCTCAAGTAAAACCATCAGCAGCAACAAAATCTGCTGCTAATAAGCCAAAGTCCTCAGCAGCAAAATCTGCTGCTGATAAAGCAAATCTGTCAGCAGCCAAAGCAACATCAGCTGGTGATAGAGCAAAAAAATCTGGAAGACCACCTCCTCAACAATGGAAAGCCAAGATCCCTGTCTCTATCCCTCAAAGCATCATCAATGGCTCCATTGAATACAAGCATACTGACGCTGCTGATCCAACGACACATTTACCCAAGTCTGCAAGTTCTTGGGTTCCTCCCTCTAACTAGATCTCTCTCATGTGCAGGGACATCCAGGTCACGAGAATAACACCTGGGTTGTAGACAGTGGTTGTTCCAGGCACATGACCGACAACAGATCCATCCTCTCCAACTTCAGACACTTCAATGGAGGATATGTTTCCTTTAGGAGTGATTCAAAAGGAGGATCAATTATTGAACAAGGAACTGTGTCCAATGAAAGGATGAGTATTGAAAGAGTAAACTATGTCAAAGAATTAGACTTCAATCTCATGAGTGTGTCCAAGATTTGTGATCAAAAGCATTGGATGCTTTTAACAGATAAAGAATGTTTGTGCTATCCTCTGGCTTAAACAAACCTCCTCCAGAGAAGATCCTATAGACTGCTCAGAGAAAAGATAACCCATATGTGCTTGACATGAATGAGGTCACTCCATCTGGTAGTGTATCTTATTTTCTGTTAAAGGCATCAGTTGATGAATCAGCTCTCTGGCACAGGAGATGAAGCCATGTCAATGTAAAAACCATTAACAAGTTGGTGAAGGAAAATCTTGTCAGAGGGCCTCCTGACAAAGAATTCCAACTTGAAGATCATTGCATTGCATGTTTGAAGGGGAAGCAACACAAGAGTTCTCACAAGCCTAAGACATTGAATTCAAATGACACTTCATTACAGCTGCTGCATATGGATCTCTTTGGTCCTACAAATGTCATGTCAATGGGCAAGAATTCATACTGTTTGGTGATCACTGATGACTATACCAGATTTTCATGGGTATACTTCTTGAGAACAAAAGATGAAACTGCTGAGATTCTTAAATCTTACATTCTTCGAGTTGAGAATCAAAGCAATCAAAAGGTGAAAGTCATAAGGTGTGATCAAGGTACATAGTTCAAAAACCACACTCTGAACTGTTTCTATGAGAGCAAAGGAATAGAAAGACAATACAGTGCTCCAAGAACTCCTCAACAAAATGGGGTTGCTGAAAGGAGAAACAGAACTCTAATTGAATCAGCGAGATCAATGTTGGATGATTCAAAACTGCCTCTCACATTCTGGGCAGAAGCAGTCAGCACAGCTTGCTATGTGCAGAATAGAGTTCTCATTATCAAGCCTCTCAACAAGACACCTTATGAACTCTGGTTCAAAAGAGTTCCCTACATTGGATTTCTAAAACCTTTTGGATATCCATGCACCATTCTGATCACACATGGGGTTCTTCCTAAGTTTGGTGCCAAATCTGATGAAGGATACTTTGTGGGCTATTCATCTCAATCCAAGGCCTATAGAGTATTCAACACAAGAACAAGAACCGTGGAAGAATCAGCCAATGTGGAATATAGGGAACACATTGCATGTGAACAGCCCAGACTGGCTCTTTGATATAGACTCCTTCACACAAATATTTGAGCCTCTCATCTTCTCAAATATGGAGTCTACCTCTTCAAAGCACCAGCTTCCACATCTTCCACTGACCACAGATTGGAGTTCACTAGTCCCTCTATAAGACTGAAAAGGCCATCTATTGATCCTCCATCTGTTGTGGAAGCTATTGAAGCTCGTGAAGCCGGAACCAGACACTCAAATGTCACAGGCAGCAGTCTCTCTGAGAATGAAAATCCGAATGAACTTCAAGACACATCTGTAAATGCTGTAAAGGCATCTGCTGCAGATGCTGCTAATGCTGCTGATATTGAAGACTCTTCCACCATGAATGAAGAGTTTCCTGATCAGAATCAGAGCAATCTTGAGCAAGGAATACAATTGGATGTTGTACCAGCACAGAGAATCAACAAGGAACATCCCTTGGAAAATATCATTGGCCAAGTTCACCAAGGAGTTCAAACAAGAAGCAAAAATCATGAGGCCAATATATGTCTGTATTCCTGCTTTCTATCTCAGGTAGAACCAAAGAAGATAGATGAAGCTCTGAAACACAGCAGTTGGATTGAGGCAATGCAGGAATAGTTGCTGCAATTCAAGAGACAGGATGTGTGGAAACTTGTTGATCTTCCACCTGATCAAACTGCTATTGGCACAAGATGGGTATTCAGGAACAAGCAAGATGAGAGAGGCATTGTAATCAAGAACAAAGCCAGGCTTGTAGCTCAAGGCTACACTCAGGAAGAGGGAATTGACTATGATGAAGTCTTTGCTCCTGTTGCCAGGCTGGAGGCCATCAAAATCTTCCTGGCATATGCTGCATCCAAGAATTTCATAGTTTATCAAATGGATGTCAAGAGTGCCTTTCTGTATGGGAAGATTCGTGAGGAAGTATATGTCAAATAGCCTCCAGGCTTTGTCGATCCTACACATCCTAACAAAGTGTTCAAACTAGACAAAGCTCTCTATGGCTTACATCAAGCTCTAAGAGAACTCTATCTGGATATCTACTAAGCAATAACTTCAAAACAGGTGTCATTGACCATACCTTGTTTATCAAAGATGAAGGAGGAGAAATCCTACTGGTACAAATCTATGTTGATGACATCATCTTTGGATCAACAAGGAAGAAGTTGTGTAAAGACTTTGAGATCCTGATGCACTCAAAGTTTGAAATGAGTTCAGTGGGTGAACTAAATTTCTTCTGGGTCTTCAAGTCAAAGAAGTTCCAAATGGAATCTTTATCAGCCAATCCAAATATGTCAAGAGCATTTTGGAAAGATTCAAGATGGCTGACTGCTCTGCTACAAGAACTCCTATGCAAGTTGTGACATCCGACAATTTCAGGTTAACTCAAACCTCGTTAGTTCAAACATTATTCATTGCAAACTCAGTTATCTCAGTTAGTCACACGTGCATTGCATTTAATTAAGTTAATTAAATGTGTCAGTTAGTTCACACACCGCGAATCAAACTCGAGTCTAACCCGGAACGTTGGTGATTAATTAAGATAAATATTTCGAACATTTAATAATTTATATTTAATATAATTTATGTGAATTTTATGTGATTTTGTGAATTTACGTGAATTATGTGAATATTATGGTTATCGTACGTGATTATCGTGTATGAATCGTACTTAATATTTTTATAAATATTAGAGTTTTATAAAGCTAAAAATCGAAAATTGTTAATTATTAATTAGGTGTTATTTAAGTAATTAGAGTTTATGGGCCTTAATTAAACTTGAAGCCCATAATTCATTAAAACCCATCCATCCATGTATAAAAGGAAAATTATAAAAATTTAAAACCTAATTCCCTTTTTTTTTGTGGTCGTCGACCCCCCCCCCCCATTTCTCTCTTTGAGCCGCGACACTCAAGCCACCCAAACCCACATCGATCGAGCTCCAATCGTGAAACCGGAAGTGGATACGTGCTAGTCTAGGCATTCCTAACGTTCCTACGTAAGTCGTTTTATTAAAATCCGACGTTATTTCATTATTATTTTTGAGATCAAAACCCTAGATTATCCAAACGTAATGATTTCAAAATATGATAATGAATTAGTTAATTGTTTGATATTGTTGTATCGTATTGATGATTTTATGAACGTATATGAAACCCTAGTTGTTATACGATATGTAAATTGAATTTTTGTTGATTATGTGACATATAGGAATCGCATGCTAGACGTGAATTATGATTGATATAGTTGTAATTATATTAGTTGAAAGATTTAGGATTGATTAGACGAGTTAATTGTGTAAACAAAACGTGTAATGGACGACTTACTAAAAGAGGAAACTTTGTTAAAAAGTGATTTTTGAATGTGAAGGTTTCTAGGTGTGTATGATGCTATTATTTGACTCTAGTATGTTAGTATGGTGGTATTAATGATTGTTAACGTGTTATTGAATGCAAATAGATTAAATAAATCATAGGTTACCAAAAGTGGAAACTTTTGTAAATTGGAACTTGTTGTCTAGACTTAATGATGTGTGTCATGGTAATCTGTTAAGCATAAGTATGTGTAGATAGACATGGGATGTTGATACGAACGTGTTATAGATAATGTGATTCATTTGAAAGCAAACATGAGTTTATATATTTTTTAAAAATAATAAATTAATGTAACGTGTATTATTGACGTAGTTTGCCATGCTAAATTAGTTATGACTTAGGTAGCATGAAATGTGAATTATTTGTGTGCTAAGCGTGTTGTTATACAAGTCAAACATTTAATCACTAAACGGGACACCAACGGGTCGTCGAGTCAAACTTGGTCAAACTTGGTCAAACTTAGTCAAACTAATAAATATTTTCTAAACCCTTAAAAACAATGAGATTGTTTGGATACTTAGGGTTCCTATCGCCTTGCACAAACACACACTTATAAACCGGTGTTTATAGGTGGCAGTTAGTCGTCAAGCATTCTAAGTTCCCTTTCTTTCGCACGCACTCTAAGGTGAGTTTCATGGCCCCTTTTCTTATGATTTAAACTTGGGGGAGAAAACATGGGTACGAACATTTAGATTTTACATTTCAATTATATCACTTGTTGTACTAAGCGCAAACATATCATGCAAGTCCTTGCTTATCGAACCGTTTAATATATGGGATAGCGAGGTAATCTTGAGTAGTACTACTGGGCATTGACAAGCCCCACCCGCGTTAGTCGCGCTAACACGACAGGTAGTCGAACGGGTGTAACATTGACCTAAACATTTACCTAAACATTTACCATTGATCATGATAGTCATGGTAGGAGGCAAGTTCAAACATAAACAGTCAGCTTCGGTGTCGAAACGCTTTAGTAACATGTAATTAGGTTAGCTACCTATGATATAAATTGTAAATGGTTTTATCTAGTATTCTTTACAAACATTGAAACCTGTGACATCACCAACCTAGTGTTGACACGTTTTAGCATGTTTTCCCAGGTCATTAAGGTACAAGCACAAGCTAAGGCATGCATGCATTCGAAGTCCATCATTTTCAAACTCAAGAACTATTTATTTTATTTATTGTTGAATTATTTATTTTTGGCGCGACTGTTATGGCGCATGTTTTTCATTTAACTTTTCGCTTCCGCAGTCTTACATTAAAGTAGTGTTTTCATTTCTAGTGTTGCATCGTGACTATGAGCAATACTAGTGGTTTTCTTAAACTCATATAGAGTCATTCAAAGTAACTAATGACTGAGATCCTGGTATGTCACGCTCCTAACGGTGAAACTCCGTTAGTGGATTTTGGGGGTGTGACAGATTGGTATCAGAGACATTGGTTATAGAGAACTAGGAAATGCAAACTAGACTATAACCACGTACATGCATTACTTACACAGCACTTACACTCAAACATGGCACTCACTCATCCCGTTACAGGAAATGTCAACCCCGCCTAATTCACCCGCATCCCCAGTCGTTCAGGAGAACGATGTTCCTACCGTACCTTTGCCAGAGCCGAGGAGACGTCGACTCAAACTGTAGGGTATGACGAGCCTATTCATGTGCGTGTCAGAGGTAACACGCAGGACTGGGATTGGTATCCCGGTAGGATCTGGATCCGCGAGGAGGAAGTCCCACCTCCACTCACTGCTGACATTGCTTCTTCTTCATCATCTTCTGTGTGAGCTTTGCCACCATTACAGTACCCCTTTGAGCAGGTGTTTGCTGCATTTGTAGCTAGGATGGACCGAGAGATCCGGAACATGAGAGATGCATCAAGGGAGATTTCTGGTATATTAGAGCGACAGATTCTGATGAATCAGAAAATTGACAAACTGACTTCAGATTTAGCAGTCACTAATAAAGTCCATGAGAATTTTTCAAATGGATGTGTGGATATGGAAGACCGGCTGAACACTGCAGAGTGGAACCTAGATATACTCCACACTAGGATTGAGCAAGTGGAGGCTCGACTTGCAGCTGCTGAAGCAGCAGGAGTTGCACCAGATGGTGCACCCGCAGGAGATCCGGCCGAGGACGAGGATGCAGCATCTGATGTTACATCAGCTAGCAGTGGCATTTGATATCTTATCTTCATTACTTATTTACATCTTTCCTTTTGAACCTAGATGGGCAGGTTTGTTCCCATCCAACAGATGTTTCTAGAATTTTGATGGTTTGGTCCTGCAAATTCAGAGCATGGTGACATCTTCTAATCCCACTACAATCTAGCAAGCAATCAGGTTGGCTCACAGGCTAACCGATCAGGCAGTCGCTCAGGGCACCCTACCCCCTAGAGGTGCATTATCAAAGACAACTGACAACAAGCGGAAGTTTGACAGCTCATTCCCCAAAACCTTCCAGTCAAACCCACCTTCTCAGCAACAGCAACAACAACACCGTAAGCTTGAACCTTCAAAGAACAACAATCAGTCTAACTCTTCTCAGCAGAATCATGGTTCTTATATTGGCAAGTACCCGAAGTGCAACAAATGTAACTTCCACCATCATGGAGCGTGCGACCGGTACCGTTGCCACCGGTGTGGAAAGATGGGTCATTTGGCCAAAGACTGTAGAGTAGATCTGCAGAACAAACAGACACCACCTAAAGACGCACCCAAAGGCTGTTTTGAGAGTGGTAAAGAAGGTCATTTCAAGAAAAATTGCCCGCAGTTGAGGAGAAACGGAAACGGGAATGGAAATGGCAACAATCATCAGGGCGGTAATGGAAATGGTAATAACCACCAGGGTGGAATGGTAATAACAATGGAAATGGTGCAAAGGGCCGAGCATTTTTGATTGGATCGGGAGAAGCTCGGAATGATCGGAACGTGGTAAACGGTATGTTTCTCTTAAACGATCATTTTGCTTCTGTACTTTTTGATACTGGCGCCGATATGTCACACCCCGCCAAGGCGGAAACGCGAGGCGTAACATTACATGGTTTCCAAAGCATATGATTACCGCAAACACATACATGATGAATGGATACATAAACAAGTTTAAAGTTTTACATTCCAAAATGTAATATGAGTTTACAAAAGTTAAGATTTCGTAAATATGACTCAATTACAATGGTTTATACAAGAGAAATCCTCCTTGAGTCGTATCCATCGTGCATGCATGTAATCTACATTGCTAACCTTGCGATCACGTTCACATTCATGAAAAACATACTTAAAAATGTCAACACTAGGTTGGTGAGTTCACAGGTTTACTCAAATAGTTCTTTGTAAAACTCGTTTATTCATAAATAGTTCCAGTTGCATGTGATAATCAGAATAAGAAATGTTTGACCCATTTGTAAACTAGCTAGGAATACAAATAATATGTTCATACATGAGGCGTAACCAAACCATGACAATTGTTCTTTTGCCCCTCTCAATCGTTATCAGATGCTATGCGGCCATAAATCCTCCAGATTGTGGTTAGCGCGACTAACCATGACCGAGGGACGTCACTCCCCATAGTACTATTCATAGGACCCTAGGCTATAGTTAATGGTTACTAAGTTGTTCCAGGGGACTTTAGCGGCCTAAATTGTTCAACTCATGCAAACATAAAAGTCGAGTCTTATTCTCTTGTTATCACATAAAATAGTTGTAAGTATGTTCTTCCCCCAAATATAGAAAACAGTAAAAAGGGGCCGTGAAACTCACCTCGTTTTTGTGTATGTTAGCAACGATAATTGTTCCAGTCAAACTTGATTAATCGTACCCTATTTACAAAAGGGGTATTTCGGGTTATGACCGAATATCTCGAATGCAAATTGTTCACCGACTTAGTAATTCCGGTTATTTTACTTAAATTATCTTCTTTGTTTTTCAACACTTGTTTCATTATAACAAAATAATTCAAAGTTACTGCCCAATGGGACTGATGAACAGGTGTCGAAACTATCTAGTTTCGATTGAGCATAACAGATATCGAAACTTCCTAGTTTCGATTGAGCGAAAATGGGTATCGAAACCATCTAGTTTCGATTGAGTAATAGGTTTCGAAACTACCTAGTTTCGTTTGAGTAGTAAGTATCGAAACTACCTAGTTTCAATTGAGTAGTCGGGTATCGAAACTACCTAGTTTCGATTTGAGCAACACAGGTATCGAAACTACCTAGTTTCGATACTGTATTTTTTGAATTGACAGTATTAGTCTCAAAATTATATTCTTATAGCGCACGTACTTACGTGCATAAATTCGTATTTTAAGTCTTGAACTCGACACACTTTTCTTGTTATTTTTACTTGCGTTCGAACAAATTGTATGTTTAGCTACGGTTTAAAGAAAATAATATGGATAGTATCTTATTTTTACCTCTAGACAGAGATGATAATTTTTGCGAGAAAAAGAAGATGATCTTGACTTCGCTTGGTTAGAAATCCTTGAGAAAAATCCTTGTAAGCTCCTTAGAACACCTTCAAATGGAGGATTTGAGCCTTCGATTATGGAAGAACACCAACAGAGAGTGAAGATAGCTATTCTTGTTGTTGGCCGTAGAAGAAAATAGAGATAAAAGGGTTTGTGAGTTTTTGATCTTGATGGATGAATTGATAGACAATTGAGGTGGTATGGTTTTTAGCTAATTCTCGAAGGCATGAGGTATGGGTCGTAGGAAGTGGGATGGAGCATTCCCTGGGATTTTGGTCGAGAAAGTCAAGGGGGTGGGTTGGGTTAATTTGATCTAATAATTAGATTTAAGTGTAAATAAATTAATTCATTAAGTGTATCAATATTAATTAGAGTTTTAAATGGTAATTTAATTCGGTATATTTGTTTTAGTGTAAAAATAAATTATTGTCCAACGTAAAGTTTGTGTAATACATACGTCTGAATATTTTTCTTGGTTATTTAATTTAATCACTAACGTTTGTATTTAGTCGGGTTATGTGGTTACACGAACCGGTAACTCTTAGAATTACCAAAATATGAAATGATATCATGTACGGCTTTTGATAGACTTTAATGTCCTTATTTATGAAATTAGGTGAATGACGAAAACTAATATAATATAAACTCGTTTATATCGTGTACGGATATTGACCTGAAATGTCGGGTGTCACATTCTCCCCATGTTAACAGAATTTCGTCCCGAAATTTCAATTCATGCCATCTTGAACTGGTGTATCCTTAAACAAGGAGGGGTATTACATTTTCATTTGATCTTCTCGTTCCCATGTATACTTAGGACAACGTTTTGAGTTCCAACGTACTTTAACCAGTTTGATTCGACTACGTCTCAGCTTTTGAACTTTCCAATCTGAAATCTCAATCGGTTCCTCGATGAAATGAGATTTTTTAAAATCAATATGAATTTCATTAGGCGGTATGATCAAAGTCTCGTCTGACAAACACTTTTTGATTTTAGACACATGAAATGTATCGTGTACGTTGCTTAGTTCTTGCGGTAGCTTGAGCTTGTAGGCTACAGGGCCAACCCTAGCCAGTATTTCAAATGGTCCAACGTATCTAGGGTTGAGCTTACCACGGTTACCAAACCTTGCAACGCCTATCCATGGTGAGACTTTTAACATTACTCGGTCACCAATTTGAAATTCTAATGGTTTCCGTCGGTTATCAGCATAGCTCTTCTGTCTGTCTCGAGCCGCTTTCAGACGGTCCTTAATTTTGAAGATCTTATCAGTGGTTTCCTGGACAATCTCAGGACCTGTCAAATGTTTTTCACCAACATCCGCCCAACATAGCGGTGAGCGGCATTTACGACCATATAAAGCTTCAAACGGAGCTGCCTTGATGCTCGTGTGGTAACTGTTATTATAGGAAAACTCTGCCAACGGTAAATGAGTATCCCAATTTCCTCCGAAATCAATTACACACGCACGGAGCATATCCTCTAAAGTTTGAATGGTCCTTTCGCTTTGACCATCTGTTTGTGGGTGATATGCCGTGCTCATGTCAAGACGTGTGCCAATGGCTTCTTGTAATGATTTCCAGATTCTAGACACGAATCTGCTGTCTTTATCAGAGATAATAGAAATTGGCACTCCATGCCTAGCCACAATTTCCTTGATATAAAGCTTTGCAAGTTTCTCGGTTTTATCCGTCTCTTTGATGGGTAGAAAATGAGCTGATTTTATCAGACGATCGACAATTACCCATATCGCGTCATACCCGCTCGACGTCTTGGGTAATTTCGTGATGAAATCCATAGAAATCTGTTCCCATTTCCATTGGGGAATTTCGGGTTGTTGTAACAAGCCAGACGGTTTCTGATGTTCGGCTTTTACTTTTGAACACGTTAAGCATTTACTGACATATGTGGCAATATCTCCTTTCATATTGGGCCACCAATATAATTCTTTTAGATCCTTATACATCTTATCCGAACCCGGGTGAATGGAGTACCTGGACTTGTGGGCTTCAGCCATAATCAACCCACGTAAGTTACCGTTACTCGGCACCCAAATTCTGTCCATGAAGTAAAACGTATCATCTGACTTAGACTCCAATTGTTTGATCATTCCACGTAGTGCTTCATTTTAGATGTTCTTTTCCTTAAGTGCTTCTTGTTGTGTCATTCGGATTTGAGTAGTAAGACTCGTATGAATTGTTAATCCTAGGGCACGAACACGAAGAGTTTTAACTCGTTCCTTGCGACTTAAGGCGTCTGCTACGACATTGGCTTTCCAAGGATGGTACTTAATATCGCAATCATAGTTATTTAGTAGTTCTACCCAACGACGTTGTCTCATGTTAAGTTCTTTTTGATCAAAGATATGTTGGAGACTCTTATGATCAGTAAAAATAGTGCATCTCGTACCATAAAGATAATGTCTCCAAATCTTGAGCGCAAACACAACTGCGCCCAACTCCAAGTCGTGGGTCGTATAATTCTTTTCGTGCACTTTTTGTTGTCGTGAGGCATATGCGATGACTTTGTCTCTTTGCATTAACACACAACCAAGTCCTTGGTGTGATGCATCGCAGTATACGACAAAATTGTTGATTCCCTCCGGAAGAGATAAGATCGGTGCACTACACAGCTTCTGCTTCAGTAATTGGAAAGCTGACTCTTGCTTGTCACTCCAATCATACTTCTTTTCTTTCTGGGTTAATGTGGTTAAGGGCAGGGCTATTTTTGAAAAATTCTCAATGAATCGCCTGTAGTAGCCGGCCAAGCCCAAAAATTGACGCACTTCGGTCAGAGTCTTTGGTGCTTCCCTGTTTTTGATCGCTTCTATTTTAGATGGATCAACGTGAATTCCTTCCTTGTTGATGACATGTCCAAGAAAATGCACTTCTCGGATCCAAAACTCACACTTAGAGAATTTAGCGTAAAGATTCTCGTTGCTGAGTAGTTCCAAAATTAATTTCAGATGATGTTCATGATCCTCCTTGGTTCGTGAATATATTAATATATCATCAATAAATACTATCACGAATTTATCCAAGTATGGCTTGCACACTCGGTTCATGAGATCCATAAAAACAGCTGGTGCATTCGTCAAACCAAACGGCATAACTAGGAATTCGTAGTGGCCATAACGAGTCCTAAATGCCGTCTTTGGTACATCTTCTTTTTGGATTCTTAGTTGATGATACCCCGAACGTAGATCGATCTTAGAGTAGAAGCTAGAACCTTGTAGTTGATCGAACAAATCGTCTATTCGAGGAAGCGAATATCGGTTTTTGATTGTAAGCTTGTTTAATTCTCGGTAATCAATACACATCCTAAAGGTTCCATCCTTTTTCTTTACGAATAGGACCGGAGCTCCCCAAGGTGATAAAGTCGGTCTTATGAAACCTTTATCAAGCAACTCCTGGAGTTGATTTGATAATTCCTGCATTTCAGAAGGTGCTAATCGATACGGTGATCGCGCAACCGGGGCGGATCCTGGTACCAAGTCGATTCGGAATTCGACTTGCCTCGGTGGTGGTAATCCAGGTAAGTCTTCAGGAAAAACTTCGGTGTAATCCTTAACAATTGGTTTGTCTTCAAGTCGACGTTCCTCGGGTTTCTTCTCGATGACGTGAGCCAGGAACACGCAATAGCCTTTACGTAGGTACTTACGAGCTTTCATGCAGTTTATCATCCTCAATGTCACTCCACTTTTCTCACCTTGAATCGAAAGAACTTCTCCGTTCGGGAGGGGAATATGAACAATCTTCTCAAAACAAACAATCTTGGCGTGATTCTTCGATAACCAATCCATACCAATAACAACGTCAAAACTTCCCAGGTCAACGGGTAACAGGTCTATACTAAATGTGTGGTTTTTCAAACATAGAGTACAACCCTGAATGACTTCTTCGGTTTTAATTAATTTCCCATTTGCTAATTCAATTGTATAATTTTGGTCTAGTTTGCTGGACTTAATACTGAGTAGGGACTTAAAGTCATTTGACACAAAACTCATATCAGCACCCGTATCAAAAAGTATAGAGGCATAGTGATTATTTATTGGGAACGTACCAGTGACAATGTTTGGATCTTGTCGTGCGTCCCCAGCCCCCATCACAAACGCTCTTCCACGGGCCTGATTGTCGTTTCGGTTCTTCAACTTTGGACAGTCTTTCCTGAAGTGCTTTGGATCTCCACACTCAAAGCATCCCTGATTCATCCTTTCTGCTCCTGGGTTGACCTTTCCTGCTACTTGATTGATCTTATTAGGGTTCGCATTGTTCCAACAGTTATGGGCTAGATGCCCATACTTTTTACACTTTCCACACTGGGTACATCTTCCACTGTGATGATATCCACATTTGTCACACTTCGGTCGTGTTCCAAGATATCCTTTTTGTTCCACAGTGTTGACAGCATAGGCTTTCATAGTTCCAGGTCTCTTGTAAGTTTGATTCTTGTTTTGATTACTTGGTTTTCCAAACCATTTCCTCTTTTCCCCAGACCTTCCTTCCTCGGTCTCCTTCTTCTCAAACAAACCATCACGCACAGCATTATCTCTTAGCTTGAAAGCTATAATTATAGCGCTCTTGGCATCCATAGGGTTCGATGAAGTCACCAGGCTTCGGATTTGAGGTGCAAGACCCCACAAATATCTTTCAAACTTCTTGTATTCTGGGGTAACCATGTGTGGAACTAAACTTGCTAACTCATTGAATCGGTCAGTGTAACCAACCACATCATCTCCTATCATTTGTAAATTCCACATTTCAGATTCGATCTTTTGCAACTCATTTCGAGGACAGTACTCCTCAGTCATCATGGCTTTCAGCTCCTCCCAAGTAAGTTGGTATGCAATCTGTCTTCCCAGGGTTTTCACTTGTGAATTCCACCAAGTTAAAGCCTTATCAGTGAGCGTGCATGTAGAATACTTCACCATGCAGTCAGCGGTGCATTCACTAATATCAATCACCGACTCCATCTTTTCTATCCATCTCATTAGCCCAACTGCACCCTCGGTGCCATTGAAGTTGCGGGGGTTGCAAGATAGAAAGGCCTTGTAGGAGCACTTCCTATTTGGAGCATCTCCAGAACCTCCGGCTGTACCGCTACCTCCTACACCTCCTCCGCCGGTACCACTGCCGTTTCCTCCTCCACTATTTCGATTTGCCTCATACTGCTCCACGGCAGCAGCTACTCGCTGTGCTATGAGTTGCTCCACGTTTGGGGAAATCGTCTTGTTGTTGTCACTAGTAGTGTTACGGGGTGTCCCACGCTTAGGTGCCATGACGTTCTTTTTAACATATCAATTAAAAAAGAAACAACATTATATAATAATAATGATAGATCATGACATAAGGATACAACAACATCAAACATAAAGAACCATCATTACAACATAAACCATCACATACATAGTTAAAACATGCATAGTACATTGTTCCAAAAGATAAGGATACAAAAGGGATGGGTTCACATGACCACATCAGTACCAAAGTTTTAAACTACATAATGCGCTACGGACACAACCCGCCCATAATAGGTCTAAAAGAAGATGTGGGAGTACAACCCAATCATCATGGCAAGTCCTGCCATGACAAAGCTAGCCCTAGCCACAAATTCTGCAGCCAAAGTCCTTTCTTCCAGCGCCTCCACCATGTCTCGGACCGTGAGAGTGAATTGCCAGTCCATATCAGCTCTCAACCCTAGGTAGTCAGTGGCACCCTGTATGTCTCGGGTGTTGTCCTCCAGAGTCTGTACTCGAGATCCGAGCCCTTGACGTAGTCGCGTGGCTGCATCCCCATGTGCCCGGATATCATCTAGGAGGTCATCAAGACGTTCCTCGTGCATATGAACGCGTGCTACCAATGTAGGCACTGTGAGCTCCATGGCTTCCCCAGTGTGGGGTAGGGGTGTTGAGGAGTTGGACGACTCTCCGAGCTCAAAGGTAGAGGGGATGCTCTCTATCTCTCTCCATCTTGCCAGTGTACGGGGCATCCAGCTGATAGTCCCCACAGCAGGGTGGTAGCAGGGTCATTGTTTAGGTGGTTCCTCATCAGTCTCCAAGTTTTCCGGGTCACGGGCTGCCAGGGTCCTCTTGCGCGGAAATCGAACTTTTTTCCTAGCACTTTTTACCATGACTGGTCCTCCGCTTTTCTTTCGGTAGACGATAGGCGGTTCTCCCAGGGCGACATTGGGTGGTGTGGAGCTGCGAACTTGTACTCGATTTTTGGGGCGTGTGTCGGAAAGTTCCTCGTTGGATTCAGAGGTAGAGTCGGGGTCGGAGTGTGACGACATGCTTGTGACTACAATATCCATGTGACAAGATGAACGGTTATGCCATGCTTATGCAATGAAAATGTTTTGTGAGTCATTTAAATTATAGACTAGGTTCCGTTTTAGACCCCTAGTTCGCTATAAAAACCTAGCTCTGATACCAATCTGTCACACCCCGCTAAGGAGGAAACGCGAGGCGTAACATTACATGGTTTCCAAAGCATATGATTACCGCAAACACATACATGATGAATGGATACATAAAAAAGTTTAAATTTTTCATTCCAAAATGTAATCTGAGTTTACAAAAGTTAAGATTTCGCAAATATGACTCAATTCAATGAGTTATACAAGAGAAATCCTCCTTGAGTCGTATCCATCATGCATGCATGTAATCTACATTGCTAACCTTGCGATCACGTTCACATTCCTGAAAAACATACTTAAAAATGTCAACACAAGGTTGGTGAGTTCACAGGTTTACTCTAATAGTTCTTTGTAAAACTCGTTTATTCATAAATAGTTCCAGTTGCATGTGATAATCAGAATAAGAAATGTTTGACCCATTTGTAAACTAGCTAGGAATACAATTAATATATTCATACATGAGGCGTAACCAAACCATGACAATTGTTCTTTTGCCCCTCTCAATCGTTATCAGATGCTATGCGGCCATAAATCCTCCATATTGTGGTTACCGCGACTAACCATGACCACGGGACGTCACTCCCCATAGTACTATTCATAGGACCCTAGGCTATAGTTAATGGTTACTAAGTTGTTCCAGGGGACTTTAGCGGCCTAAATTGTTCAACTCATGCAAACATAAAAGTCGAGTCTTATTCTCTTGTTATCACATAAAATAGTTGTAAGTATGTTCTTCCCCAAAATATAGAAAACAGTAAAAAGGGGCCGTGAAACTCACCTCGTTTTTGTGTATGTTAACAACGATAATTGTTCCAGTCAAACTTGATTAATCGTACCCTATTTACAAAAGGGGTATTTCGGGTTATGACCGAATATCTCGAATGCAAATTGTTCACCGACTTAGTAATTCCGGTTATTTTACTTAAATTATCTTCTTAGTTTTTCAACACTTGTTTCATTATAACAAAATAATTCCGAGTTACTGCCCAATGGGACTGATGAACAGGTGTCGAAACTATCTAGTTTCGATTGAGCAGAACAGATATCGAAACTTCCTAGTTTCGATTGAGCGAAAATGGGTATCGAAACCATCTAGTTTCGATTGAGTAATAGGTATCGAAACTACCTAGTTTCGTTTGAGTAGTAAGTATCGAAACTACCTAGTTTCGATTGAGTAGTCGGGTATCGAAACTACCTAGTTTCGATTTGAGCACACAGGTATCGAAACTATTGCAATTTTTGAATTGACAGTATTAGTCTCAAAATTATATTCTTATAGTGCACGTACTTACGTGCATAAATTCGTATTTTAAGTCTTGAACTTGACACACTTTTCTTGTTATTTTTACTTGCGTTCGAACAAATTGTATGTTTAGCTACGGTTTAAAGAAAATAATATGGATAGTATCGAATTTTTACCTCTAGACAGAGATGATGATTTTTGCGAGAAAAAGAAGATGATCTTGACTTCGCTTGGTTAGAAATCCTTGAGAAAATCCTTGTAAGCTCCTTAGAACACCTTCAAATGGAGGATTTGAGCCTTCGATTATGGAAGAACACCAACAGAGAGTGAAGATAGCTATTCTTGTTGTTGGCCGTAGAAGAAAATAGAGATAAAAGGGTTTGTGAGTTTTTGATCTTGATGGATGAATTGATAGACAATTGAGGTGGTATGGTTTTTATCTAATTCTCGAAGGCATGAGGTACGGGTCGTAGGAAGTGGGAATGGAGCATTCCCTGGGATTTTGGTCGAGAAAGTCAAGGGGGTGGGTTGGGTTAATTTGATCTAATAATTAGATTTAAGTGTAAATAATTTAATTCATTAAGTGTATCAATATTAATTAGAGTTTTAAATGGTAATTTAATTCGGTATATTTGTTTTAGTGTAAAAATAAATTATTGTCCAACGTAAAGTTGGTGTAATACATACGTCTGAATATTTTTCTTGGTTATTTAATTTAATCACTAACGTTCGTATTTAGTCGGGTTATGTGGTTACACGAACCGGTAACTCCTAGAATTACCAAAATATGAAATGAGATAATGTACGGCTTTTGATAGACTTTAATGTCCTTATTTATGAAATTAGGTGAATGACGAAAACTAATATAATATAAACTCGTTTATATCGTGTACGGATATTGACCTGAAATGTCGGGTGTCACACGATAGAAGTTTTATATCTAGAGAACTTAGTAGTCGGTTAGGAATAAACCCAACTTTACTAGAACATCATTATACCGTAGAGATAGCAGATGTTAAAGTAATCGAGGCAACCCACATTCTCAAGGGATGTAAATTAGAATTTTCTGGTCACAAACTCTACATCGATCTCATGCCAGTTACACTTGGCAGTTTTGACATAATTGTGGGCATGGATTGGTTGTCTAAAAACCAAGCTGAGATCATATGTAGTGAGAAGATCGTTCGTATACCCCTTCCTAGTGGAGAGATCCTATCCGTTCAGGGCGAAAGAAGTGGTGCGGTCATGGGCATCATATCTTTCATGAAGGCTCAGAAGTGTCTGCGTAAGGGTCATACCGCGATATTAGCCCTTGTCGCTGATAAGTCCACCGAGGAGAAAAAGTTAGAAGATATCCCTATCGTTCGCGAATTCCCAGAAGTATTCCCTGAAGACCTACCTGGTCTTCCACCTCATCGTCAGGTCGAATTTCAGATTGACCTAACACCCGAAGCAGTGCCTATTTCTCGAGTACCTTATAGACTGGCACCAAGTGAGTTGCAAGAGCTATCTACACAGCTGCAAGAGTTGTTGGATAAAGGTTTCATCCGACCGAGCTCATCGCCATGGGGAGCTCCAGTCCTATTTGTCAAAAAGAAAGATGGAACTTTACGTATGTGCATTGATTACAGAGAGTTAAACAAAGTAACAATCAAGAACCGCTACCCACTACCCCATATTGACGATTTATTCGACCAACTTCAAGGGTCAAGCTTCTACTCAAAAATCGATTTGAGATCTGGTTATCATTAGCTGAGAGTCCGAGATGAAGATGTATCTAAGACTGCATTCAGAACCCGGTACGTCCATTTTGAATTTTTGGTCTTGCCATTTGGATTAACCAACGCACCCGCGGTGTTCATGGACCTCATGAACTGTGTGTGAACCTTACCTTGACCAATTAATCATTGTCTTCATTGAAGATATCCGCATATACTCTAAGAGTCGGGAAGAGCATGAGGATCATCTGCGTTTGATCCTTGAGCTACTGAAACAGGAGCAACTGTACGCTAAGTTTTCCAAATGCGATTTTTGGATTCGCGAGGTTCAATTTCTAGGATATGTGATCAATGAGAAAGGAATACATGTCGATCCAGCCAAAGTGGAAGCTATCAAGAATTGGGCAGCACCAACAACTCCAACCGAAGTTCGGCAATTTTTAGGATTGGCCGGATACTACCGTCGTTTTATCGAGGGATTCTCAAAGATTACCCAACCTCTCACCGCCTTAACCCAAAAAGATAAACCCTATAATTGGAGCGAGGCTCAAGAATCGGCATTCTAGCTACTGAAGCAGAAACTATGTAGCGCACCTATCCTGTCTTTACCAGAGGGAACAGATGACTTCGTGGTGTATTGCGATGCCTCCATCCAAGGTCTCTGTTGTGTATAGATGCAACGCGACAAGGTTATCGCATACGCTTCTCGACAGTTAAAAATCCATGAAAAGAACTACACGACTCATGATTTGGAGTTAGGAGCCGTGGTGTTTGCACTCAAGATATGGAGATATTACTTGTACGGTACCAAGTGCACCATCTATACCGATCACAAGAGTCTTCAGCATATTTTTTAGCAGAAAGAGTTGAACATGCGTCAACGTCGTTGGATCGAGTTATTAAACAATTATGATTGTGCAATCAAGTACCATCCGGGCAAAGCTAATGTGGTGGCCGATGCCCTAAGCAGAAAAGAAACCAAACCCCGACGAGTTAGAGCATTACAACTCACTATTCATACATGACTACCCGAACAAATCCGTATTACCCAACTCGAAGCCTTAAAAGAGGAGAACTTATCATTGGAATCCACTCGTGGTATGGAGAAACAACTTGAGGTTAAAGCAGATGGTATTCGCTACTTAGCAGAATGAATATGGATACCAGTATATGGAAACCTAAGAGATCTAGTCATGGATGAAGCTCACAAATCCCGATACTCTATCCATCCGGGATCCGACAAGATGTATCACGATCTCAAGGTTTTGTATTGGTGGCCGAACATGAAAGCCGACATAGCCACCTACGTGAGCAAGTGCCTGACTTGTTCCAAGGTCAAGGTGGAGTACCAAAAGCCATCCGGATTACTTCAACAAACGGAAATACCAATGTGGAAATGGGAGCAGATTTCCATGGATTTCATAACCAAATTACCCCGAACCCCAACGGGATGTGACACAATCTGGGTGATAGTGGATCGCCTAACCAAATCCGCTCATTTCCTTGCTATCAAAGAGACCGACAAGATGGAAAAGTTAACTCGCCTCTATCTTAATGAAGTAGTATCCTGACATGGAGTGCCAATCTCCATCATTTCCGATAGAGACGCCCGATTCACCTCACGTTTCTGGCAATCGTTACAGAAAGCAATAGGCACACGCCTGGATATGAGAACAGCGTACCATCCTCAAACAGGTGGCCAGAGTGAGCGTACCATTCAAACCCTAGAATACATGTTAAGGGCTTGTGTGATCGATTTCGGAAACAGTTTGGAGACTCACTTGCCTTTAGTGGAATTCTCTTACAATAACAGCTATCATACTAGTATCAAAGCAGCACCGTTCGAGGCTTTGTACGGGAGAAAGTGTCGATCACCACTTTGTTGGGCTGAAGTTGGAGATAGTCAACTTACGGGTCCTGAACTTGTACACGAAACCTCAGAGAAAATCGTGCAAATCCGAAATCGTATGGCGGCAGCTCGTGACCGTCAAAATAGTTATGCAGACAAGCGCAGAAAACCGCTAGAATTTCAAGTGGGCGACAAAGTGTTATTAAAGGTTTCACCTTGGAAAGGTGTGATTCGTTTCGGGAAACGAGGAAAGTTAAACCCGCGTTACGTTGGACCGTTCGAGATAGAAAAAAGGATCAGTCCAGTAGCATATCAACTAAACCTACCAGATACACTCAATGGAGTGCACAATGTCTTTCATGTCTCAAACCTAAATAAGTGCCTATCAGATGAGACACTTGTAGTTCCACTCGAGGAGTTGGAAATTGATGAACAGCTACGTTTCATTGAGGAACTAGTTGAAATCATGGACCGAGAGGTCAAGACTCTCAAGCGCAGTAAGATACCTATTGTTAGCGTTCGCTGGAACTCGAAGCGTGGACCGGAGTTCACGTGGGAACGAGAGGATCAAATGATGAAAAAGTATCCTCACCTTTTCAAACAGTCAACGGCAAACATGGAAGGTACAAACTAAATTTCGAGATGAAATTTATTTCAATAAGGGGATTATGTGACAAACCTAAACTTTTTGTTTCAGACGTGACCGACTTTGTTTAATTTTCGGGATGAAAATTCTTTCAACAAGGGGATGATGTGACATCCAGCAATTTCAGGTTAACTCCGTTAACTCAAAACTCGTTAGTTTAAACATTATTCATTGCAAACTCAGTTATCTCAGTTAGTCACACGTGCATTGCATTTAGTTAGGTTAATTAAATGTGTCAGTTAGTTCACACACCGCGAATCACACTCGAGTCTAACCCGGAACGTTGGTGATTAATTAAGATAAATATTTTGAACATTTAATAATTTATATTTAATATAAATGATGTGATTTTTATCTGATTTCGTGAATTTACGTGAATTATGTGAATATTATGGTTATCGTACGTGCTTATCGTGTATGAATCGTACTTAATATTTTTATAAATATTAGAGTTTTATAAAACTAAAAATCAAAAATTGTTACTTATTAATTAGGTGTTATTTAAGTAATTAGAGTTTATGGCACTTAATTAAACCTGAAGCCCATAATTCATTAAAACCCATCCATCCATGTATAAAAGGAAAATTATAAAAATTTAAAACCTAATTCCCTTTTTTTTTGTGGCCGTCGACCCCTCCCCCTCTCTCTCTTTGAGCCGCGACACTCAAGCCACCCAAACCCACATCGATCGAGCTCCAATCGTGAAACCGGAAGTGGATACGTGCAAGTCTAGGCATTCCTAACGTTCCCACGTAAGTCGTTTTATTAAAATCCGTCGTTATTTCATTATTATTTTTGAGATCGAAACCCTAGATTATCCAAACGTAATGATTTCGAAATATGATAATGAATTAGTTAATTGTTTGATATTGTTGTATCGTATTGATGATTTTATGAGCGTATATGAAACCCTAGTTGTTATACGATATGTAAATTGATTTTTTGTTGATTATGTGACATATAGGAATCGCATGCTAGACGTGAATTATGATTGATATAGTTTTAATTATATTAGTTGAAAGATTTGGGATTGATTAGACGAGTTAATTGTGTAAACAAAACATGTAATGGGCGACTTACTAAAAGAGGAAACTTTGTTAAAAAATGATTTTTGAATGTGAAGGTTTCTAGGTGTATATGATGCTATTATTTGACTCTAGTATGTTAGTATGGTTGTATTAATGATTGTTAACGTGTTGTTGAATGCAAATAGATTAAATAAATCATAGGTTACCAAAAGTGGAAACTTTTGTAAATTGGAACTTGTTGTCTAGACTTAATGATGTGTGTCATGGTAATCTGTTAAGCATAAGTATGTGTAGATAGACATGGGATGTTGATACGAACGTGTTATAGATAATGTGATTCATTTGAAAGCAAACATGAGTTTATATATTTTTTAAAAATAATAAATTAATGTAACGTGTATTGTTGACGTATTTTGCCATGCTAAATTAGTTATGACTTAGGTAGCATGAAATGTGAATTATTTGTGTGCTAAGCGTGTTGTTATACAAGTCAAACATTTAATCACTAAACGGGTCACCAACGGGTCGTCGAGTCAAACTTGGTCAAACTTAGTCAACATTGGTCAAACTTAGTCAAACTTGGTCAAACTTATTCAAACTTGGTCAAACTTAGTCAAACTAATAAATATTTTCTAAACCCTTAAAAACAATGAGATTGTTTGGATACTTAGGGTTCCTATCGCCTTGCACAAACACACACTTATAAACCGGTGTTTATAGGTGGCAGTTAGTCGTCAAGCATTCTAAGTTCCCTTTCTTTCGCACGCACTCTAAGGTGAGTTTCACGGCCCCTTTCTTATGATTTAAACTTGGGGGAGAAAACATGGGTACGAACATTTAGATTTTACATTTCAATTATATCACTTGTTGTACTAAGCGCAAACATATCATGCAAGTCCTTACTTATCGAACCGTTAAATATATGGGATAGCGAGGTAATCTTGAGTAGTACTACTGGGCTTTGACAAGCCCCACCCGCGTTAGTCGCGCTAACACGACAGGTAGTCGAACGGGTGTAACATTTACCATTGATCATGATAGTCATGGTAGGAGGCAAGTTCAAACATAAACAGTCAGCTTCAGTGTCGAAACGCTTTAGTAACATGTAATTAGATTAGCTACCTATGATATAAATTGTAAATGGTTTTATCTAGTATTCTTTACAAACATTGAAACCTGTGAACTCACCAACCTAGTGTTGACACGTTTTAGCATGTTTTCTCAGGTCATTAAGGTACAAGCACAAGCTAAGGCATGCATGCATTCGAAGTCCATCATTTTCAAACTCAAGAACTATTTATTTTATTTATTGTTGAATTATTTATTTTTGGCGCGACTGTTTTGGCGCATGTTTTTCATTTAACTTTTCGCTTCCGCAGTCTTACATTAAATCAGTGTTTTCATTTCTAGTGTTGCATCGTGACTATGAGCAATACTAGTGGTTTTCTTAATCTCATATAGAGTCGTTCAAAGTAACTAATGACTGAGATCCTGGTATGTCACGCTCCTAACGTTAAAACTCTGTTAGTGGATTTTGGGGGTGTGACACAAGTGCGCCATCAACTGACTCCAGATAAAGATGGTCAAGACACTGATCAACATCAGTACCATGCAATGATGGATCACTCATGTATCTCACTGCCTCAAGGCAAGATATCATGTTTGCATTATGCCTTTGTGCAAGATTCCAAGCAGCTCCAAAGAATACACATCTTCAAGCTGTCAAGAGAATTTTTAGATAGCTAAAGGGAGCCCCAAGGCTTGGGCTATGGTATTCTAAAAATGATAAGTTCAATTCTATGCATACACTAACAGTGACTATGGAGAATGCAACTTGGACAAAAAATCCACATCAGGGGGGTGTCAGTTTCTGGGAGGAAGACTGATTTCATGGCAGTGCAAGAAGCAAACATGTGTATCAACTTCTACAGCAGAAGCAGAATACATTGCAGCTTCAAGTTGCTATGCACAAGTCATCTGGATACAAAACCAAATGCTGGATTATGGGATGACTTTCATGGCCACCCCCATTCACATTGACAACATGAGTGTTATATCAATCACAAACAATCTGGTGCAACACTCCAAGACAAAGCACATTGACATCAGGTATCACTTCATAAGAGATCAAGCTGAGAAAAGGAGAATTATTTTAACAAAAGTTCATACCAATGAGCAATATGTTGACTTGTTTACAAAACCTTTTGATGAAGCTAGATTTAGATACTTAGTTGAATCCATTGGTATGATGAACTTTGACTAAAATCTGTCTCTAAAATTTTTTTAATGTGTTTGTATTTTGTTGTAAATAAAATTTATAAGTCAGCAGCAACCATTTTTGCTGCTGACAGGTCTAATCATCAGCAGCAAAGAATTTGCCACTGAATACTTTAAGTTATTAGTAAGAACAAGTTTCCTGCGGATAGCTTTAAGGAAATCAGTAGCAACACCCTTGCTGTGGATCATTGCATCCATCTGCAGCAATTGAGTTTGCTGCTGACAGACTTAACCATCCGCAGCAACCAAGTTTGTAGCGGATAGGATTAACCATCCGCAGCAACCAAATTTGCTGCTGATGGGTAAAAATAAGTATAAATTAACTTTTACCCGCTATAAAAAGTACTTTCAGTCTTTACCATTACTGCTATAGTGTATTAAAGTGAATGGGTTGTACTGTACAAGTAACTTTGCTTTTTCCCTCCTCTGCCGTTATAACACAAATCAAATTTCTCCTTAACCTCTTCACATTAAATTCCAACCCAACTCTCACCATTTTCTCTCAAGCATTCAAAACATTCAAAGCTTTCCATACTTAACCACCTTTCAAAAACTTCCTCTTTCCCTCCAAATCCAACGACAATGGCAGAGGTTGACATAAACCATCCTGATGACAAGTTTTCACCCTACCACAATCTCACTGCATACCTGGTTAAAGGAAAGAAGTCCGAAGGGTTCGATGATATGATCGATTTTCTTTGTCGATCAAAGATATATTTTGCACTAACCGTCAACCCTACCATATACATCCCTAAGATGGAGGATTTTTGGAACACCGCCGTCTACTCTACCGAACAGGGGATTCCCCAAATCCAATCCATGGTAGACGACAAAGACATCATCATCACTGAAGCTACTCTCAAAAAACACCTCAAGCTTCAGGACAAGGGGCCGCCATTTCATACAACATGGAAGAGTATATGAGGACCTATGTATCCATAGGGTACACCGGAAATCAGAACGACTATACTGTTGAAAATGAGCTGATGGGTCCTTCATGGAACTTTCTATACCACACTCTTCTACAGTGCATATCCCAGAAGAGAAGTGGATGGAAATCAAGTGAGTTCTGCTCTCGCCTCTGCTGTTCACGGTATGGTCATTGACCAAGGTTTTAACTTTGCACATCTCATTATTGAAGGTTTGAGATATAACCTTCAAGAAGGTGCAAAGCAGGCATTCTATATGTACCTAAGGTTCTTGTAGGAAGTTTTCAACAATGAGCTAAAAGACCTTTCCAAACCTGCAAGAATCTACCTTATGCTGGGTCATAAAAATAATATTTTTCAAAGCATGAGAACTGTTTCCAAAAAGTTCTTAGGGGTCAATGTTCCATTGTTATCTATAATGATGAACATACAAAGTACCCAGGGTGATAGTTCAGCAATCACAGCTGATACTAATCCCACACCCTCCTCTTCCATTGTTCGAACCCATGTGCATCCTATTGATGGTGCACAGGCACAACAACTACTTACACCTGTTTTGGATGTCCAACTGGAACACAAGGCCCCAGTTGAGGCAAACTATACCAGAAAAAGAAAAAGGAGCAAGAAGACTCCTTCTATTCTTGTCTCACACGCCCAATCCCAACCTAAAAGCCCTCATTCAAAATCCCAACATTCTGAT
The DNA here is from genome assembly GCA_023525975.1 of Smallanthus sonchifolius. NCBI lineage: Eukaryota > Viridiplantae > Streptophyta > Magnoliopsida > Asterales > Asteraceae > Smallanthus > Smallanthus sonchifolius. The sequence continues at coordinate 35,900,021 of CM042045.1, forward strand.
GAGAATATCAAAAGGGATAGCCAAATTATTAGAGAGACTTCCTTGGAAGTTCCTCTATTAGGATCAGGATCACATCTCGGATCCATAGAACAACCTTCTGAGCCCGGATCACATCCTGGATCCTCTATTAGGATCAGGATCACATCCCGGATCATTATTTTTCTTCTCTGAACTTAAGTGCAGATGCACCTAGTCAAGATGATATACCTTATCCAACTACCACTATCTCAGAGGTATTGATTGACTTGGCTGCTAATGTACCCAGCCGAAGTTCATCACCTAAGAAGGTTCACTCTAGGATTGATGATAAAGTGAATATGGAAAGGGCTATCACTACTACTTGTACATCAACTGACCAGGAGGACAGTGATAACATCATTAAGTCCCTAACCACGGCAACTCATAGCGAGAATGTTTCTCTTGAAACACTCTTCACTGAGAGGAATCCCAAGTGCTAAGAAAACCAGGGTGATGGGGATGCAGAGGCTAGGCCTAAGGCCCCATCTAGTTCCAAGGATTCCACAATTGTGGATGAGGACAAACTGAAACTTGAAAACATGGAATTGACGGCCAGGGTGGCAATGCTAGAGGCTGAAGTGTCCAAACTACAGCACCAAGTCTCTATGCATGAAGCCCATAAATGCCCACCTGTGACTACTCTTTCCCTTGTATCAGTGGGCACTCAAATAGATGAAACTCTATGCATTGATGCAACCAAAAAGGGGAGATAGTTACTGCTGAAAATGATGCTGACAGCCTTGATGAATCGATACAAGAGCAGGCTGCTTTTCAATGTACACTCTTTAAACCTGCTTTTGTTCAAATCCATGACTTGCCAGACTCAGTAGATGAAGAGGAAGATATCTCTGAGGATTGGAAGTTAGTTGTCAGAGCTGTTGATGAGGTGTTGGAGAATGAAAGTCAATATGAAGGCACACCTTTGTCATTCAGCATACTTCTAGCTGCAGCCAGCATCTCCAGACAAGTGATATCCACTCATTCCCAATTGATTGCATAGAATCCGAAATATAACTCAATTCTATCTTGGGGATATGATGGTCTATCAGAAAGGCTTTGTATTGGATGGGAATCTGGCAAAATTGAAGAGTTAAATTGGAATACTCTAAATCCCTTCCATATCCTAGATCTATACCTTACAAAGTGCATCAACAATTCAACAGATCTTCCTGCTGAACTTGCCATTGGAAGATTTTATGATCTGATGGAAGACAACATGCCCTGGTTTGTATGGTTTCTTCAAGAAGCAACTAAATTGGCTTATCCATCAACTGCAGAGTCTTCAAGAACAGCAGAACAAAGACTAGCTCCAAGACTTGACTTGATAAGGAGCAGTGCTTTAACAGAAGAACAAGTTCTATGTTGGAGAAGATTCTTCTACAATGAAATTGTAAGGGGACTGTAAGTGCAAGGATGGTCAAGCACTAGGTCCTCTAGTTTTCAGTTCTTCTTATGTGATGGATCATCTTTCAAAATCGAAAACATTCAAGAAATCCTACTCCTCAATCCAAATTTCCTGCATAAGGTCTTTGAGCTCAGGATACACATCTGCAACATCAACTCCTTAGAAAGTCAAGCAATGATCAAGATTATCAAAGCTTTTCTTGAAAAGGAGGTATGGCTTGCAATGGATGATTCTGACTCAGATCTATCCCTTCCCTCCTCACCAACTGTTATACTGAGTGCAGCAGTAGAGTCAAGAAAAGTGGCTGCTCAGAATGTCAAAGAGGCCTTTAAAGCTATACATGGGAATGAATGGGGAAAGGAAGAGAGTGAAGCAGTCCCTCCCTCTGTGTCTGTTCCTTAGCTTACCAATGAAACTGAAGCTGAGATCCCAACAACATCTCTTACATCTGCTGTTGTGATCCATGAAGCTGAAGCAGAGGCATCCAATAAAGATAAGGGGAAGGGCATCATGACAGAAGAAGAAGAAAAAAGAATAGAGAAAGAGAATAGAGAAAGAGAAGAGAGAAAAATAGAAAGAGAAGAAGAGGAAATGGCTGAGATTAGAAAGATTGAAGAAAGGAAAGCAGACATTCTCCTCAAAGAACAATAGATCCAGTTGCATGCTAGGCAAATGGATACTTTGAAAGTTAAAGTTTCTGCAGCTACACAATTACAAGAAGATGAAGCTCTAGGTCTTCAGCTGTAGGAACAACTCAATAAATAAGAAGAAAAAAGAGACAAGAAAAGAAGAGAAGGCTAAGTTCAGGATAACTGACTCTGAACTAGCCAAAGAAATGAGAGAGGAGTGGACAGAAGCTCTAAATTCTCAAGGTGAGGATGTAGACTACCTTGAGAAATTGTCAAATAAAGAAATCTATAGAGCTTTCATGGGTCAGCAAGGTCAATTGACAGACAAGAAAAGAGATGAAGAAGAAGAAAAAGCCAAACAAAAGTCCAAAAAGACAATTGCATTTAACATAAGGACCCATGAAGAAAGGAAGATCATGATGGGCTTCCTGAAGGCTAGAGGAGAGAGTGGAAAGAGGCTAGGTCCAATGAGTTTTATGAATCTACAAGCCTTGTATGTCAAAGTAAAGAAGGAAGAGGAAGAGAGATTGAGGAAGACAGGCTCAAAGAAAAGGGTAAATACTCAAACTGATGACAAAAAACAAAAGAAACCCAATCCTACTCCCTCATCCACTCCTTCCTCTATCCAACAACCTTTCACTCTCCCTCCTAGACCTCCCTCCTCTCCACCCAAAGAGTCTAAATCCTCCCACCCAGCTCCTCCTCATCAACAGCCCCCCAAGAAGAAAACCAAACCTACTACCAAACCAGAAGATTCAAGAGAAATTGTTGGTTGGTTCTACAGTAATCAAGATCAATGGTTTGAAGTCTTCAGGGGGAGGGCAGAAGTAAAAAGGTCAATCTATAAAACTGTTGATGAGGTGATGCAGCTCCTAGATTCTGATCTTAGAAGAATGATAGAGTTGGGTGAAGCTCATGAGCCTGAGAAGGAAAGTGGAAGACATCTATTGCTAGTGATCAAACATCACTTCAACCCTAGCAAAGATGTAGTCATTGATGCTAAACCTCTCCAATCCCACTTTCCATTCACTAGTTGGTCCTACAATGCCGAGAAGGATGAATTCACTATAATAGTTGTCACGGGTCAACATATGAGATGTTCTAGCAAGACCATTTTTAAGATGCCAAGCAAGGGCATCAAGTCTCTGTCTGAGCTTCCTCTTGACAATCCCAACAAGGACCCTAGAGGCTATGACGTAGCAAGGATAGTTGCTAATATGCACAAGCTTCAGCAACAAAATTTGTAAGGGAGTTTTGGTAGAATCAGTCTAGGGGGAGTTTGTAGATATAAAGACTGATGGCTACAAAATTCTCTAAGTACAACTGATGTGGACTCCACAATTTTGCTGCTGACTAACAAGCTGCTGCGGATAAGCTTGTTTGCTGCTGATAGTTGTTCTCCTGCTGATGAACAACTCTGTTGCGGACAACCTTATCTGCTGAAGTCCAGAGTTGCTGCTGATAGGCTTCTCAGAAGCATCAAACACTTGATGCTGCTGATAGGCAAATCATCAGCAGCTTTGGATAGTTGAGTTTTGTTGTGGATCATCAACTATGCTGCGGTTAGCCTTATCTGCTGAAGTTTAATCGTTGCTGATGATTGGCATATCAAAAGCATCAACTTTACTACTGATAACTTTCTGCTACAACTCTGACACATCAAATGCAGAAAGAATGTTACTGGTGCAGACAATAAAAGACAACACTCTCCTTCCAAGTATCCAAGCAATGATGCCTAAGAAGACGTTTGGTTAAAGTTAACTTTTATAGTCTTTGTTGTCTTAACTTGTAGTATAGCTTCTAGTATACAACATCAACGGCTTGTGTTTGATCTGATCCTTAGAATCAAGGGTCTGTCTTAGTTCTAAGTTACTATATAAGTAGTGTATCTGTTCAGTGTACAACTGTGCTTTCTTAGAGTTTCTTTGTAATCTTGTAACCATTGAAGTTTAATAAAATTTACATTTATCAGTATTCTTTGTGTTTACCTGTTTAAAGTGCATAGTTGTGATTGTTTCCACTAATCTCAACTAGAATGGAACCATCTTGTATTCATCGATCCTATAGTGCGTATATCATTTGAATCACAAAATTAACATAATTTGTATTATCTATTAAGGTAAAAGATCGCATGATATAATACAAGCAGTAGTACTTATGGAGGATTATACCGAGTTGTAGAGAAAGTCATAATTAATTACCTAAAACTAATGTAATCATTAGAAATTATTCAATCCTCATTACATAGTTATGAATAAAGTACTTGAAGAAGTTCAAAGTTTTTAAAATGAAGCTTCCTTCTTCTAACCCATAGGTGTTAATGAAAGAAATTCGATTTCTCAAAGATACAAACATCCTAGGGAATATTTTTCCATCATCTAAATTTGTAATGTAAAATTTAGTAAACACCATGCAACTACCAAAAGCAAGAAATGATATCATAAACTGTTATGAGAGTCATTTCATCAAGTGATCTAGTATTATAAAGCCAACATAAGATGTTAGACTTTATATAAATTAGAAACTAGATTAAAATGTATTTCTAGAAAGTCTATTCAAAAGATTAATTTTACAATCCCAATAATAGTTGGTTTTAGTGGGAGCCTTGTAAAGCTCGAATAAGATTCGAAGTCATTGAAATGTAATAACATTAGTTGACTTTTGGAAAGTGTATCCATAATGTTATTTATACAATCCATGAATTATATTCATAAGCTTGTTGAAGCAAGTGGGAGCTATGTAGAACTTCAACAAGATTTGAGAACATTAAAATCCAAGGCTTTTGGTTAACACTAATAAATAACAAAGAGTTGTAATACTTTAGTAAAAGTTTTATATATATATATACTTAACAAGAGTTGTTATACCAAAAACAAATAGTTGTTTTATCCTAACAAAGAGTTGTTAAGATAATTAATGAAACATATAATGTTCGTAAGTATGGTAAATTAAATGGTCCACCTCTCATGGTATACAATTTAATAGACTTGATGGTCTACAATGACCTAACCAAGCACCATTATGTAAATAGCAAATTGTTCGTTTGTTGCATATTTTTATGCATAAATTGAGATTTACTACTTCTGATGATAATCTAGGCACCAGGCTTAACTGACCATCAATCCTTGCAATTAGATTCAATTATAAGAAAGTGGACTTTAGAACTATAGACTCAAATAAGATTTTGAAAGGCACTTGTTTTTACATGTAGCTTATAATAATTTTATGGTATATTCCATTAAGTTATTCCATTATGGAGACGTACAAAAACGCTTATTATGACATTATTTTGAATAACTATCATAATGAATGTGAATAAGGTCCCTCTTCCATAACGAGGACATTTACATGGTGTAACATTGTAATATTCACATATAAGTGCAAGTTCATAAATCTAATTATGATTGAAGTAAGTTAATCTATTAACGTCAACCATCTCAGTTTTGACATAATCAAAATATTTTCTGACACGTCAAACCAAAGACGATATAATATGTTTCAGTAAAACTAGTGGGTGAATGGTATGAAATATATATATATATATATATATATATATATAATCTTGCTTACAAAAGAACTTATGATCATTTTAAACACAATTCTAAACTAGAAGGTCTATAAGTTCTAGTTTGGAATACGTTCCTTGATAATGATCAGAAAGTTCATTTATGCTTGGAATAGTGATCTATTATATAGATTTATATGCCTAGAGACTTATATTCTCCAAAAGGCACATTGACATGATCTAGAAAGAGTTCAAGATACAGTCATTATGGGAAAAAGCTTGTATATGCCAATAAAGAATATTGAGTAAGTTATCCTCAATCTAAGTGTTGGATTAGATGATTCATATGGAAATTGGATTAACAAATGGGATCATCATAATGTCAAAGAGGACATTAAATTGATAGACTTGTATGTTGGAGAACATGAAAAGCAGAATATCAGAAAACCACAGTAGAAGTATTACTAAAGTAATTAGGAAGACTTCTCAGTGACCATAATATTTTAGAAAGATGTCGGTGACCATAATCTTTTAGAAAGACGTAAGTGCAAGAGTTTGCACATGTAAGAATTCCAATATATCAATTTTTAAAAGTACTATTCCAATATAGCTAAATTTAATTAGATTGCAAAGATATATGTGGATCAGTTTACACACATATGAAGCTTTGAAATTATCACCAACAATCGCATTTGGCTTTACAACCCAGTTGTAAATAAATTTGTTAGAGCATAAATTTGTATCTGTAGCAAAAATTCTAAGTGTATATGTAGCGAACATGTGAAGTTCGCCTAAGGGAATGTTTAGGCGAACTTAACACGCGAGCTTACTAAGTTCGCCTATAGAGTTGTGGGCGAACTTGTTAAGTTCGCCTGCAGACTCAGTTTGCCTATAAATAGGACATTAAGTTGTTCATTTGTAGCAAGCAATGCTAGAGTTAGCATACATAAAGAGGGAGTGATTCTCTGTGTGAAATGAGTCATAATCCCTAGGTAGAGCTCACCTAGGGATTGCAATTGGAGCTTAAACATAGAGATATACATTTCTTCGGTATTGTAATCTGTGATGACGAGTTCGTTATCGATTATATATATACGAATTGATTCTGTTTCATCTCTATTCTGTATTTGTGTTTATGTTTGATTCACTTCATGCTTCCGTCTAATGCGAATCATCGAGTAATTCGTTGTGATCGTGATCGTCTTGCTTGTTAGAAGACGTCAAAGGGACTTTCAAATGGTATCAGAGCTAAGGTTCAGAACCGAGGGACTAATCGCCTATCGGTTCATAATTACTCATGATTTGATGTTTAATTCCGCATATTCATCATCGAGATGTTAAAAGATGAGTTTTAAGGTGGAATTTGTCAAATTCGAAGTATTTTATGAGTTTGATGATTCCAGAGGTGTTAGAGCTTGAAGAGATGCAGGTTTTACCGCCAAAACTAGAAGATTCGTCAATTTTTGCTGTAACAGCGTGTCAGGCGAACTTGCTGTGTACTGAACGGTTACGAGCGAACTTATTATGTGGAAGATTCTCAGGCGAATTTGTTAAGTTCGCTTGAGGTTGTTCGGAGACGAAGTTGGTATGTTCGCTGTACTGTTTAGGCGAACTTGTTATGTTCGCTGCCACTGTTTTAAGCGAAATTGTTGGAGGAGTGATAAAAAAGAAAAAAATTATGGCGGGAAAACTTTTCTTATTCAAAATTGTGAGGGATCATTTGTGTGCTTGTTTCAGGCCATTTTTGAGAAGATAGTGATTTTGGTTATTTCCGGGACCAGAATTCAAATTTTATGTGTGGCCTGGTGAAACAAGGGTGAGATTTGTGAGTTGGATGACGATTTTTGACTGAAGAATCTTATTGTCTAGGTATTCAAACCTGAAAATATGGGCTACGAGTATCTGGCATACTTCTTTATTAGGGAATGAATGTTGAAGCAGTTTGAATATGGGTTATAATTGACTTAAGATCTCAGATTGTTCGTGATGAAGTATTGTTTGGGTATTTCCAAAGAAAAGAGGGAGATAAAACTTTTCAAATGTTTTGTTTCTTTGCAAAAACGGTTCAAGTGATCAAGATCATCAAAATGATTTGACATGATTTGATTATGGTTTGATTTCTCATTTGGGATCTGGGTGGAATCTGATAGACAACCTATTGTAGGAGGTGTTAACCAGGAATGAAAATCAGATTGAAGATTGTTGGATTCACGATAATTACTACCGGATGTTTGTGTGAGACTTAGTCAAGTATGTTTGAAATGAAGCTGGTTATCTGTTGTTAACTAGTTGAAGATGGAACCTTTATTATATGCCGGTTAATATAGAAACGTCCTTCTGTTTCTGGTTTAATGTGAAGATGCTTGTGTCATGAAGGGGAGATCGGATATGAAAGACTTCGGGTAATTGGTTAGAAAAGGTACGAGACAAAGTTAAACACTTCTGGTGAAGATGAAGATCAAAGAAAAGATTGGTTTTTGCACACTATCTTGGAGTTTCAGATTGTTTCAAACTGGGATTCTTGTCTTTGTGAAAGTTGATTAGTTTGATGCTGATTTTTGGAAATTTGGAATCTCTATCTTATGCCGGTTGGTTTATTGAGGTCAAAACAATGTGGGTTAGATTCTTGAATCAATACGGAGGTGGTTAACATTGAGAGGATGGACTACAATGAAAGGTGTTGGATTCATCAGTTTTCATGAAGAGGCCAAACAAAGTTGTTCTAAACCGGATGCATTAGTTTAGAGGGAGCTTGTTTTATCAAACAAATTGAACTCAAGATTGAAGCATTGCGGGTTGAAGATCAAAGTGCAATTCCAAAGATCAAGTCTTACCAAGTAAAGTGAAGACCCAGGATCATCAGTCAAGGGGGAGTCTGTTGAGACACTTTTCGTGACTGGTGATTTATTAGTATTTTGTATAGAATTGTTTGCAACAGCTAAGAGGGAGTTTGTTAGAGCATAAATTTGTATCTTTAGTAAAAATTCTAAGTGTATATGTAGCGAACATGTTAAGTTCACCTAAGTGAATGTTTAGGCGAACTTAACAAGCGAACTTACTAAGTTCGCCTATAGAGTTATGGGCGAACATGTTAGGTTCACCTGCAGACTTAGTTTGCCTATAAATAGGACATTAAGTTGTTCATTTGTAGCAAGCAATGCTAGAGTTAGCATACACAGAGAGGGAGTGATTCTCTGTGTGATGTGAGTCACAATCCCTACGTAGAGCTCACCTAGGGATTGCAATTGGAGCTTAAACGTAGAGATGTACACTTCTTCGGTATTGTAATCTATGATGTCGAGTTCGTTATTGATTATATATATACGAATTGATTATGTTTCATCTCTGTTCTATATTCGTGTTTATGTTTGGTTCACTTCATGCTTCCGTCTCAATGCGAATCATCGAGTAATTCGTTGTGACCGTGATCGTCTTGCTTGTTAGAAGACGTCACGAGGACTTTCAAAATTACTCGACTTTAAAAGAATTTAAAATATAGCAACTAACTTACGATCATTGGAGAATGAATGTGTTATGGGTTGGAGGTTATTCTAAAGGAAAGGCACATAATATAACTTTTGAAATAAATATTGAAGATTATATTTTGTTTCACAATCATCTATAAATCAAATTCCTAGACTTCAAAAGTGTTTCAAAGGATCGATTGATTAACGTTTATTTATTAGAGAATGATAGTGCTTTGTGTTACAAAGTGTTCTAAAGATAAAGCACATCGAGTGGTTGTATAACCACATGGAAGTCTAAAACTAAATCTAAGATTTGCCTCAAAGTGAAAGTAGTAACCAGATAATTATCATACACGATACATGTAAGATATGATAAGTGAATTAGTATTTGGGTATTTGTAACACAAGTAAGAATATTCTATCTAGTATGGTCTATTAAGAATAACCATATTCAGTAATATATGTTATGTTCTATATTAGCAGGTTTAAATCCATGAATAACTAAGTTATTCTAAATTGTCCATAGCCGATCAAATTATGGGAATACTGTTGAATTAAGACTATTGTGAATTGGGTTGGTTGGCATTCATAAGATTGAATGTAAGGAGTTATGACTAAATTCACAGATATTTATTGGGGAATAAATATTGGATGTGACCCGCTTCAAAATTACTCCTTGGATCCTTGTCATGAGTAAGTCTTGAAATTAATGGTATTGTCGTTATATCCTCTGACATGAGATGCATATTCGGGACTCGATTTTATCAAGGTTGTGCTTTGATGTAGTTTAACGCTACTCTATAACCAGGTAGTTATAAGGGCTATGATTGGATACAATGCAAGGTATAGTGAGAGACGTATGTAGTCAATATGGGATATGTTCCCTTATTTTCATAAGTGGTTGACATATTGGGCCCCTCGATGATTCAAACTGCTCTAAATGCGGTCGTGCTCAAACCTAGTTTGTTACATCACTTTGACTCGGAATCGAGATACATAGTTGTTGAACACTACGTGGGATTGACATTGATCCATGTCTCATGTTCAACTAGAGACAAGTTACCATATATTGTTACCTTTGTAGTGTATGTTACCTAAACGCTTGGCTCTAGTGGATGACTGAAGTCATATATCATTAGGAGCAGTGGGGTGTTGCTAGACGTACTACACTGTTTATACTATTGCATGTTAGACCTTGTGCAAGTGGAAAATTGTTGGATCTATATGCCTAAGAAATAGCATTTAATAGTATTACTAATGATAAGTGATCCCAATGGGTCACACACTAAGCAATTATCAATGATACGTTTACACGTATTTAATCGTCATAACCCGGACAAGATATATTTTAGTAATTGTCATTTGTAACAATTACTTAAGGTCATATATTTGTTATATATATGTATTTATATTTACATGTATGTGAATATATATACTTTTAATCCTTTGAGAATTTATATATGTGTAAGTTAGTTACGTTTTCATTAAAACAATCTAACTTAGTTTACTTCAAAGTTGACATTGTATGGATATATTTATATATGTATTTTGATATACACATATATATAAGATATAATATGTGTAACTTTGTGAGTAAGTAGTTTGTTTAAATAAAACCATCAAGTCTTGAAGCAACTAGATGCAATCATGGAGTGTACTAATTATTTATTCCATGGACCATGCCACAATCTTTTTCTCGACATGCTGCTGTTGAGATTTTCAACAAAAAAAGGGATGGGTCCTGACCCTTTATCACCCTCCATTACTTGTGATGATTACATGGTATGATGTCTTGTATAAGGCTCAATATATACTCCATGTATTGGTGATTTTTTAGGGCAATTGGAACCACTTTTCTGTCACTTTTTTTCTTTGTTTCTGCTGAATTTGGGCTGTTCTAAACAGCCATTTACGATCTCTAGAAGGGTGGAAAAAGTGGTCTTAAACAACAAATGAACTAGTCTAAATGTTAGTTTAGTTTATTGGTTGTTCTTGGAGGTTCATAAGTGTTAATCTACACTCCATTTACACATATCTTAAGGCAAAACAAGAAGATGTTCTTGAATGGTTTGCAAGTTATATCTTGATAAGTTTTTGGGTTTAGTTGGCTACTACCATCCTTGGAGGTTCGTTGCTTGGTGTGGATACACTTTGGAGGAGCTTCTACTTTGATCTCTTCATCCACGTTTTGTAACATCCCAAAATTAGTAATTTAGTAAATAATAACGCTATAGAGACTTAATCGTCATAAAACAAAAGAAAAAAACGGATGGGCTTGGGCTCGGCTCCAACGGGCCGATAGATGCCGGGGTATATAAGGGGCAAGGCAGCCCACCTCACCATTTCAACCTCATTTCATCACTCTAGAGAGAGAAAGGAGAGCTCGGGTCTAGAGAGAGAAAGTCGACGGATCGACACGAAATTGAAGGAGAACGTTACTACTAAGCTTGTGAGCAAAACCTCTGAATCAGAATTCCAATCCAGGTAACGATTCGACCCTAAACTGAGTTTTTGTTCGTTTTGGGGTTTTTTGGGTTTTAGCTAAATAGGAGATGTTTTTATGGATGAAACTTGAAAATAAGCTTAGAACTAGCATCTAGAATGAAAACCGCACGTTTTGATCAAAGAAAATTGTAAGATTGACATGATCGGGTTAGCATGCAAGAATTTCAAATTTTTGCCGAGGAAACAGGTACTGCGTACTTATCAAGTACGCAAGAAGGACGTCCTGCGTACTTACCAAGTACGCAGGAGAAAGATCATGCGTACTTACCAAGTACGCTAGAAGAATGCTCTGCGCACTTGTCAAGTACGCATGAGCAAGGCCCTGCGCACTTACTAAGTGCGCAGGCAGCAGGCTAGATAGTGAAGTCAGTATGTTCGCCTAATTCAGTATGATTAAACCGTTAGAGTCGGGATTTGTTCTGATGTGTATTTAACTACCTAATTCAGATCGTACGTCATGTTGTTGGACCTTTGTTTAGGACGACCAAGACTAGCTTATCATGTGAGTTCTATGTGCCCCCTTCTATGTTATGTGCAAACCTTATTAAATGTTTTGGGGCTGAAATGTATACACTAAATGAATAAATGATATGAATGCTAATGTGATCATACGTGATATACTAATATATATTTTATATATATATGAGAATGAATTATGAACAAAGAATGAAACGTATGTTTACAAAGAATGAATGAAAGAATGACATAACGTAAATAAATGAAATCTCGCTTTATACTTATTTATATTGCATGTTATGAATGTATGTATACGTTATGGACGGAAACGAAGCTAACGGCTACTTCTGTAGACGGACGACCACGTGACTATTTTGCAACCGGGAAAGATACGTTCCTTCGCAAGCTAGGACGTACAAAAAGCATAAATGGGCGGTCGAAGTAAATGCTAAAATAGTATAACGGTTGCATAAACAATAGTTCGCGTGGGAAACGGATGCCTTAGGGCAGACGGGCGAATATGACGGACTACGACGGTATGACGGGTAAGACGGACGGCCGAAGGTTGGACGGACCAAAGTTAAGGCCGACGGTTTCTAGGACCAGACGAGTAAGAGGGCTACAACGGTAGCTTAAGGGCGTATGTCTTTGTGATATACGCAGTAAAAGACGGGTTGATCACCCTTATGTGTATGACCAATGAATGTTAAGGAAAGAAAAGGTGAATGCATATCTATGTAATCACATAAGAATGAAGAAAGAAAAGTAAAAACTATGAATACGTAATTATATAAATGTATGTATATAATTATGTATACTTATAAAGAAAAGAATGTTCATACTTAATAGTTTTAAACTAGAACTCACCAGCGTTAGCTGACTTTTAGTATACATTTCAGGTAAAGGAAGGAATGGATCATGTGATGGCGTGAAGGTTACCCGGCACAAGACTGACATCCCACCTTTATATATGTTAAGACAAATGTCAAGTATTTAATTGTTAAGACTTCCGATGTTATGTTATGTCATGTTACGTTATGTAATGATTGAATTCAAATGTTTAAAATTTAAGCTCAGTATTTATGACTATGTTTATGAGTAAATCCAACAAGTGAGGTTACCCGGGAATGGGGCCTTACACGTTTTTAAGTTGTTTATCAACCACTTCTCTTCAAAGGTTGTAGATCTAAACTTACTTTGTTTGTTTTAGTGTCATTATTTTGCAACTGGATCCTTGGTGGGAATCTATAAAATGTTTTAATCGATCACGTGTAAAACGCTTCCATTGCTAAAAGTTTTTAAACCCTACACGTGTTATATTTCCCTTCAGTAACTGTAGATGGTGATATCCCGATCTAAGGTCGATCTTCGAAAAGTAAGTTGTTATGTTGGAGCATTATGTGAGACAACCAACCTTGTAATAGCTTAGGTCTATATATTCTAGTCTGTATTGTTTTGTCTTAAATGTTTGTCTTTGATGGTGTTAAGTTTGTAATAGGCGAAGTTCGCCTGATGTAGTTGAGGCGAACTTACTATGTTCGCCTAGACTAAAATTGGTGAACTTGATAAGTTAGCCTGTGGCACTGTGTTGCCTATAAATAGTGTTTAATTTGTGTTCATTTGTACTTCTGTGATTTTCAACGTGTAAGCACTGTTTTCAGAGCAATACAACAGAGTTTATTGATATCTTGTCTTTGTGTGATTGCATTGTATTCGTGTGAGTTTTAGACGTGCGCAGTCGTTAGGATTCCGCACTACCAATACCCGCTGGGACCTACAATTGGTATCAGAGCTATTGCTCTTGACTAGAGATCTTCGTTTGACACCGTTTCGATTGTATTTGCACTCAAAGATAGTGATTTTCGAAGATTCTTGTGTTCATGAAGATTGGTGTTGTTTTTGAAGAGTTTTTGGATTTATTTCATCATTTTTGGTGTTGATTTGCCAAAATTGATCCGTTAGAAGTGTTCTATTTCATAAATTGAAGAATCCTACGGTGTGAATTTGATAAATTCCTTCAAAATCGCAATATATGATGATTTCCATTCTTGTTCGTGCATTTGGGTGTTATAGCATTCCTCCTTGTTCTTCATCTAAAACAGGCAAACTTGTCCAAGCAGTTACGGGAAAACATAAGTTCGCTATAGTCAAATCAAGTGAACTAGTTAAGTTCGCTTGCTAAGTTCGCTAAAGGCAAAACTTGTCCAGAATTTTTCTACCTGTTGAATTTTTTCAAGTTTGCAAAGATGTCTACTTCAACTCATGCTAGTGTGAAAAATATTACTCAATTGTTGAACCATGATAATGAGATTGGTACTGCAACCAAGCCACCGAGACTTATGAATCTTAAGGACTATTCAAATTGGAAGAGTGGGTTTGAAAACTATGTCAACATTAATGATACAAGCTTGTGGATTCCAATCAGTGAAGGTTATGAACATCCTGTTCATCGTCTTACGGGAATATCGGATTCACCAAAACCAGTTTCAGCTCTTAGTGATGAGGAAAAGAAATTATATGACCGTGAAAAGAAAGCTCTTGCAACTTTATCAATGCGTTTACCTCTTGATATCTATCATACGTTTAAGAAATTCAAAACTTCACGTGAACTTTGGGAAGGACTAGCTAAGAGATGTGAAGGGAGTACATATATTAAGAAGTGTAGAAAAGTGTTGCTTAAGAAACAGTATAGTTTATTCAAACACTTTGATGGTGAAACTATTGATGACCTAATGTCTAGATATTACCATCTTTTAAGTCAAATGGTGAACAATGATATTAATTACAATAAAATAAGAAAATCCTTGATAAATTTTTGGATTCATTACCAGCTCATTTTGATATGTATACCATAGTGATCAAAGAACATTTTGGATTTGATGAATTGAGTCTTGAAGATTTAATGGGGAAGATTCAGTCATACGACTTGAATAAACAAAAGAAAGACACGGTTTATCAGGATCCTAGTATTTACTTTGGTATGGGTACATCCACACAGAAATCTGGAGTTGCATTGTTTTCGGGAGATATTTCTGAAGGTTCTAAAGAGAGTTCTTGTAATGAAGGGTGTAGGTCCAGATTTGAATCGAAAATCACTCAAACGATCGATTACACACACAGAGCGGAATCTGTGTGTATTGTGGTGAAACAGAGGAGAGAAACATATTTGGTGATAATAACAGGCTAACCACACTCAGAATCAACACAAACAAGATTTGAAAATCTAAAAACAATGCATTAACAAGTGCAAGTTGTATTGATTCAAGAACAACATGAAAGAGAGAATTTAAGGGTTACAGCCGCTACTCCACACCCTAAACATTCTCAAACTAGGCTATTTATAGTAAGCCAACATGTATAAAAACTACTAGTTTCGGTTGAGAATTTACAAATGATAGAACAACCTGTCGAAACTTACTATCTATCGAAACTACTAGTTTCGATTGAACAAACCTCAATCGAGACTAAGTAGTTTTGTGTAACATCCTGGTTTTTTGAATAATAAACGGGTCTTGTAATCGTTGTAAACAATTGTATAGATTATTAGAGAGCTAGTCGAGAGTAGTGAAATATCTTTATGTGTGAATAACATACAAGGGGGTTAACGAGCTTCTAGCGAAACTTTAAGAAGGGTTTTTTTATAAAAAAAACTACGAGACGAGCCAGGCCCGGTGGGGGTCGGTGGCGCGTGGGGGCCAAGCCCGGCCCAAGGATTTACACCCTTTAGGGTGTTACGCAAGGGGGAGGACACCATTGTGGTGTTTGCGGCTGCCAAAAGCAAGGACGAGGGAGAGCGATCGGCGACAAGAGCGGTCGGACGAGGAATACAAAGGCGGTGATGATTGGGTTTTAACCGGGAAACCTCCATCTAGTATCGAGGTAATCCTGTTTACATTGTTTATCATATTTTTGCGTGAGATTATGATTAGGGTTGCTTAATTTTAGTGTTAAGGCCACTAGGAGGCGACGCGGAGGCAATCGGAGAAGGAATCGAGTTAAAACGATAAATCCGATGAGGATTCCAGCTACAGTTTGCGTCTCCAGTGGCATCAGGCGGCGGCAATGATAGAAGGTCAAAGGGATTGGCGACATGGTCGAGTGGATATATTATTTGTCCAATTCCGAGTCCGTTTGATGGGGTTTCGAGCCGCGCGAAGACGAACGCGTGAAAATGGACGAATCCGACCACTGTTTCATTTTCTGGTGACGGAGGCGATGGTTTCCAGCGATGGAGACTAGTTCATCTGAAAGGGTTCGACGATACGGACGCGTGGACATATAATTCGCCTAAAATGGAGTTTATTTCGGTAGGTTTTAAGCTACTCGAATATTGACGCACAAAACCAAACGTGCTGAAAGACGAACCCGCATTCTGGCAGCAGCAATGGCGGCGACGGCAAGTTTTGAGGTCGGGCATGTTGAGACGAACGTGTGGATAGGTGGAACACATGAAACGGAGCTCGTATGGTCGAGATATGAGCAAAACAAGTTTTCCTCTTGCGTGGTGCTCATCTGTTTCGTATAAAACCGTCTAGAACGGCTTGTACGCAGAGGTATGTGTTGGAGCATGTTTTTTGACAACAAGCCTTGTAATAGATTAGTCTTTATGTTTAATGTTTTGTATGTTTTGTATTGTAATTAGTTAAGTTTGCACAAGCGAACTTAACATGTTCGCCTGATCTAGTTGAGGCGAATTAACTAAAGTTGGCGAACATACTAACTTTGCCTGAACCAGTTTATGTTGTCTATAAATAGTGTAGTAGTTGTTCTCATTTGTAACATTGTGTATTTTCGGGAACTACTACGTGTATGCTGTTTACAGATTGAATACAAGAAGCTTTTTATGATATCTTGTTTTATGTGTGATGCTAGAGTGTGCGTGAGTATTCGAGACATACGTATGTGTTAGGATTCCTATTAGTGAAGGATATGAGCATCCTGTTCATCGTCATATGGGTGTGTCGGATACACCAACACCAATTTCAGCTCTTAATGATGATGAAAAGAAATTGTATGATCATGAAAAGAAAGCTCTTGCAGCTTTATCCATGTGTTTACCTCTGGATATCTACCATACTTTCAAGAAGTTCAAGACTTCTCGTGAACTTTGGGAAGGTTTAGCTAAAAGATGTGAGGGTAGCACTGACATCACGAAGAGTAGAACAAAACTGTTAAAGAAACAATTTAGTGTGTTTAAACATTTTGATGGTGAATCTGTAGATGAACTCATGTCAAGGTATTATCATCTTCTAAGTGAAATGGTCAACAATGACATTACTTACAAAAATAAGAAGATTCTTGAAAAGTTTTTTGATGCTTTACCACCTCATTTTGAGATGTACACTATTATGATAAAAGAACAATCTGGATTTGATGATCTGAGTTGTCACACCCCCAATTTCAACTAACGGAGTTTTACCGTTTTGGGAAGTGACAAACCAGGATCTCAGTCATTAGTTAAATTGAACGACTCTACATGGGACTCAAATGAAAATATCATATCAATCAGAGTTAATGCGGAAGCATAAAGAAAATAAATGCACAAAACACACATGCCCAAAAAGTCCAAAAGTCCAAACCAAACACAATTCAAAATAGTCCAAACAGTTTAATAAAACATAAATCAAAAGAAGAATCCCATGCATATCCTATGTGTGCACCTGTGCCTTATCTTAGCGACCTGAGAAAACATGTAAGAAAAGATGTCAACACGAGGTTGGTGAGTTCACAGGTTTCAACATATAAATAAACGTTTACCAGATTTTTGATCTTTCAATATGTATCTATATGTAGCTAACCTATGTTCATGTTTAACTTAAGCGCTCGCAACAGAAGCTGACTGTTTGTTTATTTGCCTCCTGCTAGGTCTATCAACCCCGACGATGTGAGTAGGCTAACATTTCACCCGTTCGATCTCCAATCGAGTTAGCGTGACTAACACGGGTGGGATTTGTCAAACCCAGTATTACTACTAAACATTACCTCGCTAAGATCCATATTAACGGTCCGATGTGTGATGAGGACTTTCAGTGATAGCGTGTTACGCTTAGCTTTAACATTGATAACACATGAATACAATATTCCAAAAATAGTATGCGACATGTTTTCTCCCCCAAGATAAAACAGCAAAAGGGGCCGTGAAAACTCCTTGAACGGCGTAGGTAGTTCACACTAGAATACGATTGGAACCACGAGTGTTAGCCTACAACGGCTTACGTATGCCCTAGAATTATACACAGAACAATTAGGGATAAAATGGGAATTGTGACAACGACACGGAATGAGAAACGTCCTAAGAAACGCTCCAATAATCAAGAGTAGACGAACGTGTCCACAGGAATAGGAATTCTTTAATGAATAACTAAGATATATATACACGTTACGCGACGAATTACAAAATAATATATAATAAATATATTCGAGTGTTTTGTCGTTAACTATAAGTCTAGGAAAATAATATAATTTATTATATTATATTTAAGTTTAGCGAAGTAACGTAAACAATTAACTTGCGTGACAAAAATAATATTTTATTATTTTATTAGAGGATGTAACGATTGTAAATAATACAAATAACTATATTATTTATAACCTTGAAACGCTACAAAATGTTTATGAACGTGATGAAAATAATATATATATATATATATATATATAAATATTCTTTTTAGTTGGAGTTTTGGGTTGAAAATAATATAAATATTATTTTAGAAATGAGTTTTTAATAATAAATAGGGTTTATAAACCAAACCCGAGCTTATGGAAAATTCCGGGTTTCAAAACACGCTAATATAATATTATAATAATATAGAAATAGGTTAAGTATTTAATTAATAGTTTAAAATAATAAAAATATCAAAAACAGGGGAGGAGGATTCGAACCCGGGTCTCCTCCCCATTAACACACGCACATAACCAACTCAGCTCCAATCCAATTTGCAAACAGACCATGACCAAAACGTTTTTTTATCAAACAAGTCCATGCGATCCCTCCCCCATATCAACCCGTGATTGATCCTAGCCCACAACTCACAAATTCGGTAACAACGATTCAAAACAGTAAAGGGGTTTTGTAAATCGAGCCATTACGAGTCTGGGGTGAAAGATAATTAGAAAAACAATTGGATTTGGTTCGATTATTTGAAGATTTAGAAGCCGAAAACCTAGATTTAGAACGTGGGATCAATTCTGTTATTTTCGATAGTAAAAATCGCTGGATTCATGGGGCTAGTACTGTTTGGAACATTACGAAACTATGCATTGAGACGAAGCTAAGGGTGTGCTCAATTTCAATATTTGTTATCGGATTGTTAGGGTTCGACTAAAACGAAATAATATGAACCTTAGTTATTCGATCGACTTAAATCCGATGATGTGAACCCTAATTAGGTTAGGGATTTCATTCTATAGACTAAAACGAATCAGAGAAGGGTTTCAATTACCAGATTGGATGTCGGGTTGATAGTGCTCGACCAAAAAAGGTGCCGACTGCGACTGGCTCGACCTCCGACGACCGTGACTTCTTCTCCAATCAAGTTAGTGTGTTCAAGAGTTTCAGTGTGTATCGTTTATCGAGTGAAGAGGCTCAAAGCGTGGAATAGTTATATGAATTTGACGAATTCAGTGGTATAAGGCAATGACATCGACGGTTACGACAATAATGTTCATTATGGGTTTGAATTCGGCAATGATGAAGCTGATAATGGTCCTAATGATGATTGTTTAATGCTATGAACGTTTTTCAGTTACAAAATCAAGCTGAAATCGATCGTGGGATCTTGAATTTGAATTATAAGTTGCGAATTTGACTTCTAAAAGTCAACATGAATTCAATGTGTGTAATTTTGACTTTCCAAGTTAATGGATTCAGTTTTGGGATTTGGCAAGACTAGTCCCTGTAGTTTGACAGAAAATTTAACTAGAAAATTAACTGAGTTAACTTGAAAAGTCGGATTGTTACATCATCCCCTAGTTGAAAGAATTTTCGTCCCGAAAATTAAATAGTATTAAATAATAAAAAAAAATTCACGGGGTCTAGTTGAAAGAATTTTCGTCCCGAAAATTAAATAGTACCTTAAGAGTTCAACGTGGAGTGCTTGAACAGATTATGATATTTGCGCATCATCTGATCCTCACCCTCCCACGTGAATTCTGGTCCGCGTTTCGAGTTCCAACGGATTCTGACAATAGGGATTTTACTGCGTTTTAACGTTTTGAGTTCCCTATCCATAATTTCCATAGGTTCTTCGATGAAACGTAATTGTTCATCAATGTGTAGTTCCTCAAGAGAAACCATGAGTGACTCGTCTACTAGAAATTTCTTCAAGTTTGAGATGTGAAAGACGTTGTGTACACCACTAAGTCCTTCAGGTAGGTCCAGTTGATACGCTACTGGCACAATCCTCTTCACTATCTTGAACGGTCCAACATAACGAGGATTCAGCTTGCCTCGTTTCCCAAAACAAATGACACCCTTCGAAGGCGAGACTTTTAACAAGACCATGTCCCCTACTTGAAATTCTAACGGTTTACGACGCTTATCGGCATAGCTCTTTTGACGGCCATGAGCTGCTGCCATACGGTTTCTAATTTGAATGATTTCTCAGAAGTTTCAAGTACGAGTTCAGGACCTGTAAGTTGACTATCCCCAACCTCGGCCTAACAAATAGGAAAACGACATTTTCATCCATATAGTGCTTCAAATGGAGCTTCCTTGATGCTAGTGTGATAATTGTTGTTGTAAGAGAACTCCACCAATGGTAGGTGAGACTCCTAAGTGTTACCGAAATCAATCACACAAGCTCGTAGCATATCCTCCAGAGTTTGAATAGTACGTTATGTCTGGCCATCAGTTTGAGGATGGTATGCTGTGCTCATATCTAGACGCGTGCCTAAAGCTTTATGTAACGATTGCAAGAAACGAGAGGTGAATCGTGCATCACGATCCGAAATGATAGAGATTGGAACCCCGTGCCTAGATACTACTTCTTTCAAGTAAATACGAGTAAGCTTTTCCATCTTGTCTGTTTCCTTGATTGCTAAGAAGTGAGCGGACTTTGTTAAACGGTCAACGATTACCCAAATGGTATCACATCCTGTAGGAGTTCGTGGCAATTTCATGATAAATTCCATGGATATCTGCTCTGATTTCCACATGGGAATCTCTGGTTGCTGGAGTAGACCGGAAGGCTTTTGATATTCAACTTTGACCTTCGCGCAAGTCAGGCACTTGCTCACATAGGTGGCTATATCGGCCTTCATCTTTGGCCACCAATACAACACCTTTAGGTCATGATACATCTTGTCAGAACCTGTATGAATAGAGTAACGAGATTTATGAGCTTCGTCCATGACCAGTTCCCTTAAATTTCCAAATATTGGAACCCATATCCGCTTAGCGAAGTAGCGAATACCGTCCGATTTGACCTCGAGTTGTGCTTCCATACCACGTGTACCTTCCAGCGGTAGGTTTTTCTCTTTCAGAGCTTCAAGTTGAGCACAGATTTTGTCTGGCAATCCAAGGTGAATAGTATGCTGTAATGCTCGAACTCGTTTGGGCTTGGTTTCCTTTCTACTTAGGGCATCAACTACAACATTAGCCTTACCCGGATGATACCGGATCGCATAGTCATAATCATTCAAGAGCTCGACCCAATGACGTTGTCTCATGTTCAGCTCTTTCTGCTCGAAGATATACTGAAGACTCTTATGATCGGTATAGATAGTGCACTTGGTACCATAAAAGTAGTGTCTCCATATCTTAAGTGTGAAAACTACAGTTCCCAACTCTAGATCATGAGTGGTGTAGTTTTTCTCGTGAATCTTTAGTTGACGCGAAGCATATGCGATCACCTTTTCTCGCTGCATTAGGACACATCCCAGACCCTGAATGGATGCATTGTAATACACCACAAAATCATCCGTACCCTCCGGAAGAGCTAGGATAGGTGCACTGCAAAGTTTCTACTTAAGATGTTGGAATGCTAACTCTTGGTTATCGCCCCAGTTATAGGCTTTACCCTTTTGAGTTAAGGCAGTGAGAGGTTGTGCAATTTTTGAAAATCCATCGATGAATCGACGGTAATATCCTGCCAATCCCAGAAATTGTCGCAGCTCAGTCGGGGTCGTCGGTGCTGACAAATTCATGATGGCTTCAATCTTTGATGGATTGACATGTATTCCTTTCTCGTTAACCACATGTCCTAAGAATTGAACTTCTCGAATCCAGAATTCACACTTGGAAAACTTAGCATATAGTTGCTCCTTTTTAAGTAATTCCAAAATTAGGCGTAGATGTTCCTCATGTTCCTCCTTGTTCTTGGAATAAATGAGAATGTCGTCGATGAAAACGATGACGAATTGATCAAGGTATGGC
This sequence comes from Smallanthus sonchifolius, assembly GCA_023525975.1. Taxonomy (NCBI): domain Eukaryota; kingdom Viridiplantae; phylum Streptophyta; class Magnoliopsida; order Asterales; family Asteraceae; genus Smallanthus; species Smallanthus sonchifolius. Next base: position 35,922,381 of record CM042045.1, read on the forward strand.
TTACACACACGGTTCATGAGGTCCATGAATTCCGCAGGTGCGTTGGTTAATCTGAAAGGCATGACCATAAACTCGTAGTGGCCGTACCTTGTCCTGAAAGCAGTCTTAGAGGTATCCTCATCTCGGACTCTCAATTGATGGTAACCAGACCTAAGATCTATATTGGAATAGAAACTTGATCCTTGGAGTTGATCAAAGAGATCGTCTATACGAGGCAAAGGATAACGGTTCTTGATTGTAACTTTATTCAGTTCACGATAGTCGATACACATACAAAAAGTTCCGTCCTTCTTCTTGACAAACAGGACTGGAGCTCCCCATGGCGATGAGCTAGGTCGGATGAAACCTTTATCCAACAATTCCTGAAACTGAGTAGATAGCTCTTGCAATTCACTAGGTGCCAGTCTGTAAGGTGCCCGAGCGATCGGTACCGCTCCGGGTGCTAGATCGATTTGAAATTCAACTGACGGTGTGGTGGCAGTCCAGGCAAATCCTTGGGAAATACTTCCATAAATTCACGAACGATGGGAATATCATCAATCTTCTTCTCTTCTGATGGCTGCTCAGCAACGAGAGCCAAAATAGCAGTATGCCCATTTCGAAGGCATTTCTGTGCTTTCATAAAGGATATGATGCCCATGACTACACCAACCTTTTCGCCCTGAACGGAAAGGGTTTCTCCACTCGCTAGAGGAATGCGAACAATTTTCTCACGACAGATGATCTCAGCTTGGTTTTAGATAACCAATCCATGCCGATAATTACATCAAAACTACCAAGCGTGACCGGCATAAGGTCGATATCAAGTTTATGACTAGCTAGTTCGAGCTTACAACCCTTAAGAATGTGGGTTGCTTCAATCATTTGACCATCGGCTATCTCTATTACATACTTAGCTTCTAACAGAGTTGGAGTTCCTTTTATCATATCACTAAGTTTTCTAGATATAAAACTACTATCAGCACCAGTGTCAAAAAGGACAGAAGCAAAGTAATTAGTTAAGAGAAACTTACCGGTGACCACATTATGATCATAATGAGCTTCTCCAGATCCTAGCATAAAGCCTCGTCCCTTCACACCATTTCCTCCGTTATTGCCGTTGTTGCCACCATTGTTGTTATTCTGACTAGGGTTGTGGTTTCCATTACCTCCCTTCTTTAATTAAGGACAATTCTTTCAAAAATTTCCCTCTTTCCCACACTCGAAACAACCCTTAGTAGACCCAAGCTGTTGAAAAGGCTGCTTGGCTTGCAACTCACCCCTACAATCTTTGGCAGCATGACCTATTTTGCCACACCGCTGACAACGGTTGCAAACACCAAAGTGATGAAAGTTGCACTTGCTACACTTAGGAGATTTTCCTGCATAACCAGCTTGATATTGACCTAAAGAGGTCGTCTGGTTGAAGTTCTTAGTAGGCTCAAACCTACGCTGCTGCTGTTGCTGTTGGGGTTGGTTGGGCTTGGATCCTTTGGAGCTGGAGTGAGAGTTGGAGTGGTGATCAAACTTGCATTTATGATTGTCGATGGGTTTAGAGATCGAACCCATCTGAGGTAAAGTCCCTTGTGTCACCGCCTGATCGGTTAGCTTATGGGCTAGTCGGATCGTCTGCTGGATGGTAGTAGGGTTGGACGAAGTAACCATACTTTGAATATACAACTCAATCCTCTTGTAGTCTGGAGTCACCATATGTGGGCACATGGTAGCAAGCTCATGTGAGCGAGTGGTAAACATTTCAATTTCAGAACCTTCCATTTTCAGGTTCTAGAAATCTCCTTCCAATTTCTGAATTTCATCCCAAGGGCAGTACTCCTCCTTTATCATTGTCTTAAACTCCTCCCACGGGAGTCCAAATGCCATGACTAGACCCAACATCTGGACCTGAGCGTTCCACCACGTGAGAGCCGCATCCTCCAAAGTTCCAGCGGCAAACTTGACCTAATTAGCCACCGGGTAGTTGCATATGGCAATCACCGATTCTACTTTTTCAAACCAACGGAGTAGTCTGATAGCTCCTTCGGCTCCACTAAAGGTGTGGGGCTTACAGTCCATAAATGTTTTGAACATGCATACTGGTTGCTGATTCTGCTGGCCTGGATTTAGAAACATAATATAGGTTCAAGGTTATAGGGCTTAGGAAAGGTGCTTTGAGAGATGAATTGACCTCACTAGTCAATAGCTAAAGCATTTCCTGCAGTATTCTGTGCTGCGAGAGCCTTTGCCACACTATCGTTGATTAGTGATGTCATCTCAGCTGTTGTCATGTTGATGGTACCTCAGCCACCAGCACGACCTCCACGTCCTCTTCCCGACATGATTCTTCACATTCACAAATACAAAACAATGAGAAATATATCGCATATTAAACATTATTTTATGTACAAGTAAGGAAATACAACATCTAACATTTAGAAAATTAATTAATTTGTAAGGCTACAAAATAAATAACTCAAACAATAAATTTCTCATGCTTTTATTGAATGGGAACAACCTTACCCATCTAGGTTTGAAAAGAGAAATAACATAAATGAAGCATGAATGAAAAAGGAAAGATAGAATAGAAAGATCATCAAACATCCTCGTCATCGGAGGAAACGTATGATTGCGCATCGTCGATCTCCACCGGTTCCTCCTCGGGTGGCTCCTCCTCTACCGACTCATCCTCGAAGGGCTTCTCCTCGAAAGGATCCTCCTCGTCGTCCGAAAGTGGAATATCCTCCGGAAATAGGGCTGCATGCAGTTAGGCTTCTAAGTGAGTCACTCTCTTTCAAAGTCCTTCAGCAGCATGGTCTGCTACTTGTAGTTGGGATTCCAGATTAGCCACTCTCTCCAGAATCCCTCCTAACTCAAAATCCGAGGTGTCCACCCTCGTCTCCAAATGTGTAACCCGATCTACCAAAACGTTATGGACCTGATCCGTTACTGCTAGTTCAGCAGTCAAAAGCTCTATCCCTACCTTATTCTCCTCTATTTATGTAACATCCCGAAAATAGTAACTAAGTAAATAATAATACGATGGAGATTTAAATGTTATAAAATGAAATAAGAACGAATGGGCTTGGGCTCGGCTCCAACGGGCCGAGGGAAGCCCAGGTATAAAAGGGGCAAGGCAGCCCACTAGCTCATTTCACCTTCATTTTCACCATCTTAGAGAGAGAAAGGGAGCTCGGGTCTAGAGAGAGAAAGTCGACGGATCGTCACGAGATTAGAGGAGCACGTTACAACTGAGCTCGTGAGCAAAACCTCCGAATCAGAACTTCAATCCAGGTAATGATTCAACCATAATCTGAGTTTTTGTTCATATTGGGGTTTCTCGAGTTTTAGCTAAATAGATGATGTTTTTAAGGATGAAACTTGATAATAAGCTTAGAAATAGCATCTAGAATGAAAACCGCACGTTTTGATCAAAGAAAATTGTAAGATTGACATGATCGGGTTTGCATGCAAGAACTTCGGATTTTTGGTCCAAGAACTAGGTACTGCGTACTTACCAAGTTCGCAGGAAGGAAGTCCCTGCGTACTTACCAAGTGCGCATGAGCAAGTCCCTGCGCACTTACTAAGTGCGCAGGCAGCAGGTTGATTAAGTAAAAGTCAGTAAGTTTAGAACGATTAAACCATTAGAGTCGGGGTTGGGTCTAATGTGTATTTAACTACCTAATCCAGATCGGAAGTGACGCTGTTGGACCTTTTTTAGGATAACCTAGAGTAGCTCATCAGGTTAGTTCTATGTGCCCCCTTCTATGTTATGTGCAAACCTTATTAAATGTTTTGGGGCTGAAAAGTATACACTAAATGAATAAATGATATGAATGTTAATGTGATCATACGTGATGTATTAATATATATTATGTATATATAAGAGAATGAATTATGAACAAAGAACGAAAAGTATGTTTACAAAGAATGAAGGAAAGAATGGCATAACGTAAATAAACGAAATCTCGCTTTATAATTATTTATATTGCATGTTATGAATGTAAGTATACGTTATAGACGGAAACGAAGCTAACAGCTACTACGGTAGACGGACGACCACTTGACCATTATGCAGCCAGAAACAGTAAGTCTAGAAAGGTAGACTAAATAAAGGCCACTACGGTGGAGTAAGTCGCTAAGTCAATAATTCGGCTGTATAATTAGTTCAAGTGGGAAACGGATGCCTTATGGCAGACGGGCGATTATGTCGGACGGCCGAAGGGTGGCCGGACCTAAAGTTATGTCGGACGGCCGAAGGGTGGCCGGACCTAAAGTTAAGGCGGACGGTTTCTAGGACCGGACGAGTAAAAGGGCTACGACGGTAGCCCAAGGGCGTATATCTTTGTGATATATGTGGTAAATGACGGGTTGATCACCCTTAAGTGTATGACCCATGAATGTAAAGAAAAGAAAAGGGTGAATGCATATATATATATGTAATCACAAAAATAAAGAAAAGAAAGATGAAAGAAAAGCAAAAGTTATGAATACGTATTTATATGAATGACTTTATAATAATGCATACTTATAAAGTAAAGATAAGAATGTTTATATCTAATCGCATTAAACTAGAACTCACCAGCGTTAGCTGACTTTTAGTATACATTTCAGGTAAAGGAAGGAAAGGTCGTGCGGTGGCGTGAAGGTTAACCGGCACCAGACTGACATCCCACTTTTAATTATGTTAAGACAATGTTATGTTTCAATTTGTAAAGACTTCCGCTGTTATGTCATGTAATTTGAATTGTAGATGCATGATATGTCCCTAATCCCTTGTAATATGTATTTCATCTATGTTTAATGTAACTATTTGATATATTAATGAAATTACATGTTTATCCTTAATGTTTACTCATATATAACGACTGTGTATTAAACGATCTGATAAATAGCGATAATGTTGATCAATCGTGCTAATGAAAGGCCCATTCGCACGAATGGATCATGAGAATGATCCATTCGCGCGAATAGATCATGAGAATGATTCATTCGCTAGAATAAGTCATGAGAATGATTCATTCGTACGAATGAACCATTCTAATGATTCATTCTTACGAATGAACCATTCTGCAGATTCATTCGCACGAATGAGTCCATTCACATGGCTCATTCGTACGAATGGCCTCAGTACTATATATAGAAGTTTCACTTCATGAGCACACATACAACACATATACACATATAAGAGACTAACCAGAGCAGAACCAGACTAAGCAACAGAACACACAAACTCTTTGCACCTGTATTGTCGAATCTTTGTCCGTTGAGAGTTTCCAGGTCTTGTATCCAACTTCTCTACACCAAAGGGTCGATAGAAACCTTCATTTCGACATCTAATCCGCTCGTTTCTTACGACCCGATCCGTGTCATAGATTGGATTGCCAATCAAATCGGATTCCGCACGATTTGGTTCGGTTAATGTGTTGAATCATTGGATCAAGGTAGATCCCGATCCAACAAAGTGGTATCAGAGCTAATGTGCTCTAGATTCAACATAGAAAATCTAATCTTGCTTTTTCTAGCTACTTGAATGTTATAAAGATCACTTGATCGTTGTTTAGCCACGTTCAAAACTTGTGATTATTGCTTCTGAGTGATCTGATCGTTTCAGTTTCCAGATCTGATAATAGGCTCAATCATTGGTGCTTTTGGTGCAAAAAAGTCAAACAGCCCTCTGTCGTACGAATGGCTACTATGATGAACTTCATTCGCACGAATGGTGTCACACCCCGACCGATGGCGGAATCATCGGGGCGGGACATGTAAGACTGTTCATGAGCTCAAGGTTGACTAAATTGTAATATGTTAAATCAAATTTCCATTCAATCAAATACGAATCAAATTCAATGTACATATTGAAATACAATTTGTTTTTGAATTAAAGATTAACTAGGTCCAAAGCCTATGTGTAACATGTCTTGATCAAACTCATATGAAAGCACCTGAAACATGAATAAAATAAGGTCAACTAAAAAGTTGGTGAGTATAACACAAGTTTGTACATAGATAGCATATAGTTTGTAAACCAAATCCTTTACATAACATGATAAATAAGGCATTTATGGGGAGCCGCTATTGTGTAACCAAGTACAATCAAACCTTAGTAACTAGTATGCAAATTGTGTTGTCGGTATCAATCACCTCCACTTGGGTGGGTTTGTCAGACTCAATAGATCTATCATTGAAAACCGTCGGCTTGAATAGTTAATGATTGCACATAATAGCATGCAAGAGTTAGCACAAATAGTCCTCGGGCATAAAGCTCAAATTGCACACAGGAATGTAATAGGATTTGTAATTGTGTTGTTTGTGTAAATGTAAACATGTAATTTGTATATAGTTCATGTTTCACCCCAAAAGTGAAAAAGAGTAAAAGGGGTTGTGAAATACTCACATGATTCGAAGGCGTAGCTAGCACAAATACTAAGTAGTATAATGATCCTTGAGATGCACAAGATAACCTAAAGTGTAATATATATTGCATTAATAATGCACAATAGTCTAAGTCTAAGTCTATGGTTGAATTGGATGAAGTTAGTGATTTGGTACTTGAAAGTAAAATAGAAGATTCAAAATGAATTTTTGTAGAACATTTTAAATAAGGTTTGATTTTGAGATAATTACTTAAGTAAATTAAATAATTATAGTTTATGGAAATAACGTAGGTATTATATGTAATTTAGTATAATTAAATAAATGTTTTTGTTTAGTTATAAATCAAATAAATAATTATTAACTTATTCATTTATTTATAAAATGTAACTTAAACATAACAATATTATTTAAGAGTAGGGTTTATGAATTAAATGTTGAACTTTAAATAATTTCCATTTATTTTAAGATTAAATATTTGATCTTTTCTAAATAAACAATAATACAGATTTCAATCATTTTTATTTTAAAAATTAATCTGAAATACTATTTGTAAAAAGAAATAAAAATTATAAATATTCTGTCAACACACACGACCGCGCCTAGACAGGGCACGACCGTGCTCGGGCCACGGGCGCGACCGCGCTAGCCAGGGCGCGACTGTGTTGATCAACAGAGGGGCAGCTAAACAAATCATTAGGCACGACCGTGTCTTGGACAGGCACGACCGTGTCTATGCTTCTGGGGGGTAAGATCAAGTCTAGCCAACAAGCATGATTGGTCTGAGCAGGAGGCACGACTGCGCTGTAAGTCGACACGACCGCGTCTCCCGAGGCACGACCGCGCTAGATGATTAGCGCGACCGTGTCTCTGTCAAAACAGGAACAATTTGATTGATTCTTATATTGATAGAGTCGGAATTGATAGGGCTTTCATCCAAAAGGTTATTACGCGTCTGTTTGTGTAGTTTAATTGTATTTAAAACATGTTCAGAATCGAATTCGATCAAACTATTTTTGAATAAAACTTAGGTTCGGGTTTGGGATGATTTCTATATTGAAAACCCAAATTAAGATGAGGCTTTTGATCTAAAGACTAAATCAAATGAAAATACGGTTTCAATTACCTAGAACGACGACGAATCAATAGCGTACGGTAGAGGAGAGTTCCAGCGACGACGGGAGTGGTCTCTGGTGCTTCCTGCTGCCACTTCGGTCAAGTTGATGCGTTCTGGAGCTTTAGGGGGAATCGACTAGGATGTTGGTTTGTTTGGTTGAGAGGGTTTACAACGAAAACGGTGAAATCGATGGTCACAATGGAAGGTTTTGGTAATTAGGAGAGGGATCGACTAAAAACGGGTTTGTTTGTTATAATTGAGATGGTTATACTCATAATGGGTTTGTTAATGCGAGAATTGGTTACGAAATCGGATGGTCCCGCTATTAAAGGTTGTATTTACGTTTCAACTGACGCGAGGCGCGACCGTGCCAATAATAGGCGCGACCGTGCCAGACGAGGCGCGACCATGCCAAAACGTGGCGCGACCGTGCCTACTAGGGTTTCTGGTTATTTACAAAATCAGCCCATGCAACTTCAGCTTTGACAGAATTAGCTTGGTTAGGATTTAACGGAACACTTAACGGGATTATTAACTGGATTAACTCAAGAAGGTATTACTACATGATTATGAGTTCTAAAATTTTGAATTGAATACGATCGGCTAATGAGTAATGAGGTGTAGGTTTGAATAAATATAGATTTAAATGTTGTATTGCTATTTTATTAATTTAAATAAATTAAAATAGGGTCGGAAAATCTGGAATGTTACAGTCTCCCCATGTTAAGGGAATTTCGTCCCGAAATTTAACTGATGAAGACTACTAAATCAAGAATGAGGAGGGAGTTTTGGGTTCTCAGGTAGCTTTGAGTGTTGGATTCTGGGGTGTGTAACCGTTGACATGACTTATGCCTGATACTTTGAATACGAAGAGTGATAATAAATTTTGTTTTGAATTGAAGATGGTCTAATAAGAATTTGAATTCTAAATGTGAAACGTATTACTTGGAATGAAATTGATGGGATTTTGACATTTTGTAACATCCCAAAATAAATGAGGATTTTAAATAACGGGTTGAACCGGGACGAACGGGATAAAAGAACGAGGCGTAACGGGCCGGGCCGGTTGGGCCGGCAAACTTGAAGGAAGGGGGGGTTTCCTCCCTTTAAATAGCCAACACACACACCATTTCTCTCATTTGCAAGAATCTAGAGAGAGAAACCGTAGAGAGAGAAAGTTGGCGGATCGACCCGAGATTGAAGGAGCTTGTTGCTACTGAGCTCGTGAGCAAAACCTCCGGATCAGAATCTCGAAATCAGGTAACACCCGAACCAAATCTGAGTTTTTGTTCGTTTTTGGGTTTTCGGGTATTTTCGAGAAAACGACGGGTTTTTATAAACCAAATGAGGAAAGGGTTATAAATCTGGAATCACGAAGGAAAATACACGTTTTGAATGTAAAAAGTCCGGATCTTGACCAGGTCGGACCTGCATTGCGAAAGTTAGGGTTTTTCACGGGGAAGATAGCTGAGTTCTGCAGGTATCGAAACTAGAGTTTCGAGCGGCCTGCAGGTGTCGAAACTAGAAGTTTCGAGCGGCCTGCAGGTGTCGAAACTAGAAGTTTCGAGCGGCCTGCAGGTGTCGAAACTAGAAGTTTCGAGCGGCCTGCAGGTGTCGAAACTAGAAGTTTCGAGTGACCTGCAGTTATCGAAACTAGAAGTTTCGATGGGCCTGCACCTGTCGAAACTAAGTAGTTTCGATAGGTCTGCATCAGTAAGTGAAGTCAGTGTATTCACCTGTAACAGAACGAGTAAACCGTTAGAGTCGGGATTTAGGTCTGATGTGTATTTAATTAATCAATTCAGATCGGAAGGGACTTTGTTGGACCTTTGTTTAGGACAACCGAGACTAGCTTATAAGGTGAGTTCTAGAAGCCCTCTTTTAAATGTTTTTATATAATGTTTTCGGGCTGGTGTGTACACGTATGAAATGCTGTTTTATAAAATGATTTTTATGAAACTACGTTTACGAAAGGAAATGATTTGGAACGAAGGATTTATGGAAAGAAAGTTACGAACGAAATGCTTACGAACGAATGTTATAAAGAAATGGTTTAATGAAAAGGTAAAGGGTTTTGAAAGTGAAGGAAATGTGTTTTATGAAAAGAAAACAAAAAGGGGCAAAGGTTTTAAAGAAGTCATTACAAATCTAATCTGTCGAATGAATGGAATTGACGAATGAAGTCTGGGAATGTGATTCCCAGCCTTGTGGTAGATTATGGACAGCGAGCCATAGTTACCACAAGAACAACATGGGCAATGTCTTTGTGGCATGTCAATGGTTTTGATGTTGTACAACTGGTAAGGGAGTAACGACGGTTACTCGGGTGATGACGATCATCCTAAGCGAACGAGGTAATGGGAAATCAATGACGGCGATACGTAACGGTTGATTTCCAAAGGAAAGATGCGTGTTGGGCAATGACGGCGATACGTAACGGTTGACCCCACGCATTGAAGGGTTGGGCAATGACGGCGATACGTAACGGTTGACCCAACGTAGTGGTATGGTTGTGGCAATGACGGCGATACGTAACGGTTGCCCACAACATTAAAAGTTCCTACGGGGACATAGAGACGCGTAACGATACAGATTTAGATAATAATGTATGACTTAAATGAATGTTAATGTTTTAAACAAATGATTGTGTTTAAATATGCGAAGGTTTACGAATGAAAGGCCCTGTTTTCTTATACGAATGTTAAACCCTAATGAATGTTTGAATGATGAACCATTTCTTAAAACGAACGAAAACTAGAACTCACCAGCGTAGCTGACGTTTTTAAGTGTACACATTCAGGTTAAGGCAGGTGATGAGGATGGACGGTGATGCTTGGCTAGAGATGAAGAGTTACCCGACTGCTTTTGAAGACTGGCATCCCGTTATGTTTAGTTATGATGTAATTATGTTTACGCTTCCGCATGTATGAATAACGATTAAGTTATGTTTAAATGAAAATTTCCGCTGCGTTATCTGATATTCATGTTTAAGAACTGCTTGTGAATGAGTAAATCCAATAAGTGAGGCCTCCCGGGTTTGGGGCCTTACAAGTTGGTATCAGAGCAATAGTTTGAGAGATTCGGACACTCCTAGTGTCTGAACTTAAACTTTGAATGGGACCGAAAGCGGATGCCAGTACGGGTAACTCGAGCCACAGCATCAGATATGAAGGTAGTATATATTTACGTATATAGTATGCCTTAGAAAGAGTTAGGAAAGGACTTGTGTTCTGATGGAATCACAAAGGTGGTCAAATAGAAATCGAAAGGTAGTGTAATGGTTAATTACAGATGGCCAGTGTATATTAACATCTTACAGTGCTTATTGAATTTTATTTGTTAACTAGCGTGATGACATTGGATTTCTTGTCTTATAGAACGAAATGGCGAGGAGAGGGAACGGAAGGCGTGGTGGCCGTACCGGTGGTCGTACCGGCGGTCGAAATGGTGGGCGTGGCAGGATTCCTGCTCGCCAAGAACACAGTGAAGAAGGAAGTGTTCACACTGAACCGGCGGTTAGTGTGCATGAAGCTGAGCAGACACAAGTTGAAGAGCAACCTTTCACTTTTGAACCCGAAGTGAGAGCAGCTATAGCTCGAGAGTTCACAGAACTGATGAAGGCTTCTCTGCCAGGTCTGTTGGCAGAAGCATTGAAGCAAGTCAATGGGGCGGGTGGGTCTAGCACGGCAATTGGTGCTCAGAACAATGAGACCGACAATGCACCGCCTGCTCGCGGATGTGATTATAAGTCCTTTAAGGCATGTGACCCGCCGATACTCACTGGGAAGAAGGACGCGGTAGCTACTTTTGATTGGGTAATACGTATGGAAGCCGCCATCCGTCTGAGCGAGTGTCGAGCTAATCAAGTAGTGAAGTTTGCTGCTAACTCCTTGAGGGAGGAAGCATCCCACTGGTGGGAAGGTGTACGCCAGGCTAAGGGGAACGAGGTGGTTGATTCGATGATGTGGGATGATTTGAAAACTTTGGTGATCAAGAATTTCTGTCCAAGGAACGAGATTGAAAAGGTAGAGAGGGAATTTCTGGGTTTGAAGGCCGGGAACATGACGCACCGGCAATACACAACCCGATTTAATGAACTGGCACGTCTGGTGCCACACCTCGCCACTACTGAAGAGAGAAAGATTGCCTGTTATATTCAAGGGTTGCCGGACCAGGTCCGCACCTATGTTAAGGCAAACGCCCCTACTACCTATGATTTGGCAGTAGAGCTAAGTGGCGTAGTATTTGACGATCTGGCACTGAATGTTGTTGCCGTTGAAGAGCAAAAGAAGAGACCGAGCTTCTCAAACAAGCGAACTGGGGGAAAGATGTTTGGGTCTCGTGATAAGAGGGCTCGGGTGGGTGAGCCGACTGTTTGTAAGAAGTGTGGAAGGGAGCATGTAGGTGAATGCAGACTGGGATCTAGCTTGTGCTATAAGTGTGGCAAGACCGGGCACTACTCTCGAGAATGCCCGCAAGGCTACAAATGCTACAACTGTGGGGATTTCGGCCATATGAGCCGAGAATGTACCAAGCCCAGGATGGGGGAAACCGGGAAAGGAAAGGGCCCGGAAAAGAGGGGAGAAGGATCTCGTGCAAAGACTCGTGCGTACGCACTGACTCAAGAACAAGCCAGGGCGGATCCCGATGTGGCGTCAGGTACATTCATCCTTGACAACACTTTGGTTTCTGTGTTATTTGATTCGGGTGCTAGTAAGAGTTTTATATCTGCGAGTTTTTGTAAGCGAGTGAAGTACACAGTTAGTAAGCTAGAAAAGGCCTTTAGCGTAGAAACCGCTGAGGGTAGAACTGCAAGAGTAACCGATGTAGTTAACAACTCCACGATAAAGATAGAAGGTCATAGATTTCCCGTCAGATTGTTCGTTATGGTTTTGGGAGGGTTCGATGTGGTGTTGGGTATGGATTGGCTAACTGCCAATGAAGCGCAAATTATATGTAAACGAAAGATAATCCAACTCAAGGCTCCGGATGGTAGCAAAGTCGAGGTTTTTGGAGATCGTGACGTCTCGATGCCAAACGTCATCTCAATGATTAAGGCAACGAATTACTTGAGGCGCGGATGCGAGGCTTATCTGGTATATGTGATTGACCAGTGTAAGGAAGTGAAGGAACTAGACGATGTACCCGTGGTACGCGAGTACCCGGAGGTGTTCCCAGAGGATTTGCCTGGGATACCACCCGACAGAGAGATTGAGTTCCGAATCGACTTAGTACCAGATGCCCAGCCCGTGGCTAAGGCTCCATATCGACTAGCACCAGTGGAAATGAAAGAACTTATGGTACAACTAGACGAGTTACTTGAGAAAGGATTTATCCAACCAAGCATCTCACCTTGGGGTGCTCCGGTGTTGTTTGTGAAGAAGAAGGATGGGTCGATGAGAATGTGTATTGATTATCGCGAGTTGAATAAACGAACGGTAAAGAACAAGTACCCTTTACCAAGGATCGATGACCTGTTCGACCAGTTGCAAGGCGCAAGTTGGTTTTCGAAAATCGACCTTCGGTCCGGGTACCATCAGTTGAAGGTGAGGGAAGAAGACATACCGAAAACGGCGTTTCGCACGCGTTATGGACATTTCGAGTTCCGCGTAATGTCTTTCGGATTAACGAACGCCCCCGCAGCGTTCATGGATTTAATGAATAGGGTGTGTCGACCGATGCTGGATCGGTCGGTAATCGTGTTCATCGATGATATCCTTATCTACTCCAAGAATGAGGGTGATCACGCGTGTCATTTGAAGGAAGTGTTGGAAGCTCTAAGGAAGGAGAAGTTGTATGCTAAGTTCTCCAAATGCGCGTTCTGGCTTAGGGAAGTCCAATTCCTAGGTCACGTCATTGGCCCGAACGGCATTATGGTTGACCCAGCAAAGATAGTAACGGTAAGTGAATGGGACATTCCTAAGACGCCAACTGAAATCCGCAGTTTCTTGGGATTGGCAGGCTACTATCGGAGATTCATCCAGGATTTCTCGAAAATAGCTTCGCCATTGACAAAGTTGACTCGGAAAGAAGTTAAGTATGAATGGGGTTCGACCCAAGATGAGGCGTTTAAGAAATTGAAGGAAAAGCTAACTCAAGCTCCAGTCTTGGCCCTTCCCGAGGGCAGTGAAGATTTGGTGGTATACTCTGACGCTTCGGGTCAGGGGTTGGGGTGTGTGCTGATGCAACGTGGAAGAGTGATCGCATACGCATCACGACAGCTGAAGGTTCATGAAGTCAACTATCCGACTCACGATTTGGAACTTGCTGCTGTTGTGTTTGCATTAAAAATTTGGAGGCACTACCTCTATGGGGTAAAGTTTACCATATACTCCGATCACAAAAGTCTGAAGTACTTCTTCGAGCAAAAGGAGTTAAATATGAGGCAGAGGCGATGGTTGGAACTTTTGAAAGACTATGACTGTGAAATCATGTACCATCCTGGAAAAGCAAACGTGGTGGCTGACGCTCTAAGCCGGAAGGATGTGCCTGCTCCTATTAGAGTGAAAGCTTGCCAAATGGTGGTAACGTCGGATGTGATGAGGGAAATTGAAAAGGCTCAAGAAGAGGCACTAAAGGGGGAAAACATAAAGAAGGAAAGGATGGTTGGCCAACAGGATAAGTTAGAATATAACACCCTTGGTGTTAGGACACGTTTTGGTCGAGTATGGATACCTATGGGTGACGAGCTTAGGACCAAAATCTTGGATGAGGCTCATAAGTCTCGTTACTCTATCCATCCCGGTACCAACAAAATGTACCAAGATCTGAAGAAGGAATACTGGTGGCCTGGGATGAAAAACGAAGTGACGAAATACGTAAGCAAGTGCTTGACTTGCTCACAAGTGAAGGCCGAACACCAGAAACCGTATGGGAAAATTCAACCACTTGAGATACCGGAATGGAAGTGGGAACACATTACTATGGACTTCATAACCAAGCTACCTCGCACAGCTAAAGGTCATGACACCATTTGGGTAATTGTGGACCGTTTAACGAAGAGTGCTCATTTTCTACCTATTCGCGAGACGTTCTCGTCGGAAAGGTTAGCGGAAGTATTTATTAATGAAGTAGTAGCACGGCACGGGATGCCTTTAACGATTGTATCCGACCGGGACACACGATTCACATCGAGGTTCTGGAAAAGATTTCACGAGGCGATGGGTACGAGACTTAATATCAGCACGGCATACCACCCGCAAACGGATGGTCAGACCGAAAGGACCATTCAGACGTTGGAGGACATGCTTCGTGCTTGTATTATCGACTTTGGTGGCAGTTGGGACAGTCATCTGCCATTAGCCGAATTCTCCTACAACAACAGTTATCACACGACGATAGGCATGCCGCCTTATGAAATGTTGTATGGGAGAAGATGCAGGACCCCGGTTTGTTGGGGTGAGATTGGACAGAAGGAATTGGGAAGTCTCGAAGTTGTTAAAGAAACATCGGAAAGGTTTGATCAGATCAAAGCACGCATGAAGGCCGCCCAAGATCGTCAGAAATCCTATGCGGATAAACGACGAAGGCCTATTGAGTTTAATGTTGGGGATAGAGTAATGTTGAAAGTGTCGCCTTGGAAGGGAATCATACGATTCAGAAAGAGAGGAAAGCTAAGTCCGAGGTTTATCGGACCATTCAGGATTATGGCACGGGTTGGTGAAGTCGCATATCGGTTGGAATTGCCTGATGAGTTAAGTGGGATTCATCCTACCTTCCATGTATCACACTTGCGAAAGTGTTTGGCGGATGAATCGGCTCACGTACCACTTACGGACATCGAGGTCGACAACAGCCTTAACTACATCGAAGAACCTGTTGCCATCCTAGACAGGAAAGAGAAACGTTTACGTAACAAAGTTATCCAGTTGGTTAAAGTCCAGTGGAAGCACCGGAAGGGATCGGAAGCTACATGGGAAACGGAGACGGAAATGAAGGAGTCGTACCCTCAACTGTTTGACTTATGATAGGTTTCGGGGACGAAACCTATTGTAAGGGGGGTAGACTTGTAACATCCCAAAATAAATGAGGATTTTAAATAACGGGTTGAACCGGGACGAACGGGATAAAAGAACGAGGCGTAACGGGCCGGGCCGGTTGGGCCGGCAAACTTGAAGGAAGGGGGGGTTTCCTCCCTTTAAATAGCCAACACACACACCATTTCTCTCATTTGCAAGAATCTAGAGAGAGAAACCGTAGAGAGAGAAAATTGGCGGATCGACCCGAGATTGAAGGAGCTTGTTGCTACTGAGCTCGTGAGCAAAACCTCCGGATCAGAATCTCGAAATCAGGTAACACCCGAACCAAATCTGAGTTTTTGTTCGTTTTTGGGTTTTCGGGTATTTTCGAGAAAACGACGGGTTTTTATAAACCAAATGAGGAAAGGGTTATAAATCTGGAATCACGAAGGAAAATACACGTTTTGAATGTAAAAAGTCCGGATCTTGACCAGGTCGGACCTGCATTGCGAAAGTTAGGGTTTTTCACGGGGAAGATAGCTGAGTTCTGCAGGTATCGAAACTAGAGTTTCGAGCGGCCTGCAGGTGTCGAAACTAGAAGTTTCGAGCGGCCTGCAGGTGTCGAAACTAGAAGTTTCGAGCGGCCTGCAGGTGTCGAAACTAGAAGTTTCGAGCGGCCTGCAGGTGTCGAAACTAGAAGTTTCGAGTGACCTGCAGTTATCGAAACTAGAAGTTTCGATGGGCCTGCACCTGTCGAAACTAAGTAGTTTCGATAGGTCTGCATCAGTAAGTGAAGTCAGTGTATTCACCTGTAACAGAACGAGTAAACCGTTAGAGTCGGGATTTAGGTCTGATGTGTATTTAATTAATCAATTCAGATCGGAAGGGACTTTGTTGGACCTTTGTTTAGGACAACCGAGACTAGCTTATAAGGTGAGTTCTAGAAGCCCTCTTTTAAATGTTTTTATATAATGTTTTCGGGCTGGTGTGTACACGTATGAAATGCTGTTTTATAAAATGATTTTTATGAAACTACGTTTACGAAAGGAAATGATTTGGAACGAAGGATTTATGGAAAGAAAGTTACGAACGAAATGCTTACGAACGAATGTTATAAAGAAATGGTTTAATGAAAAGGTAAAGGGTTTTGAAAGTGAAGGAAATGTGTTTTATGAAAAGAAAACAAAAAGGGGCAAAGGTTTTAAAGAAGTCATTACAAATCTAATCTGTCGAATGAATGGAATTGACGAATGAAGTCTGGGAATGTGATTCCCAGCCTTGTGGTAGATTATGGACAGCGAGCCATAGTTACCACAAGAACAACATGGGCAATGTCTTTGTGGCATGTCAATGGTTTTGATGTTGTACAACTGGTAAGGGAGTAACGACGGTTACTCGGGTGATGACGATCATCCTAAGCGAACGAGGTAATGGGAAATCAATGACGGCGATACGTAACGGTTGATTTCCAAAGGAAAGATGCGTGTTGGGCAATGACGGCGATACGTAACGGTTGACCCCACGCATTGAAGGGTTGGGCAATGACGGCGATACGTAACGGTTGACCCAACGTAGTGGTATGGTTGTGGCAATGACGGCGATACGTAACGGTTGCCCACAACATTAAAAGTTCCTACGGGGACATAGAGACGCGTAACGATACAGATTTAGATAATAATGTATGACTTAAATGAATGTTAATGTTTTAAACAAATGATTGTGTTTAAATATGCGAAGGTTTACGAATGAAAGGCCCTGTTTTCTTATACGAATGTTAAACCCTAATGAATGTTTGAATGATGAACCATTTCTTAAAACGAACGAAAACTAGAACTCACCAGCGTAGCTGACGTTTTTAAGTGTACACATTCAGGTTAAGGCAGGTGATGAGGATGGACGGTGATGCTTGGCTAGAGATGAAGAGTTACCCGACTGCTTTTGAAGACTGGCATCCCGTTATGTTTAGTTATGATGTAATTATGTTTACGCTTCCGCATGTATGAATAACGATTAAGTTATGTTTAAATGAAAATTTCCGCTGCGTTATCTGATATTCATGTTTAAGAACTGCTTGTGAATGAGTAAATCCAATAAGTGAGGCCTCCCGGGTTTGGGGCCTTACACATTTAGTGTTTGTGTAAATATAGTCTAATATGCTCAACCTTGTAAGTGGGTACGAGATTTCATAAAACATTGGTCTGGGTCAAAACTTCACGTGACACGAACAACTCTACTTATGATAATATGAGAGGACACTTATGTATAGGAAGTACCATCGGCGTAGCCACCATGCCCTTGTTATATTACTTTAGTTTCGTTGTTACATGTCATGATAAGTTTTATGTCACAACACACGACAAAATTTCCCTATAGTTTCCATGCGCTGATTTTTATAATTCCGTGTGCACCTGTAATTATTCAAATCATCGTATGGTCCGTATAGATTGTTTCGTTGTGAGTGGGAAAGGAGCACAACTTCACTATTATCACGTCTATAGTTTACACATAAAAGTCGCTAACAATTAACTATGTCCTAAATCAGATCAGTTTGCAACTAAAGAGTAGTAATATAGTAACACTTAAAGTTTCTTAGTTTGCTCGTGTTTGAACAAGAATACGTCAAACCCCGAGGCGTTTCAATGTATCATGGTCTTCAACTTTGGTGTACAAAGGGCATGACCATGTTTTGTGTATAATGAAATTAATCCATTGCAATACTTGTAAGCAAATTTTGTTTCGATTATATAGTAAGCACACAAGTCTCATGTATGATCTAGTGTCACGTAGTTCGTAATCAAATAAGTCTCATATATATAGAGTAAACAATTTAGCATCTTGTATCTTGTAATCGATAAACTATAACGTGTAATGTAAACAACATAGTATTACGTGTATCGAAGGAAATGGATCTCATGTATAGTGTTAGCAACGTAGCATCATGTATCTTGTATAGTGTACACCGTTTAGTATAAAGTACTTTGTAATCAAATGAGTTTCATGTATCATGTGGTTGCGTTGGATATATATTGTAAACGTGCATACATGAGTATTGAACTTCGCGTGCGATGTGTACTAACGGGTTTTGCATGTGATCGAGTGCTGCGGACAAACGTGTTGTTTGGCGTTCTTGCATCATGTGGTAGTTAGGTTCAAGTCCTCAAATCTTATTGATGTTGGTGGGAAAAGGTTAACATTTACGCGATATGGATCGTCTCTTGAAGCGTCAAGTGAAAGGTAGTGAGGAGGTTTTGGAATTATTTGGGAATTGTGTTTACCAATACGGGCCTTTGTTTGAACATAGAAAGTGGGAAATTGTCTTTGGTTGAAGATATATAAAGTAGTGAAATCATTGAATCGCATATTTTAGATGAATATGCAATTTATGAGAAAAATATTTTTAATCTAAAATTTCAACCTTTGGCTAAACAAGTAGTAGCATATTAGTTTGGCCAAAGTTTAGAATTACTTACTTTAACGAATAAAAATCATAATTATTTATCAGTTTTTAAAAAAAATCTTTTTATAAAATTGATTGCATTAACTTTCCTTATTTGGTGAAAAAGTTTTATGGAAAATCTATGTTTTTGATATTATCTAAAAATTTAATAAAGAGAGCGATGTTTTGTTTAAATCACAAAACATGATGATTTATTTATGAAAGGGTTTGTTGGTAATGTACTAATTCGTGTTGAATGAAAGAAGTGATATTTGAGAAAGTTTGATGAAAATATAACAGGTGTAATTTACGCTCCACGGGTCAAATCAATCAATAATTGTAGAGTTGAGATATATGGAAATGACTAAATGCTGAAATGTTAAACATTACTCAAACATAAGGAAATGGTTCTCAAATCAAAAATTTTAAAGAAAATCAGTAGAAGCTTCTTCTAACGTCTCTGGTAGCTTTCTACTAAGAAGAAGATAATCGCCAAGATGAGCACCGCTATGGTCACTCGAGTAGTGGATCTGGCTTCAGCCCTGGCGGTCTCCGTGCGGTGTTCTTGAACTTCCTTTTCGAGGATGGAGATTAACTCCTTTTGGTACTCTAATTGGGTTGCTAGGCTATCCATTCTTTGTCTTTGCAAATCGTGTATCATCCCCTGCTCTATCATTTGCCTCTCAAATTCTGAGGTTCTTACATATTGATGGAGGTCATGGGTTGGAATCCCCATAACACTAGTGGCTGCCATGGTTTGTCTTACCCAAGAGTTAGGATGGTATGGGTCGGGCATTAGGTATGGGTCTCTTAGTGAGGGTGGTAATTGATTATGGGGGTGAGGTGTATGATACGGGTTTATGGGTACGGGTGATCCAGGTGTTCGAAGTCTCGGGTCGGTGTTCCTAATCCCGTACGCCCTTACATCGAACCTTGGCCTAGCAGTTGGGGGTGTTGGTGATCGATAAACGGGTGTCTCCGTGTCTTCTTCCCAATCAGATTCTGATCGAAGACGGTAAACCGGGGAGGGAGGAGCGTAGGAGCCCATGTCTAACAGAAAAACAATGAAAAAGTTGTAAGTGATAATGAAATATGAAGTGTCAAATATAGAAGTTCTTATGGGTTTTAGGGTTTGACTAGTCATAACGCCGAACCTTCACGATAGTATTTTAGAAATACACTTAACCTATAAGTAATGTATCCCTAAGGAGAATTCCCAGGAAAGAGGGGTGGGTCATTAAGACACACTTAAGTACCCTATCTTTCCTTAGCCAGAACCCCTCATGGGTTTACACACTCTTCCAGCCATCATGTATTAATAATACTATTGTTGGGCTCATGGTTAAGATGAGAATTGTTGTGAACTGGGCCTTGAGGTCCAAAAGTAAGGTTTATGCATTCTAGTGGGCTTCTTCTTCTTGTAGGATAGATGGGCTCCTTGGTTTAATATTAATGGGTATTAGGCCCAATAGTTTAAGTCTTTGTTCACAAAGGGTGATGGTATCATGTATGTGAGTCCAAAGGTGTATGAATAATTTGGTGTGCATGTGTGTGGGTTAAACTTAGGGTAGTGTTTTTAAATAAATTAAGTAAGTAGCAATGGATAGAAGAAAAAGTTGACAGGAAATGTGACACATAAACTATTGAGTATTGTATCATGTGATGTAATCATATAGTATAACATATAAAGATATTCACATGGGAAATAATCATACAGCATGTAGGTAGTAATGAGTGTAAGCATGAAGTGTGACACATAAGTCATTATGTATTGTATCATGTAGTGTAAGTACTTAGGATAGCATGTAAAAATAATCACACATGAATTGATAATGTAACATGTAGTAGCATAGCATTGTATGGGTGTCCTAAAGTTATAGTCTAGGTCAAGAGTGTCTAATAACCTAGTTCCCTATAACCAAGGCTCTGATACCAATCTGTCACACCCCGACCGATGGCGGAATCATCGGGGCGGGACATGTAAGACTGTTCATGAGCTCAAGGTTGACTAAATTGTAATATGTTAAATCAAATTTCCATTCAATCAAATACGAATCAAATTCAATGTACATATTGAAATACAATTTGTTTTTGAATTAAAGATTAACTAGGTCCAAAGCTTATGTGTAGCATGTCTTGATCAAACTCATATGAAAGCACCTGAAACATGAATAAAATAAGGTCAACTAAAAAGTTGGTGAGTATAACACAAGTTTGTACATAGATAGCATATAGTTTGTAAACCAAATACTTTACATAACATGATAAATAAGGCATTTATGGGGAGCCGCTATTGTGTAACCAAGTACAATCAAACCTTAGTAACTAGTATGCAAATTGTGTTGTCGGTATCAATCACCTCCACTTGGGTGGGTTTGTCAGACTCAATAGATCTATCATTGAAAACCGTCGGCTTGAATAGTTAATGATTGCACATAATAGCATGCAAGAGTTAGCACAAATAGTCCTCGGGCATAAAGCTCAAATTGCACACATGAATGTAATAGGATTTGTAATTGTGTTGTTTGTGTAAATGTAAACATGTAATTTGTATATAGTTCATGTTTCACCCCAAAAGTGAAAAAGAGTAAAAGGGGTTGTGAAATACTCACATGATTCGAAGGCGTAGCTAGCACAAATACTAAGTAGTATAATGATCCTTGAGATGCACAAGATAACCAAAAGTGTAATATATATTGCATTAATAATGCACAATAGTCTAAGTCTAAGTCTATGGTTGAATTGGATGAAGTTAGTGATTTGGTACTTGAAAGTAAAATAGAAGATTCGAAATGAATTTTTGTAGAACATTTTAAATAAGGTTTGATTTTGAGATAATTACTTAAGTAAATTAAATAATTATAGTTTATGGAAATAACGTAGGTATTATATGTAATTTAGTATAATTAAATAAATGTTTTTGTTTAGTTATAAATCAAATAAATAATTATTAACTTATTCATTTATTTATAAAATGTAACTTAAACATAACAATATTATTTAAGAGTAGGGTTTATGAATTAAATGTTGAACTTTAAATAATTTCCATTTATTTTAAGATTAAATATTTGATCTTTTCTAAATAAACAATAATACAGATTTCAATCATTTTTATTTTAAAAATTAATCTGAAATACTATTTGTAAAAAGAAATAAAAATTATAAATATTCTGTCAACACACACGACCGCGCCTAGACAGGGCACGACTGTGCTCGGGCCACGGGCGCGACCGCGCTAGCCAGGGCGCGACTGTGTTGATCAACAGAGGGGCAGCTAAACAAATCAGTAGGCACGACCGTGTCTTGGACAGGCACGATCGTGTCTATGCTTCTGGGGGGTAAGATCAAGTCTAGCCAACAAGCATGATTGGTCTGAGCAGGAGGCACGACTGCGCTGTAAGTCGACACGACCGCGTCTCCCGAGGCACGACCGCGCTAGATGATTAGCGCGACCGTGTCTCTGTCAAAACAGGAACAATTTGATTGATTCTTATATTGATAGAGTCGGAATTGATAGGGCTTTCATCCAAAAGGTTATTACGCGTCTGTTTGTGTAGTTTAATTGTATTTAAAACATGTTCAGAATCGAATTCGATCAAACTATTTTTGAATAAAACTTAGGTTCGGGTTTGGGATGATTTCTATATTGAAAACCCAAATTAAGATGAGGCTTTTGATCTACAGACTAAACCAAATGAAAATACGGTTTCAATTACCTAGAACGACGACGAATCAATAGCGTACGGTAGAGGAGAGTTCCAGCGACGACGGGAGTGGTCTCTGGTGCTTCCTGCTGCCACTTCGGTCAAGTTGATGCGTTCTGGAGCTTTAGGGGGAATCGACTAGGATGTTGGTTTGTTTGGTTGAGAGGGTTTACAACGAAAACGGTGAAATCGATGGTCACAATGGAAGGTTTTGGTAATTAGGAGAGGGATCGACTAAAAACGGGTTTGTTTGTTATAATTGAGATGGTTATACTCATAATGGGTTTGTTAATGCGAGAATTGGTTACGAAATCGGATGGTCCCGCGATTAAAGGCTGTATTTACGTTTCAACTGACGCGAGGCGCGACCGTGCCAATAATAGGCGCGACCGTGCCAGACGAGGCGCGACCGTGCCAAAACGTGGCGCGACCGTGCCTACTTGGGTTTCTGGTTATTTACAAAATCAGCCCCTGCAACTTCAGCTTTGACAGAATTAGCTTGGTTAGGATTTAACGGAACACTTAACGGGATTATTAACTGGATTAACTCAAGAAGGTATTACTACATGATTATGAGTTCTAAAATTTTTAATTGAATACGATCGGCTAATGAGTAATGAGGTGTAGGTTTGAATAAATATAGATTTAAATGTTGTATTGCTATTTTATTAATTTAAATAAATTAAAATAGGGTCGGAAAATCTGGAATGTTACAAATGGCTCCTACCATTCGCACGAATAGATCAAGTCTCCCGCTCATTTGTTCAAACTTCCAATCGCACGAATAGAAAATTCCATTCGCACGAATAGAAAATTCCATTCGCACGAATAGAAAATTCCATTCGCACGAATAGACCCATTCGCATAAATCTCTTCTGAATTTTTTTTTGTGTCGAAAAACTTCGTTTTTTACCATGTCGGACTTAGCCATTGTTGCCAGTCAGAACAGTAAAATCCAAAACTTGTTATTAATCGATGATGAAGCTGGAAATGCTAACAAGGCTCCAAAACTCATGACAATGGACGAATATCATCACTGGAAAAACAGGTTTGAGATACACATTAATGGAGTTGATGCAAACTTATGGATGATGATAGAGAATGGATATCAAAAAGTGTTGAGTGAGGATGGAACTCCTGTTTTGGCTTCCCTTTTAAGCGAACAACAAAGAAAAGATTATGACTTAGAAAAGAAGGCATATGCTATCTTATCTCAGGCCATATCAAGAGAAATATTTCATCAATTCAGGCAGTTTACATCTTCAAAATCTCTGTGGGTTGCCTTAGAACAACGTCACGAAGGAAATGCTTCGTTGAAAGCTATCAATGCTAAGGCCATTAAGAAGGAATTTGATAATTTCATGTATATTGGGAATGAGTCCTTAGATGATCTATTTGAGAGATTCTATCACTTGATGAGTGAATTGCATGCCCATGAGATCAAAACAACGAAAGAAGAAAAGGTTCAATGCATGGCAAATGCGCTACCACCAAAATGGGATTCATTCTTGATGGTTCTCAAACAGAACAATACTCTTGAAACCATTGATATCAATGAATTTCTTCATAAATTGAGAGAACAAGAGGTGATGAATAAGTGGAAGTTAAAGAGAGGCGTACAAGCTCAGGATCCTTCATTGTACTATTCCACATCAACTCAACAAAATGCTCCTTTGCAGACTGCGTTTGTATCAAACATGACAAATGTTTCAGCCAGTCAGTCTTCAACAGCTCATGCTTCAGTTTCATCAAGCTCGGTTCCACAGCAGGGAAATACTGCTAGTACTCCTCCACCAAGCCCCATTAAATTGCAAACAGACAACTTCGACAAGGTTACTATCGAAGTGGCCAAGGAACACATGGCACTGTTGTCTACCGTTGTCAATTCATATGACAGTCTTGTTGCTGGACAGGTTGGAAACAGTCATCTGACAGCAGAAGACTATGCTCAGATTGATAAGGATGAAATGGATCGAATTGATATAATGTGGGCTCTTGCATGTGCAGTCAGAAGAGCGAGAGATTATGTGAAAAGGACAGGAAAAACTCTCGAATGGAACAAAGACACTACTTATGGTTTTGATCTGTCTGCTGTTGTTTGTTTTAACTGTGGTGAGAAAGGGCATTTTGCTAGGCAATGTGAAAAGCCTAAACAGACTGGAAACCGCAACCCTTTCAACAACCGTCAAAGCCAACCGAAGCCACAAAATCAAAATACAGAAACAAACCTTGTTCCAGTTACTCTTGCAAAAGATAAGGACACTTCAAGTGGAACAAAAGCTATGGTTGTTCAAACAGATGAGACTGTTGATTGGTCTTTTAAATGTGGAGCTGATGGCAGTTTAGGGGATAGAGCTTACATGGAAAAGGCTGTAGAAGTCAATGAAGAATCATATTCTGATGCTGAGAGAGAGATTGCTTCAGAAAGTTCATCAGCTGAAGACGACACATCTTCAAACAGTTCTGGCTTCACAGCTGAGAATGAAGAAAAATCATCTGTCGTCTCTTCAAGTCAATCGACAGCTGATGTGGATGATAACAATTCCTCTTCTGAATCTACCTGTAGCTGTGCTTTTATGGTAAAAACATCCACAGGCATTCAGGTAAATTCTGACAGTTTTGAAAGTGAGTCTGAATCTCAACCGTGTTTAATTTGTGATGAACTTGAGAAGAAAGTTGAGACACTTAAAAGTCACAACACAGACTTAATTGCTGATTTAACTAATTGTCTTGAAGCAAACCGTGTTTTAAAGGGAAACGAACTTGCCTTCAAAAACAAAATTGATCTTTTAAACAGGCAAGTTCATGAATTAGAAATCTGTGTTATCAACAAACAAAATGCCATCACTTTTTATTTAAACACGATTGATGAAACAAAGAAAAAGCTGGCGCTTGTCGAATGTGATTATGAAACTTTAAATCAAAAGCTGAAAAGTTATTCAAATTCTTCTTACCTTCTTGATTACATGATTTCACGGCGTACAGGAAAGAAAAATGCTGGGTTTGGGTATAAAAATTGTCCTCCACCAGTGTTGAATACTATGGTAAACACACCGGATGATAACCCAATCATTGACTTTAAGGTCAAAACGCCACTTGTCGTTGATCCAACCGAAGACATAATTTCTCAACCAAAGGTTAACGATAATGGTGCTTCGACCTCTGAGTCCCAGTGTGTTGATGGAATGGTAGAAGAGTGGGATGAAGACAACGATGAGTGTCCTACTCGTGGTTTGGGACACAAAAACTCGTCTGCTCCACAGAATGACAGCATTGGTATTTCAAAATCTGCTTCTAAAAATGTTTTTAAAATTAAACCAACCAAGTGCCGTCCATCTTATCCCACTACTTCTGATCAGAAGAGTCAAGTAACCAAAGCCTCAATCAAAAAGGTTAATTTTGTTAAAGCTGGAGAGTCTGTTCAATCAAACAAGTCACTTTCTTCAGCTGAACAAAAAGAAGCTAAGGCTGGTGGTTCAAAAACTCACCAAAGTGAAAATCAATACAGATCTCTGAGGTTGGTTGAGCGGAGATACTGTTTTGAGTGCGGTACACAAGGACACGTTGTTGTCAACTGTCCTTATCTTCAGAAGCCAAGTAAAATAGTTAACCATTTTCCAGAAAATAAACAAAAGTTTTTAAAGTCAAAATCTAACTCTTTTACCCAACAACAAGTGCATCAAAAGAAAGTTAAACAAAAGATGCATGACTTGTTGGTCTCTGATTCGAGTTCCACACCTGTACAAATCGTTAAGCAATCCACTGTTTACCACAAACAGTCGTTGCACAAACAACATGTGTGGAAAGCAAAATCAGATGATGCTTCTGATGACTGTACTTCAAAGTCAAATGGTTGTTCCAAAAATCCACAAGGACAGTGGATGGATTGTACTGTTGTAGATGAGACTGGGAAACCCAAGACCGTAAAGGCTTGGGTTCCTAACCTAAACTAATTACTTTCCTTCTTGTGTAGGTTGTCCTTTATAATCCTATTAGCAATAATTGGATTATTGATAGTGGGGCATCCAGGCACATGACTGGGAACTTAGCTCTCCTTTTCGACGTCAGAAATATCAAAGGGGGCTATGTTTCATTTGCAGGCGATAAAGGTGGTTTTATCTCAGCTCAGGGAACACTGTCTAATGGAGCTGTCAGCTTTGAGAAGGTCAACTTTGTCAAACAGTTGGATAACAACTTACTTTCTGTTTCTCAAATCCGTGATAAGGAGTTCAAGGTTCTTTTTGATGATAAGCATTGTTATATCTTGAAAAAGGAGTTTATGATTCCAGAAGACATGGTGGTTATGTCTGCTCCAAGAGTGAATGATCTTTATATTCTTGACATGTCACAAGCATCATCCTTAGTGTCCACAACATCATGTTTTGTTTCAAAAGCCACTGAGAAGGATTCTATTTTATGGCACAAAAGAATGGGACATCTCAGTCTCAGAAAAATGAATCATTTGGTGCATAAAAATCTTGTTGAAGGAGTCACTGTGAAAAATTTTCATCTTCCTGACGTGTGTGTTTCTTGCAAGAAAGGCAAACAAACCAAGAAATCTCATAAACCCAAATCTCAACATTCCATCACTATACCACTAGAGCTCTTACACATGGACTTGTTTGGTCCTATCAACCGGAAGAGCATTGCTGGAGACTTATATTGTTTGGTTGTGACGGATGAGTATTCAAGATATTCTTGGGTGATGTTCTTAAAAGAAAAATCTGAAACTTTTGAATATGTGGAGATTCTGATTACCAAATTGGAGTCTCTGTATAAGTTAAAGGTTAGGAGGATCCGTTCGGACAATGGTACTGAATTTAAAAATCACCTTATGGAAACTTTCTGTCAAAAACTTGGTATTCACCATGAATTCAGTGCGCCATATGTACCACAAATGAACGGTGTTGCTGAGAGGAAGAATCGGACCTTGATAGAAGCTGCAAGGACTATGCTCGCTGACTCAAACTTACCCGTGCAGTTCTGGAATGAAGCTATTGCTAATGCGTGTTACACGCTCAACCGGGTTCTAGTTGTCAAGCGTCACGATAAAACTTGCTTTGAATTGTTGCATCGAAGGAAACCGAACTTACAGTATCTTGAACCGTTCGGCGCTCCATGTACCATGTTGAAAAAGGATGCTCATGGCAAGTTTAACGAGAAAGTAGAGGTAGGTTACTTCTTAGGGTACAGCACTCCCAATAAAAGAGTTTACAACAAAGCTTCTGGGAATGTAGAAAAATGGTACCATGTTGATGTTCAAAAGTATACCTCTCCTGCTGGAAAAGGTCTTACTTGGATGTTTGATTATGAAGAACTTTTTGCCTCGTTTAATCTTCCTCCAGAATGTTCAGATGAGGAGGTTGCTGTTCAAATGATGTATGATGCTCAAAACGCACCTGATGAACATGTGCAACCTACTCCCTCATCATCTGACATTCCTGAGTCCTCTAATAACACACAAGTCACACAGGATGATGACTCTTCTTCTTCTTCAGAGTATGAGGGTTCTCGACAAGAAATAGACCAGGTGATTGAAGATCCTTCCCATGATGTTGTACAATTGAGTGATGATGTTTCACATTCTGTGGCAATTGAACAGAGTATCACAAACCTTGATCAAACTGTTGAGGTTCCTACTCATCCTGTGGGTAGGATTGATAGAATTCATCCTCAACAGAACATTATTGGTGATCCCACATCTGGTTTCAAAACTAGGGGTCAGATCAACTCTGGAGTCTACTCAGAAATCATGGAATCTGGTGTAGTCAACGATTGTGCGCATTCATGTTTCGTCTCGCAAATCGAACCACGGTCTATAACAGATGCTTTAAAAGAAGAATCTTGGGTAAATGCAATGCAGGAAGAACTACTCCAATTTCAGAAGCTCGGAGTTTGGAAGTTAGTTGATTTACCAAAAGGAGCTAAGAAGATTGGTACTCGATGGGTTCTTCGTTGCAAAAGGGATGATCAAGGAATAGTCATAAGAAATAAGGCTCGTTTGGTCGTTCAGGGATTTAGGCAAATTGAAGGTATAGATTACAATGAAGTGTTTGCACTGGTTGCTCGTCTTGAAGCAATTCGAATTTTTCTTGCTTATGCATCCTACAAAAGGTTCAAAGTCTATCAAATGGATGTAAAGAGTGCTTTCCTTCATGGAGAAATCAGTGAAGTTGTATACGTCAGTCAACCTCCCGGGTTTGAAGATCCTATGCATCGTGACCGTGTCTACAAATTGGACAAGGCACTGTACGGATTGCACCAAGCTCCGCGAGCGTGGTACGAGACACTTTCCACTCATCTTCTGAACAATGGTTTTAGAAGAGGTGTCATCGACTGCACGTTGTTCATTAGAGAAAAGGATGGAGAACTTTTAATGGTACAGGTATACGTGGATGACATTATTTTCGGATCGACGAATGATGTTCTGTGCAAAGAATTTGAAAGAGTTATGCAGGACAAGTTCGAGATGAGTTCCATGGGAGAGATGAAGTTCTTTCTAGGGCTACAAGTAGATCAATCTGAGACAGGAATTTTCCTTCATCAAACAAATTATGTTGGAGACATACTGAGCCGATTCAGTATGACTGATGCCAAACCTGCTGGTACTCCATTGGCGATCAATCACGGGATTTCGCCTGATGACAAGGGGGAGTATATTGATGCTACTCTCTATCGAGCCATGATCGGATCTATGCCATATCTCACGGCATCTCGACCAGACATCATGTTCGCCACGTGTCTCTGTGCCCGATATCAGTCAAAACCAAAAGTCTCCCACTTAATTACTGTCAAAAGGATTTTTCGTTTTCTGAAGGGTACTCCTGATCTTGGATTATGGTACTCTAATGATGATAACTTTGAGCTTACTGTATATAGTGATTCTGATTATGGTGGTTGCAAAACAGACTTCAAGTCTACATCTGCAGGGTGTCAGTTCTTTGGAAACCGTCTTGTGACATGGGAATGCAAAAAGCAGACTTCAGTGGCTACATCTACATGTGAAGCTGAATACATCGCTGCTGCCAGTTGCTGTTCTCAGATTATCTGGATTCAACAGCAACTTCGGGACTACGGTTTGCAATTCTCTAACACTCCTATTTATGTAGATAATTCTGCTGCCATAGCTATCACTAAGAATCCGATTCAGCATTCAAAAACCAAACACATCGGCATAAAATATCACTTCATTCGTGATTGTTTTGAAAAGAAACTGATTGATGTGGTTCAAATTAACACTGATTTCCAAAAGGTCGACCTCTATACAAAAGCCTTTGACAAACCAAGATTTTTATTCTTGTTAGAGGTAAACGGCATGAAAAAGAAGGATGACGTTGTTCCGGACCAAGAGTCGAGTTAATAATCATTTTTATCAATTACGTTCCTGTATATATTTTCTTTCTTGCGTTTATTAAAAATCTCAAAAACTCAAAAAGATTTTTCATTTTAAAATTTTAGGGGGAGAAAATGTCAGTAAGAAAATGATCTCTCGCTGAGAAAAATGATAGTACACAGACGCTAGTTATGTGAGACTCCAAAAAGATTTTCTTAATTGTGTACAGTTAATTGTGTACAGTTATTTGTGTACAGTTATTTGTGTACAGTTAATTGTGTACAGTTATTTGTGTACAGTTTGTTTTTTTTTTAAAAGAAAAAAAAAAAAAGAGATTTTCCATTTTTGTACAGTCTAAAACCCAAAAACATCTGAAAAACTCAAAAATGAGAAATCGTATCCAACCTTTGGGAAGTGATGGCACACTAACCATATGTATGAAGCACATTGCATTTAATGTCATAGTGAATAGTCACACTAAGTCGACATGTGATGCACTGATAGGCTTATCTTACTGAATCTCGACCATTGATGATCAATCTATACCATATTAGATATTGTCTTGTGAGTCACATAATGGTGAAAGGATTGACGAAAATCAACAATAGAAACTGAAGGTGTTTCTCATTCTGTGCACACCAGTTATCATCGGTTTAATGAGATATCAGAAAGTCGTTATAAAATTAAAAATTAGATTCCGAAGTCGTATACGTGCCATACTGCCTTGTAAATACCTGGCTGAAGCCGTCCATGCGATTAAGAATAAAATAAAAGTATGAATCCGAATCCGTATATGTGCCATATTACCGGGTTGCAGCCTGGTTGAAGCCATCCATGGGATAGGATGAACACAAACACCGTTAGCTGCATACGTGCCATATTGCCTTGTAAATACCTGGCTGAAGCCGTCCATGAGCTGATGGCTGTCACTGTGAATACTAAAAAAAAAAAAAAAATTGTGTAGTAAAGAAGTAACAGGGAATAACTGAGATCTCATGAACTTATGATGGCTGGTTAAGTAAGTTGTGCTGATTTGAAACATTAACATGTTTTGAAAAGTAATTCAAGTCAATTCTTAACCAGTGTGGGACACACAGACAATGGACTCAATCCTTCAAGATCATCTTGTAAGTGTTGAGAAGAGGTCTGCATAGGTTTAAGATGGACAAACATATCAATGATCGCATTTTGACTAAGTGTACTTAAAGCTCAGATAATTTGCAATGTTGCTGATTGCTATGAGTTTAGTACTGATCCCATGTTCGGATCTTTCTCACAAAAAGATGTGTAAATACCATTGTATAGTTGTATCTACAAAATTCAAAATGTCTCAGATCATTGGTCACTAAGTCTGTATGATTTCTCATAAGGATCATTCTTACTAAGACATGCGTGTATATATCTTGTTGATATTATTTTCAGCATTACATATTCAAAAATCCAAAAAGATTTTACTTTTCCTGAATTTTAGATTATCTGATAAGACTCGAACGACTGTCAGAAAATCAAAATTTGAAAACCGCTTGACTTCCTGATTGATCAAATCGTTCCTTTACTTCATAAACTATTCCAAAACTTCATAATTGATCCCTTACTTCATAATTAAATTTTTGTTAAAACCAATGTGGTCGGATACCCCATTTAACCTGAAAAGTTTAATTTACTAAAAGAGGTTATCCATTCGTACGAATAGATGAGCAGAATGGCTCACTCGTACGCATGGATGATGAGAATAGGTCATTCACACGAATGGACTGACCAGAATGGTCCATTCGTACGAATGAGTGGCAGAATGAATCAAATCTGGGTCACTCGCACGAATGAGTGTCCACTCGCACGAATGGATGGCCATTCGTACGAATGAACCAGGACATTCTAAAAAAGGGCCATTCATTTGCATTCTCAGTCTCATTCGCTCATATCAGAAATCATATTCGCACGTCTGTTTCATCATAATATGAAAGTTACCCAAAACTCCGTCAAATCTGTAATCTAATCATTCGTTTTCATTTTACAGGTATAACCCCACAAGTATTCATCGATTGTATACCGATTTGCAGATGTTCGATTAGATTTAGGATTCAAAACCGAAAAACAAAATAAAAACGTAAAAAGTGACTTAATAAACCAATTAAAATGCTAAATATTGGTTGAAAAACATAGTCGAGTGTGTTGGTGTCTTTTTCGGCAAATCTTTTCAAGTGTTGGTTGATTTTTGGACAAATTGGATCGCGACCCGTCTATCATACGAATGGACACACTCTTCATGTTCATTCGTACGAATGAACGCTCATTCACACGAATGAGAACTCATTCACACGAATGAGAACTCATTCACACGAATGAAAACTCATTCACACGAATGAATACTCATTCATATGAATGAAACTCATTCGCACGAATGAATAGGCAGAATGATCCATTCGCACGAATGAACCAACTCTTAGGGTTCATTCGTACAAAGGTAAAATGGTCCAAAAGATCATATTTCCAAAATCTTGCATGTACTGATCTGATGTGCTTCATATTTTTGTGTTTGCAGACTGATCGTTATGGCGCACAGAGCTCCAGTTGTTCTTAAGGCTTCAATAAAAAGCAACATATGTGCGTACATGATTCCTACATCAAAGAATGCACGTCCGTTTGTCGGCATGATCGAGTTTTTATCAATATCAAGGATTGCTCATGCTATATCCCATCACCTGACTCCATATACGTCGCATCAAAGGGAGTTCTGGGCCTCCGCCGAGATTGACTGCGAGGTATCTCCACCGGTCATACGAGGGAAGATCGCAGGTCAAGATGTGGTTGTATCGGCGGCTCACATTCGCCGATTGTGTCAATTTGGTGATCATCCTGAAGATCCCGTGACACTGGATAAATATCGGGTTCGCGGATGCTTCATGAGAATAAAGTACAACGGGAATGTAGCCGAGGGAGTTTTAAACAAAGCGAACCTCTGTCCGCAGTACAAGTATCTAGGACATGTTCTTCTGCAATGCCTCGGTTCCCGTCATGGCGGTTTTGACGACATGCGCGAAACAATTCAGAGCGCATTCGTTGCTCTGGTGTTGAACATTCCGTTCAACTTTTCCGAGATGGTGTTCACGCATCTTAAGGAAAACATCTATCTAAAAGGGGACAATACGTATCTTATGTACCCCAGATTCTTACAAATGATAATAGATGACCAACTTCCTCTTCTACCAAGGTCAGACGTCGACATAATCAAGCTAGAACACATGACGGACGTCACTCTAAGCAGGGTACAGACCTACAGGGGAAGACCAACAAAGCCACCTCACAAACGACTTATTGGACATCTGGGAAATCCAGATTATGTGGCACCAGCAAACAGAAAATGGCGTCACGATAACAGTGATTCTGACAGGGCGGATATTGTTGTACCTCCAGCTGACGACCAAGATGATGACGACCAAGATGGTCAGGGAGATGGTGGCAATGCTCCTAATGTTCCATCTACCGCTGCCACCACCCCCACTGTTGCTGCTATTGATTCTTCCCTTCCAACTAACCCAGAAGACGTTAACCTGGACACCGTCCTGTTTACTGATTCTGAGGACACTGAAGATGATTTTGAAATCAGTCAACAAGGGGCAAGATTGGTCGCAACAAAACGAAAAAGGGGAGCAGATCAAGGAAGCTCAAGGGTTGATGATGACGTCAGGGATGCTGACTTTGTCCCTGACTGTCCACAAGTATCTGCTGCTCCTTCTTCCCAATCTACCCCAGTCAAGAGAGGAAGAGGAAAGAGAATGGCCAAACGCCAAAAGTTTAAACTTGTTAGAAGGACGGAGAGCACCTCTGCTACTACAGCAACTGCCACCAGGTCTGAGGCTCCAATGTCAACATCTATGCCTCAGACACAAACTGTGCCTCCTCCCATCTACACGACTGCTCCTACATCACAGCCATCAACTATTCGAGCTGAATCTTCAATGTCACTGCCGACTGTCTCTCTACACGACCAGATCAGTACTTTAAATAGTTTGGTACTTCGTTTACTGGCTCAGAATGAAGAGCAATCAAAGCGTATTGACCAACAGGGCTCGCAGATCAGTCAGTTGACTCTGCAAAATACTGAACAAGCCCAAGCCATCACAAGTCTTTCCACTAGGTGTAATGATCAACAAGCCCTCCTTCTCACTGCTACAAACCAGAATCAACAGTTGTCTAAAACTGTTGATGCACATGCTCAGAGGATACAAAGGCTTGAGGAGGATAATAAGAGACTGTTAGAAGACTTAGAAAGCAGAAGAGACCCGACACCCAGAATTGAGGGTGCTCACAATGATGGTGATGATGGTGATGATGATGATGATGATGATGATGATGATGATGACGGTGAGGATGATGATGATGACGATGATGATGATGATAGTGATGATGATGATGACAATAATGACAAAGATAAGGATGATGGTGCCAATGCTGGTGCTGCATCAAGTGCTTCAAAGACAGCAGAAGCAGAGGCACGCACAAAGCAAAAATCAGACAAATCAGAAGGCCCATCATCAGATACACAAAAGGGCACTGAAGGTTGATAGTTTTTGTTTTAAGTGTTTTAAGTTGTCTTATTGTAAATATTAGATTATTATGTAAATAATTTCAGTTTTATTTTGATTAAATCAATGAAATTTCTTATTCTCAAATGTTTATTTTATGATTATTTATGTAAATAGTTTTAGATGTGATGCCTCTCAAGCAACAACCTTCAAAGTTAACTTATGTGCTTCACATGCAAGGGATCATCTAACATTCAGTTATTTATGAAAAAGAGGAAGGGGAAATCGTACACTGCTTGTCAAAAGAACAGATTGCCGAGCTATTTCAAATGAATCCCGACGAAGTCATCACTGAAGAGGCATCTGTTCCTACAACTGATTATATCTCCTCTGACGAACTAGAAGACGTTGATGAGGTTGAAGTTGAAGACATCACTAATCAAGAATATCTAAAGTACACATCAGTAGACGGTGATGATCTTCCCTCCTTCGGAGACTTATTCACTCAGCAGTCCGACGAGGAGGTCAACCGCATTATCGACAACAAAGGAGATGAAGCCGGTCCCTCCACTATTGACATTGACGAGCTGAATGAACGTAAAAGTCAGTGGATGGAATACATGGCCGAATTAAAGAAGAACTCAAAGCCCTCTCCTCCAACCAAGTACACTAAAGTTTATCGACTCAAAGGACACAAGTCTGATGGTCGTATAATCAGTTGGGCATACTTCAACGACTTAAGCTGCTATGCTATAAAAAGAGAGAATGGCATACAATATTTCAGGTACCCTCATGACTTCAAGACGCTGCCCGCATTTGAAGTAAATCAATTGGCGTGTCTAAAGCTTCTATACAGCGAATCTTCCGGTCTATCCGAATGGTTTGAACGTCAATTACAATACGAATACCGGAAGAAGTGGGTGAACTTCAAGCCACAAATGCCTACACGTTACATTCATAAGGTAAAGGTTCATCCAATCACCAAGAAGCCCCTAATTGTCTTAAAGTGGAAACCTCCAACGATCATGAAGAAGATTCCTTTAAGGAAAATGATCCAGGACTTCTCAAATCAGTTCAAATGGTGGTACTATGATGGGCGTACTGGTGAAGCTGTTATAGTGCTTTGTAAAGAAGGGTCATGGGAGACAATCAGGGTCTTTGATCCCTTGTGGCTGACCAACTTGTCTGAACAAGATGTTACAACTTTATACAAGTGTCAACCATTTTTTGAAGTTGCAGATATAGACCAGGCGTTGCAGTATGTGAAAGTGATACGTATATGCTTTGCTTTTGACATATACGCCGGGGTCAACTGGAAAACTCGTACAAAAGAGATGTTGAAGACCAACTAATGTCAGTTAGGACATTTTAAAGGGATCTAGGTCCAAGGGGGAGTATGTAGATGCATGATATGTCCCTAATCCCTTGTAATATGTATTTCATCTATGTTTAATGTAACTATTTGATATATTAATGAAATTACATGTTTATCCTTAATGTTTACTCATATATAACGACTGTGTATTAAACGATCTGATAAATAGCGATAACGTTGATCAATCGTGCTAATGAAAGGCCCATTCGCACGAATGGATCATGAGAATGATCCATTCGCGCGAATAGATCATGAGAATGATTCATTCGCTAGAATAAGTCATGAGAATGATTCATTTGTACGAATGAACCATTCTAATGATTCATTCTTACGAATGAACCATTCTGCTGATTCATTCGCACGAATGAGTCCATTCACATGGCTCATTCGTACGAATGGCCTCAGCACTATATATAGAACTTTCACTTCATGAGCACACATACAACACATATACACATAGAAGAGACTAACCAGAGCAGAACCAGACTAAGCAACAGAACACACAAACTCTTTGCACATGTATTGTCGAATCTCTGTCCGTTGAGAGTTTCCAGGTCTTGTATCCAACTTCTCTACACCAAAGGGTCGATAGAAACCTTCGTTTCGACATCTAATCCGCTCGTTTCTTACGACCCGATCTGTGTCATAGATTGGATTGCCAATCAAATCGGATTCCGCACGATTTGGTTCGGTTAGTGTGTTGAATCATTGGATCAAGGTAGATCCCGATCCAACATGAATGATGTTTGCTTTCGCTACTTCTGAATGTTTTAAATTAAGTTCAGTATTTATGACTATGTTTATGAGTAAATCCAACAAGTGAGGTCACCCGGGGAAAGGGGCCTTACAAGTTGGTATCAGAGCAATAGTTTGAGAGATTCAGACATCCCTAAATGTCTGGACTCAAACTGATTATGGGACCAACACACGGATGTCAGTATGGGTAACCAACGCCAACGCCAACACGGTAAGTAAGTAATAAAGTTAATGCTCTTGCATAAGAATAGATACCATAACTTAGAACAAATAGATGTTAATGCCATGACTGATTTGAAGAGTTTTGAACCCGAAAAGCAATGTAAATTAGTAATCACAAACCGGTCACTGTAATTAAGAATTTGCCTTGCTCGTACTGTTCGAAACAACGATCTGAAGAAATGACATTGATGTATTCCCTTTCTAACTATCAGGAAATTAAGAGCTATGGCTGGTGGAGGAAGAACAGGACCTCGTGGCGATCGCACTGGCCGACGAGGTAGACCTCTGTTGAAACAAAGAATTGAAGAAGAAGAGAGTGTGCACGCAGAGCACACCGAAAGTGTGCACGAAACAGAAGTGACCCCAATTAGGGACGACAGTCCAGGGCCTATACAATTGGAACCTGAAGTCAGGGATGCTATTGCCCGTGAAGTTGTGCTCACTTTGAGGAAGGTATTGCCTGATCTACTATCTGAGGCAATAAAGAAAAGTAAAGAGGAGGATGAAGGAAACAATGAAGAGAAAGTGTATGATAGTGATGGGGATGAAATAAAGATAGGATCGAGCAACCGTGGGTGTACTTACAAAGGCTTTAAGGACGGAGACCCACCCAAGTTCGATGGGAGCAAGGATTCAGTGGCAACGCTTGAATGGATTGAGAGGATGAATGCTGTAATCAACATCAGCGGGTGTCGACCAGACCAGGCTGTTAAATACGTTGCTCATTCTTTCACCAACGAAGCACTAAGTTGGTGGAGGAATATTCAGAGAACTAAGTCACCAAATGCTATAAACAGAATGACATGGGACGACTTGAAAAAGCTGGTAATTCAAAATTTATGTCCCCGGAACGAAATTGATCGAGTGGAAAATGAATTCCTAAACCTTAAGGCTGGCAACAAGACGCACCGCCAGTATACTTTGAGATTCAATGAGTTGGCTCAACTGGTACCCCACCTGGTGGAGACAGAATAGCGAATGATCAAGTATTATGTGAAGGGCCTACCTCAAAGGGTCCGTGTCCATGTGAAAGCCAACCTACCCTCGACTTTCGAGTCAGTAGTGAATCTGAGCGGAATCGTCTACGACGATTATGCCAATGAGGACCCGGCAACGGAGACACAAAAGAGAAAGTGGGAGAACTCGTCTAAAGGCACCGGAAAAGGGAATGTAGCAACTGAAGCTAAGAAACCAAGGTCGGACGAATATGAAACTTGCAAGAAATGTGGAAGGCAACACTTTGGCGAGTGTCGAATCGGCACCACCACATGCTATAAGTGCGGGAAGCCGGGGCACTTCTCCCGAGAATGTATAAGAAACGTCAAGTGTCAAGTATGTGGATTTTTGGGACATCTGACAAAGAACTGCAGGAAGGCCGGCCAGTCTGGTTCGGGAAAAGATAGGGAGCAGGAACCGTAAAAGGCAAGGACTCGTGCCTATGCCTTGACCGAGGAAGAAGCAAGAGGAAACCCTGATGTTGTGTCAGGTACGTTCCTAGTAAATGATGAAAATGCTGCTATTTTATTTGATTCTGGTGCTAGTAAAAGCTTCATATCAAATGCATTTAGTCGTAAACTAGGTTGCACTATCAACACCATAGTGAAGGCCTTTAGCGTAGAAACTGCCGTTGGTAAAAATTCGACAGTATTCCAAGTAACAGAGGATTGTATCAAAGAAATAGAGGGCCATAAGTTTCCTTCTAGATTATTCCTTCTCACCTTAGGAGGATTCGATATAGTAATGGGTATGGATTGGTTAGCTGCCAACGAAGCTCAAATCATATGTAAACGTAAGAGGATACACCTCAAAGCTCCTGGCGGCACTCCAATTACGGTTTATGGGGATTGGAATTGCACGATGCCGAACACCATCTCGATGATCAAGGCCGAAAGTTACATGAGGCGCGGTTGCGAAGCTTATTTGGCATATGTTATTGATGATAGAATGAAAATGAATGAACTCAAGGAAGTACCCGTGGTGTGCAACTTTTCGAAAGTATTCCCTGAGGATCTACCTGGGTTACCACCCGATCGGGAAATAGAATTTCAGATTGACTTATTGCCAGGAGCTGAGCCCGTTGCCAAAGCCCCCTACCGATTGGCGCCGTCAGAAATGAAAGAATTAATGTCTCAACTAGAGGAACTAACAGAAAAAGGATTTATTAGGCCGAGCATCTCACCGTGGGGCGCTCCGGTACTATTTGTAAAGAAGAAAGACGGCAGCATGCGCATGTGCATTGACTACCGTGAGTTGAACAAGAGAACAGTAAAGAACAAATACCCACTGCCTAGAATAGACGACCTTTTTGATCAACTGCAAGGTGCGAGTTGGTTCTCAAAGATCGATCTTAGGTCGGGTTACCATCAGTTGAAAGTAAGAGAAGAAGACGTACCAAAGACTGCGTTTCGCACGCGTTATGGGCATTATGAGTTTCTCGTGCTGTCTTTCGGATTGACCAACGCACCAGCAGCGTTTATGGATTTGATGAATAGAGTATGTCGACCCATGTTGGATCGATCAGTGATAGTTTTTATAGACGACATACTGGTATATTCGAAAAGCGAGGGTGATCACCACTGTCACCTAAGGGAGGTTCTGGAGGTGCTAAACCAGGAAAAGTTGTACGCAAAATTCTCCAAATGCGCGTTCTGGCTTAGGGAAGTCCAATTCCTAGGTCATGTAATAAACCCAAACGGCATCATGGTGGATCCTGCAAAGATCGAGACAGTAAAGGAATGGAACGTCCCAAAGACACCAACAGAGATACGAAGTTTTCTGGGATTGGTGGGCTACTATCGAAGGTTCATCAAAGATTTTTCAAGAATAGCCTTGCCACTAACTAAGTTGACACGGAAGGAAGTGAAGTATGAATGGGGTCAAACCCAAAACAACGCGTCTGAAGAACTTAATGCATGATTAACCCAAGCTCCAGTCTTGACACTACCTGAGGGAAATGAAGACTTGGTAGTCTACTCTGACGCTTCAGGGCAGGGTTTAGGTTGCGTACTTATGCAACGAGGGAAGGTAATTGCTTATGCCTCACGACAACTAAAGATTCACGAGGTTAACTACCCAACACACGATCTAGAATTAGCAGCAGTAGTTTTCGTGTTGAAAATATGGAGGCACTATCTGTATGGAGTTAAATGCACCATTTACTCCGATCACAAAAGCCTGAAGTACTTTTTCGTACAAAAGGAATTAAACATGAGACAAAGAAGGTGGTTAGAGCTACTGAAATACTATGACTGTGAGATATTGTACCATCCGGGCAAGGCAAACGTAGTGGCCGACGCTTTAAGTAGAAAGGAAGAATCGGCACCTATCCGGATCAAAGCGTGTCAGCTAATAATAACGCCAGATTTGATGGGCGAAATATCAAAGGCACAAGATGAAGCACTATTAGAAAGAAATATAAAACGGGAAAGAATAGTAGGGCAACAAGGGAACTTAAGTGCAAATACATACGGTGTACGAACTAGGTTTGGCTGGATGTGGATACCTAAGATTGGCGGGCTTAGAGCCAAAATACTCGATGAGGCCCATAAGTCTCGTTATTCTATCTACCCGGGACAAACAAAATGTATCAAGACTTGAAGAAAGAGTACTGGTGGCCTGGCATGAAGAATGATGTGATTGAATACGTGAGCAAGTGCTTAACGTGTTCACTAGTTAAGGCCGAGCACCAGAAACCATGCGGTAAAATGCAACCTTTACCTATATCGGAATGGAAGTGGGAAGAGATCATAATGGACTTCATTACCAAGCTACTGCGAACAGCTAAAGGCAATGATACCATTTGGGTGATCGTCGACCGTTTGACGAAAAGTGCTCACTTCTTGCCAATACGTGAGTATTCTTCGTCAGAAAGACTAGCAGAAGTATTTATCAAGGAGATTGTGAGCAGACATGGTATGCCGCTGTCAATTATGTCCGACAGGGATACTAGATTCACATCAAGGTTTTGGAAGAAATTCAATGAAGCAATGGGCACTAGACTGAACATCAGCACCGCTTACCACCCTCAAACCGATGGACAATCGGAAAGGACCATTCAGACCTTGGAGGAAATGCTCCGGGCCTGTATCATTGACTTCGGTGGGAGTTGGGATAGCCATCTACCATTGGCAGAATTTTCATATAACAACAGCTTTCACACAACTATTGGCATGCCGCCATTTGAAATGTTGTATGGAAGGAAATGTAGGACCCCGGTTTGTTGGGGGGAAATTGGACAGAAGGATTTTGCAAGTCTCGAAGTGGTCAAAGCTACTTTCGAGAAATTTGATCAAATCAAGGCTCGAATGAAAGCCGCAAAGGACAGACATAAATCATACGCGGACAAGAGAAGAAGGGATTTAGAGTTTCAAGTAGGGGACATGGTACTGTTGAAAGTATCACCGTGGAAAGGAATCATTCGGTTCAGAAAACGAGGCAAACTAAGTCCAAGGTTTGTCGGACCTTTCAAGATTCTAGCAAGAGTGGGTCAAGTTACTTACAGACTCGACCTACCCGTTGAGCTTAGTGGAATCCACCCTACGTTCCACGTGTCGCACTTACGCAAGTGCCTAGCTGACGACACGGCTCACATACCTTACGACGAGATCGAGGTGGATAACAGTCTGAATTATGTAGACGAACCAATAGCAATTCTTGATCGGGCTGAGAAACGACTACGCAATAAATCGATTCAGCTAGTCAAAATACAATGGAAGCACAGAAAAGGATCAGAAGCCACATGGGAAAAAGAAGAAGAGATGAGGGGACTATACCCTCAATTGTTTGACGTATAAACAGTTTCGAGGACGAAACCTCTTTAAGGAGGGTAGACTTGTAACATCCCGAAAATAGTAACTAAGTAAATAATAATACGATGGAGATTTAAACGTTATAAAACGAAATAAGAACGGATGGGCTTGGGCTCGGCTCCAACGGGCCGAGGGAAGCCCAGGTATAAAAAGGGCAAGGCAGCCCACTAGCTCATTTCACCTTCATTTTCACCATCTTAGAGAGAGAAAGGGAGCTCGGGTCTAGAGAGAGAAAGTCGACGGATCGTCACGAGATTAGAGGAGCACGTTACAACTGAGCTCGTTAGCAAAACCTCCGAATCAGAACTTCAATCCAGGTAATGATTCAACCATAATCTGAGTTTTTGTTCATATTGGGGTTTCTCGAGTTTTTACGGATGAAACTTGATAATAAGCTTAGAAATAGCATCTAGAATGAAAACCGCACGTTTTGATCAAAGAAAATTGTAAGATTGACATGATCGGGTTTGCATGCAAGAACTTCGGATTTTTGGTCCAAGAACCAGGTACTGCGTACTTACCAAGTGCGCAGGAAGGAAGTCCCTGCGTACTTACCAAGTACGC
Source organism: Smallanthus sonchifolius (assembly GCA_023525975.1). Taxonomy (NCBI): domain Eukaryota; kingdom Viridiplantae; phylum Streptophyta; class Magnoliopsida; order Asterales; family Asteraceae; genus Smallanthus; species Smallanthus sonchifolius. The sequence continues at coordinate 35,964,529 of CM042045.1, forward strand.
AGGAGGAAGACTCCTGCGCACTTGCCAAGTGCGCATGAGCAAGTTCCTGCGCACTTACTAAGTGCGCAGGCAGCAGACAGCAGACAGCAGGTTGGTTAAGTAAAAGTCAGTAAGTTTAGAACGATTAAACCATTAGAGTCGGGGTTGGGTCTAATGTGTATTTAACTACCTAATCCAGATCGGAAGTGACGCTGTTGGACCTTTGTTTAGGACAACCTAGAGTAGCTCATCAGGTGAGTTCTATGTTCCCCCTTCTATGTTATGTGCAAACCTTATTAAATGTTTTGGGGCTGAAATGTATACACTAAATGAATAAAAGATATGAATGCTAATGTGATCATACGTGATGTATTAATATATATTTTGTATATATAAGAGAATGAATTATAAACAAAGAATGAAACGTATGTTTACAAAGAATGAAGGAAAGAATGCATAACGTAAATAAACGAAATCTCGCTTTATAATTATTTATATTGCATGTTATGAATGTAAGTATATGTTATAGACGGAAACGAAGCTAACGGCTACTACGGTAGACGGACGACCACTTGACCATTATGCAGCCAGAAACAGTAAGTCTAGAAAGGTAGACTAAATAAAGGCCACTACGGTGGAGTAAGTCGCTAAGTCAATAATTCGGCTGTATAATTAGTTCAAGTGGGAAACAGATGCCTTATGGCAGACGGGCGATTATGTCGGACAGCCGAAGGGTGGCCGGACCTAAAGTTATGTCGGACGGCCGAAGGGTGGCCGGACCTAAAGTTAAGGCGGACGGTTTCTAGGACCGGACGAGTAAAAGGGCTACGACAGTAGCCCAAGGGCGTATATCTTTGTGATATACGTAGTAAATGACGGGTTGATCACCCTTAAGTGTATGACCCATGAATGTAAAGAAAAGAAAAGGGTGAATGCATATATATATATATGTAATCACAAAAATAAAGAAAAGAAAGATGAAAGAAAAGCAAAAGTTATGAATACGTATTTATATGAATGACTTTATAATAATGCATACTTATAAAGTAAAGATAAGAATGTTTATATCTAATCGCATTAAACTAGAACTCACCAGCGTTAGCTGACTTTTAGTATACATTTCAGGTAAAGGAAGGAAAGGTCGTGCAGTGGCGTGAAGGTTACCCGGCACGAGACTGACATCCCACTTTTAATTATGTTAAGACAATGTTATGTTTCAATTTGTAAAGACTTCCACTGTTATGTCATGTAATTTGAATGATGTTTGCTTCCGCTACTTCTGAATGTTTTAAATTAAGTTCAGTATTTATGACTATGTTTATGAGTAAATCCAACAAGTGAGGTCACCCGGGGAAAGGGGCCTTACAATTTATGACTCTCGCTGTAGAATGTAAGGTATCTCATCAGTAGCATCTTTCACAATGCTTAACTCTCTAGACATGTAAAATACAAAAGCTGCAGTGCAGGGCAAGCTAGGTAAAGTAGATGATGTGGAAGTGGAACCAAAGTAGGGTGATGGGACATTTCCCATTTCGATCCATCTTTGGATCATTTGCGGGTATGCATTCCAATTGCAAGCAGGATTCGTTTCTTGCGCGCTACTCGGTTCACCCTGATCAACCGAATTGTCACTAGAACTAGTCCGGCGCCTTTTGGGCTCTAGGGATTATAGGATAGGTGCCTTAGGTGATGGCGGTGGAGTTGACGACATGATCCTGTAATATAACATATAACTGCCAAACATCAAAGATTTATGACATATAACAAATGTGTGAGGTTATAGTTTAGTATGCAATCCTAGTTCTCTATAACCAATGGCTCTGATACTAATCTGTCACACCCCCAATTTCAACTAACGGAGTTTTACCGTTTCGGGAAGTGACAAACCAGGATCTCAGGCATTAGTTACATTGAACGACTCTACATGGGACTCAAATGAAAATATCATATCAATCAGAGTTAATGCGGAAGCGTAAAGAAAGTAAATGCGCAAAACACACGCGCCCAAAAAGTCCAAAAATCCAAACCGAACACAATTCAAAATAGTCCAAACAGTTTAATAAAACATAAATCAAAAGAAGAATCCCATGCATGTCCTATGTGTGCACATGTGCCTTATCTTAGTGACCTGAGAAAACATGTAAGAAAAGATGTCAACACGAGGTTGGTGAGTTCACAGGTTTCAATATATAAAGAAATATTTACCAGATTTTTGATCATTCAATATGTATCTATAGGTAGCTAACCTATGTTCATGTTTAACTTAAGCGCTCGCAACCGAAGCTGACTGTTTGTTTATTTGCCTCCTGCCAGGTCTATCAACCCCGACGATGTGAGTAGGCTAACATTTCACTCGTTCGATCTCAAATCGAGTTAGCACGCCTAACACGAGTGGGATTTGTCAAACCCAGTAGTACTACTAAACATTACCTCGCTAAGATCCATATTAACGGTCCGATGTGTGATGAGGACTTTCAGTGATAGTGTGTTACGCTTAGCTTTAACATTGATAACACATGAATACAATATTCCAAAAATAGTATGCGACATATTTTCTCCCCCAAGATAAAACAGTAAAAGGGGCCGTGAAAACTCACCTGAACGGCATAGGTAGTTCACACTAGAATACGATTGGAACCACGAGTGTTAGCCTACAACGGCTTACGTATGCCCTAGAATTATACACAGAACAATTAGGGATAAAATGGGAATTGTGACGACGACATGGAATGAGAAACGTCCTAAAGAAACGCTCTAATAATCAAGAGTAGAAGAACGTGTCCATAGGAATAGGAATTCTTTAATTAATAATTAAGATATATATACGTTACGCGACGAATGAAAAAATAATATATAATAAATATATTTGATCGTTTTGTCGTTAACTAGAAGTCTAGGAAAATAATATAATTTATTATATTATTTTTAAGTTTCTCGAAGTAACGTAAACAATTAACTTGCATGACAAAAATAATAATTTATTATTTTTATTAGAGAATGTAACTAGTGTAAATAATACAAATAACTATATTATTTATAACCTTGAAATGCTACAAAATGTTTATGAACGTGATGAAAATAATATATATATAAATATATTCTTTTTAGTTGGAGTTTTGGATTGAAAATAATATAAATATTTTTTTAGAAATGAGTTTTTAATAATAAATAGGGTTTATAAACCAAACCCGAGCCTACGTGAAATTTCGGGTTTCAAAACACGCTAATATAATATTATAATAATATAGGAATAGGTTAAGTATTTAATTAATAGTTTAAAATAATAAAAAAATATCAAAAATAGGGGAGGAGGATTTGAACCCGGGTCTCCTCCTGTAACATCCCAAAAATAAAACGACAGTTAAAATGACGAAATAAACGAACGAGGCATGTCGGGTCGGGCCGGATGGGCCGGCGGGCTGGAAGGGGAGCCTCCCCTATAAATAGCTTAGACCTCCATCATTTCTCTCATTTACAAGTTCTAGAGAGAGAAACCGTAGAGAGAAAGTTGGTGGATCGACCCGAGATTTTAGCAAAGTGTTGCTCCATAGCTCGTGAGAAGAACCTCCGGATCAGAAACTCGATTCAGGTAACTATCGGGCCTAAATATGAGTTTTTGTTCGTTTTTGGGTTTTTCGGGTTTTGGGGGAAAAGGTAACGTTTTCACGGATAAAACTGAAAGATAAACATAGATTTGAGTTCCTTAATGGAAAACAAACGTTTTGAATGTAAACAGGTTCGGGATCTTGACGTGATCAGACCTGAATGCTAAAGTTAGGGTTTTTACGAAAAAACAGATCATGCGTACTTATCAAGTACGCACGGAGCAGGGCCTGCGTACTTATCAAGTACACAGGAAGAGGGCACTGAATACTTATCAAGTACGCAGGAAGCAGGGTCTGCGCACTTGCTAAGTGCGCAGGCATCAGGTTGTTTAAGTAAAGTTAGTATGTTTAGAATGGTTAAACCGTTAGAGTCAGGATTGGGTTTGATGTGTATTTAACTATCAAATTCAGATCGTACGTGACGTTGTTGGGCCCTTGTTTAGGACAACCAAGACTAACTTATCAGGTGAGTTCTAGAAGCCTCTTTTAAATGTTTTATATAATGTTTTCGGGCTGGTGTGCATACATATGAAAGGATGTTTTTACGAAACGATGTTTATGAAACTATGTTTATAAAATGATGCTTATGAAACTATGTTTGCGAAATGAAATGATTTGGAATGAATGATTTATGGAAAGAAAGTTTTATGAATGGAATGTTTACGAATGAAATGTTTATAAAGAAATGGTTTAAACTAAAGGTAAAGGGTTTCAAAAATGAAAGAAAGGTTTTATGAAAAGAAAAGAAAAAGGGCAAAGGTTTTAAAGAAGTCATTACAAATCTAATCTGTTGAATGAATGGAATTGACGAATGAAGTCTGGGAATGTAATTCCCAGCCTTGTGGTAGATTATGGACAGCGAGCCATAGTTGCCATAAGAGCAACAGGGGCAGTGTCTTGGTGGCCTGCCAATGGTTTTGATATTGTACAACTGGTAGGGAGTAACGACGGTTACTCAGGGGTTAACGTGACCCTATGTAAGGTTAAATTATGATCCGATGGTGTTATGGCCGTGAGCCATAGCCGTCGATGGAAGTTGTCGGTCTATGGACATGAGAGCCATAGGGGCAACTGAATGGGTATTGTCGGTCCTCGTGCAGTTAAGCCTTGAGGGCATTACCAAAGGAAATTGACGGAAATGATGGTACGAATGGTAACACAGATTTAGATTGTAATGTATGACTTAAATGAATGTTAAATGTTTTAAACAAATGATCCGTTAAATGTGTATATGATGAGGATAAATGTTTGAAGGTTTTCAATGATGAACAAAAGGCCTTGTTTTCTTATACATGATATTAAACCCTAATGAATGATTGAATGATGAACCATTTCTTAAAATCGAACGAAAACTAGAACTCACTAGCGTAGCTGACTATTTAGTGTGCACATTCAGGTTAAGGCAGGTTATGAGGTTGGACGGCGATGCTTGGCTAGCGATGAAGAGTTACCCGGACGCTTATGAAGACTGGCATCACGTTACGTTTTGATTTCGTTAAGTTATGTTTAGACATGTTTACGCTTCTGCATGTTGAACAATGTAATGGTTATGTTTTAATGAAGTATTTTCCGCTGCGTTATTTGATAATCAAGTTTAAGAACTGTTTGTGAATGAGTAAATCCAACAAGTGAGGCCTCCCGGGTTTGGGGCCTCACAAGTTGGTACCAGAGCAATAGTTTGAGAGATTCGGACACTCCCAGTGTCAGAACTTAAACTGTGAATGGGACCGAAAGCGGATGCCAGTATGGTTAACTCGAGCCACAGCATCAGGTATGAAGGTAGTATATATTTACATGTATTGTATGCCTTAGAAAGGGTTCGGTAAGGACTTATGCTCTGATGGAATCACAAAGGTGGTTAAATAGAAATCGAAAGGTAGTGTAGTGGTTAATTGCAGATGGCCAGTGTATATTAACATCTTACAGTGCTTATTGAATTTTATTTGTTAACTAGCATGATGACATTGGATTCCTTGTCTTATAGAACGGAATGGCAAGGAGAGGAAACGGAAGACGTGGTGGGGGTCGTACCGGTGGTCGTACCGACGGTCGAAATAGTGGGCGTGGCAGGACCCCAGCGCGCCAAGAGTATAGTGAAGAAGGAAGTGTTCACACTGAACCGGCGGTTAGTGTGCATGGAACTGAGCATACACTGGTTGAAGAACAACCTTTCACTTTTGAACCAGAAGTGAGAGCAGCTATAGCTCGAGAGTTCACCGAGTTGATGAAGACTTCTCTGCCAAGTCTGTTAGCTGAAGCATTGAAGAAAGTTAATGGGGAAGGTGGGTCTAGCGCGGCAACTGGTGCCCAGAACAACGAGACTGACAACGCGCCGCCTGCACGTGGATGCGACTACAAGTCATTTAAAGCATGTGACCCACCGGTCCTGACTGGAAAGAAAGACGCGGTGGCTACGTTTGACTGGGTAATCCATATGGAGGCTGCCATCCGTCTCAGCGAATGCCGGGTCGATCAAGTGGTGAAATTTGCTGCTAACTCCTTGAGAGAAGAAGCGTCCCATTGGTGGGAAGGAGTGCGACAAGCTAAGGGAGATACAACTGTTGACTCCATGTTATGGAATGATTTGAAGGCATCAGTTATTAAGAATTTTTGCCCAAGGAACGAAATTAAGAAGGTGGAGAGGGAATTTCTGAATTTAAAGGCTGGTAACATGACTCACCGTCAATACACCACCCGGTACACTGAGTTGGCACGACTGGTGCCACACCTAATTACTACTGGAGAGAGAAAGATTTCTTGTTATATCCAGGGACTGTCGGACAAGGTCCGCACCTTTATCAAAGCAAACAATCCTACCACTTTCGATTCGGTGGTGGAACTCAGTGGTGTGGTGTATGATGATCTAGCATTAAACGATGCCGCCATTGAGGAACCGAAGAAGAGACCGAGCTTCTCAAACAAGCGAACTGGTGGAAAGATGTTTGGGACTCGTGATAAGAGGGCTCGGATGGATGAGCCGACTGTTTGTAAGAAGTGTGGAAGGGAGCATACCGGTGAATGTAGACTGGGATCTAACTTGTGCTTCAAGTGTGGCAAGACCGGGCACTACTCCCGTGAGTGCCCACAACACTTCAAGTGCTATAATTGTGGGGATGCCGGTCATCTGAGTAGGGAATGCCCGAAACCGAGAATGGGTGAAGCCGGGAAAGGGAAAGGCCCTGAACGGAAAGGAAAGAACAGAGGCCCAGAGCAAAGACTCGTGCGTACGCACTAACGCAAGAACAAGCCAGGGCAGAACCCGACGTGGCATCAGGTACGTTCATCCTTGACAACACTTTTGTTTCTGTGTTATTTGATTCGGGTGCTAGTAAGAGTTTTATATCTACGACTTTTTGTAAACGAGTGAAGTACATTGTCAGTAAACTATAAAGGGATTTTAGTGTGGAAACCGCTGAGGGTAGAATTACGAGAGTGACCGATGTAGTTGACAACTCCACGATAAAAATAGAAGGTCATAGGTTCCCTGTTAGGTTATTTGTTATGGTTTTGGGTGGGTTCGATGTCGTGTTAGGAATGGATTGGCTAACTGCCAATGCAGCACAAATTATATGTAAACGAAAGATAATCCGACTCAAAGCTCCGGATGGTAGCGAAGTCGAGATTTTTGGAGATCGTGACGCCCTGATGCCAAACGTCATCTCGATGATTAAGGAAACAGATTACTTGAGGCGCGGATGCGAGGCTTATCTGGTGTATGTAATTGACAAGTGTAAGGAAGTGAAGGAACTAGACGATGTACCCATGGTACACGAGTACCCGGAGGTGTTTCCAGAGGATTTGCCTGGGATACCACTCGACAGAGAGATCGAATTTTGAATCGACTTAGTACCAGATGCCCAGCCCGTGGCTAAGGCTCCATATCGACTAGCACCAGTGGAGATGAAAGAGTTAATGGCACAATTAGACGAGTTACTTGAGAAGGGATTTATCCAACCGAGCATCTCGCCTTGTGGTGCTCCGGTGTTGTTTGTGAAGAAGAAAGACGGTTCGATGAGAATGTGTATTGATTATCGCGAGTTGAATAAACGTACGATGAAGAACAAGTACCCTTTACCAAGGATCGACGACCTGTTCGATCAATTGCAAGGCGCAAGCTGGTTCTCAAAAATCGACCTTCGGTCCGGGTACCATCAGTTGAAGGTGAGGGAAAAGACATACCGAAAACTGCATTTCGCACGCGTTATGGACATTTCGAGTTTCGCGTGATGTCTTTCGGATTGACGAACACCCCCGCAGCTTTCATGGATTTGATGAATCGAGTTTGTCGACCAATGCTGGATCGATCGGTAATCGTGTTCATCGATGATATCCTCATCTATTCCAAGAATGAGGGTGATCACGCGTGTCACTTGAAGGAAGTATTGGAAGCTCTGAAGAAGGAAAAGTTGTATGCTAAGTTCTCCAAATGCGCGTTCTGGCTTAGGGAAGTCCAATTCCTAGGTCACGTCATTAACCCGAAAGGCATTATGGTTGACCCAGCAAAGATAGTGATGGTAAAGGAATGGAATATTCCTAAGACGCCAACTAAAGTCCGTAGTTTCTTGGGATTGGCAGGCTACTATCGGAGTTTCATCCAGGATTTCTCAAAAATAGCTTCGCCATTGACAAAGTTGACTAGGAAGGAGGTAAAGTACGAATGGGATTTGACCCAGGACGAGGCGTTTAAGGAGTTGAAGGAGAAGCTAACCAAAGCCCAGTCTTGGCCCTTCCCGAGGGCAATGAAGACTTAGTGGTATACTCTGACGCTTCGGGTCAGGGATTGGGATGCGTGTTGATGCAACGCGGAAGAGTGATCACGTATGCGTCACGACAGTTGAAGATTCACGAAGCTAATTATCCAACCCACGATTTGGAACTTGCTGCTTTCGTATTCGCATTGAAAATCTGGAGGCACTACCTGTACGGGGTGAAGTTTACTATTGACTCCATCCACAAAAGTTTGAAGTACTTCTTCGAAAAAAGAGAGCTTAATATGAGGCAAAGACGATGGTTGGAACTATTCAAAGACTATGACTGTGAAATCATGTACCATCCTGGAAAGGCAAATGTGGTGGCTGACGCTCTAATCCGAAAGGATGTGCCTGCTCCTATTAGAGTGAAAGCTTGCCAGTTGGTGGTAACATCTGATGTGATGAGGGAAATTGAAAGAGCTCAAGATGAAGAACTTAACGAAGAAAACATAAAGAAGGAAAGGATGGTTGGCCAATAGGACAAGTTGGAATATAACACCCTTGGTGTTAGGACACGTTTTGGGCGGGTATGGATACCAATGGGTGGCGAGCTTAGAACCAAAATCTTGGATGAGGCTCATAAGTCTCGTTACTCTATCCATCCTGGTGCCAATAAAATGTACCAAGATCTGAGGACGGAATACTGGTGGCCTGGAATGAAACATGAGGTGACAAAGTATGTAAGCAAGTGCTTGACTTGCTCGCAAGTAAAGGCCGAACACCAGAAACCGTATGAAAAGATTCAACCACTTGATATACCGAAATGGAAGTGGGAACAAGTTACCATGGACTTCATAACCAAGCTACCTCGCACAGCTAAAGGTCATGACACCATTTGGGTAATTGTGGACCATTTAACGAATAGTGCTCATTTCCTATTTATTCGCGAGACGTTCTCGTCGGAAAGGTTAGCTGAAGTATTTATTAACGAAGAAGTAGCACGGCATGGGATTCCTTTGACGATCATATCTGACCGGGAGACACGATTCACATCGAGGTTCTGGAAAAGATTTCACGAGGCGATGGGCACGAGGCTAAATATCAGCACGGCATACCACCCACAAACGGATGGTCAGTCCGAAAGGACCATTCAGACATTGGAGGATATGCTTCGTGCTTGTATTATCGATTTCAGCGGCAGTTGGGACAGTCATCTACCGTTAGCCGAATTCTCCTACAACAATAGTTATCACACGACGATAGGCATGCCTCCTTACGAAATGTTGTATGGGAGGAGATGCAGGACCCCGGTTTGTTGTGGTGAGATTGGACAAAAGTAATTAGGGAGTCTTGAAGTAGTAAGAGAAACGTCAGAAAGGTTTGATCAAATCAAAGCACGAATGAAGGCCGCACAAGGTCGTCAAAAATCCTATGTGGATAAACGACGAAGGCCTATTGAGTTCGATGTTGGGGACAGAGTAAAGTTGAAAGTGTCACCCTGGAAGGGAATTATACGATTCAGGAAGAGAGGGAAGTTAAGTCCGAGGTTCGTCGGACCATTCAGGATAATGGCACGGGTTGGTGAAGTCGCTTATCGGTTAGAGTTGCCTGATGAGTTAAGTGGGATTCATCTTACCTTCCATGTATCACACTTGCGAAAGTGTTTGGCGGATGAATCAGCTCATGTACCACTTACTGACATCGAGGTCGACAACAGCCTTAACTAGATCGAAGAACCCGTGGCCATCTTAGACAGAAAGGAGAAGCGTTTGCGTAACAAGATTATCCAATTGGTTAAAGTCCAATGTAAACATCGAAAGGGATCGGAAGCCACTTGGGAAACGGAGAAGGAGATGAGGGAGTCGTACCCTCATCTATTTGACTTATGATAGGTTTCGGGGACGAAACCTATTGTAAGGGGGGTAGACTTGTAACATCCCAAAAATAAAACGACAGTTAAAATGATGAAATAAACGAACGAGGCATGTCGGGTCAGGATGGATGGGCCGGCGGGCTGGAAGGGGAGCCTCCCCTGTAAATAGCTTAGACCTCCATCATTTCTCTCATTTGCAAGTTCTAGAGAAAGAAACCATAGAGAGAGAAAGTTGGCGGATCGACCCGAGATTTCAGGAAAGTTTTGCTCCATAGCTCGGGAGAAGAACCTCCGGATCAGAAACTCGATTCAGGTAACGATCGGGCCTAAATCTGAGTTTTTGTTCGTTTATGGGTTTTTCAGGTTTTGGGTGAAAAGGTAACGTTTTAACAGATAAAACTAAAAGATAAACATAGATTTGAGTTCCTTAATGGAAAACAAACATTTTGAATGTAAACAGGTTCGGGATCTTGACGTGATCAGACCTGAATGCGAAAGTTAGGGTTTTTGCGAAGAAACAGATCGTGCGTACTTATCAAGTACACACGGAGCAGGGACTGTGTACTTATCAAATACGCAGGAAGAGGGCACTGCGTACTTATCAAGTACGAAGGAAGAGGATCCTACGTACTTATCAAGTACGCAGGAAGCAGATTCTGCGCACTTGCTAAGTGCGCAGGCATCAGGTTGTTTAAGTAAAGTTAGTATGTTTAGAATGGTTAAACCGTTAGAGTCAGGATTGGGTTTGATGTGTATTTAACTATCAAATTCAGATCGTACGTGACGTTGTTGGGCCCTTGTTTAGGACAACCAAGACTAGCTTATCAGGTGAGTTGTAGAAGCCTCTTTTAAATGTTTTATATAATGTTTTCGGGCTGGTGTACATACATATGAAATGATGTTTATACGAAACGATGTTTATGAAACTATGTTTATTAAATGATGCTTATGAAACTATGTTTGCGAAATGAAATGATTTGGAATGAACGATTTATGGAAAGAAAGTTTTATGAATGGAATGTTTACGAATGAAATGTTTATAAAGAAATAGTTTAAACTAAAGGTAAAGGGTTTCGAAAATGAATGAAAGGTTTTATGAAAAGAAAAGAAAAACGGCAAAGGTTTTAAAGAAGTCATTACAAATCTAATATGTCGAATGAATGGAATTAACGAATGAAGTCTGGGAATGTAATTCCCAGCCTTGTGGTAGATTATGGACATCGAGCCATAGTTGTCATAAGAGCAACAGGGGTAGTGTCTGGGGTGGCCTGCCAATGGGTTTGATGTTGTACAACTGTTAGGGAGTAACGACGGTTACTCAAGGGTTAACGTGACCCTATGTAAGGTTAAATTATGATCCGACGGTGTTATGGCCGTGAGCCATAGCCGTCGATGGAAGTTGTCGGTCTATGGATATGAGAGCCATAGGGGCAACTGAATGGGTATTGTCGGTCCTCGTGCAGTTAAGCCTTGGGGGCAATACCAAAGGAAATTGACGGAAATGACGGTACGAATGGTAACACAGATTTAGATAGTAATGTATGACTTAAATGAATGTTAAATGTTTTAAAAAAATGATCCGTTCAGTGTGTTTATGATGAGGATAAATGTTTGAAGGTTTTCAATGATGAACGAAAGGCCCTGTTTTCTTATACATGATGTTAAACCCTAATGAATGATTGAATGATGAACCATTTCTTAAAATCGAACGAAAACTAGAACTCACCAGCGTAGCTGACTTTTTAGTGTGCACATTCAGGTTAAGGCAGGTTATGAGGTTGGACGGCGATGCTTGGCTAGCGATGAAGAGTTACCCGGACGCTTATGAAGACGGGCATCACGTTACATTTTGATTTCGTTAAGTTATGTTTAGACATGTTTACGCTTCTGTATGTTGAACAATGTAATGGTTATGTTTTAATGAAGTATTTTCCACTGCGTTATTTGATAATCAAGTTTAAGAACTGTTTGTGAATGAGTAAATCCAACAAGTGAGGCCTCCCGGGTTTGGGGCCTTACACCTCCCCATGAACATACGCACATAACCAACTCAGCTCCAACCCAATTTGCAAACAGACCATGACCAAAACGTTTTTTATCAAACAAGTCCCTTCGATCCCTCCCCCATATCTGTCACACCCCAACCGACGGCGGAAACGTCGGGGCGTGAAGCGTGCAGACTGTTCATTGCTCATGGTTTGCTAATGTTTGAATAATTAATAATCGTTTTCATTGCAATCAAACAAGTTCAACAAAACATAGATTCCATCCACCAAACAATAATGAAAATTACATCGAAATATAACTGGTTCAATTAAAACTAGGTCAAAATCCTATGTGTAGCATATCTTGATCACTTCAAACATTGGTACCTGAAACATGGTTAAATGAGAGGGTCAACTACAAGAGTTGGTGAGAAAACATAGGTTTAATCGTGTGATAGCAAAATACGTGTTGTGTGCATACAGTTCAATACAATCATGACAATTAAGGCATTTATGGAGAGAAAACATCGTGTGACCTATACAATCAAACCTTTGTAACTTGCACTCAAAACTTGTGTTGTTAGTAACAGTCACCCTACCTGGGTGGGTTTGTCAGACTCAATAGATCTACCACTGTTTACTGTCGGCTGTTAGTTAATGATTGTACATGAAGAGCATAATAATTGGTCTACAAAATGTACTCAAGCACAAAGCGCAAAACTGTAAACATGCATAGGATGGAACTGTATATGTGTATAATTGAAAACATGTAAATAGAACGCATGTTCCACCCCAAAACGTTTGTAAAATAGAGTAAAAGAGGGGCTATGTAACTCACGTGTTATGTAGCGTGTAGGTTGCACAAGCAAATGGAAAACAGCGATGTGTTGTAGATTGCTAGGTTCGACCTAATGAACAATGTATATGTGTTATTGATTTGCGTTATTTAATGACGGAAGTGAATTTGTCATTCTTAAACGTGTAGGGTTTGTCTTAAAATCATTATTTAAACTGTTATTTATTTATCAAATTAACAGAATAAAAATAAAAGTAAAGATTCTGTTTAAGGGATGAGCACGACCGTGCTTGTATATGGCACGACCGTGCCCGGCACGTACGCGACCGTGCTTGGTCGGTAACGCGCCCGTGGTTGGTCAGAAGTCAAAACAAGAGTCTGGTCCTGAGACACGACCGCGTCCGTATCCGGCACGACCGCGCCTAGGGTTTTGACTAGGTCAGGACTTGGTTTGATCGGTAACACGACCGGGCCTCTTACGGGGCACGACTGTGCGTGGTCAGACACGACCGTGCTCATAGGCTGGCGCGACCGTGTCTGGTCAATTCCAGAAGCAATTCGCCTGATTCTTGTAATAACACAGATTATAAACTTAGGGTTTTCATTGATATGATGTTTGCGAATCGAATTACACCATTTAATTAGGTTTATATCCTGTTTAACGTGTCGATCGTTTAAAACCATTTTTTTATCAAAACTCAGATTCAATTCTGTAGAATCATGTAATGTGGTTACGAATTGAGTTAGGGCTTTCGATTAACTTGGAGAGACGATCCTAATGAACTATTACTAACCTGTTTTGAATGGGCAACAAGTGCAGATGGCTACGAGGAGACTTCGCGGCTTTTTCTTGATCGACAGACGAGATAGAGATGATGGAATGATGGATTTAGGGTTTAGAGAAGTTTATATATGTCTCGGGTAGGTATGGGCTTAACTTAATTCGTTTGATTCTTGCCCCAATTACTTGATTTGTTTTAAAAAAAGAGTCGGTTTAGAATTTGCGAGTATTGGGACGATTGCATGTGTATTTGGTCGTGTTTTAGTCTCAATTAGCCGAATATCTTCTTCTGCAAGTTTCGCAAACTTCTAAACGTGTTTACAATCTATTTTTGGACAAGATTTGAGTCGGTTTGACTTTGCGGAGTCAAACTGTGAACGAGGCGCGATCGTGCTTCATGATAAGCACGACCGTGTTAATGGCACAAGCGCGACCGTGCCTAGGACTAGGCGCGACCGTGCTTGTGTTGGTTTTTTGGAAGTTTCAAGACTAGTCCTTGTAGTTTTGTAATATTGATGTTGTTTTGAGTTTTGGTCAAGTTTGGTTCTCGAGGTTTGTAAGATTGTTTTCGTTAATATTGTATTATAATGAACGCGTGTATGCTTGTACGTGTATATGAACAATAAATGTAAGGTTGAAATCTTTTATTGCACGACATAAAATACATAGGAAAAACATGAAAATCAGAATGGTTACAGTATCCCCATTTTGAGGGAATTTCGTCCCGAAATTCAACTGGTTGAGGCTACTGCTTCAGCAAAAAGATGTGGGTACTTGAGCTTCATTTGGTCTTCTCGTTCCCAAGTAAACTCGGGTCCTCGTTTAGATTCCCAACGAATCTTGACAATAGGAATACGGCTGCGCTTGAGTTGTTTTATCTCGCGATCCATAATCTCGACTGGTTTTTCAACGAAGTGCATCGTCTCATCAATGCGCACATCGTCAAGAGGTATATGAAGGTTCTCATCAGCAAGACACTTCTTGAGGTTGGATACATGAAATGTAGGATGTACGCTGCCAAGTGATGGGGGTAACTCGAGCTTGTAAGCCACTTTCCCAAACCTTTCAAGGATCTTGAATGGACCCACATAGCGAGGTGCTAGCTTGCCTTTCTTCCCAAAACGGATCACCCCCTTCCAAGGAGACACCTTTAGAAGTAAAAGATCACCAACTTGGAATTCCAAGGGTTTGCGTCGTTTGTCGGCATAGCTCTTTTGCCGACTCCTCGCAACTCGAATGTTGTCACGGATTTGGATAATCTTGTCGGAGGTTTCTTGAATTAACTCGGGACCGTGATTTGTGCTTCACCAATCTCGTTCCAATAGATGGGAGAACGACACTTACGACCGTAGAGAGCTTCAAACGGAGCCATGTCGATGCTGGTGTGGTAACTATTGTTGTAGGAAAATTCGATAAGTGTCAAATGTGAATCCCAATTGCCACCAAAGTCGATGACACAGGCTCTCAACATGTCTTCCATGGTTTGGATTGTTCGCTCGGTCTGACCATCAGTTTGGGGATGGTAGGCCGTGCTCAAATCCAATCGTGTACTATCGGAGATTATGTTCAAAGGAACGCCGTGACGACTCACGATCTCGTCAATGTAAATTCGGGCCAATTTCTCAACCTTATAGTCTTCACGGATAGGCAAGAAGTGTGCGGACTTAGTGAGACGGTCAATGATCACCCAGATGCTATCATAACCGCTGGAAGTGCGAGGGAGTTTAGTGATGAAATCCATAGCTAGATTCTCCCATTTCCACACGGGGATTTCCGGTTGTTCAAGTAACCCAGAAGGACGTTGATGCTCAGCTTTGACTTTAGAACATGTGAGACATTTTGCTACGAACAAGGCAATGTCTTTCTTCATGCCGGGCCACCAATATTGTGGACGAAGGTTTTGGTACATTTTATCCGCACCAGGATGGATAGAATATCGAGACTTGTGTGCTTCGGTCATGATGAATGCTCGGAGATCGTTATGATCGGGAACCCAAATACGATTTAGAAAATAAAGCAAGCCATTGGTCTTAGTCTCTAATTGGAATTCAGCACCACAAGACATTTCCTCATACATATTGCCCTCGGTAACCGAGACATGTTGAGCTTCTAGAATACGAACTTGTATATCGGAATGGATCTTGACACTTTGAAGCATGGCATGTTCCTTGCGGCTTAGTGCATCGGCTACAACATTAGCCTTGCCGGGATGATAACGAATTTCGCAATCGTAATCGTTGAGGAGTTCAACCCAACGTCGTTGTCTCATGTTGAGTTCCTTTTGGTTGAAGATATGTTGGAGGCTTTTGTGGTCGGTGAACACCACACATTTCGTGCCATAGAGATAATGTCTCCAAATCTTCAACGCAAATATGACAGCACCCAACTCCAGATCATGCGTCGTATAATTCTTCTCATGGATTTTGAGTTGTCTTGATGCATAAGCGATCACCTTGCCTCGTTGCATGAGAACGCAACCAAGACCTTGGTTTGAAGCATCACAGTAAACAACTAGATCATCTTCACCCTCAGGAAGGGTGAGGATAGGAGCATTGCACAACTTTCGCTTGAGAATTTGAAAGGCTTCTTCTTGTTTCGGTCCCCACTCATAGGGTTTACCTTTTTGGGTTAAGGCAGTGAGGGGAACAGCGATCTTGGAGAAGTTAGAAATGAACCTTCGGTAATAACCTGCTAAACCAAGAAATGAACGAACTTCGGTAGGGTTTTTAGGAGCTTTCCAATTCTTAACAGCTTCAATTTTGGCGGGGTCAACATGAATTCCTTTTTCATTGACGACGTGACCCAAAAATTGCACTTCCTTTAGCCAAAAATCACACTTGGAGAACTTGGCGTATAGCTGTTCGGTTTTCAAGAGATCTAAAATCAACCTAAGGTGTTGTTCATGATCTTCCTTAGTCTTTGAATAGATCAAGATGTCATCAATGAACACGATAACAAATTTATCAAGGTATGGTTTGCACATGCGATTCATGAGGTCCATGAAAACAGCAGGTGCATTGGTTAGCCCAAAAGGCATAACCATGAACTCGTAGTGACCATATCTCGTTCGGAAGGCGGTCTTTGGAATGTCCTCCTCTTGCACACGGAGTTGATGATAACCGGATCGAAGATCAATCTTCGAGAAGTAGGTAGAACCTTGGAGTTGATCGAAGAGATCGTCAATCCTAGGTAAAGGGTAGCGGTTTTTGATTGTAAGCTTGTTGAGTTCTCGATAGTCAATACACATGCGGAATGAACCATCCTTCTTTTTAACAAACAAGACTGGTGCACCCCACGGTGAATGACTCGGCCGTATGAAACCTTTGTCGGCGAGTTCTTGAAGTTGACTTGCAAGTTCTTGCATCTCGGAAGGTGCAAGCCGGTATGGAGCTTTAGCCACCGGGTTTGCTCCAGGTACAAGATCGATGCGAAATTCCACTTGCCGAACAGGTGGAAGACCTGGTAAGTCATCAGGAAAAACTTCAGGAAAATCCCGAACGATGGGGATGTCTTGTACACTCCTCTTTTTATCTTCTTTTTGGATAACATGGGCTAGGAAAACCATGTACTTCTTTCGTATATACTTTTGGACGGTAATGCATGACAATAGTTTGAGTCCTTTGCAAGGTTTCTCACCAAGGACCTTCAACGTTTCGCCGGATGGGAGTGGTATACGGATGCATTTTTCAAAGCACATGACTTCGGCGTGGTGCTTCGACAACCAATCCATACCTACGATGACGTCAAAACTTCCTAATGGCATTGGTATGAGGTTGATTGGAAAGGTGTGTTTATTTAGTTCTAGGGAGCAATCATAAATGATGGTGTCAATTGCAACGGTGTTACCATCGGCTACCTCAACGGTAAAGGTTTTCTCTAGTTTAGACCGGGTTTTTGCAAGTAACGGTTCGAAGTCTAGTGACACAAAACTTTTATCGGCTCCAGTATCAAATAGTATAGAAGCATAATGATTATTCATAAGGAACGTACCGTTAACCACATCAGTGTTGGCCTGAGCCTCATTGGCGTTGATGTTGAAAGCACGCCCATGAGCTCCGCCTCGATTAACATTGATCAGTCTTGGGCACTGGTTACGGAAGTGGTTCGGGTCACCACATTCGAAGCAAGCACGTCCATTTGCAATGGCGGGGATGGCTTGGTTAGTTGCTGGATGATTGGCTTGATTTGCTGGGTTGGTTTGGTTGGCAAGTGCCTTGGCTCGACAAATATTGGCTGTGTGGCCATGTTTCCCGCAGTGGTTGCAAAGGCGACAAGGTATGTTTGGAGGGTGATGGTAGTTGCAGGTGTTGCAAAGTGGGTAGCTGCCCCCATAGGGCTTCTTTGCTGGGTTTGGAGCTATGGGTGTAACTTGATTTACTGGAGCAGCCGGAGTGATTACAGCACAGTTCTTGACCTTTCTCTTCCTAGTATTGTGGTACGGTTCAGTTTGGACTTCTTTGACATGAGCGGAAGGTGTTGTTGTTTCAGAAACTTTCTTGGCACCCTTTCTTGTAAGTGTACCCGCTTTAACATGATTGTCAGTAAGTGTAGCTGATAAACGGATAGCATCCTCCAGAGTAGCAGGATTTCCTCCTACCACAGTATCTTGAATTTGTCTAGGTAGACCACCAATGTACTTTTCAATACACCTAGACAGAGGTGTAACCATGTGTGGCACAAGTAGACTCAGCTCGTGAAAACGGGTGGTGTATGCTAAGCTTTCACCACTATCTTGAGCAAGATTCCAAAATTCCGCTTCTAGCTTTTTCATCTCATTTCGAGGACAAAATTCCTCAGTCATGATCCTTTTCAACTCATCCCACGGCAGTGCCACTGCTACATCCACTCCCCTAGTCCTTTTCTCACCATTCCACCATGTAAGCGCCCTTTTTTGAAAGACACTAGTAGCATGACGAGTACGGAGGTTGTCGGGACAGTCGCTATTGAGAAAAGTGCTCTCAATGCTTTCAAACCATTGAAGGAGTCCCGTGGCTCCTTCGCTGCCATAGAATTTGAGGGGATTACAGGAGTTGAAGTGTTTGAAGGTGCATTGTGGCGGGTTGGCACCACCACCACCTCCAGTAGCAGCACTTCCACTGGCATGGCCATTATTGTTGATGTTGGCTTGGGTAATCTGGTTCACCAGCTGTGTGAGTAAGGCAGCCAGGTCAGTGTTATTGCTGTTGTTGCTGTTGACACGACGAGGAGGCATTCTACAGATTTAGACACAATAAGAGTTGTGAGATTTTCTTGGATTAAATAGAAGAATAAATAGATGCAAGTAGTTCATAGTTTGGATTGTACTCAAATAGTGACATAATCACTCGAGTACTATGACATATTAAGGTTAATTCAAACTCAGATAATTATCAAGGAGACGTGCTTTAGCCTATAAGTAAACACTCATCCCGGGAATTCCCAGGAAAGCATACGGGTCCCTCGGTTGATTGGGATTTATACGAAATGCTTTCCTAGACAGAAAACCCAGAATACAGGTGTCACTCTTCCAGATTGCACGTGTCCTTTAACAATTAAACAAAGTCTAAAAACCTTAACGGGTGTAAAGGAAAATTTTATAAACATGGAAGCAGGCAAAAAGGATGTGTGGCTTAGGATATGGGTAGGGATATTGTTTATTTTATATTTATATTTACATATAAAAACATATAGTATATATCATATAGCATGTAGCACATAGCATGTAAATCATGTAGCATGGCATAAGTGGGTATCCTAAAGTTATAGTCTAGGTCAAAGGTGTCTAATAACCTAATTCCCTATAACCAAGGCTCTGATACCAATCTGTCACACCCCAACCGACGGCGGAAACGTCGGGGCGTGAAGCGTGCAGACTGTTCATTGCTCATGGTTTTCTAATGTTTGAATAATTAATAATCGTTTTCATTGCAATCAAACAAGTTCAACAAAACATAGATTCCATCCACCAAACAATAATGAAAATTACATCGAAATATAACTGGTTCAATTAAAACTAGGTCAAAATCCTATGTGTAGCATATCTTGATCACTTCAAACATTGGTACCTGAAACATGGTTAAATGAGAGGGTCAACTACAAGAGTTGGTGAGAAAACATAGGTTTAATCGTGTGATAGCAAAATACGTGTTGTGTGCATACAGTTCAATACAATCATGACAATTAAGGCATTTATGGAGAGAAAACATCGTGTGACCTATACAATCAAACCTTTGTAACTTGCACTCAAAACTTGTGTTGTCAGTAACAGTCACCCTACCTGGGTGGGTTTGTCAGACTCAATAGATCTACCACTGTTTACTGTCGGCTGTTAGTTAATGATTGTACATGAAGAGCATAATAATTGGTCTACAAAATGTACTCAAGCACAAAGCGCAAAACTGTAAACATGCATAGGATGGAACTGTATATGTGTATAATTGAAAACATGTAAATAGAACGCATGTTCCACCCCAAAACGTTTGTAAAATAGAGTAAAAGAGGGGCTATGTAACTCACGTGTTATGTAGCGTGTAGGTTGCACAAGCAAATGGAAAACAGCGATGTGTTGTAGATTGCTAGGTTCGACCTAATGAACAATGTATATGTGTTATTGATTTGCGTTATTTAATGACGGAAGTGAATTTGTCATTCTTAAACGTGTAGGGTTTGTCTTAAAATCATTATTTAAACTGTTATTTATTTATCAAATTAACAGAATAAAAATAAAAGTAAAGATTCTGTTTAAGGGATGAGCACGACCGTGCTTGTATATGGCACGACCGCGCCCGGCACGTACGCGACCGTGCTTGGTCGGTAACGCGCCCGTGGTTGGTCAGAAGTCAAAACAAGAGTCTGGTCCTGAGACACGACCGCGTCCGTATCCGGCACGACCGCGCCTAGGGTTTTGACTAGGTCAGGACTTGGTTTGATCGGTAACACGACCGGGCCTCTTACGGGGCACGACTGTGCTTGGTCAGACACGACCGCGCTCATAGGCTGGCGCGACCGTGTCTGGTCAATTCCAGAAGCAATTCGCCTGATTCTTGTAATAACACAGATTATAAACTTAGGGTTTTTATTGATATGATGTTTGCGAATCGAATTACACCATTTAATTAGGTTTATATCCTGTTTAACGTGTCGATCGTTTAAAACCATTTTTTTATCAAAACTCAGATTCAATTCTGTAGAATCATGTAATGTGGTTACGAATTGAGTTAGGGCTTTCGATTAACTTGGAGAGACGATCCTAATGAACTATTACTAACCTGTTTTGAATGGGCAACAAGTGCAGACGGCTACGGGGAGACTTCGCGGCTTTTTCTTGATCGACAGACGAGATAGAGATGATGGAATGATGGATACTTAATTCGTTTGATTCTTGCCCCAATTACTTGATTTGTTTTAAAAAAAGAGTCGGTTTAGAATTTGCGAGTATTGGGACGATTGCATGTGTATTTGGTCGTGTTTTAGTCTCAATTAGCCGAATATCTTCTTCTGCAAGTTTCGCAAACTTCTAAACGTGTTTACAATCTATTTTTGGACAAGATTTGAGTCGGTTTGACTTTGCGGAGTCAAACTGTGAACGAGGCGCGATCGTGCTTCATGATAAGCACGACCGTGTTAATGGCACAAGCGCGACCGTGCCTAGGACTAGGCGCGACCGTGCTTGTGTTGGTTTTTTGGAAGTTTCAAGACTAGTCCTTGTAGTTTTGTAATATTGATGTTGTTTTGAGTTTTGGTCAAGTTTGGTTCTCGAGGTTTGTAAGATTGTTTTCGTTAATATTGTATTATAATGAACGCGTGTATGCTTGTACGTGTATATGAACAATAAATGTAAGGTTGAAATCTTTTATTGCACGGCATAAAATACATAGGAAAAACATGAAAATCAGAATGGTTACAATATCAACCCGTGATCGATCCTAGCCCACAACTCACAAATTCGGTAACAACGATTCAAAACAGTAAAGGGGTTTTGTATATCGAGCCATTACGAGTCTTTCGTGAAAGATAATTGCAAAAACAATTGTATTTGGTTCGATTATTTGAAGATTTAGAAGCCGAAAACCTAGATTTAGAACGCGGGATCAATTCTGTTAATTTCGATAGTAAAAATCGATGGATTCATGGGGCTAGTACTGTTTGGAACATTATGAAACTACTGGTATGGTTTAATTTGATTCATGTTACGATTAATGCCAAGATTCCCAAATTTGAATAAGAAAAAACCCTAGATTTCGGGTGGAGTTCAATTCGATGTTAATAGATTCAGTTATCATAGGGCTTTTAGTTTATGCATTGAGACAAAGCTAAGGGTGTGCTCAATTTCAATATTTGTTATCGGATTGTTAGGGTTCGACTAAAACGAAATAATATGAACCCTAGTTATTCGACCGAGTTAAATCCGATGATGTGAACCCTAATTAGGTTAGGGCTTTCATTCTACAGACTAAAACAAATCAGAGAAGGGTTTCAATTACATATTGGATGTCGGGTTGATAGTGCTCGACCAAAACGGGTGTCGACCGTGACTGGCCCGACCTCCGGCGACCGTGACTGCTTCTCGGATCAAATTATTGTGTGCAGGAGTTTCAGTGTGGATCGTTTATCGAGTGCAGACGCTCAGAGCATGAAATTGTTATATGAATTTGATGAATTCGGTGGTATAAGGCAATGACATCGACGGTTACGACAATAATGTTCATTATGGGTTTGAATTCGGTAATGATGAAGCTGATAATGATTCTAATGATGATTGTTTAATGCTATGAACGTTTTTCAGTTACAAAATCAAGCTGACATCGATCGTGGGATCTTGAATTTGAATTATAAGTTGCGAATTTGACTTCTAAAAGTCAACATGAATTTAATGTGTGTAATTTTGACTTTCCAAGTCAATGGATTCAGTTTTGGGATTTGGCTAGACTAGTCCCTGTAGTTTGAGATTAAGAAATGACAGAATAGGTCCTTGGGGTTTAATATTGGGTTCACTGGTTAGGATTTAACAGAAAATTTAACGGGAAAACAAACAGAGTTAACTTGAAAAGTCGGATTGTCACATGAGTCTTGAAGAGTTAATGGGAAAGATTCAATCATATGATTTGCATAAACAAAAAAAAGACACAGTCTATCAAGATCCAAGCATTTATCTCGGCAAAGGTACATCGGCACAGAAATCTGGTGGAGTTGCATTAATTTCTGGAGAATCTTATGTAGTTCCAAAAGAAAGTTCTTGTTAAGATGGTTCATGCTTTGTTGCTTCTAGCTCTGGATGTTCAACACATAGTAAGAATGAAGGTCATTCTTGTTCTACTAAGGTGTCTTCTTCAGCAGCTAATGATATGACGGCTATAATTGCATCATTCTTAACCTCATATGAAAATTTTATTAGTGGCAAGATCACTGATCCAGATATGATTGAGGAGGATTTTAAACAGCTGGATAAAGATGGCTTGGAAGAAATGAATATTCAGTAGAATATGGCATTATGGATGAGACAAGGTAAAGATCACTTGAAGAGAACTGGAAAGGAGTTCATTGGAGCATCAAGCAAGACTAAGATGGCGATGGATAAATCTAAAGTCAAGTGTTACAATTGTCAGGAGTTTGGTCATTTTGCTTGGGAATGTACAAAACCAAGAAATCAGAATCAAGGATCCTCAAATTCTCAAGGAAATCAAAACAAAAAGAGTACTTCCACAGCTTTGATATCTCAACAAGGTGAAAATTATGACTGGGGTATTCACTTGGAAGATATTGTGGCTCATGTTAGTCAAGATTTTCTTGTTGAAGTTCATAATGAAGATGGAAGTGAAAACAGTTCTTCTGATGGTGACTCTACAGATTCTAAGAGTTTACATGAAAGTGAAGAGTCAGTTTCTTTGTAGAATGAACCGAAGTTTTCAAATGAAGATTTACTCAATGATGGAGCTACCGGAATGGTTACAGAGAAAATTACTGAGATGTTAGCTGAGGGGAATGCATTCATGGCCGATACTAAGCAGGTACAACATGTTGATTCTTGTTTAAAATGCATTGATTTTGAATTCAAAATTACAAGATTGTGTGATGACAACACGAATCTCATCTGTGACATGAAAGCAATGTACACATCGAACCAGACTTGAAAGAAAACGAAACAATTTTGAAAGACAAAATTGAATCTTTAAAAGATGATATTAAAGTTTTGAAAATCAAAATGAATGAACAAGCATTTCATCTCGATGTGTCATACTCTGAGTATGAAAAGAAAATTAATGAACTTGATGTGTCACAGAAAGAGTGTAACATCCCAAAAATAAAACGACAGTTATAATAACGAAATAGACGAACGAGGCATGTCGGGTCGGGCCGGATGGGCCAGCGGGCTGGAAGGGGAGCCTTCCCTATAAATAGCCAAGGTCACCACCTATTTCTCTCATTTGCAACTTCTAGAGAGAGAAACCATAGAGAGAGAAAGTTGGCGGATCGACCCGAGATTTGAGAAGTGTATTGCTCCAGAGCTCGTGAGAAGAACCTCCAGATCAGAAACTCGATCCAGGTAACGATTTGGCCTAAATCTGAGTTTTTGTTCGTTTTGGGTTTTTCGGGTTTTGGATGAAAATGTAACGTTTTTACGGTTGAAATTGGAAGGAAAACATATATTTGGGTTCCTTAATTAAAAGAAAACGTTTTGAAGTAAACAAGTTCGGGATCTTGACGTGATCAGACCCGAAGGAGAAAGTTAGGGTTTTTGCAAGGAAGCAGTTCTTGCGTACTTATCAAGTATGCATGAAGCTGATCCTGCGTACTTACCAAGTACGCAAGAAGAGGATCCTGCGTACGTATCAAGTACGCATGAAGAGGGTCATGCGTACCTATCAAGTACGCATGAAGCAGGTACTGCGTATTTATTAAGTATGCAAGAACAAGTCCCTGCGCACTTGCTAAGTGCGCAGGCATCAGGCTATGTAGGTAAAGTCAGTATGTTTAGAAGGTTAAACCGTTAGAGTCGGGATTTGGTCTGATGTGTATTTAACTAATCAATTCAGATCGGAAGTGACGTTGTTTGACCTTTGTATAGGACAACCCAGATTAGCTTGTCAGGTGAGTTCTAGACGCCCTCTGTTAAATGTTTTAATAATGTTTTTGGGCTGGTGTGCATACGTAACAATGTGACTATTTTATAAAACGATGTTTATGAATGTTGTATGTGACGTTTTATAAAATGCTGTTTATGAACGATGTTTTGGAAGAAGTGTTTATGAAATATTTTTCCAAAAGAAGTTTATTAAGTGTTTATGAATGAAGGAATGATTTTTAATAAAACGTACGAGTGCTTTAACTGAAGTTTTGAAGTAAAAGAAGTGAATGTTTACGAAAGTCACAAACGAACGAATCTGCCAATATTCCTTAGGGAATGAAGGTTATGGGTATGGGAAGGATGTCATGGGCCTTTACCTTTTAGGGGACTTTGTGGCTGGCCAACTGTTGTACAACTGGGGTGATGATGGTCACCAAGGGGATTATCGTGATCCTTGAAGTTTGGTACTTGCGCCTTACGAGGTGCAGTGCTTGAAGTTTGGTACTTGCGCCTTACGGGGTGTAGTGCTTGAAGTTTGGTACGTGTCATCCTTGTGATGCCATGCTTGAAGTTTGGTGCTGAATAACCTAAGTATCAGGCCCTAGGAGTTCCTCACCCGAAGGACAGTACGGTGTTGATGGGCCTAGTGGTGGTGATCTTTAGGTTATTCCACTAGTATGTGACATATGGATTTGACGGTTACGAGAAGGCGCAGATTCGATATGTTCGTTGACTTATGTTTTGATGTTATGTTATTGCATGTTTTTGTACACTTTTATTAATGAAGTTAAATGATATGTTTTATGCACATATTTGAAGTTAAGGTTTTATGAAAAGCTAGAACTCACAAGCGTAGCTGACTTTTTAGTGTGCACATTTAGGTTAAGGCAAGTTACGATGATGGAAGGTGATGCTGGGCGGCTTGATGAGTTACCCAGATGATACGAAGACTGGCATCCTGTTATGATTAGATTATGTTATGTTTAGGTAATAGACTATGTTACGCTTCCGCATGTTGAACAATGTATTGGTTATGTTTTAATGAAGTATTTTCCACTGTATTATTTTGATATTCAAGTTTAAGAACTGTTTGTAAATTAGTAAATCCAACAAGTGAGGCCTCCCGGGTTTGGTGCCTTACACAGAGGTAACAAAATTGTTACGCAAGCTTGAGTATTATAAGAATTCCAGTTTTTTGTTGGAATATTATAATGATAAAGCTTCGGGTGCAAAGGTTATTGGAGGGGTTGGTTCTTGTCCTTCTTTTGATAATACATATATTGGGGGAGGTGTAGGTTATTGTCCACCTTTTAATTCAAATTATACCCCGTGTTTGACTGAGGAAGTTTTGGTTGAAGATTTGGAACCGAAAACTGTGTTGAATATCACTCTTGTTACTGGTAAGGACATGGTATATGATGATTCAATTGATGATGAAGTTTTTGATTCAAAAAAAGTTGAAGGCACAGTGAAAGAGTGTAAGTATGTGGAACCAGTTGTGGTGAAAACAGTGACAAGAGACAGATGCATTCTAACTGAACCGGATGATTTGATTGAACAACCAAAACCTAAATCTACTTATAAACCAGTTAAACCTTTTGTAAGTTGTGGTTTTGATTCACAAGAAACAAACAAGATTGAGAAACTCTCAACTCTTGATTTCTGTAAAAAGAAAATTGAAAAAGAAAATCAACAGGTTGTTCAATCTTCAAACACTAATTCTCAGTGTTCATCATCCAAATCACTCAAGGTTCAAAAGGAAAAGTATGTTCGAGTATACAAAGAAAAACGTGCTTGTTTTCACTGTGGTATGGTTGGTCATATCTTGAAAGACTGTCCAAATAATAATTTGGGAAAATGTCTATCTGAAGTTGGCAAGACCGTTTGTGCATCCACTTACAAAAACAATTGTAAAAATTGTTGAGGTGAAGAAGCCAATTGTCCATATTGCTTCTGACTCAGTGAAGAGAATAGAGAAGATTGTGTCTGCTGGTGATACTGCACAACCAAAGGAGAAATTGTCAAGACCACAAAGACGTCAAAGAAATAAACGGTTGAGAAAACCTCTCGAACAACTAGTGGTAAATGAAAATGTTGAGTCATCAAGAGAGAATGACAAGGTTCAGGTTAAATCAACGTGGAAACCTAAGTCCACAGTTTCTATTTCTGAGAAATCATCTCCCACAGTCCAGGAGAAATTTGATTTTGTGTTGAAGGAAATAGTTTATTTTGATGAATCAGGCCGACCCAAGACCATAATGGCTTGGGTCTCTATTACTAATTAATCATTTCTGTTTGTGTACAGGGAAATCTAAGGACTGTTGGCAACCATTGGTATGTTGAAAGTGGATGCTCTCGGCACATGACAGGAAATATTAACTTATTGGAGAATGTGAAAGAAATCCAAGGAGGATATGTTTCTTTTGCGGGTAAGAAAGGAAGAAATATTTCTGGCCAAGGCACAGTGTCAAATGGGAGATTGAGTTTTGAGAAAGTCAACTATGAGGAGCAGCTGGAACATAATCTGTTATCTGTTTCGCAAGTCTGTGATAAAGATTTCTCATTTCACTTTAATAAGTCAGAGTGTTTGGTTTTGAACCCAGGATTTGTGATACCTGAAGATTGGATACTTATGAGAGCTCCTTGAAAGAATGATACATATATGCTCGACATGATCACTGTGACGACAACTTCGTCTGTTCCAACGTGTCTTCTTTCGAAAGCTTCTGAGTCCGATTCAAGTTTATGGTACCGAAAAATGGCTCATATACATTTTAGAAAATGAATTATCTTGTCAAGAATGGGTTGGTTTCTGGTGTCCCAGCCATGAGGTTTCATGTTAATGAAGACTGTATCCCATGCAAGAAAGGGAAGCAGCACAAGAAATCTCATTCTTCAAAGTTGACTAATTCTATTGTGACTCCTTTTAGAGTTGTTGCATATGGATTTGTTCGGACCTATTAGTGTCAAGAGTGAAGGTGGCAAATCTTATTGTTTGGTAGTGACTGATGATTACTCAAGGTTCTCTTGGGTCAAGTTTCTTGCTTCTAAGGATGAAACAACTGAAATTCTTAAGTTCCTAATTATGGGGCTTGAGAAATTATTCAAATTGCAAGTCAGGAGGATTCGGAGTGATAATGGCACAGAGTTCAAGAATGGAATTATGGGTTTATTTTGTTTACAGAAGGGCATCCATCATGAATTCAGTGCTCCTTATGTTCCTCAACAGAATGGTGTTGCTGAACGGAGAATCGAACTCTTATTGAGATGGCTCATACTATGTTACCTGATTCCAAACTACCTGTTACTTTTTGGGCTGAGGCGGTGAATACAACTTGTCATGTTCTCAATAGGGTCTTGACCGTGAAGAAACATAACAAGATATGTTATGAATTGCTGAATAATCGAAAACCTAATCTGGCGTATCTTTTGCCCTTTGGAAATCCTTGTACCTTGTTAAAGACTCGTGATGTTCCTACTAAATTCAGCTCGAAAGCAATTAAGGGAATTTTCTTGGGATACGTTGCAAATTCTCAAAACAAGAGAGTCTTTAACAAAGAATCATGTCAAATTGAAGAATGGTTTCATATTGACTGTGATAATCGTTCTGTTCCTCCGGATGCAAAAGGTTCCTCTTGGGCATTTGATTATGATGCATTATTCAGATCTTTCAATGTTCCTCCTGTAATTTCTCCAGTTGAAGCTGAGATGTTATATCAGTCATACTGCAATGATGATTGTCTATCCTCGTTCGGTTATTCCGATTGTGGATACTCCTTCAGTTGATCCGAATGTAGCTTCAACTTCGGTTACAACACAACATGATGACAGACGATGATGAAACTGTGTTTCAGGAATCTTCTAATGAAATCCAAAACATAGTTGATGATTCATCAGCATCGGCATCAGTTGAGGGGAGTTGCCTTCAAATCTTGATGTTGTGATTCAAGCTTCAGATATTCCTCAATCCCGAGTGCATAAGAATCACCCCATTGACAATATTATTGGTGATTTGAATGCGGGTGTTCAAACGAGGCATCGTACACTTACAGAAAATTCATGTTTATATGCTCAGATTATGGATACATGTATCTTGGAGATGTGTTTATATGTTTGTTTTATTTCTCAAACAGAACCTAAAAATGTGGTTGAGGCTTTAGATGATGATTGTTGGATTGAGGCCATGCAAGAAGAGCTGGCTCAATTTGATAAATTACATGTTTGTAATTTAGTTGACTTACCCAAATGTTCAAGATCTATTGGCACAAAGTGGGTATTCAAATACAAACGTGATGATCGTGGTGTTGTGGTATGCAATAAGTCAAGACTTGTTGTTCAAGATTTTAATCAGCAAGAGGGAGTTGATTACACCGAAGTTTACGCTCCAGTTGCGAGGATTGAGGCAATACGTTTGTTTCTTACATATGCTTCTTTTAAGGGTTTCAAAGTTTTTTAATTAGATGTCAAAAGTGCTTTTCTGTATGGAAAGGTAAAGGATGTGAAACAACCGCCTGGTTTTGAAGATCCCAAGTTTCCTGAAAAGGTGTTTAAATTGGATAAAGCATTATATGGTCTTCATCAGGCTCCTCGGGCATGGTACGAAACTCGGTCGGTGCATTTACTTTAGAATGGATTGAGCGTG
Organism: Smallanthus sonchifolius; assembly: GCA_023525975.1. Classification (NCBI taxonomy): domain Eukaryota; kingdom Viridiplantae; phylum Streptophyta; class Magnoliopsida; order Asterales; family Asteraceae; genus Smallanthus; species Smallanthus sonchifolius. The sequence goes on from CM042045.1 coordinate 35,993,925, forward strand.
GTCAAATTGATTCTACCCTTTTTATCAGAAAAGCAGGGGGAGATATATTACTTGTTCAAATTTATGTGGATGACATAATCTTTGGATCGACGAATGTCGATATGTGTAAAGACTTTGAAAGAGTGATGAAGTTGAAATTCGAGATTAGTAGCATGGGAGAATTATCGTTCTTTTTGGGTCTTCAAGTTGATCAAAAGGAAGATGGTTTTTATATTCATCAAACAAAGTATGTTGCTGATATTCTCAAGAAGTTTGACATGGAAAATGCTTCAGCTTTCAATACTCCAATTCTAGTTAATCACAAACTAGATTCTGACCTGAAAGGGAAAAAGGTGGATTGTCGATTATACAGAGGAATGATCGGGTCTTTAATGTATTTGATAGCGTCATGTCCAGATATTATGTTTGCAGTTTGCTTGTGCTCAAGATTTCAGTCTAAGCCGAAGGAATCTCATTTGATTGTTGTAAAGTGGATTTTTTGATACTCAAAGGGCAAACCAAGGTTGGGATTATGGTATCTAATTAATTCTGACTTTGAGTTTAAAGCTTTTAAAGATTCATATTATGGAGGTTGCGGTCTGGACAGAAAATCAATGTCTGGTGGTTGTCAATTCTTAGGGAATAGGCTTGTGTCCTAGCAATGCAAAAAGCAAACTTCGGTTGCAATTTCAACTTGTAAGGCAGAATATATTGCAGCAGCCAGTTGTTGTTCCAAAATCCTATGGATTCAACAGCAGTTGAGGGATTATGGTTTAACTTCATAGGGACACCAATGATGATTGATAACACAACCACTATGTCGATCACAACTAATCCTGTGAAACATTCAAAGACAAAGCACCTTGAAATAGGCATCATTTCATCCGTGATTGTGCAGATAAAAAGCTGATTGAATTGGTGAAAGTTCATAAAGATGACAACTTTGTTGATTTGTTTACCAAAGCATTCGATTGTTCACGGTTTGAATTTCTTACTCAAATGATTGGTATGCTTAATCCAACGTGACAAAAGGTTTTCAAAAGAGTTTTTCATGGAAGTTTTTCTTTTAGTTTTCTAGATTATTTAAAATAGATAGTTTTAAGTTTAATTTTTAAAATTTTTTACATGTTTTCTGAAAAACCAAAACAAATTTGAAAAAGATAAAATTGACACTGCTTGAAGTTATAGAAGAAATGATAGTACATCGGTAGGTGATCACATACACATGATCTTATAATGACTACCTGGTGTCTGTATTTATGGTTGTGCTTACTTGATTTGATCTAAACTTCTAAAGTCTGCATAAACAGGAAATGATAGCTTCATGACTGCATGGCATTTTATATATAATCTTTTAATTTGGATATTTGCATGTGATTTAAATTGTCAGTAGGCTAGAATCGATTTTAGTCCATTAGTAGTGTGAAAACATAATGATCTATGTTACAATTATGATTTGCACCCATGTTATGCCGGGTGTGTGTGTTAAAAGATCATTATCAGATAAAGAATATGAGACTTTAAGTATTTCATGAGACCAGTATCGGACTATATTGATTAGCACAATGTTTCAGTTCACTTTACTGCCCATGTCCCGAAAAACTATGCAATGTGAAGTTAGACTAAGATATGTTTCTAACAACTTGTTGGGACATATACTCACCCTTGGATCAATTATCTTGATTCCATTGAATATATCCAGATAACAGTTGGATCACTTTACCCTAGGTCATTGAATCAATCGATTCCTTGATCATTCTTCTGTTAATATGAATCATGATATTTCATCCAAAGTGTAAGGCCCCTTTCCCGGGAGGCCTCACTTATTGGATTTACTCATCAACACATAGCAATTTAAACATAAGACATTCATTAACACAGCGGAAACGATTTAAAACTTCAACATACACAGCGGAAACATACATGTCTAAACATAACTTGCCAAATACAACCGAAACTAGTCTTAATCAACATAATCAAAAGAAACATAAACAAGATGCCAGATGCTGATCTTCGGGTAACTCTTCTCGCCAAGCCAAGCATCCACTCCCATCTACTGCCACCTACACTTAACTGATGTGCATACTAAAGATCAACAACGCTGAGTGAGTTCTAACGTTTACTTTAAATCAATTATACAAAAGTTTTACTAAAACATACATATATATTGCCACTAAGGCTAAACTTAACACACTTTGCTTTTCAACCAGTTTAAAACGTATAATAAACCGTCAATTCCTCTTTACTGTACTGCCCTCATGGCTTACATCCACGAACCGACAATACCCTGGTCAATGCCCCCATGATCAACGACCATGAACCGACAATACCGCTTAACACTACGGGGAGGTTGCGTGGACCTCCCGAGCAACCGCCGTCACTCATCCCAGTTGTACAACCGTTACCGAACTCAAAGGTTCTTACTAATGGGTAGAACCCATATCTGACATCTTGTACAAGTAACATCTGTCCCAAGGACCTTTATAGCTGGTACACATTCCCGAAGGAAAACTGTTCACTTTACTGTTCATAAAACTTTCTGTAAATCTTGTTCATAACTTAACATGTATTATGCCTTTGTTTATGTATATAAAAATATAGTAAACGCTTGCCATAAATACCTTTGCTTTTATTGAAATATATCTTAACACATATATCATGCCTTTGTTTATGTATAATAAATATAGTAAACGTTTGCCAAATGATATATCTTGCTTACTTGAAAATACTAACACATATATTATGCCTTTGTTTATATATAATAAATATAGTAAACGCTTGCCAAATAATATATATCTTGCTTTACTGAAAACATACTAGCACTTATATTATGCCTTTGTTTATGTATAATAAATATAGTAAATGCTTGCCAATAATATAATCATACTTTACTAAAATGTACTTTTGCCTCTTTTAAACTTTTCACTAAAACATATCTTTTCCCTTCAGTTTATAATATATAAAATATAATAAACGTTTTACACTAAGTATGCACACTACCCCTAAAGAAGGCAAAAAGGGGATTAGAACTCACCTGGTATCTTAACTGCAATGGTCTACTGTATCACACACAATCTGAACAATCATAACAATTGACACGTATCAGACTTAACTCAACGCTAAATGGTTTAACCATTCTGATTTAGGCGACTATACTGACTTTACCAGCCTGGTGCCTGTGCACTTAGCAAGTGCGAAGGGCTTTGTTCTTGCGCACTTAATAAGTGCGCAGGCTCTGCTTCATGCGCACTTGGTAAGTGCGCATGACCTTCCTCTTGCTCACATAACAAGTACGCATGACCTATCTTCTTGCGTACTTGTTAAGTACGCATGATCCTCTTCCTGCGTACTTGATAAGTACGCAGGGTCTGTTCTTCCGCAAAAAACCTAACTTTCGCATTCGGGTCTGATCCCGTCAAGTTCCCGAACTTGTTTCCATTCAAAACGTTTGATTTTCATTTAGAAACTCAAATATATGATTTTCTTACAGTTTCATCCTTAAAAACGTTACATTTTCAACCAAAACCCGAAAAACCCAAAAACGAACAAAAACTCAGATCTATGAGAATCGGTTACCTGTAATCACTTCCTTTTCGTTGCTAAACACTCAAGAGACTCTTGCTAATGATCCTTGAGCTCTAATCCGAAAACCGGGACTTTCTCTCTCTAGGCTCTCTCTCACTTTCTCTCTCTAGAATCCGAAAATGTGTTGGAAGTGAGGGTTTAGGGCTAGTCTTGTGGCTTATAAGGGCCCAAACCCTTGCCTCTTTCGGCCCATACACCCCGGCCCAAGCCCGCTTCCCTTTTTCTTATTTAAAATTTTTAATTCTCGTAAATTCTTTCGCGCCCTAAAACTCAGGATGTTACAAGTCTACCCTCCTTACAACAGGTTTCGTCCACGAAATCTACCATAAGCTAAACTGATAGCTAATCACATAATGGGTGGCATAAACCGTAGCTATGCAAGGCAGCTTGGTCATGAAGGCCATTGTGATTAACTACCACTGGGTGCTTAACCTTGGACGATTTCAAATTCTAAGGCATCTAGACTAATGGGGCTAACTAATTTAGTAAGGAAATAATAACATAAACTTGCCATATCACAAATAAGAGCTTGCAACATACCTTACTGAGTCATGTGGTAGACCCTCGCCTTGGCTCTGTTAGTGTAGGGTTCCTTCTCTGCGCCCTTTCCCTTTCCAGATCCCCCCGCTTCCGCTTCCTTGGGTTTCCTGCAATCTCGGCTCATGTTTCCCTGTTCCCCACAATTGTGGCATCTTGGCTTTTCCGGGCAGTCCCGTGATTGGTGTCCAAACCTGCCACACCTGAAACATCCCACCTGACCCACCTTACATTCACCTCCATGTCTCCTTCCACATTTTCCGCATAGTCCCTCAGCTTCTACCCTTGCCCTCCTATCGTTAGGACCTTAGAGTTCCTCAGTAGCACGCTTAGCTGCCTGCTTCTTGGGTGCTTCAGCAATGATTTCAGAGGCGATATCATCGTACACAACCCCGCTCAGAACAACCACCGACTCAAAGGTACTAGGTGTGTTGGTCTTGACAAAGGTACGGATCTTTGGTGGCAATCCTTGGACATAGTAGTGAATTCTCCTTTCCTCGGTCGTCACTAGATGGGGCACTAGACGCGCCAACTCATTGTACTTTGAAGTATATTGCCGGTGAGTCATGAGTCCGGCTTGCAGGGTCAAGAATTCCCTTTTCTACCTTGTGGACCTCATTCTTAGGATAAAACTTTTCAGTTACCAACGCTTTCAGATCACTCCACCTCATCAATCCGACCGCTTGGTCACCCTTAGCCTGTTTCACAGTTTCCCACCAGTGTGCTGCTTCCCCTTTCCATGACTTCGCAGCGAACATGACTGCTTGTTCCGGTCGACATTCACTAAGACGAATGGTTGACTCCATGCCGTTAATCCAGTCTAAGGTATCTGATGCTTCCTTCTCCCCAATAAGCACGGGTGGATCACAACCCCGAAACGCCTTATAGTCGCAGCGGCGAGCAGGCGGTGCAACATTCTCTACTAGATTTGGTTCTCCCATTGTTGGAAGCACCACAGGCTCTTCAGTTGTGTTGGGGTTCTCCTTGGCCTTCCTCAATGCTTCATCTAGTATGGCCGGTAAGGTTTCCTTCAGTAGTCGGGTAAATTCACGGCCAAGAGCTGCTTGCACGGCCGCCTCGAACTCGAATGTCTGATCATCTTCTGTCGCATGCTCAACATTGTGCTGACTGACTACCGTATCAGTATGGGTAGTGTGAACACTCCCCTCAATCTCTTGGTTAGTTCTAGCTCCACCGCGATGGCCTGTACGGCCACCACGTCTTCCTCCTCCTCCTCCTCTAGTTCCTCCACGTCTAGCCATTTCTAACTGAAAGATAGAGAACAAAAGGATTTAATTTCATCATGCAAGGGAATATGTAGAACACAATAAGTAAGGTAAGATGTTAATATACACTGGCCATCTGCAATTAACCATTACGTCACTTCTCGTTGGTCTATTTATTCGCTTTCATGGTTCCACTAAAGCCTTTATTCTTATCTTGAAACTCTAAAAGGTAAACTTTACTTACTATACGCTTCTGATGCTTTGGCTTGAGTTACCCGTACTAGCATCCGCTACTTGGTCCCATTCTCAGTTTAAGTCTGGACATCGGGGATGTCCAAATCTCTCAAACTATGGCACTGATACCAACTTGTAAGGCCCCTTTCCCGGGAGGCCTCACTTATTGATTTACTCATCAACACATAGCACTTTAAACATAAGACATTCATTAACACAGCGGAAACGATTTAAAACTTCAACATACACAGCAGAAACATACATGTCTAAACATAACTTGCCAAATACAACCGAAACTAGTCTTAATCAACATAATCAAAAGAAACATAAACAAGATGCCAGATGCTGATCTTCGGGTAACTCTTCTCGCCAAGCCAAGCCTCCACTCCCATCTACTGCCACCTACACTTAACTGATGTGCATACAAAAGATCAGCAACGCTGAGTGAGTTCTAACGTTTACTTTAAATCAATTATACAAAAGATTTACTAAAACATACATATATATTGCCACTAACGCTAAACTTAATACACTTTGCTTTTCAAACGGTTTAAAACATATAATAAATCGTCAATTCCTCTTTACGGTACTGCCCTCATGGCTTACATCCATGAACCGACAAGTACCTGGTCAATGCCCCCATGATCAACGACCATGAACCGACAATACCGCTTATCCGTCAATTCCTTGTCACTACTGTACCGCCCCATGGTCAACGACCATAAACCGACGATTACCTAGTCAATACCGCCATGGTCAACGACCATGAACCGAAAATACCCTGGTCAATGCCCCCATGATCAACGACCATGAACCGACAATACCGCTTAACACTACGGGGAGGTTGCGTGGACCTCCCGAGCAACCGTCGTCACTCATCCCAGTTGTACAACCGTTACCGAACCCAAAGGTTCTTACTAATGGGTAGAACCCATATCTAACATCTTGTACAAGTAACATCTGTTCCAAGGACCTTTATAGCTGGTACACATTCCCGAAGGAAAACTGTTCACTTTACTGTTCATAAAACTTTCTGTAAATCTTGTTCATAACTTAACATGTATTATGCCTTTGTTTATGTATATAAAAATATAGTAAACGCTTGCCATAAATACCTTTGCTTTTACTGAAATATATCTTAACACATATATCATGCCTTTGTTTATGTATAATAAATATAGTAAACGCTTGCCAAATGATATATCTTGCTTACTTGAAAATACTAACACATATATTATGCCTTTGTTTATGTATAATAAATATAGTAAACGCTTGCCAAATAATATATATCTTGCTTTACTGAAAACATACTAGCACTTATATTATGCCTTTGTTTATGTATAATAAATATAGTAAACGCTTGCCAATAATATAATCATACTTTACTAAAATATACTTTTGCCTCTTTTAAACTTTTCACTAAAACATATCTTTTCCCTTCAGTTTATAATATATAAAATATAATAAACGCTTTACACTAAGTATGCACACCACCCCTAAAGAAGGCAAAAAGGGGATTAGAACTCACCTGGTATCTTAACTGCAATGGTCTACTGTATCTCACACAATCTGAACAATCAAAACAATTGACACGTATCAGACTTAACTCAACGCTAAATGGTTTAACCATTCTGATTTAGGCGACTATACTGACTTTACCAGCCTGATGCCTGCGCACTTAGCAAGTGCGCAGGGCTTTGTTCTTGCGCACTTAATAAGTGCGCAGACTCTGCTTCATGCGCACTTGGAAAGTGCGCATGACCTTCCTCTTGCGCACATGACAAGTACGCAGGACCTATCTTCTTGCGTACTTGTTAAGTACGCATGATCCTCTACCTGCGTACTTGATAAGTACGCAGGATCCTCTTCCTGCGTACTTGATAAGTACGCAGGGTCTGTTCTTCCGCAAAAACCCTAACTTTCGCATTCGGGTCTGATCCCGTCAAGTTCCCGAACTTGTTTCCATTCAAAACGTTTGCTTTTCGTTTAGGAACTCAAATATATGATTTTCTTCCAGTTTCATCCGTAAAAACGTTACCTTTTCAACCAAAACCCGAAAAACCCAAAAACGAACAAAAACTCAGATCTAGGAGAATCGGTTACCTGTAATCACTTCCTTTTCATTGCTAAACACTCAAGAGACTCTTGCTAATGATCATTGAAGCTCTAATCCGAAAACTGGGACTTTCTCTCTCTAGGCTCTCTCTCACTTTCTCTCTCTAGAATCTGAAAATGTGTTGGAAGTGAGGGTTTTGGGCTAGTCTTGAGGCTTATAAGGGCCCAAACCCTTGCCTCTTTCAGCCCATACACCCCGGCCCAAGCCCGCTTCCCTTTTTCTTATTTAAAAGTTTTAATTCTCGTAAATTCTTTCGCGCCCTAAAACTCGGGATGTTACAAGTCTACCCTCCTTACAACAGGTTTCGTCCTCGAAACCTGCCATAAGCTAAACTGATAGCTAATCACATAATGGGTGGCATAAACCGTAGCTATGCAAGGCAGCTTGGTCATGAAGGCCATTGTGATTAACTACCACTGGGAGCTTAACCTTGGACGATCTCAAATTCTAAGGCATCTAGACTAATGGGGCTAACTAATTTAGTAAGGAAATAATAACATAAACTTGCCATATCACAAATAAGAGCTTGCAACATACCTTACTAAGCTTGCAACGTATTGTTAGTGTGACGTGTAGATGTTATCATTGTGATATGTAGAGTTAAATTGACAGTTGTGTCGGGATTATGACGTGACGTGTATAAGTGTCGTGTCAGTTAATTGTAAGACCCTTGGTTAAGGTCGGGTGTGTTAATGCCTAGAGTTTGTTGTGTTAACCAAGTGTAGAGTTAATACTTGTTCTTGGGTAATAGTTGTTAGTATAGTAAGTTAAGTCTATGTCAACGAAGTGATAAGATTATTATTAGTATTATTTTTATTAGAAGTACGGGCTGGGTCTCGGGTGATGAACGGTTATGGGATGTCGTGGAATGACATGGGTTTAACTATTCGTTAATGAAACGTAAAACTATTTTATTAGGGACTGGAGGGTCCTGAGTAGAATAAACTAATAAATGTGACGTGATGGTTTCTGTTCAAATTAAACTATTAGAACTCACTTAGCGTAGCTAACTTTGTGTGTACGTTAGATTGTTTTGCAGATAAGTGTAGCGTTGACGTATCTTGGCTTGGTAGCGGTGTTACTCGGATCAGTGTGCAGACATTCATGAGGTAATTTAATATCATTAATTAACAATAAAAGAATTTAGAAAGACTTTCGTTGTAGTTTGATTAGTAATAAATACGTTTTTAAAGAGAATGACCCGTTATGAGAATCAACTGTACGATGCCCGGGTTGGGGTCTTACAAGTTGGTATCAGAGCCGTGGTTTAAGAGAAAATCGATGTTTTTATAAAATAAAATACCTTAACTTAAACTGAAAATGGGACGAGGGTGAAACGAATGCCACCACGAGTAACTGCGAGCCAAGAGGTACGTCTTTCAAGTGGAGTAGTAATTATTATTTACCATTTGTGTAGTGTCACACTAGGAAAAGAGATTGGTGTTGGTAAGTGAATTATGATTCTGTGTGGGAATATGATGCGTGTTATGTGCTATAGTAGTAAGTAGAACTACGTGGAGTTATGTGATATGATTAGGTGGGATTATCTTTTGCGAGTTGGATATTGTGGAGTTACATTAATTGTAGTTATGTGTTTGTTAGCGTGGTTTAATAAATTTGTGTGTAATGATATGTGGTGTGTAACTGTGATTATTATGAGAACTTGATAGATTATTTTGTGGTTCTATGTGAGTGCGTAGGATGTATGTGCATCCGGTGAGCGTGAAGGTAGAAAGTTAGTGAGTATGATGGGAAAGTTTTAAAATCCGAGCAATGATGTGGACCACCAAATTGCATTTGATCACTGTGATTTGGCAGTCTTTGATTAGTCTCATATTCTGGATTTGTGCCCATAGTAAGCACTCTAGCGTTCTATCTTGAGTAGGATTAGGTGGTTAAGACGAAGCATACGAGATCGGTCAGGTGTGATGCTCTTGCTATGGGAAATACAGAACGACCAATCAGGACGACGGTTGCTGCGGGTGAACTGCTAGCGAGACGAGAGTAGGGTTGGCGCTTCTCATGCCAAGTGCGACTAGAGCTTCGGTCGGCGACATACCGCGTGGAGCTATGATTGGAAAGACGGGATGGAAAAGGAGAGCAGTGTCAGCTGTACGTGATTTTCCTCCAGGATGTGGACCTGCACGGTTGAGAGATCGACCACATGTTGTTGTTAAGGGAGCTTTTTTCAAGGGGAACTAGGAGGAGGACACGCCAGATGCACCTGACATGGTTAAGCAGTGATTTGGCGGGCAATGTTTGGGATGCTCGATTGCTTGATGATTAATTTATGTGGTAGTTTTCATAAGAAATTTCAAGGTGATTTGACGTTGTGACTGATTAGACATTTACGTGGAATGATGCTCAATTCAAATAGTGATTATTTGATTTTGACAATTATTGTGAGTCTTACCGCATAACCATTTGAACATAATTAATGATAATTGTGTTTGTGACGGCATATGATTACGTTTACTATAGTCGAATATGTGCGATATAATGTGATTGTGTGATTGCATTCCGAATAATGTGATCTTTGCTGTGATACATGTTTAGCAGGTGTAAATGTTCAGGACGAGGTCCTGTGGAAAAATTATGATTATAAATATTATATGCATGAATGTGTAAAGTGATGACTTGTGTCTAGGTCGAGTAGTGTGTTGTAACACCTGCCACGAAAATGTCAAAGATTTGACAAAAAGATTTGAAAGAATCCACGTAGAGGTCCGCTAAGGAACCCCACCCTTTGTCTTTGGGTGGTGAACCGCCACCATAAGTGGTAATGGTCCTCTACGTGACCAATAAGCAATGAATCCGGGTAAGCCACGTGTATCGTGACTAATGGTCACAAATTTTGACACGCGTACTCGTGGCGGACCGCCACGCCAGCTGGTAACAGTCCGCCAGCCGCAAAACTCTCAGAATTCGCCTACATAGCGGTCCGCTACGGGTTGGATTTCTAGCCTATAAATAGATGGACGAATTCAGCTTCATTCCTCACTTCAACTTCGATCTTCACTTCACATTTTTGTTCCAGAACCCCTCTAGCCGACTCCCGACATTCCCGGTTCGATTCACGCTCGTTCTAGTGCCCGATTAAGGAATAAACGCTCGTAGAAAGGTCGGAACGCTAGAGAAACGAAACTAGGAAGCTAGCTTATAGGCTTTCAACTCTAGAGGCTCATTCCCACTACAAAGGTGAATACTTTATCTCTTTCAAAACTTGTGTAAAATATTTTATTTTGCGAAAATGGCCAAATAAAGGTTAATGAAGTAATGCTCAACGTTCTTCTACGTGTAAGCATTCAGGCCATAGGTATACATAAAACTTGTAAGGGATACATGGGTCTCGGGTGAAATTCCTGGATTGTGGCTGGTACTTCCCTTTATAACAAATAAGGAGACGCGGAGTCCCCATTGTTATAAAGACATACTACCAATGTATAATGTGGTGCGATTGAATAGGAAGAGTCTGCTAAGTGTGTAGATTGAACATGAAGTTGTGATTATGAAATTAATACTTGTTTGTGTCAAATGATTTTAATGTCAAGATATTGTATTCACCAGCGTTCGCGCTGACATTTTATTTTCTAAATGTTTTTCCAGGTAATGAATAAAATATGATGAGAAAAGAAAATGGGCAGACATGAGATCTGACCGAGGAAAAGAAAGGGTGAAATGCACGTAGGATTCTCAGGCCTCGTGTAAAAGGGAATTCCTAAAGAAAGGAGATAGGACCAGGGAATTGATCAACCCTGTGTTGTACTATTATCAGTGGCTTGTGATGTATTTGATTTCAAACTCTATTTTGTAATTAAAGATGAAAGGGTATTGAAACCCTATGTTTATAAAGTAAATACAAGGCTTTTGTTTTCCAAACTGAGTTTTGATATTTACAAATACAACTCTTGAGGTTGAAAGAATGATGAAACGATCCTTTTGAAAAGACATCCGTTGTATTTTATAAAAAAACTCTCAAATCAAGGAACAAAGATAACAATCGGGCTCGCACACGTCAAGAGGGTGCCTGAGCCGGGGTGTGACAGGTTAGTATCAGAGCCACAGGTTTTAGCGAATTAGATACTTGGATCTAGTATTTAAGCTTCAACCATTAATGCTTTAAGAGAGGAAAACAAGGTAACCTTTTGATCGGTATGTAGTTATTTAACCTTTTGACCGGTATGTAGTATGATGGGAAAGGTTTAGAATCCGAGCAATGATGTGGACCACCAAATTGCATTTGATCACAGTGATTTGGCAGTTTATGATTACTCTCATATTCTAGATTTGTGCCCATAGTAAGCACTCTAGCGTTCTATCTTGAGTAGGATTAGGTGGTTAAGACAAAGTATACGAGATCAGTCAGGCGTGATGCTCTTGCTAGGGGAAATACAGAACGACCAATCAGGACGACGGTTGCTGCGGGTGAACTGCTAGCGAGACGAGAGTAGGGTTGGCGCTTCTCGTGCCAAGTGCGACTAGAGCTTTGGTCGGCGACATACCGCGTGGAGCTATGATTGGAAAGACGGGATGGAAAAGGAGAGCAGTGTCAGCTGTACGTGATTTTCCTCCAGGATGTGGACCTGCACGGTTGAGAGATCGACCACATGTTGTTGTTAAGAGAGCTTTTTTTCAAGGGGAACTAGGAGAAGGACACGCCAGATGCACCTGACATGGTTAAGCAGTGATTTGGCGGGCAATGTTTGGGATGCTCGATTGCTTGATGATTAATTTCTATGGTAGTTTTCATAAGAAATTTCAAGGTGATTTGATGTTGTGACTGATTAGACATTTACGTGGAATGATGCTCAATTCAAATAGTGATTATTTGATTTTGACAATTATTGTGAGTCTTACCGCATGACCATTTGAACATAATTAATGATAATTGTGTTTGTGACGGCATATGATTACGTTTACTAAAGTGGAATATGTGCGATATAATGTGATTGTGTGATTGCATTCCGAATAATGTGATCTTTGCTGTGATACTAGAGCATGGTTAATGTCTGGGTGATGTTTGATGTGCAATGGGTGCATTGCACCTTGTGCGAGTATTCAGGACGGGGTCCTGTGAGGAGTTATGATTATACATGTTTAGCAGGTGTAAATGTTCAGGACGAGGTCCTGTGGAAAAATTATGATTATAAATATTATATGCATGAATGTGTAAAGTGATGACTTGTGTCTAGGTCGAGTAGTGTGTTGTAACACCTGCCACGAAAATGTCAAAGATTTGACAAAAAGATTTGAAAGAATCCAGGTAGAGGTCCGCTAAAGAACCCCACCCTTTGTCTTTGGGTGGCGAACCGCCACCATAAGTGGTAACGGTCCTCTACGTGACCAATAAGCAATGAATCCGGGTAAGCCACGTGTATAGTGACTAATGGTCACAAATTTTGACACGCGTACTCGTGGCGGACCGCCACGCCAGCTGGTAACAGTCCGCCAGCCGCAAAACTCTCAGAATACGCCTACATAGCGGTCCGCTACGGGTTGGATTTCTAGCCTATAAATAGATGGACGAATTCAGCTTCATTCCTCACTTCAACTTCGATCTTCACTTCACATTTTTGTTCCAGAACCCCTCTAGCCGACTCCCGACATTCCCGGTTCGATTCACGCTCGTTCTAGTGCCCGATTAAGGAATAAACGCTCGTAGAAAGGTCGGAACGCTAGAGAAACGAAACTAGGAAGCTAGCTTATAGGCTTTCAACTCTAGAGGCTCATTCCCACTACAAAGGTGAATACTTTATCTCTTTCAAAACTTGTCTAAAATATTTTATTTTGCGAAAATGGCCAAATAAAGGTTAATGAAGTAATGCTCAACGTTCTTCTACGTGTAAGCATTCAGGCCATAGGTATACGTAAAACTTGTAAGGGATACATGGGTCTCGGGTGAAATTCCTAGATTGTGGCTGGTACTTCCCTTTATAACAAATAAGGAGACGCGGAGTCCCCATTGTTATAAAGACATACTACCAATGTATACTGTGGTGCGATTGAATAGGAAGAGTCTGCTGAGTGTGTAGATTGAACATGAAGTTGTGATTATGAAATTAATACTTGTTTGTGTCAAATGATTTTAATGTCAAGATATTGTATTCACCAGCGTTCGCGCTGATGTTTTATTTTCTAAATGTTTTCCAGGTAATGAATAAAATATGATGAGAAAAGAAAATGGGCAGACATGAGATCTGACCGAGGAAAAGAAAGGATGGAATGCACGTAGGATTCTCAGGCCTCGTGTAAAAGGGAATTCCTAAAGAAAGGAGATAGGACCAGGGAATTGATCAACCCTGTGTTGTACTATTTCTAGTGGCTTGTGATGTATTTGATTTCAAACTCTATTTTGTAATCAAAGATGAAAGGGTATTGAAACCCTATGTTTATAAAGTAAATACAAGGCTTTTGTTTTCCAAACTGATTTTTGATATTTATAAATACAACCCTTGAGGTTGAAAGAATGACGAAACGATCCTTTTGAAATGACATCCGTTTTATTTTATAAAAAAACTCTGAAATCAAGGAACAAAGATACCAATCGGGCTCGCACACGTCAAGAGGGTGCCTGAGCCGGGGTGTGACAGGTTAGTATCAGAGCCACAGGTTTTAGCGAATTAGATATTTGGATCTAGTATTTAAGCTTCAACCATTAATGCTTTAAGATAGGAAAACAAGGTAACCTTTTGACCGGTATGTAGTTATCTGACAAACGGAAGTGTTCTGTCTAAGGAAAGAGCGGTGTATAAATCTCTTCTAGACTCGTCGCTCTTACCTGGGAACATATCTGTTGGAGATACTACTCTGGGAAGATAACCATCCTTGTAGAAGTTTAGCTAAAATTAAGATATTGGCTTTAGTATTTAAGTCTTGACTAAATAAAATAAGATAAATACTAATATACTAAGATTGCAGATGTCTGGAGGAAATTCAATTCCGTATTACGATCCTAATCGTCCTATTAAGAAAGAATCCTTGGAATACCATCCATTGGGTTCACAACAGAATCCTATTTGTTCGCCTTATTATATTGACGACACATTTGTTGTATTTCCTAATTCTCCCAAATGCCACCCACAATCCCAAAACTCTTCCGGCCAATGGATGGATACTGGATCAGACTTTAGCAATTGGAATACTGTTGTCCCATCTATACAAGGAATGAGGCACAATCCGGTCAAATCCAATCATCTGAAGAAGGTCCTTCAAAAGACTCCTATTATTAAACTGCTTCTGAAAACCCTAATGATTATCCATTCAATAACCCTGTTTCAAACAGTTATGATTATCAATCCTATAACTCTGGATCTACGGTCATGTATGATCCATATGTGTTCCCCGAACCAACATATGGTGGTTCTTACCAAGCTTATTTTCAATCACCACAGAATATCAACATGCCTATAATGATATGTTGATGGGTATTCGTGAACCTCCTCCTAAATATTGTTATAAGTATAGTATGCCTTCTTCCCATATCGAATGTTTAGATCATTCTTTACGCCAAATGGACCAAGTAACAAAGAAGAAAATCATGGACAAGGCGAGAACCAAATTTTATGGGAAACAGGTGTACAAGTATGGAAAAGATCTAAAGACCTTGGGAAAAGAGCTGATGAAAGACTGAATCCTATTGTACTTTGTTTCTTGTATTGTAATAATTTCTTATAATAATATAATTTTGTTTTATTACAGAATGGTTGAAAAAGGCAAAGGTCCTAGTTTTCTTCGAAAATTCGCTCCTGCTAATTACTTTGACCGCAAAACGAATGAAACAACTATAAAGTTTAATGAGGAGACTGAAAGTTCTACTTTCAGAAGCCTCAGAGAAATAGGAAAGGGTTTCCTATGATCCTTCTATATGCTTTCATTCTGCTCCAACTGCTGGAAGCTATAATATCACTCCTGCTTAACCACAAAATTTTTATAAAAAATGCCCCGAAATTCCTTATGAAAATAAATATGATCCTGAAGAAGAAGAGCGTGCTGATTCTAATATAACATACATTCCGTATTATGAGACAATTACTATTCCTACTCCGCATATAAATGAGAATGCATCAGGAAGTGAGAGCGAACAAATTCTGTTAAACCGAATAGCTGAATTGGAAAGAGAAAAGGCAGAAGTTGAAGCTCGGAATATCCCATTAGTTAAGGCTCTTGAAGAAAAGAATTTTAGAAATTTCTGAATAAATTTTATATACTATCCTTTGTAAAATATTTTTATCAATTAAAAGTTTTGTTTTACATCAACTCTTGTTCTTTTGATAGTATGTCTAAACAAACTGGACCTTCTTAAAATACTAGAGGCAAGAAAAGCAAGAAGTGATTGATAATGTTGCGGAAAATAACGATTCTCGAAAAGGAACTATATAAATTAATCAAAGAAGGAATCAAGGATTCGCTTCTACTAATATTTACTGAACTTGAAAGCTGACAGAATATCTGTTCAACCTTCGATTCCTTAATCTGTTCATTCCCAACAAACTCGAACAGTTACTCAATCGAAACTCGTCACTCTTGAACCAAAGGGTTCCATTTCTCATAAATCAAAAAAGATTGAAAGAGAAGAATATTGTCATAATTCTTCTGAAGATTAGAGTATGGGTAAGAATTATGGTCATATAGAAAATAAGAGGAAGGAGTTGGTTGTAACTACAAGATGTTCCAGGATTGCAAGCATTTCAATTTTTCTGGGAAAGAAGGAGGGATAGCCACGTTAAGGTGGATAGAGAAGACGGAATCCGTACTAGCAATCAACAAGTGTACAGAGGAGGACAAGGTTTTATATAGGGCTTGCAATTTTAGACACGTACACGAATACACGACACGAACCTACACGATCTTAACATATATCGTGTATGGCCTTATCGTGTTTCGTGTCCTAAACAGGTAGACACGAATCTACTCGTTAATTTTCGTGTCTAAATAGGTAAAATACATGTTTACCTGTTAAGTAAATGATAAGATTTTTTTTTAAATAAAATTTATTAAAATGTGATATTATACCTGGTAAAATACTTGTTAAGTACCTGCTAAAATACTTGTTAGTACATGTTCAGACTTGTTTCACTAAACAGGTTCTTAAACATGTGTTTCTAAACAGGTCTTATCATGTTAAACAGGTATAAACACTCTCGTGTTCGTGTTTGAGAAAAAGTACACGATAATTTATCGTGTCGTATTCGTGTATACATATTTCGTGTTCGTGTCTTATAGTGTACGTGTGTACACGATATGCCAGCCCTAGTTTTATATGCCTCTAGTATATTCAAAGATCAAGCTTTAGAATGGTGGAACAATATTGTTGCTTCCAAAGGCAGAGATGCAGCCTACGCAATGGGTTGGGGTGCCTTTAGGGCAACGGTAGAGAAAAAGTATGTTCCCCGGAATGAACGAGAACATATGAAAGGAAAATTCATGAGTTTGAGAATGATTGGAGCCAACCATCAGGAATATGCTACCAAACTCCTGGAATATTCTTGAATCGTTCCTCATCTTGCTACCCCTGAATCCAATCTAATCAAGCGATATATTTGGCGTTTGATTGGAGAGATCCGCGACATGATAAAGGTCGAAAATTGTGAAAATTTTGATGATGCCATGGATCTGGGGGCATCACTAACGACTAGCTTGATTAGAAATCAAGAAGAAGGAAAGAAGAAGAGGGAGATAGCTGGGCAACTGAGTGGATCCAAGAAATCCAACTTTACTCCTCGGAATAACAATTCATCAATTCCTGATTGTCCAAAGTGCAGAAGGAGGCACTTAGGACAATGTAGATCTGGACCTTATTTCAGCTTTCGCAAAATGTCTGGACACAAAACAGAAGATTATTATAGAAAGAAACCAATTACTTGCTTTGGATGTGGCGAAGCTGGTCACATCAAAATCAGTTGTCCGAAGCTGAAAAAGACAGATGGGACAGGTCCCAAACCTGAGAATGTAGTGAAGAAGAATGCATGAGAATTCGTTCTTAACACTCACAAAGAAACAGGTATGCCCGATGTCATCACGGGTACATTTCTTATTGATAATATTTATGCTCGAGTTTTATTTGATTCTGGTGCAAACCAAAGTTTTATAGATCATAGATTTTGTAGACTGTTAAATAAAACGCTTGCTAAATTAAACAAGAAATACGTGGTAGAGACTGCCAACGGTGACCTCGTCCAAATTTCTGAAATCCTGAACGATTGCCATATCACATTATCAGGACATGTTATACCTTCAAAACTGTTGCCAATAACTTTGGCAGGTTTTGACATTGTCTTAGGAATGGATTGGTTAGCCTCAAACTGTCACACCCCAACCGACGGCGGAATCATCGGGGCGGGACATGTAGACTGTTCATAGCACATGGTTGACTAAATTGTAATATGTTAAATCCATTTCCATTCAAACAAACATGAATCAAATTCAAAGTACATAATGAAATACAATTTGTTTTTGAATTAAGATTAACTAGGTCCAAAGCCTATGTGTAGCATGTCTTGATCAAACTCATATGAAAGCACCTGAAACATGAATAAAATAAGGTCAACTAAAAAGTTGGTGAGTATAACACAGGCTTGTATATAGGTAGCATATAATTTGTAAACCAAATCCTTTACATAACATGATAAATAAGGCATTTATGGGGAGCAGCTATTGTGTAACCAAGTACAATCAAACCTTTGTAACTAGCATGCAAAAATTGTGTTGTCGGTTTCAATCACCGCGCACCTGGGTGGGTTTGTCAGACTCAATAGATCTATCATTGAAAACCGTCGGCTTGAAAAGTTAATGATTGCACATAATCGCATACAAAAGGTTAGCACACCTAGCCCTCGGGCATAAAGCTCAAATTGCACACATGAATGTAAATAGGATTTGTACTTGTGTTGTTTGCGTAAATGTAAACATGTAAGTTGAATAGTGTTCATGTTTCGCCCCAAAAATGTAAAAGAGTAAAAGGGGCTATGTATACTCACATGATTCGAATGCGTAGCTAACACGAGATACTAGAAAGTAATGTGATCCTTGTATCGCACAACGTTAACCTAGAGTGTAATGTATATTGCATTAATAATGCACAATAGTCTACGTCCAAGTCTAAGGTTGAATTGGACAAAGTTAGTGATTGGTAATTGGAAGTATTGTATAAAACGGAAGATTTGAAATGAATTTTTTTACAACATTTTGAATAAGGTTTGAGTTTGGAATAAGTAAATAAGTAAATTAATTAATTATTGTTTATGAGAATAATGTAAGTATTAGATGTAATTAAGTATAACTAAATAAATGTTTTTGTTTAATTATAAATCAAATAAATAATTATTACCTTATTTGTCTATTTATAAAATGTAACTTAGACATTAAGATATTATTTAAGTGTAGGGTTTATAATTTAAAGGTTGAAACTTTAATATTCAACTATTTTTATTTTGAAAATTAACTTGAAATACTAATTGTTTAAAAATATAGAAATTTTAAGGATTCTGTGAACACACACGACCGTGCCTAGACAGGGCACGATCGTGCTCGGGCCACGGGCGCGACCGCGCTAGTCAGGGCGCGACTGTGTTGATCAACAGCGGACATAGCTAGACAAATCACTAGCCACGACCGTGCCTTGTACAGGCACGACCGTGTCTATGCTTCCGGGGCACGACCAAGTCTACCCAACGAGCATGACTGGGTCTGAGCAGGAGGCACGACCGCGCTGGAAGTCGGCACGACCGCGTCTCCTGAGGCACGAACGCGCTAGATGATTAGCGCGACCGTGTCTCTTTCAAAACAGAAACGAATTGATTGATCCTTATATTGATGGTGTCAGAATTTATAGGGCTTTCATTCACAAGGTCATTAAAAGTCTTTTGGTGTAGATTAATTGTGTTTAAGACATGTTTAGGACCGGATTCGATTAAACTATTTTGAATGAAAATATGGTTTCTGGTTCGAGTAGATTTTGATATTGAATGCCCAAATTAGATTAGGGCTTTGGATCTATAGAATAAATAGAAGGTTTAGAAGGTTTCAATTACCCTGAACGACGATGGATTGGTAGCGTACGGTAGAAAGGAGTTCCGGCGTGACGAATTTTGTCTCCGGCGTCTCCTGCTGCAATTCCGGCTCAACTAGTGTACTCGTGAGTTTCAGTGAGGATCGTGTGATGTTTATCGTTTGTTTACTTGAGGGAATATGGATCGAAAGGAAGAAATTTGTGGTTTCGTTTAGTTTTCTTGAGATGAATCGGTTCCAAATGATAATAGTTGTAATTGGCAGTGTAATTGTCTTTGTTAATGGATATTAAGTGGAAATCAGTTACGGGAAACCAACGATCGGGCGATTAAAGCTGCAGTTACATTTTCTCAGACATGAGGCGCGACCGTGCCAACAATAGACGCGACCGTGCCAGACGAGGCGCGACCGTGCCAACATGAGGCGCGACCGTGCCTACTTGGGTTTCTGGTTATTTACAAAATCAGCCCTTGCAACTTCAGCTTTGACAGAAATAGCTTGGTTAGGATTTAACAGAATACCTAATGGGATTACTAACTGAGTTAACTCTAGGAGGTGTTACCTTGAGTTCTAAAACTTTGAATTAAAGTATGATCGGCTAACAATTTAATGAGGCGTAGGTTTGAACAAGTATAGTGTCTAGCATTGTTTTGTTATTAAAATAAGTTAGAATAGGGTCGGAAAATCAGGAATGTTATAGTCTCCCCATGTTAAGGGAATTTCGTCCCAAATTTAACTAATGGAGGCTGCAAAAAATCAAGAAAGAGGAGGGAGTTTTGGGTTCTCGGGTAGTTTTGAGTGTTGGATTCTGGGGTGTGTAACCGTTGACATGACTTAAGCCTGATACTTTGAATATGAAGAGTGATAATAAATTTTGTTTTGAAATGAAGATTGTCGAATAAAATTTGAATTCTAAATGTGAGATGTGTTACATGGAATTGATTTGATGGGATTTCATATTTAGAGTTTGTGTAAGATATAGTCTAATATGTTCTAAATTGTTAGTGGGTAAGAGATTTCATAACCATTGGTCTGGGTCAAAACCTCACGTGACACGAACAACGCTACTTATGATAATATGATAGGACACTTATATATAGAAAGTACCATCGGCGTATCCACCATGCCCTTGTCATATTACATCAGTTTCGTTGTTACATATCATGATAAGTTTTAGGTCATAACACACGACAAAATTTCACTATAGTTTCCATGCGCTGATTTTTATAATTCCGTGTGCACCCGTACTTATTTAAATCATCGTATGGTCCGTATAGATTGTTTCGTTGTGTGCGGGTAAGGGGGCATAATTTCACTATGATCACGTCTATTGTTTACACATAAAAAGTCGTTAACAAGTAACTATGTCCCTAATCAGGTCAGTTCGCAACTAAAGAGTAGTAAAGTAGTAACACTTAAAGTTTCTTTGTTTGCTCATGTTTGAACAAGAATACGTCAAACCCCGAGTCGTTTCAATGTATTATGGTCTTCAACTTTGGTGTATAAAGTGCATGACCATGTCTTGTGTAGAATGTAATCAATCCATTGCAATAATTGTAAGCAAATTTTTTGTTTCGAGTATATAGTAAGCACACAAGTCTCATGTATGATCTAGTGTCACGTAGCTCGTAATCAAATAAGTCTCATATATAGCGTAAATAATTAAGCGTCTTGTATTTTGTAAGTCAATGAACTCTGATGTGTAATGTAAACAACATAGTATTTTGTGTATAGTAGGAAATGAATTTCATGTAGAGTATTGGCAACTTAGCATCATGTATATTGTACAATGTGCACATCTTAGTGTAATGTACTTCGTAACCAAATAAGTTTCATGTATAGTGTGGTCAATCTAGAATTATGTATCAATGAAGCAATCCTTATGTATCGTGTATCATGTGCTCAATCCAGTAGCATGTGTATTGCAAATAAACGTGTTTCGTGCATTACGTAATCAATCGAGTAAGTTGTGATTTGTAGGCAACTAGTTTCATGTATCATGTAATTTGTGTAGCATTGGATATATTGAGAATATTTGAGTTTCATGTACCATGTGGTTGCGTTGGATATATTATGAACGTGTATACGTAAGTATTGAACTTCGCGTGCGATGTATATTAACGGGTTTCGCATGTGTTCTAGTGTTGCGGACAAACGTGTTGTTTGGCGTTCTTGCATAATGTGGTAGTTGGGTTCGAATACTCAAATCTCGTTGAGGTTGGTGGGAAAGGTTAACGTCTATGCGGTATGGATCGTCTCTTGAAGCGACAAGTGAAAAGTAATGAGGAAGTTCTGAAAACGTTCGGGGGAAATGTGTTTACAAATACGGATCTTTGTTTGAAATTTGAAAGTGGTAAATTATTCTTGATTGTAGATATATAAAGTAGTAAAATCATTGAATCGCATATTTTAAATGAATATGCAATTTATGAGAAAATATTTTTAATTTAAAATTTCAACTTTTGGCTAAACAAGTAGTAGCATATTAATTTAGCCAAAGTTTAGAATTATTTACTTTAATGAATAAAAATCATAATTATTTATCAGTTTTAAAAAAAAATATTTTTATAAAATTGATTGCATTACTTTCCTTATTAGGTGAAAAAGTTTTATGGAAAATTTATGTTTTTGATATTATCAAAAAAAGAATTTCAATAAACATTTTGTTAAACAAGATAGCAATGTTTTGTTTAAATCACAAAATAGGATGATTTATTTATGAAAGAGATTGTTGGTAATGTACTAAATCATGTTGAATGAAAGAAGTGATATTTGAGAAAGTTTGATGAAAATATAACATGTGTAATTTACGCTCCACGGGTCAAATCAATGAACAATAATTGTAGAGTTGAAATATATGGAATTGACTAGATGCTGAAATGTTAAACATTACTCAAAACATAAGGAAATGGTTCTCAAATCGAAAATTTAAAGGCAATCAGTAGAAGCTTCTTCTAACGTCTCTGGTAGTTTTCCACTAGGAAGAAGATAATCGCCAAGATGAGCACCGCTATGGTCACTCAAGTAGTAGATCTGGCTTCAGCCCTGGCGGTCTCCGTGCGGTGTTCTTGTACTTCCTTTTCGAGGATGGAGAGTAACTCCTTTTGGTACCCTAATTGGTTTGCTAGGCTATCCATTCTTTGTTTTTGCAAGTCGTGTAATACTCCTTGCTTTATCATTTGCCTCTCAAATTCTGAGGTTCTTACATATTGAGGGAAGTCATTGGTTGGAATTCCCATAACACCAGTGGGTGCCATGGTATGCTTTACCCAAGGGTTAGGATGGTACGGATCGGGCATTAGATATGGGTCTCTTAGTGGGGGTGGTAATTGATTGTGGAGGCGAGGTGTTTGATACGGGTTTCTGGGTGCGGGCGATCCAGATGTTCGAAGTCTCGGGCCGGTGTTCCTAATCCAGTCCGCCCTTACATCAAACCTTGGCCTAGCAGTTGGGGGTGTTGGTGACCGATACACGGGTGTCTCAGTGTCTTCTTCCCAATCAGATTCTGTTTCGGGATGGTATACCGGGGAGGTAGGAGAGTAGGAGTCCATGCTTAGCAGGAAAACAATGGAAAGGTTGTAAGCTATAATAAAATACTGAGTGTCAAATGTAGGACTTCTCATAGGTTTAGACTTTGACTAGTCATAACGCCGAACCTTCACAATGGTATTTTAGAAATACACTTGACCTATAAGCAATGCATTCCTGAAGAGAATTCCTAGGAAAGAGGGGTGGGTCACTAGGACACACTTAAGTACCCTATCTTTCCTTAGCCAGAATCCCTCATGAGCCTACACACTCTTCCAGCCATCATGTATTAATAACACTATTGTTGGGCTCATGGTCATGATGAGAATTGTTGTGAACTGGGCCTTGTGGCCCGAAAGTAAGGTTTATGCATTTCAGTGGGCTTTTGCTTCTTGGAGGATAGATTGACTGCTTAGTTTATTATTGATGGACATTAGGCCCAATAGTTTAAAAATTTGTTGTTTAGAAGAGGTGTGGTATTATGTATGTGAGTTTAGGGGTGCATGAATAACTAAGTGTGTATGAGTGTGTGAGGAAACTTAGAATAGCACTTTTAAATAAGTTAAATAGGTAGCCATGAATAGGAGAAGAAGTGGCAGGTAATGTGACACATAGATTATTAAGTATTGTATCATATGATGTAGTTATATAGTATAACATGTAAGAATATTCACTTAAAAATAATCATATAGCATGTAGATAGTAATGAGTGTAAGTACAAAAGTTATCAAGTAGTGTGACACATAAGTCATTATGTATTGTATCACGTAGTGTAAATACTTATGATAGCATGTAAAAATATTTACACAAGAACTAATAATGTAACATGTAGTAGCATGGGATTGTATGGGTGTCCTAAAGTTATAGTCTAGGTCAAGAGTGTCTAATAACCTAATTCCCAATAACCAAGGCTCTGATACCAATCTGTCACACCCCAACCGACGGCGGAATCATCGGGGCGGGACATGTAGATTGTTCATAGCACATGGTTGACTAAATTGTAATATGTTAAATCCATTTCCATTCAAACAAACATGAATCAAATTCAAAGTACATAATGAAATACAATTTGTTTTTGAATTAAGATTAACTAGGTCCAAAGCCTATGTGTAGCATGTCTTGATCAAACTCATATGAAAAGCACCTGAAACATGAATAAAATAAGGTTAACTAAAAAGTTGGTGAGTATAACACAAGTTTGTATATAGGTAGCATATAATTTGTAAACCAAATCCTTTACATAACATGATAAATAAGGCATTTATGGGGAACAACTATTGTGTAACCAAGTACAATCAAACCTTTGTAACTAGCATGCAAAAATTGTGTTGTCGGTTTCAATCACCGCGCACCTGGGTGGGTTTGTCAGACTCAATAGATCTATCATTGAAAACCGTCGGTTTGAAAAGTTAATGATTGCACATAATCGCATAGAAAAGGTTAGCACACCTAGCCCTCGGGCATAAAGCTCAAATTGCACACATGAATGTAAATAGGATTTGTACTTGTGTTGTTTGCGTAAATGTAAATATGTAAGTTGAATAGTTTTCATGTTTCACCCCAAAAATGTAAAAGAGTAAAAGGGGCTATGTATACTCACATGATTCGAAGGCGTAGCTAACACGAGATACTAGAAAGTAATGTGATCCTTGTATCACACAACGTTAACCTAGAGTGTAATGTATATTGCATTAATAATGCACAATAGTCTACGTCTAAGTCTAAGGTTGAATTGGACAAAGTTAGTGATTGGTACTTGGAAGTATTGTATAAAACGAAAGATTTGAAATGAATTTTTTTACAACATTTTGAATAAGGTTTGAGTTTGGAATAATTAAATAAGTAAATTAATTAATTATTGTTTATGAGAATAATGTAAGTATTAGATGTAATTAAGTATAACTAAATAAAAGTTTTTGTTTAATTATAAATCAAATAAATAATTATTACCTTATTTGTCTATTTATAAAATGTAACTTAGACATTAAGATATTATTTAAGTGTAGGGTTTATAATTTAAAGGTTGAAACTTTAATATTCAACTATTTTTATTTTGAAAATTAACTTGAAATACTAATTGTTTAAAAATATAGAAATTTTAAGGATTCTGTGAACACACACGACCGTGCCTAGACAGGGCACGATCGTGCTCGGGCCACGGGCGCGACCGCCCTAGTCAGGGTGCGACTGTGTTGATCAACAGAGGACATAGCTAGACAAATCACTAGGCACGACTGTGCCTTGTACAGGCATGACCGTGTCTATGCTTCCGGGGCACGACCAAGTCTACCCAACGAGCATGACTGGGTCTGAGCAGGAGGCACGACCGCGTCTCCCGAGGCACGAACGCGCTAGATGATTAGCGCGACCGTGTCTCTTTCAAAACAGAAACGAATTGATTGATCCTTATATTGATGGTGTTAGAATTGATAGGGCTTTCATTCACAAGGTCATTAAAAGTCTTTTGGTGTAGATTAATTGTGTTTAAGACATGTTTAGGACCGGATTCGATTAAACTATTTTGAATGAAAATATGGTTTCTGGTTCGAGTGGATTTTGATATTGAATGCCCAAATTAGATTAGGGCTTTGGATCTATAGAATAAATAGACGGTTTAGAAGGTTTCAATTACCCTGAACGACGATGGATTGGAAGCTTACGGTAGAAAGGAGTTCCGGCGTGACGAATTTTGTCTCCGGCGTCTCCTGCTGCAATTCCGGCTCAACTAGTGTACTCGTGAGTTTCAGTGAGGATCGTGTGATGTTTATCGTTTTTTTACTTGAGGGAATATGGATCTAAAGGAAGAAATTTGTGGTTTCGTTTAGTTTTCTTGAGATGAATCGGTTCCAAATGATAATGGTTGTAATTGGCAGTGTAATTGTCTTTGTTAATGGATATTAAGTGGAAATCAGTTACGGGAAACCAACGATCGGGCGATTAAAGCTGCAGTTACGTTTTCTCAGACATGAGGCACGACCGTGCCCACAATAGACGCGACCGTGCCAGACGAGGCGCGACCGTGCCAACATGAGGCGCGACCGTGCCTACTTGGGTTTCTGGTTATTTACAAAATCAGCCCTTGTAACTTCAGCTTTGACAGAAATAGCTTGGTTAGGATTTAACAGAACACCTAACGGGATTACTAACTGAGTTAACTCTAGGAGGTGTTACCATGTGATTTGAGTTCTAAAAATTTGAATTAAAGTATGATCGGCTAACAATTTAATGAGGCGTAGGTTTGAACAAGTATAGGGTCTAGCATTGTATTGTTATTAAAATAAGTAAGAATAGGGTTGGAAAATTAGGAATGTTACACAAACCAAGCCCGTATCCTGTGTGATAAAAAGGCAATAGTACTTCGTTTGCCAAAAGGCAACATTCTTATAATTAACGACGATATATTATCCAACTCCATTGGAATAATTTATGTGTTGAAAGCCACCAAGTACTTACGAAAAGGATGCTTAGCATACCTTGTTTCTGTAACTACTGACACTAAAACAAGGATTGAAGATGTGCCGGTTGTGGCTGAATTCCCTAATGTCTTTCCTGATGAACTGCCCAGAATTCCACCTGAAAGAGAAGTAGAGTTCAGAATTAATCTTGTACCTAGTACGGCACCTATTACAAAAGCCGCGTACATATTAGCTCCAAATGAAATGGCAGAATTAAAGAAGCAATTGGATGAATTACTGGAGAAAGGGTTTATAAGAGCAAGCTCATCTCCTTGGGGAGCTCCAGTCCTATTTGTCAAAAAGAAAGATTGTTTGATGCGTATGTGTATCAATTATCATGAACTTAACAAAGTTACGATAAATAATCGTTATCCACTTCCCCGAATCGATGATCTTTTTGATCAACTTCAAGGAGCTCGCTGTTTCTCCAAAATTGATCTTCGATCTAGCTATCATCAATTGAAAGTCCAGGAAGAGGATATTCCTAAAACTGCTTTTAGAACTCGATACGATCATTATGAGTTCACGATAATGCCGTTTGGACTTACTAATGCTCCAGCAGTATTCATGGATATGACTAAACGAGTCTGCAAACCCTACTTGGACAAATTCATTATTGTATTCATTGACGATATCCTTATCTATTCCAAAAGAAAGGAAGATCATGCCAATCACTTGAAAATCTTACTTGAAATCTTGAGAACAGAAAAGCTATACGCTAAGTTCTCAAAATGTGAATTCTGACTGTCCGAAGTTCAATTCCTCGGATATGTGATCAATGCCAGTGGAATTCAAGTAGACCCTGTTAAGATTGAAGCTATATCCAAATGGGAAGGTCGTAGTTTCCTCGGTCTAGTTGGTTATTATCGGAGATTTATTCAAGATTTCTCTCATACAGATGTACCATTAACTTCTCTGACACGCAAGTCAGTCAAGTATGAATGGGGTCGTAAACAATTTGAAGCTTTCAAAAACTTGAAACAGAAACTGACCCAAGCTCCCATACTGGCTTTGCCAGATGGAAATGAAGGCTTCTCAGTATACTGTGATGCTTCACACACACGCTTTGGTTGTGTGTTAATGCAAGGAAGCAAGGTTATTGCTTTCTAAAGCTTTCGAAAACTTGAAATAGAAACTGACTCAAGCTCTTATACTAGCTTTGCCAGATGGAAATGAAGGCTTCTCAGTATACTGTGATGCTTCACACACAGGCTTTGGTTATGTGTTAATGCAAGGAAGCAAGGTTATTGCTTATGCTTCTCGTCAATTGAAACCTCATGAAAAGATTATAAGACTCATGATTTAGAACTCGGTGCCATAATATTCGCACTAAAATTATGGAGGCACTATCTATACGGATTCAAATTCACTGTCTTCATTGATCATAAAAGCCCAAAGTACATATTTAGTCAGAAAGAACTGAATATGAGGCAACGACGTTGGATGGAAGTCCTAAATGATTTCGATTATGAAATCTGTTATCATGAAGGAAAAGACAATGTTGTAGCTGATGCTCTGAGCAGAAAGGAACATGAGAAACCTAAACGAGTTCGTGCTTTGAGACTCGATCTCTAAATAGATCTTATCAATCGTATTAAGGAATCTCATAAACTTGCTTTGCAAGAACCCAACCTTGAAAAAGAAGGATTGGGAGGCATGATTGATCAGTTGATCAAAAGAGACGATGTAATTCTCAAAATGAATAAGAGAATCTGAGTCCCTATCTATGGGAATACTCATGAATAAATTCTTGAGGAAGCTAATAAATCTAAATATATGATGCATCCTGGAAGCGATAAGATGTATAAAAACCTAAAAGCCAATTACTGGTGGATAGGAATGAAAAAGCATATCGCTATCTATGTTGCAAAGTGATTGACCTGTTCTCAAGTTAAGGCTGAACATGAGAAGCCATTTGGATTGTTACAGCAACTTGAAATTCCAGTATGGAAATGGGAAATGATAACCATGGATTTTATTAGTAAACTTCCCCAAACGAGTCGAGGAAATGATACTATCTGGGTTATCATTGACATACTTACTAAATCTGCTCATTTTCTTCCTATGAAAGAAACGTTCAGTATGGATAAGCTGGCACAATTATACGTTAATGAAATCGTATCATTACACGGTGTGCCATTATCTACCGTGTCAGATAGAGATAGTAGATTGACTTCTCGATTCTGGCAAAGTTTCCAAAAAGCTCTTGGTACTAAACTGAATCATAGCACTGTCTACCATCCTCAAACTGACGGGCAAAGTGAAAGAACAATTTAAACCATGAAGATAAGTTAAGGGCTTGTGTCATTAATCTTGGAGGAAGTTGGGATGACCACTTACCTCTAATAAAATTCTCCTATAACAATAGCTATCATACGAGTATACATGCCGCTCCTTTATGAAGCCATATATGGTCGTAAATGTCGAACTCCAATCTGTTGGTCTGAAATAGGAGAAAATAAGTTGTCTGGACATGAAATAGTCTTAGAAACAACTGAAAAAGTGATCCAGATAAAAGATAGATTAAAAGCGACTCGTGATCGTCAAAAGAATGCTGATAAGAGAAGAAAGTCGTTAGAATTCAACGTCGGTGACAACGTTCTAAGTTTCACCATGGAAAGGCCTTGTAAGATTTGGAAAGAAAGGGAAATTAAGTCCTAGACTCGTAGGAGCATTCAAAATTTTGAAAAGAGTTTGGCCCGTGGCCTATCAACTCGAATTACCAGATCAAATGAATGGGGTACACGATGTATTCCATGTGTCAAATTTGCGCAAATGTTTGGTAGATGAATCTCTGGTAATGCCCCTACAAGATGTAGAGGTGGATGAAAAATTAAGATTTGTGAAACAACGTTTGCAAATCGAGGATAGGCAGGAAAGGAGGTTGAAAAGAAAGATGTTAATAATTGTAAAAGTGAAATGGAACTCCAGACGTGGACCTGAGTACACATGGGAACTGGAGTCCGAAATGAGAAAGAAATATCCACACCTGTTTGAATAAACTCGAGGACGAGTTTTAAACAAGGTGGGGAGGATGTAACACCTGCCACAAAAATGTCCAAGATTTGACAAAAAGGTAAACCCTAGGGACTATAAGTGTAATTGTACAAAAGTCTAGGGTTAAAAGTGAATATTTGGGAATTTATATCCTTAGCGGACCGCTAAGGTCAAACCTACCGGTCCGCTACGGGTGAAAGAATCCAGGTAGAGGTCCGCTAAGGAACCCCACCCTTTGTCTTTGGGTGGAGGACCGCCACCATAAGTGGTAACGGTCCGCTAAGTGACCACTAAGCAATGAATCCGGGTAAGCCATGTGTATAGTGACTAATGCTCACAAATCTTGACACGCGTACTCGTGGCGAACCGCCACGCCAGGTGGTAACGGTCCGCCAGCCGCAAAACTCTCAATTCGCCTACGTATCGGTCTGCTACGGGTAGGATTTACAACCTATAAATAGATGGACGAATTCAGCTTCATTCCTCACTTCAACTTTGATCTTCACTTAATATTTGTGTTCCAGAACCCCTCTAGCCGACTCCCGACATTCCTGGTTCAATTCCCGCTCATTCTAGTGCCTGGTTAAGGAAGAAACGCTTGTAGAAAGGTCGGAACGCTAGAGAAACGAAACTAGGAAGCTAGCTTATAGGCTTTAAACTCTAGAGGCTCATTCCTACTACAAAGGTGAATAGTTTATCTCTTTCAAAACTTGTGTCAAATATTTTATTTACGAAAAAGGCCAAATAAAGGTTAATGAAGTAATGCTCAACGTTCTTCTACGTGTAAGCATTCAGGCCATAGGTATACGTAAAACTTGCAAGGGATACATGGGTCTCGGGTGAAATTCTCGGATTGCGGCTGGTACTTCCCTTTATAACAAATAAGGAGACACGGAGTCCCCATTGTTATAAAGACATACTACCAGTGTATACTGTGGTGCGATTGAACAAGACAAGTCTGCTGAGTGTGTAGATTGAACATGAAGTTGTGATTATGAAATTAATACTTGTTTGTGCCAAATGATTTTAATGTCAAGATATTGTATTCACCAGCGTTCACGCTGACGTTTTATTTTCAAAATGTTTTCCAGGTAATGAATAAAATATGATGAGAAAGGAAAACGGGCAGACATGAGATCTGACCGAGGAAAAGAAAGGATGGAATGCACATAGGATTCTCAGGCCTCGTGTAAAAGGGAAATCCTAAAGAAATGAGATAGGACCAGGGAATTGATCAACCCTGTGTTGTACTATTTCCAGTGGCTTGTGATGTATTTGATTTCAAACTCTATTTTGTAATCAAAGATGAAAAGGTATTGAAACCCTATATTTATAAATTAAATACAAGGCTTTTGTTTTCCAAACTGAGTTTTGATATTTACAAATACAACCCTTGAGGTTAAAGAATGACGAAAAGATCCTTTTGAAAAGACTTCCGCTGTATTTTATAAAAACTCTGAAATCAAAGAACAAAGATACCAATCGGGCTCGCACACGTCCAGGGGGTGCCTGAGGCGGGGTGTGACATGTGTTGTCTTGAAACATTAGTACGACCCGTATGGGGTATGAAGTGCGACTAGGTAAACTCTATGAGAGTATGTGATGACATGTGGTAGGGGCTACCATTATAATGAATAAAAGGTAGAGTCCAGGAGTTTGTTTGTCTATAAAATGACAAGCTCGTATTGTATAACAAGTAGATTTCCTCAGGTCAAGGTAGTTATGTGTATACTTTGTAGAGAGACAAGATGTTATACCTATACATACTTCGAACGTGATAGGTTTTGTTATTATGACCTGGCGATGTGTGTCCTGGTAGAGCTCGCTTAGTCGTTCATAGGACAAGTAGCTAGCGCGATCGATGCATAGTATTTCTATCTTGACGTTTTCTCGACGTTAATATATAGAGGTGAAGCAAAGAGTTTTAATATTTTCTAGATGATCGGTGGGGTGCTCTTATGAGATGCTTATATCTCAGGAATTCGGAGCACGAAGCCAATGGGTGGAGCTGTGAAAGTTGATGAGAGCGTTACGTGGACGCTTGATCAGAGATAGTTACGACGAGATCAAGATGATGACACTAGAGACTTCGACACGAAGCGGACGAAGTGACAATAGGGACTCCTTGGAATATGTCCATACGAAGAGTTTTTTTAATGAAGGATACAAGAGGGGCATGAATGTTTTCTTTGAAAGAGACAAGGTGTGGCTAAGGCTGGTGACAAGACGGACTGCATGTTCGCACTTGATGGCGTGGTCGGTAATCACGTGATAATGATAGAGCAACGAAGAGGAAAGTGGAGCAAAGGGAGGATAAGTGCATGATTGTATGTAAGAAACTGGGTAGGAAATACCGACGTTGGTAGACGTATGACTAGTCTAAATACGACCTACGGTGGAACCTCGGTTGAGGCTAATGTGTTCGATAGACGCTTGAGATGCGAGAAGATTTTGGAGAAAAATATCGGGAGCCGATGATAATGACTTAGTTTGAGTAATATGTGCTTGTTGATGAAGTGTGTTGAACGCATGATAACGATGTAAAGGAGTGTCCTGGGAGAGACACGTTGTGACTATAGAGACGAGAAGAGCTTTATGCAAGCTCGTAGAGATTATTAAAGGAGGACAAGGGAAGTACCTTAATGAACAAGGCAGTGGTGCCTGAATTTCGAGGAATCATCGCTGGATGGCGATTATAGTGCAAGATAAGAAAGACGACGAATGATCCTAGTTATGAAAAGCAAGTAACCTTACTTGGGGATGACCATCGGAATTATGAGATCATCATGGTTATGGAAAGGAGTGAAGTCTGGTGTGTGGTGAGCGGATTAGGAAGATAGGATGAGTAAGCGGGCAATTAACGAATGGATGTGTAGGCAAGACTTATAAGTCCAAAAGTTGAGAACTGAAAATGGAGAAAACTTTGAACGCCATGGTTAGTGGCCGTGTTATAAAGTAACATAACACCCCAATTTTCTAAAGAATACAAGTGAAAGGACTAAAATATTCATTTGGTAAAACCCTAGGGGTTAAAGTGACATTAAGATAAAGTATGAGGAGTTTAAATGTTATTAAATCGAAGTTTAAGGATTAAAGGTAAAAATTTGTAAAAGAAGGCAGATGTCGGACCGACATCTCAGGGGATAGCGGTCCGCTATGTAGGGAGCAAGGAATCACGCAGGTTGAAATCTGACACGTGGAAGACTGATAGCGGACCGACATAGGATCCATTGCGGTTCGCTAGCTGCAATTCATTCATAGCAGACCGACATGGAAATAGATACCGGTCCGTTATGTGGTTAAGCAAATTACACCGCCACACTAGATGTCGGACCGACATGGCAAGGGATAACGGTCCGACATAGACCCGTCGAAAGACCTATAAATAGTTGGACCTTGGGATCGATTTTAGAACATCCCAACCACCTCACAAAACACACACTTAACCTCGATTAGCGTGCCCTAAGCCCCTGTTCGCGTAGGGAAGTCCGGTTTCCAGCTTTTCGGTCCTATTATGCAGGAGATAGTGTTGAGGTAAGGTTTTGACTATTTCCTAATGACTTGGTTATTTCCATTAAGACAGGAACTTACGATTAAGCAATGTTATAATGATTTAGGACTCAATCCAAGTTGTTGTACTGACGACATTAGCACGTAAAGATTATTTAAAAGGAAGGAAGTTAAAGGTGAGTTCTATGATGCCTATTTTTAATGTTTTTAAATATTTTGGGCATGATGCACATATTATGAATGTTTTAGATACTGTATCAATAGCAAGAAACGTTTCATAAAAACAAAAGGTAACCTTCCGACCAGTATGTAGTTGTCTGACAAACGGAATGTTCTGTCTAAGGAAAGAATGGTGTATAAATCCCTCCTGGACCCGTCTTTCCTTCCTGGGAACATATCTGTTGGAGGTACTACTCTGGGAAGATAACCACCTTGTTTTTGAGAAAAGAAAGAATGATGATTCTATGAAATGTTTTAAGACTTGTCTTGGTTTACCAAGGTAAGTGATAATGAAAGGATGTCATTGGTAGTGGCTGTATTGACATGAAAGGTTTTGACCACTTTGGTCTGTAATTGAATGTTTTGCCATGTATGGTCAAATCCCACATAATATCTTGCAACTTATGAGCAGTGATTGCTATATCTCCGAAGGGGACGAATTGAATGCGGACCGTTATATTCCTTTGTGGGGTGTAACGGGGGAATAGCCTTTAAATAAAGGGAATGGTAAGTGGTGACGGCCACTTGAGAGGTTTACGAACCTCGATAAAGATATAAGTTGTACAAGATTAATGTTATGTTTGGGGATAAAACCGATATGGAATGGAAAGGTAATATGTTAAAGATATTTTTTAAAACCTAGAACTCACCAGCGTAAGCTAACCCGTGTTTAAGCTTGTGTGTCAGGTAAGAGTATGGTCTCAAGTAGTAAAGGCAAGGAGGCATCATGAGCAGGCTATCTGGCATCCAAAATTAGAGACTTGCATTAGTATTATATTGTAATTTCCTTGAGAATGTAATAAGACAAGTTTATAAATAAGTAAATGATGTTTTAAAAGTCTTCTGCTGTGTATATTTATCTGATTTCTATATGTTCATGAGTAAACCCAGCAAGTGACCGACATCTTGGGTGATCCGGGATGTGAGCGTCACAAGTTGGTATCAGAGCTATAGTTTAAGAGATTTAGATACTTGCCCAAGTATCTAGACATAAACTAGGGTTAGTGTAAGGTCCGGATTCATGAGGATCTTCAATCCATGATTTCAACAGCGTGTTGAACCTGGCGGAAACAGACTCTGTAACATCCCAAAACAGGTAATAAATAAATAATGGCACAATCGAAATTATAATTTTCAAATGACGAAAGAAAAATGGATGGGCTTGGGCTCGGCTCCAACGGGCCAAAGGAAGCCCAAGTATATAAGGGCAAGGGCTGCACAAACTTCTCATTTTCCACCAATATCAAGTTCTAGAGAGAGAGAAGAGAGCTCGGGTCTAGAGAGAGAAAGTGACGGATCAACTCGGGAATTCAGGAGAACATTACTGCTGTGCTCGTGACCATCACCGCCGAATCAGAAATCCAATCCAAGTAAGCGTTCGATCATAATCTAAGTTTTTATTATGACTTTTTAGGATTTTCGGGTTTTGGCTAAAAAGGTAACGATTTTGCGGATGAAACTTGAAAATGAACTTAGGTTTAGCATCTATAATGAAAACCGAACGTTTTGATCTAAGAAAAATGAGATATTGACTCGATCAGACACGCATGCAAAACTTCGGATTTTTTTGGGGAAGATGATCTGTGCAGACCTATCGAAACTACTTAGTTTCGATATGTGTAGAACCATCGAAACTACATAGTTTTGATATGTACAGACCCATCTAAACTACCCAGTTTCGATACGTGCAACCTATCGAAACTACCATAGTTTCGATATGAGCCCACGATCCGAAGCTAAGATTACACCTAAGTTACTTATCGAAACTACCAAGTTTCGGCAGAAGCAACCTATCGAAACTACCAAGTTTCGACAGAAGCAACCTATTGAAACTACCAAGTTTCGACAGAAGCAGCCTATAGAAACTACCAAGTTTCGACAGAAGCAGCCAATCGAAACTACCAAGTTTCGACATAAGCAACCTATCGAAACTACCAAGTTTCGACAGAAGAAACCTATCAAAACTACCAAATTTCGATAAAGCAAATCCATCGAAACTACTAAGTTCAAGCATAGTAATGTCTAATGTCATCTAGGAGCACTACCTTACGAGTATGACTTTATTATACAGATCGTGAGTGACATTAGTGACGCTCAGTAGCCAGCTTAGTGTATTTCAGAAACTACTCATCAGGTGAGTTCTATGTGCCCCCTTCTATGTTATGTGCAAATCATTTTAAATGTTTTGGGGCTGAAGTGTATACACTAAATGATTAAATGTTATAAATGTCAATGTGATCATACGTATATATATAAATACTTATATATGAAAATGAATTATGAATAAAGAAAGAAGCGTATGATTTTAAAGAATGAATGAAAGAAGGACATAACGTAAAAGAATGAAATCTTGCTTTATATTACATATATATTGCATGTAATGAATGAATGTAAACGTTATAAACCCTTCTATGACAACGGCTACATCGGTAGACGGACGACCATGTGACTATTTTGCAACCGGGACAAAAACGTTCCTTCGCAAGCTAGGACGTATGAAAAGGTATTAATGGACGGTCGAAGCAAATGCCTTAACTAAAGAAGAACGGTTGCACACATAATGGTCGTGTGGGAAACGGATGCCCTAGGGCAGACGGACAAAATGACGGACTACGACGGTAGGACGGTTTAAGAGCGGACGGACAAAGGTTGCCGAACGGATTAATGAATGACGAACGGTTTTCTAGAGCTGGACGGTAATGAAATGGGCTACGACGGTAGTTCTGACAGCGATGTCTTCGTGACATTCGCGACAAGTATGACGGGTTGATCTCCCTTAAGATTATGGCCAATATGTGTTCTCTCAAAGAAAGTATGTATGTACATATGTATGTACCCTCAATGAATGTTATGTGAGAACAGTAAAGTAAAGAATATTTAAAAGTATGAATATATATACACATTATATTCATGATAAGGTAAATATTATGTATGATTGTCTTTAAACTAGAACTCACCAGCATTAGTTGACTTTTAGTATACATTTCAGGTAAAGGAAGAAAAGGTCATGCGATGGCGTGAAGGTTACCCGACACAAGACTGACATCCCACTTTAATATATGTGTTAAGACTTCCGCTGTCAAGTTATGTTATATTATATAATTGAATGACGAATGATATGTAATTGAATGATGAATGTTTTTAATTTAAGTTCAGTATTCATGACTATGTTTATGAGTAAATCCAACAAGTGAGGTTACCCGGAAAGGGGCCTTACAAGTTGGTATCAGAGCAATAGTTTGAGAGATTCAGACATCCCTAAATGTCTGGACTCAAACTGATTATGGGACCAACGCACGGATGTCAGTCATGGGTAACCAACGCCAATAAGTAAGTACAGTAAGTAAGTACTAAGGTTAATACACTTGGATAAGAACAGATACTCAAACCTAGAACCAATAGATGTCAATGTCATGACCAATTTGAAGAGTTTGGAACCCGAAAAGCAATGTAAATTTCTAATCACAAACCGGTCACTGTAATTAAAAATTTACCTTGTTCGTACTGTTCCAAGACTATGATCTGAGAGAATGACATTGATGTATTCCCTTTATGACTATCAGGAAAACTAGGAACTATGGCCGGAGGAGGAAGAACTGGACGCCGAGGCGGTTGCACTGTCCGAGTGGGTAGACCTCCATTGAATCAAAGAAGTGAAGAGGAAGAGAGTGTGCACGCAGAACACACTGAGAGTGTGCACGAAACTAATGTGACCCCAACTGGGGACGGCAATCAAGGGCCTATACAGTTGGAACCCGAGGTTAGGGATGCTATTGCCCGCGAGGTTGTACTTACTCTGAAGAACATATTGCCTGACCTATTATTTGAGGCACTAAAGAAAAGCAAAGAAGAGGATGAAGGGAACAATGAAGAGAAAATTTATGACAGTGACGGGGATGAAGTAAAAGTGGCATCAAGCAATCGTGGGTGTACTTACAAAGGTTTCAAGGACGGAGACCCACCTAAGTTTGATGGAACCAAGGATTCGGTGGCTACTTTCGAATGGATTGAGAGGATGAACTTTGTAATCAACATCAGCGAGTGCCGACCGGACCAGGCGGTTAAATATGTTGCTCATTCTTTCACCAATGAAGCACTAGGTTGGTGGAGAAACATTCAAAGAACAAAGTCGCCAAATGCTATTGCCAGAATGACATGGGAAGACCTGAAGAAGCTCGTAATCCAAAAGTTCTGCCCACAGAATGAGATTGATCGTGTGGAGAACGAGTTCCTAAACTTTAAGGCTGGCAACAAGACTCATCGCCAATATACTTCAAGATTCAACGAGCTGGCCCAACTGGTACCACACTTGGTGGAAACCGAAGAACGTATGATTAAATACTATGTCAAGGGTCTGCCGCAAAGGGTCCGTGTTCATGTAAAAGCCAACCTACCCTCGACCTTCGACTCGGTAGTCAACCTGTCTGGAATCGTCTAAGACGATTATGCCAATGAAGACCCGGCACCTGAGACACAAAAGAGAAAGTGGGAGAACCCGTCTAGAGGCATCGGAAAAGGGAAAGAAACAGCTGAAATTAAGAAACCAAGGATGGACGGATATGAAACATTGTAGAATCAAAGACTGATGGCTACAAAATTCTATAAGTACAAATGATGCTGATCTCAGAGTTTACTGCTGACCAACAATCTGCTGCGGCAAGCTTATCTGCTGCGGATACTTGTTCTCCTGCTGAAGAACAAATCTGCTGCGGATAGCCTTATCTGCTGAAGACCAAAGTAGCTGCGGATAGGCTTATCAGCAGCATTCAACACATGTTGCTGCTGATAGGCATATCTTCAACAGCCGCGGATAGATCAATCTTGCTGCTGGTCCTCATCTTTGCTGCTGACAGCCTTGTGCCTTGAAGACAAATCGTTGCAGCTCACTATCCATACCAAGCGTCACTGACAACTTTCTGCAAAAGCAACTGCCACACTCCAAGCAGAAGGAACCTCACTGGTGCAACCAATAAAGGATAATGACGCTCTTCTCCAAGCATGCAAACAATGATGCCTAAGAAGACGTTCAAGTAAAGTTAACTAGATTAGCCTTTACGTGTAATTTAGATTAATAAACAAGATCAACGGCTTGTGTTAGATCTGATCCTTAGAATCAAGGGTCTGTCTTGATTCTAAGTTACTATATATATCTTGTAAACACTTCAAACAAAGTGTGCCTTCATAGTGCTTTTTGTGCTTTCAAAATTAGAGTTTTTCATTTGTAATCGTTTATTCACAAAAGATTAATACAAAAGTGTTCTTATCAGTATTCTTTCTGTGTACTCGATTATAATTGTGTAGTTGTTATTGTTTCCGCCAATCTCAACTAAGAACAGAACCATCTTGTAATTTCACGATCCTACAAATGGTATCATAGCTTTGACTCAGATTAAACAAACTAACACTTGTTTAATCACTTCTGGTTCTATTCTAAACTCTCTTTCCTTCAAAAAGTCACCAAGAACAAAAATGGCACAAAGCAACGGGCTTGAAGACATCCTGAAGCAGCAATATGAAAACTTCGTCTGGAAGGAAGGTGAGTCTCTAACTGTTTCATACAATAGATTTACCTATCTTCTAGGGGAGCTGCAGTTCTCAAAGGTGAAGCTAGAGAATGAAGATATTCTCAAAAGGTTCATCAGGTCTTTACCTGGCTGTTGGACACTCTACACGGTGTCCATTAAAAGAACTGAGAATCTGAAGACTTTCCAAATGACTGAGCTCTTCGGTATGCTAAAAACCTATGAGCTAGAGATGATTCAGGCAAAAGAAAGAAGCTCAAGCTACCAAACAGCCTCAACATCCACCACCACCTCCTCTGCCCTCCATTCTGAGCACTCGGGTCCTAGTTCAAGTAACTACTATCCTCCCATCATCACCCATTATGGAGAGTTCGACTGGAGTGGTCAATATGAAGAACTGCCCGTCAACAATCAAGCTCTTATGGCAGACACAACTGAGATACCGCCTCAGGTACATGAACATCTATGTTCCCAAGCCTGTATCGATAATGTTTTAGGCTACAGAAAGCATAATCAAAACCTCATAGATCAAAATGAAGAGTTTCATCAAATGAAATCTGAATTCAAAAAGGTTGAAGACAGTTACAAAGAAAAATTTAACTGCCTAAAGAAAGAGATTTCATCATTAAAACATGAACAAACCAATCTTGAAACTCAGATTGATGATCTACTGGTCAAACTAAAAGCTACCAGAGCTGAACTGACAGAACAGAAAGTTCATATTGAAAAATATGAATTTTCCTCTAAAAAGCTACAAAGACTTTTAAATATTCAAGTCCATGAGAAAGTAAAAACTGGACTCGGGTATAACACTGATCAGTACAAATCTGTTCCTCCACCTGCTGACTACATTGCCATCTACGAACCAAGTTTCGATGTTGCAAATCTTGACTCTGCAAACCGAAATCTTGATCCTTCAACGGATGAACCCTTCGTTGTAGAATGCACTACCTCATCGGAATCTGAGTCAACCTACTCAGACCATGATAAAACCAGTGCATTCCCATCTGAAGCTACTCTGAATAGAGTTAAAGTGCCTGCTGTCCTTCCAGCTATTCCAGTCCCTGTACCATTCAAACCGATCAAGATCAGCTTTCCTCCATATGAAAGAAGGCTAAACATTGAGAAGGAGCAGACATCAGGACCTACAAACCCTAAGCCTCAGTTCAAGCCAATCACAAAGAGAAAAGTAGTTGATATATGTCGTAAGCCTGAAGAAAAAGTTTCATATGTTCAAAGGACCCCAGAAGAAGCCACCTTTGAACATAACAAAGCTCATCCCTGGAACTTCAAGGATCTGTTCCAAGGAAAGAACTATATGTACTGTGAAAGGAACAAACTGGCGAAATCATGCCTTGTGTGTGGCAGATATAACCACACTGCCAGCACCTGCTTTCATTACCTGGAATATCAAAGACATTCAAAGCAGCATGCCTTCGAAAAGACTAACAAAAATAAGAAGGTAAGAAGCTACGAAGACAAAGCAACAAAGTTCAAAAAGTCTCTATCTCCCTCAAAGGTGAAGCTGCCTAGATCTCAACAAACTTGCATCATTTGTGGTGAATCAGACCACTTTGCTGCAAACTGTAAGTTTAACCCTTTCAACCAGATCCTTCATCAAGCTCCTCAAAGACAAAGGGTAAAGAAGGATCAGCATACATCGGTTGTTAGTCCAGTTAAGCCCAAGAAAACAAAGCAGAAGCTTTTAGCAGCAACCAAGTCTGCTGCTGATAAGCTAAAATCCTCCGCGGCAAAATATGCTGCTGATAAGGCAAAGACATCAGCAGCAAGAGTGTCCACTACTGATAAGGCAAAACCCAAGGCAAAGCCTACAGTAGCAAAGAATGCTGACACTTCAACAAAGCTGTCAGCAGCAGGATCTACTGTCGACAAGCCAGAAACATCAGTAGCAAAATCTGTTGCTGACAGTGTGAGGAAAACTAGAAAACCACCAACTCAACAATGGAAGGCAAAGAAACCACCAAGCATCATCATCGATTCAGTTGAATGCGTCTATCCTTTGTTGTAAATATGTATGTCCTCTGAGAGGAATCCCAGGTGCCAAGAAACCATGGGTGATGAGGATGAAGAGGCTAGGCCTAAGGCCCCATCTGGATCCAAGGATTCCACAACAGTGGATGAGGACAGACTAAAACTTCATATCTTGGAATTGACGGCCAGGGTGAATATGATAGAGGCACATCAATGCCCAACTTTTCTTACTCCATCCTTTGTATCAGTGGGCACCCAAACTGATGCTCATTTGTCCACTGATGCAACCAAAAAGGGGGAGATAGTCCCAATGGAGAAAGACTCAGACAGCTTTGACGACTGCAGGATGTATTTCAAAGTACAAGATGGCTGTTCTCGAAGCTTTTTCTTTTGGTTGAAAGGATAGTCAGAAATGTGCAAAAGCTTCAGCAACAAAGACAGTAAGAGAATTTTGGTAGCATCAGTCTAGGGGAGTTTGTAGAATCAAAGAATGATGGCTACAAAATTCTCTAAGTACAAATGCCGCTGATCTCAGAGTTTGTTGCTGACCAACAATCTGCTGCGGACAAGCTTATCTGCTGCGGATACTTGTTCTCCTGTTGAAGAACAAATCTGCTGCGGATTGCCTTATCTGCTGAAGACCAAAGTAGCTGCGGATAGGCTTATCAGCAGCATTCAACACATGTTGCTGCTGATAGGCATATCCTCAACAGCTGCGGATAGATCAATCTTGCTGCTGGTCCTCATCTTTGCTGCTGACAGCCTTGTGCCTTGAAGACAAATCGTTGCAGCTGACTATCCATACCAAGCGTCACTGACAACTTTCTGCAAAAGCAACTGACACACTCAAAGCAGAAGGAACCTCAATGGTGCAACCAATGAAACTCAACAATGCTCTTCTCCAAGCATGCAAGTAATGATGCATAAAGAAGACGCTTCAATAAAGTTAACTAGATATAGACAAAACGTGTAATAGTTAGCTAGATACAACAGATCAACGGTCTGTATTAGATCTGATCCTTAGAATCAAGGGGCTGTCTTGATTCTAAGTGAGTATAAATAATCTGTAAACACTTCATTGTAAGTGTGCTTTTTATGCTTTCGAAATTAGAGTTTTTCATTTGTGAAATTACAAGATGGTTCTGTTCTTAGTTGAGATTGGTGGAAACAATAACAACTACACAATTACAATCAAGTACACAGAAAGAATACTGATAAGAACACTTTTGTATTAATCTTTTGTGAATAAACGATTACAAATGAAAAACTCTAATTTTGAAAGCACAAAAAGCACTATGAAGGCACACTTTGTTTGAAGTGTTTACAAGATATATATAGTAACTTAGAATCAAGACAGACCCTTGATTCTAAGGATCAGATCTAACACAAGCCGTTGATCTTTTTATTAATCTAAATTACACGTAAAGACTAATCTAGTTAACTTTACTGAAACATCTTCTTAGGCATCATTGTTTGCATGCTTGGAGAAGAGCGTCATTGTCCTTTATTGGTTGCACCAGTGAGGTTCCTTCTGCTTGGAATGTGGCAGTTGCTTTTGCAGAAAGTTGTCAGTGACGCTTGGGATGGATAGTCAGCTGCAATGATTTGTCTTCAAGGCACAAGGCTGTCAGCAGCAAAGATGAGGACCAGCAGCAAGATTGATCTATCCGCAGCTGTTGACGATATGCCTATCAGCAGCAACATGTGTTGAATGCTGCTGATAAGCCTATCCGCAGCTACTTTGGTCTTCAGCAGATAAGGCTATCCGCAGCAGATTTGTTCTTCAGCAGGAGAACAAGTATCCGCAGCATATAAGCTTGTCCGCAGCAGATTGTTGGTCAGCAGCAAACTCTGAGATCAGCAACATTTGTACTTAGAGAATTTTGTAGCCATCAGTCTTTGATTCTACAAATTCCCCCTAGACTGATGCTACCAAAATTCTCTCACTGCCTTTGTTGCTGAAGCTTTTGCACATTTCTCACTATCCTTTCAACCAAAAGAAAAAGCTTCGAAAACAGCCATCTTGTACTTTGGGACCATTGGGACCATCTCCCCCTTTTTGGTTGCATCAGTGGACATATAAGCATCAGTTTGGGTGCCCACTGATACAAAGGATGGAGTAAGAAAAGTTGGGCATTGATGTGCCTCTATCATATTCACCCTGGCCGTTGATGTATTGCAAAATACATGCATTTTACTGTCAATTTCATTCCCACTTTGTGTTTGTTTTGCTTCGGTTTTCTTCTATAACTGCTTGTACTTAATATTTCTATATGTTATGGTTGTTAGGTCACAAAGGAAGCGGATATGATTGAAAACGAAGAAGAACGAGTTTCCGGTTCGTGCGAGAGGGCTTTGGATGAAAAAAGAAACTTTCTGGATTTTTACCCCTGTGGCGTAGCGCGACAGGTTTTGCAATTTCGTCGCGCTACGCGAGGAATGCAAAATGTCAGAATTTCCCTTTTTAAATGATTTTGTCAAGTCTGTGGTCCTCGCGCTACGCGAGGAAGAAGCAAGGTCCCGTCGCGCTACGCGACGGGTTGTTTTTCGCAGAAAGTGTTTTAAAAGCCAAAAATTAGAAAACCCTAAGGGGGAGGACAGAAAAGGACGATCTGGGAGCGGCTGGAGGCAACGAAAAGTGACAAAAAAGGGTGTTTTCAAGAGGAATCAAAGGCTGGGAAGGCATAGGATCGAAGAACCAAAGCATTGGATCAAAGATATCGGGTGTTCATCGTTCGATTTACCTTGATTCTTTGTTTCTCTTTGATTTCTTGTTCTTCCTTTGTTATAAACAGATTATGAATTGTATTTATATGATGTTTCTTGGCTAAACTTTTAGAACTACCTAGGTTTAGATGAATACATATGTTTGACATTAGGTTTTATTCGGTTTTGGATAATTTGCATGTGATGAACTCATGATGTAACAAACTTGGTTTGGATTATTGGATGTGTATGCGTATTTAGTATTATCAATTGAATGATTTTTCAGTCCTCGTGTGCTTTGATGAATGTCTTTCATATAATAGGTGCATGCTAGATCAATTGCCGTGTGTTTTTGATTATTGGATGGTTTGCTAGACGTAGTATTCCATAGGAATGAAATTCGTGAATTGGTAAATCTAAATATTCAACCAATCTTAATAGCTGTGAAGTGAGAGGTTGTCGGTTTGTCTAGGGTGTTAGATTGCTAGGTTAGAGGCTTTGTGAGAAGATCTTGCTAGTTTGTCTTATATCTGTGTTTACCGAATCCAATAGGAAATTCTTAGTTATCCCTTGCACTTAGGTGTATTGAGACTTTCGCGCTGTGAGGTAGATTGTCTAGCGGATACTTTGAGAGTAGACTGGATGACCTGTGAGGGGAACCCGTCCAGCCGGTGGTTTAACGGGTTTTAGGTCTCTTAGTTGACAATCCTTGAGAAGGGTCGAGGGTGACCTAGGTTTCCTTTGAGTTTAGTATTTTAAGATCCCGGTATCACATCAGTTCCATTACCGATAGAACCTTCGTCAGACACGTGTAGGATTCGGGCCTAGGTAGTGTTTTCACCCTATCTGTTTTCGTTCCGTAGTTATTCTCACGCTAGTTTGTTTGTCCTCGTCTTTTCCTTTATTTTCTCTAGTTTATTATTTTTAGTTTATTTCTCTTTTAAATAAAAGAAACCCCCCTTTTTTGTAATTAGTTATCCTGCATCTGAGTCCGTATTTCGCTGTACATACAGTGTCCGTAGGTTCGATACTCGGTCTTATCTATCTATTCTGCAAACGATCGGTACACTTGCCGTATTGTGCGCGTTAGTCTAGGTTTGTCCGTTTTATTATAAATATTAGAACTTGTAGGTTTTTACGTATAGTTCGTAGCACACCAGCCGTCAATTCCAAGATATGAAGTTTCAGTCTGTCCTCATCCACTGTTGTGGAATCCTTGGATCCAGATGGGGCCTTAGGCCTAGCCTCTTCATCCTCATCACCCATGGTTTCTTGGCACCTGGGATTCCTCTCAGAGGACATACATATTTACAACAAAGGATAGACGCATTCA
Source organism: Smallanthus sonchifolius (assembly GCA_023525975.1). Taxonomy (NCBI): domain Eukaryota; kingdom Viridiplantae; phylum Streptophyta; class Magnoliopsida; order Asterales; family Asteraceae; genus Smallanthus; species Smallanthus sonchifolius. The sequence continues at coordinate 36,038,870 of CM042045.1, forward strand.
ACTGAACCAATGATGATGCTTGGTGGTTTCTTTGCCTTCCATTGTTGAGTTGGTGGTTTTCTAGTTTTCCTCACACTGTCAGCAGCTGATTTTGCTACTGATGTTTCTGGCTTGTTGACAGTAGATCCTGCTGCTGACAGCTTTGTTGAAGTGTCAGCATTCTTTGCTACTGTAGGCTTTGCCTTGGGTTTTGCCTTATCAGTAGTGGACACTCTTGCTGCTGATGTCTTTGCCTTATCAGTAGCAGATTTTGCTGCGGATGATTTTAGCTTATCAGCAGCAGACTTGGTTGCTGCTGAAAGCTTCTGCTTTGATTTCTTGGGCTTAACTAGACTAACAACCGATGTATGCTGATCCTTCTTTACCCTTTGTCTTTGAGGAGCTTGATGAAGGATCTGGTTGAAAGGGTTAAAGTTACAGTTTGCAGCAAAGTGGTCTGATTCACCACAAATGATGCAAGTTTGTTGAGATCTAGGCAGCTTCACTTTTGAGGGAGATAGAGACTTTTTGAACTTTGTTGCTTTGTCTTCGTAGCTTCTTACCTTCTTATTTTTGTTAGTCTTTTCAAAGGCATGCTGCTTTGAATGTCCTTGATATTCCAGGTAATGAAAGCAGGTGCTGGCAGTGTGGTTATATCTGCCACACACAAAGCATGATTTTGCCAGTTTGTCTTTTGAAAGGTAGACATAGTCCTTTCTATGGAACAGATCAGTGAAGTTCCATGGATGAGCTTTGTTATGTTCAAAGGTGGATTCTTCTAGGGTCCTTTGAACATATGGAACTTTTTCTTCCGATTACGACATATATCAAATACCTTTCTCTTTGTGATTGGCTTGAACTAAGGCTTAGGGTTTGTGGGTTCTGATGTCTGTCCCTTTTCATAGTGCTTTTTGTGCCTTCATAGTGTTTTTTGTGCTTTCGAAATTTGAGTTTTTCATTTGTAATCGTTTATTCACAAAAGATTAATACAAAAGTGTTCTTATCAGTATTCTTTCTGTGTACTCGATTGTAATTATGTAGTTGTTATTGTTTCCGCCAATCTCAACTAAGAACAGAACCATCTTGTAATTTCACGATCCTACAAACATGCAAGAGATATGGAAAGCAACATCTGGGTGAGTGTCGAATCGGCACCACCGTGTGTTATAAGTGCGGGAGGCCGGGGCACTACTCCTGAGATTGTTTGAAGGACGTCAAATTTCAAGTATGTGGATTGTTTGGACATCTGACAAGGAACTGCAGGAAGGCCAGCCAATCTGGTTCAGGAAAAGAGAGGGAAAAGGAACAGCCGCAGGCTAGGACTCGGGCCTATGCCTTAACTGAGGAAGAAGCAAGGGGAAATCCTAATGTCGTGTCAGGTACGTTTCTAGTTAATGATGAACGTGCTGCTATTTTATTTGATTCTGGTGCTAGTAAAAGCTTCATATCAAATGCATTTAGTCGTAAACTGGATTGCACTATCAACAACATAGTAAAGGCCTTTAGCGTACAAACTGCCTTTGGTAAAAATTCGGCAGTATTCCAAGTAACAGAGGATTGCGTCATAGAAATAGAGGGACATAAGTTTCCTTCTAGATTGTTCCTTCTCACCTTAGGAGGATTCGATATAGTATTGGGCATGGATTGGCTAGCTGCCAACGAAGCTCAGATCATATGTAAACGTAAGAGGATACACCTCAAAGCTCCTAACGGTAATCCAATTACGGTTTATGGGGATTGGAATTGCACGATGCCGAACGTCATCTCGATGATGAAAGCCGAAAGTTACATGAGGCGTGGTTGCGAAGCTTATCTGGCGTATGTTATTGACGATAAAATGAAAACGAAAGAACTCAAGGATGTACCCGTGGTGTGAAGCTTTCCAGAAGTATTCCCTGAGAATCTACCTGGGTTGCCACCCGATCGGGAAATAGAATTTCAGATTGACTTACTGCCAGGAGTTGAGCCCGTTGCCAAAGCCCCCTACCGATTGGCGCCGTCAGAAATGAAAGAATTAATGTCTCAACTAGAGGAACTAACAGAAAAAGGATTTATTAGGCCGAGCATCTCACCGTGGGGCGCTCCGGTACTATTTGTAAAAAAGAAAGACGGCAGCATGCGCATGTGCATTGACTACCGTGAGTTGAACAAGAGAACAGTAAAGAACAAATACCCACTGCCTAGAATAGACGACCTTTTTGATCAACTGCAAGGTGCGAGTTGGTTCTCAAAGATCGATCTTAGGTCGGGTTACCATCAGTTGAAAGTAAGAGAAGAAGACGTACCAAAGACCGCGTTTCGCACGCGTTATGGGCATTATGAGTTTCTCGTGATGTCTTTCGGATTGACCAACGTACCAGCAGCGTTTATGGATTTGCTGAATAGAGTATGTCGACCCATGTTGGATCGATCAGTGATATTTTTTATAGACGACATACTGGTATATTCAAAAAGCGAGGGTGATCACCACTGTCACCTAAGGGAGGTTCTGGAGGTGCTAAAGTAGGAAAAGTTGTACGCAAAATTCTCCAAATGCGCGTTCTGGCTTAGGGAAGTCCAATTCCTAGGTCATGTAATAAACCCAAACGGCATCATGGTGGATCCTGCAAAGATCGAGACAGTAAAGGAATGGAACGTCCCAAAGACACCAACAGAGATACCAGGTTTTCTGGGATTGGAGGGCTACTATCGAAGATTCATTCAAGATTTTTCAAGAATAGCCTTGCCACTTACTAAGTTGACACGGAAGGAAGTGAAGTATGAATGGGGTCAAACCCAAAACAACGCGTTTGAGGAACTTAAGGCACGATTAATCCAAGCTCCAGTCTTAACTCTACCTGAGGGAAATGAAGATTTGGTAGTCTATTCTGACGCTTCGGGGCAGGGTTTGGGGTGCGTACTTATGCAACGAGGAAAGGTAATTGCTTACGCATCGCGGCAACTAAAGATTCACGAGGTTAACTACCCAACACATGATCTAGAGTTAGCAGCAGTAGTTTTCGCATTGAAAATATGGAGGCACTATCTGTATGGAGTCAAATGCACCATTTACTACGATCACAAAAGCCTGAAGTACTTTTTCGAGCAAAAGGAATTAAACATGAGACAAAGAAGGTGGTTAGAGCTACTGAAGGACTATGACTGTGAGATACTGTACCATCCAGGCAAGGCAAACGTGGTGGCTGACGCTTTAAGTAGAAAGGAAGAATCGACACCTATCCGGATCAAAGCGTGTCAGCTGATTATAACACCAGATTTGATGAGTGAAATAGCAAAAGCACAAGATGAAGCACTGTTAGAAAGAAATATGAAACGGGAAAGAATAGTAGGACAACAAGGGAACTTGGATGCAAATTCATATGGTGTACGAACTAGGTTTGGCCGAATGTGGATACCTAAGATTGGCGAGCTTAGAGCCAAAATATTTGATGAGGCCCATAAGTCTCGCTATTCTATCCACCCCGGGACAAACAAAATGTACCAAGACTTGAAGAAAGAATACTGGTGGCCTGGCATGAAGAATGATGTGACAGAATACGTGAGCAAGTGCCTAACGTGTTCTCTAGTTAAGGCCGAGCACCAGAAACCATGCGGTAAAATGCAACCTCTACCAATACCGGAATGGAAGTGGGAGGAGATCACGATGGACTTCATTACCAAGCTACCACGAACAGCTAAAGGCAATGATACCATTTGGGTGATCGTCGACCGCTTGACGAAAAGTGCTCACTTCTTACCAATACGTGAGACTTCTTCGTCAGAAAGACTAGCAGAAATATTTATCAAGGAAGTTGTGAGCAAACATGGTATGCCGCTATCGATTGTGTCCGACAGGGATACTAGATTCACGTCAAGGTTTTGGAAGAAATTCAATGAAGCAATGGGCACTAGACTGAACATCAACACCGCTTACCACCCCCAAACCGATGGACAATCGGAAAGGACCATTCAGACCTTGGAGGACATGCTCCGGGCCTGTATCATTGACTTCGGTGGGAGTTGGGACAGCCATCTACCATTGGCAGAATTTTCATATAACAACAGCTATCACACAACTATTGGCATGCCGCCGTTTGAGATGTTGTATGGGAGGAAATGTAGGACCCCGGTTTGTTGGGGGGAAATTGGACAGAAGGATTTTGCAAGTCTCGAAGTGGTCAAAGCTACTTCCGAGAAATTTGATCAAATCAAGGCTCGAATGAAAGCCGCAAAAGACAGACAGAAATCCTACGCGGATAAGAGAAGAAGGGAGTTAGAGTTTCAAGTAGGGGACATGGTACTGTTAAAGGTATCACCAATGAAAGGAATCATCCGATTCAGAAAGCGCGGCAAACTAAGTCCAAGGTTTGTCGGACCTTTCAAGATTCTAGCGAGAGTGGGTCAAGTTGCTTACAGACTCGACCTACCCGTTGAGCTTAGTGGAATACACCCTACGTTCCACGTGTCACACTTACGCAAATGCCTAGCTGACGACACAGCCCACATATCTTACGATGAGATCGAGGTGGATAACAGTCTGAATTATGTCGAGGAACCAATAGCCATCCTTGACCGATCTGAGAAGCGACTACGCAACAAGTCAATCCCATTGGTCAAAGTTCAATGGAAGCACAGAAAGGGATCGGAAGCTACGTGGGAAAAAGAAGACGAGATGAGGGGACTATACCCTCAATTATTTTTTGTATAAGCAGTTTCGAGGACGAAACCTCTTTAAGGGGGTAGACTTGTAACATCCCAAAACTGGTAATAAATAAATAATGGCATAATCGAAATTATAATTTTCAAATGACGAAAGAAAAATGGATGGGCTTGGGCTCGGCTCCAACGGGCCGAAGGAAGCCCAAGTATATAAGGGCAAGGGCTGCCCAAACTTCTCATTTTCCACCAATCTCAAGTTCTAGAGAGAGAGAAGAGAGCTCGGGTCTAGAGAGAGAAAGTGACGGATCAACTCGGGAATTCAGGAGAACGTTGCTGCTGTGCTCGTGACCATCTCCGCCGAATCAGAAATCCAATCCAAGTAAGCGTTCGATCATAATCTGAGTTTTTATGACTTTTTAGGATTTTTGGGTTTTGGCTAAAAAGGTAACGATTTTGCGGATGAAACTTGAAAATGAACTTAGGTTTAGCATCTAGAATGAAAACCGAACATTTTGATCTAAGAAAAATGAGATATTGACTCGATCAGACGCGCATGCAAAACTTCGGATTTTTTTGGGGAAGACGATCTGTGCAGACCTATCGAAACTACTTAGTTTCGATATGTGCAGAACCATCGAAACTACATAGTTTCGATATCTACAGACCCATCGAAACTACCCAGTTTCGATACGTGCAACCTATCGAAACTACCATAGTTTCGATATGAGCCCACGATCCGAAGCTAAGATTACACCTAAGTTACTTATCGAAACTACCAAGTTTCGGCAGAAGCAGCCTATCGAAACTACCAAGTTTCGGCAGAAGCAGCCTATCGAAACTACCAAGTTTCGACAGAAGCAGCCTATCGAAACTACCAAGTTTCGACAGAAGCATCCTATCGAAACTACCAAGTTTCGACAGAAGTAGCCTATCGAAACTACCAAGTTTCGACAGAAGCAACCTATCGAAACTACCAAGCTTCGACAGAAGCAACCTATCGAAACTACCAAGTTTCGACAGAAGAAACCTATCGAAACTACCAAGTTTCGATAAAGCAAATCCATCGAAACTACTAAGTTCAAGCATAGTAATGTCTAATGTCATCTAGGAGCACTACCTTACGAGTATGACTTTATTATACAGATCGTGAGTGTCATTAGTGACGCTCAGTAGCCAGCTTAGTGTATTTCAGAAACTACTCATCAGGTGAGTTCTATGTGCCCCCTTCTATGTTATGTGGAAATCATTTTAAATGTTTTGGGGCTGAAGTGTATACACTAAATGATTAAATGTTATAAATGTCAATGTGATCATACGTATATATATAAATACTTATATATGAAAATGAATTATGAATAAAGAAAGAAGCGTATGATTTTAAAGAATGAATGAAAGAAGGACATAACGTAAAAGAATGAAATCTTGCTTTATATTACATATATATTGCATGTAATGAATGAATGTAAACGTTATAAACCCTTCTATGACAACGGCTACTTCGGTAGACGGACGACCACGTGACTATTTTGCAACCGGGACAAAAACGTTCCTTCGCAAGCTAGGACGTATGAAAAGGTATTAATGGACGGTCGAAGCAAATGCCTTAACTAAGGAAGAACGGTTGCACACATAATGGTCGCGTGGGAAACGGATGCCCTAGGGCAACGGACAAAATGACGGACTACGACGGTAGGACGGTTTAAGAGCGGACGGACAAAGGTTGCCAGACGGATTAATGAATGACGGACGGTTTTCTAGAGCCGGACGGTAATGAAATGGGCTACGACGGTAGTTTTGACAGCGATGTCTTCGTGACATTCGCGACAAGTATGAGGGGTTGATCTCCCTTAAGATTATGGCCAATATGTGTTCTCTCAAAGAAAGTATGTATGTACATATGTATATACCCTCAATGAATGTTATGTGTCACACCCCCATATTTTATTTACTTATTAAATAAATACAGGTTGTAACGATTGGTTCATTACACGATAGCGGAAGCTGTAATAATGATTTCTAAGACTTGATTAAATATACAATTACTAAAGCTAAGTAATACTATGATTTAAGTTCCTCTAGATCAAAGATAGACTTGAGGCTTGATATTCTACGTCCTTCCAGCCTTTAGGAATTGATCCAACATAGCTAGTCTATTCCAACCGCGCCATGGCTAAAGGTCACCTGAGAAACATACTTGAAAGTGTCAACACAAAGGTTGGTGAGTTCACAGAGTTAGTTATATTAGTGCTTATAGTTTTTCCCGAAAACATGTACATGACTTTACCGTCATAAAACTAAGTAGTTTTCCCCGAAAAACTATACATGACTTAACCGTCATAATAATAAGTAGTTTTCATTTGAAAACATGCCCATGACCTATCCGTCAAGAAATAAGTAGTTTTTCTTTGAAAACATTACCATGACTTAGCCGTCATAAAATATGTTTAAACCTGATCATTTTAACTAATCAGAACCCTTTTTGTATAAACATGATCACTTTAACCGGATCCAAAACTCTTTTGTTTAAATTCAATTGTTCGTAAATAGTTTCAGGTGTATGTGATAAACAGAATAAGAATTGTTGACCCATTTGTAAACTAGCTAGGAATACAAATAATATGTTCATACATGAGGCGTAACCAAACCATGACATGTGTGAGCCCCTATTAAGCGTTATCAGATTCTATGCGGCCATAAATCCTCCAGATTGTGGTTAGCGCGACTAACCATGACCGGGAGACGTCACTCTCCATAGTACTATTCATAGGACCCTAGGCTACAGTTAATGGTTACTATGTTGTTCCAGGGGACTTTAGCGGCCTCCAATGTGTTGTTCTCATCCCATGTAAACATAAAGTCGTGTCTTATTCTCTTGTTATCCCATAAAATAGTTGTATGTATGTGTTTCCCCCAATCGTTGAGTGTTGTTCATCCGAACAATCGTTGTGTGTTGTTCATCCGAACAATCGTTGTGTGTTGTTCATCCGAACAATCGTTGTGTGTTGTTCATCCGAACAATCGTTGTATGTTGTTCATCCGAACAATCGTTGTGTGTTCTTGTGTCCAGCTGTTTAGTTGAGCAAGTTTTCTCCCCGTTTGTTTAAAAACAATTTAAAAACCAGTAGTAAAAGTGGGGCTGGGAGACTCACAAGAAGTTAAACCAAAATGTTCATATTGTCAAACGTATAAACAATGTAATTCATGTTTTCAAAACATAATAAGTAAGTATGTTTCTCCCCCGATGTTTACAAAACAGTAAAGAGTTAAAAGGGGGCCGTGAACTCACCTTGTGTCCGATGAAATCCTAGCAAACCAACTTGTGCTAGTTCTTGTATATCCGTACCCTAATCACACAAGGGTACTAATGTGTTAAAACTACCCGTCTTATACGTAAGTTGTTCAATACTTGTTTTGTTATAAAACAGATCTTAGTTACTGCTCAAAGTGACTGATGAACAGATGTCGAAACTTCCTAGTTTCGATTGCGCAGATTAGATATCGAAACTTCCTAGTTTCGATTGAGCAAAAACTGGTGTCGAAACTACCTAGTTTCGATTGGCAAGAATAGTATCGAAACTACCTAGTTTCGATTGAGTAAAAGGTATCGAAACTCCTAGTTTCGATCAACAGGTATCGAAACTCCTAGTTTCGATTGAACAACAGGTATCGAAACTCCTAGTTTCGATTGTACAGCAGGTATCGAAACTCCTAGTTTCGATTGAACAGGTATCGAAACTCCTAGTTTCGATTACTGCACTTTGATTGACAGAATTCGTCCTGTATATTTTTATGTTCAAATCTTGAATTTGACACACTTTTCTTGTTATCTTACTTGCGATTGAACCTTTTGTATGCTCAGCTACGATTTTAAAGAAAATGAAATGGATAATATCGAGTTTTTACCTCAAACAGAGAATGATGATTTTCAGGGAAACAGAGAATGATCTTGAGCTCCTTATCTTGATTCTTGAGACAACACTTGGAACTCTTCTTATAGCACCGAAATACGGTGGATTTTTACCTTAAACTGGACTTCGACTTGAAGGAGAATTGGGAATTTGCCATAAGAAAATGAGATAAATGAAAGGGATTGTGGGATTTCGACTGAAGAGGTATGGTTCTTAATCTGAGATTGAGTGAACTTGCAAGTGGGGGAATGGCTCCCCTGACTTTCGGTCGTGAAAGTCAAGCAAGTGGGTTGGGATTTAAATAAATCAAACCATTTGATTTAAGTGTAATTTTAACCACTAGTGTTCGTATTTAGTCGGGTTATCCTGGTACGTGAACCGGTAACTCCTAGAATTACCAAAATATGAAATGATACCATGTACGGTTTTTGTTAGGCCTTAATGTCCTTGTTTGTGAAATTAAGTAAATCACAAAAACAATTATAATGTAAACTTGTTTATAACATGTACGGATATTGACCTGAATTGTCGGGTGTCACATTCTCCCCATGTTAGAAGAATTTCGTCCCGAAATTCAATTTGTGTCCTCTTGAACTGTTGTATCCTTAAACAAGGATGGGTATTTTTGTTTTCATTTGATCCTCTCGTTCAAATGGTTCAACGTACCTAGGGTTAAGCTTGCCACGGTTGCCAAATCTTGCAACCCCTTTCCAATGTGAGACCTTTAACATGACTTTGTCTCCCACTTGGAATTCTAATGGTTTTCGTCTGTTGTCAGCATAGCTCTTTTGTCTATCTCGGGCCGCTTTCAAACGGTCCTTAATTTTGAAAATCTTATCAGTGGTTTCCTGGACAATCTCAGGGCCTGTCAAATGTTTTTCACCAACTTCCGCCCAACATAACGGTGAGCGGCATTTACGACCATATAAAGCTTCAAACGGAGCTGCCTTAATGCTCGTATGGTAGCTGTTATTGTAGGAAAACTCAGCTAATGGTAAATGAGTGTCCCAATTTCCTCCGAAATTCATTACACATGCACGGAGCATATCTTCTAATGTTTGAATGGTCCTTTTACTTTGACCGTTCATCTGGGGATAATATGCAGTGGTCATGTAAAGGCGTGTGCTCAAGGCTTCTTGTACAGACTGCCAGGTTCTTGACATGAATCGACTGTCCCTTTTTGTGAAAATGGAAACTGGCATACCATGCCTAGCCTTAATTCCCTTAATATTTAGCCTTGCACGCGTCTTACTTTTATCTATCTCCTTTATTGATAGGGAATGCGCGGATTTCGTCAAACGACTGACGATTATCATATAGTATCATAGTTGCTAGGTGTTCTGGGTAACTTTGTAATGAAATCCATTGAAATTTGTTCCCATTTCCATTGAGGTATCTCGGGTTGTTATAACAATCCCGACGGTTTCTGATGTTCTGCCTTTACCTTTGAACATGTCAGGCATTTACCGACGTAAATAGCAATTTCTCATTTTATGTTCGGCCACCAGTAGAGTTCTTTCAGATCCTTATACATTTTATCCGAACCTGGGTGAATGGGGTACCTGGACTTGTGGGCTTCGTCCATAACCAACTCCTGTAAGTTACCAATACATGGCACCCAAATTCTATTCATGAAGTATAAAGTGTCATCTGGCTTTGGTTCCAACTGCTTTATCATTCCTCGTAAAGCTTCATTCTGACTGTTTTCCTCTTTGATTGCCTCTTGTTGTGCCATCCGAATTTGAGTCGTGAGACTCGTATGAATTGTCAATTCTAGGGCACGAACACGGAGTGTTTTAAGTCGTTCTTTACGACTCAAGGCATCTGCTACGACGTTTGCCTTACCAGGGTGATACTTGATATCACAGTCGTAATCATTCAGTAGTTCTACCCAACGACGTTGCCTCATGTTAAGTTCTTTCTGATTAAAGATGTGCTGGAGACTCTTGTGGTCTGTAAAAATAGTACATTTTGTACCGTATAAGTAATGTCTCCAAATCTTGAGTGCAAACACGACAGCACCCAATTCCAGATCATTAGTCGTATAATTTTTCTCATGTACTTTTAGCTGTCTGGATGCATACGCTATGACTTTTTCTTCCTGCATCAATACACATCCCAGACCTTGGTATGATGCGTCGCAGTACACGATGAAATTGTCAGTTCCTTCTGGAAGGGATAGGATTGGTGCACTGCAAAGCTTCTGCTTCAACAATTGAAACGCTGATTCTTGTTTATCAGTCCAATCAAACTTTTTGTCCTTCTGGGTTAACGTGGTCAAAGGCAAGGCTATCTTTGAAAGATTCTCGATAAATCGCCTGTAATATCCTGCCAAACCCAGAAGTTTACGCACCTCAGTCGGAGTTCTTGGTGCTTCCCAGCTTTTGATAGCTTCAATCTTGGTTGGGACTACGTGAATACCCTTCTTATTGATGACGCGTCCGAGAAAGTGAACCTCTCGAATCCGAAACTTACACTTAGAGAATTTGGCATAACGCTTCTCATTCCGGAGTAGTTCCAAGATTGATTTCAAATGATGTTCATGTTCCTCCTTGGTTTGTGAATATATTAATATGTCATCGACAAATACAATCACGAATTTATCCAAGTATGGCTTGCACACGCGGTTCATTAGATCCATGAAAACGGCCGGTACATTAGTCAAGCCAAATGGCATAACTAGGAACTCGTAGTGACCGTAACGAGTCCTAAAAGTCATTTTTGGTATATCTTCTTCCTAAATTTTCAGTTGAGGATACCCTGATCGTAGAACAATTTTAGAATAGAAACTGGACCCTTGAAGTTGATCAAACAAATCGTCTACTCGAGGAAGAGGTACCGGTTTCTGATTGTCAGCTTGTTCAACTCCCAATAATTGATGCACCTTCTAAAGGTTCCATCCTTTTTCTTTACAAACAGGACCGAAAATCCCCATGGTGAGAAACTCGGTCTTATGAAAGAATTACTCGACGAGGTGTCCAAGTTTTTGTTGTATATTGGGTAGATATGAAAAAGTATGAAAATGAAACTTTATGTTTGTCCCTCTTATGCTTTTCGAAAGCATTTTCCGGGACTAAGACTTTTCTTTTACTTCAGGTTTCATGTTTTCTAAGATTTTCCTCTCCATATGCCTTCATGGAGCTAGGAATTGATGTTCCTTCGGAGCTCTTATTTGTGAACTTCAAGTCTAATCACCACTTTACCCCTTTGCTTGCACTACCTTTCGAGGCAGACTAGCCTTTGGGTTGTAGCGTCCTGATATGTAAACTCATGTCTCGACTACCCTACATTCAAAGTATGTAAGCCATACAAAGTTCGATGTTTGATTGGAATATTCATATTCTGTCTATGTGAAGGAATGAATAGTGATACTGTGAGAATGGTCTCATCGAATTAGTGCTTTCCCCAAAATGGGCTATGGGCTTGTCAACCCATTAAGTTGGCTGAGATGTTTTGGGAGTTTTACAATTGCCATCTTGATGTCATTCAGTGCATCTGCACTTCCTTAGGGTTTGAATAGTACTTTGGGGACATACCATTACGTATTCCACTCATTCAGGTTATGGCCTCAAAATCCTTAGCACAAGGATACACTTGAGGTAATGAGTGTTGAACGTCGAGACTTTTGTATTCTAACTGAGTCTACTCTAAGAGATCATTTCTTAACAATAGATGCTCTAGAGCTTCCCAATTATAGAAAACTAGGAGTGAAAGATGCAATCACATCTCTTTTCTAGGCTAAATCTGGGATCCATCCATCAAGATGAACCTTGGGGAAATGCGAGTACGAAAGAGTAATAAATTATTCTCCTCAACTCTTTGTGGACAGTGGCCTGTTATGAATAGCTCGAGCTTACGTCCTTTATGCATATCATGAACTAATGAGATTAGCATGAAATTTCGCATTTGGGACTCCTTTAAGAGTTTTGCATGTCGTTTTGGTTAGTGCGACAATAGTTGTTAGTCCACACTTAGGTTTCTTTGGCATTCGCTTGAGCATCAACCCCCGGCTTATCCATTGCAGAGAGAATAGTCAGACTTAAAGGTATATTGAATGTCAATGGCTGCGAGAGCAATCCTGTTTGACCGACATTCTGAAATGTCCGATTTCCTACTTGTCTCATGACGAGTTTCCACAATATCCATAAGTGCCATGTGTATGCGGGTCAGAATAATACCCTGCCCTATTACTGAAGTTAGTGCATAACACTCTTGGCGTAACTTTCAAGCAATTATGAGATTGAATTGTATGATGGATCCTGAGATTATGCTATAATCTCCCACAATAGTTGTGCAATTACTGTAAGTGTTAGTTGTGGTAACACTCAATTTGAAGCATTCCTGACAAGTAGAATCTCAAAGAATGAATGTGCGAATTTCTTCGTCGTTCAGGATTTACTAAGGATTGGTTGAATTCAATTTGAATTTCTCTCGTTCCTCCAAAACTAGGAGAATGCTTTGTGAGCACCTAATTGAGAAGTCTGATTGTTAAGATCCAATCCTTAATCAAGTGATTGAGAACATGAGTTGATTATCAGCTTAGACAGCAAGACTCACTAAAGTTCCGATGCACTGCAAATTATGATTACGTGTGCACCCGTAATGATGATTTGCCTTGTCTGATCCCTATAGTGTTTCTTCTATCCCTAGCTTTTAATCAAAAGTGATTTGAAACGATCATTAGATTGCGTTTGCATATTTGTATAGGAGTGTGTATTGTTTTATCGGATTACTGTTAATTTTGTGTACCAATACTCATGAATCTGCTGAATATGGCAGTTGTCGGATGAGGCTAAGGGTAGAGAGGCACCACCAGTGTCTCTTAAAAAAATGTGTATGGTGAAATTCAGGCACTATGTGTTGGGCAGAGATCCTCAAACGAGTGTCGAGCAACTCATGCTCCAAGTCTGTATATATGCATGGATCCACATGATCCTGATGTATGTCTGGGTCTCCTGACCCTTGGAGTTCTCTCCCATTTAGTCCTGCTTGTTCACCTTGAATTCCCTTTTGTCTGGGCAATCATACCTGCCATATATCATGGCGAGAGTCTAGGCATCCGATCCGACAACTTATGAAGGAGAGTATTTATACCGCAAATACGTTAGAAGGATAGTTGCCTCCATGGCTGGAGTAGTTGTGGTGCAGGTATAGGTACAGATCCTGGTACGAGTTCAACCTGTTGTGATACCAATATCGGTAACTGACGATCGCCGCCGTCGTCGTTCAAGCTTAGCTCGTAACTCGATCTTCTATGGTTGCAGTATGATGAGTACCCGTTATTCTTGACTCGTAATCCGAATAGTAACATGTTGTAAGTATTTATTATTTTCACATCGTTGTATGTGTTTAAGTGTTCACTATATGTGCCATGTAATTGTATTAGTGTAGCTAATGGTACCCTAGTGTAACTCCATACACTAATAGCCTACACAAATTGTTCGGCAACGGTTGGAATTCCTATGCTCAAGTCTTGGGTGTTTTTAATGTGATGCAAGTCTTAGAAATCTTGGTCCCTAAATGAGTCCGGTTAGAGCCTAGGTATCACAAAGGACACCTAATTCGCTAAAACCATTGCTCTGATACCAATCTGTCACACCCCCATATTTTATTTACTTATTAAATAAATACAGGTTGTAACGATTGGTTCATTACACGATAGCGGAAGCTGTAATAATGATTTCTAAGACTTGATTAAATATACAATTACTAAAGCTAAGTAATACTATGATTTAAGTTCCTCTAGATCAAAGATAGACTTGAGGCTTGATATTCTACGTCCTTCCAGCCTTTAGGAATTGATCCAACATAGCTAGTCTATTCCAACCGCGCCATGGCTAAAGGTCACCTGAGAAACATACTTGAAAGTGTCAACACAAAGGTTGGTGAGTTCACAGAGTTAGTTATATTAGTGCTTATAGTTTTTCCCGAAAACATGTACATGACTTTACCGTCATAAAACTAAGTAGTTTTCCCCGAAAAACTATACATGACTTAACCGTCATAATAATAAGTAGTTTTCATTTGAAAACATGCCCATGACCTATCCGTCAAGAAATAAGTAGTTTTTCTTTGAAAACATTACCATGACTTAGCCGTCATAAAATATGTTTAAACCTGATCATTTTAACTAATCAGAACCCTTTTTGTATAAACATGATCACTTTAACCGGATCCAAAACTCTTTTGTTTAAATTCAATTGTTCGTAAATAGTTTCAGGTGTATGTGATAAACAGAATAAGAATTGTTGACCCATTTGTAAACTAGCTAGGAATACAAATAATATGTTCATACATGAGGCGTAACCAAACCATGACATGTGTGAGCCCCTATTAAGCGTTATCAGATTCTATGCGGCCATAAATCCTCCAGATTGTGGTTAGCGCGACTAACCATGACCGGGAGACGTCACTCTCCATAGTACTATTCATAGGACCCTAGGCTACAGTTAATGGTTACTATGTTGTTCCAGGGGACTTTAGCGGCCTCCAATGTGTTGTTCTCATCCCATGTAAACATAAAGTCGTGTCTTATTCTCTTGTTATCCCATAAAATAGTTGTATGTATGTGTTTCCCCCAATCGTTGAGTGTTGTTCATCCGAACAATCGTTGTGTGTTGTTCATCCGAACAATCGTTGTGTGTTGTTCATCCGAACAATCGTTGTGTGTTGTTCATCCGAACAATCGTTGTATGTTGTTCATCCGAACAATCGTTGTGTGTTCTTGTGTCCAGCTGTTTAGTTGAGCAAGTTTTCTCCCCGTTTGTTTAAAAACAATTTAAAAACCAGTAGTAAAAGTGGGGCTGGGAGACTCACAAGAAGTTAAACCAAAATGTTCATATTGTCAAACGTATAAACAATGTAATTCATGTTTTCAAAACATAATAAGTAAGTATGTTTCTCCCCCGATGTTTACAAAACAGTAAAGAGTTAAAAGGGGGCCGTGAACTCACCTTGTGTCCGATGAAATCCTAGCAAACCAACTTGTGCTAGTTCTTGTATATCCGTACCCTAATCACACAAGGGTACTAATGTGTTAAAACTACCCGTCTTATACGTAAGTTGTTCAATACTTGTTTTGTTATAAAACAGATCTTAGTTACTGCTCAAAGTGACTGATGAACAGATGTCGAAACTTCCTAGTTTCGATTGCGCAGATTAGATATCGAAACTTCCTAGTTTCGATTGAGCAAAAACTGGTGTCGAAACTACCTAGTTTCGATTGGCAAGAATAGTATCGAAACTACCTAGTTTCGATTGAGTAAAAGGTATCGAAACTCCTAGTTTCGAACAACAGGTATCGAAACTCCTAGTTTCGATTGAACAACAGGTATCGAAACTCCTAGTTTCGATTGTACAGCAGGTATCGAAACTCCTAGTTTCGATTGAACAGGTATCGAAACTCCTAGTTTCGATTACTGCACTTTGATTGACAGAATTCGTCCTGTATATTTTTATGTTCAAATCTTGAATTTGACACACTTTTCTTGTTATCTTACTTGCGATTGAACCTTTTGTATGCTCAGCTACGATTTTAAAGAAAATGAAATGGATAATATCGAGTTTTTACCTCAAACAGAGAATGATGATTTTCAGGGAAACAGAGAATGATCTTGAGCTCCTTATCTTGATTCTTGAGACAACACTTGGAACTCTTCTTATAGCACCGAAATACGGTGGATTTTTACCTTAAACTGGACTTCGACTTGAAGGAGAATTGGGAATTTGCCGTAAGAAAATGAGATAAATGAAAGGGATTGTGGGATTTCGACTGAAGAGGTATGGTTCTTAATCTGAGATTGAGTGAACTTGCAAGTGGGGGAATGGCTCCCCTGACTTTCGGTCGAGAAAGTCAAGCAAGTGGGTTGGGATTTAAATAAATCAAACCATTTGATTTAAGTGTAATTTTAACCACTAGTGTTCGTATTTAGTCGGGTTATCCTGGTACGTGAACCGGTAACTCCTAGAATTACCAAAATATGAAATGATACCATGTACGGTTTTTGTTAGGCCTTAATGTCCTTGTTTGTGAAATTAAGTAAATCACAAAAACAATTATAATGTAAACTTGTTTATAACATGTACGGATATTGACCTGAATTGTCGGGTGTCACATTATGTGAGAACAGTAAAGTAAAGAATATTTAAAAGTATGAATATATATATATACATTATATTCGTGATAAGGTAAATATTATGTATGATTGTCTTTAAACTAGAACTTACCAGCGTTAGCTGACTTTTAGTATACATTTCAGGTGAAGGAAGAAAAGGTCGTGCGATGGCGTGCAGGTTACCCGACACAAGACTGACATCCCACTTTAATATATGTGTTAAGACTTCCGCTGTCAAGTTATGTTATATTATATAATTGAATGACGAATGATATGTAATTGAATGATGAATGTTTTTAATTTAAGTTCAGTATTCATGACTATGTTTATGAGTAAATCCAACAAGTGAGGTTACCCGGAAAGGGGCCTTACAGACTCGACACGTGACTTGTAGGTATAATTTAAGAGGACGAGACACAATTCAACAGTCAAACAATTCGTATATTGATATGAATACTGAATACACAATACAATAGTTCAACAACTCGTCTAACTGGTTACAATAATCAAAACATCTATTTAAACTAATGGGCTGGGCCTGGGCCTGGGCCGCATACTCCAAGTATGCGGTTGGGATCACAAAACTTGTCTTCTGTACATCCAGGTAATCTCTTGATGCGTTAGCCGATTAGGTTTGATCCTTACAATCTCCCCCTAGGCTAATGCATTCAAGAAACTCAGAGTATTTCAACGTATGCTGAGTGATTACCGCCTCATGCAAAAAGGCCTTGAACTAACGCCGTGGCTATTACTTTCAAGAACGGCTTAGTCTCCTTCTCGTTTTCTTCTGGCACGAACAATTTTCGCTTGGACAGTCTCATGATATCTTCATTCCCAAACCTCATTAAATCCATAGGATAAGCTATTGTGAACTCTCTGTCAGTACAGTGAATGTCTAGAAGACTAGTCACAGGACTGTAAGACCAGCACACCAGCTTACTCAGTGAGTTGTCAAGCAGTCCCTTATGAACAGGGACACAGTCAACCGTTTTTGGAGGAGGATAGATTTCAATTATAAGCAGCTTCTGGGTGATCCTGTCAATCTTGTACTTTGATGTCACCCTCTTGCACTTAGTCATCTTCATTACCTTGAAGTCATTGTCACATTCTATTCTAAGAAATTTGACGAAGTTACTTGCATCTCCATCCTTCCCCAAGTTGTAGAAGGGAACCTTGATTAAAGTTTTGAGATCATACTTGGGCAAGGATTGAAAGTCGTGCTTATCAGCAAAATACTCGACCCTCCCATTTTTCCTCTTGATCAGGTAGAGATGCTTCTCACAGTCATACATCCAACTTAAAATGAGAGAACGATCATTCTTCTTTGCAAGTGCATTGGATGCTGTGACATAATGAACTTCTGGTGGAGGAATGAAGTTGAACCAACTTTCCTTTTTGTTAGCACTGCCTGTGGAAGATGTCGCTTCAGAGGCGTCTTTAGGTTTAGCCAAAGGTTCAACAGTTTCCTCTATTTGGGGAGGTGAATTACCTTCGACGAATATATCGTTGTCAATGCCAGTAATCACCTTTCCCTGAGCATCGATGTATGTAGGAGAGGTTGGCATATTTATGTCAAAGAAATCTTCTGCCTCAAAGAGATCCTCTCCTGCAAAATTATCATCCAACACAGCTGAATCCCTTTCATATGAGAACGCGAAGTCTGATTTAAGAAAATCATCCAGACCCTGTTCAAAGTCAAATGAAAGATCATTTTTAGACTGTTGTGCTCCCTTATCTTCTGACACATGAACGTAAACGACCATTGCTCTGGACATATCTTCTTGTGAGCTTGGTCTTTGGTCTTCCTGGTCTTTACTTTGATCGTTGTCATCCCTTTTGCCTTCATTATCATCACCCTCACCATCATCATCATCACCTTCATTATTATTGCCACTGCATCCATTTTATTTTTTCCTTTTCTTTTTCTCTTTCAATTTCTTCAACTCTTGAAGCACATACTTGATGTTGTCTCTGAGACTTGGATCTGACCACTCTGGATGTTGATGGTAGTCCTGAGTATTGTTGTCAGCAGAGAGCTTTTCAATCTTTGTATCTTTGGCAAGTGAGTCTTGTTCCAGGGTAAAGACTCGTTACTGCAGGACTTGAACATCCACTGGCTCATAAGCAATATTTTCTTTACCTTTGTCAGGCTTTGCTGGAACGGTGGGTGTGATGATTGGTGTAGACTTCTTTGGGAGTTGTACATAAGATTTTGCTCTCTTCCTCGGAACTAGATCAGCATCATAATCATAGTCTTCATCGTAAGTATCACTCTTTTGTTTAGATCAGTTGATGAGAGGAGGTTTCCCAGCAGCCTTTCTTTTAACCAGTAAGCTTCGGTGATACTTGTGAATGGGCACTTCTTCTTTCTCACTCTCTGTTTCTAAGGAATCAATGCCATCTGATCCATCTTCAAACTCACTTTCCATTTCCTCCACATTTACTGTACTCGAGCTCTGAGCTTCATCTCCCTTTTCACTGGCAATACTCTGAGTTGCAGTGTCAGAGAACATCAAGTCATCTAACTTAAGATCAACCATATCTTCTGTATTCTCTTGATTTTCAAAATAAATTGGCCCTTCAATGTTGAAGTTTTGATCAGCCTCGTGTTCATCAACAAGTTGGACATTTGGAATCACAGGCTCATTTACGATTGGAACTTCAGCTTGATTTTGAGACTGTTGACACACACGTCTCTATCTACTACGAGGCTGAGGTGGTTGTTGTGGGTGTGGAGGTGGTGGATGTTGTTGTGGATGTGGAGGTGGTGGTGGTGGTGTTGGTGAGGCTGTTGAAGCTGGTTACCGTCGGTCTCTGGAAAGGCACCGAATTTCTCCAACGGTCTCAGGCCGACATAGAAACCTTGCTTGTTCATGCACATATAGGACATAATGCTTTTGTCCATCACTTTTACGTGTAGCCTCCTTTTAGTCATAACCAACTCCGGATGTTCTCTGTTAATGATCATCTCTATGAATCGAGGATACATCGAGAAGACAGACTTCTTCTTTCTAGTTAAGTTACTTTTCATTTCTTCAAACACCACCCTTGAGAAATTAAAGTTCTCCCCCGTGACAAGTGCATATATCATTGATGTCATGTTGGCACTTAGCTCATCATAGCCTCCTTTCCTTCTCAAAATACACTGATTTACCACATGTGCCAAGTATCTCCAATATGGTGGAAGATATCTCTTTAAAACATAAGGTAGTTATCCTTCATTACTCATCCATTGAAAGGTTTCAGTCATCTGTTTAGCAGTATAGCTTGTGGGATGTTCGGGATTATCACCAACGTTTAGACAAGTTCTTATCATAGCTTCAGTAATTACGATTCTTTTCCCGGCTACCGTACCGACTATCCCTTCTACATCATTCTCTGAGATTATATTAGCAGTGCTCTAGAAATCTCTAACAAAATCTTCACATATATCAGGATGTTGAGATAGAGCATGAAACACTCTAGATGCCCGTAATCCCACGATCATAGACATGAAAATACTGTGATTCTGTGGTGGGTCCTCCAAGTAGGCTGGTTCATTGTGATTCTTAACAAATTTTAAGTTTGCCATTGCATGCGATCAATAAGTCAAGTTAGATTCTAGAAACGAATTAACACACTTGAAGTATGCGGTTAAGTGATTACACCGCAAACTTCAAGATTATACCGCAAACTTCAGGTATACCGCAAACTTAAATAACACCGCAAAGTTCGAGATACCGCAAACTTCGTTTACACTACAAACTTTTGATTCAACCGTAAACTTGAACAAAATCAAAATTCATGGATTATAATCGTGTTTTTAGTAAGGATTTCCGGTGCAACAGAACCGCCTAGTAATTTCGATCAAGGTTAGAGAACCAATTTCAAGTTTTTCATGAGTTTTAAAGGTCAATTTGGTCAAAAGTCCAACTCGGTTTTTGTTTTCAAACATGAACATCTCTCACACTCAATTTGTATGAATCCAAGGCCAAAACCCTTACCGTTAAGGTCACCTACACTTTTTGAGCACAAATAAAGCAACAACTTTACAATGAGATCCAGTAAACGGTCAATTTGGAACAAAAGCGAAGTATGCGGCTGAGAGAACAAGTGAATTATGCGGTTGAGATGATTCTTGAACCGCAAACTTAGGAGCAATTTATAGAAATTCTTCAAGTATGCGGCCTCATACTTTTGCTATGCCTTGAAATTTCAGAAACTCTTTTATTTGAATTATTGGGTCAAGCAGGAATGGTCATTTTGATACTTATGAAATAAGATAACTTAATCTAAGTTAAAAACACAACATAAAATATTTTTAGTTCTTTTCAAAATAATAGACTGCTTTAAAACAATATTTTTGAGAGAGACTCTGTTATGGGATCATATCATACTAGTGTAGACTACACTATACTTATCAGCCGCTCATTTTCTTAGACAAGCCTTGGTGATTGCCAATATATTGTCCTTCTAAACTCAAGCCTTTATACCTTAGATGGCAATCAACAATGAATGAATTTATCATGTTTTCTGGGTAAGTGTTATTCAAGACTTAGTAGGTCCCACACTCACATCTCAGAAACCTGTATTTATTGTAGTGTTAATTAGATGAGTTTTTGATGAACTGAATGGACCCCACAACTTATCGGATAAACCTTCCCTTCCTCATGATCTTTTGAACACCTAAATATAACTAAATGAGCATAACTAGCACGAGTCAATGGACTGTTCAGGAAATCTCTGACAAATTTGATTACAAACACAACCTGACGGACTTATATGTTTACAAACAGTAAATGTTCAGGATCATTGCACTACGGACTTACATGCCTTGACAAGAGATTCCTTCCCAGACCCACGTTCCCAAACAGAAAATATTTACAAGTATACTAATATTTACGTCTTTTGACATATCTTTTGAATTTTCCTATAGCATGACATTAACATTGCGTGTCTTTTTGCTCATAATTTATTTTGCACTTTCATTGAGTGTCTTTTCACCTAATGCATGTCATTGCATGTCTTTTATCTATATACATATTTATATGGATTTGCAACTCCTTTGTGAAGGGTCTCGGCTCGTGCAATATAGAGATAGTATGTTTATCCACAGTTCATCAACCTTTATGTGTAAGTGTTCAATTATTAACAGGAAATTAATATTCTACCAATGTATGATATGTTCCCCACAAAGGTAACGATCTTTATGTTTAAGTGGAACACTATCATGCTATCCTTTCAGTTTTAGCAAAGCCTATCAACATATCACCCTAAGATCCTGATCTTTTCAACTACCGGCCTTACATAAGATGATCCAACCTCTAAAATGATGTACTATCATTTCCCATTAGACAGAGTTCTCATTTTTTCTTAATAGAATGACTTTCTTAACAAGCACAATATTTTTGTATTTTTTTTTATTTTTATTTAAATTTAAAGATGAAACTAAAAACTTAAACCGAAAATATTTTTGGCGTTTTTAGGAAATTTCTCCCCCTAAACTTTTGCATTTATTAAATAAATCAAAATTTAAAAAAGCTAAAAACTAAGAAAAATATTTTTGGTGATCGAACCTGCTACCTTTTAATCAAAACAAATCATTTTCAAACATTCAACCAAAAAGTTGAATCTTTCCAAATCATAAGCCTTTGTAAAAATGTTAGCGACATTCTTATTAGTAGATACCTGCTCCAGATGCATGAGTTTTCTTTCAAAACAGTCACAAATATGATGCACTCGAATGTCTATGTGCTTAGTTTTAGAGTGTTAGACCGGATTCTTAATAATTTGCAATGCAGCCTCATTAACACAGAAAACAGGAGAGTCACAGAAATTCAAATCGTAATCCAGCAATTGGTATTGCATCCAAATAACCTGGGAGCAACATGCGGATGCTGCGACATATTCAGCTTCGAAAGTAGAAGTCGGAACGTTGGTCTGTTTCTTGCACTGCCATGAGACGAGTCTCTTTCCTAGAAACTGACATCCTCCAGTTATGGATTTTCTATCCAGATTGCATCCTCCATGATTACTGTCAGTAAAAGCAAACAAGTTAAATTCCAAATCTTTTGGATACCAAAGGCCTAACCGAGGCTTTCCCTTCAAGTATTTAAAAATTCTTTTGACAACATTAAGGTGAGAAAGTTTAGGATTAGCTTGGTATCGTGCACACTGGCAAACCGCAAACATGATGTCAGGGCGGCTAGCTATCAGGTACATTAACGAGCCAATCATTGACCTATAGAGATGTTGGTCAATCCCTGGTTCACCTAGATCTGGAGTAAGAACAGGACGTGTTGCCATACGTGTTGAGGCTGGTTTGGAGTCAGTAAAATTGAACTTGAAACGAATGTCCTTAAATATTTTTCCTGTTGAATTAGAATGCCATCATCACTCTGTCTAACCTGCAACCCCAAAAAGAAAGCCATCTCTCCCATTGAACTCATTCAAACTTTTTCTTCATAACTTCTTCAAACTCTTTGCACAGTTCAGCATTCGTTGAACCAAATATGATGTCATCAAAGTAGATTTGGACAAGAATAAGATCGTTCCCCTGCTTCTTGATGAACAGTGCTTGATCTATGGCTCCCCGAGTATAACCATTTGCAAGAAGGTGCTCTGTCAGAGTGGCATACCATGCACGTGGTGCTTGATGTAAGCCATACAAAGCTTTGTCTAGTTTGTAGACATGATGTGGATGATTTGGGTCTTCAAATCCCGGTGGTTGACACATGTAGATTTCTTCTTGAACCTTTCCGTATAAAAATGCTTTCTTCACATCCATTTGAAATACCTTGAAGTTCATATACGAGGCATAGGCCAAAAAGATTCAGATGGCCTCAAGTCTTGCAACCGGTGCAAACACTTCTTCATAATCTATCCCTTCTTACTGGTAAAATCCTTGCACAACCAGTCGTGCTTTGTTTCGAATAATGATACCATTGTCATCTTTCTTGTTTCTGTAAACCCAACGAGTACCAATGGGCAACTTGCCGTGTGGTAGCGGCGCAAGTTCCCAAACATTTAATTTTTCAAACTGCATCAGCTCTTCCTGCATAGCCTCCACCCAACTTGCCTCACTCAAAGCCATTTTAATGTTCTTTGGCTCAACCTAAGATATAAACGCAGTGTATAGGCAGATATTGATTACTTCGGATTTGCTTCTTGTTCTCACCCCGTCAGAGAGAGGACCAATGATGTCCTCTACATGATGATCTTTATGAATTCTTGATTGTGGAATTTCTTCTTCCTGTATCGTTTCAGGTATGTTGGTGATATATTGATATGTTTCTTCAGTTATGGGAACCGGCTCCTCAATAACATTTGTTTCAGGAAGTAAGGCTTGTGATGAATGATCACTACTAGATATATCATCTTCCTATGAAGCAGTGCTGCTGCCAGATGCAACAGTCTCTTTAGTGGGTGATTTGGAAGCTTTAGAAAGCGAAGGTGATGCATGATCAGGGTTTTCATCTATTCTGTAATCTTCTGTGTTGTATTTGTAGAAGCTATCATCTGTTACGTCACAAGCATCAGAATAAACATTAAACAGTTTAAATACATAATCATAATCAAATAACCAATTTGGACCAAAATCCGCATCGGTTTGGTTGAGCTCCTGCCAGTCAATGTAGTACGATTCCACAATCTGCTTTGTTCTCTTATTGTACACTCTGTAAGCTGTCTTGCTGGACGAGTATCCAACAAAATAACATTCATCGGCTTTTGCATCAAACTTGCACCCAACAGTATCATTATGCAACAGTGTGCATATGCATCCAAATGCTCTAAAGTGACCAACTTTTGGCTTTTGTTTAAACATGATCTCATAAGGAGTCTTCAATTGATTCTTGTTAAACAGCACCCTGTTCTGCACATAACATGCAGTGTTGATTGCCTCAGCCCAAAAGAATTCTGGCAATTTGGAGTCGGAAATCATGGTTCTTGCAGCTTCTATGAGGGTACGATTTCTTCGTTCAGCAACTCCATTTTGTTGAGGAGTTCTAGCAGCACTGAATTGTCTTGCAATTCCCTTTTCAGCACAAAATCTATCAAGGATTTCATTACGAAATTCTGTCCCGTTGTCGCTTCTGACAATCTTGATCTTCAAGTTCAGTTGATTTTCAACAAGTATCATGAACTGCCTAAGAATTACTGCAGTCTCACTTTTCTTACTCAAAAAGAAAACCTAAGTAAATCGTGAGTAATCATCAATAACAACAAGACAATAAGATTTCTTCCCAAGACTCATCACACTTACGGGAACAAACAGATCCATATGAAGTAACTGTAAAAAACAGATTCTATTGAATTAAACAGCTTGGGCTAGTGTGGTTGTTTATGATGTTTGCCTTTAGCACAGGAAATACATTTTTCAACACAAAACTCTTTTAAAGGCAAACCAACCACGTGTGCTCCTTTAGCAATTCTATTTAGGTTTTTCAAATTTATGTGACCTAAACGACGATGCCAGAGCATGGAATCATTTTTAGACGCTTTTGAAAAAAAGCAAGTATTTGTTAAAGCTGACTCACTATTCATATCCAACAAATATGAGTCCTTACACCTCGGTGTTCTCATTAAATTGCACTCCTCAAGGATGACAAACACTGGTTTTAAAATCAGACATTCTTTATCATTAAAATGAGTTGAAAACTTTTTGTTACAAATTTGAGACACACTTAGCTACCTGTGATTCAATTCAGACATATAATTCACATCTTCAAAACAGAGAGTACCATTAGTAACAGTACGTTTCATGGTAATTTGCCCACCTTTATCTCCTGCAAAGGAAACATACCCTCCATTAAACATTTTAATATCGTGAAGCTGAGAGATGTCTCCTGTCATGTGTCGGGAACAACCACTATCAACATACCGGAGGTTGTTGACTGGCCTCCTAGGCTATCCCTGCACGATAGAACACATTAGTTAGTAACTGGAACCCAAGCCATGGTTTGCTTGGGTTGCCCTAAATCATTCAGGTATGATACTTCTTGCAATTTCATATCTCTTTTGTCATTGAACTCAACTGGTGTTGTTTGCACAATAGATTTTCTTTTCCACACAGCCTTTTGTTTTTCAAAATTTGAGCTTACTGTTGGAGTGACTACCTTTTTGTTTACCCTTTTCATATTTTATGGGTTCTCAACTGTAACATCCCAAATTCTCTACAACATAAAACACGCAATTTCTATTAGGATTATGGGTGCCAAAGAACTAAAGTGTGTTACAATGGTTCAACAACAAATTAAAACAAAAAGGGGAGAAAGTGTAAGTTCTTTTAAAAGATAAGGGCCAGAAATGAAAACCTCATTAAACCTAAAACCTATTTCACGTATTCCAGCCGCCATTGCCATTTCACATGAATTCTCTTTCCTTTGCACCTGTAAATCAAAACCGAAGCACCCTCACAACCGGTTAACCCTATTCCAACCATTTAGCCGCACATCTTGCTCGATATCAATGGAGAAGCTCATGGGGGAGATCTATTCGGGTCAGAGTCACGCAAGACGGAAGGGAGCGATGGGTATGATGGTGGGTTTTACAGGAAGCTTCGCGACGACAGTGGTGAGCTCAGATGATGGCAACGGCAGCTCAGGGAGGTGAGCATTACGGTGGTGACTGATGGTAAGCTTCACCGTGTCGACATTGGGCGTGCGAGCTGCTACGATGGCTCCGGCAGTAGCTGAGGGCTCGTGTAAGGTGACCGATTCATGGTGGCATAGCGACTAGCAGGTTATGGTGGTGATGTACGGCAGCTTCCCGATAGTAGTTTCGATGATGGAGTTCAGAATAGTAGTTTCGATGATGGAGTTCAGCATAGTAGTTTCGATGATGGAGTTCAGAATAGTAGTTTCGATGATGGAGTTCAGAATAGTAGTTTCGGGTGGATGGTGATGGTCCGAATGGTGGCTACTGTGGTGGTGACGGGTTCACGGTAATGGTTCGAGTGGTGGCTCACAGCCGTAGTTTCGGGTGTTTGGTTCAGCAACAATAGTAGTTTCGATGGTGAATATGTGAAGTGGATAACAGTAGTGGTGATAATACGGAGATGGTGATGCGGGTTTAGATGGCGACGTGATTAAGGCAGCTGTAATTTCGTGATAAATAGTTTCGATGGCAATGGTGATCCAACATCAGCAGTAGTTTCGATGACGATGAAGATAACATGGTAGTAGTTTCGATGATGATGATGATGATATGATAATAGTTTCGATAGTGATAATTCAAGATAGTAGTTTCGATGGTGGTGGTTGATAGCAGTTTCGAAGTTCTATAATGAAGGTGATGATATGATAATGATAATGATCACATGAAGGTGGTTCATAATGGGTCTAGTTGTGGGTATGGTAGAAAAGAACGGTTCGGTTCTCGATTACATTACGGGTTCGTGTATGGAAGGTACATCCTTTAAAACTCGTAGAATATTAATTATTATTACTAGTCGGGTTATTAATAGCGTATTGAGGACGTATAGCAATGAGCTTATATAATAAACAATAACCGACAAGATTATGATTATTTTTGGTAAGGGTAACTTAATAAAAGTATAGAAAGATGGACCTTGATGCTAGAAGATAAAACCCGATTATTTCGGACTATTGGTTATGATTTGGTAATGGAAATAGACAAGTTATATTGTCGGGTTTTAGATAAAAACAAACGAGACTCCGCCCAATTTTATTAGGATTAAAGAAGTATATATTTTAAATATGGACGCCCTCTTTAGGGATTGGGATTGTTTGGGAAGGAAAACTGATGTATCGAAACTACCATAGTTTCGATATGAGCCACGATCCGAAGCTAAGTTACACCTAAGTTACCTGTCGAAACTATAAGTTTCGACAGAAGCAACCTATCGAAACTACAAGTTTCGATATAAGTACACCCATCGAACTACTAGGTTCAAGCATAGTAATGTCTAGTGTCATCTAGGAGCACTACCTTACGTGTATGACTTTATTATACAGATCGTGAGTGACATTAGTGATGCTCAGTAACCAGCTAAGTGTATCTCAGAAACTACTCATCAGGTGAGTTCTATGTGCCCCTTTTTATGTTATGTGCAAATGTTTTCAAATGTTTTGGGGCTGAAGTGTATACACTAAGTGAATAAAGTTTATGAATGTTAATGTGATCATATGTGTTATACAAGTATATATATATACCTATACACGAAAGAGAAATTATGAATAAAGAATGAAAAGCATGATTATAAAGAATGAACGAAAGTATAACACAAAATGAAAGAATGAAATCCTGCTTTATATCCATGTATATATTGCTTGCAAAGAATGAAATGAATGAATGTCATAACATATAAGAATGAAATCTTGCTTTATATCCATGTATATATTGCTTGCCAAGTACAGAAAATGTTATGGACGCTTCGATGATAACGGCTACTTCAGTAGACGGACGACCATGTGACTATTTTATAACCGGGACAAGTGCGTTCCTTCATCAGCTAGGACGTACGAATGCCATTAAAGGACGGTCGAAGCAATTGGCATATTATAGTAGAACGGTTGTATAAATAATAGTCGCATGGGAAACGGATACCTTCGGGTAGACGGGCGAATTACGGCCTACGACGGTAGGACGGTTGTAAGTCATGACGGACGGACAAAGGTTGCCGGACGGTTGTAAGAATAAAATGACGGACGGCACTTGTTGCCGGACGGTTGTAAGTATAGGTGGGCCATGACGATGGACCACGGCGATTGTCTTCGTGACATTCGTAAGCAAATGACGGGTTGATCACCCTTATATAGTATGACCCATGAAATTAAAGAAAGAAAGAAAAGAAAAGAAAAGGGTGAATGCATATATATATATATGAAATCACAAAAATACAGAAAAGAAAATACAGAAAAGAAAGAAGAAAGAAAGGCAAAAGTTATGAATACGTATTTATATGAATGATTATACAGTAATGCATACTTATACCTATAAAGAAAAGAATGTTTACAGCAAATTACATTAAACTAGAACTCACCAGCGTTAGCTGACTTTTAGTATACATTTCAGGAAAAGGGAAGAAAGGGTCGTGCGATGGCGTGAAGGTTACCCGGCACAAGACTGACATCCCACTTTTGTTTGTTAAGACAATGTTGTGTTTTTAATTGTTAAGACTTCCGCTGCTATGTAATGTAATTGAATGATGAAGATTTTTAATTTAAGTTCAGTATTTATGGCTATGTTTATGAGTAAATCCAACAAGTGAGGTCACCCGGAAAAAGGGGCCTTACAAGTTGGTATCAGAGCAATAGTTTGAGAGATTTAGACATCCCTAAATGTCTAGACTCAAACTGATTATGGGACCAACACAAGGATGTCAGTACGGGTAGCCAACGCCAACGCCAAAACAAGTAAGTAAGTATCAATGTCAATATATATAACTCACGGTAGATGTCTTAGCATAGGACACATGCCTTAGTTACCAATATCACTACTGATATAAATAGTTACACATAGGACATAAGATGGTAGACAATTTGAGCACATGAGTACAGTAAATGATTAATAATAACACGTAGCTACTGTTATCAATCATCTACCGTGTAAGTGTGTCTCGATTTGCCATCCGTCGTATGTACCCACCATAAAGAGTGAAAGAGATGTTAGTCTAATACTACGAAATGCACACAAATTATAAGAATGGTGAGATCCATGTTAGGTGAATCACAAACAACGAGCAGAAGTTCGATAAACCATAAAGAAAGAAAGATGACAAAATATCAACGGTCCGAGTAGATTAGTAACGAATATTCATGAATGACTTCCTTCAACAAGGAGTTTAGAAAGGGAAGAAGGATACATGGATTAGACACTGTTTATAGAAGACATTTAAATTATGAATCATTATAAGACGAGTCAGGAATTCACAAGTAAGGTAAGTTGGCAATTACGTCAGGATCCACGTAATTGTAAATTTACATATGCTTGTGCATACTGATGAACCTTATCATGTGGATTAATACACATGTCACCAAAAACAATTAAATCACTCCAAGCAGGACTATGTCACTTAAGTAATGAAGATCGCAACAGATTAGCAAGACGAATGATGACAACAACGGAATAACAAAGGTGGAACGAGAAGGAACGAGGCTTAAATGGAGTTGCTGAAGTTGAGTAACACTAAGGAACAAGTTTAGAAATCTGAAGAAACCTGGTTCGGAACCTGATGCAACAAGTAACAAAGTAATAAGTCAAGCAAAGAAAAAGGAACAGGAAAGATTGCACCGAAAGAGAATTAGTATGAGGACGATAAGAGAGTCTATCAAGCCCAGTGAGAAAATTTCTTCGCATGACAAACCGCGAACGACGAGACTGATTAAGTAGAATTTGAAGAACTCGACACTTGTTTGATTCAAATCGAGAAAGTAGCTGTCAAGGATCACAAGTTAGCACGAGATGTGAGTACTACATATGTTAGATGAACATACGTTTAGAAACTACTTCTGAACATGAATTGTCAATGCTTAACGCAAACGCGATACGATGAATGACCGTGGACCTACGGTCAAGTGTACATAAAAGTGAAGGAAATAACCATACAACTATATGTTCAAAGAAAATACGAGTACTAGAATGCACAAATGACATTTTTCCATGAAGAATACAATCCTAGATAAACTACTAAGAGTATTCACTCAGATGAGAAAATAGATATATCAACGACAACAAATGACTGGAACCACGATGCTAATTAGGGTGTGCAGGCAAAACCAAATGAAAACAGATCCAACCTAGGGTTTGAATGTTTAGAATAAATGTGAAGTTCAAGTTCCGAACAAATATGTGAAGAAAGAAATGAGTACTAGCAAGGCCTAAAGAGTCAGAAAACACTCTACAGTGATTAAGACAAGACAATAGAACGTGACTACTCAAATTGAAAAGCCAATAAGGAACACAATGAGACTAGAAATGAAAGGAATGATCGAGTATCACCGCACGTGTCATCTATTTGTAATGAAACCTAGGAACGTAATTCTAAAAGAATCACATACAGAAAATTTTAATGATCACGAAAAGTAGAAAATGTATATTTTGGTCATAAGGGATGCCAATCCCTAAGACTATTCAATGGTACAAAGAACAGATAGTGCATAATAGACTAATTATGAGAAATGTGAAACCATGACGATTATGTTTTAAAGAAAGGCAAGAAGGGAGTTACGTGTACAGGAGTATGAATGTAAGGATTGCCTATCTAGTATTCCGTCTGAATGAATACCTTCTCTGGAAGTTAAGTATGATAGAGTAATGCTTCTAATGGTTCCTTCGTGAACGAAACGTTCCTTTGGGGACGCAATGATACGGTTCCTTCGAGAACGAAATGACAAGGTTCCTTCGGGAACAAACTGATATGGTTCCTTCGGGAACAAGATGATGGGATTCCTTTGGGAACGAGATAGCAGGATTCATTCGGGAACGACATGGTATGGCCCTTCATGGGCGAATGCACCAAGGATAATTTATGAGGTACACGTAATAACCAAAGCAACTTAGAAATAGAATGATAACAACTGTCTAGGGCACAAAGTAGACGATTTAAACTAGATCCCAGGCTACCAAAGAGACACTTCCAAGTGTTGAGAGGAATCCATGACTTGCTTAACATGTCAGATTCACGCAAGTGCTTGGTGGATCCGAGTTAAGTCCATCCATGAGACACGCTCAAGAGTAAAGTAGGTTAAACTATTCACCCTAACATTCGAGATGTTAGTTACAGAGAAGAAGAGGTAGTAGGGACATGAAAGCCCTAATTACATGCAGTCTAGGAATGGCATTGAATGATCACCATAACACGAGACATGCCAATTTACAAGAACCTAAGTGGTTACTCAGTCATGTGATGCAAAGAGTAAATTTTGTTACGAGAAACACCGAATTTCGAGGACGAAATTCTTATAAGGAGGGTAGACTTGTAACATCCCAAATTCTCTACAACATAAAACACGCAATTTCTATTAGGATTATGGGTGCCAAAGAACTAAAGTGTGTTACAATGGTTCAACAACAAATTAAAACAAAAAGGGGAGAAAGTGTAAGTTCTTTTAAAAGATAAGGTCCAGAAATGAAAACCTCATTAAACCTAAAACCTATTTCACGTATTCCAGCCGCCATTGCCATTTCACATGAATTCTCTTTCTTTTGCACCTGTAAATCAAAACCGAAGCACCCTCACAACCGGTTAACCCTATTCCAACCATTTAGCCGCACATCTTGCTCGATATCAATGGAGAAGCTCATGGGGGAGATCTATTCGGGTCAGAGTCACGCAAGACGGAAGGGAGCGATGGGTATGATGGTGGGTTTTACAGGAAGCTTCGCGACGACAGTGGTGAGCTCAGATGATGGCAACGGCAGCTCAGGGAGGTGAGCATTACGGTGGTGACTGATGGTAAGCTTCACCGTGTCGACATTGGGCGTGCGAGCTGCTACGATGGCTCCGGCAGTAGCTGAGGGCTCGTGTAAGGTGACCGATTCATGGTGGCATAGCGACTAGCAGGTTATGGTGGTGATGTACGGCAGCTTCCCGATAGTAGTTTCGATGATGGAGTTCAGAATAGTAGTTTCGATGATGGAGTTCAGCATAGTAGTTTCGATGATGGAGTTCAGAATAGTAGTTTCGATGATGGAGTTCAGAATAGTAGTTTCGGGTGGATGGTGATGGTCCGAATGGTGGCTACTGTGGTGGTGACGGGTTCACGGTAATGGTTCGAGTGGTGGCTCACAGCCATAGTTTCGGGTGTTTGGTTCAGCAACAATAGTAGTTTCGATGGTGAATATGTGAAGTGGATAACAGTAGTGGTGATAATACGGAGATGGTGATGCGGGTTTAGATGGCGACGTGATTAAGGCAGCTGTAATTTCGTGATAAATAGTTTCGATGGCAATGGTGATCCAACATCAGCAGTAGTTTCGATGACGATGAAGATAACATGGTAGTAGTTTCGATGATGATGATGATGATATGATAATAGTTTCGATAGTGTTAATTCAAGATAGTAGTTTCGATGGTGGTGGTTGATAGCAGTTTCGAAGTTCTATAATGAAGGTGATGATATGATAATGATAATGATCACATGAAGGTGGTTCATAATGGGTCTAGTTGTGGGTATGGTAGAAAAGAACGGTTCGGTTCTCGATTACATTACGGGTTCGTGTATGGAAGGTACATCCTTTAAAACTCGTAGAATATTAATTATTATTACTAGTCGGGTTATTAATAGCGTATTGAGGACGTATAGCAATGAGCTTATATAATAAACAATAACCGACAAGATTATGATTATTTTTGGTAAGGGTAACTTAATAAAAGTATAGAAAGATGGACCTTGATGCTAGAAGATAAAACCCGATTATTTCGGACTATTGGTTATGATTTGGTAATGGAAATAGACAAGTTATATTGTCGGGTTTTAGATAAAAACAAACGAGACTCCGCCCAATTTTATTAGGATTAAAGAAGTATATATTTTAAATATGGACGCCCTCTTTAGGGATTGGGATTGTTTGGGAAGGAAAACTGATGTATCGAAACTACCATAGTTTCGATATGAGCCACGATCCGAAGCTAAGTTACACCTAAGTTACCTGTCGAAACTATAAGTTTCGACAGAAGCAACCTATCGAAACTACAAGTTTCGATATAAGTACACCCATCGAACTACTAGGTTCAAGCATAGTAATGTCTAGTGTCATCTAGGAGCACTACCTTACGTGTATGACTTTATTATACAGATCGTGAGTGACATTAGTGATGCTCAGTAACCAGCTAAGTGTATCTCAGAAACTACTCATCAGGTGAGTTCTATGTGCCCCTTTTTATGTTATGTGCAAATGTTTTCAAATGTTTTGGGGCTGAAGTGTATACACTAAGTGAATAAAGTTTATGAATGTTAATGTGATCATATGTGTTATACAAGTATATATATATACCTATACACGAAAGAGAAATTATGAATAAAGAATGAAAAGCATGATTATAAAGAATGAACGAAAGTATAACACAAAATGAAAGAATGAAATCCTGCTTTATATCCATGTATATATTGCTTGCAAAGAATGAAATGAATGAATGTCATAACATATAAGAATGAAATCTTGCTTTATATCCATGTATATATTGCTTGCCAAGTACAGAAAATGTTACGGACGCTTCGATGATAACGGCTACTTCGGTAGACGGACGACCATGTGACTATTTTATAACCGGGACAAGTGCGTTCCTTCATCAGCTAGGACGTACGAATGCCATTAAAGGACGGTCGAAGCAATTGGCATATTATAGTAGAACGGTTGTATAAATAATAGTCGCATGGGAAACGGATACCTTCGGGTAGACGGGCGAATTACGGCCTACGACGGTAGGACGGTTGTAAGTCATGACGGACGGACAAAGGTTGCCGGACGGTTGTAAGAATAAAATGACGGACGGCACTTGTTGCCGGACGGTTGTAAGTATAGGTGGGCCATGACGATGGACCACGGCGATTGTCTTCATGACATTCGTAAGCAAATGACGGGTTGATCACCCTTATATAGTATGACCCATGAAATTAAAGAAAGAAAGAAAAGAAAAGAAAAGGGTGAATGCATATATATATATATGAAATCACAAAACTACAGAAAAGAAAATACAGAAAAGAAAGAAGAAAGAAAGGCAAAAGTTATGAATACGTATTTATATGAATGATTATACAGTAATGCATACTTATACCTATAAAGAAAAGAATGTTTACAGCAAATTGCATTAAACTAGAACTCACCAGCGTTAGCTGACTTTTAGTATACATTTCAGGAAAAGGGAAGAAAGGGTCGTGCGATGGCGTGAAGGTTACCCGGCACAAGACTGACATCCCACTTTTGTTTGTTAAGACAATGTTGTGTTTTTAATTGTTAAGACTTCCGCTGCTATGTAATGTAATTGAATGATGAAGATTTTTAATTTAAGTTCAGTATTTATGGCTATGTTTATGAGTAAATCCAACAAGTGAGGTCACCCGGAAAAAGGGGCCTTACATCAACTTTCTTTTGTTTATGTTTGAAAGCATTATTTTCTTTAACAGGACGTTTAGATTTGTGCACAAAACCAGTTCTTTTATCTGATTGTTTATCATTGGGCCTTTTGTAAGGTTAGGCCATGTGTCCTTTAGATATCTGTGGCCTTTTAAAATTTTTATCCCTTTGATTAACATTCGAACATCTACCAGAGTGTTCACGATTGTGAACGAAGTTTCGAGCCAAGTGTCCAGGATTTCCACAGACATAACACGTTTGCCATCTCGGACACGGGGCATAGTATCCGGTGTCCCATGATGATGACCATTGAGAAGAACTGGTGAAGTAACCTGCAGTTTCACAGTTCCTAGAAAACCTTCTATTATGCATTTGATCATCATTATAATTTCTATGATTTTACTTGAAATTACTTCTATCAGCATTCCTAACGTTTTGTTCAAAAGCATGATGATGATTATCAAATTTAGCATAAAACTCGCTTTTGGTAAAACGTTGAAGCCTTTTCTCTGAATCAAACTGACTTATGGATGGTTTACTGCTTTCACGATTTGATTAGCAGTTTTGTTTTTGATAAATTTTTGATTCTTACCATTCACATACTGTGCCTTTTCATTTTCTAAAGTCCCACCATTCACAAAGATGGATTTTTTGTTGTTTGTAACAGCACAATTTTCAAAACCAACATTCAAACCAGAATTAACAAAAGTAGCAGACTTAGAAAAACGAGACAAAGTATTTTTCAAAGACAAAGACTTTGAATTAAAAACACGATCCTCCGCCTCATCATCACTCCCACAATCCTCCACTATGCCCTTTACTAATCATGTTGCTGCACAAGACTTAGATGGGTTAGAAACGTTCACATGTTGTACTGAAGGACCACTAATCACGGGAGTGGACTTTGTGGATGAAGAAGATTGAACTGGTTTATGGCCTACACCATACTCCATTTCAACATCTTCATGTTGAACACTTGGCATGGGAGTAAAATTGCAATTGAAAGGATGTTCAACAGCATGATAGCCTAATCCTGGATTTCCTACTTTCCTGACTTGAGAGTCTATCATGTCATAGACTACAGCTCGTGAGTGGTCAATTTTCTCGATTGTTAACTTAGTGTTTGCCAATTGAGTCACAACGTCATTCAGCTTTAGACTAAGGTCGTCTATTCGTTTTAGTGCGTCACGATAAAGACATACCTTATTGCTAAAATCCATTTCAAGTTTTGAAAAATCGGTTTTTCCTGCATCAATTTTATCTTTAACAATTTTTCAGAATGCTTGTACTAGGCATTGGCATACCTAAGTTGATTTGTTTATTTTAAGAGAATTTCATTATCATACTTATATTTGTTTATTTTTTCAAAACGGTTATTAGAACATAAATCAGTATGTACCTCAGAGTCTTCAATCTTTGCCATGAGAGCATGATTTGACACCTTCATCGACAGCTCATGAATCTGATCTCTCCAATCAAATCCTGCGGTCTTCTGACACACCAATGCTTTGCTATTTCCACTTACAGCTTTTCCCTTTTCTTTCTCATCAAAACTGCTTGACGAACTCCCCTTCTCCACTTTAGGCTCTGGGCATTCCCTAGCGAAGTGACCAGGTTTGCTACAATTGAAGCATCTCAGATTGGATTTGTCAAAACCTATCTGTTTTGAACCAGACTCCATCCCTTCAAACGAATTTCTGCAAGTTCTCTTGGTAAACCTCTTAGCACGATGCACAGCCACTGCCATGTGCCACTTGATATCCATCTCCTCCAAATCATCAGGATGTATCTGATCAGCATCATCTTGAATCAGATTACCAGGAGCAAGTTTTCCAGCTAGCAGACAATTGTAACTGCTCATGAAAACACTGAACAAGGCAACAGGCATTTCAACAATCTTGGCATCATTTGAGCTTAGTGATTTACTTTGTTGGACAGATGTAGCAAAAGTTATCTGATTTGATATAGTAGACAAGTTTGGTGTGTATGCAGAGGACATACTGGAGAGTAAAGCATTCCCTTGAGACATTAAGTGATCTGTCTCTGATGAAAACATCATCATTCTTTGTTGATCTTCCATCTCATATGACCTTAGGATGGATATAAGCTCACTCAGAGGAGTGGTATACATGTCCTTGGTTCTCTTGATAGTAGTGATGTTGAAGCTCCAGTTCAATGGTAACGAGTTAAGCAATTTCTTGTTTATTTCTCCATAGGTCATTTCAATTCTAGCACTATTCATCTCAGTCATCAGATGAGTATACGTGTTTATCTGTGCCTCTAGAGTTTCACCTTTCACATAGTTGAACATGTTGAATTTTTTCTCAACATGTCCTTTCGACTCTCTCTCATATCTGCATTTCCCTCAAATCTCTCAACTAAAGCATCCCAAAGAGATTTTGCAGTTTTGAATTTCTTAAACCCTTGAGCAATTTCAGTAGACAAAGCCATGGTTAATCCAGCATAAGATTTTTCATCCTTTTCAATTTGAAGAATTTCTTCAGCCACATACAGATCATGATCCTTGGGAATAAATTCATTCTTCTCATTCCTGACCATATCTGAGGACCATTTTCAATAGACTTCTAAATAGAAAGATCCTTATACTTGGTGAAGTTTTCATAATGATACTTCTAGTTATCAAAGTCATTTTCATTTGTTAGACATGGAGGTCTACTTAAAGTACCAATCTCATTATCCATTGAGTTAGTATCACTCACGACTTAATAACACTTTAACAGAAAATACCGCAAACTTGGATTCACGGCCGTAAACTTCAACAGTAACCGCAAACTTGAAGTAGAAACCGCAAATTTGAAATATAACTGCAAACTTGAAGTAACAACCGCAAACTTGGAAAGTAACTACAAACTTGAAGTAAGACCCGTAAACTTGAAGTAAGATCCGCAAACTTGGATTTAACTGCAAACTTGAAGTAAGACCCGCAAACTTGGATTTCAACCACAAACTTGAAGTCTAACCGCAAAGTTTGATTCAACCACAAACTTGAAGTCCAGCCGCAAAGTTGGTTTCAACCGCAAACTTTATAGCCGCAAACTTCATAAATCCGCAATCTTTCAGAACCGCAAACTTGCAGATCTTGAAATTAACAGTAAATTACCACGATTTTCAGGCCAAGTATCCACTAATTAGGCCGCAAACTTCAATACTAGTGGCGGAAACACAATTCCGAGTCCTGTCACTGTCCAGAAGCTCTCCAAAAAACCACAAGTCAGTTTAACAAATGCCAAAAACAGTAACTTTGTACCTCACGAGTCAAAGAAATCCGTTGTAAGCTTCACAAATGAGCGCTATGGCTCTGATACCAATTGTAAGGTCGGATTCTTGAGGATCTTCAATTAACGATTCCATCAGCGTGTTGAACCTGGCGGAAATAGACTCGACACGTGACTTGTAGGTATAATCTAAGAGGACGAGACACAATTCAACAATCAAACGATTCGTATATTGATATGAATACTGAATACACAATACAATCGTTCAACAACTCGTCTAACTGATTACAATAATCAAAACATCTATTTAAACTAATCGGATGGGCCTGGACCAGGGCCGCATACTCCAAGTATGCGGTTGGGATCCGCATACTTGAAGTAGACGCGGTCTACCGCAAATGTCGAACCTGAAAATAGGGATCATGTTGAAGTAAATGAACCGTTAGTTGAACCTCATTTGCAAAGTGCAATAGACACAGCTGTGGCTAAATCTTTGGATACGGCTTTGCCTATCCTATTAGCTGGTCTAGAGTAAAATAAAAAGAAAGATAAGACAGAAGAGGTTATTGTGCACTTATCAAGTACGCAAGAAGCAGGTCTTATGTACTTATCAAGTATGCAAGAAGCAGGTCCTCCGCACTTATCAAGTACGCAAGTAGAAGGTCCTGCGTACTTATCAAGTACGCATGAAGCAAAACCTACGTACTTATCAAGTACGCATGAAACGAAGTCTGCGTACTTAGCAAGTACGCAAGAACAAGGCCCTGCGCACTTGCTAAGTGTGCAGGCATCAGGCTGGTTAGGTAAAGTCAGTATGTTTAGAATGGTTAAACCGTTAGAGTTGGGATTTGGTCTGATGTGTATTTAACTAATCAATTCAGATCGGAAGTGACGTTGTTGGACCTTTGTTTAGGACAACCCAGATTAGCTTATCCGGTGAGTTCTAGAAGCCCTCTTTTAAATGTTTTGAATAATATTTTTGGGCTGGTGTGCATACGTAACGATGTGACTATTTTATAAAAAGATGTTTATGAATGTTGTATGTGACGTTTTATAAAATGATGTTTATGAACGGTGATTTGGAAGGAAGGGTTACGAAAGAAGTGTTTATGAAATATTTTGCCAAAAGAAGTTTATGAAGTGTTTATGGATAAAGGAATGATTTTTAATAAAATGTATGAATGCTTTAACTGAAGTTTTGAAGTAAAAGAAGTGAATGTTTATGAAAGTCACAAACGAACGAATCTGCCAATATTCCTTAGGGAATGAAGGTTATGGGTATGGGAAGTATGTTATGGGACTTTACCTTTTAGGGGCCTTTGTGGCTGGCCAACTGTTATACAACCCGGGTGATGACGGTCACCAAGGGGATTATCGTGATCCTTGAAGTTGGTACAATTAACCTTACGGGGTAGTCGTACTTGAAGTTTGGTACTTATGCTTTACGGGGCGCAGTGCTTGAAGTTTGGTACGTGTCATCCTTGTGATGCCGTGCTTGAAGTTTGGTGTTGAATAACCTAAGTATCGGGCCCTAGGAGTTCTTCACCCGAAGGACAGTACGGTGTTGATGGGCCTAGTGGTGGTGATCTTTAGGTTATTCCACTAGTATGTGACATTTGGATTTGACGGTTACGAGAAGGCGCAGATTCGATATGTTCGTTGACTTATGTTTATGATGTTATGTTATTGCATGTTTTCGTACGCTTTTATTAATGAAGTTAAATGATATGTTTTTGGCAAATATTTGAAGTTAAGGTTTTATGAAAAGCTAGAACTCACCAGCGTAGCTGACTTTTTAGTATGCACATTCAGGTTAAGGCAGGTTATGATGATGGATGGTGATGCTGGGCGGCTTGATGAGTTACTCGAATGATATGAAGACTGGCATCCCATTATGATTAGTTTATGTTATATTTATATAATAGACTATGTTACGCTTCCGCATATTGAACAATGTCACGATTATGTTTTAATGAAATTTTCCGCTGCGTTATTTTGATATTCAAGTCTAAGAACTGTTTGTGAAGGTGTAAACCCAACGAGTGAGGCCTCCCGGGTTTAGGGCCTTACACCTATTTGACTTTTAAAAGTCAAACATGGCCGAATCCTCAAATCCAACTCCAAAAATCGACCCAGTCAATTGCTACGGGTTTTCCATATCGTGTACAATCAATAAAAGACCCAATCCAGGCCCAATCATCAAGTTAATTCCATCATTCACGCGGCCGATTCAAAATTCAAAGGAATTTGACTTTGATAGTCAAACCCGTATCAAATCATCATTTAATGTGTAAAATCAATGCATCCTAATCCCAAAAATCACTCGCAAGTCAATCTCGTGTGTACCTAGACCATTATCTGTACCCAATTCACTCCCAAATTAGTGAATTAACGCGTAATCAGTCATCGCGACCATTACGGTCAAATTGGAATTAATTCGGCCAATGCAAACGGAATTAAACGAATTAAATCTCTCTCCCACTCTCGCATACGTCCACACAAACTCTCTCAACCTGTGATCAAGCCGCACATTACCGTTGGGCGCCTATCGAGCACCAAGAACAGCCGGACTTTTGATCCTGTCGTCCTCACTCGTTCCTACGCCAATCGAGGTACAAATTAGGTCATTCGATTCGTAATTCCGTGTTTGTCGAAAGCCCTCTTCCAATTCGTGATGGCAGAGGGTATCGAGATCGATTGGGATTAGAGTTCTTGGTAGATTTATGCGTATTTAGATTTAGGGTTCGTTTTAATCTCGTGTTTTAGTTAAATAAAATCAGTGACCAACCAGCGAAACCACCTGGTCCGACCGGTAAGTCACTGCGTCGTCGAACCAGGTGGCGTGGGTTCGAAACCCATACCCGACACCTTTTTAATTCGCTTTGATGCTTGGATCCGGTCACATTACATTTACTTGTTAACAATGTTTCGAACCGGATTTGTACGCAGGTGACTCCCTTGGTCCAGTGGTAAAGTGAACCACATGCACAGGAACCACCTGGGTTCGAACCGGGTGGCCTCTATTATTTTTTTAAATCCGTTTTAAGACCCAGAAAAATGTTATTAAAATTTCTTTATAAATCCCACATTTATTAGAACAGAATAAAACAAGGTTTATAATTTTTGCATTGTAACATCCCAAAACTAGTAATAAATAAATAATGACACGATCAAAATTATAATTTTTAAATGGCGAAAGAAAAACGGATGAGCTTGAGCTCGGCTCCAACGGGCCGAAGGAAGCCCAAGTATATAAGGGCAAGGGCTGCCCCAAACCTTCATTTCTACCATTCACAAGTTCTAGAGAGAGAGAAGAGAGCTCGGGTCTAGAGAGAGAAAGTGACTGATCGACTCGGGAATTTAGGAGAACGTTGCTGCTGTGCTCGTGATCATCTCCTCTGAATCAGAAATCCAATCCAGGTAAGCGTTCGATCATAATCTGAGTTTTTATGATTTTTTTAGGATTTTCGGTTTTAGCCCAATAGATGATGATTTTACGTATGAAACTTGAAAATGAGCTTAGGTATATCATCTAGAATGAAAGCCGAACGCATTGATCAAAGAAAATTTAGATATCGACAAGATTAGATTCGCATGCAGAACCTTCGGGTTTTGGGGGAAGAAGACTGATTCATCGAAACTACTAGTTTCGATGTAGGTGAATCC
The DNA here is from genome assembly GCA_023525975.1 of Smallanthus sonchifolius. Lineage (NCBI taxonomy): Eukaryota > Viridiplantae > Streptophyta > Magnoliopsida > Asterales > Asteraceae > Smallanthus > Smallanthus sonchifolius. The sequence continues at coordinate 36,080,429 of CM042045.1, forward strand.
ATCGAAACTACTTAGTTTCGATATATATACAGACCCATCGAAACTACTTAGTTTTGATATATATACAGACCCATCGAAACTACCATAGTTTCGATATATATATACAGACCCATCGAAACTACCTAGTTTCGATATGCCCACGATCCAAAGCTAAGATAATACATAAGTTACTTATCGAAACTACCATAGTTTCGATATGAACCCATGACTCGAAACTACCAAGTTTCGACATAATCAACCTATCAAAACTACCAAGTTTCGACATAAGCAACCTATCGAAACTACCAAGTTTCGACATAAGCAACCTATCGAAACTACCAAGTTTCGATATAAGCAAATCCATCGAAACTACTAGGTTCAAGCATAGTAATGTCTAGTGTCATCTAGGAGCACTACCTTACATGTATGACTTTATTATACAGATTGTGAGTGACATTAGTGACGCTCAGTAACCAGCTAAGTGTATCTCAGAAACTACTCATCTGGTGAGTTCTATGTGCCCCCTCTATGTTGCAAGTATGGTGGACTACGACGGTAGACCGCGACGTTTGTCTTTGTGACTCACGTAATCATTGATGGGTCGATCCCCCTTATGTGTAAGACCAGCAAAGGCACAAATAAATGTAAGAATGTATGTATCTATATATGTACCCACAAAGATTGTAAATATGAAGGAAAGAATCAAAACGGAATATATATATACATGAATACTTACGAAAAATTATGACAAGAATTAATGTTTATGCCTACTTGATTTAAACTAGAACTCACCAGCGTTAGCTGACTTTTAGTATACATTTCATGTAACAAAAGGAAGGGTCGTGCGAAGGCGTGATGGTTACCCGACATCAAGACTGACATCCCACTTTTATATATGTTAAGACAAATGTTATGTTTAATGTTAAGACTTCCGTTGCTATGTTATGTTATTGAATGATGTATGCTTCCGCTGTGTTTGAATGTTTTTAATTAAAAGTTCAGTGATCAATGACTATGTTTATGAGTAAATCCAACAAGTGAGGCCTCCCGGGTTTGGGGCCTTACAAGTTGGTATCAGAGCAATAGTTTGAGAGATTCAGACATCCCTAAATGTCTGGACTCAAACTGATTATGGGACCAACGCACGGATGCCAGTATGGGTAACCAACGCCAGCATGTTAAGTAAGTACTAGAGTTAATACACTTGGATAAAAATAGATACCTTAACTTAGAACAAATAGATGTCAATGTCACAACCGATTTGAAGAGTTTTGAACCCGAAAAGCAATGTAAATTAGTAATCACAAACCGGTCACTGTAATTAAAATTTTACCTTGCTCGTACTGTTCCAAACTATGATCTGAATGAATGGCATTGATGTATTCCCTTATAACTTTCAGAAACTAGGAACAAGAACGAATGATTAAGTATTATGTGAAGGGCCTACCTCAAAGGGTTCGTGTTCATGTGAAAGCTAATCTACCATCGACCATCGAGTCGGTAGTGAATCTGAACGGAATCGTTTACGACGATTATGCCAATGAGGACCCACCAACAGAGACCCAAAAGAGAAAATGGGAGAACCCGTCTAGAGGCACCGGAAGAAGGAATGTAACAACCGAAATTAAGAAACCAAGGTCGGAAGGGTATGAAACTTGCAAGAAATGTGGAAGGCAACATCTTGGCGAGTGTCGAGTCGGCACCACCACATGTTATAGGTGTGGGAAGGCGGGACACTATTCTCGCGACTGTTTGAGAGACACTAAATGTCAAAGTTGTGTACAATTTGGACATCTGACCAAGAGTTGCAGAAAAACCAGACAATCTGGTTCCGAAAAAAAAAAAGAACAAGGACAGCCAAGGGCTAGGACACGAGCTGTAACATCTTGGATTTTTAGTATTCCTATTTCAATTCAATATAATGCAATTTCAAGTTCTATACTCGTGCAATGTCTCATTATTTTCTCGCCGTAAATTTAATGCAATGATTCTATACAAATTCGCAAGTTTTACTCGATTATTTACATTTAAACGCTATACAAGAAACTATTTGGTACAAACTTATCAAACCTGAAAAGTCAAGGACTAAAGTTGAAAAATATCAAGAAAACCCTGGTTAGCACGGTCGTGCTTCATCCTAGCACGGTCGCGCCAAGTGCTTTGGCACGGTCGCGCCTATCTTGGCACGGTCGCGCCTGCGTAACAGTCGAAACGTAAATGCAGTTTCAAAACGCCCGATTGTTCGAAATTCAAAACCAATACGTTTCATTTTCTTTGACAAAGAAAATAATTTTGCCATTTACGATCATTACCATTCGATTGCATATTCTCTCAAGAAAAGCGTCCAAATTATCTCCCAAGCCTCGAATCTCTGTTTTCGATCAAAATTCTACCAATTATTCAAGGAACTCGATCCTCGATCATTTCTAAAGTTTCTAAAGGGTAGGATCAGCCGGAATCACAGCAGAAGCCGCCGGAAGCCAATCTTGCCGTCGCCGAAACTCCTTTCTTCTGATTGCTATCAATTCCCTTCTTTTTGAGGTAATTAAATCATCCCTCTCTTTCGTTTCGGTCCATGTATCAAAAGCCCTCCGTCAATTCGGGCTTTCATTACAGGAATCATTCAGAACCAGAATCCTTTTTATAAGAAAAATGGTTTAATCGGAATCACTCCTAATCATGTTATTAATACAATTAAAATATCTCAGAACACTCGTAATAACCCATAAATGAAAAGCCCTAACAATTTCACCAATTAAAATACAAGAAATTCTCGATTCGTGTCTGAATTGGAATAGACACGGTCGCGCTAATCATCTAGCGCGGCCGTGCCTCTTTTAGCGCGGTCGTGCCGTTTATCAGCGCGGTCGTGTCCTCCTGTCCAGACCTTGTCATGCCCTCTGGGCTAGTCCCTGTTGTGTCCAAAGATCATAGACACGACCGTGCCGGGCCAAGGCACGGTCGTGCCTGTCAAACTTGTCTAGATTGTGCTCCTGTTGATCAACCCGGTCGCGCCCCGACTAGCGCGGTGGCGCCCGTGGCTTGAGCACGATCGTGTCCTTCCGAGGCACGGTCGTGCTAGACTCAGAAATTTTAACAGAATTTCAATTTTATATATTTTAATCAGTAAACATTACAGATTTTATAAAAATATGTTTTCTGTATTTAAAAATAGATTAAAAGTTTAATCTTGGCACAAAAATAATTTATTGAAAAGTTTATAAAAAAAAATTAATATTTATTATCTTTACTTAAATGATATTTTAAGTTACAAAATTTATAAATAATGATTAGTTATTTAATTTACATTTTAAATGAAAAATCATTTATTTATTTATACTTAATTACAATTAATATTTACATTATTTCATAAACTATAGTTATACACTTACTTATTTAATTCAAACCTAATTAAATTGTTTCAAACATATTTTACCTCAAACTTTATACGTTTTTCTTATCCAACACTTTTTAAATACAAACCAATAGTTTTATATACAAATCCAACTTTCATTTTAGACTAAACTTTATGCATCTATGTGATTCAATACATATTACTCTTTAGGTTAAAGTGTGCATTTCAAGGATCTTAATTGCTATCTATATTCCTTGTTAGCTTCACTTCCATACCAAGTGAGTATTCACAACCCCTTTTTCTCTTTTACACTTTTGGGGTGGAACATGAACTCTATACTCATTACACATTACACATTTACATTTACACAAACAATACAAGTGCAAAAATCCTATTTACATACATGTGTGCAAAAATTTGAGCTTTGTGCCCGAGTGCTAGGTGTGCTAACCTTTGTATGCTCTTATGTGCAATCATTAACTATACAAGCCGACGGTTTTCAATGATAGATCTATTGAGTCTGACAAACCCACCCATGGTACGCGGTGATTGAAACCGACAACACATTTGTTTTGCATGCTAGTTACAAGGTTTGATTGTACATTTGGTTACACAATAGTTACTCCCCATAGACGCCTTATTTATCATGTCATGTAAAGGATTTGTTTTCATCTATATGCTATCTATATACAACTGTGTTATACTCACCAACTTTTTAGTTGACTTTATTTTATTCATGTTTCAGGCCCCAATATGTGAGATTGATTCAAGACGTGTTCAACATAGGATTTGGACTTAGCAAAATAAATCATGAATTTTATGAGTTGTTATGTTTCTTGTTTGAATTTGATCTTGTACTTGGATTTCTTGTAATGCAAATTTGACTTTAATATATTTCAATTTAGTCAACCATGTGCTATGAACAGTCTTACATGTCCCGCCCCGATGATTCCGCCATCGGTCGGGGTGTGACAGATTGGTATCAGAGCCTTGGTTATAGGGAATTAGGTTATTAGACACCTTGACCTAGACTATAACTTTAGGACACCCATTTATGCTATATTTCATGATTTTGTGCTATGTGTTACATGCTATGTGCTACATGCTTACCATGATAAATTATTATTATATTTGATGCCTTACTTGTTAAAAATGCATGACTTATTAGGATCTTCTTAAATAATATCCCTTCCTATCTTCTAAAAATATTTCTATCTTTATTCTTTCTAAGCATGTGGAAAATTCTTGAAGCAAAGATCTTTAAATTTTTATTTTCTTCGTTAAGGTTTTTAAACTTGTTTAATTATTTGAGGACACGTGCAATCTGGAAGGGTGACACCTGTATTTTGGGTTTTCTGTCTAGGAAAGCATTTCGCATAAATCCCAATCAACCGAGGGACCCGTATGCTTTCCTGGGAATTCCCAAGATGAGTGTTTACCTATAGGCTAAAGCATGTCTCCTTGAAAATTATATGAGTTTAAATTAACCTTAATGTGCCATAGTATTCAAGTGATTTTATCACTTTTTGAGTACAATCCAAACTATGAATATCTATCTTTTTATTTGATTATCTCATTCTATTAAAATCCTAGCAATTCTCATAAGTTCTTACAATCTTTTTCTTGTTTTGTGAAAATCTGTAGAATGCCTCCTCGTCGTGCTCCCGCCGCCAACGCCAACTCCGACATTGCTGCTATTCTTACCCAATTGGTGACACAACTCACCCAAGCCAATGGTGCCACTAATGGCAATGGTGGAAATGGAAGCAATAGTGGTAATAATGGTGGTAATGGTGGAAATGGTGGAAATAATCCATCTCAATGCACCTTCAAGCACTTCAATTCGTGCAATCCCCTAAAGTTTTATGGAACCGAAGGAGCTACTGGACTCCTTCAATGGTTTGAAAGTATTGAGAATACCTTTCTCAATAGTGACTGTCCCGACAACCTCCGCGTTCGTCATGCCACAAGTGTCCTCCAAAAGCGGGCACTTACTTGGTGGAATGGGGAGAAAAGGAATAGGGGTGTTGATGTAGCTATGGCCTTACCTTGGGATGAGGTCAAAAGGCTTATGACCGAGGAATTCTGTCCTCAAAATGAAGTGAAGAAGTTAGAGGCCGAATTTTGAGATCTTGCCCAAGATAGTGGGGAAAGCTTAGCATATACAACTCGGTTCCATGAGTTGAGTCTTCTAGTGCCCCACATGGTCACTCCTTTGTCCCGTTGTATTGAGAAATATATTGGTGGGCTACCAAGATAAATCCAAGATACTGTCTTAGGTAGAAATCCTGCTACCTTGGAAGATGCCATCCGCCAATCTGCTACCCTAACTGATAATCATGTGAAAGCTGGAACTCTTACTAAAAAGGGTTCTAAGAAAACTGCTGAAACCTTAACCCCTCCTACCCACAACAAAGAAACCACAACTGAACCCCCTCGCAATAACAAAAAGAGGAAGGTTAGAAATTTTGCTGTGGTTACTCCTGCTGTTCCCGTCAACCAAGCTGCACCTATGGTTCAAGCACCGGTCAAAAAGCCATATGGTGGAATTTACCCACTTTGTGCCACCTGCAACTACCATCATCCCCAAAACATCCCATGTCGCCTTTGTACTTATTGTGGGAGATATGGTCATACGGTTTATGTTTGCAGGACCAAAGCCCTTACGGGCCAAGTCAACCCTCCAAACCAAACCGTACCTCAAGTGGCTAACCAAGGTGCTCCCGCCATTGCTAATGGGCGTGCTTGTTATGAGTGTGGTGACCCGAACCATTTTCGTAATCAATGTCCAAGACTTGCAAATGCTAGACAAGGTGGAGCTCGTGGTCATGCGTTCAACATAAACGCCAACGAAGCTCAAGCCAACAATGACGTGGTTAATGGTACGTTCCTTGTTAATAGTCAATATGCCTCCATTTTGTTCGATACCGATGCCGATAAAAGTTTTGTGTCACTTAATTTTGAGCCTTTACTTGCAAAGACACGATCCCAATTAGAGAAAACCTTCACCGTTGAAATAGCAAATGGTGACTCCCTTACAATTGAGTCTATTATCTATGATTGCTCCTTATAACTTAATGATCATGCATTCCCAATCAACCTTGTTCCAATGCCACTAGGAAGCTTTGATATTATCATAGGTATGGATTGGCTATCAAATCATCATGCCGAAGTCATTTTCTTTGAAAAGTGTATCCGAATTCCGCTACCATCGGGAGAAACATTAAGGGTTTTTGGTGAAAAGCCTTGCAAGGGTCTTAAATTGATGTCTTGTACTACCGCTCAAAAGTACTTACGAAAGAAGTACATTGCTTTCTTAGCTCATATTGTTCAAAAGGATGTCAAGGAGAAGAGTATTCAAGACATTCCGATCATTCGGGATTTCCCCGAAGTTTTTCCTAAAGATTTATCCGGTCTTCCTCCCGTTCGTCAAGTCGAGTTCCTTATTGATCTCATGCCCGGAGCTAACCCCATTGCTAGAGCTCCCTATCGTCTTGCACCTTCCGAAATGCAAGAGCTCGCAAGTCAACTTCAAGAACTCTCCGATAAAGGGTTCATTCGCCCGAGTCATTCACCGTGGGGTGCACTCGTCTTATTTGTAAAGAAGAAGGATGGATCATTTCGCATGTGTATTGACTATCGCGAACTCAATAAGCTTACTATCAAGAACCGTTATCCTTTGCCTAGAATCGATGATCTCTTTGATCAACTTCAAGGTTCTAATTGCTTCGTTATCATCAGCTCCGTGTTCAAGAAGATGACATTCCTAAGACTGCTTTTCGAACAAGGTATGGTCATTACGAGTTCATGGTTATGCCTTTCGGGTTAACCAATGCACCTGCAGTTTTCATGGACCTCATGAATCGTGTGTGCAAACCGTACCTTGATAAATTCAAGATCGTTTTCATTGACGATATCTTAATCTATTCCAAGACTAAAACCGACCATGAAGAACACCTTAGATTGGTTTTGGACCTTTTAAAGAAAGAACAACTATATGCCAAGTTCTCCAAATGTGAATTTTGGTTAAAAGAAGTTCAATTTCTTGGTCACATCGTCAACGACAAGGGTATTCATGTTGATCCTGCTAAGATCGAAACGGTTAAGAATTGGAATGCCCCGAAGACTCCTACCGAAGTTCGTTCATTTCTTGGTCTTGCGGGTTATTATCGTCGTTTCATCTCAAACTTCTCAAAGATTGTTGTCCCTCTTACCGCCTTGACCCATAAGGGTAAAGCTTATGAATGGGGACCGAAACAAGAAGAAGCTTTCCAAACTCTTAAGCATAAGTTGTGCAATGCTCCCATTTTAACTCTTCCCGATGGAAATGATGACCTAGTTGTCTATTGTGATGCTTCTAACCAAGGTCTTGGTTGTGTCCTCATGCAACGAGGAAAAGTAATCGCTTATGCATCAAGACAACTCAAAATTCATGAAAAGAATTATACGACGCACGATCTCGAGTTGGGTGCGGTCGTATTCGCGTTAAAGATTTGGAGACATTACCTATATGGCACGAAATGTGTGGTATTCGCCGACCACAAAAGTCTTCAACATATCTTCAACCAAAAAGAACTCAATATGAGGCAACGACGTTGGGTCGAACTCCTTAACGAATACGACTGCGAGATTCGTTACCATCCCGGCAAAGCGAATGTTGTAGCCGATGCTTTGAGTCGAAAGGACCATGTTATGCTTCATTGTGCCCGTATTCAATCCGATATTCAAACCCGTATCTTGGATGCTCAACACGTCTCGGTAACCGAGGGTAATATGTATGAAGAAATGTCGTGTGGTGTTGAACTTCTTCTTGAATCAAAACCCAATGGCTTACTATATTACTTGAACCGTATTTGGATTCCCGATCGCGATGATCTCCGTGCAATTCTCATGAACGAGGCTCATAAGACTCGTTATTCTATTCATCATGGTGCGGATAAAATGTACCATGATCTTCGCCAACTTTATTGGTGGCCCGGTATGAAGAGGGACATTGCTCTTTATGTTGCCAAATGCTTAACTTGCTCCAAAGTCAAAGCCGAACATCAACGTCCTTCTGGTTTACTCGAACAACCGGAAATTCCCGTGTGGAAATGGGAGAATTTAGCTATGGATTTCATTACCAAGCTCCCTCGCACCTCGAGTGGTTATGATAGTATTTGGGTGATCATTGATCGACTCACCAAATCTGCCCACTTCTTGCCTATTCGTGAAGACTTTAAGGTGGAGAAATTAGCCCGAATTTACATTGATGAAATTGTGAGCCGTCATGGTGTTCCCTTGAACATAATATCCGATAGAGACGCTCGGTTCACTTCTCGATTTTGGCAATCTCTCCAATCTGCTCTTGGTACTCGTTTGGATTTGAGCACGGCTTACCATCCCCAAACTGATGGACAAACCGAGCGAACAATCCAAACTCTTGAAGACATGCTTAGAGCTTGTGTAATCGATTTTGGTGGCAATTGGGATTCACACTTATCCCTCATTGAGTTTTCCTACAACAATAGCTACCACACAAGTATCAACATGGCTCCATTCGAAGCTCTCTATGGTCGCAAGTGTCGTTCTCCGATCTGTTGGAACGAGATTGGTGAAGCATAAATCACCGGTCCTTAGTTAATTCAAGAAACTTCCGACAAGATTATTCAAATCCGTGACAATATTCGAGCAGCAAGGAGTCGGCAAAAGAGTTATGCCGACAAGCGACGAAAACCCTTGGAATTCCAAGTCGGTGACCTTGTTCTTCTAAAGGTGTCTCCATGGAAGGGTGTGATCCGTTTTGGAAAGAAAGGCAAGTTAGCACCTCGTTATGTTGGTCCATTCAAGATCCTTGAAAGGATTGGGAAAGTGGCTTACAAGATCAAGTTACCTCCATCTCTTGGCAATATGCATCCTACATTTCATATATCTAATCTAAAGAAGTGTCTCGCTGATGAAAATCTCCATATACCGCTTGACGACGTGCGCATTGATGAAACGATGCACTTCGTTGAGAAGCCGGTGGAAATTATGGATCGTGAAGTCAAGCAACTCCAGCGAAGTCGTATTCCTATAGTCAAAGTTCGTTGGGAATCTAAGCGTGGTCCTGAGTTCACTTGGGAACGAGAAGACCAAATGAAGCCCAAGTACCCCCATCTTTTTACTAATAATGTTGTTCCCTCTAACTAAATTTCGGGACGAAATTCTCTCAACATGGGGAGACTGTAACATCTCGGATTTTTAGTATTCCTATTTCAATTCAATATAATGCAATTTCAAGTTCTATACTCGTGCAATGTCTCATTATTTTCTCGCCGTAAATTTAATGCAATGATTCTATACAAATTCGCAAGTTTTACTCGATTATTTACATTTAAACGCTATACAAGAAACTATTTGGTACAAACTTATCAAACCTGAAAAGTCAAGGACTAAAGTTGAAAAATATCAAGAAAACCCTGGTTAGCACGGTCGTGCTTCATCCTAGCACGGTCGCGCCAAGTGCTTTGGCACGGTCGCGCCTATCTTGGCACGGTCGCGCCTGCGTAACAGTCGAAACGTAAATGCAGTTTCAAAACGCCCGATTGTTCGAAATTCAAAACCGATACGTTTCATTTTCTTTGACAAAGAAAATAATTTTGCCATTTACGATCATTACCATTCGATTGCATATTCTCTCAAGAAAAGCGTCCAAATTATCTCCCAAGCCTCGAATCTCTGTTTTCGATCAAAATTCTACCAATTATTCAAGGAACTCGATCCTCGATCATTTCTAAAGTTTCTAAAGGGTTGGATCAGCCGGAATCGCAGCAGAAGCCGCCGGAAGCCAATCTTGCCGTCGCCGGAACTCCTTTCTTCTGATCGCTATCAATTCCCTTCTTTTTGAGGTAATTAAATCATCCCTCTCTTTCGTTTCGGTCCATGTATCAAAAGCCCTCCGTCAATTCGGGCTTTCATTACAGGAATCATTCAGAACCAGAATCCTTTTTATAAGAAAAATGGTTTAATCGGAATCACTCCTAATCATGTTATTAATACAATTAAAATATCTCAGAACACACTTAATAACCCATAAATGAAAAGCCCTAACAATTTCACCAATTAAAATACAAGAAATTCTCGATTCGTGTCTGAATTGGAATAGACACGGTCGCGCAAATCATCTAGCGCGGCCGTGCCTCTTTTAGCGCGGTCGTGCCGTTTATCAGCGCGGTCGTGTCCTCCTGTCCAGACCTTGTCATGCCCTCTGGGCTAGTCCCTGTTGTGTCCAAAGATCATAGACACGACCGTGCCGGGCCAAGGCACGGTCGTGCTTGTCAAACTTGTCTAGATTGTGCTCCTGTTGATCAACCCGGTCGCGCCCCGACTAGCGCGGTGGCGCCCGTGGCTTGAGCACGATCGTGTCCTTCCGAGGCACGGTCGTGCTAGACTCAGAAATTTTAACAGAATTTCAATTTTATATATTTTAATCAGTAAACATTACAGATTTTATAAAAATATGTTTTCTGTATTTAAAAATAGATTAAAAGTTTAATCTTGGCACAAAAATAATTTATTGAAAAGTTTATAAAAAAAAATTAATATTTATTATCTTTACTTAAATCATATTTTAAGTTACAAAATTTATAAATAATGATTAGTTATTTAATTTACATTTTAAATCAAAAATCATTTATTTATTTATACTTAATTACAATTAATATTTACATTATTTCATAAACTATAGTTATACACTTACTTATTTAATTCAAACCTAATTAAATTGTTTCAAACATATTTTACCTCAAACTTTATACGTTTTTCTTATCCAACACTTTTTAAATACAAACCAATGGTTTTATATACAAATCCAACTTTCATTTTAGACTTAAACTTTATGCTTCTATGTGATTCAATACATATTACTCTTTAGGTTAAAGTGTGCATTTCAAGGATCTTAATTGCTATCTATATTCCTTGTTAGCTTCACTTCCATACCAAGTGAGTATTCACAACCCCTTTTTCTCTTTTACACTTTTGGGGTGGAACATGAACTCTATACTCATTACACATTACACATTTACATTTACACAAACAATACAAGTGCAGAAATCCTATTTACATACATGTGTGCAAAAATTTGAGCTTTGTGCCCGAGTATGCTCTTATGTGCAATCATTAACTATACAAGCCGACGGATTTCAATGATAGATCTATTGAGTCTGACAAACCCACCCATGGTACGCGGTGATTGAAACCGACAACACATTTGTTTTGCATGCTAGTTACAAGGTTTGATTGTACATTTGGTTACACAATAGTTACTCCCCATAAACGCCTTATTTATCATGTCATGTAAAGGATTTGTTTTCATCTATATGCTATCTATATACAACTGTGTTATACTCACCAACTTTTTAGTTGACTTTATTTTATTCATGTTTCAGGCCCCAATATGTGAGATTGATTCAAGACGTGTTCAACATAGGATTTGGACTTAGCAAAATAAATCAAGAATTTTATGAGTTGTAATGTTTCTTGTTTGAATTTGATCTTGTACATGGATTTCTTGTAATGCAAATTTGACTTTAATATATATCAATTTAGTCAACCATGTGCTATGAACAGTCTTACATGTCCCGCCCCGATGATTCCGCCATCGGTCGGGGTGTGACACGAGCCTACGCCCTGACTGAGGAGGAAGCAAGGGGAAACCTTGATGTTGTGTCAGGTACGTTCCTAGTTAATAACGAACATGCTGATATTTTATTTGACTCTGGTGCTAGTAAAAGCTTCATATCAAATGCATTTAGTCATAAACTGGATTGCACTATCCACACCATAGTAAAGGCCTTTAGCGTACAAACTGCCGTGGGTAAAAATTCGACAATGTTTCAAGTAACAGAGGATTGTATCATAGAAATAGAGGGCCATAAGTTTCCTTCTAGATTATTCCTTCTCACCTTAGGAGGATTCGATATAGTGTTGGGTATGGATTGGTTAGCTGCCAACGAAGCTCAAATCATATGTAAACGTAAGAGGATACACCTCAAAGCTCCTAGCGGAAGTCCAATTACGATTTATGGGGATTAGAATTGCACAATGCCAAACGTCATTTCGATGATCAAGGCCAAAAGTTACATGAGGCGCGGTTGCGAAGCTTATCTGGCGTATGTTATTGACGATAGAATGAAAACGAAAGCACTCAAGAATGTACCCGTGGTGTGCAACTTTCCGGAAGTATTCCCTGAGGATCTACCTGGGTTGCCACCCGATCGGGAAATAGAATTTCAGATTGACTTACTGCCAAGAGCTGAGCCCGTCGCCAAAGCCCCCTACCGATTGGCTCCGACAGAAATGAAAGAATTGATGTCTCAACTACAGGAATTAACATAAAAAGGATTTATTAGACCGAGCACTTCACCATGGGGCGCTCCGGTACTATTCGTAAAGAAGAAAGACGGCAGCATGCGCATGTGCATTGACTACCGTGAACTGAACAAGAGGACAGTAAAGAACAAATACCCACTGCCTAGAATAGATGACCTTTTTGATCAACTGCAAGGTGCGAGTTGGTTCTCAAAGATCGATCTTAGGTTGGGTTACCATCAGTTGAAAGTAAGAGAGGAAGACGTACCAAAGACCGCGTTTCGCACGCGTTATGGGCATTATGAGTTTCTCGTGATGTCCTTCGGATTGACTAACGCACCAGCAGCGTTCATGGATTTGATTAATAGAGTATGTCGACCAATGTTGGATCGATCAGTGATAGTTTTTATAGACGACATACTGGTATATTCGAAAAGCGAGGGTGATCACCATTGTCACCTAAGAGAAGTTCTGGAGGTGCTAAAGCAGGAAAAGTTGTACGCAAAATTCTCCAAATGCGCGTTTTTCCTTAGGGAAGTCCAATTCCTAGGTCATGTGATACACCCAAACGGCATCATGGTAGATCCTACAAAGATCGAAACAGTAAAGGAATGGAACGTCCCAAAGACACCAATAGAGATACGAAGTTTTCTAGGGTTGGCAGGCTACTATCGGAGGTTCATTCAAGATTTCTCGAAGATAGCCTCGCCACTAACTAAATTGACACGGAAAGAAGTGAAATATGAATGGGGTCCAACCCAAAACAACGCGTTTGAGGAACTTAAAACGCGATTAACCCAAGCTCCAGTCTTGACACTACCTAAGGGAAATGAAGACTTGGTAGTCTACTCTGACGCTTCGAGTCAAGGTTTAGGCTGTGTACTTATGCAATGAGGAAAGGTAATTGCTTACGCTTCGTGACAACTAAAGATTCATGAGGTTAACTACCCAACTCACGATCTGGAGTTAGCGGCAGTAGTTTTCGCATTAAAAATATGGAGGCACTATCTGTATGGAATTAAATGCACCATCTACTCCGATCATAAAAGCTTGAAGTACTTTTTCGAGCAAAAGGAATTAAATATGAGGCAAAGGAGGTGGTTAGAATTATTAAAGGACTACGATTGTGAGATACTGTACCATCCAGGCAAGGCAAACGTAGTAGCTGACGCCTTAAGCAGAAAGAAGCAATCTGATCCTATCCGGATCAAGGCATGTCAGCTGATTATAACGCCAGATTTGATGAATGAAATATCAAAAGCACAAGATGAAGCACTATTAGAAAGAAATATTAAACGGGAGAGAATAGTAGGACAACAAGGGAATTTGGATGCAAATGTATACGGTGTACGAACTAGGTTTGGCCGGATGTGGATACCTAAGATTGGCGAGCTTAGAGCCAAAATACTCGAGGAGGCCCATAAGTCTCGCTATTCCATCCACCTTGGGATAAACAAAATGTATCAAGACTTGAAGAAATAGTATTGGTGGCCCGGCATGAAGAATGATGTGACCGAGTACGTGAACAAGTGCCTAACGTGTTCACTAGTTAAGGTCGAGCACCAGAAACCATGCGGTAAAATGCAACCTCTACCAATACCGGAATGGAAGTGGGAGGAGATCACGATGGACTTCATTACCAAGCTACCGTGAACAGCTAAAGGCAATGATACCATTTGGGTGATCGTCGACCGCTTGACAAAGAGTGCTCACTTTATGCCAATACGTGAAACTTCTTCTTCTGAAAAGCTAGCAGAAATATTTATCAAGGAAATTGTGAGCAGACATGGTATGCTGCTGTCGATTGTGTCCGACAGGGATACTAGATTCACGTCAAGGTTTTGGAAGAAATTCAGTGAATCGATGGGCACTAGACTGAACATCAGCACCGCTTACCACCCTCAAACCGATGGTCAATCTGAAAGGACCATTCAGACCTTGGAGGACATGCTCCGAGCCTGTATCATTGACTTCGGTGGGAGCTGGGACAGCCATCTACCATTGGCAGAATTTTCATATAACAATAGCTATCATTCAACGATTAGCATGCCGCCATTTGAAATGTTGTATGGAAGGAGATGTAGGACCCCGTTGTGTTGGGGGGAAATCGGGCAGAAGGACTTTGCAAGCCTCGAAGTGGTCAAAGCTACTTCTGATAAATTTGATCAAATCAAAGCTCGAATGAAAGCCGCGAAGGACAGACAGAAATCGTACGCGGATAAGAGAAGGAGGGAATTGGAGTTTCAAGTAGGGGACATGGTACTGTTGAAGGTATCGCCATGGAAAGGAATCATCCGAGGTTTGTCGGACCTTTTAAGATCTTAGCGAGAGTGGGTCAAGTTGCTTACAGACTCGACCTACCTGATGCGCTTAGCGAAATACACCCTACGTTCCACGTGTCGCACTTACGCAAGTGTCTAGCTGACGACACGGCTCACATACCTTACGATGAGATCGAGGCGGATAACAGTCTGAATTATGTCGAGGAACCAATAGCCATCCTTGATCGATCTGAGAGGCGACTACGCAACAAGCCAATCCCATTGGTCAAAGTTCAATGGAAGCACAGAAAGGGATCGGAATCTACCTGGGAGAAAGAAGACGAGATGCGGGAACTATACCCTCAGTTGTTTAACGTATAATTGGTTTCGAGGACGAAACCTTTCTAAGGGGGTAGACTTGTAACATCCCAAAACTGGTAATAAATAAATAATGACACGATCAAAATTATAATTTTCAAATGGCGAAAGAAAAACGGATGGGCTTGGGCTCGGCTCCAACGGGCCGAAGGAAGCCCAAGTATATAAGGGCAAGGGCTGCCCCAAACCTTCATTTCTACCATTCACAAGTTCTAGAAAGAGATAAGAGAGCTCGGGTCTAGAGAGAGCAAGTGACTGATCGACTCGGGAATTCAGGAGAACGTTGCTACTGTGCTCGTGATCACCTCCTCCGAATCAGAAATCCAATCCAGGTAAGCGTTCGATCATAATCTGAGTTTTTATGATTTTTTTAGGATTTTCGGTTTTAGCCCAATAGATGATGATTTTACGTATGAAACTTGAAAATGAGCTTAGGTATAACATCTAGAATGAAAACCGAACGCATTGATCAAAGAAAATTTAGATATCGACAAGATTAGATTCGCATGCAGAACCTTCGGGTTTTTGGGGAAGAAGACTGATTCATCGAAACTACTTGTTTCGATGTAGGTGAATCCATCGAAACTACTTAGTTTCGATATATATACAGACCCATCGAAACTACCATAGTTTCGATATATATATACAGACCCATCGAAACTACCATAGTTTCGATATATATATACAGACCCATCGAAACTACCTAGTTTCGATATGCCCATGATCTAAAGCTAAGATAATGCATAAGTTACTTACCGAAACTACCATAGTTTCGATATGAACCCATGACTCGAAACTACCAAGTTTCGACATAATCAACCTATCGAAACTACCAAGTTTCGACATAAGCAACCTATCGAAACTACCAAGTTTCTACATAAGCAACCTATCGAAACTACCAAGTTTCGATATAAGCAAATCCATCGAAACTACTAGGTTCAAGCATAGTAATGTCTAGTGTCATCTAGGAGCACTACCTTACGTGTATGACTTTATTATACAGATTGTGAGTGACATTAGTGACGCTCAGTAACCTGCTAAGTGTATCTCAGAAACTACTCATCAGGTGAGTTCTATGTGCCCCCTCTATGTTATGTGAAAACCTTATTAAATGTTTTGGGGCTGAAGTGTATACACTAAATGAATGAATGATAAGAATGCCAATATGATCATACGTGTTACATGAAAGTAATGATGAACAAAGAATGGACCCAATAACTACAAAGAATGAAATGAAAGTATGACATAACTTATAAGAATGAAATCTTGCTTTATATCTATATATATATTGCTTGCTATGAATGAATAAACATTATGAATGGAACAATGATAACGGCTACCTCGGTAGACGGACGACCACTCGACTATTATGCAGCCAGAAATGAAAGTCTAGAAAGGTAGACTAAACAGGCCACTACGGTGGAGTAAGTCCCGAAATCGATGCACGACCGTATAATTAGTTCGGGTGGGAGACGGATACCTTAGGGCAGTCAGACAAATATGACGGACTACGACGGTAGGACGGTTGTAAGTATGACGGACTACTTCGGTAGGACGGTTGTAAGATAATGAGGACTACTTCGGTAGGACGGTTGTAAGATAATAACGGACTATTTCGGTAGGACAGTTGTAAGATAATGACGGACGGACACTAGTTGCCGGACGGTTGTAAGTATGGTGGACTACGACGGTAGACCGCGACGTTTGTCTTTGTGACTCACGTAATCATTGATGGGCCGATCCCCCTTATGTGTAAGACCAGCAAAGGCACAAATAAATGTAAGAATGTATGTGTCTATATATGTACCCACAAAGATTGTAAATATGAAGGAAAGAATCGAAACGGAATATATACATACATGAATACTTACGAATTAATGTTTATGCCTACTTGATTTAAACTAGAACTCACCAGCGTTAGTTGACTTTTAGTATACATTTCAGGTGACAAAGGTCGTGCGGAGGAGTGATGGTTACCCGACATCAAGACTGACATCCCACTTTTATATATGTTAAGACAAATGTTATGTTTAATGTTAAGACTTCCGCTGCTATGTTATGTTATTGAATGATGTATGCTTCCGCTGTGTTTGAATGTTTTTAATTAAAAGTTGAGTGATCAATGACTATGTTTATGAGTAAATCCAACAAGTGAGGCCTCCCGGGTTTGGGGCCTTACATGCATAAAAATCTCTATTTTTATAAACTTAATTGTTAATTACTCAATTTAAATTATATTATTTTCGACTAATTTATTTACCTAATGTTATAAATTTTGTGACAAAGTTTTTATAAATACTTTTTACAAGGTTTTATAAAAATTTAAGTTATATATTTAAGACCTAATAAAACTATATCTAAATATATATAGCTTTTATATACTTAAAGAATACATGTCAAATTTTTAATTAAATTTATTTATTTTAACATACCCATTTCAAATGATAAATAAATAAATAAATTTATTTATTATTTTTACAAATTACATTTATAAATACACTCAGAGTTTGAATTATATTTAAGATTAATATATTGAACCAATATTTACACCTCTTTATAAATAAATAAATAAATAAAGTAAAAATTATTTATTTAATTTATATTTAAATAAATATAATTTTCACACTATTTTTCTAACTAAATAAATAAATAATAATTATTTGATTTATTTAGTTATTCAAACCCAAACCCTAATTCAATTATTTTAAAACTATTCATTTCAATTTTTCATTTTATAAAACACCCATTCAAGTTCAAACCACAATCTCCTACACACTTCTTTACATACTACAACTCAAACCCTTTGTACACACATCCATTTCAATCCTAGACTTGGCCATAGACTATTGTGCACATTATTAATCTAGATTCATACACAATACACTCTAGGTTAACGTTCTGAGTTGCAAGGATCACCTTGCGACCTAGTCTCTCATGCTAGCTACACCTTTGATTCAAATGAGTTTTACATAGCCACTTTTACACTGTTTTACATTTTTGGGGTGAAACATAAACATTATATTCAATGATTTGCACAAACTACACAAATATAAATCCACTTTACATTCATGTATGCAATTTGAGCTTTATGTTTGAGTACTAGGTGTGTTAACTACTTTGTGTGCAATTTCATGTGCAATCATTAACTATACAAGCCGACGGTTAACAATGATAGATCTTTTGAGTCTGACAAACCCACCCAGTTAGGGTGATTGTTACCGACAACACAATTATTTTGCATGCTAGTTACAAAGGATTGATTGTACTACTTGGTTACACAATAGTAACTCTCCATAATTTCCTTATTAATCATGATTTGTATGGATTTGTTTATACACACTATACGATACCTATGTACAAACCTACGTATGCTCAACAACTTTTTAGTTGACTTTATTTTAATCATGTTTCGGGTGCGAATGTTTGAGTTGATCAAGACATGCTACATTTAAGTTTAGACCTAATTAATTTTAATAAAGAACTCATCTATTTCATTTTATGTACTTGATTTGAATTTGGTTTGTTTTGAATTTATGCAATGAAATTTGGATGATTAATATATTTCAATTTAGTCAACCTTGTGCTCATGAACAGTCTACATGTCCCGCCCCGACGTATTCCGCCGACAGTTGGGGTGTGATAGTCTTCCGAAAGAATTACGAGGAATACCTCGAGAAAGAGAACTGGAATTTCAAATTGACTTAGTGTCTGGTGCTAAGCCGGTAGCTAAGGCACCATATCGTTTAGCTCCATCAGAAATGAAGGAACTGATGTCACAACTACAAGAGTTGTTAGACAAATGTTTCATTAGGCCTAGTATCTCACCTTGGGGTGCTCTGGTTCTTTTTCGTGAAAAAGAAAGATGGTAGTATGCGTATATGCATAGACTACCGGGAGCTAAATAAGCTTACCGTAAAGAATAAGTACCCGTTATTAAGGATCTATGACTTGTTCGATCAATTATAAGGAGCAAGTTGGTTCTCAAAGATCGATCTAAGATCAGATATTCCAAAGACAACCTTCCGTACAAGATGCGGACACTAGGAGTTTTTAGGAATGTTATTTGGTTTGACTAATGCCCCTGCTGCATTCATGGACCTCATGAATAGGGTTTGTTGACCAATGTTGGACAGATCTGTGGTCGTCTTCATTGATGATATTCTAATTTACTCAAAGAATGAAGGAGATCATACATGTCACCTCAAGGAAGTAATGGAAACTTTGAGAAAAGAGAAGTTATATGCAAAATTCTCAAAGTATGAATTTTGGCTCCGAGAAGTTCAATTCTTAGGTCATGTGATAAACGCCGAAGGAATTCGTGTAGATCCTTCAATGGTAGAAAGAGTTATTAAATGGAACCCGTCAAAGACACCTACAAAGATACACAGTTTCTTAGGTTTGGCCGGTTACTATAGAAGGTTTATTCAGGTTTATTCAGGATTTTTCTAAAATTCGTAAATTTATACACACATTTATTTGCAAATATAAATGTAAATATGTATATTTGATTATATTGAATAAATCAACATTTAAACTTTCAATTTCCCAAAAATGAAATTTTCATAAAGTTCTAAACAAAAAAAATTAATTTATAAAAATGTATATATAAGTATGTACAATTTAAATAAAACTTTTAAAGAATCAATACATATATATATGTATATAGAAATATATATTTATATATATAAATTTATAAATGGCTAAAACCCCAAATTTGAACCCTTCTTGATTTGAACCTCCAAATCCGTCAACTTTGACCCTCAAAAGTCAACATAGGCGAATTTCACTTTAATCCGAGTTCTAAGTCAACAAAATCATGAATGTTATGTTTGCTAATCATGCTAATATGATACAAGATTAAATCCAAAATTTTTAGCGATCCAATTCAGCCGAAATCAGCGGCTATATTCAATTCAAACCCCCTAACTGCCAGCTTTGAATTTCCAGAGTCAAATACGGACAAATTCTGCTTCAATTCATGAAATTTACCATCTTTAATGGCCTCTGATTATGCGTAACTGTTATATACATGTTTTCAAGCTCGAATGATTAACCACATTAAGAGCAATCGAACGAATTAACTCTATAATCGCACCCGTATCCGTTTCAAACAAATTCATATCAAATTGAACGACTCTTGTAAAATGAAGGCATACAATTCATTCACACACACTCATGACACCTCCCTTTTACTCTCGTCGCTCTCAAACCCCTCCCAAATCACCTCTGAGATTCGGTCAAGCTCCGAAGTGCTCAAACCCGTACGCTTCAATCGATCTCATCCTTCCCAAAACCGTTCTAGGTAATTAATTCATCCTTGTACTTGTTTTGATTCCCTGAATGAAAGCCCCCATGAATCGACCTCGTACCTGTGGTTTAGTGGTTCGATTTGAGGGTTAGGTTTAAGGGTCTGCGCACTTGGGGGAGATGATGACCCGAAGCCTTGTTAATAAAACTGTTAGAATCCTATAAACTTCGCAAGTTGTATGCCCAGTTCAAGTGGTTGAAGCCTTACAGCAGAGGTCTCGAGTTCGACCCTACCTCTTCTCGTTTTGTTTTTCTTTTGATTTAATTTTCTTTGCTTAGCATATCTTTCCCGCACTCTTATATATATAAACCATTTCTAATAAATTTTGATTAAATGTTTTTCACACATAAATACATGATTACCAGTTTTTAGAAATAAAACATATACATATTTGATCATCCTAAAAGCCTTTTTATTAACTATAAAGGCTTAAACACATAATATGTAACATTCCAAAAATAGTAAATAAATAAATAATTACACGATCGAGATTTAATCGTCAAAAATGAAAGGAAAATGGATGGGCTTGGGCTCGGCTCCAACGGGTCGAGGGAAGCCCAGGTATATAAGGGTCAAGACAGCCTCAAACTTCCACCATTTGCAGATTAGAGAGAGAAATGAGAGCTCAGGCCTAGAGAGAGAAAGTTGACGGATCGACCCGGAATTGAAGGAGCACGTTACTGCTGAGCTCGTCAGCAAAACCTCCGAATCATAATCCCAATCCAGGTAACGATTCGACCCTAAACTGAGTTTTTGTTTAATTTGGGATTTTCGGGTTTTAGCTAAATAGGTGACGTTTTTTACGGATGTAACTTGAAAATAAGCTTAGGACTAGCATCTAGAATGAAAACCACACGTTTTGAACAAAGAAAGTTGTAAGATTGGCATGATCGGGTTAGCATGTAAGAATTTTGGACTTGTTGGGGAAAATGACTGTTCGACAGGCGAACTTATCAAGTTCGCCTGGCAAGGTTGAGGCGAACTTATCACGTTCGCTTGACAAGTTTGCCTGGCAAGTTCGCTTATGGCTATCAAGAGGCGAACTTAGCATGTTCGCCTGATTATGCTCGCCTATTATGTTCGCCTGGAAAGGTTGAGGCGAACTTATCAAGTTCGCTTGACAAGTTCGCCTAGCAAGTTCGCTTATGGCCATCAAGAGGCGAACTTAGCATGTTCGCCTATCAATTTTGCCTATATGTTCGCGTAGACTTTAGGCAGCGAACTTAGCCTTAAGTTCGCCTAGTTCAGCTGAAGTAAAAGTGGGTAATTTAAATTAGGTATGATGTATGTGTAATTAACCAATCCAGATCGTGTGTGGCACTCATTGGACGTTGTTAGCACAGGATGAGACTAGCTCATCAGGTGAGTTCTATGTGCCCCCTTCTATGTTATGTGCATATCATTTTAAATGTTTTGGGGTTGAAGTGTACACTAAGTGAATAAATGCTATGAATGCCAATGTGATCATATGTGGTATACATATATATATATATATATATATATATATATATATATATATATCTATATATGAAAATGAATTATGAACAAAGAATTAAACGTATGTTGACAAAGAATGAATGAAAGAATGGCATAACCTAAATGAATGAAATCTTGCTTTATAATTATATATATATTGCATGCGATGAATGTATGTATACGTTATGTACGAAAACGAAGCTAATGGCTACTTCGGTAGACGGACGACCACGTGACTATTTTGTAATCGGGACAAAAATGTTCCTTCATAAGCTAGGATGTATAAAAGGCACTCATGGACGGTCGAAGCAAACGCCTTATTACATGTAGAACGGTTGCATACATAATATCCGCGTGGGAAACGGATGCCTTTGGGCAGACGAGCGAATGAACGGACTACGACGGTAGGACGGGTTTTAGGCGGACGGACAAAGGTTACCGGACAGATTTATGTTATGACGGACGGTTTCTAGGGCTGGACGGTTTATGAAATGGACTACGATGGTAGTTCTCATGGCGTTTGTCTTTGTGACTCACGTAGTAAATATGACGGGTTGATCACCCATATGTGTATGACCAATGAATGTTCTCCCCAAAGTAAGTATGTATGTACATATGTAACTACTCAGTATGAATGTTATATGAGAACAGTAAAGCAAAGAATATGCAAATGCACGTATATTATATATATATATTACTTAACGATAAGATAAATGTTATGTCTGATTGTTTTTAAACTAGAACTCACCAGCGTTAGCTGACTTTTAGTATACATTTCAGGTAAAGAAAGGAAGGGTCGTGCGAAGGCGTGATGGTTACCCGGCAAGCGACTGACATCCCACTTTTATATATGTTAAGACAATGTTATGTTTGTAATTGTTATGCCTTCCGTTGTTATGTTATGTTATGTTATGTTTTGTTATGAATTTGAATGATGTTTGCTTCCGCTACTCTCGAATGTTTTTAATTTAAGTTCAGTATTTATGACTATGTTTATGAGTAAATCCAACAAATGAGGTTACCCGGGAAAGGGGCCTTACTAGTTGGTATCAGAGCAATAGTTTGAGAGATTCAGACATCCCTAAATGTCTGGACTCAAGCTGATTATGGGACCAACGCACGGATGTCAGTATGGGTAACCAACGCCAACGCCAGCTCGGTAAGTAAGTACTAAAGTTAATGCACTTGGATAAGAATAGATACCTTAACTTAGAACAAATAGATGTTAATGTCAAAACCGATTTGAAGAGTTTTGAACCCGAAAAGCAATGTAAATTAGGAATCACAAACCGGTCACTGTAATTAAAAATTTACCTTGCTCATACTGTTCTAAAACTATGATCTGAAGGAATGGCAATGATGTATTCCCTTTATAACTATCAGGAAACTAGGAACTATGGCTGGTGGAGGAAGAACAGGATGCCGAGGCGGTCGCACTGGCCGAGTCGGTAGACCTCCATTGAATCAAAGACATGAAGAGGAAGAGAGTGTGCACGCTGAACACACTGAGAGTGTGCACGAAAGAGATGTGACCCCAATTGGGGACGACAATCAAGGGTCTCTATAGTTGGAACCCGAGGTCAGGGATGCTATTGCCCACGAAGTTGTACTCACTCTGAAGAAAGTATTGCCTGATCTTCTATCCGAGGCACTAAAGAAAAGTAGAGAGGAGGATGAAGGAGACCATGAAGAGAAAGTGTATGACAGTGATGGGGATGATGTAAAGGTGGGATCAAGCAATCGTGGGTGTACTTACAAAGGTTTCAAGGACGGAGACCCACCCAAGTTCGATGGGAACAAGGATTCAGTGGCTACGTTCGAATGGATTGAGAGGATGAACGTTGTAATCAACATCAGCGAGTGTCGACCGGACCAGGCTGTTAAGTATGTTGCTCATTCTTTCACCAATGAGGCACTAAGTTTGTGGAGGAACATTCAGAGGACAAAGTCGCCAAACGCTCTTGCCAGAATGACATGGGAACACCTGAAGAAGCTGATAATCCAAAAGTTCTATCCCCAGAACAAAATTGATCGAGTGGAAAATGAATTCCTAAACTTTAAGGCTGGCAGCAAGATGCGCCGCTACTATACTTCTAGGTTCAATGAGCTAGCTCAACTGGTACCCCACCTGGTGGAGACAAAAGAACGAATGATTAAGTACTATGTGAAGGGCCTACCTCAAAGGGTCTGTGTTCATGTAAAAGCTAATCTACCATCGACCTTCGAATCGGTAGTCAACCTGTCTGGAATCGTCTATGACGATTATGCTAACGAGGACATAGCTCCCGAAGCTCCGAAACGGAAATGGGAGAACTCGTTCAAAGGAAATGGAAAGGGAAACTACACCGCTGAGGTGAAGAAGCCTAGGGCAGAAGGGTATGATGTTTGTAAGAAATGCTCAAAGAAACACCAAGACGAATGTATTGTTGGCTCAACCATGTGTTATAAGTGCGGGAGGCCGGGCCATTACTCCCGAGATTGCTTAAAGGACGTCAAGTGCCAAAGTTGTGGAAGATATAGACACCTGACTAGTGATTGCAGGAAAACCAGACAATCCAGTTCAGGAAAGGAAAAGGAAGCTGAAAAGGAACAGCCGAAGGCTAGGATTCGAGCCTACGCCCTGACTGAGGAGGAAGCAAGGGGAAACCCTGATGTTGTGTCGGGTACGTTCCTAGTTAATGATGAACATACTGCTATTTTATTTGACTCTGGTGCTAGTAAAAGCTTTATATCCAATGAATTTAGTCATAAACTAGATTGCACTATCAACACCATAGTAAAGCCTTTAGCGTACAAACTGCCATTGGTAAAAATTCGGCAGTTTCCAAGTAACAGAGGATTACATCATAGAAATAGAGGGCCATAAGTTTCCTTCTAGATTATTTCTTATCACCTTAGGAGGATTCGATATAGTATTGGGTATGGATTGGCTAGCTGCCAACGAAGCTCAAATCATATGTAAACGTAAGAGGATACACCTCAAAGCTCCTAGAGGCTCTCCAATTACGGTTTACGGGGATTGGAATTGCACGATGCCGAACGTCATCTCGATGATCAAGGCCGAAAGTTACATGAGGCGCGGTTGCGAAGCTTATCTAGCGTATGTTATTGACGATAGAATGAAAATGAAGGAACTCAAGAATGTACCCGTAGTGTGCAACTTTCCGGAAGCATTCCCTGAGGATCTACCTGGGTTGCCACCCGATCAGGAAATAGAATTTCAGATTGACTTACTGCCAGGAGCTGAGCCCGTCGCCAAAGCCCCCTACCGATTAGCTCTGTCAGAAATGAAAGAGTTGATGTCTCAACTAGAGGAATTAACAGAAAAAGGATTTTTCAGACTGAGCATTTCACAATGGGGCGCTCCGGTACTAATTGTAAAGAGGAAGGACGGCAGCATGCGCATGTGCATTGAATACTGCGAATTGAACAAGAGGACAGTAAAGAACAAATACCCACTGCCTAGAATAGACGAACTTTTTGATCAACTGCAAGGTGTGAGTTGGTACTCAAAGATCGATCTTAGGTCGGGTTACCATCAGTTGAAAGTAAGAGAAGAAGACGTACCAAAGACCGTATTTCGCACGCGTTATGGGCATTATGAGTTTCTCTTGATGTCCTTCGGATTGACCAACGCACCAGCAGCGTTCATGGATTTGATGAATAGATTTTGTCGACCAATGTTGGATCGATCAGTGATAGTTTTTATAGAAGACATACTGGTATATTCAAAAAAGCGAGGGTGATCACTACTGCCACCTAAGAGAGGTTCTGGAGGTGCTAAAGCAGGAAAAGTTGTACGCAAAATTCTCCAAATGCGCGTTCTGGTTTAGGGAAGTCCAATTCCTAGGTCATGTGATAAACCCAAATGGCATCATGGTAGATCCTGCACAGATTGAGCAGTAAAGGAATGGAACGTCCCGAAGACACCAACAGAGATACGAAGTTTTCTAGGATTGGCAGGCTACTATCGGAGGTTCATTCAAGATTTCTCAAGAATAGCCTCGCCACTAACTAAACTGACACGGAAGGAAGTAAAATATGAATGGGGTCCAACCCAAAACAACGCCTTTGAGGAAATTAAGACACGATTAACCCAAGCTCCAGTCTTAGCACTACCTGAGGGAAATGAAGACTTGGTAGTCTACTCTGACGCTTCGGGTCAGGGTTTAGGTTGCGTACTTATGCAACGAGGAAAGGTAATTTCTTACGCCTCACGACAACTAAAGATTCACGAGGTTAACTACCCAACTCACGATCTAGAGTTAGCGGCAGTAGTTTTCGCGTTGAAAATATAGAGACACTATCTGTATGGAGTTAAATGCACCATTTACTCCGATGATCACAAAAGCCTGAAGTACTTTTTCGAACAAAAGGAATTAAACATGAGACAAAGGAGGTGGTTAGAGCTACTGAAAGACTATGATTGTGAGATATTGTACCATCCAGGCAAGGCAAACGTAGTGGCTGGCGCTTTAAGTAGAAAGGAAGAATCGGCACCTATCCGGATCAAAGCGTGTCAGCTGATTATAACGCCAGATTTGATGAGTGAAATATCGAAGGCACAAGATGAAGCATTATTAGAAAGAAATATAAAACGAGAAAGAATAGTAGGACAACAAGGGAATTTGGATGCAAATGCATACGGAGTAAGAACAAGGATTGGCCGGATGTGGATACCTAAGATTGGCGAGCTTAGAGCCAAAATCCTCGATGAGGCCCATAAGTCTCGCTATTCTATCCACCCCGGCACAAACAAAATGTATCAAGACTTGAAGAAAGAGTACTGGTGGCCTGGCATGAAGAATGACGTTACTGAGTACGTGAACAAGTGCCTAACGTGTTCACTAGTTAAGGCCGAGCACCAGAAACCATGCGGTAAAATGCAACCTTTACCAATACCGGAATGGAAGTGGGAGGAGATCACGATGGACTTCATTACCAAGCTACCGCAAACAGCTAAAGACAATGATACCATTTGGGTGATCGTCGACCGCTTGACGAAAAGTGCTCACTTCTTGCCAATACGTGAGACTTATTCGTCAGAAAAACTAGCAGAAATATTTATCAAGGAAATTGTGAGCAGACATGGTATGCCGCTGTCGATTGTGTCCGACAGGGATACTAGATTCACATCAAGGTTTTGGAAGAAATTCAATGAAGCGATGGGCACTAGACTGAACATTAGCACCGCTTACCACCCTCAAACCGATGGTTAATCTGAAAGGACCATTCAGACCTTGGAGGACATGCTCCGGGCCTGTATAATTGACTTCGGTGGGAGCTGGGATAGCCATCTACCATTGGCAGAATTTTCATATAACAACAGCTATCACTCAACTATTATCATGCTGCCATTTGAAATGTTGTATGGGAGGAGATGTAGGACCCCGGTTTGTTGGGGGGAAATTGGACAAAAGGATTTTGCAAGTCTCGAAGTGGTCAAAGCTACTTTCGAGAAATTTGATCAAATCAAGGCTTGAATGAAAGCCACAAAAGACAGACAGAAATCATATGTGGATAAGAGAAGAAGGGATTTAGAGTTTCAAGTAGGGGACATGGTACTGTTAAAGGTATCACCATGGAAAGGAATCACCCGATTCAGAAAACGTGGCAAACTAAGTCCAAGGTTTGTCGGACCTTTCAAGATTTTAGCGAGAGTGGGCCAAGTTGCTTACAGACTCAACCTACTCGTTGAGCTTAGTGGAATACACCCTACGCTCCACGTGTCGCACTTACGCAAGTGCCTAGCCGACGACACAGCTCACATACCTTATGACGAGATCAAAGTTGATAATAGTGTAAATTATATGGAGGAACCAATAGCCATTCTTGATCGAGCTGAGAAACGACTACGCATTAAGTCGATTCATTTAGTTAAAGTACAATGGAAGCACAGAAAAAGGTCAGAAGCAACATTGGAGAAAGAAGACGAGATGAGGGGACTATACCCTCAATTGTTTAACGTATAAACGGTTTCGAGGACGAAACCTCTTTAAGGAGGGTAGACTTGTAACATCCTAAAAATAGTAAACAAATAAATAATAACGCGATTGAGATTTAATCATCAAAAATGAAAGGAAAATGGATAGGCTTGGGCTCGGCTCCAATGGGCCAAGGGAAGCCTAGGTATATAAGGGTCAAGACAGCCTCAAACTTCCAAACTTCCATCATTTGCAATTTAGAGAGAGAAAGTAGAGCTCGGGCCTAGAGAGAGAAAGTTGACGGATCGACCCGAAATTGAAGGAGCACGTTACTGCTGAGCTCGTGAGCAAAACCTCCGAATCAGAATCCCAATCCAGGTAACGATTCGACCCTAAACTGAGTTTTTGTTTAATTTGGGATTTCTGGGTTTTGGCTAAATAGGTGACGTTTTTAAGGATGAAACTTAAAAATAAGCTTAGGAGTAGCATCTAGAATGAAAACCGCTTGTTTTGAACAGAGAAAGTTGTAGGATTGGCATGATCGGGTTAGCATGCAAGAATTTCGGACTTGTTGGGGAAGATGACTGTTCGACATGCGAACTTATCAAGTTCCCCTGGCAAGGTTGAGGCGAACTTATCAAGTTCGCTTGACAAGTTCGCCTGGCAAGTTCGCTTATGGCTATCAAGAGGCGAACTTAGCATGTTCGCCTATTAAGTTCGCCTGATTATGTTCGCCTATTAAGTTCGCATGATTATGTTCGTCTGGCAAGGTTGAGGTGATCTTATCAAGTTCGCTTGACAAGTTCGCCTGGCAAGTTCACTTATGGCCATCAAGAGGCGAACTTAGCATGTTCGTCTATCAAGTTCGCCTATATGTTCGCCTAGACTTTAGGCAGCGAACTTAGCCTTAAGTTCGCCTAGTTCAGCTGAAGTAAAAGTGGGTAATTTAAATTAGGTATGATGTATGTGTAATTAACCAATCCAGATCGTGTGTGGCAC
Source organism: Smallanthus sonchifolius (assembly GCA_023525975.1). Lineage (NCBI taxonomy): Eukaryota > Viridiplantae > Streptophyta > Magnoliopsida > Asterales > Asteraceae > Smallanthus > Smallanthus sonchifolius. The sequence goes on from CM042045.1 coordinate 36,109,439, forward strand.
TCATTGGACGCTATTAGGACAGGACGAGACTCAGGTGAGTTCTATGTGCCCCCTTCTATGTTATGTGCAAATCATTTTAAATGTTTTGGGGCTGAAGTGTATACACTAAGTGAATAAATGCTATGAATGCCAATGTGATCATACGTGGTATACAAATATATATATATATATATATATATGTGAAAATGAATTATGAACAAAGAATGAAACGTATGTTGACAAAGAATGAATGAAAGAATGGCATAACGTAAATGAAAGAAATCTTGCTTTATAATTATATATATTGCATGTTATGAATGTATGTATACGTTAAGGACGGAAATGAAGCTAACGGCTACTTCGGTAGACGGACGACCACGTGACTATTTTGCAACCGGGACAAAAACGTTCCTTCATAAGCTAGGACGTATAAAAGGCACTCATGGACAGTCGAAGCAAATGCCTTATTACATGTAGAACGGTTGCATACATATTAGCCGCGTGGGAAACGGATGCCTTTGGGCAGACGGGCGAATGAACGGACTACGATGGTAGGACGGGTTTTAGGCGGACGGATAAAGGTTGTCGGACGTATTTATGTTACGACAGACGGTTTCTAGGGCCTAAGGGTTTATGAAATGGACTACGACGGTAGTTCTCATGGCGTTTGTCTTTGTGACTCACGTAGTAATTATGATGGGTTGATCACCCATATGTGTATGACCAATGAATGTTCTCCCTAAAGTAAGTATGTATGTACATATGTATATACTCAGTATGAATGTTATGTGAGAACAATAAAGCAAAGAATATGCAAATACACGTATATTATATATATATATATATATATATACTTAACGATAAGATAAATGTTATGTCTGATTGTTTTTAAACTAGAACTCACTAGCGTTAGCTGACTTTTAGTATACATTTCAGGTAAAGAAAGGAAGGGTCGAGCGAAGGCGTGATGGTTACCCGGCAAGCGACTGACATCCCACTTTTATATATGTTAAGACAATGTTTTTTTTTATTGTTAAGACTTCCGCTGTTATGTTATGTTATGAATTCGAATGATGTTTGCTTCCGCTACTCTCGAATGTTTTTAATTTAAGTTCAGTATTTATGACTATGTTTATAAGTAAATCCAACAAGTGAGGTTACCCGGGAAAGGGGCCTTTAAAGTTGGTATCAGATCAATAGTTTTAGAGATTCAGATATCCCTAAATGTTTCAACTCATGCAGAATATGGGACCAACGCACGGATGTCAGTATGGGTGATCAACGCCAACGCCAGTATGATAAGTAAGTACTAAAGTTAATGCACTTAGATAAGAATAGATACCTTAACTTAGAACAAATAGATGTTAATGTCAAAACCGATTTGAAGAGTTTTGAACCCGAAAAGCAATGTAAATTAGTAATCAAAAACCGGTCACTGTAATTAAAAATTTACCTTGCTCGTACTGTTCTAAAACTATGATCTGAAGGAATGGCATTGATGTATTCCCTTTATAACTATCAGGAAACTAGGAACTATGGCTGGTGGAGGAAGAACAGGACGCCGAGGCGGTCGCACTGGCCGAGTCGGTAGACCTCCATTGAATCAAAGACATGAAGAGGAAGAGAGTGTGTACGCAGAACACACTGAGAGTGTGCACGAAAGAGATGTGACCCCAACTGGGGACGACAATCAAGGGTCTCTACAGTTGGAACCCGAGGTCAGGGATGCTATTGCCCGCGAAGTTGTACTCACTCTGAAGAAAGTATTGCCTGATCTACTATCCGAGGCACTAAAGAAAAGTAGAGAGGAGGATGAAGGAGACCATGAAGAGAAAGTGTATGACAGTTATGGGGATGAAGTAAAGGTGGGATCAAGCAATCGTGGGTGTACTTACAAAGGTTTCAAGGACGGAGACCCACCCAAGTTCGATGGAAACAAGGATTCAGTGGCTACGTTCGAATGGATTGAGAGGATGAACGTTGTAATCAACATCAGCAAGTGTCGATCGGACCAGGCTGTTAAGTATGTTGCTCATTCTTTCACCAATGAGGCACTATGTTGGTGGAGGAACATTCAGAGGAAAAAGTCGCCAAACGCTCTTGCTAGAATGACATGGGAAGACCTGAAAAAGCTGATAATCCAAAAGTTCTATCCCCAGAACGAAATAGATCGAGTGGAAAATGAATTCCTATACTTCAAGGCTGGCAGCAAGACGCACCGCCAGTATACTTCTAGGTTCAATGAGCTAGCTCAACTGGTACCCCACCGCTAGTATACATCAAATTTTAAATTTAATATGACATAATTACTCAATTATGACTTTTTATTTCAATTGTTTTTGGTATTATATACTTACGTCGTTAAACTAATCAACCATGGTTTAACGACCAAAATAAATTAAGCCATTAACTCCTTGCGAAACACTTTTATTCTTAATAACCAAATTAAATAAATAAAATGTATTTATTTATTTATCAAATTATCAAACTTATTATTATTATTATTTAATTATTTATTTATTTTTAGTCATTTGGTTAATACCAAGAACAAACTAATTGTTCATTTATTTACCTATTATAAACAAAAGTACATACTTTGATTATTCATATTCACACTTGCTCAATTGCTTACAAACAAATGAAAACATATGTCCATACACAAGGAATTTCACAAACATCACTTGAAACTCAAACAAGTATCCTCCTATTTAACCAAGTACACCACACCCAATTCCTTTATACCTTAGGATTTCCCCTAGTCAATTGTGCATATCATTGATATATGTTTACAATTCCATTATAGGTTAACGTTGTGGTTAGCTAATCACTTGTGCAACATCCTACCCGTGTGATCTACAAGCTACTAATACATGTGAATTTACATAGCCCCTTTTCCTTTTTTTTACACTTTTAGGGTGAAACATGATTACACAACAAACACTATTTGCAACTACACACGTACAATTCTACAATATGATCATATGTGTTTATTTGTGCTTTATGCTTGAATGCTATTTGTTAAGGCTACATAATACACTCGTGCAATCATTAACTCTTTACATCAGGATAACATGTGTTGTTATGCCCTACATTTACATGAGGATAACATGTGTTGTTATGCCCTACATTTACATCAGGATAACATGTGTTGTTATGCCCTACATTTACATCAGGATAACATGTGTTGTTATGCCATACATTAGGATAACATGATTTGTTATGCCCTTCAATTACAAAGTTTCATTTGTGCAACTAGCTTAACTTAGATTCTCCATAAATGTTTTATAAACCATGCATCATATGAATTGTACACAAAACATTTTGAACTTTACTTATGGTGTCAAAATGTAGGTCCACATGGCTCTTCTACGGATCGTTCTCGTGATAAGACGTATTGTTAACGCGGAGTGCGGAATCCAACCGAATCAACAATTGTATACACAAAAGACAATAGAAACAATCACGTAAATAACATTCAAGCTTGTATTCCAACAATCATAGAGTTTACAGACTCAATCAGACAATTCGTTCACTTCTGTTCGATACTACTTTGTTCCTCTCTGCTCTGTTCTGAATCTGTTAACTCCTATTTATAAACATCAGTTCTGCAAATTCACCTCAAAGATGCTTAGTTCGCCTCTAATAGGCTAGGCGAACTTAACAAGTTCGCTCCTAAAGATGAAGTTCGCCTCTCTACTAACTTATACAGAATTTTATCAACAGTTACAAAAGATGTCCTAACACAAAACCTATGTATGCTCACCAACTATTTATAGTTGACCCTCTCATTCTATCATGTTTCAGGCACATATGTTTGAGTTAAGATTCAAGCTACTTCACTTAGGGTTGAGGACCTAGTTTTAAATGTTAATATGGAGATTCATGTATTCTTTAATTCTTGTAAATTTTGTAATTGATTACTTGAGTTATGGAATGAAATTAATTGTTTAATTATTACAACTTTAGCAAACCATGAGCTTATGAACAATCTACATGTCCCGCCCCGACGTTTCCGCCGTCGGTTGGGGTGTGACAGATTGGTATCAGAGCCTTGGTTATAGGGAATTAGGGTATTAGACACTTTTGACCTAGACTATAACCTTAGGACACCCATCAAATGTCATGCTCTATGATTATATGATTTTTGCCACATTGCTACGTGCTACATATTCACTACTTTGTGTGATCTTCTTACATGTTATTCTAAGTGTTACATCACATGATACAATACATGATAGTGTATATGCTACACTACTTGATAACTCACATGCTTAAAAACATTGCTACCTATATAATACATTCTTTACCACTGCTTGATTTCATGCTACTTATTTGAGGCCATTAAATGTTATGATAAGTCTTACCACAGACTTATTCATATCTAAGTCTTTATACACCTTCACCCTTACACATTGAGATTTCTGTCACCGTCATCATTTGTGAACAAAAGGTTAAACTCTTAGGCCTAAAGCCTATTAAAATTTTAAAATCCCGTCAAAGTTTTGAGTTCTTAACATTAGTAAATAACACATGCAATCTGGAAGGGTAAATGCATGTACTTTGGGTCTTCTGTCTAGGAAAGCATTTCATATAAATCCAAATCAACCGAAGGATCCGTATGCTTTCTTGGGAATTCTCGAAGTGAGTGTTCACCTATAGGCTAAAGCATACCTTCTTGAAAGTAAAGGAACTTGAATTACTTTGATTTGTCAAAGTATCCATTTGATTATATTATCAAATGAGTACAATCTAAACACCATCGTTTTGCTTATTATAATTTACTACACGTACCTAAGCCTTCTTTGTAACTAATAACTTTATTATCTGATTTTAACAACATCATTATTTTGTTCAAACAAAACGTTTATCAAACCTTTAGATAGTATCTGAAATATAAATTTTCTGTAAACCTTTTCACATTGTAAGGAAACTTAATACAACTTATTTTATAAAGCATCATTTTTAATTGATAATTAATTATGACTTTTTCTCGTTAAATTAGTTATTATTAAACCTTGACTTAATTATTAAATAATTTAGTCATTGTTTCCTCTTAAAAGTAGCCTCTTTATAATAATTTAAAATTAAATAAAAGGTTTTTCACCATTTTATTTACAAACGAGAATAAATTACAACTATTTATTCACAAACAAAGAGCACAAATCAATTATTCGTAAGCATATTGCTCTGAATATCTACACAACCTTCTCGTTATCCTACACATTCAGAAATGTATGAGCGTACTAGGCACCACAATGAGATGAACCATTTCACACAGGCATTAGCCACCCCTATAAACAGCAACAAGATTTTAAAGTTTAAAAATCCAACTACCCACGTTCTACATGAATGCCACACGCTTGCCTGCAACACTCGACTACCTACAAAATTTGATAGTTTACATTACTCATGATGTCACACCCCCAATTTCAACTAACGGAGTTTTACCGCTTGGAAGGTGACACACCAGGATCTCAGTCATTAGTTACATCAAACGACACTATATGGGACTTGAAATGTCAAAACATAAAAGTTCAGAGTTAATGCGGAAGCGTAAACGTTAATATGAAATCAAAAGTAATTACACGCAATAGGCGTCAATCAATGTAAATAAGTAAACTGTTTCAAATGTTTGAAATGGATGATATGACAGTAGGACTCCATGCATGTCCTAAGTGTGCAACCTGTGCCTTAGCGACCTGAGAAACATGTAAGAAAAAGTGTCAACACGAGGTTGGTGAGTTCACATGTTTCAAGTTTACAATAAGAGTGTGTTTGCCAGATTATGTACATTCAATATGCATATCTATAGGTAGCTAACCTATGTTCATGTTTTACTAAAGCGCTCGCAACCGAAGCTGACTGTGTTTATATGCCTCCTGCCAGGTCTATCAACTCTGGCCAATGTGAATAGGCTAACATTTCACCCGTTCGATATCCAATCGAGTTAGCGTGACTAACGCGGGTGGGATTTGTCAAACCCAGTAGTACTACTAAACATTACCTCGCTAAGATCCATATTAACGGTCCGAAATAAGATGAGGACTTTCTGTGATAGTGTGTTACGCTTAGCCTCAACAGTGATATCATATAAAGTACCATAATCAAATAGTTGCGTCATGTTTTCTCCCCCAACGGGAAAAACATGTAAAATGATATTTGCTTGCGTACCTGTTTCTCCCCCACGGGGAAAACAAGTAAAAGTATGATAGTTGGTATTCATGTTTGTTTCTTCCTCAATAGGAAAACAAGTAAAATACGTTTGTGTGTAAGCATGTTCTCCCCCAATAGTAAAACAAGTAAAAAGGGGCCGTGAAACTCACATGCGTTGCGTTGTAGGTAGTATCACACAAGAGACAAGTTGAAACCACGAGTGTAAGTCTCAAACGACTTACGAATATCCTAAAATTATAAACACATAAATTAGGAATGATAATGGGAATTGTGACAGTGACACGGAAAGAAGCTTCTTAAAGAACCGCTCTAATATTCAAGAGTGGACTAAAATGTCCACGGAGTTAGGGATTACTTTACGCGACTAATGACACAAATAGTAATAAGTAAAATCGGGTGTTTTGTCATTCATGAAAATTGAGAAAATAATAATATATATACACTAGAGAATAATATAATTAATTATATTATTATTTAGTCTCAATCGATACACGATGTTATAAAATGATTCGAAATAATATAAATATATATTATTTAATAATACGGGTCACAGTTTGAAAATAATATAAACGTATTATTTTATACGAATTTACGGTTTATAAATAATATAAACATATTATTTTAAAAGTGGTAATAAATATAAAAATAAGTTATAAAACCAAACCCGAGCTTACGGGTTGTTTTCCGGGTTAAAACACTTTAATATAATATTATAATAATATAACATTTGGGTACATATTAAAATAGTATCTAGAAAAATGGTTTAAAAATAAATGCGGGTGAAGTGACTCGAACCCGAGTCTCTCCCCTACAATCACACACAATTAACCAACTCAGCTCCAACCCAATTTGCAAACAAACCCTGACTAAAATGTTTTTAACAATTGAGTCCCTGTACTCCCTCCCCCTACATCCATTCGCGATCGATTCTAGCCCCATACACATAATTTTGATAACAAGGGTTCAAATCAGTAAAGGGGTTTTGTAGTATAGGGTATTGCGAATCAAAGGACAAAATCAATTCGCGAAATCATGACTTTAAAACGGTTTAATTTCAGATTCGAAAGTCGAAACCCTAAGTTTTAAATCGCGAATCCAATTGATTATTTTCCATAATATCAGAGGTTAGAATCATAGGGCTTTAGTTAAATGGGACATTTCGAATAAGCGTATAAGGTTTAATTTCATTTACGAATAATCAAATATCAAAAGCCCCAATTTCGTTTACGTAAGAACCCTAGGTTTGTGATCTTGAACGATTTGATGTTAATTGATAAAATTAAGATAGGGCTTTTACAGATTAGAGTATTGCGAATCTTTTGATATAGATTAATTTCATTTAGGTTGAGTATAGGGTAGTGTTCGATCAAATTGGTTCCGTATGAACCCTAGAATTGGGTTCATCTTCAATTCGATGTTATCAGCCTCTAAAAGGTTAGGGCTTTCAATTTACAGGTAAAAACGAAGCTAAGGATGTAAACGTTTACCAAATTGGTGTTCGAATTGACCGAGGTCGGCTAGAACCGATGCCGAGGATGGCAGCTTTGATTCCCGATGACTTTGGCTGTGATTTCGATGAAGTTGATGCTTACAGAAGCTTCATAAAGTCTCGATTATCGAGTGCAGATGATCAAGTCATGAATTGGTATACGAATTCGACGAATTCGATAGTATATGCTCATGAAGTCGACGGGTACGGATTTAATTCCCATTATTGAGTTTTAATTAGATAATGATAGTGTTTTATTCGGTAGTTAAGGGCCGTTAATGTCATAATTCCTGTGAATTCAGTTACACTTTCACATAGAAACGATCGCGGGGCTTGATTTTGAGCAAAGTCACACGGTTTGACTTTCAAAAGTCAAACACAATCAAGAATGGGTTAAAATCAGGTTTAGTCCCTGTTGTTTTATGTTTTTAAGTTTAGAACTTGGCAGTAATAGTCCCTAAAGTTTGAATTGGGTTAACTAGGTTGCGGACTTGTTAGTTTGACTAACAAAAAGTCAACAGAATGGGTTTTGACTAATTTTACTACTAGTACTTGTAGTTTTAAGTTTGGATAATGACGTAATTAGTCCCTAAGGTTTGAGTTAAGTTAACTAGGTTAACTTTAACTGGATTTGGTTAACGGAGTTAACCTGAAAAGTTCGGATTGTCACACATGAGATCCAATAACTTACATATGAACATTCACATGATGCATGAAGCTTAGTTGTCTACAATATGCATGATACTAGGTTAATCACATGATACGTGAAACTTGTTTGCTTGATACATGATTGAGCACATTGTACACGATCACATAATACATTAAACTTAGTTGTTTGCAATATACATAATATTAAACGGATCACATAGTGCATGAAACTTAGTTGTTTGTAATGTACATAATATTACACTGGTCACATAATACATGAAACTTGTTTGTTTGCAATATATATTATACTAGGTTGATCACATAATACATGAAAGTTATTTGGTTACAAAATACATGATACTAAATTGTTCACACTATACAACATACATAATGCTACACTACTCATATTATACCTGAAACTTATTTGCTTACAAATGATATAATACTAAATTGTTCACCCTATACAATATACATGATAGTACATTGTTTGCATTATACATGAAGCTTGTTCGTGAACAACATACATAAATACTAAATTGTTCACCTTATACATAAAACTCATTTGGTTACTATATACATGGTACTAAACTATTTAGAATAGTACCTTAAGGGTTTGACGTGGATTGTTTGAACAGATGAGGATACTTGCGCACCATCTGATCCTCGCTTTCCCAAGTGAATTTCGGTATGCGTTTCGAGTTCCAACGAACTCTGACAATAGGGATTTTATTGTGCTTTAACGTTTTGACTTCCCTATCATAATTTTCACAGTTCTTCGATGAAACGTAACTGTTCATCAACGTGTAGTTCCTCAAGAGGAACTGTGAGTGATTCGTCTGCTAGGCATTTCTTTAAATTTGAGACGTGAAAGACGTTGTGTACACCACTAAGTCCTTCAGGTAGGTCCAGTTGATACGCTACTGGTCCGATTCTCTTCACTATCTTGAATGGTCCAACATAACGAGGATTCAGTTTGCCTCGTTTCCCGAAACGAATGACACCTTTCCAAGGTGAGACTTTGAGTAAGACCATGTCACCTATTTGAAACTCCAAAGGTTTACGACGCTTGTCGGCATAGCTCTTTTGACGATCATGAGCTGCCGCCATACGGTTTCTAATTTGAACGATCTTTTCGGAAGTTTCAAATACAAGTTCAGGACCTGTGAGTTGGCTATCTCCAACCTCGGTCCAACAAATGGGAGAACGGCATTTTCGTCCATAAAGTGCTTCAAATGGAGCTGCCTTGATGCTAGTTTGATAGATGTTGTTGTAGGAGAACTCCACCAACGGTAGGTAAGACTCCCAAGTGTTACCGAAATCGATCACACAAGCTCGTAGCATGTCCTCCAGAGTTTGGATAGTACGTTCTGTTTGACCATCGGTTTGAGGATGGTAAGCTGTGCCCATATCTAGACGCGTTCCTAAGGCCTTATGTAACGACTGCCAGAAACGAGAAGTGAATCGTGCATCACGATCCGAAATAATGGAGATCGGCACCCCGTGCTGAGAGACTATTTCTTTCAAGTAAGTACGAGTAAGCTTATCCATTTTTTCGGTTTCCTTGATTGCTAAGAAGTGAGCGGACTTTGTTAAACGATTAATAATTACCCAAATGGTATCATATCCGGTAGGAGTTCGTGGTAATTTTGTGATAAAGTCCATGGATATTTGTTCCCATTTCCACATGGGAATCTCTGGTTGTTGGAGAAGACCAGAAGGCTTTTGGTATTCAACTTTGACCCTCGCGCAAGTCAGGCACTTGCTCACATAGATGGCTATATCGGTCTTCATCTTTGGCCACCAATACAACACCTTTAGGTCATGATACATCTTGTCCGAGCCTGGATGAATAGAGTAACGAGACTTATGAGACTCATCCATGACTAGTTCCCTTAGGTTTCCGAATACTGTAATCCATATTCGTTCAGCGAAGTAACGAATACCATCTGATTTGACTTCAAGTTGTGCTTCCATACCACGCGTACCTTCTAGCGGTAGATTTTCCTCCTTTAAGGCTTCGAGTTGAGCACCACGGATTTTGTCCGGTAATCCAGGGTGAATAGTTAGCTGGAATGCTCGAACTCGTTTGGGCTTGGTTTCTTTTCGACTTAGGGCATCAGCTACAACGTTAGCCTTTCCCGGATGATATCGGATCGCACAGTCGTAATCATTCAAGAGTTCAACCCAACGACGTTGCCTCATATTCAGATCTTTTTGTTCGAAGATATGCTGAAGACTCTTGTGATCGGTTTAGATAGTGCACTTGGTACCGTACAAGTAATGTCTCCATATCTTAAGTGCAAAAACTACGGCTCCCAACTCTAGGTCATGAGTGGTGTAGTTTTTCTCATGAACTTTTAACTGACGCGATTCATATGCGATTACTTTCTCCCTCTGCATCAACACACAACCTAAACCCTGGATAGATACGTCACAATACACTACAAAGTTGTCCGTTCCTTCCGGAAGAGATAGGATGGGTGCACTGCAGAGTTTTTGTTTCATCAGTTGGAATGCTGATTCCTGAGTATCACCCCAGTTATAAGGTTTACTTTTCGGAGTTAAAGCACTGGGGGGTTGTGTAATATTGGAAAAATTCTTCAATGAAGCGATGGTAGTAGCCAGCTAATCCCTAGAAATTGACGCACCTCCGTTGGCGTTGTAGGTGCTTCCCAATTCTTGATTGCTTCTACTTTAGCTGGATCGACATGTGTTCCTTTCTCGTTGACTACATGTCCTAGAACTTGCATTTCGCGAATCCAGAATTCGCACTTTGGAGAATTTTGCATACAATTGCTCTTGCTTTAGAAATTCCAGAATCAAATGTAGATGCTCCTCGTGTTCATCCCTATTCTTGGAATAGATGAGGATGTCATCAATGAATACGATGACAAATTGATCAAGGTACGGTTTACACACATGGTTCATGAGGTCCATGAACACCGCAGGTGCGTTGGTCAGTCCGAAAGGCATGACCATAAACTCGTAATGGTCGTACCTAGTCCTGAATGTAGTCTTTGAGATATCTTCTTCTCGGACTCTTAACTGATGGTAACCGGACCTAAGATCTATTTTGGAATAGAAACTTGATCCTTGGAGTTGATCAAAGAGGTCATCTATGCGAGGTAAAGGGTAACGGTTCTATATAGTTACTTTGTTCAGCTTACGTTGATTGATGCACATGCGGCAAGTCCCATTTTTCTTCTTGACGAACAGGACTAGAGCTCCCCATGGTGATGAGCTCGGTCGAATGAAATCCTTATCTAACAACTCTGGCAGTTGTGTAGATAACTGTTGTAACTTACTAGATGCAAGTCTGTACGGTGCCCGAGCAATAGGTGTTGCTCCGGGTGCTTAGATCAATTTGAAATTTGAATTGACGATGAGGTGGCAAACCGGGTAGATCTTCGGGAAACACTTCCAAAAATTCACGCACGACAGGAATATCTTCAATTTTCTTCTCTTCGGAGGACTGCTCAGCAACGAGAGCCAAAATAGCAGTACGAACTTTTCGAAGACATTTCTGTGTTTTCATGAAGGATATGATGCCAACGACTGCACCACTCTCTTTTGCCTTGGACAGAAAGGATTTCCCCTCTAAGGAGAGGAAGGCAAATATTTTTGTCACAACAGCTGGCCTCAGGTTGGTTCTTGGATAACCAATTCATACCGACAATAAGGTCGAAACTGCCAAGTGTAACTGGCAGACGGTCAATGTCAAGTTTATTACTAACCAATGCTAGTTTACATCTGCAAGGATGCGAGTTGTTTCGATTTTCTGAGCGTCTGTGTAACATCCCAAGCAAACCGTACCAAGATATTGTCCGCTTTGCCCCCCGATGGGTTGCCCATCCAGGAACTCATGGTTTTGTTTTTACCCGACAAGTTGCTCGCCCAGGCAAAACGCATCTCAATAGAGAAGGTATCCACCTCCCAATAAGGAATGTATCGTTCTCCCCCTCAACCGATGCGAGATATTACAGTCTGCTATCTCAATAGTATACTTGACTTTTAATAGAGTTAGAGCACGACACACTAATATGGAATTTGGGAAATCGTGCCAAGACTTCTAGTGAGACCCGCGCTTATAAGGCAAGTGTCAGCCAATGCATAGGCTAAAGGAAGAGGTCAACATGTAAGGAAGAAAAGTCTAATGAGATATAGATTCCAGTAGCATAATGTCATTGGATCAACGGAATCATTTCGTGAAGAAAGAAATTCGTTTACAGGATTGAATATGTTGGGTATAATTCGTATTAGACTAAGGATTAGTCATCGGATAAGGCAATAGGGTCGAATGAGATTTATTGTTGGAGCGTAAGGGAAAACGTGTTTAGCTTAGAAAGGATTCCACAATTTCCTGCAGTTGGAGTCGGGGGGTTTACCATGAGGTTCTATTAAAGTTTCAATCGAGATTGTTTCTTTGATCAAGTTTGAATGAGATTCGTAAGGTCACTAAGACTCTTACATGGGTGAAAATAACATGATGAATTCCATTAATGATAGTTCTGTGTGTCCGTAAACATCTTCAACCTGATAGTCGCATCTATCAACTATTGAACGAGTTTAACGATACCAACTAGTCGTTAAGCGGGTTACAAGAACTTCTACTGACAGTGGAAGTTTAAGTTTGTAGATCACTGATTAGGACTATTTATCCACACACTAGGTTTCACCAGGACTTACATGCACCTCAAATTACTATTACGTGTGCACCCGTAATGCTAATTTGCTTTGCATGCTCACCCTTGTTCTTCCTGTCCTGTGTCATAATGTCCTTTAGGTTATATTGATGAGTACAGAGTGTTGTCAGATATGATAAGTCATTGAGAAGCTTAGTCATCAACCATAAGTTGATCAATTAGAACTCATATCGGGGTGAGTAGTCGAGGATGGTTTGCTCCGAGTATTCACTCGAGTGAAACACAATACAGGAGTCCAATCCAGCGGATTGTAAATGAGAACATGTAACAACATGTACATGAAATGCGACTTCAAAAAATGAAATTGATTTCCTGAATACAAGTTACAGAAAGCAGCAAGGTAGCTGTCCTTTCAACTTAGTCAAGATAGGGTTTGAGTATGCATTGAGTAATGCGTTCTCAGATTTGTGTTCGATCTATTCTCAACAGAATATCGACCAAATACGCGATTCCATGGCTCGGGAAAGTGATGACATCTATGTGTCAATAGATTCTACAATAATGCGTGTAACGGTCTGCCTTCAGTCGGCGTATTGTTGCTAGCGGGTACAGTAGGGACTCGCCTCCGACGATCCCAATTCCCAAAGAGATATGCGTTAGTGCTGAGTGTCGTCCATAACATGGACCTGAGAAATCCCACCATACCCAACGGGTGATGGTGATGTAAGTGACTCCTCCGAAGGCTCCGTCTCGCTGCCCTCGAACGGGAGTGGATAATGTTCCGGTGATTCCCCGAGTGTCATCACTGGGAATGATGATGCAATGCAAATGATGTGTCCCTTGCCAACTGAGGGTGATACGGATGGTGTTACATGCCTGCACTGCAATGTATAGTTGCTATATGTATCACGTATAAGTGTCTGTGCCGTGTAACTAATGTGTGAGGTTATAGTCTAGTATGCAATCCTAGTTCTCTATAACCAATGGCTCTGATACCAATCTGTCACACCCCCAATTTCAATTAACGGAGTTTTACCGTTTGGAAGGTGACACACCAGGATCTCAGTAATTAGTTACATCAAACGACACTATATGGGACTTGAAATGTCAAAACATAAAAGTTCAGAGTTAATGCGGAAGCGTAAACGTTAATATGAAATCAAAAGTAATTACACGCAATAGGCGTCAATCAATGTAAATAAGTAAACTGTTTCAAATGTTTGAAATGGATGATATGACAGTAGGACTCCATGCATGTCCTAAGTGTGCAACCTGTGCCTTAGCGACCTGAGAAACATATAAGAAAAAGTGTCAACACGAGGTTGATGAGTTCATAGGTTTCAAGTTTACAATAAGAGTGTGTTTGCCAGATTATGTACATTCAATATGCATATCTATAGGGGCCGTGAAACTCACATGCGTTGCATTGTAGGTAGTATACGAGTGTAAGTCTCAAACGACTTACGAATGTCATAAAATTATAAACACATAAATTAGGAATGATAATGGGAATTGTGACAGTGACACGGAAAAAAGCTTCTTAAAGAACCGCTCTAATATTCAAGAGTGGACTAAAATGTCCACGGAGTTAGGGATTACTTTATGCGACGAATGACACAAATAGTAATAAGTAAAATCGGGTGTTTTGTCATTCATGAAAATTGAGAAAATAATAATATATATACACTAGTGAATAATATAATTAATTATATTATTATTTAGTCTCAATCGATACACGATGTTATAAAATGATTCGAAATAATATAAATATATATTATTTAATAATACGGGTCACAGTTTGAAAATAATATAAACGTATTATTTTATACGAATTTACGGTTTAAAAATAATATAAACATATTATTTTAAAAGTGGTAATAAATATAAAAATAAGTTATAAAACCAAACCCGAGCTTACGAGTTGTTTTCCGGGTTAAAACACTTTAATATAATATTATAATAATATAACATTTGGGTTCATATTAAAATAGTATCCAGAAAAATGGTTAAAAAATAAATGCGGGTGGAGTGACTCGAACCCGAGTCTCTCCCCTACAATCACACACAATTAACCAACTCAGCTCCAACCCAATTTGCAAACAAACCCTGACTAAAATGTTTTTAACAATTGAGTCCCTGTACTTCCTCCCCCTACATCCGTTCGCGATCGATTCTAGCCCCATACACATAATTTTGATAACAAGGGTTCAAATCAGTAAAGGGGTTTTTGTAGTATAGGGTATTGCGAATCAAAGGACAAAATCAATTCGCGAAATCATGACTTTAAAACGGTTTAATTTCAGATTCGAAAGTCGAAACCCTAAGTTTTAAATTGCGAATCCAATTGATTATTTTCCATAATATCAGAGGTTGGAATCATAGGGCTTTAGTTAAATGGGACATTTCGAATAAGCGTATAAGGTTTAATTTCATTTATGAATAATCTAATATCAAAAGCCCCAATTTCGTTTACGTAAGACCCTAGGTTTGTGATCTTGAACGATTTGATGTTAATTGATAAAATAAAGATAGGGCTTTTACAGATTAGAGTATTGGGAATCTTTTGATATAGATTAATTCCATTTAGGTTGAGTATAGGGTAGTGTTCGATCAAATTGGTTCCGTATGAACCCTAGAATTGGGTTCATCTTCGATTCGATGTTATCAGCCTCTAAAAGGTTAGGGCTTTCAATTTACAGGTAAAAACGAAGCTAAGGATGTAAACGTTTACAAAATTGGTGTTCGAATTGAGCGAGATCGGCTAGAACCGATGCCGAGGATGCAGATTTGATTCTCGATGATTTCGGCTGGGATTTCGATGAAGTTGATGCTTACAGAAGCTTCACAAAGTCTCGATTATCGAGTGCAGATGATCAAGTCGTGAATTGGTATACGAATTCGACGAATTCGATAGTATATGCTCATGAAGTCGACGGGTACGGGTTTAATTCCCATTATTGAGTTTTTAATTAGATAATGATAGTGTTTTATTCGGTAGTTAAGGGCCGTTAATGTCATAATTCCTGTGAATTCAGTTACACTTTCACATAGAAGCGATCGCGGGGCTTGATTTTGAGCAAAGTCACATGGTTTGACTTTCAAAAGTCAAACACAATCAAGAATGGGTTAAAATCAGGTTTAGTCCCTGTGGTTTTATGTTTTTAAGTTAGAACTTGGCAGTAATAGTCCCTAAAGTTTGAATTGGGTTAACTAGGTTGCGGACTTGTTAGTTTGACTAACAAAAAGTCAATAGAATGGGTTTTACTAATTTTACTACTAGTCCTTGTAGTTTTAAGTTTGGATAATGACGTAATTAGTCCCTAAGGTTTGAGTTAAGTTAACTAGGCTAACTTTAACTGGATTTGGTTAACGGAGTTAACCTGAAAAGTTCGGATTATCACACATGAGATCCAATAACTTACATATGAACATTCACATGATGCATGAAGCTTAGTTGTCTACAATATGCATGATACTAGGTTAATCACATGATACGTGAAACTTGTTTGCTTGATACATGATTGAGCACATTGTACACGATCACATAATACATGAAACTTAGTTGTTTGCAATATACATAATATTAAACTGATCACATAGTGCATGAAACTTAGTTGTTTGTAATGTACATAATATTACACTGGTCACATAATACATGAAACTTGTCTGTTTGCAATATATATTATACTAGGTTGATCACATAATACATGAAAGTTATTTGGTTACAAAATACATGATACTAAATTGTTCACACTATACAACATACATAATGCTACACTACTCATATTATACCTGAAACTTATTTGCTTACAAATGATATAATACTAAATTGTTCACCCTATACAATATACATGATAGTACATTGTTTGCATTATACATGAAGCTTGTTCGTGAACAACATACATAAATACTAAATTGTTCACCTTATACATAAAACTCATTTGGTTACTATATACATGGTACTAAACTATTTACAGTATACATGAAACCTATTTGCTTACAATGTACATAACACTAGATCACACATGGAAACTTGAGTGCTTTGATTATACGCGTTTACAGATTGTGTACATTGTTACAATTGATTAAGTATATCATACACAAGGCATGATTATCCACCTTATCCATGAAAACTACTCGGGGTTTGACGTATTCTTGTTCAAACACGAGGAAGCTATGGAACCCTAAATTATGCCACGTTATTACTCTTTAGTACCTGATTGACTCTACTATCTATGGACATAGTTATTTGTTAGCAACATATACGTGAAAGCAATAGTTACAAATTAAGTGATTTTGTGTTACCCCCTTTGACCCACAAACACAATGGGATGAACTATACGGACCGTGCTACGATTTGAATAATTACGGGTGCACACGTAATTATAAAAACCAGTGCATGGAAAACATAGCAAATTTTGTCGTGTGTTATAACATAAAACCTATCATGACATATAATAACGAAACTAATGAGATATAACAAGGGCATGGTGGATACGCCGCTAGTACTTCCTATATATAAGTGTTCCTGTCATATTATCAGAAGTAGCGTTATTCGTGTTACGAAAGTTTTATGTTGTTTTACGGGCCAATATTTGTGAAATCTCTTACCCACTGACAATTCCTAAACATGTTAGGCCACATCTTAAACAGAACCTGATCATCAAGTTCCTATCAAATCCATTACAAGTAATGCATTTCACCTTTAGATTCTTCGACGGATCTCTCCTTAACTCTCTTGAAAACTAAAATCCACTTATATCATTCGTACTTAACTTGAGCTTTAGACCTGAATATTGTTACCTATTATACTCCTCAAACCGACAATCAAAACTCAAACTCAATTCCTTCCAGAGTCAGTAGTCTCCACTAGCTAAATTTCGGAATGAAATTCCCTCAACATGGGATACTGTAACATCTAGGATTTTCAGGCCGTAAATTTATACACACATTTATTTGAAAATATAAATGTAAATATGTATATTTGATTATATTGAATAAATCAACATTTCAACTTATAATTTCCCAAAAATGAAATTTTTATAAAGCTCTAAACAAAAAAAATTAATTTATAAAAATGTATATATAAGTATGTACAATTTAAACAAAAACTTTTAAAAAATCAATATATATATATATATGTATATAGAAATATATATTTATATATATAAATTTATAATTGGCTTGAACCCCCAATTTGAACCCTTCTTGATTTGAACCTCCAAATCCGTCAACTTTGACCCTCAAAAGGCAACATAGGCGAATTTCACTCTAATCCGAGTTCTAAGTCAACAAAATTATGAATGTTATGTTTGCTAATCATGCTAATATGTTACAAGATTAAATCAAAAATATTTAGCGATCCAATTTAGCCGAAATCAATGGCTATATTCAATTCAAACCCCCTAACTGCCAGCTTTGACTTTCCAGAGTCAAATACGTATGAATTTTGTTTCAATTCATGAAACTTACCATGTTTAATGGCCTCTGATTATGCGTAACCGTTATATACACGTTTTCAAGCTCGAATGATTAACCAATTTAGGAGCAATCGAACGAATTAAGTCTATAATCGCACCCGTATCTGTTTCAAACAAATTCATATCAAATTGAACGACTCTGGTAAAATGAAGGCATACAATTCAATCACACACAGTCGCGGCACCTCCCTTTTACTCTCATCGCTCTCAAACCCCTCCCAAATCACCTCTACGATTCGGTCAAGCTCCAAAGTGCTCAAACTCGTACGCTTCAATCGATCTCATCCTTCCCACAACCGTTCTAGGTAATTAATTCATCCTTGTACTTGTTTTGATTCCCTGAATGAAAGCCCCCATGAATCGACCTCGTACCTGTGGTTAGTGGGTCGATTTGAGGGTTAGGTTTAAAGGTCTGCGTACTTGGGGGAGATGATGACCTGAAGCCTTGTTAATAAAACTGTTAGAATCCTATAAACTTCGCAAGTTGTATGCCCAGTTCAAGTGGTTGAAGCCTTACACCCCCCACAGCAGAGGTCGCGAGTTCGACCCTACCTCTGCTCGTTTTGTTTTTCTTTTGATTTAATTTTCTTTGCTTAGCATATCTTTTCCCACACTCTTATATATATAAACCATTTCTAATAAATTTTGATTAAATGTTTTTCACACATAAATACATGATTACCAGTTTTTAGAAATAAAACATATACGTATTTGATCATCCTAAAAGCCTTTTTATTAACTATAAACGCTTAAACACATAATATTTACAAACCCTATTATTTTACACATTCTTTTATATAGGACTTGTCATATGAAACCCCCTTTAAATCAAATTTTGTACTTTTAAATTTAATATGAAATAATTACTCAATTATGACTTTGTATTTCAATTGTTTTTGGTATTATATATTTACGTCGTTAAACTAATCAACCATGGTTTAACCACCAAAATAAATTAAGCCATTAACTCCTTGCGAAACACTTTTATTCTTAATAACCAAATTAAATAAATAAAATATATTTATTTATTTATCAAATTATCAAAATTATTATTATTATTACTATTTAATTATTTATTTATTTTTAGTCATTTGGTTAATACCAAGAACAAACTAATTATTCATTTATTTACCTATTATAAACAAAAGTACATACTTTGATTATTAATATTCACACATACTCAATTGCTTACAAAAAAATGAAAACATATGTCCGTACACAAGGAATTTCACAAACATCACTTGAAACTCAAACAAGTATCCTCCTATTTAACCAAGTACACCACACCCAATTCCTTTATACCTTAGGATTTCCCCTAGTCAATTGTGCATATCATTGATATATGTATACAATTCCATTATAGGTTAACCTTGTGGTTAGCTAATCACTTGTGCAACATCCTACCCGTGTGATTTTCAAGCTACTAATACATGTGAATTTACATATCCCATTTTCCTTTTTTTTTTACACTTTTGGAGTGAAACATGATTACACAACAAACATTATTTGTAACTACACACGTACAATTCTACAATATGATCATATGTGTTTATTTGTGCTTTATGCTTGAATGCTATTTGTTAAGGCTACATAATACACTCGTGCAATCATTAACTCTTTACATCAGGATAACATGTGTTGTTATGCCCTACATTTACATCAGGATAACATGTGTTGTTATGCCGTACATTAGGATAACATGTGTTGTTATGCCCTTCAATTACAAAGTTTCATTTGTGCAAGTAGCTTAACTTAGATTCTCCGTAAATGTTTTATAAACCATGCATTATATGAATTGTACACAAAACATTTTGAACTTTACTTGTGGTGTCAAAACGTATGTATGCTCACCAACTATTTATAGTTGACCCTCTCATTCTATCATGTTTCAGACACAGATGTTTGGAGTTAAGATTCAAGCTACTTCACTTAGGGTTGAGGACCTAGTTTTAAATGTTAATATGGAGATTCATGTATTCTTTAATTCTTGTAAATGTTGTAATTGATTACTTGAGTTATGGAATGAAATTTATTGTTTAATTACTACAACTTTAGCAAACCATGAGCTTATGAACAGTCTACATGTCCCGCCCCGACGTTTTCGACGTCGGTTGGGGTGTGACACCTATGCTTCACGGCAACTCAAACCCAAAGAAATTAATGTTTTAGGTAAAAATTAACAAGACTAATTTTGTAACCAAACTTTGTTTGTGAGGTAGTGTGCTTGTAAAATAAATGTAAATCAATGCAAATACGTAAAAAATGACATGGTTATTTACGAGGAAAACCTTTGATCTTTAGGGATCGCCGGCATAAAACCTCGGGAGGCGACAATCGTCCCCTTCCTATTTCTTCAATAAATGGTAAAAAGATTACAAGTACGAGTAGTAGATGATCGATATCTATGTGTTACAGAAGTGAATACAAGTGTATTGTGTTGTGAGAGTTCGTAAACTGTGTGATGTTGTTGTGTCTAATCGATTAAGCTGCTGAAATAAATACAAGGATAAAGCTAACTAACTATCCGAGAATCCCGAGATAGACTAATTCTTCAAATATGACTGTTGCAAGTCTCTCCACGCGTCTTCAACACGTTCTCTTTGACTTCCGAAGCGATTATTCAGGAATGACCTTGACTACACGTGTTTTACCTGTGTCTTGGTCAAAATAAAAGAAAGATATAACGGTTAAATATTGAGGATACCGAAACCTGTCAGGATACCGAGGTATGTTGAAGATCCAGGATCCTTAGTTGTAAAATGACCCATAATGTCACACCCCGACCGATGGCGGAATCATCGAGGCGGACAATGTGATGATTGTTCAAAAGCACATGATAGCTAAAGGTTGCATAATTCATTAATTTAATTTAAAGACAACAAGATCCAAATACAATACATTCCAAATAACCTAGTCTAGTTCAAAACATTGATTTATTTAACTAGGTCCATGTTCCTTAAGTGGAGAAACCTTCGGCAAGTAGTCACATATCCAAACCTGAAACATTATTTAAATCAAGTGTCAACTAAAAAGTTGGTGAGTACATAGGTTTAGTAAATCTAGTAAATAGTAGTGTAAATCGTTTTGCAACTCATTGTTTATCTTGTTAAACATAGCATAGGATGTAACATTTATTTAATCACAATTCAAACCGAGTTTGACGCGCTTGAACAGAGCACAACAGCTAAGTCCGGTATGCTTGAATATAGTTACCCACTATATCCGGTATGATTGAATATAACACGCGGTTATATCCGAGTATGCAGTAATAAACACCCTAACCGGGTGGGCTGGTCAGGCACAATAGATCTATCAATATTACAGTTGGTTGTCTTGTGTTTAAATGTATGTACATCCAAAGAATAAACATATAGTCTCATGTATAACACGTACAAACAATGTGAGTAGCATGTATAATGTTTCACCCCAAAACGTATAAAAATGTAAAAATAGGGGCTATGTAACTCACCTTGCAAGCGGGTATTTTTCCACGCGTGTAGGTGATAAGTATGTGGAAGCCTAAGCACGTTGATACCCTATGTAGACAAATGGGTATTATTGTATGTTTACATGTATGTGCGTATTCGTGTTTAAATGAGTATAGGTTTTATAATAATATCCGTAATATAAAATGTGGTAGAAAATGAATATGATTTTGTAAAACTTTGACTTATAAAATTTTACATTTTTAAATAATTAATCATTATGTATTTAAACAATAATAATAAATAAAAAGATAAGTCTTTATTTGATTAATTATGTTGATGTTTTATATATTAAAATTTATTTTAACAAGTTTATTAAAATTATTGCTAGGTTCATATAAAAATAATGAGACATTTTATATATTACATGTATTTTAATAAGTTTATAAAATGTTACAAGATTTATAAAAAATATAGAACATTTTATATTTAAAAATGTAATTAAGTGAGTTTATAAAGATATTACAAGATTAAAAAAAAATATAGGACATTTTATAACTAAAATGTAATTAAATAAGTTTATAAAGATATTACAAGATTTATATAAATATGGGCATTTTATATCTAAAAATGTGATTAAGTAAGTTTATAAAAAATATTACAAGATTTATAAAAATATAGGATATTTTATGTCTAAAAATGTAATTAATTAAGTTTATATAAATATTGCAAGATTTATAAAAGTATGTGATATTTTATATATATTATAATGTATTTTAATAAGTTTATATATATATGAAATAAATGGGATGGTTTATAAAAATATAGTTTAATTGATTTTAAAATAAACGAACGAGTAAACCGACTCGTTTTAGTATTTATTGCATAAAAAGAGTATTAGGATAATTAAATAAAATAAATAAATGAAAACAGAATTAAAAATAAATAAAAAAAAATTTGGCCGTAGGCTAACCGGGATCGAACCCGCGACCTGAGACACAAACACACACACGCATAACCAGCCGGGCTATCGCCCATCGCTGGTTATGTGTGTGATGTTTAATACTTAACCCTTACACGAATTGGTCGCTGGTTCTCGGCAATTCGCAGACCAAGTCACCGAGAACTTTGGTTTGCTCGGAAATTGTCGGAATTTGTTCGGAAATTGATATGCATTACTTAGCCATTAGTAAAACGAAGGTAAAGGAACAAAATGTGGTGATAATACCTGACTCGAAGTGGTCCGAGAAGTTGGAACAAAACTTCGAAAAAACGCACAACTGAACTCGGGTTCTGGTCCAAATTGGAACTTCTAAGGGGGCTGGGGAGCTTCGTCTGGATGTCACGAACACGGTGGTATCCTCAATTTAAAGGGAGACTAGACAGAGAGGGGGTGGCGAGCTCGGACAGGTCCGTAAATGGCCGTTTATGGAGTAGCCCAATCCTTATAATGAAATATGAAATTGAGGGTGTCTGGACATTCGTCTGGACGAGACGAAGCTAAAGAGCTATCAAGCACGCGTGGAGGTTGACTGTCGGCTCGAAATCGTGGCGTGGGTTTTCGGCCACCAACCGGATTAGACGATCCGTATGTTGGGGAGACCAATTGGTCGGGGCCTTTCGTTCGCGTGGGAGAGACGAGTCCAGGGAAGCTTTTGTCGGGTGTTGAGGTGCAGGGAACAGCCCTGTCGGGGTGTTCGCCGGAGAAAGCTTCGGACCGCCGGACCATGGTTGGGGGTGACCGGAAACACGATTTGGGACTTGGCAGATTTAGTCCTTGAAGTTTGGTCTTGTTTTAATTTAGTCCTTGAATTAATTACGGATGAATCCCTGTGGTTTCATTTGACCAGAAACAGCCCCTCAACGATTTTAAATTTTAAATCCTTTTAGTTTGGTTAATTACAATATAACCCCTGAACTTTTATTTAAATAATTAATTAGATTCTTTTTTTTTTCAATTTCAATTAATTTATTTTATACTTATATATTTTATAAATCCACTTTCTTTAATAAAACTAATCTTTTTTAAATAATTATCTTTTTGAAATAATGCATTAAATTATTTATTTAAATCATTAAGTTTATTTAACTTAAATTCTTTTAAACTAAAATGAAATTTAAGTTTATAAGATTTATAAAACTTATGTTTTTATTTAAAAATCCATCTTTTTAAATGATTAGTTTAATAAAATTGAAAACCATCGATTTATTTATATAAATTATTTAATTTAATAACATAATTTACATAGTTTATAACCTTAAAATATTTTTAAAATTTACTTTAAAAATACATAAATTGTACGCCAATTTGTATGAATTTGATTAAATATACGTGTATATGATTTGAAATAGAATGTTAATATTTATGTGACAATTATTACAACAAAAATTTTGAAAGGTCACAGTCTCCTTAAGTTGAAGAAATTTCGTCCCGAAATTCGATTAGCGAAGGTTATAGAAGCGGGAAAGAGATGTCAAAAGGTTTAGGATGGAATTACTTCACAAGAGAAATATTCAGCGGGGAAATATCGTATGATGACGGATGACGATGCTAATTCGAGTCGAGTTTTCAACTAATTGCTCTAATAGTATGAGGAGATTTATGCATACCATTGCTCATACAACGCATGAATGTAAACTACTAGAACTCAGATTTAACAATATTGGTGCCAATCACTTTGTGACATGGCATTTTCCTTTAAAACTCCATCTCACGGGTGTTCATATTTTCAAGTTTTGCAAAAACATTTTCTAAAATCCGGTCCTCCTCTTAGTACTTATGCACGGTTTATACTCGTTATATCAAGTGGGTTTATGTATAGGGTGTACCAGCGGCTAACCCACCACCCCTTTGATATACTGGGGATTCCCCGTGCATAATTACTAGGATTTAGAACTTCAACAATTCAAGTAGACTTTAACAGAGCTAGCAAGTTGTATGACTAAATTTAAACATAATAGATTTGTTTCGCGAAAGTATAGGAATGAGATAGCTGTTATATGCAATCACGGATTTTAGAATTTATAGCAATGGATTTCCCATCCGCTATTACCATGATATACGAGTTATCAAAATTGGTTGGTTGTTTAGCAAATAGATGGTTAAGAGCAAGAGACACAATTTTGAATATTGAATAAAACGGATGTATAAAGATAGAGAACAAGGGACGTACCGTTGACAGTGTCGTCATTGGCCGGAGTCTTGTTAGTATTTATATTAAAGGCTCGTCCACGAGGACCACCTTGATTTTGAAGTCTTGGACATTGGTTCCGAAAGTGGTTTGGGTCTCCACATTCGTAACAGGCCCGTCCATAGGTGATAGCGAGAGGCATTGGATGATTGCCTTGAGTAGCTTGATTAACGATAGTGCGAGCACGGCAAGTAGTAACAACGTGTCCATAGCATCCACATTTTGAGCATAGACGGCATGCAGCATGCGGGGCATGGTGATACTTGCAAGTAGGGCATTGGGGAAATGAACCTACATAGTTTCTCGGAATTTGACCCGCAGGAGTAACTTGGGTCACAGGTACGGCAGGAATGATGGCCGCAAAGTTTTGGGCCTTACGCTTCCTATCATGACGGGAAGATTCGGGCTCTTTGTCTTTGTCGGACACGGAAGTAGCAGCTTTGTCGACCACTTTCTTGGTACCCTTCCTAGATAAGGTACTTGCTTTGACATGATTGTCAGTCAACACAGCAGACAAACGGATAGCGTCTTCGAGAGTGGAGGGATTACTTCCCAATACGGTGTCTTGGAGCGGCATAGGCAGTCCACCTATGTATTTCTCAATTCCCCGCGCTAAGGGAGTAACCATGTGGGGCACGAGCAGACTCAGTTCTTGAAAACGAGTGGTGTAAGCTAAATTCTCTCCGCTATCTTGGGTGAGATCCCAAAATTCAGCTTCGAGCTTCCTCATTTCGTTGCGAGGACAGAACTCGTCAGTCATGATTCGTTTCATTTCGTCCCAAGACAAGGACATAGTGGATTCATTGCCTCGAGTACGTTTCTCACCGTTCCACCAGGTGAGTGCTCGTTTTTGGAAGACGCTGGAAGCATAACGGACTTTGAGGTTGTCGGGACAATCGCTGTTTAGGAAGGTACTCTCCATACTTTCAAACCATTGAAGAAGGCCAGTAGCACCCTCCGTCCCGAAGAATTTGGTGGGGTTGCAAGAATTGAAATGCTTGAATGTGCAGTATGGTGGGTATGCACCATTCCCTTGCGTATTAGACCCATTACCATTGTTGTTAGCTTGGATCATTTGGCCTACTAGTTGAGTAAGTAGTGCAGCAAGGTCAACGTTGGAGTTGCTAGAGTTAGTATGTCGAGGAGGCATTCTAACACCATAAGAAAAGACAATGATATTTTAGATACGATGGATATATATGAGTTATAGCGGGAAATAGTGTAAGCAGAAAAACGGGATTCATCATGACTCGTGCCAGTGCATGTGTATTTATTCTAGGTTGATGGGGAAAACTAAGTCATCTATTCCGGATAGAACATGATGTTATAGATCATTATTCGCGTAACAGGAATTGCCGGGACTTGCATGCACTACAAATTGTTATTACGTGTGCACCCGTAATAATGATTTGTTTTGCATGTTCGTCTAGTTTTTTTTTTTTTTTTTTTTTTTTTTTCCTATTTTGCTATAATGTCCCCAGATTTTGAGTTCAAATTCGGATTGTATCCTTGCGAATACATTGACTTATCAACGTTAAGTAATTCCCCGAAACTCTCAAAGAGACATGCTTTAGCCTATAGGTAAACACTCACTTCAGGAATTCCCAGGAAAGCATACGGGTCCGTTTATTTGGATTTATACGAAATGCTTTCCTAGACAGAAAACCCAATGTACAGGTGTCACCCTTCCAGATTGCACGTGTCTTTTACTGGTTTCAGGAAATTAAGTCGTTGACGAGATTTTCAAGATTTTAATAGATTTGAGAGTCTATGAATATAAAATGTGTAGGAATGTTGCAATTTATAAGGATTAGGAGAGAGTATGGACAAGGATAAGTAGTGTATTTGTTTGCATAAGTTTGCTTGTCAAATGTGTATGTAAAGTATGTATCATGTATCAAAGTCTCGTATGTATGTGTATAAGTCTCATGTACCAAACTCGGGAAAATTCAAATAATACCTAACTACAAATAATTCATATAGCAATTTATCATTTAGCACATAACACATAAAAGGGAGTCCTAGGGTTATAGTCTAGGTCATTGTGTCTAATAACCTAATTCCCTATAACCATGGCTCTGATACCAATCTGTCACACCCCGACCGATGGCGGAATCATCGAGGCGGACAATGTGATGATTGTTCAAAAGCACATGATAGCTAAAGGTTGCATAATTCATTAATTTAATTTAAAGACAACAAGATCCAAATACAATACATTCCAAATAACCTAGTCTAGTTCAAAACATTGATTTATTTAACTAGGTCCATGTTCCTTAAGTGGAGAAACCTTCGGCAAGTAGTCACATATCCAAACCTGAAACATTATTTAAATCAAGTGTCAACTAAAAAGTTGGTGAGTACATAGGTTTAGTAAATCTAGTAAATAGTAGTGTAAATCGTTTTGCAACTCATTGTTTATCTTGTTAAACATAGCATAGGATGTAACATTTATTTAATCACAATTCAAACCGAGTTTGACGCGCTTGAACAGAGCACAACAGCTAAGTCCGGTATGCTTGAATATAGTTACCCACTATATCCGGTATGATTGAATATAACACGCGGTTATATCCGAGTATGCAGTAATAAACACCCTAACCGGGTGGGCTGGTCAGGCACAATAGATCTATCAATATTACAGTTGGTTGTCTTGTGTTTAAATGTATGTACATCCAAAGAATAAACATATAGTCTCATGTATAACACGTACAAACAATGTGAGTAGCATGTATAATGTTTCACCCCAAAACGTATAAAAATGTAAAAATAGGGGCTATGTAACTCACCTTGCAAGCGGGTATTTTTCCACGCGTGTAGGTGATAAGTATGTGGAAGCCTAAGCACGTTGATACCCTATGTAGACAAATGGGTATTATTGTATGTTTACATGTATGTGCGTATTCGTGTTTAAATGAGTATAGGTTTTATAATAATATCCGTAATATAAAATGTGGTAGAAAATGAATATGATTTTGTAAAACTTTGACTTATAAAATTTTACATTTTTAAATAATTAATCATTATGTATTTAAACAATAATAATAAATAAAAAGATAAGTCTTTATTTGATTAATTATGTTGATGTTTTATATATTAAAATTTATTTTAACAAGTTTATTAAAATTATTGCTAGGTTCATATAAAAATAATGAGACATTTTATATATTACATGTATTTTAATAAGTTTATAAAATGTTACAAGATTTATAAAAAATATAGAACATTTTATATTTAAAAATGTAATTAAGTGAGTTTATAAAGATATTACAAGATTAAAAAAAAATATAGGACATTTTATAACTAAAATGTAATTAAATAAGTTTATAAAGATATTACAAGATTTATATAAATATGGGCATTTTATATCTAAAAATGTGATTAAGTAAGTTTATAAAAAATATTACAAGATTTATAAAAATATAGGATATTTTATGTCTAAAAATGTAATTAATTAAGTTTATATAAATATTGCAAGATTTATAAAAGTATGTGATATTTTATATATATTATAATGTATTTTAATAAGTTTATATATATATGAAATAAATGGGATGGTTTATAAAAATATAGTTTAATTGATTTTAAAATAAACGAACGAGTAAACCGACTCGTTTTAGTATTTATTGCATAAAAAGAGTATTAGGATAATTAAATAAAATAAATAAATGAAAACAGAATTAAAAATAAATAAAAAAAAATTTGGCCGTAGGCTAACCGGGATCGAACCCGCGACCTGAGACACAAACACACACACGCATAACCAGCCGGGCTATCGCCCATCGCTGGTTATGTGTGTGATGTTTAATACTTAACCCTTACACGAATTGGTCGCTGGTTCTCGGCAATTCGCAGACCAAGTCACCGAGAACTTTGGTTTGCTCGGAAATTGTCGGAATTTGTTCAGAAATTGATATGCATTACTTAGCCATTAGTAAAACGAAGGTAAAGGAACAAAATGTGGTGATAATACCTGACTCGAAGTGGTCCGAGAAGTTGGAACAAAACTTCGAAAAAACGCACAACTGAACTCGGGTTCTGGTCCAAATTGGAACTTCTAAGGGGGCTGGGGAGCTTCGTCTGGATGTCACGAACACGGTGGTATCCTCAATTTAAAGGGAGACTAGACAGAGAGGGGGTGGCGAGCTCGGACAGGTCCGTAAATGGCCGTTTATGGAGTAGCCCAATCCTTATAATGAAATATGAAATTGAGGGTGTCTGGACATTCGTCTGGACGAGACGAAGCTAAAGAGCTATCAAGCACGCGTGGAGGTTGACTGTCGGCTCGAAATCGTGGCGTGGGTTTTCGGCCACCAACCGGATTAGACGATCCGTATGTTGGGGAGACCAATTGGTCGGGGCCTTTCGTTCGCGTGGGAGAGACGAGTCCAGGGAAGCTTTTGTCGGGTGTTGAGGTGCAGGGAACAGCCCTGTCGGGGTGTTCGCCGGAGAAAGCTTCGGACCGCCGGACCATGGTTGGGGGTGACCGGAAACACGATTTGGGACTTGGCAGATTTAGTCCTTGAAGTTTGGTCTTGTTTTAATTTAGTCCTTGAATTAATTACGGATGAATCCCTGTGGTTTCATTTGACCAGAAACAGCCCCTCAACGATTTTAAATTTTAAATCCTTTTAGTTTGGTTAATTATAATATAACCCCTGAACTTTTATTTAAATAATTAATTAGATTCTTTTTTTTTTTCAATTTCAATTAATTTATTTTATACTTATATATTTTATAAATCCACTTTCTTTAATAAAACTAATCTTTTTTAAATAATTATCTTTTTGAAATAATGCATTAAATTATTTATTTAAATTATTAAGTTTATTTAACTTAAATTCTTTTAAACTAAAATGAAATTTAAGTTTATAAGATTTATAAAACTTATGTTTTTATTTAAAAATCCATCTTTTTAAATGGTTAGTTTAATAAAATTGAAAACCATCGATTTATTTATATAAATTATTTAATTTAATAACATAATTTACATAGTTTATAACCTTAAAATATTTTTAAAATTTACTTTAAAAATACATAAATTGTACGCCAATTTGTATGAATTTGATTAAATATACGTGTATATGATTTGAAATAGAATGTTAATATTTATGTGACAATTATTACAACAAAAATTTTGAAAGGTCACACATAACAATTGTCCCCAAATTCTAACAGCTGTCAAACACTTATCGACATCTGTAAAAATTTCAAAATTCAAACAATGAATCATAATTAATCTGCAATATGGCTTTTACGCATATCGAGGTGATTTAACCGTTGAGTCTTGTAGGATATAATCATCATTACGGCTTCTCTTTCTTATTTATCTTCTTCAAGCTTAGCAGGTAAAAATATCTTTTGAAACTCTTTGTTTTCCTTCTTCTAATCTTTTACTACCATGGGTAAGAAAAATGACCAGATCGGCTTCCTCCATTATCGTTGAAACGATAAAGGATTTCACTGATCAGGGGATTCTCGATCACTCTGATCTCGAGCTCGGTTCTTTCATCGATCAAGATATAAAGCTTTTGAAGTCAAGCAACGTTTTCCCTCAAAAATCTATTTTTAGGCCTTTTGATTCTCGAACAAAAGCGGACTTGATTTTGTTTTCACATTTATCATTTTTCTTTGGGTCTGTCGTATCCTTTTCCACCACTCATCACCGAGTTTTTTAAGCTTACCGATCTCTGTTATTCTGATGAGCAGTTGAGTTACCCGTGCTAATTATATATAATTATATGTTTTTAACCCTAGTTATGTGTGGAATTGTTTACTTTGATTGGTTTTTATAATTACGAGTTAAAGATGTAAATACATTAAAATAATATAATTGAGCTAAAAAAAGGGTTAAAGTTAATTTGTCATCATGTTTGCATATAAATTTTTTTATTCTAAATGACCATTTAAATTAAGAGTACTAAATGAATTAAGTTGCTTAGAGTCTTTTTGTTATTTAATTGGTTACTTTCAAATTGGTAAATTCACAGGAACTTTAGTGAGGTACATTCAAGATTCAATTTCAAACTTGATGAAACATGAAATTAAATTGCAATTGGGCTTGGAGGTGGGCTGCACAAAACTCACGTGAAAAACAATTAAATAGGTTTGAGGGGTGTGGGACGAGGCTAAGCCTCTTGTGGCGGGTCGCAGGTTTTGACCAAAAAAGATACGCAAGCAGGTCACGAGAGGAATTCATAGGCCACATAAGGACCAAAAAGTCAGCCGCCTCTGTTTTTTGGTCTTGCACACATAACACGAATCAAGTATTTTGATTCTTTAATTATTACGAGCGGTTAGTACACTTGTGGCTTCTTTTCGGCGAATGGTTTGTATAGGCTTTTATGTTTGATTATGTTTGTTTATGTTTGGATCTTTATTAGTTTCTGACAATAACTTAAAAGATTGATATATTAATTAATTTAAACAACTTATTTCAGTGCTTTGAGTTTGCTTGCTTTACGATCTTGTTCGGTTGATGACAAAATCTAGTAGCAGGGTTGGGTGACTAAAGGGGTAACTTGGCAGTAAATTGGATAATTGGATTATACTGGTTTGTTACGGAACTGGTTGTATAGGTTGCTGACAACAACCTGTCTTCAATCACTATTTTAACTAATTTTCCAACACTATATCTATGTGGTGTCTATTGAACAATTGAGTTTTGCATAAGCCTAGAACCTGAAGTTTGGGAGGGAGTTACATCTTTATTTGATTTGTGTTTTAACTTCAATTTAATATCTAAGCAATTTAAATATCCAATGATTCCCTATGGATTCGACAACCCTACTTTCCTGTCTACAGTCCAAGGTAGATAAGTAGTAGTTTTTAGAAGTGTTTTTGATTGACCTTGACAACACGATCATATTCTCAAATCATGCCGATGGTTTGGAGGATTTTGGTTACTCTTGATAGGCTGAATCGTTCACACTCCTTGACCATTGGCGTACCTGAGTTAGTGATGTGACGTTAAATATCTCGTGTATAATAGTCTAAGTTTATAGTTTTAAGCGTTTAGCTTTGTATATCGAGTCTGTTTTATGTGTGTTTGGTATTTGTGTCCATTACAGGTTTAATGTTCTAAGTGAACGGGAAAACTATTGGATTTTATGGACCGACCCGATGGACAACGCGGCTGACCGAGCTATGACTCGTAAGAGTTACACCTAGGGCAACAAACATTTAAATCCACTTAACCCGCTTAACTGGTAATTACGAACTATTAGCGAGACGATATATTTTTATATATATTCGTTACACGGGATTTATTATTTATACATGTTTATAAATAATAATTTATATTTATTTGTTTTAATCTTTTATTAAAACAAATTAAATGGTTTTTGGACTTTAATATTAACTATTGGGTTTAGGCCCGTTATGGTTTTTATTAGGTTAAAAGAATTAGAGTAATTAATATATATATATATATATATATATATATATATATTAAAATCGAATTGGGAAATAAGATACAGTAGCCGCAAGCCGCAAGAAAGAATTTTAATTTTGACTTCTTGTGTTGCTGTCGACAAAATAAAAAGAAAAGGTTTTTGCCTCGCGACTTCCGGCCACCAAACCAGCCGCTGCCTGCCCGTTTTCGGCCAGCCTCGGCGCTTTCTGTCTCTTGCATTTTGGTTCGTGATCTAGCATCGGTTCGTTATACCTTGGTGTCTCAACCGGTTAATCATTAACCACTAAGGTATAATTAATCTCATCAGTAGATTAATTGTTTTTATTTTGTGTTTGCGTGTTCATAACCAGATCCTGTTCGGTTTGTCAGTGCTGTTAAATAGGTTTTGATTTTATTTTCCGCTGCGCATTTATTAATTAACTGAATTAATTAATTTCTCTGTTAAAACCTATTTTTTTACAAAAGTCAAACTGATCACCACTGATTCCCAACAGTGGTATCAGAGCCTGGGTTATAACACGTAAATCGGAACCGGTCTGGTTTCACCGGTTAGATTAATCACAAACTTTAACTATCTTGAAGTTTCTGATCTGATATGTTTTTTGGGGCAATTTTTTTTATTTATTAATTTGGTTGATTTTTATTTTATTTTGACCAAATATATTGCCCGTATGTGATTGTGTTGAATATGTAAATCTGGCCCGACCCATGTGATTAAGTTGTTTGTGTTTATTATTCAGTTTTTGGTTTTATGGTTTTGGCCCACTTTTGATGGCTCAAAGTTGTAATAGAATAGGCTTTTTATTTTATGTAATATAATAAAAACCGAAGACAAATCTAAAGACGCAACAGGAATCATGGAGTCAGTGGGAGTCATCCGAGACAACTAGATGCACGGAAGTCCATCCTTGTGGTTGTTTTAATTTTTTGGACCCCGTGACCCGTTTGGTCTTGCTAACTGGCTCTAGCAAGATCAAACAATCTTGGCCCTAAAAAATTTACATATTTATTTGCTTTATGGTTGCTTTTAATTTTTTATAACTTAAATTTATTATAAACCAACCAAACACCAAACGTTTTAAAAGGAGTTTTAAAATGTCACAATCTGTCACCACAAGTTCTAATTTTACAACTTGTAGAATTTTATAAAAATAACAACTGACTTGTTTTTATAAAATAAATAATCGCTAAAGTTTTGCAATTTAAACTAAATTTAATTTCAAAACTTATAACTTAATAGTTTTCAACTATTAACTTTAACTGGTTATTCAAGTCGCGACAAACTTAGTTTTAATAGGTTATTTAAAATTAAGTGTCCTGAGAGATGAAAGGGTTCATCAAATTTGTCATAACTTTAAATAGTAAAACTGGCTTTTACAACACACGTATGATTTAATCATTCTTTGTGCTTGACCCTATTCGGTAAACACTAAAATTGAAACCCATATTTAAAATCAATGGTCTATGCCATCCTATTATAAGGAACACTTGGAGCATAAAACGAAACATCGGTGTTTGGAGCCACAGCACCACACTGGATGCGTAGTTTATCCTTTCAAGGCGCAAGGGTTTCGTTGACACATCCGGCCCTTCCGCAAGTACATGTTTTAGGACGACTATTACTTTTCTCTCTTGTTACATGCCGCAACTGTCAAGAGATTAAAAGTGGGCATAGATGAGGCTAAACGTATCAATGCATAGACATGTCTTGTCTTAGCGGCCTCATACGCGAGAGTTATGCATCTTTCCACAACTGACACTAATTGTCAGTCTAGTTACCCACTTATTAATGTTGTATGCCACAGCTACCATTAGTGATTGATTTAGCTAAATTCTCACTCCTTATTCTAATTTCTGTAATTGGGTCATAAATTAATAAGGATTTTTCACTTTCTTTATACTAATTTATTTTCTTTGCTTATCTTGACAGATGTCTACTGAAAATAATAATACTAATAACTCCTTCGCTCTCAAGTCTATCCTTGAGAATGAAAAGCTGGATAACACCAACTTTCTCTCGTGGCAGTGCAATCTGAGAATAGTTCTTAAGATGGCCAAGAAGCTCTATGTTCTCGA
Organism: Smallanthus sonchifolius; assembly: GCA_023525975.1. Lineage (NCBI taxonomy): Eukaryota > Viridiplantae > Streptophyta > Magnoliopsida > Asterales > Asteraceae > Smallanthus > Smallanthus sonchifolius. Next base: position 36,143,958 of record CM042045.1, read on the forward strand.
TGCAACAGTCCCTGAGGCACCCGATGGTAACACAGCTGCCGCTCGTAAGGCCTGGGAAAAACAAAGAGATGATGCCACTGAGGTGGCCTGCCTTATGCTAGCCTGCATGTCCCGTGAGCTCCAAAAGAGCATGGAGGACCTGGATGCCTTTGACATGATTGAGCAACTTAAGGGCATGTTCCTGAAACAAGCCCGACAAGAATGCTATGAAACCATGTCTCAGCTCATTCGTTGCACGATGCAAGAGGGCACGCCTGTTAGTACTCATGTACTTAAGATGAAAGGGTACATCGACCAGATGAACAAACTTGGATATCCCAAGAAGGATGACATGGCTTCTGATTTCATCTTAAACTCTCTCCCAAGCTCCTATGCTCAATTTGTAATGAATTTCAACATGAATGGCTTGGAGAAGATAGTGGCCGAGCTACATGGTATGCTCAAAACGGCCGAGATGAATATCCAAGGAAAGAAAAATCAAGTTCAGATGGTCAGATCTGCTGGTGTTAAAAAGCCTAACCCCAAGAAAAGTGGTTTTAATAGCAAAGGCAAGAAGAAGGTTAATGTTGCTACAAAGCCTGCCACCAACAATAACAAGAAATCTTCAAAAGCACCCCCTCCTGAGGAGCGCCAATGCTTTGAATGCAACAAAATGGGGCACTGGAAACGTAACTGTCCTGAATATCTAGCCAAGCTGAAGCTGCAGAGGGCCAGTAGTGAGGGCACCTCTTCAGGTATTCTCATTTATGTTATTGAAATTTTTACTGTTTCTAGTAACACATGGGTATTTGATACCGGATGTGGATACCACATCATTAATGTCTTGCAGGAGCCTAAAAGTTGGAGGAAGCTGAAACAAGGCGACATGGTGCTCATAGTTGGTGATGGGAAAAGAGTACCAGTTCTTGCAACTGGAACATATCATCTCTCATGTCCTTCTGGCCTTGTGGTTGTTTTGAACAATTGTTTGTTTGCACCTGGTTTAACCAGAAACATTATTTCAGTTTCTTTATTGTTTGAACAAGGATTTAAGTACGTTTTTAATGGTATTGCTATTTCTGCCTACTTAAATGATATCTTTTATTTTGAGGCTATACCTCAAAACGGTATTTATGAGATTGACGTTCAAACTGACAATAACATATATAATCTTTCTAAACGTATCAAATCTGGCATTAATGATACTTTTCTATGGCATTGTCGACTTGGCCACATAAGCAAGGCACGCATTAAAAGACTCCAATCCGAGGGAATTCTTGAACCTACCGGACATGACTCATTTGATAATTGCGAGTCTTGTTTAGCTGGCAAACTCACAAAGGACCCCTTCACCCATGTTGGTGAACGAGCCAAGGATCTGCTAGGCCTTATACACACTGATGTGTGTGGCCCTTTCAGAACCATGTCTAGAAATCATGAAAGATACTTCGTTTCATTTATTGACGATTATAGTCGATATGCTTATGTCTATCTTATGAAACATAAGCATGAAACATTTGAAAAGTTCAAAGAGTTTCAAAACGAAGTAGAGAAACAACTCGATAAATCTATCAAGACACTTCGATCAGATCGAGGTGGCGAGTATCTCAGCTTAGAATTTCTTAATCATCTGAAGGAGCACGGAATTATTTCTCTGCCCACTCCTCCTGGCACACCCCAACTTAATGGCATGAGCGAGAGGAGAAATCGAACGCTACTTAATATGGTTCGATCGATGATGTGTAGAACTAACTTGCCTCACTCCTTCTGGAGTTATGCTCTTATAACTGTCGCCCGCCTTGTAAATCTGGCACCGACTAAGAAGGTGGACAAAACCCCATATGAGATATGGCACGAGTCTAAACCCAATTTGTCTTACCTTAGAGTATGGGGATGTGATGCATATGTCACCAGCGATTCTGATGACAAGCCCACTCCCAGAGGCGAAAAAGTTGTTTTCGTCGGTTACTACAACAAAAGCGGATATTATTTCTATCATCCTGATGCAAACATTGTTTCCATCAAAAGGAAAGGACGCTTTCTCGAGGAAGATCTTCTAAATCGAGGAACCGGAAATAATATTATGGATCTTGAAGAAATTCGAGAAACACAAACAACCGCTGATGAAGTCAGAGCGTCTGATCAACAAGAAGTTGTTGCTGATGAATCAAACATAAACACAAGCGTTTACAGAAGTAGCAGGTCTCGTAAAGAACCTAATAGATACCTATGGCATCTTGAAGCTTCTAAAGTCCTGTTAGTAGCTGAGTCAAATGACGAACCTACAAACTACAAATCTGCTATCTCAGATCATGAATCCGAGAAATGGCTTGAAGCCATGAACGCCGAGATGCAATCTATCCGTGATAATCAGGTCTGGAACTTGATTGAGCTACCCCCCGGTTCTCGGGCAATAGGGAGCAAATGGATTTTCAAAAGAAAAACCGACATGCATGGTAATATACAAACCTATAAAGCACGGCTAGTTGCAAAGGGTTTCACTCAAACTCAAGGTATTGACTATGATGAAACTTTCTCACCCGTTGCTATGATCAAATCGATCAGGATACTGCTTGCCATAGCCGCGTACCATGATTACGATATATGGCAAATGGATGTCAAAACCGCTTTTCTTAATGGACATCTCTCTGAAGATGTCTATATGGTTCAGCCTGACGGTTTTGTTGATCCAAAGTATCCTAGTAGGGTCTGCAAACTGAATAAGTCCATTTATGGACTTAAACAGGCATCTAGAAGCTGGAATCTTCATTTTGATCAGAAAATCAAAGAATTTGGTTTTGTCAAGAATGAAGATGAGCCTTGTCTTTACAGAAAGGCTAGTGGGAGCACTATATCATTTCTCATCTTGTATGTGGATGATATACTGATCATTGGAAACAACATCCCTGTGCTTGACAAAGTCAAACAATGGTTAGGATCTCGTTTTGCAATGAAGGATCTTGGAGAAGCTGCTTACATTCAAGGAATCAAGATCTACAGGGATAGATCTAAGCGGTTTCTAGGGCTAAGTCAGAGTACTTACATAGACAAAATTATGACACGCTTTAGGATGGAAAACTCCAAGAAAGGAGGTGTTCCGATAACTAAAGGCACTGTGTTGAACAAATCGCAATCTCCTTCCACGGACATTGAACTTAAGGAAATGGAAGCAATTCCATATGCCTCAGCGATTGGTTCTATCATGTATGCTATGTTGTGCACTAGACCTGACGTCTCGTATGCTTTAAGCATGACCAGTCGTTTTCAGCAAAGTCCTGGCATTTTGGACTGCAGTCAAGAACATCCTGAGGTACTTAAGAAGGACCAAAGACATGTTCTTAATATTTGGAGGAGTGAAAGAGGAGCTCACTGTACGGTGTTACACTGATGCTAGCTTTCAAACTGACCGAGATGACTCTCGCTCACAGTCGGGTTTCGTATTCACTCTTAATGGAGGAGCTGTTTCATGGAAAAGCTCCAAGCAGAGTGTAGTGGCGGATTCAACCACCGAATCTGAGTATATAGCCGCATCAGATGCTGCTAAGGAAGCTGCTTGGATGAAGAAATTCATTACTGACCTCGATGTGGTTCCGAGTATTCGCCAACCAATCGAGATACTTTGTGATAACACAGGTGCTATAGCTCAAGCCAAAGAGCCCAGATCTCATCACAAAGCCAAGCACATTTGTCACACCCCCAAATTTCAACTAACGGAGTTTTACCGTTTTGGGAAGTGACTAACCAGGATCTCAGACATTAGTTACTTTGAACGACTCTACATGGGACTCAAAATGAAAATATCTTTTAAATCAGAGTATCAATGCGGAAGCGTAAAGAAAGTAAATGCGCAAAATACACGCGCCCAAAACCAAAGTCCAAAAGTCTCAAAAAGTCCAAACGTCCAAACCAAACAAAGTACAATAAAATAATTCAACCAAACATAAATAGACACAAAGCAAAGCAGTTGAATCCCAAGTTTGCCCTAACGTGCACCTGTGTCTTAGCTTAGCGTCCTGAGAAAACATGTAAGAAAAAATGTCAACACGAGGTTGGTGAGTTCACAGGTTTCAAATAAATAAGTAAGCGTTTACCAGATTTATGATCATTCAATATGTATCTATAGGTAGATAACCTATGTTCATGTTTTAGCTCAAGTGCTCGCAACCGAAACTGACTGTATGTTTATTGCCTCCTGCCAGGTCTATCATTACTAGCCATGTGAGTAGGTTAACATTTCACCCGTTCGATATCCAATCGAGTTAGCGCGACTAACGCGGGTGGGATTTGTCAAACCTAGTAGTACTACTAAACATTACCTCGCTAAGATCCATATTAACGGTTCGAGATAAGATGAGAACTTTCTGTGATAGCATGTTACACTTAGCTTTAACATTGATAGCATATGAAATACAAAATCTAAAAATCAGTTTAAGCATGTTTTCTCCCCCAAGTTAAAACGGTAAAAAGGGGCCGTGAAAACTCACCTGCTTGGCGTTGAAGGTAGTTTCACACTAGAAGTAAGTTGGAACCACGAGTGTAAGTCTCAAAAGACCTACGAATGTCCTAAAATTATAAACATATAAATTAGGAACAATAATGGGAATTGTGACTGTGACACGGAAAACGAGGAACGTCCTAAAAGAACCGCTACAATAAACGAGAGTGGACGAACGCGTCCACGGGTTTAGGAATGACTTTACGCGACGAACGACATAAATAATAATATATATATACGAGTGGATAATATAATTAGTTATATTATTATTTAGTCTCGATTAATTTACGGCATTATAAAATGACTTGAAATAATATAAATATATATTATTTAATAATACGGGTCACAATTTGGGAATAATATAAACATATTATTTTACACGAGTTTACGGCTTAAAAATAATAATATATTATTTATAAAAGTGGGTATAATTTATAAAAACAAGCTAATATTTCAAACCTGAGCTTACGGGTTGTTTTCCGGATTAAAACCCATTAATATATAAATATAATAACATTGGGGTTTGTTTACATATACAAATGATGGCTAGAAAATGATTTTAAAAATAAAACTGTGTGGAGAGACTCGAACCCGGGTCTCTCCCACACAAGCACACTGACTTAACCAGTCCCGACCGCTAGGTTATCGCAACAGATCCTGGTTTTATTTGCTTTTGATTAACAACTCCCGAGAGCCCCCTCCCCATTCCTGATCGCGACTGGTTCCAGCCCAAAACCCACGAATTTGATTTCGATTGACACCAAAGGCATAGGGGTTTTGAAAATCGAGTACATGCGAGTCTGAGGACTAGTTTAATTTAAAATCTAACAAGTTTTGGGTCATTTAATTTCATAAATACGGGCCGAAACCCTAGATCAAAAACACAAATCAAATTGGTCAAAATGGATGTTAACACTCAACGAAAACATGGGGCTTTTACTAAACAGATGATTTTGAAACTACTCCTACTCTTTAGTTTCATTGAGTTTGAGTTTAGAGTAAAAACCCCCAATTTCTATTATGATTAAACCCTAGGTTACGGATCGAGTAAAATTCGATGATGATTGAATCAATTGATATGGGGTTTTCAAAGAGTGACAAGTTGCGAATCTGATGGTATGGTTTAATTTGATTAAAACAGTGTTTAAGATCAAAATCCCCAAACCGTTCTTATGAACAAACCCTAGATTCGGATCGTGAATAATTTGATGTTGTAAGCCCTAATTGGTATAGGGCTTTCGATCTAGGAGTAAAAGTGAAACTGAGAGAAGATTTAATTACCAGAATGCGGTTTGAATTGAAGGTGATCGACTAATACGGCCTTCGACTTCGGCGAGTTCGATCGTCGGTGGTTACTGATGCGATTCCGGGCAAACTGATGCTTGTTATACCTTCTAATGGATGCGACTAAGGTGTGCGTATGTTCGATTTATGAAAGTAAAATAAGAATTCATCCAATTTGATAGATAAACTGTGAAGATCGACGGTTACGGGTTCACTACCCATTATTGGGATTAATTCGAATCAATGCCTGAGTTTAATGATCCAATGATGATCGATTATGGATATCAATTGCATAACGGTTACGAATTTCAACAGACATGATCGATTTTATGATATAACGATTGAATTTGGACTAAAGCCGCGATTTTGACTTTAGAAAGTCAAACATGAATTTAAGAATTGATAATTACAGGTTTAGTCCCTGTAGTTATATGATTTAGGTTAGAAGTTTGGCAGATATAGTCCTTGAGATTTGAACTAGGTTAAGAACTAACGGGACATCAACTATAAGTAGAGTGCAAGTTTAGTCCTTCAAGTTTGTGTATATGAGTTTGAATATGGACAGGATTAGTCCCTGGAGTTTGGATTAAGTTAATTAGGTTAACTTTAACTGGATTTGGTTACCGGAGTTAACCTGAAAAGTTCGGATTGTCACATCATCTATTAGTTGAAAGAATTTTCATCCCGAAAATTAAATAAATAAATAAAATAATAAATTTTTTTTTTCCGGATGTCACATCATCCCCTAGTTGAAAGAATTTTCGTCCCGAAAATTAAATAGTACCTTAAGAATTTGACGCGGAGTGCTTGAACAGATTAGGATATTTGCGCATCATCTGATCCTCGCGCTCCCACGTGAATTTCGGTCCGCGTTTCGAGTTCCAACGAACTCTGACAATAGGGATCTTATTGTGCTTTAACGTTTTAACTTCCCTATCCATAATTTCCACAGGTTCTTCGATGAAACGTAACTGTTCATCAACGTGTAGTTCCTCAAGAGGAACTGCGAGTGATTCGTCTGCTAGGCATTTCTTTAAATTTGAGACGTGAAAGACGTTGTGCACACCACTAAGTCTTTCAGGTAAGTCCAGTTGATACGCTACTGGTCCGATTCTCTTTAATATTTTGAAAGGTCCAACATAACGAGGATTCAGTTTACCTCGTTTCCCAAAACGAATGACACCTTTCCAAGGTGAGACTTTGATTAAGACCATGTCACCTACTTGAAACTCCAAAGGTTTACGACGCTTGTCGGCATAGCTCTTTTGACGATCACGAGCTGCCGCTATACGGTTTCTAATTTGAACGATCTTTTTAGAAGTTTCAAATACAAGTTCAGGACCTGTGAGTTGGCTATCTCCAACCTCGGTCCAACAAATGGGAGAACGGCATTTCCGTCCATAAAGTGCTTCAAATGGAGCTGCCTTGATGCTAGTGTGATAACTGTTGTTGTAGGAGAACTCCACCAACGGTAGGTGAGACTCCCAAGTGTTACCGAAATCAATCACACAAGCTCGTAGCATGTCCTCTAGAGTTTGGATAGTACGTTCAGTTTGGCCATCAGTTTGAGGATGGTATGTCGTGCTCATATCTAGACGTGTGCCTAAGGCCTTATGTAACGACTGCCAGAAACGAGAAGTGAATCGTGCATCACGATCCGAAATGATAGAGATAGGCACCCCGTGCCGAGATACTACTTCTTTTAAGTAAATACGAGTAAGCTTTTCCATCTTATCGGTTTCTTTGATGGCTAAGAAATGGGCGGATTTTGTTAAACGATCAACGATTACCCATATAGTATCACATCCAGTAGGGGTTCGTGGTAATTTGGTGATGAAATCCATGGATATTTGTTCCCATTTCCACATAGGGATTTTTGGTTGTTGTAGAAGACCGGATGGTTTTTGGTATTCGACTTTGACCTTCGCGCAAGTCAGACATTTACTAACATAGGTGGCTATATCGGCCTTCATCTTCGGCCACCAATATAGTACTTTTAGATCATGGTACATTTTATCGGTACCCGGATGAATGGAGTAATGAGATTTATGAGCTTCATCCATGATTAGTTCCCTTAAATTTCCGAACACTGGAATCCATATTCGTTCGAAGAAGTAACGAATTCCGTCAGATTTTACTTCAAGTTGTGCTTCCATGCCGCGTGTACCTTTTAACGGTAGGTTATCCTCTTTCAAGGCTTCAAGTTGAGCACTACGGATTCTGTCAGGCAATCCAGGGTGAATAGTAAGTTGTAATGCTTGAACTCGTTTGGGTTTCGTTTCCTTTCGGCTTAGTGCATCAGCCACAACGTTAGCTTTACCCGGATGATACCGGATCGCACAGTCGTAATCATTTAAAAGTTCAACCCAACGACGTTGTCGCATGTTCAACTCTTTCTGCTAGAAGATGTGCTGAAGACTCTTGTGATCGGTGTAGATGGTGCATTTGGTACCGTACAAGTAATGTCTCCATATCTTAAGTGCAAAAACTACTGCTCCCAACTCTAGGTCATGAGTGGTGTAGTTTTTCTCGTGAACCTTTAATTGACGTGAAGCGTATGCGATTACCTTTTCGCGTTGCATTAAGACACAACCCAGACCTTGAATAGATGCATCACAATACACTACAAAATCATCGGTTCCTTCCGGAAGAGCTAAAATAGGTGCACTGCAAAGTTTCTGTTTGAGGTGCTGGAAAGCTGATTCTTGGTTATCGCCCCAATTATTGGCCTTTCCTTTTTGAGTTAGGGCGGTGAGAGGTTGTGCAATCTTTGAAAATCCTTCGATGAAACGATGGTAATAACCAGCCAATCCTAGAAATTGTCGCACCTCAGTCGGAGTCGTCGGTGCTGCCCAATTCTTGATGGCTTCTATTTTGGATGGGTCGACATGTATCCCTTTCTCATTAACCACATGTCCTAAGAATTGAACCTCTCGAATCCAGAATTCACATTTGGAAAACTTAGCATAAAGTTGCTCTTGCTTAAGTAGTTCCAAAATTAGACGCAGATGTTCCTCATGTTCTTCCTTGTTCTTGGAATAAATAAGGATGTCGTGGATGAAGACGATAACGAACTGGTCAAGTTAAGGCTTACACACACGGTTCATGAGGTCCATGAATACCGCGGGTGCGTTGGTTAAATCGAAAGGCATGACCATGAATTCGTAGTGGCCGTACCTCGTTCTGAATGCAGTCTTAGAGATATCTTCTTCTCGGACTGAAGATCTATTTTGGAATAGAAACTTGATCCTTGGAGTTGATCAAAAAGGTCATCTATGCGAGGTAAAGGGTAGCGGTTCTTGATTGTGACTTTATTCAGCTCCCGGTAATCAATACACATACGGAAAGTACCGTCCTTCTTCTTGACAAACAATACCGGAGCTCCCCACGGTGATGAACTAGGTCGGATGAAACCTTTATCCAATAAATCTTGCAATTGAGTGGACAGTTCCTGCAATTCACTAGTGCCAGTCTGTAAGGTGCCCGAGCAATCGGTGCTGCTCCGGGTGCTAAATCAATTTGGAACTCAACCTGACGGTGCGGTGGCAAACCGGGCAGATCCTCGGGAAATACTTTCAAAAATTCACGCACAACGGGAATATCTTCGATCTTCTTCTCTTCTGAAGGCTGCTCAGCAACAAGGGCCAAAATAGCCGTATGCCCCTTTCGAAGACATTTTTGTGCTTTCATGAAGGATATAATGCCCATGACTGCACCAACTCTTTCGCCTTGGATGGAAAGGGTTTCTCCATTCAATAGAGGTATACGTACAATCTTCTCATGACAGATAATTTCGGCTTGGTTTTTAGATAACCAATCCATGCCGACAATTATATCAAAACTACCAAGTATGACCGGCATAAGGTCGATATCAAATGTATGTGTAGCTAGCTCAAGTTTAAATTCTTTAAGTATGTGTGTAGCCTCAATTATTTGGCCGTCAGCTATCTCTATTGTATACCTATCTTCTAATAGAGATGAAGTTCCTTTTATCATATTACTAAATTTCTTAGATATAAAACTTCTATCAACACCGGTGTCAAAAAGGATAGAAGTAAAGAAATTATTTACGAGGAACTTACCGGTGACCACATTATGGTCGTAACGGGCTTCTCCAGATCCTAGTACGAAGGCTCGTCCCTTCGCACCATTTCCGCCCCCATTGCCATTGTTACCACCATTACCATTGTTATTCTGGTTAGGGTTGTGATTTCCATTACCCCCTTTCTTCAACTGAGGACAGTTCTTCCGAATATGCCCTTCCTTTCCACACTCAAAGCAAGCCCTAGTAGATCCCGGTTGTTGAAAGGGTTGTTTAGTTTGTAATTCACCCCTGCAGTCCTTAGCGGCATGTCCTATTTTATCGCACCTCTGACAACGATTGCAGAATCCAAAGTGGTGCAAGTTACACTTGTTACACTTCGGGGACTTCCCCGCATAACCACCCTAGCTTTGGCCAGAAGAGGTCGACTGATTGAAGTTCTTGGTAGGCTCAAACCTACGTTGTTGCTGTTGTTGCGGTTGGTTAAACTGGGGTTGGTTGGGTTGAGGTCCTTTGGAGTGGGAGTTGGAGTGATTGTGGGTGTTGGAATGGTGATCGAACTTGCGTTTGTGGCTGTCGGTGGGTTTAGCAACTGAACCTCTCGGAGGTAGGGTTCCTTGCATCACCGCTTGGTCGGTTAACTTATGCGTAAGTCGAATGGTTTGTTGGATAGTGACAGGATTGGATGAAGTAACCATGCTTTGTATTTGAGGCACTAGACCTCCAATGTAAAGCTCGATTCTTTTGTAGTCCGGAGTTACCATATGCGGACACATAGTAGCCAGTTCGTGTGAACGAGTGGTGTAGAGTTCAATTTCCGAACCCTCTATCTTAAGGTTCCAGAACTCTCCCTCTAACTTTTGGATCTCATCGCATGGGCAGTATTCTTCCTTCATCATTGCTTTAAATTCCTCCCACGGGAGTCCATTTTCCATTGCCAGTCCCAACATTTGAACTTGGACATTCCACCATGTCAGGGCCGGGCCTTCCAAAGTTCCGGCGGCAAACTTCACTTGATTAGCCACGGGGCAGTTACACATGGCAATTACTGATTCAACCTTCTCAAACCAGCAAAGTAATCCAACGGCTCCTTCAGCTCCACTAAAGGTGTGGGCCTTGCAATCCATGAACGCCTTGAAAGTGCAGGTTGGCTGTTGGTTTTGCTGATTTTGCTGGCCTGGATTTAGAAATACAAATTGAATTGGAATTATAGAGTTTAGAAAGATGTTTTTAGGAGAAGGATTGATACTATTAGTCAATAGTTAAAGCATTTACCTGCAGCATTCTGTGCTACTAGGGCCTCTGCCACACTATTATTTATCAAAACTGCTAGCTCTACTGCCGTCATGTTAATGGTACCACGACCATCGGCATGACCTCCTCGTCCTCGCCCAGACATGATTCTTCACAATCACAAATGAAAAATAATGAGAAATATATCGCATATTAAACATTATTCAGGTACGAGTAAGGAGATACAACATCTAATATTTTGAAATATAAATAAATTGTAAGACTATAAAATAAATAATTTAAATATTAAACTTCTCATGCTTTTATTGGATGGGAACAACCTTACCCATCTAGGTTTGAAAAGAGAAATAACATAAGCAAAAAAACAAACATGAAAAGGAAGATAGGATAGGAAGATCATCAAACATCCTCGTCATCAGAAGAGACGTATGACTGTGCATCATCGATCTCCACTGGCTCCTCCTCAGCTGGCTCCCCCTCTAAGGGCTCCTCCTCGAAGGGCTCTTCTTCAAAAGGTTCCTCCTCAAAAGGTTCCTCCTCATCGTCAGATACTGGAATGTCTTTCGGAAATAGGGCCGCTTGCAGTTGGGCTTCCAAGTGAGTCACCCTCTCTTGAAGGCCTTCAGCAGTGTGGTTTGCCACATGTAGCTGAGCTTCCATAGCAGCTAATCTCTCCAGAACTCCTTCCATATCATCATCCATAGTGTCAGCCCTCGTCTCTAGATGTGCCACATGATCCACTAAAAGGTTGTGGACATGGTCTGTAGCTAGTTCGGTAGTCAAGTGTTCTATTCCTACCTTATTCTTCTCTACTTGGGGTCCATTCTTCAGAAGTTCAGGTATCTCCTCGGTGGCATCTTGTACAAAACTCAATTCCTTCAACATATAAGATACGAATGATGCGAAAGCTTGTTCCATGGTGCATGGTAAGCTAGGTAGTGTAGATGATGAAGATACGGATCCAAAGTACGGTGATGGAACATCTCCCATTTCGATCCACCTTTGGATCATATGTGGGTATACGTCCCAATTGAGAGCATAATCCAATGCTCGTGCGTTACCCGGTTCGCCTTGGTCAATTGAAGTAGTCCGGCGCCTTTTGGGCTCCGAGGATGAGAGTACAGGTGCCTTATGCCCTGATGCGTTAGGTGACGGAGGTGGGGTTGACGACATGATCCTGCAACATTATGTATAAGCACCAAACATCCAAATGACATGTAACTAATGTGTGAGGCTATAGTCTAGTATGCAATCCTAGTTCTCTATAACCAATGGCTCTGATACCAATCTGTCACACCCCCAAATTTCAACTAATGGAGTTTTACCGTTTTGGGAAGTGAGTAACCAGGATCTCAGACATTAGTTACTTTGAACGACTCTACATGGGACTCAAAATGAAAATATCTTTTAAATCAGAGTATCAATGCGGAAGCGTAAAGAAAGTAAATGCGCAAAATACACGCGCCCAAAACCAAAGTCCAAAAGTCTCAAAAAGTCCAAACGTCCAAACCAAACAAAGTACAATAAAATAATTCAACCAAACATAAATAGACACAAAGCAAAGCAGTTGAATCCCATGCATGCCCTAACGTGCACCTGTGTCTTAGCTTAGCGTCCTGAGAAAACATGTAAGAAAAAGTGTCAACTCGAAGTTGGTGAGTTCACAGGTTTCAAATAAATAAGTAAGCGTTTACCAGATTTATGATCATTCAATATGTATCTATAGGTAGCTAACCTATGTTCATGTTTTAGCTCAAGTGCTCGCAACCAAAACTGACTGTATGTTTATTGCCTCCTGACAGGTCTATCATTACTGGCCATGTGAGTAGGCTAACATTTCACCCGTTCGATATCCAATCGAGTTAGCGCGACTAACGCTGGTGGGATTTGTCAAACCCAGTAGTACTACTAAACATTACCTCGCTAAGATCCATATTAACGGTTCGAGATAAGATGAGGACTTTCTATGATAGCGTGTTACACTTAGCTTTAACATTGATAGCATATGAAATACAAAATCTAAAAATCAGTTTAAGCATGTTTTCTCCCCCAAGTTAAAACAGTAAAAAGGGGCCGTGAAAACTCACCTGCTTGGCGTTGAAGGTAGTTTCACACTAGAAGTAAGTTGGAACCACGAGTGTAAGTCTCAAAAGACCTACAAATGTCCTAAAATTATAAACATATAAATTAGGAACGATAATAGGAATTGTGACTGTGACACGGAAAACGAGGAAAGTCCTAAAAGAACCGCTCCAATAAACGAGAGTGGACGAACGCGTCCACGGGTTTAGGAATGACTTTACGCGACGAACGACATAAATAATAATATATATATACGAGTGGATAATATAATTAGTTATATTATTATTTAGTCTCGATTGATTTACGGCGTTATAAAATGACTTGAAATAATATAAATATATATTATTTAATAATACGGGTCACAATTTGGGAATAATATAAATATATTATTTTACACGAGTTTACGGATTAAAAATAATAATATATTATTTATAAAAGTGTGTATAATTTATAAAAACAAGCTAATATTTCAAACCCGAGCTTACGGGTTGTTTTCCGGATTAAAACCCATTAATATATAAATATAATAACATTGGGGTTTGTTTACATATACAAATGATGGCTAGAAAATGATTTTAAAAATAAAACTGTGTGGAGAGACTCGAACCCGGGTCTCTCCCACACAAGCACACTGACTTAACCAGTCCCGGCGGCTAGGCTATCGCAACTGATCCTGGTTTTATTTGCTTTTGATTAACAACTCCCGAGAGCCCCCTCCCCATTCCTGATCGCGACTGGTTCCAGCCCAAAACCCACGAATTTGATTTCGATTGACACCAAAGGCATAGGGGTTTTGAAAATCGAGTACATGCGAGTCTGAGGACTAGTTCAATTTCAAATCTAACAAGTTTTGGGTCATTTAATTTCATAAATACGGGCCGAAACCCTAGATCAAAAACACAAATCAAATTGGTCAAAATGGATGTTAACACTCAACGAAAACATGGGGCTTTTACTAAACAGATGATTTCGAAACTACTCCTACTCTTTAATTTCATTGAGTTTGAGTTTAGAGTAAAACCCCCCAATTTCTTTTATGATTAAACCCTAGGTTACGGATCGAGTAAAATTCGATGATGATTGAATCAATTGATATGGGGTTTTCAAAGAGTGACGAGTTGCGAATCTGATGGTATGGTTTAATTTGATTAAAACAGTGTTTAAGATCAAAATCCCCAAACCGTTCTTATGAACAAACCCTAGATTCGGATCGTGAATAATTTGATGTTGTAAGACCTAATTGGTATAGGGCTTTCGATCTAGGAGTAAAAGTGAAACTGAGAGAAGATTTAATTACCAGAATGCGGTTTGAATTGAAGGTGATTGACTACTACGGCCTTCGACTTCGGCGAGTTCGATCGTTAATGGTTTCTGATGCGATTCCGGCCAAACTGATGCGTGTTATACCTTCTAATGGATGCGACTAAGGTGTGCGTATGTTCGATTTGTGAAAGTAAAATAAGAATTCGTCCAATTTGATAGATAAACTGTGAAGATCGACGGTTACGGGTTCACTACCCATTATTGGGATTAATTCGAATCAATGCATGAGTTTAATGATCCAATGATGATCGATTATGGTTATCAATTGCATAACGGTTACGAATTTCAACAGACATGATCGATTTTCTGATATAACGATTGAATTTGGACTAAAGCCGCGATTTTGACTTTAGAAAGTCAAACAGGAATTTAAGAATTGATAATTACAGGTTTAGTCCCTGTAGTTATATGATTTAGGTTAGAAGTTTGGCAGATATAGTCCTTGAGATTTGAACTAGGTTAAGAACTAACGGGACATCAACTATAAGTAGAGTGCAAGTTTAGTCCTTCAAGTTTGTGTATATGAGTTTGAATATGGACAGGATTAGTCCCTGGAGTTTGGATTAAGTTACTTAGGTTAACTTTAACTGGATTTGGTTAACGGAGTTAACCTGAAAAGTTCAGATTGTCACAACATTCAAAGGAAGTTCCACTATATACAGGAAATTGTGGAACGTGGAGACGTCGTGATAAGCAAAGTAGACACAGATCAAAACCTAGCGGACTCGTTCACTAAGTCGATGACTCAGGAAAAGCATGATCAGCACAAAAATGCTATCGGTCTTAGTTTTGCTAGCGATATGTTTTGATTTAGTATTTTGAATGTGCGAACATTTAAACAGTTGTACTTTTGAATTCTTTTGGTTTACTGATTTAAATGCAATTCTGAATTCTTATAACTGTGTTCGATTTTAATACGTTTAATCCATGAAACTTGTATTCTTAATTATCCGTAGTCGGTCAGACTCGTGGGAACGTATTTGAATTAAGACTTTTCTGAACTTCGACTCAAGGGACTCCGAACTTCACAGGCCTCATTTTGAATGACGTTGGATGTAACTCGCATCAAATCATTTTCATGGATCTTTGTCATAAGATGTTTTGCTATTGGTATACTCATTAGTATCCTCCGACCGGAGATACGTACTAGAACTGCCGTTTACCAAGAACCATTCTTTAATCACTGTCAAACGCTGTCGCGTAACTTCCAGTCATAAAGGCTTTGATTAGAAATAGTTCTGAAGTTCAGTGGCAGTTGTATGTAGTCAATAAGGGATTCTGTACTCTTGCATTATATGTAACAGATAAGCATCGTGGCGCCCTCGTTGATTCAAACTGGTGAAGTGTAAGGCCTTACCCAAACTTACTGTGTGTTTGATTAGACCACTTTGATTCTTGATCGAGAACAATAATAATTGAACGCTATATGAGAATGAACTACATCCATGTCTCATTGATTTAATTAATGTTTTATACGGAAATGATGAATGACAACTATTGCCATAAGTCTATTGTCTTCCTATAGTTAGCTGTTACTAACATCGAGATATTTGGTTAATGACTTTAAAGCCTCATACCTTGTTAGGGACAGCCATGTGCAGCTAGAGCGCCGCTGACTGTTTGCGTTGATTTATCGTGGATCGTCCAAGTGGGAGATTGTTGGATTTTATGGACCGACCCGATGGACAATGCGACTGACCGAGCTATGACCCGTAAGAGTTACACCTACGGCAACGAACATTTAAATCCACTTAACCCGCTTAACTGGTAATTACGAACTATTAGCGAGACGATATATTTTTATATATATTCGTTACACGGGATTTATTATTTATACATGTTTATAAATAATAATTTATATTTATTTATTTTAATCTTTTATTAAAACAAATTAAATGGTTTTTGGACTTTAATATTAACTATTGGGTTTATGGTTTTAATTAGGTTAAAAGGATTAGAGTAATTAATATATATATATATATATATATATATATTAAAATCGAATTGGGAAATAAGATACAGTTGCCGCAAGAAAGAATTTTAATTTTGACTTCTTGTGTTGCTGTCAACAAAACAAAAAGAAAGGGTTTTTGCCTCGCGACTTCCGGCCACCAAACCAGCCGCTGCCTGCCCGTTTCCGGCCAGCCTCGGCGCTTTCTATCTCTTGCATTTTGGTTCGTGATTTAGCATCGGTTCGTTGTACCTTGGTGTCTCAACCGGTTAATCATTAACCACTAAGGTATAATTAATCTCATCGGTATATTAATTGTTTTTATTTTGTGTTTGCGTGTTCATAACCAGATCTTGTTCGGTATGTCAGTGCTATTAAATAGGTTTTGATTTTATTTTCCGCTGCGCATTTATTAATTAACTGAATTAATTAATTTCTTTGTTAAAACCTGTTTTTTACAAAAGTCAAACTGATCACACTGAATCCCCAACAAAAACACGAGCTCCAAATCATGAGGATAGTATCATACACTGTCACACCCAACCGACGGCGGAAACGTCGGGGCGGGACATGTAGACCGTTCATGAGCACAAGGTTGACTAAATTGAAATACATTAATCATTCAAATTCATTGCATAGTTTCAAAACAAACCAAATAAAATCAAATTCAAACAGTTAAGTAAAAGAAATGCATAATATTCTTTATTTAAATTTTCAACTAAGTCCAAGCCCTATGTGTAGCATGTCTTGATCAAACTCACACATTATCACATGAAACATGAATAAAATAATGTCAACTAAAAAGTTGGTGAGCATACACAGATTTGTACATAGATAATATATAAATGTGAAAGATCAAATCCTTACATATCATGAATAAATAAGGCATTTATGGGGAGCAACTAATGTGTAACTAAAGTACAATCGAACCTTTGTAACTAGCATGCAAATTGTGTTGTCGGTAACAATCACCCCAATCTGGGTGGGTTTGTCAGACTCAATAGATCTATCATTGTTAACCGTCGGCTTATATCGTTAATGATTGCACATGAAATTTCACACAAATAGTCAACACGTATAGCACTCAAACATAAAGCTCAAATTTTGCACACATGAATGTAAATAGGATTTGTGTTTTGTGTAGTTTGTGTAAGTGTAAATAGTTGTGTGTATAGCGTTCATGTTTCACCCCAAAAGTGTAAAAGAGAAAAAAGGGGCTATGTAATACTCACTTGATTCAAATGTGTAGCTAGCACACGAGACTAGGTAACAAAATGGTCCTTGTAATTCACCACGTTAACCTAGAGTGTAATATACATTAAATTAATAACGTGTACGATAGTCTAGGTCTAAGTCTAGGATTTAATCGAATGCGTGTACGAAGGATTGTATGGAAGCGTAGGAAAATTATGATTTGTATTTTGGAAAAATGTTGTATAAATAAATAGTTTAATATTATTTTAATTAGGCTTTGGGTTTGAATATTAAATAAATAATTGTTAATTATTTATTAAATTAGAAAGATATTGTGAAATTATATTTATTTAAATATAATTTAAATAAATAACTTTATTTTATTTATAAAAGCTCGCCATAATGTTCATAAAATTAGAAGATTTATTTCTTTGTTTAATTAATGAATTTTAATAACTAAATTCATAATAAAATTTAGTTTATGTTAAAATTTGTAAACTTTTGTCTCATTATGTTCAAAATAATCTAATGTTTATAAAAATAATTTTTATAAAATTTTTAGTGTTTAAAAACAGATTTTAAAAATTAAAACAGGCCACCCGGTTCGAACCCGGGTGGTTCCTGTGTGTGTCGTGAGTTTTACCACCAGACCAAGTGATTGATCCTGGTAATTGATCCGGTTTGAAAAGGATTTAACCCCTGCCTGCAAAGGGCCGGGTCTGGTTTAATTGTGTGCGCAAAAAGGGGCCGACCGGAAGAGTGGGTTGTGGGTTTCGAACCCACGCCACCTGGTTCAGGTCCGTGCGCTTTAACCGGCTGACCTAGGTGGTTCACTGGTAAGAAAAACAAAGAAATTTAAATACGTAGACTCAGATGAATCAAAATCCCAAATCGATTATATACGCAGATCGTTCAAAGTCTAGATTCAATTGAGATCGATTCCCTCTGTCGATTGGAATTGACAGAGGGTTTTTGATTGGAAAGAAAAGACGAATCTAATGATGTTAATCTTACCTGATTTGGTTATGAGACGAGCACGAACGACATGAAGTTAGGGTTTGATGTTCTTCGAGCTTAATCGCACTCCAGGGGTGTAATGTCGATCGTGAGGGAGATTAGAGAGTTTCTGAGAGGGTTTTCGCAACTAAGGAATGATTCTATTTGTTTGAATTTTGATTAAAACACTCGATTTAGATCCGACTTCATAGCTCACGGTTGTTAGCATGATTTACGCACCAATTCGTTCCAATCCTGGTGAATTTGGTCACGTTTCTGATTTGAATACCCATGAGGATTTGATGGGAGTAAATTGCGGGATTAAAGCGTGTTAATTCCTTGAACTGAATGGAGATTGATACGGGTTTGACTATGTGAGGTCAAACCCTTTTGAATCTGAATTTGGCCGCGTGTTGATCGAATTGGCTTGATGATTGGGCCTGGATTGCTCGATTATTGCTTGAATACGAGATGTCAATCCACAGGAGTCGATATCGGGCTTGAATTTTGATGAATTTAGCCTTGTTTGACTTTTTAAGGTCAAACAGACGATTTTTGTTTTGACTTTGATAAATTTTCATGATTTTAAGGTTCAAATCGAGTTGATTGGGTTCAAACCGTTGTGTAGACTCACTTGTAAATCGTGTGATTTTATGCACTTGTGAGATGTATCAATGTATATGTATGTGTATATGTTTAGATATTTATATATATGTATATTTAGGAATTTTTTTTTGAATAAACGTGAATCGAACTTTGAGGATTCGTACTGATACTATGGTTTAGTTGTTGCACAAAATGAATTTAAACGTTGCATTAGAACTGGGATTGAATTTTTTTTTTACATTGAATTGAAAATAAAGAAAATAAAACCCTGAAATGTTACCCTTGTTGAGGGAATTTCGTCCCGAAATTTAGCTAGTTGAGGCGACTGAATCAGTAAAGAGGTGTGGGTACTTGAGCTTCATTTGGTCCTCGCGTTCCCAAGTAAACTCAGGTCCACGCTTAGATTCCCAACGAACTTTGACAATAGGGATACGGCTTCGCTTGAGTTGCTTGATCTCCCGATCCATGATCTCTACCGGTCTCTCAACGAAGTGCATCGTTTCGTCAATGCGCACATCGTCCAGAGGTATATGGAGATTCTCATCAGCAAGACATTTCTTTAGATTGGACACATGAAATGTAGGATGCACATTGCCAAGTGATGGAGGTAACTCGAGTTTGTAAGCCACTTTCCTAATCCTTTCAAGGATCTTGAATGGACCCACATAGCGAGGTGCTAACTTACCTTTCCTGCCAAAACGGATTACGCCCTTCCATGAAGATACCTTTAGAAGAGCAAGGTCACCGACTTGGAATTCCAAGGGTTTTCGACGTTTATCGGCATAACTCTTTTGCCGACTCCTCGCTACTCGAATGTTGTCACGGATTTGAAGAATCTTATCGGATGTTTCTTGGATTAGCTCGGGACCGGTGATTTGTGCTTCACCAATCTCGTTCCAACATATAGGGGAACGACATTTTCGACCATAGAGAGCTTCAAATGGAGCCATGTTGATACTTGTGTGGTAGCTATTGTTGTAAGAGAACTCAATTAGGGATACATGTGAATCCCAATTGCCACCAAAATCAATTACACATGCTCTAAGCATGTCTTCAAAAGTTTTGATTGTACGCTCGGTCTGACCATTAGTTTGGGGATGGTAAGCCGTGCTCAAATCCAATCGTGTGCCAAGAGCAGTTTGGAGAGATTGCCAGAAACGGGAGGTAAAACGAGCATCTCTATCATAAATTATGTTTAGTGGAACACCATGTCGACTCACAATTTCGTCAATGTAAATTCGGGCCAGTTTCTCAACCCGATAGTCTTCACGGATAGGCAAGAAATGAGCAGATTTGGTGAGGCGGTCAATGATCACCAGATACTATCATAACCACTTGAGGTGCGAGGGAGTTTAGTAATGAAGTCCATAGCTAAATTTTCCCATTTCCACACGGGAATTTCCGGTTGTTCAAGCAAACCGGAAGGACGTTGGTGCTCGGCTTTGACTTTGGAGCAAGTTAGGCATTTGGCAACATAGAGAGCAATGTCTTTCTTCATACCGGGCCACCAGTATTGTTGGCGAAGGTCTTGGTACATTTTATCCGCACCAGGATGAATAGAATAACGAGTCTTGTGAGCCTCGTTCATGAGAAATGCACGGAGATCCTCGCGATCAGGGACCCAAATACGGTTCAAATAGTAAAGCAAGCCATTAGGTTTAGATTCAAGTTGGAGTTCAATACCACACGACATTTCCTCGTATATGTTACCCTCGGTGACTGAGACGTGTTGAGCTTCTAGGATACGATTCTGAATGTCGGTTTGAATTCGGCCACAATGAAGCATTACATGGTCTTTACGACTCAAGGCATCGGCTACAACATTCGCTTTACCGGGATGGTATCGAATCTCGCAGTCATAGTCGTTAAGGAGTTCAACCCAACGTCGTTGCCTCATATTGAGTTCTTTTTGGTTGAAGATATGCTGGAGGCTTTTGTGGTCGGTGAACACCACACATTTTGTGCCATAGAGGTAGTGTCTCCAAATCTTCAATGCGAATACGACCGCACCCAACTCGAGATCATGCGTCGTATAATTCTTCTCATGAATCTTAAGTTGCCTTGATGCATAAGCGATCACCTTGCCTCGTTGCATGAGAACACAACCAAGACCTTGGTTGGAGGCATCACAGTAGACAACTAGATCATCATTCCCATCAGGGAGAGTCAGTATAGGAGCATTGCACAACTTTTGCTTGAGAGTTTGGAAAGCTTCTTCTTGCTTTGGTCCCCATTCATAAGGTTTACCCTTGTGTGTCAACGCGGTGAGGGGGACAACAATCTTAGAGAAATTTGAGATGAAACAACGATAATATCCCGTAAGACCAAGGAATGAACGAACTTCGGTGGGGGTCTTAGGGGTATTCCAATTCTTAACAGCTTCGATCTTAGCAGGGTCAACATGGATACCCTTTTCATTGACGATATAACCTAGGAATTGAACCTCTTTTAGCTAAAATTCACATTTGGAGAACTTGGCATATAGTTGCTCTTTCCTCAATAGATCCAAAACCAACCTAAGGTGTTGCTCATGATCGGCTTTAGTCTTGGAGTAGATTAAGATATCGCGTAAGGCCCCAAAACCGGGTAACCTCACTTGTTGGATTTACTCATAAACATAGTCATAAATACAGAACTTAAATTTAAAACATTCATCATTCAATTACATAATCATAACAGCGGAAGTCTTTACAAATAAATCATAACATTGTTCCAAGACATATAAAACAAAAGTGGGATGTCAGTCTCGTGCCGGGTAACCTTCACGCCATCGCACGACCTTTTCTTCCTTTACCTGAAATGTATACTAAAAGTCAGCTAACGCTGGTGAGTTCTAGTTTAATACAATTAGGTATAAACATTCTTTTCTTTACAAGTATGCATAATTATATATACATTTATATAAATACACATTGACTTGAATTGCTTTTCTTTTATCATTCTTCGCAAATACATATAAATATATATTCACATCATTTGTCTCATTTACTTTCATAACTTTTGCTTTTCTTTCATCTTTCTTTGTGACTACATATATATGCATTCACCCTTTTCTTTTCTTTTCTTTTCATTCATGGGTGATCAACCCGTCATTTATTTGCGAATGTCACAAAGACAAGCGCCACGGTCCATCGTCATGGTCCGCCTATTCTTACAACCGTCCGGCAACTAGTGTCCGTCCGTATTTTTCATTTTTACAACCGTCCGGCAACTTGTGTCCGTCCGTAATCTTACAACCGTCCTACCGTCGTAGGCCGTATTTCGCCCGTCTGCCATAAGGCATTCGTTTCCCACTTAAACTAATTATACAGCCGAATATTGATTTAGCGCCTTACTCCACCGTAGTGGCCTTTATTTAGTCTACCTTTCTAGACTTACTTTTTCTGGCTGCATAATAGTCAAGTGGTCGTCCGTCTACCGAAGTAGCCGTTATCATTGAAGCGTCCATAACGTTTTCTGTTACTTGGCAAGCAATATATACATAGATATAAAGCAGGATTTCATTCTTACACGTTATGTTATTCTTTTCATTCATTCTTGATAATCATACGATTCATTCTTTGTTCATAATTCATTTTTGTACTTGGGTATATATATATGTTTGTATACCACGTATGATCACATTAACATTCATTACATTTATTCACTTAGTGTATACACTTCAGCCCCAAAACATTTATAAATTATTTGCACATAACATAGAAGGGGCACATAGAACTCACCTGATGGGCTACTCTAGGTTGTCCTAGACAAAGGTCCAACAGCGTCACTTTCGATCTGGATTAGGTAGTTAAATACACATTAGACCCAACCCTGACTTTAATGGTTTAATCATTCTAAACTTACTGACTTTACTTAACCAACCTGCTGCCTACTGTCTGCTGCCTGCGCACTTAGTAAGTGCGCAGGGACTTGCTCTTGCGCACTTGGCAAGTGCGCAGGAGCCTTCCTCCTGCGTACTTGGTAAGTACGCAGGGTCTGCATCCTGCGTACTTGGTAAGTACGCAGAGATTCCCTCCTGCGCACTTGGTAAGTGCACAGGACCTGGTTCTTGGACCAAAAATCCGAAGTTCTTGCATGCAAACCCGATCGTGCCAATCTTACAATTTTCTTTGATCAAAACATGCGGTTTTCGTTCTAGATGCTATTTCTAAGCTTATGATCAAGTTTCATCCGTAAAAACATCATCTATTTAGCTAAAACTCG
This sequence comes from Smallanthus sonchifolius, assembly GCA_023525975.1. NCBI lineage: Eukaryota > Viridiplantae > Streptophyta > Magnoliopsida > Asterales > Asteraceae > Smallanthus > Smallanthus sonchifolius. The sequence continues at coordinate 36,167,370 of CM042045.1, forward strand.
AGAAACCCCAAAATGAACAAAAACTCAGATTATGTATGAATCATTACCTGGATTGAAGTTTTGATTCGGAGGTTTTGCTCACGAGTTCAGCTGTAACGTGCTTCTCTAATCTCGTGACGATCAGTCGACTTTCTCTCTAGACCCGGGCTCCCTTTCTCTCTCTAGAATTGGTGAAATGGAGGTGAAATGGTCAAATGGGCTGTCTTGCCCCTTTTATACCTGGGCTTCCCTCGGCCCGTTAGAGTCGAGCCCAAGCCCATCCGTCTTTCTTTCGCTTTATGACGTTTAAATCCCCATCGTATTATTATTTACTTATTTACTATTTTCGGGATGTTACAAGTCTACCCTCCTTAAAGAGGTTTCGTCCTCGAAACTGTTTATACGTCAAACAATTGAGGGTATAGTCCCCTCATCTCGTCTTCTTTTTCCCATGCAGCTTCCGACCCTTTTCTGTGCTTCCATTGTATTTTGACTAAAGGGATCGACTTATTGCGTAGTCGCTTTTCAGCTCGATCAAGGATGGCTATTGGTTCCCCTACATAATTTAGGCTGTTATCCACCTCGATCTCGTCGTAAGGTATGTGAGATGTGTCATCGGCTAGGCATTTACGTAAGTGAGACACGTGGAACGTAGGGTGTATTCCACTAAGCTCAACGGGTAGGTCGAGTCTGTAAGCAACTTGACCCACTCTTGCTAAAATCTTGAAAGGTCCGACAAACCTTGGACTCAGTTTGCCACGCTTCCTGAATCGGATGATTCCTTTCCACGGTGATACCTTTAACAGTACCATGTCCCCTACCAGAAACTCTAAATCCCTTATTCTCTTGTCCGCGTATGATTTCTGCCTGTCCTTTGCGGCTTTCATTCGAGCCTTGATCTGATCAAATTTCTCGGAAGTAGCTTTGACCACATCGAGACTCGCAAAATCCTTTTGTCCAATTTCCCCCCAACAAACCGGGGTCCTACATTTCCTCCCATACAACATTTCAAATGGCGGCATGTCAATAGTTGAGTGATAGCTGTTGTTATAGGAAAATTCTGCCAATGGTAGGTGGCTGTCCCAGCTCCCACCGAAATCAATGATACAGGCCCGGAGCATGTCCTCCAAGGTCTGAATGGTCCTTTCCGATTGTCCATCGGTTTGGGGGTGGTAGGCGGTGCTGATGTTCAATCTAGTGCCCATCGCTTCATTGAATTTCTTCCAAAACCTTGACGTGAATCTAGTATCCCTGTCGGACACAATCGACAGCGGCATACCATGTCTGCTCACAATTTCTTTGATAAATACTTCGGCTAGCTTTTTGGACGAAGAAGTCTCACGTATTGGCAAGAAGTGAGCACTCTTTGTCAAGCGGTCGACGATCACCCAAATGGTGTCATTGCCTTTAGCTGTTCGCGGTAGCTTGGTAATGAAGTCCATTGTGATATCCTCCCACTTCCATTCTGGTATTGGTAAAGGTTGCATTTTACCACATGGTTTCTGGTGCTCGGCCTTAACTAGTGAACACGTTAAGCACTGGTTCACGTATTCAGTCACATCGTTCTTCATGCCAGGCCACCAGTACTCTTTCTTCAAGTCTTGATACATTTTGTTTGTCCCGGGGTGGATAGAATAACGAGACTTATGGGCCTCATCGAGTATTTTGGCCCTAAGCTCGCCAATCTTAGGTATCCACATCCGGCCAAACCTAGTTCGTACTCCGTATGTATTTGCACTTAAGTTCCCTTGTTGTCCTACTATTCTTTCCCGTTTCACATTTCTTTCTAACAATGCTTCATCTTGTGCCTTTGTTATTTCACCCATCAAATCTGGTGTTATAATCAGCTGACACGCTTTGATCCGAATGGGTGTCGATTCTTCTTTTCTACTTAAAGCGTCAACCACTACGTTTGCCTTGCCTGGATGGTACAATATTTCACAGTCATAGTCTTTCAGTAGCTCTAACCACCTTCTTTGCCTCATGTTTAGTTCCTTTTGTTCAAAAAAATATTTCAAGCTTTTGTGATCGGAGTAGATGGTGCATTTAACTCCATACAAGTAGTGCGTCCATATTTTCAACGCGAAAACCACTGCTGCTAACTCTAGATCGTGCGTTGGGTAGTTAACCTCGTGAATCTTTAGTTGTCGTGAAGCATAAGCAATTACCTTTCCTCGTTGCATAAGTACGCAACCTAAACCCTGTCCCGAAGCGTCAGAGTAGACTACCAAGTCTTCATTTCCTTCGGGTAGTGTCAAGACTGGAGCTTGTGTTAATCGTGTCTTGAGTTCCTCAAACGCGTTATTTTGGGTTTGGCCCCATTCATATTTCACTTCCTTCCGTGTCAGTTTAGTTAGTGGCGAGGCTATCCTTGAGAAATCTTGAATGAACCTTCGATAGTAGCCTGCCAATCCAAGAAAACTTCGTATCTCTGTTGATGTCTTTGGGATGTTCCATTCCTTTACTATCTCTATCTTTGCAGGATCTACCATGATGTCGTTTGGGTTTATCACATGACCTAGGAATTGGACTTCCCTAAGCCAAAACGCGCATTTGGAGAATTTTGCGTACAACTTTTCCTTCTCTAGCACCTCCAGAACTTCTCTTAGGTGACAGTGATGATCACCCTCGCTTTTCGAATATACCAGTATGTCGTCTATAAAAACTATCACCGATCGATCCAACATGGGTCGACACACTCTATTCATCAAATCCATGAACGCTGCTGGTGCGTTAGTTAATCCGAAGGACATCACGAGAAATTCATAATGCCCATAACGCGTGTGAAACGCGGTCTTTGGTACGTCTTCCTCTCTTACTTTCAACTGATGGTTACCCGACCTAAGATCGATCTTTGAGAACCAACTCGCACCTTGCAGTTGATCAAAAAGGTCGTCTATTCTAGGCAGTGGGTATTTGTTCTTTACTGTCCTCTTGTTCAGTTCGCGGTAGTCAATGCACATGCGCATGCTGCCGTCCTTCTTCTTTACAAATAGTACCGGAGCGCCCCATGGTGAGATGCTCGGTCTAATAAATCCCTTTTCTGTTAATTCCTGTAGTTGAGACATCAATTCTTTCATTTCTGACGGAGCCAATCGGTAGGGGGCTTTGGCAACGGGCTCAGCTCCTGGCAGTAAGTCAATCTGAAATTCTATTTCCCGATCGGGTGGCAACCCAGGTAGATCCTCAGGGAATACTTTCGGAAAGTTGCACACCACGGGTACATTCTTGAGTTCTTTAGTTTTCATTCTATCATCAATAACATATGCCAGATAAGCTTCGCAACCGCGTCTCATGTAACTTTCGGCCTTGATCATCGAGATGACGTTCGGCATCGTGCAATTCCAATCCCCATAAACCGTAATTGGACTGCCGCTTGGAGCTTTGAGGTGTATCCTCTTACGTTTACATATGATTTGAGCTTCATTGGCAGCCAGCCAATCCATTCCCAGTACTATATCGAATCCTCCTAAGGTGAGAAGGAATAATCTAGAAGGGAACTTATGACCCTCTATTTCTATTATGCAATCCTCTGTTACTTGGAATACTGCCGAATTTTTACCAACGACAGTTTGTACGCTAAAGGCCTTTACTATGGTGTTAATAGTGCAATCCAGTTTACGACTAAATGCATTTGATATAAAGCTTTTACTAGCACCAGAGTCGAATAAAATAGCAGCATGTTCATCATTTACTAGAAACGTACCTGACACGACATCAGGGTTTCCCCTTGCCTCTTCCTCCGTTAAGGCATAGGCGCGAGTCCTTGCCTTTTGTTGTTCCTGCTCCTTATCCTTTCCCGAACCAGATTAGCCGGCCTTCCTGCAGTATTTCGTCAGATGCCCAAACTATCCACAGCTTTGGCATTTAGTGTCTCTCAAACAGTCGCGAGAATAGTGTCCCGCCCTTCCACACCTATAGCAGGTGGTGGTGCCGACTCGACACTCGCCAAGATGTTGCCTTCCACATTTCTTGCAAGTTTCATATTCATTGGACCTTGGTTTCTTGCTCTCAGTTGTTACGTTCCCTCTTCCGGTGCCTCTGGACGGGTTCTCCCACTTCCTCTTTTGTGTCTCAGGTGCCGGGTCCTCATTGGCGTAGTCGTCGTAGACGATTCCGCTCAGATTTACTAACGACTCGAAGGTCGAGGGTAGGTTAGCTTTCACATGGACACGGACCCGCTGTGGCAACCCCTTAACATAATACTTGATCAAACGGTCTTCAGTTTCTACCAGATGGGGTACTAGTTGAGCCAGTTCATTGAATCTTGATGTATACTGGCGATGAGTCTTGTTGCCAGCCTTGAAGTTCAGGAATTCATTCTCAACTCGGTCGATTTCATTCTGGGGACAAAACTTTTGGATGACCAGCTTCTTCAAGTCGTCCCATGTCATTCTGTTTATCGCATTCGGTGACTTAGTTCTCTGAATATTCCTCCACCAACTTAGTGCTTCGTTGGTGAAAGAATGAGCGACGTACTTAACAGCTTGGTCGGGTCGACACTCGCTGATGTTGATTACAACATTCATCCTCTCTATCCATTCAAGCGTTACCACTGAATCCTTGCTCCCATCGAACTTGGGTGGGTCTCCGTCCTTGAAACCTTTGTAAGTACACCCACGATTGCTTGATGCCACTTTTACTTCATCCCCGTCACTGTCATAAATTTTCTCTTCATTTTTCCCTTCATCCTCTTCTTTGCTTTTCTTTAATGCCTCAGATAGTAGGTCAGGCAATATGTTCTTCAGAGTAAGTACGACCTCGCGGGCAATAGCATCTCTGACTTCGGGTTCTAACTGTATAGGCCCTGGACTATTGTTCCCTGTTGGTGTCACATCTGTTTCGTGCACACTCTCTTCCTCTTCATGTCTTTGCTTCAATGGAGGTCTACCTACTCGGCCAGTGCGACCGCCTCGTCGTCCTGTTCTTCCTCCACCAACCATAAATTGTTAATTTCCTGATAGTTATAAAGGGAATACATCAATGTTATTTCTTCAGATCATAGTTTGGAACAGTACGAGCAAGGTAAATTCTTAATTACAGTGACCGGTTTGTGATTACTAATTTACATTGCTTTTCGGGTTCAAAACTCTTCAAATCAGTCATGGCATTAACATCTATTTGTTCTAAGTTATGGTATCTAATCTTATGCAAGAGCATTAACTTTATTCTTACTTACCGTGCTGGCGTTAGCGTTGGTTACCCATACTGACATCCGTGCGTTGGTCCCATAATCAGTTTGAGTCTAGACATTTAGGGATGTCTAAATCTCTAAAACTATTGCTCTGATACCAACTTGTAAGGCCCCAAAACCGGGTAACCTCACTTGTTGGATTTACTCATAAACATAGTCATAAATACTGAACTTAAATTTAAAACATTCATCATTCAATTACATAATCATAACAGCGGAAGTCTTTACAAATAAATCATAACATTGTTCCAAGACATATAAAACAAAAGTGGGATGTCAGTCTCGTGCCGGGTAACCTTCACGCCATCGCACGACCTTTTCTTCCTTTACCTGAAATGTATACTAAAAGTCAGCTAACGCTGGTGAGTTCTAGTTTAATACAATTAGGTATAAACATTCTTTTCTTTACAAGTATGCATAATTATATATACATTTATATAAATACACATTGACTTGAATTGCTTTTCTTTTATCATTCTTCGCAAATACATATAAATATATATTCACATCATTTGTCTCATTTACTTTCATAACTTTTGCTTTTCTTTCATCTTTCTTTGTGACTACATATATATGCATTCACCCTTTTCTTTTCTTTTCTTTTCATTCATGGGTGATCAACCCGTCATTTATTTGCGAATGTCACAAAGACAAGCGCCACGGTCCATCGTCATGGTCCGCCTATTCTTACAACCGTCCGGCAACTAGTGTCCGTCCGTAATCTTACAACCGTCCTACCGTCGTAGGCCGTATTTCGCCCGTCTGCCATAAGGCATCCGTTTCCCACTTAAACTAATTATACAGCCGAATATTGATTTAGCGCCTTACTCCACCGTAGTGGCCTTTATTTAGTCTACCTTTCTAGACTTACTTTTTCTGGCTGCATAATAGTCAAGTGGTCGTCCGTCTACCGAAGTAGCCGTTATCATTGAAGCGTCCATAACGTTTTCTGTTACTTGGCAAGCAATATATACATAGATATAAAGCAGGATTTCATTCTTACACGTTATGTTATTCTTTTCATTCATTCTTGATAATCATACGATTCATTCTTTGTTCATAATTCATTTTTGTACTTGGGTATATATATATGTTTGTATACCACGTATGATCACATTAACATTCATTACATTTATTCACTTAGTGTATACACTTCAGCCCCAAAACATTTATAAATTATTTGCACATAACATAGAAGGGGCACATAGAACTCACCTGATGGGCTACTCTAGGTTGTCCTAGACAAAGGTCCAACAGCGTCACTTTCGATCTGGATTAGGTAGTTAAATACACATTAGACCCAACCCCGAATTTAATGGTTTAATCATTCTAAACTTACTGACTTTACTTAACCAACCTGCTGCCTACTGTCTGCTGCCTGCGCACTTAGTAAGTGCGCAGGGACTTGCTCTTGCGCACTTGGCAAGTGCGCAGGAGCCTTCCTCCTGCGTACTTGGTAAGTACGCAGGGTCTGCATCCTGCGTACTTGGTAAGTACGCAGAGATTCCCTCCTGCGCACTTGGTAAGTGCGCAGGACCTGGTTCTTGGACCAAAAATCCGAAGTTCTTGCATGCAAACCCGATCGTGCCAATCTTACAATTTTCTTTGATCAAAACATGCGGTTTTCGTTCTAGATGCTATTTCTAAGCTTATTATCAAGTTTCATCCGTAAAAACATCATCTATTTAGCTAAAACTCGAGAAACCCCAAAATGAACAAAAACTCAGATTATGTATGAATCATTACCTGGATTGAAGTTTTGATTCGAAGGTTTTGCTCACGAGTTCAGCTGTAACGTGCTCCTCTAATCTCGTGACGATCCGTCGACTTTCTCTCTCTAGACCCGGGCTCCCTTTCTCTCTCTAGAATTGGTGAAATGGAGGTGAAATGGTCAAATGGGCTGTCTTGCCCCTTTTATACCTGGGCTTCCCTCGGCCCGTTAGATTCGAGCCCAAGCCCATCCGTCTTTCTTTCGCTTTATGACGTTTAAATCCCCATCGTATTATTATTTACTTATTTACTATTTTCGGGATGTTACATATCGTCAATGAAGACGATCACAAATTTGTCAAGATATGGTTTGCACACACGATTAATGAGGTCCATGAAAACCGCGGGTGCATTGGTTAACCCAAAAGGCATAACCATGAATTCGTAGTGACCGTATCTTGTTCGGAAGGCAGTCTTTGGAATATCTTCCTCTTGCACACGGAGTTGGTGATAACCAGATCGAAGGTCAATCTTCGAGAAACAAGTGAAACCTTGAAGTTGATCAAAGAGATCATCAATTCTAGGTAAAGGATAACGGTTCTTGATGGTAAGCTTGTTGAGTTCTCGGTAGTCAATACACATGCGGAATGATCCATCCTTCTTCTTGACGAATAAGACAGGTGCACCCCACGGTGAATGACTTGTACGGATGAAGCCCTTATCGGAGAGCTCTTGGATTTGGCTTGCAAGTTCTTGCATTTCGGAAGGTGCAAGACGATATGGAGCTCTAGCCATGGGGTTAGCTCCGGGCACAAGATCAATGCGAAATTCTACTTGTCGGACGGGTGGAAGACCAGATAGATCTTCGGGGAATACTTCGGGAAAATCCCAGATGAAGAGGATGTCTTGAATACTCTTCTCTTTGACATCCTTTTGAACAACATGAGCTAAGAAGGCCACGTACTTCGTTCGTAAGTACTTTTGAGCAGTAGTGCATGACATTAAGTTGAGTCCCTTGCAAAGCTTTTCACCAAAGACTCTTAACGTTTCTCCCGATGGTAGAGGTATTTGGATGCACTTCTCAAAACAGATGACTTCGGCATGATGCTTCGACAGCCAATCCATGCCTATGATGATGTCAAAACTTCCCAGTGGCATTGGTACGAGGTTGATTGGAAACGTATGATCATTAAGTTCTAGAGAGCAGTTAGGGATAATGGAGTCAATTGTAAGAGAGTCACCATTTGCTAATTCTACGGTGAAGGTTTTCTCTAGTTTGGATCGTGTTTTTGCAAGTAAGGGTTCAAAGTTATGTGACACAAAACTCTTATCTGCACCGGTATCAAATAAAATGGAGGCATATTGACTATTAACAAGGAACGTACTGTTGACCACATCATTGTTGGCCTGAGCTTCATTGACGTTTATGTTGAAAGCACGCCCACGAGCTCCACCTTGCCTAGCATTGATAAGCTTCGGGCATTGATCACGAAAATGATTCGGGTTGACACATTCATAACAAGCACGCCCATTTGCAATAGCGGGGACACCTTGATTAGCCACTTGCTGGTTGGTTCGGTTTGGTGGGTTGACTTGACCTGCAAGTGCCTTGGCTCTACAAACATTGACCGTATGGCCGTATTTTCCACAAGGGGTGCAAAGGCGGCAGGGGATGTTCTGGAGGTGGTGATAATTGCATGTGGCACAGAGCGGGTAGGTCCCCACATATGGCTTCTTGACTGGTGCTTGAGCCATGGGAGCAACTTGGTTAACAGGGGTAGTAGGAGTGACCACAACATAATTCTTAGCCTTTCTCTTCTTATTATTGTGGTACGGTTCAGTTTTGGCTTCTTTGTTGTGTGTAGGAGGGGTTGTGGTGTCGGAACTTTCTTGGTGCCTTTTCTAGTAAGAGTCCCCGCTTTCACATGGTTGTCGGTTAAAGTAGCAGATAGTCGGATAGCATCTTCGAGTGTTACGGAATTTCTCCCTAAGACAGTATCCTGAATCTGCCTAAGCAATCCACCAATGTACTTCTCAATACAGCAGGAAAAGGGTGTGACCATATGGGGCACAAGGAGACTCAGCTCATGGAACCGAGTTGTATAAGCCAAACTTTCACCACTGTCTTGGGCAAGATCCCAAAACTCAGCTTCCAGTTTCTTCACCTCGTTCCGAGGACATAACTCTTCGGTCATTAGTCTCTTAACCTCATCCCATGGTAAGGCCATGGTTGCCTCTACAACTCTGGTTCTCTTTTCCCCATTCCACCACGTGAGTGCCCGTTTTTTGAAGACACTTGTGGCATGACGGACACGAAGGTCATCGGGGCAGTCACTATTGAGGAAAGTGCCCTCAATACTTTCAAACCATTGAAGGAGTCCCGTAGTTCCTTCGGTACCATAGAACTTGAGAGGATTACATGAATTGAAGTGCTTGAAGGTGCATTGTGGTGGGTTGGCACCACCACCACCATTAGTTCCATGGTTAGCATTTGTGGCTCCATTAGCTTGAGTGAGTTGAGTTACAAGTTGTGCAATGATAGCAGCGATATTGGTGTTGTTGGTCACGGCAGCACGGCGGGGAGGCATTATACAGATTTTCACAAGACAAGAAAAATATGAGAACTTGTGAGAGTTGCTTGGATTTAAAAGGATAAGAAAATAATTAAAATGGTTAATCGTAGTTTGGATTGTACTCAAATAGTGACATAATCACTTGAATACTATGACACATTAAGGTTAATTAAACTTATATAACTTTCAAGGAGACGTGCTTTAGCCTATAAGTAAACACTCATCCTGGGAATTCCCAGGAAAGCATACGGGTCCCTCTGTTGATTGGGATTTATACGAAATGCTTTCCTAGACAGAAAACCCAGAATACAGGTGTCACCCTTCCAGATTGCACGTGTCCTCTAATAATTAATAAGTTTAAAACCTTAACGAAGAAATAAAGAAATTTTATAGATTTAAATCCATGAAGTTTCCACATGCTATGACGGTGATGACAAAGAAACATGTAAGAAAGTTATGAGGCTTAGGGTATGGGCAGGGATATTGTTTATTTAATTTATTATCTAAGTATAGTTTATTAAGTCATGTGTTTTTAATAAATAAAGCATCAAATGAAATAATAACTAACACATAGCATGTAGCACATAGCATGTAGCATATATCACAAAATCATGAAGCATGGCATAAGTGGGTGTCCTAAAGTTATAGTCTAGGTCAAGAGTGTCTAATAACCTAGTTCCCTATAACCAAGGCTCTGATACCAATCTGTCACACCCCAACCGACGACGGAAACGTCGGGGCGGGACATGTAGACCGTTCATGAGCACAAGGTTGACTAAATTGAAATACATTAATCATTCAAATTCATTGCATAGTTTCAAAACAAACCAAATAAAATCAAATTCAAACAGTTAAGTAAAAGAAATGCATAATATTCTTTATTTAAATTTTTAACTAAGTCCAAGCCCTATGTGTAGCATGTCTTGATCAAACTCACACATTATCACCTGAAACATGAATAAAATAATGTCAACTAAAAAGTTGGTGAGTATACACAGATTTGTACATAGATAATATATAAATGTGAAAGATCAAATCCTTACATATCATGAATAAATAAGGCATTTATGGGGAGCAACTAATGTGTAATTAAAGTACAATCGAACCTTTGTAACTAGCATGCAAATTGTGTTGTCGGTAACAATCACCCCAATCTGGGTGGGTTTGTCAGACTCAATAGATCTATCATTGTTAACCGTCGGCTTATATCGTTAATGATTGCACATGAAATTTCACACAAATAGTGAACACGTATAGCACTCAAACATAAAGCTCAAATTTTGCACACATGAATGTAAATAGGATTTGTGTTTTGTGTAGTTTGTGTAAGTGTAAATAGTTGTGTGTATAGCGTTCATGTTTCACCCCAAAAGTGTAAAAGAGAAAAAGGGGCTATGTAATACTCACTTGATTCAAATGTGTAGCTAGCACACGAGACTAGGTAACAAAATGGTCCTTGTAATTCACCACGTTAACCTAGAGTGTAATATACATTAAATTAATAACGTGTACGATAGTCTAGGTCTAAGTCTAGGATTTAATCGAATGCGTGTACGAAGGATTGTATGGAAGCGTAGGAAAATTATGATTTGTATTTTGGAAAAATGTTGTATAAATAAATAGTTTAATATTATTTTAATTAGGCTTTGGGTTTGAATATTAAATAAATAATTGTTAATTATTTATTAAATTAGAAAGATATTGTGAAATTATATTTATTTAAATATAATTTAAATAAATAACTTTATTTTATTTATAAAAGCTCGCCATAATGTTCATAAAATTAGAAGATTTATTTCTTTGTTTAATTAATGAATTTTAATAACTAAATTCATAATAAAATTTAGTTTATGTTAAAATTTGTAAACTTTTGTCTCATTATGTTCAAAATAATCTAATGTTTATAAAAATAATTTTTATAAAATTTTTAGTGTTTAAAAACAGATTTTAAAAATTAAAACAGGCCACCCGGTTCGAACCCGGGTGGTTCCTGTGTGTGTCGTGAGTTTTACCACCAGACCAAGTGATTGATCCTGGTAATTGATCCGGTTTGAAAAGGATTTAACCCGTGCCTGCAAAGGGCCGGGTCTGGTTTAATTGTGTGCGCAAAAAGGGGCCGACCGGAAGAGTGGGTTGTGGGTTTCGAACCCACGCCACCTGGTTCAGGTCCGTGCGCTTTAACCGGCTGACCTAGGTGGTTCACTGGTAAGAAAAACAAACTAGAAATTTAAATACGTAGACTCAGATGAATCAAAATCCCAAATCGATTATATACGCAGGTCGTTCAAAGTCTAGATTCAATTGAGATCGATTCCCTTTGTCAATTGGAATTGACAGAGGGTTTTTGATTGGAAAGAAAAGACGAATCTAATGAAGTTAATCTTACCTGATTTGGTTATGAGACGAGCACGAACGACACGAAGTTAGGGTTTGATGTTCTTCGAGCTTAATCGCACTCCAGGGGTGTAATGTCGATCGTGAGGGAGATTAGAGAGTTTCTGAGAGGGTTTTCGCAACTAAGGAATGATTCTATTTGTTTGAATTTTGATTAAAACACTCGATTTAGATCCGACTTCATAACTCACGGTTGTTAGCATGATTTACGCACCAATTTGTTCCAATCCGGGTGAATTTGGTCACGTTTCTGGTTTGAATACCCACGGGGATTTGATGGGAGTAAATTGCGGGATTAAAGCGTGTTAATTCCTTGAACTGAATGGAGATTGATACGGGTTTGACTATGCGAGGTCAAACCCTTTTGAATCTGAATTTGGCCGCGTGTTGATCGAATTGGCTTGATGATTGGGCCTGGATTGCTCGATTATTGCTTGAATACGAGATGTTAATCCACAGGAGTCGATATCGGGCTTAAATTTTGATGAATTTGGCCCTGTTTGACTTTTTAAGGTCAAACAGACGATTTTTGTTTTGACTTTGATAAATTTTCATGATTTTAAGGTTCAAATCGAGTTGATTGGGTTCAAACCCCTTGTGTAGACTCACTTGTAAATCGTGTGATTTTATGCACTTGTGAGATGTATCAATGTATATGTATGTGTATATGTTTAGATAATTATATATATGTATATATAGGAATTTTTTTTTTGAATAAACGTGAATCGAACTTTGAGGATTCGTACTGATACTATGGTTTAGTTGTTGCACAAAATGAATTTAAACGTTGCACTAGAACTGGGATTGAATTTTTTTTTACATTGAATTGAAAATAAAGAAAATAAAACCCATAAATGTTACATACACGGGCCCCAGAGAAGTTAAAGTGAACAAAAGTCAAAAATGAGGAAATAAGGATCTTCGCGCCACGCGAAGATCAGGCTGAAGAAGTTCGCGACACGCGAGGATCTGAAAAGCCCACCCGACTAAATTGTATTCCGTGCCACGCGAAAGAGAGGCCAGAAATCTTCGCGACACGTGAAGAAAGTGATTACGGCTGTTTTTGAGAGAAATTCAATTATAAGCCATTAGGGATTCATAGTCGAGAAAACTTGTCATTCTACGATCAAGAGCTTCCCTAAGGTGATTTCCAAAGATAAAGTTTCAACCTTTACTAGTTTTTGATGCTAGCTCAAGTTAGTTAGAACAACTATTGAAGAATCGATAACAATGTCGATGAGCGTAAAATCTCTTCGTGTCGTTTCCTGGTGTAGACTAGGGTTCATACTTGATTTGGTTTGCTATTCTTGTAATCGTATTATTGTTTGAATGCTTGATTCTTGGATTTGATTTGAACAGTTTAGTTTTTATTCAATTTAATATATTCATCAATTCTTGGTTTTTGATCGTGAATCATTGAATATTTAGATATGAGATTCTAAGTTGTTAATTGACTATTGAGTTATTAATCTATGTCAAGCATCCGGTTTTGTAATCGTTGCTCAACACAGTCACTACCTTGGTTGTTAATTGTTTATCAAATCTAACGAATGAGTTATGTCTATCTAACTTCCAATAAGTACAAACCAGACTTCACAATATTTGCAATCTGAACCCGGAAGCGATCCATTTCCTTTTAATAGTTTTTACAAAGTAAAAGATTATTTGATTTTTAATCAAAATCCGAACAGTTTTCATAAAGCAGACACTTTCCACCAATTCCCTGTGGATACGATACCCTACTCCATTATACTATAGTTTAAGGTAGCTAGGGATTATAATACTTGTTTTTTATTGACCTTGAAAACGTGATCAAAATGGCGCCGTTGCCGGGGAATATGTACGCTTAGTGTTTTTGTTTTTAATTATTTTGTTCGGAGCTACTAATCTTTTGTTTATTCGTGCAGATCATAGGTTTATCCATACTAGTAATTCAGGAAGGAAGTCACCACTTTTATTTAATCCAGAAATAGAACAGGCCACTAGAGCCAACCGAAAAATAAAGAACCAAGTCCAAACCATCTTAGAGAAACTCGACAGCCCGAGAATGTCACAAAATCAATGACACCAAATCAACAACCACAAAATCAACCACCACCACCATTCTATAACAACCAACCATACAATAGCTAACCAAGTTACTCAGATTTTGAGGATGGTGGGCATTTGTCAACATGACAAAGTTCCAGAACACGGTTCTCAGCATGAGAATTGGGATGAATATGAAGCATGGTATGACCTAAACCACCACCCCAGAATTCAAGAAATAAATAGGGTGAACAATTGGGTACAACCACCACCAAGGCCCGACTATGGGTATCAACCAAGAAATCAGGGTAATTTTGACCGAGAAATCAGGGTAATTTTGACCAAGAAAACAGGTACTGTAACATCCACGATTTTTTTCCGGTATAATTCTATCTTATTTTTATGACACTTCATTTCAAAACCCGTACTTGCCCAACACTTTACTCACATCCAATTTTCAACCTTTCACTAACAATTTTTTTTTTTGCTATTATACATATAACCTATGTATATTTATATACGCTTGGTTATAACTATGAGCTTCAAACCACGTATTAACATTTCTTTATATATATATATAAATATTTATACATGTACTCAATAATAACTATATATGTAAATATATTTAAATATATATAAACCATTTTATATAGTTAGTAATACTATAAAAATGGAATTTCTATATAAAATAGTTCAAAAATAAAAATCAATAATGTTTTTGATTTAAAAAAAAACTATTTTTATAACCAAATTTCAAGTAAATTAATCTAGGACTTTTTCTAAAACAAAAAATTCCCCCTTCTAAACACTTGAACCCTCAATTCGAACCCCACCCTTACAATTGAACATTTGCCCTAGATTATAACCCATATGACTCAATTTGGACCCCCATTCGTCAATTTTGACTTTAAAAGTCAACAAGGCCCAAATCTCTGAAATCCAACTTGTGAAATCGATTAATCCTGTTGATATGGACTTTGCCTACACACGAAATCGTTAATCGACCTTACCCTGACTTATGTAACAGCCCAATTCAGTCTATCATGCGGTTGAATTCGGATTCAAACAATTTGACTTCGTGGAGTCAATGCCGAATCAATTCGGTTGCAATTCTGTAAATTAGACGCGTTCCAATCCCAGAAATCATGCGTAGACTGATCGTGCATGTATCTAAACCCATTACATGACCCAATTCATTCTATTATAAATGGATTAACGCGTAATTGAGGCTACAACTATCACCGTAATCCTTGCAATCGAATCAGGCATTAAAGGTGAAATTAATCAAATTAAATCACCACGAACCTTCGCACGACTCTATACAATCTCACCCAAACCTCAATTGAGTCTCATTCCGTCTCTGCCTGTTGATTAAACACCAAGAACATCGCCCCTGACCGCCTAGTCGCCAGCCTCTGCTACGCAACCATTCCAGGTACTATTTACATTAATCGTTTTGTTTTTGCCTGCATATCGAAAGCCCCATGTCAATTTAGTTACACAAAGCCTAATCGAGTTCAATTTCTGTAAATCCTTGGACCTGTTCATGTGGCTGTAAAAAGGAATTTTTGATTCATTTCTGTTAAAGCATTTAATCTTATACAATTCAAGCTATACCAGCGAATCCACTCGGTTCCACTGGTCAAATCATTTCACTAGTGAACCGAGTGGAGTGGGTTCGAAACCCATAGGCCGGCGCATACTACTAAACCAGGCCCGGTCCCACTACAATCAAGTGTTTAATCAATTCAGAACCAATCCCAGTAACGAAACCCGTCCCTTGGTCCAGTGGTCTGTTCACCTGAGTTGTACAAAACAGACACGGGTTCGAGCCCCCATGTCTGTGTAATTTTTTTTAACAATCGTTTAAGGTTCCAAAAATCTTATGAAAATTATTTTTATAAACCTTACAATATTTTGAACAAAATAAAACCAAATTTGTCAATTTTCAATATAAATTCATTTTTATTACGAATTTTATTGTTAAAACTGTATATTAACTATTTAAAACAAAAATTTATGTTTTTAAATAATTAAAGGAAATTAATTACCAAAATAAGATAATTGTTTTATAAAATATCTCCCATTAAAAACCAAACATATAAAGTTTATAAAATTTTAACTTTTTTTAAAACAAGCAAATACTTATTTTTAAATTGGTAAATAAATAAATAAATTTATTTATTATGATCTAAACAAAAAAAGTTAAATTTATATTTTATACAAATTTTATACATCAATATTATTTACACATCTTTATAAATAAATAAATAAAGTAAAATAATTTTTTTAATTTATATTTAATATAAATTCAAAACTATTTTTCTAACTATATAAATAAATAATAAGTATTTTATTTATTTAGTTATTCAAATCCAAACCCTAATTCAATTATTTTAAAACTATTCGTTTCAATTTTTTATTTTATAAAACACCCCATTTCAAGTACAAACCACAATCCCCTACACACTCCTTTACATACTACAACTCAAATCCTTTGTACACACATCCATTTTAATCCTAGACTTGGCCATAGACTATTGTACACGTTATTAATCTAGATTCATATACAAAACACTCTAGGTTAACACTGTGAGTTGCAAGGATCACTTTCCTACATAGTCTCTCGTGCTAGCTGCACCTTTGATTCAAGTGAGTTTTACATAGCTCTTTTCACTATTTCACATTTTGGGGTGAAACATGAACATTACATTCAATGATTTGCACAAACTACACAAATACAAATCCACTTTACATTCATGTGTGCAATTCGATGTTTGAGTACTAGGTGTGTTAACTACTTTGTGTACAATTTCATGTGCAATCATTAGCTATACAAGCCGACGTTTAACAATGATAGATCTATTGAGTCTGACAAACCCACCTAGTTAGGGTGATTGTTACCGACAACACAATTGTTTTTGCATGCTAATTACAAAGGTTTGATTGTACTACTTGGTTACAAAATAGTAACTCTCCATGACTTGTGTGGATTTGTTTACTCACAATTATATATACTATCTATGTACAAACCTATGTATGCTCACCAACTTTTTAGTTGACTTTGTTTTAATCGTGTTTCTGGTGCGAATGTTTGAGTTGATCAACACATGCTACACTTAAGTTTGGACCTATTAACTTTTAATAAAGAACTCATGTATTTCATTTTTATGTACTTGTTTTGAATTTGGTTAATGTTTTGAATCTTATGCAATGAAATTTGATGATTAATATATTTCAATCTAGACAACCTTGTGCTCATGAACAGTCCACATGTCCCGCCCCGACGTATTCCGCCGTCAGTTGGGGTGTGACAGGTACAGGCAACCTCAAGTGAACAGACCAAATCATCAAGAGGAACTGTCTAGGAACAGAAATGTGCCAAGACATGAACAGGGGGTTGACAGTCACTTTCGCCCTGCTTTAGCCCTAAACGCTTCCCCCGTAATTCCACTAGTTCGTAGGGGGAACGCATTTGAGATCAGACATGGATGTCTAGGGATCCTCCCACATTTCTTTGGGAGAGCTACTGAGGAGCCCTACACGCACTTATCAGAGTATGAGGCCACATGTGGAACCATCGGTGGTCAGGGGTTTACTACAGACGAGATGAAGTTGGTACTCTTCCAATTTTCACTAAAGGACCTTGCTATACAATGGTTCCTTTCTCTACCGTCTGCTAGTATTGCTACTTGGGCAGAGCTTCAACAATAGTTCTTGGACGAGTACTTCCCACCACACAAGAATAATGAGGCTAGAGCTGCAATCAGATATTTCAAGCAATAGTCAGGGGAGCCATTCTATGAAGCTTTCAAGAGGTTTAAAGAATTATTGAGGAATTTCCCACACCATGGTATAGAGAAGTGGGAATTGATCCAGGCATTCTATGATGGTCTTCTGCCTGAGGATGTCAGAGATGTTAACTCTACCAGTAATGGATCATTTTTCTATAACCATGTTGACGAGGGTTGGGACATACTTGAGAGGATGGCGGTGATATCCAAAAGACAAACTAATGAAAGCAGAAGGGGAAAGTCAACTTCATCAGTGAAGTCAGTTGATTATGAGATGCACAAGCGGTTGGATGCCATGCAAATTTAAATGGCATATCTTGGTAAGCCGAGTGGTAAAGAGGTGGCAAATGTGAATCAATCTTATCCGGTATGTGACAAATGTGAAGAGTTTGGGCATATCTTAGCAAACTGCCCAAGAGAGCAAACAAAGCCTGAAGAAGTGAATCAAATTGGAGGAGACAAGGCCACTGCTACACACTATCATCCAGGACTCAAAAATCACCCTTTACTCAGGTATGGTAATGCATCTAATCAAATGAATCCTAACTTTCAGGGTGTTAATGTGCAGGGTGGAGGACAACCACAACAACAACAATACCAAAACTGCCAACAAAATTATAATCAAGGCATATACAAGAGATACCAAAGGGGCTATCAACAGCAAAATCAGTAAGGAGGTAGTACAGGAGGAGAGGACATGGGGGCTGCCCAATTTAATGCTATCATGGAGGCTATCAAGGAACTAAAGAAAGATAATGAAGTCCGTGACAAGACAGTGAGTGCTCTTGCAAAGCAAGTGGGGCAAATGGCTGAAGAGTGGACGAGAAGAGAACTAGGCAAGTTACCAAGCAACACTCAAACCAACCCGCAACATCAAGGGTCGGGACCAAATAATGCTCATGTAAGCCAGGTAAGTGTGTTGAGAAGTGGTAAGCAATATGACAACAAAGTTGTCCCTCCACAACCACTAGTTGAAGGGTTGGTGGAGGATGTGGATGAGGAAAGTAATGACAAACCGTTACTTATTGCATCTAAACCTAAATGACCGGTAAGTTCTGAAAAGCCAAACGATTCTAAAGCATCCACCAGTGCTCAAGGGGTGGGTGTGGAGAATAATACCATCCCATTTCCGAGAGCATTGGTTGATCCATCTAAACCGGTAAATAAAAGGGGCCCATAACAAGATGAAATGTGGGAAATTTTTAGACAAGTTAAAATTAATCTTCCCCTAATTGATGCAATCAAACAAGTACCGGCATATGCAAAATATCTAAAGGATCTATGCACTCAAAAGAGGAATCATAAGATGCCCAAAAAGCTTGATCTAACCGATAATGTGAGTGCGGTTTTGTCTAGTATTCTTCCACCTAAGCTCCAAGATCAAGGGGCGCCTTTCATCCAAATTCAAATAGGTGATTTCAAAATAGATAAGGCACTTCTGAATTTGAGAGCTAGAGTTAGTATCTTGCCGGTGTCACACCCCAACCGACGGCGAAAATGTCAGGGCAGGACATGTAGACTGTTCATAAGCTCATGGTTTGCTATAGTTATAATAATTAAACAATCCATTTCATTTCATAACTCAAGTATCAATTACTACATTTACAAGAATTAAAGAATACATGAATCTTCATATTAAAATTTAAGACTAGGTCCTCAATTCCTAAGTGTAGCATCTTGAATATGAACTCAAAGCTTAGTACCTAAAACATGTTTAAAATGAGAGGGTCAACTATAAATAGTTGGAGAGCATACATAGGTTTTGACACCACATGTAAAGTTCAAATGGTTTGTGTACAATTCATATGATGCATGGTTTATAAAGCATTTATGGAGAATCTAAGTTAAGCTAGTTGCACAAATGAAACTTTGTAATTGAATGGCATAACAACACAAGTTATCCTAATGTAGGGCATAACAACACATGTTATCCTGATGTAAATGTAGGGCATAACAACACATGTTATCCTGATGTAAATGTAGGGCATAACAAGACATGTTATCCTGATGTAAATGTAGGGCATAACAACACATGTTATCCTAATGTAATGTGTTAATGATTGTACGAGTATGTCATGTATATGTAGCCTTAACAAATAGCATTCAAGCATAAAGCGCAAATAAACACATATGATCATATTGTAGAATTGTACGTGTGTAATTTCAAATAATGTTTATTGTGTAATCATGTTTCACCCCAAAAATGTAAAAAGGAAAGGGGGCTATGTAAAACTCACCTTGATATTGTGACTTAAACTTGAACTAGATCGTGAAGACGAGTGAACCGGTTTAACGATGCCCCTAAATAATAGGATGTGTAATTTAATATATGGGAACAATTAAAAGGAATAAATATGGAACGATTGGGACTAGAGGATTTTGGAATGGTTGAGGAAACGAATGGAGTTTAACGAAATGATGTTTTATCAAAAGATACTACGTGTTAAGAATAACTATTTAGTTGCAATTTAATATAATAAATATCTTATTAAGATAATTATAATATAATAATATTTATAAAGATACTATTTGAAATAAATGAATTAGTTATGTGAGTTGAAATATTTCCATTTATGAAAATCCAATTTAGTGAGATTAATTACTTAATGATTGAATAATACCATATTATTTGTGAAAGTAATAATAATATTATGATAAATACAAAAATGATTATTAAACATCAATGAAATCGTATAATATATTATAGCTTAAGTTGCCAAAAAGATTTAGGTTACTAAAATATTTATAACCTCTAATTGTTTAACGAAACTTATGACTTTAGTGAAACACTTTTTAAAGTTATATACATAAATTAATAACGTTTGTCATGTTTTGATGTACATAGTGGTAACGAAAAGAAATACTTTCTTAAACATGATCTAAATGTTTTTAAAAAACAATAAAACTTATATGTAGAAATACCACTTTTTTTATTTATAAAAGGACAATAATTATAAAACTCTTGAAAAACCCATTTACTCATTATAGTTTTAATATGTGTAGTTATAGTTATAAATATGTGTGTGTGAGCAAATTTCAAAACAGGAACAAAAATAGCGTAGGGAGGTCGCTTGCAAGGGTCGAACCCCTGACCTCCTTGCTGGAGTGACATACTACAAACCATTAGACCAGAACACCATTTGTTTATGAAACCAGAATCAAAGGTATAACAACGAACATTCTGCCTTTCTTCTTACTCAGTTCATACAGGTGCGAAACCCAACCCATCCCCCTTCAACCCCAAACGAAAAGGCAAGGAAATGAGAACAGGAAGGAGCGTACACGAAGAGTAAAGGTTACCTGAAGAAGACGGCCTTGGATCATGAGGGTTTGAAGGGTTTCTCTTCCTTGCGGCGATTTAACCGAGAGAGCAAAATAAAATGGGGATTTTTGTGGTGATTTCAAGTGTAATGGGTTTGGAATATATATAGGACAATTAGAACGCGTTTACAGCTGTAATTGGGACGCAGACTCAAGGATTTAGAGCTTGATTTCAGGGATTTTACCATTTTTGCGATTTTATTTAAGAGGGTTTTCAAAATCGTTGATTTCGGTTCAATCTCGTCAAATTGAAACATGGTACAGGGTCATTAATCAATCATGAATGGTTTGGATCCATAAATGGGAAGTTTTGCATGCAGATCGGGAAGAGTTAGAGGAGTTTTCATGTGGTTTGACTTTTTGGGAGTCAAACCTGACTTCAAAATTTCACCGGGGTTCATTTAAAGGGGGGGGGGGGTTTAAGTGGTGGTCCAAAGCAACATTTTTACGATTTTATTTAAGAGGGTTTTCAAAATCGTTGATTTCGGTTCAATCTCGTCAAATTGAAACATGGTACAGGGTCATTAATCAATCATGAATGGTTTGGATCCATAAATGGGAAGTTTTGCATGCAGATCGGGAGTAGTTAGAGGAGTTTTCATGTGGTTTGACTTTTTGGGAGTCAAACCTGACTTCAAATTTCACCGGGGTTCATTTCAAGGGGGGGGGGGGGTTTAAGTGGTGGTCCAAAGCAATTAGAGGGGGTTCAAGACTAAAGAGAGGTTAAATTGGTTTAGTTTATTTCTTTTTCTTAAATTTAAATAGTTATAACATTTTTATAAAAATGTATACATCTTATTTTCTTTTGTAAACTAGAATCTCATTTTTATTTGTTTTAAATCTTTTTAATTTATATAAAACTTGTTTTACAAAATTTATAAAAACCTAAACAATATTTGTTTAGTTATAATTACCTTATAAAGGGATAAATCCCAAATTTTTTTATAAAATTACCATGTATGTAAATTGTTTATTTAGTAACATCTTGTACATGTATAATTATACGAAAAGATTTAACATATTACTGAGCTTTTACAATATAATATAGAGTGTATATATATATCTCTATATAATTCTACATACCTATGTTATATTAGAAATGATATGTAAATCGAAAGATTGAAATTTTTGTATGAAATAAAATAATGCTTAATGTGACTCCTTGTGTTGAACAAGTATGGGGTTAAAAGTGAAATGTCATTATTGTTTTTAAAAAAAAGATATCAGAAAGTCATGGATGTTACATTCTCTCTATGTTAAGGGATTTTCGTCCCGAAATTTAACTAGTGGAGACTACTGAATCAAGAAGGAAGTGAGTTTGAGTTTTGATTGTCGATTTGAGGAGTATGATAGATAACAAGATTTTGGTCTAAATCTCACGTTAAGTATAAATGATATCAGTGGGTTTTAGTTTAAAGAGAGTTAAGGAGAGATCTGTCAAAGAATCTAAAGGTGAAATGTGTTACTTGGAATGGATTTGATGAGAATTTGATGATCAAAGTTTGTTTAAGATGTAGCCTAGTATGTTTAGGTATTATCAGTGGATAAGAGATTTCACAAACATTGGCCCCGTCAAATAACATAAAACTTTACGTGGCAAGAATAACGCTACTTCTGATTTTATGACAGGAACACTTATATATAGGAAGTACCAGCGGCGTATCCACCACGTCCTTATCATATCACATTAGTTTTGTTATTATGTACCACGATAGGTTTCATGTCATAACACACGATAGATTTCGCTATGTTTTCTATGCGCTGATTTTTATAATTACGTGTGCACCCGTGATTATCCAAATCCTCGCATGGTCCGTATAGTTTATCCCATTGTGTGTGTGGGTCCAGGGGGTAACACAAAATCACTTAATTCGTAACTATTGTTTTCACGTATGCGTTGCTAACAAATAACTATGCCCATAGATAGTAAAGTCAATCAGGTACTAGTGTAATGTACATTGTAAACAAATAGATTTTTAATGTATAATGTGAACAATTTAGTATCATGTGTGTTGTAAACAAATAAGTTTCATGTAGTATGTGAACAATCTAGTATCAAATGAGTTTTCATGTATAACATGGGCAATTTAGTATTTAGTATAATGTATTTTGTAAATGTAAACGATTTAGTATTTTACATTTTGTAAACAATGAAGTTTCAGGTATAATATGAGCAACATAGCATCACGTATATTGTATGTTGTGAACAATTTGGTATCATGTATTTTTCAAACAAGTTTCATGTATTATGAGATCAGTGTAACATTATGTATGTTGCAACTACTAAGTTTCATGTATCATGTGATCGTGTATAATGTGCTCAATCTAATATCATGTATCAAACCAACAAGTTTCATGTATCATGTGATTAACCTAGTATCATACATATTGTAATAACTAAGTTTAATGTATCATGTGAATGTTCATATCTAAGTTATTGGACCTTATGTGTAATGTAAACTATCGAATTTTACAAGTAGTCGAGTATTGTAGACAAGCGTGTTGTTGGCGTTCACGTATAATGTGGTTAGTTGAAATTTAACTTCTAAATCTTGTTGAGGTTTATAAGGATGGCTAATGCCTACGCGAAATTATCCAGCTCATTGCAGTGTCTAGTAAAATAATGCATTTCTGGGTGTGTAAGATAACGAGAAGGTTGTGTAAAAATTCAGAGCAGTGTACTTACGAATAACTGATTTTGTTCTCTTTGTTTGTAAATAAACAAGTAGTTGAAATTTATTCTTGTTGGTAAATAAAATGGTGAAAAATAGTTGAATAGTTAACTATATGGATAATTGAATGAAAACCTTTTTATTTAATTTTAAATTATTGTAAAGAGAATATTTTAAGAGAAAATAATGGTTAAATTATTTAATAATTAAGCCAAGGTTTAATAATAATTAATTTAATGAGAAAAAGTCATAATTAATTATCCATTAAAAATAATGCTTTTATAAAACAAGTTGTATTAAGTTTCATTGCAAGGTGAAAATGTTTATAGAAAATTTCTATTTCAGATACTATCTAAAGGTTTGATAAAAGTTTTGTTGAACAAAATAATGATGTTGTTTAATTCAGATAATAAAATGATTAGTTACAAAGAAGGCTTAGGTACGTGTAGTAAATTGTAATAAACGAAACGATGGTGTTTAGACTATACTCGTTTGATAATATAATCAAATGGATATTTTGAGGGTTACAGCCGCTACTCTCACCCTAAACATTCTCTAACTAGGCTATTTATAGTAGTTGACTCGTATCGAAACTATGTTAACCGGAAATACTAGTTTCGGTTGAACATTTACAAGTGATAGAACACACTTGTCGAAACTACTAGTTTTGATTAAACAAATCTCAATCGAAACTAAGTAGTTTCGATGGCCCAGACTTAGTCTAATTGTTGAAGCACTTTCCTGTGACAAACACTCTGGATAGATGGAATCTTAGTTTTGTACTTTCTTGTATGTATTTGTCTTTGTTTGTAAGTGTCTGTATGTATTAATAATCGAGTTGTATTTACTTTTACATATTGCTTATTGTAAATTTCTCTAAGTGTTTTGCGCACTTGTATGTGCGCAGGAATTAGTTCGTGCGTACTTAGCAAGTACTCAAGAATACCTTTGCGTACTTGCTAAGTACGCATGAGCAAATTGCCCTGCGCACTTGCTAAGTGTGCAGGCATCGGGTCGTGTATAAATAGGAATGATTGACAGTAGATAAGTAAGCATTCATAGTAGCAAATACGCAGAGTTTGTAATCTCAGTATTTCTCTCTGTAACATTCAAGTGTTTATAATAGACGAACGTTTAAAGTGATCATCTTGTCGGTTTACTTTGTGTTGTAAGACTTTCCACCTAGTCACGGGTATTTCGCACCCGGTCCGACTAGTAGACCCACTTGCATGTGACGATCCGCCACACCCGAGGGACCTACACTAATAAAAACAGTAAATTACATAAACTGAAATTACAATAAAAGTAAACTAAACTAAGATTGTTCAAAATACACTAATGACAACAGCTTAATAAAATACATGACTCTACAATCTCCCCCTAAGCTATTGCATTACTGTCTTCAGCCCTTCACTGAGTAGCTGGTCCTTCAGTCGGCTTTTGGATGTAAGGCTTCACGTGTAGGGTTACAAACCTCTGATAAGCCTTAGCATCTGCTTCATCATCATCATCATCACTGTAAGCTTGGATGTGATTCTTGAATAGGACCTCCAGATCTTTAGGCTGAAACTTCATCAGCTCCATTGGCTCAAAAATCACCATGTCTTCTTTTCCCTCACAATCTATCACGGCACTTCCAACACTGGGATTGTTGTACCATTTTTTGAAGTTTTGGAGTTGAACAGGCACAAGTTTGGGAAGGGTGATGCTCTTGTGGGTTTGAGCTGGCTTGTACCTTAAGAAGACATAAGGCTTCTTGGTCTTAGGATGAAACCTAGTCTTTCAGATTTTCTTCTTAGTCTTTCTAGGCTTCATCCCCTTAAAATCATTGTTGACTTGGTTGTGTAGGAAGTATTCAAAATATGAAGCCATCATTACTTTTCCTGGATTTTGAAGGGGAAGCTTGGCTAGATCTCTCAGATCATAGAAGGGAAGAGTTTGGAAGTCTGTCATGTTCTTGAAATGCTGAACTCCTCCCTTATATCTTCTTATAATGAACAGCTTCCTTTCAGCATCGTATTTCCATCCAACAGGAGGCCTCTTCAGCTCTTGATGCTCGGCTATCCATTCATAAGTTTGTGGGCTCTTCTCTTCTACAATCTTTCCCAACCACGGTTTCTTTGGGTTTGGATAGTTGGGATCAGGAGTTGGTTGAATTGGAGCTTAAGTGGTTTCAGGTTTAGTTGGAGTGTGTTTAGATTCAGTTGTTGTTGGCTTCACTATGTTGACCTGTACATCTACTTCAGTATGATCTTCATCAGATTGGGCATGGATTTCATCTCCTTCTTTAGTAAAGTATCTGATATTTTCAGTCTCCTTTTCTTCAGTAGGTAAGATCTCTGGATATAGTTCATTAAAACCAAATTTGTCAATCTCATCCAGTAAGGCATTGAGTTCATCATCAGATGCAACGTCTTCCTCATCTAGAACTACCACTTCAACATTTGTTTCGGTTCCCTTCCCACGCTCCCTAGCAGCTCTTCTTTCACTTGCCGAGGGAAGGTCGAACTCTGGTTCTTCAATCTTTACTTCCACAGCTTCCTTTGTCTTGGTAGCAGGGCCAGAAAAGATAGTCATTGCTGATTCAGGGTTCGTAAAAAAGGCAGGGGAAGAAGGTTCACCAGCAGAAGTGGTCTCCCCCTGAGCTATGGAATGAGTTGCTTGATGTTGCATAGGTTTGACTAGTAGTGCCTTGAGTTGCTCAACAGATTCAGGTAATGTCTTGAAGTCTTGCTGCTGTTGAGAGATTATCTTCTGTTGAGCTTCCAGCTGAGTTTGTTGAACACCAAGTTGGGTGTGTAAACCCCCAACTTCCAGCTTTGAGTCTTTGATTATATGTCCTTAATTGTAGGTCCTGATATCACTAAGAAATCTCACAAATAATCGATTACCCACACACACAGGCGGAAACAATGTGTATGGTGGTGAAAAGGAGGGAAGAAACATAATCGATGAAGATAACACGGCAACCACACTCACAATCAACACAAATTTGATATGAAAATGTAAGAACAATGCAAAACTGAAAATGCAGATTGTATGGATTGAAGAACAATGTGAAAGAGAGAATGTCAGGGTTACAACCTCTACTCACAACCTAAACATTCTCTAACTAGGCTATTTATAGTAGTTGACAGGTATCGAAACTATGTCAATCGAAACTACTTGTTTCGGTTGAACATTTACAAGTGATAGAACACACCTGTCGAAACTACTATCTATTGAACAAATCTAAATCGAAACTAAGTAGTTTCGATGTCCCAGACTTAGTCTAATAAAAACAGTAAATTACATAAATTAAAATTACAATAAAAACTAAGATTGTTCAAAATACACTAATGACAACAGCTTAATAAAATACATGACTCTACAGATTGGAACATGTTGGATCAACATGCTTTAGGTATAATCAGGCTGTTGTTGATAAAAAGCATGTCTTACAACATCATCAATGAGACGACTACCTTTGGAGTTCTAAAGGCCTTGGCCAACATGTACGAGAAATAGTCTGCATCAAATAAGGTATTTCTACGCTAGTTGCTGAACACTAAGATGAAGCAGGGTATGTCGGTTACTACCCACATCAATGAGTTTAATACTATTTCATCACGACTAATATCTATGGATATAAAGTTTGATGATGAGATACAAGCACTACTATTATTGTCTTTTTTGCGTGAGAGTTGGTCAGGTACAGTCACAACAGTCAGCAATTCATCTGGAACCGCTAACTGAAGCTAGTGCAAAATGGAGTCGAATAGGGATCTAGCCTGGAATAAATTATGCATTGTAATCCTTTATGTTATTTTTGTCATTGTCGGAACTATTTACACCTACTATGGTTTGTCACTATAAACTTGAGCTTGCTAGCCAACTTCAGAAAGTGAATCATTTCGCCGTTAACCGTCCATATAAGCACTAACGAATTTAAAAGTTAAAACTCATCTACCTACATTGTGCATGAACGCCAGGTAACACACCCGACCGCCTACAAAATCCGATAGTTTCCGATACGCATGAGACTCAATACACATTCATAAAATACATAATACTAGAGTGATCACATTATACATATTTGCTTATACATGATACCAAATTGTTCACACTATACATGAAACCCATTTGCTTACAACATGCCTAACACTAGATCATATATGAAACATGAGTGTTTACATTATACACGGATTTAGATTGTTTACATTGTTTCAATTGACTAAGTACATGCATGACTATTCACCCTATCCATGAAAGCTACTCGGGGTTTGACGTATTCTTGTTCAAACACGAGGAAGCTATGAAACCCTAAATTATGCCACGTTATTACTCTTTAGTACCTGATTGGCTCTACTATCTATGGACATAGTTATTGTTAGCAACACATACGTGAAAGCAATAGTTACGAATTAAGTGTTTTTGTGTTACCCCCTGGACCCCACACACAATGGGATAAATTATATGGACCATGCAACGATTTGGATAATTACGGGTGCACACGTAATTATAAAAATCAGCGCATGGAAGACATAGTGAAATATGCCGTGTGTTATGACATGAAACCTGTCATGGAATATAGTAACAATACTAATGTGATATGAAAAGGACATGGTGGATACGCCGCTGGTACTTCCTATATATAAGTGTTCCTGTCATAAAATCAGAAGTAGCGTTATTCTTGCCACGTAAAGTTTTATGTTGTTAGACGGGCCAATGTTTGTGAAATCACTTTCCTACTAACAATTCATGAACATGTTAGATTACATATTAAACAAACCTTGATCATCCAGTTACCATCAAATCCATTCCAAGTAATGCATATCACCTTTAGAGTCTAAAATATTCTACGACAATTTTCTCCTTAAATCTCTTAAACTAAATCCACTATCATCATGCGTGCCTGACCTTGATAAAACAGACCTGAATCTCGTCATCGATTGTACTCCTCAAACTGACAGTCAAGGCTCGTTTAGAATCCGAGCCCTCATCTTTTCTGATTCAGTAACCCCCACCAGTTAAATTTCGGGACGAAATTTCCATAACATGGGGAGACTGTAACATCTATGATTTTTCAGACCATAAAATTATTTTATTTCTCTTGTAAGAAAATAGTTAAAACAAACATTCTCGCACTTGTTCAAACTCACCAAGTCACATCACTTATTATTTTACACACATCTTAAAATCAAAGAATTTATTCTATATCTATATACATACACATATGTATATGGAATTTAATAAAACATAAACATTTCTTAAAGATGTGAAATATGAATTTATAGATATATAATTCTTTTAAAACATATAGTTATATATTTATACATATATAGGGTTTTAAGCAAAAGTCAATTTTGTACATATATACATATATAAATATGTAAACATACAAACATGTATATGGTTTCAAATTGATGGTTAACCCCCCCCCCCCAAATATTTGAACCCCTAATCATGTAAACTCCCAATTGAACCCCCACCTTCACAATTGGACCCTTACACCTCAATTTGGACCTCACCCACTATACTTGTCGTATTTTGACTTTAGAAAGTCAATCAGGCCCAAATCGAGTGAATTTTAGCCTTTAAAGTCGACAAATCCATTGACATGGACTTCCCTTGTGTGTGTATTCTCTAATAGTCCAAGCCTAGCCCCAATTTCCATCACAAATCGATCAATCATGCAATATAATTCAAATTCAAAGGAATTTGACTCAATAGAGTCAAACAACTGCCAATTCGTTTCCAAATCAGAAATATATGACGCGTTAATGTCCGGTAATCACACGCAATCAGTCCACGTATGTACCCAAACCAAATTCACGATCCAATTCATCCTAAACCAAACGAATTAACGCGGAAATCACCCTCACGGCTGTAAATTGCCTCCTGTAATCGAAACGTGCAATCAAAGGGGTAATGGACGAATTAAAATATTCCATCACCTCTGCATAATCCATTTCAAACTTTCTGAACTCTCATTCGCGTCTCACAACACCTCTGCGTCTCAATCGAGCTTCAAGAACAGACGGGTCTTCACCTCTGCCGTTCTCGGTCGATCCTTCACCAAAACTGGTAACTCCTCTGTCCTTGTAATCGTTTTGACGACATGATAGAAAGCCCTATGGTCGGAGCTTCGATCGTTTGCTTACCAACTAAATTTCGTGGCTAGGGTTTTCTAGATACACATTAGGGACAAAGGGGCTTGTGGCTTAAGGGTTTTTCTAAATTCAAACCCAGCAATATATCAAGGCATTCGCCCAGATACACCGGTAAAACAACATGTACCGAAGAGGTCGTGGGTTCGAACCAGCCTCGCACCCTTTTTGTTTCCTGCTGGTACTCAAACCCGGACCCTCTTGAACCAATGTTTAACAAAGATCAGTATCAACTCAATGACTAAGTAGCACGCCTGGTCTATCGGTTTGAATGTTCAACAGACCACCGGTCAGGCCCGGGTTCGATCCTTGGGCCGCCTCTTTTATTTTTGAAACTTTTTTTTTGTTATTTATTTTGTTTCATTTTGTTATATATGAAAAACATTTAAAAGTTATTTTAGTTAATTATAAAACAATGTATTTTAAATACCTAATTTTATTGTGAAAAGATTTTTACATCACATTATCATGAAATAAATTGTTACAAATTTTTAGGGTTTAAACCCTATTTAAACAAATAGAACCTTTTCTAAACATATATCAATATATTTCCATATTTCTTAAAAGCACATACTATTCTCTTAATAAAATAAATAAAAATAATTTATTTAAATTATTTATCTTTATTAATCCATATAGGGTTTAAATGACATTTAGTGTAATTTTCTAAATATATACACTAATATATATTTTCACACCCCTCTTCATGACACACTATTAAAAGAAATTATATATTAATTATCCATTTTATTTAAACCATAAGTCAAACCATTATTATAAAATTTTGTTACATTTCATATTAAAACTTCTATTTCATTACAAACACCAATTCACACATTCATGACTCGAAATAAAACACACACTTTGGTACAAATCTCCATACTCAAATCTCGTTTAAACCCTAGACCCTGCCTATACCATTAATTCAGGTGAGTTTACACAGCCCCTTTTTCGTATTTACATATTTGGGGTGAAACATGATTACATTCAAATACTATTTGTAATTACACACGTACAATTCTACAATATGATCATATGTGTTTATTTGTGCTTTATGCTTGAATTCTAATTGTTAAGGCTACATATACATGATATACACATACACAAATACATTACTTCAGGCTAACATGTGTTGTTAGGCCCTACATTAGGATAACATGTGTTGTTATGCCCTACATTAGGATAACATGTGTTGTTATGCCCTACATTTACATCAGGATAACATGTGTTGTTATGCCCTACATTAGGATAACATGTGTTGTTATGCCCTTCAATTACAAAGTTTCATTTGTGCATCTAGCTTAACTTAGATTCTCCATAAATGCTATATAAACCATGCATCATATGAATTGTACACAAAACATTTGAACTTTACTTGTGGTGTTAAAACCTATGTATGCTCACTAACTATTTATAGTTGACCCTCTTATTTTATCATGTTTCAGGTACAGTGTTTGAGTTAAGATTTCAAGTCGCTTCACTTAGGATTGAGGACCTAGTTTTGAATTTAATAAAGTTATTCATGTATTTTTATTCTTGTAAGAGTTGTACTTGATTACTTGAGCTATGAAATGAAAGTTATTATTTAATTATCACAACTTTAGTAAACCATGAGCTTATGAACAGTCTACATGTCCCGCCCCGACGTTTTCGTCGTCGGTTGGGGTGTGACACCAACGACTTGGACACATGAGCGAGAAAGGCATTAAGATTTTAGCTGCTAGAAGGTAAATTCTCTAACGTGAAGAAAGTTAGAAGGGAGTTTTGCGAGCTGTGTATTCCCGGTAAGCAGAAAAGAGTCCCATTTATGAAGACCCAGAAGATACTTAAAGCTCAGAAGCTAGAGCTTGTCCATACTGACATTTATGGAACGACACTAGTTTCATCACTCGGAGGAGTTAACTGTTATGTCACCTTGACGATTCAACACTAAAGGTTAGGTTTTTTTTTCAGAAAAATAAACTGGTGTTTTCATTACTCTTAAGAAATGGAAAACCGTTGTTGAACTTGAAACTGATTTGAAAGTGAAATGCTTGAAGTGGGATAATGGAGGTTACATCAGCACATAGTTCATAGATTATTGTGTTGAACACAGAATAAAAATGATAAAGATAGTTCCGAAAACTTCGCAGCTGAATGGAGTCGTAGAAAGAATGAACATCACGTTGAATGAAAAAGGCTAGGAGCATGAGGTTAAACGCATTGCTTCCTAAGATGTTCTGGGCTGATGCAGTTAACACTACAGCCTATTTGATTAACCATGTACCCTCAATACCGTTAGGGTTCAAGATACCAAAGGAAGAATTGCATGGAAAGTAGGTAAGTCTCGAACACTGAAAATTTTTTATTGTAATGCTTACGTTCGTGTGAAAGATGTCGACATGGATAACTTAGACCCAAAAGCCAAGAAGTGCACACTACAGGTCAGGCAACATGGGTTACCGACTCTTGGACTTTTAGAGCAGAAAGGTAATCAGGGACAGAGATGTCACTTTCAACGAAACTGAACTTTATAAAGACATGCTTACAGAAAAACCTGAAGTTCAGAAAGAACAGGTAGTGTTTGAAGACGACGACAGAGGGAAAGAAACTGACAACAAATATCCCAGAAAGTGGGAGCTCAAAGGATAAGGCTCAAGATGATTAATTAGACAGTGAGAGTTCTGAGGAAGAAGAAACTACTTCCCCAATTCAAATCCCACCAGATCTAGTTCCACCTCACCAAGTCTACAACTCTGCCAAAGAGGTTCTCACCATTTGTCAACTACCTTCTCTTAACAGAAAATGGTTAACCACAGTGTTATTCTGAAGCAATTGGGGTGAAAGACTCGTTCCAGTTGGAGCGGATGATCAAAGGATAGATGTGGTCTCTCTAAAAGAACAAGGCTTGGATTTTGACAAAGCTTCAACTAGATAAGAAATCTTTGCAGAATAAATGGGTATTCAGAATCAAGGAAGAGCATGATGGTACCAAATGGTACAAATCAAGGGGTTTCAACAGAAACAGGGGATCAACTACAATGTAATCTTCTCCCCTGTTGTAAAGATGACTACTATAAGGCTTCTTCTTAGTAGTGTGGCCGTAGAAAACTTGCATCTATAGCAGCTAGATGTCAAGACAGCTTTTCTGCATAGAGATCTTGATGAAGATATCTATATGGCACAACTAGAGTATTTTTAGGTTGCTGGAAAGGAAAACCTGGTTTGCAAGTTGAAGAAGAGCTTGTATAGTTTAAAACAAGCTCCTAGGTAGTGGTATTTAAGTATGACAACTTCATGGGTAGGAATGGTAATAAAAGGTGTGAGATGGACACCTGCTGCAATCTCAAGAAAATTAGGAAATCATGTAGCATTCTACTGCTCTATGTAGATGATGTGTTGATAGCAGGGTGAGACATGGCTGAGATCAAGAGATTGAAGAAACAGATTTCTAAAGAGTTTGAGATAAAAGACTTCGGCGCTGCAAAGCAAATACTCGGGATGAGTATTTTCAGAGACAAGAATGACTGATCTCTGATACTATCCTAAGAAAAATACACCAGGAAAATGTTATAGAAATTCAGCCTCAAAGGTGCAAGATCAGAAGTAGACCTTTGGGAAGTCACTTTAAACATTCCAAAGAACAGTCACCCTAGACAACTCAACAGAGCAAGGATGGCCAAAGTTCCTTATGCATTAGCAGTTGGTAGTCTCATGTATGCTATGGTGTGCATGAGACCGGATATAGCACATGCCATGGGAATGGTTAGTCGGTTTATGTCTAATTTAGGGAATGAGCATGGGGAAGCAGTCAAATGGATGCTTAGATATTTTGAAGGGTACTTCTAAAACAACATTATGTTTCAAAGGTAAAAATGTTGTTCTGAAAGGCTACACAGATGCTGATCTAGGTGGCTGTAAAGATTCGTTCAAAACCACTACAGGGTATGTCTTTATAGTGGGGGGCACAACAGTTAGTTGGATGTCAAGACTTCATAAAAGTGTTAATATGGTCAAGAATTTTGTAGAAGAACTAGACAGGAAACAATCATATTATCCACTATTTTGTGACAATCAAAGTGCCATTCATCTCGCGAAGAATCCTGTGTTCCATGGGAAAACAATGCACGTCTAATTGAGGTATAACTTCATCAGAGGGCTGATCAGTGAAGGTACGTTGCAATTGGAAAACATCAAAGGAATGGAGAATGCATCAGGCATGTTTACTAAGGTGGTCATGCTGGATAAGTTGAAGTTCTCTGCAGCTTCAACCGGTCTTCAAGACAAATTGTCAATAAGGCACTACAACTATACGGAAGGATGATTACAGAGGTACACAGAGGAGTGCAGATGAAGATTCAAGCCTCCAAGTGGGAGATTGCTGGGTGTGGAGACTTGCGCGGGGGAGGCAGTCGGACCTACCCCCTTGATGCGCCCCCTGTGATTAATTATGGCAAGTTTCCATTTAGCCTAAATCTTAACCTACAAGTTTTCTTTTCTTAGGAAAGGTCTCAAGGGTTTAACCCTAATCCTATTCTTATAAATAGGACCTCTTGTGTACTTTTTTCATCACCTCTTAATATTAATCCTCTAGTTGTGTAGCCTGTGGATGTAGGTCACACTGACCAAACCACGCTAAACACGCGTGCTATTTACTTTCTACTATTGTGTTTGTGTGTGCTTGTTTGCAACCCAATCATCAGCCAAGAACTGATTAGCCTTGCCAACCCAACCTAGAAACCAACAACAGATTTTGCTGCTGTCTGCCGCCACCCAGAGCTCAGTTGCCGCCGCCGCCGGATCAGAAGCTTTCGTCTTCTGTTTGCTGCTGCGTTCGGTTCTGTTTTCATAATCGGTTATGTTTTCTACTCCTTTCTAAGCCTATAACCACCTAACATCATTTACTATTTCAAAAGTAGCTTTTTTTTATCTATTAGAATGCCAATAATGGTGGTATTGTTGTTTATTCTTTTGTTATAGTTCTTATTCCGACCATGGCCACGACCACGCCCCCTTTGTTCGTGGTGATAACCAGCAGGTGAAGGCTGACTTTGCTGTTGGCGGTACTGATCAGGGTAGCGGGTGGCCTGGTTAAGTAGGGTAGCACCAGCGGTGGCGGCTGAGCTGGCAGCTTGGTTGCTCTTTCAAGCTTCCTCCATGATATGCCGTGACCGTGCTTTATAAAACTCAGGGAGGGGTTTTGTCTGCTAAATCATCATTACAACTCCTTCATAAGATTCAGTTAGACCAGCAATGAGTTGGAGAACCAAACATTGGTTCGTTACGGTAGCACCAACTTTGGTTAACTGATCAAATAGCATTTTTTAGGCTTGGCAATATGCAGAGCAATTTGAGAAGCTTTCCAATAGTGTGGTAACAAACTTGTGTTCCATGTAGACTGCTCTCTCGTTCTGCTTGTCTTGAAAAATATTTCCAAGGGCTGTCCATGCATGTGCAACAGTAGAATCGGGTTTAAGAATGGTGTGGAGTAAGTCGTTGGATATCATACAGTAGACCCAATGGATGAAAATGGCGTCCAAACATGCCCATAGTTCAACATCCAGGGGTTTCTCAGAGGAGGTGGAGGAGGAGGATTCGGTATGAGCTTTGGGAGTAATATGATTAAGAACTTGAAAGGCACGGCAGTGAATTTTTAAATAATTCTGCCCAGGACATGTATTCTACGCTCTCCATCTCGAGAGTAATTGGGATGACATTCCGAATATTTGTGATCATGAGAGCTGGGTGAAGGTTTTTGGAATCCATGAGAGAAGAAAGGGTTAACGGATTCAAGGGAATAGAAGGGAGGGATGATCAGAAGTTGAAATTCTGCCAAAATTTTAAGACCACCGGATTTTTAAGGTGGAGGCGGCTAGGGTTAGGGTATTCAGAGAAGAGGCTCTGATACCATGATGATAAATAATGTTCGTTGATCTTTCATTAACAATCTCACCAAATATATAGATACAATATGGCCTAAACTATATTTGGTAAATATTAACATTGATTACCAAATAGTTCTATACTAGATAATACAATATATAAAATATAACACATATCACTAATACCCAGTTATTAGTTTCTTTGAGCACCTAATAATAAACAACCCTAGTTGCAAAGTGGACGTAGGCCAATCAGGGTTGAACCATTAAAAATTCTCTCGTGTCTTTTACTTTTCTGTCTTTCATTGTGTGTGCGGGTGTGTGATTCCGCTGCGTTACCGAATTTGATACCTAACAACTGTTATCCGAGCTTTGGTATGTTGTTTACACACGGTCTGCACGGGTTTCGATCTAGAAAAAAGGGTAGAAGACGCGTTTCGAGGAGGGCTGGTTTGGTTCTGAAAGCTGTTGCTGTTCGGATCTGCATGAACAGTACTTTTCCGGCGCGAACAGTATTTTCCGGTGTGAACAATATTTTCTGACGTGAAGAATGTTTTTCAGACGTGAATAGTGTTTTCGGGTTTTTTGTCCGATTTTTTTTTGTGGTTCGATTGATGACTGCTGCTGATTGTTTCTGCGATTAGGGCTGGTTAAACTATAGGGCCGCTGAAAGCAACAGAGGGACAAAAGGGCTGATTCGGATTAGTTTAGGGATTGTTCGGAACTGATTTGGGGGTGATTTGTGATTAGGGTTTCCTGTTTTGGACCCTTGAAGTTGCTGATTTCACTTAGGTTTTGCAGGTGAAGCGCTGGTTTAGGTGTTTCGGGTTTTAGGGTTTTCTTTGGAGGTTGGTTGGCTTCAGTTGATTGATTTCTTTAATGTTGGTTTCTTTTGATTCCCGTTTGCAATGGCTGAAGATGGGAGAGTTCGAATCGAGAAGTTTAACGGGGCTGACTTTGCATGGTGGAAGATGCAAATAGAGGCATTATTCTGTGAAAACGATTTGGAGATGACATTAGAAGAGAAACCGGGTGGTTTAAGTCAGACCAACGAAGTGATATGGAAATCTAAGGACAAAAAGGCGAGAGGTAAGACCATACTGGCTTTGACGAGGAGTGTAGCGTTTAATATCATGAAGGAATCCACGGCTCATTGTATGATGATGGCTCTATCAAGTATATATGAAAAGCGATCTGCCGGTAATAGGATGTTCTTGTTGAGGGAGTTGTTCATGGTGAGGATGAACGAGGGAAGCTCAGTACCCGATCACATAAATAATATAAATTAAATCTTGTCTAGGCTATCGACCGTTGGGATGATGTTTGATGATGATCCTCAGCCGACGATCCTGTTATCCTCTTTGCCTGACAGCTGGTCAGGTTATGTGACAGCGATCACTAGTTCTGTTGGAGCTGGGAATTTGAATTTTAACAAGAACTGGGATAGTATTTTGGGTGAAGACATTCGCTGGAGGAAAACTATTGGAGGATCTTTTTCTGATATATTCAATGTGAGCAGAGGAAGGGAAAATAACAGGAGCAGTGGGAGTAGGGGGAGGAGTTCGTATAGAGCTCGGAAGAATGTGAGGTGCTGGAGCTGCAATGAAGTAGGATATGTGAAAAGTCAATGTCCGGGAAAGAAAAAGAAAGTGAACAGTGTTTAGGAAGAAGAAGTAGAATCTGAGGGTGAAACACTGGTTTGCTGTGTAGAGTCTACCACAAACTCTTGGGTCATGGATTCTGGTTCTTTGTTTCACGTCACACAAAGTTTGGAAACAATGGAGAATTTAAAGGTTGGTAACTTTAGGAAGGTACGAATAGCTAATGGTGATGTTCTTGATGTTACGGGCATGGGTGATGTGAATTTGGTAACTTCTTTAAGAACCACATGGAACTTGAAGAATGTTAGGGTTATTCCAGCTTTGAAGAGAGAACTTATCTCTATCGGTCAGCTGGACGAACAAGGACTTGAAGTAAAGCTTGGTGGAGGCAAATGGAAGGTAACCAAAGGTAGTCTGGTTATTGCTCGTGGGAATAGGCATGGTTCATTATACATGGTGGAGGTACCTGTTGAGGGAAGTATGACCGTCCCTCAAACCAAAGTTAGGTTTGCTGAGTCAAAGGGGCGAAAGAAGGTTCAATTTGCAAGAAGGGAGCGTAGTGCCAAGGTGATTCAAGTTGAGCGGGGTGGGAGGTCAAAACCGGGTCAGAGGTTTGGTGATAGTGGGAGCACGGGGTTTGTTCCGGTTACAGTTACAAAACAACGTTGGGTTTTGAAGAGCGTTAGTCCGACTGTGGAAATCTCTCCTATGGAAGTCTTGCTAAAGGAGGAGAGTGATAAGGGTTCTCGGGTTATCTCTGGAACTGGTGGATCGTGCAGACCAGTTGAGATAGAGAATGGGTTGGAGCTCGGGGGAGCTTCAACTGCCCCTTCATGTACATGATGAGAGGGGGATGCAACTAGAGGGTTTTGATGAAGTCTGAGCTTGTTTATGGGGACTGAAGGCTCGGGAGACTTTGGATATGGAAGATACTGGAGTTCCTGAATTTGCGTTATTGTGTGCTTGATGGCGGGCTAGAGTATTCACAAGGCCTTCAAATGAGAGATTGTTAGGTTGTGAAGGCTTGCGTGGGAAATAAGGAGGGGGCCGGCCCTAATAGGCTTGAGCCCGGTTATTAGTTTCTTGTTAATTAAGTTATTAACCCTAATCCTACTATTATTAAGTTTTTTTTATTAAATAAGGCATCATTATGCCATAGGTCACCCAAACACAATTTAGATTTTATTAAGTTTTTTTCAGCTCTTTTTTGTTTTTATTTATCTTCATAAATGGGTAAGTGCAAAGGTGGCGACTCTGAGGAGAAGTCACTCTCTATCCTTATTGCCGAGGATGGGTAAGTTGCCTCATTTGATCACTATTACATTGTTATACGTTCTGACATATCTCATTTTTCCTTTTCTATTAAAAATGTTGTAGAAATGCAGCTATTTGGAATTGTTTTAGAGCCAAGAGTGGTTGGAGAGGCAACACGCGTGTAACAATTTTCCTTTTCTTTTTTTCTGGTTTTTTCCCTAGTTTTTTTCTTTGAGCATTCTTTAATTGTTTTATGGTGCTGCAGGCGTCCGCAGATGTTAAGTCAAGTTACAACAGGATGAATACAATCACGCCTAAACTGAAAACCATTAGGGGAATCACAGTGCAGGAATTGAAGTTAGAACCTTTGTGCCGTGATGTAAACTGTTCTCCTGTTCACTTATCTAATTTATGGGTGTTTGGGTTTTTGTGTATCAAAGGCGTATAAAAATTATTGTTGTGACTTCATGTCAGATCCAAAACACAAATCAAAATACCCCCTTGTTTAAAGTTGAGCTGCCGAAAGTACCTTGAACATACATGTTTGATATTATCATATTTATGTGATTCTGTTACGTGAATATTTTGCGGAAAGAATGATATATGAAGAGACGTTACAGAGAAACTGTCATGCAAAGAGAATATGAAAATCAGGTAGTACAAAACATACCCTTCTAAAAGTAAAGTTGAATTTTGTCCATACTGTTCTTGGTTAGAAATAGAAGTGACAATTATGACCCATCCTCCATGTACTTATGAACGAGTCAATTCTACGTTATGTTTTATCTCTAACGGGTCAAAGGAGTAAATTAAGATACAAAAATATTAGCTTAAAAGGGAAAAGGATTGAAAGTCGCCCAAAGTAGATTTTTATCTCATAAAACCTCCTAATTGTTTTATTCAAAAAAGGCTTATTATTAATATAAATATATTTTTTGAACCGTATTTGACACACTTATTATTTATAAAAATAAATAAGTATTTTAGACAAAAGGTGTTAGCCTAATCCGTCAATATACATTTTTGACATGAAATCATTTTGATCCATTACCCAACCCAACATATTTGCTACCTATACATTAGATAATTATTATTTATAAAAATAAATAAATATTTAGACAAAAAGTGTTGGCCTAATCCGACACTACTAATTTTGACCTGAAATCTTTTTGGTCCATTACCCAACCCACCATATTTTGCTACCAATACATTAGATAATTCCATCTCACTTGTCTGTGTATATGTTTTCAGTCAGCTAAATATTATTAGCGATATATATTATTAGAGGATTTTATTGTATAAACCATAAGACTCCACCGGTCCTAAAACTGTTGGTGTCACCACCTTCCACCCTGCATACTCTGTCTCCAACATTCAAACAAAGATCTGAACCCTAGACGGATCTAAAGTGACTTACTCGTCATGGACCAAACTTTTTAAGCTTCATGCTATTGCTTACAAAGTGTTGGACCACATCAATGACTCCAAACAGCTCGAACCAACTTCTGAGGACTATGACTCTTGGAAAGAGATTGATGCGCTGGTCCTTCAATGGATTTCCAGCACTCTCTCCGATGAACTTCTTGCTCGGGTTTTTGACAATGACATCATCGCTAGGGCTACATGGGTGAAGATTGAGCAGATTTTCTTAGGCAACAAAGGATCACGGGCAGCGGCTCTTGAATGTGAGTTTTGTAATCTCACATTAGGCACTTGTTCCTCCATGGGCGATTATTGTCAGCGGCTCAAGGAGATCGCTAACCAACTTGGTGACGTGGGAAATCCCGTCTTCTAGTCCCGTCTCGTCCTGCAACTCGTCCGAGGCCTTCCCATTGAATTTGATCCCGTTGCCACATTCATCAATCAAAGCAATCCTACACGGGACACGGCACGGAGAATGCTCTAATAGGAAGTGCAACGCTTATCGACTAGGCAAAAGGTTTCCACATCAGTCTTAGCCGCCCCTGTTGCTCCTAAACACCATCCACACCCCAACCCCAACCAATTTCACAACCGTGGCCGGGGACGGGGAAGGGGCCAGTCTCGTAACTACAGGGGTGGTCGGGGACGTGGCAGATTTCAACAACAAGGTAATTTGAGTGGTCTAGGCATGTAGTCACCATATCCGCAATGGGCCTGGTGGAACACCCCACCCTGCCCATACCCGACGCAACCCTCCTCCTGGAGGCCCAATCTACCATACACTTAGTCTACATTGAACCAAAGGGTTAGGGGAGGGGGTTGGGTGTTGCACTAGTTCTAGTTCCATTCTAATGGTAGTTAGTTCGGTCTAAGGTGGTGTAAACCCGGTAGGTGATCCCGTAATATACGACCCGGTGTAGAACTTTTAAGATAAAAAATCTTATATATATATATATATATGTATATATATATATTGTATATCTTGACTAGTTTTAATATTTATTAGTTAACCCCGACATAGTTATCACCTTAACTACATTGTACATGATTACATATAAAAATAACTTAAACCATGTAACAAATATTTTTACGTCAACTTTTAAAAATTTCGTCACCAATATATACTTTGTATAAAATAAATATGCTTCTAGACTTCACTCGTATAAACTTTATTAATCACCAATGAGCGTACTTTGCGGGTAATAATTGTTTATGAACTATTATTCTTAAAATTAATAAGATATGACACGTGTCCTTTCCTAGATTCTTGACAATGCCTGGTCAAAATAATATTCCAGGAAATGTTGAATATAAACGTACTAAAATGAATATAGCTTTTGACCTAAAATGCTGGGTGTCACACCACGTCACCTCGTTGCTTGGGAGACGTGGCTTCTTGGTTCTAGTACGTGTGCTTCATTGATGAAGCTGAGCTTCGTGATCGTACCCACGTCATCAGCCCCCCCTGTCAGGAGTGCTTATTGCGTAGTAATGAGGGCTTCTGACTAAACCCTATTAAAAAATAGTTTCTTTGCTCTATCTTGTTCATTTCTAAAGGAATCGATTGTGCATTAACTCCTGGTTGGGTGACTCAGCGTAGGCTTCCCTATGTGATGGAACGGCTTGGGTCAGTTATCATTGATCTTTCTCTCTCCTGATTTGAATTTTGAAATTTGAAAAGGCAGTTCCTTTATATTCAACTGGACCCTTATTGTGAATCCTTTACATTTTCTCGAACGGTTTCTTCCTCCAAGGGTTTTCTTCTTCCTTGTTCTTGCTTCTCGTCTGTCAATCCATGCTTGTCGAGGTTAGTTCTCATTTTCTTTTTGCGTTCCCTTTCGTAACCATGTCTAAAAACGATTTAAGCATCCAAACCTCAAAAATGACCCAATCTGTGGTTGATGAGTTCTGTCACCAATGGGGTTTGGACGCGAAGTTTCGTCCGACCGCTCCGATCATGGGGAAACCGTTGATCAATGTCTGGAGGGCATGCTTGCTATGTACAATCGTCACTTTGAATTCTCGAATCTCCGATACCCATTTTTCCTCTTTTTCTTGCATTTTCTTAAGTATTATCGTCTCAATTTTAGTCAATTGTCGCCTGTTAGGGTTAGTAAAGTCATCTTCTTTGAGGCTATGTGTAGATCCCTAGGTTATGAACCGGACCTTACAATGTTTCACTGTTTCTTCCCGTCTTACGAAGAATGGGGACCGGTACACCTTGGAGAAAACCAAGTGTGAGGAGGGGCTTGTATCCATAACCATTTCTTGCCTTCGCTCATGGAAAGATCACTTCTTCTGGGTTTCGAACGAGATTTTGCCCTTTACTGTAATACCTAGGAACCCGTCTGATCCGCTTAACCTTGCTGAACCTGATGTTTCATCTTTGGAGCTTGTCTTCTATAGTAAGCTTAAGTCTTTTTCTTCTCCGCTTCGTGTTTATCCGGAGCAGTTGCTTGTGAAGCTTGGGTTAAGTGTACTATGGGATCCAGCATTTGTTCCTCTGGAAGGGTACGTATTTCATTTTGCTTTTGCTCATATGTTTATTTGATTTCTTTTTCTTATTGTTTATCATTTCTTTGTAG
Source organism: Smallanthus sonchifolius (assembly GCA_023525975.1). Taxonomy (NCBI): domain Eukaryota; kingdom Viridiplantae; phylum Streptophyta; class Magnoliopsida; order Asterales; family Asteraceae; genus Smallanthus; species Smallanthus sonchifolius. Next base: position 36,209,907 of record CM042045.1, read on the forward strand.
ATATGAGTGCCTTGGATTTTCTTTTGCTTGAAGATACTTCTGATGTGGAGGAGGATAGGAGAGAGCTGGAGAAGGGTGAGACTACCGCGTTAGTTCTGAACAAGTCTGTTCGTTATGAGGGTGGTGCTTACACTGGTGTGCCAGATGTTTCTAGCACGAAACAGGGTAAGGGTAAGAAGCTTGCTTCTTCCTCTAAAGCTAAGAAAGGTAAAGCTCCTCTGCGTTCTTGCAAGAGGCTTACTCGTGCGTCTGCTACCCCACCTTCTGGACCCATTGATGTTTCAGATAATGATGATTTCCTTGCTGGTTGTACTGGGTCTATTCCTTCGACGGTGAAACTGGAACCCTTGGATGGTGAAAGTGATAGTGGTGGTTCGAGTGATAGTGGTGGTTCGAGTGATAGTGGTGGTTCGGGTGGTAGTGGTGGCAAAAAACCTGAGCTTGTGCCTGAGGAGGCTGGGAGTGTTTATGTTCCTGAATGGTCTATCAAGAACGGTGATTCTGTGAAGAGTCATTTTGTTTGCCAGGAAATGATTTATCACTTTTCCACTCCTGCCGATCGTGACGCTCTTTGTGGTGATACTGAGAAGGCATTCATTGGACGTATTCTTGTTAATGCGGCTAGGCTTCTTACCTCTCTTCCTGAAGGCATTGATCGGTTTTGCGCTAATGCCAAGAAAGCTGATCATGCCGAACAGAAGAATTGTGCCTTGAGGGAACAACTTACCAATGCTCAGAGTCACGTGTCTGCTTTATCTGCTCGTGAGAAGCAGCTTGTTCAGGATCTTGAGACTGTTCGTAAGCAGTATGATGTTGATAGTGAGAAGCTTGCTTCATTGAGGCAGAATTTGGAGGAAGAGGGAGCGAAGATGGATGCTGAGAGGGTTGCGCTTGATGCTAAGAGGTCAGTGGTTCAAGCAGAGAAAGATAGTTTGGATTTTGTTATTGTGGAATGGAAATCTTGGGTTGAGGTTCTTGCTGGGTTGAAAAGGTGGCACATTGAGCATGGGTTTCAACAGGTGGTTGCTTTTCTTCATAGTAATGAGTTCAATGCTCCCTTAAGAGATGTGTATAAGAAGCTTCTAAAGCGGGGACGCCATATGGGACTTGTTTCTGGTTACAAGAACCAGCCTTTGAAGCCAATCTCTAAGTGTAGCAACTACCATCCTGAGGCGGAGCAGGAGTCTGTTGAGGCTATTCAACAGATGGAGCAGCTAACATATCCTTACATTCATGAACTGTCCAAATATTTTGATAGGCCCTTGTCTGAGCTGCAAGTTTTGGAGCCTCGAGGCTTGAAGAAGGAAGCTGCTAAGTCCGTGCTGAAATCTCTCGGAAGCAAGCGCTCACGGGATGAAGCTGGTGGTTCTAAATCCCTTGCCTCGGGGTCCCTAGGAAGGAACGCGAGACGGAGCAAAAATAGTCGATCTGACTCGGTTTCAGAGGCGAAGAGTCAAGCTTCTGTTGGACTCCAGGCTACTGATACTCCAGACAAAGTTGTTGCTGGTTCTGCTGAGGAAAGCGTTGGTACAGGACCGAAGCCTGATGCTGCTGAAATGGAGAAGGCTGGTGAATCTTCTGTTTGATTGAAACCTCTTATTAATGTTGTTGTGATTTTGAACAATTCGTATGCTTATCTTTCTGAACATGTTATTTTGGACCCTGCGTGGTCGTTTCTGATGTAAGCCTTTGTTGGCGTAAACAATTTATTTTTTCTTGTCTTAACTTAGTGATGCCCTTTGTGGCTTGAATCTTTACGAAAAAGTCTTTTGGACCTTGTATTGCATATCTTATTTTTGTCTTGACCTTGCTGGGTTATATACCTTGTTTGTTTGCTTTCATAGTTAAGCGTTTTAAATAAGGGTTTACCTTGTTGGTTTGATTTTCTTTTGGGAATACAAGATATTTCCCTTGCTATCATTTTTATGTTTTTGTTGTGTTTTCATAATTCGAGGTTTTGTCAAGGCATGATGTTGCAGACATCATACTAGATAATTCCATGTTATTACTAACACGAAGTGTTATCCTATCTGTTCGAAGCCCTTTATATTGGTGATTTTTATTTGGGCGTGATTATAAGCTTGAATGTTTGCTTATGGAGCATTGTTGATGGGAGCTCACCCGCTTCATAGGTAAACAAAACTTAGTACCTAAGGAGTTGTATTGTTTTAGGAACTCAACCTTTATACGGGTAAGGCAAAACTTGAACCCGTTGAGCATTTTGGCCTAGGAGCTCATCCCTTTACATGGAGAGGTTTTACCCAGATCCCATGGAGTTGGTTTTTTATAGGAGCTCACCCTCGATAGGATAACAAAGATAGCAATCATACTTTAAAATGCAAATTTCATTCATTGAACTTGTTTCATACAAAAGAGTAGTCATAAAATGCCTCTTGGGCTACATTGATCACATCTTATATGAAGAAGCGTCATAGATGTTTGGCATTCCAGTGCCTTGGAAACCTTTTTCCTTCCATGCCATCAAGTTTGTACGAACCTCCTCGGTGCGCTTCTGCAATCTGGTAAGGGCCTTCCCATTTAGAGCCCAATTTTCCGTATCCTCTTGTCTGCTTGCACCGCTGTTTCGGAGTACCAGGTCTCCAACTTTGAAACTTTCGTTTTTGACTCTTTTGTTGTAGTAGGATTCCATTTTTTGCTTGTATCTGGCCTCCCTGATTCTTGCATGATCTTTGGCTTCTTCTAGGAGGTCGAGGTCTGCATTATTTCTGCATTGTCTTGATGCTGATCTTGATTGTTGACTCGATGTGTGGCTACCCCTATTTCGGCAGGAATCACTGCTTCTGAGCCGAAGACAAGACTGTATGGGGTGCGGCCGTGGCTTGTTTTCTCCGTTGTCCTTATAGCCTACAGGACTCTTGGTAACTCTTCCAGCCAATCCTTACCGTGTCGTCCAAGCCTTGTTTTTATCCCGGATACAATGCTCTGGTTCATTCGTTCAACTTGGCCATTGGACTGAGGAGCGACGGAGCTAAAGATTTGCTTTATGTGTAGCCCCATTTATAAAACGGCCATGATGAAGTAACGGTCACTAGGTCTTGCTTCGGGCTTGCTTTAATTGGTGCATGCAGCTGGAAGCCTTCACACTTGTGTATTTCTTCTGAAGCATCCATATGCATCGTTGGCCAGTAGTATCCCAAGTTCATCAGCTTTGTGACCACTGATCTAGGACCAGAGTGAGTTCCACATATTCCCTCGTGTAATTCTCTGATTAAGTAGTTGCTTTGATCTGGCCTGACACAACGAAGGAGCGGTGATAAATAGGACTTATTGTAAAGATAGCCATCTTCGATCACGTATTGCTTAGCTTTTATCTGCAACCTTACTGCTTCTGCTTCATCATCTGGAAGCTTTCCCTCTTTTGGGAAGTCTATGACCGGATTCATCCAATTCTTTTCCTCTTTAGTTATGACATCGTTTATTTCTTCTTCACAGATGGATGGAGCTTTGAGTTCTTCCACTAGGACTTTCTTGGTTAGGTGTGCAAAGGTAAGTGAGGGCAGCTTGCTGAGGGCATCAACCTTCTTGTTTTCTTAGATCGTGGCACTTGCTTCACATTGCAAGTCTCAAAACCTTGCATTAACTCTTGTGCTTTAGCTTTGTATTTCTTCATGCTCTCTTCTTTTGCCAGGTACTGGTTATTGACCTAGCTGGCTATTAGCAGTGAGTCGATGAACACTTGTATATTTGACACCTTCATCTCTTTATCTATCCTTAGGCCTGCAAGCAGTTCTTCATAGTCAGTTTCATTATTGGTGCTTGGGAAGTCTAAACGAAGGGCGTATGTGAATTCTTTTCCTTTAGGGTCTAATAGTACCAGACCAGCTCTGGAGCCTTCTATGCTAGAAACTCCGTCGATAAATAGCTTCCATGTGTTAGGAGGGTGCTCTTGCTGTTCATCATTCTTTGCTATCTTTGCTTCTTCTTTTTGTTCTTCTGGTACTTCGGCAAGGAAATCAGCTAGGACTTGAGCTTTGATTGTTGTTCTAGGTACATACTCTATCTTGTGTTCCCCAAGCTCGATGGCCCATTTTGCTAAACGGCCAGATGTTTTAGGTCTTTCGAGCATTGTTCTGATAGGTTGATCGGTGACAACCCTTATTGGGTGTGCTTGAAAGTATCTCCGTAATCTTCTTGCAGTGTGTACGAGGGAGAGAGTCAATTTCTCCATTGCATGGTAGTTTACCTCAGCTTCTTTCAGTGATCTGCTAATGAAATATACCGGCATCTACACATGGTTTCTTTCTATGAGCAGCACAACACTTACAGCATCATTACATGCTAATAGATAAACAAAGATTAGTTCTCCGGCCTCAGGTGATACCATTATAGGTAGTGAAGCTAGGTTTTCTTTCAGCTTCTGGAAGGCAGTCTCAGCTTTTCCTGTCCACCTGAAATCTTTCTTGTCTAAGCATCCCTTCAGCGTTTGGAAGAAGGGTAGCAATTTTTCTGCTGATTTTGATAGGAACCGCGTAAGGGCAGCAATCTTTTCGTTCAGGCTTTGCATATCTTTCTTTATTCTTGGAGACCTCATCTCCATGAATGCTTCTCTTTCCTACGATATGGCCCAGGAACTTGCCCCTCTTCGAAGCCGAATGAGCACTTTCCTGGGTTGAGCTTCATGCTGATGCTTCGAAGGTTATCGAATGTTTCGCTGATGTCTCTTATCATTCCTTCTTCATTCGTTCTCTTGATCACTAGATCATCAACATAGGCTTCCATGTTCCTTCCTATCTGATTGGCAAATGTCTTGTCGATCACCCTTTTATAGGTAGCTCCTGCGTTCTTGAGGCCGAAGGGTATCTTCTTGTAACAAAAGATCCCCTTGTCTGTATGAAAGGCCGTTTTTTCTTCATCTTCCTCCTTCATGTGTATTTGATGATAACCTTTGTAGGCATCTAGGAAGCATTTGTATTTGAAACCTGTCAAAGAATCAACCTTCAAGTCTATTTCTGGCAAAGGATAACAATCCTTCGGATATGCCTGATTTAGATCTTTGAAGTCTACACACATACGCCAGGAGCCATCTGATTTTTTGATCAGAACTGAGTTTGCCACCCATGATTGGCATTGCACTTCCCTTAGAATTCCTGCTTCTACCAGTTTGTCCACCTCCATACATGCAGCTTGGCTTCCGTCGGGAGCCAAACTTCTTTTCTTCGGTATTATGGGCTTTATACCAGGTGCTATGTTGAGGGAGTGTTCAGCTACATCCCCTGGTACTCCCACCATGTCGGCTGGACACCAAGCGAACACGTCCTTGCTTTCCCTCAGTAGATCCTTTAGTTTTCTTATTGCATTGGGTGAGAGGTCATTTCTTATCTTCACTTTCTGATCCGGGTACGAAGGATGTATGCTTAACTCCAAGATTTTCTCTTGCTTCTGCTCCTCATCCTCTTCTGCTGCAACGATGAGTAGGGCTTCCTTCTTTATCCTGATTGTTGCTATCCTTCAATCAGTGGGGAACTTCATTAGACCGTGCGTAGTGGAAACTACGGCTCCAAAGGTGCTTATACCCGACCTTCCAATGATTATGTTATACCATGACGGGGCCCGGACCACGAGAAAACATAAGAAGCTCCGTTCGAGAGAGTGGTCCATCCCTGAGACAAACTGTCAGCTTTATCTGGCCCAGCGGGAGCACTCTTTCTATCGAGAACCCTATGAGTGGAGTGTCTGCTTCTTCCAATCTTGCCTTAACTTCCTATTTTAGCTGTAAGAAGCATCTTTCGTACATGATTTCGGAAGCGGCTCCGCAATCCATGAATATTCTGTCAATGAATGTCCCTTCTATTTCAGCTTCCACAATTATTGGAGTAAAGATCAGCTCTGCTTCCTCCATTGGGGGGAAGCATATGTATTGCTTGTTCCAAGATTGTCTCTAGGATCTTTTTTGTGTATCGCTTATAGTGAGGTGTATCATGTTCGTCTCCTTACCATTTCCTTTTCCCTTCGGATCTTTTTTCTTTTTAATATCCTTTACCAAATGAGCGAGCTCTCCGGATTTCACTGCTTCTTCTATCCGCTTCTTTAGCTGGTAGTAGTCATTGGTGGGATGACCTCTGTCGTCATGGAATTCACAATACTTTCTCGAGCTTCTAGCTTCGGAAGATCTTGCAAGGGGACGCAGAGGTCTGAAGTAAGCTTCTTCAGTTGCCATTATCTCTTCTGGTATCTTAGTCAAAGCCGTGAAGGCAATGTACTTTTCTTTTTCCGGTGTGCTCTTGTGGTACGGAGGATGGTAGCGGTCGTCTGCTTTTCTCGAATCACGATGGCGGTTCGACCTTGTCTCCACGAAGGAATGAAACTTCGGCTTCGAGCCCGAAGAGTGGTGACTTTTCCAAGGGTCTCGCCTAGTGGATTACAAATTTTGCAGTGCTTCTTTTCCCCTTAGGTATGCTTCTGCTCGTTCAAGAGCTTCATCCATGGTTTGAGGGATGTTCTTGTTCAAATATTCAATGACCTGTTTCGGTCGTACTGCGTTCATAAAGCCAGATACTCTCATCTTTTCTGTTGCCCCTGCGTAGGACAGTCCTTCTTTCTTGTATCTGTCTATGAAACTTCGGAGACCTTCATCTTCCTTTTTCTTGATCTGATACAGCACAGCAGCGTCCTTCGTGTACTTCTTCAGCTGGGTGAACTTAGCAAGGAACCTTTGGCTGAGGTCGTCGAAAGAATCAATGCTTCTTTCAGGAAGGCTGCTGAACCATAGGCGTGCAGATCCAATGGGTGTTTGCATGAACATGTGGCAACACTCGGCATTCGTCCATCTTTCAACGCCTGCTGCACTAGAGAATACCTGCAGATGGTCTTCGGAGTCATCAGTCCCATTATACGTTTTAATGTTTGTCGGCATCTTTATCTTTGTCGAAAAATCAAAGTTGGCTATTCTTTCAGAGAAACACGACAATGAAGTAGACCGGTATGGTCAAAAGACTTCATTTGTCTCCGCCCCAGTGGCAGTGGGAGCTTCCTGCATCTCCCTTCCGATGCCACTGGGCCGTTCATCATTAGAGCCATGTTTTTTCGAAGATGACCCTCACCTTCTACGGGCTGAACCTCAGGCATGCCGCTGGCTGAGTGTTGCCAGGGGTAAGCGGTTTGCCAGGGGTTAATGTATTGAGCCATCATGTATGCAGCAAGCTGGGGATGTACCATGTGTGGGTATGTGAACCCAGGGTGTTAAGTTATGGGAATAGGGCAGCATACATTCATCGGGGCTGGCATTCCCATACTTCGTGCTAGTGGCAAAGACGCTATAGCTTGGCTCATCTGTAGTGACATAGGAGAATACATCATAGGCTGTGTGAGTTGCATCAGCTGCTCAACCGTGTACTCTGGTGTTTCATGCATCAAGGGAGTCTGGTTTAGAGGAGAAGGATTCTCTCTCTAGACACTAGGTCCCGCTTCTGCTGTGGGAACCCTGTTCTGGTTCGGACCGGAGGTGACAGCTGCTTCCTCATCGACAGCATTGATCCCAAAAGGAGGAGATGGAAGAGGTGAGAATGTCACCTCAGGTTCGTCTTCATACGCCAATCGAACCTTGACACTTTGGCACGCTCTTCTTGTACGTAGCTATTCATCAGATCCCTCAGCCGAAGGAAGTTCTTCTGTACCCCTTCGGGCTTAACGTCCATCCTTTCCATAGACAACAAGGTGTCTGTCCGAGGGGACGCACTTGCTATTTTGAAAAGAGAAGGAGTCTGAAACGTAGAGTTGTTCTGCAACAGTTCGACAGGAGGTCCGTCCGCTGTAGGAGAGTTTCTTCCTGGTTCTTCTCGCGACGTCTGGCTAGAAGCAGATCGTAAGTGATAGGGAGGTGGAGTTGCGTTCACCCCTAGAGAAACGTCATCACCTGACATCAAGAACACTTAGGAACAGAAGGATCGGAACTACGAGTGAAGCTCTGTTCTAAGTAGCGCCGCCCCACGGTGGGCGCCAACTTGTTGCTACAACGAATATGCTAGGGGTACTCGCTGCTTCAACAAATACAAGTCAGAGTGAGGGTCTTGACGTTCTCGCTTGAATCAGTTGCTTGAGGTACCTGCTAAGAACAAATCACCGTTAGTCTCACCGCAGGAGGGGGCCTCCTTCGATCAGCTTCCGACGTTAGAATAAGATAACGGTTCTTTGGGAGTGATAAGGATCTTTGGAGCGAGAATGATGAGTGTAAAAGTGTAAGAGTGAGTAGTGAGAATGGACTTGGGATTTGGAGAGCCCAAGTCCTTCTCTTATACCTGAGGTTGTTCCGGCTTTATGCTATGTGCGGGGTATCCCCTTTTCTTTCCCATCCCTGCAGCAAGGCCCGTTCCTTTTGGTGTAAATAGCCAAAGTCCTCATTAGGGACAAAAGTCTCTCTTTTCAAGGCCATTAAGACACGTTGTCTTATAGCCTTGACTTCCTGGAGATTCCAAACGGGTCGCTATCACTTATGCCACGTCACCTCGTTGCTTGGGAGACGTGGCTTATTGGTTCTGCTTAGTACGTGTGCTTCATTGATGAAGCTGAGCTTCGTGATCGTATCCACGTCATCAGCCATCAAACCCTTGGTACCGAGCTTGGAATTTCAACTGGATGGAGAGCTTTGGATGATTTATATAATGTATGTTTACTTGTTCTTTGTAGACCTAAAAACTTTTTTTCCATTTTTTTTATTTTATAAAAATAAAAGTGTCATTAATGATTTTTTTTTATTATTTCAACAATAATCACATTTTTTAAATAAAAGAAATTAGGATGTTTTAGGCTTCTTTTCTCGAACAGAGGTTTTATGCATTATATACACTTTGAGCAACTTTCTTTCCTTTTAAGCAAGTTTTTTATTTTACCCATCAAAGATAAACACCAATTCAGAAGTAGATATTGCCACCTCTAAATAAGTATGCGTGATTGTTTGCTTAATTACATTACATTACATGTCAATTATCTTGTAATGATGATGTGGTCTGCGCACAGATTGTTCCAGGAGAGTTGACGATAGTCACTGGAGTACCCAATTCAGGAAAGAGCGAGTGGATTGATGCATTGTTATGTAATCTTAATCGAAGTGCTGGCTGGAAGTTTGCGCTCTGCTCTATGGAGAACAATGTATGCTTGTTCTTGAAGTACACATTTTCATTATTTTTGTTTTATTTTTACTTTATGATATATTCATTTTATATAGTAATTACATGCATGCCTGAATATAATAAAAATTATTGTTGAAGTTATACATGTAGATTACTGATAAGTGGCGGTTTTATGTTTGTCAACCTTTACGTTCGAGAGCACGCAAGGAAGCTTCTAGAAAAGCACTTGCAGAAGCCATTTTTTGACGTGAGGTTAGTTTCGACTGCTGTATGATCGAAGGAGTCTTGAGTTCCTCTTAATATATATTATTTTTAAAAAAAAGTCTAAGAAACCTAATATATTTGTATCCCAGGTATGGGAGAAGTGTTGAAAGAATGAGTTTAGAGGAATTGGAGGTAGGAAAGCAATGGTTGAGTGATACTTTTCATCTCATACGGTGAGTTCCACTGTCATTAGACGACGAAGTTCTTTTTTTTTTCTTTATTTCTTATTTTGCTAAAAGTTGACCGTGAACTAGTTAAAATCAACAAAGTGTATATTTCATGCGTAAAACCTGCAAATTCAGTTTATTAAAAAGCTTAGAATATAGTTGTAATAGTATATTCTTTTAATCATATTTAACACATTAGTTATAAAAAATATGACAAAGTATATGCGTGTCAATAACTGACCGGGACTATACTAGAAGATGAACCATTTTGAACTAACCCTGTTTTGACCCGTTTTTCACACATCCTGCCATTATTGTCATCTCTATCATTTGAGTATGATTTATGCAGCATAAAAGTTGGGAAGGAATTTTTTAACTGAATTCATGATGCATGTGATGCTATTTCACATTCATCAATCATCGCTTATCTTTATCCTCATCATTCATTTATGTACAACAGGACCGAGAGAGAGTATGTAAGTCACATGTTGACCAGCCTCAAGCGATTTGCCCAACACCATTCATGACATGTTTGGTTTGTGACACACTCTAGACAGGTTAGCATCATGGTGAATCTTCATTCCACATTAAATGGTGGCACTTTCGACCCAATCATGTATAAACGGGGAGTGGTTCCACATTTTCACACCCCTCTAAATCAGCGTCACATCAGCTTTTTCACATTCTCCACATTAGAGAAAAATGGTTCCACATTTTCACACTGTCACATCATTTTCTTTTTGATTAAATATTAATATAATAATTTAAAAAAAAATTACATTTAAAAAAACGGTTAAGAAAAAAACTTCAAAGTTTAATATTATAATAATAAAATTTAATATGGATAAAGGAAAAATACATTATATAATAAATCAATTGTCATAAATAATACAATAGTACAAAAATAGTACAAAATTAAGAAGAAGAAGGTATATATAATAATATTTTCTTCCTATGTATATCTAAGATCATCTTTTTCATCTTGAATCTCAGATAACCATTGTTACACCTAAAGAAAAAGAAAAAAGGTCAAAACTTTATCATAGAAAAAGAAAAAGGTCAAAAGCTCTTTCCTCCTCAACCAGACAGATCCACGCTCATGGAGAAATCCACGGAACCACTTCCACGCCATGGACCACGCCAGGCGGGCGTGGTGTTCCACGCCACCCACGCCGCCACATCACCTTCAACGGCTCTTTCACGGGACCACTCCCCTCAGCCTAGGAGGGTCAAATGGGTAAATTACAGAAAATTAGATAAAATGGAAACGGGTTTAACCGGTCAAAAGTCACTCATAGCATATGTACAATGCATAAAACCTTCTAAATTGTTTTATGTCATCTAGACTATCATTGTAATACCACTGATGCTTTAGTTATTTATATTACTTGAGAAACGAAAAGAACGTGGTTATGAGACGGTCAGATCAACCTAACTCATTTTAATTTGTTACACAACCTGCCCAACCCGTCATCTTTGCTCTAACTTTCAAAATCTGCTCAACAGTTGCAGCAATGGAATGGAGGACCTCCTAATCTATATGACATTAGTGGAAGCGCACACTTCATAAACAAATGTGATAATGGAATTGTTATTCATCGAAATAGAGATCCTAAGGCAGGTGCTTTGGACCTAGTGCAGGTGCTATGCTTCTCATAAATTAAGCATTTGTTAGCTTTTTTTACAAAATTTTGATAATTTAAAGCAATTATTACATAACAGAATGACCAGAATCAGGATTTATTGATCTATTTTTTTAAATATTTATCTAGCTATGCGTGCGGAAGGTACGGAATAAAGTCTCCAGAACAATAGGTGATGCGTCCTTGCAATATAATCGGTATGTTGCTTCTAATTTTCTTACTTTTTTACTACATCCGAGTTGTTACCAGCTTGATGGTTTACTCTTGCCTAGTTCTTTGGATTATGCAACAGAGATGCTAATATTCTATTTATTGAAACAGCAGATTAAATTATTTTTCTTAGGAAATGATGGTCATCTTGTTTATTATTTTAACATGATTATGTTAAAATTACAAGATTTACGTGCATTTAAAGAGAAATTCACGAAAATAATCATCTTTCTTGGATGTGGTATACCTATATAGCCATATCAGAAGCAAATCACTCATTTAGCCTTGAGATACGTGACTAATAGTCATGTGTCTTATTTTACCCGCATATCATACCCTTTTCCACCATTAATGACTTAAAAACTAGTGTGATATGCACACCATATTGGGGGTGTGTATATATACATACATACATACATATATATATATCTATATCTATATATATATATTATTTGCGTATTTAATAAAAATATATAGGGCTTAGAAAATGAAGTTCTTCACACATAACCATAAAAGTATTATACGTGATCAAAGATTCACCTATCTCATGCATATATGCGTTCTCACATGACCATAAGCTTAGTGAAAGGGTATTTTCGTGGTTCTCAAAATTTTAGGTTTTATATTAATATACATATTCATTTTTCTAGTGGAAAAAAGCAACTAATCTTGAATTTAATTCACTTACAAAATCAAGAATATATATACATACTTTTTGTAATTTTCTTTGAATAGCAATAGGTTTTGAATTTAGTTTGTTGCCGGGAATATAAAATGGATTTTGCTGGTGTAGAATTACTGGTGAATATATGGACATCAACTAGCCAAAGGACTGAAGCTGAAGGGGTTCTCTTTCCATTTTTCTTTTTTGTGTATTATTTCAACATTGTAAGTATAGTAATGTGATGATCATCATCTGCAAATTTGAAGAAATTGATATATAAAAGTTTTCACCTCTTTAGGGTATAGCTGGTGATTCATTGTGGGTTTGGTTTTCGATATTTATTGATATTAGGATTTTGGTTTTTGTTGAATTCTATAGGTTGATTCAAAAGTGTTGGGCTAATCCTTGTTTAATCCAAATGATAGTCCAAACTGGGCCAAAAGCCCAATCAAAGGATTGTGTGATAAACGTAAATGAAGTCGGTGCCCCATAATCAGAATTATAGACGTTTTGTTATTTGAATTACTTGTTGAGATAGAATAGGAAACTTAGTTTACAAGTTATGAGATTAGTTTAAATAGTATTCTTGAGTCATGTAATTTTATGAGAGAGTTTTTGAGTTTTATTAATAAAGGAAAAGCCGTCGTTGGGAGAGTCCCCCAACAAAATTCTCGTGTTCGTGTTCGTGTTCATGTTCGCATAATACCGATTGTTTTCCAACAATTGGTATCAGAGCTTAGGTTCTAATCTAAGACTCTCGTATCAAGACGTGGGGTGTGTAACTACGTCCTGTATGCAATCGGAAGAAAAGAACAACATATTGGTTTTCTAAGAATTGGAGATCGGCTCCCCTATTGTGGAACAAGGAGGAAGAGCCCCTCTACTATTTACTCTCTACTCTAACTACGAAATAAGCTCTCTCTGGTGTGTTCTTGAGGTATGGAGAGATGTTCCAAATGAAGAAGTCAAGCCCTCTATTTATAGGCCTCAAAATGAGCAACGCACGGTCGTGCATTGGATTGCACAGGCGTGTAAACACCTCAGGAATTAAACAGGGTACGAGGGAGAGTGTACTGAGTCCTTTGGAGCAAGAGAGGGATGCACGGCCGTGCATGGCAAGGCACGACCGTGCCTTGCCTTGCCTTTCCTGCTCCCTGTTTCGTCTTTTAGCTGCTTGTTGACTTTCTGTTAACCAGTTTTGACTTCTTGGGGTCAATGCTCGGGAATAAACCTTCTAAAAGCTTGAGTTCTTGGTGTTTTTTTATAGGACTTAGATTGATAATGTTAGGTTGACTAATTCAGTGGTATGACTACTACAAACTTGTGACTCGGGTCACCGCTAGAGCCTCGTCCTCACTACATTTGATTCACGAATTATAATCTTTAAATTAAAATAGTAGTGCCTCCCGTTAGGGACAAAAGTTACCCTTAACCCATCGAATGGTCATCTCCAGGTTGGTTTAAAACATCAGACTTAAAATGCTTTATATTAAAATTAAATAGGTGATTATATTTTGCTTATCGGGAGGCGGTGTAACAAAAGTTACCCTTAACCCATCGAATGGTCATCTCCAGGTTGACTTTCTGTTGACCAATTTTGACTTCTTGGGGGTAAATACTCGAAAATGAACCTTCTAGAAGCTTGAATTCTTGGTGTTTTTGATAGGATTTAGCTTGATTTATATTTTTAACACCGAATAACATGTAATTACAAAATATAAACGTTTTAAGCATCTAATGCAAGGTTATTATTCAATTAGTACCATAATATGGAGATTATTATACATGTAAAATATGTATAAATGATGACATATTAATGGTTAAGAGGGCTTCTTACTGAGCTAACGGGATATGAAGAAAAGGTGGTGGAACTTCGAGTAGACAACAAATCGGCGATAGCTCTTATGAAAAATCATGTCTTTCATGGCCGTAGTAAACACATAAATACGCGTTTCCATTTTATACGAGAATGTATCAAGAGAAGGGAAGTTCACGTGGAGCACGTGAGTGGTGAACAACAAAAGGCGGACATATTAACAAAAGCGTTACCTCGTGTTAAATTTGAAGAGATGAGAAAATTGCTTAGACTGAAAGACTTAGAAGGATCAAACAAAGCTTAAGGGGAGAATGTTGGGCTAATCCTTGTTTAATCCAAAGGATAGTCCAAACTGGGCCAAGAGCCCAATCGGAGGATTGTGTGATAAACGTAAATGAAGTCGGTGCCCCACAAACAGAATTATAGATGTTTTGTTTTTTATTTACTTGTTGAGATAGAATAGGAAACTTAGCTTACAAGTAATGCGATTAGTTTAAATAGTATTCTTTAGTCCTGTAACTTTATGAGAGAGTTTTTGAGTTTTACTAATAAAGAAAAAGTTGTCGTTGGGAGAGTCCCCCAACAAAGTTCTCGTGTTCATGTTCGTGTTCGCATAATACCGATTGTTTTCCAAGAAGAAGAACCCAATATTCTTGTTTTATTAAAATTCATTAGAATGGTAAAGGATCAAAGATGTGCCATTTTAAGTTAATATCTTTAAAACCTTAATCTAATGTATTAAAAATCTTTGTTGCTTTGGCGATATCAACTTCATGTAGTAAAGCCCATATATTGATTTAAAGGTTGGTAAATTAACACATGTTTGTCATTTTAACTTTGAAAAATAAACCGTGTAATATGTGTTTAAATCCTTTCGATGCTTGATGACACATGCGGTTGATGTGTGGACTTAGCTTACTCGTTGAACAACCCTACTAAGCAACTCTTAACATGTATCGATGCTCGATGACACATGCGGTTTCTTCTTTTCCTCTAGTTACATTATTCAAGCTTTTTTATTTATTTTTCTTTTGGTAATTTAGTTGAGTATGGATTTTCCATATAAAGGATAAGAAGTTGAAGAGATTTGTCGAGACTTCTATTTTTTTAGGGTAACTTTGCAGAATAGTAACTAAGTTTCAAAAATGTTCCAATTAGGTCACTCAATACACATTTTAAATGGTTTACACCCTCGAGTATACTATGGTGAGTGACCTAATTGGAACACTTTTGAAAATTCGTTACTATTGTGTATTGAGTGACCTAATTCGTTACTATTGTTGAGGGTGTAATAAGTAAGCACATGATCCGATTACGTGGGTCATGGGCGGTAGTTGTTACCTTTGGGAGATATTATTTGGAACTTTCAAGATATATGACAATGTAGTTCTACCAAACATCAATTGAAGGGCATTGATAATAATGGGGTCTCCTTATGTTCTGCAGAACTAATGCATTCTATGCTGCAACAAGGTCTCTACAACACACATGTTCAGCTTACAACTACACCCTGGTGGAGATCACTTTCAACACAAAACTACACATGCATTCTATATTTGAAGTATTTTATATTTCAGTTGTTGAAAAAAAAATAATGTGTATTTTTCTTTATATTCAAATAGATTTGTTTGTTGTTTTCTTTTACTATATATCATATATATCAGAAAGATTTCTTTTCTTGTAGATTACATAATTATTTTTTCTTACTATATTACTTTTTCTTCTATGTTAGTGAATTATTTTTTTCTTTTATATTAGTGTAAAAGGGTTTTTCTTTTATTAATAACGACCTTTTTAATGAGATATTTGAATTATTTTTTCTTACTATATTAAGTTGTCACACCCCAACCGACGGCGGAATACGTCGGGGCGGGATATGTAGACTGTTCAAAAGCTCAAGGTTTACTAAAGTTTAAATAATTAAACAACCAATTTCATATCACAAATAAACATAAATCCAACAATACAAGGAAAATAGAAATACATAAATAGTCTCTTTCAATTAAATTCTAGGTCATCGGTCCTAAGTGAAGCATCTTGTACTTATTCTCATGCATTAGTACCTGAAACATGATGAAAAACAAGGTCAACTAAAAAGTTGGTGAGCATACATATGTTTTGACACACAACCAAGTTTAAAGTGTTTTATACAATTCATACGATACACGTGCATAAGGCATTTATGGAGAATCTATAGTTAAACTAAGTGTGTACAATCAAACCTTGTGACTGAGGCATAACACGCAGGTTACCCTAATGTAAAGTCGGTAACAAACACCCTAACCGGGTGGGTTTGTCAGACACAATAGATCTATCAATGTTAACCGTTGGCTTGTACGGAGTTAATGATTGTACTAATGTCATGTATATATAGTCTTAACTCATAGCATTCAAGCATAAAGCACATAACACATAATATCATATTATTGAATTGTAATTAAGTCTATGCAAAAAAATATTCAAAAAGTAAATCACGTTTCACCCCAAAATATGTAAAATGTAAAAGGGGGCTATGTAAACTCACATGAATCAGGGGTGTAGCTAGCACGCGAGTCTAGGTGGTAAAACGATCCTTGTAACTCACCACGTTAACCTAGTGTATAATGTATATTGAGTTAATAGTGTGTACAAAAGTCTATGTCTAAGTCTAGGGTTCAACGAGTTTTGATATGTGGTTTGTACAAAGAGGTTTGTGTTATTCCATGTAAAGGCATAGTATGCTTGTATAAGAATTTAATGTGTATAATGAGTTCAAGGTATATATGTATGAACTTAATAGTCATTGACTTAGGGTTAGGATTTAAATAAGTTTTAAATAAATAAATAATTTTATTTATTTATTTGTGAAAAATACGTTAAAATATATAAAACGTAAATATATGTTTAGAAAAAAAGAAATTCTATTTATGTGGATAGTGATTGATTTAAATAGATAAAATAACCAAATAATTTCATTTATTTAAATAAATCGAATAAATAAATAATTTTTATTTATTTATTTGTGAAAAGTATGTTAAAATTTATAGAATATAAATATATGTTTAGAAAAGGAAAAGAAAACCTTTTTATTTGTGTATTATAATAAATAAATTTTTATTTATTTATTATCTCTAAAATAAATACTAGTTTGCTTTAAATGAGTTAATATTTTATAAACTTTTATAAAATTTATTGCTTTTATTTAGAAATTAATTTTAGATATTTAAAGTTTTTGTTTTAAAAGTTTAATGTGTAAATTTAACAATTTAATTTGGATTAAATCTGAATTTATATTGGAATTTATAAATTCTGGTTTTATTTTGTTATAAATATCTTAAGGTTTATAAAAATATTTTTTTTTACAAAATTTTTGAAGCTTTAAACTGGTTCTAAAAATTTAAACAGACCACCCGGCTCGAACCCGTGTGGCTTCTGTACAAGGCAACCGTCCCAACAACTGGACTAGGGGACTAACCTGTGTTATGGACTGGATTGATTTGTATATAACCAATTCGGTTCAAGGGGCCGGGTCTGGCTTTGAGTCACGCGCAAAAAGTTCTGGTCTGCGTGGGTTTCGAACCCAGACCACCTAGTCTGATGGTGCCGTGACCTAACCAGTCAGACTAGGTGGGTTCGCTGTTTAACTAGAAACCCGAAAATTTAAATACGAAAAATACGCTGTATCAAATCCCCAAATCAGAATTTCATTCGTAAGAACACGAACCCTAATTCAATTCGTGTTTGATAGGTTCTGTTCTTACAATTGGATATGGGGCTTTTGATAAGGACTCAAACACGAGTCGAATGGTACCAAGACTTACGGGTTTGGATTGGGCACGAATGCAGGCAGCTACCCTCTCAGTCTCGTCATTCTTGATGCTTGCTTTGGTTCTAGACGCGGAATGAGATACGATTAGCGGTTTAGAAAGTTTGTAATGGACTAGGCGAAGGTGTAGGTATGATTTAATTCGTTAAATTTTATCTTAATTGCTTGATTTGATCCGGATTTGACGACGACAGCTAGCGGGGATTTAGGATGAATCGAGTCGCGTTTTGGTCTGAATACATAAGGGAATAGACTGAGCGTGATTTACGGCCCTGATATGCGTTTAATTTTGTGATTTGGGGATTGAATTTGACACGGTTTGACCCTAGATAGTCAACCTATTTCAAATTCGAAATTTGGCCTTTCAAAGGATTAAATTGGAACGTTAGTATGTTTTGAAACTGATTGGTATTCGTTAAGGAACTCATGAAAAGTCCATGACAGTTGGGATCAATTGGTATTAGTTTGGATTTCAAAGGATTGGGATTGTTTGACTTTTAAAGTCAAACTTGAGGTTCAAAATAGAAAATTTCAATTTCAAGGGTTCCAAATCAATGTATATATTTGTATTTGTAAATGTGTGTATTTAAATAAAAATGTGAAGTCATGGTTTTAAAACTCGTATGTTTTACCCTTAGTTATAACCGAATGCTTGCATATACATATATGTTTAAATTTAGATACATGTGTTATAAAATAAAGAAATCATGTGTAAATGTAAGGTTTGGTAAATTTGAATTTTATGTATACTAAGTAATAATCACTGTGACATATTATGTTTGAACATGCATAAGACTTCAAATGTTTATATAATAACATGAGTACAGAAGGTTTATGGCCTGAAAATCCTAGATGTTACACAAGTGCGCAAGGCCAGTTCCTAAGTGCGCAAGTTGTGCTGATTTTCTAATTTTTTACTAAGTGTTTCACCATGGCAAACCTTCAGAATCATGGTAGCCTGTTCAATTATGACAACGAGATTGGGACTTCTCTGAAACCACCAAGGCTGCTTATTATTAATGATTATTCAAATTGGAAAGCACGGTTTGAGGATTACATATCATATACTGATTCCACCCTATGGATACCTATCCTTGACGAATACAAGCATCCAACATATCCGATTCTTGAAGAAAATGTTCCCAAACCTATATCTAAGCTGGATGAAGAGGATAAGAAGGCTTATGATAGAGAAAAGAAGGCACATGGTTCTATAACTATGGCTTTGAGTAGAGACTTATTTCACAGCTTTAGAGGATACGATTCTGCTAAAGTTCTTTGGAAGGCATTGCAAAAGAGGTTTGAGGGAAACAGTGATGTCAAGAAAAGCAAGAGAGAGCTTTTGAGGAAGCAGTATGAGTGCTTCAGGTACTTGGAGAATGAGTCTATTGAGGAACTTATTTCTAGATTCTATCACCTTCAGACTTAGTTGAAGTCTTATGAACTCAAGTATCCTGATGATGAATTGGTTGAAAAGTTTCTAGATGCCCTGCCACCAAAGTTTGACATGTATACTACCCTACTGAGAGAATCCTAAGTTCTATGAGATGACTATTGAGGAAGCAATAGGTAAGGTTCGGGCACATGACATGAACCTGAGGAAGAAAGAAAGTTCTGGAAAACCTCAAATTCAAGATCCCTCTATGTACTATGGGGTAAATTCTACTGCAAAGTCATCTGGTACTGGAATTGCCTAATTCCTTGGGACTCCTCAGGAAGAAGAGAATACAAATGGTAGTGGTAATCACACTTGCTTTACAGCATCAAGATCTATCCAACACCATCAATCTTCCAAAAGAAACACTACATCTACCTCTTCAGCTAACCAGACTGCCATAGCCAAGATTGGTTAAGATCATGTGGCACTGTTCTCCTCGTGCATGCTTGCCTATGAGAACTTTATTGGTGGTAAGCTGACGTATCCTGAGACTATTGAAGAGGATTTCAATCAGGTAAATCCAGACGACATGGAGGACATTGATATTCAGTGGAATATGGTCATGATCTTGAGAAGAGCTAAGCGTTTCTTGAACAGAACTGGTAGGAAGTTCATTGGTGGGCATTCAAATGCCAAGGTGGGATTTGATAAATCCAAGGCTAAGTGCTACAAATGTAATAACTTTGGACATTTCGTAAGGGAATGTCAAAAGGAAAAAGCACCAGCTTCAGGTTTCACCAGACCTAGCCAGGGAAACAACAAGGAAATAACCAAGGGTATAACAATCAGAACAACCACAATCAGAGTCAAGGTGGAATGTCCAGTGTCTTAGTGGTTCAATAGGACGATAGCTTTGATTGGGGTGTTCATCTAGAAGATGGCATACTTGCACAGACTCAAATGGGTTTGATGGTAGAGATTGTTGAAATGATGGAAGCTGAAGAAAGGGAAGCATCTGATGCTGACCAAAGAGAATCTACATCAGCATTTGCCCTCATGGCTGTTGGAGATGTAACATTCATAAAACTTTCGTGCCAATAATATAAAATATATAAGTTAAATGACAAAAAGTATAAATATAGAAAAGATCAAGGACTAAAAAATGAAAAATTCTGAATTTTCATCGGTAGCGGATCGCTACCATATGCATAACAGTCCGCTACGTAGTCCCAAAGGCAATGATGAGAGAATGACACGTGTCCGGATGACTCATTAGGGTTTCTAACGCGTGTCACATGTAGCGGACCGCTACCAGATTCATGTCGGTCCGCTACGGCTACCTGAGTTGGGTAGCGGACTGCTACCTTGTAGCTTAACGATCCGCTAGCCGCAATTTGTGCCGCAACTCAGGAACCGACACGTCTGATACTGACTATATAGGGTTAAGGCGATAGCGGACCGCTACCCGCTACCATAACGGGCCGCTACGGACCCTAAAATCAGCCTATAAGTAGAATTCGATTTTCGTTCAAATTCAAGACATCACAGAGAGATTTCAAGAGCAATTTCCACTAATTCCACTTTCCGGAAACCATTTCCGCTCATACGTTTAAGTTCATGAGGTGTCGGTTATCTTAGGAGAAAGCCGAGAAGCCAGGAAACGCTCTTTCGGAGAAACCGAGCTAGACGATCTCAGAAGAGACGCTGCCTACTAGGACTCCTACCCTAGAAGCTCGTGAAGCCAGAGACTCTGTCAAGGTGATTGCTTGTATTTTTATAAAATGATTTCAAAACTGAAAATGGTTTTGATTATTATCTGACTTGAATGAATTTATATAACCATTCGTTGCATAAGGTGATTTACTATATAGCAGTTAGCCTATAGAGTCACGTATGCATACACGTGTTACAGATGAGACGCTGTAACAGGGATAGAGATTGAAACCTTGGTTGTTGTGAATGATCCGTCACTTGAGGTGAGAAGCAGAATATTGAATAGACGTAAAAATATATCAAAGGTCCCTGGTGTGGCTAGTGGTTAGAAAGTTGACTTTGTAAATTGACCGGAAACTATGGGCAAAGTGTTTTATTTATTCAAGCTTGTCAGATTATGATTTTAAATATACTTGTATTCACCAGTTTATATTGATCAAATATTTTTAAACGTTTTACAGGTAACTGTTATGGGTCAATTTCACCTCTGGGATACCGGATCTTCAGATAAGTATCGGAATTCCTGATCCTTATTACATTTCAGTATCTTGATTAAATGACCATTGTAATAATCAATATTACGTGTTTGTTTTGACTCAATCATGCATGTAACGACTATTCCTCATTAATATTAGCTGAAGGCACGGGATTACATTCAAAGCAACGGATATACGTGTGAAGAGGAGGCTTGTAACAGACCATTAAAGATATTTCCGAGATTTTAGCTTAGCAATTAATATTGATAATTGTATTTATATTGACTACGATCGATAGGAACAAACACATCACAACACACGCACTCATTTGTAACACTTAGCTCGATCAAATCGCTCTCACATTGTATTTTTTATCGAATTCAATAAGATCAAACAAGGCAGCCCGACGTTAGTCGGCTCCTGAGGTTTTGTGTCGGAGATCCTCAAAGATCAAGAGCTTTCCTCGTAACTCATCGTGTTATTTTTGTATTTTTATTTCATTTTTACACAAGATTATACAAGCATACTACCTCACATACAAAGTTTGACTACTTGATTATCCTTGTTAATTTTTGGTCAAAACAGTAACCAAGGATGATTTTATTCGATTAGCCATGGAATGATCAGAATTATGATGCCATGAACAAGGGAATGTCCACCCTAGACGTCAGTTGAAAGAAATGGCTCCTGTGAAACCTTGGTTTTGTAATTTAACGTTTGTAAACAATATCTGGGTTTATCCCTGTTTATGAAATGAAATGGGAGATTCCCCGTCTTTTGAAAAGATCATGATTTATTAAAAATATTCCGCTGTGCTTATGAAAATCTGACAAAATAATAAGACATGTACCGATCGTTGGTCGCACGCCCGGGTAGGCTAAATCTGGGGTGTGACAGGTTGGTATTAGCCATTTGTTTCAGCATATTAGACACTAGAGATTATTATCTAAGCTGTAACCTGAATTGATTTGGTTTTAGCTAATAAGATGCTCAGGTAAGGTATCTAAGCTTAAACCAAAATAGAGTGCCTACTAAGTAAAGTAGGTAGATTCTTAAAATTAAGTAATGAACATACATATGTCAGGAGATAATTATTATAATTATATCTTCGGACAAACCGGAGGAGGCCAATACTACCCAACAGGATCAAGAGAAGAGCATGTAGTAATCTCAGATAGTGAGAAAGTAATAATCATTTCTGACGATTCATCTAGACCTCAATCAAACTCTGAGAACCTTAATGGTTCAACTTCTTCCTGGATGATGGGAACATCACATTTTGATAACTGAGGTATGGGGACTCCGTCTATGTCACATAATGAGGCAGGACCTAGCAACCCTAGGATGCGTGTACGAACTCCTACGGAGCATCTGCACGTATCAGCTGAGGAAATATAAGAGGTATACCAAGAGGTACCAACAATAGAAACACGGGATCCATATCTTTATCCGATAGGATAAGAACATCCTTATACTCTACCGTCGATGCTGGAAGAGTATATCAATGAACTAGCTGATGAACCAGATGATCCCTACCATAATGTGTTTAATGACATATTATTCGGTATTCGTGAACCACCTCCTCAATATAACTATCCTTTAGCTCATCTTGGAACACTAATAGAATTCCTTGATCGTGCTTTAAGAGAGACAAACAAAGTAAAGAAGGAAGCAAGGAAGCATAAAGGGAGAATTTGGCAACTAGAAAAAGAAAAGGAAAAGAAAAACAAAAAAAGATAAAAAGAAATAATAAATGTCATTATAAACAAAGGTTACTTTCTGACTAGTATGTAGATATCTGGCAAACTTAATGTTTTGTCTAGGAAAGAATGGTGTATAAATTCCTCCTGGACCCGTTATTCTTACCTGGGAACATTTAAGTTGGAGGTACTACTCTGGAAAGATAACCATCCTGGTTTATGTGAAAAAATGAAAAAAATAAATTATCTTTATGTAATGTATAAAGTATAAATAAAAGTATTTCATTTCTGTATAGATGACCGGCAAAGGAAAAGGTCCTTCTTTCGTTCAGAAATATGCTCCTCCTAGATATAAATTTCAGCCAACAAATAAAACTGATATAGAACCCGGATCAAGTTCAAGAAATACTGGAAGTACATATCGCAATTTAGGAGAACTAGCACCTCCTTCTCAACCATATGTACCTTCTATCAGTTTTTATTCTGCTCAAACGGCAGCAAGCCGGAATCCGGATTATGGAGAAAATCCATACTATAATCCATACTATTATCAGGGACTACCTGAAATTCCTTATGATAATAATCCTGAAGGAGAAGAAAGAGAAGATTCGAATAGGCCATATGAATATTATGAGCCTACAAATATACAAATCCCTCAGGAGAATGAGGAAAATTCTAATGACGACCATATAAGAGCTCTTCAGGAACGAGTAGCAGAATTAGAAAGAGAAAATCATAGATTAGCATCGGTAGACGCCCAGAATAGAGCATTAAGACAAATGCTAGAGAATGGCCGTAATCAGGGTTATATGTAAATCTTCTTTCCTGTTCTATAATACATATCCAAAATATTAAATAAACTTCTTCTTATGAATAGAATGTCGAGACAAGGTCCTTCTCATAATACCAAAGGAAAAAATGAAGCAAATTCAAAATGAGACCTCTGAACAAATTCAGCAGAAAGCTGATATGAAAAAGCTTATTGTTGAAGGAATCGAGGAAACCCTTCCTAAAATCTTGAAATCTATGAAAAAAGATAAAATGAAAAACAAATTGGCTGAATCCAAAATCAATCAAGAAGAGAATTATAGTTTAAACGGAGATAATTCTAATTCTAATTATAGTCCAAAGAAAAGAAATGTTGCTTGTTTTAATTATGGAGAGACTGGCCATTTTAAATCATCCTGCCCAAAGCTTATTCAATCAGGATCTAGTGGAACAAGGGCCAATGATGGAAACAAGAAAAATGTATGAGCTTTCATACTAAATACTCATGATACTGCAAATATCCCAGATGCATTCACCGGTACATTCCTCATTGACAATATTTATGCTAGAGTATTATTTGACTCTGGTGCACATTTGAGTTTTATAGATTATAAATTTTGTAATCTATTAAACAACCTTTTAGTTCCATTAGATAAGATTTATGAAGTATAGACGGCCGAAGGAAATTTAGTTAAAATTTCTAAATTCCTAGAAGACTGTACTATCACAGTAGCTGGATACTGTAACATCTCTGATTTTTATGTACTTGTTTGGTGCACAAACAACAGTTCAATAATAATGTAAACCTTGATTCCATTTGATACATTTTCTAGGATTTCATGTATATATTCCAATCCATACTAATACTAATTCAAAGAAACCAAAAACTTTCAAAGTTGATTCCATATATACCATACAAGAATGAATATTGAAACTCATGGCCTTTTCATATATGTAACTATATATATGTAAATATATATATATTTATATAAGTATATTTTATATACAAATTTGTCTTGAACCATCCTCAAAGTCCTTGAACCCTAAACGTGAACCCACACCCTTACAATTGAACCTTTGGCCTAGATTTGAACCCATATGACACAATTTTGACCCCAAATCACCAATTTTGACTTTAAAAGTCAAACATGCCCAAATCGATGGAATTCAACTTGAGAATTCGATTCAGGCCTGATAATTCGTTTTTCCCTACACACACAAGTAATAATCGAACCATCCCTGATCCATATAATAGCCCAATTCGATCTTTTACGCGGATAAATTCAAAATTTGAATAGTTTGACTCCCAGAGTCAAACCGCGTTCAAATCCATTCCAAATCGTGAAATTTATAACAATTAATCCCCGTAAATCATGCTAAGACTGATCGTGTATGTACCTAGACCCATTACACGACCCAATTCAGTCGATTACAACCGGATTAACGCGTAATTGGAGTCATAACCGTCACCCGTAAAACTCTAAATCGAATAATAAGTTAATGACAAAATTAATCAAATTAAATGACCACGAACCTTCGCAAGGCTCTATAAAATCTCACCCAAACCTCATTTGAGTTTCATTCCATCCCTGCTCGTCGATCTAGCACCCCAAACATTGCCTCGTTCCGGTTAGTCATCAGCCTTCGTTACGCAACCATCACAGGTATGGTTTACTTCGTTCGATTCGCATTTAATCACTTATCGAAAGCCCATTATCACTTTACAAAACATCAATCCAAATCGTTTTCAATTTTTGGAAATCTTACGAACCTGTTCATATGACTGTAAAAAGGAAATTTTGATTCGTTTCTGTTAACGCATTTAACCTTATACGATACAAGTTATAACAGCGAACCACTCCCAGACCAACCGGTTAAGACGGAAGGCTTGTAGGGGAGTGGTGTGGGTTCGAAACCCACACAAACCGGCCTTTTTGCGCGCCCCCTTAACCAGATCTGGCCCCCTTTAAACATCAAATTAAATAGAATTCTGATCGGGTTTAAATCAGATATAGTTCTTTGGTCCAGTGGTTGAACTGGCTGTCTCACACAGAAACCACCCGGGTTCGAGCCGGGTGGTCTGTTTTATTTTTTTAAATCAATTTTAACAACCCAATATTTTTATAAAAATTATTTTTATAACCTATACCATATTTAGACCAGAATACACTACAATTTCGAAGTTTTTAACATAAAATATCGATTATTACAAATATAGTTGTTTAAAACTCTTATTTTTAATTATTTAAAAATGTGTTTTTAAATAATTACTCAAAATAATTAATTTTCCTAATGCATAAATATATTAACAAGATATAAAATGTATATTCTTGTAAATCATTTATCTCATATAAACATAAATACATTTGAACAAAAACCTCTTTCTAAATATATACATATATATATATACATACATAATATTATTTATTTATCTTTATAATGAATAAAATTATTATTTTGCATCTAGGGTTTTCTTTAACCCGTATTATTACGATCTTGGCACATTGACATAAATAAAAACGCAATGGATTAATTAATATTTTAAAAATCATATTACTTTTAGCAATGATTATTATTTTTAATTAAATAAATAAAAAAGAGTTTTATTTATTTAATCTTTAACCCTAAAGACACATGATGTTTTCATACTCCCATAGTTACACCAAACTTTTGACATCTTATAATTTCCTACATAAAATAAAACAAACTTTTTACAAACTCGCACCTAACAAGACCCGATGAACAGTAGACTTATCCTTAGACTTATGCATATTATTAATTTAAGGTTATTCTTTTCACACTAGGTTAACTTGTGATTTGAGAATCACTCGTGCTTCATACTTGCTCGTATTATCCACCCAACACATACATGTGAGTTTACATAGCCCCCTTTTTATTTTATACTTTTGGGGTGAAACATGATTTACTTTTTGAAACTTTTTACATAGACTTAAATACAATTCAATAATATGATATTATGTGTTATGTGCTTTATGCTTGAATGGTATGAGTTAAGACTACATATACATGACATTAGTACAATCATTAACTCCGTACAAGCCAACGGTTAACATTGATAGATCTATTGTGTCTGATAAACCCACCCGGTTAGGGTGTTTGTTACCGACTTTACATTAGGGTAACCTGCGTGTTATGCCTCAGTCACAAGGTTTGATTGTACACAATTAGTTTAACTATAGATTCTCCATAAATGTCTTATGCACGTGTATCGTATGAATTGTATAAAATACTTTAAACTTGGTTGTGTGTCAAAACGTATGTATGCTCACCAACTTTTTAGTTGACCTTTTTTCATCATGTTTTAGGTACTAATGCTTGAGAATAAGTACAAGATGCTTCACTTAGGACCGATGACCTTGAATTTAATTTAAAGAGACTATTTAATGTATTTCTATTTTCCTTGTATTGTTGGATTTATGTTTATTTGTGATATGAAATTGGTTGTTTAATTATTTAAACTTTAGTAGACCTTGAGCTTTTGAACAATCTACATGTCCCGCCCCGACGTATTCCGCCGTCGGTTGAGGTGTGACAGATTGGTATCAGAGCCTTGGTTATAGGGAATTAGGTTATTAGACACCTTTGACCTAGACTATAACCTTAGGACACCTATTATTGCCATGTTCTATGATTATATGATATGCTACATGCTATGTGTTACCTGTTTATTATATTTTGATACCTTATTTGTTAAAATTCATGAATTATTAGACTATACTTAAATAATAAATTAAATAAACAATATCCCTACCCATACCCTAAGCCTCATAACCTTCTCACCTACTTCTCTATCATCATCATCATAGCATGTGGAAACTTAATAAATTTAAATCTATAGAATTTCTTTACTTCCTCGTTAAGGTTTTAAACTTTGTTAATTATTATAGGACACGTGCAATCTGGAAGGGTGACACCTGTATTATGGGTTTTTTGTCTAGGAAAGCATTTCGTATAAATCCCAATCAACCGAGGGACCTGTATGCTTTCCTGGGAATTCCTGGGATGAGTGTTTACTTATAGGCTAAAGCACGTCTCCTTGAAAATTATATGAGTTTAACTGACCTTAATGTGTCATAGTATTCAAGTGATTATGTCACTATTTGAGTACAATCCAAACTATGATTTACTACTCCATCTATTATTTTGTTCCCTTTTAAATTCAATCAACTTTCATAAGTTCTTTCATCTTTTCTTGTCGTGTGTAAATCTGTAGAATGCCTCCCCGTCGTGCTACCGTGACCAACAACAACACCGACATTGCTGCTATCCTTGCACAACTTGTAACTCAACTCACCCAAACTAATGGAGCCATTAGTGGTACCCACGGAACTAATGGGGGTGGTGGTGCCAACCCACCACAATGTACTTTCAAGCACTTTAACTCGTGCAACCCCACTAAGTTTTATGGCACTGAAGGAGCCACGGGTCTCTTGCAATGGTTCGAGAGCATTGAAAGCACTTTTCTCAACAGTGATTGTCCCGACAACCTCCGGGTCCGCTATGTCACCAGCGTCTTCCAAAAACGAGCGCTTACTTGGTGGAATGGTGAAAAGAGAAATAGGGGCATAGATGTGGCAATGGCCTTTCCATGGGATGAGGTCAAACGACTCATGACCGAGGAGTTCTGTCCTCGCAATGAAATGAAGAAGTTAGAGGCCGAATTTTGGGATCTTGCCCAAGATAGTGGTGAAAGTTTAGCCTACACCACCCGTTTCCATGAGCTAAGCCTCCTAGTACTTCATATGGTCACACCTTTAGCTCGGGGTATTGAAAAGTACATCGGTGGTCTGCCGATGAAGATTCAAGACACTGTTTTGGGGAGGAACCTAGCTACCCTTGAAGATGCCATCCGCCTATCCGCCACATTAACCGATAACCATGTAAAGGCGGGTACGCTAACAAGGAAGGGTGCTAAGAAAGTCCTAGACACGGCAACACCTTCTGAGCCCACCAAAGGGATCAAACTCGAACCTTTCTCCAACAACAAGAAATGAAAGACTAGGAACTTTGCTGTTGTTACCCCAGCTGCCCCAGTCAATCAGGTTGCTCCTATGACTCAAAATTTAGCCAAGAAACATTATGTGGGCAGCAGCCCTTTGTGCAACACGTGCGATTACCATCATTTCCCAAACCTACCGTGTCGGATATGTGCCAGCTGTGGAAGATATGGGCATTTAGCCAACACCTGCAGAATCAAACCACTCGGCAATACAGCCAACCAGGGAAACAAAGGGGTTCCAACTATCACTAATGGGAATGCTTGCTTTGAATGTGGGAACCCAAACCACTTCCGAAACCGATGCCCAAAACTTACCAACTCCAATCAAGGTGGAGCTAGAGGTCGTGCTTTCAACATAAATGCTAATGAAGCCCAGGCTAACAATGATGTGGTCAACGGTACGTTCCTCGTTAATAACCAGTATGCTTCCATACTATTTGATACCGGTGCCGATAAGAGTTTTGTTTCACTTAATTTTAAACCTTTGCTTGCTAAAACCTGAACTAAGTTAGAGAAAATGTTTACCGTTGAAGTAGCGGATGGAAACCCTATCATCATTGACTCCATTATCAGCGATTGTTTCATCGAACTTAATGAACATTCCTTTCCCGTCAACCTTATACCTATGCAACTGGGAAGATTTGATATCATCATAGGCATGGATTGGCTATCTAGTCATCATGCCGAGGTCGTTTGTTTTGATAAGTGCATCCGAATTCCTCTACCCTCGGGTGATACATTAAAAGTCTTTGGTGAGAAACCATGTAGTGGGCTTAAGCTCATGTCATGCACTACGGCCCGAAAGTACTTACGGAAGAAGTATGTGGCCTTTCTAGCCCATATCGTTCAAAAGAAGGACCAAGAGAAGAGTATTCAAGACATCCCCATTATTTGTGACTTTCCCAAAGTATTTCCTGAAGATCTATTCGGTCTTCCACCCGTTTGTCA
Organism: Smallanthus sonchifolius; assembly: GCA_023525975.1. NCBI lineage: Eukaryota > Viridiplantae > Streptophyta > Magnoliopsida > Asterales > Asteraceae > Smallanthus > Smallanthus sonchifolius. The sequence continues at coordinate 36,239,565 of CM042045.1, forward strand.
AGTAGAGTTTCGTATCGACCTTGTACCTGGAGCTAATCCAGTGGCTAAAGCTCCATACCGCCTAGCACCTTCTGAAATGCAAGAACTTGCAAGTCAGCTTCAAGAACTTTCCGATAAAGGTTTCATTCGTCCCAGTCATTCACTATGGGGTGCACCCGTCCTATTCGTGAAGAAGAAAGATGGCTCATTACGGATGTGTATTGACTACCGCGAACTCAAAAAACTTACCATCAAGAACCGTTACCCTTTGCCTAGGATTGATGATCTCTTTGATCAACTCCAAGGTTCCACCTACTTCTCGAAGATTGATCTTCGATCCGGATATCACCAACTTCATGTGTAAGAGGAGGATATTCCAAAGATTGCCTTTCGTACAAGATACGGTCACTACGAATTTATGGTTATGCCTTTTGGGCTAACCAATGCCCCCGCGGTTTTCATGGATCTCATGAATCGCGTATGCAAACCATACCTAGATAAATTCGTGATCGTTTTCATTGATGACATCTTGATCTACTCCAAGACCAAATCAGATCATGAACAACACCTTAAGTTGGTTTTAGACCTTTTAAGAAAAGAAAAACTATATGCTAAGTTCTCCAAGTGTGAATTTTGGCTAAAGGAAGTTCAATTTTTGGGTCATATTGTCAACGAAAAGGGAATTCATGTTGATCCCGCAAAGATCAAAGCCGTTAAGAACTGGAGTACCCCTAAGACCCCTACCGAAGTTCGTTCATTTCTTGGTCTTGCTGGTTATTACCGTCGTTTCATCTCAAACTTTTCCAAGATTGCTGTTCCTCTCACGGCCTTGACCCACAAAGGTAAACACTATGAGTGGGGACCAAAGCAAGAGGAATCCTTCCAACTCCTCAAGAAAAAATTGTGCAATGCTCCTATTCTCACTCTTCCTGATGGCAACGATGATCTGGTTGTCTACTGCGATGCATCAAACCAAGGTCTCGGTTGTGTTCTCATGCAACGGGGCAAGGTGATTGCTTATGCATCAAGACAACTTAAAATTCACGAAAAGAATTATACGACGCACGATCTTGAGTTGGGTGTGGTCGTCTTCGCATTAAATATTTGGAGACATTATCTCTATGGCATGAAATGTGTGGTGTTCACTGACCACAAAAGTCTCTAACACATCTTCAACCCAAAAGAACTCAACATGAGGCAACGACGTTGGGTCGAGCTCCTTAACGACTACGACTGCGAGATTCGATACCCTCCCAGTAAAGCAAATGTTGTGGCCGATGCCTTGAGTCGTAAGGACCACGTTATGCTTCATTGTGTTAGGATTCAAACCGATATTCAAAATTGCATCTTAGAAGCCCAACACGTCTCGGTCACCGAGGGTAATCTATATAATGAAATGTCATGTGGTGTTGAACTCCTATTAGAAACCAAACCTAATGGCCTCCTCTATTACTTGAATCATATCCGGGTCCCCGATCGTGATGACATTCGCGCAGTCCTTATGAACGAGGCACACAAAACTCCTTACTCCGTCCATCATGGGGCTGATAATATGTACAAGGGTCTTCACCAACAATACTGGTGACCCGGAATGAAGAAAGACATTGCACTATATGTTGCAAAATGTCTAACTTGCTCCAAAGTCAAAGCTGAACATCAACGTCCTTCTGGTTTACTTGAACAACCGGAAATTCCAGTGTGGAAGTGGGAAAATCTAGCCATGGATTTCATTACCAAACTCCCTCGTACTTCTAGAGGTTATGATAGCATTTGGGTGATCATTGACCGTCTCACCAAATCTGCTCACTTTCTACCCATCCGAGAAGACTATCGGGTAGAGAAACTAGCCCGAGTCTACATTGACAAAATTGTGAGTCGTCACGGGGTCCCACTTAACATAATCTCTGATAGGGATGCTCGTTTCACCTCCCGCTTTTGGCAATCTCTCAAAACTGCTCTTGGTACACGTTTGGATTTAAGCACGACTTACCATCCCCAAACTGATGGTCAGACCGAGCGAACAATCCAGATGCTCGAGGACATGCTTAGAGCTTGTGTAATTGATTTTGGTGGCAATTGGGATTCACATCTATCCCTCATTGAGTTCTCTTACAACAATAGCTACCACACAAGCATCAACATGGCTCCATTTGAAGCTCTCTATGGCCGTAAATGTCGCTCTCTTATATGTTGGAACGAGATTGGCGAAGCACAAATCACTGGTCCTGAATTAATCCAAGAAACTTTCGACAAGATCCTTCAGATTCGTAACAACATTCAAGTGGCAAGGAGTCGGCAAAAGAGTTATGCCGACAAAAGACGTAAACCCTTGGAATTTCAAGTCGGTGATCTTGTACTTCTAAAGGTATCTCCTTGGAAGGGGGTGATCCATTTCGGGAAGAAGGGTAAACTAGCACCTCGCTATGTGGGTCCATTCAAGATCCTCGAAAGGATCGGGATAGTGGCTTACAAACTCGAATTACCTCCATCACTTGCTAACGTACATCCTACTTTTCACGTGTCCATCCTAAAGAAATGTCTTGCTGATGAGAACCTTCATATACCTCTTGACGATGTGCGCATTGATGACACGATGCACTTCGTTGAGAAACCGGTAGAGATCATGGGTCGTGAGATCAAGCAACTCAAGCGAAGCCGTATTCCTATTGTCAAAGTTCGTTGGGATTCTAAGCGCGGCCCTGAGTTCACTTGGGAACGAGAGGATCAAATGAAGCTTAAGTATCCACACCTCTTTTCTGATTCAGCAGCCTCAACTAGTTGAATTTCGGGACGAAATTCCCTTAACATGGGGATACTGTAACATCTCTAATTTTTATGTACTTGTTTGGTGCACAAACAACAGTTCAATAATAATGCAAACCTTGATTCCATTTGATACATTTTCTAGGATTTCATGTATATATTCCAATCCATACTAATACTAATTCAAAGAAACCAAAAACTTTCCAAGTTGATTCCACATATACCATACAAGAATGAATATTGAAACTCATGGCCTTTTCATATATGTAACTATATATATGTAAATATATATATATATATATATTTATATAAGTATATTTTATATACAAATTTGTCTTGAACCATCCTCAAAGTCCTTGAAACCTAAACGTGAACCCACACCCTTACAATTGAACCTTTGGCCTAGATTTGAACCCATATGACCCAATTTCGCCCCAAATCACCAATTTTGACTTTAAAAGTCAAACAGGCCCAAATCGATGGAATTCAACTTGAGAATTCGATTCAGGCCTGATAATTCGTTTTTCCCTACACACACAAGTAATAATCGAGCCATCCCTGATCCACATAATAGCCCAATTCGATCTTTTACGTGGATAAATTCAAAATTTGAATAGTTTGACTCCCAGAGTCAAACCGCGTTCAAATCCATTCCAAATCGTGAAATTTATAACAATTAATCCCCGTAAATCATGCTAAGACTGATCGTGTATGTACCTAGACCCATTACACGACCCAATTCAGTCGATTACAACCGGAATAACGCGTAATTGGAGTCATAACCGTCACCCGTAAAACTCTCAATCGAATAATAAGTTAATGACAAAATTAATCAAATTAAATGACCACGAACCTTCGCAAGGCTCTATAAAATCTCACCCAAACCTCATTTGAGTTTCATTCCATCCCTGTTCGTCGATCTAGCACCCCAAACATTGCCTCGTTCCGGTTAGTCATCAGCCTTCGTTACGCAACCATCACAGGTATGGTTTACTTCGTTCGATTCGCATTTAATCACTTATCGAAAGCCCATTATCACTTTACAAAACATCAATCCAAATCGTTTTCAATTTCTGGAAATCTTACGAACCTGTTCATACGACTGTAAAAAGGAAATTTTGATTCGTTTCTGTTAACGCATTTAACCTTATACGATACAAGTTATAACAGCGAACCACTCCCAGACCAACCGGTTAAGACAGAAGGCTTGTAGGGGAGTGGTGTGGGTTCGAAACCCACACAAACCGGCCTTTTTGCGCGCCCCCTTAACCAGATCCGGCCCCCTTTAAACATCAAATTAAATAGAATTCTGATCGGGTTTAAATCAGATATAGTTCTTTGGTCCAGTGGTTGAACTGGCTGTCTAACACAGAAACCACCCGGGTTTGAGCCGGGTGGTCTGTTTTATTTTTTTTTAAATCAATTTTAACAACCCAATATTTTTATAAAAATTATTTTTATAACCTATACCATATTTAGACCAGAATACAATACAATTTCGAAGTTTTTAACATAAAATATCGATTATTACAAATATAGTTGTTTAAAACTCTCATTTTTAATTATTTAAAAATGTGTTTTTAAATAATTACTCAAAATAATTAATTTTCCTAACGCATAAATATATTAACAAGATATAAAATGTATATTCTTGTAAATCATTTATCTCATATAAACATAAATACATTTGAACAAAAACCTCTTTCTAAATATATATACACACACACACATATATATATATATATATACATACATAATATTATTTATTTATCTTTATAATGAATAAAATTATTATTTTGCATCTAGGGTTTTCTTTAACCCGTATTATTACGATCTAGGCACCTTGACATAAATAAAAAAGCAATGGATTTACTTAATATTTTAAAAATCATATTACTTTTAGTAATGATTATTATTTTTAATTAAATAAATAAAAAAGAGTTTTATTTATTTAATCTCTAACCCTAAAGACACATGATGTTTTCATACTCCCATAGTTACACCAAACTTTTGACATCTTATAATTTCCTACATAAAATAACACAAACTTTATACAAACTCACACCTAACAAGACCCGATGAACAGTAGACTTATCCTTAGACTTATGCATATTATTAATTTAAGGTTATTCTTTTCACACTAGGTTAACTTGTGATTTGAGAATCACTCGTGCTTCATACTTGCTCGTATTATTCACCCAACACATACATGTGAGTTTACATAGCCCCCTTTTTATTTTGTACTTTTGGGGTGAAACATGATTTACTTTTTGAAACTTTTTGCATAGACTTAAATACAATTCAATAATATGATATTATGTGTTATGTGCTTTATGCTTGAATGCTATGAGTTAAGACTACATATACATGACATTAGTACAATCATTAACTCCGTACAAGCCAATGGTTAACATTGATAGATCTATTGTGTCTGACAAACCCACCCGGTTAGGGTGTTTGTTACCGACTTTACATTAGGGTAACCTGCGTGTTATGCCTCAGTCACAAGGTTTGATTGTACACACTTAGTTTAACTATAAATTCTCCATAAATGCCTTATGCACGTGTATCGTATGAATTGTATAAAATACTTTAAACTTGGTTGTGTGTCAAAACCTATATATGCTCACCAACTTTTTAGTTGACCTTGTTTTCTTCATGTTTCAGGTACTAATGCTTGAGAATAAGTACAAGTTGCTTCACTTAGGATCGATGACCTAGAATTTAATTTAAAGAGACTATTTAATGTATTTCTATTTTCCTTGTATTGTTGGATTTATGTTTATTTGTGATATGAAATTGGTTGTTTAATTATTTAAACTTTAGTAGACCTTGAGCTTTTGAACAATCTACATGTCCCGCCCCGACGTATTCCGCCGTTGGTTGGGGTGTGACAGATATGTCATACCTGTGCAATTAATGCCTATGACATTAGCAGGATTTGATGTTGTCTTAGGAATGCATTGGTTAGCCAATAATCAAGCCCATATCCTTTGTGATAAGAAAGCCATAGAAATCCATGTTCCTTCTAGAAAATCAATCATAATTTATGGTGATAAACAAAATCGACCTCTAGGAATTATCTCAATGATAAAAGCAACCAAGTATCTTCAGAAAGGTTGCATAGCATACTTGGTTCAAATTTCAACAACTACAAAAGAAAGGAAGATTGAAGATGTACTGGTTGTAGCAGAATATCCGGATGTATTTCCCGATGAACTACCTGGCATACCACTTAAAAGAGAAGTATAATTTAAGATCAATCTTGTACTTGGAACAGCTCCTATAGCTAAAGCTCTATACCGTTTAGCTCTTAATGAAATGAAAGAATTGGAGAGTCAATTGGATGAATTACTTGAGAAAGGATTCATTCGCCCAAGTTCATCTCCTTGGGGTGCTCCAATTCTTTTTGTTAAAAAGAAAGACGGTACAATGCGAATGTGGATTGACTACCGGGAGCTAAATAAAGTAACAATCAAGAAACGATATCCACTCCCCAGAATCGATGATCTATTTGATCAATTACAAGGCGCATGCTATTTCTCTAAAATAGATCTTCGATCAGGATATCATCAATTGAAAGTGCAAGAAGAAGATATTCCTAAAACTTCTTTTCGAACCAAATATGGACATTATGAGTTCACGGTTATGCATTTTGGACATACTAATGCTCCTGCCGCATTTATGGATATATGATGAATCGTATCTGTAAACCCTATCTAGATAATTTTGTTGTTGTTTTCATTGACGATATACTTATTTACTCTAGAAATGCAGAATATCATGGAAATCATCTCAGAACGATACTTGAACTTCTAAGAAAAGAGAAATTGTATGCTAAATTCTCTAAATGTGAATTTTGGCTAAGAGAGGTACAATTTCTGGGTCATATTATGAATACAGAAGGTATTCAAGTTGATCCAACAAAAATAGAATCTATATCCGAATGGGAAATTCCAAAATCTCCAACAGAAATCCGTAGTTTCTTGGGTCTTGCAAGATACTACAGACTATTTATTCAAGATTTTTCAAAGATTGCAGTTCCTCGGACTACTTTAACTCGCAAAAATATAAAGTACGAATGGGGAACAAAGCAAGAAGAAGCTTTTCAAACATTGAAAGAGAAACTGACTCATGCTCCTATACTGGATTTGCCAGATGGTAATGAAGACTTTGTAATCTATTGTGATGCATCCCACAACGGTCTAGGTTGTGTGTTGATGCAAAGAAACAAAGTAATTGCCTATGCATCTCGTCAGTTAAAGACTCATGAAAAGAATTATACAACTCATAAATTAGAGTTAGGTGCCATAATTTTTGCCCTGAAATTATGGAGACACTATCTCTGTAGAGTTAGATTTACAGTTTAAACTGACCAAAAGAGTTAAAATTATATTTTTGGTCAGAAAGAACTGAACATGAGACAAAGAAGATGGTTAGAGATCTTAAGTGACTATGACTGTGAAATATGTTACCACAAAGGTAAGGCAAATGTTGTAGCAGACGCCTTAAGTAGAAAAGAAATAGAAAAACCTAAAAGGGCTCGTGCTCTCAGACTTGAACTTCGTGTAGATCTCTTATCCCGAATAAAAGATGTTCAACACTCTGTTAAGACAAACAAGGTCTTGAACAAGAAGGAATGACGAGTATGATTCAACAATTAACAAAAGGAGAAAATGAAATATTTCGTATGAATAAAAGAATCTTGGTTCCGGTCACTGAAATTCTTCGAGAAAGAATACTCGAAAAAGCACACAAATCCAAATATGATGCACCCAGGAAGTGATAAGATGTATAAAAATCAGAAGGATAATTACTGGTGGATTGGCATGAAGAAAGATATTGCCATATATGTTGCAAAATGTCTAACTTGCGCTCAAGTTAAAGCTGAACATCAGAAACCTTCTGGTTTATTGCAACAACTAGAAATACCAGTTTGGAAATGGGAAATGATAACAATGGATTTTATCACTAAACTTTCCCAAACTAGTCGAGGGAATGATACTATCTGGGTTATTATTGACAGATTAACTAAATCTGCTCATTTCCTACCAATGAAACTAACCTTCAGTATGGATAGATTGGCTCATCTTTATGTAAATGAAATTGTATCATTACATGGAGTGCCATTATCCATAGTGTCAGATAGAGATAGTCGTTTTACATCTCGATTCTGGCAAAGTTTCCAGAAATCCATGGGAACTCGTCATAACTTAAGCACTGCCTATCATCCACAAACAGATGGGAAAAGTGAAAGAACAATTCAGATTTTAGAATATATGCTCCGAGCCTGTGTGATAGACTTAGGTGGTAGTTGGGATGATCACCTCCCCCTAAGGGAATTTTCATATAATAATAATTATCACACAAGTATTCAGGCAGCACCATTTGAAGCCCTATATGGAAGAAAATGTAGAACGCTTGTATGCCGGGCTGGTATTGGAGAAAATCAATTGTCAGGTCCTGAACTTGTTCAGGAGACCACTGACAAAGTAGCTCAGATACAAGAACAATTAAAAGCAGCAAGATATAGACAAAAGAGCTACGCTGATAAAAGAAGAAAGCCACTAGAATTTAGTATTGGAGATAAGGTGTTATTAAAAGTTTCACCTTGGAAAGGTGTTGTTCGATTCGGAAAAAAAGGTAAACTAAGTCCTAGATTTGTTGGACACTTCAAAATCATAAAGAGAATTGGACAGTGCTTAGTTAGACTTACCAGAAATGATGAATGGAATACATGATGTATTTCACATATCAAATCTTCGCTTGTCTAGCTGATGAACCCTTAGCAATGCCTCTAGAAGATATAGAGGTAAATAAGAAATTAAGATTTGTAGAACAACTTCTACAAATAGAAGATCATCAAATAAAATTTCTAAAAAAGAAAAGATTAAAGCTCGTCAAAGTCAAGTGGAATTCTAGACGTGGTCCAGAATACACTTGGGAGCTAGAATCAGATATGAAAAATAAATACCCACACCTATTCTAGTAAAATCTCGAGGACGAGATTATTCAAAAGGAGGGGAGAATGTAACATTCATAAAATTTTCATGCCAAAAATATAAATTATATAAGTTAAAGGACCATAAGTATAAATATAGAAAAGATCAAGGACTAAAAAATGAAAATTTCTGAATTTTCAACGGTACCGGAACGCTACCATATGCATAACGGTCCGCTACGTAGTCCCAAAGGCGATGATGAGAGAATGACATGTGTCCGGATGACTCATTAAGGTTTATGACGCATGTCACAGGTAGCGGACCGCTAGCATATTCATGTCGGTTCGCTACGGCTACTTGAGTTGGGTAGCGGACCGCTACCTTGTAGCTTAACGGTCTGCTAGCCGCAATTTGCGCCGCAACACAGGAACCTGACACGTGTCATGCTGACTAATTAGGGTTAAGGCGGTAGCGGACCGCTACCCGCTACCATAACGGTCCGCGACGGACCCTAAAATCAGCCTATAAATAGAATTCGATTGCCGTTCAAATTCAAAACATCACAAAACGATTTCCAAAGCAATTTCCACTAATTCCACTTTCCCGAAACCATTTCCGCTCATACGTTTAAGTTCATGAGGTGTCGGTTATCTTAGGAGAAAGCCGAGAAGCTAGGAAACGCTCTTTTGGAGAAACCAAGCTAAACGATCTAAGTAGAGACGCTGCCCACTAGGACTCCTACCCTAGAAGCTCGTTAAGCCAAAGACTCTATCAAGGTGAATACTTGTATTTTTATAAAATGATTTCAAAACTGAAATTGGTTTTGATTATGATCTGAGTTAAATGAATTTATATAACCATTCGTTGCATATGGTGATTTACTATATAGAAGTCAACCCATAGATTCATGTATGCATACATGTGTTTTACAGATGAGATGCTATAATAGGGCTAGGTATTGAACCCTTGGTTGTTGTGAAAGACCTGTCGCTTGAGGCGAGAGGCAGAATATTGAATAGACGTAAAAATATATCCAAGGTCCTTGGTGTGGCTAGTGGTTAGAAAGTTGACTGTGTAAATTGACCAGAAACTATGGGCAAATTGTTCTATTTATTCAAGCTTGTTAGATTATGATTTTAAATATACTTGTATTCACCGGTTTATACTGATAAAATATTTTCAAACGTTTTACAGTAACCAAGGATGATTTTATTCGATTAGCCATGGAATGATCAGAATTATGATGTCATGAAATGGGAATTTTCACCCTAGACATCAATTGAAAGAAATGGCATCTGTTAAACCTTGGTTTTGTAATTTAACGTTTGTAAACAATATCAGGGTTTATCCCTGTTTATGAAATGAAACGGGAGATTCCCCGTCCTTTGAAAAGATCCTGATTTATTAAAAATATTCCGTTGTGTTTATGAAAATCTGATAAAATAATAAGTCAGGTACCAATCGTTGGTCGCACGCCCGGGTAGGCTAAATCCGGGGTGTGACAGGAGAGGCATCATGTTCGTCAACAGAGGTAGATTCTAATTCTTTTGCTGTCATTTCTTGTACTAAATGTTTGAAAATGAAAGAAGAGAATGATCGGATTCAAGATCAACTCGAACCCCTCCGTACTGCAAAGTTAAGCTACAAAGAAAATGGAAAACGTTTTAAAGAATCAATTGAAACTCTCAAGAAAGGAAGACATGATTTTTTCAATTAAAATTAGTGAACAACAGTTTCATTTGGATGTTGCATACAAGGGGTTGGAGAAAAGGAATGTTGAAATTGCTAGACTGCAAAATGAGATCTTGCAGTTAAGTGGCAAAATTTATAAGTTGAAAAACTCTCGCTTTGTGGTGGAACACTACGAATCAGTAGTAAGGCAAGTGAATGGCTTATGTTTAGGTACTAATGCCATTCCTCCACTAGTAAGAGGAAAGTTTATCAACGGTGTGATTGACATTGATTTTTCATGTCTTGATGAGTCCTCTTGTCAAGATGATTCCTCTAACAAGGATGACTCTTCATGTAAGGCTAACTCAACTTCTGATGAGGAGTTCTTCTCTGATGAAGGCTCTGAAAACACCAAGGCTGAGGGAGTTGTCCCAGAGGAGTTGAATGATGAACACCGAGTTGAGAAAAACATTGTTACTAATCGTGATAATTGCATTTTAACTGAACCTGATACAGTTGAATCAAATGATAAAATTATATTGATGCTTTATGGAGGGTTCAAATCCATTAAGCATGTCAAGAAAGAAGCTTTTGCAAATCATTTAGGTAAGAATTTTCAAGAAAACCTTGATAAATATTACCACCAAAATAACAAAGCTAAATCAGTTCAAACACATGATGCTTGTAATGTTCATTAAACAACTCCTGGTACTCATCAAGCTGAGTCCTCGGGATCCAAAATCTGAGAACCTTACAGGAGGACTTACAAAGAAAGGCGAGCTTGCTTTCACTGTGGTACGGTTGGTCACATCTTGGTGAACTGTCCCGATAACAACCAAGGGAAACGACCAGTTGTTCAACAACAAGTTGTTTCTCCTAAGACACCATCCGTGAAGCAACCTAAGAATCCCAAATCAAATGTGGTGAAACCACCGGTGAAACCTATGGTGAAGCCAAAGGTAATATCTGAGGTTAGCCATCTGTTCCAAAACAGGAAAAGCAACCTACTAAACCCGGTGTGTCTACCTGTAGTAGTGCATAAACTGGTGAGAAGCCTGTGGTGAAACTTTCTAAGCCACAGAGAAGAACTAGGAACAAAAGGTTGAGAAAAATTTAACAGCAGCTAGCTGGTAGTCAACCAGGTCAAGCTTCCACTAGTTCACCCAAAGTTGAGACCAGCAAGACTGATGTTCAGAAGGAAAAGAAGAAAAGGTCCCGGAACAAGAAAACCAAAAGTTCTCAATCTTCTGATCCTAAGTCTTCTAAGGATTCACCCATTTTTGACAGTCATGATTGTGAATTGATTGAAGTTGTTTATTTTGAGAAAAACATAAGACCCAAGACCACTATGGCTTGGGTCTTCAAAACTAACTGATTTGCTTGTGACTCGTGCATGGACATCCGAAGGGAACTATCTCCAATCGTTGGTATGCAGATAGTGGATGCTCCCGGCACATGACAGGCAACATGATGTTAAACCATTCAGACGCGGCTATGTGGCCTTTGCAGGAGAGAAAGGCGGCAGTATCACTTGTCAAGGCTTAGTTACAAATAGATGTATTAGCTTCGACAATGTTAACTACTGCGAGCAGCTGAAGCATAACCTGTTGAGAGTCTCTCAAATGTGCGACAAGGAGTACTCGGTTATGTTTGATAAGTCTGAATGCTTGATTCTCAAGCCTGGTTTTGAGGTTCCTGCTGAGTGGATTCTGATGAGAGCACCAAGAACAAACGACACCTATCAGATCGAAATGAGCATGGCGACAACCACCTCATCAGTTGCTACATGTTTGCTTACAAAAGCGGCAGAGCTTGACTCAATCTTGTGGCATAGGAAACTAATGTAGTGCAAAGCACCCATCTTTATTCCTATGTTTTTGAGTCATTTTAACTAGTTTTATATTAGTTTTGAGTCGTTTTTGGTTTGTATTGAGTCTACTTTATGTTGACAGGAGCTCGTGATGATTACAAGTGAAAACCCGAACAAACCAAGCATGAGAATGAGGCCAAGAATTAAAATTCAAAAATCTGAAAATACTGTCTCTCGCGGTACCGTGAAGACCAACTGATAAAGTCTTGTGGTACGCGAAAGATTTCAAATCCGGGCGCGGCTAAATTGTCCCTCGCGGTACTGGCCACCATTTCAAGCGATACGCGAGGGCCCTGATTTCCAAGAAAAAAACCTAATTTTGATTTAAATAGATTTTGATACCCATTATGAGAGGAGTTCGTATCTTTCCCGTCCAGAGAGCATTCTAGGGCGATTTGGGAGTAAGTAGGCTAATCAATGTGCAAGATCAAATCTTTTGGATTCCCCGCTCGTTGTAATAGCGTTCTATGTTTTCAAGTTTGAATCTTTACGTTTAATTGCTGTGTTTGAACTATATTTTGCTTAATTGATTCTGTCATGGAAGTTTTAAGTATGATTATAGGCTAAACATTGATACTGCCTAGTTCAATTGATTAATATTTGCTAAAGTTATGATTTTTATCGGTTTTGGATTCGTATGATGATTTAATGATTTTGTAAAACTAACTGGCTTAGGGAGTGTTCAAACCCCAAGTGTGGGAACGTTTAGGGAGAGTAAATTGCTTGGTTATTTGATGAATATCTTCTTCGGGCAGGGTAGGTATAAACTTTGGTTATTTGAACGAAGTTCCAGGTATGTTTTACTTTGATTTTTATCATGGGAACGAGTATTGGGAAAATTGGGTGAAAAAGTTTTTAGGAGGTCAAAAATATTCTAAGTATAAAAATTGAAATTTTTTCAAAACTTTCTATGTTGAAGCCTCCCTCGGGGTACGCGAAGAAAGGACCCAAGTCTCTCGCGATACGCGAGAGACAAAAGTTGAAGCCGACTTCATTTTCAACTCCTCGCGTCGCCGCCTGTTCCTCGCAGTACGTGAGGCACTTTTGTTTTGCCCTTTTTTTCTTTGTTTTCCCATGGTCATCCACATCCATCACCACTATAGTACACCACCATCCACTTCATCCATCACCATTCATCCACCATCTACCCTACCATCATGTCATCACCATTAACCACCATCGACTTCATCACCGTCATTCATATCATATCACACACCGACCATGGGAAACTCGAAAACCATTCGTAATCGATGATTCGCCTTGCTGTGGTATTCATGTCTATGTGTTTGTCACCCATCGGGTACGTATCCTTGCATATCTATCGTGAGTCAGTTTGAGTCTTTTATCTGTGTTAGTTTAATGATGCGGGTTGTTGTGAGGTTTATTTTTGCAGGTATTGTTTGTCCTGCCCGTATTCAATCTCCATTCGGGCGGGACGAATGCTTCCATTACTTTGTAAAGGCAACCTAGTAGTGTGTGCAACCGCGACCAAAATGCTATACGGTGCACACAAGGAAGAACGAGGTTGCACATTTGTTTGCACATACCATTACCAGCTAAGTCGGTTTCTGTTTATTTGTGCATTTTTATTTTTAGTGTGTTTCTGCTTCACATTGAGGACAATGTGTCTTTCAAGTGTGGGGATGTGAGTGTCTAGTTCGTATCTTTATAAAAGTCCAAAAATATAAAAAATTGAAAAAAAATGTTCTTTGAAATCAAAATTTTTTGCATAATAAATGGAAAATGATAGTACAACTAGATCTATTTTTTGAGTTTAAATGATTTAAATAATAGAAAACGCGTCTAAATAGTGATGTTTTGGTAGACCCAACCAACTTGAATAGCTTAAATAACCTGTGAGTGTTACTTACGATTAATCACGTAATAAAATCATGATATCTTGTGGGTACTCATCTTAGGGTGTCGGTAATACTGAAACTGTCAACATAGGGTGATAGGTACCACGTTAAGTTAATATTTAGAGGTTTTTGAAAATATTCATGGCACACCACTCTCTTCTTATGAGAATAGTTCCGAGTTTCGGTGGCGCTCATTCCATAATTCCATAATTTCCATAATTATGAGCTTAATTACTTTGAAATATGAGTCTTGCTTATGTGTTTCCCTCTGGGATGGCGACTTGGAGGATACACCCCTAAGTGAGATTTTTGTGCTTAAACATTTAGAATCTAGTCTATGTGTCAGTTTCCGGGATAGTGACTTGTTTGAGACGCCTCTAGATGAAAGGTCTTATGCTTTAATTAATGCTCATTTCCACCCATTCATTCCATAATCCATTGATTTCTAAAAATCTGTAAATCTTAGTTTAACGTGGTAGGAAAATCTAAGTGATTTAACTCGTGCCTAGACATGACCGTGAGACGGGATTAGGTAGAGTTGTAGCTTCTAAGTGTGAGTCACATAGATGAATTGATTGTTGTATAAAATTGAATTAGAACACATTACGGGGGCTAGATAGTTGGTGCTTGAGTTTAATCGGACAGAAATACTGATTGTTGCTTGTTAACGCGTGAGTATGTTTAACTAATTGGTAATTGATGTTTATAAAGTTAGATCTTAGTTATGGTTCCATTGTAGACTTTTTCAAGGACGAAAAAATGTTAAGTGTGGGGATGTTTGATGTAGTGCAAAGCACACATCTTTATTCTTATGTTTTCGAGTCGTTTTAACTAGTTTTATATTCCTTTTGAGTAGCTTTTGGTTTCTATTGAGTCTACTTTATGTTTACAGGAGCTCGTGATGATTACAAGTGAAAACCCGAATAAACTGAGCATGAGACTGAGGTCCAAGAATTAAAAGTAAAAAATCTGAAAATACTGTTTCTCGCGATACCGCGAAGACCAACTGATAAAGTCTCGCGGTACGCAAATGATTTCAAATCCGAGTGCGACTAAATTGTCCCTCGCGGTACGCGAGGGACTTGCCACCATTTCTCGCGGTACGCGAGGGCCCTGATTTTCGAGAAAAAACCTAATTTTGAATTAAATAGATTTTGATACCCATTATGATAGGAGTTCATATCTTTTCCGTCCAGAGAGCATTCTAGGGCAATTTTGGGAGTAAGAAGGCCAATTAAAGTGCAAGATCAAAGCTTTTTGATTCCGGGTTCGTTGTAATAGCGTTCTAGGTTTTCAAGTTTGAATCTTTACGTTTAATTGATGTGTTTGAACTATGTTTTGCTTAATTGATTCTGTCATGGATGTTTTAAGTATGATTATAGGCTAAACATTGATACTGCCTAGGTCAATTGATGAATATTTGCTAAAGTTATGATTTTTATTGGTTTTGGATTCGTATAATGATTTAATGATTTTGTAAATGATCTTAGTATGATGATTATGATGTATATGCATGCTTTAATTCTAATTATGTGATTGATTTTAATTCCTTGCGTTGATTGTGGTTGTCTGCCCTGTTTAATTAGCGTATCGTGATCATAGATCTTAGGGTTTGTGACTGTGGTGGTTTACTAGACGTAGTGATCATAGGAGTTTTGATTTGACTGCTGATTAGAGTTGACTGTTCTTTCTAGTTAAATACCCGAGACGTGAGAATTAGTCGTTTAGTCTTCGCCATTAGGAATCCGAGTGTCAGCTGTCTGAGAGGAAGCTGGTTTAGGTGTGTAGTGATCTATTTCTATTCTGAATCATAGCTGTTATCTTAGGATTACCCCGTGGATTCTTCGAATGTATTATGGGCAGTGAGACTGTGAGGTAATCCGTTCATTATGGTACTTGATCATATTTGGAAATACCTGAGAAGTGATCCAACCATCTGGTGATTTTAGTACCCTTTAGGTTCCTTAGTTGGTGACACCTTGAGAGTGATTAGGGATTCACTAGGTTGTCTTTAGCAGTTATCCTTAGAAACCCAGATCCATCTTAGTTTCCAGAACCGGTAGAAGTTGTTCTTTGCAAGTGGGATTCCAACCTAGGTAGTATTCTTGCCATTTCTTGATTTCATCCTAGTTACTTCCTTGATATCTTGATTCGTACTTAGTTTATTACATCCTTTAGTGATAATCCTTTGTGTAGTAAACCCCCCAAACCAAGTAAATCTTTAGTCCAAGTCAGAGTCTAGTATTGTTTCGTAGTGTCTCTAGGGTTCGATAATCCGGTTTACCATTAATTCGTGCTACACTCGATAGGTACACTTGTTTGTCAGTGCGGTTTAGTTCATATGTTTTCCTTTTATTACTTAGGAGTCTAGGTTAGGTTTAGTAGTTTATTTATAGACCGTCTGGACGACATCAGAAACTCGGACACATTTCTTATCGTAAAATGAATCATCTTGTCTGAAACATTTTGGTAACCAAGGTTCCTAAGTTGAGATTTGTCATTGCATATGACTGTATGCCTTGTAAAAAGGGCAAACAACACCGGAAATCTCACAAGCCCAAGCTCCAAAACTCCATTGATACCCCTTTGGAACTCCTACACATGGATTCGTTCGGACCCATAAGTATCAGGAGTATGGGAGGTAACTCATACTGTCTAGTTGTAACTGATGATTTCTCACATTTTTCTTGGGTGCATTTATTAGGTACAAAGGATTAGACTGCCGAAATCATCAATACCTGATCTTGAGCCTGGAATCTTTATGCAAGATGAAGGTTAGAAAAATAAGGAGTGATAACGGCACAGAGTTCAAGAATAACATGATTGAGCTTTTTTGTCTCAAGAATGGTATTCGTCATGAATTCAGTGCACCGTACACACCTCAGCAGAATGGAGTTGCAGAAAGGAAGAACATGACTCTCATTGAAACTGCAAGGACGATGCTGTCAGGCGCTAAACTTCCTGTAACTTTCTGGGCAGAAGCAATCAACACAACATGTCATGTTTTAAATAGAGTTCTAGTGGTTAAAAGACACCACAAAACTTGTTACGACCTGATCAACAATCGACCTCCCTATCTTGACTACCCAGTTCCGTTTGGTAGTCCATGTTCCTTATTGTTACAGTACAAGGATCACAAATCCAAATTTCATGCTAAACCAGTAGAAGGCATATTCTTAGGATATGTTTCCAACTCACAATGCAAGAGAGTGTACAATATAGGAACACACTCAGTTGAAGAATGTGTTAGGACATAAATGTATGACAAAAGCTTGCAATAGTTTAGATCTTATTGTCTTTATGTTTTGTATTAATGTTTCTAAGTCTTTGTATAAGTTCTGCTAGAGGCGAACTTAACTAGTTCTCCTTGTCTCATGAGAGGCGAACTTATCAAGTTCACCTAGTCTCTGAGAGGCGAAATTATCAAGTTCGCCTAGTCTCTTAGAGGCGAACTTATTAAGTTCGCCTATAGCAGGTCTTGTGTCTATAAATAGATGTTTGCAGTTTCAGTTTTGGAACTAATGAACGAATGAAGTGTGTGAACTCTGTAAACTCTGTGGTTGATTGACTACAAGAGAAGATTATTTACTTGCTTTTTGTTATCGTTTCTATTGCCAATTTGTGTATACATGTGTTGATACGGTTAGATTCCGCACTCCGTGTCTTCGATACGTCATGTCACGAGATCGATCTATTGAGGAGTTATGTGGACCTACAAATGGTATCAGAGCTTAAGCTCATGATTTGTGTTTGATTCTTGAGTGATTTGTGACAATTTGTGTACAATTTGACAATAAATTGATCATTTTTGCAAGTTTTCATTTTCATGGAGTTTTCAAGTTCTTGAAGTTGATTTGAGGCTGAATTCATGGATTTGAGTTTGATTTTGGTGAAATTAATCCGATAGAAGTGTTCTAAATCATAAAATACTAAATCCTACGGTCCAATTTCTTCAAATTCCATCAAATCAGTGAGAAATGATGATTTTCGGTACTGTTGGTTCGTGTTTGAGTTGAAGACTCATCTTCCTGAGTTTGTTACAGCTGAACCAGGCGAACTTAGTGCTGAGATTCTGTTGCAGACGAACTTAGTAGGTGAACTTAGTAGGCGAACTTACCAAGTTGGCTCAACTCAGTTTAGGCGAATTTATTCAATAGGCGAACTTATCTGATTTTCTTGATTAAGCAAACTTAACAAGTTCGCTTGGGGTCAAGTTCGCTTATTGGACTTGAAGCGAACATATTATCTTCGCCTAGGGGAGTTCTTGTTCAAGACTTGTTAATTTTTCTGAAAATGGCAAATATGGTGCAAGTGAAGAATATGTTCAATTATGATAATGAGATTGGTACATCTCAGAAACCACCAAAGTTGTTAAGTCTTGCAGATTATCCGAACCAGAAAGATAGATTTGATCAGTTTGTGTCTTTTACTGATATGAGCTTCTGGATTCCAATCTTGGAAGGCTATACACATCCTACATACTCTTGGATGGGAAAGGATGATGTTCCTAAACCAGTCTCTACTTTAACCAAAGAAGAAAAACAATTGTTTGATCGAGAGAAGAAAGCTATGGCTAGTATTTCAATGTCTCTTCCTAAGGAAATTTATCATAGCTTTAAACAATTCAAGTCTTCTCAACAATTCAAGTCTTCTCAACAAAAGAGGTGTGAGGTTAGTCTGGATGTTAAGAAAAGCAGAAAAGAATGATTGAAGAAGCAGTTTTAGTATTCAAGCACTTTCAAAATGAATCTTTGGATGATCTTGAAACGAGATTCTATCATTTGCTGAGTGAATTATCCGGTGCTTCAGTTATCTATGAAACTGAAGAGATAAATGATAAGTTCTTGGAGTCATTACCATCAAAATTTGATGTGTATTCAGTTTTGATAAAAGAGAATGTCAAGTATAAAACTTTGTCTCTTGAAGATGTTCTTGGCAAGATTCAATCACATGATTTGAATATGAAGAAGAAGGAAATGAATATGGAGCATATTCAAGATCCTTCAATGTATTTTGCTAAGTCTTCTGGCAAAACTGGTATAGGGGTTGCGTTCTTTTCTGGTGATACTCAAGATACTTCAACAGAACATGGTTATGGAGTTCCAAGTCAATCTGGTTTATCTGCAAACACAGCTCCTTCATCATCTGGACCACATCATCTGAATCAAAGAGTTGCTGATGATTATTTAGCAATGTTTTCTTCCTTTATGGCATCTTATGAGAATTTTATTGGTGGTAAGATTCATGATCCAGATGTTATTGAAGAGGATTTCAGACAAATTGATCTTGTTAATCTGGAAGAAATGAAAATTCAATGGAACATGGCTATGCTTATAAGACATGCAAAGGATTTTTTTGAAGAAGACTGGAAGGAAGTATATTGGTTCTAACAGTCGATCACGAATGGGATTTGACAAAACAAAAGTTCGATGCTATAATTTTCAAGAATATGGTCATTTTGCCAAAGAATGTGTGATGCCGAAAGTAGAATTTGATTCTCAGAAGAAGCCTAATACTTTTCAGAATAATCGTACTCAGTCACATGGTTCCTCTGGATCTGGAAATTCTAATCATGCATCCACATCATCTTCATTAGTTGCTCAGAATGATGAAAATTATGATTGGGTTATTCATCTTGAAGATCTGGTTGGTGCTGTGAGTCAAGCTTTTGTAGCTAAAATACATTCTGAAAATCCTGATGAGTCGAATAATGATGATAGTTCAAGTGATGGTGAGAGTTTGCAAAGTGCTGATGAAGAGCATGATAAAGTACAAAATGTTGGTTCTGATATTGCATCTGCATCTGGTGTATCTAAAGATGATATAGTATTGACTCAAAGATCTTCTGATGGTGCTGAATCTGAAGATATTCCAATTGCTAAAGTCTTCATGGCAGATATGTCAGATCCTTCAAAGGTAAAATATTCTATCTGTAACATTTACTGCTCTAACTGCATCTGTGTGAAGGATAAAATGCAAAAAGGTTATGGATGATAACACAAATTTAATTTCTGATATGAAATCTATGCATGTAGTAAATCAAAAGTTGAAAGGTAATGATAAATTGTGTATGGATAGATTTGAATCTTTGAAAAGAGATTTAAATTCTTTGGGGTTGAAATATAAGGAACAATCATATCATCTGGATATGGCTTATGCTAAAATTGAAAAGCGAAATGAAATTGTCGCTCAGAAGAACAAAGAGATTTCTGACAAAGAATCTGAAGTGATCAAATTACATCGAAAGCTGGAGAGTTTTGGAAATTCATCTGTGGTGTTGGATTACTTTAATGACAATGTTGATCCTACAAAGAGGGTTGCTGGAATTGGGTTTGTTCCTCCACCATTCAATGGGAATTATGTGGTTGAACCAGAAGTTATTCATGAGGAGGAACTTGATCCAAAGACAGTGTTGAAGGTTAATCCGTTAACTGGTGAAGACATGGTCTATGATTCTGATACTGAAGATGAAGTTTTTGATGATAAAAAGTTTGAAGGAATTCCTAAGGAGGTAAAAATTGATGAACCAAAGGTGGTGAAACAAGTTACCTGTGATAGATGCATTTTGACAGAACCTGATGAGGTGAAAGTTGATCAAGCTAAGCTTTCCAAAGTGTTACAAACAAGTGGTTTTGTTGCTGTTGGTCATCAGAAGAAGCAATCATCAAAGGTGACTAAACAAGTTTATATTCAAAAGAAGCCGGTTGACAGTTCAGTAAAATCTTCTGAAGCTTGTTCATCGGGTAGTTCATCAAATTCAAGAAAAAGTCCCAATATCAGAAATCATCAAGATAGAAGAGTTTGCTTTCACTGTAATGAAGCTGGTCATATTCTGATTCATTGTCCTTATAAGAATCAAGACAAGAAGCCTATGATGTCAGAAACAGGCAAACTCAAGAGTGTTCCCCCACAACAAAAAGTGGTGACGATTCTGAAATGACCTAATGTGGGAAAGTCTACTTTTGGTGTTGTAAAGAATTTTTTTTGAGGCAATTGGTGCCTATTCAATCATTTACTAAATCTTCGGGATTTAAGAAACATGATAAACAATTTTCTAAACCAGTTATTGGTCATACTGGTGTGAAAAATGTTGCTGCTTTTCAAAAGCATTATGAGATTCCACATGTTGGAATCACAAAATATTCTCAACCTGAGGTCAAACTTTCTCGATCACAAAGAAGGAGACGTAACAGAAAATTGATGAAACTTTTGGAAACATCTGAATCTGATAATCATAAATCTAATAATGTTTTTCAAATTAATCATAATGTGTCTTTATCGAGAAGGTCTGATTGTGATACTTATGTTCCACAGGTTGATGACAAAGTAGATTGTGAGCTAATTAAAGTTTTTTATTTTGATCATTCTGGACGACCTAAGGTTCCCATTTCTAACTGATTTTCTTGGTTTATGTAGGGGCAACCAAGGAGGACTATCAACAATACGTGGTATGTGAATAGTGGTTGTTCTCGACATATGACAGGGAATATTCGTTTGCTTGAAGATGTTATTAAAATTGATGGCAGTTATGTTGCTTTTGCTGAGAATAAAGGCGGGTACATAACTGGTCAGGGTACTTTGAAGAATGACAAAGTAAAGTTTGAGAAAGTGAACTATGTGGAGCAACTTGAACATAATCTGTTGCGTGTATCTCAAGTGTGTGACAAGAAGTTCTCATTTCGTTTCAATGATTCTGAATGTTATATCTTGAAACCGGGATTTGTTATTCCTGACGAATGGATTCTAATGAAGGCTCCGAGGAGAAATGACACATATGTCCTAGACATGAGTGTTGCTACAACAACGGATTCTATTCCTACATGTTTACTCTCTAAGGCGTCTGAGTTAGATTCTATTTTGTGTCATAGGAAACTTGCTCATATCAATTACCAGAAAATGAATTATCTCGTGAAGAATGATCTGGTTATTGGTGTTTCGAAAATGAAATTCTCCGTTCCTGATGACTTTATTCCTTGCAAGAAGGGGAAACAACACAAGAAGTCCCACAAATCTAAGTCTTATAATTCAATTGTGACTCCATTGGAGCTGCTACATATGGATTTGTTCGGACCGATTAGTATCAGGAGCATTGGCGGTAAATCTTACTGTCTGGTAGTAACAGATGATTTCTCTAGATTTTCATGGGTTAAGTTCCTTGCTTCTAAAGCCAAAACCACAGAGATGGTGCAATTCTTAATCCTGGGTTTAGAGACCTTGTGCAAACAGAAAGTCAGAAGAATTAGGAGTGACAATGGCAGCGAGTTTAAAAATAGCAAGATGGGTTTATTCTGTCTACAAAAGGGAATTCATCATGAATTCAGTTCACCATATGTATCTTAACAAAATGGAGTTGCTGAACGAAAGAACAGGACTTTGGTTGAAACGGCACGTACGATGCTTGCACATTCTAGTTTCCAGTTACTTTTTAGGCTGAGGCTGTGAATACTGCGTGTCACGTTTTGAACAGAGTTTTGACCGTGAAGCGACACAACAAGACATTCTATGAGTTGCTTAATAATCGGAAGCCAAATCTGGAATATTTACTACCTTTTGGAAATCCATGTACCCTGTTGAAGGTTAGAGATGTCCCAAACAAGTTCGGTGCTAAGGCTATTGAAGGGATCTTTCTGGGGTATGTTGCAAATTCTACTACCAAGAGGGTTTCTAAAAAAGAGACTCGTTAGGTTGAGGAATGGTTTCATATTGACTGTTCAAATCGGTCTTTACCTCAAATGGCGATTGGACCAAACTGGGCTTTTGATTATGACAGCTTACTCAAGTCTTTTCATTTACCTTCTAATATTTCTCCTGAGGAAGTTGTTGTATTATATGAGTCTTGTCAGGATGCACATAATGGTGGTTTTCTACCGCATGTGGTTCAACATTCATCTGTTCCATCTACATCTGCTCCAGATCCTAATGTTGCTTCTTGCTCGGTAGCACAAGCTTCTGATAGTGAGGAAGACGATGTTATTTTTCAATATTCTTCTGCTGATCCTTTGTTAGTTGATGAACCTTCTACTTCGAAGATCCAGTTAATCCGTCTAAAGTTTTCAAGCTTGATAAGACTCTTTATGGTCTTCATCAAGCTCCCCGCGCGTGGTACGAAACGTTGTCTAAACATCTTATAGACAATGGTTTTGTGGGTGGCCAAATTGACTTGACCTTATTCATAAAGAAAGCATGGGGAGAATACTTACTGGTGCAGATATATGTAGATGATATTATTTTTGGATCTACAAATGAAGGGTTGTGCAAAGAGTTTGAGAGTGTTATGAAATCGAAGTTTGAAATGTCAGTAATGGGAGAGTTATCATTTTTCCTAGGACTTCAAGTTAATCAGAAGGAAGATGGTTTCTTTATTCATCAGTCCAAGTATGTCAAAGAAATCTTGAGCCAGTTCAAGATGGAGGACTGTACCCTATACAATACTCCAATTCCGGTCAATCATAAGTTGAATTCTCACCCGGATGGAAAAGAAGTTGATTGCCGACTATACCGTGCAATGATTGGATCTCTCATGTACTTAACCGCTTCAAGGCCAGACATAATGTTTGCTGTGTGTATTTGTTCCAGATTCCAAGCAAAACCAAAAGAGTCTCATTTGATTGTAGTAAAGAGAATCTTTCGTTATCTGAAAGAAAAAAAAAGATTGGGACTACGGTTTCCACATGGTTCAAACTTTGAATTCAATGCATATACTGATTCTAATTTTGGTGGTTGTTGTTTGGACAGGAAATCTACTATAGGTGGTTGCCAGTTCTTGGGTAATCTTATAGTTTCCTGCAGTGCAAAAAGCAAACTACGGTCTCCATTTCAACATGTGAAGCTGAATACATTGCTGCTGTAAGTTGTTGTTCACAGATTTTGTGGATTCAACAACAATTAAGAGACTACGGTTTGAATTTTACAGGAACCCCCATGTTTATTGATAATACTACTACAATGTCTATCACAAATAATCTTATTAAGCACAGTAAAACAAATCACATTGAAATTAGATATCATTTTATCCGTGATTGTGTAGATAAAAAGTTGATTAAGCTGGTGAAGGTACATACATATAATAATTTTGCTGATCCTTTTACCAAGGCATTTGATCATACCAGGTTTGAATTTCTGATCAAAATGATCGGTATGATCAATCCCGAATAAAAGTTTTCACAAAACAATTTGAATCCATTATATGCCTGTGTGTGTAAAAGATCATTATCAGATAAAGAATATATGGTTTTAAGAATTTCATGAGACCAATATCGAATTATATCTTTAGCACAAACTATTTATGTTCACTTCACTGCCCATGCCCCAAAAAACATGCAATGTGTTGCTGAACTAAGATATGCTTTCTAACAACATCTGTTGGAACATATATTCACCCTTGGATCCTTGGATCATTTAGACACATCATCTATATTGATTCCATTGAAGTTTATCCAGATAATAGTTGGATCCTCCTATATGAATCTATTGATTCCATTATAAAGCCAATTCATTAGAATCTTTTGATTCTGAATCATCATGATTCATATATCCTTTGTGATCTGCTATTCTATACTTGTGCTAATAGAGATAATTTCATCTTAGAGATTGATCTAATCTTGCAATAAACCGTATATGTCTTGAAGATAGTGAAATTTTAATTTTGTTGGGCATATGTGGGGTACATGATGTTTTTCATCTAAATGGTACTAACTCACATGAAATTGAAAGAAAAACGCTTGTGGTTTCAAATTGTATAATATTGGCAACTTAAGAATTCATGCTTTGTATTACAAATTCAGTATGAATAATTGAGCATTTTATAACCTGATCTTGTTTACATTGAAATTTATCGCGTATCATTTCAAGTATTGTTCAAATTGATTGAAAAGTTGAAAAGAAAAGTGAATCATTTGAAAAGAAAAAAGAGACAAATATGTCAAAGACATGAATATGAAGGATTTATAAATATTCATTGCAAAAATTGCATAGAATGAAAAAGATATGAGTTGCATAAGAATGAGTTTGATTGTTTCATATCATCTTTAAAGGAATAAGTGAATTTATTTCACATGAATATCATCTTTTAGTGCATATCATAGGTTACCCATAGTTATGGATAGGCTGTGTGATGAATTGCTCATATACTGATATGATCTTCTTACTCATGATGTTCAACCAAAAATATGTGTTTCAGTTTGCTCAGATAAAAACCAAAAATATGTGATTCCGTTTGTACAGATAAAATCCAAAAAGATTTTTCTTCCATGAAAATTCTATCTTTTATGTTGGTTAAAATAATTCGGGATTGGATCGGATACATGCTACGGATGGAAGTTCACAAAAATGTGACGTGTTGACGGTTGACAAAATCGTTAAAGGCAAATGTTTGAAGCGAACTTAATATGTTCACCTGTACCTGGTTTCAACTTATGATTGATAATTGGTTTCATCCTAAGGAGTTAGTTCAAGGACAGGATCAGAATGAAGCTCAACAACAACAACAACCACAACAACAACAACCACAACAACAACAACAACCACAACAAGTTCCAATTCAAGTTCAAGCTCAAGCTCAGGTACAAGCACAACAACAAGTTCCTATTCCACAAGAATAGGTTCATATTCCTGTTAATGAACAAGTTCAGGTTGAAGATGTTGCACATGAAGATGAACAAGACATCAGTATTAATATGGATGATTTTAATGATGACGCTGTGAACTCACCCATTCATAAAGCTGAAGGGAATGTGGTGGATACAAGTTCCAGTGAAACTATTCTTCCTGATTCTGAAGCTACTGACTCTGATTCGTCTAGAGATTTTTGCTCAGATCACTATGAGCGGTTGGCTACTTTGCCATTGGAAAATGCGGGGAAGCGTATTAAATCTACAACTAGAAAGCAGAGGCGTAAGTCTGTTCGGAATCCTCCTTCCGGTTCAGTACTTGGTAAGAGAACATTAGTTGATGAGAGATCTGACTCGGATAGCGACGTCAATCCAGTTCCAAAAGCTCAGAAGCTTATGTCTGCTTCTATTGCTGCTGCGTATTCATCTCAGGGTATTGAGGATGCTACTTTTGTTGACTCCTTATTGATTACACCTCCTTTATCTAAACGTCTGTCTCCTGTGTTTTCTCCTGTTCCTACAGTTCTTAAATCATCTGCTGCTGGTACTTCACAACCTTCTGATTCTAAAAGGATTACTTTCCTTGAATCACAAGTGCTTGCATTGCAGACTTAGGTAGATGCTCTTGTGACTACTGATGCTCAGAGACAGTTGGTCCTTCAGGCTCAAGCTAAACAGATTGATGACATGAAGTTATTGGTATCCAAACTTGTTGAGCGTCTTGGCGCTCAGGGGGAGTTAAGGATCCATGATACTTGTCATACTGAGTCTATTCAAAGAAAGGATGATGATGACAATGATCCTAGTGGTAATATTGAGGGTGATCGTCAATACGCTGACGTGAATCCAATATCAAGAGTTCAGGGGGAGTCAACATTAGGTAATATTGAAGGAACTAAGAAGGATTCTGAAGTGAATGAAGAGATTTTGTTACTTGAATTCTTTCAAACTGATTCTAGTGCTGAAAAAGAAGCTGAGAAGTTAGAGTGTCTAGAGGATATTGATGAATTATTCAATGATGTTGAAGATGAAATGACTGATAATGAGATTGAAGAAGGAGAAATTGTGGAGATTGAAATAGAAAAGAGTAAAGCTGAAGTTACTTATGAAGGTTGTGACGGTCTGAATGTTCTAAATAACTTCATCAAGGATGATGTTATTCCTGAGTTTTCATATGAAGGAGTGACAGATTCTATGGACTCTGTTGAAGACATTACAAAGCCTGATGATACTGCTCAATCCAAAGTAGATACTGATGCTGATACTACTCATCATGTGTCTCCTAAGACTACTGAAGAACCTATGATGTATAGAAATACAGGTATGACTAGAGAACAGTGGAGAGAAGTATTTAACAGCTGGATGAAAGTGTTACCCAAGTCTCCTATAAAACCAGCTCAAAAGGAAAGATATGTAAATACAGAGCGTTGTATTGGAAGAATCATAAGTTGGTTCTATGATGATGAAAATAAATTTTATGCTCTCAAGCGATCTGATGGCGTTTAGTACTTAAAGCCAAGGATGAAGTATTTCAATACATTACCAATGTGTGAAATGAATGGTCTAGCTATGAAACCACTGATAAATAGATCCAAGTTTAGATTAGCTGATGTAATTTCAAACTTGATCAGTAGAGAAGGTGGATCGGGAAAGTATGAAAAGTTAAAACCTCAGAAGGGAAAAAGAGTGAAGATTGTTGATTCTACTACTGGTATTGTGACTTGGAAGTATAAATTCAAACCAGTAAGAGCTGTGCAAAAGATTCCATTAAAGAAGATACCACAAGACTTTCTAGGTAATATGAAATGGTGGTATGTTGATGTGAATACTGGTGAAGCTAGAGTTGAAGATAGAGATAATAAGGTCATTGTAAGGTTCTATGATGCAATGAATCTTATTAATTTCTCTAAGGAAGATCAGAGAACTCTAAGAAAGAATGAGATCATGTTTACTGATGAATGGAGAGAACAAGAATTGCAGTATAAACGGGTGTTGGAGATCTGTCATAGATATGGAGTGCATGCAGGCAGCAGATTACCAGATAACTGGAAGAGCTCATCATAGAGACTGAAGACAGAAGATCAAGCTATTGTCAAGGGGGATTCTGTTAGGACATAAATGTATGACAAAAGCTTGTAATAGTTTAGATCTTATTGTCTTTATGTTTTGTATTAATGTTTCTATGTCTTTGTATAAGTTTTGCTAGAGGCGAACTTAACTAGTTCGCCTTGTCTCATGAGAGGCGAACTTATCAAGTTCGCCTAGTCTCTGAGAGGCGAACTTGAGAGGCTAACTTATTAAGTTCGCCTATAGCAGGTCTTGTGTCTATAAATAGATGTTTACAGTTTCAGTTTTGGAACTAATGAACGAATGAAGTGTGTGAACTCTGTAAACTCTGTGATTGATTGAATACAAGAGAAGATTATTTACTTGCTATTTTTTATCGTTTTTATTCTCAATTTGTGTATACATGCGTTGATACGGTTGGATTCCGCACTCCGTGTCTTCGATACATCACGTCACGAGATCAATCTATTGAGGAGTCATGTGGACCTACAGAATGGTTCGAAATGTATTGCAGTAAACACAGTGCTCCACCAGAACCTACAGATCCAGCATGGGGATTCGATTATGATGCTCTATTCAAGTCTTTCAACCTTCCTGATCTATCTGCCGAAGATGCAGCCAACTTGTACGAATTCTATAATGGCGGTGATTAGTCCAATTTCTCAACCTGAGCAACTGTACGTATTGTAACTCCCGATTCCAATTCTGCATCTGCATCTGGAACTGATGCAAGTGATGATGATGACGTTGTTCATGTTGATGGAAATGACGCTCCAGCTAATCCTAACACTCGTGTAGGAAATGAAGCTCCAGCTGTTCCGATCAACATCGAATCTTCTTCTTCTGGTACACCTGATATGGGGGAGTTAAGACAAATATTGATTCAAATATCCAGGAACCACATATACCAGAGACGAGAGTGCATAAGAATCATCCAATGGACAACATTATGGGTTATCCTAATGCCGGTGTTCAAACTCGTCATAGAACCATTACTGAGAAAACCAGTTTGTATGATGAGATACTTGACACAGGTATCATGGAAACATGTTTGCATGTTTCATTCGTATCCCAATTGGAGCCGAAGAATGTGAAAGAGGCTCTCACTGACAACTGCTGGATTGAGGTTATGTAAGATGAATTGTCTCAATTTCAAAAGTTACATGTGTGGGATTTGATTGATCTTCCGAAGGGTGTGCATCTAATTAAAACCAGATGGGTGTTCAATGCAAAATGGATGATCGGCATGTTGTAGTGAAGAATAAAGCAAGGTTGGTTGTTCAGAGTTTTTATCAACAAGAGGGCTTGGATTACACTAAAGTATATGCCCTAGTTGCTAGACTTGAAGCCATTCGACTGTTTCTGGCTTATGCCTCCTTTGTCGAAGGTCTGTCAACTTGATGTAAAGAGTGCTTTCCTATACGGCAAAGTTCATGAAGAGGTCTATGTCACTCTACCACCAGGTTTTGAAGATCCGCATAATATCAATAAAGTGTACAAGCTGGATAAGGCATTTTATGGTCTTCATAAAGGACCTAGGGCGTGGTATGAGACATTGTCAAAACATCTATTGTGCAATGGTTTCGATCGTGAATAAACTTACTCAACTCTCTTCATACAGAAAGTAGGAGGTGATATTCTACTTGTGCAGGTGTATGTCGACGACATTATCCCTGGGTCTACCAATGAAGAGATGTGTAGGGAATTCGAAAGGGTGATGAAGTCCAAGTTTGAAATGAGCAACATGGGTGAACTGTCATTTTTCTTGGGTCTGCAAGTCAGTCAAAGGGAGGATAACATTTATCTACATCAAACTAAGTATGTACAAGACATTTTGTCAAAATACAAAATGAACAATTGTAGTACTTATGGCACACCAATCCCAGTCAATCATGGTTTGCATCCCGACAAAGACGGAAATGATGTGGACTGTAAATTGTATCGTGGGATGATCGGATCTCTTATGTATCTCACAGCTTCAAGACCCGACATAATGTTTGCCGTCTGCTTGTGCTCGAGGTTTCAGTCACAACCGAAGGAATCTCATACGATAGCTATGAAGAGAATCTTCAGATACCTTAAAGGAAAACCCCGATTGGGTGTTTGGTACCCCAAGCAGCAGTCATTTGAATTCAAAGCATATATCGATTCTGATTATGGCGGTTGTAACCTCGATAGAAAATCAACCTCAGGTGGATGTCAATTCTTAGGAGACAGGCTGGTCTCCTGGTAGTGCAAGAAGCAGTCAACGGTTTCTGTCTCAACATGTGAAGCAGAGTACATTGCTGCCGCAAGCTGTTGTTCTCAGATATTGTGGATCCAGCAACAATTGAGAGACTATGGCTTAAACTACACTAGAACCCCCTTATTTGTTGACAACAATGCCACCATGTCCATCACAAACAACCCGATGAAACATTCCAAAACTAAACACATTGAGATTCATCACCACTTCATCCGTGATTGTGCTGAAAAGCACTTAGTTGAACTTGTAAAGTTCACACGGATGACAACTTTTCTTACCTTTTCACTAAGGTGTTTGATCGTACCCGTTTTGAACATCTTGTCAACATGATAGGAATGTTCAATCCTTAGTGAAAATTCTTTTTCAAATCAAAACATTTTCATGGAAGTTAAAGTTTATTTCTTGTTAATTTTGTAAAGTTCTTTTCATTTTCAAAATGTTTCAGAAAAATCCAAACAAAGTAGATAAAGGGAAATGATGGTACATCAGTAAATGATCTAAACGTCTTAGATTGCACATATGGGAAATGATTGCGTCATGCTAACTTGATTGTTTTAACTAATTCTTTGTTGCCAGTTTGAATATTTGCAAGTATGTTGAATTTTCAGTATGCTATAAGCATTTTTGAGTCATTAGTAGTGTGAAAACTAAATCTATATACTACAACTGTGGTTTGAACCCATGTTTGCATGTGTGTGTGTAAAAGATTGATAAAGATCATTGTCAGATATAGGATGTAAGGTTTTAGCTATGATCTTTATATGAGACCAGTTTCGGGTTATGTATTTAGCATAATTTTTTGGTTCATTTCACTGCTATACTCACAAGTATGTAATGAGAGATTGAACCAAGATATGTCTTGACAGCAACCGTTGAGCATATGTTAACCCTTGAATCATTCCTGATTCATTGAAATTAAATCTAGATAAAAGTTGGATCCCCTTACCTTAATCCTCAGGCACCATAACTATTATCCTGAATCATCTAACTGATATTCACAGAAGAAATCCTTTCAAACCAAGATAAATGAATCACTCGATTCTGAATCTTATGATTCCTGATAATCCTTATGGATTCTGCTTGATTTTTCTATGCTAAATGGTGTAACTTCATTCCAGAAATTACGAAAATCATTAGGAAAATCTTAGATGCTTTGAGATAGTGCAATTTAAATTTCAGTAGCATATTTGTAGGGTACATGTTATAGATTTATAATTCAAACTCTAACTCACAAGAACGTGATGCAAAAATGCTTATGGTTTCAAATTCTATAATACCGCCAAGTTGATTTAACTTGCTTATGTTGCATATTACGTATGAATAAACATTAATCCATGACATGATCCCATATTCTTTGATGTTTATATTGTATCATTTTTGCTTTTCATAGCCTAATATGATCCCTTGCTCATGATTTTGACCAAAAATAGCTTGTGTGTATAATTCTGTATATCCATATCTGAATCTTGTGCATATTATCTTTATTCAGAAAAGCTCAAAAATATTTTCAGCTTGTGTACAGTTTAATCATTATCCAAAAGAACAAAAAGATTTTCAGTACAGTTTATCAAAAGTTTAGAAAACCCAAAATATTTGTGTTTAACTTCCTTGAACTGCTTTTGAATACTCCTGATTGAATGTTCTTATCTGGTTCGGTCTTTGACTTGACAATCTTCATAATTTGAGTTGAACTTTGAGTGCACAAGGATCTCTGCGTACTTTTCAAGTGCGTAAGAGTTAAACCATGCGTACTTAACAAGTACGCAAGACTTAAGTTATGCGTACTTATTAAGTACGCATGAGTTAAGTCCTGCGCAATTAACAAGTACGCAAGACCTATATGTGAAGGGTATATAAAGGGCGTTAGAATGTTTCATCATTTTCATCTTGTTCAAACACCAGTCACTGTTGTATACTCCCGACTTGAATTTTCCACAAAAATTTCATGTGTTCCAAAGAGATTTTTCGTCCCGATCTTAGTTTCATCATCATCTAACTAACATTTGGTGAGAATCTCAGAGCATTTCATCCACAAATCACCCATGGCCGATTCTTTGAATGTTTGAACCTAGGGTTTTGATAGTCAAACTTTAACAGATTTTGGATGTTCCTGATGAAAATTAAGACCTAAAACTAGTTATAAATCACTAATCAAAGCTTCTTGACTCCTAAATTGTCTTTAACAGGGTTTGATTTTGTTTTTGACCTCTTGGTTGGCCGTAGGTGACCGTCGAACCGAAAAAGGGTCAAAATGACTAGGGTTTAGCTTGGTATTCATGATGGTTATGGTCCCATTAGTCCTAGACTAGTTTTTCGACTATGTGGTGACCATCTCCTACTGTAAATTCACACATTCTAGGATTTAGGATTTTGAAAATTGTCTAAGTGTTGGGTTCCTCCGCATTTACCAAGTACGCAAAAAGTAATTCATGCGTACTTTCTAAGTATGCAAGAACACTCATCTTGCGTACTTGCTAAGTACGCAGGAAGGGCAACTTGAAAATTTTCTAAGTCTGGAAATTCAGTTAAATGTGCAAATGCTATACCAAGTCATGTTTGTTCCATTCCAATGATTCTATGTGTTCTTATTGTGTTCATTGTGTGTTCTTGCAGTGATGGCTCGTGCATTTACAAGTTAGTTTGTTGGATCGGGATCTACCTTGATCCAATGATTCAACACATTAACCGAACCAAATCGTGCGGAATCTGATTTGATTGGCAATCCAATCTATGACACAGATCGGGTCATGAGAAACGAGTGGATTAGATGTCGAAACGAAGGTTTCTATCGACCCTTTGGTGTAGAGAAGTTGGATACAAGACCTGGAAACTCTCAACGGACAGAGGTTCGACAATGCCGATGCAAAGAGTTTGTGTGTGTTCTGTTGCTTAGTCTGGTTCTGCTCTGGTTAGTCTCTCTTACTTGTTTTGTGCTCATGAAGTGAAGTTATATATATAGTGCAGAGGCCATTCGTACGAATGAGCCATGTGAATGGACTCATTCGTGCGAATGAATCAGTAGAATGGTTCATTCGTAAGAATGACTCATCAGAATGGTTCATTCGTACGAATGAATCATTCTCATGATCTATTAGCGCGAATGGATCATTCTCATGATCCATTCGTGCGAATGGGCCTTTCAATAGCACGATTGATCAATGTTATCGATATTTATCAGATCGTTTAATACACAGTCGTTATATATGAGTAAACATTAAGGATAAACATGTAATTTCATTAATATATCAAATAGTTACATTAAACATAGATGAAATACATATTACAAGGGATTAGGGACATATCATGCATCTACATACTCCCCCTTGGACCTAGATCCCTTCAAAATGACCTAACTGACATTAGTTGGTCTTCAACATCTCTTTTGTATGAGTTTTCCAGTTGACCCCGGCGTGTATGTCAAAAGCAATGCATATACGTATCACCTTCACATACTGCAACTCCTGGTCTATATCTGCAACATCAAAAACGGCTGACACTTGTATAAAGTTGTAACATCTTGTTCAGACAAGTTGGTCAGCCACAAGGGATCAAAGACCCTGATGGTCTCCCATGACCCTTCTTTACAAAGCACTATAACAGCTTCACTAGTACGTCCATCATAGTACCACCATTTGAACTGATCTGAGAAGTACTGGATCATTTTCCTTAAAGGAATCTTCTTCATGATTATTGGAGGTTTCCACTTTAAGACAATTAGGGGCTTCTTGGTGATTGGATGAATCTTTTCCTTGTGAATGTAACGTGTAGGCATTTGTGGCTTGAAGTTCACCCACTTCTTCCGGTATTCGTACTGTAATTGACGTTCAAACCATTCGGATAGACCGGAAGATTCGCTGTATAGAAGCTTTAGACGCGCTAATTGATTTACTTCAAATGCGGGCAGCGTCTTGAAGTCATGAGGGTATCTGAAATATTGTATGCCCTTCTCTCTTTTTATAGCATAGCAGCTTAAGTCATTGAAGTATGCCCAACAGATTATACGACCATCAGACTTGTGTCCTTTGAGTCGATAAACTTTAGTGTACTTGGTTGGAGGAGAGGGCTTTGAGTTCTTCTTTAATTCGGCCATGTATTCCATCCACTGACTTTTACGTTCATTCAGCTCATCAATGTCAATAGTGGAGGGACCGGCTTCATCTCCTTTGTTGTCGATAATGCGGTTGACCTCCTCGTCGGACTGCTGAGTGAATAAGTCTGCGAAGGAGGGAAGATCCTCACCATCTACTGATGTGTACTTTGGATATTCTTGATCAGTGATGTCTTCGACTTCAACCTCATCAACGTCTTCTAGTTCGTCAGAGGAGGGATAATCAATTGTAGGAATAGATGCCTCTTCAGTGATGACTTCGTCAGGATTCATTTGAAATAGCTCGGCAATCTGTTCTTTTGACAAGCAGTGTACGATTTCCCCTTCCTCTTTGTCATAAACAACTGAATGTTGGATGATCCCTTGCATGTCAAGCACATAAGTTAACTTTGAAGGTTGTTGCTTGAGAGGCATCACATCCAAAACTATTTACATAAACAATCATAAAATAAACATATGAGAATAAGAAATTTCATTGATTTAATCAAAATAAAACTGAAATTATTTACATAATAATCTAATATTTACAATAAGACAACTTAAAACACTTAAAACAAAAACTATCAACCTTCAGTGCCCTTTTGTTTATCTGATGATGGGCCTTCTGATTTGTCTGATTTTTGCTTTGTTCGCGCTTCTGCTTCTGCTGTCTTTTCAGCACTTGATGCAGCACCAGCATTGGCACCATCATTCTTATCTTTGTCATTATTGTCATCATCATCATCACTATCATCATCATCATCGTCATCATCATCATCCTCATCGTCATCATCATCATCATCGTCACCATCATCACCATCATTGCGAGCACCCTCAATTCTGGGTGTCGAGTCTCTTCTGCTTTCTAAGTCTTCCAACAGTCTCTTGTTTTCCTCCTCTAGCCTTTGTATCCTCTGAGCATGTGTATTAACACTTGTAGACAACTTTTGATTCTGGTTTGTAGCAGTGAGAAGGAGGACTTGCTGATCATTGCATCTAGTGGAAAGACTTGTGATGGCTTGGGCTTGTTCAGTATTTTGCAGAGTCAACTGACTGATCCGCGAGCCCTGTTGGTCAATACGCTTTGATTGCTCTTCATTCTGAGCCAGTAAACGAAGTACCAAACTGTTTAAAGTACTGATCTGGTCGTGTAGAGAGACAGTCGGCAGTGACATTGAAGATTCAGCTCGAATAGTTGATGGCTGTGATGTAGGAGCAATCGTGTAGATGGGAGGAGGCACAGTTTGTGTCTGAGGCATAGATGTTGACATTGGAGCCTCAGACCTGGTGGCAGTTGCTGTATTGGCAGAGGTGCTATCCGTCCTTCTAACAAGCTTAAACTTTTGGCGTTTGGCCATTCTTTTCTTTCCTATTCCCTTCTTGACCGGGGTAGATTGGGAAGAAGGAGCAGCAGATACTTGTAGACAGCCAGGGACAAAGTCAGCATCCCTGACGTCATCATCAACCCTTGAGCTTCCTTGATCTGCTCCCCTTTTTCTTTTTGTTGCGACCAATCTTGCCCCACGTTGACTGATTTCAAATTCATCTTCAGTTTCCTCAGAATCAGTAAACAGGACGGTGTCCAGGTTAACGTCTTCTGGGTTAGTTGGAAGGGAAGGATCGATAGCAGTAACAGTGGGAATGGTGGCAGCGGTAGATGAAACATGAGGAGTATTGCCACCATCTCCCTGACCATCTTGGTCGTCATCATCTTAGTCGTCAGCTGGAGGTACAACAATATCCTCCCTGTCCGAATCACTGTTATCGTGACGCCATTTTCTGTTTACTGGTGCCACATACTCTAGATTTGCCAGATGTCCAATGAGTCGTTTGTGAGGTGGCTTTGTTGGTCTTCCCCTGTAGGTCTGTACCCTGTTTAGAGTGACGTCCGTCATGTGTTCTAACTTGATTATGTCGACGTCTGACCTTGGTAGAAGAGGAAGTTGGTCATCTATTATCATTTGTAAGAATCTGGGGTACATAAGATACGCATTGTCCCCTTTAAGATAGATGTTTTCCTTAAGGTGCGTGAACACCATCTCGGAAAAGTTGAACGGAATGTTCAACACCAGTGCAACGAATACGCTCTGTATTGTTTCGCTCATATCATCAAATCCGCCACGACGGGAACCGAGGCAATACAGAAGAACATGTCCTAGATACTTGTACTGCGGACAGAGGTTCGCTTTGTTTAAAACTCCCTCGGCGACATTCCCGTCGTACTTTATCCTCATGAAGCATCCTCGGACCAGATATTTATCCAGTGTCACTGGATCTTCAGGATGATCACCAAATTGACACAATCGGCGAATGTGAGCTGCCGATACAACCACATCTTGACCTGCGATCTTCCCTCGTATGACCGGTGGAGATACCTCGCAGTCAATCTCGGCGGAGGCCCAGAACTCCCTTTGGTGCGACGTATATGGAGTGCGGAGATGGGATATGGCATGAGCAATCCTGGATCTGGATAGAAACTCGATCTTGCCGACAAACGGACGTGCATTCTTTGATGTCGGAATCATGTACGCACATATGTTGCTTTTTATGGAAGCCTTAAGAACAACTGGAGCTCTGTGCGCCATAACGAACAGTCTGCAAACACAAAAACATGAAGCACCTCAGATCAATACATGCAAGATTTTGGAAATATAAACTTTTGGACCATTTTTCCCTTGGTACGAATGAATCATTCAGCCTATTCATTCGTGCGAATGAGTGTTCATTCGTGTGAATGAGCGTTCATTCGTGTGAATGAGTTCTCATTCGTGTGAATGAGCGTTCATTCGTACGAATGAACATGAAGAGTGTGTCCATTCGTATGACAGACGGGTCGCAATCCAACTTGTCCAAAAATCAACCAACACTTGAAAAGATTTGCCGAAAAACGACAACAACGCACTCGACTATTCTTTTTAACCAATATTTAGCAGTTTAATTGGTTTATTAAGTCAGTTTTTACGTTTTTAGGTTTGGTTTTCGGTTTTGAACCCTAAATCTAATCGAACATCCACGAATCGGTATACAATCGATGAATACTTGTGGGGTTATACCTGTAAAAAGAAATCGAATGATTAGATTACAGATTTGACAGAGTTTTGTTCAAATTCAGATTTTGATGAAACAGACGTGCAAATGCTTTCTGTTTTGTGCGAATGATTCTGCACATGCAAATGAATGGCCTATTTATAGGATGGCCTGGTTCATTCGTACGAATGGCCATCCATTCGTATGCGTGTGTCCTTCATTAGTACGAATGGGTATGCATTCGTACTAATGAACCCTTCATTCGTACGGATGGATGTTCATTCATACTAATAAACCTTCATTCGTACGAATGGACCATCTAATCAAAGCTTCTTGACTCCTAAATTGTCTTTAACAGGGTTTGATTTTGTTTTTGACCTCTTGGTTGGCCGTAGGTGACCGTCGAACCGAAAAAGGGTCAAAATGACTAGGGTTTAGCTTGGTATTCATGATGGTTATGGTCCCATTAGTCCTAGACTAGTTTTTCGACTATGTGGTGACCATCTCCTACTGTAAATTCACACATTCTAGGATTTAGGATTTTGAAAATTGTCTAAGTGTTGGGTTCCTCCGCATTTACCAAGTACGCAAAAAGTAATTCATGCGTACTTTCTAAGTATGCAAGAACACTCATCTTGCGTACTTGCTAAGTACGCAGGAAGGGCAACTTGAAAATTTTCTAAGTCTGGAAATTCAGTTAAATGTGCAAATGCTATACCAAGTCATGTTTGTTCCATTCCAATGATTCTATGTGTTCTTATTGTGTTCATTGTGTGTTCTTGCAGTGATGGCTCGTGCATTTACAAGTTAGTTTGTTGGATCGGGATCTACCTTGATCCAATGATTCAACACATTAACCGAACCAAATCGTGCGGAATCTGATTTGATTGGCAATCCAATCTATGACACAGATCGGGTCATGAGAAACGAGTGGATTAGATGTCGAAACGAAGGTTTCTATCGACCCTTTGGTGTAGAGAAGTTGGATACAAGACCTGGAAACTCTCAACGGACAGAGGTTCGACAATGCCGGTGCAAAGAGTTTGTGTGTGTTCTGTTGCTTAGTCTGGTTCTGCTCTGGTTAGTCTCTCTTACTTGTTTTGTGCTCATGAAGTGAAAGTTATATATATAGTGCACAGGCCATTCGTACGAATGAGCCATGTGAATGGACTCATTCGTGCGAATGAATCAGTAGAATGGTTCATTCGTAAGAATGACTCATCAGAATGGTTCATTCGTACGAATGAATCATTCTCATGATCTATTAGCGCGAATGGATCATTCTCATGATCCATTCGTGCGAATGGGCCTTTCAATAGCACGATTGATCAATGTTATCGATATTTATCTGATCGTTTAATACACAGTCGTTATATATGAGTAAACATTAAGGATAAACATGTAATTTCATTAATATATCAAATAGTTACATTAAACATAGATGAAATACATATTACAAGGGATTAGGGACATATCATGCATCTACATACTCCCCCTTGGACCTAGATCCCTTCAAAATGACCTAACTGACATTAGTTGGTCTTCAACATCTCTTTTGTATGAGTTTTCCAGTTGACCCCGGCGTGTATGTCAAAAGCAATGCATATACGTATCACCTTCACATACTACAACTCCTGGTCTATATCTGCAACATCAAAAATGGCTGACACTTGTATAAAGTTGTAACATCTTGTTCAGACAAGTTGGTCAGCCACAAGGGATCAAAGACCCTGATGGTCTCCCATGACCCTTCTTTACAAAGCACTATAACAGCTTCACTAGTACGTCCATCATAGTACCACCATTTGAACTGATCTGAGAAGTCCTGGATCATTTTCCTTAAATGAATCTTCTTCATGATTATTGGAGGTTTCCAATTTAAGACAATTAGGGGCTTCTTGGTGATTGGATGAATCTTTTCCTTGTGAATGTAACGTGTAGGCATTTGTGGATTGAAGTTCACCCACTTCTTCCGGTATTCGTACTGTAATTGACGTTCAAACCATTCGGATAGACCGGAAGATTCGCTGTATAGAAGCTTTAGACGCGCCAATTGATTTACTTCAAATGCGGGCAGCGTCTTGAAGTCATGAGGGTATCTGAAATATTGTATGCCCTTCTCTCTTTTTATAGCATAGCAGCTTAAGTCGTTGAAGTATGCCCAACTGATTATACGACCATCAGACTTGTGTCCTTTGAGTCGATAAACTTTAGTGTACTTGGTTGGAGGAGAGGGCTTTAATTCGGCCATGTATTCCATCCACTGACTTTTACGTTCATTCAGCTCATCAATGTCAATAGTGGAGGGACCGGCTTCATCTCCTTTGTTGTCGATAATGCGATTGACCTCCTCGTCGGACTGCTGAGTGAATAAGTCTGCGAAGGAGGGAAGATCATCACCATCTACTGATGTGTACTTTGGATATTCTTGATCAGTGATGTCTTCGACTTCAACCTCATCAACGTCTTCTAGTTCGTCAGAGGAGGGATAATCAGTTGTAGGAACAGATGCCTCTTCAGTGATGACTTCGTCGGGATTCATTTGAAATAGCTCGGCAATCTGTTCTTTTGACAAGCAGTGTACGATTTCCCCTTCCTCTTTGTCATAAACAACTGAATGTTGGATGATCCCTTGCATGTCAAGCACATAAGTTAACTTTGAAGGTTGTTGCTTGAGAGGCATCACATCCAAAACTATTTACATAAACAATCATAAAATAAACATATGAGAATAAGAAATTTCATTGATTTAATCAAAATAAAACTGAAATTATTTACATAATAATCTAATATTTACAATAAGACAACTTAAAACACTTAAAACAAAAACTATCAACCTTCAGTGCCCTTTTGTTTATCTGATGATGGGCCTTCTGATTTGTCTGATTTTTGCTTTGTTCGCGCTTCTGCTTCTGCTGTCTTTTCAGCACTTGATGCAGCACCAGCATTGGCACCATCATTCTTATCTTTGTCATTATTGTCATCATCATCATCACTATCATCATCATCATCGTCATCATCATCATCCTCATCGTCATCATCATCATCATCGTCACCATCATCACCATCATTGCGAGCACCCTCAATTCTGGGTGTCGGGTCTCTTCTGCTTTCTAAGTCTTCCAACAGTCTCTTGTTTTCCTCCTCTAGCCTTTGTATCCTCTGAGCATGTGTATTAACACTTGTAGACAACTTTTGATTCTGGTTTGTAGCAGTGAGAAGGAGGACTTGCTGATCATTGCATCTAGTGGAAAGACTTGTGATGGCTTGGGCTTGTTCAGTATTTTGCAGAGTCAACTGACTGATCCGCGAGCCCTGTTGGTCAATACGCTTTGATTGCTCTTCATTCTGAGCCAGTAAACGAAGTACCAAACTGTTTAAAGTACTGATCTGGTCGTGTAGAGAGACAGTCGGCAGTGACATTGAAGATTCAGCTCGAATAGTTGATGGCTGTGATGTAGGAGCAATCGTGTAGATGGGAGGAGGCACAGTTTGTGTCTGATGAGGGAGTAGGTTGCACATGTTCATCAGGTGCATTTTGAGCATCATACATCATTTGAACAACAACCTCCTCATCTGAACATTCTGGAGGAAGAGTAAACGAGGCAAAAAGTTCTTCATAATCAAACATCCAAGGAAGACCTTTTCCAGCAGCAGGAGAGTTATACTTTTGAAAATCAACATGGTACCATTCTTCTACATTCCCAGAAGCTTTGTTGTAAACTCTTTTATTGGGAGTGCTGTACCCTAAGAAGTAACCTTCCTCTACTTTCTCGTTAAACTTGCCATGAGCATCCTTTTTTAACATGGTACATGGAGCGCCGAACGGTTCAAGATACTGTAAGTTCGGTTTCCGTCGATGCAACAATTCAAAGCAAGTTTTATTGTGACGCTTGACAACTAGAACCCGGTTGAGCGTGTAACACGCATTAGCAATAGCTTCATTCCAGAACTGCACGGGTAAGTTTGAGTCAGCGAGCATAGTCCTTGCCGCTTCTATCAAGGTCCGATTCTTCCTCTCAGCAACACCGTTCATTTGTGGAACATATGGCGCACTGAATTCATGGTGAATACCATGTTTTTGACAGAAAGTTTTCATAAGGTGATTTTTAAATTTAGTACCATTGTTCGAACGGATCCTCCTAACCTTTAACTTATATAGAGACTCCAATTTGGAAATCAGAATCTCCACATATTCAAAAGTCTCAGATTTTTCTTTCAAGAACATCACCCAAGAATATCTCGAATACTCATCCGTCACAACCAAACAATATAAGTCTCCAGCAATGATCTTCTGGTTGATAGGACCAAACAAGTCCATGTGTAAGAGCTCTAGTGGTATAGTGATGGAATGTTGAGATTTGGGTTTATAAGATTTCTTGGTTTGTTTGCTTTTCTTGCAAGAGACACACAAGTCAGGAAGATGAAAACTTTTCACAGTGACTCCTTCAACAAGATTTTTGTGCACCAAATGATTCATTTTTCTGAGACTGAGATGTCCCATTCTTTTGTGCCATAAAATAGAATCCTTCTCAGTGGCTTTTGAAACAAAACATGATGCTGTGGACACTGAGGATGATGCTTGTGACATGTCAAGAATATAAAGATCATTCACTCTTGGAGCAGACATAATCACCATGTCTTCCGGAATCATAAACTCCTTTTTCAAGATATAACAATGCTTGTCATCAAAAAGAACCTTGAACTCCTTATCACAGATTTGAGAAACATAAAGCAAGTTGTTATCCAACTGTTTGACAAACTTGACCTTCTCAAAGCTGACAGCTCCATTAGACAGTGTTCCCTGAGCTGAGATAAAACCACCTTTATCGCCTGCAAATGAAACATAGCCTCCTTTGATATTTCTGACGTCGAAAAGGAGAGCTAAGTTCCCAGTCATGTGCCTGGATGCCCCACTATCAATAATCCAATTATTGCTAATAGGATTATAAAGGACAACCTGCACAAAAAGGAAAGTAATTAGTTTAGGTTAGGAACCCAAGCCTTTACGGTCTTGGGTTTCCCAGTCTCATCTACAACAGTACAATCCATCCACAGTCCTTGTGGATTTTTGGAACAACCATTTGACTTTGAAGTACAGTCGTCAGAAGCATCATCTGATTTTGCTTTCCACACATGTTGTTTGTGCAACGACTGTTTGTGGTAAACAATGGATTGCTTAACGATTTGTACAGGTGTGGAACTCGAATCAGAGACCAACAAGTCATGCATCTTTTGTTTAACTTTCTTTTGATGCACTTGTTGTTGGGTAAAAGAGTTAGATTTTGACTTTAAAAACTTTTGTTTATTTTCTGGAAAATGGTTAACTCTTTTACTTGGCTTCTGAAGATAAGGACAGTTGACAACAACGTGTCCTTGTGTACCGCACTCAAAACAGTATCTCCGCTCAACCAACCTCGGAGATCTGTATTGATTTTCACTTTGGTGAGTTTTTGAACCACCAGCCTTAGCTTCTTTTAGTTCAGCTGAAGAGAGTGACTTGTTTGATTGAACATACTCTCCAGCTTTAACAAAATTAACCTTTTTGATTGAGGCTTTGGTTACTTGACTCTTCTGATCAGAAGTAGTGGGATAAGATGAAGGGCAATTGATTTGTTTAATTTTAAAAACATTTTTAGAAGCAGATTTTGAAATACCAATGTTGTCATTCTGTGGAGCAGACGAGTTTTTGTGTCCCAAACCACGAGTAGGGCACTCATCGTCGTCTTCATCCCACTCTTCTACCATTCCATCAACACACTGGGACTCCGAGGTCGAAGCACCATTATCATTAACCTTTGGTTGAGAAATTTTGTTTTCGGTTGGATCAACGACAAGTGGCGTTTTAACCTTAAAGTCGGTGATTGGGTTATCATCCGGTGTGTTTACCATAGTATTCAACACAGGTGGAGGACAATTGTTATACCCCATCCCATCATTTTTCTTTCTTGGACGCTGTGAAACCATGTAATCAAGAATGTAAGAAGCATTTGAATAACTTTTCAGCTTTTGATTTAAAGTTTCATAATCACATTCGACAAGCGCCAGCTTTTTCTTTGTTTCATCAATTGTGTTTAAATAAAAGGTGATGGCATTTTGTTTGTTGAGAACACAGATTTCTAATTCATGAACTTGCCTGTATAAAAGATCAATTTTGTTTTTGAAGGCAAGTTCGTTTCTTTTTAAAACACGGTTTGCTTCAAGACAACCAGTTAAATCAGTAATTAAGTCTGTGTTGTGACTTTTAAGTGCCTCAACTTTCTTTTCAAGTTCATCACAAATTAAACACGGTTGAGATTCAGACTCACTTTCAAAACTGTCAGAATTTACCTGAATGCCTGTGGATGTTTTTACCATAAAAGCACAGCTACAGGTAGATTCAGAAGAGGAATTGTTATCATCCACATCAGCTGTCGATTGACTTGAAGAGACGACAGATGATTTTTCTTCATTCTCAGCTGTGAAGCCAGAACTGTTTGAAGATGTGTCGTCTTCAGCTGATGAACTTTCTGAAGCAATCTCTCTCTCAGCATCAGAATCTGATTCTTCATTGATTTCCACAGCCTTTGCCATGTAAGCTCTATCCCCTGAACTGCCATCAGCTCCAAATTTAAAAGACCAATCAACAGTCTCA
The DNA here is from genome assembly GCA_023525975.1 of Smallanthus sonchifolius. Lineage (NCBI taxonomy): Eukaryota > Viridiplantae > Streptophyta > Magnoliopsida > Asterales > Asteraceae > Smallanthus > Smallanthus sonchifolius. The sequence continues at coordinate 36,283,318 of CM042045.1, forward strand.
TCTGTTTGAACAATCATAGCTTTTGTTCCACTTGAAGTTCCCTTATCTTGTACAAGAGTAACTGGAACAAGGTTTGTTTCTGTATTTTGAGTTTGTGGCTTCGGTTGGCTTTGACGGTTGTTGAAAGGGTTGCGGTTTCCAGTCTGTTTAGGCTTTTCACATTGCCTAGCAAAATACCCTTTCTCACCACAGTTAAAACAAACAACAGCAGACAGATCAAAACCATAAGTAGTGTCTTTGTTCCCTTCGAGAGTTTTTCCTGTCCTTTTTACATAATCTCTCGCTCTTCTGACTGCACTTGCAAGAGCCCACATTATATCAATTCGATCCATTTCATCCTTATCAATCTGAGTATAGTCTTCTGCTGTCAGATGACTGTTTCCAACCTGTCCAGCAACAAGACTGTCATATGAATTGATAACGGTAGACAACAGTGCCATGTGTTCCTTGGCCACTTCGATAGTAACCTTGTCGAAGTTGTCTGTTTGCAATTTAATGGGGCTTGGTGGAGGAGTACTAGCAGTATTTCCCTGCTTTGGAACCGAGCTTGATGAAACGGAAGCATGAGCTGTTGAAGACTGGCTGGCTGAAACATTTAACATGTTTGATACAAACGCAGTCTGCAAAGGAACATTTTGTTGAGTTGATGTAGAATAGTGCAATGAAGGATCCTGAGTTTGTACGCCTCTCTTTAGCTTCCACTTATTCAACACCTCTTGTTCTCTCAATTTCTGAAGAAATTCATTGATGTCAATGGTTCCAAGAGTATTGTTCTGTTTGAGAACCATCAAGAATGAATCCCATTTTGGTGGTAGCGCATCTGCCATGCATTGAACCTTTTCTTCTTTCGTTTTTTTGATCTCATGGGCATGCAATTCACTCATCAAGTGATAGAATCTCTCAATTAGATCATCTAAGGACTCATTCCCAATATACATGATTTTATCAAATTCCTTCTTAATGGCCTTAGCATTGATAGCTTTCAACGAAGCATTTCCTTCGTGACGTTGTTCTAAGGCATCCCACAGAGATTTTGAAGATGTAAACTGCCTGAATTGATGAAATATTTCTCTTGATATGGCCTGAGATAGGATAGCATATGCCTTCTTTTCTAAGTCATAATCTTTTCTTTGTTGTTCGCTTAAAAGGGAAGGCAAAACAGGAGTTCCATCCTCACTCAACACTTTCTGATATCCATTCTCTAACATCATCCATAAGTTTGTATCAACTCCATTAATGTGTATCTCAAACCTGTTTTTCCAGTGATGATATTCGTCCATTGTCATGAGTTTTGGAGCCTTGTTAGCATTTCCAGCTTCATTATCGATTAATAACAAGTTTTGGATTTTGCTGTTCTGACTAGCAACAAAGGCTAAGTCCGACATGGTAAAAAAAACATTTTTGACACTAAAAAAAATTCAGAAGAGATTTGTGCGAATGGGTCTATTCGTGCGAATGGAATTTTCTATTCGTGCGAATGGAATTTTCTATACGTGTGAATGGAATTTTCTATTCGTGCGATTGGAAGCTTGAACGAATGAGCAGGAGACTTGATCTATTCGTGCGAATGGTAGGAGCCATTCATGCGAATGAAGTTCATCATAGTAGCCATTCGTACGACAGAGAGCTGTTTGAGTTTTTTACACCAAAAAGCACCAATGATTGAGCCTTTTATCTGATCTTGAAACTGAAACGATTAGATCACTCAGAAGCAATAATCACAAGTTTTGAACGTGGCTAAACAGCGATCAAGTGATCTTTATAACATTCAAGAAGATAGAAAAAGTAAGATTAGATTTTCTATGTTGAATCTAGAGCACAATGGCTCTGATACCACTTTGTTGGATCGGGATCTACCTTGATCCAATGATTCAACACATTAACCGAACCAGTAGAGAAGGTGGATCGGGAAAGTATGAAAAGTTAAAACCTCAGAAGGGAAAAAGAGTGAAGATTGTTGATTCTACTACTGGTATTGTGACTTGGAAGTATAAATTCAAACCAGTAAGAGCTGTGCAAAAGATTCCATTAAAGAAGATACCACAAGACTTTCTAGGTAATATGAAATGGTGGTATGTTGATGTGAATACTGGTGAAGCTAGAGTTGAAGATAGAGATAATAAGGTCATTGTAAGGTTCTATGATGCAATGAATCTTATTAATTTCTCTAAGGAAGATCAGAGAACTCTAAGAAAGAATGAGATCATGTTTACTGATGAATGGAGAGAACAAGAATTGCAGTATAAACGGGTGTTGGAGATCTGTCATAGATATGGAGTGCATGCAGGCAGCAGATTACCAGATAACTGGAAGAGCTCATCATAGAGACTGAAGACAGAAGATCAAGCTATTGTCAAGGGGGATTCTGTTAGGACATAAATGTATGATAAAAGCTTGTAATAGTTTAGATCTTATTGTCTTTATGTTTTGTATTAATGTTTCTATGTCTTTGTATAAGTTTTGCTAGAGGCGAACTTAACTAGTTCGCCTTGTCTCATGAGAGGCGAACTTATCAAGTTCGCCTAGTCTCTGAGAGGCGAACTTGAGAGGCTAACTTATTAAGTTCGCCTATAGCAGGTCTTGTGTCTATAAATAGATGTTTACAGTTTCAGTTTTGGAACTAATGAACGAATGAAGTGTGTGAACTCTGTAAACTCTGTGATTGATTGAATACAAGAGAAGATTATTTACTTGCTATTTTTTATCGTTTTTATTCTCAATTTGTGTATACATGCGTTGATACGGTTGGATTTCGTACTCCGTGTCTTCGATACATCACGTCACGAGATCAATCTATTGAGGAGTCATGTGGACCTACAGAATGGTTCGAAATGTATTGCAGTAAACACAGTGCTCCACCAGAACCTACAGGTCCAGCGTGGGGATTCGATTATGATGCTCTATTCAAGTCTTTCAACCTTCCTGATCTATCTGCCGAAGATGCAGCCAACTTGTACGAATTCTATAATGGCGGTGATTAGTCCAATTTCTCAACCTGAGCAACTGTACGTATTGTAACTCCCGATTCCAATTCTGCATCTGCATCTGGAACTGATGCAAGTGATGATGATGACGTTGTTCATGTTGATGGAAATGACGCTCCAGCTAATCCTAACACTCGTGTAGGAAATGAAGCTCCAGCTGTTCCGATCAACATCGAATCTTCTTCTTCTGGTACACCTGATATGGGGGAGTTAAGACAAATATTGATTCAAATATCCAGGAACCACATATACTAGAGACGAGAGTGCATAAGAATCATCCAATGGACAACATTATGGGTTATCCTAATGCCGGTGTTCAAACTCGTCATAGAACCATTACTGAGAAAACCAGTTTGTATGATGAGATACTTGACACAGGTATCATGGAAACATGTTTGCATGTTTCATTCGTATCCCAATTGGAGCCGAAGAATGTGAAAGAGGCTCTCGCTGACAACTGCTGGATTGAGGTTATGTAAGATGAATTGTCTCAATTTCAAAAGTTACATGTGTGGGATTTGATTGATCTTCCAAAGGGTGTGCATCTAATTAAAACCAGATGGGTGTTCAATGCAAAATGGATGATCGGCATGTTGTAGTGAAGAATAAAGCAAGGTTGGTTGTTCAGAGTTTTTATCAACAAGAGGGCTTGGATTACACTAAAGTATATGCCCTAGTTGCTAGACTTGAAGCCATTCGACTGTTTCCGGCTTATGCCTCCTTTGTCGAAGGTCTGTCAACTTGATGTAAAGAGTGCTTTCCTATACGGCTAAGTTCATGAAGTGGTCTATGTCACTCTACCACCAGGTTTTGAAGATCCGCATAATATCAATAAAGTGTACAAGCTGGATAAGGCATTTTATGGTCTTCATAAAGGACCTAGAGCGTGGTATGAGACATTGTCAAAACATCTATTGTGCAATGGTTTCGATCGTGAATAAACTTACTCGACTCTCTTCATACAGAAAGTAGGAGGTGATATTCTACTTGTGCAGGTGTATGTCGACGACATTATCCTTGGGTCTACCAATGAAGAGATGTGTAGGGAATTCGAAAGGGTGATGAAGTCTAAGTTTGAAATGAGCAACATGGGTGAACTGTCATTTTTCTTGGGTCTGCAAGTCAGTCAAAGGGAGGATAATATTTACCTACATCAAACTAAGTATGTACAGGACATTTTGTCAAAATACAAAATGAACAATTGTAGTACTTATGGCACACCAATCCCAGTCAATCACGGTTTGCATCCCGACAAAGACGGAAAGGATGTGGACTGTAAATTGTATCGTGGGATGATCGGATCTCTTATGTATCTCACAGCTTCAAGACCCGACATAATGTTTGCCGTCTGCTTGTGCTCGAGGTTTCAGTCACAACTGAAGGAATCTCATACGATAGCTATGAAGAGAATCTTCAGATACCTTAAAGGAAAACCCTGATTGGGTGTTTGGTACCCCAAGCAGCAGTCATTTGAATTCAAAGCATATATCGATTCTGATTATGGTGGTTGTAACCTCGATAGAAAATCAACCTCAGGTGGATGTCAATTCTTAGGAGACAGGCTGGTCTCCTGGTAGTGCAAGAAGCAGTCAACGGTTTCTGTCTCAACATGTGAAGCAGAGTACATTGCTGCCGCAAGCTGTTGTTCTCAGATATTGTGGATCCAGCAACAATTGAGAGACTATGGCTTAAACTACACTAGAACCCCCTTATTTGTTGACAACAATGCCACCATGTCCATCACAAACAACCCGATGAAACATTCCAAAACTAAACACATTGAGATTCATCACCACTTCATCCGTGATTGTGCTGAAAAGCACTTACTTGAACTTGTAAAGTTCACACGGATGACAACTTTTCTTACCTTTTCACTAAGGTGTTTGATCGTACCCGTTTTGAACATCTTGTCAACATGATAGGAATGTTCAATCCTTAGTGAAAATTCTTTTTCAAATCAAAACATTTTCATGGAAGTTAAAGTTTATTTCTTGTTAATTTTGTAAAGTTCTTTTCATTTTCAAAATGTTTCAGAAAAATCCCAACAACGTAGATAAAGGGAAATGATGGTACATCAGTAAATGATCTAAACGTCTTAGATTGCACATATGGGAAATGATTGCGTCATGCTAACTTGATTGTTTTAACTAATTCTTTGTTGCTAGTTTGAATATTTGCAAGTATGTTGAATTTTCAGTAGGCTATAAGCGTTTTTGAGTCATTAGTAGTGTGAAAACTAAATCTATATACTACAACTGTGGTTTGAACCCATGTTTGCATGTGTGTGTGTAAAAGATTGATAAAGATCATTGTCAGATATAGGATGTAAGGTTTTAGCTATGATCTTTATATGAGACCAGTTTCGGGTTATGTATTTAGCATAATTTTTTGGTTCATTTCACTGCTATACTCACAAGTATGTAATGAGAGATTGAACCAAGATATGTCTTGATAGCAACCGTTGAGCATATGTTAACCCTTGAATCATTCCTGATTCATTGAAATTAAATCCAGATAAAAGTTGGATCCCCTTACCTTAATCCTCAGGCACCATAACTATTATCCTGAATCATCTAACTGATATTCACAGAAGAAATCCTTTCAAACCAAGATAAATGAATCACTCGATTCTGAATCTTATGATTCCTGATAATCCTTATGGATTCTGCTTGATTTTTCTGTGCTAAATGGTGTAACTTCATTCTAGAAATTACGAAAATCATTGGGAAAATCTTAGATGCTTTGAGATAGTGCAATTTAAATTTCAGTAGCATATTTGTAGGGTACATGTTATAGATTTATAATTCAAACTCTAACTCACAAGAACGTGATGCAAAAATGCTTATGGTTTCAAATTCTATAATACCGCCAAGTTGATTTAACTTGCTTATGTTGCATATTACGTATGAATAAACAGTAATCCATGACATGATCCCATATTCTTTGATGTTTATATTGTATCATTTTTGCTTTTCATAGCCTGATATGATCCCTTGCTCATGATTTTGACCAAAAATAGCTTGTGTGTATAATTCTGTGTATCCATATCTGAATCTTGTGCATATTATCTTTATTCAGAAAAGCTCAAAAATATTTTCAGCTTGTGTACAGTTTAATCATTATCCAAAAGAACAAAAAGATTTTCAGTACAGTTTATCAAAAGTTTAGAAAACCCAAAATATTTGTGTTTAACTTCCTTGAACTGCTTTTGAATACTCCTCATTGAATGTTCTTATCTGGTTCGGTCTTTGACTTGACAATCTTCATAATTTGAGTTGAACTTTGAGTGCACAAGGATCTCGGCGTACTTTTCAAGTGCGTAAGAGTTAAACCCTGCGTACTTAACAAGTACGCAAGACTTAAGTTATGCGTACTTATTAAGTACGCATGAGTTAAGTCCTGCGCAATTAACAAGTACGCAAGACCTATATGTGAAGGGTATATAAAGGGCGTTAGAATGTTTCATCATTTTCATCTTGTTCAAACACCAGTCACTGTTGTATACTCCCGACTTGAATTTTCCTCAAAAATTTCATGTGTTCCAAAGAGATTTTTCGTCCCGATCTTAGTTTCATCATCATCTAACTAACATTTGGTGAGAATCTCAGAGCATTTCATCCACAAATCACCCATTTTAGGCCGATTCTTTGAATGTTTGAACCTAGGGTTTTGATAGTCAAACTTTAACCGATTTTGGATGTTCCTGATGAAAATTAAGACCTAAAACTAGTTATAAATCACTAATCAAAGCTTCTTGACTCCTAAATTGTCTTTAACAGGGTTTGATTTTGTTTTTGACCTCTTGGTTGGCCGTAGGTGACCGTCGAACCGAAAAAGGGTCAAAATGACTAGGGTTTAGCTTGGTATTCATGATGGTTATGGTCCCATTAGTCCTAGACTAGTTTTTCGACTATGTGGTGACCATCTCCTACTGTAAATTCACACATTCTCGGATTTAGGATTTTGAAAATTGTCTAAGTGTTGGGTTCCTCCGCATTTACCAAGTACGCAAAAAGTAATTCATGCGTACTTTCTAAGTATGCAAGAACACTCATCTTGCGTACTTGCTAAGTACGCAGGAAGGGCAACTTGAAAATTTTCTAAGTTTGGAAATTCAGTTAAATGTGCAAATGCTATACCAAGTCATATTTGTTCCATTCCAATGATTCTATGTGTTCTTATTGTGTTCATTGTGTGTTCTTGCAGTGATGGCTCGTGCATTTACAAGTTAGTTTGTTGGATCGGGACCTACCTTGATCCAATGTTTCAACACATTAACCGAACCAAATCGTGCGGAATCTGATTTGATTGGCAATCCAATCTATGACACAGATCGGGTCATGAGAAACGAGTGGATTAGATGTCGAAACGAAGGTTTCTATCGACCCTTTGGTGTAGAGAAGTTGGATACAAGACCTGGAAACTCTCAACGGACAGAGGTTCGACAATGCCGGTGCAAAGAGTTTGTGTGTGTTCTGTTGCTTAGTCTGGTTCTGCTCTGGTTAGTCTCTCTTACTTGTTTTGTGCTCATGAAGTGAAAGTTATATATATAGTGCAGAGGCCATTCGTACGAATGAGCCATGTGAATGGACTCATTCGTGCGAATGAATCAGTAGAATGGTTCATTCGTAAGAATGACTCATCAGAATGGTTCATTCGTACGAATGAATCATTCTCATGATCTATTAGCGCGAATGGATCATTCTCATGATCCATTCGTGCGAATGGGCCTTTCAATAACACGATTGATCAATGTTATCGATATTTATCAGATCGTTTAATACACAGTCGTTATATATGAGTAAACATTAAGGATAAACATGTAATTTCATTAATATATCAAATAGTTACATTAAACATAGATGAAATACATATTACAAGGGATTAGGGACATATCATGCATCTACATAGTTCAACATGTTGACTCTAACACATCTAGAATGGAAGGGTGCTACACTGGAGTACCGACGGATAGTTGATTTTCTGAACCGTTCTAAGATCAGCTATGCAATCTCTGCCGGTCCCGTTGTCTCTCGACCTTACTTGGAGAAGTTCTGGGACACTGTTGATCACGACTGTACATTAACCCCAAACGTCATAAGGGCTACTGTAGTTGGTCATGATATTACTATTTCTGATGACACCATTAGACGAGTACTACAGTTCAGGGACTTATCAATTGATCTGATAAATTATCCTGATTACTTCGTTGATGGATGCTGGAGACAGAGAATGTGATATATTGGTAAAAAAGACTATGCATCGTACAAGAAGATGTGGGTACTTGATCGGTGGCGTTACTTTACACACGTCATGATCATATGCATATCTGCTACAAAAGCCGGGCAAGGATGCTATGGGTCATGACTTAGCGGCTGCAATGGTTGGACTTTCTCTCAATAAGGGCTACAACTTCTCCAAGTATATCTATAAGTCTATGACAGAATAGATTAATACAGCGGAAAGGTTTAGATTCCTATTTTACCCAAGGTTCGTGTAGCTGTTGATAATTTATGCTTTGTCCAATCTACCTATAATTGATGAGAGACTACAAGTTAAACGGGTGGCCAAGCGAGTGTTTTCATAATTTCTTACTCCAGGAAGTGTAGCACCTACCCCTGAGCACACTCCACTCTTTGGCCACCTAATTAATGAAGCTTATGTGGCCCATCCAGACTTCAGGTGGTACAATGTAGACTCTAAGCCCGAGATAAGTGAACACTCTGATGAACAAGTAGAGGAGGAATAGGAAGGAGATTAGAGTTCTGAGAGTGATGGATCTGGTGATGGCAGTGACGAAGAAGAAGAAGGAGGAGATGGTGCTGAAGACTAGGATTCTGATGCAACTGAATCTGATTCGTCTGACTCTGATGATGCACCAGACCAATCACACCCTAGGAGGTTGACAAAGGTTTCCCTTCCCGAGTCATCCTAGAAAAGACAAAAATAAGAAAATACCGACAACGAGTATGTACTAGAGTCGGATACTGCATTACAAAGACAGAGAAAAGAATGAAGAGTAAAGCAACGAGAGGATATGCCATCTGCTGCTATCCTTAGAGAAGTTGAAGCCCGTACTCAATGGCATCCAATTACAGAGGCTGTGAGCACTGCTTCAACCTCTACTTAAACTTCAACCCAGCTGTATCAGCGAAAGGGAAGGCAGCCATGAAGTACAGTGGAGGTGGCTGCCACTACTGTCGCAGAGGAGGTTCCTGTGATAGTATCCCTCATGTTTCAATCTGTCCAACAGGTGATGGTGAAGATTCCAATTCAGACTGAGTCGATCGTTATCACCCCAACCATAGAAATAAAACAATTTCAACCACCCTCCCAACCACCATTCCTACTACCACCCTTCAACCCATCAGTGAACCCTTTGCCTATGGTGATTTTACCCATGGGTTCGACTTTGATGAGATATTCACTTTCCCCACCCATACAACCGAAGCCTCTTCATCTAGGGATCCTGATCCACGGGATACCAGGATTGCTACCCTAGAGACTCAGGTGGCTGGTTTACTTGAGACGGTACGGAAGTCAAGGGAAGAATCTAAGGCTCAACAAGCTCAGATCAATTTTTTGGTGGATAAACTAAACATTTTAAGGAGCCAGCGGACCGATGATGAGATGCAGTGAAAGGAGCATGAAATCATGGTCAAGTATATGTGACATGACCAAGACGCTTGCTGCTCAGGGGGAGAAGATTCAAGAGTTGTTGAAGGAGAAGGAGAAGCCATCAAAGCCAAGCGGTGATGAGGCTTGTCACCTAGTCGACTTGACTAAGGATGATGACAAAGATAAGGATCCTGAAGCCGGTCCTAGTGGAAGTGAGCAACAAGTGTTAGCTATTCTTCTCATTTCTGCTGTGTCCATGGCTGAGGGGAAGTCTGCTCAGCATAAAGGTGGAGGTGATACTTCTGGTAGTGGAGGTGATAAGACAAAACTGGTCAACAAAAGTCAAAATTGACCCCCAAGAAGTCAAAATTCAAGATTCTAGAAGATTCATTCTCGAGCATTGACCTCCAAGAAGTCAAAATTGGTCAACAAAAGTCAACAAGGCAGCTAAAAGACAAAACTAGGAGAAAGCACATGTATCCCAATGCACAGTCGTGCATTGTTGTCCCTTGCTTCCCATGACCCAGTACTGCGTCCTCTGTACCCTGTTTGATTCCCTAGGCCTTTGCATAGCCGTGCAACCCATTGAACGGCCGTGCATTGCACATTTTGAGGCCTATAAGTAGGAGGGATCGGTTCTTCATTCTAGATATAGACCTAAAGAACACTCAAGAAGAAAGCATTCTCGTAGTTAAAGTAGAGACTAGAGGGACTCTTCCTCCTTGTTCCACAATAGGGGAGCCTACGAAACTCATGTTAGGAATGGTACGTCTTTATACTTGGCCCCATTGTTACACCGCCTCCCGGTGAGAAAAAATATAAACACCTATTTAACTTTAATATAAAGCACTTTGAGTCCGACGTCTTAAACCAACCCGGAGATGACCATTCGATGGGTTGAGGGTAAATGTTGTCCCTAACGGGAGGCACTACCACTTTTAAAGATTATAATTTGCAAATCAAATGTAGTGAGGACGAGGCTCTAGCGGTGACCGGGGTCACAAGTTTGTAGTAGTCATACCACTGAATTAGTCAAGTTAACATTATCACGTACCAAGCTGATTCGAATCCCGAAGCAATACATTCCGTAATCTGATCATTTTCATCTTATTTACTTTTCTACTATTTACTATTCTGCTAGTTACATTTATTGTAGAACCAAAGACTGATTGCTACTAAATTATTCTAAGTATAAATGCTGCTGATAGGCTTATCAGCAGCATTCAACACAAGTTGCTACTGATAGGCTTATCAGCAGCATTCAAAACTTGTTACTGCTGATAGGCTTATCAGCAGCGTTCAACACAAGTTGCTGTTTATAGGCTTATCAGCAGTATTCAACACTTGTTGCTGCTGATAGGCTTATTAGCAGCATCATTCTCATTCTTGTTGCTGATAGCTATGTTCCTTGAAGACAAATCGTTGCAGCTGACTATCCATGCCAAGCGTCACTGACAACTTTCTGCAAAAGCGACTGACACACTCAAAGCAGAAGGAACCTCAATGGTGCAACCAATGACGGACGACAATGCTCTTCTCTAGACATGCAAGCAATAAGGAATAAAGAAGACGCTTCAATAAAGTTAACTAGGTTTAGACTAAACGTGTAATAGTTAGCTATATTCATCAGATCAACGGTCTGTGTTAGATCTGATACTTAGAATCAAGGGTCTGTCCTGATTCTAAGTTAGTATAAATATTGTGTAAACACTTCATTGTAAGTGTGCTTCTTCACTGAGTTTTCATTTGTAATCGTTTATTCACAAAGCATAATACAACAGTGTTCTTATTAGTATTCATTCTATTTACTCGATTATACTTGTTAGTTGTTATTGTTTCCGCCAATCTCAACTAAGAACAGAACCATCTTGTACTTTTAACGATCCTACAAGTGGTATCAGAGCTTTGGCTCAGATTAAACAAACTCAAACTTGTTTAATCACTTCTGGTTCTATTCTAAACTCTCTCTCTTTGATCAAGTCACCCAAAATCACGAAACAAAAATGGCACAAAGCAATGGTTTTGAAGACATCGGCAGCATCGACCGACCACCAAGATTGGTGTCTGGAGAAGACTACGACATGTGGAAAAATCGCATGGAAAGTTTTTTCTGCTATCAGGAGTACGGAATGTGGAAATACATCAGGGATGGACCCTACATTCCCATGGTGGCATCTGCTGACTCTGGAGGACCATCAGTTCCAAAGGATCCCTCCAAGTACTCAGAAGAGGAAATAAAAAAGATGGAGGTGGACTTCAAGGCACTAGGAGCTATCCAAATGTGCCTTCCAAATGAAGTTTTTCATAACTTCAGAAGTTACAAAACCGCCAAAGAGCTCTGGGAGGCTCTTGAGAAGATGTTTGCTGGCTCAGAAGAAGTCAAAGAAAACAAAAGGGACATCCTGAAGCAGCAATACGAAAACTTCGTATGGAAGGAAGGTGAGTCCCTAACTGTTTTATATAACAGATTTACTTATCTTGTAGGTGAGCTGCAGTGCTCAAAGGTGAAACTGGAGAATGAAGATATTCTCAAAAAGTTCATCAGGTCTTTACCTAGCTGCTGGACACTCTACACGGTGTCCATTAGAAGAACTGAGAATCTGAAGACTCTCCAAATGACTGAGCTCTTCGGTATGCTGAAGACTTATGAGCTAGAGATGATTCAGGCAAAAGAACGAAGCTCAAACTACCAAACAGCTTCAACATCCACCACCACCTCTTCTGCTTTTCACTCTGAGCACTCAGGTCCTAGTACTAGCAACTACTATCCTCCCCTAGTCACACATCCTCAAAGTCCTACCTCTAAAACAAACACATCACCATTTCTTCTTGAAGCTCCTTCTCAAGCCTCAACCTCCACTGCTTTTGTTTCTGAAAACTCAAGCAACATGTACTTTATCAAGGAGGATCTTGAGTGCTTCCATCCAGATGATCTAGAAGAAATGGATATACAGCACTCCTATGCCATGCTCTCTATAAGAGCAAAAAGGTTCTACTCTAGAACCGAAAGACCTATTCCAAGCAACAGCTCCAACACTAGAGTTGGCTTAGATAAAAGTAAATTGAGATGTTACAACTGTAACCAACTATGTCATTTTGCTAGAGAATGCAAGGCACCTAGGGCAAACCCTGCTGAGGATCGAACAAGACAAAGCCAACCTAGCCAACCTAGACAACAGCAATAAGCTACACCTCCAGCTCAAACTACAGCTTGTGCAGCTGTTGGAACATCTGACTTTGACTGGAGCTTCCAGTATGAAGATCTGCCTGCTAACAACCAAGCTCTTATGGCAGACACAACTGAGATACCTCAGGTATATGAACATCTATGTTCCCAAGCCTGTACTGATAAGGTTTTAGGCTACAGAAATCATAATTAAAACCTCATAGATCAAAATGAAGAGTTTCATCAAATGAAATCTGAATTCAAAAAGGTCGAAGACAGTTACAAAGAAAAAATTAACTGCCTAAGGAAAGAGATTTCATCATTAAAACATGAACAAACCAATCTTGAATCTCATATTGATGATCTACTGGCCAGATTAAAAGCTACCAGAGCATAATTGGCAGAACAAAAAGTTCATGTCGACAAATATGAATTTGCATCCAAAAAGCTGCAAAAACTTTTGGATGCTCAAATTCATGAAAAGGTAAAAACTGGTCTGGGGTATCATACTGAACAATATCAAGCCGTTTTACCTCCTGCTGATTACGTTGCCATCCATGAACCAAGCTTCAATCTTGCAAATCTTGATATAGCCAACAGAAATCTTGATCCTTCTAAGGATAAACCTTTGGTACAAGAATGCACTACCTCATCAGAGTCTGATTCAACTTGCTCAGACTCCACTGAAACAAGTGAAGCTTCATATTTGGTACAAGAATCCACTACTTCATCTCCTCCTGTCCCTAAAGTCATTCTGACTAAAGATGAAGTCCCCATTATCCATTCAGCACCAGTACCAGCCATTTCAGTACCAGTTCCTACACCATTCAAACAAATCAAAATTAGCTATCCTCCAGAAGGTAGGAAGCTAAATACTGAAAAGGGCCAGTCCTCATCTTCAGTCCAGCCAAGGAAGGTGTTTGACATATGTCATGCGCCTGGAGAAAGGGTTCCATATGTTCAAAAGACATTGGAAGAAGCTACTTTTGAGCACAACAAAGCTCACCCTTGGAATTTCAAAGACCTTTTCAAAAGAAAGGATTATGTGTATCTCTCAAGGGATAAACTGGCAAAATCATGTTTTGTCTGTGAAAAATATAACCACACTGCCAGCACCTGCTTCTACTACCTTCAGCAGCAAAGAAACCTCAAGCAACATGCTTTTGAGAAGACAAAGAAGAACAAACAGGTAAGAAGTTTTAAAGCTAAGACCAATGTTTTCAGAACCGGACCGGACGTCGAACCGGTCTCCTTACCGGTCCACTGGTCGGACCGGTCCGACCGGATTTAAGAACCGGACGACGTCATAAATATTATAAAAACATATCAGTCTAAATAGCCATTAATCCTTTCAAAAACCACCAACAAGTCAATTCCAATAATTTTAAACTAACAATTACCTATGAAATAAGAAGCCAAGAGACTTGAAAAAGATTAAAAAAAAATAGTCAAGCGGTTCGCCCGGTCCGACCACCCGGTTTCCGGTCCGACCGCCGGTTCAACCGGTCCGACTACCGGTTCGTTGCAGGAACGGTTCAACACATGTAACCGGACCGGTCAGACCACCGGTTCCCGGTCCGACCGGTGCGACCGGCCGGTCCGGTCCAGGTTTCATAACATTGGCTAAGACAACTCAATTCAGAAAAAAAAACTTCACGCAAATTTTTACTTTTATGTTATTTACTTTACCGTCATTTACTTTTCTGCTTCACAAGCATGCAAAACCAACTCATTAATTAATCCGGTTAAACGATAACAAAAAGTTGAGTATTAGAACTCGACCATGTCCATTGATTCGATACTTGGTTCTTACCTAACTATATTACACTGTGATAGGTACACTTGCCTATTGTGTGTGTTTTAAGTTAACGTAATTATCATTTTATAAACTTAAAACCTGATCTTGTGAAATCATCCTAAAATTATATTTATTTATATTTTTATATACTTATCTCACGACACATCAAGTTTTTGGCGCCGTTGCCGGGGACATGGTGATTTCAAGAAAGATTCGAGTTAACGGATTAGCCTTTTAACCTTAACATTTTCTTTTATGGTTTGTTTTGATTATTCTTTACAGCAACTTTCATGGGTGACAACTACGAGAGTTGTTATGGAGGTTACCGACGACTATGGGTACCTCTATTCGGAGGTTTGGTATGAGATCTGTGGGGAACCACACTACACCTAAGATTGTTATCACTATCAAGGGTATTCCACACATTTCTACCAACCGTACTGCCAACCACATGAGAAAACCATACCGCCTCAAGAAATTCAACACTCAGCTCTAGATTCTGACTCACGGACCCTAGGAAATTTGTTTCGTCATTTGGAAGAAATTAAGGTTCAAATCTTAAAGAGCTCTCCAACTGAACAACAAGTGTTTCGTCATTTGGAAGAAATTAAGTTTCAGATCCTAAAAATCTATCCAAATAAACAACAAGATGATTCCTTCAAAGTCCAAGAATCGGAGCATGGAACAGTCAAAGGTAAGACCAGAAGATTCAGAAGAGAGGGCTAATTCAACTTTACAATCACTTCCTGACTTTTCTGAGAAGGTGGAAACTAAACAATCAAAGGAGTTAGAAGAATTGGTGGGAATCATAAATATGGAAGCACATGAGGATGTAGTCACCAATAAATAAATGAAAATGGTGGCACCTCTTCCTTGCAACAGTGATAGCTGGCTTGTGACCAAGGTTATCAGTGAATCATTCCATGAATTACATAAGCCACAGGATAGGGTACATCACTCCGAGGACCACTTCTCATGGAAAAAGCAACATTCATCCAAAGAAGATTACGTGACAGAACTATCATACTGGGGTGACCGTCTCTTTCACTACATGGGTTTCTTGAAGTTTGGTCCAGGAAATTTCAAATGGTGGTGACGTGATTTAATTACACCACTTTCTTTAGGTGCTTTTCGATAGAGCATTCTAAATTTGGCAGGTTTACAAAAAATTTTAAAATTCCAAATCGACCTATCCAAACTAAAATTAAAACTATAAACAGACTTTGAAAATATATAAATCAATGATTCACCCGTTTTAGCACTACAAAGTTAAAGGTATAAAAATTTAAAAATTGGGAAAAATATTTGATTTATGAAATTGGGCCACTTAATGGGGGAAATTAGCTCGGACCACTCGGCGGTTTGCCACATGATCCGGATCGTCGAAACATTTTCGTCCCCTGGTAGAGGGCTGTCTAACTACAAATGTATCTCAAGTTATGAACGTTTCAAGTTTGAAACACATTTTACCCTGTCTTTCTCTATCTAGCTGGTCTAGGATGGACTCCACTAATTCATGGATCAGCTTATTATCATCGTATACATGGTTATAAAATGGGTTGGATGAACCTCTCCACATTAGAAGCCACCCATTTGACAGATTATTCCACCAACAGAACATACGGGTCGGGCTAAAGACCGTTAAATAAATGTAGCGCTTCCGGGAGGCAACCCGATGATCATGAATAAATTGAGAAGTTGGTGCATATGACAGAAAGCATGAACCTCATGTTTGGTTTCTCCAAATTTAAGTTTCTAATTACTTCAGCTCCCAGGTATGCCTTCTCGATACTAGAACCTTAGTAGCTTAACTACTATCTTTTATTTTCCTTGTCTGCTTCTATATTTTCTTTTATGTTTTAGGTAGAATAACATCACTAGATCATCTCTCTACTTTGAGGAGTTACACTCCACCTCTACGAGCCTGGAGCCAGAAACCACCTCAAATTTCTGAGAAATTCGATGAAGTCTTTGAAGCAACATGTTGACTAGCAGCTGATAGGCACAGCCTGACAACAACAATAATTCTTGGCCTTAGGTTATACACCGAATTGACCAGGGGAGTACCAGTTTCTTTTCCCTTAAAACTCCATGCATTTAAATTCCTGCAAAGCATTCCATTACATGCATTTGTACATTGATGGCAATGCACAGTTTTAAGTGTGGGGTGGGGAATTAGAGGTTCGGGACTGTTAACCTCAAAGCTGTAAAATTTAACTTGTGATTTTCTACCTATTTGACTAAAACATTACAAAAATCTACCTTTTATAAAAAAACCCAAAAAAAATTCAAAAAAATTAAACCTTTTTTAAACTAAACCTCTTGGAGTTTGCACCTATTAAATAAAATGAAGGCATGGCAAGAAGAAATAAATGAAAATTATGCATAACAAATCACCAAACCCTATCGTATCTGTTTTCATGTGAGAATAATCTGAACCTTTTCACGAGCATTATTATCATCATTTTTGCATGCTCTTTCGTTTGGTATATTGAGTGTTTATTCGATTGAATTCTATGCATAATTAGAACTTGTATGACTTGTACGTATCAAGACCATGAACTAGTGGAGCATGGAAATGATTGAGGACCTAGGACTTTATCATCTTTATTATCCAAAAATCCCAAAAATATTATCCGCCTAGATAGCCCTCTGAGCCTTAGCCCTTTCTTTTCTATTACCCATACTTATCACCCAACCAGTTTTTCACGAACAACGGTTATTGGTTGACTGTCTTCAAAATGAGAAAATTATCCTACGCTGTCATTTCAAGTTCATTATCATCGAGAAAATTTTGGAAAGAATTTGCCCTACTCGGAAGAATAGGAATATAAAAATGATGGATTAATTAGGAAAAATCCAAACTATCGGCAGGAAATTCACAGAAACATATTTCAAGGAAATCAAGGAAGATGGAGTAGTGAAGAAGTTCTCTTGTTTTAAAAAAAAGTTGTTCTTTTATCGGGAGAACTTAAAGAACTGGACATGCATCCTTTTGATTTCAATTTGCTTTTCTGCCTTCATTTCGCAAAGCCTGAATTACCAACCAAACTCCGAGAAAAGATTTTTCAAGCAACCAGTGATGTAAGAAAACGGTGGTGCAAGCAAGAACAATTGCCACTCTTCTGCGACTTATCAAAAAGTGTCGCCAAAAGAAGAGCCAAAACATACGATAAATGTAGAAAGTGTGGCATCTGGAGCCATGATGGAAAGTGTAGCAAGAATCAAACTCGAGCCCAAAGTGAATACACATAGCTGATTGAAGTAGGTGTTGTTAGGCTACGAGCCGAAGGTGCCACACGAAAAGGCAGCGATGTGTATTACGCAATAAGGAACGAATTGAATTTGATGAGAGATCTTATTCTTGGCAATCTGACCATAAACGAGCCCTCAGATTAGTTATATCCTCACGATCTGAGTACTGTAGAGGGATCTGTTAGTATTTTTCATTTTAAGCCATGAGGCCGTAGCTAAGTGTTTTGCAATAGCTGCAGCCCTTCAAACCCCTTTAAAACCCCTAAAAATCCCAAAAATATTTTCATTTTCACCTTTAGTTTTATTTCAGCCACATTACAACCCTTTTAAGTCATCTTGATTCATGCATACTACTTAGTTAGTTGGCGGAGACTTGATTTGCATACAAGCTTATGACTATTGCATAATTCGATTCGAGCTTGAGTGTTCCACTTAACTTACATTATCCATACATATATAACCCTAGAGTTGAGTGAACATTGTGAGTAGTGAGGAGTTATTGCATAATCAAAGTTCTAGTAGGCTTGTCATGGATTCTACCATCTTAAAACAGAAAAATACAAAAATAGAATAAGCAGCTCAAGAGTTATCTTAGAGTTCCAACACTAGTTGAAATTCCATTACCCTTGTAAAGTTTTTAGTTATGGGTGTGATCATGCATGATTTTGCTTGAGGAGAAGCAAAGTTTAAGTGTGGGGTGTTATGATATGCCATCATTTATACATATATTATATACATAATAATCTCACATTATCGTACTAACTAAATAATAATCTTGCAATTTATGCTTAAAACACTTATATTTTGTAATTATAGATTATTCGGTGTTGAAAATATAAATCAACCTAATTCCTATCAAAAACACCAAGAATTCAAGCTTGTAGAAGATTCATTCCCGAGCATTTACCCCCAAGAAGTCAAAATTGGTCAACAAAAGTCAACAAGGCAGCTAAAAGACAAAACTAGGAGAAAGCAGGGGGATGCACGGCCGTGCATCCCAATGCACGGTCGTGCATTATTGTCCCTTGCATCCCACGACCCAGTACCGTGTCCTCTGTACCCTGTTTGATTCCCTAGGCCTTTGCACGGTCGTGCAACCCATTGAATGACCGTGCATTGCACATTCTGAGGCCTACAAATATGAGGCTTCATTTCTTCATTCTAGACACCAATCCAGACCTAAAGAACACTCGAGATGAGAGCATTCTCGTAGTTAAAGTAGAGGGGCTCTTCCTCCTTGTTCCAAAATAGGAGATCCTACGAAACTCATCATTACGCTAGTCGTTATGGCAATTCGTGGCTAAAACTTCTTTGTATTGCTAGGGTGAATATGATGTTTGGTTCATGTTAATGTTTAACGTATTAATGAAGTGGTATGTTTATGTCTTTAACTAATTCATTCTCAAAAACCATATTTTTATGGGCTTTTATTATTCTCTAAATCCGTCTTTATATTTGTGAGTGTCTTGATTTTAAAGAGTAAGATCGTAAAACCCTTTTTAATCAAACTTCCTTTGAAACTCGTATGTTTTTATACGAGCAGAGATTGATAAGCCAAGGCTTGGTCTATACTTATAAGATCGTACGTCTTTATACGAGATTATTATGCGACCAAGAATTGGTGAACTCATGTTAGGAATTTATACTTGGCCCCATTGTTACACCGCCTCCCGGTGAGAAAAATATAACCACCTATTTAACTTTAATATAAAGCACTTTGAGTCCGATGTCTTAAACCAACCCGGAGATGACCATTCGATGGGTTGAGGGTAAATGTTGTCCCTAACGGGAGGCACTACCACTTTTAAAGATTATAATTTGCAAATCAAATGTAGTGAGGACGAGGCTCTAGCGGTGACCCTGGTCACAAGTTTGTAGTAGTCATACCAATGAATTAGTCAACTTAACATTATCACGTACCAAGCTAATTCGAATCCTGAAGCAATACATTCCGTAATCTGATCATTTTCGCCTTATTTACTTTTCTACTATTTACTATTCTGCTACTTATATTTCTGTTACACACTTCACGCACATTTTTACTTTTATGTTATTTATTTTACCGTCATTTACTTTTCTGCTGCACAAGCACATAAAACCCACTCACTAATTAATTCGGATAAATGATAATAAAAGTTAAGTATTGGAACTCGACCGTGTTCATTGGTTCGATACTTGGTTCTTACCTAACTATATTACGCTGCGATAGGTACACTTGCCTATTGTGTGTTTTAAGTTAACGTAATTATCATTTTATAAATCTAAAAGCTGATCTTGTGAAATCATCCTAAAAATATATATTTATTTATATATTTATATACTTATCTCACGACACATCAAACATCAAGGTTAAAATTTATACAAAAAGGTTGATAGAGTTCAAGAAACTAATAAAATGAAGAAACAACGTCTGCAAGAAAATCGTTGACCAATTTGATTATCTTCGATTTCTTTGACTTCCTACTGGCTTAAATCAGGTTCGCTCCGTTTGTGCCCTACTTTTCAAACGGTTTTGGCTATTGATGTCGTCCAGACGGTCTACAAAAATAACTATAAAATCCTAACCTAGACTCCTAAGTAATAAAGGGAAACCTATGAACTAAACCGCACTGACAGGCAAGTGTACCTATCGAGTGTAGCACAACTTAATGGTAAACCAGATTATCGAACCCTAGAGACACTACGAATAACAAAACAGACTCTGACTCGGACTTAAGATTTGATTGATGGGGGATTTACTACACTACTGATTATCACTAACAATGCAATAAACAAGAACGATTCAACTATCAAGAGAAAGCTATGGTGAAATCAGGAATGAGAAGAACACTACCTACGTCGGAATCCTACTTGTAAAGAACAACTTCTATCGGTTCTAGAACTATGATGGATCTGGGTTTCTAATGAAACAGTTCTAGGCAACCTAGTGGATCCCTAATCACTCTCAATGTGTCACCAACTAAGGAACCTACAGATGTAATAACTCACAAAATTGTTGGATCACCTCTCGGGTATTTCCAACTATGATAAAGTACCTTAATGGACAGATTACCTCTCAGTCTCACTATCCACCATACATTCAAGGAATGCACGGGGTAATCCTAAGATAACAACTATGACTTGACCTAGCAACGATTACTAGACACCTAATACTAACGTCCTCTTAGACTGTTAACACTCGGATTCCCAATAACGAAGACTAGACAACTAACTCTCACCTCTCGGGTATTGAACTAGGACACACATTCACATCCAATCAGCAATCAAAAACAACTCCTATGGCTACTATGTCTAGCAAACCACCGAAATCACAAACCCTACGATCTATGACCTAGATACGCTAATTGAACTGGCAGACAACCACAATCAACACAAGGAATCAATAATCAAACACGAATCAGAAATAAACATGCATATATCATCATACTTATTAACTCAAGATCTTTACAAAATCATCAAATCATCATACGAATCCAAACACCGATAAAAGCTTAAACTTTAACAAGCATTCATCATGAACCTTGCCAGTGTTTAATGTTTTAGCCTAGAATCATGCTCAAAACAACTAGAACAGAAGAATTAAACATGTTCATGGTTCAATCACATAATTCAATTACCAAAGATCGAATCTTGAAATCGAAAACGGTTAAATAAACGAACCCGATCATCAAAGTCTTCAACTTGACACTTAATTTCACTTCCTTTGCCCCAAAATCGCCCTAAGCTTCTCCCTCGACGGCTAGAATCCGAACTGCCTAATTATTGTATTCAAAATCTATTTAATTATAATTTAGGGTTTTCTTCTCGAAAATTTGATCTCTCGCGTACCGTGTGAATTGTGCTCAAGTCCCTTGAGTACCGCGAGGGCCAAATTAGTCGGCCTGGGTTTTGGAACTCCTCGCGTACTGCTAGAGTTTTCTTTCTGGACTTCGCATACCGCGAAGGAATGAAAATCACCATTTTTCACTTTTGAATCTTGGACTTCATTCTCGTGCTCGGTTTCTTCTGGTTTTCACATGTAATTATCTCGAGCACCTTTAAACACATAGTGGACTCAATACCTAACAAAAACGACTCAAAACAAATAGAAAACTAATCATAACGACACGAAAACAAAGGAATAAAGATGTGTGCTTTTCACCACATCAAACATCCCCACACTTAACCTTTTTTCGTCCTTGAAAAAGTCTGCAATGGAATCATAACTGAGATCTAACTTTACAAACATCAATTACCAATTAGCATAAATATACTCACGCGTTAAAAAGCAATAATCGGTATTTCTGTCCGATTAAACCCAAGCACAAACTATCTAGCTCCCGTGATGTGTTCTAATTCCATTTTATACAACAATCAATCCACCTATGTGACTCACACTTACAAGCTACAGCTCTACCTAATCCCATCTCACGGTCATGTTTAGACACGGGTTAAACCATATAGATTTGCCCACCACGTTAAACTAAGATTCATAGGTTTTTTGAAATCAATGGATTATGGAATGAATGGAATGAGCATTATTAATTGTATATGAATCAACCTCACCTAAGGCTGCATCTCCCAAGTCACTATCCCAGAAGGTAGAACATAGGCTGCAGTATCCACAGAGTCACTATCCCCATGGGAAACACGTAGGTCAAGACTCAAGCTTTCTGTTTGTTAATTATACCCATTATTAGATGGAATTATGGAAGCGGGCGCCACCAAACTCGGATGTATTCTCATAAAAAGAGAATGATGTGCCATAAAAAAAACAGAAAGCGACTTAGCTGGTAATGATAAGCATTCAAGTGAATGTGCAGCTTCGTTCTTCCTAGTGTGCACTGTATAGCATTTCGGTCGTGGTTGCACACACTGCTGGGATGCCTTTACACAGTAATAGAAGCATTCATCCCGCCCGAATGGAGATTGAGTACAGGCAAGATGAAGAAGACATGCAAAATAAATTTCACAACAAACCTGCAGCATTAAACTGACATAAACAAAAGACTCAAACTGACTCACAATGACTCTAGATAGAATGCAAGGATACATGCCTGATGGATGGCAAACACATAGACATGAAAGCCACAGCACGATTAATCATCGGTTACGAATCGGTTCCCAAGTTTCCTATGGTCGTGGTGATCGGTGAATGATAGGATGATGGTGAATGATGATATTTAATGATGATATGAATGGTGGTATAGATGATAAGGTGGATGGTATGGTATATGGCAGATGATTGGTGGTGATAATGGTGGATGAATGGTGGTTAATGGTGATGATGGATGGTGGTGGATGGTGTCGGGTATGGGTAACCATGGGAAAACAAGGAGGAAAGGCAAGTCAAGGCAGTCCTCATGTACCGCAAGGAATTGGAATTCAGGCTGGCCAAGTTATTTGTCCCTCGCGTATCGCGAGGGATTTATAACTGTTCTTCACGTACCGCGAGAGGGACATGTTCACAGAAAGTTTTGATTTTTTTTCAATTTTATACTTAGAAAAATTTAGGCCCCTTAAAATTTTTGTTCACCCAATTTTTTTTTTTAACACTCGTTCTAATGATAAACCAATGCAATACATACCTGGAACTTTGATCCCGATGATTTCTCATGCCAAATCAAGCGCGAATCCCTGCAAGACACAACACAAACAAAACACAGTACCGAAAAACACATAAAAGACACGAACTCATACCAAGAAAAGCATACAAACTCTACATCCCGGGCACTTGCCCAAGACTCAAACAAGCCTATCAGGAGGCTTCTCCTTGAT
The DNA here is from genome assembly GCA_023525975.1 of Smallanthus sonchifolius. Classification (NCBI taxonomy): domain Eukaryota; kingdom Viridiplantae; phylum Streptophyta; class Magnoliopsida; order Asterales; family Asteraceae; genus Smallanthus; species Smallanthus sonchifolius. The sequence goes on from CM042045.1 coordinate 36,306,896, forward strand.
TCTAATTGGAACCGCCTTCATCCTGCGCGGCCTCCCAGTCCTCCACATTACCAACAATGACCAAACAATCACCGAATATCCCTTGTGGCTATCACCCCTATCCTCCCACCACAGCTTATACCTATCCGGTCCGAACATGATATGCAATAGATAATCAAGTACATTGTCACCGCTTAACGTCCCCACACTTGGGGTTTTCACTACCCTCAACCTAGATGACTCTATCAAAGCATGGGTTCCCTTTCGGGGCAGTCTAGACCTAGGAGGTGACTTGGTTTCTCTCCCCTCAGCACAAATAACAGGTAGAGGTTTGTTGTCACACCCCCGCCAAGGCGGAAACACGAGGGGCGACGAAATTGAATCATCACGCATGATCAAAAGAAATGTACTATAAAAACTAAATAGTTACATCAGTATTTCAGAACAAATAAACCAAATAAAACAAACACGCAGAACACATAATTCTTCTTTTGCTAAAATCTAGTTATGTCCACTAAGGTATGAGTCCTTGATCCTAGCATGAGCTTATCAACATCCTAGTTAGCTTCACCTGAAAAACATGCTAAAATAGGTCAACTAAAAAGTTGGTCAGAACATAGGTTTAGATAGATACATAGTAATAGATAGCAAGATGCAAGTCATAAACAAGTTTCACAATTCCAAGTAATTAAACTTTTATACATGAGTTCACAACCAACCCTAGTGATCGATAGCACTCCCGTCCAACACCTTGTCAAGGTGTTAGATTAAGTGTAAGTGTCAAGAATGCAGTTTTTGAACACCCAACTCCTTCCAAGTTGATCAGAATCCACAACTTGAAGGACTAGATGGGCTTGTCAGGCCAATAGATCTATTTACGTACTCTCGTGGCTTCCCCGAAGTTAATGGTTGTGTAGTTTTAGAAATAAGAGAGACTTTGTAATGAAAAGTGGCATAGTATAGCAACATGTATAAACCAGTTTAGTTTTACTAGAATTAGAAAGTATGTTATTGACTGCAAAAGAATAGTTTTGATTTCAAAATTTGAATTCGTTTTGATATAGGAGCATGTTTTCCACCCCAAAGTAGAAAGTAAAAGAGGGGCTATGAACTCACCTTACAGCAGGTGGGTAGATCTTGATTACTGATAGGAAAAGCCCTTAAGAATTCCCTAAGTAAGTTCGAGTTTGAGTTATTTTATAGAATTATGGAAAGATGAGGGGGTTAATTTGTAAATAGATGAAAGTGGTTGTCGTATACTAGAGTGGTTATCGTACCAGAGTAGTAGCTCCAACAGAAAAGTTCCCAGGAAAGAGTTGGCCGGATCAGAACCCCGTCTTTCCTAGCCAGAACCTTACTGTTTGTCAGATAACTACATACTAGTTTAAAGGTTACTCTATTCGTATAGTTTAACCGAGTTTAGGGCGTGTTTGGTCAGTTTTGGAAGTATAGGGGCTAAAGTGAAAATATGTATTTGATAAGGATCGAAATAAATAAGTTAAATATTAGAGGGTTTTAATAGGAAAATAAAGAGTTAAAATATAAACATAATTCTAAAAGTAAAAAAAATAAATTAAGAAATATATATTTTGTTAATAAAACGTTTGAACAAGTTTTAAAGCATTTATAAAACATTATTTTATAATTATTGTGTTTTTATGAAATCAAAATCTTTTATAACAATACTTAATAATGTATATAGTTTATCATTTAAATACGTTATTAGTTTTAAATAAAATATAACTTTAAGTTTTTAAATGAATACATGATTTCTCACGAACATAAAATGTTACATAATTCCCTTATGTTATTTAAATGATACATACATTTTATTGATAAAATGTTTTATTGTTCATTCATTTAAGAATAGTTTCAAAAAAATACAATGATTTATTAAAAGTTAATTAATAAGGATTATAATACTAAATATATAAGTATTTATATAATTGTGGGTGTGAATGCAAAAAAGAACCAAAACAGAAAAGGACACAGCACCAAGCGTTCGAACCGATTACCTTGGGGTTGTGTCTGCTTGAGTTAACCACTAGACAAAAAGACCAATTTTGTTAAAATATCAGTAACAGAAATCTTTAAACAAAACCAGCTGTTCATCTTCTTCCTGGAAACATCAGACATGAAAACCAAACCAATACCAAACCCTGAAAATTGATTTTGAGGATGAAAGCATAAAGGAGGACGTGCGATTAACATGAAAACGAGTACCTGGAGTCGGAATCGCACGGATTAGAGTCAATTCGTCAACGATTTTGCGTCGGGGGTGCTGGCGTCGCTCGGAACAGGAGAAGGAAAAAGTATGAACTTTTGTGGTAAAAATCGACTGGGAATTGATGTGGTATTTATAAGGATGATTAGCTCCATCATGAACGCGTAATCAGTTGTGATAAGAACGAGTTTTGTGGGATTTTGAAGCTTAGATTATCAAGGTTACGGGTTTTCAAATTTGTTCTCAAATGATCGAATTAGATAACAATTTTCACGGATTACTCGTTCCTCTTGATGGATAATGCTTAGAAACGTGTTTAGAAAGGATTTATCATCCCGAATTTGATGATTCTGAATGCTTTTGTGCGATTTTGACTTTTGAAAGTCAAAGTTTATGTTTGTGTTTGTGTTTGTGTTCCAGGGTCCAAAGAGTAACAAGGAGGGTTCACAAGGGTTCAAGTGTTTTTGAGGGTGTTCAAACCTTAAAAGCGGGTTCAAAGCCTTTTTATTAAAATTAATATTTTCTTTTTGATAATTAAACATTTAAATTTTATAACTTTTAAAATTTTTATAAGTATAACTAATCAATTTAATAATTTTCAATTTTTTGTTTAAAAATATTACTTATTAGGAATTGCAATTTAATTGATATATTAAATAAAATGAGGCAAAATGAGGCTCGTACATTAAATCGAAGTAAGATTACACGAAACTGGAATAATATAATTTTTAGAGATGTCTCATTTTGGAATAGGTATTTCTAAAGGCACGACCTCTACAATGTCAACCACGGGCGATTCACAAACTATCTTCTCCACTTGAGCTTATATGTCACTTAAACTTAACTCATCATCGCTAGCGCATAAGAATGAGGACCCTATCAATTTCTTCTCAAAATCGTCCAACCAATCCGGAGGATCCTATATAATCTCCCCTTCATCTGTAACATTCTTGATTTTCCGATCCTATTTTAGTTTATTTTTAATACAATACCAACACTACATTAAATCTTGTACTTGTTCAAACCTATGTCTCATTAATTATTAGCTGAACGTATTTCAATTCAAAGTTTTAAAACTCATAATCATGTGTTTACACCTTCTAAATGTATATATATATTTATTGTTAAATGAATATGTAAATACATATATATTGTGTTAAAATATTTAACAAATTTTATGTGTTCATAAAATATAAAATACAATTCTTTATAAAAATATGTAACTAATCAAACAATTAAGATGTCATAAGTTTTATAAATAAAACCAAACGTTTTATATATTTAAAGTGGTCTTGAACCCCCTTCATACTCTTGAACCCTTAAATTAAACCCCTCTTTAATTCCAATTTGACCCCCCTTTTGACCTATTTTGACTTTAAAAGTCAAACAACCTCAATTTTTTACAATTCATGGCTGAAAATCGAACAAAGCCGATGGGAATGGACTTACCATGTTTACATAATCCAGTATTGATCAAATGCAGAGTCGTTTAACATTACAATTCAACCTTTGCGCGACTTAATTAGAAATTCAAACAGGTTTGACTCTCTATAGTCAAAACGAACCTTAACTATCCAAAAATCAAGCAATTTAACAAACATTACAACCCGTAAATCACGCACAGACTATACACGCTTGCATTCCAACCACAATCGCGACCCAATTCATTCTCCCTCATTGAATTTACGCGTGAATCATGGCCGACAGTTGTCACGAGCAAGACTGACTCGAATCGAACAATTAAGGTGGAATTGAACCACCTAAAACAATCACACACCTTCGCATAATCAATTAGAAACTCTCTGAACCCGTAATCGCATCCCATTTCACGTCTGGCTCCCAATCGAGTAACAAGAACAACAATCATTTTGACCCGGTCGTTTGCATCCGATTCTACTCCTACACACGTAAGTTTTATGTCGATTGATTCGTTATTGAATGCCTTTCATTAGCCCCTTACCAATTCGTATTAATAGAACCTAACAGACCTACATTGATCTAGGGTTCTTATTCGTGTTCATACGATTCTGAAAGAGGTGGAAAACATATCGATTCAATAATCGTTTTTAATCTTTTAATTTCCAGATCTTAACAGCGAAACCACCTGGTCCGGCCGGTAAGCCACTGCACCGCCGAACTAGGTGGCGTGGGTTCGAAACCCACCGACCGCGCCCTTTTTGCCCAATAATAATACCAGATCCGAATCCTTCGCGGTTGAGTGTTAAATCCAAATCGAATAAACCCTTTTTCAGGGATACACCCCTGGTCCAGTGGTTAACATTTGTTGCTTCCACCGGGAGACCCGGATTCGATCCAGGCAAACCCCAAACAGTTTTAAAAACCGTTTTTACAACCTTTTTCATTTAATAAAAAATATTTTATAAAACCAAATTCCATTTGAAACTAAATTATGCAAAAATAATCAAATTTTAGAACTAGAAATATTATTTTCACAATTTAAATGATTTCCAAACCACATTAACAATATAAATAAATTTATGTAAATTGAAATCATTAGTTTAATTAAAACTCTTATACTACCTAATTTTTATAAAAATTATATTAAGGTTTTATAAAAATACACTATCCTTTTTATAATCAAATCTTATAAATAATTTTCTATTAAATTACATATATGAGGGTTTAAAACCCTATTTAAACAAATAAAACCCTTCTAAATATAAATATATATTTATATTTTTCATATTTCTTAAAAGAACATACTATTTTTAATGATAAATAAATAAATGAATTTATTTATTATTTTATTTATTTTTACATTTACAATCCACTTAGAGTTTAAATCATAATTAAAATAATTTCTTAATTATATATACTAACATTGCACGATATTTAGACACATTTTCATAAATAAATAAATAAATTTATTTATTTAAATTATATTTGAATAATCCCTCACTATTTTTTTAAATAAATAAAAAGAAATTATTTATTTAATTTAGTTAATTATTCAAGTTAAACCCTAAGTCATTTATTATTAAAACCATACACTTTGAACTTACAGTTTTCATTGAAATTCCTATTTCAAATACAAACACAAACACATCCCTTACAAGAAACAACACAAACACCTTTGTGCAAGTCCCTACACTTAATCCCGTAAAACCCTAGATCTTGCTTAGACCTTATGCATATTATTAATTTAAGTTAATACATTACACTTTAGGTTAACTTCGTGATTTGCAAAAGAACCACTTTTGCTACCTTTTGCTCGTGCTATCTACACCATTAATACAAGTGAGTTTTACATAGCCCATTTTACACTGTTTTACATTTTTGAGGTGAAACATGAACAATTACAATGATTTACACAAACTACACAATACAAATCCACTTTATAATTTGTGTGTAATTTGAGCTTTATGTTTGAGTACTAGGTGTGTTAACTACTTTGTGTGCAATTACATGTACAATCATTAACTATTCAAGCCGACGGTTAACAATGATAGATCTATTGAGTCTGACAAACCCACCCAGATTGGGGTGATTGTTACCGACAACACAATTTTGCATGATAGTTACAAAGGTTTGATTGTACTCTTGGTTACACAATAGTAACTCCCCATAAACGCCTTATTAATCATGACATGTATGGATTTGTTTACCCACAACACTTTGATGCTATCTAGAGTCAAAACCTATGTATGTTCACCAACTTTTTAGTTGACCTCATTTTCATCATGTTTCAGGTACAAAAGTTTGAGTTGATCAAGTTGCTACACTTAGGTTGTGGACCTAGTTAATTGAAACAAATGAATATGTTTTGTATTTCCAATATTCTTGTATTGTTGTATTTGGAAATTATGAGTGGAAATGTAACGTTTTAATATATAAAATTTTAGTCAACCATGTGCTCATGAACAGTCTACATTTCCCGCCTCGACGTATTCCGTCGGCGGTTGGGGTGTGACAGATTGGTATCAGAGCCTTGGTTATAGGGAATTAGGTTATTAGACACTCTTGACCTAGACTATAACCTTAGGAAACCCATACTATGCCATGCTACTACATGCTACATGATTATTTCTTATGTGAATAGTTTTACATGTTATACTATATAATTACATCATATGATACAATACATAATAGTCTATGTGTCACATTACCTGCCAACTTTTGTCTCCTATTCATTGCTACCTATTTGATTTATTTAAAGTGCCATCCTAAGTTTCCACACACACTCATACACACTTAGTTCTTCATACACCCTTAAACTCACACATATAATGTCACCACCTCTTGTGATCTAAATCTAAACTATTGGGCCTAAAGCCCATTAATAATAAACTAGAAGCCCACTTACCCTCCAAGAAGAAGAAGCCTACTACAACATATAAGCCTCACTTTCGGGCCTCAAAGCCCAGTCCACAACAATTCTCATCATGACCATGAGCCCAACAATAGTGTTATTAATACATGATGGCTGGAAGAGTGTGTACTTAAGTGTGTCCTAGTGACCCACCCCTCTTTCCTGGGAATCCTCCTCAGAGATGCATTGCTTATAGGTCAATTGTATTTCTAAAATACTATTATGAAGGCTCGGTGTTATGACTAGTCAAACTCTAAACCTATGAGAACTCCTATATTTAACACTCAATATTTTATTATCACTTACAACCTTTTCATTGTTTCCTACTAGACATGGACTCCTACTCTCCTTCCTCCCTGTTATACTGTCCCGGAGAAGATTCTGATTGGGAAGAAGACATCGGGACACCCGTGCATCGGTCACCAACACCCCCAGCTGCTAGACCAAGGTTTGATGTAAGGGCAGATTGGATTAGGAACACCGGCCAAAGACTTCGAACATCTGGATCACCCGCACCCAGGAACCCGTATCAGACACCCCATCTCCACAATCAGTTACCACCCCCACTAAGAGACCCATATCTAATGCCCGACTCGTACCATCCTAACCCTTGGGTAAGGCAAACCACGGCACCCACTAGTGTTATGGGAATTCCAACCAATGACATTCACCAATATGTAAGGATCTCAGAATTTGAGAGGCAAAGGATGGAGTAGGGGGTAATGCACGACTTGCAAGGACAAAGAATGGATAGCCTAGCAAACCAATTAGGGTACCAAAAGGAGATAATCTCCATCCTCGAAAAAGAAATACTGGAGCATCGCACGGAGACAGCTAAAGCTGAAGCCAGATCGGCTACCGGAGTGACCATAGCGTTACTCGTCTTGGGAATTATTCTCCTTCTAGTGGAAAGCTACGAGAGACGTTAACAAAATTATTTTTCCATTATTTATTGTCTTTAAATTTTCAGTTTGAGAACCATTTCCCTATGTTTTGAGTAATGTTTAACATTTCAGCATTTAATCAATTTTATATATTCCAACTCTAAAATTACTATTTATTGATTTGACCCGTTGAGTGTGAATTATACCCATCATATTTTCATCAAAATTTCTCAAGTATCACCTTCTTCATTCAATATGATTTAGTACACTACCGACAATCTTCATCATAAGCAAATCATCCTATTATTTGATTTAAACAACCTCGTTATTTTCAAACAAAACGTTTATCAAACTTTTAGATAGTATCAAAAATATGAATTTTCTATAAACATTTTCATCTTGTGAGAAAACCCAATACAACCTGTTTTATAAAAGCATCGTTTCAAATTGATAAATAAGTATGATTTACCTCATTAAAGTAATTATTTCTAAAACCTGGCTAAATTGATGTACAACTACTTGATTAACCAATAATTTCTCTTAAAAATATTCTCCTTATAATAATTAAAAATTTAAAAAGTTTTTCCTATAAACTGTCTATTTATTTAAATTATGTAACTCAATGGTTTCACTACTTTATATATCTACAACCAAGAATAATTTACCACTTTCTATTTTCAAACAAAGATCAGTATTTGTAAACACATTTCCCTGAATGTTTTCAGAACTTCCTCGTTATCTTTCACTTACCACTTCAAGAGACGACCCATTTCGCGCAAACGATTAACCATCCCTACAAACCTCAATGAGATTTAAAGAGCTAGAACCTAACTACCACATTATACATGAACGCCAAACAACACGCTTGTCCGCAACACTCGATCACATACAAAACTCGTTAGTATACGTCACACACGGAATTCAATAATTTACGTATGCACGTTCACAAAATACACAACACGATCACATAATACATGAAACTCGTTTATTTGCAATAAACAATTTACTGGATTGATCACATAACACATGAAACTTGCTTATTTGCAATACACATGCTACTGGGTTGAACACATGGAACTTGGTTGGTTGCAATATGCATGATACATAACAATTGTTTGCTTGGTTACAAAATACATGATGCTAAGTTGTCAACACCATACATGAACTTCATTTCCTACAATACACATGATACTATGTTGTTTACATTACACATGAGAGCTTATTGATTTACAAAATACATGATGCTAAGTTATTTACGCTACACATGAAACCTATTTAATTACAAGCTACGTGACACTAGATCATACATGAGACTTGTGTGTTTACATTATATGCGAAACTAAGTTGCTTGCAATTGTTACAAATGATTGAGCACATTATACACAAAGAATGGTCATACACTTTGTTCACCAAACTTGGAAACCATAATTCATTGAAACTACTCGGGGTTTGACGTATTCTTGTTCAAACACGAGTAAACTAAGAAACTCTAGGTTATACTACCTTATTACTCTCTAGTTGCTAACTGACCTGCTTAAGGACATAGTTACTTTTTAGCAACTTTTATATGAAAACAATAGACATGAACGGAGTGAAATTGTGCCCCTCATAAAAATCAGCGCATGGAAAACATAGTAAATTTTGTTATGTGTTGTGACCTAAAACTTATCATGATATGTAACAACGAAACTGATGTAATATGACAAGGGCATGGTGGATACGCCGATGGTAATTCCTATATATAAGTGCTCTATCATATTATCAGGAGTAGCGATATTCGTGTCACGTGAAGTTTTGACCTGAACCAATGTTTGTGAAACCTCATACCCCATGACAATTTTGAGCATATTAGACTACATCTTCAACAAACCCTAATTTTCAAGTTCCCACTAAATCCATTCCAAGTAATGCATTTCACCCTTTAGGATCCAAATTATTATTCGACAATTCCCCCCTTAAATGTATTTCAAGACTAAATTCATTATCATTATTCATATCTGACCTTGAGTATCAGGCCTAAACCATGTTATCAGTTACACTACCCAGAATTCTAACCAGTCAAAACTCATCGAGAATCAAAACCTTCACCTTCCCTCGTTAGTAGCCTCTAGTAGATAAATTTCGGGACGAAATTCCCTTAACATGGGGAGACTGTAACATTCTTGATTTTTCGATCCTATTTTAGTTTATTTTTAATACAATACCAACACTAGATTAAATCGTGTACTTGTTCAAACCTATGTCTCATTAATTATTAGCTGGACGTATTTCAATTCAAAGTTTTAAAACTCATAATCACGTGTTTACACCTTCTAAATGTATATATGTATTTATTATTAAATGAATATGTAAATACATATATATATGTGTTAAACTATTTAACAAATTTTATGTGTTCATAAAATATAAAATACAATTCTTTATAAAAATATGTAACTAATCAAACAATTAAGATGTCATAAGTTTTATAAATAAAACCAAACGTTTTATATATTTAAAGTGGTCTTGAACCCCCTTCATACTCTTGAACCCTTAAATTAAACCCCTCTTTAATTCCAATTTGACCCCCCTTTTTGACCTATTTTGACTTTAAAAGTCCAACAACCTCAAACTTTTACAATTCATGGCTGAAAATCGAACAAAGCCGATGGGAATGGACTTACCATGTTTACATAATCCAGTATTGATCAAATGCAGACTCATTTAACATTACAATTCAACCTTTGCGCGGCTTAATTAGAAATTCAAACAGGTTTGACTCTCTATAGTCAAACCGAACCTTAACTATCACAAAATCAAGCAATTTAACAAAAATTACAGCCCGCAAATCACGCGCAGACTATACACGCTTGCATTCCAACCACAATCGCGACCCAATTCATTCTCCCTCATTGAATTTACGCGTGAATCATGTCCGACAGTTGTCACGAGCAAGACTGACTCGAATCGAACAATTAAGGTGGAATTGAACCACCTAAAACAATCACACACCTTCGCATAATCAATTAGAAACTCTCTGAACCCGTAATCGCATCCCATTTCACGTCTGGCTCCTGAACAAGAACAACAATCATTTTGACCCGGTCGTTTGCATCCGATTCTACGCCTACACACGTAAGTTTTATGTCGATTGATTCGTTATTGAATGCTTCTCATTAGCCCCTTACAAATTCGTATTAATAGAACCTAACAGACCTACATTGATCTAGGGTTCTTATTCGTGTTCATACGATTATGAAAGAGGTGGAAAACATATCGATTCAATAATCGTTTTTAATCTTTTAATTTCCAAATCTTAACGGCGAAACCACCTGGTCCGTCCGGTAAGCCACTACACCGCCGAACCAGGTGGCGTGGGTTCGAAACCACCGACCGCGCCCTTTTTTCCCAATAATAATACCAGATCCGAATCCTTCGCGATTGAGTGTTAAATCCAAATCGAATAAACCCTTTTTCAGGGATACACCCCTGGTCCAGTGGTTAACACTTGTTGCTTCCACCGGGGAGACCCGAATTCGATCCGGGCAAACCCCAAACAGTTTTAAAAACCGTTTTACAACCTTTTTCATTTAATAAAAAATAGTTTATAAAACCAAATTCCATTTGTATCTAAATTGTGCAAAAAGAATCAAATTTTAGAACTAGAAATATTATTTTCACAATTTAAATAATTTCAAAACCACATTAACAATATAAATAAATTTATGTAAATTGAAATCATTACTTTAATTAAAACTCTTATACTACCTAATTTTTATAAAAATTATATTAAGTTTTTATAAAAATACACTATCCTTTTTATAATCAAATCTTATAAATAATTTTCTATTAAATTACATATATGAGGGTTTAAAACCCTATTTAAACAAATAAAACCCTTCTAAATATAAATATATATTTATATTTTTCATATTTCTTAAAAGAACATACTATTTTTAATGATAAATAAATAAATGAATTTATTTATTATTTTATTTATTTTTACATTTACAATCCACTTAGAGTTTAAATCATAATTAAAATAATTTCTTAATTATATATACTAACATTGCACGATATTTGGACACATTTTCATAAATAAATAAAATAAATTTATTTATTTAAATTATATTTGAATAATCCCACACTATTTTTTAAATATATAAAAAGAAATTATTTATTTAATTTAGTTAATTAATCAAGTTAAACCCTAAGTCATTTATTATTAAAACCATACACTTTGAACTTACAGTTTTCATTGAAATTCTTATTTCAAATACAAACACAAACACATCCATTACAAGAAACAACACAAACACCTTTGTGCAAGTCCCTACACTTAATCCCGTAAAACCCTAGATCTTGCTTAGACCTTATGCATATTATTAATTTAAGATCATACATTACACTCTAGGTTAACTTTGTGATTTGCAAAAGAATAGCTTTTGCTACCTTTTGCTCGTGCTATCTACACCATTAATACAAGTGAGTTTTACATAGCCCCTTTTACACTGTTTTACATTTTTGGGGTGAAACATGAACAATTACAATGATTTACACAAACTACACAATACAAATCCACTTTACAATTTGTGTGTAATTTGAGCTTTATGTTTGAGTACTAGGTGTGTTAACTACTTTGTGTGCAATTACATGTACAATCGTTAACTATTCAAGCCAACGGTTAACAATGATAGATCTATTGAGTCTGACAAACCCACCCAGGTTGGGGTGATTGTTACCGACAACACAATTTTGCATGCTAGTTACAAAGGTTTGATTGTACTCTTGGTTACACAATAGTAACTCCCCATAAACGCCTTATTAATCATGATTTGTATGGATTTGTTTACACATAACACTTTGATGCTATCTAGAGTCAAAACCTATGTATGCTCACCATATTTTTAGTTGACCTTGTTTTCATCATGTTTCAGGTACAAAAGTTTAAGTTGATCAAGTTGCTACACTTAGGTTGTGGACCTAGTTAATTGAAACAAATGAATATGTTTTTTATTTCCATTATTCTTGTATTGTTGTATTTGGAAATTGTGAGTGGAAATGTAACGTTTTAATATATAAAATTTTAGTCAACCATGTGCTCATGAACAGTCTACATGTACTACCCCGACGTATTCCGTCGTCGGTTGGGGTGTGACATCATCTCCATCAACAACTTCTGCTATTGGATTAGAATCCCGCTGATTGTCTATGAAGGCATGAAGCATGCACACGGAGCGGCTATGCTCTCCAACAGCCTTCACAGACTTAGTGGCATAAAAAATGATCGACTCACCCCCCACACGAAGTGTGAGTTTACCGTCAAAGACATCAATCAATGCCTTGGCAAATGGGCACCCTAAGATGAGTGAGACTCCATCATCCACTTCCATAGCTAGAATGACAAAATCCACGGGGAAGACAAATTTGCCTACTTTCACTAGAAGATTTTTCACAATTCCCCGTGGATTCTTGACTGAACGGTCAGCCATGTATATGCTCATGCGCGTCGCCTGAGGCTCACCTAGGTCCAGCTGCTTATATAATGAATATGGCTTCAGATTGATGCTAGCACCTAGATCGACCAACGCGTGGTGCAAGGGCAAACTGCCTAGGAGACACGGGATTGTGAAACACCCCAAATCTTCCAATTTCTCGGGCAGTTTGTTCTGCACCACCGCAGAACATTGCTGACTAAGTGAGACTTTAAAGACCTCCTCGGGTGTCTTCTTGTTGGAAAGAAGATCTTTAAGGAACTTGCCATATTTTGGCGTGCGCAGGAGGGTATCAATGAGCGGGAGATTGACCTTGAGTTGTTTAAACATATCAAGGAAGTGACCGTGTTCCCTAGCTTGTTTATGTGGCATCAAGCGCTCTGGGTAGGGGACACGACTCAAGTCAATCTCGAGGGTCTTCATCTCTGCCCCCTTCTTCTTCTCCTCTGCCTTCTCGGCAAGTATCACAACTACTCTCTCCTCGTCCACTTGCTCCTCGGCCATCTTGGCATCGATCTCAGCAAATCGAGCCTTCCAGTCAATCTTATTGAACTCCTCAGGTGATGAAATATTGTATGCACTGGAGTGGGGGTCATCCTCAGCAACCTTTTTCTCCCCCACACTCCTAACTGACACGGTCATCACTGAAGCGCTGGAGCTTGAAGATGGACCTCCCTGACGATCCTTTAAACTCTTAGCGATGTCCTCAACCATGTGTTTCAGATGATGGAATGCCGACTGTTGATTCTTCAATAGAGTGTCGTGGCTATCCAATCTCTGCCTAGCATCCCTGTCCTGCTGGACTAAATGGGCAAGCAGCTGTGTCTAACTTTCAAGCATTTCCTTTATCGTAGTCGTGTCGACACTGTTTCCTGTGCTAGGTCCTGTATCTCCTCCTCCATGCTACTGTTGTTGACGACCGTTAAACCCTGGTGGGTTGTTTCCAGATCTCCATCCTGAGCCAAATGAATTATAGTTGTTGTACCCTTGCAGGTCCACATGACTCCACTACAAATCGATCTCGTAACGTGACGTATAGAAGACACGGAGTGCGGAATCCAATCGTATCAACGTATGTGTACACAAGATGATAGTAGAAACGATAACAATCAACAGGTAGATAATCTTCTTGTTGTATTCCACACAATCACAGAGTTTACAGAAACAAAGCGTTCAAAGACTTAGGCTTAAACTGAAACTGCAAACTCCTATTTATAGACAAAGTATCTGCTATAGTTCGCCTCTAATGAGACTAGGCGAACTTGCTAAGTTCGCCTCTAGCAGAACTTATACAACACTTTAACAAAAACTAAACATTAACAAAACATAAAAACAATAAGATCTAAAATATTACAAGCTCTTGTCATACATCTATGTCCTGACAGACTACCCCTTGACAATAGCTTGATCTTCTGTCTTCAGTCTCTATGATGAGCTCTTCCAATTTTCTGGTAGTCTGCTGCCTGCATTCGCTCCATATCTATGACATATCTCCAACACCCGTTTATACTGCAATCCTTGTTCTCTCCATTCATCAGTAAACATGATCTCATTTTTCCTTAGAGTTCTTTGATGTTTCTTAGAAAAATTAATAAGATTCATTACATCATAAATCTCACAATGATCTTATTATCTTTATCTTCCACTCTGGCTTCACTAGTATTTACATCCACATACCACCATTTCATATTTCCTATAAAATCTTGTGGTATTTTCTTTAATGGAATCTTTTTCACAGCTCTTACCAGGTTGAACTTATACTTCCAAGTCACAATACCAGTATTATGATCAACAAGCTTCACTATCTTTCCCTTCTGTGGTTTCAGCTTCTCATACTTTCCCGATCCACCTTCTTTACTAATCAGTTTAGCTATAACATTAGCTAGCCCAAACTTTGATCTTTTTATCAATGGTTTAGTAGCAAGACCATTCATTTCACACCTCGGCAAGGTATTGAAATACTTGATCCTGGGCTTTAAGTACTGAACACCATCAAATCTCTTGAGAGCAAACAATTTAATTTCTTCGTCATAGAACCAACTAATGATTCTTCCAACACAACGCTCTTTATTTACATATCTTTCCTTTTGAGCTGGTTGTATAGGAGACTTAGGTAACTCTTTCTTCCAGCAGTTAACTACTTCCTTCCACTGTTCTCTAGTCATACCTATATTTCTGTACATCACATGTTCTTCAATAGTCTTAGGAGACACAGAACGAGTAGTATCAGCTTCATTATCCATTTTGGATTGAGCAGTATCATCAGGCTTTGTAACGTCTTCAACAGAGTCCATGGTATTTGTCACTCCTTCATTTGAAAATTCAGGAATAACATCATCCTGGATGAAGTTATAAGGCACATTCAGACCGTCACAACCTTCATAAGTAACTTCAAACTCTTCTCTATTTCAATCTCCACAATTTCTCATTCTTCAACTTCAATATCAATCATATCATCTTCAACATCATTAAACAGTTCATCAATATCATCCAAACACTCTAACTTCTCAGCATCATCTTCTTCAACATCAGACTTAGTTTGAAAGAATTCCAGTAATAGAATCTCTTCATTAACACCAGAATCTTTCTTGGTTCCTTCAATATTACCTAATGTAGATGACTCCCCCTGAACTCTTGATATTGGATTCACGTTAGCGTATTGATGATCACCCTCAATATTGCCACTAGGATCATTGACATCACCATCCTTTCATTGTATTGACTCAGCATGACAAGTATCATGGATCCTTAACTCCCTAAGAGCGTCAAGACGCTCAACAAGTTTGGAAACCATTAACTTCATTTCAACAATTTGTTGTTCTTGAGTCTGAAGGACCAACTGCCTCTGAGCATCAGTATTCACTAGAACATCTACCTGATTTTGCAATGCAATCACCTGTGATTCAAGATAAGTAATCCTTTCAGAATCAGATGTTTGTGACGTACCAGCAGCAGATGATTGAGTAACTTTAGGAGTAGGAGTAATCACGGGTGAAGGACGTCTTGATGAAGGAGGTGTAACAAGTAAGGATTCCACAAAAGTAGCATCCTCTACACCTTGAGACGAGTGAGCAGCAGCAATTGAAGCAGACATGAGCTTCCGTGCTTTAGGAACTAGAATAAACTCTCTATCAGAGTCAGAACTCTCATCAAT
Organism: Smallanthus sonchifolius; assembly: GCA_023525975.1. Lineage (NCBI taxonomy): Eukaryota > Viridiplantae > Streptophyta > Magnoliopsida > Asterales > Asteraceae > Smallanthus > Smallanthus sonchifolius. The sequence continues at coordinate 36,322,941 of CM042045.1, forward strand.
TAATGTTCTTTTTCCAAGTACTGAACCGAAAGGAGGATCCCGAACAGACTTACGCCTCGGCTTTCTGGCTTTAGATTTAACACGTTTCCCTGCATTTGCCAATGGAAAATTAGCCAGCCTCTCATAGTGATCTCATGTAAAATCTCTAGACAAATATGAGTCAGTAGCTTCAGAATCAGGAAGGATTATATCACTAGAACTTGTATCCACCACATTCCCTTTAGCTTCATGAATGATTGAGTTCATAGCTTCATCATTAAAATCATCCATATTAAGACGGAAGTCTTGTTCATCTTCATTTGCAACAGCTTCAACTTGAACTGGTTCATTAACAGGAATATCAACTGGAATTTGAACATATTCTTGCTGAATAGGAACTTGTACTTGTGCTTGTGCTTGAGCTTATGGTTGTTGTTGGTGTCGGTGTTGTTGTTGTTGATGTGGAGCTTGATCTTGATCCTGTTCTTGAACTAACTCCTCAGGATGAAACCAATTATCATTAGGAGGCTCAACATAATCAGGATTGATTATGTGACCAAACAGAGGAGTCGGAACTGGAATCAAAGCTATGTTCTGTTGTTTAACCTTGGTACAAACAATAAAGATCCTTTGGGTCATTGGAGTCAAGGTCAAACGTTGTGGATGCTGCGGTAGATTCGGAATAAGATGATTCAAAATCATTTGTAAGAACCTAGGGTACTTGAGAAACCCTTGACCTTCAGGAGGATTGATTTGCATGAACAACTCACGGTAGATATACAAAGAAAAGTTGAACCGTTTGTTCAGGGTCAATGCAACCATTGCAGGTTGTAGAGCACTCTTCAGTCCCTCAGTTCCAGCCTTTCGTGGGGATAAGCATCAGTTCCAGCCTGGATGATGACGTGCATAAAGTACCTCCATTCATCAACCAAACCACCTTTTCTGGCTTGAGTATCATTAGGTTTTCCTCTGTATCCCGTCCTCTGAAAAAAAAAACCATGATCAGAGATTCTAGGATAAGATATAGGGTCATCATTTGCACCTCCCAATGCTAAAGCAGCACGAATAGTATCAACTGATATTGCTACCTCTGTATTATTAGCTGTAGCGCGAAGCACATGAGGTTCAACATCAGTGTCTTGATGTACTGTATCCCAGAATTGTTGGATATATGGAAGACTTATATACGGACCTCCTGATAAGGCCACATGTAATCATGAACGATTCAGGAAATTAATGATTCCTTGATGATTTGTTGCCTCGGACATATGCGGATCTAACAATGCCACTTGATTATGTTTGTACTCAACACGACAAGCCATCTGTAAATGCATTGGATAGATAACAAACATTAGTAATATAACAAACACACATAGGATAGACACATGATACACACACACAAACACAGAAACAAACAACAACAAAAAATCAAACACAAAAACAAACAAAAAATTTCACCAAAAAATCACAAGTCCAAAAACACTGAACCCTTTGGCGAACATACTAAGTTAGCTTAGTGTTGCAAGAGGCGAACATAATAAGTTCACCTGAACAAGTTCGCCTGTCGATACAATTCCTTCACAGAAATCAAACTTGTTCAATCTGATGTTTGTTTGCAAATCAAATACACTATTAGCATCGGTTCACAACAACGAGATACTATTAAGCTTCAATTTCAAGTATTAACCACAGATAAACCGTATTTGACCAATAACCAGTCCGACCGTAACGTCACAATGAACACAGGTATAAAAACTCAAATTCCAGATGATTTAACGGATAAGACTCTATGAAATTACCTTAGAATGACTCGCAAATCAAATCCGATTAAGAGTTTATCACGAAAAATTTTCAACCAACCCAAACCAGAAGTCAAAAAGACAAGTTCGTACAACTATTGCTGTCACACCCTCAATTTCAACTAACGGAGTTTTACCTTTTGGGAAGTGACGAACCAGGATCTCAGACATTAGTTACTTTGAACGACTCTACATGGGACTCAAAATGAAAATACCATTCGAATCAGAGTATCAATGTGGAAGCGTAAAGAAAGTAAATGCGCAAAATACACGCGCCCAAAACCAAAGTCCAAACGTCCCATCAAAACAAGTACAATAGGATAACTCAAGTAAAAATAGTTAAATCAAAATCAAGCAGTTGAATCCCATGCATGCCCTAACGTACACCTGTGTCTTAGCTTAGCGACCTGAGAAAACATGTAAGAAAATATGTCAACACGAGGTTGGTGAGTCCACAGGTTTCAATATAAGTAAATAAGCGTTTACCGGATTTATGTTCATTCAGTACGTATCTATAGGTAGCTAACCTATGTTCATGTTCAGCTCAAGCGCTCGCAACCGAAGCTGCCTGTTTGTTTATTGCCTCCTGCCAGGTCTATCAACACTGGCGGTGTGAGTAGGCTAACATTTCATCTGTTCGATATCTAATTGAGTTAGCATGACTAACGCGGGTGGGATTTGTCAAACCCAGTAGTACTACTAAATATTACCTCGCTAAGATCCTTATTAACGGTCCGATATTAGTTGAGGACTTTCTAGGATAGCGTGTTACGCTTAGCATTTAACATTGATATCATATGAATTAAAAATCCAAAATTGTTTAGTCATATTTTCTCCCCCAAGTTAAAACAGTAAAAAGGGGCCGTGAAAACTCACCTGCTTTGCGTTGAAGGTAGTTTCACCCTAGAGGTAAGTTGGAACCACGAGTGTAAGTGTCAAAAGACCAACGAATGTCCTAAAATTATAAACACATAAATTAGGAATGATAATGGGAATTGTGACAGCGACACGGAAAGAAGCGTCTTAAAGAACCGTTCTAACATTCAAGAGTGGATATATATATATATATATATATATATATATATATATATATATATATATATATATATATATATATATATATACGAGTAAATAATATAACTAATTATATTCTTATTTAGTCTCAATCGATACACGATGTTATAAAATGATTCTAAATAATATAAATATATATTATTTAATAATACGGGTCACAGTTTGAAAATAATATAAATGTATTATTTTATACAAATTTATGGCTTAAAAATAATATAAACATATTATTTTTACTTGGTAATAATAACAATATATTATTTATAAAAGTGGGTATAATTTATAAAAATATGTTAATAATTCAAACCCGAGCCTACGGGCTGTTTCCCGGGTTAAAAAACATTTACATAGTAATATAATATTATAAAGTTTAATTTTTATTAATTTAATATATCCGAAATTGCTTAAAAAAATAGATGTGGGAGCCCGGCCTCGAACCCGGGTCTCTCCCACACACGCACACTGTCCTAACCAGTCCCGCCCGCTAGGGTATCGCGATGATATCCGGTTCCGATTGGTTTTAACATCTACGGCTTCTGTGTTCTAGTTCCCTTTCGAAACCGAATACAATCCAGTCCTAAATCTATCGATCTTGATAATAACTAGTTACAAAAATCTGGGGGTTTTGATTATATGCATAGGTTCAACCTGTTTACGAGTTTAATTCGAAAATCATTAAGGTTAAGATCGTTTAATCGTGGGTTGAATGGCCGAAACTCTAGATTAGGAAACTTGGAATTGGTTTAGTCAAAATCTGTGATAAAACTCGTTAATACCATGGGGCTATTACTCATCAGAGGTCTGCGAAGCTTTCCCTGTGGTTTAATTAGATTGAAATTGAGTTTAAGATTGAATCCCCCAAATTGAATCAAGAACAAACCTTAATTTCCAGACCGATATCAATCCGATGGTAGGATGTTAAATTGGCATAGGGCTAATGTTAAGCAGGTTATTACGAATCTAGTGGTATGGTTTAATTAGATTTAAACAAGTTCTAGACTGGGTTTTGATTAAACCCGTTTTGCATGAACCCTAGAATCTGGATTGATCGAATTGGATGTTGTAAGCCCCAATTATGATAGGGCTTTCCATCAGAAGATTAAAACGAAACTGAGGGTGTAAGAATTTACCAAAACGAATGTCGATTTTATGGGGATCGACTAGAACGACATCCGACTGCAACTGTGTTGATCTCCGGTAACCACAGCTTCGATTCCGATGAAATTGACGAGTGAAATAGCTTCTGAGATACTCGACTACGGTACGCAGGTGTGTGATTTGTGAGAGGAATACAAGAATTTGGCGAATTCGATGATCATTTAGGAAGGGTCGACGGTTTCAACTTGAATTATCATAATTGAGATTAATTCACTCAATTACAACTTAATTATGATCTCATTATGATCGGTAATAAAATTAAAGTGTATGATTGTTGTAATTCCAAATGATTTCGGTTATGGAACAAGGATTTGAGAAAAAAAACGCGATGTTGACTTTCAAAAGTCAACGAATCAAGTTTGATCTAAATACAGAAGTGATCCCTGAGGTTTTCCTGAGAATTGGAGTATGAAACTTGGCAGAATAGGTCCCTCCAGTTTAGATGGAGTTAAAATTCGGTTAGTTTGACTTCTACAGTCAACATGATTTGAATTTTGACTTTTCTAAAAGTCAACATAGTATATTAGGGTTATTACATAACTAATCCCTAGAGTTTAAGTTTGAAATATTGGTAGAAACAATCCCTGCAGTTTGAGTTAAGTTAACTTAGTTAACTTTAACTGGATTTTGTTAACGGGGTTAATTGAAAAAGTCCGGATTGTCACATCATCCCCTAGTTGAAAGAAGTTTCGTCCCGAAAATTAAAAACTAAATAAAAAAATTTTCTGGGGTGTCACATCATCCCTTAGTTGAAAGAATTTTCGTCCCGAAAATTAAATAGTACCTTAAGAATTTGACGCGGAGTGCTTGAACAGATTAGGATATTTGCGCATCATCTGATCCTCGCGCTCCCACGTGAATTTCGGTCCACGTTTCGAGTTCCAATGAACTCTGACAATAGGGATCTTACTGTGCTTTAAGTTTTAACTTCCCTATCCATAATTTCCACAGGTTCTTCGATGAAACATAACTGTTCATTAACGTGTATTTGCTCAAGAGGAACTGCGAGTGATTCGTCTGCCAGACATTTCTTCAAATTTGAGACGTGAAAGATGTTGTGCACACCACTAAGTCTTTCAGGTAGGTCCAGTTGATACGCTACTGGTCCGATTCTCTTCATTATCTTGAATGGTCCAACATAACGAGGATTCAGTTTTCCTCGTTTCCCGAAACGAATGACACCTTTCTAAGGTGAGACTTTGAGTAATACCATGTCACCTATTTGAAACTCTAAGGGTTTACGACGCTTGTCGGCGTAGCTCTTTTGACGATCACGATCTGCCGCCATACGGTTTCTAATTTGAACAATCTTTTCAAAAGTTTCAAATACAAGTTCAGGACCTATGAGTTGGCTATCCCCAACCTCGGTCCAACAAATAGGAGAACGGCATTTCCGTCCATATAATGCTTCAAATGGAGCTGCCTTGATGCTAGTGTGGTAGTTGTTGTTGAAGGAGAACTCCACCAATGGTAGGTGAGACTCCCAAGTGTTACCGAAATCAATCACACAAGCTCGTAGCATGTCCTCTAGAGTTTGGATTGTACGTTCCGTTTGGCCATCAGTTTGAGGATGGTATGCTGTGCTCATATCTAGACGCGTGCCTAAGGCCTTATGTAACGACTGCCAGAAACGAGAAGTGAATCGTGCATCACAATCCGAAATAATAGAGATTGGCACCCCGTGCCGAGAGACTATTTCTTTCAAGTAAGTACGTGTAAGTTTATCCATTTTTTCGGTCTCTTTGATTGCTAAGAAGTGAGCGGACTTTGTTAATCGATCAACAATTACCCAAATGGTATCACATCCGGTAGGGGTTCGTGGTAATTTGGTGATGAAGTCCATGGATATTTGTTCCCATTTCCACATAGGAATTTCTAGTTATTGCAGAAGACCGGATAGTGTTTGATATTCAACTTTGACCTTCGCATAAGTCAGACACTTACTAACATAGGTGGCTATATCGGCCTTCATCTTCGGCCACCAATATAGTACCTTTAGATCATGGTACATTTTGTCGGAACCTGGATGAATAGAGTAACGAGATTTATGAGACTCATCCATAACTAGTTCCCTTAGGTTTCCGAATACTAGAACCCATATTCGTTCGGCAAAGTAGCGAATACCGTCAGATTTGACTTCGAGTTGTGCTTCCAGACCGCGCGTACTTTCCAACGGTTGATTTTCTTCTTTTAGGGCTTCGAGTTGAGCACTACGGATTTTGTCCGGTAATCCGGGGTGAATAGTAAGCTGTAATGCTCGAACTCGTTTGGGTTTTGTTTCTTTTCGACTTAGGGCATCAGCTACAACATTAGCTTTACCCGGGTGATATCGGATCGCACAGTCATAATCGTTTAAGAGTTCGACCCAACGACGTTGTCACATATTCAACTCTTTCTGTTCGAAGATGTGCTGAAGACTCTTGTGATCGGTGTAGATGGTGCATTTGGTACCGTACAAGTAATGTCTCCATATCTTAAGTGCGAATATTACGGCTCCCAATTCCAAGTCATGAGTGGTGTAGTTTCTCTCGTGGACCTTTAGTTGACGTGAAGCGTATGCGATCACCCTTTCGCGTTGCATTAAGACACAACCCAGACCTTGAATAGATGCATCACAATACACTACAAAATCATCGGTTCCTTCCGGAAGAGGTAGAATAGGTGCACTGCAAAGTTTTTGTTTGAGGTGTTGGAATGCTGACTCTTGGTTGTCACCCCAATTATAGGCTTTACCCTTTTGAGTTAAAGCAGTGAGGGGTTGAGCAATTTTGGAAAATCCTTCGATGAATCGACGGTAATATCCAGCCAATCCTAGAAATTGTCGCACCTCAGTCGGAGTCGTCGGTGCTGCCCAATTCTTGATGGCTTCTATTTTGGATGGGTCGACATGTATCCCTTTCTCATTAACCCCATGCCCTAGAAACTGAACTTCCCGAATCCAAAATTCACACTTGGAAAACTTAGCATACAGTTGTTCTCGCTTTAGTAGTTCCAAAATTAGGCGTAGTTATTCCTCATGTTCTTCCTTGTTCTTGGAATAAATGAGGATGTCGTCGATGAAAATGATAACGAATTGGTCAAGATAAGGTTTACACACACGGTTCATGAGATCCATGAATACCGCAGGTGCGTTGGTTAATCCGAAAGGCATGACCATAAACTCGTAATGGTCGTACCTTGTTCTGAATGCCGTCTTAGAGATATCCTCTTCTCGGACTCTTAACTGATGGTAGCCGGACCTAAGATCTATTTTGGAATAGAAACTTGATCCTTGGAGTTGATCAAAGAGGTCATCTATGCGAGGTAAAGGGTAGCGGTTCTTAATTGTGACTTTATTCAGCTCCCGGTAATCAATACACATACGAAAAGTTTCGTCCTTCTTCTTAACAAATAGTACCGGAGCTCCCCACGGTGATGAACTAGGTCGGATAAAACCTTTATCCAACAAATCTTGTAATTGAGTGGACAGTTCTTGCAATACACTGGGTGCCAGTCTGTATGGTGCCCGAGCAATCGGTGCTGCTCCGGGTGCTAAATCAATTTGGAATTCAACTTGACGATGCGGTGGCAAACCGGGCAGATCCTCGGGAAACACTTCCAAAAGTTCACGCATGACAGGAATATCTTCAATCTTCTTCTCTTCTGAGGGTTGTTCAGCAACGAGAGCGAAAATAGTCGTATGCCCCTTTCGAAGGCATTTTTGTGCTTTCATAAAAGATATGATGCCCATGACTGCACCAACTCTTTCGCCTTGGACGGAAAGGGTTTCTCCATTCGGGAGAGGTATACGAATGATCTTCTCACGACAGATAATTTCGGCTTGGTTTTTAGATAACCAATCCATGCCGACAATTATATCAAAACTACCAAGTATGACCGGCATAAGGTCGATATCAAATATATGTGTAGCTAGCTCAAGTTTACATCCCTTAAGAATGTGATTTGCCTCAATTATTTGGCCGTCAGCTATCTCTATTGTATACTTAGCTTCTAATAGAGATGAAGTTCCTTTTATCATATTACTAAATTTCTTAGATATAAAACTTCTATCAGCACCGGTGTCAAAAAGGACAGAAGCAAAGTAATTATTTACGAGGAACTTACCGGTGACCACATTATGATCGTAACGGGCTTCTCCAGATCCTAGTACGAAGGCTCGTCCCTTCGCACCATTTCCTCCACCATTTCCATTGTTACCACCATTGCCATTGTTATTCTGGTTAGGGTTGTCGTTTCCATTACCCCCTTTCTTCAATTGAGGACAATTCTTCCGAATATGCCCTTCCTTTCCCCACTCAAAGAAACCCCTTGTGGATCCCGGTTGTTGAAAAGGTTGTTTAGTTTGTAACTCACCCCTGCAGTCCTTAGCAGCATGACCTATTTTGCCGCACCTCTGGCAACGATTACAGAACCCAAAGTGGTGGAAGTTACACTTGTTACACTTCGGAGACTTCCCCGCGTAACCACCCTGGTTTTGACCTGAAGAGGTCGACTGGTTGAAGTTCTTAGTAGGCTCAAACCTACGTTGTCGCTGCTGTTGCGATTGATTAAACTGGGGTTGGTTGGATTGGGGTCCTTCGGAGTGAGAGTTGGAGTGGTTGTGGGTGCTGGAATGGTGATCAAACTTGCGTTTGTGAGTGTCGGTGGGTTTAGAAACCGAACCTCTCGGAGGTAGAGTCCCTTGTGTCACCGCTTGGTCGGTTAACTTATGGGCAAGTCGGATGGTTTGTTGGATAGTGGTTGGATTAGATGAAGTAACCATGCTTTGTATTTGAGGCACTAGACCTCCAATGTAAAGCTCAATTCTTTTGTAATCAGGAGTTACCATATGCGGGCACATAGTAGCCAGTTCATGGGAACGTGTGGTGTAGAGTTCAATTTCAGAACCCTCCATCTTTAGGTTCCAAAACTATCCCTCTAACTTCTGGATCTCATCACGAGGATAGTATTCCTCCTTAATCATTGATTTAAATTCTTCCCACGGGAGTCCGTTCGCCATGGCCAGACCCAACATTTGGACCTGGGCGTTCCACCATGTGAGTGCCGGGCCTTCTAAAGTTCCGGCGGCAAACTTCACTTGATTAGCCACGGGGAAGTTGCACATGGCAATCACCGATTCAACCTTCTCAAACCAACGAAGTAGTCCAACGGCTCTTTCAGCTCCACTAAAGGCGTGGGGCTTGCAATCCATGAATGCCTTGAAAGTGCAGGCTGGTTGTTGGTTTTGCTGATTTTGCTGGCCTGGATTTAGAAATACAATAGAATTGGAATTATAGAGTTTAGGGTAGGCTTTTTAAGAGATGGATTGACATCATTAGTCAATAGCTAAAGCATTTACCTGCAGCATTCTGTGCTGCCAGAGCCTCTGCCACACTATCATTTATCAGTGCTGCTAGCTCTGCTGCCGTCATGTTGATGGTACCACGACCACCGACACGGCCTCCGCGTCCTCTCCCTGATATGATTCTTCACAATCACAAATGAAAACAATGAGAAATATATCGCATATTAAACATCCTTCAGGTATGAGTAAGGAGATACAACATCTAATATTTTGAAAATTAAATAAATTGTACGGCTACAAAATAAATAACTCAAATATTAAACTTCTCATGCTTTTATTGGATGGGAACAACCTTACCCATCTAGGTTTGAAAATAGAAATAACATAGGCAAAAGCAAACATGAAAAGGAAAATAGAATAGGAAGATCATCAAGCATCTTCGTCATCGGAAGAAACATACGATTGTGCATCGTCTATCTCTACTGGTTCCTCCTCCACGAGCTCCTCCTCGAAAGGCTCTTCTTCAAAAGGTTCCTCCTCGCCATCAGAATGTGGAATCTCTTCAGGAAATAAAGCGGCTTGCATTTGGGCTTCCAAGTGAGTCACCCTCTCTTGAAGACCTTCAGTAGTGTGGTTTGCTACATGTAGCTGAGCTTCCATAGCAGCCAATCTCTCCAGAACTCCTTCCATTTCATCGTCCATAGTGTCCACCCTCGTCTCCAAGTGTGTCACACGATCCACTAAAAGGTTATGGAACTGGTCAGTTACTGCTAGCTCGGCAGTCAAAAGTTCTATCCCTACTTTATTCTCCTCTATTTGAGGCTCTTTCTTCAAAATATTCGGTATCTCATCGGTAGCATCCTTTACAATGCTTAATTCTCTAGACATATAAAACACAAAGGCTGTAAAAGCTTGTTCCATAGTACATGGCAAGCTAGGCAAGGTAGGTGTTGAGGAAGTAGAACCGAAGTAAGGTGATGGGACATTTCCCATTTCGATCCATCTTTGGATCAATTGTGGGTATGTGTTCCAGTTTCGAGCAGGATTCATTGCTTGCACGCTGCTCGCTTCTCCTTGGTCAACTGGATAGTCACTGGAAGTAGTCCGGCACCTTTTGGGCTACGGGGATGGTAGGATAGGTGCCTTATCTTCTGGTGCCTTAGGTGGTGAAGGTGGGGTTGACGACATGTTCCTGTAACAATACACATAAGTGCCAAACATCCAAATGACATGTAACTAATGTGTGAGGCTATAGTCTAGTATGCAATCCTAGTTCTCTATAACCAATGGCTCTGATACCAATCTGTCACACCCCCAATTTCAACTAACGGAGTTTTACCGTTTGGGAAGTGACGAACCAGGATTTCAGACATTAGTTACTTTGAACGACTCTACATGGGACTCAAAATAAAAATACCATTCAAATCAGAGTATCAATGCGGAAGCGTAAAGAAAGTAAATGCGCAAAATACACGCGCCCAAAACCAAAGTCCAAAAGTCCAAAAAGTCCAAACGTCCCATCAAAACAAGTACAATAGGATAACTCAAGTAAAAATAGTTAAATCAAAATCAAGCAGTTGAATCCCATGCATGCCCTAACGTGCACCTGTGTCTTAGCTTACGACCTGAGAAAACATGTAAGAAAATATGTCAACACGAGGTTGGTGAGTCCACAGGTTTCAACATAAGTAAATAAGCGTTTACCGGATTTATGTTCATTCAGTACGTATATATAGGTAGCTAACCTATGTTCATGTTCAGCTCAAGCGCTCGCAACCGAAGCTGACTGTTTGTTTATTGCCTCCTGCCAGGTCTATCAACACTGGCGGTGTGAGTAGGCTAACATTTCACCCGTTCGATATCTAATCGAGTTAGCGCGACTAACACGGGTGGGATTTGTCAAACCCAGTAGTACTACTAAATATTACCTTGCTAAGATCCATATTAATGGTCCGATATTAGTTGAGGACTTTCTGTGATAGTGTGTTACGCTTAGCATTTAACATTGATATCATACGAATTAAAAATCCAAAATTGTTTAGTCATGTTTTCTCCCCCAAGTTAAAACAGTAAAAAGGGGCCGTGAAAACTCACCTGCTTTGCGCTGAAGGTAGTTTCACCCTAGAGGTAAGTTGGAACCACGAGTGTAAGGCTCAAAAGACCTACGAATGTCCTAAAATTATAAACACATAAATTAGGAATGATAATGGGAATTGTGACAGCGACACGGAAAGAAGCGTCTTAAAGAACCGTTTTAACATTCAAGAGTGGATGAAAGTGTCCACGGAGTTAGGGATTACTTTAGGCGACGAATGACAGAAATAATAATAAATAAAATCGGGTGTTTTGTCATTCCTGAATATTGAGAAGATAAATATATATATATATATATATATATATATATATATATATATATATATATATATATACGAGTAAATAATATAACTAATTATATTATTATTTAGTCTCAATCGATACACGATGTTATAAAATGATTCTAAATAATATAAATATATATTATTTAATAATACGGGTCACAGTTTGAAAATAATATAAACGTATTATTTTATACGAATTTATGGCTTAAAAATAATATAAACATATTCTTTTTACTTTGTAATAATAACAATATATTATTTATAAAAGTTGGTATAATTTATAAAAATATGTTAATAATTCAAACCCTGGCCTACGGGCTGTTTCCCGGGTTAAAACACATTTACATAGTAATATAATATTATAAAGTTTAATTTTTATTAATTTAATATATCCGAAATTGCTTAAAAAAAATAGATGTGGGAGCCCGGCCTCGAACCCGGGTCTCTCCCACACACGCACACTGTCCTAACCAGTCCCGCCCGCTAGGGTATCGCGATGATATCCGGTTCCGATTGGTTTTAACATCTACGGCTTCTGTGTTCTAGTCCCCTTTCGAAACCGAATACAATCCAGTCCTAAATCCATCGATCTTGATAATAACTAGTTACAAAAATCTTGGGGTTTTGATTATATGCATAGGTTCAACCTGTTTACGAGTTTAATTCGAAAATCATTAAGGTTAAGATCATTTAATCGTGGGTTTAATGGCCGAAACTCTAGATTAGGAAACATGGAATTGGTTTAGTCAAATTCTGTGATAAAACTCGTTAATACCATGGGGCTTTTACTCATCAGAGGTCTGCGAAGCTTTCCCTGTGGTTTAATTAGATTGAAATTGAGTTTAAGATCGAATCCCCTAAATTGAATCAAGAACAAACCTTAATTTCCAGACCGATATCAATCCGATGGTAGGATGTTAAATTGGCATAGGGCTAATGTTAAGCAGGTTATTACGAATCTAGTGGTATGGTTTAATTAGATTTAAACAAGTTCTAGACTGGGTTTCGATTAAACCCGTTTTGCATGAACCCTAGAATCTGGATTGATCGAATTGGATGTTATAAGCCCCAATTATGATAGGGCTTTCCATCAGAAGATTAAAACAAAACTGAGGGTGTAAGAATTTACCAAAACAAATGTCGATTTGATGGGGATCAACTAGAACGACAGCCGACTGCAACTGTGTTATCTCCGGCAACCACAGCTTCGATTCCGATGAAATTGACGAGTGAAATAGCTTCTGTGATACTCGACTACGGTACGCATGTGTGTGATTTGTGAGAGGAATACAAGAATTTGGCGAATTCGATGATCATTTAGGAAGGGGTCGACGGTTTCAACTTGAATTATCATAATTGAGATTAATTCACTCAATTACAACTTAATTATGATCTCATTATGATCGGTAATAAAATTAAAGTGTATGATTGTTGTAATTCCAAACGATTTCGGTTATTGAACAAGGATTTGAGAAAAAAAAAACGCGATGTTGACTTTCAAAAGTCAACAAATCAAGTTTGATCTAAATACATAAGTGATCCCTGAGGTTTTCCTGAGAATTGGAGTTTGAAACTTGGCAGAATAGGTCCCTCCAGTTTAGATGGAGTTAAAATTCGGTTAGTTTGACTTCTACAGTCAACATGATTTGAATTTTGACTTTTCTAAAAGTCAACATAGTATATTAGGGTTATTACATAACTAATCCCTAGAGTTTAAGTTTGAAATATTGGCAGAAACAATCCCTGCAGTTTGAGTTAAGTTAACTTAGTTAACTTTAACTAGATTTTGTTAACGGGGTTAATTGAAAAAGTTCGGATTATCACATCATCCTCTAGTTGAAAGAAGTTTCGTCCTGAAAATTAAATACTAAATAAAAAAAATTTTCTGGGGTGTCACAGTTGCGTTGTTCGCTCAAAATAAGTTTGCTCAGTAAAAATACGAAGGGTAATGAACAAGTTCGCCTAAAAAAGATATATTTTCTCTCAATTAAGTTTGCTTACTCAGGCGAACTTGTTAAGTTCGCTTAACAAGTACCAGGCGAACATGATAAGTTCGCTTCATCTTTTTCTTTGAAACCATTTTGAAATTCAAACTTCAACAAACCTCAAATAGTATCATTCCACAACCTTGTGATCTTCTATCTGTAGCATGTATCCGATCCAATCCCGAATCATTTTAATGAAAATAAAAGATAGAATTTTCATGGAAGAAAAAAATAAAATAATTTTGAGTTTTATCTGTACAAACAGAATCACATATTTTTTGTTTTTATCTAAACAAACTGAAACACATATTTTTGGTTTTTCTGAAAATATACACATATTTTTTGTTGAACATCATGAGTAAGAAGATCATATCAGTATATGAGCAATTCATCACATATTCTATTACAAACTATGGGTAATCTATGATATGCACTGAATTATGATATTCATGTGAAATGACTTCACTTATATGTTTAAATTTGATATGCAACAATCAAACTCATTCTTATGCAACTTTTGCAATTTTTGAATTTCTTTATAAATCCTCTATATACTTGACGTTAATAGAAATTTATCTCTTTTCTTTTCAAACTTTTCAATCAATTTGAATAATACTTGAAATGATACACGAGAAATTTCAAAGTAAATAAGATCAAGTCATAAAATGCTCAGTTATTCATACCGAATTTGCAATACAAAGCATGAATTCTTAAGTTGCCAATATTATAAAATTTGAAACCACAAGCGTTTTTCTCCCAAATTCTTGTGAGTTAGTACCATTTAGATGAAAAACATCGTGTACCCCACATATATGCCCAAAAAATTTAAAATTGCACTATCTTCAAGACATATACGATTTATTTCAAGATTAGATCAATCTCCAAGATGAAATTATCTCTATTAGCACAAGAATAGATGGAAGATCCCAAAGGATATATGAATCAAGATGATTCAGAATCAAAAGATTCTAATGAATTGGCTTTAGAATGAGAATCAATAGATTCAGGTAGGAGGATCCAACTATTATCTGGATAAGTTTCAATGGAATCAGTATAGATGATATATCTAAATGATCCAAGGGTGAATATATGTTCCAACAGATGCTGTTAGAAAGCATATCTTAGTTCAGCAACACATTGCATGTTTTTCGGGGCATGGGCAGTGAAGTGAACTGAAAGAGTTTGTGCTAAAGATATAATCCGATATTGGTCTCATGAAATTCTTAAAACCATATATTCTTTATATGATAATGATCTTTTACACACACACCCAGACATATAATGGATTCAAATCACAGATGTAATCATATCATATTTTATTTTCACACTACTATAAGTTCAAAAACGCTTCTAGTCTATTGACAATTCAAGTTTCAAACACATATTCAAATTAAAACAGATTATCAAGAGTAGATCATTTATAACTATCATTTCTTATTTATGCCGACTTTGAAATTTAGATCAAATCAATACAATTTAAGCACTCATATATCAACATACCAAAGGTCTACTATGGTCATGTGTGATGAACTATTCACTGATGTACTATCATTTCTTCTCTAACTTCAAATGATGTCAATTTTATATTTTTTATTTTGTTTTGAATTTTTATAAATAACAATTTTTGACTGAAATTTAAAATGTAGAAATGTAATAAAGCAATTAAAGAAATTTAAAACAAAATCTCCCATGAAAATTTTTTTTTGAAAAAATTTTATTTGGGATTGATCATACTGGTCATTTTGATCAGAAATTCAAACCTGGTACGATCAAATGCCTTGGTAAAGAGATCAGCAAAATTATCATATGTATATATCTTCACCAGCTCAATCAACTTTTTATCTTCACAATCACGAATAAAATGATATCTAATTTCAATGTGCTTTGTTTTACTGTGCTTAACAGGATTATTTGTGATAGACATTGTAGCAGTATTATCAATGAACATGGGGGTTCCTGTAAAATTCAAACCGTAGTCTCTTAATTGCTATTGGATCCACAAGATCTATGAACAACAACTTGCAGCAACAATATATTCTGCTTCACATGTTGAAATGGAGACCGTAGTTTGCTTTTTGCACTGCCAGTAAACTAGACGATTACCCAAGAACTGGCAACCACCTGTTGTAGATTTCCTGTCCAAACAACAACCACCAAAATCAGAGTCAGTATATGCATTGAATTCAAAGTTAGAACCATGTGGAAACCATAGTCCCAATCTTTGTTTTCCTTTCAGATAACAAAAGATTCTCTTTACTGCAATCAAATGAGACTCCTTTGGTTTTGCTTGGAATCTGGAACAAATACACACAGCAAACATTATGTCTGGCCTTGAAGTGGTTAAGTACATAAGAGATCCAATCATTGCACGGTAGAGTCGACAATCAATGTCTTTTCCATCCGGGTCAGAATTCAACTTATGATTGACCGGAATTGGGGTATCCTATGGGGTACAGTCCTCCATCTTGAACCGGCTCAAGATGTCTTTGACATACTTGGACTGATGAATAAAGAAACCATCTTCCTTCTGATTAACTTGAAGTCCTAGGAAAAATGATAACTCTCCCATAGCTGACATTTCAAACTTCGATTTCATAACACTCTTAAACTCTTTGCACAACCCTTCATTTTTAGAGCAAAAAATAATATCATCTACATATATCTGAACCAGTACGTATTCTCCCCCTGCTTTCTTTATGAATAAGGTCGAGTCAATTTGGCCACGTACAAAGCCATTGTCCATAAGATGTTTAGTCAACGTTTCGTACCATGCTCGGGGAGCTTGATGTAAACCATAGAGAGCCTTATCAAGCTTGAATACTCTAGACGGATGAACTGGATCTTCAAACCCCGGCGGCTGACACACATAAACCTCTTCCTTGACCTTTCCATATAAGAAAGCACTCTTTACATCTAATTGAAACACCTTAAACCCTTTGTATGAAGCAAAAGCAAGAAACAACTGTATAGCTTCAAGCCTAGCAACAGGAGCATAAACCTCGGTGTAATCAATTCCCTCTTGTTGATTGAAACCCTGTACTACTAATCTTGCCTTATTTCTCACCACCACACCACGATCGTTTTTCTTGCATTTAAACACCCACTTAGTACCAATTGGATACACGCCATTTGGAATATCTACAAGATTCCAGACTTTTAGTTTATCAAATAGAGCAAGCTCTTCCTGCATTGCTTTATCCAATTGTTATCACGCAAAGCCATTTCGA
Organism: Smallanthus sonchifolius; assembly: GCA_023525975.1. Classification (NCBI taxonomy): domain Eukaryota; kingdom Viridiplantae; phylum Streptophyta; class Magnoliopsida; order Asterales; family Asteraceae; genus Smallanthus; species Smallanthus sonchifolius. The sequence goes on from CM042045.1 coordinate 36,339,822, forward strand.
CATTCTTTGGTTCGACCTGAGAAATAAAACATGAATGTGAGCAAACATCAAGAACACTAGTATCCTTAATACATGTATACAAGCAAGTTTTTTCAATAATAGAATGTGTCTGCACTCCATCTCTCAAATTTCCAATTATATTTGTCACCGGATGATCTTTGATCTTTGATTGATGCAACTTCATGAACCGGCAACACATCAACTTGATTCGTTTCAGAATGAGAAGACAAGTCCCGATTAACTGGTATCTCCGAGTCCAGATATGTAGGAATCTCCCCCTGAGCTTGTGTCGAAGTAGAAGGTTCATCAACTAATAATGGATCAGCAGAAGAATCTTGAAAAACAACATCTTCTTCCTCACTATCAGAATCTTGTGGTCCCGAGCAAGAAGCAACATTAGGATCTAGAGCAGATGTAGATGGAACAGATGAATGTTGAACCACAGTCGGTATAAAACCACCATTATGTGCATCCTGACACGACTCATATAACACAACAGCCTCTTCAGGAGAAATATCAGAAGGTAAATGAAAAGACTTGAATAAGCTGTCATAATCAAAAGCCCAGTCCGGTCCAATCGCCATTTGAGGTAGAGAAGGATTTGAACAGTCAATATGAAACCATTCCTCAACCTGATGAGTCTCTTTGTTATAAACCCTTTTGGTAGTAGAATTTGCAGCATACCCCAGAAAGATACCTTCAATAGCCTTAGCACTGAACTTGGTTGGGACATCTCTAACCTTCAATAGGGTACATGGATTGCCAAAAAGGTAGTAAATACTCCAGATTTGGCTTCCAAATTTTAAGCAACTCATAGCATGTCTTGTTGTGTCGCTTCACGGTCAAAATCTGTTCAAAACGTGACACGCAGTATTCATAGCCTCAGCCCACAAAGTATCTGGAAGCTTAGAATCTGCAAGCATCGTAAGTGCCGTTTCAACCAAAGTTCTGTTCTTTCGTTCAGCAACTCCGTTTTGTTGAGGTACATATGACGCACTAAATTCATGATGAATTCCCTTTTGTAGACATAATAAACCCATCTTGCTATTCTTGAACTCGATGCCATTGTCACTCCTAATTCTTCTGACTTTCTGTTTAGTTCTCTAAACCCAGGATTAAGAATTGCACCATCTCTAAGGTTTCAGCTTTAGAAGCAAGGAACTTAACCCATGAAAATCTAGAGAAATCATCTGTTACCACCAAACAGTAAGATTTACCGCCAATGCTCCTAATACTAATCGGTCCAAACAAATCCATATATAGCAGCTCCAATTGAGTCACAATTGAATTCTTAGTCTTAGATTTGTGGGACTTCTTGTGTTGTTTCCCCTTCTTGCAAGGAATACAGTCATCAGGAACGGAAAATTTCATTTTTGGAACACCAATAACCAGATCATTCTTCACTAGATAATTCATTTTCCTGTAATTGATGTGAGCAAGCTTCCTGTGCCATAGAATAGAATCTGATTCAGACGCCTTAGAGAGTAAACATGTCGGAATAGAATTCGTTGTCGTTGCAACACTCATGTCTAAAACATAAGTGTCATTTCTCCTCGGAGCCTTCATTAGAATCCATTCATCAAGAATAACAAATCCCGGTTTCAAGATATATCATTTAGTATCATTGAAATGGAATGAGAACTTCTTGTCACACACTTGAGATACACTCAAAAGATTGTGTTCAAGTTTCTCCACATAGTTCACTTTCTCAAACTTGACCTTATCATTCTTCAAAGTACCCTGACCAGTTATGTACCCGCCTTTATTCCCAGCAAAAGCGACATAGCCTCCATCAATTTTAATAACATCTTCAAGAAAACGAATATTCCCTGCCATATGTCGAGAACAACCACTATCCACATACCACGTATTGTTGATAGTCCTACTTGGTTGCCCCTACATAAACAAAGAAAATCAGTTAGAAATGGGAACCCAAGCCATTGTGGTCTTGGGTCGTCCAGAAGGATCAAAATAAACGACTTCAATTAGTTCACAATCTACTTTGTCATCAACCTTTAGGACATAAAGATCACAATCAGACCTTCTCGATGGAGACACATTATGATTAATTTGAAAAACATTATTAGATTTATGATTGTGAGATTCAGATGTTTCCAAAAGTTTCTTCAATTTTCTATTACGTCTACTCCTTTGTGGTCGAGAAAGTTTGACCTCAGGTTGACAATCTTTTGTGATTCCAACACGTGGAATCTCATAATGCTTTTGAAAAGCAGCAACATTTCTCACACCAGTATGACCAACCACTGGTTTAGAAAAATATTTATCATTTTGCTTAAATCCCGAAGATTTAGCAAATGATTGAGTAGGCACAGATTGCCTCAAAAGAACTTTCTTCAAAACATCAGATGTAGGCTTTCCTACATTAGTTCGTTTCAGAATCGTCACCACTTTTTGTTGTGGGGGAACACTTTTGGATTTGCCTTTTTCTGAAATCATAGGCTTCTTTTCTTGACTCTTATAAGGACAGTGAATCAGAATATGATCCGCTTCATTACAATGAAAGCAAACTCTTCTATCTTGATGATTTCTGATTAAGGGACTTTTTCTTGAATTTGATGAACAACCCGATGAACAAGCTTCCGAATATTTACTAAATTGTCAACCGTCTTCTTTTGAACATAAACTTTTTTAGTCACCTTTGATGATAGCTTCTTCTGATGACCAGCAGCAACAAAACCACTTGTTTGTAACACCTTGGAAAGCTTAGATTGAATCACTTCATCCGGTTCTGTCAAAATGCACCTATCTCGGGTAACTTGTTTCACCACCTTTGGTTCATCAATTTTTACCTCCTTAGAGATGTCTTCAACTTTTTTATCATCAAACTCTTCATCTTCAGTATCAGAATCATACACCATTTCTTCACCAGTTACAGGATTAACCTTCAACACTATCTTTAGATCAATTTCCTCCTCATGAATAACTTTTGGTTCATCTACATAATTCCCATTGAATGGTAGAGGAACAAACCCAACTCCAAAAACCCGCTTTGTAGGATCAGCGTTGTCATTAAAATAATCCAACACCACAGATGAATTTCTGAAACTCTCCAGCTTTCGATGTAATTTGATCAATTCGGATTCCTTGCTAGAAATCTCTTTGTTTTTCTGAGCGACAATTTCATATCGCTTTTCAGTTTTAGCATAAGCCATATCCATATAATATGCTTGTTCCTTATATTTCAACCCCAAAGAATTTAAATCTCTTTTCAAAGATTCAGTTCTATCTATACACAGCTTATCATTATCTTTCAACTTTTGATTTACCACATGCATAGATTTCATATCATAAATTAAATTTGTGTTATCATCCATAACCTTTTGCATTTTATCCTTCACACAGATACAATTAGAGCAGTAAATATTACAGATAGAATCTTTTACCTTTGAAGAATCTGACATATCTGCCATGAAGACTTTAGCAATTGGAATATCTTCAGATACAACATCATCAGAAGATCTTTTAGTCAACACTATATCATCCATAGATACACCAGAGGCAGAAGCAATATCAGAATCAACATTTTGTACTTAAACATGCTCTTCATCAGCACTGTGCAAACTCTCACCATCCCTTGAACTATCAACATCAGTTGACTCTTCAAGATTTTCAGAGTGTGTTTCAGCAACAAAAGCTTGACTCACAGCACCAACCAGATCTTCTAGATGAATACCCCAATCATAATTTTCATCATTCTGAGCAACCAATGCAGATGATGTGGATGCATGATTAGAATTCCTAGATCCAGAGGAACCATGTGACTGAGTACGATGTTGATGCACTTTCCTGTGACAACACTCTGGATAGAGTCTTAGTTTGTATTTCTAATGTCTGTAATTTGTCTTTGTATGTAAGAGTAGTTATGTAATAGTTTATCGAGTTGTATTTACTGTTACATAGTGTTTGTTGCATTTCTTCTAAGTGTTTTGCGCACTTACATGTGCGGAGGAGAAAGCTTCTGCGTACTTAGTAAGTACGCAGGAAGACCCATGCGTACTTGCTAAGTACGCAAGAGCATTTGGTCCTGCGCACTTGCTAAGTGCGCAGGCATCAGGTCTGTATAAATAGGTTTGGTTCACAGAGGATAAGTACGCAGAACTCATATCTTAGACGAACTCAGTTTGTTAAGTACGCAATTTGTGATCTCTCTGTAACCGTCGAGTGTTTATAATAGAAAGAGCTTTTATTGTGACTCTCGTGTTGGTTTACTTTGTTTTAGTTAGACTCTCCGCCTAGTCACGGGTATTCCGCACCCGGTCCGACTAGTAGACCACTTGCATGCAACGATCCGACACACACGAAGGGACCTACAAGTGGTATCAGAGCCTTGCTCTTGAATTCGAGTGTTGTAAGTGAGTTTGGAGACGTTTTTACTGAGTTTTACAAGCAAAAAGAGGTATTTTTGTGATAAAAAGGGGTAGCCCTTGAGCACTTTTTTAGAAGCAGAAAATCTCTCAAAAAACCAATTTTTGTTGTGTATTTGAGTTATTTGAGCATCAAAGGATGGTTAGAAACAAGTTTCTAACCCTTTGGCTCAGTTGCATTAATCATCAGACCAATTTTTACCATCTCCGGCGATTTTCAGGTCACCGGAAAAGGTTGGTGAGAGTTGCTGAAAAGGTATCCTGCGTACTTACCATTTTTGGCAAAAGGTACAGTCTTCTGCGTACTTACTAAATACGCAAGAGTTATCTTCTGCGTACTTACAAGTGCGTAAGACTGAACTTGTGCGAACTTAAGTTATATCCTGCGTACTTAATCATTTCCTCCTGCGTACTTACAAGTACGCAAGAGCAAGTCTTAAATACGCAAGACTATTTGTCAAGTGCGCAAGGCCAATCCCAAGTGCGCAACTGTGTCTGATTTTTCTGAATTTTGACTAAGTGTTCACTATGTCGAACCTTCAGAATCTTGGAAACATGTTAAACTATGATAATGAGATCGGTAAACCTCAGAAACCACCTAAGTTGCTAAACGTAAACGATTATTCCAATTGGAAGGCACGTTTCGAGCACTACATTTCGTATACCGACTCATCACTATGGATACCAATCCTTGAGGGATATAAGCATCCCACACACATCTATCTTGATGATGAATTGCCCAAGCCTATCTCTAAGCTTTCTGACGAAGAAAAGAAAGCTTATGATCGAGAAAAGAAGGCACTTGGTTCGATCATTATGGCGTTAACTCGAGAATTGTTCCACAGTTTCTGAGGGTATGACAATTCTAAGGATCTCTAGAAAGCCTTACAGAAGAGATTCGAAGGAAATAGTGACATCAAGAAGAGTAAGCGGGATCTTCTCAGGAAGCAGTATGAGTGCTTCAGATTCTTTGAGAATGAATCTTTAGATGACCTCATCTCTAGGTTCTATCATTTACAGATTGAGTTGAATGCTTTTGACCTCAAGTATCCAGATGAAGAGATGGTGGAAAAGTTTTTGGATGCCTTACCACCCAAATTTGAGATGTACACAACCCTGATGAGGAAAAATCCTAAATTCTATGAGTTGACAGTAGAGGAAGCAATAGGAAAGATTCAAGCTCATGAAATGAACTTGAAAACAAAGGAGAGCTCTGGAAGACCCCAGATACAAGACCCTTCTATGTATCATGGGACGACTTCTACATCCAAGTCATTTGGCTCTGGAATTGCCCTCTTCACTGGAAATCCTACTGAAGAAGACCACTCAACTGGATGTGGTGGTCATGCTTGCTATGCTTCAGGATCAGGGTTGGTGTCTCATCATCAAAATACCTCAAGAAATCCTCCTACTACGTCTTCAGCTAACAACTCAGCTATAGCAAGAATAGTTGAAGATCATGTAGCATTATTCTCATCTTTTATGCTTGCATATGAACACTTCATAGGTGCCAAGCTTACTGATCCAGAGACGATTGAAGAAGACTTTAATCAAGTGGATCCTGATGACATGGAGGACATGGATATTCAATGGAATATAGCCATGCTTTTGAGGAGAGCCAAGCGTTTCCTGAACAGAACAGGAAGAAAGTTTATTGGCGGGCATCCTAATGCCAAGGTCGGGTTTGACAAATCTAAGGCCAAATGCTACAAGTGTCTGAACTATGGACACTTTGCTCGTGAGTGTCAGAAAGACAGAGCACCTGCCTCTGGTTTTACCCGACCCAGCCAAGGAAACAGCCATGGCCTAAACAATCCAAACCACCACAATCAAAGCCAAAGTGGAACGTCCAATGCACTGGTAGCACAACAGGACGACAACTTTGATTGGGGCGTTCATCTTGAGGATGCCATCATCCCACAAACACAGGTTGGTTTCATGGCTGAGATCATGGAAATGATGGAAGCAGAGAGAAGGGAAGCTTCTATGGCTGACCCGAAAGAGTCTACTACTGCTGCTACAGAGGAAGAGGAGGAAGCTGAAGGAAAGGAAGCTTTTGTAGGTGAGAAAGAGGAATCGACTGCTGTTGCTCTCATGGCAATTGGAGAAGCAACAAGTTCATCTCATGAGGTAGACTCTAATCCCTTTTCTGTTGTTTCATGTTCTAAGTGTCTAGGGCTAAAACTTGAAAACTCTAAGCTCCAAGACAAAATCGAACCCCTAAGTACGGTAGCTCTAAACTATAAAGAAAACGAAAACCGTTTTAAAGAATCTATTGAAACATTGAAAAAGGAAAAACGTGACTATTCTTTAAAAATGAGCGATCAACAGCTTCACTTGGATATTGCTTATAAGGGGTTAGAAAAACGGAACATCCTGCAGTTAAAATGCACAAATGAGAAGTTGAAAAACTCTCGCTTTGTGGTGGAACACTACGAATTTGTAGTGAGGAAAATGAATGGTCTAGGTCTTGGTACCAATGCCATTCCTCCACCAATCAGTGGGAAGTTTGTCAATGGCTTATTAGACATTGATCTCACTTGTCTAGATGAGTCCTCTGATAAGGATGATTCCCCTAAAAATGATGAATCCTCAAGTAAGGCTAACTCCACATCTAGTGAGGAGTTTGTTACTGCTTCTAAAGATGGGTCGGTTAACTCTTGCCCTAAAGGAGTAGTATCTGAGGAGTTGTTGACTGAACAGAAAGTCAAGAAAAACATTATCACTAATGGTGATAATTGCATCTTAACTGAACCTGATGTCATTGAATCAAATGATAAACTTAAGGTAATGATTGATGGGGGGTATAAAAACCTTAACCAAGTAAAGAAAGAGGCTTTTTCATCTCACTTTGGGCTTGGTTACAACGAAAATTTGGAAAAATACTATACTCCCAAAAATCAAATTGTTAAGGTTCAGACTGCTGTTCAGAAACCAACTCCTCCTGCTCATAATGCTGAGTTATGTAAGGCCAGATCTAATGAGCCTTATAAGAGAACTTATGTAGACAAGAGGAACTGTTTTCACTGTGGCTTGGTTGGTCACATTTTTGTGAACTATCCTTCTAAGAACCAAGGGAAACGGCCTGTTGTTTCACAACCAGCTGTTATCCCCAGGTCGCCACCAGTGAAACCATCTCCCAAACATCCAAAGCAGAATGTGGTGAAACCACCAGTCCAACCGATGGCAAAGCCAAAGATCAAATCTGAGGCCAAATCATCTGTTGCAAGAAAGGTAAAGCAACCTGCTGTACCTCGTGTGTCTACATCTGGGAGTACACGTACTGGTGAGAAATCTGTGGCTAGACTCTCTAAGCCATAGAGAAGAAGATGAAGGAATAAGAGGTTGAGAAAGCTGGAACAGCTGACTAAAGCTCAATCAGGTGAAGCTTCCACAAGTTCACCGACTGTGGTTAAGCCAAAGTCTCCTGTTCTGGTTAAGAATCAAAAGAGATCCTGGAACAAGAAAGTAAAAGGTTCTCAATCTCCTGTTCCCAATTCCTCTAAAGATTCACAAATTTTGAACAGTCATCATGACTGTGAATTGAAAGAAGTAGATTATTTTGAGAAAGACGGACGACCCAAGACCACAATGGCTTGGGTCTCCAAATCTAACTAATTCTTTTGTTACTCGTGCAGGGACGTCCGAAGGGTACTATCTCTAACTGCTGGTATGTAGATAGTGGATGTTCCAGGCACATGACAGGAAACATGGCCTTGCTTCAAGACGTTAAACCATTCAGAGGCGGCTATGTGGCCTTTGCCGAAGAAAAAAGGCGGCAGCATCACGTGTCAAGGCGTGGTTTCAAACGGTTGTGTCAGCTTTGACAATGTCAACTTCTGCGAGCAGCTGAAGCATAACCCGTTGAGTGTCTCCCAAATGTGTGATAAGGAGTACTCGGTGATGTTTGACAAGTCAGAATGCCTGATTCTCAAACCCGGTTTTGAGGTTCCCGAAGATTGGATCCTGATGAGGGCACCAAGAACAAACGACACCTATCAGATCGATATGAGCGTGGCAACAACCACCTCATCAGTTGCTACTTGTTTGCTTACAAAAGAGACAGAGCTTGACTCTATCTTGTGGCATAGGAAACTCGGACATATTTCTTATCGTAAAATGAATCATCTTGTCCGAAACGGTTTGGTAACCGGGGTTCCTAAGCTGAGATTTACCATTGCAGATGACTGTATGCCTTGTAAAAAGGGCAAACAGCAACGGAAGTCTCACAAGCCCAAGCCCCAAAACTCTATTGATACCCCTTTGGAGCTATTACACATGGATCTGTTTGGCCCCATAAGTATCAGGAGTGTTGGAGGTAAGTCGTTCTGTCTAGTTGTAACTGATGATTTCTCACGTTTTTCTTGGGTGCATTTTTTAGGTACTAAAGATGAGACTGCTGATATTCTTCAATACTTGATCCTGAGCTTGGAATCTCTTTGCAAGCTGAAAGTGAGAAGGATAAGGAGCGACAACGGAACTGATTTCAAGAATAATTTGATGGAGCTTTTCTGTCTCAAGAAAGGGATCCGTCACGAATTCAGCGCGCCGTACACGCCTCAGCAGAATGGAGTTGCTGAACGGAAGAACAGAACACTGATTGAGACTGCAAGGACTATGTTGTCGGATGCAAATCTTCCTGTCACTTTCTGGGCAGAAGCAGTTAATACAGCGTGTCACGTCTTAAACAGAGTCCTGGTTGTGAAGAGGCACAACAAGACTTGCTACGAGTTGATTAACAATCGAATTCCCAATCTTGATTACCTAGTTCCTTTCGGTAGTCCTTGTTCCTTGTTGCTACAGTACAAAGACCGCAGTCTAAGTTTCATGCAAAAGCAGTGGAAGGCATCTTCTTAGGATACGTTGCCAACTCGCCTTGCAAGAGAGTGTACAATATAGGAACTCGTACTGTCGAGGAATGGTTTGAAGTGGATTGTAGTAAACACAGCATTCCACCCGAACCAACAGGTCCAGCTTGGGGTTTTGATTATGATGCGCTATTCAAGTCATTCAATCTTCCTGATATATCTGCAGATGACGCCGCAAATGATTATGAATTATTGGGTGGCGGTGATGACTCTAGTTTTTCCACTCGTGCTACCGTACCAATTATAACTCCGGATTCCAATGCTGCATCTGCATCTGGAACTCATGACAGTGATAACAGTGAAGATGTTCTTGTCGTTGGAGATGACGCTCCAGCTAATCCTAACACAACTGTAGGAAATGAAGCTCCGGCTGATCTACTTAACATTGAATCTTCTTCCCTTGGAACTCAGGAAATGGGGGAGTTAAGCACGAATCTAGATCCAGAAATTCAGGAACCGATTGTACCGGAGACTAGAGTGCATAGGAATCATCCAATCGACAACATTATTGGTGATCCTTATGCCGGCGTTCAGACTTGTCATCGAACCATCACTGAGAACACCAGTCTTTACACAGAGATACTTGACACTGGTGTCATGGAAACATGTCTGCATGCTGCATTCGTGTCCCAGTTAGAGCCGAAGAATGTGAAGGAGGCTCTCACTAACAACTGCTGGATTGAGGCGATGCAAGATGAATTGTCTCAATTCCAAAAGTTGCACGTGTGGGATTTGGTCGACTTGCCAAAAGGCTTTCAGCCAATTGGAACCAGATGGGTGTTCAAGTGCAAGACGGATGATCGTCATGTTGTTGTGAAGAACAAAGCAAGATTGGTTGTTCAGGGTTTTTATCAGTAAGAGGGCTTGGATTACACGGAAGTATATGCCCCAATTGCTAGAATTGAAGCCTTTCGACTGTTCTTGGCTTATACCACATATGTCGGCTTCAAGGTCTATCAACTTGATGTGAAGAGTGCTTTCCTATATGCTAAAGTTCATGAATAAGTCTATGTCACTCAGCCTCCCGGTTTTGAAGATCCGCATAATATCAATAAAGTGTATAAGCTCGACAAAGCACTTTATGGTCTTCATCAAGTACCGCGGGCATGGTATGAGACATTATCTAAGCATTTACTGTCTAATGGTTTCGACCGTGGACAGATTGACTCGAATCTCTTAATTAGGAAAGCAGGAGGTGACATTCTTCTTGTACAAGTATATGTCGACGACATCATTTTTGGGTCTACCAATGAAGGTATGTGCAGGGAATTCGAGCAGGTGATGAAGTCCAAATTTGAAATGAGTAATATGGGTGAATTGTCGTTCTTCCTGGGTCTGCAAGTCAGTCAAAGAGAGGATAGCATTTATCTACATCAAACTAAATATGTGCAGGACATCTTATCAAAATACAAGATGAATGATGGCAGTACTTATGGCACACCTATCCCAGTCAATCATGGTCTGCATCCTGACAAAGATGGAAAGGATGTAGACAGCAGATTGTACCGTGGGATGATCGGATCACTTATGTATCTCACAGCTTCAAGACCCGATGTAATGTTTGTTGTATGTTTGTGCTCAAGGTTTCAGTCTCAACCGAAGGAGTCACATATGATAGCCGTGAAGAGAATTTTCAGATACCTGAAAGGGAAACCCCTAATTAGGTCTTTGGTACTCTAAACAGCAGTCATTCGACTTCAAAGCCTACACTGATTCAGATTATGGCGGTTGTAACCTTGACAGAAAGTCAACTTCTGGTGGATGTCAATTCTTAGGAGACAGACTGGTCTCCTGGCAGTGTAAGAAGCAGTCAACTGTTTCTGTCTCAACTTGTGAAGCAGAATACATTGCTGCAGCGAGCTGTTATTCTCAGATACTCTGGATTCAGCAGCAATTGAGAGACTACGGCTTAAACTTCACTGGAACTCCTCTATTCATTGACAACAATGCCACCATGTCCATCACAAATAACCCGGTGAAACATTCCAAAACTAAACATATAGAGATTCGCCATCATTTCTTCCGTGACTGTGCTGAAAAGCATTTAATTGAACTTGTAAAAGTTCACACAGATGACAATCTTGCTGACCTTTTCACAAAGGCATTTGATCGATCCCGTTTTGAGCATCTTGTCAACTTGATAGGAATGTTCAATCCTGAGTGAAAACTAAGTTTTTTTAACTCAATTCAATTCATGAAAGTTAAATTTTTAATTCTTTTAAATTTTCTGTATAGTTTTTTTAGTTTTTAAAATATTTTACAAAAACCAAAAATATATATATATATATAGAAAATTTCAAAGTTAACTTGAGAAAAGAGGAAATGATAGTACATCAGAAATGATCTAAACGTCATAGACTGCTCATATGGGAAATGATTGCGTCATGTTTACTTAATTGATTAAATTATTATGTTTTTAATCTGTTTATTTACAAGTAATTTGAATTGTCAGTAGGCTATATGCGTCTTTGAATCACTAGTAGTGTGGAAACTAAATCTAAATTACAACCGTGATTTGAACCCATGTTTGCAAGTGTGTGTGCGTAAAAGAATAGAAAAGATCATTATCAGATAAAGGATGTTAGATTTTGGCAATAATTTTCTTTTGCAATCAGTTTCGGGTTATGTCGTTAGCACAATTAATGCGGTTCATCTCACTGCCCATACTCACAAGTATGCAAGGAGAGATTGAATCAAGACATGTCTCTACATTAACCGTTGAGCATGTATTCACCCTTGAATCACTCCTGATTCATTGAAATCAGATCCAGATAAAAGTTGGATTCCCTTACCTTGAAAACTCAAACACCATATATATTATCTTAAATCATCATTCCGATATTCACTGAAGAAAATCAAATCAACCAAGACAAATGAATCACTCGATTCTGAATCTTATGATTCCAGATAATCCTTATGGATTCTGCTTGATTTTTCCTGTGCTAATAGATGTAGCTTCATTCTGAAAATCTAGAAAATCATTGAGAAAATCTTAGATGCCTTGAGATAGTGCAAGTTAAAATAGCATTTCAGTGGGGTACACGTTGTATATCTTATAATTAATACCTTAATACACAAGAACATGATACAAAGATGCGTATAGTTTCAAATCTTATAATATTGTTGTGCTTATTACGTATGAATAAAGAGTAATACATGACATGATCCCATATTCTTTGATGTTTATTTTGTATCGTTTTTGCTAAAAGATAGCCTGATATGATCCTCTGCTCATGTCTTTGATCAAAAATAGTTGGTGTGAATACTTGTATATATCTATCTAGAAAAGAACAAAAAGATTTTAAGTTTATGCATTGTTCAAGTTTAATCAGAAAAAGCCAAAAATATTTTATGTTTAACCTTCATGAATTGTATTTGAAACCTCGTGATTGAATACTTTTATCTTGTTCGTTATTTGATATGAAAATCTTCATAAATCTGATTTTCAAATTTGCGCACTTAAGGCTTGTGCGTACTTGTCAAGTTCGCACGAAGTAAACCTTGCGCACTTAGCAAGTACGCAAGAGTTAGTCTTGCGCACTTGTAACTGCACAAGAGTTAAGTCCTGCGTACTTGTAAGTACGCAAGAGTTAATTCGTGCGCACTTAACAAGTACGCACGACCGTTAAGTGAGGGGTATAACAGTGACACTTAGAAAAACTTTTCAGTTTCAAGCGTTCAAATCGATCTTTTTCCCTCTGCAAATTTAACTCAAAATCAAGTGTGTCTAAACCATCTTTTCATCCCGTCTATAGTTTCATCATCTCATTTCATCTCATTGGTGAGAATCTAGGCGATTTCCATCCATAGAATCGTGACATTGGACCGATTCGTGACTTAGAAATTTTTAGGTTAAATCCGAAATATTTTGGATAAAATTGGGGTTGTTTGGGTAACTTATTGACATTTCTATGCTAATAGGATTCTTAATCGACTCCATATTCATCCATTTCATCCTCGATTCTAGCCGTCGGTGGAATCTTAATCGACAGTGGGATTGGGCGACGTTTTTAAGTCGAAATTGGTCTTGGTTTGGTAGTTATTAGTGTTAATAATGGTCCCATAAGTTCGAATCCTCGATTCCAACCTAGTGGCGACCTACTTGACCCGGTCTTTGAGCAATCTGTCATCTTGTTAAAATTCTGAAATTTTTGCCAAGTGTTGTTCTTACGCACTTAGCAAGTACGCAAGAAGCAATTCCAAGAGGAAAAGCCTGCGCACTTGCTAAGTGCGCAGGACCAACACTTAGAAAAAATTTCAAGTCTGAAATTTTTGTTCATAGTGTACCTACTATACCGTGTCATGTTTGTTCATCTTCAACAATATACGTTGTTCTGATTATGTTTTCTGTGTGTTTCTGCAGACTATGGCTCGAGCATTCACTGATGAATTCAACTTGTTAGCGAACACTCAACCTGAATGGAAAGGGGCAGCTTCGCAGTATCAGCAGATCATTGATTTTTTTAACCGATCAAGAATAAGTTATGCAATCTCAGCTGACCCAACAGTCTCAAGACCTTACTTGGAGCAATTCTGGGAGACGGCAGAGCACGACTGCACGGTATCCCCTAATGTCATAAGGGCTACCGTTGATGGTCGGGCTATTGCTTTCTCTGAGGATATAATAAGAAGGGTCCTGCAGTTCGGAGACCTCGCTACCGACCCGACATCCTATCCAGATTACTATGTGGATGGATGTTGGAGGCATAGAATGGGATATGTCTGAGCGAGGGACTATGCTTCTTACAAGAAGATGTCGGTTTTGGATCAATGGCGGTATTTTGCCCACATCATGATCGTGTGCATCTCGTCAAGAAAAGCGGGGAAAGATGCCATGGGTCATGACCTTGCAGCAGCCATGGTGGGCTTGTCTCTTAATATGGGCTACAACTTCTCTCGCTACATCTTCAAAGCAATCAATGATCAGATCAATACAGCAGAGAAGTTTTGGTTCCTATTGTACCTGAGGTTTGTGCAACTTTTGATTGATGATGCATTGCCAAACCTACGTGCTATCAGGGAGAGACTGCAAGTAAAACGGGTGGACAAGAGAGTATTTGCTCAGTTTCTAAAGCCAGGCAGTGTAGAACCTACCCCTGTGCATACTGAACTCTTTGGCCACCTACTTAATGAAGCATATGTCGCGCCAGAAGATTGGAATTGGTATAGTCCCAATTCGGCACCAGAGATGAGTGATGATTCTGATGAACAACAAGAAGAAGAGAATGAAAGTGATGGAGGTGATGACGAAGGTGGTGATGGTGGTGCTGAGGAATCCGATTAAGAAGCAACAGAATCAGATTCTTCTGATTCCGATGACGCACCATCCCAGGCACACCCGAGGAAATAGGCACAGGTAACCCTGCCTGCGTCGTCTTCTAAAAGAAAGCGACAAAGCTCGAGCAGCGAATATGAGCCGACTTTTGACTCTGACGCTGCTCTACAAAGACAAAGGCAAGAGAGTGCCAACAAGAAAAGGGGCGATAGGCAAGAGGTTGCTATCCCCAGGGTTGTAGAGATCCCGACTGTGCAGCAAGTACAACCTACAGCTGACAGTCCAAAGTCAGAATCTACCCCACCGGCACAACAACTGTACAAAAGGAGGAGGAGGCCACTAGTACAAGGTAATGTGGCAGTCACGGCGGTCACAGAGGAGATTCCTGTGACGGTGACCCTCCCTACTCCAACCGTCCAGGTGACGGTGACTACTCCACTTCTCACGGAGTCAGTCACCATCACCCCAACCATAACACCCACTCCCATCATTACATCCCCACACCCACCTCACACCACTGAGCCGTCAGGTCAACCCTTCAACTATGGTGATTTCTCACAAGGGTTTGACTTTGACACAATCTTCTCCTCCCCCATCCATAATGCTGAAGCCTCATCATCTAGGCATTCTGATCCGTATGATGCAAGGATCAATGTCTTAGAGACCCAAGTTGCTGAACTATTGAAGACCATTCAAAAGTCAAAGGAGGAGTCTGATGCTCAACAAGCACAGATTAATTCCCTGGCCGATGAAGTTAGGATTCTCCACAGCCAGAGAACAGGGACAAATGAGCAACTGAATAATGTTATGGCACAGAACGAGCTGTTGATGAAAACCAATGAAATGATTCTAGGCCACAGAACTTCACTTGAGCTAAGGATGGATTTACAGAGAAAAGAGCACGAAGCGATGGTCAAATTGGTTGAAGAACTGACCAAGAAGCTTGATGCTCAGGGGGAGAAAGGGAAAGAGAAAGAGAAAGACAAGGAGAAAGAGAAAGAAAATAAATCCACTGGTGCTGAGCCTTGTCATCCAGTCGACTTGACTAAGGATGATGATAAAGACAAGGATCCTGAAGCCGGTCCTAGTGGAGGTGAGCACCAAGCTTTGGTGATTGTGCCCATCTCTTCTATTCCAATGGCTGAGGGGGAGTCTACTCAGCAAGAGGGTGGTGATACATCTGGTGGTGGTGGTGGTGATAAAGGGAAGTCAGTGGCTGAAGTACTTAAGGACTTATCTGATGATGAGATCCTATATCTAGAGCTTGACTACTCTAAAGAAGCACAGATCTATGCTCTCTTCAATCTAGAAGAAGGAGAGATCGACTCTGGTGATGACTGGAATGATGAAGATGAGGATGTGGTGATAGAGATTCCCAAGGGCGACGGGGAAGGAGAGTACGAGTTAGAGGATGGTGAGATCTTTGAAGTACCATCGCTCGAATCTCTGCTCGAAACAGGCTCAGTTGACATGGCAAGTAATGTTGAAGCTACAACTGAAGCCTTCCCAGTCGACCCTACACCTGTGGACCCCGAGGCACCAAAAGATAAAGACATGCCTTCTGCATCATCTAAGGGTCCAGCTCCCGTGTGGCAAAAGATGTCCATCACAGACAAGCACGGAGCTACAGGTATGATCTTGGCTGTTAGCTTCGAGGAGGACAAGCAGCTGTTCGCCATCAAAAGATCTGGGGGGGTTCAATACTTGAAACCAACCAGTGAGGCGTTCAACTCCTTGCCCAAGTACGACCTCGTGAACCTCGCAAACCGCGACCTGTTGAGTCACTCGAGTCATGCAGTAGCAATGGGTTTGTGGGTAACATTACAGCGGGAAGTAAGATCAGGGAAATTTGAATACTTCAAGCCTCAAGTGCCCAGAAGAGTCAAGGATAAGCACGCTGTACATCCTGTGACTAAGAAGCACATAAAGAGATTGGTATACAAGCCAGTGCAATGTGAAACTAAGATTCCCCTGAGCAAGTTACCTCAGGATATTCTTGGTGACATGTGGTACTGGTACGTTGATCCAAAAACGGGCGAGGCTGTGGTTATGGGTAAAGGTAAGTCAGCAAGTGGAAACATGGTGCCAAAGGAAGTGATCAGGATATTTGACGAAGTCTGCTTCATCAACTTTTCTGTGAACGATTTGGAGGTACTAGCCGACAAGTACTGCATCCACACTGACGATTGGACAAAGCTTCTTTCTGCCAAGTACGACAAGTTGATCAAGTTCTGTCTTGATTACAAAAGGAAGATAGAAGCTAAGGAGCCAGTGTTGTGAAGACTGAAGATTGAAGACAAAAGACGATGAAGATCCCGAGCTGTTGTCAAGGGGGAGTTTGTTGATGCACTTTCCTGTGACAACACTCTGGATAGAGTCTTAGTTTGTATTTCTAATGTCTATAATTTGTCTTTGTATGTAAGAGTAGTGATGTAATAGTTTATCGAGTTGTATTTACTGTTACATAGTGTATGTTGCATTTCTTCTAAGTGTTTTGCGCACTTACATGTGCGCAGGAGAAAGCTCCTGCGTACTTAGTAAGTACGTAGGAAGACCCATGCGTACTTGCTAAGTTTGCAGAGCATTTGGTCTTGCGCACTTGCTAAGTGCGCAGGCATCATGTCTGTATAAATAGGTTTGGTTCACAGAGGATAAGTACGCAGAACTCATATCTTAGACGAACTCAGTTTGTTAAGTACGCAATTTGTGATCTCTCTGTAACCGTCGAGTGTTTATAATAGTAAGAGTTTTTATTGTGACTCTCGTGTTGGTTTACTTTGTTTTAGTTAGACTCTCCGCCTAGTCACGGGTATTCCGCACCCGGTCCGACTAGTAGACCACTTGCATGCAATGATCCGACACACACGAAGGGACCTACATACGATTGTTCTGAAAAGTATTAGGCTTCTTCTGAGAATCAAATTCTACTTTCGGATTCACACATTCTTTGGCAAAATGACCATATTCTTGACAATTATAACATCGAACTTTTGTTTTGTCAAACCCCATTCGTGATCGACTGTTAGAATCAATATACTTCCTTCCAGTATTCTTCAAAAAGTCCTTTGCTTGTCGTATAAGCATGGCCATGTTCCATTGAATATTCATTTCTTCCATATCAACAGGATCAATTTATCTGAAATCCTCTTCAATAACATCCGGATCATGAATCTTACCTCCAATAAAATTCTCATAAGATGCCATAAAGGAAGAAAACATTGCTAAATAATCATCAGCAACTCTTTGATTCATATGATGTGATCCAGACGATGAAGGAGCTGTGTTTGCAGAAAATCCAGTTTGACTTGGAACTCCAGAACCATGTTCAGTTGAAGTATCTTGATTATCACCAGTAAATAAAGCAACACATGTATCTGTTTTGCTAGAAGACTTAGCAAAATACATTGAAGGATCTTGAATATGCTCCATATTGGTTTCCTTCTTCTTCATATTCAAATCATGTGATTGAATCTTGCCAAGAACATCTTCAAGAGACATAGTTTTATACTTGATATTCTCCTTTATCAAAACTGAATACACATCAAATTTTGATGGTAAAGACTCCAAGAACTTATCATTTATCTCTTCAGTTTCATAGACAACCGAAGCACTGGATAATTCACTCAGCAAATGATAGAATCTCGTTGCAAGATCATCCAAAGATTCATTTTGAAAATGCTTGAACACTAAGAACTGCTCTTCAATAATCCTTTTCTGCTTTTCTTAACATCCAGACTACCCTCACACCTCTTTTGTAAAGCATCCCACAATTGTTTAGAAGACTTGAATTGTATAAAACTGTGACAAATTTCCTTAGGAAGAGACATTGAAATACTAGCCGTAGCTTTCTTCTCTCTATCAAAAAATTGTTTCTCTTCTGTAGTCAAGGCAGAAACTGGTTTAGGAACATCATCCTTTCCCATCCAAGAGTATGTCGGATGTGTATAGCCTTCCAAAATTGGAATCCATAAGCTCGTATCGGTAAAGGACACAAACTGATCAAATCGATCTTTCCAGTTTGGATAATCTACCAGACTTAACAACTTTGGTGGTTTCTAAGATGTACCAATCTCATTATCATAATTGAACATATTTGTCACTTGCACCATATTTGCCATTTTCAGAAAAATTACTAAGTCTTGAACAAGATCACACCTAGGAGAAGATAATAAGTTCGCTTAACCAAGTAAATCAAATAATTTCGCCTACTAAGTTCGCCTGTAACAGATTTTCAGCACTAAGTTCACATGCACACCTGTAAGAACTCAGGAAGATGAGTGTTCAACCCAAACACGAACCAACAGTTTCGAAAATCATCATTTCTCACTGATTTGATGGAATTTGAATAAATTGAACCGTAGGATTTAGTATTTCATGATTTAGAACACTTCTATCGGATTAATTTCACCAAAAACACCTTCAAATCCACAAATTTCGCCTTAAAATCAACCTCAGGAACATGAAAACTCCATGAAAGTGAAAACTTGCAAAAATGATCAATTTCTTGTCAAATAGTACACAAATCGTCACAAATCACTCACGAATCACACACAAATCACGAACATAAGCTCTGCCGTCCACATGACTCCACTACAGATCGATCTCGTGACGTGACGTGACGTACAGATCCAACCATATCAACGTATGTGTACACAAGATGACAGTAGAAACGATAACAATCAACAAGTAAATAATCTTCTCGTTGTATTCCACACAATCACAGGGTTTACAGAAACAGAGCGTTCAAAGACTTAGGCTTAAACTGAAACTGCAAACTCCTATTTATAGACAAAGTATCTGCTATAGTTCGCCTCTAATGAGACTAGGCGAACTTGCTAAGTTCGCCTCTAGCAGAACTTATACAACACTTTAACAAAAACTAAACATTAACAAAACATAAAGAAAATAAGATCTAAACTATTACAAGCTCTTGTCATACAACTATGTCCTAACAACCCTCGGTTCTGGTATTGGTTGCCAGCATAGCTCACCTGCTAGAGATTATTGACTGGGCAGTCTCGGGTATCGTGGTCTCCCCTACACACTTGACACCGCTGAGCACTGAGCTTCAGCTCCTTTATCTCGTTAGCCATTGAGGCGAGTGCAGCAGCTATGCTAGAATTAGGGGTGACCTGATGCACACCTCTGGAAGATGAGGTGGATGATCTAGCACTAGGAACGGAAGTCCTAGTAGATTGATGATGTTGTTCAGCTTGAACGAAGCTCTCGAACATTTCCTCGCACTCAGCAGGCTCGAGTCTATCCATGATATGGCCTCCCGCAGCTGTGTTGAACGTCTGCTACTTCTCGAAGGTAAGGGCATTATAGAACTTCTCCACTATCGCCCAGTCTGACAGACCGTGCTGGGGACATCGGCTCAACGGCGTGTTGAACCGCTGCCAGGACATGTGATAAGGCTCGTCGGGATCCATCCGGAAGGAGTGGATTTGATCCCTGAGGCGAGCGGCCTTGGAAGGTGGATAGTACTTTTTGTAGAACTTGGCTTGAAGATCCTCCCAAGTGGTAATAGAGTTATCCGGGAGGGTGTTAAGCCAAGTGGATGCATACCCAGAGAGCGAGAATGGAAAGAGACGCAGACACACCCGTGATATTAAAGGTATCACATATACGAACAAAACGGGACAAGTGTTCGGGTGATCCTCATCCTCAAGGCCATGAAATTGAGTAGCACGAGTGATCGTACTCATGACATGTGACGAGATTTGCCAAGAATTAACATTAGGAATAGTAGGGCGAGTGATTGAAGATCTCGCGCCCGTGACCCCATCGTTGGCCCTCTGGTGTACTGTACGCCTTGCTGGAGGATCAGTGTCGCCCATTTTAGGAAAGGGAATAGGGCTAATAGGACGTACCTGGTTTTCGCACAGCTGTTTCAAACAATCCGAAAGTCGCGAGTGCGCTCGTGTAGCTCTCGCTCGGGCTCTAAGAAAGCAAAATAAGATGGTGATCCCTACTGAGTATTGTACATAAACAGAAATACTCAAATAGGAAAAAAAAAACAAAGACTTAAAGACAGAAGGACTCGATTCTAAGTTAGGCACACAAGTAAACAACGAAGACAAGCACACAGAACAAACTCAAAGAAGACAAATAAACCAAAAATCAAACAAAGAACTAGTCAAAGTCAATATTGCTATTGCCAAGTGTCCCCGGCAACGGCGCCAAAAACTTGATGTCGTCCAGACGGTCTATAAAAATAACTATAAAACCCTAACCTACACTCCTAAGTAATAAAGGGAAAACCTATGAACTAAACCACGCTGACAGGCAAGTGTACCTATCAAGTGTAGCGCAGCTTAATGGTAAACCAGATTATCGAACCCTAGAGACACTACGAATAACAAAACAGACTCTGACTCGGACTTAAGATTTGATTGATGGGGGATTTACTACACTACTGATTATAACTAACGAATGCAATAAACAAGAACGATTCAAATATCAAGAGAAAGCTAAGGTGAAATCAGGAATGAGAAGAACACTACCTAGGTCGGAATCCTACTTGTAAACAATAGCTTCTATCAGTTCTGGAACTATGATGGATCTGGGTTTATAATGAAACAGCTCTAGACAACCTAGTGGATCCATAATCACTCTCAGGGTGTCACCAACTAAGGAACCTACAGGTGTAATAACTCACCAAATTGTTGGATCACCTCTCGGGTATTTCCAACTATGATAAAGTACCCTAATGGATAGATTACCTCTTAGTCTCACTATCCACCATACATTCAAGGAATGCACGGGGTAATCCTAAGATAACAACTATGACATGACCTAGCAACGATTACTAGACACCTAATACTAACGTCCTCTCAGACTGTTAACACTCGGATTCCCAATAACGAAGACTAGACAACTAATTCTCACCTCTCGGGTATTGAACTAGGACACACATTCACATCAAATCAGCAATAAAAAACAAATCCTATGGCTACTACGTCTAGCAAACCACCGAAATCACAAACCCTACGATCTATGACCTAGATACGCTAATTGAACTGGCAGACAACCACAATCACGCAAGGAATCAATAATCAAACACGAATCAGAAATAAAAATGCATATATCATAATAATTATTAACTCAAGATCTTTACAAAATCATCAAATCATCATACGAATCCAAAGACCGATAAAAGCTTAAACTTTAACAAGCATTCATCATGAACCTAGGCAGTGTTTAATATTTTAGCCTAGAATTATGCTCAAAACAACTAGAACAGAAGAATTAAACATGTTCATGGTTCAATCACATAATTCAAATACCGAAGATCGAATCTTGAAATCGAAAACGCTTAAAAAAACGAACCCGATGATCAAAGTCTTCAACTTGACACTTGATTTCACTTCCTTGGCCCTAAATAAGCTTCTCCCTCGACGGCTAGAATCCGAACTGCCAAATTATTGTATTCAGAATCTATTTAATTAGAATTTTGGGTTTTTTTCTCGGAAATTTGATCTCTCGCGTACCGCGAGAATTGTGGTCAAGTCCCTCGCGTACCGCGAGGGTCAAATTAGTCAGGCTGGGTTTTGGAACTCGTTGTGTACCGCGAGAGTTTTCTTTCTGGACTTCGCGTACCGCGAAGGAATGAAAATCACCATTTTTTCACTTTTGAATCTTGGACTTCATTCTCATGCTCGGTTTCTTCTAGTTTTCACTTGTAATTATCTCGAGCACCTGTAAACACATAGTGGACTCAATACCTAACAAAAATGACTCAAAACAAATATAAAACTAATCAAAACGACACGAAAACAAAGGAATAAAGATGTGTGCTTTGCACCACATCAGCTATTTTGTGGTTTCAGTCATTGATGAAAAGAAACTCTATTCTTTGTTGCATTTAGTGGGTGTTAAACATTGAAAAGTTACCAATATCACGTCAAATGTTGTATACAATGAAGTATTTTCAAATTTGTAAATCATCGTTGTAAGGTTTTATTTGACATGTAATTTAATGTATTCTAAAAATATACCATTTATGAAATGTATTTTCATGTATTTTTTTTTTGATGTTTTGATTACTATCATCCATATAATCTTAACATTTAACAAAATGAAAAAGTTACCAATACAATATCAAATTTGTATAAAAAATGTGTTAAGATAATTATCAATATATTGTTAACATTTCACCCCATGTAACTGTAAGACCCCAACCCGGGCTCTTAACAATCAGCTGACACAACAGTTTACAACACCGCATCAAAATCCTTACATAATGGACAATCTAACTCTACCTGTCACATTAATATCACCAGCACATCACATTAACACTATCTCACGCATAATAAATATAACTTATCACTTGCATGCAAACTATCACATATATAAGCATGTAAACACATACCTTATCACTGCACCCCCGTCGGGGTTACCCTAGTCAGATTGTTTGACGCACCCTGAGCTCATCACTAACTTGTTAAATAAACGTCACCGTTGGTGACTTCCCGAAGGACCTCATCCTTCACAATCCCATTTGATGTGCCATACTGACACGATGCAAACATACAACGAAGAACTCACAACACAAACAACATGCTAGCAATTACATGACTCATTAACTATACTTGCACCTCACGCATAATCCTAGAACAACATATTTCTCACACAATATATCATAAGCATTTCATGTATGACACGACTCTTTCCGTGCGGCCCTTAACACGACACGCATTAATAACCCATACCCTTAACTCACACATTTCCATGATCCCACCATAAACCCTACGATCACTTAACAATTATTTTATATTCAAAACGCATTGGGTTAGAACCCGAAATCCTTAACATATTCAATAGAGTAAACCTTATTTTGTAAGTGTGTACGATAGCCCCAAAACATTTAAAAGAGGGGATTAGAAACTCACTGGTATGAAGATCCCACTCTCGTATTGCAACGGTCTCCTCGCACGAGCTCGAACATGTCAATGTATGATTACATGGTCAGAGCACAATACAAACATGGGTTAACTATATCTAACTAAATATATATAGTACCGACATCTTTCTCATCTTCTCGTTCAGTCGTCCATGCAAAATCTTAATCCCATGGGTTTACGTATAAAATTGCTTCTGATCATGTTAGGTCTTGTGTGCTCGAACCCGAGCCCCCATGTATGCATGCATGCATGTCATGCAAACCCCTTAGCCGTTGTTGTCTCGTAACGGATCGTTCCCGGCTCGTTAAGAAACCATCGGCTCAGCTCGGGTTCCTATGCATGAACGTAACTCGCCATGTAAAAACTATAGCCTCGTCCGAACCCATACCCACGCACCACCGTCTACCACCGTGCGTTCCCCGCACTACCGCTGCCATGACCAGGCGTCAACTCGCCGGCCACCCGTTCCCCGACATGCACCACCTTCGCGCACCACCACGTAAGACGCCAATGTCGTCGTGCCTTCCTACTCCCGACATTCAGTCACTACGCCGCCCTCCGCTTACACCGGTAGCCACTGTCCTCCAAGTTTACAGTCATTGCTGGTCCTCGTTCAGCCTCCACAATCGCATCACAGCAACAAGTGTCGCCCCTCCTAGGCCATCACCGGTCCTGTCGTGGACACCCCTATCCTTCACACCACCATCCCGCCGTCCCCATCACTGACCGAGACCACCACTTCAAACCCTAGTCGGGTTTTTTGTGCTAATTTGAAACAGGAAACAAAAACGTAAAAGTTCGAGCACTACCTTCACGTTTAGTGAAGCTCTCCCCCGCCTGTCACCATTGTTGAACCGTCGTGCGATCTTCCCTATCGTCAGCCTCCTCCTTGCGGCTTTTCCCTGCTGTCGTCGCACCCTTAGCCGAGGAAAATGCTTAGGGTTTTCTCATAATTTGTTTAAATATAACCCACAGTTACATCCGAGTCCTCGCGTTAACTTTGCCTGCACGTTTCGATCTTAACTTAGACATAACCCGGTTAACCGTATCCTCTATGACCCACTAATATCTAAATTCGCGCGCCATCTATGCTAACACACATGTTTAAAGAGATTCGGGTTACCCTCGACCGAACCATTTTATTGTGAAAATTTGGGATGTTAAAGTAACACATGGGGTTAAAGCTAGTATATATATATATATATATATATATATATATATATATATATATATATATATATATATATATATAGGTAAAGGTTATGCTAAAAAGTCTCTAAATCATGAGAAAAACATAACTTTTTCCCTTGGTAGTATTTTTCGCTTTCTTAGCAATCTTTGGATGTAGAACTTTTTCCCAACATTTGAAAGATTCTCCATCCCTATGAATCGTTCTGATCAAGAAACGCACCAGAGAAAACAATAAAATGAATCAAAGAAGACTGGTTAAGGGAATTGATTTTGTTTAACTTACTTGCATAGTGTAATCATAATTCTTATTGATCGCACCAAGATTTCCCATTTCTAGATTCTTAGCAAAATCCTTGAACGCTCCATGATTTTGTGTTCCCAAATTCTCCCCTGATTTTGCAATCCCAAATCGTAACCGAGATGTAGCCTATGTTTGAATGTTTTTTTACAACCCTATTAGTTTCAGAGATTTATCAAATGACATTTTTACCCCTAATTGTCTAGGTGCCACATTTAATTTTGTACATATTTAAAGAAAAAGCCCTCCGGTTAATCCAGTCCATTAAATAAAACATGTAAAGGCTGAAAACCCTTCTTAAAGTCACAAGACTTTTTATCATAACCCCTCCATTTATAGGTAAAAGAATTACTATATCCAACGACTCCACATGCATAAAAGAATTAATATATCATTCTTCTGTGCTTATTTTTAAATTTTTGCAATGTCTATGTTGAATTAGAAATCATCATTTGAAACTTTATATACTGCTTCAATTTCACTATTTTTTAGAATTTTGTCAAGTGCGTCCACTTTCATTGTGATTTTTTAGCTATGTTTTTTTGGATTGTAACAGCCAATTTCTACAATATTTGTTAAATGCTTGAGAAAAAAACATGCCTTTTACCTATCCTATTTTCCGTTTTCTTGACAATCTTTTTCTACAACTCCAAATAAATTTGTGTCTGTCTTAGTTAGAAGAGATTTTTGTAATGAAATATATATTATGTAATTTAAAAAAAAAGTGCGTTAAGTTTTATTGTGGTGTGCTTTTTTGTCCATTTGTATATATTAGCGTATTTCAGTTGTTTTTCTTTCGTTTGATTTAAATGTCACGGCGTATACTAAAGTTGAAACGCGAGTAAACAATTAGTCTGGCGGCCACAAAGCAAAGAAAATGTCTGAAGTGTAAAAGACCTGGCCATAACTCCCGTAACTGTGATAAGTTTAATCCCAATGTCAATCCTTTACATGACACAAGTTCCTCAAGAGTCAATACTCTTATTGAGTAGTTTTAATGTTTTATCAACAATATATGGTGTCCCCTTTCCAATTTTTATGTTCATCTGTTTTTGAATTTTGGGTCATAATTGTGTTTAAGGATTGTGTTATTTCTTAAAACACTGTTATTGTTTTTATTGTCATGGACAATCTTTTTTATTTAATTACCAAGGCTTCATTATGATATTGCTTGTTGATGTTGTATTTCTTTTTTAAGCTATGTTTTTTGTGGATTCTAACATGCAACATATGATCAACTGTGTGGCCACTATCTGATATGACGCATCAGGTTCTCAGACATTGCAAGTTTTAAACTTTATTTCAGGTCATTTTTCATAAATACGGTATGATATCTACTAACATCATGTTCCCCTTTCATATACATTTATTTTACATGAGGTTTTTGTTTTAATGTACGATAACCCCTATGTTTTTACACTATGTCATCATACTGATTCAGATTGGTGGTAGTAACTATATTAAATTGTGATGACATATTCATACAATGGTCCTAGGACTCCATGTAAATGTAAAAATGCTTTGGTCAGACATACAGTGCGTCCATACGCTTAATAATATAGATCATAACATACTTTTACATATTGAATTTGGTTTTAGAAATTATAATTATCTTTTGTTAAGGTGTGTTCTCATTGTTTTATTAAACAGATCATATATATAAATCCATTGCGTTATTTCTTATAGAATTTATATACTTTGTGATTCATCCAAAAATACAAAGTGCGTTAACAAAATACATAGTGCGTTACAATCGGGATTTTGTGCCAATTGTATTAACAAATACATTGTGCAACAGTTTATGCAATTAACTTGAAAAACATATAATCAAACAACCAAATGTAACAAGTAATCATAATTATATAAAATAGCAAATTTGACTAAACCATATCTTTTTAATCCCAAAACATCCATTTTCAGGTAGTCTTTTAGCTCAGAAATAATGAACTCCTTTGACGTGTTTATGTCGTGTAGTAGCATGTTTGTCACGTACTTGCGACGGAGATCATTAGGCTCATGTTGTTTTACTGATTCGTCTGTTAAACCACATTGCCAGTCTTTAGCAGCCGTTCCTAACATCGCTCGTGACACCTGGTTTGTATGATTTTTTGAACTGATGTTTTTAAAAAGAAATTACCACCTTTGATGCAGAGCAATATAACCTTGATGGTGAGTCTTTGCTTCGATACCTTTCTTTGTATTTTAGAAGCGTCGACCATGCACTAATGCAAGAGTGATGTATGCACAGACCAGGAGACATGGTCCCCATCAACACGCGCATTACTGACCCACTGTTTGATGTGCTATATACAATTTCCATGTACGATGAAGATAAGGCATAATTAGTGGGTATCATTTTCACGTATTGTTAATTAGTGTTTATAAGCTACAAGTTATAATACCACTCGAATCCGGTTGCACTAAAATGTAATTTGAACTGTTGTCTTCCAAAAGTGTTCGCTTATCACCTACTTTCACGGGTCTTTCAACGTACGGTGAGCGTAAAAGGTCTGACAAAGTAGTTGCTCTCCTTTTCCTAAATTCCCCATCAATAGCTTCAACAATTGTTTATAATCGCATACCTTGAATTTCTTATTACGTGGTGTAACGAAATCATCATCTGAAACTTCATGTTCAGCTGCAATTTCTACAAAATATAATAAGGTCTTGTTTCAAAACTTACATTCATGTTGAGTAAAAATTTTCAATTCAGACACCTTAAATTTCCAATTTGACACCTAACACACTTTTTTTTCTACATTTTTGTCTAGTACATCCACTATCAGTTTGTTTTTCTTTTAAGACCTTCAATCAGACCCCTTATATTTCCAATTTGTCACCTAACACACACCTAGCACACCTTATATTATTTTACAACACACACAATTTGTTTTTCTTTTAAAACCTGAACAGTTTATTTTTTTCTAATTTTTGCCCAAAATCATTAGAAATCAATTTGGGAAATCAGTTAAGGATACCAATGCGTCCACTATCAGTTTGTGTTTTTGGATTCTAACAGAAAATTTCTATAATATTAGTTGAATGCTTGAGAAAAACATACCTTTTCCCTTGGTAGTATTTTTCGCTTTCTTAGCAATCTTTGGATGTAGAAATTTTCCCCAACATTTGAAAGATTCTCCATCCCTCTGAATCTTTCTGATCAAGAAACGCACCAGAGAAAACAATAAAATGAATCAAAGAAGGTGGGTTAAGGGAATTGCTTTTGTTTAACTTACTTGCATAGTGTAATCATAATTCTTATTGATCGTTCCATGATTTCCCATTTCTAGATTCTCAGCAAAACTCCTTGAACGCTCCATGATTTTGTGTTCCCAAATTCTCCCCTGATTTTGCAATCCCAAATCGTAACCGAGATGTAGCCTATGTTTGAATGTTTTTTTTCAACCCTATTAGTTTCAGAGATTTATCAAATGACATTTTTACCCCTAATTGTCCGGATGCAACATTTAATTTTTTACATATTTAAAGAAAAAGCCCTCCTGTTGATCCAGTGCATCAAACAAAACATTTAAATGCTGAAAACCCTTCTGAAACTCACAAGACTATTTAGCATAACCCCTTCATATATATATATATATATATATAGGGGATGGTTCCTCTAAAAAATGCTACTTGGCTAAGAAGCATAAGAAGTAATCACATTCATTCAATTGGATGATCAAATGTATGGATTTAACTGTAGGAAAATAAGGGGTGGATGACATTCTTAAACCCACAATTGTTGAATTTTTTCAAATTCTCCCTTTTTAAACGTACATAACTTTTTCATACGACCTTATTTTTTTTTTTAAATTACACCATAAAATCGAGCGTTTTTTACTTTTAAATCGAGTATAGTATTGCTATATTTTACTGTAAAAACAAAATCGACACTTAGTGAAATTGTGCTAATTTATGTAAATGCGCTGCTTTCTAATAAAACAGCACAATTAACCGTGCTGCATTGTAAAACAGCACAATTAACTGTGTTGCTTTATCATAAAACAACACCAAACATAACAATTATTTGTGTTGTTTTACTATAAAACAATACTAAAAGAACACGATTAATTATGTAATTTGCTTTTCTTAGCTAACTAAGCACAAAGAAAACCAGCACAACAAAACTAGTATACCAAACAACACAAAACAAAACCAGCACAAAACAACATTTTGATGAATAAGCTTTTTGTTTCCTACCACTGAACCGTTTTTTTTGGTGTATGGATGTTTTAATCTTTTATTTTTAAAGAATGCTACCAAATTAGGCACATAATAATTGACTAAAAGTAGCACACATTAAAGAAACCAGTACATTTACGTAAATTGTGTTGTTTTACCAGAAACCAGCAAATTTTTAATGTGCTAAATTGTGGTGTTTTACCAGAAACCAGCACATTTACGAGAAACCAGCACATTTACGTAAAGTAACACAATTTCATTAAGTGTCGTTTTTGTTTTTGCAAAAAAACATAGCAATACTATACTCAAATTAAAGATAAAAAACGCTCGATTTTATGGTGTAATTTTTTATAAAAAAATATCGTCTTATGAAAAAGTTATGAACGTTTAAAAAAAGTGAGGGAAGTTGAAAAAGTCAACAAAAATGGCTATTACTTAAATACCCTTCCACCCTTATTTTTCATATAATTAAATCTACACCATTGATCATTAAATTTAATGGATGAGATTACTTCTTAGGCTTATTAGCCAAATTAAACTTCTTATTTGAACCTCCATATATATATATATATATATATATATATATATATATATATATATATATAAGATTAATGGGTTGGAGTTATGGTGATTCATCATATTCGTTGTCACAAGGATAGAGTAGAGAGAAAGATATAAATAGTGTAAATCATAATGAGAGATATGTGAAAATGAGTTTTAGAGTGTTCATATATGAGAGAGAGAGAAAGAGAAAGATGTCTGTGAGTGTAGCCCCTGTGAGTGTGTATATATATATATATATCCCAAGGTGTTTTTTCTTGAAGTGAAAAAGAAAATTATTCTTTTACATGATTCTTAAATGAAAGAAAATTAACACGTATACCCTAGTTTTTACCTCCCGCGCTTCGCGGCGGTAGTCTGGTCGTTATTGGTTTAACTCGTTTCCGTAGATAAAACTTACATCGAATCGCAGAATCGTTACAGTGTACGATACCAGAAAAACACTCGAATTTGAATACAACGTCGTCTTCAACAAAATTTAAACCAGAACGTTGACAAAACGTTATTTAATAAAACCTAAC
This sequence comes from Smallanthus sonchifolius, assembly GCA_023525975.1. Lineage (NCBI taxonomy): Eukaryota > Viridiplantae > Streptophyta > Magnoliopsida > Asterales > Asteraceae > Smallanthus > Smallanthus sonchifolius. The sequence continues at coordinate 36,370,009 of CM042045.1, forward strand.
GAACGAAAGTTATCATAGAAAACGGTGTCGGGCCAATCGTTAAGAAAATTTAAACGAAAACGTAGACGCAACGATAAAAATAATGTTAATAGAAAAGAAACATAAAGCTAAACAATAAAAAAACAAAAAAAAACAACTCTCTCTAATCACTATAGTTTGTTACTTGTAAAAAAACATAAAAACATATAGAAATGAAAATGGTGTGTAAAATTTGAGTGGTTATCGATTTCTTTTGGTTATTTACAAATATATCAAATGTGATATTTATAAAAGTTATAAAGAACTATTTTTACGCCCGCGCTTCGCGGCGGGAGCTTGGATGTTTTTTCTCCGTGTCACGCGGCAGGAGTTTTGTTGTTATTGACTGGGCTCGTCGAAAACCATAAAAAAAATACCGATATAAGTTCCAATAATACCAATAACGATCACAGTATCGTAACGATAACGATACTCGCAATAGCCTACAGTCCCAATGAAAACTCAATTTTGAATACAACTACGTTTTAAAAAAAATTATATCGGAACATTAAAAAAAAAAGTTAAAGACAAACGTGCACTACATTTAAAAAAAAGAAACTTAACGAACGAAAGTTATTACTGAAAACGAAATTTTTAAAAAAGCAAATGGGATCATACATTCTCAATCCTTTGTTGATATTTGTATTTGTTGTGTGCTTACTTCATGGTGGTGAAATGGGTTGTTCCTGATATGGGGAAAATGAGTTTAAGAGAGAGATAATGAGGTGACAGACATTAAATGGGGACAGACACCAAAAAGACAAAAATACCCTTCTTGGGTTTAAGTGGAGGTAGTGAGGTGGCAACAAGTGATTGGTGGAAATGAGTTTTAGAGTTTTGATATAAAAAATGGGTTTTGATAGAAACATCTTCCTATATATATGGTTTCAAGAGAAAACCACATAATTAGGCGAAAACCGAGAAAACCACTAAAAAAATCAATTTTAACCAATAATATAAAAATATTTATTTTTTATTTTATTTTATTTTATTTTTTTATAAGAGTATTAATGTAATATTACACATTTTTACAAAAAAAAATATTTAAATATTGGCTTACGTATACGTAACTCATAGTGTTACGTATACATAAACAAAAAACAAAAACATTACGGTTACGTATACGTAACCCATAATATTACACATTGTTTTAGTGGTTTTCTTTGTTTTCGCCTAACTTTGTGGTTTTCTCTTAATCATTCTCATATATATATATATATAGGGGATTGATATTCTAAGAAGACTAAAAAGTGTAAAAAGTCTTTTAAACCCCCCCCCCCCCCTCAAAAAAAAAAAAAGCCTAAAAAACCCTCCACCCTAACCTCCCAAAACCTAACCCCCACCCCCCAAAAATCTAAATCCTAACAAAAAAAAACCTAAAAAGACAAAAAAGTCGTCTAAAAACACCACCCCACCCCCCCCCTAAAAGCCTAAACCTCCAACCCAACACTCCCAAAACCTAACCCCCACCCCACCTCTAAAAACCTAAAATCCCCCCCCCAACCCTAAATACTAAAAGCTAAACCCTAAGGTTAAACCCCTAAGGCTAAACCCTAAGGAAAAAAATAAACCGTAAAATCTAAACCCTACAAGCTAATATCGTAGAATTCGACGAGACGGTTCCAACGCCGTCGAAATGAGTAAAATTGGAGTTCGTATGAGCTGGTTATGAACGTTTTAAACCACGTTTTACACTATTTTTGACTTTTTAGCCCTCACACTATATATATATATATATAGGGCGAGATTCAAATGCTAACCTAACCAATATTTATGTGATAACCATGATAACCACTCTCAAACATAGTGTTACGTATATGTATCAATTATCATTATGTTAATGCTACATATATGTAAACACTATGTGTTACGGTAGCTAACGGTTTGTCTATAAAGTTTTACATTTTTAATTATTATACGCTCTATTAAAAATGGATGACAATGAACGGTAAACCCAACCAATGGGGTGCTGCCACGTAAAAACTTTTATCTATGTATGTACATGTGTATATATATCTAAATGATATTGATTGAGAGCAAAAGTGAGCATTAGCGCAGTTGGTTTGCGTGCCACACCCACACGTAGGTGGTGTTGGTTCGAGCCCAAACCCCAACCCCACCCCACCCCTCTCGCACGGTGTCATTTCTTCCATTTTCTAAACTACTTTATTTATTTATTTATTTATCTGTTATATATATATACACACAAGCGGAAGCAGATGTAGAACATAAATGGTCGCCGACTCAGGTGGTTCGCGCGCCACATTCACATGCGCACACACACAGCGCAGATTCGAGGACCCCCTGGCGGTTATTCCCTTTTGCAATTATTATTATTTTTCTTTTCTTTTCTTTTCTTTCATTCCCTTATTATTTAACTAAATATACAGTTATAGTTTTTGAAATGTTCAATTAAATTAATTTATCACCTATTATATACATTTTTTCTTATAATTTTAGTCTTTAAATTACCTAAATCTTTATAGTTAATTTTAAGAATATTTTATTTTCTATTATAACGTGTAAAATAAGAAATTATAATTTAAATAGTATTTAGTTATAATAATATAAATAGTACATGTAAATTGAAATCTTCATTTTAAGTATTATAAATAAAATAATACTTAATGTAGTGAATTAAAGAATCTCACGTGCATTAAATAATGATAATTATTGAATGTTGTGATTTAACTGTGGGGTTAAATGCTAATTGAACACTTTTTATGTATTGGTAAGGTGTATATTATGTACAATAATTTTTGTTTGGTGTCTTAAAATTTTTAGTAAATTATAAACATGTCTTTCTAATATGTATTATATAGTAGAATAAATATATAGGGATAGGTTATAATACAAATCCATTTGAGTTGAGAAAACCCATAAAAATCTTATCAAAAATCAAAATGCTTTTTAGGATAACTTCTATCAATAATTTCAACACTTTTTAAAACAAAAAAACGCGGAACGGTTTTTTTATGAAAAAGTTACATATGTAACATCCTGATTTACATATGTAACATCCCGAGCTTTAGGGCGCGAGAGAGAATTCACGAGGAATTAAAACTTAAATAAAAAGAAAGAAAGCGGGCTTGGGCCGGGGCGTATGGGCCGAAAGGGGCAAGTATGGGCCCTTATAAACCTCAAGACCTGCCCAAAAGCCCCATTTCCATCCAGATTTTCGGATTCTAGAGAGAGAGAGTGAGAGAGAGCCTAGAGAGAGAAAGTCCCGGTTTTCGGATTTAAGCTTCAAGGATCGTTAGCAAGAGTCTCGTGGGTGTTTAGCAACGAAAAGGAAGTGATTACAGGTAACCGATTCTCCTAGATCTGAGTTTTAGTTAGTTTTTGGGTTTTTCGGGTTTTGGGTGAAAAGGTTATGTTTAATCGGATGAAACTGAAGGGTAAGCATAGATTTGAGTTCCTTAATGGAAAACGAACGTTTTGAATGCAACCAGGTTCGGGATCTTGAACTGATCAGACCCGAATGCGAAAGTTAGGGTTTTTCGCCAAGAACAGGTCGTGCGCACTTGCTAAGTGCGCACAGAGCAGGTCCTGCGCACTTGCTAAGTGCGCAGGAAGAGGAGCCTGCGCACTTGCTAAGTGCGCAGGAAGAGGGTCCTGCGCACTTGCTAAGTGCGCAGGAAGGAAGGTCTGCGCACTTGCTAAGTGCGCAGGAAGCAGTGTCTGCGCACTTGATAAGTACGCAGGCATCAGATCTGATTAAGTGAAGTCAGTATGTTAGAGTAGTTAAACCATTAGAGTCGGTAGTGGTCTGATGTGTATTTGACTAATCAATTCAGATCGGAAGTGACGTTGTTGGACTTTGTTTAGGACAACCCGAATTAGCTTACCAGGTGAGTTCTAATCCCCTTTTTGTCTTCTTTAGGGGTGGTGTGCATACTTAGTGTAAAGTGTTTATTATATTTTATATATCATAAACTGAAGTGAAAAACTATGTTTTAGTGAAAGGTTTAAAAGAGGCAAAAGTATGTTTTCAGTAAAGTAAGATATATCATTTGGCAAGCGTTTACTATATTTTCATATACATAAACAAAGGCATGATATATGTGCTAGTATGTTTTCAGTAAAGTAAGATATATCATTTGGCAAGCGTTTACTATATTTTCATATACATAAACAAAGGCATGATATATATGATAAGCTATGTTTCAGAAAGTAAGATGTATTTTATGATAAGCTATGTTTCAGAAAGTAAGATGTATTTTATGATAAGCTATGTTTTAGAAAGCAAGTTATATTTTATGGCAAGCGTTTACTATATTTTATATACATAAACAAAGGCATATTATATATGAAAGTTATGAACAAGATTTACAGAAAGTTTTATGACAGTAAAGTGAACAGCTTTCCTTCAGGAATGAGTACCAGTTTGTAAAGGTCCTTGGGACAGATGTTACTTGTACAAGATGTCAGATATGGGTTCTACCCATTAGTAAGAGTCTCGGTGGCTCGTTAACAGTTGTACAATTGGAATGAGTGACGGCGGTTGCTCGGGGGACTACGCAATCCCCCATGTACCAGTTAAGAGGTATTGATCACGAGGACAATACCCGGTGTTGATCACGAGGACAACATCGTGTCATGTGGTGTTGCCCGTAAGGACAGCATCATTGGGTCACGAGGACCCAGAAGGTATTGATCACGAGGACAATACCAGTATGTAACAGAATTGACGGATAAGCGGTAGTGTCGGTTCATGGTGTAAGCCATGGGTGCATTGACCAGGTACTTGTCGGTTCATGGATGTAAGCCATGAGGGCAGTACAGTGACAAGGAATTGACGGTTAAGTGGTACTGATCACGAGGACAATACCAGCATTGATAAGAATTGACGGTTAAGCGGTATTGATCACGAGGACAGTACCAACAGTGACAAGGAATTGACGGATACTTTATGAATGTTTTAAATTATGTTTTTGAAAAGTGAAGTATGTAAAGTTTTGTAAAGTTTTGCCTTAAGGGCAGTAAGTATGTATTAGTAAATCTTTTATATAAATGATTTAAAGTAAACGTTAGAACTCACTCAGCGTTGCTGATTTTTAGTATGCACATCAGTTAAGTGTAGGTGGCAGTAGATGGAAGTGGATGCTTGGCTTGGCGAGAAGAGTTACCCAAAGATCAGCATCTGGCATCTTGTTTATGTTTCTTTTGATTATGTTGATTAAGATTAGTTTCAGTTGTATTTGGCAAGTTATGTCTAGACATGTTATGTTTCCGCTGCGTATGTAAAGAAGTTTAAATCGTTTCCGCTGTGTTATTGAATGTCTTATGTTTAAAGTGCTATGTGTTGACGAGTAAATCCAATAAGTGAGGCCTCCCGGGTTCGGGGCCTCACAACATATGTAATCTCTTCTATTCACATTAAAAACGTTGTTTTTTTTATTTTTCATGATTTAAAAAAAAAAACTCATCGGCGTTTTCTTTTGTTACTTTTTAAGTGACGGAAATATGTATAAAAACTACCCTTAAAAAAACATTTACATAGGTTTTCACGGGTGTTCTTAACTCAAGTGGTTTTGCATTTTATACTTTATATATATATAATATAGGATTAATTTCACTAGAAAACTTATTTTCATTAGAAAATCAAAAAACTCTTACTGCATATGTGTAGTACACCCAAAAACCCAACCCACCCCCAAAAACCTAACCCCCCCTCACCCCACCCCCACCCAAAAACCTAAACCCACTCCACCCACCCTCCAAAAACCTAAACCCCCCACCCCACCCACCCTTCAAAAACCTAAACCCCCTAACCTAAAAGCTAAACTAAACCCACTACTTTTCGATTTTTATTTGAACAAGGACGACATGAGAAACAAGGTCTCCGAAACAGTTTTTTAATTTTTGATTTATTTTTTGAGTTATGATTTTTTTTACCTTAAATAAGTAGTTTTTTGTTTATCTCATGAACATTGAGTTTTCTTATGATCCTTCCACTATATATATATATATATATATACATATATATATATATATACAGGACGGTTATAATAAAAACTCACTTGAGATGAAGAAACCCACGAAACCCTGTTTTATATATGTAAAAAAAAATTTAGGATGTATTCTTCATTCAATTTTATCACTTTTGCTGAAAAATTATAAAAGAGCGCCGAGCGGTTTTTTTTATAAAAATTTTAAAAAAACCTGACGTTTATTACATATGTAAATGTTAACATTTTGCAAACGTAATAAAAAAACGTTGATTTTGGGTAATTTTTACATATTTTTAATTTCTTTTTTTTTTCGGCGTTTTTTTTTGGCGAATAGGCTTGTATTTATGTAAATAATCAATCCCAAATTTTAAAAAAAAATATTTAAATTTTTCTAGGGTTTAGTGGGTTTCTTCAACTCAAAAGGGTTTCCATTCTATACTTTCTGTAGGATCATGAAAGTACAAGATGGTTCTATTCTTAGTTGAAATTGGCGGAAACAATAGCAAGTACACAAGTATAATCGAGTAAACAGAAAGAATACTAATAAGAACACTGTTGTATTAAGCTTTTGCAGATAAAAGATTACAATTGAACTCAATCAAAAAAGCACACTTACAATGAAGTGTTTACACAGTATTTATACTCACTTAGAATCAAGACAGACCCTTGATTCTAAGGATCAGATCTAACACAGACCGTTGATCTGTTGTATATAGCTAACTATTACACGTTTAGTCTGAAACTAGTTAACTTTATTGAAGTGTTTTCTTTATTGCATTATTACTTGCATGCTTGGAGAAGAGCATTGTTGTCTGTCATTGGTTCTGCCATTGAGGTTCCTTCTGCTTTGAGTGTGTCAGTTGCTTTTGCAGAAAGTTGTCAGTGACGCTTGGCATGGATAGTCAGCTGCAACGATTTGTCTTCAAGGCACACGGCTATCAGCAGCAAAGATGAGGATCAGCAGCAAGATGTAACCATCCAAAGCTGCTGATGATTTGCCTGTCAGCAGCATCAAGTGTTGATGCTGCTGAGAAGCCTTTCAGCAGCAACTTTGGTCTTCAGCAGATAAGGCTATCCGCAGCAGATTTGTTCTTCAGCCGGAGAACAAGTATCCGCAGTAGATAAGCTTGTCCGCAGCAGTTTGTTGGTCAGCAGCAAACTCTGAGATCAGCAGCATTTGTACTTAGAGAATTTTGTAGCCATCAGTCTTTTTTTTTACAAACTCCCCCTAGACTGATGCTACCATAATTCTCTTACTGCCTTTGTTGCTGAAGCTTTTGCATGTTTCTGACTTTCCTTTCAACCTCATATACAGATGTGTAGATTGATCTTTTAGCTTCTGTCTTCCCCGTGAACACTTCAAACCATTGGTCTTCAAGACTGTCTGTGTCTTCCTCCATTGGGACCATCTCCCCCTTTTTGGTTGCATCAGTGGACAAAATAAGCATCAGTTTGGGTGCCCACTGATACAAGGGAGGGAGTAGGTAAAGTTGGGCATTTATGGGCTTCATGCATAGAGACTTGGTGTCTTAGTTTGGACACTTCATCCTCTAGCATAGCCACCCTGGCCGTTAATTCCAAGATAGGAAGTTGCAGTCTGTCCTCATCCACAGTTGTGGAATCCTTGGATCCAGATAGGGCCTTAGGCCTAGCCTCTTCATCCCCATCACCCATGGTTTCTTGGCGCCTGGGATTCCTCTTAGTGAGGGGAGTTTCCAAGGAAGCATCCTCACTGTGAGTTGCCGTGGTTGAGGTCTTACCCTGAGAATGTAGGATTTGAGAATTCCAGCAGTTTCATCTTTAGTTCTCAAGAAGTATACCCATGAGAATCTGGTGTAGTCATCAGTTATCACCAGACAGCATGACTTCTTGCCCATTGACATGACATTTGTAGGACCAAAGAGATCCATATGCAGCAGTTGCAGTGGAGTATCATTTGTATTCAAAGTCTTGGGCTTGTGAGAGCTTTTGTGTTGCTTCCCCTTTAAGCATGCAATGCAGTGGTCTTCCAGCTGAAATTCTTTGTCAGGAATCCCTTTGACAAGATTATTCTTCACTAATTTGTTAATAGTTTTGATATTAACATGGCTTAATCTCCTGTGCCAGAGAGCTGATTCATCAACTGAGGCCTTTGATAAAAAGCAGGAAACACTCCCAGATGGAGTGACTTCGTTCATGTCCAGTACATAGAGATTTTCTTTTCTCTGAGCAGTTAATAAAATGCTTTCTAGAGGAGGTGTGGATAAGCCTGGAGTCAGTACAAAACATTCTTTATCTGTGAAGAGCATCCAATGCTTTTGGTCACATACCTGGGAAACACGCATGAGATTGAAGTCCAATTCTTTAACATAGTTGACCTTATCAATGCTCATTCTTTCGTTGGACACAGTTCCTTGTCCAGTAATGGATCCTCCCTTTGAGTCACTTCCAAAGGCAACATATCCTCCATTGAAATGTCTGAAGTTGGAGAGGATGAATCTGTTGCCTGTCATGTGCCTGGAACAACCACTGTCTACCACCCAGGTGTTATTCTTGTGACCTGGCTGTCCCTGCACATGATAGATTTCTAATTAGTAGGAGGAACCCAAGAATCTGCAGACTTGAAAAAGATGGTTGTTAGTTTATCCTTTTCAGTATGTTTGCAGTCAATGGAACCAATGACAGTGCTTGGAGATGGTTTGGCTTTCCATTGCCTTGGATGTGATTTTCTAGTTTTCCTCACATTGTCAGCAGCAGATTTTGCTACCGATGTTTGTGGCTTGTCAACAGTAGATCCTGCTGCTGATGGCTTTGTTGAAGTGGCAGCATTCTTTGCTGCTGAAGACTTTGCCTTGGATTTTGCCTTATCAGCAGTGGACGCTCTTGCTGCTGATGGCTTTGCCTTATCAACAGCAGATTTTGATGCAGAGGATTTTAGCTTATCAGCAGCAGACTTGGTTGCTGCTGAAAACTTCTGCTTTGTTTTCTTGGGCTTACCTTGACTAACAACCGATGTATGCTGATCTTTCTTTTCCTTTTGTCTTTGAGGGGCTTGATGAAGGATCTGGTTGAAGGGGTTAAACTTACAGTTTGCAGAAAGTGTTCTGATTCACCACAAATGATGCAAGTTTGTTGAGATTTAGGCAGCTTCACTCTTGGGGGAGATAGAGACTCCCTGAACTTAGTTGCCTTGATCTCGTAGCTTCTTACCTTCTTGTTTTTGTTAGTCTTTTCAAATGCATGTTGCTTTGAATTTCTTTGGTATTTCAGGTAATGAAAGCAGGTGCTGGAAGTGTGGTTATATATGCCACACACAAAGCATGATTTTGCCAGTTTGTCTCTTGAAAGGTAGACATAGTCCTTTCTTTGGAACAGATCCTTGAAGTTCCATGGATGAGCTTTGTTATGTTCAAAAGTGGCTTCTTCTAGGGTCTTTTGAACATATGGAACTTTTTCTTCAGGCTTACGACATATATCAAATACCTTCCTCTTTGTGATCGGCTTTGACTGAGGCTTGGGGTCTGTGGGTCCTGATGTCTGTCCCTTTTCAATGTTTAGCTTTCTTCCATTTGGAGGATAGCTGATCTTGATCTGTTTGAATTGTACAAGGGCTGGAACAGCTGGAAGAACAGCAGGAACCTCAACTCTATTCAGAACAGCTTCAGATGGGGCTGCACTGGTTTCATCATGGTCTGAGTGGGTTGACTCAGATTCCGATGAGGTAGTGCAGTCTTCGACGAAAGGTTCATCCGTTGAAGGATCAAGGTTTCGGTTTGCAGTGTCAAGATTTGCAACATTGAAACTTGGTTCGTAAATGGCAATATAGTCAGCAGGAGGAGGAACAGAATTGTACTGATCATTGTTATACCCAAGTCTAGTCTTTACCTTCTCATGGACTTGAATATCTAAAAGTCTTTGTAACTTTTTGGAAGAAAATTCATATTTTTCAATATGAACTTTCTGTTCTGCCAGTTCAGCTCTGGTAGCTTTTAGTTTGACCAGTAGATCATCAATCTGAGTTTCAAGATTAGTTTGTTCGTGTTTTAGCGATGAAATCTCTTTCTTAAGGCAGTTAATCTTTTCTTTATAAGTATTTTCAACCTTTTTGAACTCAGATTTTATCTGATGAAACTCTTCATTTTGATCTATAAGGTTTTGGTTATGCTTTCTATAACCCAAAACTTTATCAATACAGGCTTGAGAGCAAAGATGTTCAAATACCTGAGGTGGTATCTCTGTAGTGTCTGCCATAAGAGCTTGATTGTTGACAGGCAGTTCCTTATACTGGAAGCTCCAGTCGAACTCAGAAGTTCCAACAGTTTCACAGGCTGCAGTTTGAACTGGAGGAGTAGCTTGTTGTTGTTGTTGTCTGGGTTGGGCTTGGTGAGCTTGTCTTGACTGAGGAGTAACTGGATTTGCTCTTGGTGCCTTGCATTCTCTAGCAAAGTGACCTAGTAGGTTACAGTTGTAACATCTTAGTTTGCTTTTATCCAAGCCAACTCTGGTGTTGAAGTTGTTACTTGGAATGGGTCTTTCGGATCTAGAGTAGAACCTTTTTGCTCTTATAGAGAGCATGGCATACAAGTGCTGTATGTCCATTTCTTCTAAATCATCTGGATGAAAGCATTCCAGATCCTCCTTGATAAAGGACATGTTGCTTGAGTTTTCAGAAACAAAAGCAGCAGAGATTGAGGTTTGAGGAGGTGCTTCTAGGAGGAATGGAGATGTGTTTGTTTGAGAGGTTGGAGTTTGAGGATGAGTGATGATGGGAGGATAATAGTTGCTTGAACTAGGACCTGAGTGCTCAGAATGGAGGGCAAAGGAGGTGGTGGTGGATGTTGAGGCTGTTTGGTAGCTTGAGCTTCTTTCTTTTGCCTGGATCATCTCTAGCTCATAGGTTTTTAGCATTCCAAAGAGCTCAGTCATCTGGAGAGTCATCAGATTCTCAGTTCTTCTGATTGACACTATGTAAAGTGTCCAGCAGCTTGGTAGAGACCTGATGAACTTCTTGAGAATATCATCATTCTCTAGCTTTACTTTGGAGCACTGCAGTTCTCCCTCCAGGTAAGTGTACCTGTTATACAAAGCGGTTAGTGACTCACCTTCCTTCCCTACGAAGTTTTCGTATTGCTGTTTCAGGACGTCTCTTCTGTTTTCTTTGACTTCCTCAGAGCCAGTAAACATCTTCTCGAGAGCCTCCCAGAGCTCTTTAGCAGTTTTGTAACTTCTGAAGTTATGAAAAACTTCATTTTGAAGGCACATTTGGATAGCTCCTAGTGCCTTGAAGTCCATCTCCATCTTCTTCATGTCATCTTCGGAGTACTTGGAGGGCTCCTTTGGAACTGATGGTCCTCCAGAGTCAGCAGAGGTCACCATGGGAGTGTAGGGTCCATCCCTGATGGATTTCCACATTCCGTACTCCTGATAACAGAAAAAGCTTTCCATGCGATTCTTCCACATGTCGTAGTCTTCCCCAGATACCAATCTTGGTGGTCGGTTGATGCTGCCGATGTCTTCAAATCCATTGCTCTGTGCCATCTTTGTTTTTGTGATTTTGGGTGACTTGATTGAAAGAGTGAGTTTAGAATAGAACCAGAAGTGATTAAACAAGTGTGAGTTTGTTTAATCTGAGCCAAAGCTCTGATACCACTTGTAGGATCGTGAAAGTACAAGATGGTTATGTTCTTAGTTGAAATTGGCGAAAACAATAGTAACTACACAAGCATAATCGAGTAAACATAAATAATACTAATAAGAACACTGTTGTATTAAGCTTTTGCAGATAAACGATTACAATTGAAACTCAATCAAAAGAGCACACTTACAATGAAGTGTTTACACAGTATTTATACTCACTTAGAATCAAGACAGACCCTTGATTCTAAGGATCAGATCTAACACAGACCGTTGATCTGTTGTATATAGCTAACTATTACACGTTTAGTCTAAAACTAGTTAACTTTATTGAAGCGTCTTCTATATTGCATTATTACTTGCATGCTTGGAGAAGAGCATTGTTGTCTGTCATTGGTTGTGCCATTGAGGTTCCTTCTGCTTTGACTGTGTCAGTTGCTTTTGCAGAAAGTTGTCAGTGACGCTTGGCATGGATAGTCAGCTGCAACGATTTGTCTTCAAGGCAAACGGTTATCAGCAGCAAAGATGAGGATCAGCAACAATATGTGACCATCCAAAGCTGCTGATGATTTGCCTGTCAGCAGCATCAAGTGTTGATGCTGCTGAGAAGCCTTTCAGCAGCAACTTTGGTCTTCAGCAGATAAGGCTATCCGCAGCAGATTTGTTCTTCAGCAGGAGAACAAGTATCCGCAACAGATAAGGTTGTCCGCAGCAGTTTGTTGGTCAGCAGCAAACTCTGAGATCAGCAGCATTTGTACTTAGAGAATTTTGTAGCCATCAGGAGAACAATGCATAAAACAAATGCAAATTGTATTGATTCTTCAAGAAACAGTGAAAGAGAAAGTTCAGGGTTACAGCCACTACTCACACCCTAAACATTCTCAAACTAGGCTATTTATAGTAGTTTGACAACCATCAAAACTATGCTAACCGAAACTAGTAGTTTCGGTTGAGCATTTACAAGTGATAGAACAAACTGTCGAAACTACTATCTATTAAAACTACTAGTTTCGATTGAACATAACTCAATCAAAACTAAGTAGTTTCGATGGCCCAGACTTAACTAAATAAAGATGTAAAATACAGAAACTGAAATTACAATAAAGGAAACTAAGTTAACATTGTTCAAAATACATTAATGACAACAGCTTAATAAAGTATATGACTCTACAATCTCCCCCTCAGCTGTTGCATTACTGTCTTCAGCTCTTCTCAAGCAGCTGGTCCTTCAGTTGGCTTCTGGATGTAAGGCTTCACATGTAAGGTCACGACCCTTTGATATGCCTTTGCATCTGCCTCATCCTCATCACTGTAAGCTTGAATGTGATTCTTGAATAGCACTTCCGATCATCAGGTTGAAATTTCAGAAGCTCCATTAAAGATTAACATGTCTTCCTTGCCTTCACACTCTATCACAGCACTACCGATATTCGAATTGTAGTACCATCTTTTAAAAGTTTGGAGTTGAACAGGCACGGACTTGGGAAGGGTAATAGTTTTGTGGGTTTGAGCTGGCTTGTACCTCAAGAAAACATAAGGCTTCTTAGTCTTGGGATAACCTAGTCTTTGAGATTTGCTTCTTTGTCTTTCTAGGCTGCATCCCTTATTGACTTGGTTTTGTAGAAAATGTTCAAAATCTGAAGCCATCATTACATTCCCAGGATCTTGAAATGTTGAACTCCTCCCTTATATCTTCTTATAATGAACAACTTCCTTTCAGAATCATATTTCCATCCAACAGAAGGCCTATTCAGGTCTTAACGCTCAGCTATCCATTCATAAGTCTGGGGGATCTCCTCCTCTACTATTTTTCTCAACCAAGGTTTCTTTGGGTTAGGATAATTAGGATCAGGTGTTGGTTGAATTGGAGATAGAGTGGGTTCAGGTTCTGTTGGAGTGGGTTCTTTAGTGACAACTGGCTTCACTATATTGACCTAGACATCTGCTTCAGTTTGATCCTCATCTGATAGTGCATGGATCTCATCCCCCTCTTCTATGAAGTATCTAACCTTTTCAGTCTCTAATTCTTCAGTGGGTAAGATCTTTGGATACTGGTCATTGAAACCAATGTTATCAATCTCGTCCAACAGAGCATTGAGTTCATCATAGATCCAACATCTTCTTCATCAAGAACCACCACTTCAACATTTCTTTCAGTTCCCTTCCCTTGCTACCTGGCTGCTCTTCTTTCGCTAGCAGAGGAAAGGTCGAACTCTTGCTCTTCAATTTTAACCTCCACAGATTCCTTTGTCTTGGTTGAGGTGGTCTCCCCCTAAGCTGTGGAGGTGGTTGCTTGTTCATAAGTCTTGACCAGTGAAGCTTTGAGTTGCTCAACAATGTCAGACAGAGCTTTGAAATCTTGTTGTTGTTGAGAAATAAGCTTCTGTTGAGTTTCCAGCTGAGTTTGTTGGACATCCAGTTGGGTGTGCAACCCTCCAACTTCTAGCTTTAGGTCTTTGACCTCCTCTTTACATTCATTTAGCTCGGTCCTCAAACTTTCAATCACTGTTTCTTTCTTTTTAACATGATCCTATAATTTCTTCACTTCAAGGCTTAAGGTCTTGACTCTTGGTACTGAGGATGTTGGTTCATGAGCGGGTGATGTAGGTGGTGTAGTGTAGGTCCCAAAACAGACATGTAGAACACAGATCAGTCCAGATCGAGAGGCAGAATCTCTGGATCCGGTATCACTCTCACATCACAAATGGTAGAGACCAACAAACATATATGAAAATGAAAAAGAACAAGCTAATTGAAATCATAAAAACGTATGATTCTTTGATTGAAATGAAAAAGAAGCTCATCATACACTAACAATTAGTCTCACCCAGGGTGAGCTCCCCCTGGGGTGGTGATTCCCTCTACAGACACACTCACTCCTAATGGGTATTCTACTATATACAGGAGGCGTCATGTGCCTTGTTTTCCAAACCACCGCCAAAGAGGCCTGAAAAACAGGCATCGAAATAAGGTAATTTCGATTGAACAAATGTTCAACTGAAACTACTAGTTTCGATTGAACAAACTACTAGTTTCGATACTGTAGTTTCTATTGACATCATCAGTCTTAATTCTATACCCAACAATCTCCCCCTAGACTGATGCTATCAAATCTTGTCTGACTCTGTCTTTCATCTTCATAAATTGACTAATGATCCAATGCCTTTCGTTGTGATTCTCCCCCTCAAGTGTAGACCCTCCTATCTTGTAGGCAATTGATAAAGGTTTGAATCCCAAGTATTTAGCAGTAAATAACCATCTTTCTACAAAGATTCTTGACATTCACAAACACTTGATCAACTTTTGCCTTTTTTTACTCAAAATGCAGATTTTATTGATTGAAGAACAATGAAAGAGAATGTTCAGGGTTACAGCCGCTACTCACACCCTAAACATTCTCAAACTAGGCTATTTATAATAGATGACAGGTATCGAAACTATGTCAACTGAAACTACTAGTTTCGGTTGAACATTTACAAGTGATACTCAGACCTGTCGAAACTACTATCTATCGAAACTACTAGTTTCGATTGAACAAACCTCAATCGAAAATAAGTAGTTTCGATGGTCCAGACTTAACTAAATAAAACAGTAAATTACAGAAACTAAAATTACATGAATGAAGTGACAGAAAGTAAACTAAGCTAACATTGTTCAAACATACAATAATGACAACAGCTTATACAGAAAAACATGTCTCTACAATCTCCCCCTAAGATATTGCATTACTGTCTTCAACTCTTCTCTAAGCAGCTGGTCCTTCAGTAGTTCTTGGGATGAAAGGTTTGACATGGAGAGACACAACCCATTGATAGGCCTTGGCATCCGCCTCATCTTCATCACTGTAAGCTTGAATGTGATTCTGGAATAGTACCTCCAGATCTTCAGGTTGAAACTTTAATAGCTCCATAGGCTCAAAGATGACAATGTCTTCCTTGCCTTCACACTCGATCACGGCACTGCCAATGATTGGATTGTAGTACCGTTTTCTGAAAGTTTGTAGCTGGACAGGCACGGTCTTGGGAATAGTGATGGTCTTATGAGTTTAGGCAGGCTTGTACCTCAAGAAGACATAGGGCTTCTTGGTCTTAGGGTGAAACCTAGTCTTTGAAATTTTCTTCTGGGTCTTTCTAGGCTTCATTCCCTTGAAATCACAGTTAACCTGATTGTGCAAGAAGTGTTCAAAATCAGAGGTCATCATGACATTCCCAGGGTTTTGAAGGTGAAGTTTGGCCAAATCTCTAAGGTCATAGAAGGGGAGAGTCTAGAAGTCAGTCATGTTCTTGAAGTGCTGAATTCCTCCCTTGTATCTTCTAATTATGAACAACTTCCTCTCTGCATCATACTTCCAACCAACAGGAGGCCTTTTTAGCTCTTGGTGTTCGGCTATCCATTCGTATGTTTGTGGGCTCTCCTCTGGTAAAAATCTTCTCAACCAAGGTTTCTTTGGGTTTGGAAATTCAGGATCAATGGAAGGTTGGGTTGGAGTCTGAGTAGCTTTAGATGCAGTAGTGGTTTGTTCAGGAATAACAGGCTTAACAATGTTAACCTGAACATCTTCTTCGGTTTTCTCTTCATCAGATAGGGCTTGAATTTCATCTCCCTCCTCTGTGAAGTACCATGTCTTTTCAGTCTCTTGTTCTTCTTAGGAAAGACCTCTGGATAGAGTTCGTTTTAGCCAAAATTATCAATCTCATCTAGTAAGGAATTGAGCTCGTCATCAGACGGTATATCCTCTTCATCCAGAATCACCGTTTCAATCTCAGTCTCAGTTCCCTTCCCTCTTTTCCTTGCTTCCCTTCTTTCACTAGCTGAGGGAAGGTCGAACTCTTGTTCTTCAACTTTAACTTCAATAGCCTCCTTTGTCTTGGCAGCATGGCCAGTATGGATAGTCATTGCAGACTCTGGATTAATGACAAAGGCAGGAGACAATGGTTCAACACTAGATGTGGTCTCCCCCTAAGCTGTTGAAGTGGTTGTTTGTTGTTGCACGGGCTTTATCAGAGAGGCTTTGAGCTGTTCTACTATTTCAGCTAAGGCCTTGTATTCTTCTTGCTGTTTTGAGATGAGTCTTTGTTGGGTTTCAAGCTTGGTTTGCTGAACCTCAAGCTGGGTATGTAAACCCCCAACTTCCAGCTTCAGGTCTTTAACCTCTTCCTTGCACTCATTCAACTCAAATCTTAAGCCTTCAGTAACTTCATCTTTCTTTTGAATATGATCTTGTAGCTTCTTCACTTCAAGACTTAATGTTTTGACTCTTGGCATAGAAGAAGTTGGTTCATGTGATGGTGATGTAGGTGGAATAGGGATGTGTATTTGTTGGTGATGGTGGTTGTGTAGGGATGGGTGCTTGTTGTGGAGTAGGTTGTGGTGTATTGAATAAAGAATCAGAAGAAGATGACAAATCTTCAAGTCCAATCTTAATCTTCTTTGCCTTAGGCTCCTCTTCTTCATAGTCAGAACCTGACTCAACTTGTTGTATTTTGGAGGATGATGCAAGATGCTCTGTCCTTTCCTCAGAATCTGACTTGTAATAATCAGACTCATAAATTCCTGTATCCAGAGTCCCACTAGACTCTGCAACTTCCTCCTCGGCTCCTTGTGTACCAGCTTCAACATTAACCACTGGCTCTATAGCTATCTGTACTTGTTCAACTAAAGGAGCCTCTATCACAGGCTCAATAATAGGTTGTTCTTCTTCTTGAGCATGAGGAATTTCTATTTCCATCTCAGGTTCAGCTATTTGTTGGTTACCTTGATCTAGATCCATTTCCTCTTCTTCTTCCTCAGACGATGACAATTCCACCTCTAGATCTGGATCCATATCAGAAATAAACTCTTCCTCTTCTCCAATAATGTGACCAAACAGAGGAATATCATCAATGGCTCTGTTGGTCCTTTTGTTCGAACTCTTCATGTAGCTGAGAGTCTTGGCTATCATATGGCAAAAGACAAATACATTTCCACCTTGTTGAAGATCTGGATGTAGGTGGTTGATTATGATTTGAAGGAATCTTGGATAAACTAGAAACTTTTCCTTAACAGCTCCTGTTAAATTTTCTTTAAGCTGCCTAAATACCTACCCTGAGAAGTTGTAGTTCCTGCCTTTAATCAATCCCAAAACAGTAGATGCTACTATGATATTTTCTGAATCAAAGCCACCTTTTATGATGGAGAGGCAGTGAATGAATACATGAACAATGTATCTCCAATGGCTTGGAAAGGCGTTCTTTATAATTTGACCATTCTTGAACTCATCAGGATAACCCAGTCTTCTAAAACATTCTTTGACATTGAAGGTTGGGAATTCTATTGGTGCCTCTGGGTTGTCATTGAATTGCAGCACCTCTCTAACAGTTGCTTCAGAGAATAAAACTTCTTATCCATGAACAATTGCCCTTATATGCTCCACATTTTCAACAATTATTATCTCTGCAGTCTCCCAAAACTCCCTTATTGTGGTCTTAAACACAGGTAGGTTGTGACTTATGGCAAAGCTGATATTGGAGTTTGCCAGGAAATTCAGGACTGGAACAAACTTTGAACTGTTTGGATCATTTGCATTAAGGAAGGCACAGACATTTTGTCTCTTCACAAATAGGAGATCCATACCTGTCATAAGCAAAAATTCATCAGTTTTTTTTTTACACTTAGTCAAATTTCAGAATAAACTTGATCGAAACTAGTTACCCCAACACTTAGAAAATTTCTGAAATAAGCCCTATCGAAACTACTAGTTTCGAGTGAGTAAACACAATCGAAACAACAAGTTTCGGTCAACACTTAGAGAAATCTTAGAAACATTCTTATCGAAACTACTAGTTTCGGGTAAATACATTTCAATCGAAACAACAAGTTTCGATCCAAACACTTAGAAACCTTTAAACTATCAACCGAAATAAGTAGTTTCGGGCACATAAACTTGGTCACATTTTGAGGACTTGGGCACATTTGGGTATCGAAATTACTAGTTTTGATCAAAAACCTGTTTAAGTTTTGAAAAACCCTTTTAAAAGAAAACACCCCTTTTATCAAAACTACTAGTTTCGATGCCCAAACCCTTGAATAGACTTAAACACACAGAATCAAGAACTTGAAAGAAAATACAGACTATGACTCATTTATCAAACAGATAAAAGACATAATAAGATAGAGAAAGAGTAGCATGTGAGTGTCGAAACTCCATCTTACCGAGGTGTATGACTGTAATCTGCAAGTATGCACAACATATGTGAGTTCAAAGGTAATGGTGATGTTTGCAAACAAGAATAAGCACAAAACGACCACTATTATGAAGATTTAGTCGTAAAAATTTCAAAAATGAAACCCTAGGTCTGTCATTTCACAAAAGTGCACATTTAGAACAGAGGATCAGTACCTGATGATGATGACGACGGTGACAACGGGGAAATCAGTTTATTAATGATGATATTTTGCAACTTAGACCGGGGTTTTTTGAGAGCTTTTGTGTGTGAGAATAAAGGTGTAAAGCTTCGAAGTGAGCAGAGTGAACTTGACGAAGACGAATCCTAATTATGAAGATATTCAATTTTCATATGACAAAGGACTAAAATTCCACTATCGAAACTACTAGTTTCGATAGGCAAAACAAGTTTCAGGTGAGGAAGTAGTTTCGATAAGCAAAGAATAGTTTCGGCTGACTTTGTTGTTTCGATAGGCAAAAGATAGTTTCGATAGACTTTGAAGTTTCGATAGGCAAAGAACAGATAAGAAAAATAAAATAATAATAAAACTATTCACAAGATATTTACACTTATCTTTTTGAAAAGATCCAACATGAAATCAGATCTGGTCAGTCTCTTGAAACACTTCCTTTTGCAATTAACTACTGTGAGTCCCTAAAGATAGCTGATATTTGTGCAAAGTAAACCCAAACATTTGTTTATACATAGATTTCATATGATTATAAGGTACCATTTAAGCAAGATACAAGGTGTACCCCACATATTGAAATAAAATGGTTTTGAAAACCTATCAATCCTCAAGAAATACCCATCTTCATCCTATCATCTCTTTCTGATTAACCAAGGTACCATCTTAGTAATTTCAAAGTACCACCAAAATAAAATAAGAAATCTAAGTGGATTAGAAGATTAAAATGAAAAATATCCAAGTAGATATTAAAAAGGTATGAACATTCTAGATCTTTGCGTAAGTAAAACAGAAGAAGTCATAAAATTATCCAAGCGGATAGAAAAATGTTGAACACCCGGGATCTTTGCATAAGCAAAACAGACGGGGTCAAATCATCCAAGTGGATGGGAAAAGGATGAACACCCGAGATCTTTGCGTAAGCAAAACATACGGGGTCATCGGTGGTAAATATCGTTACTTTGACGGTCACTTGGCGTATGAATAGGAATTCAATATGTAAGACTATATCTGATTGAATTGGTTTTCTTAGATATATAAAATGGGTTAGATGTTTCAATAATGGGCTCAAACACACAAGTATGAGATATATTTTAGGTTTTCACACTACTTACAAGTTTTAACCATATGACGGGCCTACCAGCTATAACTCAGTAAACACCATCGCTTTTGGTCCATTCCATGTCCAAGAGATGAGATTAGACACTATCATTTCTCAAAGGTCAGATTCAATTTTCCTGTAACAAAACCACTTGTAAGATTATATACAAAGCAATTCTTTTCAATATTAAATTCTTATTTCTCCCCCAAAAGATTTGCTTGTAACTGAAAGTAACTGTACAGAAGAAAAAAAAATTGGAATTTTCTTGACGATTAACCATAAATATGAAACACATTAATAGTCACAAAGATTACTGAAATTTGATCATGTCGAGCATTTCCACCAGTTGGGCAAATCTGGTAGAGTCAAAAGCTTTTGTGAAGATATCTGCGGTTTGCTTGTCAGTTTTGACCTCAACAATTTTGATGAGTTTCTTTTCAACACAGTCACAAATAAAGTGATGTTTGATTTCAATGTGTTTTGTTTTGGAATGCTGAACGGGGTTTCTGGTGATATGGGGAACGGCAGTGTTGTCACACAGAATAGGTGTCTCATGGAATGTGATCCCATAGTCAAACATCTGATGGTGTATCCATCTGACTAAGGAACAACATAGGGCTGCGGCAATGTATTCGACTTCGGCGGTGGATTGGGAAACGGTGGATTGTTTCTTACATTGCCATGAGACAAGGCGGTTGCTAAGGAACTGACAACCTCTAGAAGTGGATTTTCGGTCTAAGTTGCAACCCCGTATTCTGAATTTGAATAAGCCACAAGATCAAACAAATCAGTTTTAGGATACCACAGACCCAATTTTGGCTTATACTTTAAATATCTCTAAATACGTTTAACAGCAGATAAATGAGAGAGTTTAGGATTAGCCTGAAAACATGCACACAAGCACACTGCAAACATGATGTCGGGTCTGATGGCCGTGAGATACATGAGAGATCCTATTATAGAGCGATAGAGATGTTGATCAACGCTTTCACCATCTACATCAGGAGTCAGACAATGTCGAACTTCTACAGGAGTTTTTACCGGATGGGAATCAGCCATTTTGAACTTGGTCAAGATTTCTTTCATGTATTTCTCTTGATGGATGAGGATTCCTGACTTAGACTGATCAACTTGTAGTCCCAAAAAGAATTTCAATTCTCCCATAGAGCTCATTTCAAACTTAGACCGCATCGCTTCTTCAAATTCTTTGCAAAGACGAGGATTTGTAGATCCAAAAATGATATCATCCACATAAATTTGCACCATGATTGTATCGTTTCCATCCTTCCGTTTGAAAAAGGTTTGGTCAATTGCTCCTCGTGTGAAACCATTCTCAAGCAGATGCTTTGATAAAGTGTCATACGACACACGAGGTGCTTGGTGAAGACCGTACATTGCCTTGTCTAACTGTACACACGGTCTAGAAAATTAGGATCAATGAAACCCGGTGGTTGCTTGACATATACTTCCTCTTGAACTTTTCCATATAGAATTGTGCTTTTGACATCCATTTGATGAACAGTAAAGTCCACGTAGGCTGCATAGGCGAGAAACATTATGATGGCTTCTAAGCGAACCACAGGTGCAAAGACTTCCTTATAGTCAATCCCTTCTTCTTGATAGAAACCTTGAACCACTAGATGAGCTTTATTATGAACCACAATTCCTCCTTCATCCTTTTTGTTGCGAAATACCCAACGAGTGCCGATTGGTACTTTGTTCTTGGGAAGATCTATCAGATTCCACACATGCAGCTTTAAGAATTGCTATAACTCTTCCTACATTGCTTCCACCTAGCTGTTTTCAAGCAAAGCTGCTTTGATGTTCTTAGTTTCAACTTGAGAAGTGAAGCATGAGAACATGTTATTTTCCAATGCATCACAGGCACTCTGGGTATGAACGCCCACATTGAGTGGACCAATGATATTGTCGGTGGGATGATTATTGTGAATTCTCAACTAAGGAATCTCATCTTCTTCCAAGACTTCCTCCAAATTTGTAATATTTTCAGTGGTAAGATTGGCGATATCATCAATATGATCTTCAGCAGGTGATTGTGGTGCAACATCTACTATTGGAATTGTGTTGTCTTCAATTGTTTCACTTGTTGCACCAGGACCGGAAGACTCCATAGTGGATTCAGAACGAACAGGTACAGGGATTTCAACATGAGTGGATGAGGAAGAACCTTGATCATTTATGTTCCCTATATTGTTCACAGAGAAGTAAGGATTAGCAGGAGTTGATTCATTAGAGAACTCAGGAAGATTAAATGACTTAAAAACTTTGACATCAAAGAGCCAATTAGGACCGTCTCCTGCGTCCGTATGATTGTTTTCATGCCAATTGATATCAATGGACTCCAGTACTATCCTTCTCTTCTTATGGTAGACACGAAAAGCGCGTTGATTGGATGAATATCCCACAAAATAGCATTCTTTAGATTTGGCTTCAAATTTGTTCAGCTGATCTGAAGTATTTAGCATTGTGCACACACACCCAAATTTTCTGAAGAAATCAATAACTGGCTTGCGCTTGTACATGATCTCATAAGGTATCTTGTTGCAACTTTTAGTGATGAGAACTCAATTTTGCACAAAACATGCAGTGTTGACCGCCTCAGCCCAGAAAGTCACGGGAAGCATAGAGTCAACAATCATAGTTCGTGCAGCTTCATTTAAAGTGCGGTTTCTCCTTTCAGCTACACCGTTTTGTTGAGGAGTATGAGGTGCACTAAATTTTTGAGAAATTCCTTTGCTTTCACAGAAGGAATCAAGAGTTGCATTTTTGAATTCTGTTCCATGATCGATGCTGATAGTCTTCACACTTAGATTGAAGAGGTTCTCAATTTGAAGCAGATAGGTTTTCAAAATCTATGGCGTCTCATCTTTCTTACCTAGGAAGAACACCCAAGTAAATCGAGAGAAATCATCGGTTACCACTAAGCAGTATGACTTTCGTCCAAGTCTCATGACACTCACAGGACCAAAGAGATCCATGTGAAGTAATTGGAGAGGAGAGTAAATGGAATTTGTGGTTTTAGGCTTATGAGAAGATTTGTGCTGTTTTCCCTTGGAACATGAGATACTGTGTTCCATAGGAGAGAAATCTTTAAGAGGTAATCTAGTGATGAGGTTTCCTCGAACCAGTCGGTTCATAGTTTTGAAATTTACATGTACCATAGGAATGATTCATCTTCGGAAGATTTTGAAAGAAAGCACGATTCAATGCCCGATGGGTTCTTCATATCCAAGCTATATGTGTTATATCTTCTGGGAGCACGCATGAGAATAAGTTCTTTGGGAATCACCACTCCAGGCTTCAAGATTAGACATTCTCTTGAATTGAACAAGGCACAAAAATTCTTGTCACAAATCTGAGCAACACTCATCAGATTGTACTTCAATTGAGGAACAAATTTGACAAATTCCAGACTATTTACACCATTCGATATTGTTCCTTGTCCTTCAATCTTTCCTCCTCTTGGATTGCCAACAAAAGCTACATACTCTCCATTAATTTGATGATAATCTTGCAGCAAGTTAAATGTTATCACCGGTTCTACTTGATTGACCCTATACACAACGAACCATTTAGATGTTTTGACCAATACCATTGCTATCAAGAAGTTCTGTGTCAGGATAGGACATCATATTGGAATCATAATTAGAATCCTCCTTTGATAAAGCACGGTCATCAAATAGAACATTATTTTTAATTTTCCAAGTTCTTTGCAAATAATTTTTAGCATTTTTAATTATTTTACGCCTAGATTTTCTACTGTGAGAAGACTTAGACAACACATATGAATTCAAGGAAATTTTGGGAGACGATTCTTCATTACAATCGGCGGTTGTCAGTTTATAACTTTTTGAAACATGATTTGAATCACCACAACTAAAACAAACTTTTCACAAGATATCTTAGCCTGATAATTGTCATCACAAGATGAAGATGATTGTGATGTTGAGGCATCTGAACATGAGATGGTTCTCTCATCAATAACTTTGTCTTGAAGACGATGTTCTTCCTTTAATCTGAAAAACTCCATGTTGCTCATGGTTTCACGTGGTACATCATTCACAATAATTCATGCACTTTTAAACTTGGTAACACATGGCACAACATTCAACGATTTAGGAACAAAATGAAAAGCATTTTTAAATTTAGAAACATCACATCCCAATCCCGTATGCTCAGTAGGCATAGAATCAAAATACAAGTTTTCAATGTGTTCACAAATATCTGGTTTTGACACGGACATATTATTACATTCATCCGACTCAAGTTCATTTAAAACAGTTCTATCATTGGTACTCTCATCACAATCATCTTCGGAAGTTACACAATTTGATTCTGCACATGAAGCAAAACTGTCAGAATCAGAGGATGTAATATAATCATCAGGAGATAAAGTGCAAACAAATGGTGTGGGAACATGAGGAGTTGGCATATCAGCAAATCTACCTGACTTAGAATAAGGTGGTGGATGAGAATTATATCCAAGACCCTCTGTGCCTTTTCTATTAAATTGTTTATCAATTATCCCAAACAAAATTTTCTGATCCATATCCATGTGGTCAACTTGTAATTTAGCCTTTTCTGCCTTTTGGACTCTTTCACTTAAAATCTTATTATTAATGGTTTGAGTATTAAGTTGCACAATTAAAGAACGATTTTCACCAAAAATATCATGAATTTTCTTTAAGTAAAGTTTCTCATTTTTGGCCACAGAGTCATACATCACCTTAATATGATCTCGTTCATCAATCAAAGCTTAATTAATGAATCTGTATTTTTGAATTTCATTTAAGCAAGATCTAGCATTACAAAGTTTAGAAATAACCTCAGCAGGCACAGCAGTAAGATCCTTAGCATGTTCGATCATGACACACTTGCCCTGTCCTCCACGTCAGCCATCAAGGCTTTATCAGCAGCTTCCTCAGCTTGTTCTCCCAAGTGATAGTGTCCATCAGCTTGACACACAAGATCTGTGGAACTTGAAGATGTGTTTGTATTGGGAGGATTGGCAACTTGTTTTCTAGAGGAAATCTTCTTTTCTTACTGATCCTTGGAGGCGACTCCTTGCAATTTCTAGAAAAGTGACCCAGCTGATCACAATTGTAGCATCTCACCTTCTTGATATTAAACCTAAGTGTCTATCCCTGCTTGAATCTATCTAAACCAGTCCTTTTGATGAATCTTTTGGCTCTTAAGGTCAGCATGGCCATACACCAATCAATGTCTATTTTCTCCAAATCATCAGCATGGCTAACCGGTGTTAGGTAACCAGAAATCAGTGCATCATAGCACGACATGAAAGCAGTCATGATTGGGACATATTCATCAGGAATTATGGTGATGGACTTCTGAGGAGCAGAGGAGCTGGTAGATTGAGTTGCAGCAGCAGAAGGAGGAACATCAGTCTGAATTTCATCTCCCTCCTCTGTGAAGTACCTTGTCTTTTTAGTCTCTCGTTCTTCTGTAGGAAGGATCTCTGGATAGAGTTCGTTATAGCCAAAATTTTCAATCTCATCTAGTAAGGCATTGAGCTCGTCATCAGACGGTATATCCTCTTCATCCAAAATCACCGTTTCAATCTCAGTCTCAGTTCCTTTCCCTCTTTTACTTGCTTCCCTTCTTTCACTAGCTGACGGAAGGTTGAACTCTTGTTCTTCAACTTTAACTTCAAGAGCCTCCTTTGTCTTGGCAGCATGGCCAGTATGGATAGCCATTGCAGACTCTGGATTAATGACAAAGGCAGGAGACAAGGGTTCAACACTAGATGTGGTCTCCCCCTGAGCTGTTGAAGTGGTTGTTTGTTGTTACACAGGCTTTATCAGGAGGCTTTGAGACTAATTGTAGAAGGCAAAAGTTGATCAAGTGTTCGTGAATGCCAAGAATCTTTGTAGAAAGATGGTTATTTACTGTTAAATACTTGGGATTCAAACCTTTATCAATTGCCCACAGGATAGGAGGCTCTACACTTGAGGGGGAGAATCACAACGAAAGGCATTGGATCATCAGTCAATCTATGAAGACGAAAGACAGAGTCGGACAAGATTTGATAGCATCAGTCTAGGAGGAGATTGTTAGGTATAGAATTGAGACTGATGCTGTCAATAGAAACTAAAGTATCGAAACTAGTAGTTTCGGTTGAACATTTGTTCAATTGAAACTACCTAGTTTCGATGCTTGTTTTTCAGGCCTCTTTGGCGGTGGTTTGGAAAACAAGGCACATGAGGCCTCCTATATATAGTAGAATACCCATTAGGATTGAGTGTGTCTGTAGAGGGAATCACCACCCCAGGGGGAGCTCACCCTGGGTGAGACTAATTGTTAGTGTATGATGAGCTTCTTTTTCATTTCAATCAAAGAATCATACGTTTTTATGATTTCAATTAGCTTGTTCTTTTTCATTTTCATATATGTTTGTTGGTCTCTACCATTTGTGATGTGAGAGTGATACCGGATCCAGAGATTCCGCCTCTCGATCTGGACTGATCTGTGTTCTACATGTCTGTTTTGGGACCTACACTACACCACCTACATCACCCGCTCATGACCAACATCCTCAGTACCAAGAGTCAAGACCTTAAGCCTTTAAGTGAAGAAATTATAGGATCATGTTAAAAAGAAAGAAACAGTGATTGAAAGTTTGAGGACCGAGCTAAATGAATGTAAAGAGGAGGTCAAAGACCTAAAGCTAGAAGTTGGAGGGTTGCACACCCAACTAGATGTCCAACAAACTCAGCTGGAAACTCAACAGAAGCTTATTTCTCAACAACAACAAGATTTCAAAGCTCTATCTGACATTATTGAGCAACTCAAAGCTTCACTGGTCAAGACTTATGAACAAGCAACCACCTCCACAGCTTAGGGGGAGACCACCTCAACCAAGACAAAGGAATCTGTGGAGGTTAAAA
Source organism: Smallanthus sonchifolius (assembly GCA_023525975.1). Lineage (NCBI taxonomy): Eukaryota > Viridiplantae > Streptophyta > Magnoliopsida > Asterales > Asteraceae > Smallanthus > Smallanthus sonchifolius. Next base: position 36,397,014 of record CM042045.1, read on the forward strand.
TTGAAGAGCAAGAGTTCGACCTTTCCTCTGCTAGCGAAAGAAGAGCAGCCAGGTAGCAAGGGAAGGGAACTGAAAGAAATGTTGAAGTGGTGGTTCTTGATGAAGAAGATGTTGGATCTATGATGAACTCAATGCTCTGTTGGACGAGATTGATAACATTGGTTTCAATGACCAGTATCCAAAGATCTTACCCACTGAAGAATTAGAGACTGAAAAGGTTAGATACTTCATAGAAGAGGGGGATGAGATCCATGCACTATCAGATGAGGATCAAACTGAAGCAGATGTCTAGGTCAATATAGTGAAGCCAGTTGTCACTAAAGAACCCACTCCAACAGAACCTGAACCCACTCTATCTCCAATTCAACCAACACCTGATCCTAATTATCCTAACCCAAAGAAACCTTGGTTGAGAAAAATAGTAGAGGAGGAGATCCCCCAGACTTATGAATGGATAGCTGAGCGTTAAGAGCTGAATAGGCCTTCTGTTGGATGGAAATATGATTCTGAAAGGAAGTTGTTCATTATAAGAAGATATAAGGGAGGAGTTCAACATTTCAAGATCCTTTGAATGTAATGATGGCTTCAGATTTTGAACATTTTCTACAAAACCAAGTCAATAAGGGATGCAGCCTAGAAAGACAAAGAAGCAAATCTCAAAGACTAGGTTATCCCAAGACCAAGAAGCCTTATGTTTTCTTGAGGTACAAGCCAGCTCAAACCCACAAAACTATTACCCTTCCCAAGTCCGTGCCTGTTCAACTCCAAACTTTTAAAAGATGGTACTACAATTCGAATATCGGTAGTGCTGTGATAGAGTGTGAAGGCAAGGAAGACATGTTAATCTTTAATGGAGCTTCTGAAATTTCAACCTGATGATCGGAAGTGCTATTCAAGAATCACATTCAAGCTTACAGTGATGAGGATGAGGCAGATGCAAAGGCATATCAAAGGGTCGTGACCTTACATGTGAAGCCTTACATCCAGAAGCCAACTGAAGGACCAGCTGCTTGAGAAGAGCTGAAGACAGTAATGCAACAGCTGAGGGGGAGATTGTAGAGTCATATACTTTATTAAGCTGTTGTCATTAATGTATTTTGAACAATGTTAACTTAGTTTCCTTTATTGTAATTTCAGTTTCTGTATTTTACATCTTTATTTAGTTAAGTCTGGGCCATCGAAACTACTTAGTTTTGATTGAGTTATGTTCAATCGAAACTAGTAGTTTTAATAGATAGTATTTTCGACAGTTTGTTCTATCACTTGTAAATGCTCAACCGAAACTACTAGTTTCGGTTAGCATAGTTTTGATGGTTGTCAAACTACTATAAGTAGCCTAGTTTGAGAATGTTTAGGGTGTGAGTAGTGGCTGTAACCCTGAACTTTCTCTTTCACTGTTTCTTGAAGAATCAATACAATTTGCATTTGTTTTATGCACTGTTCTCCTGATGGCTACAAAATTCTCTAAGTACAAATGCTGCTGATCTCAGAGTTTGCTGCTGACCAACAAACTGCTGCGGACAAGCTTATCTGTTGCGGATACTTGTTCTCCTGCTGAAGAACAAATCTGCTGCGGATAGCCTTATCTGCTGAAGACCAAAGTTGCTGCTGAAAGGCTTCTCAGCAGCATCAACACTTGATGCTGCTGACAGGCAAATCATCAGCAGCTTTGGATGGTCACATATTGCTGCTGATCCTCATCTTTGCTGCTGATAACCGTTTGCCTTGAAGACAAATCGTTGCAGCTGACTATCCATGCCAAGCGTCACTGAAAACTTTCTGCAAAAGCAACTGACACAGTCAAAGCAGAAGGAACCTCAATGGCACAACCAATGACAGACAACAATGCTCTTCTCCAAGCATGCAAGTAATAATGCAATATAGAAGACGCTTCAATAAAGTTAACTAGTTTTAGACTAAACGTGTAATAGTTAGCTATATACAACAGATCAACGGTCTGTGTTAGATCTGATCCTTAGATTCAAGGGTCTGTCTTGATTCTAAGTGAGTATAAATACTGTGTAAACACTTCATTGTAAGTGTGCTCTTTTGATTGAGTTTCAATTGTAATCGTTTATCTGCAAAAGCTTAATACAACAGTGTTCTTATTAGTATTATTTATGTTTACTCGATTATACTTGTGTAGTTACTATTGTTTTCGCCAATTTCAACTAAGAACAGAACCATCTTGTACGTTCACGATCCTACAAGATACTGTCTCTACCGAAACTAGCCTTGTTTCGACTGAATTTGAGCCTATCGAAACTACAGGCAGAACTGTCCAAGTATTCTCCAAGATATTAAAAAAAGCAAAAGTTGATCCATATGCAGCACTGAATTGGAGCCTATCGAAACTACAGGCAGAACTGTCCAAGTATTCTCCAAGATATTAAAAAAAGCAAAAGTTGATCAAGTGTTCGTGAATGTCAAGAATCTTTGTAGAAAGATGGTTATTTGCTGCTAAATACGTGGGATTCAAACCTTTATCAATTGCCTACAAGATAGGAGGGTCTACACTTGAGGGGGGGAATCAAAACGAAAGGCATTGGATCATCAGTCAATCTATGAAGACGAAAGACAGTCTAGAGGGAGATTCAGATATTTCTCCACTCGATCCGGACTGTTTGTGGATTTCAACTTAGATTTGTGTTCTACAGGTCTGTTTCGGGACCTCCAGTTGGTATCAGAGCCATGGTGGCTCTTATTGCTCTCGAATCTTCTAAAAAATCAGAGAAAAACCCGCCATTGAGACGTTAAACAAGAAGAAATCGATGTGTAGCAGGTTCGTGACTGCTGTTCTACATTCTCACTGTCAAAATCTGAAGATGTATGGCTCTTGAAGCATTTTTCAGACCTGGATTTGGGGTACCGAAGTAGCTGAAGGTTGAAGGTGGTCAATCGAAACTAGGTGGCGGCTGAACATTTTCTATCGAAACTACTGGTATTGCCTTAAATCAGAAGTAGAAGACATCGAAACTAGGATGTCGAAACTAGGCTATCGAAACTAGAGGGTATCGAAACTACTAGTTTCAGTTGAAGAATCTCCTATCGAAACTACTAATTTCGATTGAAGAATATCTCTATCAAAACTTCTTGTTTCGATACTGTCTCTACCGAAACTAGCCTTGTTTCGACTTAATTGGAGCCTATCGAAACTACAGGCAGAAATGTCCAAGTATTCTCCAAGATATTAAAAAAAAGGAAAAAAGTTGATCAAGTGTTCGTGAATGTCAAGAATCTTTGTAGAAAGATGGTTATTAACTTCTAAATACTTGGGGTTCAAACTTTTATCATACGTTTTATGCTTTCAATTATCTATTCTTCTTCATTTTCATATGTGTTTGTTCATGTATGTGATTCCCGCACCTGTCTCTACCATTTGTGATTCGAGAGTGATACCGGATCCAGAGATTCCGCCTCTCAATCCGGACTGTTCGTGGATTTCAACTCAGATCTGTGTTCTACAGGTCTGTTTCGGGACCTACATGTAAGGATGTGTACATGTAGTGGAGATGGGGGTGGTGTAGGTTGTGATGTTGGTTGAGGTGTAGGTTGTGGTGTTAGTTGAGGTGTAATATGTGCTGGAATGTTAAAAAGAGATTCAGAAGATTATGACAGTTCTTCAAGCCCAGTCTTTATCATTTTGGCTCTTGGTTCTTCCAATTCATAATCCGATCCTGAATCAGCTTGTCTCTTAGAGGAGGATGCAAGGGGTTCAGTTTAACCATCAGAGTCTAACTTGTAGTAGTCTAACCCATAGATTCCTGCATCCAGATTTCCACTTGACTCAGCAACTTCCTCCTCAGCCACTTGTACATTAACATCAACTTGTACAATTGGAACTTGTACATCTTCAACAAAAGGAGCCTCAATCACAGGTTCAATAACAGGCTGCTCTTCTTCCTGTACATGTTGTATTTCAACTTCAACTTCATCTTCAACCTCTTGTTCCTCCTCATTTCCTTGAACCTGTTCCATCTCCTCTTCTTCTTCCTCAGATGAGTCATTAGCTTCTTCAATTGGTAAATCAAGATCAATGTCCGGTACTAATTCTTCCTCCTCACCAATCACATGACCAAACAAAGGGATATCAACTATAACTCTATTTGTTCTCTTATTTTTGCTTTTCATGTAGCTTAGTGTCTTTGCTACCATATGATCAAACACCAAGATATTGCCTCCCTGTTGAAGATTTGGATGGAGATGATTTATGATGATCTGAAGAAATCTGGGATAGACTAAAAACTTCTCTTTCACAGCCCCAGTTAAATTCTTTTTAAATTGTCTGAATACCAACCCTGAAAAGTTGTAGTTCCTGCCTTTGATCAAACCCAATATAGTAGATTCCACCATTGCATTTGCAGAGTCAAAACCACCTTTTCTAACCGACAAGCAATGGATGAAAACATGCCTGAAGTATCTCCAGTGAGATGGAAGTGAGTTCTAATGATTTGGCCACTCTTGAACTCATCTGGATGGTCCATTATTCTAAAACATTCCCTTATGTAAAAGCTTGGAAACTCAATTGGTGCTTCTGGATCATCATTAAAAAGCAGCACTTGTCTTGTTGTAGCTTCAGAAAATAAGAGCTTCTAATCATATACTTTAGCTCGAATGTGCTCCACGTTGTTAACGGTTTCCATCTCTGCAGTTTCCCAGAACTGCCTTTTGGTTGTTTTGAAGACTAAGAGGTTGTGACTTATGGCAAAACTGATGTTGGATTTTGCCAGGAAAGTCAAGACTGGGACAAACTCTGCACTCTTAGGATCATTTGCATCAAGAAAAGCACAGACATTATGTCTCTTAACAAATAGAAGATCCATACCTGTAACAAGCAGAATTCATCAGTTTTGACACCTGGGCAAATTTCAGAATAAACCTAATCGAAACTAATTAAACCAACACTTAGTAAATTTCTAAAACAAGCCCTATCAAAACTACTAGTTTCGATTGAGTAAACACAATCGAAACAACACATTTCGGTCAACAATTAGAGAAATTTCATAAACATCCTTATCGAAACTAGTTACTTTTGGGTGAAGATACTTTAATCGAAACAACAAGTTTCGATCTAATCACTTAAAACTTTTAAATCATCAATCGAAACTAGGTAGTTTCGGGTGCAGAAACTTGGTCACATTTTGAGGACTTAGGCACATTTGGGTATCAAAACTACTAGTTTTGATTAAAAACCTGTTTAAATTTTGAAAAACCCTTTTTAAAAGAGAAACACCCCTTTTATCGAAACTACTTAGTTTCGATGCCCAAACCCTTGAACAAACTTATAACACACAGAACCAAGAACTCGAAGAAAAACTTAGACTCAGACACATTTATCAAACAGACGAAAAACATGAAAGATAGAGAAAGAGTAACATGTGAGTGTCGAAACTCCATCTTACCGTTGATTCAAGGCAAATTTGCAAATACGTACACACAAAAGTAAGTTAAATGATTGTAATATCCATAATTTTTAAGATCATATTTTTCCGTTATTCATTCTATTATGTCCAATAATGAACACATGTAGTCCCATACTTGTTCAAACTCATCATGTCATATCACCTATTATTTTACACATATATCAATTCGGTCCTTTTTCAAAACCTTGGATTACATATTATTTCTTTAATAAGAACAACGCATGTGAGTATGCTTCTGAAAGTCAACAAGGATGAATTCCTTCCAATTCATCGTTACAATCAGTCAAACTCGAAATCAAGAACTTACCTAATATGCCTGATGGATCCTCGATCGATTCTCAACCCAATTAACGGACCAATTCAGCGGAATTCATGGCTGAAATCAATTCAACACGCATTTGACTATCCAGGGTCAAACCAAACCGAATTCGTTTTCAAATAAAGGAAATTAACACGTCTGATGAACGCAAATCACGCTCACACAGTACTCACACGTTTACAAACAAAAATCATGACCCAATTGTTTGAGAATCAAACGAATTGATTTAAAATCATTCCCGAAGCCGTTTTCTGTAAACCACGAATCAAACAATACGTTTCAATTGAAATTGGAACATATAACACATTCACTCACGATAGCGACGCCTTTTACAAGCTCTCCAACCTCTCAAACCCTCTGTTTCCCACTTCTGGGACACTATTTGCATCGAAGAATGTCGAACCAGAGGCTTCAGCCGATCTCCCTCTACTCGCGACCATTGCAGGTGATTAATACTTCTATTTACTCGTTTGGATTCCCTGAACGTAAGCCCCATGTTTTCTGTTATCGATCTACGCCAAATCACAGTTAATTGCGGGGCTAGGGTTTGGGTTGGCTGTTTAGAGAAGATGATGATGATGAACTGTTTCTTTCGGTTTTAAGTATTATTTCTATAAAAAAATTAAACAAAAACGGGATTCAGTCTAGTGGTAAAATCCGTGCACTTCCAAGGGCAGGTCGCGGGTTCCAGTCTGGCAGGCCTCCTTTTTTTTTTGTTTCCTTTCATATTTACTTATACATATTCCCACACACTTATAAATTCTTAAACAAACAAATCATGGTTAATAAACCAATTTTTTTTTAATAAATTTTCAAGGGTTTTAGAACTATTACCCTCTTTAAATAAATAAAAAAGAATTCATATATGTTTAGTTATTTTTCTAAAATGTTTCAATTATCACAAGTAGTATATAAACCTCACTATTTTAGGTATGTATTATTATCACTATGAATTTCAAAAGCATGACAAACGTAGGTGTATTGTCATAAACCCTATCCTAATATATAAAGCTTTTAAAGTTATAAAATGGTCATGTCTTGTAACGTTATAATAAAAGGGTTATATATATATATATATATATATATATATATATATATCTCAAACCTTCAAAATGTCATGATTAATAAATAAAACGATTTTATTAGTCTTACTAATAACTTAAATTTTAATAATGGTCTTATTATTATAATTATCATATTATTATCACCTTCACAAATAATATGATATTAGTAGTCATAGTTTAGTAATTTGATTTTCATAAAACAATAATATTATAATTCGCATAACAAATTTGTGTATTTCACGTAAATATTATTACATAGAAATATTCCAACATGATCATTATTTTAACCTAAATGTTTTAATAAGATATTTATTACTTTGAAAACCTAAATGTCTTAATAAGATATTTATTTAAATTTGCAAGTAGTACTTATTATAGACACCTAGCTTGTTTTTATAAATAAAAATTTATAAAACAACAACTATAAACGTTAGTCGAATTCCTGATCACCTGACCAAAACCATATGTCCCCAACGCATTTCGTTCTTATTTCTTTAAATCATTCCATTTGTTAAATAACATATCCTATTTAAACTTAGGGCATCTTTAATTCTTGTGGCTACAGTTACAAGTACAACCCTCTACCTATCAAGGTTAGTTTACATAGCGCCTCTTTTACATTTTTACATATTTTGGTGTGAAACATGATTACTCAACAACTACTATTTGCAATTACACACATACAACTCTACAATATGATCATATGTGTTTATTTGTGCTTTGTGCTTGAATGCTATTTGTTATGGCTACATATACATGACCTACTCGTGCAATCATTAACACATTAAATCAGGATAACATGTGTTGCTATGCCCTACATTTACATCAGGATAACATGAGTTGTTCTGCCCTACATTTACATCAGGATAGCATGTGTTGTTATGCCCTATTTTAGGATAACATGTGTTGTTATGCCCTTCAGTTACAAGGTTTGACTTGTGCAACTCGCTTAACTTAGTTTCTCCATAAATGCTTTATAAACCATGTATCATATGAGTTGTACACAAAATATTTGAACTTTACTTGTGGTGTCAAAAACTATGTATGCTTACCAACTATTTATAGTTGACCCTCTCATTTTATCATGTTTTAGATACGGATGTTTGAGTTAAGATTCAAGTTGCTTCACTAAGGATTGAGGACCTAGTTTTAAATTTAACAAAGATATTCATGTATTTATGACCCTTGTAAATGTTGTAATTGATCATTTGAGCTATGAAAGGAAATTTGTTGTTTAATTATCCCAACTTTAGTAAACCATGAACTTATGAACAGTCTGCATGTCCCGCCCCGACGTTTTCGCCGTCGGTTGGGGTGTGACAGATTGGTATCAGAGCCTTGGTTATTGGGAATTAGGTTATTAGACACTTTTGACTAATACTATAACCTTAGGAGACCCATATTATGTCATGCTCTATGTACATGGCATTAGTTACATTACTAAATGCTACATGATTACTACTTTGTGTGGATATTTTTACACGTTATTCTAAGTGTTACATCGCATAATACAATACCTGATAGCCTATGAACTACACTACTTGATAACTCTTGTGTTTATAAGCATTGCTATCTACGTGCTACCTATTTGATTTCTTTAAGTGTTATCCTAAGTCTTATCACACACTTATTCAAACCTAATCTTCTATGCACCCTCATTATTGCACACATGTTACCATCATCATTTGTGAACAAAAATTTAAACTCTTAGGCCTAAAGCCTATTAAGATTTTAAAATCCCGTCAAAGTTTTGAGTTCTAAAAATTAGTAAAGAACATGTGCAATCAAGAATGGTGAATGCCTGTACTTTGGGTCTTCTGTCTAGGAAAGCATTTCATATAAATCCAAATCAACCGAAGGATTCGTATGCTTTCCTGGGAATTCCCGAAGTGAGTGTTCACCTATAGTCTAAAGCATGTCTTCTTGAAAGTATAAGAATTTGAATCACTTTGATTTATCAAAGTATCCATTTGATTATATTATCGAATGAGTACAGTCTAAACACCATCGTTTTGCTTATTACAATTTAGTACATGTACCTAAGATTTCTTTATAACTAAACACTTTATTATCTGATTTAAACAACATCGTTATTTTGTTCAAACGTTTATCAAACCTTTAGATAGTATCTGAAATATAAATTTTCTATAAACATTTTCACCTTGTAAGGAAACATAATACAACTTGTTTTATAAAAGCATTATTTTTAATTGATAATTAATTATGACTTTTTTCTCGTTAAATTAATTATTATTAAACACTGGCTTAATTATTAAATAATCTAGCCATTATTTCCTCTTAAAAATAGTATCCTTATATTAATTTAAAAAAAAATTAATAAAAAGGTTTTCATTTAATTACCAATATAGTTAACTATTCAACTATTTTTTACCATTTTATTTACAAACAAGAATAAATTACAACTACTTGTTTATTTACAAATAAAGAGCACAAATCAGTTATTCGTAAGCACACTGCTCTAAATATCTACACAACCTTCTCGTTGTCTTACTCCTTCAGAAATGCATGATTGTACTAAACACCGCAATGAGATGAATCACTTCGCGTAGGCATTAGACATTCATATAAACCTCAACAAGATTTAAAAGTTAAAATCCAACTACCCACATTATACATGAACGCCAAACAACACACTTATCTGCAACACTCGACTACATGCAAAATTCGATAGTTTACACTACTCGTGAGATCCAATAGCTTACATATGAACATTCACATGATACATGAACCTTAGGTGTTTACAATATGCATGAAACTAGGTTGATCACATGATACACGAAACTTGTTGGGTTGATACATGATACTAGATTGAGCACATTATACACGATCACATAATACATGAAACCTAGTTGTTACAATATATATAATGTTACACTGATCACATGATACACGAAACGTGTTCGTAATATACATTATACTGGATTGATCGCATAATACATGAAACTTAGTTGTTTGCAAAATACATGATACCGAATTGTTCACACTATATAATATACAGGATACTACGTTGCTCACATTATACCTGAAACTTCTTTGTTTACAAAATGCATGATACTAAATTGTTTACATTTACAAAATACAATATGCTAAATTGTTTACGTCATACATGAAAACTTATTTGATACTAAATTGTTCACATCCTACATGAACTTATTTTTTTACAACATACCTGATCCTAAATTGTTCATATTATACGTGAAATCTATTTGTTTACAATGCACATGACACTAGATCATACATGGAACTTATGTGTTTACATTATACACGGAACTAGATTGTTTAAAATTGTTGCAATTGATCGATCACATTGTACACAAGGCATGATTATTCACCTTAACCATGAAAGCTACTCGGGGTTTGACGTATTCTTGTTCAGACACAAGGAAGCTATGGAACCCTAAACTATGACACGTCATTACTCTTTAGCTGCTAAGTGATATCTAGGGACACAGTTACTTATTAGCAGCTCATATGTGAAAACAATAGACATGAACAAAGTGAATTTTTGTTTTCCCCTTGACCCACACACGCAATGGAATGAACTATACGGACCATGCGACGATTTGGTTAATTATGGGTGCACACGTAATTATAAAAATCAACGCATGGAAAACATAGCAAATTATGTCATGTGTTATGACATAAAACCTATCATGACATATAATAGCGAAACTAATGTGATAGGACAAGGGCATGGTGGATACGCCGCTGGTACTTCCTATATATAAGTGTTCCCGTCATATTATCAGAAGTAGCGTTATTCCTGTCACATAAAGTTTTATGTTGTTTGACGGGCCAATGTTTGTGAAATCTCTTATCCACTAACAGTTTTTGAGCATATTAGACTACATCTTAAACAAAATGTGATCATCAAATTCATTTCAAGTAATGCATTTCACCTTTAGAGTCCAGATTTTGTTACAATAGTTTTTCTCCTTGATACTCTTCAAACTAAATCCACTACCATCATCTATGCCTGAATTGATGACCTGATCTGACCATGAGTATCAGACCCGGACCTTGTCATCAGGTATACTCCTCAAACTGACAATTAAAACTCATTGAGAATCCAAACTCACCTCTTTCCTGATTCAACAACCTCCACTAGTTCAATTTCGGGACAAAATTCCCTCAACATGGGGATACTGTAACATCCATGATTTTTCAGATCATATTTTTCTGTTATTCATTCTATTATGTCCAGTAATGAACAGATGTAGTCCCATACTTGTTCAAACTCATCATGTCATACCATCTATTATTTTGCACATATATCAATTCGGTCCTTTTTCAAAACCTTGGATTACATATTATTTCTCTAATAAGTACAACACATGTGAGTATACTTATATAAATATATATAAGTAAACATTTTATTACCATAAACACCTACCAAAGTAAAACATGGGAGACTTAGCCACGTATGTACATCTTTTATATTAGTATTTAATTTTAAAAATATATAAAGACAAGTTTTTATAATATATATATATATATATATATATATATATGGGGGGTGTGTGTGTGTATTTAGTTATATAATCACATTCAAAACTTATTTATAAAGACTTATAAAGTTTTGACCATTTAAAATGAACTTATAGGTTTATATAATGAAAACTTAAACAATGGGTTTGGACCTTTGGACATTTGAACTCCCACCCTTGTACACTTGAACCTGTTCACCTTAGTTTGAACCATACATAGAGCTTAAACCTTTAAATCACCCCCTTTTTGACTTCCTAAAGTCAACAAGGATGAATTCCTTCCAATTCATCGTTACAATCAGTCAAACTCGAAATCAAGAACTTACCTAATATGCCTGATGGATCCTCGATCGATTCTCAACCCAATTAACGGACCAATTCAGCGGAATTCACGGCTGAAATCAATTCAACACGCATTTGACTATCCAGGGTCAAACCAAACCGAATTCGTTTTCAAATAAAGGAAATTAACGCGTCTGATGAACGCAAATCACGCTCACACAGTACTCACACGTTTACAAACAAAAATCATGACCCAATTGTTTGAGAATCAAACGAATTGATTTAAAATCATTCCCGAAGCCGTTTTCTGTAAACCACGAATCAAACAATACGTTTCAATTGAAATTGGAACATATAACACATTCACTCACGATAGCGACGCCTTTTACAAGCTCTCCAACCTCTCAAACCCTCTGTTTCCCACTTCTGGGACACTATTTGCATCGAAGAATGTCGAACCAGAGGCTTCAGCCGATCTCCCTCTACTCGCGACCATTGCAGGTGATTAATACTTCTATTTACTCGTTTGGATTCCCTGAACGTAAGCCCCATGTTTTCTGTTATCGATCTACGCCAAATCACAGTTAATTGCGGGGCTAGGGTTTGGGTTGGCTGTTTAGAGAAGATGATGATGAACTGTTTCTTTCGGTTTTAAGTATTATTTCTATAAAAAAATTAAACAAAAACGGGATTCAGTCTAGTGGTAAAATCCGTGCACTTCCAAGGGCAGGTCGCGGGTTCCAGTCTGGCAGGCCTCCTTTTTTTTTGTTTCCTTTCATATTTACTTATACATATTCCCACACACTTATAAATTCTTAAACAAACAAATCATGGTTAATAAACCAATTTTTTTTTAATAAATTTTCAACGGTTTTAGAACTATTACCCTCTTTAAATAAATAAAAAAGAATTCATATATGTTTAGTTATTTTTCTAAAATGTTTCGATTATCACAAGTAGTATATAAACCTCACTATTTTAGGTATGTATTATTATCACTATGAATTTCAAAAGCATGACAAACGTAGGTGTATTGTCATAAACCCTATCCTAATATATAAAGCTTTTAAAGTTATAAAATGGTCATGTCTTGTAACGTTATAATAAAAGGGTTATATATATATATATATATATATATATATATATATATATATATATATATATATATATATATATATATATATTACTCAAACCTTCAAAATGACATGATCAATAAATAAAACGATTTTATTAGTGTTACTAATAACATAAATTTTAATAATTGTTTTATTATTATTATCACCTTCACAGATAATATGGTATTAGTAGTCATAGTTTAGTAATTTGATTTTCATAAAACAATAATATAACAATTCGCATAACAAATTTGTGTATTTCACGTAAATATTATTACATAATAATATTCCATCATGATCATTATTTTAACCTAAATATTTTAATAAGATATTTATTACTTTGGAAACCTAAATGTCTTAATAAGATATTTATTTAAATTTGTAAGTAGTACTTATTATAGACACCTTGCTTGTTTTTATAAATAAAAAATTATAAAACAACAACTATAAACCTTAGTCGAATTCCCAATCACCTGACCAAAACCATATGTCCCCAAAGCATTTTGTTCTTATTTCTTTTAATCATTCCATATGTTAAATAACATATCCTATTTAAACTTAAGGCATCTTTAATTCTTGTTGCTACAAGTTACAAGTACAACCCTCTATTTATTAAGGTGAGTTTACATAGCCCATTTTTTACATTTTTACATATTTTGGGGTGAAATATGATTACTCAACAAATACTATTTGCAATTACACACATAGAACTCTACAATATGACCATATGTGTTTATTTGTGCTTGAATACTATTTGTTAAGGCTACATATACATGACATACTCGTACAATCATTAACACATTACCTCAGGATAACATGTGTTGTTATGCCCTACATTTACATCAGGATAACATGTGTTGTTATGCCTTACATTAGGATAACATGTGTTGTTATGCCCTTCAGTTACAAGGTTTGATTTGTGCAACTTGCTTAACTTAGTTTCTTCATAAATGCTTTATAAACCATGTATCATATGAGTTGTACCCAAAATATTTGAACTTTACTTGTGGTGTCAAAACCTATGTATGCTCACCAACTATTTATAGTTGACCCTCTCATTTTATCATGTTTCAGGTACGGATGTTTGAGTTAAGATTCAAGTTGCTTCACTTAGTATTGGGGGCCTAGTTTTAAATTTAACAAAGATATTCATGTATTTATGACCCTTGTAAATGTTGTAATTGATCATTTGAGTTATGAAATGAAATTTATTGTTTAATTATCACAACTTTAGTAAACCATGAGTTTATGAACAGTCTACATGTCCTGCCCCAATATTTTAGCAGCCGGTTGGGGTGTGACAATGATAATGGTGAGGTTATATGCAAGAAATCAACTCACAATGACCCTGATTATGAAGAGTTAGTCATAAAACTTTCAAAAGAAGCACTAGGCCTGGCATTTTGAAAAAAATCACGCACATCTGAAAAGAAATCAATGCCTGAAAAGGATAACGACGATGCCAATGGGGGAATCTAGTTATTAATGCTGATTTTGCAACTTAGACCGAGGCTTTGAGAGATTCTGTGTGTGAAAATGAGGGTGTAAAAGATTCGGAGAGAGTAAAGTGAGGCTTGACGACGAAGAAACCTTATTATGAAGACATTCAATTTTCTCATATGACAAAAGACCAAAATGCCCCTGTCAAAACTACTTACTTTCGATAGACAAAGAAGTTTCGGGTTACTGTGTAGTTTCGGGTGATTGAGTAGTTCGGGTGAGAAGTTTCAGTTGACTTGGAAGTTTCGAGTGACTAGGGTAGTTTCGGGTGACTCGGAAGTTTAGATAGCCAATAAAACAGATAAAAGCAAACATTTATACAAGATTTAAGAAGATAAAATGAAGTAAAACTATATAAAAACTATTTACACTTATCCTTTTTGATAAGATCCAACATGAGATCAGATTTGGTCAGTCTCTTGAAACACTTCCTTTTGCAATCAACTACTGTGAATCCCTAAAGATAACTGATATTTGTGCAAAGTAAACCAGAATATTTGTTTGTACATAGTTTTTCATGTGATAATATGGTACCATTTAAGCAAGATACAAGGTGTATCCCACATATTAAAATAAAATGGTTTTGAAAACCTATCAGTCCTCAAGAAATACCCGTATTCATCCTATCATCTCTTTCTGATTAGCCATGGTACCATCTTAGTAAGTCACAGATACCACCAAAAATAAAATAATAAATCCAAGTGGAATAGAAGATGTAAAATGAAAAATATCCAAGTGGATATTAAAATATACGAATATTCTAGATCTGTGCGTAAGCAAAACAGAAGAAGTCGTAAAATTATCCAAGCGGATAGGAAAAGGTTGAACACCCGAGATCTTTGCATAAGCAAAACAGCCAGAGTCAAATCATCCAATTGGATGGGAAAAAAGATGAACATCCGAGATCTTTGCGTAAGCAAAACATACGGGGTCATCGGTGGTGAATATCGTTACTTTGAAGGTCACCTGGCGTATGAATAGGAATCCAACACGTAGGACTGTATTTGCTTGAATTGGTTTTCTTAGTAGACAAAATGTGTTAGATGTTTCAATAATAGGTTCAAACACACAAGTAAGATATAAGATTTAGGTTTTCACACTACTTACAAGTTTTAACTATATGCCGGGCCTACCAGCTATACCTCAGTAAACACCATCGCTTTTGTTCAATTCCATGTTCAAGAGATGTGATCAGACTCTATCATTTCTCAAAGGTCAGATTCAATTTCCCTGAAACACGGAATTTTGATACCACTTGAAAGGTTAGAATGTATAGAATTATGTTCAAGGCATAACGAAGAAATTTCTTTTTCTTTTTCTTTTCCTTTTTCTTGCAAAACTATACACAATGCAATTCTTTTCAGTTTTGACATATCAAATTCTCATTTCTTCCCCAAAAGATTTGCATGTAAATAAAAATTAACTACACAGGAAAGTAAAATCTTTTTGGTAATTTTCTTGACAATTAGACATAATCATAAAACACACTAATATTCACAAGGATTATTGAAAATTGATTATGCCAAGCATCTCCACCAGTTGGGCAAATCTGGCAGAGTCAAAAGCTTTTGTGAAGATGTCTGCGGTTTGCTTGTCGGTTTTGACCTCAATGATTTGAATATGTTTCTTTTCAACACAATCACGGATAAAGTGATGTTTAATCTATATGTGTTTGGTTTTGGAATGCTGAACTGGGTTTTTGGTGGTATGGGGAACGGCAGTGTTGTCACATAGGATTGGTGTCTTATGGAATGTGATCCCATAGTCAAGCATTTGATGGTGTATCCATCTGACTTGGGAACAACAAAGGGTTGCGACAATGTATTCGGATTCGGTGGTGGATTGGGAAACGGTGGATTGTTTCTTACATTTCCATGAGACAAGGCGGTTGCCAAGGAACTGACAACCTCCAGAAGTGGATTTGCGGTCTAAGTTGCATCCCCCATAGTCCAAATCTGAATAAGCCACAAGATCAAACAAATTATTCTTAGGATACCAAAGACCCATTTTTGGTTTATACTTTAAATATCTCAAAATACGTTTGACTACAACTAAGTGAGAAAGTTTAGGATTAGCCTGAAAACATGCACACAAGCACACTGCAACATTATGTCGGGTCTGCTGGCAGTAAGATACATGAGAGATCCTATCATAGAGCGATAGAGGTGATGATCAACGCTTTTGCTATCCAAATCGGGAGACAGACAATGTCGAACTTCCACGGAAGTTTTGACTGGATGGGACTCGGCCATTTTAAACTTGGTCAGGATTTCCTTGACATGTTTCTCTTGATGAATGAGAATTCCTGACTCGGACTGATCAACTTGCAGTCCCAAAAAGAACTTCATTTCTCCCATAGATCTCTTTTCAAACTTAGAACGCATCACCTCTTCGAATTCTTTGCACAAGCGAGGATTGGTGGATCCAAAGATGATATCATCAACATAAATTTGCACCAAGATTGTATCATCTCCATCCTTCCATTTAAACAAAGTTTGGTGAATTGCTCATCGTGTGAAACCATTATCAAGCAGATCCTTAGATAGCGTCTCATACCACGCACGAGGTGCTTGATAAAGACCGTACAATGCCTTGTCTAATTTGTAGACACGGTCTGGAAAATTAGGATCAATGAAACCCGGTGGCTGCTTAACATAAACTTCTTCTTGAACCTTTCCATAGTGAAATGTGCTATTGACATCCATTTGATGAACAGTGAAGTCTATATAGGCTGCATAGGCGAGAAACAATCTGATGGCTTCCAAGCGAGCCACTGGTATGAATACTTCCTCAAAATCAATCCCTTCTTCTTGATAGAATCCTTGAACAACCAAACGGGCTTTATTCCGAACTACAATTCCTCCTTAATCCTTTTTGTTGCGAAATACCCAACGAGTGCCGATAGGTACTTTGTTCTTGGGAAGATCCACCTGATTCCACACATTCAGCTTTGAGAATTGTTGTAACTCTTCTTGCATTGCTTCCACCCCAGCTGTTTTCAAGAAAAGTTGCTTTGATGTTCTTTGGTTCTACTTGAGACATGAAGCACGAGAACATGCTGTTATCTAATGCATCACATGCACTACGGGTACGAACACCCACATTGAGCGGACCAATGATGTTGTCGGTGGGATGATTCTTGTGAATTCTCAATTGAGGAATCTCGTCTTCTTCCAAGAGTTCATCCAGATTTGTGATGGGATCTTCAGCAGTTGATTGTGGGGCAACATCTACTATTGGAATAGTGTTGTCTTCAACAGTTTCACTTATTGCACCAGAACCGGAAGAGTCCACATTAGATTCAGCATCAGCAGTGTAGGGATTTCATTTTGAATGGATGAGAAAGAACTTGGAGCATTTATATTTCCTAGATTGTTCACAGAGAAGTAAGGATTTGCAGGAGTTAAATCATTTGAGAACAAAGGAAGATTAAATGATTTAAACAAATATTCGACATCAAAAAGTCAATCAGGACCGTCCCCAGCGTCCGTATGATTACTTTCATGCGAATTGATATCAATGGATTCCAACACCATCCGTCTCTGCTTGTTGTAAACACGAAACGACCATTGATTAGATGAATAACCCACAAAATAGCATTCATCGCCTTTGGCTTCAAAATTGTTTAGCTGATCTGAAGTGTTCAGCATCGTGCAACACACCCAAACTTTCTGAAGAAATCAATATCTGGCTTTCGCTTGTACATGATCTCATAAGGTGTCTTGTTGCAGCTTTTGGTGATAAGGACTCGATTTTACACAAAGCATACGGTATTAACTGCCTCAGCCTAAAACGTGACAGGAAGCTTGGAATCAACGATCATAGTTCTTGCAGCTTCAATCAGCGTACGGTTTCGTCTTTCAGCTACACCATTTTGTTGAGGAGAACGCGATGCACTGAATTGTCGAGAAATTCAATTGCTTTCACAGAAGGAATCAAGAGTGGCATTCTTGAATTCTGTTCCATGATCACTTTGAATGGGCTTCACACTTACATTGAAGAGGTTCTCAATTTGAAGCAGATAAGTCTTTAGAATCTCTGGCGTCTCGTCTTTCTTAGCTAGGAAAAACACCTAAGTAAACCGAGAGAAGTCATTGGTTACAACCAAAGAGTAGGATTTGCGTCCAAGACTCATGACACTCACAGGGCCAAAGAGATCCATGTGAAGTAATTGGAGAGAGTAGTCAATGGAATTTGTGGTTTTGGGCTTATGAGAGGATTTGTGTTGTTTTCCCTCGGAACATGAGATATAGTGTTCCACAGGAGAAAAGTCTTTGAGAGGCAAACCGGTGACAAGGTTTCCTCGAACCAGACAGTTTATGGTTTTGAAATTTACGTGTCCCAACCTCTTATGACACAGAAATGATTCATCTTCAGAAGATTTTGAAAGAATAAGTTCTGGGAGCACGCATGAGAATAAGTTCTTCTGGAATCACTACTCCAGGCTTCAAGATCAGACATTCTCTTGAATTAAACAGTGCACAAAATTCTTTGTCACAGATCTGAGAAACCCTCATCTGATTGTACTTCAATTGAGGAACGGAGTTGACATGCTCCAGACTATTTACACCATTAGAAACTATTCCTTGACCTTCAATCTTTCCTCCCCTTGGATTTCTAGCAAAAGCTACATAATCTCCATCCATTGGATGATAATCTTGCAGCAAGTTAAATTGACCGGTCATATGTCTTGAACATCCACTATCTATATACCAGATGTTATCTCCGGTTCTTCTTGGTTGAACCTATACATAACGAATCATTTAGACAATTTTACCAAATCCATTGCCGTCAAAAGTTTCTTGTTAGGATGAGACATTTCATGGAAATCATAATCAGAATCCTCCTTTGATGAAGCATGATCATCATATAGAACATTATTTTTAACTTTCCATGTTCTTTTCAAATTATTTTTAGCATTTTTAATTCTTTTACGCCTAGATTTTCTACAATGAGGAAACTTAGACGGCATATTTGAATTCAATAAAATTTTGGGAGACGATTCTTCATTACAATCAATTATTGTCAATTTACAACTTTTTGAGACATGATTTGAAGCACCACAACTAAAACAAACTTTATCACAAGAAATCTTAGCCTGATAATTGTCATCACAGGATGAAGATGATTGTGATATTGAGGCATTTGAACATGATATGATTCTTTCTTCAATAACTTTGTCTTGAAGACTTTGTTCTTCCTTTAATCTGAAAATTTCCATGTTGCTCATGGTTTCTCATGGTAAATCATTCACAATAATTCATGCACTTTTAAACTTGGTAACACAAGGCACTACATTCAAAGATTTAGGAATAAAAGGTAAAACATTTTTAAACTTAGAAATATCATTTCCCAAACCCACATGCTCAGAAGGCATAGAATCAAAATACAAATGTTCAACGTGTTCACAAATATCTGGTTTTGACACGGACATATTATTACATTCATCCTACTCAAGTTCATTTAAAACATTTCTAGGACCAGAACTGTCATCACAATCATCCTCTGAAGTTACACAATTTGACTCTGCACATGAAGCAAAACTGTCAGAATCGGATGACGTAATATAATCATCAGCAGATAACGTACACACAAAAGGAGTAGGAACATGAGCAACAGGCATATCAACAAATCTACCCGACTTAGAGTAAGGTGGTGGATGAGAATTATATCCAAGACCCTCTGTGCCTTCTCTATTAAATTGTTTATCAATTATCCCAAACAAAATTTCCAGATCCATATCCATGTGGTCAACTTGTAATTTAGCCTTTTCAGCCTCTTGGACTCTTTCAGTTAAAATTTTATTATTGATGGTTTGGGTATTAAGTTGCACAATTAAAGAATGATTTTCTTCATAAATATCACAAATTTTCTTTAAGTACAATTTCTCATTTTTGGCCACAGAGTCATACATCACCTTAATGTGATCTCGTTCATCAATCAAAGCTTGATTGATGAATCTATATTTTTGAATTTCATTTAAACATGATCTAGCACTACACAGATTAGAAATAACCTCAGTTGGTACAGCAGTGAGATCCTCAGCTGGCTCGATCATGACACACTTTCCTTTCTCCTCCACATCTGCCATCAAGGCTTTATCAGCAGCTTCCTTGGTCTATTCTCCCTAGTGATAGTTACCATCAGCTTGACAAACAAGAGTTGTGGAGCTTGAAGATGTGTTGGACTTGGAAGGATTAGCAGCTTGCTTTCCAGAGGAAGTCTTCTTCTTATGCTGATCTTTAGAGGAAGGCTCCTTGCAGTTTCTTGCAAAATGACCCAGTTGGTCATAGTTATAGCACCTTACCTTCTTGATGTCAAACCCAAGAGTCTTTCCCTGCTTGAATTTATCCATACCCGTCCTTTTGATGAATCTCTTGACCCTTAAAGTCAGCATGACCATGCACCAATCAATGTCCATTTTCTCCAAATCATCAGGATTGATCTGCTCCAAGTCATCAGGTTGAAAACTGACCAGTGTCAAGTTTCCAGAAATCAGTGCATCATAACACGACATGAAGGCAGTCATAATAGGGACATACTCATCAGGAATCATGGCGATAGTCTTTTGAGGAGCAGAGGAACTAGTAGATTGAATCATAGCAGCAGAAGGAGGAACGTCAGTCTGGAAGTAAGTACTGCTGGAAGAACTTGATCCAGCAATAAGAGCGGTGTTTCCAGATTGGTTGTGGGTGTGACTGCTCCTTTCTTGATCTCAATATCATAGGACTCAAGAATATTGTAAAATTTTAGTTAAGACAGATTGCTTAGGTTTTTAGTCTTCTTGATCATGATGCGGTACATGTTCCAGTCCCCAGGAAGAGCATCCAACAATTTATTGTTTAGCTCCAAAGTTGGATATTCCACACCCATCACTTTCAGTCTTGACACAATAATTGAGAATCGGTTGATTAGATCAGACACTGACTCTCCCTTGACTGTGTTGAACATCTCATATTGCTTCTTGATCATATCCCTTTTACTCTCCCTAACTTCAGCACTTCCCTCAAATCTGGTACACAAGGCTACCCATAAGTCTTTGGCAGTGGTGTACTCGGCAAAAGTGTTGAAGATATCCATAACAAGAGCCATAGAAATAGTTCCATAGGCCTTGTGGTCTTGGGCAATCAAGACAAGATCCTTTTCATCATATTCAGCCACAGTCTTAGGACGCTGAACATCATCAGTAATGATAACGGGCTTGTGGGGACTATCTTTGATTGAGTTCAATAAGGTGTGATCATGAAATTGAAAGAAAGTCTTCATTTTCTTGGTCCATTCATCAAAGTCCCTTGTAGACACAAGAACAGGTGGTTTGTTTCCTCCAAAATACTCATTGGTGCTTGAATTTGTCATAATCTCAAAAATCTGAATTTAAACAGTAGCTAGTTTCGGGTGAACAGGGTTGATCGAAACTACTAGTTTCGATTGAGAAAAAGGCTGATCGAAACCACTTAGTTTCGATAGAGAAATTGTTGCCTAAAACTTCTAGTTTCGATAGAAAAACACAAAATCCAAAACTCCTAGTTTCAATGATGAACACTTAGCAGGAAATCCAGCAACCTCAGAAGAAACTACTAGTTTCAATTGAAACTAGTTTCGATAAGGCAAGAGTTTCGGGTGAACGAGTAATCAGGTTAGTTTTGATATAATAGGACAAATACTTGGTTTCGATTGTACCTTCACCAGACAAAGGTACAGACAAGAAGTTTCGATGACCAACTAATTGCAGAGAATGTTCCCCTAGTAGTTTCGATGCCATCTTCCCCAAACTCAGAAAAAACTCCATTGATGAGTTGCTTCAGAAATCAATATCTCAGAAATACAAATCCAATCCAGCGAAAATCTTCGACTAAACCTCCTTCATACGAAACCAACTTCCAATCTTGAAATCACAAACAAAAACACCCGGAAATCGATGAAACAGTAACAACGAGGCGATGAAACAGTGCTCCAAAATTTTGATGCAGAAATCAACGAAAAAGAAACCATAAAAAACACCTAGAATCGATCAAAAAAACCTGATAATACTCACAAATCAAAAGCATAAGGCTCTGATGCCAATTGAGGTCCAGATTTCAATCGAAAATCTCTGAATAGATCGATTACACACACAGGCGGAATCTGTGTGTATGGTGGTGAAACAGAGGAGAGAAATAGATTTGGTGAAGATAACAAGCTAACCACACTTAGAATCAATCCAAAACAGGTATGAAAGTGTAAGAATAATGCATAAAACAAATGCAAATTGTATTGATTCTTCAAGAAACAGTGAAAGAGAAAGTTCAGGGTTACAGCCGCTACTCACACCCTAAACATTCTCAAACTAGGTTATTTATAGTAGTTTGACAGCCATCAAAACTATGCTAACCGAAACAAGTAGTTTTTGTTGAGCATTTACAAGTGATAGAACAAACTGTCGAAACTACTATCTATCGAAACTACTAGTTTCGATTGAACATAACTCAATCGAACTAAGTAGTTTCGATGGCCCAGACTTAACTAAATAATGCTGTAAAATACAGAAACTGAAATTACAATAAAGGAAACTAAGTTAACATTGTTCAAAATACATTAATGACAACAGCTTAATAAAGTATATGACTCTACAAAAATAAGAAGGGTAAGAAGGATTTTGGGCTTGACATGTGTCCTTTTATTATTTTTAAAGGGAGGGTATAATGGTTATTGTGTAATATACCAGGTCATTGTGTAATATAAATTCTGATATTACACAATGACCAGACCTGATATTACACAATGAACTGATATTACACAATGACTAGACCTTACATTACACAATGACCTGACATATTTGAGTGAATTACACAATAATGAGCAAATTACACAATAAGCTAGAAAACGTAAAACACAATGATGAATACATATAACACAATGATGAAACTTTAATGGTTGAGATCAAATTGTAGGAAAAAAAGTTCTTGGAAGGGTATTTTAGTCATGACCACTTTTGTTGACTTTTTTTTATCAAGTTCCCCCCTTTTTAAACGTTCATAACTTTTTTATACGACATTATTTTTTTTTAAATTACACCATAAAAACGAGCGTTTTCTAATCTTTAAAACGAGTATAGTGTCGTTATACACAAAAATTAAAAAAAATACTTTTTCCAACTCATTATGTTTATTGCTCGTCATTGTGTCTAACGTCAGTTTATTGTGTCAAATTTTATTTTTATCACTGTGTCTAATGTCAGATATTTTTCAAATATCAGGTCATTGTGTCAAATATTTTTCAACACTGTGTTATATATAATACATAAAAAAAGTGACAAAAATAACACGAAATTATCTAAAACGTAAAACACAATGATGAATACATATAACACAATTATGAAAAATATTTGATACAATGACCTGACATTAGACACAATGACCAGACATATTTGACAATAAAATTATCTAAAACGTTAAACAGAATGATGAATACATATAACACAATGATGAAAAATATTTGACACAGTGACCTGACATTGGACACAATGAGCAGACCTGATATTAGACACAATGACCTGACATTAGACACAATAACCAGACCTGACATTACTTAATGACTAATATGGCCTCCCTTCAAAAACAATAAAGTGACACATGTCAAACCCAGAATCTTTCTAACAATTTTTATTAAAACCCTTTTTACCATATTTTAACACTACACACACACACACACACACACACACACACATATATATATATATATATATATATATATATATATATATATATATTGCGAGAACGTGCAGAACAAAACGTATCATTCACTTTTTCAATGTTAAAAGGTTTTAAAATATAAGGAAATTATATAAATATAATATTTATTCGGTTTTCATGAAAATCAAACAAAAAAATACAAACAAATTTCGTTTATATGCATACCTACGCATGTGTAGGGTTTTTTTACCTACACATGTGTAGGAAACTTTTAAATATATAAAAAGATATGAAAAAATTAGTTTGATGGTTTTTATATACATAAACATACATATTTGTTTGTAAAAAGTATAAAATTTTAATATTTTTTTACCATGGATTAAAAAAATAAACGATGTAGATTTGTTCCCTTGTTCACGCAATATTTAAGTTTTCTGAAGTTCATAAGAAAACTTATCCTTAGTGAGAGAACTAGAGAACTGCCCATTAAAGGCAAAAAAAATAATAAAAAAATTATAACTCAAAATATAAATCAAAAACTAAAAAAGTGTTTCGGATACCATGTTTCCCACGTCTTCCACGTTAAAAAAACCCGTAAAAATGTTCGGTTTATTTTTTGGGTTTAGATTAGCTTTTAAGGTTAACTTTTTAGGTTTAGCTTTTAGAATTAGGTTTTTTAGGGTAGGGGTGGGTGGCGTGGGTTTAGGTTTTTCGATGAAGGTGGGTGAGGTGGGTGGGTTTAGGTTTTTAGGTGGGGGTGGGTGGGTTTGAGGTTTTTAGGTGGGGTAGGTGTGGGGGGTTTTAGGTTTTTTTGGTGTGGGTGGGGAGATGGGGTTAGGTTTTTGGGTGGGGGTGGGGTGAGGGTTTAAGTTTTTTGGGGTGTGTTAGGTTTTTAGACACATATGTAGTATTGATAATAAGAAGAAAAAAAAATCTAAGTTAATTCTTATTTTTGATGGTGATGGCTAGGATTTCAACTTTTTGTTCAAGATTAAATGTCAAGACTTAATCTTCTTATATAATTCCTAACTAAAAGGAACATGCTATGACATATTCCATTTAGATATATCTATATCTATACTTTATAATAAACAAGTAAAATATAAGGACACTTGTTATAATTCTAGACCTCCTCATTCTTATTTTCCCGCCTCTCTCTTCTATTAATAACTAGCTCCACTATTTTAGGTAACTAAATTAATTATTTGTTTCAATTTTTATCTACACATTTAATTTAAAATCGTGTTTATCATCAATTAATTTGTTCACTTATATTTTTATGAACTCTACAAACTGAAAACAATTTTATAGTTAGGATTCAAATAAAAAAATTAATCATATATTTACATATTCACATTGTTCCATTTAACGAGTGTATGTGTTAATAGATTACATTATATTTTATTCAACATGTGTATTATACGGGTTTTAAAAAATAAACTTTTTTATTATTACATATTTAACATTACATTTGTTTAACCCGTGTAATACAAGTGATTTTAAACTAGTATGAAATATATACATTCATAATTTTCGAAAATAATATATATATATATAAGTATATATATTAAAATCATATCATATCCCTCCTAATAAATCAATATATTTTTCGCCACGTGTCACTTGATTAAGCAACCAATACTTTTGTTTTCCGGCCAAAACCAAATCAAACCGGTCTCTCTCTTGCGTGATTTTAGCAGTGATTTTAATATGTCAATTCTTCCATATTTATCAATACAGCTTAATTTTTTCTTCCATTTTGAAAGTTCCCTATAGTGGCTTTACTATCTTGGAAGTATGAAACCCTTTCAAATTGAAATCGAGTCAACATATTCATAACTTCCAAATTGAAATCTGTCTTTAATCTTGGCTACAAATCAGGGAATTTTTTTAAAAATTATATAAGGTTTCGATACAACTTAAAAAAAAAGATTATAACACACTTTTTCAACCTTTCATCATTGGCAAATTAGGAAAATTACCAAATTTTCAGTAATACTCTCTTCCCTTATTTTAGAGATTTTAACACACTTTTTCAACCTTTCCATCATTCGACTCCACCTTCCGAACGCTCTTCTCTGTTTTTGTACAACACAAGTAAGTTCATCATCTTATTTAATCTTGTGAATCTTTATTCTGTTAACGAATCTAAGTCTTACGTAGTGTTGTTTCGTTGTGAAAGAAAATACATTCTTATTTCATGTAAATAACGTCAGATTTAACAAACTAAATTTGTATTCTTAAACCTCATAATTTTATTATTGCTACTATATATTCTTTCATGCTTTTCTACATGTATGGAACACGACACCTCATCTTATAACTATATTCCATAATATAGATGGAATGTATAGCGGGTTACGTCCATTTAAGAACTGAAAGAATATAACAGATTAGATTGAATAATGCATATTTTGAGTTTAAAGTTTAGCTTATTAGGATAGAGCTTGTAAAACAAAAAAATATGGGTCAAACAGGTCAAAATCATCCAAAGTATATATTCAAATTCATAATTTTTGAAATCACATTTAACACATAACTATATAAAAAGTTAAACAAATGGAAAACATGACAGAAGTTTTTGTCACTGTTCAGTTTGTAATGGAGCATTGGAACTCTTTACGTGCAACTTTACTTTTATCTACAGGTGGCTAGATGGGTTTGGGAAACATGTCAAAAGGAGTTTGTCTTTTTTTTAGTATAGGTAAAACAAGCCGAAATTGTTTTTGTCCAATTTTTAAATTGTAGAAATAACTAATGTTAATTATGTTTACAAAAACAATATTATTACATTGATAATCCACTTCTATGAGTAAAATAGTTTAGGAGGTCGTTTGTATTAAAATATACTTTTGATAACTTCATTACACCAATGAGTCTTTGCATGATAATTATTGTTTTTTCTTGAAATAGTTAAAGATCATATAGGTAAAACTTTAACTTCATTACACCTATGAGCCTTCCTATTTTTCTGGCCATGCAAGACCTAATTGTATCATTTATTTAAACCCGTGTAATATGCGGGTTGTAACACATTAGAAAAGAATGAGGTTATTCAATGTACAAACTTGACTTGCAATGACCAACTGATCTCTCATATCCCGAGGTTTTCAACACTTATTTTCAACACTTATTTTCAACTTATATATATTTTATAGGGAAAGTGAATATGATGTTGTTAGGTATTCAACTTAGATACGAAATCCATCAAAACTACGTCGTTTTAATTAAAATCAACTAAAACAAGTTAAATCTTTTATTTCGGTAATCTATCTTCGATTCCCTATCAATTTCGTTGCCTGTTTCCGATCAATAACCCATTCGATCTCCATCATTTCCCCTACGTATATAAAGAGGGATTAAATATTTCATAAATCTTCTACGGACTTAATATAATAATTTTTGTGGTGTGAAAATAATCTAAAGAATGGTTTCTCTTTCTGGAATATGCATAGCAGTTTCATTTTTATATGAACATCTTATGCTAAGTAAGTTTTACTTTACAAATTCAATTAAACCAAAACATGAGGTGGTGGTTCTCATATTCTAGCTTAAATACTCATGATTTTATATACTTAAAAATATTACTTTTTAATTATTTTGATAAAGGGGAAGGCTATTTGGACTTCCCTTGATTTTATTTGGACATCTTGGTGTCCTATACGGGCCGTATAGCCTTCATTAATTACCAGTCAATCATTGGTAATTTAATGCTGATGAAACCCGCTATACGGGCCGCATAGCCTTCATTAATTACCAGCAAATCATTGGTAATTTAATACTGATGAAACCCTATACATGTCGTATAGGGCTATACAGGTCGTATAAGGGTTGTTCAGCTACTTTTTAGGGTTGTCAAATAACATCACCCTTTGATAATAACCCATAACATGCTAGGGTTTTCTATGTGTTATTTCTATATTCACTAAGTGAACGCATTTGCTTTACTATGGATAGCCCTGCACATTGATGCGAAGAAAGATGAACACGGACCAGAAAATTGACGAGGGAATTGGAGATAGATGGAGATTAAATACCGAAATAAAAAAAAGATTTAATTGGTTTTAATCAAAACAACGTAGTTTTGATGTGTTTTGCATCTAAGTTGCATGTCTAACACCATATTCACTTTCCCCATATTTTATTATTACTACTTTCTATTTTTCTAATTTTTATTCAAATTTTTTAGGTTCCGAATTCAAATTAGAGTACAAGATTGTATCGGTGGAGTTTCATTGAGATTATTTGATTGTGATGCTATCAAAATTTTAAAAAAAATCCGCCCTCGATTTTTTTAAAATTTAAAGAGATTCACTTTTTTCATAAATGTTAAACTTAATATAAAATAATAAGGTTGCAAATTATACATGTATTACGTTATTATTATCTATTTTTTTTTAGTTTCAGGATTGTGATCCAGTCGTTTTTCTGAAGATTTGAATGAGTTAATTGATAAAAAGTTTGCCTTCAAGATTGAAGTTACTGATTAAAATTTGCAAAAAAAAGGGTTTCAATTTGTAGGTCACCGGGTGTCTCGGATCGTTACGTGTGGGTGTGTGACTAGTCGGACCGGGTGCGAAATACTCGTGACTAGGTGGAGAAACAAGCAACACAAAGTAAACCGATAGCGAAATCACTTTCAAAATTCGTCTATTATAAAACTTGAATGTCACAGAAATGTTACAAAATGAGTGCGTATGACTGCGTACATAACTTCTGTTAACCTAGCCTATTTATACTAGACCTGGGCTCTGCGCACTTAGCAAGTGTGGAGGGCAAATTGCTCATACGTACTTAGCAAGTACGCAGAGAGTTTTTGCGTACTTGCTAAGTACGCAGGAGATAACTCCTGCACACATGCTAAGTGTGCAAAACACTTAGAGAATTTAGACACCAAGTACATACAATAGTAAATACAACTCGATAACTAATACATACAGACACTAAGATACAAAGACTAATACATACAAGACAAGTACAAAAGCTAAGACAATATCCAGAGTGTTTGTCACACAAAAGTGCTTCAACAAACTCCCCCTTGACAACAGCTCTAGATTGTCTTCGGTCTTCACAGCTCCCCAGCTTTAGCTTCCATCTTCTTCTTGTAATCAAGGCAGAACTTGACAACCTTGTCGTATTTAGAAGCATAGAACTTTGTCCACTGGTCCGTGTACATGCAGTACTTGTCAGCTAGCGCCTCCAGATCTTTCACAGAGAAGTTGATGAAACAGATTTCATCAAACACTCTGATCAGTTCCCTTGGCACTAAGCTTCCACTCTCGGACCACACCTTTCCAATCACCACCGCCTCGCCCGTTTTTGGATCAACGTACCAGTACCATATGTTACCGAGGTTATCCTGAGATAACTTGCTCAGGGGAATCCTGGTTTCACACAGCACTGGCTTGTATACCAGTTTCTCTAAGCTTTTATGAGTCACGGGATGTCTAACACTCTTATCCCTGACTGGCTTGGGCACATGAGGCTTAAAAACTTCGAACTTCCCATATCTTCCCTCTCGCTGCAGAACCTGCCACAAACCCATCGCTACTGCGTGATTTGAGTGACCCAGCAGCTCTTGGTTTGTTAGGTTCACAAGGTCGTGCTTTGGCAAGGAGCTGAAAGCTTCACTGGTTGGTTTCAAGTATTGAACCCCTCCAGCCCGCTTGATTGCAAACAGCTTCTTGTCATCCTCGTACCTCACAGCTAAGATCATACCTGTTTCTCCACGTTTGTCAATAATGGATGCCTTCTGCCAGACAGGAGCCAGATCCTTTGAAGAACTTGCAGGCGTGTGTTTGCTTTTCTGCGCCTCTGGATCCACAGGTGTAAGGTCGGTAGGAAAGGCTTCAGTCGACGCCTCAGCAATACTTACAGGCTCGACTGACACTGTGTCAAGATTAGTTTCAAAGGATGGAGCTTCAAAAATCTCTCCATCCTCAAACTCATATTCTCCTTCCCGTCACCCTTGGGAATTTCAATCACAACATCCTCATCCTCCTCATCCCAGACATCACCAGACTCGATCTCTCCCTCTTTCAGATTGCAGAGAGCATCGATATGTGCTTCTTTGGAATAGTCTGGCTCTAATAATAAGATCACAACGTCCGACACGTCGTCAGATAGATCTTTCAATACATCAGCCACAGACTTTCCTTTATCACCACGTGAAGCATCACCTCCACCTTCACTCCGAGAAGACTCCCCCTCAGCCATAGGCACGACAGAAATGGGAACAATCGTCAAAGCCGACGATTGCTGCTCACTTCCACTCGGTCTGGCTTAAGGATCCTTGTCCTGGTCATCACTCTTAGTTAGATCAACTAAGTGCAAGCCTCTTCACAGCTAGGCTTAGGTGGTTGCTTCTCCAACAATTCATTCAATCTCTCCCCCTGAGCAGCAAGCGTTTTGTCCATATCACAGACCAATTTAACCATAGCATCATGCTCCTTACGCTGCTTTTCATCAGCCGCCCGTTGTTTCTTGAAAGCATCTACTTCATCAATCAGCGAGTTTATCTAGCCCAGTTGCTTGTCAGATTCTTCACGTGATTTCCGTACCATTTTAAGTAATCCAGCGACTTGAGTCTCTAGAGTAGTGATCCTGGCATCTTTAGGATTAGGACCCCTAGACGACGATGCTTCGGCTTGATGAGTTGGGAAGGTGAAGATTTCATCAAAATCAAATCCATGAGTAAAATCAAGCTCAGGAAATGGTTCACTGATGTGTTAGAGAGTGGTTGTGGGGATTGAGGTAGGGAGTGTGGTTGTTTGGATGGTGGTTAGGGTGATGGTGACAGACTCGGTCAGAATTGGAGTCATTACCGCCACCTGGACAGATTGTACAGGGAGGGTCACTATCACAGGAACCTCCTCTGTGATAGAAGTTATAGCCATATCAAGTGTTACATGTGGCCTCATCCTCTGTCTCGTGTAAAGCTGTTGTGAAGGTGAAGTAGAAGTTGAATCAGTACTCGCAGCCGTCACAGTTACATGCCTCTGAGCACTGACTTCTACCTCATGAAGGATAGCTTGGTGTTGCCTATCCCCCCGACGTTTGTTTATACTTTCTCTTCTGCGTCTCTGTATAGCAGCATCTGAATCAGAATCGGGCCCGTACTCACTGATAGTACTCTGTTGTCTTTTTCTCTTAGAAGACGACTCAGGAAGGGTCACATGTGTCTGTCTCCTTGGGTGTGATGGTGATGGTGCATCATCAGAATCGGATGAATCAGACTCGGTCGCCTCGGAGTCGGATTCTTCAGCACCACCACTTCCTGCTTCTTCATCTCCTCCTTCTTCAGAAACTTCATCCTCACTTTCAACTTCCTCCTCTTCTTGTTGTTCATCATTGTGTTCACTGAGTTCAGGCTCAGACTCTGCACTAAACCATCTCCAATCTGCAGGCGCCACATAAGCTTCATTGATCAGGTGGCCAAAGAGTGGAGTATGCACAGGGGTAGGTTCTACACTACCTGGCGTTAGAAATTGTGAGAAAACTCTCTTGGTCACCCGCTTTACTTGCAGTCTCTCCCCAATAGCAGGGAGATTAGGCAACGCATCATTTATCAAGATTTGCACAAATCTGTGGTATAACAAGAACCTAAACCTCTATGCTGTATTGATCTGATCAATTAGTGCTTTGTAGATGTAGCAGGAGAAGTTGTAGCCCTTGTTGAGAGACAGCCCAACCATAGCAGCTGCTAGATCATGACCCATGGCATCCTTCCCCGCCTTCCTGGAAGACATGCACACGATCATAATGTGGGCAAAGTACCTCCACTAATCTAGCACCCACATCTTCTTGTAAGATGAATAATGCCGCACACCGACGTATCCCATACGTTGTCTCTAACACCCATCCACAAAGCAATCAGGATATGAGATTGGGTCGGTTGCAAGATCTCGGAACTGTAAGACCCGCCTGATTGTGTCCACAGAAATGGCAATATCATGACCTGCCACAGTAGCCTGAATGACATTGGGGGTTACTGTGCAGTCATGTTCTGCTGTATCCCAGAACTGCTCCAAGTGCGGTCTTGATACGACAGGGTCTGCTGAAATAACATAGCTTATCCTTGAGCGGTTCAAGAAATCAATGATCTCCCGGTGCTCAAATGTAGCACCCTTCCATTCCGGTTGTGTAAGTGCCAGCAGATTGAATTCGCTTGTAAACACATGAGCCATCACTGCAAAAACAAACAGTAAACACAATAAGAACAAGAAGACTCAATGGAATTGAATACACATGACCAAGTATAGTACATTCACAAAGAACTGAAAATCCAGACTTAGAAAATTTTCAAGAATTCCCTTCCTGCGTACTTTGTATGTACGCAGAGTTTAGGTCTTGCGTACTTAGCAAGTACGCATGACTTATGTCTTGTGTACTCGTTAAGTACGCACGACTTAACACTTGGGCACATTTTTGAAAATCCAAAATCGGAAACTTGTGAGTTTTGATGGTAATGTTGGTTGCCACTATGTCAAAAAACATGTTTAAGACCAATGGAACCTATTTTAACACCAAAATTGTACTAAAACCCGGTCATTTTCACCTAAAGTTCGACCCACGCGAACCCACGGTCAAATAGTGAGTCAAAATCAAGGAGTGTTATGGACGATTAAGTGATGATCAATCTTCGATTGTTGATTCTAAATATGTTTTAGGTCATAATGTATTACAAAAACAACCAAAAATCATTCAAAATCAAGATTGAAAACCCTAGTTTTTTTCAACGTCACAAATCGGTCCATAACTCAAGATTTAACGGATGAAATGGTCCTAGATTATCACCAAATGTTAGTTAGATGATGTTGAAACTAGAATCGGGACGAAAAACCGTTTAGGAACACACGAAATTTTGAGCGAAAAAGTGATCAGGGTATACAACAGTGTCAAAGAAGTTTGAATGAGATAAACTGAGAAAAGTTCTAAGTCCTGTATATATACCCAACACATCTGGGTCTTGGGTACTTAACAAGTGCGCAAGGCTTAACTCTTGCGTACTTGACAAGTACGCATGACTTAAGTCTTGCGTACTTACAAGTACGCAAGGTTCAATTCATGCGCACTTGTTAAGTACGCAGAAACCCTTGTGTTTCACAAATTTCAACTCAAATTATGAAGAAGTCAAAGTCAAATAACGAACCGGATAGTCACATTCAATCAAGAGCATCCAAAGTCAATTCAAGAAGGTTAAACACAAATATTTTTGGTTTTTTTTCTGATTAGAGTGAACTATACGTAAACTTTAAAATCTTTTTGAGCTTTTCTGAATAAAGATATACACGTATACACACACACACTATTTTTTTCAAAGACACGATCAGAGGATCATATCAGGCTAAACTATACCAATAATGATACAAGATAAACATCAAAGAATATGGGATCATGTCATGGATTACTAGTTATTCATACGTAATAAGCACATAAACAAGTAATTCAAGTTGGCAATATTATAAGATGTGAAATCGTAAGCATCTTAGTATCACGTTCGTGTGTGTTAAGGTAATAGTTATAAGTTTACAATGTGTGCCCCACAGTTATGCTATGAATTTACTTTGCACTAATCTCAAGGCATCTAAGATTTTTCCAATGATTTTCTAAATTTCCAGAATGAGGCTACATCAATTACCACAAGAAAAAAAAAACAGAATCCATAAGGATTATCAGGAATCATAAGATTCAGAATCGAGTGATTCATTTATCTTGGTTTCATGTGATTTCTTTAGTAAATATCGGTATGATGATTCAGGATAACGAATATGGTGTTTGAGGATTTAGGTAAGGGGATCCAAATTTTATCTGGATTTGATTTCAATGAATCAGGAATGATTCAAGGGTGAATATATGCTCAACGGTTGATGTCAAGACATATCTTGATTCAATCTCTCATTGCATACTTGTGAGTATGGGTAGTGAGATGAACCGCATTAATTGTTCTAACGACCTAACCCGAAACTGGTCTCAGAAGAAAATAATTGCCAAAATCTAATTTCCTATATCTGATAGTGATCTTTTGCATTCTTTTACGCACACACACTAGCAAACATGGGTTCAAATCACAGTTGTAGTAATGATTTAATTTCCACACTACTAATGATTCAAAGACGCTTACAGCCTACTGACAATTTAAATTACTTGTAAATAAGTAGATTAAAAACACAACAATTTAAACAATCAAGTAAGCATGACGCAATCATTTCCCATATGTGCAATCTAAAATGTTTAGATCATTTCTGATGTACTATCATTTCCTCTTTTCTCAAAAAAACTTTGAAATTTTTCTGGTTTTCTATTTTGTTTGGATTTTTGTAAAATATATGAAAATTAAAAGAACTATACATAAAACATTTAAAAGAAATAAAAATTTAACTTCCATGAATTGAACTGATTTAAGAAAAAACAAGTTTTCACTCCGGATTGAACATTCCTATCATATTGACAAGATGTTCAAAACGTGTCCGATCAAACGCCTTAGTGAAAAGGTCAGCAAAGTTGTCATCCGTGTGAACCTTTACAAGTTCAATGAGATGCTTTTCAGCATAATCACGGATGAAATGATGGCGAATTTCAATATGTTTAGTTTTGGAATGTTTCACCGGGTTGTTTGTGATGGACATGGTGGCTTTGTTGTCAATGAACAATGGAGTTCCAGTGAAGTTTAAACCATAGTCTCTCAACTGTTGCTGAATCCACAATATCTGAGAACAACCGCTCGCTGCAGCAATGTACTCTGCTTCACATGTTGAGACTGAAACCGTTAACTGCTTCATGCACTTCCAGGAAACCAGTCTGTCTCCCAAGAATTTACATCCGCCTGCAGTTGATTTTCTATCAAGGTTACAACCGTCATAGTCTAAATCAGTATAGGCTTTGAGGTCAAATGACTGCTGCTTTGAGTACCAAAGACCCAAACGGGGTTTCCCTTTCAAGTATCTGAATATCCTCTTGACAGCTATAATATAAGACTCCTTCGGTTGTGACTAAAACCTTGAGCACAAGCATACAACAAACATTATGTCGGGCCTTGAAGCTGTGAGATACATGAGAGAACCGATCATCCCACGATACAATTTACAATCCACATCCTTTCCATCTTTGTCTGGATACAAACCGTGATTGACAGGGATAGGTGCGCCATAAGTACTGCTATCATTCATCTTGTATTTTGACAAGATGTCCTGCACATACTTAGTTTGATGTAGATAGATGTCATCCTCTCTTTGACTGACTTGCAGACCCAGGAAGAAAGACAATTCACCCATGTTGCTCATCTCAAACTTGGACTTCATCACCTGTTTGAATTCCCTACACATCTCTTCATTTGTAGACCCAAAGATAATGTCGTCGACATACACTTGTACGAGTAGAATATCACCTCCTGCTTTCCTAATGAAGAGGGTCGAGTCAATCTGTCCACGATCGAAACCATTGGACAGTAGATGTTTTGATAACGTCTCATACCATGCCCGAGGTGCTTGATGAAGACCATAAAGTGCTTTGTCGAGCTTATACACTTTATTGATATTATGAGGATCTTCAAAGCCAGAAGGTTGAGTGACATAGACCTCTTCATGAACTTTTCCATATAGGAAAGCACTCTTCACATCAAGTTGCTAGACCTTGAAGCCGACATTGGAGGCATAAGCCAAAAACAATCAAATGGCCTTAAGTCTAGCAACTGGGGCATATACTTTAGGGTAATCCAGGCCCTCTTGTTGATAAAATCCTTGAACAACCAACCTTGCTTTATTCTTCACTACGACATGACGATCATCCGTTTTGCACTTGAACACCCAACTGGTTCCAATTGGTTGTACGTCTCTTGGAAAGTCAACTAAATCCCACACATGCAACTTTTGGAATTGAGACAGTTCATTTTGCATTGCCTCAATCCAGCTGTTGTCAGTGAGAGCCTCTTTCACGTTCTTCGGCTCCAATAGGGACACGAATGCAGTATGCAAACATGTTTCCATGATACCAGTGTCAAGTATCTCAGTGTACAAACTAGTGTTCTCAACAGTGGTTATATGACGAGTCTGAACACCGGCATGTGGATCACCAAAGATGTTGTCAATTGGATGATTCTTATGCACTCTCGTCTCTAGTATATGCGGTTCCTGGAGATTTATGTCTATATTCGTGCTCAACTCCCCCATATCCTGTGTTCTAGAAGAAGACGATTCAATGTTGATTGGATCAGCTGGAGCTTCATTTCCTACACGAGTGTTAGGATCAGTTGGAGTGTCATCTCCATGAACATGGACAACTTCAACGTCCTCACTATCATGAGTTCCTGATGCAGATGCAACATTGGAATCATAAGTTATAATAGGTACGGTGGCACGGTTTGAGAAGTTGGAGTCATCGCCACCATTAAAGAAATCATACACATTTGTGGCATCATCGGTAGATAAATCAGGAAGGTTGAAAGACTTGAATATCGCATCATAATCAAAACCTCAAGCTTTGGTTCTGTTAGAATGCTGTGTTTGCTGCAATCCACTTCGAACCATTCCTCGACAGTACGAGTTCCTATATTGTACACTCTCTTGCATGGTGAATTGGAAACATATCCTAAGAAGATGCCTTCCACTGCTTTTGCATGAAATTTAGATTTTCGATCCTTTTATTGTAGCAATAAGGAACAAGGACTACCAAAAGGAACTAGGTAGTCAAGATTAGGAGGTCGATTATTGATCAACTCATAACAAGTCTTGTTATGCCTTTTAACAACCAGAACTCTGTTCAAGACGTGACAAGCTGTGTTGACTGCTTCTGCCCAGAAAGTTACAGGAAGCTTTGCATCTGACAGCATTGTCTTTGCAGTCTCGATCAAGGTTCTGTTCTTCCTTTCTGCAACTCCATTCCGCTGAGGTGTGTACGGGGCACTAAATTCGTGACGAATGCCCTTCTTAAGACAGAAAAACTCCATCAAATTATTCTTGAACTCAGTTCCGTTATCACTCCTTATTCTTTTAACCTTCAACTTGCAAAGGGATTCCAAGCTTAGGATAAGGTATTGAAGAATGTCAGCAGTCTCATCCTTTGTACCTAAAAAATGCACCCAAGAAAAACGTGAGAAATCATCAGTTACAACTAGACAGTATGACTTACCTCCAATACTCCTGGTACTTATGAGCCCAAACAGATCCATATGTAATAACTCCAAAGGGGTATCGATGGAGTTTTGGAGCTTGGGCTTGTGAGACTTCCGTTGCTGTTTGCCCTTTTTACAAGGCATACAGTCATCTGCAATGGCAAATCTCATCTTAGGAATACCGGTTACCAAACTGTTTCGGACAAGATGATTCATTTTTCGATAAGAAATATGTCTGAGTTTCCTATGCCACAAGATTGAGTCGATCTTTGTCACTTTGGTAAGCAAACAAGTAGCAACTGATGAGGTGGTTGTCGCCACCCTCATATCGATCTGATAAGTGTCATTTGTCCTTGGTGCTCGCATCAGAATCCAGTCTTCAGGAACTTCAAAACCAGGTTTGAGAATAATGCATTCTGTCTTGTCAAACATAACTGAGTACTCCTTGTCACACATCTGGGAGACACTCAACAGGTTATGCTTCAGCTGCTCGCAGTAGTTCATGTTGTCGAAGCTAACACAATCATTCGAAACCACGCCTTGACACGTGATACTACCGTCTTTCTCTCCTACAAAGGCCACATAGCCGCCTCTGAATGGTTTGACATCTTGAAGCAGAGCCATGTTGCCTGTCATGTGCCGAGAGCATCAACTATCTACATACCAACGATTAGAGATAGTATCCTTCGGATGTCCCTTCACGAGTCACAAATAGATTAGTTAGATTTTGAGACCTAAGCCATAGTGGTCTTGGGTCATCCGTCTTTCTCAAAATAAACTACCTCTATTAACTCACAGTCGTGACTGTAAAAAATGGATGAATCTTTTGAAGACTTGGGATCAGGAGATTGAGAACTTTTGGATTTCTTGTTCCAGGACCTCTTCTTTTTCTTAACTGGAACAGTAGGCTTACATTCAACAGCAGCAGGTGAACTAGTGAAAGCTTCACCAGGTTGAAATCCAGCCAGTTGTTCCAGCTTTCTCAATCTCTTGTTCTTTCTTCTCCTCTGTGGTTTGGAGAGTTTTATCACAGGTTTCTCACCAATTGGTGCACTACCAGAGGTAGATGCACAAGGTTTAGCCGGAAGCTTTTCCCTTTTTGGAACATTTAGTTTAGCCTTAGATGTAGTCTTTGGCTTCACCAACGGTTTCACTAGTGGTTTCACCTCATTCTTCTTTGGACTTTTAGGTTGTTTCACTGGTGGTGACTTGGGGATAACAACTGGTTGTAAAACAACTGGTCGTTTCCCTTGGTTCTTATTCGGGCAGTTCATAATGATGTGACCGACCGTACCACAGTGAAAACCGGTTCTCCTATCTTTGTAAGTCCTCCTGTAAGGCTCATTTGATTTGAAGTTTGATGACTCAGCATGATGAACATGAGAAGTTGTTTGGTGAACAGTAGTTTGACCCGATGGTGATTGGTTTTAAGTAATATAATACTTTTGCATGTTTTCTTGGTAGCCAAGCCCGTAATGAGCAGAAAAGGCTTCTTTTTTAACTTGATTAATGTTTTTATATCCCCCATAAAGCATCATTTTTAATTTTTCATTCGATTTAATGATATCGGGTTTAGTCAAAATACAATTATCACGATCAATAACAGTGTTTTTCTTCACTTTCTGTTCACCGAGCAACTCCTCGGAGACTACACCTTTAGGGCAGGTGTTCTCAGACCCGTCATCAGAAGCAGTAAAGAACTCTTCATCAGATGCAGAGTCAGCCTTACTTGTGAAATCATCCTTGTTAGAGGAATCATCCTGACTCGAGGACTCATCAAGGCAAGACAGATCAATGTCAATTAAGCCGTTGACAAATTATCGCTTACTAGTGGAGGAATGGCATTAGTACCCAACCCTAAGCCATTCACTTGTCTCACTACAGACTCGTAGTGTTCCACCACAAAACGAGCGTTTTCAACTTCTCAATAGTGCCTTTTAACTACAAGATCTCATTTTGTAGCTTGTTGATCTCATTGTTTCTTTTCTACAACCCCTTGTATGCAACATCCAAATGAAACTGTCGATCGCTTATTTTAAGTGAATAATCACGTTTTTCTTTCTTCAACGTTTCAATTGAATCTTTGTATCGTTTTTCGTTTTCTTTGTAGCTTAAAGCTGCAATACGAAGGGGTTCGACTTTGTCTTGAAGCTTAGAATTTTCATCCTTTAAGCTTAGACATTTGGAACAAGAAATGACAGCAAAAGAATTAGAATCTACCTTGGCTGATGAACATGATGCCTCTCCAATAGCCATGAGGGCAACAGCAGTTGTAGACTCTTCTTGGTCAGCCACAGAAAATTCCCATTCCTCTGCTTCCATCATCTCCATGATCTCAGCCATGAGACCAACCTGTGTTTGAGCAATAATGGCATCCTCTAGATGAAACCCCAATCAAAGCTATCGTTATGTTGTGCTACCAAAGCATTGGACGTACCACCTTGACTTTGATTGTGGTTGTTGGAGTAGTTGTACCCTTGACCGTTTCCTTGGCTAGGTCTGGTGAAACCCGAAGCCGGTGCTTTGTCCTTTTGACATTCATGAGCAAAGTGTCCAAAATTCTGACACTTATAGCACTTGGCTTTGGATTTATCAAAACCAACCTTGGCATTTGAATGTCCACCAATAAATTTCCTACCAATTCTATTCAGGAAACGCTTTGCTCTTCTCAAGATCATGGCCATATTCCATTGAATATCCATGTCCCCCATATCATCCGGATCCACCTGATTGAAGTCTTCTTCTATGGTTTCAGGATCCGTGAGCTTACCGCCAATGAAGTTCTCATAGGCAAGCATGCATGAAGAGAATAAAGCTACATGATCCTCAGCTATCTTGGCTATTGCTGATTGGTTAGCTGAAGATGTGGGAGAAGGATTTCTTGAGGAATTCTGGTGGTGAGATCCAGATCCTGATCCAGATGCTGCATAGCAGGCATGACCACCGCAGACATTTGAGTTATCCTCCTCATGAGAGTTCCCTGAGAAAAGGGCAATTCTGGAACCCAATGACTTGGCTGTGGAAGACGTCCCATAATACATAGAGGGGTCTTGTATTTGAGGTATCCCTGAGCTCTCCTTTCTTTTTAGGTTCATATCATGTGCTTGAACCTTTCCGATTGCTTCATCAATCGTCATCTCATAAAATTTTGAGTTCTCTCTCATCAAGGTAGTGTACATCTCAAATTTTGGTGGTAGGGCATCCAGAAACTTCTCAACTAACTCCTCATTTGGATAGATCAGGTCATAAGCTTTCAGCTCAGTTTGTAGATGATAGAATCTAGAGATAAGCTCATCCATAGATTCATTCTCCAGATATCTAAAGCACTCATACTGCTTCCTAAGAAGATCCCTCTTACTCTTCTTGATGTCACTGTTTCCCTTGAATCTTTTCTGCAAAGCCTTCCAGAGATCCTTGGAGTTATCATATCCTCTAAAGCTGTGGAATAACTCTCTTGTCAAGGCCATAGTAATAGATCTGTGTGCCTTCTTCTCTCTATCATAAACTTTCTTTTCTTCTTCATCAAGTTTGGAGATAGGCTTGGGAACTTCCTCATCAAGATATAATATGTGGGATGCTTATAACCCTTTAGAATGGGTATCCAAAGTGAAGAATCGGTGTATGAGATATAATGCTCAAAGCGTGCTTTCCAGTTTGAGTAATCATTTACGTTAAGCAGCTTTGGTGGTTTCTGTGGGGTTCCAATCTCGTTGTCATAATTCAGAAGGTTACCGAGGTTCTGAAGATTTGCCATGGTGATACATTTAGTCAAATTTCAGAAAAGTCAAAGCAACTTGCGCACTTGAAACTGGCCTTGCACACTTAAGGAATTGGTCTTGCGCGCTTAGGATTTTCTCTTGCGTACTTAACAAGTACTCAGGAGTAAAGACAAGTACGTAGGAGATAGCTTAAGTACGCAGAAAATATGGTCTTGTGTACTTGGTAAGTACGCAGCAAGACTGTACT
Organism: Smallanthus sonchifolius; assembly: GCA_023525975.1. Taxonomy (NCBI): domain Eukaryota; kingdom Viridiplantae; phylum Streptophyta; class Magnoliopsida; order Asterales; family Asteraceae; genus Smallanthus; species Smallanthus sonchifolius. The sequence continues at coordinate 36,437,970 of CM042045.1, forward strand.
TGTTGCCAAATATGGTAAGTACACAGATCACTTTTTCACCAACTCTCACCAACTTTTTTCGGTCACTGGAAACTCACCGGAATCTTCAAAAATTGAAGATATGACCAACTAATTCAAGCTAAAGGGTTAGAAACTTGTTTCTAACCAACCTTTGATGCTCAAAACACTCAAATACACAACAAAAGGTCGGTTTTTGAGTGATTTTTGCTTCTAAAATAGTGCTCAAGAGCTACCCCTATTTTATCATAAAAATCAACAAAAACACACACTTTTGCTTGCAAAATCTCTGTAGATTGTGTAGAAGTTGCTCCTAACACACTCACAACACTCGAAATCAAGAGCAAAGCTCTGATACCACTTGTAGGTCCCCGGGTGCCTCGGATCGTTACGTGTGGGTGTGTGACTAGTCGGACCGGGTGCGGAATACCCGTGACAAGGTGGAGAAACAAGCAACACAACGTAAACCGACAGCGAAATCACTTTCAAACTTCGTCTATTATAAAACTTGAAGGTTACAGAAATGTTACAAAATGAGTGCGTATGACTGCGTACATAACTTCTGTTAACCTAGCCTATTTATACTAGACCTGGGCTCTGCGCACTTAGCAAGTGCGCAAGGAAAATTGCTCATGCGTACTTAGCAAGTACGCAGAGAGTTCTTGCGTACTTGCTAAGTACGTAGGAGATAATTCCTGCGCACATGCTAAGTGCGCAAAACACTTAGAGAATTTAGACACCGAGTAATACAATAGTAAATACAACTCGATAACTAATACATACAGACACTAAGATACAAAGACTAATACATACAAGACAAGTACAAAAGCTAAGACAATATCCAGAGTGTTTGTCACACAAAAGTGCTTCAACACAATTTTTGGTATTTCAAAGTTAACCGATGGTTATAACATCATTGTTGAACTAAACAACAACTTAGAGTAAACTACAGTTTTCGTCCCTGAGGTTTGTTGCTATTAATAGGTTCAGTTCCTTCTTAACAGTATGGGTCCCTGATGTTATATTTTTTAACAGTTTCCATCCCTAGCCCTAACGTCTGTCCAAAGTACGGTTAGTTTCCCCCCACGTGCCCCTCACGTGAGGGGTATTTTCATCATTTCGCCTCGATAGTGTATTTTTTAGCTTCTAAGAGCTTAAATATCTTGATTGTGTATCGAAGTTTAATTGAATAATTAATTCAGGATATCTTGTGGGTTCTCATCTTAGGGTTGTTAGTAAGGTCGAAACTGTCAACATAGGGTGATAGGTAACTTTATAAACAAGAATTTATAGGTTTTTAAAATTATTGGCACACCGCTTTCTTTTTATGAAAATAAATTCAAAAGTTGGTGGCCCGCATTCCATCATCCGCATCATTCATGAGCTTAATTAATTAAATTGAAAGCTTGAGTTTCGCCTATGTGTTACCCTCTGGGATAGTGACTTGGATGATACACCGATGGGCGGGACTTAAGTGATCAATATTGGATGACTAAGTTAGGTTTATGTGTTACCCTTTGGAATGGCGACTTGAAGGATACACCTCTATTCCGAAGCTTATGTAATTCATGACTTAAGAAACTGCAGCCTACGTGTCATATGTCGAGTTCCAGCTTGATTGAAACATCACTGTGTTAGGTTTATTCATATAACATTAATAAAAGCTCATATCATTCATGCATCGATCCAATATCCATCTTAATTTTTTAAACTTATAAATTAGTGTTTATAGTGGTGGGAAATCTATATGGTTTAATCCGAACCTAAACATAACCTTGAGATGGGATTAGGCTGAGTCATAGCATTCTGAGTGTGAGACTCATAGATAGATTGCTGCTTGATAATGTATAATTTTATAGATCACATAATTGGGGGCTTGAGAGTCGGTGGCTGGGTTTAATTGGACAGAAATACCGATTGTTACAGTTAGCGTGTTATGAAAATCTGTGCTGTGAAAAATGAAAGTATAAAAGCAAGTTTTCCGATTATGATTCCATTGCATTATTCTTTTTCGGGATGAAAAAGGTCAAGTGTGGGGATGTAATGTAAGGTCAAATATCTTGTGTATAAATGTAGGTTTTATGTATTTTAATAATTTAATTGTGTTTATTGAGTCAGTTTTATGTGTATCTTGGAGTTTGGTGTGATACAGGGTAATTGTGCTAAAGAGCGAGATCTTACGAGATATATATAAGAAGGAACAAGGCCTGGGAAGTCAAAGAAAATCAAAGTCAAAGCTAAAAGTCAAAATCTTAGATTTTAAGGTGTTCGCGGTACGCGAAGACCTGGGAGAAATTGTTCACGGTATGCGAGAAACCAGAAAAAGTGCCCCGACTACTTTGTCCTTCGCGCCACGCGAAGGACTGGCCAGAAGTTTTCGTGACACACGAAGAGAAGGATTACGACAATTTTAAACCTAATTGAAATTATGAACCTATTATGATCCTATTCTCGAATTACCTTCTTCCTTACCGTCCCAGAGATTCCCTAAGGCGATTCCAGAGTTTCCTAAGCCAATTGTTCTTAGTTTTTTATGCTTGTAAGTTTAAAGTTTGAATCTTTAATGTTTGCTACAATCATGAGCGGCTAAGATCTTCGTGATCCCTCCGGGTGAACGATTTATGCATGTATGCATATGATTTTAGTTGATGATCAGTTTGGATTGAAGTTTTGTGAACCTATTAAGTTCTTTGAATTCAATTGTATGTTTGATTTATGAACAATTGCATGTTTTCGATTTATCGCATCTATCATCGTTTCTTGGTTTTCTTGCACCGGGAATAATCTGATTTTGTGATTGAATTGACTATTGTGTGATTGGGTTAAACAGTTAAACAAGGTTATGTCTATGTAATCTCTGATCTAATTTGAAACTGAAATTGTGTGTGTTTTGCTAAATCTGAAACCTGGAGTGGTCATTCTTCTCCAATTGTTTTTACATCTTAAATTAAGTTGCTTTTCATAATTCCAAGTGTTTTAAATAATAAAGTTTTAATCTTTAGTGATAATTGAATCAGTTTAATCTAAAAAGCATTCTCCACGAGTTCCCTGTGGATTCGACCACCCTATTTCCCATACTACAGTCTAAGTAGCTAAGAAGTAGTTTTTATTATTGTTTTTTATTAGCCTTCGACACGCGATCATCGACCCAGGTGGTTCGCGCGCCACATTCACATGCGCACACACACGGCGCGGATTCGAGGACCCCCTGGTGGTTTTTCCCTTTTGCAATTATTATTATTTTTCTATTATTTTTTTTCATTTCCTTATTATTTAACTGAAAATACAATTATAGTTTTTTGAAATACTAAATTAACTTAATTAATCACCTATTATTTTTATAAAAAAAATTACAATTTTAGTCTTTAAATTATCTAAATCTTTATAGTAAATTTTGAGAATATTTTGTTTTCTCTTATAACTTGTAAAATAAAAATTTTTACATAACTTAATGCTTAATTTAAATAGTATTTAGTTATAAAAATATAAATAGTAAATGTAAATTTAAATCTTAATTTTAAGTATTATAAAAAAATATTACTTAATGTAGTGAATTAAATAATCTCATTGCATTAAATAATGGTAATTGTTAAGTGTTGGACTTTAGTTGTATGACTAAATGGTAAATGATCACATTTTATGCATTGATAAAGTGTATCTTATGCACAACCATTTGTGTTGGGTGTCTTAAAATTTTAGTAAATTACAACCATGTCCTTCTAATATCTATTATATAGTAGTATAGATATAGATATAGATACATCATTTATATATTCTAAATAATATAAATAATACAAATTAACCCTTATAATTTTATCTAATTATTATTTCTCAAATAATAATAATAAATAACAATATATATAAATTATTTCCTGAATAATTAATGTCACAATTATCTTTCACGTAAGTGTTCATTACGACCCCCGTGAGAGCTAAATCAAGTACGGTCTGGCTGAAAACCTTAAAAACTTAGCGCTCTTAGGAGGCAATTTAAGGTATTATTTTTTGTCTAGTTAAATGAACGTTGTGGGTGTGTTCTCTAGAAACCCTCACGATACTCAACTCGTCCACTCGGGCTATCGAGGGGTTTAAAAGGCTTGTTGCATATGCTAAATGCAACCGTGATTCTTACGAAAGTGAGTTTAGGAGTTTGATTTACGCACACGAGGACCTTGATAACGCGGACATAATCAGGTCATGTGCTCTTTCTTAGTTAGTTTTATTTTATTTGGTTTGTTTTTTTTTTAATTATTTATTTTGGGTGCTTTAGTTTTAGTTGTTTGTATATCACTCGTGGGTAGTTGAGGCTTGCATGATGAATTTGGGTAGGATGATGTGCGTTTGAGTTGTGAGTAATTGAGAAAGATTCCTCATCCTTAAAAGTATAAGCTTAATTTACATCATACATTGGGGACAATGTATCCCAAGTGAGGGGATGGAGAACTTCAAGAAAATTGTCACAATTATATGGAAAATGATAGGTATAATTGGGAACTGCTTAAATGAAAAATAATAATAATAATAATAATAATAAGTGCGTCTAATTTGTAACGTTTTGGTAGGCCCAACCGACTTAAGAGCTTAAATATTATGATAGTGTATCTAGGTTTAATTGAATATTTAACTCAGAATGTCTTGTGGGTTCTCATCTTAGGGGTGTCGGTAAGGTCAAAACTGTCAATATAGGATGATGGGTACCACTATAAACAAAAATTTATAAGTTTTTAAATTTTTTGGCACGCCGCTTTTTTTATGAGAATAAATTCGAAAGTTGGTGGCGCCCGCATTCCATAATCCACCATTTCATGAGCTTAATTAATTAAATTGAGAGCTTGAGTTTCGCCTACGTGTTACCCTCCGGGATGGTAACCTAGTTGAAACACCCATGGGCTAGACTTTTAAGTAATCAATATATGGATGACTAAGTTAGGCTTATGTGTTACCCTTCGGGATGGAGACTTGGGGGGATACACCATTAAACCGAATCTTATGTACTTCATTGCTAAAAACTGCAGCCGACGTGTCACACGTCGAGTTCCGGCTTGATTGAAACACCACTGGGTTAGGTTTATTCATAAAATATTAACAAAAGCTTGTATCATTCATCCATCGATCCATTATCCATCTTGATTTTTAAAACATATAAATTCGTGTTTATAGTGGTGGGAAATCTATACGGTTTAACCTGGGCCTAAACATGACATTGAGATGAGATTAGGCTGAGTCGTAGCTTTCCGAGTGTGAGATCCATACATAGACTGTGTACTTGGTAATGTATAATACAGTAGGTCACAGAATCGAGGGCTCGATAAGTCGGTGGTTGGGTTTAATCGGACCGAAATACCGATTGTTACAATTAATGCGTAATTATAATTGAGCTGTGAACAAATGAAAGCGTGAAGCAAGTTTCCAATTATGATTCCATTGCATAATTCTTTTTCGGGACGAAAAAGGTTAAGTGTGGGGATGTGATGAATGTGTGAGTGTATGAGAGTTTTTGTGCTTAATTTCATATTCTTAGTTAAATTATCGCATGGAACACATTTACTTTGCATGTGTTTATGATTTATAGGTGTTTGAATGCTAAGTACATGTTTTGGAAGCATTTGGGAGGAAGTAGAAGGAATGGACTTGAAACTATTCAAAGATGAAGGCTGTTCAGGAAGTTCTACAGTGCAAAATTTGACATAAGCATATCCTCAGCTAGAAAATGAGTTACTAGACCCATAATATATCGATTTGGGGTGTTTCGACGAGCTGAGTATGAAAATTAGGTTTTGGCGTAGCCTACGCTGGAAAACAATTTTGGCGTTTGAGTCGACGTTGATCAGGGGAGTCAGCGTAGGAGTTTGGTTTAGGGCGTAGCCTACGCCAGGTCGGCGATGCTTACGCCAAAATGAGGTTTTTTAGGGATTTTGTGATTTTGCCGATATATTCAAGATCAAATCCTAGAGGTCGTCATCATTCATTCTCTGGAGCTTCTTGGACGACTTTTGAGCGATCTTGAGTGTTTGGAAGCTTTCTAACTCGTTAGTTGATGTTTTGTTTGTTCGGATTAAGTTTTAAAGGTACAATATCGTTTATGCGTAGCTAATTCACTCGTGGTTGTTCCCGGGTGTAGGATTGCTTATGTTTTGTGATTTTAATAGGGTTTAAACTTTGTTGCATTAGTTTGTGATTCCGAATTTACAACAATCAGCAACAAACTAATCAACTTTCATAAAGACAAGAATCCTAGCTTGAAAACAAACTAAAACTCCAAGATATTATGCAAAACCACTCTTTTCTTTAATCTTCGTCTTCGCCAGAAGTGTTTGACTTTGTCTCGTACCTTTTCCACTCAACCGATAACCCGAAGTCTTTCATACCCGATCTCCCCTTCATGACACAAGCATATCCTCATTAAACCAGAAACATAAGGATGTTTCTTATTTAACTGACATATAATAAAGGTTCCATCTTCAACTAGTTAACATCAGATAACCAGCTTCATTTCAAACGCACTTGCCCAAGTCTCACACAAACATTCGGTAGTAATCATCGTGAATCCAACAATCTTCAATCTGATTTTTATTCCTGATTAACACCTCCTATTAGTGACAATACGTTATCTATCTGGATTCCTCCTAGGTCCCAAATGAAAAATCAAACCAAAATCGAATCATTTTTGACGATCTTGATCACTTGAACCGTTTTTGCAAAGAAACATAACATCTGAAATTTTTATCTCCCTATTTTCTTTGAAAATACCCAAACACTACTTCATCACGAACAAACCTGAGATCTTAAGTCAATGACAACCCTATGTTCAAATTAGTTCATCATTCATCTCCTAATAAAGAAGTATTCCAGATACTCGTAGCCCACATTTTCAGTTTTGAATACCTAGACAATAAGATTCAGTCAAAAGTCATCATCCAACTCACAAATCTCATCCTTGTTTCACCAAGCCACACATAAAATTTGAATTCTGGTCCTGAAAATAACCAAAATTACAAAATTTTCAAAAATGAACCGAAACAAGCATACAAATGTTCTCTCAAAATTTTGAACAAGAAAACTTTTTCCAACAAAAAACTCATTCAACAAATGACCCGAAACAAGCATACAAAATGACCCGAAACAAGCATACATATGTTCTCTCAAAATCTTTAAAACACTTTTTTTTTTCTAATCACTTATTTAACAAGTTCGCTTAAAACAGTGTCAGCGAACTTAACAAGTTCGCTTACGAACAAACCCCAGCGAACTAAGTTCGCTCCAGCATCTTCCAGCAAACTAAGTCGCTCCAGCATCTTCCAGCGAACTTAACAAGTTCGCATGTAACCGCCATCAGACAACAAGTTCGCCTGACACGGTTGTTTTAGCTAAAATCATCGAAACTTCTTGTTTTGGCGGTAAAAACTTCATCTCTTCAAGCTCTAACACCTCTGGAATGATCAAACTAATAAAATATCACGAATTTGACAAATTCCACCATAAAAACTCATTCTTTTAACGTCTCGTTGATGAATATGCGGAATTAAACACCAAATCATGAGTAATTGTGAACCGAATATGCGATTAGTCCTTACAGTTCTGAGCCACAGCTCTGATACCAGTTATAAGTCCCTGTGGCATCTCCATATAATCAAGACTCACACGATCAAACACATTAATCGATAATTTGTCTATTAGACAGAGGCATGAGGTGAATCAAACACAAACACGAATCATAGAAGATAGATGAAACATAATCGTTCGTATATAATCGATAACGAAGTCGTCATCACAGATTACAATACCGAAGAGGTGTGCATCTTTACGTTTAAGCTCCAATTGCAATCCCTAGGTGAGCTCTACCTAGGGACTATGACTCACTTCACACAGAGACTCACTCCCTCTCTGTGGATGCTAACTCTAGCATTTCTTACCTGCATATGACAACTTAATGTCCTATTTATAGGCAAGCCTGAGTTTGCAGGGGAACTTAGTAAGTTCGCTTGTTAAGTTCGCCTAAGCATTCCCTTAGGCGAACGTTTAGGCGAACTTAATCTATTCGCTACATATACACTTAGAATTTTTGTTACAGTTACAAATTCTTGCTCTAACAGTTTTCAATATAATCAAGTACTAATGATATCTAGAGCCTTTCAAATAAGTGTTTTAAAGAGTTTATAATATAATTTCCAGTCATTTTAATTCATTATACACTTAAAATAAGTGTTTTAAAGAGTTTATAATATAAATTTATATTATGCTAAGTTACGTGTATTTTTATCAACCATTAAACGGTAAAAACTGTCTTTTACCAACCCTTTCGAGTTAGTAATATTTGATCTTTAAAAATGGGGTTTAAAACCTTTCGAACATTAGTAAGGGATTTTGATCTAAAGATATTGTGTATTAAGAGTTTAGTCATTTAAAAAGACAATAAGTATATTTAAAGTCTACACGATCTGGAAAGGCCACTTATAAATATAAACGACATTATTAACATATCTTTTAACTTCCACTTCATTATCATCCACTAGCATAAACTTGATTATCTTACAAGTGTTTGACAAGACTTGTAGGTCCGTTTTTTATAGAATCAAGTACTAATGATATCCAGAATCTTTCAGATTCACAAAACATTAATAGATATGGTGATTTGTGGATCAAAGGAAAGAAATACAGATGAAAAATGAAGAACACTTGAAATAAACACCAAATCTTTGATTGAAATAAGGTAGCGTTTGTAACTGTAGAATTGGGAAGAACACTACCTAGGTCGGAATCCTACTTGCAAAGCTAAAACTTCTACCGATTATGGAAACTATGGTGGATCTGGTTTTCTAAGGGTAACAGCTCTAGACAACCTAGTGGATCCCTAATCACTCTCAGAGTGTCACCAACAAGGAAACTCTAGAGATACAATAAACTCACCAGATGGTTGGATTACCTTTCAATCTCTCCAATAATGATAATGTGCCTAACAGACAGATCACCTCTCGGTCTCACTGTCCACAATACATCGAAGATGCACGGGGTAATCTCATATTAACAACTATGACACGGATTAGCAACAATCAATAGAAACCTAAGGCAACTTCCTCTCACACAGTCGACACTCAGAATCCTAATAACGAAGACTAACTGATTATCTCTCACCTTTCGGGTATCAAAATAAGATGAACACTCAATCTAACATATTCTCAATCACAATTCCTATGGATTACTACGCCTAGAAAACCATACAAACAATCACAAACACACATTCTATGATCTAGATACGCTATTCAAACTGAAAGACATTCACAAATAGCATACGGAACTGCAATCAATTACAAACCAGATTCTAAACAGGCATATTCAACATAATTATTAATCCAAGATCTTTACATAATAATTAAATCATCAATCGAATCTTGTAAGGCCCTAAACCCGGGAGGCCTCACTTGTTGGATTTACTCATTCAAACACAGTTCTTAAACTTGAATATCAAATAACGCAGCGGAAAATACTTCATTAAAACATAACCATTACATTGTTCACATGTGGAAGCGTAACATAGTCTATTACATAAACATAACATAATCTAATCATAACGGGATGCCAGTCTTCGTATCATCCGGGTAACTCATCAAGCCTCCCAGCATCACCTTCCATCATCATAACATGTCTTAACCTGAATGTGCATACTAAAAAGTCAGCTACGCTGGTGAGTTCTAGTTTTAACATAAAATGTTAACTTCAAATAATTGCCAAAAACATAACTTCATACTTCATTTAATAAAAGCGTACGTAAAATAATGCAATAAAAAAACATAACACATCAGAAACATAAGTCAACGAACATATCGAATCTGCGACTTCTCGTAACCGTCAAATCCAAACGTCACATACAAGTGGAATAACCTAAAGATCACCACCACAAGGCCCATCAACACTGTACTGTCTTTCGGGTGAAGAACTCCTAGGGCCCGATACATTGGTTATTCAACACCAAACTTCAAGCACGGCATCACAAGGATGACACGTACCAAACTTCAAGCACTACACCCCGTAAGGCGCAAGTACCAAACTTCAAGCACTGCACCCCGTAAGGCGCAAGTACCAAACTTCAAGCACGACTACCCCGTAAGGTAAATCGTACCAAACTTCAAGGATCACGATAATCTCCTTGGTGACCGTCATCACCCCAGTTGTATAACAGTTGGCCAGCCACAAAGGCCCCTAAAAGGTAAAGGCCCATAATATACTTCCCATACCCATAACCTTCATTCCCTAAGGAATATTGGCAGATTCGTTCGTTTGTGACTTTCGTAAACATTCACTTCTTTTACTTCAAAACTTCAGTTAAAGCATTCGTACGTTTTATTAAAAATCATTCATAAACTTCTTTTGGCAAAATATTTCATAAACACTTCTTCCATAACCTTTCCTTCCATAACATCGTTCATAAACATCATTTTATAAAACGTCACATACATCATTCATAAACATCATTTCATAAAATAGTCACATCGTTACGTATGCACACCAGCCCAAAACATTTATTTAAAACACTTAAAGAAGGGCTTCTAGAACTCACCTGATAAGCTAATATGGGTTGTCCTAAACAAAGGTCTAACAACGTCACTTCCGATCTGAATTGCTTAGTTAAATACACATCAGACCTAATCCCGACTCTAACGGTTTAACCTTCTAAACATACTGACTTCACCTAAACAGCCTGATGCCTGCGCACTTAGCAAGTGCGCAGGGCCTTGCTCTTGCGTACTTAATAAGTGCGCATACTTGCTTCATGCGTACTTGATAAGTACGCAGGACCTTCTTCATGCATACTTGATAAGTATGCAGGATCCTCTTCATGCGTACTTGCTAAATACGCAGGATCCTCTTCATGCGTACTTGATAAGTACGCAGGATTTGCTTCACCGTAAAAACCCTAACTTTCGCATCCGGGTCTGATCATGTCAAGATCCCAAACTTGTTTACATTCAAAACGTTTGCTTATCATTAAGGAACTCAAATCTATGTTTTTCTTCCAGTTTCATCCGTAAAAACGTTACATTTTCATCCAAAACCCGAAAAACCCAAAAACAAACAAAAACTCAGATTTAGGCCAGATCGTTACCTGAATCGAGTTTCTGATCCGGAGGTTCTTCTCACGAGCTCTGGAGCAACACACTTCTCAAATCTCGGGTCGATCCAATAACTTTCTCTATCTACGGTTTCTCTCTCTAGAAGATGCAAATGAGAGAAATGGGTGGTGACCTTGGCTATTTATAGGGGAGGCTCCTTTTCCAGCCCGCCGGCCTATCCGGCCCGACCCGACATGCCTCGTTCGTTTATTCCGTTATTTTAACTGTCGTTTTATTTTTTGGATGTTACAAGTCTACCCCCCTTACAATAGGTTTCGTCCCCGAAACCTATCATAAATCAAATAGTTGAGGGTACGACTCCCTCATTTCCGTATCCGCTTCCCAACTGGCCTCCGATCCCCTTCGATGCTTCCATTGGACTTTAACCAATTGAATAATCTTATTACTCAAACGCTTCTCCTTTCTGTCTAAGATGGCCACGGGTTCTTCGATGTAGTTAAGGCTGTTGTCGACCTCGATGTCAGTAAGTGGTACGTGAGCCGATTCATCCGCCAAATACTTTCCCAAGTGTGATACATGGAAGGTAGGATGAATCCCACTTAACTCATCAGGCAACTATAACCGATAAGCGACTTCGCCAACCCATGCCATTATCCTGAATGGTCTGACAAACCTCGGACTTAACTTTCCTCTCTTCCTGAATCGTATGATTCCCTTACAGGGTGACACTTTCAACATTACTCTGTCCCCAACATCAAACTTAATAGGCCTTCGTCGTTTATCCGCATAGGACTTCTGACGATCTTGTGCGGCCTTCATTCGTGCTTTGATTTGATCAAACATTTCCGACGTTTCTCTTACGACTTCAAGACTTCCTAATTCCTTCTGTCCAATCTCACCAAAACAAACCGGGGTCCTGCATCTTCTCCCATACAACATTTCGTAAGGCGGCATGCCTATCGTCGTGTGATGACTATTGTTGTAGGAGAATTCGGCTAACGACAGATGACTGTCCCAACTGCCGCCGAAATCGATAATACAAGCACGAAGCATGTCCTCCAATGTCTGAATGGTCCTTTCGGACTGACCATTCGTTTGTGGGTGGTATGCCGTGCTAACATTGAGTCTCGTGCCCATCGCCTCGTGAAATCTTTTCTAGAACCTCGATGTGAATCGTGTGTCCCGGTCAGACACGATCGTCAAATGCATCCCATGCCGTGCTACAACTTCATTAATAAATACTTCCGCTAAACTTTATGACGAAACGTCTCGCGAATAGGTAGGAAATGAGCACTCTTCGTTAAACGGTCCACAATTACCCAAATGGTATCATGACCTTTAGCTGTGCGAGGTAGCTTGGTTATGAAGTCCATGGTAATGTGTTCCCACTTCCACTCCGGTATATCAAGTGGTTGAATCTTTCCATACGGTTTCTGGTGTTCGGCCTTTACTTGTGAGCAAGTCAAACACTTGCTTACGTACTTTGTCACTTCATATTTCATTCCAGGCCACCAGTATTCCTTCCTTAGGTCTTGGTACATTTTATTGGTACCAGGATGGATAAAGTACCGAGACTTATGAGCCTCATCCAAGATTTTGGTTCTAAGCTCGCCACCCATAGGTATCCATACCCGTCCAAAACGTGTCAAGGGTGTTATATTCCAACTTGTCCTGTTGGCCAACCATCCTTTCCTTCTTTATGTTTTCTTCTTTAAGTGCCTCATCTTGAGCCTTTTCAATTTCTCTCATCACATCCGATGTTACCACCAACTGGCAAGCTTTCACTCTAATAGGAGTAGGCACATCCTTTCGGCTTAGAGCGTCAGCCACCACGTTTGCCTTTCCAGGATGGTATATTATTTCACAGTCATAGTCTTTCAACAGTTCCAACCATCGCCTCTACCTCATATTAAGTTCCTTTTGTTCGAAGAAGTACTTCAAACTTTTGTGGTCGGAGGAAATAGTAAACTTCACCCCGTAAAGGTAGTGTCTCCAGATTTTCAATGCGAATACGACAGCAGCAAGTTCCAAATCGTGAGTCGGATAACTGACTTCGTGTACCTTCAATTGTCGTGATGCATAGGCGATCACTCTCCCGCGTTGCATCAACACACACCCTAATCCCTGACCCGAAGCGTCTGAGTATACCACCAAGTCTTCATTGCCCTCGGGAAGGGCCAAGACTGGAGCTTGGGTTAGTTTCTCCTTCAATTTCTTAAACGCCTCGTCCTGGGTCGAACCCCATTCGTACTTTACTTCCTTCCGAGTCAACTTTGTCAATGGCGAAGCTATTTTTGAGAAATTCTGGATGAATCTCCGATAGTAGCCTACCAATCCCAAGAAACTGCGAATTTCAGTTGGCGTCTTAGAAATATTCCATTCCCTTACCGTCACTATCTTTGCTGGGTCAACCATAATGCCGTTCGGGTTAATGACGTGACCTAGGAATTGGACTTCCCTAAGCCAGAACGCGCATTTGGAGAACTTAGCATACAACTTTTCCTTCTTCAAAGCTTCCAATACTTCGTTCAAGTGACACGCGTGATCACCCTCATTCTTGGAGTAGATGAGGATATCATCGATGAACACGATTACCGATCGATCCAGCATTGGTCGACAAACTCTATTAATCAAATCCATGAATGCTGCGGGGGCATTCGTCAATCCGAAAGATATTACGCGGAACTCGAAATATCCATAACGCGTGCGAAATGCAGTTTTCGGTATGTCTTCTTCCCTCACCTTCAACTGATGGTACCCGGACCGAAGGTCGATTTTTGAGAACCAATTTGCGCCTTGCAATTGATCAAACAGGCTGTCAATCCTTGGTAAAGGGTACTTGATCTTCACCGTACGTTTATTCAACTCGCGATTATCAATACACATTCTCATCGAACCGTCTTTCTTCTTCACAAACAACACCGGAACACCCCACGGCGAGATGCTCGGTTGGATAAATCCTTTCTCAAGTAATTCGTCTAGTTGTACCACTAACTCTTTCATCTCCACTGGTGCTAGTCGATATGGAGCCTTAGCCACGGGCTGGGCATCTGGTACTAAGTCGATTCGAAATTCGATCTCTCTGTCGAGTGGTATCCCAGGCAAATCCTCTGGAAACACCTCCGGGTACTTGCGTACCACGGGTACATCGTCTAGTTCCTTCACTTCCTTACACTCGTCAATTACGTACACCAGATAAGCCTCGCATCCGCGCCTCAAGTAATCTGTTGCGTTAATCATCGAGATGACGTTTGGCATCGGGGCGTCACGATCTCCAAAAACCTCGACTTTGCTACCATCCGGAGCCTTGATTCGGATTATCTTTCGTTTACATATAATTTGTGCTTTATTGGCAGTTAGCAAATCCATTCCTAACACGACATCGAACCCACCCAAAACCATGACAAACAACCTGACGGGAAATCTATGGCCTTCTATTTTTATCGTGGAATTGTCAACTACATCAGTCACCCTCGCAGTTCTACCCTCAGCGGTTTCTACGTTAAAGGCCCTTTCTAGTTTACTCACAGGGTACTTTACCCTTTTACAAAAAGTCACAGATATAAAACTTTTACTGGCACCTGAATCGAATAACACAGATACAAAAGTGTTGTCAAGGATAAACGTACCTGACGCCACATCGGGGTCCGCTTTGGCCTGTTCCTGCGTCAGCGCATAGGCTCGAGTCTTTGCTCGGGGTCTCTCTTCTTTCTTCTCCGGGCCTTTCCCTTTCCCGGCTTGACCCATCCTGGGCTTGGTGCATTCCCGGCTCATATGACCACTCTCCCCACTGTTGTAGCATTTGAAGCCTTGCGGGCATTCACGGGAGTAGTGTCCGGTTTTACCGAATTTAAAGCACAGGTTTGACCCTAGCCGACATTCACCCGCATGTTTTACCCCACATTTTTCACAGACTGCCGTCTCGCCTACCCTGGCCTGTTTGTCCCGAGCCCCAAACAACTTCCCACCCGATTGCTTAGCGGGAAAACTCAGCTTCTTCTTAGGCTCTTCAATGGCAACGACATTCAGTGCCAGATCATCAAATACCACCGCTCAGTTCTACTACCGAATCATAGGTAGTAGGGGCGTTTGCCTTAACATAGGTGCGGACCTGGTCCGGCAGTCCTTGAATATAGCATGCAATCTTTCTTTCCTCAGTCGTGACAAGATGTGGCACCAGACGTGCCAATTCATTGAATCGGGTTGTGTACTGCCGGTGCGTCATGCTCCCGGCCTTCAAACCCAGAAATTCCCTCTCTACCTTCTCAATCTCGTTCCTTAGGAAGAAATTCTTGATCACCAAGGTTTTCAAGTCAGCCCACATCATTGCATCCACAACCTCGCTCCCTTTTGCTTGACGTACACATTCCCACCAATGGGATGCTTCCTCTCTCAAGGAGTTAGCAGCAAATTTCACAACTTGATCCGTTCGACATTCGCTCAGACGAATGGCAGCTTTCATACGGATTACCCAATCAAAAGTAGTCGTCGCGTCCTTCTTCCCAGTCAAGACCGGCGGGTCACATGGTTTAAAGGACTTATAGTCGCAGCCACGGTTAAACGGTGCATTGATTGCCTCAGTGTTCGGGGTGTCAACCGCCGTGTTAGACCCACCCGTCTCATTAACCTTCTTTAATGCTTCTGCCAACAGTCCTGTCAAGGAAACCTTCATCAACTCAGTGAACTCTCGTGCTATAGCTACTCTCACTTCTGGTTCAAAAGTGAAAGGTTGTTCTTCAACCTGTGTCTGCTCAGTTCCATGCACATTAATCTCCGGTTCAGTGTGAACACTTCCTTCTTCACTATACTCTTGGCGTGCAAGGGTCCTATCGCGCCCACTGTTACTACCACCAGTACGACCACCGATACGGCCCCCACCACGCCTTCCACTCTTTCGTCCCGCCATTTCTTTCTATAAGACAAGGAATCCAATGTCATCACGCTAGTTAACAAATAAAATTCAACAAGCACTGTAAGATGTTAATATACACTGGCCATCTGCAATTAACCATTACATTACCTTTCGATTTTTATTTGACCACCATTGTGATTCCATCAGAACACAAGTCCTTACCTAACCCTTTCTAAGGCATACTATATATGTAAATATATACTACCTTCATACCTGATGTTGTGGCTCGAGTTACCCGTACTGGCATCCGCTTTCGGTCTCATTCACAATTTAAGTTCAGACACTAGGAGTGTCTGAATCTCTCAAACTATTGCTCTGATACCAACTTGTAAGGCCCCAAACCCGGGAGGCCTCACTTGTTGGATTTACTCATTCACACACAGTTCTAAAACTTGAATATCAAATAACGCAGCGGAAAATACTTCATTAAAACATAACCATTACATTGTTCACATGCGGAAGAGTAACATAGTCTATTACATAAACATAACATAATCTAATCATAATGGGATGCCAGTCTTCGTATCATCTGGGTAACTCATCAAGCCGCCCAGCATCACCTTCCATCATCATAACCTGCCTTAACCTGAATGTGCATACTAAAAAGTCAGCTACGCTGGTGAGTTCTAGTTTTAACATAAAATGTTAACTTCAAATAATTGCCAAAAACATAACTTCATACTTCATTTAATAAAAGCGTACGTAAAATAATGCAATAACAAAAACATAACACATCAGAAACATAAGTCAACGAATGTATCAAATCTGCGCCTTCTTGTAACCGTCAAATCCAAACGTCACATACTAGTGGAATAACCTAAAGATCACCACCACTAGGCCCATCAACACCATACTGTCTTTTGGGTGAAGAACTCCTAGGGCCCGATACTTTGGTTATTCAACACCAAACTTCAAGCACGACATCACAAGGATGACACGTACCAAACTTCAAGCACTACACCCCGTAAGGCTCAAGTACCAAACTTCAAGCACTGCACCCCGTAAGGCGCAAGTACCAAACTTCAAGCACGACTACCCCGTAAGGTAAATCGTACCAAACTTCAAGGATCACGATAATCCCCTTGGTGACCGTCATCACCCCAGTTGTACAACAGTTGGCCAGCCACAAAGGCCCATAAAAGGTAGTCCCATAACATACTTCCCATACCCATAACCTTCCTTCCCTAAGGAATATTGGCAGATTCGTTCGTTTGTGACTTTCGTAAACATTCACTTCTTTTACTTAAAAACTTCAGTTAAAGCATTCGTACGTTTTATTAAAAATCATTCATAAACACTTCATAAACTTCTTTTGGCAAAATATTTCATAAACACTTCTTCCATAACCTTTCCTTCCATAACATCGTTCATAAACATCATTTTATAAAACGTCACATACATCATTCATAAACATCGTTTCATAAAATAGTCACTTCGTTACGTATGCACACCAGCCCAAAACATTTATTTAAAACATTTAAAGAAGGGCTTCTAGAACTCACCTGATAAGCTAATCTGGGTTGTCCTAAACAAAGGTCCAACAACGTCACTTCCGATCTGAATTGATTAGTTAAATACACATCAGACCTAATCCTGACTCTAACGGTTTAACCTTCTAAACATACTGACTTTACCTAAACAGCCTGATGCATGCGCACTTAGCAAGTGCGCAGGGCCTTGCTCTTGCGTACTTAATAAGTGCGCATACTTGCTTCATGCGTACTTGATAAGTACGCAGGATCCTCTTCATGCGTACTTGATAAGTACGCAGGATCCTCTTCATGCGTACTTGATAAGTACGTAGGATCTGCTTCACCGCAAAAACCCTAACTTTCGCATCCGGGTCTGATCATGTCAAGATCCCGAACTTGTTTACATTCAAAACGTTTGCTTATCATTAAGGAACTCAAATCTATGTTTTTCTTCCAGTTTCATCCGTAAAAATGTTACATTTTCATCCAAAACCCGAAAAACCCAAAAACGAACAAAAACTCAGATTTAGGCCAGATCGTTACCTGAATCGAGTTTCTGATCCGGAGGTTCTTCTCACGAGCTTTGGAGCAACACACTTCTCAAATCTCGGGTCGATCCGACAACTTTCTCTCTCTACGGTTTCTCTCTAGAAGTTGCAAATAAGAGAAATTACCTTGGCTATTTATAAGGGAGGCTCCCCTTCTAGCCCGCCGGCCCATCCGGCTCGTTCGTTTATTCCGTTAGTTTAACTGTCGTTTTATTTTTGGGATGTTACAAATCCAAAATTGATAAAGGTCAAAACTTTAACAAAAAGTCATCATGTACCTAGGCAGTATCAATTGTTTAGCCTAAATTCATGTTCAAAACATCAAGAACAAAAGTAGAAAACAGAAACACATTATCAACAAGACAAACAAAGAAAAAGATGTAATCTTGAAAACCGAATAAGCTAATACTAACGAACCCGAAGCCAAAGCTTCAAAATTTGCACTTCAATAACTTTCCAAACCCTCAAAATCGCCTTAGAGCTTGTTCCAGACGGCCAAAAGTTCGAACTCCCTGCTAATGGCAATCTAGTTCTATTTTCTTCGCAAATTAAGGTTTTCACGATTTTTCCTTCTCACGCGTACCGCGAAAGACTTGGCATGGTTCCTCGCGTACCGCGAGGAACAAAAAAGTCGGGGCCCGGATTTGACTTTCTCGCGTACCGCGAAAACTCCCATCTCTTCTTTCGCGTACCACGAATGAATGATTTTCCAACATTTTTCAATTATTTCTTTGGGCTTCTTCTCGTGCTCGGTTTTTTCGTGATTTGACTTCTATTCCACACGAGCTCCTGAAAACATAACAAAGACTCAAAAAGAACTAAAAACGACTCAAAAAAATATAAAAACTATATAAAAGTTACATAGAGTTTTCACGGGTTTTTTCAACTCAAGTGGGTTTACATTTTATACTTTCCATATATATATATATAGGGGAAAGTTCCACTAATAAGTGGTTTTTCGCTAAGAAATCCTAAGAAGTGGGTCAAACGAACTCCGATTGAGCTCATTCTAGCGGCATTAGAACCGTCTTATCGAACCCTAACCCGAACCCAAAAACCTAAACCCCGCGCACCCCCAAAAACCTAACCCCTCCCCCCCACCCGCACCCCCAAAAACCTAACCCCCCCCAAACCCACCCCGAAAAGCCTAAAACCACCCCCCTAAAAACCTAACCCCCCACCCCCACCCGCGAAAAACCTAAACCCACCCTCACCCACCCCCACCCCCAAAAACCTAAACCCACACCCCCTCCAAAAAAACCTAAACCCTAAAATCTAAACCCTAAGGCTAAAATCCTAAAATTCAATGCTAAAATCTAAACCCTAAAAGTTAAGATAGTAGAGTTCGACGATACGATTCCAACGCCGCTAGAATGAGCTCAATCGAAGTTCGTTTGATATCGTTTTTTAATGTCTTTATCATTTCTTAGATTTTTTAGCCAAAAACAACTTCTTATTTGAACCTCCCATATATAGAGATGAATAAACATTGCATTTCTGTTGAAATGGGTAACACCTTAAAATAATTTTGGTCAAGATGGGTCGCCTAAAAACTATGTAAATTTAGAATTTGTTCAAACGGGTACCAGATTGATTTTGTTACTTTCTTTTCTAATACACGAACCACTTTTTGGTTACAACTCATTTTGATCCGAAGCAAATTGATACGTTTTTTTAAACGACCCGTTTTGACCCGAACTCATTTTGGTCATAACCCTTCCTGACCCGAACCCATTCTGACCCGTTACTCAACCCAACCCACTTGTTTTGCTAGGCTTTTTATTGTTCGACGTGTTACATATGTTACATTGTACCAATTCCTAGTTTGTTACATATGTATAACAACAACACGTTAGACATTTTTTTTTAATTTTTGTTACCGAAAAGATAATAAAATATATTATGTATGAGAATTGTTTTTTATTTTTATCGTTACATAGTGGTTTGATAATTTTTTCCAACTTAAGTGGATTTTTAAATTATATTTTCCTTATATATATATATATATATATTATGTTTTAAATATATATGATTATGGTTAACAGTGATTGAAATAAATTAGGATTTCAACCTTTACGGTTTAGGGCATATTGTACCACATATAATGTAAGAATCTTTGCTTTGTTATTCAAAATAAGATAAAATAAAATCCCTCTTTCCTATGTTTTTTTACTAACTTTTTTTTTTGTGTTGAACAAAGTTTACAACTTGTGAGACTCCCTCCTACCACTAAAGTCGAAATTTTGTTTTTAGTAAGACCGGAGTGCCATACCATTATTTTTATTTAAATCAATACAAACCACTCCATTAATCAACAAATGAGTGAAAGTATGATACGAGGGGAAAGTGAGAAGTAAAAAGTAAAACCTCAGATTGTCTGATCCTGAAAAGTAAAAACAAACGACGGCAGGCAACATTCCATTCCAATCCAATCCAATCCAGAAAGAAAGTTCCAAGTCGTTGCTTGTACTGTACCCAAGAAAACGACCATATTAAACCCTAATAACCAATGCATTCTAGATTCCTTCCATTTCTCATTCTGCTTATACGTTTTCTCAAATCACATCACAGGTACGATCTGTTGACAGATTGACTTTCCAATTACCAATGGTGGGTTCAATTTCCAAATTCGGTCAAGTCAATTGACCAATTTTGATTGTGAATTCGATAGGAGCTTGGGAGACAATTGATGAGCATGGATGTTGATGGAGGAGGTATGTCAGCTGATAATCACCCTGCTCGCGGCCGCTCCAAAGGTAACATTTTTTTATGTTTATCCCTTCATATTCAGCAGATTATTACTAAGTTTTCCATTCAAATAGGCATAAGCAACCACATGTTTGACTTCAAACGTCACCATATCACATCAATGATGTTCACTTGCAGCTATACATCAGTTCACCCAACAAACTCTTCCTGCTTGTAAACCTGTTCTGACACCAGCATGGGTGAGTGCACTTCACATCTATTTCTTAATTACTACAGAATCCTGAGGCTGCTGGCAAACAACCAAAGGGTTGAAGAAGTTATCAAAAAAAGGTTGATATTTTATAAAGATGAGAGCTTCTAGTCTCGCGCCTACGCCTCGCGCTTTTTTAAACCAAGATTACTACATATCTTGCAAGTGGACGGTGATACATCTCAGGTTGTTAATATCATAGATGTTTATTTGTCTTAGGGCCTTTGTTTGCTATTGTTTTTTTTTTTCAGGTCACTGGGACATTCTTTCTGATGGGTGTAATTTTTATCCCTGTTGGGTTAATTTCTCTTCATGCTTCAGAGAGTGTAAAGATCAATTCTTGTTTTTGTATTTACAATTGTTTGTTGGCCTAGTAGTCAAAAGTCTGTTAACGTGGATTTACTTCACATTGCATTTGTAGGTTAATGAAATTGTGGATAGATATGATATCGATTGTGTGCCAGATACGTTTAAGAACAACAAGGTAGCTTATATTAAGAATGCATCAACTCCAAAGAGTTGCCACCGCTATTTGAAGGTGATATTTTCATATTTGTAGTTGACTACTTTAATGTGGGTTTATGTCTCATTAAGCATATGCGAATCTTGATATTCGATGTAGGTGGGCAAGCCTATGAAAGCTCCAGTTTACATATATTATCAGCTGGACAACTTTTACCAAAACCACAGGAGGTTTGTGCTTTTCCTTTGCTAAGGCATTGTTGGTTAAAATGTATCAATTTTTTTATTTATTCTTTGCTTGTTCCAAGTAAGGGCTACATTAGATTTATGATGTCAAACCTACTACTTTTCAGAAAAATAATAATGAAATATGACGATTTTCATTTTACTGCTTTCTATATGTATTTATCTTTGAAGATAATGCGTTTTGATTCATCCATGCTTTCAATGTAGGTATGTAAAAAGTAGAAGTGATGATCAACTACTACATGGACTAGGATAAAACAAAACAAGTTCATGTGAACCCCAAGCTGTTGAGAATAGTCTCCCAATAGTCCCTTGCGGATTAGTTGCATGGAGTTTATTTAACGACACATATTCCTTTTCACGTGGGACAAAAAGTTTGGAAATTGAAAGAAAAAACATTGCGTGGAAGAGTGATCGGGAAGAGTGATCGTGATCACAAATTTGGCAAGCACGTTTATCCTTTCAATTTTCAAAATGGCTCTCTCATTGGTGGTGGAAAGCTAGATACAACTATCCCGGTGAGTTTCCCAGCCAAGTCTTCTTTTTCTTTTCTTCAGAGGTGATAATTTTGAATTATTTACTTATGAATGGGTCGTTTTCGGTGTTTCTTTATCTCAAATGGGCCAAGTAAAAATAATTAGATAAAAGGGGAACAAGTCAAATGGGTTAAACGGATTGAGTCTTCAAAGTCTATTTTTATTGCATACGACCTCCTAATTGATTTATATTCAAAGTTTACATTACAATTGTAATAATATTGTTTTTGTGATCATAGTTTTAGCTCATCAACTATTTATAAATAACTTTTAGATGGACAAAACAGTGTTTGCAAATAAAAAAACCCTATATGGCCCATTCCTACCCGTTTAAAAAGCTGCCCCTTCATCAACCTGCTTTGATCCATTACTCAACCTCCCTGATCTGCCAACTTGCCACCTCTAATTTTTCTTAACTACATTGTTTGTTCAGGAGAATTGTTTTGATTTAGTATGTTTGGTCACAACATTAGCACTTGAAATATCTATTGCTTTTAATTAATGGGACCCCTATGCTTCATTTTTGTTGTCTGCATGAATAATATTCTAGCACTCAACTTTATACAATCTTGAAGACTTGCACGAGTTCTCAGTTGTATTGTCATGGACCTACTTTCAATGGTTCGATCATTATTGTTTTCTCTATAGGCTATTTAAACCGTGTTAGAAACATTTCTTTGTTCTTCCACTCAAAAACCATCTTAGCGTATTCTAGACTGTCTTTCTTCCCTTTTTTGCTAATATGTTGATCAAGTGTTATAGACTTGTGTTTTTATCAGTTACGAACGTGAAAGTTTAAGTATTTTATACTCCTTAAAGTATTATATGAAGTACTCTTCCTTAAATTTGTGGCATTCATAATGATAGTGTTTGAGGGATAGAGGGTACAGGCTACTTGCATAAACAAATAACCAACTTTGGTCTGATTTTTATTTCAGGTAACCAACTAATTTTCAACAAGAAAAAGACCATCAAAGTGTCAAATACTTTTATTTAAATTACCTAAGATAATCGGTTTTTTAGGTTCCACGTCAGTAAAAAGTCAAACATGGTCAAAGGTTTCTGACACGTGAACTGCCACATCATCATTTTGATAGTTCCATGTTACGAAGTACATGAATTTAAATTAGAACTTCTGATTATTGGTTACTTGAGCTTAAATGTTTTTGAAACTTTGATGGTATTTTCTGCTCTCAAATAAAGTTGGTTAGCTAAAATAAAAATTGGATCAAAGTTGTTTACATTTTTATGCAAATAGCCCTAGACATGACTTTGGAATAACTATAGATCTTGCCTTTCTTTTTCTCCATTATGCGATTTAACATATTTTAAGTGCATCCATGAAATGTAGATGATATTATTGTTACGAAAATTTCTTATACTTGTGTATTGAATTAATCAGCTAAGTGATCAAGAGGATCTTATCGTGTGGATGCGGACAGCTGCTTTTCCAAGTTTTCGTAAATTATACTGGAGAATTGAAGAGGATTTAGAAGAAAATGACATCATCCTAGTACACCTCATGAACAATAACACTTACAGTTTTGGTGGAACCAAAATGCTTGTACTTTCAACATCAAGCTGGCTGGGAGGAAAAAACAGTTTCCTTGGGGTGGCCTACATTTTTGTTGGCTCTTCTTCCATTCTCATTGCCCTCATTTTCTTGCTGTTTCATGTAAAAAATCCAAGGTAATTACTTTTTACTCTTCTGATTCTGCAAGATACAATATGTTTGCATTTCAAATTCTGAATACAAATACGTTATCTACTTGTGGATTCTAATCACATGCTCTATGTTTGGGTTTGTTCTTATATTTAAAAAGAATATTGGCACTCCATCATGACGCTGGTTTAAATGCGCGCCTGATGCGATGATAAAAACTCATCATTGCACTTGATGCGATGCGATTCCATGATGTGCATGTCATGCGACGGATGCGGCGCATCATGCAACAGACTAGTATTTGAACAAGTTAGACCAATACTCTTCTATTTATAGGTCCACTTATTGATGATTTGTTTTAAAATACTGTATTATAAGCTTGTACCTTATGCATAGACTACTTGTACCTAGTTAGTAATTAGAGTTAGGCTTCTTCTAGTTGTACATAAAGCTTCTTTAGTTGTACCTAGAGCTTTTCTTGTATTTATTTATTAACATCTTATATTTTAGTGCTTAAAAGTTAACAACTTAAAATATTATCTATAAATAATCTTTAGTATTCTTTAAATAACGACTCGCATACAAAACGACTCGCAT
Organism: Smallanthus sonchifolius; assembly: GCA_023525975.1. Classification (NCBI taxonomy): domain Eukaryota; kingdom Viridiplantae; phylum Streptophyta; class Magnoliopsida; order Asterales; family Asteraceae; genus Smallanthus; species Smallanthus sonchifolius. The sequence goes on from CM042045.1 coordinate 36,462,431, forward strand.
ACAAAACGCCTCGAAGCGCATTGCGCCTTTTAAAACCAAGATCATAACTACTATCCTCTAGCAGAGGTCTCAGTTTCGAATCCAGCTTCTATTGGTTTCTAGCCTTAATCCCTGAAGGCCATCTGATCTGCGCTTTACCTGGCCCTACTGGTTAGAGAGTATTAATGGGGCCCACGAGTTTTCCTTGACGGGTTCTCATGATTACCAAAAAAGATATTACCAGAGGGTGTACTGCAATATTTATGTTTTTGTGCTTGCATGGATGTGATACACAAGAACTTACATGGGAGAAATTTAATCACGTGTCAAGTTTGATTTTGTCACCTTTTTAGCCAGGATGATAATAAAGTGGCACTATTTCTAATCCTGAGAGACCGGTCTCTCCTTCAAAGTATTATTCTCCATTGGAAAATACGTTGCTGAATAAAACATTGACTTTTAACTTCCTATAATAAAATATCCCAGAAAAAAAGTTGCTGCCTTCGTTGTCAGTAAAAACATATCCCGGGTTAATTAGGTAAAGAAAGTTTTATGTGGCTGCAAGGGATATTATTGTCATTTTGAGCCAATCAGCTTGTGAACAACATGTTGTATTGAGATAATAATTATAATATGGCATCTTAATGGTATTATAATCAAATGGGAATTGACCAAAAGAAATTCAGATCAATGGCTACCTTCATGATTTGCATGGTTGTGACATTCTTCTGGTGGGGATGTATAGATTAGGTTAGGCAAATGGTTTGAATGGGCCAAAACAGGCTCTTTTTGGTATTGATCAAACGGGTCACTGGCAAATCTACTGAATACATGGAAAGGTAGCAGAATAGGTTTCTACTGATATGGTTAGAGGTGGCAAATTGGGCGGGTTGGGTAGCGGGTCAAAACAGGAAAATAAATGAAGTGCAACACTTGATCAAATAAGCGTTGGACAGCCCAGATTGAACACTTGATGACCTCAATGCTATACATAGAATTTATATGTTTATTAAATATTGCACTAGTTTTCATCGAATGTTCCTAATATTTTAGAATAGTTTTAACTGATATTTTTTGTTATTTTCATTATTTCTTAACAGACCATATGGGGACACGATGTATCTATCTGGCAACAGGAAGGACATTTCTACTTAAGAGGTAGCCTACTTATTTAAAAAAAGGTATTGAATCATTAAAAAACCCGAATTCTGTTTTTTTTTTTTGCGATTCATTCTCTATAAAAAAACCTCGAGACAGTAAATTTTGAAGTTATCTAGTGTTTATATGGCATCCAATTTATCAACCGTCATTTATGATGTTTATTGCTCACATATGGGTTGGTAATAATGTGACATCATATTACACAGATGATGCCAATGTTCAAATTGCTGAACTGGATGATACTGCCATCTTGCTGCATGTAATTACACAGCTGTTTCTGACATGACTTTGTTTCTAGTGTAAAGAGATTTCAAATGTTCATAGAACTATTTTCTTTGAACCTGATTTTGTTATTGGTACACTTCTGTATTGATTTGTTATGAAGGACTTGGTGATGTTCTATGAATTCAACTGTTTGTCCATGTTGTATGTTGTGGTTTGTTACACGTAGAGGTGGCATTTTTGACATGTTTATGTGGGTAGTGCCTTATCTCATATGGGTCGAATTAAAAGAATTAGGGGTTAAATCAAGGGGAGGGTTCAAATTAGTTGAAGAGGTTACTATAATATTGCTTTTTTAAATCATAATTAACACAAATTATTTATTTCTTTTTAAAAATTGGACAAGTGTTTATGGGTCTTTAGTGCACATAAACTACTCGTTATAACCTGAACTTATTTTTTACTATAGCTACACTTGCCACCTTTAGCCATACATGATGTTGTCACTTGTAAAGTTGTGTCAACTGCTTGTAGTTGGATGCGATTAGAGTTGGTCATGAAAACATCCTTATTCTAATAAACGATTCCAAAGAATACAACGTGTCATCACCAAAATATTCTAATTTTCCTTATTTTAAGTAAGTTTGAATTTTGAAATTTAATTATGTTAATGTTTTTTGTTTTTCAAAAAAGATTATATAAAATTTGAATTCTAATTATTACTTAATTAAGGAAACAAAAAATTTTATTTTTTGTTTTATACATTATTTTAATTTTTTTACACATTCTTATCCTTTTATTTTTGTATAAAACAACCCTATGTAATACATGGGTATATAACCTAGTGAAGTAATAAAGTTACAACTGTGAATGAAAGGCAAACCTATGGCGAAGGAAATTTTAATTTCTTTGGTTGAATTTATTTACTTGAAGAAACTTGAGAGAATTCATCTCAATTCGACAATTCCATTTCTCTTTCATTATTCAATCAAACATGTTATCCCTTGGTTTGAGTTACAATAAATTCTACAATTAAATGAGGTTAGCAAAAATAAAATTCAGATTCCTTTGAGATCCGTAGATATCATATCGTAATGATATACTCCCTTGAGATCCTTAGATCTCATATCATAGTGATTTGCTCCTTTGGTTTCTCTCCACATAACATGAACACTTCAAGACCACACTTGTGCCGTGTGTTCACGATTTCACTCGCGAGGTGAAATCTTCAACATGCTATACAAAGGTATAATGTTTCAAGTCATTAACCTAGTATATTATATTGTCACACATTCTCTAAGCATACCCTCAACAGTCAACACAACACAAGGAAATTGGTTATGTTGAGTTTTGTTATAAAATACCATTTCTATGTTGTATCATTGTCACAAAATTTACTGTTTATCCTTATGGGTGTGTGCGTGTACACACACTCTTAATGTATTCATCCTAAAACATTCACCTACTCGTTACTTACAATAGCAATATGATTTCTATAAGAGCACGCGTGTTTGTTATATTGACAATCATATTAGCTAGGTGTGAAAGTCAATCTAACATACCATGTATTATCATCATCATCATCATAATATAGTATCTTAATGGGCAATTTCATATATACCCTTACAAACTTGAAAAATATCATATATACCCAACAAAAACTAAAAATATCATATTTACTCTTACAAACATGTAATAATATCATATATACCCATTTCATTAAAAACCATTTAAAAGATGATCATTTTACTCTTTTTTCTCTAAACTTTAATATTTCATATTTACCAGTTTTTAACATTGAAATTTTATATTTACACATTTTCAACTTTATAATTTAATATTTAACCATAAAAAATAGTTTTCTCAAAATACTATTTTGAATTTTTCTCATTTTTATTTTATAATTTTACCAATTTTCTTTTATAGCATTAGTATTTTGTAACTTCTCGCAATCATTCCTTTTGAATCGATATCTTCTGAATGAGTTTGGAGAATCGCGATAGTCGCCATCAAGAAAGGAGAACGAGTGATCCTTTACGTATTCGATAAAACTAAAAAAATTAGGTTATAAAAATCATATAATGGATAAGGGTAGAATGGCCGTAAAATAACAAATTATTTAAATTGGATATATATGATATTTTTCGATTTTGTTAGGTATATATGATATTTACCCATATTTGTAGGTGTATATATATATGATATTATCCCTATTTTAATAGATTGTTTCAGCACAAAATGACATTATCATGCTCGTGCAATACAAAAAATATTATGCACTCCTTGTACAGAACTCATATAACGAGGTTATAAGTCTCAACAGTTTGTCGGTCAAGTCTTGGATCAAACCTCACCCATAAATACCCACCAAATACTTATATCCCTCAAATTTATGCTCTAGTACCAACTTGAAACAGCCCAAATTTATGACTTACGTTAAACTTTAAGCGGAAAAATGGTCTCGGGATGTTTTAAAAAGAACATAGTAGATTAGTTAAAAAAAACTATCTTGATCTGTGTTCTGTTGGGTATACAAAATTTCAAACTGACGAACTAGTTGTATACAGACTCCCTTTGACTAATCTGATCGACCTGCTAACTTCTGCGTGTGCCGTCTAGAAGAATTTTTTTTCGGATAAAAAAGCACTTTTAATAGTTGTGAAACTTGGTTGTTCAAAGGCAAACAATTATTGAGTTGTAGGTTGATCGGTTTTCGTGGTATAATAATTACATGGGGTAATATTTGATTCATACAACATCCAAGATCGCAGCACTAGCAAAATCAGGGAGAGTTGCATATGCCCGCAAACTGTTCGATGAAATGTCCCACAGAGACACAGTCGTTTGGAACACCATGCTCACTTGTTATACCCATCTAACCCTTTACCAAGAAGCTCTGTTACTGTTCCAACAAATGACAGGGTTTCACAACATCAGACCTGATCATTACTCATTTACTGCAACTTTGAGTGCATGTGCCGGCTCGTGTAAGCTCCGCTATGGACAGTATTCATGCTTTAGTTGTTGCGGCAGGTCACTCTTCTACACTTCCAGTAAATAATGCACTGATTGATATGTATGCCAAGTGCTAATGAAGTGTTTACAGAGATTGAGTTCAGAAACAACGTTTCTTGGTGTTCATTGTTGTTTGCTTATGTTCATGCTAATCAGTTTCAGGTTGCACAAACTGTTTTTGATTCCATGCCAAATAGGGTGAACATTGCTTGGAATACTATGATTGCTGGTCATGCTCGACAAGGCAACATCAGGACATGTGTTGATTTGTTCAAGAAGATGATGGCTGAATCATGTGACCAAGATCAATGGACGTACAGCGCTCTCATGAATGCTTCTGCTGAATCACAACAATATAGCATCGGTTTCATGGTTCATGGTGCTGTTATTAAGAAAGGCTGGAGTTCTGCAGTTGAGGCTCGCAACTCAATTCTTAGCTTTTATGCACAAACCGGTCGTCCTGCTGATGTGGTGAAGATGTTTGAGTCCATCACGACTCTAACCCAAGTTTCTTGGAATGCAATTATAGACGCCCACATGAAAATAGGAGACACCCACAAAGCACTTATGGCATTTCAGCAAGCCCTGAAAAGAATGTTATTTCATGGACTGCAATGATGACAGGCTATGTTAGAAATGGAAATGCTGAAGAAGCTGTAGGTTATTTTGTAAATATGTTAAAAAGCAGTCTCCAGCCGGATGATTTTTCACTTGGGACAGTTTTGCATGCATGTTCTGTCATGGCAACACTAGGGCATGGCAGAATGATCCACAGTCTTGCGATAGTCCACAGTTTTCATGGTTATGCTTATGTAGGAAATGGGTTGGTTAACATGTATGCAAAATGTGGAGACATTGATAGCTCAAAGCAATCGTTTGATGATATTATGGATAAAGATTTGGTTTCATGGAACACGATGTTGATTGCCTACGGTCTTCATGGTTGGGGTGAAAAAGCCCTAACGATTTATGAACATGTGTTAGCATCCGGTTTTAACCCAGATAAAGTGACCTTCATAAGCTTGCTGATGACTTGTAGCCACTTGGGGCTTATTAACAAAGGCCGGGCTCTTTTCAAATCAATGAGTCAGATTCACGGGATTTCTCCAGAAATAGACCATGTGGCATGCATGGTGGATATGCTTGCTCGAGGAGGGTACTTGGAAGAAGCAAGAGAGATGGCCAGGACACGTAGCGTGACTGTTGGGTCAAGTGATGCTGTTTTTGGAGCATGTTATGCACATGGTGACATATTGATGGGAACCCAATTGGGGGGAGAGTTGAATAAGTTGGAACCTGAATGTGAAATGAGTTATGTGGTTCTTTCAAATTTGTATTGTGCAAGTGAAAAATGGAAAGAATCTGAGTTGGTCAGGAAAGAGATGGCTGATTATGGGGTGAAGACGACCCCTGGTTGTAGCTGGATTGAAGTAAAAAACAAGGTGACTGCTTTTGTTTCTGGTAGTAGTTTATGTGTATACAAGGAAGACGTGTCTTCCATTCAATACTTGCTTGAATACCAATTGAAAAATCTATGATGGTGAATTGGTTAAAAGGTGAAATGTATACTTTCATCCTCTTTTGTTTTTTTTTTAACATTTATGATTACATGTTTTCCATCAAGCATAGGGTACGCCATTTTTTTGTGTTTTAGTTAATCTCGACTTTCCGAGTTTAGAAATAAAAAATACCATCTTCTAAACAACAAGATCTTGACCAGGCCGAATGTCACTCTTTGGTACTTGCACAATTAATCAATTCTTTGTTGCAGCTTTTTATGAGTCAAAATGAAATGAGTTCTGACTTTTCTAAATTTCATCTGATTTTTGATATAGTATAACTAGGATTGGTATACATGTGGGCAATTAAGTAATTAACATTTTGAAGGTTCACTTGTTCTACCCTGCCAACAAATCTTGGAGGCATGTTGATTTGTTTTTCAGCTGATTTTGCTGCCTTACAGTCAGTTTTGTTGGATGACTGGTTGGACAAGAAGTGATTCCTTAAGCAATGGAGTTGGATAACATGGTTCTCAGAATTTGTTGAAATTGGAATTTGAATCTCATTTTTAACGTGTTTGGTTAAGAAATGAATTGGAATTGGAATTAATTTACTCAAATTTTTTCATGTAAAGGAATTCGCCAGAAGAAATTGGAAATTCTGACCACTTTGCAACACTGTTGCCGCCGCCAGCACTGTTTTCACCACTGTGACCCCTCCACCAACAATGTCGCCCCACCACCACCACGGTCCTCGCCACCCACGCCTCCAACACCCTGATCGGTGGCGAACAGTTGGTAGTAGCGGCAGTGGCACCGGGTAGGCTGGGGGAGGCAGAGGTGCCAAAAGCGTAAGCAATGGGGCGGCAACGTCGGTGGCAGGTAAGTGGTGGGTGCGGTGAATTTCTTTATGATTTTTTTGTTATCTAATTGCATTAAAAATAGCAAATTCCTTTAAATTCCAATTTATTTAGGAAAAATTCTTTTCGAGATTAAATTCTTTCGAACAAGCAAATGCACTTTAAGAGGGCGTTTGGTTCGCGAAATTTGTTAGAATTGGAAATGGAATTGGAATTTTAAGGAATTGGATTTGGATTTGTATTTTGTTCAAAGTATTTGGAATTTTAAGGAATTGGAATCTGTTAAAGGAATTTGAATTCCTAATCAATTTGAATGACAAAACAATCATTAAGAAATTGGATTTGGAATTGTATTTTTATAAGGCAAAAAAAACTCTCAAAAAAAAGATAAAGAAAAATATAAAAAAAAATAATAAAACAAAAAATAACTAAAAACAAAAAAAACCAAAATATTTATTTCGTTTGCCTCGTTTCATAAAAAAAAACTCGAAAATATAGTCGGTTTTGCTTTAGGGTTTAGTATTTTGAGTTTAGTTTAGTAGTCGGGGGCGACATACGATGGTGGGCGGCGGCAGTCGGCGATGGGCAGAGGCTGTGTCGGTCGACAGAGGTGCCAAGGGCTGCAGTCGGGGTGGCGGCGGAGTCGTCGGTGGTGGTAGTGGTGGCGGGGATGGTGGTGGCGGTGGCGGCAGTCGGGGGCGTGGGAATCAGGGTCGGGGCCGGTGGCGGTCGAGTGGAGTGTTGGTCGGTGGCGAGGGCGGGGGTCGGTTGTCGGTAGTCGAAGATTCTATTTACTTTGGTTGAATTCCTTCATAAGTTGAAAGGAATTTGAAATCCTTTATTTGTAGGAATTTGAGGGAAGTTATTCCAATTCCAATTCCTTTCTCCACCAAACACGTTAAGAATGAAATTTAGATTCCAATTCCAACAAACTATGCAAACCAAACACAATAAGAAATGAAATCTCAATTCTAATTCCATCCAATTTCATCAAACCAAACACACCATGTCTCTTGATCAAAGAATGTGGCAGCATCAAGGATCCTCAAAGGTAATTGTGATGAATAATTTTTTTTTCTTAAATAGATTTTTAAATTTTGCTTCTAGGTGTTGGGGATTGAAATGCATTACTTATATCGTTTTTAATTGTTATTACAAAACAACTAAATAAATAAAAGTGATCTAAGATAAATACTTTTTTATTTCTATATTAAAAGTCCTCTTGATTTAAACCTAGTGTGGTAATGATGAGTCGTTCTATACATACCCCATTTAATTGATTTTTTACTTGTTGCACCATCCCTATATTTTCAAATAAATACAATTCAAACTTTTTTGTTTTTTTTTTACTTTTGTTTTTTTTGTTAATTAGTTATTATTGGTTAATTTGTTGTTTGGTTTATTTAATTGTTTAAGTTTATCTTTTTGAGTCAATGATAAATATAGACGTTTTTAAAAACATTATATGGTTTATTTTTTATGATGTTTTTGTAAAAAAATAATATATTAGTTAGAAAAAGTGTTTTTAATTACGTCTTAATTTTTTTTATCGACTGTGGTGGACTTGCCGTTGTGCATGGGAGGGGGGAAAGGGGGAGGGTTATGTGTTTTTATTTTATAGATAGTGCTTTCAAACTAAAAAAAACGGTTTTATAAATAACGATAATTGCAAGGGGTTAAAATAGGGGGTACGACAAGTAGGATGAGGGAAGAGTATACGTTTTATGTTATAGTTTTATATTATAGGAAGTGCTTTTAAACTTTATAGAACGGTTTTTGAAATAATGATTTTTCGAATGTGATAAAATGACATGTTAAAAAGTTATTTTTTCAGAAGGTGGGGGTACGACAAGTAGGAGGGGGTACAACCAATAGTGGGGGGAGGGGTGTACGTTATGTTACAGAAAATGCTTTTAAACTTAAAAGAACGATTTTAAAAATAATGATTTTTCGAATGTGGTAAAATTACAAGTTTAAAAGTTATTTTTTCGGTGGGTAGGGGGTACGACAAGTAGGAGGGGAGGGGTATACGTTTTATGTTATAGAAAGTGCTTTTAAAAATAATTTTTTTTAGAAATAATGATATTTCGAATGTGATATAATGACAAGTTTAAAAATTATTTTTTTGAGAGGGGGGGGGTGTATATATGACAAGGGAGAGGTATACTTTTTATGTTATAAAAATGCTTTTAAACATAACAAAACATTTTTAGAAATAATGAGTTTTCGAAGGGTCTAAAATGACAAGTTTAAAACTTATTTTTTAAGGGGGTATGACAAGTACCAAGAAGGTATGTATAGGGCTGTAAACGAACTGAACGTTCAGCGAACAGTTCATGAACCGTTCGGCGGGAAGTTCATTTACGTTCGTTCGTTTAATAAATGAACGAATATGAACAAGAAATTTCGTTCGATTAACTAAATGAACGAACATGAACAGAGGTCTCGTTCGTTCAGTTGTGTTATAAAACGTTCGGTAATCTGTTCGTGAACGTTCGTTCATTTACGTTAGTTTATGTTTGTTCATTTTCGTTTGTTTAAGATGTTCATTAAGATTTTTGTATATTTCTATTTTATTTTATCTAAACATTTTATATTCTTTAATTTTAAAATTTTAAAATTTTTATGCGTCATTTCCCTATCCACTATTACTCGATTAGGGCTTCTAAGTTCTTAATTCTAAATAATGTAAGCTTCCTTCAATCCTAAATCATGTAAGCATTAGGGTTGGCATCAAAAGTTCTAAACGGCGCTCTGTTCGGTAACGTCCGTGAACCTTTCGTGAACAAACTCATTTCCTTAATGAACGAACACGAACATGAAATTTCGTTCGGTTAGTGTTCGTGAACAAGTTCAATGCTTAACGAACGAACACGAACAAGGCTTCGTTCGGTTCGTTTCGTTTACAGCCCTAGGTATGTATATCTTAACCAGGTAATGATTTGCAAAAAAATAAATAAACTCATTAGGGTGAAGGGGTGCTTTACCCCTTTACTCATTACTCACCAAAACTGCTCAATAGAATTCTGTCATCTCAAAACTATCCATTTACTCAGATTTCATTGGAAACACCCTACTCATTTTACTCATTATTCACCAACTTTTTTTTTAAATAAACATTTAAATAAAAAAAAGTCAATTTCATTAAATTAAAATTAACATAATACAATTAAAAATAAAAAGCCTACAAATAAAAAAATTAAAAAACTAGAAAATTAACATCATACTCTTGTATTCTTCGACTATGTCTACAAAATTTCCCTTGTTAGATGAACTTTCGGTCGATTTCTTCCCCGTACGTTTTGGCCTTGTCGGTGTCGTGTCGTTTTGCGATTCGGCGTTCACGTTTATGTCGGGAAAAACATTTGTAAAACCCTCCGGGTCATTTGGGGTTCTTGACTCGGAAGTTTTTGTTCTTTTTGAGAACTGACTTCCTTTTAAATTCTCATCCATCAATGCTATGGGTTCCCATTTAGCATTGTTGCGTACAATCTCCCAACATTTCAAGTTGGTGAATGTCCTTTTGTACACTTTATTGTAATGGCTTAAAGCCGCTTCAACAAGATCCAAATTACTTGTACCACTCGGCCTTATTTGTTTCTATAAATACAAAAATATATACATATATAATTTGAAAATACCTCTTACCATTTGTTGGTAACACCCGTTGAAGGCGATCATTTTTTTATTAAGATCCTTCCATTTCCAAGACACTTGGTCAATGGTTCGATCGTTTTCACCAAATAAAGTGTTCCTAAACGAATCCCCTCTTAGTTGATTTTCTTTTATTTTATTTTATTTTGGGTCTTATGAATATAAGCTTTGACCATGACAAGTTCTTCTTCTTCGGTCCATTTCTTTCGTGGTAACCGGTTTTTGTGTTGTCTTTTCGGCTTGACGCCAACATCTTTGACTACAACTTCTTCTTCTTCTTGCTCATCAACATCCTCATCTTCCGTTTCTTCATCAACATCCTCGTCTTCTCCTTCGTCTTCGGATTCTGAACGGTTGATGTCATTTGGATCACGATATGGTTGGTTTTGGTATTGGTAGGAAAATTGAGATAGTATATTTGGATCCATATCAAGAGAGAATGGTCTACACGAAAATTGAGATAAAATATTTGGATCTATATCTTGAGATAGTAAATTTGGATCGGGTGAACTTTGGGGGTAGTAGTTTGAATATTGAGGTTGAGGGATATAGCTTGGAATTGGTTGAGGAGGTGGTTGTGGTCGTTGAGGAGGTGGTTGGGTTCGTCGGGGAGCGGTTTGGGTTCGTTCGGGGTCGTGGTTGAGATTGAACTTTTGGCCTAAATTTTCTAGGCTTTGTTGATTTTTTTTATGACTCTTCCATTTTTTATAGAATGTAAATATATAGATGAAAAATATATAGATGAAATGAAAAATATGTTTGTACAATGTGTGTATATATAGAAAAGAATTAGTTGTTTTTTTAAAAGCACCCAAACCCCCCCCCCCCCCCCCCAATGCAACGACTAAATCCCAACGGTTACTTGAGCCCCCCTGGGTTAACCTGAATCATAATGGGCGGTGTACCCCAACTTACCCGGCCTCCACCCCTTTACTCGATGCCATCCGGGCTCCTTCACCCATACAACGGGTTGTAGAAAAATATGGTTTTTATTGAAAAAGAAAAACAAACATTAATGACATCGAGGGTTTGAAAGGTTGGAATTTGTAGTTATTGATCATGCAATAGCGGGAATGAGGACACAACAATGGCGGATTCCACAAGGAAGACGGCGACTTCAGTAATGTCTCATCTTCTTGTGTTTTCTTCCACAATGCCGCCATTTCAGAAACCCCAAATTCGCTCATTCTGCTAAATTTCCAATTCTAGCTAGCATGGCTCTCCATCTGATTCACCGCTACAAACCCAGCAGGTAACCTTTCTTCAACTATACTCTTCTAACTCATCATTAATCCATTTCCTGATTTGATATATTATTAATAAGTTAAAATGGTCACCTTTACTGGTAATGGTAGTTTTAACTGATTGATCAAGTTAATTTTAAGCAGGGAAAATACATCCGTGCTCGTGAGAATCCATTTTTTGATGGATTAAAAAGAGGTAGTAACACCTCTATGATCAACAGGAAGTCTCTGTTTGACTTTATGGGAAGGAGCAGTAAGCAGAAAACTACTCGTTCGTCTAAAGCTTCACAATTAGACATTAAAAAAGAGCTTTTTGGACTGTCTGTATCTGAAAGTGTTGATTTAACTTCACCTCAGATAGAAGATGATATTCCAAGTGTATTTAATAAGAGGAAACAAGTTTCACTTCCTCCGTGTGCAGCATCTTTCTATTATGGTAATTCACCACATATAGATGCTGTAGAGTCTTGTCAGAGCATTCAGAAGCTGAATATGTATCTGAAAGCCAGTAAGGATGCTGTTAATGCGGGTGTCCCGGGACGGTTTTTGCGTGCTGTACTTGGACACATCTCAGGTAATTACATTAGTACAGGTCAAAACGGATCAGGTAACTTTTAGTCTATTTCTTTAACTTATAAATCATTATCTTATAAATCTATGCAGATGCCGGATCGTTTATTTCCGTTATCATGTATTCCTTCTTCTTGCACGAAACAGACAATACCACTCAATTTTGTACTGTGCCTATTATCAACCTTAAGAGGGCAGACATCAACTCTCATGCTGAGCTGGAATGGCTTCTTAGATCTTGTAACATTGATCAGTCATCACTTCTATTCATCGACGAGGTAAAGTTTGTTACTTTGATTAATTCAAATTATTTGGGATTCATGGAATCTATCTTTACAATTTGTTCTCTTGACATTGCTGCTTTGTGCTTATTCTTTGAGCAGGTTGATCTTTCATATTATGATCTATTTGGAAGTCTTAAAATCGTTTTACTGAATACTAATAGAGTTTAGAGTAACTTACATTGTACCTCCTTTACGTATTTGCTAAATTTCACTTTACGTCCGTAAACTAAGGAAATTATAGATTTTGTCCTTTATGTTTAAATTTTGTAACCGTTTACATTTTTTCCTCTAACAGACGTTAATTTTGTCTGTTAAATCAAGTCATGTGCCTTGCAAACGAGGGCATTTTTGTCCTTTTACCTTTTTAATGAAAAAAATAAAAAAAATTCAATTTACTTTAAAAAAAATCCACCCATCTTCTTCACAACCAGCAATCATTTGTCACACCCAAATAAAAGAACCTCTCAAAGATCCATTAAAGCTCTGGTGTGTGTCAAGCAATCTTGATCATATACATACATATATATAGTTTGATAAAATGGTAGAGCCCTAGAAAATAGATACCAAGAATAAAAGAATACAATCAGAGCACATCCACCCCCACCCTGGACATTTTACCATGGACGGGGGAAAGACTACCGAAAACACGGAAACTAATCGGATAAACTAATTAGACAAGTACAATACCCAACAAGGGGCTCACCCATCAAAGAACATAGGCCCATGGGATACCAAAATAAGGGTAAGTAATTCAACCATCAAAAGAATGACTAAACATACTTGTCCATACAATCGGAAAGCAATTATGTAACCCCTTGATTTCCATTGGTCACGTATCCTCAATATATAATCTTTACATTTGACTTATTCTCTCCATCTATGGATGAGATTTGACTAACAAACTAATTTAATCTTATTTATAAGGCTTGGTTTAAAAAAGCGCGAGGAGAGGCGTTTCGGTCCCAAAATCCGAGGCGCCACGCCTCAGGCGCGAGGCGAGTGCTTCACGTATGCGAGACGCTAAAACTAAAAAAAATAATAAAAAATATATTATGCGTGAAATAGTCGAAGAAAAAGAAAATTGGAACTCAAATTGAATTTCCTAAATTCACAGAACTCAAAGAAAATCATAAAAGTAATCAAATTTGAGGTTACAGGCCTGCTATCGAGCGAAATTTCTTGAGCTCCAGCGATTTCTTGAGTAGCGTATGGTTACAGACTGATTTAGGGTTATTTAAATTTGTCACAGCCTCACAGGTTAAGCCCAAATACAGATTTAGGCCCAAATTGGTTAAAATGATGGGCCAAGCCGAACTGATTTAAAGCCCAAAAACGTGAAAAAAACATGAAGCAGCGCCTCGCCTCGCCTCGCGCTCCAGGCCTGAAGCGGCGCCTCGGAACGCTTCTTGTTTCTCGGGCGCCTCACCGTTTTGAGGCGTTTTGCTCAGCGCCTCGCGCTTAAGGCAGCGCTTCATGGCGCTTTTTTAAACCAAGTTGTACGGATGGTGGTAAGTTGGGGGATGTTTGGATGCGCTTCTGATGTTTAAAGTTGTAATGATTAGATAATCAATTGATCGGCTGATTCTTTAAGGAAACAGTACATAAAATGACCAAAAAAGGCGTAGACACGCTATATAGTATACAAGCACGATTAAAAATGACGTTAATCGGTATTCCGTCATGAATTATTTAATGTAATATGAACATAAATAATAACATTTAGCGTATGAGTATAATATTATGTGCTATAGGTCTTTGGACATTGTTTAGGACACTAATTTGATCACCAACGATCACTTTCATCGAATTAACCCGGGCGACAATTTTTGAATCTACCAGTGCAAAACATATGAAATAACGGTTGTTCAATATATGGAACGACCTAATAAAAAATAATTAAGTCTATTGTGAATTTTATGAATCATAATTATGTTTAAAGCATGCACGGATAATTACTGGATATTGTCAGTTGTCACATTCTCCCCCGTTAGAAGAATTTCGTCTCGAAATTCAGTTGTTGTTGTCGGCAACATGATGTTCTCGAAAAGTGAGGGGTACTTGAGTTTCTCGAAAAGTGTGTAAAGAAGAATGGTTTCAAGTCTTGGAAAAAAAATAGGTATGGTACAGTTCTTACACCAACAAGCTAGGAAGGGAAGAAAAGATTATGGGTGGCCTCACATGGCCCTTTCGGTCGAGAAAGTCGGGGGGGGGGGGGGGTTGGGTAGTTAAGTGAGTTTAGAAGTTAAACCGGTTATTAAAGCTTTATGTTTTGGTTACAGCTCATAACGGTAATTTAGCTCGTTTTTATGTTCTTTATTTCAATTAAGTAGGGAGTTAACTAGTTTGTTGAAAAATATCTAATTATCTATTGTAAAAGTCGTAGACACACTATATAGTATGCAAGCATGATTAAAAATGACGTTAATCGGTAAAGTCTTGAAATTATTCCGTCATGAATTATTTTATGTAATATGAACTTGACATTGTCTAGGACACTAATTTGAGTATAATATTATGTGCTATAGGTTTTTGGACATAGTTTAGGACACTAATTTGATCACCAACGATCGTTTTCACCGAATTAACCTGGACGTGCATATCGACAATTTTTAAATTACCAGTGCAAAACATATGAAATAACGGCTTTGCCGGATATGGAATGACCTAATAAAAAATAATTAAGTTTATTGCAAAATTTATGAATCATAATTATGTTTAAAACATGTACGGATAATTACCGGATATTGTAAGTTGTCACACTTTGAGGAGCGTAGCATTTATGTAAGGCCCCAAACCGGGTTCCCTACAGTAGGTATTCCTGTTAAAACACTTATTTTATTACAAAAGCTTATAGTGGAAGTCTTAACCCAAAATAGTATTTGACATTTAATAATGTTATCGTTATTATCTTTACCTTACGAATGCCTACATACCGATCTGAGTAGCACCGCTCCCAAGCCAAGATACATCGACCACGAAACTCACCTGCAAAACAATTTACCTAACATACAAAATCAGCTACGCTGAGTGAGTTCTAATAGTTTAAATTAAGTTAAAACCATCTCGTCGCAAATATCATTTATGTCAACTCGGGACATTCCGGTCCTTTATAAAACGATTTTTCGTTTATTGACAGATTGGTAACCCATGTTACCGACCAATTCCCATAAGTGTCCACTACCCACGACTCATCTCACATTTATATCCCTGTAAGTCTCACCCACATGGTTTGAGCTTACTACACTACCAACTCGTAATCTACCCTCGTAAGGGTTACCCTCATCAGGGCGTTCGTCATATTCCGAGCTCATCACTGTCCCCCTGGACATTGTCACTATAGGTGACTTCCCGAAGGACCTCGCCCTTCACATCATTTCCCGTCGTGCCTCAAGGATAACGACACAATTTCCCGTCGTGTCACAAGGACAACGACACAATTTCCCATCATGTCACAAGGACAACGACACAATACACGTATTATCAAGCACATAACCCATAACATCATACTAGCATTACATGACTCGTTAACTAAGTATGCACCACACACATATTCTCAGGATACACATCCTACATAGACTCTTAAATGTCTAATTCGTATTCTGACTCACCCCGGATGACTCATAATATAACAAACACATCCAACATACCAACCCAACCCTTGGTTTACACAACCTAGGGACATCACGTAGACCCTTAATTCCATTAAGATAATTATCTCGTAAAACACCACAGGTTTAATCATAAATCGTAACCATTCATTTAGTTGAATAAAACACACAGGTATGTACGATAGCCCAAAAACAGTAAAACAGTCCCCTCGGTTAAAGAAGGGATTAGAAACTCGTCGTTTGCGAAGCTCCAAGTCCTTGCTATGCAACCCCTCCCCTCGCTCGAAACCCCCAACCTCTCTAACATATGATTCAAGATCAGAGTACGTTCAAATCGTACATTGAACACGCAAAAATATAAATAAAAACCCTAAGACTCATGTCATCTGTGCGTCCGTCCGATTCACCGAGTCCTTAGTTCCACGAATGAGTGTGTCAGATCGTCCTTAACCCGTTTAGAAACTCAATGCTTGAACCGGGTTTCATGCATGCATGTTCGAGTGCCATGCAAACACCCTAATCACCAACACATCACCATGCAAGCCCTAGTCCCACGGAACACGTGTACCCAAGCAGGGTTTCAATGCATGCATGTAAACCACGCCATGCCAAACCCTCTTCGGGTAAAACCCTAACCTGCCTCGTTAACGTCTTCCGTCTCTTAAACCGTGCACCACCATGCATGCCGCCTCCGTCTTCTTCGCCGTGAAAACCCTAACGGTTAAGTCTTCCATTTTCATCCCCATGGACTCCACCCGATCCCCTACTCCTCACCGAAAGCGTCACTCTCATCGTATCCGCCATTTGCCACCATAGAGCACCACAAGAGTAGCCACCGACGGCCGCCACCTATACCTTTCTCATTTGGCCGATGAGCACCAACCCTAGCAGGTCATCACCATGCACGTCCAATGACTCCCGTCCATAGCACCATCGACAGTCGTCGTGTGACACCTGCAAATTTCAGAATGTAGATACCTAACTGTTAGGCTAAGCCCAACTAGGTCCAATAGAAATTCAAGCCCATTTAAGGCCCAATAAGGACCCAAGCCCAATAGAGCTTCAAATTCATTTACTCTGAACATCATACTAGCCACTTGATTTCGTTTAATAACTTGTTACGCAATCCTAAGAACTTACGAAACAATAGAAGCACATACGCGGTTCAGTGTTTTAAACGTTAAACATGTCAGATTAAGGTTATTATCGGATACTTGGCAAAACGATTAAGAAAGATATTGAATTAGTAATATTCATTTGAAAAGACTGTTTCGTTAAATACACCTTTAGTACATATATGCGAACGTTAATCTGTGTTGATGCCCATAAGATTAACGATAAGCGGTACGGTAATTACTGATACGTATTTTGATACGACAAATATTATAAATATTTATATTAATCTTACTAGTAAATAATAAACCCTAAACTCGGAGCGCGAAACATTCAATAGAACGAAAGCATTATAAACACAAAACCAACACGTACTGGTTCGTGTATCAATTGAAGTGGAGATTTCACGATTTAAAATAGTTAAATAATAATATTATTATTAACGTCTCATAATTCTAAGTATTTATAACATAATTATTCGGGTGCTCCAGACGGATTAACACAAAAACGGGACGAGACGGGTTCGTTACGCGAGTTAGGCACGTTAAAAACCCTAGCTATATATACATCTCAATCTCCCTTCTCCTTCATTTGAAAACCCAACCACACACACACTTGTGTGTGTGTTCAGAGAGAGAACGAGAGAAAGGAAGGGGGGTCGGCCACCTTCCGGCGACTTCCTCCGGCGAGCATGAACGACAGAACATCGACGGAGAGCAGCGACGCACGGTGGCGCAGCGACAGCGCCAGGAGGCGGCGGCGCACGGCGACGCTGGGAGTTCCGGCGAGTGGAGGTGATTTTTGGGTAGCTCTCGTGGTCCTAAGTCTAGTGGTAGTGGTGGTTTTCTCTAAACCGCGACGGTGGTGACGAAATCCGGACGCGACATAGGTGGCGGCTTGTAACATCCCGAAAATAGTAAATAAGTAAATAATAATACGATGGGGATTTAAACGTCATAAAGCGAAAGAAAGACGGATGGGCTTGGGCTCGACTCTAACGGGCCGAGGGAAGCCCAGGTATAAAAGGGGCAAGACAGCCCATTTGACCATTTCACCTCCATTTCACCAATTCTAGAGAAAGAAAGGGAGCCCGGGTCTAGAGAGAGAAAGTCGACGGATCGTCACGAGATTAGAGGAGCACGTTACAGTTGAGCTCGTGAGCAAGGTTTTTGAAGAAATTCAATGAAGCGATGGGCACTAGATTGAACATCAGCACCGCTTACCACCCCCAAACCGATGGACAATCGGAAAGGACCATTCAGACCTTGGAGGACATGCTCCGGGCCTGTATCATTGATTTCGGTGGGAGCTGGGACAGCCACCTACCATTGGCAGAATTTTCATATAACAATAGCTACCACACAACTATTGGCATGCCGCCATTTGAAATGTTGTATGGGAGGAAATGTAGGACCCCGGTTTGTTGGGGGGAAATTGGACACAAGGATTTTGCGAGTCTCGAAGTGGTCAAAGCTACTTCCGAGAAATTTGATCAGATCAAGGCTCGAATGAAAGCCGCAAAGGACAGGCAGAAATCATACGCGGACAAGAGAAGAAGGGATTTAGAGTTTCAGGTAGGGGACATGGTACTGTTAAAGGTATCACCGTGGAAAGGAATCATCCGATTCAGGAAGCGTGGCAAACTGAGTCCAAGGTTTGTCGGACCTTTCAAGATTTTAGCAAGAGTGGGTCAAGTTGCTTACAAAATCGACTTACCCGTTGAGCTTAGTGGAATACACCCTACGTTTCATGTGTCTCACTTACGTAAATGCCTAGCCGATGACACAGCTCACATACCTTATGACGAGATCGAGGTGGATAACAACCTAAATTTTGTAGAGGAACCAATAGCCATCCTTGATCGAGCTGAAAAGCGACTACGCAATAAGTCGATCCCTTTAGTCAAAATACAATGGAAGCAAAGAAAAGGGTCGGAAGCTACATGGGAAAAAGAAGACGAGATGAGGGGACAATACCCTCAATTGTTTGACGTATAAACAGTTTCGAGGACGAAACCTCTTTAAGGAGGGTAGACTTGTAACATCCCGAAAATAGTAAATAAGTAAATAATAATACGATGGGGATTTAAACGTCATAAAGCGAAAGAAAGACGGATGGGCTTGGGCTCGACTCTAACGGGCCGAGGGAAGCCCAGGTATAAAAGGGGCAAGACAGCCCATTTGACTATTTCACCTCCATTTCACCAATTCTAGAGAGAGAAAGGGAGCCCGGGTCTAGAGAGAGAAAGTCGACGGATCGTCACGAGATTAGAGGAGCACGTTACAGCTGAGCTCGTGAGCAAAACCTCCGAATCAAAACTTCAATCCAGGTAATGATTCATACATAATCTGAGTTTTTGTTCATTTTGGGGTTTCTCGAGTTTTAGCTAAATAGATGATATTTTTACGGATGAAACTTGATAATAAGCTTAGAAATAGCATCTAGAACAAAAACCGCATGTATTGATCAAAGAAAATTGTAAGATTGGCACGATCGGGTTTGTATGCAAGAACTTCGGATTTTTGGTCCATGAACCAGGTCCTGCGCACTTACCAAGTGCGCAGGAGGGAATCCCTGCGTACTTACTAAGTACGCAGGATGTGCGTACTTACCAAGTACGCAGGAGGAAGGCTCCTGCGCACTTGCCAAGTGCGCAAGAGCAAGTCCCTGCGCACTTACTAAGTGCGCAGGCAGCAGGTTGGTTAAGTAAAGTCAGTAAGTTTAGAATGATTAAACCATTAAAGTCGGGGTTGGGTCTAATGTGTATTTAACTACCTAATCCAGATCGAAAGTGACGCTGTTGGACCTTTGTCTAGGACAACCTAGAGTAGCCCATCAGGTGAGTTCTATGTACCCCTTCTATGTTATGTGCAAATGTTTTCAAATGTTTTGGGGCTGAGATGTATACACTAAGTGAATAAATGTTATGAATGTCAATGTGATCATATGTGTTATACAAGTATATATATATATATATACCTATACATGAAAGAGAAATTATGAATAAAGAATGAAAAGCATGATTATAAAGAATGAATGAAAGTATAACACAATATGAAAGAATGAAATCCTGCTTTATATCCATGTATATATTGCTTGCCAAGTACAGAAAATGTTATGGACGCTTCGATGATAACGGCTACTTCGATAGACGGACGACCATGTGATTATTTTACAACCGGGACAAGTGCGTTCCTTCATCAGCTAGGACGTACGAATGCCATTAATGGACGGTCGAAGCAATTGTCATGTTATAGTAGAACGGTTGTATAAATAATAGTCGCATGGGAAACGGATACCTTCGGGTAGACGGGCGAATTACGGCCTACGACGGTAGGACGGTTGTAAGTCATGACGGACGGACAAAGGTTGCCGGACGGTTGTAAGAATAAAATGACGGACGACACTTGTTGCCGGACGGTTGTAAGTATAGGTGGGCCATGACGATGGACCACGGCGATTGTCTTTGTGACATTCGTAAGCAAATGACGGGTTGATCACCCTTATATAGTATGACCCATGAAAGTAAAGAAAGAAAGAAAAGAAAGAAAAGGGTGAATGCATATATATATATATATGAAATCACAAAGATACAGAAAAGAAAGATGAAAGAAAGACAAAAGTTCTGAATACGTATTTATATGAATGACTATACAGTAATGCATACTTATAAAGTAAAGAAAAGAATGTTTATATCAAATCGCATTAAACTAGAACTCACCAGCGTTAGCTGACTTTTAGTATACATTTCAGGTAAAGGAAGAAAAGGTCGTGCGATGGCGTGAAGGTTACCCGGCACAAGACTGACATCCCACTTTTGTTTGTTAAGACAATGTTGTGTTTTTAATTGTTAAGACTTTCGCTGTTATGTAATGTAATTGAATGATGAATGTTTCAAATTTAAGTTCAGTATTTATGGCTATGTTTATGAGTAAATCCAACAAGTGAGGTCACCCGGGAAAGGGGCCTTACACGGCTGGGGTTCCAAACCCGTTTTTTCGGCCCCGGCGAGTCGCCGATGACGGAGCTAGGGTCCCACACTACCCGATCGTCCTTGCATGTATACCTTTCTTCCAGATCTGTGATTTCTTCTCATGACCGGCAACCCGAGGTAAAAACCCGAAACCAAACCCGTTCCTTTGAATTCTTACCTCTAACCTTCGTATTCATCTTAGCATGTTATAGATCTAGCTATTTGGGTGGTCTCATTTGTTGGTCAAACTTGGTCAACGGGTCAGGCAGGTCAGCGGGTCAGCGGGTTCGCATACACGAATCGAACATACGAAAAGGTATAAGCGAGTACACAAATAGTTATATTTAATTACGAGAAAACGAGACACATGTATGCTGTTGGTGGTGTTAAACATTAGAGATTCACTATCGGTATATCTATTGTGAAGTCAAGAATAAACGAGTGGTATTAACATTTTGTCGAAAGTATATTATTATTAGCCAAATAATAACAAAAATAACCCGGACGCGTAACCGAGAACTATAGACATTGATTTATAAACGATGCGTATTTCAAGTAAATAATATCTTGGTTTAACAAAAATGATATTATTATTTTGGATGCGATTACAAGTATTTCACATACATACACATATATATATATACACTTTCGTAGGCGTATAAATACATATATATATATATATATATCCATATTTTATAAAACCAAGCGATTTACTATGCGACATATTATTTAGATTCGAGTATATACATATATATTCACATAACATACGTGCATTAGTATTGATGCAAATAATTTACATAAACTCGGACGGTTATTTACAAAGTACGATACGATAAAATTGTAGTTTAATGTTTTGAAAATACATATACATATATATTTATGGATATTCATTCAAACATGTTACAAAACCTTGACACTGTTATTTAAAACATCGAGTTGTACACATTCTGTTAATAGTCGCATTAACACGAGTTATATGTATAGATTATTAACACATACAGTCATGTAAGTTTAGGTACAAGACAAACTTATACTTTCTAAAACACTACTTTTGTAATACCTACTAGTTGAGGATCCGTACTCAACGTATCCACAAAGCTTAACCGCACACATAATGTTTAACCCTAGTATAAGTATTTAATGAATTCCATACAAATATTTGTAATTAGGGTTATGATGATGAACACATACGTGTAGTAGAATTGCTCGCCACTATGGCACATTTACTCCATCTAGGAATCGTTATGACGATACGTTGGTGACACAGGTGAGTTCACTGCCCCTCTTTATTTTTAAATGTTTTAGAAACATCGGGGGAGAAACATACTTATTAACATGTTTCACAAACATGAAGCATCTTTGTTTGATACATTTGGAAACATATTTACTTGATACATTTGAGAAAACATAGAACGCATTTATGAACATTTTTATATGATAACAAGAAAACAAGACCCGACCTTTATGTTTGCATGAGTTAACACATATAGAGCGCTGGAAGTCCCCTGACCATCATATTTATAATCATTAGCTATAGATTAGCCTGGGATTCTATGGATAGTACTATTGGGATTGACACCCCCGGTCATGGTTAGTCGCGCTAACCATGGGTCCCTCTGGCCAAATGACCGCATAGTGTTCAAACATTTGCTTGTGAGGTACGAGTGAGGGGCGAAACACCTGTGTCATGGATTGATTATGCCTCATGTATGTACATATTATTTGTACTCTTAGCTAGTTTACAAATGGGTCAACATTATTTGTTTTGTTTATCATATATACATTGAATCGTTTTTGTACAGATGATCTGCCAATCATTTCGTGCAAATTGGTTTTGCTAATCGTTTACATACAAATGGTTTTACCATTCGTTTACGTGCAAATGCCTTTGTCAACGTTTTCAAGGAAAACAGTTTTATATCATGACCACGTATACATTATCAGTGTTTTCAAGGAAAACTACTTTATATTGAGACTATTAAACCTGTGAACTCACCAACCTTTGTGTTGACACTTTAAGTATGTTTTTCAGGTAGCACATAGCTATGGCAAGGTTGGAATAGGTTAGCCATTTGGACTAAACCTTAGAAGCCGAAGAAGCGTGAACGTCAAACCTCAAGGCGGTTTTGACCTATATGGTTCTAGGATAGTGTACTAGCTTATTTTAATATTTGTAATGGTGTTCAACACCTTAGAAGTCTTTATTTTAGCTTCCGATGTTGTGTAATGTTACCAATCGTTGCAACCTTGATTTATTTATTTATTTATTAAGTGAATAAATTTGGGGGTGTGATAGATTGGTATCAGAGCCAATGGTTTTAGCGAATTAGGTTTCCTTAGTGTCACCTAGGCTCTAACCAGACTCATTTAGAGACCAAGATTTCTAAGACTTACATCATATTAAGAACACCCAAGACTTGAGTATAGAAATTCCAACCGTTGCCGAACAACTTGAGTAGACCATTAGTGTATGTAGTTAAAGTAGGGTCTCATTAGCTACACTAATACTTAATACAATTACATTGCACATGTAACAAGCATATAAATGTACCACAACTTGGAAATAATAGACACCTACATCTACTCTAATCATGGAGTCAACTTTCTTTCTGATATACGTGCGGTATAAATACTCTATTTCATGATTTGTTGGGTTGGATGACAAAAACCTTCGCCATAAGGTATGACAGACAAGACTCTCTAATCTGGAGGGAACCCGAGGTGGAGAAGCAGGACTAAACGGGAGAGAACTTTACAGGCCTGGAGACCAATCACCCATCGAGATCATGTGGATCCACACGTACGTACAAACTTGGAGCATGACCTGCTCGATACTAATTTGAGGACCTCTGCCCTAAACATAGTGCCTGGCTTCCACCATACACTACCTGTTATTAGAAGACACCAATTGTGCCTTTCTACCACTAACTCCCTCCAACAATAGCCTTAGTCGGCTAATTCATGAGTATTGGTACACATGCCGAAGAGTAATCCAATAGAACATATACACTAGTACGTGAGAGTTCAACGCGATAACACGAACTAACGAACATTTTAGCTCCCTTTCAGTTGAGAACTTGAGACAGGGAAAAACACTATAGGGACCATGCAAAGTAAATTATTATTACGGGTGCACACGTAATCATAATTTGCAGTGCATGAGAACTCTAGTGAGACTCACTGTCCGAGCTAATGTTCATGATTAATCCGCATCTTTGATCTAAATTCCCAGTCACTAAATTAATGATCGGACCTTAACAATTTAGACTCATTAGATTAAATATTCACGTAATATTCTCACAGTTTTAGAGGAATAAGGGAGATTCAAATTTGATCTAACTAACCCTTAGTGAGTCTTGAGCGACCAAAATTTTCACTTATTCATTTTTACTTGCTGATTCATGTCCTTTGAGATTCTACTTGTCGCGAAAACTCCATGTTGATCCTTACAGCGATCAACACTTCCGGTAATTGCATAATTATTATTGGAGATCATGACGTAATCGTAGGGTCTATCTTACAATTCAGTATCACATTTACTTGATATTTACATCGGAAGTGTTATGTACGAACTCTTGTAATAGGATGAAAATTTATTCTGATTTTCTTACGCCTGACACCTACAGGGTATTGTGGAAACCCGATCTTTACATCCTTCCGTACCTACATTTCCCTAAGGATCATTTTGTTGCTTGAGTCTCTGAATCTCATCATATAGTAGAGACATGTTCACTTCTTCGACTCTAAGTCTTCAATGGTTAAAAAGATCGAGAGCATCTATTGTTAGGAAACGACTTCTTAGCACATGCTCAGGAAAAACACAAAACTTCGACATTTAACACTCATTACCTCATTTTTATGGTTTAAATCCATGTGATAAGGACTTTAAGACTATAGGCGATACGCGTAAAATATGTAATGGTAAGTTAAGATACCATTCAAATGTCAGAGAAGTTGCAGGCACACTGTAATATCAATTGTTGATGAACTCTGAAAATTCCTGACCCTTTCGAACCAACTTTAGTGGGAAATTAAGGACAAAGTTGAAAATCAAGAACAATTCCATTCGAAAGTTGCGCCCTACAACCATAGGAATGCGATTTTAACCATTCTAATCAATTTCGGGATACACTAATTCTATGAGACTATTCCCACAGTCTCACTGTTTCTTCTCCACCTAGACTAATTATGACTTTTCCAAACGAACATAGAATTCCTTAAGGCTTACCTACGTCGTGGACATGATAGCCAAGTCATGCATTCATAAATCATGATATCACAACCTAAAGTACTAGACAGTAGTAGAGGTACGGTGCGAACAGTGATGGAAGAAGTATCGAACTCGGTATTCGCCAACGAAAACTAGACCATTCTAAAACACTTTCCTCTGAACCACATGAAGATTTATTTATCTTTAATATCCGTTGAGCCAAATCAACTAGACTATTCCCAATTACTTTGATATCTCTTTTTTTTTTATCAAGATTTCAGCTTCATCTTTAGAAGAATCATAAAATTTGGACTATTAAAAAAAAATAAAATAAAATCTTGATGATTCAATGTTACTAGGAAGTGTTATTGCTTCGAGCCTATTGTTCGACACCTATTTCGTTAAGACCTATTTCCCAATTCAGGTTACGAAAGACATGCGTGACGAAGTCACTAGTAATGAACTTAGATGAGACCAATATATATTCTTAGGATCAAATACCCATAAAAATCTTACTCCATATCATAGTTGTCTAAGTCGCTACCTAGACAACTAATGACGATTTCTGTAAACCATTCCAACTCCCTTGTGAGAAACTGCATACGCTGATATTGTTTCCTGGAACTCAATCAAATCAGTTTAGCCTACATGCCGATTTGTCAGTTAGAATCTTTGGTTCTAGAAAGATTTGAATGCATCAAGGCATTGACTCGTTGCAAGAGACAGTCATGTGCCTGATTTTGAACTGAGACCTTAACATCTTATCAATAACCCATTTGACATTTCTTCACTGAATTTCGGGTAATTTTTTTTAGTTTATATGATGATTTGGTCTTCGTGTGTTAAAGCACATGTATGAATAAAGAATATATGTCGACATACTTTCAGAATTCAAATGCACGAATGCACCTTCATCTTTCATTACCATTGATGATTGTTATATAGTTCCACTCTAATGAGAATGATCACTTAATGAGATTCTTCAACATCCAATCCTTGATTATTTAACTTGGTGTGTGAGTTTTAGTTGATTTATGAAAACTCATATTTTGATTCACATCAATCCGTGAATCTCTTAATAACTCACTCATTTCTTGGAATGTGATCTTACTGACCGTGCCCCTTTTCGTTCATGGTACTCTGGTGATGACTATCGTTTCAGGGTATAGCCAACATCATTCCTTTATCGATATACCCAAGGAACTTTCCCTAAATCTACCCATTTGATGTAATGTGATACCGTTGTACTATCATACGGTACGCTGATATTTCAAATCCTTACACATCCAATATCATTAGTTGTTGTGATATCCACTTTATCTTCATATTCCAACTACGATTTGGAATGAGTAAACATTTTCCCTAAGAAACCGAATGTGGAGCAAAGATACGAAATCCTTATCCATGTACGTACAACAAATTTCGAGGACGAAATTTCTCTAAGGAGGGGAGAATGTGACACCTGCAAATTTCAGAATGTAGATACCTAACTGTTAGGCTAAGCCCAACTAGGTCCAATAGAAATTCAAGCCCATTTAAGGCCCAATAAGGACCCAAGCCCAATAGAGCTTCAAATTCATTTACTCTGAACATCATACTAGCTACTTGATTTCGTTTAATAACTTGTTACGCAATCCTAAGAACTTACGAAACAATAGAAGCACATACGCGGTTCAGTGTTTTAAACGTTAAACATGTCAGAAAAAGGTTATTATCGGATACTTGGCAAAACGATTAAGAAAGATATTTAATTAGTAATATTCATTTGAAAAGACTGTTTCGTTAAATACACCTTTAGTACGTATAGGCGAACGTTAATCTGTTTTGATGCCCGTAAGATTAACGATAAGTGGTACGGTAATTACTGATACGTATTTTGATACGACAAATATTATAAATATTTATATTAATCTTACTAGTAAATAATAAACCCTAAACTCGGAGCGCGAAACATTCAAAAGAACGAAAGCATTATAAACACAAAACCAACACGTACTGGTTCGTGTATCAATTGAAGTGGAGATTTCACGATTTAAAATAGTTAAATAATAATATTATTATTAACGTCTCATAATTCTAAGTATTTATAACATAATTATTCGGGTGCTCCAGACGGATTAACACAAAAACAGGACGAGACGGGTTCGTTACACGAGTTAGGCACGTTAAAAACCCTAGCTATATATACATCTCAATCTCCCTTCTCCTTCATTTGAAAACCCAACCACACACACACTTGTGTGTGTGTTCAAAGAGAGAACGAGAGAAAGGAAGGGGGTTCGGCCACCTTCCGGCGGCTTCCTCCGGCGAGCATGAATGACAGAACAACGACGGAGAGCAGCGGCGCAGCGACAGTGTCAGGAGGCGGCGGCGCACGGCGACGCTGGGAGTTCCGGCGAGTGGCGGCGAGTGGAGGTGATTTTCGGGTAGCTCTCGTGGTCCTAAGTCTAGTGGTAGTTGTGGTCTTCTCTAAACCGCGACGGTGGTGACGGAATCCGGCCGCGACATAGGTGGCAACTAGGGTTCCAAACCCCTTTTTTCGGCCCCGGCGAGTCGCCGACGACGGAGCTAGGGTCCCACACTACCCGATCGTCCTTGCATGTATACCTTTCTTCCAGATCTGTGATTTCTTCTCATGACCGGTAACCCGAGGTAAAAACCCAAAACCAAACCCGTTCCTTTGAATTCATACCTCTAACCTTCGTATTCATCTTAGCATGTTATAGATCTAGCTATTTGGGTGGTCTCATTTGTTGGTCAAACTTGGTCAACGAGTCAGACATGTCAGCGGGTCAGCGGGTTCGCATACACGAATCGAACATACGGAAAGGTATAAGCGAGTACAAAAATAGTTATATTTAATTACGAGAAAACGAGACACATGTATGCGGTTGGTGGTGTTGAACATTAGAGATTCACTATCGGTATATCTATTGTGATGTCAAGAATAAACGAGTGGTATTAACATTTTGTCGAAAGTATATTATTATTAGCCAAATAATAACAAAAATAACCCAGACGCGTAACCGAGAACTATAGACATTGATTTATAAACGATGCGTATTTCAAGTAAATATTATCTTGGTTTAACAAAAATGATATTATTATTTTGGATGCGATTACAAGTATTTCACATACATACACATATATATATATACACCTTCGTAGGTGTATAAATACATATATATATATATATATCCATATTTTATAAAACCAAGCGATTTACTATGCGATATATTATTTAGATTCGAGTATATACATATATATTCACATAACATACGTGCATTAGTATTGATGCAAATAATTTACATAAACTCGGACGGTTATTTACAAAGTACGATATGATACAATTGTAGTTTAATGTTTTGAAAATACATTTACATATATATTTATGGATATTCATTCAAACATGTTACAAAACCTTGACACTGTTATTTAAAACATCGAGTTGTACATATTCTGTTAATAGTCGCATTAACAAGAGTTATATGTATAGATTATTAACACATACAGTCATGTAAGTTTAGGTACAAGACAAACTTATACTTTCTAAAACACTACTTTTGTAATACCTACTAGTTGAGGATCCGTACTCAACGTATGTAACGAGTTTTACCGATCACTAAACCAACATCACATACTAAACCGATAATACTTTAGTGAATCCGCAAAGCTTAACCGCACACATAATGTTTAACCCTAGTATAAGTATTTAATGAATTCCATACAAATATTTGTAATTAGGGTTATGATGATGAACGCATACGTGTAGTAGAATTGCTCGCCACTATGGCACATTTACTCCATCTAGGAATCGTTATGACGATACGTTGGTGACAAGGTGAGTTCACTATCCCTCTTTATTTTTAAATGTTTTAGAAACATCAGGGGAGAAACATACTTATTAACACGTTTCACAAACATGAAGCATCTTT
This sequence comes from Smallanthus sonchifolius, assembly GCA_023525975.1. Taxonomy (NCBI): domain Eukaryota; kingdom Viridiplantae; phylum Streptophyta; class Magnoliopsida; order Asterales; family Asteraceae; genus Smallanthus; species Smallanthus sonchifolius. The sequence goes on from CM042045.1 coordinate 36,491,758, forward strand.
GTTTGATACATTTGGAAACGTATTTACTTGATACATTTGAGAAAACATAGAACGCATTTATGAACATTTTTATATGATAACAAGAAAACAAGACCCGACCTTTATGGTTGCATGAGTTAACACATATAGAGCGCTGGAAGTCCCCTGACCATCATATTTATAATCATTAGCTATAGATTAGCCTGGGATTCTATGGATAGTACTATTGGGATTGACACCCCCGGTCATGGTTAATCGCGCTAACCATGGGTCCCTCTGGCCAAATGACCGCATAGTGTTCAAACATTTGCTTGTGAGGTACGCGTGAGGGGCGAAACACCTGTGTCATGGTTTTATTATACCTCATGTATGTACATATTATTTGTACTCTTAGCTAGTTTACAAATGGGTCAATATTATTTGTTTTGTTTATCATATATACATTGAATCTTTTCGTACAGATGATCTGCCAATCGTTTCGTGCAAATTGGTTTTGCTAATCGTTTACATACAAATGGTTTTACCATTCATTTACGTGCAAATGTCTTTGTCAACGTTTTCAAGGAAAACAGTTTTATATCATGACCACGTATACATTATCAGTGTTTTCAAGGAAAACTACTTTATATTGAGACTATTAAACCTGTGAACTCACCAACCTTTGTGTTGACACTTTAAGTATGTTTTTCAGGTAGCACATAGCTATGTCAAGGTTGGAATAGGTTAGCCATTTGGACTAAACCCTAGAAGCTAAAGAAGCGTGAACGTCAAACCTCAAGACGGTTTTGACCTATATGGTTCTAGGATAGTGTACTAGCTTATTTTAATATTTGTAATGGTGTTCAACACCTTAGAAGTCTTTATTTTAGCTTCCGCTGTTGTGTAATGTTACCAATCGTTGCAACCTTGATTTATTTATTTATTTATTAAGTGAATAAATTTGGGGGTGTGATACGTCGCGCGCCTAGGTTCATAAATGGCCCTAGGGTTTACGCTTTGAGGGGTATTTAAACCACCCCATGTTTCATTTTGACCCAAACCACTGTTGAGGTCGTCTGTTATGATGACGCACTGGTCTTTGCGTGGAAAGTAGTGTGGAATCTTGGGTCATGGATTCTGGTTATTCATTTCACGCTATGCACAGCGGGGAGACGATGGAGAATCTAAAGGTCGGTAACTTTTGGAAAGTACGAATAGCTAATGGGGATGTTCTTGATGTTACAGGCATGGGAGATGTTAATTTGGTAACTTATTTGGGAACCACATGGAATTTGAAGAATGTCAGGGTTATTCCAGCTTTGAAGAGTAAGCTCTGTCGTCCAGCTGGATAAACAGGGACTGGAAATAAGTTTGGTGGAGGAAACTGGAAGGTAACTAAAGGTAGTCTGGTTATTACTCATGAAAACAGTAATGGTTCATTATACATGGTGGAAGTACCTGCTGAGGGAACTGTGATCTTCCCTCAAAACAAAGTTAGGTTCGCTGAGTCTAAGGGGTAAAATAAGGATCATTTTGAAAGGTTGGATAGGTGATTCAAGCTAAGCGGGGCCGGGGGTCTAAAAGTAGGTTAGGATTTTGGTGACAGTGAGAGCACGAGGCGTGTTCCTGATACTGTTACAAAACACCGTTAGTCCGACTGTGAAAATCACCCTATCGGAATCTTGCTGAATCATGAGAGTGGTGATGGTTCTCGGGTTATCTCTGGAACAGGTGGATCATGCAGACCAGTTGAGATAGAGAATGAGTTGGAGCTCGGGGAAGATTCAACTGGCCCTTCATGTACATGATTAGAGGGGAATTGAAACTAGGGGAAACTGGACCTCTGAGCTTATTTATAGGAATCAGAAGCTTAGGAGACTTTGGATACGAAGGATATGGGAGTTACTGGATCTGGGGTCGCTTGGATGGCGTTTGTGGAATGTGCAAAGCCTTCAAGTGGGAAATTGTTGGGTTATGAACACTTTGGGTCGGGTCAGGTCGGGTCAGGTCGGGTCAGGATGTGCTGGGCCTTGGGCCACCTACGGTTGGGCCTTTGGGCCGACTTAGGGCTGGCCGAATCTGAAGAACAAGGGTTGGCGGCAGCCTTAGGGATGTTTAGTGTGACATCCGACATTTCCATGTCAATATCCGTACATAACATAAGCGGATTTACATTTTCAAGTTTCCTGATTGACTTAATTGCAATAATTAGGTCCTAAAGTCTAGAAATAGCCATGCATTGATTTGTTTCTTACTTTGGTAAATTTAGGAATTACCGGGTCACGATACGCATAACACGACTAATACAAACATTGGTGGCAAACCTAAATGTCCAAAATAATGTCCAAATATCAATAATACCTGAAATATATGTTTATACATTCAAATATATATTCTAAAGTCCACATTTTATAAAACGATTCATAACGACGTAAATCGAAGATTTCACCTCCTACCGTCAACCCTAAACGTAACTACACGTAATAAAATATATCTATAACCTATACAATACATGAATTAAGTGTTTTTCACTAAACTAGACATAAAGTAGTTTAACTTTAGTTTAAAATGTCATCATAGAATCGAAAACCGCATTAAATTACCGTTTCGAGCCCTAACCACGATTAACGCACCTAATGACCTAAATATCTAGAATAACTAACCATGTAACCACCTAAACTACCCCACCCACTCCCCTTGACCAAAAATCTCGGCCTCAAGGCCATGTGGGCCCACCCCACACCCTAAATTTCAACATTTTCAACTTGCTTAAGCAATCTCCATACCCCATCTTTCAAAGACATGTCCATAAAATCTTCCACCCATCCTCATTCATAACATCTATCTTTCAATATCAATTTCACACTCAACCTCTTCTATCTCCCTCTCCACTCATGGCACACACTAACACTCACACTTCTCCATCTTTTGTTCAAGCTTCATCCAAGAATTCAAGCTTTCAAGGTGTTTCCATGTGAAGATTTGCAAGAGATTCAAGCTTTGGAACTTTCTTCTATACCTTATCCTTGCTTTCTAAAGGTGAAAAACCCTTTCATACTTTTTCTTTCCTCATTCTTTCAAAGGAAATACAAGGATCATCATGTAAAAGTCACCATCCAAAAGTTTATGCTTAAAAATAACTAAATCCATGGTCTAAACCTTTTTAACACAAGGTTTCTTTAAAAACTCATAGATGAAGTGGTTGTATTGAATAAATCTGGAAAAAAGGACTTAGAATATGTCATATCTAATATAAACATCATCTAGTTGGTAAACAAGAGTCAAACAAGTACAAAATTTGAGTAGTTAATGATGTTGAGTAATTTAGAACCAAAACAGTAAGCTGGCAGATTCTCAGGTCCGACTTCGGAGGGCCATATCTCAACCAAAAACTAACCAAAAATGAGAGTCTTAGGTCTAAATCAAGTACAAAGAGTCAAGAGTCCAACCCAAGTGGTTTCATGAAATTTCGTTGAGTTTTGATACCCCAAAATGGTCATACAAGAAAGTGTGTCAAGGCTATCCTTTTCGACAGAATTTTAGCATCACTTGTGAGAGTCATAACTTGGTCATAACAAGTCTAAATAACCTGATTCCACTTTCTAAAGATAGTATTTTGAGTGTAGGACAAAATTTATAGGGTCTTCAGTCATGTAAATGAGTCTAGGTCAGTTTAGTAAAAGAAATTCCCAAGAGACTCCAGAAACAAACACTGCTATACCTTCTGTCAAAAATAAATATATTAAAAATACTTAGACATGTAACAAAATGATAGTTAATATATCTTGGTAACCCTAAGACATGTAGGTAACTTTATATAAAATTTTGTGACTTGACGAGTTCATTTGGTTAATCAAAAGGATGACGTACGAATGACTTAAAATTCTAGAAATTCCGACAAACAAGGGTTTATTTTAATATTATAGTTTAAGGTAAACACCTATCAAAACTCTAACACGACCTATATAAGAAAACTTATGGACAAGTACTTATACTTATGGCATCAATAATATATATTTATATATTTGGCTAAACACGTATACCTAACATGAAACTAAAAGTCAAGTCACCAACGGTTCGTCGGGTCACATTTTCTAAACATGACACTTACGTTTTTGAGTCTAACATATTGGATGGACTTTGTACATGACCGACTTGTATGATGACACTCAATATTAAGGTCATAAGATAACCGTCACTAATTAGGTCACGGTTAGGACAGTCTTGCATACACATCGGCCTTGCTAGCACTTACACATTGAAAGCTCATCAGGTGAGTTCACGGCCCCCTTTTAGCTTTTAATGTTTTGTAAATATCGGGGGAGAAACATACTTATACAACACATTTGCTTACATATTTGAAAGCATGAAAAATCAATGTTTGATACATTTTAGAAAACATGGAACACACTTACAAACATTTTTATATGATAACAAGAAAACAAGACACCACCATTATGTTTGCATGAGGGAACAATTATAGAGCTCGTAAAGTCCCCTGGACAAACACATTTTATAACCATTAGCTATGGACTTAGCCTGGGATTCTATGGATAGTACTATTGGGATTGACACCCCCGGTCATGGTTAGTCGCGCTAACCTAGGGTCCACATGGCCAATTGACCGCATATTGTATTAACACATACTTGTGAGGAACGAGGGACGGGCATACACTGCTGTCATGGTTTGGTTATGACTCATGCATGAACATAATATTGTAAGCCTAGCTAGCATACGAATGGAACAACAATACTTGTTTTGTTTATCATATACACTCGTAACTATTTGCATACAATTGGATATGTTTTCATTGGGAAAACCACTCGTTTTATGACCATGAGGTCATCACCTGCTTTCATTGGGAAAACGATTCACTTTATGACTATGAGGTCATCATATGTTTTCGAGGAAAACGGTTTCATAATATGGCCATGTACACCTTTTCAATGGTTTTACTATATGACTCTAAAGTCATCCCATGTTTTCAAAGAAAACTGTTTTATATTATGGCCACGAACACAATATCAAAATTTTCAAGGAAAACCACTTTACATTGAGACCACTAAACCTGTGAACTCACCAACCTTTGTGTTGACACTTTTAAGTATGTTTTTCAGGTAACACATAGTTAAGGCTCTGTTGGAATAGGCTAGCTCTTTGGATTAAACCATTGGAGCTGAGGAACAAGTTGTCAAACCTCAAGTCTATGTTTGATCTAGGAGAATTTAGATCATCGTATTATTTCATGTTAATAATTGTAAAGATGTTCGATACTTAGAAATTTGTACTATAGTCTCCGTTGTTGTGTAATGTTACTAATCCGATAGAACATACACACTCTTGCACTAGAGTGCAACACGATGACACGATCTAATGAACATTTTAGATGCCTTTTAACTGAGAGCTTGGGATAGGAGAAACACTATAGGGACGATGTAAAGTAAATTATTATTGCAGGTGCACACGTAATCATAATTTAAAGTGCATGAGAACTCTAGTGAGTCTTACTGTCCGAACTAATGTTCATGATTAATCCGTATTCCTAATCTCAACTCTCAGTCAGTCGATTAATGATCGAAATCACCATAAACATAAGGGTTGAGCCAAAAGGCATTATATGATGCGATGGGCTATCACAAGTGACGTGGAAACGTACATCATCTCCTTCATCTTTGAACTCTAATGAATCCAAAACTCTTAGCGAGACTTCATTGGCATGACAATTTTAACCAAAACCTTGAAGAAATCTATTCTTGGTGATTTGACCTCAACTCTTGGACCGAATTTGGAAATTCCTTGTAAAGTACTTCTTCAACTTTTGAGACTGGGCTATAGGTTGTCTCTTTTCGATTTCGTTATTTATCGATCAGCGCACGTGACCGATCTTTGGGCTAACATGAATCAGACCTTAACATTTCTAATTCCCCTACTAGATCTTCATATACCATTCTCGCAGTTCGGTAGGAACGAGAGAAACTCGAATTTGACGTACCTAACTCTTAATGGATCTTGAACGATGAAGATCTCCCTCATCCGTTTGTACTTTCTAAAACATATCCTTTTGAAACACGTAAATTTTAGGTTGCTCCTTGTAACGATCAACACTTACAGTAATCATACAACTATTATCGGAGATCACGGCATAATCTCAGGTTTATCTTACAATTCAGTATCACACTTACTTGAAGTCTACATCTGAAGTGCTATGCACTAACTCCTGTAATAGGATGGAAACTTACGCCTGACACCTACAGGGTATTGTGGAAACTCGATCTGAGACAAGTAGGTAATCTGACTTTTTAGAATAGTTGTCAAACGGGGTCGTTCTTACCACCTTTGACATTCAGTACATCATCAATCCCGAATAATCTTCCGATGAAAAATAAGCCATGATTTATGCTCAAGTGAGTATCAAGGAAACCTAAGTGTGAGCTGTCGGCTATTGTCAGACTAGCAGGAGACTGACATACAAGATTCTTAAAGTTGTCCCAAATGCGTGATTTCTTGCTAATCTCATTAGTTCATGTTATACGTAAGAAACGTAAGCGTGAGTTACTTCCAACAATCCATTGTTCACAAAGATCTTAATAGGATAAATATATATCCTTTTGTACTTACGTTTCCCCAAGGATTATTTTGTTAAACGAGTCTTCCAACAACCCATTGTTCACATCTCTTACTCCCAACATTCTAGAGTTATAGAGACCTGGAGCACCTACGGTTAGGAAACGATTTATTAATAAATGCTCAGGAAAATGCAAAACTTTGACATGTGACTCCCATTATCTCAAATTTTATGGCTTAAACCCTTGTGTTAAGGACTTTAAGGCTATAAGAGATATGAGTGAAATACATGATGGTAAGTTATGACAATATCATTCGAAAGCCAGGGAAGTTGCAAACATAATGTACTATCAAGTTGTTGACAAATTCTGAAACTCCATGATCCATCCCGACCAACTTTGATTGGAAATCAAGAACCTAAGTTGAAATCTGAGGATTTAATTCAGTGTTCTATGATTTTTAACCGTTTTAAGTCATACGCTACTAGAAAAGTGAACAAAGGAAGAATCATATCCGACCTTGCTCTCTTGGAGGCCTACACATATACATTTCTTTCGACTTCTCAACTTTCCTTCAAATTTCATATTCACTTTTCTCCAAGATCTTTTGGGATGCCTTTGCGTTATCTTTAAGGAACCTAAGGACATGACGTCCACAAGTTTGGAAAATCCCTGAAGTTATAAGTGATTCTGGTATTATTGTCTGACATCTAATTTAAGAGATCAAGCCCCAGACTAGATGGAAAATAATATCATATCATAGCTGCCAACTTAATGGAATGGAGAGCCTATAGTCAATTTCAGGAGACACTATTTATATGAGACTATTTCCATGGTCCCACTGTTTACTTCCCCACCTAGACGAACTATGGCTAACCTAAACGAATTTAGAACTTCTTAAGACTTATCTGCCTCTTGGACATGATAGTCAAGTCATGAATCTACAAACCATGACAGTACAACCTCAATACTAGACTGTAGTAGAAGTGTAGTGCAGACAATGATTAATAAAGTATTAAGCCCAATCTTCGCCAACGAAAGCTTATAAGGAATCTTGAAATCTTTAATCCATTGCGGCTAATGTTAATGGAAGATTCATTTATCTTTAGTAACTGTTGAGCCAAATCAATTTGATGATTCTCGAATACTCTAGCATTTCCTCATTCTTCATCTAGATTCACCCTCATCTATAGATGAACCACATAATTCTTGACGATTCAATGTTAAATGGAGAAATTTTTTTTGTTTCAGTTATAATTCAACATCTATTTCATTAAGAGGGCAACCTACACTAAACTACGAATAACATTCGAAATAGAATTACCCATAATGAGACTCGACAAAACCAAATTCGACCTCAGGATATCATATCTTCATAAAACTTCATTCCATATTTTAGCTGTCTAATTCACTACCTTGACAACTACTAACAGTTCCCCTAAACCATTCCAACTTATTTAAGAGAAATAACATACGAGGATGTTATTTTCTAGAACTCAATTGAAGCAATTTAAACCACATACTGATTTGAAAAATGAAATGTCAGTTTGAATCTTTTGTTCTAGAAAGATTGAATGCATCAAGGCATTGACTGGTTGCGAGAAACAGTCAGGTGTTGAATTTTGAACTAAGGCTCGAACATCTCATCAAATCATCGGACATATCTTACTGGGCTTCCACCGTTTCTTTTTAAATTCTATCATGATCTGGTCCCCGTGGGTTAGAACACGTATATGAACAGAGAGTATGTGCCCACGTACCTTCTAAATTTCACGTGCACGAATGTAGGGTTTCCTTTTCATTACCAATGACGATTATCATAAGGTTCCACTCTGATGAAAGTGACCACGTAATGAAACCCATTTTTATTAGTTCACATCAATCAGAGAACCTTTAGTTACTCACACATTATATGGAGGTGACCTTAATGATCATAATCCCTTCTGTTAGTGGGACTTTGACAATGAATTTATCCCTTCATGGAATAGACAACGTCGTTCTCTTGGCAATTTATTTAAAGAACTTTCCTAAATCCGCTCGTTTGAGATAATGAATGTTTAATGGCACCAATGCACTATTACATTATTCTATAATACCTAGAATCCTTATACATCCATTATCGTTAATTGGTGAGGTATTCACTTTACCTTCGAATACCGACTACTAAGTGGATTAAATCCAAAATTCTCCCTCTGATCCAGGAACGAACTAAGAATACGGGACCCTAATATGGATAGACTAAATAAATCCTAAAGGTTAAATTAAACTAAGTTTCGAGGACGAAACTTCTTTAACGAGGGGAGAATGTGACACCCGACATTTCCATGTCAATATCCGTACATAACATAAACGCATTTACATTTTCAAGTTTCCTGATTAACTTAATTGCAATAATTAGGTCCTAAAGTCTAGAAATAGCCATGCATTGATTTGTATGTTACTTTGGTAAATTTAGGAATTACCGGGTCACGATACGCATAACACGACTAATACAAACATTGGTGGCAAACCTAAATGTCCAAAATAATGTCCAAAGATCCATAATACTTGAAATATATGTTTATACATTCAAATATATATTCTAAAGTCCACATTTTATAAAACGATTCGTAACGACGTAAATCGAAGATTTCACCTCCTAACGTCAACCCTAAACGTAACTACATGTAATAAAATATATCTATAACCTATAAAATACATGAATTAAGTGTTTTTCACTAAACTAGACATAAGTAGTTTAACTTTAGTTTAAAATGTCATCAAAGAATCGAAAACCGCATTAAATTACCGTTTCGAGCCCTAACCGCGATTAACGCACCTAATGACCTAAATATCTAGAATAACTAACCATGTAACCACCTAAACTACCCCACCCACTCCCCTTGACCAAAAATCTCGGCCTCAAGGCCATGTAAGTCCACCCAACACCCTAAATTTCAACATTTTCAACTTACTTAAGCAATCTCCATACCCCATCTTTCAAAGACATGTCCATAAAATCTTCCACCCATCCTCATTCATATCATCTATCTTTCAATATCAATTTCACACTCAACCTCTTCTCTCTCCCTCTCCACTCATGGCACACACTAACACACACACACTTCTCCATCTTTTGTTCAAGCTTCATCCAAGAATTCAAGCTTTCAAGGTGTTTCCATGTGAAGATTTGCAAGAGATTCAAACTTTGGAACTTCCTTCTATACCTTCTCCTTGCTTTCTAAAGGTCAAAAACCCTTTTTAATATTTTTCTTTCCTCATTCTTTCAAAGGAAATACAAGGATCATCATGTAAAAGTCACCATCCAAAAGTTTATGCTTAAAAATAACTAAATCCATGGTCTAAACATTTTGAACACAAGGTTTCTTTAAAAACTCATAGATGAAGTGGTTGTCTTGAATATATATGGAAAAAAAGGACTTAGAATATGTCACATCTAATATAAACATCAACTAGTTGCTAAACAAGAGTCAAACAAGTACAAAATTTGAGTAGTTAATGATGTTGAGTAATTTAGAACCAAAACAGTAAGCTGGCAGATTCTCAGGTCCGACTTTGGAGGGCCATATCTCAACCAAAAACTAACAAAAAATGACGAGTCTTAGGTCTAAATCAAGTACAAAGAGTCAAGTGTCCAACCCAAGTGGTTTCATGAAATTTTGTTAAGTTTTGATACCCACAAAATGGTCATACAAGAAAGTGTGTCAAGGCTATCCTTTTTGACAGAATTTTAGCATCACTTGTGAGAGTCATAACTTGGTCATAACAAGTCTAAATAACCTGATTCCATTTTCTAAAGATAGTATTTTGAGTGTAGGACAAAATTTACAGGGTCTTCAGTCATGTAAATGAGTCTAGGTCAGTTCATTAAAAGAAATTCCCAAGAGACTCCAGAAACAAACATTGCTATACCTTCTGTCCAAAATAAATATATTAAAAATACTTAGACATATAATAAAATGATAGTTAATACATCTTGGTAACCCTAAGACATGTAGGTAAATTTATATAAAATTTCGAGACTTGACGAGTTCATTTGGTTAATCAAAAGGATGACGCACGAATGACTTAAATTTCTGAAAATTCCGACAAACAAGGGTTTATTTTAATATTATAGTTTAAGGTAAACACCTATCAAAACTCTAACACGACCTATATAAGAAAACTTATGGACAAGTACTTATACTTATGGCATCAGTAATATATATTTATATATTTGACTAAACACGTATACCTAACATGAAACTCAAAGTCAAGCCACCAACGGTTCGTCGGGTCACATTTTATAAACATGACACTTACGTTTTTGAGTCTAACATATTGGATGGACTTTGTACATGACCGACTTGTATGATGACACTCAATATTAAGGTCATAAGATAACCGTCACTATTTAGGTCACAGTTAGGATAGTCTTGCATACACGTCGGCCTTGCTAGCACTTACACATTGAAAGCTCATCAGGTGAGTTCACGACCCCCTTTTAGCTTTTAATGTTTTGTAAATATCGGGGGAGAAACATACTTATACAACACATTTGCTTACATATTTGAAAGCATGAAAAATCAATGTTTGATACATTTTAGAAAACATGGAACACACTTACAAACATTTTTATATGATAACAAGAAAACAAGACACAACCATTATGTTTGCATGAGGGAACAATTATAGAGCTCGTAAAGTCCCCTGGAACAAACACATTTTATAACCATTAGATATGGACTTAGCCTGAGATTCTATGGATAGTACTATTGGGATTGACACCCCCGGTCATGGTTAGTCGCGCTAACCTAGGGTCCACATGGCCAATTGACCGCATATTGTCTTTACACATACTCGTGAGGAATGAGGGAGGGGCATACACTGTTGTCATGGTTTGATTATGGCTCATGCATGAACATAATATTGTAAGCCTAGCTAGCATACGAATGGAACAACAATACTTTTTTGTTTATCATAAAAACTCGTAACTATTTGCATACAATTGGATATGTTTTCATTGGGAAAACCACTCGTTTTATGACCATGAGGTCATCACCTGTTTTCATTGGGAAAACGATTCGCTTTATGACTATGAGGTCATCATATGTTTTCAAGAAAAACGTTTTCATAATATGGCCATGTACACCTTTTCAATGGTTTTACTATATGACTCTAAAGTCAGCCCATGTTTTCAAAGAAAACTGTTTTATATCATGGCCACGAACACGATATCAATGTTTTCAAGGAAAACCACTTTACATTGAGACCACTAAACCTGTGAACTCACCAACCTTTGTGTTGACACTTTTAAGTATGTTTTTCAGGTAACATATAGTTAAGGCTCGGTTGGAATAGGCTAGCTCTTTGGATTAAACCATAGGAGCTGAGGAACAAGTTGTCAAACCTCAAGTCTATGTTTGATCTAGGAGAATTTAGATCATCGTATTATTTCATGTTAATAATTGTAAAGATGTTCGATACTTAGAAATTTGTACTATAGTTTCCGCTGTTGTGTAATGTTACTAATCGTTGCAACCTTTATTTATTTATTAAGTAAATAAATTTGAGGGTGTGACATTTAGCCTCTTTACTTGTTGATTAAGTTGTTGGCTTCATGCTGTTTGTAGAGAAGAAAAAAATTATGAAAAATTAAATATTTTTAACTAATAAATTTATCGTATGAGTCGAGTGATCGGAAGGGCCATGGGACGAGTCATGGTTCGGGTTACAGTTCAGGACATGGGTCGGGTCATGATTCAGTGCTTGGGTCAGGTCATGGTTTGGGCCATGGTTCGGGTCATGGGTTGGGGTATGAGACAGGGCATGGGAAGGGTCATGGTTTGAATTATGGGTCGGGCCATGCTCAGGCCATGGGTCAGATCATGGTTTGGGTCGTGGGGGGAACATGGTTTCGGTCATGGTTCGGACTGTAACACCCCACCCGGAACCCGAGTGATTATGCACAATTAATACAATCTTAACAACGAAAGTAAACTGAACTTTCATTAAAACTTATGTTAATCTGATTACAACATATTATTTTTTTTTACCAAACTATGACAACTAGGCACTTCTTGGCCTTCTTGCCTCCACATTCATCAAACCATTCTTATGATTTTCCTCACGATTCACCTGTGATAAGTACACTCAAAATGACGTCAGCTAAATGCTGATGAGTTCATGTTACATAGTTTACAAAAACACAGTGACAGTTATGTGTACATAGTATGGGTTATGACTACTGTGCTGGCTATCCCATAACCACTGTACAACGGACATACTGACCTCCGAGTAATGTCCCCACAGCCATCACGTAGGTATCGAATCAAATCTGAGCGCATGGTTACTCCATACCGGACCCTGTCCTATTTCAACTTTTCATAGCGTATCCATTAAACATACAAGGATCCTTTATACCCCACCGATATTCGCATATTGCAACATTCTCATTATTACAAGTTTACACAGGACGAGTATACTATCACTTTTTATAAACAAACATGGTAACTCACCTGTTTAACAGTTGCCTGCACAATTATATAATATAATTGGGTCTTGATACAGTTTAAGTAATTCTAGGTTAGGTAATGGTACAACTAACTAGTTATTATCATGATTAATATAGGCTAACATTGCATTGTTTAAGCATGAGTGATCAAGTCCATACCTAGCTAAAGCTAGGTTAACCAATACCCACCGCGGGTGAGGTTCAAATGCTCACGATAACCACTCTGAAACATAGTGTTACGTATATGTATGAATTATCATTATGCTAATTTTACATATATGTAAACACTATGTGTCACGTATATGTAACATTATTTGGTACGTATACGTAAGACTCATCATGTCCGTATTTACGTTCAAAAAATTTATTCAAGATACTTAAATACTATTTTAACAATTAAAAGAATTTTTTTTATAAATTATGTGATTGTTTTATAGTGGTTAGCATGATTATCACATAAAAAGTTGATTAGCATTTGAACCCTTCCTTACCCACCGCTAACAATAATCCTAATACCTAAAAATAATAATACTACTGCTAATAATAATAATTAAGTAAAAAAACTTAAATTAACTACTTAAACAAACGGTAGGAATTGAAATTGAACACGTCACATGGACGTAACGCAAACATATATGTATGTTAATTTTTATTTATTTATTATTATTATATTATTCTTATTAATTGAACTGCTTAACTCGTTTTTCTCTTATAGCATTTAAAATATAACGTTTTACAAAATTACGAATATGTCGTTGAGACGAGCTTATTTTTCTCTACGTTTTGACCTAAGTTTCGCTAAAAACGCAAAAAGGTTAAATATAATATATTATTTTATTATTAAAAGGTCTCCTATAATAGCTAGGGATTGTCTAAATACCCCATCTTTCTAATTGTCATTTTACTCGTTACTTACTCGTTTGACAATATGTAAAATATAAGTTCCATATTTTTCACATTTATAGATATTACATAAAGGTTCAGGGTATTACACTGACCATGGGTTTGGTCATCGTTCGGGTCATGGGTCAGGAAGGAATGGGTCGGGTCAAGCAACTGGTCATGGTTCAGGGCATGGGTGGGTCATGGTTCAGGTCATTATTCGGGTTCATGTGTCTGGGCATGGGTTGAGTCATGGATCGAGTCATGGGTTGGGTCATGGATCATAGGTTGGGTCATGTTAGTTTCATGGGTCTGTAAGACCCTAACCCCTGACATCCTACAGTTGGTTTTCATAACCAGTTATTCTCTTTAAAATATTCGTTTAGTAAATCAAAATTACAACGAAAGTCTTTCTAAGATCATTATCGTTATTACTTTACCTCACGAATGCCTACACACCAATCCGAGTAGCACCGCTCCCAAGCCAAGATACGCCGACCCTAAAGCTCACCTGCAACACAAACTAACATACACCCAAAGTCAGCTACGTTGAGTGAGTTCTAATTGTTTATTTTAAATAAAAGCCCCCTCGTCACAAAAGTTATTTAGCTTTACTCAGGATCTTCCGGTCTTTATAAAATAGTTTTATAAGTTATCATCATATTGATAACCCCTGTTATCTTATGGTATCCCAAACGTTTCAACACCCAAGACTCGCCCCACAAATATAACCCCATAAATCTCACCACCACCATTCAATCTTTCTACACTAGTCACTTGTAATCTACTACCCGAATTAACTCGAAAATCTGGTTAACACAACAAATCCTTAAACAATGACTTACCCAGCCTTGACTAAAGCTCTCACAAATCAACTGACACGACAATTATAAGAACATCATCACAATTCCAACAAAACCGTCAACCTAAATCTGCTCTCCCCATTAATATCATTTACACATCACAATAATAATACCCCACGCACAATAAATAAAACTTAACACTTGTGTGCAACTTAACACATCACATACCTCGTCACTGCACCCTCGTCAGGGCGTATAAAACACCCAGAAATCATCATTTACCTGTTGAATATTGTCACCTTTGGTGACTTCCCGAAGGACTTCGTCCTTCCCAATCCCGTTTGCCGTGTCTTCGAGACAACAAGGCAAACACAATACCCGCCGTGTCCCAAGGACAACGACACAATACGCACAACACAAATATAACATATATAACATCACATTTCATTAACACGATTCATTGACTACACCTGCACCCCACACATAGAGCTAGAGTAACGTATCATACACGAAATCATAAGCGTTTAGCTTGTATCTCGTCCTACCCCGACTAACTCTTAACTTGACTCACATTAATAACTCTTATCTCTCACTCGCATAATCAATGTAGACACCCCATAACCCTTCATCTCATTAGTGAATATTGTAGCTCATAAACATGTCTGGTTAAACCCCAAAGCATCTCAAATTATTCAATATGCAAACACCTCTTGTATGTATGTACAACAATTCCAAAAGCAGTAAAAACGTTTAAAATAATACGGAATTAGAAACTCACGGGTTAGAAAGCCGTCATCAGTCCCTGCTCTGCAACTCGTCTGTACATGCTCGAATCCCAAACCTTGGCTACGGATGGAGTCCCCGTTCGAAAGCCGTCATCGGACCACCGTGCTCCTCCTCCCTTATCCGACGGTTCTCATTTTCTTGTCTTTCATTCTGCCGTCGCGCAAGTCCTAGCCAAAATGGCTTAGGGTTTCTCAGTAATTGATTATATGCATACTATAGTTACATCTGGGTCCTCGTTTATTCTTAACCGCGCGTTTTTAACTTGAACTGTTTAATAACGACTATCCGGGTCCAATATGTTTGACAATCCGAGCTTTACGCGAAAGGTTTGCTAACCATGTTTGTTTTCCAGAGACTCGGGTTATCCGTTAGCCCGAAATAATAACTCGTCGGTTTTTGGGATGTTACCGGCTCAGGTCATGACTCGGGTCGTGGGTATGTGCATGGGTGGGGCCATGGTTCGAGTCATGGTTCGGGTCATTAATTAAACAAAATCATTCCATTCCTTGAAGAAATGAAATAACACCATTCCCCCAAGGAATGAAATCAATAGAAGAGAAAGAAATACATTCCTTATGTAATGATCCGTTTCATTGCAATGTGATTACTAAACATGTTTTGTTTCATTCCAACGTAATGATTCATTCCATTCCACCATACCAAACACTACCCTAATCTGTTAAATATGGGAATTGACAAAAGAAGTCTGCCATAATGTAATGTGCTTCTAATGCCAATAAAAAGTAACCCATCCAATGGTATTTAACATCCAAAAAACTACCAAATAAAATGCGTCCCAAGCCGAAATATCACATGTACCGCCCCGTCCTGGGCCATCGCACGGAAAACTATAACCAAAATCCTTTTTGTAGGTCCCCGGGTGTCTCGGATCGTTACGTGTGGGTGTGTGACTAGTCGCACCTGGTGCGGAATACCCGTGACTAGGTGGAGAAACAAGAAACACAAAGTAAACCGACAATGAAATCACTTTCAAACTCCTTATATTATAAAACTTGTAGGTTACAGAGATGTTAAAAAATGAGTGCGTACATACCTTCTGTCACCACAACGTATTTATACTAGACCTGATCTCTGCGCACTTAACAAGTGCGCAGGGCAAATTGTTTCTGCGTACTTAACAAGTATGCAGAGTATTCTTGCGTACTTGCTAAGTATGCAGGAAGTAATTCCTGCGCACATGCTAAGTACGTAAAACACTTAGAGAAAACAGACAACAAGTACATACATCAGTAATTACAACTCGATTACTAATATATACAGACACTAACATACAAAGACTAATACATACAAGACTAGTACAAAAGCTAAGACAATATCCAGAGTGTTTGTCACACAAAAGTGCTTCAACAAACTCCCCCTTGACAACAGCTCTGGATTGTCTTCGGTATTCACTGCTCCCCAACTTTAGCTTCCATCTTCTTCTTGTACTCAAGACAAAACTTGACCACCTTGTCGTATTTAGAAGCAAGGAACTTTGTCCACTCGTCCGTGTACATGCAGTACTTGTCAGCTAGCTCCTCTAGATCTTTCATAGAGAAGTTTATGAAGCAGACTTCATCAAACACTCTGATCAGTTCCTTTGGCACTAAGCTTCCACTTTCGGACCACACCTTTCCAATCACCACTGCCTCACCTGATTTAGGATCTACGTACCAGTACCACATGTTACCGAGGATATCCTGAGATAACTTGCTCAGGGGAATCTTGGTTTCACACAACACTGGCTTGTATACCAGTTTCTTTAAGCTTTTATGAGTCACGAGTTCTCTAACATTCTTGTCCCTGACTCGCTTGGGCACTTGAGGCTTAAACGTTTCGAACTTCCCATATCTTTCCTCACGCTGTAGAACCTGCCACAAACCCATCGCTACTTTGTGATTTGAGTGACCCAGCAGCTCTCGGTTTGCTATGTTCACAAGTTCGTACTTTGGTAAGGAACTGAAAGCTTCACTTGTTGTTTTCAAGTATTGAACCCCTCCAGCTCGCTTAATGGCAAACAGCTTCTTGTCATCCTCGAACCTCACAGCTAAGATCATACCTGTCGCTCCACGTTTGTCTATGATTGATGTCTTCTGCCAGACAGGAGTTGGATCCTTAGATGAACTTGCGGGCGTATGTTTGCTTTTCTGCGCCTCTGGATCTACAGGTGTAGGGTCGGTAGGAAAGGCTTCAGTCGACGCCTCAACAGTACCTGCATGCTCGACTGAACCTGTGTCAAGATTTGTTTCAAAGAATGGAGCTTCGAAAATCTCTCCATCCTCAAACTCATATTCTCCTTCCCCGTCGCCCTTGGGAACTTCTATCACAACATCCTCATCCTCTTCATCCCAGTCATCACCAGACTCGATCTCTCCCTCTTCCAGATTGCAGATAGCATCGAACTGTTCTTCTTTGGAATAGTCTGGCTCTAATAATATGATCACATATTCCGACACGTTGTCAGATAGATCTTTCAGTACGTCAGCCACAGACTTTCCTTTATCACGACCTGAAGCATCACCTCCACCTTGACTCCGAGTAGACTCCCCCATAGGCATAGGCACGGCAGAAATGGGAACAACATCCAAAGCAAACCATTGCTGCTCACTTCCACTCGGTCCGGCTTCAGGATCCTTGTCCTGATCATCACCCTTAGTTAGATCAACTAAGTGACAAGCCTCTTCACTGCTAGGCTTAGGTGGTTGCTTCTCCAACAATTCCTTCAATCTCTCCCCTGAGCAGCAAGCGTCTTGGCCATATCACATACCAGTTTAACCATAACATCATGCTCCTGATGCTGCTTTTCATCAGCCGCCCGCTGTTTCTTCAACGTGGATACTTCATCAATCATGGAGTTTATCTGGCCCTGTTGCTTGTCAGACTCTTCCCTTGATTTCCGTACCGTTTCAAGTAATCCAGCCACTTGAGTCTCTAGAGTAGTGATCATGGCATCTCTAGGATCAGGACCCCTAGACGACGATGCTTCGACTTGATGAGTTGGGAAGGTGAAGACTTCATCCAAATAAAATCCACGAGTAAAATCCAACTCATGAAATGGTTCACTGATGTGTTGGAGAGTGGTTGTGGGGATTGAGGTAGGGATGGTGGTTGTTTGGATGGTGGTTGGGGTGATGGTGACAGACTCGGTTAGAATTGAAGTCGTTACCGCCACCTGGACAGATTGTACATGGAGGGTTACTATCACAGGAATCCCCTCTATGATAGTAGTAGTAGCCATTTCAAGTGTTACACGTGGCCTCCTCTTCTGTCGCCTGTAAAGCTGTTGTGAAGGTGAAGTAGAAGTTGATTCAGTGCTCGCAACTGTCACTGTTACTTACCTCTGAGCACTTACTTCCACCTCACAAAGATTAGGTTGATGTTGCCTATCTCCCCGACGCTTGTTGATACTTTCCCGTCTGCGTCTCTGAATAGCAGCATCCGAATCAGAATCGGGCTCATATTTACTGCTAGTCTCTTGTCTCTTTCTCTTAGTAGATGACTCGGGAAGGGTCACCTTCGTCAATCTCCTTTGGTGTGCATGTGATGGTGCATCATCAGAATCAGATGAATCAGACTCTGTTGCTTCGGAGTCAGATTCTTCAGCACCACTACTTCCCGCTTTTTCGTCTCCTCCTTCTTTAGACACTTCATCTTCACTATCAACTTCCTCCTCTCCTTGTTGCTCATCAGAATGTTAACTGAGTTCCAGATCAGACTTGGCACTAAACCATCTCCAATCTGCTGGTGCGACATACGCTTCATTGATCATGTGGCCAAAGAGTGGAGTATGCTCAAGGGTAGGTTTTACCCTGCCTGGCGTTAGAAACTGTGAGAAAACTCTCTTTGCCACCCGCTTCACTTGCAGTCTCTCCCCAATAGCAGGTAGATTTGGCAACGCATCATTGATCAAGAGTTGCACAAATCTGGGGTATAACAGGAATCTAAACCTCTCTGCCGTATTGATCTGATTAGTTAGGGCTTTGTAGATGTATATTGAGAAGTTATAGCCCCCGTTGAGAGACAAACCAACCATGGCAGCTGCAAGATGATGTCCCATGGCATCCTTCCCCGCCTTCCTGGAAGAAATGCACATGATCATAACGTGGGCAAAGTACCTCCACTGATCTAGCACCCACATCTTCTTGTAAGATGAATAATCCCGTACACTGACGTATCCCATACATTACCTCCAACACCCATCCACCAAGTAATCATGATAGGAAATTGGGTCAGTTGCGAGATCCCGGAATTGTAAGACCCTTCGGATTGTGTCCTCAGAAAAAAGCAATGTCATGACCCACCACAGTAGCCCGAATGATGTTAGGGGTTACTGTGCAATCATGATCCGCTGTGTCCCAGAACTGCTCCAGATACGGTCTTGAAACTATCGGATCTGCTGAAGTAGCATAACTGATCTTTGAACGGTTTAAGAAATCAACTATCTCCCTGTATTGAAGTGCAACACCCTTCCATTTCGGTTCAGTAAGTGCTAGTAGATTGAACTCACTAGTAAATGCACGAGCCATCACTGCAAAAACAAATAGTAAACACAATAAGAACAAGTAGACTCATTAGAATTGAAAGAACCGGACAAGGTATAACACATTCACAAAGATTGAAGGTCCAAACTTAGAAATTTTTCAAAAATGCCCTTCCTGCGTACTTGGCAAGTACGCAGGGAGTTTTTTCTTGCGTACTTAGCAAGTACACAGGAGGAATACCTTGCATAGTTGCTAAGTGGGCAAGTACTGACACTTAGAACCATTTCAAAATCCAAAATTTACTCGAAGTGAGTCTTTGCCATGGATTAAGGTCACCACAAGGTCGAAATGCTCGATTATGACCTATGGAACCAACACCAATAGCAATGACTTGCTACACCCGGTCAGTCTTGACCTAGAACTGGTCTGAAGCTAACTCTCGGCACCACAGTGGGTCAAAACCAAAATCAAGACAAGTTAAGGACGATTATGAGATAAATGATCATCGATTAATGATTTAAAACAAGTTTTAGGTCATAATTTAGGTTAGCAACAACCAAAATCTGTTACAAATCCAAAATCAAAAACCTAACTTTTCAAGTTCAAGAATCGGTCCAAAGTAGTCGATTTTGTGGATGAAATTGTCTGAGAATCTCACCAAATGTTAGTTAGATGAAGATGAAACTAAGATTAGGACGAAAAATCTCTTTGGAACACACACAAATTTTGAGGAAAAGCGAGCAGTGGGTATACAACAGTGGAAGAACGTTTGAATGGGAGGAAGGAAAAATCTCTAACACCTGTTTATATACCCCGACACACTAGGTCTTGCGTACTTCGTAAGTGCGCAGGAAGTAACTCCTGCGTACTTAACAAGTACGCATGACTTATGTCTTGCGCACTTGCTAAGTACGCAAGGTTTAACTCTTGCGCACTTAACAAGTACGCAGAGACCAGTGTTCACCAAAAATTTCAACTCAAATTATGAAGAGGTCAAAGTCAAATAACGAACATGATAAGCACATTCAATCAAGAGGATTCAAAGTCAATTCAAGAAGGTTAAACACAAATATTTTTGGCTTTTTCTGATTAGAATGAACTGTACGTAAACTTTAAGATCTTTTTGAGCTTTTCTGAATAAAGATATACACGTATATACACACACTATTTTTGTTCAAAGACACGAGCATAGGATCATATCAGGCTAACTATTGCAATAATGATACAAGATAAACATCAAAGAATATGGGATCATGTCATTGATTACTATTTATTCATACGTAATAAGCACATAAACAAGTAATTCAAGTTGGCAATATTATAAGATTTGAAACCATAAGCATCTTAGTATCATGTTCTTGTGTGTTAAGGTACTAGTTATTTAATATACAACGTGTGCCCCACAGTTATGCTATGAACTTACTTTGCACTAATCTCAAGGCATCTAAGATTTTCGTAATGATTTTCTAGATTTCCATATTGAGGCTACATCAATTAGCACAGGAAAAATCAAACAGAATCCATAAGGATTATCAGGGCTCATAAGATTCAGAATCGAGTGATTTGTCTTTGTTTCATGTGATTTCTTTAGTGAATATCGGTATGCTGATTCAGGATAATGAATATAGTGTTTGAGGAATTAGGTAAGGGGATCCAACTTTTATCTGGATTAGAATTCAATGAATCAGGAATGATTCAAAGGGTGAATACATGCTCAACGCTTGATGTAAAGACATGTCTTGATTCAATCTCTCATTGCATACTTGTGAGTATGAGCAGTTAGATGAACTGCATTAATTGTGCTAACGACCTAACCCGAAACTGGTCTCAGAAGAAAATAATTTCCAAAATCTAACATCCTATATCTGATAGTGATCTTTTGCATTCTTTTACGCACACCCACTAGAAAACATGGGTTCAAATCACAGTTGTAGTACTGTTTTAATTTCCACACTACTAATGATTCAAACACGCTTATAGCCTACTGACAATTCAAATTACTTGTATATAAGCAGATTAAAAGCACAACAATTTAAACAATCAAGTAAGCATGACACAATCATTTCCCATATGTGCAGTCTAGGACGTTTAGATCATTTCTGATGTACTATCATTTCCTTTTTTCTCAAGAGAACTTTGAAATTTTTCTGGTTTTCTATTTTGTTCGGATTTTTGTAAAATATTTGAAAATTAAAAGAACTATACAGAAAACAGTTAAAAGAAATAAAAATTTAACTTTCATGAAGTGAATTAATTTAAAAACAAGTTTTCACTCCGGATTGAACATTCCTATCATGTTGACAAGATGTTCAAAACGAGTTCGATGAAACGCTTTAGTGAAAAGGTTAGCAAAGTTGTCATCCGTGTGAATCTTTACAAGTTCAATGAGATGCTTTTTAGCACAATCACGAATGAAATGATGGCGAATTTCAATATGTTTAGTTTTGGAATGTTTCACCCGGTTGTTTGTGATGGACATGGTGGCATTGTTGTCAATGAATAGTGGAGTTCCAGTGAAGTTTAAGCCATAGTCTCTCAATTGCTGCTGAATCCATAATATCTGAGAACAACCGCTAGCTGCAGCAATGTACTCTGCTTCACATGTTGAGACAGAAACCGTTGACTTCTTCTTGCACTGCCAGGAAACCAGCCTGTCTCCCAAAAATTGACATCCACTTGAAGTTGATTTTCTATCAAGGTTACAACCGCCATAGTCTGAATCAGTATAGGCTTTGAGATCAAATGACTGTTGCTTTGAGTACCAAAGATCCAATCGGGGTTTCCTTTTCAAGTATCTGAATATCCTCTTGACAGCTATCATATGAGACTCCTTCGATTGTGACTGAAACCTTGAGCACAAACATACAGCAAACATTATGTCGGGCTTTGAAGCTGTGAGATACATGAGAGAACCGATCATCCCATGATACAATTTACAATCCACACCCTTTCCATCTTTGTCTGGATGCAAACCGTGATTGATAGGGATAGGTGGGCCATAAGTACTGCAATCATTCATCTTGTATTTCGAGAAAATGTGTTGCACATACTTAGTTTGATGTAGATAGATACCATCCTCTCTTTGACTGACTTGCAGACCTAGGAAGAATGACAATTCACCCATGTTGCTCATCTTAAACTTGGACTTCATCACCTGTTCGAATTCCCTACACATCTCTTCATTTGTAGACCCAAAGATAATGTTGTCGACATATACTTGTACGAGTAGAATAGCACCTCCTGCTTTCCGAATGAAGAGGGTCGAGTCAATCTGTCCACGATCGAAACGATTTGACAAAAGTTGTTTTGATAACGTCTCATACCATGCCCGAGGTGCTTGATGAAGACCATAAAGTGCTTTGTCGAGCTTATACACTTTATTGATATTATGCGGATCTTCAAAGCCGGGAGGTTGAGTAGCATAGACCTCTTCATGAACTTTTCCATACAGGAAAGCGCTCTTCACATCAAGTTGATAGACCTTGAAGCTGACATAGGAGGCATAAGCCAGAAACAGTCGAATGGCCTCAAGTCTAGCAACTCGGGCTTATACTTCAGTGTAATCCAGGCCCTCTTGTTGATAAAATTCTTGAACAACCAACCTTGCTTTATTCTTCACTACGACATGACGATCATCTGTTTTGCACTTGAACACCCATCTGGTTCCAATTGGTTGTACGCCTCATGGCAAGTCAACTAAATCCCATACATGCAAATTTTGGAATTGGGACAATTCATCTTGCATTGCCTCAATCCAACAGTTGTCAGCGAGAGCCTCCTTCACATTATTCGGCTCCAACTGGGACACGAATGCAGTATGCAAAGATGTTTCCATGATACCTGTGACACCCAGCATTTCAGGTCAATATCCACATTTCATAAACGCACGTTCATAATTATTATTTCCTGATATTTTATTTTGACTAAGTAAAGTCAAGAAGTCTAGCAAAGAAGTTTGTTCCAAGTCTAGTAAACCGTAAAGAGTTACTAGAAAACGTAAGCAGGATAACCCGACTTAATGCGAACGTAAATGGTTAAATAAAATAACCAGAAAAATATATATATATATATATATTACACAAAATTTACGTTGAGCCAAGATTCTAATATTTTCTTCAACGAGCCATTAAATGGTTAAAAAAAAAAAAAAAAAAAAATCATAATACCGTGAAGAATCAAAACTGAATTAAATTACCCCTTTAAAACTATAATTGATACTAATATCATTAATAAATTAATGATTAAAATTGTTATCATTAACCCCAAACCCACTTCTTGACTTTCTTGGCCGAGAGTCAGGGAGCCATTCTCCCACTTGCCTATTTCACTCAAATTCAGAGGAAAACCATACCTCTTTAGTCGAAACCTCACCTTCACTTCCAATTTTTCTCATTTCTCTTACGGCAATTTCACAATTCTCTTTCAACTCGAAGTCCAGTTTTAAAGCGAAAATCACCATAATTCGGTGTCATAAGGAGAATTTCAAGTGTTCTTGAAGAAAGCTTAACCAAAGAATTCAAGACTATCTTCTCTGTTCCTCAGAAACCATTCCCTGTTTGAGGTAAAAACTCGCTATTATCGCTTTTATTTTCTTTAAAAACCGTAACTGAACATACAAATCGTTCAAACGCAAGTAAGATAACAAGAAAACTGTGTCAAACTCAAGATTTGAACATAAAAATATACAGAGTGAATTCTGTAAATCAAAGTGCAGGTATCGAAACTATAGTTTCGATACCTGTTGGTCAATCGAAACTGGGAGTTTCGATACCTATTGATCGAAACTAGGAGTTTCGATACCAGTTATTCAATCGAAACTAGGAGTTTCGATACCGGTTGTTCTATCGAAACTAGGAGTTTCGATATCTATTTACTCAATTGAAACTAGAAAGTTTCGATACCTGTGTACAATCGAAACTAGGTAGTTTCGATACTATTCTTGCCAATCGAAACTAGGAGTTTCGATAACCGTTTTGCCCTGTCGAAACTAGGAAGTTTCGACATCTGTTCTGTTAAATCGAAACTAAGAAAGTTTCGATACCTGTTTATTAGCCCCATAAGGCTGTAACTCAGAACTATTTTCATAACAAAACAAGGTTGGAAAAACTAAAAAGATAATTAAAACAAAAGTAATCAGATCGGCCAAGTCAAGTGAACAATTTGCGTTTAAGACAGGTAGTCTAAACGTGTATGTTATCCTTGTGTAATTAGGATACGGATAGGCGAATCTGCCGTCATTCAAATATTTGCTAGCATTCATATTGTCGAGGTGAGTTTCACTAATCCCCCTTTTTCTAAGTTTTTGAAATGATTTGGGGTGGAAACATACTTGTAAAAGACTTTTGTGTATAAATGAATGGAACTAATGATCTGACCGTATGTATGTATTGAGGGAACAATAAAGCGCTTAAAGTCCTTGTAATAAATTAGTAACCATTAGCTATGGATTTTGCCCTGGATTATATGAATAGTACTATTGGGGGTGACGCCTCCGGTCATGGTTAGTCGCGCTAACCAGGGGTCAAAATGGCCGAATGACCGCATATTGTCTTACTCGCAGAAAGGCGAGGGGAGGCACAGAAAGTTGGGGTTTGGTTACGGTCTCGTACATTACATACTATTTTGTATTCCTTGCAAGCTTACAAATGGGGTCAATAGATCGGATTAGTAATCATATTCATTGGTAATACATACAAAAGAGTTCTGATCAGGGTAAAATGATCAGGTTTATCAAAAGAGTTCTGATCAGGTTAAAATGATCAGGTTTTACACAAAGAGTTCTGATCAGGGTAAAGTGATCAGGTTTATCAAAAGAGTTCTGATCAGGTTAAAATGATCAGGTTTTACACAAAAGAGTTCTGATCAGGGTAAAGTGATCAGGTTTAAAGTAAAGAATTCTGATCAGGTTTAAGTGATCAGGTTTAAACGAAAGAGTACTGATCAGGTTAAAATGATCAGGTTTAACAAAGAGTTTTGATCGGCAAAAAGATCAGATTTAAACATTGGGTTTATGATAACTCTTTATAATAACTTGTGAACTCACCAACCTCGTGTTGACAGTTTTAAGTATGTTTTCAGTAAATTGAACGTGGTCACCAGGTTAGCAATGTAGGTTACATGCATGCACGTTGATACGGCTTTTGGGAGGATTTCTCTTGTATAACTCATGGTCTTGAGTCATATTTGTGAAATCTTAAACATTTGTAAACTCAAATTAATATTTTGTAATGTAAATATTTTAAATTCAGTTATGTATCCAATTACATGTATGTGTTTGCGGTAATCATATGCTTTGGAAACCAGTGAAAGTCGCGCCTCGCGTTTCCGCCCTGGCGGGGTGTGACAGAACTTGGTATCAGAGCCATTGATTATAGCGAACTAGGTGTCTAAAACGGAACCTAGTCTATAATTAGAATGACTCACTAAAATGTTTTCATTGCATAAGCATTGCATAACCAGTCATCATGTCATGTGGATATTGTAGTCACAAGTATGTCGTCACATTCACACTCTGACCCCGTCTCTGACTCTGAATCCAACGAGGAACGTTCCGCCTCACGCCCTAAAAATCGAGTACAAGTTCGCAGCTCGACACCACCCAATGTCGCCCTGGGAGAACCGCCCATCGTCTACCGAAAGAAAAGCGGAGGACCAGTTAAGGTGCAAAGTGCTAAGAAGAAGGTTCGACTTCCGCGCAAGAGAAACCTGGCAGCCCGTGACCCGAAAGACTTGGAGACCGATGAGGAACCACCGAGGAAACGACCCTGTTATCACCCTACTGTGGGAACTATCCGTTGGATGCCTCGTGCTCTGGCACGTTGGAGGGAGATGGAGAGCATTCCATCTACCTTTGAGCTCGGAGAGTCCTCCAACTCTCCAACACCCCTACCCCACACTGGGGAAGCCATGGAGCTCACCGTGCCTACCTTGGTAGCTCGTGTTCATACACACGAAGAGCGTCTTGATGATCTCCTATATGATATTCAGGCACAGGGGGATGCAGCCATGCGCTTACGTCAAGGGCTCGGATCTAGAGTACAGACTCTGGAGGATAGCACTCGAGACATACAGAGTGCCACTGACTACCTCGAGTTGAGAGCTGATATGGACTGGCAGTTCACTCTCACGGTCCGAGACATGGTGGAGGCGCTGGAGGAGAGGACTTTGGCTGCAGAATTTGTGGCAAGAGCTAGCTTTGTTATGGCAGGACTAGCCATGATGATTGGGTTGTACTCCCACTTCTTCTTTTAAACCTATTATGGGCGGGTTGTGCCCATAGTACATTATGTAGTTTAAAACTTTAGTACTGATGAGGTCATGTGAACCCATCTCTTTTGTATCCTCGTCTTTTGGGAACAATGTACTATGTATGTTTTGACTATGTATGTAATGGTTTATGTTGTAATGATAGTTGTTCATGTTTGATGTTGTGGTATCCTTATGTCATGATCTATCATTATTGATATATGATGTTGTTTCTTTTTAATTGACATGTTAGAAAGAACGTCATGGCACCTAAGCGTGGGACACCCCGTAACACTACTGGTGACAACAACGAGACAATTTCCCCAAACATGGAACAACTAATAGCACAGCGAGTAGCTGCCGCTATAGATCAGTATGAAGCAAACCGAAATAGCGGAGGAGGTGCAGGAGGTAGCGGTACCGCAGGGGGTAGCGGTACAGCAGGAGGTTCCGGAGGTTCCGGAGGTAATAAAAAAAATAAATAAGCCATAACACATAGTCATGATCCGAATTAATGACGTTATAACTTGTGATCCTGCAGATGCTCCAAATAGGAAGTGTACCTACAAGGCCTTCCTATCCTGCAAACCCCGCAGTTTTAATGGCACCGAGGGTGCAGTAGGACTAATGAGATGGATAGAACATATGGAGTCGGTGATTGATATAAGTGAATGCACCGCTGATTGCGTAGTGAAGTATTCTACCTGCACGCTCACTGATAAAGCTTTAACTTGGTGGAATACTCAAATGAAGACTTTGGGGAGAGAGACGGCGTACCAATTGTCTTGGGAAGATTTGAAAAACATGATGATTGAGGAATACTGTCCTCGGAACGAATTGCAAAAGATTGAAACTGAGATGTGGAACCTACAGATGATAGGAGATGATGTAGCGGGATACACCGACCGCTTCAATGAATTGGCACTTCTGGTACCGCATATGGTCACACCAGAACATAAGCGTGTGGAGAGGTATCTGTGGGGCCTTGCGCCTCAAATTCGAAGCATGGTAACATCATCTAATCCAATAGATGCCAAGAGTGCTATAACTTTAGCATTCAAACTAAAGGATGATGCAGTACGTAATGAATTGTTTGTGAGGAAGGAGAATGAGGAAGGTAGATCTGGGGAGAAAAGGAAATGGATGGGAAATTCAAGTAACAAATCTGGAAAACAAGAGTTTAAGAAACAAGGAAATGTGAAGGCTTTTGCAGCCAACACAGTGGAAAGAAAGGAGTATGATAGGGGCCTACCGAGATGTAAGAGGTGTGGAAATCATCATGCCGGTGTTTGCATCAAGTGTGGAAAATGCGACAAGTTTGGTCACACCACTCAAGCTTGTCGAACTAACAACCGATTGGGGAAAATCAAACCGGGATGTTTTGTATGTGGTGATCTAAAACACTTCAAGAAGGATTGTCCCAAGTGGAAGAATCAGAACAACGCTCAGGCACCAGGGAGGGCATTTGTGATGGGTGCAAGGGACGCACGCCAGGACCCGAACATCGTCACTGGTACGTTCCCGATAAATAATCACTATGCCTCTGTACTTTTTGATTCGGGTGCGGATATGAGCTTTGTGTCGAATGATTTTAAATCCTTACTCGGTATTAAGGCCAGCAAACTAGATCAACGTTATACAATTGAATTAGCAAATGGGAAATTAATAGAAACCGGAGAGGTCTTTAGGGGTTGTACTTTATGTTTAGAAAACCGTACATTCAGTATAGACCTTCTATCCGTCGAGTTAGGGAGTTTTGATATTGTTATTGGTATGGATTGGTTAACCAAGAATCGTGCCGAGATAGTATGCTTCGAGAAGATTGTACGTATTCCCCTACCAAGCGGAGAAATTCTTTCAATTCAAGGCGAAAAGTGTATAACGATGTTAAAAACGATAAACTGCATGAAAACTTATAAGTATTTACGCAAGGGTTATTGTGCATTCCTGGCTCACATCGTCGAGAAGAAACCCGAAGAACGTCGACTTGAGGACATACCAGTCGTCAGAGATTATTCGGAAGTATTTCCCGAAGACTTACCAGGAATACCACCATCAAGACAAGTCGAGTTTCGGATTGACCTAGTACCAGGAGCCGCACCAGTTGCACGATCACCGTATCGTCTAGCCCCTTCCGAGATGCAGGAACTGTCGAGCCAATTACAAGAATTACTTGACAAAGGTTTCATAAGACCAAGTTTCTCACCATGGGGAGCTCCGGTCCTATTTGTAAAGAAAAAGGATGGAACCTTTAGAATGTGCATTGATTATCGAGAGTTGAACAAACTGACAATCAAAAATCGGTATCCTCTTCCTCGAATAGACGATTTGTTTGATCAACTTCAAGGTTCCAGTTTTTATTCTAAAATTGATCTGCGATCAGGGTATCATCAACTGA
Source organism: Smallanthus sonchifolius (assembly GCA_023525975.1). NCBI lineage: Eukaryota > Viridiplantae > Streptophyta > Magnoliopsida > Asterales > Asteraceae > Smallanthus > Smallanthus sonchifolius. The sequence goes on from CM042045.1 coordinate 36,521,368, forward strand.
AAATTCAGGAAGAAGATATACCAAAAACGGCTTTTAGGACTCGTTATGGTCATTACGAATTCCTAGTTATGCCATTTGGCTTGACTAATGCACCAGCTGTTTTCATGGATCTCATGAACCGCGTGTGCAAGCCGTACTTGGATAAATTCGTGATTGTGTTTATCGATGACATATTGATATATTCACGAACCAAGGAGGAACATGAATATCATTTGAAATTAATCTTGGAACTACTCAGGAATGAGAAGCTTTATGCTAAATTCTCTAAGTGTGAGTTTTGGATCCAAGAGGTTCACTTTCTCGGACATGTCATTAATAAGAAGGGTATCCATGTGGATCCATCCAAGATTGAAACTATCAAAAACTGGGAAGCACCAAGAACTCCGACTGAGGTGCGTTAATTTCTGGGTTTGGCAGGATATTACAGGCGATTTATAGAGAATTTTTCAAAAATAGCCTTGCCTTTGACCACGTTAACCCAGAAGGACAAAAAGTTTGATTGGACTGATAAACAAGAATCAGCTTTTCAATTGCTGAAGCAAAAACTTTGCAGTGCACCAATCCTATCCCTTCCCGAAGGGACTGACAATTTCATTGTGTACTGTGACGCATCACACCAAGGTTTGGGATGTGTATTGATGCAGAGAGAAAAAGTCATAGCGTATGCATCCAGACAGCTAAAAGTACATGAGAAAAATTATACGACTCACGATCTGGAATTGGGTGCTGTTGTGTTTGCACTCAAGATTTGGAGACATTACTTATACGGTACAAAATGTACTATTTTTACAGACCACAAGAGTCTCCGGCACATCTTTAATCAGAAAGAACTTAACATGAGGCAACGTCGTTGGGTAGAACTACTGAATGATTACGACTGTGATATCAAGTATCACCCTGGCAAAGCAAACGTCGTAGCAGATGCCTTAAGTCGTAAAGAACGAGTTAAAACACTACGTGTTCGTGCCCTAGAATTGACAATTCATACGAGTCTCACAACTCAAATTCGGATGGCACAACAAGAAGCAATCAAAGAAGAAAACAGTCAGAACGAAGCTTTACGAGGAATGATAAAGCAGTTGGAACCAAAGTCAGATGACACTTTGTACTTCATGAATAGAATTTGGGTGCCATGTTTTGGTAACTTACGGGAGTTGGTTATGGACGAAGCCCACAAGTCCAGGTACTCCATTCACCCAGGTTCGGATAAAATGTATAAGGATCTGAAAGAATTCTACTGGTGGCCGAACATGAAAGGAGAAATTGCTATTTATGTCGGTAAATGCCTGACATGTTCAAAAGTAAAAGCAGAACATCAGAAACCGTCGGGATTGTTACAACAACCCGAGATACCTCAATGGAAATGGGAACAGATTTCCATGGATTTCATTACAAAGTTACCCAAGACGTCGAGCGGGTATGACACTATATGGGTAATCTTCGATCGTCTGACGAAATCAGCTTATTTTCTACCCATCAAAGAAACTGATAAAACCGAGAAACTTGCAAAGCTTTATATCAAGGAAATTGTGGCTAGGCATGGAGTACCAATTTCTATTATCTCTGATAGAGACAGCAGATTCGTGTCTAGAATCTGGAAATCGTTACAAGAAGCCATGGGCACACGTCTTGACATGAGCACGGCATATCACCCACAAACAGATGGTCAAAGTGAAAGAACCATTCAAACCTTAGAGGATATGCTCCGTGCGTGTGCAATTGACTTCGGTGGAAATTGGGATACTCATTTGCCACTAGCTGAGTTTTCATATAATAACAGTTACCACACCAGCATCAAAGCCGCTCCGTTTGAGGCTTTGTATGGTCGAAAATGTCGTTCACCGCTATGTTGGGCAGAGGTTGGCGACAAACATTTAACCGGTCCTGAAGTTATTCAAGAGACCACAGATAAGATTTTCAAAATCAAGGATCGTCTGAAGGCCGCCCGTGACAGACAAAAGAGTTACGCGGATAACAGACGAAGACCTTTAGAATTTCAAGTAGGAGACAAAGTCATGTTAAAGGTCTCACCTTGGAAAGGAGTTGCAAGATTTGGCAACCGTCGCAAGCTTAACCCTAGGTACGTTGGACAGTTTGAAATATTGGCTAGGGTTGGCCCTGTAGCTTACAAGCTCAAGTTGCCACAAGAACTAAGCAATGTACATGATACGTTCCATGTATCAAATCTCAAGAAGTGTTTATCAGACGAGACATTAATAATACCTCCTGATGAGATTCACATAGACGACAAGTTGCACTTCATTGAGGAACCTATGGAAGTCACAGATTGGAAGGTTCAGAGAACAAGGCGCAGCCGTGCTAAGCTGGTCAAGGTACGTTGGAATTCAAAGCGCGGCCCCGAGTATACGTGGGAGCGGGAAGATAAAATGAAATCCAAGTACCCGTCATTGTTTACAAAAACACCAAGTCAGAGTGACAAGAACTGAATTTCGGGACGAAATTCTCTGTAACATGGGGAGAATGTGACACCCAGCATTTCAGGTCAATATCCACATTTCATAAACGCACGTTCATAATTATTATTTCCTGATATTTTATTTTGACTAAGTAAAGTCAAGAAGTCTAGCAAAGAAGTTTGTTCCAAGTCTAGTAAACCGTAAAGAGTTACTAGAAAAAGTAAGCAGGATAACCCGACTTAATGCGAACGTAAATGGTTAAATAAAATAACCAGAAAAATATATATATATATATATATATTACACAAAATTTACGTTGAGCCAAGATTCTAATATTTTCTTCAACGAGCCATTAAATGGTTAAAAAAAAAAATAAAATAAAAAAATCATAATACCGTGAAGAATCGAAACTGAATTAAATTACCCCTTTAAAACTATAATTGATACTAATATCATTAATAAATTAATGATTAAAATTGTTATCATTAACCCCAAACCCACTTCTTGACTTTCTTGGCCGAGAGTCAGGGAGCCATTCTCCCACTTACCTATTTCACTCAAATTCAGAGGAAAACCATACCTCTTCAGTCGAAACCTCACCTTCACTTCCAATTTTTCTCATTTCTCTTACGGAAATTTCACAATTCTCTTTCAACTCGAAGTCCAGTTTTAAAGCGAAAATCACCATAATTCGGTGTCATAAGGAGAATTTCAAGTGTTCTTGAAGAAAGCTTAACCAAAAAATTCAAGACTATCTACTCTGTTCCTCAGAAACCATTCCCTGTTTGAGGTAAAAACTAGCTATTATCGCTTTTATTTTCTTTAAAAACCGTAACTGAACATACAAATCGTTCAAACGCAAGTAAGATAACAAGAAAACTGTGTCAAACTCAAGATTTGAACATAAAAATATACAGAGTGAATTCTGTAAATCAAAGTGCAGGTATCGAAACTATAGTTTCGATACCTGTTGGTCAATCGAAACTGGGAGTTTCGATACCTATTGATCGAAACTAGGAGTTTCGATACCAGTTATTCAATCGAAACTAGGAGTTTCGATACCGGTTGTTCTATCGAAACTAGGAGTTTCGATATCTATTTACTCAATTGAAACTAGAAAGTTTCGATACCTGTGTACAATCGAAACTAGGTAGTTTCGATACTATTCTTGCCAATCGAAACTAGGAGTTTCGATAACCGTTTTGCCCTGTCGAAACTAGGAAGTTTCGACATCTGTTCTGTTAAATCGAAACTAAGAAAGTTTCGATACCTGTTTATTAGCCCCATAAGGCTGTAACTCAGAACTATTTTCATAACAAAACAAGGTTGGAAAAACTAAAAAGATAATTAAAACAAAAGTAATCAGATCGGCCAAGTCAAGTGAACAATTTGCGTTTAAGACGGGTAGTCTAAACGTGTATGTTATCCTTGTGTAATTAGGATACGGATAGGCGAATCTGCCGTCATTCAAATATTTGCTAGCATTCATATTGTCGAGGTGAGTTTCACTAATCCCCCTTTTTCTAAGTTTTTGAAATGATTTGGGGTGGAAACATACTTGTAAAAGACTTTTGTGTATAAATGAATGGAACTAATGATCTGACCGTATGTATGTATTGAGGGAACAATAAAGCGCTTAAAGTCCTCGTAATAAATTAGTAACCATTAGCTATGGATTTAGCCCGGGATTATATGAATAGTACTATTGGGGGTGACGCCTCCGGTCATGGTTAGTCGCGCTAACCAGGGGTCAAAATGGCCGAATGACCGCATATTGTCTTACTCGCAGAAAGGCGAGGGGAGGCACAGAAAGTTGGGGTTTGGTTACGGTCTCGTACATTACATACTATTTTGTATTCCTTGCAAGCTTACAAATGGGGTCAATAGATCGGATTAGTAATCATATTCATTGGTAATACATACAAAAGAGTTCTGATCAGGGTAAAATGATCAGGTTTATCAAAAGAGTTCTGATCAGGTTAAAATGATCAGGTTTTACACAAAGAGTTCTGATCAGGGTAAAGTGATCAGGTTTATCAAAAGAGTTCTGATCAGGTTAAAATGATCAGGTTTTACACAAAAGAGTTCTGATCAGGGTAAAGTGATCAGGTTTAAAGTAAAGAATTCTGATCAGGTTTAAGTGATCAGGTTTAAACGAAAGAGTACTGATCAGGTTAAAATGATCAGGTTTAACAAAGAGTTTTGATCGGCAAAAAGATCAGATTTAAACATCCGGTTTATGATAACTCTTTATAATAACTTGTGAACTCACCAACCTCGTGTTGACAGTTTTAAGTATGTTTTCAGGAAATTGAACGTGGTCACCAGGTTAGCAATGTAGGTTACATGCATGCACGTGGATACGGCTTTTGGGAGGATTTCTCTTGTATAACTCATGGTCTTGAGTCATATTTGTGAAATCTTAAACATTTGTAAACTCAAATTAATATTTTGTAATGTAAATATTTTAAATTCAGTTATGTATCCAATTACATGTATGTGTTTGCGGTAATCATATGCTTTGGAAACCAGTGAAAGTCGCGCCTCGCGTTTCCGCCCTGGCGGGGTGTGACAATACCAGTGTCAAGTATCACAGCGTACAAACTAGTGTTCTCAGCAATAGTTCTATGACGTGTCTGAACACCGGCACGAGGATCACTAATAATGTTGTCAATTGGATGATTCTTATGCACTCTCGTCTCTGGTATGAGCGGTTCCTGGAGATTTGTGTCTAGATTCGTGCTCAACTCCCCCATATCCTGTGATCTAGAAGACGATGATTCAATGCTGATTGGATCAGCTGGAGCTTCATTTCCCACACGAGTGTTAGGATTAGCTAGAGCGTCATCTCCATCAACTTGAACAACTTCAACATCATCACTGTCATGAGTTCCAGATGCAGATGCAGCATTGGAATCGGGAGTTACAATGGGCATAGTGGCACGAGTGGAGAAATTTGAATCGTCATCGCCATTAAAAAATCATACATATTTGCGGCATCATCGGCAGGCAACTCAGGAAGATTGAAAGACTTGAATAGCGCATCATAATCAAAACCCCAAGCTGGACCAGTTGGTTCTGGTGGTATGCTATGTTTACTGCAATCCACTTCGAACCATTCCTCGACAGTACGAGTTCCTATATTGTACATTCTTTTGCAAGGTGAATTGGAAACATATCCTAAGAAGATGCCTTCCGCTGCTTTTGCATGAAATTTAGATTTTTGATCCTTGTATTTTAGCAATAAGGAACAGGGACTACCAAAAGGAACTAGGTAGTCAAGATTGGGAGGTCGATTGTTGATCAACTCGTAACAAGTCTTGTTGTACCTCTTCACAACCAGAACTCTGTTCAAGACGTGACAAGCTGTATTTACTGCTTCTTCCCAGAAAGTTACAGGAAGCTTTGCATATGACAGCATTGTCCTTGCAGTCTCGATCAAGGTCCTGTTCTTCCTTTTCGCAACTCCGTTCTGCCGAGGTGTGTACGGGGCACTAAATTCGTGACGGATACCCTTCTTGAGAAAGAAAAGCTCCATCAAATTATTCTTGAATTCAGTTCCGTTATCACTCCTTATTCTTCTAACCTTCAACTTGCACAGAGATTTCAAGCTCAAGATCAGGTATTGAAGAATGTCAGCAGTCTCGTCCTTTGTACCTAAAAAATGCACCCAAGAAAAACGTGAGAAGTCATCAGTTACAACTAGACAGTATGACTTACCTCCAACACTCCTGATACTTATGGGGCCAAATAGATCTATATGTAATAGCTCCAAAGGGGTATCATTGGATTTTTGGAGCTTGGGCTTGTTAGACTTCCGTTGCTGTTTGCCCTTTTTACAAGGCATACAGTCATCTGCAACTGCAAATCTCAGCTTAGGAACATCGGTTACCAAACCGTTTCGGACAAGATGATTCATTTTTTGATAAGAAATGTGTCCGAGTTTCCTATGCCACAAGATTGAGTCAAGCTCTATCGCTTTAGTAAGCAAACAAGTAGCAACTGATGAGGTGGTTGTTACCACGCTCATATCGATCTGATAAGTGTCGTTTGTCCTTGGTGCTCGCATAAGAATCCAGTCTTCAGGAACTACAAAACCAGGTTTGAGAATCATTCATTCAGTCTTGTCAAACATAACTGAGTACTCCTTATCGCACATCTGGGAGACACTCAACAGGTTATGCTTCAGCTGCTCGCAGTAGTTGACGTTGTTGAAGCTAACACATCCATTTGAAACCGCGCCTTGACACGTGATACTACCGCCTTTCTCTCCTGCAAATGCCACATAGCCGCCTCTGAATGGTTTGACATCTTGAAGAAGAGCCATGTTACCTGTCATGTGCCGGGAGCATCCACTATCTACATACCAGCGTTTAGAGATAGTACCCTTCGGATGTCCCTGCATGAGTCCCAAAACAGATCAGTTAGATTTGGAGACCCAAGCCATAGTGGTCTTGGGTCGTCCGTCTTTCTCAAAATAAACAACCTCTAATAACTCCCAGTCGTGACTGTAAAAAATGGATGAATCTTTTGAAGACCTAGGATCAGGAGATTGAGAACTTTTAGATTTCTTGTTCCAGGACCTCTTCTTTTTCTTAACTGAAACATTAGGCTTACATTCAACAGCAGCAGGTGAACTAGTGGAAGCTTCACCTGATTGAACTCCAGCCAGTTGTTCCAGCTTTCTCAATCTCTTGTTCCTTCTTCTCCTTTGTGGTTTGGAGAGTTTTGCCACAGATTTCTCACTAGTTGGTGCACTACCAGAGGTAGAAGCACAAGGTTTAGCAGGAAGCTTTTCCCTTTTTGGAACAGTTGGTTTAGCCTCAGATGTGGTCTTTGGCTTCACCAACGGCTTTACTAGTGGTTTCACCTCATTCCTTTTAGGACTCTTGGTTTGTTTCACTGGTGGTGACTTGGGGACAACAGCTGGCTGTGAAACAACTAGCCTTTTCCCTTGGTTCTTATTCGGGCAGTTCACAATGATGTGACCGACCGTACCACAGTGAAAACAAGTTCTTTTATCTTTGTAATTCCTCTTGTAAGGCTCATTTGATTTGAGGTTTGATGACTCAGCATGATGAACAGGAGAAGTTGTTTGGTGAATAATAGTTTGACCCGATGGTGATTGGTTTTTGGGAATATTATACTTTTGCATATTTTCTTGATAGCCAAGCCCGTAATGAGCTAAAAAGGCTTCTTTCTTAACTTGATTAATGTTTTTATATCCCCCATAAAGCATCACTTTTAATTTTTCATTTGATTCAACGATATTGGGTTCAGTCAAAATACAATTATCACCATTAGTGACAATGTATTTCTTAACTTTATGTTCATCGAGCAACTCCTCAGAGACTACTCCATCAGCGCAGGTGTTCTCAGACCCATTATCAGAAGCAGTAAATAACTCTTCATTAGATGCAGAGTTAGCCTTACTTGAGGAATCATCAACGCAAGACAGATCAATGTCAATTAATCTATCGACAAATTTCCCCCTTACTGGTGGAGGAATGGCATTAGTACCAAGCCCTAAGCCTTTCACTTGTCTCACCACTGACTCGTAGTGTTCCACCACAAAATGAGTGTTTTTCAACTTCTCAATATTGCCTTTCAACTGCAAGATCTCATTTTGCAGCTTGGTGATCTCATTATTTCTCTTTTCCAACCCCTTGTACGCAACATCCAAATAAAACCGTTGATCACTGATTTTAAGTGAATAATCACGTTTATCTTTCTTCAAGGTTTCAATTGAATCTTTGTAATGTTTTTCATTTTCTTGGTAGCTTAAAGCTACAATACGAAGGGGTTCGACTTTGTCTTGAAGCTTAGAATTTTCATCCTGCAAGCTTAGACATTTAGAACAAGAAATGACAGCAAAAGAGTTAGAATCTACCTCATTTGATGAACATGATACCTCCCCAATAGCCATGAGGGCAACTGCAGTTGTAGACTCTTCTTGGTCAGCCACAGAAGCTTCCCCTTCCTCTGATTCCATCATCTCCATGATCTCAGCCATGAGACCAACCTGTGTTTGAGCAATAATGGCATCCTCCAGATGAACACCCCAATCAAAGCTATCATTTTGTTGAGCTAACAAAGCGTTTGATGTACCACCTTGACTTTGATTACGGTTGTTGGAGGTGTTGTACCCTTGACTGTTTCATTGGCTAGGTCTGGTGAAACCCGAGGCTGGTGCTTTGTCCTTTTGACATTCCCGAGCAAAGTGTCCAAAATTCTGACACTTATAGCACTTGGCTTTGGATTTATCAAAACCAACCTTGGCATTTGAATGCCCACCAATGAACTTTCTTCCTGTTCTGTTCAGGAAATGCTTGGCTCTTCTCAAGACCATGGCCATATTCCACTGAATATCCATGTCCTCCATATCATCCGGATCCACCTGATTAAAGTTTTCTTATATGGTTTCAGGATCTGTTAACTTGCCACCAATGAAGTTTTCATAGGCAAGAATACAAGATGAAAACAAAGCCACATGATCTTCAGCTATCTTGGCTATTGCAGATTGGTTAGCTGAAAATGTGGGAGAAGGATTTCTTGAGGTATTCTGGTGATGATATCCAGAACCAGATGTTGTATAACAAGCATGACCACCACAAACTTTTGAATTATCCTCCTCGTGAGAGTTCCCTGAGAAAAGGGCAATTCCAGAACCCGATGACTTGGCTGTAGAAGACGTCCCATAATACATAGAAGGGTCTTGTATTTGAGGTCTCCCTGAGCTCTCATTTCTTTTTAGGTTCATATCGTGTGCTTGTACAATGAAATGCATACAATTTGTAAACGTTATCACGTCTATGAGTGGTTTTATAGCACAAATATGTCTAACAATTCAAGAGCCGATCCTCTTCCTAGTACTTATGCATGGTTTATACTCGTTATATCAAGTGGGTTTATGTATAGGGTGTACCAGTGGCTAACCCACCACCCCTTTGATATACCAGGGATTCCCCGTGCATAATTACTAGGATTTAGAACTTCAACAATTTAAGTAAACTTTAACAGAGCTAGAAAGTTGTATGACTGGATTTAAACATAATAGGTTTGTTTCACAAAAGTATAGGAATGAGATGAATGGTGATAGCATAGCTGTTATATGCAATCACGGGTTATAGAACTCACAGCAATGGATTTCCCATCCGCTATTTCCATGATATACGAGTTATCAAGATTGGTTGGTTGTTTAGCAAATAGTTGGTTAAAAGCAAGAGACACAATTTTTCTATTGGCATGAATATTAAATAAAACGGATGTATAAAGATAGTGAACAAAGGAACGTACCGTTGACAGTGTCGTCATTGGCCGGAGCCTCGTTAGCATTTATATTAAATGCTCGTCCATGAGGACCACCTTGATTTTGAAGTCTTGGACATTGGTTTCGAAAGTGGTTTGGGTCTCCACATTCGTAACAGGCCCGTCCATAGGTGACAGTGAGAGGCACTGGATGATTGCCTTGAGTAGCTTGATTAACGATAGTGCGAGCACGACAAGTAGTAACAACGTGTCCATAGCGTCCACATTTTGAGCATAGACGGCATGCAGCATGCGGGGCATGGTGATACTTGCAAGTAGGGCATTGGGGAAATGAACCTACATAATTTCTCAGAATTTGACCCGCAGGAGTAACTTGGGTCACAGGTACGGCAGGAATGATGGCCGCAAAGTTTTGGGCCTTACGCTTCCTATCATGATGGGAAGATTTGGGTTCTTCATCTTTGTCGGAAACGGAAGTAGCAGCTTTGTCGACCACTTTCTTGGTACCCTTCCTAGATAAGGTACTCGCTTTGACGTGGTTGTCAGTCAACACAGCAGACAAACGGATAGCGTCTTCGAGTGTGGAGGGATTACTTCCTAATACGGTGTCTTGGAGCAGCATAGGCAGTCCACCTATGTATTTCTCAATTCCCTGTGCTAAGGGAGTAACCATGTGGGACACGAGCAGACTTAGTTCTTGAAAACGAGTGGTGTATGCCAAATTTTCTCCGCTATCTTGGGTGAGATCCCAAAATTCAGCTTCGAGCTTCCTCATTTCGTTGCGAGGACAGAACTTGTCGGTCATAAGTCATTTCATTTCGTCCCAAGACAAGGACATAGCAGATTCATTGCCTCGAGTACGTTTCTCACCGTTCCACCAGGTGAGTGCTCGTTTTTGGAAGACGCTGGCAGCATAACGGAATTTGAGGTTGTCGGGACAATTGCTGTTTAGGAAAGTACTCTCCATACTTTCAAACCATTGAAGAAGGCCAGTAGCACCTTCCGTCCCGAAGAATTTGGTGGGGTTGCAAGAATTGAAATACTTGAATGTGCAGTACGGTGGGTTTGCACCATTCCCTTGCGTATTAGACCCATCACTGTTGTTGTTAGCTTGGATCATTTGGCCTACTAGTTGAGTAAGTAGTGCAGCAAGGTCAGTGTTGGGATTGCTGGAGTTAGCATTAGTTGTGCGACGGGGAGGCATTCTATAAAATACCACGAGAAAAGACAAAATTTTATGAGACTTCGGATAAAATAGGCATGCATGTGCTACAGTTGGTAGACTGTTCACAATAATGCAAGCAGGAACGCGAGATGACACTCATCATGTCGCATTTATAATGTACGTAAGTTCTGACTAAAAATGATCACATAATTCATCCAAAATTTATAACACTAAAGGATAGGGGAAATAAGCCTTGAAATCTATTCATGGGAGGATATGATAACATAGATCATTATTCGCGCGATAGGAATGGCCGGGATTTGCATGCACTACAAATTGTTATAACGTGTGCACCCGTAATAATGATTTGTTTTGCATGTTTGTCTAGTTATTCCTATCTTGCTATAATGTCCCTAAATTTTGAGTTTAGGTTCGGATCGTATTCTTGCGAATACAATGACTTATCAACGTTATGTAATTCCTCAAAACTTTCAAGGAGACATGCTTTAGCCTATAGGTAAACACTCACTTCAGGAATTCCCAGGAAAGCATACGGGTCCGTTTATTTGGATTTATACGAAATGCTTTCCTAGACAGAAAACCCAATGTACAGGTGTCACCCTTCCAGATTGCACGTGTCCTTTACTAGTTTCAAGAAATTAAGTCATTGACGAGATTTTCAAGATTTTAATAGACTTGAGAGTCTATTAGTATAAAATGTGTAGGAATTGTTGCAATTAATATGGGTTAGGAAAGAGTATGGATAAGGATGGGTAGTGTATTTGTTTGTATAAGTTTGTTTGTCAAATGTGTATGTAAAGTATGTATCATGTATCAAAGTCTTGTATGTATGTGTATAAGTCTCATGTACTAAACTCGGGAAGATTCAAATAATACCTAACTACAAATAATTCACATAGCAATTAATCATTTAGCACATAACACATAAAAGGGAGTCCTAGGGTTATAGTTTAGGTCATTATGTCTAATAACCTAATTCCCTATAACCATGGCTCTGATACCAATCTGTCACACCCCGACTGATGGCGGAATCATCAAGGCGGACAATGAAATGATTGTTCAAAAGCACATGATAGCTAAAAGGTTGCATAATTCATTAATTAAATTTAAAGACAACAAGATCCAAATACGATACATTCCAAATAACCTAGTCTAGTTCAAAACATTGATTTATTTAACTAGGTCCATAGTTCTTAAGTGGAGAAATCTTCGGCAAGTAGTCACATATCCAAACCTGAAACATTATTTAAATCAAGTGTCAACTAAAAAGTTGGTGAGTACATAGGTTTAGTAATTCCGGTAAATAGTAGTAGTAAATCATTTTGCAACTCATTGTTTATCTTGTTAAACATAGTATATATGATGTATCATTTATTTAATCACAATTCAAACCGAGTTTGACGCGCTTGAACAGAGCACAACAACTAAGTCCGGTATGTTTGAATATAGTTACCCACTATATCCGATATGTTTGAATATAACACGCGGTTATATCCGAGTATGCAGTAATAAACACCCTAACCGGGTGGGCTGGTCAGGCACAATAGATCTATCAATATTACAGTTGGTTGTCTTGTGTTTAAATGTATGTACATCCAAAGAATAAGCATAAAGTCTCATGTATAACACGTACAAACAATGTGAGTAGCATGTATAATGTTTCACCCCAAAACGTATAAAAATGTAAAATAGGGGCTATGTAACTCACCTTGCAAGCGGGTATTTTTCCACGCGTGTAGGTGATAAGGATGTTGAAGTCTAAGCACGTTGAAACCCTATGTAGATAAATGGGTATTATTGTATGTTTACATGTGCGTATTAGTATTTAATTGTGTATAGGTTTATAATAATATTTCTTAGTTTTTTTGCATAAAAGTTGGTCCAGGTTTGCTTGAAAGTACTGATTTGATCGAAACTGTTTATAGTTGTGACAGGTATCGAAACTGTGTTCGATCGAAACTACTAGTTTCGATTGACCATTTACAAGTGATACACGGAACTGTCGAAACTACTATCTATCGAAACTACTAGTTTCGATTGATCATTTATAAGCGATACTCAGGCTGTCGAAACTACCATCTATCGAAACTACTAGTTTCGATTGATCATTTATAAGCGATACTCAGGCTGTCGAAACTACCATCTATCGAAACTAGTAGTTTCGATTGACCATTTACTCAATCGAAACTAAGTAGTTTCGATGGCCCAGACTTTAGAAAATAAAACAGTAATTTTTTTTAAAACAATAGTTTGTCCGGTAATCGATGTTTTGGAGTCGTGACTTCGATTGGTTCAGCTTGCCTTATGATAACAGAAGGTAAAGAAACGAAGTTGAGGATTCTTACGTGGTCGCAAAGGGGCTGGACGGCAGAGTCTTAAATTCGAGAATGTCCAGAATGAGAATCGAGCTTCTGGATGGGATTAGCCTCTACAACCTTGGTCACAGCTTCACATAGAGATGGCGATTGTAATGGTGCCTTCAATTTGGAGTGAGATTGGGTGGGAGAGGGGTAGCGAGCTCGAGCAGGTCCGACTATGGATATTTATAGCCGAGTTCGTTTCTTATGACAAAGCGTGCAATTGGGCACGTCCCGACACTTGTCTGGACGAGACGAAGCTAACGAGCTATTAAATACGTGTGGAGGTTGACTGTCGGGCTCGAATTCGAGGTGTGGGTTCTCGGCCACCAACAAGATCAGGCGATTCGTATGTTGGGGAGACCAATTGGTCGGGGCCTTTTGTTCGCATGGGGAAGACGAGTTCAGGGATGCCTGTAGCGGCTGTCGAGGTGCAGGGAACAGGCTTGTCGGGGTGTTCGCCGGAAACTGGCTTGGACCGCCGGACAAACGTAGGGGGTGACCGGAAAGTCCCTGTAGTTTGATTTTGTTTTAATTCGACCCCTGAGATAATTACGGATGAATCCTTGTAGTTTGATTTGTACAGAAATAGTCCCTCAACGGATTTTATCTTAAAACCTTCTAGTTTGAAAATTTTCAAAACAACCCCTCAACTTTTATAAAAATAAATTTCTTTAATTTCTTTTAATTTCAAATATATTTTATAAACTTATTTTTATTATTATTATTATAAATAATTTTTATAAAAGTTATTTATCTTATTTAAATAGGTTATTTTATTAAATATGCAACCTTTAAATTTAGATTTTTTTTATATAAAATTTTATATAAGTTTTAAAACTTATAAAATTTTAATTAATTTAAATCCGAAAAATGAAAATACATATTTGTATAAAACTAAATAAAAGAAAACACTTGCATTTTATTAAAATAGAGAATGAATACATAATAAATATATTACAAGTGCGCGAATGAAAATCCGAAACGTCACACTAAGACAAGTATTAAAACATTTCATAGAATCATCGTTCTTTCTTTTCTCAAAAACTAGGTGGTTATCTTCCCAAAGTAGTACCTCTAAAAGATATGTTCCCAGGAAAGAATGACGGGTCCAGGAGGGATTTATACACCATTCTTTCCTTAGACAGAACATTTTGTTTGTCAGATAACTACATATTTTTCGGAAGGTTACCTTTCGTTTTTATGACACGTTTCTTGCAACATCTTGGATACTGGTTCAAGTATTGATACAGTATCTAAAACATTCATAACATGTGCATCATGCCCAAAATATTTAAAAACATTTAAAAGGGGCATCATAGAACTCACCTTTAAGTTTCTTCCTGTTTAAATAATCTTTACGTGCTAATGTGGTCAGTACAACAACTTTGATTGAGTCCTAAGTCATTATAACATTGCTTAATCATACGTTCCTGTCTTAATGGAAATAACCAAGTCATTAGGAACTAGTCAGAACCTTACCTCAGCACTATCTCCTGCGTAATAGGACCGAAAAGCTGGAAACCGGACTTCCCTACGCAAACAGGGGCTCATGGCACGCTTACCGAGGTTAAGTATGTGTTTTGTGAGGTGAGTTGGTGGTTGGGATGTTCTAAAATCTATCCCAAGGTCCAACTATTTATAGGTTGCCCGACGGGTCTATGTCGGACCGTTATCCTTTGCCATGTCGGTCCGACATCTAGTGTGGCTGTGTAATTTGCTTAACGGGCACATAACGGACCATTATCCATTTCCATGTCGGTCCGCTATGAATGAATTGCGGCTAGCGGACCGCAATGGATACTATGTGGGTCCGCTTTCAGTCTTCCACGTGTCAAATTTCAATGATTAGTCACCTGACACGTGTCACATCATGAGTGATTCCTTGCTCCCTACATAGTGGATCGCTATCCCCTGAGATGTCGGTCCGACATCTGCCTTCTTTCATGAATTTTTACTTTTAATCCCTGAACTTTGATTTAATAACATTTAAACCCCTCATACTTTATCTTAATGTCACTTTAACCCCTAGGGTTTTACCAAATGACTGTTTTAGTCCTTTAACTTGTATTCTTTGCAAAATTAGGGTGTTACAAATTTCCCCCCCTATAAAGGTTTCGTCCTCGAAACCGGACACTTACTCGAATAAGTAGGGATAATACTGTCTCATTTCTTCCTCTGGTTCCCATGTGGCTTCAGATCCCTTTCGATGTTGCCACTGAACTTTTACTTGCTTGATTTCTTTATTTCGTAATCTCTTTTCTTTCCAGTCGAGTTTAGCCACTTGCTTCTTGACATAATTTAATCTTTCATCTACTTAATCTCGTTCAGTGGTACATGATAGGTTTTGTCTGCCAAACACTTTGGCAAGTGTGATGCATGGAATGTTGAGTGAATTCCACTCAATTCTGCTGACAATTCCAGGCTATAAGCAACCTTCCCTACTCGAGCTATAATCTTAAATGGTCCAATGAACCTTGATCTTAACTTTTACTCTTTTCTTGAATCAAATGATTCCTTTACACGGAGATACTTTCAATAGAACGTAGTCTCCGGCTTGGAATTCTATTGGCCTTCGTCTTTTATCTGCATAGGACTTCTGTCTGTCCTGAGCAGCCTTTAGATGAGTTCTAATCTGATCTAACTTTACACTTGTCGCTTGGACAATTTCTTTACTTCCCAATTCTTTCTGTCCCAACTCTCCCCAACATATGGGAGTTCTTCATCTCCTTCCGTATAACATCTCATATGGCGGCATGACAATACATGCATGATAGCTGTTGTTATACGAGAATTCTACCAAAGGTAGATGACTATCCTAACTTTCACCAAAGTCAGTAAAGCAAGCATGCAACATATCCTCAAGTGTTTGTATCGTTCTTTCACTTTGTCCATCTGTTTGAGGATGATATGCCGTGCTAATAAATAACTTAGTTCCCATTTCTTCATGGAACTTTTTTCCAGAAACGTGACATATCAGCAAAAAGTGAGCACTCTTAGTTAGCCTGTCAACTATCACCCATATGGTATCATAACCTTTAGCTATTTTTGGCAGCTTAGTTATGAAATCCATAGTGATATGTTCCCATTTCCATTCTGGAATATCTAGTGGCTGCAATATGCCATAAGGGTTTTGATGTTCTGCTTTGACTTGATAACAAGTCAAGCATTTAGCCACGTATCTCATGACATCGAATTTCATACCGGGCCACCAATAATCTTGGCGTAGATCTTGGTACATTTTTGTAGTACCCGGATGAATCGAATATTGAGATTTATGAGCTTCATCTAAAACTTTAACTCTGAATTCACCCATATGTGGTATCCACATACGACCAAATCGAATCTTAACCCCACACTCATTCTCTTCCAAGTATTTTTCTTGTCCAACCATTCTCTCCTTGATTTTTTCTGCTTTCAATGCGTCTATCTGAACATTACTGAGTTGAGTCATAAAATCAGGAGTTACAACTAACTTATATGACTTCACCCTGATAAGAGGATGCTCTTCCTTACGGCTTAGAGCGTCTGCCACTACATTGGCTTTTCCTGGGTGATACAGGATCTCACAATCATAATATTTTATTAGTTCTAACCATCTTCGCTGCCTCATATTCAGATCTTTTTGCTCAAAGAAATACTTCAAGCTTTTATGATCGGTGTAGATTGTGCACTTAACTCCATATAGATAATGTCTCCATATTTTAAGTGCAAATACTACAACAGCTAACTCTAAATCACGAGTTGGGTAGTTAATTGTTATGGTTCATTTTACAGCTAAGGATCCTGGATCTTCAATATACCTCAGTATCCTGATAGGTTCCGGTATCCTCAATATTTAACTGTTATATCTTTCTTTTATTTTGACCAATACGCAGGTAAAACATATGTAGTCAAGGTCATTCCTGAAGAATCGCTCCGGAAGTCAAAGAGAACGTGTTGAAGACGCGTGGAGAGACTTGCAACGGTCATATTTGAAGAATTAGTCTATCCCGGGATTCTCGGATAGTTAGTTAGCTTTATCCTTGTATTTATTTCAGCAGCTTGATCGATTAGGCACAACAACATCACACAGTTTACGAACTCTCACAACACAATACACTCGTATTCACTAATGTAACACTTAGATATCGATCATCTACTGCTCGTACTTGTAATCTTTTTACCATTTATTGAAGAAACGAGACAGGGGACGATTGCCGAGGTTTTATGCCAGCGATCCCTAAAGATCAAGGGCTTTCCTCGTAAATAAACGAGTCATTTTTTACGTATTTGCATTGATTTACATTTATTTTACAAGCACACTACCTCACAAACTAAGTTTGGTTACAAAATTAGTCTTGTTAATTTTTACCCAAAACAATTTGGCGCCCACCGTGGAGCAAGTGGTGGTTTTTATCCTTAAATCTTTACTAAAATTCGTGTTAAATCATTATCTTTCAAAACTGATTTAAAAAATGTCGTCCCAATCCAAGAATGTTCATGTTTCTGCTCCATCTTCAACCTCTGGGTTAGTCAACCCTATTCCTCCTCCTCCTCCTCCTCCGTCATTCTAGAAAAAAGAATGATAATCAGCAGAAGAAAAATACTCCTACGGGGTTTTTCGGGATCCGAAATATCCACTGGCACACCTGTTCTTGCTTCAAATGACGAGATTCTCAAATGTTCTCGGAAGTGAAGCAGCAAATGGAGCAGCAGAAAAAGACTAACCAAGCGTTGTTCAGAGAACTTGAGAAGGTCAAAGATTCAAAGAAACCAGTAGAAGTGACCACCCCGTTGCAACCAAGGATCTTGGATTTTGATTATTTAGGAACCTCAAGAGTTCATAAGGGAGACTTTCTTCCAATGCACACCTGGATCACTACTGTTAGACCAACTCCGGCTGTCAGAATTACTACGAGTTAGGATCTTGGATTTACTCCAGGATCATCATCTGGAAATCCTGACATGGGTAACACTTTTAATAGATTTTTCAATACTAATGAATCTGTACAGGATACAAGGATCACTCCATCCATGGCTAAAGAACTGAAGAAGCTGAGGGAAATGATCTCCAGTGTACCAGGCGTGGTCCAGCCTATACCCGAGATGTCCACTACCAGTCACAGGATCTCCAGATTTGCCCAAACCATATGCGATTCGGAGATCCCTAAGCGCTTTCAGACTCCCAACATGAAGCTTTATGGCAGAACTACAGATCCTGAGGAGCATGTCGCACAGTACAGGGAAAGGATGGAGATAAACCCCATACCTTTGGACTTTAAGGAAGCTTGCATGTGCAAGGACTTCGGTTCTACCTTAATAGGATCAGCCTTGAAATGGCTACTTAATGTTCCTCCATATTCTATTACTTCATTTGCTCATTTGATTAACCAGTTTAACAATCAATTTTCTTGCAGTAGAACTTTTGAAAGGTTAACAAGTGACTTATACAGGATAATTCAGAATTCTGGAGAATCCCTCCGAGACTATGTCAGCAAATTTGGCCAAGAATCCTTGGACACCCCGAATCTTGACGTTGCCACTGCAGTCCAAGCATTCAAGATGGGATTGAGGAAAGACTCTCAATTCTATGAAGACCTTGTCATGAATCCTTGAAGGAATCTTGACGAAGTCAGGAATAGGGCATTAAGATTTATCAGGCTCGAGGATGACAAGAAAATCCAGCAAAGGGCAGAAGCTCCGTCCAGTTATACACAACCTAACTGAAAGACTGAGTCTACACCCTTCAAGCCATACAGATCCAAACCGTATGCTAAACCCGATAATCATCGGGTGAATGTTGTGGAAGATGACGAGGAAAAGGAAGAATATCCTAAGTTGTCTAAATACTGTTTTTCACTTGACACAGCTGGTTTGTTATATGCCATACAGGATCTCGGAGACAAGGCTAGGTGGCCTCACAAATTTGAGAGGAATACCAGAGGAAAGGACAAGTCCAAATGGTGTGCTTTCCATGAGTAATTTGGCCATGTGACCGAAGATTGCATTGCCCTATGTAAAGAGATAAGCTACCTTTTGAGCAATGGGTATCTCAAAGAATTCCTAGGCAAAGGAAAGAACAAGACTAAGGATCAAGACAGGATCCCGCAAAGAGAAAATTCCCCGCCGCCAGATGCTATGGTAATAGGTTTCATATCTGGTGGATCTGATATTTGTGATACTTCTTATTCTGCAGCAAAAAGAAATGCCAAAGAAGCAAAGACAGAAAGAGGGGACAAGCCTATCAGAACCTCTAGCCTGACTGAAGAAAAGGTGATCTCTTTCGATGAAGAGGACAGGGATAACGTGCTGGATCCTCATCATGATGGACTGGTGATCACTTTATGTATCACCAATCACTTCATAAGAAGGATATTGACCAACGGAGGAAGCTCAACGAACATCATTCAACATGATGTCATAAAAAGAATGGGGATCCTTGATTCCTAAATTATCCCCAAGTCTTCGGTACTAGTAGGATTCATCGGAGAGGTCATGAACATAGTCGGAGAGATAAAACTTTCGATATATATCGAGGGGTAAACACTATACAAAAATTTTGCATAACAAATTCGTTATCTTGTTATAATATTATTCTAGGGAGACCCTGGATACACGACATGAAAGCGGTACCTTCGACATATCACCAATGTGTCAAGATGCCAACTCCTTGGGGGGGGTAGTGAAGATTAACAGCGATCAACAAGATGTGAAGGACTATTCCACCTCTTCGATGAAAGCTTCCGCCAAAACCAGGGAAGCATAACAATTAAAGATGCAAGCCCGAGACATTATGGGGACCAAGGAGCAGGATGTAAAAGTGTATCCCTAAATTCTAAGGATCCCGATGTCAAGGCGCTTATTGGAACCAATATCCCCAAGGATATTGGACAAGGTCTTGTAGAATTGCTAAAGAGTAGAACTTCAACTTTCACCTGGAAGCATGAGGACATGATAGGTATCTCTAAAAAAATTATTACACATAAATTGGGTCTTGATAACAGTTACAGGCCTATACACCAAAAAAGAAGAAAGTTCGCTCCCGAAAGAAACGCAGTGATACAAGAACAAGTCAAAAGACTACTAAAAGCAGGGATGATAAGGGAAGTAAAATTCCCAAGATGGCTAGCTAATGTTGTGGTGGTGGTCCAGAAGAAGAATGCAAATGGAGAGTTTGTGTAGATTTCACAGACTTATACAAAGCATGTCCGAAAGATCCATTTCCATTGCCACACATAGACTCAATGGTTGATGCTGCAGCAGGCCACGAGATGCTCACATTCATGGATGCTTCATCAGGATACTAACAAATCCAGATGTAACCCTCAGACCAGGAGGATACTGCATTCATGACTCCGATAGGTATACACTGCTGTATTGCTATGCCTTTTGGTTTGAAAAATGCAGGTGCAACATATCAAAGGCTGGTCAACATGATGTTTAAAGACAAGCTAGGGGACACCATGGAAGTATATATAAATGATATGGTGGTCAAATCAAAGAGAGCTGAGCATCATCTTAGGGATATCAGGGAAGCATTTGACATCCTGGACAAATACAATATGAAGCTGAGTCCATCCAAATGCCACTTTGGAGTGGGGGCAGGAAAATTCTTGGGATACATGGTGACCAAGAGAGGAATAGAGGCCAGTCCAGAACATATCAAAGCAATAGTCAATTTGAAATCCCTAGTAAACACCAAGGATGTCCAGAGATTGACTGGCAGAGTAGCAGCACTTAACAGATTCATATCAAGATCCTCAGAAAGATGCAAGGAATTCTATGACATCTTGAAAAAGAACAAGTGGTTCGAGTGGGAAGAGAACCATGAGAAAGCACTCCAGTCATTAAAGGAGTACTTGTCGACTGCTCCTCTATTGATGAAGCCAGAAGATGGAGAACCATTATCCCTATATCTGGCGGTATCCGGAAACTCGGTGAGCGCTGTCCTAGTTAAGGATCATGAAGGCCAGCAGAATCCGGTATATTATGTAAGTAAAAGCCTACTCCCGGCAGAAACCAGGTATTCTCATTTAGAAAAATAAATATTGTCTTTAATAATGGCATCCACTAAACTTAGACACTATTTTGAAACACATACTATTCACGTAAAGACTAACTATCCTATCAAGTGTGTTTTAAGAAAGCCAGAAATTTCTGGAAGGATGGCAAAATGGTCGGTCAAGCTTAGCGCATATGATCTCGTATATGAGCCCAGAACAACGATAAAATCACAGGCACTCGCAGACTTTGTGCCTGATTTCAGCAGTGATATACAGCATGAACAGACATTGAAGTTCAGCAGTTAGAGGAATCCAAGGATAAGTGGATCCTATACACTGACGGGGCATCAAACGTTAGAGGAACGTGTCTAGGGATCATACTCAAATCGCCACAAGGGGACATAATACCCCAATCTATAAGTTGTGAGTTCCAGGTGACTAATAACGAAGCCGAGTACGAAGCTCTGATAGCTGGCTTGAAATTAGCTTGGGATATGAAAATCAGGTATATCCAAGTATATGTTGACTCTTTGTTAATTACTAACCATTTTAATGTCTTGTGTGTAGTGAAAGGTGAAGACTAGCCAAGTATTTGGAAATAGTTAGACAATTATCTGTGAATTCGATATATTTGACATAAACCAGGTACCAAGAGAAGACAACTCTGAAGCTGATGCCTTAGTGAACCTCGCTTCAGCTCTCAAGATACCAGAAGGAGTCAGGATACTGATCATACATATCCTGAGTCCAGCAATTGAAGACCCAAACGAAGTGTCAAATGCAGAAGAAATAGATATTCAGGATCCCGAGCCCAGTACGGAATCCTGGACTTCACCTATTAAAAAATATTTGCTGGATGGAGAAATCCCGAGTGACGAAAAGAACCACAGGGCTTTTCGCATGAGGGTGTCTCGCTTTGTAATTTTACATGATGTCTCGTACATAAAATCTATTGCAGGTCCATATTTGAGATGTTTGGAGAGTCCTGAAGCACTTGAGGTTCTCAAAGACATACACGAAGGAGATTGTGGAAATCACACTAGAGGCAGGGTGTTATTCTAAAAGATCCCGAGGACAGGATACTACTAGCCCACAATGAGGAAAGACGCTGTAACCTACTCTCAAAAGTGTGATGCCTGCCAAAGACACAGTAATATACTTCACCAACCAGCAGAGCCATTGTATCCAGTAATCTCTCCTTTGCCGTTTATGAAGTGGGGAATAGATATAGTTGGCAAACTCCCCAAGGCACCAGGAGGAAAAGTGTTCATGCTAGCAATGACCGACTACTTCTTAAAATGGGTCGAAGCCGAGGAATTTGTCCAAGTAAGATAAAAGGAAGTTATCTCCTTCATCAAGCGCAATATCCTGACAGGATTCGGGATCCCGGGGGAGATAGTATGCGACAATGGGTCTCAATTCATCGGCGAAAGGACAACCAACTTCTGTGCTAGTTAGGGCATTAAAATGATAACTTCCACCCCTGTGCATCCTCAAGCCAACGGACATGCAGAGTCAAGTGACAAGATCATCATCAACAACCTAAAGAAAAGATTGGGAGCAAAGAAGGGATGATAGGCTGAAGAGCTACCTTTCATACTTTGGGTAGATAGAACAACCGTAAAAAGTGCAACAGGGCAAACTTCGTTTTCTTTGGTGTTTGGAACTGAAGCCATGATCCCTACGGAGATGGTTATCCCTATTGCCAGAACCAATCTTCAAACCAAAGAATCCAACAAAGAAGCCCTTGCTCAAGATCTTGATACTGTGGATCTTGCAAAAGTCCGTATAGCAGCTTACCAACAGAGGATAGCAAAGTCATACAACAAGAGCATAAGGATCAGAAGATTCCAAGTGGGTGACTTAGTACTAAGGAAGGCATTCCAGAATACTACCAATCCCAGTGAAGGAAAGCTTGCACCAAAATGGGAAGGCCCGAACTTGATTGATTCGGAAGCAGGCAAATGTGCGTATTGGCTGGCAACTATGGAAGGAGAAGTCCTGCCAAGATCCTGGAACGCCATCCATCTCAAAACCTACTTTATGTGAGTTAGAAATTATGTTATAACTAAAAAGGTACGTCCTATTTCCATAATTATATTTTATTTTCTATTATTTTTTTTTATCAAATTACTGACTTGAGTGTCGAAGGGGTGTTAGCCAGGCTAACACCCACCTTCACCAAGGATTCCTGTTTTGCAGTAATCACCTCCAGGGATCCCGAAATAAGATAGATATTGGTCATCTCTCCTAAGTTTGGGTATCCTGATATACCTCGAAGGTTTAACGGCTTTCGCCTTTCTAAGTATTGGGTTAATACACCCCGCTAGGAGCGCACGATATTTGATTATAGTTCAAGGTGATGCGACTAGTCCATGTAACAGTGGCTGATAATTTCACCATTTTTGGCTATATATTGGGTGCTACGAATACAACAAACGTGTTATTACTCAAGTTTCTCCGATCATTTAACACTTACGTGTTAAAGCTAAGGTTTTTAGCATTTTCATGCTAACTTAGAATTGGCCTTGCCCATGATATTGGCTTAGCCCATGATTATTTGGCTTAGCCCACGTTATCTGGCTTGGCCCACATTTTTGGCTTAGCCCACGATTCTAATTTGTCACAGATTAAAAACTTTTGAACATCATGAAGTTCAATTACTAAAGTCCACGGCATAACTGAACACCGGGGACAACTGATAGTTGTTATACTTTGGACTCTATGCTACAATCCGGTAAGTGTATCTATCCAACTAGATATTCGACTAAGGTATGTGATGGTTATTTTTGAAAATTGAGTGACTAAGTCATGATACATTTGGTATTCTTACATAACACTTATCAAAACCAAATTGTATTTTCCTAAGTCTAAGTTTGACAAAAATCTAAGAGTTTATTATTAAGGATCCGGTATCCCGAAAATATGTTCAAATCTATTTTTCTAAGTATTCCAAACTTTTGATTACCTAAGGATCCTAATTTTCTAAAACATATCAAGGCATCCCAAACACGTAACAATCATGGCAAATAGTCATAAACTGTCTACTAATATTTAAAGTGCAGGAAAGAAAAATGATCCGGGTTTCATCCAAAACCTGCACCCATCCACCCGGAATCACAAAATATCAAATTGTCTATCTCATGACAGGGATCCCAAAAGCATGAAAAGTAAATTGTTCACCAACCATGGACATAAAAGGAAATTGTTTCAAGATAAGTCAACCAACAGAAATAACCAAACACCCGGGCTCAGGTCTCAGTATCTTTATCTTGATCGCCCTGTTCAACCTATTTCCCACCCTTAGCAGCTCCAGCATCCTCTGCAGCCTTGCTGGTCTCCACTGTTTCACCTCCAAGCTTAGCCAGAGAAGAGCGCCATCCCTCAAGATCCCAGGCTGCACGATCAAAACCTTCTGCAGCTTCTTGCTCAACCATCTGGATCTTGGATTGAAGAATAGCCTTAGCCGCGGATTTTTTAGCATCATCTACAGTCTGTAGAAGCCTCAGATCATACTGGGTTATGCTCTCCTGCAACTTGTTCTTCTCGCTCTAGATCTCATTCTCCAAGTACATGCTCTTGGAGGTAAAGATATTTTTTAAATCCTCAACCTTCTCTAGGGCCTCCTCAGCATTCCTCTCCGCTTCAGACAAGTTGGCGTAAAGCTTCTCGAGACCCTACAAGATATAGACAGATTAATAAATTAGAATCCGGAAAAAACACTCCAGGATGCCAAAATGATGCTTACCAGATTCAGCAAACCCTAAAGCTTCTTAGTGGTTTCAGCAGAATCCATCCCCTCAAAGAATTCTAAATCCAACACCTCTGTTGTTTTCCTCTTTTTGCTTCCAGAAGCTTTGGACCGGAGAACAGGGACACGAGGCTTGACACTTGCAGGTGTGGGACCCTCCTTCTTGACCATGACAGCCCTAGAGAGAAGGCTATCAAGATCAGACAAAGCGAACTCGGAATTTGACTTCGGGATTCCTACACAAAAATAAAACAGTTCAGAATCATGGCAAATATAAATAAAAGTTTTGATTATTCTTTACCTGAAGACATCTCGGATTCAGAAAACTAGGTCTCAAAGCTTGCTTGACTGACGACAGATTCAAGGCGAAAGGATCTCTCTCCCACAGGTATTTCCAATAATGCTTCAATCCTTTTGTCTGTATCACTTCTTGCAGGTATCAGTTCGTCAAACTTCGGAGCTACTCAAAGATAAAACAAGAAATTACAATCAACAGGTAGAAAATAATGTAAAAAAAACCAGGCATCCTAGTTATTCCTACCCTTCTTAACCCATTCAAGCGGTAAATTCTTCCTATCGGGAATGGAATCCCATCTGAAAAAGAAAAATTTTCCTTTCCACTCGAGATCGTTTTGTGTGGCTCTAAGAATTAAATGAGTTCGCTCGCTCTTAAGCTGAAAGAAGAATCGAGAAGAGCCATGGGTTCTTAAGTTATAAGTATTAGCTAACTGATCGCGTTGTCAAGGTCAATCAAAAACAAGTATTATAATCCCTAGCTACCTTAAACTATAGTATAATGGAGTAGGGTATCGTATCCACAGGGAATTGGTGGAAAGTGTCTGTTTTATGAAAACTGTTCGGATTTTGATTAAAAAGCAAATAATCTTTAACTTTGTAAAAACTATTAAAATGAAACGGGTCGCTTCCGGGTTCAGATTGCAAATATTGTGAAGTCTGGTTTATACTTATTGGAAGTTAGATAGACATATCTCATTCGTTAGAT
Source organism: Smallanthus sonchifolius (assembly GCA_023525975.1). NCBI lineage: Eukaryota > Viridiplantae > Streptophyta > Magnoliopsida > Asterales > Asteraceae > Smallanthus > Smallanthus sonchifolius. The sequence continues at coordinate 36,547,336 of CM042045.1, forward strand.
TTGATAAATAATTAATGTGACAATCCGAACTTTTCCAGTTAACTTTGTTAACAAAATCTAGTTAAAGTTAACTAAATTAACTTAACTCAAAATTCAGGGACTAATTCTGTCAATAATACAAACATAAACTCTAGGGACTAGTTATGTAATATCCCTAAAGTTAACTGTTGACTTTTAGAAAGTCAAAATCCCAATTCTGTTGACTTTGGAAGTCAAACTAACCAAATTCTAACTCCATCCAAACTTGAGGGACTGATTCTGCCTAATTCCTAAACCCTAACCTAGAAACCACAAGGAATGAAACTGTAATTCACCCAATTCGATTTAGGTTGACTCTGGTAAGTCAAACCGTACATTCTTGAGTCCAATTCGTGAGCCACGATTGTTTTTTATTGGAAATTGTAACCGACTTACCATGATCATGTCATTTACGGCCATAACTACTATTTTAATCATCATCATCGTGTCGAATTAAACCATTTAATGACCAATCAATCCGTAACCGTCGAAACCCCCTCGATCATGATCAAATTCGCTCAAGTTATATGTTATTCTCACGAATTGAACGCCTGCGCACCTCATTCGAACTCCCCTGAAGCAATTGCACACACCAGGTTCGTCGGAAACGCAGCAGGAGATGCCGGAGATCAACCCCGTCACCGTCGGCAATTGTTTTAGTCGAACCCTACAGAATTAACATTCATTCTGGTAATTTCTTACGCCTTTAGTTTTGTTTTTATCTCTGGAATGAAAGCCCTATGTCAATTGGGGCTTACAACACCAATTTGATCAACACCTAGATTCTAGGGTTCATCATAAACCGGTTTGGTCGGACCCTAACTAAAACGTAATCTTAATCCAAATAAATACTATGCTTAGATTCGTAATTCCACACTCTTTAAAGGCCCTAACCTAATTCAGATTTACAACATCGAATTGTGTAAGATCCAGATTCTAGGGTTCATCCGAATACAGTTTAATCGATCCCTACTATAAACACAATCTCAATCCAATTAATTCATATGGGTAGCTTCGCAATCAGGCACTCATTGAAAGCCCTATACTAATTTAATCCTATAACATCGAATTTGTCAAGACCCGTAATCTAGGGTTTGTTCATAAACGGAATTAGAGGTTTTGAACTTGAACACAGTTTCAATTAAATTAAACTATACCACTGGATTCGCAATATCTTATTTAGTAAAAGCCCTCTGTTTTCAGCCGATTCTATTATCGAGTTTGATCAAATTGGATTCATGTTTTTATTCAAGGGTTCGGGTCTCTATTACAGAATTTTAATGATCTTAAACTCGATGATTTTTCAAATTAAACCCGTACGCATAGTCGACATTACTCCATTTTCGAAACCCCTATACACTTGTGTTCGATCTTGGTCAGATTTGATAGTATTGGCTTGGGTTTCGATCGTGCGTGGGTTTCGGAAGGGGAGCACACTGGAACTCTTTGATAAAACAATATGAATCCGGGTTATGTTGCGATAGCCCTAGCAGGTGGAGTGGTTAGGTGTGTGTGCTTGTGTGGGAGAGACCCGAGTTCGAGTCTCTCTACACTGTTTTATTTTTAAACATTTTTCTTGTATTATTTTAATATAAAAATCAAACCCTATATTATTATAGTATTATATAAACGTGTTTTAGCCCGGGAAACCACCTGTAGGCTCGTGTTTGGATTTTATAACCTATTTTTACTATTAACCCTACTTTTAAAAATAATGTATTTAGGTTATTTTCAAACCATAATCTCGTAGAAAATAATATATTTATATTAATTCCATCCCGTAATCAATGTTAATGAAATAATATATATATTACATTATTTCGACTCATTTAATTAACTCGTGTGACGTTTTTAAAACTATAAATAATATAAACGGTTATATTATTTACCTACGTTATTTACCCCGATAAAAAAAATAATATATTTATTAGTTTTCCGCTCCTAGGATTATTTAGTAAATCTTTCGAACTTAAAAATAATATATTAAATTATATTATTTTCCTAATCTTTGTAAACGACTCAAACGCATGAAAATAATTATTTAATTATTATCCGTTATCAACATTCGACGCGTGACGCAAATTCCCTAAAATCATTATAATAAGATATGTATATATCTATATATATATAAAACTCCGTCGACACGTTCGTTTATTCCTAAATCCTTAGAATGCGTTAGGACATTCTAACTTTCCGTGTCGTCGTCACAATTCCCAAATTGTCCCTAATTTATGTGTTTATAATTTTAGGGCATTCGTAAGCCGTGCAGGCTAACACTTGAGATTCCAAATCTTTCATTTGTGTGATACTACCTTCTACGCAACGCAGGTGAGTTTTCACGGCCCCTTTTTACTGTTTTAAACTGGGGGAGAAAACATGTCGTAAAATGCTTTTTGATTCTTGTAATTCATATATGATATCACTTGTATGAATATGCGTATACATTATCCTTTAAGTCCTCACATCGGACCGTTAATATGAACATAGCGAGGTAATTTGAGTAGTACTACTGGGTTTGAGAAACCTCACCCGCGTTAGTTGCGCTAACTCGATTGGAGGTCGAACGGGTGCAATATTGACCTAAACATGCACCATGATGGTGGGAGGCATATAAACAGTCAGCTGTCGGTTGCGAGCGCATTAGTTAACATGTTTATGGGTTAGCTACCTATTGATTTATATATTGAATGTACATTAATCTGTTAAACGCTTCTATAAATTGAAACCTGTGAACTCACCAACCTTGTGTTGACATTTTCTTACATGCTTTTCTCTGGTCGCTTAAGATAAGGCACAGGTGCACACAATAGGACATGCATGAAAATTTTGCCTTTGATTCATGTTTTATCAAACTGTTTGGACTATTTTAATTTGTGTTTTGTTTGGACTTTTGGACTATTCTTTTGGGCGCGTGTGTTTTGCGCATTTACTTTCTTTACGCTTTCGCATTAACTCTGATTGATATGATATTTTTATTTGAGTCCCATGTAGATTCGTTCAATGTAACTAATGTCCGAGATCCTGGTTCGTCACTTCCCAAACGATAAAACTCCGTTAGTTAAAAATTGGGGGTGTGACAATTAACAACCAAGATAGTGACTGTGTTGAGCAGCGATTACAAAACCGGATACTTAACATAGATTAATAACTCAATAGTCAATTAACAACTTAGAATCTCATATCTAAATATTCAATGATTCACGATCAAAAACCGAGAATTAATGAATGTATTAAATTGAATAAAAACCAAATTGTTCAAATCAAATCCAAGAATCAAGCATTCAAACAATCATACGATTACAAGAATAGCAAACCAAATCAAGTATGAACCCTAGTCTATCACTTACAAGCAGATCCTACACCCAGAAACGACACGAAGAGATTAGCCGTTCATCGATATCGTTATCGATTCTTCAATAGTTGTTTTAACTTGATCTAGCATCAAAAACTGGTAAAGGTTGAAACTTTATCTCTAGAAATCACCTTAGGGAAGCTCTGGATCGTAGAATGACATGTTTTCTCGGCTATAAATCCCTAATGGTTTATAATTGAATTTCTCTCAAAAAGAGCCGTAATCACTTTCTTCTCGTGTCGCGAAGATTTCTGGCCTCTCTTTCGCATGGCGCAAAATACAATTTAGTTGGGTGGGCTTTTCAGGCCCTCGCGTATCGCGAACTTCTTCAGCCTGTGCGAAGATCCTGTATTCCACATTTTTTTTTTACTTTTGTTCAATTTAACTTCTCTAGGGCCCATGTATGCTAGTATCCTCATGATTTGGAGCTCGTGTTTCCCCAAAACCTGTAATAGACACAAATACCAAATGCACATAAAACAGACTCGATATACAAAGCTAAACGCTTAAAACTATAATCTTAGACTCTTATACATGGGATATTTAACCTCATTTCACATCCCCACACTTATCTTTTTTTGGTCCCGAAAAAGAATTATGCATGGAATCATAATCAGAAAACTTGCAATTTATTTCATTCTTTTATATCTTTTGATTTCTCAACATGTTAACCATAACAATTGGTATTTCGATCCGATTAAACCCAACCACCGAATATCAAGCTCCCAATTATGTGATCTATATATTATACATTACCAAGCCGACAATTTATCTATGGGTCTCACACTCAGAAAGCTACGACTCAGCCTAATTCCATCTCAAGGTCATGTTTAGGCTCGGGTTAAACCTTATAGATTTCCCACCATTATAAACACAAATTTATTTGTTTTTGAAATTTATATGAATTGTGGATCGATGGGTAAATGTTTAGCTTTTATTAAAACTTATGAATAAACCTAACCCAGTGGTGTTTTAATCACGCTGGAACACGATATATGACACGTAGGCTGTAGTTTTTAAGCAATGAAATACCTAAGCTTCAGAACATGGGTGTATCCTTCAAGTCACCATCCCAAAGGGAAACACGTGAACCTAACTTAGTCATCCAATAATGATCACTTAAGTCCCGCCCATGGGTGTATCAACCAAGTCAATATCCCAGAGGGTAACACGTAGGCAAGACCTAAGATCTCAAATTAATTAATTAAAGCTTTTAAATGATGCGGATTATGGAATGCGGGCGCCACCAACTTTCAGATTTATTTTCATAAAAAGAAAGCAGTGTGCCAAAATTTTAAAAACCTATAAATTTTTGTTTATAAAGGTACCTATCAACCTATGTTGACAGTTTCGACCTTGCCGACACCCGTAAGATTAGAACCCACAAGATATCCTAAATTAATTATTCAATTAAGCTAGATACACTATCAGGATATTTAAGCTCTTTAAGTCGGTTGAGCCTACCAAAACGTTACAAATTAGACATGTTTGATCATCTTTATTATTCCTTTCGTTCCACATTAGCACAGTTTCCGATTGTACTATCATTTTCCATTTAGTTGTAAAAATTCTAATCCAGGGACATTTTTTTGTAAAATTTTTAAATTTTTATGATTTTTCTGACTCAAAATAAAAGACTCAAACACAGACCTGGACAAGGTCTCCCCTCCCCACACTTAAACTCGACATTGTCGTCAATGTAGGGCGAGCAACTAAAAAACGAAAATAAAATACAATGATAAGAAAAACTTAGCTGGATAGACGACCGTATAGCATTTCATTCGCGATTGTGCCCCATGAATACTAGCGGATTGCATTGTACAAGAACGTTCCAGATCAGATTATCGTCTCTCGAATGGAGATTGCGTACGAGAAATTAAAACCAAACCTGAAAATTAAGCTCGAAACATACCCACAAGCATCATATCAACTCAATAATACAACTCAATAAAAATGAAAATAACCGACGGACTCAATCGACTAAAAAATTAAAATAAATAATAAAAAACTTCAAAACCCTAATTTTTAGGTCTTTGTGTGTCGCGAAAAATTTCCGGCCCGTCTAGTTTGTACTTTGCGTGTCACGAAGATCTTCCTTCGAAAGTTCGTGTAGCGCGAAGACACCTCCTTCACAGAAAGATTGGAAATTTGTTCACTTTTGCCTTAGAAATTTTTTTGAGTTTTTCAAGTCAAAATTTTCAAAATTCGTTCCAACTCTGCAATTAAGTTCTGTTAGGACATAGTTTGTAATGACAAAAGCTTGTAATAGTTAGATCTTATGTCTTTATGTTTTTGTTATGTAAAAAGTCACTAAGTGTTTATTCAAGTTTACCTAGAGGCGAACTTGTTAAGTTCGCGAACTTAAGAAGTTCGCTTATATAAGGTCAGACGGCTGAGTCAGTCAGAGACGCATAGAACAGAGAATTATCGATTAGTCTGAAAACAACATTGTGATTTGGAATACAATTGAGAAGGTTATTTACGTGATTGTCTATATTGTCTTTTATGCATATAAACATTGATTCGTTGGATTCCGCACTCCGAGTTAACGTCACGTCTTATCACGAGATCGATCCGTAGAAGCGCCATGAGGACCTACAAGTGGTATCAGAGACAATTGCTCGTGATTCTTGTTGATTCTAGACGGTTTTATATGCAAATTGACATGAAATTCGTAATTTTTGAGTTTTTCATTTCCATGGAGTTTTCAAGACTGATTTTGATCTGATTTGGTGTTTTTGAAGAGGATTTTGACGAAATTGATCCGATAGAAAGCTTCTATTTGACAAATTACACAATCCTATGGTCCAATTTTGATTAATTCCTTCAAATAAGTGATTAATGATGATTTCCGTATGTTTCTGGTTCGCGAGTTTGGTCTGAAGAGTTCTTGATCTTGATTCTGTTACTACAAGCAAACTTGTTGAATTGTGTGCAGGCGAACTTGTCAAGTTCGCTTCTCACAGGATTAAGCGAACTTATGTTAGGCGAACTTAATCAGATTTTTGAATTATGATTTAAGCAAACTTATTTTTAAGCGAACTTAAGCAGATTTCAAGTTTCTGGTTTAAGCGAACTTATTAAGTTCGCTTGGGTGTCTCAGAGGCGAACTTATTATCTTCGCCTAAGGGTAAAGGGAGTTCAACACTTGGAAAATTTTTCAAGAAAATGGAAAATATGGTTCAAGTCACGAATATGTTCAATTATGACAATGAGATCGGTACATCTCAAAAACCTCCGAAGTTGTTGAATCTAACTGATTATTCAAATTGGAAAGATCGGTTCGACCAGTTTGTATCTTTTACCGATACCAGTTTGTGGATTCCGATTTTGGAAGGTTATACGCATCCGACTTATTCTTGGATGGGACAGGATAATGTTCCAAAGCCGGTGTCAGCATTAACTACTGAAGAGAAGCTACTATTTGACAGGGAAAAGAAAGCGATGGCTAGTATTTCGATGTCTCTTCTGAAGGAAATATATCACAGTTTTAAACAGTTCAAGTCTTCTTAACAACTGTGGGAAGCATTACAGAAAAGGTGTGAAGGAAGTTTGGGTGTGAAGAAGAGTATAAAGGAGCTATTAAAGAAGCAGTTCTTGGTCTTTAAAAATTTTCAAAATGAATCCTTGGATGATCTTGCTACAAGATTCTATCATCTTCTTAGTGAACTGGCCAGTGCTTCTGTGGTGTATGAGACTGAGGAAATCAATGATAAATTCTTGGAGGCTTTACCATCAAAATTTGATGTGTACACGGTTTTAATCAAAGAGAATATTAAGTATAAAACCTTGTCTCTTGAAGAAGTTCTAGGGAAGATTCAGTCGCATGACATGAATATGAAGAAGAAAGAGACTAACTTGGAGCATATCCAGGATCCCTCAATGTATTTTGCCAAATCTACCGGTAAATCTGGTAATGGAGTGGCATTCTTTTCTGGTGATGCTCAAGATTCTTCAAATGATCAGTGTTCTGGAGTTCCAATTCATTCTGGTCATTCAAGCCATTCTGGATTTTCTGCGACTACAACTTCTACTTCATCTGGATCTCATTTGAATCAGAAGGTTGCTGATGATTATCTTGCTATATTTTCTTCATTCATGGCATCATATGAAAATTTTATTGGAGGTAAAATACATGATCCTGAGGTTATAGAAGAAGATTTCAGACAGATTGACCCTGTTGATCTGGAAGAAATGAATATCCAATGGAATATGGCCATGTTAATGCGTCAAGCTAAAGATTTCTTGAAGAAAACTGGCAGAAAATATATTGGCTCAAATAGTCGATCTCGCATGGGTTTTGATAAAAGCAAAGTTCGGTGTTACAATTGTCAAGAATATGGTCACTTTGCTAAGGAATGTGTGAAGCCAAAGGTAGAGTTTGATTCTCAAAAGAAGCAGCCTAATTTTCAGCATAATAGGAATCAGTCACATGGTTCATCTGGTAATACAAATCATGCATCTGCTTCATCGGCATTGGTTGCTCAGAACGACGAAAACTATGACTGGGGCATTCATCTGGAAGACTTGGTGGGTGCTGTGAGTCAGGCTTTTGTAGCAAAAATTCATTCTGAAAAACCAGAGGAGTCGACCGATGATGAAAGTTCTAGTGATGATTCTTGTGATGGTGACAGTGTTCCAAGCATTGATGAAGAAGTAGAACAAGTGCAAAATATTGATTCTGATGATGCATCATGTGTTGCTGAGGAGGATATTGTTCTTCCTCAAAATGCTTCTGACGGTGCTGATTCAGAAAATATTCCCATTGCCAAAGTATTCATGGCAGACATGTCTGATCCGTCTAAGGTAAAAGACCCTGTTTGTCATATTTACTGTTCTAACTGCATTTCTGTTAAAGATAAATTGCAAAAGGTCATGGATGATAACACAAACTTGATTTGTGACATGAAATCGATGCATACAGTTAATCAGAAACTGAAAGATTGTGACACCCGACATTTCAGGTCAATATCCGTACATGTTATAAACAAGTTTACATCATAATTGTTTTCGTGATTTACTTAATTTCACAATCAAGGACATTAAGGTCTAACAAAAACTGTACAATGCCTCATTTCATATTTTGGTAATTCCAGGAATTACCGGTTCACGTTCCAGGATAACCCGACTAAATACGAACACTAGTGGTTAAATTAAATAACTAGAAAAAAAAAAATATATATATATATATATATATATACTACAAAAGTTACGTTGAACTATAATTTGTTTTTAAGACATTACTATGTAGCGCCACCTTTAGGTACTTATACCTACAAATAATCACCTCAACAAATTATACAATCCAAGATTTCAATATCTTTCATCAACGAGCTATAAACTTATTAAATTTATAATACCGTGAAAAATCTAAACCAAATTAAATTACCAATTGAAACTCTAATTAAAATTAATACCCTTAATGAATTAATTAATTAACACTAAAATCTAATTATTAAAGTAATTAACCCAAACCACCCCCCCATTTGACCTTCTCGGCCGAAAATCAGAGAAACTCATCCACACCACTATTCTTCTCTTATTCAAATTCTTTAATCCTTATACCATACCTCTTGCCTTCTAAAACTTGACAAGAGCTCACCTTCCATCATATCTATCACTTACCAATTCCAAACACACACTCCACCGTATATTTTCTCTCTTTACGGCAGCAACATCAACGCCATCATCCTCATCATATTTTCAAGAGTTCATCCATTTTCACGCTCAAAGTTATCTATCTTTTGAGTGTTATACGAAACATCCAAGTGTTTTTCTCGAGAATCAAGCTAAGGAGCTCAAGATCATTCTTTGTTTCTCTCAAAATCATCATCTCTGTTTAGATGTAAAAACTCGATACCATCCATATTATTTTCTTTAAAACCGTAGCTAAACACACAAATCGTTCGAACGCAAGTAAGATAACAAGAAAAGTGTGTCAAATTCAAGATTAAAACATAAAAATATGCAGGACTGATTCTGTCAATCAAAAGTTCAGTAATCGAAACTATAGTTTCGACACCTGTTTGATCGAAACTAGGTAGTTTCGATACCTGTTTACTCAATCGAAACTAGGAGTTTCGACACCTGTTTACTCAATCGAAACTAGGAGTTTCGATACCTGTTTACTCAATCGAAACTAGGTAGTTTCGATACCTATTACTTAATCGAAACCCAGTAGTTTCGATACCCAGTTTACTCAATCGAAACTAGGTAGTTTCGACATCTGTCCTGTTCAATCGAAACTAGGTAGTTTCGACATCTGTCCTGTCCAATCGAAACTAGGTAGTTTCGACAGGTCAATCGAAACTAGGTAGTTTCGATACCTGTTCATTAGTCCCATTGGGCAGTAACTTAGAACTGTTTTATAACGAAACAAGTGTTGAAAAACTAAGAAGATATTTTAAACAAAAGCAATCAGATTTACTAAGTCGGTGAACAATTTGCATATAAGACGTTCGGTCTTAACAAGAATTACTCTTTTGTAATTAGGGTACGAATAGTCAAGGTTGACTGGAACAATTATCATTGCTAACATACACAAAAACAAGGTAAGTTTCACGGCCCCTTTTTTCTGTTTTCAAATATTTGGGGGAAGAACATACTTACAACTATTTTTATGTGATAACAAGAGAATAAGACTCGACTTTTATGTTTACATGAGTTAAACGATTTGAGGCCGCTAAAGTCCCCTGGAACAATTTAGTAACCATTAACTGTAGCCTAGGGTCCTATGAATAGTACTATGGAGAGTGACGTCTCCCGGTCATGGTTAGTAGCGCTAACCACAATCTGGAGGATTTATGGCCGCATAGAACCGGATAACGAAATTAGGGGCGTGTACAATTGTCATGGTTTGGTTACGGTTCATGTAGGAACATATTATTTGTATTCCTAGCTAGTTTACAAATGGGTCAACAATTCTTATTCTGTTTATCACATGCACCTGAAACTATTTACGAACAATTGAATTTTACAAAGAACTATTTGATTAAACCTGTGAACTCACCAACCTAGTGTTGACAATTTTAAGTATGTTTTTCAGGAAATTGAACGTGATCGCAAGGTTAGCAATGTAGATCACATGCATGCACGATGGATACAACTTTTGGGGGATTTCTCTTGTATAACTCATTGTAATAGAGTCATATTTGCGAAATCTTCACTTTTTGTAAACTCAATTTACATTTTGGAATGTAAAACTTTAAACTTGTTTATGTATCCATTTATCATGTATGTGTTTGCGGTAATCATATGCTTTGGAAACCATGTACGTCACGCCTCGCGTTTCCGCCTTGGCGGGGTGTGACAGATTGGTATCAGAGCCATTGATTATAGCGAACTAGGAGTCTAAAAATCGAACCTAGTCTATAATTTAAATGACTCATTGAGACGTCTTTCATTGCATATGCATTTCATAACTTATCATCCTATTGTACGGATATCGTAGACACTGAATATCGTCACACACTAACCCCATTTCGACTTCAGACCCATGGCACCCAAAAGAAGGACACCGCGTGACACTACTAGTGAAAACAACACGACGATTTCCGCAGAAGTTGAGCAACTCATATCCCAACGTGTAGTCGCCGCCTTGGAGCAGTACGAAGCCAATCGGAATAACGGCGGAGGAAATGGTAGTGGTAGCGGAGGAGGTGCAGGAGGCAGTGGTACTACTGGAGGTTCTGGAGGTAATAGGATATGTAAACACCTCGATAACACAGTCGCGATCTAAGTTAACAACATTATTAAAATATTGACTTGTGACCCTACAGATGCTTCGAACAAGAAGTGCACTTATAAGGCCTTTCTATCCTGCAACCCTCGCAACTTCAATGGCACCGAGGGTGCAGTAGGCCTGATGAGGTGGATTGAGAAGATGGAATCTGTAATTGATATTAATGAATGCACAGCTGACTGTATGGTGAAATATGCCACTTGCACACTTGCTGACAAAGCATTAACCTGGTGGAATTTTCAGATGAAAACCTTGGGAAGACAGACTGCCTACCAGCAATCTTGGGATGATCTAAAGGCCATGATGATCGAGGAGTACTGTCCTCGAAATGAATTACAGAAAATCGAAACTGAAATGTGGAACCTTCAAATGATAGGAGATGATGTGGCTGGTTACACTGACCGATTCAATGAGTTAGCAAGTTTAGTTCCACACATGGTTACCCCATAATACAAGAGGGTTGAAAGATATTTGTGGGGTCTTGCTCCTCAAATCCGAAGCCTAGTAACTTCATCGAACCCTATGGATGCCAAGAACGCTATAATTCTAGCTTTCAAGCTAAGAGATAATGTTGTGCGTGATGGTTTGTTTGAGAAGAAGGAGACCGAGGAAGGAGGGTCTGGGGAAAAGAGGAAATGGTTCGGAAAACTAAGTAATCAAAACAAGAATCAAACTTACAAGAGATCTGGAACTATGAAAGGCTATGCTGTCAACACTATGGAACAAAAAGGATATCTGGGAACTCTACCGAAGTGTGACAAATGTGGGTATCATCACAGTGGAAGTTGTACCCAATGTGGAAAGTGTAAAAAGCATGGGCATCTAGCCCATAACTGTTGGAACAATGCGAACCCTAATAAGATCAATCAAGTAGCAGGAAAGGTCAACCTAGGAACAGAAAGGATGAATCAGGGATGCTTTGAGTGTGGAGATCCAAAGCACTTTAGAAAAGACTGTCCAAAGTTGAAGAACCGAAACGACAATCAGGCATGTGGAAGAGCATTTGTGATGGGGGCTGGTGACGCACGACAAGATCCGAACATTGTCACTGGTACGTTCCCGATAAATAATCACTATGCCTCTATACTTTTCGATACGGGTGCTGATATGAGTTTTGTGTCAAATGACTTTAAGTCCCTACTCGGTATTAAGCCCAGCAAACTAGACTAAAATTATACAATTGAATTAGCAAACGAAAAATTAATTAAAACTGGAGAAGTCATTCAGGGTTGTACCTTATGTTTTAAGAACCACACATTTAGTATAGACCTACTACCTGTTGACTTGGGAAGTTTTGACGTTGTTATTGGTATGGATTGGTTGTCGAAGAATCACGCCGAGATTGTTTGTTTTGAGAAGATTGTTCATATTCCCCTCCCGAACGGAGAAGTTCTTTCGATTCAAGGTGAGAAGAGTGGAGTAACATTAAGGATGATAAACTGCATGAAAGCTCGTAAGTACCTACGTAAAGGCTATTGCGTGTTCCTGGCTCACGTCGTCGAGAAGAAACCCGAGGAACGTCGACTTGAAGACATACCAATCGTTAAGGATTGCCCCGAAGTTTTTCCTGAAGACTTACCTGGATTACCACCACCGAGGCAAGTCGAATTCCGAATCGATTTGGTACCAGGAGCTGCACCGGTTGCGCGATCGCCATATCGACTAGCACCTTCCGAGATGCAGGAATTATCTAATCAATTACAAGAGTTGCTTGATAAAAGGTTTCATAAGACCGAGTTTCTCACCTTGGGGAGCTCCAGTCCTATTCGTAAAGAAAAAGGATGGAACCTTTAGAATGTGTATACAAGCTTACAATCAAAAACCGATATCCACTTCCTCGAATAGACGATTTGTTCGATCAACTACAAGGTTCTATCTTCTACTCTAAGATCGATCTACGTTCGGGGTATCATCAATTAAGAATCCAAGAAGAAGATGTACCAAAGACGGCATTTAGGACTCGTTATGGCCACTACGAATTCCTAGTTATGCCGTTTGGGTTGACGAACGCACCAGCTGTTTTTATGGATCTCATGAACCGAGTGTGCAAGCCATACTTGGATAAATTCGTGATAGTATTTATTGATGATATATTAATATATTCACGAACCAAGGAGGATCATGAACATCACCTGAGATTAATTTTGGAACTACTCAGAAACGAGAAACTTTACGCTAAATTCTCTAAGTGTGAGTTCTGGATCCGAGAAGTGCATTTCCTTGGACATGTCATCAATAAGGAAGGAATTCATGTTGATCCATCTAAGATAGAAGCGATCAAAAACTGGGAAGCACCAAAGACTCCGACCGAAGTGCGTCAATTTTTCGGTTTGGCTGGCTATTACAGACGCTTCATCGAGAATTTTTCAAAAATAGCCCTGCCTTTAACCACATTAACCTAGAAAGAAAAGAAGTTTGATTGGAGTGACAAGCAAGAGTCAGCTTTTCAATTGCTGAAGCAGAAGCTGTGTAGTGCACCGATCTTATCCCTTCCTGAGGGAATCGACAACTTCGTCGTATACTGCGATGCATCACACCAGGGACTTGGTGGTGTGTTAATGCAAAGAGACAAAGTCATTGCATATGCCTCACGATAACTAAAAGTGCACGAAAAGAATTATACGACCCATGACTTGGAGTTGGGCGCAGTTGTGTTTGCACTCAAGATTTGGAGACATTACTTATACGGTACAAAATGTACTATCTTTACAGACCACAAGAGTCTCCAACACATTTTTAATCAAAAAGAACTCAACATGAAGCAATGTCGTTGGGTAGAACTACTGAACGATTACGACTGTGATATCAAGTATCACCCTGGTAAAGCCAATGTCGTAGCAGACGCCTTAAGTCGTAAAGAACGGGTTAAAACACTCCGTGTTCGTGCCCTAGGATTGACAATTCATACGAGTCTCACGACTCAAATCCGGATAGCACAACGGGAGGCAACCAAAGAAGAAAATATACAGAGTGAAGCTTTACGAGGAATGACCAGACAGTTAGAGCCAAAATCAGATGATACTTTATACTTTGCAAATAGAATTTGGGTGCCATGCTTTGGTAACTTACGGGAGTTAGTTATGGACGAAGCCCACAAGTCCATGTACTCCATTCACCCAGGTTCAGATAAGATGTATAAGGATCTGAAAGAACACTATTGGTGGCCGAACATGAAAGGAGAAATTGCTATTTATGTCGGTAAATGCCTGACATTTTCAAAGGTAAAGGCAGAACATCAGAAAACGTCGGGATTGTTACAACAACCCGAGATACCTCAATGGAAATGGGAACAGATTTCTATGGATTTCATCACGAAGTTACCCAGGACGTCCAGCGGTTATGACACAATATGGGTAATTGTCGATCGTCTGACAAAATCAGCCCATTTTCTACCCATCAAAGAGACGGATAAAACCGAGAAACTTGCAAAGCTTTACATCAAGGAAATTGTGGCTAGGCATGGAGTGCCAATTTCTATTATCTCTGATAGAGACAGCAGATTCGTGTCTAGAATCTGGAAATCATTACAAGAAGCCATGGGCACACGTCTTGACATGAGTACGGCATATCACCCACAAACAGATGGTCAAAGCGAAAGGACCATTCAAACTTTAGAGGATATGCTCCATGCGTGTGTAATTGATTTCGGAGGAAATTGGGATACTCATTTACCGTTGGCAGAGTTTTCCTATAATAACAGCTACCACACGAGTATTAAAGCAGCTCCGTTTGAAGCTTTATATGGTCGTAAATGTCGCTCACCGCTATGTTGGGCGGAAGTTGGTGAAAAACATTTGACAGGTCCTGAGATTGTCCAGGAAACCACTGATAAGATCTTCAAAATTAAGGACCGTCTGAAAGCGGCCCGAGACAGACAGAAGAGTTATGCTGATAACATACGAAAACCATTAGAATTTCAAATTGGTGACCGAGTAATGTTAAAAGTCTCACCATGGAAAGGCGTTGCAAGGTTTGGTAACCTTGGTAAGGTCAACCCTAGATACGTTGGACCGTTTGAAATACTGGCTAGGGTTGGCCCTGTAGCTTACAAGCTCAAGTTGCCACAAGAACTAAGCAATGTACATGATACGTTTCATGTATCAAATCTCAAGAAGTGTTTATCAGACGAGACGTTAATTATACCGCCTGATGAGATTCACATAGACGACAGGTTGTATTTCATCGAGGAACCGATTGAGATTTCAGATTGGAAAGTTCAAAAGCTGAGACGTAGTCGAATCAAACTGGTTAAAGTACGCTGGAACTCAAAACGTGGTCCTGAGTATACATGGGAACGAGAGGATCAAATGAAAACAAAATACCCCTCCTTATTTAAGGATGCACCAGTTCAAGATGGCACGAATTGAATTTCGGGACGAAATTCTGTTAACATGGGGAGAATGTGACACCCGACATTTCAGGTCAATATCCGTACATGTTATAAACAAGTTTACATCATAATTGTTTTCGTGATTTACTTAATTTCACAATCAAGGACATTAAGGTCTAACAAAAACTGTACAATGCCTCATTTCATATTTTGGTAATTCCAGGAATTACCGGTTCACGTTCCAGGATAACCCGACTAAATACGAACACTAGTGGTTAAATTAAAGAACTAGAAAAAAAAAAATATATATATATATATATATATATATATATATATATATATACTACAAAAGTTATGTTGAACTATAATTTGTTTTTAAGACATTACTATGTAGCGCCACCTTTAGGTACTTATACCTACAAATAATCACCTCAACAAATTATACAATCCAAGATTTCAATATCTTTCATCAACGAGCTATAAACTTATTAAATTTATAATACCGTGAAAAATCTAAACCAAATTAAATTACCAATTGAAACTCTAATTAAAATTAATACCCTTAATGAATTAATTAATTAACACTAAAATCTAATTATTAAAGTAATTAACCCAAACCACCCCCCCATTTGACCTTCTCGGCCGAAAATCAGAGAAACTCATCCACACCACTATTCTTCTCTTATTCAAATTCTTTAATCCTTATACCATACCTCTTGCCTTCTAAAACTTGACAAGAGCTCACCTTCCATCATATCTATCACTTACCAATTCCAAACACACGCTCCACCGTATATTTTCTCTCTTTACGGCAGCAACATCAACGCCATCATCCTCATCATATTTTCAAGAGTTCATCCATTTTCACGCTCAAAGTTATCTATCTTTTGAGTGTTATACGAAACATCCAAGTGTTTTTCTCGAGAATCAAGCTAAGGAGCTCAAGATCATTCTTTGTTTCTCTCAAAATCATCATCTCTGTTTAGATGTAAAAACTCGATACCATCCATATTATTTTCTTTAAAACCGTAGCTAAACACACAAATCGTTCGAACGCAAGTAAGATAACAAGAAAAGTGTGTCAAATTCAAGATTAAAACATAAAAATATGCAGGACTGATTCTGTCAATCAAAAGTTCAGTAATCGAAACTATAGTTTCGACACCTGTTTGATCGAAACTAGGTAGTTTCGATACCTGTTTACTCAATCGAAACTAGGAGTTTCGACACCTGTTTACTCAATCGAAACTAGGAGTTTCGATACCTGTTTACTCAATCGAAACTAGGTAGTTTCGATACCTATTACTTAATCGAAACCCAGTAGTTTCGATACCCAGTTTACTCAATCGAAACTAGGTAGTTTCGACATCTGTCCTGTTCAATCGAAACTAGGTAGTTTCGACATCTGTCCTGTCCAATCGAAACTAGGTAGTTTCGACAGGTCAATCGAAACTAGGTAGTTTCGACAGGTCAATCGAAACTAGGTAGTTTCGATACCTGTTCATCAGTCCCATTGGGCTGTAACTTAGAACTGTTTTATAACGAAACAAGTGTTGAAAAACTAAGAAGATATTTTAAACAAAAGCAATCAGATTTACTAAGTCGGTGAACAATTTGCATATAAGACGTTCGGTCTTAACAAGAATTACTCTTTTGTAATTAGGGTACGAATAGTCAAGGTTGACTGGAACAATTATCGTTGCTAACATACACAAAAACAAGGTGAGTTTCATGGCCCCTTTTTCTGTTTTCAAATATTTGGGGGAAGAACATACTTACAACTATTTTTATGTGATAACAAGAGAATAAGACTCGACTTTTATGTTTACATGAGTTAAACGATTTGAGGCCGCTAAAGTCCCCTAGAACAATTTAGTAACCATTAACTGTAGCCTAGGGTCCTATGAATAGTACTATGGAGAGTGACGTCTCCCGGTCATGGTTAGTAGCGCTAACCACAATCTGGAGGATTTATGGCCGCATAGAACCGGATAACGAAATTAGGGGCGTGTACAATTGTCATGGTTTGGTTACGGTTCATGTAGGAACATATTATTTGTATTCCTAGCTAGTTTACAAATGGGTCAACAATTCTTATTCTGTTTATCACATGCACCTGAAACTATTTACGAACAATTGAATTTTATAAAGAACTATTTGATTAAACCTGTGAACTCACCAACCTAGTGTTGGCAATTTTAAGTATGTTTTTCAGGAAATTGAACGTGATCGCAAGGTTAGCAATGTAGATCACATGCATGCACGATGGATACAACTTTTGGGAGATTTCTCTTGTATAACTCATTGTAATAGAGTCATATTTGCGAAATCTTCACTTTTTGTAAACTCAATTTACATTTTGGAATGTAAAACTTTAAACTTGTTTATGTATCCATTTATCATGTATGTGTTTGCGGTAATCATATGCTTTGGAAACCATGTACGTCACGCCTCGCGTTTCCGCCTTGGCGGGGTGTGACAAAGATAATGATAAATTGTGCATCGATAGAATTGAGTCTTTGAAAAGAGACTTAAATTCTCTGGGGTTGAAATATAAAGAGCAAGGTTATCATCTAGATATGGCTTATGCTGAGATAGAAAAACGTAATGAGGTTGTTGCTCAAAAGAATAAAGAAATATCTGACAAAGAGTCTGAAGTGATCAAACTTCATAGAAAGATGGAAAAATTTGAAAATTCTTTGGTTATTTTGGATTATTTCAACTCAAATGTTGATCCTACTAAGCGTGTTGCTGGAATTAGATTTATTCCTCCACCGTTTAATGCAAATTATGTGGTGGAACCTGAAATCTTACATGAAGAGGAGATAGATCCAAAGACTGTGTTAAAGGTGAATCCGGTAACTGGGGAGGATATGGTGTATGAGTCTGATTCTGAAGATGGGGTGTTTGATGAGAAGAAGGTTGAAGGCATTCCAAAAGAGGTAAAAAAAAGTTGTTGAAACTGTTACCCGAGATAGATGCATTTTGACTGAACCTGAAGAGGTGAAAGTTGGTCCATCTAAGCTTTCTCCGATTTTACAGTCGAGTGGATTTGTCACAGCTGGTTATCAAAAAGTGTATTCTTCAAAGGTGCCAACACAGGTTTATGTTCCAAAGAAGCCGATAAACTGTTCTGGTCATTCCTCTGAAGTTTATACCTCTGATGGATCCTCACATTCAAAGAAAACTCATTATTTTAGAAGTTATCAAGAAAAAAGAGTGTGTTTTCATTGCAACGAGGCTGGTCACATTCTGATCAATTGTCCTTACAAGAACCAGGGTAAAATGAAGACTATTCCTTCACAACCAAAAGTGGTGAAGATTCTAAAAAGAAAAGATGAGGGAAAGTCGTCTTCTAGTTTGGAGAAAAATTTGCCTAGTCGATCTTTTGTTAAATCCTCTGGATTTAAACAACAGGATAAATTGAATGCTAAATCTTTTGTATGCAAAGAGAAGCTTGAGATTCCTAATGTTGGAATTTCAAAAGATTCTCATCAGGAAGTTAAATTGTCTAGACCTCAAAGGAGAAGACGAAACAGAAAATTGAAGAAAATTTTGGAAACATCCGAATCTGACAATAGTATATCAAAGAATGTTTTTCAAAATAATAAAAATGAATCTTGTTTGAAAAAGTCTGATTGTCAAACTTCTGTTCCAAAAGTGAATGATAAGATTGATTGTAAATTACAAGAATTTATTTATTTTGATCAAACTGGACGACCAAAGACCACGATGGCTTGGGTTCTTCTTTCTAATTGATTCTCGTTGTTTATGTAGGGACAACCAAGGAGGACTATCAACACTACATGGTATGTGGATAGTGGTTGTTCTCGACATATGATAGGGAATGTTAGATTGCTTGAGGATGTTAAACAAATTGATGGAGGTTATGTCGCTTTTATGGGTAATAAAGGCGGGTACATAACTGGACAGGGTACGTTAAAGAATGACAAAGTCAAATTTGAGAAAGTGAATTATGTTGAGCAGCTGGAACACAATCTTTTAAGTGTATCACAAGTTTGTGACAAGAAGTTTTCGTTCCATTTCAACGATGCTGAATGCTATATTTTGAAACCAGGCTTCGTGATTCCTGATGAATGGATTCTTATGAAGGCTCCGAGGAGAAATGACACGTATGTCCTTGACATGAGTGTCGCCACTACAACGGATTCAATTCCAACTTGTTTACACTACAAGGCGTTAGAATCTGATTCAATATTGTGGCACAGGAAGCTAGCTCACATTAACTTTAGGAAGATGAACTATATTGTTAGGAATGATTTGGTTCTTGGTATTCCGAAGATGAAATTCTCAGTTCCTGATGATTGTATTCCTTGCAAGAAGGGGAAGCAAAGAAAGAAATCTCACAAATCTAAATCGACGAATTCTATCGTAACTCCGTTGGAGCTGCTGCATATGGATTTGTTCGGTCCTATCAGTATCAGGAGCATTGGTGGAAAATCGTACTGCTTGGTAGTAACTGATGATTACTCCAGATTTTCATGGGTTAAGTTTCTTTCTTCTAAAGTTGAAACCACTGAGTTGGTACAATACTTAATCCTGGGTTTGGAGAATTTATTCAATCAGAAAGTCAGAAGAATCAGGAGTGACAATGGCAGCGAATTTAAGAATAGCAAAATGGCTTATTCTGTCTTCAAAAGGGAATTCATCATGAATTCAGTGCGCCATATGTTCCTCAACAAAACGGTGTCGTTGAACGAAAGAACAGGACTTTAGTCGAAACGGCTCGCACGATGCTTGCAGATTCTAAGCTTCCAGTCACCTTTTGGGCTGAAGCTGTGAATACTGCGTGTCACGTTTTGAACAGGGTCTTGACCATCAAGCGACATAACAAGACTTGTTATGAATTGTTGAATAATCGAAAGCCGAATCTGGATTATTTACTACCTTTTGGTAACCCTTGCACCCTATTGAAAGTTCGAGATGTCCCAACAAAATTTAGTGCGAAGGCTATTGAAGGGATTTTTCTGGGGTATGTGGCGAATTCGACAACCAAGAGGGTTTATAACAAAGAGACGCACCAAGTTGAAGAATGGTTTCATATTGACTGTTCAAATCGGTCGTTACCACAAATGGCGATTGGTCCGGATTAGGCATTTGATTATGAAAACTTATTCAAGTCTTTTCATTTCCCTTTTGATATTTCTGCTGAAGATGCTGCCGTTCTTTATAATTCTTGTCAAGATGCACAGCACAATGGATTTCTACCAACTGCAGTTCCAAATTCATCGATTCCATCTACTTCTGCTCCCGATCCTAATGTTGCTTCTTGTTCAGGTTCACATAATTCAGAGAGTGAGGAGGATAATGCTATTTTTTAAGATTCTTCTGCTGATCCGTTGTTGGGTGATGATTTATTACCTTCGACACAGGCTCAGGGGGAGATTCCTACAAATTTAGACTCGGATATTCCATTTAATCAAGATTATTCTTATCAATCTGAGGTTGCATCCATCAAGGAACTCAAAGATCATCCCGTGACGAATATAATTGGAAATTTACAGGATGGAGTGAAAACACGTTCTCTTGTTGACAATACTTGTTTGTATACATGCATTAAAGATTCTGGTGTTCTTGATGATTGCTCACATTTTGCTTTATTTCGCAGGTTGAACCCAAAAATGTTGAGATGGCTTTAAATGACAACAATTGGACAGAAGCTATGCAGGAAGAACTTGCTTAATTTGACAAACTTAAGGTTTGGAATCTTATTGATCTTTCGAAGGGTGCGTATCCGATAGGAACAAAATGGGTGTTTAAATGTAAGAAAGACGATCGAGGTGTCGTGGTATGCAACAAGGCAAGATTAGTTGTCCAAGGCTTCAATCAACAAGAAGGAATTGATTACACCGAGGTTTATGCGCCGGTTGCAAGGCTCGAAGCTATAAGGTTGTTTCTCGCTTTTGCTTCTTTTAAAGGTTTTAAGGTGTTTCAATTAGACGTCAAAAGTGCGTTTTTATATGGAAAGGTCAAGGAAGAAGTCTATGTTTGTCAGCCGCCGGGGTTTAAAGATCCACTGAATCCGAATATGGTTTTCAAGCTTGATAAGGCCCTCTATGGTCTTCATCAGGCTCCTCGTGCGTGGTATGAAACTTTATCCACACATCTTTTGGCAAATGCCTTTGTTCGTGGAAAGATAGACTCGACCTTATTCATAAAGAAATCAGGGGGAGATTACCTACTGGTGCAGATTTATGTGGACGATATTATTTTTGGCTCAACAAACGAAGGGTTATGTAAAGATTTTGAGGGAGTAATGAAGTCGAAGTTTGAAATGTCTGCTATGGGAGAGTTATCGTTTTTCTTAGGTTTGCAAGTAAATCAAAAGGAAGATGGTTTCTTTATTCATTAGTCCAAGTATGTCAATGACATCTTGAGCCGGTTCAAGATGGAGGACTGTACCCCATATGATACTCCAATTCCGGTCAATCATAAGTTGAATTCTGACCCGGATGAAAAAGATGTGGATTGTCGACTTTACAGAGCTATGATTGGATCCCTCATGTACTTAACCGCTTCAAGGCCAGATATAATGTTTGCTGTGTGCATCTGTTCCAGATTCCAGGCAAAGCCAAAATAATCTCACCTAATTGCTGTGAAAAGAATCTTTCGATATTTGAAAGGAAAACAACGTTTGGGACTATGGTATCCTCATGGTTCTAACTTTGATTTCAATGCTTATACTGATTCTGATTTTGGTGGTTGTTGTTTGGACAGGAAATCTACAACAAGTGGTTGCCAGTTCTTAGGTAATCGACTTGTGTCCTCGCAATGCAAAAAGCAAACCACAGTCTCGATTTCTACATGCGAAGCAGAATATATCGCTGCTGCGAGTTGTTGTTCACAGATCCTGTGGATACAACAGCAATTGAGAGATTACGGTTTGAATTTCACAGGAACCCCAATGTTTATTAATAATAATGCTACGATGTCCATAACTAATAATCCTGTTAAAAATAGTAAAACTAAGCACATCAAAATTCAATATCATTTTATTCGTGATTATGCAGAGAAAAGGTTGATTGAGCTGGTCAAGGTACACACTGAAGATAATTTTGCTGATTTGTTTACCAAGGCATTTAATCGTACCAGGTTTGAATTCCTAATTAAAATGATTGGTATGATCAATCCCGAATAAAGGCTTTTCAAAATCAGAATTTCATGGAATAAATTGTTTTTAAATTTCTTTATTGCTTTATTACATTTCTGCATTTACATTTTCAGTCAAAAAGTTCTTAATTTATAAAAAGTCAAAACAAATTGAAAAATATAAAATTTGACATCATTTGAGGTTAGAGAAGAAATGATAGTACATTAGTGATTAGTTCATTTCACACGACCTTAGTAGACCTTTAATATATGATTGATTAAACTGAGTTGATTTGATCTAAATTTCAAAGTCTGCATAAATGAGAAATGATAGTGTTGTGAATGCTCTAATCTTGATAATTTGTTTTCAAATTTGTGTATGAGTTTTGAAACTTAAATTGTCAATAGATAAAAAGCTTTTTGAAACTAATAGTAGTGTGAAAATTAAATATAATATGATTACATTTGTGATTTAAATCCATTATATGCCTGGGTGTGTGTAAAAGATCATTATCAGATAAAGAATATATGGTTATAAAGAATTTCATGAGACCAATATCGAATTATATCTTTAGCACAAATTGATTTCAGTTCACTTCACTGCCCATGTCCCGAAAAACATGCAAGGTGTTGTTGAACTAAGATATGCTTTCAAAATCTGTTGAAACATATATTCGCCCTTGGATCAGTTAGATACATCATCTAGTCTGACTCCATTGAATTTTATCCAGATAATAGTTGGATCCTCATACCTGAATCAATTGATTCTCATTATACAGCCAATCCATTAGAATCTTCTGATTCTGAATCATCATGATTCTTATATCCTTTGGGATCTGCTTTTATACTTGTGCTAAAAGAGATAATTTCATCTTGGAAATTGATCTAATCTTAACATTAACTGTATATGTCTTGAAGATAGTGCAACTTATATTCCTGTTTGGCATATATGTGGGGTACACGATGTTTTTCATCTAAATAGTACTAAATCACATGAATTTGAAGAATAAACGCTTATAGTTTCAAATCATATAATATTGACAAATTTAAAAATTCATGCTTTATATTTCAAATTCGGTATAAATAAATGAGCATTTTATAACCTGATCTTATTTACTATGAAATTTATCGCGTATCATTTCAAATATTATTCAAATTGAATGAGTTTCAAAATGAAAAAGATGCGAAGTGCACAAAATTGAATTGGATGGTTTCATACTATAGGTTACCCTTTGTTATTGCTAAAATGTGTGATGACTTAATTAGATACTGATATGATCTTCTTACTTATGATGTTTAGTAAAAAATATGTGATTTCAGTTTATTCAGATAAAAATCCAAAAATATGTGTTTCTGTTTGTACAGATAAAATCCAAAAATATGTGATTCTGTTTGTATAGATAAAACTCAAAAAGATTTTGATTTTTATTTTCCATGAAAATTCTAAACTTTTATTAAAATTGTCCGGGATTGGATCGGATACATGATGCTGACGAAAGTTCAAGACTTGAAAGTTTGAAGTTGGTAAAATTTTGTTCAATGCAAAAGTGAATAGATATTAAGTTCGCCTGTGTACAGTGAAGCGAACTTAATAAGTTCGCTTAAGAACAGTGAAGGGAACTTAATTTGTTTGTCTGTGGATGGTGAAGCGAACTTAGCATGTTCGCCGAAGGCTTGTTAAGCGAACTTAACAAGTTCGCCTAAATAAGCGAACTTAATGTGTTTAAGGTTCTTGGCCAAGCGAACTTGACAGTCATCGTATTCATTTTTCAAGCGAACTTGTCTGAAAATTTTTCGAAAATTTTAATCTGTGTTGTTGGAGTTGTTTGCCGGTTCTATCATATTCAAAATTGATGTGCGATCACAACTAAGGTAATTTTGTTGAATTTCATCCGTTCAATTGTGAGTATTTGGTGGTTTTATTCTCGATTTCCGTCGAAATTTTAAAAGGACTGTTTTTGACCTAATTTTGACTGGAAATATAAAATTGATCATTCTAATAGGTTTCTAAGTGATAATCGACTGTTGTTTATTGCTTATTTCATGCGTTTCACTTGATTTGCCGAATTTTAAAATTCTGGGGTTGAATTTGAATCGTCTCAGGTTCAGGCGAACTTGTTCCAAGCGAACTTGTCCAGGCGAACTTAATAAGTTCGCCTCTTGCAACACTAAGCGAACTTATTAGGGGTCAGAGAGTATTTGGACTTGTGATTTTTTGAGTGTTAGAAATTTTTTTTTGGTTTGTTAAAAATTTTTTTGTTTGTTTGTGTTTGTTATGTTTACTAATGTGTTTTGTTGTCCGAATATTTTCAGATGGTAAGACGTGTCGAATATAAGCATAATCAGGTGGCATTGTTAGATCCTAACATGTCAGAGGCAGTCAATTTTCAAGGAATAATCGGATTTCTGAACCGTTCGCGTCTTCATACTGCTTTATCTGCTGATCCTTATATCAGTCTGGTATACATACAAAAATTTTGGGATACAGTTCATCAGGATACGGACGTAGAACCTCATGTTCTTCGTGCCACTATCAATAATACTGAAATTGCCATTTCTGAAGAAACTATTCGTGCTGCTCTTAATTTGGGTGGTAATGCTGAAGACCCATTGTCATATCCTGGCACTCTTATTATGGGTTGTTTTCAAAGAATGGGTTATCGTGGGAGACAGAATGATACACACGCATGAAAAGGTGGCTTAGTCGGTGAATGGAGATATTTTATGCATGTGATTATTCAATGCATCTCTCCTCGTAAAGCTGGAACCGATGGTTTAAAGATGGCTCTTCAAACTGCAGTGGTGGCTTTAACGTTGAATAAGCGTTTCAATTTTCCACTTTACTTCTATCGAGAGATGGTCATGCAGATTAATCCGGCTGAAGGTCAAGGATTTTTGATGTATCCTCGCTGTATTCAAATGATTTTAAATCATCTTATTCCGGATCTTCCACAACATCCTATAAGATTGACTTTGACTCCGATGTCAAAGCGTATTTTTACTGATTGCACGAAGGTGAAACAGCAGAATGCTGCATTGATACCGGTTAATACTCCTTTGTTTGGTCACTTAATCAACCCTGATTATGTTGCACCACCTAATGACAACTGGTTTCATCCTGATGAAATTGCTCAAGCTCAAGGTTTAAATGTTCCACAACAACAACAACAACCACAGCAACCACAACAACAACAAATTCCACAGCAACCGATACAACAACAAGTTCCAGTTCCACAAGTTCAGGTTCCCGTACAACCACAAATTCCTATTCCTGAACAAGTTCCAATTCCATAAGTTCAGGTTCCCGTACAACCACAAATTCCTATTCCTGAACAAGTTCCAATTCCACAAGCTGAGGTTGAAATACCTATTCATGAACCTGTTCAAGAGGAGGTCGTTAATGCACATGAACATGATCTAGGAATGAACATGGATGATTTCGTTGATGACGCTGTGAACTCGCCCATTCATGAAGCTGAAGGGAATGTGGTGACTGATGATGAATCTAGTTCAAGCTCAAGTGAGATGATATTATATGTTAATGAAAGCACTGACCCTGATGAATCTAGGGATTTTTCCTCAGATCATTATGAACGGTTAGCTGCTATTCCACTGGCTAATGCTGGAAAACGCATTAAATCTCAAGCCAGACGACCAAGAAGAAAGTCTGTTCGGGATCCTCCTTCCGGTTCAGTACTTGGAAAAAGATCCTTGGTTGATGAGAGTACTGAGTCTGATAGTGACTTCAATCCAGATCCAAAAACTCAAAAGCTAGTGTCTGCTTCAATAGTTGCTGCTCATTCTTCACAGGGAGTAGAGGATGCTAATTTTGTTGCTTCCTTGATTATTACTCCTCCAAGATCTAAAGATACATCTCCGGTGATAACTCCTGTTCCTCCAGTTATTACTCCTACTGCAAGTCCTTCGATTCCACAATCGTCAGCTGGTCCGTTAAAGCCTTCTGATTCTGAAAGGATTACTATCCTTGAATCTCAAGTGCTTACCCTTCAAGCTCAGGTGGATACTCTTGTGTCTACTGATTCACAACGGCAGCTGGTGATTCAGACTCAAGCTCAACAGATAGCTGACATGCAAGCATTGGTATCTAAACTTGTTCAGCGTCTTGACGCTCAGAGGGAGTTGAGGATACACGATACATGTCACACAGAGCCTATTCAAAGACGTGATGATGAAGACAATGATCCTGCTGGAAATGTTGAGGGTGATCCTCAATACACTGACGCTAATCCTATATCAAAGGTTATGGGGGAGTCGACATCACAATCACTTGAAGGAAACAAAGATACTTCTGGTGCTAATGAAGAAGAAATTCTATTATTGGAGTTCTTTGCAGATTCTGAAGAAGAAGAAGCTGAAAAGATTGCATGTCTTGATGACATTGATGATTTATTCAATGACATGGATGATGAAGTGTCTGAAAATGAAATAGAAGAAGGAGAGATAGTAGAGATAGAGATAGAGAAAGATAAAGATAATGTTACTTATGAAGGCTGTGATGGTCTTAAAGTGCTGTATAACTTCATCCAGGATGATGTTATTCCTGAATTCACTTATGAAGGAGTAACATATTCTATGGACTCTATTGAAGAAGTCACACTGCATGAAGATACTGCTGATTCAAAGATGGATACTGATGATGAGAATATTCAATCCAATAAAGATGCTGAAACTGAAACTACTCACACTGAGTCTCCGAAGGTTAATGAAGAACCTGTGATGTACAGAAATACAAGGATGACAAGAGAACAGTGGAGAGAAGTTGTAAATAGTTGGATGAAGGTGCTACCCAAGTCTCCAGCACAACCTGCTCAGAAAGAGAAATATGTGAATAAAGAGCGGTGTGTAGGAAGGATCATAAGTTGGTTCTATGATGGTGATACAAAATTATTTGCAATTAAAAGAGCTGACGGTGTTCAATACTTAAAGACGAGGATCAAGTATTTCAATACCTACCAAGGTGTGAAATGAATGGTCTAGCTTCAAAGCCTCTTATTAATAGATCAAAGAATGGTTTAACTGATGTGATAGCAAACTTAATTAAGGGAGAAAGTAGTTCAGGAAAGTATGAACGGCTGAAACCACAAAATGGAAAGAGAGTGAAGAACACAGATCAAAAGACTGGGAAGGTGACCTGGAAGTACAAGTATAAACTAGTTCGTGATGTACACAAGATACCGTTAAAGAAGATTCCTCAAGATTTTCTTGGGAATATGAAATGGTGGTATGTTGATGTTAATACTGGTGAAGCAAGGATTGAAGATAAAGACAATAAGGTCATTGTATGTTTCTATGATGCAATGAATTTTATAAATTTCTAAAAGAAAGATCAGAGGACGTTGCGAAAGAATGAAATAATGTTCACTGATGAATGGAAAGAACAAGGATTACAGTACAAGAGAGTTTTGGAGATATGCAGAAGATATGGAGTGCATGCTGGCAGCAGACTACCGGATAACTGGAAAAGCTCATCATGAAGACTGAAGACTGTAGATCAAGCTATTGTCAAGGGGAAGTCTGTTAGGACATAGTTTGTAATGACAAAAGCTTGTAATAGTTAGATCTTATGTCTTTATGTTTTTGTTATGTAAAAAGTCACTAAGTGTTTATTCAAGTTTAAGTTCGCCTGGTCTATCAGAGGCGAACTTAATAAGTCCGCTTAAGTCTATCTGAGGCGAACAAGTTAAGTTCGCTTAGTCTGTTAGAGGCGAACTTAATAAGTTCGCTTATATCAGGTCAGACGGCTATATATATGTATGTTTACAGAGTCAGTCAGAGACACATAGAACAGAGAATTATCGATTAGTCTGATTGAGTCTGAAAACAACATTGTGATTTGGAATACAATTGAGAAGGTTATTTACGTGATTGTCTATATTGTCTTTTATGCATATTAACGTTGATTCGTTGGATTCCGCACTCCGAGTTAACATCACGTCTTATCACGAGATCGATCCGTAGAAGCGCCATGAGGACCTACAAGTTCGTATATACCTGGAACGAGATCTGTGATGGTTTTTCATGCTCGTATGGCCCCAAATGTCACACCCCCAAAATCCACTAACAGAGTTTTACCGTTAAGCGTGTGACAAACCAGGATCTAAGTCATTAGTTACGTCAAACGACACTATATGAGTTTAAACAAAACCATTAAATGTTCAGAGTTAAATGCGAAAGTGTAAACGTTAATATGAAATCAAAAGTAATTACACGCAACAAAGCGTCAATTAATGAAAGTAAGTAAACTGTTTAAAATGTTTGAAATGAATGCTATGACAGTAGGACTCCATGCATGTCCTAAGTGTGCAACCTGTGCCAAAGCGACCATGTAAGAAAAAGTGTCAACACGAGGTTGGTGAGTTCACAGGTTTGTATGTAAATAAACTGTTTGAGTGTTGTTGGATCCAAATACATAAGTTGCACCTATTGCTAGCTAGACAATGTACAAGTTACTCTAAGCGTTCGCAACCGAAGCTGACTGTTTATGTTTGAGATGCCTTCCGCCATTGCTAACATCAACAATGGCAAATTTTTAGGACAATTTACACTCGTTAGACCTCCAATCAAGTTAGCGCGACTAACCCGGGTGGGGTTTGTCAAACCTAGTAGTACTACTCAAATTTCCTCGCTATACTCCATATATTAACGGTCCTAGTGTGTAAGGACTTTGCATGTTATGTATGCACTTAGGTACACAACTGGTAGTGAAATACTATGTGATCCATGTCCGTTCATATGTATGTCTCTCCCCGGCAGGAAGACAAGTAAACGGATGTCTGTTCGTATGCATGTTTCCTCCCAACGGGAAACAAGTAAAATACAGTTTGTTTGAATGCATGTTTCTCCCCAACGGGAAACAAGTAAAATACTGTTTGTTTGTATGCATGTTTCTCCCCAATGGGAAACAAGTAAAATACTGTTTTTTTGTATGCATGTTTCTCCCCAACAGGAAAACATGAAAAATGATGTTTGTGTGTATGCATGTTTCTCCCCCAACAGGAAAACAAGTAAAAAGGGGCCGTGAAACTCACCTGTGTTGAGTAGTAGGTGGAATCACACAAGGATGAGATTTAGACCACAAGTGTTAGCCTGAAACGGCTTACGTATGCCCTAGAATTATAAACATAACAATTAGGGACATAATGGGATTTGTGACGACGACA
The DNA here is from genome assembly GCA_023525975.1 of Smallanthus sonchifolius. Lineage (NCBI taxonomy): Eukaryota > Viridiplantae > Streptophyta > Magnoliopsida > Asterales > Asteraceae > Smallanthus > Smallanthus sonchifolius. Next base: position 36,577,068 of record CM042045.1, read on the forward strand.
CGGAAGATTTGAATGTCCTAAAACATGTGTAGGACCAACGAGTAGACGAACGTGTCCATGGAAATGAAGATTTCTTAGTTTAATAATTAAGGCAAATGTGTTCATGTCATACGCCTCCAATTACGAATAAACATTCGTGTGGTTGTACTATTTAATAATGATCTTAAGAAAATAATATATCACATTACCAAAACGGGAGCAGCCTCTCTATCCCTTGGGATAGGGGTAAGGTTTGCCCTCATCTCACCCTCCCCAGACCCTACTAATAGCGTTAGCTATGTGTGGGATTATACTGGGTACGTTTGGTTTGGTATTATATTATTTTAAGTTTGAAGAAACATAGTACAATAACTAATTACGTGGTAAAAATAATAAATAAATATTATTTTTATTCAAGGTTAATAAACGAGGGTAAATAATATAAATAGTTATATTATTTATAAGTTTGAAACATCTTACAATGTTTATAGACATGGTATAATAATATAAGAATATATTATTTTTAATTGAGGTCACGGGGTTAAAAATAATATAAATATATCATTTTATTTGGAATGGTGGTTATAAAATAATATACATATATTATTTTAGAAGTGGAGATAATATTAAATAGGTCATAAAATCAAACCCGAACCTACGGGTAGTTTCCAGGCTCAAAATGTATTAATATAATATTATGGGAAAAAAATTTATCAAAAGAATATCATTGAAAAAGTCCCAAAAAATAATTGCAGGAGACCGGTTTCGAACCCCGGTCTCCAGCGTGTATGCCTTGTTAATTAACCAGTCCAGCCCGCTAGGGTATCGCACCCAAAGCCAGACCGGTTGGATTTTAACAAGAATACTCCCTGCGTTCTCCCTCCCCCTACGCGATTCCATAAAAACCAGCCCCAAATTCAACAATTTAGACAGTGATTTGAGACAAGGGTTTGGGGGTTTTGATTATCGATCCAAACCAGACTTGTAGGTGTATTTAATTGCAAAAACAACAGGTTAAAGATCGTTTACTTTTGTTTTGAAATGTCGAAAAACCGTAGGTTGAACTTAGAATCAAATCGAAGGATTCTGATATTAGAACTTGATAGAATCATAGGGCTTTTAACAAAAATGGAATTTCAAATATGTTGGAATAAATTAATTTGATTTAAAACGTGTGTGGGTTAGGATTCGATTGAACAGGAAACTCACGATCCCTAGATCTTTGATCTTGGTCAATTCGATACTGGCAGGAGTTAGATTCATAGGGCTTTCAATCTAGAGATAAAAACGAAGCTAAAGGTATGCTTAATTACCAGATTCAACGTAGAATTGGTGGAGTTCGAGTGAAACCGGATTCGACTGTGAATGAACTGCTCTCCGACGATTCTGGGTCTATCTCCGGCCAAGTTGATGCGTGAAAAAGCTTCAGAGGAAATTGTTTGTCATATGCAGAGTGTTCAATAATGGAATTAATGTAGGATTTAAACGAATTTGATGATTAGCCTTATTGAGTCGAGGATTAAGGTTTGATTACACATAAATGGGTGTTAATTACGAATCAATGCCGGTTTAAAGTGTTGATCGTGGTCGTTAATGATTATAATTGTGAATGACAGTTATAACAAACGGGTTTTCGCGAATTCAAGCTTCAAGAACAGGGGGTTTGACTTTCAGAAGTCAACAAAATCGACATTTGGGTAATTACAGAAACAATCCTTGCAGTTTCATGTGTTTGAGTTTGAGATAAGGCAAGATTAGTCCCTGAAGTTAAAGATAAGGTTAACAAGGTTAGGATTTAACTGGATTTGCTAACTGAGTTAACTGGAAAAGTCCGGATTGTCACACCAAATCTCCGGGAAAAGTTTAAAAACACGCGAAAACATACCGAAAACACTAAAAATGAAGACTCAAGACTCTACGAACTCTACACACGGTATAACCCCCAGAGAATGATGCATTGTCCTCATTGCATTAATATAAGCCTCATCGTTCCGAGAACTTCCCCACACTTGGGCTTTTCTGTAAGGCCCCATTCCTAGGTAACATCACTTGTAGGATTTACTCATAAACATAGTTATAATACTGAATTTAATTTAAAAGTAAACATTCAAGAGTAGCAAAAGCAAACATCATTCGAATACATAACATCACAGCGGAAGTCTTAACACTTAAAACATAACGTTGTCATAACATATACAAAAATGGGATGTCAGTCACATGCGAGGTAACCTTCACACCTTCGCACGACCCTTCCTTTTGTCACCTGAAATGTATACTAAAAGTCAGCTAACGCTGGTAAGTTCTATTTTAAAAACAATCAGTCATAACATTTTTCTTATCGTTAAGTATTCTTTACTTTACCGTTCTCATTTGTATAAAATACGTACATTTGTATAAAATATTCTTTACTTTACCATGTTAAAAGAATTTCGTCCCGAAATTCAATTCGTGTCATCTTGAACCGGTGCATCCTTAAACAAGGATGGGTATTTTGTTTTCATTTGGTTCTCTCGTTCCCATGTATACTCAGGACCACGTTTTGAGTTCCAACGTACTTTAACCAATTTGATTCGACTACGTCTCAGCCTTTGAACTTTCCAATCTGTAATCTCGATTGGTTCCTCGATGAAATGAAGTTTATCATCAATATGAATTTCATCTGGCGGTATAATTAGCGTCTCGTTTGATAAACACTTCTTGAGATTTGATACATGAAACGTATCATGTACATTGCTTAGTTCTTGTGGCAACTTGAGCTTGTAAGCTACAGGGCCAACCCTAGCCAGTATTTCAAAAGGTCCAACGTATCTAGGGTTGAGCTTACCACGGTTACCAAACATTGCAACGCCTTTCCATGGTGAAACTTTTAACATTACTTGGTCACCAATTTGAAATTCTAATGGTTTCCGTCTGTTATCAGCATAACTCTTCTGTCTATCTCGGGCCGTTTTCAGACGGTCCTTAATTTTGAAGATCTTATCAGTGGTTTCCTGGACAATCTCAGGGCCTGTCAAATGTTTTTCACCAACTTCCGCCCAACATAACGGTGAGCGGCATTTACGACCATATAAAGCTTCAAACGTAGCTGCCTTAATGCTCGTGTGGTAGCTGTTATTATAGGAAAACTCTGCCAATGGTAAATGAGTATCCCAATTTCCTCCGAAATCAATTACACATGCACGGAGCATATCCTCTAAACTTTGAATAGTCCTCTCGCTTTGACCATCTGTTTGTGGGTGATATGCCGTGCTCATGTCAAGACGTGTGCCCATGGCTTCTTGTAATGATTTCCAGATTCTAGACACGAATCTGCTGTCTCTATCAGAGATAATAGAAGTTGGCACTCCATGCCTAGCCACAATTTCTTTGATATAAAGCTTTGCAAGTTTCTCGGTTTTATCCGTCTCTTTGATAGGTAGAAAATGAGCTGATTTTGTTAAACGGTCGACAATTACCCATATGGTATCATAACCACTGGATGTCTTGGGTAATTTCATGATAAAATCCATAGAAATTTGTTCCCATTTCCATTGGGGAATTTCTGGTTGCTATACTAAACCAGACGGTTTCTGATGTTCGGCTTTTACTTTTGAACATGTTAAGCACTTACTGACATACGTGGCAATATCTCCTTTCATATTAGGCCACCAATATAATTCTTTTAGATCCTTATACATCTTATTTGAACCTGGGTGAATGGAGTACCTGGACTTGTGGGCTTCGTCCATAACTAACTCCCGTAAGTTACCAAAACATGGCACCCAAATTCTATTCATGAAGTATAACGTGTCATCTGACTTTGACTCCAATTGCTTTATCATTCCTCGTAAAGCTTCATTCTGAATGTTTTCTTCTTTGATTGCCTCCTGTTGTGCCATCCGAATTTGAGTCGTGAGACTCGTATGAATTGTCAATTCTAGGGCACGAACACGGAGTGTTTTAACTCGTTCTTTACGACTTAAGGCGTCTGCTACGACATTGGCTTTCCCGTGATGGTACTTAATATCACAGTCATAGTCGTTTAGTAGTTCTACCCAACGACGTTGTCTCATGTTAAGTTCCTTTTGATCAAAGATATGTTGAAGACTCTTGTGATAAGTAAAGATAGTGCATCTTTTACCGTAAAGATAATGTCTCCAAATCTTGAGCGCAAACACAACTGCCCCCAATTCCAAGTCGTGGGTCGTATAATTCTTTCCGTGCACTTTTAGTTGTCGTGAGGCATATGCGATAACTTTGTCTCTTTGCATTAACACACAACCAAGTCCCTGGTGTGATGCATCGCAGTATACGACAAAGTTGTCGATTCCCTCAGGAAGGGATAAGATTGGTGCACTACACAGTTTCTGCTTCAGTAATTGGAAAGCTGACTCTTGTTTGTCACTCCAATCATACTTCTTTTCTTTCTGGGTTAATGTGGTTAAAGGCAGGGCTATTTTTGAAAAATTCTCGATGAATCGTCTGTAATAACCGGCCAAACCTAAAAATTGCCGCACTTCTGTCGGAGTCTTTGGTGCTTCCTAGTTTTCGATTGCTTCAATTTTTGATGGATCAACGTGAATTCCTTCCTTGTTGATGACATGTCCAAGAAAATGCACTTCTCGGATCCAAAACTCACACTTAGAGAATTTAGCGTAAAGTTTCTCGTTTCTGAGTAGTTCTAAGATTAATTTCAGATGATGCTCATGTTCCTCCTTGGTTCGTGAATATATCAATATGTCATCGATAAACACAATCACGAATTTATCCAAGTATGGCTTGCACACGCGGTTCATGAGATCCATGAAAACGGCTGGTGCGTTCGTCAAACCAAATGGCATAACTAGAAATTCGTAGTGGCCATATCGAGTCCTAAATGCTGTCTTTAGTGCATCTTCTTCTTGTATTCTTAGTTGATGATACCCCGAACGTAAATCGATCTTAGAGTAGAAGCTAGAACCTTGAAGTTGATCGAACAAATCATCTATTCGAGGAAGTGGGTATCGGTTTTTGATTGTAAGCTTGTTTAATTCTCGGTAATCAATACACATCCTAAAGGTTCCATCCTTTTTCTTTACGAATAGGACCCCCAAGGTGAGAAACTCGGTCTTATGAAACCTTTATCAAGCAACTCCTGGAGTTGATTTGATAATTCCTGCATTTTAGAAGGTGCCAATCGATATGGTGATCACGCAACCAGGGCGGCTCCTGGTACCAAATCGATTCGAAATTCGACTTGCCTCGGTGGTGGTAATCCAGGTAAGTCTTCAGGAAAAACTTTAGGATAATCCTTAACGATTGGTATATTCTCAAGTCGACGTTCCTCTGGTTTCTTCTCGACGACGTGAGCCAGGAATAAGCAATAGCCTTTACGTAGGTACCTACGAGCTTTCATGCAGTTTATCATTCTTAACGTTACTCCACTCTTCTCACCTTGAATCGAAAGAATTTCTCCGTTTGGGAGTGGGATTTGGACAATCTTCTCGAAACAAACAATCTCGGCATGATTCTTTGATAACCAATCCATGCCAATAACAACGTCAAAGCTTCCTAAGTCAACAGGTAACAGATCTATACTAAATGTGTGGTTTTTAAGACATAAGGTACAACCTTGAATGACCTCTCCGGTATTAATTAATTTTTCGTTCGCTAATTCAATTGTATACTTTTGTTCTAGTTTGCTGGGCTTAATACCGAGTAGGGACTTAAAGTCATTTGACACAAAACTCATATCAGCACCCGTATCGAAAAGTATAGAGGCATAGTGATTATTTATCGGGAACGTACCAGTGACAATATTCGGATCTTGTCGTGCGTCACCAGCTCCCATCACAAATGCTCTTCCACGGGCCTGATTGTCGTTTCGGTTCTTCAACTTAGGACAGTCTTTTCTAAAGTGCTTTGGATCTCCACACTCGAAGCATCCTTGATTCATCCTTTCCGTCCCTGGTTTGACCTTTCCTGCTGCTTGATTAATCTTATTAGGATTTGTATTGCTCCAACAGTTATGGGCTAGATGCCCATACTTTTTACACTTCCCACATTGGATACACTTTTCACTATGATGGTATCCACACTTGTCACACTTCGGTCGTGTTCCAAGATATCCACTTTGTCCTTCAAGGTTGGCAGCATAGGCCTTCATAGTTTCAGGTCTCTTGTAAGCCTGATTCTTGTTTTGATTAATTGATTTTCCAAACCATTTCCTCTTTTCCCCAGACCTCCCTTCTTCGGTCTCCTTCTTCTCAAACAAACCATCATGCACAGCATTATCCCTTAGCTTGAATGCTAGAGTTATGGCGCTCTTGGCATCCATAGGGTTCGATGAAGTCACCAGACTTCGGAAATATCTTTCAACCTTCTTGTATTCCGGGGTGACCATGTGTGGAACCAAGATTGCTAACTCATTGAATCGATCAGTGTAGCCAGCAACATCATCTCCTATCATTTGCAAATTCCACATTTCAGATTTGATCTTTTACAACTCATTTCGAGGACAGTATTCCTCGATCATCATGGCTTTTAGGTCTTCCCATGACAACTCATATGATGTCTGCCTTCCCAAAGTCTTTACTTGTGAATTCCACCAAGTTAAAGCTTTATCAGTGAGTGAGCATGTAGAATACTTCACCATGCAGTCAGCGGTGCATTCACTAATATCAATCACCGATTCCATCTTCTCTATCCATCTCATTAGTCCAACTGCACCCTCGGTGCCATTGAAGTTACGAGGTTTGCAAGATAGAAAGGCCTTGTAGGAGCACTTCCTATTTGGAGCATCTGTAGAATTACAAGTCATAACGTCATTAATTCGGATCATGACTAGGTGTTACGGCTTATTTATTCTATTACCTCCGGAACCTCCGGCTGTACCGCTACCTCCTGCACCTCCTCCGCCGGTACCACTGCCGTTTCCTCCTCCACTATTTCGATTTTCCTCATATTGTTCCATAGCAGCAGCTACTCGTTGTGCTATGAGTTGTTCCACGTTTGGGGAAATCGCTGCATTGTTGTCACCAGTAGTATTACGGGTTGTCCTACGCTTAGGTGCCATGACGTTCTTTCTAACATGTCAATTAAAAAGAAACAACATTATATAATAATAATGATAGATCATGACATAAGGATACAACAACATCAAACGCCACAACCATCATTACAACATAAACCACTACATACATAGTCAAAACATACATAGTACATTGTTCCAAAAGATAAGGATACAAAAAGGATGGGTTCACATGACCTCATCAGTACTAAAGTTTTAAACTACTTAATGTACTACGGGCACAACCCGCCCGTAATAGGTTTAAAAGAAGAAGTGGGAGTACAATCCAATCATCATGGCAAGTCCCGCCATGACAAAGCTAGCTCTCGCCACAAATTCTGCAGCCAACGTCCTTTCTTCCAGCGCCTCCACCATGTCTCAGACCGTAACAGTGAACTGCCAGTCCATGTCAGCTCTCAACTCTAGATAGTTTGTGGCACCCTGTATGTCTCGGGTGCGGTCCTCCAGAGTCTGAACTTGAGATCCGAGCCCTTGACGTAAGCGCATGGCTGCATCCCCATGTGTCCGAATATCATCCAGGAGATCATCAAGACGCTCTTCGTGTGTACGAACGCGAGCTACCAAGGTAGGCACTGTGAGCTCCATGGCTTCCCCAGTGTGGGGTAGGGATGTTGGGGAATTGGAAGACTCTCCAAGCTCAAAGGTAGATGGAATGCTCTCCATCTGCCTCCATCGTGCCAAAGTACTGGGCATCCAACGGATAGTTCCCACAGTAGGGTGGTAACAGGGTCGTTTCCTAGATGGTTCCTCATTGGTCTCCAAGTCTTTCGGGTCACGGGCTGCTAGATTCCTCTTGCGCGGAAGTCGAAACTTCTTCCTAGCACTTTGCACCTTAACTGGTCCTCCGCTTTTCTTTCGGTAGACGATAGGCGGTTCTCCCAAGACGACATTAGGTGGTGTGGAACTACGGGTTTGTACTCGATTTTTAGGACGTGAGGCGGAAAGTTCCTCGTTTGATTCAGTGTCAGAGACGGGATCAGAATGTGAATGTGACGACATGCTTGTGACTACAATATCCATATGACAAAATGACTGGTTATGCAATGCTTATGAAATGAAAACGTTTTAGTGAGTCATTTAGATTATAGACTAGGTTCCAATTTAGATTTCTAGTTCACTATAATCAATGGCTCTGATACCAAGTTCTGTCACACCCCGCCAAGGCGGAAACGCAAGGCGCAACGTTCATGGTTTCCAAAGCATATGATTATCGCAAACACATACATGATAAATGGATACATAAATAAGTTTAATGTTTTACATTCCAAAATGTAATATGAGTTTACAAAAAGTGAAGATTTCGCAAATATGACTCTATTACAATGAGTTATACAAGAGAAATCCCCCCCCCCAAAAGTTGTATCCATCGTGCATGCATGTAATCTACATTGCTAACCTTGCGATCTCGTTCAGTTTCCTGAAAAACATACTTAAAATTGTCAACACGAGGTTGGTGAGTTCACAGGTTTAATCAAATAGTTCTTTGTAAAATTCAATTGTTCGTAAATAGTTTCAGGTGTATGTGATAAACAGAATAAGAATTGTTGACCCATTTGTAAACTAGCTAGGAATACAAATAATATGTTCATACATGAGGCGTAACCAAACCATGACAATTGTACATGCCCCTAATTTCGTTATCCGGTTCTATGCGGCCATAAATCCTCCAGATTGTGGTTAGCGCGACTAACCATGACCGGGAGACGTCACTCTCCATAGTACTATTCATAGGACCCTAGGCTACAGTTAATGGTTACTACGTTGTTCCAGGGGACTTTAGCGGCCTCAACTCGTTGTTCTCATCTCATGTAAACATAAAAGTCGTGCCTTATTCTCTTGTTATCCCATAAAATAGTTGTAAGTATGTTTTTCCCCCAAATATAAAAAACGGTAAAAAGGGGCCGTGAAACTCACCTTGAGTTTGTGTATACTTGTAATGATACTTGTTGTAGTCAACCTTGACTATTCGTACCCTAGATACCAAGGGTAAATTGTGTTAAGACCGAACGTCTTATATTGCAAATTGTTCTCCGACTTTGTAAATCTGGTTGCTTTTGTTTAAAATATCCTCTTAGTTGTTCAACACTTGTTTCGTTATAAAACAGATCTGAGTTACTGCCCAAATGGGGACTGACACAGGTATCGAAACTTCATAGTTTCGATTGGGCAATTAAGTGTCGAAACTTCCTAGTTTCGATTGAGTAGTTAGGTATCGAAACTACCTAGTTTCGATTGAGTAGGACAGTTTTCGAAACTTCCTAGTTTCGATTGTGCAGATTAGATATCGAAACTTCCTAGTTTCGATTTGAGCAATATGTATCGAAACTACCTAATTTCGATTGGTCAATAGGTATCGAAACTTCCTAGTTTCGATTGAGTAGACAGTTATCGAAACTACCTAGTTTCGATTGAGTGATAAGTATCGAAACTATAGTTTCGATTGAGTTTAACTGGTATCGAAACTCCTAGTTTCGATTACTGGACTTCTGTTTGACAGAATCAATCCTGCATATTTATGTTTTAAAACTTGAATTTGACACACTTTTCTTGTTATCTTGCTTGCGATTTGAACATTTTGTATGCTTAGATACGGTTTTAAAGAAAATAAAGTAGATAGTATTGAGTTTTTACCTTCAAAACGAGATGAAGATGATGAAAGAAAACAGAGAATGATCTTGATTCTTCTGTAAAATTTCCTTTAGAAACACTTGAAATCTTCTTAAAACACCGAATGATGGTAGTTTTTGTCTTAAAACTTGGCTTCGATTTGGAGAGAAATGGGGAAAAATTGCCGTATGAAATGAGAAATAAAAGGGTTTGTGAGAGTTTTGATTGAAAAGAGTATGGTTTTGTCTGAGTTTTCTCAGTTAAGGTATGGGACGAGTGAGAAGAGGAATGGTTTTCTCTGGCTTCGGCCGAGAAAGTCAATAAAAGTGGTTTGGGGTAAATTTTCAAACAATTATTTTTAAGTGTATTAATATTACTTAGAGATTCAAAAGGGTAATTTAATTCGGTTAGGTTCTCCGCGGTATTATAAATTTAACACGTTTATGGCTCGTTGAAGAAAAACATTGAAATCTTGGATTGTATAATCCGTTGAGGTGATTATTTGTAGGTATAAATACTTAAAAGTGACGTTCGTATTTAGTCGGGTTATACTGGTATGCGAACCGGTAACTCCTAGAATTACCAAAATATAAAACGAGACCATGTACGATTTTTGTTAGGCCTTAATGTTCTTGTTTGTGAAATTAAATAAATCACAAAAATAATTATAATGTAAACTTGTTTATAATGTGTACGGATATTGACCTGAAATGTCGGGTGTCACAGTTTCCTTCGTTCTCCTCTTTGATTTTCTTTAGTGCCTCGGATATTAGGTCAGGCAATACGTTCTTCAGAGTGAGTACAACTTCGCGGGCAATAGCATCCCTCACCTCGGTTTCCAACTGTAGAGACCCTTGATTGCCGTCCCCAGTTGGGGTCACAGGAGTTTCGTGCACACTCTCAGTGTGTTCTGCATGCACACTCTCTTCCTCTTCATGTCTTTGATTCAATGGAGGTCTACCGACTCGGCCAGTGCAACCGCCTCGGCGTCCGGTCCTTCCTCCACCAGCCATAGTTCTAAGTTTCCTGATAGTTATAAAGGGAATACATCAATGTTATTCCTTCAGATCATAGTTTTAGAACAGTACGAGCAAGGTAAATTTTTAATTACAGTGACCGGTTTGTGATTACTAATTTACATTGCTTTTTGGGTTCAAAACTCTTCAAATCGGTGGTGGCATTGACAACTGTTTGTTCTAAGTTAAGGTATCTATTCTTATCCACATGCATTAACTTTAGCATTTACTTACCGTGTTGGCGTTGGTTACCCATACTGACATCCGTCCATTGGTCCCATAATCAGCTTTAGTCAAGACATTTAGGGATGTCTGAATCTCTCAAACTAACGCTCTGATACCAACTTGTAAGGCCCCATTCCTGGGTAATCTCACTTGTTGGATTTACTCATAAACATAGTTATAATATTGAATTTAATTTAAAATTAAACATTCAAGAGTAGCAAAAGCAAACATCATTCAAGTACATAACATCACAGCGGAAGTCTTAACACTTAAAACATAACGTTGTCATAACATATACAAAAATGGGATGTCAGTCACATGCCGGGTAACCTTCACGCCTTCGCACGACACTTCCTTTTGTCACCTGAAATGTATACTAAAAGTTAGCTAACGCTGGTGAGTTCTAGTTTAAAAACAATCAGTCATAACATTTTTCTTATCGTTAAGTATTATATATATATATATATATATGTATAAAATACGTACATTTCCATATTCTTTACTTTACCATTCTCACATAATATATATGTATATGTATATACATACTTACTTTGGGGAGAACATTCATTGGTCATACACATAAGGGTGATCAACCCATCATAATTACTGCGTGAGTCACCAAGACAAACGCCATGAGAACTACCGTCGTAGTCCGTTTCATAAACCGTCCGGCCCTAGAAACCGTCCGTTGTAACATAAATTCGTCTGGCAACCTTTGTCCATCCGCCTAAAACCCGTCCTACCGTCGTAGTCCGTTCATTCACCCGTCTACCCGAAGGCATCCGTTTCCCACGCGGCTATCATGTATGCAACCGTTCTACATGTAGTAAGGCAATTGCTTTGACCGTCCATTAATGCCTTTCATATGTCCTAGCTGATGAAGGAACATTTTTGTCCCGGTTGCAAAATAGTCACATGGTCATCCATCTACCGAAGTAGCCGTCATTCACAAAGTGTTTATAACATTTACGTACATTCATGACAAGCAATATATATAATATAAAGCAAGATTTCCATTTATTACGTTATACCATTCTTTCATTCATTCTTTGTAAACATACGTTTCGTTCTTGGTTCGTAATTACTTTAATATATTTATGTACCTATCACGTATGGTCACATTGACATTCATAGCACATATTCATTTAGTGTATACACTTCAGCCCCAAAACATTTAACAAGGTTTACACATAACATAAAGGGGACGCATAGAACTCACCTGATAAGCTAGTCTCGTCCTGTCCTAACAACTGTCCAATGAGCGCCACACACGATCTGAATTGGTTATTTACACATACATCATACCTAATTTAAATTACACGCTTTTACTCAAGTTGATCTAGGCGAACTTAAGGCTAAGTTCGCTGCCCAAAGTTTAGGCGAACTTGTCCTAAGTTCGCCTGACTTGACCAAGCGAACATACCAGGCGAACATAAGATAGGCGAACTTAATCAGCGAATATGAGTTAGGTGAACTTAATCAGCGAACATGATTTAGGCGAACATAATCAGTGAACATGAGTTAGGCGAACTTAATCAGCGAACTTAATAAGTTCGCTTGCTGGGGTCCAGCCGAACTTGGTAAGTTAGCCTGTCGCGACTTTCTTCTCCAATCAGACCCCAGATTAGGTCGGCCCGACTCTAGGTGTTCGGACCTCAAACGTTTTCGGTTCAGAACGTTCCATTTTCATTCGTGAGTTCAAATATATGCTTTGTTTTGATTATTATGCTTAAAAACCTATCCTTTATCCATTTTTAACCCGAAACCCCAAAAGTTACAAAAACTCAGATTTGGGCAAGGTGGTTACCTGGATCGGGCTTCTGACTCGGAGGTTTTGCTCAAGAGCTCAGCAGTAACGTGCTCCTTCAATCCCGGGTCGATCCGTTAACTCTCTCTCTCTCTAGGCCCGAGCTCTTCTTTCTCTCTCTAAATTTGCAAATGGTGGAAGTTTGAGGCTGTCTTGACCTTTATATACTTGGGCTTCCCTCGGCCCATTAGAGCCGAGCCCAAGCCCATCCATTTTCTTTTCATTTTTGATGATTAAATCTCGATCGCGTTATTATTTATTTATTTACTATATTTGGGATGTTACATTTTACCGGATTTAAAGCACAAAAACGAAATAAAAACCTAACTCACTTTCGTAGGGATCACAGATACATTTAGCGTATGCATCAAGCCTTTTAAACCCCTCAGTAGCCCGATTGGACGATTTTAGTCTCGTGAGGGTTTCTAGAGAACACACCCACAACGTTCATTTAATCTATACACGGAAAATAAAGTTTAGGTTACCTCCTAAGAGCGCTAAGTTTAACGTCTTCTGCCAGATGCAGTGTACCTTACTCGTGTTATTCGTATGCAAATGCATGCATGACAAAACTTACTGATTCTTCCTTGGTGTCGTTGATTTCATCTGTTTCTAAATAGGGCTTCAGTCTATGCCCATTCACTACTTGCCTGAGCTGATCGTCAAAGTCTTCGATCTCGACCTCTCCAAACTCTCTCACTCTAATCACCAAGTATAGGCCCATCCATTTACTCTTCAGCTTCCCAGGGAACAGTTTCAGTCTTGAATTGTACAGCCACACCTTTTAGCCTACCTCAAAGATCTTTTTCTTTAACTTTGAATCATGCACTGCTTTCATCCTTGCCTTATATGCAGATGTACACTCATAAGCTACATCCCCCAGCTCTTCCAACTCACATAATTGCAACTTCTGCTCTTTACCTGCATTGTCATATTCAAGATTAACAGATTTAACTACCCATAATGCACGATGAGCTATTTCAACTAGCAAATGACATACTTTTCTATAAACTAGTCGGTATGGTATGGTACCAATCGGTGTTTTGTAAGCTGTTCGGTAGGCCCATAAAGCATTGTTTAGTTTGGTTGACCAATTCTTACGTTCAGGCCGTACCGTCTTTTTTAAAATCTCCTTTATTTGCCTGTTAGATACCTCCACTAGCCCACTTGTTTGTGGGTGATATGGAGTGGCAATCCGATGGTTCACACCGTACCTTTTAAGCAATTTACCATATTTAAAGTTCTTAAAATGTGAACCCCCATCACTGATGATCACACAGGGGACACCAAACCTGGAAAAGATGTTACATGTAACGAACTTGCACACCACTGTGTGATCATTTGTCTTAGTGACGATTGCTTCAACCCATTTAGAAACATAATCAACCGCCACTAAGATGTACATATATCCCAAAGAATTAGGGAAGGGGCCCATGAAGTCTATGCCCCACACATCAAATATGTTGATGACCATAATGGGTCGCATTGGCATCTCGTCCCGCTTCGTGATGCTCCTAAGCTGCTGACTCCTTGTGTAGTTCTTCATAAACTCTGTTGTATCCTTGAAAATTGTGGGCTAGAAGAACCTACAAGTGAGGACCCTGTGTCCCATTTTCTGTCCACTGAAGTGCCCCCCACAAGCATATGAATGGGCATGTTCTAACAAATATTGGACTTCACTTTCGAGCATATAACGCCGGATCATTTAATCTGCCCCAACTTTGAACAAATTTGGTTCATCCCAGATATACTGCTTCACTTGAGACATGAAGTGTTGCTTCTTCTTCTTTGCCCAATGTTCTGGAATTTTACCTGCAACCAAATAATTAACAATGTTAGCATACCATGGGTCAGTAGAAACACTTAAAATTTGCTCATCTGGGAATGTCTCCTCGATTCTTTCAGTAGAATCCTCTTCGGTGTTCACAACCCTTGACAGGTGGTCTGCTACCACATTCTATGTTCCTTTCTTATTGCAGATCTCTAGGTTTAATTCATGTAACAATAGGACCCATCTGATCAACCTAGGCTTTGCGTCTTTCTTCCCCATGAGATGCTTCACTGCACTGTGATCTAAATACACTATCACTTTGCTTCCCTAGATGTAAGACCTGAACTTATCATGAGCATATACAACTACAAGTATTTCTTTCTAAGTAGTAGTATAGTTCAATTGTGCCCCATACAGGGTCTTGCTGGCATAGTAAATTACCACCGATTTCTTATCCACCCTTTGTCCCAAGACTGCCCCGATTGCAAAATCACTTGTATCGCACACAATTTTGAAAGGTGGTGACCAATTAGGTGCTTGCAAGATCAGGGTGTCTACCAATTTTTATTTTAAAATATTGAATGCTTTCAAACACTCATCATCAAATTCAAAGGAGACGTCTTTTAAAAGTAGATTACAAAGCGATTTTATGATTGTGCTAAAACAATAATAAACCGGCGGTAAAATCCCGCATGCCCCAAGAATGATCTTACCCCTTTGACATTTGTAGGGGGAGGTAGTGTTGAAATTACTTTGTTTTTTGCTTTATCTACCTCCATCCCCCATACTTAACACTATGTGTCCCAAAACAATCCCTTCTTGAACCATGGAATGGTTTTTTCCCATCTAAGGA
The DNA here is from genome assembly GCA_023525975.1 of Smallanthus sonchifolius. Classification (NCBI taxonomy): domain Eukaryota; kingdom Viridiplantae; phylum Streptophyta; class Magnoliopsida; order Asterales; family Asteraceae; genus Smallanthus; species Smallanthus sonchifolius. Next base: position 36,592,374 of record CM042045.1, read on the forward strand.
CTAGGTTTGTTTCGACACACCTTTTCAATACTTTGGCCAATTGCTCTAAACATGCATCAAATGAATGACCAAAGATTGTAAAGTTATCCATGAAGATTTCCAAAGACTCCCTAATCATATCTGAAAAGATACTCATCATGCACCTTTGAAAGGTGGCTGGGGCATTACACAACCCAAATGGCATTCGCCCGAATGCAAAAGTGCCATATGGGCATGTAAACGTGGTCTTATGTTGATCATCAGGATGAATAGCAATCTGATTATATTTCGAGTACCCATCTAAAAAGCACTAAAATTTCTGAAATGATAATTTCTCGATGATTTGGTCAATGAAAGGTAAAGGAAAATGGTCCTTGGAAGTGGCAGTGTTCTACTTCCTGTAATCAATACATACCCTCCACCCCGTTACGGGTCGGGTGGCTACATGCTCTCCTTGCTCATCCCGTATGATCTGGATGCCTGCTTTCTTTGGTGCTGTCTGTGTTGGACTTACCCATGTGCTGTCAGATATGGGATAGATGGTCCCTGCATCCAACCATTTTAGGACTTCTTTCTTCACAACTTCCCTCATGTTCGGGTTTAGCCTTCTTTGTGCATCTCTTACCGGCTTTGCATCCGGTTTAGTGATTATTTTGTGCATCACTATCGAAGGACTAATACCTTTCAAATCTGCTATCGTCCACCCAATTGCTGCTTTATGGACGACCAGAACCTCCATGAGAGCCTTTTCCTATGCCTCGGTCAAAATTTATGCAATAATGACCAGGAGAGTTTCATTCTCTCCTACAAAGGCGTACTTCAAACTTGCTGGTAGTTCTTTCAGTTCCACCTGAGGTGGTGATTCCAACGAAGGTTTTAATGGGTGTCTATGGACTCTGGCAAACTTTCCACTTGAAGTGTCCATGTGGGCCGTCCCTCTTTAATGGCACACACTTCCAATTTCTCCTCTTCAGCTTTCAGCTCATTCTCATACTCAGCTTCTTCCCTGTTACACAAAACACACAGCTCCTTTGGCATATCCTCATTTGCATGAAGAATACACCCATCAATGATATATGCATTAAAGCATTCATCAATGATTGAAGCATTAAAAGTGTGGGAGAAGACATTTAAACGCATCTTTCTATTACCAAAAGCCATGTCAACTGTGTCTGTCATGCAGTTTATGACACATTGCGCAGTTTTTAAAAATGGCCTACCCAAAATGACATTGGGTTTGCCACCTTAAGTCGACTGGGTAATAGAAGTCTTCCACCTTGATAATCACATCTATTAATATCCCGTGGGGAAGCTTAAGAGTTAAATATGCTAACATCACTGTGGTATCAGCTGTGACAATCTGGATTTTTAGGATTAACCCCGTTAATAAATTTTGTTAAATTCTAACCTAGTTAACCTAATCTAAAACTCCAAGGACTGTTCTGTCACATGTTTAATCTAAAACTGCAAGGACTAGAGTTGTAATTACCCTAAACCCAATCCTGTTGACTTTGCAAAGTCAAAATCGGTCATTTTTGTTTCTGTTGACTTTCAAAAGTCAAAGTAGTGTTATTCTTGATTCAAATTCATAGCCATAACAAAAATTCAATCGAATTCGAAGTTGTAACGAATGATATTAATGATGTCGAACGTTAGTGAGCCGTTTTTAACTGTGTATCATTGCTTATCATTACGAATCTTAATACCAAATCCGTAACTTATTCATCTCTAATTCGTGTCAATTCAATCTTTTACGCTGAAATTGAATCTCTTCACACACTAATCGAATCCTCGTGAACCTGTTGCACACATCAATTCGGCCGGAGTCACAACATGAGGCACGGAAAGCAAGAACGCGTGGTCGGACCCGAGTTTTGATCGAGCACCTTCAATCTGAATCTGTTTCTGGTAATTAAACCCTCCATTAGCTTTGTTTCAATCTCTAGAATGAAAGCCTTATGATAATTAGGGCTTAATCTGTCGAATTCATCGTGAACCGGATCTAGGGTTCAAGTGGATTTCGGATTTGATCGAACACTGGTTCAGGCACGATATCAGTGCAATTAAACTATATGGTTAAATGCGTAAGCTCTCACTCATTGAAAGCCCCATGATTTCAACAGTTTTAATTATCGAATTAGATCAAATTAAATTTGTGTTCTTAATCTAGGGCTTCGGTTTCTAAACAGGTAATTAGACGAACCTAAACTCGATCATTTTGCAATTAAACTCACCCTTAGATTCGAAACGAGCCGACTAACAAAACTATAAATTCGTGGTTGATCACGATCGTTTGGGTTGGTTATGAGGTTGGGGTTTATTTTTTAAAATATTTTTAGAGAATTTTAGTGATATTAAAAATAATATATTAATTATATTATTTCACAAAATTAATATTTAATTTATGAAAACACACAAACAATTGTATTTATATTAATGTTCGGGTTTAGTTTTATAACCGTTTTAATATTATTTTCCACTATTACAAATAATATATTTATATATTATTTTCATCGCATTAACGAGCATTGTGGAATGCTTCGAATTTATAAATAATATAATTAGTTATATTATTACCCCCGTAATTATATTCTCAAATAAAAATAATGTATTATTATTTTTGCCACACAAATAGTTATCGTATTAACTATGCAACTTTAAAAATAATATAACTTTTCTAGACTACTATCTAATGACAAAACACTCGAATATATTTATTATATATTATTTGTCATTCATCGAGAAACGCATTCATCCTAACTTAGAAATCCGTATACCCGTAAACACGTTTGTTTACTCGTTGATCTTTAGTGCGTTTCCTTTAGGACGTTCCATATTCCGTGTCGTCGTCACATATTCCATTTTATCCTAATAATTATGTGGTAATTCTAGGGCATTCGTGAGCCGTGCCGGGCTAACGCTTGAGATCCCAATCTCATACTTGTGTGATTACTTCCTACGCAATCAGGTGAGTTTTCACGGCCCCTTTTACTGTTTTACAATTTGGGGGAGAAAACATGTCGTAAACATTTTTGGTTATGTAATTCATATATATTATCACTTATTTAACTTTGCGTACACATCTATCACTAAGTCCTCACATCGAACCATTAATATGAACATAGAGAGGTAAGTTGAGTAGTACTACTGGGTTTGACAAACCTCATCCGCGTTAGTCGTGCTAACCCGACTGGATGTGGAACGGGTGCAGTCTTGACCTAAACATGCACCATGGTTGATAGGCCTGGTGGGAGGCAAAACATAAATAGTCAGCTGTCGGTTGCGAGCGCATTAGTTAACATGCTTATGGGTTAGCTACCTATTGATTTATATATTGAATGTACATTAACCTATTGAATTTGTTGCAAACTGAAACCTGTGAACTCTCCAACCTCGTGTTGACATTTTCTTACATGTTTTCTCAGGTCACTTAAGATAAGGCACAGGTGCACGCATAGGGCATGCATGGAGTCTTATGATTTATTTATAAAATAATATTGTTGAATTGCTTGTACTTTATTTTTGGACTTTGTTTGGACTGAACACTTTGGGACTTTTCTTGGGCGCGTTTGTTTTGCGCATTTACTTTCGTTTTACACTTCCGTACTTTGATCAATCATGATATATTTTCATTTTAGTCCCATATAGTATCGTTCAATGTAACTAATGACTGAGATCCTTGTTTGTCACTTCCCAAACGGTAAAACTCTGTTAGTTGAAATTAGGGCTGTGACAGATTGGTATCAAAGCCATTGGTTATAGATAACTAGGATTGCATACTAGAATATAACCTCACACATTAGTTACATATCATAAGCGTTATGTATTGGCACTAATGTATTACGTTACAGGATCATGCCGTCAACTCCACCGCTATCACCTAAGGCACAAGTACCAAACTTCAAGCACGACTACCCCGTAATGTAAACCGTACCAACTTCAAGGATCACGATAATCCCCTTGGTGACAGTCATCACCCCAATTGTACAACAGTTGGCCAGCCGCAAAGGCCCCTAAAAGGTAAAGGCCCATAACATACATCCCATACCCATAACCTTCATTCCCTAAGAAATAATGGTAGATTCGTTCGCTTGTGACTTTCGTAAACATTCACTTCTTTTACTTCAAAACTTTAGTTAAAGCATTCGTACGTTTTATTAAAAATCATTCATTCATTCATAAACACTTCATAAACTTCTTTTGACAAAATATTTCATAAACACTTCTTTCATAACCCTTCCTTCCAAAACATCGTTCATAAACATCATTTTATAAAACGTCACATACAACATACATAAACATCGTTTTATAAAATAGTCACATCGTTACGTATGCACACCAGCCCAAAAATATTATTTAAAACATTTAAAAGAGGTCTTCTAGAACTCACCTGATAAGCTAGTCTCGGTTGTCCTAAACAAAGGTCCAACGACTTCTCGTACGATCTGAATTGAGTAGTTATATACACATCAGACCTAATCCCGACTCTAACGGTTTAACCATACTGAACTAGGCGAACTTAATGCTAAGTTCGCCCTTTACAAACCTGAAGAACATACAGGCGGACTTAGGCTAAGTTCGCCTGATCCATGCCCAGCGAACTGAATAAGTTCGCTACCATAAGTTCGCCTCCACTACATTAGGCGAACATGCTAAGTTCGCCATCTTTGCTTCAGGCGAACATATCAAGTTCGCCTGAACTGGTTCTTATCCCCAACCAACCCATACCGTAATGAGGACGTCTAGGTAATACACTTCTTTAATTCTAACGAAAATCTGACAGAGTTCCGTTTGTTTTTGGTCTAATCCAGACAAATCAAATTGTCTATTTCCATCCCAAATCAATCAATCATTAATTTCCAATATTTGACAAGTGACACCTATATATTTATATAAATTACTCTTTGTCGTTTGTCGTTTTCATTAATTATAACACTACACGTCCCCTCGAACATGGTATTCATTACGCGAGCCAATAATAATAATAATTAACATTCTACGGGTTATAAAGAATGTACCTCCATGAGGCGGCGTCTAAAATACGAACCCGTATCGTATCCGAAACTCAACCATTCGGACTCCGAATCGGGTGATTTGAAGGTCCACAAACTCGTCTCGACGCGCCGGTTACCACGAGGTGGAACTCGTTGTTGTCAACCCTCATCATATGTTGTCATCCTCATGCCATGAAACCGTTGTTAACCTCATTTTCTTAGAACCATCAAGTACCATCACGAACCACCATGAAGATGACATTACCACCACCGGTCACGCCATAACAGCCATCTCCGCCACTGTCATCCTTATACGAAACCACCACCGTCTACCATCAATCACTACTAACCACCACCGTTAACCACCGGGTGGTAACCACCATATCGCCACCCTCGTTAACCAATGTTACAACCTGTTAACAATCATCACCATTCACCCGTAACAGCCCAAGTTGTCACCACAATGAGATCATCTCCACCGTCGGGCTCGTCACCACCGTTAACCACCGCTGTCACAATCATTATCCTTTAGTTAAAACATGATAACCATGTTGTAATGAAACCACCGTTATGGCCTTGTTAACACTACCACCGTACCTCCGCCTTTCACTTCATACAGCCACCACCATCCTCTATCGCCGTGAGCTTCCACCACCATGCTAACCATTATCAACCACCACCTCGAGCTCCCTGCTGCTACCGGAGCCATGCCAGCAGCGCACCTGCCCAATTGTCATCGTGAAACTTGTACAATCGTCCATTATTACCGACGTTATTCTACACTCACCAGCCTCGTCTCTTCCTTGCGTGTGAAATAGACCTGAATGCTATCCCTGACGTCATCTTCCGAGCTTTATCTAGAAATCGTCATCGTCTTTCGCGTTAAACTTAGAATCCGTGTCTTCTGTGAGCAAGGTATGACAGGTGCTCGTCGAATTGGAGGTGGTAAGGGTGTTGCTGGTTGCGGATCGACGAAAGGGTGGGAGAGAAATGGGTTGGCAGCTGAAATGATATGAAATGGTTTTTAGGTTAAACAATTTTCCCTTTGCACCCATCTAGTTCTCCCATAATGCACCTTTGGCCCCTATTATTTCACTAATTACTGATTATTTTCCTTAACTTAAAGCCCAGTTAGCTAAGCCATAACCGTGTTTAGACTTTGAAACTTTGGGATGTTACAAGTCTACCCTCCTTATAAGAATTTCGTCCTCGAAATTTGATGCTTCTCATAATACAGTTAAACCTAGTACCTCGCGACTAGGTAACATCTCGGCTTCTTTCGAATCCGTATGTGTGACACCCGACAATTCAGGTCAATATCCGTACATGTTATAAACAAGTTTACATTATAATTGTTTTTGTGATTTACTTAATTTCACAAACAAGGACATTAAGGCCTAACAAAAACCGTACATGGTCTCATTTCATATTTTGGTAATTCTAGGAGTTACCGGTTCACGTACCAGGATAACCCGACTAAATACGAACACTAGGGGTTAAAATTACACTTAAATCAAATGGTTTGATTTATTTAAATCCCAACCCACTTGCTTGACTTTCTTGGCCGAGAGTCAGGGGAGCCATTCTCCCACTTGCAAGTTCACTCAATCTCAGATTAAGAACCATACCTCTTCAGTCGAAATCCCACAATCCCTTTCATTTATCTCATTTTCATACGGCAATTTCCCAATTCTCCTTCTAGTCGAAGTCCAGTTTAAGGCAGAAATCCACCACAATTCGGTATTTTAAGAAGATTTCAAGTGTTCTAAAGAAAGTTTAACAGAAGATTCAAGACTCTTCTCTGTTTTCTTTCATCATCTTCATCTCGGTTTTAAGGTAAAAACTCGATATTATCCACTTTATTTTCTTTAAAACCGTATCTAAGCCTACAAAAGGTTCAATCGCAAGTAAGATAACAAGAAAAGTGTGTCAAATTCAAGATTTGAACATAAAAATATACAGGACGAATTCTGTCAATCAAAGTGCAGTAATCGAAACTAGGAGTTTCGATACCTGTTCAATCGAAACTAGGAGTTTCGATACCTGCTGTACAATCGAAACTAGGAGTTTCGATACCTGTTGTTCAATCGAAACTAGGAGTTTCGATACCTTTTACTCAATCGAAACTAGGTAGTTTCGATACTATTCTTGCCAATCGAAACTAGGTAGTTTCGACACCAGTTTTTGCTCAATCGAAACTAGGAAGTTTCGATATCTAATCTGCGCAATCGAAACTAGGAAGTTTCGACATCTGTTCATCAGTCACTTTGAGCAGTAACTAAGATCTGTTTTATAACAAAACAAGTATTGAACAACTTACGTATAAGACGGGTAGTTTTAACACATTAGTACCCTTGTGTGATTAGGGTACGGATATACAAGAACTAGCACAAGTTGGTTTGCTAGGATTTCATCGGACACAAGGTGAGTTCACGGCCCCCTTTTAACTCTTTACTGTTTTGTAAACATCGGGGGAGAAACATACTTACTTGTTATGTTTGAAAACATGAATTACATTTGCTTCCAAGTTTGACATCATGAACATTTAGGTCTAACTCCTTGTGAGTTTCACTAATCCCCTTTTTCTAAGTTTTTGAAATGATTTGGGGTGGAAACATACTTGTAAAAGACTTTTGTGTATAAATGAATGGAACTAATGATCTGACCGTATGTATGTATTGAGGGAACAATAAAGCGCTTAAAGTCCTCGTAATAAATTAGTAACCATTAGCTATGGATTTAGCCCGGGATTATATGAATAGTACTATTGGGGGTGACGCCTCCGGTCATGGTTAGTCGCGCTAACCAGGGGTCAAAATGGCCGAATGACCGCATATTGTCTTACTCGCAGAAAGGCGAGAGTCGGTAACACATGTTGCCTGACCTGTAGCGTGCACTTCTTAACTTTTAGGTCTAAGTTATCCCTGTCGACATCTTTCACACAAACGTATGCGTTACAACCGAAAATTTTCAGTGTTTGAGACTTACCTCCTTGCCATGCCATTCTTCCTTTGGTATCTTGAACCCTAACGGTACTAAGGGTCCATGGTTAATCAAGTAGGTTGCAGTGTTAACTGCGGCAGCCCAGAACATCTTAGGAAGCCATGTGTTTGTAACGAACCAACTTTCCGAATTATTATATAATATGTTAATCATATTATAGGGTTGAAAATAAACGAATTGGAAGTTGTGGGTTTGTTTTAAGTGGTGGAATTACCTAGTTTTTTAAGGAGGAGCCAAAACTGAAAGTGCAGGGACTATATGTGTAAAATCTAAAAGCTCAACTTTTGTTTAGAGGGGATGGCACATACACACACTCATTTGTGTGTGTGTTTGTGTATGTGTGTGTCATGAATCACAAAGGAAAAAGGGGAGGAGGGCAAAGAAAAAGAAATTGGTGTTTTGCATGTGCAATCTGCTTGATTTGGAGTGTTCACCATCTTCTAGATTTCAAGTAAGTATCACTTACTTCCTTTGAACCTCCATGTTAAGTGTTCTTCTTGGTGGGTTTTGTTGAAATCAAGCACTGGGGCTGTTTAATTGATTATTAACTTGTTAAAAGTGATAATCTACCTTGATTAAAGGTTAATGATGGTAGACAACATCATGACAACATCTAATTTGATGATTTCAAAATTAGGGTTCTTGAGGTGAAATTGGGGGTTTTTGAAATTGAGGTTGTTTGAATGGTAATTGGGGGTTGCTGAGTGTTTGTGGTGTGATTAAACTCATATCCAAGTAATAACCCTCAATCAATTTGGTGATTAAAGAAATTGGGAGTTTGGGTGAAATTGGGTGGAACCCAAATGGGTCAAAATGGTGGAATGATTGTATAGGGAGGTTATGTCACACCCCAACGGACGGTGGAAACGTCGGAGCAGGACATGTAGACTGTTCATAAGCTCATGGTTTGCTAAAGTTGTAATAATTAAACAGTAAGGTTTCATTTCATACCTCAGGTAATCAATTACGTCATTTACAAAAATTTAAGAATACATGAATCTCCATATTAAAATTGAAGACTAGGTCCTTAACCCTAAGTGAAGTTGCTTGAATCTTAACTCAACATTTGTACCTGAAACATGTTTGAAATGAGAGGGTCAACTATAAATAGTTCGTGAGCATACATAGGTTTTGACACCACAAGTAAAGTTCAAATGTTTTGTGTACAATTCATTTGATGCATGGTTTAAAAAGCAATCATGGAGAATCTAAGTTAATCTAGATGCACAAATGAAACTTTGTAATTAAAGGGCATAACAACACATGTTATCCTAGTGTAGGGCATAACAACACATGTTATCCTGATATAAATGTAGGGCAAAACAACACATGTTATCCTAATGTAGGGCATAACAACACATGGAAGCCTGTAGTACTGTATTTGTGTTTGCACGTGTATCTCATGTATAGGTAGCCTTTACAATTAGGATTCAAGCATAAAGCACAAACAAACACATATGATCATATTGTAGAATTGTACGTGTGTGATTGAAAATAGTGTTTGAATGTAAACATGTTTCACTCCAAATGTGTAAATAAGAAAAAAAAAGTTATGTAAACTCCCTTGTATACGATGTGTGGACAACACGAGCAAGTATGAAGCACATGTGATTTTCAAATCACAAGTTAACCTAGTGTAAAGAGTATGATTTGAATTAATAATATGCACAAAGTCTAAGGATAGGTCTAATGTTCGCCGGGTGTTGTTATGTGTGAGTTTGTATAAAGGTTGTGTCATTTCATGAAAAAAATATAAATCGTCAAAAAGTTTGGTATAAACTTGTAAATTCAATGCGTTATATGAAACTATTATTGTATGGTTCATAAATAAATAAAATTCTTTTTATTTATCTAAAAATAATAATATTTGTAAAAATGAGTAATGTGATTTTAAAAATGAATAAGTCTATTTATTTATTAATGTGTCAAAATAATTATTTAACGCAATATGTCAAAATATAACGTAGTAAATTTATTCATTTATTTTTTGTTAAAGAAATAAAAGAAGAGAAATGTATATATATATATATATATATATATATATATATAAAGTTTTTATTTATAAACTCTAATATATATATAGATATATATAGGAAAAAAAATTGATTGAAAATGTATTTTTATATCAAACATCTTGTCAAATTGTTTATAACTAGGAAATTTAGTTTCTTTGTTTAATTATTAAAAATATATTTTTAATAATTAAAATGAAGTTTTAAACAATCTAATTTGTAAAAATATGTATTTTAGGTTAAAAATCGTAAACTTTTATTGTATTATACTTTTATTATTGTATAGTTTGTAAAAATAATTTTATTAACAAGTTTGGGTAGCTAAAACGGCTTTTAAAAAAAGAACCAGACCACCTGGTTCTAACCCTGGTGGTTTATGTGTGAGGCAGCCGAGTTACCAGTGGACCAGGGGGCTATGTCTGATTGAAACTCGATATGAAATGTTTCTTAACCCGTAGGTGTAAAGGGTCGGGTTCTGGGATTACGGTTCGCGTCAAAAAGGGACGGTTCTCTTGGGTTTCGAACCCACACCGACTGGTCCGATGGTGCAACGACTTAGCTAGTTGGATCAGAGGGTTTCACTGGTTTGATAAGAACATTAAATTACTAGTACGCTAACTGTTTTTGTTTTAGAAAAATCCCCCTATTTCGAATCCGTCTGAACCGAGTTCCAAATCGTTTTTAGGATTACGATCAATGCCCTCTGTCTTAGGAAATTGACAGAGGGCTTTCGATTGAAATGAAAATGTGAATCAAATGACACAAACGATACCCGAAATGGTTGAGTCTCGAGTGCTGTCAGCTAGAGGGGACGGAGGAGTTATTCTTGTTAGTCGATCGGTAGCCAGAGGCGTAGTGCGATGAAATTAGAGGTCGGGAGAGCTTATACGAGTCTGTGTTAAGGTATGTGAAAGAATTGATTTGATAAATTCCATCTTAAAGGCTGGGTTCGATCCGATTTCGTGGTTGACAGCCGCTAGCCTCAATCACGCGTGAATTCGAAAGTTTGAGGATGAATCGAGTCATGATTTAGGTCTGTATACGAGTGATATCAGAAATGGCATGATTTACGGGTGATAAACGTAATTAAATTCCTTGATTGGGCAATGATTTGAACGCGGTTTGACTCCAGGAGGTCAAACCATTCGAAATTTGAAACCATCCGCGTATTTGATCGAATTGGGCTTCATATGGATTAGAGTGAGGTCAATTATCACTTGCGTGCGTACGGAAAGTCCATAACAACAGGCTTTATTGATTTCTCATGTTGAATTTTGTTAATTTGGGCATGTTTGACTTTCAAAAGTCAAAGTATGTCAATTTGGAATGCAATTGATCAAAATTAGGGTTAATGGTTCAAAGTTAAAGGTGGGGGTTCAAATTGGAGTTCCAACTAATTCAAAACAAATCATTTGTAGATAATTGTATTTATGAAACTTTGAACACTATTTGTTTCCTTTTGATTCCTTTAATAAAAGTTCCATTTTTATGGAATTATAAATTGTAATAAAAATCAAATGTACATATTTACATTTATATTTGTAAATAAGTATGCGTATACATTTAAGAGATGTAAATCATGGTTTAAAACTCAAATGTTTTGTTTTGGTAATAACATAAATGTTTGCTTATATAAAAATATCTAAATATTGCTACATATTTTCTATATTATAAGGAAATAATATGTAAATGAAAGTTTGAAATTTTTTAGTTTATTCCCGTTATTAAATAACATGTTATATTGTGTTTGAACAAGTGCGAGGTTGGAATGAAGTGTCCTTATTGTATAAATTGAAAAGAAAATTTTAATAACATAAAATCTTGGATGTTACAGTATCCCCTAGTTGAGGTAATTTCGTCCCGAAATTGAATTAATGTAGGCTACTGAATTTGGAAAGAGATGTGTTTAGATTATTCACGAGTTTTGACTTTCGGTTTGACGAGTTAAATTGGTAAAAAGATTCAGGTTTGTTTCTCAAGATCAGGCACGAATGATGATAGTGGTTTTAGTTTTGAAATGAACTCAAGGAGAAAGTCTGTTGAATAATAATTTGGATTCTAAGGATGAAATGTATTACTTGGAATGGAATTGATGGGAACTAGATGATCAAGGTTTCTTTAAAATGTAATCTAATATGTTCAGGAATTATCAGTGGATAAAAAGCTTTCACAAACATTAGCCCCGTCAAACAACATAAAACTTTACGTGCCAAGAATAACGCTACTTCTGATTTTTTGACAGGACACTTACATATAGGAAGTACCAGCGGCGTATCCACCATGTCCTTATCATATCACATTAGTTTTGTTATTATGTACCACGATCGGTTTCATGTCATAACACACAACATATTTCACTATGACTTCCATGCGCTGATTTTTATAATTATGTGTGCACCCATAATTATCCAAATCGTCGCATGGTCCACATAGTTCATCCCATTGGCGTCCTGGGGGTAACACAAAAACACTTAACTCGTAACTATTTCTTTCACGTATGTGTTGCTAACAAATAACTATGTCCATAGATAGTAGAGCCAATCAGGTACTAAAGAGTAATAACGTGGCATAATTTAGGGTTCCATAGCTTCATCGTGTTTAAACAAGAATACGTCAAACCCCGAGTAGCTTTCATGGATAGGGTGAATAATCATGCCTTGTGTATAATGTGATTGATCAACTGCAACGATTGTAAACAATTTGGTTCCGTGTATAAGGTAAACACATAAGTTCCATGTATGATCTAGTGTCATGTATCAAACCAACAAGTTTCATGTATCATGTGATTAACCTAGTATCATGCATGTTGTAATAACTAAGTTTAATGTATCATGTGAGTGTTCATATCTAAGTTATTGGACCTTATGTGTAATGTAAACTATCGAATTTTACAGGTAGTCGAGTATTGTGGACAAGCGTGTTGTTTGGCGCTCACGTATAATGTGGTTGGTTGAAATTTAACTTTTAAATCTGGTTGAGGTTTATAAGGATGGCTAATGCCTACCCGAAATGATTCATCTCATTGTAGTGCCTAGTACATTCATACATTTCTGGAGAGATGTAATATCACGAAAAGGTTGTGTAAATATTCAGAGTAGTATGCTTACGAATAACTGATTTGTGCTATTTGTTTGCAAATAAACAAGTAGTTGTAGTTTCTTTTTGTTTGTAAATAAAATGGTGAAAAATATTTGAATAAGTAACTATATAGATACTTAAATGAAAACCCCCTTTTTTATCATTATTATTATAAAGAGAATATTTCAAAAGAAAAAAATGGCTAAATAATTTTGCCAAAGTTTAATAATAATTAGTTTAACGAGAAGAAGTCATAAGTAATTATTAGTTAAAATTAAAGATTTTATAAGACAAGTTGTGTTAAGTTTCCTTACAAAGTGGAACAGTTTATAGAAAATTTATATTTCAAATACTATTTATAAACTAAGGGTTTGATAAATGCTTTGTTTAGAGAAAATAACAATGTTGTTTAAATCTGATAGGAAAAAAATATTAGTTTACAAATAATGCTTAGGTGTGTGTACTAAATTATAATAAACAAAATGATGGTGTTTATATTGTACTCATTTGATATCATAACCAAGTGGATACTTTGACAAATCAAAGTAATTCAAGTTCTTTATATTTTCTAGAAGACATGCTTTAGCCTATAGGTGAACACTCACTTCGGGAATTCCCATGAAAGCAAACGGATCCTTCGGTTGATTTGGATTTATATGAAATGTTTTCCTAGACAGAAGACCCAAAGTACAGGCACTCACCCTTCCGGATTGCACGTGTTCTTTACTAATTTTCAGAACTCAAATAGGCTTTAGGCCTAAGAGTTCAAATTCGTCATAGGTGATGATGATGAAGGCGTAATTCTCAAGGTGTGTGTGAGAAGTTGTATAAAGGCTTACATATAAACAAGTGTGTAGTAAGACTTAGGATAGCATTTAATAGCCTCAAATGAGTAGTATGAAATCAAGCGGTGGTAAGGAAAGTATTATATAGGTAGCAATGTTTTTAGGAAAAAAAATATGAGTTAGCAAGTAGTGTATCATATAAACTATCATGTATTGTATTATGTGATGTAACACTTAGAATAACATGTAAGAAGATTACACATAGTAGTGAACATGTAACACGTAGCAATGTGGCAAAAATCATATAACATAGAGCATAGCATTTGATGGGTGTCCTAAGGTTATAGTCTAGGTCAAAAGTGTCTAATAACCTAATTCCCTATAACCAAGGCTATGATACCAATCTGTCACACCCCAACCGACGGCGAAAACGTCGGGGCGGGCATGTAGACTGTTCATAAGCTCATGGTTTGCTAAAGTTGTAATAATTAAACAGCAAGGTTTCATTTCATAACTCAGGTAATCAATTGCGTCATTTACAAAAATTTAAGAATACATGAATCTCCATATTAAAATTTAAGACTAGGTCCTCAACCCTAAGTGAAGTTGCTTGAATCTTAACTCAACATTTGTACCTAAAACATGTTTGAAATGAGAGGGTCAACTATAAATAGTTGGTGAGCAAACATAGGTTTTGACACCACAAGTAAAGTTCAAATTTTTTGTATACAATTCATATGATGCATGGTTTATAAAGCATTTATGGAGAATCTAAGTTAAGCTAGATGCACAAATGAAACTTTGTAATTGAAGGGCATAACAACACATGTTATCCTAGTGTAAGGCATAACAACACATGTTATCCTGATGTAAATATAGGGCATAACAACACATGTTATCCTAATGTAGGGCATAACAACACATGGAAGCCTGTAGTACTGTATTTGTGTTTGCACGTGTATCTCATGTATAGGTAGCCTTTACAATTAGGATTCAAGCATAAAGCACAAACAAACACATATGATCATATTGTAGAATTTTACGTGTGTGATTGAAAATAGTGTTTGAATGTAAACATGTTTCACTCCAAATGTGTAAATAAGAAAAAAAAAGTTATGTAAACTCCCTTGTATACGATGTGTGGACAACACGAGCAAGTATGAAGCACATGTGATTTTCAAATCACAAGTTAACCTAGTGTAAAGAGTATGATTTGAATTAATAATATGCACAAAGTCTAAGGATAGGTCTAATGTTCGCCGGATGTTGTTATGTGTGAGTTTGTATAAAGGTTGTGTCATTTCATGGAAAAAATATAAATCGTCAAAAAGTTTGGTATAAACTTGTAAATTCAATGCGTTATATGAAACTATTATTGTAGGGTTCATAAATAAATAAAATTCTTTTTATTTATCTAAAAATAATAATATTTGTAAAAATGAGTAATGTGATTTTAAAAATGAATAAGTCTATTTATTTATTAATGTGTCAAAATAATTATTTAGCGCAATATGTCAAAATATAACGTAGTAAATTTATTCATTTATTTTTTGTTAAAGAAATAAAAGAAGAGAAATGTATATATATATATATATATATAAAGTTTTTATTTATAAACTCTAATATATATATATATAGATATATATAGGAAATTTTTTTTATTGAAAATGTATTTTTATATCAAACATCTTGTCAAATTGTTTATAACTAGGAAATTTAGTTTCTTTGTTTAATTATTAAAATATATTTTTAATAATTAAAATGAAGTTTTAAACAATCTAATTTGTAAAAATAGGTATTTTAGGTTAAAAATCGTAAACTTTTATTGTATTATACTTTTATTATTGTATAGTTTGTAAAAATAATTTTATTAACAAGTGTGAGGCAGCCGAGTTACCAGTGGACCAGGGGGCTATGTCTGATTGAAACTCGATATGAAATGTTTCTTAACCCGTAGGTGTAAAGGGTAGGGTTCTGGGATTACGGTTCGCGTAAAAAGGGACGGTTCTCGTGGGTTTCGAACCCACACCGTCTGGTCCGATGGTGCAACGACTTAGCTAGTTGGATCAGAGGGTTTCGCTGGTTTGATAAGAACATTAAATTACTAGTACGCTAACTGTTTTTGTTTTAGAAAAATCCCCCTATTTCGAATCCGTCTGAACCGAGTTCCAAATCGTTTTTAGGATTACGATCAATGCCCTCTTTCTTAGGAAATTGACAGAGGGCTTTCGATTGAAATGAAAATGCGAATCAAATGACACAAACCATACCCGAAATGGTTGAGTCTCGAGTGCTGTCGGCTAAAGGGGACGGAGGAGTTATTCTTGTTAGTCGATCGGTAGCCAGAGGCGTAGTGCGATGGAATTAGAGGTCGGGAGAGCTTATACGAGTCTGTGTTAAGGTGTGTGAAAGAATTGATTTGATTAATTCCATCTTAAAGGCTCGGTTCGATCCGATTTCGTGGTTGACAGCCGCTAGCCTCAAGCACACGTGAATTCGAAAGCTTGAGGATGAATCGAGTCATGATTCGGGTCTGTATACGAGTGATATCAGAAATGGCATGATTTACGGGTGATTAATGTAATTAAATTACTTGATTTGGCAATGCTTTGAACGTGGTTTGACTCCAGGAGGTCAAACCATTCGAAATTTGAAATCATCCGCGTATTTGATCGAATTGGGCTTTCATATGGATTAGAATGAGGTCGATTATCACTTGCGTGCGTAGGGAAAGTCCATAACAACAGGCTTTTTTGATTTCTCATATTGAATTTTGTTAATTTGGGTCTGTTTTACTTTCCAAAGTAAAAGTATGTCAATTTGGAATGCAATTGGTTAAAATTAGGGTTAATGGTTCAAAGTCAAAGGTGGGGGTTCAAATTAGAGTTCAACTAGTTCAAAACAAATCATTTATAGATAATTGTATTTATGAAACCTTTTATTTCCTTTTGATTCCTTTAATAAAAGTTCCATTTTTATGGAATTATAAATTGTAATAAAAATCAAATGTACATATTTATATTTATATTTGTAAATAAGTATGTGTATACATTTAAGAGATGTAAATCATGGTTTAAAACTCACATGTTTTGTTTTGGTAATAACATAAATGTTTGCTTATATAAAAATATTTAAATATTGCTACATGTTTTCTATATAATAAGGAAATAATATGTAAATGAAAGTTTGAAATTTTTGAGTTTATTCCCGTTATTAAATAACGTGCTATATTGTGTTTGAACAAGTGCGAGGTTGGAATGAAGTGTCCTTATTGTATAAATTGAAAAGAAAATTTTAATAACAGAAAACTTGGATGTTACATGTTAAAACTTGTTTGAGGTGTAAGTAATCAAGTTTAGAATGTGTGTAATCCATAAGCTCTAGGGTGTGTGTTAGACCTTAACTGGAAATGGTGAATTGGTGGATTAGAAGTTTGACTATAATGGGTCAAACGAGTCATTTGGATTAAAAGGTGACATTTGGGGTTTGGGGGTTTAATTAAGGTCATGTTAATCAAACTAAGTTAGGTTCTTGATTTTTAGATCATAAAGGTGTGTTGGGTGTTAACCGGTGATCATTGGATTGCTAATTGTAAATGGGTTGTATAGGTGATCAAGTAGTAAGGAAATTAGCTTGTTGGAGCAAGCAGGATCATATTTAGCAAAAGGTAAGTGTCTTTACACATACTTAGTATGATAAGAGTGTGTGTGTGTGTTGTGATTGCATATATATGTTAGTAATATCATTGTATGCTTAATTGATGTTTGGTGTTGGCTTGGATGACTTATACTTGGTGTTTAGTATTAAAGCATAAAAACTGATACTTAATGCTTGGTATTTAAGGTTTGGTGTTCAACATGAATGTTAGATGTTGATATGATGTGGTTTATTGGTGTATTCGACTTATGTGGTAAATAGTCAAACTATAATGTGATATGTGGTGTATTGATGTATTTGACTTAGGTGGTCAAGAGTCAAACAATAATGTGGTATGTGATGTATTGGTTTATTTGACTTGGATGGTGAAGAGTCAAACTGTACGGTGGCATGTGGTGTATGGTGTATTTGACTTGTGTGGTAAGGTGTCAAACTAAAATTGTGTAATGTGGTGTATTGGTGTATTTGACTTATGTGGTCAAGAGTCAAACTAGAAAATGGTATGTGAATTATTGGTATTAAAAATTGGTGTTTGAAGTCATGAGCCTCACAATGGTGATTGAGGCCTAGAACTTCACATGTTGGTGATTGAGATCTTGGAATCTCATATTTGGTGTTTAAAGTCATGAGCCTCACAGTAGTGTATTGAGGCCTAGAACTATAGATTTGGTGATTAAAGTCATGAGCCTCACAACGACGTATTGAGGCCTAGAACTTCATATTTGGTGGTGGAAGTCACGTGTCTCACAATGGTTGACTGAGACCTAGTACCTCATAGTTGGTGTTGGAGTCAAGAGCCTCACATCTGTGTCTTGAGGCGTAGAACTTGGTTTGCTTGTTTTGGAATGAAAATCAAATGCCATGATTAATTGTTGTTTGTAATACTTAGTGTTCTTGAGTGTGGTTCTAAGTATTTGGAGGGTATTAGTATCATAATATAGTCCAAATAAGGCCTACATGTCTGGAGGAACAAGTTGGAAGTGAACCAAACGAGTTAACGGGTCAAAAAACGAAGTTTTGGGCATGTTTGACCTGCATTGGGCGCATCATACGCTCGGAGCATATGATACGCCCAAATGTTTCTGGTAGACGCTGAATTTTTGGGTTTTTATGAGGTTTTGGCTAATCTTTTATGTACGGACTTGTGGGAGGTCCCTAAGGTTACTTACTGTCACACCCCAACCGACGGCGGAAACGTCGGGGTGGGACATGTAGAATGTTCATAAGCATAAGGTTGACTAGATTCCAATATTTTAATCATCAAATTTAACTTCAAATAATTCAACACAACCAAATTCAAACAAGTACATAAACGAAATACATAATAGACTTTATTTAAATTTAACTAAGTCCAAAGCCTATGTGTAGCATGCCTTGATCAAACTCATGTGATAGCACCTGAAACATGAATAAAATAAGGTCAACTAAAAAGTTGGTGAGCATACACAAGTTTGTACATAGATAGCATATAGATTGTGAATAAACAAATCCTTACATAACATGATAAAATAAGGCATTTATGGAGAGTAGCCATTGTGCAACCAAAGTCCAATCAAACATTTGTAACTAGCATGCAAATTGTGTCGTCAGTAACAATCACCCCAATCTGGGTGGGTTTGTCAGACTCAATAGATCTATCATTGTTTACCGTCGGCTTGAATAGTTAATGATTGCACATAAATTGCACACAAAATTTAGCACAACTAGCACTCAGGCATAAAGCTCAAATTGCACACATGAATGTAACGAGGATTTGTATTTGTGTAGTTTGTGTAAATGTAAGCAATAGTTTGTATATTGTTCATGTTCCACCCCAAAAAGTGTAAAAGAGTAAAAGAGACTATGTAATACTCACTTGATTCAAAGGCGTAGCTAACACAAGAGACTCGATAGTAACGAGATCCTTGTAATGCACAACGTTAACCTAGAGTGTAATATGTATTGAATTAATAGTGTGCATAATAGTCTATGTCTAAGTCTAGGGTTAATTTGGATGTGTGTTTTGGGAATTGAAGTTGTAGGTGTTAGTGGTTTGTACTTGAATGATGTTGTATAAAGTTAAGGTTTGAGTTTGGAATAACTAAATAACTAAAAATTATTATTCATTCATTTAGTTATGAAAAATAATGTTTAAATATAAATTATATAGATAATTGTTGCTTTGTTTATTTATTTATAAAAATATGTACTTAGTCATTTAGTGATAAAGATGTACCGAGCGTTTTATATTAAATATAGATTTACTAAATAACTTTTGTTAATCTATTTTTATAAATATGTGTAAATATAATTTTGTAGATTTAAATGTATAACTTCTATTTATTTTAGAAACAGGCATTTGATCTTTTTAAATAAGGTTAATATAAATCTTTATAAAATCAATTATTTTTATTTGAAAATTCATTTGGAGTGCTTATTGATTTTAAAATATAAATTTTAGTATTCTGCCAAGATTTTCTCACACACACGACCGTGCTTGGGACAAGGCACGATCATGCTAGGACCACGGGTGCGATCGTGCTAGTCAGGGCGCGACCGTGTTGATCAAACATGAAACATAACTAAGCTGCTCACTAGGCACGACCGTGTCTTAGCCAGGCACAACCGTGTCTAGGGTTCTGAGGCACGACCAAGTCTAGCCAAGAGGCACGACCGGGTCTGAGTGTGTGAGGCACGACCGCGCTGGGATTGGCACGACCGTATCTCCATGAGGCACGATCGCGCTAGGAGATTAGCGCGACCGTGTCTGTTCCAAAACAGAAACGAATTGCTTAAATCTTATGATGTAAATGATGAAAATCATTGGGCTTTCATCCATTAGGTGATTACTAGTTTATTGGTATAGGTTAATTGCATTTAAAACATGTCCAAAGTAGGATTCGATTAAATCATTTTAGAATGAGCCCTAGATTCGGGTTCGTGTTAAATTAGCTATTGTAAGCCCAAATTAGGTTGGGGCTTTTGATCTATAGACTAAAACGAAGGTGTAGGAGGTTTCAATTACCAGGATAGATGACGGATTGATAGTGTTCGACTGTGATGTGTTCCGGCTTGAATTCAGGCGACTCCGACTTCGTCTCCGGACAAAATGGAATACGCAAGAGCATGACAGAGGTTCGTACGAGGTGTGGGAGTAATTTGTTTGCGAAGAAACAATTCCAAATGATCGGATTCGAGTGGTATGATACTGATGTCGGCGGCTTTGAAATGAATACCCATAATGGAGTTTAATTCGAGATAATGCGGGTGTTTAAGACCTCAATAATGGTCGTTAATAGTTTAGACATGTAGAACGATTACGGAATTCAAACGATTCTGCGTTTAAAACTGCATTTACGTTTCAACTGACGCGAGGCGCGACCGTGTGTATACGAGGCGCAACCGTGCCAAGGCACCAGGCGCGACCGTTCCAAAGTAAGGCGCGCGACCTTGCCTAAGCACTTGACGCGACCGTGCCAGAATGAGGCGCGACCGTGCCTATTATGGTTTCTGGTTATTTACAAAATCAGCGCTTGCAACTTCAGCTTTGACAGAATTAGCTTGGTTAGGATTTAATAGAATACCTAACGAGATTACTAACTGAGTTAACTCTAGGAGGTGTTACCACGTGATTATGATATCTAAAACTTTGAATTAAAATACGTCCAGCTAACAATTAATGAGGCATAGGCTTGAACAAGTATAGGATTTAATGTAGTGTGGTTATTTTATTAAGTAAAATAAATTAAAATAGGGTCGAAAAATCAGAGGTGTTACAGTCTCCCCATGTTAAGGGAATTTCGTCCCGAAATTTAACTAATGGGGGCTATTAAATCTGGCAAGAGGTGAGAGTTTTGGATTCTCGGTGAGTTTTGACTGTTAGATCTTGGGAAGTGTAACCGTTGACATAGCTTAGGCCTGATACTCAAGGTCGGATATGAATAATGATAATGAATTTAGTTTTGAAATGAACTTAAGGAGGAGATCGTCAAATAATAATTTGGATTCTAAAGGTGGAATGCGTTACTTGGGATGAATTTGATGGGTTCTTGATAATTAGGGTTTGTGTAAGATGTAGTCTAATATACTTAAATTTGGCAGCGGGTAAAATATTTCACAAACATTAGTTTTGATCAAAACTTCACATGACATCAGCAACGCTACTTCTGATAATATTATAGGACACTTATATATAGGAAGTACCATCGGCGTATCCACCACGCCCTTGTCATATCACATTACTTTCGTTGTTACATATCATGATAAGTTTTAGGTCACAACACAAGGCAAAATTTCACTATGTTTTCCATGCGCTGATTTTCATAATTCCGTGTGCACCCGTAATTACTCAAATCATCGCATGGTCCGTGTAGATCTTTCCGTTGTGTACGGGTCAAGGGGGGCATAACTTTCACTCCATTCATGTCCATTTTTTTCACATAAAAGTCGCTAGCAAGTAACTATGTCCTTAATCAGGTTAGTTCGCAACTAAAGAGTAGTATAACTTAAAGTTTCTTAGTTTGCTCGTGTTTGAACAAGAATACGTCAAACCCCGAGTCATTTCAATGTATTATGGTCTTCAACTTTGGTGAACAAAAGTGCATGACCATGTCTTGCGTATAATGAAATCAATCAATTGCAATAATTGTAAGCAAATTTTGTTTCATGTATAAAGTAAACACACAAGTCTCATGTATGATCTAGTGTCACGTAGCTCGAAATCAAATAGGTCTCATGTGTAGCGTGAACAATTTAGCGTCATGTATTTTGTAAATCATTAAGCTCCCATGTGGAATGTAAACAACATAGTATCATGTATATTGTAGAAAATGAAGTTCATGTATGGTGTCGACAACTTAGTGTCATGTATTTTGTAAATCAATAAGCTCTCATGTGGAATGTAAACAATATAGTATCATGTGTATTGTAGGAAATGAAGTTCATGTATGGTGTTGGAAACTTAGCATCATGTATTTTGTAAATAAATATCTTTCATGTGTAATATAAACAATTTAGTATCATGTATATTGTATAATGTGCATAATTTAGTATAATGTACCTTGTAACCAAATGGGTTTCATGTTTAAGGTGGTCAATCAAGAATTATGTCCCAATCAAACAATTGTTATGCATCATGTATATTGCAAACAACTAAGTTTCGTGTATTATGTGCTCAATCCAGTAGCATGTGTATTGCAAATAAACATGTTCCGTGTGTTATGTGATCAATCCAGTAAATTGTGATTTGTAGACAAAATTGTTTCATGTATTATGTAATTTGTGTAGCATTGGATATATTGAGAATAATTGAGTTTCATGTACCATGTGGTTGCGTTGGGTTTATTGTGAATGTGCATACGTGAGTTATTGAACTTCGTGTGTGATGTATACTAACGGGTTTTGTATGTGATCGAGTGTTGCGGACAAGCGTGTTGTTTGGCGTTCCTATATAATGTGGTAGTTAGGTTCTAGCTCTTAAATCTCATTGAGGTTGATGGGGAGGGTTAACGTCTACGCGGTATGGATCGTCTCTTGAAGTGACAAGCGAAATGTAGCGAGGAGGTTCTGAAAACATTATGGGAGATATGTTTACAAATACTGATCTTTGTTTGAAAATAGAAAGTGGTAAATTGTTCTTGGTTGTAGATATATAAATTAGTGAAACCATTGAGTCACATAATTTAAATAAATAGACGATTTATAGGAAAAATCTTTTAATTTAAATTTTCATCTATTTATAAGAGAATATTTTTAAGCGGAATTATTGGCTAAACAAGTAGTCGTATACTAATTTAGCCAGGGTTTAGAAATATTTACTTTAATGAGGAAAATCATAATTATTTATCAATTCGAAATAATATTTTTATAAAATAGATTGTATTAATTTCCGTATCAGGTAAAAGTTTTATGGAAAATTTATGTTTTTGATACTATCTAAAAGTTTGATAAACAATTTGTTTGAACAAGATAACGTGGTTTGTTTAAATCAAACAATAGGATGATTTGTTTATGAAGGAGATTGCTGGTAGTGTACTAAATTGTGGTGAATGAGAAAGGTGATACCTGGAGAATTTTGATGAAAATATGATGGGTGTAATTCACACTCAACGTATTGAATTAATGAATAATAACTTTAGGGTTGGAAAATATAAAATTTAGTAAATGCTGAAATGTAAAACATTATTCAAAACATAGGGAAAATGGTTCTCAAATCGAAAATTTAAAGACAATAATTAGAAATTTCTCCTAACGTCTCTGGTAGCTTTCCACTAGGACGAAGATAATCACCAAGATGAGCACCGCTATGGTCACTCGGGTAGCCGACCTGCTTCAACTCTAGCTGTCTCCGTGTGATGCTCCAGTATTTATTTTCGAGGATGGAGATTAACTCCTTTTGGTACCCTAATTGGTTTGCTAGGCTATCCATTCTTTGTTCTTGTAAGTCGTGCATTACCCCCTGCTCTATCCTTTGCCTCTCAAATTCTGAGGTTCTTACATATTGGTGAAAGTCATTGGTTGGAATTCCCATAACACCAGTGGGTGCCATGGTATGCCTTACCCAAGGGTTGGTAACGTACGGGTCGGGCATTAGATATGGGTCTCTTAGTGGGGGTGGTAATTGATTGTGGAGATGGAGTGTCTGATACGAGTTCATGGGTGTGGGTGATCCAGATGTTCGAAGTCTTGGGTCGGTGTTCCTAATCCAATATGCCCTTACATCAAACATTGGTCTAGCAGCTGGGGGTGTTGGTGACCGATACTCGGGTGATCTGATGTCTTCATCTCAATCAGACTCTGCTCCGGGATGGTATACCGGGGAGGAAGGAGAGTAGGATCCATGCCTAGCAGGAAAACAATGGAAAGGTTGTAGGCGATAATAAAGTACTGAGTGTCAAATATAGGAGTTCTCATAGGTTTAGAGTTTGACTAGTCATAACGCCGAGTCTTCACAATAGTATTTTAGGAGTACACTTGACTTATAAGTAGTGTATCCCTGAGGAGAATTCCCATGAAATAGGGGTGGGTCACTAGGACACACTTAAGTACCTTGTCTTTCCTTGGCCAGAATTCCTCATGGGCCTACATACTCTTCCAGCCATCATGTACTAATAACACTATTGTTAGACTCATAGTTATGATGAGAATTGTTGTGGACTGGGCTTTGAGGCCGGAAAGTGAGGTTTATTTTATTGCAGCAGGCTTATTCTTCTTGGAGGGTAAGTGGATTCTTAGATTATTATTAATGGGTATTAGGCCCAATTAGGCCCAATAGTCAAGATTTTGATCACAAGAGATGGTGACATTATGTGTGTGAGATTAAGGATGTATGAAGAATTAAGTGTGTATTAGTGTGTGTTGAAACTTAGGATAGCAGTTAAATGAATCAAATAGGTAGCATGTAGATAATAATGAACATAAGCACGAAAGTTAGTGAGTAGTGTGACACATAGACTATTAAGTATTGTATCATGTAGTGTAATTACTTAGCATAATATGTAAAATATTCATATAAGGAGTAATCATGTAACATGTAATAGCATGGCATAGTATGAGTGTCCTAAGGTTATAGTCTAGGTCAAGAGTGTCTAATAACCTAATTCCCTATAACCAAGGCTCTGATATCAATCTGTCACACCCCAACCGACTGCGGAAACGTCGGGGCGGGATATGTAGACTGTTCATGAGCACAAGGTTGACTAGATTCCAATATTTTAATCATCAAATTTAACTTCAAATAATTCAACACAACCAAATTCAAACAAGTACATAAACGAAATACATAATAGTCTTTATTTAAATTTAACTAAGTCCAAAGCCTATGTGTAGCATGCCTTAATCAAACTCATGTGATAGCACCTGAAACATGAATAAAATAAGGTCAACTAAAAAGTTGGTGAGCATACGCAGGTTTGTTGATAGATAGCGTATAGATTGTGAATAAACAAATCCTTACATAACATGATAAAATAAGGCATTTATGGAGAGTAGCCATTGTGTAACCAAAGTACAATCAAACATTTGTAACTAGCATGCAAATTGTGTCGTCAGTAACAATCACCCCAATCTGGGTGGGTTTGTCAGACTCAATAGATCAATCATTGTTTACCGTCGGCTTGAATA
Source organism: Smallanthus sonchifolius (assembly GCA_023525975.1). Taxonomy (NCBI): domain Eukaryota; kingdom Viridiplantae; phylum Streptophyta; class Magnoliopsida; order Asterales; family Asteraceae; genus Smallanthus; species Smallanthus sonchifolius. Next base: position 36,617,982 of record CM042045.1, read on the forward strand.
GTTAATGATTGCACATAAATTGCACACAAAATTTAGCACAACTAGCACTCAGGCATAAAGCTCAAATTGCACACATGAATGTAACGAGGATTTGTATTTGTGTAGTTTGTGTAAATGTAAGCAATAGTTTGTATATTGTTCATGTTCCACCCCAAAAAGTGTAAAAGAGTAAAAGAGGTTATGTAATACTCACTTGATTCAAAGGCGTAGCTAACACAAGAGACTATATAGTAACGAGGTCCTTGTAATGCACAACGTTAACCTAGAGTGTAATATGTATTGAATTAATAGTGTGCATAATAGTCTATGTCTAAGTCTAAGGTTAAATTGGATGTGTGTTTTGGGAATTGAAGTTGTAGGTGTTAGTGGTTTGTACTTGAATGGTGTTGTATAAAATTAAGGTTTGAGTTTGGAATAACTAAATAACTAAAAATTATTATTCATTCATTTAGTTATGAAAAATAATGTTTAAATATAAATTATATAGATAATTGTTGCTTTGTTTATTTATTTATAAAAATATGTACTTTGTCATTTAGTGATAAAGATGTACCGAGCGTTTTATATTAAATATAGATTTACTAAATAACTTTTGTTAATCTATTTTTATAAATATGTGTAAATATAATTTTGTAGATTTAAATGTATAACTTCTATTTATTTTAGAAATAGGCATTTGATCTTTTTAAATAAGGTTAATATAAATCTTTATAAAATCAATTATTTTTATTTGAAAATTCATTTGGAGTGCTTATTGAATTTAAAATATAAATTTTAGTATTCTGCCAAGATTTTCTCACACACACGACCGTGCTTGGGACAAGGCACGATCGTGCTACGACCACGGGCGCGACCGTGCTAGCCAGGGAGAGACCATGTTGATCAAATAGGAAACATAACTAAGCTGCTCACTAGGCACGACCGTGTCTTAGCTAGGCACGACCGTGTCTAGGGTTCTGAGGCACGACCAAGTCTAGCCAAGAGGCACGACCGGGTCTGAGTGTGTGAGGCACGACCGCGCTGGGATTGGCACGACCGTATCTCCATGAGGCACGATCGCGCTAGGAGATTAGCGCGACCGTGTCTGTTCCAAAACAGAAATGAATTGCTTAAATCTTATGATGTTAATGTTGGAAATCATAGGGCTTTCATCCATTAGGTGATTATTTGTTTATTGGTATAGGTTAATTTCATTTTAGAATGAGCCCTAGATTCGGGTTCGTGTTAAATTAGCTATTGTAAGCCCAAATTAGGTTGGGGCTTTTGATCTATAGACTAAAACGAAGGTGTAGGAGGTTTCAATTACCAGGATAGATGACGGATTGATAGTGCTCGACTGTGATGTGTTCCGGCTTGAATTCCAGCGACTCCGACTTCGTCTCCGGACAAAATAGAATACGCGAGAGCTTGACAGAGGTTCGTACGAGGTGTGGGAGTAGTTTGTTTGCGCAGAAACAATTCCAAATGATCGGATTCGAGTGGTAAATGAGGTCGGCGGTTTTGAAATGAATACCCATAATGGAGTTTAATTCGAGACAATGCGGTGTTTAAGACCTCAATAATGGTCGTTAATAGTTTAGACGTGTAGAACGGTTACGGAATTCAAACGATTCTGCGTTTAAAAATGCATTTACGTTTCAACTGATGCGAGGCGCGACCGTGCCAAGGCACCGGGCGCGACCGTTTCAAAGCAAGGCGCGCGACCGTGCCTAAGCACTTGACGCGACCGTGCCAGAATGTGGCGCGACCGTGCCTATTAGGGTTTCTGGTTATTCACAAAATCAGCCCTTGCAACTTCAGCTTTTACAGAATTAGCTTGGTTAGGATTTAACAGAATACCTAACGGGATTACTAATTGAGTTAACTCTAGGAGATGTTACCAAGTGATTATGAGTTCTAAAACTTTGAATTAAAATACGTTCAGCTAACAATTAATGAGGCATAGGTTTGAACAAGTATAAGATTTAATGTAGTGTTGTTATTTTATTAAGTAAAATACATTAAAATAGGGTCAAAAAATCAGAGATGTTACACTTATCATTACTAATCATGTTTAATTTGGTGTTTTGGGTATGTAAAGCTCCGGTTTAAGGTCGGGTCATGCATTTCCGGATTTGGATTCTCATGTTCGTTCTTTTGACGTTATCGTTATGTAGAACTTACATTTTGTGAAATGTAGTGAACGTAATGATGTTTTAACTTAATGTTTTGGTTGAAACTTGAACTTGCTCTTGAAATTATAAATCGGGACTGCTTCATCCTATGTTTTAAAAGTTTAAATTGGTTTGAAATTCCGGGTGTTACAGTGTTTAACCTCATGCTCCTAGCCCTTTCATTTAACGTTATGTTCATTCTTTCTACGACTCCATTATGCTGAGAAGTTTTCGGAACTATCTTTATCATTTTTATTATGTGTTTAACACAATAATCTATGAACTCTTTGTTGATGTAACCTCCATTATCATACTTCAAACATTTCACTTTCAAATTAGTTTCAAGTTCAACAGCGGTTTTCCATTTCTTAAGAGTAACGAAAACACCAGTTTATTTTTTAGAAAAAAAAAACCAAACCTTTAGTGTTGAATCATCTATGAAGGTGACATAGCAGTTAGCTCCTCCCAGTGATGAAACTGGTGTCGTTCCATAAACGTCAGTATGGACAAGCTCTAGCTTCTAAGCTTTAAGTATCTTCTCGGTCTTCATAAATGGGACTCTTTTCTTCTTATCGGGAACACATTGCTCGCAAAACCCCCTTTTTAACTTTCTTCACGTTAGAGAATTTACCTTCTGGCAGCTAACATCTTCATGCCTTGCTCGCACATGTGTCCAAGTCATTGGTGCCACAAACTTGATGAACTTGGACTGCTTACCACTGCATTGACACTATCTGGTGGGATTTCCACCGTGTAATGGGTTCCCCTTTTCTTACCTTTTGCAACCACAAGAATTCCTTTCACAACTCTCCACTGTCCTCCACCGAACATAACGCCATAGCCTTCGATATCTAACTACGCGACAGAGATCAATTTCCTCCTTAGATTTGGGATAACCCTGGCATCTTTCAATGTCCAAGTTGTTCCCACGGAAGTCTTCAATTTAATATCTCCCATACCTGTAATATCAAGAGTCTGATCATCAGCTAAACAAACTTTACTAGAGTTACAAGTTTTCAGATTCTTCATCATCTTTGGACAAGAGATAGCATGGAATGATGCCCCCGAGTCCATGATCCAAGACTCGAGAGAATTCTCAACAAAGCTGACCAGGGTATCTGAATCGTTTTCAGAAACGTTAACCTCTTTCTCTTTAGCAATTGGTGGTTTAGGACACTGGTTTCTAAAGTGTCATGTTTCTTTGAAGTTCCAACATGAAATATCCTTCCTGTTCTTTGATTGCCCTCTTTTCCTGGACTTCGATCTGCCCCGGTTGTTTCCTCTTTCAAACCTCCTCCCCTAGCCTTCAGTGTGTAACAAGGAACTAGATGGTTCTCCAACACTCCTCCTCCTTATGTCGTCACCTAGGATTAGATCTCTAATCCCTTCAAAGGTAAGCTTAGCGGTTCCAGATGAATTGCTGACTGTTGTGACTATACCTGACCAACTCTCAGACAAAGAAGACAATAATAGCAATGCTTGTATCTCATCATCAAACTTTATATCCATAGAGATTAGTCGTGATGAAATAGTATTAAACTCATTGATGTGGGTAGTAACTGACATACCCTCCTTCATATTAGTGTTCAGCAACTAGCGTATAAGAAATACCTTATTTAATGCAGACTATTTCTCGTACATATTGGCCAAGGCCTTTAGAACTCCAAAGGTAGTCGTCTCATTGATGATGTTGTAAGCCAGGCTTTTTATCAACAACAGCCTGATTATACCTAAAGCATGTTGATCCAACATGTTCCAATCTGCATCTAACATCTTCTCAGGTCTCTGTCCCAATAATGTTAAGTGTAGACTCCTCTTATAGAGGTAGTCCTCGATTTGCATCTTCCAAAACCCGAAGTCATGGCCATCGAACTTATCAATCTTCACCTTCCCTTCTTCTACCATAATAACCGGTAAACCAGAAGCGAGAGAGCCAAGCTCTCATACCACTTGTTAGGTAGTAATAGGCTTAGAGGAGTAGAAAATAGAACGATTCTGAAAACAAAACCCAAACACAACAGCACACAAAAGAAGTTAGCTTCTGATCCGGCGGCGGCAACAGGCCTAGCGTCGGTGGCTGGGCTTTGGTTGGCGGCATACAGTAGCAAAAGCAGGTGTCGGTTTCCGTGTTGGGTCGGCTACTGATCAGCTGGTGGTTTGGTCACAAACAAGCACACACACAAATACAATAGAATAAACTAAATGACACGGGTGTTTAACGTGGTTCGGTCAATGCGACCTATATCTACGGGCTACAACTAGAGGATTATTATTATTATTGAGAGGTGATGAATAAATTACATGTACAAGAGGTTATAATAATAGAATTAGAGTTAAATCCTTGAGACCTTTCCTGATAAATAAAAAAATGTTGAAGGTTAAGATTTAGGCTAAATGGCAACCTGCTATAATTAACCACAAGGGGCGCACCAAGGGGGTAGGGCCGGCTGCCTCCCCCTGCGCAAATCTCCACACCCAACAAACGATTCATAAAAATTTACAGTTCAAGGTAGGTAAATTACTTTAATGATAACTGAATAGAACCGTATCCAAGGGTATGTAACATTAAACATTACCTCAAAACAAACCTTATAAGCACACAATACACCATTTGCCTCATTCAACAAGCATGAACCAAACCGAAATGCTTATAATGAAAATAATCTAAAATCTCCATATCACTAATGAAGTGAATAACACTTTCAGACATGAATCAAATTCGTCTGGGAGAGCTAAATAATGTAATGGTAACTGTCACATGATTAATACTGATTCCAAGTACAGAGATACAGCAAAACACAAACAATTTATGTCTATTTTTAAAAAAAAATTAGGTTAAAATGTGTAAAAACAAAAGATATAAAGGTTACCTGGTCTGGAGATGCTAGCATGTGTAAACAAGGAAAAATCAGAGGGTTTAAGAAGCAATTTGGGGGAGGGGAAACGAAACGAAATGAGTTTGGGGTTGGGGTAAGTAAAGGAAGAGAGTGTGGATTTGAAAAGCTTGGAGGCCATAACAGGAGAGAAGGCGTTGGAGAGGAGGAGACCATGGAGAGGCTTCTGGTGCCTAAGAAGCATGTCGTCTCGTCACTCTAATTTAGCAGGAGTGCAAGTAGCGTTCATTGCAGCGAGGTTTGAATGGCGGAAAAGGGGTTTAGGAGGGTTTTTGGGAGGGAGAGCCGCTCAAGTGGAGCACAACACAGATAATACTTGTGTAGCCTCCTTCGGTTTCTTGTTAAATAAACAATCTTGTCTTGTGAAATCATGTTAACTAGATTTTTTCCTCCTGATATGTGACGGGAGTTTGATAATTATCGGTTCGGTTTGTCAATGAGGATAAAACCTACGTCGAAACACAGGCTCGCAATAACGTACGATACAAAAAAAACTCGGACCCCTGACAAAAAGAAAAAAAGTTAACGAACGAAATCGCTGCAGATAAACGAAACTATTATAAAAATAAAACGGGTTAAAAGCGTGAATAAAAAAAAAGCTCTCAAACTTTACTAAAAAAATAAACACATTAAACCTAACTTTACTAAAAAATAAACCAATTAAACTTTTGCTACAATTTTATAAAAAACCAAAGTTGAGGCAAAATAAAAAATAAACTAAAGTTTACTTCATTTATATTTTGTTGCAAATGTACGAAATTTTTTTTTTTTTTTTTTTGAGAAAAAAGAAAAAAAACAAAACTTTTTGTGGCCAATGTATAAAAAAAAGTTTTGTGAAAAAAGGTAAAAAGATTAAACGCGGTGGAAGTTAGGTAGTTATCGGTTCGGCTTGTCCATGGGGATAAAACCTATGTCGAAATACAGGCTCGCTATAACGTACAATACAAAAAAAACTCGGACCCTGACAAAAAAATAAAAGCAAAAATTTAACGAACGAAAATCATTACAGATAAACGAAACTATTATAAAAATAAAACAGGTTAAAAACATTAATAAAAAATTGAATGGGTCTTTGTGATTAAATAAAAAAACATGTTTATTAATCACATATTAATAAAATAGATCATTATATAAGTAATGTAATTCATTCCCTTCTAATGATTTTCATTCATTGGGGGGGGGTGTTTTTTTTCATTCCTTTAAAAATGGAATGATTTTGTTTAATTAATGAACCGAACCATGATTCGACCCATGGTCTGACCCTTGGTCCGACACATGACCCGACCCGTGCCTCGAACCATGACTCGTCTAATGACCAGACCCATGACCCGACCCATTACATGACCCAAGCCACGTCCCACGTCCCGTCCCATGAGCCGAACAATGGCCCAAAGTCCAAACCATGGCCCCTGTCATGACCCGACTCATGCCCCGAACCATGGCATGACCCCTGATCGGACACATGACCCGGACCCATGACCTGAACTATGACTCATCCCATGACCCGAACCATGCTCCGACCTATGGCCCGAACCATGACCCGACCCATGCCCTGAACCATGATTTCTCCCATGACCTAAACCATGGCCCGTTCCTTGACACGACCCATGACTCAACCCATAATATAAATTTATTACTTAAAAATATTTTATTTTTTTAAAAATATTTTCTTATCCACCAAAGAGCATAAAATAATGATTCATTTAATTCTCATAAAGTAACCAAACAAAACAATGTAATGATAATGGTCTATTTCTTTCCCTTGTCTATTGTATTCCGTCGTTCATTCAATTACCTCAAATTGTCCTGTGACTAGAATTTTTATCGCACGAAATGAAATCCGGTTATTACATAAAAAAAATTATTTACGACGGTATCAAATAAAGTCGCATCAATCGGGTGTATAAATAAACACTTTGGTGCAAGATATTAACACCATTGTTATTTTTGTTATCCTAAAAAATTATAAAAAAGACCTAAAATACCTAGGTTTATAAGTTTATTAAATTTAAATGTGTTATCTTATTTTTCGTTATCCTGTTGAAGCACATAATTTAATCAATCACAATTATAAAATTTTTCATGGAGTTATTTACATAAATAGAGTAAAAAAGTGGAGTGATCTACGGCTCATCAATCAAAAATATGTCCTACAATTTGTACTCAAGGGATCAAAAGTAGGGTTGTGCATGGGTCGGTTTGTGTCGGTTTTAGGATAAAACCAAACTAAAAACCGAAAGTTAGGTTTTAAGTTTTTTAAAACCGTTCGGTTTCGTTTTTTTTTATTTGGATAACTGACTGACTTTGGTTCAGATCCTTTGTTCTTCAATTGGAGAAAACTAAGTCCTAAGAAGTTCAAAAGCTTACCCATGGTATGGGAGTTAGTTATTAAGTATCCTTCTGCAGTAGCCTTTAGGAGTCTCTAAAAGATCAAGTTATGAAGTTTTGAACTTAACTTCATAGAGAAAACTTTGGTCTTATGAAAAATAATTTATCTTCAATACTTGATACATTATTTGGGGTTTACAAAAGATAAATACTAACGACCCCTAATTATTAAAGAAATAAGATACATTAGAAACATTTCTTAATAATCAATAAATGTATAGATTACATAAACGAGTCCTTCTAATATTTATTACAAGCATTTGTTCTTCGGTTTCTGATAAGTTAGCCATTCAGAGATCCTATTGTGTATACCCCATTTTCATAAATATGTATATATTGAGGAACTTGTAATTTATTTCAATGTCTTGTGTGGAGAACGTAAAAGAATGAATAAAGTTGGAGGGGAAGCTAGGTTGTAGGTCCTGAACATATCAGATCAACAAATCAGATATAGAAAAACTTTTGTTGATAAATCAATCAAAACAAATATGAAGAGTAAACAAACAATGAAACGTAAACTTCAAATTCTCATTAAGATCCACACGAATGATTACAAATAAGCTCCTGGACATGAAACGATTACAACAACCCCTCTAACAAGCTAAGCAATTACAGACTACGACAAGAAACTAGCAAAAGGTCTAAATGATAAGAAATTGGTTAGGTATTTATGGAAAATCTTGAGAATCGACTATGAGTGTCGGCTGAAACCGACGCTAGCGACTCTCAGACCAATTTCTTAAGTTTACAATAACTACAATCTAGCCCCTATACTTTGTCTGGAAAACAACGGTTTGACATGTTCCAACAATTTCCCCCGAAGCCGTTACATTCTGGAATCATTAACCTTCTTTGGGCTTCTCCTCCGTTGGATCTTTGGGCTTTTCTTGACTCTTCTCTCTGGCCCCAATGCTTTCTTTAGCTCAGTCGTCTTCTTCTTTAACTCATATACTCGGGTAGCTGCACGAGCGAATATGTAGAGATAAAGACTGATGGCTACAAAATTCCCTAAGTATGGATGCTACAGACTCTACAAATGTTGCTACTGATGAATTTGCTGCGGATAAGTGATTATGTTACGGATAGTTAAGTTTCCTGCTGATCTACAACTATGTTGCGGATAGCATTATTTGCTGAAGTCCAAAGTTGTTGCTGATAGGCTTCTTAGCAGCATCAAACATTGATTCTGCTGATAGGTAAATCATTAGCAGCTTTGATGTTGGAAGCTGAAAAACCGATGCATTACTGGTAAACTATAGGGGCTAAATTGTATTTTTTGTATATTAGGTTTTTGGGTCAAGAGTACTCTTGAAAAGTCGTTATGCCGGGTGCCGGCCGACTGTCGACAATCTTCATGGCAAATCTTGCTATCTTCTCTATAAATAGCATCCCAAAAACCTAATTATCTAGCTCTTGAATCATACGCCGTTACTAAAGTCAATTAGAGAGCCGGTAGGAGGTATTAGTGGTGTTTATTGTAATTCCATATGCTTATTTGTAATTGTTCTTTGTGTATCTAATAGAATCAAGTGTTTTATGTTCTTGTCTGTTATTGCTCTTCATATTGTGTTTCTTATGATCATCAACAAATTACCTTGTCTATAACTAAATTGTTGATTGTTTCATATTTAGAATCATTCTACCACAGGGCACTATCGTCAGGACCTACAATTTGGTATCAGAGCCTTCTATGCTCTTGATTTCAGTGATTTTTATGAAGTTTTTGGGGTTTTTTGTTGAAACCTGAATTTCTTTGACTTCTGGCTTGATCTGTATCAAGATTAGAAATTGATATTGAAATTCACTCAGAAACTTGTTTGTGAAGAGTTTGACAGATCTGATTGTCATTTTGGTTTAGATCTGAGTATTCAGTGATTGATTTTGTGTTATTTTGGGAAAAAGAGTATGTTGATGTTCTTGAGTTGACTGTCCGGTGTCGACTCTCTTGCTTGAGCCGACTGTTGCGTGAGCTGGTCTATTGTTCGGGCTGATTATTCATGTTTCCATCGATTCTCTTAGTAAACGCAAGTTTACGACTCACTTGTGTGGGGTGGTGACTCTTCTAAGCCGACAATCTGAGTGAGTTTTTCTTATCACCTAGTGGTGGTGCCGCTTGTCCTCTTTCTTCAGTCGACAGCAGATTCTCTGATTTTCTCACTTTTTGTGTTTGTTTGTGATGTCTTTGATTCAAGATGTCTGTTACCTAAGCTGATTATGGAGACCGGATCTATGTCTAGACCTCCCAAGCTCCTATCCACCGATGATTTCCCTCATTGGAAGAATAGTATGAAAGCCTACTTTTATGTGACTGACTTCGGTCATTGGGTCTCAACCACCAATAGTCCTCATTTTCCAATGACCACTGGAGTTGATGGTGTTGTAGCTCAAACTGATCCCGCTGCCTATACTGAAAATGACAAACTTCTGATTCTGAGGGATTATAAAGCTTTCAGTTCTTTCAGTATGGCTCTTCCAGCTGACATCATGAGCATGTTTGAGTAGTACAAGACCGCTCAAATCTTATGGCAGGTGTTATGTGACTTTAATGAGGGAGTATGATAATTAAAATTTTCACAACTTTTGTGCTCAAAACGGACTTCAATTTTCCACACACCTCATCCTAAAATGGTAAGGCTGAGCGAAAGATAAGGTCCATTAACAATGTCATCCGAACCCTTTTAGCCCACGCCAACGTTCCCCAATCTTTTTGGCATCCTGCTCTTCAACATGCCACGTATCTTCTCAACATTCTTCCAAGTAAACTACTACAAAATATAACACCCACTCAAATTCTATATAACCGAAAACCGTCATATACTCACCTTTGGTTTTTCGGGTGCCTTTGTTACCCCCTTCTTCCTTCCATCAATATTAACAAAATTGATAAACGGTCTGCACATTGTGTCTTCTAGGTCCAGATTTCACTCAGAAATCTCACAAATGTTCGATTCTCCACACACAAAGGCGAAAACAGTGTGTATGGAGGTGAAAAACAGAGGATAGAGACAGATTTGGTGAAGATAACAGGCTAAACACACTCACAATCAATACAAATATGATATGAAATTATAAGAACAATGCACAATACTCAAAATGCAGATTGTATTGATTGAAGAAGAATGAAAGAGAAGGTTCAGGGTTACAGCCGCTACTCACAACCTAAACATTCTAAAACTTGGCTATTTATAGTAGATGACAGGTATCGAAACTATGTCAACCGAAACTACTAGTTTAGGTTGAACATTTACAAGTGATACTCAGACCTGTCGAAACTACTATCTATCGAAACTACTAGATTGGATTGAACAAACCTCAATCGAAACTAAGTAGTTTCGATGGCCCAGACTTAACTAAATAAAACAGTAAATTACAGAAACTGAAATTACAATAAAGAAATGACAGAAAGTAAACTAAGCTAACATTGTTCAAACATACAATAATGACAACAACTTATATAGAAAAACATGTCTCTACAATCTCCCCCTAAGCTGTTGCATTACTGTCTTCAGCTCTTCACTAAGCAACTGGTCCTTCAGTAGCTCTTGGGATGTAAGGTTTGCATGGAGAGACACAACCCGTTGATAGGCCTTGGCATCTGCCTCATCTTCATCATTGTAAGCCTGAATGTGATTCTGGAATAGTACCTCCAGATCTTTAGGTTGAAACTTTAATAGCTCCATAGGCTCAAAGATGACAATGTCTTCCTTGCCTTCACACTCGATCACGGCACTGCCAATGATTGGATTGTAGTACCGTTTTCGTAAAGTTTGTAGTTGGCCAGGTACGGTCTTGGGAATAGTGATGGTCTTGTGAGTTTGGGCAGGCTTGTACCTCAAGAAGACATAGGGCTTCTTGGTCTTAGGGTGAAACCTAGTCTTTGAAATTTTCTTCTGAGTCTTTCTAGGCTTTAATCCCTTGAAATCACAGTTGACCTGGTTGTGCAAGAATTGTTCAAAATCAGAGGCCATCATTACATTCCCAAGGTTTTGAAGGGGAAGTTTGGCCAAATCTCTAAGGTCATAGAAGGGGAGAGTCTGGAAGTCAGTCATGTTCTTGAAGTGCTGAACTCCTCCCTTGTATCTTCTAATTATGAACAACTTCCTCTCTGCATCATACTTCCAACCAACAGGAGGCCTTTTTAGCTCTTGGTGTTCGGCTATCCGTTCTTATGTTTGTGGGCTCTCCTCTGGTACAAATCTTCTCAACCAAGGTTTCTTCGGGTTTGGAAATTCAGGATCAATGGAAGGTTGGGTTGGAGTCTTAGTAGCTTAAGATGTAGTAATGGTTTGTTCAGGAATAACAGGCTTAACACTGTTAACCTGAACATCTTCTTTGGTTTTATCTTCATCAGACAGGGCTTGAATTTCATCTCCCTCCTCTGTGAAGTACCTTGTCTTTTTAGTCTCTCGTTCTTTTGTAGGAAGGATCTCTGGATAGAGTTCGTTATAGCCAAAATTGTCAATCTCATCTAGTAAGGCATTGAGCTCGTCATCAAATAGTATATCCTCTTCATCCAGAATCACCATTTCAATCTCAGTTCCCTTCCCTCTTTTCCTTCCTTCCCTCCCTTCTTTCACTAGCTGAGGGAAGGTCGAACTCTTGTTCTTCAACTTTAACTTCAACAGCTCCTTTGTCTTGGCAGCATGGCCAGTATTGATAGTCATTGCAGACTCTGGATTAATGACAAAGGCAGGAGACAAGGGTTCAACAGTAGATGTGGTCTCCCCCTGAGCTGTTGAGGTGGTTGTTTGTTGTTGCACATGATTTATCAGAGAGGCTTTGAGTTGTTCTACTATTTCAGCTAAGGCCTTGTATTCTTCTTGCTATTTTGAGATGAGTCTTTGTTGGGTTTCAAGTTGGGTTTGCTGAACCTCAAGCTGGGTATGTAAACCCCTAACTTCCAGCTTCAGGTCTTTAACCTCTTCCTTGCACTCATTTAACTCATGTCTTAAGCCTTCAATCACTTCATCTTTCTTTTGAACATGATCTTGTAGCTTCTTCACTTCAAGACTTAATGTTTTGACTCTTGGCACAGAAGAGGTTGGTTCATGCGATGGTGATGTTGGTGGAGTAGGGATGTGTGTTTGTTGAGGTGATGGTGGTGGTGTAGGGATGGGTGCTTGCTGTGGAGTAGGTTGTGGTGTATTGAATAAAGAATCAGAATAAGATGACAAATCTTCAAGTCCAGTCTTAATCTTTTTTGCCTTAGGCTCCTCTTCTTCATAGTCAGAACCTGACTCAACTTGTCTTTTGGAGGATGATGCAAGATGCTCTGTCCTTTCATCAGAATCGGACTTGTAATAATCAGACCCATAAATTCCTGCATCCAGAGTCCCACTAGACCCTGCAACATCCTCCTCGGCTCATTGTGTACTAGCTTCAACATTAACCACTGGCTCTATAACTATCTGTACTTGTTCAACAAAGGGAGCCTCTATCACAAGTTCAATAATAAGTTGTTCTTCTTCTTGAGCATGAGGAATTTCTATTTCAATCGCAGGTTCAACTGCTTGTTAGTTACCTTGATCTAGATCCATTTCCTCTTCTTCTTCCTCAGACGATGACAATTCCACCTCTAGATCTGGATCCACATCAGGAATAAACTCTTCCTCTTCTCCAATAATGTGCCCAAACTGAGGAATATCAGCAATGGCTTTGTTGGTCCTTTTGTTCGAACTCTTCATATAGCTGAGAGTCTTGGCTATCATATGGTCAAAGACAAATACATTTCCATCTTGTTGAAGATCCGGATGTAGGTGGTTGATTATGATCTGAAGGAATCTTGGATAAACTAGAAACTTCTCCTTAACAGCTCCTGTCAAATTTTCTTTAAGCTGTCTAAATACCAACCCTGAGAAGTTGTAGTTCCTGCCTTTAATCAATCCCAAGACAACAGATGCTACCATGATATTTGTTGAATCAAAGCCACCTTTTCTGATGGAGAGGCAGTGAATGAATACATGAACAACGTATCTCCAATGGTTCGGAAGGGCGTTCTTTATAATTTGACCACTCTTGAACTCATCAGGACTTCTAAAACATTCTTTGATGTAGAAGGTAGGGAATTCTGTTGGTGCCTCTGGGTTGTCATTGAATTGCAGCACTTCTCTAACAGTAGCTTCAGAGAATAAAACTTCTTGGCCATGAGCAATTGCCCTTATATTCTCCACATTTTCAACAATTATTATCTCTGCAGTCTTCCAAAACTCCCTTATCGTGGTCTCAAACACAGGTAGGTTGTGACTTATGGCAAAGCGGATATTGGAGTTAGCCAGGAAATTCAGGACTGGAACAAACTCTGCACTCTTTGGATCATTTCCATTAAGGAAGGCACAGACATTGTGTCTCTTCAAACATAGGAGATCCATACCTATCATGTAACATAACAAAAATAATTAAACGAATAAATATAGCGAGACCGGCGAGTTAGTCGGAATATTTAAACAAAAGGGAGCGGGCTTGGGCTCGGCTCCAATGGGCCGAGGGAAGCCCAGTTATATAAGAGGCAAGGCAGCCCTCTTCTCTGCTCATTTCCCATTCACGCAACTTTTAGAGAGAGAAAGGAGAGCTCGGGTCTAGAGAGAGAAGGTTGACGGATCGTCCCGGAATTGAGGGAACACGTTACTGCCAAGCTCGTGAGAAGAACCTCCGGATCAGAATCTCGATACAGGTAATAATCTCGCCTAAATCTAAGTTTTTGTTCGTTTTTGAGATTTTCGGGTTTTGGATAAAAAGACAACGATTTAGCGGATGGAACTAAAAAAAGAGCTTAGGTATAGCATCTAGAATGAAAACCGAACGTTTTGATCTAAGAAAAGTTGAGATACTGACTCGATCAGACTCGCATGCAAAAGCTTCGGATTTTGGGAAGACAATCTGTGCAGACCCCATCGAAACTACTAGTTTCGATATGTGCAGGTCCATCGAAACTACAAGTTTCGATATGTGCAGGTCTATCGAAACTACAAGTTTCGATATGTGCAGGTCTATCAAAACTACAAGTTTCGATATGTGCAGGTCCATCGAAACTACAAGTTTCGATATATGTAGACTCCATCGAAACTACCTAGTTTCGATATGTGCAGATCCATCGAAACTATCAAGTTTCGGTGTAAGCAAATCTATCGAAACTACTAGGTTTAAGCATAAGGATGTCTAGTGTCATCTAGGATCACTACCTTACATGTATGGCTTTATTATAGCAGATCGTGAGTGACATTAGTGACGCCCAGTAGCCAGCTAAGAGTATTTCAGAAACTGCTTATCAGGTGAGTTCTAGAAGCCCTCTTTTAAATGTTTTATATAATGTTTTCGGGCTGGTGTGCATACATATGAAATGATGTTTTATGAAACGATGTTTTATGAAATGATGTTTTATGAAACTATGTTTATGAAATGAAATGATTTAGAATGAACGGTTTATGGAAAGGAAGTTTTATGAACGGAATGTTTACGAACGAATGTTTATAAAGAAATGGTTTAAAGTAAAGGTAAAGGGTTTCGAAAGTGAGTGAAAGGTTTTATGAAAATAAAAGAAAAAAGGCAAAGGTTTTAAAGAAGTCATTACAAATCTAATCTGTCGAATGAAGGGAATTGACGAACGAAGTCTGGGAATGAGATTCCCAGCCTTGTGGTAGATTATGGACAGCGAGCCATAGTTGCCACAAGAACAACAGGGGCATTTCTTTGTGGCATGCCAATGGTTTGATGTTGTACAACTGGTATGGAGTAACGACGGTTACACAGGGGTTAACGTGACCCTATGCGAGTTTAAATTATGATCCGACGATGTTATGGCTGAGAGTCATAACCGTCGATGGAAGTTGTCGGTCTATGGACAAGAGATCCATAGGGGCAATTGGATGGGTATTGTCAGTCCTCGTGCAGTTAGCCTTGGGGGCAATACCAGGAAGGGAATTGACGGAATGTTGTGGCAACGACGGTGATACGTAACGGTTGACCACGACATGCAGGGTTCCTTCGGGGACACAGAGACGCATAACGATACAGATTTTAGATGGTAATGTATGACTTAAATGAATGTTAAATCTTTTAAACAAATGATTCGTTCAATGTGTTTAAATGTGTGAAGGTTTATGAATGAAAGGCCCTGTTTTCTTATACGTGATGTTAAACCCTAATGAATGTTTTGAATGATGAACCATTTCTTAAATCGAACGAAAACTAGAACTCACCAGCGTAGCTGACTTTTAGTGTGCACATTCAGGTTAAGGCAGGTTATGAGGATGGACGGTAATGCTTGGCTAGCGAGAGGAGTTACCCGGCTGACTATGAAGACTGGCATCCTGTTATGTTTTAGTTATGATGTATTTACGTTTTAAACAATGTTTACGCTTCCGCATGTATGAACAATGATGACGTTATGTTTAAATGAATATTTCCGCTGCGTTATTTGATATTCATGTTTAAGAACTGTTTGTCAATGAGTAAATCCAACAAGTGAGGCCTCCCGGGTTTGGGGCCTTACAAGTTGGTATCAGAGCAATAGTTTGAGAGATTCGGACACTCCCAGTGTCTGAACTTAAACTTTGAATGGGACCGAAAGCAGATGCCAGTACGGGTAACTCGAGCCACAACATCAGGTATGAAAAGTAGAGTATGTGTATGTAGTATGCCTTAGAAAGGGGTAGGAAAAGACTTGTGTTCTGATGGAATCACAAAGGTGGTCAAATAGAAATCGAAAGGTAGTGTAATGGTTAATTGCAGATGGCCAGTGTATATTAACATCTTACAGTACTTATTGAATTTTATTTGTTAACTAGCGTGATGACATTGGATTTCTTGTCTCATAGAACGAAATGGCGAGGAGAGGAAACGGAAGGCGTGGTGGCCGTACCGGTGGTCGTACCAGCGGTCGGAATGGTGGGCGTGGTAGGATCCCTGCACGCCAAGAGAATAGTGAAGAAGGAAGTGTTCACACTGAACCGGCGGTCAGTGTGCATGGAACTGAACATACACTGGTAGAAGAACAACCTTTCACTTTTGAACCAGAAGTGAGAGCAGCTATAGCTCGAGAGTTCACAAAATTGATGAAGGCTTCTCTGCCAGGTCTGTTGGCAGAAGCATTGAAGCAGGTCAATGGGGAAGGTGGGTCTAACCCGACGGTTGATACCCCGAACACTGAGGCAATCAACGCACCGCCTGCTCGCGGATGCGACTATAAGTCCTTCAAGGCATGTGACCCGCCAGTCCTGACAGGAAAGAACGACGCGGTAGCTACGTTTGACTGGATAATCCGTATGGAGGCTGCCATCCGTCTCAGCGAATGCTGAGCGGATCAAGTTGTGAAATTTGCTGCTAACTCCTTGAGGGAGGAAGCATCCCATTGGTGGGAAGGTGTACGTCAGGCAAAAGGGAGCGAGATTGTGGATGCGATGATGTGGGCTGACTTGAAAACTTTGGTGATCAAGAATTTCTGCCCAAGGAACGAGATTGAGAAGGTAGAGAGGGAATTTCTGGGTTTGAAGGCCGGGAACATGACGCACCGGCAATATACAACCCGATTCAATGAACTGGCACGTCTGGTGCCACACCTTATTACGACTGAAGAAAGAAAGATTTCCTGTTACATTCAAGGGCTGCCGGACCAGGTCCGCACTTATGTTAAGGCAAACGCCCCTACTACCTATGATTCGGTAGTAGAACTGAGCGGCGTGGTATTTGATGATCTGGCGCTGAATGTCATTTCCATTGAAGAGCCCAAGAAAAAGTTGAGTTTTCCCGCTAAACGATCGGGTGGGAAGTTGTTTGGGGCTCGGGACAAGCAGGACAGGGTAGGCGAGACGACAGTCTGTGGGAAATGTGGGGTAAGACATGCGGGTGAATGCCGGTTAGGATCGAATCTGTGCTTTAAATGCGGCAAGACCGGACATTACTCCCGTGAATGCACGCAAGGCTACAAATGCTACAATTGTGGGGAAAATGGTCACATGAGTCGGGAATGCCCGAAACCGAGAATGGGTGAAGCCGGGAAAGGGAAAGGCCCGAAAAGGAAAGAAGAGAGGCCCCGAGCAAAGACTCGCGCGTACGCACTGACGCAAGAACAAGCCAGGGCAGACCCCGATGTGGCGTCAGGTACGTTCATCCTTGAAACACTATTGTTTCTGTGCTATTTGATTCGGGTGCCAGTAAGAGTTTTATATCTGCGACTTTTTGTAAACGAGTGAAGTACAATGTGAATAAGCTAGAAAGGGCCTTTAGCGTAGAAACCGCTGAGGGTAGAACCACGAGAGTGACGGATGTAGTTGACAACTCCATGATAAAAATAGAAGGTCATGAGTTCCCTGTCAGATTGTTTGTTATGGTTTTGGGAGGGTTCGATGTCGTGTAAGGTATGGATTGGCTAACTGCCAATGAAGCGCAAATTATATGCAACCGAAATATAATCCAACTCAAAGCTCCGGATGGTAGCAAAGTCGAGGTCTTTGGAGATCGTGACGTCCCGATGCCAAACGTAATCTCGATGATTAAGGCAACGAATTACTTGAGGCGCGGATGCGAGGCTTATCTGGTGTACGTAATTGACAAGTGTAAGGAAGTGAAGGAACTAGACGATGTACCCGTGGTACGCGAGTACCCGGAGGTGTTTCCAGAGGATTTGCCTGGGATACCACCCGATAGAGAAATTGAGTTCCGAATTGACTTAGTACCAGATGCCCAGCCCGTGGCTAAGGCTCCATATCGACTAGCACCAGTGGAAATGAAGAAGCTTATGGTCCAACTAGACGAGTTACTTGAGAAAGGATTTATCCAACCGAGCATCTCGCCGTGGGGTGCTCCGGTGTTGTTTGTGAAGAAGAAAGACGGTTCGATGAGAATGTGTATTGATTATCGAGAGTTGAACAAGCGTACCGTAAAGAACAAGTACCTGTTACCAAGGATCGACGACCTGTTCGATCAATTGCAAGGCGCAAGTTGGTTCTCGAAAATCGACCTTCGGTCCGGGTATCATCAGTTGAAGGTAAGGGAAGAAGACATACCGAAAATTGCATTTCGCACACGTTATGGACATTTTGAGTTTCGTGTAATGTCTTTTGGATTGACGAACGCCCCTGCAGCGTTCATGGATTTGATGAATAGAGTTTGTCGACCAATGCTGGATCGATTGGTGATTGTGTTCATCGATGATATCCTCATCTACTCCAAGAATGAGGGTGATCACGCGTGTCACTTGAAGGAAGTATTGGAAGCTCTGAAGAAGGAAAAATTGTATGCTAAGTTCTCCAAATGCGCGTTCTGGCTTAGGGAAGTCCAATTCCTAGGTCACGTCATTAACCCGAACGGCATTATGGTTGACCCAGCAAAGATAGTGACGATAAAGGAATGGAATATTCCTAAGACGCCAACTGAAATCCGCAGTTTCTTGGGATTGGCAGGCTACTATCGGAGATTCAACCAGGATTTCTCGAAAATAGCTTCGCCATTGACGAAGTTGACTCGGAAGGAGGTAAAGTACGATTGGGGTTCGACCCGGGATGAGGCGTTTAAGAAGTTGACGGAAAAGCTAACTCAAGCTCCAGTCTTGGCCCTTCCCGAGGGCAATGAAGACTTAGTGGTATACTCTGACGCTTCGGGTCAGGGATTGGGATGCGTATTGATGCAACGCGGAAGAGTGATCGCGTACGCGTCACGGCAGTTGAAAGTTCATGAAACTAATTATCCGACTCACGATTTGGAACTTGCTGCTGTCGTATTTGCATTGAAAATCTGGATGCACTACCTTTACGGGGTGAAGTTTACTATTTACTCCGACCACAAAAGTTTGAAGTACTTCTTCGAACAAAAGGAACTTAATATGAGACAGAGGCGATGGTTGGAACTGTTGAAAGACTATGACTGTGAGATCATGTACCATCCTGGAAAGGCAAAGGTGGTGGCTGACGCTCTAAGCCGAAAGGATGTACCTACTCCTATTAGAGTGAAAGCTTGCCAGTTGGTGGTAACATCGGATGCGATGAGGGAAATCGTAAAGGCTCAAGATGAGGCACTTAAAGAAGAAAACATAAAGAAGGAAAGGATGGTTGGCCAACAGGACAAGTTGGAATATAACACCCTTGGTGTTAGGACACGTTTTGGACGGATATGGATACCTATGGGTGGCGAACTTAGGACCAAAATCTTGGATGAGGCTTATAAGTCTCGTTACTCTATCCATCCCGGCACCAATAAAATGTACCAAGATCTGAGAAAGGAATACTGGTGGCCTGGAATGAAACGTAATGTCACGAAGTATGTAAGCAAGTGCTTGACTTGCTCGCAAGTAAAGGCCGAGCACCAGAAACCGTATAGAAAGATTCAACCACTTGATATACCGGAATGGAAGTGGGAACACATTACCATGGACTTCATAACCAAGCTACCTCGCACAGCTAAGGGTCATGACACCATCTGGGTAATTGTGGACCGTTTAACGAAGAGTGCTCATTTCCTACCTATTTGCGAGACGTTCTCGTCGGAAAGGTTAGCGGAAGTATTTATTAACGAAGTAGTAGCACGGCATGGGATGCCTTTGACAATCGTATCTGACCGGGACACACGATTCACATCAAGGTTCTGGAAAAGATTTCACGAGGCGATGGGCACGAGGCTTAATATCAGCACGGCATACCACCCGCAAACGGATGGTCAGTCCGAAAGGACCATTCAGACATTGGAGGATATGCTTCGTGCTTGTATTATCGACTTCGGTGGCAGTTGGGACAGTCATCTGCCGTTAGTCGAATTTTCCTACAACAATAGTTATCACACGACGATAGGCATGCCGCCTTACGAAATGTTGTATGGGAGAAGATGCAGAACCCCGGTTTGTTGGGGCGAGATTGGACAGAAGGAATTAGGGAGTCTGGAAGTAATAAGGGAAACGTCGGAAAGGTTTGATCAAGTCAAAGCACGAATGAAGGCCGCACAAGATCGTCAAAATTCCTACGCGGATAAACGACGAAAGCCTATTGAGTTTAGCGTTGGGGACCGAGTAATGTTGAAGGTATCGCCCTGGAAGGGGATCATACGATTCAGGAAGAGAGGAAAGTTGAGTCCGAGGTTTGTCGGACCGTTCAGGATAATGGCACGGGTTGGTGAAGTCGCTTATCGGTTAGAGTTGCCTGATGAGTTAAGTGGAAATCATCCTACCTTCCATGTATCACACTAGCGAAAGTGTTTGGCGGATGAATCGGCTCACGTACCACTTACTGACATCGAGGTAGACAATAGCCTTAACTACATTGAAGAACCCGTGGCCATCCTAGATCGAAAGGAGAGATGTTTACGTAATAAAGTTATCCAATTGGTTAAAGTCCAATGGAAACATCGAAAGGAGTCGGAAGCCACTTGGGAAACGAAGACAGAAATGAGGGAGTCGTACCCTCAACTATTTGACTTATAATAGGTTTCGGGGACGAAACCTGTTGTAAGGGGGTAGACTTGTAACATCCCAAAAATAATTAAACGAATAAATATAGCGAGACCGGCGAGTTAGTCGGAATATTTAAACAAAAGGGAGCGGGCTTGGGCTCGGCTCCAATGGGCCGAGGGAAGCCCAGTTATATAAGAGGCAGGGCAGCCCTCTTCTCTGCTCATTTCCCATTCACGCAACTTTTAGAGAGAGAAAGGAGAGCTCGGGTCTAGAGAGAGAAGGTTGACGGATCGTCCCGGAATTGAGGGAACACGTTACTGTCAAGCTCGTGAGAAGAACCTCCGGATCAGAATCTCGATACAGGTAATAATCTCGCCTAAATCTGAGTTTTTGTTCGTTTTTGAGATTTTCGGGTTTTGGCTAAAAAGACAACGATTTAGCGGATGGAACTAAAAAAAGAGCTTAGGTATAGCATCTAGAATGAAAACCGAACGTTTTGATCTAAGAAAAGTTGAGATACTGACTCGATCAGACTCGCATGCAAAAGCTTCGGATTTTGGGAAGACAATCTGTGCAGACCCCATCGAAACTACTAGTTTCGATAAGTGCAGGTCCATCAAAACTACAAGTTTCGATATGTGCAGGTCTATCGAAACTACAAGTTTCGATATGTGCAGGTCTATCGAAACTACAAGTTTCGATATGTGCAGGTCCATCGAAACTACAAGTTTCGATATATGTAGACTCCATCGAAACTACCTAGTTTCGATATGTGCAGATCCATCGAAACTATCAAGTTTCGATGTAAGCAAATCTATCGAAACTACTAGGTTTAAGCATAGGGATGTCTAGTGTCATCTAGGATCACTACCTTACATGTATGGCTTTATTATAGCAGATCGTGAGTGACATTAGTGACGCCCAGTAGACAGCTAAGAGTATTTCAGAAACTGCTTATCAGGTGAGTTCTAGAAGCCCTCTTTTAAATGTTTTATTTAATGTTTTCGGGCTGGTGTGCATACATATGAAATGATGTTTTATGAAACGATGTTTTATGAAATGATGTTTTATGAAACTATGTTTATGAAATGAAATGATTTAGAATGAACGGTTTATGGAAAGGAAGTTTTATGAACGGAATGTTTACGAACGAATGTTTATAAAGAAATGGTTTAAAGTAAAGGTAAAGGGTTTCGAAAGTGAGTGAAAGGTTTTATGAAAATAAAAGAAAAAGGGCAAAGGTTTTAAAGAAGTCATTACAAATCTAATCTGTCGAATGAAGGGAATTGACGAACGAAGTCTGGGAATGAGATTACCAGCCTTGTGGTAGATTATGGACAGCGAGCCATAGTTGCCACAAGAACAACAGGGGCATGTCTTTGTGGCATGCCAATGGTTTGATGTTGTACAACTGGTATGGAGTAACGACGGTTACTCAGGGGTTAACGTGACCCTATGCGAGGTTAAATTATGATCCGACGATGTTATGGCTGAGAGTCATAACCGTCGATGGAAGTTGTCGGTCTATGGACAAGAGAGCCATAGGGGAAACTGGATGGGTATTGTCGGTCCTCGTGCAGTTAGCCTTGGGGGCAATACCAGGAAGGGAATTGACGGAATGTTGTGGCAACGACGGTGATACGTAACGGTTGACCACGACATGCAGGGTTCCTTCGGGGACACAGAGACGTGTAACGATACAGATTTTAGATGGTAATGTATGACTTAAATGAATGTTAAATCTTTTAAACAAATGATCCGTTCAATGTGTTTAAATGTGTGAAGGTTTATGAATGAAAGGCCCTGTTTTCTTATACGTGATGTTAAACCCTAATGAATGTTTTGAATGATGAACCATTTCTTAAATCGAACGAAAACTAGAACTCACCAGCGTAGCTGACTTTTAGTGTGCACATTCAGGTTATGGCAGGTTATGAGGATGGACGGTAATGCTTGGCTAGCGAGAGGAGTTACCCGGCTGACTATGAAGACTGGCATCCTGTTATGTTTTAGTTATGATGTATTTACGTTTTAAACAATGTTTACGCTTCCGCATGTATGAACAATGATGACGTTAAGTTTAAATGAAATTTTCCGCGGCGTTATTTGATATTCATGTTTAAGAACTGTTTTTCAATGAGTAAATCCAACAAGTGAGGCCTCCCGGGTTTGGGGCCTTACATATCATAAGCAAAAATTCATCAGTTTTTACACTTAGTCAAATTTCATAAAAAACCTGATTGAAACTAGTTACACCAACACTTAGAAAATTTCTGAAATAAGCCCTATCGAAACTACTAGTTTCGAGTGAGTAAACACAATAGAAAAAACAAGTTTCGGTCAACACTTAGAGAAATCTTAGAAACATTCTTATCGAAACTACTAGTTTTGGGTAAATACATTTCAATCGAAACAACAAATTTCGATCCAAACACTTAGAAACCTTTAAACTATCAACCGAAACAAGTAGTTTCGGGCACAGAAACTTGGTCACATTTTGAGGACTTGGGCACATTTGGGTATCGAAATTACTAGTTTCGATCAAAAACCTGTTTAAGTTTTGAAAAACCCTTTTAAAAGAAACACCCCTTTTATCGAAACTACTAGTTTCGATTCCCAAACCCTTGAACAGACTTAAACACACATAATCAAGAACTTGAAAGAAAATACAGACTCAAACTCATTTTTCAAACATATGAAAGACATAATAAGATAGAGAAAGAGTAGCCTGTGAGTGTCGAAACTCGATCTTACCGAGGTGTGTGACTGTAATCTGCAAGTATGCCCAATAGATGTGAGTTCAAAGATAATGGTGATGTTTGCAAACAAGAATAAGCACAAAACGACCACTATTATATAGATTTTGTCATAAAAATTTCAAAAATGAAACCCTAGGTCTGTCATTTCACAAAAGCTCACATTTAGAACAGATGATCAGTACCTGATGATGATGACGACGATGACAACGGGGAAATCAGGTTATTAATGCTGATATTTTGCAACTTAGACCGAAGGTATTTGAGAGATTTTGTGTGTGTGAGAGAGAAGGTGTAATTTGATCGGAGACGGTAAAGTGAACCTTGACGACAAAGAAATCAGATTATGAACTCATTTAATTTTTCCATGTGGTAAATGACAAAAATGCCCCTGTCGAAACTACTAGTTTCGATAGGCAAAACAAGATTCGGGGTGAACAGGTAGTTTCGATAAGCAAAGAATAGTTTCGGCTGACTTTGTAGTTTCGATAGGCAAAAGATAGTTTCGATATACTTTGTAATTTCGATAGGCAAAAGATAGTTTCGATAGACTTTGTAGTTTCGATAGGCAAACGATAGTTTCGATAGACTTTGTAGTTTCGATAGGCAAAAGATAGTTTCGATAGACTTTGAAGTTTCGATAGGCAAAGAACAGATAAGAAAAATAAAATAATAATAAAACTATTCACAAGATATTTACACTTATCTTCTTGAAAAGATCCAACATGAGATCAGATCTGGTCAGTCTCTTGAAACACTTCCTTTTGCAATTAACTACTGTGAGTCACTGAAGATAGCTGATATTTGTGCAAAGTAAACCCGAACATTTGTTTGTACATAGATTTCATGTGATTATAAGGTACCATTTAAGCAAGATACAAGGTGTACCCCACATATTGAAATAAAATGGTTTTGAAAACCTATCAATCCTCAAGAAATACCCATCTTCATCCTATCATCTCTTTATGATTAACCAAGGTACCATCTTAGTAATTTCAAAGTACCACCAAAATAAAATAAGAAATCCAAGTGGATTAGAAGATTAAAATGAAAAATATCCAAGTAGATATTAAAAAGGTACGAACATTCTAGATCTTTACGTAAGCAAAACAGAAGAAGTCGTAAAATTATCCAAGCGGATAGAAAAATGTTGAACACCCGAGATCTTTGCGTAAGCAAAAAAAACAGACGGGGTCAAATCATCCAAGTGGTTGGAAAAAGGATGAACACCCGAGATCTTTGCGTAAGAAAAACATACGGGGTCATCGGTGGTAAATATCGTTACTTTGACGGTCACTTGGCGTATGAATAGGAATACAACACATAAGACTGTATCTAATTGAATTGGTTTTCTTAGATATATAAAACGGGTTAGATGTTTCAATAATGGGTTCAAACACACAAGTATGATAGATTTTAAGTTTTCACACTACTTACAAGTTTTAACCATATGCCGAGCCTACCAGCTATACCTTAGTAAACGCCATCGCTTTTGGTCCATTCCATGTCCAAGAGATGAGATTAGACACTACTATTTCTCAAAGGTCAGATTCAATTTTCCTATAACAAAACCGCTTGTAAGATTATATACAAAGCAATTCTTTTCAATAATAAATTCTTATTTCTCCCCCAAAAGATTTGCTTAGAACTGAAAGTAACTGTACAGAAAAATAAAATCTTTTTGGAATTTTCTTGACGATTAACCATAAACATGAAACACATTAATAGTCACAAAGATTACTGAAAATTGATCATGCCGAGCATTTCCACCAGTTGGGCAAATCTGGTAGAGTCAAAAGCTTTTGTAAAGATATCTGCGGTTTGCTTGTCGGTTTTGACCTCAACGATTTGGATGAGTTTCTTTTCAACACAGTCACGGATAAAGTGATGTTTGATTTCAATGTGTTTTGTTTTGGAATGCTAAACGGGGTTTTTGGTGATATGGCGAACGGCAGTGTTGTCACACAGAATAGGTGTCTCATGGAATGTGATCCCATAGTCAAGCATCTGATGGTGTATCTATCTGACTTGGGAACAACAGAGGGTTGCGGCAATGTATTCGACTTCGACTGTGGATTGGGAAACGGTGGATTGTTTCTTACATTGCCATGAGAAAAGGCAGTTTCCAAGGAACTGACAACCTCCAGAAGTGGATTTTCAGTCTAAGTTGCAACCCCCGTAGTCTGAATCTGAATAAGCCACAAGATCAAACAAATCAGTTTTAGGATACACAGACCCAATTTTGGCTTATACTTTAAATATCTCAAAATATGTTTGACAGCAGATAAATGAGAGAGTTTGGGATTAGCCTGAAAACATACACACAAGCACACTACAAACATGATGTCGGGTCTGCTGGCCGTGAGATACATGAGAGATCCTATCATAGAGCGATAGAGATGCTGATCAACTCTTTCATCATCCACATCAGGAGTCAGACAATGTCGAACTTCTACAAGAGTTTTTACTAGATAGGAATCAGCCATTTTGAACTTGGTCAAGATTTCTTTCACGTATTTCTCTTGATGATGAAGGATTCCTGACTTAGACTAATCAACTTGTAGTCCCAAAAAGAACTTCATTTCTCCCATAGAGCTCATTTCAAACTTAGACCGCATCACTTCTTCAAATTCTTTACAAAGACGAGGATTTGTAGATCCAAAAATGATATCATCCACATAAATTTGCACCATTATTATATCCTTTCCATCCTTCCGTTTGAACAAAGTTTGGTCAATTGTTCCTCGTGTGAAACCATTCTCAAGCAGATGCTTTAATAAAGTGTCATACCATGCACGAGGTGCTTGGTGAAGACCATACAAGGCCTTGTCTAACTTGTACACACGGTCTGGAAAATTAGGATCAATGAAACCCAGTGGCTGCTTGACATATACTTCCTCTTGAACTTTTCCATACAGAAATGCGCTTTTGACACCTATTTCATGAACAATGCAGTCCATGTAGGCTGCATAGGCGAGAAACATTCTGCTAGCTTCCAAGCGAGCCACAAGTGCAACGACTTCCTCATAGTCAATCCCTTTTTCTTGATATAAACCTTGAACCACCAGACAAGCTTTATTCCGAACCACAATTCCTTCTTCATCCTTTTTGTTGCGAAATACCCAACGAGTGCCGATTGGTAGTTTGTTCTTGGGAAGATCTACTAGATTCCACACATGCAGCTTTGAGAATTATTGTAACTCTTCCTGCATTGCTTCCACCCAGCTATTTTCAAGCAAAGCTGCTTTGATGTTCTTAGGTTCAACTTGAGAAATGAAGCAAGAGAACATGTTGTTTTCCAATGCATCACAGGCACTCCGGGTACGAATGCCCACATTGAGTGGACCAATGATGTTGTCGGTGGGATGATTCTTGTGAATTCTCAACTGAGGAATCTCATATTCTTCTAAGACTTCCTCCAAATTTGTAATATTTTCAGTAGGAAGATTAGCGATATCATCAATAGGAACTTCAGCAGGTGATTGTGGTGCAACATCTACTGTTGGAATTGTGTTGTCTTCAATTGTTTCATTTGTTGCACCAGAACCGGAAGACTCCATAGTGGATTCAGAACGAGCAGGTACAGGGATTTCAACATGAGCGGATGAGGAAGAACCTTGATCATTTATGTTCCTCAGATTGTTCATAGAGAAGTAAGGATTAGTAGGAGTTGGTTCATTAAAGAACTCAGGAAGATTAAATGACTTAAAAACTGAATCGACATCAAAGAGCCAATTAGGACCGTCTCCTGCGTTCGTATGATTGTTTTCATGCCAATTGATATCAATGGACTCCAGTACTATCCTTCTTTTCTTATGGTAGACACGAAAAGCGCGTTGATTGGATGAATATCCCACAAAATAGCATTCATCAGCTTTGGCTTCAAACTTGTTCAGTTGATCTGAAGTATTTAGCATTGTGCACACACACCCAAATTTTCTAAAGAAATCAATAACTGGCTTGCGCTTGTACATGATCTCATAAGGTGTCTTGTCGCAACTTTTAGTGATGAGAACCCGATTTTTCACAAAACATGCAGTGTTGACCGCCTCAGCCCAGAAAGTCACGGGAAGCTTAGAGTCAACAATCATAGTTCGTGCAGCTTCAATTAAAGTGCGGTTTCTCCATTCAGCTACACCGTTTTGTTGAGGAGTACAAGGTGCACTAAATTGTCGAGAAATTCCTTTGCTTTCACAGAAGGAATCAAGAGTTGCATTTTTTAATTCTGTTCCATGATCTCTGCAGATAGTCTTCACACTTAGATTGAAGAGCTTCTCAATTTGAAGCAGATAGGTTTTCAAAATCTCTAACGTCTCATCTTTCTTAGCTAGGAACAACACCCAAGTAAATCGACAGAAATCATCGGTTACCACTAAGCATTATGACTTTCGTCCAAGACTCATGACACTCACAGGACCAAAGAAATCCATGTGAAGTAATTAGAGAGGAGAGTCAATGGAATTTGTGGTTTTAGGTTTATGAGAAGATTTGTGATGTTTTCCCTTGGAATATGAGATATAGTGTTCCATAGGAGAGAAATATTTAAGTGGTAATCCAGTGATGAGGTTTCCTCTAACCAGTTGGTTCATAGTTTTGAAATTTACATGTCCCAACTTCTTATTCCACAGGAATGATTCATCTTCGAAAGCTTTTGAAAGAAAGCACGATCAAATGCCCGATGGGTTGTTCATATCCAAGCTGTATGTGTTGTATCTTCTGGGAGCACGCATGAGAATAAGTTCTTCTGGAATCACCACTCCAGGCTTCAAGATTAGACATTCCCTTGAATTGAACAAGGCACAAAAATCCTTGTCACAAATCTAAGAAACACTCATCAGATTGTACTTCAATTGAGGAACAAAGTTGACAAATTCCAGACTATTTACACCATTCGATACTGTTCCTTGTCCTTTAATCTTTCCTCCTCTTGGATTACCAGCAAAAGCTACATACTCTCCATCAATTTGATGATAATCTTGCAGCAAGTTAAAATGACCAGTCATATGTCTTAAACATCCACTATCTACGTGCCAAATTTTATCGCCGGTTCTTCTTGATTGACCTTATACACAACGAACCATTTAGACGTTTTGACCAATACCATTGCTATCAAGAAGTTTCGTGTCAGGATAGGACATCACATTGGAATCATAATTAGAATCCTCCTTTGATGAAGCACGGTCATCAAATAGAACATTATTTTTAATTTTCCAAGTTCTTTTCAAATAATTTTTAGCATTTTTAATTCTTTTACGCCTATATTTTCTACTATGAGAAGACTTAGACAACACATATGAATTCAAGGAAATTTTGGGAGATGATTCTTCATTACAATCGGTGGTTGTCAATTTACAACTTTTTGAAACATGATTTGAAGCACCACAACTAAAACAAACTTTTTCATAAGATATCTTAGCTTGATAATTGTCATCACAAGATGAAGATGATTGTGATGTTGAGGCATCTGAACATGAGATGGTTCTCTCATCAATAACTTTGTCTTGAAGACGATGTTCTTCCTTTAATCTGAAAAGTCCATGTTGCTCATGGTTTCATGTGGTACATCATTCACAATAATTCATGCACTTTTAAACTTGGTAACACATGGCACAACATTCAACGATTAAGGAACAAAAGGCAAAGAATTTTTAAATTTAGAAACATCACATCCCAATCCCGTATGCTCAGTAGGCATAGAATCAAAATACAAGTTTTCAACGTGTTCACAAATATCTGGTTTTGACACAGACATATTATTACATTCATCCGACTCAAGTTCATTTAAAACAGTTCTATCATTGGTACTTTCATCACAATCATCTTCGGAAGTTACACAATTTGATTATGCACATGAAGCATAACTGTCAGAATCAGAGGACGTAATATAATCATCAGGAGATAAAGTGCAAACAAATGGTGTGGGAACATGAGGAGTTGGCATATCAGCAAATCTACCTGACTTAGAATAAGGTGGTGGATGAGAATTATATCCAAGACCCTATGTGCATTTTCTATTAAATTGTTTATCAATTATCCCAAACAAAAATTTCTGATCCATATCCATGTGGTCAACTTGTAGTTTAGCCTTTTCTGCCTTTTAGACTCTTTCACTTAAAATCTTATTATTAATGGTTTGAGTATTAAGTTGCACAATTAAAGAATGATTTTCACTAGAAATATCATGAATTTTCTTCAAGTAAAGTTTCTCATTTTTGGCCACAGAGTCATACATCACCTTAATATGATCTCGTTCATCAATCAAAGCTTGATTAATGAATCTGTATTTTTGAATTTCATTTAAGCAAGATCTAGCACTACAAAGTTTAGAAATAACCTCAGCAGACACAACAGTGAGATCCTCAGCAGGTTCAATCATGACACACTTGCCCTTGTCCTCCGCGTCAGCCATTAAGGCTTTATCAGCAGCTTCCTCAACTTGTTCTCCCCAATGATAGTGTCCATCATCTTGACACACAAGGGCTGTGTAACTTGAAAATGTGTTTGTCTTGGGAGGATTGGCATCTTGTTTTCTTGAGGAAATCTTCTTTTCTTGCTGATCCTTGGAGGAAGACTCCTTGCAATTTCTGGGAAAGTGACCCAGTTGATCACAATTGTAGCATCTCACCTTCTTGATATCAAACCCAAGTGTCTTTCCCTGCTTGAATCTGTCTAAACCATTCCTTTTAATGAATCTTTTGGCTCTTAAGGTCAGCATGGCCATACACCAATCAATGTCCATTTTCTCCAAAATCATCAGGATTGATCTGCTCCAAGTCATCAGGTTGAAATCTAACTGATGTTAGGTTTCCAGAAATCAGTGCATCATAGCGAAAGCAATCATGATCGGGACATATTCATCAGGAATTATGGTGATGGACTTCTAAGGAGCAGAGGAGCTGGTAGATTGAATTGCAGCAGCAGAAGGAGGAACATCAGTCTGAAAGTATGGGCTACTAGAATAGCTTGGTTGAGCAATAAGAGTTGTGTTTCCAGACTGATTTGTTGGGGTAACCGCTCATTTCTTAATCTCAATCTCATAAGATTCAAGGATGTTGTAGACTTCCTATTGAGATAAAGCACTCAGATTCTCAGTCTTTTTTATCATGATGTGATACATATTCCATTCCTCAGGAAGAGAATCTAGGAGTTTCTTGTTTAGCTCCACAGTAGGGTACTCAACACCTATTACTTTCAACCTAGATACGATGCTTGAAAAACGGTTGATCAAATCATACATTGATTCACCTCTGAAACTTCTAAACATCTCATACTGCTTCTTGATCAGATCTCTCTTACTCTCCCTGACATCAGCACTTCCCTCATATCTGGTGCTCAAGGCTACCCATAAGTCTTTGGCAGTGGTGTACTCAGCAAAAATGTTGAAGATATCCATAGGAAGACCCATGGAAATAGTCCAATAAGCCTTGTTGTCTCTGGCAATCAAGGAAAAATCCTTTTCATCATATTCAGCTACTGTCTTAGGACGTTGAACATCAGCAGTAGTGATTACATGCTTGTGGGGACCATCAGTGATAGAGTTTAGCAATGTATAATCATGAAATTGGAAGAAAAGTTTCATCTTCTTAGTCCAGTCATCAAGTTCTCTTGTAGACACAAGAGCAGGTGGTTTGTTCCCTCCAGAATACTCAGTTGAACTTGAAGTGGCCATAATATCCGAAATCAAAACTAAAACAGTGACAAGTTTCAGGTGGACAAACTTGATCGAAACAACTAGTTTCGATAAAGACACACGGATCGAAACTCCTAGTTTCGATTGAGTAAAAATGCCCGAAACTGCTTACTTTCGATTGAAGAAATACAGCCCGAAACAACTAGTTTTGATGGTTAACACTTGCTCAGAAGCAAAACCTTAGTAGAAACTACTAGTTTCGATACCCAAAAAAGTTTCGGGTAAATAAGCTGCACAGAGTAGTTTCGGTTAGAACAAGACAAAAAGCTAGTTTCGATTGTAACTTCTCCAGACAAGAAGTTTCGACGACCAACGGAATTCAGGGAATCTTCCCGGTAGTTTCGATGCCTTCTTCTCCATGCTCAGAAATACTCCATTGATGAAAAGCTCCAGAAATCAATAATGCAGAAATGACAATCCAATCCAGCGAAAACCTTCGGCTAACTCTCCTGATCACTAAACCAACCTCCGATCTTGAAATCACGAACAAAAACCCTTAGAAATCGATAAAACAGTAGCAATGGCAATGAAACAGTGCTTCCGAGAATTTTGAGCAGAAAAAAAAACTTTGAAATACCACACAAATCACCTAGAATCGATCAAAACCTGATAATACTCAAAAACTCTAGAGCATAAAGCTCTGATACCTAATGTAGGTCCAAATTTCACTCAGAAATCTCACAAATGATCGATTCTCCACACACAAAAGCGGAAATAGTGTGTATGGAGGTGAAAAACAGAGGATAGAGACAAATTTGTTGAAGATAACGGGCTAAACACACTCACAATCAACACAAATATGATATGAAATTGTAAGAACAGTGCACAATACTCAAAATGCAGATTGTATTGATTGAAGAACAATGAAAGAGAAGGTTCAGGGTTACAGCCACTACTCACAACCTAAACATTCTCAAACTAGGCTATTTATAGTTGATGACAGGTATCGAAACTATGTCAACCGAAACTACTAGTTTCGGTTGAACATTTACAAGTGATACTCAGACCTGTCGAAACTACTATCTATCGAAACTACTAGTTTCGATTGAACAAACCGCAATCGAAACTTAGTAGTTTCGATGGCCCAGACTTAACTAAATAAAACAGTAAATTACAGAAACTAAAATTACAATAAAGAAATGACAAAAAGTAAACTAAGCTAACATTGTTCAAACATACAATAATGACAACAGCTTATACAGAAAAACATGTCTCTACATGTCTTCTTAGGTCACCCATCCAATCATCAGGGGTACAAGTGTTTTAACCTTCAAAATCGTCAAATAATGATCTCACGCCACATCATATTCGATGAAACAATATTTCCCTTCTCCAAAACTACATCCACATCTCCAACTGTCACACCCCAACCGACAGCGGAAACGTCAGGGCGGGACATGTAGACTGTTCATGAGCACATGGTTGACTAGATTGTAATATGTTTAAACATCCCATTTCATTTCAATAAAATTCAACATGTACATGAAAATAAGAAATACATAACAAGTTTCTTTTTAAATATCTAGGTCCACATCCTAAGTGTAGCAAGCTTGTTCAACTCACTTATGTACCTGAAACATGATGAAAACGAGGTCAACTAAAAAGTTGGTGAGCATACATAGGTTTTGACTCAAAATTGCATCAAAGTGTTGTGTGTAAACAAATCCTTACAAGTCATGATTAACAAGGAAAATATGGAGATTTACTATTGTATAACCAAGTAGTACAATCAAACATTTGTAATTAGCATGCAAAACAAAGTGTGTTTTCGGTAACCATCACCCTAACTGGGTGGGTTTGTCAGACTCAATAGATCTATCAGTGTTAACCATCGGCTTGATTAGTTAATGATTGTACATGTAATTGCACACAAACAGTTAACACACCTAGTACTCAAACATAAAGCTCAAATTGCACACAAATTGTAAAGTGGATTCGTATTGTGTAGTTTGTGTAAATCATTGTAATGTTGTGTTCATTTTTCACCCCAAAAATGTAAAATAGTGAAAAAGGGCCTATGTAAACTCACATGTATAAACCGTATAGATAACACGAGAAATTGTGGAGCACAAGTGATTCTCAAATCACAAGTTGACCTAGAGTGAAACGGACGAACTTGAATTAATAATATGCATAAGGTCTAAGGCTAGGTCTTGATATGTGTGGGTTTGTTCAAGTGTTGTGTCATATGTAATTAGATAATAATTTGGTATGAAAATTATAGGTTCAAAATAGGTTTGGAAAATAATTATTGTGTTAAGGTGTAAGTGTAAATAATTTAAATAAATAAATTCTTTCTATTTATTCATTTATAAAAGTATGTCAAAAATATGTAGGGTTAAATTATATATATAATTATATATATAAATATATATAATTATATATATATATATATATATATATATATCTTTTTAAATGAAATTTTAAATGCTAGAGAGTTGCAAGGACTAGTCTTGTATTTATCAAACTTTCAATTTCTGTTTGACTTTTAGAAGTCAAACTCGCGATTTTATTAAAATTCGAGCTCCACATCAAATTTCTGTTGCAATATGTAACCGTTTTACACGATCAGACCATTAACGAACCTAACTAAGGCTTTAATCATCGCTTTTACGTCGAATTAATCTAAATTATGACAATTAAACTCGTAAACGTCGACAGTTTAAGATTATTATTCAAATTCGATTGTTTCGATCAATGTACTCGCAAATTAACCATCTACACACCTCGTACGAACCCCACTGAAGCTACTACACACGTCAATTCCACCGGAGTTGAAGCCTATGTCACCGGAGATCAAAACACGCGAAGTCGGAGCTCAATCTAACCGAACTCCATCAATTCATCATCTATTCTGGTAATTATTTACATCATCACTTTCGTTTTTACCCCTAGATTGAAAGCCCTATGCCAATTAGGGCTTACAACATCGATTATATCAAGAACCCGATTCTTGGGTTCATGCGATTGTGGATTAATCAATCATCACCCAAGGCTCTTTTTAAATCAAATTAAATTATACCATCAGTTTCGCAAACATGTATCCATCAAAAGCCCTATGTTAACTTTATCAAGCAACATTGATTTTGTCATGATCTCCATCTAGGGCTTGTTCTTATATCAATTCGGGACTTTTGATCCTAGACTTAGTCTCCATCCAATTAACATATGCGGTTAGATTCGCAACTTGTTACTCGTTAAAAACCCTATATCAATTTAATCTTACAACATCGAATCGTTCAAGATCATTAACCTAGGGTTTGTTCATATCTCAATTTGGGGCTTTCTATCTTAAACACTGTTTCAATCAAATTTAACTATATCAATAGATTCGCAATATTCTGTTTAGTAAAAGCCCCATGATCCCATCGAGTTTTAATATCTAATTTGATCAATTCGATTACGTGTTCTTAATCTAGGGTTTCGGTCTCTAAATTCATAATTAAACAACCCAAAATTTGATGTTTTTTCGCAATTAACTATACCTACAGGTTGGCTTATATTTGTTTATCAAAATCCCTTTGACATTTCGAACAATCGCGACCCGAATCGATGGAATTGGGGACTAGTTTTGACTTCGGTTTACAAAAGGGGGAAGATCACAGGGGATATGCATGTTAAAACCATTTCAAAATCATTTCTGTTGCGAAATCCTTATGGGCGGAACCGGTTAGTTGTGTGTGCCAGTATGGGAGAGACCCGGGTTCGAGTCTCTCCACATGTTTTTATTTTTAAACCATTTTTAAATAATATTTTCAAATGAAAATCAATCCCTGTGTTATTATATTAATATATTATAAGGTCTTAACTCGAAAAATCTCTCGTAGACTCGGTTTTGTGTTATAACCCATTTTAATAATAACTCCCATTATTATAGTAGTATATTATATTATTATTCAAACCCTTGGTTCCGATTAAAATAATTATTTACATTATTTTTAAACCGTGACCTGATTAAAAATAATATTTTATTATATTATTGTCGCCACATTAATAATCTTGTGTAACGTTTCAAACTTATAAATAATGTAATTATTTATATTAATTACGCACGTTTATGTTCTCGAACAAAATAACACATTTATTATTTTATACTATGTTAATTAGAAACATTCGACGCGAAACGCTTTTATCTTAATTATTTAATTAGGAAACCCTTATTCCCGTAGACACGTTCGTCTACTCCTTGATCATTAGAACGTTTTTAGGATGTTCAACATTCCGTGTCGTCGTCACATTTCCTATTTTACCCCTAATAATTATGTTGTAATTCTAGGACATTCGTGAGCCGTGTCGGGCTAACGCTTGAGATTCAAATCTCATACTTGTGTGATACGGAGGTGAGTTTTCACGGCCCCTTTTTACTGTTTTAACTTGGGGAAGAAAACATGCCACAACTATTTTAGATTATTATATTCATATGTTATCAATGTTAAAGCTAAGCGTAACACGTTATCACTGAAAGTCCTCAACACACATCGAACCGTTAATATGGATCTTAGCGAGGTAATATTTAGTAGTATTACTGGGTTTGAAAAATCCCACCCTCGTTAGTCGCGCTAGCTCGATCGGAGGTCGAACGGGTAAAGTGTTAGCTTTCTCACATCGCAAGACTTGATAGACCTGGCAGGAGGCAAATAAACTTAAACAGTCAGCTTCGGTTGCGAGCGCTTTAGTAAGACTTGAAACGAGGTTAGATACCTATAGATACATATTGAATGTACAATAATCTGGTAAACGTTTATTTATATATTGAAACCTGTGAACTCACCAACCTCGTGTTGACATCTTTTCTTACATGTTTTTCTCAGGTCGCTAAGTTAAGGTGCAGGTGCACGACTAGGACATGCATGGAGTCCTATATTTAATTTCTTATTTGTGAAGACGTTTGGAATGTTTTCATTTATGTTTTGGATTGGACTTTTGGTAGCGTTTGTTTTGCGCATTTACTTTCACTTATCGCTTCTGCATTTACTCTGATCGTGTATGATATTTCTATTTAAGTCCCATATAGCGTCGTTCAATGTAACTAATGACTGAGATCCTGGTTTGTCACGCACCAAAAAGTAAAACTCCGTTAGTGGAATTTAGGGGTGTGATAGATTGGTATCAGAGCCTTTGGTTATAGAGAACTAGGATTGCATACTAGACTATAACCTCACACATTAGTTACATGTCATAGACATTTGGGTTTTGGCACTCATATATTACGGTACATGTTATATCTTCATCACCACCCCCAGCACCCACTGCACCGGAACACGATGCACCCATCTTGCCTTCACCGGAGCCCAAAAGGCGCCAGACCAGTTTCGATGATGACTCCATTAAGCAGGGTGAGCCCAGACATGTGCAGTCAAGAGATGAACCGCATAATTAGGATTGGTACCCTAGGATGATTCAGAGTTGGATTGAAAAGGGGAAAGTACCATCCCCGTATTTTGGTTCCACATCTTCATCATCGACCCTACCTAGCTTGCCATGCACTATGGAGCAAACTTTTGCATATTTTGTGACCATTATGACTAGGGAAATAGGTAACATGATGGATGCGGCTGGACAGATAACCAGCATCCTGCAGCGTGAGTCTCAAATAGTTGAGAATAAGGAAGAGATAGAACTTCTGACCGCAGAACTAGCAGTAACAGATCAGGTTCATAACGCTCTAGTAGATAAGGTTCAGCATTTGGAAGCAAGAGTAGACACATCAGATGATGTTGATGAAGGAATCTTGTCCATGGTTGCACTTCTAGAGGCACAAATGGAGGCTGCCCTTTGGCAAGGAGATGCACCGGCTTTTGACTCCGAGGAGGAGATACCAGCTGACGATGAGGAGCCAGTCGAGGAGGAGGATGCCCTGTCATGTATTTCCTCAGAAGACGATGATGCCTGATGTTTTATCTCATCTTATCTTCCCTTTTTATTATCTTATGCTTTGTTTGTTTCCTTTCTATTTCAAAACCTAAATGGGTAAGGTTGTTCCCATTCAATAAAAGCTCCTAAGAAGTTTAATGTTTTGAATTATTTATTTTGTAGTCGTTACAACTTATATAATTACGAAATATTAGATGTTGTGTTTAGTTATCCTTATTTTACTCGTACGTATATAATGTTTGAAATGCGATAAATTTCTCATTATTTGTATTTGTGAATGTGAAGAAATATGTCTGGAAGATGACGCGGAGGTTGTAATGGTGGTCGAGGCACCATTAATATGACGGTAGCTGAACTAGCAGCACTTATCAATGATAGTGTGGCTGAGCACTAGCAGCACATAATGTTGTAGGTAAATACAGTACCCATTGACTAGTAAAGTCAATTCACCCTCAAGGCATCTTTCCCAAGCCTTATAACCTTGATTATGTATTGTGTTTCTAATCCATGTTAGGAAAAATAATCAGCCAGCATGCACTTTTAAGACCTTCATAGACTGCAAGCCCCACACTTTCAGTGGAGATGAGAGAGCCGTCGGACTGCTCCGATGGTTCGAGAAGGTTGAATCTGTGTTTGCTTTGTGCAACTGTCCTCAAGCAAATCAGGTTAAATTCGCATCAGGTACTCTGGAGGGCCCTGCTCTCACCTGGTGGAATGCTCAAGTCCAGATGCTGGGTCTGGCAATAGCTAATGCACTGCCATGGGAAGAATTTAAGACTATGATGAAGGAGGAGTACTGTCCTCGAGATGAAATTCAGAAGCTAGAGGGAGAATTCTGGAATCTAAAAATGGAAGGTTCTGAGATTGAGCTTTACACTACTCGCTCCCATGAGCTTGCTACTATGTGTCCCCACATGGTGACCCCCGACTATAAGAGGATTGAACTGTACATTGGCGGTTTAGTGCCTCAGATCCAAAGCATGGTCACATCATCAAACCCTACCACCATTCAGCAGACAATCTGACTTGCCCAAAAGTTGACCGATCAGGCGGTGACTCAGGGAACTCTATCCCCGAGGGGTTCAGCTTCCAAATCCATCGAAAACAATAAGCACAAGTTCGACAGCAACTTCCACTCCAAGGGGTCTCAGTCTAACCAAGCCCAGCAGCAGCAGCGTAGGTTTGAACCTACCAAGAATTTCAATCAAACGACCTCTTCAGGTCAAAACCAGGGCGGATATGCGGGGAAATCCCCCAAGTGCAACAAATGTAATTTTCACCATTTTGGAGTTTGTAATCGTTGTCAGCGGTGTGGCAATATAGGCCATGCTGCCAAGGACTGTAGAGGTGAACTGCAAGCCAAACAACGTTTTCAACAACCAGGATTTACAAAGGGTTATTTTGAGTGTGGAAAGGAAGGACACTATCGGAAGAATTGTCCTCGGCTAAAGAAAGGGGGTAATGGCAATAATAACCCTAACCAAAACAAAAATAACAACAGTAACAACAATGGCAACAATGGAGGGAACGGTGCGAAGAGACGAGCCTTCGTGCTAGGATCCGGAGAAGCCCGTTATGATCACAATGTGCTTATCGGTAAGTTCCTCTTAAACAATAACTTTGCTTCGGTTCTTTTTGACACCGGTGCTGATAGGAGTTTTATATATAAGAAGCTTAGTGATTTGATAAAAGAAACTCCAACCATGCTATAAACTAAGTACATCATAGAAATAGCCGATGACAACTAATTGAAGCAAATCACATTCTTAAGGGTTGTAAGCTTGAATTGGCTTGTCATAAACTTGATATTGAACTTATGCCGGTCACACTTGGTAGTGTAAGGCCCCAAACCCGGGAGGCCTCACCTGTTGGATTTACTCATTCACAAACAGTTCTTAAACATGAATATCAAATAACGCAGCAGAAAATTTCATTTAAACATAACTTAATCGTTGTTCATACATGCGGAAGCGTAAACATTGATTAAAACATATTTACACGATAACTAAACATAACGGGATGCCAGTCTTCAAAAGCAGTCGGGTAACTCTTCATCTCTAGCCAAGCATCACCGACCCTCCTCATAGCCTGCCTTAACCTGAATGTGTACACTTAAAAACGTCAGCTACGCTGGTGAGTTCTAGTTTTCATTCGATTTAAGAAATGGTTCATCATTCAAACATTCATTAGGGTTTAACATTCGTATAAGAAAACAGGGCCTTTCATTCGTAAACCTTCGCACATTTAAACACATTGAACGGATCATTTGTTTAAAACATTAACATTCATTTAAGTCATACATTACTATCTAAAATCTGTATCGTTACGCGTCTCTATGTCCCCGTAGGAACCTTTAATGTTGTGGGCAACCGCTACGTATCGCCGTCATTGCCACAACCATTCATTACGTGGGGTCAACCATTACGTATCGCCGTCATTGCCCAACACGCATCTTTCCTTTGGGAATCAACCGTTACGTATCACCGTCATTGATTTCCCATTACCCTTTCCCTTAGGATGATCGTCATCACCCGAGTAACCGTCGTTACTCCCTTACCAGTTGTACAACATCAAAACCATTGGCAGGCCACTAAGACACTACCCCTGTTGTTCTTATGGCAACTATGGCTCGCTGTCCATAATCTACCACAAGGCTGGGAATCTCGTTCCTAGACTTCATTCGTCAATTCCATTCATTCGACAGATTAGATTTGTAATGACTTCTTTAAAACCTTTGCCCCTTTTTGTTTTCTTTTCATAAAACCTTTCCTTCACTTTCAAAACCCTTTACCTTTTCATTAAACCATTTCCTTATAACATTCGTTCGTAAACATTCCGTTCATAAACTTTCTTTCCATAAACCCTTCGTGCCAAATCATTTCCTTTCGTAAACGTAGTTTCATAAACATCATTTTATAAAACAACATTTCATACGTGTACACACCAGCCCGAAAACATTATATAAAAACATTTAAAAGAGGGCTTCTAGAACTCACCTTATAAGCTAGTCTCGGTTGTCCTAAACAAAGGTCCAACAACTTCACTTCCGATCTGAATTGATTTGTTAAATACACATCAGACCAATCCTGACTCTAACGGTTTAACCATTCTAACATACTGACTTCACTTAATCAGTTCTGATGTCTGCGCACTTAGCAAGTGCGCAGACTCTGCTTCCTGCGCACTTAGCAAGTGCGCAGACCATGCTTCCTGCGCACTTAGCAAGTGCGCAGGTCCTTCCTCCTGCGCACTTAGCAAGTGCGCAGGTTCCTCTTCCTGCGCACTTAGCAAGTGCGCAGGACCTGCTCCGTGCGCACTTAGCAAGTGCGCACGACCTGTTCTTCGCGAAAACCCTAACTTTCGCATTCGGGTCTGATCATGTCAAGATCCCGAACCTGTTGCATTTAAAACATTCGTTTTCTATTAAGGAACTCAAATCCGTGATTATCTTTCAGTTCCATCCGTAAAAACGTTTCCTTTTCACCCAAAACCCGAAAAACCCAAAAACGAACTAAAACTCAGATTTAGGTCGGATCGTTACCTGAATCGAGCTTCTGATCCGGAGGTTATTCTCACGAGTTATGGAGCAACACACTTCTCAAATCTCGGGTCGATCCGACAACTTTCTCTCTCTACGGTTTCCCTCTCTAGAAGTTGCAAATGAGAGAAATGGGTTGTGACGTTGGCTATTTATAGGGGAGGCTCCCCTTCTAGCCCATCCGACCCGACCCAACCCGACATGCCTCATTCGTTTATTCCGTTATTATATCTGTCGTTTAATTTTTTTGGGATGTTACAGGTAGTTTCGACGTAATTGCCGGCATAGATTGGTTATCTAAGAACCAAGCCGAAATTGTCTGTCATGAGAAAATCGTTCGCGTTCCTCTCCCGAGTGGAGAAACTCTTTCCATCCAGGGCGAAAGGAGTGGTGCAGACATGGGCATCATATCCTTCATGAAAGCCCATAAATGTCTTCGAAAAGGTCATACTGCTATTTTGGGTCTCGCTGCCGAGCAGCCATCTGGGGAGAAGAAGATTGATGATATCCCAATTGTTTGTAACTATCTGGAAGTATTTCCCGACGATTTTCCTCGTCTGCCACCGCATCGACAAGTAGAATTTCAAATTGATCTAGCACCCGGAGCAGTATCGATTGCTCGGGCACCTTACCGACTTACACCTAGTGAATTACAAGAACTATCCACTCAACTACAAGAATTATTGGACAAAGGTTTCATCCGACCAAGCTCATCGCCATAGGGAGCTCCAGTCCTGTTTGTCAAGAAGAAGGACGGGACTTTCCGCATGTACATCGACTACCGTGAGCTGAACAAAGTGACGATCAAAAATCGTTATCCTCTACCTCGCATAGATGATCTCTTTTACTAACTCCAAGGATCAAGCTTTTATTCCAAGATAGATCTTAGATCTGGTTACCATCAACTAAGAGTCAGAGATGAGAATATCTCTAAAACTGCTTTCAGGACAAGGTACTCCCACTATGAGTTTATGGCCATGCCTTTCGGATTAACCAACGCACCTGCGGTGTTCATGGTCCTCATATACCATGTGTGTAAGCCATACCTTGACCAGTTTGTCATCATTTTCATTGATGGCATCCTCATTTATTCCAAGAACAAGGAAGAACATGAGAAGCACCTATGTTTGATTCTGGAATTATTAAAACAAGAACAGTTGTATGCTAAACTTTCCAAGTGCGAATTCTGGATTCGGGAAGTTCAATTTTTAGGAAATGTGGTTAATGAGAATGGAATACATGTCGATTCATCAAAAATAGAAGCCATCAAGAATTGGGCAACACCGACGACTCCGACATAGGTGTGAAAATTTCTGGGATTGGCTGGCTATTATCGTCAATTTATCGAGGGATTTTCTAAGATCACCCAACCTCTCACTGTTTTAACCCAGAAGGGTAAAATCTATAACTGGGGCAACACCCAGGAGTAAGCATTCCAACTCCTTAAGCAGAAACTTTGCAGTGCACCTATTCTAGCTTTTCCGAAGGGAACGGATGATTTTGTGGTGTATTACGATGCATCCATTCAGGGTCTTGGTTGTGTGTTAATGCAACGAGAAAAAGTGATCGTATACGCTTCACGTCAACTGAAGATTCACGAGAAAAACTACACCACTCATGATCTAGAGTTGGGAGTCGTAGTTTTCGCACTAAAGATATGGAGACATTACTTGTAAGGTACCAAGTGCACTATCTACACCGATCACAAGAGTCTTCAGCATATCTTTGAGAAGAAAGAGCTGAACATGCGACAGCGTCGTTGGGTCAAGCTCTTGAATGATTATCACTGTGCGATCAGATATCACCCGGGCAAGGCTAATGTGGTAGCCGGTGCCCTAAGTCGAAAGGAAACCAAGCCAAAACGAGTTCGAGCAATATAGCTTACCATTCACACCGGATTACTTGACAAAATTCGTAGTGCTCAACTAGAAGCCCTGAAAAGAAGAAAACATACCGCTGGAAGCCACACGCGGTATGGAAGAACAACTTAAGATCAAATCAGACGGCATTCGCTACTTCGCCGAGAGAATATGGATTCCAGTATTCGGAAACTTAAGGGAACTAGTCATGGATGAAGCTCATAAATCTCGTTACTCTGTTCATCCATGTTCCTACAAGATGTACCATGACCTAAAGGTGCTATATTGGTGGCCAAAGATGAAGGCCGATATAGCCACCTATGTGAGCAAGTGCCTGACTTGCGCAAAGGTTAAAGTAGAATATCAAAAGCCTTCTGGTCTACTTCAGCAACCAGAGATTCCCATGTGGAAATGGGAGCAAATATCCATGGATTTTATCACAAAATTGCCACGAACTCTTAGTGGATGTGATACCATTTGGGTAATCGTCAATCGTTTAACAAAATCTGCTCACTTCTTAGCAATCAAGGAAACAAACAAAATGGAGAAACTTACCCGTATTTATTTGAAAAAAGTAGTCTCTCGCCACGGGGTGCCAATTTCTATCATTTCGGATCGTGACGCATGATTCACTTCATGTTTCTGGCAATCTTTACATAAAACTTTAGGCACGAGTCTAGATATGAGCACGGCATACCATCTGCAAACAGATGGCCAAACGGAACGTACTATTCAAACTCTGGAGGATATGCTACGAGCTTGTGTGATTGATTTCGATAACACTTGGGAGTCTTATCTACCTTAGGTGCAGTTCTCCTACAACAATAGTTATCACACTAGCATCAAGGCAGCTCCATTCGAGGCATTATATGGAGGAAATGCGCTCTCCTATTTGTAGGGCCGAGGTTAGGGATAGTCAACTTACGGGTCCTAAACTCGTACTCAAAACTTCTGAGAAAATTGTTCAAATTCAAAATCGTATGGCAGCAGCTCATGATCGCTAAAAGAGCTATGCCGATAAGAGTCGTAAACCGTTAGAGTTTCAAGTAGGCGACATGGTCTTGTTAAAGGTCTCACCTTGGAAAGGTGTCATTTGTTTTGGGAAACGAGGCAAACTAAATCCTCGTTATGCGGGACCATTCAAGATAGTGAAGAGAATTGGCCCAGTGGCGTATCAACTGGACCTACCCGAAGGACTTAGTGGTGTACACAACGTCTTTCATGTCTCAAACTTGAAGAATGTCTAGCAGACGAGTCACTCGCGGTTCCTATTGAGGAACTACACATCAATGAACAGTTGCGTTTCATCGAGAAACCAGTAGAAATCATGGATAGGGAAGTCAAAACGTTTAAACGTAGTAAAATCCCTATTTTCAGAGTTCGGTGGAACAAGAAACACGGACCGGAATTCACGTGGGAGCGTGAGGCTCAGATTATGCGCAAGTATCCTCATCTGTTCAAGTACTCCACGTCAAACTCTTAAGGTACTATTTTAATTTTCGGGACAGAAATTCTTTCAACTAGGGGATGATGTGGCATCCAGATAAAAAAATTTCTTGTATTATTTTAATTTTTGGGACGAAAATTCTTTCAACTAGGGGATGATGTGACAATCCAGACTCTTAGGGTTAACCTCGTTAGCAATCCAGTTAAATCCTAACTTTATTAACTCATTTCAAACCCCAAGGACTAGTTCTGTCATCTTTTAAATTAGGATTGCAAGGACTAGTCTTGTAATTATCAAACTTTCGATTTCTGTTTGACTTTTAGAAGTAAAACTCGTGATTTAATTCAAATTCGAGCTCCACATCCAATTTCCGTTGCAATATGTAACCGTTTTACACGATCAGACCATTAACGAACCTAATTAAGGCTTTAATCATCGCTTTTACTTTGAATAAATCTAAATTATGACAATT
This sequence comes from Smallanthus sonchifolius, assembly GCA_023525975.1. Taxonomy (NCBI): domain Eukaryota; kingdom Viridiplantae; phylum Streptophyta; class Magnoliopsida; order Asterales; family Asteraceae; genus Smallanthus; species Smallanthus sonchifolius. The sequence continues at coordinate 36,662,425 of CM042045.1, forward strand.
AAACTCGTAACCGTCGACAGTTTAAGATTATTATTCAAATTCGATTGTTTCGATCAATGTACTCGCAAATTAACCATCTACACACCTCATACAAACCCCACTGAAGCTACTACACACGTCAATTCCACCGGAATTGAAGCCTGGGTCACTAGAGATCAACAAACGCGAAGTCGGAGCTTAATCTAACCGAACTCCATCAATTCATCATCTATTCTGGTAATCATTTACATCATCACTTTCGTTTTTACTCCTAGATTGAAAGCCTTATGCCAGTTAGGGCTTACAAAATCGATTATATCAAGAACCCGACTCTAGGGTTCATGCGATTGTGGATTAATCGATCATCACCCTAGGCTCTGTTTAAATCAAATTAAATTATACCATCAGTTTCGCAAACATGTATCCATCAAAAGCCCTATGTTAACTTTATCAAGCAACATCGATTTTGTCATGATCTCCATCTAGGGCTTGTTCTTATATCAATTCGGGACTTTTGATCCTAGACTTAGTCTCCATCCAATTAACATATGCTGTTAGATTCGCAACCTGTTACTCGTTAAAAACCCTATATCAATTTAATCTTACAACATCGAATCGTTCAAGATCATTAACCTAGGGTTTGTTCATATCTCAATTTGGGGCTTTCTATCTTAAACACTGTTTCAATCAAATTTAACTATACCAATAGATTCGCAATATTCTGTTTAGTAAAAGCCCCATGATCCCATCGAGTTTTAATATCTAATTTGATCAATTCGATTACGTGTTCTTAATCTAGGGTTTCGGTCTCTAAATTCATAATTAAACAACCCAAAATTTGATGTTTTTTCGCAATTAACTATACCTACAGGTTGGCTTATATTTGTTTATCAAAATCCCTTTGACATTTCGAACAATCGCGACCCGAATCGATGGAATTGGGGACTAGTTTTGACTTCGGTTTACAAAAGGGGGAGATCACAGGGGATATGCGTGTTAATGCCATTTCTGTTGCGAAATCCTTGTGGGCGGGACTGGTTAGTTGTGTGTGCCTGTGTGGGAGAGACCCGGGTTCGAGTCTCTCCACACTGTTTTTAGTTTTAAACCATTTTTAAATAATATTTTCAAATGAAAATCAATCACTGTGTTATTATATTAATATATTATATGGTTTTAACTCGGAAAATCTTTCGTACACTCAGTTTAGTATTATAACCCATTTTAATAATAATTCCCATAATTATAGTAGTATATTATATTATTATTCAAACCCTTGGTTCCGATTAAAATAATTATTTACATTATTTTCAAACCGTGACCTCGATTAAAAATAATATTTTATTATATTATTGTCGCCACATTAATAATCTTTTGTAACGTTTCAAACTTATAAATAATGTAATTATTTATATTAATTATGCACGTTTATGTTCTCGAACAAAAATAACACATTTATTATTTTATACTATGTTAATTAGAAACATTCGACGCGAAACGCTTTTATCTTAATTATTTAATTAGGAAACCCGTATTCCCGTGGACACGTACGTCTACTCCTTAATCATTAGAACGTTTTTAGGACGTTCAACATTCCGTGTTGTCATCAAAATTCCCATTTTACCCCTAATAATTATGTTGTAATTCTAGGGCATTCGTGAGCCGTGTCGGGCTAACGCTTGACATTCAAATCTCATACTTGTGTGATACTACCTACTACGCAACGCAGGTGAGTTTTCACGGCCACTTTTTACTGTTTTAACTTGGGGGAGAAAACATGCCACAACTATTTTAGATTATTATATTCATATGTTATCAATGTTAAAGATAAGCGTAACACGCTATCACTGAAAGTCCTCAACACACATCGAACCGTTAATATGGATCTTAGCGAGATAATATTTAGTAGTACTACTGGGTTTTACAAATCCCACCCGCGTTAATCGTGCTTACTCGATTGGATGTCGAACGGGTGAAATGTTAGCCTACTCACATAGCCAGAGTTGATAGACCTAGCAAGAGGCAAATAAACTTAAACAGTCAGCTTCGGTTGCGAGCGCTATAGTAAGACATGAAACATAGGTTAGCTACCTATAGATACATATTGAATGTACAATAATCTGGTAAACGTTTATTTATATATTGAAACATGTAAACTCACCAACCCCGTGTTGACATCTTATCTTATATGTTTTCTCAGGTCGTTAAGTTAAGGCACAGGTGCACGACTAGGAAATGCATGGAGTCCTATATTTAATTTCTTATTTATAAAGACGTTTGGACTGTTTTTATTTATGTTTTGGACTGGACTTTTGGGCGTGTTTGTTTTGCGCATTTACTTTGATGTATCGCTTCCACGTTTACTCTGATCGTTTATGATATTTCTATTTAAGTCCCATATAGTGTCGTTCAATGTAACTAATGACTGAGATCCTGGTTTGTCACGCACTAAATCGTAAAACTTCGTTAGTGGAATTTGGGGATGTGACACCCTAAACCAAGATTTGAAGCATACTAGGGACATTACATAGGATGCGATGATGAGGGAGGAATCCATTACCTGAAATCGAACTTGGATTCGCCGAGATGCTCAAGGATTTCCTTCTGCTTGATGTCGCGACCCGAGAGCAAAAAAGGGGGGTTGAAGTCGATTGATTTCGTGTTCCAATCGATTGTAAAGATCAGAGGGGGGTGTTAGGAAAAGATGAAACTGATCGTAACATTCTAGATTCACGAGTTTAACGAGTGTTTGAGGTATGATTGATGCCCTTTCAAGTCCCTAACCGAAACTCTAAACTCGTTTCATAAAGACTCATGAATTCGCAACAAACACGAATTAACCCCTCTTAATGGTTGTAAATGAGTGAAGAAACATTTTGGAAAGATTTTATTCTAGTAATTTCTGGGAAAATCGAAGAGCTTGGATGAGTTTGACTTTGGAAAATCAAAATTGAGTATAGGTGATATTCACAGTTAACTCCAAGGGTTCAATTGAATATGGAGGGGTTCAAAAGGTTTGAGAGGGTTCAAGCTTTAAAAAAATTGGGGTCCAAGGTAAATTTACTTAGATTCTTTTTATCCTTTTACTTGCTTATAAGATTGTCTCTTTTCTTATTATTATAAAGTTTATAAAAACTAAACATTATAGATATTTTGAAGAAAGTAAATTCTTAATTTCTATAATTTTACTAATTGTATAAATGCCCATTTAATATGATTAAATGTATAACTTATTTATATATATTTATAACAAAATATATAAATACACCATTACGGCTCATAAGTATGTGTAGGTCCTGAGCAGACCTGAAAGAACTCAGATCTGTGGAGAAATCTTCAAACAGTCCGGATCGAGTGGCGGAATCTCTAGATCCGGTATGACTCTCGAATCAGAAATGGTAGAGACGGGTGCGGGAATCAGATACATAAACAGGAATGTATAAAAATGAAGAAGAACAGATAATTGAAAGCATAAAGCGTATGATTCTTTGATTGAAATGAAAATAAAAACTCATCATACACTAACAATTAGTCTCACCCCAGGGTGAGCTCCCCCAAGGGTGGTGATTCTCTGTACAGACACACACTCCTCCTATGAGATAATCTTCCTATTTATAGGAGGCCAAGCACATATGACTTGTTTTCCAATTCACCTGCCAAACAGGCCTGGAAAACAGGTATCGAAACGAGCTAGTTTCGATTGAACACATGTTCAACCGAAACTACTAGTTTCGATACTGTAGTTTCTATTGACAGCATCAGTCTCAAAATAATACCCAACAGTATGATTTTTATAAAATGAAAGTTTGTGTGATTGATTCATTTAGCATAATCCAATACATATGTATAATAATAAGAATTGAAAATTGTGATTACATGTTTAAAACTCACATGTTATATATATATAGGGTCATTTACATATACCCCCTTCCTAAGTTCTTTTATTACATATTTACATGGGTTATATATATGATAGAAGAATAATATGTTAATAGCAAGATTGAAACCTTGAATTGATATATGTTTAAAACAATAATTAGTGTGATATAGTGAGTTCGAACATGTACGGGATTTAGATGTTGTGTTATTATTGTAAAAAAAATTTGGTCGAAAAATAATGGATGTTACATAAATGACATAGTGCTTAATCGCTGAGAACTGACACGTGGAGGATCAATAGAGGACCGACATAGGATCCGTTGCGGTCCGCTAGCCGCAATTCATTCTTAGCAAACCGACATGGAATGGATAACGGTCCGTTATGTGCTCCTTAAGTAAATTACACCGCCACACTTCGATAGCGGACCGACATGCATATAGATAACGGTCCGCTATGGACCCATCGGACAGCCTATAAATAGTTGGACATGTTGGTCCACTTTAGAGCATTCACATAGTCCCAACACCTCATAAAACACACACATTACCTCGGTAAGTGTGCCCCGAGCCCCGGTTCACGTAGAGAAGTTTGGTTTCCAGCTTTTCGGTCTCATTAAGCAGGAGATAGTGCTGAGGTAAGGTTCTGACTAGTTCCTGGTGACTTGGTTATTTCCATTAAGCAAGGAACTTATGATTAAGAAATGTTAGAATGACTTAGGACCTCATTCAAGTTATTGTGCTAGCTACATTAGCACACACAGATTATTTAAACAAACAGGAAGTTAAAGGTGAGTTCTATGATGACCCTTTGTAAATGTTTTTAAATATTTTGGGCATGACACACCTGTGATAAATGTTTTAGATATTGCATCAATACTTGAGCAAGTATCCATAATATTGCAAGAAATGTTTCATGTTGTAAAAACGGAAGGTAACCTTCCGGCCAGTATGTAGTTATCTGACAAACGTAATGTTTTGTTTAATGAAAGAATGGTGTATAAATCCCTCCTGGACCCGTCATTCTTTCCTGGGAATATACTGTTGGAGGTACTACTCTGGGAAGATGACCACCTTGTTTTAAAAGGAAAAGATGATTTTGAAATATAAAATGTTTTAGGACTTGTCTTGGTTTACCAAGATAAGTGATGATGAAAAGATGTCATTGGCAGTGATTGCATTGACATGAACGGTTTTGACCACTTTTGGTCTGTAAAAGAATGTTTTGCCGTGTATGGTCAAATCCCACATAATATCTTGCAACTTATGGGCAGTGATTGCTATATCTCCGAAAGGGGACGAATTGAATGCGGACCGTTACATTCCTTTATGGTATGTAAGGGTTAATGGCCTTTTATATAAAGGGAATGGTAAGTGGTTACTACCACTTTAGAGGTTTACGAACCTCGATAAGATATAAGTTGTGCAATATTAACGTGATGTTTGGATAAAACTGACATGGAATGGAAAGACGATGTGTCAAAGATATTTTGATTAAAACCTAGAACTCACCAGCATAAGCTGGCCCGTGTTTAAACATGTGTGTCAGGTAAGAGTATGGTCTCAAGCAGTATAGTCAAGGTGGCATCATAAGCGGTTTATCTGGCATCCACAAACTAGAGACTGGCATTAGCATCATGTTGTACTTTCTTTTAGAATGTACTAAGACAAATTTTACAAATAAATAATGTTTTAAAGTCTTCCACTGTGTATGCTTCTTTGTTTACTATATGTTCATGAGTAAATCCAACAAGTGGCCGGCATCTCAGGTGATCCGTGATATGGGTGTCACAAGTTGGTATCAGAGCTATAGTTTAAGAGATTTAGATACTTGCCCAAGTATCTAGACTTAAACTAGGGTTAAGGGAGAGTAAGAATGCCAGTTAAGATACCCTGATGCCAAGGGTAAAAGAGAAAGGTATGAGTATTTTAGTACGGACATAATAGAAGGATAACTACAGCACCAAAAGTGGCGTAAATGATTAATTTCGTTGTGGCCACAGTTATTAACGTTTACAATACACTTGTGTTCTAGCTATCAATCTATCATGCAAATATTAAAACTCTTCATATCTTTTGTAGAAAATGGTCGTTAGAGGTAGAGGAAGCAGAGGAGGAAGTGTTAATCCCAATACCTCCAGAAGGAAAACGCGGTCTACCGCAAATGACGAACCCGAAATAGAAAATAGGGATCATATTGAAGTAGATGAACCGGTAATTGAACCTCAATTAAAAAGTACAATAGACATGGCTGTACCTAAAGCCTTGGATATGGCTTTGCCTATCCTATTAGCTAGCCTAGAGGAAAATAGAAAGAAAGATAAAACAGAAGAGGTCATTAAGAATGTAGACGGTGATGATCTTTATGAATATGAATCCGATGATTCTTACGAAGTCAGACCGGTGGTGAAAGGAACGAAGGGATGCTCCTACAAAGCATTCAAGGATGGAAGTCCTCCAAAGTTTAACGATACAAAGGATGCCACGGTTACTCATCAGTGGATTCGAGAAATTGATGCGGTAATCAAGATTAGCGAATGCAGAGATGATCAAAAGGTAAAATACGCCACTCACTCATTTTTATCAGAGGCGTTATGTTGGTGGGAGAATCTGGTTATAGCTATGGGTGAGAAGGCTATTGATCATATGTCTTGGGAAGAACTGAAAAGGTTGCTGATTGAGGAGTTTTGCCCTGATAATGAAATGAACAAACTCGAGAGAGATTTTTTAGGTTAGAAGCCGGTAGTATGACTCACAGAGAGTATACTACAAAGTTCAACAGGATGGCCCGTTTGGTACCCCACTTAGTAACCCCTGAAGTTGTACACATTAAGAGACACATACAAGGGTTACCATCTGAAATCCGAAGGTCGGTGAAAACTTCAGAGTTGAAAAGATTTAGATTCGCCATACAACTTGCTTCTACTATGTACGACGAGGTATGTAGTTCTCGCCCAGTGGAATCAAAAAGGAAGTGCTTCGAAAGTTCTCAGGGCCAGAAGAAACAAAATGATGATGGATGGAAGAAGAGGATAATTACTAGTGGTATCACTACGTGTCCCACTTGTGGTAAACATCATGTCGGAGAATGTAGGTTGAAATCAGGCGTTTGTTTCAAATGTGGCAATACAGGGCATTTGGCGCTCAACTGTCCTCTCAAACCTAAATGTTATAGGTGTGGAGAAAGTGGGCATAGAATGTTAGAATGCCCAACACTTAAAATTAACAATCCTGAGCCGTTAAAGGCAAAAGAAGGAGAAACCTCGAAAGCCAAAAGTAGAGCTTATACTCTGACAACCGAAGAGGCTAAGGCATTACCAGATGTAGTATCCGGTACGTTTCTTGTCAATCACGTACCTGTTACTGTATTATTTGACTCTGGTGCCAGTAGAAGCTTTGTATCTCTAGATTTCTATCCTTCCTTAGCTAGACCTACTATAAGTTTAGACAAACTTTTTGAAGTAGAAACGGCTATTGGTAAAACAATGAAGGTAACAAAAGTCATTCACGATTGTTTCATCGATCATGAAGGACATAAATTTCCCATTAGACTATATCCGATGATCCGTGAAGGATTTAGTGTAGTCCTAGGAATGGACTGGTTGGCAACAAACGATGCCTAGATCATATGCAACCAGAAAGCCATGCAAATACAGACTTTAGATGGAAAATGGATTACAATCCACGGGGATAAGTTAAGATCCGTCGTTAGAATTATTTCCATGATGAAAGCTATGAAGTTTATGACTCGAGGCAATGAGGCATATTTGGAATATGCTATTGATTCCAAAGTGAAAACTAAGGAATTAAAAGATGTGCTAGTAGTTTGTAATTTTCCTGATGTCTTCCCAGAAGAATTATCAGGAATACCTCCAGAAAGAGAAGTGGAGTTTCAAATAGACTTAGTACCAGGTGATAAGCCTGTAGCTAAGGCACCATATCGTTTAGCTCTATCATAAATGAAGGAACTAATGTCACAACTGCAAGTGTTGTTAGACAGAGGATTCATTAGACTAAGTATCTCGCCTTGGGGTGCTCCGGTTCTTTTCTTGAAAAAGAAAGATGGTAGTATGCGGATGTGCATAGACTATCGGGAGCTGAATAAGCTTACCATAAAGAATAAATACACGTTACCTAGGATCGATGAATTGTTCGATCAACTACAAGGAGCAAGTTGATTCTCAAATATCGATCTAAGGTCAGGTTATCATCAGCTGAAAGTTAGAGATGAAGACATTCCAAAGACGGCCTTCCGTACAAGATATGGACACTATGAGTTTTTAGTAAAGTCGTTTGGTTTGACAAATGCCCATGCTGCATTCACGGACCTCATGTATAGGGTTTGTCGACAAATTACGGACCGATCTGTGATCGTGTTCATAGATGATATTCTAATTTACTCAAATAATGAAGGAGATCATGCATGTCATCTCAACGAAGTGCTAGAGACTCTGAGAAAAGAGAAGTTATATGCAAAATTCTCTAAATGTGTGTTTAGGCTCCGGGAAGTTCAGTTCTTGGGTCATGTGATAAACGCAGAGGGAATTTTGTAGATCCTTCAAAGATAGAGACTGTAATGAAATGAAACCCGCCAAAGACACCTACAGAAATACGCAGTTTCTTAGGTTTGGCTGGTTACTATAGAAGGTTTATTCAGGATTTCTCCAAGATTGCTACCCCATTGATAAAACTTACAAAGAAGGAGACAAAGTTTGTATGGGGAACAGAGCAAGAGAATTCCTTTCAAAAGCTAAAAGAGAAATTAACTCAGGCACTAGTGTTGTCCTTACCGGAAGGAACTGATGATCTGGTAGTATACTCCGATGCTTCCTATCAGGGATTGGGGAGTGTATTAATGCAAAGAGGCAAGGCTATAGCCTATGCTTCATGGCAACTCAAACCCAATGAAATTAACTACCCAACTCATGATTTAGAATTAGCTGTAGTAGTATTTGCACTTAAAATATGGAGGCATTATCTATATGGAGTTAAGTGCACCATCTACCCAGACCGTAAAAGCTTAAAGTATTTCTTTATGCAAAAAGATCTGAACATGAGGCAGCGAAGATGGTTAGAGCTGATAAGGGATTATGATTGTGAGATTTTGTATCACCCAGGAAAAGCAAATGTAGTGGCAGATGCTCTAAGCCATAAAGAATAGCATCCTCCTATCAGGGTGAAGTCATTTAAATTAATCATAACTCCTGACTTCATGACTCAGCTCAGAAACGTTCAGATAGACACATTGAAAGCAGAAAATGTTAAAAAGAAGAGAATGGTTGGACAAGAGAAATAATTGGAAGAGAACGAGTATGGAGTTAAGATTCGATTCGGCCGAATGTGGATACCATAAAAGGTGAATTTAGAGCTCATAAATCTCGATATTAGATTCATCCGGGTACTACAAAGATATACCAAGATCTACGCCAATATTTATTGATATTCGATAAATGACATAGTGTTAAAATAAAAGGGGTTAGGTTATAACTAAGTTAAAAGTTTAGGGACTATAAATAAAAATTTTAGAAAGTGGACAGAAGTTGGACCAACATCTGGAGGATAACGGTCTGCTACGTGGGGGACAAGGGATTAGAGAGGTGACACGTGTCGGGTGACTAATCGCTGAGAACTGACATGTGGAGGATCAATAGCGGACCGACATAGGATTTGTTGCGGTCCGCTAGCCGCAATTCATTCATAGCGGACCCACATGGAATGGATAACGGTGCGTTATGTGCTCGTTAAGTAAATTACACCGCCATACTTAGATAGCAGACCGACATTCATATAGATAACGGTCCGCTATGGACCCATTGGACAGCCTATAAATAGTTGGACATGTTGGTCGACTTTAGAGCATTCATATAGTCCTAACACATCATAAAACACACACATTACCTAGGTAAGCGTGCCCCGAGCCCCAGTTCACGTAGGGAAGTGCTGAGGAAAGGTTCCGACTAGTTCCTAGTGACTTGGTTATTTCCATTAAGCATGGAACTTATGATTAAGCAATGTTAGAATGACTTAGGACCTGATTCAAGTTATTGTGCTAGCTACATTAGCACGTACAGATTATTTAAACAGACAGGAAGTTAAAGGTGAGTTATATGATGCCCCTTTTTAATTGTTTTTAAATATTTTGGGCATGATACACATGTGATAAATATTTTAGATACTGTATCAATACTTCAGCCAGTATCATAATGTTGCAAGAAATGTTTCATGTTGTAAAAATGAAAGGTAACCTTCCGACCAGTATGTAGTTATCTGACAAACGGAATGTTCTGTCTAAGGAAAGAATGGTGTATAAATCCCTCCTAGACTCGTCATTCTTTCCTGAGCACATATCTGATGGAGGTACTACTCTGGGAAGATAACCACCTTGTTTTAAAAGGAAAATATGATTTTGAATTATAAAATGTTTTAAGACTTGTCTTGGTTTACCAAGATAAGTGATGATGAAAAGATGTCATTGGCAGTGATTGCATTTACATGAACGGTTTTGACCACTTTTGGTTTGTAAAAGAATGTTTTGTTGTGAATGGTCAAATCCCACATAATATCTTGCAACTTATGAGCAGTGATTACTATATCTCCGAAAAGGGACGAATTGAATGTGGACCGTTACATTCCTTTGTGGTATGTAACGGGGGAATGGCCTTTATATAAAGGGAATGGTAAGTGGTGAAGACCACTTGAGAGGTTTACCAACCTCGATTTGATATAATTTATGCAATATTAACGTTATGTTTGGATAAAACCAACATGGAATGGAAAGACGATGTGTCAAAGCTATTTTGATTAAAACCTAGAACTCACCAGCATAAGCTGACCCGTGTTTAAGCATGTGTGTCAGGTAAGAGTATGGTCTCAAGCAGTAAAGGCAAGGAGGCATCATAAGCGGGTTATCTGGCATCCACAAACTAGAGATTGCATTAGTATCATGTTGTACTTTCTTTTAGAATGTACTAAGACAAATTTTACAAATAAATAATGTTTTAAAGTCTTCCGATGTGTATGTTTCTCTGTTTACTATATGTTCATGAGTAAATCCGACAAGTGGCCAGCATATCGGGTGATCCGGGATGTGGGTGTCACACATGTAATGCCTCTAGCACACCAGTTAACACAAAATCCAAATTGAGTTCCACATCAGGTACTCTTCTTGAAGACGGGGGAACTTTTTACCGTCAACTTGTCGGTGCACTCCAATATCTGACATTCACGTGTCCATACATCAGCTATGCAGTTCAACAGGTATGCATGCACATGCACGCCCCAAGATCCTCTCATATGAATGCTTTAAAACGCATTCTTCAGTATATACAAGGGACATTATCGTTTGGTTTGCATGTAACCAAGTCATAATATTCGTAACAACCATAATAGCCTAAATATATGTAATAGCCGAGATTCTAGGCTATAGATTAGGAAACCATTTGACTGCCTTCAAGGCTTTAATGTATTGTAATTCTATCCAAAGATAGACCCATTGTAATTATCTTTATTTATACGGTATAATGAGAAGGAAGAGGCAACGATTATGAATACTAAATAACAAAGATCTCTGTGGGGAAAAGCCTTCTTGACATCTAGCTGCTCTAGATGCAAGTTTTGTACGGCCAGACTACTAAGAAAAAGCCTGATAGTAGTCATCTTTTCAGCGGTGGAGAAGATTTCATTGTAGTCGAGTTTTTATGTTGAAACCCCTTGAACGCTATTCGGGCTTTGTACCGTTTGGTACCATCATGCTCGTCCTTGATACTGAATACCCATTTATTCTGCAAAGATTTTTTATCCGGTGGAAGCTTTGTGTAACATCCCTGATTTTCCGACCCTATTTTAAATTTATTTTAACTAATAAAATAACAACACGACATTAAAACATATACTTGTTCAAACCTACACCTCATTAATCGTTAGCCGATCGTATTCAATTCAAAGATTTAGAACTCATAATCATGTGGTAACACTCCTAGAGTTAATCCAGTTAGTAATCCCGTTAGGTGTTCTGTTAAATCCTAACCAGGCTAATTCTGTCAAAGCTGAAGTTGCAAGGGCTGATTTTGTAAATAACCAGAAACCCTAGTAGGCACGGTCGCGCCACGTTTTGGCACGGTCGCGCCTCGTCTGGCACGGTCGCGCCTATTGTTGGCACGGTCGCGCCTCGCCTTGGCACGGTCGCGCCTTGTTTTGACACAGTCGCGCCTCGTGTCAGTTGAAACGTAAATACAGCCTTTAATCGCGGGACCATTCGATTTCGTAACCAATTCTTTCATTAACAAACCCATTATGAGTTTAACCATCTCAATTATATCAAATAAACCCGTTTTTAGTCGATCCCTCTCCTAATTACCAAAACCCTCCATTTTGACCATCGATCTCATCGTTTCGTTGTAAATTCTCTCAACCAAACAAACCAACACCTTAGCCGATTCCCCCTAAAGCTCCAGAACACATCAACTGGGCCGGAGTTGTAGCAGAAAGCACCGGAAACCACACCCGTCATAGCCGGAACTCGTCCCCACTGTAGGCCATCAATTCATCGTCTCACAGGGTAATTGAAACTTTCAAAACTATCTATTTATTCTATAGATCAAAAGCCCTAATCCAATTTAGACTCTCAATATCAAAATTTACTCGAACCCGATCCTAAGTTTCATTTAAAAATGGTTTAATCAAATCCAACTTTAAACATGTTTTAAACACAATTAATCTACACCAACAGACTCGTACTAACCTTGTGAATGAAAGCCCTATACATTCCAGCACTATCAATATAAGAATCAATCAATTCGCTCCTGTTTTGAAAGAGACACGGTCGCGCTAATCATCTAGCGCGGTCGTGCCTCGGGAGACGCGGTCGTGTCGACTTCCAGCGCGGTCGTGCCTCCTGCTCAGACCCAGTCATGCTCGTTGGCTAGACTTGATTGTACCCCAGAAGCATAGACACGGTCGTGCCTATCGAAGGCACGGTCGTGCCTAGTGGTTTGGCTAGTTTGTCCTCTGTTTGACCAACACGGTCGCGCCCTGTCTAGAACGGTCGCGCCCGCCCTAGCACGGTCGTGCCCTATCCTAGGCACGGTCGTGTGTGTTGGCAGAATGTTTATAATTTTTATATTTCTAAACAATTAGTGATTCATATTAATTTCTAAAATAATAATAATTGAATTTATAAAAATCTGTATTGTTTTTATATAGAAAAGATCAAATATTTAATCTTAAAATAAATAAAAATTATTTAAAGTTCAACATTTAATTTATAAACCCTACACTTAAATAATATTTTAATGTCTAAATTACATTATATAAATAAATGAATAAGGTAATAATTATTTATTTGATTTATAATTAAACAAAAACATTTATTTAGTTATACTTAATTACATCTAACACTTACATTATTTTCATAAACAATAATTATTTAATTTACATATTTAATTATTCCAAACTCAAACTTTATTCAAAAAATGTTCTAAAAATATTCATTTCAAATCTTTCATTTTTTTTTACAATACTTTCAAGTACCAATCACTAACTTTATCCAATTTAACTTTAGATATAGACTTAGACTATTGTGCATTATTAATGCAATATATATTACACTCTAGGTTAACATTGTGCAATACAAGGATCACATTACTATCTAGTATCTCGTGTTAGCTACGCCTTCGAATCAAGTGAGTATACATAGCCCCTTTTACTCTTTTACATTTTTGGGGTGAAACATGAACACTATTCAAATAACATGTTTACATTTATACAAACAACACAAGTACAAATCCTATTTACATTCATGTGTGCAATTTGAGCTTTATGCCCGAGGGCTAGGTGTGCTAACCTTTGTATGCGATTATGTGCAATCATTAACTATTCAAGCCAACGGTTTTCAATGATAGATCTATTGAGTCTGACAAACCCACCCAGATTGGGGTGATTGATACCGACAACACAATTTTGCATGCTAGTTACGAAGGTTTGATTTTACTTGGTTACACAATAGATGCTCCCCATAAATGCCTTATTTATCATGTTATGTAAGGATTTTTTTTACAAACTATATGCTATCTATATACAAACCTGTGTTATACTCACCAAATTTTTAGTTGACCTTATTTTATTCATGTTTCAGGTGCTTTCATTTGAGTTTGATCAAGACATGCTATACATAGGCTTTGGACCTAGTTAATCTTAATTCAAAAACAAATTATATTTCATTATGTACTTGGAACTTGATTCATGTTTATTTGAATGGAAATGGATTTAACATATTACAATTAAGTTAACCTTGAGCTCATGAACAGTCTACATGTCCCGCCCCGATGATTCCGCCGTCGGTCGGGGTGTGACACTTTGTCAAAAACAAAGACTTGTTCTTCTAGATAGACCCCATCTTTGCTTTCATCATCCGCTCCAACTGAACGAGTCTTTCACCCCAACTGCTTCAGAATAACATTGTGGTTAACCATTATATGTCAAGAGAAGGTAGTTGATAAATGGTGAGAACCTCTTTGTCAGTGTTGTAGGCCTGGTGAGGTGGAACTGGATCTGGTAGGAATTGGGTTATCCCACTATTTTAATCCATATTTTATAGTTAACCCAATTCATTTATATCAATAACCAATACCCATACATGGATTATAAATCATTATTTGATGAAGGTATGTTTTTGTTTAGATTTTTTTTTAAATGTTATTTTGTTTAAACCGAATAAGTTATAGCTACCCAAAAAAAAATATTTTGTTGCTAATTCGGTTTGTTAGGTTCAAACTGAATTACAATGTTGTTTTAGGTTCGGATTAGGTTTCCTCAAATAAGGTTCGGTTCGAATTGTGGTTTCAACCAAAAACAAATCCAACCCGAATAATCAGAAAAACACGCAACCCGACCCGATGAACACCCCTGGTAGTCATGTGGTGGTGAATCTAGAAGGTTAGAAACTACAATTTGGTTAAAAAAACATGTACCATTTGGAATTTGGTACTGAATATTGACTTATATATAAGCGAACTAGCTTAGTACCTCGTGTGGTGTCTACACATGGTATGAAAAATATCAAATCATAAAATTATTAATTTTTTACGTATATATATTACATGTGTAAAAATGTATTACGTATACGAATAATAGAAAACAAAATTCAAAATATGTAAAATCTATACTCTATAATAAATAAAGGTTTTTATGAGACGAATTTTCCCGCCTCTCTCTCCTATTAATTGCACAATTTTCTTTAATTGTTTTTTTAATAATGATTTTTGTTTTTCGTCTCTCTCTCCAATTAAATAATAATGATTTCTATAAAACATTTTTAGAAATTGAACATTCATTTCATTCTTTTTTATAAAACATTTTAAAAGTATTTATATGACTGATATGTTTCAAAGCACACATGCGTTTCTACCGTATTTCGTGTCGTTTTCGTATAGTTTTAGAGTCGTTTCGAGTCATTTATAGTCAGTATTGAGTTAAGTCTTATTTTGTAGGTAATCATGTCACTTTGGAGCTTAAACGATCAAGAAGGGTGAAAGAAACGAGCACGAGAACCCGGGATGAGAAACGAAAAAAGTCGGGAAAGAGTCCAACCTTAAAAGACGCATATCTTGGGCTAGAAAATTAGTTACGGGGCCCATTTTATATCGATTTGGCGTAGCTCGACGAGAGGAGTTCAAAACTCAGATGGTTTGGCTCGCGCTACGCGAGAGGATAGGCCAAGGCCCTCACGGTACGCGAGGGACCCTCGTTACGAGAATTTTGAACTAATTTCAAGGTTTAAAGGTCTAGGACTCCCCCATACTTAATCCAATCAATTCCCAGCCATTTAGAGATCAGAAAGAGGCGATTTTGGGGCCAAGGAAGTGGAATCAAGCGTAAAGTTGAAGTCTTTGATCCCGGGTTCGTTAGATTTAGCGTTTTCGGTTCCAAAGCTTGAACCTTTATCTTTGATTAGTTTGATTGAACCATGTTTTGTTCTTATTACTTCTATTTTGATGTTTTAAGTATGATTCTAGGCTGAATCTCATATAATGTCGAGGTCTATATGATGAATACTTGTTAAAGTTGCTATCTTTATCGGTTTTGAATTCAATTGATGGTTTAATTGATTTTGTAAAGAATCCAAGTTTGATTAGTATGATGATTATGCACGCTTTATTCTAGTCTTATGTTGATTAATGTTCCTCATGTTGTCTTGTTGAATGTCTTTCATTAATAGATGCATGTTTACGTTGTTTGCTTATTTGCTTGTGCCTTAGTGGTTTGCTAGACGTAGTAATCCATAGGAGTGTTAGTTGATCCTTGATTAGATTGACTGTTCTATCCTAGGTCAATACCCAAGAGGTGAGAAGTAGTTGTCTAGTCCGCGTCATTAGGAATCCGAGTGTTAACAGTCTGAGACGACGTTGGTATTAGGTGTCTAGTGATTGTTGCTAGTTCATGTCATAGTTGTTATCTTATGATTACCCCGTGCATTCCTTGAGTTTATTGTGGACGGTGAGACTGAGAGGTAATCTTTTCATTAAGGTACATGATCGTAGTTGGAAATACCTAAGAAGTGATCCAACAATCTGGTGAGTTTAGTACACTTTAGGTTCCCTAGTTGGTGACATCCTGAGAGTAATTAGGGATCCACTAGGTTATCTATAGTTGTTATCCTTAGAAACCCAGATCCATCATAGTCCATAACCCGGTAGAAGTTGTTCTCTGCAAGTAGGATTCCGACCTAGGTAGTATTCTTCCCATTCCTGATATCTTCCTTAGTTCTTGTCTTGATAGTAGTGTCGACCTTAGGTCATTGCATTATTTAGTGGTAATCTTTAGCGTAGTAAACCCAACCCCCCCCCCCCAATCATCATTCTTTAGTCCGAGTCAGAGTCTAGTTTTGTTATCGTAGTGTGTGTTATCGTAGTGTCTCTAGGGTTTGATATTCCGGTTTACCGTTAAGCTGTGCTACACTCGATAGGTACACTTGCCTGTCAGTGCGGTTTAGTTTATAGGTTTTCCTTTAATACTTAGGAGTCTAGGTTAGGTTTTTATAGTTATTTTTATAGACCGTCCGGACGACATCAAGTTTTTGGCGTTGTTGTCGGGGACACTTGGCAATAGAAATATTGACTTTGACTAGTTCTTTGTTTGATTTTTGGTTTATTTGTCTTCTTTGAGTCTGTTCTGTGTGCTTGTCCTACGTGCTTACTTGTGTGTCTGGTCTAGGATAGAGTCTTTTTGTTCTTTGAGTCTTTCTTTCCATCTTAGAGTCTTTCTGTTTATGCACCATACTCGTTCGCAGGGATCACCTCCATATTCTGCTTTCTTAGAGCCCGAACAAGAGCACCACGAGCGCACCCGTGACTTTCGGGAGCGTTTGAAAGAGCTGTGCAAATCTCAGGTACGTTCTACTAGCCCAGTTCCATTTCCTACTATGGGCGACGCTGTTCCACCAGCGAGACGTATTGTGCACCAGAGAGCTAGTGCTGGGGTTACGGGGGTGAGATCTTCGATCACTAATCCCGCCATCCCTAGTAACAATACATGGCAAATTGCAGCACATGTTGTGAACACGATAACTCACGCCACCCAATTTCATGGCCTCGAGGATGAGGATGCACCCGGATATTTGTCCCGCTTCGCGCGCATATGTGACACCTTCAATATCACGGGTGTATCTATGGACGCAATCTACTTGCGTCTCTTCCCATTCTCTCTCTCTGGGCGTGCTTCTACTTGGATCAAAAATCTCCCAGATAACTCGATCACCACTTGGGAGGATCTCTAAGCCAAGTTCTTCAAGAAATATTATCCACCTTTCTGGGTCGCTCACTTTAGGGATCAAATCCATTCCTTTCGGATGGATCCTGACGAGCCCTATCACATGGCCTGGGAGCGGTTCAACGCGCTGTTGAGTTGATGTCCCTAGCACGGTCTTTCTGACTGGGCGATAGTGGAGAAATTCTATAATGGTCTCACTTTCGAGAAGCAGCAAATGTTTAATACAGCTGCGGGAGGCCACATCATGGAGAGATTTGAGCCTGTTGAGCGCGAGGAAATGTTCGAGAGCTTCACTCAAGACGAACAGCAGTATCCATCTACTAGGATTTCCATTCCTAGTGCTAGATCATCCACCTCAGCCTCGAGAGGTGTGCATCAGGTCATTCATGATTCTAGCGTGGCTGCTGCACTCGCCTTAATGGGTAACGAGATTTAGGAGCTGAAGCTCAATGCTCAGCGGTGTCAAGTGTGGAGGGGAGGCCACGACACCCGGGACTGCCCAGTCAAATATCCAGAGCAGGTGAGCTATGCTGGCAACCAGTACCAGAGTCGAGGGCATAACAACAAAAATTCATTTGGCTCGGTATGGAGATCGGGAAATAACCCATCGGGGTTTAATGGTCGTCAGCAGTATCAGCAGAATGGAGGACGAGATACAGGACCTAGCACGGGAAGCAGTGTCAACGCGACTACAATAAAGGAGATGCTCGAGACTCATACACAGTTGCTTGCCCACTTAGTCCAGCAAGACAGGGATGCTAGGCAGAGATTGGATAGCCACGACGCTCTATTGAAGAATCAACAGTCGGCATTCCATCATCTGAAACGCACGGTTGAGGACATAGCTAAGAGTTTGAAGGATCGACAGGGAGGTCCATCTTCAAGCTCCAACGCTTCAGTGATGGTCGTGTCAGTTAGGAGTGTGGGGGAGAAAGAGGTTGTTGAGGATGACCCCCAATCCAGCAGGTATAATATTCTGTCACCTGAGGAGGTCAACAAGATTGACTGGAAGGCTCGATTCGCTGAGATTGATGCCAAGATGGCCGAGGAGCAGGTGGACAAGGAGAAAATAGTTGAGGTGCCTGCCACGAAGGCAGAGGAGAAGAAGAAAGGGGCGGAGATGCAGACCCCCGAGATTGACTTGAGTCATGTTCCCTACCCAGAGCGCTTGATGCCACATAAGCAAGCCAGGGAACACGGTCACTTCCTTGACATGTTCAAACAACTCAAGGTCAATCTTTCGCTTATTGAGACCCTCCAGCGCATGCCGAAATATGGCAAGTTCCTTAAAGATCTTCTTTCCAACAAGAAGAAACTCGAGGAGGTCTCTAAAGTCTCACTTAGTGAGCAATGTTCTGCAGTGGTGCAGAACAAACTGCCTAAGAAATTAGGAGATTCGGGGCGTTTCACAATCCCGTGTCTCCTAGGCAGTTTGCCCTTGCACCACGCGTTGGCTGACCTAGGTGCTAGCATCAATCTGATGCCATATTCTTTATATAAGCAGCTAGACCTAGGTGAACCGGAGCCTACGCGCATGAGCATTTCATTGGCTGACCGTTCAGTCAAGTATCCACGGGGAATTGTAGAAAATTTGTTAGTGAAAGTAGGTAAGTTTGTTTTCCCCGTGGACTTTGTGATTCTAGATATGGAGGTGGATGACAGAGTCCCACTCATCTTAGGGTGCCCATTCTTGTGTACGGCCAAGGCATTGATTGATGTCTTTGATGGGAAACTCACACTTCGTGTGGGGGTGAGTCGATCATTTTCGAAGCTACAAAGTCCGTGACGGATGTTGGCGAGCATAACCACTCCGTGTGCGTCCTTGATGCCGTCATGGACGATTATTGGGACTCTAATCCAATAGTGGATGTTGTTGATGGAAATGTAGGAAGGATGAAAGAGGAGCCTCCTAATTGGTTGGAGGAGTTTGAAAACAAATTGGTAGGTTCCTCATTCCTAAGTGCTGACGATGATGCTTATAGTCTAAGTGAAATATTAGCACAAGTGGAGTAGATGGTTTGTGTGGCACCCATAGTAGGAAGTGTTGAGGATACTGATGATCCGGGTGAAGTTATGGAGGTCACAGCCATAAGAAAGCCCATACCCGACCCCTTATCCACCATTGTTATCCAGTCTGAGGGGAGAGCTGCTGACCCGACCCCTAGTTTTAGTACTCCTAGGTCTAGGCTGCCCCGTAAGAGAACCCATTCTTCAGTAGATTCAATTAGGTTGAGGGTAGTGAAAACCCCAAGTGTGGGGATGTTTAGGGGTGATAGGGTACTTGGTTATATAATGCATATCATTTTCGAAAGTGATGGTGGAAGGATCTGAGTGGTAGCTACAGTTGTTATACAGTGTTAGTTAGATTATTGTTGATATGAAGGACCGGGATACTGCGTAGGATGAAGGTGGTACCGATTAGGATCAAGGAGAAGCCTCCTGATAGGCTTGTTTGATTCTCGGGCAAGTGCCCGGGATGTAGAGTTTGTATGTTTTCTTTGGTTTGAGTCCTTGTTAATTTCTGTGTTTCTCGGTATGTGTGTTTTGTGTGTGTCGTGTCTTGCAGGGATTCGTGCTCGATTCGGTAAGGAAAATAATGGGGAACGAATTTCCAGGTATGTTTTACATTGGTTTGATCATTGGAACAAGTTTTAAAGGTTTTGGGTGAAAAATATATTTAGGAGGTCAAAATTTTTCTAAGTATAAAAATTGAAAAATCTTATTAACTTTCTATGAACAACACTCCCTTGCGGTACGTGAGGGATGTGGAGGAGACCTTTGCGGTACGCGAGGGTCGAAAATTTTGGCCTGCTAAAAATCCATTCCTTCGCGGTACGTGAGGAATGGACAGGGACTTTTCGCGGTACGCGAGAATTCCCTGAATTTGCTTTTTCCCCCTTGTTTCCCATGGTTGCCCACACCGTGCACCACCATCATTCATCACCACTATCCACCATTCATCCGCCTTCCATCTTACCACCATCCATTACCATCATAACCACCTACCATTAACCACTACCATCCAATTAATCATCATCATATCATTCACTGACTTCCATCAACCATGGGAAACGAGAAACCTTTCATCACCAATGACGTACCTTGTCGTGGCTTTCATGTCCATGTGTTTGCCACCAGGTATGTGTCCTTGCATATCTAACCAGAGTCATTGTGATTCAGTTTGAGTCAGTGAGTCTTTTATTTGTGTCAGTTTAATGTTGCGGGTTTGTTGTGAGGTTTATTTTGCAGGTATTGTTCGTCCTGCCCGTACTCAATCTCCATTCGGGCGGGACCAATGCTTCTATTATTGTGTAAAGGCAACCCAACAGAGATGTGTCAACGCGACCGAAATGCTATATGGTGCACACAAGGAAGAACGAAGCTACACATTCACTTGAGTGTTTATCATTACCAGCTAAGTCGCTTCCGGTTTTTATATTTACATTTTTATTTTTGGTTGTGTCTTGCTTCACATTGAGGACAATGTGTCTTTCAAATGTGGGGATGTGAGTGTCTAGTTCGTTTAGGTTGTGTCTTTATAAAAATCCAAAAATACAAAAAACAAAAAAAATTGAAAAAAAATATCCTTTGAAAGTAAAAGTTTTGCATAATAAATGGAAAATGATAGTACAACTGGATCTACCTGTTTGAGTTTAAATGATTTAAATAATAGAAAACGCGTCTAATTAGTGATGTTTTGATAGACCCAGTCAGCTTGAATAGCTTAAATAGCATGTGAGTGTTACTTAGGATTAATCACGTAATATGTTCATGAAATCTTGTGGGTACTCATCTTAGGGTAATGGTAATACTGAAACTGTCAATATAGGGTGATAGGTACCACGTTAAGTTAAAATTTAGAGGTTTTTGAAAATTTTCATGAAACACCACTCTCTTTTTATGAGAATAAATCTGAGTTTCGGTGGCGCCCATTCCATAAATCCATATTTCCATAACTATGAGCTTAATTACTTTGAAATATGAATATTGCTTATGTGTTTCCCTCTGGGATGGCGACTTGGAGAATACACCCCTAAGTGAGATTTATGTGCTTAAACGTTTAGAATCTCGTCTATGTGTTAGCGTCCGGGATAGTGACTTGGTTGAGATGCCTCTAGACGAAATTTCTTATGCTTAAATTAATGCTCATTCCCATCCATTCATTCCATATTCCATTGATTTTTAAAAACCTATAAATCTTAGTTTAACGTGGTGGGCAAATCTATATGGTTTAACCCGTGCCTAAACATGACCGTGAGACGGGATTAGGTAGAGCTGTAACTTCTGAGTGTGAGTCACATAGGTTGGTTGATTGTTGTATAAATTGGAATTAGAACACATTACGGGGGCTAGATAGTTGGAGCTTGGGTTTAATCGGATAGAAATAGTGATTATTGCCTTTTAACGTGTGAGTATGTTTGTACTAATTGGTAACTGATGTTTGTAAAGTTAGATATCAGTTATGATTCCATTGTAGACTTTTTCGACGACGAAAAAAGGTTAAGTGTGGGGATGTTTGATGTGTTGCAAAGCACACATGCGTTTCTGCCGTACTTCGTGTCATTTTCGTATAGTTTTAGAGTCGTTTCGAGTCATTTATAGTTAGTATTGAGTTAAGTCTTGTTTTGTAGGTAATCGTGTCACTTTGGAGTTAACGATCAAGAAGGGTGAAAGAAACGAGCACGAGAACCCGAAATGAGAAACGAAAAAAGTCGGGAAAGAGTCCAACCTTAAAAGAGGCATATCTTGGGCTAGAATGTTAGTTACGGGGCCCATTTTATATCGATTTGGGGTACCTCGACGAGAGGAGTTCAAAAATCAAGTTGGCTTGGCTCGCGTTACGCGAGAGGATAGGCCAAGGCCCCGCGGTACGCGAGGGACCCAAGTTACGGGAATTTTGACCTAATTTCAAGAGACGATAGGCCAAGGCCCTCGCGGTAGGCGAGGGACCCCAGGTACGGGAATTTTAACCTAATTTCAAGGTAAGGTCTAGGACACTCCCATTCTTAATCCAATCGATTCCTAGCCGTTTAGAGATCAGAAAGAGGCGATTTTGGGGCCAAGGAAGTGGAATCAAGCGTAAAGTTGAAGTCTTTGATCCCGGGTTCGTTAGATTTAGCGTTTTCGGTTCCAAAGCTTGAACCTTTATCTTTGATTAGTTTGATTGAACCATGTTTTGTTCTTATTACTTCTATTTTGATGTTTTAAGTATGATTCTAGGCTAAATCTCATATACTGTCTAGGTCTATATGATGAATACTTGTTAAAGTTGCTATCTTTATCGGTTTTGGATTCAATTGATGGTTTAATTGATTATGTAAAGAATCCTAGTTTGATTAGTATGATGATTATGCGTGCTTTATTCTGGTCTTGTGTTGATTAATGTTCCTCATGTTGTCTTGTTGAATGTCTTTCATTAATAGATGCATGTTTACGTTGTTTGCTTATTTGCTTGTGACCTTAGTGGTTTGCTAGACATAGTAATCCATAGGAGTGTTAGTTGATCCTTGATTAGATTCACTGTTCTATCCTAGTTCAATACCCGAGAGGTGAGAAGTAGTTGTCTAGTCTGCGTCATTAGGAATCCGAGTGTTAACAGTCTGAAAGGACGTTGGTATTTGGTGTCAAGTGATTGGTTCTAGTTCATGTCATAGTTGTTATCTTAGGATTACCACGTGCATTCCTTGAGTGTATTGTGGACGGTGAGACTGAGAGGTAATCTGTTCATTAAGGTACATGATCATAGTTGGAAATACCTAAGAAGTGATCCAATAATCTGGTGAGTTTAGTACACTTTAGGTTCCCTAGTTGGTGACATCCTGAGAGTGATTAGGGATCCACTAGGTTATCTATAGTTGTTATCCTTAGAAACCCAGATCCATCATAGTCCATAACCCGGTAGAAGCTGTTCTTTGCAAGTAGGATTCCGACCTAGGTAGTATTCTTCTCATTCCTGGTATCTTCTTTTGTTCTTGTCTTGATAGTCGAGTCGACCTTAGTTCATTGCATTATTTAGTGATAATCTTTAGTGTAGTAAACCCACCCCCCTCAATCATCATTCTTTAGTCCGAGTCAGAGTCTAGTTTTGTTATCGTAGTGTGTGTTATCGTAGTGTCTCTAGGGTTTGATATTCCGGTTTACCGTTAAGCTGTGCTACACTCGATAGGTACACTTGTCTGCCAGTGCGGTTTAGTTCATAGGTTTTCCTTTATTACTTAGGAGTCTAGATTAGGTTTTTATAATTATTTTTATAGACCGTCTGGACGACATCAAGTTTTTGACGAATATTTTCTAGATATTGAACAACAGTAACGTACTCAAGTAAGTAAAACAAACTTACGAATTTGAGGCGGATAGGTTTTGGAGATATAAGCATAAAAATACATAACGGCTCACACATTGCGGCCAAATAATTTAAAAAATATATAAGCCGCGCGTTGCAGCGGTGTCGAAACGTAGTCTAACTCCAATTCCCGCATTCCGTGGTAGAAAGCGGACCTTAAATAATTGAGGTGCTTATAAAAGAAACATACTTGGGTATATAAAAAAATATATGATGTTATGGTGGCTCGTTTAAAAAAATAGAAAAAAACAAAAGAAAAAAAACAAGAAATAAAATGTCTTGGCGTTGACAATAACGTATTTAAGTATATAAAAGTAACATACAAATTTGACACTAGTCAATTTTAAAGATGAAACCATAGATATAAAAAAATATTATGCCATGTAATTAAAAAATAAATAAATAAAAATTTGTTAAACTATGTTTAGAACATGCGACCTAGAGCAAAGGGATGAAAGGTTTTAAAAACTCCATGAAAACACTACACCAACTCCATTTTTAATTCATTTGTTGGCTCTTTATTTATATAATACTAAAGTAGAAATAAAAAAAAAACAAAAAAAGCCTGATTGGCCACCGAGACCTTTTAACGTAGTAATAATAACACATAACAGAATAGAATATACGTGTAAGGGTACATAATCATATTATATTATAAGCTTCTTTAAATGTAAATTAGGTTAGATTCTCGTGTGTTATATTATAAATGAAATTTTATATATAAAAATAAATATTTACATATTATAGCTTTATAAAAATATTAATACATAAAATTCTTAAATATTTATGTATATATTTTACATGTGTAAAAATGTATTACATATATCAAATATAGAAAAAAAAAATTCAAAAAATATAAAATTTGATATATAATTGGGTTTCAACAATACATTAATTAGTATTTAATTTAATTTAAAATTCATTTACTATTTGATTTAAAATAAAAGTTATATAATTAGATTTCAAAATTTTTTATAATAATTGATATGTTAAAATAAATGTGTTTTATTAGTATAATTAATATTTTATTTAAAAATATATTACTATTAATAGATATAGATGTATTTAATGTAAATAAATATGCCCTTCAAATCATTTATATTTACAAAAGAATTATAAACTGAATTATATCTCAAATTTAAATAATATTTATTGTTACCTGTGAATAGAGGTGCATAAAACGGTTTTTTAACCGGAACCGATTCGAACCCGACCCGAACCGGTTTGGTCAACGGAAAGTCAAAACCGGTTTGGCCCTAAACCGGTTCGGGTTAACCCGGTTTGGAGGCAAGATAATCCCTAACCTATTAAACCGGTTAGGGTCGGGTTGAAACCGGTGTAAACCGGTTTTAATTAAAAAAAATTGAATAAATTCAAATAAATTTGATATTTTTAATAAAAAATAAAAAAATATATAACAAATATAAAACATAAAATGCAACGTTCATTAATATTTGGAAAGTTCAAAAATTAAAAAACATTACAAGATAAAATTATAAAATTGGAAAACATTACAAATGACAATATATATTTTTATTTTTTGTAATATTGATTAATTATTCTTGTGCGTTGTCTTCGGAACCGGAGCTTCGTAGCCTTGCATCTTCGGCTAGTTCTTCATCGGTGACTGGTTCAAATATTCCAAGATCAACCTCGTTGTTGTGTATGATTTCTTCAGCTTGAATTTCGTCTTCGAGAGAAGTTTGGTCTTGTATCCTATCCATCGCATCCAAATGGTCCTTCAAGCAAATGCATATTTCCAGAGCCAGGGGGGTTAGTCTAGTCCTCCGTATCGATAAGACCCTGTCACTAAAAGAAAACGCAGATTCTGAAGCTACCGTGGAAGCTTGGACGGTTAGTACATCACAGGCCATGGCGGAAAGAATCGGAAACGAAGCTTCGCTTTTTTCCACCAAGCCAAAATATCAAACTCCTCAAAAACGGTAGGAGACATAAACGCTAAAACGTTTGTGCCAATATACCTTTCAGTTTGCTACTCGGGGTGGTACCTCGAGCCCGTTTACTAAATTCATTTAACATTTCGTTATATAAATTCAAATTAACATCTCTCGAGCTACCATTTGATGATGTACTCATTGTATCATGTGGAGTCGGAGTTGTACCATATTTATGTAAATAAACATCAAATAAATCTTGTAAACATTTGTTAAAATATGTTTTTGTGCCTTGTGCAAAATGGATGTCTTCACTATCCAAATTCAAAGCGTAAGTAATTCTATCAATCAACGTTTCAACCCTGAAAACATTTATGGTAGGGTTTAACGTGGCGGCACAAGTTATAACGGGAGACATTTCTTTATAATATTTTACTAATTTTTCTTTCATCGGTTCTATCATTTTTGTAAAAAGAGTGCTTTTATTTTCAAATTCATACAACTTGTTAGCCATTAAATATATTTGTTTTAGAGTTAATGGACTTGTGGGATAATAAACATCGAATAAAAAAGTGGTGGCGGTTTTGAAAACTTCAAGCAATTCGGTTACGTCTTTTAAAATGTTCCAACTCGTAGTCGGAAACTTTAGAATTTTACGACGAGGTTTTGAGGCAAGCATTTCATGAAATATTTCTAAAGTTTCTCTTTGTCGTAAAGCGCTATGAAACATATTATAAGTCGAGTTCCATCTTGTCTCGACGTCCCAATTCGGACCTAAGCAAAGATTATTCGTTTCACGACAAAATCTAATATAATCATGGTATCTTTTTTTGTTACTAAAAATATCTTTAAGCATTAGTCAAAAAGCATATGTTAAGTTTGAAACCTCTTCAATTGCAAGCCCGGCTTGCACCGCCAAGTTAATGATGTGTGCAACACATCGACTATGGAAAAAAAACGCCGTTGCAAACCGGTTTATATTTCATTTTTAGTCTTTGAACCGCATTTATATTATTAGATTCATTATCAAAAGACATTGAAAAAAGTTTATTTTGTAATTTAAATTTGGTTATAACATCATCTAATATATAAAATAAGTTTTCGTCGGTGTGTGGATATTCAAACAAGTCAAATGCGATTGTACGCTTCATCATTTGCCACGTATTGGGATCAACCCAATGCGCGGTAACACAAAGGTACGAATTGGGTATACCATGTGGAGCCGACCAAACATCGGTGGTTAAGTTTACATCGGTTTCCAAATTTTCAAATCCCAAAATTAATTCTTTTTTTTGCTTTTTTCCACATTTTTATACAATCTCGTCTAAGGGTTGTGCGACTTACTTGATGATAACGTGGTTGGGGTGTCTCTTGAATCATTCTTGTCAAGCGCGGATTGTCAAAGTGGTTGAACGGCAATCCTTCTTGGATCACTAACTTCGCCATTCGATCTCGAACAATATTTGGATCAAAGTTCCAAATTCCTCCTTCGGGTGTCATCGAGGCTTGACCTTCACTTGGATTTCTCTTCAGTGACGGACAATATTTTTCCATATGAGATCTCAAACTAGTGTTTGAATCTTTCCCCAAAAACGCACCACACATCTTGCAACGAGCACGTTCATTCCCATTTGATAACAAACATAGATCGTAATTGCAACAAATTGTCGGATTTCTCGTTGTTGCTAAAATTTCCACAACGGTAACTTCGTTTGAGGAACCACCGACACTTGCCATTTTTTTAGGAGTTTAGAGAGCGTTTTTGAGCGTTTAAAGAGCGGTTTTAGAGATTAGAGAGTATAGAGAGATGTGTGATCAACCATAAACACCCCCCCCCCCACCTATTTATATTGATTTATGGGTGAAAAAATGACAAAAAAACGATTAAAAACGTCCCCAACGGCTATAAAGCCGTTTTATAACGGCTATAAAGCCGTTTTATAACGGCTCTTTTTTCACAACGTTCAAACCAGTTTAAACCGGTTTTCCGAACCGGTTCACACAACCCGGTCCTCAACCCGGTAGGCTCCTGAATGCTTTAAACCGGTTTGTAACCGACAGTTACAGCTCAACCCCAACCGGTTTGCTCCAAACCGGTTTGACCCTAACCGGTTTGCCGGTTTGGACCGGGAAGACAAAAAAACCGGTTTTTTTGTGCACCACTACCTGTGAACTCATTCAATTAATGACTTAACAAACTTTTGTATATATTTTTTATCGAAGTATATTTTTTTGTGCACCACTACCTATAAAGCCGTTTTATAACGGCTAAGTTATCGTCGTTTTATTGCGGCAGCGTTGAAACGTAAACTAACTCAGATTCCCTCGTCCCGCGACATGAACCGGATCCGCGCGTTGCGGCGGAATTCCTCCACGAAAAAAATTACCTAAACGCTTATGCATTAGGTTTCTCCAACACACGTTTAGGTAACTTTTTTCGTGGACTTCCTCCCGCTTGAGACGCAGGAATTGGAGTTAGGCTACGTTTCGACGTCGTCGCAACACGCGACGGATAAAATTACTAGTTTGAATGTATTGTAAGGTTACATAATCATATGTGAACTAGGGTGTTTCTTCCGGAAAACGTATGTTAAGAAATATCCGGTCTAAAAAAACGTTAAGAAAAAAATAAGCAAGGAACTTAAAAAAAGAAACTAAAACTAATTACATTACACCTGAACTTGTAACATTAATGCCACTTAGCAACAACACTCAAAAAGGTTCGTTTGAACACGCAACAAACAAATGTTATTAAAGCAGGATATATCCAAACTACACTATATTGCTGTTCCTGAACATATGTTCCATTTTTTTTTTTTTTTTTGGGTTTTTACCTAAAACATGATCTGGAACACACAGCCCCAAAAAGCCAACAACCTGATGAGGATGTACATGATCCATAGGGTTAGGGCCAAATGTATATTGCAGCATTGGGCAAATCGGTGATTTCAGCTCATGCAGCTTGTTCCTCGCTTCTGTCACCACCAACTTTGTTGTGATGCTGACAGCATCCTTTAATTGACAGCAGAGAAGTACACCAAGAATATAAATTCATGAAAATTAAAATTAAAAAATAAAATAACAGCTTTAAAAAAGACAGATTTTTTTAAAGAGGAGAAGCATACACCAAAATATATGGTAATCAATGTAAATGTCCATCTGCAATCAACACCCAAAAAGAACACAAAGTGAAATTTCAGAACCATGATGTTAAAAAAGACATTTTTTTTAAAAAAAAGGATGGTTTTATCGTTACAGAGACAACCCGAATTGGCTACATGAACTTTTTAATTTTTTACCTAAAGTAGAAGACCTTGACCTAAATTGTGTACCTAAAGTCAAGAACCATGAAGCTGAATATACCTGCAGGTCCTATGGATGATGGTCTACGGGTTCCTGTAGAGTAGACTCTTGTTGAGTATTTGATAACTAAACCAAAAGTAAATTACATTCATTCACTATAAACCATCTAGTAAGGAACCAATCATTAATCTTACTCCAGATTTTACCGTGCTCAGATGACCTTCATGGGTTCCATTTTGGTTCATAATTGTTTTCTGTGATCCCATTTCCAGTAAAGGAAAAAGAGGAGTACCAGGGGAAGTCATAAGCCTAAAAATGCAAGTACTTTTTAAATCATTTAACAAAATAAAACATGGATATATAACTATAATCTACACAAAATAAATAGAATATCAGACAAAATTTACCAATCATGTTGTTGCAGAAGGCCTACTGAATATGGGGGAATTTCCTATAAATCATATGAATCGGTATCAAGTCACAATTACATGGGGATATGGAGGGTACTAAACTGTGAGATAGAAAGTAAGTTTTAAAGAACAGTTTGTTGGATTAATCGGTTGTTCGCGTGTTGCGGGTCATGGTTCATGGATCTTAATTGGGTCGGAGATAATTGGGTCACCGAATAGTTAATGGGTCACGGGTCATTTGGATGGGTCATCAATAGTTTGTTAGCTAAAATGACTTTGGTCAGCAAGTGACCGGGGATTGCATTATTATTGCTTTTGTATACCTTTCCTTTTCATGTTATTCCTGCTCAAGTACTCAGTTATTTGTAACTATGTCTGATTATTTAACAAAAATTATACGCATATGCATTCAAAATTATATTATATTGTTTACAATCAAAGTAAATAACATGGCAGATCCATTCATGAGATGCTACATGTAATTTGAAAAACATGTTAAAACTTAAAACCAAATCTCAATATAAATTTTCGTAAACATAAAAAAACATTAATTATTAAAAAAAGAGTTGTAACAAATGAAAAAACAATGTTTCTAGGTCAACGTAAAGGCGACCTGTTTAGACCAACCAACGGGGCCCTGTTCTGATGGTTACCTACCTAACCCGCCCATCTTTCCACCTCCAGAATCTAACTGCAGCGGATCTTTTAATGGATAATACTATAAATAACATGTTTTGACCCATTACCCGATCCCATCTTTCCATCTACAACAAATTTTTTAACCAATAAGCACAACATTTTGGTTAAGGAAATTTACCTGAACTTTGTTGAGACCAGTAAAAGAAAAAAATGCTAATTTGCTTAAGAATAAAGACCAATCCTTTACACTCTTATCTGCAGAGAGATTATTGTACAACTTTCCTCTCACGCTTTTAATTCTTCCAGCCATCATTTCCATTTCTTCTTTCGATTTGTTAAAGGAATATGAAACCAACAACATTAGCAACAATCCGGGCCCCATGAACAGGAGGGTTTGAGCACATGCAGTTCTTTTCCTGTTGCTCTTCACCCTGTATGCAACATTAAAACATTTAAATATCATTTAGTTAGATAAAGATTCCAAAAGAGCATCATACGGAAATCAAGAAATCAGAATTTGATGAGTCTCTGACCATCAGATCCATTGCGAAATTTTCTTCCTTCAGGATTTGGGTCTCCGGACTATCAGGTTAACTGCAAAAATATCAAGAAAAAGATCATTTTATGGATCATCAAAATCATCAATTTAGGTAAAGATTATGTAACCCAATACAATATTGTAAGATTGAGAAGCATAAGAAACACAACTTACTCTAAAATAAAGTGAGCAAACATCACATTCAATACTTTGGCATGAAACCACTGAAGTTGGAAAATAGATGGAAAACTAATGACAATCTAGCTATACATACTAAACAAAAAATAGTTACCTTATGACCTCTGCAAATATCGGCTCCATAAGTACATGAAACACCCCATCACTACCAGACCAGCCCCTGTCGAATGAGTAAGCTCATACCATTAAAACTAAATTTACCTATTAGATTAACACAAAAAAAGAACAAAGACATGTAAGACTTAAAAAGAAGTTTTGTACATTAAAAAAGATTGCAATTAATAGAGAAAGAACAGAGATACCTCTCCACTGAAGCTCCG
Source organism: Smallanthus sonchifolius (assembly GCA_023525975.1). Lineage (NCBI taxonomy): Eukaryota > Viridiplantae > Streptophyta > Magnoliopsida > Asterales > Asteraceae > Smallanthus > Smallanthus sonchifolius. The sequence goes on from CM042045.1 coordinate 36,693,687, forward strand.
ATTCTGAAACTTACAAAACCCTAATTTTACTCCTAACTCTCCACCCACCGCGTAGTCATCCGCCTCCGCTTTCGTCACAATAACTTCTTGTTGTGTAGAAGAAGAGATGGAACAGAATGGGAATTAGTAAAGACGCAAGATTTGAAACCCTAGACATGGTGTCTTCAAGAAGAAATTGAAGATAACATTTCAGAGAGAGAAAATTGAGAGGTAAAAGAAAGAGAGAGAGAGAGAGAGAGAGAGAGAGAGAGAGGAAATCCAAAAACGAATATGCTGATGGTGCGCGCCGAAGGGTAGAACACGTTGACAGAGGGTCGTCTTAAAAGCATCACACGACAGGAAACTTAAAAAAGACAAAATAATGCATCAGGGCAATTGGACAAAATGCAAAACGAACAGCTTAGCTAATGTTTAGTTGATAATGTAGAATAAAAGAGGCAACAAGTCGACCCTACTCAGACTGATTAAACCCAAAGGAATGCGTCAATACATACCAAAACCCAAACCCTAGGCACCTCACGTTCGTACATGATTAGCTTAATAGATTATTCCTAAAGACAGGTGGCGATTATCATCTCTACGTGGCTCAATTATCACGTTGACCCGATCGATTCGGAATACATAATTAGTATTTGAATACGTATCGCATTATTTTTCTCCGTCAATCTCGTTTGAGTACGAATCTTCTTCTGCTGCTTCAATCTTCAGTTCATACTTGATTTCATGATTTTCGTGTCCTGCGATGGATAAAGAACCTCTTCTCTCGACAAAAACACCATCGGTGCTCTGCCCTCTCCCTGAAGACGATGAAATCTCGATCCCGTTATGCCTAACCCCTTCGGAACTCAAAGACATGCTCATATTTGGTTCCCCTAGAGAGTCTTCTTCAACCATCGTCGATGCCCTAGCCTTGACGTTCAATAATAATAATCCTCTTTCAAATTCGATTCTAAGCCCTAACCCTAACCCTAATGGAGAACATCAATCGTGGCTATCAGATCCCAATTACTCATTCGGGAAGACTAATTTACATCGATCTAAAACAGCCCCTGCCATGGCTGCTATCAATGACATTGAACACGCATCGGAAACTAAACCGCCTCAATCAAGTTCATCATCAATTGTTCGCCAAGCGGTATTGCTTTTGATTCTGTATTTATCACTAGGTGTGCTTATTTATTGGTACAATAGGGACCATTTTGTTGCTTCTGAGACGCATGTGGTGGTTGATGCTCTTTATTTCTGCATAGTTACAATGTGCACTATTGGCTATGGGGATATAACCCCTAATACACCTGTCACAAAGCTGTTTTCAATTATGTTTGTGTTGGTTGGATTTGGGTTTATTGATATCTTGCTTAGTGGGATGGTTAGTTATGTTCTTGATCTGCAAGAAAGTCATTTACTGCGCTCGTTAAAGAACGAGGTAGATCATCCTTCCTATATAATTGATGTTAAGAAGGGGAGAATGAGGATTCGGATGAAAGTGGCATTAGCTTTAGGGGTTGTGGTTCTCTGTATTGGGCTCGGTGTGGGTGTTATGCATTATGTTGAGAGGCTAAACTGGCTTGATTCTTTTTATCTGTCGGTTATGTCTGTGACTACTGTTGGGTATGGTGACCGGGCTTTTAAGTCCATGGCGGGTCGTATTTTTGCTTCGGTTTGGTTGCTTGTGTCGACCCTGGCTGTGGCTCGGGCTTTTCTTTATTTGGCTGAGGCTAGAGTGGATAAGAGGCATAGGAGGATGGCTAAATGGGTTCTTGACCAAGGTTTGACTGTTTCTCAGTTTCTTGCTGCAGATATTGATAACAACGGCTACGTGAGGTAAATTATGTCTTCAATATACTTTTTCCCCTTTTTTTCATTGGGTATGTGACATTAATATCGTAGTAAATTATGCCACATAGCTTCAAAGTTGTAGTCTCATATACTGTTAGACGATTTTTTATAACTATGAGCGTTTAAGACCATCTTGTCAATTGTCATGCATATATGTGATAGGACTCGAGTCTGTTCAAAATGTCTGAATAACTCATGAATTGGAGCATAAATGCGAAGCAACCTTAAACAAAAAACGACTTGCCATCAGGCAATGAGCCAGTTTAGATACACCCTTTTGACTCGCGGGTGCAAAAGTACCTATGATATTTAGGTACTACATTTGATGACCTGCCATGTGTACTTGTGGGTCATGATTCTTTTTCTTCTTTTGCATAAATTATAAAACGATATAATTAATTAGTTAATTTGCGTTTAACTTTCATTGCCCGGTTGTCTTAAATTCTTAATTACTCTGATGGTTGCTCACTAGATTCTAAATTTAAAATATGTTTTCAGCAAGTCAGAATTTGTGATATACAAGCTAAAGGAGATGGGAAAGATCTCAGAGAAAGACATATTACAAATATGCAAAATATTTGATCGGCTCGACACTGGAAACTGTGGCAAGATCACGCTGGCTGACCTTATGCAGAGCCACCATAACTAGAAACAAACCTGATTATGTGAAAATGCACAAGGCCTATGGGTGCAGGGTTGGATCTAGAGTTGTACATAAGTAAAGCCCAGTTCGAGACGAGGCTATTTAATTATTATTTAAATTTTTGGACCGTTGTTTTCTTTATCTTGTAGCGAATTGAGTATCGACTCTCATGATGTGCTTAGCGAGCGTACTGTTAACTTACTTAGAAAAAACATCTAGCTATGGTTTGAAATTTTCTCATTTTTCAAAATGATAGGCGAGACGTTCACTAATATTACCATCGTATCTATTGTTTTCTTAGGTGCCCATCATACTTTTCACAGTTTTTTTTTCCGTAGTAGATATTGCATAAACGTTTAGACTTTAGACTAGTTGGATTAAAAATGTTAGATATTCCTGGTTGGATCATATTGGACCATGAACCTCAAGAGCGGTGTTTTCAAACCCGGACCGGGAACCGGAGACTTGGTGCGGTTTTGTGTGTTGAAACGGTCCTACAACGACCCGGCTGGTTGGGCTAGGAAACTTCAGCTACAAGTCTACTCTACCGGGTTTTTTCTCTACAACCGGTCCAATGGCACGGGTTTCAGTTCGACCACTGAAATCAAGATCATAGTTGTCAATAGCGCTTGTAGCGAGCGCTTGTAGCGGGCGCTACATAGCGAATCGTTTAGTCACCGCTATCTCCATTTCTCGAGTGAATAGCGACCCAATAGCGTTTTTTCTTTTTTTTTTAAATTATTTTTAATTATTTTTTAATTTTTTACTTGATTAATATAAATAGGGTTGCTAATAACCCTAATATATGAATATTTAGATGATTATTAATTATAATTGCTATAAAATCCTACAATAGTTGAATATAAAATATTTCTAAAAATTTCTAGCAGTGTATCGCTAAACGTGAAATAGCGCCCGCTATTCGCTACGTAGCGTATAGGTGGCTTGTCGCTATTTACTGCTATTCGCTATTGACAACTATGATCAAGACGTTGAATATATGATAGGGTTTTAAACTTTTAATATATGTTTCACAGACCCCTACAATTCATTCAACTTAACATTAAGAACTTGAAATAAAAGAAATATAAATGAATATAGTAAATTAATACCAAAACATAGAAATTCTTATTTTTTAAATTATATATATATATATATATATATATATATATATATATATAGGGTTAGGTTATAGTAAAAAGGGTTTTAAAAATAAAAAGGGTAAGAAGGATTCTAAGTTTGACATGTGTCATTTTATTGTTTTTAAACGGATGGCATAATGGTCAATATGTAATATAACAGGTCAATGGGTAATACATTAGGTCAATGTATAATACAAGGTCTGATATTACACAATGATCAGACCTGATATTACACAATGAATTGATATTACACAATGAGCATATTACACAATCACCTGACATATTTGAGTGAATTACACAATAATGAGCGAATTACACAATGAGCTGGAAAACGTAAAACACAATGATGAAAACATATAACACAATGATGAAAAATATTTGACATAATGAACTTATATTACACAATGACCTGACTAATTACACAATAAACTTGTATTACACAATGACTTGACTAATTACACAATGAACTTGTATTACACAATGACCAGATGGTATTACACAATGAACTTATATTACATGATAAACTTGTATTACATGATAAACTTGTATTACACAATGACCTTACTAACTACACAATGAGCTGGAAAACGTAAAACACAATGATAAATACATATAACACAATGAACTTGTATTACACATTGAACTTGTATTACACATTGAACTTGTATTACACAATGAACTTGTATTACACAATGACCTGACTAATTACACAACGACCATACGTGGTATTACACGATGAACTTGTGTTACACAATGAGCTGAAAAACATAAAACACAATGATAAATACATATAACACAATGAAATTGTATTACACATTGAACTTGTATTACACAATGAACTTGTATTACACAATGAACTTGTATTACACAATGACCTGACTAATTACACAACGACCATACGTGGTATTACACGATGAACTTGTGTTACACAATGAGCTGAAAAACATAAAACACAATGATAAATACATATAACACAATGAAATTGTATTACACATTGAATTTGTATTACACAGTGAACTTGTATTACACAATGAACTTGTATTACACAGTGAACTTGTATTACACAATGACCTAGCTAATTACACAATGACCAGATATTACACAATGACCAGACATGGTATTACACAATGAACTTGTATTACACGATTAACTTGTAATACACAATAACCTGACTAATTACACAATGAGCTGAAAAACGTAAAACACAATGATAAATGCATATAACACAATGAACTTGTATTACACATTGAACTTGTATTACACAATGAACTTGTATTACATGATGAACTTGTATTACACAATGACCTGACTAATTACACAATGAGCTGAAAAACGTAAAACACAATGATAAATACATATAACACAATGAACTTATATTACACATTGAACTTGTTTTACACAATGAACTTGTATTACACGATTAACTTGTATTACACAATGACCTGACTAATTACACAATGAGCTGAGAAACGTAAAACACAATGATAAATACATATAACACAATGAACTTGTATTACACGTTGAACTTGTATTACACAATGAACTTGTATTACACAATGAGCTGAAAAACGTAAAAAAAAATTCTTTTTTGTTTATAACGACACTATACTCGTTTTAAAGATAAAAAAACGCTCGTTTTTATGGTGTATTTTTTTTTGAAAAAATAATGTCGTATGTAAAATTATGAACGTTTAAAAATGAGGGGGAGAACTTGATAAAAAGTCAACAAAAGTGGCCAAGACTAAAATACCATTCCAACAACTTTTTCTCCTATAATTTAATCTCAACCATTAAATCTTATTTATGTAACATCCCAAAATAAATGAGGATTTTAAATAACGGGTTGAACCGGGACGAACGGGATAAAAGAACGAGGCGTAACGGGCCGGGCCGGTTGGGCCGGCAAACTTGAAGGAAGGGGGGTTTCCTCCCTTTAAATAGCCAACACACACACCATTTCTCTCATTTGCAAGAATCTAGAGAGAGAAACCGTAGAGAGAGAAAGTTGGCGGATCGACCCGAGATTGAAGGAGCTTGTTGCTACTGAACTCGTGAGCAAAACCTCCGGATCAGAATCTCGAAATCAGGTAACACCCGAACCAAATCTGAGTTTCTGTTCGGTTTTGGGTTTTCGGGTATTTTCAGGAAAATGACGGGTTTTTATAAACCAAATGAGGAAAGGGTTATAAATCTGGAATCACGAAAGGAAAATACACGTTTTGAATACAAAAAGTCCGGATCTTGACAAGATCGGACCTGCATGCGAAAGTTAGGGTTTTTGGAGAAGATAGCTGAGTTCTGCAGTTGTCGAAACTAGAAGTTTCGAGTGACCTGCAGTTGTCGAAACTAGAAGTTTCGAGTGACCTGCAGTTGTCGAAACTAGAAGTTTCGAGCGGCCTGCAGGTGTCGAAACTAGAAGTTTCGAGGGGCCTGCAGGTATCGAAACTAGAATTTTCGATGGGCCTGCACCTGTCGAAACTAAGTAGTTTCGATAGGTCTGCATCAGTAAGTGAAGTCAGTGTATTCACCTGTAACAGAACGAGTAAACCGTTAGAGTCGGGATTTAGGTCTGATGTGTATTTAATTAATCAATTCAGATCGGAAGTGACGTTGTTGGACCTTTGTTTAGGACAACCGAGACTAGCTTATAAGGTGAGTTCTAGAAGCCCTCTTTTAAATGTTTTTATATAATGTTTTCGGGCTGGTGTGTACACGTATGAAATGATGTTTTATGAAATGATGTTTTATAAAATGATTTGTTTATGAAACTACGTTTACGAAAGGAAATGATTTGGAACGAGGGGTTTATGGAAAGAAAATTTATGAACGGAATGTTTACGAATGAATGTTATAAAGAAATGGTTTTAATGAAAAGGTAAAGGGTTTTGAAAGTGAAGGAAATGTTTTATGAAAAGAAAACAAAAAGGGGCAAAGGTTTTAAAGAAGTCATTACAAATCTAATCTGTCGAATGAATGGAATTGACGAATGAAGTCTAGGAATGTGATTCCCAGCCTTGTGGTAGATTATGGACAGTGAGCCATAGTTACCACAAGAACAACATGGGCAATGTCTTTGTGGCATGTCAATGGTTTTGATGTTGTACAACTGGTAAAGGGAGTAACGACGGTTACTCGGGTGATGACGATCATCCTAACGAACGAGGTAATGGGAAATCAATGACGGCGATACGTAACGGTTGATTTCCAAAGGAAAGATGCGTGTTGGGCAATGACGGCGATACGTAACGGTTGACCCCACGTATTGAATGGTAATGGGAAATTAATGACGGCGATACGTAACGGTTAATTTCCAAAGGAAAGATGCGTGGTGGGCAATGACGGCGATACGTAACGGTTGACCCCACGTAGTATATGGTTGTGGCAATGACGGCGATACGTAACGGTTGCCCACAACATTAAAGGTTCCTACGGGGACATAGAGACGCGTAACGATACAGATTTAGATAATAATGTATGACTTAAATGAATGTTAATGTTTTAAACAAATGATTGTGTTTAAATATGCAAAGGTTTACGAATGAAAGGCCCTGTTTTCTTATACGAATGTTAAACCCTATTGAATGTTTGAATGATGAACCATTTCTTAAAACGAACGAAAACTAGAACTCACCAGCGTAGCTGACCTTTTTAAGTGTACACATTCAGGTTAAGGCAGGTTATGAGGATGGACGGTGATGCTTGGCTAGAGATGAAGAGTTATCCGACTGCTTTTGAAGACTGGCATCCCGTTATGTTTAGTTATGATGTAATTATGTTTACGCTTCCGCATGTATGAATAACGATTAAGTTATGTTTAAATGAAATTTTCGCTGCGTTATCTGATATTCATGTTTAAGAACTGCTTGTGAATGAGTAAATCCAATAAGTGAGGCCTCCCGGGTTTGGGTCCTCACAATTTAATCTAATGGCTCTAAATCGTTCTCACCCTTCTTAGAATTACAATTATTTTTACCTAATCATATATATATATATATATATATATATATATATATATATATATATTTTAAATCGGCGTTTTATGGTGTTTTTGAACTGGGCGTTTTAAGTTGTTTTTGAACTGAAAATTTATGGTGTTTTTGAACTGCGCGTGTAACATTATGTTCATGGCCTTTTACACATGGTGTTTTAGATTGGTCATTTAAAAATCACTTTTTTAACATGAACTGAGCGTTTTCTACGTGTGTTTTAGATTGGTCATGGCGTTTTAGATTATGACCATGGTGTTTTACACCAGGGCATGGTGTTCTACACATGGTGTTTTAGATTCTGTTTATAGTGTTTTACACCTGGGATGGTGTTTTAACATGGCGTTTTAAAACACCACGTAGCAAAAATTGAAATAATTTTTCTAATACTTGTAATTCACTCCGAAGAAAAACACCATAAAATGATTTATAGTTTCGCTCGAAAACATCATAAAACACACTCGAAAAAATGTAATGAAAAAACATTATAAAAACACCATTTAATTTATGGTTTATATGACGCTCGAAAAACACCATAAACACGTCATACAAGCATTCGAAAAAACACCATTAAAACTTCAAATACAAAACGTCATACAAACGTTCAAAAAATACCATTTAATTTATGGTTTATATGACGCTCGAAAAACACTATAAACACGTCAAACAAACGATCGAAAAACACCATAAACACGTCATACAAACGCTCCAAAGAAAAACACCAAAAGGGCCTTCAACGAGTATGGTATTTTTGAAATGCGCGTTTAACATTCTATTCATGGTGTTTTTACATATGACGTTTTACACATGGTGTTTTAGATTGGACATGTAAAAATCCTTTTTTTTTTAACATGAACTGGTGTTTTCTACATGAGGGTTTAGATTGGTCATGGTGTTTTACACATGGCGTTTTAGATTCTAGTCATGGTGTTTTACATCTGGGCATGACGTTCCACACATGGCGTTTTATATTTTGTTGATAGTGTTTTACATCTGGGCATGGTGTTTTACACATGGCGTTTTAAAACACCACGTAGAAAACGTTGAAATAACGCCATAAATGTTAAAACACCAGACAGAATCATAGTTACTTAAACAACACCATGTACAGATTTAAACACCATGTACAGACTTAAACATTGAAGTATAAACATTAAAACACCAGACAGAATCATAGTTACGTTTATATGGGTAATCGCTGCAGTCGGTGGACGAATTTTGTTGTGAAGTGGCGAAAAGAAAAAAAAGGCCATAAAAATGTCATGTACACCATAAAACTGACCAGTTTAAGCAACACCCACTTCATCGATTTTTGTTTTGTTTTTTTATATATCAATACTATACTCGTTGGAAAGATAAAAAAATGCTCGATTTTATGGTATATTTTTTTATAAAAAAAATAATGACGTATAAAAAAATTATGAACGTTTAAAAAAAGGGGGAAATGGCATGTGACAAACATGTGGGGTTCTTTGGCCGGATTTACCTTTCTACTCTTCTTGATGGAATCTAAGTTGCAATTATTTACCCTTTTGCCATCTCCTCAATCTCAACCACAAAACCCAATGATCTTATGGTTCAAAATCCTTCCTACACTTCCTAAACTTTTAACACTTTTTAGCGGAACCCTATACTATATATATATATATATATATATATATATATATATATATATATATATATATATATATATACACTAGTTGGGTGCCCGCGCGATGCGGCGGCGACGACAATTTACAAATTGTTACTTGTTTTCTGTTAGTTTATCAATCCTCTCATGATATATTGCATAGTATTTCTGTTAATTATCTTATTCATAGCATCGTTGCTACGCCAAAAAATGAAAACCGGTGATTGCGTCAAACTAAGATATCAGGCATGATGGTTACGCCAAACAATTGATGGCCCCTTGAGCGTTTTCTATGGGCTATTCACATAACATGTGATTGCATTCGAACCGAAAAGGTTATAACCCTTTTGAAGTTTGACGATCATTTTCACCGAGTGCAACATTGAACCATGATGCTTATTGGGATAGTTAGTTAATTACACAATAAAATAAAAGGGTGACCCGTTGTGCTATTATCTTCCTTACAAAGAAGGAACACGTGGATGACATGGAACTTCTTCTAAAAGGATACGCTCTGCAAAATAAAGCAGGATGCATTTACTCATTTCTAATTGTTATCAGGGAGTTCGTTTTTTACCTATGTAATAGTATATTTTTCGTGTTTATTCATGTAGATATATTAATTTGATAATTCATGTAGATATATTAATTTGATGAATAAATTACATATATCCCCAATCTTAACTTTAATTACATATTCAGCTAGTTTCTACATAAAATAGTTTCATCCTCCATTAATATGAGATAAAAATCATGTGTTCTCATGTAGCCAGAAGTCAAAAGGCAGAGAACAACCAAATCATGTGATTCTAAACGATCACATGCACAAAAAAGAACTAAAGAAATAACAAATGCAGAAAAAGGATTGATCTTGAAAAAACATAAAACTTGACCAGTAAACAATGTAAACCAATAGTTGCTTAGGAGTCAACAATCAACATATGCTTTTACTTCACAATGAAGCAAATATTGAAAAAAAATCAACAACTAATAAGAAACTACTGTGTTTTGTAATGATGTTACGGTTGATGATAAGCTTAAAGAGTATTGCTCTACGCCTACATAGCCCAGTAGATAAGCTGCTAATTGGGAACAAAATGTTATTATGAAGTTCCTTAATTCCCTTGCTAGTCGACTCCCATTGTTCATGGAGATAACCTTGCTTGATAGGAAATGATCTCCTTAAATGCAAACAAAAAACAAAAATATTCAATGTCAGATTGATAGGCTGACACAGTAAACATTAGAAAATGAAGCATACCCCATACTTGCAGCAACAAGTTTTGCAAGCTTTTCAGCTAATATAAGAGCATTTTATATAGAAACATGTAAAGATGTATCCAATTATTAGTGTTTTCAAACTTATTTATATTTTATTATTAACATTTTTTGGGATTTTTTTATTATATTTCTTATATTCTCTGTATTTATATATTTTTAGTAGGGTTTTTTATTTTTATATTACTTATGACTTCGTCCGGTTTTAAATCCGGTCCAACCGGTAAACCTCTAAGGTGTCTGGTTCGATGTCCGGTCCAACAAGTGAACCTCTAGTTTATATTAGATCATTAGTAATAGAATATATTAGATCATTAGTAATAGAATATCAGAATTATCTTAAAATGGAACCTTAAAAAGTTCATATTACATTACCTGATATTTTAAAAAAAAGGTAATTTCAAGAATCGAACTCGTTACCATGCTTCACTATGTTACTTAGGAGTCCAAGTTCAAAGACTTTTGCTGACCTAAGGTTTACACCTGCAACATATCTATTTTTCAGACCTGGATTGGGACCTAACAGTTGGTATCAGAGCCATAGTGGCTCTTATTGCTCTCGAATCTGCTCGAAAATCAGAGAAAATCCTGCCATTGAGACGTTAAACATGAAGAAATCGATGTGTAGCAGGTTCGTGACTGCTGTTATACATTTCCACTGTCAAAATCTGAAGATGTAAGGCTCTTGAAGCATTTTTCAGACTTGGATTGGGGGTATCGAAGTAGCTGAAGGTTGAAGATGGTCAATCGAAACTATGTGGCGGCTGGACATTTTCTATCGAAACTACTGGTGTTGCCCTAAATCAGAAGTAGAAAACATCGAAACTAGGGTATCGAAACTACTAGTTTCGATTGAAGAATCTTTCTATCGAAACTTCTTGTTTCGATACTGTCACTATCGAAACTAGCCTTGTTTCGACTGAATTGGAGCCTATCGAAACTACAGGCAGAACTGTCCAAGTATTTTGGAAAATTTCTTGGATAAATTTTTTAACAGGATATTGTATAGAAGGAGGGGAGTTTTGGAAGAAAACTTAGAGACAACCTTTTTGGGTTTTTGAAAACTTCGTTTCTTTGGCAATATACATGATGTTCTGCCTGATTCAACCGTAATTTCATTGATTAAAGTTCAAGTTTGGGCAGCGGGTAACAAGTCAAGCATATTTGCCACAAACCGGATCATTAGTTGTTGATTACATGGTGATTCGATCCCTTATCTTTTGCCTAGAAATACGAGGGTCTACACTTCAGGGGGAGAATTACCACGAAAGACTTCAAATTATCAGCAGAGTTATGAAGATGCAAGACAAAGTGAGCATTTGCTTGAAATTTACCTTTTTTAGGGGGAGAGAAGGCAAAAGTTGATCAAGTGTTCGCGAATGTCAAGAATCTTTGTAGAAAGATGGTTATTTACTGCTAAATACTTGGGATTCAAACCTTTATCAATTACCTATAAGATAGGAGGGTCTACACTTGAGGGGGAGAATCACAACGAAAGGCTTTGGATCATCGGTCATTATATGAAGACGAAAGACAGAGTCGGACAAGATTTGATAGCATCAGTCTAGGGGGAAATTGTTGGGTATAGAAATGAGACTGATGCTGTCAATAGAAACTACAGTATCGAAACAAGTAGTTTCGGTTGAACTTTTGTTCAATCGAAACAAGTAGTTTCGGTTGAACTTTTGTTCAATCGAAACTAGTAGTTTCAGTTGAACATTTGTTCAATCGAAACTACCTAGTTTCGATGCCTGTTTTTCAGGCCTCTTTGGCGGTGGCTTGGAAAACAAGGCACATGAGGCCTCCTATATATAGTAGAATACCCATTAGAAGTGAGTGTGTCTGTAGAGGGAATCACCACCCCAGGTAATTGTTAGTGTATGATGAGCGTTTATTTTCATTTCAATCAAAGAATCATACGTTTTATGCTTTCAATTATCTGTTTTTCTTCACTCTTATACATTTCTGTTCGTGTATGTGATTCCTGCACCCGTCTCTATCATTTGTGATTCGAGAGTGATACCGGATCCAGAGATTCCGCCTCTTGATCCGGACTGTTTGTGGATTTCAACTCAGATATGTGTTCTACAGGTCTGTTTCGGGACCTAACATCTAAGAATCATCATATACGCTACATTTATATGATTGTAAAAAATTGTAACCATTAATTACTAACAAAATATTAAGAATACATCCCGGTTAAGAATTTAAAACTTGTTTAGTGGAATTTATTACAAATTCCTACCTTAATTTTGTCAAACTAACATAGACTTTCATAAACCAAATAAAATATTTAAAAATGATCTAAATACCCACTTCTAAATTTGAGAAATTACAATTGTATTCAGTAAGCAAATCAAGATGGCCCCACTGTCATGAAAATATCAAACCTGATGCACAATGTAACAAAATTAACATAGATTGTAGTACATACCTCTGTCCCCAAAAAAGGAAAGGCATGCTTCCATAAGTCCTCTTGCAAAAAAACAGATACAAAACAGGAATATGAACATAAATTAGTTGATATATGACTGTTTTATGATAAACTGATGACATGAATACAAATTGCCTCAAAAAGGTCCAAATATTCCTTCAAAAACAGTATTCACACCGTATACAACAGAGTCGTACTTTTGTTTTATTAACATGTATAAATTGCATCATGCCATCAGCATACCTTGTCTTCCCTTCAAGAAACTGTTTTAGTATTCATCAAATGTCTAAAATATCCCTCACCTAAAAATAAAATTTGAAAAATTACCACATGGAACAATATATTATAGTTTAAATATTAAAATATAAAAAAAGTCAGAAAAGTAGATTGTAGCCTGAAACTCTGTAATATATAAAGCATTATTTTTATCCTGCAAAGTCAGAAAAGTAGACTATATTCAGAAAAGTGGACTGTAGCTTCTATGTCTTGTTCATGTAATTGTTTTTAAAAAACAATTCAAGTAAAAGTTGATGTGATTTAATAGGAGAAAAGTATGGGGAAGCAAAAGAACCTTCATAGGTCTGCTGCTCCTCTTTCCAATGCTGAGTAGGTCTGCTACATCCTGAAAAGAACCAATACATTTGATTATGTGTCAACCTAATCCGCCTGGCCCACACGTCTTGCCACCTCTGCTTAAGAATTCAAATTTATAGGAAGTTCCTACAACTTTCATTACCACTCTGGAAATGCTAGACAGCCCAGAAACATGTTCCAACTGCAACAAGATTTCTAAAAAAATAATTATGATTATTCAAATACATTTATCTTACAGAAATCAGAAATTAAAAAAAACATTGGTTTATAATTCAAATACCAGTGAGTCATGGGACGATCAACACTACTAAATTTCTAAACAACCCTTATACCACAAGTTTTAGCATATCTATATTTCATGATATATTGACCAAACTATTCGATGATCTTGAACTCATCCCTCAAAATATACAGTTACAATTTAAGTCTCACCAAATCTCAAACAGTTTTATAAAGCAATTTTATAAATCAATCTCAAACACTCCCTAAAAAGCTTAAAAGATAAATGTACCTAACTTAGAGGCTTAAGAACATCACCCACGCATTGGCTTAGATCGGCTTCAACCGTCGTCGTCGGAACACCACAGGTAGCCGTCGTCGAAACCCTCTTCCTCTCTTCAATTACTAAGAAAATCTTCTTTATGCAAGCTTTCCTTATGATTAATATGTAAAATGATGTTATTAGCGTAACGTCTATGAACAATCAAAAATGCAAAATGTTAAAAGGAAAAAAGAATGATATAAAATCTACTCCATTTTGATAGATGATAACAAAGTATATCTATCTGTCACACCCCGCCAAGGCGGAAACACGAGGCGTAACGTTCATGGTTTCCAAAGCATATGATTACCGCAAACACATACATGATAAATGGAAACATAAACAAGTTTAAAGTTTTACATTCCAAAATGTAAATTGAGTTTACAAAAAGTGAAGATTTCGCAAGTATGACTCTATTACAATGAGTTATACAAGAGAAATCCCCCAAAAGTTGTATCCATCGTGCATGCATGTAATCTACATTGCTAACCTTGCGATCACGTTTAATTTCCTGAAAAACATACTTAAAATTGTCAACACGAGGTTGGTGAGTTCATAGGTTTAAATCAAATAGATCTTTGTAAAATTCAATTGTTCGTAAATAGTTCCAGTTGCATGTGATAATCAGAATAAGAATTGTTGACCCATTTGTAAACTAGCTAGGAATACAAATAATATGTTCCTACATGAGCCGTAACCAAACCATGACAATTGTTCTTCGCCCCTAATTTCGTTATCCGGTTCTATGCGGCCATAAATCCTCCAGATTGTGGTTAGCGCGACTAACCATGACCGGGAGACGTCACTCTCCATAGTACTATTCATAGGACCCTAGGCTACAGTTAATGGTTACTAAATTGTTCCAGGGGACTTTAGCGGCCTAAAATCGTTTAACTCATGTAAACATAAAAGTCGAGTCTTATTCTCTTGTTATCACATAAAAATAGTTGTAAGTATGTTCTTCCCCCAAATATTGAAAACAGTAAAAAGGGGCCGTGAAACTCACCTTGAGTTTGTGTATGCTTGCAATGATAATTGTTCTAGTCAAACTTGACTATTCGTACCCTAATTACAAAAAGGGTAATTCGTGTTATGACCGAATGTCTCATATGCAAATTGTTCACCGACTTAGCAAATCTGATTGCTTTTGTTTAAATATCTTTTTAGTTTTTCAACACTTGTTTCGCTATAAAATAGTTCTAAGTTACTGCCCCATGGGACTGATGAACAGGTATCGAAACTTTCTTAGTTTCGATTGAACAGAACAGATGTCGAAACTTCCTAGTTTCGATTGAGCAAAACAGGTATCGAAACTACCTGGTTTCGACTAAGTAATAGGTATCGAAGCTACCTAGTTTCGATTGAGTAAACAGGTATCGAAACTACCTAATTTCGATCGAGTAATAGGTATCGAAACTACCTAGTTTCGATTGAGCAAACAGGTATCGAAACTACCTGGTTTCGATTAAGTAATAGGTATCGAAACTACCTAGTTTCGATTGAGTAAATAGGTATCGAAACTACCTAGTTTCGATTGAGTAATAGGTATCGAAACTACCTAGTTTCGATTGAGCAAACAGGTATCGAAACTCCTAGTTTCGATTACTGAAATTTTAAATTGACAGAATCAGTTTCAAAACTTTATTCATACATATACGCGTATATTCATGTTTTAAATCTTGAATTCGACACACTTTTCTGGTTATTTTACTTACGTTTGAATAAACTGTATGTTTAGCTACGGTTTTAAAGAAAATAATATGAATAATATTGAGTTTTTACCTCTAAACAGAGATGATGATTTTTGAGAGAAACAGAGAAGATGGTCTTGAATTCTCTTGGTTAGAAATCCTTGGAAGCTCCTTATAATACCGAAATATGGTGGATTTTGCCTTAAAACTTGACTTCAATTTGAAGAGAAATGGGGAAGATTGCCGTAAGAAATGAGAGATAAAAAGGAATTATGAGAAAGGTGATTGAAGTGGTATGGTTTATATCAGAATTCTCACTATTAAGGTATGGGTTTCTCTCTGAAACTTGGTTAAGAAAGTCAAGGAGTTGGGGGGGGAAAGACCCACTTGTCTCGGCCGATTGATATATTTAGGTTTAGGGTTAAATAAATCAAATAATTAGATTTAAGTGTAACTTAATATTGATTAGAGTTTTTAAATGGTAAATAAATTCGGTTTGGGTTCTTCACGGTATTACAAATTTATCAAGTTTATGGCTCGTTAAAGAAAAATATTGAAATCTTGAATTGTATAATTTGTTGAGGTGATTATTTGTAGGTATGAGTACCTAAAGGTGGCGCTACATAGTAACGTCTTCGAAAAGTCCATTATTTTACTTTTACATATATTATATGATTTAGTCTTAAAAATAAATTATAGTTCAACGTAAATTTTGTGTAATATATATATATATATTTTTCTGGTTATTTAATTTAACCACTAGTGTTCGTATGTAGTCGGATTATCCTGGTACGTGAACCGGTAACTCCTAGAATTACCAAATATGAAATGAGACAATGTACGACTTTTGTTAGACTTTAACGTCCTTATTTATGAAATTAGGTGAATCACGAAAACTAATATAATATAAACTCGTTTATATCATATACGGATATTGACCTGAAATGTCGGGTGTCACATTGTCCCCATGTTAACAGAATTTCGTCCCGAAATTCAATCGTGTCATCTTGAACTGGTGTATCCTTAAACAAGGAGGGGTATTTTGTTTTCATTTGATCTTCTCGTTCCCATGTATACTCAGGACCACGTTTTGAGTTCCAACGTACTTTAACCAGTTTGATTCGACTACGTCTCAGCTTTTGAACTTTCTAATCCGAAATCTCAATCGGTTCCTCGATGAAATGAAGTTTATCATCAATGTGAATTTCATTAGGCGGTATGATCAAAGTCTCGTCTGACAAACACTTTTTGAGATTAGACACATGAAATGTATCATGTACGTTGCTTAGTTCTTGCGGTAGCTTGAGCTTGTAGGCTACAGGGCCAACCCTAGCCAGTATTTCAAACGGTCCAACGTATCTAGGGTTGAGCTTACCATGGTTACCAAACCTTGCAACGCCTTTCCATGGTGAGAATTTTAACATTACTCGGTCACCAATTTGAAATTCTAATGGTTTCCGTCTGTTATCAGCATAGCTCTTCTGTCTGTCTCGGGCCGCTTTCAGACGGTCCTTAATTTTGAAGATCTTATCAGTGGTTTCCTGGACAATCTCAGGACCTGTCAAATGTTTTTAACCAACTTCCGCCCAACATAGCGGTGAGCGGCATTTACGACCATATAAAGCTTCAAACGGAGCTGCCTTAATGCTCGTGTGGTAGCTGTTATTATAGGAAAACTCTGCCAACGGTAAATGAGTATCCCAATTTCCTCCGAAATCAATTACACACGCACGGAGCATATCCTCTAAAGTTTGAATGGTCCTTTCGCTTTGATCATCCGTTTGTGGGTGATATGCCGTGCTCATGTCAGGACGTATGCCCATGGCTTCTTGTAATGATTTCCAGATTCTAGACACGAATCTGCTATCTCTATCAGAGATAATAGAAATTGGCACTCCATGCCTAGCCACAATTTCCTTGATATAAAGCTTTGCAAGTTTCTCGGTTTTATCCGTCTCTTTGATGGGTAGAAAATGAGCTGATTTTGTCAGACGATCGACAATTACCCATATCGCGTCATACCCGCTCGACGTCTTGGGTAATTTCGTGATGAAATCCATAGAAATCTGTTCCCATTTCCATTGGGGAATTTCGGGTTGTTGTAATAAGCCAGACGGTTTCTGATGTTCGGCTTTTACTTTTGAACACGTTAAGCATTTGCTGACATATGTGGCAATATCTCCTTTCATATTGGGCCACCAATATAATTCTTTTAGATCCTTATACATCTTATCTGAACCTGGGTGAATGGAGTACCTGGACTTGTGGGCTTCATCCATAACCAACCCACGTAAGTTATAGTTACTCGGCACCCAAATTCTGTCCATGAAGTAAAACGTATCATCCGACTTAGACTCCAGTTGTTTGATCATTCCATGTAGTGCCTCAGCTTGGATGTTCCTTTCCTTTAGTGCCTCTTGTTGTGCTATTCGGATTTGAGTAGTAAGACTCGTATGAATTGTTAATTCGAGGGCACGAACACGAAGAGTTTTAACTCGTTCTTTGCGACTTAAGGCGTCTGCTACGACATTGGCTTTCCCGGGATGGTACTTGATATCACAATCATAGTCGTTTAGTAGTTCTACCCAACGACGTTGTCTCATGTTAAGTTCTTTTTGATCAAAGATATGTTGGAGACTCTTGTGATCAGTAAAAATAGTGCATCTCGTACCATAAAGATAATGTCTCCAAATCTTGAGCGCAAACACAACTGCGCCCAACTCCAAGTCGTGGGTCGTATAATTCTTTTCGTGCACTTTTAGTTGTCGTGAGGCATATGCGATGACTTTGTCTCTTTGCATTAACACACAACCAAGTCCTTGGTGTGATGCATCGCAGTATACGACAAAATTGTTGATTCCCTCTGGAAGAGATAAGATCAATGCACTACACAGCTTCTGCTTCAGTAATTGGAAAGCTGACTCTTGCTTGTCACTCCAATCATACTTCTTTTCTTTCTGGGTTAATGTGGTTAAGGGCAGGGCTATTTTTGAAAAATTCTCAATGAATCGTCTGTAGTAGCCGGCCAAGCCCAAAAATTGACGCACTTCGGTCGGAGTCTTTGGTGCTTCCCAGTTTTTGATCGCTTCTATTTTAGATGGATCAACGTGAATTCCTTCCTTGTTGATGACATGTCCAAGAAAATGCACTTCTCGGATCCAAAACTCACACTTAGAGAATTTAGCGTAAAGATTCTCGTTGCTAAGTAGTTCCAAAATTAATTTCAGATGATGTTCATGATCCTCCTTGGTTCGTGAATATATTAATATATCATCAATAAATACTATCACGAATTTATCCAAGTATTGCTTGCACACTCGGTTCATGAGATCCATAAAAACAGCTGGTGCGTTCGTCAAACCAAACGGCATAACTAGGAATTCGTAGTGGCCATAACGAGTCCTAAATGCCGTCTTTGGTACATCTTCTTCTTGGATTCTTAGTTGATGATACCCCGAACGTAGATCAATCTTAGAGTAGAAGCTAAAACCTTGTAGTTGATCGAACAAATCCTCTATTCGAGGAAGTGGATACCGGTTTTTGATTGTAAGCTTGTTTAATTCTCGGTAATCAATACACATCCTAAAGGTTCCATCCTTTTTCTTTACGAATAGGACCGGAGCTCCCCAGGGTGAGAAACTCGGTCTTATGAAACCTTTATCAAGCAACTCCTGTAGTTGATTTGATAATTCCTGCATTTCAGAAGGTGCTAATCGATACGGCGATCGCGCAACCGGGGCGGCTCCTGGTACCAAGTCGATTCGGAATTCGACTTGCCTCGGTGGTGGTAATCCAGGTAAGTCTTCACGAAAAACTTCGGGGTAATCCTTAACGATTGGTATGTCTTCAAGTCGACGTTCCTCGGGTTTCTTCTCGACGACGTGATCCAGGAACACGCAATAGCCTTTACGTAGGTACTTACGAGCTTTCATGCAGTTTATCATCCTCAATGTCACTCCACTCTTCTCACCTTGAATCGAAAGAACTTCTCCGTTCGGGAGGGGAATATGAACAATCTTCTCAAAACAAACAATCCCGGCGTGATTCTTCGACAACCAATCCATACCAATAACAACGTCAAAACTTCCCAGGTCAACGGGTAACAGGTCTATACTAAATGTGTGGTTTTTCAAACATAGAGTACAACCCTGAATGACTTCTTCAGTTTTAATTAATTTCCCGTTTGCTAATTCAATTGTATAATTTTGGCATAGTTTGCTGGACTTAATACCGAGTAGGGACTTAAAGTCATTTGACACAAAACTCATATCAGCACCCGTATCGAAAAGTATAGAGGCATAGTGATTATTTATCGGGAACGTACCAGTGACAATGTTTGGATCTTCTCGTGCGTCCCCAGCCCCCATCACAAACGCTCTTCCACAGGCCTGATTGTCGTTTCGGTTCTTCAACTTTGGACAGTCTTTCCTGAAGTGCTTTGGATCTCCACACTCAAAGCATCCCTGATTCATCCTTTCTGCTCCTGGGTTGACCTTTCCTGCAACTTGATTGATCTTATTAGGGTTCGTATTGTTCCAACAGTTATGGGCTAGATGCCCATACTTTTTACACTTTCCACATTGGGTACACCTTCCACTGTGATGATATCCACACTTGTCACACTTCGGTCGTGTTCCAAGATATCCATTTTGTTCCACAGTGTTGACAGCATAGGCTTTCATAGTTCCAAGTCTCTTGTAAGTTTGATTCTTGTTTTGATTACTTGGTTTTCCAAACCATTTCCTCTTTTCCCCAGACCTTCCTTCCTCGGTCTCCTTCTTCTCAAACAAACCATCACGCACAGCATTATCTCTTAGCTTGAAAGCTAGAATTATAGCGCTCTTGGCATCCATAGGGTTCGATGAAGTCACCAGGCTTCGGATTTGAGGTGCAAGACCCCACAAATATCTTTCAACCTTCTTGTATTCTGGGGTAACCATGTGTGGAACTAAACTTGCTAACTCATTGAATTGGTCAGTGTAACCAGCCACATCATCTCCTATCATTTGTAAATTCCACATTTCAGATTCGATCTTTTGCAACTCATTTCGAGGACAGTACTCCTCAGTCATCATGGCCTTCAGCTCCTCCCAAGTCAGTTGGTATGCAATCTGTCTTCCCAGGGTTTTCACTTGTGAATTCCACCAAGTTAAAGCCTTATCAGTGAGCGTGCATGTAGAATACTTCACCATGCAGTCAGCGGTGCATTCACTAATATCAATCACAGACTCTATCTTTTCTATCCATCTCATTAGCCCAACTGCACCCTCGGTGCCATTGAAGTTGCGGGGGTTGCAAGATAGAAAGGCCTTGTAGGAGCACTTCCTATTTGGAGCATCTGTAGCATTACAATTCATAACGTCGTTAATTCGGATCATGACTATGTGTTACGGCTTATTTATTCTATTACCTCCGGAACCTCCGGCTGTACCGCTACCTCCTGCACCTCCTCCGCCGGTACCACTGCCGTTTCCTCCTCCACTATTTCGATTTGCCTCATACTGCTCCATGGCAGCAGCTACTCGCTGTGCTATAAGTTGCTCCACGTTTGGGGAAATCGTCTCGTTGTTGTCACCAGTAGTGTTACGGGGTGTCCCATGCTTAGGTTCCATGACGTTCTTTTTAACATATCAATTAAAAAGAAACAAAATTATATAATAATAATGATAGATCATGACATAAGGATACAACAACATCAAACGTAAACAACCATTATTACAACATAAACCATCACATACATAGTTAAAACATGCATAGTACATTGTTCCAAAAGTCAAGGATACAAAAGGGATGGTTTCACATGACCACATCAGTACCAAAGTTTTAAACTACATAATGCGCTACGGACACAACCCGCCCGTAATAGGTCTAAAAGAAGATGTGGGAGTACAACCCAATCATCATGGCAAGTCCTGCCATGACAAAGCTAGCCCTAGCCACAAGTTCTGCAGCCAAAGTCCTTTCTTCCAGCGCCTCCACCATGTCTCGGACCATGAGAGTGAACTGCCAGTCCATATCAGCTCTCAACTCGAGGTAGTCAGTGGCACCCTGTATGTCTCGAGTGCTATCCTCCAGAGTCTGTACTCGAGATCCGAGCCCTTGACGTAAGCGCGTGGCTGCATCCCC
Organism: Smallanthus sonchifolius; assembly: GCA_023525975.1. NCBI lineage: Eukaryota > Viridiplantae > Streptophyta > Magnoliopsida > Asterales > Asteraceae > Smallanthus > Smallanthus sonchifolius. The sequence goes on from CM042045.1 coordinate 36,715,591, forward strand.
ATGTGCCCGGATATCATCTAGGAGGTCATCAAGACGTTCCTCGTGCGTATGAACGCATGCTACCAATGTAGGCACTGTGAGCTCCAAGGCTTCCTCAGTGTGGGGTAGGGGTGTTGAGGAGTTGGAGGACTCTCCGAGCTCAAAGGTAGAGGGGATGCTCTCCATCTCCCTCCATCGTACCAGTGTACGGGGCATCCAGCTGATAGTCCCCACAGTAGGGTGGTAGCAGGGTCGTTGCTTAGGTGGTTCCTCATCAGTCTCCAAGTCTTCCGGGTCACGGGCTGCCAGGGTCCTCTTGCGCGGAAATCGAACCTTTTTCCTAGCACTTTTTACCATAAATGGTCCTCCGCTTTTCTAACGGTAGACGATAGGTGGTTCTCCCAGGGCAACATTGGGTGGTGTAGAGCTGCGAACTTGTACTCGATTTTTGGGGCGTGTGTCGGAAAGTTCCTCGTTGGATTCAGGGTCAGAGACGGGGTCAGAGTGTGAATGTGACGACATGCTTGTGACTACAATATCCACATGACTGGTTATGTAATGCTTATGCAATGAAAACGTTTTAGTGAGTCATTTAAATTATAGACTAGGTTCCATTTTAGACACCTAGTTCGCTATAATCAATGGCTCTGATACCAAATCTGTCACACCCCGCCAAGGCGGAAACGCGAGGCGAAATGTTCATGGTTTCCAAAGCATATGATTACCACAAACACATACATGATAAATGGATACATAAACAAGTTTAAAGTTTTACATTCCAAAATGTAAATTGAGTTTTACAAAAAGTGAAGATTTCGCAAGTATGACTCTATTACAATGAGTTATACAAGAGAAATCCCCCAAAAGTTGTATCCATCGTGCATGCATGTAATTTACATTGCTAACCTTGTGATCACGTTCAATTTCCTGAAAAACATACTTAAAATTTTCAACACGAGGTTGGTGAGTTCACAGGTTTAAATCAAATAGATCTTTGTAAAATTCAATTGTTCGTAAATAGTTCCAGTTGCATGTGATAATCAGAATAAGAATTGTTGACCCATTTGTAAACTAGCTAGGAATACAAATAATATATTCCTACATGAGCCGTAACCAAACCATGACAATTGTTCTTCGCCCCTAATTTCGTTATCCGGTTCTATGGGGCCATAAATCCTCCAGATTGTGGTTAGCGCGACTAACCATGATCGGTAGACGTCACTCTCCATAGTACTATTCATAGGACCCTAGTCTACATTTAATGGTTACTAAATTGTTCCAGGGGACTTTAGCGGCCTAAAATCGTTTAACTCATGTAAACATAAAAGTCGAGTCTTATTCTCTTGTTATCACATAAAACTAGTTGTAAGTATGTTCTTCCCCCAAATATTGAAAACAGTAAAAAGGGGCCGTGAAACTCACCTTGAGTTTGTGTATGCTTGCAATGATAATTGTTCTAGTCAAACTTGACTATTCGTACCCTAATTACAAAAAGGGTAATTCGTGTTATGACCGAATGTCTCATATGCAAATTGTTCACCGACTTAGCAAATCTGATTGCTTTTGTTTAAATATCTTTTTAGTTTTTCAACACTTGTTTCGTTATAAAATAGTTCTAAGTTACTGCCCCATGGGACTGATGAACAGGTATAGAAACTTTCTTAGTTTCGATTGAACAGAACAGATGTCGAAACTTCCTAGTTTCGATTGAGCAAAACAGGTATCGAAACTACCTGGTTTCGATTAAGTAATAGTTATCGAAACTACCTAGTTTCGATTGAGTAAACAGGTATCGAAACTACCTAGTTTCGATTGAGTAATAGGTATCGGAACTACCTAGTTTCGATTGAGCAAACAGGTATCGAAACTACCTAGTTTCGATTAAGTAATAGGTATCGAAACTACCTAGTTTCGATTGAGTAAACAGGTATCGAAACTACCTAGTTTTGATTGAGTAATAGGTATCGAAACTACCTAGTTTCGATTGAGCAAACAGGTATCGAAACTCCTAGTTTCGATTACTGAAATTTTAAATTGACAGAATCAGTTTCAAAACTTTATTCATACATATACGCGTATATTGATGTTTTAAATCTTGAATTCGACACACTTTTCTGGTTATTTTACTTACGTTCGAATAAACTGTATGTTTAGCTACGGTTTTAAAGAAAATAATATGAATAATATTGAGTTTTTACCTCTAAACAGAAATGATGATTTTTGAGAGAAACAGAGAAGATGGTCTTGAATTCTCTTGGTTAGAAATCCTTGGAAGCTCCTTATAATACCGAAATATGGTGGATTTTGCCTTAAAACTTGACTTCGATTTGAAGAGAAATGGGGAAGATTGCCGTAAGAAATGAGAGATAAAAAGGAATTATGAGAAAAGTGATTGAAGTGGTATGGTTTATATCAGAATTCTCACTATTAAGGTATGGGTTTCTCCATGAAACTTGGTTAAGAAAGTCAAGGAGTTGGGGGGGGAAAAGACCCACTTGTCTCGGCCGATTGATATATTTGGGTTTAGGGTTAAATAAATCAAATAATTAGATTTAAGCGTAACTTAATATTGATTAGAGTTTTTAAATGGTAAATAAATTCGGTTTGGGTTTTTCACGGTATTACAAATTTATCAAGTTTATGGCTCGTTAAAGAAAAATATTGAAATCTTGAATTGTATAATTTGTTGAGGTGATTATTTGTAGGTATGAGTACCTAAAGGTGGCGCTACATAGTAACGTCTTCGAAAAGTCCATTATTTTACTTTTACGTATATTATATGATTTAGTCTTAAAAATAAATTATAGTTCAACGTAAATTTTGTGTAATATATATATATATATTTTTCTGGTTATTTAATTTAACCACTCGTGTTCGTATTTAGTCGGGTTATCCTGATACGTGAACCGGTAACTCCTAGAATTACCAAATATGAAATGAGACAATGTACGGCTTTTGTTAGACTTTAATGTCCTTATTTATGAAATTAGGTGAATCACGAAAACTAATATAATATAAACTCGTTTATATCATGTACGGATATTGGCCTGAAATGTCGGGTGTCACACTATCATACCTTTAAACTTATTTGGGCTGAACTTAAGCTTGTATCTAGACAAACTATGAGATAAACCCAAGCTCATTAGAGCTAGATCTTGTGCACATAAACCAGTTATAAGTGCAGTCAATTGACTTCTTACTCCCCTCATAAGTTCCATAACCTCTTGGTTATGAACACAATCGATTTGCTGCGAAAATGGTTACATTGAAATCAAAATTCTGATACATTAAAGAGAAGTTAACACATTTTTAGCCATGAGTACAACTCACCAGTTTTTCCTTGATAACAACTCCAAGTTAATTCACAAAGCCAACTTAAAAAAAACATGTAGCTTAATAGAAACTAAAAACTAAAATCATAAAAAAATTTAGAACTAAAAAAAAAGTATGAATCTATTGCTTACCAGGAGGAAAACTCAGAACTAAAAAAATTATAAATACCAAACAAAGTGCTAATCTTGAGTAAGTCCTTCCTTGAGGATCGAGAAGGATAAGAACATAGAAATCGGACAATAGATTTGTAACGAACCAAAATCCGGGTTTCGTTTTCAAATAAATAAAATATTTCAATAAATATTATGGTGAAAATAATATTTTAGAAATAAGTTGAAACAAGTGGGTTTCAAGTTAGTAATGTGATTATACTAGTTTTAACTAGTTTTGGAATGAAATAGGTGAAATGAAAGTTGAGGGGCTAAAGGTGTAATATGGCAAATCTGCCATTTTGACTAAAAGAAGTCAAAATTAAGCTTATGGCTCATATGTGTGGGTCGTTCATCTCAAGAGGAGAAAAGGAGAAATCGGGTTTGAAGCTTATATCTTGCATTTGAAGCTTGGATTGTCAAGGTTTTGGCTCACACAACACCTTCATAGCATCAAGTAAGTGATTTCCTTCCTTTAATTTCACTTTGAATGTGATACTTGGTGGGTTTTGGAGAAATCCGAAAATTTAGTATGCATGTGGTAAATTAGTGTTAGATTGTAGATAATCTAGCTAATCTAAAGGTAAAGAGAGGTGATTAACATCCTAGAACCCTTTTATTTTGATTTTGAAAAGCTAGGGTTCATATGGTGAAAATTGGGGGTGTTTGGATCATGATGCTAGAATGATGATTTAGTGAAGATTAAGTGTTTAGGTGGTAATAGACACTTACACAAACACCAAATTGACCTAATAAAAGTTATTGAATGAGAAATTAGTGTCAAGGTGTGACACCTCAAAATTTTTTTTGATTATTTTAATTTTCGGGACGAAAATTCTTTCAACTAGGAGATGATGTGACAATCCGGACTTTTCCAGTTATTTCCGTTAGCAAATCCAGTTAAATATTAACCTATTTAACTCTAATTCAAACCCTAGGGACTAATCCTGCCTTTATTCAAACTCAAACATATAAAAATTTGAAGGACTAAACTTGTAATTTACCTATAGTTGTCCCTGTTGACTTTTTGATAGTCAAACTAACAAGATTATAACCTTATTAACCTAATCTAAACTATAGGGACCAATTCTGTCCATCTCTAAACTTTAAAACAGAAAAACAGAGGACCAATTCTGTAATATACCCAAATTCGACTATGCTTGACTCCCAAAAGTCAAACTCGCGATTTATGATTCAAATTCAAGTACCGTAATCGAGTTCTGTTTGAATTCGTAACCGATGTACACGATTTAGCTATTAACGAACCTAGTAAATGCTTTAATCATCGCTTTAACATCGAATTAATCTCAATTATAACCATTAATCTATAACCGTCGACACAACGGCCTCATTTCATCGGAATTCGACCAATTCATTTGTTAGTCTTCCAATTAAGCACCTTCACACCTTAATCGAATCCTATTGAAACTCTTTCACCCGTCAATTAGATCAGAGGCAGCACCAGACCCGCCGAAAATCAAACTAGACACGGCCGGCATCAATTTTAGTCAAACTCCACTAATCCGACTTCAATTGTGGTAAGTGATTACATCTCTAGCTTCGTTTCAGTCTCTAAATCAATAGCCCTATGATTATTTGGGCTTACATTATCGAATCTAACAAGAACCGATTCTAGGGTTCTTGTTATTTTGGGTTTTATCGAAGTCCACCTTAGGCCTAGTTTAAATCCAATTAAAATACATGATGGGTTTCAAAATCTCACACTCTCTGTTAGCCCTATATCAATTCAATTTCATAATATCGATTTAACCAAGATCAAGATCCTAGGGTTTATCCGTTTTCGGGTTGATCGAACCCCAAACAAATCACCATTTCAATCAAATTAAATTACAGGGTTTAATTCGCGATTATTCACTCTGTAAAAGCCCTATGATTTCAACTCCAAACATCATCGGATTTTATCGATTTGATTCTATAATAAAAACTAGTGTTCCGGTTTTTGAAACTAAAATTGATAACCCAGAACTCAACGATTTTCACAATTAATTGCATCCACAGACTCGTAATCTTTAGACAAACAAAAGCCCTATGATTCCTGGTCCATTCGGGATCGATATCAAGAGAATTTAGGGTGGGCTCGATTGGGTTTGCATAAGGGGATGAACACTCACGGGTTATTGATTAAAATCATTTGAATCCGGGTATGTATACGATTACCCTAGCGGGTCTAGCGATTAGATCGTTGTGTTGGTGTGGGTGAGGCCCGGGTTCGAACCCCACCAACTGCAATCTTTTTTTGGGACATTTTCCCTTATATTTATTTAATAAAAATCAGTTCTAATACTATTATATTAGTATATAAATGGGTTTTAGCCCGGGACACCACCGTAGACTCGGTTTAGTTTTTATACCCTATTTTAATATTAAATGCATTTTTAAATAATATATTATTTACCCCTGTTTATTAACCCCGAATAAAATAATATTTTATTATTATTTTCAACCTCTGACTTCGAATATAAATAATATGTTTATATATTATTTGCGCCACGTTTATAAACTTATTGGTATATTTCAAACTAATAAATAATATAATTATTTATATTATTTACCCATGTTATAATCTTGAATAAAAATAATATATTTATTATTTTTCCACGCAAACGTTTATTTTATTAACTTTACGAACTTAAAAATAATATACGATGTTATATATATTACTTTCATGCACCATTCTCTATGTCACCAACACACGAATATATATATATATATATATATATGTATATATATTATTCGTTACGTTCGACACGAAACTTAGTTATTCTAATTCTTATAGAAGTCCTTATTCCCGTGGACACGTTCGTCTACTTAGTAATCCTATGAATATCTTAGGACGTTCAAACTTCTGTGTCGTCGTCACGAAATCACTTATGACCCTAATTTTGTGTGTTTATAATTCTAGGGCATACGTAAGTTGTCTGAGGCTTACACTTGTGGTTCCAACTTATTTCCTGTGTAATCCAACCACTACTCAAACTCAAGTGAGTTTCACGGCCCCTTTTTACTTGTTTTACTATTGGGGGAGAAACATGCTTATACACAAACAATATTTTACTTGTTTTCCTGTTGAGGAGAAACATGCATACTCACAAACATTATTTTACTTGTTTTCCCGTTGGGGAGAAACATGCATACACACAAACAGTATTTTACATGTTTTCCTGTTGGGGAGAAACATGCGTACAAACAAACATCATTTCACTTGTTTTCCTGTTGGGGAGAAACATGCATACGAACAGGCATCCGTTACTTGTCTCCCAGCCAGGGAGAGACATACACACGGACATGGATCACATAGTATTTTATTACCACTTGTGTATCTAAGTGCAAACATAACATGCAAAGTCCTTACACACTCGGACCGTTAATATATGGAGTAGAGCGAGGAAATTTGAGTAGTACTACTTGGTTTGACAAACCCCACCTGGGCTAGTCGTGCTAGCACGATTGGAGGTCGAATGGGGGAAGATTGTCCTAAACACTTGCCATTTGTTGATGTTAGCAATGGCAGAAGGCACCCAAACACAAACAGTCAGCTTCGGTTACGAACGCTTAGAGTAACTTGTACATTGCCTAGCTAGCAATAGGTGTGACTTACGTATGTGGATCCAGCAACACTCAAACAGTTTATTTACATACAAACCTGTGAACTCACCAACCTCGTGTTGACACTTTTTCTTACATGTTTATCAGGTCGCCTTGGCACATGTTGCACCCTTACGACATACATGGAGTCCTACTGTCATATCATTCATTTCAAACATTTTAAACAGTGTTACTTATTTACACTAATTGACGCTTGTTGCGTGTAATTACTTTTGATTTCATTCTAACGTTTACGCTTCCGCATTTAACTCAGAACTTTTATGTTATGACATTTTAAGTCCCATATAGTGTCGTTTGATGTAACTAATGACTGAGATCCTGGTTTGTCACATGCCAAACGGTAAAACTCCGTTAGTGGAATTTATGGGTGTGACAGATTAGTATCAGAGCCATTGGTTTTAGAGAACTAGGATTGCATATTAGACTATAACCCACACATATTAGTTACACGACACAGACACTCATACATGATACACGTAGCATCTACACATACAATATATTGCAGGCGTGTTGACGTCATCCATATCACCCTCTGCTGACGAGGGGCGAGTCATTCACATTGCATCATCATTCCCAGTGGTGAAACTCTGGGAATCATCAGAACAACATCCACTCCCATCTGTAGGCAGCAAGACGGAGCCTTCAGAGTAGTCTCTCACACCACCACCATCTGTCGGGTATGGTGGGCTTTCCCAGGTCCATGTTATGGACGACACCCAGCAGTAGCACATGTCTCTTTGGGGGTTGGGATCGTCGGAGGCGAGTCCTTACTGTACCCACTAGCAACAACATGCCGTGTGAAGGCAGATTGTTGCACGCATCATTGCAGAATCCATTAACACATAAATGCCATCACTTCCCGAGCCATGGGCTCGTACTTTGACCAATATTTTGTTGAAGAAAGATTGACCACAAGGTTGAGAACGCCTTGCTCATTGCATACTCAAACCCTATCCTGACTCAGTTGGAAGGACGACTACTTTGCCTCTTCTAGTAACACATAACCATGAACTAGTTTCGCCCCTCGAAGCCGCATTTCATGTACATGTTTGTTTCATGTGCATGTCCCCATCTACAATCCATTGGATTGGACTCTCGTATTGTGTCTTCAACACGAGTGAATACTCGGATCAAACGACTTTCGACTACTCATCCTAACATAAGTCCTAGTTGATCAACTTATGGTTGATGACTAAGCTTTTCGATGACTTATCATCTCTAACACACTCTGAACTCAGTAATAAACTGAGGGACATTTTGACACAAGACAGGGAGAATTAGGGTGAGCATGCAAAGCAAATTATCATTACGGGTGCACACGTAATAGTAATTTGAGGTGCATGTAAGTCCTGGTGAAACCTAGTGTGTGGATAAATGGTCCTAATCTGTGATTTACATACTTATATTTCCATTGACAGTAGAAATTCTCATGACCCGCTCAACGGCTAGTTGGTATCGTTAAACCTGTTTAACAGTTGATAGACGCGACTATCATGTTGAAGGTATTTACGAACACACTGAACTATCATCCATGGGATCCAATTTGATTTCACTCATGTAAGAGCCTGAATGAACTTAAGACTCTCATCCAGACTTGATCAATGAAACCATCTCGGTTGAAACTCTAACAGAACCTCGTGGTAAACCCACCGACTCCAACTATGTAAGCGGAAATTGGGAATTCTTTCTAAACTAACACGCTATTCCTTACACTCCAACAATAGATTCCGTTTGACCTTGTTACCCCATCCTGTGACTAATTCTTGGTCTAATTTGATTTATTCCCCAGGATATCCAGTTATTTCAGTGATCTCTTAAATTTCTTACCGGTGCAGTCGTACTCCAACCCTACTAGAAACTAAGTACACCATAGAAATAGCTGATGGACAGATAATTAAAGCAACTCACATTCTTAAGGGCTGTAAACGTGGATTAGCTGGTCATGAACTTGACATTGACCTTATGCCAGTCACACTAGGCAATTTCGACATAATTGACGGTATGGATTGGTTATCTAAGAACCAAGCCGAAATTATTTGTTGTGAGCAAATTTGTTCGCCTTCCTCTCCCGAGTGGAGAAACCCTTTCTGTCCAAGGCGAAAGGTGTGATGCTGTTGTTGGCATCATATCTTTCATGAAAGCACAAAAGCGTCTACGTAAAGGTCATACTGCCTTTTTGGCTCGTGTCGCCGAGCAGCCATCTGGTAAGAAGAAGATTGACGACATCCCGATCGTTCGTGATTATCCGGAGGTATTTTCCAAAGATCTACCAGGTCTTCCACCGCATCGTCAAGTCGAATTCCAAATTAATCTAGCACCCGGAGCAGCGCTTATTGCTCAGGCACCCTGTAGACTTGCACCCAGTTAATTGCAAGAGCTATCCACACAACTACAAGAGTTGTTGGATAAAGGTTTCATTAGACCTAGCTCATCGCCATGGGGAGCTCCAGTCCTATTTGTCAAGAAGAAGGACAGAACCTTCCGCATGTGCATCGACTACCGTGAACTCAATAAAGTAACCAAAGGACCGTTATCCTTTACCCCGCATCGATGATTTGTTTGATCAACTCCAAGGATTAAGCTTCTATTCCAAGATAGATGTTAGATCCGGTTATCATCAACTGAGAGTCCGAGATGAGGGCATCTCAAAGACAGCTTTCAGAACTAGGTATAGTCACTACGAATTCATGGTCATGCCCTATGGATTGACCAATGCACCCGCGATATTCATGGATCTCATGAACTGTGTGTGTAAACCGTACCTTGATCAGTTCGTCATTGTTTTCATTGATGACATCCTTATCTATTCGAAGAATAGGGACGAACATGAGGAACATCTATGTTTAATCCTGGAATTACTTAAAAAGGAGCAACTATATGCTAAGTTTTCCAAGTGTAAATTCTGGATTCAAGAAGTTCAATTCTTAGGACATGTGGTTAACGAGAAAGGAATACATGTCGATCCATCAAAGATTGAAGGCATCAAGAATTGGGCAGCACCGACGACTCCGACTGAGGTGCGACAATTCCTAGGATAGGCTGGATATTACCGTCGATTCATCGAGGGATTTTCAAAGATTGCACAACCTCTCACTGCCTTAACTCAAAAGGGTAAAGCCTATAACTAGGGCGATAACCAAGAGTCAGCATTCCAACATCTTAAGCAGAAACTTTGCAGTGCACCTATCCTAGCTCTTCCGGAGGGTACGAATGATTTTGTGGTGTATTACGATGCATCCATTCAGGGTCTGGGTTGTGTTCTAATGCAATGAGAAAAGGTGATCGCATATGCTTCGCGTCAACTGAAGATTCACGAGAAAAACTACACCACTCATGATCTAGAGTTGGGAGCCGTAGTTTTCGCACTTAAGATATGGAGACACTACTTATAAGGTACCAAGTGCACTATCTATACCGATCATTTCGAGCAGAAAGATCTGAACATGAGACAACGTCGTTGGGTCGAGCTCTTGAATGATTATAACTGTGCGATCCGGTATCATCCGGGTAAGGCTAATGTTGTAGCTGATGCCCTAAGTAGAAAGGAAACCAAGCCCAAACGAGTTCGAGCATTACAGCTTACCATTCACCCCAGATTACCTGACAAAATACGTAGTGCTTAACTTGAAGCCCTGAAAGAGGGAAACCTACCGCTGGAAGGTACACGTGGTATGGAAGCACAACTCGAGGTCAAATATGACGGTATTCGCTACTTCGTCGAGCGAATATGGGTTCCAGTATCCGGGAACTTAAGAGAACTAGTCATGGATGAGGCTCATAAATCTCGTCACTCTATTCATCCAGGTTCCGACAGGATGTATCATGACCTAAAGGTGTTGTATTGGTGTCCAAAGATGAAGGCCGATATAGCCACCTATGTGAGAAAGTGCTTGACTTGTGCGAAGGTCAAAGTTGAATATCAATAGCCTTCCGGTCTGCTCCAGCAACCAGAGATTCCCATGTGGAAATGGGAGCAGATATCCATGGACTTTATCACAAAGTTGCCGCGAACTCCTACCGGATGTGATACCATTTGGGTAATCGTTGACTGTTTAACAAAGTCCGCTCACTTCTTAGCAATCAAGGAAACCGAAAAAATGGATAAGCTTACTCGTATTTACTTAAAAGAAGTAGTCTCTCAGCACGGGGTGCCAATCTCTATCATTTCGAATCGTGATGCACGATTCACCTCTCGTTTCTGGAAATCGTTACATAAAGCTTTAGGCACGCGTCTAGATATGAGCACAGCATACCATCCCCAAACTTATGGCCAGACAGAACGTACTATTCAAACTCCGGAGGATATGCTACGAGCTTGTGTGATTGATTTCGGTAACACTTAGGAGTCTCACCTACCGTTGGTGGAGTTCTCTTACAACAACAGTTATCACACTTGCATCAAGGCAGCTCCATTTGAAGCACTATATGGACGAAAATGCCGTTCTCCTATTTGTTGGGCCGAGGTTGGGGATAGTCAACTTACAAGTCCTGAACTTGTACTTGAAACTTCTGAAAAAATCATTCAAATTAGAAACCGTATGGCAGCAGCTCATGACCGTCAAAAGAGCTATGCCGATAAGCGTCGTAAACCGTTAGAAGTTCAAGTAGGGGATATAGTCTTGTTAAAAGTCTCACCTTGGAAGGGTGTCATTCATTTTGGGAAATGAGGCAAACTAAATCTTGTTATGTTGGACCATTCAAGATAGTGAAGAGAATCGGGCCAGTAGCGTATCAACTGCACCTACCTGAAGGACTTAGTGGTGTACACAACGTCTTTCACATCTCAAACGTGAAGAAGTGTCTAGTAGACGAGTCACTCGCGGTTCCTCTTGAGGAACTACACATCGATGAACAGTTGCGTTTCATCGAAGAACCCGTGGAAATTATTGATAGGGAGGTCAAAACGTTAAAACACGGTAAAATCCCTAATGTTTGAGTTCGTTGGAACTCGAAACGTGGACCGGAATTCACGTGAGAGCGTGAGGATCAGATGATGCGCAAGTATCCTCATCTATTCAAGCACTCCACGTCAAACTTTTAAGGTACTATTCTAATTTTCGGGACGAAAATTATTTCAACTAGGGGATGATGTGATATCTCATAATTTTTTTTATTATTTTAATTTTCAGGACGAAAATTCTTTCAACTAGGAGATGATGTGACAATCCGGACTTTTCCAGTTATTTCCGTTAGCAAATCCAGTTAAATATTAACCTATTTAACTCTAATTCAAACCCTAGGGACTAATCCTGCCTTTATTCAAACTCAAACATATAAAAATTTGAAGGACTAAACTTTTGTAATTTACCTATTCAAACTAACAAGATTATAACCTTATTAACCTAATCTAAACTCTAGGGACCAATTATGTCCATCTCTAAACTTTAAAACAGAAAAACAGAGGACCAATTCTGTAATATACCCAAATTCGACTATGCTTGACTCCCAAAAGTCAAACTCGCGATTTATGATTCAAATTCAAGTACCGTAATCGAGTTCTGTTTGAATTCGTAACCGATGTACACGATTTAGCTATTAACGAACCTAGTAAATGCTTTAATCATCGCTTTAACATCGAATTAATCTCAATTATAACCATTAATCTATAACCGTCGACACAACGGCCTCATTTCATCGGAATTCAACCAATTCATTTGTTAGTCTTCCAATTAAGCACATGCACACCTTAATCGAATCCCATTGAAACTCTTTCACCCGTTAATTCGATCAGAGGCAGCACCAGACACGCCGGAAATCAAACCGGACACGGCCGACATCAATTTTAGTCAAACTCCACTAATCCGACATCAATTGTGGTAAGTGATTACATCTCTAGCTTCGTTTCAGTCCCTAAATCAATAGCCCTATGATTATTTGGGCTTACATTATCAAATCTGACAAGAACCGATTCTAGGGTTCTTGTTATTTTGGGTTTAATCGAAGTCCACCTTAGGCCTAGTTTAAATCCAATTAAAATACATGATGGGTTTCATAATCTCACACTCTCTGTTAGCCCTATATCAATTCAATTTCATAATATCGATTTAACCAAGATCAAGATCCTAGGGTTTATCCGTTTTCGGGTTGATCGAACCCCAAACAAATCACCATTTCAATCAAATTAAATTACAGGGTTTAATTCACGATCATTCACTCTGTAAAAGCCCTATGATTTCAACTCCAAACATCATCGGATTTTATCGATTTGATTCTATAATAAAAACTAGGGTTCCGGTTTTTTTAACTAAAATTGATAACCCAGAACTCAACGATTTTCACAATTAATTGCATCCACAGACTCGTAATCTTTAGACAAACAAAAGCCCTATGATTCCTGGTCCATTCGGGAATGATATCAAGAGAATTTAGGGTGGGCTCGATTGGGTTTGCATAAGGGGGATGAACACTCATGGGTTATTGATTAAAATCATTTGAATCCGGGTATGTATGCGATTACCCTAGCGGGTCTATTGGTTAGATCGTTGTGTTGGTGTGGGTGAGGCCCGTGTTCGAACCCCACCAACTGCAATCTTTTTTTGGGACTTTTTCCCTTATATTTATTTAATAAAAATCATTTTTAATATTATTATATTAGTATACAAATGGGTTTTAGCCCGGGACACCACCCGTAGACTCGGTTTAGTTTTTATACCCTATTTTAATATTAAATGTATTTTTAAATAATATATTATTTACCCCTGTTTATTAACCTTGAATAAAATAATATTTTATTATTATTTTCAACCTGTGACTTCGAATATAAATAATATGTTTATATATTATTTGCGCCACGTTTATGAACTTATTGGTATATTTCAAACTACTAAATAATATAATTATTTATATTATTTACCCACGTTATAATCTTGAATAAAAATAATATATTTATTATTTTTTCACGCAAACGTTTATTTTATTAACTCTACGAACTTAAAAATAATATATGATGTTATATATATTACTTTCCTGCACCATTCTGTATGTCACCAACACACGAATATATGTATATATATATTATATATATATTATTCGAAACGTTCGACACGAAACTTAGTTATTCTGATTCTTATAGAAGTCCTTATTCCCGTGGACACGTTCGTCTACTTAGTAATCCTATGAATATCTTAGGACGTTCAAATTTCCGTGTCGTCGTCACAAAATCCCTTATGACTCTAATTTTATGTGTTTATAATTCTAAGGCATACGTAAGTCGTCTGAGGCTTACACTTGTGGTTTCAACTTATTTCCTGTGTATTCCAACCACTACTCAAACTCAGGTGAGTTTCACGGCCCCTTTTTACTTGTTTTACTATTGGGGGAGAAACATGCTTATACACAAACAATATTTTACTTGTTTTCTTGTTAAGGAGAAACATGCATACTCATAAACATTATTTTACTTGTTTTCCAGTTGGGCAGAAACATGTATACACACAAACAGTATTTTACTTGTTTTCCCGTTGGGGAGAAACATGCGTACAAACAAACATCATTTCACTTGTTTTCCCGTTGGGGAGAAACATGCATACGAACAGGCATCCGTTACTTGTATTCCAGCCAGGGAGAGACATACACACAGACATGGATCACATAGTATTTTATTACCACTTGTGTATCTAAGTGCAAACATAACATGCAAAGTCCTTACACACTCGGACCGTTAATATATGGAGTTAGCGATGAAATTTGAGTAGTACTACTGGGTTTGACAAACCCCACTCGGGCTAGTCGCGCTAGCACGATTGGAGGTCGAACGGGTGTAGATTGTCCTAAACACTTGCCATTTGTTGATGTCAGCAATGGCGGAAGGCACCCAAACACAAACAGTCAGCTTCGGTTGCGAACGCTTAGAGTAACTTGTACATTGTCTAGCTAGCAATAGGTGTGACTTACATATGTGGATCTAGCAACACTCAAACAGTTTATTTACATACAAACCTGTGAACTCGCCAACCTCATGTTGACACTTTTTCTTACATGTTTCTCAGGTCTCTTTGGCACAGGTTGCACCCTTAGGACATGCATGGAGTCCTACTGTCATATCATTCTTTACAAAAATTTTAAACAATGTTACTTATTTACACTAATTGACGCTCGTTGCGTGTAATTACTTTTGATTTCATTCTAACATTTACGCTTCCGCATTTAACTCAGAACGTTTATGTTATGACATTTTAAGTCCCATATAGTGTCGTTTGATGTAACTAATGACTAAGATCCTGGTTTGTCACACGCCAAACGGTAAAACTTCGTTAGTGGAATTTGTGGGTGTGACACAAGGTATTGGAAAGAAAACTAAAGTAGATGAGTTTCTATTGAAAGAGGTTGTTTGGTTATGGGAATAACCCAAACGGGCCAGTTTGGGTTAGAAATGGAAATTGAGTTATGGACTCAATTGTAATGTGATTATGTATGTATGATAGATTACTAAACTAGGTTTAGGTAATCAAATTGCAAAGCTAGAAGGTGGTGCGGGATCTTCTAACTCAAAAGGTAAGTACCTATGCACTTACTTAGTAATGTTGATAAATGGGTGGTATATGTGTGATGATGTATATTATGTGTTGAAATGGAAGTGTATGTTTATGCATGAACTAGAATGTGAAAATGTATGAATGTAGTTATAGTGATAAAACTATAATGGATATGTGTAAATGAAAGAATGTGGTTATAGTTGTAATACCATGATGGTTATGTGCAAAAGAATGAATGTAGTTATAGTTGAATGCTATAATGGATATGTGCAATGAAAGAATGTGGTTATAGTGGTAATACCATAACGGATATGTGTAAATGAGGTTATGATCTAAGAATCATAATGGATATGAGGTTATTATCTAAGAATCATAATGGATATGAGGTTATGATCTATGAATCATAATGGATATGAGGTTATGATCTAAGAATCATAATGGATATGAGGTTACGATCTATGAATCATAATGGATATGAGGTTATGGTTAAAATACCATAACGGATATGAGGTTATGATCTAAGTATCATAATGGATATGAGGTTATGACCGAAGTGCCATAATGTATATGGAAAGTTGGATTATGAATGTTATGCGAAAAGAATGAAACTTGTAATGGAAATTCAAGTGTTAAGAAGCTTATTTGACTATTTGGGTGCAAACGGGTCAAATGGGTTAATTGGTAAAAATTAAGTAGATTTTTCTTGTTGATATATGGTGTTATATGCAATATGGTATGCATAATGTGTTAAGTGTTAAGAATGTGTATAGAAGTGAATGAATGTAGTTATAGTTGTATTACTATAATGGAAATGTGGTAAAAAAGTATTGGTTTAAACACTATAATAGAAATGGGTGATGAAATTATGATCTAAGAATCATAATGGAAATGTGGTGATAAAGTTATGGTCTACAAGCCATAATGGAAATGAAATGAGTTAAATATGAATGATAAATGAAACTTGCAAGGTGATAAGCAAGTGATAAGTAGCCTAATGGCAAATTGGGTGGAAACGGATTAAATGGGTGAATGGGTGAAAACAAGTAGATTTTACTTGTTTGTTATGTTTTATCTTCATTACTAATGGTGATATGTGTGGTATTATGTAGGAAAAGCTCCGATGAAGTCCAAGTCAAGTTTAAGGCGTTTTGGTGGATTCTCGTATGCGTTAAGGTGTTTGGGGGTATAAATAGAAATTCATAAATGGATGATTTTGATGCAAGAATTTGTGTTTTTGTTGTACATAAATGATGTTGAATGTTTTGAAACTAAAACCCATGTGTTGGGAAATTTTGGTGTCATGTTGAATTGAAAAATGTTGAAAAAATGCTTAAGTGTTGGAGCTGGGCAAAATGAGTAAACTTTCTGTTTACTCAGGTCCCTCGCGGTACGCGAGAGACCTGGTTCTTGGAACGACTATTTTCGTTTTCCTTCGCGGTACGCGAAAGGTGAGACTGAGTCCCTCGCGGTACGCGAGGGCTAATAAAAATAAAAAAATTCTTGGGATAAATGCTTCCGCACGTTTTAATGTTTTATTAATTGGTGTTCCAATTAAGGGTGTTACAAGATTTTGGAAGCACAGTCCATGACGACATTATGGTGGTGAAGGCCATCGGAAACCCATGATCATGTCGCCATATTTGAGGAGAGAGCGATGGTGGCGGAGGTGGATTAGGGTTTCAAGAGGGAGAGGGAGAACGACTTTAATTTTGAATCTAGGTCTAGGGTTTTTCTTATTTGAGACATGGGGGCGTTTGTTTGGAGGGGAGGTATTGAAGCTTTAGGAGTTGTACCATGTGCATAAAGATTTATACAACTCTTAATTTTAAGTCAATTGTGTACAAAGACCATTTTGCTCATCTAATATCTATATTATATATTGTATAGATATATAGGGGTGAGTTCACTAGAAAAATCATTTTCATGAGAAAACCAAAAAATTCCTACTACATATGTTTTGTGTAGTACACCCCCCACCCCCACCCCACCCCCAAAAACCTAAACTCCCCACCCCACCCCCACCCAAAAACCTAAACCCCCACCCCACCCTTCCAAAAACCTAAACTAAACCCAAAAACTAAACCAAAAAGCCTAACACACCCCCAAAAACCTAAATCCTTCACCCACCTCCCAAAAACCTAAACCCCCCACCCCCCCCCCCAAAAAACCTAAACTCCCCACCCCACCCCCACCCAAAAACCTAAACCCCCACCCTACCCTTCCAAAAACCTAAACTAAACCCAAAAACTAAACCAAAAAGCCTAACACACCCCAAAAAACCTAAATCCTTCACCCACCTCCCAAAAACCTAAACCCCCCACCCACCCCCCAAAAACCTAAACCCCCCACCACACCCCACCCCTCCAAAAACCTAACCTAAAAGCTAAACTAAACCCAAAAGCTAAACCCACTACTTTTCGAGTTTTTTTTAACGAGGACGACGTGGGAAATTAGGTTTTGTCATGAACATTGAGTTTTCTTATAATCCTTCCCCTATATATATATATATATATATATATATATATGGGAGGGATATTCTAAGAAGTGTAAAAAGTGAAAAGTCTTTTAAAAACCCCACCACCACCCCCCAAAAGCCTAAAACCCCCACCCCAAAACCTAACCCCACCCCACCCCAAAAAACCTAAAACCCCCCACCCCCGAAAACCTAAATCCTAACAAAAAAACCTTTAAAAAGCAGAAAAAGACGTCTAAAAACACCACCACCCTCTAAAAGCCTAAACCCCTAACCCAACCCACCCAAAACCCTAACCCCTACCCCACCCACCCCCAAAAAACCTAAAACCCCCACCCCCCAAAGCCTAAATCTTAAAAGCTAAACCCTAAGGCAAAAACTAAACCTTAAAATCTAAACCCTACAAGCTAAGATCGTAGAGTTCGATCAGACGGTTCCAACGCAGCCGAAATGAGTAAAATCGGAGTTCGTATGAACCGGTTATGAGCGTTTTAAAATACTTTTTACAGTTTTTACACTTTGTAGCGGATCCTTATATATATATATATATATATATATATATATATATATATATATGGGGAGGTTCAAATAAGAAGTAGGTTTTTGTTAAATAATCTAGACTAAATTACAAAAATCAACATTTAAGTATATATTAAATTACATCTACAGACCTTTATCTTCACTAATTATGCTAGACACACTTTATCTAAATGGTTTGTATCAAATTATAACCTTTAGACTAACAGATGTTAGATTTTTCAGTTAATGTTGTTTGTTTGTTCCTATCCGTTTTCGTTTCCAGATCCACACACATTCGATAGAAAATTTGATTAATGTTTTTACCGATAATTTGACTTAAAAGCAAGAAGATAAGATTGAAGACAATAGTATTGATTAGCATTATTCATGTTTAAAATTAGTTGCAATCACACAAAACGTGATTACGGTAAATTTTTTATGAAAAAACGTGATTACGTAAAAATAATTACGTAAGAACGTTATTACGTAAAAAAAAGTTACGTAAGAACGTGATTACGTAAAAAAGCACGCATGAAGTGTGATTATTTTAAAAAAATTGAAATTTATGCCCTTTTTTATATGGACGACGCATTATTTTTTCAAAGTAATTACGTTTATGCCACCACGTTATCACCAACCTTAGATCATATTAATCGGACGGTTGGAGGCCCTTCGTACGCTTCGTACGATTTAGGCTCTTTGTATGATAACCGTCCCCTATATATATATTAATTTGTTAATCTATACTATATGATAAATAAAAGGTTTTGACGGGACACTTGTCACTCACATATTCATCCTCAATATTTTTTTTCCGCCTCTCTCTCCTATTAATTATACAAGTTTTTTAATTTTTTTTATAATTTTTGTCTCCCGCCTCTCTCTCTCTCTTATTAATTATTCAAATTTTTTATTTTTTTTATAGTTTTTGTTTCCTATTAAATAATAATGATTTTTAAAATTACTTTTATAAAACATTTTTTATTTTAAAAAAATAGGTTTATTCATAAAACATTTTTATAATTTGAACATTTCTTCATTCTTTTCTATAAAACATTTTAAAAAAATAACTATATAACATTTTTAGAATTTACAAATTTACATAGGAACTGATGTTTTATAACAAATTGTATTTATTCAACCCATGTAATACATGGGTTTTAACCTAGTATAAGAATGAAGGGTAAATTAGTCATTTACATGCCATTTAACTGAAAAATCTAACGTCGGTTAGTCTAAAGGTTATAACTTGATACAAACCATATAGATAAAGGGTGTCAAGTGTAATTAATGATGATAAAGGTCTGCGGGTGTAATTTGGTATTTACCTAAAGTTGTTTTATGTAATCTAGTAATAATCTAAGAAATAACCAAAACGCTTAGAATATATCTTAAACGAACTCCGATTGAGCTCATTTCAGCGGCGTTGGAACCATCACGTCGAACTCTACCATCTTAGCTTTTAGGGTTTAGCTTTTAAGGTTTGGATTTTACGTTTGAATTTAATGGTTTTAGCCTTATGGTTTAGCCTTAGGGTTTAGATTTTATGGTTTATGGTTTTTTAGGGGTGGGGGTGGGGGGGTGGAGGTGGGTTTAGGTTTTAGGGGGGGTGGGGTGAGGGTGTTTAGGTTTTTGGGGGGTGGGGTGGTGGTTTTCGGCTTTTTGGGGTGGGGTTGGAAGAGGGGTTTAGGTTTTTTGGGGTGCGGGTGGAAAGGGGTTTAGATTTTTGGGTCCGGATTAGAGTTCGATGAGACGGTTCCAACGCCACTGGAATGAGCTCAATCGAAGTTCGTTTGACCCACTTCTTAGCGTTCTTGGCGAAAAACCACTTCTTAGGGAAACCTTCTCATATATATATATATATATATATATATATATATATGGGAAAGATCCTGAGAAAACCGACCCAAACGAACATCGAATGAACTTATTTTGGCGGCGTTGGAACCGACTCGGCGTTTAGGTTTTTTTTGGGGGGGGTGGTGGGGGTTTTAGCTTTTTGGGAGGTGGGGGTTTTAGGTTTTTGGGGGTGGGGTTTACTTTTAGGGTTTAGATTTTAGGGTTTTGCTTTAGGCTTCAGATCGTGTTTGACGAGCCGGTTCTGACGTCGCTGGAATGAGTTCAATCGAAGTTCATTTGGGTCGGTTTTCGCGAGTTTTCTCACGAAGAGGAGTTTTCTCATTAACTCAACCCTATATATATATATAGGGAAAGGTTCCTGTTGGAGCATATTCTGGTGACAACGAGCTTGAAGATATTATGTCTTAGTTTTAGAGTCTTTGACTTGTAATTGATAGAATTGTTTGCAATAGTTAAAGGGGAGTTTGTTAGGACATGTTTTGTAATTGTTGATAAAATTCTATAAGTTGAACAATTTCTCTTGATTAGCAGAGCCTTTGCTCTTGATTAGCAGAAGATTCATGGTATTTTCGTATACAATCAACATAAAAAATTACCGAATTTGAAGAGATTTTGAAGAATTTTTCATCTTGTTTGTGTTCTTGACAAAAATGGAGAAATTTTGACAAATTTGGAATGATTTTGGATTACTTTGAAGAATTTGATCCATTAGAAGTGGTCTATATCACATTATGCTCAATCCTACGGTTCAATTTCATCAAATTCCATCAATTCAGTGAGATATTATGATTTTTGGAATTTTTGGTTCGTGTTTTGGTTGAAGAGCTGAACCAGGCGAACTTAATCATTCTGTTAGAGACGAACTGAATCAAGCGAACTTAATAGGCGGACTTATTGATTAGGTGAAGTTATCAAGTTCGCTTGTGGTCTTGTTCACTCAGTGAAGTTCAGGCAGTATCAGGCGAACTAATTTCAGGTGAACTTATCTAGTTCGCTAGTGTTCTTAAAAAAAAGTATTTTGGCAGGAAAATTTTTCCGGATATTTTCATAAAATTTTCAAAATGTCAATTTCAGGTGATGATAATGAGATTGGAATTATGCCACCGAGGCTTTTGTGCATATCAGATTACAGTAGCTGAAAAGTCCGGTTCGAACAGTTCGTATCAGAAACTGATGAAAACTTTTGGACACCAATATTTGAAAGATATGTGCATCCTACTTATGAGTTCATGGGATATTATAATGTTCCTAAACCAGTGACAGCTCTTACTAAAGTAGAAAAGCAGAAGTTTGATCGAGAGATGAAGACGCGTGAAACTTTAACGATGTCTTTACCAAAAAAAATATTTCATAGTCTCGGGAAGTGTCCAACTTCAAGAGATCTATGGGAAGCTTTGAAGAAAAAAGGGTGAAGCTACTACTCAAGCGTTTGTGGTCTGGATCAAAGATGTATTGGAGAAGCAGGGTGATTCTCATAGTGATTCTTCTACAGATTTAACTGATAGTGAGAGTATTCGTTCTGGTGAAAGTACTCAATCTATTGAGACTGATGTGATGATTGAAGAAAGCTTTCAGATAGTTGAAGATGATCTGAGTGAATCAGAAATTGATATAGAGCCTGTCATTATTACTCAAAAGAGTGTAGCTGCTGATGACGTATTCATGGCTCCTGGTGCGTCTTCTTCAGAAGAAAAGGATACGGTAGTTTCTAACTCTGAAACATTTTGTTCTAACTGTATTTCAGTGAAGGATAAAATGATGAGGGTTATGGATGACAACGTAAACCTCATTTGTGATATGAAATCGATGCACACGGTAAATCAGAAACTAAAAGATAATGAGAATGTGTGTGTTGAAAGGATAGAATCACTGAAGAGGGATATAAGTTCTCTGACTTTGAAGATCAAAGAGCAGGCATATCACCTGGATATGTCCTTTGAAGAAATTGAGAAAAGAAATAATGCTCTTGCTGAGAAAGATAAGGAACTAGCTGTATCTAAAGAAAAGGTGATCAGATTGCATAGAAAGTTAGAAAGCTTTGGAAATTCATCATTCTTATTAGGATATTATAATGATAATACTGAAGAGGGGAAGGGAACTAGTGGTATTGGTTATGTTCCTCCACCATTCAACGGAAATTATTTTGTTACACCTGAGATTATAAAAGATGAGGATTTAGATCCTATGACTGTGTTGAAAGTGCATCCAGTCACATGTGAAGATATGGTATATTTTGATGAGAGTGATGATGAATATTTTGATGAAGCTAAGGTAGAAGGGATACTAAAAGAAATTAAAGTGGAGGAACCAAAGGTTGATTCTAATTCATCTGGTAAAAATACATTTGGAAGTTCTTCAAACTCAAGGAGAGTTCCATATGTCAGAGATTATAAAGACATGCGTACATGTTTTCATTGCAGTGAGATGGGAAACATTGTGTTGAATTGTCCTTACAAAAATAAAGGGAAGAAGCATGTATTTCCTGAGAAGATGAAGCCTGAATCAAAACCTGTTGCAAAATCTAGAGTTCTAGAGAAAATAAAGCCAAAAGAAGTTCATGTAGGAGAATCTTCTTCCAGTGCATCTTATCATGTGAAGATTCCTTATATGAGAGATTATCGTGAGACGAAATCTTGCTTTTACTGTGGTCTTGTGGGTCACATTCGGATGGTTTGTCCTCACAAAGACAAAGGTAACCGACATGTTACTCCAGAAAAGGTAAGAACTCCTGGTAAGCCTTATGTTAACCCAAATGTGGTTAAACCTCGTGATACACTAAAGGGTAATTCAAAATCTGAGGTTAGGCTTTCTAGACCTCAACGACGGAGGAGAAACAGAAGATTGAGAAAACTTTTAGAACAACAAGAGCTTTCACAATCTAAACATTTTTCAAATGAACAAGATTGTTCAAACACTTCACATTTTAAGCAAAAAGACCTTAATGAACAGAAGTATGTTTGGAAATCAGAAGTTTCTGTTTCGGACTCGTCGGAGCAATCACCGAAAATTTGTGAATGGAGTGAAGTTTATTATTTTGATATAGATGGACGACCCATGACTACCATGGCTTGGGTCCCAATTTCAAATTAATGTTTCTTGTTAGTTGTGCAGGATTAACCAAGAGGGACTATTAATAATATTTGGTTTGTTGATAGTGGTTGTTCATAGTACATGACAGGGAATGACATCTGCAAGAGCAATGAGTCGTTACAGAAGTTGGTAAATCTATTTGATTCAACGACTTGATGCTCAGGGGGAGAATATGTCACACACAATGTTTTGGAAAGAGTTTTACAAAGTCCAAATGATAACCTGAAACTTAGGATGACAATGGTGAGCATAAAGTCATTGATGCAACCATTTGACAAGTTGAGGGGGGGTCTACAGGACAGGGGGAGTACAAAATTATGTTGGTGACAAAGGCAAAGACATTCAATTACATTCGATTACATCGGTTTGAGTTTTAATTGATTGACTTGCTTAATCCCAAGTAACCAAGTAAAATGTTTTTCATAAAATGTTTTCATGGAAGATTTTATTTTCGTTTGTTTTACGTTCTTAGAAAAAGATTTTGAAAAAGCCAAACAAATTGAAAAACTTAAAATCGACATTACTTGAAGTTATAAGGAGAAATGATAGTACATCAGTAGATGTTCAGTCACACATGACCTTAGTTGGACTGTATGATGCTTATCTAATATATCTGTGATAAATGTTTTGATCAGAGCTTCTTAGACATCACAGTATGGGAAATGATAGCTTCATAACTGCTTATGCTTAACAAAAATTGATGCTTGATGCTTATATTTTAATTTGGATACTAGTATGTAGTCTGAATTGTCAATAGGTTGTGAGTATCCTTGGTCCATTAGTAGTGTGACAACATAATGAACTTTGTGACAACTGTTATTTGAACCCATGGTAAATCCAATTAAATCACTCCCTCCCCCTCGCCCGACCTATGGGTGTGTGTATAAAATATCATTATTAGATAAAGAATATAAGATCTAAAGTACTTCATGAGACCAGTATTGGTTATGTCGTTAAACACAATTTTACAGTTCCCTTCACTGCCCATGCCCCGAAAAACATGCAATGTGAAGTTGGACTAAGATATGTTTTTGACAACATATGTTGGAACATATACTAGCTCTTGAATCAATATTCTGATTCCGTTGAACATATACAGATAACGGTTGGATCACGCTACCCTATTTCGTTGAATCAATCGATTCCTTGATCAATCTTATGTTGAAGAATTCTATTGGTACAATCTTTCTGTTACTATGAATCATGATACTTCATCCAAACCAAGACATTTGAATCATTCGATTCTGAATCATTCGATTCTGAATCATTCGATTCTGAATCATTCGATTTTGAATCATTCTGATTTTCTGCTTGATATTTTCCTGTGTTTATTGGTATAATTTCATCATGGATATTGAAAATGTCATGCAATGATCTTATATGTCTTGAAGATAATGCACATTTATTTTTCTGTTGGCTTATTTGTGGGGTACACGTTGTATTACAAAATAAATGGTACCTTAATTCACAAGAACATGGGACAAAGATACAAATGGTTTCAATTCTTATAATATTGACAACTTAGATTGACATGTTATGTGTTGCAAATTCATATGTAATTAATTATAAGCATGTTATGATCTGATCCCATCTTCTTTGAAGTTCTTCGCGTATCATTACATGTTTTGGTTGAAGCTTAAAAGATTTGATCTTATCTAGCATAAAGAAAAGAAATAAAAGAAAGAAATAAAAGAAAGAATGAATCTGGATAGGATGCCCATAGAATGTTTATGGATGTTTATACAGAATGTGTGATTGATTCATTGTTTATACTAATATGATCTTCTTACTCGTGATGTTCGACCAAAAAGATGTGATTTTTTGTATGTTTTCATTTCAGTTTGTACAAAGAGAAACCAAAAAGATTTTGTATTTCTTATGTTTGAAAAACCAAAAAGATTTTATTTTTCCAGCTTCTATTGAAATCTTAATTGTTAGTGATTCTTGGTTGTTCTCCTTTGCAAAAATTGAATAATGCAGACAGAAGTTAACAAGGGGTCCTTCTCCCAAGTTTTCTTCTAGATAGAAAGTGAGAGTGTGCAGATGAACAACACAAAGACTACATAGTGTTTATTGATATTTAAAGACGGATGACAATCTTCTGAAGCTGTTGTCAAGGGGGAGTTTGTTGGAGCATTATCTGGTGACAACGAGCTTGAAGATATTATGTCTTAGTCTTAGAGTATTTGACTTATAATTGATAGAATTGTTAGCAACAGTTAAAGGGGAGTCTGTTAGGACATGTTTTGTAACTGTTGATAAAATTCTGTGTAAGTTCATAGAGATCTTTAGGAGCGAAATTGTTAAGTTTGCCTATAGTGCCGTGTGGGTTTGTGTTTTCCTATAAATAGGTGTTTACAAGTCTTAGATTAGAAGAGATCAGTGTAAAACATAAACTGAGAGATCTTGTAAACTAATATTGTGGTGGAAATACAAAGCGTTTATTTACACTGTTGTTGATTGAGTTACACGAGCATGTTGATCATGGATTCCGCACATTATCAACGTGTCGTACCGCGAGTCTAGAGATCTGCCATGCACCGAATCGGGACCTACAAGTGATATCAGAGCTTTTGCTCTTGATTAGCTACGGTTGTTTGACATTGTCTCGATTGATTTTTCACAACAAGATGGAGATTTTTGAAAGTTTCTGTGTTCTTAAGAAGTTTGCTACTTTTTGGACTGAATTTTGATTGATTTCGTCATTTTTTGTGTTGTTTTACTAAAATTGATCTGTTAGAAGTGTTCTAAATCAATATTTAAAGAATCCTACAAAAGGAATTTCTCTAATTCATTCTAAATCAAGATTTATGGAAATTTTCAGACCTGTTTGTGCGTTTGGGTGTTAGAACAATCTTCCTTGTTCTTCAGCTGATACACGCGAACTTGTCTATTCTGTTACGGGCGAACTTGTCAAGTGAACTTGTTAAGTTCGCTGGATTCAAGTTAGGCGAACTTAAGAGGCGAATTTGTTAAGTTCGCTTCATACAGAAAGTTGTAAAATTTTTCTAAGTGTTGAAGTGTGTTCAAGGATGTCGTCTACTTCTAATCAAGTGAACAATATGACTCACTTACTAATCATGACAATGAGATTAGAACTCCAACCAAGCCACCGAGGCTTATGAATCTCAAAGATTTTTCTAATTGGAAAAGTCGATTTGAGAATTATGTTAATATTAATGACACGAGTTTGTGGATTCCTATTAGTGAGGGATATGAGTATCCTGTTCATCGACATATGAGTGTGTCGGATATACCAAAATCAATTTCAGCTCTTAATGATGATGAAAATAAGTTGTATGATCGTGAAAAGAAAGCTCTTGCAGCTTTATCCATGTGTTTACCTCTGGATATCTACCATACTTTCAAGAAGTTCAAGACTTCTCGTGAACTTTGGGAAGGTTTGGCTAAAAGATGTGTAGGTAGCACTGATATCAAGAAGAGTAGAAAAGAATTGTTAAAGAAATAGTTTAGTGTTTTTAAACACTTTGAGGGTGAATCAGTGGATGAACTCATGTCAAGATATTATCATCTTCTAAGTGAAATGGTCAACAATGGCATCATCTACAAAAACAAGAAGATTCTTGAAAAGTTCTTGGATGCTTTACCATCACATTTTGAGATGTACACCATACTGATCAAAGAACAATATGGATTTGATGATCTTAGTCTTCAAGATTTGATGGGAAAGATTCAATCATATGATTTGCATAAACAAAAGAAAGACACAGTTTATCAAGATCCAATCATTTATTTTGGGAAAAGTACATCGTCATCAAAATCTGGTGTAGTTGCTTTATTTTTGGATTTTCGGGAGAGTCGTCTGATGTTCCTAGAGACAATTCTTGTCAAGAAAATACATGTTTTGTTGCTTCAAATTCTGGATGTTCAACTCATAGCAAGAATCAAGGTCATTCGTGTTCTACTAAAGTGTCTTCATCTACAGCTAATGATATGATGGCAATGATTGCATCATTTGTAACTTCTTATGAAAATTTTATTGGTGGTAAAATCAATGATCCTGATATGATTGAGGAGGATTTTAAACAGTTGGATAAAGATACTTTAGAAGAAATGAATATTCAGTGGAACATAGCATTGTGGTTGAGACAAGGAAAAGATCACTTGAAGAGAACTGGGAAGAAGTTCATTGGGGCATCAAGCAAACCAAGATGGGAATGGATAAGTCTAAGGTGAAGTGTTATAATTGTCAGGAGTTTGGTCATTTTGCTCGAGATGTACAAAACCAAGAAATCAGAATCAAGGACCTTCAAACTTTCAAGGCAATCAAAACAACAGAGTACTTCTACAGCTTTGATATCTCAACATGATGAAAATTATGACTGGGGTATTCATTTGGAAGATATTGTGGCTCATGTTAGTCAAGCTTTTCTGGCTAAAGTTCATCCTGAAGATGGAATTGAATGTGGTTCCTCTGATAGTGACTCTACAGATTCTGGGAGTGTACATGAAAGTGAAGAGTCAGTGCCTCAGATGAGTGAACCAAAGTTTTCAAATGAAGAGTTACTGAATGATGGAGCTGCTGGAAAGGTTAAAGAAAAGATTGCAGAGATGTTAGCTGAAGGAAATGCATTCATGGCCGATTCTAAGCAGGTAAAACAGGTTGATTCT
The DNA here is from genome assembly GCA_023525975.1 of Smallanthus sonchifolius. Taxonomy (NCBI): domain Eukaryota; kingdom Viridiplantae; phylum Streptophyta; class Magnoliopsida; order Asterales; family Asteraceae; genus Smallanthus; species Smallanthus sonchifolius. The sequence continues at coordinate 36,743,727 of CM042045.1, forward strand.
TGTTTAAAATGCATTGATTTTGAATTCAAAATTACGAGATTGTGTGATGATAACATGAATCTCATCTGTGACATGAAAGCAATGTATACATCGAACCAAACTTTGAAGGATAATGAAACAGTTTTGAAAACTAAAATTGAATCTCTAAAAGATGATATCAAAGTTTTGCAAACCAAAGTAAATGAACAAGCATTTCTTCTCGATGTGTCATACTCTGAGTATGAAAAGAAAATTAATGAACTTGCTGTGTCACAGAATGAGGTAACAAAATTGTTACGCAAGCTTGAGTTTATAAGAATTTCAGTTTCTTATTGGAATATTATAATGATAAAGCTTCGGGTGAAAAGGTTATTGGTGGGGTTGGTTCTTTTCCTTCTTTTGATGATACATATATTGGGGGTGGTGTTGGTTATTGTGACGTTTCAGATTTTTCATTCGCGCACTTGTAATATAATTATCGTGTAATCATTCTCAAATTAAATAAAATACGAGTGTTTTATTTAGTTTTATACAAATAGGTATTTTTATTTTACAGATTTAAAATAATTAAAATTTTATAAGTTTTAAAACTTATATAAAATTTTATATAAAAATCTAAATTTAAAAGTTTCATATTTAAATAACCTACTTAAATAAGATAACTAAATTTTATAAAAAAAATTATTTATAATAATAATAATAAAATAAGTTTATAAAATATATTTGAAATTAAAAGAAATTAAAGAAATTTATTTTTATAAAAGTTGAGGGATTGTTTTGAAAAATTTCAAACTAGAAGGTTTTAAGATAAAATCTGTTGAGGGACTATTTCTGTACAAATCAAACTACAAGGATTCATCCGTAATTATCTCAGGGGTCGAATTAAAACAAAATCAAACTACAGGGACTGAAACTGCCAAATGCAAATCGACTTTCCGGTCACCCCCTACGTTTGTCCGGCGGTCCAAGCCAGTTTCCGACGAACACCCCGACAAGCCTGTTCCCTGTGCCTCGACAGCCACTACAGGCATCCCTGAACTCGTCTTCCCCATGCGAACAAAAGGCCCCGACCAATTGGTCTCCCCAACATACGAATCGCCTGATCTTGTTGGTGGCCGAGAACCCACGCCCCGAATTCGAGCCCGACAGTCAATCTCCACGCGTATTTAATAGCTCGTTAGCTTCGTCTCGTCCAGACGAGTGTCGGGACGTGCCCAATTGCACGCTTTGTCATAATAAACGAACTCGGCTATAAATAGCCATAGTCGGACCTGCTTGAGCTCGCTACCCCTCTTCCACCCAATCTCACTCAAAATTGAAGGCACCATTACAATCGCCATCTCTGGGTGAAGCTGTGACCAAGGTTGTAGAGGCTAATCCCATCCAGAAGCTCGATTCTCATTCTGGACATTCTCGGATTTAAGACTTTGCCGTCCAGCCCCTTTGCGACCACGTAAGAATCCTCAACTTCGTTTCTTTACCTTCTGTTATCATAAGGCAAGCTGAACCAATCGAAGTCACGACTCCAAAACATCGATTACCGGACAAACTATTGTTTTAAAAAATTACTGTTTTATTTTCTAAAGTCTGGGCCATCGAAACTACCTAGTTTTGATTGAGTAAAATATCAATCGAAACTAGTAGTTTCGATAGATGGTAGTTTCGACAGCCTGTGTATCACTTATAAAAGATCAATCGAAACTAGTAGTTTCGATAGATAGTAGTTTCGACAGCTCTGTGTATCACTTGTAAATGGTCAATCGAAACTAGTAGTTTCGATTGAACACAGTTTCGATACCTGTCACAACTATAAACAGTTTTGATCAAATCAGTACTTTCAAGCAAACCTGGACCAACTTTTATGCAAAAAAATATTATTATAAACCTATACACAATTAAATATACTAATACGCACATGTAAACATACAATAATACCCATTTATCTACATAGGGTTTCAACGTGCTTAGACTTCAACATCTTTATCACCTACACGCGTGTAAAAATACCCGCTTGCAAGGGGAGTTACATAGCCTCTATTTTACATTTTTATACATTTTGGGGTGAAACATTATTCATGCTACTCACATTGTTTATACGTGTTATACATGTGGACTATATGCTTATTATTTGGATGTACATACATTTAAACACAAGACAGCCAACTGTAATATTGATAGATCTATTGTGCCTGACTAGCCCACCCGGTTAGGGTGTTTATTACTGCATACTCGGATATAGCCGCGTGTTATATTCAAACATACCGGATATAGTGGGTAACTATATTCAAACATTACCGGACTTAGCTGTTGTGCTCTGTTCAAGCGCGTCAAACAAGGTTTGAATTGTGATTAGATAAATGATACACCATATATATACTATGTTTAACAAGATAAACAATGAGTTGCAAAACGTTTTTATCTACTACTTATCGGAACTACAAACCTATGTACTCACCAACTTTTTAGTTGACACTTGATTTAAATAATGTTTCAGGTTTGGATATGTGATTGCTTGCCGAAGATTCCTCCACTTAAGAACTATGGACCTAGTTAAATGAATCAATGTTTTGAAGTAGATTAGGTTATTTGAAATGTATTGTATTTGGATCTTTGTTGTCTTTAAATTTAAATTAATGAATTATGCAACAATTTAGTTATCATGTGCTTTTGAACAATCATTTCATTGTCCGCCTCGATGATTCCGCCATCGGTCGGGGTGTGAAAGATTGGTATCAAAGCCATGGTTATAGGGAATTAGGTTATTAGACACGATGACCTAGACTATAACCCTAGGACTCCCTTTTATGTGTTATGTGCTAAATGATTAATTGCTATGTGAATTGTTTGTAGTTAGGTATTATTTGAATTTTTCCCAAGTTTGGTACATGAGACTTATACACATACATACAAGGCTTAAATACACGATACATACTTTACATACACATTTGTCAAACAAACTTATGCAAACAAATACACTATTCATCCTTACCCATACTCTTTCCTAATCCATATTAATTGCAACATTCCTACACATTTTATACTCGTAGACTCTCAAGTCTATTAAAATCTTGAAAATCTCGTCAACGACTTAATTTCTTGAAACCAGTAAAAGACACGTGCAATCTGGAAGGGTGACACCTGTACATTGGGTTTTCTGTCTAGGAAAGCATTTCGTATAAATCCAAATAAACGGACCCGTATGCTTTCCTGGGAATTCCTGAAGTGAGTGTTTACCTACAGGCTAAAGCATGTCTCCTTGAAAGTTTTGAGGAATTATTTAACGTTGATAAGTCAATGTATTCGCAAGGATACGATCCGAACTTAAACTCAAAATTTGGGGACATTATAGCAAGATTGGAAGAACTAGACAAACATGCAAAGCAAATCATTATTACGGGTGCACACGTAATAACAATTTGTAGTGCATGCAAGTCCCGGTAATTCCTACTACGCGAATAATGATCTGTAACATCACATTCTACCCGGAATAGATGGCATAGTATCCCCCAGTAACTTTGAATAAATACACATGCACTGGCACGCGTCTTGATGAAACCCGCTTACATTATTTCCTACTATGACTCATATATATCCATCTTATCTAAAATATCATTGTCTTTTCTTATGGTGATAGAATGCCTCCTCGACGTGCAAACTCTAGCACTTCCAACCCGGATCTTGCTACCCTTCTTGCCCAGCTAGTGGGGCAAATGACCCAAGCCAATAACAACAGGGACGGGTCTCACAACACCCAAGGAAACGGTGGTACCAACCCGCCTCAATGCACGTTTAAGCACTTTAACTCGTGCAATCCTACAAAATTCTTCGGGACTGAAGGTGCTACCGGCCTATTGCAATGGTTTGAAAGCATGGAAAGCACATTCCTAAACAGTGACTGCCCCGATAATCTTCGGGTTCGCTATGCCACAAGTGTACTTCAAAAGAGAGCCCTCACCTGGTGGAACGGTGAGAAACACACTCGTGGTGTTGGGGTTGCTACATCTTTATCATGGGATGATCTGAAGAAAGCCATGACTGATGAATTCTGTCCTCGAAATGAAATGAAATGAGGAAGCTCGAGACTGAGTTTTGGGATCTTGCCCAAGACAGCGGGGATAATATGGCTTACACCACCCGATTTCAAGAGTTGAGCCTATTTGTGCCTCATATGGTCACTCCCCTTGCTCGTGGAATTGAAAAATACATAGGCGGGCTGCCTATGCAGATTCAAGATGCTGGGTTAGGAAGCAATCCTCCTACACTTGAAGCTGCTATCCGTCTATCCGCTACACTATCCGACAACCATGTCAAGGCCGGAACCTTATCAAGAAAGGGTTCCAAGAAGGTTGTTTCTACTCTTGCGGCCGTCAAGGATGTAAAACCTGAGTCTTCTAACCGCAACAAGAAACGAAAGGGTCGAAACTTCACAGCCGTAACTCCCGCTGTACCTGCTATTCAAGCGGCCCCTTTGGGTCAAAACCCGAAACCTTATCTGGGCCCGAATCCCCAATGCCAGACCTGCAAGTACCATCATCCTACCAACTTACCATGCCGATTGTGTTCAAGCTGCGGACGATATGGATACGTGGTCACTACTTGCCATACCCGTCCTCCCGTCCATCAAGCTGCCCAGCCAACCGGCCAATCTATCCGGCACCTCTCAATGGTCGGGCATGTTACGAATATGGAGACCCAAACCATTTCCGTGACCGATGCCCAAAACTTCATGACCAAGGTGGTCCTCAAGGATGAGCGTTTAATATAAACGCTAATGAGGTTCAAGCAAACAACGACGTGATAAACGGTACGTTTCTCGTAAACAATCATTATGCATCCATTTTATTTGATACCGGTGCCGATAGGAGTTTTGCGTCTCTTACCTTTGAATCTCGACTTTCTAAACAAAGAACGAAACTTAACAATTCTTATTTCGTGGAGATAGCAAACAGAAAATCTATTACTATAAATTCTGTTATCCGCGACTGCAATCTCGAGCTTAATGATCATGTGTTCTCTGTTGACCTCCTTCCAATGCAATTGGGAAGCTTCGATATTATAATTGGCATGGACTGGTTATCCAAGCGCCATACCGAGGTTATTTGCTACGAAAAGTGCATTCGTATACCTCTCTCTTCGGGCGACACGTTAGTTATTTTCGGTGAAAAACCATGTCGTGGTCTTCAACTCATGTCTTGCACATTGGCACAAAAGTACCTACGGAAAAAGTACGTTGCCTTCTTGGCCCACGTAGTTGACACGAAAGACAAGGGTAAGAAATTGTGACACCCGACGTTTCAGGTCAATATCCGTACATGTCATAAACAAGTTTACATTATAATTATTTTTGTGATTTACTTCATTTCACAAACAAAGACATTAAGGTCTAACAAAGACCGCACATTGTCTCATTTTATATTTTTGGTAATTCTGGGAGTTACCGGTTCACATACCCGTATAAACCGACTAATACTAACGAGAGTGGTTAAATTAAATAACCAGAAAATATATATATTACACAAATTTTACAATTCAAGATTTCAATATTTTTCATCAACGAGACATAAAAGTGTTAAATTTATAATACCGTGAGAAACCTAAACGGAATTAAAATTTCCTTTGTAAAACTATAATTGATATTAATACCCTTAATAAAATTTTACTTAAATTCTATTATACAATTAACCCAACCCACCTGTTTGACTTTCTCGGCCGAAGCCAGAGAAGACCACTCCCCCCTTCACTCATCCCATACCATACCTGAGAAAACTCAAATATAAACCATACCCTTTCAATCAAAAATCACACGAACCCCATTTATCTCTCATCTTCTTACGGCTCTACCACAACAAAATCCTCATCAATTTTTACACATTCTCAAAAATTCAATCCAAGTGTAGTAAAGATTTCAAGGATTTCTAACCAAGAGAAGTCGAGATCATCTTCTGTTTCTCTCAAAACCATCATTCTCTGTTTTAAGGTAAAAACTCAATACTATCTATAATATTTTCTTTAAAACCGTAGCTAAACATACAAAATATTTGAACACAAGTAAGATAACAAGAAAAGTGTGCCAAATTCAAGATTTAAAACATAAAAATATGCAGGACTGATTCTGTCAAACAGAAGTCCAGTAATCGAAACTATAGTTTCGATACCTGTTTACTCAATCGAAACTAGGAGTTTCGATACTAGTTGTTCAATCGAAACTAGGTAGTTTCGATACCCTTCTTGCCAATCGAAACTAGGTAGTTTCGATACCCAACTACTCAATCGAAACTAGGTAGTTTCGATACCCAACTACTCAATCGAAACTAGGAAGTTTCGATACCCAACTACCCAATCGAAACTAGGTAGTTTCTATACCTGTGTCAGTCCCCTTTGGGCAGTAACTAAGGTCTGTTTTAAAACGAAACAAGTGTTGAACAACTAAGAGGATATTTTAAACAAAAGCAACCAGATTTACGAAGTCGGTGAACAATTTGCAATATGAGACGTTCGGACTTAACACAATTTACCCTTTGGTATCTAGGGTACAAATAGTCAAGTTGACTAGAACAAGTAACATTACAAGTATACACAAACTCAAGGTGAGTTTCACGGCCCCTTTTTACTGTTTTCTATATTTGGGGGAAAAACATACTTACAACTATTTTATGGAATAACAAGAGAATAAGACACGACTTTTATGTTTACATGAGATGAGAACAACAAGTTGAGGCCGCTAAAGTCCCCTGGAACAAAGTAGTAACCATTAACTATAGCCTAGGGTCCTATGAATAGTACTATGGAGAGTGACGTCTCCCGGTCATGGTTAGTTGCGCTAACCACAATCTGGAGGATTTATGGCCGCATAGAACCGGATAACGAAATTAGGGGCGTGTACAATTGTCATGGTTTGGTTACGCCTCATGTATGAACATATTATTTGTATTCCTAGGTAGTTTACAAATGGGTCAACAATTCTTATTCTGTTTATCACATGCACCTGAAACTATTTACGAACAATTGAATTTTACAGAGAACTATTTGATTAAACCTGTGAACTCACCAACCTCGTGTTGACAATTTTAAGTATGTTTTTCAGGAAATTGAACGTGATCGCAAGGTTAGCAATGTAGATTACATGCATGCACGATGGATACAACTTTTGGGGGGATTTCTCTTGTATAACTCGTTGTAATAGAGTCATATTTGCGAAATCTTCACTTTTTGTAAACTCAATTGACATTTTGGAATGAAAAACTTTAAACTTGTTTATGTATCCATTTATCATGTATGTGTTTGCGGTAATCATATGCTTTGGAAACCATGAACGTCGCGCCTCGCGTTTTCGCCTTGGCGGGGTGTGACAGATTTGGTATCAGAGCCATTGATTATAGCGAACTAGGAGTCTACAATGGAACCTAGTCTATAATCTAAATGACTCACTAAAACGTTTTCATTGCATAAGCATTGCATAACCAATCAACATGTCATATGGATATTGTACTCACAAGCATGTCGTCACATTCACACTCTGGCCCCGTCTCTGACACTGAATCAAACGAGGAACTTTCCGCCACACGTCCCAAAAATCGAATACAAATTCGCAGCTCCACACCACCTAATGTCGCTTTGGGAGAACCGCCTATCGTCTACCAAAAGAAAAGCGGAGGACCAGTTAAGGTACAAAGTGCTAGGAAGAAGGTTCGACTTCCACGCAAAAGGACTCTAGCAGCCCGTGACCCGAAAGACTTGGAGACCGGTGAAGAACCACCTAAGCAACGACCCTGTTACCACGCTACTGTAGGAACTATCCGTTGGATGCCTCGTACTCTGGCACGATGGAGGGAGATGGAGAGCATCCCATCTACCTTTAAGTTCGGAGAGTCTTCCAACTCCCCAACACCCCTACCCCACACTGGGGAAGCCATGGAGCTCACAGTGCCTACATTAGTAGCACGAGTTCGTACGTACGAAGAGCGTCTTGATGACCTCCTAGATGATATTCGGGCACATGAAGATGCAGCCATGCCCTTACGTCAAGGACTCGGATCTCGAGTTCAGACTCTGGAGGATAGCACCCGAGACCTACAGGGTGCCACTGACTATCTAGAGTTGAGAGCTGACATGGACTGGCAGTTCACTGTCACGGTCCGAGACATGGTGGAGGCGCCGGAAGAAAGGACTTCGGCTGCAGAATTTGTGGCGAGAGCTAGCTTTGTCATGGCGGGACTTGCCATGATGATTGGATTGTACTCCCACTTCTTCTTTTAAACCTAGTACGGGCGGGTTGTGCCCGTGGTACATTATGTAGTTTAAAACTTCAGTACTGATGTGGTCATGTGAACCCATCCCTTTTGTATCCTTGTCTTTTGGAACAATGTACTATGTATGTTTTAACTATGCATGTTTTAACTATGTATGTAATGGTTATGTTGTGATGATGGTTGTTTACGTTTGATGTTGTTGTATCCTTATGTCATGATCTATCATTATGATTATGTAATGTTGTTTCTTTTTAATTGATATCTTAGAAAGAACGTCATGGCACCTAAGCGTAGGACAACCCGTAACTCTACTGGTGACAACAACGAAACGATTTCTCCAAACGTGGAACAACTCATAGCACAGCGAGTAGCTGCTGCCATAGAGCAGTATGAGGCAAATCGAAATAGTGGAGGAGGAAACGGCAGCGGTACCGGCGGAGGAGGTGCAGGAGGTAGCGGTACAGCCGGAGGTTCCGGAGGTAATAGAATAAATAAGCCATAACACCTAGTCATGATCCGAATTAATGACGTTATGACTTGTAATTCTACAGATGCTCCAAATAGGAAGTGCACCTACAAGGCCTTCCTATCTTGCAACCCCCGTAACTTCAATGGCACCGAGGGTGCAGTTGGGCTAATGAGATGGATAGAAAAGATGGAGTCAGTGATTGATATTAGTGAATGCACCGCTGACTGCATGGGGAAGTATTCTACATGCTCACTCACTGATAAAGCATTAACCTAGTGGAATTCACAAGTAAAGACTTTGGGAAGGCAGACAGCATATGAGTTGTCATGGGAAGACCTAAAAGCCATGATGATCGAGGAGTACTGTCCTCGAAATGAGTTGCAAAAGATCGAATATGAAATGTGGAATTTACAAATGATAGGAGATGATGTTGCTGGCTACACTAACCGATTCAATGAGTTAGCAATCTTGGTTCCACACATGGTTACCCCAGAATACAAGAAGGTTGAAAGATACTTGTGGGGTCTCGCGCCTCAAATCCGAAGTCTGGTGACTTCATCGAACCCTATGGATGCCAAGAGCGCTATAACTCTAGCATTCAAGCTAAGGGATAATGTTGTGCGTGATGGTTTGTTTGAAAAGAAGGAGACCGAAGAAGGAAAAGCTGGAGAAAAGAGGAAATGGTTTGGAAAACCAAGTAATCAACACAAGAATCAGGCTTACAAGAGACCTGAAACTATGAAAGCCTATGCTGCCAACATTGAAGGACAAAATGGATATCTTGGAACACTACCGAAGTGTGACAAGTGTGGATATCATCACAGTGAAAAGTGTACCCAATGTGGAAAGTGTAAAAAGTATGGGCATATGGCCAATAACTGTTAGAGCAATGCAAATCCTAAGAAGATTAATCAAGTAGCCGGAAGGATCAAACCAGGAACAGGAAGGATGAATCAGGGATGCTTTGAGTGTGGAGATCCAAATCACTTTAGGAAAGACTGTCCAAAGTTGAAGAACCGAAACGACAATCAGGCCCGTGGGAGAGCATTTGTGATGGGGGCTGGTGACGCGCGACAAGATCCGAACATTGTCACTGGTACGTTCCCGATAAATAATCACTATGCCTCTATACTTTTCGATACGGGTGATGATATGAGTTTTGTGTCAAATGACTTTAAGTCCCTACTCGGTATTAAGCCCAGCAAACTAGATCAAAATTATACGATTGAATTAGCAAACGGGAAATTAATTAAAACTGGAGAAGTCATTCAGGATTGTACCTTATGTTTTAAGAACCACACATTTAGTATAGACCTGTTACCTGTTGACTTGGGAAGTTTTGACGTTGTTATTGGTATGGATTGGTTGACGAAGAATCACGCCGAGATTGTTTGTTTTGAGAAGATTGTCCAAATCCCACTCCCAAACGGAGAAGTTCTTTCGATTCAAGGTGAGAAGAGTGGAGTAACGTTAAGGATGATAAACTGCATGAAAACTCGTAAGTATCTACGTAAAGGCTATTGCGTATTCCTGGCTCACGTCGTCGAGAAGAAACCCGAGGAACGTCGACTTGAGGATATACCAATCGTTAAGGATTATCTTGAAGTTTTTCCTGAAGACTTACCTGGATTACCACCACCGAGGCAAGTCGAATTCCGAATCGACTTGGTACCAGGAGCCGCCCCGGTTGCGCGATCACCGTATCGATTAGCACCTTCTGAAATGCAGGAATTATCAAACCAACTCCAGGAGTTGCTTGATAAAGGTTTCATAAGACCGAGTTTCTCACCCTGGGGAGCTCCGGTCCTATTCGTAAAGAAAAAGGATGGAACCTTTAGGATGTGTATTGATTACCGAGAATTAAACAAGCTTACAATCAAAAACCGATACCCACTTCCTCGAATAGACGATTTGTTCGATCAACTACAAGGTTTTAGCTTCTACTCTAAGATCGATCTACGTTCGGGGTATCATCAACTAAGAATCCAAGAAGAAGATGTACCAAAGACAGCATTTAGGACTCGATATGGCCGCTACGAATTCCTAGTTATGCCGTTTGGTTTGACGAACGCACCAGCTGTTTTTATGGATCTCATGAACCGAGTGTGCAAGCCATACTTGGATGAATTCGTGATAGTATTTATCGACGACATATTAATATATTCACGAACCAATGAGGATCATCAACATCATCTAAAATTAATTTTGGAACTACTCAGAAAGGAGAGACTTTACGCTAAATTCTCTAAGTAGGAATTCACGTTGATCCATCTAAAATAGAAGCGATCAAAAACTGGGAAGCACCAAAGACTCCGACAGAAGTGCGTCAATTTTTGGGCTTGGTCGGCTACTACAGACGATTCATTAAAATTTTTTCAAAAATAGCCCTGGCTTTAACCACATTAACCCAGAAAGAAAAGAAGTATGATTGGAATGACAAGCAAGAGTCAGCTTTCCAATTACTAAAGCAGAAGCTGTGTAGTGCACCGATCTTATCCCTTCCTGAGGGAATCGATAATTTTGTCGTATACTGCGATGCATCACACCAAGGACTTGGTTGTGAATTAATGCAAAGAGACAAAGTCATCGCATATGTCTCACGACAACTAAAAGTGCACGAAAAGAATTATACGACCCATGACTTGGAGTTGGGCGCAGTTGTGTTTGCACTCAAGATTTGGAGACATTATCTTTACGGTACAGGATGCACTATCTTTACTGATCACAAGAGTCTTCAACATATCTTCGATCAAAAGGAACTTAACATGAGACAACGTCGTTGGGTAGAACTACTAAACGACTATGATTGTGATATCAAGTACCATCCCGGGAAAGCCAATGTCGTAGCAGACGCCTTAAGTCGTAAAGAACGGGTTAAAACACTCCGTGTTCGTGCCCTAGGATTGACAATTCATACGAGTCTCACGACTCAAATCCGGACGGCACAACGGGAGGCAACCAAAGAAGAAAACATTCAGAGTAAAGCTTTACGAGGAATGACCAGACAGTTAGAGCCAAAATCAGATGATACTTTATACTTTGCAAATAGAATTTGGGTGCCATGTTTTGGTAATATACGGGAGTTGGTTATGAACGAAGCCCACAAGTCCAGGTACTCCATTCACCCAGGTTCAGATAAGATGTATAAGGATCTAAAAGAATTATATTGGTGGCCCAATATGAAAGGAGATATTTCCACATATGTCAGTAAATGTTTAACGTGTTCAAAAGTAAAAGCCGAACATCAGAAACCGTCTGGCTTGTTACAACAACCTGAAATTCCCCAATGGAAATGGGAACAAATTTCCATGGATTTTATCATGAAATTACCCAAGACGTCTAGTGGTTATGATACCATATGGGTAATTGTCGACCGTTTAACAAAATCAGCTCATTTTCTACCTATCAAGGAGACAGATAAAACCGAGAAACTTGCAAAGCTTTATATCAAAGAAATTGTGGCTAGGCATGGAGTGCCAATTTCTATTATCTCTGATAGAGATAGCAGATTCGTGTCTAGAATCTGGAAATCATTACAAGAAGCCATGGGCACACGTCATGACATGAGCACGGCATATCACCCACAAACAGATGGTCAAAGCGAAAGAACCATTCAAACTTTAGAGGATATGCTCCGTGCGTGTGTAATTGATTTCGAAGGTAATTGGGATACTCATTTACCATTGGCAGAGTTTTCCTATAATAACAGCTACCATACGAGCATTAAGGCAGCTCCGTTTGAAGCTTTATATGGGCGTAAATGCCACTCACCGCTATGTTGGGCGAAAGTTGGTGAAAAACATTTGACAGGTCCTGAGATTGTCCAGGAAACCACTGATAAGATCTTCAAAATTAAGGACCGTCTGAAAGCGGCCCGAGAGAGACAGAAGAGCTATGCTGATAACAGACGGAAACCATTAGAATTTCAAATTGGTGACCGAGTAATGTTAAAAGTCTCACCATGGAAAGGCATTGCAAGGTTTGGTAACAGTGGTATGCTCAACCCTAGATACGTTGGACCGTTTGAAATACTGGCTAGGGTTGGCCCTGTAGCTTACAAGCTCAAGTTGCCACAAGAACTAAGCAATGTACATGATACGTTTAATGTATCAAATCTCAAGAAGTGTTTATCAGACGAGACGCTAGTTATACCGCCTGATGAGATTCACATAGATAACAGGTTGCATTTCATCGAGGAACCGATTGAGATTTCAGATTGGAAAGTTCAAAGGCTGAGACGTAGTCAAATCAAACTGGTTAAAGTACGTTGGAACTCAAAACGTGGTCCTGAGTATACATGAGAACGAGAGGACCAAATGAAAACAAAATACCCATACTTGTTTAAGGATACACTAGTTCAAGATGACACAAATTGAATTTCGGGACGAAATTCTGTTAACATGGGGAGAATGTGACACCCGACATTTCAGGTCAATATCCGTACATGTCATAAACAAGTTTACATTATAATTATTTTTGTGATTTACTTAATTTCACAAACAAAGACATTAAGGTCTAACAAAGACCGCACATTGTCTCATTTTATATTTTTGGTAATTCTGGGAGTTACCGGTTCACATACCCGTATAAACCGACTAGTACTAACGAGAGTGGTTAAATTAAATAACCAGAAAAATATATATATTACACAAATTTTAAAATTCAAGATTTCAATATTTTTCATCAACGAGACATAAAAGTGTTAAATTTATAATACCGTGAGAAACCTAAACGGAATTAAAATTTCCTTTGTAAAACTATAATTGATATTAATACCCTTAATAAACTTTTACTTAAATTCTATTATACAATTAACCCAACCCACCTGTTTGACTTTCTCGGCCGAAGCCAGAGAAGACCACTCCCCCCTTCACTCGTCCCATACCATACCTGAGAAAACTCAAATATAAACCATACCCTTTCAATGAAAAATCTCACGAACCCCATTTATCTCTCATCTTCTTACGACTCTACCACAACAAATCCTCATCAATTTTTACGCATTCTCAAAAATTCAATCCAAGTGTAGTAAAGATTTCAAGGATTTCTAACCAAGAGAAGTCGAGATCATCTTCTGTTTCTCTCAAAACCATCATTCTCTGTTTTAAGGTAAAAACTCAAAACTATCTACAATATTTTCTTTAAAACCGTAGCTAAACATACAAAATATTTGAACACAAGTAAGATAACAAGAAAAGTGTGTCAAATTCAAGATTTAAAACATAAAAATATGCAGGACTGATTCTGTCAAACAGAAGTCCAGTAATCGAAACTAGGAGTTTCGATACTAGTTGTTCAATCGTAACTAGGTAGTTTCGATACCCTTCTTGCCAATCGAAACTAGGTAGTTTCGATACCTAACTACTCAATCGAAACTAGGTAGTTTCGATACCCAACTACTCAATCGAAACTAGGAAGTTTCGATACTCAATTGCCCAATCGAAACTAGGTAGTTTCGATACCTGTGTCAGTCCCCTTTGGGCAGTAACTAAGGTCTGTTTTATAACGAAACAAGTGTTGAACAACTAAGAGGATATTTTAAACAAAAGCAACCAGATTTACAAAGTCGGTGAACAATTTGCAATATGAGACGTTCGGACTTAACACAATTTACCCTTTGGTATCTAGGGTACAAATAGTCAAGTTGACTAGAACAAGTAACATTACAAGTATACACAAACTCAAGGTGAGTTTCACGGCCCCTTTTTACTGTTTTCTATATTTGGGGGAAAAACATACTTACAACTATTTTATGGAATAACAAGAGAATAAGACACGACTTTTATGTTTACATGAGATGAGAACAACAAGTTGAGGCCGCTAAAGTCCCCAGAAACAACGTAGTAACCATTAACTGTAGCCTAGGGTCCTATGAATAGTACTATGGAGAATGACGTCTCCCGGTCATGGTTAGTCGCGCTAACCACAATCTGGAGGATTTATGGCCGCATAGAACCGGATAACGAAATTAGGGGCGTGTACAATTGTCATGGTTTGGTTACGCCTCATGTATGAACATATTATTTGTATTCCTAGGTAGTTTACAAATGGGTCAACAATTCTTATTCTGTTTATCACATGCACCTGAAACTATTTACGAACAATTGAATTTTACAAAGAACTATTTGATTAAACCTGTGAACTCACCAACCTCGTGTTGACAATTTTAAGTATGTTTTTCAGGAAATTGAACGTGATCGCAAGGTTAGCAATGTAGATTACATGCATGCACGATGGATACAACTTTTGCGGGGATTTCTCCTGTATAACTCGATGTAATAGAGTCATATTTGCGAAATCTTCACTTTTTGTAAACTCAATTGACATTTTGGAATGAAAAACTTTAAACTTGTTTATGTATCCATTTATCATGTATGTGTTTGCGGTAATCATATGCTTTGGAAACCATGAACGTCGCGCCTCGCGTTTCCGCCTTGGCAGGGTGTGACAGAAATTGCAAGATATTCCGATCATTCGAGACTTTCCCGAAGTATTCCCCGAGGATTTACCCGGCCTTCCTCCTCCTAGACAAGTAGAGTTTCGTATTGACCTCGTGCCCGGAGCAACTCCCGTGGTAAAAGCTCCCTATCGTCTTGCACCTTCCGAGATGCAAGAGCTCGCAAGTCAATTACAAGAACTTTCATCCAAAGGATTCATCCGCCCAAGCCATTCACCTTGGGGCTGTTCGTAAAGAAAAAGGATGGATCGTTTCGAATGTGCAACGATTATCGTGAACTCAACAAGCTTACGATTAAGAACCGTTATCCTTTACCCCGTATCGACGATCTTTTCGATCAGCTTCAAGGTTCAACATGTTTCTCCAAGATTGACCTTCGTTCCAGATACCATCAACTTCGTGTTCTCGATGAAGACATTCCGAAGACTGCCTTTCGAACTAGATATGGTTACTACGAGTTCATGGTCATGCCATTCGATTTGACTAATGCACCTGCGGTCTTCATGGACCTCATGAACCGTGTATGCAAACCTTATTTGGACAAGTTCGTGATCGTTTTCATTGACGACATTCTCATCTATTCTAAAACGAAAGCGGAGCATGAACAACATCTTCGTTTGATTTTGGAACTCTTGAAGAAAGAACAACTATACGCCAAGTTCTCCAAGTGCGAATTCTGGCTAAAGTAGGTTCAATTTTTGGGACACATAGTCAACAATAAGGGAATTCATGTGGACCCGGCAAAGATCGAGGCGGTAAAGAATTGGAGTACTCCTAAGACTCCTACCGAGATTCGTTCATATCTTGGACTAGCAGGTTACTATCGTCGCTTCATCTCAAATTTCTCCAAGATTGCGGTTCCACTCACTGCCTTGACTCACAAAGGTAAACCTTACGAGTGGGGATCCAAGCAAGAGGAAGCTTTTTAAACTCTCAAGCACAAACTCTGCAATGCTCCTATTCTAACTCTTCCTAGTGGTAATGACGACCTTGTCGTTTATTGTGATGCATCCAACCAAGGTCTTGGTTGTGTTCTAATGCAACGTGGCCAAGTAATTGCATACGCATCACGTCAGCTCAAAATCCACGAGAAGAACTACACGACCCATGATCTCGAGCTTGGTGCTGTCGTTTTCGCCTTGAAAATTTGGATACATTATCTTTATGGCACCAAATGCGTGGTTTTCACCGACTACAAAAGTCTCCAACATATTTTCAATCAAAAAGAGCTTAATATGAGGCAACGACGATGGGTTGAACTTCTTAACGACTACGACTGCGAGATTCGCTACCACCCTGGCAAGGCAAATGTTGTAGCCGACGCCTTGAGTCGTAAAGAACGTATCATGCTTCATAGTGTTTGTATTCATAACGATATCCAAGCCCGTATTCTTCAAGCACAACACACCTCGGTTACCGAGGGAAACATGTATCAAGAGATGGCATGTGGTGTAGAACTCTTACTAGAAACCAAAGCCAACGGCTTATTGTATTACTTGGACCGTATCTGGGTTCCCGATCGCGACGACCTTCGTATATTTTTGATGAACGAGTCCCATAAAACTCGATATTCGGTACATCCCGGAGCTGATAAGATGTACATGGGTCTTCGTCAACAATATTGGTGGCCCGGCATGAAAAAGGATATTGCCCTCTTTGTGGAAAAATGCTTAACTTGTTCTAAAGTGAAGGCCGAACACCAGAAGCCTTCCGGACTCCTCGAACAACCTGAAATCCCCGTGTGGAAGTGGGAGAACCTTGCTATGGACTTCATCACCAAACTCCCACGCACTTCTAGTGGGCACGATAGTATCTGGGTTATTGTCGACCGACTTACGAAGTCTGCTCATTTCTTGCCTATTCGTGAGGACTATCGAGTCGAGAAATTGGCTCGGATCTACATTGATGAGATCGTAAGTCGTCACGGAATCCCTTTGAACATCATCTCCGATCGTGATTCGCGTTTTACTTCCCGATTTTAGCAATCATTACAATTCGCGCTTGGTACTCATTTGGATTTAAGTACGGCTTAACATCCTCAAACTGATGGACAAACCGAGCGAACAATCCAAACTCTCGAGGATATGCTTAGAGCTTGTGTCATCGACTTTGGTGGCAATTGGGATTCTCACCTACCACGGATCGAATTTTCCTACAACAACAGCTACCACACAAGTATTAACATGGCACCGTTTGAAGCTCTTTATGGACGGAAATGTCGTTCACCGATTTGTTGGAACGAAATTGGTGAAGCACAAATCACCGGTCCCGAGCTTATCCAATAGACCACCGATAAAATCTCTCTTATCCGTGACAACATTCGGGTAGCAAGGAGTCGGCAAAAGAGCTATGCCGATAAAAGACGAAAACCCTTGAAATTTCAAGTTGGGGATATGGTTCTCCTAAAGGTATCACCTTGGAAGGGCGTAGTCCGATTTGGAAAGAAAGGAAAACTTGCACCTCGATATGTGGGTCCATTCAAGATACTCGAAAAGGTAGGAAAAGTGGCCTACAAACTCGATCTTCCTTCAGAACTCAGCAACGTTCATCCGACCTTTCATGTATCTAATTTGAAAAAGTGTCTAGCCGACGAGAATCTCCACATCCCTCTTGATGAAGTGTGCATTGACGAGAAAATGCAATTTGTTGAGAAACCCGTGGAAATCATGGACCGAGAAATCAAGAAACTCAAGCGTAGCCGCATCCCCATTGTCAAGGTCCGTTGGGAGTCTAAACGTGGACCCGAGTTCACTTGGGAACGTGAAGACCAAATGAAGACCAAGTATCCACATCTTTTTAATAGCCTCCACTAGTTGAATTTCGGGGCGAAATTCCTTTAACATGGGGAGACTGTGACGTTTCGGATTTTTCATTCGCGCACTTGTAATATAATTATCATGTAATCATTCTCAAATTAAATAAAATACGAGTGTTTTATTTAGTTTTATACAAATAGGTATTTTTATTTTACAGATTTAAAATAATTAAAATTTATATAAAATTTTATATAAAAATCTAAATTTAAAAGTTTCATATTTAAATAACCTACTTAAATAAGATAACTAACTTTTATAAAAAAATTATTTATAATAATAATAATCAAATAATAAGAAATTAAAGAAATTTATTTTTATAAAAGTTGAGGGATTGTTTTGAAAATTTTCAAACTAGAAGGTTTTAAGATAAAATCTGTTGAGGGACTATTTCTGTACAAATCAAACTACAAGGATTCATCCGTGATTATCTCAGGGGTCGAATTAAAACAAAATCAAACTACAGGGACTGAAACTGCCAAATTGCAAATTGACTTTCCGGTCACCCCCTACGTTTGTCCGGCGGTCCAAGCCAGTTTCCGGCGAACACCCCGACAAGCCTGTTCCCTGCGCCTCGACAGCCGCTACAGGCATCCCTGAACTCGTCTTCCCCATGCGAACAAAAGGCCCCGACCAATTGGTCTCCCCAACATACGAATCGCCTGATCTTGTTGGTGGCCGAGAACCCACGCCCCGAATTCGAGCCCGACAGTCAATCTCCACGCGTATTTAATAGCTCGTTAGCTTCATCTCGTCCAGACGAGTGTCGGGACGTGCCCAATTGCACGCTTTGTCATAAGAAACGAACTCGGCTATAAATAGCCATAGTCGGACCTGCTCGAGCTCGCTACCCCTCTTCCACCAAATCTCACTCCAAATTGAAGGCACCATTACAATCGCCATCTCTGGGTGAAGCTGTGACCAAGGTTGTAGAGGCTAATCCCATCCAGAAGCTCGATTCTCATTCTGGACATTCTCAGATTTAAGACTCTGCCGTCCAGCCCCTTTGCGACCACGTAAGAATCCACAAATTCGTTTCTTTACCTTCTGTTATCATAAGGCAAGCTGAACCAATCGAAGTCACGACTCCAAAACATCGATTACCGGACAAACTATTGTTTTGAAAAATTACTGTTTTATTTTCTAAAGTCTGGGCCATCGAAACTACCTAGTTTCGATTGAGTAAAAGATCAATCGAAACTAGTAGTTTCGATAGATGGTAGTTTCGACAGCCTGTGTATCACTTATAAAAGATCAATCGAAACTAGTAGTTTCGATAGATAGTAGTTTCGACAGTTCTGTGTATCACTTGTAAATGGTCAATCGAAACTAGTAGTTTCGATTGAACACAGTTTCGATACCTGTCACAACTATAAACAGTTTTGATCAAATCAGTACTTTCAAGCAAACCTGGACCAACTTTTATGCAAATAAATATTATTATAAACCTATACACAATTAAATACTAATACGCACATGTAAACATACAATAATACCCATTTATCTACATAGGGTTTCAACGTGCTTAGACTTCAACATCTTTATCACCTACACGCGTGGAAAAATACCCGCTTGCAAGGTGAGTTACATAGCCCCTATTTTACATTTTTATACATTTTGGGGTGAAACATTATTCATGCTACTCACATTGTTTATACGTGTTATACATGTGGACTGTATGCTTATTATTTGGATGTACATACATTTAAACACAAGACAACCAACTATAATATTGATAGATCTATTGTGCCTGACCAGCCCACCCGGTTAGGGTGTTTATTACTGCATACTCGGATATAGCCGTGTGTAATATTCAAACATACCGGATATAGTGGGTAACTATATTCAAACATTACCGGACTTAGCTGTTGTGCTCTGTTCAAGCGCGTCAAACAAGGTTTGAATTGTGATTAGATAAATGATACACCATATATATACTATGTTTAACAAGATAAACAATGAGTTGCAAAATGTTTTTATCTACTACTTATCGGAACTACAAACCTATGTACTCACCAACTTTTTAGTTGACACTTGATTTAAATAATGTTTCAGGTTTGGATATGTGATTGCTTGCCAAAGATTCCTCCACTTAAGAACTATGGACCTAGTTAAATGAATCAATGTTTTGAACTAGATTAGGTTATTTGAAATGTATTGTATTTGGATCTTTGTTGTCTTTAAATTTAAATTAATGAATTATGCAACAATTTAGTTATCATGTGCTTTTGAACAATCATTTCATAGTCCGCCTCGATGATTCCGCCATCGGTCGGGGTGTGACAGTTATTGTCCACCGTTTAATGCAAATTATACCCCATGCTTGATTGAAGAAGTTTTGGTTGAAGATCTGGAACCAAGAATTGTGTTGAACATCAATCCAGTTACTGGTAATGACATGGTATATGATGATTCAACTGATGATGATGTGTTTGATTCAGAAAAAGTTGAAGGCATAGTGAAAGAGTACAAGTATGTGGAACCCGTTGTGATGAAAACAGTGACAAGAGACAGGTGCATTCTAACTGAACCAGATGATGTGAGAGAACAACCAAAACCTAAATCTACTTTTAAACCAGTTAAACCGTTTGTAAGTGGTGGTTTTGATTCACAAGAGACAAACACGATTGAGAATATCTCAACTCTTGATTTTGTAAAAAGAAACTTGAAGAGGAAACTCATAAGGTTGTTCATTCTTCAAACACTATTTCTCAGTGTTCATCATCTACCTCATTCAAGGCTCAGAAAGAAAAGTATGTTCGTGTCTCTAAGGAAAAACGTTCTTGTTTTCATTGTGGTACTGTTGGTCATATTTTGAAAGATTGACCAAATAAGAACTTGGGGAAGCGTCTGGAAAAATCCAAAGTTGGCACGCCCTTTTGTGAATCCACCAGCAAAATCTGTAATTAAGAATGTGGATAGTGGTGTAAAGAAGCCAAGTGTTCAGACGACTGCTTCAGATTCTTTGAAAGTTGTGAAGAAGGTTGAGTCACTTGATGAGTCTACCCAACCAAAAGAAAAATTGTCTAGACCACAAAGACGTCAAAGAAATAAACGTTTGAGAAAACTTCTCGAACAACCAGTGGTAAATGACAAGGTTGAGGTAGTGAGTGAGACTGACAAGGTTCAGGTTACATCAAAGTGGAAACCTAAATCCACTATGTCTGTTTCAGGGAAACAATCTCTTAAAATTCAGGAGAAATTTGATTGTGTATTGAAGGAAATTGTTTATTTTGATGAATCAGGCCGACCCAAGACCACAATGGCTTGGGTCTCTATTACTAACTAATCTTTTCTCTTTGTGTGCAGGGAACTCCAAGGAGGACTGTTGGCAACCATTTGTATGTTGACAGTGGATGCTCTCGACACATGACGGGTAATCTTAATTTATTAGAAAATGTGAATAAAATTCAGGGAGGATAAGTTGCTTTTGCGGGCAAGAAAGGAGGAAATATTTCTAGCCAAGGAACTGTATCGAATTAGAGATTGAGCTTTGAGAAAGTCAACTATGTTGAGCAGCTAGAACATAATCTGTTATCTGTCTCGCAAGTCTGTGATAAAGATTTCTCATTTCATTTTAATAAGTCAGAATGTTTGGTTCTAAAGCCGGGATTTGTGATACCTGAAGATTGGATACTTATATCGAAAGAATGATACATATATGCTTGACATGAGCACAGCAACGACAACGTCGTCTGTTCCAACTTGTCTTCTTTTGAATGCTTCCGAGTCTGATTCAACTTTGTGGCACCGGAAAATGGCTCATATTAATTTCAGAAAAATGAACTATCTTGTCAAGAATGGGTTGATTTCTGGTGTCCCAGTTATGAAATTTCATGTGAATGAAGACTGTATTCCATGCAAGAAAGGGAAGCGGCACAGGAAGTCTTATCCTTCAAAGTTGACTAATTCAATTGTGACTCCTTTAGAGTTGTTGCATATGGATTTGTTCGGACCAATTAGTGTCAAGAGTGAAGGTGGCAAATCTTATTGTTTGGTTGTGACTGATGATTACTCGAGCTTTTCTTGGGTAGAATTTCTTGCTTCTAAGGATGAAACAACTGAACTTCTTAAGTTCCTAATTGTAGGACTTGAGAAATTGTTCAACTTGACAGTCAGGAGAATAGATTTTACAAGGGAATGGATTCTGATACGTAGCATACAAGGCTCAAATAATGTCGAAGTGCTGTAGTATATCGGTAGTGGTTGAAAGGTTTCACATAATCTAGAGAAGACATATGGACGCCTTGGAAAATCCAAATAACGATCTGAATGTTGTCGAAGAATCTTGTGTTAAATATGCACGAGTTCATGGAAAGTCATTTGGTAAGTTATCAATTTGGGAGCTTTTAATCAACAATTAATTTTGTATTGTTTTGAAGATGTGTATCGACATTCACCTAGGGGTGTCAATTCCTTACACGAACACGAACCCAACACGAAGAAAAAAAACAGGTTTTTGTTGGACAATACAACCCGTTTAAAAAAAGGGTCGTGTTCGGGTTGACCCATTTAGAAAACATGTCGGGTTAAGGTTGACCTGTTTAATAAATGGGTTGACCAGCTAAACCATTTAGGTTTCAAATTTACTGTTTTTAGTTTCACTTTCTAAAAACGATTGTTTAATTACTTTTAAATTTAGTGTTTACCATAAACTACCAAAACTTTTTTTTATTTCTAGATATGACTATTCAATTATTTTTTTGTTTAATTTAAATGAATTAGATTTTGGATTGAGTAGTTTATGATTTTATTTAGATAAATGGGTTAAACGGGTCAGGTTCGGGTTAAACTTACAGTACTTATCTAAGTGTTTCTGCAAGGTTGAGTTTGAATCCTTTGAAAAAAACTTCTCTCACAACTTGCAACGAGCCTTGTTCGGCCCGGTTAACATCTCACAAAGATCAAAATATTGTCAAATATCTACGTTTCTATTCGCATGAATAACTTTTACCACCGTTACATATGGCCCAACAACGTTATCAGCCATTTGTAAAAGAAGAGAGAGTAAAACAATAATATTTTTTATGTTTTCTCGTTCGGTTTTGTGTTTTCAAGTTTTGTACTCAACTAATTCATTTTATTAGGGGGACAAAAATGCAAAAAAAAAGGGTCGAATGGAGCCTCCAACGGTCATATACTCGTTAAAAACGGTTTAAAAAAACATGTTTAACGGCTAAAACTGGGTAGGAACCAGTCGAGCATAAAACTCCCGGACCCGGGTAGGAACCATCGGTTCGGGTTTTTTTGTGCACCTCTAATTCCTATGGTTTGTCGAAAATCCGGTTTTCATCCCTATACGTTTTTTGCTTATGACCCTCGTGGATCTCATTTCTTATCATTTCTTTTCTTGACAATAATTTCGTTAAATTCCTTTATTAAATGAAAGGCTATAACCGTCATTTTATGAACTATAGGAACCGTTTATGTAACTTAAACGCATACAAATAAAAAAACAATATACAAAAACCCTGAACACCCTCTTCCACAACGTCTTCTACCCCATCTACCCGAACAGTGGCGGATCTAGGAATATTTTTCAAGGGGTTCACTGTTTTTAGATGTTTCAATTTTATAGAGCCGGACATAAAAATTTTCGGGTCGGTTCGATGGTTCGGGCCGGGTAAGATTCATTACATAACAAAAATACGATACAATAATAAAAAAATATCGTCATTAGAAATTAAAAACACGTAATATAAATAAATAGTATTTATATATTAAAACTATACTTATTTCCTACGAGTTTAACCTATAATTATAATATTTAAAGACTTATTTTGAAACCCTTATAACACTGTTTATTATATATATATATATATATTGAAAGGCAGACTTCATTAGAAACACAAGGCACGCCCAGCAGCCCGAACAACCAAAAACAGGAAACAATTACATAATCACAAATTTACACCAGTCTCCTACGAGACTGTCTTAACTTTCGACCTACTTTTTAACCACAAAAACTCAACCGAGTACTTATAAATAATATATGAGTAAATAATGAAAATAAAAACACTTTACATTCATATATTATAAGGGTCTATGTACTCAATTGTCAGAAAAAGTACTTTTAATTGTTGAATTGACTCAAGAAGCTACAACCTATATTCCTTGCAAACTCTAAATACATTTTACTCAATTTCTTTTTATTTAATTAAGGAGAATTCTAACCACACACGGAATATTACTAATTAGACACGCCGCCGCCCTATACGCCCTCGTATAGGGCAATACGATGGCGTATAGGGTTCAGTCACTGACAACAGAATGCCACGTGTCATTCTGTGTCAGTCGACTGGTCCAATACGTGGCGTATTGAGCTATACGCAACGTATGAGGCACGGATTATATTTTTGCTTCAAAAAGTTGAAAGATTTGGAATTTATGAATCCTATACGTGAAGTATAGGGCAATACGCCACATATAGGTTTTTTTTATTTAATTATTTTTTTTAATTTAATTTATATTTTTTTTATTTAGTTATCTTTTTTAATTTAGTTTATATAATTTTGTTAATATAAGGTTGTTATCTATTTATGAATTTTATATTTTTTTAAACATTTATTATATTTTTACATTACAACCAAACAAAATATTACACATTACAACCAAACAAAATATTAAACATTACAACCAAACAAATAAACTAAACATTATATACAATACATCAAAAAATTAAATATATACATCAAAATGTTTTACATACATAACAACGAAATAAACTAAATACAAATAAAACAACTAAACCTGACCGGCTCCGTCGTCACCCTGACCCGCCCCGCCCTAATCCCGACCCACCCTAATCCTAAACAGGGTCATCCGGATAATGATGTGGCGGTGGTAGTGGTGGCGACTCGATGCCGGCGGCTCGTGATAGATCCACGAGGCGGCCAACCGCCCACATCATCAGGTCCTCCATGTGATCGACTTGACGACCCTGTCGCCGTGAGTCGGCAACAAGTTCATCAAGCAATGCCTGGGTAGCCCTGTCCAGCCTAACAGACCGACGTACGTGTCGGGGATGCTGTAACGGATGGACATGGATGTCATCGATGTACGGGACGTGCGGCGGCAAGTCCTCCATCGCCACACCCTGTAGCGGATGAGGCATAGGCGGGTCCCCCTGTCTGGGAATCTGCGGCAACGACACCGGGACCCAAACCTGGTCCTGGACGGCCCCTACGAACCGAAGGCCCTGCGGGAATTGGTGCGTGATGCGCATGCCGCTCGCCGTGAGACGGTCTAATCAGACTGGGGGAATAGCCGGTAACATCACAGGCTCATGCACATCAAATGGTGTAACCGACCGCATGATCTGAGTGATGAAAGCACTGCCATATAAAAGCCCGCGCTTCTGCCGCATATAGGCAGATGCAAAATAAAGCGCCATGCATGTGGATAGGTCGCACCACCGAGGTCTCTATCTACACACTCACGGCTTTTCAGACGCGGTGCGATCGACGTCGAAATAAGCCGGTGCTGATATCTATACAAAGGGTCTCTAATCCTCGAGACCCTCCCCTTGGTACCCAACCAAGGACTATCTGAAATCAAACCCCAAAAAACAAGGAGTTCCTCCTTGTCCACCTCCGTCACCGCCTCGGTGAAAAGTGGCGTGACCGTCACAGGCTCGTGGTACAAGCCCATCGTGACGGCCCACTGACGGAGGGTCTGACGTTAAACTGTCCCAAAAATACTAAATGACATATGATCCGGCTCTATATCCGGCGCCTCCCCGGGAAGAGGCTCCAGCCCAGCCTCTGAGTAAATGAACGTCGAAAGAAACTCGGCGACCACCTCTTAGAAGGTCTCCGTGAATGAAAGATCAAAAGGACGCGACCATGGCGTGTCTTGGCTGATGATGACCCTAGCCCGCTCGCCTCCTATACCTCCTCCAGAAGACCCCAATCGACCGCCGTCCCTCGGCCCAACCGCACCTCCCAGAGCTTCTGGCACCGGGCATACGCCTCCGAATCGACCGAAAAATCCAGAAAAGGGTAGTGCGCAAGATCGTCTAACTGCTCCATGTGAATATCATCCTCATAATCCGCCATATCTGATAATAATAAATTGTTTTTATTTTTTTATTTTAAAAAATAATAAATAATTTTTATATTTTAAATAATAATATATTGTTTTTATTTTAAATAAAAATACTTTTTTTATTTTAAATAATAATAATAATATATTGTTTTTATTTTAAATAATAAAAATAATTTTTTATCTTAAATAATAAATAATAATAATAATATATTGTTTTTATTTTAAATAATAAAAATAATTTTTTATCTTAAATAATAAATAATAATAATATATTAATTTTATTTTAAATAATAAAAATATTTTTTATTTTAAATAATAATAATAATATATTGTTTTTATTTTAAATAAAAAAAATATTTTTTTAAAATTTATACGGCACGTATGTTGTTACCGGGTAACCAAGCCATACTCAGGCAACCCAAGCCATACGCAGGGCTGTTACCGGGCAATCCAAGCCATACGATAGCCAACAAAGCCATACGAAGGCCAAGTTGCCGAGAACATGAGCCATACGCAACGTATAGCTTGAGTTATACGTATAGCCTTATACGTGGCGTATGGCTTCATCGTCTTCCTCAGATGAACTATACGCCACGTATGGTGCTATACGTGGCGTATAGAGCTTAAGTTTCAGTGATAAAAAGCCCTAATCTACCCATTTTTACCCGCTAATCATCAATATAAACCTAACATTATTGATCGGGAGTTGAGATACGTACCTTTATGAAGTTTTTTTAGACGACAATCGAAATCAAAGAGGTATTGGGACCTGGTCGCGTATGTGTTTGTGTGGGTGTTGTTGTGGATCGTTTAGGACTGTACGAGGCATCATCCGACCTAATCAGAAGGCTATACGCCATGTATAGGGCAATACATGGCGTATAGCCCCCAACCTTTGGTATTCTATCGCCACGTATTTCCCTATACGTGGCGTATAGCCTTTAAATATCTGAAATTTATAAATTTTGAATTCCCTCTCATTCAAGCCTATACGCCACGTATTGCCCTATACGTGGCGTATAGAATATTTAATTAAAATTATATATTATTAATTAAAAGATTAATTAAAATTAGTTATAGTTAATTATAATTAGTTATAATTAAGTAATAATAAATTAAAATTAATAAAAAACTAATCAAAATGACCATAAAATTAATTAAAAATAGTTAAAATACAATTTTAAACAAACATCATCCGTGATCCGTGACGTATTATGGAAATCTAGATCTATTAATAGCCATTATTTTCTTAAATCGTTCAATACGATCACTGTATATTTTTTCCCATTCTACTTCATCATCATTTGGGTGCACATTTCAAAGTGCATTCGGCGTGGGAAACGAAAAATCTCCTTCTAACTTGACGTGGATGAAATGAGCCATGTTGACGTGAACTAACGATACGATTTGATGTTGAGCATGAACGTTTACACCAAACCACAATGGAAAAAAATGTTTGATTACCGGCGATGCTTAAAAGATTAACAATCACCCCAAATCTTTGAGCAATTAGGAGTCCTGTGTATGGCATCGACATCCAACAACTAACTGGTGCGGCTTTCACATCCTACCAATCTATCGTGTGACATAGCTTATCATATTCTTGAAAGGCAACTCTGTTAAAAACAGTTCTTCACCATTCTTCTTTATTGTCCATCTCCTGTAGAAGTTGTTGTCGGATAAAAAGCCATCGGTTTTCATTTAACCCTAAGCCCAAAGCTACCGATCGAAAACCACAGTTTCCGTCGGGATTTACATCTTGTATATGTGAAATGTACGGATAAAATAAAGATGGTATCGAATCCTTAAAACAATTTATATTGTTAACCGCATCTTTCCCCATAATCAATGGAAACCCAAGATGAGCGTTATCATCTTGTGGTTGCTTTCCTTTACCCTTCGTTGAACGACGGTATTGAATTACCGAACTCGCTTGTCTAGAGTCTTGTGACGCAATGTACGAGCTGTGTCTCGCAGGGTCACATTTGATTTGTTGGGATCCCGTGAATGAGCTGTTTCTCGTGACATCCTGTTTCCTTTGTTGTTGCTTTTTCAAAGTTAGACGACCGCGAGTATCTTCTTGTACCACATGCGCTTTCTTTTTACTTTTGCTCGGAAAGACCTCCCCTGCGATTCTCGACAGCATACTTCTTTTGACCTGATCGGGTTGTGACATAATTTTATTTCTCACTTGACCAAGTACTTTATCCACGTCTAAATTTTCATCATCGACAAACGACGGTTTTAAATCAAGTTTCCTCCAGAAGACGTCCAACGCATCTAGCGGGATTCTGAAAAGTTGTAGCTTCGATAGTCAGAACAGTTTGAAAATTAAAAAACCAAAATAAATAGTCAAAACAGTTTACATGTAGCTTCGATATTTGCTAGACGACAAGCACACGACAACCCACAACTACTGAAAAGTTGGCAACCACACGTTACATTTTGTTTCCGTATATGTGATAACTTGTACCACTCGTTTTCTAAAAAATTTAGAGCTTTATGTGAAACTTTACCGTGCAGGTTATCAAACAATTCAATAGCTATGTGGCTATCCATTTTCCTTATTAGGCTTGCTCCAAACCCAAACTGTAATTGATAATATTGATCTATTACAATTTCATCAACAAACTCAACAAGTATATCTAGCGAGCTGTTAGTATTTCTAAGATAGCTCTTTAAGAGCGAATGCTGGCTCTCGACTCGGTTCGTTGTATGTTGACCAAAATTGAGGTTTCTGTTGGACCAGGCGGATACAAACTTTTCTATATACGGGTCCAACCAATTTTTAGTCACATAATCTATAACTCCTGAAAAAATATTAAATATTGAATAAATATTTAAATATTTAATAAATATTCAATACTGAAAATATTAAATATTCAAAACTTACTTCCTCGTTTGGCTGCATACAATCGTTCATAAAGCCGGTTGAAGTTGTACTGGTATATATCTGGCGTGGGAGACTCACACAATACCGACCATGAATACTTGAAATTTGCCCAGTCTTCGTCTGTAAATGATGCCTTGCAATGTTTTGTGATATTCTTGTGTGTGTGCCACCGACATAGGTTCTTGGAACAGTCCGGAAATATTTTATCACACGCATTCATAAGAGCTTTGTCCTTGTCTGTTACTATCACACGCGGCTCCATACACTTTTGCAACATTGCTTTTATTTGCATTAGCACCCAAACGAAGTTTTCCTCCCGTTCTTTTGATATAAATGCATGAGCGACGTAAAACGACTGGTGTGTGGAGGTCACACCAACCACTTGGACAAATGGAAGTCTATACATGTTTGTTTTGTACGTCACGTTGATCATCAACACATGCGAGAACGCACGCCACATCTCGTACGATTTCGGATGAACAAAGAATATCTCCTCCACAATATTTGTGGCAGTATCTTCCCGAGTATAGTAGACGTATTTTTTAGAAGAAAGCAGGTTTTCAGAATCTGCATAGGAGTTTCACCGGCTCTCGTTTCGTTTTTTATCTTTTGTGTCGCATTATAAATGTCCTTTTTAATGCAACTACTCTCTGGGTTTTGTTCCCTTATAGTTGCCAGAATGTTTCGTGTCAACATGTTTTGCGAATACAACTTCGCCACCAAAAGTTGTTCCGAATGAGACAGTCTCCTCGCAAACGAGTGTGCCTCAAGATGTTGACTAGGATCGTGGTTATGGCTGTCATCCTTCACCGTTAATTTCCAATCACTAGTATTTTCTTGGTACTCTCCTTCCAATTTAAAGGGACAACCTATTTTCTTGCTACCGGCACGTCTAACCGTGGCAGTAGACGCACGTTCCCCATGACGGTCACACACATGCCACACCTTGATAAACGGTCCGTCGGATCGTCGCCTTTTCTCCTCGGTCGTCGGGTGACAAGGACGTAACCATTCTCACATCCTCTCCGGACAGCCCAATCCACCAACTGTTCATGTCTGGTCAGTTTTATACGACACGTTTTGATGGTTTGGTTCCTCGTCTTCGGAGTCGTCGGTTTGTTGTGTCGGGTAAGAGACTTCACCGCACACGAAGTCGTCAGTTTGTTGTGTCGGGTAAGAGACTTCACCGTATACGTAGTCGTTCGTGGGTTGTGTAAGGTAAGACGGTTCACCGTATACGAACTCGGGATTGCTCAGTGGCTCGTTCAAATCTGGAAGCCTTACCCGTTGATTAGAATAAACATCGGACGAGACCTCCTCCCAGTTCACCTCTTGAACGCCAGAACTTTGCGGGTTGTTTTCCAACGACTCGTTAGAATATACCTGAAAACCGTAGTTACCATCCCACCACCAAGACATGTTTATAATTTTTGAGAGATTGTTTGAAATTTTTTTGAATGATACGTGCGAATGAGAATTTTGCATGGTTAAATACACAAAATTTGGGCCCTATACGCATCGTATAGGGAAATACGGTGCATATAGGATTTGGGTCAAACCTTGTCAAACCTCGTATACGCATCGTATAGTGCAGTACGATGCGTATAGGGTACGCTGTACTTTCTGCAACTAGTCAACCATTACATCTCTATACGTCGCGTATAGATCTATACGGGGCGTATAGCGATGTGATGGATGACTAGTAGCAGAAGGTACCTCGTACCCTAAACTGCATCGTATTGCACTATACGATGCGTATAGGGTTGGAATGACCAGGTTGTACGAGGATGTCGGGCATGGAAAATTGTGAAGGGCTATACGCATCGTATTGCCCTATACGATGCGTATATGGCCAAGTCCAAATAGTAATTCCCGTGTGTCATTAGTAGTCCCCTTAATTAATCTTCTTTCTTCTTCTCTTCTATTTCTCTTTGGACATAAGCTTCAACTGAGTTGAGCAATTGTTGCCTTGTGCTGCCGGTTGTCATCTTCGTTTCAATGTGTTTATTCCCTTACACCTCTTCATCTCTGTATAGGGGTTCACCCTATATCTTTTTAAGAGGTTCACCCAATTTTTTCTATATAGCTTTCTACTACAACTTCACAACTCGGGGTTCCGATGAACCCCCGAGCCTATGTAAATCCGTCCCTGTACCTGAAGCAATTATTTTTGTGGAAATGTATTTGTTGGTAATCCCAATACTAGTAGCTTTACCCTTGCGGGTAGCTTTGACATTAGTTTCCTATTCTTTCCATTACCATGTAACCTTAAATTGGTCTTTTCCTTTCAATAATTATCAAGTATCATATCAAAGGTTATGATATTATCTAAAGGAATGTTAGCCTCCTCAAAAGGTTAATAACCCGACATCTCATTTTCCAAGTTTACTAAAAATCCACCTTATTACCGTATGAAGTTAAAGCCCTAATGGAGTCATAGGGGTTTGGTTGGGTACTGTTGATAAAATTTCTCCTTTAGATCATATCATACGTTGACTCTCCCAGAAAAGCATATTCGAGTTTGGAGTCATTGATGCCAACATGATTTTTGCAATAGTGCATTCATCGTTAACAAATCTGTTTAAGGCATCCTAGATAAATTTGGTGGCATAGTGAGGGGGTTCTTTATGTATATGCTACTAGGTTAGAAACCCCGTGTATTACACGGGTTGAATAAATACAATGTTATATACTTAATAATAAATATTTACATATTACATATTTATGATATATTACATAGTTTTTTAATACAAATTTTATAAAAGTCATATAGTTACTTTTTAAAATGTTTTATAAAAATAATGAAATAAATGTTCAATTTCTAAAAAATTTTTATGAACAAACCTATATCTTTTTAAATAAAAAAACGTTTATAAAAAACAATTATAGAAATCATTATTATTTAATGGTAGAGAGACGGAAAACAAAATATCATTAAAAAACAAATAAAGAAAACTTGTGCAATTAATAAGAAAGAGAGGCGGAAAAACTTGTTTCACCAAAACTTTTATTTATTATAGAGTATAGATTTTAGAACATGCAACTTGTCATTGTACTTGAGTACTTTCTTCAAGTTTTATGTAAGACCCCAATCTGGGCACCCTACAGTTGCTTCTCATAACGGGTCATTCTTTTTAAAAACGCATTTATTACTAATCCAACTACAGCGGAAGTCTTTCTAAATTCTTTTATTGTCAAATAATGATATTAAATTACCTCATGAATGCCTACACACCAATCCGAGTAACACCGCTCCCAAGCCAAGATACATCAACGCAACGCTTACCTACAAAACAATCTAACGTACACACAAAATCAGCTACGCTGAGTGAGTTCTAATAGTTTAATTTGAACAGAAACCATCACGTCACATTTATTAGTTTATTTCACTCAGGACCATCTGGTACTCATAAAATAGTTTTACGATTCATTAACGAATAGTTAACTCCCTGTTATCCTACGGCATCCCATAACCGTTCATTACCCGGGACTCAACCCGTACTTCCAATAATAATGATAATAATAATAATCTTATCACTTCGTTGACATAAACTTAATTTACCATACCAATAACTCATATCCAAGAGCAAGCATCAACCCGACACTTGGTTAACACAACAAACTCTAGACATTAACACGTCCGACCTTAACCAAGGCTATCACAACTAACTGACACGACACTTAAACATATTACGTCATAATCTCGACACAACGGTCAATTTAACTCTACATACCACAATGATGGCATCTATACGTCACACTAACATTACCACATTAATATCACCACATGCATAATCAATATAACTCAACATTTGCATGTAATACTACACATATATATAAACACCCACGTAAACACATACCTCATAACTACACCCTTGTTAGGGCGTTCGACACACCCTGAGCTCATCATTAACCTGTTAATAAATGCCACCATTGGTGACTTCCCGACGAACCTCATCCTTCACAACTCCTGTTTGCTGTGCCATAATGACACGATGCAAACATACGCCGACGAACACAAAACACAACAACATACTAGTAATTACATGACTCGTTAACTATACTTGCACCTCACACATAACTCTAGAACATCATATTTCTCACACAACATATCATAAGCATTTAATGTACGACACGACTCTTTTCGTGCGGCCCTTAACACGACACGCATTAATAACCCATAACTCACACATTCACAAGATCACATGATCCCACCATAGACCCTACGATCACTTAACCATTTTTTTATATTCAAAAGGTATCGGGTTAAAACCGGAAATCCTTAACACATTTAATTGAATAAACCATATTTCGTAAGTGTGTACGATAGCCCCAAAATGTTTAAAAACATTTAAAAGAGGGGATTAGAAACTCACCAGTTTTACCGAGTCTTATCCCTTGCTCTGCAACTTGTCCGTCTACGCTTAACTCCCAGACCTGACAAACGCGTAATCTCATGATCAAAACACGTTTAAAACTTACGTCGAATAGTGTAAGTATTTACAATTAAATCCTGACGCTCAGCTCGTCATCCCAACGTCTCTTCTCCGCTTTCATGCAGCTTCCATGCCATCCCTAGTTCCACGAACATGCGCACATCCTAGCCGGATTCCCATGCATGCATGCATACACGCACGTCACGCCTAATCACGTGAAACCCCGTCCTTTTCTCACCCCGTCCACCACGTGAACGACCCACGTGCAACACCGCCAGGCTCTTCCATCGCCATCCTCGCCTAGCCGCAACATTAACCGGCCATGCACCACCATAGCCCACATCGAGTCTATCCTAGCCGGTTCCGTCGCCCCCGGCTATTCCCAAGTTCACCATCACTATGGCCGTAGCGCCACTGCCATCACCGGCTGCCGTGCACCACCGCAGTGCGCCACCAACGCTGCTACGACCACCGCACCCCGGCGGCTCGTC
This sequence comes from Smallanthus sonchifolius, assembly GCA_023525975.1. NCBI lineage: Eukaryota > Viridiplantae > Streptophyta > Magnoliopsida > Asterales > Asteraceae > Smallanthus > Smallanthus sonchifolius. Next base: position 36,777,560 of record CM042045.1, read on the forward strand.
CCCTCTTTCCTCTTTCTCCTCCCAGAACCCGATCATCACTCACACCGGTCACCACCATGACCCCTTGCTGCTACCCATCCCTGTCGAGCTCGTCATCTCCGCTTAGCACCACCAGGTGCATTGGCTTTCTCGTCGGGTAGCCCTAGTCGGACACCCATTTCTCTCCATTCCCGCGTCGCACCCTCCACCGGTCAGTCACCACCATGGCTGTCGACGCATGTGACCAAGAAACCCAACCCTAAACGTGTTCTCACGTCTGTCGAAACGAAAAAATAAAGGAAAAAGGGTGAGAATGAATGTTACCTTGTGCGAAATGGTACACCGGACCGCTCCTCCGCCGCCGTCGCCCTTCTTCTCTGGCCACTTCTCTCCCACCGTTCTCTTTTTTGCCGTCGCAAGTAACCTAGGCAAAATGGCCTAGGGTTTCCTCATCACTAAGTATATAAATGTTTAAGTGTTACATTCGGGTCCCAGCGGTTCCAATATGCGCACAAGTGGTCGGGACTTGTTAAATGATCACTAACCGGGTCCCTGTAGAGTTGTTAAACCCGTTTCCATCTCGACTTGTGAAACAAATGGCTAACCGGCTCGTTTAATCCCGCTATTCCAAGTTTTATCCCATAATCTGAGCCAACCATGTCATTTATTAGAAGATTTGGGTCATCCATTACCCGACCCATTAGTTATCTGGTTTTAAGGATGTTACATTTTAGTTTGACAAAAATTTTGTGTCATTGAGTTCTTCCTTGTCTAAAATGGACCAGATTGGTTTATCAAGTTTTGAGTTAGGAGACATGCAGAAGTAAAAATTTACAAATTTTAGTATTTTTGATGAAAAACATATTTAATAATTAATGACCTTTGTTTTAAACACTTTATTTAAAATTCTAAGATCCATGGTTCATCATGTCATGTGCTCGGCTATGATTATGTAGGTAGGTGACGTTCACTGATTACATCTCAATGTAACTATCATACTTTATGAGATCATTTAGACAAGACTTTTTTAATTGACATATTTAATCTCATTAATACCTACTCTACCCTTTGCTTGGTTGGGGTACTTTCTCACATGTTCAAGTAATATGTCATCCTTCTTTTGAAACAAGTGAACCGACTAATGTCACACCCCCCGGATTTATTTACTTAATAAATAAATACAGGTTGCAACGATTGGTTCATTACACGATAGCGGAAGCGGTAATTGTGATTTCTAGGACTTGATTACATATACAATTACTAAAACTAAGTAATACTATGATCTAAGTTCTTCTAGATCAACGATAGACTTGAGACTTGATATTCTACGTCCTTCCAGCTACTAGGAATTGATCCGACATAGCTAGCTTATTCCAACCGCGCCATGGCTAAAGGTTACCTGAGAAACATACTTGAAAGTGTCAACACAAAGGTTGGTGAATTCACAGAGTTAGTTATATCCGTGCTTATAGTTTTTCCCGAAAACATGTACATGAATTTGCTGTCATAAAACTAAGTAGTTTTTCTTTGAAAACGTTATCATGACTTAACCGTCATAAATCCAATGTTTAAACATGATCATTTTAACCTGATCAAAACCCTTTGTTTAAACCTGATCACTTTAACCTGATCAGAACCCCTTTGTTTAAACCTGATCACTTTAACCTGATCAGACTCCTTCGTATAAACTTGATCACTTTAACCTGATCAGAACTCTTTCGTTTAAACCTGATCACTTTAACCTGATCAGAACTCTTTTGTTTAAAACCTGATCACTTTAGCCTGATCAGAACTCTTTTGTTTAAAACCTGATCACTTTAGCCTGATCAGAACTCTTTTGTTTAAATTACCAATGAATATGAATACTAATCCGATCTATTGACCCCATTTGTAAGCTTGCAAGGAATACAAAATAGTATGTAATGTACGAGACCGTAACCAAACCCCAACTTTCTGTGCCTCCCCTCGCCTTTCTGCGAGTAAGACAATATGCGGTCATTCGGCCATTTTGACCCCTGGTTAGCGCGACTAACCATGACCGGAGGCGTCACCCCCAATAGTACTATTCATATAATCCCGGGCTAAATCCATAGCTAATGGTTACTAATTTATTACGAGGACTTTAAGCGCTTTATTGTTCCCTCAATACATACATACGGTCAGATCATTAGTTCCATTCATTTATACACAAAAGTCTTTTACAAGTATGTTTCCACCCCAAATCATTTCAAAACTTTAGAAAAAGGGGGATTAGTGAAACTCACAAAGAGTTAAACCAGAGTGTTCATATTGTCAAACGTGTAGGCAATTGTATTTCATGTTTTCAAAACATAACAAGAAAGTATGTTTCTCCCCCGATATTTACAAAACAGTAAAGAGTTAAAAGGGGGCCGTGAACTCACCTTGAGTTTGTGTATACTTGTAATGATACTTGTTGTAGTTAAACTTGACTATTCGTACCCTAGATACCAAAGGGTAAATTGTGTTAAGACCGAACGTCTCATATTGCAAATTGTTCACCGACCTAGTAAATCTAGTTGCTTTTGTTTAAATGTCTTCTTAGATTTTCACCACTTGTTTTGTTATAAAAACAGTTCCAAGTTACTGCCCAATGTGGCTGTTGAACAGGTGTCGAAACTTCCTAGTTTCGATTGGGCAATTGAGTATCGAAACTTCCTAGTTTCGATTGAGTAGTTGGGTATCGAAACTACCTAGTTTCGATTGAGTAGTTGTGTATCGAAACTACCTAGTTTCGATTGAGTAGTATGTATCGAAACTACCTAGTTTCGATTGAGTAAACTGGTATCGAAACTCCCAGTTTCGATTGAGTAAACTGGTATCGAAACTCCCAGTTTCGATTGGGTAAACTGGTATCGAAACTATAGTTTCGATTACTGGACTTCTGTTTGACAGAATTAGTCCTGCATATTTTTAGGTTTTAATCTTGAATTCGACACACTTTTCTTGTTATCTTTCTTGCGTTTGAATATTTTGTATGTTTAGCTACAGTTTTTAAAGAAAATAATATGAATAATATTGAATTTTTACCTAAAACAGAGAATGATGATTTTGAGAGAAACAGGGAATGATCTTGAGCTCCTTAGCTTGATTCTTGAGAAAAACACTTGGATGTTTCGTATAACACCCAAAAGATAGATAACTTTGAGCTTGAAAATGGATGAACTCTTGAAAATATGATGAGGATGAAGGCGTTGATGTCGCTGCCGTAAAGAGAGAAAATATTCGGTGGAGTGTGTGTTTGGAAATGGTAAGTATATGTAAATCTTGGGAATAGATGGGGGAATGGCTTCTCTGAATTTCGGCCGAAAAGTCAAGCAAGTGGGTTGGGGTTAAATAAATCAAACCATTTGATTTAAGTGTAAATTTAACCACTAGTGTTCGTATTTAGTCGGGTTATCCTGGTACGTGAACCGGTAACTCCTTGAATTACCAAAATATGAAATGAGACCATGTACGGTTTTTGTTAGGCCTTAAAGTCCTTGTTTGTGAAATTAAGTAAATCACAAAAACAATTATAATGTAAACTTGTTTATAACATGTACGGATATTGACCTGAATTGTCGGGTGTCACATTCTCCCCATGTTAAAAGAATTTCGTCCCGAAATTCAATTTGTGTCCTCTTGAACTGTTGTATCCTTAAACAAGGATGGGTATTTTGTTTTCATTTGATCCTCTCGTTCAAATGGTTCAACGTACCTAGGGTTAAGCTTGCCACGATTTCCAAATCTTACAACCCCTTTCCAATGTGAGACCTTCAACATGACTTTGTCTTCCACTTGGAATTCTAAAGGTCTCCGTCTGTTATCCGCGTAACTCTTTTGTCTGTCACGGGCGGCTTTCAGACGATTCTTGATTTTGAAAATCTTGTCCGTGGTCTCTTGAATAACTTCAGGACCGGTTAAATGCTTGTCACCAACTTCTGCCCAACATAGTGGTGAACGACATTTTCAACCATACAAAGCCTCAAACGGAGCGGCTTTGATACTGGTGTGGTAACTATTATTGTATGAAAACTCAGCTAGCGGCAAATGAGTATCCCAATTTCCACCGAAGTCAATTGCACACGCACGGAGCATATCCTCTAATGTTTGAATGGTCCTTTCACTTTGACCATCTGTTTGTGGGTGATATGCCGTGCTCATGTCAAGACGTGTGCCCATGGCTTCTTGTAATGATTTCCAGATTCTAGACACGAATCTGCTGTCTCTATCAGAGATAATAGAAATTGGCACTCCATGCCTAGCCACAATTTCCTTGATATAAAGCCTTGGAAGTTTCTCGATTTTATCCGTCTCTTTGATGGGTAGAAAATGAGCTGATTTCGTCAAACGATCGACAATTACCCATATAGTGTCATACCCGCTCGACGTCTTGGGTAACTTTGTGATGAAATCCATTGAAATTTGTTCCCATTTCCTTTGAGGTATCTCGGGTTGTTATAACAATCCCGACGGTTTCTGATGTTCTGCCTTTACCTTTGAACATGTCAGGCATTTACCGACGTAAATAGCAATTTCTCCTTTCATGTTCGGCCACCAGTAGAGTTCTTTCAGTCCTTATACATTTTATCCAAACCTGGGTGAATGGAGTACTTGGACTTGTGGGCTTCGTCCAAATTCTATTTGCAAAGTATAAAGTATCATCTGATTTTGGCTCTAATTGTCTGATCATTCCTCGTATAGCTTCACTCTGAATGTTTTCTTCTTTGATTGCCTTCTGTTGTGCCATCCGGATTTGAGTCGTGAGACTCGTATGAATTGTCAATCCTAGGGCACGAACACGGAGTGTTTTAACCCATTCCTTACGACTCATGGCATCTGCTACGACGTTTGCCTTACCAGGGTGATACTTGGTATCACAGTCGTAATCATTCAGTAGTTCTACCCAACGAAGTTGACTCATGTTGAGTTATTTCTGATTAAAGATGTGCTGGAGACTCTTGTGGTTTGTAAAGATAGTACATTTTGTACCATATAAGAAATGTCTCCAAATCTTAAGTGCAAACACGACAGCACCCAATTTCAGATCGTGAGTCGCATAATTTTTCTCATGTACTCTTAGCTGTCTGGATGCATATGCTATGACTTTTTCTTTCTGCATCAATACACATCCCAGACTTTGGTGTGATGCGTCGCAGTACACGATGAAATTGTCAGTTCCTTCGGGAAGGGATAGGATTGGTGCACTGCAAAGCTTCTGCTTCAACAATTGAAACGCTGATTCTTGTTTATTAAACTTTTTGTCCTTCTGAGTTAACGTGGTCAAAGGCAAGGCTATCTTTGAAAAATTCTCGATAAATCGCCTGTAATGTCCTGCCAAGCCCAGAAATTGACGCACCTTAGTCGGAGTTTTTGGTGCTTCCCAGTTTTTGATAGCTTCAATCTTGGTTGGTTCTACGTGAATACCCTTCTTTTTGATGACGTGTCCTTGAAAGTGAACCTCTCGGATCCAAGACTCCAACTTAGAGAATTTGCATAGAGCTTCTCATTCCAGAGTAGTTCCAAGATTAATTTCAAATGATGTTCATGTTCCTCCTTGGTCCGTGAATATATCAATATGTCATCGATAAACACAATCACGAATTTATCCAAGTACGGCTTGCACACACGGTTCATGAGATTCATGAAGACGGCCGATGCATTAGTCAAGCCAAATGGCATAACTAGGAACTCGTAGTGACCGTAACGAGTCCTAGAAGCCGTTTTTGGTATATCTTCTTCCCGGATTTTCAGTTGAGGATACCCTGATCGTAGATCAATTTTAGAATAGAAACTGGACCCTTGAAGTTGATCAAACAAATCGTCTACTCGAGGAAGAGGATACCGGTTTTTGATTGTCAGCTTGTTCAACTCCCGATAATTGATGCACATTCTAAAGGTTTCATCATTTTTCTTTACAAATAGGACCGGGACTCTCTATGGTGAGAAACTCGGTCTTATGAAAGAATTACTCGACGAGGTGTCCAAATGAAAAAGTATGAAAATGAAACTTTATTTTTGTCCCTCTTATGCTTTCCAAAAGCATTTTCCCGAACTAAGACTTTTCTCTTATTTCAGGTTTCATGTTTTCTAGGATTTTCCTCTCCATGTGCCTTCATGGAGCTAGGAATTGATGTTCCTTGGGAGCTCTTATTTACGAACTTCGAGTCTAATCACCACTTTACCCCTTTGCTTGCACTACCTTTCGAGGCAGACTAGCCTTTGGGTTGTAGCGTCCTGATATGTAAACTCATGTCTCGACTACCATACCTTCAAAGAATGTAAGCCATACAAAGTTCGATGTTTGTTTGGAATATTCATATTCCGTCTAGCTGAGGGAATGAATAATAATACTGTGAGAATGGTCTCATCGAATTAGTGCTTTCCCCAAAATGGGCTTTGGGCTTGTCAACCCATTAAGTTGGCTGAGATGTTTTAGGAGTTTCACAATTTCCATTTTGTAATCATTCAGTGTATCTGCACTTCCTTAGGGTTTGAATGGTACTTTGGTGACGTACCATTACGTATTCCACTCATTTAGGTTATAGCCTCAAAATCCTTAGCACAAGGATAAACTGGAGGTAGTGAGTGTTGAACATCGAGACTTTTGTATTCTAACTGAGTCTACTCCAAGAGATCATTTCTTAACAATAGATGCTCTAGAGCTTCCCAATTATAGAAAACTAGGAGTGAAAGATGCAATCACACCTCTTTTCTAGGCTAAATCTGGGATCCATCCATCAAGATGAACTTTGGGGAAGTGCAAGTACAAAAGAGTAATAAATTATTCTTCTCAACTCTTTGTGGACAGTGGCCTGTTGTGAATAGCTCGAGCTTACGTCCTTTATGCATATCATGAGCTAATGAAATTAGCATGAAATTCCGCATTTGGGACTCCTTTAAGAGTTTTGCATGTCGTTTTGGTTAGTGCGACAATAGTCGTTAGTCCACACTTAGGTTTCTTTGGCATTCGCTTGAGCATCAACCCCGGCTTATCCATTGTAGAGAGAATAGTCAGACTTAAAGGTATATTGAATGTCATTGGCTGCGAGAGCAATCCTGTTTGACCGATATTCTGAAATGTCCGATTTCCTACTTGTCTCATGTCGAGCTTCCACAATATCCATAGGTGCCATGTGTATGCGGGTCAGAATAATATACTGCCCTATTACTGAAGTTAGTGCATAACACTATTGGCGCAACTTTCAAGCAATTGTGAGATTGAACTGTATGATGGATCCTGAGATTACGCTATAATCTCCCACAATAATTGTGCAATTATTGTAAGCGTGGGTTGTGGTAATGCTCAATTTAGGGCTATCTTGACCAGTAGAATCTCAAGGAAATGAATGTGCGAATTCCTTCGCCGTTCAGGATTCACTAAGGATTGGTTGAATTCAATTTGAATTTCTCTCGTTCCTCCAAAACTAGGAGAATGCTTGTGAGCACCTAATTGAGAAGTCTGCTTTGTTAAGATTCACTCCTTAATCAAGTGATTGAGGACATGGGTTGATCATCAGCTTAGACAGCAAGACTCACTAAAGTTCCCATGCACTGCAAATTATGATTACGTGTGCACCCGAAATGATAATTTGCCTTGCCTGATCCCTATATGTTTCTTCTATCCCTAGCTTTTAATCAAAAGGGATTTGAAATGATCATTAGATTGCGTTTGCACATTTGTACATGAGTGCGTACTGTTTTATCGGATTACTCTTAATTATGTGTACTAATACTCATGGATCTGCCGAATATGGCAGTTGTCAGATGAGGCTAATGGTAGAGAGGCACCACCAGTGTCTCTTAAAATAAAATGGTTATGGTGAAATTCAGGCACTATGTGTTGGGCAGAGATCCTCAAACGAGTGTCGAGCAACTCATGCTCCAAGTCTGTATATATGCATGGATCCACATGATCCTGATGTATGTCTGGGTCTCCTGACCCTTGGAGTTTCTCTCCCATTTAGTCCTGCTTATTCACCTTGAATTCCCTTATGTCTGGGCAATCATGCCTGCCATATATCATGGCGAGATTCTAGGCATCCGATCTGACAACTTATGACGGAGAGTATTTATACCGCAAATACGTTAGAAAGATAGTTGCCTCCATGGCCGGAGTAGTTGTGGTGCAGGTATAGGTACAGATTCTAGTACAAGTTCAGCCTGTTGTGATACAAAGATCGGTAACTGACGATCGTTGTCGTCGTAGTCCAAGCTCAGCTCATAACTCGATCTTCTAAGGTTGCAGTATGTTGAGTACCCGTTATTCTTGACTCGTAATCCGAACAGTAACATGTTGTAAGTGTTTATTGTTTTCACATTGTTGTATGTGTTTAAGTGTTCATTACATGTGCTATGTAATTGTATTAGTGTAGCTAATGGTACCCTTAGTGTAACTCCATACACTAATAGTCTACACAAATTGTTCGACAACGGTTGGAATTCCTATGCTCAAGTCTTGGGTGTTTTTAGTGTGATGCAAGTCTTAGAAATCTTGGTCCCTAAATGAGTCCGGTTAGAGCCTAGGTATCACTAAGGAAACCTAATTCGCTAAAACTATTGCTCTGATACCAATCTGTCACACCCCCCGGATTTATTTACTTAATAAATAAATACAGGTTGCAACGATTGGTTCATTACACGATAGCGGAAGCGGTAATTGTGATTTCTAGGACTTGATTACATATACAATTACTAAAACTAAGTAATACTATGATCTAAGTTCTTCTAGATCAACGATAGACTTGAGACTTGATATTCTACGTCCTTCCAGCTACTAGGAATTGATCCGACATAGCTAGCTTATTCCAACCGCGCCATGGCTAAAGGTTACCTGAGAAACATACTTGAAAGTGTCAACACAAAGGTTGGTGAGTTCACAAAGTTAGTTATATCCGTGCTTATAGTTTTTCCCGAAAACATGTACATGACTTTACTGTCATAAAACTAAGTAGTTTTTCTTTGAAAACGTTATCATGACTTAACCGTCATAAACCCAATGTTTAAACATGATCATTTTAACCTGATCAAAACCCTTTGTTTAAACCTGATCACTTTAACCTGATCAGAACCCCTTTGTTTAAACCTGATCACTTTAACCTGATCAGAATCCTTCGTATAAACCTGATCACTTTAACCTGATCAGAACTCTTTCGTTTAAACCTGATCACTTTAACCTGATCAGAACTCTTTCGTTTAAAACCTGATCACTTTAGCCTGATCAGAACTCTTTTGTTTAAAACCTGATCACTTTAGCCTGATCAGAACTCTTTTTTTTAAATTACCAATGAATATGAATACTAATCCGATCTATTGACCCCATTTGTAAGCTTGCAAGGAATACAAAATAGTATGTAATGTACGAGACCGTAACCAAACCCCAACTTTCTGTGCCTCCCCTCGCCTTTCTGCGAGTAAGACAATATGCGGTCATTCGGCCATTTTGACCCCTGGTTAGCGCGACTAACCATGACCGGAGGCGTCACCCCCAATAGTACTATTCATATAATCCCGGGCTAAATCCATAGCTAATGGTTACTAATTTATTACGAGGACTTTAAGCGCTTTATTGTTCCCTCAATACATACATACGGTCAGATCATTAGTTCCATTCATTTATACACAAAAGTCTTTTACAAGTATGTTTCCACCCCAAATCATTTCAAAACTTTAGAAAAAGGGGGATTAGTGAAACTCACAAAGAGTTAAACCAGAGTGTTCATATTGTCAAACGTGTAGGCAATTTTATTTCATATTTTCAAAACATAACAAGTAAGTATGTTTCTCCCCCGATATTTACAGAACAGTAAAGAGTTAAAAGGGGGCCGTGAACTCACCTTGAGTTTGTGTATACTTGTAATGATACTTGTTGTAGTTAAACTTGACTATTCGTACCCTAGATACCAAAGGGTAAATTGTGTTAAGACCGAACGTCTCATATTGCAAATTGTTCACCGACCTAGTAAATCTAGTTGCTTTTGTTTAAATGTCTTCTTAGATTTTCACCACTTGTTTTGTTATAAAAACAGTTCCAAGTTACTGCCCAATGTGGCTGTTGAACAGGTGTCGAAACTTCCTAGTTTCGATTGGGCAATTGAGTATCGAAACTTCCTAGTTTCGATTGAGTAGTTGGGTATCGAAACTACCTAGTTTCGATTGAGTAGTTGTGTATCGAAACTACCTAGTTTCGATTGAGTAGTATGTATCGAAACTACCTAGTTTCGATTGAGTAAACTGGTATCGAAACTCCCAGTTTCGATTGAGTAAACTGGTATCGAAACTCCCAGTTTCGATTGGGTAAACTGGTATCGAAACTATAGTTTCGATTACTGGACTTCTGTTTGACAGAATTAGTCCTGCATATTTTTAGGTTTTAATCTTGAATTCGACACACTTTTCTTGTTATCTTTCTTGCGTTTGAATATTTTGTATGTTTAGCTACAGTTTTTAAAGAAAATAATATGAATAATATTGAATTTTTACCTAAAACAGAGAATGATGATTTTGAGAGAAACAGGGAATGATCTTGAGCTCCTTAGCTTGATTCTTGAGAAAAACACTTGGATGTTTCGTATAACACCCAAAAGATAGATAACTTTGAGCTTGAAAATGGATGAACTCTTGAAAATATGATGAGGATGAAGGCGTTGATGTCGCTGCCGTAAAGAGAGAAAATATTCGGTGGAGTGTGTGTTTGGAAATGGTAAGTATATGTAAATCTTGGGAATAGATGGGGGAATGGCTTCTCTGAATTTCGGCCGAAAAGTCAAGCAAGTGGGTTGGGGTTAAATAAATCAAACCATTTGATTTAAGTGTAAATTTAACCACTAGTGTTCGTATTTAGTCGGGTTATCCTGGTACGTGAACCGGTAACTCCTTGAATTACCAAAATATGAAATGAGACTATGTACGGTTTTTGTTAGGCCTTAAAGTCCTTGTTTGTGAAATTAAGTAAATCACAAAAACAATTATAATGTAAACTTGTTTATAACATGTACGGATATTGACCTGAATTGTCGGGTGTCACAACTAAGACAGCTTGGAAATCACGATTCACCTTGTCCTGGCACACGTATGACCAAGTACATAGAAAGCTAGAATGACAAGAAACACTAACCATCGCAAGACCGGAATAAAGACGTTTTGACTACAACATACTTTAGATAAATACTTCTCCCACCTTAAGCCTTAAACCACATGACTCTAGCTAAGAGTCCTACGCAAACAGGAGGAAAGAAGAAATACACTGACACAAAATACTAGGTCCAACTATGACTCAAATGCTTTCTTGAATTCCCAATCCCAACCATACAAAGTTTAAATCTTTTGCCAAACATGCTTAGTATAGTACCAAAAACTTGTATAAAGACGTACAACTTTGAATGAGTGTTTAAACAACGTGTGATTAAGAAACTCACAAGATTTAAGATATTAATGATTTAAAGTTAAGTACTCATGTTTGGAAAGGAAAATTATAGTAAAATGTAACCAAGAAACATAAACACACCATTTTCATAACTAGAAATTAAATTAAACCAAGGTTTATAAAAACTCAAGTGGTATAAGAAGACTAGCCAAGAATGGACTTGAAAAATAAATTAGTTCCCAACGAGATTGATTATGATTTGGGTGTTGTCTAATTGAAAAATTGTTTTCAGGATTGATATCGCTTCTTTTATTGGTACTCATGATAGGAGTTTGGATGGACTTTGTATCACTCACTATATATGCTCCTGGAACTATATAAAAATGACTGTTAGAAGTAAAGAATCTAAACCTGCTACATATGTTATTTTTGAAGGAATTTATGTTGCCATCTTTTTCTCCCTTTTGAAATGCTTTTTCATACAAGTAAAAAATGATAAAGGATTCATTAAAACATTTTGAAATATGTAACCGTTAAAATCATATACTAACACCTTCTTACTAATATAAAATAAATCCGTAAAACCCGCAGCAACTCGGGGTGAGCCTAAAATTCCAAATGCTTCTTATCTAATTGTTTATGAGTTGTTTTGGGGTTCTATGTTTTGTTTATTGTTGTAACTTTTGTTTTGACTGTGCATTTACCGTCCTACTTGGTCGTTTTTTTATTTTCAGCAATTTATTGTTTGTATAAAGGAGTAAATGGCGACACTTAAATAAAAAAACCCTCCTAGCCTAGCGTTAACGCCCCCCCCTCAAACATAAAAAATACATGAAAATACATTTCATAAGTGGTGTATTTTTACAATACATTAAATTACATGTCAAATGAAACATTACAATAATGATTTACAAATTTGAAAATGCTTCATTGTATACAACATTTGACGTGATATTGGTAACTTTTCAATGTTTAACACACACTAAATGCAACAAAGAATAGAGTTTCTTTTCCTCAATGACTGAAACCACAAGATAGCCAAAACCGTTCGAAAAATATGGCACAAACGGTGCAAACCTGATTGAAGCCGGTAGTGAGTCAAAGAAATCGAATATAAACAAATTGGTCAACGATTTCCTTGAATACGTTGTTTCTCCATGTTATTAGTTTCTTGGACTCTATCAACCTTTTTTGTATAAACTTTAACCTTGATGTTGTAGCATATTTACAAATGCTTAAGTTGTAATTAAATTTACGTATCAAACTTAAGTTACTTTTTTTTAAATCTCGCTAAACCTTTAATATTTAATCTCTCATTTAAAAGAAAATAAAATTTAAATTTCAACAGTATATCGTCTTTTAAATTCAAAATTTAAAAATCGCACTCCTTAATATATCGACACAATTTAAATTAAAATTCCAAAATTAAATATGAAAAAAAAATTAAAACTAATAAATTAGAATTGAAGCTAAACATATTTTTTTTGAAAAAAAAATCTCGCCATTTAAAAAAAATTAAGTTTAATATATAATACACTTTTAAAAATGAATATTTATAAATTTCTTAATTTTAATTAAAAATTAACTATTAAAATTTTATAATCAAAATAAAATTATAAATATTAAACTTAATTAAAAAATATTAATTAAATATTAGTAAATTTTATTTTAACACATGTTTATTCAAATACAAAAGTAGTCTTTTTCAAATCTCCTATTTTTTAATTCTTGATTTTTTTTTAAATATTCACTTTTGATAATAATTTAAAAATAAATTTGAGTTAATGGTAATAATGATTAATTAATTTGGTAAAATGTTTATTTATGTAATTTTTTAAAAAAGTTAAACAAAATATGAAAAGATTGAATAGTAGATTTAAATATGGTTTTGAGGGAAAAAAATTATAAGGATGAATATTGTGATGACAAGTAATAAAATATTTAGCTTTTTTTATTAAAATAAGAATTTTACTTTTATGTATTCTGGCCTTTTTTTTGTTTTTCCTCGGTTTTAGTATTTTGATTGATCATGGGGCCAACATGGTTTTGTTTTGTTTTTTTAGCCTCTTAATCCCCTTCCCTTACCCCCACCCACCCTACCCCACCCCACCACACCACACCACGTTTTTGGCAATTTTTATTTCTTTTTTGGGTTTTTTTCTAATTTTTTTTTAATTTGTTTATAGGTTTAGTTTCTTTATTTTTTTTAGTATGCAAGAACACTATGTTACAAGTTTTAACACTTCCTTTTTATAAATATTACTGTGAATTACGTTGTCACTGTGAAGCGCGAGATGTTTTACTAGTTATTTACAAAACTTGATGTACAATGCATTTCGTTTAGTGGTCCACGTGGGTTTGTTGTTTCTTTTTCGTATTTTTTATTTTCATCCCTTACACCATATATAATATACATTTCTAACCTGTTTCATTTTCTATTAATATCGTTTTCCTATACTAGATTTCGTTCGTTAACTTAAAAAAAAGGCACGCGCGTCTTATTTTAGTTTGTTTTTGGTGAATGTTCAAGTAATTTTTTTAAAACCGGATTCGTATTGAAAATCGAATATGTTTTTTTATCCTACGCTGTTGCGAGCGACATTCAAGCCGTGTAGCCGTTACAAATGCAATCGCTTATGAGCGAACAACATCGCTGCCGATCAATTGCTATTATCATAACCGATATCGGTGATTGCTTTTATGGTTTTCGACGAGCGGAACCGAAAACGACGAAACTCCTGCCGCGTAATGCTGAGAAAAAACAGTCACACTCCCGCCGCGAAGTGTGTGTATTATTTCGTTTTCAACCCTTATAATATATATAATCTACACTTTAAACACGTTTCATTTTCTAGTAACAGCTTTCCTTCGTTACCTTTTAAATAAAACTAGAATTATACCCCGCGCGTTAGAGGTGTTTTGGTTTGATCATATTTGGTATTCACTTTTATGGTTTATGCCTAGTCTAAGTGATTATGACCAAACTCCTTCCGCGAGATGCGAAGAAAAACCGACCCGCGACGCACGAGATAAAAATACGAGTATAAACCAAGAATCGAATTTGACCTGGCTGGGGTTGATGAAAGAAGCTGGTGGGTGGTAATTACAAATTACAAATACATGATATACCTGTTGTGCACAAACACAACCACCGATTAACGGTTAATTGAATCTCAACAAGACAAAGACGTCTCTTCCGATCTTCATTTCTTGAAGCAAACGACGACGTCAACTCCTGCCCCACCCTCTCTCACTTGTTGTTGCTTCAGATCTCCACTAGCAGTTAGGGTTTCACTGTCTCGTATCTCTTCTGTATATATATACACATACTCTTAAGGCGCTTCGTACTTGTGTTTCTGGATAGATCCAACCATTTCAACTACGCTTCTTGATTCGATTTCTCTGTTGCTGTGGAAATCGATCGAAATGGTGGTTTCTGGACCTCTAACACCTGGCCAGGTATGCATATTAACTACTAAATCTTACCTTGATAAGTTTGTTTCAACAGTTTTATTTCTGATCTGTTATTAGTAGGTTTAGTTAATGCGGATTTGGTTGCGCATATGTTTGGATTCTGATCTGGATATCTAGATTTGATCGTATTAGGAACTTAATGAACTTGAAGCTTATATCTGTTGCATCTTTGTGTGTGCAAATGTGTGTGTTTTTCACTGTTTTAAGTATTAGTCAGTGAATGATCCTTGATTTGGTAAGTAAGATCCCTCCCTATCTGCAATATAATTAATTATTTTACTGTTTTTGAGATTGTTAACTTCCGCTTTAGCATTTTAGATCTTCTGTACACCGCATTTGCATCAGAGAATTGCTTAAGGTTGATGGTGAAGGTGTAGTGTCTGAAATTGGCATTACCTTTTCATTTCTATAATACTAATTGCAGTATTCTCTTAAACTAAACTCAGTGCAAATTCGTAACACAAAACATGGACCTTAGTGAGTGATCTTATTATATGAAATTGTCAAGTTATCCATCATGGTGGCATAAGATAGATCATATGTTTGATAACTCTAAATACTGTTATGTGGTAACCAAAAGCTATAACTTTTTCTTGTTATAGAACATGTTCCTCATTCCTAATTTAGTTTAAGAGCCACTTATTTTACAAGCAGATCCTCATGTAACTTATGGGAATTGTCCCTGATAATGTTTTGTAATGATGCTACCCTACATGAACAAATACCGAGCTTTCACACAATATTTCTCTTCACTCAAATATCATATGTTTATGTGCACTAGTTTCATGGACAATGCTACATGCATTATAGCAAGTGCTCGTTTCTTTTCATACCCTAGAAGTTTTTGACATTGAGCTTGAGTTAGGTAAATTCCCTAGCCCTTTAAAATACAATTCGTGTGAGAAACAGGAATAGGTGAAAAGAAAATAAACATAGTTTCTTCTAATGTTTAATTCAAACATATTTCTATATAAGTTGGATGGAAAAAGAACATCTGAATGAACTAAACATGGAATTTAAGGGCTTGGCATTAACTTTTACTCAATAATAGCTTTAGAATATATACTTTGGTGGTATGCCGTTCCAGTCGTGTGCATAAGTCTAACATTCTGCTTTTCTTTATATAGCTTTGTGATTAAATCATCTTTCTAATATTATCATATTGCAGGTGTCCTTTTTGCTAGGTATTATTCCTATATTTGTTTCTTGGATTTATTCGGAGTGGTTGGAATACAAGAAATCTTCATCCCCATCTAAACTGTAAGTTTCTTAATTTACTATAACTGCTTCGTTCCTCTCTTACGTATGTAATTCTTGAGAGCTTAGGGAGCTTGGTTTGGGTTTGGGTGGGTAGGATTAATTGGAGTTTTATATATAATTGGGTAGGATTAAAGAGTTGAATTTGGAAATTTAAATTAATGCACCATACAATAAAGTATATTCTTTTGGACTTTTTATATTACTTGTTTTTTGGAAGTAGACATTCAGACAATAGCTTGGTTGAATCGGAAACTGAAGCAATTAAGGAAGATGATCGGGCTGTTTTGCTGGAAGGAGGCCTCACAAAATCAACATCAATGAGGCAGCCTGCTGCCTCCATTAAAGCAAACTTAATTAGGTTAGTTAACAATTTGTTGGATTTCTTCATATTTTTATCCTTTCTGTTTTCAGTGAAACGTTTAGTTACATTCTGCACTTCTTGTGTTCTAGATTTGTGACAATGGAGGAGTCCTTTTTAATTGAAAATCGAGCAACCCTAAGAGCAATGTAATTCATATTACATTCATGGTGTTAATTTATTTGATGTCTGTTCTTCTCTAAGCTGACACAACTACATACGACTTTACCACTTCATGTAGGTCAGAATTTGGGGGAATTTTATTCTATTTCTACTTATGTGACCGCACTAGTTTAATTCCTGAATCAACAAAGGTCATTACCTCATATTTTCCTTTTTAAAGTTCTAATCTAGCCTTTGATGTATTTGGACTTTTGACTTATTCTTTTTTTGTTGTAACCGTCTGCATATTTCCTTGTACAGAGCTACAATCGCGATCTTTTCCTGTTTCTGTATGCTATTCTTATCATTGTTTCAGCAATGACTTCTCTGAAGAAACATAGCGACAAGTCAGCGTTCTCGGGGAAATCGATACTTTACCTTAATCGACATCAAACAGAGGAGTGGAAAGGATGGATGCAGGCAAGAATTTTATAATATTATTACCGCGCCACTAAATTCATCTTTGTGAATTTGCATAAACTTCTTACATTTCAGTTCTTCATTCATAATTTCTTATTGCCTGCACCACCTGACAGTTTACACATCACTTTGTACTAGTATAAAAAAAATTGTATTGAAACTCCTTTTGTTTTACTTGGAATTCAACAGGTTCTCTTCTTAATGCATCATTACTTTGCTGCCACTGAGATCTACAACGCGATTCGTGTTTTTATTGCTGCATATGTCTGGATGACTGGTTTTGGCAATTTCTCCTACTATTATATTTGAAAGGATTTCAGTGTTGCACAATTTTCTCAGGTTAAATTATTTTATTTTATTTTACTTTTTGTCTGTTAATACACCTGTTTCTTGCTGTCCTAGATGATATTTGTTTTGTTTAGATATCAAAACATGATTTGGTAGCCGCATTTCTATATTTAAAGGATTGAATTTCCACATCCTTTTTGTGCGTCACTTTTACATGTAAGTTTTAAGGATGCAACTAATTTTATTTCCTTCTTTTTTGTTGCAGATGATGTGGAGGCTGAACTTTTTTGTTGCATTTTGTTGTATAGTTCTCAACAACGACTATACGCTCTATTATATCTGTCCTATGCACACTCTTTTTACTCTTATGGTGTATGGGGCACTTGCTATTGGAAGCAAATATAACGAGATAAGATCAGTGATGATTGTGAAGATTGCTGCATGCTTTCTTGTGGTTATCTTGGTCTGGGAGATCCCGGGAGTTTTTTATTTAATCTAGAGCCCTTTTACATTCCTATTAGGTGCATTTTCTCTTCCTTCTTGAACATGTTAATTTGCTATCATTTTAAACATAGACCAAACATAACTTGGATCAAAGGTGGTAAAATAGAGAGGGGGGGGGGGGGGGGGAACCGCTCAAAGTGGGTAATATTTTAAACAAGGTCGGATAGGGTTGACCTGAACAAATTTTTTCCAAAAGTCCCAAATTTTATTAAGTATTTAGTTTTTCAAATAACCAACTGGTAAGGTTCAAGCTGTGGGAAACAGCCTCATGTAATGACTGTAGGCTAAGGCTGCGTGCATTAGATCGCGAAGCGAACCGGCCCCTCCCCGGTCCTCGGCCCCCGACACAAATGCGGGAGCTAAGTCAAGCACCATGCACGCCCATTTAGTTTTTCAAATATGGTTGCAAGAAAGTTATTATTTCGTTAATAATCTAAGTTATAAGTTTTTTTAGTATATTAAAAAATAGATTGTGGGCGACCGTTAAGAGATAAGACATAACCTGAATCGCCCATTAATAAGCAGTCGAATTGAATTGCCACCTCTTAATTGATAAATGAAAAGACCATGAGTCCATGACTTGAATTCTAAAGTTTCTATATTTTAGATGTTAACTTATATAAGTTTCTGTCTGTTGGTATATAAATTCCCACTTGCAAGAGAATTTATTTATAAAGAGTAGGCCAAAATTCCAAAAATCAAAATTGATTGTGACTGAAGGAAACCCCCTCACGCTATTTACAATATAAAAAGCAACAATATATAAATCGAAAATCTATAAATTTTGGGGAAATGGATATCATATCAGAGCCCCAGGCATTTGTCAAATTTGGGGAAATGAAATTTGAAAAAGCTTACATTGGGGAAATGAAAATCTATTAAAGCAACAATATAACAAATTTGTGCCTGGCATTTGTCAAAACGTCTGACCTACCCCCGAGCTTAAGGTGGAGTGTTATTGGACCCGATAATTTCTCACGGTTTTAGAGTTGGCTTCTTTCCAGCCCGTTTGTCTTGCTCCCAGTTTTCCATAAATGAGCCTGCTAACATATGCACCATATGATATTATGTTGGTTTTCTGTACTTGAAAAAGCAGATATAACTTGTAAAAACAATTCCTGAAAGTAGTTTTATTCCCATTTGCAGGTTACACTGATCCCGCAAAACCAAATCTCCCTCGGTTGCATGAGTGGCATTTCAGATCTGGGCTAGATCGCTATATATGGATTGTTGGAATGATTTATGCATATCTTCACCCTAATGTAAGCTCTAAAAAGTTCTTTTTTTATCCATATTGCAGATACATAATATTACTGAAACCATACTATATTATATTATCTCAGGTTGAAAAGTGGATGGAAAAACTTGAGGAGGCTGATAGTAAGCGGAGACGCATTGTTAAGGCATCCATTGTTTCAGTATCTGTTCTGGTTAGTCTCAAAAGGGCTAAATTAAGAAAATATGCTAGGGTGGGACGGGTCAAACGGGTTTAGTGGGACGGGAACATGTCATACAACCTCCTAAACCATTAAAATCAAATATTCAGATTATTTTTGTGATACTATTGTTTTTGTAATCATGTTTAACATATTAATTAATCATAGGAATATTATAAATTGGACAGATAGTGTTTCTGTGTCAACCCAACCCGGCCTGGTTGGTTTTGACCCATACTAAAAAAGTACCCAACCTGCTCATCTTGCCATCTGAGATGTTTCTTTATTCAGTATTTTTGTAGGCTTACCTTATTTTTTTTTCAGGCTGGTTACATGTGGTATGAGTACATATACAAGTTGGATAAGGTTACATACAACAAATACCACCCCTACACATCATGGATACCTATAACGTGTGTAGTTACTTTTATTCTGCTTTTTACTTTCGTTACATTCAGTATATGTTGCAAATATTTTGGTATTTGGCATGCTTTGTTTTTTATAAATCAAAATACAAATGTTTCTTCTTTTGCTGTCAGTGTCTACATTTGCTTGAGGAATTTCACTCAACATATTCGAAATTACTCGTTAACTCTCTGTTAAGATCAAAACAGTCGGCTAGATTGATTGAAAGGAAAATACAGATAGTGCCCAATTTCGAGAATGGGTAGTCTCCGATTACAAGGTTTAGAACCCTAATTTTGATAATAAAACATCCACATCTAAAATAAAAGCAGATTTCCCTATTTCTAGCCCTAGAAAGCAGTTAAGAAACTAATTAAGAAACCGAATAAAACCCCCCCACTCCTCTGGAACTTCTGGCGCCAATTATTTTGGGCATTCTGGCGCCAATTTTGGA
This sequence comes from Smallanthus sonchifolius, assembly GCA_023525975.1. NCBI lineage: Eukaryota > Viridiplantae > Streptophyta > Magnoliopsida > Asterales > Asteraceae > Smallanthus > Smallanthus sonchifolius. The sequence goes on from CM042045.1 coordinate 36,797,665, forward strand.
CAGCTGGGCCAAGAACTGGCGACCCAGTCTGGTCAGCCCAGCCCAATTAAACTGGATCCGTATCAATACTTCCCACCCGGACAAACGACTTGTCCTCAAGTCGGGTAGAGGAAGACGGAGCTGCTGTTCCTGAGTTGTGCTCCTCAAAAGGTTCAATAGTGAGATGTCGAAAGGCTGCTGAATTTTGAGTTTCTGGTGTGATTCCTTGCAGCTTGTATTCTTGACCCTCAATAGCAAATGCCAAAGACATCCGTTTCCAGTTAGCTTGCACAGTATTGAGAGTGGCTAACCATTGGATACCTAAAACCACATCAGCTCCACCAAGCGAGAATGGATAGAAATCTTGGTTTATTTGTAGGTCAGCCATTTTCAAAGAGATATCCTTGCAGATCTGATTGCAACAGATGATGTCTCCGTTACCAATCCACACCCCAAAAGAGGTAATAGCTGTTGTTGAGATTTCGACTTTTTTAACCAGGGAGTCGGCCACAAAGTTGTGAGTAGACCCACTATCAATCAAGACCAAGACCTTGGCAGAGTTGATTGAACCTTGAACAATCATGGCTGGTGTAGGCGACGAACCCATGATGGCTTGTAGGCTAATCTCAGCCACATCTCCCTGTTGGTTTTCTTCTTCTTCCGCTGCCATAATGGCCTTTGTGACACTATTTCCAGCTTCCAACAGTTTGAATGAGCTAGTTTTACACCTGTGCCCCGGCCCATACTTTTCACCGCATCGGAAGCACTCTCCTTTAACAAATCTTGCCTGTTTCTCCTCCTCAGAAAGACGGAAGGATGGGTGTGGGGACTGTGTTACGATTGGAGTGATGGGAGATGTAGGAAGTTTGGTGGCTGCAGTGATTTGGGGACGGTTGTGGGCTGCCTTGGACTCAAATTCTAAGGCCAGACTCATAGCACTATACACGGTTCTAGGCTTGTGAATCCTGACATCAGCCTTCAATTCTTCTTTGAGGCCGTTCAAGAAAACTCCTAAAAGGCAATGATCTGGCCAATCAGAAACTCTGGATGATCTCTTGGCAAACTCTTGCCTATATCCCTGGACCGAACCTGTTTGTCTGATGCTACACAGGTGCTCGTCGGGGTTTTGAAACTCGGCTGGGCCAAAATTTTTGGTGAGAGCCTGAACTAGTTCTTCCCAGAAGGAGATGGGTTGATCAGCAGACAACCATGAGTAGAGATCCAGTGCGTCACCCTCTAGGTGCATAGAAGCTACATCCACCTTCTCCGTGTCAGGTATATTATAGTACCTAAAATACTTTTCAGCCTTTAGAATCCAGCCTCTCGGATCCCCCTCGCTGTACTTCGGGAATTCAATTTTGTTGTACTGACGATAGTGTTGACGAGGACGCCATGCATTTTCTTCCTCATCAAATCGGCTTCCGCATGACTTGAGGGCTGCTAGTTCCTCCAATGTATCAATTGTCTCCAATTTTTCAGCTATCGCCGCTAATTGTGCAGCAATCGGGTCTGATTGACCCACTCCGCTGTCGCTAGAATTGTTCCGAGTTTGCACTATGGTTTCCCGGCAATGGAACCAATGTTAAGATCAAAACAGTCGGCTAGATTGATTGAAAGGAAAATACAGATAGTGCCCAATTTCGAGAATGGGTAGTCTCCGATTACAAGGTTTAGAATCCTAATTTTGATAATAAAACATCCACATCTAAAATAAAAGCAGATTTCCCTATTTCTAGCCCTAGAAAGCAGTTAAGAAACTAATTAAGAAACCGAATAAAACCCCCCCACTCCTCTGGAACTTCTGGCGCCAATTATTTTGAGCATTCTGGCGCCAATTTTGGACAGCTGGGCCAAGAACTGACGACCCAGTCTGGTCAGCCCAGCCCAATTAACCTGGATCCGTATCACTCTCTTCGCGTAATCTTCCTTTAACTTCTGAGATTCAAAGTTTTTGGGTTAAGAAAATCCATTTCCTTATTTAACTATACTTTTTTTGGTTGTATGTAATAGGTGGCTTGGTAAGATCACTTTGGAGACATTTCTCAGTTCCATATCTGGCTAAGGTGAGTGCATCCTCTTTGGTTGAAATTTTATCTATATTTCTTTAATTAAATAATTACCAATTTTATTTTCAAAAATCTTGAAAGAAATTGCACCTGAAGCCAATTTAATTGCAATGTGCAGATCAGATATCCCGAATGCACATCCAAAGTGGCTTCTCTCGTTTATCCCAAATTACCCGATGCTAAATTTCATGCTTACAACTGCAATTTATGTCTTGGTGAGCAACATCTCCTTTCACTTTTTCTAATTAGTGACTTGCCAGAAAATTAGTAACTTTTTTTATTCGGTTTTCCCTTGCTTCTATGCACAGGTGTCATGTCGACTCTTTGAACTGACAAACACACTGAAAGCAGTTTTTATCCCCACGGAAAACGACCGACAGCTGCTTTATAATTTTCTTGCTGGTACACAATTGCATTCATTGTTGTTCAGATTCCACAATAATAACGGTAAGCCCTTCTTCCATGTCCCTTCAGAACAATTTTCTTGCTGAAATCAGTATGGATCTAATCTAGGGATGGTAATTCCTCACACAAACCAAAATATTAAGGTTTTGGGTTGTCCTGTCTAACTGTTGAATTGAATAAACAGGTTTTGTTTGGATTGACATAAATAACCCATCAATTAAATGAGTTGTGTTTGGGTTGTACTAAAATTAAACAAGTCGATCCATAATCCATTTAACTAGGGGTGTTCATAAACCGTTAAAACTACTGAACCACCCAAACCGAAGCAAGTCGGCTGGTCTGAGATTTACGGTTTGGTTTTGACTGTTTAATGGTCCAATCAATGGTTGGGAACTTGGAACAGGTTGTGTAAACATGAACCAACCGTTTAACCTTTTTATTTATTTATTTACTAGCTTAGAACCTGTGTATTACACAGAGTGAAAAATATCAATATATAAATTTTTTAAATCTTTATATATTTATCTTATAGGTGAAAAAATGTATTACATATACTAACAATAGAAAACAAAATCCAAAAATATGTAAAAATTATTATATAACTGAATTTAAAAAACACAAAATTCTATTCAATGTAATTTGACTTTCATTTACTATTTGATTGAAAAATAAGCTAGTTAATTACATTTCAAAGTTTCTTATAATATGAGATAATTTAAAATAAATGTGTTTTATTAGTATAATTAATAATAATAATTTGTTTAAAAATATATTATTACTGAAATATGGAAGTGTATTTATTACGAGAGAGAGGCAGAAAATTTTTTATAAGGATAAATATGGAGGCGACACGTGGCATTGAGAAACCTTTATTTATTATATAATATAGATATAGATATAGATATAGATTTTCATTGTTGGAATGTGCACTTTTGTGTATGTATTATATTCATGAACCATTTTTATCACTTTGAAAATTTTAACACAAACTAAAGATTTTGAAATAAAATTTAAAAGTTGATTCAAACAGCTAAAACCCGCATGTTTGTTTTGTCGTTTTTGAAACCGTAGTTAACGGTTTGACCCAGAATTTTCGTGAACTCCCCTAATTTTAACACTAGAAAAAAAATTAAGAAATATTTAATTTATAAGTTTAACCTGTTTTTACAACTAGATACTAGTCTATTAGTGTACTAGTTTAGATCCCGTGTCTACACACGGGGTGGAAAATAACATTACATGAATTTTTTAAATCTTTATGTATATATTTTATAGGTGTAAAAATATATTACATATATGCTAAGGATAGAAAACAAATTCAAAATATGTAAAAATTAATATATAATTGGGTTTCGAAAATACGTTAATTACTATTTAATATAATTTGACTTTCATTTACTATTTGATTGTAAATTAAAGTTACATAATTAAATTTAAAAGTTCTTATAATAAATGATAATTTAAAATAAATGTGTTTTATTAGTATAATTAGTATTTTTTCTTTAAATATATATTATTATTAAAAAAATAGAAGTGTGTTAAACAAGATAGAGAGAGAAGCGGGAAAAAATGGTGACAATGAATATGGAGACGACACGTGGCATGAAAAACATTTATTTATTATATAGTATAGATATAGATTTTTCTTATGCTTTTGCGTTTCCTAAGTCTTGATCTTTAAGTTGCACATTCTAATTGTACAGGCACAATGAAGTTGAAAGATTGTTGGAAGATTCTTCATGTTTAAAACACGAAATATACATAGATGGTACAACCAGGGGCGGACTTAGGTAGGGCGGAGGGGGTTCACTGGAACCCCCGAGTTTCGAAATTATAATACAGCGCTGTATAAAAAAACTGGGGTGAACCCCTAAATAAAATATAGGGTGAACCCCTATCTCCATCGACGACATAAAATGTGATCTGAAAAAGTTTTTGGCCGGCGATTCATGAACCATTTTTATCACTTTGAAAATTTTAACACAAACTAATGATTTTGAAATAAAATTTAAAAGTTGATTCAAACAGCTAAAACCTGCATGTTTGTTTTGTCGTTTTTGAAACCGTAGTTAACGGTTTGACCCAGAATTTTCGTGAACACCCCTAATTTTAACACTAGAAAAAAAATTAAAAAATATTTAATTTATAAGTTTAACCTGTTTTTACAACTAGATACTAGTCTATTAGTGTACTAGTTTAGATCCCGTGTCTACACACGGGGTGGAAAATAACATTATATGAATTTTTTAAATATTTATGTATATATTTTATAGGTGTAAAAATATATTACATATATGCTAAGGATAGAAAACAAATTCAAAATATGTAAAAATTAATATATAATTGGGTTTCGAAAATATGTTAATTACTATTTAATATAATTTGACTTTCATTTACTATTTGATTGTAAATAAAAGTTATATAATTAAATTTAAAAGTTCTTATAATAAATGATAATTTAAAATAAATGTGTTTTATTAGTATAATTAGTATTTTTTCTTTAAATATATATTATTATTAAAAAAATAGAAGTGTATTAAACAAGATAGAGAGAGAAGCGGGAAAAAATGGTGACAATGAATATGGAGACGACACGTGGCATGAAAAACATTTATTTATTATATAATATAGATATAGATTTTTCTTATGCTTTTGCGTTTCCCAAGTCTTGATCTTAAGTCTTGATCTTTAAGTTGCACATTCTAATTGTACAGGCACAATGAAGTTGAAAGATTGTTGGAAGATACTTCATGTTTAAAACACGAAATATACATAGATGGTACAACCAGGGCGGACTTAGGTAGGGCGGAGGGGGTTCACCGGAACCCCCCGAGTTTCGAAATTATAATACAACGCTGTATAAAAAAACTGGGGTGAACCCCTAAATAAAATATAGGGTGAACCTCTATCTCCATCAACGACATAAAATGTGATCTGAAAAAGTTTTTGGCCGGCGGCGATTGGTGAAGAAGATGTGCAGAGAAGAAAGTTGGAGAAGAAACGAATACATGTACACTGATGGAGAAGGGTATTTATTTTGTTTAAGAGTTAAAATAAGACGAGGCCAACTAGAATTTGCATTTACCTTTTTTACTATTGAATTTTTACTGCCACATCTACGTTAAAAAGAGGATAGGGCTACTATAGTATCTACAATCAAGACATCAAGTGTTGTCTTTTCATTGTATTAAAATATAATTTTTAGATTATTGTTTTATTTGATTATGTTTGAAAAAAGGAAGTATATTTTATTAATTTGATTTTAGAATTAATTACACAGATGGCCCCTGTGGTTTGGCTAAATTACGGTTTTAGCCCCTGGGATTGTTAAACTACAACTTTGACCCAATAGTTTGCACGAAAGTAACACCAATGGCCCCCAACCTGGATGTCCGTCTATTTTAAACGTTAACTCCCCTCACGTGAATCCCACGTGAGGGTAATTAGGTCTTTTCATATGCCCCTTTTAAATTGTATTTAAAATCCCCTATTAAACCCACGTGACTTGTTCTATTTCCTAAACCCAAACCTATGTTCATCTTCTTCTCCCTGACCAAGATTCATCTTCTTCTCCCTGACCTAGATTCATCTTCTTCTTATTTTGAGAAATCTTTACCTACGAAGCGTACATCTCCATGGCTTTATGCTACTGTGGAAGAAGGGCAATCATTCGCACCTCTTGGACTGATCAGAATCCTGGTCGACGGTTCTACTCTTGTCCCCTACCGGTAAGTTCATCGATTTCTTCTTGTTCCTTAAGAAATCTATGTTTTTTTTAGATTTTGGGTTTTTTATGCAGAATTCTAAGTGCCGATTTATCTGTTGGTTTGATCCACCAATGTGCCCACGTTCTGTTCAGATTATTCCCGGCCTCCTGAAGTCAAAAAACAAACTTGAGAGGGAGGTGAAGGTGTTGGAAGCTGAACTTCATAAGAAGAAAAGTCAAAATGTATTCATGTTCTTAGGGTTAGGCTTATTAATTGTGATCGTTGCTTTTCTTTTGTAAAGTATTTCAATCATGTAATGGGAATGCTTGATGTTTTGTAATTCATGATGTTTTGTAATATTTGTGTTCAAAATTTCAGACAAAAATCCAGCAGAACTGTTTATCTGCATACATATAAAATTGCAGACCAAATGCAGCCATACAACTAGGCTAAAATGGTATGCTTTTTTAAGACCTAGTGTTCCAAAAGCAGAACAAATGCAGACAAAAAACATACCATTCCAAAAGCATACCATTCCTGACCAAAATGCATACCAAAAGTAGACCAAAATGCACTTTTAACCTGTTGATGACACCATTACAAAATACACCAAACTGATGATACCATTACAAAACTAATATAGCAGAATTCAATAATATTACAGACCCAAACTGATAATACCATTGTCTAAACAAATCCAAACCATAACAAAAGACATTAACAAACAAATCCAAACCAAACATTGTCTAAAACATACCAAAAGACATAAACCATATTCATAGTACATAGCAAACATTAAGTGCATTTCCTAAACCAGATTCAATCAGTAGGCGGAGGATCTCCCTGTCCTTTGCAACTTCTTGCATTGTGGCCATAATTCTTGCACTTAGAACACGTCACAGATTTATAGCTTCTTGTCAGCTTGTTAGCTTGTTCCAAGTCATCCTGAATTTCAGCTTGATTTTTTCTCCTCTTCTTTTTTGGCCTGCCAATTGGGTTGTTATGCAATGGAGGGGTGAGAGTGGTTGGACTGTCAGACTTAGGCCACATGTTCTTCCCATTCAGTGGGGCAATCTTGTAAGAGTAAACTTTTTTGTCAACTTCAACCTCATCCACCTCATTATCTTTGTCAACTATGTAGTCACTATCATCACTATCCTCACTATGATCAACATTAGCTACATCAGGCATAGGAAAATCTCTGTCAAATTCAACATTATCAAAATCATATTCAAAAGCATTCAAGTTTACATCTACTTCCTTCTCAGTTTCATTCACAACAGTCTCTGTTTGCTGTTGGACAGCGTCTGTTTCCTTCCCAACAGCCTCCATTTCATTCACAACACCATCAGGTTCATTGTTAACAACCTCAGTTCCCTTGTCAACACCCTCAGTTTCATTCACAACAGTCTCTGTTTGCTGTTGGAAAACGTCTGTTTCCTTCCCAACGGCCTCCTTTTCATTCACAACACCATCAGGTTCATTGTTAACAACCTCAGTTCCCTTGTCAACACCCTCAGTTTCATTCAAAACAGTCTCTGTTTGCTGTTGGACAGCGTCTGTTTCCTTCCCAACAACCTCCTTTTCATTCACAACACCATCAGGTTCATTGTTAACAACCTCAGTTCCCTTGTCAACACCCTCAGTTTCATTCACAACATTCTTGTCAACCCCCCCATGCCATCCTAAAAACAACTTCTTTGCCCTAAAAGGTTTTGGCTTTCTAAAATTATGGCTTCCTACATCCTCCAGCTCCTCGATCACTACTTTTGAACTTTGTGGGGATGTGAAGTAAGTTTTCAATTTGGTTTCACCACGTTCAATATACACATCAATAAGCTTGTGATCCTTCACATACCTAGCCAAATGTAACACATCACTATCATTACCTAATGCCGCTAAACCAAAATCCAAGTCTGTGCCAGTGATCATAAAATGATAATACATTTCTATATTTTCCTCCCACAACCGTAACTCCCTCATCATCCAGTCTATTTCATGTATTGAAAACTCATCGATGTCACATAGATCAACATAACCTACCATAAGCATATCTCCTCCCAGGGAAGTTCCTAAACGATCCACTATGATGAATTCTTAAAGAAAACAAGTTTGGGGAACCCCCTGTCATTATAATGAAAAAAAATTCAAATTTAAAAGAGATTATAATGAAAAAAAAATCAAACCTTGTTTCAATTTTGTAAAAATATATTCAAATTTAAGTGAGATTGAATACGTACTGTAAGCTTCTTTCTCATTAATGTCAAGACCAGAACCTCTAATGCACCACACCATCTTTGATTATAGTGTCGTTGAACCTTTCACAACTTCCAGCCAAAGGGTTTCTTAGAGATTGCAGGTGAACGAGAGTGATGAGAGCGATGGAAGCGAAGAAGAAGAAGAATGAGGGATGGAATGGGAGGGAACTTGTTCTAGAAAAAGGGCATATGAAAAGACCTAATTACCCTCACGTGGGATTCACGTGAGGGGAGTTAACGTTTAAAATAGACGGACATCCAGGTTGGGGGCCATTGGTGTTACTTTCGTGCAAACTATTGGGTCAAAGTTGTAGTTTAGCAATCCCAGGGGCTAAAACCGTAATTTGGCCAAACCACAGGGGCCATCTGTGTAATTAATTCTTGATTTTATATATTTATTTGTTTTTAAATCACGTATACTATTTTGTGACTTTTAAGTTTGTTATAGTATTTTTTTAAATATTTTTAAGTTATTAAATTATTTATTATTTTATCCGGTTCTTGAATCCGGTCCGACTAGTGAACCTCTAAGCCGTCCGGTTCACTCTCCGATCCGGTTTTGAAAATTTGCTTTTACTACTTTAAGAGTTTAATTTTTAGTTATTTTCATATATGCTTATGTTTCAAGTTAGCTCATTTTTTTTTATCTCCGACCGGTCCGACAGTGAACCTCTGAACCTTACCCGACTCGAACCGTCGAACCGACCTGAAATTTTTTATGTCCGGCCCTATGAAATTGGAGCAACTAAAAACAGTGAACCCTCTGAAAAAAATTCCTGGATTCGCCGGTAGGTAAAACAATGATTCAACAATACATGGGTCATAAAGCCTAGTGTCTCCAACAATTTTGGAGGAAATCATCACAGTTGTTTTCCATTAGTGTGGGCATCCTTAATGTTGTCGGCGACAAGTCCGGTCGTCGTTAAGTCTTAGTTTAAGGTAATTCTTTTGTGATCTTTTCGGTTTGCATACTATAACCGGACGTGTAATTTGGATTCATATGAAAACAAAAAGTTAGCCATTTGTGTGAAGAATGCTGTTCATATTCAAAGTAAAGTCATAGGTTTTATTGGGTTTGGATCGCGTTGCTTTTGCATGGCGTGTTTAATACAGAACTAAAACCATGTATAACTAGAGAATCGCAAGAACTAAATAAATATGTTTACCACCGGATAGATATGATAGCAGATAGAAAGATAGTGGATTATAAGGGTATATAACTATTATGATATCGAGAATGATAGCTAGAAACAAGCGAGAATGATAAACGAGATAAAGAAATGAGAGAGAATGATTGGGGGTAAAATTGAACTAATTTGATTGATAACTTGAATACAGTTACAAATAATCTATTTATAGACAAAACAAGAAAAGCTACCAAAACTAAGTTCCCCTAAACTAACAAGCGAACTTAACATCCCCCCAAGTTGGAGGTGTATACAACCTCAACTTGGAAATGATATCTGAATACGGTTGACCAGCCAAACTCTTAGTGAATAAATCCGCAAGTTAATCAGAAGTACGTGTGTGAGAAAGCAGAATCAAACCAGCTTGAAGCTTCTCACGGACAAAATGACAATCCAACTCGATATGCTTAGTTTGCTCATGAAAAAATAAATTATTAGCAATATGAATAGTCGCCTGACTGTCACATTTGAGAGGAATGGGAGTAAGATTATCAAGCCCAAACTCCACAAACAACCGAGTTAACCAAGCAAGTTCCTGTGTGACACGACGAAGAGAACGATATTCAGCTTCAACAGAACTAAGAGAAACAGTAGCTTGCTTCTTGGATTTCCAAGAAATAGTACTACCCCGAAGAAAAATGAAATAGCCATTGACAGAACGCCGAGTATATTAGGGCAAGCCGTCTGACCAGAATCACAATAAGCAGACAAAGACATATCATGATCATTATTAAAGAACAACCATTGAGAACAAGTGCCTTTGACATACCGAAGAGTATGCAACGTAGCATCCTAATGTGGAACACGCAGATCACTCATAAACTGCCTAAGAAACTGAACTGCAAAAGCAACATCAGGCCTAGTAAGAGTGAGATAATTGAGTTTACCAACAAGTCGACGATAGGCCAAAGGATCATCAAGAACTTGACCTTCGTTTAGCTTGAGTTGTAAATGTAAAGGCAAAGGAAACGAAACATAAGAAACATTGTCTGTAGGAAGTTCATTAAGCAAATCCTTCGAAAACTTGTGTTGAGTTATGATAAGACCAGAGGGAGATTTGAGAACCTCAATGCCAAGAAAATAGTTAAGACTACCAAGATCCTTGATCTGGAAAGTGGAATGTAAGAAAGCCTTCAAATCAGATATCTCTTGTTCATTATTACCAGTAAGAAGAATGTCATTAACATAGACAGCCACATGAACAATAGAATCCCCCATCGGCTTAGAGAATAAGGAATAATCATTGGGAGAACGCATATAACCTTTGGTCTTTAGAGCATCAGAAAGCTTTCCATACCATTGTCTTGAATCTTACTTCAAACCATAAAGAGACTTCTTGAGTTTAAGAACATGATCAGGAAAAGATAAATGCATTCCAAGAGGAGGAAGCATATAAATGTCTTCATCAAGATCCCCATGTAAGAAAACATTATTGACATCCAATTGATATAAACCCCAATATCGTTTAGTGGCAACAACAATGACACTACGATGTTGATAAGTTCTTGTGACATGTTAATGGAAAACAATAAAGTAAATCATACCTGATAAGCTAACCGTAGAGAGGGAAGACGTCATGATCCGCTAGGAAGATCAGGTTCCCGTTTAGGGTGTACGATTAGGATGGCTAAGGTGAGTTCGTGAGAACTCACAGTTATGAGAGAGAGGGACGATATTGGTGTTAGTGGTAATTGATTCATTCATTAGTCAATTCCATCTAATTATCTCTCTTTATATATGTACACCTAAGGGGAAACCCATTAATGACCCATTAAGAGTAATTAGGCACATCAACTAATTACTAGCCACAGGTTAATAATAAAACATTTGATCATTTAATAATAAGATAAATGATTATAAGAGCCACATAATAAATCGTGTCTTACATTCTCCCACTTGGCTGAGTAATCATTTATTATGAGCATTAGTAAGTCTGCGCATATTTAATACTCATTTAAGTTTTAAACCAAAACTGTAGCAGAGAAATACAGTCATTGAATCAGTATGCAGCTCAAGACCCCATTAATCATACTACAATCCTAACTTAAAACTTAAGATCAAATTTACAAATAAGCCCTTTAACGTTGATTTGTATAGTTACTTGTCTATACGTCTTTAGGCATGCATGAACATATTTAGAGACAAACAAATTCAAATAAGTGAGAAAATTTTAATAATTAATCATTCATAGTACGATATGCAATTACGTATGGTCATTAGTAAAACCCGTCTTAATTATAAGCGCTTACATAAGACTTATGGGTGGTAGACCTTCAGTTATATGGATCCATTTGTATATCATGAATGTATTCGATACAAAGATTTAGTTTCCTCAACTTGTTCATAATTCATAAGTGAACAATAATTTCGTATCGAACATTAATGCAGCTCCGCTTGAACTGTTATTGTTCGAGAAGTAAGGGTAGTTGACTTATCACAATAAGTCTTCGATATGATATTTATGTGGAGTTACTAAATTATGAGTCCACTGATAAATTTTCCAACAACATTTAGTGACAATTATGTCATTTAAACTTAGGTTGTTGTTAACAGTTCCTTATGACTCCTCCACTAGATATGTCTGTCTACTGACATAAGGATAAACCCACAAATTGACATTTTGTTACCTTTGAATACAACAGAGTTAGAATAAGAGTAGTCAACTATTTTAAGTTCTCACTTCTTCTTTAGCTTATAGTCTCTCGTTCTTAAAGATATTGTAATATTTCATTAGATGCTTCACAATAATCTAGACTAGTCTAGTGTTCAACAATGTGAGCAATATCTAAACGAGTATAGACTTTAACCTTCATAAGGCTTCTATTTAATGAAGCATAAGGAAATAATTTTCATTTATCCTATTAGCCTCTAAAGGAGAAGAATTTTAAATGTTACACGTGTAAGGATCCGCTTAGTGTAAAGCTTATGGGACGAAACTAATGTCCTATTGGATCTATCTCAGTGTATTTTGATACTTATCACATAAGAAGTATCTCCGAGATCCATCATGTCAAAATATGAGTAATCAATGCTTTGACTCATGTAACATATACTTGTCAACAAAATGTCATCTATATAAGGACAAGTTTACATTAGTTGCTCCCACTCATCTTGAGGTAGGTGTACAAATTCACTTAATTGTTGATGAAGAGAGTTGTATTATGATTTCAATTAACCCATGCATGGATTTCATTGACTTATAAAATAAGTGTTCTTCACCTCCAGTTCAGAACTTTTAGGTTATTTTATGAACATGTAGGTCAATGTTAGGGAAAGTTGTTTTAATGTCCATCTAATGTAGCTTTAAGTTATTAAGCTACTACAACAGTAATGATCCTTAAAGAAACCTTTTGTAAAATATGTAAGAAGGTTCTTTGATAATTTATTACTTCTTAAGTATAACCTTTAGCAATCAATCGTGCGTTTCCATTCGGATTTAGTTTAGTTATGAACACCCTTTGGGTAATTCAACCAAATCCCAAATGTTATTCCAATTTATGGAGTCAAGCTTGCTAATAATAGCTTCATTCCATTTAGAAGATTGATTGATGCTAATGGCATAATTAGAAGAAGTATGATTAGTAAACTTTCCAGCATCCATTTCAAATTTAGTCAGGTAGGATACATAATCATCAAAGTTAGTAGGCCTTTTGGACCTAGATGACCTCCTGAGTTGATTATTGGGTTTATTAGGAGTTTCAAGTTTATAGATTAGCTCTTGGTTAGGTGCTTTCATTTCAGGTATATTAGGAGCAACACTAGTTTCTAAGTGTGCAGGAGTTGATGCAATATGGTGTACAAGAGGTGTATGCGGAGTTAAATTCGGAGTTAAATTTAACAAGTCTCTCCCCTGCCTCTCGTACTCCTGACAAGTCATGATAAGGACTTTTACTGCTCCCACTTAGCTTAGAAATTATAAGTAATTCAGCATGCTTACGGTCAACAGTGTATCAAACTTTCGAAGACCAATACATTCTAATAGAGAAACAACTTAATGATGTTTATGTTAGTTTCTCTTGTTGAGGATTACTATAATTTTAGTAAGAAATCTAGGTTTTCCCACATAGTAGCATCTATGAGACTTTGTTAGGAGTAGCTTTAGATTCTAAGGAGACAAGTGTGATGGAGCAGTGTTGTGTGCAAGAGATGTAATTTGTGGTAAGACCAATTTGTCACTCCCTCTCCTCTTGCAACTTTCACAAGCTATAATTAGGACACTTGGTGCTCCCACTGATCTTTGAGGTCATAAGAAACTACACATTACAAGTTTCAATGATGCGCGTGACGTGGGAAACTTTCATATATTTTAGACTTGATTTCCTTATCGTCCAAAATTTCATAAGAAATTTTAGAAACAAATTTAGAAGGAATTCTTTTAAGTATATATGAATTGATATCTTTAAAGCTTTGGGTCGTAGAAAACATATTAGATATAAGTAAATATTCTTCTAAATGATAAATGAATTATGTCCGAATATTCCATTTGGGATAACATTTGGTGGACCCTCAGTTATTCCCTTAGCCATTTGATATTTAGGGTGTTTAACACATGATTTAAAGTCACCGAGAATAAGACTTGGTAACAATTCATCCTGCATTGACCTGGTCATGATTTCTCTTAAACTTTGGTCTTAATGGATGAAGTGCATAGGGCTCATTTATCTTTTGTTAAATTTTGATTTTCATGATAACAAAAGTTGTGAAAGTTTATTGTATCAAATAGTTCTATGTCATAAATGTTTCTATCCAGATAATGATAACCAATAATACCAGAGTATACGTTAATGGTGACTTTGTTTTGGCCACGCAAACCTCATAACTGTCAAAGTGTAGCTTTATTATTGATACTAAATTCTGAGCATTCTTCAGAATATGTAAGGTATCATAAAGCCTAATACAAAGATCAAGTATTTCATGGTTCTATGTAGCCTTAACATTTAAATCCACCACTAACTTCTCATCTTAATTATTAGTTGAATTATGGTAAGGAAACATATAGAACTAGACTCATCTCATCTCATCATGTGTTGATTGGAATATTAATATTAGCGTACTTAAAAAATCATTAATTAATAACTACTTTATCTTAGCCAGCTAGTCCCTTGGCTTATGGATGGTCTCATTGCTTATGCCGAGTATAATGACATAGTTTTGTACTGAGAATTCTCCTTGGAGTACTTAGAGCTGGAAGTAGTACTTGTATTTTGTTTCCGGACCTTAGAACTATCCTCTTTTTAGGTTTAGTGGTAGTGAGGTGAATAACATCCGGTTTTCCAGTTTTAGGCGTTCCTTTTCCTGTACCTATGTTGCTATCAATACACTCATTTTCCTTTGGTACTTCTGAGTGTTATTTTTGATTTTTAAGGCAACTAATCGTACTAGTGGAAAACTTTTTATGTACGCACCAGAAAAAATCACTAATTTCCATGTATAGGCCCTTAGTTTATGGGTAATGTCAGTGTATATTATGATGTGTTCACAGATGCCACTTAACCTTTTATTTAGAATTAGAAAGTTTGCATGCGTCTTACGAATTATTTTGATTCTTTTATTTCCACAAATAATAGATTAGTCTTAGGAAAATCAGAATCTAGAATAGCTCCCTTGATAGCAATCATGAACATGAGTTCTTCATTACCATAAGAGACATTGTGTTTGACTTATCCTATTTCTTATGCTGTAGTTTTCTTATGTAGTACTTTTATCAAAAAGAGCAGCAGGAATGTCATGTCTTAAGAGATAATCAAGATTCAATAAGAGCAAATATTTAAGGAAACTCTTAATTAAGCAAAACTCATCTTAGAAACTAGAGTGAAAATAAGGTACAAATACCTAAAGAAGAACTTAGAGTGGTCTATGGGGTAATAATCTAAGACAGACAGAAATAATAAAATTAAATAAGGTTCTACTTAAGAACAGTTATTTTACGAAGATGTGATAAAAATCTATTATAACACCAAACTAATAGATTTAATTAGGTTCTACTTAAACAATGTAACACATCACATTTGGACAGAAGTGAAACATTTGTTTAGTATTAGGAACAATTTAATAGTGAGTATGTGCAGTAAGAATGTAACACATCACCTTTGGGCAGAAGTGAGACATTTGTTTAGAAGCACATAGTTAGGTTCGCGAAACACAAATGTAACACATCACCTTTAGGCAGAAGTAGGAACATTCATGTATTTCAGGCGAACTAGTGCTTAATTAGACTTAAATAACTTTACGAGCGTGACACATCACCTTTGGGCAGAAGTGAAACTTTAGGTGTTATTTAAGTTAATCATGTTTTCTCATTTAATATCATGATATGCACTATGTGGTAATGCTTAATTAAACTTGAATACATTTACACATGCATGGCATCACCTTTGGGCAGAAGTGAATCTTTAGGTGTTATTCAAGTAAGTTTTAAGGTTTTGAAAACATTTAAGTTTTATCAAAACAAAAGCATTTATTAATAGCAAACCTCCCTGTTTGAACAAATTTTAGGCACATATAAGGCTAGGTTCACGTCTCCAAGTAAGATTCTCGAGAACACTAAGGTTCACGGCTCAGGTGAGATTCACAGCTAAGGAAGGTTCATGGCTAAGGAAGGTTCATGGCTCGTGAGAGGGTTCACGACTCAAGTAAGGTACACAATTCAACGTAAAGTTCACAGCTCCACTAAGGTTCACGGCTACATTTATCATAAACCGTGAACTGTAACCCGTGAACTTAAACCGTAAACTTAAGCCATAAACTCAAAACCGTGAACTTTAGCCGGGAACTTAAATACCCGTGAAACATAATACCGTGAAGTCTAAAAAAAACCCGTGAACAATAAACCGTGAGAGTCTAAAAAAACGTGAAGGTTAACCTAATAAGGAAGTGCGAAAATTAAGGGATTTTGAATATATTATGATTTCAAAAAACTTTAAGGTGTTTTAGTATATCTCAAAGTATAGTAGTTCGAATATTAAAATAATAATAAAATTTCAAAATAAATTGGAGATTAAGTTTCACCTTTTTAGGAAAACGGAATCCAATCCGGTTTTAATAAAAAATAAGGGATTTTATTTTGGTTTCAAAATCTTTTATGTGTCTTAGTTTATCTCCAAATATATCAGTTCATTTTATTTAAAATAATATTTTTAATACGAAACTTGGAGATGAATCAACACGAATTTAGGAAACAGAATTAAATTCTAATCTATCCCAAAATTATGGGATTTTGATTTATCTGATTTCAGTTTTAAGGGTTTTAAGTATATCCAAGATTTTATTAAATTTCAAAAAATATTTAATTTATTTATGCAGATTTCGAAAAGAAAAACTTGGGGATAAAGTTACCCTAAATTAAGAAAACATATTATAATCCTGATTTTATTCCAAAATAAGGGAATTTTTCATCAATTTTTGGATGAATATATCAAGAACAATTTGAAGAACATAAGAAACTGTTCTTGATCATTATCAAATTTAAGCCTGTAATCGAAATCGCGAAACATTATTTTAACAGATTTCGAAAAACTTTACAGATCTCGATTTTAGGAGATAAAAAAACGTGATATATTAATAAAAAAGGGAAACCGTGAAACTGTTAAGCACGATTTTTCATACGGTTTTAACAAAAAATGTTCTCCGATTTTAATTCCAGTATGGGAAAGAAACAAGAACTGGTTAATCAACATCAACTCTGATACCACATGTTGATCAGTTTTTGTGACATGTTAATGGAAAACAATAAAGTAAATCATACCTGATAAGCTAACCGCAGAGAGGGAAGACGTCAAGATCCGCTAGGAAGATCGGGTTCCCGTTTAGGGTGTACGATTAGGATGGCTAAGGTGAGTTCGTGAGAAATTCACGGTTATGAGAGAGAGGGACGATATTGGTGTTAGTGCTAATTGATTCATCCATCAGTCAATTCCCTCTAATTATCTCTCTTTATATATGTACACCCAAGGGGAAACCCATTAATGACCCATTAAGAGTAATTAAGCCCATCAACTAATTACTACCCGTAGGTTAATAATAAATCATTTGATTATTTAATAATAAGATAAATGATTATAAGAGCCACGTAATAAAACGTGTCTTTCATACGAATAGTAGTCATTTTAACGACAGGAGAAAAAGTCTCATTATAATCAATACCGGCTTTCTAAGTATCACCACTGTGACAATTCTGATTTTTACTACTTGTACTCCTTCTAGACTTATCAATGAGAATCCGAATGAAATTTCATTCTACATTAAATCTTATTCATACATTGTTACAATACTAGTTCACATGTGAAACATTACGCTTATGCTTGATTACAAAGACTATACTTATTTGTGATCGATTCATGGATCACACGTAGACTTAATTGATCATTATGACACATTAAATACACATGAACCACCCCATACACCTTAACACATGTTTTTATAACTCATTCAAAGTGATTTGATACTTAAAGTACTAGTTAGTACTTTCGTGCGATCGTTTGCCTTTTAAACCGCTGTTAGCTGCGTACCGTCCACAATCGATAAATTCGTCTAAAATGACATTAAATTATGTTTTAAATGTTTAAAATATTCATTTTTTTATTTAAAACAAAGTTTGTTTGCAAAACTTTCCTTAAATAAATCCTGAAATTCGAAAAACGATAAAAAAGTTCGTTTTCTCGCCCACCGACTGCCAACTACCGTACGCGAATAATGTAACTTTAAATTAAATTTTTTTTATCTAAAAATATTCATTTTTTATGACAATCAACTTTCATGTTGAAAACATTTGCCAATTTCGCTTAGAAATGCTTAAAATCGCATTTTTCGAATGCTCGCAATTTTCGAATGCGCGCACCCAACCGGGCCAAGCTAGGACCCAAACCATTTCCTCTTGGACCTTGCCCAAGCAAGAAATCCAAGACTTTACATATTTACACCCCTTCAACCATTAGTGTAAATAGGAGGCTTAGGATCTTGTTTTCTTTGACAATTCTCCCTCAAACACTCCCAAACCTTTATAATTGGTGAAATCCCTGCCTCCCTTTTTGAATATTTCAAAAATACCTAGAGGATTCCAAGAGTTGAAGATCAAACAAGTAGGTAACCCTTTGAAGTTCAATACTATCTTTTAATTCATTCTTTCTTCATCCCCTCAATATTTTCCTATTTTCTATCAATGATCACTTGATCATGCGAAACCTCAGCCATAAAAACTCTCAAATGATCTTAACTAAACAAACAAATCAAGCTAACCTCACCAACTAACAAACAAAGGATCCCGTTTGCAATGGCGGCTATGCCGTCGCATTCTGTGAATCCTCACGTCAACTATTGCAAAAGTGGCTCTGGCGATGCTTTAATATGTTTCTGATAACTTAAAACTTGTTAATAATTATGTATTTTCACTTATATGAACTCACACGCTAACTTAAAATAGAATCCGCTTGCTCGTGTCGGCTATGCCAATTGCATCCTGTGATTCTCCAAAACGCTTATGTGAATATCATGGCTAGACCGGTGACACGGGATGTTTTGGCTAAGCTAATCTGACTATATTATGTATTATAATAATATAATAAAATTTTTCTAATTTTATTTTACGCGCTCGGTAACCTTAAAACCCTAAACGGTCCACATAAGTGCAACTGTTGACTTTGGACATAAACGGTGCTGACTTTAACTGAGCATAACTTTTAAATGAAGCTGAGCAAACCCAAATCCACGAAGTAGATCGTCGAGATAGCTTTCTAACCATGTAAAGTACGTTTTCTAGTTCAAAAGTACGACTCCGTAGTAGCCAAAACGGGACAAAAACCTTTTTCAGAACCTTTTGTCTTATTTGTCTGTTTTGGCTATGATCCTTGTCTCAAACAGAAAAACTTTCTTAACGAAACTTCTTCAGAACGACTTAAACTAGTCACCTACGAAATTTCATAATTTTTGGACATCGTTTGATATTTTTAACATACACGTTTCTGTTTAGCTACCTTGTTGTCCAAATCTGAAAATCAACTAAAACTCTATTTTTACAACTAATTCTTAACCTTATGACCCGAATCGCCTATCTAACACTCGTAACCATCAAACCTACCCTAAAACTAGTTTATTAATTTGTTTAGGTTCTGATCCGTGATTCACCTCGTCTATTTGTTCAAGTCTCTTATCTCGCCTAGCTTTCAAGGCGAGACTTATAGCCCCATTTTAATCAAATCATTTTGGGGGAAACATGTACGCGTTGGCACTCATTAAAGCACGTTTTTTCTCAAACAATTTTAAAACAAGTGAATCTTATATGTATGTGAATAGATGAAAACAACATGATAAACGTTAAACTTGCAAATCCTTATCTTGAAGTTTTCAAGCGAATGGTAGTACATATATGGGCCATAGGATGGAAACGGCACATACTTTATGGACAACTTTTGGTTGGACATCTTATTCGTTATTAGTGATGTTGGAGTACGTTTGTGTGACAGACACTTTGGATGTTGTCTTATGCTTTTGTACTTTACTTTCTGTACTTGTAATTGTATTTAGTATCTGTATGTATTGGTTTATCGAGTTGTAAATGTATATGTAGGTACTTGTACTTGTATTGTCTTTGTAAAGTGTTGTGCGCACTTAACAAGTGCGCAGGATATAGATCTTGCGTACTTAGCAAGTACGCATGAACAAATGTTGTGTACTTGCTAAGTACGCAGGAGTTAATTCCTGCGCACTTGATAAGTGCGCATGTAACATGTCTAAGTATATATAGCTGGTCTTGGCAGAAAATATGCACACACTCATTCTCTGTAACCGGCTGTGATTATCAATAAACAAAGTTTGAAGTATTCCGTGTTTGTTGTCGATTTACTTTGTCGTGTTGTTTATACTCCACTTAGTCACGGGCATTCCGCACCCGGTCCGACTAGCCACGCACGCTCGCACATAACGATCCGAGACACCCGGGGACCTACAAGTGGTATCAGAGCTTTGGCTCTTGATTTCGAGTGTTGTGAGTGTGGTAGGAGCATTTTTGATACAATCTACACCATTTTTACAAGCAAAAGTGACCTATTTTGGTGATTTTGTGATAAAACAGAGGTACCTCTTGAGCGCTGTTTTAGACTAAAAAATCAGTCAAAATCCGACATTTTTGTTGTTTGTTTGAGTGTTTTGATCACCAAGGGTTTGTTAGAAACAAGTTTCTAACCCTTTGGATTGATCAATTTGTTCAAAACTTCAAGTTTTGAAGATTTGAGCATCTTCCGGCGATCGAAAAAAGTTGGTGGAGCAGGTGGATAAAGTGAACGCGTACATACCATTTTTGGCAAAAAGTACACTGTTGCCGCGTACTTGTTAAGTACGCACGACCTGTTTGCTGCGTACTTAAAATCTGTTACGCAAGAAGGAACTCTTAAGTGCGCAAGACCATTCTCTAAGTGCGCAAGGCCATTCCTTAAGTGCGCAAGTTGTGCTGATTTTTCTGATTTTTGTCTAAGTGTTACACCATGGCAAACCTTCAGAACTTAAGTAGCCTGTTTAACTATGATAACGAGATTGGAACTCCTCAGAAACCACCAAAGCTGGTTAATGTAAATCATTATTCAAATTGGAAAGCACGCTTTGAGGAGTACATCTCATATACTGCTTCCTCACTGTGAGATACCTATTCTTGAGGGATATAAGCATCCAACTTATGTGTTTCTTAAAGAAACTGTTCCCAAACCTATTTCCAAGCTAGAAGAAGAAGAAAAGAATGCATATGACCGTGAAAAGAAGGCTCATGGTTCTATTACTATGGCACTGTATAGAGATCTTTTTTATAGCTTCAGAGTTATGATAATTCTAAAGACCTTTGGAAGGCCATTCAGAAGAGGTTTGAGGGGAACAGTGAAGTCAAGAAAAGCAAGAGAGAGCTTCTGAGGAAACAATATGAGTGTTTCAGGTACTTGGAGAATGAATCAACTGAAGAACTTATTTCTAGATTCTATCATCTCCAAACTAAGCTGAAGTCGTATGAGCTCAAGTACCCTGCTGATGAGTTGGTGGAAAAGTTTCTGGATGCCTTACCACCTAAGTTTGACATGTATACCATTTTGTTGAGAGAAAACTCAAAATTCTATGAGATGACTGTTGAGGAAGTGATAGGCAAGGTTCAGGCACATGATATGAACCTAAGAAAGAAGGAAAGTTCTGTATGACCTCAAATACAAGATCCCTCTATGTAGTTTGGGGTGAATTCTACTGAAAAATCGTCTGGTACTGGAATTGCCTTGTACCTCGAGAGTCCTCAAGAAGAGGAAAACTTGAATGGTGGTGGTAATCATACTGGTTTACTGCATCTGGATCTGGTCAACACCATCAATCCTTATCAAGAAATACTACATCTACCTCTTAAGCCAACCAAACTGCCATAGCCAAAATTGCTGAAGATCATGTGGCCTTGTTCTCGTCGTGTATGCTTGCCTACGAGAACTTCATTGGTGTGGGAAGCTAACGGATCCTGAGACCATTGAGGAAGACTTCATTCAGGTGGATCCAGATGACATGGAGGACATGGATATTCATTGGAATATGGCCATGATCTTAAGAAGAGCGAAGCGTTTCCTGAACTGAACTGGCAGGAAGTTCATTGGTGGGCATTCAAATGCCAAGGTTGGATTTGATAAATCCGAAGCTAAGTGCTACAAATGTCTAAACTTTGGACATTTCGCAAGGGAATGTCAGAAGGATAAAGCACCAGCTTTGGGTTTCACCAGACCGAGCTAGGGAAGCAGCTCAGGAAACCACCAAGGCTTCAACAATCAGAACAACCGCAATCAAAGTCAAGGTGGAACGTCCGGTGCTCTAGTGGTTTCGCAGGACATTAACTTTGATTAGGGTGTTCATCTGGATGATGCCATTCTTTCATAGACTTAGATGGGTCTCATGGCTGAGATTATTGAAATGATGGAAGTAGAAAAAAGAGAAGCCTATGTAGCTGACCAGAGAGAATCTACTCCTGCACTTGCCCTCATGGCTATTGGAGAGGCATCTAGCACGTCAACTGAGGTAGATTTTAATTCTTTTGCTGTTACTTTATGTTCAAAATGTTCAGTCTTGAAGGAAGAGAACTCTCACTTCAAGACAAATTCGAAACCCTTCGTATTGTAGCGTTAAGTACAAAGAAAATGAAAAATGCTTTAAAGAATCAATTGAAACTCTTAAGAAATAAAGACATGATTTTTTAATTAAAATCAGTGAACAACAGTTTCATTTGGACGTTGCATACAAAGGGTTGTAGAAAAAGAATGTGGAAATTGCCAGACTGCAAAATGAGATTCTGCAGTTAAGTGGCAAGATTGAGAAGTTGAAAAACTCTCATTTTGTGGTGGAACACTACGAATCTATAGTGAGACAAGTGAATGGTTTGGGTTTAGGTACCAATTCCATTCCTCCACCAGTAAGGGAGAAGTTTGTCAATGGGTTGATTGACATTGACTTGTCATGCCTTGGTGAATCCTCAAGTCAAGATGATTCATCAATCAAGGATGAGTTCTCATTTAAGGTTAGCTCGTCATCCGAGGATGAGTTCTTCTCGGATGAAGGCTCTGAGAACGCTAATCTTGAGGGTGTTGTCTCAGAAGAGTTGCTTGGTGAGCAAAAGGTTGTGAAAAACATTGTCACTGATCGTGATAATTGCATTTTAACCGAACCTGATCTGATTGAGTCAAATGATAAACTGAAAATGATGCTTTATGGTGGTTTCAAATCCATTAAGCAAATTAAGAAAGAAGCTTTTGCTAATCATTTAGGGAAGAATTTTCAAGAAAACATGGATAAACACTACACCCCAAAGAGTCAATTAAAATCAGGTCAAGCACAAGATGCTGGTAATGTTCACCAAACAACTCATGTTACTCATCAAGCTTAATCATCTGCATCCAAAAGCAGAGAACCTTACTGGAGGATTTACAAAGAAAAGAGGACTTGCTTCACTATGGTATGGTCGGTCACATTCTTGTGAACTGTCCTGATAAGAACCAAGGGAAACAGCCAGTTGTTCATCAACAAGCTGTTTCTCCTAGGACACCATCAGTGAAACAACCGCATAATCCCAAATCAAATGTGGCGAAACCACCAGTGAAACCTATGGTGAAGCCAAAGACACCATCTAAGGCTAAACCATCTGTTCCAAAAAGGGAGAAGCAACCTGCTAAACCCAGTGTATCTACCTCTGGTAGTACACAATCTGGTGAGAAATCTTTGATAAAACTGTCAAAGCCACAGTGAAAAAGAAGGAATAAGAGGTTAAGAAAACTTGAACAGCAGCTAGCTGGTAGTCAACAAGGTGAAGCTTCCACTAGTTCACCCAAGGCTGAGACTAGCAAGCCAGATGTTAAGAAGGCTAAAAAGAAAAGGTCCTGGACTAAGAAAACCAAAAGTTCTAAACCTTCTGATCCTATATCTTCTAAGGACTCATCCATTTTTGATGGTCATGATTGCGAGTTAATCGAGGTTGTTTATTTTGAGAAAGAGGGACGACCCAAGACCACTATGGCTTGGGTCTCCAAATCTAACTGATTTGCTTATGACTCGTGCAGGGACACCCGAATGGAACTATTTCTAACCGTTGGTATGTAGATAGTGGATGCTCCCGACACATGACATGCAACATGGCCTTGCTTCAAGATGTTAAACCATTCAGAGGTGGCTATGTGACCTTTGCAGGAGAAAAAAGCCGGCAATATCACTTGTCAAGGCGTGGTTACGAATGGATGTATTAGCTTCGACAACATCAACTATTGTGAGTAGCTGAAGCATAACCTGTTGAGTGTTTCTCAGATGTGCGACAAAGAGTACTCAGTTATGTTTGATAAGTCTGAATGCTTTATTCTCAAGCCTGGTTTTGAGGTTCTTGCGGAGTGGATTCTGATGAGAGTACCAAGAACAAACGACACCTATAAGATCGATATGAGCGTGGCGAAAACCACCTCATCAGTTGCTACTTGTTTGCTTACAAAAGCGACCGAGCTTGACTCAATCTTGTGGCATAGGAAACTCGAACATATTTCTTATCGAAAAATGAATCATCTTGTCCGAAACGGTTTGGTAACTGGGGTTCTTAAGCTGATATTTGCCATTACAGATGACTATGTGGTGTAAAAAGGGCAAACAGCACCAGAAATCTCACAAGGCCAAGCTCCAAAACTCCATTGATACCCCTTTGGAACTACACATGGATTTGTTTGGACCCATAAGTATCAGGAGTATTGGAGGTGAGTCATACTGTCTAGTTGTAACTGATGATTTCTCATGTTTTTCTTGGGTGCATTTCTTAGGTACTAAGGACGAAACTGCTGAAATTCTTCAATACCTGATCTTGAGCCTGGAATCTTTATGCAAGCTAAAGGTTACAAGAATAAGGTGTGCTAATGGAACGGAGTTCAAGAATAACATGATGGAGCTTTTCTGTCTCAAGAAGGGTATTCGTCACGAATTTAGTGCACCGTACGCACCTCAGCAGAATGGAGTTGCAGAAAGGAAGAACAGAACTTTGATCGAGACTGCAAGGACAATGCTGTCAGATGCCAAGCTTCCTGTAACTTTCTGGACAGAAGCAGTAAATACAGCTTGTCACGTCTTGAACAGAGTCTTGGTGGTTAAAAGGCACAACAAAACATGTTATAAGCTGATCAACAATCGACCTCCAAATCTTGACTACCTAGTCCCCTTTGGTAGTCCATGTTCCTCATTGTTACAGTACAAGGATCGAAAATCCAAATTTCATGCAAAAGCGATAGAAGGCATCTTCTTAGGATATGTTGCCAACTCACCCTGCAAGAGAGTGTACAATATAGGAACACGCTTAGTTGAAGAATGGTTCGAAGTGGATTGCAGTAAACACAATACTCCACCAGAACCTACCGGTCCAGCGTGGGGATTCGATTATGATGCTCTACTTAAGTCTTTTAACCTTCATGATCTATCTGCCGAAGATGATGCCCACTTGTACGAATTCTTTAATGGCGGTGATGACTCCAATTTCTCAACTAGTGCCATTGTACCGATTGTATCTCCTAATTCTAATGCTGCATCTGCATCTGGAACTCGTGCAAGTGATGACGATGAAGTGGTTCATGTTGATGGAAATGACGCTCCAGCTAATCCTAACACTCGTGTGGGAAATGAAGCTCCAGTTGATCCAATCAACATTGAATCTTCTTCATCTGGTTTACAAGATGTGGGGGAGTTAAGTACGAATCTTGATACAAATCTCCAGGAACTGCAAGTACCAGAGACGAGAGTGCATAAAAATCATCCAATTGACAACATTATTGGTGATCCTAATACCAGTGTTCAAACTCGTCATAGGACCGTTGCCGAGAACACAAGTTTATATGCTGAGATACTTGACACTGGTGTCATGGAAACATGTTTGCATGCTGCATTCGTATCCCAGTTGGAGCCGAAGAATGTGAAAGAGGCTCTCGCTGACAACTGTTGGATTGAGGCTATGCAAGATGAGTTGTCTCAATTCCAAAAGTTGCATGTGTGGGATTTGGTTAACCTGCCGAAGGGCATGCATTCAATTGGAACCAGTTGGGTGTTCAAATGCAAAACGGATGATAGACACGTTGTAGTGAAGAATAAAGCAAGGTAGGTTGTTCAAGGTTTTTATCAGCAAGAGGGACTGGATTACACTGAAGTATATGCCCCAGTTGCTAGACTTGAAGCCATTCGCCAGTTTTTGGCTTATGCCTCATTTGTCGGCTTCAAGGTCTATCAACTTGATGTGAAGAGTGCTTTCCTATACGGAAAAGTTCATGAAGAGGTCTATGTCACTCAACCACCCGGCTTTGAAGATCCGCGTAATATTGATAAAGGGTATAAACTGGATAAAGAACTTTATGGTCTTCATCAAGCACCTCGGGCATGGTATGAGACTCTTTCAAATCATTTATTGTCCAATGTTTTCGATCGTGAACAAATTGACTCGACCCTCTTCATACGGAAACAATAGGTGATATTCTACTGGTGCAAGTATATGTCGACGGCATTATCTTTGGGTCTACAAATTAAGAGATGTGTAGGGAATTCGAAAGGGTGATGAAGTCCAAGTTTGAAATGAGCAATATGGGTGAATTGTCATTTTTCTTGGGTTTGCAAGTCAGTCAAAGGGAGGATGGCATTATATAATCAAACTAAGTACGTACAGGACATTTTGTCAAAGTACAAACTGAATGATTGTAGTACTTACGGCACACCAATCCCAGTCAATCACGATTTGCATCCAGACAAAGATGGAAAAGATGTGGATTGTAAATTGTACCGTGGGATGATCGTATCTCTTATGTATCTCACAGCTTCAAGACCTGACATAGTGTTTGCCGTCTGCTTGTGCTCGAAGTTTCAGTCACAACCGAAGGAATCTCATATGATCACTATGAAGAGAATCTT
This sequence comes from Smallanthus sonchifolius, assembly GCA_023525975.1. Lineage (NCBI taxonomy): Eukaryota > Viridiplantae > Streptophyta > Magnoliopsida > Asterales > Asteraceae > Smallanthus > Smallanthus sonchifolius. The sequence continues at coordinate 36,824,673 of CM042045.1, forward strand.
CAGATACCTGAAAGGGAAACCCCGATTGGGTCTTTGGTACTCCAAGCAGCAGTCATTTGAATTCAAATCTTACACTGATTCTGACTATGTCGGTTGTAATCTCGATAGAAAATCAACCTCAGGTGGATGTCAATTCTTGGGAAACAGGCTGGTCTCCTGGCAGTGCAAGAAGCAGTCAACGGTTTCTGTCTCAACATGTGAAGCAGAGTACATTGCTGCCACAAGCTGTTGGTCTTAGATACTGTGGATCCAGCTGCAATTGAGAGACTATGGCTTAAACTACACTAGAACCCCCTTGTTCATTGACAGCAATGCCACCATGTCCACCACAAATAACCCGGTGAAAGATTTCAAAACTAAACACATTGAGATTCGTCACCACTTCATCCGTGATTGTGCTGAAGAGCACTTAATTGAACTTGTAAAAGTTCACACGGATGAAACTTTGCTGACCTTTTCACTAAGGCGTTTGATCGGACTCGTTTTGAACATCTTATCAACATGATAGGAATGTTCAATTCAGAGTGAAAACTTGTTTTTCAAATCAAAACATTTTCTTGAAAGTTAACTTTTATTTTCTTTTAAGTTTGTACAGTTTGTATTTCTTTCAAATTATTTCAGAAAACCCAAACAAAATAGAAAACCAAGAAAAAAATTCAAAGTCATTTGAAGAAAAGAGGAAATGATAGCACATGAGTAACAATATAAACGTCTTAGATTGCACATATGGGAAATGATTGCATCATGCTTGATTGATTGTTTGATTTGTTAATCTGAATATTTACAAGTACTTTGAATTGTTAGTAGGCTGTAATCGTCTTTGAATCACTAGTAGTGTGGAAACTATATAATAGTATTGCAACTGTGATTTGAACCCATGTTTGCTAGTCTGTGTGTGTAAAAGAATGCAAAAGATCACTATCAGATATAGGATGTAAGATTCAGCAAGTATTTTCTTATGAGACCAGTTTCGGGTTAGGTCGTTAGCACAATTACTGCGGTTCATCTCACTACCCATACTCACAAGTATGTAATGAGGGAGTGAACCAAGATATGTCTTGACATTAACCGTTAAGCATATATTCACCCTTAAATCATTCCTGATTCATTGAAATCAAATCCATATAAAAGTTGGATCTCCTTACCTAAATCCTCAGTCACCATATTCAATATCCTGAATCATCATACTGATATTCATAGAAGAAGTCCTATGAAACCAAGACATATGAATCACTCGATTCTGAATCTTATGATTCCTGATAATCCTTATGGATTATGTTTGATTTTTCTGTGCTAACTGATGTAACTTCATTATGGAAATTATGAAAACCTTTGGGAAAATCTTAGATGCTTTGAGATAGTGCAAATTTAAATTCATATAGCATAAATGTGGGGTACACGTTGTATACTTATAATGAATACATTAACACACAAGAACGTGGTACTAAGATGCTTATGGTTTCAAATCTTATAATATTGCCAACCTGAATTACTTGTTTATATTGCTTATTACGTATGCATAAGTAGTAATCCATGACATGATCTCATATTCTTTGATGTTTATATTGTATCATTTTTACTTTTAATAGTCTGATACGATCTTCTGCTCATGAATTTGACCAAAAAGAGCTTGTGTGTATATACTTGTATATCTTCACTCCGAAAAAGATCAAAAAGATTTTAAGTTTATGAACAGTTTAATGTTTCTGTACAGTTTATCAAAAAATAAGAAAAACCAAAAATATTTGTGTCTAACTTCCTTGAATTATTTTTGAAACCTCTAGATTAAACGTTCATATTCGGTTCGCTATTTGACTTGACAATTCTTCATAATTTGAGTTAAATTTTGAGTGCACAAGTGGTACTTCATACTTGTTAAGTGCGCAAGAGTAACACCTTGCATACTTAGTAAGTACGCAAGACTAATTCATGCGTACTTTGTTAGTACGCAGGAGTTACTTCCTGCACTTAATAAGTACACACGACACTTGTGAGTAGGGTTTTGATCATGAAATTTTAACCGATTTTGGATGTTCTTGATGCAATTTAAGACCTAAAACTAGTTATAAATCAGTAATCGAAGCTCAAGTATCACAAATTTGTTCTTAACATGGTTTGATTTTTGTTTTGACCTCTTGGTTGGGCCGTAGGTTCACGTCAGTCCCAACCTAGGTCAAAATGACAAAGTTTTAGTGAGATTTTATTGTTGGTTTTGGTCCCATTAGTTCTAAACATGTTTTCGACCATGTGGTGACCATAACCTACAATAAAATCACTCATTCAAGGATTCTGGAAATTTAAAAATGTTCTAAGTGTTGGGTTCCTGCGCACTTACCAAGTACGCAAGGAGTATGTCCTGCGTACTTGCTAAGTACGCACGAACAACCCCCTGCGTACTTGCCAAGTACACAGGAATGGCAACCTTGGAAAATTTCTAAGTCTGGAAATCTGATCTTTGTGAATGTGATATACCTAGTTATGTCTGTTCAATTCCAATGAGTCTATTTGTTCTTATAGTGTTCATTGTGTGTTCTTTCAGTGATGGCTCGTGCATTTACCAGTGAGTTCAATCTTCTTCCTCTCACGAATCCAGAATGGAAGGGTGCTGCACTTCAATATAGAGAGATTGTGGACTTTCTGAACCGTTCTAAGATCAGCCATGCCATATCTGCTGATCCAATCGTTTCAAGACCTTATTTGGAACAGTTCTGGGAGACAGCTGATCATGGCTGTACGGTAACCCCAAACATCATTAGGGCTATTGAAGCGGGTCATGATATTTCTATCTCTAAAGACACCAGTCAGAGAGTCCTACAGTTCAGAGATCTTGAAACCGACCCAGTTACTTATCCTGATTACTTTGTGGATGGGTGCTGGAGAAAGAGGATGGGATACGTCGGTGCTAGAGATTATGTCTGGTACAAGAAGATGTGGTTACTTGACCAGTGGAGGTACTTTGCCCATGTCATGATCTTGTGCATCTCTTCACGCAAAGCAGGAAAGGAGGCAATGGGTCATGGCCTCGCGACTTCAAAGGTTGGGTTGTCTCTCAACAAGGGCTACAACTTCTCCAAATACATCTATAAAGCTATAACCAATCAGATCAAGACGACGGAGAAGTTTAGATTCCTGTTGTACCCATGGTTCATTCAACTGCTGATTAATGATGCGTTGCCAAATCTTCCAGCAATTGGTGAAAGATTGCAAGTCAAGACAGTGGCAAAGAGAGTGTTCTCTTAATTCCTTACGCCAGGCAGTGTAGAACCTACCCTTGTGCACACTCCTCTCTTTGGCCACCTTATCAATGAAGCATATGTGGCCCCTCCAGATATTAGATGGTTTAGTGCTGAGTCTGAGCCTGAACTTAGTATACACTCAGAAGAACAGGTAGAGGAGGTAGAGGAACGAGATGAAGAATCTGAGAGATGATTCTGGTGATGGTGGTGATGAAGAAGACGAAGGAGGAGATGGTGCTGAGGAGTCAGATTCTGAAGCCACTGAATCTGATTCATCTGATTCTGATGATGCACCAGTTTAATCACACCCCAGGAAGTTGACAAAAGGTTTCCCTTCCCGAGTCATCTTCTAAGAGACAAAGACAAGAGAGTACAGGGAGCGAATATGAACCCAATTCTGATTCGGATGCTGAATTACAGAGACAGAGAAGAGAAAGAAGTGTAAAGCATCTGGGGGATAGGCCATTTGCGGCTATCCTTACAGAAGTTGAAGCTCGTGTGTCACGGCAGCCAATCACTGAGGCCATGAGCACAGCCTCAACCTCTACCTCAACCTCAACCCAGCTATACCAGAGGAGGGAGCAGCCAAGTGTTACTGCTGAAGTGGCTGTCACTACTAGCACATAGGAGGTTCTTGTGATAGTATCCCTCCCTCTCCACTCTGTCCAACAGGTGATGGTGTCGAGTCTAATTCAGACGGAGTCGATTACCATCACACCAACCACCTTTGAAACCACAACCATCCTAACCACTATCCCCACTACCACCCTTCAACCACTCAGTGAACCCTTCACATATGGTGATTTCACCATGGGTTCTATTTTGATGAAATCTTCACCTTTCCTCACCATACAGCCGAGGACTCTACATCTAGGGATCCTGATCCACGGGATGCAAGGATTGCTACTCTAGAGACTCAAGTTGCTGGTTTACTTGAGACGGTATGGGAATCAAGGGAGGAGTCTGACAAGCAACAAGGTCAGATTAATTCTTTGGTTGATGAAGTAGCGGCCTTGAAGAAGCAACGGGCTGCTGATGAGCTGTAGCGCAAGGAGCATGAAATGATGGTTAAGTTAAACTGTGATATGACCAAAACGCTTGCCGCTACGGGGAGAAAATTCAAGAGTTATTGAAGGAGATGGAGAAACCGACAAAGCATAGTAGTGATGAGGCTTGTCACCGAGTCGACCTGACTAAGTATGACAACACGGACAAGGATCCTGAAGCCGGTCCTAGTGGAAGTGAGCAACAAGCGTTAGCGATTGTTCCCATTTCTGATGTGCCTTTGGCTGAGGGGGAGTCCACTCAGCATGAAGGTGATGTGTCAGGTAGTGGAGGTAGTAATGGAAAGTCTGCGGCTGATATTCTTCACGGCGTATCTGATGAGGTCATTTTAATGATAGAGCCAGACTATTCCAAGGAAGCTCAGATCGATGCTCTCAGCAACTTAGAAGAAGGAGATATCAAGTCTGATGAAGAATGGGATGTTGATGATGAAGATGTTGTGGTGGAGTTTCCAAAGGAGACGGTGAAGGAGTTTACGAGCTTGAGGATGGAGAGATCTTTGAGGCTCGAGCCTTTGAAGCTACTACTAACACAGGTTCAGTCGAGCCTGAATTCGTTACCGAGGCTAGTTGTGCAGCAACCTCGACTGAAGCCTCTCCCACCGATCCCCAACCTGTTGATCCTGAGGCATGTAAGAGTAAATATCCTTGCGGATGGTTTACTAAGGATTAAGCTCCTGTCTGGAAAAAGACATCCATAATAGACAAACATGGAGCTACAGGTATGATCTTGTCTGTCAAGTTCGACGACGACAAGAAGTTGTTCGCCATCAAAAGAGCAGGTGGGGTTCAGTACTTAAAACCTACCAACGAGGCGTTCAAATCGTTGCCGAAGTACCATCTAGTGAACTTGGCAAACCGTGAGCTGATGGGTGACACAAGTCATGCAGTGGCGAAGGGTTTGTGGGGAACACTACAGAGAGAGGGGAGATCAGGAAGAGAGTCCGAGATAAGATTGTCAAACATCCCGTGACTAACCGAAGCCTAAAAAAGTTGGTTTACAAGACAGTGCTGTGTGAATCCAAGATACCCTTGAGAAAGTTATCTCAGGATATCCTTGGCAACATATGGTACTGGTACATGGACCCAAAGATGGGCGAGGCGGTGGTCATTGGAAGAGTGAGGTCCGCAAGTGGAAGCTTGGAATCGAAGGAACTGATCAGGGCCTTTGATGAAATCACTTTCATTAACTTCTCTGTGAAAGATCTGACGGCTCTCAATAAAAATATTGCATCAACACAGACGAGTGGACGAAGCTTCAAGCATCAAGATTCGACAAGCTAGTCAAGTTCTGTCTTGACTACAAGCTGAAGATGGGAAGCTACAGCTGCAGGAGGTTGAAGACCGAAGACAATCCAGAGTTGTTGTCAAGGGGGAGTTTGTTGGAGCACGTTTGTGTGACAGACACTCTGGATTATGTCTTATGCATTTGTACTTTACTTTTTGTACTTGTAATTGTATTTAGTATCTGTATGTTTTGGTTTATCGAGTTGTAAACGTATATGTAGGTACTTGTACTTGTATTGTCTTTGTAAAGTGTTGTGCCCACTTAACAAGTGCGTAGGATATAGATCCTGCTTTCTTAGCAAGTACGCATGAACAAATGCTGCGTACTTGCTAAGTATGCAGGAGTTAATTCCTACGCACTTGATAAGTGCGCAGGTAACAGGTCTAAATATATAGATGGTCTTTACAGAAAACATGCACTCACTCATTCTCTGTAACCGGCTGTGATTATCAATAGACGAAGTTTGAAGTATTTCGTGTTTGTTGTCGGTTTATTTTGTTGTGTTGTCTGATACTCCACCTAGTCACGGGCATTCCGCACCAGGTCAGACTAGCCACACACGTTCGCACGTAACGATCCGAGACACCCAGGGACCTACAAGTGCAACTTGCGAGTTGTACCACTTATTCATTATTCGTCATTTTAGGTTGGATTTCCTAATCATGTGTTTCTTTTAGTTTACGTACCATATGATGATCTTGAATTATGAATTGTTATCTTTGCCAAACATATGCTTTTATTAAACCTGTGAATTCTCACCAACTATTTTAGTTGACACTTGTTTTTCGTACATGTTTAAGGTGAGTAAGCTCGTGATAGGTCAAGTCAAGATGACATAGGAATTGCCAAGATATCAATTGAAGAATTTTATTTTTAGTTGCTTTGTCTTTTCAACACGTTATTTTTTGGTTTAATTTGAAACTTATGTAATTGGTTTTTTTTTAATATTATGAAATTTAAATAGTAAATGTATTTATTCCTTGTGTCTCTTATTCAATTTCGTTGCACTCCCGTGTTTCCACCGCTGACGGGGGTGTGACGGATTGGTATCAGAGCCTTGGTTATAGAGAATTAGGTTCCCTTAGCAATAACCTAGACTATAACCTAAGTGCCCCATTATTAGGAATTATGTGCTTACATGTAATTACTATGCTTTCACAGTATCTTGTCCACAACCCTCAAGTTACACACACTCATGAGGACTCGGATCCGTTGTCAGACATCGGAGAATCCAGGCCCGATCAAGAAGGCCACAAGAAGGAAGACCTCAAACTACTGTTGGATACAACTAACCCGCACTACCCATGACCCGAGGAAGAAGTCATTTATATTCCTAGAAATTTGGAGCCCAACAACAAGAAGGAAGAAGAAGCTTGCACGAAGCTGAATCCAACTCTTAGGCAAGCCCTAATCCATAATGTTCTCATCAAAATTAAAGGATCGGATAGTGATACTAGAGACACGTGTAATCTGGAAGGGTGAGCGCATGTACACTAGGGGTCTTGTCAAAGGAAAGTGAGACACGTTCGTTACGAGTCGCACTTACCTAGAGACTCTTGGAGTGAGTGCTCACTTATAGGCTAAAACACGTCTCACTAGTATTATTTATCTGAACCTTGAATTTTGACTAGTCAGTTTTGTCATTATTGTTTTCATTTTTAATTCAACATATATGTTTTAATATTTGTGTTTATTTATCTTGTAAGACATTGATATTAATGAATGAGTGATTTTATTTACATATATTGTCACTTCTATTATTATTTGAATGTCTAGTATAAACTCATGATTTCTCTTTCGTATAATGCCTCCTCCTCGTGATCCAGATAACACCGTGGCGAACACCGGTGACGCCTCCACCGAAACCACTGCCATAGCCACCCTTCTCACACAAGAACTTGCTGCCGTCTTACCAACTATTGTCACTCAAATCAACAACTCCATCGGAGGATCTAGTGGGAGTGTTTGTACCTTCAAGCACTTCAACTCATGTAACCCACACAAGTACCTTAGATCTGAAGGTAAATCAAGGCTATTGCAATGTTTTGAAAGCATGGAGAACACATTTGAGATGAGTGACTGCCCCGACGAACTTAAGGTAAAGTATGCTACAAGTGCCTTCCAAAAGAGGGCACTGACTTGGTGGAATGCTGAAAAGAAGATTCGGGGTAGGGAAGGAGCTCTTTCTATGACTTGGGATAAGCTTAAGGAAATTATGATTAAGGAGTTATGTCCTAGCAATGAGATGGAGAAGTTAGAGATTGAGCTGTGGGACCTTATCCAGGATAGTGGGGAGAGTGAAGCGTACACCACACGCTTTCATGAACTCTGCTTCCTAGTCCCGCATCTGGTTACACCCCTGACTCAAAAAAATGATCGTTACATTGGAGGCCTTCTGCCTCAAATTCGGTGTACCGCCGGGAAGTAGCCCCACAACACTTGAAGCTTCTTTTCATTTGTCTGCTTCCTTAACGGACGATCTGGTAAAGTCTGGGGTTCTATTCAGAAAAGGTGACAACAGAGTCAAGGAGGAAGTTGGGGAAAATTCTGAATATCGCCAGAAGAAGCAAAGGACTTCTAAAAGTTTTGCCATGGTTACCACAGGTGTTCCTGTTGCCCAAGTGGCTCCTACTGCTCTAGTGCCTACAAGAAAAATCTTATTCGAGGCCACACCCATTCTGTGCCAATTGCCTATACCATCATCCTACTACTATTCAATGTCGTTCATGCACTAAATATGGAAGGCTTGGTCATTTGGCTAACGCTTGTGGCGTAGCTGAAAAGGCTGCTACTGCCCAAAGTGCTACTCCTACCATCACCAATGGTAGGGCATGTTATGAATGCGGTGCTCCTGATCACTACAAAGACCAGTGTCTGAAGCTCAACAACAATCAAGGTGCTCGTGCTCGCACCTTTGTCATGGGAACAACTGAGACTCGTGAAGACCCTGCCACCTAAGACAACGCAAACCCTACTGGTTAAGTTTGGGGAGAAATCCCCTTAAATAGGGGAGATATGATAACTACGTTACTTAATTGATTTCTTAATTTGTTACCTTGATTCATCAAAACTTTAATTCTATGTTTGTTTGGATGACTCTATCTTGAGACATAGGTTAATTTCTTTTAGCAATGAACCATGTTTACTCATAAATTTGCACTATGTTTGGATGTATTATTATTCAAGATTCATTTTGTGGATTGCTATGTGAATGTCACTCTTCATACACTACTGCTAAATATGCATAAGATACCTATTTGATCATGATTCTTAAATCTTAAAACAACATGTTTTCAATTTATCGGTGCATAGTAGAAGGACATATCACAACGTGTAAGGTAAATTGGTGATTGCGGTCACGAACGTAATCATGAATTTACAGGTATTTTGGTGTGAAGTGAAATTCTACGATGTAGCTACAATTAACCAATTTTTGAACTCGAATCATGCCACTCAACGTTATCTGTGTTTGTGGTTGTCTTGATAGGCGCCAAAAGTGTGGTGGGTTAGCTGCGGTACACCCTATATATAAACACTGATGGTGCGTTGGAAGTGGGACTAGGTGTCGGATCAAGAACTAGCCATAGCCAACGTATATCATAACCTATTCTTTCCTAGTTATCACTCTCTCTACTAGTTGAATTTCGGGGACGAAATTCCCTTAATTAGGGGAGACTATGACAATTCTGATTTTTACTACTTGTACTCATTCTAGACTTATCAATGAGAATCCGAATGACATTTCATTCTACATTGTTGGGTATAGAATTGAGACTGATGCTCTCAATAGAAATTACAGTATCGAAACTAGTAGTTTTGGTTGAACATTTGTTCAATCGAAACTACCTAGTTTCGATGCCTGTTTTTCAGGCCTCTTTGGCGGTGGCTTGGAAAACAAGGCACATGAGGCCTCATATATGGAAGAATACCCATTATGAGTTTATGTGTCTGTAGAGGGAATCACCAAACCAGGGGGAGCTCACCCAGGGGTGAGACTAATTGTTAGTGTATGATGAGCGTTTATTTTCATTTCAATAAAAGAATCATACGTTTTATGCTTTCAATTATCTGTTCTTCTTCATTTTCATATATGTTTGTTCGTGTATGTGATTCCTGCACCCGTCTTTACCATTTGTGATTCGAGAGTGATACCGGATCCAGAGATTCCGCCTCTCGATCCGGACTGTTTGTGGATTTCAACTCAGATCTGTGTTCTACAGGTCTGTTTCGGGACCTACATATATTAAATCCTATTCATACATTGTTACAATACTAGTTCACATGTGAAACATTACGTTTATGCTTGATTACAAAGACTATACTTATCTGTGATCGATTCATGGATCACACGTAGACTTAATTGATCATTATGACACATTAAATACACATGAACCACCCCATACACCTCAACACATGTTTTTATAACTCATTCAAAGTGATTTGATACTTAAAGTACTAGTTAGTACTTTCGTGCAATCGATTGCCTTTTAAACCGCTGTTAGCTGCGTACCGTCCACAACCGACAAATTCGTCTAACATGACATTAATTTATGTTTTAAATGTTTAACATATTATTTTTTTTATTTAAAACAAAGTTTGTTTGCAAAACTTTTCTTAAATAAATCCAGAAATTCGAAACCCGATCAAAAAGTTCGTTTTCTCGCCCACCGACGGCCAACTACTCTATGCGAATAATGTAAATTTAACTTAAATGTTTTTTTATCTAAACATACTCATTTTGTTAAAACAATCAACTTTATGTTGAAAACATTTGCCAATTTCGCTTAGAAATGCTTAAAATCACAAATTTCTAATTCGCGCACTCAACAGGGCCAAGCCCATTTCCTCTTGGACCAAGCCTAAGCAAGAAATCACAAAAACCCTGCTATATTAGCCAAATTTCATAGCTTTGAGCCTCCCCTAAAACCCTAAAGTGTTTTCCAATACTTTCCATATTTACACCCCTTCAACCATTAATGTAAATTGGAGGCTTAGGATCTTGTTTTCTTTGATAATTCTCCCTCAAACACTCCCAAACCTTTATAATTGGTGAAATCCCTTCCTCCCCTTTTGAATATTTCAAAAATACCTAGAGTATTCCAAGAGTTGAAGATCAAACAAGTAAGTAACCCTCTGAAGTTCAATACCGTCTTTTAATTCATTCTTTCTTCATCCCTCAATCTTTTTCCTATTTTCTATCCATGATCACTTGATCATGTGAAACCTCAGCCCTAAAAACCCTCTAATGATCTTAACTAAACAAACAAATCAAGCTAACATCACCAACTAACAAACAAAGGATCCCGTTTGCAATGGCGGCTATGCCGTCGCATTATGTGAATCCTCAAGACAACTATTGCAAAATTGGCTCTGGCGATGCTTTAGTATGTTTCTGATAACTTAAAAATGTTAATAATTATTTATTTTCACTTATATGAACTCACACGCTAACTTAAAATAGAATCCGCTTGCTCGTGTCGGCTATGCCGATTGCATCCTGTGATTCTCCAAAACGCTTATGTGAATATCATAGCTAGACCGGTGGCACGGGACATTTTGGCTCACCTAATATGATTATATTATGTATTATAATAACATAATAACATTCTTCTAATTTTATTTTACGCGCTCGGTAACCTTATAATCCTAAACGGTCCACTTAAGTGCAACCGTCGACTTTAGACATAAACGGTGCTGACTTTAACTGAGTATAACTTGATCATAATTAAATGAAACTAAGAAAACCCAACTCCATGACGTAGATCATCGAGAGTTAAGGAGGAAGTGGCAAAAATTTCTGAGTATCTCCAGAAGAAGCAATGGACCTCTAAAAATTTTGCCATGGTTACCACAGCTGTTCCTGTTGCCCAAGTGGATCCTACTGCTCTAGTGCCTACAAGAAAATCTTATTCGGGGCCACACCCATTCTATGCCAAGTGCCTATACCATCATCATACTACTATTCAATGTCGTTCATGCACTAAATGTGGAAGGCTTGGTAATTTGGCTAACGCTTGTGGCGTAGCTGAAAAGGCTTCTACTGCCCAAAGTGCTACTCCTACCATCACCAATGGTAGGGCATGTTATGAATGCGGTGCTGCTGATCACTACAAAGACCAGTGTCCGAAGCTCAACAACAATCAAGGTGCTCGTGCTCGTACCTTTGTCATGGGAACAACTGAGACTCGTGAAGACCCTGCCACCTAAGACAACGCAAACCTTACTGGTTAAGTTTTGGGAGAAATCCCCTTAAATAGGGGAGACATGATAACTACGTTACTTAATTGATTTCTTAATTTGTTACTTTGGTTCATCAAAACTAGAATTCTATGTTTGTTTGGATGACTCTATCTTGAGACATAGGTTAATTTCTTTTAGCAATGAACCATGTTTACTCATAAATTTGCACTATGTTTGGATGTATTATTATTCAAGATTCATTTTGTGGATTGCTTTGTGAATGTCATGCTTCATACACTACTGCTAAATATGCATAAGATACCTATTTGATCATGATTCTTAAATGTCAAAACAACATGTTTTCACTGCCCTTCGACAATATCCGTAACCTCCGTCTACATTACTATCATCAATTTATTGGTGCATAGTAGAAGGACATATCACAACGTGTAAGGTAAATTGGTGATTGCGGTCGCGAATGTAATCGTGAATTTACAGTTATATTGGTGTGAAGTGAAATTCTACGATGTAGCTACCAATAACCAATTTCTGAACTCGAATCATGCCACTTAACGTTATCCGTGTTTGTGGTAGTCTTGATAGGCGCCAAAAGTGTGGTGGGTTAGCTGCGGTACACAATATATATAAACACTGATGGTGCGTTGGAAGTGGGACTAGGTGTTGGATGAAGGACTAGCCCTAGCCAACCTATATCATAACCTATCCTTTCCTAGTTATCACCCTCTCTACTAGTTGAATTTCGGGGACGAAATTCCCTTAATTAGGGGAGACTGTGACAATTCTGATTTTTACTACTTGTACTCGTTCTAGACTTATTGTAGAAATAAAGACTGATGGCTACAAAATTCTCTAAGTACAAATGCGGTGGACTTCACAGTTTTGCTGCTGACCAACAAGCTGTTGCGGATAAGCCTGTCTGCTGCGGACACTTGTTCTCCTGCTGATGAACAACTATGCTGCGGACAGCCTTATCTGCTGAAGACCAGAGTTACTGTGGATAGGCTTCTCAGCAGCATCAAACACTTGATGCTGCTGATAGGAAAATCATCAGCGGCTTTGAATAGTTGAGTCCTGCTTTAGATCATCAACTTTACTGCTGATAGCCATATCCGATGAAGATCAACCGTTGCTGCTGACCAACCTTGCAAAAGAAAAAACACCACTGACAACTTTCTGCTACAGCTCTGACACACCCCATGCAGAAGGAAAGTTACTGGTGCAGACAATAAAGGACAACAACGCTCTTCTCTAAGCATCCAAGCTATGATGCCTAAGAAGACGTTTGAGTAAAGTTAACTAGTATAGTTGTTATTGTTTTTACGTGTAGTATAGCTTCATATACAAGATCAATGGCTTGTGTTCGATCTGATCCTTAGAATCAAGGGTCTGTCTTGATTCTAAGTTACTATATAAGTAGTGTATCGAGTCATTGTACAAGTGTGCTTTTCAAGAGTTTTCTTTGTAAACTTGTAACCATTTGAAGCTTAATACAAATTGCATTTATCAATATTCTTCGTGTTTACTTGTTTCAATTACTTAGTTGTTATTGTTTTCGCCAATCTCAACTACAATAGAACCATCTTGTATTCACCGATCCTACAAGTGGTATCAGAGATTTGGCTCACAGATTAAACAAACTCACACTTGTTTAATCATTCTCTGGTTCTATTCAAAACTATCTCTTTGCTAAAGTCACCCATTATCACAAATCTAAAATGGCACAAAACAACGGGTTTGAAGATATTGGAAGCATCAACAGACCACCAAGACTGGTCTCTGGAGAAGACTACGATATGTGGACGAACAAGATGGAAAGCTTCTTTTGCTATCAAGAATATGGGATGTGGATATCCATTAAAGATGGACCATATATACCCATGGTGGCCTCCGCTGATTCCGGAGGTACACTGGTTCCCAAAGAATCCTCCAAATACTCAGATGAAGACATCAAGAAGATGGAGGTAGATTTCAAGGCTTTGGGAGCCATCCAAATGTGTCTGCCAAATGAAGTGTTTCACAACTTCAGAGGATACAAAAATGCTAAGGAGCTATGGGAAGCTCTTGAGAAAATGTTTGCTGGCTCAGAGGAAGTAAAAGAAAACAGAAGAGACATCCTGAAGCAAAAATATGAAAACTTCGTCTGGAAGGAAGGTGAGTCTCTAACTGTTTTATATAACCAATATACTTATCTTGTAGGTGAGCTGCAGTGCTCAAAAGTGAAGCTGGAGAATGAAGATATTCTAAAAAAGTTCATCAGGTCTCTACCCAGCTGCTGGACACTCTACACAGTGTCCATCAGAAGAATTAAGATTCTAAAGACCCTACAGATGACTGAGCTCTTCGGTATGCTAAAGACCTATGAATTAGAGATGATTCATGCCAAGGAAAGAAGCTCAAGCTACCAAACATCCTCAACATCCACCACCACCTCTTCTGCTCTCCACTCTGACCACTCAGGTCCTAGTTCAAGCAACTATTATCCTCCCATTGTCACACATCCTCAAACTCCAACCTCTCAAACAAACACCTCACCATTTCTTCTAGAAGCTCCTCCTCAAGCCTCAACCTCTGCTGCTTTTGTTTCTGAAAACTCAAGCAACATGTCCTTCATCAAGGAGGATCTGGAATGCTTCCATCCATATAATCTAGAAGAAATGGACATACATCACTCATATGCCATGCTCTCTCTAAGAGCAAAAAGGTTCTACTCTAGAACCGGAATTCCAAGCAACAACTCCAACACCAGAGTTGGCTTGGATAAAAGCAAATTAAAATGTTACAACTGTAACCAACTGGGTCATTTTGCTAGAGAGTGCAAGGCACCTAAGGCAAACCCAGCTGCTGCTTAGTCAAGACAAGCTCACCAAGCCCAGCCAAGACAACAACAGCAACAAGCTACTCCTCCAGCTCAAACTACAGCTTGTGTAGCTGTTGGAACTTCTGACTTTGACTGGAGCTTCCAGTATGAAGATCTGCCTGCCAACAAACAAGCTCTTATGGCAGACACAACTGAGATACCGCCTCAGGTATATGAACATCTCTGTTCCCAAACTTGTATTGATAAGGTGTTAGGCTACAGGAAGCATAATCAAAACCTTATAGATCAAAATGAAGAGTTTCATAAAATGAAATCTGAATTCAAAAAGGTCAAAAACAGTTATAAAGAAAAAATTATCTGCCTAAAGAAAGAGATTTCATTACTAAAACTTGAACAAAACAATCTTGAAACTCAGATTGATGATCTACGGGTTAAATTAAAAGCTACCAGAGCAGAGTTGGCAGAACAGAAAGTTCATGTTGAAAAATATGAATTTGCATCCAAAATGTTGCAAAGACTTTTAGATGCTCAAGTTCATGACAAGGTAAAAACTGATCTGGGGTACCATGCTGAACAGTACCAATCTGTTGCACCTCATGCTGACTACGTTGCCATCCATGAACCAAGCTTCAATATCTCAAATCTTGAAAAGGCCAACCGAAATCTTGATCCTTCAAGGGATGAACCGCTGGTGCAAGAATGCACTACCTCGTCAGAGTCTGAGTCAACTTGCTCAGACTCCATAGAAACCAATGAAGCTTCACCACCACCTGTCCCTTTCATCTCTTTAGTACAAGTACCAGTTGTCTCAGTTCCTATGCCTTACAACCAAATCAAAATTAGCTATCCTCCAGAAGGATGAAAGCTAAATGTGGAAAAAGGACAGTCTTCCAAACCTCAACCCACTGCCAGTCAACCAAGAGAGAAACTCCATATGTTCAAAAGACATTGGAAGAAGCCACCTTTGAGCACAACAAAGCCAATCCCTGGAACTTCAAAGACTTATTCAAAAAAAGGGATTATGTGTACTCTCAAAGGGACAAAGTGGCTAAATCATGCTTTGTGTGTGGAAGATACAACCATACTGCCAACACCTGTCTCTATTACCTTGAGCATCAAAGAAACTTAAAGCAACATGCCTTTGAGAAGACAAACAAGAACAAACAATTAAGAAGCTTTGAATCCAAAGCAACTCAGTTCAGAAACTCTCAATCCCCACCAAGAAAGCATTTTCCAAAACCCCAACAATCCTGCATCATCTGTGGTGAATCAGACCACTTTGCTGAACATTATAAGTTTAATCCTTTCAACCAGGTTCTCCATCAAATTCCTCTTCAACAAAATCATATCAAATGAAGAAGAGTAGGCATACTTCGGAGATTAAGCCATCAGCAGCAAGCAAAACTGCTGATGATCAAGTAAAACCCAAGCAACCAAAGGAAAAGCCTTTAGCAGCAACCAAGTTTGCTGTTGCCCAAGTTAAACCATCAGCAGCCAACAAAAATGCTGCTGATCAATTAAAGCCCAAGCGACCTAAAGACAAGTCTTCAGTAGCAACCAAGATTGCTGCTGCTCAAGTAAAACCATCAGCAGCAACAAAATCTGCTGCTGATAAGCCAAAGTTCTCAGTTGCAACATCTGCGGCTGACAAAGCAAATGGAGCTGGAAAACCACCAATTCAGCAATGGAAAGCCAAAATTTCTCCAAGAATCATCATTGGTTCCGTTGAATGCAAACATGTTGATGCTGATAATCCAAGAATGCATTTTTCCAAGGATGCAAGCTCTTGGATTCCTCCCACTAACTAGATCTATCTCATGTGTAGGAACAACCAGGTCACAAGAATAATACATGGGTGGTAGACAGTGGTTGTTCTCGGCACATGACAGGTCGATCATGTATCTCACTGCCTCAAGGCCAGATATCATGTTTGCAGTATGTCTCTGTGCAAGATTTCAAGCAGCTCCAAAGAATACACATCTTCAAGCTGAGAATTTTTAGATACCTAAAAGGAGCCCCAAGACTTGGGCTATGGTACTCTAAAAATGATAAGTTCAATATGTATGCATACACTGACAGTGATTATGGGGGATGCAACTTGGACAAAAAGTCCACATCAGGGGGATGCCAGTTTCTGGGAGGGAGACTGATTTCATGGCAGTGCAAGAAGCAAACATGTGTTTCAACTTCTACAGCAGAAGCAAAATACATTGCAGCTTCAAGTTGCTGTGCACAAGTCATCTGGATACAAAACCAAATGCTGGATTATGGGATGACTTTCATGGTAACTCCCATTCACATTGACAACATGAGTGCTATATCAATCACAAACAATCTGGTGCAGCACTCCAAGACAAAGCACATTGACATCATGTATCACTTCATAAGAGATCAAGCTGGGAACAAGAGAATTATTTTAACTAAAGTTCATACAAATGAGCAATATGCTGATTTGTTTACAAAACCTTTTGATGAAGCTAGATTTAGATATTAAGTTGAATCTATTGGTATGATGAACTTTGATTAAAATCTGTCTCTAAAATTTCGTTGCATAAATGTGTTTGTCTTTTGTTGTAAATAAAAGTTATAAGACATCAGCAATCTTTTTTTGCTGCTGACAGGTTTAATCATCAGCAGCAAAGAATTTGCCACTGACTACTGTAAGTTATCAGCATGAACAAGTTTCCTGCGGATAGCTTTAAGGCAGTCAGCAGCAACATCCTTGCTGCCGATCATTGCATCCATCAGCAGCAATTGAGTCTGCTGCCGACAGACTTAACTATCCGTAGCAACCAAGCTTGCAGCGGATAGGCTTAACCATCCGTAGCAACCAAGTTTGCTGCTGATGGGTAAAAATAAGTCAAAATTAACTTTTACCCGCTGTAAAAATGACTTTCAGTCTCTACCATGACTAATATAGTGTATTACAACTGTAACCGTAAAAAGTGAATAAGGTTGTACTGTACAAGTAATTTTACTTTTCCCTCCTCTGCCGTTATAACACAAATAAAATTTCTCCATAACCGCTTCACATTCAATTTCAACCTAACTCTCCCCATTTTTTCTCAAGCCTCCATAGCATTCAAAGCCTTCCATACTTAACCACCTTTCAAAAACCTTCCTCCTTCCCTCCAAAACCAACTAAATGGCAGAGGTAGACATAAACCATCCTAATGATAAGTTCTCTCCATATCACAACCTCACGGCATACTTAATCAAAGGAAAGAAGCCTGAGGGCTTTGATGACATGATCGACTTCCTCTATCGATCGAAGATTCACCATGCACTCATTGTAAACCCAACCATTTACATCCCTCACATGGAAGACTTCTGGAACACCGCCGTCTACTCTACCGAACAGGGGATACCCGAAATCCAAGTCAAGGTAGACGGCAAAGACATCACCATTACTGAAGCCACTCTCCGAAAACATCTCAAAGGAAGAATACATGAGGACCTTTGTATCCATAGGGTACACTGGAAATCAGAACGAGTATACAATAGAAAAGGCGCCGATGGGCCCTCCATGGAAGTTTCTATGCCACACTCTTCTACAGTGCGTATCCTAGAAGAGAAGTGGATGGAAACAAGTGAGCTCTGCACTTGCCTCTGCTGTTCACGGTATGGTCACTAACCAAGGCTTCAACTTTGCACATCTCATCTTTGAAGGTTTGCGATATAACCTTCAAGAAGGTGCAAAGCAAGCATTTTTTATGTACCCAACATTCTTGCAGGAGGTTTTCAATAATGAATTAAAATAACTTTCAAAACCTACAAGAATCTACCTTATGCTGGGGCATAAAAATAACATTTTTCAAAGCATGAGAACTGTTTCCAAAAAGTTCTCAGGGGTCAATGTTCCATTGTTATCTGCAATGATGAACATACAAAGTACCCAAGGTGACAGTTCAGCAATCCCAGTTGATACTGATCCCACACCCTCCACCTCAAATCCTGAACAACAATCTGCTTCCAATGTTCGAACCCCTGTGCATACTACTAAGGATGCACAGGCACGAAAATTACCTACACCTGCTTGGATGTTATCATCTCCCAACTGGAACAAAGGGCCCCAGTTGCGGCAAAGTATACTAGAAAAAGGAGCAAGAAGACTCCTTCTATTCTTGTCTCAAAGGCCTAATCCCATCCTAAAAGCCCTCATTCAGAATCCCAAAATTCTGATGAGAATATCAAAAGGGATAGCCACAACATTAGAGAGACTTCCTTGGAAGTTTCTCTATTAGGATTAGGATCACATCCCGGATCCATAGAACAACCTACTGAGCTATTCCATTATTTTTCTTTTCTGAACTTAAGTGTAGAGGCACCCTGTCAAGATGATATACCTTCTCCAACAACCACTATCTAGAAGGTATTGATTGACTTGGCTGCTAATGCACCTAACCCATGTTCATCACCCAAGAAGGTTCACTCTGGGAGTATTGATAGAGTGGATGTGGAAAGGGATGTCACTACTCCTGGTACATCACCTGACCAGGAGGATAGTGATAGCATCACTAAGACCCTAACCACGGCAACTCACAGTGAGGATGTTTCTTTTGAAACACTCTTCACTTAGAGGAATCCTAGGTGCCAAGAAAACCAGGGTGATGGGGATGCAGAGGCAAGGCCTAAGGCCCCATCTAGTTCCAAGGATTCCACAGCTGTAGATGAGGACAGACTGAAACTTCATAACTTGGAATTGACGGCCAGGGTGGCAATGCTAGAGGCCGAAGTGTCAAAACTAAGGCACCAAGTCTCGATGCATGAAGCCCATCAATGCCCTCCAGTGACTACCCCCTCCATTGTCTCAGTGGGCACTCAAACTGACCAGACTCTGTGCACTGATGCAACCAAAAAGGGGGAGATAGTTGTTGTGGAAGATGATGCTGACAGCCTAGACAAATGGATACAAGAGCAGACAACCTTTCAAAGTTCTCTATTCAAACTTGCTTTTGTTTAAATCCATGACTTGCCAGACTCATTAGATGAAGAGGAAGATATCACTAAGGATTGGAAGTTAGTTGTCCGAGCCATTGATGAGGTGTTGACAAATGAAAGTCACCATGAAGACACACCTCCATCTTTCAGCATGCTTCCTGAAGCCGCATCCATAATAAGTCAAACCGCTGCCCCCTAATTCACACTGACTTCAAATAAGCTAGAATTTAACTCCATGCTAGCTTGGGGGTATGATGGTTCAAATGAGAGATTCTGGATTGGAAGGGAGTTTGATGGAATCAGAGAGCTCAACTGGAATACTCTGAATCCACTTCAAGTTCTAGAACTGTACCTATCAAGCTGCATCAACACTTCCTCATATCTCTCAGCAGAACTTGCAATCAGCAGGTTCCAAGACTTAATGGAGGAAAATCTACCCTGGTTTGAAACAATATTAGAAGAAGCAAACAGGGTGGCCTATCCTAAAGATCGTGCAGAATCTTCATCGGCAGCAGAACAAAGACTGGCTTTAAGAAGACTTAACTTGATCAGGAGCAGTACTTTAACAGAAGAAGAACTTGTATGCTAGAGAAGATTTCTGTACAACATAGTGGTCAGGGAATTGAAAGTGCTAGGATGGTCAAGCACTGGGTCTTCTGACTTCACCTTCTTCCTAAGTAATAGATCATCTATTTCAATCAACATCAATGAGATCCTTCTCTTAAATTCAGACTTCCTTCACAAGGTCTTTGAGCTCAGAACACACATATGCAACGTGAATTCCTTAGAGATTCAAGCAATGATAAAAACCATCAAAGCTCATCTTGAAAAGGAAGGACGACTTGCAATGGATGACTCCGACTCAGACCTATCCTTTCTTTCCTCACCAACTGTCAGATTAAACACAGAAGAAGAATCCAAAAGAAGAGAAAAGGAAAAGGTGAAGAAAGAATGGAAAGCAGTGACAGGTTTTGAATGGGAAGAACATGAAGAAAGTGTTCTTCCCTTGTCCATTCCTCAAACTGCCAATGAAGCTGAAGCTGAGATCCCAACAACATCTCTTACATCTGTTGTTGTGGTCTATGAAGCTGAAGCAGAGGCATCTAGCAAAGATAAGGGGAAGGGACTTATGATCGAAGAAGATGAAGAAAGGTTATTGAAGGAGAAGAAGGAAAGGGAGAAAAGAAGAAGAGAAAGGGAGGAAGAGGATATGGCAGAATTAAGAAAAGTTTAAGAAATAAAAGCTGCCATTCTCCTCAGAGAACAACAGATCCAGCTATATGCTAAGTAGCTGGATGATCTGAAAGTCAAGATTCCTGCAGCTTCTCAAATACAAGAAGATGAAGCTCTAGCTCTTCAGCTGCAGGAACAATTAAATAAAGAAGAAGAAGAAAGAGAAAAGAAAAGAAAAGAAGAGGATAAGTTCAGAATAACTGACTCTGAACTAGCCAAAGAGATGAGAGAGGAGTGGATAGAAGCTCTTATTTATCAAGGTGAGGATGCATACTACCTTGAGAAATTATCAAATAAAGAAATCTACAGAGCTTTCATGGGTAAGCAAGGTCAATTGGTAAACAAGAAAAGGGCTGAAGAAGAAGAAAAATCCAGACAAAAATCCAAAAAGACCATTGCCTTTAACAAAAGGACCCATGAAGAAAGGAAAGTCATGATAGACTTCCTAAAGGCTAGAGGAGAGAATGGAAAGAGGCTGGGTCCAATGAGCTTCATGAACCTGTAAGCCCTGCACATTAAGGTTAAGAAACAAGAGGAAGAAAGACTGGGGAAGAAAGGCTCCAAGAAGAGGGTGACTAATCTAGAAGATGAAAGAAAACCAAGAAAACCAAAGAAACCCAAGCCTTCTCCCTCATCCACCACTTCCTCTATCCAACAACATTCCTCTCTCCATCCTAGACCTCCCTCCTCTCCACCCACAAAGTCCAAACTTTCCCACCCAGCTCCTACTCATCAACAGCCTCCCAAGAAGAAAACCAAACCTACAACCAAACCAGAAGACTCAAGAGAAATTGTCATCTGGTTCTACAGCACTCAAGACCAATGGTTTGAAGTCTTCAGGGGAAGGACAGAACTAGGAAGATCAATCTATACATGTGTTGATGAGGTAGTGCAGCTCCCAGATTCAGAACTATGAAGAATGATGGAGATGGGTGAAGCTCATGAGCCTGAGAATGAGGGTGGGAGACATCTATTGCTAGTGATCAAACATACTTCAATCCTAGCAAAGATGTGATTATTGATGCAAACCTATCCAATCCCACTCTCCATTCATCAGTTGGTCCTACAATGCTGAAAAAGATGAGTTCACATTGACAGATGTTAAAGGACAGAAGATGAGGTGTTCAAGCAAGGAAATCTTCAAAATTCCAAGCAAAGAGATCAAGACTCTATCTGAGCTTATCCCAGCAAGGACCGGAGAGGCTATGAGGTTGCAAGAATAGTCAGCCACATGCAAAAGCTTTAGCAAAAAAAGCAGTAAGAGAGTTTTGGTAGCATCAGTCTAGGGGGAGTTTGTAGAAATAAAGACTGATGGCTACAAAATTCTCTAAGTACAAACGCTGTGGACTTCACAATTTTGCTGCTGACCAACAAGCTGCTGCGGATAAGCCTGTCTGCTGCGGACACTTGTTCTCCTGCTGATGAACAACTATGCTGTGCACAGCCTTATCTGCTGAAGACTAGAGTTGCTGCAGATAGACTTCTCAGCAGCATCAAACACTTGATGCTGCTGATAGGCAAATCATCAGCAGCTTTGGATAGTTGAGTCATGCTGCGGATCATCAACTTTACTGTTGATAGCCATATCCGATGAAGATCAATCATTGCTGCTGACCAGCCTTGAAAAAGCAAAAACACCACTGACAACTTTCTGCTACAGCTCTGACACACCCCATGCAGAAGGAAAGTTACTGGTACAGACAATAAGGAACAACAACGCTCTTCTCCAAGCATCCAAGCAATGATTCCTAAGAAGGCGTTTGAGTAAAGTTAACTAGTATAGTTGTTATTGTCTTTACGTGTAGTATAGCTACATATACAAGATCAACGGCTTGTGTTCGATTTGATCCTTAGAATCAAGGGTCTGTCTAGATTCTAAGTTACTATATAAGTAGTGTATCGAGTCATTGTATAAGTGTGCTTTTCAGGAGTTTTCTTTGTAAACTTGTAACCATTTGAAGCTTAATACAAGTTGCATTTATCAGTATTCTTCGTGTTTACTTGTTTCAATTACTTAGTTGTTATTGTTTCCGCCAATCTCAACTAGAATAGAACCATCTTGTATTCACCGATCCTACACTTATGAATGAGAATCCGAATGACATTTCATTCTACATTGTTGGGTATAGAATTGAGACTGATGCTGGCAATAGAAATTATAGTATCAAAACTAGTAGTTTCGGTTGAACATTTGTTCAATCGAAACTACCTAGTTTCGTTGCCTGTTTTTCAGGCCTCTTTGGCAGTGGCTTGGAAAACAAGGCACATGAGGCCTCCTATATATAGAAGAATACCCATTATGAGTGTGTGTGTGTGTGTCTGTAGTAGGAATCACCACCACAGGGGGAGCTCACCCTGGGTGAGACTAATTGTTAGTGTATGATGAGCGTTTATTTTCATTTCAATCAAAGAATCATACGTTTTATGCTTTCAATTATCTGTTCTTCTTCATTTTTATATATGTTTGTTCGTGTATGTGATTCCCGCACCCGTCTCTACCATTTGTGATTCGAGAGTGATACCGGATCCAGAGATTCCACATCACGATATGGACTGTTTGTGGATTTCAACTCAGATCTGTGTTTTATAGGTCTGTTTCGGGACCTCCATATATTAATTTCTATTCATACATTGTTACAATACTAATTCACATGTGAAACATTACGTTTATGCTTGATTACAAAGACTATACTTATATGTGATCGATTCATGGATCACACGTAGACTTAATTGATCATTATGACACATTAAATACACATGAACCACCCCATATACCTCAACACATGTTTTTTATAACTCATTCAAAGTGATTTGATACTTAAAGTACTAGTTAGTACTTTCGTGCGATCGATTGCCTTTTAAACCGCTGTTAGCTGCGTACCGTCCACAACCAAAAAATTCGTCTAACATGACATTAATTTTTGTTTGCAAAACTTTCCTTAAATAAATCCTGAAATTCGAAACCCGATCAAAAAGTTCGTTTTCTCGCCCACCGACGGCCAACTACCCTATGCGAATAATGTAACTTTAACTTAAATGTTTTTTAGCTAAACATACTCATTTTGTTATGACAAGCAACTTTCATATTGAAAACATTTGCCAATTTTGCTTAGAAATGTTTAAAATCGTAAATTTCTAATTCGCGCACTCAACCGGGCCAAGCCCATTTCCTCTTGGACCTAGCCCAAGCAAGAAATCACAAAAAACCCAGCTCTATTAGCCAAATTTCACAGCTTTGAGCCTCCCCTAAAACCCTAAATTGTTTTCCAAGATTTTCCATATTTACACCCCTTCAACCATTAGTGTAAATA
This sequence comes from Smallanthus sonchifolius, assembly GCA_023525975.1. Taxonomy (NCBI): domain Eukaryota; kingdom Viridiplantae; phylum Streptophyta; class Magnoliopsida; order Asterales; family Asteraceae; genus Smallanthus; species Smallanthus sonchifolius. The sequence continues at coordinate 36,848,765 of CM042045.1, forward strand.
GGAGGCTTAGGATCTTGTTTTCTTTGATAATTCTCCCTCAAACACTCCCAAACCTTTATAATTGGTGAAATCCCTGCCTCCCCTTTTGATATTTCAAAAATACTAGAGGATTCCAAGAGTTGAAGATCAAACAAGTAAGTAACCCTCTGAAGTTTAATACCGTCTTTTAATTCATTCTTTCTTCATCCCCTCAATCTTTTCCTATTTTCTATCCATGATCACTTGATCACGTGAAACCTCAGCCCTAAAAATCCTCTAATGATATTAACTAAACAAACAAATCAAGCTAACATCACCAACTAACAAACAAAGGATCCCGTTTGCAATGGCGGCTATGCCGTCACATTCTGTGAATCCTCAAGACAACTATTGCAAAAGTGGCTCTGGCGATGCTTTAGTATATTTCTGATAACTTAAAAAATGTTAATAATTATGTATTTTCACTTATATAAACTCACACGCTAACTTAAAATAGAATCCGCTTGCTCGTGTCGGCTATGTCGATTGCATCCTGTGATTCTTCAAAACGCTTCTGTGAATATCATGGCTAGACCGGTGGCACGGGATGTTTTGGCTAACCTAATCTGATTATATTATGTATTATAATAACATAATAACATTCTTCTATTTTTATTTTACACACTCGGTAACCTTATAACCCTAAACGGTCCACTTAAGTGTAACCGTCGACTTTGGACATAAACAATGCTGACTTTAACTGAGTATAACTTGATCATAATTAAATGAAACTAAGAAAACCCAACTCCACGACGTAGATCATCGAGATAGCTTTCTAACCATGTAAAGTACGTTTTCTAATTCAAATGTATGACTCCGTAGTAGCTAAAACGGGACAGAAACCTTTTTCAGAACCTTCTGTCTTGTTTGACTGTTTTGGCTATGATCCGAGTCTCAAACAAAAAAACTTTCTAAACGAAACTTTTTCGGAATGACTTAAACTAGTCACCTACAATATTTCATAATTTTTGGACATCTTTTGATATTTTTAAAATGCACGTTTCTGTTTATCTACCTTGCTGTCCAAATATGAAAATAAATTAAAACTCTAATTTTACAACTAATTCTTAACCGTATGACCCGAATCGCCTATCTAACACTCGCAACCATCAAACCTACCCTAAAACTAGTTTATTAATTTGTTTATGTTCTGATCCATGATTCACCTCGTCTATTTGTTCAAGTCTCTTATTGTAAGTACCAGCGGGTCTACTAATCGATCTCTGCTGTAAAACACATAATACGTACACGAAGTGCGGAATATTTGCGTATATGTATGTCTCGAATATTAACGAATACAATACAATCACACAAGACACGATATTATAAAAAGCTTCTTGTATTATCACTCAAATAGTAAACATAGAGTAGTTACAAATGCAGAAGATACAAATGAGAACATCTCTTGAACTATTTATAGACATCACACACTGAACTAGGCGAACTTAATAAGTTCGCTCCCTTTAGTTCAGGTGAACTTGTTAAGTTCGCCTCAACTATACCAGACGAACTTATTAAGTTCGCCTGTGCAAACTTAACTATTACAAATACAAAACATGCAAAACATTATACATAAAGACTAATCTATTACAAGGCTTGTTGTCACAGATCATGCTCCAACACTTATCTCTCCTAGCTTTCAAGGTGAGACTTTATAGCCCAATTTATTCAAATCATTTTGGGGGGAAACATGTATGCGTTGGCACGCATTAAAACATGTTTTTTTTAAACAATTCTAAAACAAGTGAATCTTATATGTATGTGAATAAATGAACATAACATGATAAACGTTAAAATTGAAAATCCTTAACTTGAAGTTTTCAAGCCAACGGTAGTACATATATGCGCCATAGGATGGAAACCGCACATACTTTATGGACAACTTTTGGTTAGACATCTTATTCGTTATTAATGTAACTTGCGAGTTGTACCACTTATTCGTTATTCATCATTTTAGGTTGGATTTGCTAATCATGTGATTGTTTTAGTTTACGTACCATATGATGATCTTGAATTATGAATTGTTATCTTTGCCAAACCTGTGAATTCTCACCAACTATTTTAGTTGACACTTGTTTCTCGTATTTGTTTCAGGTGAGTAAGCTTGTGATAGGTCAAGTCAATATCACATAGGAATTGCCAAGATATCAATTGAAGAATTTTATTTTTAGTTGCTTTATCTTTTGAACACGTTATTTTTTGGTTTAATTTGAAACTTATTGTAGAACCAAAGACTGATTGCTACAAAATTGTTCCAAGTACAACTGCTGCGGACAACACAAGATTGCTGCTGACCAAAACAGCTGCTGATACTTTGTCTGCTGCTGAAGACCAAAGTAGCTACGGATAGGCTTATCAGCAGCATTCAACACATGTTGCTGCTGATAGGCATATCCTCAGCAGCTGCGGATAGATCAATCTTGCTGCTGGTCCTCATCTCTGCTGCTGATAGCTTTATTCTCTGAAGACCAAACGTTGCAGCTGACTATCCATGCGAAGCGCCTCTGACACCTTTCTGCAAAAGCAACTGTCACACTCCAAGCAGAAGGAACCTTACTGGTGCAACCAATAAAGGACAATGACGCTCTTCTCCAAGCATGCAAACAATGATGCCAAAGAAGACGTTTCAGTAAAGTTAACTAGATTAGCCTTTGCGTGTAATTTATATTAATAAACAAGATCAACGGCTTGTGTTAGATCTGATCCTTAGAATCAAGGGTCTGTCTTGATTCTAAGTTACTATATATATCTTGTAAACACTTCAAACAAAGTGTGCCTTCATAGTGCTTCTTGATAGTGTTTTACTTGTAATCTTGTAATCTCAGAAGTCTAATACAACAGTGCATTTATCAGTATTCTAGCTGTTTACTTGTTTACTTTGTTGGTTGCTATTGTTTCCGCCAATATCAACTAGAATAGAATCACCTTGTAATCTTACGATCCTACAAGTGGTATCAGAGCTTTGGCTCAAGATTAAACAAACTAACATTTGTTTAATCACTTTCTGATTCTATTCAAAACTCTATTCTTGATCAAGTCACACAAAACAAAATGGCACAAAGTCATGGATCTGAAGACATCGGTAGTATCAACCGACCACCGAGGTTGGTGTCTGGGGAGGACTATGATATGTGGAAGAACTGTATGGAAAGCTTCTTCTGCTACCATGAATACGGAATGTGGAAATCCATAAGGGATGGACCTTATGTTCCCATGGTGGCCTCTGCTAACTCCGGAGGACCACTAGTTCCGAAGGAACCCTCCAAGTATTCTGAAGAAGACATCAAGAAAATGGAGGTGGACTTCAAGGCATTAGGAGCTATCCAAATGTGCCTTCCAAATGAAGTTTTTCACAACTTCAAGGCTCACAAAACTACAAAGGAGTTATGGGGAGCCTTGGAAAAGATGTTTGCTGGATCTGAGGAGGTCAAGGAGAACAGACGTGACATTCTCAAGCAACAGTATGAAAACTTCGTCTGGAAGGAATGTGAGTCACTAACAGTTTTATATAACAGGTACACGTACCTGGTTGGAGAACTGCAGTGCTCCAAGGTAAAGCTGGAGAATGAAGACATTCTCAAGAAGTTCATAAGATCTCTTCCTAGTTGTTGGACATTATATACAGTGTCCATCAGAAGAACAGAGAATCTGAAGACTCTTCAGATGACTGAGCTCTTTGGCATGCTCAAAACCTATGAATTAGAAATGATTCAAGCTAAAGAAAGGAGCTCCAGTTATCAATCAGCTACCACCTCCTCCACCACCACCTCAGCGCTTCACTCTGATCATTCCGGTCCTAGTGCAAGCAACTACTATCCTCCCATTGTTACTCATCCTCAAACACCAATTGCTTCACAATCCAACTCATCACCATTTCTTCTTGAGGCACCTCCTCAATAGCCAACCTCTACTGCTTTTGTCTCTGACAACTCAAGCAGCATGCACTTCATAAAGGAGGATCTGGAATGCTTTCATCCAGATGATCTTGAAGAAATGGATATTCAGCACTCATATGCCATGCTCTCCCTCAGAGCAAAAAGGTTTTATTCTAGAACCGGGAGATCAGTTCCAAGCAACAACTCAAACACCAGAGTTGGGCTTGATAAAAGCAAGATCCGATGTTACAACTGTAACCAAATGGGTCACTTTGCTAGGGAGTGCAAGGCACCTAAAGCCAATCAGGGTTCCAGCCATCAAAGAAAAGGTTACCAAGGTCAGCCCAGGCAGCAGCAAGGAACTCCTCCAGCACAAACTGCAGCCTGTGCAAATGTTGGAACTACAGAATTTGACTGGAGTTTTCAATATGAAGATGTTCCTGCCTCCAACCAAGCACTTATGGCAGACAATGCAGAGATACCACCTCAGGTATTTGAACATCTTTGCTCTCAAGCTTGCATTGACAAAGTTTTAGGTTATAGAAAGCATAACCAAAATCTAATAGATCAAAATGAAGAGTTTCACCCAATGAAATCTGAATTCAAAAAAGTCGAAGACAGTTACAAAGAAAAGATTAACTGCCTTAAGAAAGAGATTTCTTCATTAAAACATGAACAAACCAATCTTGAAACTCAGATTGATGATCTATTAGTAAAACTTAAAGCTACCAGAGCTGAACTGGCTGAACAGAAAGTTCATGTTGAAAAATATGAATTTTCATCTAAAAAGTTACAAAGATTGTTAGATATTCAAGTCCATGAAAAGGTAAAAACTGGACTTGGATATCATAATGACCAGTACAAGACAGTTCCTCCTCCTACTGACTATGTTGCCAGTCACGAACCAAGCTTCAATACTGCAAATCTTGACACGGTAAACCGAAACCTTGATCCTTCAATGGATGCATGTTTTGTGGAAGACTGCTCCACCTCTTCAGAACCTGAGTCAACCTGCTCAGACCACTGTGAAACTAGTGCAGTCCCATCTGCTCCTATCTCTGAAGCTGTTCTGAACAAAACTGAATGTCCTGTTGTTACTCCAACTATTACAGCTCCCATCCCATTCAAACAAATCAAGATTAGATATCCTCAAAATGGAAGAAAGCTAAACATTGAAAAGGGAAAGACATCAGGTTTCACCAACCCCAAGTCTCAGTCAAAGCCAAAGGTGTTTGATATTTTTCATGCACCTGGAGAAAAAGGTCCATATGTTCAAAAGACACTAGAAGAAGCCACTTTTGAACATAACAAAGCTCATCCCTGGAACTTCAAAGATTTGTTTCAAAGTAAGAACTATGTGGACTATCACAGGGACAAGATAGCACTATCCTGCTTTGTGTGTGGCAAATACAATCACACTGCCAGCACCTGCTTTCACTACCGTGAACACCAAAGAAACTCAAAGCAGCATGCCTTTGAGAAAACAAACAAAAACAAACAGGTGAGAAGCTATGATGCAAAGGCAACAAAGTTCAGAGAATCTCTATCCCCTCAAAGAGTGAAGATGCAGAAACCTCAACAAACTTGCATCATATGTGGGGAATCAAACCACTTTGATGCAACATGCAAGTTCAACCCTTTTAACCAGATTGCAAATCGTTCATCTGTGCTCAACCCATCAGCAGCAAACAAAATCGCTGCTGATAGAGTAAAGTCCAGGAAACCAAAGGCAAAGCCTTCAGCAGCAAAAGTCTCTGCTGCTGACAAAGCAAAATCAAAAACAAAGGCATCAGCAGCAAAAGTATCTGCTGCTGACAAAGCAAAATCTGCTGCTGATAAGGCAAAGCTATCAGCAGCAAAAGTGTCCACTGCTGATAAGGCAAGATCCCAGGCAAAGCCTTCAACAGCAACAAAAACTCCAGCAAAGCCTTCAGCAGCAAAATCGGCTGCGGATAAGCCAAAATTGTCAGCAACAACATCTTCTGCCGACAATGTAAAGAAAGCTAGAAAACCACCAACACAGCAATGGAAGGCCAAACAATCTCCAAGCATAACTATTGGTTCCATTGACTGCAAGCATGCTGACAATGGCAAATTAGCAACGATTTTCTACAATGCTGCATGCTACAATGTTCCTCCCACTAATTAGATATCTTCCATGTGCAGGGACAGCTAGGAAATAAACACAATACTTGGGTGGTAGATAGCGGTTGTTCCACGCACATGACAGGCAACAGGTCCATCCTCTCTAACTTCAGACATTTCAATGGAGGATATGTTGCCTTTGTGAGTGACTCAAAGGGTGGATCTATCACTGGACAAGGAACTGTGTCCAATGAAAGGATGAGTATTGAAAGAGTCAACTATGTTAAAGAACTTGACTTCAATCTCATGAGTGTTTCCCAAGTATGTGATCAAAAGCATTGGATGCTCTTCACTGATAAAGAATGTTTCATGTTAGCTCCTGGCCTATCTAAACCCCCTCCAGAGAAGATTCTCCTAACTGCTCATAGAAAGGACAACTTATATGTGCTTGACATGAATGAAGTCACTCCATCTGGTAGTGTTTCATGTTTTCTGTCAAAGGCATCAGTTGATGAATCCGCTCTCTGGCACAGGAGGTTAAGCCATGTTAACATCAAAACAATCAATAAATTAGTGAAGGACAATCTTGTCAGAGGGCTTCCTGACAAAGAATTCCAGCTAGACGATCACTGCATTGCCTGCTTGATGGGAAAACAACACAAGAGTTCCCACAAGCCCAAGCCATTGAACACAAATGACACCCCTCTCCAGCTACTGCATATGGATCTATTTAATCCTACGAATGTCATGTCAATGGGCAAAAAGTCCTACTGTCTGGTGATAACTGATGACTTCTCCAGATTCTCATGGGTATTCTTCCTAAGAACAAAAGATGAAACTGCTGAGATTCTCAAATCCTATATTCTTAGGGTAGAGAATCAAATCAATATGAAGGTAAAGATCATAAGGTGTGATCAGGGAACAGAGTTCAAAAATCACACTTTGAACAGTTTCTGTGAGAGCAAGGGCATTGAAAGGCAATACAGTGCTCCAAGAACCCCTCAACAAAATGGGGTTGCTGAAAGAAGAAATAGGACTCTGATTGAATCAGCAAGATCTATGCCGGCTGACTCAAAGCTGCCCCTTACTTTCTGGGCGGAAGCAGTAAGCACAGCTTGTTATGTGCAGAATAGAGTCCTTATTGTTAAGCCTCTCCAGAAAACACCCTATGAACTATGGCTCAAAAGAGTTCCCTACATTGGCTTCCTGAAGCCCTTTGGATGTCCATGTACCATCCTCATCACACATGGAGTTCTTCCTAAATTCGGTGCAAAGTCTGATGAAGGTTACTTTGTGGGTTACTCCTCTCAATCAAAGGCCTACCGAGTGTTCAATTCTAGGACTCGGATTATGGAAGAATCTGCTAATGTGGAATGCAGGGAACACGTTGTCTGTGAACAAGGCAAAGGTCCTAACTGGCTCTTTGATATAGAATCCTTCACCCAGATATTTGAGCCTCTCATATTCTCAAATATGGAGTTTTCTTCTTCAAAATCAACATCTTCTGCCTCAACCTCCTCTTCTGACTACAGACTGGATTTTCCCAGCCCCTACATCAGGATGAAAAGGCCATCCATTGATCCTCCATCAGTGGCAGAAGCTATTGAAGCTAGTACAGGTGAAGCCGGTACTTCCAACACCACAAGCAGCAATCTCTCTAACCAAGAAATCTTTAATGAAGCCTCCTCAATCCATGCTGAAGAGGCCTTTGATGCTAATACTGCTGACAATGTGGAACACAATGATCAGAACCTCCAAGCTCCTCTCCTCACAACTGAAGACAATCCTGATCTAAACCAAAGTAACCTTGAAGAGGGAATACGGCTGGATGTGATACCAGCACAGAGAATAAACAAAGAGCATACTCTGGAAAACATCATTGGCCAAATCCACACAGGTATCCAGACAAGAAGTAAGTCTCATGAAGCCAACATTTGTTTGTTCTCTTGCTTTCTATCTCAGGTGGAACCTAAGAAGATTGATGAAGCTCTCAAGCACAACAGCTGGATTGAAGCAATGCAGGAAGAATTACTGCAATTCAAAAGACAAGATGTTTGGAAGCTTGTTGATCTTCCACCTGGTCAAACAGCCATTGGAACAAGATGGGTCTTCAGAAACAAGCAAGATGAAAGGGGCATCGTGGTTAAGAACAAAGCCAGACTGGTAGCTCAAGGTTACACTCAAGAAGAAGGCATTGACTATGTTGAAGTCTTTGCTCCTGTTGCCCGTCTGGAAGCCATCAGAATCTTTCTGGCATATGCAGCATCCAAAAACTTTATGGTCTATCAAATGGATGTGAAGAGTGCCTTTTTGTATGGCAAGATTGGTGAAGAGGTCTATGTCAAACAGCCTCCAGGCTTTGTGGATCCTGCACATCCAAATAAGGTCTTAAAACTGGACAAAGCTTTCTATGGCTTACACCAAGCCCCAAGAGCCTGGTATGAAACTTTATCTGGATATCTACTTAGTAACAACTTCAGAAGGGGGGCCATTGATCAGACACTTTTCATCAAAGATGAAGGGGGAGAAATTTTGTTGGTCCAGATTTATGTTGATGACATTATCTTTGGATCTACAAGAAAGAAGCTCTGCAAAGACTTTGAAGTTCTGATGCATTCCAAATTTGAAATGAGTTCAATGGGTGAACTAAATTTCTTTTTAGGACTTCAAGTCAAACCGGTACCAAATGGAATCTTCATAAGTCAATCCAAGTATGTCAAAAGCATCTTGGAGAGGTTCAAAATGGCTGACTGCTCTGCTGCAAGAACTCCTATGCAAGTGCACCATCAATTATCTCCGGATAAAGAAGGACAAGACACTAATCAATATCAGTACCGAGCAATGATAGGGTCTCTCATGTATCTCACTGCCTCAAGACCAGATATCATGTTTGCAGTTTGTCTCTGCGCAAGATTTCAAGCAGCTCCAAAAGTGTCTCATCTTCAAGCTGTCAAAAGGATCCTTAGATACCTAAAGGGAGCTCCAGAACTTAGGCTATGGTATCCAAAGAATGGAAATGTCAATCTCTATTCCTACACTGACAGTGACTATGGGGGTTGTAACTTGGACAAAAAGTCCACATCTGGGGGATGTCAATTTCTTGGAGGAAGGCTCATCTCATGGCAATGCAAAAAGCAAACACGTGTCTCTACTTCAACAGCTGAAGCAGAATACATTGCAGCTTCAAGCTGCTGTGCACAGGTCATCTGGATCCAAAATCAAATGCTTGACTATGGAATGACCTTCATGCAGACTCCAATTCACATTGACAACATGAGTGCTATCTCTATCACGAATAATCCAGTGCAACATTCCAAGACTAAGCACATCGACATCAGGTATCACTTTATCAGGGATCAAGCTGAGAAAAAGAGAATTGTCCTATCCAAGGTTCACACAAATGAGCAATATGCGGATTTGTTCACTAAACCTTTTGATATCTAGTTGAATCAATTGGCATGATGAACTTTGAATAAGACATGTCTCTAATTTTTTATCTTTCCTTGTAAATATGTCTATGTTTTTGTTCTTAATAAAAGGTTATAGTCAGCAGCACTTTTTTTTACTGCTGACAGATTTACTCTTCAGCAGCAAAGCCTTTGCCACTGATCGCTTTAAGTTATCAGCAGGAACAAGTTTCCTGCGGACAGCTTTAAGGCGGTCAGCAGCAACCTTTTTGCTGCGGAATGAATACAACAGTCAGCAGCACCCAAATCTGCTGCTGAAAGACTTCACTATCCGCAGCAACCAAGTTTGCAGCGGATAGCTCACCATCGACAGCAACCAAGTTTGCTGCTGATGGGTAAAACAAGTCTACATTAACTTTTACCCGCGGTAAAAAAAAACTACTCTCAGCCTTTACCATGACTGCTCAAGTGTTTTACAGCTGTAACAATGAAAAGTGAAACAGGTTGTACTGTTCAAGTAAAGTTGCTTTTTCTTCGTCTGCCGTTATATCACAATTTCAAACGTTCCCACAACCTCTTCATATTCAATTTCAAACCCTAATCTCCCATCACTTTCTCTCCCGTCCCCACAGCATTCAAAGCCCTCCATAATTAACCACCATTCAAACATCCTTCTCTCTTCCCTCCAAATCCATAACAATGGCAGGCGCAGACATAAACAACCCCAACGACAAGTTTTCCCCATATCACAACCTCACTGCATACCTAATAAAGGGCAAGAAATTCGAAGGTTTCGATGATATGATCGACTTCCTGTGTCGGTCCAAAATCCACCATGCCCTAACAGTCAACCCAACCATCTATACTTCCCACATGGAAGATTTTTGGAGCTCAGCCGTGTATTCTACTGACCAGGGCACTCCCCAAATCAGAGGCACAGTAGACAGCAAGGAAATGATTATCACTGAAGCAAAGCTCCGCCAACACCTCAAGCTTCAAGATGAAGGGGACGCCATCTCTTACCCAAGAGAATTATACATGTGGACCTTTGTATCCATAGGGTACACTGGGAATCAAACAGAGTATACGATAGAGAAGGCACTCATGGGTCCCAAATGGAAGTATCTCTGCCACACTCTTCTCCAATGCATATCCCAGAAGAGGAGTGGATGGAACCAACTTAGCTCCGGACTTGCGTCGGCAATTCACGGTATGATAACTGGGGCGGGTTTCAATTTTTCCCACCTCATTCTTGAAGGTTTGAGATACAACCTTCAAGAAGGGGTGAAATCACAGTTCTTCATGTACCCAAGATTCTTGCAGGAAGTGTTCAACATTGAGCACCAAGATCTTTCAAAAACTGCAAGAATCTACATAATGCTGGGACATAAAAATAACATTTTTCAAAGCATGAGAATAGTTTCATCAAAGTTATCAGGGGCCGATGTTCCATTGTTGTCTACAATGTTGAACACGCAAAGTGCCCAGGGTGATAGTTCAGCAAACCCAGCTGATACTGATCCCACACCCTCCACCTCACTGCCACAACTCAAACTGCTGCTTCCTTTGATCGAACCCCTGTGCATTCTACTGAGGATGTACAGGCACATACTTTACTCACCCACAGTTTGATTGCTCAACCGGAACACAGGGCCCCGATTGCAGCCAAATATACAAGGAAGAGGGGCAAGAGAACTCCTTCTTCTCTTGCCTCCAAGGCCCAAACCCAAGCCAACATCCCTCACTCAGAATCACAACATTCTAGTGAGAATATCATAAGGGAAAGCCACACTGTTAGGGAGACTCCTTCGGAAGTCTCTCTATTAGGATTAGGATCACTTCCCGGATCCATAGAACAGCCCTTTGAGCCATTCCTATCTTCTTTGGACTTAAGTGTTGAGGAACCTGACCAAAGTGATGTACCTTCTCCAACTACCACTATCAAGGAGGTACTGATTGGTCTTGCTTCCGAAACACCCAACCCAAGTTCTTCACCCTTGAAGGTCCACTCTAGGAGTAATGAAAGAGTGGATGTGGAAGAGGCTGTCACTACTGCTGGTCCATCAAATGACCAGGAGGACAGTGACAACATCTTTAAGACCTCAACCACGGCAACTCATGGTGAGGGTGTTTCCTTGGAAACTCCCCTCACTGAGAGGAATCCCAAGCGCCAAGAAACCATGGGTGATGGGGATGCTGAGGCTCGGCCTACGGCCCCATATGGGTCCAAGGATTCCACAACTGTGGATGAGGACAGTCTGAAAATACACAATTTGGAATTGACGGCCAGGGTGGCTATGCTTGAGGCTGAAGTGTCCAAACTACGACACCAAGCCTTGATGCATGAAGCCCATCAATGCCCCTCCACGGCTTCTCCCTCTCTTGTCTCAGTGGGCACTCAAACAGATGCCTATTTTTTCACTGATGCAACCAAAATGGGGGAGAAAGTCCCTATGGAAGAAGACACTGAAAGTCTCGACAACTGGATTCAAGAGCAGGCTGCCTTCCAAAGTACTCTATTCAGACCAGCTTTTGTCCAAATTCATGACTTGCCAGTTTCAGATGATGAAGAAGAAGAAATCACTGAAGACTGGAAGTTAGTTGTCAGAGCTATAGATGAGGTTCTGATGGATGAAAACAACCAAGACGAAACATCTACGTCCTTCAGCATCATCCCTGAAGCAGCAGCCATCATTGGTCAATCCTCTACCCCCCAACTATTCAGATCATCAAAGAAGCTAGAATTTGACTCCATTCTAGCTTGGGGGTATGATGGATCAGCTGAGAGGTTTTAGATTGGATGGGAGTTCAGCGGAGTAGAAGAGCTGAAGTGGAACTCTCTCAATGCCCTCCAAGTCCTACAGCTATACTTATCAAACTGCATCAACAACTCAGCAGATCTCTCAGCAGAACTTGCCATTGGCAGGTTCTATGACCTGATGAAGGATAATCTACCCAGGCTCCAAAGACTCCTACAAGCAGCAAATCGGGTAGATCCTCGGCGGCCGCAGAAAGGAGACTGACTCTTAGCAATCTTGAAATAACAAGGAGCAGTCTTCTCACTGAAGAAGAAGTTCTGGGCCTTCGAAGATTCCTGTATGCCTTCCTAGTCAAGGACTTGGACGTGCTAGGTTGGGTGAGCACTAAGTCCCTTGACCACACTCTTCTGCTCAGCAACGGCTCCTCTCTCATCATCAACACCAGGAACATCCTTCAGCTGCCCTCAGACTTCCTATTCAAGATCTTTCAGCTCAGATCCAACATCTGCATTATTAACTCATTAGAGAGCCAGGCAATGATGGTTACCATCAAAGCCCATCTTGAAGAAGAAGGACGGATTCCTCAGGAAGAGTCTGTGTCAACTTCTGATACTGACTCCAACTCAGATACTCCACAAGTTGAAGCCACATCTGTAGCATTTGGCATAAGATCTTCACTTAGGAATCAACTGAGAGAAATAGAAGTTCCTGAGTACCAACTTGATGAAGACAGTGACCGTCCCTTGTCAATTTCTTAACTTGCCAATGAAGCCGAGGCAGAGATCCCAACAGCATAACAATCAGCTGTTTCTGTGATCAGTGAAGCCAGAGCAGAGGCATCCAATGTCAATAAAGGGAAGGGCATTATGACAGAAGAGGATGAAGAGAGGTTGCGAAAAGAAAAGAAAGAGAAAGAAGAAAGAAGAAGGAAAAGAGAAGAAGAAGAGATGGCTGAAGAGATGGCTCATAAACAAAGGCATCAAGAAAGAAAGGCGGCCATACTCCTAAGACAACAGACAATCCAGCTGTATGCCAAACAGCTGGATGAGATGAAAGTTAAAATCCATGCAGGGTCTCAAGTTGAGGAAGATGAACAACTTGCCAGACAGCTGCAGGAAAAGTTTGCAAAGGAAGAAGAAGAAGAGAATGAAAAGAAGAGGAAGGAAGATGCTAAGTTTAGAATCACTGATTCTAAATTAGCAAAAGAATTAAGGGAGGAGTGGACTGAAGCTCTGATCTCTCAAGGTGAGGATGCAGACTACCTTGAGAAACTTTCAAACAAAGAGATTTACAGAGCCTTCATGGGTCAGCAGGGTCAATTGGCTAGCAAGAAAAAGGTTGAAGAAGAAGAAAAAGCCAAGCTACAGTCCAAGAAGACCATTGCACTGAATAAAAGAACCCATGAAGAAAGGAAGGTCATGATTGACTTCCTTAAGGCTAGAGGAGATAGTGAAAAGAGGCTAGGTCCCATGAATTTCATGAACCTGCAAGCCCTCTACTTCAAAGTTAAAAAGGATGAGGAAGAAAGACTAGGGAAGAAGGGCTCCAAGAAAATGGTACTTATCAAAGAAGAAGAAAAACCAAAGACAAAGAAACCCAAGCCTTCTCCCTCACCTACCTCTTCCTCAGTCCATCATCCTTCCACTCTCCTTCCCAAACCTGTGGGGAGTGCTACAGCGAGAAGGTAGATTGGTTAAGTTCGAGATCTTTCGGCCTCAAGTTTCGAGGCGTGTCAAGGACAAGACAATGATACATCCGTTGACACGCAAGTTCTTGAAAAGATTCATTTATGAACCGGTTCTATGTGAAACTCGGATACCATTGAGGAGAACACCTCAAGATATCCTGGGAAACATGTGGTACTGGTACATAGATCCAGTAATCGGAGAGGCTGTTATGATTGAGAATGAGAGCTTGAAAGAGATCATCAGGGTATTTGATGAGATTGTGTTCATCAATTTTTCCATTAAGGACTTGGAGGTTCTCGTCAACAAGAGCTGTTTGCATACTGACGAGTGGAAAATATTGTTGGCCACCAAATACGATAGGTTAGTGAAATTCTGTCATGGATACAAGTCCAAGCTTAGTGGTGGAAGTCAAGCGGGAAGCTCGTAAAGACTGGAGATATCCAGAGATGCTGTCAAGGGGAGTCTGTTGATGCATATTTTGTGACAGGCACTCTGGATCGGGCTAAAGCTTTTATTATTATTTATTTCAGTCTTGTATGTATTCAGTACTTGTTGTATTTTGTTTATCGAGTTGTAATATGTCATGTTTATATCTGAACTTGTATTATTTTGATATTTTACTAAACAAATACGCAAGGATGTGTTCCTCCGTATTTGTCATGTACAATGGTCATGTGTACTTAGACAAGTACACATGAAGGATGGTCATGCGTACTTGCTAACTACACATGGACCAAGTCTATGAATAACATAGTTTGTTTCATTTTCTAGATAGGTGTAATTCCACACACAAGTACGCACATATCAGCTTTGTATCAGTCCAGAAGTCTTTCCATCTGTATCTGTACTTGTTTGAAACACTATGATATCAATAGACCGTGTATTTATTAGTACATCCTTGTGTTGATTGTCATACCTTCATTCATACATTGTTCCACCTAGTAACGGGCATTCCGCACCTATTTACTAGGCTACATTCTCACACGTTTTCGATACGACACACCCACCGGAGGGACCTACATTAAACGAGGGGTTAGAGAAGTAACAAAAAGGGGCTATTTTATATCAATGAATGTTATAGCAAGTTATTTAAAAGGGCATGCACGTATATCCCCTTCCTAACTTCATTTATTACATATTTACCCAACCCTAAATTTTAATTACGTATTTCCCATTCCTAAAACATACATATTACATATTTACCCAATTCATTTAAATTAACTTATTGAATTACTATTTTACCCTTAATGAACCA
Organism: Smallanthus sonchifolius; assembly: GCA_023525975.1. NCBI lineage: Eukaryota > Viridiplantae > Streptophyta > Magnoliopsida > Asterales > Asteraceae > Smallanthus > Smallanthus sonchifolius. The sequence continues at coordinate 36,863,852 of CM042045.1, forward strand.
ATTAAAATAATATTTACATATATCTCTTTCTAAATATATCATTATTAGGTTTTAAAACATAAAAGGGTAAATAGGTAATTGTATAAGGATTGGGTAAATATGTAATTGATTTTTATGGTTGGGTATATATGTTATTAAGAGACTTAAGAAGGGGAAATATGTAAAAAACTCTTATATAAAATATGGTTTGGAACCGTAACGCGCGATCAAGAGAATGCGAGGACCCGAAGTGAAATTTGTAAAGTTTAAATATCTCATTAAGGGGAAAAACCCTAGGTCATCGTGAGCTAGGTTGTGCATGCGGCTGAGAAGAAACGAGCATAGAGAGGGAGCTTCCGACAAGAAAGAGAGAAAGGAAGAGGGCGGCAGCCGGTGGTCCTTGGCGGTTCACGACACACAAAAGGTAACCTCATATTCTTTTGATTAAGTCTCCTTGTTTTTGATCTGTTGCTTGGGGCTGTGGGTGGCTGACAGTAATGGTAGGGAAGGGTTGACAGTCAGATAGCGTGAAGGGAGAGCACGAAGGTGGCCTGGATGGTGACGGATGACGGCGACGTGAAGGTGGCTGGGACGGTAGGCGACGACAGCCGCGGGCAGCAGCTGACCCGGCTGTCAGTTTGGTTCGGTGGTGGTGCGAGTGGCTTAAGGAGGGAGAGGCCAGCACACAACGGCATTGGTTATGGCTGTCACGATGTTCGGGGGCCGGTAATGGCAGTGATGATGGATTCCTTTGTGGCGGCAAAGGATGGATTACAAGAGTAGAGTAGGAGATGACGGGTGAAGTCACCGGGGGTGACGGTGGTGATGCTAGCCGACTAGAGTTCACGCAGCGAGGAAGACTGTAGGATCGGTGTTTACAAGATAGTTCTGTTCTAGTTGAGATTGGTGGAAACAATAACAACTAAGCAATGTATACAAGAAACAAAGATAATACTGATAAATGCAAAGTGTATTAATCTTCAATGTTTACAAGTTTCAGAGAAAACTCTAAGAAAGCACCCTTGTACAAATGGAAGATACAATACATATAAAGGAACTTAGAATCAAGACAGACCCTTGATTATAAGGATCAGATCAAACACAAGTCGTTGATCTTTGACAGTTACAAGTTACACTACAATTGGTAAACAACTAAAAGACAAGCTACAGCAAACAGTAATGTTCAGGTCAAAAGTCTTCTTAGGAATCTTTGCAGGATACTTCAGAAGTAGTAGCTTTGTCTTTAATCATCTGCACCAATAACATTCCTTCTACTGATAGATGTGTCAGTGTTGCAGCAGAGGTATCAGTAGCAAAGTCAAAGCTGCTGATGATTTGTCTATCAGCAGCATCAAGTGTTTGATGCTGCTGAGAAGCCTATCAGTAGCAAATTTGAACCTCATCAGATAAGGCTATCCGCAGCATAGTTGTGCATCAGCAGGAGAACACAACTATCCGCAGCACTTAGCCTTATCCGCAACAACTTGTAGGTCAGCATCAAAATTGTTGAGTCCAGAGCATATGTACTTAGAGAATTTTGTAGCCATCAGTCTTTATCTCTACAAACTCCCCATAGACTGATGATATATCATCATTTATACATATTTTGCATACATAATAATCCCACATTATGGTACTAAATTGAATAATAACCTTGTAATTTATGCTTAAACACAAATATTTTGTAATTGCATGTTATTCGGTGTTAAAAATACAAATCAAGCTAAATCCTATCAAGAACACCAACTACTCAAGCTTCTAGAAGGTTTATTCCCGGAGCATTGACCCCCAAGAAGTGAAAATTGGTCAACAATAGTCAACAAGAAGCTACAAGGCAAAGCTGGGGAAAAAGGGAAGGATGCATGGCCATGCATCCCAATGCACGGTCGTTTATTGCCCTTATCTGCTCCCCATGGCCCAGTATCGTGTCCTCTGTACCCTGCTTGATTCCCTTGGCCTTTGCACGACCGTGCAACCCATTGCACGGCCGTGTATTGCACATTTTGAGGCCTATAAATAGAAGGCTTGGGTTTATCATTCCACACACCAATCCAGAGCAAAATTACACTCAAGAAGAGAGCATTCCCGTAGTTAGAGTAGAGAGTAGAGGGGCTCTTCCTCCTTGTTTCACAATAGGGGAGCCTACGAAACTCATCATTACGTTAGTCGTTATGGCCATTCGTGGCTAAAACTTCTTTGTATTGCTAGGGTGAAGATGATGTTTGGTGCATGTTAATGTTTAACCTATTAATGAAGTGGTATGTTTATGTCTTTAACTAATTTGTCCTCAAAAACCATCTTTTGATGGGCTATTATTATTTTCTAAATCCATCTTTATATTTGTGAGTGTCTTGATTTTAAGGAGTAAGATCGTAAAACCCTTTTTAATCAAATTTCCTTTGAAACTCATACGTCTTTATACGAGCAGATATTGATAAGCCAAGGCTTAGTCTATACTTCTAAGATCGTACGTCTTTATACGAGATTATTATGCGACCAAGAATTGGTGAACTCGTGTTGGGAAAGGTACGCCTTTATACTTGGTCCCATTGTTACACCACCTCCCGACGAGCAAAATATAATCACCTATTTAACTTAATATAAACCATTTTGAGTCCGATGTCTTTATCTAACCCGGAGATGACCATTCGATGGGTTGAGGGTAAATGTTGTCCCTAACGGGAGGCACTACCCGTTTTTAAAGAATATAATTTGCAAATCAAATGTCGTGAGGACGAGGCTCTAAATGTTGTCCCTAACGGGAGGCACTGTTTTATTCTATTCGTACCATCAATTGAATATGATATTTCAATGATAATCCGCAAATTTTACACGGTTATAACCTACTAAAACACTACATAAGTATCTATTTATACAAATATGTCAAAGACCAAAGTTACAGGGTCTGATGTTGAAAATTTACAAGAAACCCTAATAGGCACGGTCGCTCCTCGTTCTGACACGTCGCGCCAAGTGCCTTGGCACGGTCGCGCGCCTTGCTTTGGAACGATCGCGCCTGGTGCCTTAGCACGGTCGCGCCGCATATTGGCACGGTCGCGCCTCTCATCAGTTGAAACGTAAATACAGACTTTAATCACAGAGACGTTCGATTTCGTAACCGTTTTACATGTTCCAACTATTAACAAACAGAGTTAAGCCAAGAGACGCAGTCGTGCCGACTATCAGCGCGGTCGTGTCCTCCTGTACAGACCCAATCATGCCCTTTAGCTAATCTCAGTCGTGTCTTAGGATCATAGACACGATCGTGCCTAGCCAAGGCACGATCGTGCCTAATGATTTAATTAGTTTAAGCCCTCTGTTTGATCAACACGGTCGCGCCCTGACTAGCATGGTCACGCCCGTGGTTTGAGCACGATCGTGCCCTTCCCAGGCACGGTCGTGTGTGAGTTAAAATCTATGCATAATTATAAATTTTATATATTTTTCAAACCACAAATATTCTGATTAAATTACAAAATAAAAATAGTTGAATTTTATAAAATTGCATTTAATCTTATTTAGAAAGAACAAATATTTAATAAATGGAAAATTAATTATTTAAAGTTTATAAAATTTAATTTACAATTATTGTTAAACCTTTCATTTAAAAAGTATTTAAATGGTTAAGTTACTTTTTATAAATAAATAAATAAAATGATTATCTATTTAATTTATATTTAAACAAAAACGATTAATTAATTATACTAACTTATAACTAATACTTACAATGTTTCCATAAACAATAATTATTTACAAACTCAAACCCTAATCAAAATATTCTAAAATTCAATACCTCCAGTTACAAATCAATGACCTTATTACACAAGTCCAAATGCAACTTTAGACTTAAACATTGGTGCACATTATTAATACCATATACATTACTCCTTAGGTTAACTTGTGCATTTCAAGGATCCTTACTATCTAATATCTTTGTTAGCTACGCCTTCGAACCAAGTGAGTATTTCATAGCCCCTTTTACTCTTTTACACTTTTGGGGTGAAACATGAACATTATTCAAATTACACGTTACATTTAAACGAACAACCCAAGTACAAATCCTATTTACATTCATGTGTGCAATTTGAGCTTTATGCCCGAGTGCTAGGTGTGCTACCCTTTGTATGCGATTATGTGCAATCATTAACTATACAAGCCGACGGTTTTCAATGATAGATCTATTGAGTCTGACAAACCCACCCAGATTGGGGTGATTGATACCGATAACACAATTTTTGCATGCTAGTTACAAAGGTTTGATTGTACATGGTTACACAATAGCTGCTCCCCATAAATGCCTTATTTATCATGTTATGTAAGGATTTGTTTTACAAACTATATGCTATCTATATAAACCTGTGTTATACTCACCAACTTTTTAGTTGACTTTATTTTATTCATGTTTCAGGTTCTAACGTGTGAGATTGTTCAAGATGTGCTACACATAGGATTGGACTTAGTTAATTTAAATAAAAGAACTCTATGTATTTTCAATTTTGTTCTATCTTGGATTTGGTTATGTTTGGATTATTTGCAATGAAATTTGACGTTTAATATATCCAATTTAGTCAACCTTGTGCTTATGAACAGTCTACATGTCCCGCCCCGATGATTCCGCCATCGGCCTGGGTGTGACAGATTGGTATCAGAGCCTTGGTTATAGGGAATTAGGTTATTAGACACCTTGACCTAGACTATAACTTTAGGACACCTACTTATGCTATGATTCATGATTTCATGTTATATGCTACATGCTATATGTTATGTGTTACATGCTATGTACTACATGCTTACTATGATTAGTTATTATTTTATTTGATGACTTCTTTATTAAAAATCCATGACTTATTAGTATATACTTAAATAATAAATTAAATAAACAATATCTCTTCCTATATCCTAAAACCTCATAATACTCTTATCTCCTTCTCTATCTATATTTTTCTAGCATGTGGAATCTTCATAAAGCTAAATCCATAAAATTTTCTTTATTTCCTCGTTAAGGTTTTTAAGCTTTGTTAATTATTTGAGGACACGTGCAATCTGGAAGAGTGACACCTGTATTTTGGGTTTTTTGTCTAGGAAAGCATTTCGCATAAATCCCAATCAACCGAGGGACCCGTATGCTTTCCTGGGAATCCTTGAGATGAGTGTTTACTTATAGGCTAAAGCATGTCTCCTTGAAAATTATATAAGTTTAATTAACCTTAATGTGTCATAGTACCCGAGTGATTATATCACTATTTGAGTATAATCCAAACTATGATTATCTATTTATTTTGTTATCTTATTCTATTAAATCCAAACAATTCTCATAAGTTCTTACATCTTTTCTTGTCTTGTTAAAATATGTAGAATGCCTCCTCGTCGTGCTCCCGCGGCCAACACCAATACCGACATTGCTGCTATTCTTGCACAACTCGTGACACAACTCACTCAAGCTAATAGTGCCACCAATGGCAACAATGGTGGAAATGGTAGTAATAGTGTTAATGCTGGCAATGGTGGAAATGGTGGTAACAACCCATCTCAATGCACCTTCAAGCATTTCAACTCGTGTAATCCCCTCAAGTTCTATGGTACCGAAGGAGCTACCGGACTCCTTCAATGATTTGAAAGCATTGAGAATACCTTTCTCAATAGTGACTGCCCCGACAACCTTCGTGTTCGTCATGCCACAAGTGTCCTACAAAAACGGGCACTCACGTGGTGGAATGGGGAGAAGAGAAATCGAGGTGTGGATGTAGCAATGGTCTTACCTTGGGATGAGGTTAAAAGGCTAATGACCGAGGAATTCTGTCCTCGAAATGAAGTAAAGAAACTTGAAGCCGAATTTTGGGATCTTGCCCAAGATAGTGGTGAAAACTTGGCGTATACGACTCGGTTCCATGAGTTGAGTCTTCTTGTGCCCCACATGGTCACTCCTTTGTCCCGCTGCATTGAAAAGTATATTGGGGGACTGCCTAGACAAATTCAAGATACTATCTTAGGAAGGAATCCCGCAACACTTGAGGATGCTATCCGTTTGTCCGCTACTTTAACTGATAACCATTTGAAAGCGGGAACACTTACTAAAAAGGGTACCAAGAAAGTTTCTGACACTATAACCCCTCCTACCCACAGCAAAGAGGCCACAACTGAACCCTCCCGTAATAATAGGAAAAGGAAGACTAGAAACTATACTGTGATCACTCCTGCTATTCCTGATAACCAAGCTGCACCTATGGTTCAAGCACCGGCCAAAAAGCCATATGTTGGAATCTACCAACTTTGTGCCACCTGTAACTACCATCATCCCCAAAGCATCCCATGTCACCTTTGTACTTATTATGGGAGATATGGCCATACAGTTAATGTTTGTAGGACCAAAGCTCTTGCGGGCCAAGTCAACGCACCAAACCAAACCAACACCCAAATGGCTAATCAAGGTGTAACCGCTATTGCAAATGGGCGAGCATGTTATGAATGTGGCAACCCGAACCATTTCCGTGATCAATGCCCAAAGTTAGTCAATGCTAGACAAGGTGGAGCTCGTGGGCGTGCTTTCAACATAAACGCCAATAAAGCTCAAGCCAACAATGACGTGGTCAATGGTACGTTTCTTGTTAATAGTCAATATACCTCCATTTTATTCGATACCGGCGCCGATAAAAGTTTTGTGTCACTTAATTTTGAACCTTTACTTGCAAAGACACGATCCCTTTTAGAGAAAACATTTACCGTTGAAGTAGCAAATGGTGACTCTCTTACAATTGAATCCATTATCTATGATTGTTCTTTAGAACTAAATGAACATACATTCCCAATCAACCTTGTTCCAATGCCACTAGGAAGTTTTGATATCATCATAGGCATGGATTGGCTATCAAATCATCATGCCGAAGTCATTTGTTTCGAGAAGTGCATCCGAATACCCTTACCATCGGTAGAAACGTTAAGAGTCTTTGGTGAAAAGCCTTGCAAAGGACTTAAGTTAATGTCGTGCATTACCGCCCAAAAGTACCTACGAAAGAAGTACGTGGCCTTCTTAGCTCATATTGTCCAAAAAGATGTCAAAAAGAAGAGTATACAAGACATTCCTATCATTCGGGATTTTCCCAAAGTATTTCCCGAAGACTTATCCGGTCTTCCACCCGTTCGCCAAGTAGAATTTCACATTAATCTTGTGCCCGGAGCTAACCCCGTGGCTAGAGCTCCATACCGTCTTGCACCTTCTGAAATGCAAGAACTTGCAAGTCAACTTCAAGAGCTCTCCGACAAGGGATTCATCCGTCCGAGTCATTCACCGTGGGGTGCACCCGTCTTATTCGTTAAAAAGAAGGATGGATCATTTCGCACGTGTATTGACTACCGCGAACTCAACAAGCTTACTATCAAAAACTGTCATCCTTTACCTAGAATTGATGACCTCTTTGATCAACTTCAAGGTTCTACTTGCTTCTCGAAGATTGATCTTCGATCTGGTTATCACCAACTCCGTGTACAAGAAGACGATATGCCAAAGACTGCCTTCCGAACAAGGTATGGTCATTACGAGTTCATGGTTATGCCTTTTGGACTAACCAATGCACCCGCAGTTTTCATGGATCTCATGAATCGTGTGTGCAAACCGTACCTTGATTAGTTCATGATCGTTTTCAACGATGACATCTTAATCTATTCCAAGACTAAAGCCGATCATGAGCAACATCTTAGATTGGTCTTGGATCTCTTGAAGAAAGAACAACTATATGCCAAATTCTCCAAATGTGAATTTTGGTTAAAAGAAGTTCAATTTCTTGGTCACATTGTCAACGACAAGGGTATTCATGTTGACCCTGCTAAGATCGAAACGGTTAAGAATTGGAATACCCCGAAGACTCTCACTGAAGTTCGTTCATTTCTGGGTCTTGCGGGATATTACCGTCGTTTCATCTCAAACTTCTCTAAAATTGTTGTCCCCCTTACCGCTTTGACCCACAAGGGTAAGACTTATGAATGGGGACCAAAACAAGAAGAAGCTTTCCAAACCCTTAAGCAAAAGTTGTGCAATGCTCCCATTTTGACTATCCCTGATGGGAATGATGATCTAGTTGTCTACTGTGATGCTTCCAACCAAGGTCTTGGTTGTGTCCTCATGCAACGAGGCAAAGTAATCGCCTACGTATCACGACAAATCAAGATTCACGAGAAGAATTATACGACGCATGATCTCGAGTTGGGTGCGGTCGTATTCGCGTTAAAGATTTGGAGACATTATCTCTATGGCACAAAATGTGTGGTGTTCACCGACCACAAAAGTCTTCAACACATTTTCAACCAAGAAGAACTCAATATGAGGCAACGACGTTGGGTGGAACTCCTTAACGACTATGACTGCGAGATTCGTTACCATCCCGGCAAAGCGAATGTTGTAGCCGACGTTTTGAGTCGAAAGGACCATGTTATGCTTCATTGTGCCTGAATTCAAACCGATATTCAAACCCGCATCTTAGAAGCTCAACATGTCTCAGTCACCGAGGGTAACATGTACGAGGAAATGTCATGTGGTGTTGAACTTCTGCTTGAATCGAAACCAAATGGCTTACTTTATTACTTGAACCGTATTTGGGTTCCCGATCGCGATGATCTCCGTACATTTCTCATGAACGAGGCTCACAAGACTCGTTATTCTATTCATCCTGGTGCGGATAAAATGTACGAAGATCTTCGCCAACAATATTGGTGGCCCGGTATGAAAAAGGACATTGCTCTTTATGTTGCCAAATGTTTAACCTGCTCCAAAGTCAAAGCCGAACATCAACGTCCTTCTGGTTTACTTGAACAACCAGAAATTCCTGTGTGGAAATCGGAAAACTTAGCTATGGATTTTATTACCAAACTCCCTCGCACCTCGAGTGGTTATGATAGTATTTGGGTGATCATTGATCGTCTCACCAAATCTGCTCATTTCTTGCCTATCCGTGAATACTATCGGGTTGAAAAACTAGCCCGAATTTACATTGATGAAATTGTGAGCCGTCATGGTGTTCCCTTGAACATAATATCCGATCGAGATGCCCGGTTCACTTCTCGATTTTGGCAATCTCTCCAAACTGCTCACGGCTTACCATCCCCAAACTGATGGTCAAACCGAGCGAACAATCCAAACACTTGAAGACATGCTTAGAGCTTGTGTAATCGATTTTGGTGGAAATTGGGATTCACATTTATCCCTCATTGAGTTCTCTTACAATAATAGCTATCACACAAGTATCAACATGGCTCCATTCGAAGCTCTTTATGGTCGCAAGTGTCGTTTTCCTATCTGTTGGAACGAGATTGGTGAAGCACAAATCACCGGTCCTAAGCTAATTCAAGAAACATCCAACAAGATTATTCAAATCCGTGACAACATCCGAACAGCGAGAAGTCGGCAAAAGAGTTATGCCGATAAACGACGAAAACCCTTGGAATTCCAAGTCGGTGACCTTGTTCTTCTTAAGGTGTCCCCGTGGAAGGGTGTGGTCCGTTTTGGAAAGAAAGGCAAGTTAGCCCCTCGCTACGTTGGTCCATTCAAAATCCTTGAAAGAATTGGGAAAGTGGCCTACAAACTCGAATTACCTCCATCTCTTGGCAATGTGCATCCTACATTTCATGTATCAAATCTGAAGAAATGTCTCACCGATGAGAATCTCCATATACCGCTTGATGACGTGCACATTGATGAAACGATGCACTTCGTTGAGAAACCGGTAGAAATTATGGATCGTGAAATCAAGCAACTCAAGCGAAGTCGTATTCCTATTGTCAAAGTTCGTTGGGAGTCTAAGCGTGGTCCTGAATTTACTTGGGAACGAGAGGACCAAATGAAGCTCAAGTACCCCCATCTTTTTACTGATGCCGTAGTTTCCTCTAACTAAATTTCGGGACGAAATTCCCTCAACATGGGGAGACTGTAACATTTCTGATTTTTAGTATCCGTATTTCAAATTCAATGTAATGCATTTCAAACCAAATTCTAGTGCACTGTTTTATTCTATTCGTACCATCAATTGAATATGATATTTCAATGATAATCCGCAAATTTTACACGGTTATAACCTACTAAAACACTACATAAGTATCTATTTATACAAATATGTCAAAGGCCAAAGTTATAGGGTCTGATGTTGAAAATTTACAAGAAACCCTAATAGGCACGGTCGCGCCTCGTTCTGACACGGTCGCGCCTCGTTCTGACACGGTCGCGCCAAGTGCCTTGGCACGGTCGCGCGCCTTGCTTTGGAACGATCGCGCCTGGTGCCTTAGCACGGTCGCGCCTCTCATCAGTTGAAACGTAAATACAGACTTTAATCACAGAGACGTTCGATTTCGTAACCGTTTTACACGTTCCAACTATTAACAAACAGAGTTAAGCCACTTGATCGTCCTAATTACAAAAAATAAACGGAATTTCATCAATTCGCCCAAAAATCAACAAAATTGTCCACTAGAACATCGAATCCTCCAAATTACTTGCATATCTCCCAAGGAAACGCACAAACGATTCTCCCAAAAGCTACTGACCCTCTTGAAGCAACCGGAATCATAGCAGAAGACGCCGGAAACCAAGCTCGCCGACGTTGGAACTCCTTTCTACCGTTCGCTATCAATTCGCCATCATTCCGGGTAATTGAAACCTTGCCATCTATCGATTCAGTCCTTAGATCAAAAGCCCCATGTTAATTTGGGCTTCCATTATGGAAATCATCTTAAACCCGAATCTAGTTTTTGTTCAAAAATGATTTAATCAAATCCGACTTTAGACACGTTTTAAATCCAATTAATCTATGCAAAAAGACTCTAAATAATCTAATCGATGAAAGCCCTATGATTTCCAATCCTGTTATTATAAGAATTAGTCAATTCGTTCCTGATTTGGAACAGACGCGGTCGCGCTAATCATCTAGCGCGGTCGTGCCTCAAGAGACGCAGTCGTGCCAACTATTAGCGTGGTCGTGTCCTCCTGTATAGACCCAATCATGCCCTTTGGCTAATCTCAGTCGTGTCTTAGGATCATAGACACGATCGTGCCTAGCCAAGGCACGGTCGTGCCTAATGATTTAATTAGTTTAAGCCCTCTGTTTGATCAACACGGTCGCGCCCTGACTAGCATGGTCGCGCCCTTGGTTTGAGCACGATCGTGCCCTTCCCAGGCACGGTCGTGTGTGAGTTAAAATCTTGGCAGAATTATAAATTTTATATATTTTTCAAACCACAAATATTCTGATTAAATTACAAAATAAAAATAGTTGAATTTTATAAAATTGCATTTAATCTTATTTAGAAAGAACAAATATTTAATAATGGAAAATTAATTATTTAAAGTTTATAAAATTTAATTTACAATTATTGTTAAACCTTTCATTTAAAAAGTATTTAAATGGTTAAGTTACTTTTTTATAAAAAAATAAATAAAATGATTATTTATTTAATTTATATTTAAACAAAAACGATTAATTAATTATACTAACTTATAACTAATACTTACAATGTTTCCATAAACAATAATTATTTACCAACTCAAACCCTAATCAAAATATTCTAAAATTCAATACCTCCAGTTACAAATCAATGACCTTATTACACAAGTCCAAATGCAACTTTAGACTTAAACATTGGTGCACATTATTAATACCATATACATTACTCCTTAGGTTAACTTGTGCATTTCAAGGATCCTTACTATCTAATATCTTTGTTAGCTACGCCTTCGAACCAAGTGAGTATTTCATAGCCCCTTTTACTCTTTTACACTTTTGGGGTGAAACATGAACATTATTCAAATTACACGTTACATTTACACGAACAACACAAGCACAAATCCTATTTACATTCATGTGTGCAATTTGAGCTTTATGCCCGAGTGCTAGGTCTGCTAACCTTTGTATGCGATTATGTGCAATCATTAACTATACAAGCCGACGGTTTTCAATGATAGATCTATTGAGTCTGACAAACCCACCCAGATTGGGGTGATTGATACCGATAACACAATTTTTGCATGCTAGTTACAAAGGTTTGATTGTACATGGTTACACAATAGCTGCTCCCCATAAATGCCTTATTTATCATGTTATGTAAGGATTTGTTTTACAAACTATATGATATCTATATAAACCTGTGTTATACTCACCAACTTTTTAGTTGACTTTATTTTATTCATGTTTCAGGTTCTAACGTGTGAGATTGTTCAAGATGTGCTACACATAGGATTGGACTTAGTTAATTTAAATAAAAGAACTCTATGTATTTTCAATTTTGTTCTATCTCGGATTTGGTTATGTTTGGATTATTTGCAATGAAATTTGACGTTTAATATATCCAATTTAGTCAACCTTGTGCTTATGAACAGTCTACATGTCCCGCCCCGATAATTCCGCCATCGGCCTGGGTGTGACATCGGGTAGACGGGCGAATTACGGCCTACGATGGTAGGACGGTTGTAAGTCATTACGGATGGACAAAAGTTGCCGGATGGTTGTAAGAATAAAATTACGGACGGAAACTAGTTGCCGGACGGTTGTAAGAATGGCGGGCCATGACGATGGACCGTGGTGTTTGTCTTTGTGACATTCGCAAACAAATGATGGGTTAATCACCCTTAAGTGTATGACCCATGAAAGTTAAGAAAAGAAAAGGTGAATGCATATATATATATATATGTAATCACAAAAAAAAGATGAAAGAAAAGCAAAAGTTATGAATACGTATTAATATATATACGTAATCAGAAAAGAAAGATGAAAGAAAAGTAAAAGTTATGAATACATATAATTATGTATACTTATAAAGAAAAGAATGATCATACTTAATAGTTTTAAACTAAAACTCACCAGCGTTAGCTGACTTTTAGTATACATTTCAGGTACAGAAAGGAAGGTTCGTGCGAAGGCGTGAAGGTTACCCGGCACAAGACTGACATCCCACTTTTATCTATGTTAAGACAAATGTTATGTACTAAATTTTAAAGACTTCCGCTGTTATGTCATGTCAATGTTACGTTATGTAATGATTGAATTCGAATGTTTTAAATTTAAGATCAGTATTTTTGACTATGTTTATGAGTAAATCCAAAAAGTGTGGTTACCTGGGAATTGGGGCCTTACAAGTTGGTATCAGAGCAATAGTTTGAGAGATTCAGACATCCCTAAATGTCTGGACTCAAACTGATTATGGGACCAATGCACGGATGTCAGTATGGGTAACCAACGCCAACTCTAGCACGGTGAGTAAGTACTAGAGTTAATAAACTTGGATAAGAATAGATACCTTAACTTAGAACAAATAGATGTCAATGTTACAACCGATTTGAAGAGCTTTGAACCCGAAAAGCAATGTAAATTAGTAATCACAAACCGGTCACTGTAATTAAAAATTTACCTTGCTCGTACTATTCTAAACTATGATATGAAGGAATGTCATTGATGTATTCCCTTTATAACTATCAGGAAACTAGGAACTATGGCTGGTGGAGGAAGAACAGGACGCCGAGGCGGTCACACTAGCTGAGTAGGTAGACCTCCGTTGAATAAAAGACTAGAAGAAGAAGAGAGTGTGCACGCAGAACACACCAAGAGTGTGCACGAAACAGAAGTGACCACCCCAACTGGAGACGACAATCCAGGACCTATACAGTTGGAACCCGAAGTCAGGGATGCTATTGCCCGTGAAGTTGTGCTCACTCTGAAGAAAGTATTGCCTGATCTACTATCCGAGGCACTAAATAAAAGTAAAGAGGATGATGAAGGAGACCATGAAGAGAAAGTGTATGATAGTGATGGGGATGAAGTGAAAATGGGATCAAGCAATCGTGGGTGCACTTACAAAGGATTCAAAGACGGAGACCCACCCAAGTTCGATGGGAGCAAGGATTCAGTGGCAATGCTCGAATGGATTGAGAGGATGAACGCTGTAATTAACATCAGCGAGTGTCGACCGGACCAGGCGGTTAAATATGTTGCTCATTCTTTCACCAACGAAGCACTAGGTTGGTGGAGAAACATTCAGAGAACAAAGTCGCCAAACGCTATCGCCTGAATGACATGGGAAGACCTAAAGAAGCTCATGATCGTGTGGAGAACGAGTTCCTAAACTTTATGGCGGGCAACAAGATGTACCGCCAGTATACCTCTAGATTCAATGAACTAGCCCAACTGGTACCCCACCTGGTGGAGACAGAAGAACGAATGATTAAGTACTATGTAAAGGGCCTACCTCAACGGGTTCGTGTCCATGTAAAAGCTAATCTACCATCGACCTTCGAGTCGGTAGTGAATCTGAGCGGAATCGTCTACGACGATTATGCCAATGAGGACCCACCAACAGAGACCCAAAAGAGAAAATGGAAGAACCCGTCTAGAGGCACCGGAAGAGGGAATGTAACAACCGAAATTAAGAAACCAAGGTCGGAAGGGTATGAAACTTGCAAGAAATATGGAAGGCAACATCTTGGCGAGTGTCGAGTCGGCACCATCACATGTTATAGGTGTGGGAAGGCGGGACACTATTCTCGCGATTGTTTGAGAGACACTAAATGCCAAAGTTGTGGGCAATTTGGACATCTGACAAAGAATTGCAGGAGAACCAGACAATCTGGTTCGGGAAAAGAAAAGGAACAAGAATAGCCAAAGGCTAGGACACGAGCCTACGCCCTGACTGAGGAGGAAGCAAAGGGGAACCCTGATGTTGTGTCAGGTACGTTCCTAGTTAATAACGAACATGTTGCTATTTTATTTGACTCTGGTGCTAGTAAAAGTTTTATATCCAATGCATTTAGTCGTAAACTAGGTTGCACTATCAACACCATAGTAAAGGTCTTTAGCGTACAAACTGTCGTTGGTAAAAATTTGGCAGTATTTCAAGTAACAGAGGATTGCATCATAGAAATAGAGGGTCATGAGTTCCCTTCTATATTATTCCTTCTCACCTTAGGAGGATTCGATAGAGTATTGGGTATGGATTGGCTAGCTGCCAACGAAGCTCAAATCATATGTAAACGTAAGAGGATACACCTCAAAGCTCCTAGCGGCAGTCCAATTACGGTTTATGGGGATTGGAATTCCACGATGCCGAACATCATCTCGATGATCAAGGCCGAAAGATACATGAGGCGCAGTTGCGAAGCTTATTTGGCACTTGTTATTGATGATAGAATGAAAATGAATGAACTCAAGAATGTACCCGTGGTGTGCAACTTTCCGGAAGTATTCCCTGAGGATCTACCTGGGTTACCACCCGATCGAAAAATAGAATTTCAGATTGACTTATTGCTAGGAGCTGAGCCCGTTGCCAAAGCCCCCTGCCGATTGGCTCCGTCAGAAATGAAAGAATTGATGTCTCAACTAAAGGAACTAACAGAAAAGGGATTTATTAGACCGAGCATCTCACCGTGGGGCGCTCCGGTACTATATGTAAAGAAGAAGGACGGCAGCATGCGCATGTGCATTGACTACCGCGAGTTGAACAAGAGAACAGTAAAGAACAAATACCCACTGCCTAGAATAGACGACCATTTTGATCAACTGCAAGGTGCGAGTTGGTTCTCAAAGATCGATCTTAGGTCGGTTACCATCAGTTGAAAGTAAGAGAAGAAGACATACCAAAGACCGCGTTTCGCACGCGTTATGGGCATTATGAGTTTCTCGTGATGTCCTTCGGATTGACCAACGCACCAGCAGCGTTTATGGATTTGATGAACAGAGTATGTCGACCCATGTTGGATCGATCAGTGATAGTTTTTATAGACAAAATACTGGTATATTCGAAAAGCCAAGGTGATCACCACTGTCACCTAAGGGAGGTTCTGGAGGTGCTAAAGCAGGAAAAGTTGTACGCAAAATTCTCCAAATGCACGTTCTGGCTTAGGGAAGTACAATTCCTAGGTCATGTAATAAACCCAAACGGCATTATGGTGGATCCTGCAAAGATCGAGACAGTAAAGGAATGGAACGTCCCAAAGACACCAACATAGATACGAAGTTTTCTGGGATTGGCAGGCTACTATCGAAGGTTCATTCAAGATTTCTCAAGGATAGCATCGCCACTAACTAAACTGACACGGAAGGAAGTAAAATATGAATGGGGTCAAACCCAAAACAACGCGTTTGAAGAACTTAAGGCACGATTAACCCGAGCTCCAGTCTTGACTTTACCCGAGGGAAATGAAGACTTGGTAGTCTACTCTGACGCTTCGTGGCAGGGTTTAGGTTGCGTACTTATGCAAAGAGGAAAGGTAATTGCTTACGCCTCGCGACAACTAAAGATTCACGAGGTTAACTACCCAACACACGATCTAGAGTTAGCGGCAGTAGTTTTCGCGTTGAAAATATGGAGGCACTATCTGTATGGAGTTAAATGCACCCTTTACTCTGATCACAAAAGCCTGAAGTACTTTTTCGAGCAAAAGGAATAAAACATGAGACAAAGGATGTGGTTAGAGCTACTGAAGGACTATGACTGTGAGATATTGTACCATCCAGGCAAGGCAAACGTGGTGGCTGACGCTTTAAGTAGAAAGGAAGAATCGACACCTATCCGGATCAAAGCGTGTCAGCTGATTATAACGCCAGATTTGATGAGTGAAATATCAAAGGCACAAGATGAAGCACTATTAGAAAGAAATACAAAACGGGAAAGAATAGTAGGAAAACATGGGAATTTAGATGCAAATGCATACGGTGTACGAACTAGGTTTGGTCGGATGTGGATACCTAAGATTGGCGAGCTTAGAGCCAAAATACTCGATGAGGCCCATAAGTCTCGTTATTCTATCCACCCCGGGACAAACAAAATGTATCAAGACTTGAAGAAAGAGTACTAGTGGCCGGGCATGAAGAATGATGTGACTGAGTACGTGAACAAGTGCTTGACATGTTCACTAGTTAAGGCCGAGCACCAGAAACCATGCAGTAAAATGCAACCCTTACCAATACCGGAATGGAAGTGGGAGGAGATCACGATGGACTTCATTACCAAGCTACCGCGAACAACTAAAGGCAATGATACCATTTGGGTGATCGTCGACCGCTTGACGAAAAGTGCTCACTTCTTGCCAATACGTGAGACTTCTTCGTCAGAAAGACTAGTAGAAATATTTATCAAGGAAGTTGTGAGTAGACATGGTATGCCACTGTCGATTGTGTCCGACAGGGATACTAGATTCGCGTCAAGGTTTTGGAAGAAATTCAATGAAGCAATGGGCACTAGACTGAACATCAGCACCGCTTACCACCCCCAAACCGATGGTCAATCGGAAAGGACCATTCAGACCTTGGAGGATATGCTCCGGGCCTGTATCATTGACTTCGATGGGAGCTGGGACAGCCATCTACCATTGGCAGAATTTTCATATAACAACAGCTATCACTGGACTATTGGCATGCCGCCATTTGAAATGTTGTATGGGAGGAAATGTAGGACCCCGGTTTGTTGGGGGGAAATTGGACAAAAGGATTTTGCAAGTCTCGAAGTGGTCAAAGCTACTTCCGAGAAATTTGATCAAATCAAGGCTCGAATGAAAGCTACAAAAGACAGACAGAAATCATACGCCGATAAGAGAAGAAGGGATTTAGAGTTTCATGTGGGGATCATGGTACTGTTAAAGGTATCACCATGGAAAGGAATCATCCGATTCAGAAGACGTGGCAAACTAAGTCCAAGGTTTGTCGGACCTTTCAAGATTTTAGCGAGAGTGGGTCAAGTTGCTTATAGACTCGACCTACCTGTTGAGCTTAGTGGAATACACCCTATGTTCCACGTGTCACACTTACGCAAGTGCCTAGCTGACGACACAGCTCACATACCTTACGACGAGGTCGAAGTGGATGACAGACTAAATTATGTGGAGGAACCAATAGCCATTATTGACCGAGCTGAGAAACGACTACACAATAAGTCGATTCCTTTAGTCAAAATACAATGGAAGCACAGAAAAGGGTTAGAAGCTACATGGGAAAAAGAAGACGAGATGAGGGGATTATACCCTAAATTGTTTAACGTATAAGCGGTTTCGAGGACGAAACCTCTTTAAGGAGGGTAGACTTGTAACATTCCAAAAATGGTAATTTAGTAAACAATAACGCAATAGAGGCTTAATCGTCATAAAACAAAAGAAAAAGGGATGGGCTTGGGCTCGGCTCTAACGGGCCGATGAAAGCCCAAGTATATAAGGGGCAAGGCAGCCCACTTCACCATTTCATCTTCATTTCATCATTCTAGAGAGAGAAAGGAGAGCTTGGGTCTAGAGAGAGAAAGTCAACAGATCGACACGAGATTGAAGGAGCACGTTACCGCTGAGCTCGTGAGTAAAACCTCCGAATCAGGAGTCCAATCCAGGTAACGATTCGACCATAAACTGAGTTTTTCTTCGTTTTAGGGTTTCTCAGGTTTTAGCTAAATAGGAGACGTTTTTATAGATGAAACTCTAAAATAAGCTTAGAACTAGCATCTAAAGTGAAAACCGCACCTTTTGATCAAAGAAAATTGTAAGATTAGCATGATCGGATTAACATGCAAGAATTACGGACTTGTCCAGGAAACAGGTGCTGCGTACTTATCAAGTACGCAGTAGGGATGTCCTGCGTAATTACCAAGTACGCAGAAGAAAGATCATGCGTACTTACCAAGTACGCAGGAGAAAGATCATGCGTACTTACCAAGTACGCAGGAGAAAGATCATGCGTACTTACCAAGTACGCAGGAGAAAGATCATGCGTACCTATCAAGTACGCATGAGCAAGGCCCTGCGCACTTACTAAGTGCGTAGGCAACAGACCAGTAAGTAAAGTCAGTATGTTTAGAATGATTAAACCGTTAGAGTCGGGGTTGGGTCTGATGTGTATTTAAACTACCTAATTCAGATCGTATGTG
Source organism: Smallanthus sonchifolius (assembly GCA_023525975.1). Classification (NCBI taxonomy): domain Eukaryota; kingdom Viridiplantae; phylum Streptophyta; class Magnoliopsida; order Asterales; family Asteraceae; genus Smallanthus; species Smallanthus sonchifolius. The sequence continues at coordinate 36,882,701 of CM042045.1, forward strand.
ACGTTGTTGGACTTTGTTTAGGACAACCAAGACTAGCTCATCAGGTGAGTTCTATGTGCCCCCTTCTATGTTATGTGCAAATGTTTTCAAATGTTTTGGGGCTGAAGTGTATACACTAAATGAATAAATGTTAGGAATGTCAATGTGATCATACGTGGTATACAAATAAATATATATATATACCTATACACGAAAAAGAATTATGAACAAAGAATGAAACGTATGATTATAGAGAATGAATGAAAGTATAACACAATGTGTAAGAATGAAATCCTGCTTTATATCCATGTATATATTGCTTGCAAAGAATGAAATAATGTTATGGACGCTTCAATGATAATGGCTACTTCGGTAGACGGACGACCACGTGACTATTTTATAACCGGGACAAGTGCGTTCCTTCATCAGCTAGGACGTACGAAGGCCACAAGTGCGTTCCTTCATCAGCTAGGACGTACAAAAGCCACAAGTGCGTTCCTTCATCAGCTAGGACGTACTAAAGCTATTAACGGACGGTCGAAGCAATTGGCATATTATGATAAGTAGAACGGTTGTATAAATAATAGTCGTATGGGAAACGGATACCTTCGGGTAGACGGGCGAATTACGGCCTACGACGGTAGGACGGTTGTAAGTCATTACGGACGGACAAAAGTTGCCGGACGGTTGTAAGAATAAAATTACGGACGGACACTAGTTGCCAGACGGTTGTAAGAATGGCGGGCCATGACGATGGACCATGGTGTTTGTCTTTGTTACATTCGTCAACAAATGACGGGTTGATCACCCTTAAGTGTATGACCCATGAAAGTTAAGAAAAGAAAACGTGAATGCATATATATATATATATATGTAATCACAAAAGAAGGATGAAAGAAAAGCAAAAGTTATGAATACGTATTAATACGTAATCAAAAAAGAATGATGAAAGAAAAGTAAAAGTTATGAATACATATAATTATGTATACTTATAAAGAAAAGAATGATCATACTTAATAGTTTTAAACTAGAACTCACCAGCGTTAGCTAACTTTTAGTATACATTTCAGGTACAGAAAGGAAGGGTCATGCGAAGGCGTGAAGGTTACCCGGCACAAGACTGACATCCCACTTTTATATATGTTAAGAAAAATGTTATGTACTAAATTTTAAAGACTTCCGATGTTATGTCATGTCAATGTTACGTTATGTAATGATTGAATTCGAATGTTTTAAATTTAAGCTCAGTATTTTTGACTATGTTTATGAGTAAATCCAACAAGTGAGGTTACCCGGGAATTGGGGCCTTACATTCATTTTTATGTTTTCTTTTTTGTTTCAGGTAGAATAACATCACCAGACCATCTCTCTACTTTGAGGAGTTAGACTCCAACTCTACGAGCCTGGAGCCAAAAGCCACATCAAATTTCTGTGAAATTCGATGAAGTCTTTGAAGCAACATGTTGACAAGCAGCTGATAGGCACATCCTGACAGCAATAATAAGTTTTGGACTTAGGTTATACACCGAATTGATCGGGGGAGTACCAGTTTCTTTTCCCTTAAAACTCCATGCATTTAAATTCCTACATAGCATTCCATTACATGCATTCGTACATTGAGGGCAATGCACAATTTTAAGTGTAGGGTGGGGAATTAGAGATTCAGGACTGCTAACCTCTAAGCAGTAAAATTTAACTTGTGATTTTCTACCCTTTTGACTAAAACATTACAAAAACTTACCTTTTATAAAAACCGAAAAATTTTCAAAAAAATAGTTAACCCCTTTTTAAACAAAACCTCTTGGAGTTTGCACTTAATTAAATAAAATGAAGACATGATTAGTAGAAACAAATGGAAATTATGCATAACAAATCACAAAACCCTATCCCATCTGTTTGCATGTGAGAATAATCTGAGCCTTTTCACGAGCATTACTATCACTATTTTTGCATGCTCTTTTGTTTGGAATATTGAGTGTTTATTTGATTGAATTCTATGCATAAATAGAAATTGTATGACTTATACATATCAAGACCATGAACTAGTGGAAGTATGAAAATGATTGAAGCACCTAGGACTTTATTACCCTTATTATCCGAAAACCACAAAAATATTATCCGCCTAGATAACCCTCTAAGCCTTAGCATTTTCTTTTCTAAACCCATACTTATCACCCAACCAACTTTTCGCAAACACCAGTTATTGGCTAACTGTCTTCAAAATGGAAAAATTATCTTATGTTATCATTTCAAGTTCATTATCATCGGATGACTTTGGAAAGAATATATGCTACTCGGAAGAATTGGAATATACAATGGTGGATGCATTAGGAAATTTTCCGAACTATCTGCAGGGAAATTCAAGGAAATTGAGGAAAGAGGAGTATTGAAAAAATTGTCTTGTTAAAAAAAATAATAAAAATAAAAAAATTGGTCTTTTACCAGGAGTCCTTAAATAATTGGACATGCATTCTTTCGATTTCAATCTGCTTTCCTGCCTTCATTTCGCAAAACCTGAATTACCAACCGAACTCTGAGAAAAGATTTTTCAAGCAACTAATGATGTAAGAAAATGGTGGCGCAAGCAAGAACAATTGCCACCATTCTGCGGCTTGTCAAAAAGTGCCGCCAAAAGAGAGCCAAAAGATACGGTAGATGTAGAAAATGTGGCAACTGGAGCCACGATGGAAAGTGTAGCAAGAATCAAACTCGAGCCCAAAGTGATTTTACATACCTGATGGAAGTAGGTGATGTTAGGCGACTAGCCGCAGGACCCATACGAAAAGGCAGTGATGTGCATTACTCAATAAAGGACGATTTAAACCCGATAAGAGATCTTGGTCTTGGCAATCTGACCATAAACGAGCCCTCAGATTAGTTATACCCTCATGATCTGAGTACTGTAGAGGGACCTTTTAGTAATTTCCATTTTTAGCCATGAGGTCGTAGCTGAGTGTTTCGCGATAGCTGCAGCCCTTCAAACCCCTTTAAAACCCCTAAAAATCCAAAAAGATTTTCATTTTCACGTTTAGTTTTACTTTAGCCACATTACAACCCTTTAAAGTCCTCTTGATTCATGCATACTGCTTAGTTAGTTGGTGGAGACTTGATTTGCATACAAGCTTATGACTATTGCATAATTCAATTCGAACTCGAGTGTCCCACTTAGCTTACATTATCCATAAATATAACCCTAGAGTTGAGTGAACATTGTGAGTAGTGAGGAGTTTTTGCATAATCAACGTTCTAGTAGGCTTGTCATGGATTCCATCATCTTAAAACAAGAAAAACACAAAAATAGAATAAGCATATCAAGAGTTATCCCTGAGTTTCGACACTTGTTGAAATTCCATTACCCTTGTAAAGTTTTTAGTTATGGGTGTGATCATGCATGAGTTTGCTTGAGGGCAAGCAAAGTTTAAGTGTGGGGTGTTATGATATGTCATCATTTATACATATTTTACATACATAATAATCCCACATTATGATACTAAATTGAATAATAACCTTGCAATTTATGCTTAAAACACATATATTTTGTAATTGCAGGTTATTCGATGTTAAAAATACAAATCAAGCTAAATCATATCAAGAACACCAAGTATTCAAGCTTTTAGAAGGTTTATTCTCAGAGCATTGACCACCAAAAAGTCAAAATTAGTCAACAATAGTCAACAAAAAGCTACAGGACAAAGCTGGGGAAAAAGAGAGGGACGCGCGGCAGTCATCCCAATGCACGGTCGTGCATTTCCCTTCTCTGCTCCCCACGGCCCGTTACTGTGTCCTCTGTACCCTGTTTGATTCCATGGGCCTTTGCACGACCGTGCAACCCATTGCACGGCCGTGCATTGCACATTTTGAGGCCTATAAATAGCAGGCTTGGGTTCTTCATTCCACACACCAATCCACAGCAAAATTACACTCAAGAAGAGAGCATTCTCGTAGTTAGAGTAGAGAGTAGAGGGGCTTTTCCTCCTTGTTTCACAATAGGGGAGCCTACGAAACTCATCATTACGCTAGTCGTTATGGCCATTCGTGGCTAAAACTTCTTTGTATTGCTAGGGTGAAGATGATGTTTGGTGCATGTTAATGTTTAACCTATTAATAAAGTTGTATGTTTATATCTTTAACTAATTTATCCTGAAAAACCATCTTTTGATGGGCTATTATTATTGTCTAAATCCTTCTTTATATTGGTGAGTGTCTTGATTTTAAAGAGTAAGATCGTAAAACCCCCTTTAATCAAACTTCGTTTGACACGCGTACGTCTTTATACGAGTAGAGATTGATAAGCCAAGGCTTGGTCTATACTTCTAAGATCGTACGTCTTTATACGAGATTATTATGCGACCAAGAATTGGTGAACTCATGTTGGGAACGGTACGTCTTTAGACTTGGTCCCATTGTTACACCGCCTCCTGGGGAGCAAAATATAATCACCTATTTAACTTAATATAAAGCATTTTGAGTCTGATGTCTTTATCCAACCCGGAGATGACCATTCGTTGGGTTGAGGGTAAATGTTGTCCCTAACGGGAGGCACTACCACTTTTTAAAGAATATAATTTTCAAATCAAATGTCGTGAGGACGAGGCTCTAGCGGTGACCCGGGTCACAATTTTGTAATAGTCATACTACTGAATTAGTTAACTTAATATTATCACGTACCAAGCTTATTCGAATCCTGAAGCAATACATTTCGTAATCTGATCACTTTCGCCTTATTTACTTTTCTACTGTTTACTATTCTGCTAGTTACATTTCTGTTACACACTTCACGCACATTTTTACTTTTATGTTATTTACTTTACCGTCATTTACTTTTCTGCTTCACCAGCACACAAAATCCACGTACTAATTAATCCGGCTAAACGATAACAAAGGTTGAGTATTGGAACTCGACCGTGTCCATTGATTCTATACTTGGTTCTTACCTAACTATATTACGCTGCGATAGGTACACTTTCCTATTGTGTGTGTTTTAAGTTAACGTAATTATCATTTTAATTTATAAATTTAAAACCTAATCTTGTGAAATCAATCACCTTAAAAATATATTTACATATATTTTTATACTTAATTCATAAACACATCAACTAATGCTACCAAAAATCTCTTACTGCCTTGGTGGCTGAAGCTTTTGCATGTGAGCAACAATCCTTGCTGTCTCATAGCCTCTGGGGTCCTTGCTTGGATTGTCAAGAGGATGTTCATATAGAGACTTGATGTCCTTGCTTGGCATGCTGAAGATGGCCTTGCTAGAACATCTCATCTTCTGTCCTCTGACATCTATCAAAGTGTACTCATCCTGAGCAGCATTGTACGACCAACTGATAAATGGAAAGTGGGATTGGAGAGGTTTAGCATCAATAACCACATCTTTGCTAGGGTTGAAGTGATGCTTGATCACCAGCAACAGATGTCTTCCACTTTCATTTTCAGCCTCATGAGCTTCACACAGCTCCATTATTCTTTGAAGATCAGATTCTGGAAGCTGCATCTCCTCATCAACAGATGTATATATTGATCTTTATTTTGATATAGAGGGCTTGCAGTTTCATGAAGCTCATAGGACCCAGCCTCTTTCCACTTTCACCTCTAGCCTTTAGGAAGTCCATCATGACCTTCCTTTCTTCATGGGATCTAACATTGAAGGCAATTGTTTGCTGGTTTTCAGTTTGGCTTTTTCTTCTTCCTCTGCCCTCTTCTTGTTTGCCAATTGTCCTTGTTGTCCCATGAAGGCTCTGTATATTTCATTATTTGATAATTTCTCAAGGTAGTCTGCATCCTCACCTTGAGAAATTAGAGTCTCAGTCCACTCCTCTCTAATTTCTTTTGCATGTTTAGAATCAGTGATTCTGAACTTGGCTTCTTCTCTTCTCTTTTTCTCTCTCTCTCTCTCTTCTTCTTCTTTATTTATTTGTTCCTGTAGCTGGAGAGCTAATGCTTCATCTTCTTTTATTTGTGAAGCTACAGAAACTTTTACTTTTAATTTATCCAGTTGCCTAGCATGCAACTGGATTTGCTGTTCTCGGAGGAGTATGACAGCCTTTCTTTCTTGAGCCTTTTTAAGCTCAGCCATCTCCTCCTCTTCTCTTTCTCTTCTTCTTTTCTCCTTTTATTTCTTCTCCTTTTCTATCTTTTCTTCTTCTTCAGTCATAATTCCATTTCCTTTGTTTTTGTTGGATGCCTCTGCTTCAGCTCCATTGATCTCAACAGCAGATGTGGGTGATACTGTTGAGACCTCAGCTTTTGATGCATTGGAAATTTGATGAGTAATCAAAGGAAGAGGGACTTCTTCATTTTCACCTAAATTCCATTCCTCTCCAGTTACTTCCTTCCAATCTGCAATTATCTTATGTTCTTCCCTTCTTCTAGATTCTTCCTCATTGTTTAGGATAACAGTTGGAGAAGAGGAAAGGAACAAATCCTCTATGTCAGAATCATCTATTGCAGTTATTCCTTCATTCTCCAGGCGGTTTTTGATAAGTTGGATCATTTCTTTACTCTTTACTGAGTTGATATTGCATATATTGGACCCGAGTTCAAAAACTTTATGAAGGATGTCTGAGTTGAGGAGTAGAATTTCTTGAATGTGGTTGATAATGAAGGATGATCTAGCACATAAGAAGAATTGGAATCCTGAAGGCTCAATGTTTGACCATCCATGAACTTCCAGACCCCTGACAACTTCATTGTATAAGAATATTCGTAGACATAAGACTTGTTCTACAGTTAAAGCCCTACTTCTTAACAATTGAAGTCTTTGATGTCTTTCTTCAGCTGCTTGTAAGGACTCTGCTTCTTCATTGTCAACTTTGTTATACGCCACTTTCTTAGCGAGATCAAGAAAGGCTTTGAGTCTGGGCATGTTGTCTTCACATATGTCATGAAAGCGCTCAATGGCAAGTATAGCAGACAAATCATCCGATGTATTGATACACTCAATTAGGTGTAGGGATAAGGTGTCAAATAAGTTCAAGTTCTCCCACCTAAGCTCTTGTACACCAGCAAACTCCCAGCAAACTCCCACCCAATCCAGAATCTCTCAGATAGACCATCATATCCCCATGACAAGATGGAATCAAACTCCAGATGCATTTGTACATTGAGGGCAATGCACAGTTTTAAGTGTGAGGTGGGGAATTAGAGATTCAGGACTACTTGTAACCTCAGAGCAGTTAAATTTAACTTGTGATTTTCTACCCATTTGAATAAAACATTACAAAAATCCACCTTTTATAAAAATCCAAAAATTTTTCAAAAAAAAAATTAAACCCTTTTTAAACTAAACATCTTGGAGTTTGCACCTATTAAATAAAATGAAGACATGGCAAGTAGAAACAAACGGAAATTATGTATAAAAAATCACTAAACCCTATCCCATCCGTTTCCATGTGAGAATAATCTGAGCCTTTTCACGAGCATTATTATCATTATTTTTGAATGCTCTTTCGTTTGGTATATTGAGTGTTTATTCGATTAAATTCTATGCATAATTAGAACTTGTATGACTTATACATATCAAGACCATGAACTAGTGGAAGCATGGAAATGATCGAGGCACCTAAGACTTTATCACCTTTATTATACAAAAATCCGAAAAATATTATCCGCCTAGATAGCCCTCTAAGCCTTAGCCTTTTTTTCTATTACCTATACTTATCACCCAACCGTTTTTCGTAAACACCGGTTATTGGCTGACTGTCTTCAAAATGAGAAAATTATCCTATGTTGTCATTTCAAGTTCATTATCATCGAGACAATTTTGGAAAGAATCTGCCCTACTCAAAAGAATTGGAATATACAAATGGTGGATGCATTAGGAAAATATCCGAACTATCTACGGGAAATTCATAGAAACACTATTTCAAGGAAACCAGAGAAGAAGGATTATTGAAGGATTTGTCTTGTTTAAAAAAAAGAGAGAGAAATAGGAAGTTGGTCTTTTACCGGGAGACCTTAAAGAACTGGATATGCATCCCTTTGATTTCAATTTTCTTTTCTGCCTTCATTTCACAAAGCCTGAATTACCAACCGAACTCCGAGAAAATATTTTTCAAGCAACCAGTGATGTAAGAAAACGGTGACGCAAGCAAGAACAATTGCCACCATTCTGTGGCTTGTCAGAAAGTGTCGCCAAAAGAAGAGCTAAAAGATACGATGAGTGTAGAAAGTGTGGCAACTGGAGCCACGATGGAAAATGTAGCAAGAATACAACTCGAGCCCAAAGTGAATATACATACCTGATCGAAGTAGGTGCTGTTAGGCTGCGAGCCGAAGGAACCACACGAAAATGCAGCGATGTGTATTACGCAATAAGGAACGAGTTTAATTTGATGAGAGATCTTGGTCTTGGCAATCTGACCATAAACGAGCCCTCATATTAGTTATATCCTCATGATCTGAGTACTGTAGAGGGATCCGTTAGTATTTTCCATTTTAAGCCATGAGGCCGTAGATGAGTGTTTCGCGATAGCTGCAGCCCTTCAAACCCCTTTAAAACCCTTAAAAATCCAAAAAGATTTTCATTTTCACCTTTAATTTTACTTTAACCACATTACAACCCTTTTTAGTCCTCTTGATTCATGCATACTACTTAGTTAGTTGGTGGAGACTTGATTTGCGTACAAGCTTATGACCATTGCATAATTCGATCCGAACTTGAGTGTTCCACTTCACTTACATTATCCATATATATAACCCTAGAGTTGAGTGAACATTGTGAGTATTGAGGAGTTATTGCATAATCAAAGTTCTAGTAGGCTTGTCATGGATTCCATCATTTTAAAACAGAAAAATACAAAAATAGAATAAGTAGCTCAAGAGTTATCCCGGAGTTCCAACACTAGTCGAAATTCCATTACCCTTGTAAAGTTTTTAGTTATGGGTGTGATTATGCATGAGTTTGCTTGAGGACAATAAAGTTTAAGTGTGGGTGTTATGATATACCATCAGTTATACATAACATTATGGTACTAATTGAATAATAATCTTGCAATTTATGCTTAAAACACTTATATTTTGTAATTGCAGATTATTTAGCGTTGAAAATATAAATCAAGCTAAATCCTATCAAAAACACCAAGAATTCAAGCTTCTAGAAGATTCATTCCCTAGCATTGACCCCCAAGAAGTCAAAATGGGTCAACAAACGTAAATAAGGCAGCTAAAAGACAAAACTAGGAGAAAGCAGGGGGATGCATGGCCGTGCATCCCAATGCACGGTCGTGCATTGTTGTCCCTTGCTTCCCACGGCCCAGTACATGTCCTCTGTACCCTGTTTGATTCCCTAGGTCTTTGCACGACCTTGCAACCCTTTGCACAACCGTGCATTACGCATTTTGAGGTCTATAAATAGGAGGCTTGAGTTATTTATTCCACACACCAATCCAGACCTAAAGAACACTCAAGAAGAGATCATTCTCGTAGTTAGTGTAACACCCGGATAATTCCCAAGGGCCAAAAGTGTCAAAATTATAAAGTTGAGAGGTTGAACTTTAATTCTCCAAGAGTTAAAGGACTAAAGGTTGTAGGTCCTGATTCAGTGCGTGACGGATCTCTAGACTCGCGGTACGACACGGTGATAACGTGCGGAATCCATGATCAACATGCTCATGTAACTCAATCAACAACAACAGTGTAAATAAACGCTTTGTATTTCCACTCAGAATATTAGTTTACAAGATCTCTCAGTTTCTGTTGTACACTGATCTCTCCACGCTTGTTCTATTCTGATCTAAGACTTGTAAACACCTATTTATAGGAAAACACAAACCCACACATCACTATAGGCGAACTTAACATGTTCGCTCCTAAAGATGTTCGCCTCTCTATGAACTTATACATAATTTTATTAACAGTTACAAAACATGTCCTAACAAACTCTCCTTTAACTGTTGCTACCATTTCTATCAATTACAAGTCAAAGACTGAGACATAATATCTTCAAGCTCGTTGTCACCAGAATATGTTCCAACAGACTCCCCCTTGACAACAGCTTTAGAAGATTGTCATCCATCTTCAAATATCATCAAACACACTGTAGTCTTCGTCTTGTTCATCTGCACACTTTCTCTTTCTTTGTATCTAGAAGAAAACTTGGGAGAAGGACCCCTTGTCAACTTCTGTCTGCAATATTCAGTTTTATGCAAAGGAGAACAACCAAGAATAACCAACAATTAAGATTTCCATGGAAGCTGGAAAAATAAAATCTTTTTGATTTTTCAAACATAAGAAACACAAAATCTTTTTGGTTTTTTTTGTACAAATTAAAATGCAAAATACAAAATCACATCTTTTTGGTCGAATATCACGAGTAAGAAGATCATATCAGTATAAACAATGCATCAATAACACATTTTGGCTAAAATCCCTGAACATTCTATGGGTATCCTATCCAGATTCATTCTTTCATTTCTTCCTTTTCTTTATTCCAGATAAGATCAATATTTTATGCTTCAACCAAAACATGTAAAGATACGCGAAGAACTTTAAAGAAGATGGGATCAGATCATAACATGCTTATAATAAATTACATACGAATTTGCAACACATAACATGTCAATCTAAGTTGTCAATATTATAAGAATTGAAACCATCAGTATCTTTGTCCCATGTTCTTGTGAATTAAGGTACCATTTATTTTGTAATACAACGTGTACCCCACAAATATGCCAACAGAAAAATAAATGTGCATTATCTTCAAGACATATAAGATCATTGTAAGATAATATTCAATCTCCAGGATGAATTATACCGATAAACGCATGAAAATATCAAGCAGAGAATCAGAATGATTCAGAATCGAATGATTCAAATGTCTTGGTTTGGATGAAGTATCATGATTCATAGTAACAGAAAGATTGTACCAATAGAATTATTCAACATAAGATTGATCAAGGAATCGATTGATTCAATGACATAGGGTAGCGTGATCCAACTGTTATCTGGATGTATTCAATGGAATCAAGATATTGATCCAAGGGCTAGTATATGTTCCAACAGATGTTGTCAGAAACATATCTTAGTTCAGCAAGTGAATTGAAAAATTGTGTTTAACGACATAACAGATACTGGTCTCATGAAGTACTTTAGATCTTATATTCTTTATCTGATAATGATCTTTTACACACACACTCCGCATACCATGGGTTCAAATCACAGTTGTCACAAAGATCATTATGTTGTCACACTACTAATGGACCAAAGATACTCACAGCCTATTGACAATTCAGACTACATGCTAGTATCCAAATTAAAATATAAGCATCAAGCATCAATTTTGTTAAGCATAAGCAGTTATGAATCTATCATTTCCCATACTGTGCAGTCTAACAGGTTTTGATCAATATATTTATCACAAATAAGCAATCATAAAGTCCAACTAAGGTCATGTGTGACTGAATATGTACTGATGTACTATCATTTCTCCTTATAACTTCAAGTAATGTCGATTTTAACTTTTTCAATTTGTTTGAATTTTTCAAAATCTTTTTCAAAGAAAGTAAAACAAACTAAAATAAAACTTCCATGAAAACATTTTATGAAAAACATTTTACATGGTTACTTGGGATTAAGCAATTCAATCAATTAAAATTCAAACCGATGTAATTGAATGTAATTGAATACCTTTTCCTTTGTCACCAACACAAACTGTACTCCCCCTATCCTGTAGACTCCCTCTCAACTAGTCAAATTCTTGCATCAACGACTTTATGCTCACCATTGTCATCCTAAGTTTCAGGTTGTCTTTTGGAGTAAAATTCTTTCCAAAAAAAACATTATGTGTGACACAAACCCACACATCACTATACTTTCCTAAAGATGAACAAGTTCGCCTCTCTATGAACTTATACAAAATTTTATCAACAGTTACAAAACATGTCCTAACAGACTCTCCTTTAACTGTTGCTAACAATTCTATCAATTACAAGTCAAAGACTCTAAGACTGAGACATAATATCTTCAAGCTCGTTGTCACCAGAATATGTTCCAACAAAAGTGAAAAATCTGAAAGTGGAAGGGGTAGCGGGCCGCTACCCTAACCCTTAGCGGTCCGCTATGTGTTGACAAAGGAATTAACCGGGAGACAACACGTGCCTCTGTGACTCGCTGGTTGAAATCAGACGCGTGGAAGGGTGATCGACCGCCAGCCTTCACCTTAGCGGTCCGCTACGTAGCCCCCAAGCAGATTAAGCCGCCTCAAGGGGTGGTGGACCGCCACGCCCTTGTTTAGCGGTCCGCTACGGACTCGAATATCACCCTATAAATACTTGATCAATCCCAGCCATTATAGACACACAAACACTTCCACACATACACTTAAGCTGGTAGCTCAATTCCCGAAGTCCTGGTCCATTACTGAGAGTGTGGTTTCTCGTAATCTGTCTACAAACTGCCATAGATCACACCGAGGTAAGGATTCTGAACACCCTGGGGTTTCTTTGTATAAACCTAAGATAGGGATAATGATAATGCTGAATATGATCTAGGGTTTTGTTGAGGTATTGATTGTGATATTCGATATAAGAGGAGGTTCTGTTTGAGGTGAGTTCCTCTAAACTGTTCTCTATGAAATGTTTTATAAATGATTTTGTATATGAGATCCCAACGCTATCCGTGCATATATCCAATAATAAGTACTTATTGTGGCCATTGATTAAGGGGGGACCTAGGGGTAAGACTGATCCTCTTGTTCGAGATCTGGTACGTATGTGACCAGCGCGCCCGGAGGGTTCCTGAATATATGTATGTCGTAGACTCAGGAATATAACGGTGATTCTGGGTGATGGTTTGGACAGGATGGTTGTAAGACCCATGCGGGGCCTTCATCCTTGATCAATGATACCCGAAAAGATGATTTTGTTTATGAACTCACCAGCGTAAGCTGATCCAAAAATGTTTTCAAATGTTTTTGAGCACAGGTTAACCCTAGCTAGTAGATGGCATTCCAGGAGGTGTACAAAGGTTGGAAATAGGGATGACTGAGGGCAGGTCTTGGAGTGACCATAAGGCTTGAGTGATTGGCATGATTCTTTGTGAGCTATAAGTACAAAATTTGATATGTTGTATTTGCTAGTCAGTCCTTATTGTACAAACTTTACATTATGAAATGAGATAAATTATGTTGTTAAGTCTTCCACCGTGTGTTTTGATTATCAACGTCACTGTAACTAGAAGGCGACCTTCAACCGGTATGTAGTTATCTGACAAACGGAATGTTCAGTCTAGGAAAGAGCGGTGTATAAATCTCACCTAGAACTGTCGCTCCTACTTGGGAACATATCTGTTGGAGGTACTACTCTGGTAGATGACTGTCCTGTGTTACGGGTGTGACAGTTAGAGTAGAGAGTAGAGGGGCTCTTCCTCCTTGTTCCACAATTGGGGAGCCTACGAAACTCATCATTACGCTAGTCGTTATGGCCATTCGTGGCTAAAACTTCTTTATATTGCTAGGGTGAAGATGATGTTTGGTGCATGTTAATGTTTAACGTATTATTGAAGTGATATGTTTATGTCTTTAACTAATTCTTTCTCAAAAACTATCTTTTGATGGGCTTTTATTATCGTCTAAATCCGTTTTTATATTTGTGATTGTCTTGTTTTAAAGAGTAAGATTGTAAAACCCTTTTTAATCAAACTTCCTTTGAAACTCGTACGTCTTAATACGAGCAAAGATTGATAAGCTAAGGCTTGGTCTATACTTCTAAGATCGTACGTCTTTATACGAGATTATTATGCGACCAAGAATTGGTGAACTCATGTTGGGAAGTGTACGTCTTTATACTTGGTCCCATTGTTACACCGCCTCCTGATGAGAAAAATATAATCACCTATTTAACTTCAATATAAAGCATTTTGAGTCCGATGTCTTAAACCAACCCGGAGATGACCATTCGATGGGTTGAGGGTAAATGTTTTCCCTAACGGGAGGCACTACCACTTTAAAATATTATAATTTGCAAATCAAATGTAGTGAGGATGAGGCTCTAGCGGTGACCTGGGTCACAAGTTTGTAGTAGTCATACCACTAAATTAGTCAACTTAACATTATCACGTACCAAGCTGATTCGAATCCCGAAGCAATACATTCCGTAATCTGATCATTTTCGCCTTATTTACTTTTCTGCTATTTACTATTCTGCTAGTTACATTTCTGTTACACACATCACGCATATTTCTACTTTTATGTTATTTTCTTTACCGTCATTTACTTTTCTGCTTCACAAGCATACAAAACCCACTCGCTAATTAATCTGGCTAAACGATAACAAAAGTTGAGTATTGGAACTCGACCGTGTCCATTGGTTCGATACTTGGTTCTTAGCTAACTATATTACGCTGCGATAGGTACACTTGCCTGTTGTTTGTATTTTAAGTTAACGTAATTATCAATTTATAAATTTAAAACCAGATCTTATGAAATCATCCAAAAATATATTTACTTATATTTTTATATACTTAATTCACAAACACGTCAATTGGTCCCCACGAAACTTCTCTACCATAATATCTTTTTACCTCGTTATCACATATTCGATACACATCTAAAGTAAACTCATACTACTAATAATTAGAGTTATAATCATAAGTCCCCGTTAATTCCCAAAGGTCCACATGTCCCCTTCACGCCTGCCTAGGAAGCAAAGCATTCGCTTCCCTTGATGCTCCTTGAAAGTTTACCTGGGGGCTGTGTTATTATTTTTCTTCTGGGATACCGGAGAAGGAGAAAGAGAAAGTTTTAACTCAGACTTTGAGGATGAAATTGGAGAAGAAAATGATTTTAGAATGGGACGACATTTTCTGAAAAGGATTTTGAGAAGTAAAAATGGATTTTAGTTTCTAACAAATTTTTAAAAAAAAGCACCACTTGCCTCACGGTGGACGCCAAACTGTTTTGACCAAAAAGTTACCAAAGATAATAAAGTAGCCAAACTTTGTATGTGAGATAGCGTGCTTGTATTATTATACAAGAATCGCAAGATTAATAACGAAATCGACACAAAGATATACAAGGAAAGCCCTTGATCCTCTGTGGGATCTCCGGCATAAAACCTCGGGAACCGACTAAAGTCGGGCTGCCTTGTTTGTTCATATAAAAAGTAAACAAAAATATAACGAAAGAGAGAAAAGTGATCGTGTCTAAGTTTTACAAAGAGTTCGAAGTGTAGTGTTTGTGCTGTGAATGTTGTGTGTCCCTAATGATCATCTTATGCTCTTTATATATTACAAGTCATTAAATGAAAGGCTAATATCCCGAAATTTTCTTAATTGGACCGTTACAAGTCTTAATTAATGAATATAGCCGTTGTAGTTAATGTAATCCCGCATCTTTAGCTAGTAATAAAGTCAAATGGGTGTTACCTGCATGACCAAGTCAAAGACAAATGCGTAATATTAATTGTTACAACGATCGGTTAATCAGGATGCTAAAACATAGTAAGGATCAGGGATACCGATCCTTATCTGAGGATCCGAGATACTAGAGGTGAAAATTGAGGCATAACAATACTAAATCATCGACAAAGCCACTTTTGCAATAGTGGTCTTGAGTATTCACATAATGCGACGGCATGCCAACTTTGCAAACGGGATCCTTTGATTGTTAGTTGGTGATGTTAGCTTGATTTGTTAGTTTGATTAACATTATTAGAAGGTTTTTAAGGCTGAGGGTTGATGTGTCGTGTGATAAGTATATTAAAATATAAGTAAAATACTTTTAGGATGGTTTCACGAGATCAGGTTTTAAATTTATAAAATGATAATTACTACACACACAATAGGCAAGTGTACCTATCACAGCGTAATATAGTTTAGGTAAGAACCAAGTATCGAACCAATGGACACGGTCGAGTTCCAATACTCAACTTTTGTTATCGTTTAGCCAGATTAATTAGTGAGTGTGTTTTGTGTGCTTGTGAAGTAGAAAAGTAAATGGCGATAAAGTAAATAACATAAAAGTAAAAATGTGCGTGATATGTGTAACAGAAATGTAACTAGTAGAATAGTAAAGAGCAGAAAAGTAAATATGGCGGAAATGATCAGGTTACGGATAGTATTGCTTCGGGCTTCGAAACAACTTGGTACGTGATAATGTTAAGTTGACTAATTCAGTGGTATGACTACCAACGCTAGAGCCTCGTCCCCACTATATTTGATTCATGAATTATAATCTTTAAATTAAAATAGTAGTGTCTCCCGTTAGAGACAACAGTTACCCTCAACCCTTCGAATGGTCATCTCCAGGTTGGTTTAAGACATCAAACTTAAAATGCTTTATATTAGAGTTAAATAGGTGATTATATTTTGCTCATCGGGAGGCGGTGTAACAATGGGACAAAGTATAAAGACGTTTTCCCAACATCAGTTCACCAATTCTTGGCCGCATAATATGTTCGTATAAAGACGTACGATCTTAAAAGTATAGACCAAGCCTTGGCTTTTCAATCTCTGCTCATATGAATACTTTGTCTGGAAGGAAGGTGAGTCTCTTACTATTCTGTACAACAGGTACACCTATCTTGTGGGAGAGCTACAATGCCTTAAAGTAAAGTTGGAGAATAATGATATTCTCAAAAAGATCATCAGATCACTTCCAAGCTGCTGGACACTCTGCACAGTGTCAATTAGAAGGACTGAAAACCTGAAGACTTTGCAGATGACTGAGTTGTTTGGTATGCTCAAGACCTATGAATTAGAAATGATTCAAGCAAATGAAAGAAGCTCAGGTCATTCAACAGCCTCATCATCCACCACCACTTATTCTGCACTACACTCTTACCACTCAGTTCCCAGTTCAAGCAACTACTATCCTCTCATTGTTACCCATCCTCAGACTCCCAACTCACAATCAAATAATTCACCATTTCTTCTTGAATCCCCACCTCATACAACCTCTGCTACTTTTTTGTCTGAAAACCCAAGCACCATGTCCTTCATCAAAGAAGATATGGAGTACTTTCATACAGATGACTTAGAAGTAATGGACATACAACACTTTTATGCCATGCTATCTGTCAGAGCTAAACGGTTCTACTCAAGAACTGGAAGACCTATTCCAAGCAACAACACTAACACTAAAGTTGGATTGGACAAAAGTAGGATTCAGATGTTACAACTACAACCAACTTGGTCACTTTGCTAGAGAATGCAAGGCACCAAAGGCAAATCCAGCGGCTGCACAACAAAGACAAGCTCATCAAGGCCAACAAAGTCAAGGTAACACCTCTCCTCCTCAAACTACAGCTTGTGCAGCTGTTGGAACAACTGATATTGACTAGATATTCCAATATGAGGATCTTCCTGCCAACAACTAAGCACTCATGGCAGACACAACAGAAATACCACCTCAGGTATATGAACATCTCTGTTCTCAAGCTTGTATTGATAAGGTTCTAGGATACATGAAGCATAACCAAAACCTTATAGTTCAAAATGAAGAGTTTCACCAAATGAAATCTGAATTCAAAAAGGTTGAAAACAGTTACAAAGAATAACTTAACTGTCTAAAGAAAGAGATTTCATCATTAAAACATGAACAAACAAATCTTGAAACTCAGATTGATGATCTATTGGTTAAGTTAAAGGCTACAAGAGCCGAGTTGGCAAACCAAAAGGTCCGTGTTGACAAGTATGAGTTTGCATCCAAAAAGCTGCAAAGACTTTTGGATGCTCAAATTCATGAAAAGGTGACTGCTGGTCTTGGGTTTCAAGCTGAAAAGCCCTACAATGATGTACCTCCACCTGCTGACTATGTAGCTATCCATGAACCAAACTTCAATCTCTCAAACCTTGAGCATGCAAACCGAAACCTTGATTCTTCCAAGGTAGAACCATTTGTGCAAGAATGCAGTACCTTATGTGAAGTTGATTCCACATACTCAGAATCCACTGAAACCAGTGAAGCTCCATAACTCCCTACCAATGAAGTCATTCAAACCAATGGTCCAAGCCCCTTCATCCCTTTAGTACATGTACCTCAACTCACCAAACATATTAAAATTAGCTATCCTCCTAAAGGGAGAAAGTTAATTGTTGAAAAGGGACAATACTCAACCTCCACCAATCTCCAAGCAAACCAAACCATCCAACCCAGGAAGGTGTTTGACATCTGTCATGCACCAGGAGAGAGAGCTCCATATGTTCAAAAGCCATTGGAGGAAGCCACCTTTGAGCACAACAAAGCTCATCCCTGGAACTTTAAAGATTTGTTCAAGAGAAAGGACTATGTGCACTTTCAAAGAGACAAACTGACTAAATCATGTTTTGTCTGTGGCAAATACAATCACACTGCCAACACCTGCTTCTATTACCTTCGGCAGCAAAGAAACCTCAAGCAACATGCTTTTGAGAAAACAAACAAGAACAAGAAGGTAAGAAGCTATGAAGCCAAGACAACTCACTTCAGAAAGTCTCTCTCCTCCAAGGAAGCAGCTCCCAAAACCTCAACAATCCTGCATTATATGTGGTGAATCAGACCCCTTTGCTGCAGATTGTAAGGTTAATCAATTCAACCAGATCTTTTCACCAGCTTCCACAGCAGTTCAAGCTACTCCAAAACAAACTGTACTCCCCCTGTCCTGTAGACTCCCTCTCAACTAGTCAAATTGTTGCATCAACGACTTTATGCTCACCATTGTCATCCTAAGTTTCAGGTTGTCTTTTGTACTTGGTAAAATTCTTTCCAAAAAAAAACATTGTGTGTGACACAAACCCACCCAGCACTATAGGCTTTCTTTACAAGTTCGCCTCTCTATGAACTTATACAAAATTTTATCAACAGTTACAAAACATGTCCTAACAGACTCTCCTTTAAATGTTGCTAACAATTCTATCATTTACAAGTCAAAGACTCTAAGACTGAGACATAATATCTTCAAGCTCGTTGTCACCAGAATATGTTCCAACAAAAGTGAAAAATCTGAAAGTGGAAGGGGTAGCGGGCCGCTACCCTAACCCTTAGCGGTCCGCTATGTGTTGACAAAGGAATTAACCGGGAGACAACACGTGCCTCTGTGACTCACCGGCTGAAATCAAACGCGTGGAAGGGTGACAGACCGCTAGCCTTCACCTTAGCGGTCCGCTACGTAGCCCCCAAGCAGATTAAGCCGCCTCAAGGGGTGGCGGACCGCCACACCCTTGTTTAGTGGTCCGCTACGGACTCGAATATCACCCTACAAATACTTGATTAATCCCAGCCATTCTAGACACATAAACACTTCCACACATGCACTTAAGCTCGTAGCTCAATTCCCGAAGTCCTGGTCCATTCCGGAGAGTCCGGTTTCTCATAATCTGTCTGCAAACTGCCATAGATCACATCGAGGTAAGGATTCTGAACACCCTGAGGTTTCTTTGTATAAACCTAAGATAGGGATAATGATAATGTTGAATATGATCTAGGTTTTTTTTGAGGTATTGATTGTGATTTTCGATACTGGAGGAGGTTCTGTTTGAGGTGAGTTCCTCTAAACTGTGCTCTATGAAATGTTTTGTAAATGATTTTGTATCTGAGATCCCAACGCTATCCGTGCATATATCCTATAATAAGTACTTATTGTGGCCATTGATTAAGGGGGGACCTAGGGGTAAGACTGATCCTCTTGTTCGAGATCTGGTACGTATGTGACCAACGTGCCCGGAGGGTTCCTGAATATATGTATGTTGTAGACTCAGGAATATAACGGTGATTCTGGGTGATGGTTTGGACAGGATGGTTGTAAGACCCATGCGGGGTCTTCATCCTTGATCAATGATACCTGAAAAGATGATTTTGTTTATGAACTCACAAGCGTAAGCTGATCCAAAAATGTTTTCAAATGTTTTTGAGCACAGGTGAACCCTAGCTAGTAGATGGCATTCCAGGAGGTGTACAAAGGTTGGAAATAGGGATGACTGAGGGCAGTTCTTGGAGTGACCATAAGGCTTGAGTGATTGGCATGATTCTTTGTGAGCTATAAGTACAAAATTTGATATGTTGTATTTGCTAGTCAGTCCCTATTGTACAAACTTTACATTATGAAATGAGATAAATTATGTTGTTAAGTCTTCCACCGTGTGTTTTTATTATCAACGTCACTGTAACTAGAAGGCGACCTTCAACCGGTATGTAGTTATCTGACAAACGGAATGTTCAGTCTAGGAAAGAGCGGTGTATAAATCTCTCCTAGAACCGTCGCTCCTACTTGGGAACATATCTGTTGGAGGTACTACTCTGGTAGATGACTGTCCTGTGTTACAGGTGTGACAGTTAGAGTAGAGAGTAGAGGGGCTCTTCCTCCTTGTTCCAAAATTGGGGAGCCTACGAAACTCATCATTACGCTAGTCGTTATGGCTATTCGTGGCTAAAACTTCTTTGTATTGCTAGGGTGAAGATGATGTTTGGTGCATGTTAATGTTTAACGTATTAATGAAGTGATATGTTTATGTCTTTAACTAATTCTTTCTCAAAAACTATCTTTTGATGGGCTTTTATTATCGTCTAAATCCGTCTTTATATTTGTGAGTGTCTTGATTTTAAAGAGTAAGATCGTAAAACCCTTTTTAATCAAACTTCCTTTGAAACTCGTACGTCTTAATACGAGCAGAGATTGATAAGCTAAGGCTTGGTCTATACTTCTAAGATCGTACGTCTTTATACGAGATTATTATGCGACCAAGAATTGGTGAACTCATGTTGGGAAGTGTACGTCTTTATACTTGGTCCCATTGTTACACCGCCTCCTGATGAGAAAAATATAATCACCTATTTAACTTCAATATAAAGCATTTTGAGTCCGATGTCTTAAACCAACCCGGAGATGACCATTCGATGGGTTGAGGGTAAATGTTTTCCCTAACGGGAGGCACTACCACTTTAAAATATTATAATTTGCAAATCAAATGTAGTGAGGATGAGGCTCTAGCGGTGACCTGGGTCACAAGTTTGTAGTAGTCATACCACTAAATTAGTCAACTTAACATTATCACGTACCAAGCTGATTCGAATCCCGAAGCAATACATTCCGTAATCTGATCATTTTCGCCTTATTTACTTTTCTGCTATTTACTATTCTGCTAGTTACATTTCTGTTACACACATCACGCATATTTCTACTTTTATGTTATTTTCTTTACCGTCATTTACTTTTCTGCTTCACAAGCATACAGAACCCACTCGCTAATTAATCTGGCTAAACGATAACAAAAGTTGAGTATTGGAACTCGACCGTGTCCATTGGTTCGATACTTGGTTCTTAGCTAACTATATTACGCTGCGATAGGTACACTTGCCTATTGTTTGTGTTTTAAGTTAACGTAATTATCAATTTATAAATTTAAAACCAGATCTTATGAAATCATCCAAAAATATATTTACTTATATTTTTATATACTTAATTCACAAACACGTCAATTGGTCCCCACGAAACTTCTCTACCATAATATCTTTTTACCTCGTTATCACATATTCAATACACATCTAAAGTAAACTCATACTACTAATAATTAGAGTTATAATCATAAGTCCCCGTTAATTCCCAAAGGTCCACATGACCCCTTCACGCCCGCCTAGGAAGCAAAGCATTCTCTTCCCTTGATGCTCCTTGAAAGTTTACCTGGGGGCTGTGTTATTATTTTTCTTCTGAGATACCGGAGAAGGAGAAAGAGAAAGTTTTAACTCAGACTTTGAAGATGAAATTTGAGAAGAAAATAACTTTAGAATGGGACGACATTTTCTAAAAAGGATTTTGAGAAGTAAAAATGGATTTTGGTTTCTAACAAATTTTAAAAAAAAGCACCACTTGCCTCACGGTGGGCGCCAAACTGTTTTGACGAAAAAGTTACCAAAGATAATAAAGTAGGCAAACTTTGTATGTGAGGTAGCGTGCTTGTATTATTATGTAAGAATGGCAAGATTAATAAGGAAATCGACACAGAGATATACGAGGAAAGCCCTTGATCCTCTGTGGGATCTCCGGCATAAAACCTCGGGAACCGACTAAAGTCGGGCTGCCTTGTTTGTTTATATAAAAAGTAAACAAAAATATAACGAAAGAGAGCAAAGTGATCGTGTCTAAGTTTTACAAAGAGTTTCGAAGTGTAGTGTTTGTGCTGTGATTGTTGTGTGTCCCTAATGATCATCTTATGCTCTTTACATATTACAAGTCATTAAATGAAAGGCTAATATCCCAAAATTTTCTTAATTGGACCGTTACAAGTCTTGTTTGATGAATATAGCCGTTGTAGTTAATGTAATCCCGCATCTTTAGCTAGTAATAACGTCAAATGGGTGTTACCTGCATGACCAAGTCAAAGACAAACGCGTAATATTAATTGTTACAACGATCGGTTAATCAGGATGCTAAAACATAGTAAGGATCAGGGATACCGATCCTTGTCTGAGGATCCGGGATACTAGAGGTGAAAATTGAGGCATAACAATACTAAATCATCGACAAAGCCACTTTTGCAATAGTTGTCTTGAGTATTCGCAGAATGCGACGGCATGCCATCTTTGCAAACGGGATCCTTTGATTGTTAGCTGGTGATGTTAGCTTGATTTGTTAGTTTGATTAATATTATTAGAAGGTTTTTAAGGCTGAGGGTTGATGTGTCGTGTGATAAGTATATTAAAATATAAGTAAAATACTTTTAGGATGGTTTCACGAGATCAGGTTTTAAATTTATAAAATGATAATTACTACACACACAATAGGCAATGTACCTATCACAGCGTAATATAGTTTAGGTAAGAACCAATTATCGAACCAATGGACACGGTCGAGTTCATATGCTCAACTTTTGTTATCGTTTAGCCAGATTAATTAGTGAGTGGGTTTTGTGTGCTTGTGAAGTAGAAAAGTAAATGGCGATAAAGTAAATAACATAAAAGTAAAAATGTGCGTGATGTGTGTAACAGAAATGTAACTAGCAGAATAGTAAATAGCAGAAAAGTAAATATGGCGGAAATGATCAGGTTACGGATAGTATTGCTTTGGGCTTCGAAACAACTTGGTACGTGATAATGTTAAGTTGACTAATTCAGTGGTATGACTACCACCGCTAGAGCCTTTATTCATGAATTATAATCTTTAAATTAAAATAGTAGTGCCTCCCGTTAGAGACAACAGTTACCCTCAACCATTCGAATGGTCATCTACAGGTTGGTTTAAGACATCAAACTTAAAATGCTTTATAATAGAGTTAAATAGGTGATTATATTTTGCTCATCAGGAGGCGGTGTAACAATGGGACAAAGTATAAAGACGTTTTCCCAACATCAGTTCACCAATTCTTGGCCGCATAACATGTTCGTATAAAGACGTATGATCTTAAAAGTATAGACCAAACCTTGGCTTTTCAATCTCTGCTCATATGAAAACTTTGTCTGGAAGGAAGGTGAGTCTCTTACTATTCTGTACAACAGGTACACCTATCTTGTGGGAGAGCTACAATGCTTTAAAGTAAAGTTGGAGAATGAAGATATTCTCAAAAAGTTAATCAGATCACTTCCAAGAAGCTGGACACTCTGCACAGTGTCAATTAGAAGGACTGAAAACCTGAAGACTTTGCAGATGACTGAGTTGTTTGGTATGCTCAAGACCTATGAATTAGAAATGATTCAAGCAAATGA
Source organism: Smallanthus sonchifolius (assembly GCA_023525975.1). NCBI lineage: Eukaryota > Viridiplantae > Streptophyta > Magnoliopsida > Asterales > Asteraceae > Smallanthus > Smallanthus sonchifolius. The sequence continues at coordinate 36,906,294 of CM042045.1, forward strand.
AAGAAGTTCAGGTCATTCAACAGTCTCGTCATCCACCACCACTTATTCTGCACTACACTCTTACCACTCAGTTCCCAGTTCAAGCAACTACTATCCTCCCATTGTTACCCATCCTCAGACTCCCAACTCACAATCAAATAATTCACCATTTTTTCTTGAATCCCCACCTCATACAACCTCTGCTACTTTTGTCTCGGAAAACCCAAGCACCATGTCCTTCATCAAAGAAGATCTGGAGTACTTTCATCCAGTTGACTTAGAAGTAATGGACATACAACACTTTTATGCCATGCTATCTGTCAGAGATAAACGGTTCTACTCTAGAACTGGAAGACCTATTCCAAGAAACAACTCTAACACTAGAGTTGGATTGGAGAAAAGTAGGATTCAGATGTTACAACTGCAACCAACTTGGTCACTTTGCCAGAGAATGCAAGGAACCAAAGGCAAATCCAGCGGCTGCACAACAAAGACAAGCTCATCAAGGCCAAGAAAGTCAAGGTAACACCTCTCCTCCTCAATCTACAGCTTGTGCAGCTGTTGGAACAACTGATTTTGACTAGAGCTTCCAATATGAGGATCTTCCTGCCAACAACCAACACTCATGGCAGACACAACAGAAATACCACCTCAGGTATATGAACATCTCTGTTTTCAAGCTTGTATTGATAAGGTTCAAGGATACAGGAAACATAACCAAAACCTTATAGATCAAAATGAAGAGTTTCACCAAATGAAATCTGAATTCAAAAAGGTTGAAAACAGTTACAAAGAATAACTTAACTGTCTAAAGAAAGAGATTTCATCATTAAAACATGAACAAACAAATCTTGAAACTCAGATTGATGATCTATTGGTTAAGTTAAAAGCTACAAGAGACGAGTTGGCAGACCAAAAGGTCCGTGTTGACAAGTATGAGTTTGCATCCAAAAAGCTGCAAAGACTTTTGGATGCTCAAATTCATGAAAAGGTGACTGCTGGTCTTGGGTTTCAAGCTGAAAAGCCCTACAATGATGTACCTCCACCTGCTGACTATGAAGCTATCCATGAACCAAACTTCAATCTCTCAAACCTTGAGCATGCAAACCGAAACCTTGATCCTTCCATGGTAGAACCATTTGTGCAAGAATGCAGTACCTTATGTGAAGTTGAGTCCACATACTCAGAATCCACTGAAACCAGTGAAGCTCCATAACTCCCTACCAATGAAGTCATTCAAACCAATGGTCCAAGCCCCTTCATCCCTTCAGTACATGTACCTTAACTCACCAAACATATTAAAATTAGCTATCCTCCTAAAGGGAGAAAGTTAATTGTTGAAAAGGGACAATCCTCAACCTCCACCAATCTCCAAGCAAACCAAACCATCCAACCCAGGATGGTGTTTGACATCTGTCATGCACCAGGAGAGAGAGCTCCATATGTTCAAAAGCCATTGGAGGAAGCCACCTTTGAGCACAACAAAGCTCATCCCTGGAACTTTAAAGATTTGTTCAAGAGAAAGGACTATGTGCACTTTCAAAGAGACAAACTGGCTAAATCATGTTTTATTTGTGGCAAATACAATCACACTGCCAACACCTGCTTCTATTACCTTCAGCAGCAAAGAAACCTCAAACAACATGCTTTTGAGAAAACAAACAAGAACAAGAAGGTAAGAAGCTATGAAGCAAAGACAACTCACTTCAGAAAGTCTCTCTCTCCTCCAAGGAAGCAGCTCCTAAAACCTCAACAATCCTGCATCATATGTGGTGAATCAGACCACTTTGCTGCAGATTGTAAGGTTAATCTATTCAACTAGATATTTTCACCAGCTTCCACAGCAGTTCAAGCTACTCCAAAACAGAAGACACTCTATAGAAGAACTCCCACAGAGAAACCCATGTTTAATAGAAAGGTAAAGAAGGAGAAGCATGTATCTGTTAAACAATCAGCAGCCAACAAAAATGCTGCTGATTACTTGAAGCTAAAGAAGCCCAAACCAAAGTATTCAGCAACAATCAAATCTGCTGCTGACCAGTTGAAGTCATCAGCAGCAATAAAATTTGCTGCTCATCAGTCAAAGACTTCAACAGCTACCAAAACTGTTGCTAATCACTTAACACCATCAGCAGCAATCAAGGTTGCTGCTGATAAGCCAAAGCTATCAGCTGCCAATGCCACATCTGCTGCTGATACAGTGAAAAGATCTGGAAAACCTTCCCAACAATGGAAAGCCAAATCCACAGCTTCTATCTCTCAAAGCATCATTGAATGCCAGCATACTAATGATATTGGTCCAAAGATATACTCACCCAAGTCTGCAAGTTTTTGGGTTCCTCCCTCTAACTAGATCTCTCTCATGTGCAGGGACAACCAGGTCACAAGAATAACACCTGGGTTGTAGACAGTGGTTGTTCCAGGCACATGACCGGAAAAAGATCCATCATCTCCAACTTTAGATATTTCGATGGAGGATATGTTTCCTTTGGGAGTGATTCAAAGGGAGGATCTATAACTGGACAAGGAACTATGTCCAATGAAAGAATGAGCATTGAAAAGGTAAACTTTGTCAAAGAATTGGAATTCAATCTCATGAGTGTGTCTCAGGTCTGTGATCTGAAGCATTGCATGCTGTTTACAGACAAAGAATGTTTTGTGTTATCCCCTGGTTTAAGCAAACCCCCTCTAGAGACGATTCAATTAACTGCTCAAAGAAAAGATAACTTATATGTGCTTGACATGAATGAGGTCACTCCATCTGGAAGTGTATCTTGTTTTCTGTCCAAGGCATCCGTTGACGAATCAGCTCTTTGGCACAAGAGATTAAGTCATGTTAATGTAAAGACTATCAACAAGTTGGTAAAGGGAAATCTTGTCAGAGGTCTTCCTGATAAGGAATTCCAACTTGAAGATCACTGCATTGCATGCCTGAGGGGGAAACAACACAAGAGTTCTCACAAGCCCAAGACATTGAATTCAAATGACACTCCACTACAACTGCTGCATATGGATCTTTTTGGTCCTACAAATGTCATGTCAATGGGCAAGAAGTCATACTGTCTTGTGATAACTGATGACTATACCAGATTCTCATGGGTATACTTCTTGAAAACAAAAGATGAAACTGCTGAGATTCTTAAATCCTACATTCTTAGGGTTGAGAATCAAAGCAATCAAAAAGTCAAAGTGATAAGGTGTGATCAAGGTATAGAATTCAAGAACCAAACCTTAAACTGTTTTTGTGAGAACAAGGGCATAGTAATACAATTAAATGCTCCAAGAACTCCTCAACAAAATGGGGTTGCTGAAAGGAGAAACAGAACTCTAATTGAATCTGCAAGATCAAAGCTAGCTGACTCAAAACTACCTCTCACATTCTGGGCAGAAGCTGTGAGCACAGCCTGTTATGTGCAAAATAGAGTTCTTATTGACAAGCCTCTCAACAAACACCTTATGAACTATGGTTCAAGAGAGTTCCCTACATTGGATTTTTGAAACCCTTTGGCTGTCCATGTACTATTCTCATCACACATGGAGTTCTTCCTAAGTTTGGTGCCAAATCATATGAAGGATACTTTGTGGGCTATTCCTCTCAATCCAAGGCCTATAGAGTATTCAACTCAAGAACAAGAATTGTGGAAGAATCAACAAATGTGGAATGTAGGGAACACATTCCATGTGAAAAGGGTAAAGGACGAGACTGGATCTTTGATATAGACTCCTTCTCCCAAGTATTTGAGCCCCTCATCTTCTCAAATATGGAGTCTACCTCTTCCAAAGAACCAACTTCCACATCAACTAACTACATATTGGAATTCAATAGTCCTTCTATAAGAATCAATAGACCATCTATTGATCCTCCATCTGTTGTGGAAGCTATTGAAGCCAGTGAAGTAAGAACAAGTCTCTCTAATGTCACCAGCAGCAGTCTCTCTGAAAATGAAAATCAGAATGCATTTCATGACATCTCTGCGGATGGTGTAGAGGCATTTGTTGCTGATCAAGAAGACCCAGTTGTGTAGGGACATCTGCTGCTGATTATACTACTGATATTGAAGACTCTTCCACCATGAATGAAGAGTTTCCTGATCAGAATCACAACAATCTTGAGCAAGGAATACAGTTGGATGTTGTACCAGCACAGAGAATCAACAAGGAACATCCATTGGAAAATATAAATGGCCAAGTTTAGCAAGGAGTTCAAACAAGAAGCAAGACTCATGAGGCCAATATATGTCTGTATTCTTGCTTTCTATCTCAAGTAGAACCAAAGAAGATAGATGAAGCTTTGCAACATAGCAGTTGGATTGAAGCAATGCAGGAAGAGTCGCTGCAATTCAAGAGACAAGAAGTGTGGACCCTGGTTGATCTTCCAACTGGTCAAAATGCTATTGGCACAAGATGGGTATTCAGGAACAAGCAAGATGAGAAATGAATTATAGTCAAGAACAAAGCCAGACTTGTAGCTCAAGGCAACACTCAGGAAGAATGAATTGATTATGATGAAGTCTTTGCTCCTGTTTCCAGACTGGAGGCCATTCGAATCTTCCTAGCATATGCTGCATCCAAGAGCTTTACAGTTTATCAAATGGATGTCAAGAGTGCTTTTCTGTATGGGAAGATTTGTGAGGAAGTTTATGTCAGACAGCCTCCAGGCTTTGTAGATCCTGCACATCCTAACAAAGTGTTCAAACTAGACAAAGCTCTCTATGGCTTACATCAAGCCCCAAGAGCCTGGTATGAAACCTTGTCAGGATATCTACTCAGCAACAAAATATACGTCACCCTGACTGTCAACCCCATAATCTACATACCTCACATGGAGGATTTCTGGAACTATGCCGTCTTCTCTACCGAACAAGGGATTCCCTAAATCAAAGCCAAGGTAGACGACAAAGATATAACCATCACTGAAGTTAAATTCAGAAAACACCTAAAGCTTCAAGACGAGGGTGCCGCCATCTCATACACCAAGAATGAATACATGAGGACCTTTGTATCCATAGGGTACACTAGAAATCAAGATGAATACACTATTGAGAAGGCACTGATGAGTCCTCCTTGGAAGTTCTTATGCCATACTCTTCTACAATGCATATCTTAGAAGAGAAGTGGATGGCATCAACTGAGTTCTGCGCTTGCCTCAGCTTTCCATGGTATGATAACTGGTCAAGGTTCCAATTTTGCTCATTTGATTTTCTAGGGTTTGAGATATAACCTTTAGGAAGGGGCAAAAAAAGCCTTCTTTATGTACCCTAGGTTCTTGCAGGAAGTTTTTAATCATGAAATAAAAGATCTTTCAAAACCTGTAAGAATCTACATGATTTTGGGACATAAAATAACATTTTTCAAAGTATGAGAACCGTTTCCACAAAGTTCTCAGGGGTCAATGTTCCATTGTTATCTACAATGATGAACATACAAAGTACCCAGCTTGACAGTTCAGCAGCCCCAGCTAATACTGATCACACACCCTCCACCTCACAGCCTGAACAAACAACATCTGTTACCCTTGATCGAATAGGGTGCACAGGCACAACAAATAGTTACCCCTGCTCTACAAGCCCAACTGGAACACAAGGCCCCAATTGAGGCAAGCTATAGCCGAAAAAGAAAGAGAAACAAGAAGACTCCTTCTTTTCTTGTCTCCAAGGCATAGTCCCAACCTAAAAGCCCTCACTCAGAATCTCAACATTCTGGTGAGAATATCATAAGGGATAGCCACAATGTTAGAAAGACTTCATTGGAAGGTTCTCTATTAGGATCAGGATCACATCCCGGATCCATAGAATACCCAATTGAGCCTACACACTTTCTTTCTTCATTGAACTTAAGTACAGAGGCACCTAGTCAAAATGATATACCTTCTCCAACTGCCACTATCTCAAAGTTATTGATTTACTTGGCTGCCAAAGTACCCAGCCCAAGTTCATCACCTGAGAAGGTTCACTCTGGGAGTGATGTTAGAGTGAATTTGGAAGGGGCTATCACTACTACTGGTCCATCAATTGACCAGGAGGACAGTGATAACATACCTAAGTCCCCAACCACGACAACTCACAGTGAGGATGTTTCTTTTGAAACACTCTTCACTGAGAGGAATCCCAGGTGCCAAGAAAACTAGGGTGATAGGGATCCATCTAGATCCAAGGATTCCACAACTGTGGAGGAGGACAGACTGAAACTAGAAAATTTAGAATTGACGGCCAGGATAGCCATGCTAGAGGCTGAAGTGTCCAAATTAAGGCACCAAGTCTCTATGCATGAAGCCCATCGATGCCCAACTGTGACTTCTCCTTCCCTTGTAATAGTGGGAACCCAAACAGACTCAACTCTATGCACTGATGCAACCAGAAAGGGGGAGATAGTTACCATTGAAGATGACAAAGGTAGCATGGTGGAATGGATACAAGAGCAGACAACCTTTCAAAGAACACTATTCCAGCCTGCTTTTGTTCAAATCTATGACTTGCCAGCCTTAGGAGATGAAGAGGAAGAGATATCTGAGGATTGGAAGTTAGTAGTCAAGGCTGTTGATGAGGTGTTCCCTGAGAAGATCGAGAGTGAAAGCAAAGATGAAGAAATGCCTCTCTCAGCTACTATACTTCGAATTGCTGCTTCTATCTCAAGACAGATCATATTCCCCCATTCTCAAATAAATGCACTGCAGGAATTTAACTGCATGGAGTTTTAAGGGAAAAGAAACTGGTACTCCCCCGGTCAATTCGGTGTATAACCTAAGGGTAAAACTTATTGTTGCTGTCAGGATGTGCCTATCAGCTGCTTGACAACTTGTTGCTTTAAAGACTTCATCGAATTTCTCAGAAATTTGATGTGGTTTCTGGCTCTAGCCTCGTAGAGATGATCTGGTGATGTTATTCTACCTGAAACATAAAATAAAATATAAAAACGAACAAGGAAAATAAAAGATAGTAGTTAAGCTACTAAGGTCCTAGTATCGAGAAGGCATACCCAGGGGCTGAAGTAATTAGATACTTACATTTGGAGAACCCAAACCTGAGGTCCATGCTTTCTGCCGTACGCACCCACTTCTCAATTTATTCAAAATCATCGGGTTGCCTCCCGGAAACGCTACGTTTATTTAAGGGTCTTTAGCCCGACCCGTACGTGCTTCATCAGTCTTTCTTCACGTGGGAGTAAACAACCTCTCCCGTGTCTCCTATCTCTTCGTTCATATTTGGTAATTTCAAAGTACTCATCGATCCAGTTAGTGTTGTCAAGGTCTTTGGTATGGTCTATTTTCTTAGGATTTGGTGTCTTTGGTTTGGTAAGATTAGGTGCTTTTCCTTTTTTCAAGTACCTTACTTTCTGTAGTTGATAGTCCAGATTGGAGTCGATAAAGTGAGAGATTTCAAGATTATCACTTGACATGCATTCATATCCTCCGATGTTGTATGTTACTGATTGTTTACCGATACAGTGCGTTAAAATTCCTTCATTCATGTCAATGACGGCTCTTGCGGTGGCTAAGAATGGACGACCCAAGATTAATGGAACGGAAAAGTCTTGTCCCATTTCTAAAACCATGAAGTCGGCAGGGAAGACAAACTTGCCAACTTTCACCAATAAGTTCTCGATGACTCCTATAGGTGTTCTAACCGATCCATCCGCGAGTTCAATGGTTGCATTAACTAGTCGCGGTTGTCCAATGTCGAGCTTTTGAAACATAGTGGAGGGCATAACATTTACGCTTGCTCCTAGATCAGCGAGCGCGTAAGTAACCGGTAGCGGCCCTATAGAACATGGTAAATAGAATTTCCCAGGATCTGAAAGTTTCTTTGGGAGATTCCTTTCAATAAGAGCGACACAATAATTTGTTCTTTTTATCGCTTCTTCCATGTTTCTCTTGTTTGTGAGGAAATCCTTCAAAAAGCATCCATGTTTTGGCATTTGTTGTATAATATACAAGAAGGGAATGTTGACATGGATTTGGCTCAAGAGCTCTATGAACTTGTCATATTGTTCATCAGTTTTCTACTTAACTAGCCTTCCTGGGTATGGTATGTGAGAATTGAATGTTCTTTTTGGCTGGATTTTTGGAGGGAGGTCCACCGTAGGAGGTTGGATTACACTAGGATGTGCTTTCTGAGTGGATGAACTTGCGGGCTATGGATGGAGTGGTACTCTGGTGAATATCTCTCTCCTAGGTGATTGGACTTCTTCTCCTAGCATTGGTGGCTCTGGGTAGACTTTGCTATTCCTTAGAGTAATAGCACTTACGTTGGATTTTGGATTAGTCTTAGTGTTACTCGGGAGACGTCCTGGTTGTCTTTCGGACAATAGTTTTTCTATTTGTCCTAATTGCATCTCAATGGATTGAAGGGTAGCTTTCTGCTTGAACTCAGCTTCATCTAGACTAAACCTTTCCTCGTATTGCTTGTGACGAGAATCTGCTAGGAGGACTTGACTTTTAGTAGTAGAGATTAGCTTAGTCACTGCGTCCTCTAGGCTCATCCCATTACCCATCTTGTTTGTTCCTTGGAATTGTTGACGACGTTGAAAGTTCTAAGGTTGCCTTTGTTGAAACTGTTGTTGCTGCCCAAAACCAAATAGTCCTTGGTTGTTATTATCTTTCCAACTAAAGTTCGGATGATTCCTCCATCCAGGGTTGTAGGTGTTGCTATAAGGGTTGCTTTGTTGGCAATTTGTTCCGATGCTCTTCACTTCTTCCATTGTTTCCGGTGTTGCTTTGCCCTTACTAATTTGGTTTAGTCTTGTGGTAAGGGCGTCTACTTGAGAAGATAATGATGTGACAGCATCCACGGCGTGAACACCTTGCCTTGTTCCCCTACTAGTCCTTGGGTTGTTCCATTGATAGGTGTTCATAGTTATCTCTTCAAATAGGTTGTAAGCCTCTTGTGGCCTTTTGTTCCCAAAGATTCCACCCGCAGTAGCGTCAAGTGTCTTACGGGCTTGATTATGCAACCTGTTGTAGAAGGAGGATACTTGCAGCCAAACCTATAACCCATGGTGAGGACATTCCCTTAGCATGTCCTTGAAGCATTCCCATGCCTCAAATAGTGATTCACAATCGTCTTGAGTGAAAGTGGTGATATCATTTGTTAACTTAGCGGTCTTGGCCGGTGGGAAATACATTGATAAGAACTTCTGGGCCAGGTCATCCCAAGTAGTGATTGACCCGGTAGCGAGTGAATTCAACCATGCCTTAGCTCGTTCCCTTAACCAAAAAGGGAACATTCGGAGGCGAATGGCGTCATTCGACACTCCATTTAGTTTGCGATATGGGCATGTGGATCCTCATCGGGTGATCCGTTAAAAGTGCATGATGACTCGACCATGTGGATAACATGAGATTTGATCTCAAAGTTGTTAGCGTCAACGGTTGGTCTTGTGATACTAGACCCCAAAGCGTCAAATGATGGTCTTGCAAATTCGGCAATAGTGCGGTTTTCGACGCCCATTTTTCTAGCACGGTTTTCTCAAACTCGGCGGTAAAAGAATCTCTCGGGTTCTGCTAAAGGTTGATATAAACCAGCAGTAGAACTTTGGATCATACACTACCTGCAACAAAGCATGAAAGAAAAACCGAAAGAAAATAAAAGGCTAATCCGTTAACTTGAATTTTTCTTGAAATCACCGTGTTCCAGGCAACGGCGCCAAAAACTTGATGTGTTTGTGAATTAAATATATAAAAATATAAGTAAATATATTTTTGGATGATTTCACAAGATCAGGTTTTAAATTTATAAAATGATAATTACGTTAACTTAAAACACACACGATAGGCAAGTGTACCTATTGCAGCGTAATACAGTAAGGTAAGAACCAAGTATCGAACCAATGGACACTGTCGAGTTCCAATACTCAACTTTTGTTATCTTTTAGCCGGATTAATTAGCGAGTGGGTTTGGTGTGCTTGTGAAGCAGAAAAGTAAATGACGGTAAAGTAAATAATATAAAAGTAAAAATGTGCGTGATAATGTTAAGTTGACTAATTTAAAAGTAAAAATGTGCGTGGTAAAGTAAATAATATAAAAGTAAATAATATAAAAGTAAAAATGTGCGTGATAATGTGTATAACAGAAATGTAACTAGCAGAATAGTAATAGCAGAAAAGTAAATAAGGCGAAAATGATCAGATTACGGAATGTATTGCTTCGAGATTCGAATCAGTTTGGTACGTGATAATGTTAAGTTGACTAATTTAGTGGTATGACTACTACAAATTTATGACCCGGGTCACTGCTAGAGCCTCGTCCTCACTACATTTGATTTGGAAATTATAATCTTTAAAAGTGGTAGTGCCTCCCGTTAGGGACAACATTTACACTCAACCCATCGAACGGTCATCTCCGGGTTAGTTCAAGACATCGAACTCAAAATGCTTTATATTGAAGTTAAATAGGTGATTATATTTTTCTCACCGGTAGGCGGTGTAACAATGGGACCAAGTATAAAGACGTACCCTTCCCAACATGAGTTCGCCAATTCTTGGTCGCATAATAATCTCGTATAAAGACGTACGATCTTAGAAGTATAGACCAAGCCTTGGCTTATCAATCTCTGGTCGTATAAAGACGTATAAGTTTCAAAGGAAGTTTAATTAAAAAGGGTTTTACTATCTTACTCTTTAAAATCAAGACACTCACAAATATAAAGACGGATTTAGACAATTTTAAAAGCCCATCAAAAGATGGTTTTTGAGAATGGATTAGTTAAAGACATAAACATATCACTTCATTAATACGTTAAATATTAACATGCACCAAACATCATCTTCACCCTAGCAATACAAAGAAGTTTTAGCCACGAATGGCTATAACGACTAGCGTAATGATGAGTTTCGTAGGTTCCCCTATTGTGGAACAAGCAGGAAGAGCCCCTCTACTCTCTACTCTCTACTCTAACTACGAGAATGCTCTCTTATTTAGTGTTCGTTAGGTCTGGATTGGTGTGTGGAATGAAGAACTCAAGCCTCCTATTTATAGGCCTCAAAATGTGCAATGCACGGCCGTGCAATGGGTTGCACGGTCGTGCAAAGGCCTAAGGAATCAAACAGGGTACACAGGACACGGTACTGGGCCGTGGGAAGCAAGGGACAACAATGCACGATCGTGCACTGGGATGCACGGCCGTGCATCCCCCTGCTTTCTCCTAGTTTTGTCTTTAGCTGCCTTGTTGACTTTTTTTGACCAATTTTGACTTCTTGGGGGTCAATGCTCGGGAATTAATCTTTTAGAAGCTTGAATTCTTGGTGTTTTTTATAGGATTTAGCTTGATATATATTTTCAACACCGAATAATCTGCAATTATAAAATATAAGTGGTTTAAGCATAAATTGCAAGATTATTATTCAATTAGTAACATAATGTGGAATTATTATGTATGTAAAATATATATAAATGATGGCATATCACCAGTGTAGCTTTGCATAAGCTCCTGCAGATCGTTAGAAAGGAGCAAAAGTAATATCCATGTGAGTAGAGTAGTAGCCTTTAGTTTGAGAAATCGTCACAAGATGGTGACCAGAGTATGAGATAAAGGAGTGTGATGGAAACACAATGGTAAGGAAACAATTTCTCCTATCTATGGAAGACAAGAACCTAATTGAGAAGATGATCATCGGAATGACGCGGTCATCAGGTTATAAAAAAGACAAAGATATAAATGATGTGAACAGATAAGGAGTATGGGATAAGTAAGCATGCAGGTGATGGTGTCGTGCCGACTAAGTAAGAATTAAAGGGACACTTAACAAAGAAATAGGTGACAGTGGGACCTATAAGCCCTAAAATGAAAACAGGCGGAGGAGGAAAATTCCTTCTAGACACGCTAAGGATGGTGACTACATGGTAAAGTAATAACCGTGACGAGATGTCCGGAAGAGAGCAGTTGACACCAAATGATTTGTGAGTGCACCATGTATAGTAGTAAGACGATCGATGTCAAATTGTGTTGGCACAGGATTCTAGGACGAATCCTCTTTTAAGGGGAATAGACTTGTAACATCCCGATAAACTGTACGTTAACGGGTCGGATCCTGGAACGACCCGGATCTATACTAAATTAAACGAGGGGTTAGAGTAGTAACAAAAAGGGGCATTTTTATATCAATGAATGTTATAGCAAGTTATTTAAAAGATGGTTTGGGACCGTAACGCGCGATCAAGAGAATACGGGGATCCGAAGTGAAATTTGTAAAGTTTAAATATCTCAGTAAGGGGAAAAACCCTAGGTCATCGTGACCTAGGTGTGCATGCGGCTGAGAAGATACAAGCAGAGAGAGAGGGAGCTTCTAACGAGAAAGAGAGAAAGGAAGAGGGGGGCAGCCGGTGGTCCTCGGCGGTTCATGGCATGCAAAAGGTAACCTCATATTTATTTTTTGATTAACTCTCCTTGTTTTCGATATGTTGCTTGGGGCTGTGGGTGGCCGACGGTAATGGTAGGGAAGGGTTGACAGTCGGATAGCGTGAAGGGAGAGCACGAAGGTGGCCGAGATGGAGACGGATAACAACAGCGTGAAGGTGGCCGGGACGGTAGGCGACGACAGCCGCAGGCAGTAGTTGACCCGGTGGCCGGTTTGGTTCGGTGTTGGTGCAAGCGGCTTAGGGAGGGAGAGGCCAGCACACGGTGACGTTGCTTATGGCTGTCACGATGCTCGGGGGCCGGTAATGGTAGTGATGATGGAGTCCTTTGCGGCGGCGAAGGATGGATTACAAGAGCAGAGTAGGAGATGACGGGTGAAGTCACCGGGGGTGACGGTGGTGATGCTAGCCGACTAGAGTTCATGCAGCAAGGAATACGAGGCATGAGGGTGGTGCAAGGTGGTGATCGGGTTGGTAATGAACGAGGTGGAAGAAGGGGATGACGGTGGGAGCGAGTGGCGGGTGAGACAAGACGCGAAACCGGAATGAAACGAGTAAGGATTTTACACTTTGCATGGCTTGCATGCGTGTATGGAACCCGGCATGGGTATGCGCAAGTTCGAGGGTTTAGGATATTTCATGATCATGGATGAGAATGCACGAGACCCCAAAACACGTATCCAAGTTCTAAACGGGTCAAGGACGACCCAGATCACGTGTACTCATGGAAGGGATTTGAGAAGACTGGAGTGACGAGTAGTCAAGACCGGGTATTAGGATTTATTTATTTATTTGCACGTTTTGCAACGTATGTTTAGAACATGTTCAGATCATGTGATCACACGTTATTGCCAGGTTTGGGATTTGAGCGTGGACAGGCAAGTTGCGAAGCACGGACTGAGACTCAGCATAACCGGTGAGTTTCTAAATCGTCTCTTTAAATGTTTTTAATGTTTTGGGGCTATCGTACATACTTACGAAATAAGGTTTACTCTATTAAATTTGTTAAGGATTTTGGGTTCTAACCCGATGCGTTTTGAATATAAAATAATTGTTAAGGGGTCGTAGGATCTATGGTGGGATCATGGAAATGTGTGAGTTAAGGGTATGGGTTAAATGTGTGATGTGTTAAGGGGCCGATTTGGAAAAGTCGGACCTTAAGCTAAATGCTTATGATTCCGTGTGAGATGTATGTTATTCTAATGTTATATGTGAGGTGCATGTGTGGTTAACGAGTCATGTATATGTTGTATGATATTAGATGCTTTATATTTGTGTGACGTGTTTGCATAGTTGTCTATATGACATGGCAAATGGGATTTGTAAAGGATGAGGTCCTTCGGTAAGTCACCAACGGTGACATTTATTTAACAGGTTAATGATGAGCTCGGGGTGTGTTGAACGCCCTGGCAAGGGTAACACTGACGAGGGTGCAGTGACGAGGTATGTGTTTACGTGGGTGTTGATATATGTGTAGTATTGCATGCAAACGTTGAGTTATATTGATTATGCATGTGGTGATATTAATGTGGTAATGTTAGTGTGACGTGTAGATGTTATTACTGTGGTATGTAGAGTTAAATCGAGTGTTGTGTCGGGATTATGATGTGGCGTGCATAAGTGTCATGTCAGTTGATTGTGAGAGCCTTGATTAAGGCTGGGCGTGTTAATGTCTAGAGTTTGTTGTGTTAACCAAGTGTAGAGTTAATACTTGTTCTTGGGTATGAGTTATTAGAATAGTAAGTTAAGTTTATGTCGACGGGATGGTAAGATCATTATTAGTATTATTGGTAGTACGGGCTGAGTTCCGGATGATAAACGGTTATGAGATGCCGTGGAATAACAGGGGGTTAACTATTCGTTAATGAATCGTAAAACTATTTTGGCTAAGGACCGGAGGGTCCGGAGTGGAATAAACTAATGATTAGGACGTGATGGTTTTGTTTCAAATTAAACTATTAGAACTCACTCAGCGTAGCTGACTTTGTGTGTACGTTAGATTATTTTGCAGGTAAGCATAGTGTTGACGTATCTTGGCTTGGAGGCAGTGTTACTCGAACTGGTGTGCAGGCATTCGTGAGGTAAGTTTAATAACATTAATACTGATAAATGATTTTAGAAAAAATTCCGATGTAGTTTGACTAATAATAAATGCGTTTTAAAGAGAATGACCCGTTATGAGAACCGACTGTAGGATGCCTGGGCTGGGGTCTTACATTTACAAAGGATTCGGGTTGCTAACCCGGACCATTATCATATGAATTTTTGAGATGTCACAAAAAATTCCATAATTTATTGAGTTCAATCAACTAACAAAAAACACAACACAAATGGACTTAAAACCCGAATACTTTACTAAAGACTATTTTGATATAAAGTTTTATCTTCCATATTATATATTTAATTTTAACCCACCAAACTTAATGATAATACGAGAACGTAAAGACACGGCTTGAGATACATATCTTATAAGTGTATATAAATATATGTTATTATCACAACCCGTCACCAACGGTCGTTATGTCAAAACTGTCGGATATAAGTAAGTACTCATGTCAAGTCTAGTTTGGTGAATCGTATACACGACCAACTTGCACATTAGAAACATTGTTTAGACCTTATAGTGTCTTATATTTTACCTTAGGGCACGGTTAGGTAGGCTCACGCATTCACGGACTTTGCAGATGCAATTTGTTTTGCTTTGCTACATTGCTTATGTATCATGTGAGTCTCACGCATTCACGGCCCCTCTTTTTAATAGTTTTGCTTTTAAATACTTGGGGGAGAACAAATACTAGAATCATAATTTAGATATGAGTGGAAACATGTCATCATTGTTTCCATGAGTAGAATCATTATCGCATCTAAGTGCTCTTTCATACTGTGACCATTAGCTATAGGTAGATATGGAAGTTGTGGATAGATCTATTTGGGTTGACACCCCCACCCATGGTTAACCGCTCTAACCTTTACCGGAGGTCGAAAATAAGTGCATTATTGTCCATCTCATTTCAACGTTTTGCGATAGAACCTTTGTGGGGTCAGAAACAGTCAAGTTTGGTCATAGGAACTAATGGTAACTGCATAATTGGTTTTGTTGTCTCGGCAAT
Source organism: Smallanthus sonchifolius (assembly GCA_023525975.1). NCBI lineage: Eukaryota > Viridiplantae > Streptophyta > Magnoliopsida > Asterales > Asteraceae > Smallanthus > Smallanthus sonchifolius. Next base: position 36,921,733 of record CM042045.1, read on the forward strand.
GCAATGTGTACAAACTCGTTATCCGGCATCAAAGTGTTTTATGTAAAAACAGAGTCATTTAAAATATTGAAACATGTGAACTCACCAACATTATGTTGACTTTTAAACATGTTTTTCATAGGAAATTAAGGATGGTGGAATCACATTGGAGTCACGCATTGTTGTCACTGGCCATAGCCATAAAACTCGTCTTTTGTAAAACATTTGAAACATGTCTTTTGGTAAACAATCTAGAAACATGTCGTTTATGAAACAATTTGTATTTGGTTATGTGTAAATATTTGAAACCTTTTGGTAGGTTTGTCTAGTTGTGGTTATTCGATGTAAACAAAGGTTGTGGAAACCATGTTCGTTACATCCCGCGTTTCCACCTTGACGGGGTGTGACACACCTGGTATTCGGTATACTGTGTGAACTTACTAAAATTTAACTAGACAAGTGAAACGTCATCTGTATGAATTGAATACATGAAATCGATTAAACTTTGCTAGTGTTTCCTATAGTGTTGCCACATGCAGTGTCGCCAACACTAGAGTCGTCTGACAATGTCTCCTGGCGACAGTGTCATCTGATCAGTGTCACCAGAACTTTCGTTCTAGACTTAGTATCCTACTTTAGTGTCGTTTTATAGTGTCACCAGATAATATTTTTTTTAGGGTTATGGAGTCCCTATGGGCCAAGCCCGCCCTCCTAAGCCCAAAACCATTCATTGTTTCTTTTATTTTCGGTCCACTATAAATTTGTCGGGTTTTCAGGTGTTACATTACATAATATATCATTTATGTTTAAAAAAACTTGCACGTTTCATCCTTTAGACTAACGGTAATTTTTTCATTAAGTCAGGTCATGTGCAAGACACATGAGGGTATTTTTTTTCTTTGTACCCTAGAAGGACTATTTTTGTAATTTACTAAATAAAAAAGATTATTATCTAATTACCTAAAAAATAAAATAAAAAATCCCTCACAACTCACACACTCTCTCTCCTGGCGATCACCGCCGTCTCTAGTGACACCATTCTCTGATTAAATAAAAAGCCCTCACTTCTTGTGTTTGATTTTACCTTTGTTTATTTGAAGGTAGGTTGTTAGATTAACTCATTAAATCATCAAGTTGCTAAACGAGATTTGAAGAACAATGACGACAAGTTGTTTGATTTTTCCTCTGTTTGTTTGAGATATGAATAACAATAGTGATGATGGTTTGGATCTTCAATATGATGTTATATCTAAACAGGAGTGTGACATCCCTGATTTTTATCTGATTCTCTGTCTTGTTTGATTCACTTTGTAACCTTGATTGAGAATTATAATGCTATGAATCTGTTTATGCCTCATACTACTTGTTATATCATTTCAATTCAAACTACTAAGCCCTAGTCTAAAGTGAGTATTCTATTGCACTTTAGAATGACTTATTTTATTATGTTGTGATTCTATGTCTAATCCATGTGTTCACACTAGAACTTGCTACTTATAGTAACTTTGGATGTCCTAGATTCTATCTTAATCAAGGAATAAAAGTTAGTGACTTTGTTGAACTAAAGTACAATTTGAAGGATCAAAGTTACACATATGTAATTGAGGGTTTTCATATGTAACAATTTTACAACCATGGATAATTATTTATTTATTTATCTAGTTATATATATTTCCAAAATTTCTAATAGGCATTATCTATACTACTATATAATACATATTTCTAATAGTGTATAAATTAGCAATAGCTCAAATGTATATAATTACCTACTACCTCATGTTTATAATTAAAGCTTAATAGTTACCCTTTAACCCATACACTTAATTCTCTCATTTACTAACCCATACAATTAATTCTCTCATTTACTAACTCATACACTTAATTCTTTCAATTACTCAAAAAATTAAGACATCTAGTACAATTTGTTTTTGCATAATATACAAATTAGCAATGTCTCAATTGTTTACAATTACCTACTAACCCGTGTATATAATTTAACCCATGATTAAATTGAGGAAATCAGTTAAAGACATTCAATTCTTTACGACAACGCACGGGATACCTCTTACGTGTGGTCGTAACTCATATAAATATTTTGTAAGCAACTTACATATGCGTTTGCAAATGAGGTGTAATTTATAAAAGGATTAAAAAAATCGTTTAATTAAGCAAATGTATGCAAAGAACTAATTTGTCGGGACCACACATGGTACGGTTCCTTACTAGTATTTATAAATCTATTAAAAACCATTAAACTTATCCTATTTAACAGAAGTATTATTTTCTTATCAAACTTGTCCTAATTTAATACAAGCTTCCAACAAACTTAATAACCCATTCTAATCCCCCTACCCCTTCCTCTCTTTGTCGTAAATCACCATATACCTCCCCCCCCCCCCTACGAAAAATTTTAGCTAGATATAATCAATTGTTAGTCTTATCTCCTTCTTGCAATTAATTCTAGTTAATTCTTAATTTGTTAGTTACCGTGATGCCCTTATAGGCCTTGGATGCTTCTAGATTGCCTCTCATTATTTTCAAAAATTTTACGAAAATATTAAACCATGTTTATCATCTTAGCTATCTTAGTCAAAATCCAACAAACTTTTCCCCTAATCTCTCACATATCCTCCCTATAAATAGACCCACTTCATTCTCTTCATTCCTCACACTTTCATACGAAATATAGAGAGCTCCCAAGCTTCCAACTGAATCTCCTATTATCCACTTGAAGATCTAGTAAGTTTCCTTCATTTTGTTCTTCTTAGTTCATACATTTCCTTTTCAATTATCTTCAAAATCCTTCATAACTAGCTTGGATCTATGATTCCCCAACATGTTTATGTTATAATCATAGACCCAAATCAAGATCAAAAGACAAATCAAGCATTTACTTCAAATTCTAGAATCATGTTTCTAGTTAAACTCTCTAATTTCATTTGAACCCCTCTGTCACACCCTCGCCAAGGCGGAAACGCGAGGTGCGACGTTCATGGTTTCCAAAGCATATGATTACCGCAAACACATACATGATAAATAGATACATAAACAAGTTTAAAGTTTTACATTCCAAAATGTAAATTGAGTTTACAAAAAGTGAAGATTTCGCAAATATGACTCTATTACAATGAGTTATACAAGAGAAATCCCCCAAAAGTTGTATCCATCGTGCATGCATGTAATCTACATTGCTAACTTTGCGATCTCGTTCAATTTCCTGAAAAACATACTTAAAATTGTCAACACTAGGTTGGTGAGTTCACATGTTTAATCAAATAGTTCTTTGTAAAATTCAATTGTTCGTAAATAGTTTCAGGTGCATGTGATAAACAGAATAAGAATTGTTGACCCATTTGTAAACTAGCTAGGAATACAAATAATATGTTCATACATGAGGCGTAACCAAACCATGACAATTGTACACGCCCCTAATTTCATTATCCGGTTCTATGCGGCCATAAATCCTCCAGATTGTGGTTAGCGCGACTAACCATGACCGGGAGACGTCACTCTTCATAGTACTATTCATAGGACCCTAGGCTACAGTTAATGGTTACTACATTGTTCCAGGGGACTTTAGCGGCCTCACTTATTGTTCTTATCTCATGTAAACATAAAAGTCGTGTCTTATTCTCTTGTTATCCCATAAAATAGTTGTAAGTATGTTCTTCCCCCAAATATTTGAAAATAGTAAAAGGGGCCGTGAAACTCACCTTGTTTTTGTGTATGTTTGTAATGATACTTGTTGTAGTCAAACTTGACTATTCGTACCCTAAATACCAAAGGGTAAATTGTGTTAAGACCGAACGTCTCATATTGCAAATTGTTCACCGACTTTGTAAATCTGGTTGTTTTTGTTTAAAATATCCTCTTAGTGGTTCAATACTTGTTTCGTTATAAAAACAGTTCTAAGTTATTGCTAAATGGGACTGATGACCAGGTATCGAAACTACTTAGTTTCGATTGAACAGGACAGAACAGAACAGAGGTCGAAACTACGTAGTTTCGATTAAGCAAACTGGGTATCGAAACTATCTAGTTTCGATTGAGTACTAGATATCGAAACTCCTAGTTTCGATTGAATAATAGCTATCGAAACTACCTAATTTCGATTGAGTAAAAGGTATCGAAACTACCTAGTTTCGATTGATCAACGGGTATCGAAACTCCTAGTTTCGATTGAGTTAACTGGTATCGAAACTCCTAGTTTCGATTACTGGACTTCTGTTTGACAGAATCAGTCCTGCATATTTATGTTTTAAAACTTGAATTTGACACACTTTTCTTGTTATCTTACTTGTGATTGAACATTTTGTATGTTTAGATACAGTTTTAAAGAAAATAAAGTGGATAGTATTGAGTTTTTACCTTAAAACCGAGATGAAGATGATGAAAGAAAACAGAGAAGAGTCTTGAATCTTTTGTTAAACTTTCTTTAGAACACTTGAAATCTTCTTAAAATGCCGAATCGTGGTAAGTTTTGCCTTAAAACTTGGCTTCGATTTTGAAGAGAAATGAAGAAGTTTGCCGTATGAAAATGAGAGATAAAAGGGATTCGTGAGAGTTTTGATTGAAAGGAGTATGGTTTTGTCTGAGTTTTCGCAATAGTAGGTATGGGTTATAGTATAAAGAAGTTGAATGTGAGTAAAGGAAAAATCGTGGGAATGGCTTTCTCTGGCTTCGGCCGAGAAAGTCAAGGGGTAAGTGGGTTGGGTTTATTTTGAATAATAATTAGATTTAAGGTATTAGTTTATTAATGGTATTAATATCTATTAGAGTTTTAAAGGGGTAATTTAATTCGGTTTAGATTCTTCACGGTATTGTAAATTTGTTCTAAAAATAAATTATTGACCAACGTAAAGTTTATGTAATATATATGTATATATATTTTTCTGGTTATTTAATTTAATCCCTAACGTTCGCATTTAGTCGGGTTATCCTGGTACGTGAACCGGTAACTCCTAGAATTACCAACTATGAAATGAGACCATGTACGGTTTTTGTTGGACCTTAATGTCCTTGTTTGTGAAATTAAGTAAATCACGAAAATAATTATAATGTAAACTTGTTTAATACATGTACGGATATTGACCTGAAATGTCGGGTGTCACATTCTCCCCATGTTAAAAGAATTTCGTTCCGAAATTCAATTCGTGCCATCTTGAACTGGTGCAACCTTAAACAAGGAGGGGTATTTTGTTTTCATTTGATCCTCTCGTTCCCATGTATACTTAGGACCACGTTTTGAGTTCCAACGTACTTTAACCAGTTTGATTCGACTACGTCTCAGCTTTTGAACTTTCCAATCTGAAATCTCAATCGGTTCCTCGATGAAATGCAACCTGTCGTCTATGTGAATCTCATCAGGCGGTATAATTAACGTCTCGTCTGATAAACACTTCTTGAGATTTGATACATGAAACGTATCATGTACATTGCTTAGTTCTTGTGGCAACTTGAGCTTGTAAGCTACAGGACCAACCCTAGCCAGTATTTCAAACGGTCCAACGTATCTAGGGTTGAGCTTACCACGGTTACCAAACCTTGCAACGCCTTTCCATGGTGAGACTTTTAACATTACTCGGTCACCAATTTGAAATTCTAATGGTTTCCGTCTGTTATCAGCATAGCACTTCTGTCTGTCTCGAGCCGCTTTCAGACGGTCCTTAATTTTGAAGATCTTATCAGTGGTTTCCTGGATAATCTCAAGGCCTGTCAAATTTTTTTCACCAACTTCCGCCCAACATAACGGTGAGCGGCATTTACGACCGTATAAAGCTTCAAACGGAGCTGCCTTAATGCTCGTGTGGTAGCTGTTATTATAGGAAAACTCCGCCAATGGTAAATGAGTATCCCAATTTCCTCCGAAATCAATTACACACGCACGGAGCATATCTTCTAATGTTTGGATAGTCCTTTCACTTTGACCGTCCGTTTGTGGATGGTAGGCGGTGCTCATGTCTAGGCGCGTGCCTAAGGCTTCTTGTAACGACTTCCAAATCCTTGACACGAAACGGCTATCCCTATCAGAGATAATAGAAATTGGCACTCCATGCCTAGCCACAATTTCCTTGATATAAAGCTTTGCAAGTTTCTCGGTTTTATCCGTCTTTTTGATAGGTAGAAAATGAGCTGATTTTGTTAAACGGTCGATAATTGCCCATATGGTATCATAACCGCTGGACGTCCTGGGTAACTTTGTGATGAAATCCATAGAAATCTGTTCCCATTTCCATTGAGGTATCTCGGGTTGTTGTAACAATCCAGACGGTTTCTGATGTTCTGCCTTTACCTTTGAACATGTCAGGCATTTACCGACATAAATAGCAATTTCTTCTTTCATGTTCGGCCACCAATAGTGTTCTTTCAGATCCTTATACATCTTATCTGAACCTGGGTGAATGGAGTACCTGGACTTGTGGGCTTCGTCCATAACCAACTCCCGTAAATTACCAAAACATGGCACCCAGATTCTATTCATGAAGTATAAAGTGTCATCTGACTTTGGTTCCAACTGTCTTATCATTCCTCGTAAAGCTTCATCATGAATGTTTTCTTCTTTGATTGCCTCTTGTTGTGCCATCCGGATTTGAATCGTGAGACTCGTATGAATTGTCAACCCTAGGGCACGAACACGAAGAGTTTTAACCCGTTCCTTACGACTCAAGGCATCTGCTACGACGTTTGCCTTACCAGGGTGATACTTGATATCACAGTCGTAATCATTCAGTAGCTCTACCCAACGACGTTGTCTCATGTTGAGTTCCTTTTGATCGAAGATATGTTGAAGACTCTTGTGATCAGTAAAGATAGTGCATCATGTACCGTAAAGATAATGTCTCCAAATCTTGAGTGCAAACACAACTGCGCCCAACTCCAAGTCGTGGGTCGTATAATTCTTTTCGTGCACTTTTAGTTGTCGTGAGGCATAAGCGATGACTTTGTCTTTTTGCATTAACACACAACCAAGTCCTTGGTGTGATGCATCGCAGTATACGACAAAATTGTCGATTCCCTCAGGAAGGGATAGGATCGGTGCACTACACAGCTTCTGCTTCAGCAATTGAAAAGCTGACTCTTGCTTGTCACTCCAATCAAACTTCTTTTCTTTCTGGGTTAATGTGGTTAAAGGCAATGCTATTTTCGAAAAATTCTCGATGAATCGTCTGTAATAGCCAGCCAGACCCAAAAATTGACGCACTTCTGTCGGAGTCTTTGGTGCTTCCCAGTTTTTGATCGCTTCAATTTTTGATGGATCAACGTGAATTCCTTCCTTGTTGATGACATGTCCAAGAAAATGCACTTCTCGGATCCAAAACTCACACTTAGAGAATTTAGCATAAAGCTTCTCATTCCTGAGTAGTTCCAAGATTAATTTCAGATGATGTTCATGATCCTCCTTGGTTCGGGAATATATTAATATATCATCAATAAATACTATCACGAATTTATCCAAGTATGGCTTGCACACGTGGTTCATGAGATCCATGAAAACAGCTGGTGCGTTCGTCAAACCAAATGGCATAACTAGGAACTCGTAGTGACCGTAACGAGTCCTAAAAGCCATTTTTGGTATATCTTCTTCCTGAATTTTCAGTTGATGATACCCTGATCGTAGATCAATTTTAGAATAGAAACTAGAACCTTGTAGTTGATCGAACAAATCATCTATTCGAGGAAGTGGATATCGATTTTTGATCGTAAGCTTGTTTAACTCTCAGTAATCAATACACATCCTAAAGGTTCTATCCTTTTTCTTTACGAATAGGACCGGAGCTCCCCAATGTGAGAAACTCGGTCTTATGAAACCTTTATCAAGCAACTCCTACAATTGATTAGATAATTCCTGCATCTCGGAAGGCGCTAGTCGATACGGTGATCGCGCAACCGGGGCGGCTCCTGGTACCAAGTCGATTCGGAATTCGACTTGCCTCGGTGGGGGTAATCCAGGTAAGTCTTCAGGAAAAACTTCGGGGTAATCCTTAACGATTGGTATGTCTTCAAGTCGACGTTCCTCGGGTTTCTTCTCGACGACGTGAGCCAAGAACACGCAATAGCCTTTACGTAGGTACTTACGAGCTTTCATGCAGTTTATCATCCTCAATGTCACTCCACTTTTCTCACCTTGAATCGAAAGAACTTCTCCGTTCGGGAGAGGAATATGAACAATCTTCTCAAAACAAACAATCTCGGCGTGATTCTTCGACAACCAATCCATACCAATAACAACGTCCAAATTTCCCAAGTCAACAGGTAGTAGGTCTATACTAAATGTGTGGTTCTTAAAACATAAGGTACAATCTTGAATGACTTCTTCGGTTTTAATTAATTCCCCGTTTGCTAATTCAATTGTATAATTTTGATCTAGTTTGCTGGGCTTAATACCGAGTAGGGACTTAAAGTCATTTGACACAAAACTCATATCAGCACCCGTATCGAAAAGTATAGAGGCATAGTGATTATTTATCGGGAACGTACCAGTGACAATGTTCGGATCTTGTCGTGCGTCACCAGCCCCCATCACAAACACTCTTCCAAGGGCCTGATTGTCGTTTCGGTTCTTCAACTTTGGACAATCTTTTCTAAAGTGCTTTGGATCTCCACACTCAAAGCATCCCTGATTCATCCTTTCTGCTCCTGGGTTGACCTTTCCTGCTACTTGATTGGTCTTATTAGGGTTTGCATTGTTCCAACAGTTATGGGCTAGATGCCCATGCTTTTTACACTTTCCACATTGCGTACACCTTCCACTGTGATGATACCCACATTTGTCACACTTCGGTAGTGTTCCAAGATATCCTTTATGTTCCACTGTGTTGACAGCATAGGCTTTCATAATTTCAGGTCTCTTGTTAGTTTGATTCTTGTTTTGATTACTTAGCTTTCCAAACCATTTCCTATTTTCCCCAGACCTTCCTTCCTCGGTCTCCTTCTTCTCAAACAAACCATCACGCACAGCATTATCTCTTAGTTTGGAAGCTAGAGTTATAGCGCTCTTGGCATCCATATGGTTCGATGAAGTTACCAGGCTTCGGATTTGAGGAGCAAGACCCCACAAGTATCTTTCAACCTTTTTGTATTCTGGGGTGACCATGTGTGGAACTAAACTTGCTAACTCATTGAATCGGTCAGTGTAACTAGTCACATCATCTCCTATCATTTGTAAATTCCACATTTCAGATTCGATCTTTTGCAACTCATTTCAAGGACAGTACTCCTCGATCATCATGGCCTTTAGATCATCCCATGATAGCTGGTAGGCAGTCTGCCTTCCCAAGGTTTTCATCTGAGAGTTCCACCAGGTTAATGCTTTGTCAGCAAGTGTGCAAGTGGCATATTTCACCATACAGTCAGCTATGCATTCACTAATATCAATCACAGATTCCATCTTCTCAATCCACCTCATCAGGCCTACTGCACCCTCGGTGCCATTGAAGTTGCGAGGGTTGCAGGATAGAAAAGCCTTATAAGTGCACTTCTTGTTCGAAGCATCTGTAGGGTCACAAGTCAATATTTTAATAATGTTGTTAACTTAGATCGCGACTGTGTTACAGAGGTGTTTACACATCCTATTACCTCCAGAACCTCCAATAGTGCCACTGCCTCCTGCACCTCCTCCGCTACCATTACCATTTCCTCCATCGTTATTCCGATTGGCTTCGTATTGCTCCAAGGCGGCGGCTACACGTTGGGATATGAGTTGCTCAACTTCTGCGGAAATCGTCGTGTTGTTTTCACCAGTAGTGTCACGCGGTGTCCTTCTTTTGGGTGCCATGGGTCTGAAGTCGAAATATGGTTAGTGTGTGACGATGTTCAGTGTTTACGATATCCGTACAATATGATGATAAGTTATGACATGCATATGCAAAGAAAAACGTCTCAGTGAGTCATTTAGATTATAGACTAGGTTCGATTTTTGACTCCTATTTCGCTATAATCAATGGCTCTGATACCAATCTGTCACACCCTCGCCAAGGCGGAAACGCGAGGTGCGACGTTCATGGTTTCCAAAGCATATGATTACCGCAAACACATACATGATAAATGGATACATAAACAAGTTTAAAGTTTTACATTCCAAAATGTAAATTGAGTTTACAAAAAGTGAAGATTTCGCAAATATGACTCTATTACAATGAGTTATACAAGAGAAATCCCCCAAAAGTTGTATCCATCGTGCATGCATGTAATCTACATTGCTAACCTTGCGATCTCGTTCAATTTCCTGAAAAACATACTTAAAATTGTCAACACTAGGTTGGTGAGTTCACATGTTTAATCAAATAGTTCTTTGTAAAATTTAATTGTTCGTAAATAGTTTCAGGTGCATGTGATAAACAGAATAAGAATTGTTGACCCATTTGTAAACTAGCTAGGAATACAAATAATATGTTCATACATGAGGCGTAACCAAACCATGACAATTGTACACGCCCCTAATTTCATTATCCGGTTCTATGCGGCCATAAATCCTCCAGATTGTGGTTAGCGCGACTAACCATGACCGGGAGACGTCACTCTTCATAGTACTATTCATAGGACCCTAGGCTACAGTTAATGGTTACTACATTGTTCCAGGGGACTTTAGCGGCCTCACTTATTGTTCTTATCTCATGTAAACATAAAAGTCGTGTCTTATTCTCTTGTTATCCCATAAAATAGTTGTAAGTATGTTCTTCCCCCAAATATTTGAAAACAGTAAAAGGGGCCGTGAAACTCACCTTGTTTTTGTGTATGTTTGTAATGATACTTGTTGTAGTCAAACTTGACTATTCGTACCCTAAATACCAAAGGGTAAATTGTGTTAAGACCGAACGTCTCATATTGCAAATTGTTCACCGACTTTGTAAATCTGGTTGTTTTTGTTTAAAATATCCTCTTAGTGGTTCAATACTTGTTTCGTTATAAAAACAGTTCTAAGTTACTGCTAAATGGGACTGATGACCAGGTATCGAAACTACTTAGTTTTGATTGAACAGGACAGAACAAAACAGAGGTCGAAACTACGTAGTTTCGATTAAGCAAACTGGGTATCGAAACTATCTAGTTTCGATTGAGTACTAGATATCGAAACTCCTAGTTTCGATTGAATAATAGCTATTGAAACTACCTAATTTCGATTGAGTAAAAGGTATCGAAACTACCTAGTTTCGATTGATCAACAGGTATCGAAACTCCTAGTTTCGATTGAGTTAACTGGTATCGAAACTCCTAGTTTCGATTACTGGACTTTTGTTTGACAGAATCAGTCCTGCATATTTATGTTTTAAAACTTGAATTTGACACACTTTTCTTGTTATCTTACTTGCGATTGAACATTCTGTATGCTTAGATACAGTTTTAAAGAAAATAAAGTGGATAGTATTGAGTTTTTACCTTAAAACCGAGATGAAGATGATGAAAGAAAATAGAGAAGAGTCTTGAATCTTCTGTTAAACTTTCTTTAGAACACTTGAAATCTTCTTAAAATGCCGAATCGTGGTAAGTTTTGCCTTAAAACTTGGCTTTAATTTTGAAGAGAAATGAAGAAGTTTGCCGTATGAAAATGAGAGATAAAAGGGATTCGTGAGAGTTTTGATTGAAAGGAGTATGGTTTTGTCTGAGTTTTCGCAATAGTAGGTATGGGTTATAGTATAAAGAAGTTGAATGTGAGTAAAGGAAAAATCGTGGGAATGGCTTTCTCTGGCTTCGGCCGAGAAGTCAAGGGGTAAGTGGGTTGGGTTTATTTTGAATAATAATTAGATTTAAGGTATTAGTTTATTAATGGTATTAATATCTATTAGAGTTTTAAAGGGGTAATTTAATTCGGTTTAGATTCTTCACGGTATTGTAAATTTGTTCTAAAAATAAATTATTGACCAACGTAAAGTTTATGTAATATATATGTATATATATTTTTCTGGTTATTTAATTTAATCCCTAACGTTCGCATTTAGTCGGGTTATCCTGGTACGTGAACCGGTAACTCCTAGAATTACCAACTATGAAATGAGACCATGTACGGTTTTTGTTGGACCTTAATGTCCTTGTTTGTGAAATTAAGTAAATCACGAAAATAATTATAATGTAAACTTGTTTAATACATGTACGGATATTGACCTGAAATGTCGGGTGTCACACCCTCTAGTATTCAACTTATTCATTCCAATCCCAACTAAACTCATATTTTCACTTTCAACCCTTATCATCTCTAACGTTACAAATCACACCCTTAACTTGGTTTCGTATATAAATAGAGTTACTTTCAAACCGGTATGTAACTATCTGACGAACAAAAGGGTTCTGATCCAACCAACTCTTTCCTGAGAACTTTTCTGTTGGATGTATTACTCTGGAAAAGATAACCGCTTCTAGTATACAACAACGAAACTTTTTTTAATGGTTCCTTTTTTAAATCAAGTTCAGACTCTTCGTTTTCCAACCATATAAAAAACTCTTTCAAACTCCAAGAATTCGACCCTCAAACAGCTGAAACAAAAGCAGTGCGCAAAGCTGTTATGAATATGTCCAAGTTTATATTTTTGCAATCTTTTCACCTACTTAATATTTTGATAAAAAAGAAACAATTTTTATTAATATTTGGTTAATATAATCATGTTTAACATGTTAAATTCCCATAATTTATTTAATTTTATAAACCTTCCAAATTTGCTCAAACTTTTTATATAAAAGAACTTGATTTTGATCTTTCTAGTTTCACTTCAAATTCTAGAATCATGTTTCTAGTTAAACTCTCTAATTTCATTTGAACCCCTTTGGTAATCAACTTACTCATTCCAATCCCAACTAAACCCATATTTTCACTTTCAACCCTTATCTTCTCTAACGTTACAAATCACACCCTTAACTTGATTTCGTATACAAATGGAGTAACTTTCAAATCAGTATGTAGCTATCTGACAAACAAAAGAATTCTAATCCAACCAACTCTTTCCTTGAAACTATTCTGTTGGATGTACTACTCTAAAATGATAACCGCTTCTAGTATATAACAACCACTTTCAAATATTTACAATATCAACCCCTCAACTATTCTAAACTTGATTCTAACTTAACAAACTTACTTAGGGCAATCCTTAAGGCATTTCAAATCGAAGTTACTACAAGTGCAAGTTCAACCCACCAACTTTGCAAGTTGAGTTTATAGCCCCTCTTTTACTTTCTATCTTTGGGGTGGAAAACATGCTCGCATTCAAACTCTATCTTAATACTATTATCATACTACAATGTTTTCATACTAGCTCAATAATAACTTTCTATACTTGTAAACTTAAACGGTTTTATACACACTCTACTACAACCATTAAATTTTTAGCCAACGTGAGTAGGTAAATAGATCTATTGGCCTGAAAAGCCTATCTAGTACTCAAGTTGATGCATTCTATTTAACTTCTTGGGTTGACGTATTCTTTTCAACTCGAGGGAGCTAGATGACAGAAATTGCATATGATAACAACACTTTGGGTCTGATGTGTTCAGACGGAGAAACAATTCTAGTCACTAGGGTTGGTTATTGACCAATATGTATGAAAGTTTAAATTACTTGTATTGAAACTGTTATGAGTTCTACACAATTAATCTATGCTACATCTATGTATCTAAACCTATGTTTTTACCAACTTTTTAGTTGACGTATTTTAGCATGTTTTTTAGGTTTTGGAAACTAAGTTACTAGTTTGATCACGCTAGAATTTCAAGGACTCATGTTTTAGTGGATTTAGCTAGACATTAAGAAAAAGAAGACTTATTTGTTCTACTTGTTTTGTTTGACTTTTTTAATCAATGTAATCAACTATTCGATTAATAAAATAGAAATTTCTTTTGCGCCTTGAATTTTGTCACGCTCCTATGTATAATCCGCCTTGGCGGGGTTGTGACAAGGAGGGGCGGCAACAATGGTGTATTGGTGGGTAGTAACAAAGATATGGAGATGCAATTCAGGGAGGTGTTGAACAGAAAGCCAAGCTTCAACAACAAGAAATTGACGGTAAGGCTTTTAGCACTTGCACTAACCCTCGTCGTCGTCATACATGGATCCAATAAGGAGACCACAACCGTCTCTATTACCCTGGTTTCGTCATTGTCACCACTAAGTGGACTCAAATGTGAGCATTTGGGTACGTAACTCTTTCTGAATGATCGAGATATATTCATGTCTCAATCTTTTTTTTTATTTCATATCCTAATTAATTAGTTTGTAAAGTGATTTAAACTTGAGCAATTTGTACGATCTAATAGAACAATCCTAAAATCACTCCACTTGTAGAAAAACGAGACTTGTACCATCAACATATTTTGTTGTACGGAGTGAATTATGGTTCAGATTGTGATGGTTAAAAAGATTAAACGTGCAAACTTTTTTAAACATAGATGATAAAATCCGTAACTTTATAAGTTTAAGGACGTAAACTGAAAATTTGATAAATATCTAAATAAATTAAAATGCAATTTACTCTTGATTATATTTATTTTGCAAGTTTTAAGGAAAAAGGGGAGCATTTGTATCGTCTTTTTTTCCTAGGGGGCTATTTTATTTTTATTTTTAATTCTTAAAGTTTATATAATCTTCAAAACTTTACGTAATGCAATAAAACGTATGCTTTAAATGCGTGTTATTTTATAAATGTATGTAGAAAATATAAAAAATTCCCTCAATTCCTAAAACTTTTTCGATACGATATATTATTATATAAGTGATGGTTATGTGAACTAGGAATTTCAAGTCACGTATCCTTTTATCTTTACAAAAGAAACTTGAATTTTTTATCAACTTTAATTAAAATTTAATTTTACATTATCTGAAATTAAAATTGAAAAGATAAGTGAACACCGGATCTGATGTAAATGAAAAGATATTTAAAACGTTTTAGTAACCACTACTTGCCGTTTTGTATATCATTCATAAAAAAGAATTAGTTATTTTGAATATGTTACTTCATAATCTAACGTTAGAAAACCTAAAAGTAAAAACAACCTCATAACTAGGTTACTCAGTCAAGCCAAGCCAAGCCAATAATACGAGTCGGTCGATATTTCTAACCGAGCCAGATTCTGAGCTCGTATTCCGCTCGGCTATAACTCGAGCAAACTCGTGGCTCGACGCACCAACTCTTTTTTCACAGTTTTGAAGATTTTTTATTCATAAAAACTCAAATAACAAGTTAACAAAAATATTAAATTATAAAGATTGAAATAATACAGTACAAAACTATCAATATTCAAGGAAAAAACCTAACTTATCGTGCCAAATCTCGCAAGCCTAATCAGTTCAAGTTTTATACGAAAGAACTACCTTCAACTCGAACTTAGATTTAAACATTTATCATGCCAAGGAGCGAATTGCGAACTACGAGTCAGGAGTTACACGAACATCCCTCCTGGTTAATGTTTATTAACAAATAAATTAATAAAACTGTAACGATGTTTGAAATCTTTAAAATAAAAGGGACTTTGTATTTATTTAACACTATGAGCTTTTGATACCCAGTACCCGTACTGATACCCGTACTATACTGGTACCGAAAAACCAAAACGGGTACCGGTACCGGGACTTGATTTTCTCTGATTTCGGTATCGGTACCGGTACCTGTACTTTACCGAAAAATACCTCTTTAGTCCCGAAAATACAAGGAGTCCTTTTTTATGGAAATTTGTTATTTGTAATACCATAATTTCACATTTATCACATTTCCAATTTCCAAAACCCCACGCCCTGATTCAAACGAACCGTCATCCCCAAGACCCCAACCCTAATTCCCCCTTACCTCCTTACCATCGATCAAACATTCACATACACACCCATCCGCTTCACCGTCGCAATAAACAACCATATTTGATTTTTTGGAACAATTATATCTTTTGGTATTGGTTTATTACTTTATTATGGTCATCATGATTGATTCATGAAGTTAAGCAGTTTGATAGATGGAATGAATGAAAATGGTTTTTTTTATGCTAACGGATGTGAAATTCCAAGGATGGTGTTTTTGGTAGAAACTTTATATGTGTAATTGTGGTCAAAGTCCAAACAGGTAGCAAGTTGTATTATGAATTATGAATATGTAATTGATCATTTTTACGATATTTTTTTTTGCTAACAAGTGATGTATTATGACTTTTGGTTATTTAAATTTGAAGTGCAGGCTTGATTTTTATTAATAATAACCCATAAAAGTTCAATACATTACAGTTTATTTATTACCTTTTCTTTATAAAATATTTGTAGTCGTTATTAAACTTGAAACAAGTATTTTAAAATAAAAAAAAATAATATAGAAATATAATGAGATAAACATGTTATTTTGTTTTCTATATATACATATAGTGATGATATCATAGGAAATAACACCCTTATAAACACATAGTTTATAATATCGTATTTCTCTACCTCTCTCATCTCCCTATTTCATCCAAATGAAGGAAGCACGAGAAGAGCCCACAAACACCAGGGGTAAATTTCTTTCTTTTTACAAACAATCATGCAGTAAATACTTGTACTTTGCGTATTAAAAGTTGTACCTGTCCTTGTGGAAACAGTTTATACATACAAGTATTGGATTCATACAAAACATGAAGTACGACTTGTACAACATGCATTAAAATTTGTATGTTGATATGTGTTGATAATTCTATGTGTTCACCAATAACAAGTATCTTGGAGACACTAGCATTAAAATTTGTATGTTGGATAATTTTGGGTTAAACCATATAATTTGGATTTTTTTTAATCAATCATGCAATAACAATTTATACCTTTTGCCATTGACTTGTACAACATGAATAAATGGTTGTACCTTAACAGGTGTATGGTTTCCCTGATTTACCATGTCAAGATGACTCACCTGCAATCATAATATACTGACTTGTATCTTATGCAATAAGACTTGTACATTATGCAATAAGACTTGTACATCATGCTATAATGGTTGTACCATGACATGGGTATGGTGGATTTAGCTCTTAACACAATCTTTTTTGATGTATTAGTATTACCAGATGTAGATACGTCAGCTAAAATCCAAAATGGTGGAAGAGGGTCCTCGAGAGTTGTACAGTACAAGTGGTGGATGCGAATAGCATTGTTCACCATGTTTGTACTCTCAGGCCAATAAGCTGCAACAATGTTGGGAAGGCTTTACTTTAACAAAGGAGGAAATAGTAAATGGATGGCAACTCTTGTTCAAACTGCTGGCTTCCCACTCATGTTTCCTTTAATCTTGATGTATTTACCTTCAAAACAACAACAAATTACCACAAAACCTTCTTGGGCTACCCTTGTGATGCTCTACATGTTTCTTGGCGTATTCTTGGCTGCAGACTGCATGCTATACACCTTTGGATTGAACTTTCTGCCCGTTTCAACCTACTCGTTGATCTGTGCGAGTCAACTCGCGTTCAACGCGTTCTTTTCATACTTTTTAAACGGGCAGAAGTTCACTCCGTTCATTGCCAATTCACTCGTTCTTCTTAGCTTTTCGTCTTCATTACTTGTGTTCCAGAGTGATTCTGAAGAAACCATGAACATCTCGAGAAGCAAGTACGTAATCGGGTTTGTATGCACGGTTGCTGCTTCTGCAGGTATAGTGTTTTTAAACCCTTAACAGGTGGAATGTTTTATGTGACTGTAACAACTGGACCAGACCGGCCGGTCAGATCAGGTACTATGCCGGTCCGGTTATGCCTCTTTAAACCGACCAGTTGCCGGTTAAACCAGTAAACCGGGGCGAGTGGTCGGACAGGATTTTAATTTTTTTTTCTTCAAAATCTCAAATATTGAGTCATTTAGTACTTCTATATTTTACTTGTTTAAATTTATAAAATTACATATCCACACTAAAACATAAAGTATTTTCTCATATAGTCTTAACTTTTATATTATTAATGACGACGCGGTCCAACTAGTTGACTGATAAGGCGAGAGGTTTGACGTCTAGTTTGATTCTAAAAGCATTGTTATTTGATTGGTATTTAATGTGTAGTTTGTTAGACCATTAAAAGTCAAAGTTTGACTTTACAGGGTATGGACTAATGCTATCTACAACTCAACTCGCCTTTAAGAAGATTCTGAAATTACAAAGCTACAAAGTCGTATTCGATATGATCGTATACCAAAACTTGATAGCAAGTGTTGCAATCGTGGTGGGGCTGTTTGCTAGCGGTGAATGGGATGATATCAAAGGAGAAATGGGCGGTTACAAGTCAGGCAAAGTTTCATACATAATGAATTTGGTATGGACTGCGGTTTCATGGCAGGTTTTCGTGATCGGTTGTGTGGGTTTGATCTTTGAGGCTTCATCTTTGTTTTCAAATGTGATTAGTACTTTGGGGATCCCAATTGTGCCGGTTTTGGCAGTAGTGTTTTTCAATGAAAAGATGGAGTGAAGGTTATTGCAATGTTGTTGGCAATATGGGGGTTTGCTTCGTATATCTATCAGCATTATCTCGATGACTTGAAGGAAAAGGCCGAGGCCAGAATTGTAAATCAACAAGTTGATCTTGCAGAAATATGAATCAGTGGGCATACAGTGCATGTTTGGATGTTATATTTCAAAACCATGCATCTAGAAAAAGACATTTATTCATTATAAAGACATCAACGAGACTTAAAACCATGTAAACCATTCATCTAAATATGTCAAATGGGTGTTAATAAGTTGTAACCAGGATAAAGGGGTAGCAAACAGATTTACAGGTTGTAATAAAGTTGTAAATGGGCTAAAAGGGTTGTAAACAAGTTGGCGAGTTGAACTTATAAATTATATATTTTTTTAATTTTTTAATTTAAATGGGACGAGCCGATCCGTTTACTTTTAGTACAACCCATATACAACCCGTTTGATAAACAGGTTAGACTTGATGGCAGAAGACGTAATGCGCGCAGCTATGATATAACATGTTTCAAAGAAAAGAAAAATGGTCTTAGAGACTACATTGCACTATAAAACCAGTATCAGCCAAAAGAAATGGTTAGACAAACTCGACATATAGAGTTGCTAAAATCATACTGTTGCTTGCATCAACTGCTACATGTTGCTTTGTAGTGGGATTCATCGATTGTCGAGTATATCATGCCTTCGTCTTCAAGTGTTCTTATAGATTCCCTGCCAAAACCAGTAATGTAAATGCCCCAAGTTAAGCATTAGCAAGAACAAGAATGGAAGTGAAACACAGATTCACACACAGAGATAAGAGTTATGAAGGTACATGATCTTGTTAAGAGGAAGTTTCAGTTTCTGTGCCAGTTCATCTGTATGTTTGCCCTTTTCATTACCACTACAAATACAAACCGTTGAAACGATCTCATAACATATTGATTCAATGATGCATGTGAATATGATATAGAACTTACTAGTTTGCAGGAAGCTGGAGATAAGCAAGAACCATTTGATCAAATCCTTTCACACCATCAACATTGAAAGGTAGAGAATTCTGAAAATGAAATTGAGAGGGTAGACATAAAACCATGATTACAATAGTGCATCCAAGCTATGATACCTGACTTGAGAAGGTGGACATAAAACCATTTGTCCCATTCTGGATGGGTGTGTTTGGAGTAGAATTTATGTTCTCGTCATCACCGCCTTGAATCTTCTACAAAGTCATAATGTTGTGATCATCAAAATTAGAATTACAATCAAACCAGTTCCATTATGATGTTTGTTTTGATATCACACCTGAACTTTGGAAGTAAGCATATGGTTGTGTATGCATGCAATGAAATGGAAGGTGATCTCATCAAAGTTTGTCACAGGCCTGAAAGTGAAAGTTCAGAAACATATACTTTCATCCAACCAAATTTAAAGAAAACATATCAATCTTAAAAGAAGACTGTCTACACTAGTTCATCTGCATCAGGGGTGACTCAAGGGGGAGTGAATTAAAGCAAGGGCTTCGGGCACCTACCTTCCCAAACTCTAAGAAAGATTATATGTAGATAATTTGGGCTTTGGAATTGTTGACAGTGAGATTTGTGGTCTATAATCATGCATACCCAAAGACGATATAGAAGCTCCTAAGATCGAATGCAATTTTTTTGACGAAAAGGGCACGAATTTTACTATTTGATTTGGGCCCTAAAAAAGCTCGAGAAGGCCCTGATCTGCATACAGGTGCAAGAATCTTGCTATCAACATCTAACACCTAGAAACATTTGCTGTGAATGATTAGGGTTCTTTTTATAGTTTATAAGTTAAGAAAATTTGGTTGATATGAACACCTATTTAAAACCGTAAGATGAGAAACAGGTCAAGATTCTGAAATGCACATCAGATATAATCAAATTGAAGACATATTAGAGTTCTTTTAATACTTTGGAAGTCAAGTATCAAAAAACAATTTGGTTCATATGAGCACCCAATTGACAGTAAGTTATCATAAGATGAGGAACAGGTCAAGATTCTGATGCTTGCATAGTATAACCAGTTAACCACCCATGCCAAAACAAGCTGTTATAATAAGATCATTCTGAAAGCATACCTAACAGAGAAAACAGCAACATGCTTTTCACCTTTAAAGCTTTTCAAGTGTCCATCAACATGAACATAAATCCCTTCTCTGCCAAAAATCACAATTTCATAACCAACACCAAAAACACCCAAATAATTCAAGTTGATCTGAATCCTACCAAGTAACTCACCTTATTTCCTCTATTTGCAATCTATCAAATGGTTCATTTAGCCTACAAACAATGTACTTAAACAATTAATTTCAAATAACAACTACATGTATATGTATAATATCTGTTTTACCATCTCTTGCAGTCCAATTTGCCAGTTCCATCATCTAAGGTGAAGGTAACATCAGTATTTCGTTCCACTATGTTGAACACCATCCCCACCACGGTGACCTAATATTCAAAACAAAAGTTCAACAACTAATCAATCAAAACAAAACTAAACTCATTTCATCACCAAATGCAAAACCTAAAATATCCACACGGTTATATTCATATAAATTTGAATTGAAATGAATATATACGTTAACAACATCTGCGCCGGAAACGTTGAAATTGGACTTATCGTCGCCGGAGTGAGAAGCTTCGCTGATCTGCTTAATCGTGAGCGGTACTAGTCCAAACGTGTCGCGATTCTACAGATGGGTTAAATAAACGTTAATGTAGACGATAAGATTAAAGAATGAAGTTGAAATTAAACTTCAAGCAAGTGTAGCAGAGTCAAAGAAATTGAAGAAGAAACTGATCATCAGCTGGATAGGGTTTTTTGTAGTTTTGATAGCAGGTTTAATGTACTAACAATATTAGGGTTTTTTTATGTATGTATCTGCATTTCCTAATGTAATTGTTTGTTTTGGTAATGGAAATTGGAAATTTACTGAAACTTACAGATGTAATGGAAATTGGAAATTTCCTAATGTATTATTCATTTTGTTACGTAAAATTATAGTGGATAATGCATTTTGGTATACATCTAAAACATTTTGGTCATTTGAAACTGTTCTAATGACAGTGTTCTAAATGCAATTGAAACCAATTTTGGTCATTTGAAAATGATTACAGTGAAAAATTACAATTTTGGTCATTTGAAACAATTTTGGTCAATTGAAACCAATTATAGTGAAAAATTACAATTTTTATCATTTGAAACCAATTTTGGTCATTTAAATGCACGCCAAAACCATTTGAAACCGTTTTTGGTCATTTAAATGCTGCCCAAAACCATTTGAAACCATTTTTTGGTCATTTGAAACCATCTGAAACCATTTTTTGGTCATCAAAATGCAGTGATTTATAACCAAATGCAGGCCAAAACCTAAATGCAATCACCTAAATGCAGTGATTAAAAATGACAGTGAGTGATTTACTGCAGGCCATTACAAAATGCAGAGTGTTCCAAATGCAGTGGTCATTTACAAATGCAGGTCAAAACCAAATGCATGCCAAAACCTGCCCAAATGCAGGCTATTAAATGATAGTAAATGAAGTTTACCTACCCAAATGCAAGCTATTAAATGATAGTTTTCCTGCCTAGAAACCAAGTTTAAATGTATAGAAACCAAGTTCCATAACATACAAAATAAAAGATATAACATCCAAATTACATGCCATTTCCATAATTGAACCAAGTTCCAAAAGACAAAAAATCCAAAAGAAATAACATTCAAAACACATAACATCCAAATGACATAAAACACCAACATTAGACAACTTAAACTTGTTCTTGGCCCTTGCAAGTCCTGCTGTTGTGTCCCCTCTTCTTACACTTCACACAAGTGACTATTATCCCCTTCTTTGATAACCTCCCACCTCTGATGGCAGCTTCCAATTCAAATGCAGACTTCTTCCTTACCTTTTTGGACCTACCCACATGCTTATGATGAGTTGGTGGTGTTATGATTGTTCTTGGGACTTTGGCCACAAATGTACACCTCTTTCCACCTCTCCAACCTGTAAACTGAATTCACAACATTCTCTGGAATGCCAACTTGTTTACCAAAAGTAACCTTGTTCCAAATTGCAGCCACTGCATGTTTGCAGGGCATCCATGTGATCTCACATCTCCTACATATACATATCTTCCTACTCAAATAAACTACACACCGTTCGCCCCTTGGGCCATTAACCTGATAATGCTCTTCACCATTCCACTATACAGTATACTTTGTAGCCTCCTTCTCAATGCCTTCAAACATCTTGGTAGCAGTGGGTGTTAGTAGTCCATCACACCTGTCAATGACTCTTAGCACATTGACAATCCTTCTCATGAGATACTCTGATAAAATCGAATACTATAATTATTGGCTTGTCTCTTCCATCTAATATATTGGCATTCATGACTTCACACATGTTGTTTAGTAATACATCTGAGAGGGCCCTGCCTGCGAAGAGATCAAATTCAATATAGCATACACATTGACAAAACAGTGTAATAAATTGCATGAGGAAACTTACCTGAAAAGTGTGACCTTGACCAATGTTGTGGTGGAATTTTAGTTAAACACGATTGTGCTTCACTGTTGAATCTTTTTAGCTCATCTATTAAACTTTCAAAGTAAAAAATAGTGGTTGATGTGGCCAACTTCCAGAGCATGTACTTGTATGTCTTTCCTCTGAAATGATGCTTCATATTCTCATGAATATATCTCAGACAATACCTATGTTCAGCACATGGGAATACTTTTGCCAAAGCAAGAATCATACCTGTTAATACAACAAAAAGACAAAGTTATGAAGGTATTAAACATTATTCAACATGTATTATACACTGTTCAGCATAAGACATTTACCTTTTGCTTGTCACTTATGAAGGTAAAGTTTGAGTTAGCATCCAATTCCAGATCATCATCAAGACATTGGAGAACTCAAATTCTCAGCTTCTACAATTACATAGGATAGAGGGTAGATACCATTGTTGGGGTCAATGCCAACTGCAGTGTGAATCTGACCAGCAATAGGACCATTCATGAAAGCTCCATCTAGACCTAATAAATCTCTCTCAATTGCCTTAAACCCTTGTTTTGAAGACCCCAAACATACATATATCCTCTTGAATCTTCTGGTGTTAGAAGTTAGATCTGTAGATGGTTCAACCTCTAACTTCACCGTTGTACTAGGGTTTGTGTTCCACAGTTCAGCAACATGGTCCCTTAGAATACCATATTGTGAGTCGTAATCTCCACGAAGTTGTGTCAGTGCTTTGGTCTTTGCCCTAAAAGCTTTCATCCTTGATACCTCAACTTCATACTTCCTCTGAAATTGTTCTTGAACAACCTTCATAGGGGATAGTTGGATTTTCTTCAATTTGTTCCATTAGTTGCTTACATAGAAAAGAGGAAATGCAATGTTTGATGGATCTAGTTTGCAGTCATTTATTCTCATCAACCATTGTCTTGACCAACCATGTTTCAAAGTGATTTTTTCTAGATAATAAAAGTACCCAAGGGCATTGTTGCTTTTCAGGTTTTGCCTTTTTGTCTATTGATGTGTTGCAAAACACATGTATTTATCCTTGTATATTTGTGCAAAATTGTATTGTTTTGTATCCAATTTGTGTCATTTTTAGTTCGTTATGAGTCTGAGTGATGTTTGCAGGTTATCGTGAGCTAAAGGAGCGGAAATGCAGTAAAATCCTGGAGAAATATAGCACACGGGAAAGGAGTGGAAAGCAAAAGAAGAAAAATTAATTTTATGTGAAAAGAGGCCTCTCACGGTACGCGAGGGAGGAACCAGACATACCTCGCGGTACGTGAGGGAAGCCAGGAGCCAGCCCGACTATTTTGTCCCCTGCGGTACGCGAGGGACCGTCCCAATCCTCTCGCGGTGCGCGAGAGGGTCGCCAATCCGTAAAAAATCCTAATTTCTAGGTTTAATTGTTTTAAACAACTATCTTCTTGATTATCAACATATTGCCGTCAGGAGATTGTTTTTGGGCGATTTTGGGAAAAGGAAGAAGCTTTAGATCAAGATCTTGAAGAATTGGATCATTAACGGTTAGACATTGAATCGTTCAGTCACGATTGATCAAATTGGTTGTTTTGATTTACTTTCGAACCTTATGTTTGCTATGTTTGACTTTGAATCTTCTGCTTCTACCATGATTCTTGGCTAAAACCTTATATCTCCCTAGGCTAATGATGAACGAATGCTAAAGTTTGGATTTTTATCGTTTATGGATCTTGTTTTGGATTTTATGCTTGAGTACAGATTTGATTTCACTTGTTTAATGAGTTTGCATGCTTGATTTTGATCTTTGAATGGTTGATGAATCCTTACATATCTTGTTTGAATGTCTTTCAATTGATAGGTGTGTATTAGATCACTTACGGTATGTTTGTGGTTAATATGTGGTTTGCTAGACGTTAGTAACCATATGATAATCAATTAACAAGTAATAAATCAAGTGTTCTTCTTATCTAAAAACCTGAAAAGTGATAGATAATCGGTTAGTCTTCTATGTTAGGATTTCTGAGAGTGAACGGTCTGAGAGGACGTTTCCTTAGGGTTTTGGTATCGGTGTTAATTCGTGTTAGACAGGTTGGTTTCAGTTTGCTCCTTGCATCTTAGATGTATTGAGATAGTGATACCGAGAGGTGAGCTGTCTTTTGAGTTCTTTAGCATAATCGGTGATACCGAGAGGTAATCCGAGTACTAGTGTTATTAGTATCCCTTCAGTTCCTTCTGGTCACATTCTGAGATTGATCAAGAATCTATTAGGTAGTTTAAGGGTGTTATATCTTAGGATCCCAGTTCCATTTGTATGTTTCATAATCGATAGAAGCCAAGTTTAGTAATCAGGATTCACAGCCTACATAGAGTCTTCCATTCCTTACTGATTTCCCGAGTCTTTGTCTTGTTGGTTATTTGTCTACTTTATTCGGTTTAATTAAGTCTAGTAGTTAATCTTAGTTCGTAGAATTCCCCCCCAATCAAATAAACCAGTTAAGTCCTAAGCAGAGTCTAGTTAGTGTTGTAGTCAGTGTCTCATGAGTTCGATATCCGGACTTCCTTTAGTTATGTTACAATTGATATGTACACTTTCCTGTCTTTGTGGTCTAGTTTAGTAGGTTTGTCTAGAGTATAACTAAAGTGTCTAGGTTAGTTTTGTGTTTAATTTTATAGACCGTTTGACCAACATCACCTATTCCACCACATTTTTGTCCATTTGCACTTTGTCTTTACTCCCACTACTAGAACAGCCTCAACTTGTTTCACCTTTTATCCTTTACCTTATCCACATTGTTTCACTTGTTGTCCTTTGTCTTCAATCCCTGCTCTCCCCATTAGTTTCTAAGACATGCAAATGAAGCCTACCTATTAGGCTGATGCACCTGGGTTTTACCCACGTCGATCCAAGGTTCGAGCCTCATCTCTCCCTCAAGCCCCGAAGGGGCCGTATTGGGTGGGATTATTTCTTGGATTTTCTCCAACTCTGACGCCAAGTGGGCCCGGTTAAGACAAAATATTGTCCGGAGTTGGACGATGCTCTCCCATATGACGGGGGATGTGACGTCACAACATTCAATGTTCGTCGTTCAAAAAAAACATAATAGTTAAAAGACACAATTTGTAATTTACTCTATTTGATATTTACTATTTAGGAGAGATGAATTGTTATTATTATTATTAAAATTAAAGTGCAAGGATAAGAGAATGATATAACTGTTTTATTATAAAAGGGGAATTCTAATTTGACACGGAATATTACTAATTGTACACGCCACAACCCTATACGCCCTTGTATAGGCCAATACGAGGCGTATAGGGTTTAGTCTCCTATCATAGAGTGTCACGTGTCATTCCCTGTCTGGCGGCTGGGTCACATACGTGACGTATTGCCCTATACGCAGCGTATGTGTCACGAGTTATATTTTTGCCTCAAAACTTGACAGATTTTAGGTATAAGGAAGTTATACGTGGCGTGTTGGGTTATACGCCACATATAGAAATCTTTTTTATTTATATTATATTCATCTTTTTTAATTTATATAACTTTGTTAATATAGTTTTGTTGTTTTTTTTAATTTATATAATTTTTATCTTTTTTTTTATTTATATAATTTTTATCTTTTTTTTACATTTATTATATTTTTACATTTATAATTTATCATTACAAACAAACAAATTAAACATTATAGCCCTCAGGGGCGGATCTATTCCTAGCTGGGGGGGGGAGGCACCCACTGAGAACAGTCGTGTAAGGGTAAAAAAGGAGGTCGATTTGTGAAGGCACCCGAACACGTTCATGATTAGGCACCCAAACACGTCTATGTTTGACCCCTTTGTTGTTAAAATAGTTAAAGTGAAGAAAGTACAGTGAAAATAACTTATTTGATTTTTTTTTTGATCGTCGTCGGCGGTTGGCGATGGCCTGTGCGGTGCTGCTAGAGTACTTTCTTCAGAAGATGAAGACGGAAGGTTAAACCTAAAAGGAAAGAGAGAGATATGACTCATCATTTTTAATTTTAGACTAAATTATAATTTTTGTCATTTATGTTTATCAAAATTATGGAATGGGTGCTTTAAAGTTTTTGACTTTCACTTATTGTACTTTATTTGTAAAAGTACTTACGAATTTTGTCCTTTTCACTAATAACAGTTAAGTTTTTCAGTTAAGTCACCCCATATGCAATGTACATGAGAGTATTTTAGTTTTTTTACACCTAAAGGATAATTCTTGTAATTTAATTAAATTTAGTAAATTATTTTTTTTAATAAAATTCTTTACATCCAATATGACCCCCAAATTCCACACCTAATTATTGTCCATCTTCTTCACTAACCCCTAAACCTCCTCCCCCCTCTCTCTGTGTATATTTACAGACTACACATATATATAAAAATTATACCACCACCACCGCCTACCAATACCGCCATCGCTGTCCCCCGCAGCCAGCCGCCAGCTACCACCATCGCCAGTCAACACCAGCACCACCGTCGTCCACCACTCCCCCTATCGATCCCAAACTCCAAAATCACGCCTCGTACCCTTCCTTTCCCTAAAATCATCACATCAGGTATATAACTCTCTCGATAATTGTCACACCCGTAACACAGGACAGTCATCTACCAGAGTAGTACCTCCAACAGATATGTTCCCAGTTAAGAACGACGGGTCTAGGAGAGATTTATACACCGCTCTTTCGTAGACAGAACATTACGTTCGTCAGATAACTACATACCGGTTGAAGGTCGCCTTCTAGTTACAGTGACGTTTGATAACAAAACACACAACGGAAGACTTAACAACATAACTTATTTCATTTCATAACATAAAGTTGGTACAATAGGGAATGAGTAGCAAAATACAGTACAATCAAACTCTGGGCTTATAGCTCACGAAGAATCATGCCAATCACTCAGGCCTTATGGTCACCCAGGGACCTGCCCTCAGTCATCCCTATTTCCATCCTTTATACATCTTCTGGAATGCCATCTACTAGATAGGGTTTACCTGTGTGCTCAAAAACATTTGAAAACATTTTAGATCAGCTTACACTAGTGAGTTCATAAACAAAAATCATCTTTTCTTGTATCATTGATCAAGGATGAAGGTCCTGCATGGGTCTTACAACCATCTTGTCCAACCCATCACTCAGAATCACCCTTAGATTTCTGAGTCTACAACATACATATATTCAGGAACCCTCCGGGCGCGCTGGTCACATACGTACCAGATCTCGAACAAGAGGATCAGTCTTGCCCCTAGGTCCCCCTCAATCAATGGCCACAATAAGTACTTATTATAGGATATATGCACGGATAGTGTTGGGATCTCAGATTCAAAATCATTTACAAAACATTTCATAGAGCACAGTTTAGAGGAACTCACCTCAAACAGAACCTCCTCATGTATCGAATATCACAATCAATACTTCAACAGAACACTGGATCATAATTCAAATTGTCATAATTAACATCCCTATCTTAGGTTTATACAAAGAAACCTCAGGGTTTTCAGAAACCTTTCCTTAACTCTATCTATGGCAGTTCACGGACGATTGCGGGAAACCAGACTCTCAGGATCGGATCGGAACCTCGGGAATCGAGTTAGCAGAGCTTGTGTGTGTGGTGAAGTGTTTGTGTGTGCTAAATGACTGGAATCGAGTTTCTATTTATAAGGTGAGTCTTGGGTCCGTAGCGGACCGCTAAGAAAGGGCGTGGCGGTCCGCCACTCCTTGAGGCGGCCTATTCAGCTTGGAGTCTACGTAGCGGACCGTTATGGTTTCGGCTAGCGGTCGCCACCCTTCTACGTGTCAAATTTCAACCGGCGAGTCACAGGGACACGTGTCAAGTCTCGGGCATTTCCTTAGCCCATACGTAGCGGACCGCTAAGGGTTAGGTTAGCGGTCCGCAACCCCTTCTACTTTAAAAATTTTCAACTTTAGTCCTCTGACTTTGGGGATTTAAAGTCTAGCCCCTGAATTTTATATTTTGACACTTTTTGGCCCTTGAGAATTATCTGGGTGTTACAAATCTCCCCTCCTTAAAAGAATTTCATCCTCGAAATTTAGGATCTGTCAAATAGATGGGGATACTTAAGTTTCATCTGTTCTGTTAATTCCTAAGTTTTGTCGGCGCCTTTCCGAACTTGCCACTGTACCAATACCATTGACATAGTTTTCTTTCTCAACTTTCTTTCTTGAGTTCCTAAAATTTTAACAGGTTGTTCGGTGAATTGGAGTTTCTCATCGATGTGAACATCATCTAACGAGATTGCTTGATCGGGGTCTGCTAAGCATTTGCGTAAACATGACACGTGAAACGTGTTATGAATACCTTGCAATGCTTCAGGCAATTCAAGTTTGTATGCTACAGCTCCAACTCTTTCTATGATTTTATAAGGTCCAATATACCTTGGGCCTAATTTCCCCCGTTTCCTGAAACGTACAACACCTTTCCAAGGTGATACTTTCAGCATCACATAGTCACCGACTTGGAATTCTAATGGCCGTCAACGTTTATCTGTGTAACTTTTCTGTCAATCTTGTGCAGCTTTCAACCTTTGTTTGATCTGGACTATCTTATTAGTTGTCTCCTGTAAGATTTATGGTCCAGATAGTTGGCTATCCCCAACTTCAGTCCAACAGATTGGAGTTCTGCACTTCCTACCGTATAGTGCTTCAAATGGTGCGGCTTTTATACTCGAATGGTAGCTGTTGTTGTAGGAAAGTTCTATTAATGGCAAATGATTATCCCAGCTACCTCCGAATTCTATTGCACAAGCTCACAGCATATCCTCTAAGGTTTGAATTTTTCTTTCGCTTTGTCCATCAGTTTGAGGATGATATGTTGTACTCATATTGATTCGAGTTCCCAACTTTTTCTGGAAACTAGTCCAGAATCTGGAAGTAAACCGACTATCTCTATCGGAGATAATAAATAGTGGTATATCATGGCGGCTTACAATCTTATTGATGTAGAGTCGGGCAAGTTTGTCCATTGAATAATTCTAACTGATAGGAATAAAATGTACCGATTTAGTTAGTCTATCAACTACAACCCAAATAGCATCATGCCCTTTCTGGGTTCTCGGCAGTTTTGTGACAAAGTCTATAGTAATTCTATCCCATTTCCACACAAGTATTTCCAACTGTTGTATTGACCTGCGGGTTTCTGATGTTCAATCTTGACTTGAAGATAAGTCAAACATTTTTCTATATATTGAGCTATAGATCTCTTCATGTTTGGCCACCAGAATTGAGTTTTTAAATCCTTTTACATTTTATTAGCTCCAGGATGTATCGAGTATTTGGATTTGTGAGCTTCATCCATCACCTTTATTTGGATATCCTCAAGCATAGGAATCCAAATTCTATTTTCGAATCGTAAGATTCCATCATCTCCTTTGGTTAGTAATTTCTCTTTACCAACCATGCGTTCTTTCTTGATGTTATCTTCTTGTAGTACTTGAGTTTGAATTTCCTTGATTTGTCCCATCGAATCTACTCTGACTTCTGATCTTAAGGTTCTTATCTTAATAGGTTTGACTCTCTCCTTCTGACTTAGAGCATCTGCCACAACATTGGCTTTCTCGGGATGGTATTTGATCTCACAATCATAATCGTTAATGAATTCCATCCATCTCCTTTGTCTCATATTCAAATCCTTCTGATTGAATATATGCTGGAGACTTTTATGGTCTGTATATATCACACACTTAGTACCATATAGATAGTGTCTCCAAGTTTTTAGAGCAAACACTATAGCACCAAGTTCCAGATCATGTGTGGTATAGTTCTTCTCATGAATCTTAAGTTGTCGTGATGCGTAGGCTATAACCTTTTCTCGCTGCATCAATACACAACCTAGACCAATTCGGGAAGCATCACAATAGATGATGAAGTCATCATTCCCTTCGGGTAACGCTAAGATTGGTGCTGAACTAAGTTTCTGCTTAAGGGTTTGGAATGCTTCTTCTTGCTTCTAACTCCATTCAAACTTTACCGCTTTCTGAGTCAAAGTGGTTAATGGAGTAGTAATCTTGGAGAAATCTTGTATGAACTTTCGGTAGTATCCGGCTAGTTTAAGAAAGTTTCTAACTTCAGTTGGAGTCTTTGGAGTTTTCCATTTCTAACGGCTTCAATCTTGGCTGGATCTACTTGAATTCCTTGTTGATTTATGACATGTCCTAAGAATTGTACTTCTTGTTTCCAAAACTCGCATTTGGAAAACTTAGCGTACAACTTCTCCTTTCCAAGGGTTTCCAGGATTATCTGAAGATGTTTGGCATGATCTTCCGGGGTTCGGGAATAGATAAGGATATCGTCTATGAACACTATTACGAATTTGTCCAAGAATGGTTTACAAACTCGGTTCATTAGGTCCATAAATGATGCAGGAGCATTAGTTAGACCAAATGACATAACCAGGAATTCGTAGTGTCCATATCGGGTTCTAAAGGCAGTCTTAGGTACATCTTCTTCCTGTACCTTCAACTGATGATATCCAGATCTAAGATCTATCTCTGAGAAGTATTTTGCTCCTTGCAACTGATCGAACAAATCATCTATTCTAGGTAATGGATATTTGTTCTTCACATTGACTTTATTCAGTTCTTAATAGTCTATGCACATACGCATACTTCCGTCCTTTTTCTTCACGAACAAGACTGGTGCTCCCCAGGGTGAAGTACTTGGACGTATAAAGCCTCTGTCTAATAATTCTTGAATCTGCTTCATCAATTCCTTCAACTCGGAAGGTGCAAGACGATAAGGTGACTTAGCAACGGGTTTAGCTCCAGGTATGAGTTCTATTCGGAATTCTATTTGTCTATCCGATGGTACACCAGGTAACTCTTCCGGAAATACATCCGGGTGATCGCATACTACAGGAATGTCCACAATCCGTCGTTCGGGTTTGGAGTCTAAATCATAAACTACGAATACACTACATCTTGTATTCACACATTTCTTAGCCTTGGCTACAGAAATTGTTTCAATCTTATTCTCATCACTATCGGATTGTATCAACATAGACTCTTCGTTAGGCATACAAATCCTAACAGTCCGATGATCACAATCGATCAGAGCATGGTATTGGTTCAACCAATCCATTCCAATGATAACATCGTCCTTGCTCATACTCATTGGCATCAATTCAATCACTGAATTTTCATTTCCCAGAGGTCATCTTGCAATTCACATACGATTCTGTTATCCTAATCTGCTCGCCACTTGCCGTCTCAACTACGTAAGCACGCTCAAGTGGAGTAGGTTTTATGCCTAAACACAAACTAAAGGCCTCTGAAACAAAACTTCTATTTGCTCCTGTATCAAACAGAATTTTAGCATAAATATCATTAACTAGGAACGTACCAGCTACCACTTTGGAATTGTCTTTCCTTCTCCCTTCACCTATTAAAAATACCCGACCTTTTGCCCCTCCTTCGGGCTTCTGCTGTACGGGTTTGGTACAGTTTCTTGCTATATGTCCTTCCTCGTTACATTTGAAACACTTAAGAGTAGGACAGGATGTTACAATATGCCTTAACTTCTGGCATTTGTAACATCTTATCTCTTGAGGGTTTCTCATCGGGTTAATTCCCTCTCTCCTAGGGAACCTGAAGTTCCTTGGTTTAAATCGGTACATAACCTCCTCACTCTTTCTCTTTGTTTCAACAGGTTTCACCTCTACTTCCTTTTCAGCCTTATCCTTAGCCTCTTGAGCTACCACATCATCATAAACCATGGCACTTAATGCCAAGGCTGAATCCATTGTTTGTGGTGCGGCATTTTTCACCAAGGTTCGCACCTTTAGAGGTAAACCTTTGATAAAATGTTTGATTCTTGGGGGTTTGGGTGTCACCAGACGTGGCACCAATTTTGACATATCGTCAAACTTAGTTGCATATTCCTGATGCGTCATAGTTCCAGCTTCCAAACGCTGAAACTCCTCCTCAATTTTATCAAGTTCATTCTGAGGACAGAATCGTTGCATAATCAACTCCTTGAACTCGTTCCATTTCATATTCCCCACTGCTTGCTCCCCTCTTGCTTGCTTTACAGACTCCCACCAGTCCAAAGCGGTGGTTTCCAAAGAATTGGCAGCAAACTTGACTACCTGATCATCTCTACATTCACTTAGTTTGATCACTGCTTCCATCTTCGTGATCCACTGAGTAGTATCAATGGCTCCCTTCTTGCCATCAAATGGGTTGAGTTTACAACCTTTAAAGGATTTGTAATTTCATCCTTCATGATTCTCAGTTCTCGTTACTGAGCTAGTATGGGCATTTCCGTTTGCCCCTCTAGTGGTGTTGTTGTTTCATCCTCCAGCCATGCCAGTACCCATTCTCCTTGAGAGAACTTCATCTAATAATCCGGGTAGAGTGTTTCGTAAAGCCTTAGTGACTTCGCTGCTTGAAACTGAGTTTCAGGCATAACTACCTCTTCAGCATGAGGATCGTTATTATTGTCGTTCTCATTTGTTTCATGATGTTCGTTAGTATCGGTGTTAATTTCAGCTTGCCTACGGCTCCTAGTAACTGGAGTTCGACCTATTCCTCTTCCTCTTCCAACCATTGTTACCTATACACACAGATGTATGACATCAGAATTCGTATAACTGGTTATGATCTAGAAAATCAGAAATTAAAGACATTTGGCCAATAATGTACTTAATATCTGTTTTCTCGACATCTCCTGTTATATTCATAACGATAATCAGCATCTCAACTTATATCCTGTTTGACATTCCAGCTATTCTCAGAGCTCTTAGTTTAAGTATATATACTAATCTTTCCTATTAGTATCTAAATCCCTTAAACTGCGGCTTTGATACCAACTTGTCACACCCGTAACACAGGACAGTCATCTACCAGAGTAGTACCTCCAACAGATATGTTCCCAGGTAAGAGCGACGGGTCTAGGAGAGATTTATACACCGCTCTTTCCTAGACAGAACATTCCGTTCGTTAGATAACTACATACCGGTTGAAGGTCACCTTCTAGTTACAGTGACGTTTGATAACAAAACACACAACGGAAGACTTAACAACATAACTTATTTCATTTCATAACATAAAGTTTGTACAATAGGGACTGACTGGCAAAATACAGTACAATCAAACACTGTACTTATAGCTCACGAAGAATCATGCCAATCACTTAGGATTTATGGTCACCCAGGGACCTGCCCTCAGTCATCCCTATTTCCAACCTTTACACATATTCTAGAATGCCATCTACTAGCTAGGGTTTACCTGTGCTCAAAAACATTTGAAAACATTTTGGATCAGCTTACGCTGGTGAGTTCATAAACAAAAATCATCTTTTATGGTATCATTGATCAAGGATGAAGGTCCCACATGGGTCTTACAACCATCTTGTCCAACCCATCACCCAGAATCACCCTTAGATTCCTGAATCTACAACATACATATATCAAGAACCCTCCGGGCGCGCTGGTCACATACGTACCAGATCTCGAACAAGAGGATCAGTCTTGCCCCTAGGTCCCCCTCAATCAATGGCCACAATAAGTACTTATTATAGGATATATGCACGTATAGCGTTGGGATCTCAGATACAAAATCAATTACAAAACATTTCATAGAGCACAATTTAGAGGAACTCACCTCAAACAGAACCTCCTCCTATATCGAATATCACAATCAATACTTCAACAGAACCCTAGATCATAATTCATATTGTCATAATTAACATCCCTATCTTAGGTTAATACAAAGAAACCTCAGGGTTTTCAGAAACCTTACCTTAGCTCTATCTATGGCAGTTCGCGGACGATTGCGGGAAACCGGACTCTCAGGAACGGATCGGAACCTCGGGAATCGAGCAGAGCTTGTGTGTGTGTGTGGTGAAGTGTTTGTGTGTGCTAAATGACTAGAATAGGGTTTCTTTTTATAGGGTGAGTCTTGGGTCCGTAGCGGACCGCTGAGAAAGGGCGTGGCGGTCCGCCACCCCTTGAGGCGGCCTATTCAGCTTGGAGCTTACGTAGCGGACCGTTATGGTTCCGGCTAGCGGTCCGCCACCCCTCTACGTGTCAAATTTCAACCGACGAGTCACAGGGACACGTGCCAAGTCCCGGGCATTTCCTTAGCCCACACGTAGCGGACCGCTAAGGGTTAGGATAGCGGTGTGCTACCCCTTCTACTTTCAATGTTTTCAACTTTAGTCCTCTGACTTTGGGGATTTAAAGTCTAACCCCTAAATTTTATGTTTTGATACTTTTGGCCCTTGAGAATTATCCGGGTGTTACAATAATTTTGATTTTTTTTGGTCAGTTATCCTTTTTAGATCTAATTTCTTAACCCAAAATAAAACCCTTTGTAGGATAGAGCAACACCAAATCCTCAATCGGCGGTTTCCGATGACGAATTCCGGTGAACCAGAAGCCGCAATCGGCGGCTATGCTGGCGGGTTCCCGGGAACCATAAGTCGCACCCGACGGCAGCGGTTATGATGGTGGCTTAGTGTATGTGGAGTGTTTTAGATACATATTGGACTTGTTTAGATGGTGGGGGCTGGCGGTTATGGTGGTGGACGACGGTGGTGGTAGATGGTGGGATGAAGATTTCCTATGCCCCCATTTAGGGTTCTCTGGTTAATAAAGAGAAGAGATGAGTTTTTTAATAATAATAATAATAATAATAATATTATTATTATTTTTATTATTACAAGAATTGTCTTTTAGATGTAAAAAGACTAAAATACCCTTATGTGCGTTGCACATGAGGTGAATTAACTGAAAAACTTAACTGATGTTAGTGAAAAGGACAAAATTCGTAAGCACTTTTACAAATAGAGGACAATAAGTGAAAGTCAAAATTTTAAAGAACCCATTCCATAATTTTAACAAATATAAAGGACAAAAATTATAACTTAGTCTTAATTTTATGAACGATGGTTTTTAAAGTGGCCGATTCAAGAAAACTTAATTACTTTATTATTTTACTGTTTTTTTTATTTAGTTTTAACATTGACCAGAGGTGAGTTAAAAGAAATCATCAAACAGAGACAATACAATTGAACACTAAACAATAAATGATTATGAAACAGTAAGTAAATTAAATTTAATTTGTTTATCTGTATTTTATCACTTTGTGTTATTATAAAAACTATCACGTTATTTATTACAATTCTGTTTGTATTTTAGTTTATTATATAATAACTTTATTAACTCTTAAATTGTCAGTCTAGTATTTATTATTTTGTTAGATTTAGAATTTATTATTTTATTAACTTTATATTGTAAATTTTTTTGGTCCTATTAGAATGTGTATATTTAAATAATATTTTTCATCATAAGTTGCTAAAAAAATGCAAATTAGTCATTTACACTACATAAAAAAGGTGCAAATAAAATCCTTTAACTATTAATTAAAATAAAAATAAATCGAATCGTTAGCAACTCTTTAATAATAAACAAGCTTATATGCATTTAAATAAATTAGGTTACTCCTTGGTCAACATTATCCCTTTGACCTTGGTCAACAATCACTTCAACTTCTTCCGTTGAACCCGACGACGTAGAAGACCATTCCATTTTAAATAATGGGTTGTTATTGGTTGAGAAAATATGAGAATGTGTGAGGTTTTGGTTGAAAATAAGAGAATAGGTAATATTATTGGTTGAAAAAGAGAGAATGAGTGATATTATAGGTTGAAAATATAATATATATATATATATATATATATATATAAGTTAAATATTTTTTTTATTTT
The DNA here is from genome assembly GCA_023525975.1 of Smallanthus sonchifolius. NCBI lineage: Eukaryota > Viridiplantae > Streptophyta > Magnoliopsida > Asterales > Asteraceae > Smallanthus > Smallanthus sonchifolius. Next base: position 36,958,348 of record CM042045.1, read on the forward strand.
ACTATGGATAGCCCCAACGGCTAGTTTGACTAGAGGGCCCACAGAAAACACAAACTCTGCCCGTGAAACGCCCCACGCCCCCCCCCATGCCTAGGGGGCGGTGTTCCTTGGCATGAAAGGGTGAGGTGGCTCAAGCCCGATGACTTCACGCCAGTGCTACGGACACTCTAAACCGTATCGTATGACCTTATACAATGCGTATAGGGGTTGGAATGACAAGTGTACGCTGTTGTCGTTCTTGGAAACTGTGAAGAGCCTATACGCCTCGTATTGGCCTATACGAGGCGTATAGGAACCGGTCCAATTAGCAATTCCCGTGTCTTGTTAGTAGTCCTCTTATAAAAACTTATTTAATGAAATTAGCAAAAATAAAACTTTTACATGTTTTGGCTAGATATATTGGAGACGAGATTATCACAACTTTAGAGTGATTTCAATAGTATAAGACCTTTCAAATTGATGATGAAACCAAGCTTCCATATCCAAACCTTTTTATCAACGTTGAATCGATGTTGATAAATGGATCAAGCTCATCATCTTTCTAGACCTAATTTACGCAATAAACCTTTAAAAACTTAATTGGTTTCATAAAAACATAATTAGGCTCGTTATCTTGTACACAATTGGTATGTTGGTGAAAACTATCGTTATCATATGCCTTTAGGCTTGTCAGGTGAATACCTATAGAAAGATGTTTTTTATATGGTTTTTTTAATGACAAATATTTAATTTATTAATAAGAACCTGACTAGTAAGAAACTAGTTAGGATGAGACATATTTACAAACCGACCCAGAAAACGACCCCAATACAATTGCAAGAATAGAAAAGAAAAACACACAAAAACTAATCACGCGAAACTAAACAAGAAATAATAAACAACTCTTACTTGTGTAAGAACTTTTTATTATAAGGGTCGTTTGATTCGTATGATGTTTGTGAATTCCATTTACATCGATGTTTTCACCTTATAATCGTTATTGTCTTCCTATAACAAAAATCTAAAAGGTGTTAGCACTAATATGCCATGGTTTAGTCGTGTAGTTTTCGAGATTGTATAGAACTAGTTGGTTACTATCCGCACTCCATGACGGGTTCTAAACATACATAAAAACAAACAAATCGCGACGGTACATTCAACGTGACGTTAAAAAAACACGTTGCAGCGGTATATTCGTTAGTAAGGGAAAATTTAACTCGTTGTATACGAAAGTTAAGTTATTCGGAAAAAAAAAAGTTATAGCGAAACGTAAATAAAAATTAGCACTCCGGCACAACGGTGTATTTTGAGATGGACGGCAGACGGTTTAAAAACGTTTAAAACAACCTTTTAGTTTAAAAATAATGTTACGAAAATTCATGTCGAAACGTAAATAAAAATAGACATGTCCCAATGTCAATTTCGAAGTTTTGTAAAACAACATAGTTTAAAAGTTATAAAATTAATGTAGATAAAAAAAAAGATGAAAATCGCAACGGTATATTTGAAGATGAACATTGAATTGTTTGAAAAACCAGATGGTTTAAAAAACAAAGGGTTTAAAAAAACGTTTAAAACATCTGATCGGTTTAGAAATTACGTTACGAAAATTCACGTGGAAACGTAGACAAAATAAACACGTAGCAACATCAAATTAGAAATTTTATAAAATATCATATTTTAAAACTCATAGTGAAAAAAAAAAAAATATTATGAAAAAATTGAAACCTTTTACAATTAAATATTTTATTAATAAGATTGATTTCCTTTGTTAAACGAAAATCCATATATACTTTAAATGAGTTTGTGAATCTAGTTTTCAACCTTTGTTATTCTATACCCTTTATTAAAAAGAAATGGGATGTACAGTAACTTTCAACTTAATTTGCATGTAGTACAACGAATTTACGCATGGGATAAAATCACAATTCACGTGGCCAGAACCGTCGGTGATAATTTCGGAAGAAGGATTAGGTTGTTTTCAGAGATGTAATGGTGAAGAAGAGATGAGATGGTGGTGGGTAAAGTGAGAAAGATGATGATTTTTTGGTTTTTAACATGACTAATCAATACTTTGTCAGTGCTTTGGAAAACCAAGAGTCAATTTAATTTAAAAAAAAAGAGGAAAATATAATCCGTTTAATTTCATAACATCCTTTTTCTCATTATTTATAAATTGTACAAGTATTTAAACTTTTTTAATACTTAAAAGGTATTAAACTTTTTGTAACTTTTATCGAAATAGTCGTATTAACCTATTAATGATATAATTTTTTTTTATTTTTTTTTAATATGTTGTATTCAGAATCGAGTATAATTTTTTCATCCTAGGCTATGACGTACGACGTTAACGTTGCGTAGCCGTGACAAATCCAACCGCTTATGAACGAACAACATCGTTGCCGGCGTTTTGGTATTATCGTAACCGACAGGGCCGGCTCAACCTTTTTGGGAGCCTAAAGCGAATTTCAAAATCGGGGCCTTTTTTAACCCGCTCAAACTATTCCCTTTTAGCAATTTTTTAGTTAAACCTTTGTTGGAGTCGTCTGAGATAACACAACACCCAAATTGACCGTTGATAAGTAAATGGGTATACATCGCTAAGCGTATTCCTTGAAAACGAGTTTGTTCATCCAAATTTGTTGCATTAACTCTTCTGGCATGATAACAGTAGAATATTCAACTATTCAGTGGAATTAGTATAAAACTTGTCAACTAGCTATGACAATTTTTGGTAAGATATGTAATCTATTTACATCTAAAACTATATACATAATCGTTTAAAACCAATTGGCATCTCCATCATACAAATATGTGTTGCTAAACTCAATACAACTCATTTGCAGATTTAGATTTAGTGAAGTCCTCCTAGATTCAAAAGAATTGAGAAGTTTTATAATATGAAAATTTTATCATATGACTGGAAGTTATATGGCCACTAACAAGAATGTGTGTATTGGTTTTTGTGAATTTAAACTTAAGATAGGGGAAATTAATAACCATGAATTATTTTATGCACTTTACAGAACCAAAAATTACAAAACTTATGAGATGGATTACCTGTTCTTGTTGCACTGCATCATTATGATAATTTTAATCAAGTTACTAAACAACATCTCACTAATATTATTAAGCTCCGATTAGAGCGGAAATCAAGAATCACATTAGGGCTGCAACTGAATTCGTGAACAAGATGAAACAAATTAAATTAGGGCTGAAACATAAATCAAACTCTTACCTTGCGAGTTGTGATTCCAAGTCTGGGCCTCAGGGTGCTTCGTGATTTCGTGAACAAGGCAACAAGATGAAACAACCGATTCAAGAAGCGATTACGATTCCAAGTCTCCCAGAAGGCAAGAACACAGTCGTGTTTCAAGAATCACCTGATTTATCCTTCGGCTTCTCCAGTGGAATCGATCGAATTTTCAGGAATCAAGAATTGATGGAGCGACGTTTCAGGAATCAAGACATTCATCCGTAATTAATTGACCATTTGACCTAATAAGTTTCAAAAGAACGGCGTGTTTTTATGTCCATTTGCGTGGACCAGGCCACCACCCTTCATGATACGGCCTTACACAATACTAAACACCCCAATTGCCCAGATACTTATGTATTATATATAAAAGAAAATTATAAAATGGGGGTCATAAGAAAATCGAGGTCTAAAGCGGTTGCTTTAAGACTCAAGCCCATTGTGCCGGCCCTGGTAACCGATATTGGTTCTCGCTTTTATGATTTTCGACGAGCCGAACCGATCACGACCAAACTCCTGTCGCGTAATGCGAAGAAAAACAAACACGCTCCCGCCACGAAGCGCTGGCACAATTTCTAGTTTTATAATATCCGAAAAGAACACTTGGACTTATCGATTATAACTAACTTGGATTTATCGATTATAACTAACTAGATGGTTATACCCACCGCATCGTTAATAAATTTTAAATGAAAACGTAGGCGTAGCGATAAAAATAATGTTAATAAAAGAGAAACATAAAACTAAATAATTAAAAAGGGAAAAAAATTAAAAAAAATCCGGTTCGGGTCGTCAAAAACCATAAAAGTGAGTATAAATACGGGTTTTGATAATACCAATAACGACAATGATTTTGTTTGCTCATAATAAGTTAGGCTCGTCACGGTACCACAACGGTAACAACACTCTCTATAGATGGCGATATGAAAAAAAACTCGATTTTGAATACAACTCCGTTTTAAAAAAATTATATAGGAACGTTGACAAAAAAATAAAAAGAGTCGCGCTCTCCGTATTCTGGAAAAAGCTAACGAACGAAAGTTATTAAAGAAAAACAAAATTAATAGAAATTGAAACGGGTTAAAATCGTATATTATATATAGTATAAGGATTAAAAAAAATACTTGTCAAATTTGAACCGATGTGGAACTATTCAGTGTCGTTTCTCTTTAAATAGAGTTTCTAATAAATATAGAACATTGAAATAATAAATTTATTGACAGAGGAAAGTTGATGGTGATGTCGAGTGTCAGATATGGTATTTGCCTTTTTAAATAACCAATCAAACAGGATCTCTTTACTGTTCACGTTCTCATTTAGACCAATTGGGTCTCTTTACTGTTCACGTACTCACGTAGACTTCTTTAAATGTATGGTTACTAATTTCGAATTTTCTTGGATACGTGTAGATCATTTTCAGATTGAAACAATGTTATGAACACAATTTGATATAAGCCCAATGGTTCAACAAAACAACCCAATTCAAGAGTGGCCTAAACAAACTAAACATTCTGGTTATAAGCAAAGGATGAATGTCACTGTAGGCATGAATTAACTTGTGTGTGATTTGTTCTAGTTCTCATCTCAATTTCTCTCTATAATTCTCATCTCCTTCTTTTGATTAATAGAAATCTGTCTTGACTAACCCTAGTTCCCTAGTTCTTCCAACTGTTTGCTTTACCCAAATTGATTCACTTCATTGGTGTTTTCATTGCTTCGTCGGCATAGATGGCTGACGAAACCCTAATCCTTGAATTAATGGATAACCTCAAAGCCATGCTGGAGAATAATTGTCAGATGCAAGGTATTATGAAACGAATCTCTACAACTTTGGATAAACAAGACTCGCTTCTTCTCCAAATGGGGGATCACATTCAACATCAGAATGATTGCTTTGAGCCGCTAAACACTACTCCATCAATGCTAATTTCCATTAGCGATTTAGATAATGTTCTAATTTGACCTTCGAGTTAATGTGGGTATTATGACTGATTCGTTTGAAATTGAGAAGGGCTCGGTTCAACAACATCAAAGCATCATTGTTGTTGCTCCGATTCATTCCAATACTACTGAGGGTACCATTTTTGCTTCGACTTTGAATTTGGATCTAACATTTGTTCAAGTATCTTCTAGAAAATTCATTATTTCAGGTGTTCGTACACCCAATTTAACATTGGATATACATGCTATGGTAATTGCCAGTCCTCTTTCGCCTTTTTGTGCTACAGTGCGAGGAGCGTATTTCGGTTTTGATCCTGATCTGTATTTTGTTAACACGCATTTTTCTAATGGCATTATTCTATTGCTTGGCCATATTGGTGTGGCTTTGTATCAGGGACGGCCCTTAGGGGGGGCGGGTCGGGCAAGGGGTCCATAGTTTTAAAATTTTTTAATATATATATTATATATTTTTTTTATAAAAGGTATTTATTTAACTTGTGTAATACAAGGATTTTTAACCTAGTATAACATATATACCAATTTAATTATAGAACATTTAATTTAATTATAAGACCAGTTGTTTATAAATCTGAACCAAAAACCAATAAATAAAAAAAATCTATATAAAAGCCTAATTTGTAAAAAAAAATCTATATATATATATATATATAAGCCCATATTATGTTTTTTTTATATATGATTACTAAGTTTATATTATAGGGCCCGCTTTTTTTACATGTCACGGGCACAAAACATTTTGAGGATTCTCGGGATCGGCCATGTTTTGTTTGAGTCTATTGCTTCTATTTTGGATCATCATTGCCACTCTGCTCCTAAGTTGTTTGTTTTGGACGATGATCCAAAACAACCCGACCCGTATACAACCCTGACTTCAGATTCTATTCAGGTATATCCTAGCCCTAAAACCATTTTTCCTGTTGTTAGTACAAACCACTACAACATTACTAATTCTGCTATTGTCTTTGCTGGTCCTCGTCCACCTTTAGGTGTCAAATCACAATCAACGAATTTAGGTTTTGTTACTGACCCAATCTGTACGGGTATTCATGACTATCATCCTTCGATTTTGGCCGTGATTGATTCCTACTTCTTTGGTTATTGAATTGGATGCTGGTTTGATTCCTACTCCTTTGGTTATGCCTTTTGCTTATGCTTTTATGGGGAACAAAATTATTTATGATCTTAGGATGCAACAACAATTAGTTTCTCCACAGGTTGCTTATGATATTTAGATGATACTATGGCTTAATGTTGTTGATATTGCCAAAACTCAACTGATTGTTGTGATCAAGAATTTTAGAGCTGCACTATTTGAAGTTAGGAGGAAAATAGTGGCCAATTCAGGTTGCCGAATTGCTAATAGTTGTTGTGATAATACTGGTGAGGTAGTTATTACACTAAGAGTACAAGGGTGTGTTTGGCATAAGTGGCGAAATAAACTCGTTTCCATCACCACACCGTTTTCATGGAAGCTTGGATCGAACGATCCTAAATTGTTATTTTTTTCCTTGGCTCGCAATAGAGTTTTCAGGACCTTTGATCCATATCCAGAAACAGATAGCATTAGTAGCCAAGGGAAGAGCTACAACTTTTGCTTATTTCCAGCACCGTGAGTTGACTTTCACATCCTCAAATGTTAGGGGATAGTTGTCTTGGTCCGACATGGGTCGGGTTTCCTTCAACTGGAAAATATAGGGCATACTATCCGTCTGTTTCATGAATTGGAAACACATTTACAAAAAGATAACCTTGATAGTGTTTTTAATCATTTATTTGGAAGGTGGGGTTGTATATCTAGTGTTGCTTCTTGTGTTGGCATGGTTAACATTGTGATTGTCTGCTATCCGACTAGTGTTTTGGGTGTATTCGTATCCCAAATGGTTCAAGTTTTGACTTGCTACATACATCCAGCCGATTACTAGTAGTCTTTACTTTTATTGTTCGTTTTTTAATGGTCACATCCACATGGGGGGTCGTAGGAAACCGTGGAATACTTTAAAACTTCATCATCAGGTTGTGGGTGAATCTTCTTGGGTTCTTTTGGGCGATGTCAAAGTTATTTGTGAGCCGTCTGATATATCATTTGGGTCTGTTTTGGCGCACTTTCCTATGACTGAGTTTCAAGAAATCATAGCTGATGTGGTGATTGATGATATTGGTATGTCGGATCTTAAGTTTATTTGAACCTAACGTCAGGGAAAACTCATGGTGTGCTAAACATGTTGGTTCGTATATTGGGTAATGTGTTCTTTATGGATTTGTTTCATGCGGACAATGCTCGGAGTTTGCCTTTCCGTTTGTCTGATCATACCCCGCGTTTATTAGTTGCTGCAGAGCTTGTTAAGCCTAAGCGCGGGCCGTTTCAGTTTGCTAATTACTTGACCACTAAAAGTGATTTTTTGCCTACTGTTGGTTCGGTTTGGAAGGAACGGGTGTATGGTTATGCTATGTTTCTTATGGCGTCGACGTTGACTATTTTGAAGAAGCCTCAATTTAATTTTTAAAAAGGGTAATCTTTTTGAGCGGCTTAAGTTATTAAAATATGCTTTGGATCGGGTTCAATTTGAGTTAGATGCGGATCCGTCTAAGTTTAATGCCAATATTCGGGAGGAGGATAGTGCTTATTTGATTGCCTATAAATTTGCTCTTCTTTTCCCAAAGCATATGCAATACCTAAAAACAAACTCTTCACTCGTGCAACGTTTGATATACATTGCATCGCAGTTGCAGACAACCATCCTTTTTTCCTAAGGTATAAACCACATCTCAATAAAAAAGTTCTTGACTTAAGTGCCCTTTATGGACATCAGTGTTACGATATCATAAGTCTAGGAACCTAAATGTAATAAAGAATAGTTCATTCTGTATTTTCTAGATAGTACAGGGGTCTAAATGTAATTTTGTAACTAACCGACTGTTTAAGTCGTTAGAGTCGGTAATGGAAGGTATGCTTGATTTGGTGTTACTTCTCCTCCGTAATTCTGTTTCTACCCTATCAAGTGGTATCAGAGCAGTCGCTCCTCGGTTCTCTAGATTTACATTCGTCCACCATTGCTGAAACCTGCAATTCCGTTGAAGCTTTCATGTTGACACGCAACGCCACGTTGGAACACGCGCATCCAAGAACACGATAACTCACTGATTCGGTTAGAAGCAACTACGGGTCGCAATTTGACCGAATTAGAGGCAATTTAGGCTAATACTTCGAAGAATTCGGCCGATTTGGATGCTTTGAAGATTCAGTTGGCTGCGAATTCAGTGCAGATGGCTGAAATTCTCAAGAATGTGCAACTCATGAACAATTCTCATCCTCGCAACACTAATGGATCTACTCCTGATAATGGACCTGGCACCAGAGCCAATTGGTTGACCAGTACCAACACGTGTGCGCTTAACAAAAATGGAGTTTTCGAAGTTTAATGGCATTAATGTTGAAGTCTGGCTCTGTCGAGTGAGACATTTCTTTTCAATTGATGAAACAATTGAACATCTCAAGATCAAGTTTGCTATTATGTATTTGGAAGATATAGCTCTATTTTGGCGTCAATCCTTTGTTCAATCACGAGGTGGCTCTATTGAAGGCTTATCTTGGCTGGAATACAAGGATTTCATTTCCGCTTGCTTTGCAGTTGTAACTGGCCAAGAATTTATGGGTGCTTTGGCTGCTTTGAGGCAAACAGGTTCATTACATACTTTGTGTCAAGATTTTGATTTAGCTTTGACTAAAGTCTCCGTTTGTGATGAATATGCTGTTAGCCTCTTTTTAAGGGCTGTTAAACCAGAACTTGGATTTCCTCTTAGGTTACTTAGACCTAAAAACTTATCAGAGGCTTATATGTTGGCTAGGATCCAAGATGAAAATATAGCCTTGTTATGCAATAAGGGTTGGGGTCACTCTTATAAGCCACCTACTAGTAATTCCACTTTTACTAGGGCTACTGACTCATTTCCTAGAGGCAATTCTACTGCTGCCAATTTGGCTTTATCCCGCACCTCCTGTTAGGGCTAAACCTTTGAGGAGATTAACCCCTAAAGAAATTGAAGAAAAAAGGGCTAAATGGGAGTGTTTCAGCTGTAATGAAAAATTTTAAGCCACACATAAGTGTAAGAATAAGAAATTGTATTCTATTGAGGTGTGGGAAGAGGATGATGCAGAATCTGATCTTACTTGTACTGTTACTAATGAGGGTTTAGATCCTCAAATTTCTTTGAATGCTATCATCTAAGTATCTTCTTATTCAACTATGAAAGTCATAGGAGCTATTGGTACTAAAACTCTATATATCCACATTGATTCTGGATCCACTCATAACTTTTTAGATGAGAAAATAGCCCATAAGATGCAGTGTCCTACTACAGCTATCCCTGCTCTTAAGATCACAATAGCTGATGGCAACTTAATTACTTGTAATAAAAGCTGTCCAAACCTGCAATGGCTTATGCAGGGTAATTGGTTTAAAGTTTGTAGGATCGGTGAATACAAGATGGTTCTATTCTAGTTGAGATTGGCGGAAACAATCACAACTAAGCAATGTAAACAAGAAGAATACGGATAAATGCAATTTGTATTAAGCTTCAAAGATTACAAGATTACAGAGAAAACTCTTAAGAAAAAACACTTGTATACAATGGCTCTAAGTACTACTTATATAGTAACTTAGAATCAAGACAAACCCTTGATTCTAAGGATCAGATCTAACACAAGCCGTTGATCTTGTATTGAATCTATTCTACATGTAACGACAATAAATACTACAAAAGTTATCTTTACTCAAACGTCTTCTTAGGCATCATTGCTTGAGTCCTTGGAAGAAGAGCGTCGTTGTCTTTTATTGTCTTGCACCAGTAACATTCTTTCTGCATGGAGTGTGTCAGTGTTGCAGCAGAAAGTTGTCAGTGGTAATGGTTGCTTTATCGAAGCCAGTCAGCTGCAACGTTTGATCTTCAGAGGAAATGGCTATCGGCAGCAATGTTGTTGATCAGCAGCAAGACACAACTGTACACAGCTGCTGATGATTTGCCTATCAGCAGCAACTTTGGTCTTCAGCAGATAAGGCTATTCGCAGCAGATTTGTTCTTCAGCAGAAGAACAAGTATCCGCTGCAGATAAGCTTATCCGCAGCAGTTTGTCGATCTGCAGCAAACTCTGAGGTCCACATCAGTTGTACTTAGAGAATTTTGTAGCCATCAGTCTTTATTTCTACAAACTCCCCCTATACTGATGCTACCAAAACTCTCTTTACTGCTTTTGCTGCTGAAGCTTTTCCATGTTGCAGACTATCCTTTCTACCTCATAGCCTCTTGGGTCATGGCTGGGATTGTTTAGAGGAAGTTCAGATAGAGTCTTTATGTCTTTGCTTGGCATTTTGAAGATGACCTTGATTGAACATATCATCTTCTGTCCTTTAACATCAATCAAGATAAACTCGTTGGTATCAGCCTTGAAGGACCAACTGGTGAATGGAGAATGGGATTGAAGAGGTTTGGCATCAATGATTACATCTTTACTAGGGTTGAAGTGATGTTTGATTGCTAGCAAAATATGTCTCCCACCTTCATTCTCTGGCTTATGGGCTTCACCCAACTCCAATATTCTTCTTAGATCTGAGTCTAGGAGTTGCAGTACCTCATCAACAGATTTATAGACTGACTGCTTTAGTTCTTCCTTTCCCCTGAATACTTCAAACCATTTGTCTTGAGTGTTGTAGAACCAGACAACTATTTCTCTTGAGTCTTATGGGGTGATGGTAGGTTTGGTTTTCTACTTGGAAGGCTGCTGATGAGGAGGAGCTGGGTGGAGGGATTTGGACTTTGTGGGAAGAGAGGAATGAGGTCTAGGCTGGAGAGTAGAAGTATGGTGGGAGGAGGAAGTAGTGGATGAGGGAGAAGGCTTGGGTTTCGTTGATTTGTGTTCAGCAGTTTGAGTTATCACCCTTTTCTTGGAGCCCGTCTTCCCCAATCTTTCTTCCTCTTCCTTCTTAATTTTGGAGTACAAGGATTGCAAGTTCATGAAACTCATGGGGCCTAGCCTTTTTCCACTTTCTCCTCTGGCCTTCAGGAAGTCAGTCATGACCTTCCTTTCTTCATGGGTCCTTATGTTGAATGCAATGGTCTTCTTGGATTTTTGCTTGGATTTTTCTTCTTCTTCACCCCTTTTCTTATTTTCCAATTGACCTTGCTGACCTATGAAGGCTCTGTAGATTTATTTATTTGATAGTTTCTCAAGGTAGTCTGCATCCTCACCTTGAGAAATCAGAGCCGCTATCCATTCTTCTCTCATTTCTTTGGCTAGTTTAGAATCAGTTATTCTGAACTTAGCCTCTTCCCTTTTCTTCTTCTCCCTTTATTCTTCTTCTTCTTCTTCTTTATTAAACTATTACTGTAGCTGAAGAGCTAGGGCTTCATCTTCTTGTAATTGAGAAGCTGCAGGAACTCTGGCTTTGAGATCATCCAACTGTTTAGCATACAGCTGGATTTGTTGTTCTCTGAAGAGCATGACAACTTTTCTTTCTTGAATTTTTCTTAGCTATGCCATCTCCTCTTCTTCTCTTCTTCTTCTTCTTCTTCTTCTTCTTTCCTCCCTTTCCTTTTGCTCTTTCATCAGTCTCTCTTCCACCTCTTCAGTCATTACTCCCTTCCCCTTGGCTTTGGTTGATGCCTCTGCTTCAGCTTCATGGATCACAACAGCAGATGTTTTAGATACTGTTGGGATCTCTGCTTCAGCTTCATTGGCAGGTTGATGAGTAGACACAGAGGAAGGGACTGCTTCACTCTCTTCCTTTTCCCATTCATTCCCATACATAGCTTTAAAGGCCTCTTTGACATTCTGAGCAGCCACTTTTCTTGACCATTCTGCTGCATTTAGTATGACAGTTGGTGAGGAGGGAAGGGATATATCTGAGTCAGAGTCATTCATTGCAGGCGATTCCTCCTTGTCAAGAGAAGCTTTGATAAGATTGGTCATTTCTTTACTTTCTAAGGAGTTAATGTTGCAGATGTGTGTTCTAAGCTCAAAGACCTTGTGCAGGAAGTTTGGATTATGGAGCAGGATCTCTTGGATGTTGTTGATTGTGATGATCCATCACTTAGGAAGAATTTAAAGCCAGAGAACCCAGTGCTTGACCATCCTTGCACTTCCAAGCCCCTGACCACTTCATTGTAGAAAAATCTTCTCCAACATAGAACTTCTTCTGTTAAAGCACTGCTCCTGATCAAGGCAAGTCTTGGAGCCAGTCTTTGTTCTGATGTTGTTGAAGATTCTGCATGGTGTTTAGGATAGGCCACCCTGTTTGCTTCTTCTAGGAGCCTTTCAAACCAGGGTAGATTAACCTCCATCAAGATGTAGAACCTGTCGATTACAAGTTCTGCTGAGAGATATGTGGAAGTATTGATGCAGTTTGATAGATACATTTCAAGAACTTGAAGTGGATTTAGTGTATTCCAATTCAGCTCTTCTATTCCACCAAACTCCCATCCAATCCAGAATCTCTCAGATAGACCATCATACCCCTATGCTAGAATGGAGTCAAATTCTAACTTATTTGCAGTTGGAGTGAATTGAGGGGCAATGGTCTGTCTTGATATGGCTACAGCAGCAGGAAGTATGCTGAATGATGAAGGTGTGTCTTCATTTTGACTTTCATTCTTTAACACCTCATCAACAGCTCGGACAACTAACTTCCAATCCTCAGTGATATCTTCCCCTTCATCTACTGAGTCTGGCAAGTCATGAACTTGAACAAAGACAGGTTTGAATAAGGAAATTTGAAATGCAGCCTGCTCTTGTATCCATTCTTAGAGGCTGTCAGCATCATCTTCTACTGCGACTATCTCTCCCTTTTTGGTTGCATCAGTGTAAAGGGTTGCATCTGTTTGAGTTCCCACTGATACAAAGGAAGGAGTAGGCACAGTTGGGCATTTATGGGCTTCATGCATAGAGACTTGGTGCCTTAGTTTGGACACTTTAGCCTCTAGCATAGCTACCCTGGCCATCAATTCCATATTTTTGAGTTTCAGACTATCCTCATCCACAGTTGTGGAATCCTTGGAGCTAGATGGGGCCTTAGGCCTATCCTCTGCATCCCCATTACCCTGGTTTTCTTGGAACATGGGATTCCTCTCAGTGAAGAGTGTTTCAAAGGAAACATCCTCACTGTGAGTTGCCATGGTTAGGATCTTAGTGATGTTATCACTGTCCTCCTGGTCAGTTGATGTACCAGGAATAGTGACAGCCCTTTCCACATTCACTCTATCAGTACTCCTAGAGTGAACCTTCTTGGGTGATGAACTTGGGTTAGGTGCACTAGCAGCCAAGTCAATCAATACCTTAGAGATAGTGGTTGTTGGAGAAGGTATATCATCTTGACAAGGTGCCTCTGCACTTAAGTTCAGAGAAGAAAATAATGGAATGGCTCAGTGGGTTGTTCAATGGATCCGGGATGTGATCATGATCCTAATAGAGAAGCTTCCAAGGAAGTCTCTCTAATAATGTGGCTATCCCTTTTGATATTCTCATCAGAATTTTGGGATTCTGAATGAGGGATTTTAGGTTGGGATTGGGCCTTTGAGATAAGAAGAGAAGGAGTCTTCTTGCTCCTTTTTCTAGTATATTTTGCTGCAACTGGGGCCCTTTGTTCCAGTTGAACGATAACATCTAAAACATGTGTAAGTAATTTCTGTGCCCGTGCATCCTTAGTAGTATGCACATGGGTTCGAACAGTGGAAGCAAATTGTTGTTCAGGATGTGAAGAGGAGGGTGTGGGATCAGTATCAGCTGGGATTACTGAACTGTCACCCTGTGTACTTTGTAATTGTAGATAACAATGAAACATTGACCCCTGAGCTCTTCTATTCCACCAAACTCCCATCCAATCTAGAATCTCTCAGATAGACCATCATACCCCCATGCTAGAATGCAGTCAAATTCTAACTTATTTGCAGTTGGAGTGAATTGAGGGGCAATGGTCTGTCTTGATATGGCTACAGCAGCAGGAAGTATGCTGAATGATGAAGGTGTGTCTTCATTTTGACTTTCATTCTTTAACACCTCATCAACAGCTCGGACAACTAACTTCCAATCCTCAGTGATATCTTCCCCTTCATCTACTGAGTCTGGCAAGTCATGAACTTGAACAAAGACAGGTTTGAATAAGGAAATTTGAAATGCAGCCTGCTCTTGTATCCATTCTTAGAGGCTGTCAGCATCATCTTCTACTGCGACTATCTCCCCCTTTTTGGTTGCATCAGTGTAAAGGGTTGCATCTGTTTGAGTTCCCACTGATACAAAGGAAGGAGTAGGCACAATTGGGCATTTATGGGCTTCATGCATAGAGACTTGGTGCCTTAGTTTGGACACTTTAGCCTCTAGCATAGCTACCCTGGCCATCAATTCCATATTTTTGAGTTTCAGACTATCCTCATCCACAGTTGTGGAATCCTTAGAGCTGGATGGGGCCTTAGGCCTATCCTCTGCATCCCCATTACCCTGGTTTTCTTGGAACCTGGGATTCCTCTCAGTGAAGAGTGTTTCAAAGGAAACATCCTCACTGTGAGTTGCCATGGTTAGGATCTTAGTGATGTTATCACTGTCCTCCTGGTTAGTTGATGTACCAGGAATAGTGACAGCCCTTTCCACATTCACTCTATCAGTACTCCCAGAGTGAATCTTCTTGGGTGATGAACTTGGGTTAGGTGCACTAGCAGCCAAGTCAATCAATACCTCAGAGATAGTGGTTGTTGGAGAAGGTATATCATCTTGACAAGGTGCCTCTGCACTTAAGTTCAGAGAAGAAAATAATGGAATGGCTCAGTGGGTTGTTCAATGGATCCGGGATGTGATCATGATCCTAATAGAGAAGCTTCCAAGGAAGTCTTTCTAATAATGTGGCTATCCCTTTTGATATTCTCATCAGAATTTTGGGATTCTGAATGAGGGCTTTTAGGTTGGGATTGGGCCTTTGAGACAAGAAGAAAAGGAGTCTTCTTGCTCCTTTTTCTAGTATATTTTGCTGCAACTGGGCCCTTTGTTCCAGTTGAACGATAACATCAAAAACATGTGTAAGTAATTTCTGTGCCCGTGCATCCTTAGTAGTATGCACATGGGTTTGAACAGTGGAAGCAAATTGTTGTTCAGGATGTGAAGAGGAGGGTGTGGGATCAGTATCAGCTGGGATTGCTGAACTGTCACCCTGTGTACTTTGTATGTTCATCATTGTAGATAACAATGGAACATTGACCCCTGAGATCTTCTATTCCACCAAACTCCCATCCAATCCAGAATCTCTCAGATAGACCATCATACCCCCATGCTAGAATGGAGTCAAATTCTAACTTATTTGCAGTTGGAGTGAATTGAGGGGCAATGGTCTGTCTTGATATGGCTATAGCAGTAGGAAGTATGCCGAATGATGAAGGTGTGTCTTCATTTTGACTTTCATTCTTTAACACATCAACAACAACTCGGACAACTAACTTCCAATCCTCAGTGATATCTTCCCCTTCATCTACTGAGTCTGGCAAGTCATGAACTTGAACAAAGACAGGTTTGAATAAGGAACTTTGAAATGCAGCCTGATCTTATATCCATTCTTACTGGCTGTCAGCATCATCTTCTACTGCGACTATCTCCCCTTTTTTGGTTGCATCAATGTAAAGGCTTGCATCTGTTTGAGTTCCCACTGATACAAAGGAAGGAGTAGGCACATATGGGAATTTATGGGCTTCATGCATAGAGACTTGGTGCCTTAGTTTGGACACTTCAGCCTCTAGCATAGCTACCCTGGCCATCAATTCCATATTTTTGAGTTTCAGACTATCCTCATCCACAGTTGTGGAATCCTTGGAGCTAGATGGGGCCTTAGGCCTATCCTTTGCATCCCCATTACCCTGGTTTTCTTGGAACCTGGGATTCCTCTCAGTGAAGAGTGTTTCAAAGGAAACATCCTCACTGTAATTTCTGTGCATGTGCATCCTTAGTAGTATACACATGGGTTCGAACAGTGGAAGCAAATTGTTGTTCAGGATGTGAAGAGGAGGGCGTGGGATCAGTATCAGCTGAGATTGCTGAACTGTCACCCTGGGTACTTTGTATGTTCATCATTGTAGATAACATTGGAACATTGACCCCTGAGAACTTTTTGGAAACAGTTCTCATACTTTGAAAAATGTTATTTTTATGTCCCAGCATAAGATAGATTTTTGCAGATTTTGAAAGATCTTTTAATTCGTTATTGAAAACTTCCTGCAAGAATCTTGGGTACATAAAAAATGATTGCTTTGCACCTTCTTGAAGGTTATATCTCAAACCTTCAAAGATGAGATGGGCAAAGTTGAAACCCTGGCCAGAAACCATACCATGAACAACAAAGGCGAGAGCAGAGCTCACTTGATGCCATCCACTTCTCTTCTGGGATATGCATTGTAGAAGAGTGTGGCATAGAAACTTCCATGGAGGGCCCATCAGCGCCTTTTCGATTGTGTACTCATTCTGATTTCCAGTGTACCCTATGGATACAAAGGTCCTCATGCATTCTTCTTTTGAGTATGAAATGGCGGCCCCCTCGTCTTGAAGCTTGAGGTGTTTTCTGAGAGTAGCTTCAGTTACTATTATGTCTTTGCCGTCTACCATGGCTTGGATTTGGGGAATCCCCTGTTCGGTAGAGTAGATGGCGGTGTTCAAAAAATTCTCCATATGAGGGATGTATATGGTAGGGTTGACGGTTAGTGCAAAATATATCTTTGTTCGACAAAGAAAATCGATCATATCATCGAACCCTTCGGACTTCTTTCCTTTAACCAGGTATGCAGTGAGATTGTGGTAGGGAGAAATCTTGTCATTAGGATGGTTTATGTCGACCTCTGCCATTTTGTTGGGTTTGGAGGGAAAGATGAAGGTTTTTGAAGGGTGGTTAAGGATGGAAAGCTTTGAATGTTATGGAGGCTTAAGAGAAAGAGATGGGAGTTAGGGTGAAATTGAATGTGAAGGGGTGGTGAAGAAAATTGATTTGTGTTATAACAGCAGAGGAGGGAAAAAAGCAAATTGACTTGTACAATACAACCTTATTCACGTTTTACAGTTACAGCTGTAATACACTAAAGCAGTCATGGTAAAGACTGAAGGTAATTTTTACAGCGGGTAAAGGTTAATTTGGACTTAGATTTACCCATCAGCAGCAAACTTGGTTGTTGTGGATGGTTAAGCCTATCCGCTGTAAGCTTGGTTGCTACGGATGGTTAAGTCTGTCAGCAGCAAACTCAATTGCTACTGATGGATGCAATGATCTGCAACAAGGATGTTGCTGCTGACAGCCTTAAAGCTATCCGCAGGAAACTTGTTCCTGCTGATAACTTAAAGCAGTCAGTGGCAAATTCTTTGCTGCTGATGGATGCAATAATCTGCAGCAAGGATGTTGCTGCTGACAGCCTTAAAGCTATCCGCAGGAAACTTGTTCCTGCTGATAACTTAAAGCAGTCAGTGGCAAATTCTTTGTTGCTGATGATTAAACCTGTCAGCAGCTAAAAGACGAAATTGCTGCTGACTTATAACTTTTATTTACAACAAGGGACAAACACATTTACAAAACAAAATTTTAGAGACAGATTTTAATCAAAGTTCATCATACCAAATTAATTCAACTAAATATCTAAATCTAGCTTCATCAAATGGTTTTGTAAACAAATCAGCATATTGCTCATTGGTATGAACTTTGGTTAAAATAATTCTTTTTTTTCTCAGCTTGATCTCTTACGAAGTGATACCTGATGTCAATGTGCTTTGTCTTGGAGTGGTGCACGGAGTATTTGTGATTGATATAGCACTCATGTTGTCAATGTGAATGTGAGTTGCCATGAAAGTCATCCCATAATCCAGCATTTGATTTTGTATCCAGATGACTTGTGCACAGCAACTTGAAGGTGCAATGTATTCTGCTTCTGCTGTAGAAGTTGAAACACATGTTTGCTTCTTGAACTGCCATGAAATCAGTCTCCCTCCCAGAAACTGACATCCCCCTGATGTGGACTTTTTGTCTAAGTTGCATCCCCCATAATCACTGTCAGTGTATGCATACAGATTGAACTTATCATTTTTAGAGTACCATAGCCCAAGTATTGGGGCACCCTTTAGGTATCTAAAAATTCTCTTGACATCTTGAAGTGTGAATTCTTTGGAGCTGCTTGGAATCTTGCACAGAGACATACTGCAAACATGATATCTGGCCTTGAGGCAGTGAGATACGTGAGATACATGAGAGACCCTATCATTGCACGGTACTGATGTTCTTCAGTGTCTTGACCATCTTTGTCTGGAGTTAGTTGATGGTGCACTTGCATAGGAGTTCTTGCAGCAGAGCAGTCAGCCATCTTGAATCTTTCCAAAATGCTCTTGACATATTTAGATTGGCTGATGAAGATTCCATTTGGTACTTGTTTGGCTGGAAGACCCAGAAAGAAATTTAGTTCACCTATTGAACTCATTTCAAACTTTGAGTGCATCAGGATGTCAAAGTCTTTACACAACTTCTTCCTTGTTGATCCAAAGATGATGCCATCAACATAGATTTGTAGCAGTAGGATTTCTCCTCTTCATCTTTGATAAACAAGGTCTGGTCAATGGCACCTCTTCTGAAGTTGTTGCTTAGCAGATATCCAGACAGAGTTTCATACCAGGCTCTTGGAGCTTGATGTAAGCCATAAAGAACTTTGTCTAGTTTGAACACTTGGTTAGGATGTGCAGGATCTACAAAGCCGGGAGGCTGTTTGACATATACTTCCTCACCAATCTTCCCATACAGAAAGGCACTCTTGACATCCATTTGATAGACCATGAAATTCTTTGATGCAGCATTTGCTAGGAAGATTCTGATGGCCTCCAGCCTGGCAACAGGAGCAAAGACTTCATCATAGTTAATTCCCTCTTCCTGAGTATAGCCTTGAGCTACAAGTCTGGCTTTGTTCTTGACTACAATGCCTCTCCCATCTTGCTTGTTCCTGAATACCCATCTTGTGCCAATGGCAGATTGACCAGGTGGAAGATCAACAAGTTTCCAGACCTCCTGTCTCTTGAATTGCAGCAACTCTTCCTACATTGCCTCAATCCAACTGCTGTGTTTCTGAGCTTCATCTATCTTCTTGGGTTCCACCTGAGATAGAAAACATGAAAACAAACATATATTGGCCTCATGAGATTTGCTTCTTGTTAGAACTCCTTGGTGAACTTGGCTAATAATATTTTCCAGAGGATGCTCCTTGTTGATCCTTTGTGCTAGTACCATCTCCAGCTGTATCCCTTGCTCAAGATTACTTTGATTTTGATCAGGGATTTCTTCATTCATGGTGGAAAAGTCTTCAATATCAACAGCTACATCAGTATTATCAGAAGTAGTATTTGCAACATCTACAACATTTACCAAAGAGTCTTCATTCAAATGCTCATTCTTTGACATAGTTTACCTTTTCAATACGCATTCTTTCATTGGACACAGTTCCTTGTCTAGTAATAAATCCTCCTTTTGAGTCACTTCCAAAGGCAACATATCCTCCATTGAAATGTCTGAAGTTGGAGAGGATAGATCTGTTGCCTGTCATGTGCCTGGAACAACCACTTTCTACCACCCAGGTGTTATTCTTGTGACCTGGCTGTCCCTGCACATAAGAGAGATCTAGTTAGTGAGAGGAGTCCAAGAGCTTGCATCCTTGTAAAAAAGGGTTCTCGGATTATCAGTATTAGCATGTATGCATTCAACGGAACCAATGATGATTCTTGGAGGAATTTTGGCTTTCCAATGCTGAATTGGTGGTTTTCCAGCTCTCTTTGCTTTGTTAGCAGCAGATGTTGCAACTGAGTACTTTGGCTTATCAGCAGCAGATTTTGTTGATGCTGATGGTTTTACTTGAGCAACAGCAATCTTTGTTGCTGCTGAAGACTTGTCTTTGGGTCGCTTGGGCTATAATTGATCTGCAACATTTTTGTTGGCTGCTGATGGTTTAACTTGGGCAGCAACAATCTTGGTTGCTGATGAAAGCTTTTCCTTTGGTTGCTTAAGTCTTACTTGATCAGCAGCAGTTTTGTTTGCTGCTGATGGTTTAACTTTCGAAGTATGCCTACCCTTCTTCATCTTACTGATAGGCTTTTGTTGAAGAGGAATTTGATGAAGAACCTGTTTGAGAGGATTAAACTTATAATTTGCAGCAAAGTGGTCTGATTCACCACAGATGATGCAGGATTGTTGAGGTCTTGGCAGATGCTTTCTTGGTTGGGATAGAGAGTTTCTGAACTGAGTTGCTTTGGCTTCAAAGCTTCTTATCTTTTTGTTTTCTCAAAAGCGTGTTGCTTTAGGTTTGTTGAAGGTAATAGAAGCAAGTGCTGGCAGTATGATTGTATTTCCCACACACAAAGCATGATTTCGCTAGTTTATGCCTTTGAAAGTACACATAGTCCTTTCTTTTGAACATGTATTTGAAGTTCTAGGGGTGAGCTTTGTTGTGCTCAAAGGTGGCTTCTTCCAATGTCTTTGAACATATGGAGCCCTCTCTCCAGGCGCATGGCATATGTCAAACACATTCCTTTGTTGTGATTTGGATTGAGGCTTTGAGTTGGTGGAGGTTGAAGACTGTCCCTTTTCAACTGTTAGCTTTCTTCCTTCTGGAGGATAGCTGATTCTGATTTGTTTGGTTGGTTGAGATACTGGTACTGTTTTTGAAGGGATGAAAGGGCTTGGATTGTTGGCTTTAATAACTTCACAGGTAGATGGTGATGAAACTTTATTGGTTTCAGTGGAGTCTGAGCATGTTGACTCAGACTCGGATGAAGTAGTTCATTCTTGCACAGGGGTTTCTTGGACAACAGGGTCAAGATTTCGGTTGGCCATGTCAAGGTTGGAAAGATTGAAACTTGGTTCATGAATGGCTACATAGTCAGCGGGTGGAGGAACAACATTGTAGGGTTGTTCAGCTTGGAATCCAAGACCAGTAGTTACCTTTTCATGAATTTGAGCATCCAAAAGTCTTTGCAGCTTTTTGGATGCAAACTCATATTTTTCCACATGGACCTTTTGGTCTGCTAATTCGGCCCTTGTAGCTTTTAACTTAACAAGAAGGTCATCAATTTGAGTTTCAAGGTTTGTTTGTTCATGTTTTAATGATGAAATTTCTTTCTTCAAACAATCAATCTTTTCCTTGTAACTGTTTTCAACCTTTTTAAATTCAGATTTCATTTGGTGAAATTCTTCATTTTGATCTATGAGATTCTGGTTATCTTTCCTGTATCCAAGGACCTTATCAATACAAGCTTGAGTACATAGATTTTCATATACCTAAGGTGGTACCTCTGATGTGTCTGCCATGAGAGCTTGATTGTTGGCAGGAATATCCTCATACTGGAAGCTCTAGTCAAAGTCAGCAGTTCCAACAGCTGCTCAAGCTGTAGTTTGTGCTGGAGGAGTGGCCTGTTGCTGTCTTGGCTGAGCTTGGTGAGCTTGTCTGGTATGAGCAGCAACTGGGTTTACCTTTGGTGCCTTGCATTCTCTAGTAAAATGACCAAGTTCGTTACAGTTATAACACCTCAATTTGCTTCTGTCTAAGCCAACCCTAGTGTTAGAGTTGTTGCTTGGAATGGGTCTTCCTGTTCTTGAGTAGAACCTTTTTGCTCTTAGAGAGAGCATGTCATAGGAGTGCTGTATCCATTTCTTCTAGATCATCTGGATGAAAGTATTCTAGATCTTCCTTGATAAAGGACATATTGCTTGAGTTTTCAGAGACAAAAGCAACAGAGGTTGATGTTTGAGGTGGGGCTTTAAGAAGAAATGGTGAGTTGTTTGATTGAGAGGTTGGAGTTTGGGGATGAGTGATGATGGGAGGATAATAGTTGCTTGAACTAGGACCTGAGTGGTCAGAGTGGAAGGCAGAAGAGGTGGTGGTGGATGTTGAGGCTGTTTGGTAGCTTGAGCTTCTTTCCTTGGCCTGAATCATCTCTAATTCATAGGTCTTTAGCATACCGAAAAGCTCAGTCATCTGTAGAGTCTTCAGATTCTCAGTTCTTCTGATGGACACTGTGTAGAGTGTCCAGCAACTGGGTAGAGACCTGATGAACTTCTTGAGAATATCTTCATTCTTCAGCTTCACTTTTGAGCATTGCAGCTCACCTACAAGATAAGTATATCTGTTAAATAAAACAGTTAGAGACTCACCTTCCTTCCAGACAAAGTTTTCATATTGCTGCTTCAGGATGTCTCTTCTGTTTTCTTTTACTTCCTCTAAACCAGCAAACATCTTCTCAAGAGCCTCCCATAGCTCCTTTGCAGTTTTGTATCCTCTGAAGGTGTGAAAAACTTCATTTGGTAAACACATCTGGATGGCTCCCAAGGCCTTGAAATCTACCTCCATTTTCTTGATGTCTTCATCAGAGTATTTGGAGGATTCTTTAGGAACCAGTGTACCTCCGGAATCAGCGTAGGCCACCATGGGTATGTATGGTCCATCTTTAATGGATTTCCACATCCCATATTCTTGATAGCAGAAGAAGCTTTCCATTATGTTCTTCCATATACCATAGTCTTCTCCAGACACCAGTCTTGGTGGTCTGCTGATGCTTCCAATGTCTTCAACTCCATTGTTTTGTGACATTTTTGATTTGTCATAATGGGTGACTTTAGCAAAAAGATAGTTTTGAATAGAACCAAAGAATGATTAAACAAGTGTGAGTTTGTTTAATCTATGAGCCAAAGATCTGATACCACTTGTAGGATCGGTGACTACAAGATGGTTCTATTCTAGTTGAGATTGGCGGAAACAATCACAACTAAGCAATGTAAACAAGTAAACAAGAAGAATACTGATAAATGCAATTTGTATTAAGCTTCAAAGATTACAAGATAACAGAGAAAACTCTTAAGAAAAAGCACTTGTATACAATGACTCTAAGTACTACTTATATAGTAACTTAGAATCAAGACAGACCCTTGAATCTAAGGATCAGATCTAACACAAGCCGTTGATCTTGTATTGAAGCTATTCTACATGTAACGACAATAAATACTACAAAAGTTATCTTTACTCAAACATCTTCTTAGGCATCATTGCTTGAGTCCTTGGAAGAAGAGCGTCGTTGTCTTTTATTGTCTTGCACCAGTAACATTCTTTCTGTGTGGAGTGTGTCCGTGTTGCAGCAGAAAGTTTTCAGTGGTAATGGTTGCTTTATCGAAGCCAGTCAGCTGCAACATTTGATCTTTAGAGGGAATGGCTATTAGCAGCAATGTTGTTGATCAGCAGCAAGACACAACTGTCCACAACTGCTGATGATTTGCCTATCAGCAACAACTTTGGTCTTCAGCAGATAAGGCTATCCACAGCAGATTTGTTCTTCAGCAGAAGAACAAGTATCCGATGCAGATAAGCTTATCCGCAGAAGTTTGTCGATCTGCAGCAAACTCTGAGGTCCACATCAGTTGTACTTAGAGAATTTTGTAGTCATCAGTCTTTATTTCTACAAAGTTGATGTGTTGGTCATTCACTTATCCAACTATGATATGGTTCTAGGAATTTAGTGGCTACAAAGCTTGGATGATATTACTTGGAATTTCAAAGAATTAACTATGAAATTTAAGGTTAATGGGTTAACCTTTGAACTGAAAGGGGCTAAGGACAGTGGGATCAGTTTATGCTCAAGTGAGGTTACTTATAATATGTTGACTAATCCTGGTACTATATCTCATGCTCAACTGTTTAGCCTGCATTCTGTTAATGCCACAGAAAATTCTCATGTCCCAAATGTCACAAACAAAAGCATATCTCTCGCCCTTGATGATCTATTGGCTTCCTTTGATGATCTATTGGCTTCCTATGATGATGTCTTTAATTTTCCAACTTATTTACCTCCACAAAGACTGTGTGATCATCAGATTATACTCAAAGAAGCTGTTTATTCTCTTACTCAGAAACCATATAGATATACTGCAGCTCAAAAAGATATTATTGAGAAAATGACACAAGAACAGTTAGATATGGGCATTATTAGGGAAAGTACCAGCTCTTTTGCAGCCCCTGTGGTGTTAGTTAAAAAAAAGGATGGCAGTTGGCGAATGTGTGTAGACTACAGACGCCTAAATGATGCTACTGTGAAGAATAGCTTCCCTATTCCTCTCATAGACGAACTGTTGGATGAACTTGGGGTTTCTTCTATTTTTTCTAAACTGGATTTGAGGTCTGGTTATCACCAAGTTAGGATGCATGAACCCGACATTTACAAAACTGCTTTTCAGGACTCATTAAGGTCATTTTGAATTCTTGGTGCTTCCCTTTGGCTTAACCAATGGCCCTGCCACTTTTCAAGCCCTTACGAATGCTACATTCAAACCTCTTTTGAGGAAATGTGCATTAGTCTTTTTTGATGACATATTGGTCTATAGCTATTCTTTGGAACAACACTTACTTGATCTTTCTCAAGTCTTACAACTATTTAGGTGATCGATGTCGTTTGGTCGGTCAAAAACAATCCTTAAACATTTAACTAGTAAGGGTAAGAAAAGTATCGTATCCACAAGGAATCAGTGGATAGTTCAATTGCTTAGTTTGATAAATTAGAATGAAAACACAGATCAAATAAAGATGTAACTCCCTCCCAAACTTCAGGTTCTAGACTTATGCAATACTCAGTTATTCAATGGACACCACATAGACATAGTGTTGGTAAATAAGTTGGAATAGTAATTGAAGATAAGCTGTTGTCAGCAACCTATACGACAAGCTCGTCACAACTAGTACAATTCAAATACTCAACTTATAAACACCAAGTTACCTACTTTAGTCACTCAACCTTACTACAAGGTTTTGTCATTAACCAAACACAGTTGGTAAAGCATGCAAGCTCAAGACATTCAAATAAATTGTACAAATCAAATCATACATCAATCAATCTAGTTATTGTCAGAAACTAACAAGCTCCAAACATACAGACAACTGATTAAAACAAGAAACCTAAACGAACCATCCGTCGGGAGGAAGCCACACGCAGCTTAACCATGCATGCTTGTCAGGCACACGAGCATAGCTTCAATCTTTGATCTGGAACTGATCTTGGCTCTGGAAATCGCCCTTCTCCTCTCTGAAAAGGGCTAAATGAAAAATGGATGAGAATGGGGGCTGATTTTGGGTTTAATGAGAATTAGGGCTTTTTTCCCGTTTCGGTCGATCCTCGCGTGTCGCGAACATTGGAGGCCAGTCCTTCGCGTGTCGTGAAGGACAAAACTATCGGGCTTCCTTTTCTTTCTTCTCGCGTACCGCGAAACTCATCCCCAGATCTTCGCGTACCGCGAAGATTCAATATTCCAGGAAACTTTGATCTTTTGCATTTCAACCTCCTGTACTTTCGTGCCTTCTCCATTATGGCTCGTTATCCGATCATTTAGCACTCAATACCTATTATGGACACAACTACAAAGTACAACGTAAAACCGACTCTATAAACAAAGTAAAACGCATAAAACTATACAAAAACGACTCTTAAACATGGACCATTTGACCTTACATCACATCCCCACACTTACTCTTTTGCGTCCCGAAAAAGAATTATGCAATAGAATCATTATTGAAATCTGCCTTCACATTCTCAAACCATTTAATCATTAAAACATAATCACGCATGATTGTAACAATTGGTATTTCTATCCGACTAAACCCAACCACCGACCTATTGAGCCCTCGATTCTGTGATCTACTATCCTATTCATTACCAAGCAACAGTTTGTCTATGGGTCTCACACTCAGGAAGTTACAACTTAGTCTAATCCCGTCTCAAGGTCATGTTTAGTCACAGGTTAAACCTTATAGATTTCCCACCAATATATACACCAATTTACAAGTTTTTGAAAATTGTGGAATTATGGATCGATGGATGCATGTTTTTGAGCTTTTTTTAATATTTTATGAATAAACCTAACTCATTGGTGTTTCAAACAAGTTGAAACCCGATATATGACACGTAGGCTGCAGTTTTTAAGCAATGAAATTAGTAAGCTTCGGAGTAGGGGTGTATCCTTCAAGTCGCCATCCGAAGGGAAACACATAAACCTAGCTTAGTCATCCAATGATATTGATCACTTAAGTCCCGCCCATGGGTGTATTCTCCAAGTAACCATCCCGAAGGGAAACACGTAGGTGAAACTCAAGCTTTCAATTGATTTAATTAAGCTCATGCAAGATGGATTACGGATTGCGGCCGCCACCAACCTTCAGATTTATTTTCATAAAAAGAAAGTGGTGTGCCAAGTACTTTTAAAAACTTATAAACTTTTGCTTATAGTGGTACCTATCACCCTATATTGACAGTTTCGACCTTGCCGACACCGCTAAGTTGAGAACCCACAAGACATCCTAAAATAATTATCAGTTAAACCTAGATACAGTATTAGGATATTTAAGCTCTTTAAATCGGTTGGGCCTACCAAAACACGTTTCAAATCAGACAGACTTTATATTATTTATTCAATTCAATTACACACAACCATAGTTCCAATTGTACCTATCATTTCCCATGTAACTGCACAAATTCTAATCTAAGGATCTTTTTGCTAATTTTTTAATTTTTATGGATTTTCAAACTTTTTAAACTATACAGACTCAATGAACATTTAGACGATAGTCTCTCTCCCCACACTTAAACGCTACATTGCCCTCAATGTAGGAAGAGAAACGGGAAACGAAAAGAAATATACAAAAACAAAGGACTTAACTGGAGATGCGATCGTATAGCATTTTATTCGCGATCTTGCTCCACAGATGCAAGTAGGTAGGCTTGTGCCAGAATTCAGCGGACTTCGAAAATCATCACCCGAATGAAGATTGAGTACGTGTAATTAATTCCATATCCGCAAGAACAAACTCAAACAATACCCACAAGCGTCACATTGACATAATATAAAGACTCAAAAAGAAATTAAAAGACCCGACAGACTCGAGCACGACTCAAAAAGAAAAATAAATAAATTAAAAAAAATAAAAAATTAGGGTTTACGCGTACCGCGGAAACATGGGAGAGAGATCTCGCGTACCGCGAGGGAATCCAATTGACCTGACTATTAACTTTGTTCTTCGCGTGTCGCGAAAGATGGAGGGCTGGTACGCGAAGACCTGATGTTAACAGAAAGTTAATTCCATTCTTTTAACTTAGAAAAATTTTCACTCAAAAACCAATTTTTGTTCAAATCCTCTAGCAACGCACACACGCACCCAAATGCACCCTACGTGCATGAAAACCCATGTGACTTCCCCACGCTTGGCCGATTCACACGCAAAACACACAAAAAACTTACAAATCCTAACTCACTTTTGTAGGAATCACGGATGCATTTAGCGTATGCATCAACCCTTTTAAACCCTTCGGTAGCCTGTGTGGACGAGTTTAGTCTCGTGAGGGTTTCTAGAGAACATACCCACAAAGTTCATTTAACTAGACATGAAATTAAAACATACCTTAGGCTACCTCCTAAGAGTGCTAAGTTTAACGTCTTCAGCCAGACGCGGTGTACCTTACTTGGGTCATGGTGGTCGGGTGGGGTGCTTGCAATCCTCCTTCCCCACACTTAAATTCCTTTCCTCATCGAATTTCCTCCATGCTTGCACAAACAAAGCAAAGAGTTCCCGTTCTGCATCCGGAACTTGCAGTTTCTTCCCTTTCCGCCTTCTCTTTCTGACCCGTTTCTTCCCTTTCTCCGGAGTCTCTCCATCCTTCCGCTCAGTTAACCTGTCAAACACAACACAAACATTCTCTACTTTGTGATTCACCTTTTCAGGTGATCCACATTTGTTAGATTTTTGGGCTAACAAGTTATAGAATATTTTAAGACTCATTTTCTCACCTCATCCTTACCGTTCCCTCAGCACAGTTAATATCTGCTTGTGCAGTAGCCAAGAACGGTCTACCCAAAATAATTGTTGGTTATGTGTTCTTGACATAGTCCAACACCAAGAAATCCACTGGGTAGTAAAACTCCTTTACCTTCACAATCACATCCTTTAAAATCCCTCGAGGATGTGTGGGAGTCTGATCAGCCAACACCACAGTGGTGTTAACTCTATGTAATGGACCAAAATCACGATGATCATACAGACTCCCTTGTATTATACTAACAGATGCTCCAAGATTCAGCAACGCTCTATCCAGTTCAATTACACCTATTTGTATAGAAATAATAGGTGCCCATGGATATTGGAGTTAAGGGGAAAGGGTTCCCGTGAACACGGCATTCACAGTAGCACTTAGCTTTACCTGTTCGGGGCATTTGTGTCGTCGTTTACAGGTACTAAAACCATTCAAACATTCAACATTATCAGGATCTTGTTTAAGCGTGTTTAAAAATAGTGAGTTAATTTTACGCTTTTCAAACTTTTCCCATCGTTCATCCTGTGTTGGATCTTTTTCCTTATAAAATGGTTTGATTATAGCATTTGGAAACGAGATCTTTACACGTTTATTCACATTTTCAGTTTTCAAATTGTTTTATGAAATAAAATCCTGATTAAGGTTAGACTTAGATTCACTGTACTCCACCACTCTCTCTACAACCGGTGGTGGAGTTGGTTCACAAGCAGGATATTCAAATGAGGAATTGAAACTTACAACATTAAGATGTGCACTATTAGTGGTTTCAGAACTGGAGGCCTGATGTGTACAACAAGGCTTACCTACTTCTTTGATGATGCTTCCAACAATCTCAGTTAAGTGGGCAACTTGATCTATCAGAGCTTGATTAGATTTTGCCTGGTTCTCTTGTTGTTGCACCACTTCATGGACCGCTTTCGCCAGCTCCATCATATCTGACCGGATGACATCCAGTTCAGACTGATAGTTGTCTTGATCAGGTGGCATGCTTGGGTGGTAGTCTTGGTTGTATTCTTCCTGATAGCTTGGGTATTCAGGATCACCACCATACTGATTGTATTCTGGGAAATCTTGTACCCAGTGGCCAGTGATGCCACAGTTGTTGTACGGCTCATAGTAATATTGATCATCATGATAGTCGTTGTCCATATCAACCTGCACAAGTAGCACAACCGAGTAGTTCTGAAGAAAGAAATAAACAAAATAAACAAAATAAAAACAGAAGTAAAGAAAATCTTTTTAGGTGTTTGTTAAGAATCAAAATAAACTAAAGACAATAAACTAAAGCAACTAGACTAAGCGCGCCGATTCCCCGACAACGGCGCCATTTTGATCGATGTCGTTTGGTCGGTCAAAAACAATCCTTAAACACTTAACTAGTAAGGGTAAGAAGAGTATCATATCCATGAGGAATTAGTGGATAGTTCAATTGCTTAGTTTGATAAATTAGAATCCAAACATAGATCAAATAAAGATGTAACTCCCTCCCAAACTTCAGGTTCTAGACTTATGCAACACTCAGTCATTCAATGGACATCACATAGATATAGTGTTGGTAAATAAGTTGAAATAGTAATTGAAGATAAGCTGTTGTCTGCAACCTATACGACAAGCTTGTCATAGCTAGTACAATTCAAATACTCAATTTATAAACACCAAGTTACCTACTTTAGTCACTCAACCTTGCTACAAGGTTTTGTCATCAACCGAACACAGTTGTAAAGCAAGCAAGCTCAAGGCATTCAAATAAATTGTACAAATCAACTCATACATCAATCTATCAAGTTATTGTCAGAAACTAACAAGATCCAAACTTAGAAACAACTGATTAAAACAAGAAACCTAAACGAACCATCCGTCGGGAGGAAACCACACGCAGCTTAGCCACACATGCTTGTCAGGCACACGAGCATAGCTTCAATCTTTGATCTGGAACTGATCTTTGCTCTGGAAATCGCCCTTCTCCTCTCTGAAAACGGCCGAATGAAAGATAGACGAGAATAGGGGCTGATTTTGGGTTTAATGAGAATTAGAGCTTTTTCCTGTTTCGGCCAATCCTCGCGTGTCGCGAACATTGGAGGCGAGTCCTTCGCGTGTCACGAAGGACAAAACAATCGGGCTGCCTTTTCTTTCTTCTCGTGTACCGCGAAACTCACCCCTAGATCTTCGCATACCGCGAAGATCCATCATTCCAGGAAACTTTGATCTTTTGCATTTCAACCCCCTGTACTTTCGTGCCTTTTCCATTATGCCTCGTTATCCGATCATTTAGCACTCAATACCTGTTATGGACACAACTACAAAGTACAACGTAAAACTGACTCTATAAACAAAGTAAAACGCATAAAACTATACAAAACCAACTCTTAAACATGGAACATTTGACCTTACATCATCAGGTCTCATTCCTTATTGGCTAAGAAGTCTAAGTGCACTTTTGCTGGGTCACATGTGGAGTATTTGGGTCATGTGATCACTAAAGAAGGGGTTCACACAGATCCTTCCAAAATTGAGGTTGTGCTACATTGGCTTAGTCCTACCATAGTCAAACAATTAAGGGAATTCTTGGGCTTAGCTGGGTATTACAGAAGGTTTATTAAAACCTTTGGTAGTATTGCCAGACCCTTGACCAATCTATTGAAGAAGGATGCTTTTCAATGGCATGATGAAGCCCAACAAGCTTTTGAGCAGCTTAAGATTGCCATATATATAGCTCCTGTTTTAGCTTTGCTAAACTTTTCAAAGACCCTTGTTATTGAAACATATGCTTCTTCTAAACGTCTAGGGGCTGTACTTGTGCAGGAGGGGCATCCTCTTGCTTTCTTGAGCAAAGGCATTTCCATTAAACAACAAGCTATGTCAGTATATGAGAAAGAGTTACTTGCTATTTTGATGGCTGTCAAGCATTGACATCATTACTTGTTGGTTAAACACTCATTATTAGAACTGATCAGAAAAGTCTAAAGTTCTTATTGGAACAGAAGGTTAGTACTCCTCTACAACCGAAATGGCTTGCTAAACTATTGGGTTATGACTATGAGATAGTCTATAAGCATGGAAAAGATAATTTTGTAGCTGATGCCCTCTCTAGGGTGGATGGTCTTGCTTTATTCCAATTGGGAATTAGTTCCATTGATCCTTGTCTTTGGCCTAGGATTCAGGACAGTTGGAAGCAGGATCCTAGTATTCAACAAATTTTATCCCAAATCCAAGCTGGTACTCCTGTTAAACAGTTCCAGTGGGATGGTCACATTCTCAAAAGAAAAAATAGGGTGGTGATTGGTTTTGATCCTCAATTGAGAAAGGATATTTTACACTTCTGTCATGCTTCTCCTATGGGTGGCCATTCAGGATTCAAGCCCACTCTCAACAAACTTAAACTCATGTTCTATTGGAAGAAATGTAATCAAGCTGTTAAGGAATTTGTTACAGCTTGTGTTGTATGTCATAAGGCCAAATATGAAAGAGTAGCTTATCCTGGTGTTTTACAACCTTTTCCTACTCCTACTTCAGTCTTTAGTGACATTTTTATGGATTTTATTGGAGGTCTTCCTAAAGCCCATGGGAAAGATACTATTATGGTTGTGGTTGACAGATTCACCAAGTATGGCCACTTCATTCCTTTATGTCATCCTTTTGGTGCACTGCAAGTTTCTCAGCTGTTCTTTAATCACATTTTCAAACTGCATGGATGCCCTAGTACTATTGTTTCAGATAGGGATTCTATTTTCCTCAGTCATTTTGGCAGGATTCTATGAAACTGCAGGGTGTACAATTGGCCTTTTCATCTGCTTACCACCCTCAATCAGATGGCCAAACTAAGGTGTTAAACAGGTGTGTGGAATCTTACTTAAGATGTATGGTGATGGATGATCCAATGCAATGGCCTAAATGACTTACTATTGCTGAATGGTGGTATAACACCTCCACTCATTCAGCTATTGAAATGTCTCCTTCTAAGGCTCTATATGGTATTGCCTCTTGTAAGGCCCCAAACCCGGGAGGCCCCACTCGTTGGATTTACTCATTCACAAACAGTTCTTAAACATGAATATCAAATAACGCAGCGGAATCATTCATTCAACATAACTAAAAACTTGTTCATACATGCGGAAGCGTACATTGTCAAATACATAAACTTAACATAAACAACTCATAACGGGATGCCAGTCTTCATGATTGATCGGGTAACTCTTCTCGCTTGCCAAGCATCACCGTCCATCGTCCATACCTGCCTTAACCTGAATGTGCATACTAAAAAGTCAGCTACGCTGGTGAGTTCTAGCATTTCATAAAAACTTTAACATCAACATTTGCCAAAAGCGTATCATTCATTTAGTAAAACCTTTCACAAAAGCATGTAATAATCTAACATCTTTAAAAAGGTTTCGTACCCATATCATCATCAACATCATAATCATAAACACCGTTAAACGGATCATTCATTAAAACTTTTAACATTCATTTAAGTCATACATTATTATCTAAATTTGTGTTACCCTTCGTTCCGTCATTTAGTATGGTATTGCCCCTAAGGCTTAACTGCACGAAGACCGACAATACCATACATTCCGTCAATTCCCTTTTGGTATTGCCCCCAAGGCTAACTGCGCAAGGACCGACAATACCCATTCAGTTGCCCTTATGGATCTCATGTCTATAAACCGATAACTTCCATCGAGACGGCCATGGCTCACGGCCATGACACCGTCGGATCATAATTTAACCTTACATAGGGTCACGTTAACCCCTGAGTAACCGTCGTTACTCCCTTACCAGTTGTACAACATCATAACCATTGACATGCCACAGAGACACTGCCCCTGTTGTTCTTGTGGCAACTATGGCTCGCTCTCCATAATCTACCACAAGGCTAGGAATCTCATTCCCAGACTTCATTCGTCAATTCCATTCATTCGACAGATTAGATTTGTAATGACTTCTTTAAAACCTTTACCACTTTCTCTTCTCATTAAACATTTCCTCATTTAGACCGTTCAGAAAGCATTCGTAACCCTTTTTGACAAAAACACTTCAAAACCTTTCCTTTCGTAAACATCGTTTCGTTAAAACATCATTTCGTTAAACATCATTTTGTTAAACATAATTTCGTTAAACATTCTTTCGTTAAACATCATTTCGTAAGTATGCACACCAGCCCAAAAACATTAACAAAACATTTAAAAGAGGGCTCTAGAACTCACCTGATACGCTAATATGGGTTGTCCTAAACGAAGGTCCAACAACGTCACTTCCGATCTGAATTGATTAGTTAAATACACATCAGACCAATCCCGACTCTAACGGTTTAACCATTCTAACATAATGACTTCACTTAATCAGTTCTGATGTCTGCGCACTTAGCAAGTGCGCAGACCCTGCTGCCTGCGCACTTATCAAGTGCGCAGGTCCCTCCTCCTGCGCACTTAGCAAGTGCGCAGGTCCCTCCTCCTGCGCACTTAGAAAGTGCGCAGGTCCCTCCTCCTGCGCATTTAGCAAGTGCGCAGGACCTGCTCCGTGCGCACTTAGCAAGTGCGCACGACCTGTTCTTCGCGAAAAACCCTAACTTTCGCATTCGGGTCTGATCATGTCAAGATCCCGAACTGTTGCATTCAAAACGTTCGTTTTCCATTAAGGAACTCAAATCCATGATTATCTTTCAGTTTCATCCGTTCAAACCTTACCTTTTCACCCAAAACCCGAAAAACCCAAAAACGAACTAAAACTCAGATTTAGGTCGGATTGTTACCTGAATCGAGTTTCTGATCCGGAGGTTCTTCTCAGGAGTTATGGAGTAACACTTTGCTGAAGTCTCGGGTCGATCCGCCAACTTTCTCTCTCTAAAAGTTGCAAATGAGAGAAAAGGGGTGGCATAGGCTATTTATAGCCCGCTGACCCATCCGACCCGACCCGTCATGCCTCGTTCGTTTATTCCGTTATTATAACTGTCGTTTTATTTTTGGGATGTTACAAGCCTACCCCCCTTACAATAGGTTTCGTCCCCGAAACCTTATCATAAGTCAAATAGATGAGGGTACGACTCCCTCATTTCCTTCTCCGTTTCCCAAGTGGCTTCCGATCCCTTTCAATGCTTCCATTGGACTTTAACCAATTGGATAACTTTATTACGTAAACGTTTCTCCTTCCGATCAAGGATGGCCACGGGTTCTTCGATGTAATTATGCTGTTGTCGACCTCGATGTCAGTAAGTGGTACGTGAGCCGATTCATCCGCCAAACACTTTCGCAAGTGTGATACATGGAAAGTAGTTTGAATCCCACTTAACTCATCAGGCAACTCCAACCGATAAGCGACTTCCCCAACCCGTGCCATTATCTTGAATGGTCCAAAAAACCTCGGACTTAACTTTCCTCTCTTTCTGATTCGTATGATTCCCTTCCATGGTGACACTTTCAGCATTACTCTGTCACCAATATCAAACTCAATAGGCCTTCGTCGTTTATCCGCATAGGATTTCTGACGATCTTGTGCGGCCTTCATTCGCGCTTTGATCTGATCAAACCTTTCCGACGTCTCTCTTACGACTTCGAGACTTCCTAATTCCTTCTGTCCAATCTCACCCCAACAAACCGGGGTCCTACATCTTCTCCCATACAACATTTTGTAAGGCGGCATGCCTATCGTCGTGTGATGACTATTGTTGTAGGAGAATTCAGCTAACGGAAGATGGCTATCCCAACTACCACCGAAGTCGATAATACAAGCACGGAGCATATCCTCCAATGTCTGAATGGTCCTTTCGGACTGACCATCCGTTTGCGGGTGGTATGCTGTGCTGATATTAAGCCTCGTGCCCATCGCCTCGTGAAATCTTTTCCAGAACCTCGATGTGAATCGTGTGTCCCGGCTAGATACAATCGTCAAAGGCATCCCATGCCGTGCTACTACTTCGTTAATAAATGCTTCCGCTAACCTTTCCGACGAGAACGTCTCTCGAATAGGTAGGAAATGAGCACTCTTCGTTAAACGGTCCACAATTACCCAAATGGTGTCATGACCTTTAGCTGTGCGAGGTAGCTTAGTTATAAAGTCCATGGTAATGTGTTCCCACTTCCATTCCGGTATATCAAGTGGTTGAATCTTTCCATACGGTTTCTGGTGCTCGGCCTTTACTTGCGAGCAAGTCAAGCACTTGCTTACATACTTCGTCACATCACGTTTCATTCCAGGCCACCAGTATTCCTTCCTCAGATCTTGATACATTTTATTGGTACCGGGATGGATAGAGTAACGAGACTTATGAGCCTCATCCAAGATCTTGGTTCTAAGCTCGCCACCTATAGGTATCCATACCCGTCCAAAACGTGTCCTCACACCAAGGGTGTTATATTCCAACTTGTCCTGTTGGCCAACCATCCTTTCCTTCTTTATGTTTTCCTCCTTAAGTGCCTCATCTTGAGCCTTTTCAATTTCTCTCATCACGTCCGATGTTACCACCAACTGGCAAGCTTTCACTCTAATAGGAGTAGGCACATCCTTTCGGCTTAGAGCGTCAGCCACCATGTTTGCCTTTCCAGGATGGTATATGATTTCACAGTCATAATCTTTTAGGAGTTCTAACCATCGTCTCTGCCTCATATTAAGCTCTCTTTGTTCGAAGAAGTACTTCAAACTTTTGTGGTCTGAGTAAATAGTAAACTTCACCCCGTAAAGGTAGTGCCTCCAGATTTTCATTGCGAACATGACAGCAGCAAGCTCCAAATCGTGAGTCGGATAATTAGCTTCATGAATCTTCAACTGCCGTGACGCGTACGCGATCAATCTCCCGCGTTGCATCAATACGCATCCCAATCCCTGACCCGAAGCGTCAGAGTATACCACTAAGTCTTCATTGCCCTCGGGAAGGGCCAAGACTGGAGCTTGAGTTAGCTTTTCCTTCAATTCCTTAAACGCCTCATCCTGGGTCGAACCCCAATCGTACTTTACCTCCTTCCGAGTCAACTTCGTCAACGACGAAGCTATTTTCGAGAAATCCTGGATGAATCTCCGATAGTAGCCCGCCAATCCCAAGAAACTACGGATTTCAGTTGGCGTCTTAGGAACATTCCATTCCCTTACCGTTACTATCTTTGCTGGGTCAACCATAATGCCGTTCGGGTTAATGACGTGACCTAGGAATTGGACTTCCCTAAGCCAGAACGCGCATTTGGAGAACTTAGCATACAACTTTTCTTTCTTCAGAGCCTCCAACACCTCCTTTAATTGACATGCGTGATCACCCTCATTCTTGGAATAGATGAGGATATCATCGATAAACACGATTACCGACCGATCCAGCATTGGTCGACAAACTCTATTCATCAAATCCATGAACGCTGCAGGGGCGTTCGTCAATCCAAAAGACATTACGCGGAACTCAAAGTGTCCATAACGTGTGCGAAATGCCGTTTTCGGTATGTCTTCTTCCCTCACCTTCAACTGATGGTACCCGGATCGAAGGTCGATCTTTGAGAACCAACTTGCACCTTGTAATTGATCGAACACGTCGTCGATCCTTGGTAACGGGTACTTGTTCTTCATGGAACGTTTGTTCAACTCGCGATAATCAATACACATTCTCATCGAACCGTCTTTCTTCTTTACGAACAACACCGGAGCGCCCCAAGGTGAGATGCTTGGTTGGATAAATCCTTTCTCAAGTAACTCGTCTAGTTGTACCATAAGTTCTTTCATTTCCACTGGTGCTAGTCGATATGGAGCCTTAGCCACGGGCTGGGCTTCTGGTAATAAGTCGATTCGGAACTCAATCTCTCTGTTGGGTGGTATCCCAGGCAAATCCTCTGGAAACACCTCCGGGTACTCGCGTACCACGGGTACATCATCTAGTTCCTTCACTTCCTTACACTTGTCAATCACGTACACCAGATAAGCCTCGCATCCGCGCCTCAAATAATCTGTTGCCTTAATCATCGAGATGACGTTTGGCATCGGGACGTCACGATCTCCAAAAACCTCGACTTTGCTACCATCCGGAGCCTTGAGTCGGATTATCTTTCGTTTACATATGATTTGTGCTTCGTTGGCAGTTAACCAATCCATACCCAGCACGACATCAAACCCTCCCAAAACCATAACAAACAATCTGACAGGGAACCTATGACCTTCTATTTTTATCGTAGAGTTGTCAACTACCTCGGTCACTCTCGCAGTTCTACCCTCAGCGGTTTCTACGCTAAAGGCCCTTTCTAGTATACTGACAGCGTACTTCACTCTCTTACAAAAAGTCGCAGATATAAAACTCTTACTGGCACCCGAATCAAATAACACAGAAACAATAGTGTTGTCAAGGACGAACGTACCTGACGCCACGTCGGGGTCCATTCTGGCCTGGTCTTGCGTCAGCGCGTACGCACGAGTCTTTGCTCGGGGCCACTCTTCCCTCTTCTCCGGGCCTTTCCCCTTCCCGGCTTCACCCATTCTTGGTTTGGTGCATTCCCGGCTCAGATGACCGGCATCCCCACAGTTATAGCACTTGTAGTGTAGTGTGCACTCACGGGAGTAGTACCCGGTCTTGCCACACTTAAAGCACAAGTTAGATCCCAGTCTACATTCACCTACATGCTCCTTTCCACACTTATTACAAACAGTCGGCTCATCCACCCGAGCCCTTTTATCGCGAGCCCCAAACATCTTTCCACCAGTTCGCTTGTTTGAGAAGCTCGGTCTCTTCTTTGGTTCCTCGATGGCGGTGACATTCAGTGCCAGATCATCAAATACTACAACGCTCAGTTCTACTACCGAATCATAGGTAGTAGGGGCGTTTGCCTTAACATAGGTGTGGACCTGGTCCGGCAACCCTTGAATGTAGCAGGAAATTTTTCTCTCCTCCGTCGTAACAAGATGTGGCACCAGACGTGCCAGTTCATTGAATCGGGTTGTGTACTGCCGGTGCGTCATGCTCCCGGCCTTCAAACCCAGAAATTCCCTCTCTACCTTCTCAATCTCGTTCCTTGGGCAGAAATTCTTGATCACCAAAGTTTTCAAGTCAGCCCATATCATCGAGTCAACAACCTCATCCCCCTTAGCCTGACGTACACCTTCCCACCAGTGGGATGCTTCCTCCCTCAAGGAGTTAGCAGCAAACTTCACTACTTGATTAGCTCGGCACTCGCTCAGACGGATGGCGGCTTCCATACGTATTACCCAATCAAAAGTAGCCACCGCGTCCTTCTTCCCAGTCAGGACCGGCGGGTCACATGCCTTAAAGGACTTATAGGCGCATCCGCGAGCAGGCGGTGCGTTGTCGGTCTCGTTGTTCTGGGCACCAGTTGCCGCACTAGATCCACCTTCCCCACTAACTTTCTTTAATGCTTCAGCCAACAGACTTGGCAGAGAATTCTTCATCAACTCGGAGAACTCTCGAGCTATGGCTGCTCTCACTTCTGGTTCAAAAGTGAAAGTTGTTCTGCAACTTGTGTCTGTTCAGTTCCATGCACACTAACCGTCGGTTCAGTGTGAACACTTCCTTCTTCGCTGTGCACTTGGCGCGCAGGAATCCTACCACGCCCACCATTTCGACCACCGGTACGACCACCGGTACGGCCACCACGCCTTCCGTTCCCTCTCCTCGCCATTTCGTTCTATAAGACAAGAAATCCAATGTCATCACGCTAGTTAACAAATAGAATTCAATAAGCACTGTAAGATGTTAATATACACTGCCCATCTGCAATTAACCATTACACTACCTTTCGATTTCTATTTGACCACCTTTGTGATTCCATCAGAACACAAGTCCTTTTCCTAACCCTTCCTAAGGCATACTACATACACATACTCTACTTTTCATACCTGATGTTGTGGCTCGAGTTACCCGTACAGGCATCCGCTTTCGGTCCCATTCAAAGTTTAAGTTCAGACACTGGGAGTGTCCGAATCTCTCAAACTATTGCTCTGATACCAACTTGTAAGGCCCCAAACCCGGGAGGCCCCACTCATTGGATGTACTCATTCACAAACAGTTCTTAAACATGAATATCAAATAACGCAGCGGAATCATTCATTCAACATAACTAAAAACTTGTTCATACATGCGGAAGCGTACATTGTCAAATACATAAACATAACATAAACAACTCATAACGGGATGCAAGTCTTCATGATCGACCGGGTAACTCTTCTCGCTTGCCAAGCATCACCGTCCATCGTCCATACATGCCTTAACCTGAATGTGCATACTAAAAAGTCAGCTACGCTGGTGAGTTCTAGCATTTCATAAAAACTTTAACATCAACATTTGCCAAAAATGTATCATTCATTTAGTAAAACCTTTCACAAAAGCATGTAATAATCTAACATCTTTAAAAAGGTTTCGTACCCATATCATCATCAACATCATAGTCATAAACACCGTTAAACGGATCGTTCATTAAAACTTTTAACATTCATTTAAGTCATACATTATTATCTAAATCTGTGTTACCCTTCGTTCCGTCATTTAGTATGGTATTGCCCCTAAGGCTTAACTGCACGAAGACCGACAATACTATACATTCCGTCAATTCCCTTTTGGTATTGCCCCCAAGGCTAACTGCGCGAGGACCGACAATACCCATTCAGTTGCCCTTATGGCTCTCATGTCTATAAACCGACAACTTCCATCGACGGCCATGGCTCACGGCCATGACACCGTCGGGTCATAATTTAACCTTACATAGGGTCACGTTAACCCCTGAGTAACCGTCGTTACTCCCTTACCAGTTGTACAACATCATAACCATTGACATGCCACAGAGACACTGCCCATGTTGTTCTTGTGGCAACTATGGCTCGCTCTCCATAATCTACCACAAGGCTGGGAATCTCATTCCCAGATTTCATTCGTCAATTCCATTCATTCGACAGATTAGATTTGTAATGACTTCTTTAAAACCTTTACCTCTTTCTCTTCTCATTAAACATTTCCTCATTTAGACCGTTCATAAAGTATTCGTAACCCTTTTTGACAAAAACACTTAAAAACCTTTCCTTTCGTAAACATCGTTTCGTTAAAACATCATTTCGTTAAACATCATTTCGTTAAACATTCTTTCGTTAAACATCATTTCGTAAGTATGCACACCAGCCCAAAAACATTAACAAAACATTTAAAAGAGGGCTCTAGAACTCACCTGATACGCTAATATGGGTTGTCCTAAACGAAGGTCCAACAACGTCACTTCCGATCTGAATTGATTAGTTAAATACACATCAGACCAATCCCGACTCTAACGGTTTAACCATTCTAACATACTGACTTCACTTAATCAGTTCTGATGTCTGCGCACTTAGCAAGTGCGCAGACCCTGCTGCCTGCGCACTTATCAAGTGCGCAGGTCCCTCCTCCTGCGCACTTAGCAAGTGCGCAGGACCTGCTCCGTGCGCACTTAGCAAGTGCGCACGACCTGTTCTTCGTGAAAAACCCTAACTTTCGCATTCGGGTCTGATCATGTCAAGATCCCGAACCTGTTGCATTCAAAACGTTCGTTTTCCATTAAGGAACTCAAATCCATGATTATCTTTCAGTTTCATCCGTTCAAACCTTACCTTTTCACCCAAAACCCGAAAAACCCAAAAACGAACTAAAACTCAGATTTAGGTCGGATTGTTACCTGAATCGAGTTTCTGATCCGGAGGTTCTTCTCACGAGTTATGGAGTAACACTTTGCTGAAGTCTCGGGTCGATCCGCCAACTTTCTCTCTCTACAGTTTCTCTCTCTAAAAGTTGCAAATAAGAGAAAAGGGGTGGCATAGGCTATTTATAGCCCGCTGACCCATCCGACCCGACCCGTCATGCCTCGTTCGTTTATTCCGTTATTATAACTGTCGTTTTATTTTTGGGATGTTACACCTCTCCAATCCACATTCCTTATATTCCTAATGACACAAAAATTGACTCTCTTGAAGATTGGTTTAAACAAAGGGAATTGAAATTGAATCCGCTTAAAGCTAATTTAGTTAAGGCTAGGAATAGGATGAAACGAATGGTTTACAAGAAATGAACTGAAAGGCACTTTGTGGTGGGTAATTGGGTGTATGTTAAATTGCATCCTTATGTTCAGTCTACACTCAAGAAATATCAGTGCCTAAAGTTGTCCCCCACTTTTTATGGGCCTTATTTGATTACTGAAAAGATTGGCAGTGTTGCTTATCGTTTGGATTTACCTGACCTTGCTGCTATGCATCCAGTCTTCTATGTTACTTTGCTCAAAGCTGCTCATGGTCCTTCTTCCCAGGTCACACCTCTTCTTCAGGGTCCTCGGGCTATTATTGATTGCCAATTAGTGCAAAAGAGGAGGAAGGTTGCTACACGAATCTTGGTTCATTGGCATTCACTTCTAGTGTCAGAAGCTACTTGGGAGGATCTCGAAGATTTTCAGATTTGTTTTACTGATTTCCATTCTTGAGGTCAAGAATGTTGTTAACCGAGGAGTATTGTTACGATATCATAAGTTTAGAGACCTAAATATTATAAAGAATAGTTCATTATGTATTTTCTAGATAGTACATTGGTCTAAATGTAATTTTGTATTCTTGTAACTAACCGATTGTTATAAGTCGTTAGAGTCGGTAATGGAAGGTATGCTTGATTTGGTGTTACTTCTCCTCTGTAATTTTGTTTCTACCCTATCAATCAACCACCTAACATTGCTAGTTGCCTACTTATCTCTCCGGGATGTGTAAATACTTGGGAGGAAATTTTCAGCCCATCGACTTCTTGAATTATAGACTTACACCTTGAGGACAAGGTGAATTTGAAAGAGTGGGGTAATGTTATGAACACTATTTGATATAAGCACACTGGTCCAACAAAACAACCCAATTCAAGAGTGGCCCAAACAAACTAAACATTCAGGTTCTAAGCAAAGGATGAATGTGAGTGTAGACATGGATTAGCTTGTGTGTGATTTGTTCTAGTTCCCATCTCAATCTCTCTATAATTCTCTTCTCCTTCTTTTGGTTAATAGAAATCTGTGTTGACTAACCCTAGTTCTTCCAATTGATTGCTTTACCCAAATCGATTCACTTCAAACAATTTGATGGTTCCCTTAAATTTCTCAATCGAATAAAACACAGAGAAACTCTAGAACAAGAGTGTGAAAAACTAATGATAACTAATGATTTTCATATGAACTAGATATACGACCAAAACAACGTATTTGTATTTTGGGGAATCAGTCACTGCTATCAAGCAGTTATTTTTTAAATTTATAACCATTTGAAAATTAAATGTTCTAAGTTTATTCTGGAATACCATTTTGATCTAGATGACTAATTTGGTCTGGATGACCAAATCTACTTCAGATGAGCAAATCTACTCTGGATGACTATCTTTAACAGTTTTCAACTCCAAAATGTGTTGAAGCACTTTCCTGTGACAAACACTCTGGATAGATAGAGTCTTAGTCTTAGGTGGCCTTGTCTTGTTTGTAATTGTCTTTGTATGTAAGAGTCTTTATGTATTAGTTTATCAAGTTTTATTTACTTTTACATATTGAATGTTGCAAAATTCTCTAAGTGTTTTGCGCACTTGTAAGTGCGCAGGAGAAAGCTCCTGCGTACTTAGCAAATACGCAAGAACAACTCTGCGTACTTTCTAAGTACGCAAGAGCATTTTGCCCTGCGCACTTGCTAAGTGCGCAGGCATCAGGTCTTGTATAAATAGGATAGGTTGACAGAAGTTAAGTACGCAGACATAGACGCAGGCATTATTGCAAATACGCAGATTGTAATCTCAGTGCTGATCTCTGTAACCTTCAAGTGTTTATAATACAAAGAACGTTTAAAGTGTTTTCTCTTGTCGGTGTACTTTGTTTAGTTTGACTCTCCGCCTAATCACGGGTATTCCGCACCCGGTCCGACTAGTAGACCCACTTACATGTGACGATCCGCCACACCCGAGGGACCTACAAGTGGTATCAGAGCGTTGCTCCTGATTTCAAGTGTTGTGAGTGAGTTTGGAGAGTTTCTACCGAGTTTTTACAATCAAAAAGAGGTATTTTTGTTGATTTTTGTGATAAAATAGGGGTAGCTCTTGAGCACTATTTTAGAAGCAAAAATCACTCAAAAACTGATTTTTGTTGTGTATTTGAGTGTTTTGAGCATCAAAGGTTGGTTAGAAATAAGTTTCTGACCCTTTGGCTCATTTGCATTGATCATCAGACCAATTTTTACCATCTCCGGCGACGTTCAGGTGACCGGAATAGTTAGGTGAAAGTTGCTGAAAAGGTATCCTGCGTACTTACCATTTCTGGAAAAAAGTACGCAAGACTGATCTTGTGCGAACTTCAGGTGACCGGAATAGTTTTGTGCGTACTTACTAAATACGCAAGACTTATCTCCTGCGTACTTACAAGTACGCAAGACTGATCTTGTGCGAACTTAAGTTATATCCTGCGTACTTATTATTTACTCCTGCGTACTTACAAGTACGCAAGAGGAAATCTAAATACGCAAGACCATTTCTCAAGTGCGCAAGGCCAAAATCAAGTGCGCAACTGTGTCTGATTTTTCTGAAATTTGACTAAGTGTTCACTATGTCGAATCTTCAGAAT
Organism: Smallanthus sonchifolius; assembly: GCA_023525975.1. Lineage (NCBI taxonomy): Eukaryota > Viridiplantae > Streptophyta > Magnoliopsida > Asterales > Asteraceae > Smallanthus > Smallanthus sonchifolius. Next base: position 37,001,969 of record CM042045.1, read on the forward strand.
CTTGGAAACCTGTTAAATTATGATAATGAGATCGGTATACCACAGAAACCACCAAAGTTGCTGAACGTGAACGATTATTCTAATTGGAAAGCACGTTTCGAGCACTACATTTCTTATATCGACTCATCACTAGGGATACCAATCCTTGAGGGATATAAGCATCCCACACACATCTATCTTGATGAAACCATGCCCAAACCTATCTCTAAGCTTTCTGACGAAGAAAAGAAAGCTTATGATCGTGAAAAGAAGGCACTTGGTTCGATCACTATGGCATTAACTCGGGAATTGTTCCACAGTTTCCGAGGTTATGAAAATTCCAAGGATCTTTGGAAAGCTTTACAGAAAAGATTCGAAGAAAATAGTGACATCAAGAAGAGTAAGAGGGATCTTCTCAGGAAGCAATATGAGTGCTTCAGATTTTTAGAGAACGAATCTTTAGATGACCTCATCTCTAGATTCTATCATTTACAGACTGAGTTGAAGGCTTTTGAACTTACGTATCCAGATGAAGAGATGGTGGAAAAGTTTTTGGATGCTTTACCGCCCAAATTTGAGATGTACACAACCCTGATGAGGGAAAATCCAAAGTTCTATGAGTTGACAGTAGAGGAGGCAATAGGAAAGGTTCAAGCTCATGACATGAACCTAAGAAGAAAGGAGAGATCAGAAAGACCCTAGATACAAGACCCTTCTATGTATCATGGGACGAATTCTACATCCAAGTCATCGGGCTCTGGAATTGCCCTCTTCACTGGAAATCCTACTGAAGAAGACCACTCAACTGGGTGTGGTGGTCATGCATGCTATGCTTCAGGATCAGGGTTGGGATCTCATCATCAAAATACCTCAAGAAATCCTCCTGCTACGTCTTCAGCTAACCAATCAGCTATAGTCAGAATAGCTGAAGATCATGTAGCACTATTCTCATCTTGTATGCTTACGTATGAGAATTTCATAGGTGGCAAGCTTACTGATCTAGAGACGATTGAAGAAGATTTTTATCAAGTGGATCCTGATGACATGGAGGACATGGATATTCAATGGAATATGGCCATGCTATTGAGGAGAGCCAAGCGTTTCCTGAACAGAACAGGAAGAAAGTTTATTGGGGGGCATCCTAATGCCAAGGTCGGGTTTGACAAATCTAAAGCCAAATGCTACAAGTGTCTGAACTATGGACACTTTGCTCGTGAGTGTCAGAAAGACAGAGCACCAGCCTTTGGTTTTACCCGACCCAGCCAAGGAAACAGCCATTGCCACAACAACTCAAACCACCACAATCAAAGCCAAGGTGGAATGTCCAATGCACTGGTAGCCCAACATGACGAAAGCTTTGATTGGGGTGTTCATCTTGAGGATGCCTTCATCGTACAAACCCAGGTTGGTCTCATGGCTGAGATCATGGAGATGATGGAAGCAGAGAAAAGGGAAGCTTCTATGGCTGACCTGGAAGAGTCTACTACTGCTGCTACAAAGGAAGAAAAGGAAGCTCATGTAGCTGAGAAAGAGGAATTGACTACTGTTGTTGCTCTCATGGCCATTGGAGAAGCAACAAGTTCATCTTGTGAGGTAGACTCTAACCCTTTTTCTGTTATTTCATGTTCTAAATGTCTAGGGCTAAAACTTGAAAATTCTAGGCCCCAAGACAAAATCGAACCCCTAAGTATGGCAGCTCTAAACTATAAGGAAAATGAAAAACGTTTTAAAGATTCTATTGAAACGTTGAAAAAAGAAAAATGTGAATATTCTCTAAAAATAAGCGATCAACAGTTTCATTTAGATGTTGCATACAGGGGGTTGGAAAAACGGAACAATGAAATCAACAAACTGCAAAATGAGATCTTGCAATTAAAATGTACAAATGAGAAGTTGAAAACTCTCGCTTTGTGGTGGAACACTATGAATCTGTAGTGAGACAAATGAATGGGTTAGGGCTGGGTACTAATGCCATTCCTCCACCAGTGAGCAGGAAGTTTGTCAATAGCTTAATAGACATTGATCTGACTTGTCTAGATGAGTCCTCTGATAAGGATGATTCCCCTAAAAAGGATGAATCCTCAAGTAAGGCTAACTCCACATCTAGTGAGGAGTTCGTTACTGCTTCTGAAAACGGGTCGGTTAACTCTTGCCATGAAGGAGTAGTATCTGAGGAGTTGTTGACTGAACAGAAAGTAAAGAAAAACGTTATCACTAATAGTGATAATTGCATTTTAACTGAACCCGATATCATTGAAACAAATGATAATCTAAAGGTAATGCTTTATGGGGGTTATAAAAGTCTTAACCAAGCAAAGAAAGAAGCTTTTTCAGCTCATTATGGGCTTGGGTATAAAGAAAATTTGGAAAAATATTGTACTCCAAAAAACCAAACTGGAAAGGTTCAGACTCCTGTTCATAAACCAACTCCTCCTGCTCATAATGTTGAGTTATCTAAGGCCAGATCTAATGAGCCTTACAAGAGAACTTATGTAGACAAGAGGAATTGTTTTCACTGTGGCTTGGTTGGTCACATTCTTGTGAACTGTCCTTCTAAGAACCAAGGGAAACGGCCTGTTGTTTCACAACCAGCTGTTATCCCCAGGTCGCCATCAGTGAAATCTCCCAAAAATCCAAAACAAAATGAGGTGAAACCACCAGTCAAACCGATGGTAAAGCCTAAGATCAAATCTGAAGCTAGACCATCTGTTCCAAGAAAGGTAACGCAACCTGCTGTACCTTGTGTATCAACCTCTGGTAGTACACGTACTGGTGAGAAACATGTGGCGAGACTCTCGAAGCCACAGAGAAGAAGAAGGAACAAGAGGTTGAGAAAGCTAGAACAGCTGACTCCAGTTCAATCAGGTGAAGCTTCCACAAGTTCACCTGTTGTTGCTGAACCAAAGTCTCCTGTTCCGGTTAAGAAACATAAGAGATCCTGGACTGCCAAATCCAAAACTTCTCAATCTCCTGGTTCTAATTCTTCTAAAGATTCATCAAATTTGAACAGTCATCATGACTGTGAGTTAAAGAAAGTAGTTTATTTTGAAAAGGATGGACAACCCAAGACCACAATGGCTTGGGTCTCCAAATCTAACTAATTCTTTTGTTACTCATGTAGGGACGTCCGAAGGGTACTATCTCTAACCGCTGGTATGTAGATAGTGGATGCTCCCTGCACATGACAGGAAACATGGCCTTGCTTCAAGATGTTAAACCATTCAGAGGCGGCTATGTGGCCTTTGCCGGAGAAAAAGGCGGCAGCATCACGTGTCAAGGCGTGGTTTCGAACAGTTGTGTCAGCTTTGACAATGTTAACTTCTGCGAGCAGCTGAAGCATAACCCGTTGAGTGTCTCCCAAATGTGTGATAAAGAGTACTCGGTGATGTTTGACAAGTCAGAATGCCTGATTCTCAAACCTGGTTTTGAAATTCCCAAAGAATGGATCCTGATGAGGGCGCCAAGAACAAACGATACCTATCAGATCGATATGAGCGTGGCAAAAACCACCTCATCAGTTCCTACCTGCTTGCTTACCAAAGCGACAGAGCTCGACTCCATCTTGTGGCATAGGAAACTCGGACATATTTCGTATCGTAAAATGAATCATCTTGTCCGAAACGGTTTGGTAACCGGGGTTCCTAAGCTGAGATTTACCTTTGCAGATGACTGTATGCCTTGTAAAAAGGGCAAACAACAACGGAAGTCTCACAAGGCTAAGCTCCAAAACTCTATTGATACCCCTTTGGAGCTATTACATATGGATCTGTTTGGCCCCATAAGTATCAGGAGTATTGGAGGTAAGTCGTTATGTCTGGTTGTAACTGATGATTTCTCACGTTTTTCTTGGGTGCATTTTTTAGGTACTAAAGACGAGACTGCTGATATTCTTCAATACTTGATCCTGAGCTTGGAATCTCTATGCAAGCTGAAAGTTAGAAGAATAAGGAGCGACAACGGAACTAAGTTCAAGAATAATTTGATGGAGCTTTTCTGTCTCAAGAAAGGGACCCGTCACGAATTCAGCGAGCCGTACACGCCTCAGCAGAATGGAGTTGATGAATGGAAGAACAGAACACTGATTGAGACTGCAAGGACTATGCTGTCGGATGCAAAGCTTCCTGTCACTTTCTGGGCAGAAGCCGTTAATACAGCTTGTCACGTCTTAAACAGAGTTCTGGTTGTGAAGAGGCACACCAAGACTTGTTACGAGTTGACCAACAATCGACTTCCCAATCTTGATTACCTAGTTCCTTTTGGTAGTCCCTGTTCCTTGTTGCTACAGTACAAAGACCGCCAATCTAAGTTTCATGCAAAAGCGGTGGAAGGCATCTTCTTAGGATACGTTGCCAACTCGCCTTGCAGGAGAGTGTACAACATAGGAACTCGTACTGTCGAGGAATGGTTCGAAGTGGATAGTAGTAAACACAACATTCCACCCGAACCAACAGGTCCAGCTTGGGGTTTTGATTATGATGCTCTATTCAAGTCATTCAATCTTCCTGATCTATCTGCAGTTGACGCCGCAAATGTTTATGAATTATTGGGTGGCGACAATGACTCCAGTTTCTCTACTCGTGCTACTGTACCAATTATAACTCCTGATTCCAATGCTGCATCTGCATCTGGAACTCATGACAGTGATAACAGTGAAGATGTTCATATTGTTGGAGATGACGCTCAAGCCAATCCTGACACAACTGTAGGAAATGAAGCTCTTGCTGATCCAATTAACATTGAATCTTCTTCCTCTGGAACACAGGAAATGGGGGAGTTAAGCACGAATCTAGATCCAGAAATTCAGGAACCGATTGTACCGGAGACGAGAGTGCATAGGAATCATCCAATCGACAACATTATTGGTGATCCTTATGCCGGTGTTCAGACTCGTCATCGAACCATCACTGAGAACACCAGTCTTTACATAGAGATACTTGACACAGGTGTCATGGAAACATGTCTGCATGCTGCATTCGTGTCCCAGTTAGAGCCGAAGAATGTGAAGGAGGCTCTCACTGACAACTGCTGGATTGAGGCGATGCAAGATGAATTGTCTCAATTCCAAAAGTTGCACGTGTGGGATTTGGTTGACTTGCCAAAAGGCTTTCAACCAATTGGAACTAGATGGGTGTTCAAATGCAAGACGGACGATCGTCATGTGGTTGTGAAGAACAAAGCAAGATTGGTTGTTTAGGGTTTTTATCAGCAAGAGGGCTTGGATTACACTGAAGTATATGCCCCAGTTGCTAGAATTGAAGCCATTCGACTATTCTTGGCTTATGCCACATATGTCGGCTTCAAGGTCTACCAACTTGATGTGAAGAGTGCTTTCCTTTATGGTAAAGTTCATGAAGAGGTCTATGTCACTCAACCTCCCGGCTTTGAAGATCCGCATAATATCAATAAAGTGTATAAGCTCGACAAAGCACTTTATGGTCTTCATCAAGCACCGCGGGCATGGTATGAGACATTATCTAAGCATTTACTGTCTAATGGTTTCGACCGTGGACAGATTGACTCGACCCTCTTCATTAGGAAAGCAGGATACATCGACAACATTATCTTTGGATCTACCAATGAAGGGATGTGTAGGGAATTCGAGCAGGTGATGAAGTCCAAGTTTGAAATGAGTAATATGGGTGAATTGTCATTCTTCCTGGGTCTGCAAGTCAGTCAAAGAGAGGATGGCATTTATCTACATCAAACTAAGTATGTGCAGGACATCTTGTCAAAATACAAGATGAATGATAGCAGTACTTATGGCACACCTATCCCAGTCAATCATGGTCTGCATCCTGACAAAGATGGAAAGGATGTAGATAGCAAATTGTACCGTGGGATGATCGGATCACTTATGTATCTCACAGCTTCAAGACCCGATATAATGTTTGCTATGTGCTTGTGCTCAAGGTTTCAGTCTCAACCGAAGGATTCACATATGATAGCTGTGAAGAGAATTTTCAGATACCTGAAAGGGAAACCCCGATTAGGTCTTTGGTACTCTAAGCAGCAGTCATTCGACTTCAATGCCTACACTGATTCAGATTATGGCGGTTGTAACCTTGACAGAAAGTCAACTTCTGGTGGATGTCAATTCTTAGGAGACAGACTGGTCTCCTGGCAGTGCAAGAAGCAGTCAACGGTTTCTGTCTCAACTTGTGAAGCAGAATACATTGCTGCGGCGAGCGGTTGTACTCAGTTACTGTGGATTCAGCAGCAGTTGAGAGACTACGACTTAAACTTCACTGGAACTCCATTATTTATTGACAACAATGCCACCATGTCCATCACAAATAACCCGGTGAAACATTCCAAAACTAAACATATAAATATTCACCATCATTTCATCCGTGATTGTGCTGAAAAGCATTTAATTGAACTTGTAAAAGTTCACACGGATGACAATCTTGCTGACCTTTTCACAAAGGCATTTGATCGATCCCGTTTTGAGCATCTTGTCAACTTGATAGGAATGTTCAATCCTGAGTGAAAATTAATTTTTCTTAAATCAATTCAATTCATGAAAGTTAAATTTTATTTCTTTTAAATTTTCTGTATAGTTCTTTTAAGTTTCAAAATATTTTATAAAAACAAAAACAAAATAGAAAATGGAGAAAATTTCAAAGTTAACTTGAGAAAAGAGGAAATGATAGTACATCAGAAGTGATCTAAACGTCACAGACTGCTCATATGGGAAATGATTGCGTCATGCTTACTTAATTGTTTAAATTATTATGTTTTTAATCTGCTTATTTACAAGTAATTTAAATTGTCAGTAGGATGTATGCGTCTTTGAATCACTAGTAGTGTGGAAACTAAATCTAAACTACAACTGTGATTTGAACCCATGTTTGCAAGTGTGTGCGTAAAAGAATAGAAAAGATCATTATCAGATATAGGATGTTAGATTTTGGCAATAATTTTCTCCTGATGTCAGTTTCGGGTTATGTCGTTAGCATAATTAATGCGGTTCATCTCACTGCCCATACTCACAAGTATGCAAGGAGAGATTGAATCAAGACATGTCTCTACATTAACTGTTGAGCATGTATTCACCCTTGAATCACTCCTGATTCATTGAAATCAAATCCAGATAAAAGTTGGATCTCCCTACCTTAAAACTCAAACACCATATATATTATCCTGAATCATCATGCCGATATTCAATGAAGAAAATCAAATGAAATCAAGACAATTGAATCACTCGATTCTGAATCTTATGATTCCTGATAATCCTTATGGATTCTGCTTGATTTTTCCTGTGCTAATAGATGTAACTTCATTCTGAAAAATTAGAAAATCATTGGGAAAATCTTATATGCCTTGAGATAATGCAATTTACATTATTGTAGCATATCAGTGGGGTACACGTTGTATATCTTATAATTAATACCTTAATACACAAGAACGTGATACAAAGATGCTTATAGTTTCAATTCTTATAATATTGTCAACTTGAATTACTTGTTTATGTGCTTATTATGTATGAATAAATAGTAATCCATGACATGATCCCATATTCTTTGATGTTTATATTGTATTCTTTGATGTTTATATTGTATCGTTTTTGCTAAAAGATAGTCTGATATGATCCTCTGCTCGTGTCTTTGATCAAAAATAGTTTGTGTGAATACTTGTATATTTTTATTAGAAAAGATAAAAAATTTTTAAGTTTATGCATAGTTCCATTATATTCAGAAAAGCCAAAAATATTTGTGTTTAACCTTCCTGAATTGTATTTGAATCCTCTTGATTGAATATTTTTTAACTTGTTCGCTATTTGACTTGAAAAAAAACTTCATAAATTTGAGTTGAAAGTTTGCGCACTTAAGGGTTTGTGCGTACTTGTAAGTGCGCATGAAGTAAGCCCTGCGTACTTAATAAGTACGCAAGAGTTAAGTCTTGCGTACTTGTAAGTACGTAAGAGTTAATTCTTGCGCACTTGTAAGTACGCACGAGTTAAATTGTGCGCACTTGTTAAGTGTGCACGACCTTTTAGTGTTGAGTATAAAAAGGGGACTTAGAAATTTTTAGAGTTTTTCATCACATTCAAACAGACATTTTCCCTCTGCAAACTTACTCAAAAATTCAAGTGTTCCAATCCGATTTTTCGTCCCACTACAAGTTTCATCACCTCATAACATCGACTTGGTGAGATTTTAGGCTTAATCCATCCACGAATTCGTGACATTGGACCTATTCATTGACTAAGAAAATCTAGGTTCAATCCGTGATTTTTAGGGCAAATTGTGGGTTGTTTGGGTAACCCCTTACCATTAAAACATGATTAGATAACATAATCGACCCTTAATCGTCCTTTTTAGTCTTTGATTTTGACCTTGTGCATGAAGTTGAACCGACAGTGGTTCGGTCGACCATTTTAGGTCAAAATTGGTCATGTATAATAGTATTTGGTGTTGTTGTTGGTCCCATAGGTTAGAATCATTGATTCCGACCTAGTGGTGACCCAATACACACCAATTTTTGAACATCTGTTGAATTTCAAATTCTGGAATTTTTCACCAAGTACGTTTCCTGCGTACTTAACAAGTACGCAAGAAGCACTTCATGCGTACTTGTTAAGTACGCAAGAGGAAACTCCTGCGTACTTGCTAAGTACGCAGGACCAACACTTGGCAAAAATTCCTAAGTCTGAAATTCAGTTTAAAGAGTAACTGCTGTACTGAGTCGTGTTTATTCATTTCCAATGATACATATTGTTCTGATTATGTTTTCTGTGTGTGTTTGCAGATCATGGCTCGGGCGTTTACTAACGAATTCAACCTGTTAGCTAACACTGAACAAGAGTGGAAGGGTGCAGCATTGCAGTACAGAGACATAGTTGATTTCTTGAACCGTTCATGAATCAGCTACGCCATTTCTGCTGACCCGATCGTGTCAAGACCCTACCTCGAGCAGTTTTGGGAGACTGCGGAGCACGACTGCACGGTAACCCCCAACGTTATAAGGGCTACCGTTGCTGGTCATGCTATTGCTTTCTCTGAAGATACTATAAGAAGGGTCTTTCAATTCAGAGATCTCGCGACCGACCCGACAGCCTATCCAGACTAGTTTGTGGACAGCTGTTGGAGACAAAGAATGAGCTATGTCGGTGCGAGGCACTATGCTTCATACAAGAAGATGTGGGTGTTAGACCAATGGAGATACTTCGCCCACGTCATGATCATGTGCATCTCATCAAGGAAAGCTGGGAAAGATGCCATGGGTCATGACCTTGCAGCAGCTATGGTCGGCCTTTCTCTCAATAAGGGCTACAACTTCTCCCGCTACATCTTTAAGGCCATCAATGACCAAATCAACACAGCGGAGAGGTTTCGGTTCTTGTTATACCCTCGGTTTGTGCAACTTCTGATTAATGAAGCGTTGCCAAACCTTCCTGCTATAGGGGAGAGACTGCAAGTAAAGAGGGTGGACAAAAGAGTATTCGCCCAATTCCTAAAGCCAGGCACTGTAGATCCTACCCCTGTGCATACAGAACTCTTTGGCCACCTCATCAATGAAGCATATGTGGCCCCAGGTGACTGGAGATGGTACAGTCACGACTCGGAGCTGGAATTGAGTGAACAATCCAACGAACAACAGGAACAACAAGGGGAGGAAATGGACAGTGATGATGGTTCGTCTGATGATGGAGACGACGAAGAAGGAAATGATGGTGCTGAGGGATCCGACTCGGAAACGACTGAGTCAGATTCTTCTGATTCTGATGATGCACCGTCGCAGGTACACCCACGGAGAACGGCTAAGGTAACCCTACCTGAGTCGTCCTCCAAAAGAAAGCGACAGTCCTCTAGCAGTGAATACGAGCCAGACTCTGACTCTGACGCTGCTATACAAAGACAAAGAAGGGAAAGCATTCACAAGAACAGGGGCGATAGGCAACAGCCCTCTATCCCCAGTGAGGTGGAGGCTCATCAGCCAGTACAAGTGTCAGCTGCTAGTCCTGATTCAGCCTCCACCCCACCTTCACAACAGCTTTACCGTAGGAGGAGGAGGCCACAAGTGCAAAGTGAAGTGGCCGTCACTACAATCACATAAGTGATTCCTGTGATAGTGACCCTCCCTACCACAACTACTCAGGTGGCAGTGACTACTCCAATTCTCACGGAGTCAGTCACTATCACCCCTACCATTACCCCTACAACCCTAGTCACATCTTCCATCCCAACCACCACCATTGAGCCTCTAAGTCAACCCTTCAATTATGGAGATTTCACGCAAGGGTTTGACTTCGATACCATATTCTCATCCCCCATTCACAATGCCGAGGCGTCCTCATCCAGACATCCTGATCCGAATGATGCTAGGATAGATGTTCTGGAAACCCATGTTGCTGGATTACTGGAGACTACTCAAAAATCGAAGGAGGAGTCTGATGCTCAACAAGCCAGATCAATTCTTTGGTAGACGAAGTTAGAATCCTTCGTAGCCAGAGAATAGGGACTGAGGAACGACTGAAGAACGTCATGGCCCAGAATGAGCTCCTAATCAAGACAAATGAAATGCATCTGGGTCATGGGTCGTCCTTGGAGCAGAGGTTTGACACTCAAAGGAAGGAGCATGAGCTGATGGTCAAACTAATTGCTGATCTGACCAAGAAGCTTGATTCTCAGGGGGGAAGGAGAAAGAGAAAGAGAAAGAGAAGGAAAAGAGGACTACTGGTGATGAGGCGTGTCATCCGGTCGACTTGACTAAGGATGACGACAAGGATAAGGATCCCGAAGCCGGTCCTAGTGGAGGTGAGCATCAAGCTTTAGCAATCGTGCCCATCTCTGCTGTTCCAATGGCTCAGGGGGAGTCTACTCATCAAGAGGGTGGTGATACCTCTGGTGCTGGTGGTGGTGATAAAGGAAAGTCAGTGGCTGAAGTGCTTAAGGACTTATCTGATGATGAGATCCTATATCTAGAGCCTGACTATTCCAACGAAGCACAGATCGATGCTCTCTTCAATCTAGAAGAAAGAGAGATCGACTCTGGTGACAATTGGGATGATGATGACGAGGACGTTGTAATCAAAATTCCCAAGGGTGACGGGGAAGGAGAGTACGAGCTAGAAGATGGAGAGAACTTTGAATTTCCATCCTTCGACGCTCCGCTCGACACAGGTTCAGTCGAGCAGGCTAGTAATGTAGAAGCCTCGACTTAAGCCTCCCCAGTTGACCCTGCACCTGTGGACCCAGAGGCACCGAAAGAAACAGACATGCCTTCTACTTCATCAAAGGGTCCAGCTCATGTGTGGCAAAAGACGTCTATAATAGACAAACACGGAGCGACAGGGATGATCTTGGCTGTAAGGTTCGAGGAGGATAAGCATCTGTTCGCTATCAAAAGATCTGGCGGGGTTCAATACTTGAAACCCACCAGTGAAGCGTTCGGCTCCTTGCCCAAATACGACCTTGTGAAACTAGCAAACCGAGAGCTGCTGGGTCATTCCAATCACGCAGTGGCGATGGGTTTGTGGGTGGTTCTGCAGCGAGAAGCAAGATCAAGGAAATTCGAGATGCTCAAGCCTCAAGTGCCCAAGAGAGTCAAGGATAAGCACGCTAGACATCCTGTGACTAAGAAGCACTTAAAGAAATTGGTATATAAGCCAGTGCGATGTGAAACTAAGATTCCCCTGAGCAAGTTATCTCAGGATATTCTTGGTGACATGTGGTACTGGTACGTAGATCCAAAGACGGGCGAGGCTGTGATCATGGGTAAAGGACGTTCAGAGAGTGGGAACATAGTGCCAAAGGAACTGATCAGAATTTTTGATGAAGTCTGCTTCATCAACTTTTATGTGAAAGATCTGGAGGTACTAGCAGAACGGTATTGCGTCTACACGGATGAGTGGACAAAGCTCCTTGCTTCTAAATATGACAAGGTGATTAAGTTCTGCCTTGATTACAAGAAGAAGATGGAAGCTAAAGATCAAGCGTTGTGAAGACTGAAGATGTTAAGACCGAAGACTGAAGATTATCCAGAGCTGTTGTCAAGGGGAAGTTTGTTGAAGCACTTTCCTGAGACAAACACTCTGGATAGATAGAGTCTTAGTCTTAGGTTGTCTTGTCTTGTTTGTAATTGTCTTTGTATGTAAGAGTCTTTATGTATTAGTTTATCGAGTTGTATTTACTTTTACATATTGAATGTTGCAAAATTCTCTAAGTGTTAGCAAGTACGCAAGAACAACTCTGCGTACTTGCTAAGTACGCAAGAGCATTTTGCCCTGCGCACTTGCTAAGTGCGCAGGCATCAGGTCTTGTATAAATAGGATATGTTGACAGAAGTTAAGTACGCAGACATAGACGCAGGCATTATTGCAAATACGCAGATTGTAATCTCAGTGCTTATCTCTGTAACCTTCAAGTGTTTATAATACAAAGAACGTTTAAAGTATTTTCTCTTGTCGGTTTACTTTGTTTAGTTTGACTCTCCGCCTAGTAACGGGTATTCCGCATCCGGTCCGACTAGTAGACCCACTTGCATGTGACGATCCGCCACACCCGAGGGACCTACAATAGTAGGGTATTCGAAGCAAGGCATGAATGAAATGAACTAATCTAATTATCTCTCTAAATTTCTTCAAGGTTCCTTCTATTTTCTTAGGCCACCATTGGAACCATATCATCCCATCCCAAAACCCTAAATCGGATTTTGATATCAAAAGCAAAAGATGAGTGATAATCAGAGGGATTCGCACCTAGAATGCTATACGAAGCTAAACAAAATCTTTGGTTGGGTTTCTTGAACCGATCGTAAAGGGGGAAAGAAACGAGTTTGCACCAATGGAGTTTTTGGTGGTGATTTTGATCTTTAAATTGCAATTGGTATTTATAGAGTGTTTAGAACGCGCTTACAACTTGATTGGAACAAGATTTCAGAGATTACAGCTAGGAATCGGTTGGGTATGAGCCAATTTAGGGGCACGGTTCTTGTTTCCAATTCAGTTTCAATTTTATCGAATTAGGCGGTGATTATCCAATAACATGACTAATTTCTTATCTCTAACTGATCGTGATCGATTTTTTTATTCATATTGAAACTTACAAAGTTGTTCTTTTGGCAAATTCTAGGACCTGAATGAGTCTTTGTAATACCCGTTCAATTGACATAGACCCACGTTCTCTAGTAAAATGAAAATGAGGATGAGACATCAGGAATAGTCGGTATAGCTCAGTTGGTAGAGCAGAGGACTGAAAATCCCCGTGTCACTAGTTCAAATCTGGTTCTTGCACATGATTCATTTGTATGAGTCTCTATTCTACCAATTAATTGATATGAATACATATTCATTAAGTATTTTCTAAATTTGAGAATCTCAATGAATCCCTAGTTTTATTATATTTTTTTATTCTATATATAATAAAAATACAAACAATAATATAAACGAGACTTCAATTACTCTGTTTAATCTAGAATAGAACCTTGAATCTATTGAAACAAACCATTTTAAAAGGATTTGAATTGCGAATTATGGGGATTTGAAGAGGAAGACACAAGTTTGACTTTTTGGGAGTCAAAATTTAGTTCTTGAGTCTAATATATGAGGAAGAAGGTTCAAAGGGGGTTCAAGGGTATTTGTAAAGGTAAGTGTAATGACAGGGGGTTCAAACCCTTTTACTTTTCAAATTAAAAATTCTTATTTAAAATATATCATTTAACTTCTTTCAAAATAAATAGAATTTTAAAAACCTTAAATCAATAACTTCTAATCTATATCTATACTATATAATAAATAAAGGTTTTTAGTGTCACTTGTCACCTCCATATTCATTCTCATCATTTTTTTTCGCCTCTCTCTTATTTAATGCACTTCTATTTTAAATAATAATATATATTTAAAGAAAATATTAATTACACTAAAAACATTTATTTTAAATTATCTTTTCTTATAAGAAACTTTAAAATTTAATTATGTAACTTTTATTTCAATCAAATAGTAATTGAAAGTCAAATTACATTAAATAGTAATTAACGTGTTTTCAAAACTCAATTATATATTAATTTTTACATATTTTGAGTTTGTTTCTATCCGTAGTATATGTAATATATTTTTGCATATGTAAAATATATACATAAAGATTTAAAAATTTTAAATATTGATATTGTTCACCCCGTGTGTAGACACGTGATCTAAACTAGTCTATACTAATAAATAAAGGTTTAAGTTGGACACTTGTCACTTACTCATGCTTTCTCACATTAGTTTTTCCGTCTCTCTCTCCTAATAAATACACATGTATCTTATTAATTAATAATGGTATTATAAATATATTATTAAAGAAAAATACTAATTATATTAAATAAGAATATATATGATAGGAAATCAAAATATAACTAATCGAAGGAAAATACTAATTTGTTATATACACACATTTTCACTTGATATATCTCGAGACGATCATAATAGTCTGAAAAATTAGACGATCAAAATCGTCTGACAAGTTAAGACGTATTTACAAATATATAAGTTATATCGTTTTCAATATACAACCTGTGTAATACACGGGACTCTAACCTAGTTATATAATAAATAAAGGTTTTTTCTATGCCACGTGTTGTCTCCATATTCTTTCTCAACATTTTTTTCTCGCATCTCTCTCTTATTAAATACACATATATCTTTTAATAATAATATCTATAAAGAAAAAATACTAATTATACTGATAAAACACAATTGTTTTAAATTATCACTTATTATAAGAAACTTTGAAATCTAATTATGTAACTTTTATTTTTAATCAAATAGTAAATGAAAGTCAAATTAAATTAAATAATAATTAACGTATTTTCGAAACTCAATTATATATTATTTTTTTACATATTTTGAATTTTGGTTTCTATCCTTAGTATATGTAATAAATTTTTACACATGTAAAATATATACATAAAAATTTATGAATTTTTTGTATTAATATTTTTCACCCCGTGTGTAGACACGGGTTTTAAGGTAGTTTCTTATAAATATGAAGAATCAAATTAATTAGTTCAATTAGATTTGCTTAATAACATTAAATTAAATAACTCAAAAATTCGCCCCTAAAAATAAATTTTCAAATTGAATATGAAAACGATGAAAATAAAAAAAAAAACCTTAAAATTAAGGTTTCATCAACCTGGGAGCAGTAATTTAGATTGATATAAGATGCAACTGATAGAAAGTAGACATGCATTAATCAATAGCTATAGCTTCTACACTCCCACCAGCAGCCTCCTCTATAATGTTCTTGTTCTCATAAATTGCTGCCATTCGCATTTCCTCAACCATACTTTTTTGATCGTCCTCAATGGTGTTCTGTAACTCGTCGACCTGCATAAGATATATTATTAAAACATTGAGTTTTTACCTACACTTCATGTTAAACAACCAAAATCTTCGATTTAGACATCAAGAAGCTAGTAGTTAGGCCCGACAGTCGACATCATATAAGAGTGCTAAATGGGTTGTGTTCGCTGGCTCAGACAAAAACCTGAAAATCGTGTCAAACACGACACGCATATTCGTGATAAATTTACAATAATATAAAAACGGTCATAAAACAATTACGTTTAAGTTATTAAAACGTTTATGCTCATTTCTCTTCGTTCTTTTACCCAATCAGATTATGAAATAAACAATTTTTTTTAATTTATAAAAATAAACGGGTCAAGCCGCGGCCCAGCCAGGTCAACCCCGAACCTACTTATTTAGCTAAGCGTGTTCTCAGGTTCGATCCAAAACTGACAAGTGCCTGTTTTTGTGTTAGGTTTGTATCGTGTTTCATGTCAAGTCAGAAAACCACACGCCTACTGTCAGAGTTCAAGTTTTAACTAGAGTTCATGTTGCAGCATAAAGAGTAAGAATGACTCATTATTAGCAAGGCATAATCTTCTCAATTAAATCCCACGAAATCAGCCTAGAAATTCTTATTCCTAAATTGTTGTAATGTCATTACTGTATTGTTATTATTTTCTATATTTAGATTAGGAAAGTATTGATGTTTAGCAATATATATTCAAATCAATGAGAAGAAGGAAATCATTGAAAACCATAATATTTTTTATGGTATCAGAGCCTCTCTCTGACCACCATTATCTTCTCCTTCTCACCGAAAATTTTCTGTTCCTTCTTCTCATCATAAATCCTTCAATGGAAAACAAAAATCACACTGCCTTGATGGTCACCAACATTCGAAACTTTGTCCCCTTCACACTCGAAATGGACAACGGTCAATATAATTCCTGGGCCGAGCTTTTTAAAATCCATTGCAAAGCCTTCTTAGTGTTCGACCACATTGACCCCACAGTTATCCCTCCCTCTGTTAATGTACCGCCATCATCTTCTTCATCCGATAAGGCAGCCGAAATCATTCCCAAAACCGTAACCCAGGAAGAGGTTGCTCTTTGGCATCGATCGGATGCTATTGTGATCCAATGGATCTATAGTACCATTTCAAATGACCTTCTTCACACTATCATCAAAACCAATGCCACCGCTTTAGAAGCATGGACATCGTTGGAAGATATTTTTCAGGATAACAAGAATGAACGGGCCCTCTATTTAGAACACAAACTTGTTACTACGAGGCTGGAAAACTACCCGAATATGTCGGCTTACTGTCAAGCTATCAAAATGTTGTCTGATCAACTTTCTAATGTGGGAGCTCCGGTCACAAATCAACGCCTCGTTCTACAATTAATCGGTGGCCTCACAACTGCATATGACGGCATTGCTATGATTATTCAACAAATAAAACCATTACCCGGTTTTTACGAAGCCCGCTCCCGTCTATGTATGGAAGAATCCAGAAAGGCAAACCAGGCCAATCATGAAGCCGCAACATCTAACATGGCCTTAAACGTTCAACATCATCGAACTAATGGTGACACCCGAACCAACCTCCAACGTGGTCGTAGTGGTCGCAGTTACCGAGGACGTGGTGGCCGTCATGGTGGACGAGGACGAAGCAGCAACACTTCTTACGGTCGTGGGTATTCCTCAAATACAACCCAACCATGGACACCTAATTATACTTCACCCTTAAATTCACAGTGGCCTACCCAACCATACCCACCCTGCCCGTACCCAACCAACCCTCACCCACCCTCCAACCAACGACAAACCCACCATCATTCTCATGTTCAAGGTATTCTCGGTCCCCGTCCTCAACAACATCAAGCATACGCCACATCCGAACTCTCTTATGCACCCACCGACATTGAACAAGCCCTTCATGCAATGTCTCTCCATCCACCTAAGCAACAACACATTTTTGACACCGGTGCCACTACTCACATGACCAACAACTCAGGTAACCTTTCATCTTATTTCAATAATGGCAATTTTAACAAGGTAATCGTCGGGGATGGTTCGAAATTACCAATCCTTGGTATGGGGCATCAAACTTTAACTACACCCTACCCACCTCTAAAACTAAATCACGTCCTACATGTTCCTAATCTTATAACCAATTTAATCTCCGTTCGCCGATTAACTCGGGATAATAATGTAACGGTTGAATTTGATCCTTATGGTTTTGTTGTGAAGGACTACCGGACGCGGACACCTATCCTCCGATGTGATAGCACCGGATACTTGTACCCGCTTACTTTCAACTCTCTTCAGCAAATAAAGAATCCACTTGCCTTGACGACCATCTCTCAAGACATTTGGCATCAACGCCTCGGGCACCCCGGGACGTCCATTTTTAAATCTTTACGTTCTCAATTACCTTGTATCTCGAATAAACCCTTATCTAATGTTTGTCAACACATTAGATTGCCTTTTAATGAATCTTGCAATTTTACTTATTTGCCATTCGACATCATACATACGGATTTGTGGACTTCTCCAATCCCCTCTTCAAGTGGACACAAATATTATTTGTTATTCCTAGATGACAAAACCAACTTTCTTTGGACCTTTCCAATAGGCCAAAAATCACAAGTATTTGATATCTTTCGACACTTCTACATTTTCATCAAAACTCAATTCAACCACTCAATAAAATCCATACAATGCGATAATGGGAAAGAATATGACAATAACAATTTTCATCATTTTTGCAAAAACAATGACATTACTTTTCGTTTCTCTTGTCCCCACACTTCCTCGCAAAATGGAAAAGCGGAAAGAAAAATTCGATCCGTTAATAATATTATGCATACTCTCCTAGCCCACTCTTCTACTCCTAACAACTTTTGGCATCACGCCTTACAACATGCGACCTATCTTCACAATATCACTCCTTCTAAACTTCTACAAAATAAAACACCCACCTCTATTTTATTCAATCGAACACCCACCTACTCACACATAAAAGTCTTTGGATGCCTATGTTTTCCTCTATTTCCATCAACAACAATTCACAAATTACAACACCGTTCCGCTCCTTGCGTCTTTTTAGGATATCCAACTAATCATCGTGGATACAAATGTTATAATCCTTCTACCCGTCAAATTTCTATATCTCGTCATGTTATTTTTGACGAAACCTCCTTTCCTTTTTCTACAACCCATACACCAACTCCACAAACATATCATTTTCTATCATCGGATCCACACCCCTTAATGCACATTTCCCAATCGGCCAAATCTACTTCAACTTGATTTGAATATATATTGCTAAACATCAATACTTTCCTAATCTAAATATAGAAAATAATAACAATACAGTAATGACATTACAACAATTTAGGAATAAGAATTTCTAGGCTGATTTCGTGGGATTTAATTGAGAAGATTATGCCTTGCTAATACTCATGATGATCAATATTAGATTCTACAACAGGTTAGGGCAGGAGAACTAAATTATATGATTTTAAATCGGTAATCCAGATGTCCGTTAAGCTAATTTGATATCAGTGAAGTATCTTGATGAGCATAGACAGCCATGACCGTATTTAAAATCAGATACAACATGGAACATATGGATAACCCTTAAGATAAGTATTAAAATTCACCCCTTTGATGACGTGTGGAATCCCTGAGTAAACCTAACAAAAATCTCATATACAAATATTCGTGTTGATGAAAAGGTTAGATATTGCACAAAAGAAAAGTTATGTAAAATTGTAAACAAGCAAGCATAACTGAAAGTTGATTAATAACACTGTACTAAAAACTCTTTTATCCTATATTAAAAATAAACTCCCATAGGTCAGCAAAAAATCCAATCAGTTTAAAGGTTTTCTATTCTATAGATGCCAAAATGTATAAGGGTGTGCTTGGTTCATAGAATTAGGAATACAGGAATAGAAATTAAATGATATATTATGCTTGTTTTAAGGGGATGGGCTCTTCAAACCTATTGTGAGGGGTGGGTTTTCTCTCTCTTCTTTTTCTTTCAACCCTATATCCATATTCAAACTAACACCACCCAAATGTTACCTGATATTGAAGCTACTTGAGGATTGGGTGACCAACATTGTGAACACAGACTTCATGGATCCACATGGGGAGACCATATAGTATTATAGTCATGGCTCCTTTTTGGAACCAATATTCAAGTGGTTTAGGAGTCTTTAACATGTGCTTCTAGCTATTTTGAAGTTAAACATTAACAAGAAGGAAGTCATTATTCCCATAAGGGATGACTAGAATTTGTTCTACCTTCTCCATTCAAAAAAGAAGAACGAGATTAAAATAGGCATTTGTCCCTTTTGGATATGCAAAAGCGAATAGCGGACATAACTTTTCATAACTAATCAGCAACTGCAATTGTGCAATAGGACCATTTATCTAAAAGAGAGTGATAGGGTTAAACCAGAATTGGAGAAGAAAAGCTAAGAATTAGGAGAAGATAATAACTCAAACAATCTGATGATTTCATTCATGATTCGATACCAAATATATAATCAAACAAAATACTAAAGACACCCCCAACTAACAATAATAGTCACTAACCCCCTTAACCTAATTGACTAAATAATAATAAAAATAAAATGTAACAATACTCCCCACTTAAAAACATTATTGACCTCAAGAATCACAAATTAACAGAAAAAAATTGCAACATCCATGGACACTTTGGGTTGACCCGTTCCACGGAGGACGCCATTCAGTTCGTCCAATGGAATTCGGGGTTGTGTCAATGAGACGCCACAATGGATGCCATTCACGTCTATCGGTTGCATCGCCTATCGGTGTCGATTCTTTCCTTGCGGACAACGGTTTCGTCATCTGCTTCAATAGGCTCAGAACCACTGATGGTGCGGTTTGTGGAAATGGTACGGGTGTAATTGTTAGTGGTCGTTTTGGGTGCCGGTTTGGGGAGGTTGAAGGGGTTGCTCGCGTAGATTTTTGGGCAGTTTCTGGTGCAACTTTGATGGATGTTACGGGTTGTGGGACTATTTTAGGTGTAGGCGGAGCAGGTTGGGGATCAGTTTTCTTGGCTAGATTTGGTGTAGACGACACAGGTAGTGTGGATGACGCGGCTGAAGCTTGTTTCTGCTTCGATCCGGTTGGATCCAATCCTAATACCACCATTATCTGTTCCTGTTGTTTCATCGCTTGCTCCTGTTGTTTCATGATGACGGCTAGGGTTGCCCGGAGGTCAGAAATCGCCTTGTCATGATCTTTGAGAGCATTGTCTTCATCTTGATTACGGATGTTCGTCATGGTAGCGGTAGCGAATCCGATTAGGATCGCCTGGAGAAAGCTCTGATACCCTTGATAGGGTTAAACCAGAATTGGAGAAGAAAAACTAAGAATTAGGAGAAGATAATAACTCAAACAATCTGATGATTTCATTCATGATTCGATACCAAATATATAATCAAACAAAATACTAAAGACACCCCCCAACTAACAATAATAACCACTAACCCCCTTAACCTAATTGACTAAATAATAATAAAAATAAAACGTAATAGAGAGGGGAAACAACTATGCCACTAAGAATGCAGCTACACACCAAATTCACATAATACAGACAAACAGATAGTGCCAAGCTTCACCATTTTATTCAAAGTATTATTTGTCCAGAACTTGGCCTAAATCAGGCCGGAAAACGCGCTTGATTGCCTGAAGTTGCGCCTATCTTCTGCGCCTAGGAGCATGGCTGGTGCGCTTTTAACAACATAGAGTTAAACTCTCCAGACCTATTTAACATATTAAAAGTCATCTCATTTACCATACTCGTTTTAGTTTAGTGATAGTCTGCCTAATTATACATAAAATTGTATTCGGTTAATGTCGGATGGATACAAATTTTACGTAGAATTTGCAGAATGCATTTGTCCAACTTGCTATCGTACTAGAAATTGATTGGCAATGGGATTTTCTACCATTTACATGTTGGATTTTATGGACCGACCCGATGGATAACGCGGCTGACCGAGCTATGACCCGTAAGAGTTACACCTAGGGCAACGAACATTAAATCCACTTAACCTGCTTAACTGGTAATTACGAACTGTTAGCGAGACGATATATTTTATATATTTGTTAGACGGGAATTATTATTTATACTAGTTTATAAATAATAATTATATATATTGTTTTAATCTTTAATTAAAACAATTAAATGGGTACAGGCTTTTTATCTCGTATTGGACTTTGGGTCCGAAAACAATTATTAGGGTTTATATTTATTATATAGTTATAATCTAATTATTTGTTTTTGAGATAGAGAATCATTCCAGCAGCAAAGCAAACAGGAAGAAAATATTTTATTTTTTCTTTGGCTCTTTTGATCAACACCAATCAAGAAGCAAAAAGACTTCTTTGGTTTTCCAAGCTGTTGTCGAAACAAAGGCATAAGCCTTTGCCAATTTTACGGAAGCCTCAAGCAACCGGCGCCGTCCCGTTCCCACGTTTTTGGTTTGTGATCTAGCATCGGTTCATTGTATCTAGGTGTCTCAACCGGTTAATTATTAACCACTAAGGTATAATTAATCTCATCAGTAGATTAATTATTTTTTTTGTATTTGTGTGTTCATAACCAGATCCTGTTCGGTTTGTCAGTGCTGTTAATAGGTTATGATTTTATTTTCCGCTGCATATTTATTAATTAACTGAATTAATTAATTTCTCTGTCAAAACCCGTTTTTTACAAAACTCAAACTGATCACCACTGCTCCCAACAGTGGTATCAGAGCCTGGGTTATAACACGCAAATCGGAACCGGTTTGGTTTCACCGGTTAGATTAATCACAAACTTTAACTATCTTGAAGTTTCTGATCTGATCTGTTTTTTTGGGGCATTTTTTATTTATCAATTTGGTCGATTTTTAATTTTTTATTTGACCAAATTTATTGCCCATGTGATTGTGTTGAATATGTAAATCTGTCCCGACCCATGTGATTGAGTTGTTTGTGTTTATTATTCAGTTTTTGTTTTTATGATTTTGGCCCACTTTTGATGGCTCAAAGTTGTAATATAATAGGTTTTTTTTATTTTATGTAATGTAATAAAAACCCGAAGACAAATCTGAAGACGCAACAAGAATCATGGATTCAGTGGGAGGCATCTGAGACGACTAGATGCACGAAAGTCCATCCTTATGGTTGTTTTAATTTTGTGGACCCCGTAACCCGTTTGGTCTTGCTAACTGGCTCTAGCAAGATCAAACGAACTTGGCCCTAAAAGATTTACATATTTATTTGCTTTATGGTTGCTTTTAATTTTTTATAACTTAAATTTATTATAAACCAACCAAACACCAAACGTTTTAAAAGGAGTTTTAAAATGTCACAATCTGTCCCACAAGTTCTAATTTTACAACTTGTAGAATTTTATAAAAATAACATCTGACTTATTTTTATAAAATAAATAACCGCTAAAGTTTTACAATTTAAACTAAATTTAATTTCAAAACTTATAACTTAATAGTTTTCAACTATTAACTTTAACTGGTTATTCAAGTCGCGACAAACTTAGTTTTAATAGGTTATTTAAAATTAAGTGTCCTGAGAGATGAAAGGGTTCATCAAATTTGTCATGACTTTAAATAGTAAAACTGACTCTTACAACACACGTATGATTTAATCATTCGTTGTGTTTGACCCTATTCGGTAACACTAAAATTGGAACCCATATTTAAAACCAATGGTCTATGCCATCCTATTATAAGGAACACTTGGAGCATAAAACGAAACATCGGTGTTTGGAGCCACAGCACCGCACTGGATGCGTAGTTTATCCTTCCAAGGCGCAAGGGTTTCGTTAACACATCCCGCAAGTACATGTTTTAGGACGACTATTACTTTTCTCTCTTGTTACATGCCCCAGCTGTCAAGAGATTAAAAGTGGGCATAGATGAGGCTAAACATATCAATGCATAGACATATCTTGTCTTAGCGGCCTCATACACGAGAGTTGTGCATCTTTCCACAATTGACACTAATTGTCAGTCTAGTTACCCACTTACTAATGTTGTATGCCACAGCTACCATTAGTGACTGATTTAGCAAGATTCTCACTCCTTATTCTAATTTCTGTAATTGGGTCATAAATTAATAAGGATTTTTCATTTTCTTTATATTAATTTATTTTTGCTTATCTTGACAGATG
Organism: Smallanthus sonchifolius; assembly: GCA_023525975.1. Taxonomy (NCBI): domain Eukaryota; kingdom Viridiplantae; phylum Streptophyta; class Magnoliopsida; order Asterales; family Asteraceae; genus Smallanthus; species Smallanthus sonchifolius. Next base: position 37,025,446 of record CM042045.1, read on the forward strand.
TCTACTGAAAATAATAATACTAATAACTTCTTCGCTCTCAAGGCTATCCTTGAGAATGAAAAGCTGGAAAACACCAACTTTCTCTCGTGGCAGTGCAATCTGAGAATAGTTCTCAAGATGGCAAGAAGCTCTATGTTCTCGATGCACCAGTCCCTGAGGCACCCGATGGTAACACGGCTGCCACTCGTAAGGCCTGGGAAAAACAAAGAGATGATGTCACTGAGGTGGCCTGCCTTATGCTAGCCTGCATGTCCCGTGAGCTCCAAAAGAGCATGAAGGACCTGAATGCCTTTGACATGATTGAGCAACTTAAGGGCATGTTCCTGAAACAAGCCCGACAAGAACGCTATGAAACCATGTCTCAGCTCATTCGTTGCACGATGCAAGAGGGCACGCCTGTTAGTGCTCATGTACTTAAGATGAAAGGGTACATCGACCAGATGAACAAACTAGAATATCCCATAAAGGAGGACATGGCTACTGATTTCATCTTAAACTCTCTCCCAAGCTCCTATGCTCAATTCGTAATGAATGAATGGCTTGGAGAAGACAGTGGCCGAGCTACATGGTATGCTCAAAACGGCCGAGATGAATATCCAAGGAAAGAAAAATCAAGTTCTGATGGTCAGATCTGCTGGTGTTAAAAAACCTAACCCCAAGAAAAGAGGTTATAATAGCAAAGGCAAGAAGAAGGTTAATGTTGCTGCCAAGCCTGCCACCAACAATAACAAGAAAGCTTCAAAAGCACCCCCTCCCGAGGAGCGCCAATGCTTTGAATGCAACAAAATGGGGCACTGGAAACGTAACTGTCCTGAATATCTAGCCAAGCTGAAGCTGCAGAGGGCCAGTGGTGAGGGCACCTCTTCAGGTTTTCTCATTTATGTTATTGAAATTTTTACTTTTTCTAGCAACACATGGGTATTTGATACTGGATGTGGATACCACATCATTAATGTCTTGCAGGAGCCTAAAAGTTGGAGGAAGCTGAAACAAGGCGACATGGAGCTCATCGTTGGTAATGGGAAAAGAGTACCAGTTCTTGCAACTGAAACATATCATCTCTCATGTCCTTTTGGCCTTGTGGTTGTTTTGAACAATTGTTTGTTTGCACCTGGTTTAACCAGAAACATTATTTCAGTTTCTTTATTGTTTGAACAAGGATTTAAGTACGTTTTTAATGGTATTGTTATTTCTGCCTACTTAAATGATATCTTTTATTTTGAGGCTAAACCTCAAAACGGTATTTATGAGATTGACGTTCAAACTGACAATAACATATATAATCTTTCTAAATGTATCAAATCTGGCACTAATGATACTTTTCTATGGCATTGTCGACTTGGCCACATAAGCAAGGAGCGCATTAAAAGACTCCAATCCGAGGGAATTCTTGAACCTACCGGACAGGACTCATTTGATAATTGCGAGTCTTGTTTAGCTGGAAAACTCACAAAGGACCCCTTCACTCATGTTGGTGAACGAGCCAAGGATCGGCTAGGCCTTAACACACTGATGTGTGTGGCCCTTTCAGAACCATGTCTAGAAATCATGAAAGATACTTCGTTTCATTTATTGATGATTATAGTCGATATGTTTATGTCTATCTTATGAAACATAAGCATGAAACATTTGATAAGTTCAAAGAGTTTCAAAACGAAGTAGAGAAACAACTCGATAAATCTATCAAGACACTTCGATCAGATCGAGGTGGCGAGTATCTCAGCTTAGAATTTCTTAATCATCTAACGGAGCACAAAATTATTTCTCTGCTCACTCCTCCTGGCACACCCCAACTTAATGGCGTGAGCGAGAGGAGAATCGAACCCTACTTAATATGGTTCGGTCGATGATGTGTAGAACTAACTTGCCTCACTCCTTCTAGAGTTATGCTCTTATGACCGCCGCCCGCCTTGTAAACCTAGCACCGACTAAGAAGGTGGACAAAACCCCATATGAGATATGGCACGGGTCTAAACCCAATTTGTCTTACCTTAGAGTATGGGGATGTTATGCGTATGTCACCAGCGATTCTGATGACAAGCTCGATCCTAGAGGCGAAAAAGTTGTTTTCGTCGGTTACTACAACAAAAGCGGATATTATTTCTATCATCCTGATGCAAACATTGTTTCCATCAAAAGGAAAGGACGCTTTCTCGAGGAAGATCTTCTAAATCAAGGAACCGGAAATAATATTATGGATCTTGAAGAAATTCGATAAACACAAACAACCGCTGAGGAAGTCGGAGCGTCTGATCAACAAGAAGTTGTTGCTGATGAAGCAGACATAAACACAAGCGTTCGCAGAAGTACAGGTCTCGTAAAGAACCTAATAGATACCTATGGCATCTTGAAGCTTCTTAAGTCCTGTTAGTAGCTAAGTCAAATGACGAACATACAAACTACAAATCTGCTATCTCAGATCCTGAATCCGAGAAATGGCTTGAAGCCATGAACGTCGATATGCAATCTATGCGTGATAATCAGGTCTGGGACTTGATTGAACTACCCCCGGTTCTCGGGCAATAGGGAGCAAATGGATTTTCAAAAGAACCGACATGCATGGTAATGTACAAACCTATAAAGCACGGCTAGTTGCAAAGGGTTTCACTCAAACTCAAGGTATTGACTATGATGAAACTTTCTCACCCGTTGCTATGATCAAATCGATCAGGATACTGCTTGCCATAGCCGCGTACCATTATTACGAGATATGGCAAATGGATGTCAAAACCGCTTTTCTTAATGGACATCTCTCTAAAGATGTCTATATGGTTCAGCCTGACGGTTTTGTTGACCCAAGTATCCTAGTAGGGTCTGCAAACTGAATAAGTCCATTTATGGACTTAAACAGGCATCTCGAAGCTGGAATCTTCATTTTGATCAGAAAATCAAAGAATTTGGTTTTGTCAAGAATGAAGACGAGCCTTGTGTTTACAGAAAGGCTAGTGGGAGCACTATATCATTTCTCATCTTGTATGTGGATGATATACTGATCATTGGAAACAACATCCCTGTGCTTGACAAAGTCAAACAATGGTTATGATCTTGTTTTGCAATGAAGGTTCTTGGAGAAGCTGCTTACATTCTAGGAATCAAGATCTACAGAGATAGATCTAAGCGGCTTCTAGGGCTAAGTCAGAGTACTTACATAGACAAAATGATGACACGCTTTAGGATGGAAAACTCCAAGAAAGGAGGTGTTCCGATGACTAAAGGCACTGTGTTGAACAAATCACAATCTCCTTCCATGGATACTGAAATTAAGGAAATGGAAGCAATTCCATATGCCTCAGCGATTGGTTCTATCATGTACGCTATGTTGTGCACTAGACCTGACGTCTCGTATGCTTTAAGCATGACCATCCGTTTCCAGCAAAGTCCTGGCATTGCCCATTGGATTGCAGTCAAGAACATCCCGAGGTACTTAAGAAGGACCAAAGACATATTCTTAATATTTGGAGGAGTGAAAGAGGAGCTCACTGTACGGTGTTACACTGATGCTAGCTTTCAAACTGACCGAGATGACTCTCGCTCACAGTCGGGTTTCTTATTCAGTCTCAATGGAGGAGTTGTCTCATGGAAAAGCTCCAAGCAGAGTGTAGTGGCGGATTCAACCACCGAATATGAGTATATAGCCGCATCAGATGCTTCTAAGGAAGCTTCTTGGATGAAGAAATTCATTACTGACCTTGATGTGGTTCCGAGTATTCGCCAACCAATCAAGATACTTTGTGATAACACAGGTGCTATAGCTCAAGCCAAAGAGCCCAGATCTCATCACAAAGCCAAGCACATTCAAAGGAAGTTCCACTATATACGGGAAATTATGGAACGTGGAGACGTCGTGATAAGCAAAGTAGACACAGATCAAAACCTAGCGGACCCGTTTACTAAGCCCATGACTCAGGACAAGCATGATCTTCACAGAGATGCTATTGGTCTTAGATTTGCTAGTGATATGTTTTGATTTAGTATTTTGAATGTGCGAACATTTAAACAATTGTACTTTTGAATTCTTTTGGTTTACTGATTTAAATGCAATTCTGAATTCTTATAAATGTGTTCGATTTTAATACGTTTAATCCATGAATCTTGTATTCTTAATTATCCGTAGTCGGTCAGACTCGTGGGAACGTCTCTGAATTAAGACTATTCTGAACTTCGGCTTAAGGAGTTGACTTCGAACTTCACAGGCCTCATTTTAAATGACGTTGGATGTAACCCACATCAAATCATCTTCATGGATCTTTGTCATAAGATGTTTTGCTATTGGTATACTCATTAGTATCCTCTGACCTGAGATACGTACTAGAACTGCCGTTTACCAAGAACCATTCTTTAATCACTGTCAAACGTTGTCGCGTAACTGCCAGTCATAAAGACTTTGATTAGGAATAGTTCTGAAGTTCAGTGGGAGTTGTATGTAGTCAATAAGGGATTCTGTACTCTTACATTATATGTAACAGATAGGCATCGTGGCGCCCTCGTTGATTCAAACTGGTGAAGTGTAAGGCCTTACCCAAACTTACTGTGTGTTTGATTGGACCACTTTGATTCTTGATCGAGAACAATAATAATTGAACGCCATATGAGAATGAACTAAATCCATGTCTCATTGATTCAATTGATGTTTTATACGGAAAGGATGAATGACAACTATTGCCATAAGTCTATTGTCTTGCTTTAGTTAGCTGTTACTAACACCGAGATATTTGGTTAATGACTTTAAAGCGTCATACCTTGTTGGGACAGCCATGTGCAGCAAGAGCGCCACTGACTGTTTGCGTTGATTTATCGTGGATCGTCCAAGTGGGAGATTGTTGGATTTTATGGACCGACCCGATGGATAACGCGGCTGACCGAGCTATGACCCATAAGAGTTACACCTAGGGCAACGAACATTAAATCCACTTAACCTGCTTAACTAGTAATTACGAACTGTTAGCGAGACGATATATTTTATATATTTGTTAGACGGGAATTATTATTTATACTAGTTTATAAATAATAATTATATATATTGTTTTAATCTTTAATTAAAACAATTAAATGGGTACATGCTTTTTATCTCGTATTGGACATTGGGCCCGGAAACAACTATTAGGGTTTATAATTATTATATAATTATAATCTAATTATTAGTTTTTGAGATAGAGAATCATTCCAGCCGCAAAGCAAACAGGAAGAAAATATTTTATTTTTTCTTTGGCTCTTTTGATCAACACCAATCAAGAAGCAAAAAGACTTCTTTGTTTTTCCAAGCTGTTGTCGAAACAAAGGCATAAGCCTTTGCCAATTTTACGAAAGCCTCAAGCAACCGTCGCCGCCGACCGGCGCTGCCCCATTCCCACGTTTTTGGTTCGTGATCTAGCATCGGTTCATTGTATCTAGGTGTCTCAACGGGTTAATTATTAACCACTAAGGTATACTTAATCTCATCAGTAGATTAATTTTTTTTTGTGTTTGCGTGTTCATAACTAGATCCTGTTCGGTTTATCAGTGCTATTAAATAGGTTATGATTTTATTTTCCGCTGCATATTTATTAATTAACTGAATTAATTAATTTCTCTGTCAAAACCCGTTTTTTACAAAAGTCAAACGGATCACCACTGCTCCCAACAGGTTTACACAAAAGCTCCATGTAGCTAATTTGGGTTTGAGAAAGAATGATACAGACCCAGCTTCTGTTTGGGCAGGCTTTAGGGTCGGATCAACTGGATCCAAGAAGTAAATGGGACTGTTGAAATGGGGCTGCTGATCCAGAAAGTAAATGGGACCGTTGAAATGGTACTTTTGATCTTTAGGGGAATAAATGCTCAAAAACTATCAACTCTTTGGCTTCACCTTCATGTCTATTTAAGTTCTTATGTTTTAGCTTTAGGATTGTCTTGGATTTTATTTAAATTAGTTCTGTGATCAGAATTATAGAGACTAGCCCCTTTAGAATCGGGCCAACTATCCTTGTTTTTCTTTATTTTAATCAATCAAATTTCTGGTTTCTATCAAAGAAGCTCAAGCTACATAACGTAAGAGCCTCATACAGGATATAAATTAGCAACAAAATTACAATATCATGATCCATGATCACAAAGAACGATGAAGTTTTTTGCATTTTCTTTGTGGAGGAAGGGAATCCAAAGAAAATAACTCATCTCTGAGAATTCAACTAGTGCATTGTTACCATATGTCAGTTGAATGCAAACATCACACTGTAACGAATCAAAATCCGGGTTTCGTTTTCAAATAAATAAAATATTTTGGTGAAAATAATATATTAGAAATAAGTTGAAACAAGTGGGTTTCAAGTTAGTAATGAGGTTATATTAGTTTTTAACTAACTTCAGAATGAAATGGGTGAAATGAAAGTTGAGGGGCTAAAAGTGTAAATGGCAAAAATCTGCCATTTTGATTTGGAGAAGTTAAAATTAACCTCATTTGAGGTGTGGGTCGTTCTAGAGCAAGGAGAAAAAGGAGAAATCGGGTTTTTGAGCTAATTCTTGCATTTGTATCTTGAATTGTGAAGGTTTTGGCTCACACAACACCTTCATAACATCAAGTAAGTGTACACCAAAATGACCTAATAAAAGTTATTGAATAAGAAATTAGTGTCAAGGTATTGGAAAGAAAACTCAAGTAGGTGAGTTGGAATTGAAAGAGGGTGTTTGGTTATGGGAATAACCCAAACGGGTCAGTTTGGGTGGGAAATGAAAATTGGGCTGTGGACTCAATTGTAATGTGTAAATGTGGTGAATTGGTGTAATTGACTTATGTGGTAGATAGTCAATCTAATATGTAAATGTGGTGAATTTGGTGTAATTGACTTATGTGGTATATAGTCAAGCAAAATGTGATAATTTGGTGAAATGATGGATTGAAGTGTGGAATACTTCAAAAGGTGGACTTGGAGTCAAATACTCCAAATGCAGGTAAGACGAGTTGTGGTACTCGCACCAAGAGGTCGTAAACCCAATAAGAAGTGTGGAATAATTCAAAGGGTGGACTTGGATCAAATACTCCAAGTGCGGGTAAGACGAGTTGTGGTACTCGCACCAAGAGGTCGTAAACCCAATAAGAAGTGTGGAATACTTCAAATGGGTGAATGGGTGGTGGTATATGAATGAAAAATGAAACTTGTAGTGAAATTGCAAGTGTTAAGAACTTTATTTGACTAAATGGGTGTAAACGGGTCAAATGGGTGAATGGGTGGAAACAAGTAGTAAATGTTTGTTTGATATGTTTATCGTCACTAACGGTGATATGTTTATGTGGTTATGTAGGAAAAGCTCCGATGTAAGTCCAAGTCAAGTCCGAGGCGTTGAAGGATTCTCGTATGCAATTTTTGGTGTTTTGGGGATTTAAAGGAAAATCCTTGAAATGTGGTGTAAAATGATACTTAAACTATGTTTTTAAGTGTATATAAATGATGGTTGAATGTTGGTCAAATACCCAAGTGTTGGGAATTTTTGGTGTCTATTTATTTAGTGAAAAATGAAAAATTTGGCTATGTATGGAACTGGACAAACTGGGTAAATTTTCTATTTACTCAGGTCCCTCGCGGTACGCGAGAACTAGGGTGGGTTCTATCACGGTAAGCGAGAGACCTGGTTCTCGGCTGGGTAGTTTTGGGGCTCCCTCGCGGTACGCGAAGGGAGGAGCAGAATCCCTCACGGTACGCGAGGATTATAAAAAAAATCTGGGATAAAAGTTTCCGCGTGCATTTAGATGTTTTATTAATTGGTTTTCCAATTAAGGGTGTTACAACTTGGTATCAGAGCAATGGTTTGAGGAATTTGGTGTGGGTGGCACCAAACTCAAACCGAATGCTCTTGATATGGGGGAAAATGATACGAGAATCCATGAAGGACTTGACTAAGACTCGGAGCTTGCGGAAATGAAAGGTTAGTAATGAATTGATAAGTGGATTATATATATATATATATATATGTGGTGAATATGTATATGTATTATTGAATGACAAAGTGTTATGTGTGCCGAAACTTGTTTTGTGACTTGTTATATGGAGACGATAATTATTAAACATGTCCGGCCAATATGTTTAATAAGACGAAATGTGCAAGGGACTTTATGATAACCATATAACAATGAACATTTGCAAGGATTAGGTGAATGTGATTATATATGTATGTATGTATATAGGTAGGTATATATATACTAAATACATATAATAGTGGATGTATGATGGATACCTAGGGTATTGAAAGTGAAAGGGTATTAAAATGTTTTTGGTTCTATTTTCTCAGCTTAGTGATGGCAGAAGAAGCGAGTAATGAACCGTTGGATCCAAGAATCCAAGAGATGATAAAAGAGGAAGTGGCTAAGGCCTTCGAGCAAGCCACAACCTTATTGATTGAGGAAATGAGAGGGGCTATTAGGCTCACTCTAGAGGATGTTTTGACAGAGAAGGAGAGGGTGACTGTAATACCCTTAATTGGAAAACCAATTATTTAAACATTTAACACACGCGGAAGCTTTTATCCCAAGAATTTTTTATTTTTTTTTATTTTCTTCGCGTACCGCGAAAGATTTGGGAACTCCCTTCGCGTACCGCGAGGGAGTCCCAAATCACCAGTCAGGCTTACCCATCCTTCGCGTGTCGCGAAGGATTCCCCTTCTTCTTTCGCATACCGCGAAAACCCTCTGTAAACAGAAAGTTATAATTTTTGCCCGATTCCAACACTTAGTCAAATTTTGTCATTTTCCCCCAAAACCACTTGACACCAAAAACTCCCAATACTTGGGTATTTTGACCATTACTTAAACATCATATACACATTATCAAAATTAACCAAAACATCAAGTTTTGTATCAATTTACATACTAACTAAGGATTTTCTTTTAAACCCCCAAAATACCAATACGCGTACGAGAATCCTTCAACGCCTCGGACTTGACCTTGACCTACATCAGAGCTTTTCCTACATAACCACATGAACATTTCACCATTAGTAATGAAGATAAACATAACAAACAAGTATTTATCACTTGTTTTCACCCATTCATCCATTTGACCGTTTGACCCGTTTGCACCCATTTGGTCAATTAAGGTTCATAACACTTGCATTTCCACTACAAGTTTCATTTCTTTCATTTAACATTCATTTCCATCATTTCATATCGATTATGGCTCTTAGGCCATAACCTCATATCCATTATGATACTTAGATCATAACCTCTTATCCATTATGGTATTTTAACCATAATCTCATATCCATTATGATTCATAAATCATAACCTCATATCAATTATGATTCTTAGATCATAACCTCATATCCATTATGATTCTTAGATCATAACCTCATTCATACATATCCATTATAGTATTGCACTATAATTACATTCATTCATTTCACATTTCCATTATAGTAATTTAACTATAACTACATTCATTTACATAACCATTATAGTATTACCACTATAACCACATACATTCAATTACACATATCCATTATAGTTTTATTACTATAACTACATTCATACTTATCACATACTAGTTCATGCCATCGTCATACATATTTAATTCAACACATAGTATGCAAACATATCACACATTTCACCCATTTATCATCAATACTAAGTAAGTGCAAAGCACTTACCTTTTGAGTTAGAAGATCCCACACCACCTTCTAGCTTTGCAATTTGATTACTTGATGTTAGGAGAGTGATGTGCAAGCCAAAACCTCCACAAATCAAGCTTCAAATGCACATTTTAGCTACACAATCGATTTTCTCATTTTTCCTCTTGCTCTCAAATGACCCCAACTCAAAATGAGTTCAATTTTGACTTTCCTCTAGTCAAAATGGCAAAATTTTGCCATTTACACTTTTGGCCCCTCAACTTTTATTTTACCCATTTCACTCTATAATTAGTTAAAAACTAACATAACTCCACTACTAACTTGAAACCCACTTGTTTCAACTTATTTCATAAATATTATTTTCAATATAATATTTATTAAAATATTTTGTTTATTTGAAAACGAAACCCGGATTTTGGTTCGTTACAGTGCCACAGGGTTGTACCCCAAAGGAATTCATGATGATTAAGCCCAAAGTGTATGATGGGCAAGTGGACCCGATTCTTAGCCACAGGTGGGTGGTGGACATGAAGTCTAATTTCGAGACTACCAAATGTAAGCCCTAGGATAGGGTGATGTTTAGTGTGCCCTTAATGACGGAAAGGGCGAATTTGTTGTTGAATCTCCGAAAGGAGATGGGTGAATTAGGGGTGACCTCCATGATTTAGGAGGAATTAAAGGCTGCTTTTCTGAAGTACCATTGCCCACAAGCCGCGGTTGATAGAATGACTGAGGAGTTCCTCATCATGATGCAAACAAATGAGTCAATAGATGAATTGGTTGGGGCCTTTTTCGATCATGCCAAATTCTGTACGGATGTGGTGTCGACCGAAAAGGCGAAGATTGATAGATTCTATGCTATGTTGACAGTGGAGTTCAGAGATAGCATATCTCCATCCTCTTTTACTACACTCGTGGATTTGATAAATTGGTGTCGGGAAAGAGAGGTGGAGTTGAGGAGTCAAGAGGCAAGGGGCGAAAAGAGGAAGCGGGAAATTTTGGATCAAGTGGTAAAGAAGATAAAGGGCGGGAGCCCAAGTAAGAAGCCTTTCAACAAGTTTACTCCCTGTGGGTGCAAAGTTTGCGGGAAAGAGCACTTCAGGGAATTTAGGAAGGGAACCTTTAGCTGTTATAAGTGTGGGAAGCCGGGGCACATGCTAGTCAATGTTCATGCCAAAGTCAATTAAGCTATAACTGCTACACGCCCAGGCACAATAGGGTGGATTGTCCCGAGTTAAAGCAAAGTGGAGGTGAAAAGAAAAAGGTTGAGATGCCAAGGCCCAAGGGGAAAGCTTTTCACATCTCGGCAGAAGAGGCTAAGACAAACTCGGAGGTGGTGTCAGGTACATTCAAGATTAACTCTTTACCTGCACTAGTTCTTTTTGGTTCGGGGCTAGTCGTTCGTTTATGTCCTTAAAATTTGTTAAGCATTCTTCATTTCGATGTAGCAAGTTAGATGAACCCTTAGAAATCGAGGCGGCAAATGATAAGAGTTTCCTAGTATTCGACATTTATAGGAATTGCAAGTTAAGGGCGGGGGTGAAACGTTCCTTATAGACTTAATTCCTATGTCCATGGGAGACTTTGATGTAATAGTGGGAATGGATTGGTCGTCAAGGAACAAAGCGAATATTCTATATGGACCTAAGGCGGTACAACTCGATTCCCCATCGGGTGAGTCCATTTACATAGAAGGTGAAAAGAAATGTAAAGTAAAGATGTGTTCTTATGTGAAGGCAACAAAGTACATGGTGCGTGGGTGCAAGGCATACATGGCTTGTGTTGCGGATGTGGTAGAAAGGGTGAAAGATATTCGCGATGTTTCGGTTGGAAATCAATTCGTGGATGTGTTTCCGGATGAGTTACCGGGGGTACCACCGAAAAGGGAAGTGGAGTTTGGGATTGACTTAATCCCGGGTGCCAAGCCGGTAGCCAAAGCACATTATAGGTTGGCACCGCCGGAAATGAAAGAGTTAATGGAGCAATTGCAAGAGCTCCTGGATAAAGGTTTCATACGCCCAAGTATCTCGCCTTGGGGTGCACCCGTTCTCTTTGTTAAAAAGAAGGACGGAAGCATGAAGATGTGTATGGATTATCAAAAGTTGAATAAGTTGACGGTGAAGAATAGGTACCCTTTACCTCGGATGTGTAGACCGTTTTTCGACCGTTCGGTTATTGTATTCATCGATGATCTTCTCATTTATTTGCGGAGTGAAAGTGATCATGCCTTTCATCTTCGTGACATTCTGGAAGTGTTGCAAAGGGAGAAGCTTTATGCAAAATTTTCAAAGTGTGCATTTTGGTTGCGTGAGATCCAGTTCTTGGGTCATGTGGTGAAGGAGAAAGGAATTACAGTCGACCCATCCAAGATAGTGGCGGTAGAAGATTGGTCATCACCGAAGACGCCTTCGGAGATTAGGAGTTTCTTGGGGTTGGCGAGTTATTATCGGCGATTTATCGAGAACTTCTCTCGGATTGCCTTTCCAATGACAAAGTTAACGCGTAAGGAGACTAAGTTTGTATGTGGTTCCGAGCAAGAATCTGCCTTTCAACCCTTGAAAGAAAAGTTGACTAAGGCGCCTATCTTATCCTTGTCGGACGGGACCGAAGACTTTGTGGTGTATTAGGATGCCTCATTTGGGGTTGGGTTGTGTTTTTATGCAAAGGGGGAAAGTGATTGCCTATGCGTCTAGGCAATTGAAGACTCACGAGGTGAATTACCTTACCCATGATTTAGAGCTTGCGGCCGTGGTTTTCGCGCTCAAGATTTGGAGGCATTATTTGTATGGGGCTAAGTGTACGATATACACGGATCATAGAAGCCTCAAGTACTTCTTTGACCAAAAGGACCTTAACATGAGGCAAAGGCGGTGGCTTGAACTGGTTAAAGATTATGATTGTGAGATATTTTACCATCCGGGTAAAGCAAATGTAGTGGCGGATGCGCTTAGTCGGAAGACGAGCCATACACCTATCAAGGTGAAGTCATTTAAGATGACAATTTCATCATCTCTTATTGATGAAATCCGGGAGGCTCAAGTGTTAGCACTTGGTGGTTATTTGTAGAAGGAAAGGATAGTTGCTTATGTTGATAAGCTTGGGGAAAATAGCTCGGGGTTAAAGACATGCTTTGATAGAATTTGGATTCCTAGGTTGTCAAGTGTTTTGACAACTATTTTAGATGAGACGCATAAATCCAAATATTCTATCCATCCGGGGGCCAAAAAGATGTTTTATGACTTGAGGTGTCATTTTTGGTGGTCGGGTATGAGGCGTGATATTGTTAAGTATGTGGAGAGGTGTCTCACATGCTTAAGGGTAAAGGCGGAGCTTCAAAAGCCATATGAAAAGCTTCAACCGCTTGAAATACCGCTTTGGAAATGGGAGAACATAACCATGGATTTGATCACTAAACTACCAAAGACTCGAAAAGGTTATGATGCGATATGGGTAGTAGTGGATCGGTTGACAAAGAGTGCACATTTCCTTCCAATAAAGGAAACGTATTCATCGGATAGATTGGCGGAAATGTATGTGAAGGAAATTATGTCACGTCATGGTATGCCGGTGTCAATTATATCGGACCGTGATGCGAGATTTACTTCTCATTTTTGGAAGAAATTCCATGAGGATATGGGGACTAGATTGAATCTTAGCACCGCTTATCATCCTTAAACGGATAGTCAAAGCGAGCTGACAATTCAAACGCTCGAGGATATGTTGCGAGCGTGTGCTTTGGACTTTGGGGGAAACTGGGACAACCATTTACCGTTGGCGGAATTTTCATACAACAATAGCTACCATTCTAGTATTGGTATGCCGCCTTTTGAGGCACTGTATGGGAGGAAATGTAGAACACCCGTGTGTTGCGGTGAAATTGGTCAACGGGAGTTTGGAAGTAAAGAGGTGGTCAATGAAACTATTAGTAGTATTGACCAAAATAGAGCACGCTTGAAGACGGCTCAAGATCACCAAAAGTCCTATGCGGATAATAGGAAGCGAGCGATTGAGTTTCAAGTGGGGGACTTTGTGCTAAAATGAAATGGGTGAAACGAAACCCAAATAAGGGGAGGTGATTTGTAACGAACCAAAATCCGGGTTTCTTTTTCAAATAAATAAAATATTTTGGTGAAAATAATATATTAGAAATAAGTTGAAACAAGTGGGTTTCAAGTTAGTAATGGGGTTATATTAGTTTTTAACTAATTTTAGAATGAAATGGGTGAAATGAAAGTTGAGGGGCCAAAAGTGTAAATGGCAAAAATCTGCCATTTTGACTTGGAGAAGTCAAAATTAACCTCATTTGAGGTGTGGGTCGTTCTAGAGCAAGGAGAAAAAGGAAAAATCAGGTTTTTGAGCTAATTCTTGCATTTGAAGCTTGGATTGTGAAGGTTTTGGCTCACACAACACCTTCATAACATCAAGTAAGTGTACACCAAAATGACCTAATAAAAGTTATTGAATAAGAAGTTAGTGTCAAGGTATTGGAAAGAAAACTCAAGTAGGTGAGTTGGAATTGAAAGAGGGTGTTTGGTTATGAGAATAACCCAAACGGGTCAGTTTGGGTTGAAAATGAAAATTGGGTTGTGGACTCAATTGTAATGTGATTTTGATAAATGTTAGATTACTAAACTAGGTGTATATGTTTAGGTAATTAAATTGTGAATCGAGGAGGAGGCACGGGATCTTCCAACTCAAAAGGTAAGTGCCTTTGCACTTACTTAGTAATGTTGATAAATTGGTGGTATATGTGTGCATACTATGAGATAAAATGAATGTGTAAGATTATACATGATCTAATATGTAAATGTGATGAATGTGGTGTAATTGACTTATGTGGTAAATAGTCAATCTAATATGTAAATGTGGTGAATTTGTGTAATTGACTTATGTGGTAAATAGTCAATCTAATATGTAAATGTGGTGAATTTGTGTAATTGACTTATGTGGTAAATAGTCAATCTAATATGTAAATGTGGTGAATGTGGTGTAATTGACTTATGTGGTAAATAGTCAATCTAATATGTAAATGTGGTGAATGGGTGTAATTGACTTATGTGGTAGATAGTCAATCTAATATGTAAATGTGATGAATTTGGTGTAATTGATTTATGTGGTATATAGTCAAGCAAAATGTGATAATTTGGTGAAATGATGGATTGAAGTGTGGAATACTTCAAAAGGTGGACTTGGAGTCAAATACTCCAAATGCGGGTAAGACGAGTTGTGGTACTCGCAGCAAGAGGTCGTAAACCCAATAAGAAGTGTGGAATACTTCAAAGGGTGGACTTGGATCAAATACTCCAAGTGCGGGTAAGACGAGTTGTGGTACTCGCACCAAGAGGTCGTAAACCCAATAAGAAGTGTGGAATACTTCAAATGGGTGAATGGGTGGTGGTATATGAATGAAAAATGAAACTTGTAGTGAAATTGCAAGTGTTAAGAACTTTATTTGACTAAATGGGGGTAAACGGGTCAAATGGGTGAATGGGTGGAAACAAGTAGTAAATGTTTGTTTGATATGTTTATCGTCATTACTAACGGTGATATGTTTATGTGGTTATGTAGGAAAAGCTCCGATGTAAGTCCAAGTCAAGTCCGAGGCGTTGAAGGATTCTCGTATGCAGTTTTTGGTGTTTTGGGATTTAAAGGAACATCCTTGAAATGTGGTGTAAAATGATACTTAAACTATGTTTTTAAGTGTATATAAATGATGGTTGAATGTTGGTCAAATACCCAAGTGTTGGGAATTTTTGGTGTCTAGTTTATTTGGTGAAAAATGCAAAATTTTGCTAAGTATGGAACTGGGCAAACTGAGTAAACTTTCTGTTTACTCAGGTCCCTCGCGGTACGCGAGAACCAGGGTGGGTTCTCTCACGGTACGCGAGAGACCTGGTTCTCGGCCGGGTAGTTTTGGGGCTCCCTCGTGGTACGCGAGGATTATAAAAAAAAAATTTGAGATAAAAGTTTCCGCGCGCGTTTAAATGTTTTATTAATTGGTTTTCCAATTAAGGGTGTTACACACACGTAGTAGCAAATAACATTTAAACAATGCTTAGTGTGTAGAAAAGTACATACAACGTGCAACAGAATGAGCGAATTGCTTTTTTCGAAGTTCTAGTGTCCTTGAAGTCGCAGTATTCTCCGCTTCCAAAGCCGCAATATCCTTCTCCAGCTTATTAAGGGGATCAGGTATACTCACGTGAAACACCCCCGTGATCCTACGTGGGACAATGATCACGGCGTGATCATTTTGGAACACCGCCCCCTCGCCTAAAAAATCACGGCGTGATATTGTGGCGTGAGATTTATCACGCGAGCTTTTGCTTAATTTCAAAAAAAAAATTACCGTTTAACGGTATTATTTTGTACTGTTAGAAAAAAAATTTAATAATTATTAATATTAAATTATACTCATTATAAATACCCAATTTATATACCATAATATTCATACTTTTAACTATTTTATCTCATCTTCTTTATACTACAAAAAAACTTATAAAATGTCTTCATCATCAAGCGAGGAAGCCCGGGTAATGGCGTTCGGAGCTATGGCATCGGCAGCGGTTAGGTGGTGGGAAGAGGCGGAATCGTCCTCAAGACCATTAAAACGAAGCGCACGTCTCAACCGTGACCGGGCGGCGGCTAACACACTTTTACTCAAAGATTACTTTGACGAAGGTTGTTTATACGGGGATGAGCAATTTAATACACAGTTTCGAATGAGTCGGAGATTATTTTTAAAAATTAATACTGATCTCGAGAGAGACGTGCTTTGGTTCCGTCAACGTGTTGATGCAAGAGGTCGGGTTGGCTTCACCTCTATTCAAAAGTGTACGGCCGCGATTCGTCAAATGGCATATGGTACTGCTAGTGATTCGTTTGACGATTACTTGAAGATGTCAGAACGAACGATCAGGTCATGTATTTACAAGTTTTCTAAAGCTATAATTTTATTGTATGGTCAAAAATATTTACGTAAACCGTCGGCTAGCGACATTCAACAGTTATATGCTTTTCATGAAGCTAAACACGGCTTTGTCGGCATGCATGGTAGCATCGATTGCACGCATTGGGATTGGAGAAATTGCCCAAATGCGTGGCGAAGTCAGTTTGCACGCGGCGATCATCCTCGGCCAAGTATTATGCTTGAAGCCGTGGCTTCAAATGATCTATGGTTTTGGCATGAATTTTTTGGCGTTGCCGGTGCGAACAATGACATTAACGTTCTTAATCAATCGCCTATATTCGGCGATATGATTAACGAAACCGCACCATACTCATCGTTTGAACTTAGAGGATCGCATTACAAGCGAGGGTATTATCTAGCTGATGGAATATATCCGGAATATGCAACAATTGTCAAGTCTCTTACGTGTCCGGAAGATATTAAACGTAATAATTATAAAAAGGCTCATGAGGCGGCAAGAAAAGATATTGAACGAGCGTTCGGTCTATTAAAGAATAAGTGGCATATAATAGAAAGGCCGGCTCGATCTTGGTCTCAAATCAAAATCCGGAACATTATGTATGCTTATGTGATTTTGCATAATATGATTTTAGAGGATCAAGGAGCGACAATTTGTCAATACAACCCAAATGAGGAGGAGGTTACGTACGAAGAAATTGATGAAGATCAAAAGCGAGTAAACCGTCAAGAAATACACAATCAAGAAATTCATAACGCACTAAAGGCGGACTTGATTGAGTATATTTATGAAAAATCAAATCATTAGTAATGTAATTTATTTTATTTAAATATTATGTTTTATTTTATTTAAATATTATGTTTAATTTTAAATAAAAATTCAAAAATAAACATTAAATTATCACATCACCACAATCACATGGGTATACTCCTTGCCATGTGATTATAGTGTGATTTTTTCAGAATCTGACGTGGCGTCACGTGGCATGCACTTTATTATCACATCACACCATAATCATATGGGTTACTCTAATCACCTAGTCTCAGATCTAGGCGGCTACACAACAGTCAACTTCCTAACCGTCTGACACTCCTCCTTATGCTTTCTTTCAACCTTACTCTCCTCAAGTTGTTTCTTCAAATCCACAATATCATCTTGTGCTTCCAGTATCTTCCTATTGATCTCATCATTCAACTCATTGAAATTCTCCTTCTCTCTAACATTTGCATCAATAACCGCCTTCGTCTTTAGCAACGGGAGCTCAAATGTCCTCAGCTCCTGCAGGAAAGCCTTTGCAAGCCTCTCACAGTCTGCATCATTCTGTTGGTTCTTCTCAGTTTCCAGAGCGAAAGAGGTGAATTTCTTTTGAAGCTTTTTCAATGGCGGTTCGCCTCTTGTGGTTGTTGTTATAGTAAGAAGCCTATGTTTGATTATTATATCATCTTCTAGGGCTCCAAACGCATAATGTGCAGCTCCTCCAATTGTTTCTCCTCTACTACTAACTTTCCTAGATTTCAGCATACCGCTAAGCTAATTTTGCTCAAGATTTGCCCCTGAAATCGAGAGTTTTTTTTTGTCAAATTATACAAAGGTATTGACATCAAGAATGATCGAGATATGACCTGATTTATGAAAGAACGGTATCACGAATAGTGAAGTTATTGTTATGAACCGTACTAGCAGCCCATCCTAGCAAGCCTAATCAAAAAGTCCGACAAATTGAATGGATCCATGAGAATGGAGAAGGAACTGTGGCTAGATATAAGATTGATTAATCAGGAGTATAGGATAACGAATATGATATATTTGTGTGATATCTTCTTCTCCCATATCCTATTCTGCAATCTCTGAACTCTTCTATGTTATTTACTTTGATTTCTCAGTGTCATCATTTCATTTTAAATCAATAGAATCACAACAGCTTCTTCCTAATTGGATTATTTCTCATTGTGTTAATTTGAGTTCACTTCATTGGTGCTTAGCATAGATGGCTTTGGAAGAACTCTTTCAGGAACATCCTATATCCCCTCGTTTCATTGGATCTAATCCCGCCCTATGGATATCTCAAGCTGAACGATATTTTCTCTTTACGACATCTATGATGACGAGCGGTTTCCCTATGTCATTGAATCATTTGCCGATGAACCATTCAGGTGGTTCAATGGCTGGCATCGGAGTTCAGACTTCATCACCTGGAATGATTTCACTACTGCAATGTTTACTCAATTCCATGCTAGTTCCAATGATCCAATTGCCATTGAGGCATACTCGATTCACCAAACTCAAGCTGGAATCGATCCTATTCAGGAACCACATCTAGGATTCACTCTTACACCAAGCGTGACTAGTGCTCCTCTGATTTCAACCGGTTCGATTGAGGTTATTATCTCTGCTCCATCATTGAAATTAGCTTCAGTTTCTCGAGTCCCTGATCGGCACGCCTTTCATCACCACCATACTCTCGATGTTGATGGTGGTATTACACAATACCTTCGAAATTCACAAAATCATGTTCAGGTATCCCTAGATATACACGAGTTGATACTATTGTTTGTCCACAATTTTATACAATTGATCATCATGCTACAACATTGGGTGATCTTCTAATCATGGATTGAGAATAGATGCTCCACCCTTGGGTAGCTTCAATAATGCACATAACCTATTTGATGAATTGTCAAACACTTGCATAACCTTAGATGAGGCGGTGAATGCTAATTTACAACAGTTACAACATGCTTCTTTAGTGCATGACCCTGGTTTGCCTATTGTTATTAAATTTCATGATATGGATTTGGGTTGTGGAATGGTGGCACCTATTCGTGCGACTGCACTAGAATCTCATATTTTTTTAGACCCAACTACTACTGTCCCTATGTCTCCATATCTGTTTGACGTAGGCGATAACCGCCGTCGTTGGGAAGGAGGAACAAAAGCTCTGATCTATTATCCTAATGAAGAAATTCCACTTGATATAGACAACAATAGATTGATTGACCCAAGGTTCGAACCCATTTATTTGGGTACTATGAAACAGGGCTTAGGAAATAACCTTGATTCCTTTAAGGATCTGTTTTCTCGAAGGTTATGGTCATACATTTTCCGCTCATCAATTGATCAGCCACATCGCGCACGAGCTGCCCTATGTTTAAAGCAACTTGAAATCGCTATCCGAAATTGTTTGATCCAGGATCCAAAGGTCAAGTGGGGTTAGCATATGCTTATTTTGCTCAGGTGCAACAAGAATTAGGATACACATTTGTGTGCCAGGCTCCTTCAATACGAGCTCAATACTATTAAAAACGAACTAGTGCACTATGGCATACCTGATGGTACAGTAGAGCATTCACCCTTTTCAATGGCTGGTGTATACTTATTGATATTTATGAAACTTTTTGAGGCTAAAATGGCCATGGACTTCACTCATTCTGAAACTTACGTTGTACAAGAAGCATGGATTAATTTGGGACGTGAGTTACACAAAACACATATGCTTCTAGGCACGCTTCCACTCGTGTCACCGTATCTACCTGTTCTTGGACATCTGTCACAAGTTATTCACGATACAGGTCAAGCCCGAGAGATTTTGAGGTCATTTATTTCCTTAGCACATAAGCCTTATGATATTCCACCTCTGCATTGGGTTCCTCTTGGTCTTCCCATTTCACTGCTTTTCGGGGATGGCTATTCAACCTTTTATATATCTCCTATCATTGAGACCATAAACCATGTCTATTTTTCTGCTAGATTGACAGCTACTCGTAGGTTTTCCACTAGTGCTATATTGTTGGTTGATCCTGCTGCAGGAGTCTTAGCAACCAACCCCATCTTGTTCTCTAGGGCACTTCCCGCTTGTGCAGCCATGGCAGAGATCAAGACGGTTATGGAGATTCATGAGGTTTGTAATATGTTTGATGCACTATCCAAAAATGATGTGGCTTCATGGAACACGCTTATCATGGGGTATGGACTGTGGGGTGCAAGCGATACTGCAATTAGTTTGTTTGAATCCACGAAAGATGAGTTGCAGGTACATCATATTGAACTGAAACAAAGGCACTACACGTGTATGGTTGGCCTTTTAAGTCGAGGGCGAATGGTTTTGGAGGCTGCCGAATTGATCCATACAATTCCGAGGAACGCTAATTTGAAGAATTTGGGAGCACTGTTGACGGTTTGCGGCAGCCTCAGAATTATTGTGGTTCAAGAACGAGTGTTGAAGATGATGCTTCAAGAAGCTTTCAAAGTACTCAATTTACTACAACTTAATCACATTCTTGCTTGGAATAACATGCTAATGGGCATGGGAATGCATGGTCATGATAATGATGCTCCATTTAATGTGTATGGCATATTCAAGTGGGGTCCTTTAAAAGATTTCCATACAGCCATTCAGCCTTGTGTCGCAGCCTTGATGGCAACTGACCCACCACCTACTTCTCTTGGTCAAATTTTAGAGGTTTGTATTTCCAAGCAATCATCGACATGTGCTTCCTTTCTTGACCCAGACATAACTTCATTTGCTGCTCTTTATGGACATAAACCACCACACATAATTTGTTCCATTCACGACTCCTTTTGCAATGCCAAATTGGATGCCCACATGTTGACACACGATGATATGTTCCATATTTTCACAAGCTCCTTTTATCCTAGTACACACCTGAATAAAGGCAACACAGATAGATAAGTGGGATGGCATTGCCGGTTCACTCAATCCTGTTACAAATCTACACCTTGAGGACAAGGTGAATTTGAAGGGGGGGGGGGGGGTAATGATATGAACCGTACTAGTAGGCCCATCCTAGCAAGCCCAATCAAGAAGCCCGACAAATTGAATGGATCCATGAGAATGGAGAAGGAACTGTGGTTCGATATATTATTGATTAATCAGGAGTATAGGATAACGAATATGATATATGTGTGTGTTATCTTCTCCCATCTCCAAATCTGCAATCTTTGAATTCTCATCCCCTCTTCTATGTTATTGACTTTGATTTCTCAGTGTAATCATTTCATTTTAAATCAATAGTTTCACAACAGCTTACTTCCTAATTGGATTATTTCTCATTGTGAATTTGAGTTCACTTCAGTTATCCGTGAGATAAGAGGGAGGAGGACCAGTTTAAGTGCGTGCACCAGACCTTTGCTTCGTGATCTTGCACAATGGAGGAATATGAATATGTGACGACGACGGACTTCGTACCGGCGAGGCGGGTTCAGGCCGGCCGATATAAAAAAAAGAAAAAATAAAAAATAGGAAAAAGAGTAAATTTCGGTTTGATTCACGTGGTTTTTCAATACTAATTTTAAAGTATTTGTAGTTTGTTAATTGCCACAATCAAATACATGTGTCTAACACCGTTCGATTTTTTCTATTAATTTTTATAAAAAAAACAACAATACCCCTAGTCTTTTGGAGATTAAAAAAATATAAATTACATAAATATAACTTAACCTATCCCATGGTTTGGGGTTTGATAGCGGTAGAGAGGTGCAGCACGAGGCCCATACCCCACCTCCCTACCGCCATCAAACCTCAAACCATCGATGATGGAGGCTTTAGCTTTTTAGTCTTAACCGGTGATTGGTGTTCCTAAACTTAGTTCTGGTCTGCGAGATCAAGGTTTTGCTTGATCGTGGTTGAATCGGAGGTCGGTTTCCGGGCAAGATTGATTTGAAGGCGATATCGATGGGATGAAGTGACCATCTCCGACGACCTGATCTGCTCCACTATTGCCACCGCAGTTCTGCCACCATCCGCCAAAATTGTGTACATACACACATATATATATATATATATATATGTATGTATATATATATATATATATATATATATATATATATATATATATTCCTTATCAACCCCACGACTTCCTTCGGTCGCCAACCACCACCAAGAAATTGGAACCCAGATCCAACCCCATCCTTGCCCTCGTCTTCATCCTTGAACTTTCGATAACCCATATCCAGACTACTCCCTAAAATCAGTTTTTTCATCTCACAAATTTGCGTAGAAGACAACCCATATCCAGAATGTGGGGGATGTTGCTCAAACAGGTTAGGATACTGTGGGTTATGAAGGATTAGGGCTAAGGTTAGGGATGTTGGTTACATCAAGGGATTTAAGAATTTGCTCCACCACTCGACTTTTCACTTCTATTACGTTGATTTGTTCGGTGATCAATGTGATGCCCTCTGATCCTATGATAATCAAGCCTATGATCTTCAAATATACTCCTAGAGAGGCGGAAACAATCCAAGAGCCAATCTCTATCGAATAGAACAGATCAAGCACGAAACCGCCATAAACACGAACTAAAACATAAAAGTAGCTTCTTCCATTGATAAACTGATGTAATTACAATGACTAATAGAGAGAAATACAAGAGATTGCTTCTGATTGAAAACTACACAGCAGAACCCAAATGACTAATCTATATTACAAATGTTCAAACAAACAACTATATATAGTCAAAAGATTTTGACCGAAATCTTTGTCGACCGAAAACATTTTCAACTGAAAGAGTTTTTGACCAAAAACTTTGGACTTGTACAACTTGAAGCTTTAGCTTGAATTTTATGGACTACTAGGTTCCAACAATCTCCCCCTAGGTCATTAAGTATCAAGTCTTCAGTCTTTGTTTGATATCGACTTGGCTTCAACTTTGACTCACTTGGATTCCAGCTCTGCCAATCTATTCTTTATCATGTTCGCTTTGTAGCGCATCGAGAGACATCTAGCCACCACTCGCATATACAACTTGGCTTCAGTTTTTATCATCTTACTCATGTCACACTGGATTGCATTATAGTATAGAATCTTCAGATCTTCATCGAAAAAGCTGAACAGATCCATTGGATCGAAGATTCTAACTTCTGGTAAGTCCTTTTTTGTGATAACTGCTTCACAAGTAAGACTGTCATACTCCCATCTGATAAAGGCTTTGATAAAACTCTCTTTTCTTGCTGGAATGTAGACAGTAGATACGGTCTTAGGCGGTTGCACGATGTATTTATACCTCCTTTTACCATCTTTATCTTTTTTCTTCAGCTTGACACGCTTTGGAGTTTGTGGCTGAAAGCTTCCAAACTTGGCTAATGCACATTGATTTCTCAAGTACCTCTCAAAGTTGTCAGCATAACTGTTGTTCGATGGATTTATCAAATCAAGATGACTCAAATCTCTTGTATCCCATCTAGGCAATGTCTTTAGCATGCCACTGCTTTCAAAATATTGGATATCACCCTCAACCCTCTTAATAACATACATCTTCTTCTCATGATTAAACTTCATTAAATGTTAATTACTAAGAATTAAATGTTAATTCACAAGAGTGTAGTTTGTAATTAAGAAGATTATAAATATAACCTTAATATACAAACCCTAAAGACTCAACACCTCAAAAAGCCGCCACCCCCCTCTCCCTACGTAACCACCGCCGTCACCGCCCCACGCCGTCGTCGCCGAAGCCCCCTCGCTGTCACACGTCCACACCGCTGTGACCGGGTTCCCTCTTACGCAACCGTGTGACGTTTTGCTGAAGGTTTTCGTGTACGAGTCATCTAGCGTGACGCTCGTTGTACTAAGGTGTTACAGATCTGGTCATTGTCAAAAGTTATAAATCTGAATACCCTGTGGTTGGTTATTTAATATTTTTTATTCGCGTGTAATCGGATCACTGAAATGAATCCATATCTGATATGGTAAAGGTACTATTAAATTGCTTCCGCTAAAATATATCTGATTTATTTATTTAAAAGGTTTAAATAATGGTTGTTTTAAAAGTTAAAACAGGTACCCTGATTCCTAACAGTGGTATCAGAGCAAGGTTTACGCGCGTTTAGACATATTTTTTTTAAATCGATCTATTGTTTTATTTTTCAAAACTTTTGTTTGACAAAAGATCGAGCCTTTTTCGTTTGATGTGATTGTGTTGAATGAATCGAGCACTAGAGACCTGTGGTTGTATGGTTTGTTTATTGGTTTTAATCTTCGTATTTTTATGGGTTATCTGGAACCCCGGTGTAATAGTTAGGTTTATTTTTAATTATTTATTTTTAGTGTATTTTTAAATAAATAAAAGGAAGCTCAACTTTTTTTTGCTTTTTCGTCCCTAACGTTTTTCAAAATCCGGCCATTGTCATCCACCTAACTAACCCTCGTCTACATTTTAACGTTAAATCAGGGACAATTCGGTCTTTTCAATGACCTTCTACTCCCTATGACATTCAAGAAGAATTTTTGAAAAGACAAAAATTACCCTTGATTTAACGTTAAAATGCAAACAGAGTTAGTTATGTGAAAGAAAATGTCTGGATTACAAAAAATGAAAGACGAAAAATTTTCCCACTCATTTTCCATTTACCTAATTTGACTTTCTATTTTACGTAATAATACTTGTTTTCTATTTTGAAACTTATCATTCATCATTTCCTGTGTTTTTGAAGTGTATGTATTTTGATTCTTATACAATGTCATTTTTACATTCTTATACAATCTTTTATACTTAATAAATAAATAACCGTTTACGCTACACGTAACAATTCGGTGAGCTCAAGACTATTTTTCAAACCTATATTTAATTATTCTAACATTTTCTAAATCTTCATTGCCAACTATTTAATTTTCTTAAAATTCTTTTTCACTTATAATTTTCAAATATTTATTACTAACTACTTAATAATTCATTTATTTAACTTGTGTAGGGGGTTCTAACTTAGTTACCTAAGGATTCCCTCATTCGCGTTTTTTTGTATGTGTTTTCCAAGGTGTTTCTCTCTAGCCCCAAGCTGTAGCCGCCCTCTTTTCCTCCTTCCTTCGGATTCGGCCACCTCTCTTCGACGGCTTATGGGGTTATTGCTCGTAAGTTGTTAAGGGGGAGTATCACGCAAGGAGGAAAGAGGTGAGGTAAGGTTTCGGTGGTTTAGGGAGAGTGGCGAGGATTTTGTTCGGGCGATTTCTCCTGGGAGGTTTCGGAACGGGCGATTCCCTTTGATTCTATGATGGCCTCCTCTTTTTCTTTTCCGGGCACTAGTTATGATAACGAAGACAGAGACTATGCTTAATAGGAGGATCGGGTTTCTTAGGAGCCGCTCACCACCCTAACAAGCCGTCGTGCCTTCTGGCTTCGGGTTGGGGGCGGGTGTAGTTACGGGTTGGTGATGCTTGAAGGGATTTGTCTGATTCGAACCGATTAGGGGACAAAGTTTGGGTTTGCATTCTCGGTCGCAATCCACTGTGGAGATTCGTACAAGATCCGGGTGATTTTTCCTCCGATTCATTGCTTGATTTGGAATCGTAATCTTTAAAATCGGTCTAGCCGGGGTTTCTTCTCGGCCGCCGGACTCGCCGGAGCTGCTGGGGTCGCCGGAATGGCGGCTAGGGTTTGTTACGGGGATGAAGGTGGGGCTGAGTGAGGAGATGGGCTGGACGCTTGCATGTGGTCCGTGTTGGTTGGGTTGGGTTGGGTTGGGCTTAGCCGATGCGGGGGTGCATGTGGGTTAGGGCTTGGGTATGCATGGCTCGACGGGGAGGGCTCTACGTCTGCATAGGGTTGATTCGTGTGTTCGGTGGGTCGTGGTGGGTCATCGGGCTGCCCTTGGTTGCTGCTTGTAGCTCGGGTGGGGTGGGTTTAGACTTGGCCGATTCGGGTTGCATGTGGATTTGGGTTGGGTATGAGGCTCGATGGGGTGGGCTCACGGTTGCATGGGTCTGGTTTCTTGTGGATTTGAGTCGCGGAGGTTTGTTGAGCCGAGAAGGGTTGGGGATTGGTGGGATGGGGCGAGGCTTGGGTTTACGTGTGCATGGCAATGCATGGGGATGCCTTAACCTTGGCCCATTTGATGTAATACTGGACTGGGTAGGTGACAATTTTTGGGATTCGTTGGTGGTATTTCTCGATTCATGAAAATTTTTTGACGCTTTGTTCTCTTGGCTTGGGGCATGGTAAGGACGACTACTCGGTTTAAATGTATGAGGCCAGACGGCTTGTACACGGTAAGGTTTACTTGCTCGGTTTTAGTGCTTATTGTCATGTGTTGGTTGGGCATCATGTGATTTACTTGTTTTGAGATTGCTTGTGGTGGGTCCTTAATATTGATTACTTGCTTAGTTATGATGTAACACCGGATAGGGTTGGTGATGGTTACTTAATATTCTCTTGAGTTTTTGGTCATTGTGGATTATTTGGGCTTTGTTCTCTTGAGTTGGGGCATGGTAAGGATGGCTACTCGGTTTAAATGTATGAGTCCCAAGGACTTGTACACGGTAAGGTGTAGTGATCGGATTTAGTGCTTTTTCTCATGTGTGAATTGGGCATCAATTGGTTTGGATGGGTGGAAACTCTTGAGGTATTTGGTTTTGTTGTTTGCTCTGTTATGATGTCTTATTGGAAGGGGTCTGAGCTCGGGAGGATTATCTACGATGGGCGAGGCTTTAGGTGTTGATATTTAGATTCGGCTCTATGTTCTTGTCTGGATGGTTAGTCTTGAAGCTTTAAATTTTTGCTTATTTATGTATGCATGGGTTGGGTATCTTCTTTGGGCCTTAGAAATGGGGTAGAAGGTATACCCAAGTATGGGCTTGGGTTAGTTGCTAGTACATTTGTGGAACGGGCTACACTCCCTATGGATACATGGATTAAATCCCCTAAATGAGCCTTAGAAATGGGACGGGGGTGGACCTTGAGAATGGGCTTGAGGTGGCAGTTGTTTGGGCTTAGGAAGACCACTTACAGATGGACCGGCATTATCCTTATTTCCTTTGGGCCTTAGAAATGGGTAGGGGATAAGCCCAGGTATGGGATTGGGCGTATCACTAGTACAGTTGTGGAACAGGTATTGGATTCTGCGGGTTGGTCTGTTAAGCCCCCTAAATGAGCCTTAGAAATGGGACGGGGGTGGACATTGAGTATGGGCTTGATGTGGTGGCTAGTACGGACTTGATATCTTAGGCTTGGATGGATGATCTTTGTCTTATATCTGCACTTGGGCCTCGCGTGTTCTGGACTTTCTTCTTTGGGCTTGGATTTGGATGGTCTGTTTATGAGCCTGCGTGCCTAGTATGTCTCATTGGGGCCTGCGTGCCTATTTTGTTTTAGTTTGTTTCGGTTGGGCCTGCGTGCCTTAGTATGTTTCAATTTGGTTGGGCTTCGGCCTTTTAGTATGTCTTATCTGATTCTCGTGGTTCCCCCCTCCATGGTAAAAAAAGCCCAGGAGGGGGGGATGCACGCCGTATGTAACACCCATTCTTTTTTAATAAAACATTTACCTAGGGCTTTGCCATTTTCCCAAAAAAAACTTAGTTACCTAATATTGCCAAACATATGGTCTAAAATTTATAATCCAATTACAAAAATAGTATATAAAACTGTGTTCCCGAGTTTAATAAAGGGGAAAAAAAGAAAGGATTCAACCATATGGTCTAAAATTTATAATCCAATTACAAAAATAGTATATAAAACTGTGTACCCGAGTTTAGTTAAGGAAAAAAAAGGATTTTTTTCTTTTTCTCTCTTTTTCTTTCCATCCAAATCTTTTTAAAATAAAAAATAAAAATAAACCTTATTTTTTCTTAATTTCATTTCTTAAAAAAATCCCTTAAAACACTTCTTTCTTTTTTCCTCTTAAAAAAAACTCTTCAACAAGGGGTTGGTTGTTGGTTGGGAGAGATGACGATGGATGAGTTGAGAGAAGCGGTTGAGACGGCGGAGTTAGTTGACGCTCACGTTCACAACATCGTGGCACTCGATTCTTCAGTTCGCTTCCTCTCTTGCTTCTCTGAAGCTTCCGGGAAGGCCTTGTCCGATGTTCCTTCTACCCTTAACTTCAAGGTCAACGCCTCTTAATCAAGTTTTTTTATTTTTATTTCAACAACTCATTGTTCTGTTCCCCCTCCCCGCCAAATGAATTTTGTTTTTGTGCCGTTCAAAAACTTCCAAGTAAATCTATACTTTTCGAATGTGATTATAACGTTATTATCTATTTTCCATTGCAAGTGACCATGCTTAGAGCTTGTTTTTGGCTGTGAGAGTATCCACTTAGGTTTCATTTAATTATACTAGTAGGTATTTGATGTAAGATTTGTATATAGGTTTAAAAATATTTTTGCAAAAAGAAGCTAAACGTCTAAAATCCCTTATCAATAATCAAACTGCATGCAGCTTAAGGTGTTTCATGCTAAACAATCCAAATCCTGACAAGCAGGGATGGCAAACGGCCCCGAATCCTATGGACAAACCTGAAACATTCATGACGGATACTCGGGTATGGGGTTTGATTTAAAAAAAAAATCGCCACCCGTTTACCCGAACCATACCCGCAAACATTTTCTTTTTCTTTGTCCTTGGGTAATACAGTAATATACTAATTCACTAATTTTTAGTTTTTGTGTTTCTAATTTACTTGGGTGATAAGTTTATATAAAATTTAAAAGGAAAAACATCACATAATAGTAATCAAATTTCAAAAGTGTTACAATTTGGTCACTCACCATAGTATACCCGAGGGTGTATACCGTGTAAAATGCGTATTGAGTGACCTAATTGGAACACTTTTGAAACTTGTTTACTATTCTACAAAGTTACCCTTATTTAAAATAGTAAGAAATGTATACGAAAATCCCAACGTGTAATTTTTAACAAACTAACAGGTATACATGATACCCATGGGTAATTACCCGACACATGTCTGACGGGTATGAGACCGGGTATGGATATGGTTTTACAATCGGGTATGTGATTGGGATTCCCAAATACCCGTCCCATTGCCATCCGTACTGGCAATCCTCACTTTTAGCCCACGCGAACTAAATTCGATCAAGTTTTGTTGCTGTATTTCTTATGATGCTGATGCTCAAATTTGTTTACATGGACCATGGACTGACGACTCTTGGTTTCATATTGCAGAGAAGCCTGCGGGATATTGCTGAACTGTATGGCTTTGAATTATCTCGTCAAGGAGTCCAAGAATTTAGAAGTCACTCTGACATTCAAACAATCAGCAAAATGTGCTTCAAAGCTGCAGGAATCTCTACTGTGCTAATAGACGATGGATTAATGTTAGATAAGATGCTTGGCATAGAGCAACACAGAGATATTCTACCATTTGTTGGTAGAATACTGAGGATTGAGCGTCTAGCCGAGGCTATTCTTGATGAAGCAAGATCGTCTTATTCCTACCCTCTTCTCAAAATTGTATACAAACTTGTTTCTAGAAGATTTGTTCAGAAATATATTATTTTTCATCTTAAGCATGTATTTCTCTTTCCATCTGTGTATACATATATGTCCTTGGGTGGCATGTCCCGTATGTATGAAGTTGAACCGTAGAAGTGTTTATTATTGATTGATTAAATAAGAGATTACATAGAAATCATATATATAGGTAGAGATATTACACTTAAGTACCATTTAGATATAATAATTATAAATGCTAACTAAACTTGTCTAATATTCCCCTGCAACTAACAAATTGATACAATAAAATACAACAACATGCATTTATGATTAATTAACTTCTGCAAAACAATTAATTGTTGAACGCTTAAAACGCCATGATTTAATAATACAAAAACATATTAATTATAACATAACAAATAACATAACATGATAATAAAAACAATAAAACATACAAGCAAATAAAACATAAAACACCAAAAAAATATTTTAAATAGTAAACTAACGTATGGATTTAAGAAAATCCATTTTGGTCTCCATTGAGACACTTATTCCTTGAATTATGCCAGTTAAAATTTTCAAGTTCAGCATCATCAGAAACGTCTTCGACTTTAAACTTGAGTGCCATATCTCTGATGGTATTTTCGGGAAAACTACGGAGATCAGCCAAAATGCTGTTGGAATCTTTTATTCCCCTAGCTAGGTCTTTTTTCATACAATCTAGGCTTTCCACAAACACCGCATCTCTTTTGTATTGTTTGATAATTAAATCAAACAATTTGTCTGAGTCGTTGTTTGCATTTTGTGATGAAGACGCCATAAAATTCAAAATGATTTTGTGTAACATGAATAGATATGCTAGGTGAAATGATAAGAAGAAGTTAACACCTTAGACTGCTACTTATACTCAAAACATTTATTACCTATTAGTGTCAAGCGGTGCAACTAACACCATAAATATACGCCTACTAAACATTTAATATGTATTAATAACATTGGTAGTGAAAACGAATCGATACAATGGTAACACGTTTTACGACGAAGTTAGAAAGACACGTGGTAATAAATTAACACCATGTAGTTACGTATTACTTATTCCTCTATATATATGTGCATGCATGAAAGATACACTTTATTCACCCACAAAAAAACACCAAACCAACCTTCAAAAAAAATGGCGTCTTCTTCATCTTCTAACAACCAAGGAATTAAGAACAAAATGCTAGAGGATAACTATGTTGAGAAAGAGGTTCAGCAATCTGTTAAGAATAAGTTAACGGATTTATACTACCTATACTATATATATATATATATATATATAGAGAGAGAGAGAGAGGTGGTTCCCGATAAAACCAATATTTAAGCGAAAACTGTAAAAACCAATCTTAACTGTTGATTCTTAATGATCAGTGGTCTATGATACTTATGGGTTTGAATGTAAATATAAACAAAAAAGATAGCTACATTTTAATGCTTTAAGAGTAAAAAAGGTATTTCCATCCATTTTAATATTGGTAATCCATAAACTTCATAAACAAAATCCCTAACTAATCTCCCTTTCTCTCTCTTAAACTCTTTCATTCAAAACCTCCTTTTTGATACAATTTTTTTCAAAACAACAGTGTATTGAATCACGATCATTGAGGATACGAAGAAGAAAATCGATAATAGTTGATCAGAACATTAAAGTTGTAAGCGGTCTAAGAATTTTGACTTCCAATGAGAACTATTAGCTTCTGGGAGTTCCATGACTCTACATAAGAAAGTATCCTTATACCATCTAAAAGACGTTAGAGTTCTACATCTTAGATTTTGTAGAAGAGTTCTAATATTTTCAGAGTCTTCGGACCATCTTCCTGTGAAATGTTCTATAATATTAACAATTAGGGTGTAGACTGCATTATTTTCAGTACTACTAGTGCCTTCTTCTTGTTTGACACTATTTAAGATTTTATTTTATCTTCTTGGGATAAGTAATTATCCCACTATCCTTTTAACTGACCTGTAAACCCTGATATAATCATATTTGCTATGGTCTGAACAGAGTTATTATTATTCTTACATATTGTACTGTACATAAGTATCTTGTGGATAGTATTATAAATTTGTCCTTCTGACTGACCATCTATGTTCCATTCATAGATCATTTTTCCACTGTAAGATTTATTAACAACATACTCTTGTTCTTCAATTAGAACATCATGAGCAGTAGGTCTAGGATAATAGTATTTTCTCTGAGTTGGTTTATCTGCCCATTTAGAGAGTTTGAAAATTTTATCATTTATTTTTTGTTTATAATTTTCTTCAGAAAAATCTATTATAGTATTAATCTTAAGATTTTTCAGAGCATTCATAGTTTCATTTAAAGTTGCTATTAGACTATCCTTAGATTTTAATTTAAAATCTGTTACTTCCGGGGGAAGTTGTATACTAGGAGTAGCAATTTTTTCTTTCAGAGAAACAGTTTTAGCCTGTATGTTTTTCTCTTTAAAATGGGATAAAATCCTATCCATCTTAGTAGATAAATCTTGTAACTGTTCTCCCAGAATTATTAAATATAAATTTGTATAATTATGTTGTTTAATTAAGTTATTTATATGAGAAATTGTAATAGGTAAGATATCTCCTTCTAAAAGTTTTTAAAAGGTTTGATAATACCTTATTTCATTATCTTTTTCTATTTTAAAAGGTTGTGTAGGAGGAAAAATCTTAGAGACTATCTCTCATTTAACATTAAATGTTCTTTCAATAACCGAGATGACACTTCCCGTATAACTTTCTATAAACCAGGGAATAAAATGTATAATCTCATTTTTCATAACTAAATCTTTATAATATTCATCTTTAAAGAAATTTATATCAGTTTCTTTAAAATTATTAAAAAACCAATTTCTAAATAATTCTCATTTGGGTAATTCGAAATCTTTACTAATTTCTTTTCTTACCGGAGATCCCGGATTAAAGTCTATTTTTTCTTTAAAATTCATTAAATAAAATCGACTTCTGACTCGGTTGATTCCGGATCTACTTGGACTCCGGTAACTATATTATCATAATTTATTCTTAATCTATTGAATGTTTCTGTTGTAGGGAAAGTTTTCCTAACTCTTGAAGTAGAGGCCCTAGAAGGGCTTCTAACAGTATATCCCAAATGAGATATATGCTGTCGAGAGGATAAAGATCTAGAAGATAAAGATCTTGGCAAAGAAGAAGTATTTCTAAGCTGTTCAAATTGGATTTGGACAGTCCCTTCTTCAGATTGTATAATTTCTAAAGGGTTATTATCTATATATTGTTGAGATGTTGTGGCCTTATCAATGACCCAATTTTCTGGAAAGTTAATTTCTTCCCATTTAATCTTTCTTCTGGTAGTTATATTAGATTTTCCAAAATTAGTTTCTATAACTATGGTTTCATTTAATGGTTTATAGACCATTCTACACTGTGGATTTAAAGTATATAAATGTTTATAATAAATTCTATAACAGATACAGATAACTTCTGAACCTGGAGCATAGTTATAACTATGAGTTTTAACATTTAAAGTTAAAGCATCTGATATATCAATTTTCGATTCCATACTGGTAAGTAATCTTAGTATAAGGACTGAATTCAAACAAAATTATGGCTCAAAAGGTATGCTATTTGGGTTTATTCAAAATCAAACGTTCATGTTGACTAATGTCTATGTTTGTGCTAAATACTTTTAATGCTTGTTATACAAGAAGAATGTAATTCGTATAGTTGAGGTTTTTTGTTTTCTTATAGTTCCTTGATTGACAGGGATGAATATGCTAATAGCATTTGTGTTAATTAATCTTTTTGATTACGTATGAGTAATTAAAATAACTATCCAGTTTCTAATCTGTTACGTATATGTAATCAACTGAAAAACAAGAGATGTGTGTTTAATTTAAATATTAATACTTATCGTTATATGTAATTAATGGTAAACAAAATATAAAATTTTGGTTTTGTAGTATGTATGCAGAGTTGTAATTATTATGGATGGGGTTTTATTTGTTTTTTATTTTCTATGATCTCACATCATATACGTTTTGATTAATCTGTTATTATAGGACTGTTTTTATTTTGTAGATTCAAATCAAATAGTTAATTGTATTCAAGCTCAAATAATTAACTGTATTCAAGCTCAAATGTCACAAGTTGAAAGGAAAATGAAGGCACAAATAAATTGTTGAGAAAAAAGTATGCAGTAAGAATACTAACATGTGAAGCAAACCAGCAAAGGGAAGAAGTTATAAGGGAAGCACATGAATTGTATGAGGAAATAAGAAACTAGATACAATTCAAGTATGGTTGGGTTAACATTCTGTTTCTTTTTTATTGGATAGTGTTTTTATGTTTAAATATACGTAAGAGCATGTTTACTGATGTAGTGCAAAGCACACATCTTTATTCCTTTGTTTTCGTGTCGTTTTAATTAGTTTTCTATTCGTTTTGAGTGGTTTTTGGTATATATTGAGTCTTTGTTATGTTTACAGGTGCTCGAGATAATAATGAGTGAAAACCCGAAGAAACCGAGCACAAGAATGAAACCCGAAGATCAAAAGTCAAAAATGTTGAAAAAGGGTCTTTCGCGGTACGCGAAGACCAGAGAACAATCTTTCGCTGTACGCAAAGAAGTAAGAAACCGGTCGTGACTATTTTGTCCCTCGCGGTACGCGAGTGTAACATCCCAAATAATGACAAGACAAATAGAAAAGGGAAATAAAGTGGGCTTGGCCAAAATTTCGGCCCATGGGCCGAAAAGAAAAGGGGGAAACCCCATTACAAAACAGCAGCTTCAACCCAAACCCCTCTCATTTCATCTTCCTGCGCAAGAATACTAGAGAGAGAGAGAGAGAGCGATCGGCTTGTGAAGAAAACCGCAAGGAGAAGACTCAAGGGCTCGGGAATCATCCGACTCCACCATTTCAACGCATAGCAACAGAAATCGGGCCTGTTGAGGTAAGCATCGCCTCTGATTATGAGTCTTTGCATGTCTCGGGTTTAAATCAAATAAAGATACGATTTTTGCATACGAAACTTGAAACAAATCACGTATTTGAACTCAAGAACGATAAAGGAAGGTGTTTAACGTAAAATGCTCAAGGTTTAATCGATTGGAAATAAGTTGGCTGGAGCAAGGTTCTGGTCAGGGAAGATGCAGACCCATGACTCGAAACTATAGTTTCGATACATACAGACCCGTCGAAACTACTCTAGTTTCGATAGTCATGTTTGACTCGAAACTATCTAGTTTCGATAGCAGCCAATGACTCGAAACTACCATAGTTTCGATAGGAACTCAGGACTCGAAACTACCTAGTTTCGAGTGTCACCTTGAACCTAAACTAAGATTTTTCATAAGTTAATGACTCGAAACTACCATAGTTTCGATAGGATCTCATGACTCGAAACTACCTAGTTTCGATAGAAGGATTATGACTCGAAACTACCTAGTTTCGAGTGTAAGACCATAGCTCGAAACTACCATAGTTTTGATGCGACCCACCTCCCGAAACTACTGAGTTCAAGCATAGTAATGTCTAGTGTCATCTAGGAGCACCATCTTATGTGTATGACTTTATTATACAGATCGTGAGTGACATTAGTGAAGCCCAGTAGCCAGCTTAGTGTATTACAGAAACTACTCATCAGGTGAGTTCTATGTGCCCCTTCTATGTTATGTGCAAATGTTTTCAAATGTTTTGGGGCTGAGATGTATACACTAAGTGAATAAATGTTATGAATGTCAATGTGATCATATGTGTTATACAAGTATATATATATATACCTATACATGAAAGAGAAATTATGAATAAAGAATGAAAAGCATGATTATCAAGAATGAATGAAAGTATAACACAATATGAAAGAATGAAATCCTGCTTTATATCCATGTATATATTGCTTGCCAAGTACAGAAAATGTTATGGACGCTTCGATGATAACGGCTACTTCGGTAGACGGACGACCATGTGATTATTTTACAACCGGGACAAGTGCGTTCCTTCATCAGCTAGGACGTACGAATGTCATTAAAGGACGGTCGAAGCAATTGGCATATTATAGTAGAACGGTTGTATAAATAATAGTCGCATGGGAAACGGATACCTTCGGGTAGACGGGCGAATTACGGCCTACGACGGTAGGACGGTTGTAAGTCATGACGGACGGACAAAGATTGCCGGACGGTTGTAAGAATAAAATGACGGACGGCACTAGTTGCCGGACGGTTGTAAGTATAGGTGGGCCATGACGATGGACCACGGCGATTGTCTTTGTGACATTCGTAAGCAAATGACGGGTTGATCACCCTTATATAGTATGACCCATGAAATTAAAGAAAGAAAGAAAAGAAAAGAAAAGGGTGAATGCATATATATATATATGAAATCACAAAAATACAGAAAAGAGAGATGAAAAGAAAGACAAAAGTTATGAATACGTATTTATATGAATGACTATACAGTAATGCATACTTATAAAGTAAAGAATAGAATGTTTATATCAAATTGCATTAAACTAGAACTCACCAGCGTTAGCTGACTTTTAGTATACATTTCAGGTAAAGGAAGAAAAGGTCGTGCGATGGCGTGAAGGTTACCCGGCACAAGACTGACATCCCACTTTTGTTTGTTAAGACAATGTTGTGTTTTTAATTGTTAAGACTTCCGCTGTTATGTAATGTAATTGAATGATGAATGTTTTAAATTTAAGTTCAGTATTTATGGCTATGTTTATGAGTAAATCCAACAAGTGAGGTCACCCGGGAAAGGGGCCTTACAAGTTGGTATCAGAGCAATAGTTTGAGAGATTTAGACATCCCTAAATGTCTAGACTCAAACTGATTATGGGACCAACGCACGGATGTCAGTATGGGTAACCAACGCCAACGCTAGCACGGTAAGTAAGTCATAAAGTTAATACTCTTGCATAGGAATAGATACCTTAACTTAGAACAAATAGATGTTAATGCCACGACTGATTTGAAGAGTTTCGAACCCGAAAAGCAATGTAAATTAGTAATCACAAACCGGTCACTGTAATTAAGAATTTACCTTGCTCGTACTGTTCCAAACTATGATCTGAAGAAATGACATTGATGTATTCCCTTTTTAACTATCAGGAAATTAAGAACTATGGCTGGTGGAGGAAGAACAGGACCTCGAGGCGGTCGCACTGGCCGACGAGGTAGACCTCCGTTGAACCCAAGATTTGAAGAAGAAGAGAGTGTGCACGCAGAGCACACCGAAAGTGTGCACGAAACAGAAGTGACCCCAATTATGAACGACAGTCCAGGGCCTATACAGTTGGAACCTGAAGTCAGGGATGCTATTGCCCGTGAAGTTGTGCTCACTTTGAAAAAGGTATTGCCTGATCTACTATCCGAGGCAATAAAGAAAAGTAAGGAGGAGGATGAAGGAGACAATGAAGAGAAAGTATATGACAGTGATGGGGATGAAATAAAGATTGGATCGAGCAATCGTGGGTGCACTTACAAAGGTTTCAAGGAC
The DNA here is from genome assembly GCA_023525975.1 of Smallanthus sonchifolius. Classification (NCBI taxonomy): domain Eukaryota; kingdom Viridiplantae; phylum Streptophyta; class Magnoliopsida; order Asterales; family Asteraceae; genus Smallanthus; species Smallanthus sonchifolius. The sequence continues at coordinate 37,062,673 of CM042045.1, forward strand.
GGAGACCCACCCAAGTTCGATGGGAGCAAAGATTCAGTGGCAACGCTTGAATGGATTGAGAGGATGAGTGCTGTAATCAACATCAGCGAGTGTCGACCAGACCAGGCTGTTAAATATGTTGCTCATTCTTTCACCAACGAAGCCTTAGGTTGGTGGAGGAACATTCAGAGGACAAAGTCCCCAAACGCTCTTGCAAGAATGACATGGGAAGAACTGAAAAAGCTGGTAATTCAAAAGTTCTGTCCCCAGAACGAAATTGATCGAGTGGAAAATGAATTCCTAAACCTTAAAGCTGGCAACAAGACACACCGCCAGTATACTTCTAGATTCAATGAGTTGGCACAGCTGGTACCCCACCTGGTGGAGACAGAAGAGCGAATGATCAAGTATTATGTGAAGGGCCTACCTCAAAGGGTCCGTGTCCACGTGAAAGCCAACCTACCCTCGACCTTCGAGTCGGTAGTGAATCTGAGCGGAATCGTCTACGACGATTATGCCAATGAGGACCCACCAACAGAAACCCAAAAGAGAAAGTGGGAGAACCCGTCTAGAGGCACCGGAAGAGGGAACGTAATAACTGAAAATAAGAAACCAAGGTCGGACAAATATGAAACCTGCAAGAAATGCGGAAGGCAACATTTTGGCGAGTGCCGGGTCGGCTCCACCACATGTTACAGGTGTGGGAAGGCGGGGCACTACTCTCGTGACTGCTTGAGAGACACTAAATGCCAAGTATGTGGACTGTTTGGTCACCTGGCTAAGGATTGCAGAAAAGCCAGACAATCTGGTTCGGGAAAAGAAAAGGAACAGGAACAACCAAAGACTAGGACTCGAGCTTACGCCCTGACTGAGGAGGAAGCAAGGGGAAATCCTGATGTTGTGTCAGGTACGTTCCTAGTTAATGATGAACATGCGGCTATATTATTTGACTCGGGTGCTAGTAAAAGCTTTATATCAAATGCCTTTAGTCGAAAACTGAATTGCACTATCAACACAGTAGTAAAGGCCTTTAGTGTACAAACTGCCGTTGGTAAAAATTCGGCAGTATTCCAAGTAACAGAGGATTGCATAATAGAAATAGAGGGTCATAAATTTCCTTCTAGATTATTCCTTCTCACCTTAGGAGGATTCGATATAGTATTGCGTATGGATTGGCTAGCTGCCAACGAAGCTCAAATCATATGTAAACGTAAGAGGATACACCTCAAAGGTCCTAGCGGCAGTCCAATTACGGTTTATGGGGATTGGAATTGCACAATGCTGAACGTCATCTCGATGATTAAGGCCGAAAGTTACATGAGGCGCGGCTACGAAGCTTATCTGGCATATGTTATAGATGATAGAATGAAAACGAAAGAACTCAAGAATGTACCCGTGGTGTGCAATTTTCCGGAAGTATTCCCTGAGGATCTACCTGGGTTGCCACCCGATCGGGAAATAGAATTTCAGATTGATTTACTGCTAGGAGCTGAGCCCGTTGCCAAAGCCCCCTACCGATTGGCTCCGTCAGAAATGAAGGAATTGATGTCCCAACTAGAGGAACTAACCGAGAAAGGATTTATTAGGCCGAGCATCTCACCATGGGGCGCTCCGGTACTATTTGTAAAGAAGAAGGACGGCAGTATGCGCATGTGTATCGACTACCGCGAATTGAACAAGAGAACAGTAAAGAACAAATACCCACTGCCTAGAATAGACGACCTTTTTGATCAACTGCAAGGCGCGAGTTGGTTCTCAAAGATTGATCTCAGGTCGGGTTACCATCAATTGAAAGTAAGAGAGAAGGATGTACCGAAAACTGCGTTTCGTACACGTTACGGGCATTATGAATTTCTTGTGATGTCCTTCGGACTAACCAACGCACCAGCAGCATTTATGGATTTAATGAACAGAGTATGCCGACCCATGTTGGATCGATCAGTAATAGTTTTTATAGATGACATCCTCATATATTCAAAGAATGAAGGTGATCACCACTGTCACCTAAGAGAAGTATTGGAGGTGCTAAAGCAGGAAAAGTTGTACGCAAAATTCTCCAAATGCGCGTTCTGGCTTAGGGAAGTCCAATTCCTAGGTCATGTAATAAACCCAAACGGCATCATGGTGGATCCTGCAAAGATCGAGACAGTAAAGGAATGGAACATCCCAAAGACACCAACAGAGATACGAAGCTTTCTAGGGTTGGCAGGCTACTATCGAAGGTTCATCCAAGATTTCTCAAGAATTGCCTCGCCGCTAACCAAACTGACACGGAAGGAAGTAAAGTATGAATGGGGTCCAACCCAAAACAACGCGTTTGAGGAACTTAAGACACGATTAACTCAAGCTCCAGTATTAACACTACCTGAGGGAAATGAAGACTTAGTAGTCTACTCTGACGCTTCAGGGCAAGGTTTAGGGTGCGTACTCATGCAACGAGGAAAGGTAATTGCTTATGCATCGCGGCAACTAAAGGTTCATGAAGTTAACTACCCAACACATGATCTAGAATTAGCAGCAGTAGTTTTCGCGTTGAAAATATGGAGACACTACTTGTATGGAGTTAAATGCACCATCTACTCCGATCACAAAAGCTTGAAATACTTTTTCGAACAAAAGGAACTAAACATGAGGCAAAGAAGATGGTTAGAGCTACTGAAAGACTATGACTGTGAGATATTGTACCATCCAGGCAAGGCAAACGTAGTGGCTGACGCTTTAAGTAGAAAGGAAGAATCGGCACCTATCCGGATCAAAGCGTGTCAGTTAATTATAACGCCAGACTTAATGGGTGAAATATCAAAGGCACAAGATGAAGCATTGTTAGAAAGAAATGTGAAACGGGAAAGAATAGTAGGACAACAAGGGAACTTAGATGCGAATGCATACGGAGTACGAACTAGGTTTGGCCGGATGTGGATACCTAAGATTGGTGAGCTTAGAGCCAAAATACTCGATGAGGCCCATAAGTCTCGCTATTCTATCCACCCCGGGACAAACAAAATGTATCAAGACTTGAAGAAAGAATACTGGTGGCCTGGCATGAAGAATGATGTGACAGAATACGTGAGCAAGTGCCTAACGTGTTCTCTAGTTAAGGCCGAGCACCAGAAACCATGCGGTAAAATGCAACCTTTACCAATACCGGAATGGAAGTGGGAAGAGATCACAATGGACTTCATTACCAAGCTACCGCGAACAGCTAAAGGCAATGATACCATTTGGGTGATCGTCGACCGCTTGACAAAGAGTGCTCACTTCTTGCCAATACGAGAAACTTCTTCTTCTGAAAAGCTAGCAGAAGTATTTATCAAGGAAATTGTGAGCAGACATGGTATGCCGCTGTCGATTGTGTCTGACAGGGATACTAGATTCACGTCAAGGTTTTGGAAGAAATTCAATGAAGCAATGGGCACTAGACTGAACATCAGCACCGCTTACCACCCCCAAACCGATGGACAATCGGAAAGGACCATTCAGACCTTGGAGGACATGCTCTGGGCCTGTATCATTGACTTCGGTGGGAGTTGGGACAGCCATCTACCATTGGCAGAATTTTCATATAACAACAGCTATCACTCGACTATTGGCATGCCGCCATTTGAAATGTTGTATGGGAGGAAATGTAGGACCCCGGTTTGTTGGGGGGAAATTGGACAGAAGGATTTTGCAAGTCTCGAAGTGGTCAAAGCTACTTCTGAGAAATTTGATCAAATCAAGGCTCGTATGAAAGCCGCAAAAGACAGACAGAAATCATACGCGGATAAGAGAAGGAGGGATTTAGAGTTTCAAGTAGGGGACATGGTACTGTTGAAAGTATCACCGTGGAAAGGAATCATTCGGTTCAGAAAGCGTGGCAAACTAAGTCCAAGGTTTGTCGGACCTTTCAAGATTGTAGCAAGAGTGGGTCAAGTTGCTTACAGACTCGACCTACCCGTCGAGCTTAGTGGAATACACCCTACGTTCCACGTGTCGCACTTACGCAAGTGCCTAGCTGACGACACAGCTCACATACCTTACGACGAGATCGAAGTGGATAACAGTCTAAATTATGTAGAGGAACCAATAGCCATTCTTGACCGAGCTGAGAAACGATTACGCAATAAGTCGATTCCTTTAGTCAAAATACAATGGAAACACAGAAAGGGGTCCGAGGCTACTTGGGAGAAAGAAGACGAGATGAAGGAACTGTATCCCCAGTTGTTTAACGTGTAACAGGTTTCGAGGACGAAACCTCATTAAGGAGGGTAGACTTGTAACATCCCAAATAATGACAAGACAAATAGAAAAGGGAAATAAAGTGGGCTTGGCCAAAATTTCGGCCCATGGGCCGAAAAGAAAAGGGGGAAACCCCATTACAAAACAGCAGCTTCAACCCAAACCCCTCTCATTTCATCTTCCTGCGCAAGAATACTAGAGAGAGAGAGAGAGAGCGATCGGCTTGTGAAGAAAACCGCAAGGAGAAGACTCAAGGGCTCGGGAATCATCCGACTCCACCATTTCAACGCATAGCAACAGAAATCGGGCCTGTTGAGGTAAGCATCGCCTCTGATTATGAGTCTTTGCATGTCTCGGGTTTAAATCAAATAAAGATACGATTTTTGCATACGAAACTTGAAACAAATCACGTATTTGAACTCAAGAACGATAAAGGAAGGTGTTTAACGTAAAATGCTCAAGGTTTAATCGATTGGAAATAAGTTGGCTGGAGCAAGGTTCTGGTCAGGGAAGATGCAGACCCATGACTCGAAACTATAGTTTCGATACATACAGACCCGTCGAAACTACTCTAGTTTCGATAGTCATGTTTGACTCGAAACTATCTAGTTTCGATAGCAGCCAATGACTCGAAACTACCATAGTTTCGATAGGAACTCAGGACTCGAAACTACCTAGTTTCGAGTGTCACCTTGAACCTAAACTAAGATTTTTCATAAGTTAATGACTCGAAACTACCATAGTTTCGATAGGATCTTATGACTCGAAACTACCTAGTTTCGATAGAAGGATTATGACTCGAAACTACCTAGTTTCGAGTGTAAGACCATAGCTCGAAACTACCATAGTTTTGATGCGACCCACCTCCCGAAACTACTGAGTTCAAGCATAGTAATGTCTAGTGTCATCTAGGAGCACCATCTTATGTGTATGACTTTATTATACAGATCGTGAGTGACATTAGTGAAGCCCAGTAGCCAGCTTAGTGTATTACAGAAACTACTCATCAGGTGAGTTCTATGTGCCCCTTCTATGTTATGTGCAAATGTTTTCAAATGTTTTGGGGCTGAGATGTATACACTAAGTGAATAAATGTTATGAATGTCAATGTGATCATATGTGTTATACAAGTATATATATATATACCTATACATGAAAGAGAAATTATGAATAAAGAATGAAAAGCATGATTATCAAGAATGAATGAAAGTATAACACAATATGAAAGAATGAAATCCTGCTTTATATCCATGTATATATTACTTGCCAAGTACAGAAAATGTTATGGACGCTTCGATGATAACGGCTACTTCGGTAGACGGACGACCATGTGATTATTTTACAACCGGGACAAGTGCGTTCCTTCATCAGCTAGGACGTACGAATGTCATTAAAGGACGGTCGAAGCAATTGGCATATTATAGTAGAACGGTTGTATAAATAATAGTCGCATGGGAAACGGATACCTTCGGGTAGACGGGCGAATTACGGCCTACGACGGTAGGACGGTTGTAAGTCATGACGGACGGACAAAGATTGCCGGACGGTTGTAAGAATAAAATGACGGACGGCACTAGTTGCCGGACGGTTGTAAGTATAGGTGGGCCATGACGATGGACCACGGCGATTGTCTTTGTGACATTCGTAAGCAAATGACGGGTTGATCACCCTTATATAGTATGACCCATGAAATTAAAGAAAGAAAGAAAAGAAAAGAAAAGGGTGAATGCATATATATATATATGAAATCACAAAAATACAGAAAAGAGAGATGAAAAGAAAGACAAAAGTTATGAATACGTATTTATATGAATGACTATACAGTAATGCATACTTATAAAGTAAAGAATAGAATGTTTATATCAAATTGCATTAAACTAGAACTCACCAGCGTTAGCTGACTTTTAGTATACATTTCAGGTAAAGGAAGAAAAGGTCGTGCGATGGCGTGAAGGTTACCCGGCACAAGACTGACATCCCACTTTTGTTTGTTAAGACAATGTTGTGTTTTTAATTGTTAAGACTTCCGCTGTTATGTAATGTAATTGAATGATGAATGTTTTAAATTTAAGTTCAGTATTTATGGCTATGTTTATGAGTAAATCCAACAAGTGAGGTCACCCGGGAAAGGGGCCTTACAGCGAGGGACTGGCCAACACCTTTCGCGGTACACGAGGGGCCTGTAGAATCCGAAAAAAACCCTAATCGACTTTTAAATCAAATTGTAATTCAATAATGAGAGGAGTTTGATTTCCAGCCGTCTAAGGGGAGTCCAGAGGCGATTTCTGGGAGCTTGGAAAGGAAATCAAGTGAAAGTTTTGAGCTTTTGGATTCCGGGTTTGTTAATTTAACATTCTAGGTTTTCAAGATTCGATCTTTGTCATTGTTTTCTGTGATTAAACCTATGTTTTGCTTAACTATTTTTGTTATGGTTGTTTTGAGTATGATCGTAGGCTAACTCATTGATACCGCCTAGATCATGATGAATATTTATTAAAGTATTGATTTTTATCAGTTTTTGGATGTTGAATGCTGTTTGATGATTTTGTATGAATCTCTAGACTCGCGGTACAACATGGTGATAACGTGCGAAATCCATGATCAACGTGCAACATGTAACTCAATCAACAACACAATGTAAATAATGCTCTTTGTATTTCTACTCAGAATAAGTTCTCTTAGTTTACAAGTTATGTGTTCTAGTCTCGAAGCTCACCTAAAACTGACATGTAAACCTCTATTTATAGGGAAACCACAAAGCACCACATGCGAACTTGTTAAGTTCGCCCCTAACAAGCTTAGGCGAACTTAGCAAGTTCGCCTATCAAGTTCGCTCTAAGTTCCTTAGGCGAACTTGACAGCTTCGCTAACTTACAACATAGAATTTCAGCGACAGTTACAAAACATGCTCTAACAGACTCCCATTAACTGTTGCTTACAATTCTAACACATTACAAGTCAAAGACTCTAAGACTAAGACATAGAATCTTCAAGCTCGTTGTCACCAGAAAATGTTCCAACAGACTCCCCCTTGACAACAGCTTCAGAAGATTGTCATCAGTCCTCAAACAGCTCATAGTATTTGTCTTGTACATCTGTGCACTCTCTCTTTCTTTCTAGAAGAAAACATGGGAGAAGGACCCCTTGTCAACTTCTATCTGCAAATTTTCATTTATGGCAAAGAAGAACAACCAAGTGTAACCAACAAGTAAAATTTCTATGGAAGCTGAAAAAATAAAATCTTTTTGATTTTTCAAACATAAGAAATACATAATCTTTTTGGTTTTTCTCTGTATAAACTGAAATGTAAAAATACAAAACACATCTGTCACACCCCAACCGACGGCGGAAACGTCGGGGCGGGACATGTAGACTGTTCATAAGCTCATGGTTTACTAAAGTTGTAATAATAAACAATAAGTTTCATTTCATAACTCAAGTAATCAATTACATCATTTACAGGAATTAAAGAATACATAAATCTCCATATTAAAATTTAAGACTAGGTCCTCAACCCTAAGTGAAGTAGCTTGAATCTTAACTCAAACGTTTGTACCTGAAACATGAAAAAATGAGAGGGTCAACTATAAATAGTTGGTGAGCATACATAGTTTTGACACCACAAGTAAAGTTCAAATGTATTGTGTACAATTCATATGATGCATGGTTTATAAAGCTTTTATGGAGAATCTAAGTTAAGCTAGATGCACAAATGAAACTTTGTAATTGAAGGGCATAACAACACATGTTATCCTAATGTAGGACATAACAACACATATTATCCTGATGTAAATGTAGGGCATAACAACACATGTTGCCTAATTTAGGGCATAACAACACATGTTATCCTATTGTAGGGCCTAACAACACATGTTAGCCTGAAGTAATGTATTTGTGTTTGCATGTGTAAATCATGTATATGTAGGCTTAACAATTAGCATTCAAGCATAAAGCACAAATAAACACATATGATCATATTATAGAATTGTACATGTGTAATTGCAAAAAATGTTTGTTGAGTAATCATGTTTCACCCCAAAAATGTACAAAAGGAAAAGGGGGCTATGTAAACTCACCTGTATTGGTCGCGTAGATAGCAAGAGCCCTAAGTAGCACAAGTGATTTTGCAATCACAGAGTTAACCTAGAGTGAATGTATGATTTTGAATTAACAATATGCACGAAGTCTAAAGCAAGATCTAATGTTCATCGGGTTTTGATATGTGTGTATTTGTACAAAGTTTAGGAGCAAGACGTTTAAATCAATGTATGTTCCTTTGTTTATGAATAAAGAAATAATAAGTGAATAAGGTTTATAAAACTATTTAGTTTAAATAGATGTGTGATTAAATAAATAGAAACCTTTTCATCTATTTAATTATTATAATGAAAAGTGTTTCGAAAGGAAAAGTAAGATGATCTAAATACATATTAATATAATTAGAAAATTATGTTTTTAAATACTTAATATTTTTACACCCAAACTAGTTATTAATTTAGGGTAAAAATGATTTTGTAGTTTATAAACAATGATCGTGTGAACTTTACAAGATAAAGATGGGTTCATAAAAATATTTATAATTTAAAAACCAAGTGGGTAAATTAGGTGTTTTGTTTAAAAACAACAATTTTTATTTACATTATGTTTAAAAAATGATTTTTTTGTGTTTTATTAAAGTTTTAAAACAACTTAAATAACAAAGTAATTGTTTCTCCTTAAAAACTTGTTAGTTGTTGTACTAAAACAATTCTAGGTGAATAGGTTTATAAATTTATTTTTATAACATGATTTGGGATATTAAATAGGTTTTAAAAAAATGATTTGTAGGTTATGAGTTTTGAACCCGGGTGGGTTCTGGGGAGGCAAAAGCATGGAACCACTAGACCAGAAGCCTAATCCTTGACAGTACCCGTTACACAAAACTGTTAACTTGTATATACGAAGGGACCGGGTATGGGTTTAACGGACGAAAAAGGCTGGATGGGTGGGTTTCGAACCCACGCCACCTTGTTCGGCGGCGCAGTTGCTTACCGGCCGGACCAGGTGGTTTCGCTGGTTATAACATGAAACCCAAAAGAATTAATACGATAAATGAAATCAAATAAAATTCCAATATAGAAGCCGTGTGAACATATCATGAACTTGGTTTGCAATTGAATCAAGTACCCTCTATCATCACGGATTGTAGAGGGCTTTTGGTTAGCATTGAAACACGAAATGTGAGACGCAAACCATACCTGATTTGGTTGAGTATAGGGGGCCGACGACTAGAGAAACCTGAGATGGTGTTCTTGATACTCGATCGATAGCCAAAGGTGTAATGCGGTGGATTTGGGGGTTGGGAGAGCTTTTACGAGTCTGTGTGAAGGTGTGTGAATGAGTAGGAGGTTTAATTTCGTTTTAAAGACCTTAATTCAATTCGAGTTTGTGTACGATGGGGACAGCTGTGATTACGCGTCAATTGGTTTAATTGGAGATGAATTGGGTCGTAAAATGGGGTTAGATGCACACGAGCTCAGACAAGGAATGATTTCCGGTTAATAATTGCATTTACTTCCTTGATTTGGAAGGGATTTGAACGCGGTTGGACTTTAAGAGGTCAAACCTATTCGAATTTGAATTCCTCCGCGTAAAAGACTGAATTGGGCTGTTAAATGGGTCCGAATCTGGTCGACTATCACTTGTGTGCGTAGGGAAAGTCCATAACAATAGGTTTATTGATTTCACATGTTAGATTTCGCCGATTTGGGCCTGTTTGACTTTCCTCGGTCAAAGTAGGATAAAATTTTGTGGGTGGAATCAAAATAGGTTCAATTCTAAGGATGATGGTTCAAGAGTAAAGTGAAAGGGGTTCAAGGCTAAAAGATGGGTTCAAAGGAATAAGGGGTTCATTGCTTCAAGTTCTAATGAAGTTTTTATTTATTTATCAAATAACGATATCTTGTTTAAAACTTACAAAACTTAAATTTATAATTATCATTATTTATCATTATCATTATATTTTACAAAATTAATTTTATAAAATCTAAAGTTTATAACCACATAATATTATAAGTTTATAAATGTCAAATATATAAATATATTTGTATAAAATCATTTATAAGTGAATATTTATAAGTGTATATAGATACATATACAAAATAAGTGTTATAGAAATCTATATGTAAACGCAAGGTTTTAATGGTTGAAAACGAATACTGATTTATCTAAAGATTTATGTGACGAAAATTGCTTGAATAAATACATGATCTAAATGTATAATAAAGCCGAAAAATCATGGATGTTACAGTATCCCCATGTTGAGGGGATTTCGTCCCGAAATTGAATTTATGTAGCCTACTGATTTAGGAAAGAGATGTGTTTGGATTATTCATGAGTTTTGACTGTAGGTTTGATGAGTACAATTGATAAAAAGATTCAGTTTTTTTTTCTCAAGATCAGGCACGAATGATGATATCGGATTTAGTTTTGAAATGAACTCAATGAGAAAGTATGTTGAATAATAGTTTGTATTCTAAAGATGAAATGTATTACTTGGAATGGAAATGATGGGAGTTTGTCGATCAGGGTTTGTTTAAGATGTAGTCTAATATGTTCAGCAATTATCAGCGGATAAGAGATTTCACAAACATTGACCCGTTAAACAACATAAAACTTTACGTGACATGAATAACGCAACTTCTGATAATATGACAGGAACACTTATGTATAGGAAGTACCAGCAGCGTATCCACCATGTTCGTATCATATCACATTAGTTTTGTTACTGTATATCCCGATAGGTTTTACGTCATAACACACGATAAAATTTACTATGTTTTCCATGCGCTAATTTTTATAATTACGTGTGCACCCGTAATTATCCAAATCGTCGCATGGTCCGTATAGTTCATCCCATTGTGTGTGTGGGCCAAAGGGGGTAACACAACATTACTTAATTCATAACTATTGTTTTCACGTATGTGTTGCTAACAATTAACTATGTCCCTAGATAGTAGAGTCAATCAGGTACTAAAGAGTAATAATGTGGCATAATTTTAGGGTTCCATAGCTGGGTGTGTAAGATAACGAGAAGGTTGTGTCTAGTAAAATAATGCATTTCTGGGTGTGTAAGATAACGAGAAGGTTGTGTAAAAATTCAGAGCAGTGTACTTACGAATAACTGATTTGTTCTCTTTGTTTGTAAATAAACAAGTAGTTGAAATTTATTTTTGTTGGTAAAAAAAAATGGTAAAAAATAGTTGAATAGTTAACTATATGGATAATTGAATGAAAACCTTTTTATTAAATTTTAATTTATTATAAAGAGAATATTTTAAGAAAAAATAATGGCTAAACTATTTAATAATTAAGCCAAGGTTTAATAATAATTCATTTAACGAGAAAAAGTCATAATTAATTATCCATTAAAAATAATGCTTTTATAAAACAAGTTGTATTAAGTTTTATTACAAGGTGAAAATGTTTATAGAAAATTTCTATTTCAGATACTATTTAAAGGTTTGATAAACGTTTTTTTTTAACAAAATAACGATGTCTAAATCGGATAATAAAGTGATTAGTTACAGAGAAGGCTTAGGCACGTGTACTAAATTGTAATAAGCAAAACGATGGTGTTTAGATTGTACTCATTTGATAATATAATCAAATGGATACTTTGACAAATCAAAGTGATTCGAATTCTTAAACTTTCAAGAAGACGTGCTTTAGCCTATAGGTGAACACTCACTTCGGGAATTCCTAGGAAAGCACACGGATCCTTCGGTTGATTTGGATTTATATGAAATGCTTTCCTAGACAGAAAGCCCAAGGTACAGGCATTCACCCTTCCAGATTGCACATGTTGTTTACTAATTTTCAGAACTCAAAACTTTGACGGGATTTTAAAATCTTACTAGACTTTAGGCCTAAGAGTTTAGATTTTTTTTTTGTTCACAAATGATGGTGATGACATGTGTGCAAGAGTGAGGGTGCATAAAGGATTAGGTGAGAATAAGTGTGAGATAAGGCTTAGGATAACACTTAATGAAATCAAATGGGTAGCATGTAGATAGCAATGCTTATAAGTACAAGATTTATCAAGTAGTGTAGTACATAGGCTATCAGGTATTGTATCATGCGATTTAACACTTAGAATAATAGGTAGAAATATTCACATAAAGTAGTAATCATGTTGCAGCTAGTAATGTGACTAATGTCATGTACATAGAGCATGGCATAATATGGGTGTCCTAAGGTTATAGTCTAGGTCAAATGTGTCTAATAACCTAATTCCCTATAACCAAGGCTCTGATACCAATCTGTCACACCCCAACCGACGGCGGAAACGTCGGGGCGGGACATATAGACTGTTCATAAGCTCATGGTTTACTAAAGTTGTAATAATTAAACAATAAGTTTCATTTCATAACTCAAGTAATCAATTACATCATTTACAGGAATTAAAAAAATATATAAATCTCCATATTAAAATTTAAGACTAGGTCCTCAACCCTAAGTGAAGTAGCTTGAATCTTAAATCAAACGTTTGTACCTGAAACATGATAAAATGAGAGGGTCAACTATAAATAGTTGGTGAGCATACATAGGTTTTGACACCACAAGTAAAGTTCAAATGTATTGTGTACAATTCATATGATGCATGGTTTATAAAGCTTTTATGGAGAATCTAAGTTAAGCTAGATGCACAAATGAAACTTTGTAATTGAAGGGCATAACAACACATGTTATCCTAATGTAGGGCATAACAACAAATGTTATCCTGATGTAAATGTAGGGCATAACAACACATGTTATCCTAATGTAGGGCATAACAACACATGTTATCCTAATGTAGGGCCTAACAACACATGTTAGCCTGAAGTAATGTATTTGTGTTTGCACGTGTAAATCATGTATATGTAGCCTTAACAATTAGCATTCAAGCATAAAGCACAAATAAACACATATGATCATATTATAGAATTGTACATGTGTAATTGAAAATAATGTTTGTTGAGTAATCATGTTTCACCCCAAAAATGTACAAAAGGAAAAAGGGGCTATGTAAACTCACCTGTATTGGTCGTGTAGATAGCAAGAGCCATAAGTAGCACAAGTGATTTTGCAATCACAGAGTTAACCTAGAGTGAATGCATGATTTTGAATTAACAATATGCACGAAGTCTAAAGCAAGATCTAATGTTCATCGGGTTTTGATATGTGTGTATTTGTACAAAGTTTAGGAGCAAGATGTTTAAATCAATGTATGTTCCTTTGTTTATGAATAAAGAAATAATAAGTGAATAAGGTTTATAAAACTATTTAGTTTAAATAGATGTGTGATTAAATAAATAGAAACCTTTTCATCTATTTAATTATTATAATGAAAAGTGTTTCGAAAGGAAAAGTAAGATGATCTAAATACATATTAATATAATTAGAAAATTATGTTTTTAAATACTTAATATTTTTACACCCAAACTAGTTATTAATTTAGGGTAAAAATGATTTTGTAGTTTATAAACAATGATCGTGTGAACTTTACAAGATAAAGATGGGTTCATAAAAATATTTATAATTTATAAACCAAGTGGGTAAATTAGGTGTTTTGTTTAAAAAATACAATTTTTACTTACATTATGTTTAAAAAATGATTTTTTTGTGTTTTATTAAAGTTTTAAAACAACTTAAATAACAAAGTAATTGTTTCTCCTTAAAAACTTGTTAGTTGTTGTACTAAAACAATTCTAGGTGAATAGGTTTATAAATTTATTTTTATAACATGATTTGGGATATTAAATAGGTTTTAAAAAAATGATTTGTAGGTTATGAGTTTTGAACCCGGGTGGGTTCTGGGGAGGCAAAAGCATGGAACCACTAGACCAGAAGCCTAATCCTTGACAGTACCCGTTTCACAAAACTGTTAACTTGTATATACGAAGGGACCGGGTATGGGTTTAACGGACGAAAAAGGCTGGATGGGTGGGTTTCGAACCCACGCCACCTGGTTCGGCGGCGCAGTTGCTTACCGGCCGGACCAGGTGGTTTCGCTGGTTATAACATGAAACCCAAAAGAATTAATACGATAAATGAAATCAAATAAAATTCCAATATAGAAGCCGTGTGAACAGATCATGAACTTGGTTTGCAATTGAATCAAGTACCCTCTATCATCACGGATTGATAGAGGGCTTTTGGTTAGCATTGAAACACGAAATGGAAGACGCAAACCATACCTGATTTGGTTGAGTATAGGGGGCCGACGACTAGAGAAACCTGAGATGGTGTTCTTGATACTCGATCGATAGCCAAAGGTGTAATGCGGTGGATTTGGGGGTTGGGTGAGCTTTTACGAGTCTGTGTGAAGGTGTGTGAATGAGTAGGAGGTTTAATTTCGTTTTAAAGACCCTAATTCAATTCGAGTTTGTGTATGATGGGGACAGCTGTGATTATGCGTCAATTGGTTTAATTGGAGATGAATTGGGTCGTAAAATGTGGTTAGATGCACACGAGCCCGGACAAGGAATGATTTTCGGTTAATAATTGCTTTTAATTCCTTGATTTGGAAGGGATTTGAACGCGGTTGGACTTTAAGAGGTCAAACCTATTCGAATTTGAATTCCTCCGCGTAAAAGACTGAATTGGGCTGTTAAATGGGTCCGAATCTGGTCGACTATCACTTGTGTGCGTAGGGAAAGTCCATAACAATAGGTTTATTGATTTCACATGTTAGATTTCGTCGATTTGGGCCTGTTTGACTTTCCTCGATCAAAGTAGGTTAAAATTTTGTGGGTGGAATCAAAATAGCTTCAATTCTAAGGATGATGGTTCAAGAGTAAAGTGAAAGGGGTTCAAGGCTAAAAGATGGGTTCAAAGGAATAAGCGGTTCATTGCTTCAAGTTCTAATAAAGTTTTTATTTAATTATCAAATAACGATATTGTAACATCCCAAATAATGACAAGACAAATAGAAAAGGGAAATAAAGTGGGCTTGGCCAAAATTTCGGCCCATGGGCCGAAAAGAAAAGGGGGAAACCCCATTACAAAACAGCAGCTTCAACCCAAACCCCTCTCATTTCATCTTCCTGCGCAAGAATACTAGAGAGAGAGAGAGAGAGAGAGCGATCGGCTTGTGAAGAAAACCGCAAGGAGAAGACTCAAGGGCTCGGGAATCATCCGACTCCACCATTTCAACGCATAGCAACAGAAATCGGGCCTGTTGAGGTAAGCATCGCCTCTGATTATGAGTCTTTGCATGTCTCGGGTTTAAATCAAATAAAGATACGATTTTTTTGCATATGAAACTTGAAACAAATCACGTATTTGAACTCAAGAACGACAAAGGAAGGTGTTTAACGTAAAATGCTCAAATTTTAATCGATTGGAAATAAGTTGGCTGGAGCAAGGTTCTGGTCAGGGAAGATGCAGACCCATGACTCGAAACTATAGTTTCGATACATACAGACCCGTCGAAACTACTCTAGTTTCGATAGTCATGTTTGACTCGAAACTATCTAGTTTCGATAGCAGCCAATGACTCGAAACTACCATAGTTTCGATAGGAACTCAGGACTCGAAACTACCTAGTTTCGAGTGTCACCTTGAACCTAAACTAGATTTTTCATAAGTTAATGACTCGAAACTACCATAGTTTCGATAGGATCTCATGACTCGAAACTATCTAGTTTCGATAGAAGGATTATGACTCGAAACTACCTAGTTTCGAGTGTAAGACCATAGCTCGAAACTACCATAGTTTCGATGCGACCCACCTCCCGAAACTACTGAGTTCAAGAATAGTAATGTCTAGTGTCATTTAGGAGCCCTACCTTATATGTATGACTTTATTATACAGATTGTGGGTGACCTTAGTGACGTTTCGAAACCAGCTATTATACTTCAGGGACCCGCCTATCAGGTGAGTTCTATGTTCCCCTTTTTATGTTATGTGCAAATCATTTTAAATGTTTTGGGGCTGAAGTGTATACATTAAATGAATAAATGTTATGAATGCCAATGTGATCATATGTGATACTTATATATATATGAATGTTAATATGATCATACGTAAAATAATGATGAACAAGAATGAAACGAATGTATACAAAGAATGAATGAACGAACGACATAACGAAAAAGAAGAAAATCTTGCTTTATATTTTATATATTGCTTGTTACGAATGCATGTAAATGTATGGACGCTTCGATGATAACGGCTACTTCGGTAGACGGACGACCTCGTGACTATTTTGCAATCGGGACAAACACGTTCCTTCATTAGCTAGGACGTGTGAAAGGCACTAATGGACGGTCGAAGCAATTGCCTTATCAATGATAAGTAGAACGGTTGCATATATAATAGTTCACATGGGAAACGGATGCCTTAGGGCAGACGGGCGAATATGACGGACTACGACGGTAGTACGGTTAAGACGGACGGCCGAAGGTTTGCCGGACGGTATAGCATAACAGATGGCCGAAGGTTTGCCGGATGTTGTGGAGGACGGACTACGACGGTAGGACGGGCGTATTGTCTTCGTGACTTACGCATAAATGAATGTTGGCTGATCACTCTTATGAGTATGACCAATAAATGTTAATGAAAGTAAAGGTGAATGCATATTTATGTGCTCACATACGAATGATAAAAGAAAGCAAAGGATATGTAAATGTGTATTTATATTTATATATTTATACGTAAGTATTTATAAATGAATAATGTTCATACCTAAATGTTTTTAACTAGAACTCACCAGCGTTAGCTGACTTTTAGTATACATTTCAGGTAAAAAGAAGAAAGGTCGTGCATTGGAGTGAAGGCTATCCCGATCAAGGGCTGACATCCCATCCACTTTAATTTTTGTTAAAGCAATGTGTTATGTTTAAATGATTAAGACTTCCGCTGTTATGGCTATGTAATCGAATGATGTAAGCTCACACTACGTTTAGAAAGTATTCAATGTAATTATTCAGTATCTATGGCTATGTTTATGAGTAAATCCAACGAGTGAGGTCACCCGGTAAAAAGGGGCCTTACAAGTTGGTATCAGAGCAATAGTTTGAGAGATTCAGACATCTCTAAATGTCTGGACTCAAGCTGATAATGGGACCAACGCACGGATGTCAGTCTGGGTAGCCGACGCCAACGCCAGTGCAGTAAGTAAGTCATAAAGTTAATGCCTATAGTTAGGGATAGATACCTTAACTTAGAACGCTTAGATGTCAATGTCACTACTGATGTGAAGAGTTTCGAACCCGAAAAGCAAAGCAAATTATTAATCACAAACCGGTCACTGTAATTAAGAATTTACCTTGCTCGTACTGTTCTAAACTATGATCTGAAGGAATGACATTGATGTATACCTTTTTACTCAACAGGAAATCTAGAAAACTATGGCTCGTAAAAGAGGAACTGGACGCCGAGGCGGTCGCACTGGCCGAGTCGGTAGACCGCCATTGAACCAAAGATATGAGGAAGAGGAGAGTGTGCACGTGGAACACACTGAGAGCGTGCATGAAACAAATGTAACCCCACCAGCTGAGGGCAATGAAGGATCTCTACGACTGGAACCCGAAGTTAGAGATGCTATTGCCCGTGAGGTCATACTAACTCTGAAGAAAGTACTGCCTGATCTGTTATCTGAGGCACTAAAGAAGAGCAAAGAGGAGGAGGAAGACAACCATGAGGAGAAAGTTTATGATAGTGATGGGGATGAAGTGACAGTGAGACTGAACACCCATGGGTGTACCTACAAAGGATTTAAGGACGGTGATCCGCCCAAATTTGATGGAAACAAGGATTCGGTGGCTACGTTTGAATGGATCGAGAGGATGAATGGGGTAATCAACATAAGCGAATGCCGACCTGACCAGGCTGTAAAATATGTGGCTCACTCTTTCACCAACGAGGCACTAAGTTGGTGGAGGACTATCCAAAGAACTAAATCGCCAAACGCTCTCAAAAGAATGACTTGGGAAGATCTGAAAAAGTTGATAATCCAGAAGTTCTGCCCACAGAACGAGATTGATCGAGTGGAAAACGAGTTTCTAAATTTCAAGGCTGGCAACAAGACTCATCGCCAGTACACTTCAAGATTTAATGAGCTAGCTCAACTGGTACCCCACCTGGTAGAGACTGAGGAGCGATTGATTAAGTATTATGTCAAAGGCCTACCCCAAAAGGTCCGTGTTCATGTGAAAGCTAACCTACCCTCGACTTTCGAGTCGGTAGTGAATCTGTCCGGAATCGTCTATGACGATTATGCCAATGAGGACCCGGTGCCGGAGGCACCAAAGAGGAAGTGGGAGAACTCGTCTAAGGGGACTGGAAGAAGAAATGTTACTGCTGAGGCAAAGAAGCCAAGGAATGATGAGTACGAAATATGCACAAAATGCGGGAAACAGCACCGCGGTGGATGTTTGGCCGGCTCAACCATGTGTTTTAAATGTGGAAGACCGGGGCACTACTCGAAGGATTGTACTAAGGGCATCAAGTGCCAGAACTGTGGTTGGTATGGGCACGCTACTAAGGATTGCAGGAAGACCGGACAATCTGGTTCGGGGAAAGAAAAAGAAAAGGAACAGCCAAAGGCTAGGACTCGGGCCTATGCTTTAACCGAGGAAGAAGCAAGAGGAAACCCTGACGTCGTGTCGGGTACGTTCCTAGTAAATGATGAACATGCTGCTATTCTGTTTGATTCTGGTGCTAGTAAAAGTTTTATATCCACTGCATTTAGCCGCAAATTAGACTGCACAATCACTAGCCTTATAAGGGCCTTTAGCGTACAAACTGCTATTGGTAAAAACTCAGTAGTCATCCAAGTGACTGACGATTGCATGGTAGAAATAGAGGGCCATAAGTTTCCATCTAAATTGTACCTTCTAACCTTAGGAGGATTCGATGTAGTATTGGGCATGGATTGGTTAGCTGCCAACGAAGCTCAAATCATATGTAAACGAAAGATGATACATCTCAAGGCCACTGACGGCAGTCCGATTACGGTTTATGGTGACTGGAATAGCACAATGCCGAACGTCATCTCGATGATCAAGGCCGAAAGTTACATGAGGCGCGGTTGCGAAGCTTATCTGGCGTATGTTATTGACGATAGAATGAAAACGAAAGAGCTAAAAGATGTACCCGTGGTGTGCAATTTTCCAGAAGTGTTCCCAGAGGACCTACCTGGTTTGCCGCTCGATCGGGAAATAGAATTTCAGATTGACTTACTGCCAGGAGCTGAGCCCGTTGCCAAGGCACCATACCGATTGGCTCCGTCAGAAATGAAGGAATTGATGTCCCAACTAGAGGAACTAACCGAGAAAGGATTTATTAGGCCGAGCATCTCACCATGGGGCGCTCCGGTACTATTTGTAAAGAAGAAGGACGGCAGTATGCGCATGTGTATCGACTACCGCGAATTGAACAAGAGAACAGTAAAGAACAAATACCCACTGCCTAGAATAGACGACCTTTTTGATCAACTGCAAGGCGCGAGTTGGTTCTCAAAGATTGATCTCAGGTCGGGTTACCATCAATTGAAAGTAAGAGAGAAGGATGTACCGAAAACTGCGTTTCGTACACGTTACGGGCATTATGAATTTCTTGTGATGTCCTTCGGACTAACCAACGCACCAGCAGCATTTATGGATTTAATGAACAGAGTATGCCGACCCATGTTGGATCGATCAGTAATAGTTTTTATAGATGACATCCTCATATATTCAAAGAATGAAGGTGATCACCACTGTCACCTAAGAGAAGTATTGGAGGTGCTAAAGCAGGAAAAGTTGTACGCAAAATTCTCCAAATGCGCGTTCTGGCTTAGGGAAGTCCAATTCCTAGGTCATGTAATAAACCCAAACGGCATCATGGTGGATCCTGCAAAGATCGAGACAGTAAAGGAATGGAACATCCCAAAGACACCAACAGAGATACGAAGCTTTCTAGGGTTGGCAAGCTACTATCGAAGGTTCATCCAAGATTTCTCAAGAATTGCCTCGCCGCTAACCAAACTGACACGGAAGGAAGTAAAGTATGAATGGGGTCCAACCCAAAACAACGCGTTTGAGGAACTTAAGACACGATTAACTCAAGCTCCAGTATTAACACTACCTGAGGGAAATGAAGACTTAGTAGTCTACTCTGACGCTTCAGGGCAAGGTTTAGGGTGCGTACTCATGCAACGAGGAAAGGTAATTGCTTATGCATCGCGGCAACTAAAGGTTCATGAAGTTAACTACCCAGCACATGATCTAGAATTAGCAGCAGTAGTTTTCGCGTTGAAAATATGGAGACACTACTTGTATGGAGTTAAATGCACCATCTACTCCGATCACAAAAGCTTGAAATACTTTTTCGAACAAAAGGAACTAAACATGAGGCAAAGAAGATGGTTAGAGCTACTGAAAGACTATGACTGTGAGATATTGTACCATCCAGGCAAGGCAAACGTAGTGGCTGACGCTTTAAGTAGAAAGGAAGAATCGGCACCTATCCGGATCAAAGCGTGTCAGTTAATTATAACGCCAGACTTAATGGGTGAAATATCAAAGGCACAAGATGAAGCATTGTTAGAAAGAAATGTGAAACGGGAAAGAATAGTAGGACAACAAGGGAACTTAGATGCGAATGCATACGGAGTACGAACTAGGTTTGGCCGGATGTGGATACCTAAGATTGGTGAGCTTAGAGCCAAAATACTCGATGAGGCCCATAAGTCTCGCTATTCTATCCACCCCGGGACAAACAAAATGTATCAAGACTTGAAGAAAGAATACTGGTGGCCTGGCATGAAGAATGATGTGACAGAATACGTGAGCAAGTGCCTAACGTGTTCTCTAGTTAAGGCCGAGCACCAGAAACCATGCGGTAAAATGCAACCTTTACCAATACCGGAATGGAAGTGGGAAGAGATCACAATGGACTTCATTACCAAGCTACCGCGAACAGCTAAAGGCAATGATACCATTTGGGTGATCGTCGACCGCTTGACAAAGAGTGCTCACTTCTTGCCAATACGAGAAACTTCTTCTTCTGAAAAGCTAGCAGAAGTATTGATCAAGGAAATTGTGAGCAGACATGGTATGCCGCTGTCGATTGTGTCTGACAGGGATACTAGATTCACGTCAAGGTTTTGGAAGAAATTCAATGAAGCAATGGGCACTAGATTGAACATCAGCACCGCTTACCACCCCCAAACCGATGGACAATCGGAAAGGACCATTCAGACCTTGGAGGACATGCTCCGGGCCTGTATCATTGACTTCGGTGGGAGTTGGGACAGCCATCTACCATTGGCAGAATTTTCATATAACAACAGCTATCACTCGACTATTGGCATGCCGCCATTTGAAATGTTGTATGGGAGGAAATGTAGGACCCCGGTTTGTTGGGGGGAAATTGGACAGAAGGATTTTGCAAGTCTCGAAGTGGTCAAAGCTACTTCTGAGAAATTTGATCAAATCAAGGCTCGTATGAAAGCCGCAAAGGACAGACAGAAATCATACGCGGATAAGAGAAGGAGGGATTTAGAGTTTCAAGTAGGGGACATGGTACTGTTGAAAGTATCACCGTGGAAAGAAATCATTCGGTTCAGAAAGCGTGGCAAACTAAGTCCAAGGTTTGTCGGACCTTTCAAGATTGTAGCAAGAGTGGGTCAAGTTGCTTACAGACTCGACCTACCCGTCGAGCTTAGTGGAATACACCCTACATTCCACATATCACACTTACGCAAGTGTCTTGCTGACGATACGGCTCACATACCTTATGACGAAATCGAAGTGGATAACAGCTTGAACTATGTAGAAGAACCAATAGCTATTCTTGACAGAGCCGAGAAACGATTACGCAATAAGTCGATCCCTTTAGTCAAAATACAATGGAAACACAGAAAGGGGTCCGAGGCTACTTGGGAGAAAGAAGACGAGATGAAGGAACTGTATCCCCAGTTGTTTAACGTGTAACAGGTTTCGAGGACGAAACCTCATTAAGGAGGGTAGACTTGTAACATCCCAAATAATGACAAGACAAATAGAAAAGGGAAATAAAGTGGGCTTGGCCAAAATTTCGGCCCATGGGCCGAAAAGAAAAGGGGGAAACCCCATTACAAAACAGCAGCTTCAACCCAAACCCCTCTCATTTCATCTTCCTGCGCAAGAATACTAGAGAGAGAGAGAGAGAGAGCGATCGGCTTGTGAAGAAAACCGCAAGGAGAAGACTCAAGGGCTCGGGAATCATCCGACTCCACCATTTCAACGCATAGCAACAGAAATCGGGCCTGTTGAGGTAAGCATCGCCTCTGATTATGAGTCTTTGCATGTCTCGGGTTTAAATCAAATAAAGATACGATTTTTTTGCATATGAAACTTGAAACAAATCACGTATTTGAACTCAAGAACGACAAAGGAAGGTGTTTAACGTAAAATGCTCAAGGTTTAATCGATTGGAAATAAGTTGGCTGGAGCAAGGTTCTGGTCAGGGAAGATGCAGACCCATGACTCGAAACTATAGTTTCGATACATACAGACCCGTCGAAACTACTCTAGTTTCGATAGTCATGTTTGACTCGAAACTATCTAGTTTCGATAGCAGCCAATGACTCGAAACTACCATAGTTTCGATAGGAACTCAGGACTCGAAACTACCTAGTTTCGAGTGTCACCTTGAACCTAAACTAAGATTTTTCATAAGTTAATGACTCGAAACTACCATAGTTTCGATAGGATCTCATGACTCGAAACTACCTAGTTTCGATAGAAGGATTATGACTCGAAACTACCTAGTTTCGAGTGTAAGACCATAGCTCGAAACTACCATAGTTTCGATGCGACCCACCTCCCGAAACTACTGAGTTCAAGAATAGTAATGTCTAGTGTCATTTAGGAGCCCTACCTTATATGTATGACTTTATTATACAGATTGTGGGTGACCTTAGTGACGTTTCGAAACCAGCTATTATACTTCAGGGACCCGCCTATCAGGTGAGTTCTATGTTCCCCTTTTTATGTTATGTGCAAATCATTTTAAATGTTTTGGGGCTGAAGTGTATACATTAAATGAATAAATGTTATGAATGCCAATGTGATCATATGTGATACTTATATATATATGAATGTTAATATGATCATACGTAAAATAATGATGAACAAGAATGAAACGAATGTATACAAAGAATGAATGAACGAACGACATAACGAAAAAGAAGAAAATCTTGCTTTATATTTTATATATTGCTTGTTACGAATGCATGTAAATGTATGGACGCTTCGATGATAACGGCTACTTCGGTAGACGGACGACCTCGTGACTATTTTGCAATCGGGACAAACATGTTCCTTCATTAGCTAGGACGTGTGAAAGGCACTAATGGACGGTCGAAGCAATTGCCTTATCAATGATAAGTAGAACGGTTGCATATATAATAGTTCACGTGGGAAACGGATGCCTTAGGGCAGACGGGCGAATATGACGGACTACGACGGTAGTACGGTTAAGACGGACGGCCGAAGGTTTGCCGGACGGTATAGCATAACAGATGGCCGAAGGTTTGCCGGATGTTGTGGAGGACGGACTACGACGGTAGGACGGGCGTATTGTCTTCATGACTTACGCATAAATGAATGTTGGCTGATCACTCTTATGAGTATGACCAATAAATGTTAATGAAAGTAAAGGTGAATGCATATTTATGTGCTCACATACGAATGATAAAAGAAAGCAAAGGATATGTAAATGTGTATTTATATTTATATATTTATACGTAAGTATTTATAAATGAATAATGTTCATACCTAAATGTTTTTAACTAGAACTCACCAGCGTTAGCTGACTTTTAGTATACATTTCAGGTAAAAAGAAGAAAGGTCATGCATTGGAGTGAAGGCTATCCCGATCAAGGGCTGACATCCCATCCACTTTAATTTTTGTTAAAGCAATGTGTTATGTTTAAATGATTAAGACTTCCGCTGTTATGGCTATGTAATCGAATGATGTAAGCTCACACTACGTTTAGAAAGTATTCAATGTAATTATTCAGTATCTATGGCTATGTTTATGAGTAAATCCAACGAGTGAGGTCACCCGGTAAAAAGGGGCCTTACAGATATCTTGTTTAAAACTTACAAAACTTAAATTTATAATTATCATTATTTATCATTATCATTATATTTTACAAAATCTAAAGTTTATAACCACACAATATTATAAGTTTATAAATGTCAAATATATAAATATATTTGTATAAAATCATTTATAAGTGAATATTTATAAGTATATATAGATACATATACAAAATAAGTGTTATAGAAATCTATATGTAAACGCAAGGTTTTAATGGTTGAAAACGAATACTGATTTATCTAAAGATTTATGTGACGAAAAGTGCTTGAATAAATACATGATCTAAATGTATAATAAAGCCGAAAAATCATGGATGTTACAACATCTTTTTGGTCGAACATCACGAGTAAGAAAATCATATCAGTATAAACAATGCATCAACCACCCAATTTGGATAAACATCCCTAAACATTCTATGGGTATCCTATCCAGATTCATCATTTCTTTATATCAGATAAGATCAAATCTTTTACGCTTCAAACAAAACATGTAATGATACGCGAAGAACTTCAAAGAAGATGGGATCAGTTCATAACATGCTTATAATAAATTACATGAATTTGCAACACATAACATGTCAATCTAATTTGTCAATATTATTACATTTGAAACCATCAGTATCTTTGTCCCATGTTCTTGTGAATTAAGGTACCGTTTATTTTGTAATACAACATGTACCCCACAAATATGCCAACAGAAAAATAAATGCGCATTATCTTCAAGACATATAAGATCATTGCAAAATAATTTTCAATCTCCATGATGAAATTATACCGTTAAACATAGGAAAATATCAAGCAGAGAATCAGAATGATTCAGAATCGAATGATTCAAATGTCTTGGTTTGGATGAAGTATCATGATTCATAGTAACATAAAGATTGTACCGATAGAATTCTTCAACATAAGAATAATCAAGGAATCGATTGATTCAATCACATAGGATAGCGTGATCCAACTGTTATATGGATATATTTAATGGAATCAGGATAATGATCCAAGGGCTAGTATATGTTCCAACAGATGTTGTCAGAAACATATCTTAGTTCAACATCACATTGCATGTTTTTCGGTGCATAGGCAGTGAAGTGAACTTAAAAATTATGTTTAACGACATAACTGATACTGGTCTCATGAAGTACTTTAGATCTTATAATCTTTATCTGATAATAATCTTTTACACACGCACACACCCGACATACCATGGGTTCAAATCCCAGTTGTCACAAAGTTCATTATGTTGTCACACTACTAATGGACCAAAGATACTCATAGCCTATTGACAATTCAGACTACATACTAGTATCCAAATTAAAATATAAGCATCAAGCATCAATTTTTGATCAACATAAGCAGTTATGAAGCTATCATTTCCCAAACTGTGCAGTCTAAGAAGTTCTGATCAAAACATTTATCACAGATATATTAGATAAGCAATCATAAAGTCCAACTAAGGTCAGGTGTGATTGAACATCTACTGATGTACTATCATTTCTCCTTATAACTTCAAGTAATGTCGATTTTAACTTTTTCAATTTGTTTGGCTTTTTCAAAATCTTTTTGACAGAAAGTAAAACTTCCATGAAAACATTTTAAGAAAAACATTTTACTTGGTCACTTGGAAATTAAGCAATTCAATAAATTAAACTTCAAACCGATGTAATAGAATGCCTTTAGCTTTGTCACCAACACAATTCTGTACTCCCCCTGTCCTGTAGACCCCCCCTTAACTAGTCAAATGGTTGCATCAACGACTTTATGCTCACCATCATCATCCTAAGTTTCACGTAGTCTTTTGGACTTGGTCAAACACTTTCCAAAACAACATTGTCAAAAAATTTGTGTGGGACATTATCTCCCCATTGTGCATCAAGTCGTTGAATCAAATAGACTTATCAGTTATCAAACAACTCGTTGCTCCTGCAGATGTCATTCCTTGTCATGTGCTATAAACCACCACTATTAACAAACCAAATTGTATTAATAGTCCCTCTTGGTTAATCTTGCACATTAAACAAGAAGCATTAGTCTGAAATGGAAACCCAAACCATGGTAGTCCTGTGTCGTCCATCTGTATCAAAAATAAATGACTTCACGCAATTCACAGTCGAATCTCTCCTCAATTTTTGGAGATTGTTCCATTGAATCAGAAAGAAACTTTTCTTTTCCAAACACTCTTCTTTTCATGAAGTTCCTTCCTTTTAAAAATTGAAGTGTCTGAGCATTCTGATTCATTTGAAACATGATGCGATTGTGAAACATCTTATTGTTCTAACAATTTTCTCAATCTTTTGTTTCTTCTCCGTCTCTGAGGTCGAGAGAGCCGAACCTTCGATTGTGAATTAAGAGACTTTGTACCAACAGAACTTGTCACAACTGGTGTAGTCTGTGGTGTTTCAGAAGACTGGGTCTTTGAAGGACAATTTACACAAATGTGACCCACTACGCCACAAGAAAAACAACTTCTCCTATCAATAAACTTCCTTTCGTAAGGAGCTTTAGGAGTCATATCTCATGAACCTCTAGAACTAGACGCTTCAGTTTGAATCACAACGTTTGTTGACTGAATTTGTGACTTTGGTTTCACTGGTACATATGAAACTTTTACATCATGTTTAGAAACATCGGGTTTCTTCACAAGAATAGATTTCACCACTGGCTTTGCTGGCGGTTTAACAAAAGGCCTTCCCAACCTGGGATCTTCTAGACGCTTTCCCACATTCTTATCTGGACAATTTATCAAGATATGGCCAACGCCGCCACAATGAAAACATGTTCGTCTATCTTTGTAAACTCTGACATACTTTTCTCTCGGAACTCTTGTTGTATTGTATGATGTACACTGGGAAGTAGTGCTAGTTACTTGAACAATCTTGGGTTTTTCTGAATCAACCTTATTTTTAATAAAATCAAGAGTTGAAGTTTTCTCAATCTTATTATTTTCTTGAAAATCAAAACCACTGCTCACAAATTTTTTTACTGGTTTAATTTGTCGTTGTTCAATATCTTCATCTGGTTCAGTAAAGATGCACCGATCCCTGGTGACTTTCTTAACCACAACTGGTTCATCAACCTTGCAGTCTTTCACTGTTCATTCAGATTTATCTGGATCAAAGGTTTCATCATCACTTGAATCATCATAAACCATGTCCTCTCCTGTAACAGGATTTACCTTAAGGATGGTTTTTGGCTCCAGATCAGCATCTGTCACACTCTCCATAGTACGAGAAGTGTAATTACCATTGAAAGGTGGACAATATCCAACACCTCCTCCAATAGCTTTGTCATCAAACGAAGGACATGAACCAACACCACCAACTACTTTCTCACCAGAAGCTTTCTCATTATAATATTCCAACAGGAAACTAGAATTATTATAACCTTCGAGCTTTCTCAATAATTTGGTGACCTCACTCTGTGACTGGGCAAGTTCATTTATCTTTTTCTCATATTCAGAATATGACACATCAATGTGAAAAACTTGTTCATTTACTTTTATCTGTAAAATGTTGATATCATCTTTCAATGATTCAATTCTTGCATTTAAAAGCTTTTTATTTTCTTTCAAAACTTGATTTGTTGTGTATATTGCCTTCATGTCACAGATCAGATTTTTTTTATCATCACACAATCTTACAATTTTCAATTCTGAATCAACGCATTTAGAACAAGAAACAACCTTATGTTCCTGTTTCGAATTAGTCATGGATGCATTTGCTTCAGATAACATCTCAGCAATTTTCTCAGTCACTTTCCCAGCATCTCCATCATCAAGCAGTTCTTTAGTTGAAAATTTTGGCTCAGCGTTCTGAATTATTGATTCTTCAGTTTCAGCAACACTCCCAGACTCACTCAATTCACTATCTGAAGAAATATTATCAGAACTAGCATTAGTATGAACCTCAGCTTTTACCTCTGAAGAAGAAGAGTGAAAACTTTCTTTATCACTTGATTCGGAAAAACAATTACTTTCAGAATCACTCTTGTCACTAACTTTTGTCACATCACCTTCTTCATAAGAATAAACTGTATCAATCAATTCTGCTAAAGACATATCAGTTAAATCCACATTTTTCTTGATGAGCACTGAGTATTTCTCAAACTTAGGAGGAAGAGCATCTAACAGCTTCACATTCACCTTAGTATTAGTGTAAGAAACATCACATTTTACCAACTCTCTCAAAAGATGGTAGTATCTGGAAACGATATCATCAACAGTTTCATCCTTCAAATACTTGAAAAACATGAATTGTTTCTCCAACAAATCTCTTCTACTCTTAAAAAATTTGGTCATCTCGAGAGTTTGTGTAAACACCACAAAAAAAAATTCCCTCCAAAAAACTCTTTTTAAGGAAGAAAAAATATCAAAAGCACAATATTCTCAAAAATGACTCAAAAGAAGTCTATAAATGCCTCCTTAAAAAATTGAGTAAGAACAAATTTCCCTTCAAAAAACCTTTTTTTAACACTAGCGAACTTGGGAATCTGAGGGAACTTAGTAAGTTCGCCTAAAACTGACCGAGCGAACTTGTTATGTTCGCCTGAACTTCACTGAGCGAACTTGGTAAGTTCTCCTGAACTTCACTGAGTTAAATTCGCCTGTAACTGATCAGATAAGTTCGCCTAAAACGCTGAAACTTCAGGAAGAACACAAATACGAACCAACTATGCTGAAAATCATGATTTCTGATCAATATGATGGAATATGACAAACTTGAACCATAGGAATGTGTAGAAACTGATTAGGAACAATCCTATCGGATCAATTTCTTTAAACAAATTCAAAATAAATCCAAATTGATCAAAAATATTCCATTTTTGTCAAGAAACGAAAATGATGAAAAATCCTTCAAATTCTCTTCAAATTCAGTGATATTTGATGTTGATTGTACACGAAAACACCACGAATCTGCTGCTAATCAAGAGCAAAGGCTCTGATACCACTTGTAGGTCCTTAACTCGGTGTGTGACGGATCTCTAGACTTGCGGTACGACAAAGTGATAACGTGCGGAATCCATGATCAACGTGCAACATGTAACTCAATCAACAACACGATGTAAATAATCCTCTTTGTATTTCCACTCAGAATAAGTTCTCTTAGTTTACAAGTTCTGTGTTCTAGTTTCTACGCTCACCTAAAACTAACATGTTAACCTCTATTTATAGGGAAACCACAAAGCAAAGTTCGCCCCTAACAAGCTTAGGTGAACTTAGCAAGTTTTCCTATCAAGTTCGCTCTAAGTTCCTTATGCGAACTTGACAGCTTCGCCAACTTACAACATAGAATTTCAGCGACAGTTACAAAACATACTCTAACAATGAACATGCATGCTCTAATTATGGTCTTGTGATTGATTATAATTCTATGCATTGATTGTGGTTGTCTGTCAGTTCAATTAGCGAGTCTAGGTCGTAGATCTTAGGGTTTGTGATTTCGGTGGTTTGCTAGACGTAGTAATCATATGAATTTTGGTTGATTGCTGATTTGAATTAAGTGTGTGTCCTAGTTCAATACCCGAGAGGTGAGAATTAGTCGTTTAGTCTTCATTAGGATTCCGAGTGTCGACTGTCTGAGAGGAAGTTGGTATTAGGTGTATAGTGATCTGTTGCTATTCCAAATCATAGTTGGAAATACCTAAGAAGTGATTCGACAATCTGATGAGTTATTACACCTTTAGGTATCTTAGTTGGTGACACCCTGAGATTGATTAGCGATCCACTAGGTTGTCTAGAGTTATTTCCTTAGAAACCCAGATCCATCATAGTTTCCAGAACCGGTAGAAGTTGTGCTTTGCAAGTAGGATTCCGACCTAGGTAGTATTATTCCCATCTCTTGATTTCACCTTTGTCCTGTCTCTTGATAGTTGAGTCGATCTTAGTTTATTACATTCGTAGTTATAATCAATAGTGTAGTAAACCCCCCTCAAACCAAATTAATTTAAGTCCGAGTCAGAGTCTAGTATTAGTATTCAGTGTCTCTAGGGTTCGAAAACTCGGTTTACCGTTAAACTGTGCTACACTCGATAGGTACACTTGCCTGTTACTGCGGTTTAGTTCATAGGTTTTTCTTTTATTACTTAGGAGTCTAGGTTCGGTTTAGTAGTTTATTTTATAAACCGTATGGACGACATCATTTAAATATATGTAAGCGCATGTTTAAATATACGTAAGTGCATGTTTATATATATGTAAACATGTGTTTACGTATGTGTAATACGTAAACACATATAACCATTAAAACGATAATCATTGACTAAAACCATTGTTACAAGAATATAGCCTTTGGTTACGTATATGTAAACGGTAAAATATGACGGAAAAATATTAAAACCGTAGTTACAAGAACAAAGAGAAAGATAACTAAAACCAATTTTTTGTGCCAAAAAATGTATATTTTTCCCAATTAAGTTTTGGATTCTAGAATTAAAGAATAATTAAGAGAGAAATATGAGATAATTAAGGGATTCAATAAATGAATGTATTAATCACGTATTTAAAACGGTTGTAATTTTAATAAAAAAACCTTTAAATAAAATAAAATATAAATTATGTGATTGGTTGAGTTAGGTTTTCTTGGTTTTCGCCTAACTTTGTGGTTTTCTCTTGATCCTCTCCCTATATATATATATATATATATATATATATATATATATATATATATATATATATATATATATATGGGAAGGAACATAAGAAAACTTTTTGTTAAGGAGGAAACTAAAAAACTCCTTCCCTTAA
This sequence comes from Smallanthus sonchifolius, assembly GCA_023525975.1. Classification (NCBI taxonomy): domain Eukaryota; kingdom Viridiplantae; phylum Streptophyta; class Magnoliopsida; order Asterales; family Asteraceae; genus Smallanthus; species Smallanthus sonchifolius. The sequence continues at coordinate 37,093,706 of CM042045.1, forward strand.
GGGGTATGCTTGTAATTTCACCATCCCAATAAAATAACTTTCAACCTACAACTTCTACGTAACCTACCATATTGTATCTATCAGATCTGCTTATCCCAGTCGAAGATTTGAAGAGCGATTCCAGATCCCTCTCTATGAAATCGCGATCGTTTATATATAATTGTTAATCTATACGACAGGACTTTGAATATCATAATCATTTAAGGTATTTCTCTTGAATTTTCTTTATTATTCATTCGTTTTTACTTATTTTGATGAATGTTTTTTTTATTGTTTCACTTAGGAATGGATTATTCAAAGAACTCTACAACTAATATTGCTAACATTGCTATAGAGATCACTGAAGTCGCCGATTCTAGGGCGCAATTTGATGTTAATCAAGTTACAGAGCATAATTTTGTTGTTCAAAATACACAAATGAGTTCATCTGTTGATATTGCATCAACTTCTGACAGTTCAGTTTATGCGCTACTGGAATTCTCAACTGTTGAGCACCAAGGTAAAATTTGATTCATGAGACTACATATATGTAATACATGCTACATATGTGTAGTATACCTTAAGTTCACACATTATGCATTGCATGTGATGTGTTCCAGTTATTATATGTTATTATCATATTATATATGATTGTTTTTTTAAACATATCTTATATATTTAGTATTCTTAAAATGTTCATCCTCAACCATTATAATATTGTATTATTATTATCATATTCTTTATTATTATTGTTCGTATAGTTTTAGTAATGTGTTCCGGTAATTATATCCTATTATTATATTGCTTATGATTATTATTTGTAAGAGATTACATATACGTATTGCTATCATACTGTGCAAATTATTTGATGTTATTCTTATACTTGTTCTTTTTATTTGTTATTTTCTTTTATAATGTAGAAGGTATCATAAGGTTATGTCGTACGTGTAAAAAATGGGTAACTGATCATTATTCACGGAACTGCCCGTTGAAGAAGCAGAACAAGGAAAATCCCAATGTTGCTGATTCCGATGCTGCTACTCCGATTACATATAGTACTCCCACTGTTGATGCCCTTGCAGTTGCTGATCCCACTGCTTCTGATGATGCCCCTACTGGTTTATAAAAATCATTTGTTAAAACATTTGCTCATTTACAACTTTTATATTTACTTTGAATTTTTATATTTTATCATCTAGAAACTTCAGACGTTGTGTTTATAGCATTTTAGTACGTTTATCCTTGTTATATGTTTTCTAGTTAGATATACTACATATACGTAGTATGACATTATTACATATATGTAGTATCACATATTATCCAATTAGGTCTTATGTATTCAACAACATCAACTTCACCATCTTCCAACAACATAAACTTAAATGAAACAACATAAACTTAAATGAAAGAGACTAAATATATGTAGTATAGCTAAATATTTTAAGCTATGTGTAAACTTTATACTGCATATATGTAGTATAAATAATCAACGATTTTCGTTTTGTTCATAAGACCGCTAATTATTCAAGCACCACAACACGTGTCTGTTAGTTGACTCTTAGCTTTTAAGTATTCTAAAATCCAACCACCCCAAATTGGTAACTATAGGCTACTTTTATGCTAAAGATCAATAACAATAAATAAAGGCAAAAATAGTACAGGCAAAAATAGTATGTATAGTAGTTTAAAAAGTATGATTGAACTTGATTTAAAAACATTAACATATGGAAATTAACATACTACAATGTCTTATTATAATGAGTTTATGTATTAATGCATTTATACTTTTTATATGTTTTTTTAATAAAAACGACATACTACATATATGTAGCAAGACTTCTTATACATATGTAGTATTGCACTTTCATATACATATATCGGGCCTACATGTGTAACCCGATCTCTAGTAGCTAGCCGGCTCGTTATGTATATGTAATGTTTATACTACATATATGTAGTATAAATAAACAATATTTGAAAAAAATAGTTACATATATATATATATATATATATATATATATATATATATATACACACACACACACACACACACACACATATATATATATATATATATATATATATGTGTGTGTGTGTGTGTGTGTGACACATAGTGTAAGGCCCCAAACCTGGGAGGCCTCACTCGTTGGATATACTCATTCACAAACAGTTCTTAAACATGAATATCAAATAACGCAGCGGAAAATTTCATTCAAACATAACGTCATCATTGTTCATACATGCGGAAGCGTAAACATTGTTTAAAACATAATTACATAAACTTAACATAACCAACTCATAACGGGATGTCAGTCTTCATGATCGACCGGGTAACTCTTCTCGCTTGCCAAGCATCACCGTCCATCGTCCATACCTGCCTTAACCTGAATGTGCATACTAAAAAGTCAGCTACGCTGGTGAGTTCTAGCATTTCATAAAAACTTTAACATCAACATTTGCCAAAAACGTATCATTCATTTAGTAAAACCTTTCACAAAAGCATGTAATAATTTAACATCTTTAAAAAGGTTTCGTACCCATATCATCATCAACATCATAATCATAAACACCGTTAAACGGATCGTTCATTAAAACTTTTATCATTCATTTAAGTCATACATTATTATCTAAATATGTGTTACCCTTCGTTCCGTCATTTAGTATGGTATTGCCCCTAAGGCTTAACTGAACGAAGACCGACAATACCATACATTCCGTCAATTCCCTTATGGTATTGCCCCTAAGGCTTAACTGCGCGAAGACCGACAATACCATACATTCCGTCAATTCCCTTTTCGTATGGCCCCCAATGCTAACTGCACGAGGACCGACAATACCCATTCAGTTGCCCTTATGGCTCTCATGTCCATAAACCGACAACTTCCATCGACGGTTATGACTCTCAGCCATAACATCATCGGATCATAATTTAACCTTACATAGGGTCACGTTAACCCCTGAGTAACCGTCGTTACTCCCTTACCAGTTGTACAACATCATAACCATTGGCATGCCACAAAGACATGCCACTGTTGTTCTTGTGGCAACTATGGCTCGCTGTCCATAATCTACCACAAGGCTGGGAATCTCATTCCCAGACTTCATTCGTCAATTCCATTCATTCGACAGATTAGATTTGTAATGACTTCTTTAAAACCTTTACCTCTTTCTCTTCTCATTAAACATTTCCTCATTTAAACCGTTCATAAAACATTCGTAACCCTTTTTGGCAAAAACCTTTCAAAACCTTCCCTTTCGTAAACATCGTTTCAACATTTCAAAACCTTTCCTTTCGTTAAACATCATTTCGTTAAAACATCATTTCGTTAAACATCATTTCGTAAGTATGCACACCAGCCCAAAAACATTAACAAAACATTTAAAAGAGGGCTACATTTAAAAGAGGGCTTCTAGAACTCACCTGATACGCTAATATGGGTTGTCCTAAACGAAGGTCCGACAACGTCACTTCCGATCTGAATTGATTAGTTAAATACACATCAGACCAATCCCGACTGTAACGGTTTAACCATTCTAACATACTGACTTCACTTAATCAGTTCTGATGTCTGTGCACTTAGCAAGTGCGCAGACTCTGCTTCCTGTGCACTTAGCAAGTGCGCAGACTTCCCTTCCTGCGCACTTAGCAAGTGCGCAGGTTCCTCTTCCTGCGCACTTAGCAAGTGCGCAGGACCTCCTCTGTGCGCACTTAGCAAGTGCGCACGACCTGTTCTTGGCGAAAACCCTAACTTTCACATTCGGGTCTGATCATGTCAAGATCCCAAACCAGTTGCATTCAAAACGTTCGTTTTCCAATAAGGAGCTCAAATCCTTGATTATCTTTCAGTTTCATCCGTTCAAACCTTACCTTTTCACCCAAAACCCGAAAAACCCAAAAACGAACTAAAACTCAGATTTAGGTCGGATCGTTACCTGAATCGAGTTTCTGATCCGGAGGTTCTTCTCACGAGTTATGGAGTAACACTTTGCTGAAGTCTCGGGTCGATCCGCCAACTTTCTCTCTCTACGGTTTCTCTCTCTAAAAGTTGCAAATGAGAGAAAAGGGGGTGGCATAGGCTATTTATAGCCCGCTGACCCATCCGACCCGACTCGTCATGCCTCGTTCGTTTATTCAGTTATTATAACTGTCGTTTTATTTTTGGGATGTTACAAGTCTACCCCCCTTACAATAGGTTTCGTCCCCGAAACCTCATCATAAGTCAAATAGGTGAGGGTACGACTCCCTCATTTCCTTCTCCGTTTCCCAAGTGGCTTCCGATCCCTTTCGATGCTTCCATTGGACCTTAACCAATTGGATAACTTTATTACGTAAACGTTTCTCCTTCCGATCAAGGATGGCCACGGGTTCTTCGATATAATTAAGGATGTTGTCAACCTCGATGTCAGTAAGTGGTACGTGAGCCGATTCATCCGCCAAACACTTTCGCAAGTGTGATACATGGAAAGTAGGATGAATCCCACTTAACTCATCAGGTAACTCCAACCGATAAGCGACTTCCCCAACCCGTGCCATTATCTTGAATGGTCCGACAAACCTCGGACTTAACTTTCCTCTCTTTCTGAATCGTATGATTCCCTTCCATGGTGACACTTTCAGCATTACTCTGTCACCAATATTAAACTCAATAGGCCTTCGTCGTTTATCCGCATAGGATTTCTGACGGCCTTGTGCGGCCTTCATTCGCGCTTTGATCTGATCAAACCTTTCCGACGTCTCTCTTATGACTTCGAGACTTCCTAATTTCTTCTGTCCAATCTCACCCCAACAAACCGGGGTCCTACATCTTCTCCCATACAACATTTCGTAAGGCGGCATGCCTATCGTCGTGTGATGACTATTGTTGTAGGAGAATTCAGCTAACGGCAGATGGCTGTCCCAACTGCCACCGAAGTCGATAATACAAGCACGGAGCATATCCTCCAATGTCTGAATGGTCCTTTCGGACTGACCATCCGTTTGCGGGTGGAATGTTGTGCTGATATTAAGTCTCGTGCCCATCGCCTCGTGAAATCTTTTCCAAAACTTCGATGTGAATCGTGTGTCCCGGTCAGATACGATCGTCAATGGCATCCCATGCCGTGCTATTATTTCATTAATAAACACTTCCGCTAACCTCTCTGACGAGAACGTCTCGCGGATAGGCAGGAAATAAGCACTCTTCGTTAATCGGTCCACAATTACCCAAATGGTGTCATGACCTTTAGCTGTGCGAGGTAGCTTAGTTATGAAGTCCATGGTAATGTGTTCCCACTTCCACTCCGGTATATCAAGTGGTTGAATCTTTCCATACGGTTTCTGGTGCTCGGCCTTTACTTGCGAGCAAGTCAAGCACTTGCTTACATACTTCGTCACATCACATTTCATTCCAGGCCACCAGTATTCCTTCCTCAGATCTTGATACATTTTATTGGTACCGGGATGGATAGAGTAACGAGACTTATGAGCCTCATCCAAGATCTTGGTTCTAAGCTCGCCACCCATAGGTATCCATACCCGTCCAAAACGTGTCCTAACACCAAGGGTGTTATATTCCAACTTGTCCTGTTGACCAACCATCCTTTCCTTCTTTATGTTTTCCTCCTTAAGTGCCTCATCTTGAGCCTTTTCAATTTCTCTCATCACGTCCGATGTTACCACTAACTGGCAAGCTTTCACTCTAATAGGAGTAGGCACATCCTTTCGGCTTAGAGCGTCAGCCACCACGTTTGCCTTTCCAGGATGGTATATTATTTCACAGTCATAGTCCTTCAACAGTTCCAACCATTGCCTTTGCCTCATATTAAGTTCCTTTTGTTCGAAGAAGTACTTCAAACTTTTGTGGTCGGAGTAAATAGTAAACTTCACCCCGTACAGGTAGTGCCTCCAGATTTTCAATGCGAATACGACAACAGCAAGTTCCAAATCGTGGGTTGGATAATTAGCTTCGTGAATCTTCAACTGTCGTGACGCATACGCGATCACTCTCCCGCGTTGCATCAGTACGCATCCCAATCCCTGACCCGAAGCGTCAGAGTATACCACTAAGTCTTCATTGCCCTCGGGAAGGGCCAAGACTGGAGCTTGGGTTAACCTCTTCTTCAATTCCTTAAACGCCTCATCTTGGGTCGAACCCCATTCATACTTAACCTCTTTCCGAGTCAACTTTGTCAACGGCGAAGCTATTTTCGAGAAATCCTGGATGAATCTCCGATAGTAGCCTGCCAATCCCAAGAAACTGCGGATTTCAGTTGGCGTCTTAGGAATATTCCATTCCTTTACCGTCACTATCTTTGCTGGGTCAACCATAATGCCGTTCGGGTTAATGACGTGACCTAGGAATTGGACTTCCCTAAGCCAGAACGCGCATTTGGAGAACTTAGCATACAACTTTTCTATCTTCAGAGCTTCCAATACCTCCTTCAAGTGACACGCGTGATCACCCTCATTCTTGGAGTAGATGAGGATATCATCGATGAATACGATTACCGATCAATCCAGCATTGGTCGACACACTCTATTCATCAAATCCATGAACGCTGCGGGGGCGTTCGTCAATCCGAAAGACATTACGCGGAACTCAAAATGTCCATAACGTGTGCGAAATGCCGTTTTCGGTATGTCTTCTTCCCTCACCTTCAACTGATGGTACCCGGACCGAAGGTCGATTTTCGAGAACCAACTTGCGCCTTGTAATTGATCGAACAGGTCATCGATCCTTGGTAACGGGTACTTGTTCTTCACGGTACGTTTGTTCAACTCGCGATAATCAATACACATTCTCATCGAACCGTCTTTCTTCTTTACGAACAACACCGGAGCACCCCAAGGTGAGATGCTTGGTTGGATAAATCCTTTCTCAAGTAACTTGTCTAGTTGTACCATAAGTTCTTTCATTTCCACTGGTGCTAGTCGATATGGAGCCTTAGCCACGGGCTGGGCATCTGGTATTAAGTCGATTCGGAACTCAATCTCTCTGTCGGGTGGTATCCCAGGCAAATCCTCTGGAAACACCTCCGGGTACTCGCGTACCACGGGTACATCGTCTAGTTCCTTCACTTCCTTACACTTGTCAATCACGTACACCAGATAAGCCTCGCATCCGCGCCTCAATTAATCTGTTGCCTTAATCATCGAGATGACGTTTGGCATCGGGGCGTCCCGATCTCCAAGAACCTCGACTTTGCTACCATCCGGAGCCTTGAGTCGGATTATCTTTCGTTTACATATGATTTGTGCTTCGTTGGCAGTTAACCAATCCATACCCAGCACGACATCAAACCCTCCCAAAACCATAACAAACAATTTGACAGGGAACCTATGACCTTCTATTTTTATCGTAGAGTTGTCAACTACCTCGGTCACTCTCGCAGTTCTACCCTCAGCGGTTTCTACGCTAAAGGCCCTTTCTAGTATACTGACAGCGTACTTCACTTTCTTACAAAAAGTCGCAGATATAAAACTCTTACTGGCACCCGAATCAAATAACACAGAAACAAGAGTGTTGTCAAGGATGAACGTACCTGACGCCACGTCGGGGTCCATTCTGGCCTGGTCTTGCATCAGCGCGTACGCTCGCGTCTTCGCACGAGATCCCTCTCCCTTCTTTTCCGGGCCTTTCCCCTTCCCGGCTTCACCCATTCTTGGTTTGGTGCATTCCCGGCTCAGATGACCGGCATTCCCACAGTTATAGCACTTGTAGGGTTGTGTGCACTCACGGGAGTAGTGTCCGGTCTTGCCACACTTAAAGCACAGGTTAGATCCCAGTCTACATTCACCTACCCTTTCCACACTTCTTACAAACAGTCGGCTCATCCACCCGAGCCCTTTTATCGCGAGCCCCAAACATCTTTCCACCAGTTCGCTTGTATGAGAAGCTCGGTCTCTTCTTTGGTTCCTCGATGGCGGCGACATTCAGTGCCAGATCATCAAATACTACGCCGCTCAGTTCTACTACCGAATCATAGGTAGTAGGGGCGTTTTACCTTAACATAGGTGCGGACCTGGTCCGGCAACCCTTGAATGTAGCAGGAAATTTTTCTCTCCTCCATCGTAACAAGATGTGGCACCAGACGTGCCAGTTCATTGAATCGGGTTGTGTACTGCCGGTGCGTCATGCTCCCGGCCTTCAAACCCAGAAATTCTCTCTCTACCTTCTCAATCTCGTTCCTCGGGCAGAAATTCTTGATCACCAAAGTTTTCAAGTCAGCCCACATCATCGCATCCACAATCTCGCTCCCTTTTTCCTGACGTACACCTTCCCACCAATGGGATGCTTCCTCCCTCAAGGAGTTAGCCGCAAATTTCACAACTTGATCCGCTCGACATTCGCTGAGACGGATGGCAGCCTCCATACGGATTATCCAGTCAAACGTAGCTACCGCGTCTTTCTTTCCTATCAGGACTGGCGGGTCACATGCCTTGAAGGACTTATAGTCGTATCCGCGAGCAGGCGGTGCGTTGATTGCCTCAGTGTTCGGGGTATCAACCGTCGGGTTAGACCCACCTTCCCCATTGACCTGCTTCAATGCTTCTGCCAACAGACCTGGCAGAGAATTCTTCATCAACTTGGAGAACTCTCGAGCTATGGCTACGCTCACTTCTGGTTCAAAAGTGAAAGGTTGTTCTGCAACTTGTGTCTGTTCAGTTCCATGCACACTAACCGTCGGTTCAGTGTGAGCACTTCCTTCTTCGCTGTGCTCTTGGCGCGCAGGAATCCTGCCACGCCCACCATTTCGACCGCCGGTACGACCACCGGTACGGCCACCACGCCTTTCGTTCCCTCTCCTCGCCATTTCGTTCTATAAGACAAGAAATCCAATGTCATCACGCTAGTTAACAAATAAAATTCAATAAGTACTGTATGATGTTAATATACACTGGCCATCTGTAATTAACCATTACACTACCTTTCGATTTCTATTTGACCACCTTTGTGATTCCATCAGAACACAAGTCCTTACCTAACCCTTTCTAAGGCATACTACATACACATACTCTACTTTTTATACCTGATGCTGTGGCTCGAGTTACCCGTATTGGCATCCGCTTTCGGTCCCATTCAAAGTTTAAGTTCAGACACTCCAGTGCCCGAATCTCTCAAACTATTGCTCTGATACCAACTTGTAAGGCCCCAAACCCGGGAGGCCTCACTCGTTGGATTTACTCATTCACAAACAGTTCTTAAACATGAATATCAAATAACGCAGCGGAAAATTTCATTCAAACATAACGTCATCATTGTTCATACATGCGGAAGCGTAAACATTGTTAAACGGATCGTTCATTAAAACTTTTAACATTCATTTAAGTCATACATTATTATCTAAATCTGTGTTACCCTTCGTTCCGTCATTTAGTATGGTATTGCCCCTAAGGCTTAACTGCACGAAGACCGACAATACCATACATTCCGTCAATTCCCTTATGGTATTGCCCCTAAGGCTTAACTGCACGAAGACCGACAATACCATACATTCCGTCAATTCCCTTTTGGTATTGCCCCCAAGGCTAACTGCGCGAGGACCGACAATACCCATTCAGTTGCCCTTATGGCTCTCATGTCCATAAACCGACAACTTCCATCGACGGTTATGACTCTCAGCCATAACATCGTCGGATCATAATTTAACCTTACATAGGGTCACGTTAACGCCTGAGTAACCGTCGTTACTCCCTTACCAGTTGTACAACATCATAACCATTGGCATGCCACAAAGACATGCCCCTGTTGTTCTTATGGCAACTATGGCTCGCTGTCTATAATCTACTACAAGGCTGGGAATCTCATTCCCAGACTTCATTCATCAATTCCATTCATTCGACAGATTAGATTTGTAATGACTTCTTTAAAACCTTTACCTCTTTCTCTTCTCATTAAACATTTCCTCATTTAAACCGTTCATAAAACATTCGTAACCCTTTTTGGCAAAAACCTTTCAAAACCTTCCCTTTCGTAAACATCGTTTCAACATTTCAAAACCTTTCCTTTCGTTAAACATCATTTCGTTAAAACATCATTTCGTTAAACATCATTTCGTAAGTATGCACACCAGCCCAAAAACATTAACAAAACATTTAAAAGAGGGCTTCTAGAACTCACCTGATACGCTAATATGGGTTGTCCTAAACGAAGGTCCGACAACGTCACTTCCGATCTGAATTGATTAGTTAAATACACATCAGACCAATCCCGACTCTAACGGTTTAACCATTCTAACATACTGACTTCACTTAATCAGTTCTGATGTCTGCGCACTTAGCAAGTGCGCAGACTCTGCTTCCTTCGCACTTAGCAAGTGCGCAGACTTCCCTTCCTGCGCACTTAGTAAGTGCGCAGGTTCCTCTTCCTGCGCACTTAGCGTTTTCCATTAAGGAGCTCAAATCCTTGATTATCTTTCAGTTTCATCCGTTCAAACCTTACCTTTTCACCCAAAACCCGAAAAACCTAAAAACGAACTAAAACTCAGATTTAGGTCGGATCGTTACCTGAATCGAGTTTCTGATCCGGAGGTTCTTCTCACGAGTTATGGAGTAACACTTTGCTGAAGTCTCGGGTCGATCCGCCAACTTTCTCTCTCTACGGTTTCTCTCTCTAAAAGTTGCAAATGAGAGAAAAGGGGGTGGCATAGGCTATTTATAGCCCGCTGACCCATCCGACCCGACTCGTCATGCCTCGTTCGTTTATTCAGTTATTATAACTGTCGTTTTATTTTTGGGATGTTACACATAGTGTTTACAAATTATTTTCATGTGATAACCGTGGTAACCACTATAAAACAATCACATATTTTATAAATTATTTTTTCTTTTAATTGTTAAAATAGTATTTAAGTATCTTGAATAAATATGAAAATGATGAGTTTTACGTATACGTACCAAATAATGTTACATATATGTGACACATAGTGTTTACATATATATAAATTAACATAATAATAATTGATACATATACATAACACTATGTTTTATAATGGTTATCGTGGTTATCACATAAAATGTGGTTAGCATTTGAACCGCACCCAATATATATATATATATATATATATATATATATATATATATATATATAGGGGTGGTTATTAAAAACCCCACTTGAGTTGAAGAAACCTTGCAAACCATGTTTACATATGTAAAAAAAAACTTTTTATTCTTGTAAAAAAAAACTTTTTATTCTTGAGATGGATTCTACATTTAATTTTATCACTTTTGATGAAAAAATTACAAAAAAGCGCCGAGCTGTTTTTAAAATTTTTTTTTAAATCTGACGTTTATTACATATGTAAGTTTTTAGCTCTGACGTTTTCACATATGTAAATGCTGACGTATTGCATACGTAAGAAACAAAAACGTTGATTTTTGCTATTTTTGCATATTTTTTATTTCTTTTTTTATTCGGCGTTTTTCTTGCGACTAGAGCTATATTTATATAAATAACCAATCCCAAATTTTAAAAAAGTATTTTGTAATTTTTTTTTCAAAGGGTTTCCAAGGTTTCTTCAACTCAAGTGGGTTTTTATTCTACCATTTCCCTATATATATATATATATATAGGGGTGGGTTCCAAAGAAAACCAATAGTTAGAGCGAAAACCGAGAAAACCACTAAAAAATCAATTTTAATCAATAATATAGTTATATTTATTTTTTACTTTATTTTATTTTTATTTTTTTATAAGAGTATAAATGTAATATTACAAGTTTTTATCAAAAAATCATTTAAATATTGTCTTACGTATACTTAACCCATAGTGTTACGTAAACAGAAAACAAAAAAAAATCAAAAAAATTATGGTTACGTATACGTAACCTACGTAACTCATAGTATTACACATTGTTTTAGTGGTTTTCGCCTAACTTTCTGGTTTTCTCTTAATCCTTTCCCCCTACATATATATATATATATATATATATATATATATATATATATATATATATATATATATATATATATATATATATATTGGGAAGGGATCAAGAAAAAACCACAAAGTTAGGCGAAAACCAAGAAAACCACATCATTTTAGGCAATTTTTTTATTTACGTATAAGTATCCAAAATCAATTTTTTTTATTTACGTATATGTAACCAAAATTTTTTTGTTTATGTGTAAAAATGTTTTTTGGTAAAAATGTTTAATATTACATTGATACTCTTATAAATAAATAAAAATAAAACAAAATAAAAATAAAAATTATTATATGATCGGGTAAAATTGGTTTTTTAGTGGTTTCTCAGTTTTCGCCTAACTTGTGGTTTTCTCTTGAACCCTCCCATAATTATATATATATATATATATATATATATATAAATATATATATATATACATATATATATAAATATATATATATACATATATATATATATGGGAGGGTTCCAGAGAAAACCACTAAAAAACCATTTTAAGCAATCATATGATAATATTTATTTTTTGTCCTGTTTTATTTTTATTTATTTATAAGAGTATCAATGTAATATTACACATTTTTACCAAAAAATCATTGAAATATCGGCTTACGTATGCGTAACCCATAGTTTTACGTATACGTAAACAAAAAACAAAAAATTATGGTTACGTATACGTAGTCCATAGTATTACACAATGTTTTAGTAGTTTTCTTGGTTTTCGCCTAATTTTGTGGTTTTCTTTTGATCTTTCCCCTATATGTATATATATACACACAGGGGGAGTATAAAATAAGAAGTTTAATTTGGCTAAGAAGCCTAAGAAGTAATCTCATTCATTTAATTGGATGATCAACGGTAGAGATTTAAGTGTATAAAAAATAAGGGGTGAAAGGGTATTTAAGTAATAGCCACTTTTGGCTAATAAGCCTAAGAAGTAATCTCATTCATTTAATTGGACTTTTTTCAACTTCCCCCACTTTTTTTAAACGTTCATAACTTTTTATAGGACATTATTTTTTTTTTAAATTACACCATAAAATCGAGCGTTTTTTTATCTTTAATTTGAGTATAGTATTGCTATATTTTTTTCGCAAAAACAAAAACGACACTTAATGAAATTCTGCTACTTTACGTATATGTGTTGGTTTCTCGTAAATATGCTGGTTTCTGGTAAAACAGCACAATTTAACACATTAAAAATTTGTTGGTTTCTACTAAAACAACACAATTTATGTAAATGTAATGGTTTCTTTAATGTGTGTTACTTTTAGTCAATTATTATGTGCCTAATTTGGTAGCATTCTTTAAAAATAAAAATTTAGAGCATTCATACACAAAAAAAAACGGTTCAGTGGTAGGCAACAAAAAACTTATAAATAAAAATGTTGTTTTGTGCTGGTTTTGTTTTGTGTTGGTTTGATATACTAGTTTTGTTGTGCTGGTTTTGTTTGTCTTTGGTTAGCTAAGAAAAGCAAGTTACGCAATGAATCGTGTTCTTTTAGTGTTGTAAAACAACACAATTAATTGTTATGTTTGGTGTTGTTTTATGATAAAGCAGCACAGTTAACTGTGCTGTTTTACAATGCAGCATGGTTAGTTGTGTTGTTTTACTATAAACCAGAACATTTACGTAAAGTAGCACAATTTCACTAAGTGTCGATTTTGTTTTTACAGTAAAATATAGCAATACTATACTCGAATTAAAGGTAAAAAACGCTCGATTTTATGGTGTAATTTTAAAAAAAAATAAGTTCGTATGAAAAGGTTATGTACGTTTAAAAAAGGGGGGAATTTGAAAAAAGTCAACAATTGTGGGTTTTCCAATAATCTCCTCCACCCTTTATTTTCCTACACTTAAATCCATACCCTTGATCATCTAATTGAATAGATGAGATTGTTTCTTAGGCTTCTTAGCCAAGTAGCACTTCTTAGGGGAACCATCCCCTATATATATATATATATATATATATATATATATATATATATATATATATATATAAGGGAAGGATCTTAATAAAACTCAATGTTCATGAGAAAACCAAAAAACTTCTTATTAAAGGTAAAAAAATAATAAAAAAATCATAAATCAAAAATTAAAAAAGTGTTTCGGAGACCTTGTTTCCCACGTCATCCTTATTAAAAAAAAACTTAAAAAGTAGAGAGTTCAGCTTTTGGGTTTAGTTTAGTTTTTATGTTGGGTTTTTGAAGGGTGGGGTGGGGGGTTTAGGTTTTTAGGGAGTGGGTGAGGGGGTATGTGGGATGGGGTTAGGTTTTTGGGTGGGTGGGGGGTTTAGGTTTTTGGGAGTGGGTTAGGTTTTTGGGTTTAGTTTAGATTTTTGGAGGGGTGGGGTGAGGTGGGGGATTTAGGTTTTTGGGGGGTGGGTGGGGTGGGTTTACGTTTTTGGGTGGGGGTGGGGGTGGGGTGGGTTTAGGTTTTTGAGGGTGGGTTAGGTTTTTGGGTGTATCAAACATATGCAGTAAGAGTTTTTCGGTTTTCTCATGAAAATGAGTTTTCTAGTGAACTCACCCTTATATATATGTGTGTGTGTGTATGTGTGTTTCACACCCATAACCTAGGACAATTATCTAAATCGAGTAGTATCTTAAACAGATATGTTCCCAGGTAAGAGCGACTGGTCTAGGAGAGATTTATACACCGCTCTTTCCTAGACTAAACATTTCGTTTGTCAGATAACTACATACTAGTCAGAAGGTCGCCTTCTAGTTACTGTGACGTTGATATCAAAAACACACAGCGGAAGAATAATTCATAACTTCTATTAATATCAAAATATTGTTTACATTATGTTTAACCATAAATTACATCATTTGTTCCTAACAAAGAACATAACAGTTGGACTTATAGTTCCTAGCATGCCCATCATCTGGATCGTTCATCAGTCATGCTAGTCCTGGAATGCCCTGTCTAATGACTACATATGATGCGGTCAAAAACATTTGATAAAACATGTGTCAGCATAAAGTTGGTGAATTCATAAACTAAAATAGTTTATTAAAATGACCCGCCAAAGTATCTTGAACACATCTATGGGGTTTCACCCCCAAATTCATAGATAACTATGAACAATCATCAGTATATATATAACCAAAGATCGTTCCACTGGTCCTGTCCAACATGCCGTTCCACGGGCAAGTGAAATACAATAAGCGCTTAGAATACGTTATATATAAACAATCGGTACAATCGTTTCAAGACACTCAAAATGTTTCATAAATCAATCATGCGAGAGAAGGTTATGAAAGGGTCCATGCATCACAGATTAAGAACTCACCTCGACGGTATTTCTGCTTAATAATCAGTAATGTGACAATCACCTTGGGCAGAGTTCCTAGTTATTTATAACATTACTTAATAACATAATCCTAGTTTAATGCTTCATAATCAAAGCTTAATAGGATGTCAGAACCTTACCTTAATACTTTCTACGACGAATTTGGAGGCGAAATGTTAGAAACCGAACTCTTGTACGCTAACCGGGGCTCGGGATCAGAATGTCAGAGAGTGTGTGCGTGTTTTTTAATGTGTTTGTGTGTGAAAATCTCTTAAAAATCAATCATCTATTTATACGGCCAAACTTGAACCCGTAGAGGACCGCTACGCTAGGTGCTAGCGCTCCGCCACCCTTTGTGGCGGTGTAATCGGATTGGGGCACACGTAGCGAACCGTTACGGTCCAGCTTAGCGGTCCGTCACCCATCCATGCGTCAGATTTCCATCAACGAGTCACATGGACACGTGTCAGCTCCCGGGATGTTCCTTAGTCCACACGTAGCGGACCGCTAAGGTCTTGGGTAGCGGTCCGCAACCCTTTGTTTTTCAAAATGTTCATTTTAAGTCCCTTGACTTTATTTATTTATATCTACCCATCAAACATGAAATTTGGCAAGTTTAGACCCTTATTTCTTGTGAAATTTTTGGGGTGTTACAAATCTCCCCGCCTTTAAGAAATTTCGACCTCAAAATTAAAAGGTGAATAGATGAGGATAATTGACTCTCATCTGTTCCTCTAACTCCCATGTCTTGTCGGCTCCAATCCGACCTTGCCATTGAACCAATACCACTGGTATAAATTTCTTTCTCAATTTTCGTTATTGGGTATCGAGGATCTTGATTGGTTGTTCAGTAAAGTGAAGCTTACCGTCTATATGTACATCATCTAGTGCAATTGTCTGAGTTGGTTCAGCTAAACACTTGCGTAAACAGGATACGTGAAACGTATTATGAATCCTTTGTAAAACTCGTCCAGAATCTAGATGCGAACCGACTGTCTCTATCAGAAATAATAGACAGTGGTATACCATGGTGGCTCACAATTTCCTTGATATAGATTCTTACTAACTTATCCATAGAGTATGTCTCATTGATGGGTACAAAATGGGTTGAATTGGTCAGTCTATCGACCACGACCCATATGTCATTATGTCCTTTCTGAGTTTTGGGAAGTTTAGTTACGAAGTCTATTTTAATTCGATCCCATTTCGAGACTGGTTATTCTATTTGTTGTAGTTGACCTGCTGGTTTCTGATGTTCAATCTTAGCTTGAAGACAAGTTAAGCATTTATCTATGTACTGTGCTATAGATCTCTTTATGTTTGGCCACCAGTAATGAGTCTTCAGATCTTTGTACATCTTGTTTGCACCAGGATGCATGGAATGTATTGATTTGTGTGCTTCATCTAAGATCTTTTCTTGAATACCTCCAAGTTTAGGGATCCAGATTCTTTGCTCAAATCTTATTATTCCATTATCTCCTTTGGATAGTAACTTCTGTTTTCCAACCATACATTCTTTCTTGATGTCTCCTTCTTCTAATGCTTTTGGTTGGATTTCCTTAATCTGTTCAATTAAGTCTAACTTCATATCCAATCAGAGTGCTTTTACTTTAATCGGTTGATTTTGTTCTTTCCGACTTAAAGCATCTGCTACTACGTTTGCCTTCCCGGGATGGTATTTGATTTCACAGTCATAATCGTTGATAAGTTCCATCCACCTCCTTTGTCTCATATTTAAATCTTTCTGATTAAAAATATGTTTGAGGTTTTTATGGTATGAATATATTACGCATTTAGTACCATACAAATTGTGTCTCCAAATCTTTAGAGCAAACACTATGGCACCAAGCTCAAGGTCATGCGTAGTATTGTTTTTCTCATGAACTTTAAGTTGGCGTGATGCGTAGGCAATAACCTTGTCTCGCTGCATCAATACACAACCTAGACCAGTTCGGGAAGCGTCACAATAGATTACAAAGTCATCATTCCCTTCAGGTAGTGCTAAGATTGGTGCATGACTAAGCGTATTCTTGAGAATGTTGAAAGCTTCTTCCTGTCTTGTGCCCCATTCAAACTTTGCTGCCTACTGAGTTAAAACGGTCAAAGATGTAGGTATCTTGGAGAAGTCTTTAATGAATCTTCTATAATAGCCAGCTAGTCCAAGAAAGCTTCTAATCTCTGTTGGAGTCTTTAGGGATTCCCATTTCATGACAGCTTCGATTTTAGTTGGGTCTACTTGTATTCCTTGCTCATTTACCACGTGCCCAAGAAATTGTAGTTCTTGTTTCCAAAATTTGCATTTGGAAAACTTAGTGTACAATCTTTCTTTTCTCGGGGTCTCTAAAATGACTCTAAGATGCTCAGTATGTTCTTCTTGACTTCGGGAATAAATGAGGGTATCATCGATGAAAACGATGACAAATTTGTCAAGTAATGGTTTACAAACCTTGTTCATTAGGTCCATAAATGTTGCAGGAACATTCATTAGACCAAATGACATGACCAGGAATTCATAGTGACAATATTCTAAAAACAGTCTTAGGTACGTCCTCTTCTTGTACCTTTAACTGATGATATCCCGGTCTAAGATCTATCTTTGAAAAGTACTTAGCTCCTTGTAGTTGATCGAACAGATCATCTATTCTGGGTAATGGGTATCTGTTCTTTATAGTCAGCTTGTTCAATTCCCGATAGTCAATGCACATCCTCATGCTTCCGTGTTTCTTCTTTACGAATAGTACTGCTGCTCCCCAAGGGAAAGTACTCTGGCGAATGAATCCTTTGTCTAAGAGTTCTTGAATTTGCTTCATAAGTTCTTTCAATTCGGAAAGAGCTAGACGATAAGGGGATTTTGCAACAGGTTTAGCTCTAGGAATGAGTTCAATTCGGAATTCGATCTGACGGTCAGGTGGAAGCCCAGGTAATTCTTCCAGAAAGATATCCGGGTGATCACAGACTACGGGAATATCCACAATCCGTCCTTCGGTTTTAATGTTTAAAGCATGGAGTAAGAATATACCGTCGTCCTTAATCAATTCTTTCTTAGCCTTTGCTATTGAAATAATTTCAATTTTACTGGACTCACTATCTCCTTGAATCATCAAACTAGTTTCATCTCGTTTCTTAATCTTGACCGTTTTCTAGTCACAATCAATCTAGGCCTGGTATTTGTTTAACCAATCCATCCCTAGGATAACCTCATATTCATTCAAATTCATAGGCATTAGTGTAACTAATACCTTATTGTCACCAAAATTGATGACACAATCAGGGTATGATTCGGTTATCTTAATCTGTTCACCACTTGCCGTTTCAACGACATAGGCATTAACAAGTGGAATCGGTCTTTATGCCTAAATATGGGGTGAATGCACATGAAACGAAACTTCTATTCGCCCCTGTATCAAATAGAAACTTGGCGTAAATATTATTAACTAAGTACCTGACACCTCCTTAGTTTTACCTTTTTGTTCATCTCCACTTCCTAAGACGAATACTCGTCCAATGCCCTTTTTCTGATCACTTGACACTTGCTTGGGTGGTTTAGGGCAGGAAGTCTTATATCACACCCCAACCGACAGCGAAATACGTCGGGGCGGGACATGTAGACTGTTCATAAGCTCATGGTTTGCTAAAGTTGTAATAATTACACAGTAAATTTCATTTCATAACTCAAGTAATCATTTACATCATTTACAAGAAATTAAGAATACATGAATCTCCATATTAAAATTTAAGACTAGGTCCTCACCCTAAGTGAAGTAGCTTGAATCTTAACTCAAACAACTGTATCTGAAACATGATAAAATGAGAGGGCCAACTATAAATAGTTGGTGAGCATACATAGGTTTTGACACCACAAGTAAAGTTCAAATGTTTTGTGTACAATTCATATGATACATGGTTTATAAAGCAATTATGGAGAATCTAAGTTAAGCTAGTTGCACAAATCAAACCTTGTAACTGAAGGGAATACAACACATGTTATCCTAATGTAGGGCATAACAACACATGTTATCCTGATATAAATATAGGGCATAACAACAGATGTTATCCTGATGTAAATGTAGGGCATAACAACAGATGTTATCCTGATGTAAATGTAGGGAAAAACAACACATGTTATCCTGATATAAATGTAGGGCATAACAACACATGTTATCCTGATGTAAGTGTAGGGCATAACAACACATGTTATCCTAATGTAATATGTTAATGATTGTACGAGTATGTCATGTATATGTAGCCTTAACAAATAGCATTCAAGCATAAAGCACAAATAAACACAATTGATCATATTGTAGAATTGTACGCGTGTAATTTCAAATAATGTTTATTGTGTAATCATGTTTCACCCCAAAAATGTAAAAAGGAAAAGGGGCTATGTAAAACTCACTCGTAATGGTTGTCGTAGACAACACGAGTAATAGGAGGCCCAAGTGATTTGCTAATCACAATGTCGACCTAAACATGAATTATATGTATCTAATCAATTATGTGCATAAAAAGTCTAAAGCAAAGTCTAATGTTCAACGAGATTTGAGTGTGGGAATTTGTACAAGCGTATTTGTGACATTTCATGAAATGGATGCGCGTAAGTTTGTGTTTGAATTTGAATACAAAATGTAAGTTCAAAGTATATTGTGGTTTTAATTAAAATAACAATCGACTTAGGGTTTAATCTAACTAAAATATAATTTAAACCCTAAATGGATTATTGATGTAAAAGATAATTAATTTAAATAAATAAATTTGTTTATTTAAAGTTAATTAAAGTGTCTCTCAAAGGAATTGTGAATATATGTGCTAATATATACTTAGAAAAATTATATTTTTTTTGTATAAATGCAACTTTAAACTCTAAATAGATTTTAACGTAAAAAGATTTATTTGAAAATCATAAAAAAAAATGGTTTTGGTAATTAATGTTTAATGAAATTATATCATCTAAACATAATTTCATAAAATGATTATATAAAAAAATGCTTCGTTTGTAACAATGAATTTTTAGTTACTTTTACGTTGAAAATGAAGGTTTAAAACAATTTAAATTGCTAAGATATTTATTTTACTTTTAGAACCATTTATTTATGTACTAAATAGTTTCGAATGGTGTAAACTTTTATAAAATGATTTTTATAAAATAAATGGAGAGGTAATAATGGTTTTTTTTTAAAACGGGGCGAACCCGGGTCGAACCCGGGTCTGCCGGGTGAATGCATCCAACTCTAACCATTGGGCCAATGATGGATTACTAATACTAGCCTGGTCCGTAATGGTTTTATGCTACTGCAAATAGGGGCTGGGTCGCAGGGAACAAAGGAATGCAAAAAAAAGCATGTCGGGTACGGGTTTCAAACCCGCGACCAGCCGCGTATGAGTGAAACGGATTAACCAAGGGACCTGGGCAATTGCTTTGACAAAACCCAAGTTCTAAATTAGAAATCACTTAAGCCATCAGTCCCTTCGTCCCCAATATGTATCCCGAAAACCCTAGCCCTGGAATTGAGTCGATAAGCCAGCGATCGAAGCTCCGACCATGGGGATTTCGATCATGTGGTCAAAACGAATGCATAGGTATAAGAATTACCTGCACTGGTTGTGTATCGAATGAGAACGAGAGAGACGAAACATCCTCTGATCTTGGTGCTTGACTAGGATCCAGACGTGGAATGCAGATGCGATTAAGGTTCAGGGAGTTTGTAATGGCGTTTGAGAAAGTGAGGGAGTTGATTACTAGTAAGGAACACAAATTATGCGTGAATTAAACCTGATGTTGATGAATTGGGTCGCAATTAGGGTCTAGGTTCATACGAAACCAATCAAGGCGTGATTTGTGGGTGTTAAACGCGTGGAAATTCCTTGATTGGAGACTGATTAGAACGCGGTTTGACCATGAATAGTCAAAATAGGTTGAATTGGATGAATAAGGTCAAAATTTAGAGGGAAAGGTTCAAGTTTAAGGGTGAGGGTTCAAGATGGGAGTTCAAGTGCCTAAGGGGTTCAAACTAAGGTATTAAATTGAATTTTTATATATATATATTTATAATTTGATTTTTGTTTAAAAATTATAAAACTTATAAAATTAATTATATTATACATTTTAAAATGGTTCATTTAAAAATGTTGAATAGGTATATTTTTGTATAAAACTACACCAATATAATTACGTGGTTTAATAAATAAATTTCAAATGTATAAATGTATTTGCATACCTACTTTTATAAATAACCATACATACATGTGTTATAGGGAAATATTATGTGATGGTGGGTTGGAAAACAAATTAAATTGATATATGTGTAAAATAATGAGTAATGTGACATGATGAGTTTGAACAAGTACGAGGATTTTTGTGTTAAGTATTGTTCTTAAAAGAGGAATAAAGAAAATTTATGGTCTGAAAAATCATGGATGTTACATCTTATAATTTATGTTAAGTATTGTTCTTAAAAGAGGAATAAAGAAAATTTATGGTCTGAAAAATCATGGATGTTACATCTTATAATCATGGATGTTACATCTTATATTATGTGATGGTGGGTTGGAAAACAAATTAAATTGATATATGTGTAAAATAATGAGTAATGTGACATGATGAGTTTGAACAAGTACGAGGATTTTTGTGTTAAGTATTGTTCTTAAAAGAGGAATAAAGAAAATTTATGGTCTGAAAAATCATGGATGTTACATCTTATAATTCCCCTATCTCTCCGCAGTTAAAACATTTAACATTTGGGCATAGGGTTGCAAAATGGCCAAACTTCTGACAAGTCTGGCATTTCATTCCCTGATTGGCCCTATCAGGGTTGGAATTGAATCCTCCTCTCCTTGGGAACTTACTGTTCCCTAGTTTAAACTTATAAACAACCTCTTCAGGTTTTCTTTTGTGATCAGTCTTTGGTGGCTCTTGTGTTGCCACCTCATCAAACATCACCGCACTCCTTTCCACAGCTAAATCAATCGTTTCGGGTGCAATGGATTTTACTAAGGTACGAACCTTAGGAGGAAGACCCTGAATATAAAATTTGACTCTCCTTGACTCAGGGGTAACTAGATGTGGCACAAATTTTGGCCATCTTGTTAAATTTAGTTGTATACTCCTCGTGAGTCAAGGTTCCGGCTTCGAACCATAGAAATTCAGCTTCGATCTTGTCCACGACATTTTTTGGACAGTACCTTTTCAACATCAAACACTTGAGATCCTCCCAAGTCATCCTATCTGTTACAGCTTCACCCTTTGTCTTCTTGACTGACTATCACCAGTTAAGAGCCTCCTCTTCAAATGAATGTGGAGAAAACTTTACAGCTTGGTTTGCTCTACACTCACTCATCTTTATAACAGCTTCCATGGAAGTGATCCACTACAAGATGCAATGGCATCTTTCTTTCCATTGAAGGGTTTCGGATGACAGTCGCTAAAATTCTAATCATTGCATCCATGGCCGTGTATTCCAGTGCTCTAGTTTGTCATTCCAACTGTTTCATGAGTTTGGGTTGTGCCTATATTGTTTGCTAGTGGAGTGGTATGAAGAATATCTTCTGTTCGAGGAACATCACCACTAGTACCTTCGTTTCGGTTTCCTAAACTGTTGTGCTTCTCTCTTCTTTTAAGAGCATCGTTAAGCATTCTAGGTAGAGTTGTTTGAAGCATAAGGGTGACCTCAGATGCCACCGCTCCATGGAACTGAGCTTCAGTCATAATGACTTCTTTCACGGGTTGTTCGGGTTCAGTATTCATATTCACGTTCTTGTATGGATCCGTATTTGTGTTTCTCGTATCGCGAGTACGAGACCTAGTATTAGGCATCCTACCCCTACCTCTTCCTCTACCACGTCCTATCATCTGGTACCTATATACTGTAACACCAACCCCAAAAATGTCCAAGATTTGACAAAAGGTAAACCCTAGGGACTATAAGTATAATTATCTTAAATTTCAGGGTTTAATTTGAAAAAGTATAGAAATTAAGACCTTAGCGGACCGCTAAAGTTATGTCTAACGGTCCGCTAAGAATACCCAGTTAGGTGGCGGATCGCTAGGACATGGGTAACGGTCCGCTACTTGGTCACTAAGCTAACAACAATCCGACGATGCCACGTGTATAGTGACTAATGGTCGAAGTTTGTGACACGCGTACTCGTGGCGGACCGCCACGCCAGATGGTAACGGTCCGCCAGCCACAAAACACATAGAATCTGCCACGTATCAGGGTGGCGGACCGCTACGCCTAGCGGTAACTGTCTGCTAGCCGCAATCTTATGTTCGGTCCAATCAGAGAGAGACATGTAGGGCTGACGTCATGCATGGACGGTAGCGGACTGCTACGCCCAAGCATAATGGTCCGCTACGGACCCTAGTTCACCCCTATAAATAGTTGGACGACTTTGATCATTTTATCACAACACAAATCGTCCTTTACCCTCACATCGCATTCCAGAACTCCCGCAGACGAACCTTGAGGATCCCAGTTCAACTCCCGCTCCTCGTAGTACCCGGTTAAGCAAGAAACACTCGTAAAAAGGTTGAAATGCTAGAGAAACGAGACTAAGAAGCTAGCATTATAAGCTTTGACTTTAGAGGATCATTCCAAACAAAAAGATGAATATTTTATCTCTTTTAAAACTTGTGTCAAATATTTTATTTGTGAAAATGGACAAATAAAGGTTAATGAAGTCATGCTCAACGTTCTTTTACGAACAAGCATTCAGGCCATAGGTATACGTAAAACTTGTGTTAGAGCATAAATTTGTATCTATAGCAAAAATTCTAAGTGTATATGTAGCAAACAGGTTAAGTTCGCATGAGGGAATGTTTAGGCGAACTTAACAAGCGAACTTACTAAGTTCGCCTATAGAGTTATGGGCGAACTTGTTAAGTTCGCCTGCAGACTCGGTTTGCCTATAAATAGGACATTAAGTTGTTCATTTGTAGTAAGCAATGCTAGAGTTAGCATACACAGAGAGGGAGTGATTCTCTGTGTGAAGTGAGTCAGAATCCCTAGGTAGAGCTCACCTAGGGATTGCAATTGGAGCTGAAACGTAGAGATGTACACTTCTTAGGTATTGTAATCTGTGATGACTAGTTCGTTATCGATTATATATACGAATCGTTTCTGTTTCATCTCTATTCTGTATTCTGTTTTATGTTTGATTCACTTCGTGCTTCCGTCTCAAGGCGAATCATCGAGTAATTCATTGAGATCATGATCCTCTTGCTCATTAGAAGATGTCACAAGGACTTTCAAGTGGTATCAGAGCTTGGTTTCAGAACTAAAGGACTAATCGCCTGTCGGTTCACAATTACACATGATTTGATGTTTAATTCCGCGTATTCATCATCGAGACGTTAAAAGAATGGGTTTTTACGGTGGATCTTGTCAAATTCGAAGTATTTTAAGAGTTTGATGATTCCAGAGGTGGTAGAGATTTAAGAGATGAAGGTTTTACCGCCAAAACAAGAAGATTCGGCAATTTTTATAGTAACAGCGCGTCAGGCGAACTTGTTGTCTTCTGAACGGTTACGGGCGAACTTATTATGTTCGCTGGAAGATTCTCAGGCGAACTTGTTAAGTTCGCTAGAGGTTGTTCGGGGACGAAGTTGGTATGTTCGCTTTACTGTTCAGGCGAACTTGTTATGTTCGCTGACACTGTTATAAGCGAACTTGTTGGATGAGTGATATGAAAAAAGAGTTTTTTGTCGGAAAAACTTTTCTTGTTCAAAATTTTGAGGGATCATTAGTATGCTTGTTTCGGGCCATTTTTGAGAAGATAGTGATTTTGGTTAGTTTCGTGACCAAAATTCAAATTTTATGTGTGGCCTGGTGAAACAAGGGTGAGATTTGTGAGTTGGATGATGACTTTTGACTGAAGAATCTTATTGTCTAGGTATTCAAACCTAAAAATATGGGCTACGAGTATCTGGGATACTTCTTTATTAGGGAATGAATGCTAAAACAATTTGCATATGGGTTATCATTGACTTAAGATCTCAGATTGTTCGTGATGAAGTACTATTTGGGTATTTGCAAAGAAAAGAGGGAGATAAAACTTTTCAGATGTTTTGTTTCTTTGCAAAAACGGTTCAAGTGATCAAGATCGTCAAAATGATTCGACATGATTTGATTATGGTTTGATTTCTCATTTGGGATCTGGGCGGAATCCAGATAGACAACCTATTGTAGGAAGTGTTAACCAGGAATGAAATTCAGATTGAAGATTATTGGATTCACGATGATTACTACCGAATGTTTGTGTGAGACATAGTCAAGTATGTTTGAAATGAAGCTGGTTATCTGTTGTTAACTAGTTGAAGATGGAACCTTTATTATATGCCGGTTAAATAAGAAACGTCCTTCTGTTTCTGGTTTAATGCGGAGATGCTTGTGTCATGAAGGGGAGATCGAATATGAAAGAATTCGGGTAATTGGTTAAGTGGAAAAGGTACGAGACAAAGTCAAACACTTCTGGTGAAGATGAAGATCAATTAAAAGATTGGTTCTTGCACATTATCTTCGAGTTTCAGTTTGTTTCAAACTGGGATTCTTGTCTTTGTGAAAGTTGATTAGTTTGATGTTGATTTTTGGAAATTTGATTTTTGGAAATTTGGAATCTCTATCATATGCCGGTTGGTTTATTGAGGTCTAAGCAGTGTGGGTTAGATTCTTGAATCAATACGGAGGTGGTTAACGTTGAGAGGATAGACTACAATGAAAGGTGTTGGATTCGTCAGTTTTCATGAAGAGGCCAAACAAAATTGTTCTAAACCGGATGCATTAGTTTAGAGGGAGCTTGTTTTATCAAACAAATTGAATTAAAGATTGAAGCATTGCAGGTTGAAGATCAAAGTGCAATTCCAAAGATCAAGTCTTACCAGGTAAAGTGAATACCCAGGATCATCAGTCAAGGGGGAGTTTGTTGAGACACGTTTTTGTGAATGATGATTTATCAGTATTTTGTATAGAATTGTTTGCAACAGCTAAGAGGGAGTCTGTTAGAGCAAAAATTTGTATCTGTAGCAAAAATTCTAAGTGTATATGTAGCGAACAGGTTAAGTTCGCCTGAGGGAATGTTTAGGCGAACTTAACAGGCGAACTTACTAAGTTCTCCTATAGAGTTATGGGCGAACTTGTTAAGTTCGCCTGCAGACTCAGTTTGCCTACAAATAGGACATTAAGTTGTTCATTTGTAGTAAGCAATGCTAGAGTTAGCATACACAGAGAGGGAGTGATTCTCTGTGTGAAGTGAGTCACTATCCCTAGGTAGAGCTCACCTAGGGATTGCAATTGGAGCTTAAACGTAGAGATGTACACTTCCTCGATATTGTAATCTGTGATGACGAGTTCGTTATCGATTATATATATGAATCGTTTCTATTTCATCTCTATTCTGTATTCTATTTTATGTTTGATTCACTTCGTGCTTCCGTCTCAATGCGAATCATCGAGTAATTCATTGAGATCGTGATCGTCTTGCTCGTTAGAAGACGTCACATCTGTTGAGACACGTTTTTTGTGACTGATGATTTATCATTATTTTGTATAGAATTGTTTGCAACATCTAAGAGGGAGTCTGTTAGAGCATAAATTTGTATATGTAGCAAAAATTCTAAGTGTGTATGTAGCGAACAGGTTAAGTTTGCCTGAGGGAATGTTTAGGTGAACTTAACAAGCGAACTTACTAAGTTCGCCTATAGAGTTATGGGCGAACTTGTTAAGTTCGCCTGCATACTCAGTTTTCCTATAAATAAGATATTAAGTTGTTCATTTATAGTAAGCAATGCTAGAGTTAGCATACACAGAGAGGGAGTGATTCTCTATGTCAAGTGAGTCACAATCCCTAGGTAGAGCTCACCTAGGGATTGCAGTTAGAGCTTAAACGTAGAGATGTACACTTCCTCGGTATTGTAATCTGTGATGACGAGTTCGTTATTGATTATATATACGAATCGTTTCTGTTTCATCTCTATTCTGTATTCTGTTTTATGTTTGATTCACTTCGTGCTTCCGCCTCAATGTGAATCATCGAGTAATTCGTTGAGATCGTGATCGTCTTGCTCGTTAGAAGACGTCACATGGACTTTCAACTTACAAGGGATACACTGGTCTCGGGTGAAATTCCCGGATTGTGGCTGGTACTTATCTTATAACAAATGAAGGACATGGAGTTCTCGTTGTTATAAGATATGAAGCCAGTGTATACTGTGGTGCGATTGAACAGGACGGGCCTGCTGAGTTTGTTGATTGAACATGAAGTTGTGATTATGTAATTAGTACTTATTTGTGCCAAAATAATTTTATGTCAAGATATTATATTCACCAGCGTTCGCGCTAACGTTTTATTTTCAAAATGTTTTCCAGGCAATGATTAAAATATGATGAGACGTGTTTACGGGCAGACATAATATCTGACCTAAGAAAAAGGATGGAATGCTTGTAGGATTCTCAGGCCTCGTGTAAAGGGAAATCCTAAAGAAAGGAGATAGGACCAGGGAACTGATCAACCCTGTGTTGGAACTATTTCCAGTTGCTCATCATGTATTTGGTTTCAAACAATGTTTTGTAATCAAATGAGAAGGGTATTGAAACCCTATGTTTATAAAGTAAATACAAGGCTTTTGTTTTCCAACTGAGTTTTGGTATTTACCATTACAACCCTTGAGGTTGGGATAAATGATAAAACGATCCTTTGAAAAAGACTTCCGCTGTGTTTTACAAAAACTCTGAAATCAAGTAACCAAGCGATACCAATCGGGCTCGCACACATCCAGGGGGTGCCTAAGCGGGTGTGACAGGTTGGTATCAGAGCCATAGGTTTTAGCGAATTAGATACTTGGATCTAGTATCTAAGCTTCAACCATTGATGTTTTTAAGAAAAATAAGCTTTAACCATAATGCTTTTAAGATAAGAAAACAAGGTGACCTTCTGACCGGTATTTAGTTATCTGACAAACGAAAGTGTTCTGTCTAAGGAAAGAGTGGTGTATAAATCTCTCCTAGACCCGTTGCTCTTACCTGGGAACATGACTGTTGGAGGTACTACTCTGGGAAGATAACCATCCTTGTAGAGCTTTAGTTAAGATTAAGATACTGGCGTTAGTATCTAAGTTTTACAAGTAAAACAAGTACTAATATGATAAGATTGTAGATGTCTGGAGGGATTACTGCTCTGTATTACGATCCTAATCATCCTAATAAGCAAGAATCTCCAGAATATCATTCGTTAGGTTCACAGCAGAATCCTATCTGTTCACCCTACTATAATGATGACCCGTTTGCTGTACTCCCTAACTCTCCCGAATATCACCCACAATCCCAAAACTCTTCCAGCCAATGGATGGATGCTGGATCAGACTTTAGTAACTAGAATACTGCAGCCCAATCTGTGCAAGAAAATGAGGCACAATCTAGTTAAATTCAGTCATCTGAAGAAGATCCTTCTGAAGATCCCCAATATCAAGCTGCTTTTGAAAACCCTAATGATTATCCTTTCAATAACCCTATCTCAAACAATTCTGATTATCAGTCCTATAACTTTGAATCCCCGGTCATGTATGATCTATATGTGTTCCCTGAACCAACATATGGTCCTTACCAAGCTTACTTTTCATCACCACCCGAATGTCATCATGTTTATAATGATATGTTAATGGGTATTCGTGATCCTCCTCCTAAATATGGTTATAAGTATACTATGTCTTCTTCTCATATTGAATGTTTGGATCGTTCGTTACGCCAAACGAATGAGATAAACAAGAAAAGAATCATGGATAAGAAAAAAAACCCAGTTTTATGGGAAGCAAGTATATGAATATGGAAAGGATCTGAAGACCTTGGGGAAGGAACTGATGAAGGATTGAGATCTTATTGTATTTTACTTTTATATTGTAACATATTTTGTGATAATAAAAGTATCTTTTGTTTTTAAATTTTCAGAATGGTTGGAAAGGGCAAAGGTCCTAGTTTCCTTCGAAAATTCGCTCCTGCTAGTTACTTCGACTGTAAAACAAATGAAACAACTATAGAACTTAATGAGGAAACTGAAAGTTCTACGCAAAAGCCTCGGAGACATAGGAAACCCTAGTGTTCCCTATAATACTTCTATAAGTTTTCATTTTGATCCAACTGTTGGAAGCTATAATGTCACTCCTGTATATCCTCAAAATTTTCATGAGAGATATGCTAATATTCCTTATGAAAATAAATATGATCCTGAAGAACAAGAACGCACTGATTCCAATATACCTTATGTTTCATATTATGAGACGATTCATGTTCCTGCTCCACATAGAAATGAGAATGTGTCAGGAAATGAGAGAGAGCAAATGTTGTTAAACCGAATACCAGAACTAGAAAGAGAAAAGGCTGAAATTGAAGCTCGGAATGCTCTACTAGTTCAAGCTTTAGAAGAAAAGAATTTTAGAAATTTCTGAATATATTTTATATGTATTATCTTTGTAAAATATTCTATCAATAAAAAGCTATCTTTTACAATTCCTGTTTTTTGATAGAATGTCAAAACAAATTGGACCTTCTCAAAATACAAGGAGTAAGAAAAAGCAAGCAATAATAGATAATGCTGCTGAAAATAATGAGTCCCAAAAGGAACTCCAGAAGATGATCATGGAAGGAATCAAGGATTCCTTCCCAATGATTTTTACTGAGCTTGAAAAGAGACAAGCTGACAGACTTTCTGTTCAACCTTTAGTTCCTCAATCTGTGCATTCTCGTCAAACCCGAACAATTACTCAATCCAAACCCGTTACTATTGAACCAAAGGGTTCTGTTTCTTGCAAATCCAAGAAGACTGAAAGAGAAGAATATTACCATAACTCCTCGGAAGACGAGAGTATAGGTAATAATTATGGTCATGTAGCAAAGAAGAAAAAGGTAGTAGGTTGTACGTACAAGATGTTTCAAGACTACAAACCTTTTAATTTCTTGGGAAAAGAAGGAGGAATTGCCATACTGAGGTGGATTGAAAAGACAGAGTCTGTGCTTGCAATCAGCAAATGTGCTGAGGAGGATAAGGTGTTATATGCCTCCAATCTATTTAAGGATCAAGCTTTAGAGTGGTGGAACAATATCATTGCTGCCAAGGGCAGAGAAGCAGCCAATGCTATGGGCTGGAATGACTTTAGGGCAAGAGTAGAAAAGAAGTATGTTCCCTAGAATGAACGGGAACAGATCAAAGGAAAATTTTTAAGTTTGAGAATGATTGGAACAAATCATCAAGAGTATGCCACAAAACTCCTGGAATATGCCAGAATTGTTCCACATATTGCCATTCCTGAATCAAATCTGATTAAGCGTTATATCTGGGGTTTAATTGGTGAAATCCGCGCCATGGTATCTGGATGATGCCATGGACTTAGGAGCATCATTAACTACTAGCCTGATAAGGAATCAGGAAGAAGGAAAGAAGAGGAAAGAGATAACTGGGTAAGGCCCGAGTGGATCAAAGAAATCCAACTTTACTCCTTGAAACAACAACTCTTCCATCCCGGAATGTCCAAAGTGCAGAAGGAGGCACTTAGGAGAATGTAGTGCTAGAATTTTCTACAGTTATTGTAAGATGCCTGGACACAAGACTGAAGATTGCTTCAAAAAGAAATCAATTACTTGTTTTGGTTGTGTTGAAACTAGCCACATCAAAATTAACTCCCCAAAGCAGAAGAAGACGGATGGGACAGGTCCCAAACCTGCAGACGGAGTGAAGAAGAATGCACGAGCATTCATTCTAAACACTCACGAAGCAGCAGGTATGCCCGATGTCATTACGGGTACATTTCTTGTCAATGATATTTATGCTCGAGTTTTATTTGACTCTGTTGCAAACCGAAGTTTTATAGATCATAGATTCTGTAGACTATTAAATAAAACTCTAGATAAATTAGACAAGAAATACGTGGTAGAGACAGCCAACGGTGACCTCATCCAAATTTCTGAAATCCTTAACGATTGCCATCTCACATTATCAGGACATGTTATTCCTGCAAAATTGTTGCCAGTGACTTTGGTAGGTTTTGACATTGTCTTAGGAATGGATTGGTTAGCCTCTAACCAAGCCCGTATCCTGTGTGATAAAAAGGCAATAGAACTTCGTTCACCGAAAGGGGACATTCTTACAATCAATGGCGATAAATTATCCAACTCCGTTGGAATAATTTCTATGCTGAAAGCCACAAAATATTTAAAACAAAGGATGTTTAGCATACCTTGTTTTCGTAACTACCGACACTAAAAAGAAGATTGAAAAAGTGTCGGTTGTGGCTGAATTCCCTTATGTTTTTCCTGATGAACTGCCTGGAATTCCACGTGAGAGAGAAGTGGAGTTCAAAATTAATCTGGTACCCGGTACAACACCTATTGCTAAAGACCCATACAAATTAGCTCCAAATGAAATGGTAGAATTAAAGAAACAATTAGATGAATTACTGGATAAAGGATTCATAAGACCAAGTTCATCGCCTTGGGGAGCTCCAGTATTGTTTGTTAAGAAGAAAGATGGATCGATGTGTATGTGTATCGATTATCGTGAACTTAACAAGGTTACTATAAAGAATAGTTATCCACTCCCTCGAATTGATGATCTTTTTTATCAACTCCAATGAGCTCGTTGCTTTTCTAAGATTGACCTTCGTTCTGGCTACCATCAATTAAAAGTCCAGGAAGAGGACATTCCTAAAAATGCTTTCAGAACTCGATATGGACATTATGTGTTCACAGTAATGCCGTTCAAACTTACTAATGCACCAGCAGCATTCATGGATATGATGAATCGAAGTCTGTAACCTTACTTGGACAAATCGAAGATTAAAGAAGTGCCGGTTGTGGCTGAATTCCCTTATGTTTTTCCTGATGAACTGCCTGGAATTCCACCTGAGAGAGAAGTGGAGTTCAAAATTAATCTGGTACCCGGTACAACACCTATTGCTAAAGACCCATACAGATTTGCTCCAAATGAAATGGTAGAATTAAATAAGCAATTAGATGAATTACTGGATAAAGGATTCATAAGACCAAGTTCATCGCCTTGGGGAGCTCCAATATTGTTTGTTAAGAAGAAAGATGGATCGATGTGTATGTGTATCGATTATCGTGAACTTAACAAGGTTACGATAAAGAATCGTTATCCACTCCCTCGAATTGATGATCTTTTTTATCAACTCCAAGGAGCTCGTTGCTTTTCGAAGATTGACCTTTGTTCTGGCTACCATCAATTAAATGTCCAGGAAGAGGACATTCCTAAAAATGCTTTCAGAACTCGATATGGATATTATGATTTCACAGTAATGCCGTTCAAACTTACTAATGCACCAGCAGCATTCATGGATATGATGAATCGAAGTCTGTAAACCTTACTTGGACAAATTCGTTATCGTATTCATCGACGACATTCTCATCTATTCCAAAAGTAAGGAAGATCATGCCAATCATTTGAAAATCTTACTTGAAATCCTGAGAACAGAAAAGCTATTTGCTAAGTTCTCAAAATGTGAATTCTGGCTGGCAGAAGTTTAATTCCTTGGTCATGTGATCAATGCCAATGGTATTCAAGTTGACCCAGTCAAAATTGAAGCCATATCCAAATGGGAAATCCCGAAATCACCAATTGAAGTTCATAGTTTCCTCGGTATAGTTGGTTACTATCGGAGATTTATCCAAGATTTCTCTCGAATCGCAATACCATTAACTTCTCTGAGTCGCAAGTCAGTCAAGTATGAATGGGGTCCTAAACAATCTGAAGATTTTGAAACTCTGAAACAGAAACTAACTCAAGCATCCATACTGGCTTTGCCAGATGGAAATGAAGGCTTCTCATTTTACTGTGATGCTTCACTCACCGGCTTTGGTTGTGTGTTAATGCAAGGAAGCAAAGTTATTTCTTATGCTTCTCGTCAACTGAAAACTCATGAAAAGAATTATACGACTCATGATTTAGAACTGGGGGCCATAATTTTCACCCTGAAATTACGGAGACACTATCTATATGGAGTTAAATTCACTATCTTTACTGATCACAAAAGCTTAAAGTATATATTCAGTCAGAAGGAACTGAATATGAGGCAAAGACGTTGGATGGAAGTCCTGAATGATTACGATTGTGAAATCCGTTATCACGAAGGAAAAGCCAATGTTGTAGCAGATGCTTTAAGCAGAAAAGAACATGAGAAACCTAAACAAGTTCGTACTTTAAGACTCGATCTCCAAATCGATCTTATTACTCGTATTAAGGAATCTCGAAAACTTGCTTTGAAAGAACCCAGCCTTGAGAAAGAAGGATTGGGAGGTATGATTGATCAGTTAATCAAAGGAGATGATGGAATCTTTAGAATGAATAATAGAATCTAGGTTCTTATCTATAGGAATACTCACGAAGAAATTCTTGAGGAAGCCTATAAATCTAAATACACGATGCACCCCGGAAGCAATAAAATGTACAAAAACCTAAAAGCCAATTATTGGTGGATAGGAATGAAGAAACATGTCGCTATCTATGTTGCAAAATGTTTAACATGTTCTTAAGTTAAATTTGAACACCAGAAACCATCGGGTTTATTACAGCAACTTGAAATTCCAATCTGGAAATGGGAAATGATAACCATGGACTTTATCACAAAACTTCCCCGAACAAGCAGAGGGAATGACACTATCTGGGTTATCATTGACAGACTTACCAAGTCTGCTCATTTCCTTCCGATAAAAGAAACTTTTAGTATGGATAAGCTGGCACAACTATACGTTAATGAAATTGTAACATTACACGGCGTGCCACTATCTATAGTGTAGATAGAGATAGTAGATTTACTTCTCGATTCTGGCAAAGTTTCCAGAAAGCTCTTGGTACAAAATTGAATCTTAGCACTGCCTACCATCCGTAGAAGGACGGGCAGATTGAAAGAATAATTCAAACTCTTGAAGATATGTTAAGAGCTTGTGTTATAGATTTTGGAGGAAGTTGGGATGACCACCTACCTCTAATGGAATTCTCCTACAATAATAGCTATCATACGAGTATACAGGTAGCTCCTTTTGAAGCCTTATACGGTCGTAAATGTCAAACTACAATCTGTTGGTCTGAAATAGGAGAAAATTAGTTATCTCGACCAGAAATAGTCCTGGAAACAAGTGAGAAAGTTATTCAAATTAAAGATAGATTGAAAGCGGCTCGTGATTGTCAAAAGAGTTATGCTGATAAGAGACGAAAGTCATTAGAATTCAACGTCAGTGATAACGTTCTGTTGAAAGTTTCACCCTGGAAATGCGTTGTAAGATTTGGAAAGAAAGGGAAATTAAGTCCCCGATTCGTAGGACCATTCAAAATTCCGAAAAGAGTTGGGCCTATGGCCTATCAACTTGAGCTACCAGATGAAATGAATGGAGTACACGATATATTCCATGTGTCAAATTTGCACAAGTGTTTGGCAGATGAATCTCTTGTAATGCCTCTACAAGATGTAGAGGTAGATGAGAAATTAAGATTTATGGAACAACCTTTGCAAATCGAGGACATGCAGAAAAAGAGATTGAAAAAGAAAGAAATTGATTATTGTGAAAGTGAAATGGAACTCTAGACGTGGACCTGAGTACACGTGGGAACTGGAGTCTGAAATGAAAAAGAAATATCCACACCTGTTTGAGTAAACTCGAGGATGAGTTTCAAACAAGGTGGGGAGGATGTAACACCTGCCCCAAAAATGTCCAAGATTTGACAAAAGTTAAACCCTAGGGACTATAAGTATACTTATCTAAAAGTTTAGGGTTTAATTTGAAAAGTATGGAAATTAAGACCTTAGCGGACCGCTAAGGTTATGTCTAACGGTCCTCTAAGAATACCCAGTTAGGTGGCGGACCGCTAGGACTTGGGTAACAATCCGCTACTTGGTCACTAAGCAAACAATCCGGCGATGCCATGTGTATAGTGACTAATGGTCGAAGTTTGTGACACGCGTACTCGTGGCAGACCGCGACGCCAGATGGTAACGGTCCGCCAGCCGCAAAACTCTTAGAATCTGCCACGTATCAGGGTGGCGGACCACTACGCCTAGTGGCAACGGTCCGCTAGCCGCAATCTTATGTCCGGTCTAAACAGAGAGGGACATGTAGGGCTGACGTCATGCATGAGAGGTAGCGAACCGCTACGCCCAAGCATAACGGTCCGCTATGGACCCTAGTTCACCCCTATAAATAGTTGAACGACTTTGATCGTTTTATCACAACACAAATCGTCCTTTACCCTCACATCTCATTCCAAAACTCCCGTAGACGACCCCCGATGATCCCGGTTCAACTCCCGCTCCTCGTAGTACCCGGTTAAGCAAGAAACACTCATAAAAAGGTTGAAACGCTAGAGAAACGAGACTAAGAAGCTAGCATTATAAGCTTTGACTTTAGAGGCTCATTTCAAACAAAAAGGTTAATACTTTATCTTTTTTAAAACTTGTGTCAAATATTTTATTTGCGAAAATGGCCAAATAAAGGTTAATGAAGTCATGCTCAACTTTCTTCTACGAACAAGCATTCAGGCCATAGGTATACGTAAAACTTGCAAGGGATACACGGGTCTCGGGTGAAATTCCCGGATTACGGCTGGTGCTTATCTTATAACAAATGAAGGACATGGAGTTCTCGTTGTTATAAGCTATGACGCCAGTGTATAATGTGGTGTGATTGAACAGGACGGGCCTGCTGAGTGTGTAGATTGAACATTAAGTTGTGATTATGTAATTAATACTTATTTGTGCCAAAATGATTTTATGTCAAGATATTGTATTCACCAGCGTTCGCGCTCATGTTTTATTTTAAAATGTTTTCCAAGTAATGATTAAAATTTGATGAGAGGTGTTTACGGGCAGACATAAGATCTGACCCAGGAAAAAGGATGGAATGCACGTATGATTCTCAGGCCTTGTGTAAAGGAAAATCCTAGAGAAAGGAGATAGGACCAGGGAACTGATCAACCCTTTGTTGGAACTATTTCCAATGGCTCATCATGTATTTGGTTTCAAAAAATGTTTTGTAATCAAATGAGAAGGGTACTGAAACCCTATGTTTATAAAGTAAATACAAGAATTTTGTTTTCCAACTGAGTTTTGGTATTTACCATTACAACCCTTAAGGTTGGGATAAATGATAAAACGATCCTTTGAAAAAGACTTCCGCTGTGTTTTATAAAAAAAACTCTGAAATCAAGTAACCAAGCGATACCAATCGGGCTTGCACACGTCCAAGGGGTGCCTGAGGCGGGGTGTGACATATATAGATATATAACATCAGAATTATTATAACCGGTCATAATCCAGAAATTCAGAAATTAACAACACTTAGCCAAAATGCCTTTAATTATTTGATTTCTAGGTATTTCCTGTAGTATCTAAATCTCTTAAACTGAGGCTCTGATACCAACTTGTCACATCTGTAACACAGGACAGTTATCTAACTAGAGTAGTACCTCCAACAGATATGTTCCCAGGTAAGAGCGACGTGTCTAGGAGAGATTTATACACCGTTCTTTCCTAGAAAGAACATTCCGTTTGTCAGATAACTACATACTAGTCAGAAGGTCGCCTTCTAGTTACTGTAACGTTGATATAAAAAACACACAGCGGAAAACTAATTCATAACTTCTATTAATATCAAAATATTGTTTACATTAGATTAACCAGAAATTACATCATTTGTTCCTAACAAGGAACATAACAGTCGGGACTTATAGTTCCTGGCATGCCCGACATCTGGATCGTTCATCAGTCATGCTAGTCTTGTCTAATGACTACCTGTGATGCGGTCAAAAACATTTGATAAAACATGGGTCAGCATAAAGTTGGTGAATTCATAAACTAAAATAGTTTATTAAAATGACCCGCCAAAGTATCTTGAACACATCCATGGGGTTCCACCCCCAAATTCATAGATAACTATGAACAATCATCAGTATATATATAACCAAAGACCGTTGCACGGGTCTTGTCCAACATGCCGTTCCACAGGCAAGTGAAATACAATAAGCGCTTAGAATACGTTATATATAAACAATCAGTACAATCGTTTCAAGATACTCAAAATGTTTCATAAATCAATAATGCCAGACAAGGTCATGAAAGGGTTCATGCATCATAGTTTAAGAACTCACCTCAACAGTATTTCTGCTTAATAATCAGTAATGTGACAATCACCTCGGGCAGAGTTCCTAGATATTCATAACATTACTTAATAACATAATCCTAGTTTAATGCTTCATAATCAAAGCTTAATAGGAGGTCGGAACCTTACCTTAATACTCTCTACGACGAATTTGGAGGCGAAATGTTAGAAACCGAACTCTCGTACGCGAACCGGGGCTCGGGATCAGAATATCAGAGAGTGTGTGTGTGTTTTTGAATGTGTTTGTGTGTGAAAATCTCTTAAATTTGATCATCTATTTATAGGGCCAAACTTGAACCCGTAGCAGACCGCTACGCTAGGTGGTAGCGGTCCGCCACCCTTTGTGGCGATGTAATCGGATTGGGGCACACGTAGCGAACCGTTATGGTCCAGCTTAGCGGTCCGCCACCCATCCACGCGTCAGATTTCCATCGACGAGTCACAGGGACACGTGTCAGCTCCTGGGATGTTCCTTAGTCCACACGTAACGGACCGCTAAGGTCTTGGGTAGCGGTCCCCTACCCCTTTGTTTTTCAAAATGTTCATTTTAAGTCCCTAGACTTTATTTATTTATTTATCTACCCTTCAACCATGAAATTTGGCAAGTTTAGTCCCTTATTTCTTGGGAAATTTTCGGGGTGTTACAATATGCAACCTGTAACTCATAAAAGTAAAAAACACATTTCAAATAATACTGCTTGTAATCACCATTAACACATAATATTTATATATTTGGGGTTTCAAAGTAGCATAATGATAATAAGATAACCATTTTTCAACATGAAATGCTAAAACAAAACAAACTATTATATAATAAAAAAGGAAATAGTTTCTACTTGGAACTTTGTTCTACTTATATCTTCATTCAGTCAACATATTTTCCTGTTCACTTCCTTTCTTTGCCAAATTTTCTCCTTCACTTGCATACTTCAACTTATTTTACCATTCTCATGCTTCCTTTCTTATACCTAAAAGTATGCAACAACAACAAATGCACCATGTTACAAGAGACTACATATATGTAGCATACCTAACTACATGCAACAACACTAATAGTACCATGTTTCAAGAGACTACATATATATAGTATAGATAAATGCATTTAACAACATAAACTTCAACATCTTTCAATAGGCCACAACTAAATGTATGTTACAGCATCAAATGCACCATGTTACAAGATAATAAATATATGCACTACACCTAACTGAATGCAACAACACCAACAACACATATATGTATTATACCTAAATGTATTCAACAACATAAACTGCACCATGTTTCAATAAGCTACATATACGTAGAACATCTAAATGTACGCATCAATATCATATTCACCATGTTCAGAAAGACTACATATATGCAGTATAGCTAAATGTATTCAACAACATAAGCTTTACCATGTTTCAACAGACTACATATACGTAGAACAACTAAATGTATGTAGCAACATCAAAGGTACCAAGATCTGCATATATGCAGTATACCTAAATGTATGCAACAACATAACCAGTACCATGTTTCAGGAGACTACGTATATGCAATATAGATAAATGTTTTTAACAAGATAAGCTTCGCCATGTTTCAATAGACTACATATATCGAGAACAGTTAATGTATGATGATGTGATTGCTACTACATTCATTAATTGTACATAAACGTCCATGATAATGTACGAAAATGTGATTGCGAGCATTTTACCTCTACGTATTTCTTCAATCAGAATAAAACCTAGATTAATGGTAGCGCAGAATGGTCGGATTAAGTGCTGAAATGGAACGCAAAATAATCAAAGGAATAAAACGCGAGATCGTAGAAGGATTTCAGAAATCGTCGAAGGAATCAAGTGTGGAATCGTCGAATTATTTTCTGAGATCGTCGTTGAGAAACCTAGATCATCTAGGGAGGAGAAAGTGTAGAATGAGAAGTTTCAGGAAAGATATGTGTAGCTTTCTTTTTTACTTTTATTGTTTCCTATTTACCCTTTTTTCTCATTAAACACCTTTCTTTTTATTTTTAATCACGTTGATTTATTTGGGTCGTTGATCATGCAAGATCAATGGCCATAATATAGTTTTCTAGTTTTCTCACTTATGCATATATATATATATATATATATATATATATATATATATATTTTATAAAATGTAACTTTGTTTTATAAAATATAACTTTGTTTTATAAAATCTTTTTTGGTTTCTTGATGACTTTAGACTTTAATCTATGATTAAAGACTAATCAATATCATTCATATTATCTTTTGATGAGTCAAAGCTCAGTTTATCTTTTTTTGTTGGGAACAAGCTGGACAAGCTTCAGCTCCATGTCCTCTATACTTACAAATCCTGTATTGGGCTTGAGGACTTGAGTTTATAAATCTTGTTTCTAACAAATTTCTTTTACTTACCAAATATTTTATTGCAGCATCAGGTAATTTTCTTGTTGAAGTTATCATGATCGGTGAGTTTTTACTTCCCCCAAATAAGTTATGTATTGTTTTTTTTAGAGTAGCTTCCATCCCTTATAATACTACCCTTAACGCAATTTCCCTTCTATAATGTATATTATTTTCGTTGAAACTAATAAATTATTTTCTTGAAATCTCAACTTTGCATGAAAATGATTGGCATTTTTCAAGAAGTATAAAATTGTAAGCTGGGTAATAATAATCCTTATAAAAGTCTGGCCTGCTGATAAAATTTTTAAGGCCAACGTATCTTTTGGAGTCATTGTAGGATTATTTAGATAACAATTATTTACTGAAGTCAAAATCCATTTTGGTAGATAGATTAATTCGAGAAAATCAGGTGACGTAAGGTAAATCATATTTATGGATCCAAAATTATACCAGTATCTTATTTCACCTGCACAGGCACAGGAACCTTATAAATAATTAATTCTAGGGTATATTTCTCGTAAAATCAACATATCTTAAATCTGTTTGAGCAAGATTATATAGTTCTGTCATTTTTTGTCTCTGTATTTTAACATGATATTGTTGTAAGGGGAGCTCTATAACGTGTTGGAAACGGAGCATTTGATTTATATTGGTGCAGTTCCTGTGAATGAAGATACAACTCTTTAAGCGAAACCAGTGGTAGTATCGCTTAGACTAGTTCAAGCGAAACTGACTAGTTTCGCATAGGCTTGTCAAGCGAAACTGATAGTATAGTTTCACTTATCACTCGATCTAAAAGGTTATTTCAAAGAGAGAACCGTAGGTTTATGCCTGATAGAATTATTACTGGGGTTGCATACCAGGAAGACAATTAAATTGTAATTTTATCTTGTGTAATAGTACTTTTTAAATATTTTAGTTTTTCCTATATTACAATTTTAAATATCTTTTGTTAATTATTACAATGAAAATTGAAGGAATTCGAAAAATACACTTAAAAAGGTTAATAACCATTACATATAAGTATAAATATATTTATAAATTGAGAATATTACAATGATAATTGAGTATTTGTTTTGTCAACCTTCCTAATGCTCTCTGGCCAAGTTTTTAGACACACTTTATAGTACGAGAGGGGGGATGAGTAATCTTCGTCTTTATTTAAAAAAAACGAAGAGTGAAACACGCAGTGATGAAGTTTGAAGAAAAACGCAGGGGGACTGAGGCGGAGTCCTAATTTTTTTGGCTAGGCGATTCGGTTCGGTTCGGGTCAGGTCAAACAATATAAACATAAATATCTAACAAACGACCGTTCTTACACATAAAAAAACTAGATATTTTCGTCTTTATTTAAAAAAAACGTAGGGGGACGAGGCGAGTCCTAATTTTTTCGGTTCGGCGATTCGGTTCGGTTCGGGTCATGTCAAACAATATAAACTTTAAATATCTAACAAACGACCATTCTTAAACATAAAAAAAACTAGATATTTTTTAACTACCAATTAAACAAAGATGAAAGGCTTGAGAAATGGTGTGTACCTTGAAAAAGAATTATAGTTGAAATAAGACCTTTAAGATCTTTGAATTCTTTTGAAATAAGATTGTCGGTCACTTGTTTTAGCCTTCATCTAGGGCTGGAAACGAACCAAACCGAACCGAACGAAGCCTTGTTCGTGTTCGTTCGTTTAGCATTTAACTTGTTCATGAACGGTTCACGAACACGAACCGGACGAAACTTCATGTTCGTGTTCATTCATTAAGGAATTGGACTTGTTCACGAATGAAGCCTTGTTTGAGACTTTTGATGTCAACCCTAATGTCTTTCAAAATGAACATTTGATAATATCATTTTAATATCAAGTTTTATGTACATCTATCGAACTTACTTTACTTAGTTAATTGTTAGGGTAAAAAATAAAATAAAAATTAAAGAATATAAAAAGGTTTTGATGAAATAAAATAAAAATATACAAAAATATTTAATGAACAACATAAACAAACGAACACGAATGTAAATGAACATAAACAAACGAACACGTACGGAAATGAACATAAACAAACGAACACGTACGTAAACGAACATAAACGAACATTCACAAACACAATTGAACGAATGAGATATTTGTTCATGTTCGTTCATTTAGTTAGTCGGACGGATTTCTTTGTTCATGTTCGTTCATTTATTAAACGAACAAACATAAACGAACTTCCCGACGAACGGTTCACGAACTGTTCGCTGAACGTCCGATTCGTTTACAACCCTACCTTTGTCTATTCTTTTGAAATAAGAATTCCCCATACCTAATAATTTCTTGTTCATCAATACATCAAATGACCAAAAATACCAAATTTTTCTTTAATTCAGCATCTAAGCATCTTCCTCAATTTCACCATTATAAACCCTAATTTTGAATTATTGAACAATAATCACCCCAAATGATACAATTAAGGTTTAAAACACTAGTAATACCCAATTCACTTATAAACCCTAGTTTTCGCAACCTACATTCTTAGTACAAGAACAAACTATGAGAAAAAACTTATTACCTTTAAAGATTGTCTGTCCTCTCTAGTCTCTGACTCTCTTCGGTTCATCGACCGTCTAACCCGTCTTCCTCTCCTCGTTGAGTCGCCGTCTCCGTTGTCCAATTGTGGCTCGCTGACTCGCCGTTGTTGTCTTCAGTTTTGTTGATGCCGCTCACTGCTTCAGCCCTTCACAGTCACAACTTCACGAAACAATAGACCCAAATGATCAAATCTCCAATTACCAACTAGTCAATTACCCAATAACCCAAATGGAAAAGGTGAAAGGCCAAAGCCCAAAAGGCCTAAAGGATAAAGTCACGGGATGCTTATTTTTTTAAAATAGGTTTTAAAATTTTACAAAATGCCCCCTAAGCTTTAGGAAAAATATCAGGAGGGGCCGGAATTTAATACCTATAATTTTTTCTCCCGAATACGTATATATTTACACTTCTGAGTGAAAATGGCCCTAACTAACCTGCACCCCTGGAAACACGTAATAGCGGTCGTCAATTTTCGTTTCGAGACCACCTATTCAATCTTGCTTTACTTTCGAGGACACCTATTTTAACTTTGTGGTTACGTCAACTGTTGTAAAAAATATGGAGGTGAATAAGTTTTCAAAATATGTGTTAAAAACAAACTAGATATTTAGGTTGGAGAATGTTATTAATAATGATAATTTTCTAGCAATAAATATATTTTCAAAGTAATACCGGTTACTTAAATTGGAGCCGGTGAGGCCAAGAGACCGCACTAGGGGTGTGTAAACGGGTATACCCGACCCGTACCCGTATACCCTTACCTGTACCCGTACCCTTTTGATGACAAAATACATACCGTGACCCGTATAATAGTTAAAAGGGTCGGTTAAGGGTCTATGGGTAAACGGGTAAGGGTTCACGGGTTTTGCGAAGATGGACCCGTATAGTCAATGTCGGTCGTCTTGTTTCGAAGATGAGATCGTAATCACTAAGAATAATTCCATAAACTTTGAAATCAAATTTCAAACTCTTGCTCTTAGGGTCAAGATATATTTAAGGAAAATGAATCAAATGCAAGTTAACGTGATTTTGATTAATTCAAATTATTATTATTATTATAATAAAATTCTAAATAATTATTAAAATATAAACTTATATACATATGTTGCACTTTTAATGTTTTTCCTTTCATTTATAATATTTGTAAATATTATAAATGAGAATTATATAATATTTTCACTTATATAATATTTTTAATTATTAAAATAACATATCTTTTAAATTTGGTAAATATAAAAAATTATCATATATTTACATATTGATCAACACTAAATATTTAATTATGTTTAATATTTTAGCGGGTGTACGGGTTGTCTTTGGTTCTAGACCCGTACCCTTTTGAGGCTAAATTATAGACTCGTTTACGATACCCTAGTTAGCTTTCACGGTTCCTCACGGGTCGGTTCCAACGGGTTTGACGGGTAATACCCGTTAAGTGCTCACCCCTAGACCGCACTAGTTCAGCCGAGACTCCTATCAGTCGGTTGTATTTAATCCACGTAACTTGAGTCGAGATGCCGGCAACAATTCAACCTGTAGCATCCCGGCTAAGGGTCAGCCGAGAGACGAAAGTGTCGCCTGTATTTCTGTCGGTTGACACCCGACAGAGTCATAACTCAAGGCCATCCCCGAGAAATTAAGTACCCGGCTCGACATAAAAAAATGCCCCCATTCCCCCCTCAATATGCACGTATATAAATAAAATTCAATAATACGGCGATAATTATAATTATAATAATAAAGAAAATAAAACTATCATAGAAAAGTATCTAATTAATAGTTACATACCTAAATGAGTCGGGAGGCTCTCATACCATTTTGCGAGGCAAAGTTGTTGTCTCAAGCATTCTTAAAAAATTGAAAATCAGCAATGTCCCTTCGTCTCAATCATTCATAAAAAATTCATAAAAAGTTCAAACTTGTAACAGGGGCTTCTTCCACAAAATCGAGTGCTACTACTACCGCCTGCCTTGTCCGGCCTTCTTCTTCCTCAGCGGTCCGATCCGAGCAACGCCCTGGGAGGGAGTCGTCAATCAGCAGCGTCCCTTCGTGTTCATCTGTCCGGCGTTTATCGCACGCATCAGGTAATAACGTTTTGTGTAATTGGGTTGTGTAATTGAGATGAGCCATGAGATAAATGTATAAAGGTTGGGCCATTTGATATTATTGGGTTGGGTATATCTATTAAATTGAGTATTATTAGGTTGGATTACAACTAAAAAAAATTGCCCCTAAATTTAATAGAAC
This sequence comes from Smallanthus sonchifolius, assembly GCA_023525975.1. Taxonomy (NCBI): domain Eukaryota; kingdom Viridiplantae; phylum Streptophyta; class Magnoliopsida; order Asterales; family Asteraceae; genus Smallanthus; species Smallanthus sonchifolius. Next base: position 37,138,240 of record CM042045.1, read on the forward strand.
TTTACAGAATTTCATAAGTTATTTAATTTTTTTTATAATATATTTTTAGGGGAGGGTTCCAGAGAAAACCACAAGTTAGGCGAAAACCACTAAAAAAACCAATTTTAGCCAATCATATAATAATTTCTTATTTTATTTTATTTTTATTTATTTATAAGAGTATCAATGTAATATTAAACATTTTTCACCAAAAAACATTTTTACACATAGTGTTACGTATATGTAAACATAAAACAAAAAAATTGCGGTTACGTATATGTAAATCAAAAAAATTGCTTTTGGATAAGTATACGTAAATAAAAAAAATTGCCTAAATTGATGTGGTTTTCTCGGTTTTCGCCTAACTTTGTGGTTTTCTCTTAATCCCTTCCCTGTATATATATATATATATATATATAATTTTTTTAAATTTATGCCTCACTTGTAAACATGCCCCAGTGCCGCAGCACCACTCGCACCACCCTCTAAGCCGGCCTTGGTCATAACCTAGAGACCAATGGGCGTCAACAACTCAGTTGGTAGCATCCCGGCCAAGGATCATGAAAGAGAAGAAAGTGCCAGCTATATTTCAGTCATTTAACATTTGGCGAAGTCACAGTCTGAAGACCAATGGGTTAGTAGCAGTGCAGCGGGTCTAGGGCGACACATGTTTAGCCTTATATTGTGTACAACGACTATAAATGTAGCCAAGCCAAGCCAAACCAAACCGATGGATCCTGCTTGGCTCATTTTGTAAGGTCCTTTGAGACTCTCATCCGCTGGCTACAAACTAGTCAAAACATATGCTTGCTAGCATAGATAGAGCCGATACAGAGGATACCCAAGCCGACACATGTTCAACTCACTTTATCATTTACAGGTAGGCTCCTAGCCGACTGCTACACGTGGCAGATGACGATTGGGTGATGTGTGGGCCCTTCTTACTTTTTTTGGGGTTTCATTGCCGGCTACTTCGTTGCGTTCTCTGCCGAAAAAGCTTATCTGTCATCTTTCTATTGGCTTGTTTTGTCTTTGCCTATTTGAATGGAAGCAAAAGTAAGACTGCCCGCAACGCTAACAGTCATCCATCTCACAAACAGTCCTAGCCAGCATGCCACATCAGCTTTTCTCCCCCCTCCTTTCCACAAACTCATTTTACCCCTAACACTACCATACTCATCCATCTCACAAACAACCTCATTATTTCCACATCATCTTTTTTTATTTTTATTTATCTATTTAAATTACTATTAAATAAGTAAATTATTAAACAAAAATTAAAATTACATTAAAATAAATAAAAAAACAACCTAAAACAATAAAATTAAACAACAATACAAAGTTAATAAACTAAAAATATAATAATACAATAATACATAATTTAAAAAAACAAATAAACTAAACCTAAAAATTGAAACTACTAATTGCGTCGAGCCATGTTATATTTCTCTCTGATCTCGTTACACAAAGTTTCATGTTCTGCTCGTTGATATTGATCCATATGGCTTGTGTCGATGAAAAGTATTTTCTTTTCTTCTATCATAATTTTCCTCTGTTCCAACTCGTAGAACTTATCAATTTTTTGATCGAACTGCTCGATCGCCTATTTGCCGATGGTTGGGTTATTTGGATCCATGAAATTGAGTGAACGAAAACATTTAATAGTTGGGAGAATTGTTTGAGATTGTTGGGTGTGAAAATGGTTTAGGTGTTTGGATGTATTTATAGTGGAAAAAACTAGCTGTTAGGAAAAATACAAAAAAAGCTAGCCGTTAGGAAAAATATAAAAAAAACTAGCCGTTAGGAAAAATACAAATATTTTTATTTTTATTTAAGATAATAATATAAATAAAAAATAAAAATAAAAGTTGTCGTTGGAAATTAATGAAAGAGGATAATGATTTAATATTAATGGGTCCCACCATAATTCAAACAATAGCTGCCCATGTGGGCGGGCGCATGGTGATGGATGGCAGCCAAACAACGCATGCCTGTTCCATGGGCTAATCCACGTAAGCCATGGGCGGCGCACGGATGATACGTTGCGGACACTCTAAATGCCTATTATATTAATTTTTATGGCCGATTTGATTTTCCTTGTTTAAAAACACACTTCACATGAAATGATGATTTGAGTCATTAGATCATTCAAATCGAAAAGTAATAAAATATGAAAAAAAAACAATTGGTGAAAGGCTGATGTCGCTCGGACGGTCTATAAAAATAACTATATAAAACCTAACCTAGACTCTCTAGCTTTAAATTTATAAATCTAGACTCAATCTAATACTAGACCACACAACCGGCAAGTGTACCGATCAATGTAGTAAAGCCTAATGAAGTCCGGATATCGAACCCACGAGACACTAGCAATAACCCTACCTAGACTCTGACTCAACTAACTAAACTGAAATATATTGGGGGATTTTGTGTTGTAACTTAATGTAAACTTTCTAACTAACGACACTCAACTATCAAGCAGAACTCTTTAAACGAATTCAAGAATAGGGAAGGCACTACCTAGGTTAAGAATCTTACTTGCAAAGTATAACTTCTATCGGTTCTGAAAACTATGATGGATCTGGGTTTCTAATGAAACAACTCTAGATAACCTAATGGATTCCTGATCACTCTCGGTCTCGGGATGTCACCAACTCAGCTACCTAAAGCGTATTAAACTCACCAGATAATTGGATCACTTCTCAGGTATTTCCAACTATGACAAGTACCCTAATAAACGGATTACCTCTCAGTCTCACCGTCTACCATACACTCAAGGAATGCACGGGGTAATCTCAAGCTAACTACTATGATTCGGATAGCTAAATTCACTAGACACCTAACACTAACGTCCTCTCAGACTGTTAATACTCGGATTCCTAATGACGAAGACTAAACGACTAATTCTCACCTCTCGGGTATTGAACTAGGACACACATTCACTTCTAATCAGTAATCACTTATGAATTCCTATGGCTACTACGTCTAGAAACCACTCACAATCACAAACCCTAAGATCTATGACCACAAAACGAAGATCAAACTGGCAGACAACCACAATCAACGCAGGAAATCACAAACAACCACAAGATCAGCAGTAAATATATACTAACATCATACATAATCAACCAAAGATCTTTACTAAATCATAAACCCATCAATTGAATCCAAAAACCAATAAAAATCATTACTTTAACATGCAATCATCTTAAACCTAGGCAGTATGCAAAATCTAGCCAACAAACATGTTCAAAACAACCAAAACAGAAGTCATAAACATAGTCATAGGTTCAATTAAACAAAGTAAAGATAAAAGAAGAAGAATCATAAACCGAACGATCACGAATAACCAATTCGGGTTCCAAAACTCCAACTCCTTGCTCCACTAGCCTCCTTCTTCCTCAAAATCGCCAAAAGGTTCTCACTTGACGGCTGGAATCGACCTTCTTTCAATAACAGCCGACATCATCAATAAAAACCTAAAAATCCAATTTTTCCGGATTTACGACTCTCTCGCGTACCGCGAGAGAATTTGGGCCAGCCCCTCGCGTACCGCGAGAGCCAATTTAGTCGGGCGCGCTTTTGAAGATCTTCGCGTACCGCGAGACTTCTCCACTCCTCTCTCGCGTACCGTGAGAGACATAAAATCTAGAAAATTGTCTTCTAGAGCTTGGACTTTTTCGGGCTTGGTTCCTTTGCTCGTTTTCTTCATGTATTCACTTGTATTCCATACGAACTCCTACAAATAAGACCAACGACTCAAATGTACATAAAATTGACTCAAAACTAATATAAAACTACTTAGAACACATTAAAACAAAGGAATAAAGACGTGTGCTTTCGCACCCTATCAAATATCCCCACACTTAACCTTTTTTCGTCCTCGAAAAATCTGCAAATGGAATCATAACTGGCATCTAACTCAACAAACATAAATTTCAATTTTCAAAACATACTCACGTGTTAAAAAGCAACAATTAGTATTTCTGTCCGATTAAACCCAAGCACTAACTTTCAAGCCCCCGTTACGTGTTCTAAATCCATTTTATACAACATATCAATCAATCTATGTGACTCACACTTAGAAGTTACAGCTCTACCTAATCCCGTCTCAAGGTCATGTTTAGGCACGGATTAAACCATATAGATTTACCCTACCACGTTAAACTACTATTTACAGGTTTTTAGAAATCAGATGAAATCATGAATGAATGGATGATAATGAGCATAATAAGCAAAAGAACTTTCGTCTAGAGGTGTTTCAACCAAGTCACCATCCCGGAGGGTAACACATAGACTACATTCTATCAATGAAGCACATAAATCTTACTTAGGGGTGTATCCTCCAAGTCGCTATCCCAAAGGGTAACACATAAGCAAAACTCAGTATAGCTCATAAATTATGGAATAATGGATGCAGGCGCCACCAAACTCGGATTTATTTTCATAAAAAGAGAGTGGTGTGCCATGAAAATTTCAAAAACCTCTAAATTTTAACTTAATCGTGGTACCTATCACCCTATATTGACAGTTTCAGTATTACCATTACTCTAAGATGAATACCCACAAGATATCATGATTTTATTCCGTGATTAATCCTAAATAACACAAACAGGCTATTTAAGCTCTACTAGTTAGCTGGGTCTACCAAAACATCACTAATTAGACACGTTTTCAATTATTTAATCTTTTAAACTCATAAATAGATCCAGTTCTACTATCATTTTCCAAATATATGCAGTTATTTCCAAGAACATTTTTCAATTTTGTTTTTTTTTAAACAAGACAAACTAGCTAAACACTCACATCCCCACACTTGAAAGACACATTGTCCTCAATGTGAAGCAAAACACAACTAAAAATGAAAATGCAAAAATAAAAATAAAACAGAACAGGAAGCGACTTAGCTGGTAATGTAGATGCAATCTAGTATGCAGCTTCGTTCTTCCTTGTGTGCACCGTATAGCATTTCCTTCGCGGCTTGCACATCTCACTGACGGGTTGTCTTTACAAGATAAATAAGATGATAATCAATCCCGCCCGAATGGAGATTGAGTACGGGCGAAATGATAAAACCTGCAAAATAAACCGCAAACATACCCGCAGCATCAAAGTGACTCAAAATAAAAATAAAATAAAAGACTCGACTGACTCACTAAGAAATAAAAGACTCAAGATAGATAGATTGCAGAGAAAACATACTCGATAGGTGGCAAACACATAGACATGAAAGCCACATTACGTAGATCATCGGTCATGAACGGTTTCTAGATCTCCCGTTGTAATGATGGTCGGTGAATGATGATGTGTGAATTAATGTGATGGATGATGGTGGTTAAAGGTGATGCTTCATGGTAGTGGTGGTATGAAGGTAGGTGATGAATAGTGGTGGTGAGTGAAAACGGGGACGGAAACGGGTAAGGGAAACCATGGGAACAAATGAAAAAGTTTTGGTCAAGACCCCCTCGCGTACCGCGAGAGACATGTGGCTGGCTCCTCGCGTACCGCGAGGAACAAAAGACTGAGCCGGCCACTCTTTTTGTCTCTAGCGTACCGCGAAATATTGCATCCAAACTCCTCGCGTACCGCGAGGAGGCATCCTTCACAGAAAGATTCGAACTTTTTTTCACTTTTTATACTTAGAAAAATTTTTGATCATTTAAAATCTTGTTTCACCCAAACTCACTAAAAACCGTCCCAATCATAAAAACGAATGTAAACATACCTGGAACTTCATTCCCGATGATTCTCCTCACCGAATCAAGCATGAATTACTGCAAAACTCGACACAAACAAAACACACTACCGAAAAAAAAATAAAGGAAAAGACACGGACTCACACTAACGAATGCACACAAACTCTACATCCCGGGCACTTGCCCGAGATTCAAGCAAGCCTACCTATCAGGAGGCTTCTCCTTTATGCCGCCCCCATCCGGCCCGTTTAGTATGATTGGTCTACCACTTTTTTTTACAAACATGGGTGGCAGACCTTAAGAACAATTTTGAAAATTCAAACGGGTCGGGCCACCAATACTTAAACTTACCTGGACCAAACTTGATACGTGGCATGTAATGTGGTGCATGATCATCTCCAGTATACTCCTTCCTACGATCCGTGTATGACCATCCCAGGACCTTCATAACATGCCGGTCCATACGTCTTCTCGCCCTGTCCCGTGGTCTTGATGATCTAGGTGGCGATCCACCATCTTCTTCCTCCACGGGCTCTTGCCTTTCTCTACCTTGGGTGAAAAGCTTAAGGTCCGACACCAGCTCGGTTCGTGGTTCGTTGATAACCTCTTGCACTTTCACCTCTTCTTCTATCCCCACACTTGGCTCTTGATATAATAGATCTTCAAGAAGTTTTAGATCGCCAAGTGGGTCATATTCTCCATCTTCTTCAAAAGTTGGCAAACCCACCAACTCGTCACCAAACTCTTCTTCCCATGACGCCTCGTCAACAATCTTAACTAAAAGCTCATCCTCACTATTATCATCAGTCTCGAACAACCCGGCTAATCCCTCTTCAAAGCATTCATCTTCAATCGGGGTTTTAGGGATTTCAATATTCTCTTCATCATCAATCACATCTTCATCATCGCTCCAAAAGCTATCATTGTCACTCTCATCCCAAGAGAATTCATAGACACCCGGCCGAATTTGCTTAAGACCCTGCAGGTCCGAGGGTGGGACTACTACGCCCATTTTTGTCCTCGGTTCCGGAGGTTCCTCTTCCTGTTGTAGCTTGATACTTTCTAGCTCATCCATGAGCCTCCCATTTTCTTCTAGAAAGTGTAATTGTTCGGCTCTAGTTATCAGGTGCCATTGATTGTTCATGATATCTTGCACCTTCCTCTGCTCCTCCTTGATTATATCTTCATTCCTTATTTCCTGCACCAACTCATTCTCACAAGACAAGTGTAAAGTATCATAATGAACTGTGTTATCTTGTGTAGAAGTTGACACACCAACATCAGTAATATAATCAGGGTCAGAATATATACCTGGAGGTGGGACTTGTGCTTCACCTTCTGTCACTGTGCTTTGCACGTCGTCCATTGTATTCCCCAGTATTAACTCCCCTGATGCAGTTTCGATCCCAATCTCATTCCCATCTTGATCGTAAACCACACGATCTATATTTGTAGGCCGGTGTGATCCAATGCGAGCTAATATTGCTTGGATATCCCTCTCGTACTGCTCGTTTGCCTCTTTGCACCAGGCATTCAACTCCTCTCGAGTTCTGTATTCCGCCTGTGGCTGTACCTGCGGATAAGCATACTCATAGTAGTTTGCAGATTCCCCCGATGAATATGGGCAACGACAAGTAAAATGGGGTCCTCCACAGATTTCACACATAATGAAAAAATTAATAAAAATTAAATAAAAAAAATTTAATTAAGCAAACTCAAGATACAAGCTAGACACACTAAAAACAAAGACTCACTAAAGGACACACAAACTAGACTCAACAAAATAGAAAAGACTCAAAACACAAAAGACCAAATAATCAGATAAGTTCAATCAAAGTTAGATACGCTATCGCCTAAGTGTCCCCGGCAACGGCGCCAAAAACTTGATGTCGCTCGGACGGTCTATAAAAATAACTATATAAAACCTAACCTAGACTCTCTAGCTTTAAATTTATAAATCTAGACTCAATCTAATACTAGACCACACAACCGGCAAGTGTACCGATCAATGTAGTAAAGCCTAATGAAGTCCGGATATCGAACCCACGAGACACTAGCAATAACCCTACCTAGACTCTGACTCAACTAACTAAACTGAAATATATTGGGGGATTTTGTGTTGTAACTTAATGCAAACTTTCTAACTAACGACACTCAACTATCAAGCAGAACTCTTTAAACGAATTCAAGAATAGGGAAGGCACTACCTAGGTTAAGAATCTTACTTGCAAAGTATAACTTCTATCGGTTCTGAAAACTATGATGGATCTGGGTTTCTAATGAAACAACTCTAGATAACCTAATGGATTCCTGATCACTCTCGGTCTCGGGATGTCACCAACTCAGCTACCTAAAGCGTATTAAACTCACCAGATAATTGGATCACTTCTCAGGTATTTCCAACTATGACAAGTACCCTAATAAACGGATTACCTCTCAGTCTCACCGTCTACCATACACTCAAGGAATGCACGGGGTAATCTCAAGCTAACTACTATGATTCGGATAGCTAAATTCACTAGACACCTAACACTAACGTCCTCTCAGACTGTTAATACTCGGATTCCTAATGACGAAGACTAAACGACTAATTCTCACCTCTCGGGTATTGAACTAGGACACACATTCACTTCTAATCAGTAATCACTTATGAATTCCTATGGCTACTACGTCTAGAAACCACTCACAATCACAAACCCTAAGATCTATGACCACAAAACGAAGATCAAACTGGCAGACAACCACAATCAACGCAGGAAATCACAAACAACCACAAGATCAGCAGTAAATATATACTAACATCATACATAATCAACCAAAGATCTTTACTAAATCATAAACCCATCAATTGAATCCAAAAACCAATAAAAATCATTACTTTAACATGCAATCATCTTAAACCTAGGCAGTATGCAAAATCTAGCCAACAAACATGTTCAAAACAACCAAAACAGAAGTCATAAACATAGTCATAGGTTCAATTAAACAAAGTAAAGATAAAAGAAGAAGAATCATAAACCGAACGATCACGAATAACCAATTCGGGTTCCAAAACTCCAACTCCTTGCTCCACTAGCCTCCTTCTTCCTCAAAATCGCCAAAAGGTTCTCACTTGACGGCTGGAATCGACCTTCTTTCAATAACAGCCGACATCATCAATAAAAACCTAAAAATCCAATTTTTCCGGATTTACGACTCTCTCGCGTACCGCGAGAGAATTTGGGCCAGCCCCTCGCGTACCGCGAGAGCCAATTTAGTCGGGCGCGCTTTTGAAGATCTTCGCGTACCGCGAGACTTCTCCACTCCTCTCTCGCGTACCGCGAGAGACATAAAATCTAGAAAATTGTCTTCTAGAGCTTGGACTTTTTCGGGCTTGGTTCCTTTGCTCGTTTTCTTCATGTATTCACTTGTATTCCATACGAACTCCTACAAATAAGACCAACGACTCAAATGTACATAAAATTGACTCAAAACTAATATAAAACTACTTAGAACACATTAAAACAAAGGAATAAAGACGTGTGCTTTCGCACCCTATCAAAGGCATGTCCATCTATTTTTAATACATACAATCTTCTAATTAATTTATTCATTGATTTAAAAGTTTATTAAAATATTTACCTTTTTTTATTATGATTTATATTTTGATTTCCTTAATCGGCAAAAGAAGTATTTACCGGTCTACCTAACCAGACGTGTGATCCGTTTCATTTCATTCCGCTTGACCCATTATGCACTTGCTTACACATAAAACTTTGATGATTTAATTGAGTGTGTCAAAAGTAGCACAATTCACAATAGTTACTTTTGATTATAAACGTCCTGTGCTTATGTTTCAGAAACCTCATCTACGACGTCATTCTCATTTCTTGAGTCGGATTCATCAAGATAATGTTGATACACATAAGAAGCAAAACCCCAAATAGCCAATACAGTAGCAATAACCTTCATCCCATTCATGTTTTCATGGAATATAATCACCGCCAGGATCGGGATAATCGGGAGTGCCAAAGTACTGATCACATTCGAAAACAACGACGAAACCTCAAAGATCAAACCGACACCACCAATCGTAGCAATTTGCCACGAAATCGCAATGCAAGATATGATAATCAAGTAAGTCACCTTCCCCAATCCAAAATCCGCCATATCTCGTTGCAAATCGTTCCATTGACCGCTAACAAACAGTGCGACGACGGTTACAGTAGACGCAACCAATGACTGGTAGATTATCATGTTCAATACCATTGTGAAAGTTTCACCTTTTAACACTTTCTGAAATGAAAGTTGGGTGAGGGAAAGACCAAGTGAATAAAGAGCAGATGCAACAACTGTGCATGCAAAACCTGAACTTAAATACCTTTTGTGTAACACACCTACTTGGTTTTCTTCAGAACTGCTTTGGAGAACTAGTAAGACTGTAGATATTGTGAGAAGGACTAGTGAGTTGACTATCAAAGGGGTTAGCTTCTGGGCGTTGAGAAAGAAAGCAAAGAAAGCATTAAAAGCAAGCTGTGTTGTGCAAATGAGTGAAAATGTGGATAGAGGAAGGTAGAACAGTCCCACTGAGTATAGTATACTGGCTACTGACTGTAGTCCTCCTAGAGAGATGTATATCGCTGAAAGGATCACGATGGAAGGCGGGTTTGAGTCTCTTGAGTGATGAAATGTTGTCGGTTTGAAGTAAAGATAAAAGGGGATGAGGATGGGGAAGCCGACTGTTTCGGCTAGTGATATCAACCAAATACTTTTTCCTCCTTTTTTGTAGTATAGTCTTCCAAGTAGTGTGGCAGTGGTTTGGCCAAAGAGGACACATAGTGTATGTACGGTCATTCTTAGCCACCAGTTTGTCTTTGTGGTTCTGAGGACATGATTGGTGGCCACTGCCTGATCTGATGGTGGTGCTGACATGAAGAGATCGATGGGTTTAAAATAGAATGGTGGAATGGAGGTTTTTGGTGATTGATTGATTACTAGTGATCATCATTCACCATCATGTTTCGTACATGACGTAACTAGTTTTGAAGGTTGGTGGTTGGAGGGTTGATATATGGTCATTTGCTCGAGGTATTGAGTTTGTTCAAATTCTTTCCTGGTTGTTGAACCTATAAAACCTTTTTAGGGTCTTTCAATGTGCATGTTGAACGGTCATTTCATATTCAATATTCGATAGATGTGTTTTTAGGTTTTAGTTTTTTACTATTAACTATTCCACTTGATTTCGTGTAATTATTATTATTATATACTGAAATTCATTATTTTTCTTTATATATTGAATTTCAAAACTTATTTGGATTCAAGAAGGTTTCGATTTGTAGCATTTGATGTATATTAGTGAACCTAAAATTTTTATAAACTTCATCACCAATCAAGTTTTCCAATTAGAAAAATCCCCGAGCACCCTAAGTTTTCAAAACATTTTTTCAAAGAGCCTAACAATCGCACTTTATGTGTGCGACAGTATTTGGCTCTGTATTTCGCTCAAGAACGTTAAATAAAACCCGGTTTCATAGTAGGAACCAGGCTCAACCGTCCAGAAAATACACTACAAGGGCCACCCTTTCTGTGAATGGGATTTTAAACTTGATCTTAATGGGCACTATAGAGTCAAAACTTTAAAGAATTTTTTTATTAAATGGAGAGTTTTTCATTTGAATGAGGGTTCTCGGTAAGATTTGAATTTGTTTTGGTTTACGGGTGTTCCGTAAATCGGATTTACGGAAGTGTCCTACGTGGTGACATCCGTGAATGGTATATACAGAACTCAATAAATAAAGCTTAATGTTAATGAGATAGAGTTTGTACACGTGGACATCCGTGAATTCTATTAACGGAACACCCATAAACCAAAACAACTTCAACTCTTACTTAGAAACTCTCATCAGTCGAGAAAACTCTCCATTTGTAAATAAAAATTCAAAATCTAAATTAGTAACTTTGAGGCTACACTTTTCTTAGATTTACTTTCTATTTAATTTCTTTAGTTTTGTGTTCCTTCTTTCCAATTTCATAGTATTTTCAATATTTACACCTTTTATTTATTTCAAAGCTATTTTTTTTATTTCTAAACTATATATAAAGCATTTGATCAAAAGAAAAAGAAGTTTTACTTACACAAATTTTAGAACACATACTATAACCCTCTAATTCTTTATAAAAAAAAACTAAAAATGGAAGTTATCCATACAATAACTACCATCTCCCCTCATGATTTTAAACGGCTATAACTATTTCATATATCAATATTTTTTTAAATTACACCATAAAAACGAGCATTTTGTTCCCCGTTGTATCGCATGGACACCTTATATATATTGGAACACTGGTAAACATTGATACGGGCCAACCCGGTAAACGTTGATATGAAACTTATAACTTTATTAAAGAATAAGTGATAAATTAAAAATAAAAAAAATAAAATTGTTGGGCCGATTTAGACCACCTAGGACTGCCTACCTGTGTTTTTGTCTAATTGGATGAAATCGCATCGGTAGACCCCCGGTTATCGATTATAAAAGTTATAAACAAAATCATTAATCACTTGTTTAAAACTTGATTGGAAAAGCTATTTAAGTTTCCGGTATTAATATATAAAAACAACAAGACATCATTTTTTTTCCTAAATTCAAATTAATGATACAATTTAATTAGCTGATTATACCGAGTTAAAAGTTGATTTTCATCTAATATGACATCTTTTTAATCTATATTTTATTTAATAAATTACGCGTTGCGTCTTTAGATATCCTAAAAAATGAAACTGACTTCTTTATTTTCAGTACGTACACTAAATATCATTTCGTTTAATGTTTCACACTTCGTCTTATGATAAATAGACGTTAGTTTGAACCATTATCTCATGTCATGTGTAAGATAAGATAAATGATACAATAATTTGCTCAAAAAATAATAAATAAAAAAATAACAAGATTAGTTTGAACCGCTCTGTACACACCCCTAAAATGACCAAACTAAATGTTGTGTTCCTCGCTGCATCGGGCGGGCACCTCACTAGTGTTATTAAATAATGTTATGATGCAGCTTAATTTGTGTTCTTTTTGTCGAACTCGGTGGACTTACACAACAACCTGTTTAATCCAAGTTTTCCTTGTCTCGTTACCATGGACGGTTAGGAAGAAACTTGTTTAATCTACTAAGACATATATACACTATTATGAGGCCAACTGTTTGATCTCCAAACTTGTTCCATCTCGTAATACTATGTGTTAGGTACTAAATCTTTGTTTGGATTTATAGATAAAACGTTATATAGATTCCTTATATGATGAACTGTAATTATGATTCATAAGTTGAACTTAACAATGTAGCAATGAAAAACATGAGTACGTAAAAGATTGATCGTGTGCTATTTCATCTTAAAATCAGATGTTTAAAACTTTAAATCAATACAATATCTACTCACCTTTTGTCTAAGGCAGATGCTATAACTCTAATGCAGAATAACATACATTGCAGTTGAAGTTCCAAGTTGTGAGTCAGCGAAACAGTCTACTAACCAAGAAATTATCCAGTTGACTTTATAAACACTTAACACTTCAATCAGGTCGAAGATAAAGATTGAATTTTTCTTAAGCCAACTAGTGAACATACACATAATATGTGATCTCACACATGTGTGACACCCGGCATTTCCAGGTTAATATCAGTACATATCTTAAACGCGTTTGCGCAATTCATGTTTTCTGATTTTAGCTAATTGCATGGATTAAGTCTAGCAAAGGTCATACGTAAGTTCAATTCATACTTTGATAATTTTAAGAATTATCAGGTCACGTATACGTATAACCCGACTAATACGAACGTTGGTGACTAACCTAAATGCCTAAATTAACTTGTGATGGGCCAGCTTTAATGCAAAAAGGCGTATGAAGTTTCAGGCCAACCGTCAGCCCAAATACCTTCATTATGTTAGTAGTTTCTTTTAGACTATATTATGTTACGTGTCAATTTAGTCAATGATCTCCTAGTTATTTAGAGATGGTTTCATATTTTTTAGGTCATACGCCAAAAATAGAATCAACTAAAAAGGGCTTTATAATGTTCCAGATTAATTTTCAAAATTATATTTTTGCTTGTGTACTGGTTATGTTTTGTTAGTGTACCTAGTAGTCTATTGGTTTATGTTATAATTCATACATTGTTTTTTATATAGTATCATATATTGTCTCATTTTATGTTGTACTTCAAGGTGATTTTGGTGGCATCATTCATTTGATATTTTGATATAATTGAGATTTACACACCGAGAGTTGCACGTTAAGCTTTAATACATCTTAAGAGGCGTGGAATATACACCATGATTGCACATTTGCACCCCTTGTGGAGTCTAGTTCCTTTGTTTCCTAGTCTGAAAATTAGACATTTTCAGTCTTAGGGTGGAGGGTGAAACCCCTTGAACCCAAAAGTACCTTAGAGAGAGATTATCTAATCAAAACATGACATTATCCAAAACCACCCTAGAGAACCCTAAAGGAAGTGGACGGTGGTCTTTTTTACCCAATACTACCTTAGCACAAAAGGACAAAAAAATAATAATAAACAAACTTTCATGGCTTCACTCTCGGGTTCTAGTACTAGGAATCTCTACCGGATTGTACTACCCTAAATTAGGGGGCGGTGAACCCGTGAACTCTAATGAACCCGCATAAGTACTCGAAACCCACCCCTTCCACCCTTACATAATAAAAGAAAAACACGAACACTTTTCAGTAATTTTGCTCTAGTATTGTGCCTATAAACTTGAGCTAGTGTGACTTTGAATTATCCTATTATTTCGTGTAAATTTAAGCAATTATTGGGTTGAAATTCCGAGCATTTTCATCCATATCATTTTGTTGATTATTATTTCCAATCCAACACATAAGTTGGCTAACATTTTTGTTTTAGCAAATATATAAATGGAATCTATACAGCAGTGATGCAAAAGAGTGGGGTTCAAAGAAAATGACACCTTTTGGTGTCTTATGAAATATCTATACAGCAGATAACTGCCACATGGAGAAAACCAATGACAAAATTGAGAATCTCTGCAGCCAATGAAAATTGAGGTAAAGATTAAACAAGATAAACACGATTTAGCAGTTTAAGAAAACCAGCACTATAAAGCTAGTACACAAGTTCACCAATTTCATAACTCAAACAAACACTCCTAAAGTAGCTCAACAATGGCAACCTCCACCATGGCTCTCTCCTCTACTTTTGCTGGTCAGGCGGTGAAAGTAGGTCCATCCGGTTATGAGCTTTCTGGAAATGGTCGGGTTTCCATGAGGAAGACTGCAGTCAAGCAGGTTGCATCCGGAAGCCCCTGGTACGGCCCAGACCGTGTCAAGTACTTGGGTCCATTCTCCGGTGAGGCCCCAAGCTACCTTACGGGTGAATTCCCTGGTGACTATGGTTGGGACACTGCTGGGCTTTCAGCAGACCCTGAAACCTTTGCCAAAAACCGAGAACTTGAGGTGATCCACTGCAGATGGGCCATGCTTGGAGCCCTAGGATGTGTCTTCCCTGAGCTTTTAGCTAGAAATGGTGTCAAGTTCGGCGAGGCGGTCTGGTTCAAGGCTGGAGCCCAAATCTTCAGCGAGGGTGGGCTTGACTACTTGGGCAATCCAAGTTTGATTCATGCCCAGAGCATCTTAGCCATTTGGGCTACACAAGTCATCTTAATGGGTGCTGTTGAGGGTTATAGAATTGCTGGTGGACCCCTTGGTGAGGTTGTCGACCCACTTTACCCTGGTGGTAGCTTCGACCCATTGGGTCTTGCTGATGACCCAGAGGCTTTTGCGGAGCTTAAGGTGAAAGAGATAAAGAACGGCCGGCTAGCCATGTTCTCCATGTTTGGGTTCTTTGTTCAAGCCATTGTGACCGGAAAGGGACCATTGGAGAACCTTGCTGACCCTGTTGCCAACAACGCTTGGTCATATGCCACAAACTTTGTCCCTGGAAAGTGAAATCAGTAATGTTTGTGAATTCATAAGCAATAATATATGCTTAAACATTTTGGCCAATTGTTTAGTTTTTTTATTTTTTTATTTTTTTTTTTTTAATAATCCATACCAAGAGTTTGATAACGAGATGACCGTCACAATTACAAACTAATGGCAGGTAGACGGGCAACAAGCTGCGCCGCTACCCCCTTCTGAATATACGACAGATTCTTTGTTTTCTTCTTTCTTTTTTCAATATACGACAGATTCTTTTGTCATAAACGATGATCAATACTAGAACGGAGATCTCTTAATTATGTTACCACATGGGTCTAAGGTGCATTCAGAAAGGTTTAGTATTGCCTTAGCCACCGGAAAGGTGCTCATAGGTTGGATTATTATATCACTACTAGAAAAGTGAAAATTTTCGCACAAAAATTCCGACAAAATACCGACGAGAGAAGTTTCCGACAACTTAGTGACACTATGCCAAAATAGGCCTATGGCACACTAAAAAAGTGTGACCATATGCCTTTCGTCACACTTTTTTTTTCCATTTCAAGTGTGACCAAAGGTCGAGTCATCATAGGTATCATACGGCCACATTCAAGTTTAGTGGCTGTAGCAACTTAAAAGTGTGGCTAAAAGATATCAATATTTCTTGCTAAAATCAATCCTTATATCCATTAAGTGTGGCTAAAAGGTCGTAACGGCCACATGAATTTACTCTAAGTGTGGCCGTTTATATTATATAGTCATTAAAAAATTTGTTTTAGCCACATCAATTAAAAAGAAACGTGGCAAAATGGGTTGTTGTAATCAAGCATTCCGTCTATTAAGTATGTCTAGAGGGTAGAAACAGGCACATGAATTCACTGTAAGTGTGACCGTTTATATTATATAGTCATATGAATTTACTGTAAGTGTGACTAAAAACTATTTCTAGACACATAAAATATTTTTTTTAATTTTAAGTGTGGCTATTGTCTAACCTTTGGTCACACATAGTTTTTCTCTCATGACATTTGGTATCATTCCGTCACACAAAAAAATAACAAAGTGACAATAGTGTGGCTAACTGTTATGTAAAACCACATGAAGTTTTATAAGTTTTAGTGTCACTGTTGTCTAACCTTTGTTCACACATAATTCATTTTACACATGACGTTTTATATCATTCTGTCACACATAATAATCAAAGTCCGGATGGTGTGGCTAATGGCTATGTACGCCACATGAAATTCTATAATTTTTAGTGTGGCTATTGTGTAACCTTTGGTCACACATAATTCATTTTACACATGACGTTTGCTATCATTCCATCACACAAAACAAACAAAGTTAGGATGGTGTGGCTAATGGTTATGTAAAACTACATAAAATTTTATAATTTTTAATGTGACTATTGTCTAACATTTGGTCACACATAATTCATTTTATCATTAACGTTTGTTATCATTCCGTCACACGAAAAATAAACAACAAACAAAGTTAGGATGGTGTGACTAATGATTATGTAAAGCCACATGAAATTTTATAATTTTTAGTGTGGCTTTTGTCAAAGCTTTAGTCACACATAATTCATTTTACCCATGATGTTTGCTACCACTACGTCACACAAAAAATAAAGTTCGGATTGTGTGGCTAATGGCTATGTGAAGTCACATGAAATTTTATAATTTTTAGCGTGGCTATTGTTTAACCTTTGGTCTCACACAATTCATTTTGCCTATGACGTTTAATATCATTTTGTCACACAAAAGAAAAACAAAGTGAAGATGGTGTGGCTAATGATTATATAAAGCTACATGAAATTTTGTAATTTTGTGTACCTATTGTCTAAACTTTGGTCACACATAATTCATATTCCCATTGACGTTTGGTATCAATTCGTCACACAAAAAAAAGTGAGGATGAAGTGACTAATGGTTAAATGAAGCCACATAAAATTTTCTAATTTTATGTGTGGCTAGTAGCTAAACTTTGGTCACACATATTTACTCTGATAATACGTGGCCTTTATACGTAATTAGCCATTTTATTTTATTTTTTTGTAAAATAATTAAAAACACCATTAAAAATGAGAAATCTAAAAACCAAATGATATCAAGAATAATAAACCAAAATCCATACATAAGTTTCTAACTTAAATACTAAAAATCTATTTCTAGGCTGGTTTTCTTCTTGTTGTTCTTTGGATGCTGTTTTTTTATATCATCTAACGTTGTAAAGCATTTCTTTTACTTCTTAGCAAATTTAGTTGTGGTATTTTGTGTTTGATTGGATGGTTGATCCGGTACCTGGAGCAACAAAACATGAAAACAAATATGAATAAATATTTTAGTTGTATTTAATCATGTATCAATTTAGAAACAAACCTTTTGGTCAGATTTGACAAAGTATTTTGGCCAAGGAACAAAAGAACCTACTGCCTCCCCCAACTGTTTTGAGCTCTCCTAATTGTATTGGTAAAAATGTTGCCTCCTTTATAGCTTGATCAATAGAAACTCTATAGCAATCATCTTATAGTGGAACTCCATGAATGATTTGTTTCTCCGTTGAATAGTGAATTGTACCACATGTCACGCGGTTGTTCAATATTATTGAATACAGAGTACACTTAAATGTCTACAAAAATATACGGCATATTAACATGATAAAACTAAAGTCAATTTATATGTGCATTTCACGCAATACATACCAATGGGACATTTTCTTGTGATTCCAAATGAGATGACATTTCAACAAGTGGAGTCTCAGGCTTAGATAGAATACTTTTTTTTCTTCTGGTTTTCATAATTCCCTAAAAAAAATCAATTAATAAGGTTACGGGAAACTAGCAATCACATGAAAATTACAAAAAAGAATAAAATTGTAAAATACTTACCGTTGTTAGCTTTTCTTTTTGCAACGGTTTAGATATGATACTGTGAAGAGTGACTTCTGTTTGCACTACTTTACATGATGTGTTAGATGTGGTAGCATTAGCATTGTCCTTAGATCCAAGATTGTTGTCCAAAGAATTGACCTACAATTTACTTAACTATGTTATAGAAAATCTGTAATCATATGAAAAATTATAAAAAAACAATGAAATTGTCAAATAGTTAACATATCACAATTTCTTTTCGCACCATCTTAAAAATGGTAAAAGAAATGGTAGCTAACATTTGATAAATGTTAATGCATTAATTTGTTAATAAAATAAGTAACTTACTTGTGTTGGTGACATTTTATTTGTAGAAGATGAACAAATTGGTAACGCGTGTCCTTGTGCAGCTAGATGAGTTAAAACTTGATTAAGTGTGTTATTTGTTTCTGCCATCTGTATGGATAGGGTCTTAATTTGCTCGTCTTTTTTCCCACGCTCAAGTCTCTCATTGTGTAGTTAAAACTCAAGTTGTGTAATTCGTTGTTTTGATGATTCTTTTGTTCTAGGACCCTGCCAATATCTACTAGAAGTCACTCCATAGCCAACACCCTTTAAAAACCCACCTTTTTCCTTGCCAAATACTACTGTAAGGGCATCCATGCCCGGATCAAGGTTCAAGGCTCCATCCTTGATTTGTGTTTCACTGTCAATCTTTAAAAAATTGTGAAAAAAAGTAGTTAGATGTTTTTTTAACAAAAAAAACATGAATTATAGTAAATAAAGAATAAACCAAAAAATTGAACTTAAACTTACTAATTTATTTGCCACAACTTTGACATCAGCATTCTTGTATTCTCCATTTTTGTTTTCCCTTGCTTTCCTCCACATCAAAGCACGGGAGGGGATTTCATCAATTGCATGTATTCTCTATTTTTGTTTTCCCTTGCTTTCCTCCACATCAAAGCACGGGAGGGGATTTCATCAATTGCATGTTCATTGTTTTGTACCTTGTAATATATACAACATAAAGCAGCAGACACAGACATCAGACATACAATCAAAAAATCATTATAGACGCAAAAAACACTTGAATTAAAGAATGAGGTTACCAGTTTATCCCTTAGATAGATATATCCTCCTCGTCCCAAGTGATGATCATAAACGTACTTTGATCGTGCTTCTTTTGTTTTTTTCGAAACATCCTTACAACAAAATTTTTAATTATTTCATTAGAGTTTAAAAGAAAAATATTAAAAATGAAATAATGATAATTAGAACAAATGATTAAAACCTTCAATTTGTCTGATTGTGTATACATTATGAACTTGTCCCAATCTGTTTGCTCCACTATTGAACGATACTGCTTAGGAATTTTTTTCAAGTTTCTTTGGTTTACCTAGGTTAGGTACTATGTACCTTGCATACACTTTTCTTCTAAAATTCCTAAGAAGGTGACCAAGCCGATTCATTACAAGACGCCTACGACTTGCATCAATATCATAAAAATGCTGCAATATATAATACAAGCTAGTTTGTTAGTCACATTGAATAAAATTTTCCCAACTGGAAAAACGCATTTGTAATTAAAAGAAGTAGATCTTAACCGTTATTTCTTCCCATAGCTTATCCTTTACTTCTTTTGTCACCGCCTTCCATGTGAGAAACCTGAATCCGACATGTTCCCTTACCAGGTCTCCCAAAAAGCTTGGAAACTCTTATCTATATTCTCCCGAAAACCTACCCAGTTTATCAAATGTAACTTTGTGTTTTTTTCCACCAGAGTTAGTAAATTTTGTACGCATCTTTGGTAACCTGGTCAAACCCCTCTTTATTGTTTTTGTTTTAGGTACTATGTTCTCGGTCAAATCCATATCCGAGAAATCGCTTTCATATTCTTCTGTCAAATCCATATCCGAGAAATCGCTTTCTTGCTCAACCTCCATGATGCCAGAAACGAGTTACTATTTTGGGTTACTATTCAAGAGTCAAACATACAATTAGAAATGGTTGGAATGATTGTTAACAGATGATAAAACAGAGTCATTACAAACCTGAAAACGACACCTTGTTTTGTTGTCCTTAAACTGATATTCGTGTTTTTGCAACAATTACATACTAGGAAAAGAAATCCATTCCAATAAAAAGATAAAGTAAAAAATAAAACTCACATGCACTAGTGAAGAAGATAGTATCCCAAGCTAAACTTTTATCTGCAAGATCATAAACAAAAATAACCAACCAGTTCTTTTATTTTTCAAAGAACAGAAGAATAATTTACTAGAACTTTTAGCCATGAATCTGAATTGAAAATAGGCTACACATGTGTGATTCAATATTAGTGATTGGAACAGAAACGGACAATATAATTAACAGTTTCATTACATACACAATTTTCCCTGAATTAACAAATAACAATCAGAATACAATCATATCTATCAGCTTCAAAAGAATGAAACGTGATTAATTAAATCGATATTCAACAACTATTAGGGTGATTGATGGTCAATTTCGGTCATCGTTGGTCAGGTAGGGTTATTCATGGTCACTTATGCTTATTGGCGCTTAGATATGGTAATATATGGTTGGTTCGGTGAGTAAGGGCCAATTAGCGTCATTGATGCTCAACTAGGTTAATATGGTCATTAATGACCACTCATAGTTAAATTTGTCAGTTGAATGACAGTCACTGAATGTTGTTTGTAGGTAAACCATAGTCAATTAAGGTTAACTGTCGTTGTTAGGGTCATTAACACAATATTAGAGTGATTGGTGGTCAAGTACGATCATTATTGGTCAAATAAGGTTCTCCCATGGTCACTTATGCTTATTGACGCTCATGTATGTTAATTTAAGGTCGGTTCGGGAGAGTAAGGGTCAATTAGCGTCAATGACGCTCAGTTACGATTAATATGTTCATTAATGACCAATCAACGTTAATTTGGTCAGTGGGGTCAATGACGATGACTGAATTAGCGTCATTGAGGTCATTGATGCTCAGTTAGGGTTAATATGGTCGTTAATGACCCTTACTATATGTAGCGCGTGAAGGGAAACTTTGCAACCATCGTTGGGCCTAATTGACCATCATTGGGCCTAACTGAGTACCTTATCGAGTCTAAATGACCATCATTGGGTCTAAGTGACAATGGTTGGATCTAACTTGCCATCACTGGGCCTAACTAACCATCATTGAATCTAACCAACCACCATTGGGTGTAACTGATCATCATTGGATCTAACTGACCATTATTGGGCCTAATTGACCATCATTGGACCCAACTGACCATCATTGGGAGTAATTAGCCATCATTCGATCTAATTGACCATCATTGGATCTAATTAAAGATCGTTGGTTCTAATTGACCATCAGTGGGCCTAATTGACCATCATCAGATCTGATTAACCATCATTGGGCCTAATTAACCATAATTAGATCCAACTAACCATCATTGAGCCTAACTGACCATCATTGGGCCTAATTGGGTACCATTATCGAGTCTAAATGACCATCATTGGGTCTAAGTGACAATGATTGGATCTAACTGCCCATCATTGGGCCTAACTGGCCATCATTGGGCCTAACTAGCCATCATTGGATCTAACTGACCATCATTGGATCTAACTGACCATCACTGAGTGTAACTGACCATCATTGGATCTAAATGACCATCATTCGGCCTAACTGACCATCAATGGATCCAACTGACCATCATTAGGAGTAATTAGCTATCATTGGATCTAATTGACCATCATTAGATTTAATTAATGACCATTGGGCCTAATTGACCATCATTGGATCTAATTGACCATCATTGGGCTGACTGACCATCATTAAGCCTAATTGACCATCATTAAGCCTAATTGACAATCATTGTGTCTAATTGACCGTCATTAGGCCTAATTGAACATCATTGGGTCTAATTGGCCAAAAATAACACATTTGTTATATGTAAGAAAGTTCCAAAATTGTTACAAAAAATGTCATCACGTCAACCTGGCAGCATTATAAATAATAAAAGTTTTAGTTTATTAAATTTTGTTATAAATAATAAGCCTAATTGACCATCATTGAGCCTCAACGACTATCATTGGGTCTGATTGATCATCATTAAGCCTAATTGACCATCATTGAGCCTCAACAACCCTAATTGACCACCATTGAGCCTAATTGACCATCATTGGGCCTAATTGACTATCATTGCATCTCTCAATTAATATAGGTTCATATGATTATAAGAAATATAAAAATAAATAAAGAAAAGGAAAAGGACTTGTAATTCTCGTGAGTTTAGCATGACATGAAATCAAATGCTTTTGAGGTTTTGAATTAATTTGTGAGTTATCAAATTATTTGTTCCATTACTTTATTTTGGGTTTGGTTTTCTATCGTCACAGGAAGATCTAAAGAAAAATGTGAGCATGGAGTTAAAGTGAAGTTCTCAAATCAATATTCATGGATTGAAATGATTTCAAGGATTGTGTTGGAGGTCAGGTGATGGGCTAGATTAAATCAAATTGATGGCTTGTACATTGATCCAAATAATAATTAGTAGCGGGCCAAATCAAATAGAATATTAATGGGCTGTAACCCACAAAAGAAAAAAAGAACAAGCAGGCCAGAAAGTCTTTTTTTGAGTGGACGGGAGATTTGGGTTTTGTTGCTTGGACCCACCACGAGGTCAAGGACATCTTTATTTTCTTTTTGCTGCGTCATTGAAGACATACGGTTGAATTGGGGGAGTGCCATAGGGCACAATTTTCGAGGAAGCCTACTGGCTATTTTGGCGGCTAGGAAACACACGACAAAGAGGAGCCTTCACTTTTGATTGTTGCTAATGCATGTGAACCGATTCCAGTACAAGGGAGTTTTGCTATTTTATTTCTATTATCCGTGGCTAATTCACTTGTGTCTTCTTTCAGATGGATGGTTCGTATATGTTTCATGTTTTGATTCAGTTTATTTATATTTTGGGTCTGTTTAGTTTCTGACAATAACTAAAATTTATACGGGTACGGTACGGGTATGGGTATGGGTACGGGTACGGGTATTTGGGAAAAAAAATGCTCATCCCTAATATTGGGCATAAAGTCATTGAAGTTACTATTGCTATATATCGTCAAGAGTTAATGGTCCAATTAAGTCATTAAACAATTGATATCCATTAAGTCTAATTTAAAAGATTTAATAGCCTAGTTTACTTAAATTAATTTAGAGTTAAGCCTAATATTATTTTAAAGAAAAAAATTAACAATCATAACCAGGCTTATACCTTGTAATGTTGGCTCTAATGTGGTTATGTATCAGGTCGTGATTAAAATATGGACAAGTCTTGGATGTTAACCCATAGAACCCAATAACAATATATTGTCTATTGTCTTTATGACAGCTGGATAAAAAAATGTCTATTGTCTTTATGACACCTCCCAAAAACTATAGAGATTCGTATGACGATGTCGATGAAGAATTTAGTACTGTAATTCTTCATCACAATGATAATATATTGCCACGTGTAGATCCACTTGATATGGGTGATGAATCACGAGATGATTACTTTAGAACCGATTGTAAGGGTATTGTTTTACGTAATGTCGATTGATGGTCATTTTCTTTGTTTTTTATGTAGTGTTTGCTGAATACATTTGACTAAATGGATTTAGTGAAAAGTGATGGTTTATTCGTTTTTATTGAATTTTAGTAGTAGATTATAAAAGAAAAAAAAACAATTTAAAAATTGTTTATTTAAAAAAACCAAAAACACCGATTCCTTAATAAAAAACCAAAAACAAATGCATAACAAAACATCAAAGATCTTTTGCAAAAGTTCTAGGCTTGACTATTGATTCCTTATAGCCACACATAAAAAAGTTTCACTGTGACCAATGATTAATTTTAGCCACACATAAAAATTTTAACCGTGACCATAAAATACTTGTAGTTACTAGTTTTGTTTCTTTCATTAAGTGGCTAATAAATACTACTCTTTGGTCACACAAAATAATATATGTGGCCATATGTATTAGCTTTTAGTCATATCATCAAACAAATATCATGACACTTGGTCACATTTGGCCACACTTTTCATCTCCCGTTTCAATTTAGCGGGGAAGTGAGAAATAATCATTGATTACTTTAGCCACACATACAAATTTTATACGTGTCCATTTATTACTTTTAGCCACACATAAAACATTTTACCGTGACCATTTATCACTTTTAACCACACATAAATTCAAACAAATATCAATATGGCAGTTGGTCACATTTAGCCACACTTTTCTAGCGTGACTACTAAATGTCACAGTTTTTTCTTGAAGTATGACTAAATGTTTCGAAATGATATTTTTTGGTCATATGAAACAAATATTGTGGCCGTAGATCATATTTGGCCACACTTTTCAAGTGTGGCTACTAAATGACACAATTTTTTCGTAAAGAGTGGTTAAAAGTTTTAAAAAGATGTGTGCTTTAGTCAAATGAATCAAAAATAAAACAAATATTGTGGGCATAGATCAAATTTGGCTACACTTTTCTAGTGTGGCTACAAAATGTCATTTTTTTATAAAGTATGGCTAAAAGTTTTGAACATATATACAATGGTCACATGAATAAATAAAGTGTGTTGTTAAAAGTAGGCTAGAAGGTTTGGAAATGTGATTAATGACTTTTAGCCACACATTTAATCGAAAGTGTGGCATGACGGTTTTAGAAAAAGTGTGGCAGGGCGGTTTTAGAAAAAGTGTGGCTGTAGGCCTATTTTGGCGTAGTGTGACGACTAATTAACCCAAAAAACCTCACATATTATAAATTTTGTTTGTCGCGATTCTGTCGCTAAATATAAGCCGTTTACGACAACTTACCTACAACTATTCCATTTAATTATAAATAAATAAAATTTATCAATTTAATAAAAGTAAAAAAAAATGGTTGGTCGGAAATGTCTGAAGTTTCCGACGATTTTCCCACAAATAATGAAATTGTAAGTTCAATTCTTTATCAAAATTATTAATAAACATAATTTATTAATTTGATAAAAAAAGTAATATAAATTTTAATTGTTGTCGGAATTTTGTCGGAAATATTTATCGTTTCCGACGATTTTCCGACAAAATTAAACTTATTTTTTATGTTATTGATTAAAATTATATGTAAACACATTTACCAGTTTCTTTCGTTTCGGTAGACGCATCAGTTTTAATTTCCCGCCATTCTTCTCTTTTTTTTCCTTTTTTTCTTTCGAGGGTTTCTTATGGAAAAAAGAAAGGGCAAATGACAGATTGGGGGGTTTTTATGCAAAAGGAAAGGAGCTCGTGTAGGCAAATCACACCTTTCGTCAATTTGTCTTCTCTGCACCTATGAAGCGATTCCCTGTCATCTGCAGCAACCATAATTAGGGAAAGCGGTAGCAGCACCTAGGAGCTTTCGTCTTCTTCACACCTGCAAAGGTGACAACATCGATCTCTAGGCTCATACGATTTCCGTTAGGGTTTTTTTCTTCATATTTCAGGTTTTGATTTCTATTTACGGAATATTTCTTTTCTCATGTTAATTTTTTTGATTTCTTTGCTAAATCAATCTCGTTGATGTTTGTTGACCACTAATTCGATTAAACTTTGTTGATTGTGAACTGAATTTGACGGAGTATTGACACAAATAGCATGTATGAATAAGAACGCGATTTTTCCAGGGTTATAATTCATTGATTTTGTGATGAATAGAAAACTGAAATTGGATTCTGTCAAATGTTTAACTTATGCACACAAGGTGCTCGATGAAATGCTTGCCCTCGAACTGTTGTGGTATGTACTTTATTTTGCTATTAATCTGTATTGCAAAATGGTATTTCCCTTATGTTTGATGTACGTACTTTATTTTATTAGATGTTATTTTGTTCTTTAAAGTTCTGTTGAAAATTAACCCTACCCAGGCATGTCCTGATTTTGTCAAACCACCTTTGGAGCATCAGAATATTAGAATTTGAGTTTTTGTAAAATTGTATTTCCCTTATGCATGATGTATGTACTAGTGATATGTTCATTCTTCCAAATAAATGTCTTTTCATTGTAGGTAACTGACGTATTCTATTATGATCTCTGAATTAAGAAGAAGTAAAGGCAGAGGTATGCTCTTATATTGTAAATTCTTAAATTTATGCTACGTTTGTATTGTATTCCGATATCTGGAGTCATGTATTCTATAATTTTTCTCTTTATTGTCATCTAGATTTTACAACATTCTTGTTTGTTTCATTAACTTCACATTCATTTTTGCCACATTTTCATTGTTCGTTAACGCACCAAGACATGTGTTCAAGTTCAGAAAGTTCGTTTTTCTTTCTTTATGTTTATTCTTGCTTTATGAACTCAAAACCTTCTTAACAACCACTCTTGTTTTCTTTTCTGTAGATATTAATGTGAATTCTGTGTTCAATATTTTCCTACTGTTTATTATGTATAACATCAAAATTAGATCATCAGTGCCGAACTTATCTACATTAATATTGTCATGATGGCTTTAACCATGTGTCGGTGTATGTCAGGCTTTTAAGAAATGTAAGACAGGGAAACAATGTGAGTAGCTGCCTTTGTTAAGTGAACTCTGTCTCGCTAAATGTTATATCTAATAACAAGTTAACAACCTTTCTCCAGTGTTCAGTTAACAACCTTTCTCCACCATTTTGTTTTAAAGGCTTCTTAACATTCGTAATTAAACTGCTCCTCTGTGTTCTAACTTGTGGAGTGATTGAGTGATAGTAGCATATTGTTATTTACAGCATTTAATCATTGGAGTGATAGTAACATATTGTTATTTACAGCATTTAATCATTGGAGTGATAGTAACATATTGTTATTTACAGCTTTTAATCATTGAAATAACAGAAGTCATGGTGTCAGTCAGGCGGTCTCTAGAATGTTTAAGATAGTATCTTACTGGAGAATGAATCTTATATTAGTAACCACTTTTATCTATACTATCCCCTTAAAAACAATAATATAAAATAAAAACATGCAATGTTTACTTGTGTAATTTTTTTTTTTTTTTTTTTTTTTTTATGCACTCAAATCAAGATTATAATCATTCCAATCAACAAGGCAAATTACATAAGCATAGCAGGTAGACGGGCAACAAACTGCGCCGCCATCCCCTTCTGAATGGAAAACCCTAATCTACTAAAAACAAAACCTCGCCCCTGAGGAGTCGTAAAGTTGCTGTGGACCACACGCTGAACTCTAGCCAAGAACCGAACCGCCTCCGGCGCCAAGGAGCCGAATGTGTTAAACGCCAGGGGGACAAAGGCATGCTGATTATCCTCACAAGCTTTCGCGTGCTTTTTCACCTTCTTTGACTCTGCTTTCATAACCGCTTGCCCCGCCACAAACCCATTTTCCCGCCACCCAGCTAGGGGGGATACACCTGTGAGATCGACACAAGCATGTTTCCCGCCCTCCCAACCAAAAACTAGCACGTCCGCCGGGCGTAGGGTGGACCTCCCTTTCGCCGGGTCCGTAAGAAAATTAACTGGTGCCTCTTTCTTTGCCGAGATCCCTGCTCGTCTGAGAATATCCATTAACGCGTCTCGAACAAAGTCCTGGCGATACTTAAACCCCGGCAGCTCTCTACAGTGTAACGCATGCTCCCCGTATTTATCCAGGCATGCTTTACGGCAGACTGGGCAAGTTTCATCATTCGGGAACATGGGGATCATCAGACGGTACTTAAGGATTGACCGGTACTCCACCGCTGACATACGTTGACCCAGACCTTCAATAGGAATAACAGTTAAGAAATCCTGGGCGTGAGGCCTCTGTAAGCATTCAATGACGGCTTTCTGGCGGGGGGACAAATGGAAATATTCTCCCAAATTTTGTGCGATTCGACAACAAAGGGCATTCGCCAAAGTTTTCTGTGGTTTTTTGGGGGCGGTGTCCTTGTTAGAGAAACCGCTAAGATCAAAATCAGGGAGAGATTCATGCAATCGATCCAGGGCGCTGGCATAATCCGGGTCAGTGGTAGCAACCCCACTGTTGCGTAAGATGTGGTCCTGCAACTCCCAAGATTGAGACCTGGAAGCCACAAAGGCATAGGCAGCCACATCCCGGGCCGACAGAAGGCCCAACCCACCAAGCCGCATCGGCAAGGTCGCGATCCGCCACTGGAGTTCACCAAAAAAAGGGCCCCCACATACGACAATGTCTTCTATTGCCTCTCGAAGACCTTTATCAAAACATGAAACCGCATCATCCACAAAGGGGGGTTGGCAAGTTCGCAAACCAAATAGCAACTTTGCAACCCCCATACAAGATCTAAGCAAAAGGAGTTCGCTTTGAGGATCCCGCAACAAGGGAAGGTGTCCCATGATGTCAACAGCTCGCGTTGCCCTCTTAGCCGTTAGACCACTAATAAAACTGGCATCACAGCTGACTGCCCCTCCTAGCAGTTTGACACCTCTCTCCGGCCTCCCAATCTCACTGGGGAAAAGCCCTGGCCGGACCTTCACCCCGTTGCATGTCGGCCAAAATACCTCAGTTTTTCTAATATTAAGCCATAGCCCCAAGGCTGGACCCTCCGAACCGATGATGTCAAGAGCTTTAGCAACCTGAACAGCGTCCCCGATAACCGTCCCGTCATCCAAGTACCAAGCATGGAAGGGGAGTTTGCAGTTTTCCTGCACCTGAAGCACTAAGGGGTGTAAGGCTAGGGCAAAAAGCAAAGGTCCCAAGGGATCCCCCTGCTGAACCCCCGTGAATGCCCCGATGCGGTCATTCCCCACGTATAGCCCAGCCTGCTGAACCCCCGTGAATGCCCCGATGCGGTCATTCCCCACGTATAGCCTAGCAGGCTGGGCATACAGAAATTGAACCCACGGGAATATGGAGGGGCATTAGCGATGCACCTCGCGAAGCAAAACCGAGCGGTCAACTAAGTTGAAAGCGTTGGAAAAATCAACCGTAAGCATTGCCAGCGAGCCATCTGAATGAAAAGAATTAAGGAACCTGTTAGCGCTGTGCAGCACCGCCTCCGCCCCATTGGGGACCCCCACCCCAAATTGATAGTCCCCCAAGTACTTAACAGCTTCTTTCCCTACTTTCTTCATGGCTACTTTGGAGACCAATCTTCTCCAAATTGCCCCCACAGCAATGGGGCGAATTCCATTATCAGGCTTCAACAAAGGGGTTAGGGGGGCCGAAGCAACAAAATCCGCGAGCACCCTAGGACATAACCCCCCTAGCCAAAGGTTTACCACTTCAGTGATGGCAGTAAGCAGTCCCGAGGCAGTCGCCGACCCCTCGCCGCTAAGAGCGTCCAACAGGTGTTGGGCCCGGAGGCCATCACGCCCACAAGATGTCCCTTTCGGGAAAGATTTCACACACCTGTGGACGCAGTCTTCATCCACGGATAACGCAGGTTGGGAAAGAGGAGTTGAAGGGAGATTCGGGGGCGGCGCGAAGGGATGTTTGTCGATAAGGGCTTGCATGGTAGATTCCCCCCGGGGAGCAACCCCATTGGAACACAACACCTTAACTGCAGCATTAAAGTGACTATCACTCACTTTCCTGAGACATTGCTTGATGTTGGGGCTAACCTCCTCAGCTATCTCCCGGTGTGCCTCCCCCTCACGCACGACCCCTTCTCCACTATCGGCGAGGAGGGAATTGACCAAAACCTCAAAACCAGAGCCCTCCTTCCACATAGCTAAGGCCCGCAAAATACTATCACATTGCAAGGACTTTCGATTACCCGAACTTCGCTCCTGCCTGGCAGACGGCTTAACCACCTTAAGGGTACAACGGGGTAAGAGCAAGAGTTTGACCCAGTTTTCAACAGTCCCAGGGGAAGCTACAACTTTACGGATGGCACCTGTCAAAGCTTGTGCAAATGCCAAACGACAGCTTGGGGGGATGCTCTTAACAGTTCGAACCGGAAGGGAGAAAACACGTTCAAGGAGAGCGACATCTCCCATCATTCCCTGCGGGGTCCTAATCTCAAATACCATCCCAGGATCTTGGGGCCTTGGGATCCCCACGACAAAATCCTCATCAGACCCGGATTTCCTAGAGAACGTGAAAACACCATCTGGATGATGACACCCCCTACTAAGTGCGTGTGTCTTCATGCACCTCCCACACAACCAATATCCAAAAACCCGCAGGGTTTCCCCAACATTCGAAAACAAGTCTAAATCTTTGGATAGTGCATCCTGAAGGGATTCTTTACGATCATCTTTAAAATGAAATTGCTGAAAATGCGCGACCAATCTGTTATACCCAGAGGACCCAGGCTTGCCGTCTTTACACTCGTGGAAATTCCTAAAGGGGCATAGCCACACTCCATTGGACGAGGTGGAGCCTACATCCCCTTCAGAGGCACTGGATGCCATGCTCCTACCCTTGGCAGAGCCCATTTGGAAACAAACAAAACCAAGAAGTGATAACAAGTCCGCCGTCTCGAGGTGAGTATGAGGCCAAGTATCAACCCACCCAAAAAAAAACGAAGGAGAGGAAAGCAACCTATATTGCTCACCCTCCCAGACACCCCACCAAGAAAGAGCTACGTCATGTTGGAGGCCAAGTACCAACCCATTCTTCTTTGTCAGCCTAAGATGACATGTTTCACCACTCTAAGGCTTCTTGATTCTTAATACCCAGAATAAGAATACCTGATTACTTGAAACCAGCGATCATTAGCTCCAACCAGTGTCTTCAAACCCAAATCTGTCAATGCAAGATTTGCTTTTTCACTGAGTGATCTCTCAGAGACATTTCATCGAACAGGTTGTGTGCGACCCCCACTTCTGTACCGAATAATCTAACAGGTTGTGATCTCTCAAAGAAAGAGCTACGTCATGTTGGAGGCCAAGTACCAACCCATTCTTCTTTGTCAGCCTAAGATGACATGTTTCACCACTCTAAGGCTTCTTGATTCTTAATACCCAGAATAAGAATACCTGATTACTTGAAACCAGCGATCATTAGTTCCAACCAGTGTCTTCAAACCCAAATCTGTCAATGCAAGATTTGCTTTTTCACTGAGTGATCTCTCAGAGACATTTCATCGAACAGGTTGTGTGCGACCCCCACTTGTGTAATTGTCTTGCAACTTCTTGTTGAATATGATGGCCATATGTGTGATCTTTATGTTGAATGCTTGATGTTTATCACTTGTTGCATTGGAACAGAGGAAACCTAATCCTCTCACTCTTGTCAACATCTGATCTAAAGAGATCTAAAGCCGGGAGAAAGAACCATCAGAATAATCTATCCCGTCATGCAGGATGAACATCGTATCCGCCCGGTGAGCTAATCATATTTATAATTTTAGTAACTGTTTGTATATTTATCATTGTTTTATATTTGATATAATGGAAGTGTGTGTTTTGGATTTGAGAGGGCCTCTCTTGTGGTCTTTCGCTGCCCTCCGTATGAAACAGTTTAGCTTCTGTAGGACCCATTTAATCTAATCGTTTACATAGATCGCCTGAATTACTTCTTCCTGTCCGAACTCCTTTCTTAAAGAACTAACCGAAAACTCACATGCTTCCGATCCTTGCCAAACCCATTTGTCATTTTGCTCAGAAATAGTCACCTGTTTGATCAGATCAGTGCATTGCCATTTTTTTTTTGTTATTTTGGTTTAGTTTTAAATGATATCATGAAATTTTTGTGAAACATAGTCCCTATGTTTTGAAAACATTTTATGTTTGATACATGTTCCACTCTACAAAAGGCTTTCATGTGATGTCCTTCGACTGTTGAAATATCACCTCTTATAACTTCTTGATGCATATATTTAATTGAAATTGTGTTAAATGAATCTTGTTGTAGTGTGATTTGGATGTTCAACATTTATGTGGTTAACATGTTTGATGAAATGTCTCTATAATTTCTAATAAATTTGTATAATATGTTTTAACAAATTATAGGTTAAAGATGTTCGAGCCCAATTAGAACAAGAAAGGGAGGCCCGACAAAACTTGGAAATCGCTTGCAACAAATGGAAAGAGACACATAAAAAGAGCGGGCCGAACGTGAGAAACTAAAAAAAACTTATGGAAGAAATTATGAAAAAAATTGTCGATAAGTATGTTCTTATGGTGATTTTTGTGATGTCAATTAGTGGTTTACCGAGTCTCTTATTTCGGTGTGTTAGAGTCGTTTGAGATTTATATCACCAATTAACTTGACTGTTTTGGTGTCATCAGATTCTTATTTTGGTTATTTTTGAAGGATTTGGAGATTTAGCATTAAATAATAAACCGGAAGATAATTGTGAATCTTATTTTGCTATCAGATTCTTAAAACTTTCAGATTCTAACATTTTTTATTTATTTATTTTTATCTCTCTCATTCACTGCAAAGTTTGTTTGTGTATTAATGACTTGTACAGTATAATTCTCATTTGTCAAGACAAAAGTCAAAATTGGAAATCATACGAGCAAAGTAATTAGTACATCAGGAATCATGATTGATCTGTCATGGGTGAAATATTTTGATTTTGTTTTGGATAAAATAAAAGATTTTTTTTAAATCATTTGTAGGAAAAAATGTGGGAAATGTATAATTAATTATTATTTTTATTTTTATTATTAAGAAACAAAAAAATATATTAAAAAATCAATTTTGTGGCAAAACTTGTCGCTAAGTTGTCGGAAATTGTGTTGTCGGTATTTTGTCGGAAAGTTTGTGGGAAATTCGTCGAAAAAATATTTCCTACGAGGTTTTTTTCCGACAAAGGGTTTTTGTCGGTATTTTGTCGCTAAACGGCGTTTCCGACAAACTTCCTACGAATTCTTTTTTCGGAAACAGTACTTTTTTAGTAGTGTATGCTCTCTTGAATGTTTGGCATATTTAACGACTTGGACATGAACAAAATTGCAAAATAGAGATTCAGGATAAAAACATCTAAGACTTGAATGTCTATGAAGCACTCATGTGCCAAGAATTAGTTTACCGTGGCATTTGGCAATGAAAAAACGACATTCCGCTATAAAATGAAAACGAAAGCCAGAAAACAGAAATACCACCATGATATTCCCCCTAATACAAAATGATCCGGTTCAGACGGTTTTATAGAATATTTTACGCTGAACTGCTTACTACACTTTCAGAAAAACGACAAACTAAACAAGGAAGGTTGGCTGGGTCATTCGGACCGGTCAAAAACTGTTTGGTTTGAGGTCAGGCCTTGGAGCAACCGGTAAGGTTGCTGCTTTGTGACCTTGAAGTCATGTGTTCAACCCATGGGAAACAACCTCCTACACACCATGTACGTTAAGGTTACGTACATCAAATCGTGAAGCGATCCGACTCCTCCCCAACCCTACACATATTGTAAACAATAAATAATAAAGATAAACGACTGGTGGGTTCAATGTTCCAAACTGTGAACCAAATCGCTAATTCACCTTTTCAATCTGTAAACCGTTAATCAAACTATATAAATCTCAAGTGCATGAATGGCTAACTTGTTTTGGTTTGGGAGTTGTTTACGAACACCCTTAACATATGCATAGAAAGAATAAGGATATTAGTTAAGATTGTTAGTAATTTCGTTAGATTGTTATCAAAAATTGAATCGATATTAAGAACTCAAAGCAAAATAAACGAACACACAATTTAGAGAAAACTCACTTTTATTATACTAAGAAATATAACTCAAAAAACCCTAATACAATAACTCTCATGATTAAACCCTACTTGGTTGTAATCTATATATAGAGTAACCCAAACTTGGCAAGCAAGAAAACATAATTAACCCTAATTATCCCTTAGTGGGCTACCACCCTCCCTTGGATAATTCGGGTCGCCCCTCAAGGGTTCACTTGGAAATTACTGGGCCTTCATTCACCCCCCTAATTTCTGAGTCATGATTAGGGAGGTCTTCAACTCCAAGCAATTCACGCATCTCCTTGAACTTGATTCGTGTGAGTGCTTTCGTGAGTATGTCGGCTTTTTGAACTTTACCACTAACGTGTTTGACTTCAATCTCGTCATCTTCAACACATTCCCGGATAAAATGAAAACGGGATTTAATGTGTTTCGTCCGACCGTGAAAAACATGATTCTTTACAAGAGCTATAGCAGACGTATTATCAATTTCAACACAACCTTCTTCAATGGCTCTCTAATGATCTCTCCCAATAATTCGTGAAGCCACACAGCTTGACATGTTGATGCGGAGGCTGCCATGTACTCGGCCTCACACGAAGATAGAGCAACGGTGGGTTGTTTTTGCATACACCATGCAACATGTGAAGACCCGTAATAGAAAACATAACCCGTGGTACTACGACCATCATCTTCGTCCACGTTGTGACTACTATCACTATATACGACCAATTCTCTTGACCCGTTACATTCATATCTTAACCCGTAAGTTGCAGTTCCTTGAACGTACCTTAGAATGTGTTTTATTGCTAACCCATGCGGTTCTCTCGGACTTTGCATGTATCGACTCACGACCCCGACTGAATACGACAAGTCGGGTCGTGTATGGAGCAA
This sequence comes from Smallanthus sonchifolius, assembly GCA_023525975.1. NCBI lineage: Eukaryota > Viridiplantae > Streptophyta > Magnoliopsida > Asterales > Asteraceae > Smallanthus > Smallanthus sonchifolius. The sequence goes on from CM042045.1 coordinate 37,173,228, forward strand.
ATACCGCAAACATCCAACAATTTTGCAATAAGCCGTTGCATCAATCTCCTTTTCGTTCTCGGCTTTGCAAAATTTCAAACCAAACTCCATTGGAACTTGAGTCGGGTTACATGTGTTCAGACGTGTCTCCGATAAAATCTTCCGTGCATATCCTCCTTGACTAATCGTTATCCCGGAATCACTTTGAGTGACTTTGATTCCTAGATAATAAGTTAACTTTCCAAGATCGGACATCTCAAACTTAGCCGACATGCCTCGTTTGAACTCGAGAATGATACTCGAACTCGTCCCGGTCACGAATAAATCATCGACATACATTGCAACAATGAGAAAATGTTTACCTCCGGTCTTCCGGTATACAGACTGTTCTTTCTTGCATTTTTCAAACTTCATATCTTTCAAAATTTTATCAAGTTTCGTGTTCCATGCTCTCGGTGCTTGCCTCAACCCATATAATGTCTTAGAGAGTAGGTAAACTTTGTGCTCTTTACCTTTTTCTTCGAAACCCTCTGGTTGAGACACGTAAACAGTTCTTTCAACTCCCCGTGTAAAAACGCGGTTTACGTCAAGGTGATGTATTTCCCAACCATACGAAGCGGCTAAGGCTATCAGCAATCGAATGGTCTCAATTCTAGCCACAAGCGTGAATACATCCTCGAAATCAACTCCGAGTTGTTGTACGTAACCCTTTGCCACTAATCGAGCTTTGTGTTTGTTAACCGGTCCATCCGCATTTTTCTTGACTTTGAAAACCACTTTCAACCTATGGGTTTTACCCCATTCGGTTTAACGACCAAAGTCCATGTTTGGTTTTTAATGATAGAATCGATTTCGGCCCTCATCGCTTTTATCCATTCCTTCGATTCTTTTGCTTCAAGATAGCTCCTCAGTTCGTCATTAATTGCTAGCAATACCTGTTCACAATTATCAAACGAAAGAAAAACATAATCGTTAAGGTGTCTCGGTGGTACTGTTACACGATTTGACCTCCTCAAATCGGTTTGGGCTGCCTGCTGGGCTGGAACAGGCCCGTCGGAATGGGTTTCAGAATGGGTCATAGTCGGGCTTCCTCTCTGGCTGTTTTGGTCTTCTTCGGAACCCAAGAATGTGCTGGCAGAATCTGGGCTTTGAGGCCCGTTAGCAGTGTTTCCAATCGACGAACTAGACCCGTTATCTGCTGAATTGGACCCGTTATCGGCTGAATTGGGCTCTGAATTGGGCTCGGTTGGGTTAATTGGACCATTTCCGATGTCGACATACTTTCACCACACCATTTCAAACATACCTGGTTCCCTTTCTTCGGTCTCGTTTGTCTTTGCTCAATTCCATCCTACCCGTTCATCAAAATCTACATCCCGGCTTACAACAATATTTCGGGTCGTAGGATTGCAAAGTCGGTAGGCCTTAGAACCTGGGTCGGTTCCAAGATGCACGAGTGGTCTTGAACGGTCATCCAACTTCTTCATATTAACCCTTTCAACTTTTGCGTATGCTTTACATCCAAACACTCGTAAGTGCTCGAGACTTGGTTTCTTTTTCTTGAAGGTCTCATACGATGTTTGGTTCTTTAAAGCCTTTGTTGGTACCCGGTTAATGAGGTATGTTTAGTGACGCACCACTTCACCCCACATATAATTCGGTACACCCATAGCCTTTAGTATAATTCTTGTCATCCCCATTAGGGTTCGGTTTCGGCGTTCAACAATGCCGTTTTGTTGAGGCGTGTAGGGAGCCGTCAACTGTCGAGTAATCCCACTTTCTTCACAGAACCGATGAAAAGCTGATGAAGTGAACTCTCCTCCCCTATCGGTTCGGAGAGTTGTGATAATCGATCCGGTTTCGTTCTCGACTAACGCTTTGAACCGTTTGAATCTTTCGTATGCTTCACACTTTTTTTAGCAATAGGGACCACATGTACCTAGAAAAATCATCGATTAACACGAAAATATAATGGTTACCTCCAAGTGTGGGCGGTGTGATCGGCCCGCATAAGTCTCCATTAATTAATTCCAAAACTCGCGAGGATAAGATGCACTTGCTGGAAACGGGTTTTGGGTTTGCTTCCCGACCAAACACGATTCACATAACTCATTCTCATGTATAATATTCGGTAACCCGTACACCATTTTCTTCTTGCCCATCATCTTCATTGACTCGAAGTTGATGTGCCCTAACCGGGCATGCCAACGCCATGCATCATCACCGAATTTGGCATGAAGTCAAGCCGGATTCCCGACTTTCAATCGAATCTTATAAAGTCGGTTTGGAGATCGAGTAACCTGCATCAATAGAACCCCGCTATTATCGAACATGGTCAAGTGCTCGCCCTTCATTCTTACATCACACCGGATTCAGTTTCTTGACCAAGACTAATGATGTTACTCTTGGGGTATAAAATAAACTTCGGTCAACAACCTTTGACCACCCGTTTTTCCTTGAAACAATATCGATCCCTTGCCTCGGATCTCAACACATGAGCCATCACCGAATTTGACCTTCCAAGTAATCCTTTCGTTTAGCTCTGAGAAAAATAGCCGATTACCCGTCATGTGATTACTAGCCCCGTTGTCTAAATACCACGTATCGGTCTCCACCGTATTGGTTTCGAACCGCTTAGGTATTAGACCGTCTTCATTCAAGAAGACTACTTCGTGCATGGAAAAAGCCTTGTCGGCTTCTTGGGTCTCGGCTACGTGGGCTTCGTGTTGCTTACCACCACAGCTATCGGGGCACGTCGATGCAAAGTGACCCACCTTGTCACATCGGTAGCAAATGACCTTTGATCGATCTTTCTTGACTTTCTCCTTATCCTCCTTTTGGTTTGATTGATCACCGGTCGGTTGGGTTTGTTCTTGGCCATTACCCCGACCTCGACCACGCCCTCGGTTCCCCCGTCCACGAGACCGACCTCCTTCGTTTCCCCTGCGATTGTTAGAATCAACACTTGAATATAATAAGTTATTCTGATTACCTAAGCATGAACGAATCTGCTCATCCTCGATTCGTTCCTCACAGGCTTTTAACCGCCCGGCAACGTCTTCATATGTTGCAGTTTTAAGATCTAAGATCTGTTCGAGGGATGCAACAAGCTGAATAAACTTCGACCTTGGAACACTGTTGAGAAGTTTCTTTATTAACTTTGACTCCTCGATAACCCGACCTAAGGCCGCGGATTTCAAGGCTAGTCCGGACAACTTACCAGAATAGTCATCGATTGATTCTGATTATTTCATCCATAATCGATTGAACTCCGACTCCAACGTTTGCAATCTTGCTTCTCTAACTCGCTCGGATCCGACATGGCGAGTCTTGATCGAATTCCACATATTTTTGGTTGTTTCTTGATCACCAAGTTGCATGATCAAGGCTCCCGACACTGATTGGTATAACAACCCCATTGCTAGGTCGTTTTTCTCAGCATCGATTGAGCCCGGGTCAATCACTACTCATACTTTGTGGATTCGAAGAACAATTTTCATTCGAAGAGCCCACATAATGTAGTTCGTGGGTGAAAGCATCAGGCATTGAACAGATGACGACCCAGATTCCTTCCCCTTCGACGGTGTTGCTACTTCTCCCATCGACTTCTTCCATCTGGAATACGTTAACGGTGTCATTGGCTCCGTTGCGCGACTCAGCCTTGATCAAACCTGATTGTTCGATCACTTGCTTGGTCGACAAGGTGATGGCGGCAATCACAGGTTTAGTGCTTTGGTTCTCGAACGTGGCTCTGATACCAATTTAAAGATTGAATCGATATTAAGAACTCAAAGCAAAATAAACGAACACACAATTTAGAGAAAACTTGCTTTTATTATGGAAATATAACTCAAAAACCCTAATACAATAAATATCATGATTAAACCCTACTTGGTTGTAATCTATATATAGAGTAACCCAAACTTGGCAAGCAAGAAAACATAATTAACCCTAATTATCCCTTAGTGAGCTACCACCCTCTCTTGGACAATTCAGGCCGCCCCTCAAGGGCTCACTTGGAAATTACTGGGCCTTCATGTTACGTTTTTTTTAATATCTTCATTAAATAACTAATGAAGAAATTTGGGTAGTTTGGATCATTTCTTAGAAGCAAATGAAATGTAAACTATATTTAAAATTGTGAGACTAATGGCTATGTTACATACTTATCTTGTCCCAAGTGAAGGTACGGGAGGTGCAACACTGGTGGTATACATACAAGTGTTATGAGATAAGAACAAAATGACACCCTTTGCCTACTGTCAAATATTAAAGACTTGTGGATCAGAATATTGTCACCTGGAGAAAGCCACAAACAAAAGTAGAATCTGTGTAGCCAATTAGAGAGGTGGTAAAAAACAAGATAACACATCAAACAAAAAATCATCATTATGAAGTTGGTCTCTAATTTCACCCATTTTCATAACTTAAATCAAGTCTCCCATTATCAGCACATTCTTTGCCATTCAAACTCAACAATGGTTGTCTCAACCATGGCTCTCTCCACAATGGTAGCTCCATCTGGTGTAGAGATTATAGGAAATGGTGGGGTTTCCATGAGGAAGACTGTAGTCATGCAGGTTGCCTCTAGAAGCCCCTAGTAGGGCCCAGACCATGTCAATTACTTGGGCCCATTCTACGGTGAGGCCCTAAGCTACCTTACAGGTGAATTCCCTAATGATTACGGTTGGGACAATGCTAGGCTTTTAACAGACCCTGAAACCTTTGCCAAGAACCGTGAGCTAGAAGAGCTCTAGGGTGTCTTTCCTTGAGCTTCTAGCCATAAATGGAGTCAATTCCAGTGAGGCAGTCTGGTTCGAGGCTGGAGCCCAAATCTTCAGCAAAGGTGGGCTTGACTACTAGGGCAACCCAAGTTTGATTCATGCCAAAGCAGCTTAGCTATTTGGGATACCCAAAGTGATTTTGATGGGTGTTGTTGAGGGCTACATAATTACCGGTGGGCCCCTTGGTGAGGTGGTCGACCTATTTTACCTTGGTGATAGCTTCGACCCATTGTGTCTCGTTGATGACCCAACGGATTTCGTATAGGTGAAGGTCAAAGAGATAAAGAATGGTAGACTTGCCATGTTCTCAATGTTCGGGTTCTTTGTTTAATCCATTGTGATAGGAAAAGGACTTTTGGGAATCGCAAGCTGTGATGGCAAGTGATTTTGCAAAGCTTAATTTCATTTTCTTGAAAGGTTATTGTTGGTACATGGACATTGGTGTTACATGCGAATAGCTATGATAGTAAAACCTATTTCATTATCTTATTTTCTTTCTTTATCAAAAGGGGGTAACTTTACACAATAGTAACCAAGTTTCTCAAGTGTTTCATTTAAATACCTTAAATTTTTTTTATCCCTTTAAAGTCACTCAACTTTCAGTAGGTGTTCCAATCCTATGTAATATTTTTATAAATGTTTCAATTTTTTAAAATTGAATGAGGCAAATGAAACATATATGAATCTTGTTTACTATTTAGCAATTTTTTTTTCAATTCGACTTAAATATAACAATTTTGAAAGTTATTTATTATTCGGTGAATTTTTTTTCTTCACTATTACCTACAATTTTAGATTAATTGGAATATAAATTTCACTTAATGGTAACTATTATTCATATATATTTCATTTGCCTCATTCAATTTTAAAAAAATTTAACATTTATAAAAATATTACATATGATTGGAACACCTACTAAAAGTTGAGTGACTTTAAAGGGACAAAAAAACTTTGAGGTATTTAAATGTAACACTTAAGAAACTTGGTTACTATTTGATGAAGTTTTCCCTTATCAAAAGTATTCATTTATTTAACATAAGTAGAAATTAAATGATAATTTAGTTTTTTGAATGTAGATATGTTACTTCTTCTATAAAAACATTGTTAAGGTTCACACTTTTTGTTCGAGGCCCATGCTTCTTTCTCCGGCCAACCCGCTTACAACCATTTGTACAAGTCGTTTTACAATGTTTTAATGAAATGGACACAAGCGGAAACAATAAGCAGATTCTTACTTAACTATTTTAAGCCACTTATTTTTTTGTTTCACTAATGCATTTTTTTCACGTGTGAAAAAGAGTTGCTTTTTGCTCGTATGCATTAAATTTGGAGGTTCTGAAATGAACCGGGTCGGTTGGATTGTATAACTGGTAATTTGTCCGTGTCAAAAGTCAAATTGGTTTGGGTCGGTTAGGTTGACTAAAACACTTTTGTCCAATTTGCATCAAACTTATGTTGGTTAGGTTAACTAAAACACTTTTGTCCAATTTGCATTGAACTTATGTTTCATCTTTCTTTTGAATTTTAAAGAGTGCTTAGTGCATGCCTATAAGGTCGCTCATAGAGACATTAATATATAATAATCGCAACATATCAGAAAACTCTAATTCTGAAATTGTGGCATGTACGGCCTGTTGTTGAACCAGATATGAGAACCTACTGTTTCTGAGGTTGCTTCTGGAGATTAAGTTTCATTCATTGCAAAAGTTATCAATGTTTATATAGACCATAAACTGTTACTTTTGATATGTACTGGGTTTAACCTTGTGAAATAGTTTAAACATTAACGTATAAAGTGGCAAAAGGGCTCACAATTGAAGAAATATTGGAGAACTAGTCAGATATTAAACCAGTTATCATGAAAGAATGATGTGAAAACAGAGAGGAACTTGAAGATATGTTTGGAAAGGTTAGAGATGCGTGACTGGAAAATGATTTGGCTACATGGATTGGAACAAACATGTGATTTGTATATTTCTATGACCCAAAAGACTTTTGTAAAAGATATTTTGTAAATGATAAAGTTATATTATTTTTAATGAAATGATTTAGAAGGTTTTATGCACTGATATAAACTTTGGATGACTTTCGACCCGTTCGACCCATTTTATATGTTTATGTTTTAGCAAAATTTGACTATTGTATGGCTTGCATATCCCTGGAATTGGAATACCACTCAATTTTAATTTCCTTCACAGGTTTTATCCGGGAGTTCCTGATGCATTTAGGTTTGCCGGTTCACAACTCTATATAGTTTGTCGTTTTCTTATTCAAACCCGTGTAATAAATGGGACTATAACTTAGTTTATAATGTATAGGTAGATGTGCACAATCGAGCTAAAGCCCAAGCCTATGTCTAGGCTTGGCACGAAAAGGCATATAGAATAGGCATTAAAACATGGTCGAGGGGCCATGTTAGGCACTATAAACCGAAAAGACCGGTGTTTTTTTATGCAAAAAATAGGTCGTGAATGATAGATGCATATCGTAGAGGGTCTATAAAAAGGGGGTCCATTGTCATATTTTTGCAATGAGAAATAAATATACGCAAGAATGAATGTAATTCAGAAACAAAAATGCTCAAAAATAACCACAAAATATATCATATCAAGTCACAAACAAATGTGCATTAGATTTCATATAAACCTCCTTATGATATATACATATATCAACTTCACTTTCCTGGGACAAAGTTTGTAGCGTAGGACCAAGCATTGTTGGCAACATGGTCAGCTAGGTGATCAGCTAAGTTCTCCAATGGTCCCTTTCCTGTCACAATGGCTTGAACAAAGAACCCAAACATGGAGAACATGGCTAGACGACCATTCTTTATCTCCTTAACCTTCAGCTCAGCAAACGCCTCTAGGTCGTCAGCAAGCCCCAACGGGTCAAAGCTACCACCAGGGTAAAGTGGATCGACAACCTCACCAAGGGGTCCACCTGCAATTCTGTAACCCTCAACAGCACCCATTAAGATGACTTGTGTAGCCCAAATGGCTAAGATGCTCTGGGCATGAATCAAACTTGGATTGCCTAAGTAGTCAAGCCCATCCTCGCTAAAGATTTGGGCTCCAGCCTTGAACCAGACCGCCTCGCCGAACTTCACACCATTTCTAGCTAAAAGTTCAGGGAAGACACATCCTAGGGCGGTTTTTGGCAAAGGTTTCAGGGTCTGCTGATAGCCCAACAATGTCCCAACCGTAGTCACCAGGGAATTCACCCATAAGGTAGCTTGGGGCCTCACAGGAGAATTGTCCCAAGTACTTGACACGGTCTGGGCCGTACTAAGGGCTTCCGGATGCAACCTGCTTGAGTGCAGTCTTCCTCATGGAAACCCGACCATTTCCAGAAAGCTCAGAACTTGATGGAGCTACCTTCACCGTCTGTCCGGCAAAAGCAGATGAGAGATTCATGGTGGTGGCTGCCATTGTTGAGTTTGAATTGAATGACAAAGAATGTGTTGATTTGTGAAAATTGGTTGAATCTAGGACTAACATTCTGATTAGGTGGATATCTTGTTAAATCTTTACCTCCAATTTGATTGGCTACAAAGATTCTTCTATTGTTTGTGGCCTTTGACGTGATGGCAGTATCTACAAAATCCTTTTGATGATATTTGGTCCAATAAGTGACACGGCAACGGTTGTCACTTCTCTCTACCACAACCATTGTTGGAATTGTATTTATTTTATTAAGACATCATTTCATACATTTTTGTTTTAGTGATAAAGTTAAAACTGAATTGAATCATCGGAAAACTCCATTTACACATTCTTTCAGATTTTGCATTGTCTTATCCTATCCGGTGCATATGGTGAACAGTGACCCAAATAATACTGTGTAATTATAACTTGTTTTTTTACCCGACGTCGCAACGTGAGATAAAGCTACAATCGACCTGACTCGTTTCCGAACTAAATTTACATCGATTGTACCCGTCGAATGAAAACGTATTATATTTGACCGACTCGTTTCTAAGTAAATTTACGTCGAAACGTAGACCAACTCAAAATGTACATAAAAATAAGTACGAAAACATATTATATTTGACCTGACTCATTTCCCAACAAAATTTACGTCAAAAGGTAAACGGACTTGAATTTATACCGACACGTACCTAAAAATAAGAACGTAAGAAAATAGTTTTTTTCAAGTAAAAACGTACATGGATAAACCCGAAACTTTAGAAACTCGAAGGGGTGACAATGACATTTTGTAAACTTTTTATAAACTGAAGGGACTAAAAGTGCAATATTTGAAAGTGAAGGGGTGACATACCTTGCCAATTAAGAGTAATAAAATATGAATATTTTCTTTTGTTGAGTGATAAAATACAATTAAGAAAAGTCGAATGAAAGTACACCAAAGTTTAGAAGCATACAAGCAAAGCATTTGTACATAAGGCAGAAATGAAAGGACGTTACTATTCGCAACTTGCTTTTGTTTAGTATAACTAGTAATTTTACCCGTCGCGTGTTGCGGTGGTGTTGAAACGTAGCCTAACTTGAATTCACGCGATTCACGGCATGAAGTGGATCTTAAACGGTTGAGACGGTTAAAAAAGAAAAATAGTTAGGTACATAATAACATATGAGGTTATGACTACTCGTTTATCTCTGAAAGAAAATGTAAAAAAACAAAGTAAAAAAATGTTTCGGCGTTGACATTAACGTACTTAAGTACAAAAAAGTATCGTAGAAACTTGAGATGAATCTTTTTGAAGATCGAACCATAAATATAAAAAAATGTATTATATCTCTCATATTGTGCTTAACAATTAAAAAAAATCAAAAGAAAAAAAAAAGTTGGCTAAGAACTTGCTCAATAGGAGTCGAACCCAATTAAACATGCAACAAGTTACCACTGCAACAAAATTCACATTTCATTTATTATTTAGAAAACATTATTATTAAATATTAGATGAGTGTGTTGATGACCAATTATTGGTCAACGACACTCTAATTGTTATTAAGTAAATTTGTACTTTACATTTACTTATCCAATTGTGGAATTATAATTTTTCAAGTAGCCTCACAATATAAATATTAACATTTGGTTTAATTACTTTATTTGCGAGAATCCAGGGGTCAAAATCTAACAAACAACATTTAATACCTTTGTTAATAGATTTTTTTAAAGACAAAATTTCTTTTTTTATTATAGGAGTAGAACTTGAACACATGACTTTTTTAATGCTTGGTGTTCCAAGATATTTGGGTAGTTAGTCCTAGTTCCATTGTTTGCAATTACCGTGAATTTTATAAATTGAAATGAATAATGAACACTATGCTTTTTAAAAGAGTTTTAGAATATAAGTTTATGAGGGTGGAGGGGGTCGAGTATGGGTTGTTTTGTTTTTGTTGTTTTCGCGATTGGTATGCTATGTGATCTCTGAATACAAATGAAAAAGAAGGATGAAAAAGCGTTTGTGGATTAGGCCAATTGGATATGTTTTCACATGTTAGTGTTACGCATTGCTACTTTCCCAAATAAGGTTAACACTCTGATCCATCAAACGTTGTTTTATTTGAATTACTAGGTTAGATACCCGTGTATTACACGAGATTGTATATTATAAAAGATAAAATTTATAAATTTGTAAATACGTCATAACTTGTCAGACTATTATGATCGTCTCGAGATATATCAAGTGAAAATGTGTGTGTATATAACAAATTAGTATTTTTCTTTAATTAGTTATATTTTGATTTCGTATTATATATTCTTATTTAATATAATTAGTATTCTTTTTTAATAATATATTTATAATATCATTATTATTTAATTAGATAGAGACGCATTTATTAGGAGAGATAGACGGGAAAACAAATGTGAGGAGGCACGAGGAAGTGACAAGTGTGCATCTTAAATCTTTATTTATTAGTATAGATTTGATTAACAAAATACAATGGATTTATTATATTTTTCTATTTATATTATTTTACTTCATTTTCTATATTGATTTGTTTCAGAATTACAAGATATTCTTTCCGGCATTCTCAATGAGCTGGGTATGTTTAATAAATTTGTATATCATTTATTAGGTTTTATTAGAGGTGGCAATTTGACCTGTTTTAAATAAACTGGGTCAACTCGTGTTGTATCTATCTGATTAGTGGTTAGATGGATTGAACAGAACGGGTCAAAGGTCGTCCTAGATCATTTTGTATGGACGGTCTATATTATTTTAATAAAATGGATTTTTAATCAACTTTAATACAAAAAGGATAAAAATTGTTGATTAAAATAAAACCCTTGAAACCTGATCGTTTAGCCAACTAATCCATTTTATCATGTCTTTAGTTGTGTGCTTAAGGAATCACCACTTATTTGTCTTGCCAATTTGCCTAGCTCGGTATGTTACATGTTTAATTTAACCTTTTTTATATGTGCATCCTGATTTGTGAACTGAAAATTTTAGATTTTAAGATCAACGCTATATACCAAACCTAAACTATGTTAAGCTAATTGCTCAATCCATGTTTAGTTAAAGTTATGGGTCAAATATATAAATAGTCAAAAGGTTAATGTTTTGAGTTAGTTATATAATTTGTTAAGTTAGAAGGGTCCAAATGTAATATATAAAATATAGAAACCGTATATTGGAAAAGATACGACGATTCAATTAGGTTAAATAGGAATGAATCGATTCAATGTTTGTAACAGTGGGTTCGTGAAATACATTTTCGTTTGGTTAATCCTTGTTCAATTATACTTGATTTCTTGAGTATGGATTTGCAAAGATGATCCCTGTGTGTGTTCTACAAACTATGCTCGTTTGACCCATTAGGCCACCCGTCTTTTACCTATTGTTTATTATGACTTCAAGTTGGTTGTGCTTTTGGCCTTTTTATAGGTGAAGTCAGTGGCTGATCTGGACTTAAATGGATATTTTTATAAATCAACTCTTTTACTTAAGACTAAAACATATTTTTTCAGCTTGAAGCTATAAGGCTTTCAAATTTCAAAAAAATTTAAATGAATAAACTGATTGGTAATTTTTTATTATATAATTTTACAATGGAAAGGTATAACATAATGATATTGTTTAATCAACTTATTTAAAAAAAATAGATTATTCTGTAACAGAATACCAGTTTTATTATCACTTTCTAGATTAAATTTTTGATAATTTTTTAAAATAAACTCTTTTATTTAAAAATAAACAGATCATACAGATTGGCCTTATAAGGCTTTTAGATTTTAAAAAAATTTAAAGATAAAAAGTTATTTTTTATTATATAATTTAAGATATTTTGTAATCTATTTGTTAAAAAAAATAGAAAACTTGTTTTATGAAAGAATTCATAAACTGAATTTAAGTGCATTCAAAACTAACAATAATCAAAATCATTTTATTCAAGCCACATGGTTAATTAAGTCATAACCTAGATGCAGTTGCTCTCAACTCTTCAATTTTAAGGTAAACTTGATTAGCTTGATTTTAAAATTTTATGTTATGGTAAAACAACTCTAAATGCGTGCTTTTTTAATAGATGATTAATTATTCATGCTTTAGCAATGAGTGCTGAATGGGCAAGAATTGTTAGCGGGTCACCTCAATAGCGACCCTTCTGCAAAATGTAAAACGATTTTTAACTATTGTTTTAATTTTTGAAGGTCAATGGACATGTAATTGATATTGACAATACACGAACACTTTGGAAGGTAATTTTGGTTCTTGTTTGGTACACACAAGAAAATGATTTTTTTTTTTACCAAAAAATGACTTGAGTGTTGCGATAAGTATAAGGAATTTCAACTTCTAAGGCATGTATGTGTTGAAGGGGTATTCTGTAATTCCAAGATAGTGTAGGGGTTAGTTTTGTAATTTTTATTTTCTTTTTGTTCGGATATAAGTAAGGTTGTTATGCCTTGATTAGGTTGTTAATCATTCTTTCATTTTCAGTTTGTAATTTCTCCTGAATGCAATAAGAGTTTCGTTTGAGTTGCTCTTCCTATTTTCGTTTTCTTGATACCTGATTCACATTTGGTATTAGAGCTTCAGGTTAAGCTCGCTCTAATCCGAAGGAGAGTATCTGGAGAATCGATTCGAAATCAAGTATCAACGACGAACAAGAACAATGGTAGGAGAAGCAGCCGTGATACCCGCAAAATTTCAGAACCTAAAACATAGTTGTTGGGCTAAACCCAACGAGACCCAATAAGGATTCAAGCCCATTAGAGGCCCAATTGCATAATCTTACCATCAAAATAGTCACTTGGTTTCGTCTAATGACTCGTTACGTGATTATGAGAATTTTCTAAAGGATGTAAGAACGTACGCGGTTCAGAAATTCTAAACATTAAACGCGTTAAACATCAACTTTTACTGGGCATTCAACAGAATGATTAAGTGAATTAATTAATTATTAATATTAAGTATTAATATTCTTTTGGAAAGACTTTTCGGATAAATACATGTGTAGTACGCGTATACGAACGTTAAATCACGTTAGATTCCCGTAAAACTAACGATAGCGGTACGATTATTACCGATACGACAAATATTATAAATATTTATTTATATTAAAAATGTTATTAATAACTGGAGAGCGAAACAATAAATCCGACGAACGGACTCACACATGCCTTGTCAGCTCGTATCGACTCGAATATCCTCCGGTAATATGCTAAAAAATGATTTGAATATTTATTTTAGTATTAATATTTATATTAAGAACGAAAAATATTAATCGGGAACTAAAGACATGACAATATTTTGGGTTGACATGCGTTACTGGTAGGTAGCCACCTAAAATCCTGGATATATATATATATAGGGGCCGATTATCGTACAAAGTGTTTTAACGTACGAAGTCACCAGCATGCGACACGTATTAAGTGGGCGAGAGGTAAATGCGTCCGCGTTATAATCACGTGTGATTTATAATAACATATGACCATAATAACGTAATCACGCATGGTATAATCATGACCATAATCACGTAATCATGTAATCACGCATGTTATAATTATGACCATAATCACGTAATCACGCATGTTATACACATGACCATAATCACGTAATCACGCATGGCATACACACAGCACATCGACCTTTTAAAAAAAGTCGTTTTTTTTAATAAAAGTATAGCAAAAGTATACTTAAATTAAAGAGAATAAAATGCTCGATTTTATGGTGTAATTTTTTTAAAAAAATAATGTCGTATAAAAAAGTTATGCTTGTTTTAAAAAAATGGGGGAACTTGCAAAAAGTTAACAAAGGTAGGCTATTCCAATTTTACCTTTTTAGGAATCTTTTCACGCTTAAAACAAACACATTTGATTTTAACCATTGATTTTCTAGATCAACGCTTCAAAATACTTCTTACGCTTCTCAGGTTAAAAACACTTTGTATATAAACCATTCCCTATATATATATATATATATATATATATATATATATATATATATATATATATATATATATATATATATATATATATATATATATATATATAACCTTCTTGTCTTTTTTTTTCTTCATTTGCACATCACACACACACACACACACACTTGTGTGTGAAGAGAGAGAGATACCGTGAGAGGGAAAGGGAGGAGGCCGGCCACTCTTCCGGCGGACGAAGACGACAACAAAGCGGTGAGCACGGCGAAGGCGGAGTCCGACCGAGCAGTCACTAGTTAGGTTTGGTTACGGTCTTATGTATGAACATATTATTTGTAAGCCTAGCTAGCCTATGAATGGATCAACAATACTTGTTTTGTTTATCATATACACTTAGAGTTATTTGTTTACAAGGAATTCATCATCATGTTTTCGGGGAAAACTACTTATTTTATGACGGTAATGTCATGTACCTGTTTTCGGGGTAAACTATTTGTTTTATGACGGTAAGGTCATGTACATGTTTTCGGGGAAAACGCCTTGTTTTTATGACTACGAGGTCATCATCATGTTTACAGGAAAACTGCTTTGCATTGAAATAACTAAATGTGTGAACTCAGCAACCTTTGTGTTGACACTTTCAAGTATGTTTCTTAGGTAACCCTTAGCCATGGCGCGGTTGGAATATGCTAGCTATGTTGGATCAATTCCTAATAGCTGGAAGGGCATAGATTATCAAGTCTCAAGTCTATCGTTGATCTAGAAGAACTTAGATCATTGTATTACTTAGTCTTAGTAATTGTATATGTACTCAAGTCTTAGAAATCACTATTACAGCTTCCGCTATTGTGTAATGAACCAATCATTGCAACCAGATTGGTATCAGAGCCAATGGTTTTAGCGAATTAGGTTTCCTTAGTGATACCTCTGTTAAACAAATTGTTTAGTTTGGTGCAGAAAATCAACACTCACTTTTGACTGCTAGAAATTAGTAGCAACATTTTTGGAGTTTAAAAACAATAAAACTTGTATCCGGTATCAATTTTTACAAATACTAGGTTTGCTGCTGGTGTGCTTCCTGCTCGCGAGGAAAGAAAGAAGAGCGACAAGGTTAAGTTCAGATTTGACTGTTTGGTTCCTAATGAAATTCCAAAACAAAGAGTACATATTGAACCTTAATAAAATAAAGAACCACACAATATAAATGAAATGAAATAAGAATGTACAATTGTACATACCTCAACTCAAAAAGCCACTCATTATACAAACTTTTGTAACTATTTATCAATGAAGCAATTTCTTTTTCATGCTTTGGCTCAATATTAGACAACTCGGCTCGAAGATCTTGCATGTAAGTCCTCTTTACAAGCTGCAATGGTTGCTCTTACTCTTAATAAAAGGTTTAACTTTGCATTATACATATTCAGAGAGTTTATCATGCAAATCACTTCACCAGAGGGCCAAGGGTTTCTTATGTATCCAAGATTTATCCAAATGATTTTGAATCATCTGATTCCTAATCTCCCTCAGCATACACAACATCTTACCTTGACTCCGATGACCAAGGTTAAGTGTCACACCCCGACCGATGGCGGAATCATCGAGGCGGACAATGTGATGATTGTTCAAAAGCACATGATAACTAAAGGTTGCATAATTCATTAATTAAATTTAAAGACAAAAAGTTCCAAATACAATACATTTCAAATAACCTAGTCTAGTTCAAAACATTAATTTATTTAACTAGGTCCATAGTTCCTAAGTGGAGAGATCTTCGGCAAGCAGTCACATATCCAAACCTGAAACATTATTTAAATCAAGTGTCAACTAAAAAGTTGGTGAGTACATAGGTTTAGTAAATCCGGTAAATAGTAGTGTAAATCGTTTTGCAACTCATTGTTTATCTTGTTAAACATAGTATATGATGTATCATTTATTTAATCACAATTCAAACCGAGTTTGACGCGCTTGAACAGAGCACAACAGCTAAGTCCGGTATGTTTGAATATAGTTACCCACTATATCCGATATGATTGAATATAACACGCGGTTATATCCGAGTATGCAGTAATAAACACCCTAACCGGGTGGGCTGGTCAGACACAATAGATCTATCAATATTACAGTTGGTTGTCTTGTGTTTAAATGTATATACATCCAAAGAATAAGCCTATAGTCTCATGTGTAACACGTATAAACGATGTGAGTAGCATGTATAATGTTTCACCCCAAAACGTATGAAAATGTAAAATAGGGGCTATGTAACTCACCTGGCTAGCGGATATGATAATCCACGAGAGTAGGCGATACGGATGTTTGAAACCTAAGCACGATGGAACCCTATGTAGATAAATGGGTATTATTATATGCTTGTAGGTGTGTATCCGTATTTAATTGTGTATAGGTTTCTTAAAATTATTTGTGTAAAGTGTAGGTTTAGATTTACTTGAAATCACTGATTTTGATCGAAACTGTTTCAGGTATCGAAACTATGTTCAAGTATCGAAACTATGTTCAATTATCGAAACTATGTTCAATTATCGAAACTATGTTCAATCGAAACTAGCTGTCGAAACTTTCTTCTATCGAAACTACTTAGTTTCGATAAGTAGTTATTATGTATTATGTATTTATATAATAATAACAAATGAAAGAAAAGTCTTTATTTGACTAATTATATTGATATTTTATATATTAAAATTTATTTTAACAAGTTTATTAAAAATAATGCAAGGTTCATAAAAATGAGGCATTATATATATTAAATGTATTTTAAAAAGTTTATAAAAATGTTACAAGATTTATAAAAATTATGGGACATTTTATAAAAAAATGTGTTTAAATAAGTTTATAAAAATATTATAAGATTTATAAAAATTATGGGACATTTTATATAAAAATGTGTTTAAATAAGTTTATAAAAATATTATAAGATTTATAAAATATATGGGATATTTTATATACATAAACATGTATTACAAGATTTATAAAAATTGGAATAGTTTATAGATAAAAAGATCGTTTAATTGATTTCAAAATAAACGAACGATCAAACTGACTCGTTTTAGTCTTTAGTGTATAAAAATAATATTAAAATAAGTTAAGATAATTAAATAAAGTAAAAAAAAGAAAACAGAAGCAAAATGGGGTTGGGCCGGAGGCCGGAAGGTTCGAACCCGCGACCTCAGCCTCGGACACACACACGCATAACCAGCCGGGCTACTGCCCATCGCTGGTTATGTGTGTAACGGATAAATTAAGTACACAAGGGCAATTCAGGTCGCTGGACCTCGGTGACCGGCAAACCGTGTCCGAGGACATTGGGTTTGCCCGGTAACTCTCGTGCGATTGCTGTGATTTCGACTGGGATTGTTTACCTGATGATAACAGAAGCTAATGGAACCGAAATGAGGTTCGAACTTGGTCGCGAAGGGCCTGGACGGCAGGGCTTTGGAACTCGAAAAAGTCACAAGCGGGGATCGATTTCTGAGTGGAATTAGCTCTTGTAACCCTGGTCACAGCTTCACTCAGGGTCGACGAAGGTGATGGAGTCCTCAATTTGGAGTGAGAGTGTGTGGAAGGAGGGTAGCCAGTTCGCGCAGGGCCGACCATGGCCATTTATAGCCGGGCTTGATTCTTATGTTCAAACGTGCAATTGGGCACGTCCCGACATTAGTCTGGACGAGACGAAACTAATTAGACATTCAACAGGCGTGGAGGTGGCTTGTCGGGCACGAATTTGAACGTGTATATCTCGGCCACCAACAGGATCAGACGATCCTTATGTTGGGGAGACCAATTGGTCGAGGGGTATTATTCGCGTGGGGGAGACGAAGCCAGAGAAGCCTTTGTCGGCTGTTGAGGTGCAGGGAACAGTCCTGTCGGGCGTTCGCCGGAGAAAGCCTTGGACCGCCGGACCATGGTTGGGGGTGACCGGATAAACGAATCGGGTATTGGCAGTTTTAGTCTCTGAAGTTTGGTTTGACTTAAATTTAGTCCCTGGAATAACTTCGGATTAAACCTTTTAGTTTGCTTTATCCAGGAATGGTCCCTCAATAGGTTTCAGTTTTAAAACCTTCTAGTTTGATGAATTACCAAACAACCCTTGAACTTTTATTTAACTAAATTAATTTAATTTCTTTTAAATAAAATTAATTTAAAAATGTTTTTATAAACTTATTTTATTTATTTTTTTATTATTATAAATAATTTTTATAAAAGTTATTTATCTTATTTAAATAGATTCTTTTATTAAATATGCAACTTTTAAAATTTAGATTTTATATAAAATTTTAGAGTAAACTGCCATTTTCGTCCCTGTGGTTTGGTCAAAATTGCCACTTTCATCCAATAGTTTGTTTTTTTGTATCTGGGTCCTCGTGGTTTTAAAATATTGCCATTTTCATCCTTGTGGTTTTAAAATATTGCCACTTTCATCCAGTCAGCTAACACCGTCCGTTTTTCTCAGTTAAATGAGGGGTATTTCAGTCCTTTTACTTATTTGTTTTATTTTTTCATCTTTTTTACTCTCACTTTTTAATCATCCCCAATTTAACCTCTAATTTAATCATCCACCTGCTGGCCTTCTTCCTCTTTTTCTGACCAGTTTCTGACGAGCACCACTGGAACACCTCCGTCGCTTGTTTCTATGATTAAAAAGTGAGAGTAAAAAAGATGAAGAAATAAAACAAATATGTAAAAGGACTGAAATACCCCTCATTTAATTGAGAAAAACGGACGGTGTTAGCTGACTGGATGAAAGTGGCAATATTTTAAAACCACGAGGATGAAAATGGCAATATTTTAAAACCACGAGGACCCAGATACAAAAAAACAAACTATTGGATGAAAGTGGCAATTTTGACCAAACCACAGGGACGAAAATGACAGTATAAGTTTTTAAAACTTATAAAATTTTAATTAATTTATATCCGTGAAATAAAATACCTAATCGTATAAAACTAAATAAAACTCTTACACTTTATTAAAATAGGAGATGACTACACGATAAATATAACACAAGTGCGTGAATGAAAATCCGAAACGTCACAGTCTCCCCATGTTAGAGGAATTTCGCCCCGAAATTCAACTAGTGGAGGCTATGAAAAGAGATGCGGATACTTGGTCTTTATTTGGTCTTCACGTTCCCAAGTGAACTCGGGTCCACGTTTAGACTCCCAACGGACCTTGACAATGGGGATGCGGCTACGCTTGAGTTTCTTGACTTCTCGGTCCATGATTTCCACGGGTTTCTCAACAAAGTGCATTTTCTCGTCAATACGCACTTCATCAAGGGGGATGTGGAGATTCTCATCGGCTAGACACTTTTTCAAATTAGACACATGAAAAGTCGGATGGACGTTGCTGAGTTCTGAAGGGAGATCGAGTTTGTAGGCCACTTTTCCTACCCTTTCGAGTATCTTGAATGGACCCACATATCGAGGTGCAAGTTTTCCTTTCTTTCCAAATCGGACTACGCCTTTCCAAGGTGATACCTTTAGAAGGACCATATCTCCAACTTGAAATTCCAAGGGTTTCCGTCGCTTGTCGGCATAGCTCTTTTGCCGACTTCTTGCTACCCGAATGTTGTCATGGATAATAGAGACTTTATCGGTGGTTTCTTGGATAAGTTCGGGACCGGTGATTTGTGCTTCGCCAATTTCATTCCAACAAATTGGTGAACGACATTTTAGTCCATAAAGAGCTTCGAACGGTGCCATGTTAATACTTGTGTGATAGCTGTTGTTGTAGGAGAATTCAATTAGTGGTAGGTGAGAATCCCAATTGCCACCAAAGTCAATGACACAAGCTCTAAGCATATCCTCAAGAGTTTGGATTGTTCGTTCGGTTTGTCCATCAGTTTGAGGATGGTAAGCCGTACTTAAATCTAAACGAGTACCAAGTGCTGATTGTAATGATTGCCAAAATCGGGAAGTAAAACGCGAATCACGATCGGAGATGATGTTCAAAGGGATTCCGTGACAACTTACGATCTCATCAATGTAAATCCGAGCCAATTTCTCGACTCGATTGTCCTCACGAATGGGCAAGAAGTGAGCAGACTTTGTAAGTCGGTCGATAATAACCCAGATACTATCATGCCTACTAGTAGTGCGTGGAAGTTTGGTGATAAAATCCATAGCAAGGTTCTCCCATTTCCACACGGGAATTTCAGGTTGTTTGAGGAGTCCGGAAGGCTTTTGGTGTTCAGCCTTCACTTTAGAACAAGTTAGGCATTTTGCCACAAAGAGGGCAATATCCTTTTTCATGCCGGGCCACCAATATTGCTGACGAAGACCCACGTACATCTTATCAGCTCCAGGATGTACCGAATATCGAGTCTTATGGGATTCATTCATCAAAAACATACGAAGATCGTCGCGATCGGGAACCCAGATACGATCCAAGTAATACAATAGGCCGTTGGCTTTGGTTTCTAGCAAGAGTTCTACACCACACGCCATTTCTTGATTTGACTTGCAAGCTCTTGCATCTCAGAAGGTGCAAGACGATAGGGGGCTTTTGCCACGGGAGTTGCCCCGGACACAAGGTCGATACGAAACTCCACTTGTCTAGTGGGAGGAAGACCAGGTAAATCCTCGGGGAATACCTCGGGAAAATATCGGATGAATGGAATGTCTTGCAATTTCTTACCCTTGTCTTTCGTGTCCACTATGTGGGCCAAGAATGCAACGTACTTTTTCCGCAAGTACTTTTGTGCCAATGTGCAAGACATGATTTGAAGACCACGACACGGTTTTTCACCGAAAATAACTAACGTGTCGCCCGAAGAGAGTGGTATACGAATGCTCTTTTCGTAACAAATAACCTCGGCATGGTGTTTGGATAACCAGTCCATGCCAATTATAATGTCGAAACTTCCCAATTGCATTGGAAGGAGATCAACGGAGAATTCATGACTATTAAGCTCGAGATTGCAGTTGCGGATAACAGAATTTATAGTAATAGATTTCCCGTTTGCTATCTCCACGGAATAAGAATTGTCAAGTTTCGTTCTTTGTTTAGCAAGTCGAGATTCAAAAGTAAGGGACACGAAACTCCTATCGACACCGGTATCAAATAAAATGGATGCATAATGATTGTTTACGAGAAACGTACCGTTTATTACGTCGTTGTTTGCTTGTGCCTTATTAGCGTTTATATTAAACGCTCGTCCTTGGGGACCACCTTGGTGATGAAGTTTTGGGCATCGGTCACGGAAATGGTTTGGGTCTCCACACTCGTAACATGCCCGACCATTGAGAAGTGCCGGATAGTTTGGACGGTTGGCTGGAGCAGCTTGGTGGACGGGAGGACGGGTACGGCAGGTAGTGACCACGTTTCCATATCGCCCGCAGCTTGAGCACAATCGGCATGGTAGATTGGCAGGGTGATGGTACTTGCAGGTCTGGCATTGGGGATTCGGGCCCTGATAAGTCTTCGGGTTTTGACCCAAAGGGGCCACTTGAAGAGCAGGTACAGCGGGAGTTACGGCTGCGAAGTTTCGACCTTTTCGTTTCTTGTTGCGGTTAGAAGGCTCGGGTTTCACATCTTTGACGGCCGCAAAAGTAGACACGACCTTCTTGGAACCCTTTCTTGATAAGGTTCCGGCTTTGACATGGTTGTCGGATAGTGTAGCAGATAGACGGATAGCAGCTTCAAGAGTAGGAGGATTGCTTCTTAGCACAGCATCTTGAATTTGCATAGGCAGGCCGCCTATGTATTTTTCAATTCCCCGAGCGAGGGGAGTGATCATGTGAGGCACCAATAGACTTAGTTCTTGGAACCGGGTGGTGTAAGCCAGATTATCCCCGCTGTCTTGGGCAAGATCCCAAAACTCAGCCTCGAGCTTCCTCATTTCATTCCGAGGACAGAATTCATCAGTCATGGCCTTTTTCAGATCATCCCATGATAAGGATGTAGCAACCTCAGCACCACGAGTGCGTTTCTCACCGTTCCACCAGGTGAGGGCTCTCTTTTGGAGTACACTTGTGGCATAACGAACCCGAAGATTATCGGGACAGTCACTGTTTAGGAACGTGCTTTCCATGCTTTCAAACCATTGCAGTAGGCCGGTAGCACCTTCAGTCCCGAAGAATTTTGTAGGATTGCACGAGTTAAAGTGCTTAAACGTGCAGTGAGGCGGGTTGGTACCACCGTTCCCTTGGATGTTGTGAGACCCATCACTGTTGTTATTGGCTTGGGTCATTTGTCCTACTAGCTGGGCAAGGAGAGTAGCAAGATCCGAGTTGGAAGTGCTAGAGTTTGCACGTCGAGGAGGCATTCTAACACCATAAGAAAAGACAATGATATTTTAGATAAGACGGATAAATATGAATTATAACGGGAAATAATGTAACCAGAAAAGCGGGTTTCATCATGATGCGTTCCGGTGCATGTGTAT
This sequence comes from Smallanthus sonchifolius, assembly GCA_023525975.1. Classification (NCBI taxonomy): domain Eukaryota; kingdom Viridiplantae; phylum Streptophyta; class Magnoliopsida; order Asterales; family Asteraceae; genus Smallanthus; species Smallanthus sonchifolius. Next base: position 37,195,745 of record CM042045.1, read on the forward strand.
TTATTCAAAGTTGATGGGGAAAACTAAGCCATCTATTTCGGATAGAATATGATGTTATAGATCATTATTCGCGAAATAGGAATTGTCGGGACTTGCATGCACTACAAATCGTTATTGCGTGTGCACCCGTAATAATGATTTGCTTTACATGTTCGTCTAGTTCTTCCTATCTTGCTATAATGTCCCCAAATTTTGAGTTTAAGTTCAGATCGTATCCTTGCGAATACATTGACGTATCAACGTTAAATAATCCCTCAAAACTTTCAAGGAGACATGCTTTAGCCTATAGGTAAACACTCACTTCAGGAATTCCCAGGAAAGCATACGGGTCCGTTTTTGTTGGATTTATACGAAATGCTTTCCTAGACAGAAAACCCAATGCACAGGTGTCACCCTTCCAGATTGCACGTGTCCTATACTGGTTTCAAGAAATTAAGTTGTTGACGAGATTTTCAAGATTTTAATAGACTTGAGAGTCCATGCGTATAAAATGTGTAGGAATGTTGCAATTAATATGGATTAGGAAAGAGTATGGATAAGGATGAGTAGTGTATTTGTTTGCATAAGTTTGTTTGTCAAATATGTATGTAAGTATGTATCATGTATCAAAGTCTTGTATGTATGTGTATAAGTCTCATGTACCAAACTCGGGAAAATTCAAATAATACCTAACTACAAATAATTCACATAGCAACTAATCATTTAGCACATAACACATAAAAGGGAGTCCTAGGGTTATAGTCTAGGTCATCGTGTCTAATAACCTAATTCCCTATAACCATGGCTCTGATACCAATCTGTCACACCCCGACCGATGGCGGAATCATCGAGGCGGACAATGTGATGATTGTTCAAAAGCACATGATAACTAAAGGTTGCATAATTCATTAATTAAATTTAAAGACAAAAAGTTCCAAATACAATACATTTCAAATAACCTAGTCTAGTTCAAAACATTAATTTATTTAACTAGGTCCATAGTTCCTAAGTGGAGAGATCTTCGGCAAGCAGTCACATATCCAAACCTGAAACATTATTTAAATCAAGTGTCAACTAAAAAGTTGGTGAGTACATAGGTTTAGTAAATCCGGTAAATAGTAGTGTAAATCGTTTTGCAACTCATTGTTTATCTTGTTAAACATAGTATATGATGTATCATTTATTTAATCACAATTCAAACCGAGTTTGACGCGCTTGAACAGAGCACAACAGCTAAGTCCGGTATGTTTGAATATAGTTACCCACTATATCCGATATGATTGAATATAACACGCGGTTATATCCGAGTATGCAGTAATAAACACCCTAACCGGGTGGGCTGGTCAGACACAATAGATCTATCAATATTACAGTTGGTTGTCTTGTGTTTAAATGTATATACATCCAAAGAATAAGCCTATAGTCTCATGTGTAACACGTATAAACGATGTGAGTAGCATGTATAATGTTTCACCCCAAAACGTATGAAAATGTAAAATAGGGGCTATGTAACTCACCTGGCTAGCGGATATGATAATCCACGAGAGTAGGCGATACGGATGTTTGAAACCTAAGCACGATGGAACCCTATGTAGATAAATGGGTATTATTATATGCTTATAGGTGTGTATCCGTATTTAATTGTGTATAGGTTTCTTAAAATTATTTGTGTAAAGTGTAGGTTTAGATTTACTTGAAATCACTGATTTTGATCGAAACTGTTTCAGGTATCGAAACTATGTTCAAGTATCGAAACTATGTTCAATTATCGAAACTATGTTCAATTATCGAAACTATGTTCAATCGAAACTACTAGTTTCGATTGATCACAGAGTTGTCGAAACTTTCTTCTATCGAAACTACTTAGTTTCGATAAGTAGTTATTATGTATTATGTATTTATATAATAATAACAAATGAAAGAAAAATCTTTATTTGACTAATTATATTGATATTTTATATATTAAAATTTATTTTAACAAGTTTATTAAAAATAATGCAAGGTTCATAAAAATGAGGCATTATATATATTAAATGTATTTTAATAAGTTTATAAAAATGTTACAAGATTTATAAAAATTATGGGACATTTTATATAAAAATGTGTTTAAATAAGTTTATAAAAATATTATAAGATTTATAAAAATTATGGGACATTTTATCTAAAAATGTGATTAAATAAGTTTATAAAAATATTATAAGATTTATAAAATATATGGGATATTTTATATACATAAACATGTATTACAAGATTTATAAAAATTGGAATAGTTTATAGATAAAAAGATCGTTTAATTGATTTCAAAATAAACGAACGATCAAACCGACTCGTTTTAGTCTTTAGTGTATAAAAATAATATTAAAATAAGTTAAGATTATTAAATAAAGTAAAAAAAAAGAAAACAGAAGCAAAATGTGGTTGGGCCGGAGGCCGGAAGGTTCGAACCCGCGACCTCAGCCTCGGACACACACACGCATAACCAGCCGGGCTACTGCCCATCGCTGGTTATGTGTGTAACGGATAAATTAAGTACACAAGGGCAATTCAGGTCGCTGGACCTCGGTGACCGGCAAACCGTGTCCGAGGACATTGGGTTTGCCCGGTAACTCTCGTGCGATTGCTATGATTTTGACTGGGATTGTTTACCTGATGATAACAGAAGCTAATGGAACCGAAATGAGGTTCGAACTTGGTCGCGAAGGGCCTGGACGGCAGGGCTTTGGAACTCGAAAAAGTCACAAGCGGGGATCGATTTCCGAGTGGAATTAGCTCTTGTAACCCTGGTCACAGCTTAACTCAGGGTCGACGAAGGTGATGGAGTCCTCAATTTGGAGTGAGAGTGTGTGGAAGGAGGGTAGCCAGTTCGCGCAGGGCCGACCATGGCCATTTATAGCCGGGCTTGATTCTTATGTTCAAACGTGCAATTGGGCACGTCCCGACATTAGTCTGGACGAGATGAAACTAATTAGACATTCAACATGCGTGGAGGTGGCTTGTCGGGCACGAATTTGAACGTGTATATCTCGGCCACCAACAGGATCAGACGATCCTTATGTTGGGGAGACCAATTGGTCGAGGGGTATTGTTCGCGTGGGGGAGACGAAGCCAGAGAAGCCTTTGTCGGCTGTTGAGGTGCAGGGAACAGTCCTGTCGGGTGTTCGCCGGAGAAAGCCTTGGACTGCCGGACCATGGTTGGGGGTGACCGGATAAACGAATCGGGTATTGGCAGTTTTAGTCCCTGAAGTTTGGTTTGACTAGTCCCTGGAATAACTTCGGATTAAACCTTTTAGTTTGCTTTGTCCAGGAATGGTCCCTCAATAGGTTTCAGTTTTAAAACCTTCTAGTTTGATGAATTACCAAACAACCCTTGAACTTTTATTTAACTAAATTAATTTAATTTCTTTTAAATAAAATTAATTTAAAAATGTTTTTATAAACTTATTTTATTTATTTTTTTAGTATTATAAATAATTTTTATAAAAGTTATTTATCTTATTTAAATAGATTCTTTTATTAAATATGCAACTTTTAAAATTTAGATTTTATATAAAATTTTATATAAGTTTTTAAAACTTATAAAATTTTAATTAATTTATATCCGTGAAATAAAATACCTAATCGTATAAAACTAAATAAAACTCTTACACTTTATTAAAATAGGAGATGACTACACGATAAATATAACACAAGTGCGTGAATGAAAATCCGAAACGTCACATTAAGCAACAAAATGTGGCTTTGAATCATGTTCCTTCTCCCTTATTTAGGCATATCATTAATCTTGATTATGTGGAATGACAATTGGTTTCATCCTGAAGAGTTGGCTCAGGAACAAGAATAAGAACAACCATAACAACAAAGACAAGTTCAAGATGTTCAACCTCAGCCACAAGTACAACAACCACAAGTTCAACAACCACAAGTACAAGATCCTGTTCAACAGGAAAATGTTCAAGTGAATGAACAACTGATGTTGAAGCTGATGTTGAAATGCATGAAGATCAAGACTTAGGTTTTAATATGGAATATTTTCAAGATGATGTTTTACAATCACCTATTCATGAAGCAGAAGGGAATGTGGTTGATACAAGTACGAGTTCTTCTGATGTACCTGGTGCTGATAGAACTGATTCTGATTCATCAAGGGATTTTAGTTCAGGACATTATGAAAGATTGGCTAAATTTCCATTGGCTAAGGGTGGGAAAAGAAAGAAATCCCAAGCCAAGAAACCAAGACGTAAGTCTGCCCGGGGTCCTCCTCCTGGTGTACCTCTTGGAAAGAGAACATTACTAGATGAATCTTCTGATTCTGATGAGGAGTTGGCTCCTGCTCCTAAGTCACAGAAGCTTATGGTTGCTTCTATGGCTGCTGCTGCTAGTTCTTCAGGTGTTGAAGATGCTGACTTTGTGGCTTCATTGGTTATTACACCACAACCATCTCAACATAATTCACCTGCTACTACTCCTGCTCCTAAAGTTGCTTCTACTTCTAAGGTTGGTCCTTTCATTACTTCTTATGCTGAAAGAATTTCTTATTTGGTATCACAAGTGATTGGTTTACAAGGTCAAGTAGATGTCTTGGTGGCCCTGCTCAGGGGGAGATAAGGGTTATGAAAGATGCATGTCATGATGATGTAATTGAGAGAAAAGATGATGATGGCAATGATCCCAGTGGAAATATGGAAGGTGATCGGAAATACGCTGATGTGAATCCTATATCTTGGGGTCAGGGGGAGTCAACATCTGAGAAACATAGTATTGAAGGTTGAAAGGAAGGAAATGAGGCTAATGAAGAGATTCTACTTCTAGAATTCTTTAACAATGATTCAAATCTTGAAGAAGAAGCTGAAAAGCTTGAGTGTTTGGATGATATTGATGAGTTATTTGATGATCTAGAAGATGAATTATTGGAACCTGAAGTTGAGGAAGGTGAGATTATAGAGATAGAGACTGAGAAAGATACCGCTGGTGTTACTTATGAAGGTTGTGACGGTCTTAATGTGCCCTATAACTTCATCCAAGATGATGTTATTCCTGAATTCTCTAACGAAGGAATGACAGATTCTTTGGACTCTGTTGAAGACATGTCAAAGCAAGAAGTTGAAACTGATACTGCTCACTCTAAAGATGATACTGAAGTTGAAACTATTCAATCCATGCCTTCCATGTCAACTGAAGAACTAGTGATGTATAGGGATACTGGAATGACGAAGGAGAAATGGAGAGAGTTGATGAATAGTTTGAAGGAAGTCTTACCTGTTTCTCCAGTACTACCTGCTCAGAACGAAAGATATGTGAATAAAGAGAGGTGTATTGGAAGAATAATCAGCTTGTTTTATGATGAAGAAATAAAGTTATTTGCTTTGAAAAGATCAGACGATGTTCAATATTTGAAACCAAGGATCAAGTATTTCAACATCTTACCTAGGTGGGAAATTAATGGTCTAGCTACAATGCCGCTGATAAACAGATCAAAGTTTGGTCTAGCTGATCTAATAGACAAACTTATTAGAGAAGAAGGAAGATCTGGTAAATATTAGAAGCTGAAGCCTCAGAAAGGAAAAAGGGTGAAGATAGTGGATCCCAGTACTGGTGTAATTACTTGGAAATACATGTTTAAACCAGTTAAAGCTATTCAAAAGATTCCGTTAAGGAAAATACCACAGGATTTTCTAGGAAACATGAAGTGGTGGTATGTTGATGTGAATACTGGGGAAGCAAGAATTGAGGATAAAGACAATAAGGTCATAGTATGTTTCTATGATGCTATGAATCTTATCAACTTTTCAAAGAAAGACGAGCGTACCTTGAAGAAGAAAGAGATCATGTTTACAAGAGAGTGGAGAGAGCAGGGACTACAGTATAAGAGAATTTTGGAGATATGTTACAAGTATGGAGTATGTGCAGGAAGCAAGTTACAAGAGAATTGGAAGAGCTCATCATGAAGACTAAAGACAGAAGATCAAGCTATTGTCAAGGGGGAGTCTGTTAGGACATAGAAGTGTTACAAAAGCTTGAAATAGTTTAGATCTTTATGTCTTTATGTTTTGCAATGTTTCTAATTTTGTCTAAGTGTTTAGTTAAGTTCTGCTAGAGGCGAACTGAACAAGTTCGCCTAGTTCAAGGTGAGGCGAACTTACTAAATAGCAGAATGGTGATCTATAAATAGGACTTTACATGTTCTATTTTGTATGCGTTTTGTGATTAGCTTTCAAGGTTCTGTAAACTGTGTGTTTTGATGAAATAGAAGAGAAGATTATTTACATTGTGTGATTATCATTATTTCTATTGTCTTGTACACATTGTCATTGACACGGTTGGATTCCGCACTCTGTGTTGTTGATACGTCACATCTCGAGTTTGATCTATAGAGGAGTCATGTGGACCTACACTATTATTAATCAGCACAAATATAATCATGCATTAAAGTGCAATAACCGGTATTTCTATCTGACTAAACCCAAATACCAAATCTCAAGCCCCGAGGAATTAACTACATCTATTTTATACAACATATCAATCTATGTATGGGTCTCACACTTAAAAGCTACAGTGCCACCTAATACCGTCTCACGATCATGTTTAGGCCCGGGTTAGATCATGTAGATCTTCCCACCACGATAAACTCGAATTTACATGTTTTTTAGAAATAAAGATGGATAACGGGTCGGATGGATGAAACATGAGCATTATTGAAACATGAATGAACCTCTCCTAGGCGTGAGTCCATCAAGTCACCATCCCGATGGGTAGCACATAGTATGCGATATAAAACATTAAAGCACACAAGATTTCAATCTAAGGGTGTATCCACCAAGTCGCCATTCCAGTGGGAAACATATAAATCAAAACATATTCTTTCAACTGTTTAATTATGCTCATGGTGAAATGGATTTATGGATGCGGGCGCACCGAAACTCAGATTTATTTTCATAAAAAGAGAGTGGTATGCCAAGATATTTCATAAAAAACCTCTAAATTCCAGTTTAACGTGGTACCTATCACCCTTTGTTGACAGTTTCAATTTTACCGTTTCCCTAAGATGAGAACCCACGAGATTTCTTGATTAAATTAAGTTATTAATCCTAAATAACACTCTAATGATGCTTAAGTTTTCAATACTGACTGGGCCTACCGACTCATCACAACTTAGACATGCTTTCTATTGTTTATTTTATTTTAATTTAAAACACATTTTATGCCCAGTTTTACCTATCATTTTCCATGTGCTTACAAGACTTCTAATTCAAAGGACATTTTATTATTATTATTTTATTTTTATTTTTATTTATTTATTTATTTTTTAAAACGTTTCTACAATTTACAACAACAGGCTCAAAGTACAAAACGTAGACTAGTGTCTCCCATCCCCACACTTAAAACTCACATTGTCCTCAATGTGGACCGAGAAATGACGATGATATAAAAGAGATTTACAAAAAACTAAAGAAGAAAAATAAAATAAAAGAGAAATAAAATAAAATAAAATAAAAGAAAAGTAAAATATACAAAAATCGGAACAAACTTCCCTAGTATAATGGCTGTGATATTCCTCGTAAATCGTGTTCCATAGCCCTCCATTCGAACGCGCTCAACTCATCAAGATTCCAATAATTCCTCACGAACGAAAGCGGCTGATTTCTAAACAAACTAGTAACCACATCAAACAACCACAATAATATATATATATATATATATATATATATATATATATATATGTATGTATATATACAACACAACCAACCCTGCCGATCCCCCAAGTACAAAATAATATATACATCAGTGTTTTATATACGTTCCAAAATACAAACGGAATTAAATACTTAAAAAGAAAATTACAGAAAGAGAAATACAAAGAAATATGTACAGCCTGGCAAAAGGTGCTGTAGATGATCACTGCGGGTCTCCACTTGTATCATGCTGATCTGGCTGCTAGTCTGGGTCTGGTGCCCTGAAGAATGGTGGAATCTCTAAACCCTGATGTTGCATCATATATTGAATGGCCGCATCCTGGCGGTCCATCCTATCAAAAATTTGATCTCTGAGCGCCTCTAGGGTGAGTGGTGTTGGCGGTCTCTGTCTTAGTAGGTGCTGGACCTGGGGCGCTCGACGTGATGTGGAATGTGCTGGCGTGATGTGGACTCCCCCATCTGTACGGCCTGATCGGTAGACGTCCCGACAGGTTTGTGGGACATGCGGACATATCCATCAAACGCGGCGGATTATCCACCGTGAATGGTATCCGGGCCCGGTGTGAGTAAATGGCCCGGATATGTGTCAAAAACTCCTAAACGCTCCGCTAGCCTGCTGACATACGGCCCGAGCTCCAGTCTGGCCTCCGGCCCGCCTCGACGACCCCTGGCGATAGATGAAATGAGAATGCTGGCCAGGTTGGCCTCTTGGTGGCCAATGATGCAGTAAAGGCAAACTAAATCCAATTGTCTGCACTTCTCAATCCCGGACCGGCGTCCGCTGAGAGTGCAGGCCAAAATCCTGTGTATGTAGCGGATGAGGGGGTCACGAATGGACGAATCCACAAGATATGAGGAATACGGTCCATCGGCGACGGAATGCCAGAAGTCACTGACCCCCTGGTCGTGTCGCCTCCGAAATAGGCCTTTGTGGCTCTGCAAGAATGGTTGTGCTGTTACCTCCTGCTCGGTGTACCACCCAGTGGCCACTGTAAACTGCGGGACCGACAGCTTGTAAACCTGTCGGCCCAAGGAAAAGGAAACCGTGGCCGGCTCCTCGAACTGGCATGTTGTAATCCCCAGGAAATTCCGGGTCCTATTCTGGCATTTGTAACCCTTTTTATTTAAAGTTTTACATAAATAAAATCATCTTATTCATGATTGTCTATACATATATTAGGTGCATTTACTCCAAGATTTAATGAATATTAAATTGAAATTATAAATGACTAAATCATATTAAACCTACATGAATGTATATATTAAATTATTTCTTAAATCTATATAAATATGCAAATACAAATGTTATATGGTAACATAGATTAAATCATATAAACTATAAAATAAGCAAGTTTTATAAAACCATTTTACTTTAAATATATATATATATATATATATATATATATATAAGAAACATTTAAGTTCTAATATAAAAATTATTAGAAATTTTTAAAAACATCAAATGATTTTAGGTTCTATGAAAGTTCAGGGTTAATTGTGTAATTTCGGAAACTTAATTTCAATCTAGAACAAATTTTACACATAAAATGATAAACACATGAGACTTGGGGGACCTATTTGCAAATTATGTTATCTTCTTCCCCAACTCACCAATTTTGACTTATCAAAGTCAACAACTTCAATTCGTTTTTTCCCAAGCGCACGATTTGGATAAATTAACTTCAGTTGATGGAATCCAACCCTTGATCGACCGAAACGTGATGAATTAAACTACTCAATTTAATCTCAATCAAGCCACGCGACCCTAATCGTCCCGTAACCGTCCTTAACCAATCACGACTTCAATTCGGACATTAAACGTGGAATTGGCCTATAAAAACGAACCCACACCTTCACTACAATCACCACAAACTTTCTACACCTCTGCATTCGCTGCATTCCCTCTCCAGAACTCCGACAAGCTCAAGAAACGTCGATCTCGATCTCGGTCCCGTTCTCCCTCCACCTCTAATCCTTTCAGGTAAATACGATGTCTTTAGATTCTTTTTGATACGGGGAATAAAAGCCCTAAGGATTCGAGTTCAATCGGCTGCTCAATCGATCGAATTGAGTGGCTAGGGTTTGGGTTACGGGTTGGAGAAGAAGACGAGGTTCGGGTTGTCTGCTAAAACCACATCGCGTCCGATTTGAACCAAGGCATACGCCCTGGTCCAGTGGCTAGTGCGAGTGTGCAAGTGTAACCGCTTCTGGTCGCGGGTTCGAGTCCCGTGGTCATTTTTTTATTTTAAAACATTTTTAAAACCCTATTTTTAATCTTATTTTTCCTATAAAATTTATTTTTTAAAACTTTCAAGACTCGGGAATATTATATGAACCAGATTGTTAACCTAACAATTTTAAATAAATAATTAATCATTTTAGAGAATTAAAAACTAATAAACTCTAATTAAAAACTTATCATTTTATTTAGAACCCCTATTAACTACTTTTATCACCCAATTATTTAACTTATACCCTCTTTATTTTTCTTAATTTATTTTATTCAACTATTTAATTAATTAAAATATATAAATTATTAATATAATAATTATTTATATGTCCAAGCAAATATTATTTAAATACTTATTCATTATTTTAAACAAAATCACTATATACATATACGAATTGGTATTAAAACCTTTATTAATGAGACGTATTATTTCACTACTTAACAAACACAACATTTACAACAAATAGATACACACCCATACAATCTAGCCCAATCCTTACTATTTAAATCATTTGAGCATGACATTGATACATATATAAATGCAAACATAGGTTAACCTTGTGGTTATCTAGTCAACTTGTGCAACTACCTGTACTCGTGATTTCACGCTACAGATCCAGTGTGAGTTTACATAGCCCCTTTTTACTGTTTGTGCTTTTGGGGTGAAACATGTTATCAACTTTATCTATTTAAACAATTCAATATCTATGTTCTTGTGCTTGATCTTTATGCTTTATATTTGAACTACTTGGTGACCATTGCATGTGTTTCATGCCAGTACATTCATTAACTTGCAGCCCAAGCCTAAGGTAGTATCTAACATGATCATTTATATGGGAAACTGAACCTATGACTTACCACAAGACCTTGGCGGGTTTTGTTGGGTATCAACTATAACTTGGAGTATCCGCTTGCTCCCTTTTTAAAATGGAAATCAGTGGGATTGCGTATCTAGTTTTCTATTATCAGGCTTGAATTGTACGCTTGGAACCTTGTGTGTTTTCACTTATATGCTTTAGACATGCTTTGAACATATTGAATTGAAATCTATACATAACTTTTGTTTGGTGTCAAAACCTATGTATCTCACCAACTACTTGTAGTTGACAGTTACTTACATGTTTCAGGTGCACCTGTTTGAGGACTACTTGCTCACCTAGGATTTGGACCTAGTTTAATTTAAATTATGTTTTGGAACGTTTCATTTTCCTCTGTAACGGATGCTTTTAATTTGAATAATAAATATTATCATATTTAATAGATGATTATGTGCTTATGAACAACCGCGTCAGCCCCGGCGTATAATCCGCCGCCGGCCGGGGTGTGACACATGTGACGTACCTGAATGTGGTATGAAACTCAACGGTGAGCTCTTGGTACTGTGTGGCGTCACACGCCAAAGCCGCGGTCCATCGGTCACCTAATAGATCCTACAACCTCTGTAGCTGCCCTAACTCCTCGATGAGCGGCCAGTCGATCCAACGATGCTGATATAATTCCATGTCTATGAACCGCTCCAGTCGCATCGACTTCTCCGTCATAAGCTCAAATTGAAGCAAGGTGTGGTGGCTGAGAACCCTGGCATCCAACGGCACTGGCTCTGCATCTGCGGCTGTTCTAGCCTTGGGAACCGCGTACCGAATGACCCTAGGCGGCCGACGGTACGGGCGCGACTCCTTTGGCTCTCCCATGTGGTGGGGAGCTGGCCCCACAGGCCACGCTGGAAGACTCGCCACAATCAGACACTCCTGCAATAAAGAGTTAGTACAACAAAATATATAATAACATATAAGAGACCGGGCCGGGCGACTGTATAGCATTTCATTTGCGGTCGTTCGGCCTTATAGTATACAATTTAGATGCTACAAAACTTAAAATAAATTGAAAATTTTGGGATAACCTTTTTGTTTATATAGAATCCAGAAAAACTCGCCCGAATGGAGATTGAGTACGGGCGAGGCGGTCTAAACCTGCAAGAAAAACATAGGATATCCCATGTTACAATTTTTACACGATTCTACTATTAACTAGAATTGACGACTCGATTTACTTAAGATTTAAACTTTACAGAAAGTGTACACATGAAGGGACTCAATTTACACAATACGAAACTCGATTTGACGCGATTAGACTCAATTAGCATGGAAACGACTCAATGTACAATCCCGCCATGACCTAAATTACAATAGCATATACAATTTGCCTCATGGTGTTAGACCCGACTCAAATTACCCACGATCGATTACAAACCGAAATTAAGGTCTATAACATTTATACACAATTAGCAACAAATATGCACAATGTACCGAAACCCGACTCTAATTATGCTACTTGACTCAATTACAAGGTGAAACAAGAAATTGTACCTCAATGTAGGGCTAAACGACCAAATTCAAGTGACGAATACAACCCCAAACCCATGTGATAACCCGAAAGAGTGGTGTGTGATGACCGGCGACTTGTGGTGGCCCGAGGTTGACGGATAGTATGAGTCAGGTTTAAGGGTGAATAGTGGAATTGGTTGGTGGTGGGAGGTGAAATGGTGATGGGAAATGGTGATGGTGGTAGGTATGTAGGTGGAATTTGATAGTGGTGATCGAAGTGGTCGGAGATGGTGAAAACGGTGGTGAAATGAGGTCGCCAGAGGTAATGGTGTGGTAACTATGGAGGAGAGGTGGTGTGTGACGGTGGGTGGTGGTTATGGAGGTGTGAACGGTGGTGGTGTAGGTGTTGACGGTGGCGACGGCGGTCGGAGGTGATGGTGATAGAGGTGGGTGGTGGCGAGGGGTGGAAAAGAAGAAGAAAACCGATTTGGGGGCTTTTATTTTTTTCTGATTTTTAAAAACTTCCACGTACCGCGGTATTACAGCTCCAATGGCTCACATACCGCGAGGAGTGGATAGGGTACGAGGAATTTCAACTCATCGTGTACCACGAGAGATGCACACCCAACTGACGTGTACCGCGGGAAAAACTCAAACGTGGGCATCTTTTGAATTCCCCGCGTATCACGAGGAAACCTGATAAGGTCCCACGCGTACCGCGGGGGACAAGTAAAACTGCCGCCCCCTTTGTCTCTTGCGTACCGCTAGAGATGGTCCATAATTTCTCCGTACCGCGAGGAGCCTTCAATCACAGAAAGTAAAGTCCGTTTTTATACTCAGAAAAAATTTCACCCCTGAAGAGTTTTTTTTTCATTTTGCTTTTCAAAACATGTTCCAACTTTAGATTTGAGAACATACATACCTGGAATGTTGTTTTTGATGGTTTACCTTCGCCACTTTGGACATAATTCCCTGAAATACACGAAAACAACAAAAACACAAACCTAAAATATACAAAAACTAAAAATAAAAGAGAACACAGAAGTTTACAAACTCTACACTCGGGCTTTCGCCTGAGGAATCACCCTCACTTAGCTTTAGTTTCCTGGTTTGTCGAAGAGAATCTCATCCCCCTCAACATTCTCAATCGGTCCACCGATGTTGTGCTTCAATATATGACCTTTTACCTTCCACGAGCTACCCTCACCATAACGTAACTCCACTTTACTGTATGGGAATGCTTCCTTCACCGTGTACGGTCCTGTCCACCTTGAATTAAGCTTTCCTGGGAATAGTTTCAATCTAGAATTGTATACTAAAAATTTATCCCCACACTTGAATTCTTTCACCCCTTTCTACCGATGATCATGCAACGCCTTTGTGCGCTTTTTGTATCTCCAAGAACGTGCATATGCTTCGTCACACAACTCATCTAACTCATGCAACTGGAGAAACCGGTGTTGTGCTGCTTTAGGGAAATCAAGGTTGACTGAATTCAAGGCCCAATATGCCATGTGTTCTAGCTCTACCGGTAAATTACACGCTTTTTCATAGATCATCCAAAAGGGTGTGGTCCCTATAAGTGTTTTGAAAGCAGTTCTAAACACCCAAAGCACGTCATCTAACTTGTCGGACCAATCTTTCCTGTTCTTGGCGACAGTTTTCTCCAAGATCCTCATAACTCCCCTGTTCGCATTCTCAAACAGCCCGCTAGTATGTGGATGATAAGCAGTCGAAAGCCGATGGGTGACCCTATAGCGTGGCAAAACTTTCTCCATCTGGGTATTACGAAAATGCGTGCCCCTATCACTAATCAGGGCTCTAGGAGTACCAAACCTGCTAACCAACTTCTTTAGAAATCCCACCACTACTCGGGCGTCATTTGTAGGTAAGGCTTGAGCCTCAACCTACTTAGAAACATATCCATCGCCACAAGAATGTATCGATTCCCTCGGGATGTAGGGAATGGAGCCATGAAGTCAATGCACCAAATATCAAATACTTAACAACCTGGATCAGGTTCTGTGGCATCTCATTCCGGGAAGAGATATTACCGGTGCGTTGACATGCATCACACCGCTTCACTAACTCATGAGCATCATTAAACACCGTAGGCCAATAAAAACCGATATCAAACACCTTTTTGGCGGTGTAAGAGGGTCTGTTGTGACCTCCCGTCAAGCCCTCGTGACAATGGTTTAGCATCTCTACACCTTCCTCCTTGCTCACATATCTCCTCAACGCTCTATCAGCTCCCACAGGAAACAAATGTGGAGCATCCAAAATGTAGTGGTTGGCATCGACAACGAATTTACGCCTTTGTTGGGATGTCATGCCCTTAACCACTACACCATCTGCCAAGTAGTTTGCTATGTCAGAAAACCATGGCAAACCTTGCGCCTCGGCACTCATGTAAAACACTGGTTATATGTACGGCCTCACACTCACCATCATCAAGGACTCATGGGGAAATGTGTCCCCTATGGCCTCCTCCTGGATCTCTTCCCTCCCGGGATCCTCTAACCTCGACAAATTGTCGGCTGCTTCATTCTCTGCCCCTTCTTGTCTTTAATCTCAACATCAAACTCAGAAATCAGGAGAATCCATCGAATCAATCTAGGTTTGGCATCTTTCTTTGCGAACAGATATCGCAGTGCCGCATGATTCGTGTAGACAATGGTCATAGAGAGTACTAAATAGGAACGAAAATTATCGAAAGCAAACACCACCGCTAACAACTCCTTCTCGGTAGTTGTGTAATTCTCTTGAGCATCATTAAGAGTTTTACTCGCGTAATAGATCGGGTGGAAATTCTTCTCTCTCCTTTGACCTAAAACAGCCCCGATTGTGAAATCACGTGCATCACACATGAGCTCAAAGGGCAAGTTCCAGTCGGAGGCTATCAATATGGGAGCACAAACTAACTGCTCCTTCAAGAACTCAAACGCCTTAAGACAGTCCGCATCAAAATCAAACTGGACGTCCTTTTGAAGAAGACGGGTCATGGGTCAGGTGATCTTTGAAAAATCTTTAATGAATCACCTATAGAAACCTGCATGACCTAAGAAACTACGAACGGATTTGACACTGGTCGGTGGTGGAAGTCTACTAATCGTATCAATCTTAGCTCTATCCAATTTGATACCGGCACGTGAAACCTTGTGCCCTAGCACAATCCCCTCAGTCACCATGAAGTGACACTTCTCCCAATTAAGCATCACCTTCGTCTCTATGTATCTACTCATCATTAATGAAGATTAAGCAAACAGTGATCGAATGAACTTCCAAACATAAAAAAATCATCCATGAAAACCTCCATGAAAGTATCGATCATGTCCTGAAAGATAGCCACCATGCACCTCTGAAAGGTGGCTGGAGCATTACACAACCCGAATGGCATACGCCTGTACGCGAAGGTACCATATGGGCATGTAAAAGTGGTCTTCTCCTGATCCTCCGGTGCAATGGGGATCTGGAAGTACCCTGAGAAACCATCTAGGAAATAGTAGAATTGTTGCCCCGATAGGCGCTCCAACATCTGATCAATGGAAGGAAGGGGGAAGTGGTCCTTCATAGCGGCATCATTCAGTCGCCTATAGTCAATGCACACTCTCCAACCGGTTACTGTTCTAGTAGGGATTAACTCATCATTCTCATTCTTCACAACTGTCATCCCACCCTTCTTCGGGACGACCTGAGTCGGGCTAACCCATGCTGAATTAGAAATAGGATATATTAACCCAGCATCAAAGAGTTTAAGGACGTCCTTCTTCACTACATCAGACATGTTAGGGTTAAGCCTCCTTTGAGGTTGCACAACAGGTTTGTGGTCCTCCTCCATGAGTATCCTGTGTGTGCAGAAAGTAGGGCTGATGCCGTTTATGTGTGTGAGCTTCCACGCAATAGCCTGTTTATGTGCCTTCAGCACATCTATCAACCTCTTCTCCTCCTCCTCCGTTAGTGCAGCAGAAACCACGATTGGTAAACCAGCTTCACCATCCAAGAAAGCATACTCCAAGTGGGAGGGTAGCTCTTTAAGCTCAAGGGATGGTGGTGCCTCAACCGAGGGCTTCTTCTCCTCCTCGGTGACCTCATCAACCTCAATTACATATGGGTACTCAGGAGGTGTACAAGCCGGATGGTTTGAACCTTGTTCGGGGGGAGCATCGGTCTCAACCTCCTGGTTCTCCTCACGCAGGTGATGTGTGTTAAGCAAGTCAACACCACACATATAGTTAAGGCAACGATCCATGTGAGATATGAAAGTGTCTAGAAAGAACACGGAATCGTCCTGACCACTAGAATTCTTCATCGAATTCAAGACATCAAAGATGATATTCTCATCCCCCACACGAAGTGTGATCTTACATTCGAAGACATCAATCAATGCCTTGGTGGTGCGCAAGATGGGGAGTCCCAAAATGAGTGGAACTCTATCGTCAACCTCCATATCAAGAATGACAAAGTCCGCAGGGAAAACAAACTTATCAACCTTCACCAACAGATTCTCCACTATTCCCCGTGGATATTTGACCGAGTGGTCGGCTAAAGATATGCTCATGTGCGTAGGGGCCGGATTTTCAAGGCCTAGCTTCTCGAAGAGATCTACCAAACAAACACGGGATCGTGAAGACACCCGGATCCGCTAATTTCTCCGGTAGCTTGTTCTGGACCACCGCAGAACATCGTTCACTAAGAGTGACATTGGAAAGGTCCTCCAACTTCTTCTTATTGGACAGAAGATCCCTATGGAATTTAGCATATTTAGGCATATGCTGGAGGGCTTCGAAAAATGGAAGATTGGTTTTGAGCTGCTTAAACAACTCCAGAAAGTGTCCATAATCCCTAGCATATTTCTGTTGCATCAGGCGAGCAGGATATGGAACACGAGTAAGATCAACATCAGGGGTCTTCTTCTTCCCCTCATTCTCCTCCTTCTCAGCAGGAGACTCACAGTTGCGCACGGTACTTGTTGGGACTTACCTCTCGTGTGACCCTTCAGGTGTCTCCATCTCTATCTCCTCATCAACCGGCTCGTCATCATCAGCTACAGGTGCCTGCTCACTCTCTCCTCCCTTAACACCGTGCGTGGTCATAGCCTTCAGAGTGGCATTAGGGTTAGTCTCAGTACTACCCGAAAAGGAACCTCCAGATCTGTCAGTTAGCTTACATGCAATGTTTCCCACTGTACGCTGCAAATCTAAGAATGCAGACTGTTGACTCCTCAGTAATGTGTCATGCTCCTTCAGCTTACTCTGAGTCTCCTGATCTGTCCTCACCAACTAAGAAAGCAACCGAGTCTGGGTAGCCAACATCTCGTCAATCTTCTTCTCTCTCGGACTGCTACTAGAGTTTTATGGCTCCATCTCTATATCCTCCATACTGATTCTGACGGGGTTGAAACCCAGGTGGGTTCTCGCTAGATCTCCAACTGAAGTTAGGGTGGTTTATCCATCCAGAGTTAAACAGAGGGGTTTTTTTATTCCCCTATGTAGGTCCCTCGGGTTTGGCGGATCGTCACATGCAAGTGGGTCTACTAGTCGGACCGGGTGCGGAATGCCTGTGACTAGGCGGAGAGTCTAGCTAAACAAAGTAAACCGACAAGAGAAAACACTTTAAACGTTCTTTGTATTATAAACACTTGAAGGTTACAGAGAAAAGCACTGAGATTACAATCTGCGTATTTGCGACTATGCCTGCGTACTTAACTTCTGTCAACCTATCCTATTTATACAAGACCTGATGCCTGCGCACTTAGCAAGTGCGCAGGGCAAAATGCTCTTGCGTACTTAGCAAGTACGCAAAGTTACTCTTGCGTACTTGCCAAGTACGCAGGAGCTTTCTCCTGCGCATTTACAAGTGCGCAAAACACTTGGAGAATTCTGCATCATTCAATATGTAAAAGTAAATACAACTCTCTAAACTAATACATAAAGACTCTTACATACAAAGACAATTACAAACAAGACAAAATAACCTAAGACTAAGACTCTTACTTGCCAAGTACGCAAGGAGCTTTGTCCACTCATCCATGTAGACGCAATAGCGTTCTGCTAGTACCTCCAGATCTTTCACAGAAAAGTTGATGAAGCAGACTTCATCAAAAATTCCGATCAGTTCCTTTGGCACCATGTTCCCGCTCTCTGAACGTCCCTTACCCATGATCACAGCCTTGCCCGTTTTTGGATCTACGTACCAGTACCACATGTCACCAAGTATATCCTGAGATAACTTGCTCAGGGGAATCTTAGTTTCACATCGCACTGGCTTGTATACCAATTTCTTTAAGTGCTTCTTAGTCATAGAATGTACAGCGTGCTTATCCTTGACTCTCTTACTTGAGGCTTGAACATCTCGAACTTCCCTGACCTTGCTTCTCGCTGCAGAACCACCCACAAACCCATCGCCACTGCGTGATTGGAATGACCCAGCAGCTCTCGGTTTGCTAGGTTCACAAGGTCGTATTTGGGCAAGGAGCTGAATGCTTCACTGGTGGGTTTCAAGTATTGAACCCCCCCTGATCTTTTGATAGCGAACAGTTGCTTGTCCTCCTCGAACCTTACAGCCAAGATCATCCCTGTTGCTCCGTGTTTGTCTATTATAGACGTCTTTTGCCACACAAGAGCTGGATCCTTTGATGAAGTAGAAGGCATGTCTGTTTCTTTCGGTGCCTCTGGGTCCACAGGTTCAGGGTCAACTGGGGAGGCTTCAGTCGAGGCTTCTACGCTCGACTGAACTTGTGTCGAGCGGAGCGTTAAAGGATGGAAATTCAAAGATCTCTCCATCTTCTAGCTCGTACTCTCCTTCCCCGTCACCCTTGGGAATTTCGATCACAATGACTTCATCATCATCATCCCAATCGTCACCAAAGTCGATCTCTCCTTCTTCTAGATTGAAGAAAGCATCGATCTGTGCATCTTTGGAATAGTCAGGCTCTAGATATAGGATCTTATCATCAGATAAGTCCTTAAGTACTTCAGCCACTGACTTTCCTTTATCACCACCACCACCAGAGGTATCACCACCCTCTTGATGAGTCGACTCCCCCTGAGCCATTGGAACTGCAGAGATGGGCACGATTGCTAAAGCTTGGTGCTCACCTCCACTAGGACCGGCTTCGGGATCCTTGTCCTTGTCGTCATCTTTAGTCAAGTCGACCGAATGACACGCCTCATCACCAGTAGTCCTCTTTTCCTTCTCTTTCTCTTTCTCCTTCTCCCCCTAAGCATCAAGCTTCTTGGTCAGATCAGCAATCAGTTTGACCATCAGCTCATGCTCCTTCCTTTGAGTATCAAACCTCAGCTCCAAGGACGTCCTGTAACCCAGAATCATTTCATTCGTCTTGATCAGGAGCTCGTTTTGGGCCATGACGTTCTTCAACCTTTCATCAGTCCCCGTTCTCTGGCTACGAAGGATTCTGACTTCGTCTACCAAAGAATTGATCTGTGCTTGTTGAGCGTCAGACTCATCCTTTGATTTCCGAATAGTCTCCGGTAAGTCAGCAACTTGGGTTTCCAGAACATCTATCCTTTCAGCATTCGGATCAGGATGTCTGGATGATGACACCTCGGCAGTGTGAATAGGGGAGGAGAATATGGTATCAAATTCAAACCCTTGTGTGAAGTCTCCATAGTTGAAGGGTTGACTTAGAGGCTAAATGGTGGTAGTTGGGATGGAAGATGTGACGAGAGTTGTAGGAGTAATGGTAGGGGTGATGGTGGCTGACTCCGTGAGAACTGGAGTAGTCACCGCCACCTGAACAGTAGTGGTAGGGAGGGTCACTATCACAGGGATCTCCGCTGTGATTGAAGTGACGGCCACTTCACTTTGCACCTGCGGCCTCCTCCTCCAACGGTAAAGCTGCTGTGAAGGTGGGGTGGAGGCTGAATCCGGACTAGCAGCTGATACTTGTACTTGCTGCTGAGCCTCCACCACACTAGGGATAGAGGGCTGTTGCCTATCGCCCCTGTTCTTGTGAATGCTTTCCCTTCTTTGTCTTTGTATAGCAGCGTCAGAGTCAGAGCCTGGATCGTATTCGCTGCTAGAGGACTGTCGCTTTCTCTGGGAGGACGACTCAGGTAGGGTTACCTTAGCCGTTCTCCTCGGGTGTACCTGCGACGGTGCATCATCGGAATCGAAAGAATCTGAATCAGTCGCTTCCGAGTCGGATCCCTCAGCACCATCATTTCCTCCTTCGTCGTCTCCATTATCAGACGATCCATCATCACTCTCCATTTCCTATTCTTGTTGTTCCTGTTGTTCGTCGGAGTGTTCACTCAATTCTGGATCCGAGTCGTGACTGTACCATCTCTAGTCACCTGGGGCCACATATGCTTCATTGATGAGGTGGCCAAAGAGTTCTGTATGCACAGGGGTAGGATCTACACTGCCTGGCTTTAGGAATTGGGCAAATACTCTTTTGTCCACTCTCTTTACTTGCAGTCTCTCCCCTATAGCAAGAAGGTTTTGGCAACACATCATTAATCAGAAGTTGCACAAACCGTGGGTATAACAAGAACCGAAACCTCTCCGCTGTGTTGATCTTGTTGAGAAGTTGTAGCCCTTGTTGAGAGAAAGGCCGACCATGGCTGCTGCAAGGTCATGACCAATGGCATCTTTCCCAGCTTTCCTTGATGAGATGCACATGATCATGACGTGGGCGAAATATCTCCATTGGTCTAACACCCACATCTTTTTGTATGAAGCATAGTCCCTCGCACCGACATAACCCATTCTTTGTCTCCAACAGCCGTCCACAAAGTAGTCTAGATAGGTTGTCGGGTCGGTTGCAAGATCTCTGAATTGAAGGACCCTTCGTATAGTATCTTCAGAGAAAGCAATAGCATGACCAGTAACGGTAGCCCTTATAACTTTGGGGGTTACCGTGCAGTCATGTTCTGCAGTCTCCCAAAACTGCTCGAGGTAGGGTCTTGACACGATCGGGTCAGCAGAAATGGCGTAGCTGATTCTTGAATGGTTCAAGAAATCAACTATGTCTCTGTACTGTAAAGCTGAACCCTTCCACTCAGGTTCAGTGTTAGCTAACAGGTTGAATTCGTTAGTAAACTCCCGAGCCATGAACTGCAAAAACACACATAAAACATAATAAGAACAACATGTATCATTGGAAACGGCTAAACATGACTTAGTATATCAGTTACTCTTTGAACTGAATTTCAGACTTAGGAATTTTTGCCAAGTGTTGGTCATGCATACTTAGCAAGTACGCAGGAGTTTCTTCTTGCATACTTAACAAGTACGCATGAAGTGCTTCTTGCGTACTTGTTAAGTACGCAGGAAACGCACTTGGTGAAAAATTCAGAAGTTTGAAATTCAACATGATGATTAAAAATTGGTGTGTATTGTTTCACCACTAGGTCGGAATCAATGATTCTAGCCTATGGGACCAACAACAACACCAAATACCTGCTAAAGTTGACCAATTTTGACCTAATAGTCGAACTAAGCCACTGACGGTTCAAATTCGACCCCAAAGTCAAAATCAAAGACTCGAATGGACGATTAATGGTCGATTAGTGATCGATAAATGATTCTTAACAAGTTTTAATTATTAGGTTTTACCCAAACAACCCAAAAATTGTCTAAAAATCTCGAACAAAAACCTAAGATAATCGGTCCAAAATCACGAGTTCGTGTGGATGGAATGAGCCTAGATTCTCACCAAATCGATGTTATTTGATGAGGAAACTTGTAGTGGGACGAAAAAATCGGATTGGAACACTTTGAATTTTTGAGTAAGTTTGAAGAGGGAAAAAGTCGTTTGAATGTGATGAAAAATTCTGAAATTTTCTAACTCCCCCTTTTATACTCAACACTAAAAGGCCATGTGTACTTAACAAGTGCGCACGATTTAACTCGTGCATACTTACAAGTGCGCAAGACTTAACTCTTGCGTACTTATTAAGTACGCAGGGCTTACTTCATGCGCACTTACAAGTACGCACAAACCCTTAAGTGCGCAAACTTCAACTCAAATTTATGAAGTTTTTCAAGTCAAATAACGAACAAGTTAAAAATATTCAATCAAGAGGATTCAAATACAATTCAGGAAGGTTAAACACAAATATTTTTGGCTTTTCTGAATAAAATTAAACTATGCATAAACTTAAAATCTTTTTGATCTTTTCTAATAAAAATATACAAGTATTCACACAAATTATTTTTGATCAAAGACACGAGCAGAGGATCATATCAGGCTATCTTATAGCAAAAACGATACAATATAAACATCAAAGAATATGGGATCATGTCATGAATTACTATTTATTCATAGGTAATAAGCACATAAACAAGTAATTCAAGTTGACAATATTATAAGATTTGAAACTATACGCATCTTTGTATCACGTTCTTGTGTATTAAGGTATTAATTATAAGATATACAACGTGTACCCCACTGATATGCTACAATAATGTAAATTGCATTATCTCAAGGCATCTAAGATTTTCCCAATGATTTTCTAAATTTTCAGAATGAAGTTACATCTATTAGCACAGGAAAAATCAAGCAGAATCCATAAGGATTATCAGGAATCATAAGATTCAAAATCGAGTGATTCATTTGTCTTGGTTTCATTTGATTTTATTCATTGAATATCGGTATGATGATTCGGGATAATATATATGGTGTTTGAGTTTTAAGGTAAGGGGATCCAACTTTTATCTGGATTTGATTTCAATGAATCAGGAGTGATTCAAGGGTGAATACATGCTCAACGGTTAATGTAGAGACATGTCTTGATTCAATCTCTCATTGCATACTTGTGAGTATGGGCAGTGAGATGAACCACATTAATTGTGCTAAAGACATAACTCGAAACTGACCTCAAAAGAAAATTATTGCCAAAATCTAACATCCTTTATCTGATAATGATCTTTTCTATTCTTTTACGACACACACTTGCAAACATGGGTTCAAATCACAGTTGTAATTTAGATTTAGTTTCCACACTACTAGTGATTCAAAGACGCATACAGCCTACTGACAATTTAAATTACTTGTAAATAAGCAGATTAAAAACATAACAATTTAAACAATTAAGTAAGCATGACGCAATTATTTCCCATATGCGCAATCTGTGACGTTTAGATCATTTCTGATGTACTATCATTTCCTCTTTTCTCAAGTTAACTTTGAAATTTTCTTCATTTTCTATTTTGTTTTTGATTTTGTAAAATATTTTTTGAAAATTAAAAGAACTATACAGAAAATTTAAAACAAATAAAGTTTAACTTCCATGAATTGAATTGATTTAAGAAAAATTAATTTTCACTAAGGATTGAACATTCCTATCAAGTTGACAAGATGCTCAAAACGGGATCGATCAAATGCCTTTGTGAAAAGGTCGGCAAGATTGTCATCCGTGTGAACTTTTACAAGTTCAATTAAATGCTTTTTAGCACAATCACGGATGAAATGATGGTGAATCTCTATATGTTTAGTTTTGGAATGTTTCACCGGGTTATTTGTGATGGACATGGTGGCATTGTTGTCAATGAATAGAGGAGTTCCAGTGAAGTTCAAGCCGTAGTCTCTCAATTGCTGCTGAATCCACAATATCTGAGAACAACCGCTCGCTGCAGCAATGTATTCTGCTTCACAAGTTGAGACAGAAACCGTTGACTGCTTCTTGCACTGCCAGGAGACCAATCTATCTCCTAAGAATTGACATCCACCAGAAGTTGACTTTCTGTCAAGGTTACAACCGCCATAATCTGAATCAGTGTAGGCTTTGAAGTTGAATGACTACTGCTTAGAGTACCAAAGACCTAATCGGGGTTTCCCTTTCAGGTGTCTGAAAATTCTCTTCACGGCTATCATATGTGACTCCTTCGGTTGAGACTGAAACCTTGAGAACAAGCACACAACAAACATTATATCGGGTCTTGAAGCTGTGAGATACATAAGTGATCCGATCATCCCACGGTACAATATGCTGCTATCTACATCCTTTCCATCTTTGTCAGGATGCAGACCATGATTGACTGGGATAGGTGTGCCATAAGTACTGCTATCATTCATCTTGTATTTTGACAAGATGTCTTGCACATACTTGGTTTGATGTAGATAAATGCCATCATCTCTTTGACTGACTTATAGACCCAGGAAGAATGACAATTCACCCATATTACTCATTTCAAACTTGGACTTCATCACCTGTTCGAATTCCCTACACATCCCTTCATTGGTAGATCCAAAGATAATGTCGTCGACGTATACTTGTACAAGAAGAATGTCACCTCCTGCTTTCCTAATGAAGAGGGTCGAGTCAATCTATCCACGGTCGAAACCATTAGACAGTAAGTGCTTAGATAATGTCTCATACCATGCCCGCGGTGATTGATGAAGACCATAAAGTGCTTTGTCGAGCTTATACACTTTATTGATATTATGCGGATCTTCAAAACCGGGAGGTTGAGTGACATAGACTTCTTCATGCACCTTACCATAAAGGAAAGCACTCTTCAAATCAAGTTGAAAGACCTTGAAGCCGACATATGTGGCATAAGCCAAGAACAGTCGAATGGCCTCAATTCTAGCAACTGGGGCATATACTTTCATGTAATCCAAGCCCTCTTGCTGATAAAACCCCTGAACAACCAATCTTGCTTTGTTCTTCACAACAACATGACGATCATCCGTCTTACATTTGAACACCCATCTGGTTCCAATTAGCTGAAAGCCTTTTGGCAAGTCAACCAAATCCCACACGTGCAACTTTGGGAATTGAGACAATTCATCTTGCATCGCCTCAATCCAGCAGTTGTCAGTGAGAGCCTCCTTCACATTCTTCGGCTCTAACTAGGACACAAATGCAGCATGCAGACATGTTTCCATGACACCAGTGTCAAGTATCTCTGTGTAAAGACTGGTGTTCTCAGTGATGGTTCGATGACGAGTCTGAACACCGGCATAAGGATCACCAATAATGTTGTCGATTGGATGATTCCTATGCACTCTCGTCTCCGGTACAATCGGTTCCTGAATTTCTGGATCAAGATTTGTGCTTAACTCCCCCATTTCCTGTGTTCCAGAGGAAGAAGATTCAATGTTAATTGGATCAACTGGAGCTTCATTTCCTACAGTTGTGTTAGGATTAGCTTGAGCGTCATCTCCAATAACAAGAACATCTTCACTATTATCACTGTCATGAGTTCCAGATGCAGATGCAACATTGGAACCAGGTGTTACAATCGGTACAGTAGCACGAGTAGAGAAGCTGGAGTCATTGTCGCCACCCAATAATTCATAAACATTCACGGAGTCAACTGCAGATAGATCAGGACGATTGAATGACTTGAATAGCGCATCATAATCAAAACCCCAAGCTGGACCTGTTGGTTCTGGCGGAATGCTGTGTTTGCTGCAATCCACTTCAAACCATTCCTCAACAGTACGAGTTCCTATGTTGTACACTCTCTTGCAAGGCGAGTTGGCAACGTATCCTAAGAAGATGCCTTCCACCGCTTTTGCATGAAACTTAGACTGGCGGTCTTTGTACTGTAGCAACAAGGAACAGGGACTACCAAAAGGAACTAGGTAATCAAGATTGGGAAGTCGATTGTTGATCAACTCGTAACTAGTCTTGTTGTGCCTTTTCACAACCAGAACTCTGTTTAAGACGTGACAAGCTGTATTAACGGCTTCTGCCCAGAATGTGACAGGAAGCTTTGCATCCGACAGCATAGTCCTTGCAGTCTCAATCAGTGTTCTGTCCTTCCGTTCAGCAACTCCATTCTGCTGAGGCGTGTACGGCGCGCTGAATTCGTGACGGATCCCTTTCTTGAGACAGAAAAGCTCCATCAATTTATTCTTGAACTCAGTTCCGTTGTCGCTCCTTATCCTTCTAAGTTTCAGCTTGCAAAGAGATTCCAAGCTCAGGATCAAGTATTGAAGAATATCAGCAATCTCGTCTTTAGTACCTAAAAAATGCACCCAAGAAAAACGTGAGAAATCATCAGTTACTACTAGACAGAACGACTTACCTCCAATACTCCTGATACTTATGGGGCCAAACAGATCCATGTGTAATAGCTCCAAAGGGGTATCAATAGAGTTTTGGAGCTTGGGCTTGTGAGACTTCCGTTGCTGTTTGCCCTTTTTACAAGGCATACAGTCATCTGCAACGGTAAATCTCAGCTTAGGAACCCCTGTTACCAAACCGTTTCGGACAAGATGATTCATTTTACGATACAAAATATGTCCGAGTTTCCTATCTGTCACTTTTGTAAGCAAACAAGTAGCAACTGATGAGGTGGTTGTTGCCACGCTCATATCGATCTGATAGGTGTCGTTTGTTCTTGGCGCTCTCATCAGGATCCAATCTTCGAGAACTTCAAAACTGGGTTTGAGAATCAGGCATTCTGACTTGTCAAACATCACCGAGTACTCCTTATCACACATTTGGGAGACACTCAACAGGTTATGCTTCAGCTGCTCGCAGAAGTTGACATTGTCAAAGCTGACACAACCGTTCGAAACCACGCCTTGACACGTGATGATGCCACCTTTTTCTCCGGCAAAGGCCACATAGCCGCCTCTGAATGGTTTAACATCTTGAAGCAGGGCCATGTTTCCTGTCATGTGCCGGGAGCATCCACTATCTACATACCAACGGTTAGAGATAGTACCCTTCGGACGTCCCTGCACGAGTAACAAATGAATTAGTTAGATTTAGAGACCCAAGCCATTGTGGTCTTGGGTCGTCCATCCTTTTCGAAATAAAATACTTCCTTTAATTCACAGTCGTGATGACAGTTCAAAATTGATGAATCTTTAAAAGAATTAGAATTGGGAGATTGAGAATTTTTGGATTTGGCAGTCCAAGGTCTCTTCTGTTTCTTAACCGAAACAGGAGACTTATATTCAACAACAGCAGGTGAACTTGTGGAAGCTTCACCTGATTGAACTGAAGTCAGCTGTTCCAGCATTCTCAACATCTTGTTTCTTCTTCTTCTCTGTGGCTTTGAGAGTCTCGCCATAGGTTTCTCACCAGTGCGTGTACTACCAGATGTTGATACACGAGGTACAACATGTTGCATTGCCTTTCTTGTAACAGATGGTTTAGCTTCAGACTTTATCTTAGGCTTTACCATCGGTTTGACTGGTGGTTTCACCACATTTTGTTTTGGATTTTTGGGAGCTTTCACTGATGGCGACCTGGGGATAACAGCTGGTTGTGGAACAACATGCTGTTTCCCTTGGTTCTTAGAAGGACAATTCACAATAATGTGACCAACCAAGCCACAGTGAAAACAATTCATCTTGTCTACATAAGTTCTCTTGTAAGGCTCATTAGGTCTGGCCTTAGATAACTCAGCATTATGAGAAGGAGGAGTTGGTTTATGAACATTAGTCTGAACCTTTACAGTTTGGTTTTTAGGGGTATAGTATTTTTCCAAATTTTCTTTATACCCAAGCCCATAGTGAGCTGAAAAGGTCTCTTTCTTTGCTTGGTTAAGACTTTTATAATCCCCATAAAGCATTACCTTTAGATTATAATTTGTTTCAATGATATCGGGTTCAGTTAAAATGCAATTATCACCATTAGTGATAATGTTTTTATTTACCTTTTGTTCAGTGAACAACTCCTCAGATACTGCTCCTTCAGGGTAAGTGTTAACCGACCCATCTTCAAAAGCAGTAACAAACTCCTCACTAGATGTGGAGTTAGCCTTACTTGAGGATTCATCCTTTTTAGGGGAATCATCATTATTAGAGGACTCATCTAGACAAGTGAGATCAATGTCTATTAAGCTATTGACAAACTTCCCGCTCACTGATGGAGGAATGGCATTAGTACCCAAACCTAACCCATTCAGTTGTCTCACCACAGATTCGTAGTGTTCCACCACAAAGCGAGAGTTTTTCAACTTCTCATTAGTTCATTTTAACTGCAAGATCTCATTTTGCAGTTTGTTGATTTCATTGTTTCGTTTTTCCAACCCCCTGTATGCAACATCTAAGTGAAGCTTTTGATCACTTATTTTTAAAGAATATTCACATTTTTCTTTTTTTAACGTTTCAATAGAATCTTTAAAACGTTTTCATTTTCTTTGTAGTTTAGAGCTGCCATACTTAGGGGTTCGATTTTGTCTTGGAACCTAGAATTTCCAAGTTTCAGCCCTAGACATTTAGAACATGAAATACACAGAAAAAGGGTTAGAATCTACCTCAGAAGATGAACTTGTTGCTTCTCCAATGGCCATGAGAGCAACAACAGTAGTCGATTCCTCTTCATCAGCTACAGGAGCTTCCATATCTTCAGCTTCCTTCACCTTCTCTGTAGCAGCAGTTGTAGATTCTTCTAGGTCAGCCATAGAAGCTTCCCTTTTCTCTGCTTCCATTATCTCCATGATCTCAGCCATGAGACCAACCTGGGTTTGTGCAATGATGGCATCCCAATCAAAGCTTTCATCCTATTGGGCTACGAGTGCATTGGACGTTCCAGCTTGGCTTTGATTGTGATGGTTTGAGTTGTTGTGGCCATGAGATGTTTCCTTGGCTGGGTCGGGTAAAACCAGAGGTAGGTGCTCTTTCTTTCTGAAACTCACAAGCAAAGTGTCCATAGTTTAGACACTTGTAGCATTTGGCCTTAGATTTGTCAAACCCGACCTTGGCATTAGGATGCCCGCCAATAAACTTTTATCATGGTCTGTTCAGGAAACGCTTGGCTCTCCTCAATAGCATGGCCATATTCCATTGAATATCGATGTCCTCCATGTCATCAGGATCCACTTGATTAAAATCTTCTTCAATCGTTTCTGGATCAGTAAGCTTGCCACCAATGAAATTCTCATACGCAAGCATACAAGATGAGAATAGTGCTACATGATCTTCAGCTATTCTGGCTATAGCTGAGTGGTTAGCTGAAGACGTAGCAGGAGGATTTCTTGAGGTATTTTGATAATGAGACCCCAACCCTGATCCTGAAGCATAGCAAGCATGACCACCACACCCAGTTGAGTGGTCTTCTTCAGTAGGATTTCCAGTGAAGAGGGCAACTCCAGAGCCCGATGACTTGGATGTAGAAGTCGTCCCATAATACATAGAATGGTCTTGTATCTGGGGTCTTCCAGAGCTCTCCTTTCTTCTTAGGTTCATGTCATGAGCTTGAACCTTTCCTATTGCCTCCTCTACTGTCAACTCATAGAATTTAGGATTTTCCCTCATCAGGGTTGTGTACATCTCAAATTTGGGTGGTAAAGCATCCAAAAACTTTTCCACCATCTCTTCATCTGGATACCTGAGTTCAAAAGCCTTCAACTCAGTCTGTAAATGATAGAATCTATAGATGAGGTCATCTAAAGATTCGTTCTCTAAAAATCTGAAGCACTCATACTGCTTCCTGAGAAGATCCCGCTTACTCTTCTTGATGTCACTATTTCCTTCGAATCTCTTCTGTAAAGCTTTCCAGATATCCTTAGAATTGTCATACCCTCGGAAACTGTGGAACAATTCCCGAGTTAATGCCATAGTGATCGAACCAAGTGCCTTTTTTTCACGATCATAAGCTTTCTTTTCTTCGTCAGAAAGCTTAGAGATAGGTTTGGGCATGGTTTCATCAAGATAGATGTGTGTGGGATGCTTATATCCCTCAAGGATTGGTATCCATAGCGAGGAGTCGGTATAAGAAATGTAGTGCTCGAAACGTGCTTTCCAATTAGAATAATCGTTCACGTTCAGCAACTTTGGTGGTTTCTGTGGTGTACCGATCTCATTATCATAATTTAACAGGTTTCCCAAATTCTGAAGATTCGACATAGTGAACACATAGTCAAATTTTAGAAAAATCAGACACAGTTACGCACTTGATATTGGCCTTGCGCACTTGAGAAATAGTCTTACGTATTTAGATTTCCTCTTGCGTACTTGTAAGTACGCAAGATTAAATGTAAGTACGCAGGATATAACTTAAGTTCGCACAAGTTCATTCTTGCGCACTTATAAGTACGCAGGAGATAAGTCTTGCGTATTTAGTAAGTACGCACAAAACTGTACTTTTTGCCAGAAATGGTAAGTACGCAAGATACCTTTTCAGCAACTTTCACCTAACTATTCCGGTCACCTGAAAGTCGCCGGAGATGGTAAAAATTGGTCTGATGATCAATGTAAATGAGCCAAAGGGTCAGAAACTTGTTTCTAACCAACCTTTGATGCTCAAAACACTCAAATACACAACAAAAATCAGTTTTTGAGTGATTTTTGCTTCTAAAATAGTGCTCTAGAGCTACCCCTATTTTATCAAAAAATTCAACAAAAATACTTCTTTTTGCTTGTAAAAACTCGGTAGAAACTCTCCAAACTCACTCACAACACTCGAAATCGGGAGCAATGCTCTGATACCACTTGTAGGTCCCTCGGGTGTGGCGGATCGTCACATGCAAGTGGGTCTACTAGTCGGATCGGGTGCGGAATGCCCGTGACTAGGCGGAGAGTCTAGCTAAACAAAGTAAACCGACAAGAGAAAACACTTTAAACGTTCTTTGTATTATAAACACTTGAAAGTTACAGAGAAAAGCACTGAGATTACAATCTGCGTATTTGCGTCTATGCCTGCGTACTTAACTTCTGTCAACCTATCCTATTTATACAAGATCTGATGCCTGCGCACTTAGCAAGTGCGCAGGGCAAAATGCTCTTTCGTACTTAGCAAGTACGCAAAGTTACTCTTGCGTACTTGCCAAGTACGCAGGAGCTTTCTCCTGCGCACTTACAAGTGCGCAAAACACTTGGAGAATTCTGCAACATTCAATATGTAAAAGTAAATACAAATCGATAAACTAATACATAAAGACTCTTACATACAAAGACAATTACAAACAAGAGAAAACAACCTAAGACTAAGACTCTATCTATCCAGAGTGTTTGTCACAGGAAAGTGCTTCAACACCCTAGAAGTCCACCTGTTCATGTTGAGTGACAGGGCGATCTAAGGGGTCATGACCTCCTCTACACACCTCACACTTCATAGCAGTCACCTACATTTCTTTAATCATCTTTGCCATAGCTGCAAGTGCAGCATCTATGCTAGTATCAGTGTTGACCTGATGAACACTTCTAGTGGCAGAAGTAGGTGTCCTAGTACTAGGAATGGAATTCCTAGAAGAAGGTTGCTGTTGTTCAGCTTGAGCAAAGCTCTCAAACATCTCCTCATACTCCTTCGGCTCCTTCTTGTCCATGATGTGACCTCCTGCAGCAGTATTGAACATCTGTTGTTTCTCAAATGTAACACCATTATAGAATTTTTCAAAAAATGCCCAATTAGAAAGGCCATGTTGAGGACACTTGCTAAGCAGAGTATTGAACCTTTCCCAAGCCATGTGGTATGGCTATACAGAACGAGTGGATGTGATCCCTCAGAAGGGCGGCCTTAGACGGTGGATAATACATTTTCAGGAATTTGTCCTTCAGATCCTCCCACGTGGTAATGGAATCCTGGGGCAGGGTATCCAACCAAGTGGTAGAGCGACCAGGGAGAGTGAACGGGAAAAGACGCAACAGGATGGCGTCATCAGTAGCACCAGTAATGCGAAAGGTATCGCAAAGATGCGCATAGCGGGACAGATGTCCTGGCGCATCCTCGTCCTCGAGTCCGTGGAACTGAGTAGAGTTACTGACAGTGTTCATAACATGAGATGGTATTTGCTAGTTATTAGCATTAGGCACAGCAGGATGGGTAATATAGGACCTAGCACCTGTGAAACTATCACATGCCCTCTGGTGAACAGTACGTCTAGCAGGGGGATTAGCATCACCCATGTCAGCAATAGGAATAGGAATGCGTACCTTTTTCTCAACTAGCTCACACAAACTCTCATGAAACTTCCGACTGCGCTCGTGATGTTCCTGCTCTGGCTTAGAATATGCTTTAAAGTCAGGTGATCCTTGCGAACGAGTACGTTGCATACACTGGACAGAAAACAAAGAAGAAACAGAAGAATCTAAGAACACAAGAAAGACTCAAACTAGGACACACAAGTAGCAATCAAGACACAAATAGAAAATAAACAAACTAAGGAAATAAATCAAAAATAAAAGAGAAAATAAAACAAATAACCAAACAAGAACTAATCAAAGCTAATTTTTCTATTGCCAAGTGTCCCCGGCAACGGTGCCAAAAATTTTATGTCAGTCAAACGGTCTAACAAATTAAACACAAAACAACCTAGACATTCTAGTTAAACTCTAGGCAAACCCTAAACCATCTGTACCAGTCTTTCTTGGTGACAGACAGTGTATAATCACATGCACGAAGTATCTCCACTGGCCAACCAACCTACCTTTTCTAGCTTGGGTATCATTCTGTCTTCTCCGATAACCCATTCTCTGAAAGCAACCCATGATAAGAGGACCAGGATAACTAAGAGGATATTCATTGTTACCACCATGTGCTAGAGCTTTCCTAATAGTATCAACAAATATTGCAACTTCAGTGTTGTTGACAGTAGCTCGTAACACACTTGGTTCAACATTGGTATCATGTTGCACTGAAGCCCAGAACTGTTGAATAAAAGGAAGGCTAATGTAAGGATTAGCAGACAATGCCATTTGTAACATTGATCTGTTTAAGAAATTAATGATATCTATGTAATTCATTGCCTCAGACATTTCTGTATCCAACAAAGCCACTTGATTATGTTTGTATTCGACACGATGATCCATCTGTTAGAATTTGAACAAGAACACACATTTGAATATTATACACAACATAGTAAAACACACATATGTTCTACCACACATAACAATGAGACACACAAACAACAATTAACAAAACAAAATTTAACACACAAAAGTAAAAAAAAAATTAACACTTGAAAATTTCACAAGTCCAAATACTTTTGTTCCCCGAGGCGAACTTAATAAGTTCGCTTAGTGTTGCAGGAGGCGAACTTAATAAGTTCGCCTGAGCATGTTCGCCTGTCGATACAACCTTAGACCAGAATTCACAAATGGTCAAAACGATGGATTAAGGCTAAATCAAACACCAATGGCACCATAGAACACCGATAAAGCCAAAACAAGCAACAATTTTAAAGTTTAACCACAAAAATACCCTCAACAGGTTCTAAACTAGTATGATAGTCACAATTGCATCTCAGATCAATCAAAGGTCTGTTTTAGATCGATTTAATGGATTAAAATCCTTGTAAATACCTTCAATCGAAGCGCAATCTTAAATCGAACAGTAATCAATCAAAGAAAATCGTACAACCACACAAGAATTTCAAAAATCCAAGTTCGCTCAACTGTAGTTGGATTAAGACTATATCAAACACCAATGGCACCATAGAACACCGATAAAGCCAAAACAAGCAACAATTTTGTTGGGTCTGAATATGTGAGGCTGACGCTTATAAAATAAGTATAACTATTGGTGTTGGCGAATAGATGGGTATTCGGGTTTTGTAACCATGAAACTAGTTCACGGGTTGGGTCTTGGGCTAGGCTATGTGAGCCGAAAATATTTGTTATGGGCTTTATGGTATTTGTCTAGTATAAATACATATTTTCGTGAGAATTAGAGATAGTAGCCAGAAAAACGTTTCTGAGAGTGTTAGACGTGAGGAAAAGCCGTCTAGTGGGTTAGCGGTTGTTAGTGGTTTTTCTCTGTAATTCTCTGAATCAATATACGAGTATTACAAGTGAGTTTGTTCTTGAATCACCACAATCATCAGTTTCCGCCTTGTGATTGTGAGAGTTTGATATCATGTGTGTGTATTCGTTTGTGCGTTTATATGAAGATCCATCGACTGTGGGACTTACAATTGGTATCAGAGCCATTGAAGTCAATTCAAGGCTCGGTAATGATTCAAGACAAAGTTTTCGTTTAAGGTATTGCTCATTGCTTTCGGTTGAGTTTTTATTACTAATCTGTTGCTGTGTAATAGAAGACTTGATATTCTGCTGAGAATCATAGATTTGATCATGAATTTATTGGTTAATTTGCTGCTGTTGAAAAGGATTTTGGACTGTTTTAATTTGAAATCTGTTTGAAATAGCCTTCGTATTCTTCGAGGTTTATTTGGAGTTCAAAATTTGAATCCCGTAATTTTAGGGATTAATTTTGGAAACTAAATCAGTCAGAAAGCGTGGTTCAAGGAATTGAAGGTTCACGGGAAGGATACTCGGGTCACTTTCACGGGTGAAGGTTCACGGGCAGTTTGAATTTTTCTATGTTAATACTGGTTCACGGGAGTTCATAAGTTCACGACTTTTATTGATTCACGGCTAAATTCATGGTTGGGAGTTGACGGGGAGACAATGCAGTTCACTGGTCAAGGTTCTCGGGAGGAGTTGACACTTCACAGGTTGGCACTTCACGGTTTTGAACCTTGTTTACGGTTTGATTTCACGACAACTCATAGGTTGACGATCATTAACTGGTTCACGGTATTGAAGAAGTTCTCGGCCAAGTACAAGTTCACGGTATATCTCACGGTATATCTCACGGTTTTCAACAAGTCGGGTTCATCTTTAAATTAATTTACGTGTTTTGATCAAGGACATAGTACTCTGATAAGATGAATTCTCAACAAGTCACCATGAACTTAAACAGTTTGCTCAACCTACAAATTGGTATAAGCACCAAACCTCCAAGACTAACTTGTGCTGAAGATTATGTGGACTGGAAATTTAGGTTCATGAATCATGTGCTGCTGTTTGAAGCAAAAATGTGGAGAAGCATACTCAAGGGACCTCAAATCCCTATGTTTGATAAGGCTGATGGTACTAAGGCACCAAAACAGATTGAGAATTATACTGATGAAGTTTTTGATCTTGTTGAAAGAGACCTAAAGGCTTTAGGATCTTTGACCATGGCTCTATCACCTGATATAGCCCATAATTTTAAAGAATGCACTTCTGCTAAGAAAATTTGGGAGTCTTTAGCTCAAGCCTTTGAAGGGAATGATGATATGAAAGCAAGTAGAAAGGAAATGACTCTGCAGCAGTTTAATATGTTTAATCATGTTTTGGGTGAAACACTTGAAGCAAAATTGCACAGATTTACAAAATTAGTTTCACAGATGAGAGGTGCTCAAATTGTTATGAGTGATGGTGATCTTAATAGGAAGTTGTTGAATGGTTTGCCCCAAAGCTGGGATTGGAACGTTTCTCTGCTAAAACGAACCAAA
Organism: Smallanthus sonchifolius; assembly: GCA_023525975.1. Taxonomy (NCBI): domain Eukaryota; kingdom Viridiplantae; phylum Streptophyta; class Magnoliopsida; order Asterales; family Asteraceae; genus Smallanthus; species Smallanthus sonchifolius. The sequence continues at coordinate 37,231,126 of CM042045.1, forward strand.
GATTTGAGTAAGATCACTCTAAATGATCTGATCTCTATTATCAAATCCTATGGTCTGGATAACCAGCAGAGGAAAGTCAATCATGTCAATACAATAAACTCTGCAGGTGCACAAAGCAGCAACAATGCTTTTCTCTCTAGTGTTTCACAAGGAGGATCTGGATCTGGAGATATGAATTATGGTGCTGCTGCTACAACAAAGACATATGCAACTGAGCAGCAGGCATATTCAGCTCAACAAACTAAGCTTATTGAAGTAAATACTTCTTTGTGCACTGGCATCATGAATTGTTATGCAGCATTTGTCTCATGTAGTCTATCACCTTCAGAGGTCCTTACTACTGAACTAAATCAAATTCATCCAGAGGATGTGGAGGAACTGGATATCTCTTGGCAACTGGCTATGGATGTCTTCAGGGCTAAAAACTTAATTAACAAGACCGGCAAATTCAGATGGAATGAAGACACAGAGAAAAAGATTGGATTTAACAAATCAAATCTTCGCTGCTACAATTGCCATGAACCAGGACACTTTGCAAGCGAATGTACTAAACCAAAGGAGCAAAGAGGAAGTGAGGCTGGATCATCTTCTGGGGGAAATAATGTTGCTAACTCAACGGCCTTGATTAGTCAACAAACTAGTGGATATGACTGGGGAGATCAAATAAAGGAGTTGAACCTGAATCATGCGTTTATGGCAGACATTATTGGAGAGTCTTCTGCATGTCCATCTTCTGAAACTCTACCTGAGGTAATTCTTCCCTATGTTCTCAATCTTGCATAAATAAAGTAGAACTTTATAGAAAACATAATGCTGATCTAATTTTTGAGATGGAAAATTTAAAATATCATAAAAAGAAATTTCTTAAAACTGAAAAGGATTATAAAGAAGCAATAGAGGCTGGTAAAAAGGATGTTTCTTTACTCAAATCTCAACTCAGCAATACATGTTGTTTGCTTACTGATGCTAAGCAAGAAATTATCAGATTAACTACTGATCTAGAAAAGGCAAATCAAACTTTGCCGAGGCCAAATTCAAAGTAGATTACTTTGGACAATCTAGTAAAGTAGTTGACATACTTGAAAATCAACTTCATAAACCGGGTAATGGGAGCAAGGGTCTTGGGTATAACAATGTGCCTCCTCCTTTTAATGGAAATTGTACTACTGTTCCTCCTTCTGTAGAGGAACAAGTTAAGGAATTTTTCATGTTTACTCCTGGGAGCAAATCATGTGGTAGCGATTCCCAATCATCATCTTCAACCCTTAAATGTGTGAACAATTCTAATTCGTCTACCTCATGTGCAGAACAAATAGAAATACAGGATTGGTCAAGTGAGGATGATGAAGATGATAACTCACAAGTTTACAGTCTTAAGTTAAATCATAAAAATTTTAAAACAATGTTTTTGTTCCTTCTATTTTGAAAAACACTAAGTCTTCTATGTGTGATGTGATTGGTTTGATGTTTCTAGTTCCAAAACTACTTATTCTAAAAATGCTAATATTCACAAGAATACTGTGTTTGTTAAACATTTAGCTAATGGAAACACTGAAAAGCATGTTTTCCAGAAACCAAAACTTGTGACTAAACAAAAGGTCACTAATGAACCCTCAAATGCTTTACTAAAGCATTTCACAAAGGATCAATTTTATGCTGAATATGATCATCACCATTTGAGGTTTGAGCAGATATATGCTCATCAACAGTTTAAACCTAAACAGGTTTACAAGCAGGATGTGTCCTACTATCCTAACTCTGACAAGTTTGGATCTACACCGTATATCAAGAAACAGTGTTGTTATACCTGTGGAAAGCCAGGACATCAAGCTAAACATTGTGTTCATCGTCCCTATATTCCATATCATGTTAAGAATCAGAAGGAGTCACATAGGCCGATGGGTTCTAAGCCAGTGAAGACTGTCAAGTCTGAGGCAATGAAGAATCATTCGACCTATAACAACTCTTCTGATAGAGATTGGAATGTGGCTAAACAGAACAGACATGCTTATTTTGAAAGGCAAAAGAACAAGAATCTCAAACAAAATATTAATATCAAAAATATGCCGAGTAAAGCACCTAAAAACTCTGTTTTATCTAAGCCTGTTTGGAAAGCTAAAATTGAAAGTATCATAAGTAACAAGGTTGAATCATAAAATGATATGTGTTTGCAGGAAGTATCTTACATTGATGCTTCAGGAATGCCCAGGTCAACTATGGCTTGGGTACCTATGTCTAACTAATCTTCTCTTTCGTGTAGGGACAACCAAGGAGGATTGTCAACAACCAGAGTGGTGTGTTGATAAGGGTTGTTCCAGGCACATGACGGGTGACATCTCTCTGCTTCATACGTTAATACTTTAACAGAGGGTATATTTCCTTTGTAGGAGAAAAGGGAGGTAAGATCAACAATAAAGGTACAATTAACTTTGATACATTATGCTTTGAAATTAATGAGTTTTTGAAATTTAAGAATGGTTACAAATAGATTTTTCTTTATAAGTTAAATTTGTACATTATTTTAATTTTGATGCACAAATTTAGGGGGAGATATTCAGTTCATTTAAAAGAAAAATACAAAAATATTATTTATGTTTGAGTCAGAAGTTTTGCAATCAAATGGGAAGTGATATGAATGTTTGTTTCTTAAGGCTAGGATTAACACAAGTATGGTATTAAATTGAAAAGGCTAGGATCAACGTCGGATATGTTGATAGGCTCTGCATGTGATACTCTTGAACAAAATAGTATTATGGCCTTAGTGGGGAACATCTCATAGACTAGTGTAATTTGCTATTCCTATTAAAAATCAAGAACTTATACATAAAGGTTGATGAACCGTGGATAACCCTTGCTCTATTGGGATTGCACTAACTGGGACCCTTCACAAAGGGGTTGCGAGCTTGACTTGATACAAGTCTGTAAATATTATATATCTATATAGTTAAAAGACATGCATTGACATGTAATAGGTGAAAAGACACTCAAGGATAGTGCAAAACTAATCTGCAAAGCAGAATTTTGAGCAAAAAGACACGTAATGTTAATGTCGTGGTATAGGAATAAACTTAAAAGATATGCAATGCCATACATCAAAAAGATATGTCTAAAGACGTACATATTATTGTAAATATTTTTTATTTTGGGAATATGTGACTGGGAAGGGATATCTTGTCAAGGCATGTAAGTCCGTAGTGCTATAGCCATGAGCTTTTGTTGATTCTGAACATGTAAGCCCGCAGTGCTATGTTTTTGATCAAATTTTGTCAGAGATTCCCTGAAAAGTTGAATAAACATGTGCTAGTTATGCTCAATTAGTTATTATTTAGGTGCTCAAAAGATCATGAGGAAGGGAAGGTTTACTTAATAAGTTGTGGGGTCCATTAAAGTTCATCAAGAATTCACTTAATTCATATTCATTTAATTACATGCATCTGAGATATGAGTGTGAGACCCATTAAGTCAGAACTAATTATACTCAAAACATGATAACTTAAATCACAGTGAAAAACTTAGGTTTGAAGCTAAAGCATGAGTTTAGAAGGATATGATCCCATTGCAAACTTCCTAAAGACTCGTTGTTACATGTCTGTGTTAATTACTGTTTGTTTAAATTTGTGTTGCATTTTGTTAAGAAAATTACAAAAAGATTTTATTTCAAATTTTATCTTTAATTTTACATCAGTTATAGTTTAGTTTTTTAGCTTTTCTATTTATTTTATTTTTGCTTTATCTTTATAAATATTGACCATTCTTGGATTTAAAGACTTATTATCAAAAGAGTTGAAATTTTAAAGGTTTGATAGTACATGGATGTACTAGGTATTCATGTGAATACTGGATTCCCTGTTGCATATAAATGTCTGCTTATAAATTTTCTGAGAACTTGCAGAATTTGTTTCAAATCAAGAACCAAGGTTGAAGAAGAATGAAGAAGTTTCAACAGCTAACAAGCTTGAATGTACTTGAGTCAGAAGATCCAGATGTGTTTCCATCTTCCGAAAATGAAAGTACACATGAAGAAGTACATGTGAATCTGCTTGAAAGAAAAAGAATGAAAAAGAAAAAGAGCTACTGAGAATCCTCCTCCCACATTCTCTTTTAGCAAGATGATCAAGTAAATGCTAATTAGGAACCACATGAGGATCTAACTTCAAGAGAAGAAAGAGAGACCCAAGTTTGAGAGTTTAGCTAAGTAGAACTTTACTTACACCAACATTGACTTCACAGCAACAACCACAGATTTTGAGGAAAATGTTGCATGCTGGAAGTGGTGATCACAGTGCTACATTCGAGTTAGGAAGATCATTTGATAGCATTAGCCTAGGGGGAGATTGTTGGGTCTGAATATGTGAGGCTGACGCTTATCAAATAAGTATAACTATCGGTGTTGCCGAATAGATTTGGAGTTTTGTAACCGTGAAACTAGTTCACAAGTTGAGTTTTGGGCTAGGCTATGTGAGCCGAAAATATGTGTTATAGGCTTTATGGTATTTGTCTAGTATAAGTACATATTTTCATTAGAATTAGAGATAGTAGCCAGAAAAACGTTTCTGAGAGTGTTAGACGTGAGGAAAAGCCGTCTAGTGGGTTAGCGGTTGTTAGTGGTTTTTCTCTGTAATTCTCTCAATCAATATACGAGTATTACAAGTGAGTTTGTTCTTGAATCACCACAATCACCAGTTTCCGCCTTGTGATTGTGAGAATTTGATATCGTGTGTGTGTATTCATTTGTGCGTTTATACGAAGATCCATCGAGTGTGGGACTTACAAATTTTAAAGTTTAACCACAAAAATACCCTCAGCAGGTTCTAAACTAGTCCGAACGTCACAATTGCGTCTCATATCAATCAAAGCTCTGTTTTATACCAATTTAATGGATGAAAATCCTTGTAAATACCTTCAATCGAAGCGCAATCTTAAATCAAACAGTAATCAATCAAAGAAAACCGTACAACCACATAATAATTTCAAAAATCCAAGTTCGCTCAACTGTAACTGAGTTCGCCCAAATTATGTTCGCTTGAGGATTTTTCAAATGATACTGACCAAGTTCGCTGGAAACTGTATATATACTCAGCCATCTAGTTCGCTTAATCAGGCGAACTTGATAAGTTCGCTTACCGATCGAACTTGATAAGTTCGCTTACCAGGCGAACATAGTCCTCCACACTTAGAAAATTTTGAAATTTTAACCTGTTCAAGCTTCAATCTTTCAACTTTCACTCCTTGTTAACTTCCACCTGGAACATGAATCCGATCCAATCCCGAACATTTTTTTATAAAAATAAAAGATATGATTTTCATGGAAGACAGAAAGAAAATATTTTTGAATTTTATCTATACAAGAAGAATCACATATTTTTGAATTTTTTTCTATACAAACTAAATCACATATTTTTGAATTTTTCTAAGAATTTAAAAAACAATCAAAATCACATGTTTTTGTTTTGAACATCATGAGTAAAAATATAATATCAGTATATGAATAATTCATCACACTCTATTCAAACTATGGGTCACCTATGAAAAACTTATGAATACACATCTTGAATGATATATGCCTATAAGATCAACATGATTATATTTATTCATAACAATTTCTTCTTCATATTTTTCATTCTTTCCTTCATATACTTGAAATGATATGCTATAAATTTCAAAGTAAACAAGATCAGACTATAATATGCTCAATTATTAATACCGAATTTGCAATACAAAGCATGTAAACCTAAGTTGTCAGTATTATAAGATTTGAAATTACAAGCGTTTTTCTTCCAAATTCATGTGAGTTAGTACCATTTAGATGAAAAACATCGTGTACCCCACATATATTCCCAACATTAAAAATAAAATTGCATTATCTTCAAGACATATATGATTTTCTGCAAGATTAGATCAGTCTCCAAGATGAAATTATCTCTATTAGCACAAGGTAAGAACAGCAGATCCTGTAGGATATAAGAATCATGAAGATTCAGAATCAAAAGATTATAATGAATTGGCTTTAGAATGAGAATCAAAAGATTCAGGTATGAGGATCCAACTATTATCTGGATCTGTTTCAATGGAATCAGTATTGTAGGTCCACATTGTTAGAGCATGAATTTGTAACTGTAGCAAACAATATGTGTAAGTTCTTAGAGAGGTGAACTTACCAAGTTCGCCTAAGCATCTTTAGGAGCGAACTTGTTAAGTTCGCCTATAGTGCTGTGTGGTTTTGTGTTTTACTATAAATAGGTGTTTGCAAGTCTTAGAGTTAAGACTTGAAGACCTGAGAGACTTTAGAGAGAGTCCTTAGAATGCTTTTGAATGTTCAAGTCTCAGTTCTATAAACTCTGTGATTAAGTGAAATACAAGAGAAGATTATTTACATTGCTGTGATTGTTACTGTTTCTGTCATCTCGTATACACAATCAGTGATACGGTTGGATTCCGCACTCCATGTTATTGATACGTCACGTCTCGAGTACGATCTATAGGAGAGTCATGTGGACCTACAAGTGGTATCAGAGCCTATGCTCGTGATTTGTGATTGATTTGTGACAATTTGTGTATGATTTGACAAGAAATTGGTTGACTTTTGCAATTTTTCATGTTCATGGAGTTTTCAAGTTCTTGAGAGGATTTTGGAGCTGAATTCATCAATTTTGAGGTGATTTTGGAGAAATTGATGCATTAGAAGTGTTCTAAATCATATTATACTCAATCCTACCTTTCAATTTCATCAAATTCCATCAATTCAGCGAGTTATGATGATTTTTGGAAGTTTTTGTTCGTGTTTTGGTTGAAGAGTTCATCTTCCTGAGTTCTTGCTGCTGAACTAGGCGAACTTGCTGATTCAGTTACAGGCGAACTTAATCAGGCGAACTTACCAAGTTCGCTCAGCTCAGTTCAGGTTCGCTCAGGTAGTTTCAAGCGATCTAGTTTTAGGCGAACTTACTAAGTTCCCTAGTGTTCATAAAAAAAATAAAAAAAGTTTAGGGAAAGTTTATATGCTTGTTTTGAATCATTTTTTAAATTTTGAATTTTTTTTAAGAGTATTTTGGCGGGAAATTTTTTTCCGGATATTTTCGCAAAAAATTCAAAATGTCAATTTCGTGTGATGATAATGAGATTGGAACTATACCACCAAGGCTTTTGTGCATATCAAAAATGATTTTACAAATTCAAAAATTCAAAAGTCCGGTTCGAACAGTTCGTATCAGAAACTGATGAAAATTTTTAGAGACCAATAATGGATATGTGCATCCTACTTATGAGTTCATGGGATATTATAATGTTCATAAACCAGTGTCAGCTCTTACTAAAGTAGAAAAGCAGAAGTATGATCAAGAGATGAAGACGCGTGCAACTTTACAAATGTCTTTACTAAAAGAAATCATTCATAGTCTCGGGAAGTGTCAAACTTCAAGAGATCTATGGGAAGCATTGAAGGAAAGGGTGAAGCAACTTCTCAAGCATTTGTGGTCTTGATCAAAGAAGTATTGGAGAAGTCGAGTGATTCTCAAAGTGACTCTTCTACAGATTTAAGTGATAGTGAGAGTATTTGTTCTTGTGAAAGTACTCAGTCTACCGAGAGTGATGTAGAGACTGAAGTCAGTTTCCAGACAGTTGAAGATGATCTGAGTGAATCCAAAATTGATGTAGAGCCTGTCATTGTTGATCAAAAGAGTGCAGCTGAGGATGACGTATTCATGGCTCCTGGGGCATCTCCTTCAGAAGAAAAGGATACGGTAGTTTCTAACTCTGAAACGTTTTGTTCTAACTGTATTTGAGTGAAGGATAAAATGATGAGGGTTATGGATAACAACGTAAACGTCATTTGTGATATGAAATCGATGCGCACGATAAATCAGAAACTAAAAGATAATGAGAATGTGTGTATTGAGAGAATATAATCACTGAAGAGGGATATAAATTCCCTGACTTTGAAGATCAAAGAGCATGCATCTCACCTGGATATGGCCTTTGCAGAAATTGAGAAAAGAAACACTGATCTTGCTGAAAAAGATAAGGAACTTGCTAAATCTAAAGCTGAGGTGATTAGATTGCACAGAAAGTTAGAAAGCTTTGGAAATTCATCATTCTTACTAGGATATTATAATGATAATACTGAAGAGGGGAAAGGAACTAGCGGTATTGGTTATGTTCCTCCATCATTCAACGGGAATTATTCTGTTACACCTGAGATTATAAAAGATGAGGATTTAGATCCTAAGACTGTGTTGAAGGTGAATCCAGTCACAGGTGAAGATATGGTGTATTCTGATGAGAATGATGATGAATATTTTGATGAAGCTAAGGTAGAGGGGATACCGAAAGAGGCTAAGAAAGAAGACTCAAAGGTTGATTCTAACTCACCAGGTTATACATTTCGAAGTTCCTCAAACTCAAGGAGAGTTCCACCTATCAGAGATTATACAGAAAGGCGTACATGTTTTCATTGTCATGAGATAGGACACATTGTGGTGAATTGTCCTTACAAAAATAAAGAGAAGAAGCATGTAGTTCATGAGAAGGTGAAGTCTGAATCAAAACATGTTCAGAAAAGTTTGTTCCATCTCAAACTCCAAAAGAAGTTCATGTAGGAGAATCTTTTTCAAGTGCATCTTATCGTGTGAAGATTCCTTATATGAGAGAATATCATGAGAAGAGATCTTGCTTTTACTGTGGTCTTGTGGGTCACATACGGATTGATTGTCCTCACAATGCCACAGGTAACCGACATGTTACTCCAGAAAAGGTAAGAACTCCTGGTAAGCCTTATGTTAACCCAAATGTGGTTAAACCTCGTGATACACCAAAGGGTAATTCAAAATCTGAGGTTAGGCTTTCTAGACCTCAAAGACGGAGGAGAAACAAAAGATTGAGAAAACTTTTAGAACAAGAGATTTCATAATCTAAAAAATTTTTCAAATGAACAAGATTGTTCAAACACTTCACATTTTAAGCAAAAAGAACTTAATGCATAGAAGTATGTTTGGAAATCTAAAGTTTATGTTTCTGATTCGGTGGAGCAATCACCAAAAACCGATGAGAGATTTGATTGTGAATATAGTGAAGTCTTTTATTATGATACAGATGGACGACCCATGACTACCATGGCTTGTGTCCCAATTGTAGGTCCCTCCGAGTGGGTGTTTCAGATCGATATCGTGTGAGAACGTAGCCTGGTAAACAGGTGCGGAAAGCCCGTTACTAGGTGGAACAATGTAAGAATGAACGTATGACAATCAACATGAGATGATACTAAAAAATACACGGTCTATTGATTTCATAGTGTTTCAAACAAGTACAGAAATAGATTGAATGACTTATGGACTGATACAATACTTATCTGTGCGTACTTGTGTGTGCAAAAATACATCTGTGTAAAAATGAAACAACTCTATGCTATTTATAGACCTGGGCCATGCGCACTTAGTAAGTACGCATGACCATCCTTCATGCGTACTTGCTAAGTACGCATAACCATTGTACTTGACAAATACGCTAATATCAAAATACAACACGTTCAGACATAAACATACATAATACAACTCGATAAGCAAAATACAACAAATACTAAATACATACAAGACTAAACTAGATAAAAACAAAAGCTTCAGCTCGATCCAGAGTGCCTGGCACAAAACATGCATTAACAGACTCCCCCTTGACAGCATCTCTAGATGTCTTCAGTCTTCACGAGCTACCTGCTGGACTACCACCGCCGACCTTGGACTTGTATCCAAGACAAAACTTCACTAGCTTCTCATACTTGGTGGCTAGCAGCTTCATCCACTCATCCTTATGCAAACAGTTTTTGTTGACGAGGACCTCCAAATCTTTTGCTGAAAAATTGATAAACACAATTTCATCAAACACTCTAATAATCTCCTTCAAGCTATCCTTTTCAATCATAACTGCCTCTCTGGTTATTGGATCTATGTACCAATACCACATGTTCCCCAGGATGTCTTGAGGTATTCGCCTCAATGGTATCCTGGTTTCACACAGAACCGGTTCATAGATGACTCTTTTTAAGAATTTACGTGTCAACGGATTCATCATTGTTGTGTCTTTGACACGCCTCGGAGCTTGATGCCGAAAGATTGCAAATTTCCCCGATCTCCCCTCTTTCTGCAAAGCACCCCACAAGCCTCTAGCCACACCATTGGATGTGCTACTGTATAATTCACGATGTGCAAGATTGACCAAGTCATATTTTGGTAAGGAATTAAATGCTTCAGTTGTAGGTTTTAAGTATTGAACTCCCCCTGACCTTTTTATAGCAAATAATCCCTTATCGTCTTCAAAACGCACCGATAAGATCATCCCTACAGCACCATACTGGTCTGTGTATTGTGGTTTGTTCCACGGTGCTTCAGCTTCTTCGATGAACCATTCCTGAGGAATCTTCGTCGTGCAAGTACCACTCGTACCCACTTTAGGAACTTTGTCTAAAGATTCGTTGACATCTTCAGCATGAATGGTCTGTTCAGTTTGTTCCTTAATGGCTGGGGCCTAAAAAATTTCACCGTCCTCCAACTCATAAATACCTTCTCCATCTCCTTTCAGGAATTCCACAATAACATCATTCCCGCATTCATCCCAATCATCACCGCTGTCTATTTCTCCTTCTTCAATCTCTGCTAAAGCCCCTATCATGATTTCATCGTTTAAGTTGGGACTTGTAGCCAAATCTTCTAACACCTCGGCAGGTGTTTTTCCTTTATCAGCACCACAGCCCTGTTGTTGTTGCTGGGTGGACTCCCCCTGAGCCATAGGTGTGGCTTGTGTTGACAAGACATCTTGAGTCTCACCACCACCAGCACCTGAAGGCCCAACATTTGGATCATCGTCCTGGTCTTTATCTTTTGTAATTTCGACCTGATGACAAGATTCTTCTTGAACTTTCTGGCTTATCTCACAACACTCGGAAATAAGAGCAAATACTCTGGTACCACTTGTAGGTCCCTCTGGGTGGGTGTTTCGGATCGATATCGTGTGAGAACGTAGCCTAGTAAAAGGTGAGAAATGCCCGTTACTGGGTGGAACAATGTAATAATGAACGTATGACAATCAACACGAGATGATACTAATATATACACGGTCTATCGATTTCATAGTGCAGAAACAGATTGAATGACTTCTGGACTGATACAATACTGATCTGTGCGTACTTGTGTGTGCAAAAATACACCTTTGTAAAAATGAAACAACTCTATGCTATTTATAGACCTGGGCCATGCACACTTAGTAAGTACGCATGACCATCCTTCATGCGTACTTGCTAAGTACGCATGACCATTGTACTTGAAAAATACGCAGGAACACATCCTTGCGTATTTGTTTAGCACAATACCAAAATACAACACGTTTAGACATAAACATGAAAAATACAACTCGATAAGCAAAATACAACAAATACTAAATACATACAAGACTGAACTAGATAAAAACAAAAGCTTCAACTCGATCTAGAGTGCCTGTCACAAAACATGCATCAACACCAATTTCAAATTAATGTTTCTTGTTAGATGTGCAGGATTAAACAAGAGGGACTATTAATACCATTTTGGTCATTGATAGTGGTGGTTCATAGCACATGACAGGGAATGACATCTGCAAGAGTAACGAGTTGTTGATAACTGAGAAATTTATTTGATTCAACGACTTGATGCTCAGGGGGAGAATATGTCACACACAATGTTGTTTTAGAAAGTTTTACTAAGTCCAAAAGACAACCTGAAACATAGGATGATAATGATGAGCATAAAGTTGTTGATGTAACCATTTGACTAGTTGAGAGAGAGTCTACAGGACAGGGAGAGTACATAAATGTGTTGGTGACAAAGGAAAAGGCATTCAATTACACCGGTTTAACTTTTATTAATTGAATTGCTTAATCCCAAGTAACCAAGTAAAATGTTTTTCTTATAATGTTTTCATGGAAGATTTTATTTTCTTTTGTTTTACTTTCTTTCATAAAGATTTTGAAAAAGCCAAACAAATTGAAAAAGATAAAATCGACATTACTTGAAGTTAAAGAAGAGATGATAGTACATCAATAGATGTTCTTTCACACATGACCTTAGATTGACTTGTTGGTGCTTTATGTTAATATATCTGAATTATATGTTTTGATCTAAACTTCAAAGACTGCACAAATAGGAAATAATAGTGTTGTGTATGCATATAATTTGAATTGTCAGTAGACTAAACGCGTCACTGAACCATTAGTAGTGTGAAAACATAATTGCATATGTTACAACTGTGATTTGAACCCATTTTATGCATGGGTGTGTGTGTTAAAAGATCACTATCAGATAAAGAATATTAGTTTTTAATAAAGATTGTCCTATGAGATCAGTTTTGGGTTATGTCCTTAGCACTATTCATTCGGTTTGCTTCAGTGCCCATGTCCCGAAAAGCATGCAATTTGAAGTATAATCAAGATATGTACTTGACAACATTTGTCAAACATATACTAGCCCTTGGATCATATTGATACATCATCTTTACTGATTCCATTGAATTCATAATCCGGATAACAGTTGGATCCACATACCTGAATCTTATGATTCCACATATCTAAGCCAAGACATTGAATCATTCGGTTCTGAATCTCATTGATTCCTATACAATCCAATTTGGATTCTGCTATTCATGTGCTAAGTGATGTCACCTCATTCTGGAAATTCGGATAATTTTTAGTAAAATCTTGTATGTCTTGAAGATAGTGCATTTTACATTATGTTGGCATACTAGTGGGGTACACGTTGTATTTCATACTTAAATGGTACCTTAACTCACAAGAAAGTGGGATGAGATGCTTTAGTTTCAAATCTTATAATATTGACAATTTGAATTTGTGTGTCATAGCCTGATCCTATTTTCTTTGAATGTTTATCACATATCATAACATGCAATATGAAAGTCTTGAAAAAGATAAAGTGTGATAATATTAAAAGATATTGGTTTGATTGGTAAGGCTTGAAAGAATGACATAGGATAACATTTGATGTTATACGGATTTTATATCCAAGATGTGTGATTGATTCATCATATATACTGATATGATCTTCTTACTCGTGATGTTCGACCAAAAAGATTTTGTGTTTCTTATATTTGAAGAACTAAAAAGATTTTATTTTTCCAGCCTCCATGGAAATCTTAATTGTTGGTTATACTTGGTTATTCTCCTATGCAAAAATTGAATATTGTAGACAGAAGTTAACAAGGGGTCCTTCTCCCAAGTTTTCTTCTAGATAGAAAGAGAGAGTGTGCAGATGAACAAGACGAAGACTACAGTGTGTTTGATGATATTTGAAGACGGATGGCAATCTTCTGAAGCTGTTGTCAAGGGGGAGTCTGTTGGAACATATTCTGGTGACAACGAGCTTGAAGATTCTATGTCTTAGTCTTAGAGTCTTTGACTTGTAATTGATAGAATTGTTTGCAACAGTTAAGGGGGAGTCTGTTAGAGCATGAATTTGTAACTGTACAAACAATATGTGTAAGTTCTTAGAGAGGCGAACTTAACAAGTTCGCCTAAGCATCTTTAGGAGCGAACTTGTTAAGTTCTCCTATAGTGTTGTGTGGTTTTGTGTTTTATTATAAATAGGTGTTTGCAAGTCTTAGAGTTAAGACTTGAAGACCTGAGAGAATTTAGAGAGAGTCCTTAGAATGCTTTTGAATGTTCAAGTCTCAGTTCTATAAACTCTGTGATTAAGAGAAATACAAGAGAAGATTATTTACATTGCTGTTATTGTTAATGTTTCTTTATTCTCGTATACACAATCAGTGATACGGTCGGATTCTGCACTCCGTGTTATTGGTACATCACGTGTCGAGTACGATCTATAGGAGAGTCATGTGGACCTACACACATGACACCTATATAGATAGTACTCGAGACGTGGCGTATCAATTAAGACGGAGTGCGGAATCCAACCGTATCACTGATTGTGTATACGAGACAATAGAAACAGTGACAATCACACAATGTAAATAATCTTCACTTCTATATCATTCCAATTCAGAGTTTAAAGTACTTGAGATAAAACACTGAACGCATCCTGAAACGGAACATGTAAACTCTATTTATAGACACCATTTTGCTATAGGCGAACTTAAGTTCGCCTCACCTTGAATTATGCGAACTTATTAAGTTCGCTCTAGCAGAACTTACACAAACACTTAGACAATTTACAAAACATTATAGAAACATAAAGACATACATATCTAAACTATTACAAGCTTTTGTCACACTTCTATGTCCTAACAGACTCCCCTTTGACAATAGCTTGATCTTCTGTCTTCAGTCTTCATGATGAACTCTTCCGATTATTTGGTAACTTGCTGCCTGCACATACACCGTACTTGTAACATATCTCCAAGACTCTTTTGTATTGCAGTCCCTTCTCTCTCCACTCTCTTGTAAACATAATCTCATTCTTCTTTAGAATCCGCTAGTCTTTCTTTGAAAAAATAATAAGGTTCGTAGCATCATAGAAACTTACTATGACCTTATTATCCTTATCTTCAGTATTCACATCTACATACCACCATTTCATGCTTCCTAGAAAATCCTATGGTATTTTCCTTAAAGGAATCTTTTGTACAACTTTCACTGGTTTAAACTTGTATTTCCTTGTAATCACACTGCCACTAGGATCCACAGTCTTCACCCTCTTTCCTTTATGTGGTTTCAGCTTTTGATAATCACCATATCCTCCTTCTTTACTAACGAGTTTGGCTATAACATCAGCTAGACCAAACTTTGATCTGTTTATCAGTGGCTTAGTAGCTAGACCATTCATTTCACACCTAGGTAAGGTGTTGAAATACTTGATCCTTGGTTTCATATACTGAACACCATCTGATTTCTTCAAAGCAAACAATTTGATTTCTTCGTCATAAAACCAGCTTATTATTCTACGAATACACCTTTCTTTGTTCACATAACGTCCTTTCTGAGCAGGTAGTGATGGAGATACAGGTAATACTTCCTTCCAGCTATTTACCAACCTTCTCCATTGCTCTTTTGTCATACCAGTATCCCTATACATCACTGGGTCCTCAAATGGCATAGATTGAGTAGACTCAGCTTCAGTTTCATCTTTGGATTGAGCAGTATCTTCTTTGGCTTCTGGCTTAGACACATCTTCAATAGAGTCCAAAGAATCTATCATCCCTTCATTTGTAAATTCAGAAATAACATCATCTTGGATGAAGTTATAAAACACATTCAGACCGCCACAACCTTCATAAGTAACACCAACATTATTTTTCTCAATTTCTATCTCTATAATTTCTCCTTCTTCAACTTCAGAATCCAAGAATTCATCTTCCAAGTCATCAAACAATTCATCAAGACCATCTAAACAATCAAGTTTTTCAGCTTCATCTTCAAGATCTGAATCATTGTTGAAGAATTCTAGAAGTAGAATCTCTTCATTTGCTATATTTCCTTCTTTTCCACCTTCAATACGTTGATTAGTAGATGTTGACTCTCCCTGAACCCCAGATACAGGATTCACGTCAGCGTATTGACGATCACCTTTAATGTTTCCACTGGGATCATTGCCATCATCATCTTTTCTTTGAACCTCAACATTGTGACATACATTTTTCATCCACATCTCCCCCTGAGCGTCAAGACGCTCTACAAGCTGAGAGAAAGTTTCATCTCAGAAAGTTGTTTAGATTAATCTTGAATGACCAACTCCCATTTAGAGTCATTAGACACCAAGACATCCACTTGATTTTGTAAATCAATCACCTAAGATTCTAGATAAGCAATCATCTCAGTGTTAGAAGAAGTAGAAGGATCAGCTTGAGATGTAGAAGCTACTTTAGGAGCAGGAGTGGCAGCAGGTCAAGTATGTTGAGATGGTTGTGGAGTAATAAGCAAGGAATCCACAAAATCAGCATCCTCAAAACCTTGAGAGCTAGCAGCAGCTGCCATAAGCTTCTGTGACTTAGGAGCAGGAGTAAACTCCTCATTAGAATCAGAAGATTCATCCAGTAGTGTCCTTTAACCAAGAACTGTACCAGGAAGCAGACCCCGGGCAGACTTACGTCTTGGTTTCTTAGCTTGGGATTTCTTTCTCTTCCCACCCTTAGCCAATGGCAGTTGAGCCAATCTTTCATAATGTCCTGAACTAAAGTCCCTTGAAGAATCATAATCCGGTTCATCAGCATCAGGCAGATCAGAAGAACTCATACATGTATCAACCACATTCCCTTGAGCTTCATGAATGGGTGATTAGACAACATTATCTTGAAAATCATCCAAATTAAGACCTAATTCTTAATTTTCATGCATATCAACATCAGCATCAATATTTGCATGAACTTCAGCTTCAACATTTGCGTGAACTTTAGCTTCAATTTCAGCTTGTTCATTCACCTGAATATTCTCTTGTAGAACTGGATCCTGTACTTGTTGTTGTTGAACTTGTTGAACTTGTTGAACTTGTGCTTGAACTTGAGCTTGTTGTTGTGGTTGTTCTTGATTTTGTTCCTGGGCCAACTCTTCAGGATGAAACCAATTGTTATTTGGATGCTCTATATAACCAGGATTGATAATATGGCCAAACAATGGAGTAGGAACTGGAATCAGATCAACATTCTGTTGCTTAACCTTGGTACAATCAGTAAAAATCCTTTTAGTCATCGGAGTCAAGGTAAGACGTTGTGGATGTTGAGGTAGATTAGGAATCAGATAATGCAAAATCATTTGGATAAACCTAGGGTACATGAGAAACCCTTGACCTTCAGGATATGTGATTTGCATAACAAGCTCTCTGAATATGTATAATGCAAAATTAAAACGCTTATTTAGAGTCAGAGCAATCATTTCAGCTTGTAAAGAAGATTTTAAACCATCAGTTCCGGCCTTCCTAGGTGACAAACACTGGATTATCTCATGCATAAAGTACCTCCACTGACCAACAAGACCTCGTTTTCTAGCTTGTGTGTCATTCTGTCTTCCTCGATAACCTATTCGTTGAAAACAACCCATGATAAGAGTACCAGGATAGCCAAGATGATCATCATTGTTTCCACCAACTGTTGGAGCATTCCTTATAGTATCCACAAAAATTTTTAATTCAGTATTGTTGATGGTAGCACGTAGCACACTTGGTTCAACATTCGTATCATGTGCACTGTAGCCCAGAACTGTTGAATAAATGGGAGGCTAATATAGGGATTAACAGACAATGCTAAGTGCAATCTTGATCTATTCAGAAAGTTGATTATGCCTTGATATTTCACCGCTTCAGACATCTCAGGATCCAATAAAGCCACCTGATTATGTTTATGTTCAACACGATGATCCATCTGTAATAATTTTGGACAAACAATCATTAGAACACACGCACATAGTAAACACAAATATATAACACGAATGTAACAAAAATTTAAAAATAACAAAAAAAATATTTTAACACATGAAAAATTTCCAAGTCCAAATACTACTATGCCCCTAGGCGAACTTACTAAGTTCGCTTAGTGTTCTGTCGATACACATTCAAACCAGAATTCAAACAATGTTCAAAATAATGGATTATGACCAAATTAATCATGCAATCAACTACACTCAACACAGATAAGGCATTTGTTGAAGCACTTTTGTGTGACAAGCACTCTGGATATTGTCTTAGCGTTTGTACTTGTCTTGTATGTATTAGTCTTTGTATGTTAGTGTCTGTATATATTAGTTATCGAGTTGTAATTTTGAATGTATGTACTAGTCATCTGTTTTCTTGAAGTGTTTTGCGCACTTAGCATGTGCGTAGGAATTACTTCTTGCGTACTTAGCAAGTACCTAAGAACACTCTGCGTACTTCTTAAGTACGCAAGAACAATTTTCCCTGCTCACTTTTTAAGTGCGCAGAGATCAGGTCTAGTATAAATAGGTTGTGGTGACAGAAGTTATGTACACACTCATTTTGTAACATCTCTGTAACCTACAAGTTTATAATAGACAAAGTTTGATAGTGTTTTCGCTGTCGGTTTACTTTGTGTTACTTGATTCTCCACCTAGTCACGGGTATTCCGCACCCGGTCTGAATAGTCACACACTCATATGTAACGATCCGAGACACACGGGGACCTATAGCATTATTAAGCAACAATTTCAATTTTCATCCACAAAAACACCCTCAAAGAACCTAGAACAAGTCCGGCTGTCAAAACACAAAGTTCAGATTCAAAATCTGTGGTTTCTGATAAAAATTCTTGTAATTACCTTAAATAGAAGCACAATCACAAGATGAACAACATCTAATCAATGAAAAATTGATCTAACACACCAGAATTTCAAAAATTTCAAGTTCGCGCAACTGTTACTGAGTTCGCTTAGGTTATGTTCCCTGGAAAAATTTCAAAGGACGATGATCATGTTCGCCTGAAACTGTATATATACCCACCCTTAAGTTCGCTTAGTTAGGCGAACTTAATAAGTTCGCCTAACCTTGAACCAGGCGAACTTGTTATGTTCGCTTACGAGGCGAACATAATCTCCACACTTAGAAAATTTATAACTTTCAACCCGTTCAAGCTTCAACCTTTCAATTTTCAATCCTTGTTATCTTCCACCTGGTACATGTATCCGATCCAATCCCGAACATTTTATGAAAAGAAAAGATAGGATTTTCATGGAAGACGAAAATAAAATCTTTTTGGATTTTTTCTATACAAACAAAATTACATATTTTTAGTTTTTATCTGTACAAACTGAAACATTTATTTTTGATTTTTCTGAAATATATCAACACAAACACATATTTTTGGTTTGAACATCATGAGTAAGAAGATCATATCAGTATCTGAGCAGTTCATCACACATTCTATTATGAAATATGGATCACCTATGATACTTTAGAATCTTGACAAACTTGATTTAAACTTCCAACTTATTATGATATTAGCTTATGAGATCAGATCATATCAATCATAAAACAATTTTCCTTGAAACTCAATCAATCTTTTCTTGATTATATTCAATTAGCATACTTGAAATGATACGCGATAAATTTCAAAGTAACAAGATCAGGTCATAACATGCTCACTTATTCATACCTAATTTGCAATACAAAGCATGTAAACCTAAGTTGTCAGTATTATAAGACTTGAAACTACAAGCGTTTTTCTTTCAAATTCATGTGAGTTAGTACCATTTAGATGAAAAATATCGTGTACCCCACATATATGCCCAACTTTAAAAATAAAATTGCATTATCTTCAAGACATATATAATTTTCTACAAGATTAGATCAATCTCCAAGATGAAATTATCTCTATTAGCATAATGATAAGAATAGCAGATCCCATAGGATATAAGAATCATGAAGATTCATAATCAAAAGATTCTAATCATTTGGCTTTAGAATGAGAATCAAAAGATTCAGGTATGAGGATCCAACTATTATCTGGATAAGTTTTAATATAATCAATATAGATGATGTATCAATATGATCCAAGGGCTAGTATATGCTCCAACTGATGTTGTTAGAAAACATATCTTAGTTCAACAACACATTGCATGTTTTTTGGGACATGGGCAGTGAAGTGAACTGAAAAGATTTGTGCTAAAGATATAATCAGATAATGGTCTCATGAAATTCTTAAAATCATATATTCTTTATCTGATAATGATCTTTTACACACACACCCAGGCATACAATGGGTTCAAATCATAGATGTTGTCATTTATTGTTTAGTTTTCACACTACTAATGGTCTAAAAACGCTTCTAGTCTACTGACAATCTAAGTTACAAACTCATACTCAAATTAAAATCAATCAGATTATCAGGATTAGAGCATTTATAACACTATCATTTCTTGTTCATGCAGACTTTTAAATTTAGATCAAATCAATACATCACAACCACAGTTTATCATATCAAAAGGTCTACTATGGTCATGTGTGATAAACTTTTCATTGATGTACTATCATTTCTTTTCTAACTTCAAATTATGTCAATTTTATCTTTTTCATTTTGTTTGAATTTTTATAAATAACTAATTTTTGACTTAAAGTAAAGTACAGCAAAGTAATAAAGCAATAAAATAAAATAAACCTTCCATAGAAATTATTTTGAAACTTTTATTCGGGATTGATCATACCAATCATCTTGATCAGAAATTCAAACCTAGTACGATCAAATGCCTTGGTAAAGAGATCAGCAAAATTATTATGTGTGTGTACCTTCACCAGCTCTATCAACTTCTTATCTGCACAATCATGAATAAAATGATATCTTATTTCAATGTGTTTCGTTTTGCTGTGCATAACAAGATTATTTGTTATGGACATTGTAGCACTATTATCAATGAACCTGGGGGTGCAAGTGAAATTCAAACCATATTCTCTTAAGTGTTGTTGAATCCACAAGATTTGTGAACAACAACTTGCAGCAGCAATGTATTCTGCTTCAGATGTTAAAATGGAGACTGTAGTTTGTATTTTACATTGCCAGGAAACAAGACGATTACCCAGAAATTGGCAACCTCCTGTTGTAGATTTTCTGTCCAAATAACAACCATCGAATCAGAGTTGGTATAAGCATTAAATTCAAAATTAGAACCAAGTGGAAACCATAATCCTAATCTTGATTTTCCTTTTAGGTACCGAAATATACGTTTGACTTCGATCAGATGAGATTCCTTTGGTTTTTCTTGAAATCTGGAACAAAGACATGCAACAAACATTATATCAGGCCTTGAACCAGTTAAGTACATAAGAGAACCAATCATTGCCCGATAAAGACAGCAATCAATGTCTTTTCCATCCGGATCAGGATTCAACTTATGATTCACCGGAATTGGAGTATCATATGGGGTACAGTCTTCCATCTTGAATCGGCTCAAGTTGTCTTTGACATATTTAGACTGATGAATGAAGAAACCATCCTCTTTTTGATTCACTTGAATTCCAAGAAAGAATGATAACTCTCCCATAGCTGACATTTCAAACTTTGATTTTATAACGTTCTCAAACTCTTGGCATAACTCTTCATTTGCTGAGCCAAAGATAATGTCGTCTACATATATCTGAACCAGTAGATAATCTCCCCTTGCTTTATTTATGAACAAGGTCGAATCAATTTGACCACGAACGAAATCATTTTCCAAGAGATGCTTTGACAGAGTTTCGTATCACGCGCTGGGTGCTTGATGTAATCCATAAAGAGCTTTATCAAGTTTGAACACTCTTGAAGGATAGATTGGATCCTCAAACCCCGGCGGCTGACAAACATATACTTCTTCTTTGACCTTGCCATACAATAAAGCACTTTTAACATCCAATTGATAAACTTTAAATCCTTTGAAAGAAGCAAACGCAAGAAACAAACGAATAGCTTCAAGCCGAGCCACAAGTGCGTACACTTAAGTGTAATCAATTCCTTCCTGTTGATTGAATCCTTAAACAACCAATCTTGCTTTACCCTGTACCATGACACCACGATCATCCTTCTTACATTTAAAAACCCATTCGGTGCCAATCGGATACACGCCCTTTGGAAGATCAACCAAATTCCACACCTTCAGGTTATCAAATTGAGAAAGCTCTTATTGCATTGCTTCTATCCAATTGTTATCCTGTAAAGCCATTTCCACATTCTTAGGTTAAACCTGAGAAATAAAACACGAATGTAAGCAAACATCAAGAACACCAGTATCTTTAATGCATGTATATAAACAAGTATTTTCAGTCAAAGAACGTGTTTTCACTCAATCTCTCAGATTCCCAATTATATTTGTCACCGGATGATTTTTATGGTCTTTAATGGAAGCCACTTCAGGAACCGGAAACACATCAACTTGAGTTGTTTCATCTTGTGAAAGAACTTCTTGATTTACTAGCATCACAGAATCCAGAATCGTAGGAATCTCCCCCTGAACTTGTGTAGAAGTAGAAGAATCATCAATGATTAATGGATCAGCCAAAGAATCTTGAAAGAGAACCATTAGCTTGAGTGAGTTGAGTTACGAGTTGTGCAAGAATGGTAGCGATGTCGGTGTTGGTGTTGGCCACGAGAGCACGATGGGGAGGCATTCTACAGATTTTCACAAGACAAGAAAAAGATGTAAGAACTTATGAATGTTGTTTGGGTTTAAAAGGATAAGATAACAAATAAAATAGTAATTTATAGTTGGGATTGTACTCAAATAGTGATATAACCACTTGAATACCATGACACATTAAGGTTAATTAAACTCATATAATTTTCAAGGAGACATGCTTTAGCCTATAAGTAAACACTCATCCCGAGAATTCCCAGGAAAGCATACGGGTCCCTCGGTTGATTGGGATTTATGCGAAATGCTTTCCTAGATAGAAAACCCAGAATACATGTGTCACCCTTCCAGATTGCACGTGTCCTCAAATAATTAACAAAGTTTAAAAACCTTAACGAGGGTATAAAAATATTTTTATAGTTTTAGATCCATGAAGTTTCCACATGCTAAGAAGATGTTGATAGAGAAGTAGATAAGAATATTATGAGGTTTTAGGGTATAGGTAGGGATATTGTTTATTTAATTATTATTTAAGCATAGTCTAACAAGTCATGAATTTTAACCAGTAAGGCATCAAAAACGAAATAATAACTAATCATAGATAACAAGTAACACATAACATGTAACACATAACATGTAATACATAACATGTAGCACATATCACATAATCATGAAGCATGGCATAAGTGGGTGTCCTAAAGTTATAGTCTATGTTAAAAGTCTCTAATAACCTAGTTCCCTATAAACTGGCTCTGATACCAATCTGTCACACCCCGACCGATGGCGGAATCATCGGGGCGGGACATGTAGATTGTTCATGAGCACAACGTTGACTAAATTGTAATATATTAAACATCAATTTCATTTCAAATAATCCAAACACAACCAAATCCAAGAAAAAAAAAACATAATATGAAATACATAAAATCCTTTATTCAAATTAACTAAGTCCCAAAGCCTATGTGAAGCAGATCTTGATCAATTCACACATTAGTACCTGAAACATGAATAAAATAAGGTCAACTAAAAAGTTGATGAGCATACACAGGTTTGTATATAGATAGCATATAGTTTGTAAATAAACAAATCCTTACATATCATGATAAAATAAGGCATTTATGGGGAGCAGCTATTGTGTAACCAAGTACAATCAAACCATTGTAACTAGCATGCAAAATTGTGTTGTCGGTAACAATCACCCTACCTGGGTGGGTTTGTCAGACTCAATAGATCTATCATTGTTAACCGTCGGCTTGAATAGTTAATGATTGCACATAAATCGCACACAAAAGTTAGCACAACTAGCACTCAGGCATAAAGTTCAAATTGCACACATGAATGTAAAGAGGATTTGTACTTGTGTAGTTTGTGTAAGTGTAAGCAATAGTGTTGTATATTGTTCATGTTCCACCCCAAAAGTGTAAAAGAGTAAAAGGGGCTATGTAATACTCACATGATTTGAAGTCGTAGCTAACACGAGATACTAGATAGAAACGGGGGTCCTCGTAATGCACAACGTTAACCTAGAGTGCAATATATATTGAATCAATGGTGTGCACAATAGTCTATGTCTAAGTCTAAGGTTATAATGGATGTGTGTATAAGGAATTTTGAAGTTGTAGGTGTTAGTGGGTTGTACTTGAATGGTGTATAAAATTTGGGTTTGGAATAACTAAATAATAAAATTATTATTTATTTACTTAATTATAAGAGTAATGTAAGTACTAGGGGTAATTAAGTAGAACCTAAATAAATAATTTTTGTTTAAATATAAATTAAATAAATAATTGTTACCTTATTTATTTATTTATAAAAATATGTAACTTATTCATTTAGTTATAAAATGTATTGATTGTTTTATGTTAAATATAAACTTTTCTTACTTTATTTTCATAAAGACATGTAATTAAGTTGTGTAAATAATATTTAAATGTAGGGTTTAACAATAATTATAAATTAAATTTTGTAAGTTTTAAATAAACAATTTCTATTTATTTTATAAAATCAATTATTTTTATTTAAAAAAAATTAGTTTGAAATACTTATTGTTTTTAAATTAGGGGATTAATTATTCTGTCAAAACTTTTCTCACACACACGACCGTGCCTAGGGCAGGGCACGATCGTGCTAGAACCACGGGCGCGAACGTGCTAGTCAGGGACGCGACCGTGTTGACTAAACAGAATGCATAATTAGGCTGTTCACTAGGCACGATCGTGTCTTGGGCCAGGCATGACCGTGTCTAGGGTTTTGAGGCACGACCAAGTCTAGCCAAGGGCAAGACCGGGTTTGAGTGTGTGAGGCATGACCGCGCTGTCATTTGGCGCGACCGTGTCTCATGAAGCACAACCGCGGTAGAAGACTAGTGCGACCGTGTTTGTTCCAAAACAGGAACGAATTGACTGATTCTTATAATGTTAACGTTGAATTTCGTAGGGCTTTCATCTGTAGAGTTATTACGAGTTTTTTGGGATATATTAATTGTATTTTAAACGTGTTCAAAGCAGGGTTCGATTAAATCTATTTTGAACGAAAACTAGATTCTGGTTCGTGATGATTCCCATATTGTAAGCCCAAATTAGATTAGGGGTTTTGATTTATAGACTAAAACGTAAGTGTGAGAGGTTTCAATTACCCGGAAGGATGACGAATTGATAGTGTTCGGTAGAGAGAAATTCTGGTGACGACGGGTTTGGTTTCCGGCGCCTTCTTCTGCAATTCCGACTGACTCAGTGTTTCCGGGAGCTTTAGAGAGGATTGATAGTATGTTGGCTTAGGAGAATTGTAATCAAAATGGTAAATTCGACGTTCTTGTGAGAGGATTGGATGGTTATGAGTTGAATCGATGAAATTTGGTTTATTTGCTGTAATTGTTATGATTAAAAGATTTAATTGGGTTTGTTAATGGTGAAGACGTGTAGAACGGTTATGAAATCGAACGTCTCTGTGATTAAAGTCTGCATTTACGTTTCAACTGATGAGAGGCGCGATCGTGCCCATATGAGGCGAGACCGTGCCTAGGCACCGGGTGCGATCGTTCCAAAGCGGGTCGCGCGATCGTGCCAAAGCACTTGGCGCGACCGTGCCAGAACGAGGCGCGACCGTGCCTATTAGGGTTTCTTGTTACTTTTTCAACATCAGACCTTGTAACTTTAGTCTTTGACATATTTGTATAAATAGATACTTATGTAGTGTTTAGTAAGTTATAACCGAGTAAAATTTTGCGGATTTGCATTGAAATATAGTATTTAATGATGGTATGAGTAGAACAAAACAGTGCACTAGAATTGGATTTGAAATGCATTACATTGAATCAAAATATGGATACTAAAAATCAGAAATGTTACATTAACCGTGAGATATGGCAGACAAGATTTCCCAGACAGAAGGGAACCCGAGGTGGATAAGCAGGACTAAACGGGAGAGAACTCCACATGTCATGAGACCCAGACATTCATCAGGATCATGTGGATCCATACATACATACTTGGAGCACGAGTTGCTCGACACAGATTTGAGGATCTCTGCCCTACACATAGTGCCTGACTTCCACCATGCACATTTTAATTTTGGAGAGACACTTGTGGTGCCTCTCTACCATTAACCTCATCTGGCAACAGCCATGGTCGGCATATCTATGAGTATTGGTACACATGACTAATAGTAATCCGATAACACATATACATTGTACGCGAGAGTGCAAAACGATGACACAATCCAATGAACATTTTAGCTTCCTCTTTAGTTGAGAGCTTGAGATAGTGATGTTGGTCAAACGGTCTATAAAATTAAACACAAAACAACCTAGACACTCTAGTTAAACTCTAGAAAAGCCTACTAAACTAGACCACAACGACAGGCAAGTGTACCTATCAATTGTAACACAGTTAAAGGAAGTTCGGATATCGAACCCACGAGACACTGATTATAAGTCTGACTAGACTCTGACTAGAAGTTAACTACTTTATTTGATTTAGGGGGGGGGGGGGATTCTACGAACTAAGGTTATCTACTAAAATTAACTAAAGTGAATGAAGAAAACAAATAAGACAACTAAACAATCTAGCAAAGATCTGAACTAAATCAATAAGGAGGGAAGACTCCACCTAGGCTGAGAATCCTGATTACTAAACTTGGGTTCTATCGGTTATGGAACATGAAATGGAACTGGGATCCTAAGATGTAACACCCTCAAATAATGGATTCCTTATCAATCTCAGAATGTGACCAGAAGTAGACTTAAGGGATACTAATAACACCAGTGGTCAGATTACCTCTCGATCTCACCGATTATGATGTAGAACTCAATAGACAGCTCACCTCCCAGTATCAGTGTCTCAATACATCGAAGATTCAAGGAGCAATCTAAATTCAAGATGTTTAACACGAATTAACGACACTAGAACCCTAAGGAAACGTCCTCTCAGACTATTCACTCTTAGAAACCCTAATACCGAAGACTAATTGTTTATCTATCACTTTGTAGGTATTTAGACTAGAAGAACAATAAGTTTATTAACTGATTAATTGATATTCCTATGGTTACTAACGTCTAGTAAACCACATACGAATCACAAACACACAGTATACGGTCTAATATACATCTAAACATGAAAGACATTCAATCAAGACATGCAAGGAACAATCAACCAATATAGAATTAAAACAAAGCATGCACACTCATTAAACAAGTGAACTCATATTTGTACTAAAGCATAAAATCCAAAACAATATCCATAAACGATAAAAATCTAAACTTTAGCATTCGTTCATCATTAACAAAGGTAGATCTAAGGTTTTTAGCCAAGAATCATAGTAGAAACAGAAGATTCAAAGTCAAAAACATAAAACATAGTTCCAGAATACTGAATAAACAAAGAGTAAAGATCAATCGTGAACGTACGATTTGTGTCTAACTAGTTTGATCTCTCTAACTCCAGAAACTCAATCCCAAAGCTTTCCTCCTTGCCAAAATCGCCCAAGATCCAAGCTTTGACGACAAAGTTGAATAATTTCGAGAATGGCCGTTCAAAACAATTAAAAACCTAAAATTGAAATTTTTACGGAATAACGACCCTCTCGCGTACCGCGAGAGGATTTGAGGAGGTCTCTCGCGTACCGCGGGGGACAAAACAGTCGGGGCCTCTCCTGGAATAACGACCCTCTCGCGTACCGCGAGGGAATTCACTCCTCGCGCACCGCGGGGAGGTAATTTTTACAAAAAAAATATTTTTTTTCTTTTTGCTTTCTACTCTTTTCTCGTGTGTTTGATTTCTGCGGGATTTAGCTATATTTTCCGCTCTAGCACACGATAACCTGCAACAATGACCCGAACTCGGAACGAACTAAAAACGACATAAAACGAGTACAAAATTATATTATTACGCACAATTACACTAGGATATTTATTTGTGTTTTGCAACACATCAGATAGAGAGAACACTAAGAGGGCCCAAGCGAAGTAAATTATCACTACGGGTGCACACATAATCATAATTTGCAGTGCATGAGAAGTCTGGTGAGTCTTATTGTCCGAGCTAATGTTCATGACTAATCTGTATCCCTAATCTCAATTCCCATTCACTCGATTAATGATCGAAATTACCATAACCAGAGGGTTAAGCTAAAAGGGCATCAGATGATGCGATGTACTGTCACAAGTGACGTGGAAATGTACATCATCTTTGAATTCTAATAAATCCAAAATTCTTATCGAGACTTCATTGGCATGACAATCTTGACCGAAGCACTGAATATGTCTATTCACAGTTAATTTGACCTCGATACTCGGATTGAATTTAGAAATGCCTTGTAAAGAATTGTTTCACCTTTTGAGGTTCAACTTTAAACTATTCTCTTTTTGATCTCATTACTTATCTAGCAACACTTGTGGCTGATCTTCGGTCTACCATGAGTCAGACCTTAACATTTCTGATTTCCCTTTTGAATATTCATGTAACATTCTCGCAGTTCGAAAGGAACGAGAGAAACTCGAATTTGATGTACCTGACTCTTAATGGACCATAAGCGACGAAGATTTTCACTCATCCATTCTTACTTACTGATTTATGTCCTTTAAAATTGTACCTGCCACGAAACCTTCAAATTGATCTTTACAACGATCAACACTTACCGTAATTGCACAACTATTGCCAGAGAACATAACATAATCTAAGGGTCTATCTTACAATTCGGTATCACACTTACTGAAATTTACATCGGAAGTGCTATGCACTAACTCCTGTAAAGGGATGGAAATTTATTTGGACTCTCTTACACGTGATGCCTATAGGGTATTGTGGAAACCTTACTTGAGACTCGTTGATAACCTTACATCCTTCTATGCTTATATTCAGCCAACAATCATTTTGTTGGCTGAATCTCTGAATTCATACCGCAGGAGAGACGTATCCACATCCTTTACTCTCCGCCTTCTATAATTAAAGAGCTATAAAGCACATATTATTAGGAAACGACTTCGTAACACATGCTCAGAGACAATACAAAGCTTCGACATATAACACTCACTACCCCAATTTTACGGCTTAAACCCTTGTGCTAAGGACTTTAAGGCTATAGCCGATATGAGTGAAATACGTAATGGTAATCCACGATAATACCATTCGAATGCTAGAGAAGTTGCAGACACACTATAATATTTGTTGTTGATAAATTCTAAAAACTACTGATCCTTTCTAACCAACTTTAGTGGGAAATTAAGGACCATATTGAAAGTTGAGAACCTTATCATTTGAAAGATGTGTCATACAATCATAGGAATGCAATTTTAAGAATCTGTTGCAGTGTTCTACGGTTTTTAACCGTTTTAAGTTGTACGCTACCAAGAAAATGAACAAAGAATGAATCATATCTGAACTTGATCTTTTGGAGGTCTACACATAAACATTTCTTTCGACTTCTCAACTTTCCTTCAAATTTTTAAAATCACTCTTCTCCAATATCTTTTGAGATGCCTATGTATTATCCTTAAGGAACCTAAGGACACGACGTCCTCACATTTGGCAAACCCCTGAAGTTGTATGTGTTTTTGGTATTATTTTCTGACATTTAAATTAAGGGGTCAATCCCCAGACTAGATTGAAAATGATATCATATTACAATCTACCAACTTAATTGGTTGGCAAACCCATAATCAATTTCGGGGGACACTATTTCTATGAGACTATTTCCACGTATCCACTATTTACTTCCCCACCTAGACGAACTGTGGCTAACCTAAACGAATTTAGAGCTTCTTAAGACTTATCTGCCTCATGGATATGATAGTCAAGTCATGAATCTGCAAAACATGACGGTACAACCGAAATGCTAGACTACGGTAGAAGTATAGTGCAATCAATGGTTAATAAGGTAGCAAACCCAATCTTTGCCAGCGAAAGACTACAAGAATCCTGTTATCCTTGATCCGTTACTGCCAATGTTAATGGAAGATTTTACATGATACAAAACCTAATTTGAGATTAGAATTTTCATCCCAGGAAATGCTTTCGAGGAGTATAAGGGAACAACCATAAAGTTTCATTTCTGAATTCTGGCACTGCTATCCGAGTACAAGAGGGTGATGGATATGCAGTTAGAGAACGAATATAAGTGAAACTACGTCACTAACAATTAGTAACTGGTTTGGGATCCATTCTCACTTTTCCTTGAACCCCATGAAGATTTATTAATCTTTAGTATCTGTTAACCCTAGTTAACTAAACTATCCTCAAATACTTTGATATTATCTTCCTTCTTCATCTAGATTCACCTTCATCTTTAGATGAACCATAAAAAAAATGTAGATGATTCAATGAGATTACGAGAATATATTGTCGCGAGTTTGTTGTTCGATGTCCATTAGTTTAAATTTCAACATAAGCCAAATTACGAATAACATTCATGATAGAATTACCCGTAATGATATTTGACAAAACCAAGGTTAATCTCAAGAGATCATATCTCCATAACATTTTATTCCATATTATAACTGTCTAACTCGCTACCTAGACAACTACTAATGGTTCCTCAATACCATTCCAACTTATTTAAGAGAAATAGCATACGAGTACGTTATTTCCTGGAACACAATTGAACCTACATACTAATTTGACATATGAAACACCAGAATGCATCAAGGCATTGGCTGGTTGCAAGAAACAGTCAGGTACCCGATTTTGAACTAAGACCCAAACATTTCATCAAACCGTTTGACACATCTTCACTGAACTCCCGATAAGACTTCTTTAGATGTTATCATGGTTGCAAGAAACAGTCAGGTACCCGATTTTGACGAAGATTTTCACTCATCCATTCTTACTTACTGATTTATGTCCTTTAAAATTGTATCTGCCATGAAACCTTCAAATTGATCTTTACAACGATCACCACATACCGTAATTGCACAACTAGTGCCAGAGAACACAACATAATCTCAGGGTCTATCTTACAATTCGGTATCACACTTACTGAAATTTACATCGGAAGTGCTATGCACTAACTCCTGTAATGGGATGGAAATTTATTTTGACTCTCTTACACGTGACGCCTATAGGGTATTGTGGAAACCTTACTTGAGACTCGTTGATAACCTTACATCCTTCTATGCTTGTATTCAGCCAACAATCATTTTGTTGGCTGAATCTCTGAATTCATACCGCAGGAGAGACGTATCCACATCCTTTACTCTCCGCCTTCTATAATTAAAGAGCTATAAAGCACATATTATTAGGAAATGACTTCGTAACACATGCTCAGAGACAATACAAAGCTTCGACATATAACACTCACTACCCCAATTTTACGGCTTAAACCCTTGTGCTAAGGACTTTAAGGCTATAGCCGATATAAGTGAAATATGTAATGGTAATCGACAATAATACCATTTGAATGCTAGAGAAGTTGCAGACACACTATAATATTAGTTGTTGATAAATTCTGAAAACTCTTGATCCTTTCTAACCAACTTTAGTGGGAAATTAAGGACAATATTGAAAGTTGAGAACTTTTTCATTTGAAAGATGTCTCATACAATCATAGGAATGCAATTTTAAGAATCTGTTGCAGTGTTCCATAGTTTTTAACCGTTTTAAGTTGTACGCTACCAGAAAAATGAACAAAGAATGAATCATATCTGACCTTGATCTTTTGGAGGTCTACACATAAACATTTCTTTTGACTTCTCAAATTTCCTTCAAATTTTATATTCACTCTTCTCCAATATCTTTTGAGATGCCTATGTATTATCCTTAAGGAACCTCAGGACACGACGTCCTCACATTTGGCAAACCCCCGAAGTTATATGTGTTTTTGGTATTATATTCTGACATCTAAATTAAGGGGTCAATCCCCAGACTAGATTGAAAATGATATCATATTACAATCTACCAACTTAATCGGTTGGCAAACCCATAATCAATTTCGGGGGACACTATTTCTATGAGATTATTTCCACGTATCCACTATTTACTTCCCCACCTAGACGAACTATGGCTAACCTAAATGAATTTAGAGCTTCTTAAGGCTTATCTGCCTCATAGATATGACAGTCAAGTCATGAATCTGCAAAAGATGACAGTACAACCTAAATGCTAGACTACGGTAGAAGTATAGTGCAATCAGTGGTTAATAAGGTAGAAAACCCAATCTTTGCCAGCGAAAGCCTACAAGAATCCTGTTATCCTTGATCCGTTACGGCCAATGTTAATGGAAGATTTTACATGATACAAAACCTAATTTGAGATTAGAATTTTCATCCCAGGAAATGCTTTCGAGGAGTATAAGGGAACAACCATAAAGTTTCATTTCTGAATTCTGGCACTGCTATCCGAGTACAAGAGGGTGATGGATATGCAGTTAGAGAACGAATATAAGTGAAACTACATCACTAACACTTAGTTACTGGTTTTGGATCCATTCTCACTTTTCCTTGAACCGCATGAAGATTTATTAATCTTTAGTATCTGTTAACCCTAGTCAACTAAACTATCCTCAGATACTTTGATATTATCTTCCTTCTTCATCTAGATTCACCTTCTTCTTTAGATGAACCATAAAAAAAATGTAGATGATTCAATGAGATTACGAGAATATATTGTCGCGAGTTTGTTGTTCGATGTCCATTAGTTTAAATTTCAACATAAGCCAAATTACGAATAACATTCATGATAGAATTACCCGTAATGATATTTGACAAAACCAAGGTTAATCTCAAGAGATCATATCTCCATAACATTTTATTCCATATTATAACTGTCTAACTCGCTACCTAGACAACTACTAATGGTTCCTCAAAACCATTCCAACTTATTTAAGAGAAATAGCATACGAGTACGTTATTTCCTGGAACACAATTGAACCTACATACTAATTTGACATATGAAACACCAGAATGCATCAAGGCATTGGCTGGTTGCAAGAAACAGTCAGGTACCCGATTTTGAACTAAGACCCAAACATTTCATCAAACTGTTTGACACATCTTCACTGAACTCCCGATAAGACTTCTTTAGATGTTATCATGATTTGGCTTTCATTAAAAAAAACTGAGGATGAATAAAGAATATATGCCCTTGTACTCTCAAAAATCCTTGTGCATAGATGTACATTCATTATTCATTAAAAAATTTGATGATCATACAGTTCCACTCGGATGAGAATGACTACCTAACGAAATCCTTCGACATCTAATCCTTGATTATTTACCTTGATGTATGAGTTGTTCACCTGACTAGTGAAAACTCACTATCTTAAACATCAATTAGACATTCTTTAAATGAGGTATTCAATGCACTAATATGACCTCTCTGATTATAATTCCTTTTGTTCGGGGAACTCTAGTGATGGCGTTATCACCTTGTGGTTTAGCTAACGTCGTTCACGTGGCGACAACTTCGAATAATTTTCCAAATCTACTAACTTGATATAATATATTCTCAATAGTACGTATAATATTACATGATATGATGATGTCTCAAATCTATACACATCCAATATTATCAATTGAAGAGGTATCCACGTTCTCTTCATAAATTAACTGTCGTTGGGAATAAGTGAAAATTATCCCTCAAATTTGGAAATGGAGTAAGGATTCGAAATCCTTATCCAAGTAAGTATAACAAATTTTGAAGACGAAATTTCTTTAAGGAGAGGAGAATGTCATACCCGTAAAACTTCAGAACCTAAAACATAGTTGTTGGGTTAAACCTAACGAGACCCAATAAGGATTCAAGCCCATTAGAGGCCCAATTGCATAATCTTACCATCAAAATAGTCACTCGGTTTCGTCTAATGACTCATTACGTGATTTTGAGAATTTTCTAAAGGATGTAAGAACGTACGTGGTTCAGAAATTCTAAACATTAAACGCGTTAAACATCGACTTTTACTGGGTATTCGACAGAACGATTAAGTGAATTAATGAATTATTAATATTAAGTATTAATATTCTTTTGGAAAGCCTGTTTGGATAAATACACGTGTAGTACGTGTATACGAACGTTAAACCACGTTAGATTCCCGTAAAACTAATGATAGTGGTACGATTATTACCGATACGACAAATGTTATACATATTTATATATAATAAAAATGTTATTAATAATTGGAAAGCGAAACAATAAATCCGACGAACGGACTCGCACATGCGTTGTCGTCTCGTACCGACTCGAATATCCTCAGGTAATAAGCTAAAAAAATGATTTGAATATTTGTTTTAGTAGTAATATTTATATTAGGAACGAAAAATATTAATCGGGAACTAAAGACATGACAATATTTTGGGTTGACACGCGTTACTGATAGGTAGCCTACCCACATAAAATCCTAGATATATTAATAACCTTCTTGTCTTTTTTTTCATTTGCACATCACACACACACGTACACACACACACACACTTGTGTGTGAAGAGAGAGAGAGAGAGAGAGAGACCGTGAGAGGGAGAGGGAGGAGGCCAGTCTTTTCCGGGGGACAAAGATGACTAAACAGAGGCGCGCACGGCGGAGGCAAAGTCCGACCAAGCAGCCGGCGGCACGTAATGGCGGATTACAGTGGACCAGAGAGTGGCGGCAAGTGCACCACCTCATCCGATAGATCTCGACATCCTTAGTCCGATGGTGGTGATTGTTTGCACTGGATCGCGACGGCGGTGGAGATTCCGACCAAAAACACTTTTTCTGGCGACCTAAAAAAATTAGGGCTTTTGTTAGAATGGAGTTCCTAAAGGTCTGATCTACGCATACGAAGAAGTTTGGGTCGAAAAAGTGAAGTTTTCCTGCCAAAATCACAAAATCCGGCCGCTCCCCGGTTTTCCGGCGACGGAGGTGGTGGCCTTCGGTGGCGGCGACTGGTGGAGCCCGACGCGATGGTTCCATGGCCGCTTTATTCACCTCAATCGGAGCTCGTATGACTAAGTTATGACCAAAACAAGTTTTTTTTCTCACGTGATGCTCAACTTTTCATACAAAACCACTTAGAACGACTTGAACGCTAAGGTATGACCCGAAACACTTATAGATCTATTGTCGGGTAGTAGCACGGGACCTAGAAAAATTGTCGGGGACGTCTTTTGAGTACGTTTTTTGGACACGTTAAAATGTTATAATTATATAATTTTTTCTATAGTTATCAAGTTATTGATGAACTTAAGAATGGTTTTAGTATTAGAATTTAAAGTGCGGTTTATTGGATTATTGGTTTAATTTAATGTTGGAATTGGACAATTTGATAATGTCGGGTTTAGCCAAAAAAAAACGGGACTCTACCCGATTTGAAACCCTAATGTTAGGGCATGATCCTATTTATATTGTTATTGATGTTGACAACAGTTGTTTGAACAATAGGAACCGTTTAAGAACGTTGCACCAACATATTGTCAACTGAGTTTGTGATATTATTAGCTAGACTTGAGGTGAGTTCAAGGCCCCCTTTTCGCTTTTAATTGTTTTGTAAACTGCGGGGGAGAAACATACTTTCATATCATGCTTTACGTTATTGCTCAACACATTTGGAAACATTTTTG
Source organism: Smallanthus sonchifolius (assembly GCA_023525975.1). Lineage (NCBI taxonomy): Eukaryota > Viridiplantae > Streptophyta > Magnoliopsida > Asterales > Asteraceae > Smallanthus > Smallanthus sonchifolius. The sequence goes on from CM042045.1 coordinate 37,266,171, forward strand.
TTTCATACACTTGAGAAAACATTGAAAATATTTTTATATGATAACAAGAAAACAAGATACTAACATTATGTTGCACCTGAGGAGAGCTCTTAAAGTCCCCTAAACATTATCAACATTTGTAACCATTAGCTATGGATTTAGCCTAGGATTCTATAAATAGTACTATTGGGGGTGACGCCCCCGGTCATGATTAGTCACGCTAACCGGGACATGAAGGGTCAAATGGCCACATATTGTCATGTTCCGTTCTCGTGGTAAAGCGAGGGAGGGGCATTCACGAGTTAGGTTTGGTTACGGTCTTATGTATGAACATATTATTTGTAAGCCTAGCTAGCCTATGAATGGATTAATAATACTTGTTTTGTTTATCATATGCACTTAGAGTTATTTGTTTACAAGGAATTCATCATCATGTTTTCGGGGAAAACTACTTATTTTATGACAGTAAGGTCATGTACATATTTTCGGGGAAAACTACTTATTTTATGATGTTAATGTCATATACATGTTTTCAGGGAAAACCACTTATTTTATGACGGTAATGTCATGTACATGTTTTCGGGGAAAACAACTTAATTTATGCTGGTAACCCTTAGCCATGGCGAAGTTGGATTAGGCTAGCTATGTTGGATCAATTCCTAATAGTTGGAAGGGCATAGATTATCAAGTCTCAAGTATATTGTTGATCTAGAAGAACTTAGATCATTGTATTACCTAGTCTTAGTTTTTTGGGTAAAAATTATACAAATTAACTTTGTAACCAAATTTAGAGAGTGAGGTAGCGTGCTTGTTAAATCTATGAACGTAAAACAGTAAAATCAACATGAGTGTTTACGAGGAAATCCCTTGATCCTTGATGATATCCGGCATAAAACCTCGAGAGCCGACGAAAGTCGGGGTGACTTATATAAAACTGAAATTATCGAGTACAAAGAGAGCAAATCGAGATCATATGCTAAGTGTTACAGAAGTTGTGAGTGTGTTGTTGTGTTCCTATACGATCAGATTGCTTATTAAATATACAAGTTATCTTCAACTAACTTTCTGAGATTTTAGCTCTTGAGTCTATCCTTCCATATGACCGTTGCAAGCTGACTCACACGTATTCCACACGTGGTCCACGTCCGTTGAGCGAGTCTTCACGCACGTGTTTACGTGATTAATAATTTTCCTGCAAATAATAAAGCAATAAATAAGTAGCTGTTAGTAATATTCAGGTAACCGGCCTTATCAGGATACCGGATTCTGAATCACGTATTATTCGGGATCCTGCTCTGAATTTTAACCCTTAACAATTGTCTCCAAAATTTGACAGTTGTATCCACGAGTTACAGCTGTAAAATTTTCAAATTATGAAATTTCACTTAATACGGCTGTTTGATAAGACTTGGTGCGTGAAACGAGGGAGCGAGACATCGTGGACCGAGGCGATTATTATTAGGGTTATAATTACTCTTCTTTTTCATTAACCCAAATTCGCCTTCTCCAAGTTCTCTCTGCTATCCTCAGGTAACAAGCTTATCCTTTTCTCGTTTTTTCTGACTTTTGCTCCAAAAATGGCTAAAAAGAATACACGCTCTTCTACTCCTTCTGACGATCTTTATAGCCAGAACTTGATAGTCAATCCGTATTCTGAAAAGTGCACATTTACAGATGTTGACATTCAATCCCTCAAATCTGGTGGCCTTTCCCTCGAAACACCATATTTAGGCCTTTTGATCCCAAAACCAGGGCCGATTTTACCTCTGATTACGGGGTTTGATTTCCGTTTTTTTTCATTTTATCTTTGTTTCACATATCTGTTTCCTCCTCTTATCGCTGACTACTTTAACAAGAGTGGTCTAAGTTATGACCAAATCATGTATATGGTTTGGAGAACTTTGTACACCCTTGAATTTCTGATTCAACATCACGCCATAGACTTTTCTACTTCAGAGTTAGCCCACGTTTACATCCTTAGGAGCCACGGTTCTTCCTGGTTTCTATTCCAAATCAAAACCGGCATGACCCACCTGATCTTGAAAACAACTCAGAATGACTCGAACTGTAAAAATAATTTCTTTTTCGTGAGAAGAGATGAGACACCCAACATCTCAGGTCAATATCCATATTACATAAATGCACGTTCATAAAATATATTTCCTGAAGTTTTATTTTGACTAAGTAAAGTCAATGAGTCTAGCAAAGGAACTTATTTCATGATTTGTAATTATTAGAGAATTACTAGAAAAAGGTAAGCAGTTATAACCCGCAAAATACAGTCGTTGGTAATTAAAAAGAATTTCATTCCAGAAAAGTCTAGTGACACAGTTAAGTATAAAAACGTAAATATTAATGACTAAACTTTTATAAAAAGTTGACACATAAATAATTATTACATGACTCTAAGTTATCTTATGTGTATAGATGTATAATATAGCATAGTAGTGACTATGTCGGGTTATCTGGTGATCAATTGAAATTAGACAAACCACATAAAATCATACAAGTATTAAACCATTTAAAAGTTTTTACACCGGGTACTAGATCATGCAACCACCTAGAGGATTTTTACCACTAAAACAACCCACTTATTTGGTCATTAGTAGACAAGACAACACCCAACCCCACCCCCCACCCACACCCTCTCGGCCGAAATAGAGGGCCTAGCCCCTCTCCACTAACTCATTAAATTCCATACATACTTGGCAAACATGCACACCTCTCTTCCAAGTTCATGATGACATGCAAATTCAATCAATCAAGTAGTAATAAATGAATATCTAATCAAGCACTCAACTCCTACTCCATCTATATACATATACTCGACACACATGCACACACATACACACACTCTTTCAAAATAATCCAAGACCAAAAATCCTAAGAGAGTTTGGCTAGAAGCTTGAAGATGCAAGGGAGTTCTTGAGGTCTAGGAGTCGGTTTTGCTAACAATACAAGCCATTTCTCATTTTTTGTTGTGATTCTTCACCTAGCTTGTCTAGCGGTATGAAACCGACATCAATCTCTAAAATCCTCTTTATTTCTTGAATAAAGCACGTTGTTCATCCTAATAATCAAAGAGATTTGAAAAGCTAAAGAGTTTTATAAGTTTAACTTTATTATGTTCAAAAACTAGAATTTTATATAAAAGATATATGTGATTCAAAAATGATAGGCTTATATACTTAGATTATTGTCTTAACATGTTTCATGAAATATTGGTTATTTTGATGTCATGATACTAGATTATGAGTTGTTAAACTAAAAGATGTGTGTAAATAAATAAAAGGATCGAAATTATAGAAAACACATGTATATGCATATTGTTGAGTTTAGTGACTCGAAATGGTAATAATATATACCTACATGTGTATATATATATATCGAAATTTATACATGTATTTATAGGTGGATTTTCTTGTTGGAATATTTAATGTTAAAAGGGAAATAGTAAAATAAAAACTAGGAATAATACTTGGATAAGTAAAATATATGTGTATATGTATATATATATGTGTGTGATCGCATGAAACATGTAATATATATATATATATATATATATATATATATATATATATATATATATATATATATATATTTATGTGTGTTTGAAGTTGGAAACTTGGTAAATTGGTAAGCATGAAAATATAAAAGGATTTAAACATATACTTGAATGAATGAACTAGAGTATGTATGAGTGTTTAGCAACCGAAAAATGTGTAAATATAGAATATAATCATAACTTGGAATGAACTATGAAACAACTAAATAATTGAAATCATAAATATGATTATAACTTGTGTATAATGTGGAACGTGGACTTGATTAATGAAATCTAAAGACGTTCGGGTTAAAATAAATGATTGTATGAATTCACTAAACATATTTAAATATATGTTGAAATATGGTTATACGTTTGTGTAGATATTGGTGAAAATATAAATATATGTCAAGTTAGTACATGTCGTCCGGAACAAGTAATCGTATATGGGTGTGTTAACATGGATTATGTGCACATAGGAGTAGTCATACGTATAACATACTTGATCAATATCTATGATTTTGTATAATTATTGGAAAGAAATAATTATGTGTTTATAAGTGACTTTAATGTAAAATATTATAAAATATTACAAAAATAATACTTATTTTTGAATGTATATAATAAGTCACCAATGTGGAAATATATATATACTTTTCCGGAAAATAAGTAAAGTGTCTAAACTTGAATAATAATCACCAACAAGTCATTACAAGAAAACATTGTTTTAAATAAACAAAGCCGTACTTAACAGGAATAGTTAAGTCGGGTGAACAACTTGCGTTTAAGACGGGTAGTCTTAACGTGTTTAGTATCCTTGTGTAAATAGGATACGGATAAGCGGGGCTGCTATTATTTGAAATATTTGCTAGCATTTACTTCTGTCAAGGTGAGTTTCACTAACCCCTTTTTATTTTTTTTTAGTTTTTGAAATGTTTTGGGGTGGAAACATACTTGTAAAGAATTTTCGTATGTAAATGAATGAACTAATGATCAGACCGTATGTGTGTATTGAGGGAAAAATAAAGCGCTTAAAGTCCTCGGAATAAAAATTAGTAACCATTAGCTATAGACTTAGCCCGGGATTTTATGGATAGTACTATTGGGGGTGACGCCTCCGGTCATGATTAGTCGTGCTAATCAGGGGTCCAAATGGCCGAATGACCGCATATTGTCTTAACTCGCAGAAAGGCGAAGGGAGGCACAAAAAGTGGGGTTTGGTTACGGTCTCGTACATTACATATTATTTTGTATTCCTTGCAAGTTTACAAATGGGGTCAACTGATTGGGTTAGTATTTGGATTCACTGGTAATACATACTAAGAGTTTTGATCGGTAAATGATCAGGTTTAAACAATGTATTTATGATAACTCTTGATAATAATTTATGAACTCACCAAACTCGTGTTGACGTTTTTAAGTATGTTTTCAGGAAATTGAACGTGGTCTTCAGGCTAGCAATGTAGGTTGCATACATACATGTGGATACAACTTTTGGAAGGGTTTCACTTATATAACTCATGGTATTGAGTCATATTGCGAAATCCTAAACTTTGTACAATTTAAATTATGTTTTGGGATGTAAATATTTTTAAACTTGGTTATGTATCCAATTTCATGTATGAGTTTGCAATAATCATATGCTTTGGAAACCGTGAATGTTACGCCTCGCGTTTCCGCCGTGGCGAGGTGTGACAGAGATTGGTATCAGAGCCATTGATTATAGTGAACTAGGAGTCTAAAAAAAATAGAACCTAGTCTATAATTTAAATGACTCATTTAAAACGTTTTCATTGCATAATCCTTGCTTAGCCATTCATTTTGTCATATGGATATTGTAGACACACCATGTTACATACTAACCTCACTTAAACTTCATAAGTTAGGAAGCGACCTACAAAAATGATTGAATCGACCGATGAGACTATGCCCAGAGGACCGAGGATCAACTTATCATACTAGGAATGGCTTTGCCAAGCAGTCCAAATGTGGAGGGTGGAGGACGATCTCCCTACGTCTTGTGACTCTATCGGAGTAACATGTGAATCAAAACCAGTGCCACTCACCGGGGAGTGCGCGGAATGCACCATTCCCCTGCTAGTGTCCCGAAGCAGTAAGCAAGAGTTAGAAATTCACCAATTGGAAAGGGATGTGAAATCCATTCGAAGAGACTTGACAATTTTTCCAACCTTAATGGAAAATGTTAATGGGATAATGGAAGATCAGAGATTGATCGACCAGTCCCTTCAGCATGCATCTAGTCATATGATGGAATTGGAGAAAAGACTAGCTGAGATGGAGAGGAGGACTGCCGCAGCTGAACAGAAGGCAGAGGCAGCCAAGCAGAGGGCTATTGATGCTGAGCTCCGGGCTACCCTAGCTGAGGCACGTGTGGAGGATATGATGATCTCATCTACCGTTCCGACGGGAACGTTTTCTTATTTCTAGATCTATTAAGGGCAGGTTGTACCGTAGCATGTTATGTAGTTTAAAACTTTAAGTACTAATGTGGTCATATGAACCCATTTATTTTTGTGTCCTTGTCTTTTGAAACTATGTACTTCGCATACTTATCTATGAAATAAATGGTTTATGTTGTTATGATTGTTATGAACGTTTGATGTTGTTGTATCTATATGACGTATGGTATCATTATCATTATATAATGTTACTTCTTTCTAAATGTTATGTTAGAAAGAACGTCATGGCACCTAAGCGAAGGACACCCCGTGACACCACTGGTGAGAACAACAACAACACAATTTCCCCAAACCTAGAACAACTCATAGCACAACGAGTAGCTACCGCTATGGAGCAGTATGAAGCAAATCGAAATAGTGGTGGAGGAAATGGCAGCGATACCGGTAGAGGAGGTGCAAGAGGTAGTGGTACAGCCGGAGGTTCTGGAGGTAATGGATCGAGTAACCTCACCTGAAACACATAGTCGTGGTCTAAATTAATAGCATTATTAAAATAGTGACTCATGACCCTACAGATGCTCCAAGCAGGAAGTGCACCTACAAAGCCTTCCTATCTTGCAACCCCCACAGTTTCAATGGCATAGAGGGTGAAGTGGGGCTAATGAGGTGGATAGAAAGGATGGAGTCGATGATTGATATTAGTGAATGCACCGCTGACTGCATGGTGAAGTATTCTACTTGCACGCTCACTGACAAAGCTTTAACTTGGTGGAATACTCAAATAAAGACTTTGGGGAGAGAGACAGCGTATCAATTGTCTTGGGAAGACCTGAAAACCATGATGATCGAGGAATATTGTCCTCGAAACGAATTGCAAAAGATTGAAACTGAAATGTGAAACCTACAAATGATCAGAGATGATGTGGCAGGGTACACCGACCGTTTCAATGAAATGGCAATTCTAGTACCGCATATGGTCACACAAGAACATAAGCGTGTGGAAAGGTATCTGTGGGGCCTTGCGCCTCAAATTCGTAGTATGGTAACGTCATCTAACCCAATAGATACCAAAAGTGCTATAACTTTAGCATTCAAGCTAAGGGATGATGCGGTACGTAACGGATTGTTTGCGAGGAAGGAGAACGAAGAAGGTAGATCTAGAGAGAAAAGGAAATGGAGGGGAAATTCAAGTAACAGATCCGAGAAACAAGGAACTGTGAAGGCTTTTGCAACCAACACTATAGAAAGGAAGGAGTATGATAGGGGCCTACCGAGGTGTAAGAAGTGCAGAAATCATCACACCGGTGAATGTATCAGATGTGGAAAATGCGACAGGTTTGGCCACACCACACAAGCTTGTCGAGTTAATAACCGAATGTGGAAGAATAAACCGGGATGTTTTGTTTGTGGCGATCCGAAGCACTTCAAGAAGGACTGTCCCAAGTGGAAGAATCAGATGAACGCTCAGGCACAGGGGAGAGCATTTTTGATGGGTGTAGGGGACGCACGCCAGGACCCGAACATTTTCACTGGTACGTTCCCAATAAATAATCACTATGCCTCTATACTTTTTGATTCTGGTGCGGATATGAGCTTTGTGTCGAATGATTTTAAATCCTTACTTGGTATTAAGGCCAGCAAACTAGATCAAAGTTATACAATCGAATTAGCAAATGGGAAGCTAATTAAAACTAGAGAGGTCATTAAGGGTTGTACTTTATGTCCAGAAAATCATACATTCAATATAGACCTTCTACCCGTCGAACTAGGGAGTTTCGATATTGTTATTGGTATGAATTGGTTATCAAAGAATCATGCCGAGATCATATGCTTTGAGAAGATTGTACGTATCCCATTACCAAGCGGAGAAATTCTTTCAATTCAAGGCGAAAGGTGTAGAACGATGCTGAAGATGATAAACTGCATGAAAGCTCATAAATATCTACGCAAGGGTTATTGTGCGTATCTGGATCATATCGTCGAGAAGAAACCTGAGGAACGTCAACTTGATGACATACCGATCGTTAGGGATTACCCCGAAGTATTTCCTGAAGACTCACCTGGTTTACCACCACCGAGGTAAGTTGAGTTTCGGATCGACCTAGCACCAGGAGTTGCACCAGTTGCATGATCACCATATCGTTTAGCACCTTCTGAGATGCAAGAATTATCAAACCAAGTGCAAGAGTTACTTGATAAAGGTTTCATAAGACCGAGTTTTTCACCTTGGGGAGCTACGGTCTTATTTATGAAGAAAAAGGATGGAGCTTTTAGAATGTGTATCGATTACCGGGAATTGAACAAGCTTACAATTAAGAACCGGTATCCTCTTCCTCGAATAGACGACCTATTCGATCAACTTCAAGGTTCAAATTTCTATTCTAAGATTGATCTACGATCAGGATATACCAAAGACAGCTTTTAGGACTCGTTATGGTCATTACGAATTCCTAGTCATGCCATTTAGTTTGACTAATGCACCGGCAGTTTTCATAGATCTCATGAATCGTGTGTGCAAACCATACTTGGATAAATTCGTGATTGTATTTATTGATGACATATTGATATATTCACGAACCAAGGAAGAACATGAACATCACTTGAAGCTAATCTTGGAACTACTTAGGAATGAGAAGTTATATGTAAAATTCTCTAAGTGTGAGTTTTGGATTCGAGAGGTTCACTTTCTCGGGCATGTCATCAATAAGAAGGGTATTCATGTAGACCCATCCAAGATTGAAGCTATCAAAAACTGGGAAGCACCAAGAACCCCAACTGAGGTGCGTCAATTTCTGGGATTGATAGGTTATTACAAACGATTCATCGAGAACTTTTCAAAAATAGCCCTACCCTTAACGATATTAACACAAAAAGACAAAAAAGTTTGATTGACCGATAAACAAGAGTCAGCTTTTCAATTATTAAAGCAGAAGCTTTGCAGTGCACCAATCCTCTCACTTCCCGAAGGAACCGATGATTTAATCGTGTACTGCGATGCGTCACACCAAGGTCTGGGATGGGTACTGATGCAGAGAGAAAAAGTCATAGCATATGCATCCAGACAGCTGAAGGTCCATGAGAAAATTATACTACTCATGATTTAGAATTGGGTGATGTTGTGTTTGCACTCAAAATATGGAGACATTACCTCTATGGTACAAGATGCACTATCTTTACGAACTAGAAGAGTCTCCAGCACATCTTTAATCAGAAAGAACTCAACATGAGGCAACGTCGTTGGGTAGAACTGCTAAATGATTACGACTACGAGATCAAGTACCACCCTGGGAAGGTGAATGTCGTAGCAGACGCCTTGAGTCATAAGGAGCGAGTTAAAACTCTTCGTGTTCGTGCCCTAGGACTAACAATACATACGAGTCTCATGGCTCAAATCCGGATGACACAACAGGAGGCAATCAAAGAAGAGAATGTTAAAAATGAGGCATTACGGGGAATGATAAAACAGATGGAACCAAAGTCAGATAATACTTTATACTTCATGAATAGAATTTGGGTGCCACGTCTTGGTAATTTACCGGAGTTGGTTATGGATGAAGCCCATAAGTCTAGGTACTCCATTCACCTAGGTTCGGATAAGATGTATAAGGATCTGAAAGAACACTATTGGTGGCCAAACATGAAAGGAGAGATTGCTATCTATGTTGGCAAATGTCTGACGTGTTCAAAAGTAAAAGCAGAATATCAGAAACTGTCAGGATTATTACAACAACCCGAGATTCCTCAATGGAAATGGGAACAAATCTCCATGGATTTCATTACAAAGTTACCCAAGACTTCAAGCGGGTACGATACTATATGGGTAATCGTCGATCGTTTGACAAAGTCAGCACATTTCCTACCTATCAAAGAGACGGATAAAACCGAGAAGCTCGCAAGGCTATATATTAAGGAAATTGTAGCCAAGCATGGAGTGCCAAGCTCTATTATCTCTGATAGAGATAGCAGATTCGTGTCTAGAATCTGGCAATCCTTACAAGAAGCCTTAGGCTCACGTCTTGACATGAGCATAGCATATCACCCTCAAATAGATGGTCAAAGTGAAAGGACCATTCAGACTTTAGAAGATATGCTTCGTGCGTGTGCAATTGATTTCAGAGAAAATTGGGATACTCACCTACCGTTAGCTGAGTTTTCGTACAATAATAGTTACCATACCAGCATAAAAGCCGCTCCATTCGAGGCTTTGTATGGTCGTAAATGTCGCTCACCGCTATGTTGGGCGGTGGTTGGCGACAAGAACTTAACTGGTCCTGAGGTTATTCAAGAGACCACGGACAAGATTTTCAAAATCAATGATCGTCTGAAGGCCGCCCGTGATAGACAAAAGAGTTACAAGGATAACAGACGAAGATCTTTAGAATTCCAAGTGGGAGACAAAGTCATGTTAAAGGTCTCACCTTGGAGGGAAATTGCAAGATTTGGCAACCGTGGCAAGCTTAACCCTAGGTACATTGGACCATTTGAAATACAGGCTAGGGTTGGCTCAGTAGCTTATAAACTCAAGTTGCCACAAGAGCTAAGCAATATACATGATACATTTCATGTGTCTATTCTCAAGAAGTGTTTATCAGACGAGACATTAATTATACCGCCTGATGAGGTTTACATATACGACAAGTTACACTTCATTGAAGAACCAATTGACGTCGCAGATTGGAAGGTTCAGAGAACAAGGCGCAGCCGTGTTAAGCTGGTCAAGGTACGTTGGAATTCGAAGCGCGTCCCCGAGTATACGTGGGAGCGGGAAGATAAAATGAAAGCCAAGTACCCGTCCTTGTTCACGAACGCTCCAAGTCAAGATGACAAGAACTGAATTTCGGGACGAAATTCTCTTTAACATGGGGAGAATGTGACACCCAGCATCTCAGATCAATATCCATATTACATAAATGCACGTTCATAAAATATATTTCCTGAAGTTTTATTTTGACAAAGTAAAGTCAAGGAGTCTAGCAAAGGAACTTATTTCATGATTAGTAATTATTAGAGAATTACTAGAAAAAGGTAAGCAGTTATAACCCGCAAAATACAGTCGTTGGTGATTAAAAAGAACTTCATTCCAGAAAACTCTAGTGACACAGTTAAGTATAAAAACGTAAATATTAATGACTAAACTTTTATAAAAAGTTGACACAAATAATAGTTGCATGACTCTAAGTTATCTAATGTGTATACATGTATAATATAGCATAGTAGTGACTATGTCGGGTTATCTAGTGATCAATTGAAATTAGACAAACCACATAAAATCATACAAGTATTAAACCATTTAAAAGTTTTTACACCGGGTATTAGATCACGCAACCACCTAGAGTATTTTTACCACTAAAACAACCCACTTATTTGGTCATTAGTAGACAAGACAACACCCAACCCCCCCCCCACCCACACCCTCTCGGCCGAAATAGAGGGCCTAGCCCCTCTCCACTAACTCATTAAATTGCATACATACTTGGCAAACATGCACACCACTCTTCCAAGTTCATGATGACATGCAAATTCAATCAATCAAGTAGTAATAAATGAATATCTAATCAAGCACTCAACTCCTACTCCATCTATATACATATACTCGACACACATGCACACACATACACACACTCTTTCAAAATAATCCAAGACCAAAAATCCTAAGAGAGTTTGGCTAGAAGCTTGAAGATGCAAGGGAGTTCTTGAGGTCTAGGAGTCGGTTTTGCTAACAATACAAGCCATTTCTCATTTTTTGTTGTGATTCTTCACCTAGCTTGTCTAGCGGTATGAAACCGACATCAATCTCTAAAATCCTATTTATTTCTTGAATAAAGCACGTTGTTCATCCTAATAATCAAAGAGATTTGAAAAGCTAAAGAGTTTTATAAGTTTAACTTTATTATGTTCAAAAACTAGAATTTTATATAAAAGATATATGTGATTCAAAAATGATAGGCTTATATACTTAGATTATTGTCTTAACATGTTTCATGAAATATTGGTTATTTTGATGTCATGATACTAGATTATGAGTTGTTAAACTAAAAGATGTGTGTAAATAAATAAAAGGATCGAAATTATAGAAAACACATGTATATGCATATTGTTGAGTTTAGTGACTCGAAATGGTAATAATATATACCTACATGTGTATATATATATATCGAAATTTATACATGTATTTATAGGTGGATTTTCTTGTTGGAATATTTAATGTTAAAAGGGAAATAGTAAAATAAAAACTAGGAATAATACTTGGATAAGTAAAATATATGTGTATATGTATATATATATATGTGTGTGATCGCATGAAACATGTAATATATATATATATATATATATATATATATATTTATGTGTGTTTGAAGTTGGAAACTTGGTAAATTGGTAAGCATGAAAAGCATGAGTTCATATAAAAGGATTTAAACATATAATTGAATGAATGAACTAGAGTATGTATGAGTGTTTAGCAACCGAAAAATGTGTAAATATAGAATATAATCATAACTTGGAATGAACTATGAAACGACTAAATAATTGAAATCATAAATATGATTATAGCTTGTGTATAATGTGGAACGTGGACTTGATTAATGAAATCTAAAGACGTTCGGGTTAAAATAAATGATTGTATGAATTCACTAACAATAATTAAATATATGTTGAAATATGGTTATACGTGTGTGTAAATATTGGTGAAAATATAAATATATGTCAAGTTAGTACATGTCGTTCGGAACAAGTAATCGTATATGGGTGTGTTAAAATGGATTATGTGCACATAGGAGTAGTCATACGTATAACATACTTGGTCAATATCTATGATTTTATTTAATTATTGGAAAGAAATAATTATGTGTTTATAAGTGACTTTAATGTAAATTATTATAAAATATTACAAAAATAATACTTATTTCTAATATATATAATAAGTTGTCACACCCCGACCGATGGCGGAATCATCGGGGCGGGACATGTAGACTGTTCATGAGCACAAGGTTGACTAAATTGTAATATATTAAACATCAATTGCATTTCAAATAATCGAACGCAACCAAATCCAAGAAAGAACATAATTGAAATACATAAAATCCTTTATTCAAATTAACTAAGTCCCAAAGCCTATGTGAAGCAAATCTTGATCAAATCACACATTAGTACCTGAAACATGAATAAAATAAGGTCAACTAAAAAGTTGGTGAACATACACAGGTTTGTATATAGATAGCATATAGTTTGTAAATAAACAAATCCTTACATATCATGATAAAATAAGGCATTTATGGGGAGCAGCTATTGTGTAACCAAGTACAATCAAACCTTTGTAACTAGCATGCAAAAATTGTGTTGTCGGTAACAATCACCCTACCTGGGTGGGTTTGTCAGACTCAATAGATCTATCATTGTTTACCGTCGGCTTGAATAGTTAATGATTGCACATAATCGCATACTAAAGTTAGCACAACTAGCACTCGGGCATAAAGCTCAAATTGCACACATGAATGTAAAGCGGATTTGTACTTATGTAGTTTGTGTAAGTGCAAGCAATAGTGTTGTATATTGTTCATGTTCCATCCCAAAAGTGTAAAAGAGTAAAAGGGGCTATGTAATACTCACTTGGTTTGAAGGCGTAGCTAACACGAAATACTAGATAGTAATAAGGATCATTGAAAGCACAAGTTAACCTAAAGTGTAATGTATATTGTATCAATAGCGTGCACAAAGTTTGAGTCAAATGTTGAACTTGGATTTGTGTATAAAGCCATTGATTTGTATTTGAAAGTATTGAATACGATATAAAGTTTGAAATAAATATTTTTAGACATTTTGATTAAGGTTTGAAATTGAATAGCTAAATAAGTAGGTTAAATAATTATTGTTTATGAAAATAGTGTATGTATTTGATGTAACTAAGTATAAATAAATAATTGTTTTTGTTTAAATATAAAGTAAATAAATAATCATTTCCTTATTTATTTATTTATTTATAAAATATGTAACTTAACCATTAAGATACTTTTTAAATGAAAGGTTTAACAATAATTGTAAATTTAATTTTTTTTATAAACTTTAAATAAATAATTTTCTATTTATTCCAAGATTAACTATTTGATCTTTCTAAATAGAATTAATGCATTTTTATAAAAATCAATTATTTTTATTTTGAAATTTACTCAGAGATATTTATTGTTTGAAAAATATATAAAAATTATAATTCTGCCAAAAATTTAACTCACACACGACCGTGCCTGGGAAGGGCACGATCGTGCTCGAACCACGGGCGCGGCCGTGCTAGTCAGGACGCGACCGGGTTGATCAAACGGAGACATAACTAGACAAATCACTAGGCACGACCGTGCCTTGGCTCGGCACGATCGTGTCTATGATTCTGAGACACGACTAAGATTAGCCAAAGGGCATGACTGGGTCTGAACAGGAGGACACGACCGCGCTGGTAACCAGCACGATTGCGTCTCATGAGGCACGACCGCGCTAGATGATTAACGCGACCGTGTCTCTTCCAAATCAGACACGAATTGACTGATTCTTATATTGTTAGTGATGTAAATCATAGGGCTTTTATTTATAGTATTATTACGAGTATGATGGGATGTTTTAATTGTATTAACAACATGTTCAGGGTCGAAATTGAATAAACCATTTTGAATAAAACATAGATTCTGATTCGGGATGATTTCTATAATGGAAGCCCAAATTAATATGGGGCTTTTGATCTATGGACTGAAACGAACGAGGAAAAGGTTTCAATTACCTGGGAGGACGATGGATGAATAAAGTTCGGTAGAAAAGAGTTCCGGCGACGATGCGAACGGTCTCCGGCGTCTTCTGCTGCAAATTCCGGCTACTTCAAAGGGTCAGTATCTTCTGGGAGGATTGTATATCGTGAATATTCTGTTTGGTTGAGAGAATTCGGGTCGAAGGAAGGGTTTATGTTTTCTTTGAAATGTTTGAATGATTTTTCAAGTCCGAAGGAATTAAACTGGGACGTTTGTGTAATTGAAAATGTTATTACTCTCGTAAATGGAAATGAAGTGAGGAACGGTTACGGAACTCAACGATAGAGCGATTAAAACTGCATTTACGTTTCAACTGGTACTAGGCGCGACCGTGCCCAAACTAGGTGCGACCGTGCCTAGGCACCGGGCGCGATCGTTCCAGAGCAAGTCACGCGACCGTGCCGAAGCACTTGGCGCGACCGTGCCAGGACGAGGCGCGACCGTGCTTAATTAGGGTTTCTTGTTATCTTTCAACATTAGCTTTTGTAACTTTAGTTTTCGACAAAATTGTATAAAATGATTACTGGTGTAGCGCTTGATAGTATATAACCGAGTAAGATTTGAGGATTTGTATTGAATCATTGTATTTAATTTATGGCACAAGATAGAATAAGACAGTGCACTAGAATTAGGTTTAAAATACGTTACATTGAATTGAAATACGGATACTAAAAATCAGAAATGTTACAGTCTCCCCATGTTGAGAGAATTTCGTCCCAAAATTTAGCTAGAGGAAACAACGGCATCAGTAAAAAGATGAGGGTACTTGAGTTTCATTTGGTCCTCTTGTTCCCAAGTGAATTTAGGACCACGCTTAGATTCCCAACGAACTTTGACAATAGGAATACGACTTCGCTTGAGCTGCTTGATTTCACGATCCATGATTTCTACCGGTCTCTCAACAAAGTGCATCATTTCATCAATGCGCACATCATCAAGCGGTATATGGAGATTCTCATCAGCGAGACATTTCTTCAGATTAGATACATGAAATGTAGGATGTACATTGCCAAGAGATGGAGGTAAGTCGAGTTTGTAAGCCACTTTCCCAATCCTTTCAAGGATCTTGAATGGACCAACATAGCGAGGTGATAACTTGCCTTTCTTTCCAAAACGGATCACACCCTTCCACGGAGACACCTTAAGAAGAACAAGGTCCCCGACTTGGAATTCCAAAGGTTTTTGACATTTGTCGGCATAACTCTTTTGCCGACTCCTCGCTACTCGAATGTTGTCACGGATTTGAATATCCTATCGGATGTTTCTTGAATTAGTTCGGGACCGGTGATTTGTGCATCACTAATCTCATTCCAACAGATAGGAGAACGGTATTTGTCATAAAGAGCTTCAAATGGAGCCATGTTGATACTTGTGTGATAGCTATTGTTGTATGAGAACTCAATTAGGGATAAATGTGAATCCCAATTGCCACCAAAATCAATTACACAAGCTCTGAGCATATCCTCAAGAGTTTGGATTGTTCGCTCAGTCTGACCATCAGTTTGAGGATAGTAGGCCGTGCTCAAATCCAATCGTGTACCAAGTGCAGTTTGGAGAGATTGCCAAAAGCGAGAGGTGAACCGAGCATCTCTATCGGAGATTATGTTTAAGGGAACACCGTGACGGCTCACAATTTCATCAATGTAAATTCGGGCTAGTTTCTCAACCCGATAGTCTTCACGGATAGGCAAGAAATGAGCAGATTTGGTGAGACGATCAATGATCACCCAAATTCTATCATAACCACTCGAGGTGCGAGGGATTTTGGTAATAAAATCCATGCTAAGTTCTCCCATTTCCACACGGGAATTTCCGGTTGTTCAAGTAATCCGGAAGGACGTTGGTGTTCGGCTTTGACTTTGGAGCACGTTAGACATTTGGCAACATAGAGAGCAATGTCCTTTTTCATACCGGGCCACCAATATTGTTGGCGAAGATCTTGGAACATTTTATCCGCACCAGGATGAATAGAATAACGAGTCTTGTGAGCCTCGTTCATAAGAAATGTACGGAGATCATCGCGATCGGGAACCCAAATACGGTTCAAGTAATAAAGTAAGCCATTGGGCTTTGATTCAAGTTGAAGTTCAACACCACACGACATTTCCTCATACATGTTACCCTCGGTGACCGAGACGTGTTGAGCTTCTAAGATGCGGTTTTGAATGTCGGTTTGAATACGGACACATTGAAGCATGACATGGTCCTTTCGACTCAAAGCGTCGGCTACAACATTCGCTTTGCCGGGATGGTAACGAATCTTGCAGTCATAGTCGTTAAGGAGTTCAACCCAACGTCGTTGCCTCATATTGAGTTCCTTTTGGTTGAAGATATGTTAGAGACTTTTGTGGTCGGTGAACACCACACACTTTGTGCCATAGAGGTAATGTCTCCAAATCTTCAATGCGAATACGACCGCACCCAACTCGAGATCGTGCGTCGTATAATTCTTCTCGTGAATCTTGAGTTATCTTCATGCGTAAGCGATTACTTTGCCTCGTTGCATGAGAACACAACCGAGACATTGGTTGGAAGCATCACGGTAGACAACTAGATCATCATTCCCATCAGGGAGAGTCAAGATAGGAGCATTGCACAACTTTTTCTTGAGAGTTTGGAAAGCTTCTTCTTGTTTTGGTCCCCATTCATAAGTTTTACCTTTGTGAGTTAAAGCGGTAAGAGGGACAGCAATCTTAGAGAAGTTTGAAATGAATCGACGATAATATCCCGCAAGACCAAGAAATGAACGAACTTCGGTGGGGGTCTTTGGGGCATTCCAATTCTTAACCGTTTCGATTTTAGCAGGGTCAACATGAATACCCTTGTCGTTGACGATATGACCAAGAAATTGAACTTCTTTTAGCCAAAATTCACATTTGGAGAATTTGGCATATAGTTGTTCTTTCCTCAAGAGATCCAAAACCAATCTAAGATGTTGCTCATGATCGGCTTTAGTCTTGGAATAGATTAAGATATCATCAATGAAGATGATCATGAATTTGTCAAGGTACGGTTTGCACACACGATTCATGAGGTCCATGAAAACTGCGGGTGCATTGGTTAGCCCAAAAGGCATAACCATGAACTCGTAATGACCATACCTTGTTCGGAAGGTAGTATTTGGAATATCATCTTCTTGTACACGGAGTTGGTGATAACCGGATCGAAGATCAATCTTCGAGAAGCAAGTAGAACCTTGAAGTTGATCAAAGAGGTCATCAATTCTAGGTAAAGGATAACGGTTTTTAATAGTAAGCTTGTTGAGTTCACGGTAGTCAATACACATGCGAAATGATCCATCCTTCTTTTTGACGAATAAGACGGGTGCACCCCACGGTGAATGACTTGGACGAATGAATCCCTTGTCGGAGAGCTCTTGGAGTTGACTTGCAAGTTCTTGCATTTCAGAAGGTGCAAGACGGTATGGAGCTCTAGCCACGGGGTTAGCTCCGGGCACGAGATCAATGTGAAATTCTACTTGTCGAACGGGTGGAAGACCGGATAGATCTTCGGGAAATACTTCGGGAAAATCCTGAATAATGGGAATGTCTTGTATACTCTTCTTTTTGACATCTTTTTGAACAATATGAGCTAAGAAGGCCATGTATTTCTTTCGTAGGTACTTTTGGGCGGTAGTGCATGAAATTAACTTAAGTCCTTTGCAAGGCTTTTCACCAAAGACTCTTAACGTTTCTCTCGACGGCAGAGGTATTCGGATGCACTTCTCGAAACAGATGACTTCGGCATGATGATTTGATAGCCAATCCATGCCTATGATTATATCAAAACTTCCTAGTGGCATTGGTACCAGGTTGATTTGAAATGTATGTTCATTAAGTTCTAGAGAGCAGTCATAGATAATAGACTCAATTGTAAGTGAATCACCATTTGCTATTTCAACAGTGAAGGTTTTCTCTAGTTGGGATCGTGTCTTTGCAAGTAAGGGTTCAAAGTTAAGTGACACAAAACTCTTATCGGCACCGGTATCAAATAAAATGGAGGCATATTGACTATTGACAAGGAACGTACCGTTGACCACATCATTGTTGGCTTGAGCCTCATTGGCGTTTAAGTTGAAAGCATGCCCACGAGCTTCGCCTTGTCTAGCATTGACTAACCTTGGGCACTGATCACGGAAATGGTTTGGGTCGCCACATTCATAATAGGCACGCCCATTTGCAATAGCGGGAATACCTTGATTAGCCACTTGCGGATTGGTTCGTTTGGTGGGTTGACTTGGCTCGCAAGAGCTTTGGCCCTACACACATTAACCGTATGGCCATATTTCCCACAATAAGTGCAAAGGTGACATGGGATGTTTTGAGGATGATGATAGTTGCATGTGGCAAAAAGTGGGTAGATCCCCACATATGGCTTTTTGGCTGGTGCTTGAACCATAGGAGCAACTTGATTAACGGGCATGGCAGGAGCGACCATAGCATAGTTTCTAGCCTTTCTTTTCTTATTATGTCGGGAGGGTTCAGTTATGGCTTCTTTGTTGTGGGTGGAAGGAGTTACAGTTTCGAAGACTTTCTTTGTGCCCTTTTTAGTAAGAGTCCCCGCCTTCACATGGTTATCGGTTAAGGTAGCGGATAGACGGATAGCATCTTCAAGTATTGCGGGATTTCTCCCTAGAACAGTATCTTGAATTTGCCTAGGTAACCCACCAATACATTTTTCAATGCAGCGAGATAAAGGCGTGACCATGTGGGGCACGAGGAGACTTAACTCATGGAACCGAGTTGTATAAGCCAAATTTTCTCCACTATCATGGGCAAGATCCCAAAATTCAGCTTCAAGTTTCTTTACTTCATTTTGAGGACAGAATTCCTCGGTCATTAGCCTTTTAACCTCATCCTAAGGTAAGGCCATTGCTACATCCACACCTCTAATCCTTTTCTCCCCATTCCACCACGTGAGTGCCCGTTTTTGTAGGACACTTGTGGCATGAAGAACACGAAGGTTTTCGGGGCAGTCACTATTGAGAAAGGTATTCTCAATACTTTCGAACCATTGAAGGAGTCCCGTAGCTCCTTCAATACCATAGAACTTGAGAGGGTTACACGAGTTGAAATGCTTGAAGGTGCATTGAGTTGGGTTGGCACCACCATTTCCACCATTACCACCATTAGCCCCATGGTTACCATTGGCGGCACCATTGGCTTGGGTGAGTTGAGTTACGAGTTGTGCAAGAATGGTAGCGATGTCGGTGTTGGTG
This sequence comes from Smallanthus sonchifolius, assembly GCA_023525975.1. Taxonomy (NCBI): domain Eukaryota; kingdom Viridiplantae; phylum Streptophyta; class Magnoliopsida; order Asterales; family Asteraceae; genus Smallanthus; species Smallanthus sonchifolius. The sequence continues at coordinate 37,286,121 of CM042045.1, forward strand.
TTGGCAACGGGAGCACGACGAGGAGGCATTCTACAGTTTTTCACAAGACAAGAAAAGATGTAAGAATTTATGAATGTTGTTTGGGTTTAAAAGAATAAGATAACAAATAAAATAGTAATTAATAGTTGGGATTGTACTCAAATAGTGATATAATCAATTGAATACTATGACACATTAAGGTTAATTAAACTCATATAATTTTCAAGGAGACATGCTTTAGCCTATAAGTAAACACTCATCCCGGGAATTCCCAGGAAAGCATACGGGTCTCTCGGTTGATTGGGATTTATGCGAAATGCTTTCCTAGACAGAAAACCTAGAATACAGGTGTCACCCTTCCAGATTGCACGTGTCCTCAAATAACTAACAAAGTTTAAAAGCCTTAACGAGGAAATAAAGAAATTTTATAGATTTAGTTCCATGGAGTTTCCACATGCTAAGATGATAATGATAAAGAATTAGGCAAGAAGGTTATGAGGTTTAGGATAAGGGTAGGGATATTGTTTTATTTAATTTATTATTTAAGTATAGTCTAATAAGTCATGAATTTTTTTTATAAGTAAGGTACCAAAAATGAAATAATAACTAATCATAGTAAGCATGTAACACATAGTATGTAACACATAACATGTAGCACATAATCATATAAACATGAAGCATGACATAAGTGGGTGTCCTAAATTTATAGTCTAGGTCAAGGTGTCTAATAACCTAATTCCCTATAACCAAGGCTCTGATACCAATCTGTCACACCCCGACCGATGGCGGAATCATCGGGGCGGGACATGTAGACTATTCATGAGCACAAGGTTGACTAAATTATAATATATTAAACATCAATTGCATTTCAAATAATCCAACACAACCAAAACTAAGAAAGAACATAATTGAAATACATAAAATCCTTTATTCAAATTAACTAAGTCCCAAAGCCTATGTGAAGCAAATCTTGATCAAATCACACATTAGTACCTGAAACATGAATAAAATAAGGTCAACTAAAAAGTTGGTGAGCATACACAGGTTTGTATATAGATAGCATATAGTTTGTAAATAAACAAATCCTTACATATCATGATAAAATAAGGCATTTATGGGGAGCAGCTATTGTGTAACCAAGTACAATCAAACCTTTGTAACTAGCATGCAAAAATTGTGTTGTCGGTAACAATCACCCTACCTGGGTGGGTTTGTCAGACTCAATAGATCTATCATTGTTTACCGTCGGCTTGAATAGTTAATGATTGCACATAATCGCATACAAAAGTTAGCACAACTAGCACTCGGGCATAAAGCTCAAATTGCACACATGAATGTAAAGCGGATTTGTACTTGTCTAGTTTGTGTAAGTGTAAGCAATAGTGTTGTATATTGTTCATGTTCCACCCCAAAAGTGTAAAAGAGTAAAAGGGGCTATGTAATACTCACTTGGTTTGAAGGCGTAGCTAACACGAAATACTAAATAGTAATAAGGATCCTTGAAAAGCACAAGTTAACCTAAAGTGTAATGTATATTGTATCAATAGCGTGCACAAAGTTTGAGTCAAATGTTGAACTTGGATTTGTGTATAAAGCCATTGATTTGTATTTGAAAGTATTGAATACGATATAAAGTTTGAAATAAATATTTTTGGAACATTTTGATTAAGATTTGAAATTGAATAGCTAAATAAGTAGGTTAAATAATTATTGTTTATGAAAATAGTGTACGTATTTGATGTAACTAAGTATAAATAAATAATTGTTTTTGTTTAAATATAAAGTAAATAAATAATCATTTCCTTATTTATTTATTTATAAAATATGTAACTTAACCATTAAGATACTTTTTAAATGAAAGGTTTAACAATAATTGTAAACTTAATTTTTTTTATAAACTTTAAATAAATAATTTTCTATTTATTCCAAGATTAACTATTTGATCTTTCTAAATAGAATTAATGCATTTTTATAAAAATCAATTATTTTTATTTTAAAATTTACTCAGAGATATTTATTGTTTGAAAAATATATAAAAATTATAATTCTGCCAAAAATTTAACTCACACACGACCGTGCCTAGGAAGGGCACGATCGTGCTCGAACCACGGGCGCGGCCGTGCTAGTCAGGACGCGACCGGGTTGATCAAACGGAGACATAACTAGACAAATCACTAGGCACGACCGTGCCTTGGCTCGGCACGATCGTGTCTATGATTCTGAGACACGACTAAGATTAGCCAAAGGGCATGACTGGGTCTGAACAGGAGGACATGACCGCGCTGGTAACCATCACGATTGCTTCTCATGAGGCACGACCGCGCTAGATGATTAGCGCGACCGTGTCTCTTCCAAATCAGACACGAATTGACTGATTCTTATATTGTTAGTGATGTGAATCATAGGGCTTTTATTTATAGTATTATTACGAGTATGATGGGATGTTTTAATTGTATTAACAACATGTTTAGGGTCGAAATCGATTAAACCATTTTGAATAAAACATAGATTCTGATTCGGGATGATTTCTATAATGGAAGCCCAAATTAATATGGGGCTTTTGATCTATGAACTGAAACGAACGAGGAAAAGGTTTCAATTACCTGGGAGGACTATGGATGAATAGAGTTTGGTAGAAAAGAGTTCTGGCGACGATGCGAACGGTCTCCGGCGTCTTCTGCTGCAAATTCCGGCTACTTCAAAGGGTCAGTATCTTCTGGGAGGATTGTATATCGTGAATCTTCTGTTTGGTTGAGAGAATTCGGGTTGAAGGAAGGGTTTATGTTTTCTTTGAAATGTTTGAACGAGTTTTCAAGTCCGAAGGAATTAAACTGGGACGTTTGTGTAATTAAAAATGTTATTACTCTGGTAATTGGAAATGAAGTGAGGAACGGTTACGGAACTCAACGATCGAGCGATTAAAACTGCATTTACGTTTCAACTGGTACTAGGCGCGACCGTGCCCAAACTAGGCGCGACCGTGCCTAGGCACCGGGCGCGATCGTTCCAGACCAAGTCACGCGACCGTGCCGAAGCACTTGGCGCGACCGTGCTTAATTAGGGTTTCTTGTTATCTTTCAACATTAGCTTTTGTAACATTAGTTATTGACAAATTGTATAAAATGATTACTTGTGTAGCGCTTGATAGTATATAACCGAGTAAGATTTGAGGATTTGTATTGAATCATTGTATTTAATTTATGGCACAAGATAGAATATGACAGTGCACTAGAATTAGGTTTAAAATACGTTACATTGAATTGAAATACAGATACTAAAAATCAGAAATGTTACATAAGTCACCAATGTGGAAATATATATATACTTTTCCGGAAAATAAGTAAAGTGTCTAACGTGTTTAGTATCCTTGTGTAAATAGGATACGGATAGGCGGGGCTGCTATTATTTGAAATATTTGCTAGCATTTACTTCTGTCAAGGTGAGTTTCACTAACCCCTTTTTATTTTTTTTTTAATTTTTTGAAATGTTTTGGGGTGGAAACATACTTGTAAAGAATTTTCGTATGTAAATGAATGAAATAATGATCAGATCGTATGTGTGTATTGAGGGAAAAATAAAGCAGTTAAAGTCCTCGGAATAAAAATTAGTAACCATTAGGTATGGACTTAGCCCGGGATTTTATGGATAGTACTATTGGGGGTGACGCCTCCTGTAAGGCCCCTTTCCCGGGTGACCTCACTTGTTGGATTTACTCATAAACATAGCCATAAATACTGAACTTAAATTTAAAACATTCATCATTCAATTACATTACATAACAGCGGAAGTCTTAACAATTAAAAACACAACATTGTCTTAACAAACAAAAGTGGGATGTCAGTCTTGTGCCGGGTAACCTTCACGCCATCGCACGACCTTTTCTTCCTTTACCTGAAATGTATACTAAAAGTCAGCTAACGCTGGTGAGTTCTAGTTTAATGCAATTTGATATAAACATTCTATTCTTTACTTTATAAGTATGCATTACTGTATAGTCATTCATATAAATACGTATTCATAACTTTTGTCTTTCTTTTCATCTCTCTTTTCTGTATTTTTGTGATTTCATATATATATATATGCATTCACCCTTTTCTTTTCTTTTCTTTCTTTCTTTAATTTCATGGGTCATACTATATAAGGGTGATCAACCCGTCATTTGCTTACGAATGTCACAAAGACAATCGCCGTGGTCCATCGTCATGGCCCACCTATACTTACAACCGTCCGGCAACTAGTGCCGTCCGTCATTTTATTCTTACAACCGTCCGGCAATCTTTGTCCGTCCGTCATGACTTACAACCGTCCTACCGTCGTAGGCCGTAATTCGCCCGTCTACCCGAAGGTATCCGTTTCCCATGCGACTATTATTTATACAACCGTTCTACTATAATATGCCAATTGCTTCGACCGTCCTTTAATGACATTCGTACGTCCTAGCTGATGAAGGAACGCACTTGTCCCGGTTGTAAAATAATCACATGGTCGTCCGTCTACCGAAGTAGCCGTTATCATCGAAGCGTCCATAACATTTTCTGTACTTGGCAAGCAATATATACATGGATATAAAGCAGGATTTCATTCTTTCATATTGTGTTATACATTCATTCATTCTTGATAATCATGCTTTTCATTCTTTATTCATAATTTCTCTTTCATGTATAGGTATATATATATATACTTGTATAACACATATGATCACATTGACATTCATAACATTTATTCACTTAGTGTATACATCTCAGCCCCAAAACATTTGAAAACATTTGCACATAACATAGAAGGGGCACATAGAACTCACCTGATGAGTAGTTTCTGTAATACACTAAGCTGGCTACTGGGCTTCACTAATGTCACTCACGATCTGTATAATAAAGTCATACACATAAGATGGTGCTCCTAGATGACACTAGACATTACTATGCTTGAACTCAGTAGTTTCGGGAGGTGGGTCGCATCAAAACTATGGTAGTTTCGAGCTATGGTCTTACACTCGAAACTAGGTAGTTTCGAGTCATAATCCTTCTATCGAAACTAGGTAGTTTCGAGTCATGAGATCCTATCGAAACTATGGTAGTTTCGAGTCATTAACTTATGAAAAATCTTAGTTTAGGTTCAAGGTGACACTCGAAACTAGGTAGTTTCGAGTCCTGAGTTCCTATCGAAACTATGGTAGTTTCGAGTCATTGGCTGCTATCGAAACTAGATAGTTTCGAGTCAAACATGACTATCGAAACTAGAGTAGTTTCGACGGGTCTGTATGTATCGAAACTATAGTTTCGAGTCATGGGTCTGCATCTTCCCTGACCAGAACCTTGCTCCAGCCAACTTATTTCCAATCGATTAAACCTTGAGCATTTTACGTTAAACACCTTCCTTTATCGTTCTTGAGTTCAAATACGTGATTTGTTTCAAGTTTCGTATGCAAAAATCGTATCTTTATTTGATTTAAACCCGAGACATGCAAAGACTCATAATCAGAGGCGATGCTTACCTCAACAGGCCCGATTTCTGTTGCTATACGTTGAAATGGTGGAGTCGGATGATTCCCGAGCCCTTGAGTCTTCTCCTTGCGGTTTTCTTCACAAGCCGATCGCTCTCTCTCTCTCTCTCTAGTATTCTTGCGCAGGAAGATGAAATGAGAGGGGTTTGGGTTGAAGCTGCTGTTTTGTAATGGGGTTTCCCCCTTTTCTTTTCGGCCCATGGGCCGAAATTTTGGCCAAGCCCACTTTATTTCCCTTTTCTATTTGTCTTGTCATTATTTGGGATGTTACAAGTCTACCCTCCTTAATGAGGTTTCGTCCTCGAAACCTGTTACACGTTAAACAACTGGGGATACAGTTCCTTCATCTCGTCTTCTTTCTCCCAAGTAGCCTCGGACCCCTTTCTGTGTTTCCATTGTATTTTGACTAAAGGAATCGACTTATTGCGTAATCGTTTCTCAGCTCGGTCAAGAATGGCTATTGGTTCCTCTACATAATTTAGACTGTTATCCACTTCGATCTCGTCGTAAGGTATGTGAGCTGTGTCGTCAGCTAGGCACTTGTGTAAGTGCGACACGTGGAACGTAGGGTGTATTCCACTAAGCTCGACGGGTAGGTCGAGTCTGTAAGCAACTTGACCCACTCTTGCTACAATCTTGAAAGGTCCGACAAACCTTGGACTTAGTTTGCCACGCTTTCTGAACCGAATGATTCCTTTCCACGGTGATACTTTCAACAGTACCATGTCCCCTACTTGAAACTCTAAATCCCTCCTTCTCTTATCCGCGTATGATTTCTGTCTGTCTTTTGCGGCTTTCATACGAGCCTTGATTTGATCAAATTTCTCAGAAGTAGCTTTGACCACTTCGAGACTTGCAAAATCCTTCTGTCCAATTTCCCCCCAACAAACCGGGGTCCTACATTTCCTCCCATACAACATTTCAAATGGCGGCATGCCAATAGTCGAGTGATAGCTGTTGTTATATGAAAATTCTGCCAATGGTAGATGGCTGTCCCAACTCCCACCGAAGTCAATGATACAGGCCCGGAGCATGTCCTCCAAGGTCTGAATGGTCCTTTCCGATTGTCCATCGGTTTGGGGGTGGTAAGCGGTGCTGATGTTCAGTCTAGTGCCCATTGCTTCATTGAATTTCTTCCAAAACCTTGACGTGAATCTAGTATCCCTGTCAGACACAATCGACAGCGGCATACCATGTCTGCTCACAATTTCCTTGATAAATACTTCTGCTAGCTTTTCAGAAGAAGAAGTTTCTCGTATTGGCAAGAAGTGAGCACTCTTTGTCAAGCGGTCGACGATCACCCAAATGGTATCATTGCCTTTAGCTGTTCGCGGTAGCTTGGTAATGAAGTCCATTGTGATCTCTTCCCACTTCCATTCCGGTATTGGTAAAGGTTGCATTTTACCGCATGGTTTCTGGTGCTCGGCCTTAACTAGAGAACACGTTAGGCACTTGCTCACGTATTCTGTCACATCATTCTTCATGCCAGGCCACCAGTATTCTTTCTTCAAGTCTTGATACATTTTGTTTGTCCCGGGGTGGATAGAATAGCGAGACTTATGGGCCTCATCGAGTATTTTGGCTCTAAGCTCACCAATCTTAGGTATCCACATCCGGCCAAACCTAGTTCGTACTCCGTATGCATTCGCATCTAAGTTCCCTTGTTGTCCTACTATTCTTTCCCGTTTCACATTTCTTTCTAACAATGCTTCATCTTGTGCCTTTGATATTTCACCCATTAAGTCTGGCGTTATAATTAACTGACACGCTTTGATCCGGATAGGTGCCGATTCTTCCTTTCTACTTAAAGCGTCAGCCACTACGTTTGCCTTGCCTGGATGGTACAATATCTCACAGTCATAGTCTTTCAGTAGCTTTAACCATCTTCTTTGCCTCATGTTTAGTTCCTTTTGTTCGAAAAAGTATTTCAAGCTTTTGTGATCGGAGTAGATGGTGCATTTAACTCCATACAAGTAGTGTCTCCATATTTTCAACGCGAAAACTACTGCTGCTAATTCTAGATCATGTGTTGGGTAGTTAACTTCATGAACCTTTAGTTGCCGCTATGCATAAGCAATTACCTTTCCTCGTTGCATGAGTACGCACCCTAAACCTTGCCCTGAAGCGTCAGAGTAGACTACTAAGTCTTCATTTCCCTCAGGTAGTGTTAATACTGGAGCTTGAGTTAATCGTGTCTTAAGTTCCTCAAACGCGTTGTTTTGGGTTGGACCCCATTCATACTTTACTTCCTTCCGTGTCAGTTTGGTTAGCGGCGAGGCAATTCTTGAGAAATCTTGGATGAACCTTCGATAGTAGCCTGCCAACCCTAGAAAGCTTCGTATCTTTGTTGGTGTCTTTGGGATGTTCCATTCCTTTACTGTCTCGATCTTTGCAGGATCCACCATGATGCCGTTTGGGTTTATTACATGACCTAGGAATTGGACTTCCCTAAGCCAGAACGCGCATTTGGAGAATTTTGCGTACAACTTTTCCTGCTTTAGCACCTCCAATACTTCTCTTAGGTGACAGTGGTGATCACCTTCATTCTTTGAATATATGAGGATGTCATCTATAAAAACTATTACTGATCGATCCAACATGGGTCGGCATACTCTGTTCATTAAATCCATAAATGCTGCTGGTGCGTTGGTTAGTCCGAAGGACATCACAAGAAATTCATAATGCCCGTAACGTGTACGAAACGCAGTTTTCGGTACATCCTTCTCTCTTACTTTCAATTGATGGTAACCCGACCTGAGATCAATCTTTGAGAACCAACTCGCGCCTTGCAGTTGATCAAAAAGGTCGTCTATTCTAGGCAGTGGGTATTTGTTCTTTACTGTTCTCTTGTTCAATTCGCGGTAGTCGATACACATGCGCATACTGCCGTCCTTCTTCTTTACAAATAGTACCGGAGCGCCCCATGGTGAGATGTTCGGCCTAATAAATCCTTTCTCGGTTAGTTCCTCTAGTTGGGACATCAATTCCTTCATTTCTGACGGAGCCAATCGGTAGGGGGCTTTGGCAACGGGCTCAGCTCCTGGCAGTAAATCAATCTGAAATTCTATTTCCCGATCGGGTGGCAACCCAGGTAGATCCTCAGGGAATACTTCCGGAAAATTGCACACCACGGGTACATTCTTGAGTTCTTTCGTTTTCATTCTATCATCTATAACATATGCCAGATAAGCTTCGCAGCCGCGCCTCATGTAACTTTCGGCCTTAATCATCGAGATGACGTTCGGCATTGTGCAATTCCAATCCCCATAAACCGTAATTGGACTGCCGCTAGGACCTTTGAGGTGTATCCTCTTACGTTTACATATGATTTGAGCTTCGTTGGCAGCTAGCCAATCCATACCCAATACTATATCGAATCCTCCTAAGGTGAGAAGGAATAATCTAGAAGGAAATTTATGACCCTCTATTTCTATTATGCAATCCTCTGTTACTTGGAATACTGCCGAATTTTTACCAACGGCAGTTTGTACACTAAAGGCCTTTACTACTGTGTTGATAGTGCAATTCAGTTTTCGACTAAAGGCATTTGATATAAAGCTTTTACTAGCACCCGAGTCAAATAATATAGCCGCATGTTCATCATTAACTAGGAACGTACCTGACACAACATCAGGATTTCCCCTTGCTTCCTCCTCAGTCAGGGCGTAAGCTCGAGTCCTAGTCTTTGGTTGTTCCTGTTCCTTTTCTTTTCCCGAACCAGATTGTCTGGCTTTTCTGCAATCCTTAGCCAGGTGACCAAACAGTCCACATACTTGGCATTTAGTGTCTCTCAAGCAGTCACGAGAGTAGTGCCCCGCCTTCCCACACCTGTAACATGTGGTGGAGCCGACCCGGCACTCGCCAAAATGTTGCCTTCCGCATTTCTTGCAGGTTTCATATTTGTCCGACCTTGGTTTCTTATTTTCAGTTATTACGTTCCCTCTTCCGGTGCCTCTAGACGGGTTCTCCCACTTTCTCTTTTGGGTTTCTGTTGGTGGGTCCTCATTGGCATAATCGTCGTAGACGATTCCGCTCAGATTCACTACCGACTCGAAGGTCGAGGGTAGGTTGGCTTTCACGTGGACACGGACCCTTTGAGGTAGGCCCTTCACATAATACTTGATCATTCGCTCTTCTGTCTCCACCAGGTGGGGTACCAGCTGTGCCAACTCATTGAATCTAGAAGTATACTGGCGGTGTGTCTTGTTGCCAGCTTTAAGGTTTAGGAATTCATTTTCCACTCGATCAATTTCGTTCTGGGGACAGAACTTTTGAATTACCAGCTTTTTCAGTTCTTCCCATGTCATTCTTGCAAGAGCGTTTGGGGACTTTGTCCTCTGAATGTTCCTCCACCAACCTAAGGCTTCGTTGGTGAAAGAATGAGCAACATATTTAACAGCCTGGTCTGGTCGACACTCGCTGATGTTGATTACAGCACTCATCCTCTCAATCCATTCAAGCGTTGCCACTGAATCTTTGCTCCCATCGAACTTGGGTGGGTCTCCGTCCTTGAAACCTTTGTAAGTGCACCCACGATTGCTCGATCCAATCTTTATTTCATCCCCATCACTGTCATATACTTTCTCTTCATTGTCTCCTTCATCCTCCTCCTTACTTTTCTTTATTGCCTCGGATAGTAGATCAGGCAATACCTTTTTCAAAGTGAGCACAACTTCACGGGCAATAGCATCCCTGACTTCAGGTTCCAACTGTATAGGCCCTGGACTGTCGTTCATAATTGGGGTCACTTCTGTTTCGTGCACACTTTCGGTGTGCTCTGCGTGCACACTCTCTTCTTCTTCAAATCTTGGGTTCAACGGAGGTCTACCTCGTCGGCCAGTGCGACCGCCTCGAGGTCCTGTTCTTCCTCCACCAGCCATAGTTCTTAATTTCCTGATAGTTAAAAAGGGAATACATCAATGTCATTTCTTCAGATCATAGTTTGGAACAGTACGAGCAAGGTAAATTCTTAATTACAGTGACCGGTTTGTGATTACTAATTTACATTGCTTTTCGGGTTCGAAACTCTTCAAATCAGTCGTGGCATTAACATCTATTTGTTCTAAGTTAAGGTATCTATTCCTATGCAAGAGTATTAACTTTATGACTTACTTACCGTGCTAGCGTTGGCGTTGGTTACCCATACTGACATCCGTGCGTTGGTCCCATAATCAGTTTGAGTCTAGACATTTAGGGATGTCTAAATCTCTCAAACTATTGCTCTGATACCAACTTGTAAGGCCCCTTTCCCGGGTGACCTCACTTGTTGGATTTACTCATAAACATAGCCATAAATACTGAACTTAAATTTAAAACATTCATCATTCAATTACATTACATAACAGCGGAAGTCTTAACAATTAAAAACACAACATTGTCTTAACAAACAAAAGTGGGATGTCAGTCTTGTGCCGGGTAACCTTCACGCCATCGCACGACCTTTTCTTCCTTTACCTGAAATGTATACTAAAAGTCAGCTAACGCTGGTGAGTTCTAGTTTAATGCAATTTGATATAAACATTCTATTCTTTACTTTATAAGTATGCATTACTGTATAGTCATTCATATAAATACGTATTCATAACTTTTGTCTTTCTTTTCATCTCTCTTTTCTGTATTTTTGTGATTTCATATATATATATATGCATTCACCCTTTTCTTTTCTTTTCTTTCTTTCTTTAATTTCATGGGTCATACTATATAAGGGTGATCAACCCGTCATTTGCTTACGAATGTCACAAAGACAATCGCCGTGGTCCATCGTCATGGCCCACCTATACTTACAACCGTCCGGCAACTAGTGCCGTCCGTCATTTTATTCTTACAACCGTCCGGCAATCTTTGTCCGTCCGTCATGACTTACAACCGTCCTACCGTCGTAGGCCGTAATTCGCCCGTCTACCCGAAGGTATCCGTTTCCCATGCGACTATTATTTATACAACCGTTCTACTATAATATGCCAATTGCTTCGACCGTCCTTTAATGACATTCGTACGTCCTAGCTGATGAAGGAACGCACTTGTCCCGGTTGTAAAATAATCACATGGTCGTCCGTCTACCGAAGTAGCCGTTATCATCGAAGCGTCCATAACATTTTCTGTACTTGGCAAGCAATATATACATGGATATAAAGCAGGATTTCATTCTTTCATATTGTGTTATACATTCATTCATTCTTGATAATCATGCTTTTCATTCTTTATTCATAATTTCTCTTTCATGTATAGGTATATATATATATACTTGTATAACACATATGATCACATTGACATTCATAACATTTATTCACTTAGTGTATACATCTCAGCCCCAAAACATTTGAAAACATTTGCACATAACATAGAAGGGGCACATAGAACTCACCTGATGAGTAGTTTCTGTAATACACTAAGCTGGCTACTGGGCTTCACTAATGTCACTCACGATCTGTATAATAAAGTCATACACATAAGATGGTGCTCCTAGATGACACTAGACATTACTATGCTTGAACTCAGTAGTTTCGGGAGGTGGGTCGCATCAAAACTATGGTAGTTTCGAGCTATGGTCTTACACTCGAAACTAGGTAGTTTCGAGTCATAATCCTTCTATCGAAACTAGGTAGTTTCGAGTCATGAGATCCTATCGAAACTATGGTAGTTTCGAGTCATTAACTTATGAAAAATCTTAGTTTAGGTTCAAGGTGACACTCGAAACTAGGTAGTTTCGAGTCCTGAGTTCCTATCGAAACTATGGTAGTTTCGAGTCATTGGCTGCTATCGAAACTAGATAGTTTCGAGTCAAACATGACTATCGAAACTAGAGTAGTTTCGACGGGTCTGTATGTATCGAAACTATAGTTTCGAGTCATGGGTCTGCATCTTCCCTGACCAGAACCTTGCTCCAGCCAACTTATTTCCAATCGATTAAACCTTGAGCATTTTACGTTAAACACCTTCCTTTATCGTTCTTGAGTTCAAATACGTGATTTGTTTCAAGTTTCGTATGCAAAAATCGTATCTTTATTTGATTTAAACCCGAGACATGCAAAGACTCATAATCAGAGGCGATGCTTACCTCAACAGGCCCGATTTCTGTTGCTATGCGTTGAAATGGTGGAGTCGGATGATTCCCGAGCCCTTGAGTCTTCTCCTTGCGGTTTTCTTCACAAGCCGATCGCTCTCTCTCTCTCTCTCTCTAGTATTCTTGCGCAGGAAGATGAAATGAGAGGGGTTTGGGTTGAAGCTGCTGTTTTGTAATGGGGTTTCCCCCTTTTCTTTTCGGCCCATGGGCCGAAATTTTGGCCAAGCCCACTTTATTTCCCTTTTCTATTTGTCTTGTCATTATTTGGGATGTTACACCTCCGGTCATGATTAGTCGCGCTAATCAGGGGTCCAAATGGCCGAATGACCGCATATTGTCTTAACTCGCAGAAAGGCGATGGGAGGCACAGAAAGTTGGGGTTTGGTTACGGTCTCGTACATTACATATTATTTTGTATTCTTTGCAAATTTACAAATGGGGTCAATTGATCGCGTTAGTATTCGGGTTCATTGGTAATACATACTAAGAGTTTTGATCGGTAAATGATCAGGTTTAAACAATGTATTTATGATAACTCTTGATAATAATTTGTGAACTCACCAACCTCGTGTTGACGTTTTTAAGTATGTTTTCAGGAAATTGAACGTGGTCTTCAGGCTAGCAATGTAGGTTGCATACATACATGTGGATACAGCTTTTGGAAGGGTTTCACTTATAAAACTCATGGTCTTGAGTCATATTGCGAAATCCTAAACTTTGTACAATTTAAATTATGTTTTGGGATGTAAATATTTTTAAACTTGGTTATGTATCCAATTTCATGTATGAGTTTGCAATAATCATATGCTTTGGAAACCGTGAATGTTACGCCTCGCGTTTCCGCCGTGGCGGGGTGTGACAAGAGACTCAATCCCTGAGGGGGATAAGTTGCCATTAAAGTTGTCTTGTAAGATTTTTAAAAGTTCGATATATAAGATAGTGATTTTTTATATTTATTTCAGTGTCGAAGTTTGATATCTTTGCTCCTCCTACTCCGGATACTGCTAAGAAAGTTGCTGCTTTTTTCAGCTTCGAACCCATCGAGCGGACTTTCAGGTTTAAAATTCCTCAACTTGAGGTTAATTCAGAAGCTTCTTTCTCCGAGTCAACTATGTCTGGTTAGAAATAGAGAAACATTTTATCTTACTGGTCAGAAATTCTATACACTGACCTGATATCTTGAAACAGGTGTTCATAAGATGAGCTCCAAATTTGCCCTTGAGGACATTAATAGCGTGGTCTCTAAGAACAAGGCTATCAAGAAGGAAGCCAAGCCTGTTGCCACTCCAGCAGTCAAGTCGATTGTTCCTAAACCCGAGTCTTCTACTGCCAAGCCATCTTCTAACAAGAAGCGGAAGATCATAGATCCTGCTGAGCTGACCATTCCAGAATGCAGTGATTTCTTTGATGCTCACAAGAAGTTGCATCAGTTCAGCCATCAGGTAAGAAATGTCTTGTATCATTAGTTTATTCCTGCATTCAGGTTAATCATTTATCTGATATATAACGACATTGGATAAAATGGTTGAGTTCTATAGCCAACTGGCGAAGGAACTGGATGTGTGCAAACAGAAGCTTGCTGACTCCCAGAAGAGTGAAGCAGCCAAGGCAAGAAGCCAACATTTTGGTACTGTCGTAGGGTTCAAGTTATAGCCAACAGTGATGAAATTTTCAGCCACTTTTACATGGACTGGTCGCACCACCTTAAACTGTACTCAAACATCGTGCGCTACAGGCGGAGTGTTTAAACTCAATTCATAGAAAGGTGAAAACCTTTAAACCTTAGAAGGTATGCAGGATACCTTAACGTAAGAGAGATAGCCAATCTCTGTCTTATGTCGGGATCCGTGGAGAAACTTCCTGCAAGACAGGAATTCTTGGTGAAGGTGGGTGTTAGCCAGGCTAACACCCTTCCGATGCTCAAGTCAGTATATTGATATAAAGTGATAATAAAGAATAATTGAAATGGAAAGGGCACGTACCATTAGAATATAAATTCTAACTTACATGAAGTAGGCTTTTAAGTGAATAGCGTTTCAAGATCTTGATAGGATGTCTCCATCCATGGTTTCCAACCAATAAGCACCCTTGCATGCTTCTGAATCGATCAAATATGGACCTTCCCATTTTGGTGCGAGTTTCCCATCATTAGGGTTGGCAGTATTCTAGATTTCTTAATACAAGATCACCCACTTGAAACCTCCTGATCCTTATGCTTTTGTTGTATGAGCTTGCTATCCTTTGTTGATAGGCTGCAATGCGAATCTTAGAAAGGTCTCTGATTTCATCAATGGTGTCAAGATCATTTACAAGAGCTTCATTGTTATTTTCTATAGTTTGGAGACTGGTCCTGGCTGTAGGGATAACCATTTATGTGGGAATCATAGCTTCTGTGCCAAACACCAGGGAGAATGGGGTTTGACCTGTCGCATTCTTTGTAGTTATTCTGTCTGCCCAAAGTGCAAATGCTAGTTCTTCAGCCCATTTTCCTTTCTTTGCTCCCAATATTTTCTTGAGGTTGTTGATGATGATCTTGTTGCTAGATTTTGCTTGTCCGTTAGCTTGAGGATGCACAGGGGTAGAAGTTATCATCTTCATTCCCCAGCTAGCACAGAAGTTGGTCGTTCTTTTGCCGATGAATTGAGATCCGTTTTCGCATACTATTTCTGTCGGGATCCCGAATCTCGTTAAGATGTTGCGCTTGATGAAGGATATAACCTCCTTTTCTCTGACTTGATAGAATTCTTTGGCTTCGATCCATTTGGAGAAGTAGTCTATCATTGCTAACATAAATACTTTTCCTCCTGGTGCCTTCAAGAGCTTGCCAACTATATCCATTCCCCATTTCATAAATGGCCAAGAAGATATAACCGGGTACAAGGGCTTTGCTGGTTGATGGAGTTTGTTACTATGCCTTTGGCACGCGTCACACTTTTGGGAATAATCCATTGCATCTTTCCTCATCGTCGGCCAATAATATCCTATCCTCAGGATCTTTGAGAACAATGCTCTGCCCCCCAGTGTGATTTCCGCAATCGCCTTCGTGTATATCTTTGAGGACTTCAACTGCTTCAGGATCTTCCAGGCATTTTAAGTAGGGACCTGCAATAGATTTTCTGTACAAAACACCATGTAATATTATAAATCGAGATATTCTCATGCAAAAAGCTCTATGAGTCTTTTCGTCTTTTGGGATTTCACCGTCCTGCAAAATATTTTTAATAGGTGTGATCCAGGATCCTTGGCTTGGTTCGAGATCCCGAAAATCTACTTCTTCAGCTTGCGTATTGGATACGTCGTTTTTCTTTTCAATTGCTAGATTTAGGATATGTATGATTGGTATCGTGGTTCCTTTCGGTATATTGAGAGCCGAAGCAAGATTTGCTAAGGCATCAGCTTCAGCGTTGTCTTCTCATGGTACGTGTGTTATACTAAACATTTCGAACTTCGCAGATAATTGTTTAACTATCTCGAGGTATTTGATTAATCTCTCGCCTTTAGCTGCATACGAGCTATTGAAATGGTTAGTATTCAATAGTGAGTCTACGTATACCTGAAGATACATGATCTTCATATCGCAAGCAAGTTGTAATCCTACTATCAGTGCTTCATATTCTGCCTCGTTGTTGGTTGCCTGAAATTCATAACTTATTGACTGGAGTAATATGTCCCCTTGTGGCGATTTTAGTATGACTCCTAGGCTTGTTCCTCTTATATTTGATGCACCATCTGTGAATAAAATCCATTTGTCCTTAGATTCTTCTAGCTGTTGGAGTTCCAGATCTGCTTCATGTTGGATATCACTGCTGAAATCAGCCACAAATTCTGCAAGTGCTTGGGACTTTATTACTGTTCTTGGTTCGTATATTAGATCATAGGCACTAAGCTTGACTGATCACTTCGCCATTCTTCCTGACATTTTTGGTTTTCTCAAAACACACTTAATAGGATAGTTAGTCTTAACATGTATAGCATGGGTTTCAAAATAATGTCTAAATTTAGTAGATGCCATTATTAAGGCTAATATTAATTTTTCTAAATGAGAATACCTGATCTTTGCCGAACGTAGACTTTTACTTACGTAGTATACGGGATGTTGCTGACCTTCATGATCTTTGACTAAGACAGAACTTACAGAGTGTTTGGATACCGCCAAGTATAAGGATATGAGCTCGCCATCTTCAGGTTTCATTAATAGAGGAGCTGTGGACAAATACTCCTTTAATGATTGGAGTGCCTGTTCATGCTTTTCTTCCCATTCGAATTGCTTTCCTTCCGGTATCTTGAGGGCCGAAGCATAATTAGGCATCAGCTTCAGCGTTATCTTCTCTTGGTACATGTGTTATACTAAACATTTCGAACTTCGCAGATAATTGTTTAACTATGTTGAAGCACTTTTTTGTGACTGACAGTCTGGATATTGTCTTAGCTGTTGTACTTGTCTTTATGTATTTGTATGTGTATTTAAGTATCTATATGTATTGATTATCGAGTTGTAATCACATATGAATGTACTTAGTCTTGTCTGTTTTTGTTAAGTGTTGTGCGCACTTAGTAAGTGCGCAGGATGTATATCCTGCGTACTTAGCAAGTACGCAAGAACAAGTATGCGTACTTGCTAAGTACGCAAGTACAATAGTCCTGCGCAATTGCTAAGTACGCAGGAAATAGGTCTAGTATAAATAGCAGGTCTTGACAGAATGTAGGTACACATTCATTTTGTAAGAATTCTGTAACCGGCTGAGTTTATAATACACGAAGTTTGAAAGTGTTTTTGTTGTCGGTTTACTTTGTGTTGTTTGATACTCCAACTAGTCACGGGTATTTCGCACCCTGTTCGACTAGTCACACACTCGCACGTAACGATCTGAGATACCTGGGGACCTACAAGTGGTATCAGAGCATTGGCTCTTGATTTCGAGTGTTTTGAGTGTGTTAGGAGCATTTTCGACACAATCTACAGCCTTTTACAAGCAAAAAGTGACCGATTTTGGTGTATTTTGTTATAAAACATAGGTAGCTCCAAGAACGCTGTTTTAGAGGCAAAATTTCTCAATATTTGACCTTTTTGTTGTTTGTTTGAGTGTTTGATCACCAAGGGTTTGTTAAAAACAAGTTTCTAACCTTTTGGCTTGATCAATTTGTTCAAAACTTCAATTTTTGAAGATTTGAGCATATTCCGGCCATCGGAAAAGTTGGTGAAGCAGGTGGATAAAGTGAATTGCGTACTTACCAATTTTGGCAAAAAGGACAGTGTTCCTGCGTACTTGTTAAGTACGCAAGACCATTCTTGTTGCGTACTTAGTGTTCTTCCTGCGTACTTACTGTTTACTCCGGTGTACTTGTTAAGTACGCAAGAGTAAATCTTAAGTGCGCAAGGCCATCTTTAAGTGCGCAAGTTGCGCTGTTCTTCTGATTTTTGTCTAAGTGTTACACCATGGCAAACATTCAGAACCTAAGTAGCCTGTTTAACTATGATAACGAGATTGGAACTCCTCAGAAACCACCAAAGCTGCTTAATGTAAATGATTTTTCAAACTGGAAAGCACCCTTTGAGGAGTACATCTCATATACTGATTCTTCACTATGGATACCTATCCTTGAGGGATATAAACATCAAACATATGAGTTTCTTGAAGAAACTGTTCCCAAACCTATTTCCAAGCTAGACGAAGAGGAAAAGAAAGTATATGACTGTGAAAAGAAGGCTCATGGGTCTATTACTATGGCGTTGTCTAGAGATCTTTTTCATAGCTTCAGGGGTTATGATAACTCTAAATATCTATGGAAAGCAATTCAGTAGAGGTCAACAGTGATGTCAAGAAGAGTAAGAGAGAGCTTCTGAGGAAACAGTACGAGTGTTTTAGATACTTGGAGAATGAATCGACTGATGAACTTATTTCTAGATTCTATCATCTTCAGACTGAGCTGAAGTCATATGATCTCAAGTATCCTGCTGATGAGTTGGTGGAGAAGTTTCTAGATGCCTTGCCACCCAAGTTTGATATGTATACTACATTGCTACGACAGAACCCAAAGTTCTATGAGATGATTGTTGAAGGAGCAGTAGGCAAGATTCAGGCATGTGATATGAATCTAAGGAAGAAGGAAAGTTCTGGACGACCTCAAATACAAGATCCTTCAATGTATTTTGGGGTGAACTCAACTGTAAAACCGTCTGGTTATGGAATTGCCTTATACCTTGGGAGTCCTCAGGAAGAAGAACATACACTTGGTGGTGGTAATCATACTAGTTTTATTGCATCAGCATCTACTCAACACCATCAATCCTCATCAAGAAACACTACATTCACTTCTTCAGCCAAGTAATCTGCTATTGCCAAGATTGTTGAAGATCATGTAGCCTTGTTCTCGTCATGTATGCTTGCATGTTGATTGCTGATTAGAATTGAGTGTGTGTGTGTGTCCTAGTTCAATACCCGATAGGTGAGAAGTAGTCGGTTAGTCTTCGTCATTAGGGATCCGATTGTCAAGAGGAAGTTGGTTTAGGTGTCTAGTGATTGTTGCTATTCTGAATCATAGTTGTTATTCTAGGATTACCCCGTGCATTCCTTGAATTTATGGTGGGCGGTGAGACTGAGAGGTAATCCGTTCATTAGGGTACTTGATCATAGTTGGAAATACCTGAGAAGTGATCCAACAATCTGGTGAGTTTAGTACACTTTAGGTAGTCTAGTTGGTGACACTCTGAGAGTGTTTAGGGATCCACCAGGTTGTCTTTAGTAGTCATCCTTAGAAACCCAGATCCTTCATAGTTCCAGAACCAATAGAAGTTGTTCTTTGCAAGTAGGATTCCGACCTAGGTAGTGTTCTTCCCATTCTTGATTTCACCTTAGTTTTTCTCTTGATAGTTGAGTCGACCTTAGTTTATTGCATTCTTTGGTGATAATCAGTAGTGTAGTCAACCCCCAAACCAATAAATCTTAGTCCGAGTCAGAGTCTAGTATTGTCACGTAGTGTCTCTAGGGTTCGATATTCCGGTTTACTATTAAGCTGTGCTACACTCGATAGGTCAACTTGCCTGTCAGTGCGGTTTAGTTCATAGGATTTTCATCTTATTACTTAGGAGTCTAGTTTAGGTTTAGTTAGTTTTCTATAGACCGTCTAGACGACATCAATAACATATTCTAAGTGCTCATTATATTTCACTTGCCCGTGGAACGGCATGTTGGACAGGACCCGTGGAACGGTCTTTGGTTATATATATACGGAATGATTATTCATAGTTATCTATGAATTTGGGTGTTGAAGCCCATTGTCACACCCCCAAATTCCACTAACGGAGTTTTACCGTTTGGTGCGTGATAAACCAGGATCTTTGTCATTAGTTACATTGAACGACACTATATGGGATGCCAAACAACGCGCCCAAGTCTAAAAATAATGGAAACATAATAAATGTTCGATAGTTTGACAAATGTTGGAAATATCAATTAGACACCATGCATGCCTTAGCGTGCACCTGCTTAACGTCCTGAGAAAACATGTAAGAAAACGTGTCAACATTAGATTAGTGAGTTCACAGTTTCAATATCGTAATAAAAGTGTTTACCAGATTATGTACATTCAACATGTGTATCTATAGGTAGCTAACCTATGTTCATGTCTTACTAAAGCGCTTGCAACCGAAGCTGACTGTTTGTGTTTGAATGCCTCATGCCAGGTCTATCAACTCTTATAATGTGATTAGGCTAACATTTCACCCGTTCGACCTCCAATCGAGTTAGCACGACTAACGCGGGTGGGGTTTGTCAAACCCAGTAGTACTACTAAACATTACCACGCTAAGATCCATATTAACGGTTCGATGTGTGTGAGGACTTTCAATGACAGTGTGTTACGCTTAGCCTGGACAATGATAACATGTGAATTACAGTAATCTGATATAGTTTGCATCATGTTTTCTCCCCTAATTTAAAACAGTAAAAGGGGCCGTGAAAACTTACCTGAGTTGCGTACGAGTAGCATCATACAAGGATGCAAAAGGGACCACAAGTGTTAACCTGTGAATGGCTTACATATGCCCTAGAATTATAACCATAATAGTCAGGGATACAATGGGATTTTGTGATGACAACACAGAAGATTTGAACGTCCTAAAACATACTTAGGATCAATGAGTAGACGGACTTGTCTACGAGAATTAGGATTTCTTAATATACTAATTAAGATAAAGGCGTTTAGTGTCGAACGTTTCTAACTACGAATAATAATATTTAATAAATATTTTCATGTGTTTTCGCCATTAAATAATGGCCTAGGAAAATAATATATCTTATATTATTTTAAACTCATAAAATTTATACGATAATCAGTTATGTGACAAAAATAATAAAACAAATATTTTTATTCAGATCATAACAACGTGGGTAACAATATAAATAAATATATTATTTATTAGTTTCAAACATTACACAATATTTATAAACGTGACGAAAATAATATATAAATGAATTTTTTTTTTTATTTGGAGTTACGGGTTGAAAATAATGTAAATATATTATTTTATTCCGAGTCGTGGTTTGAAAATAATATAAATATATAATTTTATAAGTGGAAATTAAATATGGGTTATAAATCTAAACACGAGCCTACGGTAGGTTTTCGAGTTCAAAACTTTTTAATATATTGTTTTAATAGCATAGGGTTTAGTTGAATAAAATGGAAAACAAGAAAAAGCCCCAAAAATAATATCACAAGAGCCAGATTCGAACCCGGGTCTCCTGTGTGTGAGCCAAACGACATAACCATCAGATCTGGGATACAACTTGTGAACAAAACCGAAGCCATATGATTTTAACATTCCAAAGACACCATGTTCTTCCCCTAGTCGCGATCTGAATCCAAACCACTTTGATGCTTACTGAAATCGATCTTGATTGATCAAGGAATCATAGGGGTTTTGTTCATCAGTCAATTCCGAGCCTGAGGGTGAGTTTAATTGCAAAAACAACAAGTTTAAAGCCGTTAATTACTCGTTTGAAATTCTGAAACCCTAGTTTAAGAACACGAAATTAAATTGATCGAATTCGATAATGTTTACTACTGAAATCATAGGGCTTTCACAGATTATAAGATTGCGAAACAACCATATAGTTTAATTGCATTGAGGTTGAGTCTAGCTAGTAGTTCAATTAATCTCGAAATCGCATCTCATAAAATTTATCTTATATTATTTTATTTTCATAAATATTTTCATGTGTTTTCGCCATTAAATAATGGCCTAGGAAAATAATATATCTTATATTATTTTAAACTCATAAAATTTATACGATAATCAGTTATGTGATAAAAATAATAAAACAAATATTTTTATTCAGATCATAACAGGGTTGTAAAAGCCGCGCCTCGGCGGCGTTTAGGCGCCTAAAAATCGCTAGGCGTCTCGTTAAGGCCTAATTTTGGCCTAGTCGGTCAATTAGTCGCTAGGCGGGCCTAGGCGGGACTAGGCGGGCCTAGGCGGCCAGATTCCGGTGACACATTCCGGCGAAAACCTGAAATTTCCGGCCAAAACCTGAAATTTCCGGCCAAATTCCGGCGAAAACCTGAAATTTCCGGCCAAATTCCGGCGAAACCTTTGGTGTGGTTTAAAAATGAACATTTTTATAAAAATTACATATAAAAATTTGTGTATATATATAAAATACTGAAAATTACATATAAAAATTCCAATCCGATTAATCCCGCTTAGGCCTAGGCCCTACCCCACCGCCCGACTAGCGCCTAGCGATTTTTACAACACTGGATCTAAACAACGTGGGTAACAATATAAATAAATATATTATTTATTAGTTTCAAACATTACACAATGTTTATAATCGTGACGAAAATAATATATAAATATATTATTTTTTTATTTGGAGTTACGGGTTGAAAATAATATAAATATATTATTTTATTCCAAGTAGTGGTTTGAAAATAATATAAATATATTATTTTATAAGTGAAAATTAAATATGCGTTATAAATCTAAACACGAGCGTACGGGAGGTTTCCGAGTTCAAAACGTTTTAATATATTGTTTTAATAGCATAGGGTTTAATTGAATAAAATGGAAAACAAGAAAAAGCCCAAAAAATAATATCACAGGAGCCAGATTCGAACCCGGGTCTCCTGTGTATGAGCCAAACGACATAACCATCAGATCTCGGATACAACTTGTGAACAAAACCGAAGCCATATGAATTTAACATTCCAAATACACCATGTTCTTCCCCTAGACGCGATCTGAATCCAAACCACTTTGATTCTTACTGAAATCGATCTCGATTGATCAAGGAATCATAGGGGTTTTGTTCATCAGTCAATTCCGAGCCTGAGGGTAAGTTTAATTGCAAAAACAATAAGTTTAAAGTCGTTAATTACTCGTTTGAAATTCCGAAACCCTAGTTTAAGAACACGAAATTAAATTGATCAAATTCGATAATGTTTACTGCTGAATTCATAGGGCTTTTACAGATTATCAGATTGCGAAACTACCCATATAGTTTAATTGCATTGAGGTTGAGTCTAGCCAGTAGTTCAATTAATCCCGAAATCGCATGAACCCTAGAACTGGATCGTGATAAATTCAATGATATATGCCCCAATTAGGTTAGGGCTTTTGATCTAGATGTTGAAACGAATCAGAGGATGTGTTTGGTTACTTTAATTGATACCGAATTGATATGGGTCGGCTAAAACTGTTTGTGACCTCGAGTGGCTTGGTCTCCGGTGACACCGACTGCGTCTCCGGCCAAATTGGAATGTGCAATTTCTTCTGAGAGGTGTGAATAAGGGGAGGTGTTTGATTTCGCAATCCATTCACCAAATGATCGAATTGATAGACTTAGATGTGAGGGTCGACGGTTTCGGTTATATGAACTTAATTTGCAACCAATAACAATCATAACGTATGGGAATACTTCAATGATGATCAATATCATCATTATTGTGTGATACAGTTACGAACTTGAACAGATTCGAAGTTATGATCTTCAACTTGAATCAAAGAGTGGTCGATTTTGACTTTTTAAAGTCAACAATCAAGTTTTGAGCATTTATATCTTTAGTCCCTAAAGTTTCATGGGTATAGGTTTGCGATTATGACATAATTGATCCTTGCGGTTTCAAATTAGTTAACTGAGTTAACGGAAATATTTCGGGTGTCACATCATCCCCTAGTTGAAAGATTTTTCGTCTCGAAAATTAAAATAATAAAAAAAATTTCTGGGTGTCATATCATCTCCAAGTTAAAAGAATTTTCGTCCCAAAAATTAAATAGTACCTTATGTGTTTGACGTGGATTGCTTGAACAGATGAGAATACTTGCGCATCATCTGATCTTCGCGCTCCCATGTGAATTCCGGTCCGCGTTTGGAGTTCCAACAAAACTCTAACAATAGGGATTTTACTGTGTTTAAGCATTTTGACTTCCCTATCCATGATTTAGACCAGTTCTTCAATGAAGCATAATTGTTCATCGATTTGTAGTTACTTAAGCGGAACCACAAGTGTCTCATCTTGTAGAAGCATGTTTTTGTAACTATAGATAAAATTCTATGTATCGATGTACGTTGCTAGTACGTAGGAGGGTGTTCCTGAGTACTTAGCCTGCACACCAGTTTGGTCCTGCGTACTTAGTAAGTACGCAAGGCTTTTGCCTTGCATACTTAGTAAGTACGCAAGGCTTTTGCCATGCGTACTTGTCAAGTACGCATGACCAAACCCTGCGTACTTAGACAAGTACGCAGGTAATGTTACTTCCCCTATAAATAGAAGACTTGTCTTCATTTGTAGGTGGAACTTCTGGAACAAGGTTGAGAGGTGTCCGGGTCGGGATAAGCTCTCCCGACCCCTGGACCGTGAGCTTAGATGAGAGATGTGTGCTCCTTCGGTATATAGTCTGTAATACGGGATGACTTCTATGTTATGTATTACGTATTGTTGATTCTTCTCTTGTTTATGTTCGTGTTTCTCTGTCTCGTTTTTCTTAGTTCCCACACAAATCACAGAACAGATCCGTGTATTTCTGCTGCGCAACGAGGCTCCCGGGACCTACACGTCTGCTAGACAATTCTTCAAGTTTGAGATGTGAAAGACGTTGTGCACACCACTCAGTCCTTCCGGTAGGTCCAGTTGATACGCTACTAGGCCAATTCTCTTCACTATCTTGATCGGTCCAACATAACGAGGATTTAACTTGCCTCGTTTCCCAAAATGATTTACACCTTTTCAAGGTGAGACTTTTAGTGGGACCATGTCGCCTACTTGAAATTCAAGCTCCGTTGGCGATCACGGGCTGCCACCATACGATTTTGAATTTGAATGATTTTCTCTGAAGTTTCAAGCACAAGTTCAGGACCCGTAAGCTGGCTATCCCCAACTTCAGCCCAACAAATAGGTGATCGACATTTCTGCATATAATGCCTCAAACGGTGCTGCCTTGATGTTAGTGTGATACCTGTTATTGTAGGAGAACTCCACTAAAGGAAACTGAGTTCCCCAACTGTTTCCAAAAACGATCACACAAGCTCGTAGCATATCCTCTAGGGTTAGAAAGGTGCATTCAGTCTAGCCATCTGTCTGAGGAAGGTATGTTGTGCTCATATCTAGGCGTGTGCCAGGGTTTTTCGTAAGGATTGCCAGAAACATGAAGTGAATCGAGTGTCACAATCAGAGATGATTAAAATTGGCACTCCGTGCCGAGAGACTACTTCTTTCAGATAAATGCGAGTTAATTTCTCCATCTTGTCAATCTCTTTGATTGCTAGAAAGTGAGCGGACTTAGTCAAACGATCTACGATCACCCAAATGGTGTCGCGTCCGGTAGGAGTTCGGGGTAGTATAGGGATATAGTTCATGAAAACCTGCTCTCATTACTACATTGGGATTTCCTATTGTTGGAGCAAACTAGAAGGTTTTTGGTACTCGACTTTGACCTTCGAGCAGGTCAGGAACTTGCTAACATAGGTGGCTATATCAGCTTTCACGTTCGGCCACCAATAGAGAACCTTTACGTCATGATACATCCTATCGGAACTAGGATGAATAGAATAGCGCGATTTATCAAATTCATCCATTACAAGTTCCCTTATATTCCCATACTTTGGACTCACATTAGCTCTGCGAAGTAGCGAATACCATCCGATTTAACCTCGAGTTGGTTCTCCATACCACGTGTGGATTCCAACGGTAGGTTTTCCCTTTTTCAGGGCTTCGAGTTAAGCATTACGGATCTGATCAGGTAACCCGGAGTGGTTAGTGAGTTGTAATGCTCGAACTCATCTGGTCTTAGTGTCTTTTCGGCTTAGGGCATCGGCTACTACGTTAGCCTTGCCCGGATGTTACTTGATAGCACAGTCATAGTCGTTCAAAAGTTTGATCCAACGACGTTGTCGGATGTTCAACTCCTTTTGTTTAAAGATGTGCTGAAGACTCTTGCGATCGATGTAGATAGTGCATTTGGTACCGTACAAGTAATGTCTTAAGATTTTCAGTGCAAAAACTACAGCTCCCAATTCCAAATCATGGGTTGTGTAGTTTTTCTTATGAATTTTCAATTGTCGGGAATCATATGCGATAACCTTCTCGCATTGCATTAACACACAACTGAGACCTTGAATGGAGGCATCACAATACACTACGAAGTCATCCGTTCCCTCGGGAAGAGATAGGATGGGTGCACTACAGAGTTTCTGCTTTAATAGATGGAATGTTGATTCCTAAGTATCGTTTCAGTGATAGGGTTTACCCTTTTGAGTTCGGGCAGTAAGAGGTTGAGCGATCTTCGATAATCCTTGAATGAATCGGCGATAGTAGCCAGCCAATCCAAGAAATTGTCGCACCTCTGTCAGAGTCGTCGGTGCCGCCCAGTTCTTGATGGCTCCTACTTTAGCTGGATCAACATGTATTCCGTTCTAGTTGACTACATGTCCTAAGAATTGCACTTTACGAATCCAGAATTCACACTTGGAAAGCTTGGCATACAGTAGCTCTTGCTTCAGCAGTTCAAGAATCAAACGTAGGTGTTCCTCATGTTCTTCCTTGTTCTTAGAATAGATGAGGATATCATCAATGAAGACGATGACCAACTGATCAAGGTAAGGTTTACACACATGGTTCATGAGGTCCATGAATACCGCGGGTGTGTTGGTTAGTCCGAATTACATGACCAAAAAATCATAATGGCCGTACTGGGTTCTGAATGTAATCTTAGAGATATCCTCATCTCGGACTCTCCGCTGATGATAACTGGATTGAAGATCGATCTTTGAATAGAATCTTGACCCTTGAAGTTGGTCAAATAGATCGTCAACACGAGGTAGTGGATAACGATTCTCGATAGTTACTTTGTTAAGCTCACGGTAATCGATGCACATACATAAAGTTCCATCTTTCTTCCTGATGAATAAGACTAAAGCTCCCCATGGCGATGAGCTAGGTCTGATAAATCCATTATCTAACAACTCTGGCAGTTGTGTATATAACTGTTGTAACTCACTAGGTGCAAGTCTGTACGGTGCCCGAGCAATGGGAGCTGCTCCGGGGGCTAAATAAATTTGGAAATCGACTTGACGATAAGGCGGAAGACCAGGTAAGTCTTCGGGAAATACTTCAGGAAAGTCACGTACGATCGGAGTATCGACCTTCTTCTCTTCGGATGGTTGTTCAGTGATAAGATCCAAAATAACAGTATGACCCTTTCTCAAACACTTTTGTGCTTTTATGAAGGATTTGACACCCACGACTGCACCACTCTTTTCACCTTGGACCCAAAGAGTTTCTCTCCTAGGGAGAGGGAGTCAAACAGTTTTTTTTGTCACGACGAATGATTTCGGCTCGGTTCTTATGTAGGATCGAGAAAGTACAAGATTTTTCTGTTCTTAGTTGAAATTGGCAGAAACAATAGCAACTACACAAGTATAATAGAGTAAACAGAAAGAATATTTATAGGAACACTGTTGTATTAAGCTTTTGCAAATAAACGATTATAAATGAAAACTTAATCAAAAAGCACACATACAATGAAGTGTTTACACAGTATTTATACTAACTTAGAATCAAGGCAGACCCTTGATTCTAAGGATCAGATCTAACACAGACCGTTGATCTTTTGTATAAAGCTAACAATTACAAGTTTAGTCTAAACTAGCTAACTTTATTGAAGCGTCTTCTTTATGCATCATTACTTGCATGCTTGGAGAAAAGCATTGTTGTCCGTCATTGGTTGCACCATTGAGGTTCCTTCTGCTTTGAGTGTGTCAGTAGCTTTTGCAGAAAGTTGTCAGTGACGCTTGGCATGGATAGTCAGCTGCAACGATTTATCTTCAAGGCACAAGGCTATCAGCAGCAAGGATGAGGATCAGCAGCAAGATGTGACCATCCAAAGCTGCTGATGATTTGCCTATCAGCAGCATCAAGTGTTGATGCTGCTGAGAAGCCTATCCGCAGCAACTCTGGTCTTCAACAGATAAGGCTATCCGCAGCAGATTTGTTCTTCAGCAGAAGAACAAGTATCCGCTGCAGATAAGCTTATCCGCAGCAGTTTGTTGGTCAGCAGCAAACTCTGAGATCAGCAACATTTGTACTTAGAGAATTTTGTAGCCATCAGTCTTTATTACTACAAACTCCCCCTAGACTGATGCTACTAAAACTCTCTTACTGCTTTTGTTGCTGAAGCTTTTGCATGTTGCTGACTATTCTTTCAACCTCATATCCTCTCTGGTCCATGCTGGGATTGTTAAGAGGAAGCTCAGATAGAGTCTTGATGTCTTTGCTTTCCATTTTGAAGATAGCCTTGCTTGAACATCTCATCTTCTGTCCTTTAACATTTGTCAGTGTGAATTCATCCTTTTCAGCATTGTAGTACCAGCTGATGAATGGAGAGTGGGATTGGAGAGGTTTGATATCAATGATTTCATCTTTGATGGGGTTGAAGTATTGTTTGATTACCAACAATAGATGTCTCCCACCTTCCTTCTCAGGCTCATTGGCTTCACCCAGCTCCATTATTCTTCTTAGATCAGAATCTGGAAGCTGTAGTAACTCATCAACAGATGTATAAATTGATCTTTTAACTTCTGTCCTCCCCCTGAACGCTTCAAACCATTGGTCTTGAGGGCTGTATGACCATCTGATTATTTCTCTTGAGTCTTCTGGTTTGGAAGTGGGTTTGTTTTTCTTTTTGGGAGGTTGTTGATGAGTAGGAGCTGGGTGTGAGGATTTGGACTATGAGGGAGGAGAGGAAGGAGGTCTAGGATGGAGAGTGGAAGGTTGTTGGATTAAGGAAGTGTTGGGTGAGAGAGAAGGCTTGGGTTTCTTTGTTTTCCTTTCTTCTTCTTGAATGATTACCCTTTTCTTGGAGCCTTTCTTCTCCAATCTTTCTTCCTCATCCTTCTTGACTTTAAAATATAGGGCTTGCAGGTTCATGAAATTCATGGGACCTAGCCTCTTTCCACTCTCTCCTCTAGCCTTAAGGAAGTCAATCATGATCTTCCTTTCTTCATGGGTTCTTTGATTAAAGGCAATAGTCTTTTTGGACTTTTGTTTGGCTTTTTCTTCTTCTTCAGCCTTTTTCTTCTATGCCAATTGACCCTGCTGACCCATGAAGGCTCTGTAGATTTCTTTATTGGATAGTTTCTCAAGGTAGTCTACATCCTCACCTTGAGAAATCAGAGCCTTTACCCATTCCTCTCTCATTTCTTCGGCTAGTTCAGAATCAGTTATTCTGAACTTAGCCTCTTTCTTCTTCTTCTTCTGAATCTCTTCTTCTTATGAATCTCTTCTTCTTCTCTATCGAATTGTTCCTGCAGTTGAAGAGCAAGAGCTTCATCTTCTTCAATTTGATAAACTGCAGGAATCTTTACTTTCAGATCATCCAGCTGTTTTGCATACAGCTGGATCTGTTGTTCTCTGAGGAGAATGGCTGTGAGTCTATCTTGAGCTTTCTTTATTCAGCCATCTCCTCTTCTTCTCTTATTCTTCTTCTTTCTTCCTTCTCTCTCTTCTCTCTAAGCAACCTCTCTTCATATTCTTTGGTCATAATTCCCTTTCCCTTATCTTTGTTGGATGCCTCTGCTTCGGCTTCACTGATCACAACAGCAGATGATTGTGCTGTTGTTGGAATCTCAGCCTCAGCTTCATTGGCATTTTGGGGAATGGACAAGGGAGGGGAACTTTCTTCATCTTCTTCCCATTCCATACCTGTCACATCTTTCCATGCCTCTTTCATCTTTTCCTCTTCTCTTCTTTTTGATTCTTCTTCTGTGTTCAGTCTGACTGTTGGAGAAGAGAGAAAGGATAGGTCTGAGTCAAATCCAGATTCCTCCTTCTAAAGAGAAGCCTTGATGATTTTGATCATTTCTGGACTTTCTAAGGAGTTGACATTGAAGATGAGTGATCTGAGCTCAAAGACCTTGTGCAGGAAGGCTGAAGGTAGGAGCAAGATCTCTTTGATGTTGATTGATAGAGAAGATCCATTGCTTAGGAAGAAGGTGAAGTCATGGGAGTCAGTGCTTATCCATCCTTGCACTTCTACATCCTTGACCATTCTGTTGTACAGGAATCTTCTCCAGCATAGAACTTCTTCTTCAGTGAGAAGACTGCTCCTTATTATTTCAAGTCTTCTAGGAGTCGGTCTTTTTTCTGCTGCTGTTGAAGATTCAGGATAGGCTACCCTTTTTGCTGCTTGTATTTGTCTTTCTAAGTTGGGTAGATTATCCTCCATCAAGTCATAGAACCTGCCAATAGCAAGTTCTGCTGAGAGGTCCGTAGAGTTGTTGATGTATTGTAGTTGGTATAGGTGAAGGACTTGGATGTTGTTGAGAAAGTCCCAGTTTAGCTCTTCTACTCCGTCAAACTCCCAACCAATCCAGAACCTCTCAGACTTTCCATCATACCCCCAAGCTAGTATTGTGTCAAACTCTAGTTGTGTTGAAGTCAGTGGAAATTGGGGGGCAGTGGATTGACTTATGATGGCTGCTGCTTTAGGGATGATGCTGAAAGATGTATATGTTTGTTTTGTGTCTTCAGCATCAGTCAGCATCTCATCAACAGCCCTGACGACTAACTTCCAATCTTCAGATGTCTCTTCTTCTTCGTCATCTGAAGCTGGCAAGTCATGAATCTATACAAAAGCTGGCTTGAATAATGTGCTTTGAAATACAACCTGCTCTTGAATCCAGTCGTCAAGACTGTCTGAGTCTTCTTCCATTGGGACCATCTCCCCCTTTTTGGTTGCATCAGTGGACAAATAAGCATCATTTTGGGTGCCCACTGATACAAGAGAGGGAGTAGGTACAGTTGGGCATTGATGGGCTTCATGCATAGAGACTTGGTGTCTTAGTTTGGACACTTCAGCCTCTAGCATGGCCACCCTGGCTGTCAATTCCAAGTTATGAAGTTTCAGTCTGTCCTCATCCACAGTTGTGGAATCCTTGGATCTAGATGGGGCCTTAGGCCTAGCCTCTGCATCCCCATCACCCACGGTTTCTTGGCGCCTGGGATTCCTCTCAGTGAGGGGAGTTTCCAAGGAAGCATCCTCACTGTGAGTTGCCATGGTTAAGGTCTTACCGATGTTGTCACTGTCCTCCTGGTCATTTGATGGACCAGTAGTAGTGACAGCCTCTTCCACATCTACTCTGTCATAACTCCTAGAGTGGACCTTCAGGGGAGAAGAACTTGGGTTAGGTATGTTGGAAGCAAGATCAATCAGTACCTTCGAGATAGTGGTAGTTGGAGAAGGCACATCATCTTGATCAGGTTCCTCAACACTTAAGTTCAGAAGAGAGAGGAGTGGCTCAGGGGGTTGCTCTATGGATCCGGGATGTGATCCTGATCCTAATAGAGAGGCTTCCAAGGAAGTCTCTCTATTGTTGTGGCTATCCCTTTTGATATTCTCATCAGAATGTTGGGATTCTGAATGAGGGCTTAGAGGTTGAGTTTGGGCCTTGGAGGCAAGAGAAGAAGGAGTTCTCTTGCCCCTTTTTCTGGTATATGTCGTTGCAACCGGGGCCCTGTGTTCCGGTTGAACGATAACATCCAAAACAGGTGTAAGTAATTTTTGTACATGTGCATCCTTAGTAGTATGTACAGGGGTTCGAATGGTGGAAGCAGATACTTGTTCAAGATGTGAGGTGGAGGGTGTGGGATCAGTATCAGCTGGGATTGCTGAACTGTCACCATGGGTACTTTGTATGTTCAGCATTGTAGATAACAATGGAACATTGACCCTGAGAACTTTTTGGAAACAGTTCTCATGCTTTGAAAAATATTATTTTTATGTCCCAGCATGATGTAAATTCTTGCAGGTTTTGAAAGTTCTTTTAGTTCTTGATTGAAAACCTCCTGCAAGAATCTTGGGTACATAAAATTTGTTGCTTTGCACCCTCTTGAGGTTATATATCAAACCCTCAAAGATGAGGTGTGCAAAGTTGAAGCCTAGGCCAGTGATCATACCATGGAAGGCGGAGGCAAGTGGGGAGCTCACCTGATGCCATCCACTTCTCTTCTGAGATATGCATTGGAGAAGAGTGTGGCAGAGATACTTCCATGGAGGGCCCATCAGCGCCTTCTCGATCGTATACTCGGTCTGATTTCCAGTGTACCCAATGGATACAAAGGTCCTCATGTACTCGTCCTTCGAGTATGAGATGGCTGCTCCCTCATCCTGAAGCTTAAGATGTTTTCTGAGGGTAGCTTCAGAGATGGTGATGTCCTTGCCGTCTACTTTGGCTCAAATTTGGGGAATCCCATGTTCAGTAGAGTAGACTGCTGTGTTCCATAAATCCTCCATATGAGGGATATATATGGTAGGGTTGGTTGTGAGAGAAAAATGGAATCATTAAATCCTTCGGATTTCTTTCCTTTGGTTAAGTATGCTGTAAGGTTGTGGTATGGGGAGAACTTATCGTCAGGGTTATTGATGTCTGCCATTGTTGTTTGATTTGGAGGGAAGGTTTTAAGGTTTAAGAATATGGAGGGCTTTGAATGTTTTAAGGATGAAGGGCTTTGAATGTGGTGGGGACTTGAGAGAAAGTGATGTGGGTTTAGGGTGAAATTGAAGGTGAAGAGGTGGTAAGGAAATTTGATTTGTTCTTATAACGGCAGAGGAGGGAAAAAGCAAAATGACTTGTACAGTACAACCTTATTCACCTTTTTACTGTTACAGCTGTAATACACCGAGGCAGTCATGGTAAAGACTGGCGTTAATTTTTACAGCGGGTAAAAGTTAATTTGGACTTAAATTTACCCATCAGCAGCAAACTTGGTTGCTGTGGATGAATAAGTCTGTCCGCTACAAACTTGGTTGCTGCGGAAGGTTAAGTCTGTCAGCAGCAAACCCATCTGCTGCTGATGGATTTAATAATCCGCAGCAAGGATGTTGCTGCTGACAGTGTTAAAGTTATCCGCAGGAAACCTGTTCCTGCTGATAACTTAAAGCAGTCAGTTACAAATCTTTTGCTAATGAAGATTAAACTTGTCAGCAGCTGAATGACAAAAATGCTGCTGACTTATAACTTTTATTTACAACAAAAAGACAAAGCACATTTTTAAAATAGAATTTTAGAGATAGATTTTAATCAAAGTTCATCATACCAATGGATTCAACTAAATGTCTAAATCTAGCTTCATCAAAAGGTTTTGTAAACAAATCAGCATATTGCTCATTCGTATGAACTTTGGTTAAAATAATCCTCTTTTTCTCAGCTTGATCTCTTATGAAATGATACCTGATGTCAATGTGCTTTGTTTTGGAGTGCTGCACCGGATTGTTTGTGATTGATATAGCACTCATGTTGTCAATGTGAATTGGAGTTTCCATGAAAGTCATCCTGTAATCCAGGATTTGATTTTGTATCCATATGACTTGTGCACAGCAACTTGAAGCTGCAACGTATTCTGCTTCAGCTGTAGAAGTTGAAACACATGTTTGCTTCTTGCACTGCCATGAATTTCAGTCTCCCTCCTAGAAACTGACATCCCCCTGAAGTGGACTTTTTGTCCAAGTTGCATCCCCCATAGTCACTGTCAGTGTATGCATACAGATTAAACATGTCATTTTTAGAGTACCATAGCCCAAGTCTTGAGGCTCCCTTTAGGTATCTAAAGATTCTCTTGACGGCTTGAAGATGTGAAATTTTTGGAGCTGCTTGAAATCTTGCACAGAGACATACTGCGAACATGATATCTGGCCTTGATGCAGTGAGATACATGAGAGACCCTATCATTGCACGGTACTGATGTTGATCAGTGTCTTGGCCATCTTTGTCTGGAGTCAGCTGATGATGCACTTGCATAGGCGTTCTTGCAGCAGAGCAGTCAACCATTTTGAATCTTTCCAAAATGCTCTTTACATATTTGGATTGGCTGATGAAGATTCCATTTGGGACTTGTTTGACTTGTAGACCCAAAAAGAAATTTAGTTCACCCATTGAACTCATTTCAAACTTTGAGTGCATCAGAATCTCAAAGTCTTTGCACAGCTGTTTCCTTATTGATCTAAAGATGATGTCATCAACATAAATTTGAAGTAGTAAGATTTCTCCCCCTTCATCTTTGATAAACAAGGTCTTGTCAATGGCACCTCTTCTGAAGTTGTTGCTTAGTAGATATCCTGACAAGGTTTCATACCAGGCTCTTGGTGCTTGAGGTAGGCCATACAGAGCTTTGTCTAGTTTGAACACATGAGTAGGATGTGCAGGATCTATAAAGCCTGGAGGCTGTTTGACATATACTTCCTCACCAATCTTCCCATACAGAAAGGCACTTTTTACGTCCATTTGATAGACAGTGAAATTCTTGGATGCAGCATATGCCAGGAAGATTCTAATGGCCTCCAGCCTGGCAACAGGAGCAAAGACTTCATCATAGTCAATTCATTCTTCCTGAGTGTAGCCTTGATCTACAAGTCTGGTTTGTTCTTGACTACAATACCTCTCTCGTCTTGCTTGTTCCTGAAAACCCATCATGTGCCAATAGCATATTTACCTGGTGGAAGATCAACAAGTTTCCAAACATCCTGCCTCTTGAATTGCAGTAATTCTTCCTGCATTACCTCAATCCAGCTGCTGTGTTTGAGTGCTTCATCTATCTTCTTGGGTTCCACCTGAGATAGGAAACATGAAAACAAGCATATATTGGCCTCGTGAGATTTACTTCTTGTGAGAACTCCTTGGTGGACTTGGCCAATAATATTTTCATGAGGATGTTCTTTGTGGATCCTCTACGCTGGTACCACCTCCAGCTGTATCCCTTGCTCCAGATTGCTTTGATTTTGATCAGGAGTCTCTTCATTCATGGTGGAAGAGTCTTCAACATCATTAGCCATATCAATATTTTCAGCAATAGCATCATCAGCATTTGCAGCATTTACCGAAGAATCTTCATTTAGATTTTCAGTTTCAGGCAGGCTGCTGCCGGTTACATTAGACAGTCTTGTTCCGGCTTCACTTGCTTCAATTGCTTCCACAACTGATGGAGGATCAATTGATGGTCTTCTCAGGCTGATAGAAGATTTAGGAAACTCCAGTCTGTAGTCAGTGGATGAAGTGGAGGAAGGTGTTTGTGTAGATGTAGACTCCATATTTGAGAAGGTGAGAGGCTCAAATATTTGGGAGAAAGAGTCTATGTCAAAGAGCCAGTTTGGACCTTTTCCCTGCTCACAGACTATGTGTTCTCTACATTCCACATTTGCTGATTCTTCCATAATTCTTGTTCTTGAATTGAATACTCTATAGGCCTTTGATTGAGAGGAATAGCCCACAAAATATCCTTCATCAGATTTGGCACCAAACTTAGGAAGAACCCCATGTGTGATGAGAATGGTGCATGGACACCCAAAAGGTTTTAGAAAACCAATGTAGGGAACTCTTTGAAACCAAATTTCATAAGGTGTCTTGTTGAGGGGTTTGACAATTAGAACTCTATTTTACACATAACAGGTTGTGCTAACTGCTTCTGCCCAGAATGTGAGTGGCAGTTTTGAGTCAGCCAACATAGATCTTGCTGACTCAATTAGAGTTCTGTTTCTTCTTTTAGCAACTCCATTTTGTTGAGGAGTTCTTGGAGCACTGTATTGTCTTTCTATCCCCTTGCTTTCACAGAAATAGTTTAAAGTGTGGTTTTTGAACTCTGTGCCCTGATCACACCTTATGATTTTCACCTTTTGATTGCTTTGATTTTCTACCCTCAGAATGTAGGATTTGAGAATTTCAGCAGTTTCATCTTTAGTTCTCAAGAAGTATACCCAAGAGAATCTGGTGTAGTCATCAGTTATCACCAGACAGTATGACTTTTTGCCCATTGACATGACATTTGTAGGACCGAAGAGATCCATATACAGTAGTTGTAGTGGAGTGTCATTTGTATTCAAGGTATTGGGCTTGTGAGAACTCTTGTGTTGCTTCCCCTTTAAGCACGCAATGCAGTGGTCTTCTAGCTGAAATTCTTTGTCAGGAATCCCTCTGACAAGATTATTCTTCACCAATTTGTTAATAGTTTTGATATTAACATGGCTTAATCTCTTGTGCCAGAGAGCTGATTCATCAACTGAGGCTTTTGATAGAAAACAGGAAATACTCCCAGATGGAGTGACTTCATTCATGTCCAGTACATAGAGATTTTCTTTTCTCTGAGCAGTTAATAAAATGCTTTCTGGAGGAGGTATGGATAAGCCTGGAGACAGTACAAAGCATTCTTTATCTGTGAAGAGCATCCAATGCTTTTGGTCACAGACCTGGGAAACACTCATGAGATTGAAGTCCAATTCTTTGACATAGTTAACCTTATCAATGCTCATTCTTTCGTTGGACACAGTTCCTTGTCCAGTAATGGATCCTCCCTTTGAGTCACTTCCAAAAGCAACATATCCTCCATTGAAATGTCTAAAGTTGGAGAGGATGGATCTGTTGCCTGTCATGTGCCTGGAACAACCAATGTCTATCACCCAGGTGTTATTCTTGTGACCTGGTTGTCCCTGCACATGATAGATTTCTAATTAGTGGGAGGAACCCAAGAGTATGCAGACTTGAAAAAGATGGTTGTTAGTTTATCCTTTTCAATATGTTTGTAGTCAATGGAACCAATGATAATGCTTGGAGATGGTTTGTGCTTTCCATTGCTTTGTTGGTGATGTTCTAGTTTTCCTCACATTGTCAGCAGCAGATTTTGCTACTGATATTTCTGGCTTGTCAACAGTAGATCCTGCTGCTGATAGTTTTGCTGAAGTGGCAGCATTCTTGGCTGCTGGAGGCTTTTCCTTGGATTTTGCCTTATCAGCAGTGGACACTCTTGCTGCTGATGGCTTTGCCCTGGATTTTACCTTATCAGTAGTGGACACTCTTGCTACTGATGGCTTTGCACTGGATTTTACCTTATCAGTAGTGGACACTCTTGCTGCTGATGGCTTTGCCCTGGATTTTACCTTATCAGCAGTGGACACTCTTGCTGCTGAAGGCTTAACTTTTGTTTTTCCAGACTTTTCAAGATCAGCAGATGTTTTGTTTACTGTTGATGGTGTAAATCTAGATGAGCAGTTTGCAATCTGGTTGAAGGGATTAAATTTGCATTTGGCAGCAAAGTGGTTGGTTTCACCACAAATGATACAGGTTTGTTGAGGTCTTGACACCTTCACTCTTGGGGGAGATAGAGACTCCCTGAACTTAGTTGCTTTGGCCTCATAGCTTCTTACCTTCTTGTTTTTTTTTGTCTTTTCAAAGACATGCTGCTTTGAATTTCTTTGGTATTCCAGGTAATGAAAGCAGGTGCTAGCAGTGTGGTTATATTTGCCACATACAAAGCATGATCTCGCCAGTTTGTCTCTTGAAAAGTAGACATAGTCCTTTCTTTGGAACAGATCCTTGAAGTTCCATGGATGAGCTTTGTTATGTTCAAAAGTGGCTTCTTCTAGGGTCTTTTGAACATATGGAACTTTTTTTTCAGGCGTATGACATATATCAAACACCTTCCTCTTTGTGATCGGCTTTGACTAAGGCATGGGGTTCGTGGATCCTGATGTCTCTCCTTTTTCAATGTTTAGTTTTCTTCCATCTGGAGGATAGCTGATCTTGATCTGTTTGAATGGGACAGGGGCTGGAATAGCTGGAATAACAGCAGGAACTTCAACTCTATTCAGAGTTGCTTCAGATGGGGCTGCACTGGTTTCATCATGGTCTGTGCAGGTTGACTCAGATTCCGATGAGGTAGTGCAGTCTTCGACGAAAGGTTCATCCGTTGAAGGATCACGGTTTCGGTTTGCAGTGTCAAGATTTGCAACATTGAAGCTTGGTTCGTGAATGGAAATATAGTCAGCAGGAGGAGGAACAGATTTGTACTGATCATTATTATACCCAAGTACAGTCTTTACCTTCTCATGGATTTGAGTATCTAAAAGTATTTGTAACTTTTTGGAAGAAAATTTAAACATTACAAACCAAACAAAATATTAAACATTACAAACCAAACAAAATATTAAACATTACAACCAAACAAATAAACTAAAATTATATACATTACATCAAAAAATTAAATATATACATTAAAATGTTTTACATACATAACAACGAAAGAAACAAAATACAAATAAAAGAACTAAACCTAACCGGCTCCGCCGTCACCCTGACCGGCTCCGCCGTCACCCTGACCCGCCCCGCCCTCACCCTAAACGGGGTCGTCCGGATAATGACGTGGCGGTGGTAGTGGGGGTGGCTCGATGCCGGCGGCTCGTGACTGATTCACGAGCTGTCCAACCGCCCACATCATCAGGTCCTCCATGCGATCGAGTAGACGACCCTATCGCCGTGAGTCGGCAACAAGGCCATCAAGCAATGCCTGGGTAGCCCTATCCAGCCTAACAGACCGACGTAGGTGTCGGGGATGCTGTGGCGGATGCTCGTGGACCTGCTCGACGTGTGGCGGCTCGTCATCAATCGCCACACCCTGTAGCGGCTGAGGCATAGGCGGGTCCCCCTGTCGAGGCATCTGCGGCAACGGCACCGGGACCCAAACCTGGTCCTGGACGGCCCCCACGAACTAAAGGCCCTGCGGGAATCGGTGCGTGATGTGCATGCCGCTCGCCGTGCGACGGTCTAATCGGACAGGGGGAATGGGCGGTAACATCGCAGGCTCATGGTCGTCAAATGGTATGACCGACCGCATGATATGCGTGATGAAAACACCGCCATATAAAAGCCGCGCTTCTGTCGCATATAGGCAGAAGCAAAATAAAGCGTCATGCTCGTGGACAGGTCGCACCGCCTCCCAGTAAGCAGGCAGAAAAGGAAGAAAATATCTCTATCAGTGCACCACTCACGGTTTTTCAGACGCGGTGCGATCGACGTCGAAATAAGCCGGTGCAGATATCTATACAAAGGGTCTCTAATACCCGAGACCCTCCCCTTGGTACCCAACCAAGGACTATCTGAAATCAAGCCCCAAGAAACAAGGAGTTCCTCCTTGTCCACCTCCGTCACCACCTCGGTGAAAAGCGGTGTGACCGTCTCAGGCTCGTAGTATAAGCCCGTCGTGACGGCCCACTGACGGAGGGTCTGACGGTAAACGACCCCAAAAATAGAAAAAGAAATACGATCCGGATCAATATCCGGCGCCTCCCCGGGTAGAGGCTGCAGCCCAGTCTCTGAGTAGATGAACGTCGAAAGAAACTCGACGACCAGCTCTCGGTATGTCTCCTCAAAAGAAAGGTCAAAAAGACGCGACCATGGCGTGTCCTGACCGATGATGGCCCTAGCTCGCTCGGCCTCTTGCACCTCCTCGAGGAGGGCCCAATCCACCGCCGTACCTGGACCCATCTGCACCTCCCGGAGCTTCTAGCAATGGGAATAAGCCTCCGTATCGGGCGAAAAATCCAGAAAAGGGTAGTGCGCAAGATCGTCTAGCTGATCCATCTCAATATCATCATCATGATCCGCCATATCTGATAATAATTAATTGTTTTTAATTTTTTAATTTAAATAATAAATAATAATAATATATCGTTTAAATTTTAAATAATAAATAATAATATAATATTATTTAAATTTTAAATAATAAATAATAAATGATATATTGTTTTTAATTTAAATAATAAATAATAATAATATATTGTTTTTAATTGAAATAATAAATAATAATAATAATATATTGTTTAAATTTTAAATAATAAATAATAATAATAATTAATTTTTTTTATTTTAAATATTAAATAATAAATAATAATAATAATTATTAATTTTTTAAAAACCTATACGCCACGTATAGGCTTATACGTGGCGTATAGGCGGTTGCCGGGCAAAATAAGCCATACGCAGGCCAATTAAGCCATACGCGGGCGAGTTGCCGGGTAAACCAAGCCATACGCGACCCAAACCAGGCCATACGCAGGCAAGTGACCGGGTAATCCTAGCCATACGCAGCGTATAGACTTATACGTGGCGTATGGCTTCATCGTCTTCCTAAGACGAACTATACGCCACGTATGGCCCTATACGTGGCGTATAGTTCTTAAGTTCAAACCTAAAAATCGCTAATCTACCCAGTTTTACCCGCTAATATTCAATATAAACCTAACATTAATGATCGTGGGTGTAGAGACGTACCTTTTCGAAGATTTTTTGAGACGACAATCCTAATCAACGAGCTTTTTTGCCGGATGCGTATGGGTTTGTGTTTGTTTGTTTTGGGTCGTTTGGGTCTGTACGTTGCGTTTTCCTGGTATATCAAGTGGCTATACGCCACGTATTGACCTATACGTGACATATAAGCTTTAAAATATCTTGTTCAAGTCTATACGCCACGTATGCCCCTATACGTGGCGTATAGAATATTAAATTAAAATTAGTTATATTTAATTAAAATTAATCAAAAACTAATAAAATATTAATTATAATTAACTTAAAATTAATTTAAAATTACAAATAATTAAAATTTAAAATAATTAAATTGACCCTATACTTAAAATTAATAAAAAACTAATAAACCATCATCCGTGAGTCGTGAAGTATTGTGGAAATGTAGATCCATTAGTAGCCATTATTTTCTTAAATCGTTCAATACGATCACTGTATATATTTTCCCATTTTGCTGCATCATCATTTCGGTGCAAATTCCAAAGTGCATTCGGCGTGGGAATCGGAAAATCTCCGTCTAACTTGACGTGGATGAAATGAGCCCTGGTGACGTGAACTAATGATACAGTTTGATGTTGAGCGTGAACGTTTGCACCAAACCACAATGGAAAAAATGTTTGATTATCGGCGATGCTTAAAAGATAAACAATCACCCCAAATCTTTGAGCAATTAGGAGTCCTGTATATGGCATCGACATCCAACGACTAACTAGTGCGGCTTTCACATCCTGCCAATCTATTGTGTGGCGTAGCATATCATACTCTTGAAAGGCGACTCTGTCAAAAACAGTTCTCCACCATTCCTCTTTATTGTCCATCTCCTGTAGAAGTTGTTGTCTGATAAAAAGCCATCGGTTTTCATTTAACCCTAAGCCCAAAGCTACCGATCGAAAACCACAGTTACCGTCGGGATTTACATCCTGTATATGTGAAATGTACGGATGAAAGACAGACGGTATCGAATCCTTAAAACAATTTATATTGTTAACCGCATCTTTCCCCATAATCAATGGAAAACCAAGATAGGCGTTATCATCTTGTGGTTGCTTTCCTTTACCCTTCGTTGGACGACGGTGTTGAATGACCGAACTCGCTTGTATCGAGTCTTGTGACGCAATGTACGAGCTGTGTCTCGCAGGGTCACATTTGCTTTGTTGGGATCCTGTGAATGAGTTGTTTCTCGCGACATCCTGTTTCCTTTGTTGTTGCTTTTTCAAAGTTGGACGACCGCGAGTATCTTCTTGTACCACAGGCGCTTTCTTGTTACTTTTGCTCGGAAAGACCACCCCTGCGATTCCCGACAGCATACTTCTTTTGACCTGATCAGGTTCTGACATAACTTTGTTTCTCACTTGACCAAGTACTTTATCCACGTCTACATTTTCATCATCGACAAACGACGGTTTTAAATCAAGTTTCCTCCAGAAGACGTCCAACGCATCTAGCGGGATTCTGCCACCTGTATTAAAACGAAATAGTCAGGAAATTTTGAAAATTAAACATTCACAAATTCCAAAGTCAAAACAGTTTACATGTAGCTTCGATACTTGCCAGACGATAAGCACACAGCAACCCACAACTACTGAAAAGTTGGCAACCACACGTTGCATTTTGTTTCCGTATATGTGATAACTTGTACCACTCGTTTTCTAACAAATTTAGAGATTTATGTGAAACCTTACCGTGCAGGTTATCAAACAATTCAATAGCTATGTGGCTATCCATTTTTCTTATGAGGCTTGTTCCAAACGCAAACTGTAATTGATAATATTGATCTGTTACAATTTCATCAACAAACCCAACAAGTCTATCTAGGGAGCTGTTAGCATTTCTAAGATAACTCTTTAAGAGCGAATGCTGGCTCTCGACTCGGTTCGTTGTTTGTTGACCAAAATTGAG
Organism: Smallanthus sonchifolius; assembly: GCA_023525975.1. Classification (NCBI taxonomy): domain Eukaryota; kingdom Viridiplantae; phylum Streptophyta; class Magnoliopsida; order Asterales; family Asteraceae; genus Smallanthus; species Smallanthus sonchifolius. The sequence goes on from CM042045.1 coordinate 37,328,188, forward strand.
GTTTTTGTTGGACCAGGCGGATACAAACTTTTCTTTATACGGGTCCAACCAATTTTTAGTCACATAATGTATAACTCCTGGAAAAATATTGAATAAATATTTAAATATTTAATAATTATTCAATACTGAAAATATTAAATATTCAAAACTTACTTCCTCGTTTGGCAGCATACAGTCGTTCGTAAAGCCGGTTGAAGTTATACTGGTATATATCTGGCGTGGGAGACTCACATAATACCGACCATGAATACTTGAAATTTGCCTAGTCTTCGTCTGTAAATGATGCCCTACAATGTTTTGCGATATTCTCGTGTATGTGCCACCGACATAGGTTCTTCGAACAATCCGGAAATATTTTATCACATGCGTTCATAAGAGCTTTGTCCCTGTCTGTTACTATCACACGCGGCTCCATACACTTTTGCAACATTGCTTTTATTTGCAGTAGCACCCAGACGAAGTTTTCCTCTCGTTCTTTTGATATAAATGCATGAGCGACGCAAAACGACTGGTGTGTGGAGGTTACACCGACCACTTGGACAAATGGAAGTCTATACATGTTTGTTTTATAAGTCGCGTCGATCATCAACACGTGCGGGAACGCACGCCACATCTCAAACGATTTCGGATGAACAAAGAATATCTCCTCCACAATATTTGTGGCAGGATCTTCCCGAGTATAGTAGACGTATTTTTTAGAAGAAAGCAGGTTTTCCAGAATCTGCATTGGAGTTTCACCGACTCTCGTTTCTTTTTTTATCTTTTGTATCGCAATATAAATGTCTTTTTTAATGCAACTACTCTCTGGGTTTTGTTCCCTTATAGTTGCCAGAACGTTTTGTGGCAACATGTTTTGCGAATACAACTTCGCCACCAAAAGTTGTTCCGACTGAGACAGTCTCCTCGCAAAGGAGTGCGCCTCAAGATGTTGACTAGGATCGTGGTTATGACTGTCATCCTTCACCGTTAATTTCCAATCACCAGTATTTTCTTGGTACTCTACTTCTAATTTAAAGGGACAACCTATTTTCTTGCTACCGGCACGTCTAACCGTGGCAGTAGACGCACGTTCGCCGTGACGGTCACACACAAGTCACGCCTTGATAAACGGTTCCGTCGGATCGTCGTCTTTTCTCCTCGATCGTCGGGTGACAAGAACGTAACCATTCTCACGTCCTATCCTGACCGCCCAATCCACCAACTGTTCACGAGACTGAAAATTCTGGTCAGTTTTATACGACACGTTTTGATGGTTTTGTTCCTCGTCTTCGGACACAAAGTCGTCGGTTTGTTGTGTCGGGTATGAGACTTCACCGTATACGTAGTCGTCGGTTTGTTGTGTCGGGTATGAGACTTCCCCGTATACGTAGTCGTCGGTTTGTTGTGTCGGGCATGAGACTTCACCGTATACGTAGTCGTTCGTGGGCTGTGTAAGGTAAGACGGTTCACCGTATACGAACTCGGGATTGCTCAGTGGCTCGTTCAAATCCGGAAGCCTTATTCGTTGATGAGAATAAACGTCGGACGAGACCTCCTCCCGGTTCACCTCTTGAACGCCAGAACTTTGCGGGTTGTTTTCCACCGACTCGTTAGAATATACATGAAAACCGTAGTTACCATCCCACCACCAAGACATGTTTATAGTTTTTTTTTGGAAAGCATACGTTCGTTCGTTCGGTTCGAATGAGAATTCTGCATTGTTAAATACACAAAATTTGGGCCCTATACGCATCGTATAGCCCAATACGATATGTGATGGGTTTAGCGGCAGAAGGAATCTCATATCCTAAACTGCATTGTATTGACCTATATGATGCGTATACGAGGTTTGAATGACAGGTTGTAAAAGAATGTCGGGCACGGGAATTTGTGAAGGGTTATACGCATCGTATTGCCCTATATGATACGTATATGACCAAGTGCGATTAGCATTTCCCGTGTGTGGTTAGTAGTCCCCTAAAAAAATTTTATTATAAAGTTAAAAAGTTTTTTTTTAAACAAAAATCAATTCATATATATAAATATATAATTATTTACAATTTAAACCAATTAGTTTGAGCCCTTTGATCACTTGAACCCTCTAAAACTTAATTTGGACCCCCTTTTTGAATTTGAACCCTGGAACTAAGTTCTTGCTCCATTTTGACCAAGAAAAGTCAAACTCATTCAAATAATCTATCAATCCCTGAAAATCTAGAGTTTTAATTCTCCCTAATCGATTCCTTATCATCCGCGACCATCAAGGGACGAAAATCAGTTGCTAATTTGAAAGTTGGAAACCAAATTCGGGAGATTTGAAACCCATTAAAGTAAGTCGTGTGAACGGTTAAAAACTTGCGATTTCAAGGTGTAATCCCGTCAATCTCGCTCCATTAACAGTTGTAAAACGAGTATTTCATCCCTCCATAAGTACCATGACCGATTACAAGCAAAAAAACATGGAAATTGTCCTCTTATTTCCCATTTTTTCCCCTGTCGCGATCGGATTTGGGCATTGCGATTCGATTTCTTTTGCTCGGTACACGAGAACGTAAAAACTCTTCCCTTGTTTACGCACCCATCTGGGCTTGAATTCCTTGTTTTCTATTTAGGGTTTGAGGGTGGTTAACTCCCCTGGTTTTCGATCTGTATGGATGGGGGAAGAGGAAACTGGGTGTATGTGTTTGCTAAAATAATTACTTTCTGAATTTTTAAACAAAGGTGAGTCCTGGTCTGGTGGTATTTTCCCTGCCGAAGACAACAAGCAGGTCCCAGGTTCAAACCCGGTCCTGTCCTGTTTCCATCATTTTATTTTTGTTTTGTTTAACCTTCTATTTAACTCACACACACATATACATATGTACACTATATATATATACTAGTGGGAAAACCACGCGTTACAGCGGGACGCACAGATTACGGGTTTCGAAGTTTCCACTGATTGCGAAGTACGACTGCCAAAAACCTATACCCACTCAATGGCCTAGGGATTGAATCGTTAATTTTGGGAAACGAAGATCTTAGGAACGATTTGAAATAAAATTGAAAGGCAGAATTGTATTAACCAAAAGCTTGCAAAAACAAGCAAAGTGCAAACAAAAACCAAGAATACAAGAACAAACAATTACAGCCAAGGGAAGTTAGAACCTACACCATTTAACCTAGTCAAGGTTAATGAACCCAACCTTATTTTTTGCCCATAAGAAGCTTGAGCTTTTCAGATCTTCGATTAACCAATTCAGAGATGCTTTCTTCCTGCCTAGCATGCAAGAGCAGCCGTATTCTCTCTAGGGGCCAATTAAGGAGTTTGGCTTGTTTATATGTTGACCTTGTGGCAGGGGTTGTTAGTGGAATCATTTCTAAATGTAGTTCTGATATGGAATAAAGGTTTGGATATCAATGCATTTATTTTGAATCATCTGATGCAACAACAAACAAGTTTCAAACTGTTAGACCCTCAGCCAACCGTTCGACCCATTTAATAAAATTGACCCGTTCAAGACGTTGAATAAAAAATGATCAATTAACTCATTTAATAAAACTATTCGTTTAACCCATTCAATAAAAAGCTGATTTTTAGATATGCGACCACTTTTAACCCATTTGACCCGTCTGTTAGTAATTTTTTATTTTTTTACTTTTTGACCCGTTACAGATAAAATATAACATGCGCATGCCCAGTTATGTCCATTGCTATTGATGTCTTAGAAAGATAATTGTAACATAATTGTACTTACTAATTTGATGCTTAGTGCAGCATTTGCTTCAGCCAATTCAAGGTATCCAAAGGAATGGAAAGCAATCAAACAACAAAGGAAGAATGACAATCTGCAAGCTTACAGGCGTAATCTTAGAAACTGCAAAAAAAAAATATACAACATTAGAACCTCGAGTGAGCATAGCATATATAAAATAAGACGAAATAAAATTATATAACATGTTATACTACCATAGAGATTCTCCATAAAGATACAAAGAAGTAGTTCAAATGCACTAAACAAAGGTGTACAAACAACTGCATGGCATGGTGCACACTGCACAAAGGTAAGCATGTGTCATCGGTACAATTTAGCTAACTAATAAGTTATCTTGTTCAAGAAGGGTTAATAAATGGAAAATTATTACGTAAATAAATTATTTACCTTAAAGGTTGTGTACAGGTCCTGAATGATCTCGCACATGTGTGACTGAGCAGAGACCAATGCTTTGTACTTTGAGACTTGTAGCCAATCCATTGAAGCAACCGCCTGTTAGAAAATACAAAAAAAATGTAAAAACATAAAAATGTCAAAATAGGTAGGGAAAATATGTAAGCTTTAATACATGCCATATGTCTGGAACGACCCATCATCACATTTAATTAATGTATTTTACCTGTTTGGCTAGTAGAAGATGATATAATCACCCATTTTTAGCCCAAATGGGTCAAAACATGTCATCTTTAGTACAGGTTCAAACATGTCAGTCATTTTGGCCAAGCCATCAACACTTACAATTACTGTATCATACAGACCCCTCAACATTTTGGGATGACCCGTCCAAACAGATATATAATCAACCTTTCAAGGCTGCTATCCCACCTAGATTGTGTCAAATAAACAGCACTGTTTTTATCAAACCCTAACTTCTTCAAAAACCCTGCAATCTCTTCTGGCCATAACATTTTTTTGAACCTTGGCAACCCTTTTGCTCCAACATATCGAGCCTCAAGTTGATTGCAACAAGCTCACTGTCTGAGTTGCGACTCAAGGTTTTGAGGTGGTCAATGATTGAGTCAACCACTTCGCGAACCTCTTGTTGTAGCTCAAGTGTTCCAAACATGGCTAAACATCCCACTAAATTTCTCTCTTCGTTTTTGGGTACAGGGGTCCTTTTCATGTTCACTGAAGGGAAGTAAGTTGCCAGCCTTACATTACCTTTGGTTTTAAATACGGGTTCAATGTTATTTGCAATGTAATCTTTGGTTAAGCGATTTGGAATTCTCAAAACAGCAAGATCTTTTGTTCATAATTCAGATGGCTGAGTTTTTTTTACTACTTTTACTACTCCATCTAGACTACTTACAAACTTCTCAATGTCATAAATATCTCCAAAGTTCCTGGAAGACACATCCAAAGTTCCTGGAAGACGCATAATTTGACTTTTAAACATCAACAAACTGATTATTAGACTATTTTAGAGTGTGACAATCAATCTTGGCTAATTAGTTTAAGATTAGGTTATCTAATCTAATTCTTCCAAAAAAGAAGAACCATTTTAAAGCGCAATACGAAACTAAACGGTTTTAATGCTACTAACCTCCAATCACCAGGCTGACTTCCCCTAATATCTGGAATCACAAGTGTTGCTTTCAGGTATCTTGCTACTACTATTGCATCTGTAATCTAAGGTTTATAATCACAATCACCATGATTAAGATGAAATCAAACACAAATTAGTCAAAAAGATTGCAATACTTGATTACTACCGCATAAGTAATTTGAGGTTTATAATCACAATCACAATGGTTAAGATGAAATCAAATGCATATTAAACAAAAAGATTGCAATACTTGATTACTACTGCATCTCTAATATGAATTTTATCATCATAATCACCATGGTTAAGATGAAAACAAACAAAATTAAAACAAAAAGGTTGCAATACTCTATTACTACCGCATAGTCTGCATCTCAAAATCACCATTGGTAAGATGAAATCAAACACAAACTAACCTAAAAATGTTGCAAACACTTTAGATTCTTTTGTAACTATACTTGTGAAACATGGTATTCAGGTCCATTGATCTCGTGCCTGTGTGACTGAGCAGAGACCAAAGAAAATACAAATTTGTTTTTATAAAAATGTCAAAATAGGTCGGGCGAGTCACAGGTCAAAATATGTAAGCTTTAATACAGGCCATCTGTCGGGAACGACCCATTATCACATTTAATAAATATATTTTACCTGTTTGGCTAGTAGAAGATGATATAATCACCCATTTTTAGACCAATGGGTCAAAACGGGTCATCTTTAGTACAGGTCAGTCATTTATTGTATCATACCGACCCCTCAACATTTTGGGATGACCCGTCCAAACATATATATAATCAACCTGTTTTTAGCCAAATGGGTCGAAATTGGCAAGGTTAAAAGAAGAGCAAAAACATGTAGATGTATCAACCATACAACAGCAATTGAAGGGGTGGAATCCTCTCCTTTTGAAGGATGGGTGACATAAGCTCCAAAGATGATTGTTGGTCAATCAGTTACATACAGAAGCCTCATGAAGACAATACACTATTCCTCCATCCAACCTAACTTAAATCAACAAAAATTAATATGTCATGCACAAACAGAAAAAGAATGTTGTTAACTTGTTGCATACCTTCACGGCTTCTCGTTTATCTTCATAGCCACGTTTTCAAAATACTGTTTGCTATGCTTCTAAACATGTTGTGGTCTACATCACTGATAAATGATTCCCAGCTCAGTTTCACATACTTGTTTGATTCTTCCTGAAAAGAAAATATATAAATATAACTAAATAGAAAAACGCGTAAACACCCTACAATACCATAAATAAATTCAAATTACCATATGATCCTTTAAACTAACTGTTCAAATTGAAACCAATAAACCTTTATATCCTTTCCTCTAATTTGTTAATAGTTACTATGAAAATTACAGTCTGCTGCCTCAACTCTTTTAGCACATGTTTGTGAGTGAATATTACAATGGATTGCAACCACATTAGAGTTGTAACCGTCTTCCCCTTCACTAAATGTATAATGATCGAATATCAAATGTTAGTTAATATTAGGAAAATATTAACAAAATTTGTGTACCTCTATTATATTGTAAATAAACTGCTTTACACAAACGAATTGATAACAACTAAAACTCTAATCACATCAATAAGTAAATATAGGCCACAACTTCAATTACCATACAGTTACCATTTTCAGATCTTACTCGTTTATAGCCAAAACAAACTAAACCTGCAAATATAGCAAAAGTGATGAGTAAATATGTTCAACATACCACCTTTATAATGTTTTTATGTGCAGTTTTTGTGGGACTGTATCACTTAAAACCTAAAATTCAGAAACCTAGAAAAACCCATACAGAAATCGTAGCTTTAAGTTGTTCATATAAATTTTTCAAGAGTAAATACGCCTCTTAATCTATCTAGATTAGGGAATTTAGGCAAAAGACAGATGTTACAAAGTCTCGAAAGGAAAATTAAAAATCTTACCTTGGCTTTACCCTTGAAATCGAGTCCTGATGCTAGCCACCACCGAAAACAACCAGACAAAGCAATTAATCGATTATCAAGTTCGATAGAAACTAAAAACAGAGTAATATATGAGGATGATGGCTTACTCTGTGAAGAAACCGACACCAGACCTCTACCCGCCATCCGAAACATAACAGAACACCGTCGCCGCCGTGAAACAACCAACACCAGAGCCACCACTTCTTCGTTCTCGTCGTTGCAAGTCCAGGGAGAATCATCAGGTGTTTAAAGAGTGAGTGGGGGATTCAATTGGACATGGGTTTTATGGCCTCGTCGGTTAAAGAACAGGGGCGATTCAATTGCACATGGGTTTTATGGCCTCGTCGTTTAAGGAACAGGGGCGTTCGCAAGTCCAGGGAGAATCAGGTGTTTAAAAAGAGGCGTGTTATATTTATTTTTTTCAAATTTATTTCTTTCAAAGTTATTTAAATTTATTAGAGGATGAGTAAAGAAGAATAAAATAGGTGGTAAAAGGACATATGTACCCACCCAATACATTTTATTTAAGCTTTAATGAAATGAGTTAAATGATAATTGATAGGGTTTAATTATAAAAAGGGGTTGAAAGTAATTATACATATTTGAGGCTTAGTTGATGTGTACATTATGCAATAAAAAGCGTACAAGGTATCTTAATTTTTCAAGTAAATTACATTCTTATCCTTCTAATCTCTATTATATAGTGTATATATATATATATATAAACTTATGTATTTTTAGATAAAAAGTGATATACATATTTTTTTATATATATAACAAATCATATACAAATTTTATCATCTAGACATCACTTTTATAAATTTTTATCGGTGTGTATATATATACACATCTATATATCTATATAAAAGATTATCATTAGAAACCATTTTTTTATGAATATTCAAGGTTTTACAATTAATATCCTTTTCAAATAAAAACCGATATATTTATAACTATGATTAATTATCATCATAAATGTATAACGAATAACAAATTAGTTACTTATTTCAAATTATATTCTTATAAACATTACTGTTACATCGTAATGACTAGTTTAACCTAATCATTTTAATAGGATATTTATTATATTAGCAATTAATATTTATTGACACGTAAACTATCTTTTAAAACTTATAAAATATTAAATTCATGATATTTCATTTATAGACTATCACTTTAGTTATCGTTATAGTTCGTATCCTAAGTGCTTTCGTTCGTTCTAAATCCTAAAGTCCCAAATCATTATGTTCTTGTTTCCTTTAATCATTCCAATGTATTAAATATGTATGGCTAATTATTTAGGGCATCGTTAACCCGGATGACTTGCCCTCACAATCTAATTCAATTTTGAATCACAATATCACGGTGAGTTTTACATAGCCCATTTTTACATTTTGCATTTTTTGAGGTGAAACATGATTACACTTTGAACTCTTTACAATTACTTATATACAATTCAATAATATGATGCTATGTGTTATTTGTGCTTTATGCTTGAATGCTATGAGTTAAGATTACATATACATGACATTAGTACAATCATTAACTCAGTACAAGCCAACGATTAACATTGATAGATCTATTGTGTCTGACAAACCCACCCGGTTAGGGTGTTTATTACTGACTCTACATTAGGGTAACATGCGTGTTATTACAACAGTCACAAGGTTTGATTGTACACTTAGTTTAACTATAGATTCTTCATAAATGCCTTATATACCATGTGACGTATGAATTGTATAAAACATTTTTGAACTTTATTTGTGGTGTCAAAACCTATGTATGCTCACCAACTATTTATAGTTGACCCTCTCATTCTTATCATGTTTCAGGTGCTAACTTTTGAGATCATTTACAAGATGATACACATAGGATTGAGGACTTAGTTAAATAATGAAATGAACATTTATGGTGTACTTTGTTTTTTTCCTTTTGTATAATTGTACATGTTTTGTTGAACAAGTGTTATGAAAATTTGGATTCAATTAATATATGAAACTTTAGTTTGACCATGTGCTATTGGACAGTCTACATGTCCCGCCCAGACGTATTCCGCCGTAGGTTGGGATGTGACATAATTTGCTTGTAAGTTATGAGTTATATTTATTGTGCGTGAGATAGTATTAAAGTGATGTGTAGATGATATAAATGTGGCAAGTAGAGTTAGAGTGACCGTTATATCAGGATTTTGATGCGGTGTTGATAACTGTTGTGTCAGTTGATTGGTAAGAGCCTTAGTCAAGGCTGCGTAAGACGATGTCTAGGGAATTGTTATGTTAACCAAGAGTCTAGTTAATATGTGTACTAGAGTATGAGTTATTAGTGTAGTAAGTTTGATCTATGTCGATGAGACTGCGGGATTATTATTATGATGGGATGAGTCTCGGGTGATGAACGGTTATGGGATATCGTGTGATAACAGGGGTTATCTATTTGTTAATGAATTGTGAAACTATTTTATAAGGACCGAGAGTTCTGAGTAAAGTTTAAGTAACTTTTGTAACGAGTTGGCTTTTGTGTAAATTAAACTATTATAACTCACTCAGCGTAGCTGACTTTGTGCGTAGGATAGATTGTTTTGAAGGTTGGCTTGTGGTTGACGTATCTTGGCTTGAGTGCGGTGTTACTCGGATTGGTGTGCAGGCATTCGTGAGGTAAATGTGTTAACGTAAAATTTAACGTTTTTAGAAAGACTTCCGCTGTATTTTACTTAATAATTAATTCATTTTAAGTGAATGGCCCGTTATGAGAACCAACTGTAGGATACCAAGTTTGAGGTCTAACAGTATCTAGGAGTTGAACTTGGTTCTAAGGCTCACAGGATGTATGATGTTGCCAAGAAAATGGTAGTGGTGAGCAGGGATGTACAATTTTAAGAGAATAGAAGATGGGATTGGTCTAACTACATGAATGAGGTGGAAAGTGATGACTCAAGTTGGATCCAGTTTCATGCTCACATAGAATTTGATCATAGTCATATTGTTAATCAAGGGAGTGAAGACAACATTGTAAATGAAGCTGAAGTAGATGTTCCGGATCAACAGTTTGATCAGGACCAAGGTCCTAATGAGATTGGTCAAGATCAGGAGTTGGAACAGTCTGGGATGAGGAGATCAACTAGACCCTCTCAATTTCCAACTAAGCTAAGTGATTATGTGCTTAGTGGTAGTATGAAATATGGAATAGAATGACAGGAAGAGAACAATGTGATTGAATTGTTACTTGCACAAGAAGGTGAACCAGTCACATTTGAAGAAGCAGTGAAAGAAAAGGCTTGGAGAGATGCAATGAATGAAGATAGTCAGGCAATTATAAGGAACAAGACTTGGTTTTCTACTGATCCACCTTTGAAATGTAACCCTATAGGCTTGAAATGGGTGTATAAACTAAAAAGGGATGCTGATGGAAATGTAACTAAACATAAAGCTAGACTGGCAGCTAAGGGTTATGTGCAGCAGTTTGGGATTGACTTTAAAGAAGCTTTTGCACCTGTAACCAGAATTGAAACCATAAGGTTAATACTTGCCTTGTCTACTCAAATGAATTGGAAGGTATTTCATATGGATTCAAAGCAGCCTGAAGGGTATGTAGTGAAAGGGTCTGAATCCAAAGTGTACAAGTTGTCAAAGGCTTTGTATGGTGTGAGACAAGCTCCAAGGGCATGGAATTTGAGGTTAGATGGGGTTTTGAAAGAGATTGGATTCAAAAGGTGCAAGCATGAACAAGTTGTCTATGTAAAGTCAAAGGAAGAATCCATTTTGATTATTGGTGTGTATGTGGATGACCTGCTTGTAACAGGTAGTAATCAAGAAGAGGTTGAGCTTGTCAAGAATCAAATGAAGTCAAAATTTGAAATGACAGACTTAGGATTGTTATGCTATTATTTGGGAATTGAAGTAGCACAGAATAAAGATGGAATCTTGATTAAGCAGTCTGCATATGCAACAAAAGTTGTGAAATTGGTTGGATTAGAAGACTGCAATGAAACTAAAGTTCCTATCGAACCTGGTCTGAAGTTGTTCAAAATAGAAGGTGGGGATGAGGTTAATCCAATAGACTATAGAAGATTAGTTGGCTCATTGAGGTATTTGACTCAAACTAGACCAGATTTGTGTGATGCAGTTGGTTATGTAAGTAGGTTCATGCAGGAACCTAGGGAGACTCATTTAAAAGCAGTTAAACATCTTATTAGATATGTTAAAGGAACTGTACACTATGGCCTGAAATATAACAGAATTGAAGGAGGGAAATTAAAATTGATTGGTTATAGTGATAGTAATCACTTAACGGATAGTGATGATGGAAAGTCCACATCAAGAAATGTTTTCTTTTATGGTGATTCAATTGTTTCATGGCATTCTCAAAAGCAATAAAATGTTGCTCTTTCAAGCTGTGAAGCTTAGTTCATGGCAGCTGCATCTACAGCTTGTCAGGCTTTGTGGTTGCAAGGGCTGTTGGAAGAAGTGATAGGGAATAAGAAAAGATGCAGTGATGTTGCTAGTGGATAATAAGTCAGCCATAGCCTTAATAAAAAATCCAACTTTCATGAGAGATCAAAGCATATTAACACTAGGTTTCATTTCATAAGAGAGTGTATTGAAAGAAATCAAATTCTTGTTGATTTTGTGTGTGGTGATCTGCAGAAAGCAGATGTGCTAACAAAAGCCTTACTTAGAGTGAAATTTGAAGAAATGAGACATCTTCTTGGTGTTGAAAATTTGCAAGGTCAAGCTTGGAATTAGAGGGGAGTAATGTTGAAGGGGTATTCTGTAATTCCAAGATAGTGTAGGGGTTAGTTTTGTAATCTTTGTTTTCTTTCTGTTTGGATATAAGTAAGGTTGTTATGCCTTGATTAGGTTGTTAATCATTCTTTCATTTTCAGTTTGTAATTTCTCCTGAATGCAATAAGAGTTTCGTTTGATTTGCTCTTCCTATTTTCGTTTTCTTGATACCTGATTCACAGTATGATGACTTTTTTGAGTCATGATATGTTCTTTTTTTCTCGCAGGTGTACGTAATTTATCTTTAGAGTCATTATATGTTGTTTTTTGCTCATGGTATGTTTTAAGACATGTTACGGTATCAACTTTAAATAGCTTTTGTTTATGCTTACAAATTCTACAGTTTATTTTTTTTCTCAACTTGATCTCGGTAGGCTTACTCTCTTTACTATTTCTCCTAGTTCCCTAAATTAAAACAACGTGGAGAACGAAGAATACCAACTAATAAACAATAATAGCAATAGGAATAGGAATATGGGCACCCGCACTACTACATACGACGGAATATATCTCTTACGGTCGCAACAACAGTAACTCATAATGTGATGAAGAAAATTTGCGATAAACAATAAATCGTGTTATAATACCATCAACTTAGGGATAGAAATTTAAAATATATTAAAAAGTAATTTGTCGAACAAAAAAACGTTGACAAAAAAACATCTAGCCACGATATTTTCACAAATCATGAAAAAGTCACGCTGTATAAATGAAAAAAAAAAAAGAAAATGAGTAAAAAGGTCTTTTAATGAAAACATAAAACAGTGTGAAACTGTCGTGAAAAAAAAACCATAAAAATAAAACCGATCAAAAGAAGTTATAAAGAAAAAGATAAACAAAAAACTAAAATAAAACGTGACATGTTTTACATCGATCGAAAACAATAAAAGCAAATAGCAACATGATTCCAATAATACCAATAACAGTACCAATGTTGTCCGTTAGTTATCGGTTCGGTTCAAGAATGCATCAGAACTCGCTATACTTTGGGATGGAGAAAAAAAGTTTATTTATGATGATTTTCTCATAAAAATGTTGTACGATATAACCCAAAAAATAAAGTCATGCTTTACATCGACTGAAAACCACAAAACGAACTCTAACACCGGTTCTAATAATACAAATACCGGCAATGATATTGTTCGGTCATTAGGTTTGGTTTGTCACAGTACAGTAACGGTAATGTAACACCCCAATTTTTGAGTAAAATAAAAGTATAAAATGGAAATGACAAGTGGTCCAAAGCACAAGGGCCAAAGGTGAAAAATTCTTAAAATAGGTTGGTGGCGGTCTGCTACCAGGCTCTTTGGTGGTCCGCTACGTGGAGAGAAAGGCAGCAATGATTCCCCACTGAGAGAAAGCCACAAAGCATCAGCTGCAATCCTATGGCGGACAGCTACCAGACTCTTAACGGTCTGCCACGTCTCAATTTGGATAGCGGACCGCTATCCTACCTCATGACGGTTCGCTACTTGGGCAACACGTTGGACATCTAGCAGAGGAGCGGTAGCGAACCGCTACTCTCCTGTTTAACAGTCTACTACGGGTGCCATGATCATCCTATAATAGTTAGAATATTGTCGTCCATTTTGGAAACATCACACACACACAAATACTTCACTATCAACTAAGAACGAGCAAGAGAAGTTGGTACGACGCGTTAAAGTGTGTGTGCGATACGTTGCGAGTGTGGTTCGGATTCAGAGAAACATTTAAGCAAGAAACGACCTGAGACTATTGTAAGTACATTTGACCCGTACCTAGTCAATTTGTTTATATGATTATGTGGTATATGTTATGTGTAACACTAAGGTACGGGTGAAATAGTAATTTACTCCAAACGCTAAATCCGAATAATAAAGTATCCACAAGATATCAACGGGGTGGTGGGTACGCCGCTCATACACCCTATATATAAACCTCTTTGATATCCGGGGTGAAACCATTACTATGGTTTAGGGTAGGGACTAACGCTAAATAGCATGCCGAGAGTACATGCTAAATAAACGTGAACACGTGATGGAAGCTCAATTCTAAATAAAGGAGTATTCATGAGACATTCAAAGGGTGGTGGATACGCCGTTGGTACACCCTATATATAAACCTCTTTCATGTATCATGGAAAAGTTTTACAAGGAATTAGAGCAGTGATAGGTATAAAAGCATGATAAGAAATCATGTCATATGTGACGAATGCGAATGTGTGAATGCATGCTAATAAATCATGCAATACGTGTTAATGTGAATGTGTGATGGAAACGAGTCTAAACTCTAAAATGGAGTAACAGAATACTCATGAAGTGTTAAAGGGGTGGTGAGCACTTCGCTGGTACACCCTACATATAAACATCTTTAATGCATCAGGGAGAAACCATTATGAAGTTTTAAGGTAAGGACCGGTTGGGAATGAACCAAGCATAAATGTGTGTGATAAATGTGAACGTGCATATCATTAATAAATGTTTGATAAATTGGGAGGTTGTTAGTCATTGATACTTAAGATCCCAATGGAAACAAGGTATCAGTCTACGGTACGGAAGAGCTTTGTAAAAGAATGGGCCTCACCAATGGGTGTGAGGACCTTATAAATACCATGACCTAGGTACGACCTAAGATGGTCGGGGGAGGGGGCATGTATGCCTGGAAAACTAGTTAAAAGACGGTGATCTAGGTACGTCCAAAGATGATCAAGGGGGGCATGTATGCCTGTAAAACAATAATTAGAATCAATTAATGACGTGACTTAAGGTGTTGGAAATATATATGTCCGGTCCCGATTATTTAACGCTACTAACTGAGTTGTGACTCGTAAAAGTTACACCTAGGGCAACGAACATTAAATCCACTTAACCCGCTTAACTGGCTATTACGAACTTTTAGCGAGACGAAATATTTTATATATATTCGTTACACGGGACTTATTATTTATACAGATTTATAAATAATAACTTATATTTATTGTTTTAATCTTTTATTAAAACATTAAAACGGATTCAGGCTTTTACATCTCATATTGGACTTTGGGCCCAAAAACAATTACTAGGGTTTATAATTATATATACTAAGATTAGTCCTATTATATTTTTTCCTAGTTATTCCAGCCGTAAAAAAAGAAAGAAGGAATTGGACTTGTTCCTTTTGCTTTTCGGGCAATATCTACTAGCCGCAAACAACAAAGAAGGGTTGACTTTGTTTTTTATTGAAGCTGCTTGCGCGGTTAAGGAGCAAAGGCATTTCCAGCAACCACCGGTCCAAGCCAGACCCTGCCCCGCTGATGTCTTGTTTCCGGCTAACCTTGGCGCTTCCCGTCTCTCGCGTTATCAGTTCGTGATCTAGCATCGATTCATTATACTTAGGTGTCTCAACCAGTTAATCATTAACTAAGGTATAATTAATCTCATTGGTAGATTAAATATTTATTCCGTGTTTGTATGTTTTGTAACTCAGATCTTGTCGGGTTTTCCTTTTGTGTTGAATCAGTTTCGTTCTGCTGTGTTTTAATAATTACTAAATAATTATAATTAATTTATAATTATTTATCAAACATTTTTTATAACTAATCTAACTTATCACCACTGTTAAATACCCAATATAAATTAATTATAATTACTTATCAAACATTTTTTATAACTAATCTAACTTATCACCACTGTTAAATACCCAATATAAGGTACGTCGGTCACGAGCACATTTATGCATGGTTTAGTTTTGATAGGTTTAAAATCAAAGACCAGTTTAGTTTTTATAGGTTTAAAATCTTCTTGACTAATAAAATCAACGATAACAAATTATTTTAATACACTTCACAATTTTAATTATGTAAACAAAGACCAGTTTAGTTTTTATAGGTTTAAAGTCCTATTTACTGAATAAAATTAACAATAAAGTAAATATTTTGATACGTTGTAATTAAGTAAACAAAGTCCAGTTTCGTTTTTAAAATATATCCTTTACTAATTAAAATAACAATAACAAAAATATTTAACACACTTTACAATTTTAATCATGTAAACAAAGACTTATAGGTTTAGAATCTTCTGTACTAATATAAAATTTAATACTTACAATATTGTCTTTTAATACACTTTATAATTTTTAATGATGTAATTAAAGACCACTTAGTTTTTATAGGTTTAAAATATTGACTGGTACTTGCTCAGATGATATAAGTTTTGACTTACTAAAGTGGTATCTGAATTAATACTTTTGCCACAAGCTTAAATTCATTCTAAGTTAGTAGTTTTGTCAAGATTAATTTTCACATCATTGAAACAATAACTTGCGTCTCATTTCATTTAGATTGATCACAACGTAACTAAGTTGATACATAATTTGTATATCAATTTTTTTAATAACAATTTTTACACCTAAATACCATCTAACATTTCACTTGTAAGGATTTAAACAATTACAAAGAATGTATGGGGGCAGCCGCTCTCCATGAAAAAAAATTGTGTTATATACGAGTTAAAATTTCGATCAGCCCCTATAAATTTTGCAAAAGCCCCCGACCCCCCCCCCTCCAATGAAACTTTTCTAATGTTATATACGCGCTATATACCGGTAGTCAACAGGGGCGGACCTACCTTAGGGGTACCCCTCAATTTTTACGCGCAGCGCATAAATTTTTTTTTTTTTACGGATTTATGTATCCGGTTTCCCCTTACGTTACCCCTCAAAATTTTTTAAAATCTCAACACTTCATAAAAAGTCCAAAATTTATAAAAAACCTTATACTTTATAAAAAAAATCCCTACATTTTAGTAAAGGTTTTAAGGTATTGAGTTTTAATAAAACATTTGGGCTTTAGCTAGCCCATCTGTTTTATTAAAACCCAATACCTCAAAATATCAATTCTCAAACCCAACTTACTCAAGCGGCCGCACAAGAAGAAAAACAGAGAGCAGGAACTGTGAGAGCCAGTGGCGGAGCTTGAGAAAACACGCAGGGGGCGGGAAATTTTTTTCTATCAAGGGGGCAGAACTATAAACATTTCGGCTGAGTACGTATAAATTAACACTATTGAACGACAAATCGGCTGAATGCGCATAAATTAACACTACTGAGCGAAAATGGGGGGCGGGCCCTCACAAACCTCCGCCCTTGCGCCGCCTCCGCCAAACCCCAGTCCTCCGCCCCGCCAGTCACATGTTACCGTAAAAAAAATTGTTTACGTTAAAGTATGGTAAAAAAAATCATTTACATGAAAGTACAGTAAAAAAAATTTATTAGCCCTGAACTTTTATTCTAGATCCGCCATTGCTAGTCAACCGACCCCCATAAAAAAAACTTTGGTTCCGTCACTGAATTTAAACTCACACTACTTTTGTAAGGAACAATATCATACCGTTAGACCAATAGATTTGGGTTTTATATAAAAAAAATTACATAAGATATTTGTAGTCTAATAGTTCGGTGAGATTCTTTTATACGGCAATAACTACTATAGTATAGGCAACTATTGTTTCGATAGGGCAGGATGGGGGCGGAAATGGTCCGTCAGTTAACCAGCTATTTAAGAGGAAGGTGGGGGTTGGGTCGGAGGCTTCCTTCTGGATAGAATCATGGTTTGGGATGAAACCCTTCAAAGTTATCTTCCCGAGTCTATTCGATCTTGACAAATAAAAGAAATGCACTATTCGGTACAGGGTTGTGTGGTCGGGTCAGGGGGTTACATCCTTTAAGTGGGGCTGGAAAAGCAGGAAAGAGGCGGAAAAAAAAGGGGACGAAATTAAGGATTTGGAGGACATGGTCAGGTCTTACAGGTTCAGCATGGGTCCGGACAAATGGGGTTGGTGTGGGGACTCGTCGGAGGAAGTCTCTTCCGGTTCCTGCAGGTCATGGCTGGAAAAATTGCAGTTGGATAATACTGAGAAGATGATCAAGTGGCTTAAATGGATTCCTATAAACGTTAGGTGTTTTTTATGGCGACTATTCCAATATTGAATTCCGGTCTGCCTCTCTTGTGGTTAGAGGGTGGCGTCTTCCCCAATCTACTCTCTTTGCAGACTTGGTATTGAAAACGAGGACCATCTATTCGTCCTTCGCCTAGTTGCTAGAGGAACATAGAGTCGGGTTTCCAGATGGCTTCCGTTGGATCTGTCGGAGGTTAGATCGGTGAAGCAGCTCTCGGTGGTCATTCACAGCTCAAATGACATCTGCAAGAGGAAAAGGATCCGAATTCTAATCTCATATTGTATGACATGGGTGCTTTGGTTAACAAGGAATAGATGGGTTTTCTCGAGCTCTAGAAAAAGCGTGGATAATATGGTGGACAACATCAAAGTCTCGTCATTTAATTGGTTGAAATATCGTGATGATAACCTGTAACACCCTAGTTTCAGACACCGATTATTTAATGATTAAAACACGCGGAAGCATTCGCCCCAAGAATTTTTTTTATACGTCCCTCGCGTACCGCGAGGGACCAAGCCCCTTCCTCTCGCATACCGCGAGGGAGCATCAAAACATCGCATCCGAGAACCCGGTTCCTCGCGTACCGCGAGGGAACCTAGTTGGTTCCTCGCGTACCGCGGGGCACCTACATTTCCAGAAAGTTTTCATCATTTTGCAGACTTCAACCCCTTAGTTAAATTTCCATCTTTTACCCATTTGCCATAAAAATTTTCCCAACACATAGGATTGGGTTTTAACATTCAAAACACCATACTTATGAACAAAATTACACTTTCAAGTACCGTTTTACAACCATTCGTTAGACATCTAATTACGCCCGAAATCATCAAAAAGTGCATACGCGAATCCAACATTTGCCATAGACTTGACCTTGACTACACCGGAGCTTTTACTACAAACACCACATAATTATTCACCATTAGTAATGAAGACAAATCATAACAACAAGGTAAAACATTCCCATTTTCACCCATTCGCCCATTTGACCCGTTTACACCCAATTACTCCTTAAACAATTTAACACTTGCCTACACTATGCAAGTTTCTTTCTTCCTTAATGATCACCCCATATTTGGTCAAATTTCATTTCTCTTATGGCACAAGCCATAACTTCTTTACATTTCCATCATGGTACTTAGATCATAAATTCACCACATTTCCATTATGGTACTTAGACCATAAATTCACCACATTTTCATTATGATACTTAGACCATAACTTCACCACGTTTCCATTATAGTATTTTAACTATAACTACATTGTTACACGTGTCCATACCACATTCACACAACAATCATACCACATAAGTTAACTATGCAAACATTCCACACGTGTAATCATAATTTATCAGCATCACTAAGTAAGTGCGAGTACACTTACCTTTCGGATTCGAAGACCCCACTTCTCCTTCTCAAAGGGCAATTAGATTACCTAAACACATACACCTAGTTTAGTAATCTATCATACCTCAAATTACATTTATTTGGGATCTTAACCATTCACCTATTTTCAACCCAAACTGACCCATTTGGGTTATACTCATATCAAAACACCCCTTTACCACCCAAATTTACGTATTTAAGTTACATTACCATTTATTAACACTAAATTTTCATTCTTTCTTTATCATTAGATTAATTTGGTGCTCTTTCAAGTGTCTAACATCATTTAAACACTTAATCATCATTAATTTAACATCCTATCATCATAATCTAAAAACCCCCCATATCATTTCATATGAACCCTAATTTCTCATAATCTAAATTGAAGGTTCTAGGATGTTATTCACCACTCTTTACCTTTAGTTTAGCTAGATTATCAACAATCTAACACCAATTTAACCCCATGCATCATAAATTTTGAAATTCTACAAAACCCACTTATTAACCCAACAACGGTGAACTAATATGGATGATTAACACTAACTTGATGTTAGGAAGATGATGTGCAAGCCAACACCTTCACAAATCAAGTCTCAATTTCAGGATTTTGCTTCAACCCTCTTTTTCTCCTTTTTCTCTTGAATGAGTCGATACCCACACCCACCAAAATTCTGAATTTTGACTTCATATTAGTCAAATATGGCAGATTTTCCATATTTGCAATTTCAGTCCCTCAACTTTCATATCACCCGTTTTCATGCCAAATCTAATTAAAACTAGCATAACCTCAAAATCAACTTGAAACCCATTTGTTTCAACTTATTTCTAAAATATTATTTCCGCCGTAATATTAAATAAAAATATTTATTTATTTAAAACGAAACCCGGATTTTGGTTCGTTACAAATCACCTCCCCTTATTTGGGTTTCGTCTTCGAAACCCGACTTCACATAAAGAGATTTGGATAATACTTGAGCATCTCCTCCTCAGTTTCCCAAGTCATTTCCGCTCCCTTTTTATGTTTCCACCGTACCAAAACTTGGCTAATCTCTTTGTTGCGCAAGCTCTTCACCTTTCTATCCAAGATTGCCACCGGTTCTTCTACATAATTCAACTTTTTATCCAATTCAATATCATCCAATGGAAAAAAAGTAGATTCATCCGCTAAACATTTTCGTAAGTGTGACACATGAAACGTGTTATGAAGTCTACTTAGTTCCTCCGGTAGCTCCAAATGATAGGCTACTGCACCCACCCTTGCTATCACCTTAAATGGTCCGATGAAACGTGGACTCAACTTCCCCCATTTCCTAAACCGTATCACCCCTTTCCAAGGAAAGACTTTCAAAAGCACAAAGTCTCCCACTTGAAACTCAATCGCCTGCTTCCTATCATCCGCATAGGATTTTTGGCGATCCTGGGCCGCCCTTAAACGTGCCCTTATTTGGTCAATGCTACTACCTGCTTCCTTGACCACCTCCTTGCTACCAAGTTCCCGTTGACCAATTTCGCCCCAACACACGGGTGAACGACATCTTCTTCCATACAACGCTTCAGAAGGTGGCATACCAATACTAGAATGGTAGCTATTGTTGTAAGAAAATTTTGCCAACGATAAATGGTCGTCCCAACTACCCCAAAATCCAGCGCACCCGCTTGTAAATATCCTCGAGCGTTTGAATCATTCGTTCGCTTTGTCCATCAGTTTGTGGATGATAAACGGTACTAAGATTCAATCTAGTCCCCATATTCTCATGGGATTTCTTTCAAAAACGAGAAGTAAATCTCGTATTGCGATCCGAAACAATCGTCACCGGCACACCATGTCGTGACACTATTTCCTTCACATAGATTTTCGCCAATCTATCCGATGGATACGTTTCTTTTATAGGAAGGAAATGTGCACTCTTTGTCAACCAATCTACTACTACCCAAATCGCGTCATAACCCTTTCGAGTCTTAGGTAGTTTAGTGATTAGATCCATGGTTATATTCTCCCATTTCCAAAGCGGTATTTCACGCGGTTGAAGCTTTCCATACGGCCTTTGGTGTTCCGCCTTTACTCTTACGCATGTGAGATATCTCTCCACATACTTAACAATATCACGTCTCATGCCCGACCACCAAAAATGACACCTCAAATCATAAAACATTTTTGTGGCCCCCGGATGGATAGAATATTTGGATTTATGCGCCTCGTCTAAAATAGATGTCAAAACACTTGACAACCTAGGTATCTAAATCCTATAAAAGCATGTTTTCAACCCCGAACTATTCTCCCCAAGTTTGTCAACATAAGGAACCATCCGTTCCTTCTTCAAATCTCCACCAAGTGCTAATACTTCAAATCTCCAACCGATAAGGTGCTTTGGCTACCGGTTTAGCACCCAGTATCAAATCGATCCCAAACTCTACTTCCCTCTCCGGTGGAACCCCCAGTAGCTTATCTGGAAACACATCCTCAAACTGATTCACAACCGGAACATCATGAATTTCTTTCACCCTTTCGATCACATCCGCAACACAAGCCATGTATGCCTTGCACCCACGCACCATGTACCTTGTTGCCTTCACGTAAGAACACAATCTTACTTTACCTTTCTTCTCACCTTCTATATAAATGGACACACCCATCGGGGAGTCGAGTTATATCGCCTTAGGTCCACATAGAATATTCGCTTTGGTCTTTGATAACCAATCCATACCCACTATCACATCGAAATCCCCCATGGTCATAGGAATTAGGTCTATAAGAAACGTTTCACCCCCCGCCTTTAATTTGCAATTTTTATAAACATAGAATACTAGAAAGCTCTTATCATTTGTCGCCTTGATTTCTAAGGGTTCGTCTAACTTGCTACTTAGAAATGAAGAATGCTTAACAAATTTCAAGAAAACAAAAGAACGACTAGCCCCCGTATAAAAAAAGAACTAGTGCAGGTAATGAGTTAATCTTGAATGTACCTGACACCACTTCCGGGTTAGTCTTTGCCTCCTCCGCCGAAATGTGGAAAGCTCTACCCTTTGGCTTTGGCATCTCTATCCTCTTTTCGCCTCCACCTCGGTGCTTTAACTCGGGACAATCCACCCTGTTGTGCTCGGGCTTATAGAAATTGTAGCATAAATGAATTTGGCTCGAGCATTGATTGGCCATATGCCCCGGTTTCCCACATTTGTAGCAGTTCGACGTCCCCTTCCTACATTCCCCAAAGTGTTCCTTTCCACAATTCTTGCATCCTTGTGAAGTGAACTTGCTAAACGGCTTTTTGCTAGGGCTCCCTCCCTTTATCTTCTTTACCATCATATCCACTATTTCACGCTTTCTCTTCTCACCCCTGGCTTCTTGCCTCCTCAACTCCACCTCCCTTTCCAGACACCTATTTATCAAGTCAACAAGTGTGGTAAAAGAGGAAGGAGCTATGCTATCTCTAAACTCCACTGTCAATATTGCATAAAACCTCCTTCTCAGTCGACACCACGTCCGGATAGAACTTGGCGCGATCAAAGAAGGTCTCTGCCAATTCACCAATCGTCTCTGTCGATTGCCTCATGAGTAGGAACTCTTCAGTCATCCTGTCGACCGTGGCTTGTGGGCAATGGTACCTCAGAAAATCCATCTTAAACTCCTCCCAATTCATGGAGGTAACACCCAACTCACCCTTCTCCTTTCGGAGATTCAACAACCATTCCTTTGCCCTCTCGGTCAACAATGGCACACTGAACATCATCCTGTCCTCGAGCTTACATTTGGTTGATTTGAAATTTGATTCCATGTCAACCACCCACCCGTGGATAAGGATCGGGTCCACCTGTCCGTCATACTCTTTTGGCTTGATTACCATGAACTCCTTAAGAGTACAACCTTGTGGTTCCTTCTCCTTCTCTTCAAGGGCGTGTTTAATAGCCCCTTTCATTTCTTCCATCAATAGTGTTGTGGCTTGCTCAAAAGCCTTGGCAACTTCCTCCCTTATCACTTCATGGATTCTTGGATCCAACGGCTCTTTATTCCTATTGTCATTAGCATGACGGTCACCCTCGTCTGTCATCTCTTAGCTGAGAAATAGAATAAAACACCTTAATACCTTTATACTTTCAATACCTTAGGTAACCATCTTACATTTTACTATTATATGTATTAAGTATATATATACCTACCTATATACATACATATATAATCACCTTCACCTAATCCTTGCGAATGTTCATTGCTATATGGTTATCATAATGACCCTTACACATATTGTCTCATTAATCATGTTGGCCAGACTTGTTTAATAACACGATATACCTAATTGTAATTATTATATCCATACAACAATTCCAAGTCAAGTTTCGGCACACATAACACCTTGTCATTCATACATATACATATACACCAAATTAATCATAATATTACTAAACGTTCACTTTCAAAAGCTCCGAGCCTCGGTCAAGTCCTTCTTGGATTCTCGTATCATTCCCCCATATCAAGAGCATCCGGTTTGAGTTTGGTACCACGTACACCAAATCCCTCAAACCATTGCTCTGATACCAAATTGTAACACCCTAGTTTCAGACACCGATTATTTAATGATTAAAACACGCGGAAGCATTCGTCTCAAGAATTTTTTTTATACGTCCCTCGCGTACCGCGAGGGAACAAGACCCTTCCTCTCGCGTACCACGAGGGAGCATCAAAACATCACATCCGGGAACCCGGTTCCTCGCGTACCGCGGGGCACCTGCATTTCCAGAAAGTTTTCTTCATTTTGCAGACTTCAACCCCTTAGTTAAATTTCCATCTTTTACCCATTTGCCATAAATATTTCTCAACACATAGGATTGGGTTTTAACATTCAAAACACCATACTTATGAACAAATTACATTTTCAAGTACCATTTTACAACCATTCGTTGGACATCTAATTACACCCAAAATCATCGAAAAATGCATACGAGAATCCAACATTTGCCATAGACCCTTGACTACACCGAATCTTTTCCTACAAACACCACATAATTATTCACCATTAGTAATGAAGAAAATCATAACAACAAGGTAAAACATTCCCATTTTCACCCATTCACCCATTTTTCCCATTTGCACCCAATTACTCCTTAAACAATTTAACACTTGCCTACAGTATGCAAGTTTCTTTCTTCCTTAATGATCACCCCATATTTGGTCAAATTTCATTTCCCTTATGGCACAAGCCATAACTTCTTTACATTTTCAACATGGTACTTAGACCATAAATTCACCACATTTCCATTATGGTACTTAGACCATAAATTCACCACATTTCCATTATGATACTTAGACCATTACTTCACCACATTTCCATTATAGTATTTTAACTATAACTACATTTATACACGTGTCCATACCACATTCACACAACAATCATACCACATAAGTTAACTATGCAAACATTCCACACGTGTAATCATAATTTATCAGCATCACTAAGTAAGTGCGAGTACACTTACCTTTCGGATTCGAAGACCCCGCTTCTCCTTCTCGAAGGGCAATTAGATTACCTAAACACATACACCTAGTTTAGTAATCTATCATACCTCAAATTACATTTATTTGGGATCTTACCCATTCACCTATTTTCAACCCAAACTGACCCATTTGGGTTATACTCATATCAAAACACCCCTTTACCACCCAAATTTACGTATTTAAGTTACATTACCATTTATTAACACTAAATTTTCATTCTTTCTTTATCATTAGATTAATTTGGTGCTCTTTCAAGTGTCTAACATCATTTAAACACTTAATCATCATTAATTTAACATCCTATCATCATAATCTAAAAACCCCCCATATCATTTCATATGAACCCTAATTTCTCATAATCTAAATTGAAGGTTCTAGGATGTTATTCACCACTCTTTACCTTTAGTTTAGCTAGATTATCAACAATCTAACACCAATTTAACCCCATGCATCATAAATTTCGAAATTCTACAAAACCCACCTATTAACCCAACAACGGTGAACTAATATGGATGATTAACACTTACTTGATGTTAGGAAGATGATGTGCAAGCCAACACCTTCACAAATCAAGTCTCAATTTCAGGATTTTGCTTCAACCCTCTTTTTCTCCTTTTTCTCTTGAATGAGTCGATACCCACACCCACCAAAATTCTGAATTTTGACTTCATATTAGTCAAATATGGCAGATTTTCCATATTTGCAATTTCAGTCCCTCAACTTTCATATCACCCGTTTTCATGCCAAATCTAATTAAAACTAGCATAACCCCAAAATCAACTTGAAACCCATTTGTTTCAACTTATTTCTAAAATATTATTTACGCCATAATATTAAATAGAAATATTTATTTATTTAAAACGAAACTCGGATTTTGGTTCGTTACATAACTATAGTCTGAATTAGGATGATTGGGTGCCTGACCCTTTGTTCGGTGTGGTCTAATGTTTGGCCTGTGATAGATCTTTTTTGAGTTTTAGCTTGGTGATGTTGTTTTGTTGGTAGTTTTTATTGGTTTATAGCTTTGTAATTGGGGTATTTGCTAGCGTCCCGCTAGCTTTCTTTGAGTTATCTCATTATGGTTGTTCAAAAAAAACTTATTTACCGCGAACTTACTACAATGATTCGAAAGTTATAGTTGTATGGTTACGTCATAACATTAGTTTGATTACTCATACGTTGTTTCTTTTCTGTTTTTGAAATTACGTATCATTTAACGTATTTAATTCTCTAGTTTCTTTTATAAGATATCATTTGCTTCAAGTTATATCAAAATTCACAATCATCATAATGTTTCCAAAGTTATACTATATATCCTTATTCTAATAAATCACTAATTATTATATCACGTGTCATTTTTCTGTGCACTTAATTTTAAGATTTCTCGCATCTCTCTCTTCCTTACAATCAATCTCTTTGATTATTAAAATTACTCCCCTAATTTAATCAATTAATTTCTATTCAATCTTCATTTACTTCTTTTTCTATTCACCCAAATGAACTTACAAAGGATGTAGAAACTTTTTAATTTTTTAAGAAATTGATTATCCATATTCATTAGTTAACTACTTTGTTTGATTTTAAATTATGTTTCTAAACTCACAATAATCACTTTAAAAACACGAATCCAAACACTTGTGAATAATTAATTTTAGCTACAAAATGTGACATGGTTGTTGAACCAGTCCTGAAACGTGAAATATTAATGTACTAGTAGTGAGAATTATATAAGTGCATTATTAATAATATATTTTTAATGATTCAACTCGTATAATACACAGGTTTTAAACCTAGTAACTATATATAATACTTAAATGTGAATAATCTTAGTATGCAACTCTCATGATTATATTACGTTTCATATCAAACATAATACCATGTTAGATGATTGATAGAATAACCATAAACAATTTGTTATTCATTCATTAATTGAATATTGAATATTCGTTAAATGTGGCATTGTTAATCGGTTTTATCTTTTAGTGTCTCACTAGACAAGTTTTTCATTTATACAATTTAACCGTTAAAAAAAACCATCATACATAAATCTTTTAAATTTCAAGAATGTAATATATAAATGCAAATTTGTAATATTTTACTAACTTATAATTGTTATGGATATTATTATGAATCCTAATTTGTATAATTTTTTAGAGATGAAAATCACGATGAGATTGTTTTTCAATATTTTTATTGTGTGAATCAAAATTTAATAATTTAAAAATAACTAAAAAAAGTTTAATGTAATTTGAAATGTTGATTGCATCAAGGGGTTCTAAATACGAGGGAAAAATGAATTCTACTCATTTTTATTTTTAAAGCAAACACCATGTTTTTTTTGGAGGATAGATGGTATTTAAATCGGGTCCAAGTGCTCCATTAATTCGGATCGAACCCTCAATGTAGAAGTAAACCCATAACTGGGAAAACCTCCTGACTCAACTCAAATAATTTGTTCAATTGAGACTCGAACCCAAGACCTCCAGTATGAAAAATCTTAAGACTACCATTGCATAAAATGACCGGTTACTTATTTTCATTTATTGACATTAATGATTTATCAATCATAATAATCACCCTTTATTAATACTATTAATTATAACTTCATTGAAAAGTTGTCGCAATAATAGATTTATTTTATTTCACACTCCTTTATCATGATTAGGTTATGAAACACACTTTTATTTTGTGTGAATATGTTTATTAGTTCTACAAATTTCATTATAGATTATAAACTTTTAAAAATTCTCTCATTATTTTGAAGGGTATTTTATTGATTTTAATGTATAGTAACATTAATAAAAATTGTTTAAAAGGTTGTGGATGTATTTTATAAATAATTTGTTATATCTTTACAAAGTAATCAAATATTAAAATAACTTTGTAATAAAATAACTAAAAAGACAAATGACGTTGAAAGAATGTGACGCGTCATTGACAGGGCACATTAACTTTCATAGAAAAAAATACCTGCTGAGGTCAAGTTTTAGATGAGAATTTATCTTTTTATTCATTTTAAAATATTGGTTTATCTTATATCGAAAATATTCCATATGACCCAAAAATAGTTCAAAGAATACCATACGTATTTCCAAAATTAATCTGTTAATAATATCCATCCCTTTCGAAAATTAAAGTGTCCTTTTGTATCCTAAAATTCAAAAAGCAAAATATATTAAAAAATGTATCGTTTATATACACTTTAACTTTTTTATAAAAGATATCGTTACAAAAAACAGTTTACAACCTTTGCAGAATTATCATATAAAGTTTATGTATTTAATATTTGCGTGGCTTAATCTTCTTAACTAATAAAAACTAACAATAAAAAGATCTCTTAATACAGTTTAAGCTTTTTGTTACGCAAACGAACACCATTTTAGTTTTTATAGGTTTACATTTGCAAACAAAATTATTTTAATAAAAAATGTATTTTAAAGTAGCGTTGGTTGGTCATAGAACCGGCATGATTATGTCTATTTGAACCGTTTTTGTTTGAATCGGCTCGTTACCAATTGGACCGGTGAGCCGGGGGGAACCGTACCGGGTGGTCGGACCGCATACTCAATTTTTTTTTTCTTTCAAAATCTCTCTTTTTTCTGTGAATTAAGTATTCTAATTTATATATTTTATTTATTTAACTCTTCATATGCTATTAAAAATACAAAATATTTTTAAATTTTATATCTATATATATAGTTTTAATATTTATATTATTTATGACGTAATCCTATTTTTAAACCCGGTTCAACCGGTCTGACCAGTAAACCTATAATAAAAAACCGATTACTTGTCGTTCCGTCGTTTCAAAGTAAACTTCAAAGAATTTTCATCGAATTTTAAATATCCAATCATGTAAAAATAAAGGTTTCATCCAATTTTAAATATCCAGTCATGTAAAAATAAAGGAATTTCGGAGCACAATCCAAAAGTCGTCGTAGTCCACTCCACTTTAGATTAATGGAATTCAGCACACCGAATTATTCCACACGCACATAAATACATTCAGTGTATAAATTCAATACAAGCCAACCCATTTGCATTCTAGTAACTGTCGGAAACTGCCATGGCCACCGTAACTCCTCCCAGATTACTCTTCTTCTTCCTCGTCATCTCCGGTAACCTTCCTCTTTCCTTTCCAATTCCATTTATTGTCTAGTTTTCTGCGATCAACCATTTTGTTTTGGTTAGTTTTTATGCTTATAACATATGTGATGATGGTGTAATTTAAATTTATATTTGCAGGTGGAATATTTGGATATGCAAAAGGGCAAGCACCAGGACAGGTAAAAAAAAACTTCTTAATCGGAGGGATCATAATATTTTCTTAAGAACAACTCTTATATATATATATATATATATATATATATATATATATATAAAATAAATAGGCAAATACAAGTGTTTTCAATTTGTTATAATTGATGGCATTTTAGGGAGCTTGGTGTGTAGCGAAGCCATCAACCTCAGATGAAGAGTTACAGAACAACATTAATTACGCGTGCACGTATGTCGACTGTAAAATGATTCGACCAGGAGGGTCGTGTTATGAACCGCAAAAGCTCATGAACAAAGCTTCGGTTGCCATGAATCTTTATTACCAGACTAATGGAAGGAATTACTGGAACTGTGACTTCAAGGCGTCTGGAATCATTGCTGTAACCGACCCAAGTATGTCAGTTAGGTATTGTTGATAAAACAGGTTTTGATGATTTTGGTTAATAATTGTGTTGTTTTCTGGATTATTTGCAGGCTATGGTGATTGCAAGTATCAATACATGCAGTAGATATTGGCTTATGGTTCTTTGGGAATTTTTAAGTATTAATATTATAGCAATTTTTATTTTCATCTAAAGAATATTGTAATTCATCAATGGATTTCATAAACGATTGAAATCAAGTTGTAAACGGGTTTGAAGGGATGTAATAAATGGGTTAAGCAAGTCATAAACGAGTCAAGCGAATTGTAATTAACTTGTAGACCTGTCTAACTGAACACAGACCCGTCTACCCATTTATCTAGAACCTGGTTTATAGATGTGATCGGTGAAAATATACAACCAAACCAAACCAAACCAAACCAAACGTACCCAGTATAATCCCACACATAGCTAACGCTATTAGTAGGGTCTGGGGAGGGTGTGATGAGGGCAAACCTTACCCCTATCCCAAGGGATAGAGAGGCTGCTCCCGTTTAGACCCCCGGCTCCATGGGAAAGAAAAAGATAAAAATATAAATAAAATTAATGAGTAATAAAGTAAAATAAATCTAACAGTAATCTAACAATTAGCAGTGTATGACTAGAGTATATTAGTCACAAGAAACACAACACACCTACAAGAAACAAGACATACGCAAAATCTTTGCTAAACAACTCTACTCTCCCACACAACGGGTCACTCATCCTAAAACCCTAATACGACGTCTCCATGAAATCCTATCATTGATCATGTCCTCTGAGAGGTGTAAATCTAGCAAATCAAGCCTAATCCTCTCAACCCACGTTAATTTCGGTCTCCCCCTGCTCCTTTTCCCCTCTACAACGAGAGTTTCCACCGTTCTCACTGGATCTGTGCTCTGTCTCCTCTTGACATGTCCAAACCATCTCAATCTTCCTTCTCTTATCTTATCTGAGATACATGTGACTCCCAATCTCTTCCGAACAACTTCATTTCTTATTCAGTCCTTTCTTGTATGTCCACACATCCACCTCAACATCCTCATCTCAGCTACATCCATTTTTCGAGCTTGTGTCTTCTTGATGGCCCAACAATCGGTTCCATATAGCATCGCTGGGCGAACTGCTACCCTATAAAATTTACCCTTTAACCCTATTGGGAACCTCTTGTCGCACAAAACACCTGAGGCCGCTCTCCATTTATACCAACCAGCCTGCACCCGATGGACTACATCATTATCGATGTCCCCGTTACTCTGGATGACAGATCCTAGATACTTGAACTTCAGTGTCTTAGGGACAACCCCACCTTCAATAGAAATCTGGGTCTCCTCGTCGACGTTTGCACCACTAAAGTTGCAGTGAAAATATACAACCAGAGGTTCACAAATACCAACTTTATATTGATCCAATTAACACCAAAACATCAGCAAGCGTAATAACAGTATGGGTCAACCTGATTAATTAAACATCACAAAACCTGGTTCATGGATATTATCAGTGAAATTATACATCACAAATAACAAACTTATATCGATCCAATTAACACCAAACCATCAATAAGTGTAATAACACAACAACTAATTCATATGATCATATCAAGTAAAAAATATGAGAATTACAACTTATTATTATTGTTCAAATCTTTATGTAACTGCAGCCTTCAATTCTCCAAACTCCCAGCACCTACCTTCTGCAGTTCTACTTTAAGTGACTTGAGGTACTTAACCATCTCATCAATAACCGCGATCGTATTCATCCGGTTTTCACCTGGCATAACTCTCCGTAAGGAATTCACCATTTTCCTCATTTTATCACGCTTTCTTTCACTACTACCGCATGACTTGTGGGAAAATGACGATAAACCGAGATTGGGTTTTCT
Organism: Smallanthus sonchifolius; assembly: GCA_023525975.1. Lineage (NCBI taxonomy): Eukaryota > Viridiplantae > Streptophyta > Magnoliopsida > Asterales > Asteraceae > Smallanthus > Smallanthus sonchifolius. Next base: position 37,359,553 of record CM042045.1, read on the forward strand.
AGGCTTCAAAGAACAAGAATCTGCAGTATCACTAGCATCATTTTCGTGCGTTGTTCGGGCAGTACTGAACTCCTCATCTTCATATTCTTCCTCTTCAGAATCAGAACTTAATAATAAATCAATATCTGCTGAATCTTCTTTCATAAGAGAATGAGCTTCATCGTGCAATCATGTTAGTTTCAAAATAACTCGCACCAGGGAAAACAAACTCAGGAGCCATTGCTGGGTGATACATAAACTGACTATGATTATTGGTCCAATCAAATATAATAAAATTTCTCGGGCAAATATTCGAGGGTTGAAAGCCAACATTTTGACTAAAGAATGATGACCTGATAGATGGATTCGGGATGTTTCCACTGCCCACTTGGAGAAAGTGTTGTTGATCACTCTGCATTTGACTTGTGAGTTCTAATACGCGGGTGTTTTCGGGGTGTAACTAAAATATAAAAGAAAATTCTAAAGGCAATGAGAAGAGCAAATGGTGCCCTAAGTTATTTCCATTTTTTTCGTGCAGGGTTTATACTTCAGATTGTAAATAACTACCAGCAACCAACAGACAATATTTATACCGTCCAGTAATCAAACGATCAATGCGGGTGACAACTTTCTATTATTCTGAAACTTATAACTCTAAACAAACTACGTAATGGGCTTAAGCAACTGACGGAAATATTCAGCCTGTCAAGAAAACGTTATACAGAAGAATCATTAATCCAAATGTCCAAAATTTCAAATAATTATGAGACAATAGAGGTGGCAAAATGAGCGAGTCAGAACACGTCAAGTCAAGGCAAGGCAAGTAGTTTTTGTGTGGGACGGGTTAGGTAAACCACAAAAACTTTTTTCAGTTTGTCCATGTGTTAGATATGATTACAAAAACTATATAATCTAATTTAATTAATCAAGTGACTTACAACATTGTATGCATTAAAATACACCTGAATTTCGAGATAGAAGATAACCCGCTCGACCTATTAATAAATTTAATGAGTGACAAATATACCTAAGGGCTTCAGGCGACTTTCGACCTGTTGACCCCTTTATAGCAAAAAATAAATAAATAATCACCCTGTTTTGAAATAGAATATAACCTACTTGACCCGCTAACAGCAAACTCTATGAGGCAACAAGAAAACCCCTGGTGCAAAATGCTACATGGTCACATAAGGATTTGAAGAAATATAATTTGGATGAAGAAAGACTTTTGACATTAATAGTCAAACAAGCCATTTAACACTCAAATTGACATGATCCAAAATTTACTTGAAGAATAAGACTTGTTATTGGCAATGATATTCTCCTATGAGCTTAAATAACTTGCCCTCCCTACTTTTTGAAGTGAATGCCCATTGACTAGACATGATATGGTACATTCAACTAAAAACATAGTTTAGCCAAAAATCCACCTGTTGACCAAAGATGTCAGTTTGAGTCCCTCTAGCAAAGGTCTCAGGTTTGCATCGAACTTCCATCGGTTTTCTGTGTTTTACCTGATCCCGTTGGTTAGCAAAATATTTGCAGGGTCCAGTGAGTTTTCATGTAAGGAGTTCTCATGTTTACCAAAAAAATAGCCACACTTGATCTTAATGAACAAGGGAATTAGGGAATGTTTGGATGAATGTCTTGAAGCAGATTATATGATCCTAAATAATAATAATAATAATATGGCCAATAGTAATAAGCATGGATATGTTAGGTTATTTTAAGTGCGTGTTTCAAAACTCGGATAACTGAAATATGTAATAAACAAAATGACCAAACATAAAAATTTACCTGGCAAACTTGCATCAAATTATAGTATCCAATGACCCCAACACTCATTTTAATCTCCCCGGCTTCCTTCAAAACTCGAATTATCTTTTGTACAACACCTATGAACATTCTAAATCTTCCCACCCAGCTGATCACAAAACTAAAGAAACCAAACGGTCTTCAACCCTAAAATTAAAAACCAAAATCTGCTATTAGCACAATGTAAAACCACAAACATATTAGGACACAAAACAAAAATTCATAGTATGCACCTCACCCAAGAAATACTATTACAGAATAACCCGAAAGAACACCACCAAACACACACACTTTCCAAAGTAATTCACGCCCAAATCCGTCCAAGGCATGTTGCTTCACATTAAGATCAAACCCATATGATAGATTGACAGTCCCCCAAACACCTCAAGCTGAAACATCATAAACAAGATCATAGTTAGCTAAACCATAACAAGAACTGAAAACACCCGGGGCATGTTTGGTTGGCAAGAGTTCATGGGAATTAAGTGGAATTGGAATTTTAATTCCATTCTTTGCATGTTTGGTTGGCTAAGAGAAGGAATTGGAATTAATTCCAACCAAATCGTTCAATTGATGGAATTCAGCATCCTCGACATTTCAAGAGAAACCTGATGAGTGTTTATAATTTACGTAATAGCCTTAGCTGTTTTTTGTTTCTTTAAAACATTCTTTTGAAAATATTTGTGTTTGGATCTTTGTTTTATATTTTAGTAATTTCAATTACATTAAAAAATGTATAAACCAAACACATTATGTATTTTCAAATTAATCATTTAAATTCAAATTCTAAAAACCTTGATTACATTCCAAAATCAATAAAACTAATTCATGATCAGGGTAACAAATTGCAATTTTTTAGTATAAGTTGTCACAAAACCTTAATTTAACGTTGATTAGAAACTTCTAGACCTGACCAATGAACAGATTAGCAATGGAGACTGTGTTAGATCAACATGTGTAACCTTTTTTTTCTGGATGATATCAAAGAGAATGATAACCAACTACAAAAGTACACCAAATTCAAACAAATTTAGAAACAATGTAATGTATTCAACAGATCTGGAGACTAAGCATGAGATTTTATAAAATAACCGTGAAATGAAGTCAAATTACATCTGTAACAACAAACATAATCACTTTTAACACGTACCAAGATCAAGGTTCCTCTGACTGAAGAAATCTGAAAGCTGTTGTAATTTCTGATGCAGGTAGAAATGGGTGTGGTTTGTTGGAGGGTGTAAGAAGATGGGCCGTTGGATGAGGAACGCTCTACGCGTATTGCGGTGGGAGGGGGAAAGTCACCGTTGGATTGGGATAATGCGAGCATGCGTAAGGAAAACGAGGGACACATGGAGGGTTTGACAAAATGCAAATCTTATTTCTAATCTCTCCGGTATACGGTCGGGGTGAGCAAACCTTAACCGTTAGTCGATAACTTAACCGTCATCAAACCGAATTAACCGATAATCAAAATTAACTGACGGTTATGGTTAAGATTCTTTGGTTAACCTATCATGCAGTTATGGTTATGGTTATGGTTATGGTTAAGAGTGTCTTATAACCGAACGTTAACCGAACCGATGCAACCATATGCATAAGATATATGCACAAAATATAAATGATTTCCACATTCACTATCGTTTGTGGGTCTAAGTAGATAAATAATGCATTAATTATGAATTTATGACTAGAAAAAATCAATATTACTAACACAATCCCACGTCTTTTACTAAAAAATATGCTTCGTGATTACAAAACCAAAGCGGTTAATTAACCGAAATTAACCGAAACTGAACCATAACCGACGGTTAACCGAAAAGCGGTTAACCGACCACGTGGTTATGAATATGGTTATGGAAGAGAGCATAACCGACTAAGCGGTTATGATTATGAAAGAGGTCAAAACCGACTCATAATCGACTTTACACACCCCTAGTATACGACGCCCATGAGTGACAAAGATGGCCCAATGATAGAGACAAAGCTTTTAGGAACATCTAAAGGATTTAGATATTACGATTACAAGTCCCACTAGTGACAGTAGGGTTACCTTCTATTGTAGATGTCAAAGGTTCGAGTCTCACTTGGTCTAACATGCTCAGTGAAAGTAGGGTTGCCTTCTCATTAATCAATCGAGAATATATAAAGGACTAGCTTAGAACTCATGTACTACACATGAGGTAAAAAACATTAGTACATAAAATTTTTGAATCTTTTTGTATATATTTTACACGTGTAAAATTGTATTACATATACTAAGAATAAAAAATAAAATTTAAAATATATAAAAATTAATATATAATTGGGTTTCGAAAATACGTTAATTACTATTTAATGTACTATGAATTTCATTTATTATTTGAATGAATATAAAAGTTATATAATTATATTTCAAGGTTTCTTAGACCATCCGTAGTGGTTTCACGTCTCGCCACGTCACTTTCACATCAGCACAAGGGCAATCACTGTACCGAATCACTAAGGTGTGTAGTGATTTCATGTCTCACTTTTATTTTTTTAATAATTAACTATTATTCAATTAAAAGAAAAAGAGATTATTAGATGTCTTGATTTGATTAGATGATAAATGAAAGAGATTTGCCTACAGCCCGTGAATGCCCCCCCCCCCCTCCCTATTTATGTCCACGGGACGGTGTTCCACGTTCATGATCCCCCCCCCCCTCTTCACGCTCCCACTACAAATTATGTTCTTGTAATTTATGTTCTTTAACTTTAAAAATTACGCTAGACGTCATTTTTCTGAAACCTTTGTATATTTTAAGTCATTTGCACTAACCCCATCTAATTAAAATGTTAAGTCTGGTTATGTGTCTTTCATGTGAGGGCATTAATGCCCTTTCACCTTTTTTTTTCCGTCAAGACTTGTAAATAAATAAATATATATCTCTCTACTCACATAGACTCTCTTTCATGAATCATCTCTATCACCACCATCCACCTTCAAACTTCAAGCCTTGCAGACCCAAACCAACTCCATTCCTTCACTCTCCGTTAGTTTCCATTAAATCTTTGTTTTAATTTCAACAATACACGGAGTTTCCATTTCATCACGAAATAATCACTCAAAAATCACACCATTACTTCAATTACTCATTTGGAAACAAAATCATCATGAAAATCAAGAACACTCAAACCCTACAGTTTGTTGAAGATTTAGCAAGAAAATTCAACAAGGTTTCCATCTTTTTTCAACTTGCATTATTTATCTATGTTGGAGACACATCTGAGAACCACTTGGGTTATGTAAACCATCGCTGAAAATGATGATGAACACGATAACATGGACGAAGTTTTGGTCTCCTTGAGTCCTTTCGTCCCCACAACAGCTGGTCTCAAGATCAAGAACCGGTGCGAATGATTTGGGGTTATTTGGGGGTTAGGGTTTCCTGTGAGAATTGATAATGATGGTGACTATGTTGATGAATTGATGATAATTCATTGTTTTAGATCAGATTATAATGGCAGATGGATTCACGGCGCCTGATTTGAGATCAGATTATAATATTCACCCATAAAACCTAATATCAAATTCGGGCGATAACCATAAAGTGGAGCCTCAACATTTCTTCTCCCCCGCTTTTACATTTTGCCGATAAACACAATATTTTAATCGGCCATTCATGTGCTAAGTAACGGAAGCTCAAGAGATGTTCAGTTTTTTTTTCCAAAATAGATTTCATTGAAGGGGTGTAGAGATGAATGCAGAGAGAGTCTTGAAAGATGGCAGAGATTACAGAGAGAAGGTTGATACATATTTAGAAAAAAAGGGTAAATAGACGTAAATGCCTCTCAGATGAGGGGCACACGACGATACTTTACTATCATTTTAGATGAGAGTTAGTACAGATGACTTATAATGTGTAAATGTTAAAAAAAAAGGATAATTTTTTAAGCAAATGACATAAGCTGCAATTTTGACTATAGTTAAAGGACATAATTTATAATTTACTCAATATATTATAATTAAAAGATATATATGTATTTAATAAGAGATAGACGGAAAAAAATGATGAAAATGAATATGAAGGTGACACATGAAATGAAAAAACCTTTATTTATTAGATAGTATAGATTACAGTTGACTTGCTCTATTTACGGATAGGATTTACATAATCAAATTCAAGATACAAATAATATCCTATATTTAATATATACTAGCTTAGATCCCGTGTACTACACACGGTGTGAAAAAATATCAATACATATTTTTTTTAAATATCGACAAGTGTAAAAATGTATTACATATATTACAGATTAAAAACAAAATTCAAAACATGTAAAAATTAATATATAATTAGGTTTCGAAAAAACGTTAATAAAATAGAATGTGTGTGTAGTTACGGATAACATTTTCTTTCATGATTTTGCCCTTCCCCTTGGTCCCTTCCTTGGACACATGTCACTCCATGGTGGCTTTTAGCCTTCTTAGAATATCCCTCCCATATATATATATATATATATATATATATATATTATATATATATATATATATATACATGCACACATATATATAATAGCATAGAATGTGTGTGTCGTTACACATTCAAGAGATACTTAATTTTAAGTAAAAAACAACATAATCAAGTATACATAGTGAAAAAACCACATATAAATTTTTTTATATTACACATATTACATATAAGTAATATCTTATATGTAATGAACAATTACATAATAATATAAACATATATGTAAATATTCATATTATGTAAAATAAAAATATTATATATATGTAATATCAGATTACACATATGTAATATTAGAGTATATATACGTAATAGAACAAAATATAACTTACTATTACATATATATATATATATATATATATATATATAATATGAACTATTTCATATGAACACATATACATCACGTATATCCAAAAAAGAAATACAAATATAGATGGTTTATTGGGTAATCATGTGATTTTCCCATGGATACCCTGTTTTATATGTCCATGTGATGTCACGTATATCCAAAAGGATTTTGTTTTTTTAACGGCGTGGGCTCAACTAGCACCTCCTGTCAGGGGAGGTTCGTACATCAGTCTACCCAAACAATCCCCAAGGAATTCGAAATCTGCAGAGGGTGTTCCTAGTTTTTATGAAGTGCACCTTACAAGATTCGAACCCATGACCTCCACATAAGGGAAACCCTTTGGAAAAAACCCATAACCACCAAGGCAGAACCTTGATGGCCCAAAGGACTTTGTTCATTTCGATTCCTGTGTAACCGTATTCATAGTTGAGTAAGGCACCTCATCATCACTTTTTATCAATGTTTTCGGACCGGACATCGAACCCATTGTTTTAGAGGTCTACTGGTCGAACCGATTGGACCGGATTTAGAAAACCGGGTGACGTTATAAATAATATAAAAATAAAAAATATGTATATAAATACAAAATATAAAACATTTTTTTTTATTTTGATGTGAATTTGCAAATTTAATGTTATATGAAAGACTTAAATAAATAAAATATATAACTTGTAATACTAAATTAATAAAACAAAAATAGGATTTTGAAGGAAAAAAGACAAAAAAAAAAAATTGAAATCCGGCCCGACCCCCGTTCCGGTTTACTTGTCTGGCCAATTCAAATGAAAGCAGTTCAGCTACACACAACCGGACAGTTATATGCCGGGTTAATTCCCGATTCGAGTGACCGGTCCAGTACGGTTCTAAAAACACTACTTTTTACGTAAAGGATACATACAAAGTCTCGATTCCTATGTAAATATCCACTTTTTGATGTTTTAAATATTCTTAATAAATTGGTGACACAAAATTCCGTCAATTATTTGATACGAGACAAGATTCCGTTAAAAATTCTATATAAACGACTATATGTTCATTCAATTCTATGTGTTCATTTGTTTATTCAATTCTCTATGTTACGTTTTATTTCACTATTATCAGTTACATTAAAAAACGAGTTAGCGATGTTTGATATTGAATCCTCTAGTAATGTATCTGAATTTTCCACAGATCAGGTCTAATATTCATGATTATGTATGTTTATATTATCAAACTATACCATTTTTAACAATAACATATTTTGTTCCAAATTTTCATGTCTCACTCGGACTTGATGCTTTGGGTTCAAAACACTGAACGTGAGTATGGTTATGTCATAGTCATCAAAAGATCGAAGAAAAGTGCAAGAAAAGAGGTTATTAAAGTACATCTTAAATGTGATCCTGGTGGCGAATTCAAGGGAACATCAATACTAAGACGCTCTGCTACAAAAAAATTAATTGTCTGTTTAAACTGGTGGGAAAATACGAGAAAATGTTAATGGTTGGAAGTTAGGGATGAAACATGTTGAACATAACCATCCACCCGCTCAACATTTGGAGGGGCAACCATTTGCAAATGAGATTAATCGGTTAAATGATCTCATAGAGTTACATTCATGGTAACGCTTTTATGGAAGCTCTAGATCTAATATGTGGAGAGCTTTACTAATTAAATAATCTCATAGAGTTGCATTCGTCCGAAGCGGGTGGAGAACTTACGGCCGTGGCAGCTTGCTTGAGAGATTAATCGGGCGATGACTGCGGGGATCGATCTTCTTCCTTTACCACTGACCCGACAATATCCAGATTAGCAGGATGATCCAACTCAGTAGGACTTAGTAGTATTACTAGCTTATGTATGTTTTTTTTATTTTGTTTTTAATCTTTTGATGTATAAAAACTTGTGGTATTAATGTTTAAACTTTTGGTTGCTTATTGTTTGTTTATCTATCAAGGTTTTGTTTATTGATTGATTGTTTACTATATATGGTTGTTTATTGTTTAGTGGTTTACTCTATTTAATTAAACCGTTTTATGGTGAAACAAGTATGAAACTTTTTATGGTTAAATAATTGCAGGTTTGAAACTTATAAATTACATAACCTAAAAATTAGAAATTACATAACCTAAAAATAAAAATTACATAACCTAAAAATTAGAAATCACACAACCTAAAACTAGAACACATAATATTAAACATAATTAAAGATGCTCGATAGAATCAAACGATCAAATCTGTTGAACGCTCGTCTTCCCATGGATCATGGTTCCTCAAACAGTCGTCATCTGTGTCATCATCGTCGGAATTGGGTATGTATTCCTCTCCGGGGTCGGTGACGTACCCGTCTTCTCAAGTGAGGACGTGCTCATCCTCTGAATTGGGGAAGTGTCCTTCCCCTAAATTGGGGACGCGTCCGTCCTTTGAATTGGGGATGTGCTCCTCCCCTGAATTAGGGACGTGCTCCTCCCATGAATTGGGGACGTGCTCCTCCTCAATTCGTAGTTGGCTAAAGACCTCATCGAATGCCCAATTCCACTCTTCGTCCGTTCATTTCAATGGTTCATCAGCCGAAGAAGGGTTTGCAGGTTGTACAGGTTCCGGAGGCGAAGTGTTTGTTGGGCGTATAGGTTCAATTGGAAATGGATACCCTCCACCCATATATGAGAAGTAAAAACTGAAAGTTGAGAAGTGAAAATTATAATCTTTAGAGTGGAAATTGAAAGTCGAGAAGTGAAAATGAGAGTTGGAATACGTTATGAATTTATATCCGGTAGAATATAGCCGCTGGAAACTAACCATTGGAATCATACGACTCGTATAGATTCTATACGAGTCGTATGATCCAGCAGCCAAACCATTCTGACCTATCTACCTCTATACGACTTGTATCGGCCTATACGAGTCGTATAGAGGACAGCGTACGGGTGTGCAGTATGTAAGTTGGTGTATGTATAGCAGGCCCCATATTTAATCCTATGGCACATGACATCGGCGTTCATTTGACTCCACTTGAATTAAACAACTCGATCTTTTGATATTTAGTTTAACATACATGCAAATCATGTAAGTGACAGGTTTAAGTGGTATTTAGGATAAAAAAATATTTGTTAAAAAAAGAGTTTACCATACTTCCATAATTAAACAAAAATATAATACAACTAAACATAACAAAGTAAACAATAATTATAAATTATAAAAGTGGCAACAAGTAAACATGTATTGACAGCTTTGAGAAGGAAATGATATCACACAATATACCATAGACCATAGTTATTACCATGAGTATACCATAATCATGCAAAATGGTGTCTCCACCCATATCGACTCGTTGACCCATCATCACCTCCACTAGAGTCAGGGCTATACCCTGTGGACCATTTAGACTGACCTCGTGCACCATTAATGTATCCTTTCGGGTTTGGGCTTGGGCTTCGTGTTAGTACATTGCCACCAGAACTTGATGTGTCGAAAGACAGCCTGTCTTTCCTAACGGGCTGGCCTTTTTGCTTACCAGAGTTTTGAGCCCGGATCTTGGCTTTGGCCGATTGGGTTGGAGCCATGTAGCTAGGGAAATAGTCAGAACTCGATTGGCGTTTTGACTGAGAGTGTTGTGCCGAGTCAAGTGTCTCCCCACTGAGTCGTCCTGCAGTTATGTAGTCTGAGCTTAAGGGTGTGACTAGATCCATTTCGACTGTTTTAACAGACACATCGTCGTTTGTGCCTTGGGTTAAATAGGAACCTTCGACGGGGCGCGCGTGGTAGGGTTGGGATGCCATCCAACTCTCGAGCCAATTCCATCCCCATTGTTGTTTGCCATTGCCATGATCATTTGGGTATAAAACTGTGCTATCAGAATCTAGATGCATGGAATGTTGTTGCTGCTCTTGCTGTTATTGGGAACAAGAATCTTATTAGTAAAACAAAACATCATAATACCCTTTTTTATAAAGACGGAAAATGAAAAGGGTTTAGAGTTTAGAGATTTTAGTTTTGAATAATAAAATTCTTTAAATTAGCTATGAAGTCTTTAATTTTTTTATTATCAAATTCGAAATTTGATTACCTAACCTTTTTAAATCTTCATTCTTGTATTATCAATAAAATATTTACCCGATTTTATATAATAAGATTTCCATATCTAAAGATCCTAAATAAATAGTGTGATTATGCACCACACTTGCACGTGATAGTGACACTGACAAAGATGACGCTTTATGAAATAGCAATCAAACCGGATTAAAGCTAAAGCAAACTCAAAACAATAATGTACCAACCTGGTAGGCAAATGCGTAAGCAAGAGCTCGTTCCCTTTTCATCTCTGCATCATGTTTCCTCAACGTACTTTCTTTCATCTTCTCAATGTTTTGGTGTCTGGTTTTTGTTCGCCTTTCATCTTCTCCAACTTTCTTATGAAGCTTCTCATGCGTGAGCTCTAGTCTGCGTGCACGCACTCTTGCCTGCACGCGGACTAGTGCTTGCATACACCTCATCGTCATTTGAGCTTGCTTTCGCACGTTATGGCCCCTCACTAGTGCCTGCAACCTCACTAGTCCCTTTAACGCACGCAGGGCCCGTCTAGCCTACGAACCAAATCACCCGTGGCAATGTTATATTACTAATGATCTTAAATGAAATTATTGTCATTAATTGCATGTGAATACTTACTAGATATCCTCTGTAGTATGATTGTATGAGAATAGCAGCTCTTTCTTCCTTAGAGTGACGGCTATAACCAGCTAAACGCACAACTTTAGCTGCTGCTTGGGCGGCAGCAGCGGTGGCTACTGCAATGGCATGATTCCGATCATCCCCAACTTGAGACAAGTGATCACCATCACTTTCCTCATTATTGGTGATATCAGGTGATGTCTCTGCCGGAAAATGCTCGAATGACACTACCTCTGGCGTGTCTTCTTGTCGTTTATCTACGACATTCTCCTTGCGAAGAACATTCTAGAAACACTTACAACTTGATTAATTACCAAGCGGTAAAATTGAATTACAAGAAGCTGATTAAGGGATTAATTATAGGTGATTGTGATGAAACATAAGAAGCACATGATGAAGGGACATGCATGATGTGATATCATAGGTGGCATGATTTTTATATCTCATAAAACTTAACAAATTGCTGGGCCAGATTGCTGGGTGGAAAGGATGGGGGACCATTGATGATAGTAGTAAATGTGGAACCTCCACCAAAAAACAAAAAGGACATAGATCGATCACATGATTAATGGTAGCGTCAAATTCAAGAAAAAGCAATATAGATTTACTCCTTAACCTAATTTCGTCCCTACAATGTCCTTAATTATTCTCTAATGAAACATGATCACGTCTAAATAAACAAACAAATATATTCAGTAAAATCCCACTCTTAGCGGTGCTGTTTGTAAGGTGAGATCCCAGCTCCAAAAGGCATGAAAATTATAAAAAAAAAAAGTTGATGATCACCTCTTAATCCGAGTAAAAATTCAAGCAATACATTTAGATTTTTTGACTCCAAACTAACAGTCATTTGCAAAACTGAAATCGTGGAACTGACCTTGTCATTAAAATCCTTATTGGAAGGTTTGAAGACCTTCTTCACCGTGGAAAACCAGCCACTGCCTTTCTTCCCCATTTTTGGATCTAAACAACGATCAGAATCAGTTGAATGGAAGTCAAAACAGATTGTATGTAGATCAGTGATGAAATTTCAGTCATGATCTGCATCTATTGATCCGTTCCATAAGAGGAGAGAATGCATTTGTGAAAATGATAACTGAAGGGAAAACAGAGGAGAGAGAGAGAGAGAGAGAGAGAGAGTAATAGTAGTAACTGCTAGGCGCGGAAATGGCGTTGGTTTATTAATCGTTGTCACGAGTGGGTAGGTTTGGATGTTAATTGCTGCTCAGTCCTCCAACTAAAGCTTCTTTGACTACCTCCCTATGCACTCCTCAAAGCCTTTTACATTTTAGAATTATTATTATTTTTTTTACAAAAAACTTTGATTTAGAATCTCTTTTTCATGGACACGTGATATTAATCTATAATAAATTAAGATTTAAAGGAAATATATCTCTTTTGATATAATGGATTCATGCTAAATGTGATGTTTGGACTCAAGTTTAAGCGGATAAGGGTTGATCTGTTTTTATAAAACTTATTGACTATATTGTTAACTATAGTTTTGAAGCCAAATCAAGCCAGCCAGGCTGGTTAGGTCGGTTGGAGCTACTGGTTTTGAACAATTTTTTTTCAAAAGCATATTTGTAATAATTTTTAAAAATGATAGGGAATGGTTCATATATATAATATATATAGATAATTGGTTTTTTACTTATTTCCCCCTATTAAACTTCTAAATTACATATATCCCCAACCCTAACTTAAGTTACATATTTTCCCCGATTAACTTAAAATTTTCCGATTGCCCCTCACAAATTATGAAAACCTACTGGACGCAATAGTGGGAAGCAAAACTGAATCGTCTCTCTAGACGCAATCTTCACCGCTGTGACGAACGCACCACCACGGCCGGTGGACGAACACTCTGACGAACTGAATCGATCCCTCCATCGTTCTTAGGGACGAACTCACCGGACACACACTCAGATGAGGAAAAAGTGCATAATTTTCTTGTGTTTTTGTTGTTTGATCATTTTGGAATATATGCGTCACACCCAAACCGACGGCGGATTATACGCCGGGGCGGACGCAGTTGTTCAATAGCACAAGGTTGACGATTAAAGTTTCAATATTTCATTAATAATAGATTCAAAGGTTCAATACAAAGGAAATAACAAGTATACAACATTTATTTAATAAGTAGTCTAGGTCCAAGGCGTCCTATGTGATCACAAATAAGTCTCACGATGTAGAACCTGAAACATGCGAAAGAATCTGTCAACTACAAAATAGTTGGTGAGATACAAAGGTTTTGACACAGTTTAACAAGTATTTGAAAATAATTATAATTCACTATGATATATGCATTCTATAATGTAAGTATGAGAATAACTATCTTAAACATTGTGCATATCAACCCTCCAACCAAGTTTAGGCATAACCTGCAGGTTACCCTTATAAGTCTCAAGTTTAAAAGTTTAATTCAGTAACAATCATCAAGGGCTCCCCCCGAAGGGTCAATCAATCAAGGTGGATTGGTCAAATGCAATAGATCTATCATTGTTACCATATGCTTAATCAAAGTTAATGAATATGCTAGTTTTAAGTTTAATCTAAACATACAAGTCTCAAGTTTAACATAAGAATAAACATCTAGTCATAGTTGTACAAGAATTGTATAAGTTTAAAGTTTTGAACATGTTTCACCCCAAAAGTATAGAAAGAAAAAAGGGGCTAAGTATACTCACATGGATTGATGAAGAGTATCCGATAAGAGTAAGTTTGCAAGACTTTGAGGGAGAATATCCTCACAATAAGCCTAAGAATATAAGTCTAAAGTTTCAAGTTTATTTCTATAAGTCCAAGACAAAGGATCTAGGATTTCAAGATTGACTAGGGTTCCAAATGGGAGACGGGAATGACTGTGTTTCATAAGGTTTTGAATCAAGTTTCAAATGAAGTTTTGAATGCATAATGCAAGACTTGAATACCAAAGTTTAGTAAGTTTATAGTTTAAAATAATTATCTAAAAGTCTTTATAATTATCAACTGCACAAGTTAAGTTATAATAATCTAAGATAGTTAAGTGTAAGACTAAATATTTATTAAGGTTTAACCATAATTATTCAAATAATAAATAATTATTAAAGATTTATGATATTTATTTAAAGAATATATAATTATAATTATTATTTTAAAGGATAAATAATAATTAAGGTTTTATAATAATTATTTCAAGAACATATGACTGTTAAGGATAGAGAATTATCCAAAATATTTATCTAATTAATATAAATTATTTAAGATTTATCAAAGCATTTAGGTATTAAGTATTTATTATCTTGTAGTTTAAATCAGATAACATATGTATTTTTAAGTTATAAGTTTTAAAGTTTACAAGTTTATAAAGTTTACAAGTTTATAAATATTCAAGTAAATAAAGTATAAATAATTCTCTTTCCAAATTAGTATAAATGGTTTAATTTTTCTATTTACAAGATATAAATTTTATTCCAAGTTTATAAGATTCATATAAGTTTCCTAAATTAGATAAAGATCTATAAGTTCAAGATTCAAAAGAATTTATCTAGTTTTAAATTTTATATAAACAAGTGGATTTCTTGTTTATATTAAATATAAAATGCATAAGTTTAAAATTTATTAAATTAAAATTTTAAACAAAATTAAGTTTATTGTATATATAAAAAAAGAATAAGTTTCAAATTTTATAAAACGATTTCTATTGAATGTCCAAGTTTTATAAATTTTAGAAGTATTCTTTTAAAAGTTTAAAACTATTTTCAATAAATTTATTATCATAAGTTTTAATTAAGATTAATTAAATAAAATGTTTTCAGAAAATAAAAGTGTAAATAAAATTCATATTCACGTTTATAAAGTATCGTAAAATTTATAAAAATTATTAAAAGTATTAGGAACTGATTAAAAGGTTAAAAAAAATAAAAAAATAAAAGGGACGAAAACTGGGCTAACCGGATTCGAACCCGGGTCGCCCGGTTCACAAACACACACATACGCTTAAACCATCCCGCCTATGGCCTCGTTGGTTTATATCACCGAAAAAGAAATTGATAAAGAGAATCCCGAATCAACCCAGATTTCCTTATGAACCCTAGATCAAGAATCCTTAAATACGACCCGATTAACCCTCTGTTTATGCAAATTGACAGAGGGTTATTGATAATTGGATGAAAACGAATAGAATGGCCATTGGAATTACCTGGTTTGGTGTCGAAATGAATGAGAACCGAGTTGAGTTTTAGAAACGGCCGACGCAAGCTTGACTCGATAATGCAGGTTCTAATCGGTCGAATTGAAGGTCTTGGGAGTTTGTGAGTGGTGTTATTGATGTGTGGCAACGAGTTTTTATAGCAATTTGGGCGTTTAATGCCTGTACCGTTGGGAGTTTTATGGTTGAGTCGATGGGTTAAATCCCGACTCCACGCGTAGTTGCAGGTGGAAATTGGAGGTTAATGCACCTCGGTTAAGGGTCGCATGCGCGAGATGAACCCGAGGTTCATCGAATCCGGACGGGATTCGCGTTTTTGAATAATCTCGGGTGGGAAACGGGGTTAGCTGGGATCGAACCTAGGACCGGTTTTTGAATTCTGGAAGTTTAAGCTTGTGGCAGAACAGGTCCCTGATGTTTCTGGAGTTTAACGTTTTTGGTTAAAGTATAGTTTTAGTTTTAAAACAAGTTTCAGCATTTGACAGTTTTGGTCCCTGGGACTTTTATAAAATCAAATATATATATGTTTAAAATTTTAATAAGTTTTCTCAAATGATTTTATAAATTTTATAAAATGCTTTATAAAATTTATTCTAAGTTAATATAACAAGTTTAAATGATTACAATTTGTAAGTTTTTGAGAATTTTATATACATATATATATATATATATATATATTTAAAAGTAATCCTCACATATATACATACGTATATGTTTTAAGTATACATTGTTTTTCCTAAATCATATATTAATTTAAAATTAATATTTATTGTTTTAGGAAAATACGGAATTGAGTTTTTAAAGTCTTAGGACACGTGCAAGGATTTTAGATAGGTCGGAAAGTCTCGGATATTATAATATGGAAGCTATTGGATTTATTAGCGTTCGATATGTTCGTGTTAACATTGACTTGGTTTGAGTTGAAATTCGGGATATATGTAATTGATATATTTAGAAAGGGATATATGTAAATATTACTTTAATTAGTTCATTAAGGGTAAAATAGTAATAAAAAAAGTTATTTTAAATGAATTAGATAAATATGTAATATATAGGTTTTAGGAAGCGAAAATATGTAATTAAATTTTAGACTTGAGTAAATATATAATAAAAGAACTTAGAAAGGGAACATACGTAAATGCCCCTACATAATTTTTCTTCCCATTATTGCGTCCAGGGAGATGATTCAGTTTTGCTTCCCACTATTGTGTCCAGTAGGTTTTCATTCTTTGTGAGGGGCAACTGGGTAATTTTAAGTTAATTAGGGAAATTTGTAATTAAAGTTAAGAGTTGAGGATATATATAATTTAGAAGTTTAATAGAGGGAAATATATAAAAAAAATCATTTTTTTAAAATGAAAAAAAATCACAAGTAGTTAGGTATTTATTCCAAAAGGGTAATATAAATAATAAATGATAAACGGGCCGATTTTAAGTATCAAACCGTAAACTGAACCGCATATATTTTAGCACGTTACATATGTAAATCATGTATGTCTGTGAATGTGTCAAGGGGGAGACAATTTGTCGATTTATTGAAACTATGATGTGGACGCTGTTTAAGCAATCGGGTCTACGGCATGGATATTTTTAAAATTTCAAATAAGTTTGGTAATATTAATTTATCATATATATATACATGAGTGTTTAATAAAGAACATTAGAAAAGTGTATGAGTAAAAAGAACAAATTTTAACTGTATTGGTCATTTAGGTGTTTTGTTTGTATTTAAAAGATTAAGGGTTCGAATCCTACGACGTGCATGTATAAACGATTTATAGAAGTAGATTACTACTTTCTTTAAAAAAGATCATTTCAGTAATGGTTCAAAATCACCAATGGCATCTAAGTAATTAATTATAACTAGAAAATATGACCCGCGCGATGCGGCGGGGCTGTATGGTGACATTAACGTGTTTAAGTACATAGTTAAATCTCACGCGACGCAGCGGGTTTGCGAACCTCGTTGTCACACCCCGGCCGGCGGCGGATTAAACGTCGGGGCTGACACGGTTGTTCAAAAGCTCATGATCATCTAATTAATGCGAAGATATTTATTATTCCATATTAAATAACCCGTTACAAAACAATGAAACGACAAAAGTTAACATGACATATATTTTCAGTTTAATTTCTAGGTCCAAGTCCTACGTGAGCAGCAAGGACCTTAAGCAGGAGCACCTGAAACATACGAGTAAAAGTCAACTACAAGTAGTTGGTGAGCAACATAGGTTTTGACACCAATACCAAAGTTTAGATAAAGTTTACGATTCAAAAGATTCTAATACAGATCTAAAGCATATCTAATAACACATAAGGCTCCAAGCGTACAGTTCAACCCTGGTAAATGAAATATAGCTGCCACAATCCCACGGATTGCCGTTTTGATAAAAGGGTTAGATAACACCCGAAGTTTTATAGTTCACATGGGGAGATACACCCATGACAATAGTTCACATCCAACATGGGGAGATACACCCATGATGATGGTTCACACCAACAACAACCCGCCAAGGTTATGTGGTAAGTTTAGTTTAGTTTCGGTTTCCCCTATAAATGATCATGTTAGGTACTGCCTTAGGCTTGCAACACAAGTTAATGAACGTACTGGCATGCATTCATGCAATGGTCACCAAATAGTTAAAGATATAAAGCATGTAGATCATAGCAAAGAATCAAGTTAAAGAATCGTGTAGATAAGATAGTTAATGCATGTTTCACCCCAAAACAATAGCAGTAAAAAGGGGCTATGAATACTCACCTGGATGAAGTCAAAGATGATTGAGTATTGGAGGAACTGGGTAGGTAATGTGAGAATTGTTCACAATAAACCTACAAGATAGATTGGGATTCTAGGATTGAGATAGACTGTACTAGATAGTAAGATCTGAGATTTGAAGATAAATTTGTTTAAGTTTTGAAATTAAAAGATTGTTTAAGGTTTGCTAAACTTTAATATATATAGTAGTTGGGGTATTTGAGATGCCATAATTTATACATTAGATTTAGGTATTTTTACAGGAGTTTAAAGATAATAACTAGATAATCCTATCCAAGAATTTATAAGATAATTAGGCTTTAATTTGGATAAAAGAGGTTTTTGTATAATTATCTATTTTAAACATAATTGTTTAAGTATTTAAATAAACATCCTTTGTTGAATTATTTATTTTTATGTTTAAGAGATTTTTAATAATGCTTGCCAATTAATTTATGAGATAAATTCGTCTAAATAAAATATTTATTTAGGAGTAATAACACAAAGTTTCAAGATTTCAAATACAAAAAGAGGTTAGTATAAAATTGAAGATTTATTAAATGTTTATATATAAAAGTAACAATAAATAAAAAGTTATTCTAAAAATTTCAGATTTTATTGTTTTCTGGTTTTATAATTTTTGTAAAATTTATTTAAGATTTTTCTGGAATTTTTAAAAGTAAAAAGGAATGCAAAAAAATAAAACAGGTAAAACGCCCTCCCCCGGGCTCGAACCTGTGACCTCGACCGAGTCACACACACACACACACTTTAACCGTTAGACCAGGGCATGATGCCTTGGTCTAAGCCGGTTCCCTTTTGACTTAACCCGCTTTTCCGAATCGTCTTCTTCCCCAAGGACCGGCCGAAACCCTAGCCACCCAAATCGTCCAATCCGGCTAATAGCCGGCTGTGATTTCATGGGGCTTTCATCCCCCGGGTCAGCACGATTCGTTTGATATATTTCTTACCTTAGTTCGTTACGTATGTCGTGAGATCGATTGAGCAAATGTCGCGACGGCTTTCTTCGACTGGTCTGGGTTTCCGGCAACGGCTAGCGACGGTTTGAGGTTGTAGAAGGTTCAAGGTGTTTGTCGTCGATGGTTTTTGGCCGTTATTTGCAATTTGGTCGTAAACGAAACGATTCGGGAGATGACTTTTAATGGGGGTTACGGTTACCAGTTGCCTGTCTTCACGACCATAATCGTTCGATTAATGGGGGAAAGTGAATCGCTTAGCTTCCACGAAAATGTTGCCGGTCTCCAGAACGCTTGGCATTATCTCGTTTACGAGATCAAAGAAAGTTAGCCAAAACCGGTCTCTCCAAGTTTCGAACTTGAGGTCGGTTTGGAGAAGAAACAAAGTTCCGGATTTACAGATCGGACCCTGAAGTTTTAAAGGTTTTCACTTCAAGCTTAAGTTAGTTTTTAAGTTAAGTTTAAAGTTTCAGAATTTGAAAATTAGGTCCTCAAACTTTCAAGTTTTATTATTTTATGCATTAAGTTGTGTTTTAAGTTTCAAGGTTTTATAAAATAAACTCTAACTTTTTATAAAGTTTAATTTAGACTTAAATTTTATAAATCTTTAAAAATTTATATAAGTTTTTTAATAAAGTAATAAATTCATTTATAAATTATAACTCAGATTAATTATTTAAGTTAATTACATTTTCATTATAAATTTCTTATTCATTAATAATTATACTCTAATATTTTTTTGTAATAAGTTGTATCATTATAATTATAAATGTATATATTCATTTATTAAGATAATCATAAATTTAAATCATGAAATTAAATATGAGTGTATAAAAGAATTCAAGAAATTTATTGAACGGTATAAATGTATTCTCTACATTAGATAGGTTACGATGCCGGACAAGCTAAGATAAAGCCGGAAATTTCTCGGGGATTACAGTCTCCCCTACTTTAGGAGATTTCGTCCCGAAATTTCGCTACGAGGAGGATTCTGGGAATAGATGAGGGTACTTGGCCTTCATTTGATCCTCACGTTCCCAAGTAAACTCAGGACCACGTTTGGATTCCCATCGAACCTTCACGATTGGAATTCGGCTCCGCTTGAGCTGTTTAACCTCCCGATCCATGATTTCCACAGGCTTCTCTACGAAGTGCATTGATTCGTCAACGTGCACCTCGTCGAGCGGTATCTGGAGATTCTCGTCAGCCAAGCATTTCTTCAAGTTAGAGATATGGAAGGTAGGATGAATGTTACTAAGCTCTTCTGATAGATCCAACTTGTAGGCTACTTTTCCAATCCGTTCCAGGATTTTAAAAGGACCTACAAATCTTGGTGCAAGCTTCCCTTTCTTTCCAAAACGGACTACTCCTTTCCAAGGGGATACCTTGAGAAGGACTAGGTCACCGATTTGAAACTCTAAGGGTTTTCGACGTTTATCAGCGTAGCTCTTTTGTCGACTCCTTGCAGCCAGAAGGTTGTCTCGGATTTGAAAGATTTTGTCAGAAGTTTCTTGGATGAGTTCGGGGCCAGTAATCTGTGATTCCCCAATCTCCGTCCAACATATAGGAGAGCGGCACTTGCGGCCATAAAGCGCTTCAAAAGGAGCCATGTCAATGATCGTGTGATAGCTGTTATTATACGAGAACTCGACTAAGGGTAGGTGCAAGTCCCAATTACCCTTGAAGTCAATGACACAAGCTCTCAACATGTCTTCGAGAGTTTGAATCGTTCGTTCGGACTGACCATCAGTTTACGGATGGTAAGCCGTACTAAGATTCAACTGAGTTCCCAAAGCTGATTGCAAAGACTGCCAAAAACGGGAAGTAAATCGCCCATCACGATCAGAAATGATGTTGAGAGGTACACCGTGTCGACTAACGATCTCATCAATGTAGATTCGAGCCAATTTCTCGACTCGGTAGTCTTCACGGATAGGCAGAAAATGGGCAGATTTTGTTAAACGGTCGATAGTCACCCATATGCTATCATGACCACGAGACGTGTGCGGGAGTTTGGTTATGAAGTCCATGGCAATACACTCCCACTTCCACACAGGTATCTCGGGTTGTTCAAGCAAGCCAGATGGACGCTGGTGCTCGGACTTAACCTTCGAACAAGTAAGGCATTTGGATACGTACAGAGCGATATCCTTTTTCATACCAGGCCACCAGTATTGGGTACGAAGGTCCTTGTACATTTTGTCTGCACCCGGATGGATAGAATAACGAGTTTTGTGGGCCTCGTTCATGACAAAAGTGCGGAGATTATCATAGTCAGGAATCCAAATGCGGTTTAGAAAGTAAAGCAACCCATTGGGTTTAGTTTTAAGCTGGAGTTCTGCACCGCAAGACATTTCGTTGTACCTATTCCCTTCCGTGACCGAAAGATGTTGTGCTTCCAGGATACGGGTTTGAATATCATTTTGGATTCGAATACTATGGATCTTGATAGGTTCTTTATGACTGAGAGCATCGGCCACGACATTCGCCTTACCAGGATGGTAACGGATGTTGCAGTCGTAGTCGTTTAATAGTTCAACCCAACGCCTTTGCCTCATGTTGAGTTCTTTCTGATTGAAGATATGCTGGAGACTCTTATGGTCGGTGAAAATTTCACACTTAGTGCCATATAAGTAGTGTCTCCAAATTTTGAGAGCGAATACGACCGCACCCAGCTCAAGATCGTGCGTCGTATAATTCTTCTCATGGATTTTGAGTTGTCGAGACACGTAAGCAATCACTTTGCCCCGTTGCATAAGAACACAACCAAGACCTAAGTGAGAGGCGTCGCAGTAGACGACAAAGTCTTCAGTTCCGTCAGGAAGATTTAAGATAGGGGCTTCGCACAATTTTTGTTTTAGGGTCTGGAAGGCTTCCTCTTGCTTTGGTCCCCACTCGTAGGGCTTGCCTTTGTGTGTTAAGGCAGTGAGTGGCACCGCAATTTTGGAAAAGTTGGCTATGAAACGACGATAATAGCCAGCTAAGCCAAGAAAAGAGCGGACTTCGGTAGGGGTCTTTGGAGTTTGCCAGTTCTTCACTGCTTCAATCTTAGCAGGATCGACGTGAATACCCTTCTCGCTGACTATGTGTCCCAAGAATTGGACCTCTTTAAGCCAAAATTCACACTTGGAGAACTTAGCGTATAGTTGCTCCTTCTTCAAGAGATCCAAAACCAAACGCAGGTGTTTCTCGTGCTCTGCTTTTGATTTGGAATAGATTAAGATATCGTCAATGAAGACGATCACGAACTTGTCCAAATACGGCTTACACACGCGGTTCATAAGATCCATGAATACCGCGGGTGCGTTGGTTAGACCAAAGGGCATAACCATGAATTCATAATGGCCGTATCTTGTACGAAAAGCTGTCTTTGGGATATCAGATTCGAGGACTCGTAACTGGTGGTAACCAGAACGAAGATCAATCTTCGAGAAATAAGTCGAGCCTTGAAGCTGATCAAACAAATCATCAATCCTTGGGAGCGGATAACGGTTCTTCACAGTAAGCTTGTTGAGCTCCCGGTAGTCGATGCACATCCGGAACGAACCATCCTTCTTTTTGACAAATAATACAGGTGCTCCCCAAGGAGAAACACTAGGGCGGATAAACCCTTTGTCAGAAAGTTCCCGGAGTTAGCTTGCGAGTTCTTGCATTTCTGACGGCGCAAGACGATAAGGAGACTTTGCTACAGGATTTGCTCCAGGCACTAAATCAATGCGAAATTCGACTTGACGTACCGGAGGAAGACCAGGTAAGTCCTCGGGAAATACTTTCTGAAAGTCTTTGATCACGAGGATATCTTGAGGACTCTTGTCTTTGCTCTTCTTATCCACAATATGGGCCAAGAACGCCACACATTTCTTTCGGAGGTACTTCTGTGCGGTGGTGCAAGACATAAGTTTTAGCCCGTTCGACGGCTTCTCTCCGTAGACTTCCAGAATGTCACCTGAGCCGAGGGGAATACGAATATACTTGTCAAAGCAGATAACTTCAGCATGGTGCTCAGTCAGCCAATCCATGCCTACTATGATGTCAAAACCTCCAAGCGCCATAGGAATAAGATTGATAGAGAAGTCATGCTCGTTCAAATTTAGAGTACAGTTTCTAATGATAGAATCACACGAGACAGAATAACCGTCCGCTACTAAGATGTCAAATGGTTTGTCTAGTTTAGCTCGATTCATGGTAAGTTGTGGTTCAAATTCAAAAGATACAAAACTTCTATATGAACCAGTATCAAATAGGATAGAGGTATATTGCTGGTTAATTAGGTACGTACCGTTCACCACCTCGTTGTTGGCTTGAGCCTCATTAGCATTAATGTTGAAGGCACGTCCACGAGCTGCGGGGTTTGCATTCCCTTGGTTCACGTTTCCCCGGTTCATGTTTCCTTGATTCATGTTCCCTTGGATCATATTACCCTAGTTCATGTTGGCCTGGTTTACAATGACCAACCTAGGGCATCGGTTTCTGAAATGGTTCGGGTCACCGCACTCATAACAGGCACGACCCTAGTTGATAGCAGCAGGAACCGGGACAGCAGGAACGGGAACGGCTGACTGATAGACTTGTGGTGCTGGAGGGATACGGCAGGTAGCTGCCCAGTGCCCATAATGTCCGCATAGGGTGCACACACGGCATGGAGATTGGGCAGGGTGGTGTAGTCTGCAAGTGTTGCACAGCGGTGAGTTTCCCACATATTGTTTCTTGTTGGGGTTGGAGGTAGTTGGGGCTACTTGGGCCAAAGGAACAGCTGGAGTAACAATGGCAAAGTTCTTGCCCTTCCTCTTTTTGTTGTTGAAAGAAGACCCAGGTCGGGTCTCCTTGGAAGATTCAGTAGTGACCTTCTCAGGCACTTTCTTGGCACCCTTTTTGAATAGGGTTCCAGCCTTGATATGGTTATCAGATAAGGTGGCAGCAAGGCGAATGGCCTCCTCAAGGGTTGCCGGTTTGCTACCCAGGACAGTGTCCTGAATCTGCATCGGCAGGCCATTGATGTACTTCTCGATTGCTCGAGAGAGAGGAGTGACCATGTGGGGCACCAGTAGGCTGAGCTCGTGAAAACGAGTGGTATAGGCAAGACTTTCACCACTGTCTTGCTTTAAGTCCCAAAACTCAGCTTCTAGTTTCTGAACTTCATTCCGGGGGCAAAACTCTTCTGTCATAAGAGCCTTGACCTCAGCCCAAGATAGGGCTAGTGCAGTTTCCATTCCCCGGTTTCTTTTCTCCCCATTCCACCAGGTAAGTGCCCTCTTTTGGAAGACACTGGTAGCATAGCGAACCTTTAGGTTCTCAGGGCAGTCCGCATTGATGAATGTTCCTTCAATGCTCTCGAACCATTGGAGAAGTCCAGTGGCTCCTTCATTCCCGAAGAACTTTGTGGGGTTGCAGGAGTTAAAATGCTTGAATGTGCACACCGGATTTCTGGGTGCAGCATTCTGGTTCAGCTGGTTCACCATGGTGGGCAGGATAGTAGCCATTTGCTGGATAATCCTGTCGGTAAGGTTGTTTCTGCGGTCACGACGGGGAGGCATTCTACAAAGGGATGAGTAGAGAGTTCATAAGATACGAATTGTGTTCAAGAGTTTGTAAATAAGCTGCAAGTTAATAGTTAAACATGGATGGTACCCTAGTGGGCACATTGACTTAGCAAGGCTCTGTAGGCTCATCTTAATGTTTAAGGAGTCATGCTTTAGCCTATAAGTGGACACTCATCCCAAGAATTCCCAGGAAAGCATAACTGGTCCATCGGTTGATTTGAATTTATACGAAATGCTTTCCTAGACAGAATTCTCAGAATACAGGCACCCACCCTTCCGGATTGCACAAGTCCCCATTCATTAGTTAGAACCCACATACCTTTGAGAGTTTCTGTTTGGATTAGACTTCTCAGTCCAAGAGTATAGTTCACTTGTAGTTCACGTAGTTACATCAAGTAGCTAGAAGTAGATAGTTGTAGATAAGCATGGCATAGAGGAGTTCCTAATGATATACACGAGTTAAACTCATGTTTGGGACTCCTAGGTTATAGTCTAGGTCATGTGTCTAATAACCTAATTCCCTATAACCATGGCTCTGATACCAATCCGTCACACCCCGGCCGGCGGCGGATTAAACGCCGGGGCTGACACGGTTGTTCAAAAGCTCATGATCATCTAATTAATGCGAAGATATTTATTATTCCATATTAAATAACCCGTTACAAAACAATGAAACGACAAAAGTTAACATGACATATATTTTCAGTTTAATTTCTAGGTCCAAGTCCTACGTGAGCAGCAAGGACCTTAAGCAGGAGCACCTGAAACATGCGAGTAAAAGTCAACTACAAGTAGTTGGTGAGCAACATAGGTTTTGACACCAATACCAAAGTTTAGATAAAGTTTACGATTCAAAAGATTCTAATACAGATCTAAAGCATATCTAATAACACATAAGGCTCCAAGCGTACAGTTCAACCCTGGTAAATGAAATATAGCTGCCACAATCCCACGGATTGCCGTTTTGATAAAAAGGTTAGATAACACCCGAAGTTTTATAGTTCACATGGGGAGATACACCCATGACAATAGTTCACATCCAACATGGGGAGATACACCCATGATGATGGTTCACACCAACAACAACCCGCCAAGGTTATGTGGTAAGTTTAGTTTAGTTTCGGTTTCCCATATAAATGATCATGTTAGGTACTGCCTTAGGCTTGCAACACAAGTTAATGAACGTACTGGCATGCATTCATGCAATGGTCACCAAATAGTTAAAGATATAAAGCATGTAGATCATAGCAAAGAATCAAGTTAAAGAATCGTGTAGATAAGATAGTTAATGCATGTTTCACCCCAAAACAATAGCAGTAAAAAGGGGCTATGAATACTCACCTGGATGAAGTCAAAGATGATTGAGTATTGGAGGAACTGGGTAGGTAATGTGAGAATTGTTCACAATAAACCTACAAGATAGATTGGGATTCTAGGATTGAGATAGACTGTACTAGATAGTAAGATCTGGGATTTGAAGATAAATTTGTTTAAGTTTTGAAATTAAAAGATTGTTTAAGGTTTGCTAAACTTTAATATATATAGTAGTTGGGGTATTTGAGATGCCATAATTTATACATTAGATTTAGGTATTTTTACAGGAGTTTAAAGATAATAACTAGATAATCCTATCCAAGAATTTATAAGATAATTAGGCTTTAATTTGGATAAAAGAGGTTTTTGTATAATTATCTATTTTAAACACAATTGTTTAAGTATTTAAATAAACATCCTTTGTTGAATTATTTATTTTTATGTTTAAGAGATTTTTAATAATGCTTGCCAATTAATTTATGAGATAAATTCGTCTAAATAAAATATTTATTTAGGAGTAATAACACAAAGTTTCAAGATTTCAAATACAAAAAGAGGTTAGTATAAAATTGAAGATTTATTAAATGTTTATATATAAAAGTAACAATAAATTAAAAGTTATTCTAAAAATTTCAGATTTTATTGTTTTCTGGTTTTATAATTTTTGTAAAATTTATTTAAGATTTTTCTGGAATTTTTAAAAGTAAAAAGGAATGCAAAAAAATAAAACAGGTAAAACGCCCTCCCCCGGGCTCGAACCTGTGACCTCGACCGAGTCACACACACACACACACTTTAACCGTTAGACCAGGGCATGATGCCTTGGTCTAAGCCGGTTCCCTTTTGACTTAACCCGCTTTTTCGAATCGTCTTCTTCCCCAAGGACCGGCCGAAACCCTAGCCACCCAAATCGTCCAATCCGACTAATAGCCGGCTGTGATTTCATGGGGCTTTCATCCCCTGGGTCAGCACGATTCGTTTGATATATTTCTTACCTTAGTTCGTTACGTATGTCGTGAGATCGATTGAGCAAATGTCGCGACGGCTTTCTTCGACTGGTCTGGGTTTCCGGCAACGGCTAGCGACGGTTTGAGGTTGTAGAAGGTTCAAGGTGTTTGTCGTCGATGGTTTTTGGCCGTTATTTATAGGCAATTTGGTCGTAAACGAAACGATTCGGGAGATGACTTTTAATGGGGGTTACGGTTACCAGTTGCCTGTCTTCACGACCATAATCGTTCGATTAATGGGGGAAAGTGAATCGCTTAGCTTCCACGAAAACGTTGCCGGTCTCCAGAACGCTTGGCATTATCTCGTTTACGAGATCAAAGAAAGTCAGCCAAAACCGGTCTCTCCAAGTTTCGAACTTGAGGTCGGTTTGGAGAAGAAACAAAGTTCCGGATTTACAGATTGGACCCTGAAGTTTTAAAGGTTTTCACTTCAAGCTTAAGTTAGTTTTTAAGTTAAGTTTAAAGTTTCAGAATTTGCAAATTAGGTCCTCAAACTTTCAAGTTTTATTATTTTATGCATTAAGTTGTGTTTTAAGTTTCAAGGTTTTATAAAATAAACTCTAACTTTTTATAAAGTTTAATTTAGACTTAAATTTTATAAATCTTTAAAAATTTATATAAGTTTTTTAATAAAGTAATAAATTCATTTATAAATTATAACTCAGATTAATTATTTAAGTTAATTACATTTTCATTATAAATTTCTTATTCATTAATAATTATACTCTAATATTTTTTTGTAATAAGTTGTATCATTATAATTATAAATGTATATATTCATTTATTAAGATAATCATAAATTTAAATCATGAAATTAAATATGAGTGTATAAAAGAATTCAAGAAATTTATTGAACGGTATAAATGTATTCTCTACATTAGATAAGTTACGATGCCGGACAAGCTAAGATAAAGCCGGAAATTTCTCGGGGATTACACTCGTTAAGCACGCCGCGGCTATGACAATAACGTGACTAAGTACATAAAAGAAACGTATGAAGTTGTCACGCCTCAGTTCTAGAGACCGAAAAATAGATAAATTACAGCGCGCATAGAAGTTAACATTGAAATGACAAATTTGTTAAAGAAGATGGTAACAAACTTAAAAACAAAATAAAAATAAAAAAAACTAACGTTTACAAATGAATATAAAAAAAGTAAAAAAAAAACGAAATTTAAGGTGTAAAGTTGAAAGTTTAGAAATTTGAAGGGTATAGTTGGGAATTTTATCAAGTGGTAAACTTGAAACGTTAGAAATTTAAGGGATATATTTAAAAATTTAAAAACTTGAGGGTCACTATATGAAAATAGAGAAAATTAAAGGGTCATTATTAAACCTCATTCGATGGTTTGGGAGGGACCACCGTGATTGATTTTTAAGGGTTTAGATAATTTGAAAAAGATTAATTAATTACTTAAAAATATGATTTAGATTTTTTTTGAACGTCAAACGTTACTTCTACTCTACTTTTACATCAAAAATCATAAATTACACCATTGCCCAGGTTTGAACCTGAGACCTCCATTCTAAGAGGCCTATGCCTCTATTAAGTGGGCTAACCCCACATTGGCCAAAAAGCAGATATGATTTAGGTTTAACATACTTTTCTAATTTTGTTTTCCACCCTTTTCTCGAATTGCTATTTACTATTCTCTCAAAAACGAAAGAACGTCATTTTATGTAATTGGAGGCTAGGGTTTAAACATTTGTGCTTCGAATTTAGCATGATTGGTTGCAGTGATTCGTTCTCCATGCATGTTTTTAACAATCTTCAATTAGTCATCTTGTTTGGGTCTGTTTGGTATGAGGTAATGAAATGGGCGAAAGAATGGAATGAACGAGGTAATGGAATGGACAAAGGAATGAAATAGATCATTCCATTCCATTGTCTTGTTTGGTTACCACGAGGGAATGTAATAAATCATTACCTTATGTTGTTTCGTAGGCTAGAAAAGACGAAGGAATAAAAGCTGTGGTTAGTGGCGGTGGCGGTGGTGGTGGTGGGTGGCGGTATTGGGTGGTGGTGGGTGACGGTGGGTGATGGCGGCGGTGGTGGGTGGTTGTGGTGGGTGGTTGTGGTGGGGTGGCGGTGGAGGAGGCGACATCGGCGGGTGGTGGAGGAGGCGACAGTGGTTGTGGTGGCGGGAGGTGTGTGGTGGTGACAATGGCGGTGGTGGGAGGTGGCAGTGGGTGGTGGCGGCGGCGGTGGGTGGCGGTGGTGGTGGTGGTGGTGGTTGGTGGTGGTGATAGGAGGGCGTGGTGGTGATGAAGGGTGAAAATAAGGGAAAATGTGCTCAAGAGAAGGAAACAACTTCAGGATCAACCAAAGAAGATGAAGGAAAAGCATCGGGATCTGATTCTTCAAACAAATCACTAAGAGAAGGAAACAAAGAACAAAGATCAGAAGAGTGTAAAGAAGGGAAAATGTGCTCAAGAAAAGTCACATCCCGAGAAACAAGAACTTGCAGAGTGTCAAGATTATAAACCTTGTAACCTTTCTTTCCAAAATAATATCTTCCAAAAGAGGGGTTTCCATCATTAAGTTTCATCAAATGGGATCATGAAACTTGGAGGCATCATGATAAAGCAAAATTCACACAAATCAATATCTAGCTGACCCATTTGCTAAATCTATACCTCAACCTGTATATGAGGAGCTTGATAGGTGTTAGACATGCTTGACTTGAGTTTGATTTGTTAGTATTGGGTGCTTTTGAACAATATATAGAAACATTAGTGTTTTATATTAACTTAACGATTAAGTGCATTATAAATAGATGTTTCTATGATTCGATAATTTGTACGTTTTAGAAATCCTTGAATATTATATTATATTCTAAATGTTCGTAGTCGATTAGATTCATGGGAATCAATCTGAACGAAAGACTATTGTGTATTGGATGATTGGTTCATAGGAATGAAAGTCCAAACGGTTGGACGTCATGTTCACAAATAATCATTAGAGAATGATTGTTGAATGTAACTCGCCTCTAAACTATCTTCATGAATCAAGGGTCTTGGAGTTTTGAATATGGTAAGCTCTATTGAAACTTCGACCCGAGACACGCACTAGAACTAACTCTGACTAAAGTTTATTCCTTGATCTTAACTAACGCTATACTTTAACAAGTAGTAATAAAGATATGATTAGGAGTAATCTGAAGTTAAGTGGGAGTTGTACGTGGCCAAAGGAATTCTGTTATCCTTTGATTAGGATCTCGACATTCTGGGCCCTCGTTGACTCAAACTGGTATAAATCGCGTGGCGACGCACAAACAAAAGAGTAGTTTGTTTAGACCATTTTGGAATAAGAGAACGAGAACAAGAATAGTTGAACCACATATGAGAAGTGACTTGTATCCATGTCTCATGTTCAACTGATGACCTGAACAGAAATAACACATAGATATGTTTATCATGGCTATTGTACTTAGTTAAGTAAAAGTTACTTGAACATAAGAAATTAGTTGACGATTGTAAAAAAGTCATACCTTGTTAGGGGCAGTGAGATGTAGCTAGGCGTCCACCACTGTCTACGTTGACCCGATTAATCGATGAATCATCCAAGTGGAGATAGTTAGATATTAGATGTCCGATCATCATTAATATCAATGTTGCTATCGAGGTACGATCCGAAGAGTTACACTTTAGGCAAATAACAAGTTATAACGTTTAAATTGTTAAACGTTATTACACGAAGCAATAATTTTAGAATTCAATGGATTAAATACTTAGAGAAATATTTATTAGATATGTCGCATTTAAGTATTTAGAATAATTAAATATAACGATAGACGGAATGAGATTATATATATATATAGTTGGGATTTTATGTGTAACTGTTAAATATAAAATGATCGTCTTGCGCAAGTTTTGTTTATAATTAGTGTAATTATAAACTATGGGGACAGAAACTGATTAAACGTTAATCAGTTGATAATTAAATATTAATTATTAAAGGGGTTGACTTGTAAAATATTTTACTATAAATATATCATTAAGATGAAACCCTAAAACCAGTTCTAGCAACCACAAGGTTTGCGCAAGAAGGAGGAGCCGAAACCCCCCACCCTTTGCGTCGTCTGTGACCAGCCGACCAACCTGTCGTCGACGTGTTCGGCCTCCGGCAACCACCACTAGCCGCCGCTGCCCTTTTGTTGCGCAGCCCCTTGAGCCGGCCCTACCCGCTGGCATAACCCCCTCCGCGAGCCGAATCGGAAGAACCCGTGAATCGGGTTTTGCCATCAAGTGTTTCGTGTGATGAGTTCGTTGTAGTCATCTAGCGTGACGTTTCTTTGTACCCGAGTGTTACAAACCGATTGTTTCATCAAAAGTATAAACCCTAAACACACTATGGTTGTGTTTTATTTATTTAATATTATTTTCTAAACGCTGTGTAATCGGATCACTGTCGGATAAAGATCAGATCTTTTTTTCGTGTGCTTTTGTAAACGCTTCCACTATTGTAAATCTGATTTTTTAAAGTTTGATTTTAAATGTTAAAAGCAATGCATGATATCCCAACAGTGGTATTAGAGCCAACTTTACGCGTGTTTAGACATAATTATTTATTTTCGATCTCCGTTTTATTTGTTAACACTTTTGGTTGATAAAAGATCGAACCTTTATCGTTTTGGTTGTGATTATGTATGGTACATCGAGCCCTAGTGACCAGTGGTTTTTGTTTGTCATGGTTGTTTTTTATTTTCTTTGTATTTGTATTTTTATTTTTGGTTTATTTGGAACCCGGATGTAATAGTTAGGTTTCTTTTATTTATTTATTTTTAATGTTGTATAAAATTTGTAAACCTAACAAGACGAAGATTTGAAGATAAGGATTGACAAAGACGGGAACTTGGAGATAGAGATCTTGGACTAAATGAGAGGCGACAAGTTTATATTCATTTGTTGTCCCTTAGACCGGTTCGGTTACTCGTTTGATGGCTCGAACGAAACCGAACAAACTTACTAGTGGCTCGATGGTTGTTTTGTGGTTGCTGAAATTATTTAGGATAATAATTTAAAACTGCAATTATTTTTATAAAACATTTAACACAATCTTATAAAACAAAGAGAATATTAAAAGGTTTAAAATTTCTCGGAAAGGTAATTAAATAAAAGTAGTTTATTATTTAGAAGTAAAACGATTTTTAAACTTAATTGTTTTATTTAATAACATATTTAAATTAATTAAAGGTTAATTAGTTTAAAATTAAGTTCGCGACTAACTACCAATTTAGTTTAAAATAAGGTATTTAAAATTGGACCGTGTCGAGTGTTGAAAGCGTTTACACACATGGAAACTTGAGTGCTTACATTATACACGGAATTAGATTGTTTACATTGTTTTAATTGATTAAGTACATCATACACAAGGCATGATTATTCACCTTATCTATGAAAGCTACTCGGGGTTTGGTGTATTCTTGTTCAAACACGAGGAAGCTATGAAACCCTAAATTATGCCACGTTATTACTCCTTAGTACCTGACTGACTCTACTATGTATGAACATAGTTATTTGTTAGCAACATATACGTGAAAACAATAGTTACAAATCAAGTGATTTTGTGTTACCCCCTTGACCCACACACACAATGGGATGAACTATACGGACTATGCGACGATTTAGATAATTAAGGGTGCACACGTAATTATAAAAAGCAGCACATGTAAAACGTAGCAAATTCTGTCGTGTGTTATGACATAAAACCTATCATGATATAATAATGAAACTAATGTGATATGACAAGGGCATGGTGGATACACCGCTGTTACTTCCTATATAAGTGTTCCTGTCATATTATCAGAAGTAGCGTTATTCGTGTCACGTAAAATTTTATGTTGTTTGACGGGGTCAATGTTTGTGAAATCTCTTGCCTAATAACGTAACTTGAACATATTAGATTGCATCTTAAACAAGTTTTGATCATCAATTCTCATCATTCTCGTTTTGAGTAATGCTTTTCATCTCTAGAGTCCCTATCCCGTTTCAACAATTTTCTCCTTAATCCTCTTCAAACTAAATCCACTACTACCATAAATGCCTGATATAACGACCTGATCTGACCTTGAGTATCAGACCTAAACCATGTCATCAGTTACACTCCCCATATCTAACAATAAGTTGAGAATCCAAACCCTCATCTTTTCTGATTCAGTATCCTTCATTAGTTAAATTTTGGGACGAAATTCTCTTAACATGGGGAGACTGTAACATCCATGATTTACCGGCTCTATTTTATTTTATTAATTTCAATAGTAACTCTATACTTAAATCCTGTGTTTATTCAATCACTTTTTTTTATCACATAAATCATTAAATAAATTAATATTCATTTTCAAATTTTAAAACATTAAAGTTATATAACACATGTGTATTTATATATATATATATACAAATAATTATTTATTTATAAATACATGTATACAAATTATATTCATGCATTGAAATTTATTAATTAAACCTCACATGAATATTTGTTTGACAAGTATATAATTGACATTTTAAATTTATAATATAGTTAGTATTTTGTTTATAAACTTTATCAAAGAAAGATCCAAGTTTTATAAAGTTTGAAAAAGAAATCAATTTTTTTATATATAATCAAAATAAATAAACCCCTTTAATTTGCATTTGAACCCCCTCTATTATGCTTGAACCCTTTTATGAACCCCCTCCTCCTTGTTTTGAACCCTGGAACCAAAACCAAGTCAATTTTAACTTCAAAAAGTCAAATACACACTTAAACTTCATCAATCCCTGAAAATCCGGGATTCAAATTTTCCTCAATAGA
The DNA here is from genome assembly GCA_023525975.1 of Smallanthus sonchifolius. Taxonomy (NCBI): domain Eukaryota; kingdom Viridiplantae; phylum Streptophyta; class Magnoliopsida; order Asterales; family Asteraceae; genus Smallanthus; species Smallanthus sonchifolius. The sequence continues at coordinate 37,393,417 of CM042045.1, forward strand.
ATTCTAAACCGTTAACGATCATATGGAAACTAGAAATCATTCAAATCAACTGAGAAATCAATTTTTTTGACCCACTCAAGGGGTTTCGGTTATGAGTATTCAAACCCACAAATCAAGCCTCGATTTTCCACTAATCCCGTGCGAATTACAGCTGTTAAAGCGTTTTCCTGTCGTCCAAAGTAATCCCTATCATCTTACAATCCATTTCACCACTCGAATTTCCCTCACCTCCTCCTAGACGCGATCGATACCGGGGGTACGGGACCACTCTTTTGGCGACGGTTCAAGGTCAAAATCAGGTAACCATTCACCCATGTTTCCTTCATTCTTGATACGACCTGGTTTAGCGATAGTTCGGATAGCCTGATACCCGATTGGGGTTTAGGGTTTGAAGGGGGGAGTCTTGTTGCATCTGGTATGTTTAATGAAGAAGACAACAGGTCCTTGTTGTTTTGTAAACTCTTTATGTTTTGATATTTGTAAACACATATACATCAGGTCGCGGGTTCAAAACCCGGCCTGCTCGTTTTTTTGGTTTAATTGTTATTTCCTTTTAGTTATCCTCAAACACACACCCATATCCATATAGTTATATAAAAATTATCATTGTAAACCAATTCCTCTCTAAATGTTCAAGAGTTTAAAATTAATGTATATATTTTTATAACTACGCTTAACTATTATCACAAATGGATAACGAATAGTATTCGAACACTATTATTATTACGCATGTATTAATTTGTTACTAATACATATTTCAAAAAACTTGACAAACATTGTATTTGAACATAAACCCTACTATTTTATTCATATAACTTTTAAAAACTATAAAACATCGAAGTTATAACGTCATGATATTGATTTAAACCGAAAGGTTATACATATATATATACTGGTAGGAATCCCGCGCGATGCGTCAGCGACAACATTTAGACCTAGAAAGACGGGTGGGTCGGGGTGGGTCGCTTTAGAAAAAAGATTATTTTTTTGTCAGGATGGGGTTTGACGAAATATGGTAGAGGTCGAAACGGGTGAACTTACAAAAAATTATCAAATGACTAAAATTACTCGCATATATGTACCTCAATATCAAGGACAAATGATCACACCTTATCAAATTTGAAATAACTTGCGTATATGCGTTAATTTGACAAGCTTTTTCTAGATTGTGTTTCTGATTTGATGCTATTATATGTATTCTGATTTGATGCTATACAACACTGATTTAAACATGATTAATATACTAATTATGAAAATAAAACATTAAGTTGAAGCTTTAAAGTCAGTCAAAAATAAATTAAAAACATTGCTCACACAGCATCCAAACAGTAACATTAAATTAACAAATGTCGGGTTTCGACTTTCTTCTTCTGCCATAGCCTATCAAGTGCATTGTCAGCATCTCCCTGCAAATGTCAAATTTTTTAACTGGTCAACATGAGTTGGGTTGAGCGGGTCAACAAGTCAAATTGATAATAAAAAATCATATAATTTTTTGTTTATTCTGTTTTAACCGAATAATGAACACCCCCAGGTCAACTATAGGTTTTATACAACTTTATTTCCTCTGCAACACAAATTGAGCACACAAACAACCGAATCAGTTGTACGTTTTAAGATCAAAACCATATGGGAACAATTTTAATTGCAAAGGACGCTTACCACTTTGAATCTCAGTACAACAAATTGCAAAGGGTCACGTAAGAATCCGGTAGCCGGTTAGAGAGATAATATAGTGAAACTGTGCAGAAAAAACTTCCTTGACTGATGATATGTGAAACTGTGCGAAGAACATAGTAACCATGGACATATGCTTTTGACTCACTGGTTGAATGCAAGGGCTGAAAGATAATAAAAGGAATGCAAAACAACATTTGTTAGTACCAAAAGGTTAAAAAATTAATTTATGATGACCCGATTGTGAGTACCGTTTTATAGAAAAGGAAACTAATTATAGGAAAAAAAAAATAGCTTCTATTGTTCATATATCTAAGCATCATTTTGTGAAATAAACCACCAAATTGAACAAAAACCCAAGTCATCACATTTTTCTTTGAAAACCAAAAGCACCAGTGGCAAAAAAGAACACCAATTGCATAATTAACTTCTTGTAGAATGAGACCTGCTCCCAAGGCTGCTTCAATTAAAATGGATTAGGAGACATGCTTCTTTGGTGATCAATCTCAGAACACTTGGAAGCCCTTGGAGTTTGATCGTTTTCAGTTCGGGTCGTTTGTGGGGGATTGTTTTAGAAAATTGCAACGAGTATAAAAAAAGTGTCGCGCCTGCCAACTTCATATCTTACCTGTTACCTAACCCGCCCGTTTGGGATTTGGATGTGGATGATAGAGAGCATCCAGGCTTAGAAAATAATCAATGTGGTGAGTGGAAAATAATCAAATAGATCAGTCAATGTCTTCCACATGTTAGCACACTACTGTATCTGCAAAAAGTCAATGGTTGACTTACTGACTTGGTGAATAAACTTGCACATGAAGGGTGTATTAGACATTTGACAGATAGTCAAACAGTTCATTGAGCTAGGAATGAGTCAAATATTAAATAATGTTGGAACTCATACTCAGTTTCTTAAGCATTCATCATAAAATCCATAAAGTTGAGTGATATGCAGATACAACATTGCAGCTATTGTTATATACAATAAATAATTCCTAAGAAATAGTTACTGTAGGAGTCCTAAAATGTTATAATTTGAGTTAGAAACTTACCAAGAAAATAATAGGTTAATTACAGCAAAAAAAAGGTGTACATGTCGACTTTCATGGTTTCCTCTTAGAATAGTAATCCTTCTTGGTAGTCAAACAAACCTTTCTACATCAGTGTTGACTTTTGATAAGGGCTATATTTGACTTCTCCCCTATGAAAGTAAAGAAACAAATCAAACAAGTTTCCAATGCTTGTTAGCTAAGAAGGGAAATTTTGTTATTCGGCCCAAATTGACAAAAACCAGATCAGTTTGTGTTTTTGGCCAAACGCATTTAGACCCGTTGCCCAACCCGACCCATTCTGGCCATGTTGTTATCTCAAGCTGAAGTTGTAATAACAGAGAACATATATACCTTTCAAGTCATCAGGAGCTAGCAATGAGATTCCTACAAATACTGAAATCATTCCCAGAATAAACATCAATGTCCTCAAGGCATCAAAGACTTGACATAAAAACAAGTAATGTCATATAATTTCTACAGATGTATTATATCTCACACACACACAAAACCTGATATTCCTGCATAAATCCACCTGAGACAAGTTATAATACTTATATACATCAGCATCATATCAAATAGATATAGTAGCAGCAGCTGGTCAATCTGAAAAAAGTAGTTAAAAAAACCATAACGTGCTACTCTCTTGCGAGAACCAACTATCAGCGAGACATATTTTTTTTCTTAAAACATAGTATCAGTTAAAGATTGCTGGAATTGCAAGAGAACATGTAGCTGCAAAACCAATGCAAGTTACTTCTTCACCAGCAACATCAGAAATGGATAAAGCTCTTTTAACAGCAGTGCAGATCGCAAGCCATATATCAGTTAAAGATCGCTGAAATTGCAAATTTTTTTTAAAAAAAATAGCATGTCAAAATGAAATTATATCCAGATGGTTGAAATTATATCTGTTCTTTTCTCTTTTGCATGAAAAGAACAATCAATTCTTTATTTTCTATTTTGCAATGTGTTATTAGATGAATCCTTCTACATAAGTCAAGAACCAAAGCTAAACAAAAAAGGAAATTTTCAACAAGTTTGTTTAACAAAGTTAAATTAATGTTACATAAAACATAATCATTCCATAGCCAATAAACATTAAGCACTTTGAGACAACAATCAAGTTAGTGTCCAAGTATTAAAGCGTCTTGTGATGATGTAATATCATTTTTATCATTACAACCCTAAATATTATTTAGTGAACCTCCTAACATGATATTTTCATGATCTAAATTACAACTATAGAAACTATTATTTATCACCTCAACACAGTCATCTTCAATTTGAGAACAAAAACCCAAAAAAAAAATCTAGTCAAATTACCCCAAACCAATTCATATGACTTTGAAAAGGAGTTTCTTTCAAATCAAAGAAACCCACAAAAAGTTCTCAACTCAAATCAAACCAAAGAATTGTTACTCTTTTGAGTAAAAATTAACAAGGCTAATTTTGTAACCAAACTTAGTTTGTGAGGTAGTGTGCTTGTAAAATCAATGAAAATCAATACGAAAATCAATACGAAAATGTAAAGAGTGACACAGATGTTTACGAGGAAAGCCCTTGATCTTTAGGGATCGCCGGCATAAAACTTCGGGAGGTGACAATCGTCCCCTGCCTCGTTTCTTCAATAAATGGTAACAAGATTACAAGTACGAGCATTAGATGATCGATATCTAATTGTTACAGAGCTGATTACTAGTGTATTGCGTAGTGAGAATGTGCCTATAATCGATCAAGCTGCTGAAATAAATACAAGGATAAAGCTAACTAACTACCCGAGAATCCCAGGATAGACTAATTCTTCTAATATGACCGTTGCAAGTCTTTCCACGCGTCTTCAACACGTTCTTCTTGACTTCAGGAGCGATTATTTAGGAATGGATTTGACCACACGTGTTTTACCTGCGTATTAGTCAAAATAGACGAAAGATACAACAGTTAAATATTGAGGATACCGGAACTTGTCAGGATACCGAAGTACGTCGAATATCCAGGATCCTGAGCTGTAAAATGACCCATAACAATTGTCCCCAAATTTAACAGCTGTCAATCTTATCGACATCTGTAAAATTTTAAAATTCTAATAATAAATGATGATAGGGTTGAGACGTTTACGTATACCGATGCGATTTAACCGTTGGGGGCTAGTAAGATAAAATCATTATTACTCCTTCTCTTTCATTCTCATCTTCTTCACATCGAAACAGGTAAAAATCTTTACTGTGATTTCTGATCTTCTCCCTTCTTTTTCATAATCATGGGCAAGAAAATGACCAGATCGGCTTCCTCCATTATCGTTGAAACAATAGAGGATTTCACTGATCAGGGGATCCTTGATCACTCTGATTTTGAGCTCTGTTCTTTCACTGATTCGAAGATCAAACTTTTGAAATCCAACAACGTTTTCCCTCAAAAAACCGTTTTTTGGCCTTTCGATTCTCGAACAAAAGCGGATTTGATTTCTGAAACATGGGTTTGTTTTCACAGTTATCCTTTTTCTTTGGGTCTGTCATATCCTTTTCCACCACTCATCACCGAGTTTTTTAAGCTTACCGGTCTCTGTTATTCCCAAATCATGCCGATGGTTTGGAGGATTTTGGTTACCCTTGAAAGGCTAAATCGTTCGCACTCCTTGACCATTGGCGTCTCTGAGTTAGCTGATACTTATAACTTAAGAACCCATGGCTCTTCTCGATTCGTCCTTCAACTTAGGACTGGGCGAACTCACTTAATCCCAAAAGCCACTCAAAATGATCCTGACTGGAAGGGGAAATTCTTCTTTGTCAGGAGAGATTCTATCCCCGGTGGGAGACATTTGTCGCTTGAATGGGTTAAGAAGGGTAGGAAATTGCTAGGATTCCTACAAACTATATGACATTTTGCCTATTGCTGATAATTCTTGTTTGATTTTTGTGTAGCTCCAAATTTTTGCGAACTGGTACCAGCAAGAAGTAATACAGACAAGAGGATTGAAGCGTTATTGGAAATATCTGTGGGGGAGAGATCCTTTCGCCTCGAGTCTGTCGTCAGTCAAGCAATCCTTGAGACCTAGTTTTCTAAATCCGAGATGTCTTCAGGTACAGAATAGTCAGTATCTTTGTTTATGTTTGTCATGATTCTGAATTGTTTTACTTCTGTGTAGGAATCCCTAAGTCAAACTCCGAGTTCGCTTTGTCTGATCTTGATAGCCTTCTGTCTGGGGATGTCGTGGTCAAGAAGGAGGGTCTCACGCCTGCAATCGCCAAGCCTTATGTCCCTGTTTCCCGGTCCAAAGCTTCTGGAAGCAAAAAGAGAAAAGCGGTTGAGGTGCTGGATCTTGAGATCTTTGAGGGGATGGACTCTGCTGAGACCACCAAGAAGCTTCAGGGCTAGATGAATCTGGTAAGTCTCCTCTTGGCATCCCAATGTATTTTTTCAGGATTCCAAATTATTAATCTGTCTATATCTTGCAAGGTCTCGAGAAGCTTTACACCAAATTGTCTGAAGCGGAGAAGAGTGCTGAGGAAGCTATAGAGAAAGTTGAGGACTTGAAGAAAATCCTGGTTGCCAAGAGTAAGTACTTGGAGAATGAGATCCAGAACCAGAAGAATAAGTTGCAGGAGAGCATAACCCAGTACTAGCTTAGGCTTCTGCAGACTGTAGATGATGCTAAAAAATTTATAGCCAAGTCTATTCTTCAGTCTAGGATCCAGATGGCTGAGCAAGCTGCTGCTGAAGGTTTTGATCGTGCAGCCTGGGATCTTGAGGGATGGCGCTCTTCTCTGGCCAAGCTAGGAGGTGAAGTAGTGTACACCAGCAAAGCTGCTGAGGATGTTGGAGCTGGTGATGCTGAGAAGCAGGTTGATCAGGCGATGAAGGTAAAAATGCTGAGACCTGAGCCCTGGTATTTGATTACTTGCGTTAGTTGACTTGTCTTGAAACAATTTCCTTTTATGTCTGTGGTTTGATGAACAATTTTCTTTTTCATGCTTTTGGGATCCCTGTTATGGGATAGACAATTTGCTATTTTGTGATTCCGGGTGGATGGGTCCAGGTTTTGGATGAAGCCCGGATCACTTTTCTTTCCTGCACCATAAATATTAGTAGATAATTGATGACTATTTGCCATGATTGTTACCTGTATGGTTTTCTTTGATGTGTTTTTAGAAAATTAGGATCCTTAGATAAATAAGAGTTCGGAATACTTAGAAAAATAGGTTTGAACATATATTCGGGATACCGGATCCTTAATAACAAACTCTCGGGTTTTTATCAAACTTAGACTTAAGAAAATATAATTTGGTTTTGATAAATGTTAAGTAAAATTACCAAACGTATCATGACTTAGTCATTCAGCTTTCAAATCTGAAAAATAAGTATCACATACCTTAGTTGTGTATCAAGTGGGGTATATATACATACCGGATTATAGCATAGAGTCCAAAGTGTAACAACTATTAGTTGTCCCCAGTGTTGAGTCACGTTGTAGTCTTAGTAATTGATCTTTATGATGTTCGTAAGTTTTTAATCTGTGACAAATTAGAATCGCGGGCTAAACCAAAAACGTGGGCCAAGCCAGTAACGTGGGCTAAGCCAATTCTTAGTTAGCATGAAAATGCTAAAAACCTTAGCTTTAACACGTAAGTGTTAAATGATCGGAGAAACTTGAGTAATAACACGTATGTTATATTCGTAGCACCCGATACATAGCCAACAATGGCAAAATTATTAGCCACTGTTACATGGACTGGTCGCACCACCTTGAACTATAATCGGATATCGTGCGCTCCTGGCGGGGTGTATTAACCCAATACTTAGAAAGGCGAAAACCGTTTAAACCTTCGAGGTATATCAGGATACCCAAACTTAGGAGAGATTGGCAATCTCTATCTTCTATCGGGATCCCTGGAGATGATTCCTACAAAATAGGAATCCTTGGTGAAAGTCGGTGTTAGCATGGCTAACACCCCTCTGACACTCAAGTCAGTAATTTGATAAATAATAATCAAGTATATAAAAATAATTATGGAAAGAGGACGTACCTTTTTAGTTAGAACATAATTTCTAACTCACATGAAGTAGGTTTTAAGATAGATGGCATTCCATGATCTTGGCAGGATTTTTCCTTCTATAGTTGCCAATCAATACGCACCTTTGCCTGCTTCTGAATCAATCGAGTATGGGCCTTCCAACTTTGGCGCAAGCTTTCCGTCACTGGGATTAGTTGTGTTCTAGAATGCCTTTCTCAGTACTAAGTCACCCACTTGGAATCTTCTGATCCTTATACTCTTGTTGTATGACTTTGCTATCCTCTGCTGGTAAGCTGCTATACGGACCTTAGCGAGATCCAGCGAGGGTTTCGTTGTTGAATTCTAGAGTTTGAAGATTGGTTCTGGTAGTAGGGATAACCATCTCCATTGTAGGTCCAGATTTCAACTTGAAATCTCACAGGTGATCGATTCTCCACACACAAAGGAGAAAATAGTGTGTATGGAGCTGAAACAGAAGGTAGAATCAGAAATAGGGAAGCTAACAGGCTAACCACACTCAGAAATCAACACAAATAGGTATGAAATTGTAAGAACAATGCATAAACAAATGCAAATTGTATTGATTCAAAGAAAAATGTGAAAGAGAAATGTTCAGGGTTACAGCCGCTACTCACAGCCTAAACATTCTCAAACTAGGCTATTTATAGTAGTAGACAACCATCGAAACTATGCTAACCGAAACTAGTAGCTTCGGTTGAGCATTTACAAGTGATAGAACAAACTGTCGAAACTACTATCTATCGAAACTACTAGTTTTGATTGAACAAATTTCAATCGAAACTAAGTAGTTTCGATGGCCCAGACTTAGCTAAATAAAACAGTAAATTACATAAACTGAAATTACAATAAAGGAAACTAATCTAACATTGTTTAAGATACAATAGTGACAACAACTTAACTAGAATTACATGACTCTACAATCTCCCCCTAAGCTGTTGCATTACTGTCTTCAGCTCTCCACTAAGCAGCTGGTCCTTCAGAGGGCTTCTGGATGTAAGGCTTGACATATAGTGTCATAATTCGTTGATAAGCCTTGGCATCTGCCTTATCTTCATCACTATAGACCTGAATATGATTCTTGAAGAGCACCTCTAGATCATCTGGTTGGAACTTCAGCAACTCCATTGGTTCAAAGATCACCATATCTTCCTTGCCTTCACATTCTATCATGACACTTCCAATTTTTGGATTGTAGTACCATTTCTTGAAAGTTTGAAGTTGAACAGGCACTGATTTGGGAAGAGTATTGGTTTTGTGATTCTGTGCTGGTTTGTACCCTAAGAAGACATATGGCTTCTTGGTCTTAGGGTGAAACCTAGTTTTTGAAATTTTCTTCTGGGTCTTTCTAGGCTTCATTCCCTTGAAATCACAGTTGAACGGGTTGTGCAGGAAATGTTCAAAATCAGAGGCCATCATGACATTCCCTGGGTTTTGAAGGGGAAGTTTGGCTAGATCCCTCAGATCATAGAAGGGGAGAGTCTGGAAGTCAGTCATGTTCTTGAAGTGCTGAACTCCTCCCTTGTATCTTCTAATTATGAACAACTTCCTCTCTGCATCATATTTCTAACCAATAGGAGGCCTTTTTAGCTCTTGGTGTTCGACTATCCATTCGTCTGTTTGTGGGCTCTCCTTTGGTACAATCCTTCTAAACCAAGGTTTCTTCGGGTTTGGGAACTCAGGGTCAATGGAAGGTTATGTTGGAGTCTGAGTAGCTTCAGATGCAGTGGTGGCTTATTCAGGAATAACAGGCTTAACAATGTTAACCTGAACATCTTCTTCTGTTTTCTCTTCATCAGACATGGCTTGAATTTCATCTCCCTCCTCTGTGAAGTACCTTGTCTTTTCAGTCCCTCGTTCTTCTGTAGGAAGGATATCTGGATAGAGTACATTGTAGCCAAAATTGTCAATCTCATCTAGTAGGGCATTGATCTCATCATCAGACGGTATATCCTCTTCATCCAGAATCACCATTTCAATCTCAGTCTCAGTTCCCTTCCCTCTTTTCCTAGCTTCCCTTCTTTCACTAGCTGAGGGAAGGTCGAACTCTTGTTCTTCAACCTTAACTTCAACAGCCTCCTTTGTCTTGGCAGCATGGCCAGTATGGATAATCATTGCAGACTCTTCAATGACAAAGGCAGGAGACAAGGGTTCAACACTAGATGTGGTCTCCCCCTGAGCTGTTGAAGTGATTGTTTGTTGTTGCACAGGCTTTATCAGAGAGGCTTTGAGCTGTTCGACTATTTCAGCTAAGGCCTTGTATTCTTCATGCTATTTTGAAATGAGTCTTTATTGGGTTTCAACCTGGGTTTGCCGAACCTCAAGCTGAGTATGTAAACCCCCAACTTCTAGCTTCACGTCTTTAACCTCTTACTTGCACTCATTCAACTTAGATATTAACCCTTCAATAACTTCATCTTTCTTTTGAACATGATCTTGCAACATCTTCACTTCCAGACTTAAGGTTTTGACTCTCGGTACAGAAGTTGTTGGTTCATGGGATGGTGAGGTAGGTGGAGTTGGGATATGTATTTGTTATGGAGATGGAGGTGGTGTAGGTTGAGATGTTGGTTGTGGTGTGTCAACACTTGAGTCAGGGGAGGATGAAACATCCTCAAATCCAATTTTTATTTTCTTGGCCTTAGGCTCTTTAAGTTCATAATTTGAGTCTGTGTCAGCTTGCCTCTTGGAGGATGATGCATGTGGTTCAGTCTGAATATCGGAATCAGACTTGTAGTAGTCTGAACCATAGATTCCCGCATCTAGAGTCCCACTTGACTCTGCAACCTCTTCCTCACCTTCATGAACACCAACATCTGTATTGACCACTGGCTCAACAGGAATCTGAACTTCCTCAACAAACGCAGCCTCTTGCACAGGCTCATCAATAAGCTGTTATTCTTGTTGTACATGAGGTATTTCAATTTCAACATCAACCTCATCTTCAGCCTCATCCTCTTGCTGATTCCCTTCATCTTGCTCAATCTACATTTCTTCTTTCTTGGATGACATATCTTCTTCTTCTAGATCAGGGTCAATATCCAGAATGAACTCTTCTTCTTCGCCAATGACATGACCGAACAGGGGAATGCCAGCAATAGCCCTGTTGGTTCTCTTGTTTGTACTTCTCATATAACTGAGAGTCTTGGCCAGCATATGATCGAACACAAAGGTGTTTCCACCTTGTTGAAGCTCGGGATGAAGATGATTTATGATAATTTGTAGGAATCTTGGATATGCAAGAAATTTCTCCTTCACTGCTCCTGTCAAGTTATCCTTTAATTGTCTGAATATTAAACCAGAAAAATTGTAGTTCTTGCCCTCGGTTAAGCCCAAAATTACTGAGGCCATTGTAATATTTGCTTAATCAAAGCCACCTTTTCTGATTGATAGGTAGTGAATGAACACGTGCACTATATATCTCCAGTGACTTGGCAAGGAGTTCTTGATAATCTGACCACTTTTGAACTCGTCCGGGTGACCCATTCTTCTGAAGCATTCTTTGACATAGAAGGTTGGGAACTCAATTGGTGCAACTGGGTCATCATTCAAATGCAAGGCTTCTCTAATTGTTGCTTCAGAAAATGCAACCTCTTGATTATGAACAACATCCCTAATGTGCTCCACATTGTCAATAGTTATGAGCTCTGCAGTCTCCCAGAATTGTCTGATTGAGGTTTCGAAGACAGGTATATTCTGACTGATGGTGAAGCTAATGTTGGAGTTTGCAAGGAAGGTTAGGACTGGAACAAACTCTGCAGCCTCTGGATCATTAGCATTAAGAAAAGCACAAACATTGTGCCTCTTTAGAAGTAGAAGATCCATCCCTGCAAATAAACATAATTCATCAAAGATTGACACTTAGTAGAATTTCAACAGAAACCCCTGGTCGAAACTACTCAGTCCAACACTTAGACAAATTTCTGAGACAACCCCTATCGAAACAACTAGTTTCGATCGATGCAGTACTTAGATATTTCACAAAACTGCCTTATCGAAACTACTAGTTTCGATCGAAACAACAAGTTTCAATCAATACTTAGAAAGTTAGAGAAATCTTATCAAAACTTCTAGTTTCGATCGAATCAACTAGTTTCGATCACCACTTAGACTTTCACAGAAGACTTATCGAAACTTCTAGTTTCCATCGAAACAACTAGTTTCGGGCAAAGTGACTAGGACAAGTTTTGGTGTCAAAACTACTAGTTTCGATTAAAAACCTTTTTAAGTTTTGAAAAACCTATATCTTTTTATCAAAACTCCTTAGTTTCGTTGCCAAACCCTTGACCATACTTAACACGCCCAGACACTAGACTTCAAATAAGATATACAAACTCATATGAACAAGAAACAGATAAAAGAGGGATTAAGAGTGGCCAGTGAAAGTCGAAACTTGTTGAAGCATTTTCTGTGACAAACACTCTGGATAGATAGAGTCTTAGTCTTAGGTTGTTTTGTCTTGTTTGTAATTGTCTTTGTATGTAAGAGACTTTATGTATTAGTTTATCGAGTTTTATTTACTTTTACATATTGAATGTTGCAAAATTCTCTAAGTGTTTTGCGCACTTATAAGTGCGCAGGAGAAAGCTCCTGCGTACTTAGCAAGTACGCAAGAACAACTCTGCGTACTTGCTAAGTACGCAAGAGCATTTTGCCCTGCGCACTTGCTAAGTGCGCAGGCATCAGGTCCTGTATAAATATGATAGGTTGACAGAAGTTAAGTACGCAGACTTTAGTGCAAATACGCAGATTGTAATTTCAGTGCTTTTCTCTGTAACCTTCAAGTGTTTATAATACAAAGAACGTTTAAAGTGTTTTCTCTTGTCGGTTTACTTTGTTTAGCTATACTCTCCACCTAGTCACGGGCATTCCGCACCCGGTCCGACTAGTAGACCCACTTGCATGTGACGATCCGCCACACCCGAGGGACCTACAAGTGGTATCAGAGCACTTGCTCCTGATTTCGAGTGTTGTGAGTGAGTTTGGAGAGTTTTTTACAAGCAAAAAGAGGTATTTTGTTGATTTTTGTGATAAAATAGGGGTAGCTCTTGAGCACTATTTTAGAAACAAAAATCACTCAAAAACTGATTTTTGTTGTGTATTTGAGTGTTTTGAGCATCAAAGGTTGGTTAGAAACAAGTTTCTAACCCTTTGGCTCATTTGCATTGATCATCAGACGAATTTTTACCATCTCCGGCGAGTTTCAGGTGACCAGAAAAGTTTGGTGAAAGTTGCTGAAAAGGTATCCTGCGTACTTACCATTTCTGGCAAAAAGTACAGTTTTGTGCGTACTTACTAAATACGCAAGACTTATATCCTACGTACTTATAAGTGCGTAAGACTGAACTTGTGCGAACTTAAGTTATATCCTGCGTACTTACATTTAATCCTGCGTACTTACAAGTACGCAAGAGAAAATCTAAATACGCAAGACCATTTCTCAAGTGCGCAAGGCCAAAATCAAGTGCGCAACTGTGTCTGATTTTTCTGAAATTTGACTAAGTGTTCACTATGTCGAATCTTCAGAATCTTGGAAACCTGTTGAATTACGATAATGAGATCAGTACACCACAGAAACCACCAAAGTTGCTGAACGTGAACGATTATTCTAACTGGAAAGCACGTTTTGAGCACTACATTTCTTATACCGACTCATCACTATGGATACCAATCCTTGAGGGAGATAAGCATCCCACACACATCTATCTTGATGAAACCATGCCTAAAACTATCTCTAAGCTTTTTGACGAAGAAAAGAAAGCTTATGATCGTGAAAAGAAGGCACTTGGTTCGATCACTATGGCATTAACTCGGGAATTGTTCCACAGTTTCCGAGGGTATGACAATTCTAAGGATCTCTGGAAAGCTTTACAGAAGAGATTCGAAGGAAATAGTGACATCAAGAAGAGTAAGCGGGATCTTCTCAGGAAGCAGTATGAGTGCTTCAGGTTTTTAGAGAACGAATCTTTAGATGACCTCATCTCTAGATTCTATCATCTACAGACTGAGTTGAAGGCTTTTGAACTCAGGTATCCAGATGAAGAGATGGTCGAAAAGTTTTTGGATGCTTTACCACCCAAATTTGAGATGTACACAACCCTGATGTGGGAAAATCCTAAATTCTATGAATTGATAGTTGAGGAGGCAATAGGAAAGGTTCAAGCTCATGACATGAACCTAAGAAGAAAGGAGAGCTAAGGAAGACCCCAGATACAAGACCCTTCTATGTATCATGGGACGACTTCTACATCCAAGTCATCAGGCTCTGGAATTGCCTTCTTCACTGGAAATCCTACAGAAGAAGACCACTCAACTGGGTGTGGTGGTCATGCTTGCTATGCTTCAGGATCAGGGTTAGGGTCTCATCATCAAAATACCTCAAGAAATCCTCCTGCTACCTCTTCAGCTAACAACTCAACTATAGCTAGAATAGCTGAAGATCATGTAGCACTATTCTCATCTTGTATGCTTGCATATGAAAATTTCATAGGTGGCAAGCTTACTGATCCAGAGACGATTGAAGAAGATTTTAATCAAGTGGATCCCGATGACATGGATATTCAATGGAATATGGCCATGCTATTGAGGAGAGCCAAGCGTTTCCTGAACAGAACAGGAAGAAAATTTATTGGCGGGCATCCTAATGCCAAGGTCGGGTTTGACAAATCCAAGGCCAAATGCTACAAGTGTCTGAACTTTGGACACTTTGCTCGTGAGTGTTAGAAAGACAGAGCACCTGCCTCTGGTTTTACCCGACCCAGCCATGGCCACAACAATCCAAACCACCACAATCAAAGCCAAGGTGGAACGTCCAATGCACTGGTAGCCCAACAGGATGACAACTTTGATTGGGGTGTTCATTTTGAGGATGCCATCATCGCACAAACCCAGGTTGGTCTCATGGCTGAGATCATGGAGATGATGGAAGCAGAGAAAAGGGAAGCTTCTATGGCTGACCTAGAAGAATCTACAATTGCTGCTACAGAGGAGGTGAAGGAAGCTGAAGAACTGGAAGCTCCTGTAGCTGATGAAGAGGAATCGACCACTGCTGTTGCTCTCATGGCCATTGGAGAAGCAACAAGTTCATCCTCTGAGGTAGATTCTAACCCTTTCTCTGTTATTTCATGTTCTAAATGTCTAGGGCTAAAACTTGAAAATTCTAGGCTCCAAGACAAAATCGAACCCTAAGTATGGCAGCTCTAAACTACAAAGAAAATGAAAAACGTTTTAAAGAGTCTATTGAAACGTTGAAAAAGGAAAAATGTGAATATTCTTTAAAAATAAGTGATCAATAGCTTCACTTAGATGTTGTATACAGGGGGTTAGAAAAACAGAACAATGAAATCAACAAACTGCAAAATGAGATCTTGCAGTTAAAATGCACTAATAAGAAGTTGAAAAACTCTCGCTTCGTGGTGGAACACTACGAGTCTGTAGTGAGACAACTGAATGGGTTAGGTTTGGGTACTAATGCCATTCCTCCACCAGTGAGTGGGAAGTTTGTCAATAGCTTGATAGACATTGATCTCACTGGTCTAGATGAGTCCTCTGATAAGGATGATTCCCCTAAAAAGGATGAATCCTCAAGTAAGGCTAACTCCACATCTAGTGAGGAGTTTGTTACTGCTTCTAAAGATGGGTCAGTTAACTCTTGCCCTGAAGGAGTAGTATCTGAGGAGTTATTGACTGAACAAAAGGTAAAGAAAAACGTTATCACTAATGGTGATAATTGCATTTTAATTGAACCCGATATCATTGAAACAAATGATAATCTAAAGGTAATGCTTTATGGGGGTTATAAAAGTCTTAACCAAGCAAAGAAAGAGGCTTTTTCAGCTCATTATGGGCTTGGGTATAAAGAAAATTTGGAAAAATATTGTACTCCCAAAAACCAAACTGTTAAGGTTCAGACTAATGTTCATAAACCAACTCCTCCTTCTCATAATGCTGAGTTATCTAAGGCCAGATCTAATGAGCCTTACAAGAGAACTTATATAGACAAGAGGAACTGCTTTCATTGCGGCTTGGTTGGTCACATTTTTGTGAACTGTCCTTCTCACAAGCCCAAGCTCAAAAACTCTATTGATACCCCTTTGGAGCTATTACACGTGGATCTGTTTGGCCCCATAAGTATCAGGAGTATTGGAGGTAAGTCGTTCTGTCTAGTAGTAACTGATGATTTCTCACGTTTTTCTTGGGTGCATTTTTTAGGTACTAAAGACGAGACTGCTGATATTCTTCAATATTTGATCCTGAGCTTGGAATCTCTTTGCAAGCTGAAAGTTAGAAGAATAAGGAGTGACAACGGAACTGAGTTCAAGAATAATTTGATGGAGCTTTTCTGTCTCAAGAAAGGGATCCGTCACGAATTCAGCGCGCCGTACACGCCTCAGCAGTATGGAGTTGCTGAACGGAAGAACAAAACACTGATTGAGACTGCAAGGACTATGCTGTCGGATGCAAAGCTTCCTGTCACATTCTGGGCAGAAGCCGTTAATACAGCTTGTCACGTCTTAAACAGAGTTCTGGTTGTGAAGAGGCTCAACAAGACTTGTTACGAGTTGATCAACAATCGACTCCCCAATCTTGATTACCTAGTTCCTTTTGGTAGTCCTTGTTCCTTGTTGCTACAGTACAAAGACCGCCAGTCTAAGTTTCATGCAAAAGCGGTGGAAGGCATCTTCTTAGGATACGTTGCCAACTCGCCTTGCAAGAGAGTGTACAACATAGGAACTCGTACTGTCGAGGAATGGTTCGAAGTGGATTGTAGTAAACATAGCATTCCACCCGAACCAACAGGTCCAGCTTGGGGTTTTGATTATGATGCGCTATTCAAGTCATTCAATCTTCCTGATCTATCTGCAGGTGACGCGGCAAATGTTTATGAATTATTGGGTGGCGGTGATGACTCCAGCTTCTCTACTCGTGCCACTGTACCAATTATAACTCCTGATTCCAATGCTGCATCTGCATCTGGAACTCATGACAGCGATGACAGTGAAGATATTCTTGTCGTTGGAGATGACGCTCAAGCCAATCCTAACACAACTGTAGGAAATGAAGCTCCAGCTGATCCAATTAACATTGAATCTTCTTCCTCTGGAACACAGGAAATGGGGGAGTTAAGCATGAATCTAGATCCAGAAATTCAGGAACCGATTGTATCGGAGACGAGAGTGCATAGGAATCATGCAATCGACAACATTATTGGTGATCCTTATGCCGGTGTTCAGACTCTTCATCGAACCATCACAGAGAACACCAGTCTTTACACAGAGATACTTGACACTAGTGTCATGGAAACATGTCTGCATGCTGCATTCGTGTCCCAGTTAGAGCCGAAGAATGTGAAGGAGGCTCTCACTGACAACTGCTGGATTGAGGCGATGCAAGATGAATTGTCTCAATTCCAAAAGTTGAACGTGTGGGATTTGGTTGACTTGCCAAAAGGCTTTCAGCCAATTGGAACCAGATGGGTGTTCAAATGCAATATGGATGATCGTCATGTGGTTGTGAAGAACAAAGCAAGATTGGTTGTTCAGGGTTTATATCAGCAAGAGGGCTTGGATTACACGAAAGTATATGCCCCCGTTTCTAGAATTGAGGCCATTCGACTGTTCTTGGCTTATGCCACACATGTCGGCTTCAAGGTCTATCAACTTGATGTGAAGAGTGCTTTCCTTTATGGTAAAGTTCATGAAGAGGTCTACGTCACTCAACCTCTCGGTTTTGAAGATCCGCATAATATTAATAAAGTGTATAAGCTCGACAAAGCACTTTATGGTCTTCATCAAGCACCGCGGGCATGGTATGAGACATTATCTAAGCATTTACTGTCTAATGGTTTTGACCGTGGACAGATTGACTCGACCCTCTTCATTAGGAAAGCAGGAGGTGACATTCTTCTTGTACAAGTATACGTCGACGACATTATCTTTGGATTTACCAATGAAGGGATGTGTAGGGAATTCGAGCAGGTGATGAAGTCCAAGTTTGAAATGAGTAATATGGGTGAATTGTCATTCTTCCTGGGTCTGCAAGTCAGTCAAAGAGAGGATGGCATTTATCTACATCAAACTAAGTATGTGCAGGACATCTTATCAAAATACAAGATGAATGATAGCAGTACTTATGGCACACCTATTCCAGTCAATCGTGGTCTGCATCCTGACAAAGATGGAAAGGATGTAGATAGCAGATTGTACCATGGAATGATCGGATCACTTATGTATCTCACAGCTTCAAGACCCGATATAATGTTTGCTGTGTGCTTGTGCTCAAGGTTTCAGTCTCAACCGAAGGAGTCACATATGATAGCCGTGAAGAGAATTTTCAGATACCTGAAAGGTAAACCCCGATTAGGTCTTTGGTACTCTAAGCAGCAGTCATTCGACTTCAAAGCCTACACTGATTCAGATTATGGCGGTTGTAACCTTGACAGAAAGTCAACTTCTGGTGGATGTCAATTCTTAGGAGACAGACTGGTCTCCTGGCAGTGTAAGAAGCAGTCAACGGTTTCTGTCTCAACTTGTGAAGCAGAATACATTGCTGCAGTGAGCGGTTGTTCTCAGATATTGTGGATTCAGCAGCAGTTGAGAGACTACGGCTTAAACTTCCCTGGAACTCCTATATTCATTGACAACAATGCCACCATGTCCATCACAAATAACCCGGTGAAACATTCCAAAACTAAACATATAGAGATTCGCCATCATTTCATCCGTGATTGTGCTGAAAAGCATTTAATTGAACTTGTAAAAGTTCACACGGATGACAATCTTGCTGACCTTTTCACAATGGCATTTGATCGATCCCGTTTTGAGCATCTTGTCAACTTGATAGGAATGTTCAATCCTAAGTGAAAATTAATTTTTCTTAAATCAATTCAATTCATGGAAGTTAAATTTTATTTCTTTTAAATTTTCTATATAGTTCTTTTAAGTTTCAAAATATTTTACAAAAAAAACAAAAACAAAATAGAAAGTGGAGAAAATTTCAAAGTTAACTTGAGGAAAGAGGAAATGATAGTACATCAGAAATGATCTAAACGTCACAGACTGCTCATATGGGAAATGATTGCATCATGCTTACTTAATTGCTTAAATTATTGTGTTTTTAATCTGCTTATTTACAAGTAATTTAAATTGTCAGTAGACTGTATGCGTCTTTGAATCACTAGTAGTGTGAAAACTAAATCTAAATTACAACTGTGATTTGAACCCATGTTTACAAAAGTGTGTGCGTAAAAGAATAGAAAAGATCATTATCAGATATAGGATGTTAGATTTTGGCAATAATTTTCTTTTGAGGTCAGTTTCGGGTTATGTCGTTAGCATAATTAATGCGGTTCATCTCACTGCCCATACTCAGAAGTATGCAAGGAGAGATTGAATCAAGACATGTCTCTACATTAACCGTTGAGCATGTATTTACCTTTGAATCACTCTTGATTCATTGAAATCAAATCCAGATAAAAGTTGGATCCCCTTACTCTAAAACTCAAACACCATATATATTATCCTGAATCATCATACCGATATTCAATGAAGAAAATCAAATGAAACCAAAACAAATGAATCACTCGATTCTAAATCTTATGATTCCTGATAATCCTTATGGATTCTGCTTGATTTTTCCTGTGCTAATAGATGTAACTTCATTCTGAAAATTTAGAAAATCATTGGGAAAATCTTAGATGCCTTGAGATAATGAAATTTACATTAGTATATCATATAAGTGGGGTACATGTTGTATATCTTATAAATAATACCTTAATACACAAGAATGTGATACAAAGATGCTTATAGTTTTAAATCTTATAATATTGTCAACTTGAATTACTTGTTTATGTGCTTATTACGTATGAATAAATAGTAATCCATGACATGATCCCATATTCTTTGATGTTTATATTGTATCGTTTTTGCTAAAAGATAGCCTGATATGATCCTCTGCTCGTGTCTTTGTTCAAAAATAGTTTGTGTGAATACTTGTATATTTTTATTAGAAAAGATCAAAAAGATTTTAAGTTTATGCATAGTTCAATTTTATTTTGAAAAGCCAAAAATATTTGTGTTTAACCTTCCTGAGTTGTATTTGAATCCTCTTGATTGAATATTTTTAACTTGTTCGTTATTTGACTTGAAAAACTTCATAAATTTGAGTTGAAAGTTTGCGCACTTAAGGGTCTGTGCGTACTTGTAAGTGCGCATGAGGTAAGCCCTGCGTACTTAACAAGTACGCAAGAGTTAAGTCTTGCGCACTTGTAAGTACGCAAGAGTTAAAGCTTGCGCACTTGTAAGTATGCACGAGTTAAAACGTGCGCACTTGCTAAGTACGCACGACCTTTTAGTGTTGAGTATAAAAGGAGGACTTAGACATTTTCAGGGTTTTCACCATATTCAAACCGATCTTTTCCTCTGCAAACTTACTCAAAAATTCAAGTGTTCCAATCCATCTTTTCGTCCCACTAATAGTTTTATCACCTCATTACATTGATTTGGTGAGATTTTGGGCTTAATCCATCCACATAAACTTTCGATTTTGGACCGATTCTTGACTAAGTTAATCTAGGTTCAAACCGTGATTTTTAGGGCAATTTGAGGGTTGTTTGGGTAACCTATTATCATTAAACATGATTAGATCACATAACCGACCCTTAATCGTTCTTTTTAATCTTCGATTTTGACCTTGTGCATGAAGATGAACCGAAAGTGGTTCGGTCGAACATTTTTAGGTCAAATTTGGTCATGTATGGTAGTATTTGGTGTTGTTGTTGGTCCCATAGGTTAGAATCATTGATTCCGACCTAGTGGTGACCCAATATACACCAATTTTTGCACATTGATTGAATTTCAAACTTCTGAATTTTCACCAAGTATGTTTCCTGTGCACTTAACAAGTACGCAAGAAGCACTTCCTGCGTACTTGTTAAGTACGCAAGAGGAAACTCCTACGTACTTGCTAAGTACGCAGGACCAACACTTGGCAAAAATTCCTAAGTCTGAAATTCTGTTCAAAGAGTAACTGCTATACTGAGTCATGTTTATCCATTTCCAACGATACGTGTTGTTCTTATTATGTTTTCTGTGTGTTTTTGCAGATCATGGCTCGGGCGTTTACTAACGAATTCAACCTGTTAGCTAAAACTGAACCTGAGTGGAAGGGGGCAGCATTGCAGTACATAGACATAGTTGATTTCTTGAACCGTTCAAGAATTAGCTACGCCATTTCTGCTGACCCGATAGTGTCCAGACCCTACCTTGAGCAATTTTGGGAGACTGTAGAGCACGACTGCACGGTAACCCCCAACGTTATAAGGGCTACCGTTGCTGGTCATGCTATTGCTTTCTCTGAAGATACCATACGAAGGGTCCTTCAATTCAGAGATCTTGCAACCGACCCGACAGCCTATCCAGACTACTTTGTGGACGACTTGTTGATGCACTTTCCTGTGACAACACTCTGGATAGAGTCTTAGTTTGTATGTCTAATGTCTGTAATTTGTCTTTGTATGTATGAGTCATTATGTAAAAGTTTATCGAGTTGTATTTACTTTTACATAATGTATGTTGTTTTTCTGCTAAGTGTTTTGCGCACTTACATGTGCGCAGGAGAAAGCTCCTGCGTACTTAGCAAGTACGCAAGAACACCTTTGCGTACTTGTTAAGTACGAAAGAGTAATTGGTCCTGCGCACTTGCTAAGTGCGCAGGCATCAGGTCTGTATAAATAGGATAGGTTCACAGTGGCTAAGTACGTAGAACCATTTTGTTCAGACGAACTCAGTTTTGCTAAGTACGCAGCTTGTATTCTCTCTGTAACCGTCGAGTGTTTATAATACAAAGAACGTTTATTATGACTCTCGTGTTTGGTTTACTTTGTTTTGTAAGACTCTCCACCTAGTCACGGGTATTTCGCAACCCGGTCCGACTAGTAGACCACTTGCATGTGACGATCCGACACACACGAAGGGACCTACAAGTGGTATCAGAGCCTCGGTGTTCGTTGATTTGTGTTCCAGTTTCGGGTTTTAGGGTTTTTTAGCGGATCTGAAAAATAAAAGTTCGCTACTTTTTCATCCAAAAATCCTTAAATCCGAGTTTGTTATCACTTCATTTGGTGTTTGGAAGGCTAAGGGTTTGTTAGATGATGTTTTCGAAGTTTTTGGAAGCATTAATTTCTCATATCCATCACTTTTCGAGCATTTTCCTCAAAATCCGTCAAGAACGCTGTTACTTTTTGATAAGTACGCAAATTCAGCTTTTCTGCGTACTTACTAAGTACGCATGGGTTTTGCCCTGCGTACTTACTAAGTACGCAAGAGAAGTTGTCCTGCGTACTTGTTAAGTACGCATGAGTATT
Organism: Smallanthus sonchifolius; assembly: GCA_023525975.1. Classification (NCBI taxonomy): domain Eukaryota; kingdom Viridiplantae; phylum Streptophyta; class Magnoliopsida; order Asterales; family Asteraceae; genus Smallanthus; species Smallanthus sonchifolius. The sequence continues at coordinate 37,415,535 of CM042045.1, forward strand.
TCCTCTGCATACTTAGCATGTACGCATGGGCATTTTGCGAACTTATCAAATATGCATGAGCACTTGGCTTTGCGTATTTACTAAATACGCATGAGCACCCTTTATGTGCGTATTTGCTAAGTACGCATGAACTAGCATCTGGGATTAAAAAAAAAAGGAGTTTTTTGGCGGGAAAACTTTTCTTGGCCAAAATTTTGTGTGATAATTTGTACGCATGTTTCGGCCCATTCTTGAGAAGATAGTAATTTTGGTTTTTCCGAACCAGAATTTGTATACGATGTGGCTTGGCGAAACACGAACGAGATTTTTGTTGGATGATACCACTTGTTATACATTGTTTAAGGGTCCATACCTGAAAATGTAGGCTACGAGTATCCGGGATACTTATTTAATAGGGTATGAATGCTGAACTAATGGGAGCAATTGGGTCGTCATCGGCTAAAGGTCTCGTTCTATTTGTGAAGATGTGGCTGCTTTGGGTCTTTTGGAAAGAGAATCATCTTGTTTAGGTATTCAAACATGAATATGTAGGCTACGAGTATCCGGGATACTTATTTAATAGGGGATGAATACTGGAACAACTTGAACCCAAGGATTTGCTGTTTTGGATCTTTGCAAAGGAATAAAGAATAAAATCCTGGAGTTGGCTAGTTGTGCTTTTTGAGGATTTGAGTGAAGTGGTGATGAAGCTGGTCATAGTTTACAGAGAAATGAGGGGGATAAAATCTAGTATTCATGAGACATTAAAGAGGTGGTGGAAAAGCCGTTGGTACTTCCTATATATATACCTCTTTGACGTAACATGGATCTCAACCGTGATTTCTCGTGTAAACTATATTTTTCGTGTTTGATTCTATCGTGTGTTTTCAAGATGAAGCTGGATATTCGTTGGATTATTAGTTGAAGATGGAACCAAATATCATTGGCCGATGGGATAGGAAACATACCCTTGTTTCTGGTCTAGTCAGATGGAGCTTAAACTGAAAGGGGATATTGGAAATGAACATCTTCGGGAATTTGGTTGACTCATGAAGATACAGGATAGAGTTGGACACATCTGGTTGAAGACTTAAGTTTATCTTACTGGAATTCCTATGAGAGCTGATTAGTTTGATGCAGGTTATTGGAAACTCAAACTCTCTATCATATGCCAGCTGATTTGGAGTTGTCTTAGTCTACTATTGTTACCTGGTTAGGAAGACATTGTAAGACTCAGAGTCCTAAGTCAGGGTGGAGGTTGCTACTGCTGAGAGGTTGAACTACAATGAGTTGTGTTGGGTTAGTTGGTTCTTATTGAAGCACTTGGTTTGGTCTACAATGAAAGCTACAGTTATGAGGGAGTCGGGTTTGTCATCACTCGGCAACTAAAGACTGAAGTTTGAAGATTTGAAGATCTCAAGTGGAATGCCAGAAGATCAAGTCTCGCCAGAAGACACGTGATGTCATTAGTTTAGAGGGAGTCTGTTAGGACATTCTTTGTAAACTGATGATTATCAGTGTTAGTGATAGATAGAATTTGATGCTATAGTTAAGAGGGAGTTTGTAGAAGCATGCTTTGTAACTATAGATTAAATTCTATGTATCGGTGTACATGGCTAGTACGTAGGAGGGTGTTCCTGAGTACTTAGCCTGCACACCAGTTTGGTCCTGCGTACTTAGTAAGTACGCAAGGCTTTTGCCTTGCGTACTTAGTAAGTACGCAAGGCTTTTGCTCTGCGTACTTGTCAAGTACGCATGAACAAACCATGCGTACTTAGTAAGTACGCAAGGCTTTTGCCTTGCGTACTTGTCAAGTACGCAGGTAGTGTTCCTGCCCCTATAAATAGAAGACTTGTCTTCATTTGTAGGTGGAACTCTGGAACAGGTTGAAAGATGTCCTGGTCGGGAAGAGCTCTCCCGACCCCTGGACCGTGAGCTTAGATGAGAGATGTGTGTTCCTTCGGTATGTAGTCTGTAATACGGGATGACTTCTTTGTTATGGATTACGTTTCGTTTCATTATCTTTTGTCTTTGTTCGTGTTTCTCTGTCTAGTTTCTTTGTTCCCACACAAATCGCAGAACAGATCTTGTCATTTCCGCTGCGTGACGAGGCTCCCGGGACCTACAAGTGGTATCAGAGCATTGCTCTTGAATTCGATTGTTGTAAGTGAGTTTGGAGACGTTTTACTGAGTTTTACAAGCAAAAAGAGGTATTTTTGTTGATTTTTATGATAAAAAAGGGGTAGCTGTTGAGCACTTTTTTAGAAGCAAAAATCTCTCAAAAACCGATTTTTGTTGTGTATTTGTGTGTTTTGAGCATCAAAGGTTTGTTAAAAACTTGTTTCTGATCCTTTGGCTCGATTGCATTGATCATCAGCCTATTTTTCACTATCTCCGGCGATTTTCAGGTGACCGGAAAAGTTTGGTGAGAGTTGCTGAAAAGGTGTCCTGCGTACTTACCATTTTTGGTAAAAAGTACTGTCTTCTGCGTACTTACTAACTACGCAAGAGTTATCTCCTGCGTACTTACAAGTGCGCAAGACTGAACTTGTGCGAACTTAAGTTATATCCTGCGTACTTAATATTTCCTCCTGCGTACTTACATGTACGCAAGAGCAAGTCTTAACTACGCAAGACCATTTCTCAAGTGCGCAACGCCAAAGCCAAGTACGCAACAGTGTCTTATTTTTCTGATTTTTTTGACCAAGTAATTTGTAATCCCTATAAAATTCCAGCCTATATTTTTACTTTTCCGGCACTTGTAACTTCTTTTTGGTTTGTATCAATCCATCTAAATAGATTCTAATATTTATCTATTGCATTTCATGAGTATACACACATACGCATATCCAAAAATAATATGAAATTTGTATGCTAAGTTATATTCTAAAACTATATATATATATATATATATATATATATATATATATATATATATATATATACAAACCTATAAAAATCTAAATTATAAATTCTATAAATATAGAGTTTATAAAAGTACATTATTTTAAAGTAAATGATCTTAATGGAACTAAAACTATTGTAAGTTACAAAAAGTTATATAGTATAAGTGTAACATTTAATAATAACTAAATAAATGATATTTAAATTTTTTTTAAAAATCAATTGTTTTATAAGTAATTAAAATGATTTTGTTTTTGTTTTGAAACAATTGATTTGAACTATTGAACCTCTTGATCACATTTGACCCCTCAATTTTAACCCTTTTCGTTTTTTTTAACAAAATAACGTAGGTTTGACTTTTGAAAGTCAAACCAAACCCAAACCTCTCAAATTCGTGCAAGACTAATCAAATTCGTGAATTTTAACTTCGTGTAAACGTGTATAATCAATCTTGCGGCCGTTCTAATCGTTCTTAACGAGCTAATACAACAAAAATTAAATGAAAGTAAGCTTAATCGTCTCGTAACCGTCCTTAACCAATCACGACTTCAATTCGGACATTAAACGTGGAATTGGCCTATAAAAACGAACTCACACCTTCACTACAATCACCATAAACCTTGTACACCTCTGAATCCATCACATTTTTCCTCCCGAACTCCGACAAGCTCAAGAATTTCCGACTCCGTCGTTCCAGTCTTCCTCCCTCAACCCGCAACCATTCGAGGTAAAATTAGTGTCTTTACTTTCGTTTTGATGTAAGGAGTAAAAGCCCCATGAATCCAAGATCGATCGGGTACTCAATCGATGGAATTGGGTGGCTAGGGTTTGGGTTACGGTTTGGGGAAGAAGATATGATTCGGGGTGCTTGTTAAACCCTTTTCGCGTCTATTTTGGAACCAAGGCATACACCCAGGTCCACCGGTTAAAACCCTTGCCTGTAGAGAGGAGGTCGCGGGTTCGAGTCTAGCCCCGCACCTCACTCCTTTCTTTTTTTTTTCTTTCGCGTCTGGGACTTGATTCCCCCTGGCCATCTGTTAAAACCATTTAAACCCACCTCTAAACCACTGCCAGGCGACTGGTCTAGTGGTTTACGTGTCTGGTTGCTTCCCAGCAGACCCAGGTTCGAGTCCTGTGGTCTGCAATGTTTTTTTTAGTGATTTTAAACCGAATTTCAACTTCATTTTTCTTACAAAAATTGTTTTATAAAACTCCCGAGACTCGGAATATTTTTATGAACCAAATTATTAATCCTAAATAATTATTTAATAGTTTTAGAGAATTAAAAACTAATTAAGAAACTATATAATCGTTTTAATTAAAAACATTTATTAACTACTTTTAATACACAATTATTAGTATAATCTATGTTCTTTTATTGTCCATTTAACTAATTAATTAATTTAAAACGTATAAACTATTAATCTAAATACGTATATATTCAAGTAAATATTATTTAAATACTTATTTATTATTTTGTAAACAAAATAATTATTCATATATATATATATATGTATATATATATATATATATATATATATATGTATATATATATATATATATATATGTATATATATATATATATATATATATATATATATATATATATATATATATATATATATATATATAAACTCGTATTCAACCCTTTATTAACGATCATATTATTTTCGTTATTAAACAAACATATTAGTTTCTTATTAAACAAATACATTATTCACAACAAATAGATACGTTCAACCTAGCTTAACCCTTACTACTTAAATATTTTGAGCATATCATTGATACATATATAAATGCAAACATAAGTTAATCTTGTGGTTAGCTAAACAACTTGTGCAACTACCCGTACTTGTGATTTCAAGCTACCAATCCCATGTGAGTTTACATAGCCCCTTTTTACTGTTTTTGTTTTTGGGGTGAAACATGTTATCAACTTTATCTATTTAAACAATTCAATGTCTATGTTCTTGTGCTTGATCTTTATGCTTTATATTTGAACTACTTGGTGACCATTGCATGTGTTTCATGCCAGTACATTCATTAACTTGCAGCCCAAGCCTAAGGTAGTACCTAACATGATCATTTATATGGGAAACTGAACCTATAACTTACCACAAGATCTTGGCGGGTTTTGTTGGGCATCAACTATAACTTGGAGTATCCGCTTGCTCCCTTTTTTTAAAATGGCAATCAGTGGGATTGCGTATCTAGTTTTCTATTATCAGGCTTGAATTGTACGCTTGGAACCTTGTGTGTTTTCACATATATGCTTTAGACATGATTTTAACATATTGAATTGTAATCTATACTAACTCTTTGGTGTCAAAACCTGTGTATCTCATCAACTACTTGTAGTTGACAGTTACTTACATGTTTCAGGTGCACCTGTTTGAGGACTACTTGCTCACCTAGGACTTGGACCTAGTTTAATTTAAATTGTGTTTTGAACGTTTCATTTTCCTTTGTAACGGATGCTTTTAATTTGAATAATAAATATTATCATATTTAACAGATGATCATGTGCTTATGAACAACCGCGTCAGCCCCGGCGTATAATCCGCCGCCGGCCGGGGTGTGACAGATTGGTATCAGAGCCATGGTTATAGGGAATTAGGTTATTAGACACATGACCTAGACTATAACCTAGGAGTCCCAAACATGAGTTTAACTCGTGTCTTTTATTAGGAACTCCACACTATCTTTACTATGCATGCTTACCTACATCTATCTATTTTTGATTACCTGATACAACTCCATGAACTACGACATTCAAGAATCTACATGAAACTATTTTGAACTACTTGAACTACATGAAACTTACACTTAGACTTAATAGTCTAATCCGAATGAAACTCTCGTCAAAGGTATGTAAGTTCTAACTAATGAATAGGGAACTTGTGCAATCCGGAAGGGTGGATGCCTGGGAGTTCTGTCTTGGAAAGCATTTCGTATAAATCCAAATCAACCGATGGACCAGTTATGCTTTCCTGGGAATTCTTGGGATGAGTGTCCACTTATAGGCTAAAGCATGACTTCTCGAACATTAGAAAGACTTAAAATACCTTGATAAGCCAATGTGCCCATTAGGGTACCATCTATGTTTCACCTAACATCTCATGATTAAATTGCAAACTCTTGTACATGATTCACATCTTATGAACGTTTTATTCACCCGTTTGTAGAATGCCTCCCCGTCATGAGCGTAGGAACAACCTCACCGATAGGATCATCCAGCAAATGGCTACGATCCTACCAACTATGGTCAACCAACTGAACCAGAATGCTGCACCAAGGAATCCCGCGTGCACATTCAAACACTTCAACTCCTGCAACCCCACCAAGTTCTACGGGAACGAAGGAGCCACTGGACTTCTCCAATGGTTTGAAAGCATAGAGGGGACTTTCATCAATGCTGACTGTCCTGAGAACCTGAAGGTTCGTTATGCTACTAGTGTCTTCCAGAAGAGGGCACTCATATGGTGGAACGGAGAAAAACGTAACCGTGGGATAGAGGTTGCACTAGCCTTGCCTTGGGCCGATGTGAAAGCACTCATGTCCGATGAGTTTTGCCCCCGTAATGAGGTCAAGAAATTAGAAGCTGAGTTCTGGGATCTCAAACAAGACAGTGGTGAAAGCCTTGCCTACACCACCCGCTTTCATGAGCTTAGCCTACTAGTGCCCCATATGGTCACTCCTCTCTCATGAGCCATTGAGAAGTACATCAATGGTCTGCCCATGCAGATTCAGGACACTGTTTTGGGTAGTAATCCAGCCACTCTCGAGGAAGCCATCCGTCTTGCAGCAACCCTGTCAGACAATCATGTTAAGGCATGTACTCTATCTAAAAAGGGTGCCAAGAAGACCTTTGAGAAAGCCACCACTGAACCCACCAAGGAAACCAAAGCTGAGTCCTCCTTCAATGGCAAAAAGAGGAAAGGCAGGAACTTCGCCATCATCACTCCTGCTGCTCCTCTAGCCCAAGTAGCACCTACTGCCTTCAACCCCACCAAGAAACAATATGCGGGAACTTCACCACTTTGTAATACCTGCAAACTCCACCACCCTGCTCACGCACAATGACGTCTGTGCACTACTTGTGGACGTTATGGACATTGGGCTAACACCTGTCGTGTTCCACCAACTAATCAAGTCTACCAACCTGCTGCTCCTGTTCCTGTTCCTGTTGCTATCACTCAAGGTCGTGCTTGTTACGAGTGTGGTGACCCTAATCACTTCAGGAACCGTTGCCCTAGGCTAGTCATTGTTAACCAAGCAAATCTAAACCAGGGCAACATGGTTCAGGGAAACATAAACCAAGGGAATATGAACCGAGGGAATGTGAATCAGGGGAATGCAAACCCTGTAGCTCGTGGACGTGCCTTTAACATCAATGCCAACAAGGCTCAAGCCAACAACGATGTGGTGAACGATACGTACCCAATTAACCAACAATATGCTTCTATCCTGTTTGATACTGGTTTCGATAGGAGTTTTGTATCCTTTGAATTTGAACCACAACTTGCTATGAGTCGAGCTAAGCTAGACAAACCCTTTGATATTTTAGTAGCGGATGGTTATTCCGTTTCATGTGACACCATTATTAGAGATTGTACCTTAACCTTGAGCGATCATGACTTTTCAATCAATCTTATTTCCATGGCTCTCGGAGGTTTCGACATCATAATAGGCATGGACTGGCTGACCAAGCACCATGCTGAAGTCATCTGTTTTGACAAGTACATTCGTATTCCACTTGACTCGGGCGACATTTTGAACGTCTATGGTGAGAAGCTGTGACATACCGGATTTAATTACGCTTTTGTAATACAAATTATGTAATCATCGTTCCATTTAATGAAATGTAAATGTTTTTATTTAATTGTGTACAAAATACATATATATATATATTTTATTTTATAAATTTAATTAAAATTTTATAAGTTTAAAACTTATATAAAATTCTATATAAAAATCTATATTTAAAAAGTTACATATTTAATAAAATAACATATTTTAATAAGATTAATAACTTTTAATAAAATTATTATTTAAATAATAATAAAATAAGTTTATAAAAATATTTTTAAATTTATTTAATTTAAAAGAAATTAAATTAATTTATTTAAATAAAAGTTCAGGGTTCATTTTGTAATTAATTAAACTATAAGGTTTTGAGTCAAAAATCTGTTGAGGGGCTGTTTCTGGACAAATGAAACTGCAAGGGCTCATCCGTAATTAACTCAGGGTCCATTTTAAATCAAAATCAAACCACAGGGACTAAACCTGCCATTACCCAATTCGTATTCCCGGTCGCCCCCTTCCCCCATTGTCCGGCGGTCCGAGCTTTTCTCCGGCGACCCCCGCGACAAGGATGTTTCCCTGCACCTCAACACCCGACAAAAGCATCCCCGACTTCGTCTCCCCCACGCGACCAATACCCCTCGACCAATTTGTCTCCCCATCATCCCAATCGTCTGATTGTGTTCATAGCCGAAAGTTCACACCTCTAATACGGCCCCGACAGTCAACCTCCACGCCTGCAAGTGATCTCGTTAGCTTCGTCTCGTCCAGAAGAATGTCCAGACACACTCAATTACATGTTTCATTATAAGGATTGGGCTCGGCTATAAATGGCCCTTACCAGACCTGTTCGAGCTCGCCCACCCCCTTCCACCCACTCTCACTCCAAATTGAGACTGCCATCACCTTCGCCATCCTCAGACGAAGCTGTGACCAGGATATCAAGGCCTGACTCCATCCCGAAGCCTGAAATCACGATCTTGGTATTTTCGACAAAAAGGCCTGCCGACCAGACCCGTTACAACTCGGTTCGAGCCTCGAATCGATTCCATTAGCTTCTGTTATCATCAGGTAATCTATTCCAAACAAAATCACGGCATTCGCTCGAGGATTGCCGAGCAAACCCGAGTCCTCGGGCGCGATTGCCGGATTGCCGAGGACCAGCGACCAACTTCTAAGTCGTGTATATCAATTAATCAACACACACATAACCAGCGATGGGCAGTGGCCCGGCTGGTTATGCGTGTGTGTGTTTGTGTCTCAGGTCGCGGGTTCGATCCCGGTTAGCCTACGGCCAAATTTTTTTTATTTATTTTTAATTCTGTTTTCATTTATTTATTTTATTTAATTATCCTAATACTCTTTTTATGCAATAAATACTAAAACGAGTCGGTTTACTCGTTCGTTTATTTTAAAATCAATTAAACTATATTTTTATAAACCATCCCATTTATTTTATATATATATAAACTTATTAAAATACATTATAATATATATAAAATATCACATACTTTTATAAATCTTGCAATATTTATATAAACTTAATTAATTACATTTTTAGACATAAAATATCCTATATTTTTATAAATCTTGTAATATTTTTTATAAACTTACTTAATTACATTTTTAGATATAAAATGTCCATATTTATATAAATCTTGTAATATCTTTATAAACTTATTTAATTACATTTTAGTTATAAAATGTCCTATATTTTTTTTTAAATCTTGTAATATCTTTATAAACTCACTTAATTACATTTTTAAATATAAAATGTTCTATATTTTTTTTATAAATCTTGTAACATTTTATAAACTTATTAAAATACATGTAATATATAAAATGTCTCATTATTTTTATATGAACCTAGCAATAATTTTAATAAACTTGTTAAAATAAATTTTAATATATAAAACATCAACATAATTAATCAAATAAAGACTTATCTTTTTATTTATTATTATTGTTTAAATACATAATGATTAATTATTTAAAAATGTAAAATTTTATAAGTCAAAGTTTTACAAAATCATATTCATTTTCTACCACATTTTATATTACGGATATTATTATAAAACCTATACTCATTTAAATATGAATACGCACATACATATAAACATACAATAATACCCATTTGTCTACATAGGGTATCAACGTGCTTAGGCTTCCACATACTTATCACCTACACGTGTGGAAAAATACCCGCTTGCAAGGTGAGTTACATAGCCCCTATTTTTACATTTTTATACGTTTTGGGGTGAAACATTATACATGCTACTCACATTGTTTGTACGTGTTATACATGAGACTATATGTTTATTCTTTGGATGTACATACATTTAAACACAAGACAACCAACTGTAATATTGATAGATCTATTGTGCCTGACCAGCCCACCCGGTTAGGGTGTTTATTACTGCATACTCGGATATAACCGCGTGTTATATTCAATCATACCGGATATAGTGGGTAACTATATTCAAGCATACCGGACTTAGCTGTTGTGCTCTGTTCAAGTGCGTCAAACTCGGTTTGAATTGTGATTAAATAAATGTTACATCCTATGCTATGTTTAACAAGATAAACAATGAGTTGCAAAACGATTTACACTACTATTTACTGGATTTACTAAACCTATGTACTCACCAACTTTTTAGTTGACACTTGATTTAAATAATGTTTCAGGTTTGGATATGTGACTGCTTGCCGAGGATCTCTCCACTTAGGAACTATGGACCTAGTTAAATAAATTAATGTTTTGGACTAGACTAGGTTATTTGAAATGTATTGTGTTTGGAACTTGTTGTCTTTAAATTAAATTAATGAAATATGCAACCTTTAGTTATCATGAGCTTTTGAACAATCATCACATTGTCCGCCTCGATGATTCCGCCATCGGTCGGGGTGTGACAGATTGGTATCAGAGCCATGGTTATAGGGAATTAGGTTATTAGACACAATGACCTAGACTATAACCCTAGGACTCCCTTTTATGTGTTATGTGCTAAATGATAAATTGCTATGTGAATTATTTGTAGCTAGGGATTATTTGAATTTTCCCGAGTTTGGTACATGAGACTTATACCCATACATACAAGACTTTGATACATGATACATACTTTACATACACATTTGACAAGCAAACTTATGCAAACAAATACACTACTTATCTTTGTCCATGCTCTCTCCTCATCCTTATAAATTGCAACATTCCTACACATTTTATATTCATAGACTCTCAAATCTATTAAAATCTTGAAAATCTCGTCAACGACTTAATTTCCCGAAATCAGTAAAAGACACGTGCAATCTGGAAGGGTGACACCTGTACATTGGGTTTTCTGTCTAGGAAAGCATTTCGTATAAATCCAAATAAACGGACCCGTATGCTTTCCTGGGAATTCCTGAAGTGAGTGTTTACCTATAGGCTAAAGCATGTCTCTTTGAAAGTTTCGGGGAATTATTTAACGTTGATAAGTCAATGTATTCGCAAGGATACAATCCGAATTTGAACTCAAAAGTGGGGACATTATAGCATAATAGGAATTGCCGGGGATTATCATAATAGCAAAATAGGAAAAACTAGACGAACATGCAAAACAAATCATTATTACGGGTGCACACGTAATAACAATTTGTGGTGCATGCAAGTCCCGGCAAATTTCTATTATGCAAATAATGATCTATAACATCATGTCCTACCCGGAAAGGATGACTTAGTTTCCCCTATCAACTTAGAATAAATACACACGCACTAGCACGCGTCATGATAAATCTCATATTTCTGCTTACATTATTTCCCGCTATAACTCGTATTTATCCGTCTTATCTAAAATATCCTTGTCTTTTCTTATGATGTTAGAATGCCTCCTCGACGTGCAAACTCTAGCACTTCCAACCCGGATCTTGCTACTCTTCTTGCCCAGCTAGTAGGGCAAATGACTCAAGCAAATAACAACAGTGACGGGTCTCACAACATCCAAGGGAACGGTGGTACCAACCCGCCTCATTGCACGTTTAAGCACTTTAACTCGTGCAATCCTACTAAATTCTTCGGAACTGAAGGTGCTACCGGCCTACTTCAATGGTTTGAAAGCATGGAAAGCACGTTCCTAAACAGTGACTGTCCCGATAATCTTCGGGTTCGCTATGCCACAAGTGTACTTCAAAAGAGAGCCCTCACCTGGTGGAACAGTGAGAAACGCACTCGTGGTGCTGAGGTTGCTACATCCTTATCATGGGATGATCTGAAAAAGGCCATGACTGATGAATTCTGTCCTCGGAATGAAATGAGGAAGCTCGAGGCTGAATTTTGGGATCTTGCCCAAGACAGCGGGGATAATCTGGCTTACACCACCCGGTTCCAAGAACTAAGTCTTTTAGTGCCTCACATGATCACTCCCCTTGCTCGGGGAATTGAAAAGTACATAGGCGGCCTGCCTATGCAAATTCAAGATGCTGTGCTAGGAAGCAATCCTCCTACTCTTGAAGCTGCTATCCGCCTATCTGCTACATTATCCGACAACCATGTCAAAGCCGGAACCTTAACAAGAAAGGGTTCCAAGAAGGTTGTGTCTACTCTTGCGGCAGTCAAAGATGTGAAACCCGAGTCTTCTAACCGCAACAAGAAACGAAAGGGTCGAAACTTTGCAGCCGTAATTCCCGCTGTACCTACTAATCAAGTGGCCCCTTTGGGTCAAAACCCGAAAATTTATCATGGCCCGAATCCCCAATGCCAGACCTGCAAGTACCATCATCCTGCCAACTTACCATGCCGATTGTGCTCAAGCTGCGGGAGATATGGACATGTGGTCACTACCTGCTGTACCCGTCCTCCCGTCCATCAAGCAGCTCCAGCCAACCGTCCCGTCTATCCGGCACCTCTCAATGGTCGGGCATGTTACGAATGTGGAGATCCAAACCATTTTCATGACCGATGCCCAAAACTTCATCGTCAAGGTGGTCCCCAAGGACGAGCGTTTAACATAAACGCTAATGAGGCACAAGCAAACAACGACGTGATAAACGGTACGTTTCTCGTAAACAATCATTATGCATCCATTTTATTTGATACTGGTGCCGATAGGAGTTTCGTGTCTCTTACCTTTGAGTCTCAACTTGCTAAACAAAGAACGAAACTCGATAATTCTTATTCCGTGGAGATAGCAAACGGGAAGTCTATTACTATAAATTCTGTTATCCGCGACTGCAATCTTGAGCTTAATAATCATGAATTCTCTGTTGATCTCCTTCCAATGCAATTGGGAAGCTTTGATATTATAATTGGCATGGACTGGTTATCCAAGCACCATGCCGAGGTTATTTGCTATGAAAAATGCATTCGTATACCTCTCCCTTCGGGTGACACGTTAGTTATTTTCGGTGAAAAACCGTGTCGTGGTCTTCAAATCATGTCTTGCACATTGGCACAAAAGTACTTGCGGAAAAAGTACGTTGCATTCTTGGCCCACATAGTTGACACGAAAGACAAGGGTAAGAAATTGCAAGACATTCCAATCATCCGAGATTTTCCCGAGGTATTCCCCGAGGATTTACCTGGTCTTCCTCCCACTAGACAAGTGGAGTTTCGTATCGACCTTGTGCCCGGGGCAACTCCCGTGGCAAAGGCCCCCTATCGTCTTGCACCTTCCGAAATGCAAGAACTCGCAAGTCAATTACAAGAACTCTCATCCAAAGGATTCATCCGCCCGAGCCATTCACCTTGGGGTGCTCCCGTGCTGTTCGTAAAGAAAAAGGATGGATCGTTTCGAATGTGCATTGATTATCGTGAACTCAACAAGCTTACAATAAAGAACCGTTATCCTTTACCCCGTATTGACGATCTTTTCGATCAACTTCAAGGTTCAACATGTTTCTCCAAGATTGACCTTCGTTCCGGATACCATCAACTTCGTGTTCTCGATGAAGACATTCCAAAGACGGCCTTTCGGACTAGATATGGTCACTACGAGTTCATGGTCATGCCATTCGGTTTGACTAATGCACCTGCGGTCTTCATGGACCTCATGAACCGTGTGTGCAAACCTTATTTGGACAAGTTCGTGATCGTTTTCATTGACGACATTCTCATCTATTCTAAAACGAAAGCAGAGCATGAACAACATCTTCGTTTGATCCTGGAACTCTTGAAGAAAGAACAACTATACGCCAAGTTCTCTAAGTGTGAATTCTGGCTAAAGGAAGTTCAATTTTTGGGACACATAGTCAACGATAAGGGAATTCATGTGGACCCGGCAAAAATCGAAGCGGTAAAGAATTGGAGTACTCCTAAGACTCCTACCGAGATTCGTTCCTTCCTTGGACTAGCAGGTTACTACCGTCGCTTCATCTCAAATTTCTCCAAGATTGCGGTTCCACTCACTGCCTTGACTCATAAAGGTAAATCTTACGAGTGGGGACCCAAGCAAGAGGAAGCTTTTCAAACTCTCAAGCACAAGCTCTGCAATGCTCCTATACTAACTCTTCCTAGTGGTAATGACGACTTTGTCGTTTATTGTGATGCATCCAACCAAGGTCTTGGTTGTGTTCTAATGCAACGTGGCCAAGTAATTGCATACGCATCACGTCAACTCAAAATCCATGAGAAGAACTATACGACCCATGATCTCGAGCTTGGTGCTGTCGTTTTCGCCTTGAAAATTTGGAGACACTATCTTTATGGTACCAAATGCGTGGTTTTCACCGACCACAAAAGTCTCCAACATATTTTCAATCAAAAAGAGCTTAATATGAGGCAACGACGATGGGTTGAACTTCTAAACGACTACGACTGCGAGATCCGCTACCACCCCGGCAAAGCAAACGTTGTAGCCGACGCCTTGAGTCGTAAAGAACATATCATGCTTCATAGTGCTTATATTCATAACGATATCCAAGCCCGTATTCTCAAAGCACAACACACCTCGGTTACCGAGGGAAACATGTATCAAGAAATGGCATGTGGTGTAGAACTCTTGTTAGAAACCAAAGCCAACGGCCTATTGTACTACTTGGACCGTATCTGGGTTCCCGATCGTGACGATCTCCGTATATTTTTGATGAACGAGTCCCACAAAACTCGATATTCGGTGCATCCCGGAGCTGATAAGATGTACATGGGTCTCCGTCAGCAATATTGGTGGCCCGGCATGAAAAAGGATATTGCCCTTTTCGTGGCAAAATGCCTAACTTGTTCTAAAGTGAAGGCCGAACACCAAAAGCCTTCCGGACTCCTCGAACAACCTGAAATTCCCGTGTGGAAGTGGGAGAACCTTGCTATGGACTTTATCACCAAACTTCCACGCACTTCTAGTGGACACGATAGTATTTGGGTTATTATCGACCGACTTACAAAGTCTGCTCATTTATTGCCTATTCGTGAGGACTATCGAGTCGAGAAATTGGCTCGGATCTACATTGATGAAATCGTAAGTCGTCACGGGATCCCTTTGAACATCATCTCCGATCGTGATTCGCGTTTTACTTCCCGATTTTGGCAATCATTGCAATCAGCACTTGGTACTCGTTTGGATCTAAGTACGGCTTACCATCCTCAAACTGATGGGCAAACCGAACGAACAATCCAAACTCTCGAGGATATGCTTAGAGCTTGTGTTGTTGACTTTGGTGGCAATTGGAATTCTCACCTACCACTGATCGAATTTTCCTACAACAACAGCTATCACACAAGTATTAACATGGCACCGTTTGAAGCTCTTTATGGACGAAAATGTCGTTCACCGATTTGTTGGAACGAAATTGGTGAAGCACAAATCACCGGTCCCGAGCTTATCCAAGAAACCACCGATAAAATTTTTCTTATTCGTGACAACATTCGAGTGGCAAGGAGTCGGCAAAAGAGCTATGCCGATAAAAGACGGAAACCCTTGGAATTTCAAGTAGGAGATATGGTTCTCCTAAAGGTATCACCTTGGAAGGGCGTAGTCCGATTTGGAAAGAAAGGAAAACTTGCACCTCGATATGTGGGCCCCTTCAAGATACTCGAAAGGGTAGGAAAAGTGGCCTACAAACTCGATCTTCCTTCAGAACTCACCAACGTTCATCCGACTTTCCATGTATCTAATTTGAAAAAGTGTCTAGCCGACGAGAACCTCCACATCCCTCTTAATGAAGTGCGTATTGACGAGAGGATGCACTTTGTTGAGAAACCCGTGGAAATCATGGACCGAGAAGTCAAGAAACTCAAGCGTAGCCGCATCCCCATTGTCAAGGTCCGTTGGGAGTCTAAACGTGGACCCGAGTTCACTTGGGAACGTGAAGACCACATGAAGACCAAATATCCGCATCTCTTTTCATAGCCTCCACTAGTCGAATTTCGGGGCGAAATTCCTCTAACATGGGGAGACTGTGACATACCGGATTTAATTACGCTTTTGTAATACAAATTATGTAATCATCGTTCCATTTAATGAAATGTAAATGTTTTTATTTAATTGTGTACAAAATACATATATATATATATTTTATTTTATAAATTTAATTAAAATTTTATAAGTTTAAAACTTATATAAAATTCTATATAAAAATCTATATTTAAAAAGTTACATATTTAATAAAATAACATATTTTAATAAGATTAATAACTTTTAATAAAATTATTATTTAAATAATAATAAAATAAGTTTATAAAAATATTTTTAAATTTATTTAATTTAAAAGAAATTAAATTAATTTATTTAAATAAAAGTTCAGGGTTCATTTTGTAATTAATTAAACTATAAGGTTTTGAGTCAAAAATCTGTTGAGGGGCTGTTTCTGGACAAATGAAACTGCAAGGGCTCATCCGTAATTAACTCAGGGTCCATTTTAAATCAAAATCAAACCACAGGGACTAAACCTGCCATTACCCAATTCGTATTCCCGGTCGCCCCCTTCCCCCATTGTCCGGCGGTCCGAGCTTTTCTCCGGCGACCCCCGCGACAAGGATGTTTCCCTGCACCTCAACACCCGACAAAAGCATCCCCGACTTCGTCTCCCCCACGCGACCAATACCCCTCGACCAATTTGTCTCCCCATCATCCCAATCGTCTGATTGTGTTCATAGCCGAAAGTTCACACCTCTAATACGGCCCCGACAGTCAACCTCCACGCCTGCAAGTGATCTCGTTAGCTTCGTCTCGTCCAGAAGAATGTCCAGACACACTCAATTACATGTTTCATTATAAGGATTGGGCTCGGCTATAAATGGCCCTTACCAGACCTGTTCGAGCTCGCCCACCCCCTTCCACCCACTCTCACTCCAAATTGAGACTGCCATCACCTTCGCCATCCTCAGACGAAGCTGTGACCAGGATATCAAGGCCTGACTCCATCCCGAAGCCTGAAATCACGATCTTGGTATTTTCGACAAAAAGGCCTGCCGACCAGACCCGTTACAACTCGGTTCGAGCCTCGAATCGATTCCATTAGCTTCTGTTATCATCAGGTAATCTATTCCAAACAAAATCACGGCATTCGCTCGAGGATTGCCGAGCAAACCCGAGTCCTCGGGCGCGATTGCCGGATTGCCGAGGACCAGCGACCAACTTCTAAGTCGTGTATATCAATTAATCAACACACACATAACCAGCGATGGGCAGTGGCCCGGCTGGTTATGCGTGTGTGTGTTTGTGTCTCAGGTCGCGGGTTCGATCCCGGTTAGCCTACGGCCAAATTTTTTTTATTTATTTTTAATTCTGTTTTCATTTATTTATTTTATTTAATTATCCTAATACTCTTTTTATGCAATAAATACTAAAACGAGTCGGTTTACTCGTTCGTTTATTTTAAAATCAATTAAACTATATTTTTATAAACCATCCCATTTATTTTATATATATATAAACTTATTAAAATACATTATAATATATATAAAATATCACATACTTTTATAAATCTTGCAATATTTATATAAACTTAATTAATTACATTTTTAGACATAAAATATCCTATATTTTTATAAATCTTGTAATATTTTTTATAAACTTACTTAATTACATTTTTAGATATAAAATGTCCATATTTATATAAATCTTGTAATATCTTTATAAACTTATTTAATTACATTTTAGTTATAAAATGTCCTATATTTTTTTTTAAATCTTGTAATATCTTTATAAACTCACTTAATTACATTTTTAAATATAAAATGTTCTATATTTTTTTTATAAATCTTGTAACATTTTATAAACTTATTAAAATACATGTAATATATAAAATGTCTCATTATTTTTATATGAACCTAGCAATAATTTTAATAAACTTGTTAAAATAAATTTTAATATATAAAACATCAACATAATTAATCAAATAAAGACTTATCTTTTTATTTATTATTATTGTTTAAATACATAATGATTAATTATTTAAAAATGTAAAATTTTATAAGTCAAAGTTTTACAAAATCATATTCATTTTCTACCACATTTTATATTACGGATATTATTATAAAACCTATACTCATTTAAATACGAATACGCACATACATATAAACATACAATAATACCCATTTGTCTACATAGGGTATCAACGTGCTTAGGCTTCCACATACTTATCACCTACACGTGTGGAAAAATACCCGCTTGCAAGGTGAGTTACATAGCCCCTATTTTTACATTTTTATACGTTTTGGGGTGAAACATTATACATGCTACTCACATTGTTTGTACGTGTTATACATGAGACTATATGTTTATTCTTTGGATGTACATACATTTAAACACAAGACAACCAACTGTAATATTCATAGATCTATTGTGCCTGACCAGCCCACCCGGTTAGGGTGTTTATTACTGCATACTCGGATATAACCGCGTGTTATATTCAATCATACCGGATATAGTGGGTAACTATATTCAAGCATACCGGACTTAGCTGTTGTGCTCTGTTCAAGCGCGTCAAACTCGGTTTGAATTGTGATTAAATAAATGTTACATCCTATGCTATGTTTAACAAGATAAACAATGAGTTGCAAAACGATTTACACTACTATTTACTGGATTTACTAAACCTATGTACTCACCAACTTTTTAGTTGACACTTGATTTAAATAATGTTTCAGGTTTGGATATGTGACTGCTTGCCGAGGATCTCTCCACTTAGGAACTATGGACCTAGTTAAATAAATTAATGTTTTGGACTAGACTAGGTTATTTGAAATGTATTGTGTTTGGAACTTGTTGTCTTTAAATTAAATTAATGAAATATGCAACCTTTAGTTATCATGAGCTTTTGAACAATCATCACATTGTCCGCCTCGATGATTCCGCCATCGGTCGGGGTGTGACAGAAGCCGTCGAAAGGACTCAAGCTCATGTCTTGCACTACCGCACAAAAGTATTTACGAAAGAAAAATGTGGCATTTTTGGCCCATATTGTAGAACGAAAAGGCAAAGACAAGAGTCTCCAAGACATTCCCGTAATCAAGGACTATCCTGAAGTTTTTCCCGAAGATTTACCTGGTCTTCCTCCTATACGTCAAGTCGAATTCCGTATTGACTTAGTATCAGGAGCAAACCCCGTGGCCAAGTCACCTTATCGTCTTGCACCATTAGAGATGCAGGAACTTTCAAGCCAACTTCGAGAACTTTCTGACAAAGGATTTATTCGTCCTAGCGTGTCCCCTTGGGGAGCACCTGTTCTGTTTGTCAAGAAAAAGGATGGTTCTTTCCGGATGTGCATCGACTATCGGGAACTTAACAAGCTCACTGTAAAGAACCGTTATCCACTACCGCGGATTGATGATTTATTTGACCAGCTTCAAGGCTCTACCTGTTTCTCTAAGATCGACCTTCGTTCCGGTTATCACCAGCTACGAGTCCTCGAATCCGATATCCCCAAGACAGCCTTTCGTACAAGATATGGTCATTACGAGTTCATGGTTATGCCCTTCGGACTAACCAATGCACTCGCGGTATTCATGGATCTTATGAACCGCGTGTGTAAGCCGTACTTGGACAAGTTCGTGATCGTCTTCATTGACGATATCCTCATATATTCAAAATCCAAAGCGGAACACGAAGAACACTTGCGTCTGGTTTTGGACCTCTTGAAAAAGGAGCAATTATACGCTAAGTTCTCCAAATGTGAATTTTGGCTAAAAGAAGTCCAATTCTTGGGTCATATAGTCAACGAGAAGGGTATTCACGTGGATCCCGCTAAGATTGAGGCGGTGAAGAACTGGCAAGCTCCAAAGACCCCTACCGAAGTCCGCTCATTTTTAGGTTTAGCGGGCTATTATCGTCGTTTCATAGCAAACTTTTCAAAGATCGCGGTACCACTCACAGCCTCAACTCACAAAGGAAAACCCTACGAGTGGGGACCAAAACAAGAGGAAGCCTTTCAAACCCTGAAACAGAAACTGTGTGAGGCTCCTATCCTGACTTTTCCTGATGGAACCGAAGACTTTGTCGTTTACTGTGACGCTTCCCACTTAGGTCTTGGTTGTGTACTAATGCAGCGAGGCAAAGTGATTGCTTATGCGTCCCGACAACTCAAAATCCATGAGAAGAATTATACGACGCACGATCTTGAGTTGGGTGCGGTCGTATTTGCTCTTAAAATTTGGAGACATTACCTATATGGTACCAAATGTGAGGTTTACACCGATCACAAGAGTCTCCAACACATTTTCAACCAAAAGGAACTCAACATGAGGCAAAGGCGTTGGGTTGAACTCCTAAATGACTACGACTTTAATATTCGTTATCATCCTGGTAAAGCGAATGTAGTGGCTGATGCTCTTAGCCGTAAGGAACCTATCAAGATCCATAGCATTCGAATCCAAAATGATATTCAAACTCGCATCCTAGAAGCACAACATCTTTCTGTCACTGAAGGAAACATGTACAATGAAATGTCATGTGGTGCTGAACTCTAACTTGAAACCAAACCCAATGGATTACTTTACTTTCTAAATCGTATCTGGATTCCGGACCGTGACAACCTTCGTACCTTTATCTTGAACGAGGCTCACAAGACTCATTACTCTGTGCATCCTGGTGCAGACAAAATGTACATGGATCTTCGCACTCAATACTGGTGGCCTGGTATGAAAAAGGACATTGCCCTATATGTGACCAAATGCCTTACTTGTTTAAAGGTTAAAGCCGAGCACCAGCGTCCATCCGGTTTACTTGAACAACTCGAGATACCTGTGTGGGAATGGGAGTGTATTGCCATGGACTTTATAACCAAACTCCCACACACATCTCGTGGTCATGATAGCATTTGGGTAATCATCGACCGCTTAACAAATTCTGCTCATTTCATACCCATACGTGAGGTCTATCGAGTTGAAAAATTAGCTCGAATCTATATTGATGAAATCGTTAGTCGTCACGGTGTGCCTTTCAACATTATTTCTGATCGTGATGGACAATTCACCTCCCGTTTCTGGGAATCCCTACAATCAGCTCTAGGTACTCAACTAAATCTTAGTACTGCTTATCATCTGCAAACTGATGGTCAATCCGAACGAACGATTCAAACCCTTGAAGATATGCTTAGAGCCTGTGTCATTGACTTCAAGGGAAATTGGGATTTACATCTACCCCTAGTTGAGTTCTCGTACAACAATAGTTATCATACGAGCATTAACATGGCTCCTTTTGAAGCACTTTATGGTCGGAAGTGCCGCTCTCCTATCTGTTGGACTGAAATCGGTGAATCACAAATCACTGGTCCTGAACTTATTCAAGAGACTCCCGAGAAGATAATGTTAATCCGAGAAAACCTTCTGGTAGCAAGGAGTCGGCAAAAGAGCTATGCCGACAAACGTCGAAAACCCTTAGAATTTCAAGTGGGCGATCTGGTTCTTCTCAAGGTATCCCCTTGGAAAGATGTAGTTCGTTTTGGAAAGAAAGGGAAACTTGCTCCAAGATTCGTAGGTCCTTTTAAAATCCTTGAGCGGATTGGGAAGGTAGCCTACAAGTTGGAACTACCAGAAGGACTCAGCAACGTCCATCCAACTTTTCATGTCTCGAACTTAAAGAAATGCTTAGCTGACGAAAATCTTCACATACCACTTGATGAGGTACACATTGACGAATCAATGCACTTCGTGGAGAAACCCGTGGAGATCATGGATCGAGAGGTTAAGCAACTCAAGCGAAGCCGAATACTAATCGTTAAGGTTCGATGGGAATCCAAACGTGGCCCTGAGTTCACCTGGGAGCGTGAGGATCAAATAAAAGCCAAATACCCACATTTATTCCCAGGACCCTCTTCATAAGCAATTTCGGGACGAAATCTCCTAAAGTAGGGGAGACTGTAATCCCTAGGAAATTCCGGCCTATATTTTTACTTTTCCGGCACTTGTAACTTCTTTTTGGTTTGTATCAATCCATCTAAATAGATTCTAATATTTATCTATTGCATTTCATGAGTATACACAAATACGCATATCCAAAAATAATATGAAATTTGTATGCTAAGTTATATTCTAAAACTATATATATATATATATATATATACAAACCTATAAAAATCTAAATTATAAATTCTATAAATATAGAGTTTATAAAAGTACATTATTTTAAAGTAAATGATCTTAATGGAACTAAAACTATTGTAAGTTACAAAAAGTTATATAGTATAAGTGTAACATTTAATAATAACTACACAAATGATATTTAATTTTTTTTTTTAAAATCAATTGTTTTATAAGTAATTAAAATGATTTTGTTTTTGTTTTGAAACAATTGATTTGAACTATTGAACCTCTTGATCACATTTGACCCCTCAATTTTAACCCTTTTCGTTTTTTTTAACAAAATAACGTAGGTTTGACTTTTGAAAGTCAAACCAAACCCAAACCTCTCAAATTCGTGCAAGACTAATCAAATTCGTGAGTTTTAACTTCGTGTAAACGTGTATAATCAATCATGCGGCCGTTCTAATCGTTCTTAACGAGCTAATACAACAAAAATTAAATGAAAGTAAGCTTAATCGTCTCGTAACCGTCCTTAACCAATCACGACTTCAATTCGTACATTAAACGTGGAATTGGCCTATAAAAACGAACTCACACCTTCACTACAATCACCACAACCCTTGTACACCTCTGAATCCATCACATTTTTCCTCCCGAACTCCGACAAGCTCAAGAATTTCCGACTCCGTCGTTCCAGTCTTCCTCCCTCAACCCGCAACCATTCGAGCTAAAATTAGTGTCTTTACTTTCGTTTTGATGTAAGGAGTAAAAGCCCCATGAATCCAAGATCGATCGGGTACTCAATTGATGGAATTGGATGGCTAGGGTTTGGGTTACGGTTTGGGGAAGAAGATATGATTCGGGGTGCTTGTTAAACCCTTTTCGCGTCTATTTTGGAACCAAGGCATACACCCAGGTCCACCGGTTAAAACCCTTGCCTGTAGAGAGGAGGTCGCGGGTTCGAGTCTAGCCCCGCACCTCACTCCTTTCTTTTTTTTTTCTTTCGCGTCTGGGACTTGATTCCCCCTGGCCATCTGTTAAAACCATTTAAACCCACCTCTAAACCACTACGAGGCGACTGGTCTAGTGGTTTACGTGTCTGGTTGCTTCCCAGCAGACCCAGGTTCGAGTCCTGTGGTCTGCAATATTTTTTTTAGTGATTTTAAACCGAATTTCAACTTCATTTTTCTTACAAAAATTGTTTTATAAAACTCCCGAGACTCGGAATATTTTTATGAACCAAATTATTAATCCTAAATAATTATTTAATAGTTTTAGAGAATTAAAAACTAATTAAGAAACTATATAATCGTTTTAATTAAAAACATTTATTAACTACTTTTAATATACAATTATTAGTATAATCTATGTTCTTTTATTGTCCATTTAACTAATTAATTAATTTAAAACGTATAAACTATTAATCTAAATACGTATATATTCAAGTAAATATTATTTAAATACTTATTTATTATTTTGTAAACAAAATAATTATTCATATATATATATATATATATATATATATATATATATATATATATATATATATATATATATATATATATATAAACTCGTATTCAACCCTTTATTAACGATCATATTATTTTCGTTATTAAACAAACATATTAGTTTCTTATTAAACAAATACATTATTCACAACAAATAGATATGTTCAACCTAGCTAACCCTTACTACTTAAATATTTTGAGCATATCATTGATACATATATAATGCAAACATAGGTTAATCTTGTGGTTAGCTAAACAACTTGTGCAACTACCCGTACTTGTGATTTCAAGCTACCAATCCCATGTGAGTTTACATAGCCCCTTTTTACTGTTTTTGCTTTTGGGGTGAAACATGTTATCAACTTTATCTATTTAAACAATTCAATATCTATGTTCTTGTGTTTGATCTTTATGCTTTATATTTGAACTACTTGGTGATCATTGCATGTGTTTCATGCCAGTACATTCATTAACTTGTAGCCCAAGCCTAAGGTAGTACCTAACATGATCATTTATATGGGAAACTGAACCTATAACTTACCACAAGACCTTGGCTGGTTTTGTTGGGCATCAACTATAACTTGGAGTATCCGCTTGCTCCCTTTTTTTAAAATGGCAATCAGTGGGATTGCGTATCTAGTTTTCTATTATCAGGCTTGAATTGTACGCTTGGAACCTTGTGTGTTTTCACATATATGCTTTAGACATGCTTTGAACATATTGAATTGTAATCTATACTAACTCTTTGGTGTCAAAACCTGTGTATCTCACCAACTACTTGTAGTTGACAGTTACTTACATGTTTCAGGTGCACCTGTTTGAGAACTACTTGCTCACCTAGGACTTGGACCTAGTTTAATTTAAATTGTGTTTTGAACGTTCCATTTTCCTTTGTAACGGATGCTTTTAATTTGAATAATAAATATTATCATAATTAATGGATGATCATGTGCTTATGAACAACCGCGTCAGCCCCGGCGTATAATCCGCCGCCGGCCAGGGTGTGACATAATTCACTATGTCGAACCTTCAGAATCTTGGAAACATGTTAAATTATGATAATGAGATCGGTACACCTCAGAAACCGCCTAAACTATTAAATGTAAACGATTATTCCAATTGGAAGGCGCGTTTTGAGCACTACATTTCATACACCGACTCATCATTATGGATACCAATCATTGAGGGATATAAGCATCCCACACACATCTATCTTGATGAAGAGGTGCCAAAGCCCATCTCTAAGCTTGATGAAGAACAAAAGAAAGCTTATGATCGGGAAAAGAAGGCTCTTGGCTCAATCACTATGTCATTAACTCGGGAATTGTTTCACAGTTTCCGAGGCTATGACACCTCCAAGGATCTTTGGAAAGCACTGCAGAAAAGATTTGAGGGGAACAGTGACATTAAGAAGAGTAAGCGGGATCTTCTCCGGAAGCAGTATGAATGCTTCAATTTCATGGAAAATGAATCGTTAGATGATCTCATCTCTAGATTCTATCATTTACAAACGGAGTTGAAAGCTTTTGAACTGAAATATCCCGATGAAGAACTGGTGGAAAAATTTCTTGATGCTTTGCCACCAAAGTTTGAGATGTATACAACCCTGATGAGGGAAAATCCTAAATTCTATGAGTTAACAGTAGATGAGGCTATTGGTAAGATTCAAGCTCATAACATGAATCTTATGAAGAAGGAGATCTCGGGAAGACCTCAGATACAGGACCCTTCCATGTATCATGGGACGACTTCCACTTCAAAATCATCAGGCTCTGGAATTGCCCTCTTTACTGGACACTCCAATGAAGAAGACCACTCAAATGGGTGTGGTGGTCATGCTTGTTATGTATTCGGATCAGGGTTGGGAACTAATCATCAACACACCTCAAGAAATCCTCCAGCTACGTCTTCAGCTAACCATTCTGCAATAGTCAAAATAGCTGAAGATCATGTAGCTTTGTTTTCATCATGTATGCTTGCGTATGAGAATTTCATAGGCGGCAAGCTAACGGATCCCGAAACTATTGAAGAAGACTTTAACCAAGTGGATCCTGATGATATTGAGGACATGGATATTCAATGGAATATGGCCATGCTTTTGAGGAGGGCCAAGCGTTTCCTAAACAGAACAGGAAGAAAGTTCATTGGTGGACATTCTAATGCCAAGGTTGGATTTGATAAATCCAAGGCCAAATGCTCAAGTGTCTGAACTATGGACACTTTGCTTGTGAGTGTCAAAAAGATCGAGCACCGGCCTCTGGTTTCACCAGACCTAGCCAGGGAAATAGCCACGGCCACAACAACACTAGCCACCACAATCAACACCAAGGTGGTTCGTCAAATGCACTGGTAGCTCAGCATGACGAAAACTTTGATTGGGGTGTTCATCTAGAGGACGCCAACATTGCTCAAACACAGGTTGGTCTCATGGCTGAGATCATGGAGCTGATGGAGGCTGAGAGAAAAGAAGCTGAGGAGATGGAAGCTTTTGTAGCTGTTAAAAAGGAGTCTACCCCTGCCGTTGCTCTCATGGCCATTGGAGAAGCACAGAGTTCATCATCTGAGGTAGATTCTAACCCTTCCTCATTTATTTCTTGTTCTAAATGTCTAGGGCTAAAGCTTGAAATTTCTAAGCACCAAGACAAACTCGAACCCCTAACTATGGCAGCTCATAATTACAAAGAAAACGAAAAACGTTTTAAAGAGTCTGTTGAAACGTTGAAAAAAGAAAAATGTGAATATTCTTTACAAATAAGTGAGCAACAAGTTCACTTGGATATTGCATATAGGGGGTTAGAAAAACGGAACAATGAAATCAACAAACTGCAAAATGAGATCCTGCAGTTAAAATGTACAAATGAGAAGTTGAAAAACTCTCACTTTGTGGTGGAATACTACGAATCAGTAGTGAGGAAATTGAAGGGCCTAGGTCTTGGTACCAATGCCATTCCTCCACCAATAAGTGGGAAGTTTGCCAATAGCTTGATAGACATTGATCTCACCTGTCTAGATGAGTCCTCTGATAAGGATGATTCCCCTAAAAAGGATGAATCCTCAAGTAAGGCTAACTCCACATCTAGTGAGGAGTATGTTACTGCTTCTGATGATGGGTCGGTTAACACTTTCCCTGAAGGAGTAGTCTCTGAGGAGTTGTTGACTGAACAGAAAGTCCACAAAAACATTATCACTAATGGTGATAACTGCATTTTAATTGAACCTGATATCATTGAAACACATGATAAACTTAAGGTAATGCTTTACGGGGGTTATAAAAATATTAAACAAGGTAAGAAAGAGGCTTTTTCAGCTCATTATGGGCTTGGTTACAAAGAGAATTTGCAAAAGTATTACACCCCCAAAAACCAAACTGAAAAATGTCAGACTCCTGTTCATAAACCAACTCCTCCTGCTCATAATGGAGAGTTATCTAAGGCCAGATCTAATGAGCCTTACAAGAGAACTCATGTGGACAAGAGGATGTGTTTTCATTGTGGCATGGTTGGTCACATTCTTGTGAACTGTCCATCAAAGAACCAAGGGAAATATCATGTTGTCTCACAGCCAACCGTTATCCCTAAGTCGCCAATAGTGAAACCTCCCAGAAGTCCAAAGCAGAATGTGGTGAAACCACCAGTACAACCTATGGGAAAACCTAAGATTAAATCTGAGGCCAAACCATCTGTTGCAAGAAAGGTAAAACAACCTGCTGTACCTCGTGTGTCTACATCTGGTAGTACACGCACTGGTGAGAAATCTGTGGCTAGACTCTCTAAGCCATAAAGAAGAAGAAGGAATAAGAGGTTGAGAAAGCTGGAACAGCTGACTAAGACTCAATCAGGTGAAGCTTCCACAAGTTCACTGGCTGTAGTTGAGCCAAAGTCTACTGTTCTGGTTAAGAATCAAAAGAGATCCTGGAACAAGAAAGTTAAAGGTTCCCAATCTCCTGTTCCAAATTCATCCAAAGATTCACCAATTTTGAACAGTCATCATGACTGTGAGTTGAAAGAAGTAGTTTATTTTGAGAAGGATGGACGACCCAAGACCACAATGGCTTGGGTCTCCAAATCTAACTAATTCTTTTGTTACTCGTGCAGGGACGTCCGAAGGGTACTATCTCTAACCGTTGGTATGTAGATAGTGGATGCTCCCGGCACATGACAGGAAACATGGCCTTGCTTCAAGATATTAAACCATTCAGAGGCGGCTATGTGGCCTTTGCCGGAGAAAAAGGCGGCAGCATCACGTGTCAAGGCGTGGTTTCAAACGGTTGTGTTAGCTTTGAAAATGTCAACTTTTGCGAGCAGCTGAAGCATAACCTGTTGAGTGTCTCCCAAATGTGTGACAAGGAGTACTCGGTGATGTTTGACAAGTCAGAATGTCTGATTCTCAAACCCGGTTTTAAGGTTCCCGAAGGCTGGATTCTGATGAGAGCACCAATATCAAACGACACTTATCAGATTGATATGAGTGTGGCAAAAACCACCTCATCAGTTGCTACTTGTTTGCTTACAAAAGCGACAGAACTTGACTCCATCTTGTGGCATAGGAAACTCGGACATATTTCTTATCGTAAAATGAATCATCTTGTCCGAAACGGTTTGGTAACCGGGGTTCGTAAGTTGAGGTTTACTGTTGCAGATGACTGTATGCCGTGTAAAAAGGGCAAACAGCAACGGAAGTCTCACAAGCCCAAGCTCCAAAACTCTATCGTTACCCCTATGGAGCTATTACACATGGATCTGTTTGGCCCCATAAGTATCAGGAGTATTGGAGGTAAGTCGTTCTGTCTAGTTGTAACTGATGATTTCTCACGTTTTTCTTGGGTGCATTTTTTAGGTACAAAAGACGAAACTGCTGATATTCTTCAATACCTGATCCTGAGCTTGGAATCTCTTTGCAAGCTGAAAGTTAGAAGAATAAGGAGTGACAACGGAACTGAGTTCAAGAATAATTTGATGGAACTTTTCTGTCTCAAGAGAGGGATCCGTCACGAATTCAGCACGCCGTACACACCTCAGCAGAATGGAGTTGCTGAACGAAAGAACAGAACACTGATTGAGACTGCAAGGACTATGCTGTCAGATGCAAAGCTTCTTGTCACTTTCTGGGCAGAAGCTGTTAATACAGCTTGTCACGTCTTAAACAGGGTTCTGGTTGTGAAAAGGCACAACAAGACATGTTATGAGTTGATCAACAATCGACTTCCCAATCTTGATTACCTAGTTCCTTTTGGTAGTCCTTGTTCCTTGTTGCTACAGTATAAAGACCGTCAGTCTAAATTTCATGCGAAAGCGGTGGAAGGCATCTTCTTAGGATATGTTGCCAATTCGCCCTGCAAGAGAGTGTACAACATAGGAACTCGTACTGTCGAGGAATGGTTTGAAGTGGACTGTAGTAAACACAGCACTCCACCAGAACCAAAAGGTCCAGCTTGGGGTTTTGATTATGATGCGCTATTCAAGTCCTTCAATCTTCCTGACTTATCCGATGAAGACGCCGCAAATGTTTATGATTTATTGCGTGGCGACAATGACTCCAGTTTTTCTACTCGTACTACTGTACCAATTACAACTCCTGATTCCAATGCTGCATCTGCATCTGGAACTCATGACAGTGATAACAGTGAAGGTGTTCATGTTGTTGGAGATGACGCTCAAGCCAATCCTAACACAATTATAGGAAATGAAGCTCCAGCTGATCCAATTAACATGGAATCTTCTTCATCTGGAACACAGGAAATGGGGGAGTTAAGCACAAATCTGGATCCAGAAATTCAAGAACCAATTGTACCGGAGACGAGGGTGCTTAGGAATCATCCAATCGACAACATTATTGGTGACCCTTATGCCGGTGTTCAGACTCGTCATAGAACCATCACTGAGAACACCAGTCTTTACACAGAGATATTTGACACTGGTGTCATGGAAACATGTCTGCATGCTGCATTCGTGTCCCAGGTAGAGCCGAAGAATGTGAAGGAGGCTCTCCCTGACAACTGCTGGATTGAGGCGATGCAAGATGAACTGTCTCAATTCAAAAAGTTGCAAGTGTGGGATTTAGTTGACTTGCCAAAAGGCTTTCAGCCAATTGGTACCAGATGGGTGTTCAAATGCAAGACGGATGATCGTCATGTAGTTGTGAAGAACAAAGCAAGATTGGTTGTTCAGGGTTTTTATCAACAAGAGGGCTTGGATTACAATGAAGTATATGCCCCAGTTGCTAGAATTGAGGCCATTCGACTGTTCTTGGCGTATGCCACCTATGTCGGCTTCAAGGTCTTTCAACTTGATGTGAAGAGTGCTTTCCTTTATGGTAAGGTGCATGAAGAAGTCTATGTCACTCAACCTCCTGGTTTTGAAGATCCGCATAATATCAATAAAGTGTACAAGCTCGACAAAGCACTTTATGGTCTTCATCAAGCACCACGGGCATGGTATGAGACATTATCTAAGCATTTACTGTCTAATGGTTTCGACCGTTGACAGATTGACTCGACTCTCTTCATACAGAAAGCAGGAGGTGACATTCTTCTTGTGCAAGTATATGTCGACGACATTATCTTTGGGTCGACCAATGAAGGGATGTGTAGGGAATTCGAGAAGGTGATGAAGTCCAAGTTTGAAATGAGCAATATGGGTGAACTGTCATTCTTTCTAGGTATGCAAGTCAGTCAAAGAGAGAATGGTATTTATCTACATCAAACTAAGTACGTGCAGGACATCTTGTCAAAATACAAGATAACTACTTATGGCACACCAATCCCAGTCAATCATGGTTTGCATCCCGACAGAGATGGAAAGGATGTGGACAGTAGGTTGTACCGTGGGATGATCGGATCACTTATGTATCTCACAGCTTCAAGACCCGATATAATGTTTGCTGTATGTTTGTGCTCAAGGTTTCAGTCTCAATCGAAGGAGTCACATATGATAGCCGTGAAGAGAATTTTCAGATACCTAAAAGGGAAACCCCGATTAGGTCTTTGGTACTCTAAGCAGCATTCATTCGACTTCAAAGCCTACACTGATTCAGATTATGGCGGTTGTAACCTTGACAGAAAGTCAACCTCTGGTGGATGTCAATTCTTAGGAGACAGACTGGTCTCCTGGCAGTGTAAGAAGCAGTCAACGGTTTCTGTCTCAACTTGTGAAGCAGAGTACATTGCTGCAGCTAGCGGTTGTTCTCAGATATTGTGGATTCAGCAGCAATTGCGAGACTACGGCTTGAACTTCACTGGAACTCCTCTATTCATTGACAACAATGCCACCATGTCCATCACAAATAACCAGGTGAAACATTCCAAAACTA
This sequence comes from Smallanthus sonchifolius, assembly GCA_023525975.1. Classification (NCBI taxonomy): domain Eukaryota; kingdom Viridiplantae; phylum Streptophyta; class Magnoliopsida; order Asterales; family Asteraceae; genus Smallanthus; species Smallanthus sonchifolius. The sequence continues at coordinate 37,446,468 of CM042045.1, forward strand.
AACATATAGAGATTCGCCATCATTTCATCCGTGACTGTGCTGAAAAGCATTTAATTGAACATGTAAAAGTTCACACGGATGACAATCTTGCTGACCTTTTCACAAAGGCATTTGATCGATCATGTTTTGAGCATCTTGTCAACTTGATAGGAATGTTCAATCCTGAGTGAAAACTAAGTTTTCTTAACTCAATTCAATTCATGAAAGTTAAATTTTTAATTCTTTTAAATTTTCTGTATAGTTCTTTTAGTCTTTAAAATATTTTACAAAAACCAAAAAAAAAAAAAATAGAAGATGGAGAAAATTTCTGTGTTAACTTAAGAAAAGAGGAAATGATAGTATATCAGAAATGATCTAAACACCACAGACTGCTCATATGGGAAATGATTGCGTCATGCTTACTTATCTGTTTAAAATTATTATGTTTTTAATCTGTTTATTTACAAGTAATTTGAATTGTCAGTAGGCTGTATGCGTCTTTGAATCACTAGTAGTGTGGAAACTAAATGTAAATTACAACTGTGATTTGAACTCATGTTTGCAAGTGTGTGTGCGTAAAAGAATAGAAAAGATCATTATCAGATATAGGATGTTAGATTTTGACAATAATTTTCTTTTGAGATCAGTTTCGGGTTATGTTGTTAGCACAATTAATGCGGTTCATCTCACTGCCATACCCACAAGTATGCAAGGAGAGATTGAATCAAGACATGTCTCTACATTAACCGTTGAGCATGTATTCACCCTTGAATCACTCCTGATTCATTGAAATCAAATCCAGATAAAAGTTGGATCCTCTTACCCTATAATCAAACACCATGTTCATTATCCCGAATCATCATACCGATATTCAAAGAAGAAAATCACATGAAACCAAGACAAATGAATCACTCGATTCTGAATCTTATGATTCCTGATAATCCTTATGGATTCTGCTTGATTTTTCTGTGCTAATAAATGTAACTTCATTCTGAAAATTAAGAAAATAATTGAAAATAATCTTAGATGCCTTGAAGATAGTGCAAAATATCATAGCATCTCAGTGGGATACACGTTGTATATCTTATAATTAATACCTTAATACACAAGAACATGATACAAAGATGCGTATAGTTTCAAATCTTATAATATTGTCAACTTGAATTACTTGTTTATGTGCTTATTACGTATGAATAAAGAGTAATACATGACATGATCCCATATTCTTTGATGTTTATTTTGTATCGTTTTTGCTAAAAGATAGCCAGATATGATCCTTTGCTCGTGTCTTTGATTAAAAATAGTTTGTGTGAATACTTGTATATTTCTATGAGAAAAGATCAAAAATATTTTAAGTTTATGCATAGTTCAACTTTATTCAGAAAAGCCAAAAATATTTATATTTAACCTTCCTGAATTGATTTTGAATCCTCTTGATTGAATATTTTTATCTTGTTCGTTATTTGACTTGAAAATCTTCATAAATTCTGAGTTGAAATTTGCGCACTTAAGGGTTGTGCGCACTTGTCAAGTACGCACGAAGTAACACTTGCGCACTTAACAAGTACGCAAGAGTTAAGCCTTGCGCACTTGTTAAGTACGCAAGAGTTAACTCGTGCGCACTTAACAAGTACGCACGAACAGTAAGTGAGGGGTATAAATCAGAGACTTAGAAGTTTTCTCAGGCTTTACGCTTTCAAACCCAAAGTTTCCCCCTGTAATTTTTTGCTCAAAATCGATAGTGTCTAAACCATTTTTTCGTCCCGTCCATACTTTCATCATCTTATTTCATCTCATTGGTGAGAATCTTGGCCGATTTCATCCGCTTAATCGTGACTTTTGGCCGATTTTTGACTTAGAAAATGTTAGGTTAAATCCGATATATTTTGGGGTAAAATGGGGTCGTTTGGGTAACTTATTATCTGTAACAAGCGAATAGGAAGCTTTAATCGACTCCCTAATCATCTCCTGGTCCTCGATTGATCCGTCGGTTGAAGTTGAACCGACAGTGGGCCGGCGACCGGTCTAGGTCAAAAATTGAACGAGGTTAAGCAGTGTGTGGTGTTGATAATGGTACCATAGGTTAGAATCCTTGATTCCGACCTAGTGGCGACATAATCAACCCAAATTTTGAACGAATTACAAGTTTCGGAAATTTTTGCTAAGGGTTGTTCTTGCGCACTTAGCAAGTACGCAAGAAATACTTCTTGCGTACTTGTTAAGTACGCAAGAGGAAAATCCTGCGCACTTGCTAAGTGCGCAGGACCAACACTTAGAAATTTTTTCTAAATCTGAAAATTTTTTCAAAGTGTAACTACTATCCTATGTCATGTGTGTCTACTTCCAGTGTTATAAGTTGTTCTGAATATGTTTTCTGTGTGTGTTTGCAGGCTATGGCTCGTGCATTCACTGACGAATTCAACCTATTGGCTAACACAGAACCAGAATGGAAAGGCGCAGCCCTGCAATACAGGGAGATTGTGGATTTTCTGAACAGATCAAGAATAAGCTATGCAATCTCAGCAAACCCAACAGTCTCAAGACCTTACCTGGAGCAATTCTAGGAGATTGCAGAGCACGATTGCACGGTATCCCCGAATGTCATAAGGGCTACCGTTGACGGTCGGGCTATTGCTATCTCTGAGGATACAATAAGGAGAGTATTGCAGTTCGAAGACCTCGCCACCGACCTGACATCCTATCCAGATTACTACGTGGATGGGTGTTGGAGGCACAAAATGGGATATGTCGGGGCTAGGGACTATGCTTCTTACAAAAAGATGTGGCTATTGGATCAATGGCGTTACTTTGCCCACATCATGATTGTGTGCATCTCATCCAGGAAAGCGGGGAAAGATGCCATGGGTCATGTCCTTGCAGCGGCCATGGTGGGCCTGTCTCTCAACCGGGGCTACAACTTCTCTCGCTATATCTTCAAAGCACTCAATGACCAGATAAATACAGCAGAGAGGTTCAGGTTCCTTTTGTACCCGAGGTTTGTGCAGCTCCTGATCGATGATGCATTGCCAAACCTACGTGCTATCAGGGAGAGAATGCAGGTAAAAAGGGTGGACAAAAGAGTCTTTGCTCATTTTCTAAAGCCAGGCAGTGTAGAACCTACCCCTGCGCACACTGAACTCTTTGGCCACCTACTGAATGAAGCATACGTCGCTTTTGAAGATTGGAACTGGTATAGTCCCAACTCAGCACCAGAAATGAGTGATGACTCTGGTGAAGAGCAAGAGGAAGAGCATGATGATGATGAAGGTGATGATGAAGGTGATGATGAAGGTGATGTTGGTGGTGCTGAGGAATCCGATTCGGAGGCAACAGAATCAGATTCTGATGACGCACCATCACAGGCACATCTGAGAAGGTCGGCACAGGTAACCCTGCCTACGTCGTCTTCCAAAAGAAAACGACAAAGCTCGAGCAGCGAATACGAGCCGGATTCTGACTCTGACGCTGCTCTACAAAGACAAAGGCGTGAGAGGGCCAACAAGAAAAGGGGTGATAGGCAAGAGGTTGCTATCCCCAGGGTTGAAGAGATTCCGACTGTACAGCCAGTACAGGTTGAAGCTGCCCGTCTAGAGTCAGAATCTACCCCGCCAGCACGGCAACTATTTAGAAGGAGGAGAAGGCCACTGGTACAAGCAGATGTGGCAGTCACGGCGGTCACAGAGGTGATTCCTGGTACAAGCAGATGTGGCAGTCACTGGTACAAGCAGATGTGGCAGTCACGGATTAAGATTCCCAAGGGCGACGGGGAAGGTAAGTATGAGTTAGAAGATGGTGAGATCTTTGAAATACCATCGCTCGACTCTATGCTCGAAACATGCTCAGTTGACACGGCAAGTAATGTTGAAACTACAACTGAAGCCTCCCCGGTCGACCCTATACCTACGGACCCCGAGGTACAAAAAGAGAAAGACATGCCTTCTGCATCTACAAAGGGTCCAGCTCCCGTGTGGCAAAATACGTCTATCACAGACAAGCACGGAGCGACAGGTATGATCTTAGCTGTTAGGTTCGAGGAGGACAAGCAGCTGTTCGCCATCAAAAGATCGGGGGGGGGGGGGGTTCAATACTTGAAACCCACCAATGAGGCGTTCAACTCTTTGCCCAAGTACGACCTAGTTAACCTCGCAAACCGCGATCTGCTAAGTCACTCGAATAATGCAGTAGCAATGGGTTTGTGGGTAACACTACAGCGTGAAGCAAGATCAGGGAAATTTGAATACCTCAAGCCTCAGGTGCCCAGAAGTGTCAAGGATAAGCACGCTGTGCATCCTGTGACTAAGAAGCCCATAAAGAGATTGGTATACAAGCCAGTGCGATGTGAAACTAAGATTCCCCTGAGCAAGTTACCTCAGGATATTCTTGGTGACATGTGGTACTGGTACGTTGATCCAAAAACAGGCGAGGCTGTGGTAATGAGTAAAGGTAAGTCAGTAAGTGGAAATATTATGCCAAAGGAAGTGATCAGGATATTTGATGAAGTCTGCTTCATCAACTTTTCTGTGAACGATCTGGAGGTACTAGCCGACAAGTACTGCATCCACACTGACGAATGGACGAAGCTTCTCTCTGCCAAATATGACAAGTTGATCAAGTTCTGTCTTGATTACAAAAAGAAGATGGAAGCTAAGGAGCAGATGCTGTGAAGACTGAAGACCGAAGACTGAAGACGATGAAGATCCCGAGCTGTTGTCAAGGGGGAGTTTGTTGATGCATTTTCCTGTGACAACACTCTGGATAGAGTCTTAGTTTGTATGTCTAATGTCTGTAATTTGTCTTTGTATGTATGAGTCATTATGTAATAGTTTATCGAGTTGTATTTACTTTTACATAATGTATGTTGTTTTTCTGCTAAGTGTTTTGGGCACTTACATGTGCGCAGGAGAAAGCTCCTGCGTACTTAGCAAGTACGCAAGAACACCTTTGCGTACTTGTTAAGTACGAAAGAGTAATTGGTCGCGCAGGCATCAGGTCTGTATAAATAGGATAGGTTCACAGTGGCTAAGTACGCAGAACCATTTTGTTCAGACGAACTCAGTTTTGCTAAGTACGCAGCTTGTATTCTCTCTGTAACCGTCGAGTGTTTATAATACAAAGAACGTTTATTGTGACTCTCGTGTTTGGTTTACTTTGTTTTGTAAGACTCTCCACCTAGTCACGGGTATTCCGTAACCCGATCCGACTAGTAGACCACTTGCATGTGACGATCCGACACACACGAAGGGACCTACACGACTGTTGGAGACAAAGAATGGGATATGTCGGTGCAAGGGACTATGCTTCATACAAAAAGATGTGGGTATTAGATCAATGGAGATATTTCGCCCACGTCATGATCATGTGCATTCCATCAAGGAAAGCGGGGAAAGATGCCATGGGTCATGACCTTGCAGCAGCCATGGTCGGCCTTTCTCTCAACAAGGGCTACAACTTCTCACACTACATCTTTAAGGCCATCAATGACCAGATCAACACAGCGGGGAGGTTTCGGTTCTTGTTATACCCTCGGTTTGTGAAACTTTTGATTAATGACGCGTTGCCAAACCTTCCAGCTATAGGGGAGAGACTGCAAGTAAAGCGGGTGGACAAAAGAGTATTCGCCCAATTCCTAAAGCCAGGCAGTGTAGATCCTACCCCTGTGCATACAGAACTCTTTGGCTACCTCATCAATGAAGCATATGTGGCCCCGTGTGACTGGAGATGGTACAGTCATGACTCGGAGCCTGAACTGAGTGAACACTCCAATGAACAACAGGAACAACAACAAGAGGAAGTGGAGAGTGATGATGGATCGTCTGATGATGGAGACGACGAAGGAGGACATGATGGTGCTGAGGGATCCGACTCGGAAGCAACTGAGTCAGATTCTTCCGATTCCGATGATGCACCGTCACAGGTACACCCACAGAGAACGGCTAAGGTATCCCTACCTGAGTCGTCCTCCAAGAGAAAGCGACAATCCTCTAGCAGCGAATACGATCCAGGCTCTGACTCTGACGCTGCTGTACAAAGACAAAGAAGGGAAAGCATTCATAAGAACAGGGGCGATAGGCTACAGCCCGCTATCCCCAGTATGGTGGAGGCTCAGCAGCAAGTACAAGTATCAACTGCTAGTCCGGATTCAGCCTCCACCCCACCTTCACAGCAGCTTTACCGTAGGAGGAGGAGGCCACATGTACGAAGTGAAGTGGCCGTCACTACAATCATAGAAGTGATTCATGTGATAGTGACCTCCCTACTACAACTACTCAGGTGGCGGTGACTACTCCAATTCTCACGGAGTCAGTCACCATCACCCCTTCCATTACCTAACAACTCTCGTCACATCTTCAATCCCAACTACCACCATTGAGCCTCTCAGTTAACCCTTCAATTATGGAGATTTCACGCAAGGATTTGACTTTGATACCATATTCTCCTCCTCTATTCACACTGCCGAAGCGTCCTCATCTAGACATCCTGATCCGAATGACGCTAGGATAGATGTTCTGGAAACCCAAGTTGCTGGATTACTGAAGACTATTCAGAAATCGAAGGAGGAGTCTGATGCTCAACAAGCACAGATCAATTCTTTGATAGATGAAGTTACAATCCTTCGTAGCCAGAGGACAAGGACTGAGGAACGACTGAAAAACGTCCTGGCTCAGAATGAACTCCTAATCAAGACAAATGAAATGCTTCTGGGTCATGGGTTGTCCATGGAGCTCAGGTTTGACGCTCAAAGGAAGGAGCATGAGCTGATGGTCAAGCTGATTGCTGATCTGACCAAGAAGCTTGATGCTCAGGGGGAGAAGGACAAAGAGAAAGAGAAAGAGAAGGAGAAGAGGACTACTGGTGATGAGGCGTGTCATCCGGTCGACTTGACTAAGGATGATGACAAGGACAAGGATCCCGAAGCCGGTCCTAGTGGAGGTGAGCACCAAGCTTTAGCAATCGTGCCCATCTCTGCTGTTCCAATGGCTCAGGGGGAGTCGACTCATCAAGAGGGTGGTGATACCTCTGGTGGTGGTGAGAAAGGAAAGTCAGTGGCTGAAGTACTTAAGGACTTATCTGATGATGAGATCCTATATCTAGAGCCTGACTACTCCAATGAAGCAGAGATCAATGCTCTCTTCAATCTAGAAGAAGGAGAGATTGGGATGATGATGATGAAGATGTTGTGATCGAAATTCCCAAGGGTGACGGGGAAGGGGAGTATGAGCTAGAAGATGGAGAGATCTTTGAATTTCCATCCTTCGATGCTCCGCTCAACACAGGTTCAGTCGAGCAGGCCAGTAATGTAGAAGCCTCGACTGAAGCCTCCCCAGTTTACCCTGAACCTGTGGACCCAGAGGCACCGAAAGAAACAGACATGCCTTCTACTTCATCAAAGGGTCCAGCTCCTGTGTGGAAAAGGACGTCTATAATAGACAAACACGGAGCAACATGGATGATCTTGGCTGTAAGGTTCGAGGAGGACAAGCAGTTGTTCGCTATCAAAAGATCTGGCGGGGTTCAATACTTGAAACCCACCAGTGAAGCGTTCAGCTCCTTGCCCAAATACGACCTTGTGAACCTAGCAAACCGAGAGCTGCTGGGTCATTCCAATCACGTAGTGGCGATGGGTTTGTGGGTGGTTCTGCAGTGAGAAGCAAGATCAGGGAAGTTCGAGATGTTCAAGCCTCAAGTGCCCAAGAGAGTCAAGGATAAGCATGCTGTACATCCTGTGACTAAGAAGCACTTAAAGAAATTGGTATACAAGCCAGTGCGATGTGAAACTAAGATTCCCCTGAGCAAGTTATCTCAGGATATTCTTGGTGACATGTGGTACTGGAAAAACGAGCGAGGCTGTGATCATGGGTAAAGGACGTTCAGAGAGTGGGAACCTAGTGCCAAAGGAGCTGATCAGAATATTTGATGAAGTCTGCTTCATCAACTTTTCTGTGAAAGATCTGGAGGTACTAGCAGAACACTATTGCGTCTACACGGATGAGTGGACAAAGCTCATTGCTTCTAAATACGACAAGGTGATTAAGTTCTGCCTTCTAAATATTATGAGGTTTTAGGATATAGGAAAAGATATTGTTTATTTAATTTATCATTTAAGTATATACTAATAAGCCATGGGTGTTTAACAATTAAGTCATCAAATAAAATAATAACTAATCATAGTAAGCATGTAGCACATAGCATGTAACACATCTAATAACCTAATTCCCTATAACCAAGGCTCTGATACCAATCTGTCACACCCCGACCGATGACGGAATCATCGGGGCGGGACATGTAGAATGTTCATAAGCACAAGGTTGACTAGATTGAATATATTAAACATCAAATTTCATAACAAGTAGTCCAAACACAACCAAATCCAAGATAGAACAAAATTGAAAATACATAGAGTTCTTTTATTTAAATTAACTAAGTCCAATCCTATGTGTAGCACATCTTGAACAATCTCACACATTAGAACCTGAAACATGAATAAAATAAAGTCAACTAAAAAGTTGGTGAGTATAACACGTGTTTATATAGGTAGCATATAGTTTGTAAAACAAATCCTTACATAACATGATAAATAAGGCATTTATGGGGAGCAACTATTGTCTAACCATGCACAATCAAACCTTTGTAACTAGCATGCAAAATTGTGTTGTCGGTATCAATCACCCCAATCTGGGTGGGTTTGTCAGACTCAATAGATCTATCATTGAAAACCGTCGGCTTGTATAGTTAATGATTGCACATAATCGCATACAAAGGTTAGCACACCTAGCACTCGGGCATAAAGCTCAAATTGCACCCATGAATGTAAATAGGATTTGTACTTGTGTTGTTTGTGTAAATGTAACGTGTAATTTGAATAATGTTCATGTTTCACCCCAAAAGTGTAAAAGAGTAAAAGGGGCTATGAAATACTCACTTGGTTTGAAGGCGTAGCTAACAAAGATACTAGGTAGACTAAAGATCCTTGAAATGCACGAGTTAACCTAAAGTGTAATGTGTATGGTATTAATAGTGTGCACAAGAGTTTAATTCTAAAGTTGTATTTGGACTTGTGTAAAAAGTCATTGATTTGTAATTGGAGTATTGAATAAAATATATAAAGTTTGAAAGAATATTTTTAGAACATTTTGATTAAGGTTTGAGTTTGAATAATTAAATAAGTAATGTAAATAATTATTGTTTATGAAAACATTGTAAGTATTAGTTATAAGTTAGTATAATTAATTAATCATTTTTGTTTAAATATAAATTAAATAAATAATCATTATTTTATTTATTTATTTATAAAATGTAACTTAACCATTTAAATACTTTTTAAATGAAAGGTTTAGCAATAATTGTAAATTAAATTTTATAAACTTTAAATAAATAATTTTCTATTAAATATTTGTTCTTTCTAGATAAGATTAAGTGTAATTTTTATAAAAATAAACTATTTTTATTTTGTAATCTAATCAGAATATTTATGGTTTGAAAAACATATAAAATTTATAGTTCTGCCAGGAATTTAACTCACACACGACCGTGCCTAGGAAGGGCACGATCGTGCTCAAACCACGGGCGCGGCCATGCTAACCAGGGCGCGACCGTGTTGATCAAATTGAGGCTTAACTAACTAAATCACTAGGCACGACCGTGCCTTGGCCAGGCATGATCGTGTCTATGATCCTAAGACACGACTGAGATTAGTCAAAGGGCATGATTGGGTCTGGACAGGAGGACACGACCGCGCTGATAGTCGGCACGACCGCGTCTCATGAGGCACGACCACGCTAGATGATTAGCGCGACCGTGTCTGTTCCAAATCAAGAACGAACTGACCGATTCTTATAATAATAGAGTTAGGAATCATAGGGCTTTTATTTACCATGCTATTACGAGCCTTGTTATATAGATTAATTGTATGTAAGTCATGTTTAGAACTGGGTTCGATTAAATCATTTTTGAACAAAACTTAGATTCGGGTTTCAGACTAATTCTATATTAAATTAATATGGGGCTTTCAATCTATAGGCTAAATAGACTGTGGAAAGAGTTTCAATTACCCGGATGGACGACGAATTGATAGATGACGGTAGGAAAGAGTTCCGGCGTCGACGAGTTTGGTCTCAGGCGTCTTCCACTGCACTTCCGGCTAAACCAGTGTGTTCAGGGGTTTCAAAGAGATTCTATGGAGCGATTGATCGAGGGAATTGCACTTTAGAATAGGAGGATTTTGGTTCAAGTGAAGGATTTTAGTTTTCTTTGAGATGAATCGATTTCTGTTGTCAGTTGTTACGATTGATAATATTATTGTCTTTGATAATGAAAGTGAAACGTATATCGGTTACGAAACTCAACGATTCTCGCGTTTAAAACTGATTTTACGTTTCAACTGATACTAGGCGCGACCGTGCCCAAACGAGGCGCGATCGTGTTAAGGCACCAGGCGCGATCGTTCCAAAGCAAGTCGTGCGACCGTGCCAAAGCACTCGGCGCGACCGTGCCAGAACGAGGCGCGACCGTGCCTATTAGGGTTTCTTGTAAATTTTCAGCATCAGACCTTGTAACTCTGGTTTTTGACATATTTGTAAAAATAGATACTTATGTAGTGTTTTAGTAGGTTATAACCGTGTAAAATTTGCGGGTTAACATTAAAATATAGTATTTAATTGATGGTACGAAAAGGAATAAAACAGTGCACTAGAATTGAGTTTGAAATGCATTACATTGAATTGAAAATACGGATACTAAAATCAGAAATGTTACAGTCTCCCCATGTTGAGGGAATTTCGTCCCGAAATTTAGCTGGAGGAAACTACGACATCAGTAAAAAGATGGGGGTACTTGAGCTTCATTTGGTCCTCTCGTTCCCAAGTGAATTCAGGACCACACTTAGACTCCCAACGAACTTTGATAATAGGAATACGACTTCGCTTGAGTTGTTTGATTTCACGATCCATAATTTCTACCGGTTTCTCAACGAAGTGCATCGTTTCGTTAATGTGCATGTCATCAAGTGGTATATGGAGATTCTCATCGGCGAGACATTTCTTCAGATTTGATACATGAAATGTGGGGTGTACATTACCAAGAGATGGAGGTAATTCGAGTTTGTAAGCCACTTTTCCAATCCTTTTAAGGATTTTGAATGGACCAACATAGCGAGGGGCTAATTTGCCTTTCTTTCCAAAACGGATCACACCCTTCCATGGGGACACCTTACGAAGAACAAGGTCACCGACTTGGAATTCCAAGGGTTTTCGTCGTTTATCGGCATAACTCTTTTGCCGACTTCTCGCTGTTCGGATGTTGGCACGGATTTGAATAATCTTGTCGGATGTTTCTTGAATTAGCTCGGGACCGGTGATTTGTGCTTCACCAATCTCGTTCCAACATATAGGAGAACGACACTTGCGACCATAAAGAGCTTCGAATGGAGCCATGTTGATACTTGTGTGATAGCTATTATTGTAAGAGAACTCAATGAGGGATAAATGTGAATGCCAATTTCCACCAAAATCGATTACACAAGCTCTAAGCATGTCTTCAAGTGTTTGGATTGTTCGCTCGGTTTGACCATCAGTTTGGGGATGGTAAGCCGTGCTCAAATCCAATCGTGTGCCAAGAGCAGTTTGGATAGATTGCCAAAATCGAGAAGTGAACCGGGCATCTCGATCGGATATTATGTTCAAGGGAACACCATGATGGCTCACAATTTCATCAATGTAAATTCGGGCTAGTTTTTCAACCCGATAGTCTTCACGGATAGGCAAGAAATGAGCATATTTGGTGAGACGATCAATGATCACCCAAATACTATCATAACCACTCGAGGTGCGAGGGAGTTTGGTAATAAAATCCATAGCTAAGTTTCCCATTTCCACACGGGAATTTCCGGTTGTTCAAGTAAACCAGAAGGACGTTGATGTTCGGCTTTGACTTTGGAGCAGGTTAAACATTTGACAACATAAAGAGCAATGTCCTTTTTCATACCGGGCCACCAATATTGTTGGCGAAGATCTTGGTACATTTTATCCCCACCAGGATGAATAGAATAACGAGTCTTGTGAGCCTCGTTCATGAGAAATGTACGGAGATCATCGCGATCGGGAATCCAAATACGGTTCAAGTTATAAAGTAAGTCATTGGGTTTTGATTCAAGCAGAAGTTCAACACCACATGACATTTCTTCGTACATGTTACCCTCAGTGACTGAGACGTGTTGAGCTTCTAAGATGCGGTTTTGGAGGTCGGTTTGAATTCGAACACTTTGAAGCATGACATGGTTCTTTCGACTCAAAGCGTCGGCTACAACATTCGCTTTGCCGGGATGGTAACGAATCTCGCAGTCATAGTCGTTAAGGAGTTCAACCCAACGTCGTTGCCTCATATTGAGTTCCTTTTGATTGAAGATGTGTTGGAGACTTTTATGGTCGGTGAACACCACACATTTTGTGCCATATAGATAATGTCTCCAAATCTTTAATGCGAATACAACCGCACCTAACTCGAGATCGTGCGTCGTATAATTCTTCTCATGAATCTTAAGTTACCTTGATGCATAAGCGATTACTTTGCCTCATTGCATAAGAACACAACCAAGACCTTTGTTAGAAGCATCACAGTAGACAACTAAATCATCATTCCCATCAGGGAGGGTCAAAATGGGAGCATTGCATAACTTTTGCTTAAGGGTTTGGAAAGCTTCTTCTTGCCATCACAGTAGACAACTAAATCATCATTCCCAGAAATGAACGAACTTCAGTGGGAGTCTTCGGGGTATTCCAATTCTTAACCGTTTCGATCTTAGCAGGGTCAACATGAATACCCTTGTCGTTGACAATGTGACCAAGAAATTGAACTTCTTTTAACCAAAATTCACATTTGGAGAATTTGGCATATAGTTGTTCTTTCTTCAAGAGATCCAAGACCAATCTAAGATGTTGCTCATGATCGACTTTAGTCTTGGAATAGATTAAGATGCCATCGATGAAAACGATCACGAACTTATCAAGGTACGGTTTGCACACACGATTCATGAGATCCATGAAAACTGCGGGTGCATTGGTTAGTCCAAAAGGCATAACCATGAACTCGTAATGACCATACCTTGTTCGGAAGGCAGTCTTTGGAATATCGTCTTCTTGCACACGGAGTTGGTGATAACCAGATCGAAGATCAATCTTCGAGAAGCAAGTAGAACCTTGAAGTTAATCAAAGAGGTCATCAATTCTAGGTAAAGAATAACGGTTTTTGATAGTAAGCTTGTTGAGTTTGCGGTAGTCAATACACATGCGAAATGATCCATCCTTCTTTTTAACGAATAAGACGGGTGCACCCCACGGTGAATGACTCGGACGGATGAATCCCTTGTCGGAGAGCTCTTGAAGTTGACTTGCAAGTTCTTGCATTTCAGAAGGTGCAAGACGGTAGGGAGCTCTAGCCACGGGGTTAGCTCCGGGCACAAGATCAATGCGAAATTCTACTTGGCGAATGGGTGGAAGGCCGGATAAGTCTTCGGGGAATACTTCAGGAAAATCTCGGATAATGGGGATATCTTGAATACTCTTCTTTTTAACATCCTTTTGAACGATATGGGCCAAAAAGGCCACGTACTTCCTTCATAAGTACTTTTGAGCAGTAGTGCATGACATTAATTTAAGCCCTTTGCAAGGCTTTTCACCAAAGACTCTCAACGTTTCTCCCGATGGTAGAGGTATTCGAATACACTTCTCAAAGCAAATGACTTCGGCATGATGATTCGATAGCCAATCCATGCCTATGATGATATCAAAGTTCCCTAGTGGCATTGGAACAAGGTTAATTGGGAATGTGTGATCATTAAGTTCTAAAGAGCAATCATAGATAATGGATTCCATTGTAAGGGAGTCACCATTTGCTACCTCAACGGTGAAGGTTTTCTCTAATTGGGATCGTGTCTTTGCAAGTAAAGGTTCAAAATTAAGTGACACAAAACTTTTATCGGCACCGGTATCGAATAAAATGGAGGCATATTGACAATTAACAAGAAACGTACCATTGACCACGTCATTGTTGGCTTGAGCTTCATTGGCGTTTATGTTGAAAGCACGCCCACGAGCTCCACCTTGTCTAGCATTGACTAACTTTGGGCATTGATAACGGAAATGGTTTGGGTTGCCACACTCATAACATGCTCGCCCATTTGCATAGCAGGTACGCCTTGATTAGCCACTTGGGTGTTGGTTGGTTTGGTGGGTTGACTTGGCCCGCAAGAGCTTTGGTCTTACAAACATTAACTGTATGGCCATATCTCCCACAATAAGCACAAAGGCGACATGGGATGCTTTGGGGATGATGGTAGTTGCAGGTGGCATAAAGTGGGTAGATTCCAACATATGGCTTTTTGGCCGGTGCTTGAACCATAGGTGCAGCTTGGTTAATAGGAATAGCAGGAGTGACCACAGCATAGTTTCTAGTCTTCCTTTTCCTATTATTGCGGGAGGGTTCAGTTGTGGCTTCTTTATTGTGGGTAGGAGGGGTTATAGTGTCAGAAACTTTCTTGGTGCCCTTTTTAGTAAGAGTCCCCGCCTTCACATGATTATCGGTTAAGGTAGCAGACAAACGGATGGCATCTTCAAGTGTCGCGGGATTCCTTCCTAGGAAAGTATCTTGAATTTGTCTAGGTAGTCCCCCAATATACTTTTCAATGCAGCGGGACAGAGGAGTGACCATGTGGGGCACAAGAAGACTCAACTCATGGAACCGAGTCGTATACGCTAAGTTTTCACCACTATCTTGGGCAAGATCCCAAAATTCGGCTTCGAGTTTCTTTACTTCATTTTGAGGATAGAATTCCTCGGTCATTAGCCTTTTAACCTCATCCCAAGGTAAGGCCATTGCTACATCCACACCTCGATTTCTCTTCTCCCCATTCCACCACGTGAGTGCCCGTTTTTGTAGGACACTTGTGGCATGACGAACACGAAGGTTGTCGGGGCAGTCACTATTGAGAAAGGTATTCTCAATGCTGTAGAACCATTGAAGGAGTCCAGTAGCTCCTTCAGTATCATAGAACTTGAGGGGATTGCACGAGTTGAAGTGCTTGAAGGTGCATTGAGATGGGTTGTTACCACCATTTCCACCATTACCACTATTACTACCATTTCCACCATTGTTGCCATTGGTGGCACTATTAGCTTGAGTGAGTTGTGTCACGAGTTGTGCAAGAATAGCAGCAATGTCGGTATTGGCGTTGGCCGCGGGAGCACGACGAGGAGGCATTCTACAGAATTTCACAAGACAAGAAAAGATGTAAGAACTCATGAGAATTGTTTGGATTTAATAGAATAAGGTAACAAGATAAATAGATAATCATAGTTTGGATTGTACTCAAATAGTGATATAATCACTCGAATACTAGGACACATTAAGGTTAATTAAACTTATATAATTTTCAAGGAGACATGCTTTAGCCAATAAGTAACACTCATCTCGGGAATTCCCAGGAAAGCATACGGGTCCCTCGGTTGATTGGGATTTATGCGAAATGCTTTCCTAGACAGAAAACCCAAAATACAGGTGTCACTCTTCCAGATTGCACGTGTCCTTAAATAATTAACAAAGCTTAAAAACCTTAACGAGAAAATAAAGGAATTTTATGGATCTAGCTTCATGAAGTTTCCACATGCTTAGAAAGATAAAGATAGAGAAGAAGATAAGAATATTATGAGGTTTTAGGATATAGGAAAAGATATTATTTATTTAATTTATCATTTAAGTATATACTAATAAGCCATGGGTGTTTAACAATTAAGTCATCAAATAAAATAATAACTAATCATAGTAAGCATGTAGCACATAGCATGTAACACATCACATAGAACATATAGCATGTAGCATATAACATGTAATCATTAAGCATAGCATAGGTAGGTGTCCTAAAGTTATAGTCTAGGTCAAGGTGTCTAATAACCTAATTCCCTATAACCAAGGCTCTGATATCAATCTGTCACACCCCGACCGATGGCGGAATCATCGGGGCGGGACATGTAGACTGTTCATAAGCACAAGGTTGACTAGATTGAATATATTAAACATCAAATTTCATAACAAGTAGTCCCAAGACAACCAAATCCAAGATAGAACAAAATTGAAAATACATAGAGTTCTTTTATTTAAATTAACTAAGTCCAATCCTATGTGTAGCACATTTTGAACAATCTCACACGTTAGAACTTGAAACATGAATAAAATAAAGTCAACTAAAAAGTTGGTGAGTATAACACAGGTTTATATAGGTAGCATATAGTTTGTAAAACAAATCCTTACATAACATGATAAATAAGGCATATATGGGGAGCAACTATTGTGTAACCATGCACAATCAAACCTTTGTAACTAGCATGCAAAATTGTGTTGTCGGTATCAATCACCCCAATCTGGGTGGGTTTGTCAGACTCAATAGATCTATCATTGAAAACCGTCGGCTTGTATAGTTAATGATTGCACATAATCGCATACAAAGGTTAGCACACCTAGCACTCGGGCATAAAGCTCAAATTGCACACATGAATGTAAATAGGATTTATACTTGTGTTGTTTGTGTAAATGTAACGTGTAATTTGAATAATGTTCATGTTTCACCCCAAAAGTGTAAAAGAGTAAAAGGGGCTATGAAATACTCACTTGGTTTGAAGGCGTAGCTAACAAAGATACTAGGTAGACTAAAGATCCTTGAAATGCACGAGTTAACCTAAAGTGTAATGTGTATGGTATTAATAGTGTGAACAAGAGTTTAATTCTAAAGTTGTATTTGGACTTGTGTAAAAAGTCATTGATTTGTAATTGGAGTATTGAATAAAATATATAAAGTTTGAAAGAATATTTTTAGAACATTTTGATTAAGGTTTGAGTTTGAATAATTAAATAAGTAATGTAAATAATTATTGTTTATGAAAACATTGTAAGTATTAGTTATAAGTTAGTATAATTAATTAATCATTTTTGTTTAAATATAAATTAAATAAATAATCATTATTTTATTTATTTATTTATAAAATGTAACTTAACCATTTAAATACTTTTTAAATGAAAGGTTTGGCAATAATTGTAAATTAAATTTTATAAACTTTAAATAAATAATTTTCTATTAAATATTTGTTCTTTCTAGATAAGATTAAGTGTAATTTTTATAAAAATAAACTATTTTTATTTTGTAATCTAATCAGAATATTTATGGTTTGAAAAATATATAAAATTTATAGTTCTGCCAGGAATTTAACTCACACACGACCGTGCCTGGGAAGGGCAGGATCGTTCTCAAACCACGGGCGCGGCCATGCTAGCCAGGGCGCGACCGTGTTGATCAAATTGAGGCTTAACTAACTAAATCATTAGGCACGACCGTGCCTTGGCCAGGCACGATCGTGTCTATGATCCTAAGACACGACTGAGATTAGTCAAAGGGCATGATTGGGTCTGGACAGGAGGACACGATCGCGCTGATAGTCGGCACGACCGCGTCTCATGAGGCACGACCGCGCTAGATGATTAGCGCGACCGTGTCTGTTCCAAATCAAGAACGAATTGACCGATTCTTATAATAATAGGGTTGGGAATCATAGGGCTTTTATTTACCGTGCTATTACGAGCCTTGTTATATAGATTAATTGTATGTAAGTCATGTTTAGAACTGGGTTCGATTAAATCATTTTTGAACAAAACTTAGATTCGGGTTTCGGACTAATTCTATATTGAGAGCCCAAATTAATATGGGGCTTTCGATCTATAGGCTAAATAGACTGTGGAAAGAGTTTCAATTACCCGGATGGACGACGAATTGATAGATGACGGTAGGAAGGAGTTCCGGCGTCGACGTGTCTCCGGCGTCTTCCACTGCACTTCCGGCTAAACCAGTGTGTTTAGGGGTTTCAGAGAGATTCTATGGAGCGATTGATCGAGGGAATTGCACTTTAGAATAGGAGGATTTTGGTTCAAGTGAAGGATTTTAGTTTTCTTTGAGATGAATCGATTTCTGTTGTCAGTTGTTACGATTGATAATATTATTGTCTTTGATAATGAAAGTGAAATGTATATCGGTTACGAAACTCAACGATTCTCGCGTTTAAAACTGATTTTACGTTTCAACTGATACTAGGCGCGACCGTGCCCAAACGAGGCGCGACCGTGTTAAGGCACCAGGCGCGATCGTTCCAAAGCAAGTCGCGCGACCGTGCCAAAGCACTCGGCGCGACCGTGCCAGAACGAGGCGCGACCGTGACTATTAGGGTTTCTTGTAAATTTTCAACATCAGACCTTGTAACTTTGGTTTTTGACATATTTGTAAAAATAGATACTTATGTAGTGTTTTAGTAGGTTATAACCGTGTAAAATTTGCGGGTTAACATTAAAATATAGTATTTAATTGATGGTACGAAAAGGAATAAAACAGTGCACTAGAATTGAGTTTGAAATGCATTATATTGAATTGAAAATACGGATACTAAAATCAGAAATGTTACAGGTTGACAGAAGTTAAGTACGCAAGCTTTAGTGCACATACGCAGATTGTAATTTCATTGCTTTTCTCTGTAACCTTCAAGTGTTTATAATACAAAGAACGTTTAAAGTGTTTTCTCTTATCGGTTTACTTTGTTTAGCTAGACTCTCCACCTAGTCACGGGCATTCCGCACCCGATCCGACTAGTAGACCCACTTGCATGTGACGATCCGCCACACCCGAGGGACCTACAAAACTTCATCTTACCAATGAATCACGGATAAAACTGCAAGTATATACACAAATATGTTAAAACACAGATAATGTAGATGATGTAATATGTAAATAGAACCAAAAAGACCGTGATTATGAAGATTTAGTCATCAAAGACCTCGGAATTCAAGCCCTAGGTCTACCTTTTGATCAGTTATACATATACGAACCAAAAACGTTACCTGATGAAGACGACGATGGAGGATCAGGTGAGAAACACCGATTTGGCAACTTAGACTAAAGGTTTGAGAGCTTTTGTGTGTGAGAGAGAAGGTGTAAAATGATCGGAGACGGTAAAGTGAGGCTTGACGACGAAGAAACTTGATTATGAACACATTTAATTTTCTCATGACGGTAATGACCAAAATGCCCCTATCGAAACTACTAGTTTCGATGGGTAAAAGAAGTTTCGGGTGAGTTGGAGTTTCGATAGCCAAAGGATAGTTTCGGCTGACTTTGTAGTTTCGATAGCAAAAGATAGTTTCGGCTGACTTTGTAGTTTCGTTAGGCAAAAGGTAGTTTCGACTGACTTTGTAGTTTCGTTAGGCAAAAGATAGTTTCGACTGACTTTGGAGTTTCGATAGGCAAAGAACATATAAGAAAAATAAAATAATAATAAAACTATTCACAAGATATTTACACTTATCTTCTTGGAAAAGATCCAACATGAGATCAGATCTGGTCAGTCTCTTGAAACACTTCCTTTTGCAATCAGCTACTGTGAGTCCCTGAAGATAGCTGATATTTATGCAAAGTAAACCCGAACATTTGCTTGTACATAGATATCATGTGATTATAATGTACCATTTAAGCAAGATACAAGGTGTACCCCACATACTGAAATAAAATGGTTTTTAAAAACCTATCAATCCTTAAGAAATACCCATCTTCATCCTATCATCTCTTTCTGATTAACCAAGGTACCATCTTAGTAATTTCAAAGTACAACCAAAGAAAAATAAGAAATCCAAGTGGATTATAAGATTTTAAAATGAAAAATATCCAAGTAGATATTAAAAAGGTACGAACATTCTAGATCTTTGCGTAAGCAAAACAGAAGAAGTTGTAAAATTATCCAAGCAGATAGAAAAATATTGAACACCCGAGATCTTTGCGTAAGCAAAACATACGGGGTCATCGGTGGTAAATATCGTTACTTTGACGGTCACTTGGCGTATGAATTGGAATCCAACACCTAAGACTGTATCTGATTGAATTGGTTTTCTTAGATATATAAAATGGGTTAGATGTTTCAATAATGGGTTCAAACACACAAGTATGAGATAAAATTTAGATTTTCACACTACTTACACGTTTTAACGATATGCCGGGCCTTCCAGCTATACCTCAGTAAACACCATCGCTTTTGGTCCATTCCATGTCCAAGAGATGAGATCAGACTCTATCATATCTCAAAGGTCAGATACAATTTTCCTGTAACAAAACCACTTGTAAGACTATATACAAAGCAATTCTTTTTCAAATTTTAATATATTAAATTCTCATTTCTCCCCCAAAAGATTTGCTTATAATTGAAAGTAACTGTACAGAAAAATAAAATCTTTTTGGAATTTTCTTGACAATTAACCGTAAACATGAAACACACTAATAGTCACAAAGATTACTGAAAATTTATCATGATGAGCATTTCCTCCAGTTAGGCAAATCTGGTAGAGTCAAAAGCTTTTGTGAAGATGTCTGCGGTTTGCTTGTCGGTTTTGACCTCAACGATTTGGATGTGTTTCTTTTCAATACAGTCACAGATAAAGTGATGATTGATTTCAATGTGTTTTGTTTTGCAATGCTGAATGGGGTTTTTGGTGATATGGGGAACGGCAGTGTTGTCACACATAATAGGTGTCTCATGGAATGTGATCCCATAGTCAAGCATCTGATGGTGTATCCATCTGACTTGGGAACAACAGAGGGCTGCGGCAATGTATTCGGCTTTGGCGGTGGATTGGGAAACGTTGGATTGTTTCTTACATTGCCATGAGACAAGGCGGTTGCCAAGGAACTGACAACCTCCAGAAGTGGATTTTTGGTCTAAGTTGCATCCCCCGTAGTATGAATCTGAATAAGCCACAAGATCAACCAAATCATTTTTAGGATACCACAGACCCAATTTTGGGTTATACTTTAAATATCTCAAAATATGTTTGACAGCAGATAAATGAGAGAGTTTAGGATTAGCCTGAAAACGTGTACACAAGCACACTGCAAACATAATGTCAGGTCTGCTGGCCGTGAGATACATGAGAGATCCTATCATAGAGCGATAGAGATGTTGATCAACGCTTTCACCATCCACATCTGGAGTCAGACAATGTCGAACTTCTACAGGAGTTTTTACTGGATGGGAATCAACCATTTTGAACATGGTCAAGATTTCTTTCACGTATTTCTCTTGATGGATGAGGATTCCTAACTCAGACTGATCAACTTGTAGTCCCAAAAAGAACTTCATTTCTCCCATAGAGCTCATTTCAAACTTAGACCGCATCACTTCTTCAAAATCTTTGCAAAGACGAGGATTGGTATATCCAAAAATGATATCATCCACATAAATTTGCACCATGATTGTATCCTTTCCATCCTTCCGTTTGAACAAAGTTTGGTCAATTGCTCCTCGTGTGAAACCATTCTCAAGCAGATGCTTTGATAAAGTTTCATACCATGCACGAGGTGCTTGGTGAAGACCGTACAGTGCCTTGTCTAACTTGTATACACGGTCTAGAAAATTAGGATCAATGAAACCCGGTGGCTGCTTGACATATACTTCCTCTTAAACTTTTCCATATAGAAGTGCGCTTTTGACATCTATTTGATGAACAGTGAAGTCCATGTAGGCTGCATAGACGAGAAACATTCTAATGGCTTCCAAGCGAGCCGCTGGTGCAAAGACTTCCTCAAAGTCAATCCCTTCTTCTTGATAGAAACCTTGAACCACCAGACGAGCTTTATTTCGAACCACAATTACTCCTTCATCCTTTTTGTTGCGAAATACCCAACGAGTGCCGATTGGTACTTTGTTCTTGGGAAGATCTACCAGATTCCACACATTCAGCTTTGAGAATTGCTATAACTCTTCTTGCATTGCTTCCACCCAGCTGTTTTCAAGCAAAGCTGCTTTGATGTTCTTAGGTTCAACTTGAGAAATGAAGCACGAGAACATGCTGTTTTCCAATGCATCATAGGCACTCCGGGTACGAACGCCCACATTGAGTGGACCAATGATGTTGTCAGTGGGATGATTCTTATGAATTCTCAACTGAGGAATCTCATCTTCTTCCAAGACTTCTTCCAAATTTGTAATATTTTCAGCAGGAAGATTAGCGATATTATCAGTAGGATCTTCAGCAGGTGATTGTGGTGCAACATCTACTATTGGAATTGTGTTGTCTTCAATCGTTTCACTTGTTCCACCAGAACCAAAAGACTCCATATTGGATTCAGAATGAGCAGGTATAAGGATTTCAATATGAGCGGATGAGGAAGAAACTTGATCATTTATGTTCCCTAGATTGTTCACAGAGAAGTAAGGAGTAGCAGGAGTTAATTCATCAAAGAGCTCAGGAAGATTAAATGACTTAAACAATGAATCGACATAAAAAAACCAATTAGGACCGTCTTCTGCGTCTGTATGATTATTTTCATGCCAATTGATATCAATGGACTCCAGCACTATCCTTCTCTTCTTATGGTAGACACGAAAAGCTCGTTGATTAGATGAGTACCCCATAAAATAGCATTCATCAGCTTTGGCTTCAAACTTATTCAGCTGATCTGAAGTATTCAGCATTATGCACACACACCCAAATTTTCTGAAGAAATCAATAACTGGCTTGCGCTTGTACATAATCTCATAAGGTGCCTTGTTGCAACTTTTGGTGATGAGAACCCGATTTTGCACAAAACATGCAGTGTTGACCGCCTCAGCCCAGAAAGTCACGGGAAGCTTAGAGTCAACAATCATAGTTCGTGCATCTTCAATTAAAGTGCGGTTTCTCCTTTCTGCTACACCATTTTGTTGAGGAGTACGAGGTGCACTGAATTGCCGAGAAATTTCTTTGCTTTCACATAAGGAATCAAGAGTTGCATTTTTGAATTCTGTTCCATGATCGCTGCGGATAGTCTTCACACTTAGATTGAAGAGGTTCTCAATTTGAAGCAGATAGGTTTTCAAAATCTCTGGCGTCTCATGTTTCTTAGCTAGGAAGAACACCCAAGTAAATCGAGAGAAATCATCGGTTACCACTAAGCAGTATGACTTTCGTCCAAGACTCATGACACTCACATGAACGAAGAGATCCATGTGAAGTAATTAGAGAGGAGAGTCAATGGAGTTTGTGGTTGTAGTCTTATTAGAAGATTTGTGCTGTTTTCCATTGGAACATGAGATGCAGTGTTCCATAGGAGAGAAATCTTTAAGAGGTAATCCAGTGACGAGGTTTCCTCGAACCAGTCGGTTCATAGTTTTGAAATTTACATGTCCCAACCTCTTATGCCACAGGAATGATTCATCTTCGGAAGCTTTTGAAAGAAAGCACGATTCAATGCCTGATAGGTTGTTCATATCCAAGCTGTATGTGTTGTATTTTCTGGGAGCACGCATGAGAATAAGTTCTTGTGGAATCACCACTCCAGGCTTCAAGATTAGACATTCTCTTGAATTGAACAAGGCACAAAAATCCTTGTCACAAATATGAGAAACACTCATCAGATTATACTTCAATTGAGGAACAAAGTTGACAAATTCCAGACTATTTACACCGTTCGATACCATTCCTTGTCCTTCAATCTTTCCTCCTCTTGGATTGCCAACAAAAGCTACATATTCTCCATCAATTGGATGATAATTTTGCAGCAAATTAAAATGACTAGTCATATGTCTTGAACATCCACTATTTACATGCCAAATGTTATTGTCGGTTCTTCTTGATTAACCCTATACACAATGAACCATTTAGACGTTTTGACCAATACCATTGCTATCAAGAAGTTTCTTGTTAGGATAGGACATTACATTTGAATCATAATTATAATCCTCCTTAGATGAAGCATGGTCATCAAATAGAACATTATTTTTAATTTTCCAGGTTCTTTTCAAATAATTTTTAGCATTTTTAATTCTTTTACGCCTAGATTTTCTACTGTGAGAAGACTTAGACAACACATTTGAATTCACGGAAATTTTGGGAGACGATTCTTCATTACAATAGGTGGTTGTCAATTACAACTTTTTGAAACATGATTTGAAGCACCACAACTAAAACAAACTTTTTCACAAGATATCTTAGCTTGATAATTGTCATCACAAGATGAAGATGATTGTGATGTTGAGGCATCTGAACATGAGACACTTCTCTCATCAATAACTTTTTCTTGAAGACGATGTGTCAAGCACTTTCCTGTGACAAACACTCTGCATAGATAGAGTCTTAGTTTAGTACTTTCATGTATGTATTTGTCTTTGTTTGTGAGTGTCTGCATGTATTAGTTATCGAGTTGTATTTACTTTTACATATTGAATGTTGCAGATTTCTCTAAGTGTTTTGCGCACTTGTATGTGCGCAGGAGATAGTTCCTGCGTACTTAGCAAGTACGCAAGAATACCTTTGCGTACTTGCTAAGTACGCATGAGCAAATTGCCATGCGCACTTGCTAAGTGCGCATGCATCATGTCGTGTATAAATAGGAATGGTTGACAGTAGATAAATACGCAATCTTAGACGCACTCATAGTAGCAAATACGCAGAACTTGTAATCTCAGTATTTCTCTCTGTAACCTTCAAATGTTTATAATAGATGAAAGTTTAAAGTGATCTTCTTGTCGGTTTACTTTATGCTGTAAGACTTTCCACCTAGTCACGGGTATTCCGCACCCGGTCCGACTAGTAGACCCACTTGCATGTGATGATCCGCCACACCCGAGGGACCTACAAGTGGTATCAGAGCATTGCTCTTGATTTCGAGTGTTGTGAGTGAGTTTGGAGAGTTTTCTACAGAGTTTTACAAGCAAAAGGAGGTGTTTTTGTTGATTTTTGTGATAAAAAAGGGGTAGCTCTTGAGCACTATTTTAGAAGCAAAAATCACTCAAAAATCAACTTTTGTTGTGTATTTTGAGTGTTTTGAGCATCAAAGGTTGGTTAGAAACAAGTTTCTGACCCTTTGGCTCATTTTGATTGTTCATCCGTCCGATTTTTGCCATCTCCGGTGTGTTTTCCAGTGACCGAAATAGTTTGGTGAGAGTTGGTGAAAAGGTGTTCTGCGTACTTACCATATCTTGCAAAAAGTATAGTCTTACTGCGTACTTACTAAATACGCAAGACTAATCTTGTGCGTACTAAAGTTATATCCTGCGTATTTATCATTTACTCCTGCGTACTTATCAAGTACGCAAGACCAATCCTCTAAGTGTGCAAGGCCAATATCAAGTTCGCAAGTGTCCTTGGTTTTTCTGAAATTTGACTAAGTGTTCACCATGTCGAATCTTCAGAACCTTGGAAACCTTTTAAACTATGACAATGAGATCGGTACTCCTCAGAAACCGCTAAAGCTGCTAAATGTAAATGATTATTCTATCTGGAAGGCACGCTTTGAGCATTACATTTCATACACCGATTCTTCGTTATGGATACCAATCCTAGAAGGATATAAGCATCGCACACACATCTATCTTGATGATGAACTGTCTTAGCCTATCTCTAAACTCGATGAAGAAGAAAAAGAAAGCTTATGATCGAGAGAAGAAGGCTCTTGGTTCAATCTCTATGGAATTGACTCGGGAGTTGTTCCACAGCTTCAGAGGTTATGACAACTCTAAGGATCTTTGGAAGGCGTTACAGAAAAGATTCGAGGGGAATAGTGATATCAAGAAGAGTAAACGGGATCTACCCAGGAAGCAGTATGAATGCTTCAGATTTTTGGAGAATGAGTCTTTAGATGATCTCATCTCTAGATTCTATCATCTGCAGACAGAATTGAAAGCCTTTGAGCTCAAGTATCCCGATGAAGAGTTGGTGGAAAAGTTTTTGGATGCTTTGCCACCCAGGTTTGAAATGTACACAACCCTGATGAGAGAGAATCCAAAATTCTATGAAATGACAGTAGAGAAGGCAATTGGAAAGGTTCAAGCTCATAACATGAACCTTAGAAAGAAGGAGAGCTCAGGAAGACCTCAGATACAAGACCCTTCTATGTATCATGGGACGTCTTCTAAAACCAAATCTTCGGGCTCTGGAATTGCCCTTTTCTCTGGAAACTCTACTGAAGAAGACCACTCAAATGGTTGTGGTGGTCATGAATGCTATGCATCTGGATCAGGTTCTGGATCTCATCAACAACATACCTCCAGAAATCCTCCCGCTACAACTTCAGCTAACCAATCAGCTATAGCCAAAATAGCGAAGATCATGTAGCACTATTTTCATCTTGTATGCTGGCCTACGAGAACTTCATAGGTGACAAGCTTACAGATCCCGAGACAATAGAAGAAGACTTCAATCAAGTGGATCCTGATGACATGGAGGACATGGATATTCAATGGAATATGGCCATGATATTGAGGAGAGCTAAGCGTTTCCTGAACAGAACAGGAAGAAAGTTCATTGGCAGGCATTCTAATGCCAAGGTTGGTTTTGACAAATCCAAGGCCAAATGCTATAAGTGTCTAAACTTTGGACACTTTGCTCGTGAATGTCAGAAAGACAGAGCACCGGCTTCGGGTTTCACCAGACCTAGCCAACGAAACAACCATGGCTACAACAACACAAACAACCATAATCAAAGCCACGGTGGTTTGTCCAATGCACTGGTAGCTCAACAGGATGATAACTTTGATTGGGGTGTTCATCTGGAAGATGCCATCATTGCACAAACTCAGGTTGGTCTCATGGCTGAGATCATGGAGTTGATGGAAGCTGAGAAAAAGGAAGCTGAGGAGAAGGTAGCTGAAGAAAAGGAAGCTTCTGTAGCTGATCAAGAGGAATCTACTACTGCTGTTGCTCTCATGGCTATTAGCGAGGCAACAAGTTCATCAACTGAGGTAGATTCTAATCCTTTTTCTGTTATTTCTTGTTCCAAATTTCTAGGCTTAAAAATTGAAAATTCTAAGCTTCAAGACAAGGTCGAACCCCTTTGTATTGCAGCGTTAAGCTATAAAGAAATGAAAAACGTTTTAAAGATTCAATTGAAACGTTGAAAAAGGAAAAACGTGATTATTCACTAAAAATGAGCGATCAACAGCTTCACTTGGATATTGCATATAAGGGGTTGGAGAAAAGGAACAATGAAATTAACAAGCTGCAAAATGAAATCTTGTAGTTGAAATGTTCTAATGAGAAGTTGAAAAACTCTCGTTTTGTGGTGGAACACTACGAATCTGTAGTGAGGCAAATGAATGGCTTAGGGTTGGGTACTAATGCCATTCCTCCACCAGTTAGCGGGAAGTTTGTCAACAACTTAGTAGACATTGATCTAACTTGTCTTGATGAGTCCTCAGAAAAGGACGATTCCTCTAAAAAGGATGATCCTCAAGTAAGGCTAACTCCACATCTAATGAGGAGTTCTTTACTGCTTCTGATGATGGGTCGGTTAACACTTATCCTGAAGGAGTAGTATCTGAGGAGTTGTTATCTGAACAGAAAGTCAAGAAAAACATTATCACTAATAGTGATAACTGTATTTTAACTGAACCCGATATCATTGAATCTAATGATAAATTAAAGGTAATGCTTTATCGGGGGTATAAAAATCTTAATCAAGTAAAGAAAAAGGCTTTTTCAGCTCACTATGGGCTTGGTTACAAAGAAAATTTGCAAAAATACTATACTCCCAAGAACCAATCTATATTGGGTCAAACTTCTGTTCATAAACCAACTCCTCCTGCTCATAATGCTGAGTCATCTAATGCTAGATCTAATGAGCCTTATAGGAGGACTTACACAGACAAGAGGACTTGCTTTCACTGTGGCTTGGTTGGTCACATTTTTGTGAATTGTCCTTCAAAGAACCAAGGGAAACGGCCTATTGTTCCACAACCGGCTGTCATCCCTAAGTCGCCATCAGTGAAACCTCCCAAATGTCCAAAACAAAATGTAGTGAAACCACCAGTTAAACCGATGGCAAAGCCAAAGGTCAATTTTGAGGCCAAACCATCTGTTTCAAGAAAGGTAAAGCAACCTACTGTATCTTGTGTATCTACCTCTGGTAGTACACGTACTGGTAAGAAACCTGTGGTGAAACTCTCTAAGCCACAGAGAAGGAGAAGGAATAAGAGGTTGAGAAAGCTAGAACAGCTGACTGGAGTTCAATCAGGTGAAGATTCCACTAGTTCACCTGCTGTTGTTGAATATAAGTCTACTGTTCCAGTTAAGAAACTGAAGAGGTCCTGGACTAACAAATTAAAAAATTCTCAATCTCATAGTCCTAATTCTTTTAAAGATTCATCCATTTCGAACAGTCATCACGACTGTGAGTTAAAAGAGGTAGTTTATTTTGAAAAGGATGGACGACCCAAGACCACTATGGTGGGTCTCCAAATCTAACTAATTCTTTTTGTGACTCGTGCAGGGACGTCCGAAGGGTACTATATCTAACCGCTGGTATGTAGATAGTGGATGCTCCCGGCACATGACAGGAAACATGGCCTTGTTTCAAGACGTGAAACCATTCAGAGGCGGCTATGTGGCCTTTGCTGGAGAGAAAGGCGGTAGTATCACGTGTCAAGGCGTGGTATCAAATGGTTGTGTCAGTTTTGACAATGTCAACCTTTGCGAGAAGCATAACCTGCTGAGTGTCTCCCAAATGTGCGACAAGGAGTACTCGGTGATGTTTCATAAGAATGAATGCTTGATTCTCAAGCCTGGTTTTGAAGTTCCTGAAGACTGGATTCTGATGAGAGCGCCAAGGACAAACGACACCTATCAGATTGATATGAGCGTGGCAACAACCACCTCATCAATTGCTACTTGTTTGCTTACCAAAGCGACAGAGCTTGACTCTATCTTGTGGCATAGGAAACTCGGACATATTTCTTATCGTAAATGAACCATCTTGTCCGAAACGGTTTGGTAACCGGTGTTCCTAAGCTGAGATTTACCGTTGCAGATGACTGTATGCCTTGTAAAAAGGGCAAACAGCAGCGAAAGTCTCACAAGCCCAAGCTCCAAAACTCCATTGATACCCCTTTGGAGCTATTACACATGGATCTGTTTGGCCCCATAAGTATCAGGAGTATTGGAGGTAAGTCATTCTGTCTGGTTGTAACTGATGATTTCTCACGTTTTTCTTGGGTGCATTTTTTAGGTACAAAGGACGAGACTGCTGATATTCTTCAATACCTGATCCTGAGCATGGAATCTCTTTGCAAGCTGAAGGTTAGAAGAATAAGGAGTGACAACGGAACTGAGTTCAAGAATAATTTGATGGAACTTTTTTGTCTCAAGAAGGGGATCCGTCACGAATTCAGCGCCCCATATACACCTCAGCAGAATGGAGTTGCAGAACGGAACAACAGAACGTTGATTGAGACTGCAAGGACTATGCTGTCGGATGCAAAGCTTCCTGTCACGTTCTGGGCAGAAGCAGTTAATACAGCTTGTCATGTCTTGAACAGAGTTCTGGTGTTGAAGAGGCACAACAAGACTTGTTACGAGTTGATCAACAATCGACTTCCCAATCTTGATTACCTAGTTCCTTTTGGTAGTCCCAGTTCCTTATTGCTACAATACAACGACCGCCAGTCTAACTTTCATGCAAAAGCGGTGGAAGGCATCTTCTTAGGATACGTTGCCAACTCGCCTTGCAAGAGAGTGTACAATATAGGAACTCGTACCGTCGAGGAATGGTTTGAAGTGGATTGCAGTAAACACAACATTCCACCAGAACCAACAGGTCCAGCTTGGGGTTTTGATTATGATGCGCTATTCAAGTCATTCAATCTTCCTGATCTATCTGCAGTTGATGCCGAAAATGTTTATGAATTATTGGGTGGCGGCGATGACTCCAGTTTCTCTACTCGTGCTACTGTACCGATTGCAACTCCTGATTCCAATGCTGCATCTGCATCTGGAAATCATGAAAGTGATAACAGTGAAGATGTTCATGTTGGTGGAGATGACGCTCAAGCTAATCCTAACACAACTGTAGGAAATGAAGCTCCAGCTGATCCAATTAACATTGAATTTACTTCTTCTGGAACACAGGAAATGGGGGAGTTAAGCACGAATCTCGATTCAGAAATTTAGGAACCGAATGTACCAGAGACGAGAGTGCATAAGAATCATCCAATCGACAACATAATTGGTGATCCTCATGCCGGTGTTCAAACTCGTCATCGAACCATTGCAGAGAACACTAGTCATTACTCAGAGATACTTGACACTGGTATCATGGAAACATGTCTGCATGCTGCATTCGTGTCCCAGTTAGAGCTGAAGAATGTGAAGGAGGCTCTCGCGGACAACTGCTGGATTGAGGCGATGCAAGATGAATTGTCTCAATTCCAAAAGTTGCACGTGTGGGATTTGGTTAACTTGCCAAAAGGCTTTCAACCAATTGGAACCAGATGGGTGTTCAAATGAAAGACGGATGATCGTCATGTGGTTGTGAAGAACAAAGTAAGATTGGTTGTTCAGGGTTTTTATCAACAACAGGGCTTGGATTACACGGAAGTATATGCCCCAGTTGCTAGAATTGAGGCCATTCGACTGTTTTTGGCTTATGCCACATATGTCGACTTCAAGGTCTATCAACTTGATGTGAAGAGTGCTTTCCTATATGGAAAAGTACATGAAGAGATCTATGTCACTCAACCTCCCAGCTTTGAAGATCCGCATAATATCAATAAAGTGTATAAGCTCGACAAAGCACTTTATGGTCTTCATCAAGCACCGCGGGCATGGTATGAGACATTATCTAAGCATCTATTGTCTAATGGTTTTGACCGTGGACAGATTGACTTGACCCTCTTCATTAGAAAAGCAGGAGGTGACATTCTTCTTGTACAATTATATGTCGACGACATTATTTTTGGATCTACAAATGAAGGATGTGTAGGGAATTCGAGCAGGTGATGAAGTCCAAGTTTGAAATGAGTAACATGGGTGAATTGTCATTCTTCCTGGGTCTGTAAGTCAGTCAAAGAGAGGATGGAATTTATCTACATCAAACTAAGTATGTGCAGGACATCTTGTCAAAATACAAGATGAATGATAGCAGTACTTATGGCACACCTATCCCAGTCAATCATGGTCTGCATCCTGACAAATATGGAAAGGATGTGGATTGCAGATTGTACCGTGGGATGATCGGATCACTTATATATCTCACAGCTTCAAGACCCAATATAATGTTTGCTGTGTGCTTGTGCTCAAGGTTTCAGTCTCAACCGAAGGAGTCACATATGATAGACGTGAAGAGAATTTTCAGATACTTGAAAGGGAAACCTCGATTGGGTATTTGGTACTCTAAGCAGCAGTCATTCGACTTCAAAACCTAGACTGATTCAGACTATGGAGGTTGTAACCTTGACAGAAAGTTAACTTCTGGTGGATGTCAATTCTTAGGAGACAGACTGGTTTCCTGGAAGTGTAAGAAGCAGTCAACGGTTTCTGTCTCAACTTGTGAAGCAGAATACATTGCTGCGGCGAGCGGTTGTTCTCAGATATTGTGGATTCAACAGCAATTGAGAGACTACGGCTTAAACTTCATTGGAACTCCTTTGTTCATTGACAACAATGACACAATGTCCATCACAAATAACCCGGTGAAACATTCCAAAACTAAACATATAGAAATTCGCCATCATTTCATCCGTGATTGTGCTGAAAAGCATTTAATTGAACTTGTTAAAGTTCACACGGATGACAATCTTGCTGACCTTTTCACAAAGGCATTTGATCGATCCCGTTTTGAGCATCTTGTCAACTTGATAGGAATGTTCAATCTTGAGTGAAAACTTGTTTTTCTTAAATCAATTCAATTCATGAAAGTTAAATTTTTATTTTCTTTTAAGTTTTCTGTATAGTTCTTTTAACTTTCAAAAACATTTTACAAAATCAAAAACAAAATAGAAAATGGAGAAAATTTCAAATTTAACTTGAGAAAAGAGGAAATGATAGTACATCAGAAATGATCTAAACGTCACAGACTGATCATATGGGAAATGATTGCGTCATGCTTACTTAATTGTATAAATTATTATGGTTTTAATCTGCTTATTTACAAGTAAATTAAATTGTCAGTAGGCTGTATGCGTCTTTGAATCACTAGTAGTGTGGAAACTTAATCTAAAATTACAACTGTGATTTGAACCCATGTTTGCTAGTGTGTGTACGTAAAAGAATAGACAAGATCATTATCAGATAAAGGCTGTTAGATTTTGGCAATAGTTTTCTTTTTAGGTCAGTTTCGGGTTATGTCGTTAGCACAATTAATGCAGTTCATCTCACTACCCATACTCACAAGTATGCAAGGAGAGTTTGAATCAAGACATGTCTCTACATCAACCGTTGGGCATGTATTCACCCTTGAATCACTCCTGATTCATTGAAATCAAATCCAGATAAAAGTTGAATTCCCTTACCTTATTCAAACACCATATTTATTATCCCGAATCATCATACCAATTTTCAACGAAGAAATCAAATGAAACCAAGACATTTGAATCACTCGATTCTGAATCTTATGATTCCTGATAATCCTTATGGATTCTGCTTGATTTTTCCTGTGCTTATTGATGTAGCCTCATTCTGAAAAATTAGAAAATCATTGGGAAAATCTTAGATGCCTTGAGATAGTGCAATTTACATTATTGTAGCATATCAGTGGGGTACACGTTGTATATCTTATAATTAATACCTTATTACAAAAGAACGTGATACAAAGATGCTTATAGTTTCAAATCTTATAATATTATCAACTTGAATTACTTGTTTATGTGCTTATTATGTATGAATAAATAGTAATCCATAACATGATTCCATATTCTTTGATGTTTATATTGTATCGTTTTTGCTATAAGTTAGTCTGAAATGATCCTCTGCTCGTGTCTTTGATCAAAAATAGTTTGTGTAAATGCATGTATATTTCTATCTAGAAACGATCAAAAAGATTTTAAGTTTATGAACAGTTCAATCTTAATCAGAAAAACCAAAAATATTTGTGTTTAACCTTCCTGAATTGATTGTGAATCCTCTTGATTGAATGTTGTTTATCTTGTTCGTTATTTGACTTGAAATCTCCATAATTTGAGTTGAAAGTTTGCGCACTTAAGGGTTTCTGCGTACTTGTCAAGTGCGCATGAAGTAAGCCCTGCGTACTTAACAAGTACGCAAGAGTTAAGTCTTGCGCACTTGTAAGTACGTAGGAGTTAAATCTTGCGCACTTACCAAGTACGTAAGACCGTTCAGTGTTGGGTATAAATATGGCACTTAGAAAAATTTTCAGACTTTTATTCAAACTCTAGCGCCTGTTCATTTCCCTCTGCAAAATTTCCTCAAAAATTTCGAGTGTTCCAACCGATTTTTCATCCCGTTACTAGTATCATCTTTGTACTACATTCCATTGGCGAGAATCTAGACTCAATCCATCCACAAATTCGTGATTTTGGACCGATTAAAAAAAACTGAAATATTTAGGGTTTAATTCGTGATTTTAAACAAATTATTGGTTGTTTTTGTTAATTCATGATAACTAAAACTTGGAAAGAATCATTAATCGACCTTTAATCCTTTGATTTTGACCTTGGGCTTGGATTTGACCGTCGGTTCGAGTGGTCATCGTTTAGGTCAAAATTGGACCAATGTAGAAGTGAGTTTGTGTTGATGTTGGTTCCATGGGTCGTAATCACTGATTCCGACCTTGTGGTGACCTAATCTACCCAATCAGTGAATTTCTTAGAATTCTGGAATTTTGAACAAGTACATTTCTTACGCACTTAGCAAGTATGCAAGAAGTAATTCTTGCGTACTTGTTAAGTACGCAAGAGGAAATTCCTGCGTACTTGCTAAGTACGCAGGACCAACACTTGGGAAAAATTTCTAAGTCTGAAAATTCAGTTCAAAGAGTAACTGCTATACTGAGTCATGTTTATTCAATTCCAATGAAACTTGTTGTTCTGATTATGTTTTCTGTGTGTTTTTGTAGATTATGGCTCGTGCGTTTACGAATGAGTTCAATCTTCTAGCTCATACTCAACCGGAATGGAAGGGTGTAGCACTTTAGTATCGAGAGATAGTTGAGTTCTTGAACCGTTCAAGAATCAGCTATGCTATTTCGGCTGACCCTATCGTTTCAAGACCTTATCTCGAGCAATTATGGGAGACCGCGGAGCATGATTGCACGGTAACCCCAATGTTATAAGGGCTACCGTTGCTGGTCATGATATCACCTTCTCTGAAGACACTATTAGACGGGTCTTGCAATTCGGAGATCTTTCCACCGACCCGACAGCCTATCCTGACTACTTTGTGGATGGCTGTTGGAGGCAACGGATGGGGTATGTCGGTGCGAGAGACTATGCTTCTTATAAGAAAATGTGGGTGCTCGATCAATGGAGATATTTTTGCCCACATCATGATCATGTGCATCTCCTCAAGAAAAGCTGGAAAGGATGCAATGGGTCATGACCTTGCTGGTGCCATGGTTGGCTTGTCTCTCAATAAGGGCTACAACTTCTCACGATACATAT
Organism: Smallanthus sonchifolius; assembly: GCA_023525975.1. Classification (NCBI taxonomy): domain Eukaryota; kingdom Viridiplantae; phylum Streptophyta; class Magnoliopsida; order Asterales; family Asteraceae; genus Smallanthus; species Smallanthus sonchifolius. The sequence continues at coordinate 37,480,880 of CM042045.1, forward strand.
TCAAAGCCATCAATGATCAGATCAACACGGCTGAGAGGTTCAGGTTCTTTTTATACCCAAGATTTATGCAACTTCTGCTAAATGATGCGTTGCCAAACCTACCTGCAATTGGGGAGAGACTGCATGTGAAGAGGGTGGACAAGAGGGTGTTCACACAATTCCTTAAGCCAGGCAGTGTAGAACCTACCCCTGAGCATATAGGACTCTTCGGCCACCTAATAAACGAAGCATATGTGGGACCGGATGACTGGAGATGGTATAGTCATGATTCCGAGCCAGAGTTGAGTGAACATTCCGATGAACAACAACAACAACAAGAGGAGGAAGTTGAAAGTGAAGATGGATCGTCTGATGGTGGAGACGAAGAAGAAGGTCATGATGGTGCTGAGGGATCCGACTCGGAAGAGACAGAGTCTGATTCTTCTGATTCCGATGATGCACCATCGCAGGTTCACCCGAGGAGAATGACGAAGGTCACCCTTCCTAAGTCATCCTCAAAGAGAAAGCGACAGTCCTCTAGCAACGAATATGAACCAGATTCTGACTCTGACGCTGCTATTCAAAGGCAAAGACGTGAAAGTGTTAATAAGAACAGAGGGGATAGGCAGCAACTTGCTATTCCCAGTGAGGTGGAGGTTACTACTCTGTAGCAAGTACAAGTTCTAGCTGCAAGTACTGACTCAGCCTCTACCCCACCTTCACAGCAATTATACCGAAGGCAGAGGAGGAGGCCACATGTACAGCCTGACCTGGCAGTCACTTCAATCACAAAGGAGGTTCCTGTGATAGTGACCCTCCCTGTCACATTTGACCAGGTGGCGGTGATTACTCCAATTCTCACGGAGTCAGTCACCATCACCCCTTCCATAACACCAACAACCGTCATCACATCCTCAATCCCAACAACCACCATTGAACCAATCAGTCAAACCTTCAACTACGGAGAATTTACTCAAGGGTTTGACTTCGATACTATCTTCTCCTCCCCATTTCACAATGCTGAAGCATCTACCTCTAGACATACTGATCCTAATGAAGAAAGGATAGCAATTCTAGAAACCCAAGTTGCTGGTTTGTTGGAAACTATTCAGAAATCAAAGGAGGAATCTGATGCTCAACAAGCACAGATTAATTCGTTGGTGGATGAAGTTAGAATTCTACGAAGCCAGAGAACGGGGACAGATGAGAGACTGAAGAACATAATGGCCCAGAACGAGCTGCTGACCAAGACAAACAACATGATTCTGGGGCATAGGTCATATCTCGAGCTGAGGTTTGATATGCAGAAAAAGGAGCATGAGCTGATGGTCAAACTAATTGCTGATCTGACCAAGAAGCTTGATGCTCAAGGGGAGAAAGATAAGGAGAAACAGAAAGAAAAGACACCTACTGGTGATGAGCCTTGTCATCCTGTCGACTTGACAAAGGATGATGACAAAGACAAGGATCCCGAAGTCGGTCCTAGTGGAGGTGAGCACCAAGCTTTAGCAATTGTGCCCATCTCTGCTATTCCAATGGCTCAGGGGAGTCTTCACATCAGGAGGGTGGTGATACTTCTGGTGGTGGTGGTGACAAAGGAAAGTCAGCGGCTGATGTGCTTAAGGATCTATTTGACGTTGAGATCTTATACTTAGAGCCCGACTATTCCAAGGAAGCACAGATCGATGCTCTCTACAACCTAGAAGAAGGAGAGATCGACTCTGGTGATGATTGGGATGAAGATGATGAGGATGTAGTGATAGAAGTTCCCAAGGACGACGGGGAAGGAAAGTATGAGTTAGAAGATGGAGAGATCTTTGAAGTTCCATCCTTCGAATCTCAGCTCGACACAGGTTCAGTCGAGCATGCTAGTAATGTTGAAGCCTCGACTGAAGCCTCCCCATTTGACCCTACACCTGTGGATCCGGAGGCACCGAAAGAAAAAGATATGCCTTCTACTTCTTCTAGGTCCAGCTCCTGTTTGGAAGAAGACGTCTATCATAGACAAACAAGGGGCAACAAGGATGATCTTGGCTGTAAGGTTCGAGGAGGATAAGCAGTTTTTCGCAATCAAAAGATCTAGGGGGTTCAATACTTGAAACCAACCAGTGAAGCGTTCAACTCCTTACCCAAATACGACCTTGTGAACCTAGCAAACCGAGAGCTGCTGGGTCATTCTAATCACGCAGTGGCGATGGGTTTGTGTCACACCCCGACCGATGGCGGTTTCATCGAGGCGGACATTAGAATGATTGTTCATAAGCACATGATCTACTAAGGTTGCATAATTCATTAATGAGATTTAAATACCAAATATCCAAATACAATTCAAGTTACAACACCCTATACTAGAATATTACACATAATTATTTTACTAGGTCCAAAAGCCTTATGTGTAGCACCTTCAACACATAGTCACAAAATAACATATCTTCACCTGAAACGTAATCCAAAACAAGTTTCAACTACGAGAGTTGGTGAGTTTACATATGTTTAAATAAAATAAAAGTTTAGTTAAAAACGTTTATACAATTCATAGTTTGACATGGTATGATATGGCATAATGTGGAGAATTCACTATATGTATACCAATTGTAAGCATGTAATTTTGTATATAAGCATAAAGGTTTAACGTGATAGGCATAGTATACCGCTACCCTAAAAGTGATAGGCATGGAATCAAGACTATGTGGGTTACACATAATTTAAACCATCCTAAAAGTATTCATAGCATAACAAGTGATCAAGCACAAAAGCACAATAATCTACACATGTAAACACAAGTTGAATTGTATGTAAGTAAGCACAGATTACGTTTCACCTGTGCAAACAAGGTAGTGATGCGGTATGTAGCAAAGTCCAATAGTGTATTCCGACCTACTCGTGTCCTAAATATTTAAGATGCCATAAAGTCTATGTAATGATTCTACCGCGTGTTGATCATGCATTCAATTCACCCAACTAGGCTAGACATGAACCTGTATTAAGTTTCCAAATGTTTTGACACGACAATCATTGGTAACGGTTTGTGATAAAAAATATATTTATATACACTTATATAATAAGATATGTATTTCATAACATGTCATTACGTTCACGTATCATTATTAGGTTTGGGGGTTGAAGTTAAATATATATACTATAAAAATAAGGCTTTTGATATCAAACTAGTCGTTAGAAAAGTACTCGAGTTTTTAAGTCTACTTAAAACATGTTTTTAGTTATCTAAATAAATTCAATAAATTATGGGATATTTACCATGCATAACCACATTTCTTGGGTTTATAAAAGTGTATGGATCATAAGTTACAAACACTTTTAGAAGTTTAAAGCATAGCACACAACTCAGTTGGGTCAACAGTTTTGATTCTGCTGAATAGGTCAATGGAAAACGGCTGTTTGGGGGGTTCAAATGTCAGTTTCAAGACAATAGGCCATATGGGTTTTATAACCAACACAAAATTCTAACTTTAGAAAAAGGAATCAAGTTATTTGGACAATTATTGAACAAGTTATGACCTCAACAAGTTAGCTCTATAAATCTGTCATAAAACCCAGAAGATACACATTTTCTTGTATCACCCTTTTGGGGTATCAAAAATCCTCCAAAAATTGTGAAACTAATTGGGTTGGAAAGAGGACTCTTTAAACTTAATCTTAGACTCAAGAAACGTCCAATTTGGTTTAGTTTTGACAAAGATATGACCTTCCCAATTTGTAACAAAAATTCTGCCAGCAATATAGTTGTTTCAAATGGTATATTTTCTTTCGAAATATGCACTATTTGGGTGAACGTATACATAAAACAACTAATGTACATGTTAATGATCAAGATTAGGACATGAACACTCACTTAAAGCAAGCAAGGAGAAGGGTGAGGGAGCCCGATGGAGGGGGTGTTATTGCTGCTTTCTTGGAGTCGAAAAGGAATCAAGGAGTGAAGGTGACGTAGTTGACGTGAGACCCGGTTCCTTCTCGGGACGCCACGTATGGCTCGGTGAGTTCCCGAAATGATTTTTAAGCTTTGAGTAAACGTAATACGGTGACCGTAGTTGAGAAATGGTGACCTGAAAGGATCGGTTTTCGTCCCGAAAAGAACCCGCAAAGGTGGCAGAGGGTTGTGGTGGTGAAAACGGTGCACGGCGGCGGTTGTCGGGGCTGTCTGGGACTGGGACGTGGCTGAGGAGGGACTGTCGAGGGCTGTGGAAGGTGCTGTTGGTGTTGCTGTTGCGTAGAACCGAATGGGAGGGGTGGTGAAGGTGTCGGGTTGCTGCTGTTGTCGTGGAATTGAAGGGTTGGAGCAAGGGGTGGGGAGGTGGTGTTGCTGTGTTGTTGAAGCCAAGAAGATGGTGAGGGTGGAGAGTTCGGTGGTGCCGAGAAGAGAGCAAGAGAGGGAGAGAGTGTTGGTTGTGTGTTTGAGGTTCAAGTAAGCATGCATGCTTATAGTGTTCCAAAGTTGGGTAATGCCTATTAGGCCTTGTGCCTAAGAAGACCAAGTTGTTGCTTGGATAAAAGACATTCTTGTCTTGTTGGGACAAGAGGGAACATCAACAAAAAGGAAGAAAGGGTGTTGTTCCATGTTTCAGCCGAGAGGGAGTAGACGAGGGGGGGTAAGGGGGTAGGGTAGGGTGTGGTGATCCCGCTAGTACAAGTCCGGTATAATACCCGCTAAGTGTAACCCGGTTATTAATAGTCGTTATACGTCAGTAGGGTATGGGTCGGGTATATAAAAAAAAAATAATAATATAAGTTTAATAGTTTTGATATAATACGAGTATGTGTAAAACACTTAGAATTAGTTTTTATATAGTTTGGTATTCTCAAAAATAAAAATAAAGAGAATGTTTTCGAGCGGTTTGTTTTATTAAATTTTAAATGTTTTTATAAACTTAATAAATTATTTTCTTTTTATAAATCAACTCATTTTTTGTCAATCGTTTTATTTGTTTTCAAAGTCATTTATTATTATAAAATTTAAATAAATTTATATAATTCGAATATTTTTATATTTAATTTAAAAACACATAATTTGAAATTTGTAAACACACCCTTTTGTATAAACTTGGTTAGATATATGTGTGCATATTTGGAATAAAATGTTGAAATTTTTACGTGTTAATATATTATAGCTGAAATTTCGAAACGTCACAGTCTCCCCATGTTGAAGGAATTTCGTCCCGAAATTTGATTTACGAAGGTTATAGAAGTGGGAAAGAGATGTCAAAAGACTTAGGATGGAATTACTTTACCAGGGAAAGATTCAACGGGGGAATATCGTATGATAACGGATGATGATGCTAATTCGAGTCGAGTTGTCAACTAATTGCTCTAATAGTATAGTGAGACTTATGCATACAATTGTTCATACACGCATGAATGTAAACTACATGAAACCATACTTAACAATATTGGTGCCAATCACCTCGTGACATGGCATTTTCCTTTAAAACTCCACCCCACGGGTGTTCATATTTTCAAATTTTGCAAAAACATTTTCAAAAACCGGTCCTCCTCCTAGTACTTATGCATGGTTTATACTCGTTATATCAAGTGGGTTTATGTATAGGGTGTACCAGCGGCTAACCCACCACCCCTTTGATATACCGGGGATTCCCCGTGCATAATTACTAGGATTTAGAACTTCAACAATTTAAGTAAACTTTAACAGAGCTAGTAAGTTGAATGACTGAATTTAAACATAATAGATTTGTTTCATAAAAGTATAGGAATGAGATGAATGGTGATAGCATAGCTGTTATGTGCAATCACGGGTTATAGAACTCATAGCACTGGATTTCCCATCCGCTATTTCCATGATATACGAGTTACCAAGATTGGTTGGTTGTTTAGCAAATAGTTGGTTAAAAACAAGAGACACAATTTTGAATATTGAATAAAATGGATGTATAAAGACAGTGAACAAAGGAACGTACCGTTAACAGTGTCGTCTTTGGCCGGAACCTCGTTAGCATTTATATTAAATGCTCGTCCACGAGGACCACCTTGATTTTGAAGTTATGGACATTGGTTTCGAAAGTGGTTTGGGTCTCCACATTCGTAACAGGCCCGTCCATAGGTGACAGTGATAGGCACTAGATGATTGCCTTGAGTAGCTTGATTAACGATAGTGCGAGCACGGCAAGTAGTAACAACGTGTCCATAGCGTCCACATTTTGAGCATAGACGGCATGCAGCATGCGGGGCATGGTGATACTTGCAAGTAGGGCATTGGGGAAATGAACCTACATAATTTCTCAGAATTTGACCCGCAGGAGTAACTTGGGTCACAGGTACGGCACGAATGATGGCCGCAAAGTTTTGGGCCTTACGCTTCCTATAATGATGGGAAGATTTGGGCTCTTCGTTTTTGACGGACACGGAAGTAGCAGCTTTGTTGACCACTTTCTTGGCACCCTTCCTAAATAAGGTACCTGCTTTGACGTGATTGTCAGTCAAGATGGCAGACAAACGGATTGCGTCTTCGAGAGTGGAAGGATTACTTCCCAATATGGTGTCATCGAGGCGGACATTAGAATGATTGTTCATAAGCACATGATCTACTAAGGTTGATAATTCATTAATGAGATTTAAATACCAAATATCCAAATACAATTCAAGTTACAACACCCTATACTAGAATATTACACAAAATTATTTTACTAGGTCCAAAAGCCTTATGTGTAGCACCTTCAACACATAGTCACAAAATCACATATCTTCACCTGAAACGTAATCCAAAACAAGTGTCAACTACGAGAGTTGGTGAGTTTACATATGTTTAAATAAAATAAAAGTTTAGTTAAAAACGTTTATACAATTCATAGTTCGACATGGTATGATATGGCATAATGTGGAGAATTCACTATATGTATACCAATTGTAAGCATGTAATTTTGTATATAAGCATAAAGGTTTAACGTGATAGGCATAGCATACCGCTACCCTAAAAGTGATAGGCATGGAATCAAGACTATGTGGGTTACACATAATTTAAACCATCCTAAAAGTATTCATAGAATAACAAGTGATCAAGCACAAAAGCACAATAATCTACACATGTAAACACAAGTTGAATTGTATGTAAGTAAGCACAGATTACGTTTCACCCCAAAATGTATAAAAATGTAAATAGGGGATATGTAACTCACCTGTGCAAACAAGGTAGTGATGCGGTATGTAGCAAAGTCCAATAGTGTATTCCGACCTACTCGTGTCCTAAATATTTAAGATGCCATAAAGTCTATGTAATGATTCTACCACGTGTTGATCATGCATTCAATTCACCCAACAAGGCTAGACATGAACCTGTATTAAGTTTCCAAATGTTTTGACACGACAATCGTTGGTAACGGTTTGTGATAACAAAATATATTTATATACACTTATATAATAAGATATGTATTTCATAACATGTCATTACGTTCACGTATCATTATTAGGTTTGGTGGTTGAAGTTAAATATATATACTATAAAAATAAGGCTTTTGATATCAAACTAGTCGTTAGAAAAGTACTCGAGTTTTTAAGTCTACTTAAAACATGTTTTTAGTTATCTAAATAAATTCAATAAATTATGGGATATTTACCATGCATAACCACATGTCTTGGGTTTATAAAAGTGTATGGATCATAATTTACAAACACTTTTAGGAGTTTAAAGCATAGCACACAACTCAGTTGGGTCAACAGTTTTGATTCTGCTGAATAGGTCAAGGGAAAACGGCTGTTTGGGGGGTTCAAATGTCAGTTTCAAGACAATAGGCCATATGGGTTTTATAACCAACACAAAATGCTAACTTTAGAAAAAGGAATCAAGTTATTTGGACAATTATTGAACAAGTTATGACCTCAACAAGTTAGCTCTATAAATCTGTCATAAAACCCAGAAGATACACATTTTCTTGTATCACCCTTTTGGGGTATCAAAACTCCTCCAAAAATTGTGAAACCAAATGGGTTGGAAAGAGGACTCTTTAAACTTAATCTTAGACTCAAGAAACGTCCAATTTGGTTTAGTTTTGACAAAGATATGACCTTCCCAATTTGTAACAAAAATTCTGCCAGCAATATAGTTGTTTCAAATGGTATATTTTCTTTTGAAATATGCACTATTTGGGTGAACGTATACATAAAACAACTAATGTACATGTTAATGATCAAGATTAGGACATGAACACTCACTTAAAGCAAGCAAGGAGAAGGGTGAGGGAGCCCGATGGAGGGGGTGTTATTGCTGCTTTCTTGGAGTCGAAAAGGAATCAAGGAGTGAAGGTGACGTAGTTGACGTGAGACCCGGTTCCTTCTCGGGACGCCACGTATGGCTCGGTGAGTTCCCGAAATGATTTTTAAACTTCGAGTAAACGTAATACGGTGACCGTAGTTGAGAAATGGTGACCCGAAAGGATCGGTTTTCGTCCCGAAAAGAACCCACAAAGGTGGCAGAGGGTTGCGGTGGTGAAAACGGTGCACGGCGGCGGTTGTCGGGGCTGTCTGGGACTGGGACGTGGCTGAGGAGGGACTGTCGAGGGCTGTGGAGGGTGCTGTTGGTGTTGCTATTGCGTAGAACCGAATGGGAGGGGTGGTGAAGGTGTCGGGTTGCTGCTGTTGTCGTGGAATTGAAGGGAAGGAGCAAGGGGTGGGGAGGTGGTGTTGCTGTGTTGTTGAAGCCAAGAAGATGGTGAGGGTGGAGAGTTCGGTGGTGCCGAGAAGAGAGCAAGAGAGGGAGAGAGTGTTGGTTGTGTGTTTGAGGTTCATGTAAGCATGCATGCTTATAGTGTTCCAAAGTTGGGTAATGCCTATTAGGCCTTGTGCCTAAGAAAACCAAGTTGTTGCTTGGATAAAAGACATTTTTGTCTTGTTGGGACAAGAGGGAACATCAACAAAAAGGAAGAAAGGGTGTTGTTCCATGTTTGGGCCGAGAGGGAGTAGACGAGGGGGGGTAAGGGGGTAGGGTAAGTAGGGTAGGGTGTGGTGATCCAACTAGTACAAGTCCGGTATAATACCCGCTAAGTGTAACCCGGTTATTAATAGTCGTTATACGTCAGTAGGGTATGGGTCGGGTATATAAAAAAAATAATAATAATATAAGTTTAATAGTTTTGACATAATACGAGTATGTGTAAAACACTTAGAATTAGTTTTATATAGTTTGGTATTCTCAAAAATAAAAATAAACAGAATGTTTTCGAGCTGTTTGTTTTATTAAATTTTAAATGTTTTTATAAACTTAATAAATTATTTTCTTTTTATAAATCAACTCATTTTTTGTCAATCGTTTTATTTGTTTTCAAAGTCATTTATTATTATAAAATTTAAATAAATTTATATAATTCGAATATTTTTATATTTAATTTAAAAACACATAATTTAAAATTTGTAAACACACCCTTTTGTATAAACTTGGTTAGATATATGTGTGCATATTTGGAATAAAATGTTGAAATTTTTACGTGTTAATATATTCTAGCTGAAATTTCGAAACGTCACAGTTTGTGGGTGGTTCTACAGCGGGAATAAAGATCTGGGAAGTTTGATATGTTCAAGCCTCAAGTGCCCAAGAAAGTCAAGGATAAGATAGCAAGACATCCTGTGACTAAGAAATTCTTAAATAAATTGGTATACAAGCCAGTGCTATGTGAAACCAAAATTCTCCTGAGTAAGTTATCTCAGGATATCCTTGGTGACATGTGGTACTGGTACGTAGATCCAAAGACGGGCGAGGTTGTGGTGATTGGAAAGGTGAGGTCAGAAAGTGGATGCTTAGTGCCGAGGGAACTAATTAGAGTATTTGATGAAGTTTGTTTCATTAACTTCTCTGTGAAAGATCTGGAGGCACTAGCAGACAGGTATTAAATGCATACGGACGAATGGACGAAATTCCTTGCTTCTAAATATGACAAGGTGAACAAGTTTTGCCTTGACTATAAGAAGAAGATGGAAGCTAAAGATGCATAGCTGTGAAGACTGAAGACCGAAGACTAAAGATCGAAGATGATCCAGAGCTGTTGTCAAGGGGGAGTTTGTTGAAGCACTTTCCTGTGACAAACACTCTGGATAGATAGAGTCTTAGTTTAGTACTTTCATGTATGTATTTGTCTTTGTTTGTGAGTGTCTGTATGTATTATTTATCGAGTTGTATTTACTTTTACATATTGACTGTTGCAGATTTCTCTAAGTGTTTTGCGCACTTGTATGTGCGCAGGAGATACTTCCTGCGTACTTAGCAAGTACGCAGGAATACCTTTGCGTACTTGCTAAGTACGCATGAGCAAATTGCCCTGCGCACTTAGGCATCAGGTCGTGTATAAATAGGAATGGTTGACAGTAGATAAGTACGCAATCTTAGATGCACTCACAGTAGCAAATACGCAGAACTTGTAATCTCAGTATTTCTCTTTGTAACCTTCAAGTGTTTCTAATAGACGAAAGTTTAAAGTGATCTTCTTGTCGGTTTACTTTGTATTGTAAGACTCTCCACCTAGTCACGGGTATTCCACACCCGGTCCGACTAGTAGACCCACTTTCATGTGACGATCCGCCACACCCGAGGGACCTACACGATGTTCTTCCTTTAATCTGAAAAAAGTCAATGTTGCTCATGGTTTCACGTGGTACATCACACATGACACAACATTCAACGATTTAGGAACAAAAGGCAAAATATTTTTAAATTTAGAAATATCACATCCCAATCCCGTATGCTCAGCCGACATATAATCAAAATACAAGTTTTCAACGTGTTCACAAATATCTGGTTTTGACACAGACATATTATTACATTCATCTGACTCAAGTTCATTTAAAACATTTCTAACATTGGTACTCTCATCACAATCATCTTCGGAAGTTACACAATTTGATTCTGCATATGAAGCAAAACTGTCAGAATCAGAGGACGTAATATAATCATCAGGAGATAAAGTGCACACAAAAGGGGTAGGAACATGAGCAACAGGCATGTCAACAAATCTACCTGATTTGGAATAAGGTGGTGGATGAGAATTATAACCAAGACCCTCTGTGCCTTTTTTGTTAAATTGTTTATCAGTTATACCAAACAAAATTTTCTGATCCATATCCATGTGGTCAACTTGTAATTTAGCCTTTTCTGCCTTTTGGACTCTTTCACTCAAAATTTTATTATTAATGGTTTGAGTATTAAGTTGCACAATTAAAGAACGGTTTTCATAAGAAATATCACGAATTTTCTTTAAGTATAGTTTCTCATTTTTGGCCACAGAGTCATACATCACATTAATATGATGTCGTTCATCAATCAAAGCTTGATTAATGAATCTGTATTTTTGAATTTCATTTAAGCAAGATCTAGCATTACAAAGTTTAGAAATAACCTCAGCAGGCTCATCAGTGAGATCCTCAACATGTTCAATCATGACACACTTGCCCTTGTCCTCCACATCAGCCATCAAGGCTTTATCAGCAGCTTCCTTAGCTTGTTCTCCCCAATGATAGTGTCCATCAGCTTGATACACAAGAGCTGTGGAACTTGAAGATGTGTTTGTCTTGGGAGGATTAGCAGCTTGTTTTCCAGAGGAAATCTTCTTTTCTTACTGATCCTTGGAGGACGGCTCCTTGCAGTTTCTGGCAAAGTGACCCAGCTGATCACAATTGTAGCATCTCACTTTCTTGATATCAAACCCAAGGGTCTTCCCCTGCTTTAATCTGTCTAAACCAGTCCTTTTGATGAATCTTTTGGCTCTTAAGGTCAGCTTAGCCATACACCAATCAATGTCCATTTTCTCCAAATCATCAGGATTGATCTGTTCCAAGTGATCAGGTTGAAAGCTAACTGGTGTTAGGTTTCCAGAAATCAGTGCATTTTAGCACGGCATGAAAGCAGTCACGATTGGGACATATTAATCAGGAATCATGGTAATGAACTTCTGAGGAGCTGAGGAGCTGGTAGATTGAATTGCAACAACATAAGGAGGAACATCAGTCTGAAAGTATGGGCTACTGGAAGTGCTTGATCCAGAAATAAGAGCTGTGTTTCCAGACTAATTTGTTGGAGTAACTGCTCCTTTCTTGATCTCAATCTCATAAGATTCAAGGATGCTGTAGACTTCTTATTGAGACAAAGTACTCAGATTCTCAGTCTTCTTGATCATGATAAGATACATATCCCACTCCTTAGGAAGAGCATCTAGGAGTTTCTTGTTTAGCTCCAGAGTAGGGTACTCAACACCCATTACTTTCAACCTAGATACGATGCTTGAGAAACAGTTGATCAAATCAGACATTGATTCACCTCTGACACTGTTAAACATCTCATACTGCTTCTTGATCAGATCTCTCTTACTCTCCCTGACGTCAGCACTTCCCTCAAATATGGTGCACAAGGCTACCCATAAGTCTTTGGCAGTGGTGTACTCAGCAAAGATGTTGAAGATATCCATAGGAAGAGCCATAGAAATAGTCCCATAAGCCTTGTTGTCTCGGGCAATCAAAGCAAGATCCTTCTCATCATATTCAGCTACTGTCTTAGGACGTTGAACATCAGCAGTAGTGATAACAAGCTTGTGGGGACCATCAGTGATAGAGTTCAACAATGTATTATCATGAAATTGGAAGAAAAGTTTCATCTTCTTTGTCCAGTCATCAAATTCTCTTATAGACACAAGAGCAGGTGGTTTGTTCCCTCCAGAATACTCAGTTGAACTTGAAGTTGCCATAATATCAGAAATCGAAACTAAAACAGTGACTACTTTCAGGTGGACAAACTTGATGGAAACTACTAGTTTCGATAGAAAAACAATGATCGAAACTCCTAGTTTTGATTGAAGGAATATTGCCTGAAACTTCAAGTTTTGATTGGAGAAACAGAACTCGAAACAACTAGTTTCAATGATTAATCCCTTGGTAAAAAATAAGCAGAAACCCAGTAGAAACAACTAGTTTTGATAACCAAGTTTCGGTTGAAAATGCAGCACACAATAGTTTCGATTAGAACAAGACAACAAAGCTAGTTTTGATTGTACCTTCACCAGATAAGGTACAGACAGGAAAGTTCGATGATCAACAGAATGTTTCCCAAGGTTGTTTCGATGCCTTTTTCTCCAAGTCAGAAAACCTCCATTGATGATCAACCTCAGAAATCAATTACACCGAAATAGCAATCCAATCTAGTGAAATCTAACACTCTTGATTACAAATCCAACCTCCGATTTTGAAACCAATAACCAAATACATCATAAATCGATGAAACAGTACCGATGGCGATGAAACAGTGCTCGTAGAATCCAGATGTAGAGAACTTCAGTAAAACACCTAGAATCGATCATAAAAACCTGATACTCAGAAACAAGAGCATAAAGCTCTGATACCAATTGTAGGTCTAGATTTCAACTTGAAATCTCACAGGTGATCGATTCTCCACACACAAAGGTAGAAACAGTGTGTATGGAGGTGAAACAAAGGTAGAATCAGAAATGGTGAAGCTAACAGGCTAACCACGCTCAGAAATCAACACAAATAGGTATGAAATTGTTAGAACAATGCATAAACAAATGCAAATTGTATTGATTCAAAGAAAACTGTGAAAGAGAAATGTACGAGGTTACAGCCGCTACTCACAGCCTAAATATTCTCACACTAGGCTATTTATAGTAGTAGACAGCCACCGAAACTATGCTAACCGAAACTAGTAGTTTCGGTTGAGCATTTACAAGTGATAGAACAAACTGTCAAAACTTCTATCTATCGAAACTACTAGTTTTGATTGAATAAATCTCAATTGAAACTAAGTAGTTTCGATGGCCCAGACTTAGCTAAATAAAACAGTAAATTACATAAACTAAAATTACAATAAAGGAAACTAATCTAACATTGGTCAAGATACAATAATGACAACATCTTAACTAGAATTACATTACTCTACAACCATAGGAATCATGGTTTCAGTTCCAAACACCAAAGAAAACAGAGTTTGCCCTGTGCACTTTTCGTGGTTGTTCTATCTACCCAAAGTACAAAAGGTAGCTCTTCAGCCCATCATCCTTTCTTTGCTCCCAATCTTTTCTTTAGGTTGTTGATGATGATCTTGTTGCTTGACTCCGCATGTCCATTGGGTTGAGGATGCAAAGGGGTGGAAGTTATCATTTTAATCCCCCAACTAGCACAGAAGTTGGTTGTCCTTTTGTCGATGAATTGAGACCCATTGTCGCATACTATTTCTGCTAGGATCCCGAATCTTCTCAGGATATTACGCTTGATGAAGGAGATAACTTCCTTTTCTCTAACTTGGACAAATGCCTCGGCTTCGATCCATTTTGAGAAGTAGTCGGTCATTGCTAGCATGAACACTTTTCCTCCTGGTGCCTTGGGGAGTTTGCCGACTATATCCGTTCCCCACTTCATAAACGGCCAAGGAGAGATTATTGGATACAATGGCTCTGCTGGTTGGTGAAGTATATTGCTGTGTATCTGGCAGGCATCACACTTTTGAGAGTAGGTTACAACGTCTTTCCTCATTGTAGGCTAGTAGTATCTGTCCTCAGGATCTTTGAAAATAGCGCCCTGCCCCTAGTATGATTTCCACAATCTCTTTCGTGTATGTCTTTGAGAACCTCAAGTGCTTCAGGATCCTCCAAACATCTCAAATATGGACCTGCAATAGATTTCCTGTACAAGATATCATGTAAAATTACAAAGCAAGACGCCCTCATGCGAAAATCCCTACGGTTCTTTTCGTCACTCGGGATTTCTCCATCCTGCAAATTTTTTTTAATAGGTAAAGTCCAGGATTCCGGACTGGGCTCGGGATCCTGAATATCTATTTCTTCTGCATTTGACACTTCGTTTGGGTCTTCGATTGCTGGACTCAGGATATGTATGATCGGTATCCTGACTCCTTCTGGTATCTTGAGAGCCGAAGTGAGGTTGGCTAAGGCATCAGCTTCAGAGTTATCTTCTCTTGTTACCTGATTTATATCAAACATATCGAATTTCACAGATAATTGTTTAACTATTAAAATGGTTAGCGATTAACAAAGAGTCAACATACTTGGCTACTCTTTCACCTTTCACTAAATACAAGTCATTAAAATTGTTAGTGATTAACAAAGAGTCAACATATACTTGAAGATACCTGATTTTCATATCCCAAGCTAATTTCAAGCCAACTATCAGAGCTTTGTACTCAACTTCATTATTAGTCGCCTAGAACTCATAACTTATAGATTGGGGTATTATGTCCCCTTGTGGCGATTTCAGCATGATCCCTAGACCCGTTCCTCTAACGTTTGATGCCCCGTCAGTGTATAGGATCCACTTATCCTTGGATTCCTCTAACTGCTGAACTTCAAGGTCTACTTCATGCTGTATATCACTGCTGAAATCAACCACAAAGTCTGCGAGTTCATGTGATTTTATCACTATTCGGGGCTCATATACGAGATCATATGCGCTGAGCTTGACCGACCATTTTGCCATCCTTCCAGACATTTCTGGCCTTCTTAAAACACACTTAATAGGATAGTTAGTCTTTACATGAATAGTGTGTTTCAAAATAGTGTCTAAGTTTAGTAGATCCCATTATTAGAGCCAATATTAATTTTTCTAAATGAGAATACCTGGTTTCTGCCGAAAGTAGGCTTTTACTTACATAATATACCGGAAGCTGCTGGCCTTCATGATCCTTAACTAGGATAGCGCTCACTGAGTTTCCAGATACCGCCAGATATAAGGATAATGGTTCTCCATCTTCTGGTGTCATTAATAGAGGAGCAGTTGACAAGTATTCCTTTAATGATTGGAGTGCTTGCTCATGCTTCTCTTCCCATTCTAACCTCTTGTTCATTTTCAGGATGTCATAGAATTCCCTGCATCTTTCCGATGATCTTGAAATGAATCTGTTAAGTGCTGCTACTCTGCCAGTCAATCTCTGGACATCCATGGTGTTGGCTGGGGATTTCAAATTGATTATTGCTTTGATCTGTTCCGGACTGGCTTCTATTCCTCTCTTGGTTGCCATGTAGCCCAATAATTTTCCTGCACCCACTATAAAGTGACACTTGGAAGGGTTCAACTTCATGTTATACTTATCCAGAATGTCAAATGCTTCCCTGAGACCCCTTAGATGATCTTCAACTCTCTTTGATTTGACCACCATATCATCTATGTAGACTTCCATGGTGTCCCCTAGCTTGTCTTTAAACATCATGTTGACCAGCCTTTGATATGCTACACCTGCATTTTTCAAACCAAAAGGCATGGCAATATAGCAGTATATACCTGTCCGAGTCATGAATGTAGTATCCTCCTGGTCTGAGGGTTCCATCTGGATTTGTTGGAATCCTGATGAAGCATCCATGAACATGAGCATCTCATGGCCTGCTGTAGCATCAACCATTGAGTCTATGTGTGGTAATGGAAATGGATCTTTCAGACATGCTTTGTTTAAGTCTGTGAAGTCTACACAAACTCTCCATTTTCCTTTCTTCTTCTGGACCACTACCACGTTAGCTAGCCATCTTGGGAATTTTACTTCCCTTATCATCCCTGCTTTTAGTAGTCTTTCAACTTCCTCTTGTATCACTGCATTTCTTTTAGGAGAGAACTTCCTTCTCTCTTTGTGTATAGGCCTGAAACTGTTATCAAGACCCCGTTTATGTGTAATAACGTTTTTAGAGATACCTTTCATGTCTTCATGCTTCCAGGCAAAAGTTAAAGTTATACTCTTTAGGAATTCCACAAGATCTTGTTCAATATCCTTGGGGATATTGGTTCCAATAAGTGCATTGACATCGGGATCCTTAGCACTCAGGGATACCTCTTTCACATCCTGCTCCTTGGTCTCTAAGATGTCTCAGGATTGCTTCTTTAATTGCTATGCTTGTCTGGTCTTGGCGTAAGCCTTCATTGAAGAGGTGTAACAGTCCTTCACAACTTGTTGATCGTTGTTGATCTTTACTACCCCCTAAGGGGTAGGCATCTTGACACATTGGTGATATGTTGAAGGTACCGCTTTCATGTCATGTATCCAGGGGTCTCCCTAGAATAATATTATAACAAGATAACAAATCTATTACGCAAAATTTTTGTATAGTGTTTACCCCCTCGATATATATCGGAAGCTTTATCTCTCCGACTATTATCTTGACCTCTCCGCTGAATCCAACTAGTACCTCATTCTTGGGGATAATTTCGGAATCCGGGATCCCCATTATTTTTATGACATCATGCTGAATGACGTTCGCTTAGCTTCCCCCGTCTATCAATATCCTTCTTATGAAGTGATTGGCGATATACAGAGTGATCACTAGTCCATCATGATGAGGATCCTACACGTTATCCCTGTTATCTTCATCAAAAGAGATCACCTTTTCTTCAGTCAGGCTAGAGGTTCTGATAGGGCCGTCCCCTCTTTCTGTCATTGCTTCCTTGGCATTTCTTTTTGCTCAGAATAAGAAGTACCACAAATTTCAGATCCACCAGATATGAAACCTATTACCTTTGCATCTGTAAGCGGGGATTTTGCTCTTTGCGGGATCATGTCTTGATCCTTAGTCTTGTTCTTTCCTTTGCCTAGGAATTCTTTGAGATACACCTTGCTCTAGAGATAACTTATTTCTTTACGTAGGGGAATGAAATCTTCGGTCACATGGACAAAGTCCTCATGGAAAACACACCATTTGGACTTGTCCTTTCTTCTGGTATTCCTCTCTAATTTGCGAGGCCACCTAGCCTTGTCTCCGAGATCCTGCATGGCATATAATAAACCAATTGTTTCTAGTGAAAAACAGTATTCAGACAGCTTAGGATATTCTTCCTCTTCCTCGTCTTCTTCCACAACATTCACCCTGTGATTATGGGGTTTAGCATATGGTTTGGATCTGTATGGCTTGAGACTCAGTCTTCCGGTTAGGTTGAGTATAACTGATCGAAGCTTCCGCCCTTTGCTGAATTTTCTTGTCATCCTCGAGCCTGATGAATCTTAAGGCCCTGTTTCTGACTTCGTCAAGATTCTTGCACGGATTCATGAAAGGTCTTCATAGAATTGAGAGTCTTTCCTTAATCCCATCTTGAACGCTTGGACTGCAGTGGCAACATCATGGTTCGAGATGTCCAAGGATTCTCGGCCGAACTTGCTGACATAGTCTCGGAGGGATTCTCCGGGATTCTGAATTATCCTGTATAAGTCACTTTATAGGTCCACATGACTCTCCTATAGATCGCACCCGAGACGTGACGAATCAATGACACGGAGTGCGGAATCCAACCATATCAATGTATGTGTACACAAGATTACAATAGAAACAACAACAATCACAGTGTAAATAAGCTTCTCTTCTATTCCATGCAATCACAGAGTTTACATAACTAGAACATGAACATTCAAAAGCATTACAAAAACTGAACATGTAAACTCTATTTATAGACCTGATTATGCTATAGGCGAACTTAGTAAGTTCGCCTTTACTTAGACTAGGCGAACTTATTAAGTTCGCCTCTAGCAGACCTTACAAAACAATTAGACAAAATCAAACATTTACAAGAACATAAAGACATATAGATCTAAACTATTACAAGCTCTTGTCATACATCTATGTCCTAACAGATGCCTCTACAACATTACAGATGAGTCTTCATTCAAATTTTCATTTTCAGAGAGGCTGTTGCTGGTGACATTTGAGAGTCTGGTTCTGGCTTCACTGGCTTCAATAGCTTCCACAACAGATGGAGGATCAATAGATGGTCTTTTTAGTCTGATAGAAGGTCTAGGAAAGTCCAATTTGTAGTCAGAGGAAGAAGTGGAAGCTGGTGCTTTGGAGGAGGTAGACTCCATATTTTAGAAGATGAGAGGCTCAAATATTTGAGTGAAGGAGTCTATATCAAAGAGCCAGTCTGGGCCTTTTCCCTGTTCACATGCAATATGTTCCCTACATTCCACATTGGCTGATTCTTTCACAATTCTTGTTCTTGAGTTGAAAACTATGTAGGCCTTGGATTGAGAGGAATAGCCCACAAAATATCCTTCATCAAATTTGGCACCAAACATAGGAAGAACCCCATGTGTGACCAGAATGGTGCATGGACATCCAAAAGGTTTTAGAAATCCGATGTTGGGAACTCTGTTAAACCAGAGTTCATATGGTGTCTTGTTGAGAGGCTTGACTATGAGAACTCTATTTTGCACATAGCAAGCTATACAGACTGCTTCTGCCCAGAATGTGAGAGGCAGTTTGAGTCAGCCAACATTGATCTTGCTGATTCAATTAGAGTTTTGTTTCTTCTTTCAGCAATCACATTTTGTTGAGGAGTTCTTGGAGCACTGTATTGTCTTTCTATGCCCTTGCTCTCACAATAACAATTCAAGGTGTGGTTCTTGATCTCTGTACCTTGATCACACCTTATGATTTTGACTTTCTGATTGCTTTGATTCTCTACCCTAAGAATGTAGGATTTGAGAATCTCAGCAGTTTCATCTTTTGTTCTCAAGAAGTATACCCATAAGAATCTAGTATAGTCATCAGTTATCACCAGACAGTATGACTTCTTGCCCATTGACATGACATTTGTAGGACCAAAAAGATCCATATGCAGCAACTATAGTGGAGTGTCATTTGTATTCAAAGTTTTGGGCTTGTGAGAACTCTTGTGTTGCTTCCCCCTTCAAACAAGCAATGCAATGATCTTCTAGTTGGAATTCTTTTTCAGGAAGCCTTCTGACAAGATTTTCCTTCACTAACTTGTTAATGGTTTTGATATTAACATGGCTTAATCTCTTGTGCCAGAGACATGATTCATTAACTAATGCCTTTGACAGAAAACAAGATACACTACCAGATGGAGTGACCTCATTCATGTCAAGCACATATAGATTATCTTTTCTCTGAGCATTCAATAGGATCTTCTCTGGAGGAGGTTTGGTTAAGCCAGGAGATAGTACAAAACATTCTTTATCTGTGAAAAGCATCCAATGCTTTTGATCACAGACATGGAAAACACTCATGAGATTGAAATCCAATTCTTTGACATAGTTTAATCTTTCAATACTCATTCTTTCATTGGACACAGTTCCTTGTCTAGTAATAGATCCTCCTTTTGAATCACTTCTAAAGGCAACATATCCTCCATTGAAATGATTGAAGTTGGAAAGGATGGATCTGTTTCCTGTAATGTGCCTGGAACAACCACTGTCTATAACCCAGTTGTTATTCTTGTGACTTGGCTGTCCCTGCACGTGAGAGAGATCTAGTTAATGGGAGGAACCCAAGAGCTTTCAAACTTGGGAAAGTGTGTTATTGGATCATCAGTATCAGCATGCTTGCATTCAATGGAACAAATGATGATGCTTGGAGGGATCTTGGCCTTCTATTGCTGAGGTGGTGGTTTTCCAGATTTCTTTGATCTATCAGCAGCTGATGTTGCTACTGAGGACTTTGTCTTATCAACAACAGATTTTGTTGATGCTGATGGTTTTACTTGAGCAGCAGCAAACTTGGTTGCTGCTAAAGGTTTGTCCTTTGGTTTCTTGGGCTTTACTTGATCAGCAGCATTTTTGCTGGTTGCTGATGGTTTAACAACAGATGTATGCTTATCCTTCTTCACCTTGCTGATAGGCTTTTGTTTAAGAGGGGTTTGATGAAGAATCTGATTGAAAGGATTAAACTTACAATTTGTAGCAAAGTGGTCTGATTCACCACAAAATGATGCAAGATTGTTGAGGTTTTGGCAGATGCTTTCTTGGTGGGGATAGAGAGTTTCTGAACTGAGTTTCTTTGGCTTCAAAGCTTCTTACCTTTTTGTTCTTGTTTGTCTTTTCAAAAGCATGTTTCTTTAGGTTTCTTTATTGCTGAAGGTAGTAGAAGCAGGTGCTGGCAGTATGATTGTATTTCCCACACACAAAGCATGATTGTGCCAGTTTATCCCTTTGAAAGTACACATAGTCCTTTCTTTTGAACAAGTCTTTGAAGTTACAGAGGTGAGCTTTGTTGTGCTCAAAAGTGACCTCTTCCAATGTCTTTTGAACATATGGAGCTCTCTCTCCAGCGCATGACATATGTCAAACACCTTCCTTTGTTGGATTGATTTGGATTGAGGCTTTGGGTTGGTGAAGGTTGAAGACTGTTCCTTTTCAACATTTAGCTTTCTTCCTTCTCGAGGATAACTAATTTTGATTTGTTTGGGTAGTTGAGGTACTGGTACTGAAGCAACTGGTACTTGTATTGAAGGGATGAAAGGGCCTGGATCATTTGTTTGAATGACTTCAAGGACAGGTAGTGATGGAGCTTCATTTGTTTCAGTGGAGTCTGAGCAAGACTCAGACTCAGATGAGGTAGTGCATTCTTGCACAAGTGGTTCGTCCTTTGAAGGATCAAGATTTTGGTTGGCCATATCAAGATTTGAAAGATTGAGGCTTGGTTCATGAATGGCTACGCAGTCAACAGGTGGTGCAATGGTTTTGTACTGGTCATCATGGTACCCCAGACCAGTTTTTACTTTTTCATGAACTTGAACATCTAAAAGTCTTTGCAGCTTTTTGGATGCAAATTCATATTTTTCAACATGAACTTTCTGTTCTTCCAATTCTGCTCTGGTAACTTTTAATTTGAGAAATAGATCATCAATCTGAGTTTCAAGATTTGTTTGTTCTTGTTTTAATGATGAAACCTCTTTCTTTAGGCAGTTAATCTTTTCTTTATAACTGTTTTCAACCTTTTTGAATTCAGATTTCATTTGGTGAAACTCTTCATTTTGATCTATAAGGTTTTGATTATGCTTTCTGTAACCTAGAACATTATCAATACAAGCTTGGGAACAAAGATGTTCATATACCCGGGGTGGTATCTCAGTTGTGTCTGCCATGAGTGCTTGGTTGTTGGCAGGAAGATCTTCATACTGGAAGCTCCAGTCAAAGTCAGCAGTTCCAACAGTTGCACAGGCTGCAGTTTGAGCTGGAGGAGTGGCTTGTTGCTATTGTTATCTTGACTGAGCTTGGTGAGCTTGTCTTGTTTAAGTAGCAGCTGGGTTTGCCTTTGGTGCCTTGCATTCTCTAGCAAAATAACCAAGTTGGTTACAGTTGTAACATCTCAGTTTGCTTTTGTCCAAGCCAACTCTGGTGTTGGAGTTGTTGTTTGGAATGGGTCTTCCTGTTCTAGAGTATAACCTTTTTGCTCTTAGAGAAAGCATGGCATAAGAGTGTTGTATGTCCATTTCTTCTAGATCATCTGGATGAAAGCATTCTAGATATTCCTTGATAAAGGACATGTTGCTTGAGTTTTCAGAGACAAAAGCAGCAGAGGTTGAGGCTTGAGGTGGAGCTTCAAGAAGAAATGGTGAGTTGTTTGATTGAGAGGTTGGAGTCTGGGGATGAGTGACAATGGGAGGGTAGTAATTGCTTGAACTAGGAACTGAGTAGTCAGAGTGAAGTGTAGAGGAAGTGGTGGTAAATGATGAGGCTATTGAGTAACTTGACCTTCTCTCTTTGGCTTGAATCATTTCTAATTCATAAGTCTTCAGCATGCCTAACAGCTCAGTCATCTGTAGAGTCTTTAAAATTTCAGTTCTTCTGATTGACACTGTGTAAAGTGTCCAACAGCTAGGCAGAGACCTGATGAACTTCTTGAGAATGTCCTCATTCTCCAGCTTCACTTTAGAGCACTGTAGCTCTCCCACAAAGTAAGTGTACCTGTTATACAACACAGTTAGAGACTCACCTTCCTTCTAGACAAAGTTCTCATATTGTTTCTTCAGAATGTCTTTTCTATTTTCTTTCACTTCTTCTGAACCAACAAACATCTTCTCAAGAGCCTCCCATAGCTCCTTGGCAGTTTTGTATCCTCTGAATTTGTGAAATACTTCATTTGACAAGCACATCTGAATGGCTCCCAAGGCCTTGAAGTCCACCTCCATCTTCTTGATGTCTTCATCTGAATACTTTGAGGGTTCTTTGGGGACTGATGGACCTCCGGAATCAGCAGAGGCCACCATAGGTACATATGGTCCATCTTTATTGGATCTCCACATCCCATACTCCTGATAGCGGAAGAAGCTTTCCATCCTGTTCTTCCACATATCATAGTCTTCTCCAGACACCAGTCTTGGTGGTCTGTTGATGCTTCCAGTATCCTCAAAATCATTATTTTGTGCCATTTTGGATTTGTACTGTATGGTGTCTTTAGCAAAGAGATGGTTTTGAATAGAACCAAAGAGTGATTAAACAAGTGTGAGTTTTTTTAATCTGTAAGCCAAAGCTATGATACCACTTGTAGGATCGGTAAATAAAAGATGGTTCTATTCTAGTTGAGATTGGCGGAAACAATCACAGCTAAACAGTGTAAACAAGTAAACACGAAGAATACTGGTAAATGCAATTTGTATTATGCTTCAATGGTTACAAGATTACACAGAAAACTCTAAGAAAGCACACTTGTACAATGAATGAATACAGTGCTTATATAGTAACTTAGAATCAAGACAAACCCTTGATTCTAAGGATCAGATCCAACACAAGCCGTTGATCTTGTATATAAGCTATACTACACGTAAAGACAACAAATACTACAATGGTTAACTTTACTCAAACGTCTTCTTAGGCATCATTGCTTGAACACTTGGAAGAAAAGCGTTGTTGTCGTTTATTGTCTGCACCATTAACATTCTTGCTGCATGGGATGTGTCAGAGTTGTAGCAGAAAGTTATCAGTGGTAAAGTTGCTTTTGCAATGCCAGTCAGCAGCAACGATTGATCTTCATCGGATATGGCTATCAGCAGCATTGTTGATGATCCGCAGCAAGACTCAACTATCCAAAGTTGATGATGATTTGTCTATCAGCAGCATCAAGTGTTTGATGCTACTGAGAAGCCTATCCACAGCAACTCTGGTCTTCAGCAGATAAGGTTTTCCGCAGCCGAGTTTTTTATCAGTAGGAGAACAACTATCCGCAACAAGCAAGCTTATCTGCAGCAGCTTATTGGTCAGCAGCAAAACTGTGGAGTACGCAGCAGTTGTACTTAGAGAATTTTGTAGCCATCAGTCTTTATTTCTACAGATGTTCACCAGCAGAAACAAAACTTCTCAATGGAGACACAGGATGATTATTTTGAAAAACATTGTTAGATTTATTATTATCTGATTCAGATGTTTCCAAAAGTTTCTTTAATTTTCTGTTACGTCTCCGCCTTTGTGGTCGAGAAAGTTTGACCTCAGGTTGAGAATCTTTTGTGATTCCAACATGTGGAATCTCAAAACGCTGTTGAAAATCAGCATCATTTCTCCCACCAGTATGCACAAACACTAGTTTACAAAAATGTTTATCATTTTGCTTAAATCCCGTAGATTTAGCAAATGATTGATCTGGCACAAATTGCCTCAGTGGAACTTTCTTCACAACATCAGATGTAGGCTTTCCCACATTAGGTCTTTTCAGAATCGTCACCACTTTTTGTTGTGGGGGAATAATTTATTAGAATATGACCCACTTCATTACAATGAAAGCACACTCTTTTATCCCGATGATCTCTGACATAAGAACTCTTTCTTGAAGTTGACGAACAACCTGATGAATATTCTTCAGAAGATTTCAATGAACTTTCAAATTTCTTCTTCGGAACATAAACTTGTTTAGATACTTTTGAGGACATCTTCTTATCATGACCAGCAGAAAGAAAACCACTTGTTAATAACAATTTGGAAAGATTTGGTTGTACAACTTCATCAGGTTCGGTTAAAATGCATCTATCTCTTGTAACTTGTTTCACCACCTTTGGTTCATCAAGTTTCACCTCTTTAGGTACACCTTCAACTGTGTTTTCATCAAACACTGCATCATCATTGTCATAATCATAAACCATCTCTTCACCTATCACTGGGTTAACCTTCAGAACTGTCTTTGGATCAATCTCCTCCTCTTTTATGATTTCTGGTTCAACTACATAATTCCCATTAAATGGTGGAGGAACAAACCCAACTCCAGCAACTCTCTTTGTAGGATCAGCATTATCATGAAAATAATTCAATAATACTGATGAATTTCCAAAACTTTCCAGCTTTCAATGTAATTTGATCACTTCTGATTCTTTGTCAGAATTCTCCTTGTTTTTCTGAGTGACAATTTCATTTCGCTTCTCAATTTTAGCATAAGCCATATCTAGATGATCTGCTTGCTCCTTGTACTTTAACCCCAACGAATTTAAATCTCTTTTCAAAGATTCAATTCTATCCATACATAGGTTATCATTATCTTTCAACTTTTGATTAACCACATGCATGGATTTCATATCACAAATCAAGTTTGTATTATCATCCATTACCTTCTGCATTTTATCCTTCACAAAGACACAATTAGAGCAGTAAATATTACGGATAGAGTCTTTTACCTTTGAAGGATCTGACATATCAGCCATGTTGATGCATGTTTTGGTAAATATAGATAAAATTCTATGTATCGGTGTACTCAGCTAGTACGCAGGAGAATGTTTCTGCGTACTTAGCAAGTTCACCAATTGTTCATACGCACTTAACAAGTGCGCAAGGCATTTGCCTTGCGTACTTAATAAGTACGCATGACCAAATGCCATGCATACTTGTTAAGTGCGCATGACAAGTTGTTCCTGCCTCTATAAATAGAGCTGTTGGGCTCATTTGTTAAGTGAAAAAAACAAATGTGAGAATTTGAGAGAGGTCGGGTCAGGACGAGCTCTCCCGACCCTTGGACCGTGAGCTTAAACTAGAGATGTATACTCCTTCGGTATGTAATCTGTGATGATAACGTTGTTATGGATTATCGATTCTCTTGTTTATCTGTTCCTATTGTTCATATACTCTGGTCCATCGTTTCTTTCATATGTTCTCCCCACGAATCAATGAGCAGGTCTTACATTGTGTATTATCAGTCTTCAGCTGTGCTCGACCTAGGCCATCGGGACCTACAACTGGTATCATAGCCTCGGTGTTCGTTGATTTGTGCTCCGGATTCGAATTTTAGCTTCTGCGTACTTATGAAAGTTTCAAACTGTTTAGAACAGACTCCTAAAATTCGTTATCGCTTCATTTGATGTTTGGAAGGCTACTGGGTTGCTAGAATATGATTACTAAGCCTTTGGAAACATCAATTTCAGAAATCCAACAGTTTCTTAAATCTCCCTCAAAGATCAGACAAGTGCGTTGGTATACTGCTGGTTAAATACGTAGGAGTAGACAACCCTGCGTACTTATAAGTTCGCATGAAGGCAAGTACGCATGAAGACAAGTACGCATGACTCACTGTTGTGCGTACTTATTAAATACCCAAGAAATATCAAACATGCGTATTTTCTCGTCAGTTATCATCTGGGATAAAAAAAGAGTTTTTTGGCGGGAAAACTTTCTTGGCCAAATTTTTTAGAGATCATTTGTACACTTGTTTCAGGCCATTTTGAAAATTTAGTGATTTTGGTTTTTCGGGACTAAAATTTGTATATAAAGTAGCATGGCGAAACAAGGTCGAGATTTTTGTTGGATGATACCAGTTGTCATTTTTCTAAGTTGTTCAAACCTGAAAATGTTGGCTACGAGTATCTTGCATACTTCTATAATAGGGAATGACTTCTAAATCAATTTGAACAAATGGGTCGTCATCGGCTAAAGGTCTTGATTTGTTTGCGAAGATGTGTTTCTCTGGGTCTTTGAATCATATTGTTTGCGTATTCAAACCTGAAAATGTAGGTAACGAGTATCCGGGATACTTATTTAATAGGGGATTAATACTATAACAATTTGAACCCACAGTTTCACTATTAAATCTTTGCAAAGAAATAAAATCCTAGTTTTGACTAGACGTGGTTTTTGAGGAATCGAGTGAAGCGGTGATGAAACTGGTCATAGTTTACAGAGAAATGAGGGGGATAAAATTTTTAAGAGTATTCATGGGACTTTAAACGTAACATGAATCTCAACTATGATTTCTCGTGTAAACTATATTTTTATTTTTATTTTCGTGTTCATTGGTCAAGAGTGTGTTCAAGATTTGGTGTGTTTTAGTTATGATTGAATTTCTCATTTGGGATCTGGGCGGAATCCGGATAGACAACCTAGTTATGGGACTTCATCGTGCTGAATGTTACCGATTAGGAGGTGTTAACCAGGAATGAAGATCTAACTGAAGAATGTTGGAGATTGGATACATAATGATCACTACTGAGCATGAATTTGTGTTTGATTCTATCGAGTGTTTTCAAGATAAAGTGGGATATCCGTGGGATTATTAGTTGAAGACACAACCTTTATCATTTGCTCACGGGATAGGAAACAATCCCTTGTTTCTGGTCTAGTCAGATGGAGCTTACATGGAAAGGGGAAATTGGATATGAACATCTTCAGAAATTTGGTTAACTCGTGAAGATACGAGATAGAGTTAACACATCTAGCTTAAAGACTAAAGTTTATCTTACTGGAATTCCTATGGGAGTTTATTAGTTTGATACAGATTATTGGAAATTAAAACTCTCTATCATATGCCAGCTGATTTGCGGGATGAGTCAGGGTGGAGCAAGCTACTGCTAAGAAGGTGAACTACATTGAGCTTTATTGGGTTAGTGGTTCTTATTGAAGCACTTGTTTTGATCTACAAAGAAAGCTACTGTCAAGAGGGAGTCATGTTTGTCATCGCACAACAACTGAAGACTGAAATTTGAACATTTGAAGATTTCAAGTGAATACCAGAAGATCAAGTCTTGCTAGAAGACACGTGATAACATTAGTTTAGAGGGAGTCTGTTAGGACATTCTTTGTAAACTGATGAATATCAGTGTTAGTGATAGATAGAATTTGATGCTATAGTTAAGAGGGAGTCTGTTGATGCATGTTTTGGTAACTATAGATAAAATTCTATGTATCGGTGTACTCAGCTAGTACGCAGGAGAATGTTTCTGTGTACTTAGCAAGTTAACCACTTGTTCATGCGCACTTATCAAGTGCGCAACGCATTTGCCTTGCCTACTTAATAAGTACGCATGACCAAATGTCATGCATACTTGTTAAGTGCGCATGACAAGTTGTTCCTGCCTCTATAAATAGAGCTGTTGGGATCACTTGTTAAGTGCAGAGAACAAATGTGAGATTCTGATAGAGGTCGGGTCGGGACGAGCTCTCCCGACCCTTGGACCGTGAGCTTAAACTAGAGATGTATAATCCTTCGGTATGTAATCTGTGATGATAACGTTGTTATGGATTATCGATTCTCTTGTTTATCTGTTCCTATTGTTCATATGCTCTGGTCCATCGTTTCTTTCATCTGTTCTCCCCACGAATCAACGAGCAGGTCTTACATTGTGTATTATCAATCTTCTGCTGTGCTCAATCGAGGCCCCTGGGACCTACAAGCCATGAAGACTTTAGCAATTGGAATATCTTCAGAGATAGCCTCTTCAAAAGATCTGGTAGGCAAAACTATTTCATCTTCAGATACACCATATGTAGAAGAAATATCATAAGCAACATTGTGTACTTTAACACTTTCTTCATCATCACTTTTCAGACTATCACCATCACTTGAACTATCATCATCAGTTGTTTCTTCAGAGTTATCAGAATGGATTTCAACTACAAAAGCCTAACTCACAACACCAACTAGATCTTCTAGATGAATACTCCAATAATAATTTTCATCATTTTGTGCAACCAAAGCAGATGATGTGGATGCATGATTTGAATTTCTAGATCCAGAAGAACCATGAGACTGAGAACGATTATTCTAAAAAATTTTTGTCTTCTTCTGAGAATGAAACTCAAATTTCGGCTTCACACATTCCTTAGCAAAATGACCATATTCTTGACAATTGTAACATCGAACCTTTGATTTATCAAACCCCATTCTTGTTCGACTGTTAGAACCAATATACTTCCTTCCAGTCTTTTCAGAAAGTCTTTTGCTTGTCGCATAAGCATGGCCATATTCCATTGAATATTCATCTCCTCTAAATCAACAGGATCAATTTGACGAAAATCCTCTTCAAGAACATCAGGATCATGAATCTTTCCTTTAATAAAGTTTTCATACGATGGCATGAAAGAAGAAAACATTTCCAAATAATCATCAGCAACCCTTTGATTCATATGATATGAATTTGTATTTTGTGATCCAGAAGCTGAAGTTGATGTACTTGCAGAAAATCTAGTTTGACTTGAAGCTCCAGAAAATGTTCCAGATATATTTTCAGTTGTATCTTGACCATCACCAGAGAAAAATGCAACACCAGATCCAGTTTTGCCAGAAGTCTTAGTAAAGTACATAGCAGGATCTTGAATATGCTACATATTTGTCTCCTTTTTCTTCATATTCAAATCATGAGATTGAATTTTGCTAATAACATCTTCAAGAGACATGGTTTTGTACTTGATATTCTCTTTGATCAAAACAGAATACACATCAAATTTTGATGGTAAAGACTCCAAAACTTATCATTGATCTCCTCAGTTTCATAAACAACCGATGCACCTGATAACTTACTCCGCAAGTGATAAAATCTTGTTGCAAGATCATCCAGAGATTCATTTTGAAAATGTTTGAAAACCAGAAATTGCTTTTTCAATAACTCTTTCTGACTTTTCATCACATCTAAACTACCTTCACACCGCTTCTGCAAAGCATCCCACGATTGCTTAGAAGATTTAAATTGTTTAAAACTGTGATAAATCTCTTTTGGAAGTGACATGGAAATGCTCACCATCGCTTTCTTTTCAAGATCGTTTTTCTTCACTTGTCAATGCAGATACTTGTTTAGGAACATCATCCTTTCCCATCCATGAGTAGGTCGGATGTGTATATCCTTCCAAAATAGGAATCCATAAACTCGTATCAGTAAACGACACAAAATGATCAAAACGATCTTTCCAGTTTGGATAATCAGCAAGACTTAACAGCTTTGGTGGTTTCTGAGAAGTACCAATCTCATTATCATAGTTGAACATGTTAGTTACTTGTACCATATTTTCCATAGTCAACAAACTTTCAAAAACTACTAAATATGAACAACAGTACACTTAGGCGAAGATAATAAGTTCGCTCCTAGCCCTTTAAGCGAACTTGATCCTAAGCGAACTTGATAAGTTCGCTTAATCAAGAATAACAACTAAGTTCGCCTAATAAGTTCGCCTGCAACAGAATTCCAGAGCTAAGTTCACCTGGTTCAACTGTAACAACTCAGGAAAACGAGTTCTTCAACCAAAACACGAACAAAAACTTCCAAAAATCATCATAACTTGCTGAATTGATGGAATTTGATTAGATTGAACTATAGGATTGAGTATAATATGATTTAGAACACTTCTAATGGATCAATTTCTTCAAAAACACCTTCAAATTTATGAAATCAGCCTCAAAATCACTCTCAAGAACTTTAAAACTCCATGAACATGAAAACTTGCAAAAAGAAACCAATTCCTTGTTAAATCGTCACAAAACAATCACAAATCACGAGCATTAGCTCTGATACCACTTGTAGGTCCACATGACTCTCCTACAGATCGTACTCGAGACGTGACAAATTAATGACACGGAGTGCGGAATCCAACCGTATCAATGTATACACAAGATGACAATCAAAACAGCAACAATCACAGTGTAAATAAGCTTCTCTTCTATTCCATGTAATCACAAAGTTTACAGAACTAGAACATGAACATTCAAAAGCATTACAAAAACTGAACATGTAAACTCTATTTATAGACCTGATTCTGCTATAGGCGAACTTAGTAAGTTCGCCTCTACTTAGACTAGGTGAACTTATTAAGTTCGCCTCTAGCAGAACTTACAAAACACTTAGACAAAATCAAACATTTACAAGAACATAAAGACATATAGATCTAAACTATTACAAGCTCTTGTCATACATCTATGTCCTAACACACTTGTTAACCTTTCAAAAGTTCTACTGCAAGAAAATTGATTGTTAAACATGTTAATCAAATGAGCAAATGAAGTAATAGAATATGGAGGAACATTAAGTAGCTATTTTAAGGCTGATCTTGTTATAGTAGAGCCGAAGCCCTTGCACAGACAAGCTTCCTTCAGGTCTAGAGATATGGGGTTCATCTCCATTCTTTCCCTGTATTGCGCGACATATTCCTCAGGATCTGTAGTTCTGTCGTATATCTTCATGGTGGGAGTCTGATGTCACACCCCAACCGACGGCGGAATACGTCGGGGCGGGACATGTAGACTGTTCAAAAGCTCAAGGTTTACTAAAGTTGAAATATTTAAACAACCAATTTCATTAAAACATCAAATTTCACAATACAAGAATAGAAAATACATAAATAGTTTCTTTAAATTTCATTCTAGGTCCTCGGTCCTAAGTGAAGCAACTTGTACTTATTCTCAAGCATTGGTACCTGAAACATGATGAAAATGAGAGGGTCAACTATACATAGTTGGTGAGCATACATAGGTTTTGACACCACAAGTAAAGTTCAAAATGTTTTATACAATTCATACGATACATGGTATATATGGCATTTATGGAGAATCTACAGTTAAACTAAGTGTACAATCAAACCTTGTGACTGAGGCATAACACGCAGGTTACCCTTATGTAAAGTCGGTAACAAACACCCTAACCGGGTGGGTTTGTCAGACACAATAGATCCATCAATGTTAACCGTTGGCTTATACGTAGTTAATGATTGTACTAAAGTCATGTGTATGTAGTCTTAACTCATAGCATTCAAACATAAAGCACGTAACACATAGTATCATATTATTGAATTGTATTTAAGTCTATGCAAAAAGTTTTAAAGAATAGATCATGTTTCACCCCAAAATGTACAAAAATAAAAAAAGGGGGCTATGTAAACTCACCTCGATTAATAACTAGTAATGTGCTCAAGAGTTGATGTTGATGTTATAGCTTGGGTGACAACCCAAAGGCTAACCTAAATTAGTTCAAACGGTACTAGATTAATTGATACATTATGATCGAATTGGAAAATCTAAGGAATTAGGGATTTAGGGTTTCTAGATCGGGATTGGGACCAAAAATAAATAAGCTATTGTTTATAAAATAAAATAAAAAAAAAAAGAAATTGTTAAATTATTTATTAACAGTAATGCTTACAAGTTATAAAATGATGTTAGGTAAATTAAATATGCTCCGCAACAGGCAAACATAGACTAGTAAATGTATTGGCTATGAAGTAATTAAGTAATTAATTACTTCGATAATTATTTATTTATACATAAGTTTTGAATGAGTACGTTTGAAAAGAATAGGAATTGATTTGTTTTTATTTTTAAATAACTAGTTAAGTTTCTAAATAAATTTACTTAGAGTTTTAAATGTTCATTTTATTTAAAGGAAAAGAAATTTAATTGAAAGTAGTTTATAAAAGTTAAACTTTTATATATCACTCGTCGGATTTATTTAATAAGTTAGAAAAATAAAAATTAATTAGATTTAAAAAAAATAATAATTTCTGTCTATCCTGGTTTGCTTTATGAGTTAAAACAGTTTTTAAATGTTTGTAGTTTTAATCAAAAATTTAAACGGTTGATTTAGAGCAAAAAAATGAAACAAAAAGATAGTGTTGGTGGGGTTCGAACCCGGGTCGGGGCCGGTTCAACCCCCACCCCGCACCTAAGCATCAACTCGTGGACCAGTTGGACTAAGGCCAGAGCCGCGAATGATTCGGGATTTATTTGATTACAAAACTTTGTCCTATCATGTGTTCTTCCCCAATTCAAGCCCAGAAAACCCTAACCCTATCAAATCATCAAATTCGATTAAACCGTTATACCTAGTTTAGAATTTGCAAAGGGCTTTCTATCCAGATAGTTATACGAACTAAAAGGTGTAAAGTGTACCTCGGATTGAACACGAATTGGACTTTGGTGATGCTTGTCCGGAGATAGCGATGGCGGTGGCGTGGGAGGTCTCACAGAGAGAACATGGAGAAAATTTGTGAGTAGGTGCGAGTTCCAAAAACGATCAGAAGCTCACAGGCTTCGTTTATATAAGGTTCAAAACCCGAGTCTCACAAATTTGGGAGTCCCGAATTTTTCGGTCGGTGATTTGGACTGAAGAGGTATGATTTGGGGTGATTTATTTCTCGCGATTTTTGATCCCACAAATCACGGTTGATGATTTCGTAACCAGTTGGCAAATCACGGGTTTGATCAGGCCGTTTAATGTATTGCCGGAAAACAAGGGGTTACCGGAAATAGTTTCTCGATGAAGCTGGAATGGTGGCGGGATCTAAGGTTTCAAGAAAGATAGGAGTTTTGGAAACTAACACTGTAGGTCCCTCGAGTTTTGGTTTCGGTTAGATCCGGATTAAAAGTTTAAGTTTTTGAAACTTTTATATAAAAACTTAACTAAATTTTGAGTAATCAACTTATAAAATCCTAATACTTTTTATAAAACAAGATTTATAATTTCATAGCATAAAAGAAATTTATTAAACCTAAATAATTTCAACCAATTAAATAAGGTCTAATAAATCTATAAAATTTACTAATTAGGTTGATAATTTAATTTCACATTATTTTTATAAAAACTTAAATAATGCAAAAATTCCATATATAAATGAGTATTGTTAATAATATTGCTATTAATAATTTTTGAAAGTATCTCTATTATTATTATATAAACTTATATCATTGTTATTGAGATAAAAAAAAATACGTACGAGTGTATATATATATATTGTTCCCAGTATACATTTTTCTCACTTTGGATATATATAATTTAATGTATATATTTATAAAAATATATGGAAAGATATATACATTGTTATACGGCTTTGGAGACATAAAAGAAAATTTAATTTAATGAACTTGAACAAAAATTCCATGATATACTATTGCTCAAACTTGGTACAAGGTTAAGTGAATATGATCGAGTGTTATAATAAGTGTAAGAGAGGAAAAGAAAAAAAAGAAAAAAAAAATACAACTGGAAAATCCTGAGTGTTACAGTCTCCCCTACTTTAAGGAATTTCGTCTCGAAATTCAACTGGGGGAGGCTACTGAAACAGAAAATAGACGAGGGTATTTAAGATTTATTTGATCCTTACGTTCACAAATAAACTCTTGACCACGTTTGGATTCTCAAGGAGCTTTGAAAGTTGGGTCGAGGAGTACGACTGATAACAAGATTAAGGTGTCGTTCTCAAGGTCAAGTATGAGTGATGATAATGAGTTTAGTTTTGAAATGAACTGAAGGAGAAAATTGTCGAATAATAATTTGGATTCTAAGGGTGAAATTCATTACTTGGAATGGATTTGATGGGAACTTGATAATTAGGGTTTGTTTAAGATGTAGTCTAATATGTTCAAGAATTGTCAGTGGGTAAGAGATTTCATAGACATTGGTTTAGGTCAAAACTTCACGTGACACGAACAACGCTACTTCTGATAATATGATAGAGCACTTATGTATAGGAAGTACCATCGGCGTATCCACCATGCCCTTGTCATATCACATTAGTTTCGTTGCTATATATCACGATAGGTTTTAGGTCACAACACACGACAAAATTAACTATGTTTTCCATGCGCTGATTTTAATAATTACGTGTGCACCCGTAGTTACTCAAATCATCGTATGGTCCGTATAGATTCTTCTGTTGTGTGCGGGTCAAGAGGGCACAAATTCACTTAGTTCATGTCTATTCATTTCACATATGAGTTGTTACTAAGTAACTATGTCTCTAACTAGACAGGTGAGTTAGCAACTAAAGAGTAATAAGGTAGTTTAACTTAAAGTTCCAGGGTTTACTCGTGTTTGAACAAGAATACGTCAAACACCGAGTTGTTTTAAAGTGTTACAGCTTCCTCGTGTTTGAACAAGAATACGTCAAACCCCGAGTAGCCTTGATGTGTTATAGTTTACAAATTTAATGAACAAGGAGTATGGCCATGCTTCGTGTATATTATGATCAATCAATTGCAATAATTGTAAGCAACTTAGTTTCAGGTATAATGTAGCACTCAAGTTTCATGTATGGTCTAGTGTCATGTAGCTTGAAATCAAATAGGTGTCATGTGTAACGTGGACAACTTAGCATTATGTATTTTATAAACAAATAAGATTTCATGTGTATGGTAAGCAATGTAGTATCATGTATATTGCAAGAAATGAATTTCACGTATGATGTTACCAACATAGTATCATGTATTTTGTAACAAAATAAGTCTCATATTCAATGTGGTCAATCTAGTATTATGTACCAAACAAACGATTGTTATGTATCATGTGATCAATTTAGTATGTGTATATTACAAACAACTAAGTTTCATGTATTACGTAATCAATCCAGAAGAACGTGAATTGCAAATAATCAAGTTTCATGTATTATGTGATCGTGTTGTGTATCTTCTAAACATGCAAACGTAAGTTATTGAATTTCATGTGTGACATATACTAACGAGTTTTGTATGTGATCGAGTGTCGTGGAGAAACGCGTTGTTTGGCGTCCATGTAAAATGTGGTAGTTAGCTTCTAGCTCTTTAAATCTCGTTGAGGTTTGTAGGGATGGTTAATGTCTAAGCGGTATGGATCGTCCCTCGAAGCGGCAAGTGAAAGATAATGAGGGGGTTTTGAAAACACTCCGGGAAATATGTTTACAAATAACTGATATTTGTTTGAAAGTAGGAAATTGTAAATTGTTCTTGGTTGTAAATATATAAAGTAATGAAACTATTGAGTTAAATAATCTAAATAAATAGACAATTTATAGGAAAAATCCTTTTATTAAAATTTTCAATTATTATAAGGAAAATAAGTAGTTGTATATTAATTTAGCCAAGGTTTAGAAATGATTAATTTAATGAGAACCAGTCATAAGTATTTAACAATTTGAAATAATGTTTTTATAACATATAGGTTGTATTAAGTTTTCTTACAAGGTGAAGATGTTTATAGAAAATTTATATTTCAGATATTATCTAAAAGTTTGATAAACTTTTTGTTTGAACAAAATAACGAGGTTGTTTAAATATAATACGACGAGTTGTTTACGAAGTAGATTGCCGGTAGTGTACTAAATCGTATTGAATGAAGAAGGTGATGCTTGGGAAATTTTGATGAAAATATGATAGGTGTAATTCACACTCAACGTGTCAAATCAATGAATAATAACTTTAGAGTTGGAACATATAAAACTGATTAAATGCTGAAATGTTAAACATTACTCAAAACATAGGGGAATGATTCTCAAACTGAAAATTTAAAGACAATAAAAAAATTCCGTTAACGTTTCTTGTAGCTTTCCACTAGAAGGAAGATAATCACTAAGACGAGCACCGATATGGTCGCTCGGGTAGTCGATCTGCCTTGAGCTCTAGCCTTTTCCGTACGATTCTCCAGTAATTCCCTTTCGAGGATGGAGATTAACCCCTTTTGGTAGACTATCTGGTTTGCTAGACTATCCATCCTGCCCTTGCAAGTCGTGCATTACCTCGTGCTCCCTCCTTTGTCTCTCAAACTCTGAGGCCCTCACATATTGGTGAATGTCATTGATTGGAATTCCCATTGCACTAGTGGGTGTCATGGTATGCCTTACCCAATGGTTAGGATGATACGGGTCGGGCATCATATACGGGTCTCTTAATGGGGGTGATCTAAGTGTTTGAAGTCTTGGGTCGGTGTTCCTAGTCCAATCTTCCCTTACATCAAACCTTGGCCTGGAAGCTGGGGGTGTTGGTGACCGATGCACGGGTGTCCCGATGTCTTCTTCCCAATCAGACTCTTCTCCGGGACGGTATACTGGGGAGGAAGGAAAGTAGGAGTCCATGTCTAGCAGAGAAACAATGAAAAGGTTGTAAGTGATAATAAAATACTGAGTGTTAAATATAGGAATTCTCATAGGTTTAGAGTTTGACTGGTCATAACACCGAGTCTTCCCAATAGTATTTTAGAAATACAATTGACCTATAAGCAATGCATCCCTGAGGAGGGTTCCCAGGAAAGAGGGGTGGGTCACTAGGACACACTTAAGTACCCTATCTTTCCTGTAGAACCAAAGACTGATTGCTACCAAATTATTCTAAGTACAAATGCTGCTGATAGGCTTATTAGCAGCATTCAACACATATGGCTGCTGATAGGCTTATCAGCAGCATTCAACACATGTTGCTGTTGATAGGCTTATCAGCAGCATTCAACACTTGTTGCTGCTGATAGGCTTATCAGCAGCGTTCAACACAAGTTGCTGCTGATAGGCTTATCAGCAGCATTATTCTCATCTCTGCTGCTGATAGCTTTATTCTCTGAAGACCAAACGTTGCAGCTGACTATCCATGCGAAGCGCCTCTGACACCTTTCTACAAAAGCAACTGCCACACTCCAAGCAGAAGGAACCTCACTGGTGCAA
The DNA here is from genome assembly GCA_023525975.1 of Smallanthus sonchifolius. Lineage (NCBI taxonomy): Eukaryota > Viridiplantae > Streptophyta > Magnoliopsida > Asterales > Asteraceae > Smallanthus > Smallanthus sonchifolius. The sequence goes on from CM042045.1 coordinate 37,518,171, forward strand.
CCAATAAAGGACAATGACGCGCTTCTCCAAGCATGCAAACAATGATGCCTAAGAAGACGTTTCAGTAAAGTTAACTAGATTAGCCTTTACGTGTAATTTAGATTAATAAACAAGATCAACGGCTTGTGTTAGATCTGATCCTTAGAATCAAGGGTCTGTCTTGATTCTAAGTTACTATATATATCTTGTAAACACTTCAAACAAAGGAGTCTTGTGTGTGCTTTTTGTGTGCCTTGATAGTGCTTCTTGATAGTGTTTTACTTGTAAACTTGTAATCTCAGAAGTCTAATACAACAGTGCATTTATCAGTATTCTTGTTGTTTACTTGTTTACTTTGTTGGTTGCTATTGTTTCCGCCAATATCAACTAGAACAAAATCACCTTGTAATCTTACGATCCTACAAGTGGTATCAGAGCTTTGGCTCAAAATTAAACAAACTAACATTTGTTTAATCACTTTCTGATTCTATTCAATACTCTATTCTTGATCAAGTCACATCAAAACAAAAATGGCACAAAGCAACGGGCTTGAAGACATCCAGAAGCAGCAATACGAAAACTTTGTCTGCAATGAAGGTGAGTCACTAACCAGTGTGTATAACAGGTACACTTACTTGGTAGGAGAGCTGCAGTGCTCTAAGGTGAAACTAGAGAATGAAGACATTCTCAAAAGGTTCATCAGATCTCTTCCTAGTTGCTGGACACTTTACACAGTGTCAATAAGAAGAACTGAGAATCTGAAGACTCTGCAGATGACCGAGCTCTTTTGTATGCTAAAAGCCTATGAATTAGAAGTAATTCAAGCCAAAGAAAGAAGCTCAAGCCATCAATAAGCCTCTTCCACCACCTCTCCCGCGCTTCACTCTGACCACTCAGGTCCTAGTTCAAGCGACTACTATCCTACCAGACAAGCACACCAAGCTCAGCCAAGACACCAACAACAGCAACATGTCAATCCTCCAGCATAAACTGCAGCCTGTGCAAATGTTGGAACTACTGACTTTGACTGGAGCTTCCAGCCTGAGGATCTTTCTGCCAACAATCAAGCTCTCATGGCAAACACATTAGAGGTATCCTCTCTAACTTCAGACACATCAGAGGTACCACCGAAGGTATATGAAAATCTATGTACTCAAGAGTGCATTGATAAGGTCCTTGGATATAGGAAACATAACCAGAAGCTCATAGATCAAAATGAAGAATTTCACCAAATGAAATCTGAATTTAAAAAGGTTGAAAATAGTTACAAGGAAAAGAATGATTGTTTAAAGAAAGAAATTTCATCATTAAAACAAGAACAAACAAACCTTGAAACTCAAATTGATGATATTCTGGTTAAGTTGAAAGCTGCAAGGGCTGAATTGGCAGACCAAAAGGTCCATGTGGAAAAATATGAATTTGCATCCAAAAAGCTGCAAAGACTTTTGGATGTTCAAATCCATTAAAATGTAAAAACTGGGTTGGGATATCATGCTGACCAGTATAAAACCGTCGCACTTCCTGCTGATTACGTTGCCATCCATGAACCAAGATTCAATCTAGCAAATCTTGACATGGCCAACCGAAATCTTGACCCTGCTGTCAAAGAAATCCCTGTGCAAGAATGCACTACTTCATCAGAGACTGAGTCAACTTGCTCAGACTCCACTTAAACAAGTAATGCCTCATCTCCTCCTGCCCCTCAAGTGATAGCCACTAAAGATGAAGTCCCTATTATCCCTTCAATACCAATTCCTAAACCCTTCAAAAAAATCAGAACTAGCTATCCTCCAGAAGGAAGAAAGCTAACAATTGAAAAGGGACAGTCTTCCACCTCCACCAACTCAAAGCCTCCTTCCAATTCAGTCCAGCCAAGGAAGGTGTTTAACACATGTCATGCGCCTGAAGAAAGGGTTCCATATGTTCAAAAAACATTGGAAGAAGCTACTTTTGAGCACAACAAAGCTCACCCTTGGAATTTCAAAGACCTTTTCAAAAGAAAGGATTATGTGCATCTTTCAAAGGATAAACTGGCAAAATCATGTTTTGTCTGTGGGAAATATAACCACACTGCCAGCACCTGCTTCTACTACCTACAGCAGCAAAGAAACCTCAAGCAACATGCTTTTGAGAAGACAAAGAAGAACAAACAGGTAAGAAGCTTTGAAGCTAAGACAACTCAATTCAGAAAATCTCTTTCTCCACCAAGAGAGCAGTTGTCAAAGCCTCAAAAATCTTGCATCATCTGCGGAGAATCAGACCACTTTGCAGCAAACTGTAAGTTTAACCCTTTCAACCAGATTCTTCATCAAGCCCCTCAAAGACAAAGGATAAAGAAGGATCAACATACATCGGTTGTTAGTCCAGTTAAGCCCAAGAAAACGAAGCAGAAGCTTTCAGAAGCAACCAAATCTGCTGCTGATAAGCTAACAAAGTCCGCAGCAAAATCTGCTGCTGATAAGGCAAAGCTATCAGCAGCAAAAGGGTCCACTGCTGATAAGGCAAGATCCAAGGCAAAGCCTTCAACAGCAACATAGTCTGCAGCTGCTCAAGTAAAATCATCACATACAACGTCTGCTGCTGAAAAGACAAAGAAATCTGGAAAACCACCAACTCAACAATGGAAGGCAAAGAAACCACCAAGCATCATCATCGGTTCAGTTGAGTGCATCTATCCTTTGATGTAAATATGTCTGTCTTATGTTGTAAATAAAAGTTTGCAGCATTTTTGCCTCTCAGCTGTTGACAGGTTTAAAGCTTCAGCAGCAAAGCTTTTGCCACTGATCGCTTTAAGTTATCAGCAGGAACAAGTTTCCTGCGGACAGCTTTAAGGCGGTCAGCAGCAACCTTTTTGCTGCGGAATGAATACAACAGTCAGCAGCACCCAAATCTGCTGCTGAAAGACTTCACTATCCGCAGCAACCAAGTTTGCAGCGGATAGCTCACCATCGGCAGCAACCAAGTTTGCTGCTGATGGGTAAAACAAGTCTACATTAACTTTTACCCGCGGTAAAAACTACTCTCAGTCTTTACCATGACTACTCGAGTGCTTTACAGCTGTAACAATGAAAAGTGAAACAAGTTGTACTGTACAAGTAAAGTTGCTTTTTCTTCGTCTGCCGCTATATCACAATCTCAAACGTTCCCACAACCTCTTCATATTCAATTTCAAACCTATCTCCTATCACTTTCTCTCCCGTCCCCACAGCATTCAAAGCCCTAAATAATTAACCACCATTCAAACATCCTTCTCTCTTCCCTCCAAATCCATAACAATGGCAGGCGCAGACATAAACAACCCCAACGACAAGTTTTCCCCATATCACAACCTCACTGCATGCCTAATAAAGGGCAAGAAATCCGAAGGTTTCGATGATATGATCGACTTCCTTTGTCGGTCCAAAATCCACCATGCCCTAACAGTCAACCCAACCATCTATACTTCCCACATGGAAGATTTTTAGAGCTCAGCCATGTATTCTACTGACCAGGGCACTCCCCAAATCAGAGGCACAGTAGACGGCAAGGAGATGATTATCACTGAAGCAAAGCTCCGCCAACACCTCAAGCTTCAAGATGAAGGGGACGCCATCTCTTACCCAAGAGACGTATACATGAGGACCTTTGTATCCATAGGGTACACTGGGAATCAAACAGAGTATACGATAGAGAAGGCACTCATGGGTCCCAAATGGAAGTATCTCTGCCATACTCTTCTCCAATGCATATCCCAGAAGAGGAGTGGCTGGAACCAACTTAGCTCCGGACTTGCGTCGGCAATTCACGGTATGATAACTGGGGCGGGTTTCAATTTTTCCCACCTCATTCTTGAAGGTTTGAGATACAACCTTCAAGAAGGGGTGAAATCACAGTTCTTCATGTACCCAAGATTCTTGCAGGAAGTGTTCAATATTGAGCACCAAGATCTTTCAAAAATTGCAAGAATCTACAAAATGCTGGGACATAAGAACAACATTTTTCAAAGCATGAGAACAGTTTCATCAAAGTTCTCAGGGGCCGATGTTCCATTGTTATCTACAATGTTGAACACATAAAGTGCCCAGGGTGACAGTTCAGCAAACCCAGCTGATACTGATCCCACACCCTCCACCTCACTGCCACAAACTCAAACTGATGCTTCCCTTGATCGAACCCATGTGCATTGTACTGAGGATGTACAGGCACATACTTTACTCACCCACAGTTTGATTGCTCAACCGGAACACAGGGCCCCGGTTGCAGCCAAATATACAAGGAAGAGGGGCAAGAGAACTTCTTCTTCTCTTGCCTACAAGGCCCAAACCCAAGCCAATATCCCTCACTCAGAATCACAACATTCTAGTGAGAATATCATAAGGGAAAGCCACACTGTTAGGGAGTCTCCTTCGAAAGTATCTCTATTAGTATTAGGATCACTTCCCGGATCCATAGAACAGCCCTTTGAGCCATTCCTATCTTCTTTGGACTTAAGTGTTGAGGAACCTGACCAAAGTGATGTACCTTCTCCAACTACCATTATCAAGGATGTACTGATTGGTCTTGCTTCCGAAACACCCAACCCAAGTTCTTCACCCTTGAAGGTCCACTCTAGGAGTAATGAAAGAGTAGATGTGGAAGAGGCTGTCACTACTGCTAGTCCATCAAATGACCAGGAGGACAGTGACAACATCTTTAAGACCTCAACCACGGCAACTCATGGTGAGGGTGTTTCCTTGGAAACTCCCCTCACTGAGAGGAATCCTAGGCGCCAAGAAACCACGGGTGATGGGGATGCTGAGGCTCGGCCTACGGCCCCATCTGGGTCCAAGGATTCCACAACTGTGGATGAGGACAGACTGAAACTTCATAACTTGGAATTGACGGCCAGGGTGGCTATGCTAGAGGCTGAAGTGTCCAAACTAAGACACCAAGCCTCTATGCATGAAGCCCATCAATGTCCAACTTTAGCCACTCCCTCTCTTGTATCAGTAGGCACCCAAACTGATGCTTACTTGTCTACTGATGCAACCAAAAAGGGGGAGATGGTCTCTATGGAAGAAGATACAGACAGTCTTGACGACTGGATTCAAGAGTAGGTTGTACTTCAAAGCTCACTATTCAAGCCGGCTTTTGTACAAATTCATGACTTGCCAGTCTTAGATAACGAAGAAGAAAGGACATCTGAAGACTGGAAGTTGGTCGTCAGGGCTGTTGATGAAATGTTGAATGATGCTGAAGACACAGAACAAACAAATACATCATTCAGAACAAACAAATACATCATTCAGCATCCTTCCTGAAGCAGCAGCCATCATTAGTCAATCCTCTACCCCCCCCCCCCAACTATTCAGATCATCAAAGAAGCTAGAATTTGACTCCATTCTAGCTTGGGGGTATGATGGATCAGCTGAGAGGTTTTGGATTGGATGGGAGTTCAGCGGAGTAGAAGAGCTTAACTGGAACTCTCTCAATTCCCTCCAAGTCCTACAGCTATACTTATCACTCTGCATCAACAACTCAGCAAATCTCTCAGCAGAACTTGCCATTGGCAGGTTCTATGACCTGATGGAGGATAATCTACCCAGGCTCCAAAGACTCCTACAAGCAGCACGTTGGGTAGCTTATCCTGAATCCTCGGCGGCCGTAGAAAGAAGACTGACTCCTAGCAATCTTGAAATAACAAGGAGCAGTCTTCTCACTGAAGAAGAAGTTCTGGGCCTTCGAAGATTCCTGTATGCCTTCCTGGTCAAGGACTTGGATGTGCTAGGTTGGGTGAGCACTAAGTCCCTTGACCACACTCTTCTGCTCAGCAATGGCTCCTCTCTCATCATCAACACCAGGAACATCCTTCAGCTGCCCTCAGACTTCCTATTCAAGATTTTTCAGCTCAGAGCCAACATCTGCAATATTAACTCATTGGAGAGCCAGGCAATGATGGTCACCATCAAAGCCCATCTTGAAGAAGAAGAAGAAGGATTGATTCCTCAGGAAGAGTCTGTGTCAACTTCTGATACTGACTCCAACTCAGATACTCCACAAGTTGAAGCCACATCTGTAGCATCTGGCACAAGATCTTCACTTAGGGATCAACTGAGGGAAATAGAAGGTCCTAAGTATTAACTTGATGAAGACAGTGACCGTCCCTTGTCAATTCCTCAACTTGCCAATGAAGCCGAGGCAGAGATCCCAACAGCACAACAATCAGCTGTTGCTGTGATTAGTGAAGCCAGAGCAGAGGCATCCAATGTTAATAAAGGGAAGGGCATTATGACAGAAGAGGATGAAGAGAGGTTGCGAAAAGAAAAGAAAGAGAAAGAAGAAGGAAAATAGAAGAAGAAGAGGTGGCTGAAGAGATGGCTCATAAACAGAGGCATCAAGAAAGAAAGGCAGCCATACTCCTAAGACAACAGATAATCCAGCTGTATGCCAAACAGCTGGATGAGATGAAAGTTAAAGTCCATGCAGGGTCTCAAGTTGAGGAAGATGAACAACTTGCCAGACAGCTGCAGGAAAATTTTGCAAAGGAAGAAGAAGAAGAGAATGAAAAGAAGAGGAAGGAAGATGCTAAGTTTAGAATCACTGATTCTAAATTAGCAAAAGAATTAAGGGAGGAGTGGACTGAAGCTCTGATCTCTCAAGGTGAGGATGCAGACTACCTTGAGAAACTTTCAAACAAAGAGATTTACAGAGCCTTCATGGGTCAGCAGGGTCAATTGGATAGCAAGAAAAAGGCTGAAGAAGAAGAAAAAGCCAAGCTACAGTCCAAGAAGACCATTGCACTGAATAAAAGAACCCATGAAGAAAGGAAGGTCATGATTGACTTCCTTAAGGCTAGAGGAGATAGTGGAAAGAGGCTAGGTCCCATGAATTTCATGAACCTGCAAGCCCTCTACTTCAAAGTTAAAAAGGATGAGGAAGAAAGACTAGGGAAGAAGGGCTCCAAGAAAGGGGTACTTATCAAAGAAGACGAAAAACCAAAGACAAAGAAACCCAAGCCTTCTCCCTCATCTACCTCTTCCTCAGTCCATCATCCATCCACTCTCCTCCCCAAACCTTCCACTCCTCCACCCAACAAGTCCAAATCATCCCACCCAGCTCCCACTCATCAACAGCCTCCCCTGAAGAAATCCAAATCCTCATCTGAACCTGAAGACTCAAGAGACATAGTTGAATGGGTCTACAATCCACAGGATCAAAGATTTGAGATCTTCAGGGGGAGAACTGAAAGAAGAAGATCTACATACAGGTCTGTTGATGAGGTTCTGTAACTACCAGATTCAGACCTAAGAAGAATTTTGGAGCTGGGTGAAGCTCATGAGCCTGCAAATGAGAGTGGGAAACATCTTATGCTAGCAATCAGACATTACTTCAACCCTAGCAAAGATGTGGTCATGAATATCAAACCACTCAAGTCCCACTCTCTAGTTGTATCTTGGTCCTACAATGCTGATTTAGATGAGTTCACTCTGATTGATGTAAAGAAGCAGCAGATGAGATGTTCAAGCAAAGCAATCTACAAAATGCCACATAAAGACATCAAGACTCTGTCTGAACTTCCACTGAAAAATCCCAGCAAGGATCCAAGAGGCTATGAGGTTGAAAGGATAGTCAGCCACATGCAAAAGCTTCAGCAGCAAAGTGATTAGAAGAATTTTGGTTGCATCAGTCTAGGGGGAGTTTGTAGAACCAAAGACTGATTGCTACCAAATTATTCTAAGTACAAATGCTGCTGATAGGCTTATCAACAGCATTCAACACATATGGCTGCTGATAGGCTTATCAGCAGCATTCAACACATGTTGCTGCTGATAGGCTTATCAGCAGCATTCAACACTTGTTGCTGCTGATAGGCTTATCAGCAGCGTTCAACACAAGTTGCTGCTGATAGGCTTATCAGCAGCATTATTCTCATCTCTGCTGCTGATAGCTTTATTCTCTGAAGACCAAACGTTGCAGCTGACTATCCATGCGAAGCGCCTCTGACACCTTTCTACAAAAGCAACTGCCACACTCCAAGCAGAAGGAACCTCACTTGTGCAACCAATAAAGGACAATGACGCGCTTCTACAAGCATGCAAACAATGATGCCTAAGAAGACGTTTCAGTAAAGTTAACTAGATTAGCCTTTACGTGTAATTTAGATTAATAAACAAGATCAACAGCTTGTGTTAGATCTGATCCTTAGAATCAAGGGTCTGTCTTGATTCTAAGTTACTATATATATCTTGTAAACACTTCAAACAAAGGAGTCTTGTGTGTGCTTTTTGTGTGCCTTGATAGTGCTTCTTGATAGTGTTTTACTTGTAAACTTGTAATCTCAGAAGTCTAATACAACAGTGCATTTATCAGTATTCTTGCTGTTTACTTGTTTACTTTGTTGGTTGCTATTGTTTCCGCCAATATCAACTAGAACAGAATCACCTTGTAATCTTACGATCCTACATTTTCTTAGCCAGAATTTCCTCATGGGCCTGCACACTCTTCCAGCCATCATGTATTAATAACACTATTGTTGGGCTCATGGTCATGATGAGAATTGTTGTGGACTAGGCTTTGAGGCCCAAAAGTAAGGTTTTATGCATTTTAGTGGTTTCTTCTTCTTGGAGGATAGACGGGCTTCTTAGTTTATTATTGTTGGACATTAGGCCCAATAGTTTAAATTTTTGTTCACATGAGGTGATGGTATCATGTATGTGAGTTCAAAGGTGTATGAAGAATTTGGTGTGTATGTGTGTGTGTTAAACTTAGGATAGTACTTAATGAAACACATAGGTAACATGTAGGTAATAATGAATGTAAGCACAAGAGTTATCAAGTAGTGTGACACATAAACTCTTAAGTGTTGTATCATGTAGTGTAATTGCTTTGCATAACATGTAAAATATTCACATAAGGAGTAATCATGTAACATGTAATAGCATGGCATAGTATGGGTGTCCTAAGGTTATAGTCTAGGTCAAGAGTGTCTAATAACCTAATTCCCTATAACCAAGGCTCTGATACCAATCTGTCACACCCCAACCGACGACGGAATACGTCGGGGCGGGACATGTAGACTGTTCAAAAGCTCAAGGTTTACTAAAGTTGAAATATTTAAACAACCAATTTCATTAAAACATCAAATTTCACAATACAAGAATAGAAAATACATAAATAGTTTCTTTAAATTTCATTCTAGGTCCTCGGTCCTAAGTGAAGCAACTTGTACTTATTCTCAAGCATTGGTACCTGAAACATGATGAAAATGAGAGGGTCAACTATACATAGTTGGTGAGCATACATAGGTTTTGACACCACAAGTAAAGTTCAAAATGTTTTATACAATTCATACGATACATGGTATATATGGCATTTATTGAGAATCTACAGTTAAACTAAGTGTACAATCAAACCTTGTGACTGAGGCATAACACGCAGGTTACCCTTATGTAAAGTCGGTAACAAACACCCTAACCGGGTGGGTTTGTCAGACACAATAGATCCATCAATGTTAACCATTGGCTTGTACGTAGTTAATGATTGTACTAAAGTCATGTATATGTAGTCTTAACTCATAGCATTCAAACATAAAGCACGTAACACATAGTATCATATTATTGAATTGTATTTAAGTCTATGCAAAAAGTTTTAAAGAATAGATCATGTTTCACCCCAAAATATACAAAAATAAAAAAAGGGGGCTATGTAAACTCACCTCGATTAATAACTAGTAATGTGCTCAAGAGTTGATGTTGATGTTATAGCTTGGGTGACAACCCAAAGGCTAACCTAAATTAGTTCAAACGGTACTAGATTAATTGATACATTATGATCGAATTGGAAAATCTAAGGAATTAGGGATTTAGGGTTTCTAGATCGGGATTGGGACCAAAAATAAATAAGCTATTGTTTATAAAATAAAATAAAAAAAAAGAAATTGTTAAATTATTTATTAACAGTAATGCTTACAAGTTATAAAATGATGTTAGGTAAATTAAATATGCTCCGCAACAGGCAAACATAGACTAGTAAGTGTATAGGCTATGAAGTAATTAAGTAATTAATTACTTCGATAATTATTTATTTATACATAAGTTTTGAATGAGTACGTTTGAAAAGAATAGGAATTGATTTGTTTTTATTTTTAAATAACTAGTTAAGTTTCTAAATAAATTTACTTAGAGTTTTAAATGTTCATTTTATTTAAAGGAAAAGAAATTTAATTGAAAGTAGTTTATAAAATTAAACTTTTATATATCACTCGTCGGATTTATTTAATAAGTTAGAAAAATGAAAATTAATTAGATTTAAAAAAAATAATAATTTCTGTCCTTCCTGGTTTGCTTTATGAGTTAAAACAGTTTTTAAATGTTTGTAGTTTTAATCAAAAATTTAAACAGTTGATTTAGAGCAAAAAAAATGAAACAAAAAGATAGTGTTGGTGGGGTTCGAACCCGGGTCGGGGCCGGTTCAACCCCCACCCCGCACCTAAGCATCAACTCGTGGACCAGTTGGACTAAGGCTAGAGCCGCGAATGATTCGGGATTTATTTGATTACAAAACTTTGTCCTATCATGTGTTCTTCCCCAATTCAAGCCCAGAAAACCCTAACCCTATCAAATCATCAAATTCGATTAAACCGTTATACCTAGTTTAGAATTTGCAGAGGGCTTTCTATCCAGATAGTTATACGAACTAAAAGGTGTAAAGTGTACCTCGGATTGAACACGAATTGGACTTTGGTGATGCTTGTCCGGAGATAGCGATGGCGGTGGCGTTGGAGGTCTCACAGAGGGAACATGGAGAAAATTTGTGAGTAGGTGCGAGTTCCAAAAACGATCAAAAGCTCACATGCTTCGTTTATATAAGGTTCAAAACCCGAGTCTCACAAATTTGGGAGTCCCGAATTTTTCGGTCGGTGATTTGGACTGAAGAGGTATGATTTGGGGTGATTTATTTCTCGCGATTTTTGATCCCACAAATCACGGTTGATGATTTCGTAACCAGTAGGCAAATCACGGGTTTGATCAGGCCGTTTAATGTATTGCCGGAAAACAAGGGGTTACTGGAAATAGTTTCTCGGTGAAGCTGGAATGGTGGCAGGATCTAAGGTTTCAAGAAAGATAGGAGTTTTGGAAACTAACACTTTAGGTCCCTCGAGTTTTGGTTTCGATTAGATCCGGATTAAAAGTTTAAGTTTTTGAAACTTTTATATAAAAACTTAACTAAATTTTGAGTAATCAACTTATAAAATCCTAATACTTTTTATAAAACAAGATTTATAATTTCATAGCATAAAAGAAATTTATTAAACCTAAATAATTTCAATCAATTAAATAAGGTCTAATAAATCTATAAAATTTACTAATTAGGTTGATAATTTAATTTCACATTATTTTTATAAAAATTTAAATAATGCAAAAATTCCATATATAAATGAGTATTGTTAATAATATTGCTATTAATAATTTTTGAAAGTATCTCTATTATTATTATATAAACTTATATCATTGAGCTTATAAATAACAATTATTGAGATAAAAAAATACGTACTAGTGTATATATATATATATTGTTCCCAGTATACATTTTTCTCACTTTGGATATATATAATTTAATGTATATATTTATAAAAATATATGAAAAGATATATACATTGTTATACGGCTTTGGAGACATAAAAGAAAATTTAATTTAATGAACTTGAACAAAAATTCCATGATATACTATTGCTCAAACTTGGTACAAGGTTAAGTGAATATGATCGAGTGTTACAATAAGTGTAAGAGAGGAAAAGAAAAAAAAGAAAAAAAAATACAACTGGAAAATCCTGAGTGTTACATCTGAAAGCGCTTAGGGATCTCCGCATCACATATGGGATGGGCGAATCTGGAGATCCTGTTACTTGTAGTGGACATTTCGGGTATAGGCTGGACTACGCCTGGTACACTTGAGATCATCTCTCTCGGTTTTTTCAGTTCTTTAGCCATGGACGGGGTGATCCTTGTATCATGCACAAATTCATTAGTATTGAAAAATCTATTGAAAGTGTTACCCATGTCAGGATTTCCAGATGATGATCCCGGAGTAAATCCAAGATCCTGACTCGTAGTAACCCTGACAGCCGGAGTTGGTCCCACAGTAGTGATCCCTGTGCGCATTGGAAGAAAGTCTCCCTTATGGACTCTTGAGGATCCTAAAAAATCAAAATCCAAGATCCTTGGTTGCAACGGGGTCGTCACTTCTACTGGTTTCTTTGATTCTTTGACCCTTTCAATCTCCCGAAACAGCATTAGGTTAGTCTTCTTCTGCTGCTCCGTTTGATGCTTCACTTCCGAGAACATTTTGAGAATCTCGTCGTTTGAAGCAAGCACAGGTGTGCTAGCGGATATTCTGGATCCTGAAAAAACCGCAAGAGTATTTTTCTTCTACTGATTACCATTCTTTTTCTGGAATGACGGAGGGGGAGGAGGAATAGGGTTGACTAACCCAGAGGTTGAAGATGGAGCAAAAACAGAAACATTCTTGGATTGGGACGACATTTTTGAAATCAGTTTTGAAAGATAATGATTGAACACGAATTTTAGTAAAAAATTAAGGATAAAAATCACCACTTACTCCACGGTGGGCGCCAAATTGTTTTGGGTAAAAATTAACAAGACAAATTTTGTAACCAAACTTAGTTTGTGAGATAGTGTGCTTGTAAAATCAATGAAAATCAATATGAAAATGTAAAGAGTGACACAGATGTTTACGAGGAAAGCCCTTGATCTTTAGGGATCGCCGGCATAAAACCTCGGGAGGTGACAATCGTCACCTGCCTCGTTTCTTCAATAAATGGTAAAAAGATTACAAATACAAGCCGTAGATGATCGATATCTAAGTGTTACAAAGCTGATTACGACTGTATTGAGCTAAGTGCGTAGTGAGAATGTGCCTATAATCGATCAAGATGCTAAAATAAATACAAGGATAAAGGTAACTAACTATCCGAGAATCCCGGGATATACTAATTCTTCTAATATGACCGTCGCAAGTCTTTCCACGCGTCTTCAACACGTTCTTCTTGACTTCGGGAGCGATTCTTGAGCACATGTAGACTGTTCATGAGCACATGGTTGAATACGTAGAGAATACGTCGGGGCGGGACATGTTGACTGTTCATGAGCACATGGTTGACTAAAATTTAATATATTAAAACGTTACATTTTCCATTCATAATTCCAAATACAACAGTACAAGAATATTTGAAATACATAACATATTCATTTGTTTCAATTAGGTAGGTCCACAACCTAAGTGTAGCAAGCATATTCAATTCACTTTTGTACCTGAAACATGACTAAAATAATGTCAACTAAAAAGTTGGTGAGCATACACAGGTTTGTACTTAGATAGTATATAGATGTGAATAAACAAATTCTTACATAACATGATAAAATAAGGCATTTATGGGGAGCAACTATTGTGTAACCAAAGTACAATCAAACCTTTGTAACTAGCATCCAAATTGTGTTGTCGTTAACAATCACCCCAATCTGGGTGGGTTTGTCAAACTCAATAGATCTATCATTGTTAACCGTCGGCTTGAATAGTTAATGAGTGCACATAAATTTCACATAAATAGTTAACACACCAAGCACTCAAACATAAAGCTCAAATTTTGTACACATGAATGTAAAGAGGATTTGTATTTGTGTACTTTGTGTAAATGTAAACATTTGTATGTATAGAGTTCATGTTTCACCCCAAAAAGTGTAAAAGAGTAAAAGGGGCTATGTATTACTCACATGTAATAGTAGTTTGTAGCCCACACGAGCAAGATGTTGCACAAGTAATTAGTTAACCACCAGGTTATCCTAAGATTGAATTGTTTAAAGTGTATCAATGATATGCACATGTGGCTAGGAAAAAAACTTAAAGGGATTGAATTAAAAGTTGGATTTGCTGAAAGCGTGGACTTGTTTGCGTACGATAGGTGTTTATGTACTCACATGTAAAGGATGTGTAAAAATGTATGATTGTATTTGTATTTGAACAAAAAGTTAAGAGCAAAACGTTTATTCAAAGTATATATCTTTGTTTACGAATACGGAAATAATAAGTGATTAGGGTTTTATTAAAACTATTTAAATAGATAAGTAATTAAATAAATAAAATCTTATTATCAAAAATATGTCGTTTTAAAGGTTTAGATTAAATATATATTTATAACCTTTTCTTTTTAACTAAATTCATGGCGTTACAAAACAAGATCACTCTATGATTTTAAAGGTTATATAACATAATAATTTATGATAACGCAATAATGTTTGTCATGTTCCTGAAGTATATAATGGTAACGATGGAATACGTACTTAACAATAATAATAACCGTATATTATTTGTTATATACTTATGATAATCAAAATGTTTATAATTAAGCATATATTTATGTATGCTTTTATTAATAATTATATAACCCTTGAAAGTTTATAAAAGAATTGGTTTATTAACCATAACTTAATAATTATGGATAATAAATAAATATATAAAGGGGTGTGTGTGTGAGTGTATGTATCAGAAGAACAAATAAACAAAAAGATAAGGAAAATGGGACAACCCCAAGGTCAGAACTCGTCACCCCTGAGTGGGGTGCCAAGAGATTAAACCAGCAGACCATAGCTCACAATTAAATCAGGTTTCAAAACACAAACTGATAACCCCAAACACCCAGCGAGTCCCAGGTCGCGACTGCTTCCATTCCCCCAGACCCTAATTCGAAGAAAAGATTAAGGACTCAGATTAGAGGTGAAACAAAGGAAGCGAAAGGGTGATACCTGGAGTCGGTTCCGTGCCACCAAAGTCGGACGAGGGTTTCTCCCTCCCCTTAGAGACGATCGACCGAGAGGAAGGAAGGAAGAAAATTTTCATATTTTGAGTTGGATTTCGATTTGTAACGGGTTAGGGGTATATAGGATGATTAAAAACGTGTTAAAGGTTTCAATTGACTGAGATTGGGCGTGATTTTAGGGTTTATACCAATTGCAAGTTTTCAAACCCCATTTACGTGACATTCTTAAATGGGTTCAATCCCTGTGAATTTAGTTCTGATTTTGGAATTAGACAACGGATTCATTATCTCAAATTGATTGTGAACGCTTTGGGAGTGAAATGGAAGGATTTAATCTCGTAATTGAGGGGATTTGGAAGGGATTTACGCGTGTTTGACTTTTCGAAGTCAAAATTGACTTGAAAGAAAAAAAAAGTTCCAGGGTTCTTGATCTAGTGGGGGATCAAAAATGGAGGGGTTCAAGTATAGTAAAGGGTTCAAAGTCTATTTTAAGGGGGTTTAAACTAATAAAGGCGGTTCAACTCATCAAACCATTGGATAATTATCACTTTGTTCTAAAAATTTATTTATGAAGCGTTTATAATATATAAAAAAAAGAACTTAAAATTTACTTAACTATTATTATTTAACTTTGTTGTCATCTTTTTAAGTAAAATCTCGTTTCATAAGTTTAACGTTGATGATTTTATTTAATTAAACAAAATGTACATATAATATATATAGAGGAAACATGGAGTAAAAGTTTAAATGCTCAAAAGTCCGAGTCATTTAAAAGACATGGCATATTGTTATTAGTAGAATATTACATGTTAAAATTCACGAATGTTACAGTATCCCCAAGTTGAGAGAATTTCGTCCTGAAATTTAGCTAGTGGAGACTACTGAATCAGGAAGGAGGTGAGGGTTTGGATTCTTACTGTGTTACGACGGTTGGTTTAAGGAGTATAACTGGTGACAAGATTTAGGTTTTGATACTCGAGATCGGATATGAATGATGATAATGAATTTTAGTTTTGGAATGAATTTTAAGGGAAAAACTGTTGAATAATATTTTGGATTCTAAAGATGGAATGCCTTACTTGGAATGGATTTGATGGGGATTTGACGATTAGGGTTTGTTTAAGATGTAGTCTAATATGCTCAAGAATTGTCAGTGGATAAAAGATTTCACAAACATTGGCCCCATCAAAACAACATAAAACTTTATGTGACACAAATAACGCTACTTTTGATAATATGACAGAAACACTTATATATAGGAAGTACCAGCGGCGTATCCACCATGCCCTTGTCATACTATATTAGTTTCGTTATTATATATCATGATATGTTTTATGTCATAACACACAACAGAATTCGCTATGATTTCCATGCGCTGACTTTTATAATTTCGTGTGCACCCGTAATTATCCAAATCGTCGCATGGTCAGTATAGTTCATCCCATTGTGTGTGGGTCGAGGGGTAACACAAATTCACTTAATTCGTAACTATTGTTTTCACGTATGAGTTGCTATCCAATAACTATGTCCTTAAGTAGGCAGCTCAGTTAGCAACTAAAGAGTAATATAGTAGTATAACTTAAAGTTTCATAGCTTACTCGTGTTTGAACAAGAATACGTCAGACACCGAGTAGCTTCAATGTGTTATGGTTTTCAACTTTGATGAACAAAGTGTATGGCCATTATTTGTGTGTAATGTGCTCAATCAATTGCAACAATTGTAAGCAACTTAGTTTCATGTATAATGTAAAACACAAGTCTCATGTACGATCTAGTATCATGTAGTTTGAAATCAAATAGGTGTCATGTGTAACGTGAACAACTTAGCATCATGTAGTTTGTAAGTCAATAAACTTTCATGTGTATTGTAAACAATGTTGTATCATGTATATGGTAAGGAATGAATTTCTCGTATGATGTTACCAACTTAGTATTGCGTATTTTGCAACCAAATAATCCTCATGTTCAATGTAGTAAATCTAGTATTATGTACCAAATAAACGATTGTATGTATCATGTGATCAATTTAGTATAGGTATGTTACAAGCAACTACGTTTCCTGTATTACATAATCAATCCAGTAGAACGTGTATCGCACAAAATCAAGTTTCATGTATTTTGTACTCTGTGTAGCATTAGGTATATTGTAAATAACTAAGTTTTATGTACTATGTGGCCAATCCAGTATCATATATATAGTACAAACAACATGTATCATGTAAATAAATCTTCTATTATGCATAATGTGAACAACTAAATCTGGTATTATGTATATTGCAAACACTAAGTCTTATGTGATCGTGTTGTGTATCTTGTGAACGTGCATACGTAGGTTATTGAATTTTGTGGGTGACATATACTAACTAGTTTTGCATGGGATCGAGGGTTGCGGAGAAACGTGTTGTTTGGCGTTCATGTATAATGTGGTAGTCAGGTTCTAGCTCTTTAAATCTTGTTGAGGTTTGTGGGGATGGTTAACGTCTACGCGGTATGGATCGTCTCTTGAAGCGGCAAGTGAAAGGTAACGAGGAGGTTCTGAAAACACTCAGGGAAATGTGTTTACAAATAATTGATCTTTGTTTGAAAATAGAAAATTGTAAATTGTTCTTGGTCGTAGATATATAAAGTAATGAAACTATTGAGTTAAATAATCTAAATAAATAGACAATTTATAGGAAAAATCTTTTAATTTAAATTTTCAATTATTAATAAGAGAATATTTTTAAGAGAAATTATTGGCTAAACAAGTAGTCGTATATTAATTTAGCCAGGGTTTAAAAATAATTACTTTAATGAGGAAAATAATAATTATTTATCAATTCACAATAATATTTTTATAAAATAGGTTGTATTAAGTTCCCTAACACAGTGAAAAAGTATATGGAAAAAATTATATTTCTGATACTCTCTAAAAGTTTGATAAACGTTTGGTTTGAAAATAAAGAGGTTGTTTAAATCTAATAGGATGAGTTGTTTACGAAGGAGATTGTCGGTAGTGTACTAAATCGTGTTGAATGAAGAAGGTGATACTTGGAAAAAATTTGATGAAAATATAATGGGTGTAATTCACACTCAACGTGTCAAATCAACGAATAATAACTTTAGAGTTGGAATATATAAAATTTATTAAATGCTAAAATGTTAAACATTATTCAAAACATAGGGAAATGGTTCTCAAACTAAAAAGTTAAAGACAATAAATAAAAATTTATGTTAACGTCTCTGGTAGATTTCCACTAGAAGGAAGATAATTCCCAAGACGAGCACCGCTATGGTCACTCGGGTAGCCGATCTGGCTTCAGCTCTAGCTATTTCCGTGCGCTTCTCCAGTATTTTTTTTTCGAGGATGGAGATTAACTCCTTTTGGTACCCTAATTGGTTTGCTAGGCTATCCATTCTTTGTCCTTGCAAGTTGTGTATTACCTCGTGCTCCATCCTTTGCCTCTCAAACTCTAAGGTCCTTACATATTAGTGAATGTCATTGGTTGGAATTCCCATAGCACTAATGGGTGCCATGGTATGTCTTACCCAAGGGTTAGAATGGTACAGGTCGGGTATTAGATATGGGTCTCTTAGTGGGGGTGATCTAGGTGTTCGAAGTCTTGGGCCGGTGTTCCTAGTCCAATCTGCCCTTTCATCAAACCTTGGCTTGGCATCTGGGGTGGTGGTGACCGATACACGGGTGACCTGATGTCTTGTAACATCCCAAAAATAAAACGACGGTTAAAATGACGAAATAAACGAACGAGGCATATCGGGTCGGGTCAGATGGGCTAGAAGGGGAGCCTCCCCTATAAATAGCCAAGGTCACAACCCATTTCTCTCATTTGCAACTTCTAGAGAGAGAAACCGTAGAGAGAGAAAGTTGTCGGATCGACCCGAGATTTAAGAAGTGTGTTGGTCCATAACTCGTGAGAAGAACCTCCGGATCAGAAGCTCGATTCAGGTAACGATCCGACCTAAATCTGAGTTTTTGTTCGTTTTTGGGTTTTTCGGGTTTTGGGTAAAAAGGTTATGTTTGAACGGGTGAAACTGGAAGGTGAGTATAGATTTAAGTTCCTTAATGGAAAACGAACGTTTTGAATGCAACAGGTTCGGGATCTTGACATGATCAGACCCGAATGCGAAAGTTAGGGTTTTCGCGAAGAACAGGTCGTGCGCACTTGCTAAGTGCGCACGGAGCAGGTCCTGCGCACTTGCTAAGTGCGCAGGAGGAGGGACCTGCGCACTTGCTAAGTGCGCAGGAAGAGGAACCTGCGCACTTGCTAAGTGCGCAGGAGGAAGGACCTGCGCACTTGCTAAGTGCGCAGGAAGCATGGTCTGCGCACTTGCTAAGTGCGCAGGCAGCAGGGTCTGCGCACTTGCTAAGTGCGCAGACATCAGAACTGATTAAGTAAAGTCAGTATGTCAGAATGATTAAACCGTTAGAGTCGGTATTGGTCTGATGTGCATTTAACTAATCAATTCAGATTGGAAGTGAAGTTGTTGGACCTTTGTTAGGACAACCGAGACTAGCTTATAAGGTGAGTTCTAGAAGCCCTCTTTTAAATGTTTTAATAATGTTTTTGGGCTGGTGTGCACACATGATGATTTTATAAAACGATGTTTATGAAACGATGTTTATGAAACGATATTTACGAAGGTTGTATGTAACGTTTTATAAAATGATGTTTACGAAGGTTGTATGTAACGTTTTATAAAATGATGTTTACGAAGGTTGTATGTAACGTTTTATAAAATGATGTTAATGAAGGAAGTATGTAACGTTTTATAAAATGATGTTTATGAAGGAAGTGTTTATGAAATATTTTGCCAAAAGAAGTTTACGAAGTGTTTTAACGAATGAGAATGTTTTTAATAAAACGTACGAATGCTTTAACTGAAGTTTTTGAAGTAAAAGAAGCGAAGGTTTACGAAAGTCACAAACGAACGAATCTGCCAATATTCCTTAGGGAATGAAGGTTAAGGGATGGGAAGTATGTTATGGGCCTTTACCTTTTAGGGGCCTCTGTGGCTGGCCAACTGTTGTACAACTGGGGTGATGACGGTCACCAAGGGGATTATCGTGATCCTTGAAGTTTGGTACGATTTACCTTACGGGGTAGTCGTGCTTGAAGTTTGGTACTTGCGCCCGACGGGGCGCAGTGCTTGAAGTTTGGTACGCGCTATCCTTTGGGACGCCGTGCTTGAAGGGTTGGATGACCTAAGTATCGGGCCCTAGGAGTTCCTCACCCGAAGGACAGTACGGTGATGATGGGCCTAGTGGTGGTGATCCTTAAGTTATTCAACCAGTATGTAACATTTGGATTTGACGGTTACGAGAAGGCGCAGATTCTATATGTTCGTTGACTTATGAAGTGTTATGTTTGTTATTGCATTATTTACGTACGCTTTTTATTAAATGAAGTATGAAGTGATGTTTTTGGCAATTTATTTGAAGATAAGGTTTTATGTTAAAACTAGAACTCACCAGAGTAGCTGACGTTTTTAAGTGTGCACATTCAGGTTAAGACAGGTTATGAGGATGGACGGCGATGCTTGGCAAGCGAAAAGAGTTACCCGGCTGATCATGAAGACTGGCATCCCGTTATGTTTAGTTATGATGTAAATATGTTTTAAACTATGTTTACGCTTCCGCATGTATGAACAAGTTATTAATTATGATGAATGAATGAAGTGTTCCGCTGCGTTATTTGATATTCATGTTTAAGGACTGTTTATGAATGAGTAAATCCAACGAGTGAGGCCTCCCGGGTTTGGGGCCTTACAAGTTGGTATCAGAGCAATAGTTTGAGAGATTCGGACACTCCCAGTGTCTGAACTTAAACTTTTAATGGGACCGAAAGCGGATGCCAGTACGGGTAACTCGAGCCAAAGCATCAGGTATGAAGGTAATATATATATTACGTATATAGTATGCCTTAGAAAGGGTTAAGTAAGGACTTGTGTTCTGATGGAATCACAAAGGTGGTCAAATAGAAATCGAAAGGTAGTGTAATGGTTAATTACAGATGGCCAGTGTATATTAACATCTTACAGTGCTTATTGAATTCTATTTGGTAACTAGCGTGATGACATTGGATTTCTTGTCTTATAGAACGAAATGGCGAGAAGAGGAAACGGAAGGCGTGGTGGCCGTACCGGTGGTCGTACCGGCGGACGAAATGGTGGGCGTGGCAGGATCCCTGCGCGCCAAGAGTATAGTGAAGAGGGAAGTGTTCACACTGAACCGGCGGTTAGTGTGCATGAAGCCGAGCAGACACAGGTTGAAGAACAACCCTTCACCTTTGAACCAAAAGTGAGAGCAGCAATAGCTCGAGAGTTTACGGAGTTGATGAAGACTTCTCTACCAGGTCTGTTGGCAGAAGCATTGAAGCAGGTCAATGCGGTGGGTGGGTCTAGCGCGGCAGTTGGTGCTCAGAACAATGAGACCGACAATGCACCGCCTGCTCGCGGATGTGATTATAAGACCTTTAAGGCATGTGACCCGTCGGTCCTGACTGGGAAGAAGGACGCGGTGGCTACTTTTGATTGGGTAATACGTATGGAAGCCGCCATCCGTCTGAGCGAGTGTCGAGCTAATCAAGTAGTGAAGTTTGCTGCTAACTCCTTGAGGGAGGAAGCATCTCATTGGTGGGAAGGTATACGTCAGGCAAAGGGGAGCGAGATTGTGGATGCGATGATGTGGGCTGACTTGAAAACTTTGGTGATCAAGAATTTCTACCCAAGGAACGAGATTGAGAAGGTAGAGAGAGAATTTTTGGGTTTGAAGGCCGGGAACATGACGCACCGGCAGTACACAACCCGATTTAATGAACTGGCACGTCTGGTGCCACACCTTGTCACTACTGAAGAGAGAAAGATTGCCTGTTATATTCAAGGGTTGCCGGACCAGGTCCGCACCTATGTTAAGGCAAACGCCCCTACTACCTATGATTCGGCGGTAGAGCTAAGTGGCGTGGTATTCGATGATCTGGCGCTGAATGTTGTTGCCATTGAAGAGCCTAAAAAGAAGTTGAGTTTTCCCGCTAAACGATCGGGTGGGAAGTTGTTTGGGGCTCGGGACAAGCAGGCCAGGGTAGGCGAGACGACAGTCTGTGGGAAATGCGGGGTAAGACATGCGGGTGAATGTCGGTTAGGATCGAATCTGTGCTTTAAATGCGGCAAGACCGGACATTACTCCCGTGAATGCCCGCAAGGTTACAAATGCTAAAATTGTGGGGAGAATGGTCATATGAGTCGGGAATGCACCAAGCCCAGGAAGGGGGAAACCGGGAAGGGAAAGGGCCCGGAAAAGAAGGGAGAGGGATCTCGTGCAAAGACTCGTGCGTACGCACTGACGCAGGAACAAGCCAGGGCGGATCCCGATGTGGCGTCATGTACGTTCGTCCTTGACAACACTCTTGTTTCTGTGTTATTTGATTCGGGTGCCGGTAAGAGTTTTATATCTGCGTCTTTTTGTAAGAGAATGAAGTACGCTGCCAGTAAGTTAGAAAGGGCCTTTAGCGTAGAAACCGCAGAGGGTAGAACTGCGAGAGTGACTGATGTAGTTGACAACTCCACAATAAAAATAGAAGGACATAGGTTCCCTGTCAGATTGTTTGTTATGGTTTTAGGAGGGTTTGATGTCGTGTTAGGTATGGATTGGCTAACTGCCAATGAAGCACAAATTATATGTAAACGAAAGATAATCCAACTCAAGGCTCCGGATGGTAGCAAAGTCGAAGTCTTTGGAGATCGTGACGCCTCGATGCCAAATGTCATCTCAATGATTAAGGCAACGAATTACTTGAGGCGCGGATGCGAGGCTTATCTGGTATATGTAATTGACAAGTGTAAGGAAGTGAAGGAACTAGACGATGTACCCGTGGTACGCGAGTACCCGGAGGTGTTTCCAGAGGATTTGCCTGGGATACCACGCGATAGAGAAATTGAGTTCCGAAGACTAGCACCAGTGGAAATGAAGGAACTTATGGTCTAACTAGACGAGTTACTTGAGAAAGGATTTATCCAACCGAGCATCTCGCCGTGGGGTGCTCCGGTGTTGTTCGTAAAGAAGAAAGATGGTTCGATGAGAATGTGTATCGATTACCGCGAGTTGAATAAACGAACGGTGAAGAACAAGTACCCTTTACCAAGGATCGATGACCTGTTCGACCAGTTGCAAGGCGCAAGTTGGTTTTCAAAAATCGACCTTCGGTCCAGGTACCATCAGTTGAAGGTGAGGGAAGAAGACATACCGAAAACTGCATTTCGCACGCGTTATGGACATTTCGAGTTCCGCGTAATGTCTTTCGGATTGACGAACGCCCCCGCAGCATTCACGGATTTAATGAATAGGGTGTGTCGACCGATGCTGGATTGATCGGTAATCGTGTTCATCGATGATATCCTTATCTACTCCAAGAATGAGGGTGATCACGCGTGTCACTTGAAAGAAGTATTGGAAGCTCTGAAAAAGGAGAAGTTGTATGCTAAGTTCTCTAAAACGATGTTTATGAAACGATGTTTATGAAACGATGTTTATGAAACGATATTTACGAAGGTTGTATGTAACGTTTTATAAAATGATGTTTACGAAGGTTGTATGTAACGTTTTATAAAATGATGTTTACGAAGGTTGTATGTAACATTTTATAAAATGATGTTTATGAAGGAAGTATGTAACGTTTTATAAAATGATGTTTATGAAGGAAGTGTTTATGAAATATTTTGCCAAAAGAAGTTTACGAAGTTTACGAAGTGTTTTAACGAATGAGAATGTTTTTAATAAAACGTACGAATGCTTTAACTGAAGTTTTTGAAGTAAAAGAAGCGAAGGTTTACGAAAGTCACAAACGAACGAATCTGCCAATATTCCTTAGGGAATGAAGGTTAAGGGATGGGAAGTATGTTATGGGCCTTTACCTTTTAGGGGCCTCTGTGGCTGGCCAACTGTTGTACAACTGGGGTGATGACGGTCACCAAGGGGATTATCGTGATCCTTGAAGTTTGGTACGATTTACCTTACGGGGTAGTCGTGCTTGAAGTTTGGTACTTGCGCCCGACGGGGCGCAGTGCTTGAAGTTTGGTACGCGCTATCCTTTGGGACGCCGTGCTTGAAGGGTTGGATGACCTAAGTATCGGGCCCTAGGAGTTCCTCACCCGAAGGACAGTACGGTGATGATGGGCCTAGTGGTGGTGATCCTTAAGTTATTCAACCAGTATGTAACATTTGGATTTGACGGTTACGAGAAAGCGCAGATTCTTTATGTTCGTTGACTTATGAAGTGTTATGTTTGTTATTGCATTATTTACGTACGCTTTTTATTAAATGAAGTATGAAGTGATGTTTTTGGCAATTTATTTGAAGATAAGGTTTTATGTTAAAACTAGAACTCACCAGCGTAGCTGACGTTTTTAAGTGTGCACATTCAGGTTAAGACAGATTATGAGGATGGACGGCGATGCTTGGCAAGCGAAAAGAGTTACCCGGCTGATCATGAAGACTGGCATCCCGTTATGTTTAGTTATGATGTAAATATGTTTTAAACTATGTTTACGCTTCCGCATGTATGAACAAGTTATTAATTATGATGAATGAATGAAGTGTTCCGCTGCGTTATTTGATATTCATGTTTAAGGACTGTTTGTGAATGAGTAAATCCAACGAGTGAGGCCTCCCGGGTTTGGGGCCTTACATGTCTTCTTCCCAATCAGACTCTGCTTCGGGACGGTATACCGGGGAGGAAGGATTGTAGGAGTCCATGTCTAGAAGAAAACAATGAAAAGGTTGTAAGTGATAATGAAATATTGAGTGTGAAACATAGGAGTTCTCATAGGTTTAGAGTTTGACTAGTCATAACACCTAGCCTTCACAATAGTATTTTAGAAATAGACTTGACCTATAAGCAATGTATCCCTGAGGAGAATTCCCAGGAAAGAGGGGTGGGTCACTAGGACACACTTAAGTACCCTGTCTTTCCTTAGAGAGAATCCCTCATGGGCC
This sequence comes from Smallanthus sonchifolius, assembly GCA_023525975.1. Taxonomy (NCBI): domain Eukaryota; kingdom Viridiplantae; phylum Streptophyta; class Magnoliopsida; order Asterales; family Asteraceae; genus Smallanthus; species Smallanthus sonchifolius. The sequence continues at coordinate 37,542,929 of CM042045.1, forward strand.
TACACACTCTTCCAGCAATAATGTATTAATAACACTATTGTTGGGCTCATGGTTATGATGAGAATTGTTTGTGGACTGGGCTTTGAGGCCCGAAAGTGAGGCTTGTTCATTCTAGCAGGCTTCTTCTTCTTGCGGGATAAATGGGCTTGTTGTTTATTATTAATGGGCATTAGGCCCAATAGTTTAAATTTTGATCACTAGAGATGGTGACATTATGTGTATGAGATTAAGGGTGCATGAAGAACTAAGTGTGTATAAGTGTGTGTTGAAACTTAGGATAGCAATTAAATGAATCAAATAGGTAGCATGTAGATAGCAATGAATGTAAGCACAAAAGTTAGTAAGTAGTGTGACACATAGACTATTAAGTATTGTATCATGTGATGTAATTACTTAGTATAGCATGCAAAAGTATTCACATAAGAAGTAATCATATAGCATGTGGTAGCATGGCATAGTATGGGTGTCCTAAGGTTATAGTCTAGGTCAAAAGTGTCTATTAACCTAATTCCTTATAACCAAGGCTCTGATACCAATCTGTCACACCCCAACCGACGGCGGAATACGTCTGGGCGGGACATGTAGACTGTTCATGAGCACATGGTTGACTAAAAATTAATATATTAAAACGTTACATTTTCCATTCATAATTCCAAATACAACAGTACAAGAATATTTGAAATACATAACATATTCATTTGTTTCAATTATCTAGGTCCACAACCTAAGTGTAGCAAGCTTGTTCAATTCACTTTTGTACCTGAAACATGAATAAAATAAGGTCAACCAAAAAGTTGGTGAGCATACACAGGTTTATACTTAGATATTATATAGATGTGAATAAACAAATCCTTACATAACATGATAAAATAAGGCATTTATGAGGAGCAACTATTGTGTAACCAAAGTACAATCAAACCTTTGTAACTAGCATGCAAATTGTGTTGTCGGTAACAATCACCCCAATCTGGGTGGGTTTGTCAGACTCAATAGATCTATCATTGTTAACCGTCGGCTTGAATAGTTAATGATTGCACATAAATTGCACATAAATAGTTAACACACCTAGCACTCAAACATAAAGCTCAAATTTTGTACACATGAATGTAAAGAGGATTTGTATTTGTGTACTTTGTGTAAATGTAAACATTTGTATGTATAGAGTTCATGTTTCACCCCAAAAAGTGTAAAAGAGTAAAAGGGGCTATGTATTACTCACATGTAATAGTAGTTTGTAGCCCACACGAGCAAGATGTTGCACAAGTAATTAGTTAACCACCAGGTTATCCTAAGATTGAATTGTTTAAAGTGTATCAATGATATGCACATGTGGCTAGGAAAAAAACTTAAAGGGATTGAATTAAAAGTTTGATTTGCTGAAAGCGTGGACTTGTTTGCGTACGATAGGTGTTTATGTACTCACATGTAAAGGATGTGTAAAAATGTATGATTGTATTTGTATTTGAACAAAAAGTTAAGAGCAAAACGTTTATTCAAAGTATATATCTTTGTTTACGAATACGGAAATAATAAGTGATTAGGGTTTTATTAAAACTTTTTAAATAGATAAGTAATTAAATAAATAAAATCTTATTATCAAAAATATGTGGTTTTAAAGGTTTAGATTAAATATATATTTATAACCTTTTCTTTTTAAGTAAATTCATGGCGTTACAAAACAAGATCACTCTATGATTTTAAAGGTTATATAACATAATAATTTATGATAACGCATTAATGTTTGTCATGTTCCTGAAGTATATAATGGTAACGAAGGAATACGTACTTAACAATAATAATAACCGTATATTATTTGTTATATACTTATGATAATTAAAATGTTTATAATTAAGCATATATTTATGTATGCTTTTATTAATAATTATATAACCCTTGAAAGTTTATAAAAGAATTGGTTTATTAACCATAACTTAATAATTATGGATAATAAATAAATATATAAAGGGGTGTGTGTGTGAGTGTATGTATCAGAAGAACAAATAAACAAAAAGATAAGGAAAATGGGACAACCCCAAGGTCAGAACTCGTCACCCCTGAGTGGGGTGCCAAGAGATTAAACCAGCAGACCATAGCTCACAATTAAATCAGGTTTCAAAACACAAACTGATAACCCCAAACACCCAGCGAGTCACCCTCCCATTAAAACACCCAAGTCGCGACTGCTTCCATTCCCCCAGACCCTAATTCGAAGAAAAGATTAAGGTCTCAGATTAGAGGTGAAACAAAGGAAGCAAAGGGGTGATACCTGGAGTCGGTTCCCTGCCACCAAAGCCGGACGAGGGTTTCTCCCTCCCCTTAGAGCCGATCGACCGAGAGGAAGGAAGGAAGAAAATTTTCGTATTTTGAGTTGGATTTCGATTTGTAACGGGTTAGGGGTACATGTAGGATGATTAAAAACGTGTTAAAGGTTTCAATTGACTGAGATTGGGCGTGATTTTAGGGTTTATACCAATTGCAAGTTTTCAAACCCCATTTACGCGACATTCTTAAATGGGTTCAATCCCTATGAATTTAGTTCTGATTTTGGAATTAGACAACGGATTCATTATCTCAAATTGATTGTGAACGCTTTGGGAGTGAAATGGAAGGATTTAATCACGTAATTGAGGGGATTTGGAAGGGATTTACGCGTGTTTGACTTTTCGAAGTCAAATTTGACTTGAAAGAAAAAAAAAAGTTCGAGGGTTCTTGATCTAGAGGGGGATCAAAAATGGAGGGGTTCAAGTATAGTAAAGGGATCAAAGTCTATTTTAAGGGGGTTTAAACTAATAAAGGCGGTTCAACTCATCAAACCATTGGATAATTATTACTTTGTTCTAAAAATTTATTTATGAAGCTTTTATAATATATAAAAAAAAGAACTTCAAATTTACTTAACTATTATTATTTAACTTTGTTATCATCTTTTTAAGTAAAATCTCGTTTCATAAGTTTAACGTTGATGATTTTATTTAATTAAACAAAATGTACATATAATATATATAGAGGAAACATGGAGTAAAAGTTTAAATGCTCAAAAGTCCGAGTCATTTAAAAGACATAAAATATTGTTATTAGTAGAATATTACATGTTAAAATTCACGAATGTTACAGAAGAAGTTTTAATCGAGTGAATTTAAGACTATTTAGGGTTTTATTGTATTGAGGGGTTAAATGGTAACTCTACACGTTTAACGCATTGGTAACTTTTAGCATATGAAAAAAAACCGTATTAGGTGTCTTAAAAAAAGAGTAATTTACTATATTGTCCATCCAATCCCTATTATATAGTAGTGTAATATATATAGGATGAAGTTCATAAGAAAACTACTCAAAAAATAAATCAAAAATAAAAAAAGTGGTTCGGAGACCTTCTTTCCCACGTCGTCCTCGTTAAAAAAACACACTTGAAAAAATAGTTGGTTTAGCTTTAGGGTTTAGTTTAGGTTTTAGGTTAGGTTTTTGGAGGGGGTGGGTGGAGGGGTTTAGGTTTTTTAGGGGTGGTGAGGGGTTTAGATTTTTGGGGGTGGGTGGGGTGGGGTTAGGTTTTTGGGTAGGGGTGGGGTGAGGGGTTTAGGTTTTTAGGGGTGGGTTAGGTTTTTAGGGTGGTACTACACATATGCAGTATTACGTTTAGGGTTAGGTTTTTAAGGGTAGGAGGTGACTGTGGTGGGTTTAGGTTTTTGGAGGGGGTGGGTGGGTTTAGGTTTTTAGGTGGGGGTTTAGGTTTTTGGGTGGGGGTGTGGGGTGGTTGATTTTTTGGTGGTGGGTATGGTGGATTTAAGTTTTTTGGGCGTGGGTGTGGAAGGTTTAGGTTTGGGGTGGGGTGGAGGTTTAGGTTTTTGGGGGTGTGTTATGTTTTTGGGGTGATACTACACATATGCAATATTAAAAATAATAAGAAAAAAAAATGACGAGTTAATTCTTATTTTTTATAACATTATTTATACTCAAATGAAAGATAAAGAAATTCTTGATTTAATGGTGTAATTTTAAAAAAAAAATAATAATGTATGCAAAAGATAGAAATGTTTAAAGATTTATATATTTTAAGTTCCAATTTTACCCTTGCTCTTTAAAATTCCACCCCTTCTTTTCTTAGTGGTTCTCTAGTTCTCTCATTAAAATGAGTTCTCTAATGAACTCAACCATATATATATATATATATATATATATATATATATATATATAGGGGAGGGATATTTTAAGAAGACTAAAAAGTGTAAAAAGTCTTTTAAAACCCCACCACCACCCCAAAAGCCTAAAACCCTCCACCCCAACCCCCACAAAACCTAACCCCCACCCCCAAAAACCTAAAACCCCCCACCCCCACCCCCAAAAACCTAAATCCTAACAAAAATATTCCTAAAAAGCCAAAAAAGTCGTGTAAAAACACCACCAACCCCAAAAGCCTAAACCTCCAACCCAACCCCCCTAAAAACCTAACCCTCACCCCACCCCTAAAAACCTAACCCCCCCCCCCCTCCAAAAGCCAAAATACTAAAAGCTAAACCTAAGGCTAAACCCTAAGGTAAAAACTAAATCCTGAAATCTAAACCCTAAAAACTAATCCCTACAAGCTAAGATCGTAGAGTTCGACTAAACGGTTCCAACGCTGCCGAAATGAGTAAAATCGGAGTTCGTAAGAGCCGGTTATGAGCGTTTTAAAGCACTTGTTACACTTCCTACACTTTTTAGCGGAACCCTATATTATATATATAGGGGAGGGTTCCAGAGAAAACCACATAGTTAGGTGAAAACCGAGAAATTCACTAAAAAAACTAATTTTAACCAATCATATGATAATATTTATTTTTTGTTTTATTTTATTTTTATTTATTTATATGTGTATCAATGTAATATTCCACATTTTTACCAAAAAATCATTTAAATATTGGCTTACGTATACGTAACCCATAGTGTTACGTATACGTAAACAAAAAACAAAAAAATTTGCGGTTACGTATACGTAGTCCATAGTATTACACATTGTTTTAGTGGTTTTCTTGGTTTTCGTCTAACTTTGTGGTTTTCTCTTGATCCGTCCCCTATATATATATTTGCTTAAACCTCTAAAAATGTCTAACTTTGTAGTCCATAGTATTACACACTGTATATATATATATATATATATATATATATATATATATATATATATATATATATATATATATATATATATATATATATATATATATATATTTGCTTAAACCTCTAAAAACGACGTATTGGTAATAACACGATTTTATTAGTATTTAGTAAGATAAAGTTTTAATGTTTGTTTATTTATATATTTATCATACTATTATTATTAATTTCATAAATAATATGATATTTGTAGTTAAATGATTCTTTAGCAATCAACCCAGGTAATCGGAATTTTCTTAAACACTAGCTTCACAAGACTAACTTACTTAAGTATTTCCAACGAAATCCTTATTGTTGACACCAAAACCCCTTTTATAAATGAAATATATAAAATATTTTGAAATATAAATGAGGTTATTCTTATAAATACATTTTTCTTATAAAGTTCTACAAATTCTTTATTTAATGTGTCTTTCTATATAAATCATTTAAATCAAATTTCATACTTTAATTAATAACTAATTACGATTTGATTATTAATTAATTAAAACATTTCTTTAAACACCAAATTTTTCATGGAAATTAAACTAAATAAATAAAAAGGAAGTTATTTATTTACTCACTAATTATTCGCTTATTTATTCAACTAAATTATTTTTTTCACATATACAATTATTTATTTATCTACAAACAAAATAAATCATTCATTTATTTTTTTCACTTATTTAAACTAGCCTACAATTATTAAAGGTTTACATAAATATTATTTGAAGTCAAATAATCATTTTATGAGAACACCCACACCCAATCGCTTTGCACCTTAGGAACTCCTTTAGTCATCTGAACACATCATTAATACAAATATATCATTAAATCATAGGTTGACCTTGAGGTTAGCTTGAACCTTATGCAACAAGCAATATACTTGTGTGGCATACAAAACTTCTTATTGCAAGGTGAGTTTACATAGCTCATTTTTCCTTTTGTATATTTTTAGGGTGAAACATGATTACTCAACAAACACTATTTGCAATTACACATGTACAATTCTATAATATGATTATATGTATTTATTTGTGCTTTATGCTTGAATGCTATTTGTTAAGGCTACATATACATAATACACTCGTGCAATCATTAACACATTACATCAGGATAACATTTGTTGTTATGCACTACATCAGGATAATATGTGTTGTTATGCCCTACATTTATATCAGGATAACATGTGTTGTTATGCCCTACATTTATATCAGGATAACAAGTGTTGTTATGCCCTATCTTAGGATAAGATGTGTTGTTATGCCCTTCAGTTACAAGGTTTGATTTGTGCAACTAGCTTAACGTAAATTCTCCATAAATGCTTTATAAATCATGTATCATATGAATTGTACACAAAACATTTGAACTTTACTTGTGGTGTCAAAACCTATGTATGCTCACCAACTATTTATAGTTGACCCTCTCATTTTATCATGTTTCAGTTACAGATGTTTGAGTTAAGATTCAAGTTGCCTCACTTAGGATTGAGGACCTAGTTTTAAACTTAATAAAGACATACATGTATTTATGACTCTTGTAAATGTTGTAATTGTTTATTTGAGCTATGAAATGAAATTGATTTTGTAATTATTACAACTATTAGTAAACCATGAGCTTATGAACAGTCTATAAGTCCCGCCCCGATGTTTCCGCCGTCGGTTGGGGTGTGACAACACTTGAATTGTAGGTACAAACAGTAAGGACGAGACACAATTTATTGTTAAACGATTCGTATATTGATAAACCACTGAAAACAATACAAATGTCGCTTAAAAACTCGTCTAAAATAGAATACAAAACAAACTAGTTATACTATTTGGTTAGGCTTGGGCCTAGGCCACATACTTCAAGTATGCGGTTGGGCACCACATACTTCAAGTATGCGGCTAGGCTATGAAGTATGCGACTGCATACTTCCAAAACTCCGTCTTCTGAACTTCCCGGTGATCTCTTGATACATTATCCTATTAGGTTTGATCCTTATAATCTCCCCCTAGGCTAATGCATTCAAGGAACTCATAATATTTCAATATCAGCTGAGTGATCACCACCTCCCGCATAGAGGCCTTTAACAATTGTCGTTGCCAAGACTTTTACAAACGGCTTGGTGTCTTTCTGACATTCTTCAGTCACAAATAATCTATGCTTGGATAATCTCAGCATGTCTTCCTTCCCAAACTTCAACAGATCCATAGGGCCAAAAATGGTGAACTCTCTATCAGTATAGTGGATGTCGAGATATCCATTCATAGGACTCAGAGAATTGTCGGGTAGACCTTGATGAACAGGGACACATTCTAGTGTCTTGGGAGGAGGATAGATTTCCATTATGAGGGGCTTCTTGGTAATTCTATCAATTATGTACTTTGACGTCACCCTCTTGCATTTAGCAGTCTTCATGATCTTAAAATCACTGTCGCACTCTCTGTCAAGAAATGTAGCAAAATTTCTTGCATCTCCATTATTTCCGAAATTGTAGAATAGAGCTTTTTTTTAGTGTTCTAAGATCATATCTGGGCAATGATTCGAAGTCATGCATATTAGCAAAGTACTCGATTCGCCCATTCTTTCTCTTGACCATATAAAGATGCTTCTCACTGTCGTACATCCAACTTAAGATAGGGGAACAATCGTTATTCTTTGCAAGTGTATTGGAGGATGTGACATAGTGGACTTCTTGTGGATGAATAATCTTGAATATACTTTCCTTTTTATCTGGGGTGGCTTAGGACGATGTTGCTTCATGTGTGTTAGTTGGTTCAGCAACATGGTCAGCAGATAACTCCACGTGTTGAGGTGAATTACCTTCGACGAATATATCGTTGTCAATACCGGTAATCACGTTTCTCTGAGCATTGATGTAAGTAGGAAAGGTAGGCATATCAGCATCAAAGAAATCTTCTGCTTCAAACATTTCCTCTCTCGTAAAATCATCATCTAACATAGTCGAATCATTTTCAAATGAGACCGTCGAGTTTGACTTGAGTAAATCATCAAGACCATGTTCAAAATCAAAAGAAAGATCATTTTCATACTGTTGTGCTCCTTTATCCTCTGACGCAGGAACATAAACGATCAAAGCTTTAGAAAGATCTTCTTGTAAACTTGTTCTTTGGTTGTCCTGGTCTCTACTTTGATCTTTATCATCTTTACTGCCTTCATTGTCATAACCATCACCGTCATCATCATCATCTTTACTATTATCATTGCCACAGCAGCTATCTTCTCTCTTCCTTTTCTTTTTCTCTTCCTTTTCGTTAAGTCTCTTCAGCTCTTTAATCACATGCTTCATGTTGTCTCTTAGACTTTGGATCTTACCACTTTGTATGTTTATGGTCGTACTTAGAGTATCATTTTTTTATATAACTTTTCAATCCTTGAATCCTTAGCCACATAATCTTGTTCTAGATCAAATACTCTTTGCTGCAGGGATTGAACATCCACTAGTTCATAAGTTATCTTCTCTTTGCCCTTATCTTTCTTTGTGGGGACAGTAGGTGTGATGATTGGTGTAAACTTTTGCGAGAGTTTTTCAGAAACTTTTGCTTTCTTCCTCATACCCAGATCAACTTCAAAATCGTAGTCTTCATCGAATGTATCACTTTGTTGTTTTGTGATCCAGTTAACTTATCTCAAACCCCAGGGACTAATTCTGCCAAGTTCTAAACACAGAAACAGGAAACTACAAGGACTAACAGTGCAATTTGTCCAAATTCGATTTCGTTATGCATAATCATTTTCTACTTGATTTTGTAACTGAAATCGCACGTTTGTGGCATTAACGACCATAACCATCGAATTAATCATCATCATTGTCTAAATTAAACTCAATAATGGGAATTCATACCATAACCGTCGAATCCATTACGAAAACAATCGAATTCACAAATTCGATTTACCAATTCACAAATTAAACCTCTGCGTATCTTGTACGAGTCTCAGAGAACCTGTGGCACACTCCAATTCGGCCGAAAAAGAAATTAGGATCGCCGGAGACCAAAGCCGTCGTAGTCGGACATGCATTTTCATCGAACACCATCAATTCCAAATCCATTCTGGTAATTAAACATTCTCCCAGTTTCGTTTTTATTAATAGATTAAAAGCCCTATGACAATTCGATCGATTAACATCGAACTGAACCCAATCCAGAATCTAGGGCTTGTTCATAAATCGATTTGGTCTCCGGCGATCCTAATTGCCCTATGCTAAACTCAACCTCAATCAAATTAAATCACATAGTCAGATTCGAAATCCTTTGTTTATTAAAATCCCTATGCTACTTTGATCTTATAACATCGAATTTTTCAAGATCTAGAACCTAGGGTTCATTTGTTTTCGGTTTAATCCAACCACAGTCTAGACACAACCTCAATTCAATTAACCTGTATGGTTAGAATCATAATCAATCATTAGTTAAAAGCCCCATGTTTTCAACAGCTTCCAATATCGAATTCGATCAATTTAAGTTTGTGTTCATACCTAGGGTTTTCTGGTTCTAAAACAGGAATTAAACCACCAAAAACTTGATGATTTTACAATTAACAACACCCACTGGTTCGCAATCCTTGGACGAACAACACCTCTATGCATTGATTTCTAATCGAGGTCGAATTCGATGGAATTTGGTTGGGTTTTGGCTTCGGTTCGTGTAGGGGGAAGAACCCTCAGTAACTCACTGTTAAAACCATTTTGATTCGGATCTTGTTGCGATTACCCTATCAGGTGGAATGGTTAAGACTATGTGCTGGTGGGGAGGAGACCCGGGTTCGAGTCTCCCCACCCCTGTTTTTGTATATTTTATTTTTAAACTATTATTTTTAATATAAAACTTATCCCCATATTATTATATTAATATAGTAATATGTTTTGAGACGAAAAAACACCCATAAGCTAGGGTTTGATTTTATAAACCATTTTTAATGTTTCATCACATTTAAATAATATATTTATAATATTTATAAACCCATGACTCCAAATAAAATAATAATATATGCATATTATTTTCACCATGTAATAGTTACTGTGTCATGCTTCAAACTTATAAATAATATAATTATTTATATTATTATCCACGTTTATATTCTGGAATAAAAATAATATATTTATTATTTTTGTCACATAATTGATTATCATATAAATTCTACAATTTTAAAAATAATATAATAATTTATATTATTTTCCTAGACCATTATTTAATGGCGAAAACACACGAATATATTTATTAAATATTATTATTCGTAATTATAAATATTTGACACGAAACGCATTTATCTTAATTAGTATATTAAGAAAATCCTTATTCTCGTGGACAAGTTCGTCTACTCATTGATCCCAAATAAGTTTTAGGACGCTCAAATCTTCCGTGTCGTCGTCACAAAAATCTCATTGTCAGAGTTGATAGACCTGGCAGGAGGCATGTAAAGACAAACAGTCAGCTTTGGTTGCGGGTGCTTTAGAAGACATGAACATAGGCTAGCTACCTATAAAGACACATATTGAATTTACATAATCTTGTAAACGCTTTATTACAATATTGAAACCTGTGAACTCACCAACCTAGTGTTGACACGTTTTCTTACATGTTTTCTCAGGACGTTAAGCAGGTGCACGCTAGGGCATGCATGGTGTCTAATTGATATATCCAACATTTGTCAAACTACTGGACATTTACTATGTTTCCGTTATTACTAGACTTGGGCGCGTTGTTTTTCGCATTTACTTTCTTGTTTTAACGCTTCTGTATTAACTAATGACTGAGATACTGGTTTTGTCACACACCAAACGATAAAACTCCATTAGTGGAATTTGGGGGTGTGACAGATTGGTATCAGAGACATTGGTTATAGAGAACTAGGACTGCATACTAGACTATAACCTCACATATTAGTTACACGACATAGACATTTAAGTTTGGAACTTATATCTTACGTTACAGGCTATGTCTTCACCACCTACATCACCCATTGCTCAGGAGAACGATGTTCTTATCTTGTCTTCACCGGAGCCCAAGAGGCGTCGAATCGGTCCTGTTGATGACTCTACCGAGTATGGTTTACTCATTCATGTGTGGACGGGAGGTAACCTGCATGGATGGGATTGGTACCCATGGATGATCCGGAGTTGGATCAAGCGGGAAGAGGTCCCATTACCATATTTTGGAGCTACATCTTCTATAGCACTGACCTTACCAGTCCTGCCATGACCATGGAGCAGGCTTTTGCCGCTTTTGTGGCTACCATGGATCGGGAGATCCACAACATGAGAGAGGCTTCTGGAGAAATCACAGGCATTCTAGAGTGCGAAAAACAGGCACGTGAGACAAGGGAGGAGGTTGAGCATCTGAATGCGGAGTTGGCTGTAACAGACCAGCTCCACAACACATTAGTGGATAGAGTCCACCATTTACAAGCAATATTGGACGCATCAGAGGCTACTAATGAAGCAGTCATAGCCAGGATTGTGCACTTAGAGGCACAACTTGAGGTTGTCCTTTGGGCAGGAGATGCACCGGATTCCGAGTCCGAGGAGGAGGGACCAGCTGATGAGGAGGGACCTGCTGAGGAGGAGGATGCTCAATCGGTTATTTCCTCAGTGGGCAGTGACATTTGATGTCTTACCTCACCATATCCTTTCTTATCTTATCTTATCTTATCTTATTTTTATGTATTTCCTTTTGTTTCAAAAACCTAGATGGGTAAGGTTGTTCCCATTCAATAAAGATCTTAAGAATTTAATGTTTTGAGTTATTTATTTTGTAGCCGTTACAAATTACTTAATCACGAAATAATAGATGTTGTGGTTTAGTTTTCATTATTTTACTTGTACATATATGATGTTGAAATGCGATATATTTCTCATTATTTGTATTTGTGAATGTGAACAAGCATGTCTGGACGTGGATGCGGAGGTCGTAATGGTGGTCGTGGTACCATCAATATGACAGCAGCAGAGCTAGCGACACTTATCAATGATAATGTGGCTGAAGCTTTCGCAGCATAGAATGTTACAGGTAAATTCGATATCCATTGACTTTAACAAGTCAATTCATCCCTCAAAGCATCTTTCCTAAACCTTATAACCTCAATGGTGTATTGTATTTCTAATCTAGTTAACAAAATAACCAACCGAACTGCACCTTTAAGACCTTCATGGATTGTAAGCCCCACACTTTTAGTGGAGCTGAAGGAGCCATCCGTCTACTCCGATGGTTCGAGAAGGTTGAATCAGTGTTTGCCATGTGCAACTGTCCACAAGCAAACCAAGTCAAGTTTGCACCTGCTCTCACTTGGTGGAATTCCCAAGTCCAGATGCTGGGTCTGGATATGGCTAACGCTCTACCATGGGAGGAATTCAAAACCACAATGAGGGAGGAGTACTTCCCTTGTAATGAGGTTCAGAAACTGGAGGGAGAATTCTAGAATCTAAAGATGGAAGGTTTCGAGTTTAAACTATACATTACCTGCTCTCATGATCTTGTTGTTATGTGTCCCCACATGGTGACCCCTATCTACAAAAGGATTGAAATGCATATCAATGGTCTGGTGCCCCAGATCGAAAGTATGGTCACCTCTTCAAATTCTACCACTATACAACAAACCATCAAGCTTGCTCACAAACTGACCGATCAAGCGGTGACTCAGGGAACTTTACCTTCCAGAGCCTCATCTTCCAAAGCCACCGACAACAACAAGCACAAGTTTGACAACAACTCCCACACTAAGGGATTCCAGTTGTAACATTTCTGATTTTCATCATGTAATCGTTTGATTTCAATAAAAAACACATTTCAGTTTCGATCCGTGTACAAACAAACTACGATGCAGTTACATATACAAACTATTCTATTACAATGACAAATTAAACAAAAACAACATTATCTCACAAGCCCCGAGGACCAAAACTGACAAAACTCAAAAACTACAAAACTAGGAAAGCACGGTCGCGCCTAGGACTAGGCACGGTCGCGCCTGAAGTCAAAGCACGGTCGTGCCTAATACAGGCACGGTCGCGCTGCTGAAACCACGTGACTCCGCAGAGTCAGTCAGTGGTCCATACTCGTTGAATCAAATCGCATTAAGGCCGGATTTCACGCGTCAGACTATACTCGTCTGAATTCAACCTGCTACACGCATCAATTACACTCCAATTTACAGAATTGTTTAATCCCATACTCCCCACAATCATGACTCGCAAATTCGTCGATATAGAGCCAGTTGCACGCTTCCTACACCCACATCTACCCTCACTCAGTCTCTCAGAACTCTCACTCGACACTCATACAACTTCTGGAGCCCGATCGATCGCCAAGACGCCCGAAAACGCGACCCGTAGCCGACCGCATTCAATTGCCCAATAATCTCAAGTAAGTAATACACCAATAGCTTCGTATCATCCTCTACTACGAAAGCCCTATGCCAATTCGTAGTAGAAATACTCAAGTCTGTCCAATTTCTGAACGAAAAGCCGAAACTAAACTTTTAGTCGAACTACCTTTTAAACACGAAATAAATCCAATTAAAACTCATAGATAGCTTCGAAATCATCCACTAAGTGAAAGCCCTAAGAATACAGAAACATTTAATATAAGAATCGACGGATTTGGGTCTGGAAAAGACCCGACACGGTCGCGCTCAACCCCGAGCGCGGTCGTGCCTGACCAAGCACAATCGTGCCCCAGGTGTGGCCCGGTCGTGCTTACCGAGCAAACAGGTCTTGATCAAAAACAAACACTAGACGCGGTCGTGCCAGATACGAGCACGGTCGTGCTCTATGTCCAGAACCTATGAAGTACCCTCTGACTCGACCACGGGCGCGTTTCAGACCACCACGGTCACGCTCGGCAACGAGCGCGGTCGTGTCCTACTTGAGCACGGTCGTGCTCCTTGACCAGAATCAATTATTTTTCTGTTTTAAAAGTCTATTTAACATATTTAGCTAAAAATTTCAAAATGTAATTATAAAAATTATTTTAAAAAAATCCCAAGACCCGGGAATCATTTATAAACCAAATCCTTGATTTAGGAATTTAAAACGATTAATTCCCGATAGTTCAAAACCGATGAAGTCGTGAGTTTATATAATCATTCTTATAAAACTATTTATACAAATATATATTTTGACTTAAACAAATGTTATTTATTTAAATTTATATTTAAATAAATATAAATATATATCAGTTATTTAAATTTACATTTTAAAGAATATATATATCACTACTATTTAAAATGTACTAAATAGATAAATAAAGTTATTTATTTATTTATTTCAAACAAACCCTAAACGTACAAATCCATCTTTCGACATAAAAATAACACAAACAATGACACGCGTTATACATTTATCCATTAGGTCAAACGTAGCGACCTACAACACGCTTGGTATTTTTGTTGATCTGTGCAAACTACACTACCCAACACAAGTGAGTTACATAGCCCCTCTTTTACTCTATTTACAAACTTTTGGGGTGGAACATGCGTTCTATTTACTATGTTTACAAACTACACAATATACAATTCCACCCTACAATCATGTGTTACAATTTTGAGCTTTGTGCTTGAGTACTAGGTGTGTAGACCAACACGCAGTTTGCTATTCACGTGCAATCATTAACTATTTTATAGCCTACAGTAAACAGTGATAGATCTATTGAGTCTGACAAACCCACCCAGGTAGGGTGACTGTTACTGCCAACACGCGTTTGTTTTGCATGCTAGTTACAAAGGTTTGATTGTACTACCAGGTCACACGATGGCATCTCTCCATAAATGCCTTAATTGCCATGTTTGTATGAATTGTATGCACACGACACTATATTCTATTACATGACACGAAAACCTATGTATTCTCACCAACTTTTTAGTTGACTTTGTTTTTAACCATGTTTCAGGTGACAATGTTTGAAGTATTACAAGCTGCTACATATAGGATTTGGACCTAGCAATTAATCTAAACTATTTATATTTTGTAATCGCTACATTTGGTTCTTGTATGGTATGAACTTGCTACGTGTAATGAAAATGAATGTTTAAATTATTCAAACTTTAGCAACCATGAGCTATGAACAGTCTGCACAGCTTCACGCCCCGACGTTTTCCGCCGTCGGTTGGGGTGTGACAGATTGGTATCAGAGCCTTGGTTATAGGGAATTAGGTTATTAGACACCATTGACCTAGACTATAACTTTAGGACACCCAACAATGCCATGTTACATGTTTTATGTGATACGTGCTAATTGCTATATGTCACATACATGACTTAATAAGCATGTGTAAATAATAAATTAAATAAATCGTATCCATACCCGTATCCTAAGCCGCATATCCTCCTTAACTGCTTCTATGTCATCATCGCCATAACTTGTGGAAAAACTCATACTCGTAGACATTAGTCTATCAAAAATATTTTTATATACCCGTTAAGGTTTTAGACTCTGTTAATTATTAAAGGACATGTGCAATCTGGAAGGGTGACACCTGTATTCTGGGTTTTCTGTCTAGGAAAGCATTTCATATAAATCCCAATCAACCGAGGGATCCGTATGCTTTCCTGGGAATTCCCGGGATGAGTGTTTACCTATAGGCTAAAGCACGTCTCCTTGAAAATTATATAAGTCTAATTAACCTTAATATGTCATTGTGTTCAAGTAGAAATGTGATTACTTGAAAACAATCCAAACCATGAAATAAATGTGTTATTTTTCCTCCTATCCTAAATTTCAACGGATTTTTATAAATTCTCACAACACTTTTGTATCATTCTCTTTTATAGAATGCCTCCTCGTCGTAACATCAACCGCAACAACACCGACAACGCCAACAATAGCACCAACACCAATACCGGCAATGCCAACAACAACAATAATAATACCGACCTTGCTGCTCTCCTCACTCAGCTAGTAACTCAACTAACTCAAGCCAATAACAACAACAATGGGAACGCCAGTGGTAGTGCTAATACTGGTGGTGGCGGTGGTGCCAACCCGCCACTATGTACCTTCAAGCATTTCAACTCTTGCAATCCCCTGAAATTTTATGGTACCGAAGGAGCCACGGGTCTCCTTCAATGGTTCGAAAATATTGAGGGCACCTTCCTCAATAGTGACTGTCCGGACAATCTGCGTGTTCACCATGCCACTAGTGTCTTTCAAAAACGGGCACTAACCTGGTGGAATGGGGAAAAGAGAACAAGGGGAGTAGAAGTAGCAATGGCTCTGCCATGGGATGAGCTGAAAAGGATCATGACCGAGGAATTCTGTCCTCGAAATGAGATGAAGAAACTGGAAGCAGAATTTTGGGATCTTACCCAAGATAGCGGTGAAAGCTTGGCGTACACCAACCATTTTCACGAACTGAGCATGCTGGTACCTCACATGGTTACACCTTTGTCTAGGTGTATTGAAAAATATATCGGTGGCCTACCGAGACAAATCCAGGACACTATTCTGGGAAGAAATCCTGCAAACCTAGAAGATGCTATTCGTCTAGCTGCCACACTGACCGATAATCACGTTAAAGCAGGTACTCTTACCAGAAAGGGGGCCAAGAAAGTTTCTGACACCACAACACCTCCTGCTCATGTCAAGGAGGTCAAAGCCGAACCGAACCACAACACGAGGAAGAGGAAAGCTAAGAACTATGTTGTGATCACTCCGGCTGCCCCAATTAATCAAGTTGCACCCTTGGCTCAAAATCCAGCCAAGAAAGCTTATGGAGGTACCTACCCACTTTGCAACAACTGCAACTATCATCACCCACAAACTGTCCCATGTCGCATTTGCAATCATTGTGGGAAACTTGGCCATACGGCCAATATCTGCCGACAAAAGGCACTTACTACTCAAGCCAACCCGGTTAATCAACCCGGAGCTAATCAAGTGGTTCCGATCAACGCAAATGGACGGGCTTGCTTTGAATGTGGCAACCCGAACCACTTCCGGAACCAATGTCCAAAACTCGTGAACAATAATCAGGGCGGAGCTCGTGGGCGTGCTTTCAACATCAACGCCAATGAAGCTCAAGCCAACGATCATGTGGTCAACGGTACGTTTCTTGTAAATAAACAATTTGCATCTATACTATTTGATACCGGAGCCGATAAGAGTTTTGTGTCACTTAACTTTGAACCTTTACTTGCAAAAACACGATCCAAACTCGAGAAAACCTTCACCGTTGAAGTAGCGGATGGAAACTCCATCACTATTGACTCCATCATTCATGACTGCTCACTAGAACTCAATGGTCACACGTTTCCAGTCAACCTTATACCAATGCCATTGGGAAGCTTTGACGTCATCATCGGCATGGATTGGTTATCTAAAAACCATGCCGAGGTCATGTGCTTTGAAAAGTACATCCGAGTACCTCTTCCACCGGGAGTCATATTGAAAGTCTTTGGCGAGAAACCTTGCAAAGGACTCAAACTAATGTCATGCATAACTGCCCAGAAATACATTCGAAAGAAGTGCATGGTTTTCCTAGCTCATGTGATTCAAAAAGAAGACAAGGAGAGAAGAATAGAAGATATTCCCATCATTCGGGAGTTTCCCGAAGTATTTCCCGATGACTTACCCGGTCTTCCACCTATTCGGGAAGTAAAGTTTCAAATCGATCTTATACCCGGAGCAAACCCTGTGGCTAAAGCTCCATACCGGCTTGCACCTTCCGAATTGCAAGAACTTGCAAGTCAACTTCAAGAACTCGCTAACAAAGGTTTCATACGGCCAAGTCATTCACCGTGGGGTGCACCAGTCTTGTTTGTTAAAAAGAAGGATGGTTCATTCCGCATGTGTATTGACTATCGAGAGCTCAACAAGCTTACAATCAAAAACCGCTATCCGTTACCTAGGATTGACGACCTCTTCGATCAACTCCAAGGTTCTACTTGTTTCTCGAAGATTGATCTTCGATCTGGTTATCACCAACTGCGTGTCCAAGAAGAAGATATTCCAAAGACCGCCTTCCGAACAAGATATGGTCATTACGAATTCACGGTTATGCCTTTTGGGTTGACCAATGCACCTGCTGTCTTTATGGATCTCATGAACCGCATGTGCAAACCATACCTTGACAAATTCGTGATCGTTTTCATCGATGACATCTTGATCTATTCCAAGACTAAGGAAGAACATGAACAGCACCTTAGACTGATTTTGGATCTCCTGAGAACCGAACAATTATACGCCAAGTTCTCCAAATGTGAATTTTGGCTAAAGGAGGTTCAATTTTTGGGTCATGTTGTCAATAAAAAGGGAATACATGTCGACCCTGCCAAGATCGAAGCTGTCAAGAATTGGAGTGCTCCTCAAACCCCTACCGAGGTTCGTTCGTTCCTTGGTTTAGCGGGTTATTACCGAAGATTCATTTCCAATTTCTCCAAGATTGCTGTTCCCCTCACCGCCTTGACGCATAAAGGTAAACCTTATGAATGGGGGCCGAAACAAGAAGAAGCCTTCCAAACTCTTAAACAGAAGTTATGTGATGCTCCTATTCTGACTCTTCCCGAAGGAAACGATGACCTAGTCGTCTACTGTGATGCCTCTAACCTAGGCCTTGGTTGTGTTCTCATGCAACGAGGCAAGTTAATCGCTTATGCATCGAGACAACTCAAGATCCATGAAAAGAACTATACGACGCACGATCTGGAGCTAGGTGCAGTCATATTTGCCTTGAAGATTTGGAGACATTATCTATATGGCATGAAATGTGTGGTATTTACCGACCACAAAAGCCTCCAACACATCTTCAATCAAAAAGAACTCAACATGAGGCAACGACATTGGGTTGAACTACTCAACGACTACGATTGCGAGATTCGTTATCATCCCGGCAAGGCTAATGTTGTAGCCGATGCGCTGAGCCGTAAAGAACGCGTCATGCTCCAAAGTGTCAGGATTCATTCCGACATTCAAACCCGTATTTTAGCAGCTCAACACGTCTCGATTACCGAGGGCAATATGTATGAGGAAATGTCGTGCGGTGCTGAATCCCAACTAGAAACTAAAAACAATGGCTTGCTTTATTTCTTGGATCGTATTTGGGTTCCAACACATCTTCAATCAAAAAGAACTCAACATGAGGCAACGACATTGGGTTGAACTACTCAACGACTACGATTGCGAGATTCGTTATCATCCCGGCAAGGCTAATGTTGTAGCCGATGCGCTGAGCCGTAAAGAACGCGTCATGCTCCAAAGTGTCAGGATTCATTCCGACATTCAAACCCGTATTTTAGCAGCTCAACACGTCTCGATTACCGAGGGCAATATGTATGAGGAAATGTCGTGCGGTGCTGAATCCCAACTAGAAACTAAAAACAATGGCTTGCTTTATTTCTTGGATCGTATTTGGGTTCCCAATCGCAATGATCTCCGGGAGTTCCTCATGACTGAAGCACACAAGTCTCGGTATTCTATTCATCCCGGTGCGGATAAAATGTATCACAATCTTCGACCACAATATTGGTGGCCTGGTATGAAGAAAGACATTGCACTCTATGTTGCAAAATGTCTAACCTGCTCTAAAGTCAAGGCCGAACATCAACGTCCTTTCGGTTTACTTGAACAACCGGAAATCCCCGTATGGAAATGGGAAAATCTAGCCATGGACTTCATTACTAAACTCCCCCGTACTTCGAACGGCTATGATAGCATTTGGGTAATCATTGACCGTCTCACAAAGTCCGCACACTTCCTGCCCATCCGTGAAGACTATCGGGTTGAGAAATTGGCCCGAATCTATATTGACGAAATTATGAGTCGACACGGTATACCTTTGAACATAATCTCCGACAGAGATGCTCGTTTCACTTCCAGATTTTGGCAATCTCTGCAAAAGGCACTTGGCACACGATTGGATTTAAGCACAGCCTACCATCCCCAAACTGATGGCCAGACTGAACGAACAATCCAAACGCTCGAAGACATGCTGAGAGCCTGTGTCATAGACTTTGGTGGCAATTGGGATTCACACTTGACACTTATTGAATTCTCCTACAATAACAGCTACCACACCAGCATCAACATGGCTCCATTCGAAGCTCTTTATGGTCGCAAATGCCGTTCTCCTATCTGTTGGAATGAGATTGGTGAAGCACAAATCACCGGTCCCGAGTTAATTCAGGAAACATCCGACAAAATTCTTCAAATCCGTGACAACATCCGAGTAGCGAGAAGTCGACAAAAGAGCTATGCCGACAAGCGACGAAAACCCTTGGAATTCCAAGTGGGTGACCTTGTGCTTCTCAAAGTATCCCCTTGGAAGGGTGTGATCCGCTTTGGAAAGAAAGGCAAGCTAGCACCTCGTTACGTAGGCCCGTTCAAGATCCTTGAAAGAATCGGGAAAGTGGCTTACAAACTTGAGCTACCTCCAGCACTCAACAATGTTCATCCAACCTTCCACGTGTCCAACCTGAAGAAATGTCTTGCTGATGAGAACCTCCACATACCTCTTGACGACGTGCGCATTGATGAAACGATGCACTTTGTCGAGAAACCAGTGGAAATCATGGATCGTGAAATCAAGCAACTCAAGCGCAGCCGCATCCCTATAGTCAAAGTCCGTTGGGATTCAAAACGTGGTCCTGAGTTTACTTGGGAACGTGAAGACCAGATGAAACTCAAGTATCCTCACCTATTCACCAATTCTGCAACCTCAACTAGTTGAATTTCGGGACGAAATCCCCTCAACAAGGGGAGACTGTAACATTTCTGATTTTCATCATGTAATCGTTTGATTTCAATAAACAAACACATTTCAGTTTCGATCCGTGTACAAACAAACTACGATGCAGTTACATATACAAACTATTCTATTACAATGACAAATTAAACAAAAACAACATTATCTCACAAGCCCCGAGGACCAAAACTGACAAAACTCAAAAACTACAAAACTAGGAAAGCACGGTCGCGCCTAGGACTAGGCACGGTCGCGCCTGAAGTCAAAGCACGGTCGTGCCTAATACAGGCACGGTCACGCTGCTGAAACCACGTGACTCCGCAGAGTCAGTCAGTGGTCCATACTCGTTGAATCAAATCGCATTAAGGCCGGATTTCACGCGTCAGACCATACTCGTCTGAATTCAACCTGCTACACGCATCAATTACACTCCAATTTACAGAATTGTTTAATCCCATACTCCCCACAATCATGACTCGCAAATTCGTCGATATAGAGCCAGTTGCACGCTTCCTACACCCACATCTACCCTCACTCAGTCTCTCAGAACTCTCACTCGACACTCATACAACTTCTGGAGCCCAATCGATCGCCAAGACGCCCGAAAACGCGACCCATAGCCGACCGCATTCAATTGCCCAATAATCTCAAGTAAGTAATACACCAATAGCTTCATATCATCCTCTACTACGAAAGCCCTATGCCAATTCGTAGTAGAAACACTCAAGTCTGTCCAATTTCTGAACGAAAAGCCGAAACTAAACTTTTAGTCGAACTACCTTTTAAACACGAAATAAATCCAATTAAAACTCATAGATAGCTTCGAAATCATCCACTAAGTGAAAGCCCTAAGAATACAGAAACATTTAATATAAGAATCGACGGATTTGGGTCTGGAAAAGACCCGACACGGTCGCGCTCAACCCCGAGCGCGGTCGTGCCTGACCAAGCACAATCGTGCCCCAGGTGTGGCCCGGTCGTGCTTACCGAGCAAACAGGTCTTGATCAAAAACAAACACTAGACGCGGTCGTGCCAGATACGAGCACGGTCGTGCTCTATGTCCAGAACCTATGAAGTACCCTCTGACTCGACCACGGGCGCGTTTCAGACCACCACGGTCACGCCCGGCAACGAGCGCGGTCGTGTCCTACTTGAGCACGGTCGTGCTCCTTGACCAGAATCAATTATTTTTCTGTTTTAAAAGTCTATTTAACATATTTAGCTAAAAATTTCAAAATGTAATTATAAAAATTATTTTAAAAAAATCCCAAGACCCGGGAATCATTTATAAACCAAATCCTTGATTTAGGAATTTAAAACGATTAATTCCCGATAGTTCAAAACCGATGAAGTCGTGAGTTTATATAATCATTCTTATAAAACTATTTATACAAATATATATTTTGACTTAAACAAATGTTATTTATTTAAATTTATATTTAAATAAATATAAATATATATCAGTTATTTAAATTTACATTTTAAAGAATATATATATCACTACTATTTAAAATGTACTAAATAGATAAATAAAGTTATTTATTTATTTATTTCAAACAAACCCTAAACGTACAAATCCATCTTTCGACATAAAAATAACACAAACAATGACACGCGTTATACATTTATCCATTAGGTCAAACGTAGCGACCTACAACACGCTTGGTATTTTTGTTGATCTGTGCAAACTACACTACCCAACACAAGTGAGTTACATAGCCCCTCTTTTACTCTATTTACAAACTTTTGGGGTGGAACATGCGTTCTATTTACTATGTTTACAAACTACACAATATACAATTCCACCCTACAATCATGTGTTACAATTTTGAGCTTTGTGCTTGAGTACTAGGTGTGTAGACCAACACGCAGTTTGCTATTCACGTGCAATCATTAACTATTTTATAGCCTACAGTAAACAGTGATAGATCTATTGAGTCTGACAAACCCACCCAGGTAGGGTGACTGTTACTGCCAACACGCGTTTGTTTTGCATGCTAGTTACAAAGGTTTGATTGTACTACCAGGTCACACGATGGCATCTCTCCATAAATGCCTTAATTGCCATGTTTGTATGAATTGTATGCACACGACACTATATTCTATTACATGACACGAAAACCTATGTATTCTCACCAACTTTTTAGTTGACTTTGTTTTTAACCATGTTTCAGGTGACAATGTTTGAAGTATTACAAGCTGCTACATATAGGATTTGGACCTAGCAATTAATCTAAACTATTTATATTTTGTAATCGCTACATTTGGTTCTTGTATGGTATGAACTTGCTACGTGTAATGAAAATGAATGTTTAAATTATTCAAACTTTAGCAACCATGAGCTATGAACAGTCTGCACAGCTTCACGCCCCGACGTTTTCCGCCGTCGGTTGGGGTGTGACACCAGTCTATCCAACCCCATCAACAACAGCGTAGGTTTGAGCCTACCAAGACTTTCAACCACTCGACCTCTTCAGGTCAAAACCAGGGGGTTATACGGGGAGATACCCAAAGTGCAACAAGTGTAATTTTCACCATCTCGGTGGTTGTGAGAGAAATAGTTGCCAGCGGTGTGACAAGATGGGCCATGCTACCATGGACTGTACAGGTGAACTACAAGCCAAACAACCTTTCCAGCAACTAGGATCTACAAAAGGTTGTTTTGAGTGTGGTAAGGAAGGACACTTTCGGAAGGATTGTCCTCAACTGAAGAAAGGGGGTAATGGTAACAATAACCACAACCAAGGTAACAACAACGGTAACAATAATGGCAACAATGGCGGAAACGGTGCAAAGGGATGAGCCTTCTTGCTTGGATCCGGAGAAGCCATATACGATCACAATGTGGTTACCGGTAAGTTCCTTCTAAACAACTATTTTGCTTCTGTCGTTTTTGACACTGGTGCTGATAGAAGTTTTAAATCTAAGAAACTTAGTGAATTGATAAAAGAAACTCCAACCCTACTAGAAGCTAAGTACATCATAGAAATAGCTAATGGACAGATAATTGAAGCAACCCACATTCTTAAGGGTTGTGAGCTTGAATTGGCTGGTCATAAACTTTATATTGACCTTATGTCGGTCACACTCGGTAGTTTTGACATAATTGTCAGTATGGATTGGTGTAACATCTCTGATTTTTTTTCATGTATTTGTTTGGTGCAATAAACAACAATTCAATTATAATACAAATCTTGATGCAAACACTTCACCCTAAGATTTCATTTGATACATTTTCTAGGATTACATGTATATATTTCAATCCATACTAATACTAATTCAAAGAAATCAAAAACTTTCCAAGTTGATCCCATATTACATATGCCATACAAGAATGAGTATTGAAGCTTATAGTTTCTTCATATATGTAACTATATATATATATATATAAAATTATTTTTATATATAAGCAAATTGGTCTTGAACCTCCTCCCCAAAGTCCTCGAACCCTAAACATGAACCCCCACCCTTGCAATTGAACCTTTGGACCATATGAACCAATTTTGACCTCCATTCGTCAACTTTGACTCTCAAAGTCAAACAGGCCCAAAACTAGGAAATCCAACTTACGAATCGATTAAGGCCTATTAATTCGGTCTTTCCCTACACACACAAGTGATAATCGAGCTATTCTTGATCCATATAATAGCCCAATTCGGTCTTTTACGTGGATGAATTTGAAGTTTGAATAGTTTGACTCCTAGAGTCAAACCGCTTTCAAATCCGTTCCAAATCGTGAAATTAAATACAATCTCACCCAAACCTCAATTGAGTCTCATTCCGTTTCTGTTTGTCGATTAAACACCAAGAACTTCGCCACTGAACATCTAGTCGCCAGCCTCTGTTACGCAACCATTCCAGATACCATTTACATCATTCGTTTCGTTTTACCCACTAATCGAAAGCCCCTTATGAATTTACTAAAACAAGATCCTAATCAGGTTCAATTTCTGGTAAATCCTTGAACCTGTTCTTACGAAATTAAAAGGAAATTTTGGTTCATTTTGGTCAATGCATTTAAACATTAAGTTTCATAATCATACCAGCGACCCACTCCCAGACCAACCGGTTAAGACGGAAGGGTTATAGGGGAGTGGTGTGGGTTCGAAACCCACATACCAGCGAGTTTTTTTGCGTGCCTCAAAGGCAGACCCGCCCCTTGTCCTGAATTGGTTATATACTAATCAAACCGGTTCCATAACACGGGTTAGTCCCCTGGTCAGTGGTAGCTCCCATGCACAACTCAGAACCCACCCGAATGGTGTTCTTTTTATTTTTAAAAAACCATTTTTAATAGTAATTAAATTCTATAAAAATTGTTTTATAAATCTAACATTTTCTAGAACCGATTTTTATAAAAAATACGGTGTTTAAACCCAAAACATTCATTTTTACAACTTAATTGTTTAAAACCTCATTTTAAATTATTTAAAGATATATTTCTAAATAATTAAATAGAGTAATTAATTACCTAATTTATAAAACGTATTGAAAAGATATAATAATATATTTTTATAAATCATTTGCTTTTCTTACATATATATATCCATAACTACATTTTTTTTTATCATATTACCTTCACAATAAGTAAATAAAATTTACTACATTATACACTTAGAATTTTCTTTAATCCATATTGGTAAGTTTTTGACACTTTGTCATAAATAAATAAATGGATGGAATTAATTGATATGTTATATAAAAATTATATTACTTTTAGCAATAATTATTATTTTAATTAAATAAATAAAAAAAGGTTTTATTTATTTAAAACCCTAAAGACACATAATATTTTCATATAACATTTTGAACTTCCAAAGTTTACACCAAACTTTCGATAACTTATTCTTTCACATAAAATAACACAAACTTTATATAAGTTCTCACATAAAAAGACCCGATGAACATTAGACCTATCCTTACACTTTGTACACATTATTAATTTAAGATCATGCTTTTCACAGTAGGTTAACTTGTGATTTGGTAATCACATGTGCTTCATACTTGCTCGTGTTATCTACACAAGATATATGCAAGCGAGTTTTACATAACCCCTTTTTCATTTCGCACTTTTGGGGTGAAACATGATTTACTCTTTGAAACTTTTTGCATATACTGAAATACAATTCAATAATATGATATTATGTGTTATGTGCTTTATGCTTGAATGCTATGAGTTAACACTACATATATATGACATTAGTACATTCATTAACTCAATACAAGCCAACGGTTAACATTGATAGAACTATTATGTCTGACAAACCCACCCGGGTAGGGTGTTTGTTACCGACTTTACATTAGGGTAACCTGCGTGTTAAGCCTCAGTCACAAGGTTTGATTGTACACACTTAGTTTAACTATAGATTCTCCATAATACCTTATACACTTGTATCGTATGAGTTGTATAAAACATTTTAAACTTGTTTGTGTGTCAAAACCTATGTATACTCACCAACTTTTTAGTTGACCTTGTTTCATCATGTTTCAGGTACTAATGCTTGAGAATAAGTTCAAGTTGTTTCACTTAAGATTGAGGACCTAGAATCTAAATTTAAAGATACTATATATGTATTTCTCCATTTTTTGTATTGTTAGATTGATGTTTATCTATAAAATGAATTTGGTTGTTTAAATATTTCAACTTTAGTAAACCTTGAGCTTTTTAACAGTCTACATGTCCCGCCCTGACGTATTTCGCCGTCGGTTGGGGTGTGACAGATTGGTATCAGAGCCTTGGTTATAGGGAATTAGGTTATTAGACACTTTTAACCTAGACTGTAACCTTAGGATACCCATTTATGCCATGCTATATGATTCTATGATATGTTACATGCTATGTGCTACATTTTAATATATTATGTGTTAAATTATTTAATGACTTATTAGGTTCTGTATAAATAATAAGTTAAGAACAATAATACCTATACCCTTACCCTAAACCTCCATCCTTCCTCCATGTCATCATCATCATCATAGCATATGGAACGTCATATTCATATGCATAAGTCGATTAAATTTCTTTTTACACCTCGTTAGGGTTTTAAACTTTGTTAACTAGTAGAGGACACGTGCAATCTTGAAGGGTGACACATGTATCCTGGGTTTTCTGTCTAGGAAAGCATTTCATATAAATCTCAATCAACCGAGGGATCCGTATGCTTTCTTGGGAATTCCCGGGATGAGTGTTTACTTATAGGCTAAAGCATGTCTCCTTGAAAGTTATATGAGTTTAATTAACCTTAATGTGTCATAGTATTCAAGTGATTATGTCACTATTTGAGTACAATCCAAACTATGATTAATTACTTTATTATCTTATCCTCTTTAAATTCAATCAACTCTCATAAATTCTTACACCTCTCACTGTTTTGTTTAAATCTATAGCATGCCTCCCCATCGTTCCAACAAGACCAACAATGACCTTGCTGCTCTTCTCACTCAACTTGTGAACCAACTCACCCAGGCTAATGGGGGCTTTAGTGGTAGTGCTAACGGTGGTGGTGGTGCCAACCCACCCCCATGTACTTTCAAGCACTTTAACTCCTGCAACCCTACTAAGTTTTATGGCACTGAAGGAGCCACGGGTCTTTTGCAATGGTTCGAGAGCATTGAAAGCACCTTTCTCAACAGCGATTGTCCCGACAACCTCCGGGTTCGCTATGCCACCAGCGTCTTCCAAAAACGGGCGCTCACTTGGTGGAATGGTGAAAAGAGGAATAGGGGTATAGATGTGGCAATGGTCTTGCCATGGGATGAGGTAAAACGGCTGATGACCGAGGAGTTCCGTCCTCGTAATGAAATGAAGAAGTTAGAGGCCGAATTTTGGAATCTTGCCCAAAATAGTGGTGAAAGTTTAGCCTACACCACTCGTTTCCATGACCTAAGTCTTCTAGTACCTCATATGGTCACACCTTTGGCTCGGGGTATTGAAAAATACATCGGTGGTCTGCCGATGAAGATTCAAGACACTGTTTTAGGGAGAAACCCAGCTACCCTTGAAGATGTCATCCGCCTATCTGCCACATTAACCGATAACCATGTAAATGCGGGTACGTTAACAAGGAAGGGTGCCAAGAAAGTCCAAGACACGGCAACACCTTCTGAGTCCTTCAAAGGGATTAAACCCGAACCTTTCTCCAATAACAAGAAACGAAAGGCTAGAATTTGCTGTTGTCACCCCAGCTGCCAGAGTCAATCAGGTTGCTCCTATGACTCAGAATTCAGTCAAGAAGCATTATGTGGGCAGCAGCCCTTTGTGCAACACGTGCAATTACCATCACTTCCCAAACCTACCATGTCGGATATGTGCCAGCTGTGGAAGATATGGGCATTTAGCCAACACCTGTAGAGTCAAACCACCTGGCAATACAGCCAACCAGGGAAACAAAGGGGTTCTAACTATCACTAATGGGAATGCTTACTTTGAATGTGGTAACCCAAACCACTTCCGAAACCGATGCCCAAAACTTACCAACCCTAATCAAGGTGGAGCTAGAGGGCGTGCTTTCAACATAAATGCTAATGAAGCCCAGACCAGCAATGATGTGGTCAACGGTACGTTCCTTGTTAATAACCAATATGCTTCCATACTATTTGATACCGGCGCCGATAAGAGTTTTGTTTCATTTGATTTTGAACCTTTACTTGCAAAAACACGAACTAAGTTAGAGAGAATATTTATCGTTGAAGTAGCGGATGGAAACCCCATCATCATTGACTTCGTTATCCGTGATTGTTTCATCGAACTTAATGAACATTCTTTTACCGTCAACCTCATACCTATGCAATTGGGAAGCTTTGACATCATCATAGGCATGGATTGGCTATCTAGTCATCATGTCGAGGTCGTTTGTTTAGAGAAGTGCATCCGAATTCCTCTCCCCTCGGGTGATACATTAAAAGTCTTTGGTGAGAAACCATGTAGTGGGCTTAAGCTCATGTCATGCACTAAGGCCCAAAAGTACTTACGGAAGAAGTATTTGGCCTTTTTAGCCCATGTCGTTCAAAATAAGAACAAAGAGAAGAGTATTCAAGACATCCCCATCATTCGTGACTTTCCCGAAGTATTTCCTGAAGATCTATCCGGTCTTCAACCCGTTAATCAAGTAGAGTTTCGTATCGATCTTGTACCCGGAGCTAATCCTGTGGCTAAAGCTCCATACCGTCTAGCACCTTGTGAAATGCAAGAACTCGCAAGTCAGCTTCAAGAACTTTCCGATAAAGGTTTCATTCGTCCCAGTCATTCACCATGGGGTACACCCGTCCTATTCGTGAAGAAGAAAGATGACTCATTCCGGATGTGTATTGACTACTGTGAACTCAACAAGCTTACCATCAAGAACCGTTATCCTTTGCCTAGGATTGATGATCTCTTTGATCAACTCCAAGGTTCCATCTACTTCTCGAAGATTGATCTTCGATCCGAATATCACCAACTTCGTGTGCAAGAGGAGGATATTCCAAAGACTACCTTTCGTACAAGATACGGTCACTACGAATTTATGGTTATGCCTTTTAGGCTAACCAATGCACCTGCGGTTTTCATGGATCTCATGAATCGCGTATGCAAACCATACCTAGATAAATTTGTGATCGTTTTCATTGACGACATCTTGATCTACTCCAAGACTAAATCAGATCATGAACAAAACCTTAAGTTGGTTGTAGACCTTTTAAGAAAAGAACAACTATATGCTAAGTTCTCCAAGTGTGAATTTTGGCTAAAGGAAGTTCAAATTTTGGGTCATATTTTCAACGAAAAGGGAATTCATGTTGAACCCGCAAAGATCGAAGCCGTTAAGAATTGGCGTGCCCCTAACACCCCTACCGAATTTCGTTCATTTCTTGGTCTTGCTGGTTATTACCTTCGTTTCATCTCAAACTTTTCCAAGATTGTTGTCCCTCTCACGGCCTTGACCCACAAAGGTAAACACTATGAGTGGGGACCAAAATAAGAGGAAGCCTTCCAACTCCTCAAGCAAAAGTTGTGCAATGCTCCTATTCTCACTCTTCCTGATGGCAACGATGATCTGGTTGTCTACTATGATGCAACAAATCAAGGTCTCGGTTGTGTTCTCATGCAACGGGGCAAGGTGATCGCTTATGCATTAAGACAACTCAAAATTCATGAAAAGAATTATACGACGCACGATCTTGAGTTAGGTGCGGTCGTCTTCGCATTAAAGATTTGGAGGCACTACCTCTATGGCACGAAATGTGTGGTGTTCACTGACCACAAAAGTCTCCAACACATCTTCAATCAAAAGGAACTCAACATGAGACAACGACGTTGGGTCGAGCTCCTTAACGACTACGACTGCGAGATTCGGTACCATCCCGGTAAAGCGAATGTGGTGGCCGATGCCTTGAGTCATAAGGACCAGGTTATACTTCATTGTGTTAGAATTCAAACCGATATTCAAAATCGCATCCTAGAAGCTCAACACGTCTCGGTCACCGAGGGTAACCTGTATAATGAAATGTCATGTGGTGTTGAACTCCTATTAGAAACCAAACCTAATGGCCTCCTCTATTACTTGAATCGTATCTAGGTCCCCGATCGTGATGACCTTTGCGAAGTCCTTATGAATGAGGCACACAAAACTCTTTTCTCCGTCCATCCCGGGGCGGATAAAATGTACAAGGGTCTTCACCAACAATATTGGTGGCCCTGAATGAAGAAAGACATTGCACTTTATGTTGCAAAATGTCTAACTTGTTCCAAAGTCAAAGCTGAAGATTAACGTCCTTCTGGTTTGCTTGAATAACAGGAAATTCCATTGTGGAAATGGGAGAATCTAGCCATGGATTTCATTACCAAACTCCCTCGTACTTCTAGCGGTTATGATATCATTTGGGTAATCATTGACCGTCTCACCAAGTCTGCTCACTTTCTACCCATCCGAGAAGACTATCGGGTAGAGAAATTGGCCCGAATCTACATTGATGAAATTGTGAGTCGTCACGGGGTCCCACTTAACATAATCTCTGATAGGGATGCTCGTTTCACCTCCCGCTTTTGGCAATCTCTCCCAAATGCTCTTGGTACATGTTTGGATTTAAGCACGGCTTACCATCCCTAAACTGATGGTCAGAACGAGAGAACAATCCAGACTCTCGAGGATATGCTTAGAGCTTGTGTAATTGATTTTGGTGGCAATTGGGATTCACATCTATCCCTCATTGAGTTCTCTTCCAACAATAGCTACCACACAAGCATCAACATGGCTCCATTTGAAGCTCTCTATGGTCGGAAGTGTCGCTCTCCTATCTGTTGGAACGAGATTGGTGAAGCACAAATCACCGGTCCCGAATTAATCCAAGAAACTTCCGACAAGATCTTTCAAATTTGTAACAACATTCAAGTAGAGAGGAGTCGGAAAAAGAGCTATGCCGACAAGAGACGTAAACCCTTGGAATTTCAAGTCAGTGATCTTGTGATTCTAAAGGTATCTCCTTGGAAGGGAGTGATCCATTTCGGGAAGGAGGGCAAACTAGCACCTCGCTATGTGGGTCCATTCAAGATCCTCAAAAAGATTGGGAAAGTGGCTTACAAACTCGAGTTAACTCCATCGATTGCTAATATACATCCTACTTTTCATGTGTCCAACCTAAAGAAATGTCTTGCTGATGAGAACCTCCATATACCTCTTGACGATGTGCACATTGATGACACGATGCACTTCATTGAGAAACCGGTAGAGATCATGGATCGTGAGATCAAGCAACTCAAGCGAAGCCGTATTCCTATTGTCAAAGTTTGTTGGGATTCTAAGCGTGCTCACTTGGGAACATAAGGATCAAATGAAGATTAAGTATCCACACCTCTTTTCTGACTCAGTAGCCTCAACTAGTTGAATTTCGGGACGAAATTCCCTCAGCATGGGGATACTGTAACATCTCTGATTTTTTTTCATGTATTTGTTTGGTGCAATAAACAACAATTCAATTATAATACAAATCTTGATGCAAACACTTCACCCTAAGATTTCATTTGATACATTTTCTAGGATTACATGTATATATTTCAATCCATACTAATACTAATTCAAAGAAATCAAAAACTTTCCAAGTTGATCCCATATATTACATATGCCATACAAGAATGAGTATTGAAGCTTATAGTTTCTTCATATATGTAACTATACATATATATGTATATATATATATATAATTATTTTTATATATAAGAAAATTGGTCTTGAACCTCCTCCCCAAAGTCCTTGAACCCTAAACAAGAACCCCCACCCTTTGGACTAGACTTGACCCCATATGAACCAATTTTGACCTCCATTCGTCAACTTTGACTCTCAAAGTCAAACAGGGCCAAAACACTGAAATCCAACTTACGAATCGATTAAGGCATGTTAATTCGGTCTTTCTCTACACACACAAGTGATAATCGAGTTATTCCTGATCCATATAATAGCCCAATTCGGTCTTTTATGCGGATGAATTCGAAATTTGAATAGTTTGACTCCTATTGTCAAACCGCGTTCAAATCCATTCCAAATCGTGAAATTAAATGCAATTAATCCCCGTAAATCATGCTAAGACTGATCGTGCATGTATCTAGACCTACTACACGGCCAAATTCATTCGATTACAACCGGATTAACGCGTAATCGTGGCTAAAACTGTCACCATAATCCCCGCAACCGAATCAAGCATTAAAGGTGAAATTAATCAAATTAAATCACCACAAACCTTCGCACGACTCTATACAATCTCACCCAAACCTTAATTGAGTCTCATTCCATTTATGTTTGTCGATTGAACACCAAGAACTTCGCCACTGAACATCTAGTCGCCAGCCTCTGTCACAGAACCATTCCAAGTACCATTTACATCATTCGTTTCGTTTTTACCCACTAATCGAAAGCCCCTTATGAATTTACTAAAACAAGATCCTAATCAGGTTCAATTTATAGTAAATCCTTGAACCTGTTCTTACGAAATTAAAAGGAAATTTTGGTTCATTTTGGTCAATGAATTTAAACATTAAGTTTCATAATCATACCAACGACCCAATCCTAGACCAACCGGTTAAGACAGAAGGGTTATTGGGGAGTGGTGTGGGTTCGAAACCCACATACCAGCGGGTTTTTTTACGTGCCTCAAAGACAGACCCGCCCCTTGTCCTGAATTGGTGATATACTAATCAAACCGGTTCCATAACACGGGTTAGTCCCCTGGTCCAATGGTAGCTCACATGCACAACTCAGAATCCACCCGGGTGGTGTTCTTTTTATTTTTAAAAAACCATTTTTAACTGTAATTAAATTCTATAAAAATTATTTTATAAATCTAACATTTTCTAGAACCGATTTTTACAAAAAATACGGTGTTTAAACCCAAAGCATTCATTTTTACAACTTTAATTGTTTAAAACCTCATTTTAAATTATTTAAAAGATATATTTTTAAATAATTAAATAGAGTAATTAATTACCTAATTTATAAAATGTATTGACAAGATATAATAATACATTTTTATAAATCATTTGCTTTTCTTACATATATATATCCATAACTACATTTTTTTATCATATTACCTTCACAATAAGTAAATAAAATTTACTACATTATACACTTAGAATTTTCTTTAATCCATATTGGTATGTTTTTGATACTTTGTCATAAATAAATAAATGGATGGAATTAATTGATATGTTATATAAAAATCATATTACTTTTAGCAATAATTATTATTTTAATTAAATAAATAAAAAAAGGGTTTTATTTATTTAAAACCTTAAAGACACATAATATTTTCATATAACATTTTGAACTTCCAAAGTGTACACCAAACTTTCGATAACTTATTCTTTCACATAAAATAACACAAACTTTATATAAGTTCTCACATAACAAGACCCGATGAACATTAGACCTATCCTTACACTTTGTACACATTATTAATTTAAGATCATGCTTTTCACAGTGGGTTAACTTGTGATTTGGTAATCACCTGTGCTTCATACTTGCTCGTGTTATCTACACAAGATATATGCAAGTGAGTTTTACAAAGCCCCTTTTTCATTTCGCACTTTTAGGGTGAAACATGATTTACTCTTTGAAACTTTTTGCATATACTTAAATACAATTCAATAATATGATATTATGTGTTATGTGCTTTATGCTTGAATGCTATGAGTTAAGACTACATATATATGACATTAGTACATTCATTAACTCAGTACAAGCCAACGGTTAACATTGATAGAACTATTGTGTCTGACAAACCAACGCGGGTAGGGTGTTTGTTACCGACTTTACATTAGGGTATCCTGCGTGTTATGCCTCAGTCACAAGGTTTGATTGTACACACTTAGTTTAACTATAGATTCTCCATAAATGCCTTATACACGTGTATCGTATGAAATGTATAAAACATCTTAAACTTGTTTGTGTGTCAAAACCTATGTATTCTCACCAACTTTTTAGTTGACCTTGTTTTCATCATGTTTCAGGTACTAATCTTGAGAATAAGTTCAAGTTGCTTCACTTAAGATTGAGAACCTAGAATCTAAATTTAAAGAGACTATTTATGTATTTCTCCATTTTTTTGTGTTGTTGGATTGATGTTTATCTATAAAATGAATTTGGTTGTTTAAATATTTCAACTTTAGTAAACCTTGAGCTTTTGAACAGTCTATATGTCCCGCCCCGATGTATTCCGCCGTCGGTTGGGGTGTGGCAATTGGTTATCTAAGAACCAAGCCGAACTTATCTGTCATGAGAAAATCGTTCGCCTTCCTCTCCCAGGTGGAGAAACCCTTTTTGTCCAAGGCGAAAAGAGTGGTGCAGTCGTTGGCATCATATCCTTCATGAAAGCACAAAAGTGTCTTAGAAAAGGTCATACTGCCATTTTGGCTCTCGTCACCGAGCAGCCATCTGAGGAGAAGAAGATTGATGATATCCCGATCGTATGTGACTATCCGGAAGTATTTCCTGAAGACTTTCCTGGTCTTCCACGGCATCATCAAGTAGAATTCCAAATCGACCTAGCACCCAGAGCAGCGTCTATTGCTTGGGCACCCTACAGACTTGCACCCAGTGAATTACAAGAACCATCTACCCAACTGCAAGAGTTGTTGGATAAAAGTTTCATCCGACCTAGCTCATCGCCGTGGGGAGCTGTAGTCTTATTCGTCAAGAAGAAAGACGGGACTTTCCGCATGTGCATCGACTATAATGAGCTGAACAAAGTAACGATCAAAAATCGTTATCCTCTACCCCGCATAGATGATCTGTTTGATCAAATCCAAGGATCAAGCTTCTATTCCAAGATAGATCTTAGATCCGGTTAATCAACTAAGACTTCGAGACAAGGATATCTCTAAGACTGCCTTCAGAACTAGGTACGGCCACTATGAGTTTATGGTCATGCCTTTCGGACTAACCAACGTACCCACAGTGTTCATGGACCTCATGAACCGCATGTGTAAACCCTACCTTGCTCAATCCGTCATCGTTTTCATTGATGACATCCTCATCTATCTAAGAACAAGGAGGAACATGAGGAACACCTACGTTTGATTATGGAATTGCTGAAACAAGTGCAACTGTATGCCAAGCCTTCGAAGTGCGAATTCTGGATTCGTGAAGTACAATTCTTAGGACATGTGGTCAACGAGAACAGAATACATGTTGATCCATCTAAAATAGATGCCATCAAGAATTGGGCAGCACCGACGACTCCGATAGAGATGAGACAATTTCTGGGATTGGCCGGCTATTACCGTCGATTCATCTAGGGATTCTCCAAGATCGCCCAACCCCTAACTGCCTTAACCTAAAAGGGCAAAATCAGTAACTGGGGTGACACCCAGGAATCAGCATTCCAACTCCTTAAATAGAAACTCTGCAGTGCACCCATCCTAGCTCTTCCGGAGGGAACGAATGATTTCATGGTGTATTACGATGCCCCCATTTAAGGTCTTGGTTGTGTACTAATGCAACATGAGAAAGTGATCGCATAAGCTTCTCGTCAACTAAAAATCCACAAGAAAAACTACACAACTCATGACTTAGAGTTGGGAGCCATAGTTTTTGCACTAAAGATCTGGAGACATTACTTGTACGGTACCACGTGCACTATCTACACCAATCACAAGAGTCTTCAGCGCATCGTTAAACAGAAAGAGTTGAACATGCGACAACGTCGTTGGGTCAAACTCTTGAATGACTATGACTGTGCGATCAGATATCATCCGGGCAAAGCTAGTGTGGTAGCTGATGCCCTAAGTCGAAAGGAAACTAAGCCCAAACGAGTTCGAGCATTACAACTTACTATTCGTACGGGATTACCAGATAAAATACGTAGTGCTCAACTCCAAGCCATTAAAAAGGATAACCTACCGTTTGAAGCCACACGCGGTATGGAAGAACAACTTGAGGTTAAATCAGACGGAATTTGCTACTTCGTAGAGCGAATATGGGTTTCAATGTACGAAAACTTAAGAGCCAGGTTCCGACAAGATTTACCATAACCTAAAGGTACTATATTGGTGGCCAAAGAAGAAGGCTGATATAGCCACCTATGTGAGTAAGTGCCTGACTTGCGCAAAGGTCAAAGTGGAATACCAAAAGCCTTCTGGTCTACTTCAACAACCAGAGATTCCAATGTGGAAATGGGAGCAAATATCTATGGACTTTATCACCAAGTTTCCTCGAGCTCCTAGAAGATGTGACACCATCTGGGTAATTGTCGATCGTTTGACGAAATCCGCTCACTTCTTGGCAATCAAAGAGACTGACAAAATGGAGGAACTTACTCGAGTTTACTTAAAGGAAGTGGTCTCTCGGCACGGGTGCCAATTTCAATTATCTCGGATCGTGACGCACGATTCACCTCACGTATCTGGCAATCTTTACAAAAAACTTTAGGCACGCGCATGGACATGAGCACGACATTTCATCCTCAAACAGATAGCCAACGGAACGTACATTCAAACTCTTGAGGATATGCTACGAGCTTGTGTGATTAATTTCTGTAACAGTTGGGAAACACACTTGACTTTGGTGGAGTTCTCCTACAATAACAGTTATCACACTAGCATCAAAGCAGCACCATTTTAGGCATTATACGGACAGAAATGCCGATCTCCTATTTGTTGGGCTGAAGTTGGGGATAGCCAACTTACTCGTCCTGAACTCGTATTCGAAACCTCAGAAAAGATCGTTCAAATTAGAAATCGCATGGCGGCGGCTCGTAATCGTCAAAAGAGCTATGCCGATAAGCATCGTAAACCGTTAGAGTTTCAAGTAGGCGTCATGGTCTTATTAAAAGTCTCACCTTGGAAAGGTGTAATCAGTTTTGGGAAACGAGACAAACTAAACCCTCGTTATGTTGGACTGTTCATGATAGTGAAGAGAATTGGCCCAGTAGTGTATCAACTGGACCTACCCGAAGGACTTAGTGGTGTACACAACGTCTTTCATGTCTCGAACTTGAAGAAATGTCTAGCAGATGAGACACGCGTTGTTCCTCTTGAGGAACTTCAAATCGATGAACAATTGTGTTTCATTGAAGAACCAGTAGAAATCATGGATAGGAAAGTCAAAACGCTTAAACACATTAAAATCCCTATTGTCAGAATTCATTGGAACTCAAAACGCGGACAGGAATTCACAAGGGAATGCGAGGATCAGATGATGCGCAAGTATCCTTATCTGTTTAAGCACTCCACGTCAATCACTTAAGCTACTATTCTAATTTTTGGATCGAAAAATATTTCAACTAGGGGATGATGTGACACTCAGAAGTCTTTTTTTTATTTTTCTTATTTTTTTATTTTAATTTTCGGGACGAAAATTATTTCAACTACGGGATGATGTGACATCCGGACTTTTTGAGTTAACTCCGTTAGCAAATCTAGTTAAATACTAACCTAGTTAACTTATCTCAAACCCCAGGGACTGGTTCTGCCAAGTTCTAAACATAGAAACATGAAACTACAAGGACTAAAAGTGCAATTTATCCAAATTCGATTTATGTTGACTTCTACAAGTCAACCGTGAGCTTTTGATCCAAATTCGTTTTGCATAATCGTTTTCTACTTGATTTTGTAACGGAAATCGCTCGTTTGTGACATTAACGGCCATAACCATCGAATTAATCATCATCATTGTCGAAATTAAACTCAATAATGGTAATTCATACCATAACCGTCGAATCCATTACGAAAAAATCGAATTCAACAAATTCGATTTACCAATTCGCAAATTAAACCTCTGCGCATTTTGTACGAGTCTCAGAGAACCGGTGTCACACTCTAATTCGGCCGGAGAAGCAATTAGGATCGCCGGAGACCAAAGTCGTCGTAGTCGGACCTGCTTTTTCATCAAACACCATCAATTGCATATCCATTCTTGTAATTAAACATTCCCCCAGCTTCGTTTTTATTCATAGATTGAAAGCCCTATGACAATTCGATCGATTAACATCGAATTGAACCCAATCCAGAATCTAGGGCTTGTTCATATATCGATTTGGGGGTTTTAATCCTAAACTCAACCTCAATCAAATTAAATCACATAGTCAGATTCAAAACCTTTGTTTATTAAAAGCCCTATGCTAACTGGATCTTATAACAACGAATTTTTCAAGATCCAGAACATAGGGTTCATATGTTTTCATTTTAATCGAACCACAGTCTAGACACAACGTCAATTCAATTAACGTGTACGGTTAGAATCACAATCAATCATTTGTTAAAAGCCCCATGTTTTCAACAGATTCCAATATCAAATTCGATCAATTTGAGTTTGTGTTCGTACCTAGGGTTTTCGGGTTCTAAAACAGCAATTAAACCACCTAAAACTTGATGTTTTACAATTAACAACACCCACAGGTTCGCAATCCTTGGACGAACGAAACCCCTATGCGTTGATTTCAAATCGAGGTCTAATTCGATGGAATTTGGTTGGGTTTTGGCTTCGGTTCGCGTAGGGGGAAGAACCCTCAGTAACTCACTGTTAAAACCATTTTGATTCAGATATTACTGCGATTACCCTAGCGAGTGGAATGGTTAAGACTATGTGCTGGTAGGGAGGAGACCCGGGTTCGAGTCTCCCCACCCATGTTTTTGTATATTTTATTTTTAAACTATTATTTTAAAATAAAACCTATCCCCATATTATTATATTATTATTGGAATATGTTTTGAGACGGAAAAAAACCCGTAGGCACAGGTTTGGTTTTATAAACCGTTTTTAATGTTTCACCATATTTAAATAATATATTTATATTATATCTAAACCTATGACTCCAAGTAAAATAAAAATATATGCATATTATTTTCATCGTGTTGATAGTTACCGTGTCATGCTTCAAACTTATAAATAATTTAATTATTTATATTATTACTCATGTTTATATTCTCGAATAAAAATAATATATTTATTATTTTTGCCACATAAATGATTATCGTATAAATTCTACGATTTTAAAAATAATATAATAATTTATATTATTTTCCTAGACCATTATTTAATGGCGAAAACACACGAATATATGATTCGCAAGTATCCTCATCTATTCAAGCACTCCACGTCAATCACTTAACCTACTATTCTAATTTTTGGATCAAAAAATTTTTCAACTAGGGGATGATGTGACACTCAGAAGTTTTCTTTTATTTTTCTTATTTTTTTATTTTAATTTTCGAGACGAAAATTATTTCAACTGCGGGATGATGTGACATCCGGACTTTTTGAGTTAACTCCGTTAGCAAATCTAGTTAAATACTAACCTAGTTAACTTATCTCAAACCCCAGGGACTCATTCTGCCAAGTTCTAAACATAGAAACATGAAACTACAATGACTAAAAGTGAAATTTATCCAAATTCGATTTCTGTTGACTTCAGCAAGTCAACCGTGAGCTTTTGATCCAAATTCGTTTTGCATAATCGTTTTCTACTTGATTTTGTAACTGAAATCGCACGTTTGTGGCATTAACGGCTATAACCATCGAATTAATCATCATCTTTGTCGAAATTAAACTCAATAATGGGAATTCATACCATAACCGTCGAATCCATTACGAAAACAATCGAATTCAACAAATTCGATTTACCAATTCGCAAATTAAACCTCTGCGCATTTTGTACGAGTCTCAGAGAACCGGTGTCACACTCCAATTCGGCCGGAGAAGCAATTAGGATCGCCGGAGACCAAAGCCGTCGTAGTCGGACCTGCTTTTTCATCAAACACCATTAATTGCATATCCATTCTGGTAATTAAACATTCCCCCAGCTTCGCTTTTTATTCATAGATTGAAAGCCCTATGACAATTCGATCGATTAACATCGAATTGAACCCAATCCAGAATCTAGGGCTTGTTCATAAATTGATTTGGGGGTTTTAATCCTAAACTCAACCTCAATCAAATTAAATCACATAGTCAGATTTGAAATCCTTTGTTTATTAAAAGCCCTATGCTAATTTGATCTTATAACATCGAATTTTTCAAGATCATGAACATATGGTTCATATGTTTTCAGTTTAATTGAACCACAGACACAAACTCAATTCAATTAACATGTACGGTTAGAATCACAATCAATCATTTGTTAAAAGCCCCATGTTTTCAACAGATTCCAATATCGAATTCGATCAAATTGAGTTTGTGTTCGTACCTAGGGTTTTCAGGTTCTAAAACATCAATTAAACCACCTAAAACTTGATGTTTTACAATTAACAACATCCTTGGACGAACAAAACCCCTATGCGTTGATTTAAAATCGAGGTCGAATTCGATGGAATTTGGTTGAGTTTTGGCTTCTGTTCGCGTAGGGGGAAGATACCTCAGTAACTCACTGTTAAAACCATTTTGATTCGGATCTTGTTGCGATTACCCTAGCGGGTGGAATGGTTAAGACTATGTGTTGGTAGGGAGGAGACCCGGGTTGGAGTTTCCCCACCCCTATTTTTGTATATTTTATTTTTAAACTATTATTTTTAATATAAAACCTATCCCCATATTATTATATTATTATAGGAATATGTTTTGAGACGGAAAAACACCCGTAGGCTCCGGTTTGATTTTATAAACCATTTTTAATGTTTCACCATATTTAAATAATATATTTATATTATTTCTAAACCCATGACTCCAAATAAAATAAAAATATATACATATTATTTTCACCGTGTTGATAGTTACCGTGTCATGCTTCAAACTTATAAATAATATAATTATTTATATTATTACTCACGTTTATATTCTCGAATAAAAATAATATATTTATTATTTTTGTCACATAATTGATTATCATATAAATTCTACAATTTTAAAAATAATATAATAACTTATATTATTTTTCTAGACCATTATTTAATGGCGAAAACACACGAATATATTTATTAAATATTATTATTAGTAATTATAAACGTTCGACACGAAACGCATTTATCTTAATTAGTATATTAAGAAATCCTTATTTTCGTGGACAAGTTCGTCTACTCATTGATCCCAAGTATGTTTTAGGACATTCAAATCTTTCGTGCCGTCGTCACAAAAATCTCATTGTATCCCTGATTATTATGCTTATAATTCTAAGGCATACGAAAGCCGTTCACAGGCTAACACTTGTGGTCTGAATCTCATTCTCGTGCAGTACCATCTACAACTCAACTCAGGTGAGTTTTCACGGCCCCTTTTACTGTTTTAAATTAGGGGAGAAAACATGAAGCAACTATTTTTTATTATTGTAATTCATATGTTATCACTGTTGAGGCAAAGCGTAACACACTATCATCGAAAGTCCTCACACATACTGAACCGTTAATATGGATCTTAGCCTAATCACATTGTCAGAGTTGATAGACCTGGCAGGAGGCATGCAAACACAAACAGTCAGCTTCGGTTGCGAGCACTTTAGTAAGACATGAACATAAGCTAGCTACCTATAGATACATATTTCGAATGTACATAATCTGGTAAACGCTTTATTACAATATTGAAACCTATGAACTGACCAACCTAGTGTTGAAACGTTTTTTACATGTTTTCTCAAGACGTTAAGCAGGTGCACGCTAGGGCATGCATGGTGTCTAACTGATATATCCAACATTTGTCAAACTACCGAACATTTGTTATGTTTCCGTTATTATTAGACTTGGGCGCGTTGTTTTGCGAATTTACTTTCTTGTTTAAACGCTTCCGCATTAACTCTGAAATTTTATATTATTTTAATTTGAGTCCCATATAGTGTCGTTCAATGTAACTAATGACTGAGATCCTGGCTTGTCACGCACCAAACGGTAAAACTCCGTCAGTGGAATTTTGGGGTGTGACATGTTTAGAAGGGTTGATGAGAGGAGGTTTCCCAGCAACCGTTCTTTTAATTCGTAAGCTTCTGTGATATTTATTTATGGGCAGTTCTTCTTTGTCACTCTCTGTTTCGAACAAATCAAACTCTTCATCTTTTGAATCTCCTTCAGACTCACTAACCTTTTCTTCAACATTAACGACACTTGAACTCTGAACCTCTTCGCCTTTTTCACTATTTACACTTTGAGTTCCAGTATCAGAGAACATTAAATCGTCTAGATTCAGATCTGCCATGTCTTCAAGGTTTTCCACATTCTCTTCATTCTCGAAGTACATCGGCCCTTCAATACTATAATTGAATTCATCTTCATGTTCATCAGCCAGTTGTACATTTGGAATTACAGGCTCATTAACAATCAGAACCTCTACCTGATTCTGAGCCTGTTGACGTACACGTCGAGGTCTACGACGTGGTTGAGGTGGTTGTTGTGGTGGTGGTTGTGGTGGTGGTGGTTGTTGTGGTTGTGGTTGTTGTTGGTTACCGTCAAGGTCTGGAAAGGCACAAATTTCTCTAGGGGTGTTAGGCCAACATAATACCCATGCTTATTCATGCACATATAGGACATAATACTTTTGTCCATCACCCTCACATGCAACCTTCTTTGAGTCATAACCAATTCTACATGTTCTCGATTTATGATTATCTGTAGTAATCTTGGATACATTAAGAAAACGGACTTCTTCTTTCCAGACAGATTGCTTTTCATTTCATCAAACATAACTCTTGAGAAATTGAAATTCTCCCCCGTAACCAATGCATAGACCATTGATGTCATGCTAACGCTTAGTTCATCATAACCTCCTTTTCTACCAGAAATGCATTGATTCACCATGTGAGCTAAGTACTTCGAGTAAGGTGGCAGATATCTCTTTAACAATGATGGTAGTTCTCCCTCATAGCTAATTCTTTGAAACGTTTCAGTCATCTGATCAATAGTGAAACTTGTAGCGTGCTTAGGAAGTCCCCAAAGTTTAGAAAAGTCCTTATAACTACTTCAGTAATGACAATGTGCTTTCCTGCAACTGTTCCAGCTATCCCTTCAATGTTGTTCTCAGTTACTATTTCAGTTGTACTCCAGAAATCTCTAATAAAGTCTTCAGATATATATGGATGTTGTAAAAGGGCATGGAAAACCCTGGATGCCCTCAGACCCACAATCATTGATCTGAACACACTGTGATTCTGTGGTGGGTCCTCCAAGTAAGCCGGTTCATTGTGATCCTTGACAAGTTTTAAGTATACCATGCCTGCAATTAATAGAGTAAGTTAGATTTCCAAAAATTGACACACTTGAAGTATGCGGCCAAGTTATAAAACCACAAACTTCGTTTATACCGCATACATAAACAAAAACCGCAAACTTGACATGAACACCGCAAACTTTAATGAATCACAAACTTCAATACAAACAGCAAACTTCCAATGAACCGCAAACTTCAATACGAACCGCAAACTTTTGATTTTGTTAAAAATGAAAATATTGTGATGTTTTGGCTCGAATTGATGGTTGGAAGTTGGTGGCCTATGAAATACGACCTATTCCCTTGGATCAATCTCAGTTTTTACATAGATTTTGATGATCAATTTGGTCAAAAAGGTCCGGTTCATTATCAGTTTCAGTCAAACACACTTCAAACGTTTGATTATCGGGAATTCATGGACAAATCCTTTACCTTTAATGTCGCCTATACTTGTTGAACACAAATAAAGAAACAAAATCACAATGAGGTAAAGTAATCAGTCTTTTGGAAAGAAGGATCGAGTATGCGGCTTGAAAGAATAAGGAAGTATGCGGTTTGTGAAATCCATGAACCACAAACTTCGAGCCTTTTATAGACACCGCCAAGTATGCGGCACCGCAAACATAAAGTATTCGGTCGCGTACTTTTGAAACAACACTTCCTTTTGAAAACTTTGTCCTTTAGATTATCGGGTCAAGCAGGGACGGTCATTTTGAAATACAATCTATGATAAAAAATAAAATAACTTCAACTAAGCAAAAAAACACAAAATCTTTTTGTTCTTTTCAAAATCAGACTGCTTTAAGACACTAAAAAAACATTATTTTTGAGAGAAACTCTGTTATGGGATCATATCATTCTAGGGTAGACTAAGCTATACTTATCAGACGCTAATTTCCTTAGACAGGTCTTGGTGATTGCC
Organism: Smallanthus sonchifolius; assembly: GCA_023525975.1. Classification (NCBI taxonomy): domain Eukaryota; kingdom Viridiplantae; phylum Streptophyta; class Magnoliopsida; order Asterales; family Asteraceae; genus Smallanthus; species Smallanthus sonchifolius. The sequence goes on from CM042045.1 coordinate 37,587,243, forward strand.
ATTATGTTATCCTTCTAAACTCAAGCCTTTATACCTTAATTGACAAGCAAGCAGTGAATGATGTTATCATGTTTTTGGGTAATAGTTATTCATGACTTAGTAGGTCCCACACTCATATCTCAGAAACCTGTATTTATTTTATTATGAATTAGATGAGTTTTTGATGAACAGAATGGACCCCACAACTTATTGGATAACCTTCCCTTCCTCATGATCTTTTGAGCACCTAAGAAATAACTAGACGAGCATAACTAGCACGGGTCTATGGACTGTTCAAGAAATCTCTGACAAATTTGATTACAAACATAGCACGACAGACTTACATGTTCAGATACAGTAAATGCTCAGGTTCATTGCACTGCGGAATTTCATGCCTTGATAAGAGATTCCTTCCCAGTCACACGTTCCCAAAGAGAAAATTATTTACAAGTATACTAATATGTACGTCTTTAGACATATCTTTTTGAATTTTCCTATAGCACGACATTAACATTGCTTATCTTTTTGCTCAAATTTCTGCTTTGTAGAGTAGCTTTGCACTATCATTGAGTGTCTTTTCACCTATTTGCATGTCATTGCATGTCTTTTATCTATATACATATATATACGGACTTGTATCAAGTCAGCTCGCAGCCCCTTTGTGAAGGGTCTCGGTTTGTGCAATCCAAAGATAGTATGTTCATCCATAGTTCATCAACTTTTATGTTTAAGTGTTCAATTATTAACAGGAAATAATTATTCTACCAATCTATGACATGTTCCCCACTATGACAATGACCTTTATGTTTAAGTGAAACACTATCATGTTGTCCTTTCAGTTTTAGCAGAGCCTATCAACATATCACCCGAAGATCCTGATATTTTCAACTACAGGCCTTACATAAGATGATCCGACCTCTAGAATTATGTACTATCATTTCTCAATTGACAGAGTTCTCAAATTTTCTCAAAAGAACGACTTAACTATGAAACACAATCTTTTTTTATATTTTATGAATTTTGATTTCAAAACTAAGTATAGACGAAACTAAAATATTAAACAGAAAATATTTTTGGTGTATTTAGGAAATTTCTCCCCCTAAACTTTTGCATTTATGTAATAAATCAAAATTTAAAAAAGCTAAAAACTAAGAAAAATATTTTTGGTGACCAAACCTTTGACCTTCTAATCAAAGTAAATCATTTTCAGACATTCCAGAAAGTTGAATCGTGCCAAATTGAAAGCTTTCGTAAAAATGTCAGCACCATTCTTATCAGTAGATACTGTTCAAGATGCATGAGCTTTCTTTCAAAACAACCACGAATGTGATGCACTCTTATGTCTATGTGATTAGTTTTAGAGCGTTGGACAGGGTTCATAACAATCTGTAAAGCAGCTTCATTTTCAAAGAAAAATAGAAGAGTCAATGAAATTCAAATCGTAATCCAGCAATTGGTGTTGCATCCAGATAACCTGAGAACAACATGCGGATGTGACTACATATTCAACTTTAGCAGTAGAAGTCGAAGAGGTGGTCTGTTTCTTGAACTGCCATGATACAAGTCTCTCCCCCAGAAACTGACATCCTCCAGTTGTTGATTTTCTGTCCAGATTGCAACCTTCATGTTTATTCTCAGTAAAAGCAAACAAATTAAATTCTGAATCCTTTGGATACCAAAGGCCTAGCTGAGGCTTGCTCTTCAAGTATTTAAAGATTCTCTTGACAACATTAAGGTGAGAAAGTTTCGGATTAGCCTGATATCGAGCACACTGACAAGCCGCAAACATGATGTCTGGACAGCTGGCAGTCAGGTACATTAACGAGCCAATCATTGACCTGTAGAGATGTTGATCAATTCCGAGTTCACCTAGATCTGAAGTAAGAACAGGATGAGTTGCCATAGGAGTCGAGGCCGGTTTGGAGTCCGCAAAGTTGAACTTGATCAGTATGTCATTGACATATTTGGCCTGATGAATTAGGAAAGCCGTTCACAGGCTAACACTTGTGGTCCGAATCTCATTCTCGTGCAGTACCATATACAACTCAACTCAGGTGAGTTTTCACGACCCCTTTTACTGTTTTAAATTAGGGGAGAAAACATGAAACAACTATTTTTTATTATTGTAATTCATATGTTATCACTGTTGAGGCAAAGCGTAACACACTATCATCGAAAGTCCTCACACATATTGAACCGTTAATATGGATCTTAGCCTAATCACATTGTCAGAGTTGATAGACCTGGCAAGAGGCATGCAAACACAAACAGTCAGCTTCGGTTGCGAGCACTTTAGTAAGACATGAACATAAGCTAGCTACCTATAGATGCAAAGTTGAACTTCAAGGTGTTTCACTTTGCTTCACCTGCAACCCCAGAAAGAAAGCCAATTCTCCCATTGAACTCATTCAAACGTTTTCTTCATCACTTCTTCAAACTCTTTGCACAGTGCAGCATTCGTTGATCCAAAGATGATGTCATCAACATAGATTTGGAAAAGAATCTGGTCTATGGCTCCCCGAGTGTAGCCATTTGCAAGCAGATGTTCTGTCATAGTGGCATACTATGCACGTGGTGCTTGATGTAAACCATAGATAGCTTTGTCTAGTTTATAGACATGATGTGGATAATTGGTGTCTTCAAACCCCTGTGGTTGACACACATAGATCTCTTCTTGAACCTTTCCATACAGAAAAGATGTCTTCACATCCATTTGAAACACCTTGAAGTTCATGTACTAGGCATAGGCCAAAAAGATTCTAATGGCCTCAAGTCTTGCAACCGGTGCAAATACTTCTTCATAGTCTATTCCCTCTTGCTGATAAAATCCTTGAGCAATTTCTGTAGACAGAGCCATGGTCAAACCAACATATGCCTTCTCATCCTTCTCCATCTGAAGTATTTCTTCACCAACATAGATATCAGGATCCTTGGGAACAAATTCATTCTCTTCATTTCTGACAAGAGGAATTTGATGACCCTTCTCGATGGACTTCCAAAAGGATGGAGCCTTATATTTAGCAAAATTCTCATATCGGTACTTCCAATTATCAAAGTCATCAGCATTAGTTAGACATGGACGTCTAGTGGTACCAATCTCATTATCCATAGAGTTAGTATTAGTCATGACTTAAACACAGAGGAATAAATGAAAAATATATGACTGAAAGCTAACACAGAAAGAACCGCAAACTTCGGAATGTACCGCAAACTTGAGAGTAGACCACAAACTTGAGTTTAACCATCAAACTTTAGTTTAACCTGCAAACTTGGAAACTAACCGCAAACTTAAGATTAACCGCAAACTTGCAGATTAACCGCAAACTTGAAACAATACCGCAAAATTGAGATTAACCGCAAACTTTGAGGTAACCGCAAACTTTGAAAGGATCGCAAAATTGAATTATAGTTAATTTGGAAAGCTGTAAATAAGGAAATACCGCAAACTTCAACAGCCGCAAACTTTTAGATGAAACCACTTTGATTTTTAGGCCAATAATCTACTAATTAGCCGTAAACTTCAAAAATCGTGACAGAGACGCAATTCCGAAACCTGTCGACTGTCCAGAAACTCTCCCAAACACACAAGTCAGTTCAAGAAAATGCTAAAATAGTAACTTTGATACCTTACGAGTCAAAGAAATTTGTTGCAAGCTTCACCAAGGTCCGGATTCCTGAGGATCTTTAATCAACGGATTCAATAGCGTGTTAAACATGGTGGAAACATACTCGACACGTGACTTGTAGGTACAAACAGTAAGGATGAGACACAATCGATTGTAAAACGATTCGTATATTGATAAATCACTGAAAACAATACAAATGTCGCTTAACAACTCGTCTAACCGAATACAGAATACAAAACAAACTATTTATACTATTCGGTTGGGCTTGGGCTGGGCCGCACGGCTAGGTTATGAAGTATGCAGCCGCATACTAACAAAACTCCGTCTTCTGAACTTCCCGGTGATTTCTTGATGCGTTAGCCTATTAGGTTTGATCCTTACAGGTTTCGAATCAGCTTGGTATGTGATAATGTTAAGTTGACTAATTCAGTAGTATGACTACTACAAACTTGTGACCCGGGTCACCGCTTGAGCCTCGTCCTCACTACATTTATTTCATAAATTATAATCTTTAAATTAAAATAGTAGTGTCTCCCGTTAGGGACAACAGTTACCCTCAACCCATCAAACGGCCATCTCCGGGTTGGTTTAAGACATCGGACTTAAAATGATTTATATTAAAGTTAAATAGGTGATTATATTTTGCTCACCAGGAGGCGGTGTAACAATGGGACCAAGTATAAAGATGTACTGTTCCCAACATGAGTTCACCAATTCTTGGTCGCATAATAAGAACGTATAAAGACGTACTATCTTAGAAGTATAGACCGAGCCTTGGCTTATCAATCTCTGCTCGTATAAAGACGAACGAGTTTCAAAGGAAATTTGATTAAAGGGTTTTACGTTCTTACTCTTTAAAATCAAGACACTCACAAATATAAAGATGAATTTAGACAATGATAAAAGCCCACCGAAGGGTGGTTTTAAGAGCGAATTAGTTAAAGACATAAACATACCACTAAATTAATACGTTAAATATTAACATGTACCAAACATCATCTTCACCCTAGCAATACAGACAAGTTTTAGCCACGAATGACTACAACGACTAGCATAACGATGAGTTTTGTAGGCTCCCCTATTGTGAAACAAGGAGGAAGAGCCCTTCTACTCTCTACTCTGTACTCTAACTACGAGAATGCTCTCTTCTGAAGTTATCTTGAGGTATGGAATTGTGTGTGGAACGAAGAACCCAATCCCTCTATTTATAGGCCTCAAAATGACTAACGCACAACCATGCATTGGTTTGCACGGGCGTACAAACACCTCGGGAATCAAATAGAGTACAAGGGACAATGTACTTGAGTCCGTGGGGAGCAAGGCAGGCATGCGCGGTCGTGCCTTGCCGTTGTCTGCTCCCTACTTCGTCTTTTAGCTGCTATTGACTTCCTGTTGACCAATTTTGACTTCCTTGGGTCAATGCTCGGGAATGATCTTCCACAAGACTTGTATTCTTGGTATTTTTAATAGGATTTAGCTTGATTAATATTTCCAACACCGAATAACCTACAATTACAAAATATAAATGTTTTATTATGCATGTAATAATATGTATAATTGATGACATATCACCTGCCAACCTAAGAACTTCAATGGGTCGGAAGGAGCAGTAGGAATTGTCAGATGGATTGAGAAAATTGAATCTGTCCTGAATATTAGTAACTGTGCACCCGACTGCAAGCTCAAGTATGCCACCTGCACGTTCCATGATGAAGCCTTGACTCTTGAGTCGAAGCTCCGGGATAACTCTTGAGTTGCTACAAGGGTAATGGAACTCCAATCAAGTTGAAGCTCTGGGATAACTCTTGAGTTGCTTATTCTATTTTTTTTATTTTTCTGTTTCAAGATGATGGAATCCATGACAAGCCTACTAGAACTTTGATTATGCAAAAACTCCTCACTACTCACAATGTTCACGCAACTCTAGGGTTATATATGTATGGATAATGTAGGTTAAATGGAACACTCAAGTTCAAATCGAATTATGCAATAGGCATAAGCTTGTGTGCAAATCAAGTCTCCACGATGCATGAATCAAGATGACTTTAAAGGGCTGGAATGTGGTAAAGTAAAACTAAAGGTGCAAATGAAAATACTAGCTACGACCTCATGAAACACACAGCTACGACCTCATGGCTTAAAATGGAAAATTGTAACATCCCAAAATGTCGAGAAATAAAGTTAACGAGTTCAAGCGGGCCGAAGTCGGGCCGGGTCAGTCGCGAACCGGGCTTGGGGAGGTCTCCCCTATAAATAGCCAGGGTCACCACATGTTTCTCTCATTTGCAATTCTAGAGAGAGAAAACCATAGAGAGAGAAAGTGTCGGAATCGCACAAGATTGCACCCGCTCGTGTCTCTTGCACTCGTGAGAAGAACCTCCGGATCAGAAGCTCGATTCAGGTAACGATCCGACCTAAATCTGAGTTTTTAGTTCGTTTTTGGGATTTCGGGTCTTGGGTGAAAATCGGACGTTTTTGTGGATGAAACTGAAAGATAATCATAGAATCGAATTCCTTAATGGAAAACGAACGTTTTGGATGCAACATGTTCGGGATCTTTACATGATCAGACCGAATGCGAAAGTTAGGGTTTTTCACGAAGAACAGGTCGTGCGCACTTGCTAAGTGCGCACGGAGCAGGTCCTGCACACTTGCTAAGTGCGCAGGAGGAGGAACCTGCGCACTTGCTAAGTGCGCAGGAGGAAGGACCTGCGCACTTGCTAAGTGCGCAGGAGGAAGGACCTGCGCACTTGCTAAGTGCGCAGGAGGCAGGGTCTGCGCACTTGCTAAGTGCGCAGACATCAGGCTGTTGAGTAGAGATTAATATGTCTAGAATGGTTAAACCGTTAGAGTCGGTAATGGTCTGATGTGTATGTAACTACTCAATTCAGATCGGAAGTGACGTGGTTGGACCCTTGATTAGGACAACCGAGACTAGCTTATAAGGTGAGTTCTAGAAGCCCTCTTTTAAATGTTTTTATATAATGTTTTCGGGCTGGTGTGTACACGTATGAAATGCTGTTTTATAAAATGATTTTTATGAAACTACGTTTACGAAAGGAAATGATTTGGAACGAAGGATTTATGGAAAGAAAGTTTATGAACGGAATGTTTACGAACGAATGTTATAAAGAAATGGTTTAATGAAAAGGTAAAGGGTTTTGAAAGTGAAGGAAAGGTTTTATGAAAAGAAAACAAAAAAAGGGCAAATGTTTTAAAGAAGTCATTACAAATCTAATCTGTCGAATGAATGGAATTGACGAATGAAGTCTGGGAATGTGATTCCCAGCCTTGTGGTAGATTATGGACAGCGAGCCATAGTTACCACAAGAACAACATGGGCAATGTCTTTGTGGCATGTCAATGGTTTTGATGTTGTACAACTGGTATGGGAGTAACGACGGTTACTCGGGTGATGACGATCATCCTAAGCGAACGAGGTAATGGGAAATCAATGACGGCGATACGTAACGGTTGATTTCCAAAGGAAAGATGCGTGTTGGGCAATGACGGCGATACGTAACGGTTGACCCCACGCATTGAAGGGTTGGGCAATGACGGCGATACGTAACGGTTGACCCAACGTAGTGGTATGGTTGTGGCAATGACGGCGATACGTAACGGTTGCCCACAACATTAAAGGTTCCTACGGGGACATAGAGACGCGTAACGATACAGATTTAGATAATAATGTATGACTTAAATGAATGTTAATATTTTAAACAAATGATTGTGTTTAAATATGCGAAGGTTTACGAATGAAAGGCCCTGTTTTCTTATACGAATGTTAAACACTATTGAATGTTTGAATGATGAACCATTTCTTAAAACGAACGAAAACTAGAACTCACCAGCGTAGCTGACGTTTTTAAGTGTACACATTCAGGTTAAGGTAGGTTCTGAGGATGGACGGTGAGGCTTGGCTAGAGATGAAGAGTTACCCGACTGCTTTTGAAGACTGGCATCCCGTTATGTTTAGTTATGATGTAATTATGTTTACGCTTCCGCATGTATGAATAACGATTAAGTTATGTTTAAATGAAAATTTCCGCTGCGTTATCTGATATTCATGTTTAAGAACTGCTTGTGAATGAGTAAATCCAATAAGTGAGGCCTCCCGGGTTTGGGGCCTTACAAGTTGGTATCAGAGCAATAGTTTGAGAGATTCGGACACTCCTAGTGTCTGAACTTAAACTTTGAATGGGACCGAAAGCGGATGCCAGTACGGGTAACTCGAGCCACAGCATCAGATATGAAGGTAGTATATATTTACGTATATAGTATGCCTTAGAAAGAGTTAGGAAAGGACTTGTGTTCTGATGGAATCACAAAGGTGGTCAAATAGAAATCGAAAGGTAGTGTAATGGTTAATTACAGATGGCCAGTGTATATTAACATCTTACAGTACTTATTGAATTCTATTTGTTAACTAGCGTGATGACATTGGATTTCTCGTCTTATAGAACGAAATGGCAAGGAGAGGGAACGGAAGGCGTGGTGGCCGTACCGGTGGTCGTACCGGCGGTCGAAATGGTGGGCGTGGCAGGATTCCTGCGCGCCAAGAACACAGTGAAGAAGGAATTGTTCACACTGAACCGGCGGTTAGTGTGCATGAAGCTGAGCAGACACAGGTTGAAGAGCAACCTTTCACTTTTGAACCAGAAGTGAGAGCAGCAATAGCTCGAGAATTCACAGAATTGATGAAGAATTCTCTGCCAGGTCTGTTGGCTGAAGCGTTGAAGCAGGTCAATGGGGCGGGTGGGTCTAGCGCGGCAATTGGTGCTCAGAACAATGAGACCGACAATGCACCGCCTGCTCGCGGATGTGATTATAAGTCCTTTAAGGCATGTGACCCGCCGATACTCACTGGGAAGAAGGACGCGGTAGCTACTTTTGATTGGGTAATACGTATGGAAGCCGCCATCCGTCTGAGCGAGTGTCGACCTAATCAAGTAATGAAGTTTGCTGCTAACTCCTTGAGGGAGGAAGCATCCCACTGGTGGGAAGGTGTACGTCAAGCTAAAGGGAGCGAGATTGTGGATGCGATGATGTGGGCTGACTTGAAAACTTTGGTAATCAAGAATTTCTGCCCAAGGAACGAGATTGAAAAGGTAGAGAGGGAATTTCTGGGTTTGAAGGCCGGGAACATGACGCACCGGCAATACACAACCCGATTTAATGAACTGGCACGTCTGGTGCCACACCTTGTCACTACAGAAGAGAGAAAGATTGCCTGTTATATTCAAGGGTTGCCGGACCAGGTCCGCACCTATGTTAAGGCAAACGCCCCTACTACCTATGATTTGGCAGTAGAGCTAAGCGGCGTAGTATTTGACGATCTGGCACTGAATGTTGTTGCCGTTGAAGAGCAAAAGAAGAGACCGAGCTTCTCAAACAAGCGAACTGGGGGAAAGATGTTTGGGTCTCGTGATAAGAGGGCTCGGGTGGATGAGCCGACTGTTTGTAAGAAGTGTGGAAGGGAGCATGTAGGTGAATGCAGAGTGGGATCTAGCTTGTGCTTTAAGTGTGGCAAGACGGGGCACTACTCCCGTGAATGCCCGCAAGGCTACAAATGCTACAACTGTGGGGATTTCGGCCATATGAGCCGAGAATGTACCAAGCCCAGGATGGGGGAAACCGGGAAAGGAAAGGGCCCGGAAAAGAAGGGAGAAGGATCTCGTGCAAAGACTCGTGCGTACGCACTGACGCAAGAACAAGCCAGGGCGAATCCCGATGTGGCGTCAGGTACATTCGTCCTTGACAACACTCTTGTTTCTGTGTTATTTGATTCGGGTGCCGGTAAGAGTTTTATATCTGCGTCTTTTTGTAAGAGAATGAAGTACGCTGCCAGTAAGTTAGAAAAGGCCTTTAGCGTAGAAACCGCTGAGGGTAGAACTGCAAGAGTAACCGATGTAGTTGACAACTCCACGATAAAGATAGAAGGTCATAGATTTCCTGTCAGATTGTTCGTTATGGTTTTGGGAGGGTTCGATGTGGTGTTGGGTATGGATTGGCTAACTGCCAATGAAGCTCAAATTATATGTAAACGAAAGATAATCCAACTCAAGGCTCCGGATGGTAGCAAAGTCGAAGTCTTTGGAGATCGTGACGCCCCGATGCCAAACGTCATCTCAATGATTAAGGCAACGAATTACTTGAGGCGCGGATGCGAGGCTTATCTGGTATATGTGATTGACAAGTGTAAGGAAGTGAAGGAACTAGACGATGTACCCGTGGTACGCGAGTACCCGGAGGTGTTTCCAGAGGATTTGCCTGGGATACCACGCGATAGAGAAATTGAGTTCCGAATTGACTTAGTACCAGATGCCCAGCCCGTGGCTAAGGCTCCATATCGACTAGCACCAGTGGAAATGAAGGAACTTATGGTCCAACTAGACGAGTTACTTGAGAAAGGATTTATTCAACCGAGCATCTCGCCGTGGGGTGCTCCGGTGTTGTTTGTAAAGAAGAAAGATGGTTCGATGAGAATGTGTATCGATTATCGCGAGTTGAATAAACGAACGGTGAAGAACAAGTACCCTTTACCAAGGATCGATGACCTGTTCGACCAGTTGCAAGGCGCAAGTTGGTTTTCGAAAATCGACCTTCGGTCCGGGTACCATCAGTTGAAGGTGGGAGAAGAAGACATACCGAAAACTGCATTTCGCACGCGTTATGGACATTTCGAGTTCCGCGTAATGTCTTTCGGATTGACGAACGCCCCCGCAGCGTTCATGGATTTAATGAATAGGGTGTGTCGACCGATGCTGGATCGATCGGTAATTGTGTTCATCGATGATATCCTTATCTACTCCAAGAATGAGGGTGATCACGCATGTCACTTAAAGGAGGTGTTGGAGGCTCTGAAGAGAGAAAAGTTGTATGCTAAGTTCTCCAAATGCGCGTTCTGGCTTAGGGAAGTCCAATTCCTAGGTCACGTCATTGGCCCGAACGGCATTATGGTTGACCCAGCAAAGATAGTAACGGTAAGTGAATGGGACATTCCTAAGACGCCAACTGAAATCCGCAGTTTCTTAGGATTGGCGGGCTACTATCGGAGATTCATCCAGGATTTCTCGAAAATAGCTTCGCCATTGACAAAGTTGACTCGGAAAGAAGTAAAGTACGAATGGGGTTCGACCCAAGATGAGGCGTTTAAGAAATTGAAAGAGAAGCTGACACAAGCTCCAGTCTTGGCCCTTCCCGAGGGCAGTGAAGATTTGGTGGTATACTCTGACGCTTCGGGTCAGGGATTGGGGTGTGTGTTGATGCAGCGTGGTAGAGTGATTGCATATGCGTCGCGGCAGTTGAAAGTTCACGAAGTCAACTATCCGACTCACGATTTGGAACTTGCTGCTGTCGTATTTGCATTGAAAATCTGGAGGCACTACCTGTACGGGGTAAAGTTTACTATTTACTCCGACCACAAAAGTTTGAAGTACTTCTTCGAACAAAAGGAGCTTAATATGAGGCAGAGGAGATGGTTGGAACTCCTGAAGGACTATGACTGTGAAATAATGTACCATCCTGGAAAGGCAAACGTGGTGGCTGACGCTCTAAGCCGAAAGGATGTGCCTACTCCTATTAGAGTGAAAGCTTGCCAGTTGGTGGTAACATCGGATGTGATGAGAGAAATCGAAAGAGCTCAAGATGAAGCTTTGAAGGAAGAAAATATAAAGAAAGAAAGGATGGTTGGCCAACAGGACAAGTTGGAATATAACACCCTTGGTGTTAGAACGCGTTATGGACGGATATGGATACCTATGGGTGGCGAGCTTAGGACCAAAATCTTGGATGAGGCTCATAAGTCTCGTTACTCTATCCATCCCGGTACCAATAAAATGTACCAAGATCTGAGGAGGGAATACTGGTGGCCTGGAATGAAATGTGACGTGACGAAGTATGTAAGCAAGTGCTTGACTTGCTCGCAAGTAAAGGCTGAACACCAGAAACCGTATGGAAAGATTCAACCACTTGACATACCAGAATGGAAGTGGGAACACATTACCATGGACTTCATAACTAAGCTACCTCGCACAGCTAAAGGTCATGACGCCATTTGGGTAATTGTGGACCGTTTAACGAAGAGTGCTCATTTCCTACCTATTCGCGAGGCGTTCTCGTCGGAAAGGTTAGCAGAGGTATTTATCAACGAAGTAGTAGCGCGGCATGGGATGCCCTTGACGATCGTATCTGACCGGGACACACGATTCACATCGAGGTTCTGGAAAAGATTTCACGAGTCGATGGGCACGAGGCTAAATATCAGCACGGCATACCACCCACAAACGGATGGTCAGTCCGAAAGGACCATTCAGACATTGGAGGATATGCTCCGTGCTTGTATTATTGACTTCGGTGGCAGCTGGGACAGCCATCTGCCGTTAGCCGAGTTCTCCTACAACAATAGTCATCACACGACGATAGGCATGCCGCCTTACGAAATGTTGTATGGGAGAAGATGTAGAACCCCGGTTTGTTGGGGTGAGATTGGACAGAAGGAATTAGGAAGTCTCGAAGTCGTAAGAGAGACGTCGGAAAGGTTTGATCAGATCAAAGCACGAATGAAGGCCGCACAAGATCGTCAGAACTCCTATGCGGATAGACGACGAAGGCCTATCGAGTTTGATGTTGGGGACAGAGTAATGTTGAAAGTGTCCCCGTGGAAGGGAATCATTCGATTCAGAAAGAGAGGAAAGTTAAGTCCGAGGTTTGTCGGACCGTTCAGGATAATGGCACGGGTTGGTGAAGTCGCTTATCGGTTGGAGTTGCCTGATGAGTTAAGTGGGATTCATCCTACCTTCCATGTATCACACTTGCGAAAGTGTTTGGCGGATGAATCAGCTCACGTACCACTTACTGACATCGAGGTCGACAACAGCCTTAATTACATCGAAGAACCCGTGGCTATCTTAGACCGAAAGGAAAAGCGTTTGCGTAATAAAGTTATTCCATTGGTTAAAGTCCAATGGAGGCACCGAAAGGGATCGGAGGCTACATGGGAAACGGAGGCGGAGATGAGGGAGTCGTACCCTCAATTATTTGACTTGTGATAGGTTTCGGGGACGAAACCTATTATAAGGGGGGTAGACTTGTAACATCCCAAAATGTCGAGAAATAAAGTTAACGAGTTCAAGCGGGCCGAAGTCGGGCCGGGTCAGTCGCGAACCGGGCTTGGGGAGGTCTCCCCTATAAATAGCCAGGGTCACCACATGTTTCTCTCATTTGCAATTCTAGAGAGAGAAAACCGTAGAGAGAGAAAGTGTCGGAATCGCACAAGATTGCACCCGCTCGTGTCTCTTGCACTTGTGAGAAGAACCTCCGGATCAGAAGCTCGATTCAGGTAACGATCCGACCTAAATCTGAGTTTTTAGTTCGTTTTTGGGTTTTCGGGTCTTGGGTGAAAATCGGACGTTTTTGTGGATGAAACTGAAAGATAATCATAGAATCGAATTCCTTAATGGAAAACGAACGTTTTGGATGCAACATGTTCGGGATCTTTACATGATCAGACCGAATGCGAAAGTTAGGGTTTTTCACGAAGAACAGGTCGTGCGCACTTGCTAAGTGCGCACGGAGCAGGTCCTGCGCACTTGCTAAGTGCGCAGGAGGAGGAACCTGCGCACTTGCTAAGTGCGCAGGAGGAAGGACCTGCGCACTTGCTAAGTGCGCAGGAGGCAGGGTCTGCGCACTTGCTAAGTGCGCAGACATCAGGCTGTTGAGTAGAGATTAATATGTCTAGAATGGTTAAACCGTTAGAGTCGGTAATGGTCTGATGTGTATGTAACTACTCAATTCAGATCGGAAGTGACGTGGTTGGACCCTTGATTAGGACAACCGAGACTAGCTTATAAGGTGAGTTCTAGAACCCTCTTTTAAATGTTTTTATATAATGTTTTCGGGCTGGTGTGTACACGTATGAAATGCTGTTTTATAAAATGATTTTTATGAAACTACGTTTACGAAAGGAAATGATTTGGAACGAAGGATTTATGGAAAGAAAGTTTATGAACGGAATGTTTACGAACGAATGTTATAAAGAAATGGTTTAATGAAAAGGTAAAGGGTTTTGAAAGTGAAGGAAAGGTTTTATGAAAAGAAAACAAAAAAAAGGGCAAATGTTTTAAAGAAGTCATTACAAATCTAATCTGTCGAATGAATGGAATTGACGAATTAAGTCTGGGAATGTGATTCCCAGCCTTGTGGTAGATTATGGACAGCGAGCCATAGTTACCACAAGAACAACATGGGCAATGTCTTTGTGGCATGTCAATGGTTTTGATGTTGTACAACTGGTATGGGAGTAACGACGGTTACTCGGGTGATGACGATCATCCTAAGCGAACGAGGTAATGGGAAATCAATGACGGCGATACGTAACGGTTGATTTCCAAAGGAAAGATGCGTGTTGGGCAATGACGGCGATACGTAACGGTTGACCCCACGCATTGAAGGGTTGGGCAATGACGGCGATACGTAACGGTTGACCCAACGTAGTGGTATGGTTGTGGCAATGACGGCGATACGTAACGGTTGCCCACAACATTAAAGGTTCCTACGAGGACATAGAGACGCGTAACGATACAGATTTAGATAATAATGTATGACTTAAATGAATGTTAATATTTTAAACAAATGATTGTGTTTAAATATGCGAAGGTTTACGAATGAAAGGCCCTGTTTTCTTATACGAATGTTAAACCCTATTGAATGTTTGAATGATGAACCATTTCTTAAAACGAACGAAAACTAGAACTCACCAGAGTAGCTGACGTTTTTAAGTGTACACATTCAGGTTAAGGTAGGTTCTGAGGATGGACGGTGAGGCTTGGCTAGAGATGAAGAGTTACCCGACTGCTTTTGAAGACTGGCATCCCGTTATGTTTAGTTATGATGTAATTATGTTTACGCTTCCGCATGTATGAATAACGATTAAGTTATGTTTAAATGAAAATTTCCGCTGCGTTATCTGATATTCATGTTTAAGAACTGCTTGTGAATGAGTAAATCCAATAAGTGAGGCCTCCCGGGTTTGGGGCCTTACAAAAATACTAGCAGGCCTCTAAAGTACTCAGATCATGAGGGCAAACTAATCTGAGGGATCTTTTATGGTCAGATTTCTAAGACCAAGATCTCTCATCAATGCTAACTCGTCCCTTATTGCGTAATACACATTGATGCCTTTTTATATGGTTCTTTCGGCTTGTAGCCTAGCAACGCCTACTTCGATCAGGTGTGTATACTCACTTTGGGAGTAAGTTTGATTCTTGCAACACTTTCCATCATGGCTCCAGTTGCCACACTTTGTACATTTATCGTATATTTTGGCTATTCTCTTGGCGACACTTTTTGACAAGCCATAGAATGGTGGCAATTGTTCTTGCTTGCACCACCGCTTTCTTACATCCCACACTTAATCTCTAATTTCCCACCACAAACTTAAAACTGTGCATTGCCTTCAATGTACAAATGTATGTAGTGAGATGATACACAGGAATTAAATTACATGGAGTTTTAAGGGAAAAGAAACCGATACTCCCCCGGTCAATTCGGTGTATAACCTAAGGACAAAACTTATTGTTGCTATCAAGCTGTGCCTATCACCTGCTTGTCAACATGTTGCTTCAAAGACTTCATCGAATTTCTTGGAAATTTGATGTGGTTTCCGGCTCCAGGTTCGAAGAGGTGGAGTGTAACTCCTCAAAGTGGAGAGATGATTTGGTGATGTTATTCTACCTGAAACATAAAAGACAACATAAAAGCAGACAAGGAACGTAAAATATAGTAGGTAAGGAACGAAGGTCCTAGTATCGAGAAGGTATACCTAGGGGCTGAAGTAATCAGAAACTTAAATTTGGAAAACCAAACCTGAGATCCATGCTTTCTGCCGTATACTGATATGATCTTCTTACTCGTAGTGTTCGACCAAAAATATGTGATTCTGTATGTACAGAGAAAAATCAAAAAGATTTTATTTTTAGATGTTTCTAGATCTACTGCATTAAGTCTTTAAGAAAAATTCCAAAAAGATTTTAGTGTGTTTTAGCATAAATTTTGAAAAATCCAAAAATATGTACTTTACTTGTTCATTCAGTTTTCTAAGAAAAATTCAAAATGATTTTGTTTTAATCTTGCATGAAAAATTCTTATAATTTTGGAATGTCGGAAAAAGAATAAAATGGAAAATGTCAAAATCTTGTTCAAGTATAGGTTAGGCGAACGTGTCTTGTTTGCTTAACAGAAGGTGTATTTACCAAGACGCAAGTCTGTATGGGATCCTCTTCACAATACACTACTTGGTAAAAGGAAAATACAAGACGAAACAACTAGTTCGGAGGATATGTGCAGGGAGCTCATTACCAAAGAATTGGAAGAACAAGACATGAAGATAAAGACCAAGCTGTTGTCAAGGGGGAGTCTGTTGGAGTATGATTTGTGACAAAAAGCCTTGTAATAGATTAGTCTTTATGTTTAACGTTTTGTTTGTTTTGAATTGTAAAGGTTAAGTTTGCATAGGCGAACTTAATAGTTTAGGCGAACTTAACAAGTTCGCCTGATATAGTTTAGGAGAACTTAACAAGTTCGCCTAGTTTAGTATTTGTTGTCTATAAATAGTTCAAGATTTGTTTTCAGTTGGTAATAATTGCATTTGAACTTCTGCTTCTATAACTACTCTGTGTTTACTATTTGAGAGATAATACAAGAAGCTTATTATGAAATCGTGTCTTGTGTGATTGTATTGCATTTGTTACTATTCGAGACATACGTATACGCAAGGATTCCGCACTTCGTGTACGTATTATGTGTTTTACAGCAGAGATCGATCAGTAGACCCGCTAGGACTTACAGGGGTGGGGTGGGGGTTTAGGTTTTTGGGGGGTGGGTGGAGGGTTTAGGTTTTTGGGGGGTGGGTTTAGGTTTTTGGGTGGGGGTGGGGCGGGGGGTTTAGGTTTTTGGGTGGGGGTGGGGCGGGGGGTTTAGGTTTTTTGGTGGGGGTGGGGCGGGGGGTTTAGGTTTTTGGGTGGGGGTGGGGGTGGGGGGGGTTTAGGTTTTTGGGTGGGAGTGGGGCGGGGGATTTAGGTTTTTTGATGGGGGTGGGGTGTGGGGTTTAGGTTTAGGTTTTTCTTCTTTATCATCCCCAAAAACCTAACACACCCCCAAAAATCTAAACCACCACCCCACCCAAAAACCTAAACCCCCCAAATACCCCAACCAAAAACCTAAACCCCCCACACACCCCACCCACCCCCACCCAAAAACCAAAACCCACTCACCCTACCCAAACACCTAAACCCACCGCACCCACCCCCTACCGTCAAAAACCTAACCCTAAACGTAATACTGTATATGTGTAGTACCACCCCAAAAACCTAACCCCCCCAAAAAAAACCTAAACCCCTACCTCGACCAAAAAACCTAAACCCCTACCTCGACCAAAAAACCTAACCCCACCCCACCCCCCCCCCCAAAACCTAAACCCCCCACCCACCCCCCAAAAACCTAACCCACCCACCCCCCCCCCCCCCCCAAAAAAAAAAAAAAAACCTAACCTAAATGCTAAACTAAACCAAAAACTAAACCCTAAACCTAAATCGACTATTTTTTCGGGGGTTTTTTTTAATGAACGAGGACGACGTGAGAAACAAGGTCTCCGAACCACTTTTTTGTTTTTGATTTATATTTTGAGTTATGATTTTTTTACCTTTAAAGAAGAGTTATCTAGTTCTCTCCCGAAATGTTAGTTTTCTTATGAACTTCACCCTATATATATATAAATATACTAGGTTAGAATCCTGTGTAATAAAGAGTAATTTGAATATAATGTTATATAGTTAGAAATAAAAATTGTATTTCTTTAAAACTTGTTATTACACGGGTTGAATAAACTCATTTATTATACGTGTTGAATAAAATGTAATATGTTTAATACATATACTCCCAAAATATGTTTTTAAAAAATGTACTTTGAGGTGACAATTATAAATTACGTTAAGTTAATTTATAAAACATTTTTTTCAACCGTGTATTAATCTTTTTTATGTAATTGATAAATGGGAAAAGGATCATGTGTAAACCTATTTTAATTGTGTAGACCAAAAAATCAATTTTGTGCCACTACTTTAATTTCAACTTATAATAATTAGTGGATGAAATTAATTCTGACATTTTTTTTATAAATGAGTTGCTGAGATTGTTCAAGGGGTATAAGAGTAATTATGTTTTTTTTTTTAATTAGTTTTTTTAAAACTAATTCCCCCCTCTTTCTTTAGACTTTAATAACTTTTTTATACATTTTTTATTTTTTTAAACAAAATATACCATAAAAATGAGCATTTTTTTTTATCTTTAATTCGGTTATAGTTTCGAAAAATTCCATGGATGAAGAAATTAAACGATTTAAGTTTGTTCTCGAAGTAATTTAGTGTTCTGTAATAAACCTCTCCCTCTATATATATATAGAGAGAGAGGGGGGGAGGTTCAAATAAAAGCTAGTTTTTCGCTAAAAAATCTAAAAATGACAAAAACGTTGAGAAACGATATCAAACGAACTCCGATTGAGATCATTTCAGCTGTGTTAGAACCGTCTCGTCGAACTCTACTATCTTAGTTTTTAGTATTTAGCTTTTATGTTTTATATTTTACGTTTGAATTTTAGGGTTAGCCGTATGGTTTAGCCTTAAGGTTTAGATTTTTTTAGGGGTGGGAGTGGGTTTAGGTTTTGGGGGTAGGTGTGTGGGTGGGGGTGGGTTTAGGTTTTGGGGGTAGGTGTGTGGGTGGGGGGTTTAGGTTTATGGGGGGTAGTGGTGGCGGCTTTAGGCTTTTCAGGGTGAGGTTGGAGGGGGTTTTAGGTTTTTGGGGGTGCGGGTGGAAGGGGTTTAGGTTTTTGGGTCCGGCTTAGGGTTCGATGAGACGGTTTCAACGCGCTGGAATGAGCTCAATCGGAGTTCGTTTGACCCACTTCTTAGCGTTTCTTAGCTAAAAAACACTTTTTAGTGGAACCATCCCCTATATATATATATATGTGTGTGTGTGTGTGTGTGTGTGTGTGTGTGTGTAGGGGGGAGTTCAAATAAGAAGTAGTTTTTCGCTAAAAAGTCTAAGAAATGAGAAAAACGCTAAGAAACGAACTCTGATTGAGCTCATTTCAGCGGCGTTGGAACCGTCTCGTCGAACTCTACCATATTAGCTTTTAGGGGTTAGCTTTTAAAAATTAGATTTTACGTTTGAATTTTAGTTAGCCTCTTTTTTTTTAAAGGAGACGATACCCCTGGTAAATTTTATTAAAAAAGAATAAACAAGTATGAAACGAGAGAGACTTGCAGCCAGCTAAGGGACAAACCCCCCAAAGCCAGAAACCCACCAGACCCCACAAAACCAGCATGTACCAAATTAGGTAATGCCGTTCATAAGTTCTAACCAAAAAATATGTCCCGTTCTATATAAATGACCCTTACTAATACCAAAAACCCTGCAAAAAAACAAACAAAAACACAAATAATGGTGATAAAGATAATCAATATTACTAAAAAGATAACCATAATTCCACCACTTGAAAGAGAAGCCCTCGATCCTTGTAGACTTCAAAGGCTTCTCGTGGATCATCATCTTGCTTTGGTTATTCTTCCGTCCTTTGCTCCTAGTGTGAGGTCTTCTTCTCAAACGGTCCCTGTGCGTCTTTTGTCCCCACCCCAAACGGCTCCAAAACTGGGAGCCAAGGTTATAGGGAGGGCTTAGCCACGTTGCAATTAGCTATAACATCCAAACCTTTATTTCCTCTAATGCGTATGTATTTCTTTAAGCCCCGCCACCTTTTTCTCGAATTTGAGTAAAGCCGAACTTCACACTTTTCTGCAATCCAGCATCCCCTTCTTTTTTCCCGCCTCCCCGAGAAGCATTTCCCACGCACATCCTACCCCCCATGCATGGGTTATGCATAGCCAAACAAAGCACCCGAACCCTTCCCAACATAGCAGAACCCAAACCACCTGCTATATAGATACCTTTCCAACCTCTCTTTAGATGAGTGTAAGTCGTGTGAAGTGTACCAACCCTAACCCCCCCCCCCCCCCCCCACACACACACACACACACGGACAGCAAGGCAGATTCAACCCCCCACCCTTAACCCCATCACTCAAAGCCAGGAATAATCCTTTCCGGGTAACAAAAATAATGATTCTCATTTGCAAGCCAAAGTACCGGTTACCCAACGTCCAATCTATCCTCCCTACAGAGTACCCCGCCTCCATCCACATCTGCCACCATCGCTTGTTATGCATTTTTAGGCTCTTTTGTCTCCTTCCGTTTATACGTGTTGAATCCCCATTTCATACCCAAGTTCTCCGATTTAGGACAAGATCGAATCCTCAACCCTTTTAGTCTCAAGCTAACAGATTCTTTAATCAATTTGCATATAATATCAGCCTTTCGTCTTTCACCTCCATGCAGCCTACTATTCCTCTATTGCCAAATGAAGTATATCGTAGCCGCAAAAATAAGCCTCCAAAGAATACTGTCAATAAACTTATTGCGCGGCAAAGTATTTAGGTGATCAATGCAAGCTTCCCATCCCATAGGGGGGCTCTTAAATTCAGCCCATTCAATAACCTCCGACCATATATTGTTAGGAAAAGCGCAGGTAAAGAACAAGTGGTCATGACTATCCGGTTGATTATTGCAGAAGGTACACTTGAGCTCGGTATTATTGACCCATCTCTCCATTCTATCCTGAGTTAAAAGTCTTCTCTTGATAGCCAACCAGCAGTGAATGGATGACGCAGGGTACATTGGCTATACCAGATCGTTTTATACCAAGAAACTTCAGGCCAAACTTCACCAAGATCCTTATAAACAATGCCTGTGGAAAAAGTACCAACCCTACCATCATTAGATTTCCAGCTGATTTGATCCTCTTTTCCCAAGGTTAGAATGGGCGGGGCTTGGTCAACTAGAAAGGGGAATCTAGTTTGCCATTCCCTCGGCCAATTCCAAACACCATTAACAATCACTTCCGCAACCACACTATCGACTCGAAGACCCGCCCTATGAATTTCTCTCTTCGTTATCAAGTCCCCCAGCGGGCTATGAACGTGCCAGTTATCATACCAAATGGATGTGTTATTACTATTACCCACAACAATGATACAATGCTTTCGAACATGCTCACGATTGTGAAGGATATTTCTCCAACTCCAACTTTCACCATCCTCAATTCTCAAGTCCCAGAAAGATCTATCCTTTATTTTATGAATATGAACCAATTTGACCCAAATCGAATCCTTCTTTTTAACAATATGCCATAAATGCTTGGCCATTAAGGCAATATTACTAGCCTTAAGCGATTTGATAACCAAACCACCTTGGTTTTTAGGCTTGCAAACCTCTGCCCATTTGACTTTCGCCTTGCCCTGAAGCGGACCATTAGGACTCCAAAGGAATTTCCTCATTACAGCCTCCAAGTCGTCAATCACATTAATCGGGAGAGTAAATATAGAAGCCCAGTAGACATGAAGGGACGATAAAACGGACTTGATCAGTTGCAACCGACCCGCAAAAGAAAGAAATTTATTCTTCCGGTCACCAACCTTTAACTTGATTTTATGAATAAGACACTTACAATCCTTAGCGTATAACCTCTTAGAGAGCAGCGGGAGACCAAGGTAACGAACCGGAAGACTTCCTACCCTAAAAGGGAGGATACCACGGATCTCCTCTTGGACATGACTACGAACATTACCCATATACATATTACATTTATTCATATTAGGAGCAAGACCCGAAGCATTGCTGAATTAACCCAACGCATCTTTTAAAATCTGCACAGAAATGGTGTCCGCATGCGCAAACATAAACAAGTCATCAGCGAAGCACACATGGGTAATTTGTTTTTGCATACAATCTTTATGATATTTGTAGTTGCCCGCTTGAGCAATTTTCCTTTTGGCCATAAGGTTGAGAACTTCCATAACAAGAGTGAACAGATAAGGTAACATAGGATCCCCTTGTCTTAATCCTCTCTGGCCTTGAAAGAAACCATGAACATCCCCATTAATATTGAGCGAGTACGAGGCTGTGGTTAAACAATTCATAATCCAACTCCGCATGCAAGGGTGGAATCCGAACGATTGAAGGCATTGATCCAAAAAATTATGGTCCACCATGTCATATGCTTTTTGGAGGTCAATTTTAAGAGACACTCTAGCTTCCCCTCTATTCCTATGATAGTGTTTGACGAGTTGCTGGGTAAGTAAGATGTTGTCACTGATGAGCCTACCAGGAACAAAAGCACTCTGGTTCTCATCCACCAAGAAACTTAATCCCTCTTTCAACCTCTCGCAAATAATCTTTGCAATGCACTTATATATAACGTTGCAGCAAGATATGGGACGAAAATCAGCCACCGAACGAGGAGAGGCATTCTTAGGGATAAGAGAGATGATAGCCTAGTTAAGCTATTTCAGGATCCTCCCATTTTGGAAGTACTCTTGAATAGCTATACTAACCTCATCACCAACAATGCTCCGGCAGAATAACCATCCGGCCCCGGCGCTTTATCATCTTCAATTCCAAACATAGCAGTCTTTATCTCCTCCTTTGTGACCATTCGAACCATAGAATTCGCAATTTGCCTAGGTAACACTTTAGAGAATAGTTCATGAGGATGGGAGACATTGGTGCAACTCCCCTTGGTACCCAGAATCTCCTTATAGTACTTAACAAACTGGTCACCCACTTCATCCCCTTGGAAATAATTCCCATGCATATCACTAATAGAGCAAATTCTGTTACGATGATGAGCCCCTTTGACAACATTATGGAAGTAACGGGTATTCTGGTCCCCCTCCTTAAGCCACGTAATCTTCGACCTTTGCTTGAGAAATAATTCTTCATCTAAAGACGCCTGTTTAAAGGCTTGGACATATACTCCTTCTTCTTCGCGTAACTGGACATTAGAGGGATCCCTTTCCACAGCAG
This sequence comes from Smallanthus sonchifolius, assembly GCA_023525975.1. Taxonomy (NCBI): domain Eukaryota; kingdom Viridiplantae; phylum Streptophyta; class Magnoliopsida; order Asterales; family Asteraceae; genus Smallanthus; species Smallanthus sonchifolius. The sequence goes on from CM042045.1 coordinate 37,609,822, forward strand.
TTTGAATAACTTCCAGCTCCTTACGCAAGACCTCCACATTATTAGAGACACTGCCCAGATCCTTTCCGAATTTCCTGATCTCTTTTTGAAGCATTTGAAGTTTTTTGACCACCTTATACATGCTATACCCCTCAACATGGACACTCCAAGATTTTTTAACCATATCCAGAAAACCAGGCTTGCGAGTCAAGTAGTTCATGAATTTGAACGGCTTCTGCTTCCACTGACATTTGATACTCGGAATAGTAACAACCGAAGGAGAGTGGTCAGACGTCCCAAACGGGAGAAATTCCGCTTGGGCCTTCCTGAACGTGTCCCCAAAATAACAGTTTGCCATAACCCGATCCAATTTCTTGAGTAACCCAGAAGTCTTCCCCGGGGATTTATTCCACGTAAAAGTTAATCCCCTATACTGAATATCACTTATCCCAATAGAGTTACAGCACTCCCTAAACTCATCCATAGCACTAGTAATAACCGAACTTCCCGCCGAATTCTCGTTAGCATGCAGAACCACGTTAAAATCACCAGCAAGAACCCAAGGAGCAGTATTGACCATACATTGAAACTTCCCAAGCTCATCCCACAAAGGTTTTCGCTTAGCCTCTCTAACATGACCATAAATAAAGGCAGAAGAATTGCTTAGGACCAGACAACGGTTTAACAAGACAGTGCACCACTTGATCCGATTGATCCATGACCATAATATCCACACTACGAGGGTCCCATCCCACCATGATTCGCGTCCAGTTATCACATTGCATCTTGTTAGATCTCCATTCCCAGTTCTTTTGAATTTTGTGACAAATATCAGAAACGTTAGAAGCCTTGGCACGAGGTTCTAGCAGGCCACAAACACTAATACTATTTACATTTAACAGATTACGAAGGTGCTCCTGATGATTTCTAGAATTGAGCCCCCTTACGTTCCAAGTGAGGACTTTAAGCTCCATTAATAACATCAACACTTTTACCCTCTGAACCAATACTCTGGTACAGCGAACCCGACTCATGCATAATAGCATCCGTAGCAGCAGGCATCTGAGTTGGATCAGCCTTCATTGAAATAGCTGAGCCATCAGTCTCGAATTCCACTTCCTCCATATCCTCTTCATTCCCATCGTTGGCACTAACCTCAATCACATGTGCCGACCGATTTTTATTGCCTATCCCAAGGTAAGTATCGCTGGAGACAGCCAAATAACCTTCCCAAAAGTTATAAAGACTGCATAAACTTCGTAAGTACTCATGTTGGGCTATAGCCCATCTAGAGAGGTCCACCTCTAACGGCACAAGCCGGTCTAAGACATATCTCTTAGCTTCAAACCGTTGTTCTTTAGAGACCCGTTTAGTATAATGAGCATTCAAATTCCTTTCCTCCTTTTTGATCCACCCCGAATTCAACTCCTGATTATTATTCATTGCATGATTAAATCCTTCCATTCCTTCATTAGTATCTTCGATGACATGGCCATCCTCATCCAGTAAGTGAAATCTATTCGTGGTTTCAACAACCGAAATTAATGGCGCCCGGACTTGAGATTTAAACTTTTCCCGATTAGTATTACCCTTTATAGCACCCAACATTGACTTCCCCTCAGCACTATTACCTCCTGGACCTGAAGCTTTAACCTAATTCTTGTGACCCGTAACCCTATTTGAGCTTTCTGGAACTTCATTCGGTGAATTCTCTTTGATCCCGTTATCCCCCAACTCCACACTCTTCGAAGACTCATCAGCATTCTCCTTTTGCCCACTACCTCCAATTCCTTGGGTTCTATCCAGCTGTCTAGGTTCCCGATTTCGATCAGAAGAGTTATGACCAGATTTTTTCCGCCTTACCAAGGTAAAACCCTCGTTATCCTCTTTAGAATGAACAGCGTGAGGCAATAACCCACCTTTATTTTCAGCCCTACCTTCACAGTCCCTCTTTTTTTCTGCCTCAGTTCTTTCTCTAACTCTGCAAGTAGCAAAGGAATGGCCAAACACCTTACAATGATCACATTTAGCCGGTACATTTTGGTACTCCACTTCAATATTAATAAACTTTTCTTCAAATCCATTCACCCGTTGATACCAAACTTTAACAGTATCCGTGAGCACAGTCTCATATTTTAATTCCACAAGGACTCTTGCATAACCACCGGCTTCTTTCCGATTGGCACATTTACTTTTAGTGACTTTGTCAAATGTGAGGGGGTTACCGATGCAACTCGCCGCCCTACATATACATTCCGTGAACCATAAATCAAGAGGAAGGTTTTTAAAGATCATCCAAATAGGTAGAGTCTTTGGGGCAGTCTTGATCAAACTAGTACCGGCATCCCATTGCTCAAGACATAGAGGGATATTCGCCACCACCCAAGGGCCAAGTTCCATAACCCGGTTTAACCCTTGGTTATCAGCAAATTTAAATAAGAAAACTCCAGCACCATTCGTGGAAATATCAATGATACCAAATGGTTTCCACATACGAAATAAATTGAACCTAACAAACTGGAGCTGTGGCTCTTCCCCAATGAAATACCCATATAACACATTCTTGAATTCCTCTTTAGCTTGCACAATATACTTGGGATCAATAACGGCCATACGTACCCCATCCTTGGACACAAGCGGGGGGGTATTACTGGACCTTATCCGGATTAAGAACATTCTCATTCACCTTAGCATAAGAAACAAGTGGAACACCATCCGGATTATTAACATTCTCTGTAGTTTCAACATCATTATCAATCATAGTCTCATCTATACTCACCTCTCCATTCTCATTCACCTTAGCCGAGAATCTAGATATCTTCCCACTTTTTTTACTTCTAATCGAGTGAAGTAGTTTGCTACTCTCATCAGTGGCATTTATATTAGTAACCACTTCCCGAAGAGAGTCTTCTTTGGCAGCTTCGTCTTTGTAGAATTCACCGATTTGCTTCCTTTTGGTTTGATGGATATTCTCTAGAGCCTTAGGTTTAGTTTTTAGGGTTTATATTTTATGGTTTAGGTTTTTTTTTATGGGTGTGGGGGGTTTTAAGGTTTTTGAGGGGGGGGGGGGGTTGAGGGGGGTGGGGGTGATGGTTTTAAGCTTTTCGGGGTAGGGTTGCAGGGGGTTTTGGTTTTTAGGGGTGCGGGTGGAGGGAGGTTTAGGTTTTTGGGTCCGGATTAGGGTTCGATAAGACGGTTCCAACGCCACTGGAATAAGCTCAATCGGAGTTCGTTTGAACCACTTCTCAGCGTTTTTTAATAAAAAACCATTTCTTAGTAAAACCTTCCTCTATATAGATATGTATGGTGATACGGGATTTGTGCATATTATCATATGTATGAATTAACGCATATGCATATTTTCCTCTTATAACCGTCTAATAACCGCAAAGATCCACTACTATGAGATAATTTAAGAAAAAGACTATATTAACCCTGAGAATTAATAACAATTTAACTAATAATATATTAATTATAAAAAAAATGATTAGTAGTAAATGGTTCTTATGATTCTTAACTTTTTCTTAGATCCATATATATATATATATATATATATCTATCATGTAGTTTTTATTGTATAACAAAAAAAATTAATTTAACCAATAAAAAAATAACATGTGTTTAAGACTTTTTGATGGCTATAAGGGTAAATTGGTAAAGTGACGTTTATTTTTTTGAAAATCAATAGTTATCTACAACTAATAATCATCACCATTTAAAAATCAAGATTTTTCTCTCCCACTCACTTTTTCTCTCTCACCTCACCTCACCTCACCTCACCTCAATTTACTCATTCAATCAGGGGGTTTTTCACCATAAAAAATCTATAAGATTGATGAAGATGATCGATGAAGATGAATTCACTATCACCATACAAATTACAGATGGATATCGATGAAGATGAAGTTCTTTATCTTGAATATCTCTCTCTCTATCTTCTCTCTCCTCACTGTAAAAATTGGAGATGAGGGAGGTCTCAAAAAAAATTTAGAATGGAAGGTTTTTATCATGATAGTGAGATTTTTCTTAAAGCAGACCTTTTTTTTAAGATGACGACGTAGCAAGAACAAGGAATTGTGTTTTATTTTCTGCTGCAGAATCAAGCAAGTGGGTTTTCTTTTTTGTAATTTGTTGTAATATGATATTTACATATACATAGCATTATATGTAAAATTATATGAAGAAAAAACAACCTGGTGGGTTTTTCAATGTAAACAAATTACATTTGAATAAGAAGCAATCATAGTGTGCTTTTTTAGATACATAAAAATTCTAGAACATAAATAACTTGAGGATTTTTTTTATTTTTTAAGTGGGTTTTATTTTCATAATAAAGAAATAATCTGGATTAACATTTATATCTAATATATGTACGTACAGTTTGTATTTGATTTATATGTAAATTGTACTAATTTTTTGCATCTTTTGGTTAAAACTGATGTTATTATAATATGTTACATAGCTATTACATACATGTAATACGACATTACATATATGTAATTTTGTTGCTTTAAAATAGATGATATGAGATATGGTTAATATATATAAACTGTCATGTACGTATTACACGCATAAATAACATGTTATGTACATATTACATATGTAATAATCTACTATACATATGTAACAAAATATTACTCATATGTAACATTATATTACATGATGTAACAGAATATTATATGTATGTAATATTGTATTACATATAAGCAGACAAATATGTTTTACATAATATTATAAACAGAAGTACAAGATTATTTATTCACACTACAACTAAAATAATCCTTATTGTAAATTCGTTCATCTAATTGAGTACCTAAAAATGAAAGTTTATCAATTTTTAGAACATAGGTAAAAGTACTTTTGGAAATATGTAACATGAATTAATATTAAAAAAAAGAATATACAAAAACTTTTTCTTTACAAATTGAAAGAATCTATACATTAATCCACTTAAACAAAAAAAATCTCAGGAAACGACATCCTTTTTTCTTCATTTGCATCCATTAATTCTTTTTCCTTGACTCCAGTGTCTTTCTTCATAACATAGATACACATCCTGGCTTTAAGCTTTGTAAAATAAAGGCTTGAGTCTGCACATCTGGATTTGAGATTCCTATGTAAAATATATATATGTGGAAACTCCATATTTTATGTATATGTAAATTATATAAATTTTATGCATTTTTAGATTAAAAATGATGATATGGATGTGATTACATATTTTATAATTTGTTACGTAGCTATTACATACATGTAATAATATTTACATGTATGTAGTATGATATTACATATATGTATTACAATGCGAAAAGCAATAAGCCCAGAAATTAGATAATACAGTCTCGTTCCGGAAACCAAATACATATTTTATAAAAAATACAAACTCCTTCAAGAAATCATCAAGCTTCTTTGTTCTAGAAATTGATTTCAAAACACATATGCAACAAAAAAACATACATATAAAAAAACTACACCTTCAATATGAGTTTTTGCATCTGAGATTTTGTTCTTCAATCTGAGTTTGAGGAGATGACCTGATTCTTCATTTTATTCCTAATTTAATGCTTCGTTCCTTCATATGATCTCATTCTTCAAGTGTTGTGTTTAGAGTTTGATTCTTAACTTAATGGTGGGTTTTTGGCTTCAATATATGAATTTCTTTATTTTTGTAAGAAACATGAAGAAAAAGAACATGAGAGAGAAGATGATGAAATAATGAAGAGATATAAAGAAAAAGATGATGGAATGATCGTGATGGAGAGAGATAAAGAAGAATAATTATTTTATCTAGTTTTAACGAGAACCATTGATTTTAGATGATGACTTTTTAATCAATAGACAAATTTTGGTTATATGGTTTTTACATGAAGTACCCTCTCTCTCTCTCTCTCTCTCTCTCTCTCTCTCTCTCTCTCTCTCTCTCTCTCTCTCTCTCTCTCTCTCTCTCTCTCTCTCTCTCTCTATATGAAAAGGGTAATAAAGAAACCCTCTTAAGTTAAGAAAACCACTAAACCTTATCTATTGGTCTAGAATATGTCACATGTCCAATGCTCTCTTTAATGTGAAAGGGTAAATTAATAATTTACTCTTGAACATGCGTCTCTTTCTACCAAATTCTTTAACAAGTACGATATCTTTCTGCAAGATCTCATCTCTGTGTCTTTTATCTTTCTTTGTGTATGTAAATGTGTGTATATGAATCTGGGTATTGTGAATCTTGAAAAAAGATTTGAATTTTTTATGGGTTTTATAATGTTGTTTGTAAAAAATAAAAAAGTTATAATCTTTTTATGTTTTTGATCATATCTTTTTTTTCATATTATGTTCGAAACTATCAATTGTGTTCGAATCATTGTCGGAGGCGATGAAGTTTTCAGATCTGTGATGGAAGACACAAACATGGCAATCAAGATGGAGATCCAAGCCATTCCTTATACTTCTTATGTTCTAGATCTCTATGATCTTCCGGAATGTAGCAAACTTAAGAAGACACTGGATTTTATCGAACAAGTGGCTGAAAGAGTTGAAAAAGATGCTCAGACCGTCGGCGATTTCATAGACAAGGTTGGTTTGCTGTTTTACAGCCAATAATCGTGTTAAAAGATATATTAGTTCTTTAGTTAAAATTACTTTTTATATTTAACACATCTATATTCATGATATTGTTTTTTTTAATTTATGAGTTTTCTATTTAAAATTAATTTTATATTTAACGACATATATCTTAAACATGATATTTTTTTTTGAAATATGTGGTTTTTCTTTTATACCGCTTCAAGTTTAATGTAATTATTTACAATTTGGATTCTGCATATTATTAATTATTTTGGTTAGCTTTTTAGTAACCTGGTCACTTACATGTACTTTTTTTACATATGTAAAAAGTTGCTAGTTACATATGTAATAGTAGATTCTTACATATGTAACACTTGATTCTGCATATGTAACAGTAGCGAGTTACATATGTAATATCGTTTACGTAACATTTGATTTTACAGGCTCTTTTGCCTTGCTGGAATGTCTGTTAAAATAGTATGATATAATACATCATAGCATTTAAATAAACTTATTAGTATTTAACCATCATTTACTCGTTAAGTTTTGATATTTATTTTGCAGTGGCTAAGAAGAAGCCAACCTCATTTTCTGCGCGCTCAACAAGAAGACTATAATAAGCTTTGTTAGCTTATTATAGTTTCTAGATCATTTTTAAATATTTAAGTTTGTATGAAATACCTTTGTTACGTTTTTAATATTGATTATAATGACTTTTTGTAGTTTTAAGTTTGTATTAACATATGTAACAACGCGTATGCTGGATTATTATAGTTTTTGGATCATTTTTAAGTATATAAGTTTTTTTACATATGTAATAAACGTGTGCTGCTATCACGTTTTAAATAGAAGTTTCTTAAATAAAAATAGTTGTTTTTTCATTGTTATTTACTACTTTTTAATAAAAAGAATAAATAATATAATTTTAAAAGTAGGAGAGAAAATATATAATTTAATAAAGTAGGAGAGCGATGATATGATTGTGTTTAGTCAAATTGTCTAATTTGCCCTTTATGTACTTTTATAAAATTTAAAAATTATTTAGAAATTACTTATTTACAAGAATCAATCTCATCCATTGCTTTTGATCAATCAATGGTATTGATAAAGTTTAGTGGGTTTCTCCAACTCAATAGGGTTTTTATTATAACCGTCCCATATATATATATATATATATATATATATATATATATATATTATAATCTAGGGTTGGGGATAACGCGGTGGCATAAACGTAATTACTTTAAAAAAAATAGCGTGTCGCCCAGGTAAAAAAGGGCATCAATGTCAATTTTTTTAATAATTACGCTATTGCTTGACTTTTTTAATAATCACGCTATATAGCGTGATTTTATTAATAGTGTGAATTTGTTTACGTTATTTGTGATTTCACGTTTTATTGCGTGATTTGTTGAGAAACGGGATTGGAGACTTGGAGGTGCTAAAATGTCCTTAACTCTCAGAATAACCTTATAAATTCTTTATTATAAATAAATTCCACTTGTTGGGTATAAATATGATACTGGTCCGACGACTATAACTTATTATTATTTTTAATTAATCACGTAATCCCGTAAAAATCTGTAAAAGTAATTATCAACTTTGCATTTGATTTTCAATTCACTTTTGAAATAGTATCAATTTTAGATTTCATAATCACGTAAAACTACGTTTGAAATCACGTAAAACTTTTAAATTTCATAATTACGTTTGAAAAACGAAAAACTACGTTTACTATGGAAAACGGAAAATTAAGAAATTGAAACAACAAAAACATATAATCACGAAATAGAAACAATTTAATCACGGAAATATGGATTTCTTTGAAAAACGGAAATATATAATCACGGAAATATGGGATTTCTTTGGAAAAACGTTAAACAATGAAATCACGTTTTATTAATAACTGGTAGAATGACAAGAATATATTTCCCACTCAAAATTAAAAGGAACACGTGGCGCACTAGTATCCCTTCGTACGTTTCTCACGTTAAAAAGACTTTGTACTTAATTTGCCCTTTATGTACTTTTATAAAATTTAAAAATTATTTAGAAATTACTTATTTACAAGAATCAATCTCATCCATTGCTTTTGATCAATCAATTGTATTGATAAAGTTTAGTGGGTTTCTCTAACTCAATAGGGTTTTCATTATAACCATGTCATATATATATGGGACGGTTATTGTATAAAGGGCCCAAATCGTACGAAGCGTACGAAGGGCTTCCAATCGTCAGATTATTATGATCTAGGGTTGGGGATAACGCGGTGGCATAAACGTAATTACTTTAAAAAAAATAGCGTGTCGCCCAGGTAAAAAAGGGCATCAATGTCAATTTTTTTAATAATCACGCTATTGCTTGACTTTTTTAATAATCACGCTATATAGCGTGATTTTATTAATAGCGTGAATTTGTTTACGTTATTTGTGATTTCACGTTTTATTGCGTGATTTGTTGAGAAACGGGATTGGAGACTTGGAGGTGCTAAAATGTCCTTAACTCTCATAATAACCTTATAAATTCTTTATTATAAATAAATTCCACTTGTTGGGTATAAATATGATACTGGTCCGACGGCTATAACTTATTATTATTTTTAATTAATCACGTAATCCCGCAAAAATCTGTAAAAGTAATTATCAACTTTGCATTTGATTTTCAATTCACTTTTGAAATAGTATCAATTTTAGATTTCATAATCACGTAAAACTACGTTTGAAATCACATAAAACTTTTAAATTTCATAATTACGTTTGAAAAACGAAAAACTACGTTTACTATGGAAAATGGAAAATTAAGAAATTGAAACAATTTAATCAAGAAATTGAAACAACAGAAACATATAATCACGAAATAGAAACAATTTAATCACGGAAATATGGATTTCTTTGAAAAACGGAAATATATAATCACGGAAATATGGGATTTCTTTGGAAAAACGTTAAACAATGAAATCACGTTTTATTAATAACTGGTAGAATGACAAGAATATCTTTCCCACTCAAAATTAAAAGGAACACGTGGCGCACTAGTATCCCTTCATACGTTTCTCACGTTAAAAAGACTTTGTACTTAATACTTCCTATATATATATATAGAGGATGGTTCCGGTACAAAATGATATTAGCATAGAAACGTGAGAAACAATCTTGGCCTTCCACTGACTAAGATCTATGGTTAAGACTTTTTTTGTGGCGATCTTGTAAATAGGATTTAAAAACAATAAAGGGTATATTAGACATTTTCCCCCATTTAATCTCTCCCTAATTTAATTTGAACTCCTCTTTTCTTCCTTAGTTAGCGTTAATCAATGACAATTAATTTCAAAAACTAGATTAATATTTTTAAAAATATTTTGAATAAAAAACGATACAGCAAAAACAAAAAATCGTAATAGCATACTGTATGATTATGACAACACAATCTATACTATATAATAAAGGAAAACCATGGGTGACACGTGTCACTCTCTGGTTACTCCTCACCTTTATTTTTTCGACTCTCTCTTATATTAAATATTAATTTTTTTGTTTCTATGTTATTAAATACTAATATCAAATAATAATTTTTATATTAATAAATAAAATTATATGAACACGTGTCACTTTGTAGTTCATATGTATTATTTTTTTCCCGTCTCTCTCATATTGAATAATGATATTAAAAGAATTTATTTTTAGATTTTTAATATAAATCTAATTACGGATAACTATTATTTAATTATAAATAGTTCAACCGATTTAATATACCGGTTTATTCAACCCGTGTATTACACAAGTTTTTTAAAATATAAATTTTTTATTACTAAAATACACGGGTTTTTAAAAATATAATTTTTTTTATTACCAAATTACACGGGTTTATAAAAATATAAAATTTTTATTACTAAGTATATAACATTTTATTTAATCAACCCGTGTAATACACGGGATTTTAACCTAGTATATTACATAGCAACACATAAGCATGGTTGTAACAACACAATCATGTAAACAACACAACACACTATAAACATGGTTTAAACAACACAATCATATAAAAACAACACTGAACATGTGATATAAAAAAAATTAGAAACCTTATTATAAACAACACTGAACAATTAATATAACAACACATGTATCATTGTAATAACAAGGTATATGATAGTAACAACACAAGAAAAATAATACACTGATATAAAAAAATATTACACTATCTTTATACTCTGTATAAGTTCAAATAATGCATTTCAAAAAATATATATATAAATTCAAATCATAGTCAAATAAAAGAAAAAAAAATCACGATGTCAAATAGTCATGTGAAAATCCAATTAATGTATATTCCAAAACTGATAACAAATGTGCTTGATTATAGGAATTATCATAAATTCATTGACTAAAAATTACTAATACACCCCTAAACTAAAAAATACTAGATGTATATGTGTCATTATCTTATTGGTTCCTATGTTTTTTAAGATAATTATGTTTTGTATATGATCCTACCTATATATATATATATGTAAAAGTTATGCTAAAAAGACCCCTACTTCTAAGAAGGCTAAGAAGCCATGAAAAGCTGACATGTGTCAACTTGCAATTAATAAGGCTACTTATTAGCAGAATGATCTAAAGGCTGAAAATGATCTAAAGGCTGAAAACTCTTCTTACCCTTCTTAAACTCTCTAGCTTTTTTAGCATAACCCCACCCTATATATATATATATATATAATCTATGGGTATATGTAGCTATTTAGTGAAGTCAGTATGATCGCCTAGCCAGAAATGGTGAAAACATTTAACGTCAAGTTAAGTCTGATACATGTCAATTGTTATGATTGTTCAGATTGTGTGAGATCCAGTAGACCATTGCAGCTAAGATACCAGGTGAGTTCTAATCCCTTTTTTGTCTGCTTTAGTGGTGGTGTGCATACTTAGTGTAAAGTGTTTATTACATATTTTATATTAATAAACAAAGTGAAAAGCTATGTTTAGTGTAAAGTTTAAAAGAGGCAAATGTTCGTTTTAAGCAAGATATATATTTTGGCAAGCGTTTATTATATCTTCATATACATAAACAAATGCATAATATATGTGTTAGTATGTTCAAGTAAAGCAATATATATATTTTGGCAAGCATTTACTATATTTTCATATACATAAACAAAGGCATGATATATGTGTTAAGATATGTTTAGTAAAGCATAACTATATTTTATGGCAAGCGTTTACTATATTTTATATACATAAACAAAGACATACTATATGTGAAAGTTATGAACAAGATTTACAGAAAGTTTTATGAACAGTAAAGTGAACAATTTTCCTACGGGAATGTGTACCAACTATAAAGGTCCTTGGGACAGATGTTACTTGTACAAGATGTCAGATATGGGTTCTACCCATTAGTAAGAACCTTTGGGTTCGCTAACGGTTGTACAACTGGGATGAGTGACGGCGGTTGCTCGGGAGGTCCACGCAACCTCCCCGTAGTGTTAAGCGGTATTGTCAGTTCATGGTCGTTGATCATGGGGGCATTGACCAGGGTATTGTCGTTTCATGGCCGTTGATCATGGGGGCATTGACCATGTACTCGTCGGTTCATGGTCATTGACCATGGGGGCGGTGAGTAGTGACAAGGAATTGACGGATAAGCGGTATTGTCGGTTCATGGTCGTTGATCATGGGGGCATTGACCAGGTACTTCTTGGTTCATGGATGGCAGTACAGTAAAGAGGAATTGATGGTTTATTATACGTTTTAAACTGTTTGAAAAGTAAAGTGTGTTAAGTTTAGCCTTATTGGCAATATATATGTTTTAGTAAATCTTTTGTATAATTGATTTAAAGTAAACGTTAGAACTCACTCAGCGTTGCTGATTTTTAGTATGCACATCAGTTAAGTGTAGGTGGCAGTAGATGAAAGTGGATGCTTGGCTTGGCGAGAAGAGTTACACGAAGATCAGCATATGACATCCTGTTTATGTTGATTAAGACAAGTTTCAATTGTAGGGGATGGATCAAGAGAAAACAACAAAGTTAAGCGAAAACCGAGAAAATCACATCATTTCAGGCAATTTTTTTATTTACGTATACGTATCCAAAAACAATTTTTTTGATTTACATATACGTAACCGCAATTTTTTTGTTTTATGTTTACGTATACGTAGCACTATGTGTAAAAATGTTTTTTGGTAAAAATGTTTAATATTACATTCATGCTCTTATAAATAAAAATAAAATAAAATAAAAAATAAATACTATTATATGATTGGGTAAAATTGGATTTTTAATGGTTTTCTCGGTTTTCGCCTAACTTGTGGTTTTCTCTGGAACCCTCCCCATAATACATATATATATATATATATATATATAGGGGGAGATTCAAATAAGAAGTCGGTTTTGGCTAAGAAATCAAAAAAATGATCAAACGCTTAGAAACGATATCAAACGAACTCCGATTGAGCTCATTTCAGCGGCGTTGGAACCGTCTCGTAGAAATCTACCATCTTAGCTTTTAGGGTTTAGCTTTTAAGGTTTAGATTTTACGTTTGAATTTTATGGTTTTACCCTTATGGTTTAGCTTTTAGGGTTTAGATCTTATAGTTTAGGTTTTTTTAGGTGTGAGGTGGGGGTTTAGGTTTTTGGGTGTGAGTGTGGGTGGGTTTAGGTTTTTGGTTGGGGGGGGGTGGGGTGGGGGGTTTAGGTTTTTGGGGGGCGGGGGGTGATTGTTTTAGGATTTTTGGGGTGGGGTTGGAGGGGGGTTTAGGTTTTTGGGGGGTGCGGGTGGTGGGGGTTTAGGTTTTTGGGTCCGGATTAGAGTTCGATGAGACAGTTCCAACGCCACTGGAATGAGCTCAATCGAAGTTCGTTTGACCCACTTCTTTGCGTTTCTTAGCAAAAAACCACTTCTTAGTGGAACCTTCCCCTATATATATATATATATATATATATATATATATATATATATATATATAGGGTGGGGTTATGCTAAAAAGGCTAGAGAGTTTAAGAAGGGTAAGAAGAGTTTTCAGCCTTTAGATCATTTTCAGCCTTTAGATCATTCTGCTAATAAGTAGCCTTATTAATTGCAAGTTGACACATGTCAGCTTTTCATGGCTTCTTAGCCTTCTTAGAAGTAGGGGTCTTTTTAGCATAACTTTTACCTATATATATATATATATATATATAATCACTTAAAAACAACTAACAAATAATTTTAACAATACACACTAAAATAAGTAAAACAGGTTCAGACCCAGGCTAATACTACTCATTGTTTGAAACCTTCGTCTCGTCATCCAACTTGCAGTACTTGTCTAAGTGTTTCCGCAAGGTTGAGTTTGAATCCTTTGAAAAAAAAAACTTCCCGCACAATTTGCAACGAGCCTTGTTCGGCCCGACCGACATCTCACAAAGATCAAAATATTGTCAAATATGGACCGAAGCCATTGAGAGTAGAAAGTCGTGAATGAGAGTAAAACGAGTATTTTTTGCGTTTTTTGGCTTGGTTTTGCGTTTTTAAGTTGGGTAGTCAACCAATTCATCCAAAATCTATTTATACTAACTTAGAGGGGGATAAAATACAAAAAAAATGTCAAACGGTAATATTACCGTTAAACCAAACCAAACGTACCCAGTATAATCCCACACATAGCTAACGCTATTAGTAGGGTCTGGGGAGGGTGTGATGAGGGCAAACCTTACCCCTATCCCAAGGGATAGAGAGGCTGCTCCCGTTTAGACCCCCGACGCCATGGGAAAGAAAAAGATAAAAATATAAATAAAATTAATGAGTAATAAAGTAAAATAAATAATATTACCGTTAAAAAGGGTCTTTTTAAATAAAATAAAAACGTGTTAAACTGCTAGAACTGGCTTGGAAATGGTTCTAACCGGGTCCAGATAGGAACCGGTCAAGTGAAAAAATCTACGAACTAGGTAGGAACAGGCGGTTTGTGCCGGGTAGGAACCGAACCCATTTTTTTTGTGCAAGTCTAAAAGTCATGTAAGTATGAGCATAAATTATCTAATGGTGGTTGATGGTTTTAGTTGTTGTCGGCCAAACAGAGATGCCAAGAGGACGTGGGGGTTAGGTTTTAATTGTTCTCTTTTTTTGTTTTATATCAACTTGAATAATTTACATAAACAAACACCTTGGTAAAGAGTATTTTGGTTATTTTACACGTATTTTGGTTATTTTACACATATTTAATGAAAATTTTAACAAAAACAGAGATGCCAAGCGGAAGTTAACGTTAAACATCAAACTTGTTACAAAACTAAAACCACCACATAACTCATCCAAATTTCTAGACTTACTATTTGACTAATTAACTCTTAAACTAATTAGAAGATGCTACACTTTAGAATAGGACATACATGGAATTAAGGTTTATGCAAACACAAAAGGTGATGGGACTACGCAAATCTCAAAATAATAAACAACAAATCAAATTAAAATTTCCAATATGAATATGCATTTATGTCGATTAAAAGTGTATTGGAGCCACGTTGATCATGAGCTACTTGCGATTGATCGCTAAAAGCTTGAAGATCGCAAGTAGCTCGAATCGAGCCGAGCGTCACATATCAAGCTTAACTAGGCTTGCGAGCCTAAAAGAGTCCGTCATAAAATATTTATTTAATATATTAAATATTTACTTACATGCTAGTTATTATCATATATAAAATTATGATAAAAGAAATCAAGTGATATATATTATGTTATATATAAACTTAAATTATAAATACATAAAAATATATTTAAATGTATACGACTAAAATAATAAAATAATTAATAAGCGATAAACGAGTTGAGCTTGAAAAACTACTCATGGTCAAACTCAATCTTTAAAAAAAACAAGCCAAGCTCAGCTTAGATGAGTCCAGGCTAGATTCGGCTCGTTGACACACATAATACCATTGTGTATCGTATGAACAAGCACGTGTTTGATCATGGTCGTTTTCAAGCAAAACACGAAGCATCTCAACTTAACTGTGGTGATCTAGCTTGTAAAACCATAAGTCATAAACTCAATTTATATAAGAGCAATCCACTAAATAGGAATCACAATCCCCCACCCCCCATCCCCCAAATCAACTTTTAATCAACAGCTTAAGTCATAAATTGTAGCATTAATCTGACCAGAATTCAAACAACTAAAGTTAAATTCTATATATAGAGTCAATCAAGGTGTATTTTTGCAAACTTTACCAACTTAGTTAAAACTAATTTGAAAATGTGCACACCGGCAAGAGTTAGGGACCAACCTAAATAGCCACAAGCGAAAAACGAGTGCACAACAAAAACATCAGATTCAATGACTGAAAGATGCCATTTTATATTTATAAATGTTATGGGTCGGTTAAGATAATGAATTCTTACATCAGATGTCAATCATGTACTATTATTATTACCTTGTTTAGATTGAGCTTTCAGTTTCTCCAGCTGTTTCCTCAAATAAGCCTGTTTTAACTTCTCACGCCGTGCAGCCACCAGCTCTTGCCTGCGAACTTTCAGTTCAGACACTTTCTCCCGAGCTTGATTCACTTCTTCATGCACTTCCCTAAAAAATCCCCAAAAACAGAAAACAATTTCTTGATCATCAAGCAATCTTCTAGAAAAACATACCTTTTTGTGCAAAACAAATATAAACAATAATGTTGGGAAAACGTACCTTACAAAACGCTTATGTTCATCGTTGTCTACTGTACCAGCTGCTCTACCGAGGCCCATAGCGCGTGTATCAGGTAACAATGGTTCATCATATGTATCAGACTCAGGTTTGTTTATTTCTACAGAAAAAGAGTTATGTCTCTGAGGTTGGTGTGATTCATCTTTTACAAGGGTTTTACTAAAGAAATCCACACAGTATTTTTCCTTGTCTTCCTCATCAGATACTTCTCCCCTTGCCAGTTTTTCATACAATTCGGCTTTTTTCTCTAAGGCTGCATAGCTGGCTGTCCCGTCCTTTTCTGCTTTCATCTCCAGCTTATCCCTGAAATTATGTTACAAATTGTCATGAAAAAAAGCCAACACTTCAAAGAAGTTGAGTTTTTTTTTTCATTTTAGATAAAGGGCAAAGCCCGGAAAATTTTATGAAAAAAGAATGAGGTTACGACCAAAGCACACACCCCGGGGCATTTCCCTAGGGGAGACAACAGGGCAACCAAAACAAGAAACCAAACAACAAAATAAGCTAGACAATGCATATAAGTTGGCGCTTGAGTCCCTCTATCCCCCTTAAAGACCACCTGGCCCACCTGCCAAGTGTAAGCTGCTTTTTACATAATCTCATTAATTAGTAAGGTATTGTTGGGGTCCAATGAGTTATCCAGTAACAGGTTCTCACGGTTAACCAAGAAAACAATGCATACAATGTTGGAGTTGTCTAAGATGCAACTACGTAAGACTACAATTTTGCCTATCGAATATGTTTTATTGACATACTAAAAAGCTGATCATATAGCAGATCATACAATGAAAATAAAGGAATAAAACCAAAACAAAACTACTCTATTCACTCAGCTTAATTAAGAACTACGACCCCTAAGACTCGTTGACTTATTGACTCAACAAACTTGTATGACCCAGTACTTTCAATGGCTGGCTAATGCATGACTTCTCCAACTCACAACTACTTCAAATAACACTATCTCCAACTATATTTTCAAATAGTCATAAAATTATTTAAAAAAAACTTTTGATACACCTTCATCTATATGCTAACACCAGAAAGAGTATTTTAAGCTCAGAAATAATGATGCCACCATTACAGTTTACACCATACTATTCAAACTCTCACGTGCAGATATTACAACCCCTCGTTACTCTAAATAAGAAGCCAAGCAACAATAGCTGCACCAGATTCAAACCCATGCTCAACAATTCAAACTCTCACGTGCAGATATTACAACCCCTCGTTACTCTAAATCAGCTCATCTCCAGGGAATGCATAATATCCTAACTTAAGCTCCATTCCCCTGCTAGTCAAATCCTCAATTGCAGTTACTACATGGCTCCATTTGAAACTGCTAGTTTCATGATGCCTTGGACTTGAATCGATTTTCCAGTGACTTTTACCTTTCTCTCCCTCATCCCCTGATGCGGGATGTTAAATCTGCCTCGGCTTCATCAGTTGAGGCTGCCTTGTCTCGTTTCTCGTCGTCTTCTTCTTTTGAGGTTGTCGTTCGTCATTTCTCATGCCCAGCAGCACGACTGCTGTCCTCCTCCTTCTCTGCCTTGACCTTTTTCTCTCGATTTGTTTGAACCCAAGGAGCCTCAGTTTCTTCCCTTGGTTCTCTCTGTATTTCCGGTCACACAAATATGTGTTGTGGTTATCAGAGACGCATACATTTTTGCCTATGGAATATGTTTTATTGACATAATAAAAAGTTGGTTATATAGCAGATCATACAACGGAAATAAAGGAATAAGATCAAAACAGAACTATTCTATTCACTCAGCTTAGTTAGGAACCACCACCCCAAGACTCTGACATAACAAACTTGTATGACCCAATACTTTCAACAACACTATTTGAATTACTCTTAAGTTATCGTGCCACCGCTATGTTGAATTTAGATTATGGGAAATGCATCTATAACTTAATTGGTTTACATGAAACATAATCTAAATTTAGATTACTTACATGAAGACAGAGGTTGTGGGTTTGTTTATAAAAATCAAATGAGCATCAATAAAGCAAGCAAACAATTGATAAACTTAGGGTTCCTTACTTGTGAGAACGAGCGTCGACGCCGGAGTTTTTGCCCGCAAATGGATCATTCGGAGTGATCTTCTTCTTGGCACGGTGGAACTCCAGTTGGTCATTAGAATTGCTACTTTTGGCCTCTTCTTGAGACTTGTATAATTGGGCCTTGAGCTCCAGGATCGAAGACGGCCCTACGCCGGCGATGGCGCGGTGTTTTTTGGGCATGATTGAGGATTCCGTCAACCATCCGAGTGATTCCACAACCACTCTCTTCTTCTTCCCGGTCTCATCATCACCCATCTTTCTCTCTTTCTCCAGGAATTTGGAATAATTGACAAACCTGTCGGTTCTTTGTTCAAGACAACCCCTCGGGTGATTGGTTCTCTAGGGTTTTGTCTTTGAGGTTGGGTGATTGGTTTTCAATGATACAGCCCCATTTTTCCTTTGCCCCCACGATTTGAAAGTAACGGTGACCAAAGATCAACCATTAACCGCTGTCGAATCGAATTAACCGACAATCAAAATTAACCTATAGTTATGGTTAAGGTTCTTTGATTAACCGATCAAGCGGTTATAGTTATGGTTAAGTGTGTCCCATAACCGATTGCCATAACTTCATACGTTTCTTTATGTATTTACCATGTTTTTTTCTTAGCCATGTTAATATCACCGTCTCAACCGTATAAAGTTCTCCTCCCGTCGCGGAGCGCGGGGCAAAATTTCTCGTTAGTATTATTTAGAGAATTATAAGAATCACGTGATACATATGCGATTATTAAGCGTATATCTTTTATTCCCCATCTTATCATTCTACATAATTGGAGGGACACGTGTTATCTTTCTAGGGTCTTAGACATTTGGTTTTCCCGCTTCTCTATCCTAAATAATTACCATTGAGGTTGGTGGCCCAATAGTAGAGGAAAAATCCTCTTGAAACACTAAGGGTGAAGGGGGCGCCTTCGGGTAAGGGGCTCGGGCTCACGGGTAGACGCGGGTACACCGCCGTCGTTAATGCGGGTACCCCTTGCGGGTAACGTTTTCGGGTATATTTACCCGTGTTCTGGGTAGAAGAGCAACCATGTTTGGCTTTAATGGCATGATGATGGAGAGGAGCTGGTATAGGTGTGTAGTTTACGTACAAGTTTTGATCAATAATTAGTAATTTCTTTTCTAGTAATTTTATAAATGGTGGTTGTTGAATCAATTGTTTTATTATTTTTATTTATGTTTTTTTATATTTATTTTATGTATATTTATTTTTATTTTATGTAAATTTTTTTAATTTATTGTTATTTTTATTTTATTAAATAAATGAACGTAGTTTTAAATATATATTAGTTTTAGTTTTAAAAATTAAAAAAAAATAGGGTATTAGGGTTGTACCCCCAACACCTTAGGGTTGGATTTGGGTAAAAGTGAGGTGAAATACTTTTATTGGGTATTTTTGTTAGAATAGTTTTTGGGTGAGGGTTGTGCCCCATTCACCCCAAGAATTGAGGAGGTCGTGGGTTCAAGTCATACTTTCATAGGATTAAAGAAGTTTGCCTTAAAAAAAACTAAATTAATAATTCGTTTAATTTTTAGAGTTTTATCTATAGATTTTTCAATTTAAAGTTTTGTTTATAGCAACTAAATTGTTCAATCATATTTTTATTAATTCTACAAACTGAAAACAATTTTATAATCAGGAAAGATTCAATTAAAAAAAATCTTCAATCGTATATATATTTACATATTCAAATATCTAATATTTTGTTATAGTTTTGTTAAATCTCACGTTATATTGTGTCATATCATTATAGTTGAAAGTATTCAAGTAAATTATTTTTTTTATTCTCATTTTGATTGATCTATTAAATTTAGTTTTAGAAAAAAAGTGTTCTAAAATATAACTAATTTTTTGTCCTAATTCCATTAAAGATGAGACATATTTTATCCAACAATCGTTCTCCGTGATTTAAAATTTAAAATTTGAACTAATAACAAATATGGAAACGTATAAATTTTAATGAATCAGTTAAGTGGTTTTAAAATAAATAAATAAAATAGACAATTAAAAAGAAATCAAATTTTATATTATTTATTTTTTTAAAAGCTTCTGCTCTTTCTTTCTTTATAAATTAGCCTTCCTTCGATAACAACCTCCTCAAGATTTCTGTCGGTGATTTAGAAATCGATTCCGTTATAAGCTGTGACTCAGACAAGTTATTATCAACACACGAAACCCTCTGTTGAATCGGTGAACCGCTTTCATCATTACAACATACCATACTTTTCATTTACACTTTGTGAGTCATTACCCTATCATCACTTCAAGTAAATGGAACTCAATTACATCTTAAATTCTCTTTCAACGTATTAGACAATTAGAGGGTTATTTTTTACCCATCATGTGAAAATATGTCAATTTTGGTTATGCTCTATGACTAACAGGTCAAATATGTAATACGAACTTATTATCCTCCTAATTAGAGGGTTAATTTTGAGCTATCATGTGAAAATGTGTTTGTTCTTATAGTAACGGGTCAAAAGAATAAAACCGAAAATCCTCCTTCTCTATATATGAAAAGTAGAGTGTCATTTTTTTACCCATTATGTGAAAATATATAAATTTGGGTTATGTTTCATTACTAGCAAGCCAAAAGGGTATAACTAGAAAATTTATCAAACGGATAAAAAAGAATTGTTTCTCCGGGCGGCATTTGAATCAAAAGATGTTTACTTGATAGTCATTTGTTACCAAGAAGAAAATGGAAAGCTTGAGAGTACTAATGATTATGTAGCAAGGTTAACGCAACATATGAAACTATACGGGGCTCTAATTCAGGTTTTCTCTATAACAGTTGAATCATTTTTATTAAAATATAATTTTATTTATACTGACTGCTTAAATTAATAAAATCTGTTTTTTATTTTAATTTTTTAGACTTAAATTAACAGTATTTGAAATCTACATGAAATTGAAGAGGGTTAGAAATGACTTGATAGGTTTTTAAATACTCTGCCGACAAATATATATACACATTAGTGGCACTTGAGTCGTTTCTTAAGATGAGTTTATATCATAATTTATTTTAGATCTTTGTATTCGTTTATATATGTTTTATAGATGTGGCAAATTTAACCCATTTTCTTATGAACGGGTCGATTTGAATTATGTTTTAACTTTAGTAGGTCAAACGGTTAATAATTAAATAAAAGTAGTCTAAAATGAGAAGGAAAACCGGTTTAAAGTCGCCATAAGTTAAATTTGATGCAAAAAATTATTTACAGTTTGTTATATTACAATTAGAATGACATAACTTTTTAGTCATATTTAATCGTTTTAGTTATACCTAATAAATAAGTAACTTATGCCATTTATCACAATTCTGTTAATACAAGATTATTTTTTCCACTTTTTTTTTCTAATTTGTTTGGTATTTTCTTTATTCAAGGGTTGGTTGGTTCTTAAGGTAACCGGTTTTTCACAATGGCCAACTGTAAGTGGTACTTTTCAGAGTTAAAAGTATATATGAGTTAAAACTTTAAATCTTATAGGGACAGAAAAGTTACAAATAAAACATCCAATGTTGTATACAAATAAATATTTATAAATTTATTAATTATATTCAACATATTTTTTTAATTTCACATTGTATCGTTTATTCAGCCTCCGTGTGATACACGGATTCTAAGAGTAGTATAAGAAATATAAATATACAAGTGATTAGGGTTTTCGTGTTTGAATCCATTGGAAACTGTAACTAAATTTATAACTTTGAATTAGGTTAGAGAGTTTTAATGGCAATGGTGTCTACCAAGAAAAAAAGAAAAGGATGAGGCATTTGGAGATGGATTTAGGGCTCGATTCATTATGGTTGTAGGGTACGTTTGTAATTTCATGATTTGCAAGTTTAGGCAATGTAAAATCGATTAGGCATTTGTTTCATTTTTAACTATTAAATTTTTTATTGAATCATTGATAAGATAGGTATCCCGTTTTTGAACTTTGATTTAGGTATGTGTATATGTATGTTTATGTCATTTAGGTACGTGTATTTATGTATATGACATGTTTATTTATGTGTATACACGTATGTTTAATTAAGAGTAACCCTTTATAATATACCCGTCCAAAATTTATCTAATAGAGATGAATTTCGAAATGTTCCTACTAAGAATAAAAGGTCCATACTTACCACAGTTTTTGTAAGAATACAAATTAATGTTTTATTTCAATTTCATAACTCTTAGTTTTTTTTTTCTAATTACTTCCTTTTGCAGCACTATTTTGATCTTAAAAGTTTCCAAAACTCCGAGCACTGGGAAGGAATCAAGCTGGGGATCGAGACAGAATGTGTAAACCATTACAAGGATAGAAAGACAAAACTGAAAAAAGTATTTTGACAATCATGGAGGTTTGGAAGATATTGAAGAGGCAAATAAAAATCCCCCAAAGTCAGTGCGTTTGGATGCGTGGGTTCGGCTCATTGAGGAGTTGTTCACAACTCTTGAATATATCAACCGCTCCAAAAAATAAGGCAAATAGAGCTAAAGTACCTATGGAAATTATCACGGGAGTCAATCTCTTGCCAATATGCAACACAAGGGGGTAAAGTTAGTATTATTAAAAGATGTATTAACATTTATTTGAAATCTAAATAATAATATTTTCGCTTTTTGCAGGTTAAAGAAACTAGACGGGTGCACCCTGTTGAAGGTTGGCCAGTGGTACAACGAAAATGCAGCCAAAACTTGGGTAAGTAAAAGAGCTTTTAGTTGTATCATTTTCGACCCGTTTAAACTTTTAGGTAGATATATTAGGTGTATTAAAGTAGGTTTGGGTCATTGACCCGTTTAAACTTTTAGTTGGATATGTTAGGTGTATTAAAATGGGTTCTACATTAACACATTTAAACTTTTAGCCGGATGTATTAAGTTTATTAAAGTGAGTTCGGATCATTTTGAGCAATTTACACTTTTAGTTGGATGTATTAAGTTTGTTTAAGAGGTTCGGGTCATTTTGACCCATTTCAATTTTTTGTTGGATGTATTAAATTTATTAAAGTGGGTTCAGATCATTAATTAATATAGACGGATTGACTAAAATTCGGATATTATTGCTAGTAATTTAGTACTATTGTTTTTGTTAATATAGCTTGATTGAAATTTGAGAATTGTTACCATTTATTATTTACAGCAAGTTGGTTATCCATATTACAACAGTTATATAACTGTTGAATTTTAGTAAAATATTTAATGTACGTATATTTTTTTTGTTTAATGCAAGAAAAAATTAATGAACAATATGATAAATGATTATCGAGCTCGAGTGGGGATGAGACATCAGTGGATGAGTTCGGATGTCTCAAAGAAGCTTTAGGTTATCGGCGTTCTCACGTACGCGGCGTTGGTCGAACGGTGAGAAACATAACCCCTGACGTATATGAAGAGGATCGACAAGCGAACAAACACTTTGAAAGACAAGATTATGCTATAGCGGAGCTGCAAAAAGAGAATGCGATGTTGACCAAATCACAACTTCCCGACTCGTCTTGTCAACATGTTGAAGAAGATGATCAAGATAATGACCAAAATGATTAGTTAATTTGGTTTTATTTGGATGAATGTATTTGAACGATATGATACAAATTTTAAATATTTTGACTTGTTACGTTTATTTATATTGTAATCGAACAAAATTTGCTTCAAAATTTATAGTTTAGTTATTTTGGTTTTTCTAGTTTTATTATTTGAAAACCAGGAAAAATAAAAAATTAAAAATAAAAAAATTGTTATGATATTAGACTATTTTAGACATATCCTAAAACATATATATTTACATATTTTCCCTTCTTAAGCCTCTTAATAACATATATAACCAATCATAAAAATCAATTACATATTTACCCAATCCTTATACAATTACCTATTTACCCTCTTATGTTTTAAAACCTAATAATGATATATTTAGGAAGGGATATATGTAAATATTATTTTAATTGGTTCATTAAGGGTAAAATAGTAATTCAATAAGTTATTTTAAATGAATTGGGTAAATATGTAATATATATATGTTTTAGGAAGAGGAAATATGTAATTAAAATTAGGGGTTTGGTAAATATGTAATAAATGAAGTTAGGAAGGGGATATATGTAAATGACCCTATAATGTATTGTATCGATGGAATATCTGATGAATCAATGAAACCCGTTTCCCTCTCATAATTTCTCTCTTAATTTTATCACGTTATCAGCACGATGTGTTGTGTCCAAAACACTATTCTCTAAAACATTACCAACAAAAAACTTTGTGGTTGATGTTTACCAATTGATTTTTGGCGATCGTTTTCTTTCAAAGAGAAACTAAAGGATCTTCTAAGCAAACTGTTGGAACAATTAATTTAATCAAGATGATACAAGAAGATGGATACAAACCAAAAATGTGGTTTATGTTCATATTATCATATACGTGTTGCATCGTTGAGATACCACGAAGCCACCGGGAACTTCAATGCAACTGATGTCAGAGTTTTGCAAGTCCATCCAACCAAGCTATATTAAGGTAACAAATCGAACCATTTTCTGTCAATCATATTAATACTACGTACATCATACATACAAATAATATAGATTATTTGATATGATTCGGTGAATTGATTTTTGGTTTCCGGCAATTGAGATTATGTAAATTAGAAACGAACAACAAAAGGTATCCATTTCGAATCTATGATTTCTGCTTTCTTTTCTTTTACTATCTCTATTCTTTGTTCGAACCCTGTCTACGATAGGGACAACGGTAGACGACGTTTGCGTGGAGGTCATTGACAAACCTTATACGAGAGAATTCAGTTTTACTAAGTATCTTAGTTTTACACTTTTACTATAGAACTAAGATATTTTTTTTATTTACATCTTCAATTTATCCAATAGCATAGACATAATCTCCTAAATTTGAAATTCAGAGTTCCGTTTTTACGTGAATTTTATTACTAATGTTCTCCAAGATTTGTAATTAATGATTGGAGTTCGGATGTTTAAAAGTTGATGTCGAAATCTCAATTACTCTGCATTTAAAAACGGAGTTTATATATTCCATGATTAACAACAAACGGATTATTGTTAAGTCCGAATCATTTAGCATTCTATAACTAGAACTCATTCTTTCGAAGCAAGTGATTGAAGTTCTCCTTTTCTTCTCCCAAATGTAAGAAGTGCATTTTTAAATCACACTGAATCTTTTATTATAAACTCATTGTCTATCTTTCCAAACTCGAGTTTGTCACTCTCGATATCTCCATGCACAACTACCTTCTCTATATCTAGAGGAAAAATCTGGCTTAGTGAAAATAGACTAGGAGAAACAAATATTTGATGTGAACGATACTTCCCTCTAATCCGATGCTAAAACCATGATCTTTCTCCTAGACCTGAAAAATGGAATACCTCACTATTCTGGACTTTCTTATGTGGAGGAACATCTGATATAGTATTTGTTAGAAAATGAAGATTTTTTGGGATCAGCATTGCATCATTTCCCTTTTTTAGTTTCCTCCCAATCAAGTCAATTTAGGACCGTTGTCCCACAATTAAGGATTGTCAGCCATCTCTTTTATTTTGTTCCCATGTATAGTTTGATCGACCATCCATACATTGTATCTTTTTTCCTTTGTAAACATTTAACCAATTCTCAATCAATAAGAATCATATTCAAGTCTCTGTACCTCAAATTGAAAACATGGTATCAGAGCGGTGCGATCGATCTTAGGATTAACCCGCTCATCATCTACCTTTTTTTCCCATCCAATCCGTATCCGTATCATTCCCTAAAAGAGGGAATCATGCCGGATGATCACAAGAATGATGATCTTGCATTGCAGATCACCAATCTACTCAAAAATAATATCAATAACCAAACTCAAACACGAAAACAGAGCCATTCCGACTCCTTGAAAATCAGCCTCAAAATGAACAGTCAGAACTACGCCTTGTGGTCTCGGATGATACGAGTCGCAATCGGCGGCAAATCAAAACATATCATGAGCCATCTGACGGGAGATCCAAAACCTCCATAATCGACCGACAGCCAATATGAACAATGGGAACAAGATGACTTAGTCGTGTTCTCATGGTTGATACAAATTATCGAAGCCGACCTTGCCAGTAACCTAACCGAATTCCCAACAGCCAAGACGTTATGGGATGCGTTAGTCATTACATACAGTAGCGGGAAAGACAAGCTACAAACTTTCGATCTTCATGTGAAAGCAAACGGTATAAAACAGAATGGATCCCCGTTGGAAGACTTTTGGATCGTTATGCAGGGAGTTTGGGGAGAAATTGAAAGGAGAGACCCAAACCCTATGACGTGTGCTATTGACATAGCCACGTACAACAAACTCCGGTCAGAACAGAAGCTTTTTTCAGTTCTTAAACGCCCTTGATCGACAGTATGACCCGATAAAGAGGGAGATTCTCCAGTGGTACCCGCTACCCTCGGTTGAGGGCGCCTACGCCGCCGTTCGGAAGGAGATGGCACATCAGGGAATTTTAGGAACCACTAATAACTCATCTTCCCCAAGCGGTGTGGCGGCAGGACTAAATACCAGTAGGTCACTTGAACCCGAGAGTCTAGGGTTTCTGTCGAAAGGGGGAACGAATCAGAAGAGCTCTAATCTTGGATCATCATCCTGGATCAACAAAACAAAGCTAAAATGCGACCATTGTGGTATGACCAGACGCACCAAGAACCAGTGCTTTCAACTCGTCGGCTATCCAGAATGGTGGAACGACGGTCACAAAAAGGGAAACAAGGAATGGGTAAAGCTGCTGCAACCACCGGAAATATAGAAGAAACCGGCCATGGAGGCGGCAGCGAACCTAGGGGCACCGCCTTTGGAGGCTTCACCTCCGCCGGTGATAATGCAGACAACGAGGAAGGAGGTAAAGGGTTTGGGAATTTACTCTCAAGCCCTCTTTCTATTGTTTTTAGTGATTTCAATTACCCTTTTATTGATTTTAGCACCTTTAATTATGATATTTCAAAAATAACAAAAAATTCCATTGAAGAAAATGTTTTTTATTATATTGGCCAATTATTTTAACCAAAAATAATAAACTTTTTTTTATCAAACTAACCTTTCTAAAAATTTTATTAACTCGAAAAAAAGGTAAAGTGGGGGCTAGAAACTGTGGGCAAGTCAATATAGCCCAAAATTGTGAAAAATTAGATCTCTTGGATATTTGATTGTGGTGCTACCGATACTATGACTTTTGACTTATCGGATAGAGTATCACAATCTAAACCTAAGGTTAACTACATTAAAACCGCCAACGGGGGAGGAGCTCCGGTAAAAGGAGGAGGGACAATTGAGATATCCCCAACTTTAAAACTTTAAAACTGTCTTTATGTTCCTTCCTTGTCACACAAATTATTATGTATCAGTCATGTCACAAAAGAATTAAATTGCACAGTTTTGATGAACCCTACTTTTTGCATCCTTCAGGATATCAGGACGGGAGCAATCATTGGGCGTGGCACTGAACGTCGGGGACTGTACTATGTGGAGGAAGTGACTCAACATGGGAATGTGATGCTTGCACACGAAACTATGGATAGAGAAGCTTGGCTTTGGCATAGGAGATTAGGACACCCATCTATCGGTTATTTACATCTTTTATTTCCGAAATTATTTTCTTCAAATAAACCTTTAAACTGTAAAACTTGTGTCTTGGCTTAGAGTCGTAGACTACTTCTAAATTTAATAACACGAAAGTTGGTTCACCCTTTTCACTTATCCATTCTGATGTTTGGGGACCCGCAGAAGTTATTGGAGGACAAAGTTTTTGATATTTTGTTCTTTTTAGTGATGATTGCACTCGTATGACATAATTTTATTTCTAAAAAACAAATCAGAAGTTTTTGATAAATTCACTATTTTTTATATCATGAAACAAACACAGTTTAAAACCAACATCCAAACTCTTCGATCTGATAACGGGGAGGAGTTTGTAAACGAGTCAATTAAACTTTTTTTGTCAAAATAATCACCAAACGACTTGCTCGCATACTCCCGAACAAAACGGAACCGTTGAAAGAAAAAATCGTATTCTCTTGTAAATAGCTCGAGCCCTTCTAATAGAGTCGCGGGTCCCTAATTCTTTTTTGCCCGAAGCTCTAGCTACAACCACTTATATATTAATAGGCTTCCCACTAAAGCCCTTGATCTTAAAACCCCCCTAAAAAATCTGTCTGATTTTACAAAACTCCCACCTATCCTCACACTTGAACCACGGGTATTTGGATGTTCCGCCTTTGTCCATATACCCAAAATAGATCGAGGGAAACTCGGCCCTTGTGCTGAAAAATGCGTCTTTCTGGGTTATGGTATCAATAAAAAAAGGATATCGTTGTTATAGCCCAAAAAGACGTCATATGTACACCACTATGGTTTGCGACTTCCTTGAAACCGAATTTTTCTACACCGCCCAACACAGTGGTTAGGGGGAGAAAGACATTGACACCCTGAGTTGGCTAAAATGGTTTCCATCCTCACAAGAAGTTGTTCACAATAACCAAGATGGGTCACTGACTTCTTAAGAAACCAACAAATCAACAACCAGTGCCACTAATCAATATTCTCCTATCTTGGTACCTGAGGTTAGCAATTCCCAAATCTTTGAAGGTGACCCTCAAAAATTTGAGACTTGTGAGTCTCCAGATACTCATGAGTCCCACAATAATGATACCTCTGATAATATCTCTCATGATTTTCAAAATAATGATATATCTGATAACGATGAGATACATGTAGAACAGCATATGCAGGAACCGGTACAAGAAGAAACAGTGGAAAAATATGTTTTACCACCTAGAGCCAATAGAGGTGTTCCCCCAAAACGCTACTCTCCAGAAAAGGAAACAAAGTCATCTAGGTACCCCGTGGCAAACATCGCCAAAGGCAACTTATCCAAAGAAGCACAAGCCTTTACTTCATCCTTATATGACGAAGAAATTCCCAACTCTGTGGAACAAGCCTCAAGCTCACATAACTGGAAGGAAGCATTGGAATAAGAGATGGGAGCGCTTATAAAGAATGAGACATGGGAAAAGAGTGCTCTTCCTCCAGGGAAGAAACCCGTAGGATGTCGTTGGGTCTTCACAATTAAACACAAACCGTATGGAACCATTGAAAGATACAAAGCTCATCTAGTTACGAAAGGATACACCCAAACGTACGAGATTGATTACTTAGAGACCTTCTCCCCAGTAGCAAAGATTGATACAATCCGTGTTCTCTTCTCCATTGCTGCAAATCAAGGATGGCCTCTTCATCAATTTGATGTTAAGAATGCCTTCTTACACGGGGAATTAAAAAAAGAAGTGTATATGGAACCTTCGCCCGGGTTTAAAGAAAACTTCAAGGACAACGAAGTATGTCGGCTGAAAAAAACTCTCTATGGGCTTAAACAATCCCCTCGGGCTTGGTTTGGCATATTTGCTCTAGCAATGAAGGGATATGGCTTCCTACAAAGCAACTTCGATCATACATTGTTCCTTAAACACAGAGGTAAACTTATAACTTGTTTGATTATATATGTTGATGACATGATTATTACAGGAAATGACGAGGAAGAGATGAAGAAGTTAAAGGCTAAGTTGTTCATGGAATTCGAAATGAAGGGCTTAGGAAGACTAAAGTACTTCCTTGGAATTGAAGTTCTAAGGTCCAAGCAAGGAATCTTTATTTGCCAAAAAAAGTATGTTCTTGATCTCCTAGCTGAGACGGGAATGATTGACTGTAAACCAGCCAACACCCAGATGGTAGCCAACCAAAAACTTTATATGGAAGACGGAGCAAAATTGGCAGACAAAGAGAGATACCAACGTCTAGTGGGTAAACTTATATACCTGTTACATACTCGTCCAGACATTGCATATGCAGTTGGGGTCGTCAGCCAGTTTATGCATCAGCCTCACATTACCCACATGGAAGTAGTATGGAGAGTTATTAAATACCTCAAAGGTACAGCAGGGCACGAGGTTCTCTTTCAACCCAACAAACATCTAAAAATTCAGGCGTATACAGATGCAGATTGGGCAGGAGATAAAGGAAACAGAAGATCAACATTCGGATACTTCACTCTAGTTGGTGGGAACTTTGTGACCTGGAGAAGCAAAAAGCAAAAAGGTTGTAGCCTTATCCAGTGCATTCCGAGGAATTGCACGAGGCTTAGCAGAAGTTTTGTGGATACGCAAACTTCTTGGAGAAATCGGATTTACTCAAAACGAAACTAGTACGATAATGTGTGATAACGAAGCCGCTATACAAATTTTGGAGAATCCTATTCAACATGATCGAACAAAGCATGTGGAAGTTGACCGACACTTCATCAAAGAAAAACTTGAAACAAGGGTTATCGAGCTCCCTTTTGTTCGATCAGAAGACCAATTAGCAGATATTCTAACTAAAGCCGTTAATGGGAGAATATTCAATTATTGTCTTGACAAGTTAAGAATCAGAGACCCCACTACTCAACTTGAGAGGGAGTGTTAGAAAATGAAGATTTTTTGGGATCAACATTGCATCATTTCCCTTTTTTAGTTTCCCCCCAATCAAGTCAATTTAGGACCGTTGTCCCACAATTAAAGATTGCCAGTCATCTCTTTTATTTTGTTTCCATGTATTGTTTGATCGACCATCCATATATTGTATCTTTTTCCTTTGTAAACATTTAACCAATTCTCAATCAATAAGAATCATATTCAAGTCTTTGTACCTCAAATTGAAAACAGTATTGACCACTAGAAGTTGGTCATCCTCCCAAAAGGTTGATATAAATTTTCTCCTAAATTACTCCTATCACAACAGTAATGAGAACGTGATTTTCACGAATTACTCAAAGCTCATATCATATCTTCTATTCATAGAGCAAAATAACAAGTTCTTACTTAAAACATCACCAAGCGTGACCAACCGATATTAGCCCATTTCCTGAAGCGAATGTAGCTATCTTACAACATAGATGAGGGATAATAGAGTTTGCAACCCCATCATAAGTCGTGGAGAATGACGAAACAACTCACGGAGGACATCAATGGTTCAAGAAAAGGGAGCACGGGGCGAACACTGAGGTTGAGGTATAACAAAGGAAAAGAAAATACCTGCTACAAATGTGGAATGCCAACCATTAAATAAAATGGAAAAGAGGTTGAAACAAACCTCATCGAGGGCACCATAGCTACCCCATGACCATCCCTTATTTGGATACCGTCATTTAGTCATCCATGATTACTACCGCTAGATAGCAATGCTTGTAACCTATTGAAGGCTCCGGGAGATCATAGTCATCTTATTTACCAATAACAAGTACTCCAGTAGAGTTATAGTATGAACCGGTTGATAAATGTCCGCTTGATAGTTGCACAGCTAAGACTATCCTAATTCATTAAAATACCCTTATCAGCCGTCTCCAATAGAGACGCTTGTCGGTACTATTACATGTATTGGTAACTTTATTAAATACTCTAGAAAAGTATATGTCATCGTACCTACATGTATTAGATATGTCTTATATTCTAGTAAATCTTGAAGAAACATACTAAGGTTTCAAATATATTCGGCTAGACGACTAATACAACGAAAGCTTGATCGAAAACAATACCGAATATCTTCAATTATACATGACAAATATGGCCAGAAGACCATATTGGAAAACTAGCGATTTTACCATATAGAATATATTATAGAAAATGTATTTAACAAAATTCAAATGTGATAAGTAACCAGAAGTTACTAGCCAAATATACTATCTTTATACATCATGACCAAATAGGTCATCGGGGTAGCATCGTGATGAGGTGAATGATTAAAAGTGCCAACAAGCGCCCTGTCAACAATTAAATTTTTTTTGCTACCAAAAGACTTATCATGTGTAGTGAGATCTCAGCAAATAAATATTTTAAGCTCTTTGAAAACAAACTCATGTAAAGAATCCCTCTTATATTTGAGAAGAATTCATGAAGACATATGCGGGCATGTTAATCTCCATGTGAACTTTTCGGTATTTTAGATCTTAAGAGACACATCTCTATATGGTCACGTGTGACCCTTTTAGATACATTATATGTAGCATTTGCCTTGCTTATTGTATGTGTATAGGGATAAATATTGAACATCCAGCAGATTATGTTCAAACGTAAGTTTTAGCTAAATTACTAATAACATTATTACAGTAATAGTTAGACAGTTATGGATAAGATGCGAATAGTCATCTTGTACATGAGGGCATATCGTTGCACTAATCAGTTCAAACTAACTGCTAATCACAAATACTCCCCCGTAAATATTCTTCGAAAGAGAACTAAGTTTGTCTCAACAATAAATATTTTTGATGTGCAATCTATGTACCCACACCTCCATTATAATGTACTAGAATGAGACATGTATACAACATAATATGTTATCCAAATAAGCCATTATTCCCAGTCTTAGGGGGAGATTGTATAAAGAAAGGAAAGACTGGTAATACATAAAAACAAAAAACATCGAATGCATCATCATCACCCTTGAAGTGGTTAATATGAGTCTGAAGTCTAATATGTCATGCTTTTATAATAAATATCAAATGAATAGTCTGATGTATTCACACACACACACAAACAGAGTGACAAAATCACATATAGCAGCATAAACTTCACCTGCTCAATTGAAGTAATCATAGAATGATTACCATACACATGAAACATTGGAAATAAATCGGTTCCAAACATAAAAACCCATGAGAATAAAAAGAGAAGAATAAGACAGTTGGTCTAAACCTATAAGAGGTTATATACAAAACCCTAGAAGAGGTTATAGATTAAATCCAAGAAGAGATTAACGAAATCGCGAAAAGAAGCGATAGAGCCCCATAAGAGGTAAATGTCCTAGAAGAGACTAATATGATTCAAGAAGATAATTATAATACCACAGAAGTGGAAAATGGACTTCCAATAGAAACTCATGTACCAAACAAATATGAGATCTCGATAAATTATGTACAAAATAGTACAATATGGAACCGAAATGAAACACGTGTTTGAAATATTTTCATATGCTGTAGCAATAGATGTAATCGATGGAAAAGATTACGTACATAAAACTCTGTAAGAGTACGTACACAGAGATGACTGCCTAAAATGGCAAGACGTCGAAAAGGCTGAATTAAATTCGTTTGACAAGTGAAACGTTTTCGGACCTGTAATCCGAACACTTATAGACGTCAAACCAGTAGGTTATAAATGAGTGTCTTTAAATAAAAAGAAACGAAAATTATGAGATTATGCGATGTAGGCACGATTTGTAACATTAAGGTTTTTCCCAAATCTCAGAAGTTGATTATGTGGAAACGTGTTCCCCTGTAGTAGTTGCGATAACCTTTAGATGTTTAATCGGCCTCGCAATCTTAAAATGACTTCAGAAAACTTATGGATGTTGTTACTGCATACTTGTGTGGAAAACTTGAAAGTAACTACTACATGGAAATCCATAAAGGGTTAGAAATGCCTGAAGCATTATAATTAGTACCCCGAGATTTATGTTATAAATCTCAAGAAATTTTTATATAGTATCAAGAAAACTAGTCGTATATAGTACAATCGGCTTAGTATATATTTTGAAAAAATGAGGCATAAGTTTGATAAAATCAGCCATGTAAGATCTTGTCACGACTAAATTATTTATCGACTTGATGTTCGAGTATATATTTGTCTATAAATCAAACTACACCAGGAAGATGTTAACATATATTCTAATATAGATAAAGTTTATCTGTAAAGCACACCCATAATTTTTTGGTCGCTAAACATACACAAATATCATTACTTCCCCAAGAAGAGGGTGAAAAAGTACTTGGTATAGAAGTACCGTACTTAAGCGCGATCGGTGCACTAATGTATCTCGTGTATATCACAAGACATGATATTATGTTTAAGTATAGATGCTAGCGAAATATAGGTGCTAGCGAAATATAGTTCTAATCTAAAACGTTGCACTATTTTTCCCTTCACTGAGTTTTTGTTCCATTGGGTTTTCTTATAAAGGTTTTTAACAAGGCGACGTAACTGATCCAGGAGCATCAATTTTTCTTATAAGTTCGAAAGTACCGATTTAACAACATCTAGAAGTATGTTGTTAATTATATATAATACGCTTTGCACTCTTTTTCCCTTAGCTATGGTTTTGTCCCACTGGATTTTTCTAGCAAGGTTTTTAATGAGGCATCATTATCAAGGGTATTAAAAGATAAGTTGATATCTTTATGGGACTCGAGACAAGGGATTGTGTTGAGAAAAATATATGGGGTCCGAAGTAATTATTTATGATGATGCAGGTTACTTATTAGACTACATATAGCTTGATCTAAATTTACATACAGAGGTACAACAACTTCATGGTAGTCAACTAAGTAGATATTATCATAGGCGAGAGTTGATCAAAAGAAACCCAACTACACTATATGAAGATCATGCAACATGCATCTCTAAAATCAATCAAGACTGCAAGAAAGCTCAAGTCAATCAGTTACCACAAAAGATTGCACTCCAAATACCAGAAGATATATGTTAAATTGAGGGGGAGTATTATGCACGCTGTACTCTTTTTTCTTAACTAAGTTTTGTCCCACTGAGTTTTCTTAGTAAGGTTTTAATGAGACAGCATAGTTGATCCTGCAGTATCAGTTAATATCGGTCCTGAAGAACCGAGACAACATTATCTAGTAGTATAATGTTGATAGTGTATAATATAAAATATCCGAAGGGCAGTGTTATGATATCAGACTATTTTAGGCCCAGCCCAATATGTATAAGCTTTAGGGTTTTCCTATTGTATCTCTATATAATGTATTGTATCGATGGAATATCTGATGAATCAATGAAACCCGTTTCCCTCTCATAGTTTCTCTCTTAATTTTATCAAAAAAAAAAAAATATTATCTGTTGCAACTAAATTTTGTCGCCATAGGTCACTTTTAAAAAATTATTATTATTATCTATTAGGACTAAATTTCGCTGCGATACATATAGAAAATTGTAGGAGTGAGCAAATAATCGAATTAACCGAATTAATCGACATAACCGAACCGAACCGAACAATTAATCGATGGTTCGGGTAAGCCATAACCGATTAACCGAAAATTATGGTTCGGTTATGATTTTGGTGTTTGCTATAACCGAATTAACCGAACCGAACCGATTATACAAGTGGGATGTTTAAAATATGTGATATTCTTCATAACTTAGATAAACAAAACAATGACTTTTGTGGTTGAATGGGATCTTGAATTCAACATCATATTATAGATTTATAATATGTATTTAACTATCAAATCTTCTAATATGTACAGATGCAACATGATGTGTTTTAGATGTGATGACATCGTAGTTCAATCTGATGGAATGATAAATTGAAACAAATTGGTAAAATAAGTTTATGGCTACACCCAGAACCAATGATTTTAATTGAAATGATAATGTATGCAAAGAAATTTTACTGACTGCACAACAACAAGAGGAGCACTATTAATAACATGAGGCAACAATTTTTTGATATTATTATAGACCAGTTTACACTCTTCCATTAAACTAACTTAGCAAAAGATTCTGCTGCAAATACTTCACTATCCCACATCAGTAGGCTATAAGAAAGTGTTGATGAGAAATGGCTACTTGGCTCTAGTCCCACATCGTCCAAGGGGAAGAAGGAACGGGTCATCTATGGATCTTAAACAGTTGGTGTAAACATGGCCCAACAAAAAAATTATTAGTTTAAATTTTGGTTTAAAAGCTTAAGCAAATTATATTAGTTAGTTAAACCGACCCATAACTGATGGTTAACCGATCATGTCATAACTAACCAATTGATTATGGTTATGGTTATAGAAGAGGTCATAACCGACCAAACGGTTATGGTTATGAAAGAAGCCATAACCGACCCATAACTAACTTTGCATACCCTACAAAATTATATCACCTATTGCCATTAAATTTAATCGTCAAATATCTTTAGCCTACCTATAGCGACTATAGGTATGACCACAAAAAAGTTGGCCTAATAAGAAGGAGGAATGGCGACGGATCTTTTGCGACAAAATTTCGTTGCAATAGGCTAGCGACATAATCCGTCGCTAAAAGTCTTATTTATTTCATCGCTAAACGACTATTTTCTTGTAGTGATGGTTTATCTCTTTTGATTCATCCCTATCAAACCTTGAAGGAGCAGCAAACACATGATACGATCCTATCCAAAACCATCTCAGATTCTCCACCAAATTCCTAGGATCAACAACACTTAAAATCCGCACAAAAGCAATTCTTTTACCCGTCTGCGTCAATTTCCTCACCAATCTGCAACCTTCGCATAACCTCCAAAGGGCCTTCAGATCCGATTGCGGAAGAAATACATATACATTTACGTAATTTTGTATTTACTATGTAACTTATTGTGAAAAAATATTAGCAGATAATCAAATAACTTGAAAACACTATATATGATAATATGCCATACTAAAAGTCTACATTTGATTATTTTAATTAACTTTATATATATACAAAATATATGAATATAAATTTTGGTGTAATGAGGAATGTTGCATCAATTATTAACGAGGGATATATTTTTTTGAGAACCATTCAAATGTAGAAAATCATAAGAACCATTTTAATCGATCAAGGGTCTAAAATAATCAATGGTAAAAAAGTGAGTAAATCAAAATATTATAATTAACCGACAAGTGTAAGGGCATTTCGAGAAAAAACACTTTTTTCCCTTTCCATTTCTTTTCCAAAACACCCACGTATTCAACGTCCTTTCCTATTTTCCTTTCCTTTTTCTTTGCAAACGTTTTTTTAATTATTTACTCTTGATGTTTTTATTTTATCATTATTTTGTAGAGTGATTGTTGGTGTTGTGTATGTTGAAATAATTGGATCAAACTCAAACAATAAAACATCGAAAATATTGATAACAAAGATCGACGTTTTTTATTAATATAAAAAACCACACCAATTACATGAATCCTAACCATCTATTTATAATAAACATATACTAATTCTAACCAAACTCAAACTCAAACTCAATTAAATAATCAAATAAACAAACAAATTCAATCCTACTCTAATACTAACTCAACCAAACAATTAATAAACTAATATTGATAATTATATGTTTAATCAAGATTAAACCTTCATTCTCCCCCTTAATCTTGAATTTGTACATCCTAGATCCTCGATACGTAATAATATTCACATCTCTTTAATTTTGATTTTTGGACTATCTTCCTTGATTTTATCTTTCCGTTTCATATACTTGACATGCACCCCCGACCCACTATCTCTAATTTTTTCATTACCACCTGCTTCATTTGGCATGTCTCGCGGCTCATCATGAAACAAATTATCAGCTTGGTTATTCTTCACACGCCTAATATTTTGGCATCTAGCATCCAACTCTTTATTTACGTCAATATAATCTACTTTTTGAACCGACGAGATTTTGACATTATTTTCCATCACAACCGCCGTCTCATTCTCTTTTTCGTCACTTACCTCATCTGATTGGAAAAACGATTTTTTAGAAGACTCAAAAACTTGCGATTTGACTTCCGCCTTTGCCGAATCTTCTCCGACAAACATATTACCACTGTTGGTGATCGCAACATCATCACTGGTAGCAACCGGAATACTCGTAGTCACCATAACACCATCCATAGACATTGAAATATCAACCATCTTCATTCGGCCTCTTTGGTTGATACCCTTCGATTGTAGCACCTGTAATACCCATCGTGTCACCGACAGCCATCGTCTCACATCCTTTTCTGCCATGTTTATTTTTCACACAGAAATTCTCTGCCCACCCTTCTTCGTTCCACTGAATCACACAGATTCTTTCTCTTTGTTCACACAGAACCCGCTCACTCAGAACGTCTTTTTTTCCTTTGGTCTCCTCTTTTCAATTGATTCACATAGAATTTTTGTTCCTGCAGAACTCTTCTTCCTTAGTTCACACAGAACTCCTTCCCTTGATTCACACAGAACTCGACCTTCTTGGCTCACACGGAACTTCTCTTCTCTGGCTCACACAGAACCTCTTCTTGGTCTCGATCTTTGGCTCACTCAAAAATCGATCTTCTTGGCTCACACAGAACCTTTTCTTGGTTTCGATCTTTGGCTCACGCAGAACCCTGGCTCACGCAGAATCTCTTTTGATCTCAGTCGTATCACACGATCCGATTTAGTTGTTTTTCACTTTCTTGGGTGCGTGCTTCAGTTAATCTTCCTAACTGGTGCTTTCTTGGAATTTCTCGTCACCTGCTTGCTTCTAAATTTCTAATTAATTCTCGAACACCGCCTCCTACTTCAATTTAGTTGTATGATTGCTTCACCAACTTACCTACTTCCTTGAATTAATGACCATGCATGAATTGTTTTTTCTTCTTTCGGTGCAGCCAACAGCGTCAACCAAAAGACGTGCTAGACTGTCTCCTTTCAATTTCTTCCTTTTCTCCTTCTCCTTTTATCGTGTCAATTTTTTCTTAGCCTAGAGTCAAAAGTCTACTCCTCTTGAAAACCGACTCTCAAATCTTCTTAGCACTGATACCAATTGTTGGAATAATTGGATCAAACTCAAACAATAAAACACCAAAAATATTGATCACAAAGATCGACGCTTTTTATTAATATCAAAAACCACACCAATTACATGAATCATAACCATCTATTTATAATAAACATATACTAATCCTAACCAAACTCAAACTCAATTAAATAATCAAATAAACAAACAAACTCAATCCTACTATAATACTAACTCAACCAAACAATTAATAAACTAATATTAATAATTATATGTTTAATCAAGATTAAACCTTCAGTGCATAGTAAAGGTTTTTCTTTCTTCAAATTATTAATAAAAAATGACGTATTTAATATCGTGCGGGTCCAACATCTATTCGGAATACCAGCCTTATCAAATTAAAATTAAAATCTCAATTCATCAATCATAGTAGAGAAAAAAGTTCAGAAGATTATTTAATAGGATGCATTACTACATCTATTTTATGTATTAATGCAACAAATGCTAAACTACATTCATGCACAACCTGATTGAGTGCATTCATGCACATCGTGATTGAGTGCATTCATGGATAACGTGTTTCAGTGCAATTTAAATGTGTTGCTTTAGTGTTATTTAAATGATTATCAGTCTAAAAGAAGTCAAGATTGACTTCCGTTATTCAAGATTATAAAAGGAGAAATTATAAAAGTATCAACGATTATCAAAAAAGAAGTAAATTGAATAAAAATATATAAAGCCAATTTTGAAATACATGATATGGAGTGGACTTAAAAAATTACTTATTTTTAGAGTAAACTTCTGTTTTGTTTTCTATGGTTTGACCATTTTAATCATTTTATTTAAATAGTTTAAAAATAACCATTTTGCTCCCTGTGGTTACACTTTTTTCTCCAATATTCTCCCTGCCCCCAACTCCGTTTATTATCCCCGTTAAATGGCAGTCAGGGGCGGATTTACATAGGTCCCATGGGGTTCACCGAAACCCCCAAGTTTTGAAATGGTAGTAGAAAACTATATAGAAAAACCGGAGTGAACCTCTTAAAAAATATAGGGTGAACCTTGTACAGAGATGAACAAGTTAAAGACTGATCATCCGATCACAGTCGCAGACCATCTTATCACCTTTGTGTTTTTCCGACAGCTCCGATCAGACCATCTTACCTCTGATACAAAGAGAAAAAGAATAGAGATGTATAGGAAATAACCTTTGAAATAATAAATTTAAAAGTAATGTCTTTTGTTTTTTTCTTGAGAAAAGAAAAAGAAGTGAAAAAGACATTCTAACTAACAACAAATAGGTTAGCTAGTTTTTACTCTAGGTCTTTTTACTCACTTCATCAATTATGTAAAACAAACTTATACCCATTTAGACTTGCTTATTATTTTTTTTTCATTAAAATTTATTTTTGGTTTTATTTAAAAATTTTAAACTATTTGACTACAATAATTTATATACTTGTTAAAAAATTTGATTTAGGGTTTATTATTTTATATAATATTTTTTTTTCATTGTCTGAAAGTATGTATAACTAGATAACTCGAGATTTTTGTTTCGTCACTGAATTTTGAGATGTGAATTTGAAGTAGAATGATTTGTTGATAAAGACCCAAAAATTAGAATATTGAAAAGATTTAAAATTTGTAGTTATTTTTTGTAGGGATGAAGGTAGATCGAGAAATGGTTAACATGAAAGTCGAGTAATGTTGACTCGAAATATCGAAGAAGGAAGACCGACATCACCAGTCGTCACCATTATATGATTAATAGTTTCAACACAGTTCACGATATGCAAACTTGCAAAATTTGGCCGTAATGCGATGAACCTTACCCTACCCGAACAATCAAACCAACCCGAAATTTTTTATGTCCGACTATATGATATTGGAGCATCTAAAAACAGTGAACCACTTGAAAAAAATTCCTGGATCCGCCACTGATGGCAGTCACGTGTCCCTCACATAAAGGGCATTTATGTCTTTTTCATTCAAATCAAATTCGACAATCGCAAGTGATTTGGGAAAAAACCTGTCACACCCTCAAAATCCACTAACGGAGTTTTACCGTTAGGAACGTGACATACCAGGATCTCAGTCATTTGTTACGTTGAACGACTCTATATGAGTTTAAGAAAACCACTAGTATTGCTCATAGTCACGATGCAACACTAGTAATGAAAACATTGATTTAATGTAAGACTTGCGGAAGCGAAAAGTTAGATGAAAAGCATGCGCCAAAACAGTCGCGTCAAAAATAAATAATTCAACAATAAATAAAATAAATAATCCTTGAGTTTGAAAATGATAGACTTCGAATGCATGCATGTCTTAGCTTGTGCTTGTACCTTAATTACCTGAGAAAACATGCAAAAACGTGTCAACACTAGGTTGGTGAGTTCACAGGTTTCAATGTTTGTAAAGTTTAATAGATAATACCATTTACAATTTATATCATAGGTAGCTAACCTAGTACATGTTACTAAAGCGTTTTGACACCGAAGCTGACTGTTTATGTTTATACTGCCTCCCACCATGACTATCATAATCAATGGTGAATGTTTAGGTCAATGTTACACCCGTTCGACTACCTGTCGTGTTAGCGCGACTAACGCGGGTGGGGCTTGTCAATGCCCAGTAGTACTACTCAAGATTACCTCGCTAACCCATATACTAACGGTTCGATAAGTAAGGACTTTCATGATATGTTTGCGCTTAGTACACAAGTGATATAAAAGAAATGTAAGATCTAAATGTTCGTACCCATGTTTTCTCCCCCAAGTTTAAAACGTAAGAAAAGGGGCCGTGAAACTCACCTTAGAGTATGT
This sequence comes from Smallanthus sonchifolius, assembly GCA_023525975.1. NCBI lineage: Eukaryota > Viridiplantae > Streptophyta > Magnoliopsida > Asterales > Asteraceae > Smallanthus > Smallanthus sonchifolius. The sequence continues at coordinate 37,651,483 of CM042045.1, forward strand.
GCGAAAGAAAGCGAACTTAGAATGCTTGACGACTAACTGCCACCTATAAACACCGGTTTATAAGTGTGTGTTTGTGCAAGATGATACGAACCCTAAGTATCCAAACAATCTCATTGTTTTAAGGGTTTAGAAAAGTTTGCAAGTTTGACCAAGTTTGACTAAGTTTGACCCGACGACCCGTTGGTGACCCGTTTAGTGATTAAATGTTTGTTTAGTATAATACTTCTGTATTATACACAAATGATCATGCAGGTAACACTTAGCAACAATTCCTTATTGTTCTAACAAACAAGCATGATTTTCAAAAATAGAAAGTTTCCAAAAATAGCAAGTTTCCTAAAATAGAAAGTTTCCTAAAATAGAAAGTTTCCAAAAATAGAAAGTTTCCAAAAATAGCAGGTTTCTATAAATAGCAGGTTTCTATAAATAGCAGGTTTCTATAAATAGTAAGTTTGTATAAATAGCAGGTTTCTATAAATAGTAAGTTTGTTCGGGACTCGTGTTTCCTGGAAACTATCATCATTGATATGTTTGTAGTATCACTCTAACATGTTCTAGATCATCACATCACATAACAATTTTCTAGAACCTAAACATGCAAATCATATTTCAAGACAAAGTTTCCAACTTTAGTAACCTATGACTAGCATGCGTGATTTCAAACACCTAACACGTTACAACAGGTTATTGTATCTTAACTAACATGTACCAATCATTAAACCATATTATGCATGTCTAAATAGCAAGTTCTAACCACTTTTAACAATTAAAGTTTCCTTATTTGGAAAGTTCGTAAAACCGGGTTATGTATTCAAAATCTGATTTCACAAATCATCTAAACATGTATCAAGTAGCATATAACCATCATCACATCATCCTAATCAGGTCTAGCATGCAAGATAGACATCATAAAAAGTTTCATCTTTTAGTAACTTGTCCATTACACGTTTTATTCATCCAATTAACACTTCAAATCAATTCTAAATCTTTCAACTAATATAATTACAACTATATTAATCATTACTCATGTCTAACATGCAATTTCTATACTTCACATAATCAAAAAGTTCCAATATTTAACACGTTACCAATCACATGGATCTAGGGTTTTGCAAATAACCATATAATCAACAAATACACGCAAAACAATAATAAAGTTAACATTTTTATCATAAAAATCCATGTTTGGATGAACTAGGGTTATGATCTAAAATTTAGAAATCAAAAAGTGATGAAATTGAACGAAACGACTTACGTAGGAGTGTTAGAAACGTGTAGACTAGCGCGTATCTACTTCCGGATTCACGATCGGGGCTCAAACGAAGGTTCTATGCTTGCTTCCTTGTTTCGGTCGAATGGGGGTGAGGATGGGAGAGGTCGACGGCTTTGATGGTGGTTAGGGTTTAGATATATATATTTTTTAAACTTTTATCCTTATCTAATCCTTAATGGGTATTAAGTTGGGCTTCAGGTTTAATTAAAGCCCATAGGCTATTATTGATTAACTAATACTTAATTAATAACTAACAATTTTTTATTTTTATTTTTATAAAAACACTAACTTTTATAAAAATACTAAATACGATTTACATACGATAAACACGTACAAAAACGATAATATTCACATAATTCACGCAATCACATATAAATCATACAAACTCATAATTTATATTAAATATAAATTATTAAATGTTCGTAATGTTAATTTCGAATAATCACCAACGTTCCGGGTTAGACTCGAGTGCGATCCGATGTGTGCGAACTGACTAACACATTTAATTAATCCTAATTAAATGCAATGTATGTGTGACTAACTGAGATAACTGAGTTTGTAACGAAAAATGTTTGAACTAACGAGATTTGAGTTAACGGAGTTAACCTGAAAATGCCGGATGTCACATCATCCCCTTGTTGAAAGAATTTTCGTCCCAAAAATTAAACGAAGTCCGTAACGTCTGAAACAAAAAGTTTAGGTTTGTCACAGCATCCCCTTGTTGAAAGAAATTTCGTCTCGAAATTTAGTTAGTACCTTCCGTGTTTGCCGTTGAAAGTTTGAACAGGTGAGGATACTTTTTCATCATCTGATCCTCGCGTTCCCACGTGAACTCCGGTCCACGCTTCGAGTTCCAGTGAACTCTGACAATAGGTATCTTACTGCGCTTGAGGGTTTTGACCTCTCGGTCCATGATCTCAACTGGTTCCTCAATAAAACGTAGTTGTTCATCAATTTCCAACTCCTCGAGTGGAACTACAAGTGTCTCATCTGACAGACACTTCTTTAGGTTTGAGACATGAAAGACATTGTGCACTCCATTGAGTGTATCCGGTAGGTTCAGTTGGTATGCTACTGGACCGATCCTTTTCACTATCTCGAATGGTCCAACGTAATGCGGGTTTAACTTTCCTCGTTTCCCGAAACGAATCACACCTTTCCACGGTGAAACCTTTAATAACACTTTGTCGCCCACTTGGAATTCTAGCGGTTTTCTACGCTTGTCTGCATAACTATTTTGACGGTCACGAGCTGCCGCAATACGGTTTCTGATTTGCACTATTTTCTCTGAGGTTTCGTGCACGAGTTCAGGACCCGTAAGTTGGCTATCTCCAACTTCAGCCCAACAAAGTGGTGATCGACACTTTCTCCCGTACAAAGCCTCAAACGGTGCTGCTTTGATGCTAGTATGATAGCTGTTATTGTAAGAGAATTCCACTAAAGGCAAGTGAGTCTCCCAACTGTTTCCGAAATCGATCACACAAGCTCGTAGCATGTATTCTAGGGTTTGAATGGTACGCTCGCTCTGGCCATCTGTTTGAGGATGATACGCTGTGCTCATATCCAAGCGCGTGCCTAGAGCTTTCTGTAATGATTGCCAGAAACGTGAGGTGAATCGGGCGTCTCTATCGGAAATGATGGAGGTTGGCACTCCATGTCGGGATACTACTTCTTTAAGATAGAGGCGAGTCAACTTTCCCATTTTATCGGTCTCTTTGATAGCAAGGAAATGAGCGGATTTGGTTAGGCGATCCACTATCACCCAGATTGTGTCACATCCAGTAGGGGTTCGCGGTAATTTGGTTATGAAATCCATGGAAATCTGCTCCCATTTCCACATTGGGATTTCCGGTTGTTGAAGTAATCCTGATGGCTTTTGGTACTCCACCTTGACCTTGGAACAAGTCAGGCACTTGCTCACGTAGGTGGCTATGTCGGCTTTCATGTTCGGCCACCAATACAAAACCTTGAGATCGTGATACATCTTGTCGGATCCCGGATGGATAGAGTATCGGGATTTGTGAGCTTCATCCATGACTAGATCTCTTAGGTTTCCATATACTGGTATCCATATTCGTTCCGCTAAGTAGCGAATACCATCTGCTTTAACCTCGAGTTGTTTTTCCATACCACGAGTGGATTCTAATGATAAATTCTCCTCTTTTAAGGCTTCGAGTTGGGCATTACGGATTTGTTCCGGTAATCCTATATGGATAGTGAGTTGTAATGCTCTAACCCGTCGGGGTTTGGTTTCTTTTCTGCTTAGGGCATCGGCCACTACATTAGCTTTGCCCGGATGGTACTTGATTGCACAATCATAATCGTTTAATAACTCGATCCAACGACGTTGACGCATGTTCAACTCTTTCTGCTCAAAAATATGCTGAAGACTCTTGTGATTGGTGTAGATGGTGCACTTGGTACCGTACAAGTAATGTCTCCATATCTTGAGCGCAAACACCACGGCTCCTAATTCCAAATCGTTAGTCGTGTAATTCTTTTCGTGGATTTTTAACTGTCGAGAAGCGTATGCGATAACCTTGTCACGTTGCATCAACACACAACCGAGACCCTGGATAGAGGCATTGCAATACACCACGAAGTCATCCATTCCCTCTGGTAGAGATAGGATAGGTGCGCTACATAGTTTCTGTTTCAGTAGCTGGAATGCTGATTCTTGAGTCTCGCTCCAATTATAGGGTTTATCTTTTTGGGTTAATGCGGTGAGGGGTTGGGCAATCTTTGAGAATCCCTCGATAAAACGACGGTAGTATCCGGCCAATCCTAGGAATTGCCAAACTTCGGTCGGAGTTGATGGTGCTGCCCAATTCTTAATAGCTTCCACTTTGGCTGGATCGACATGTATTCCCTTCTCATTGATCACATGTCCTAAAAATTGAACCTCGCGAATCTAAAAATCGCATTTGGAAAACTTTGCGTACAGCTGTTCCTGCTTCAGTAGTTCAAGGATCAAACACAGATGCTCCTCATGCTCTTCCTGACTCTTAGAGTATATGAGGATATCGTCAATAAAAACAATGACGAATTGATCCAGATAAGGTTTACACACACGGTTCATGAGGTCCATGAACACCGCGGGTGCGTTGGTTAATCCAAATGACATGACCAAAAATTCAAAATGGCCGTACCGGGTTCTGAATGCAGTCTTGGATATATCTTCATCTCGAACTCTCAGCTGATGATATCCAGATCTTAAGTCGATTTTCGAGTAGAAACTTGACCCTTGAAGTTGGACGAATAAATCGTCAATGCGGGGTAGTGGGTAGCGGTTCTTGACTGTTACCTTGTTTAATTCTCGGTAATCAATGCACATGCGGAAATTTCCATCTTTCTTTTTGACAAATAGGACTAGAGTTCCCCATTGCGATGAGCTCGGTCGGATGAAACCTTTATCCAACAACTCTTGCAGTTGTGTGGATATCTCTTGCCGCTCACTTGGTGCCAGTCTATAAGGTGCTCGAGCAATAGGCGCTGCTCCGAGTGTTAGGTCAATCTGAAATTCGACCTGACGATGAGGTGGAAGACCAGGTAGGTCTTCAGAGAATACTTCTGGGAATTCGCGAACGATAGGGATATCTTCCAACTTTTTCTCCTCAGTGGACTTGTCAGCGACAAGTGTCACACCCCGCCAAGGTGGAAACGCGAGGCGCGACGTTCATGGTTTCCAAAGCATATGATTACCGCAAACACATACATGATAAATGGATACATAAACAAATTTAAAGTTTTACATTACAAAAATATAATCTGAGTTTACAAAAAGTTAAGATTTCACAAATATGACTCAATTTAATGAGTTATATAAGGGAAATCCTCCTTGAGTAGTATCCATCGTGCATGCATGTAATCTACATTGCTAACCTTGAAATCACGTTCAGTTACCTGAAAAACATACTTAAAATCGTCAACACGAGGTTGGTGAGTTCACAGGTTTAATCAAATTGTTCTTTGTAAACTTCGTTTGTTCATAAATAATTCAGTTGCATGAGATAAGCAGAATAAGAAGTGTTTGACCCATTTGTAAACTAGCTAGGAATACAAATAATATGTTCATACATGAGGCGTAACCAAACCATGACATGTGTGAGCCCCTAATAAGCGTTATCAGGTTCTATGCGGCCATAAATCCTCCAGATTGTGGTTAGCGCGACTAACCATGACCGGGAGACGTCACTCTCCATAGTACTATTCATAGGACCCTAGGCTACAGTTAATGGTTACTATGTTATTCCAGGGGACTTTAGCGGCCTCCAATGTGTTGTTCTCATCCCATGTAAACATAAAGTCGTGTCTTATTCTCTTGTTATCCTATAAAATAGTTGAAGTATGTTCTTCCCCCAAATATTAGAAAAACAGTAAAAAGGGGCCGTGAAACTCACCTTGAGTTTGTGTATACTTGTAATGATACTTGTTGTAGTCAACCTTGACTATTCGTACCCTAGATACCAAGGGTAAATCGTGTTAAGACCGAACGTCTTATATTGCAAATTGTTCACCGACTTTGTAAATCTGGTCGTTTTTGTTTAAATATTTCCTTAGTTGTTCAACACTTGTTTTGTTATAAAAACAGTTCTAAGTTACTGCCCAAATGGGACTGATGACCAGGTGTCGAAACTTCTTAGTTTCGATTGGGCAAATGTGTATCGAAACTACCTAGTTTCGATTGGGTAGTCAGGTGTCGAAACTTCTTAGTTTCGATTGAGTAGTTAATATCGAAACAACCTAGTTTCGATTGAGTAGTTGATATCGAAACAACCTAGTTTCGATTGAGTAGTTGTTATCGAAACTACATAGTTTCGACTGAGTAAAAGGTATCGAAACTCCTAGTTTCGATTGATCAACATGTATCGAAACTCCTAGTTTTGATTGAGTTAACTGGTATCGAAACTCCTAGTTTCGATTACTGGACTTCTGTTTGACAGAATCAGTCCTGCATATTTTTGTTTTAAATCTTGAATTTGACACACTTTACTTGTTATCTTACTTGCATTTAAACATTTTGTATGCTTAGATACGGTTTTAAAGAAAATAAAGTAGATAGTATTGAGTTTTTACCTTAAAACCGAAATGAAGATGATGAAAGAAAACAGAGAAGAGTCTTGAATCTTCTGTTAAACTTTCTTTTGAACACTTGAAATCTTCTTAAAATACCGAATTGTGGTGGATTTTTGCCTTAAAACTTGGCTTCGATTTTGAAGAGAAATGAGAAGATTTTCGTAAGAAAATGAGAGAGATAAAAGGTTTGTGAGAGTTTTGAGTGAAAGGGTATGGGATATACATGAAAATATGGTAAAATGGGACGTGAGAATGGGGGGAATGGTTTTCTCTGCACTTCGGCCGAATAGTCAAGGGTGGGTGGTTTGGGTCAAAATAAATCAAACAATTTGTTTTTACCACTAATTTATTAATGGTATTAACATCTATTAGAGTTTTAAAGGGGGTAAATAAATTCGGTTTATATGACACGTGAACCAGTAACTCCTAGAATTACCAAAATATGAAATGAGACAATGTTCGGTTTTTGTTAGTCCTTCATGTCCTTGTTTGTGAAATTAAGTAAATCACAAGAATAATTATAATGTAAAATTGTTTAATACATGTACGGATATTGACCTGAAATGTCGGGTGTCACATTCTCCCCTTGTTAAAAGAATTTCGTCCCGAAATTCAATTCGTGTCATCTTGAACTGGTGTATCCTTAAACAAGGATGGGTATTTTGTTTTCATTTGGTCCTCTCGTTCCCATGTATACTCAGGACCACGTTTTGAGTTCCAACGTACTTTAACCAGTTTGATCCGACTACGTCTCAGCTTTTGAACTTTCCAGTCTGAAATCTCAATCGGTTCCTCGATGAAGTGAAGTTTATCATCAATGTGAATTTCATCAGGCGGTATGATCAAAGTCTCGTCTGATAGACACTTTTTGAGATTTGATACATGAAACGTATCATGTACATTGCTTAGTTCTTGTGGCAACTTGAGCTTGTAAGCTACAGGGCCAATCCTAGCCAGTATTTCAAACGGTCCAACGTATCTAGGGTTGAGCTTACCACGGTTACCAAACCTCGCGACGCCTTTCCATGGTGAGACTTTTAACATTACTTGGTCACCAATTTGAAATTCTAATGGTTTCCGTCTGTTATCAGCATAGCTCTTTTGTCTATCTCGGGCCGCTTTCAGACGGTCCTTAATTTTGAAGATCTTATCAGTGGTTTCCTGGACAATCTCAGGGCCTGTCAAATGTTTTTCACCAACTTCCGCCCAACATAGCGGTGAGCGGCATTTACGACCATATAAAGCTTCAAACGGAGCTGCTTTAATGCTCGTGTGATAGCTGTTATTATAGGAAAACTCTGCTAATGGTAAATAAGTATCCCAATTACCTCTGAAATAAATTACACACGCACGCAGCATATCCTCTAAAGTTTGAATGGTCCTTTCGCTTTGACCATCGGTTTGTGGGTGATATGCCGTGCTCATGTCAAGACGTGTATGGCTTCTTGTAATGATTTCCAGATTCTAGACACGAATCTGCTGTCTCTATCAGAGATAATAGAAATTGGTACTCCATGCCTAGCCACAATTTCCTTGATATAAAGTTTTGCAAGTTTCTCGGTTTTATCCGTCTCTTTGATAGGTAGAAAATGAGCTGATTTTGTTAAACGGTCGACAATTACCCATATGGTATCATAACCACTGGATGTCTTGGGTAATTTCGTGATAAAATCCATAGAAATCTGTTCCCATTTCCATTGGGGAATTTCAGGTTGTTGTAACAAGCCAGATGGTTTCTGATGTTCGGCTTTTACTTTTGAACACGTTAAGCATTTACTGATATATGTGGCAATATCTCCTTTCATATTGGGCCACCAATAATATTCTTTTAGATCTTTATACATCTTATCTGAACCTGGGTGAATGGAGTACCTGGACTTGTGGGCTTCGTCCATAACTAACTCCCGTAAGTTACCAAAACATGGCACCCAAATTCTATTCATGAAGTATAAAGTGTCATTTGACTTTGGCTCCAACTGCTTTATCATTCCTCGTAACGCTTCATTCTGAATGTTTTCTTCTTTGATTGCCTCTTGTTGTGCCATCCGAATTTTAGTCGTGAGACTCGTACGAATTGTCAATTCTAGGGCACGAACACAGAGTGTTTTAACTCGTTCTTTGCGACTTAAAGCGTCCGCTACGACATTGGCTTTCCCGGGATGGTACTTGATATCACAATCATAGTCGTTTAGTAGTTCTACCCAACGACGTTGTCTCATGTTAAGTTCCTTTTGATCAAAGATATGTTGAAGACTCTTGTGATCAGTAAAGATAGTGCATCTTGTACCGTAAAGATAATGTCTCCAAATCTTGAGCGCAAACACAACTGCACCCAATTCCAAGTCATGGGTCGTATAATTCCTTTCGTGTACTTTTAGTTGTCATGAGGCATATGCGATGACTTTGTCTCTTTGCATTAACACACAACCAAGTCCTTGGTGTGATGCATCGCAGTATACGACAAAGTTGTCGATTCCCTCAGGAAGGGATAAGATTGGTGCACTACACAACTTCTGCTTCAGTAATTGAAAAGCTGACTCTTGTTTGTCACTCCAATCATACTTCTTTTCTTTCTGGGTTAATGTGGTTAAAGGCAAGGCTATCTTTGAAAAATTCTCGATGAATCGTCTGTAATAGCCAGCCAAACCCAAAAATTGACGCACTTCTGTCGGAGTCTTTGGTGCTTCCCAGTTTTTGATCGCTTCAATTTTTGATGGATCAACGTGAATTCCTTCCTTGTTGATGACGTGTCCAAGAAAATGCACTTCTCGGATCCAAAACTCACACTTATAGAATTTAGCGTAAAGTTTCTCGTTTCTGAGTAGTTCTAAAATTAATTTCAGATGATGTTCATGATCCTCCTTGGTTCGTGAATATATTAATATGTCATCGATAAATACAATCACGAATTTATCCAAGTATGGTTTGCACACTCGGTTCATGAGATCCATGAAAACAGCGGGTGCGTTCGTCAAACCAAATGGCATAACTAGGAATTCGTAGTGGCCATATCGAGTCCTAAATGCTGTCTTTGGTACATCTTCTTCTTGGATTCTTAATTGGTGATATCCCGAACGTAGGTCGATCTTAGAGTAGAAGCTAGAACCTTGTAGTTGATCGAACAAATCATCTATTCGAGGAAGTGGGTATCGATTTTTGATTGTAAGCTTATTTAATTCTCGGTAATCAATACACATCCTAAAGGTTCCATCCTTTTTCTTTACGAATAGGACCGGAGCTTTCCAAGGTGAGAAACTCGGTCTTATGAAACCTTTATCAAGCAACTCTTGGAGTTGATTTGATAATTCCTGCATTTCAGAAGGTGCTAATCGATACGGTGATCGCGCAACTGGTGCGGCTCCTGGTACTAAGTCGATTTGGAATTCGACTTGCCTCGGTGGCGGTAATCCAGGTAAGTCTTCAGGAAAAACTTCAGGATAATCCTTAACGATTGGTATATCCTCAAGTCGACGTTCCTCGGGTTTCTTCTCGACGACGTGAGCCAGGAATACGTAATAGCCTTTACGTAAATACTTACGAGCTTTCATGCAGTTTATCATCCTTAACGTTACTCCACTCTTCTCACCTTGAATCGAAAGAATTTCTCCGTTTGGGAGTGGGATTTGGACAATCTTCTCAAAACAAACAATCTCGGCATGATTCTTTGACAACCAATCCATGCCAATAACAACGTCGAAGCTTCCCAAGTCAACAGGTAACAGATCTATACTAAACGTGTGGTTCTTAAAACATAAGGTACAATTCTGAATGACTTCTTCGGTTTTAATTAATTTCCCGTTTGCTAATTCAATTGTATAATTTTGATTTAGTTTGCTGGCCTTAATACCGAGTAGGGACTTAAAGTCATTTGACACAAAACTCATATCAGCACCCGTATCGAAAAGTATATAGGCATAGTGATTATTTATCGGGAACGTACCAGTGACAATGTTCGGATCTTGTCGTGCGTCACCAGCTCCCATCACAAATGCTCTTCCACGGGTCTGATTGTCGTTTCGGTTCTTCAACTTTGGACAGTCTTTTCTGAAGTGCTTTGGATCTCCACACTCAAAGCATCCCTGATTCATCCTTTCTGTTCCTGGGTTGACTTTTCCTGCTACTTGATTCATCTTGTTAGGGTTCACATTGCTCCTACAGTTATGAGCTAGATGTCCATACTTTTTACATTTTCCACATTGGGTACACTTTCCACTGTGATGATATCCACAGTTGTCACACCTTGGTCGTGCTCCAAGGTATCCATTTTGTTCCACAGTGTTGGCGACAAAGGCTTTCATAGTTTCAGGTCTCTTGTAAATTTGATTCTTGTTTTGATTAATTGGTTTTCCAAACCATTTCCTCTTTTCCCCAGACCTCCCTTCTTCGGTCTCCTTCTTCTCAAACAAACCATCACGTACAACATTATCCCTTAGCTTGAATGCTAGAGTTATGGCGCTCTTGGCATCCATAGGGTTCGATGAAGTCACTAGACTTCGGATTTGAGGTGCGAGACCCCACAAGTATCTTTCAACCTTCTTGTATTCTGGGGTGACCATGTGTGGAACCAAGATTGCTAACTCATTGAATCGGTCGGTGTAGCCAGCAACATCATCTCCTATCATTTGCAAATTCCACATTTCCGATTCGATCTTTTGCAACTCATTTCGAGGACAATATTCCTCGATCATCATGGCTTTTAGGTCTTCCCATGACAACTCATATGCTGTCTGCCTTCCCAAAGTCTTTACTTGTGAATTCCACCAAGTTAAAGCTTTATCAGTAAGTGAGCATGTAGAATACTTCACCATGCAGTCAGCGGTGCATTCACTAATATCAATCACTGATTCCATCTTCTCTATCCATCTCATTAGTCCCACTGCACCCTCGGTGCCATTGAAGTTACGGGGTTTGCAAGATAGAAAGGCCTTGTAGGAGCACTTCCTAATTGGAGCATCTGTATATTTTCAAGTCATAACGTTATTAATTCGGATCATGACTAGGTGTTATGGCTTATTTATTCTATTCTCCGGAACCTCCAGCTGTACCGCTACCTCCTGCACCTCCTCCGCCGGTACCACTGCCGTTTCCTCCTCCACTGTTTCGGTTTGCTTCATACTGCTCCATAGCAGCAGCTACTCGCTGTGCTATGAGTTGTTCCACGTTTGGGGAAATCGTCTCATTGTTGCCACCAGTAGTGTTACGGGTTGTCCTACGCTTAGGTGCCATGACGTTCTTTCTAACATATCAATTAAAAAGAAACAACATTATATGACAATAATGATAGCACATGACATAAGGATACAACAACATCAAACGTAAACAACCATCATTACAATATAAACCATTACATACATAGTTAAAACATATATAGTACATTGTTCCCAAAAGATAAGGATACAAAAGGGATGGTTCACATGACCACATCAGTACTAAAGTTTTTAAACTACATAATGTACTACGGGCACAACCCGCCCGTAATAGGTTTAAAAGAAGAAGTGAGAGTACAATCCAATCATCATGGCAAGTCCCGCCATAACAAAGCTAGCTCTCGCCACAAATTCTACAGCCAACGTCCTTTCTTCCAGCACCTCCACCATGTCTCGGACCGTAACAGTGAACTGCCAGTCCATGTCAGCTCTCAACTCTAGATAGTTTGTGGCACCCTGTATGTCTCGGGTGCGGTCCTCCAGAGTCTGAACTCGAGATCCGAGCCCTAGACGAAGTCGCGTGGCTGCATCCCCATGTGCCCGGATGTCATCTAGGAGATCATCAAGACGCTCTTCGTGTGTACGAACGCGAGCTACCAAGGTAGGCACTGTGGGCTCCATGGCTTCCCCAGTGTGGGGTAGGGGTGTTGGAGAGTTGGAAGACTCTCCGAGCTCAAAGGTAGATGGAATGCTCTCCATCTCCCTCCATCGTGCCAAAGTACTGGGCATCCAACGGATAGTTCCCACAGTAGGGTGGTAACAGGGTCGTTTCCTAGATGGTTCCTCATCGGTCTCCAAGTCTTTCGGGTCACGGGCTGCCAAGTTTCTCTTGCACGGAAGTCAAAACTTTTTCCTAGCACTTTGCACCTTAACAGGTCCTCCGCTTTTCTTTCGATAGACGATAGGCGGTTCTCCCAAGGCGACATTAGGTGGTGTGGAACTACGGGTTTGTACTCGATTTTTGGGATGTGAGGCGGAAAGTTCCTCGTTTGATTCAGTGTCGGAGATGGGATCAGAATGTGAATGTGACGACATGCTTGTGACTACAATATCCATATGACAAAATGACTGGTTATGCAAAGCTTATGCAATGAAAACGCTTTAGTGAGTCATTTAGATTATAGACTAGGTTCCAATTTAGATTCCTAATTCACTATAATCAATGGCTCTGATACCAAGTTCTGTCACACCCCGCCAAGGCGGAAACGCGAGGCGCGACGTTCATGGTTTCCAAAGCATATGATTACCGCAAACACATACATGATAAATGGATACATAAACAAATTTAAAGTTTTACATTACAAAAATATAATCTGAGTTTACAAAAAGTTAAGATTTCACAAATATGACTCAATTTAATGAGTTATACAAGGGAAATCCTCCTTGAGTAGTATCCATCGTGCATGCATGTAATCTACATTGCTAACCTTGAAATCACGTTCAGTTACCTGAAAAACATACTTCAAATCGTCAACACGAGGTTGGTGAGTTCACAGGTTTAATCAAATTGTTCTTTGTAAACTTCGTTTGTTCATAAATAATTCAGTTGCATGAGATAAGCAGAATAAGAAGTGTTTGACCCATTTGTAAACTAGCTAGGAATACAAATAATATGTTCATACATGAGGCGTAACCAAACCATGACATATGTGAGCCCCTAATAAGCGTTATCAGGTTCTATGCGGCCATAAATCCTCCAGATTGTGGTTAGCGCGACTAACCATGACCGGGAGACGTCACTCTCCATAGTACTATTCATAGGACCCTAGGCTACATTTAATGGTTACTATGTTGTTCCAGGGGACTTTAGCGGCCTCCAATGTGTTGTTCTCATCCCATGTAAACATAAAGTCGTGTCTTATTCTCTTGTTATCCCATAAAATAGTTGAAGTATGTTCTTCCCCCAAATATTAGAAAAACAGTAAAAAGGGGCCGTGAAACTCACCTTGAGTTTGTGTATACTTGTAATGATACTTGTTGTAGTCAACCTTGACAATTCGTACCCTAGATACCAAGGGTAAATCGTGTTAAGACCGAACGTCTTATATTGCAAATTGTTCACCGACTTTGTAAATCTGGTCGTTTTTGTTTAAATATTTCCTTAGTTGTTCAACACTTTTTTTGTTATAAAAACAGTTCTAAGTTACTGCCCAAATGGGACTGATGACCAGGTGTCGAAACTTCTTAGTTTCGATTGGGCAAATGTGTATCGAAACTACCTAGTTTCGATTGGGTAGTCTGGTGTCGAAACTTCTTAGTTTCGATTGAGTAGTTGATATCGAAACAACCTAGTTTCGATTGAGTAGTTGATATCGAAACAACCTAGTTTCGATTGAGTAGTTGTTATCGAAACTACATAGTTTCGACTGAGTAAAAGGTATCGAAACTCCTAGTTTCGATTGATCAACATGTATCGAAACTCCTAGTTTCGATTGAGTTAACTGGTATCGAAACTCCTAGTTTCGATTACTGGACTTCTGTTTGACAGAATCAGTCCTGCATATTTTTGTTTTAAATCTTGAATTTGACACACTTTACTTGTTATCTTACTTGCGTTTAAACATTTTGTATGCTTAGATACGGTTTTAAAGAAAATAAAGTAGATAGTATTGAGTTTTTACCTTAAAACCGAAATGAAGATGATGAAAGAAAACAGAGAAGAGTCTTGAATCTTCTATTAAACTTTCTTTAGAACACTTGAAATCTTCTTAAAATACCGAATTGTGGTGGATTTTTGCCTTAAAACTTGGCTTCGATTTTGAAGAGAAATGAGAAGATTTTCGTAAGAAAATGAGAGAGATAAAAGGTTTGTGAGAGTTTTGAGTGAAAGGGTATGGGTTATATCTGAAAATATGGTAAAATGGGACGTGAGAATGGGGGGAATGGTTTTCTCTGCACTTCGGCCGAATAGTCAAGGGTGGGTGGTTTGGGTCAAAATAAATCAAACAATTTGTTTTTACCACTAATTTATTAATGGTATTAACATCTATTAGAGTTTTAAAGGGGGTAAATAAATTCGGTTTATATGACACGTGAACCAGTAACTCCTAGAATTACCAAAATATGAAATGAGACAATGTTCGGTTTTTGTTAGTCCTTCATGTCCTTGTTTGTGAAATTAAGTAAATCACAAGAATAATTATAATGTAAAATTGTTTAATACATGTACGGATATTGACCTGTAATGTCGGGTGTCACAACAAGGGCTAGAATTGCGGTATGACCCTTACGCAGACACTTCTGAGCCTTCATGAAAGATATGATGCCCATGACTGCACCACTTCTTTCGCCCTGAACAGATAGGATCTCTCCACTAGGAAGGGGTATATGAACGATCTTCTCACTACAGATGATCTCAGCTTGGTTTTTAGACAACCAATCCATGCCAACAATTATGTCAAAACTGCCAAGTGTAACTGGCATGAGATCGATGTCGAGTTTGTGACCAGAAAGTTCTAACTTACATCCCTTGAGAATGTGGGTTGCCTCGATTACTTTACCGTCTGCTATCTCTACGGTATAATGGTGTTCTAATAAAGTTGGGTTTATTTCTAACTGACTACTAAGTTCTCTAGATATAAACTTCTATCGGTGCCAGTATCAAAAAGTACAGAAGCATAATGATCGTTTAAGAGAAACATACCGTTCACCACGTTCCGATCATTCCAAGCTTCTCCCGATCCAATCACAAATGCTCGGCCCTTTGCACCATTTCCGTTGTTATTGTCATTTCCACCCTGGTGGTTATTACCATTCCCATTACCGCCCTGATGATTGTTGCCATTTCCATTCCCGTTCCCGTTTCTCCTCAACTGTGGGCAATTTTTATTGAAATGCCCTTCTTTACCACACTCAAAACAGCCTTTTGGTGCGTCTCCAGGTGGTGTCTATTTGTTCTGCAGATCTACTCTACAGTCTTTGGCCAAATGACCCATCTTTCCACACCGTTGACAACGGTACCGGTCACATGCTCCATGATGGTGAAAGTTACATTTATTGCACTTCGGGTACTTGCCAACATAAGAACCCTGATTCTGCTGAGAAGAGTTAGACTGACTGTTGTTCTTTGACGGTTCAAACTTACGGTGTTGCTGATGCTGTTGCTGTTGCTGAGAAGGTGGGTTTGACTGGAAGGTTTTGGGGAATGAACTGTCAAACTTCCGCTTGTTATCAGTTGTCTTTGATAACGCACCTCTAGGGGGTAGGGTGCCCTGAGCGACTGTCTGATCGGTCAGCCTGTGAGACAACCTGATTGCTTGTTGGATCGTAGTGGGATTAGAAGATGTCACCATGCTCTGAATTTGCGGGACCAAACCATCAATAAATTTCTCGATCCTCTTATAGGGAGGTGTTACCATTTGCGGACACAAGTTCGCCAGTTCATGCGAACGAGTAGTGTAGGCTTCTATTTTCGATCCTTCCATCTTGAGATTCCAGAATTCGCACTTAAGTTTCTGTACTTCATCGCGGGGACAATACTCCTCCCGCAGCATAGTCTTGAATTCGTCCCATGGCAATGCATTTGCCATCTCAAGAGTTAGCATTTGCACTTGAAAGTTCCACCAAGTAAGGGCTGGACCCTCAAGTGTGCCAGATGCATACTTCACCTGGTTGTGCGGTGGGCAATTGCACATTGCAAACGTAGATTCAGATTTCTCCATCCAGCGGAGTAAGCCAACAGCCCATTCGGCTCCACTAAACGAGTGAGGATTGCAATCCATGTACGCCTTGAAAGTACAAACCTGCTGGTGGTTATGCTGACCTGAATTGTAAACAAGAATGCGCTTTAAGAATACCATATTCGAAATTGAGTTTAGGATGAATGATGACTCACTAGAGTCGATAATATTATGCTTTACCTCCAGCATTAATAGCGGTGTGAGTAGCTGCTACCGCTTCAGCCACACACTCATTTATGAGTGCCGTGAGCTTGGCTGCAGTCATGTTAATGTTTCCGCGACCACCTCGTCCTCCGGCGCGTCCGCCACGTCCATTTCCTCTTCCAGGCATTATCTTTACATTCACAACATACAATAATGAGAAAAATACATCACATTTTTATCATCATACAAGTGCAAGTAAATAAAGAAATTTAAACCACAACATCTAACATTTCAATAATATTAATACTTGATAAAATAAATTGTAACGATTACAACTAAATTCAACCAAACATCAAAATTCTAGAAACATCTATTGGATGGGAACAACCCTGCCCATCTAGGTTCAAAAGAAAAGACGTAAATAAGTAATGAAGATAGATTATCAAATGTCATTGCCAACTGATGTAACATCGGATGCTGCATCATCATCCTCATCCTGGTCTCCTGTAGGTGCATCCTCTGGTGCAACTCCTGCTGCCTCAACTGTTGCAAGTCGTGCATCAACCTGCTCAATCCTAGTGTGGAGTATATCCAGGTTCCACTCTGCAGTGTTCAGCCGGTCCTCCATGTCCACACATCCATTTGCTAAATTCTCATGAGCTGTATCAATTGCTGCTAAATCTGCAGTCAGTTTGGTGATCCTCTGATTCATCAACATCTCTCGCTGAAGTATGCTAGTAATCTCTCCAGCTGCATTTCTTATGTTCCGGATCTCCCGGTCCATCCTAGCCACAAAGGCAGCTATCACCTGCTCATAGGGGTACTGCAATGGTGGCAAAGCTCGTACAGAAGATGATGAAGAAGAAGAAGCAATGTCAGTAGTGAGTGGAGGTGGGACTTCCTCCTCGCGGATCCAGTTCCTGATCCTATCGGGATACCAATCCCAGTCCTGCGTGTTGCCTCTGACACGCACATGAATAGGCTCGTCATGCCCTACTGTGGTGTTGATAAGGTTGAGTCGATGTCTCCTCGGCTCTGGCAAAGGTACGGTAGGAACATCGTGCTCCTGAACGACTGGGGATGCGGGTGAATTAGGCGGGGTCGACATTTCCTGTAACGGGATGAGTGAGTGCCATGTTTGAGTGTAAGTGCTGTGTAACTAATACATGTATGTGGTTATAGTCTAGTATGCATTTCCTAGTTCTCTATAAAACCTGTCTCTGATACCAACCTGTCACACCCCCAAAATCTACTAACGGAGTTTTACCGTTATGAGTGTGACATACCAGGATCTCAGTCATTAGTTACGTTGAACGACTCTATACGAGTTTAAGAAAACCACTAGTATTGCTCATAGTCACGATGCAACACTAGTAATGAAAACACTGATTAATGTAAGACTTGCGGAAGCGAAAAGTTAGATGAAAAGCATGCGCCAAAACAGTCGCGCCAAAAATAAATAATTCAACAATAAATAAAATAAATAATCCTTGAGTTTGAAAATGATAGACTTCGAATGCATGCATGCCTTAGCTTGTGCTTGTACCTTAATTACCTGAGAAAACATTCTAAAACGTGTCAACACTAGGTTGGTGAGTTCACAGGTTTCAATGTTTGTAAAGTTTACTAGATAATACCATTTACAATTTATATCATAGGTAGCTAACCTAGTACATGTTACTAAAGCGTTTCAATGTTTCTAACAAACAAGCATGATTTCCAAAAATAGAAAGTTTCCAAAAATAGCAAGTTTCCTAAAATAGAAAGTTTCCAAAAATAAAAAGTTTCCTAAAATAGAAAGTTTCCAAAAATAGAAAGTTTTCGAAAATAGCTGGTTTCTATAAATAGCATGTTTCTATAAATAACAGGTTTCTATAAATAGCAAGTTTCTATAAATAGTAAGTTTGTATAAATAGCAGGTTTCTATAAATAGTAAGTTTGTTCGGGACTCGTGTTTCATGGAAACTATCATCATTGATATGTTTGTAGTATCACTCTAACATGTTCTAGATCATCACATCACATAACAATTTTCTAGAACCTAAACATGCAAATCATATTGCAAGACAAAGTTTTCAACTTTAGTAACCTATGACTAGCATGCGTGATTTCAAACACCTAACACGTTACAACAGGTTATTGTATCTTAACTAACATGTACCAATCATTAAACCATATCATGCATGTTTAAATAGCAAGTTCTAACCACTTTTAACAATTAAAGTTTCCTTATTTGGAAAGTTCGCAAAACCGGGTTATGTATTCAAAATCTGATTTCACAAATCATCTAAACATGTATCAAGTAGCATATAACCATCATCACATCATCCTAATCAGGTCTAGCATGCAAGATAGACATCATAAAAAGTTTTCTCTTTTAGTAACTTGTCCATTACACGTTTTATTCATCCAATTAACACTTCAAATCAATTCTAAATCTTTCAACTAATATAATTACAACTATATTAATCATTACTCATGTCTAACATGCGATTTCTATACTTCACATAATCAAAAAGCTCCAATATTTAACACGTTACCAATCACATGGATCTAGGGTTTTGCAAATAACCATATAATCAACAAATACATGCAAAACAATAATAAAGTTAACATTTTTATTATAAAAATCCACGTTTGGATGAACTAGGGTTATGATCTAAAATTTAGAAATCAAAAAGTGATGAAATTGAACGAAACGACTTACGTAGGAGTGTTAGAAACGTGTAGACTAGCGCGTATCTACTTCCGGATTCACGATCGGGGCTCAAACGAAGGTTCTATGCTTGCTTCCTTGTTTCGGTCGAATGGGGTTGAGGATGGGAGAGGTCGACGGCTTTGATGGTGGTTAGGGTTTAGATATATATATATATTTTTTAAACTTTTATCCTTATCTAATCCTTAATGGGTATTAAGTTGAGCTTCAGGTTTAATTAAAGCCCATAGGCTATTATTGATTAACTAATACTTAATTAATAACTAACAATTTTTTATTTTTATTTTTATTTTTATAAAAACACTAACTTTTATAAAAATACTAAATACGATTTACACACGATAAACACGTACAAAAACGATAATATTCACATAATTCACGTAATCACATATAAATCATAAAAACTCATAATTTATATTAAATATAAATTATTAAATGTTCGTAATGTTAATTTCGAATAATCACCAACGTTCCGGGTTAGACTCGAGTGCGATCCGATGTGTGCGAACTGACTGACACATTTACTTAATCCTAATTAAATGCAATGTATGTGTGACTAACTGAGATAACTGAGTTTGTAACGAAAAATGTTTGAACTAACGAGGTTTGAGTTAACGGAGTTAACCTGAAAAGCCGGATGTCACAAAACCCTAGTTAAATACAGAAATGCCAGAAACGCCCCTCATGTGAGAGGCACGTGACTAGGGGTGTCAATCGTGTCTGGTTGGTAGGTTGGCGGGTTAACGGGTTTCGGGTTGACGGGTTGGCGGGTTGAATTCTTCAACATTAACCCAACCCATATACTTATTCGTGTCAAAAATTTCAACCCTAATCTGAATACATTAAATTCGGGTCAACCCGAACCTGACCTGTTTAACCCATTTATCTAAATTAAAATCATGAATTACTAAATTCAAAATCTAATTCATTTAAGGTAAACCGAACAATAATTGAATACTCATCTATTGAAAGGAAAAAAAGAAAAAGTTTTAGCTTAAATCAATTTATTTTACGGTAAACACCAAATACAAAAGTTGTTGAATAAACGTTTCTAAAAAGGGAAATATATACAAAAAATTGAAACATAAACGGGTTATCGGGTCAACCTGTTTTTTAAATGGGTCAACCCAGACCCGACCTGTTTTCTAAACAGGTCAACCCGGACCTGACCCGTTTTTTAAACGAGTTGTATTCTTCAACCCAAAACATGTTTTTTTTTCTTGTCGGGTTCGTGTCGTGTTCATGTTCGTGTCAGGAATTGACACCACTACACGTGACTGCCATTTAACGGGGATAATAAACGGAGTTAGGAGCGGGAAGAATATTGGAGAAAAAAATGTAACCGCATGGAGCAAAATGGCAATTTTCAAACAATTGGAGCAAAATGGTTCAAATGGTCAAATCACATGGAGCAAAACAGAAGTTTACTCTTATTTTTAACTAGTAGTTTTACCCGCCGCGCGTTGCGGCGGCATCGAAACATAATCTTACTCAAACTCCCGCGTGACGCAGTGTGAAACGGATCTTAAATGTTTGAGGCGGTTAAAAAATAAATATACTTAGGGACATAAAAACGTATGTGCAATGGTAAAACTAAAGAATAAAAATCTAAAAGAAAAACATAAAACTAAATAATAAAAAAAGAAAAAAAAACTACCGGTTCGGATCGTTGAAAACCATAAAAGCGAACACCTGATACGGGTTCCGATAACCGACAATGATGTTGTTAGGGTGATGGGGGCGTATAACCCGGCCCAAGCCGAGTATGAAAGAGGATGCCCGAGTAAAAGGGGAACACCGCCCCTAACCATACGAGTAGTTTCATCCGAGTAGATTTTTTGATGGTTTTCGAGTTGTTTTACTCGGATATTATGAAAGGAAAGAGGTACCCGGGTAGTTTGGGTAGTGGGGTACACCACCCTCAATAATTTGAGTAGTTTTGAATTGAAAGAGTTAATTGAGATGGCAAAATTTTATTGGTGGGATGATTGAGTAGTTGGGGTGTTTGAGTAAGGTGCCCCCAACACCCTTAGGGGTGAGCATATCGGGTTTCCCAAGTCTATTTGGGTTACCCGACCCGAGACCGATTCCCGAAAAATGGTAATTTAATGACCCGAATACCGTACCTAAATCATAACATCGGTAATGGGATTCGGTCGGGATATTCCAATCGGGAAATTAGTAAATACCGACACCGCCATATGCAAGCTTGCAATTGCAAGATTCCTTCGAAGATAAATCTTTTCTGAAGTGAAGATGATGATCTGAATCTGTACAAAGAACATTTCTGAAGTTCCCAACAATCAATTAATCAATTTGAAGGTAAATCTACAAACAACTTTTAGGTTTTCACTAAATCTAGGATATGATCAGGGGATGAATTATGGTTGCATCTTGACTACATATTGAATCTTACATATTAATACATATTTTGGGGTTGGATTGACATGAATGAGTTTATTTATTTCCTTGATTCTATAATGCACACATGTTGTTTGTTGAAATGTCTAAGTGAAGATCTTGTTTGGATTGTGTTCTGAAAATGATTGTTAGTTTTGTCAAGTTATGTATTGGTTTTTAAATAATTACAGTTTTCCAAAGGCTTAAAACATATGCTTGTGCAGTCTTGATCCAACCTTTGATTTAGGTCTCAAGAAGAATCTAACATACTGTCTGCTGGTCATGTAAGAGAATTGTTACAGTTTTCCAAAGGCTTAAAACATCTGCTTGGATTTTGTAAATTTGAACCGAACCGAGCCACTCGGTTTGTAAACGAACCGAGTTAGAGCAGACATTCGCTCGGTTCGGTTCGTGAACAACCCTAATGGGTACATAATTTCTATTATTTCATTAAGTTTCACATTTGAGTAACCACAATGTATTTTGTTTATTAATTTTATAGTCAAATTATTTTCCTTTACTTTTGACTTGAAAATATGTTAAGGTTTTTACCTGATGTTAAAGCACTTTTCAGTGTTGCAACTTATTACTCTTTTCTTTCTTTTTATCAATAAGTGGCCAGCTGTAAGGAAGTTGTATGCCAAAATTGATACTCTGGGTTGGGAATACTACTGCAGATTGAGACTTTTCTTTAAAATTCGGTACGGTACTATCTTTTCGGTAATTCATGGTCCATTCCCGAATACCGACCCGATCCCATTTTATCAAATACCAAGAACCGATGACTGACTTGGGTATATAATTTCGGTGTCGGGTTCGGGTTTATTTAGGTCCGGGAATCGGGAATAGTGGGGAAAACCGAATTACTCCTCAGCCCTAGATGTTGTTCGCTCATAATAGGTTCGGCTCGTAACAGTACAACAATGCACTAAAGATAAAAACACTCGATTTTGAATTAAACTCCGTTTAAAGCTAACGAACGAAAGTTATTAAAAGAAAACGAAATTAATAGAAAATAAAATGGGCTAAAAACGTATATTATATATACTATAAGGGTTAAAAATAAAAAAAAATAAAATTCAACAGGCTGCCTGCTTGAGCAGCCAGGCTGCTTCACTATTCACACGTTGGTCTTTAATTTAGTTAATAATATTTGCAAATATATGAGAATTAACTTGATCAGAATCAACGAAATCACATACACTTTGATCGGGTATAGAACAATCATTAAAAGATTTCATGATAAAAAATGGAAATGATAAAAATTTGATTTGAGTTAATACAAGCAGTTAATACAAAAGTTAAAAACCCAAGTTCAATCTAACAAAAAATAAAATTGTAATCAATTACATTAATACCCCCTCTTTAAATTAATTAATCAAAATCTATACATACTAATAAATAAAGGTTTTGAAAGGGACACTTGTCGCTTCCTCATGTTTTCTCACATTAGTTTTCTCGCATCTCTCTTCTAATAAATACACATGTATCTTATTAAAAAATAATGATATTATATATATATATATATATTATTATTATTATTAAATAAAGGGAAAAATACGAAAATGAACATTTGACCAAGAAAATACTAAAAACTGGACATCCTTATTTACCCTACTATTTCATGGACATTGGTCATGACAGCCGGCTAAAGACGGCTAAGCTAGCCCACTAAAATTTCTGTGCCAAAATTCCATTTGTCAGAGTACGAACCAATAATATGGTGACACATGGCAGGCTTAGCCGTCTAATAGACGGCTATAACCGTCTAAATAAACAGTTTTAGCCTTTAGCCGTCTAAATAAATAGTTATAGCCGTCTATTAGACGGCTTAGCCTCCGAAAACATTTTTTGAAAATTTTGAAAATTTTCGGAGGCTTAACCGTCTAATAGACGGCTATAACTGTTTATTTAGACGGATAAAGGCTAAAAATGTTTATTTAGACGGCTATAGCCGTCGATGACGGCTAAGACTGCCACGTGTCACATGCTTATTGGATCGTACTCCGACAAATGTAATGTTGGCACGAAAATTTTAGCCGGTTAGCTTAGCCGTCTTTAGCCTTTTTGCAATAACAATGTCCATGAAACAGTAGGTTAAATAAGAATGTCCATTTTTGAGTATCTTCTTGGTCAAATGTTTATTTTCGTATTTTTCCCTTAAATAAATACTAATTATATTAAATAAGATATATATATAATAGGAAATCAAAATATAACTAATTAAAAAAAATACTAATTTGTTATATACACATATTTCCATTTTATATATCTCGAGACGATTATAATAGTCTAACAAGTTAGACGATCATAAATAGTTTAACAAGTTAGAATGTATTTACAAATTTATAACTTGTAACATTTTCAATATACAACTCATGTAATGCACGAGATTCTAACTTAGTTTACTAATAATCAAAACTAGTGGACATTAGTGGTTTTTTAGGTTCTCACTAAAAAATTAGTTCTTAAAAGAATAGCACCCTTATTAACAATCCCTTAAAATTCGTAGTTTTCCGTTAGTCTCTTCGCCTTTCCGTCAACGCTTTTCCGTCAATCGTTACCGCCTCTTGATTTTTCCGTCGCCAACTGTCCCCCTACCGTATGCAGAAAACCGTCTCATGTTACCGTTTCTTGCTTTTCCGTCACCAAACATCGCTCGCCAACCGTCGCAATCTTTCTCCCTGTACCCCAACCGCCTGCATAAAACTACATATATAAAATCAATTTCATGAGACCACCATTACACACAACCGCCAGCGATATATCCAGTTCTAGCAGATCGGCGAGAAGTGATGCGAAATTCATAAGAACAGGATGAAGAAGAACGGCCCAGATGGTTGTTGAACGTAAAAGAAGACCGGCGAACAGAAATGCTTATCGACGATCAACCGGATCTGAAACGCAGACTGCTCGATATCTGAAACGGGTGGCCGATCTTTACCATCGGGATGACTTTTCGAACATGAGAGAGAGAGAGAGAGAGTGAGAGAGAGGAAGATGAGAGAGACGTTGGTGGTGGGTGGTGGGTGATGTAGGGGTGGTCGTTGCCGGGCGGAGGTGGCGGCGGATGATGGAAAGGGGGTGGGTTGTTCCAAGAGAAAGAGAGTGGAAAAGCACCATGGTAATAACTTTGGGCGTTTTGTAACTTTCTGATTGAAGGATTCTGAAAAAGAAAGCTTTTGATTTTGTCTGGTTTTGCAGGCCTTCAAAATTTTTCAAAATAAAATCTTTGAATGACATTTTCATTTTTGAGAAACAGTCGCATCTCCGACTTATCGTCTGAACCGCGAGGAATTAGGCGTTCCCCAGGAAACCATGGAGCCTGCTGTCACTTGACAGTAGTTGCGTCGCTACACAGGCTAAGATCCGCTAGCGTAACGCACTCCGGACTAAAACCCGGGTTGGCTCGGGTTTAAATTTGCGTGGCGGCTTCGTTCAATCCTTCATTGCCTTACCACGGGACCAAAGCCGGTGGTTTGCAGGCCTCCAATTTGTCATTTTCATCTTTTTGTTTTGGAAATTTAACGTCACTAATTTTTTTATCATGTATTAATATTGTTTTATAGTTATCACTTATCTGCAATAGTTAATTAACTAAATCACTTTTGTATGTTTATTTTTATTTTGTGCAACCATAAGCCTCTTTTTTTTAAACCCAACACAAGTTTAGTAGTTAATTTAAATTACTATGATAAATAGCTGGATTAATTTAATTTTATCATGAGTGTATTTCAAAATATGAAATTTTTTGAAATGATAAGTTATCCGGGATAAAAAAATTCAACTATAATTTTAATGAAAAAATTATTAAGTATTGTTTTACTGTTTTTTTATTATTTTAATAAAATTATTGTATTCACACATTTATTTGTTATTATTACGAAAATTTGAATTGTTATATTTTATAAATTAATATATAAGAGCGTTTTTTTCAATTTTTTTTTAGTTTTTAAAAATCATTTTCGATACTTTCAAGCATGTAAGGTATTGAAAATTGCTATAATGTTTGTTCCGGTCGCAACTCGCTAGCCACAAATACTAGTTTAATTTAAAAGGTGTTATGACTAATCTTTACACTAACTAACAATTTATATAGTTTTTAATGTCTTCATTGATTCGTACATGTATGTGAAAGAGTGACATTGGGGTTGGTGACCCAATGGTAGAGACAAAGCCTCTAGAAACACTTAAAGTTTGGAGTTGGAGGTCAGACGTTCAAGTCCTACATGATTAAAAATAAATTTGCCGTTCTAAAAAAATAATAAAAATTAGCACCACTATAAAGTCCATGGGAATAAAAGAAGCAATTAGTTGAGTTTCCAAAAATTTAGTTGTAGGAACCATGTTGAGCATATGTTGATGTTACATTACAAAAATGATTAAACTAACAAAAGATAACCAACTATGAATACATGCTTACATTTGCGACCATGAGATATCAAACACGTTCATCTCCATACCAATTTTCTTTCATCTTGGGGCCTTGTGGCCCTTCTTCTCCAAGTAACTCAGCTGGAAGCTTTTTTAAAACTTTAA
This sequence comes from Smallanthus sonchifolius, assembly GCA_023525975.1. Classification (NCBI taxonomy): domain Eukaryota; kingdom Viridiplantae; phylum Streptophyta; class Magnoliopsida; order Asterales; family Asteraceae; genus Smallanthus; species Smallanthus sonchifolius. The sequence continues at coordinate 37,677,517 of CM042045.1, forward strand.
TGATAAGTTTTTTCACCTCATGTGGCAAATTGTCTGCTATATTTAATACCTCTTCTGCAAACTCATAAGTAATCTTAGGACCCCATCTCCCCGTATAATTCAACCATGGTTCCATACCAAAATCCTTGCCATCAACGCAAACAACATTGTAGCTTGATGCAATATCCATCACGTTGTTGCTTTTTGCAGCATCATCCCTAACACCAAACCCTAAGAAGTTCTTCCCCGTCTGAATTGGTGATTTTCTTGAGGTTTTCATTTTCTCAAGTTCATCATATAACATTCGTGCTTCACTTGAATCAAGGTTGCCAGCCATGTGCATATGAGAAGTTGGAGTGGAGTAATGGGCATGACCATGCAAAGATGCATACACCACTGGTCTAGTTCCATTCATGACCTCAAATTCTCCGGGGGCTAACCATTTTCCCTTAGCATGTTGAGATAGATAGACTGCTTTTAAAGTCCCGTGAAAGTTATCGATCCTTAATGTGATATGTTCCCAATCGCTAACATGTTCCCCTATCATTCCTAAGTTTATGATGAAAGGTCCCAATTGAATTTTTCCTCCCCCGTTGAAAGGGTAATACAACCATATGGCAAGATCGGTGAATGTTCCACCTAGAGCTGGTTTTACATGTATGTAAGCCACTGCATCGGACAAAAACCCTCTCTTTACCCTTTCTTTGTTAGGTTGATCTGATGGAAGGTCTAGAAAGGTGTCATCTGCTCCACCATTGTTTGGAAGGTTATCGCCATCGTTGATCACAGGCCCTGGAATCTGACCATTTTTGTGTAGCTTAACTCCATTTTCAAAAAACCACAAAACTGATGATGGAAAGTATTGCTCATCTGGATGGAAATAGACCCATGGAGCATAAGCCTGGATCATTGCTCTAATTTGTAAGGAATTAGGCATTGCAGAATTAGGATCATTCTTGACCATCTTTAAACACGCTAGCTCATGCGCATTTGAGCCATTCCTTGCCAAAAACGTACCGGCTGGAACACCAAGTGCTCTAGTTTTTGGTTTTGTGGTATGCAAATCAACTATACTCGAACTCCTCCACGTCCTATGTCCCCATATCCATCTGTCCACCTTTGTTAAATCCGTGAAGTCGGATTTGACACACCGAACCTTGTCAAGTGAGGGTTTTTCAGGTGAAGTCGTGACAATGTGACCGATGGCTTTATAGCCATGAGGCGGGATCGGGTGCCAAATGTATCCATCTTCGGGGTGGCTTACATTCAAACCTTTACTAGTCCAGATAAGGGTGTAGTCTATGGGACTCTTTAGGGCGCCCTGTGATGGGTCACCTGAGGTGTCTTTAGCTGTAAGAACTGATGTAAACATGGCTTTAGAGTTGGGCTTGCAGTAGTGACCAATCAAATGGTACCCTCTTGGGATGGAAGTTGGTTCATAGAATGATGCACCAAGTCCCTTTGGACCACCGCTGTGTGTGTCCCAGATTTTCTTGAAATATAAAGCTTTATACACTTCTAATCCTCCAAGATCAATTGCCCCATTTCCAAAGTCTCCACCTGTGCACAAATGTATATATAGCAGTTAATTAGTACACACTTACATTTCAACAACCGGTAATTAAACATTAAATGTCTTAAAATTGGACTAGACCACAAAATCTATGGGTTTTATAATTATATAGAAGAAAAAACAACATTTGATATTTTTTTTAAGGGTGCAAAGCATTCTACCCTTATGCAACCGAGCTACGTGCCTGGGGCCAACGTGTGAAATTTATATTCTACACTACAACAGTAAAACCCTATAGGGACGAAAAATCTGTACCATTTCCCGACGATATGTCGTTGGAATAGGGTGATGTCACCTATCCCGACGACACATGTCGTCTGGATATATAGGCGTCATCGGGGTAAGGTGATATCTTTGTAGTGCTAGTATTTAAGATTTAAACCATGATATGTTGAGATGATAGATTTTGTAATCACAATTTTAGAAACATGCAGATTAGGATTCTAACAACCTACTTGAAACAGCAAGTTAAGGCAAGTGTTAGAATTATAAAAGTTTGAAATCACATGCATGTTATTGTTAAAATCTGAAAATTTGAAAACAATTTTAATTATTTATTAAGATTGTATATAGATACATAGTATATATAATATGTTTGTACTAAGTTAAGGTCTAGAGTGGTTACAGTGATTTTAATTTTCAGCAAGAAATGGCAACCAAATTTGACTAAACTTTTTGCTAATGTAGCAATTGACTTTTAAAAATATCAATTTGACTATTACAAATTACTAAATCAAAATAGGTTGCATTTCTTAACATTATGAGGTTTTGCGCCAATCCACTCAAAAGATGTACACAACTCAAGGTCGTTTTGAACGACATCGGCACAAAACATTCTTTGTGAAATGAGATCAAATGTTGTCAAGTATGACACCAAATGCCATATATGTTGGTTCACCACAAGAAAACAGGGGCTTCACGCCTTCACCGACGGATAGTTCCATTGGAAAACCGTCGGTGAAAGTCAACACCGACAAGAATCAGACGGTGATGCTCCGTCGGCTAGATGGCCGTCGGTAATACCTTTTACTGATGGAACTCCGTCGCTGATTACCGACGGTGTTACGAAAATCCAAAAAACCAATTGAAAATGTGGAATTAGGCGGAATCCGTCAGTGAAGACCCAGTTTTCTAACAGTGGTTGTGATTGTTTTCCATATCATAAAAAGGTGTTTAACATTGATGAATTTATAAAAATATCAACAAGTATTTTGATAATATATTTAGTGAAAATGAATATTGACGTAAGATCATTGAACTTTACCATTTTATTTAAAAACTAGACTATATGACATGAAAACAAGTTAATAATTTACCTGGAGGATATGAAAGTGATGGACGGATAACATCAAATGATACGACCCCACTATCGTTTTCGACGTTGTGAGGATGATGCAATGTTGAGAAATCATTGAAAGCACGAGAGGTGTGACAAGCAATTTGAAATAATATCAAAATAGTTTTATACATATGAAGTGAAAACCTATAAAATAGAACAGACGACATTTCTTTAGTGATTCTTAGCAAACCTACAATTTTGTGGATATATATATAGAGGAAATTAGCTCACTGGTTTAGAGTAAAAAATGTTAATATTTTCATTGCTTCGTATATTAAGTGCTTTGTTTTTTGACCGTAGGATATTCACAATAATCTTCTTCATACTTAGATTGATTGGGTCAATGAGTATATTTATGTATACCTTGATTGACTCCTTAATTGTATCATTTCCTATTGTAATTATATTACGGTGAAATATCCTGTATATTGACCATTATATTTAGAATATTAACAAAATGAGTTCTTAATCTGCTTTAAATTTTTTTGATTATTTTTCTTAAAGCAAAGTTGGAATTTTATTACAAGTTTTCAAATTTTTGTTTACAACGTTGTTTAAGTTTAGCTTGGTAAAGATGGACATGACACTTGGAGTTTTCCCTCAGTTAAGCTGTGCACGTTCATTTATTATAAAATGGGTAATAAGTGGATTTTAGGAATAAAATTTAGAAGGGGTGTTTGTTTGTGAATAAAAAAAAACTTGGTCAATTTTGATGAAGTCAGACGTTAATTAAACTATAATAAGTCATATGTTGACCACATGTATACCGTTTTGAATAAAGATTGACTTAATTTGATTCTTTTTTCTTTAAATACATGTATATTTCAAAGTCATTAAATGATTTTTCATAGCCCTATTTTTTTTGAGAGCCCTTATAAAATTTTGAAATATCATGCCTGAACTTAAAATATTATATACATACTTAAGCTAGTTATAATATTATTATCACTAAATTTATTAAAATTTTTTTTAAAAATAGCATTGTATTTTTATTTTTTTAAAACTTTAAAATTTTATATTTACCTATTTTTTAATATTTTATTTTTTATTCACAACAATAATGTTAATAAAATATGAAATTTACCCATTTCATTTAAAAAGGTTATTTTTAACCTTTTGTGTTTTCTTATAATTTTTTTCTCAAATTTCTTTTATATTTTTCTCTATGGTTAGATGATTGGAATCTCATGTTCATGGTCTTTGGTGCCAGTGTGCCACGTTCTGAAAAGGATTAAAACGTTCAAGAAATGATACGAAACTTTGGAAGGTTGATCAAATATCAAGAAGTAACCAAAAAAGTTGGAAAAGAAATTTTACTAGCTAGAATAACAAAGTAGCGAAACAGAAGAACTTCTCCTTTTAAGAAAATGAGAAGTTCCGTTCTCCAAGCATAATTTACAAAAGTTATTAAAAATATTCTGAATTACTAATAATTCTTTTTTTCGAAAGACAAATTTTATTAACACACCCAAAGCCAAGCATAAGCCAGGGTTAGGGAAATAACCAATATAAGATAACTATAACATGATTACAACAACTTAAAACTACGACTCTCCTAACTGTTTTGTCTAATAAGGCATGGAAGCTTTTACTAATATGAAGCCATATAACCAATGCTACATAACAAGATGTGAGGAGATGATCCGCCATCCCCGATGCATCACCACATAAAGGACAAATTTGAGAGGTAACTTAAATATTTCTTCTACTTAGAGCTATTAGAGTTGGAATACACTTCGTCCTGCACCCAAATATATTACATTTGATAGGAGTCCATTTGCTCCATTCCATAATAAAAGAATTACCTGCGTTTGCCTCCTTAGATATTAAGTTTTTGACTGATCTTACTAAAAATTATTCCAATTTATCCCCCAACCAGATCCACCCATCTATGTTACTGAGTGCCTATATGAGCATGTCCCTGCATTATTGCCATTCTTGAGTTTTGTTGACGATTGGGGAGCGTATTTCTATCTCCAGTTCCAAACTACATTTTGATTCTACAATGCTTACAATTTTTTGAATTTACAATGTGAATAACTTTGAAAAGATGTCTTTTAGGGGTTTGTTTGAGATCCAAGGATTGGGCGAAAATCAAATGGTTTCCCCATTCCCCAAACAACCTCTAATCATGTTCTGTAGTTTCATACCTACAATAAAATTTTGAGTCGAACCTTGCAATATTATTCCAATCTCCCGTTAATGTTTTCTTAACCGTTAGTATCGACCAATTTTTGTTATTATGATGATAGGCCGATATCATTTTTTCCAAATACTTTTTCTTCATTTTTTAAATCATACACATTTTGTTAGTAAGGTGTTATTGATGTCTTTAAGAGGAAAAATGCACAGGCCCCCGCTTCTTTGGGTTTTAGTCACCCTGTCCCAAGCAACCCCATTTAACCTTTTCTTGTTATCGCATCTTCCCTGAAGGAATTTCTTTCTAATTTCCTCCAAACCATCAATAACTTTGAACGGAGCTTTGTATAAAAAAATAATAGGTTGTAACCGATTTTAGTAGAGCGAGTCTACCACCAATAGAGAGTATAGACCTTCCACATAGAGAGTCAAAATTCAAAAGTTTCAAATAGTGTCGTCCAATTATTCACCCGCTTCATGTTAGCACCAACTAATAAACAAAGATATATGAAAGGTAAACAAGCCATTTTACAACCCCAGATAGACGCTTTTCTGTTAACTTTAGCCGAAATCACCCCAACTCCAAATAAGTTTGATTTGCGTTACTTTATTTTAAGACCGGAGCATAAGAAGAAACAACATATAAGTCTCGCAATATGTTTTACATTAGCTATCGACCAATTGCCAATGATTATTGCGTCATCCGCATATAGCAAGTGAGATAAAATAGGACCATGATTTGGTGATTGAATGTCGTGAAAAGCACCAAGCTCACATGCCTTATTAATGATACCCGAAAAAACTTCCATAACAATGATAAAGAGGAAGGAGGCTAGAGGATCTCCTTGTAACTCCACAGTGATTGAAATTCGAAAGTGGGAGAACCGTTTACCGGGATCGAGAATCTAGCGGATGAGAGAATACTAATGATAAAGCCACATCATTTTGATGGGAACCCCATCTGAGCCATAATAGAAATCATGAAATTCCATTTAACATTATCGAAGGCTTTTTCAAAATAAATCTTCAAAATAAAAGCTTGGGATTTTGATGATAACACTTCATTAATGATGAAGGCGCCATCCAAAATATACCAATCTTTAAGAAAAGTCGACCGAGTCTCCGAATTACCGATCCAAGCACTTTCTTTAATCGATTGGCTGGAACCTTAGAGATGACTTTATTGGTCGATCTAATTGAGGTTATAGGGGGGTAATCGTTTAAGTCGGTAGGATACATGATCTTTGGGATAAGGGCAATAAAAGGTGAACTGCATCCTTGATTAATTACCACGTCCTTATAAATCTGATTGAGAATTCTCAAGAAGTCCACTTCCAATATGTTCTGATATATTTTTATAAACTTGAAATTGAAACCATATGGACATGGGGCCTGATCATCACCTCAATCCCAAACTGCCATCTTTAACTAGAAAGTGGAGAGTGGTGAGATTAAGAAATTCGAGCCTCATTCAGATAAAGAAATTCCATCATTATGTGGTATGCCATTCTCCTTCTTTTGAGTGTAAATTCCCCAATCATCTTTTTAGTTCTTCTCCGAAAAATTAGAAATATGATCTAAGATATCTACCCGGAGGGCCAGAAAACACAAAGATTTATTTTTGCTTATTAGTCTAATTCAAATTTTATTGCTTCTATCCACCTTTTATCTGTCATTGTCTCCTTAAAATTTTGTGGTTCTTCTGCTAGTAGTAATTCTTTGATTTCCACCCCTTGTGATTTTTCTTAAACTAATTCTATGCCCTTGAAACCTTATAATGGTCTATGATCATATTTGCTATCTAAGTTTCCTGTTGATGTGAGGGTGACTTCTTTATCTGAATGAGGATTGAACGTGTAGGTTGGTGGTGTAGCGGGAGAGTTTGGTGTATTAACTGGTTCCTATACTTGTTCTTCTTGGTTGTCATCGTTGATCTAAAAAATGATAGGTACAGTATTAGGTTCGTCAAAGCCTTGTATAACAAAGTCTGTCCGTTTTGATTCCTTAGTACCTGCCTCCTTTATGTATTTATCCCAATTCCAAGATTCTTTTTTCATAAACTTACAGTCTCTACTTACACAAGTTCTATCCTTTTTCGGATCATACAATCTATATGCATTTGATCCTTGTAAGACCCCGACCTGGGCATCTAATAACTGATTCTCATAACGTGTTTTCCTCTTTTAAATACAACTATTATTAATCAAATTACAGCGGAAGTCATTCTAAAATCTATAATTATAATTTAATCATCGTTATCGTCATGAATTACCTCATGAATGCCGGCACACCAATCCGAGTAGCACCGCTCCCAAGCCAAGGTACGTCGACACAACGCTTACCTGCAAAAAAATCTACGTACACACAAAGTCAGCTACGCTGAGTGAGTTCTAATAGTTTAATTTAATTAAAATCCAACCTATCACATTTAATATTTGTTTCCACCTAAGACCCTTTGGTATTTTATAAAATAGTTTTTGACATAGATTAACCAATAAATAACTCCCGTTATCTTACGATATCCCATAACGATTCACCACTCAACCCTCATCCCTAATCATAATCCAGTAGTCTCTTCGATAAGGATCGAATTTAATACACTATTAACTCATGACTCATCACTCATATCAACTCGACACCTAATTAACACAACAAATCCCTAGACATCGACTTACTCAGCGTTGACGAAGGCTTTCACGAATTGAATGACATGACAGTCGTAAACACCACATCACAATCCCATCACAATGGTTGGTCTAACTCTACTCACCACAATAATATCATCTATATATCCCAGTAACATCATCTATACATCACATTAATATCATCTCGTGCACAATAAATATAACTCAACACTTGAATGCAAATTTAACATATATATATATATATATATATAAATATAAGCATGCAAACACATAGCTTATTGATGTGTTAGTATTTACACATCTTTTTGACACAAAACTTCGTTCATTTAATGATCAATTCTTGGTTATTGTCAACGTTTAGACACTTATTTGCTTCATTTCCTGTTTTGTAGGTTTTTGTGAAGGTTGGTGAATAAACAAGAAGATTCCAGGATAAACAAGTGAAGTTTTAGGGTTTCTGTGATGGAGGCACGGTCGTGCCCCTATTTGGCACGGTCGTGCCAAGCTCTAAAACCCTACGCACGGTCGCGCCCACATCTGGCACGACCGCGCCAAGCCAAATTCCAAGGCACAACCGTGCCTTGGCCGCCCACGGTCGCGTGTCATCTCGTGAGTCTAAACAGCCGTACGTCCTCGATCAGTGGTACCCAATGGAAGCTACGGATCGGTCAAACCTCTGTCACACGGTCGCGCCAAGACCTAGACACGACCGCGCCCATGTCTTAGGCACGGTCGTGCCTTCTCTCCTGGCACGGTCGTGCCTCCCCTTTTCTACTTAAACAGAACTTAATTCTCATTCAGACATTCAGCAACCCAGGGGAGAAACCTACTGTTCCAGCTTGAGTTTTCTTTGTTCCAGCCATAATTCAAGATTCTTGGAGAGGATACAACATCAAGAGGATCACCATACATCAACAACAACATCTAGGCTTGGAGGAGTGGTTTGATTCTTGTTTTCATATCATGTTTCTCACTATTTTTCCCTGCTTATTTGTAATTTTGATGCTCATGATGAGCTAAAACTCCTGTTCACTTTGGTTTAGATGAAGTTTAGATACATTTGACAACATTCATGGATTATTGGCAATTATTGTGTTAATGTTATGACAACCGTATGATTATTCTTTGATGAAATTATGTATTCAAGTATTTTGAGTTATTTACAAGACTTGTATTTGTGTATGTCATATTATGTTGGAAAACTTATGATTTATGCTTATATTCATGGATTGGTGTATGTAATTATACTAGTTTATGGCATTTGACTAGGAATGGTGAATGAAGTCTTGTTTATGAATCATTATATTTGTATGTGTAACCTTATGCTTATGTTTGGAAAGACAAAGTATTTGTTATGATGTGTCATATTTAGTATTGTGTTTATCTAGGAATTGTTGACACATCCTCCTAATTTATATAATCTTTATATGAACATTGTATGTTGAAGAAATGCATATTGTTGTCTAAATTAATCAACTTGAGGTGGATAGTGTGTTGTTCATATTATCTTTCCAACTAGTTGTTGGATTAGTGTACCTTAATCGGAAGCTAGTTCAATCTTTATAAACATTGACATGATTATTAAACACGTGAGCCTTATTGTATGACTTTAGGTGGTTGGTTTGTGTAATTAATGCTAGCTTTCCGAATAGTCATTTGATTAGATATCTTTGACGAGAATTTAGTCAATTTATGTATCGTGTATTTGCCATATTTCTATGAATGTATTGAATGTATTCTAAATGGATTCGACACCGAAGTGATATTTTCTCCTTGATTGTTTGATTTGTGACTTTAGTCTAGTTTTATATTCTCACACATTAGTTTAGTTAAAAATCAACTTAAACATCTTTTACCCATACTTGATTGAATCTTAGTCCCGGTTTATTATCGCATCCCACCGTGTCCACGGATTGATATCCGGTTCTTACCTTTACTAAATTGCTATCCGACGGGTACACTGCCCGGTGTGTGTGATTAGTATTTGGCGAAAACCCTTTTTAAAACTAATTGTGTAAAATACTTATAAATATATATATATATATATATATATATATATATAGTTTACACACATCAAGTTTTTGGCGCCGTTGCTGGGGACACGGTTTTGCGAGAACGATTGGAATTAATTTTTAGTCATTTAGTATATATATTTTTATGAATATCGTGTTTTTCTTGTTGTTATTTGCGATTTTGTGTGTATAGATATTTTTTTTCACATTTTACTTGTTATTTTTAGCTTCATCTATATATATATATATATATATATCTTGTTTTTTTTATCCCATTTTATTTCTTTTATTTTTATTTTTTTTATTTTATTTTCAAATTTCCTTTATTATTTTATTTTTATTTTTGTCTAACTTGTGTTTTCTGTGTCCTAGGTTCACGTATTTAAATCTAACTTGTCGTGCAGATCGTGTATGTTCTCAACTCCCGTCGAGGAGGTTCCCGAGCCGTCTTCCGAGCCGGAGCGTGATCTTCATCGGAGATTGCGAGCCCGGTCCCGATTTGTGGCCGGTTACTCGAGTTTGACGAGGTTGTTGTTGACGAGGTAGAGGAGATGGCGAACGAGGATGCGGGTCGGACGCTTTCGGATTTTGGCAAACCGACACTTGAGGGTTTGGAGTCGAGCATCAATAGGCCGACGGTTGGAGCACATCAATTCGAGATCAAATCCAGCATTATACAGATGGTGCAAAACATGTGTCAGTTCGATGGCAAGGATCATGAGGATCCTAATACTCATTTGGCCGGTTTCTTAGAGATTTGCGCCACTTTCAAAATTCGTGACGCTACCGACGATGCTATTCGGCTCCGGTTGTTCTCGTTTTCCTTACGGGATCGAGCCAAGGCTTGGTTACTGTCACTTCCCCCTAGGTTCATTAGTACTTGGGACCAGATGGCTGCTAAATTCTTAGAAAAGTACTTCCCTCCGGAGAAAACATCGAAGTTGAGGGCTAGGATTCTTTCTTTCCAGCAGGACGACGGGGAGACGATCTATGAGGCGTGGGAGAGATTCAAGGAACTGATGAGGAAGGTTCCCCACCATGGATTGTTGAAGTGGCAGCAGTGTGAGACCTTTTACAATGGTCTGGAGATGACCGGGAAGCAGCTGATTGATGCATACGCGGGTGGAGATATTGGAACAAAGACACCCCAAGAGGCGTATGATTTGCTAGAGAAGGTGGCAGCGAAGAGCTACACTCAGCATACTTCCTGAGCGAGAACCCAAAGTCAGGGTGTCCATCACATGGATGGAATTACCTCTTTAGCTGCCCAGGTGGAAGCACTTTCCACCAAGATTGATCAGATGCACGTCCACAAGGCCCGGTCCTTGTGTGAGTTTTGTGGTGGGGCGCATCCCACGAGTGCTTGTCAGGTTGGGGATCAGGGGGCCCACGAGCAGGTTGATTTCATGTCCAACCAGAATCGTCCCCAGAATAATCCCTACAGCAACACATATAATCCGGGGTGGAGGAATCACCCGAATTTCAGTTGGAAGTCTGGCAACAATAGCCAGTAACCACCCGTAATCACTCACCGCCCCTCATTCCAGCATTAGTCCCACCAGTCTCAGGGACAGAGTTCCCAGTTTCGACCTCAGCAGGGCCAGTTTCAAGGCCAAGGTTCTAGCAGCGGTCCACCACCCGCACCTGAGGGTAAATCCAGTTTGGAGGACATGGTTGCACGGCTACTTGCCAACTCAGAGAGTCAGAATCAGTTGGCAGAGAAGCAGAACCGGTACATGGAGGAGCGTTTCCACACGCATGAGACTGAGTTGAGGAATCAGAAAGCTTCGATCCAGACCATAGAGAACCAGGTCGGGTAGATCGCGAAGCTTCCTTATGAGAGACAGCCAGGTGGCCTGCCTAGCAACACTGAGCCCAATCCCAATGCTCATGTGAAGGCCATCACTTTGAGGAGCGGTAGAGACACAAGACCGGATCCACAGGTTCCTGTGCACGAGCCATCTGAGGAGGAGGTTGTGATTGAGATTCCCGATGAGACACCGCCGAGGGGTAAATCGGCGAGCACATCGCGCCCTTGCGAGCCTGTGAGAGATTATACTCCCGCCATTCCATACCCAGGCAGATTGAAGAAGCAGAAGATGGAGGAGCAGTATGGTAAGAGTCTAGGGTTGTTTAAGCAGTTGCATATCAACTTACCATTCGTGGAGGCTCTGGCTCAGATGCCTAAGTATGCGAGATTCTTGAAGGATATCCTCACGAATAAGAGGAAATTGGAGGAGTTATCTCAGGTGACGCTGGATGAGGAGTGTTCGGCGGTGATTCAGAACAAGCTACCGGAGAAGAGACGAGATCCGGGGAGTTTTACCATCCCCTGTTTGATAGGTAGCTTGTCGGTTAGCAACGCCTTAGCTGACCTTGGTGCTAGCATTAACCTCATGCCATATGCGGTCTTTGCTAAGCTTGAGTTGGGAGAACCTACACCGACACGCATGAGTATCCAGCTGGCTGATCGCTCGGTCAAGTATCCGCGAGGGATAGTGGAGAATATGTTAGTTAAGGTTGATCGTTTTGTGTTTCCTGTAGACTTTGTGATTCTGGACATGGATGAGGACAAGAATGCTCCTATTATCCTAGGTTGACCGTTCCTGGCCACTGCCAAGGCCCTGATTGATGTGTATTCGGGGAGGCTTACACTGAGGGTGGATGAAGAGGAAGTGACCTTTGATGTAGGGAGATCCATGCAGCATACCCAGAATCAGGATGATTCACTCTACTTTGTTGAGGCTGTTTATTCTTGTGTGAGTGATCATCTCCAGGACACAGCTGAGGAGGAGTCCCTGGACACCCAGATTGTAGAGGGGGAGACATTTGATCCAGTTGGTGAGGATCAATTTGTTGAGCAGTTGCATAGCCAGGTGAGCTATGAGTTTCCCCAGTGTTCAGCGATTTTTGCTATGGTTGATAGAGAGTCTGAGCTGATTGAGCGGCCTTCTATTGAGGACACACCACCTGTTGAGCTTAAGGAGCTCCCGAGCCATTTGGAGTATGCCTTTCTAGATGGTGAGTCTCGATTACCCGTCATTATCGCCTCTGATTTGACGAGTGATGAGAAGGAGAGGCTACTGGAGGTGCTGAAACAGCACAAGCAGGCTATTGCATGGAGGATTATGGAAATTAAGGGAATTAATCCCTCTTTCTGTACCCATAAGATCCTTATGGAGGATGACTACAAGGCCGCTGTGCAGCACCAGAGGAGGTTGAACCCGAACATGCAGGAGGTAGTGAAGAAGGAGGTGATTAAGTTACTGGATGCTGGTTTGATTTATCCCATCTCCGATTCTCCTTGGGTTAGTCCGGTTCAGGTTGTCCCTAAGAAGGGAGGCATGACTGTCATCACCAACGAGAGGAATGAGCTGATTCCTACTCGTACAGTCACCGGTTGGAGAGTTTGCATCGATTACCGCAAACTCAATGATGCTACTCGGAAAGATCATTTTCCCCTCCCGTTCATTGATCAGATGTTGGAGAGATTAGCGGGAAAGATGTTCTATTGTTTCCTGGATGGCTTCTCAGGCTACTTCCAGATCCCGATTGCTCCTGAGGATCAGGAGAAGACGACATTCACATGTCCCTATGGCACATTTGCTTATCGGCGGATGCCCTTTGGATTGTGTAATGCTTCGGCCACTTTCCAGCGTTGCATGGTGGCCATTTTCCATGATATGATTGAGGACTCCATGGAGGTTTTCATGGATGACTTTTCTGTGTTTGGGAGTTCCTTTGATCATTGCCTCGAGAATCTGGAGAGGATGTTGGCTAGGTGTAAAGAGGCCAATCTGGTGTTGAACTGGGAGAAATGCCACTTCATGGTGAAGGAGGGCATTGTGCTTGGGCACAAGGTTTCACGTGCGGGGATTGAGGTTGATAGAGCTAAGATTGACACCATATCTAAGCTGCCCCCGCCGACCTCTGTGAAATCTATTCGGAGCTTCCTTGGTCACGCGGGCTTTTACAGGCGTTTTATCAAAGATTTTTCTAAGATTGCCCGAACGATGACCCAGCTTCTTGAGAAGGAAGCCCAGTTCGTGTTCTCCGACGAGTGCCTCAGTGCATTCGATTTGTTAAAGGAGAAGTTGGTGAATGCCCCTATCATGGTGGCTCCTGATTGGAAGCTGCCATTTGAGATCATGTGTGACGCGAGTGACTTCGCTGTTGGAGCGGTCTTAGGACAGAGGAGAGAGAAGCAGTTTCACCCGATTTATTATGCGAGCAAGACGCTCAATGACGCACAGGAGCATTACACCACGACAGAGAAGGAGCTCCTAGCCGTTGTCTTCGCTTTCGATAAATTCCGGTCTTATCTCGTCCTATCAAAGACCATTGTATTCACCGATCATGCAGCCCTTCAGCACCTGTTCAGCAAACAGGATGCCAAACCCCGGCTAATCCGGTGGGTTTTGCTGCTTCAGGAGTTCGACATTGAGATCCGCGATAAGAAGGGCGCGGAGAATGTCGCAGCGGAGCACTTGTCCCGTCTTGAGTGCTCAGCTTCATCTGAACTTGTGGGGTCATCCATAAATGAAAATTTTCCCCAAGAGTTTCTCATGCACATACAGACACAGGATGAGGAGTGTCCATGGTTTGCTGATTTTGCAAACTTTCTTGCTAGTGGGATTGTGATTAAGGGCTTAACGCATCAGCAGAAGCGAAAGTTCTTTGCGGATGTGAAGCACTATCTTTGGGAGGATCCCTATTTGTTTCGAGTCAGGGCTGATCAGATCGTGCGCAGGTGTGTATTTGGAGATGAGGCACGTCAGGTGCTTAGACACTGCCACGCAGGCCCGACAGGTGGACATCATGGAGCTACCTTGACCGCGAAGAAGGTCTTTGACGCCGGTTTCTTCTGGCCTACATCTTCCGGGACGCTCATGAGACGATCCGAGCTTGTGATGCTTGCTAGAGGGCAAGCAACATTTCGTCGAGGAATGAGATGCCCCAGAACAACATCCATATTTGTGAGATTTTTGATGTCTGGGGTATTGACTTTATGGGACCTTTCCCATCTTCTCGAGGCAACGGGTATATCCTAGTCGCTGTTGACTATGTTTCTAAGTGGGCCGAGGCTCAAGCCTTGCCTACTAATGATGCTAGGGTGGTTGTTCAATTTCTGAAGAAGCTATTCTCTCGCTTTGGTGCCCCCAAAGCCCTTATCAGTGACCGTGGGACCCATTTCTGCAACTCCCAGTTGGAGAAGGCTCTATCACGATATGGTGTGAACCATAGATTCTCCACAGCCTACCATCCACAGACCAGTGGACAGGTAGAGGTCACAAACCGGGGCATAAAGCGGATTCTAGAGAAGACGGTTGGTCAGAACCGTAAGGATTGGTCGGATAGGTTAGATGATGCACTTTGGGCCTTCCGGACTGCCTATAAGACGCCTATTGGTACCACACCATTTAGGTTGATCTATGGGAAGGCGTGCCATCTTCCGATGGAGTTGGAGCATAAGGCCTATTGGGCATTGAAGGCGGTGAATCTTGACTTGGTGAGCGCGGGTGAGACCCGGTTCACTCAGATTCATGAGCTTGATGAGTTGAGGAATCAAGCCTATGCAAACTCCACGATCTACAAGGAACGCACTAAGAGTTTACATGAACGACGCTTGAAGGACAAGAAGGAATTCCGAGTGGGTGGTCGTGTGTTGCTTTACAACTCTAGGTTGCGTTTGTTTCCCGGGAAGTTGAAGTCCCGATGGACGGGTCCTTACACGGTAAAGGAAGTGTTTCCTTATGGGACCGTCAAGATTGAACTTGAAGATGGGAGGATCTTCAAGGTCAACGGTCATCATCTTAAACCATACATTGACGGACCGGTTGACCCGGCACTGGAGGTGGTTGACCTCCACCCCAAGGATAAATGAATTCGGGGACTTGAGTCTAGCTAACGACTCGTTAATAAACTTAGCCTGATCCGATATCATCTTTGGTAACAATTTTTAGATTTTGTTTCTATGTTTATCTTCTTTTTATTATTTTCTTTATTTTTTTTAGGATTTCACCATTTATTTTTGAGTTTAGGTGATCGGAACGTGTTTTGGATCAAGCGGACATTGGTTAGTGATTGAGATGTCTCAGGTACGTTTTCTGAATTTTAGACAATTTAGTTTGGAAGAATCGCAGTAAGGTTGGGTTCAAGCTGCATAAAACTCAGGTTTTTCTGTCTGCTGGGTTGGAGACACGGTCGTGCCTAAGCACTAGGCGCGGTCGTGCCTCTAACCCTAGGCGCGGTCGTGCCTCTAACCCTAAGCGCGGTCGTGCCTAAGTGATTGGGGCAGTTCAAATTAGTTTGAAACAGATCTTTTTTTCACACTACCCACCGAGCCCACGCCATATTGCGATTCTCTCAAATCCCCGCCGCATTGCTTCCTCCTCCACGATCTAACGTACGCTCCGACTACCTGTATTTGTTTAGAATCACGGTGGGTAGTCCATTTGCATCTAACAATTTAGGGTTTGAGTTAATTTCTTTAGTTTTTCTTCATTTTTCCGATTGATTGTTCCTTGTAGCTTGTAAATACATAGGATCGTTGTTTTAGACCCCTTAGTTTGTTTCTGTATTACAAGCCCCTTCATAATCATGCTTAAACTGTAAAATTTTGATTCTGGAAAACCCTAAAATGGGTTGAGCACGGTCGCGCTCCAGACCAGGCGCGGTCGTGCTCGGGTTTTCAATCCCAGGTGGACTTGGTTTGGTCAGGCCCGGCCGTGCCTCTGTCGAGCGCGGTCGTGCCTGTTGAATTTGGCCTTAGCACGGTCGTGCCCTCACCTGGCGCGGTCGTGTTGACTTGAAATTGTGCCCGTGGTCGGCCACAGCGCGACCGTGGGCTTGGATATTGGCCTTGGCGCGGTCGTGCCCCTTCCCTGGCGCGACCGTGCCCCTTCATAAATTTTGGGCAGAAACTTCATAATTCCATCTAGCGTCTTCATAACCGTTCTGATTTCATCTTTGTTGTTGTCTTGCAGATGGCAGGCAACCGGGACCACCCGTACCTCGAGTTTGACATGAACGAGCATGAGTACGAGGCTCGTATTGACGTTTTGTGGCCACGC
Source organism: Smallanthus sonchifolius (assembly GCA_023525975.1). Lineage (NCBI taxonomy): Eukaryota > Viridiplantae > Streptophyta > Magnoliopsida > Asterales > Asteraceae > Smallanthus > Smallanthus sonchifolius. The sequence goes on from CM042045.1 coordinate 37,694,277, forward strand.
AGAGGCCGGATTTTAGCCGCTTGTCGTTTAGAGCCTGCCGCCATAGACGCCATCGGTCAGCGGGACCGGTGGAACGACCTCGTCACCGCTTGTTTAGACTTCACGCGATCCAGTATGTCGAGCTTGTGATGGAGTTTTTCTCCACTTACGACTTCGATTATCCTTGCGCAGACTTAGAGCAGCCGGAAACGATTAGGTTTAGGCTAGGAGGGGAGTAGCGAGTGATGTCCGTCGCCAGGTTTGGGAGATTATTGGGCCTGTATATGAGGCAGGAGCTTCAGACTGAGATATTCACTGATGGTATCACCGAGTTCCCGACCGAGGAGGACAAGGATCAGTTATGGCACGAGTTTGGTTTTGGGATGTACGATCCGAGTTTAACCAAGGCTTCGAGCCTTCGGGACCCCTTGCACCGTGTTCTCCATCGTTGCATTGTTTATTCTATTTCTGGGAGAGGTCAGGGGGAGACAGTAGTGAACCTTAGGGAGCTGTTTTACTTGTTTTGCCTTGTACGCCCGCGCACCTGCAATCTTGCGCATTCTATCGCGGGGTACATGGTAAACAGCTTAGGGCGCGACGTCACCAGCGCGATATGTGGAGGTCACTTCGTGACCAAGCTGGCTAGGCACTTCCAGCTATTGACCGATGATTTGATAGGGGACCTGACCCCTGTGGCCGAGACCATTGTGATGACCGTGCAGACACTGAGGAACATGCACGTTGCTCGTCGAGGCGCAGGAGGGATCAGGTTGGTAGATAGATGGGGACGGACGTGGGATCCAGACCGTTCGGGCCCCGATCCAGATCTTGTTCAGGCCGAGGCCGAGGCCGTTGCCGCCGCCCATCAGGCACACGCTGCTCAGCAGGAGCAGGAGCAGGGCCACGAGCATCAGTAGCCAGACCAGCTGCCTCCTCCGCCTCCACCGCCACCACCACCTCCGGTTGTCATTCCACATGACATGTTCATGCGTTACTGGGCCTGGCAGTATGAGGTCCAGCGCGCCGCTGCTGCTGCTGGCGGGGCACCATACGTGGTACCCCTCCCATTCTTTATGCAGCCGGAGCAGCAGCCGGATCAGCCACCACCATCACCACAGCATCAGCCACCACCATCACCACCGCATCATCAGTCACCACCAGTAGCAGGAGGCGAGGGAGGCGGGGCCTCCGGCGTCGACCTTGAGGGTGTGCAGTGGGAGTAGTACCTCCCATTGCCTTATGGTATCATTTTTGTGAGTTGTACTTTCTTGTTTATTGTACAAACTCTTGTATCACGCTTCAGCGTTTTATGTTGTTATTTTCTTGTACTTTTGTTTCCCTGTACTGTTGTTTATATTCGTCTTTACATTTATGTTTATATTTTGGCTTGATGTTACTGATCCTGTTTGATGTGGTTAGTCTTGATTAGATCTTGGAACGTCATTTTTGTGGGTAGGCTTTTTGCGTGTGCCATGATCGACACGAGGGAAGTTTCAGTTCTCCCTTCACACTCCATTGCATTGCATGTTTTTGAATACATTGAGGGCAATGTATGTTTCTAAGTGTGGGGTTGGGTGTTTATTCTTTGCTTTACATTTTTTTTTTGTAAATTGAGGGCAATGCACGATTCTAAGTATAGGGTGAGAATTTATTCACGCGATGTTTGTCCTTTTGAGCATTTTATCACTTCAATTTTTTGCAAAATCTTCCTTCATAATTTTTATTGACACTAAATCAGTTTTATAAAATTGAAAAACACCAAAATATAATAAAAGTTAACCGGTTAGCATTCATAATTTTTAGTAAATAATAGAGGTTTGATTTTTCGAAAGCAATTGAAATAGAAATTCCATCGAGTCAAAACCAATTTTTTGTGACAACCATGAGTTTTAGTGGGCTGAACGAATGAATTGCATGTAACCTTTTGCTTACACCCATTCCTTTCCATTTCCGTGAGTTTATTTTTGAGCCTTGATAGCTTTAGACATTGTTTGCTCTCGTTTTTACGGATTTGAGTGTGGCGGATGTTTCATGCTTATTAGAACTTGCTTTTAGTATACATTTCGAAATCATGAACATAAATATTGCATAAAAATGATTGAGGCATTAGGATAAACCACTTTGTTAGCCTTTTATTTTTATTTTCCCCCAACCGAACACATCCACTAGTTAGCCACGTTGAGCCTATCCTGTTCTTTTATTTAATTACCCACATTACACCGCCATTAAACCTTCATTAGCATTTTCATTTATTTTTCACCCGTGTTAGAAATCCAGTCGGCTAATGTTAATTTTATAGCTTTTATTTTGTTGTAATTTTTAAATGCTTGAGAAGTTTTTAGCTAAGGAAAGATGCATATTGACTTAGTTCCCTTCAAAAGAAAAAAAAAATCACCAAAATTAGGTGAATTATAGCCGATTAGAACAAATTTGTGAGCAAAGATGGAAATAATTCGGTTGTTAGCTCTTATCTATACGTAAGTATTAGTTAGTTTATTTTTCATATTAGAAGTTGTTTTAGTCTTTGAGTTAGCATAATCACCGGGTTTTTAGCCATTTAGCCATTTTAAAATTCCACTTCCTCACCCTTAACCATTGCCAAGTTACAACCCATTTAAAGCCCTCTTGATTTGTGCTTTGTTTCATGTTAGTTGGTAGAGATTTGATCTTTTAGCAAGCTTATGATTTATGCATGATTCATTGTCTTGGCATTTGAGTGTTCTATACATACTCCGTTACTTGTATGATCATATATATTCCCGAGTGTGTGTGAACATTGTGAGAAACATAAAGTTGCATGCTAAGGATTTCCTAGGCATATTCATTTGCTCATTCGGTTATCACGTCATTGGGCTCATTGGGTTTCATTTAGTTAATTTTGCATTTCTTGAAAATCTCTTCAAACCTTTATAAGTTTATTAATGCTTACGGTTTTCCCGATTTGATCCATAGTGTCATTGGAAGTTTTGTTTCATTTTGATTTCTTGCTTGAGGACAAGCAATGTTCAAGTGTGGGGTTGTTTGATGTGTTAGTATTTACACATCTTTTTGACACAAAACTTCGTTAATTTAATGATCAATTCTTGGTTATTGTCAACGTTTAGACACTTATTTGCTTCATTTCCTGTTTTGCAGGTTTTTGTGAAGGCTGGTGAATAAACAAGAAGATTCCAGGATAAACAAGTGAAGTTTTAGGGTTTCTGTGATGGAGGCACGGTCGTGCCCCTATTTGGCATGGTCGTGCCAAGCTCCAAAAACCTAGGCACGGTCGCGCCCACATCTGGCACGACCGCGCCAAGCCAAATTCCAAGGCACAACCGTGCCTTGGCCTCCCACGGTCGCGTGTCATCTCGTGAGTCTGAACAGCCGTACGTCCTCGATCAGTGGTACCCAATGGAAGCTACGGATCGGTCAAACCTCTGTCACACAGTCGCGCCAAGACCTAGACACGACCGCGCCCATGTCTTAGGTACGGTCGTGCCTTCTCTCCTGGCACGGTCTTGCCTCCCCTTTTCTACTTAAACATAACTTAATTCTCATTCAGACATTCAGCAACCCAGGGGAGAAACCTACTGTTCCAGCTCGAGTTTTCTTTGTTCCAGCCATAATTCAAGATTCTTGGAGAGGATACAACATCAAGAGGATCACCATACATCAACAACAACATCTAGGCTTGGAGGAGTGGTTTGATTCTTGTTTTCATATCATGTTTCTCACTATTTTTCCCTGCTTATTTGTAATTTTGATGCTCATGATGAGCTAAAACTCCTGTTCACTTTGGTTTAAATGAAGTTTAGATACATTTGACAACATTCATGGATTATTGGCAATTATTGTGTTAATGTTATGACAACCGTATGATTATTCTTTGATGAAATTATGTATTCAAGTATTTTGAGTTATTTACAAGACTTGTATTTGTGTATGTCATATTATGTTGGAAAACTTATGATTTATGCTTATATTCATGGATTGTTGTATGTAATTATACTAGTTTATGGCATTTGACTAGGAATGGTGAATGAAGTCTTGTTTATGAATCATTATATTTGTATGTGTAACCTTATGCTTATGTTTGGAAAGACAAAGTATTTGTTATGATGTGTCATATTTAGTATTGTGTTTATCTAGGAATTGTTGACACATCCTCCTAATTTATATAATCTTTATATGAACATTGTATGTTGAAGAAATGCATATTGTTGTCTAAATTAATCAACTTGAGGTGGATAGTGTGTTGTTCATATTATCTTTCCAACTAGTTGTTGGATTAGTGTACCTTAATCGGAAGCTAGTTCAATCTTTATAAACATTGACATGATTATTAAACATGTGAGCCTTATTGTATGACTTTAGGTGGTTTGTTTGTGTAATTAATGCTAGCTTTCCGAATAGTCATTTGATTAGATATCTTGGTCGAGAATTTAGTCAATTTATGTATCGTGTATTTGCCATATTTCTATGAATGTATTGAATGTATTCTAAATGGATTCGACACCGAAGTGATATTTTCTCCTTGATTGTTTGATTTGTGACTTTAGTCTAGTTTTATATTCTCACACATTAGTTTAGTTAAAAATCAACTTAAACATCTTTTACCCATACTTGATTGAATCTTAGTCCCGGTTTATTATCGCATCCCACCGTGTCCACGGATTGATATCCGGTTCTTACCTTTACTAAATTGCTATCCGACGGGTACACTGCCCGGTGTGTGTGATTAGTATTTGGTGAAAACCCTTTTTAAAACTACTTGTGTAAAATACTTATAAAAAATATATATAGTTTACACGCATCACTTATCACTGCGCCCTCAGCAGGATGTTCAACACACCCCGAGCTCATCATTTACCTGTTAAATAATGTCACCGTTGGTGACCTCACGAAGGATGTCGTCCTTCACAGTCCCGTTTTGTTAGAGCATTTTATGTGACAACTAGTATTTGTAATAGATTAGTCTTTATGTTTATCTTTTGTCTTGTAATTAGTTAAGTTTGCACAGGCGAACTTAACATGTTCGCCTGATCTAGTTACTAAAGTTGGCAAACATGACAAGTTCGCTTATACCAGTATGTGTTGTCTATAAATAGTGCAATAGTTGTTCTCATTTGAAATGATCTGTAATTCTAGAACTACTATGTGTGTACTGTTTACAGAGTGAATACAAGAATCTTTTTATGATATCTTGTCTTCTGTGTGATTGTATCGTGTGTGTGAGTATTAGAGACGTATGTACGAGTTAGGATTCCGCACTTCGTGTAGGTATTGTGTGTTTTATAGCAGAGATCGATCCGTAGACCCTACCAGGACCTACAAGTGGTATCATAGCCATTGCTTTTGATTTGCTACTGTTTTTTGACACCGTTTCAATCGATTTCACACAAAAAGATGAAGATTTTTTGAAGTTTATGTGTTCTTGAAGAAGTTAGCGATTTTGGAAGAGAATTTTGATTGATTTCTTCATTTTTGGTGTTGTTTTACCAAAATTGATCCGATAGAAGTATTCTAAATCATCATTTGAAGATTGCTACGGAAAGAATTTGTCTAATTCCTTCAAAATCGTGAAATATGAAAATTTTCGGACCTGCTCGTGCGTTTGGGTGATAGAACTCTCCTCCTTGTTCTTCAGCTGAAGCATGCGAACTTGTCTGATCTGTTACGGGCGAACTTGTTAAGTTCGCTTGATATCCTTCGGGTGAACTTGTTAAGTTCGCTACAGGCAGAAAGTTGTCAAATTTTTCTACGTGTTGAAGTGTTACAAAGATTTGAAAAATGTCTACTTCTAATCATGTGAGTGTGAACAACATGACTCATTTGGTGAATCATGATAATGAAACTAGTACTCCAACCAAGCCATCGAGGATTATGAATCTCAAAGATTGTTCAAATTGGAAGAGTCGTTTTGAGAATTATGTTAATATCAATGACACAAGCTTATGGATTCCTATTAGTGAGGGTTATGAGCATCATGTTCATCGTCATATGGGTGTGTCGGATACACCAAAGCCAGTATCAGCTCTTAGTGATCAGGAAAAGAAATTATATGATCGTGAAAAGAAAGCTCTTGCAACTTTATCGATGTGTTTACCACTGGACATCTATCATACTTTCAAGAAGTTTAAGACTTCTCGTGAACTTTGGGAAGGTTTAGCTAAGAGCTGTGAGGGTAGCACTGACATCAAGAAGAGCAGAAGAGAATTGTTAAAGAAACAGTTTAGTGTTTTTAAACACTTTGATGGTGAATTTGTGGATGAACTTATGTCAAGATGTTATCATCTTTTAAGTGAAATGGTCAACAATGACATTACTTACAAAAACAAGAAGATTATTGAGAAGTTTCTAGATGCACTACCTACACATTTTGAGATGTACACTATTGTGATAAAAAACAAACTGGATTTGATGATCTGAGTCTTGAAGATTTAATGGGAAAGATTCAATCGTATGATTTGAACAAACAGAAAAAAGATACAGTCTATCAAGATCCAATCATTTATTTTGGTAAAGATATATCTGCATAGAAATATGGTGGTGTTGCATTATTTTCTGGTGAATCTTCTGAAAGCTCTAAAGAAAGTTCTTGTCAAGATGGTGTATGCTTTGTTGCTTCTAATTCTGGATGTTCGAAGAATAGTAAGAATGAAAGTCATTCATGTTCTACAAAGGTGTCTTCTTCAGCAGCTGATGATATGATGGCTATGATTGCGTCATTTTTAACTTCATATGAGAATTTCATTGGTGGAAAAATCACTGATCCAGATATGATTGAGGAGGATTTTAAATAGCTGGATAAAGATGCCTTGGAAGAAATGAATATTCAGTGGAATATGGCTTTATGGATGAGACAAGGTAAAGACCATTAGAAGAGAACTGGAAAGAAGTTTATTGGAGCATCAAGTAAGACTAAGATGGGGTTGGATAAATCTAAAGTCAAGTGTTATAATTGTCAAGAGTTTGGTCATTTTGCTCGGGAATGTACAAAACCAAGAACTCAGAATCAAGGTTCCTCAAACACTCAAGGCAATCAAAACAAGCAGAATACTTCCACAGCCTTGATCTCTCAACAGGATGAAAATTATGATTGGGGTATTCATTTGGAGGATATTGTTGCTCATGTTAGTCAAGCTTTTCTAGCTGAAGTCCATACTGAAGATGGAAGTGAAAGCAGTTCTTCTGATGGTGACTCTACAGATTCTGGGAGTTTAAATGAAAGTGAAGAGTCAGATCCTCAGAAAAGTGAACCGAAGTTTTCAAATGAAGATTTTCTCAGTGATGGAGCTGCTGGAAAGGTTTCAAAAAAGATTGCTGAGATGCTAGCTGAGGGGAATGCATTCATGGTAGATACTAAACAGGTACAATAGGTTAATACTTGTTTGAAATGTATTGATTCTGAATTCAAAATTACGAGATTGTGTGATGACAACACGAATCTCATCTGTGACATGAAAGCAATGTACATATCGAACCAAACTTTGAAGGAAAACGAAACAATTTTGAAAGCTAAAATTGAATCTTTAAAAGATGACATTAAATTTTTGCAAATCAAAATTAATGAACAAGCATTTCACCTCGATGTGTCATACTCTGAGTATGAAAAGAAAATTAATGAACTTGCTGTGTCACAGACAGAAGTAAGAAAATTGTTACGAAAGGTTGAGGGTTATAAGAATTCCAGTTTTCTTTTGGAATATTATAATGACAAAGCTTCAGGTGAAAAGGTTATTGGAGGTGTTGGTTCTTGTCCGTCTTTTGATGACACATACATTGGAGGAGGTGTTGGATATTGTCCACCTTTTAATGAAAATTATACCCCTTGTCCGACTGAGGTTGTTTCGGATGAAGATTTGGAACCGAAAACTGTATTGAATATCAATCCTGTTACTGGTGAGGATATGATATATGAAGATTCATCTGATGATCATGTTTTTGATTCAAACAAAGTTGAAGGTACAGTGAAAGAGTGTAAGTATGTGGAACCAGTTGTAGTGAAAAAGGTGACCAGAGATAGATGCATCTTGACTTAACCGGATGAGAAAGTTGAACAACCAAACCCTAAATGTACTTATCAACCAGTTAAACCTTTTGTAAGTGGTGGTTTTATTCTCAAGAAACCAACAAGATTGAGAAATTCGCAACTCTTGAATTTTGTAAAAAGAAAGTTGAAAAAGAAAATCATCAGGTTGTTCAATCTTCAAACACTACTTCTCAATGTTCATCATCTAGTCCAAACAAGGTTCAGAGGAGAGGTATGTAAGAGTATACAGAGAAAGACGTGCTTGCTTTCATTGTGGTACTGTTGGTCATATTCTAAAAGACTGTCCACACAAGAATTTGGGAAAGTGTCTAGAAAACCCAAAGTTGGCAAGACCATTTGTGAATCCGCCAGTGAAACCAGTAGTAAATCATGTTGATTTGACTCATAATGTGGAGAAAGGTCAGTTGTCAAGAATATTGATGATTCAGTGAAGACAGTTGAGAAGGTTGATTCTTCTGGTGAACCTACACAACCAAAGGTGAAATTATCAAGACCACAATGTCGACAACGAAATAGACGGTTGAAAAAGCTTTTGGAACAACCTATGGTCAATAACGAGGTTGAAATTGTTAAGTCATCAAAGGAGAGTGAAATGGTTAAGGTTCAGTCAAAATGGATACCAAAGTCTCAAGTTTCTGTTTCTAAGGAACACTCTCCTAAAGTAGAGGAGAAATTTGATTGTGTTTTAAAAGAGATTGTTTATTTTGATGAATCAGGCCAACCCAAGACCACAATGGCTTGGATCTCTATTACTAACTAACCATTCTTGTTTGTGTGCAGGGAACTCAAAGGAGGACTATTGGCAACCATTGGTATGTTGATAGTGGATGCTTTCGGCACATGATAGAAAATCTTAACTTATTGGAGAATGTGAAAGATATCCAAGAAGGTTATGTTACTTTTGCAGGAAAGAAGGGAGGAAATATTTCTGGCCAAGGAACTGTGACAAATGGGAGATTGAGCTTTGAGAAACTCAACTATGTGGAGTAGCACACAATTTGTTATCTGTTTCGCAAGTTTGTGATAAAGATTTCTCATTTCACTTTAATAAGTCAGAATGTTTGGTCTTGAAGCCGGGATTTGAGATACCTGAAGATAGGATACTTATGAGAGCTCCTCGAAAGAATGATACTTATATGCTCGATATGAGCACTGCGACGACAACTTCGTCTGTTCCAACTTGTCTTCTTTCGAAAGCTTTTGAATCCGATTCAACTTTATGGCACCGAAAAATGGCTCATATAAATTTTAGAAAAATGAATTATCTTGTAAAACATGGGTTGGTTTCTGGTGTCCCTACCATGAGGTTTCATGTGGATGAAGACTATATTCCATGCAAGAAGGGGAAGCAACACAGGAAATCTCATCCTTCAAAGTTGATTAATTCTATTGTGACTCCTTTAGAGTTGTTGCATATGGATTTATTCGGACCTATTAGTGTTAGAAGTGAAGGCGGCAAATCTTATTGTTTGGTAGTGACTGAGGATTACTCAAGGTTTTCTTAGGTCAAGTTTCTTGCTTCTAAGGATGAAACAGCTGAAATTCTTAAGTTCCTGATTGTGGGGCTTGAGACTTTATTCAAATTGAAAGTCAGGAGGATTCGGAGTGATAATGGCACAGTGTTCAAGAATGGAAATATGAGCTTATTTTGTTTACAAAAAGAAATCCATCATGAGTTCAGTGCTCCTTATGTTCCTCAGCAAAATGGAGTTGCAGAGCGAAAGAATCGAACTGTTATTGAGACGGCTCGTACTATGTTATCTGATTCAAAGCTGCCTGTTACTTTTTGTGCCGAGGCGGTGAATTCATCTTGTTATGTTCTCAATAGAGTTTTGATTGTGAAGAAACACAACAAAATGTGTTATGAATTGTTGAACAATCGAAAACCTAATTTGGCGTATCTTTTGCCCTTTGGAAATCCTTGTACCTTGATGAAGACTCGCGATGTTCCTACTAAATTCAGCTCCAAAGCAATTGAGAGAATTTTCTTGGGATACGTTGCCGATTCTCATAACAAGAGAGTCTTTAACAAAGAATCACGTCAAATTGAGGAATGGTGTCATGTTGACTGTGATAACCGTTATGTTCCTCAGGATGCAAAAGGTCCTTCTTGGGCGTTTGATTACGATGCATTATTAAGATCTTTCAATGTTCCTCCTGCAATTTCTCCAACTGAAGCTGAAATGTTTTATCAGTCCTACTGCAATGATGATTCAACTGTCGATCCTCGTTTGGTTATTCCGATTGTGGATACTCCTCCAGTTGACCCGACTGTAGCTTCAACTTCGGGTACAACACAAAATGGTGACATTGAAGATGATGAAGCCGTGTTTCAGGAATCGTCTAACGATATACAGACCATAGTTGATGATTAATCAACATCGGCATTAGTTTGGGGGAGTTGCCTTCAAATCTTGATGCTGTTATTCAAGCTTCAGATATTCCTCAATCCCAAGTGCATAAGAATCATCCCACTGACAATATTATTGGTGATTTGAATGCGGGTGTTCAAACGAGACATCGTACACTTGCTGAAAATTCATGTTTGTATGCTCAGATTATGGATACAAGTATCTTGGAGACGTGTTTGCATGCTTGCTTTATTTCTCAAACAGAACCTAAAAATGTTGTTGAGGCTTTAGATGATGAATGTTGGATTGAGGCCATGCAAGAAGAATTGGCTCCATTTTATAAATTACATGTTTGGGATTTAGTTGACTTACCCGAAGGCTTAAGATCTATTGGCACAAAGTGGGTATTCAAATGCAAACGTGATGATCGTGGTGTTGTGGTACGTAATAAGGCAAGTCTTGTTGTGCATGGATTTGATCAACAAGAAGGAGTTGATTACACCGAAGTTTACGCTCCAGTTGCGAGGATTGAGGCGATCAGATTGTTTCTTGCATATGCTTCTTTTAAGGGTTTCAAGGTGTTTCAGTCGGATGTAAAAAGTGTTTTTCTGTATGGAAAGGTAAAGGAAGAAGTTTATGTGAAACAACCGCCTGGTTTTGAAGATCCCAAGTATCCTGAAAAAGTGTTTAAGTTGCATAAAGCGTTATATGGTCTTCATCAGGCTCTCCGTGCATGGTACGAAACTTTGTCGGTGCATCTACTTGAAAATGGATTTGAGCGTCGCCAAAATGACTATACCCTTTTCATCAGAAAAGCAGGGGGAGATACATTACTTGTTCAAATCTATGTGGATGACATAATCCTTGGATCGATGAATGTCGATATGTGTAAAGACTTTGAAAGAGTAATGAAGTTGAAATTCGAGTTGAGCAGCATGGGAGAATTATCATTCTTTTTGGGTCTTCAAGTTGATCAAAAGGAAGATGGTTTTTACATTAATCAAATGAAATATATTGATGATACTCTCAAGAATTTTGATATGACAAATGCTTCAGCTTTCAACACTCCAATTCCTGTTAATCACAAACTAGATTCTGACCTGAAAGGGAAAGAGGTGGATTGTCGATTATACATAGGAATGATCGGGTATTTAATGTATTTGACAGTGTCACGTCTGGATATTATGTTTGCAGTATGCTTGTGCTCAAGGTTTCGGTCTGAACCGAAGGAATCTCATATGATTGCTGTAAAGCGGATATTTCGATACTTAAATGGTAAACCAAGGATGGGATTATGGTATCCAATTAATTCTGACTTTGATTTTACAGCTTTTACAGATTCAGATTATGGAGGTTGCGGTATGGACAGAAAATCGACGTCTGGTGGTTGTCAATTTTTAGGGAATCGACTTGTGTCCTGGTAATGCAAAAAGCAAACATCGGTTGCAATTTCAACTTGTGAAGCAGAATATATTGCAGCAGCCTATTGTTGTTCCCAAATCTTATGGATTCAACAGCAGTTGAGAGATTATGGTTTGAACTTCACAGGGAAACCAATGATGATTGATAACACAACCACCATGTCGATCACAACAAATCCAGTGAAACATTCAAAGACGAAGCACATTTAGATTCGACATCATTTCATTCGTGACTGTGTAGAGAAAAAGTTGATTGAGTTGGTGAAAGTCCACACGGATGACAACTTTGCTGATTTGTTTACCAAAGCATTCGATCGTTCACGGTTTGAATTTCTTACTTAGATGATTGGTATGTTTAATCCAACGTAACAAAAGTTTTCAAAAAGGTTTTTCATGGAAGTTTTTCTTTTAGTTTTTTAGATTATTTATAGTAAATAGTTTTATGATTTATTTTTCATTAGTTTACTTTCTTTCTAAAAAACCCAAACAAATTTGAAAAAGATAAAATTGGCATTGCTTGAAGTTATAGAAGAAATGATAGTACATCAGTAGGTGATCACATACACATGACCATAGAATGACTACCTGGTGTCTATACTTATGTTTGTGCTTATGTGATTTGATCTAAACTTCTTAGTCTGCATAAACAGGAAATGATAGCTTCATGACTGTCTGACATTGCTATATATAATAATTTTAATTTGGATATTTGCATGTAATTTGAATTGTCAGTAGGCTAGAAACTTTTTTAGTCCATTAGTAGTGTGAAAACATAATGGTCTATGTCACAATTGTGATTTGAACCCGTGGTATGCCGGGTGTGTGTGTTAAAAGATCATTATCAGATAAAGAATATGAGGCTTTAAGTATTTCATGAGACCAGTATCGGACTATATTGATTAGCACAATTTTTCAGTTCATTTCACTGCCCATGTCCCGAAAAACATGCAATGTGAAGTTGGACTAAGATATGTTTCTGACAACATTTGTTGGAACATATATCACCATTGGATCAATTATCTTGATTCCATTGAATATATCCAGATAACAGTTGGATCACTCTACCCTATGTCATTGAATCAATCAATTCCTTGATCATTCTTACTGCTGAAGAATTCTATCGGTATAATCTTTCTGTTACTTTGAATCATGATACTTCATCCAAACCAAGCAATATGAATTATTCTGATTTCATATATCCTTCGGGATCTGCTTCTTTTCATGTGCTAATTGAGAATGTTTCATCCTAGAAATTGATCTAAGCTTTGCATAAGTCTTGTATGTCTTGAAGATAATGCAATTTAAATTTCTGTTGGCATATTTGTGGGGTACACATTGTTTTCATATAAATGGTACAAACTCACAAGAACGTGGGATAAAAACGCTTGTAGTTTCAAATCTTATAATGCTGACAACTTGGATTGACATGTAGTATATTGCAAATTCGGTATGAATAAGTTAGCATGTCATGATCTGATCCTGTTTACTCTGAAGTTTATCACGTATAATTTCATGAATTTTGGAGAATTTAAAAAGAAAATTCAAAAGAATTAATAGTTTATGAAAATATGAAGTGTTAGTTCTGAGAAATTATCTACTGAGTTTTCATACATTGTTGCACAAAGGTGCTTGTTTGCTGAGCCAAAAATCTATGAATATACAGAATGTCATAGTTCAACCCTTAGATCTGCTAGGGAATTTTATATTCAGAATGTGTGTGTGATACATCAAAGATACTGATATGATCTTCTTACTCGCAGTGTTCGACCAAAAATATGTGATTCTGTATGTATAGATAAAAACCAAAAAGATTTTGTTTCTATATTCCATGAAAAATTCTTAATTATTTGGATTAAGTTGCTTTACATGTTGCATGATGATCGGATTGTCGGAAAAGGTGAAATTTGAAAATTTTCAAAATTTTGGCTAAGTGTTGGTTTAAGCGAACTTGCTATGTTCGCTCCTTATGTCTGGGGTGGCGAACTTGTTAAGTTCGCTTGATTTGGCGAACTTAACCTGTTGAGTATATAAGGGATTCAACGAATATGACCATTTTCACTTAGACTTTGACTTGTGCGAACTTGCGTGCGCGACTTTGTTCTGTTTCAAGTTATTTTGTCTAAGTGTGAAATTTACTCAGTGAAAGAAGGTTATTTGTTCCTGTTTCTTGATCGAATTTCTGTTGCGAGTTCAAATAAGGTAACATCACATCATTTCATCCAACCATTTGATCGCAATAATGGTTTGTTCATCATATGTTAATCACGACTGTCACCAATCTTGTTCATCATCATTTTGTGGATAAAAAATAAAATTGATGGTCCATGTGACTTAATCGAGTGTTAGCAAGGTGTTGTGTGTGCTTGATTTGTAAGTATAACTTCAAAATTGTTGAGTTTGATTTTTGTGACTGGTCGAAGGTTTTGGTGAACGTGATCAGGCGAACTTAAGTTCGCCTCTTGTAACTCTAAGCGAATTTGTTAAGTTCTCCTAGGTGTTCAGTGTTGAAACACTTAGCAATTTTTTCAAAAGTTGTGATTTTTTTATGTTTCAATTTTTTTATTGTTTTTATATTTTGTGTTTGTTTCTTTTGAAAAATTGTCAGTGTCTAATCATTTGTTCTAAGCAGGTCATGGATCGTCGACTTGAGTATAAGCACAATCAGGTGGCGTTACTTGATCCGGAGTTGGCCGAGGCAGCAAATTATCAGGAGATTATCAATTTTTTGAACCGGTCAAGGATCAATGTTGCACTCTCAGCTAATCCTCATATTAGCTTGTTGTACATTCAACAGTTCTGGGAGACGGCACAACAAGACACCAATATTGAACCACATGTGATTAGAGCTACCGTGAATAATCAAGATATTGCTATATCTGCTCAAGACATTCGTGCAGCTTTAGCATTGGGTGGAGTGAAGGATGACCCTATTAGTTTACCGAATACTTTGATTATGGGTTGTTTTCAAAGGATGGGGTATAGAGGTAGACCAAATGATTCTCAAGCACGGAAGGGTGGTCTAGTTGGTCAATGGAGGTATTTTATGCACGTTATTATTCAATAGCTATCCCTAAGGAAAGCTGGAACAGATGGTTTAAAGACATCATTACAAGCTGCTATGGTGGCTTTGACATTGAACATGCCATTCAACTTTGCTTTATACATATACCGGGAGCTGGTCATGCAAATTACACCACCTGAGGGTCAGGGTTTCTTAATGTACCCTAGATTCTTGCAGGTTATTTTGAACCATCTAATTCCCAATCTACCACCGGTGAATCCTAGATTGACACTTACTCCTATGACAAGGAGGATTTTCACAGATTGCATGAATATTAAGCAGCAAAATCCTACTTTGATTCCATTGGCTACTCCGTTATTTGGGCACATAATCAATCCTGCTTATGTTGCACCGCCAAAAAACAACTGGATACATGATGATCCAGCCTTGGAATTACCTCCGGTTGGTGATCAAGATGAGGAGGAAGAGGAAAGTGATGATGAGAATGATAGTGATGAGACTGAGAGTGAGTCTGATGATAATGATGATGGTGATGATAACAATGATGGTGCTGATGACAATAATCCTGATGATGATGGTGACAATGATGATGATAATGCTGATGGTGGAAATGATGGAGAGAATGTTTAAGTGAATGCTGATGAGAATGAACCTCAAGGTGAAAATGTAGAGGTTGAAGAGACTAGCATCAGTTCATCTGGATCTGGTGAAGCTGATGATAATGAGGAGAGTTCCCAGGATTTTAGTCCATGCTCAGTTAGCTAAAGTTCCTAGGGTTACTAGGAATGTATATGACAAACGTCAGAAGTCTCTTAGTAAGAAGAAAGTGAAAATACCAAGACACAAGTCTGTAAGGGGTCCTCTTCCCGATGCAGTACTTGGAAAGAGAAAGTTACAAGACGAATCTTCTAGTTCTGAAGATGATGAAGCTCCTGCAGCAAATAGTCCTAAACTGATGGCTTCGGCTATTCGTGTTGCACAATCTGCACAGGATAGAGAGTTTGTAGATTCTTTGATCATAACTACTATTCCTTCACAGTCTAATAATCCACATGCTAGCCCAACTGTATCCAAGACTTAGGATGAAGCTGGTCTGTCTACTAGAGATGCTCGTGATGAAAGAATACAAGCCTTGGAAACACAGGTTTCAGGGTTAAAATCACAAGTAGATGAGTTGATTGACAAAGAAGCTCAGCGTGTTCTGATTGTTAACGAACAAAACAAGGTGATTTGCAGAAATGCAAATCCTTGTAAGCTAGTTGGTAGAGCGACTTGATGCTCAGGGGGAGAAGGTTCAAGCTGATAAGTCTTCATGTCATAGTATTGGTGTTCAAAAGAACTTAGATGATGATGACGAACCGGATGCTAGTGATGGTTTGGGTGAGCGTCAAAACGCTGATACGAACCCTACATCATTAACTCAGGGGGAGTCAGAGATTGTTGTTGAAGCCAATATGATGACTAGTGGTGATGATAAAGAACCGGCTGAAGTTGCTGAAGTTGATGCTGATATGTTAGATAATTCAATCTTTGAAGACTCTGATATAGATGATGCAGACAAGATTGATTGTTTACTAGACTTGTATGATATATCTGATGACGAGGATACAAGTGAGGAGGAGTTAGAGGAGGGAGATATTGTAGAAGTGGAGGTAGAGAGTGATAAACAAAAGGTTGTATATGAAGGGTGTGACAGATTGATTAACACGGATGTCTTTGACGATGATGTAATTCCTGATGATTTGTCAGAAGGTGTTGCAGAATCTGAAGAGTCTGATCCTATTCTGGAGAACCAAAAACTTGATACTGGAGAGAGCGTGCCTAAAGATACAGAGATGTATAAGAACACTGGAATGATGAAGGCACAGTGGGCAGAGATGGTGAAAAGTTGGAGAACTAAGTTTCCAGTCTCTCCAGCTGCAACAGGACAGAAACAGAGATATGTAAATAAAGAGAGATGTTCTGGTAGGATTATCAGTTGGTTTTACAAAGCTGAGTTCAAGCTATTTGCTTTGAAAAGATCAGACGGAGTTCAGTATCTGAAGCCAAGGCTGAAGTACTTTAACTCCTTACCAAGATGTGAAGTCAATGGGTTATCAACTAAGCCCTTGATTAACAGATCAGATAATGGAATAGTTAACTCAATAGCTAAGCTGATAAGGACTGAAGGTGGATCGGGTAAATATGTGAAACTGAAACCTCAACAAGGCAATAGAATCAAAGAAGTTGATCCAGTTACTGAAAAGGTGACTTGGAGATACAAGTTCAAGCCTGTGAGATCAGTACCGAAGATTCCTTTGAAGTTAACCTCCTATGATTTCCTGAATGATCTAAAATGGTGGTATGTCGATGTCTATACGGGTGAAGCAGTGATAGAAGACATGAGTGGCAAGGTTATAGTAAAGTTCTTTGATGCTATGAGCCTTGTTAACTTCTCAAGGTCCGATCAGAAAATGCTGAAACGTAGAGAAATCATGTACATAGAAGAGAGTAGAGAGCAGGCGTTGCAGTACAAGAAGGTGTTGTATGTTTGTTTGAGACACAGAATTTGTGCAGGGAGCTCGTTGCCAAATAATTGGAAGAACAAGACCCGAAGATAAAGACCAAGTTGTTGTCAAGGGGGAGTCTGTTGGAGCATTTTATGTGACAACTAGCCTTTGTAATAGATTAGTCTTTATGTTTATGTTTTGTATGTTTTGTGTTGTAATTAGTTAAGTTTGCACATGCGAACTTAACATGTTCGCGTGATCTAGTTTGAACTAAAGTTGGCGAACATGATAAGTTCGCCTATACCGGTATGTGTTGCCTATAAATAGTGCAGTAGTTGTTCTCATTTGAAATGATATGTAATTCTAGAACTACTATGTGTGTACTGTTTACAGAGTGAATACAAGAAGCTTTTTATGATATCTTTTCTTCTGTGTGAATGTATCGTGTGTGTGTGAGTATTCGAGATGTATGTACGTGTTAGGATTCCGCACTTTGTGTAAGTATTGCGTGTTTTACAGCAGAGATCGATCCGTAGACCCGCCGTGCCACAAGGACAACGACACAACACAAATAAAAGCACATAATCTCATAATTCACTTTCCTGACTCATTAACTACACCCGACCTTTGCACATAGCACTAAAATAATACATCCTACACGTATTTATAAGCGTTTAGCTTAAGTCTCGACTCCCCGGACTAACCCTTAACACAACATGTATTAATACTCCTATCTCTAACTCACATGATCGCTTAGACACCACGTAGACCTTTCTACACGTTAATGAATGTTGTAGTTTGTAAACATATCTAGTTTAACCCAAAACTACTTGACTCATTTAATATAATAAACACCTCGTGTAAGCCTGTACGATAGCCCCAAAATTTATAAATCATTTTAAAGTAATAGGGTATTAGAAACTCACTGGTTATGATGCGCCTCAACCTTGCTCTGCACCTCGTCCACTCACTTGAATCCCGAACCTGTCAAACGTACGATCACCTGATCAGAATACGTTCTACACATACGTCGTTTATATCATGTGTTTAGTATAAAAATATAAGTAAATATATTTTTAAGATGGTTTTACGAGATCAGGTTTTAAATTTATGAAATGATAATTAGTTGAACTTAAAACACACACAATAGGCAAGTGCACCTATCGCAACGTAATATAGTTTAGGTAAGAACCAAATATCGAACCAATAGACACGGCCGGGTTCCAATACCAAAATTTTGTTATAGTTTAGCCAGATTAATTAGTGAGTGAGTATTGTGTGCTTGTGAAGTAGAAAAGTAAATGACGGTAAAGTAAATAACATAAAAGTAAAAATGTGCGTGATGTGTGTAACAAAAATGTTGATGTATGCTGGATGGTCTATAAAAACTAATATAAAACCTAACCTAGACACTCTAGCTTTAAATTTATAAATCTAGACTCAACCTAATACTAGACCACACAACCGGCAAGTGTACCGATCAATGTAGTAAAGTCTAATGAAACGTCGGATATCGAACCCACGAGACACTAGTGACAAATCTATCTAGACTCTGATTCAACTAACTGAACTGAATATTATTAGGGGTATTTGTGTAACTGAGATTTAACTAATAGATAACTAACTAAAGACACCTACTATCAGACAGACGAAACGGATGAGATCAATAAAGGATAAATCACTATATAGGTAACGAATCCTCTGGACAAACGTGAACTTCTCTCGGTTATGCCAATTATGATGGAACCGGGATCTTTGAATACGAAACCCTAAGACTACCTAAGGATCCCAGATCATTCTCTGGGTGTAACCTAATGGAAATCCTACAATACGTGTAAACTCACCGGCTGGTTGAAACCCAATGATGCTAAAGTACCCTACAGATAAATTACCTCTCAGTCTCAATATCTCTATATGCCCTAAGACACACGGGGTAACCTGGAAACTATCAGCACTACACGGAATATCAATAATGCTAAGAAACCCTAGGAAACTCTCCTTTTAGAGCAGTTGACCTAAAAACCCTAACACCGAGGAATACCCGACAACTTCTCACCTCTTAACTGTTGAAGTAGGAAGAACATTCAATTCTAAGACACTCTCAATATGCGTTTCTATGGACGATGAAATCAACTATCCACAAACTAGTTACAAACACAAAGTAGGTAACCTAACATGCATCTATTATTTGAAAGACATTCAACAAGACACATGACAAACACAAATCAATTGCATATCAGAATTAAACATGCAAAACATCATACTAAGTGACTCCAAGTTCTTTACTTTATCAACAATCCATCATTACATAACATATACCGAAAGAAATCCACAAATTTATCAAACAATCATCGACAACCTAGATAGCTACTACAGTCTAGCCAAGACACATGTTCAAACTTAGAAATAAAATCTCAAAAGTCTTAAACATCATCCAAATCAAACCAAAGTAAACAAGAAACAAAGATCGAAAATCTAACGAGCAAGAACGAACCAACCCGATTGATAAAGATATGAACTTTAGCTTATCGTTTCTTCTTCCTCTCTCAAAATCTCCCCTTTTGGGTCTCTAAACGGCTGGGAATCGACAATACAAGTTATGGGAGAGTCCTAATCTATTTAACCTTGAAAATAGGTTAAAATTCACGTAACTAGGGTCCCTCACATTCCACGAGGCCCCTTTGCCTAATCTCTCGTGTACCGTCCGAAAACAAGCTGTATTTTTGTATTCTTCTTGTCGAGCTACCCTAAATTGAAATAAAATGTGCCATGTAACTCATTTTCTAGCCCGAGATATGCCCCTTTGAAGTTTTTGACTCTTTCCCGACTTTTTTTGTTTCTTATCTCGGGTTCTCGTGCTTGTTTCTTTAACACTTCTTGATCGTTTAAGCTCCAATTCTTTCCGAATACCTACAAAACATAACATAACTAAGTACTAACTATAAATGACTCAAAAACTATACGAAAACGTTACAAAATACAAAGGATAAAGAGGTGTGATTTGCAACACATCAAATGTAACTAGCAGAATAGTAAATATGGTAGAAATGAACAGGTTACGGATAGTATTGCTTCGATTTTCGAATCAGCTTGGTACATGATAATGTTAAGTTGACTAATTCAGTGGTATGACTACTACAAACTTGTGACCCGGGTCACTGCTAGAGCCTCGTCCTCACTACATTTGATTCACGAATTATACTCTTTAAATTTAAATAGTAGTGCCTCCCGTTTGGGACAACAATTACCCTCAACCTTTCGAATGGTCATCTCCGGGTTGGTTTAAGACATTGAACTTAAAATGCTTTGTGTTAGAGTTAAATAGGTGATTATATTTTGCTGACTGGGAGGGACCAAGTATAAAGACGTACAGTTCCCTACATGAGTTCATCAATTTTTGGTCGCATAATAAGTTCATATAAAGACGTACGCCCTTAGAAGTATAGACCAAGCCTTGGCTTATTAATCTCTGCTCGTATAAAGACGTACGAGTTTCAAAGGAAGTTTGATTAAAAAGGGTTTACGATCTTACTCTTTAAAATCAAGACACTCACAAATATAAAGACATATTTAGACAATAATAAAAGCCCACCGAAAGATGGTTTTTAAGAGCAAATTAGTTAAAGACATAAACATACCACTAAATTAATACGTTAAACATTAACATGCACCAAACATCATCTTCACCGTAGCAATACAAAGAAGCTTTAGCCACTAATGGCCATAACAACTAGCATAACGCTGAGTTTTGTAGGCTCCCCTATTGTGGAACAAGGAGGAAGAGCCCCTCTACTCTCTACTCTAACTACGAAATAAGCTCTCTCTGGTGTGTTCTTGAGGTATGGATAGGTGTATTGAAAGAGGAACTCAAGCCCTCTATTTATATGCCATAAAATGTGCAATACACGACCATTCATTAGGTTGCACGGTCGTGCAAAGGCCTCAGGAAGCAAACAAGGTACAGAGGACACTGTACTGGGCCGTGGGGGAGAAGAAAGGGATTGGACGGCCGTGGAATGGGATGCACGACCATGCATCCCCCCTTTTTCTCTCCGGGTTTGTCTTTTAGCTCATGTTGACTATTGTTGATCAATTTTGACTTCTTGGGGGTCAATGCTCAGGAATGAACCTTCTAGAAGCTTGAATTTTTGGTGTTTTTGATAAGATTTAGCTTGATTTATATTTTCAAAACCGAATAACCTGCAATTACAAAATATAAACGTTTTAAGCATCAAATGCAAGGTTATTATTCAATTAGTACCATAACATGGAGATTATTATGCATGTAAAATATGTATAAATGATGCATCCCCCTTTTTCTCTCCGGGTTTGTCTTTTAGCTCATGTTGACTATTGTTGATCAATTTTGACTTCTTGGGGGTTAATGCTCAGGAATGAACCTTCTAAAAGCTTGAATTTTTGGTGTTTTTGATAAGATTTAGCTTGATTTATATTTTCAAAACCGAATAACCTGCAATTACAAAATATAAACGTTTTAAGCATCAAATGCAAGGTTATTATTCAATTAGTACCATAACATGGAGATTATTATGCATGTAAAATATGTATAAATGATGACATATCAGTTATCTAAAGCATAAATATATATCCCATCGTCGTCTCGCCAGTTCGTCCTATCTTTTCGCAAAACTCTACCCACACGGGTTTACGTATAACGTTGCTTCGAGACCGGACAAGATTCGTGTACATGAACCCGAGCTCCCATGCATGCATACGTACATGCGTACTCATGCAAACCCTAGTACTTATCACCTTTACATGCAAACCTAGATCGCCACGAACCCACACCCGAGTTCATCCGTGCAGCACCACCGATACCATCTCCTTCGTAGTACACCACCCCTGTAGTCATCCGGCTGTCACCATGGTCACCCCCATGCCCCGTCGTCATCCCCGAGGGCTTCTATCATCACCCTCATCCTCGTTGATAACCACCGATGAAAACCTTGCACCATTTTTGTGCCTTGTTTCCGAAACAGCCTGCAACCGTCATCATCCGCCGTCGTGCCACATCAGCAGAAGCCGGCATTCGTCACCGCCCTCGCCACACCCCGTTCCAGCCGCCTCCCACCATCGGCTCCGCATTTTCCAAGCACCACCACCATCGTGCATCACCATTGGCCTCCTTTGACCTCGTCTCTCCCGTCGGTCACCACTCCAATCATCACTTTCACCGTCGCCACTACCGCCGCCCACCATCTACGGCTAATATCGGCCACAGCCGTGAGCACCACCGCCTTACGGCCACTACCCCTCCCCAATAAGCCTTTACGCGAACAAACAGAACCAAAATAACATTAAAACGTAAAACGGGAATTACCTACTCGAGTTATCAAGGTTGCGCATGTCGCAACACCTTGCACCGCCGTCCTCATGCATTCGCCATCGCCGCTTCTCCCTTGCGGCTTCCCTTGGCTGCGGTCGCATTACACTCGGGTCCCTATGTTATTGTACTCGCGCGTTTCGGTCTCTAACTATCTTTTAAAACGACTAACCATCACTTCTCATTTGTTAAAATACATCTCGGATAACAAACTTTTGAAATCCTCTTATTTAACAAAGGTTAAGGTTGTCCATTAACCCGAGTTACTAGTTTACGGATTTTCGAGATGTTACAATTCTACCCCCTTATAAGAGGATTCGTTCTCGAATCCTGTTTCGGTAAAAACCAACCCAGCTTGTCCTTTTGTTCTCCGCCGTGCACCAAATCCATTCGGTGCCAAGCATTCATCTTCACACTATTCATTTTCATTATTTCTCCTTGCAATACGGCCACCCCCTTGGTGTTTAAAGATCCCTTCACCATTGCCCACTTCCAAATTGAGTTGTCATACTTTACTCCTCATACTCTAATCGCCATCCAACGATGATTTCTCAAAACCAAGTCACCACTGTCTTACCCGTAAAGATACTTCCTTTGTCCTCCTCAGATCATCTCTAGGAGTTTGTGTAAAGCACCTCCCGTCTAACTAATTATAACGTGTCTCTCCCAAGACACTTCTTTACATTGCTAACATTCGTCTCATGCGCCCCTTAACTAAGCACTTACACTCCTCACTTGAGTTATTTTCATCAGCTCTCTATGTTTCTCAAAAGTTCTCCTATCATCGTCAAGTTTGTCTTAACCGCCCACCATTGGCTTTAGCCAATGATCCTCATGAGCTCGCCTTAAACTAGTCATACGATTACCAACGTAGACATTTCATTCTCAAGAACTCATGTGCAATCTTGCATTTTTCATTTCTCCATTTCGCTATCCTCGTCGTTCCTCTATCATTACCACGCGCATACCAACTGTGTCTCATTCATCAAGCACGAACATGAAGCCCATCTGCTCACAAGCCTCAGCTATCCGTTGTCTCGTTCAGAGAGAGCATTCCCGTTCCTCTTGTATCTCATATTAGCAGAATTCTCTAGGTGGAATGTATTCCATGGAGATATCTTCGTCACTTAGTTCTCTCCGTGCTAGAATCTCCAACACCGTCACCTCGATCACATCATAACTATTTCCGACCAAGCACCATGTAACGCTTTCATCATCAACTCTCACAACTGAACCCCTCGGCTTTGTGCTTCCAATTCCCGAGATATAGGCATAGGCATCTCATAAGAGCATATCACCGATTGTCTAGAAAATGTCAAAACTCCTTGCATCACCTTGATGTATTAAGGCCGAAGAATACGTCAAACTAGAGAAACTAGGCTTGATCACATCAACCACCCATCCTATGCACGACTAGGCATGTACTACCAGGACACATAGTGTCAGATCATAATAACAAAACCTATCATGCTCAAAGTATATACAAGTATAGAATCTCAACTCTCTAACTCGCACAGAGTGCGCACATGTGACAATCCGACTTTTCAAAATAATTCCGTTAAGGTTTTTGTTAAATCCCAACTCTGTTAACCAAATCTTAGACCTTAGGAGCCGATTTTGTAAACATCTAAATTCAAACAGCAAGGACCGAACTTGTAATTAACCCAATTTTGATTTATGTTGACTTTTGAAAGTCAACCCGCTTGATCTTGACTCGAATTCGAGTACCACGCCTAGAATTCGTATGAACTGATAACCGATATGCACATTAATGCCTTAATCGATCGTATGTAAAACGTCTAACACCGTCATTGTCGAATTTTAAACTCAATAATGAGAATTAAAAGTGTAACCGACGAACTAAATGCTAAATCAATCTAATTCGTCCATATCAGTTATTATTCCTATGAATTGGACATCCTCACACCTTAGTCGAGTCCCTCTGAACGTCCTGCAATTTCTAAATTGGCCGGATTAGCAGTCGAAGCCGCCGGAGACCATCACAGTCGCAGTCGGCCGCCATTTTAGTCGAGAACCTTCAATCCATCACGCATTTTGGTAATTTCTTGTACCTACAGTTTCGTTTACACCAGTTGATTGAAAGCCCTATCATTATTACGGCTTACAACATCGAATTGAACATGATCCCGATTCTAGGGTTTATACAAAATCGAATTTGGGGATTTTGATTCTAGACTTGATCATAATTCAATTAATTCACATGGTTAACTTCGTAATCAGTCACTCATCGAAAGCCCTATGTTTATTTTATCAAATAACATCGAATTGATCACAACCCGTAATCTAGGGTTTGTTCTTGATTTGATTTGGGGTTTTTGATCTGGAACTCAACCAAAATGAAATTAAAGTATATGGTTAGATTCACAATCCTCTAATCAATAAAAGCCCCATGATTCCATCGATTTATAACATCCAATTTTATCAAATGGATTTCGTATTCAAAGCTAGGGTTTCGATGTTAACTTGTGTAAATAATCGATCTTAAACTTGTTGATTTTGCAATTAAACATCACCACGGGTTCGTTTTTAGCCATTAAACAAAACCCCCATGAATCCAAGATCAATCGTGATCGATTTGGGTGGAATCGGGAGTGGTTTGGTTCGGTTCGCGCTAGGGGCGAAGAACTCAGTGGAACTTTTGATTAAAACCCATTCGTTTAGATTACAGTAGCGATACCCTAGCGGGCGGGACTGGTTAAAGCTGTGTGCGTGTGTGGGAGAGACCCGGGTTCGAGTCTCTCCACACCCTTTTGTTTTTAAAAATTGTTTTTCTTATTATTGTAATATAAAATCAATAACCCACATTATTATATTAATATATTAACGTGTTTTAGCCCGGGAAACCACCCGTAGGCTCGGGTTTGGTTTGTAAACAATATTTACTATTAAAAACTCATTTATAAAATAATATTTATATTATTTTCAACCCAAAACTCCAACTAAAAATAATATATTTATATATATATATTATTTTCATCACTTCATAAACATTTTTGTAGCGTTTCAAAGTTATAAATAATATAATTATTCGTATTATTTACACTCGTTACATACTCGAATAAAAATAATAAATTATTATTTTTGTCACGCAAGTTAATTGTTTACGTTACTTCGCTAAACTTAAAAATAATATAATAAATTATATTATTTTCCTAGACTTCTAGTTAACGACAAAATGCTCGAATATATTTATTATATATTATTTTGTCATTCGTGGCGTAACGTATACATTTTAATTACTAATTAAAGAATTCTTATTCCCGTGGACACGTTCGTCTACTCTTGATTATTAGAGCGTTACTTTAGGACGTTCAATCTCCCGTGTTGTCGTCACATATTCCCATTGTATCCCTAACTATTATGTGTATAATTCTAGGGCATACGTAAGCCGTTACTGGCTAACACTCGTGGTTCCAATCATATTCTAGTGTGAATTACCTACGCCGTTCAGGTGAGTTTTCACGCCTCCTTTTTACTGTTTTATCTTGGGGGAGAAAACATGACGCAAATTATTTTTGGAATATTGTATTCATATGTTATCAATGTTAAAGCTAAGCGTAACATGCTATCACTGAAAGTCCTCAACACACATCGGACCGTTAATATGGATCTTAGCGAGGTAATGTTTAGTAGTACTACTGGGTTTGATAAATCCCACCCGCGTTAGTCGCGCTAACTCGACTTGAGGTCGAATGGGTGAAATGTTAGCCTACTCACATCGTCGGGGTTGATAGACCTGGCAGGAGGCAAATAAACAAACAGTCAGCTTCGGTTGCGAGCGCTTAAGTTGAACATGAATATAGGTTAGCTACCTATAGATACATATTGAATGATCAATAATCTGGTAAACGTTTATTTATACACTGAAACATGTGAACACACCAACCTCGTGTTGATATCTTTTCTTACATGTTTTCTCAGGTCGCTAAGATAAGGCATAGGTGCACATATAGGACATGCATGGGATTCTCCTATTGATTGATGTTTTATTAAATTGTTTGGACTTTGTTTTGAATTATGTTTGGTTTGGACTTTTGGACTTTTGGACTTTTTGGGCGCATGTGTTTTGCGCATTTACCTTTCTTTATGCTTCCGCATTAAACTCTGATTAATATGATATTTTCATTTGAGTCCCTGTAGAGTCGTTCGATGTAACTAATGACTGAGATCCTGGTTTGTCACTTCCCAAAACGGTAAAACTCCGTTAGTTAAAATTGGGGGTGTGACAACATATAACTAGCTAGTCCTGAGCAAATCTACAGGTATACAATATGACTTTGTCATTTCTAGACACACAAACTCCTGAACCCCCTATTTATCACAATGGAAGTCACTGCCACAAGTCATCACATACTCACACAGAGTTCACATGGTTGTACCCCTCACGGGTCGTACTAAGGTTTCAAGATGGCACACTACTCAGTCTAGACATAAGACATCACTCTAAACATTCATGCACACAAGATATAAAAATATCTTAACTTCCCTCAGGATCTTGTCCTAAACATTTACACCTACTAAAGGTGTACAATCACAACCCCCCCCCCAATAGGATCCCGTTCCGAATACTCACACAAGGTGCAATGCACTCATTGCACTTTAAACATCACCTAGACATTAACTCATAGGTGACATTATCTTAAGACTTTAGACACAGACACTTTCAATACTCATGCCTATACAAGTCTACTCACGCCATCTAATCAACCATGCCCTTGCATCATAGCAAGGATTATATTTAATACGGACTCACATCATTCAAATGTAATTGCATAACCACATCATACCGCACATAAGCCACTATGGCAAGCACACTAGTACTTCACCATCACAAACATAATTATCGTTAATTATGCTCAAAACATAAATCGGTAAAACTAAACTCAGTATCAAAATCAAATAGTCAATATTTGAATTAAGCATCACGCCACGTAAACGTTTAATCAGTCAACACGTCCAATTACCCCGCAATCTCTCGTGACAATCGTCACAACCACTAATCATCAAGAAGTCGAGTATCTCAAACAGTGCTCGCAAAATCCTTACTCGCCCAGCTCCGGTGTATTTGTTGTTAAAACAAAGCTCTCTTAAATGTTGCAAGTTGTCGATCTCTTAACCATGCAGGTCCATATCCTGGAGAGAAATCACGTACAGTTGGCACTGCTCTCCTTTTCCATCCCATCTTTCCAATTATAGCTCCACACGATATGTCATCGATCGAAGCTCTAATCATACTTGGCGCGAGAAACGCCAACTCCACCCCACCTCACTGTCAGATCTAACTACGACATTCATCGGCTTGACCAGTCGATCTGCATTCTTATTAGCAAGAGTTCCATGATCACCCAATCTTGTATGCTTTGTCTTAGCCACCTAATCATACTTAAGATAGAACGTTGGAGTGATTACTATGGGCACAAGTTCAGAACATGAGAGTAATCATAGACTGCCAAATCACGGTGATCAAATGCAATTTGGTGGTCACATTATTGCTCGAATTCTAAACCTTTCCCATCATATTCACACTAGCTTTCTACCTTTCACACACTCTGGATGCACATGCATACCACACAACTCACATAGCACCACACAATAATCTAGTAAATCATCACATTAATCACAAATTTCACATCACACATGGTTACACGCAAAATCACTAAACCATACCAACACACCAAACCATCTCAAACAGTTTCTATTAATGCTACTCCACATTACTCAACTTATACACAATTTTACTTGATCACACCGCACGACTCCACGTAGTGTTCTACTACACAATTAACACTCTAACAACTAATACATAACTTAAAAGGTGTACCTCTTGGCTCACGGTTACTCGTGGTGCCATTCGTTTCACCCTCGTCCCATTTTCAGTTTAAGTTAAGGCATTTTATTTTTGTAAAAACACCTATTTTCTCTTAAACCACGACTCTGATACTAACTTGAAAGACCCCGACCCGGGCATCCAATAGTTGGTTCTCATAAGGGGTTATCCTCTTTTAAATACAACTATTATTAATCAAATTACAGCGGAAATCTTTCTAAAATCTATAATTATCATTTAATCATCGTTATCGTCATGAATTACCTCACGAATGACGGCACACCAATCCGAGTTGCACCGTTCCCAAGACAAGGTACGTCGACATAACGCTTACCTGCAAAATAATATACGTACACACAAAGTCAGCTACGATTAGTGAGTTCTAATAGTTTAATTTAATTAAAAGCCAACCTATCACATTTAATATTTGTTTCCACCTAAGACCCTTTGGTCTTTTATAAAATAGTTTTTGACATAGATTAACCAATAAATAACTCCCGTTATCTTACGATATCCCATAACGATTCACCACTCAACCCTCATCCCTAATCATAATCCAGTAGTCTCTCCAATAAGGATCGAATTTAATACACTATTAACTCATGACTCATCACTCATATCAACTCGACACCTAATTAACACAACAAATCCCTAGACATCGACTTACTCAGCGTTGACGAAGGCTTTCACGAATTGAATGACATGACAGTCGTAAACACCACATCACAATCCCATCACAATGGTCGGTCTAACTCTACTCACCACAATAATATCATCTATATATCCCAGTAACATCATCTATACATCACATTAATATCATCTCGTGCACAATAAATATAACTCAACACTTGAATGCAAATTTAACATATATATATATATATATATATATATATATATATATATATATATAAGCATGCAAACACATAGCTTATCACTGCGCCCTCAGCAGGGCGTTCAACACACCCATGCAAACACATAGCTTATCACTGCGCCCTCAGCAGGGCGTTCAACACAATCATTTACCTGTTAAATAATGTCACCGTTGGTGACCTCACGAAGGATGTCGTCCTTCACAGTCCCATTTTGTTGGAGCATTTTATGTGACAACTAGTCTTTATAATAGATTAGTCTTTATGTTTTGTCTTGTAATTAGTTAAGTTTGCACAGGCGAACTTAACATGTTCGCCTGATCTAGTTACTAAAGTTGGCAAACATGATAAGTTCGCTTATACCAGTATGTGTTGTCTATAAATAGTGCAATAGTTGTTCTCATTTGAAATGATCTGTAATTCTAGAACTACTATGTGTGTACTGTTTACAGAGTGAATACAAGAATTTTTTTTTATAATATCTTGTCTTCTGTGTGATTGTATCGTGTGTGTGAGTATTAGAGACGTATGTACGAGTTAGGATTCCGCACTTCGTGTACGTATTGTGTGTTTTATAGCAAAGATCGATCCGTAGACCCTACCAGGACCTACAAGTGGTATCAGAGCCATTGCTCTTGATTTGCTATTGTTTTTTGACACCGTTTCAATTGATTTCACACAAAAAGATGAAGATTTTTTGAAGTTTATGTTTTCTTGAAGAAGTTAGCGATTTTGGAAGAGAATTTTGATTGATTTCTTCATTTTTGGTGTTGTTTTACCAAAATTGATCCGATAGAAGTATTCTAAATCATCATTTGAAGATTGCTACGGAAAGAATTTGTCTAATTCCTTCAAAATCGTGAAATATGAAAATTTTCGGACCTGCTCGTGCGTTTGGGTGATAGAACTCTCCTCCTTGTTCTTCAGCTGAAGCATGCGAACTTGTCTGATCAGTTACGGGCGAACTTGTTAAGTTCGCTTGATATCCTTCGGGTGAACTTGTTAAGTTCGCTACAGGCAGAAAGTTATCAAATTTTCTAAGTGTTGAAGTGTTACAAAGATTTGAAAAATGTCTACTTCTAATCATGTGAGTGTGAACAACATGACTCATTTGGTGAATCATGACAATAAAACTGGTACTCCAACCAAGCCATCGAGGATTATGAATCTCAAAGATTATTCAAATTGGAAGAGTCGTTTTGAGAATTATGTTAATATCAATGAAACAAGCTTATGGATTCCTATTAGTGAGGGTTATGAGCATCATGTTCATCGTCATATGGGTGTGTCGGATACACCAAAGCCAGTATCAGCTCTTAGTGATCAGGAAAAGAAATTATATGATCGTGAAAAGAAAGCTCTTGCAACTTTATCGATGTGTTTACCACTGGACATCTATCATACTTTCAAGAAGTTTAAGACTTCTCGTGAACTTTGGGAAGGTTTAGCTAAGAGCTGTGAGGGTAGCACTGACATCAAGAAGAGCAGAAGAGAATTGTTAAAGAAACAGTTTAGTGTTTTTAAACACTTTGATGGTGAATTTGTGGATGAACTTATGTCAAGATATTATCATCTTTTAAGTGAAATGGTCAACAATGACATTACTTACAAAAACAAGAAGATTCTTGAGAAGTTTCTAGATGCACTACCTACACATTTTGAGATGTACACTATTGTGATAAAAAAACAAACTGGATTTGATGATCTGAGTCTTGAAGATTTAATGGGAAAGATTCAATCGTATGATTTGAACAAACAGAAGAAAGATACAGTCTATCAAGATCCAAGCATTTATTTTGGTAAAGATATATCTGCATAGAAATATGGTGGTGTTGCATTATTTTCTGGTGAATCTTCTGAAAGCTCTAAAGAAAGTTCTTGTCAAGATGGTGTATGCTTTGTTGCTTCTAATTCTAGATGTTCGAAGAATAGTAAGAATGAAAGTCATTCATGTTCTACAAAGGTGTCTTCTTCAGCAGCTGATGATGTGACCTTTACATGCAAACCCTAGTACTTATCACCTTTACATGTAACCCTAGCTCGCCACGAACCACCCCTGTAGTCATCCGACCGTCACCATGGTCACCTCCATGCCCGTAGTCGTCCCCGAGGGCTTCTATCATCACCCACATCCTCGTTGATCACCACCTACGAACACCTTGCACCATTGTTGTGCCTTGTTGTCGAAACAGCCACAATCGTCGTCCTCCACCATCGTGCCAACTCGGCAGACGCCGACAGCCGTCACCGCCCTCGTCACAGCCTGTTCCAACCGACTCCCACCATCGGCTCCGCCTTTTCCAAGTAATACCACCATCAGGCACCACCGCTAGCCTCTTTCGCCCTCGTCTCTCCCGTCTGTACCCACTCCAATCATCACTTTCATCAACGCCCACCACCGTCGCCCACCACCTATGGCTAATATCGTCCAAAGCCGTGAACACCACAGCCTTACGACCGCTACCCCTCCCCAATAACCCTTTACACGAACAAACGGAACCAAATTAAAATTACAACGTAAAACGGGAATTACCTACTCGAGTTATCAAGGTTGCGCACTTCGGAACATCATGCACCGCATTCCTCATCCATCCGTCGTCGCCGGTTTTCCCTTGCGACTTCCCTTGGCTGCCGTTGCATTCCCCTAGGTCCATAGTGACCTAGGGTTTGAGCTAATATGGTTTTTATACCACAATACATTACACACGGGTCCCTGTGTTATTGTACTCACGCGTTTCGATCTCTAACCATATTTTAAAACGACTAAGCATCACTTCTCTTTTGTTAAAATGCATCTCGGATAACAAACCTTTCAAATCCTCTTATTTAACAAAAGGTTCGGGTCGTCCACTAACCAGAGTTACTAGTTTACGGATTTCCGAGATGTTACAATCCTGCTTCCACACCTAAATATATCATAGGTGTACTTCTATTATCAAGCTTCTTTAGATGAGATGATATTACCTTAGCATATGTTGTGCAACCCTTCAAGTCTCCTAGATTTGGTTTTCTGCCATGCAATGCTTCATATGGTGTCTTATCTACCAGAGCTCTTGTAGGAACCCTATTCAATACGAATATGGCATGTCTGATTGCTTCCCCCAGAACTTACGTCGCATGTTCATTGCTTTTAGCATGCTTCGAGTAGTGGACATCATTTTCGTATTTCTTCTTTTAACTACTCTGTTTTGTTGTGGCGAGTAAGGTGTTGTTAACTGCCTTGCTATTCCATGTGAACTCACCTCCTATATCCATACACATCATCCTTAACTTGGTTCTTGTTTCTGTCTCCACCTTTCTCTTGAATTCCTTTGAGGACAAGGAGAAGACCCACACGTAACATGTACAACCGTCTACAAGTAAAGTTATGTATTTATTTCCTCCATGTGTAGTTGGGGATATAAGACCTCATACATCGCCAAAGACCAAGTCCGATGGTTTTAAGGATCTGATCTTAGTCTAATTAAGAAACAGATACCTATTATGCTTTCCTAATAAGCATGCATCACATAATTGACTCGCACAACTTATCTTAGAAATCCTTTGAACCAAATTCTTTCGAGTCATATCCTTTATTGCTTCAAAATTTAAGTGACTTAATCTAGCATGCCACAACCATGCTTGATTATTTATATTTGCTAGAAGACAAACAAGTATTCATATCTTCAGTTTGCTAGTATATAGCATGTTTTTTGTGTTGGACACGATGATTAATTATAAAATAATTATTACAATTATTAATTTGATTAATAATAAGTCGGTGAAAATACGTTTGGAACATACGATGTTGTTTAATTGTAATTATAATTATATTGGATATAATTATATTTAATTAACTAATTGTTAGTTAGTTAAACAATTAAATAGATGAGATCTAAAAGTAATTAGTTAGTAATTACAAGAGATCTAGTTGTAATTAAAGGGATTCCTAAACCATCACTTGATGGTCAAGTTAGAGGGTTATTAGTATTAAGATGGTTGCTAAAAAAGGTTTAGGGGTTGTTTGGCATATGTTGAATCATTAAGTGTTGAATCATTAAGAGGTCTGAATGGTTTAACATGGTTTTTCAGCTGAACCATTAAGAGGTAAAATGAACCATTAAGAGGTGAACTATTAGCGAAACAAACACTCCTTACCTCTGAACGATTCAGATTAAGAGGCTACCAAACAGCCCCTTACACTTTTAGAAAAAAATAGTCAGGTTTTACAAAACTTGGAAAACCCTAAAACTTTCCCCCTCTCCCCTTTAGTCGTCGCCACCTCACCGCCGCCGACCAACATTCCACTGCCACCATCATACCTCCGCTGTTATCCACCACGATATTCCGGATTGATTGTTTAGATATGTTTTGTCGGTTTCGGGTAGAAATACTCGATTACTGTTAAGTTCAGGTTTTCAGGTAGTTAACGAGTGATCTGAAAGAATTTAGATTAACAAGTGATCTTGCGGGTTCTTGGAGATAGGATCGAAGGAGTTCAAATCTGCTAGAGATTCGTGTGAACCAGATCTAGCGAGTGGATCGTTGTCTCAAGTTGTTGAGCTTATCAGTCAACCGATTATGCTAAAGGTATAAAAGTTTTTCCCCCTGTGGTTGTGCTTGTTTTCTTACTGGTGGACTCCTGGTGGGCAGTCTAGCGTAATGGCACGTTTATTTATTTATTCTGGTCGAAATTGTTTTGAAACCGTATACACGAAACCCCAACAATGGTATCCGAGGCACTTTTGCGAACAATAAGAAACATTTATTTCAATTGCAATCTGGTTTTAATTTTGTCATACTTTTGTTTGACAAAAAAAATCATCCTTTTTGTTTCGTTAATATTTGTTTTGTTGTTTGTGGATCAAGTATGGACCCGTGGTTGTGTTTGTATGGTTTTTTTTGTTTTAATTTTTTTGTCTTGTATTTTAATGGCTGATTTGGAAGCTGGTTGTAATAGATTAAGGTTTTTCAATTTTATTGTAAATTGTTGTGTAGCCTAATCGAGATAAGACGAGAGGAAGATTAAAGACTAGGAGACCGAGGCGACCCGGAGGACAAGATGGAGATCTTGAACCAAACGTGGTCATGTCATTCGATCAATAACAAAAAACTTGATTCAGTTTTACCGAATAAAAATCGAATGCGGTTTGTCTTCTTTTCCTTCGATTTCCCTGATCGAAAAATATGATCTTCAAGAGCCTTTATTGAATGAGAATTTTTGTGATTAAATTTGAATCTTGAAGCCTATGTACAGGGATCGATCATTTTTGGAGCATTGCAAATTTGGATCGCACCCTTTGGAGGCACCGATTGTTAATTCACGCTTGATCGCCACGTGATAATGTAGACCAATTTTGGTTGTTGACACACTAACACCTCGACTTTACAAACTATAAAATACATACTAAAAGAATATTTGTTCTACGGCCCCTAGGGGTAGATGATATACCTTTAATGACACGCATTGCGAGTCATAAAAAGGGGTAGATGACACGTGGAAGTGTGTCAATGATAGCTATGTCAAGAATGAAGACGGCACGCATTTTGTGTCATCTTTTTATGACACGTATTTATGACACGCCTTTACAACACGCAATGCATATCAAGAATAGCCCTGTCAAGAATGAAGATGACACGCACTTTGTGTGTCATCTATTTATGACGCGCATTTTGTGTCATAAATGTGTCATTGTTAAATCTGTTTAAAAAAATATTTTTTTTATAGAATTACTAATTTCCAGTTTTTCACACTAATATCATAAAATAGTAATAAACATTTCATAACAAATAATAAAATACATTTGACAAAACAATCAGTTTCATAAAATATAAACGATTTAAAGGTAACAAAAGTCGCTAACAAATTCAACTTAATGTATTACAAAGTTTCACCGAAAAATAAAGTTTGATACAAAAGTCGACCATTTTTCACGAGCTCCATCAATATCAACATCGGTGTATTCATCTTTGCTTCCCCCAACCTAAGAAAAAAATTGTAAACAAATAATCATCAAATATACATACATATATATAATACTATTTAGCAAACCAACAAATCCAATTCAAACAAAAGTAAAAAAAATGATACAATAATATGCAATTGGGTCAGGGGGATGACCCTCCATTAGCTTAATAACCATACAATGATTTCTAGTAAGTTCTAATAAACCTAGCATAGAAAAGGCCATCTGTAGTTTTAGTAATTGAACATGATAAGTCAAATGCATAAAACATATATACTTACATTGTTACTGGCTAGTGATTCAATTTAGTAACGGTCCGTCAAAAATATGACATTTAAAATTCAATTTAGTAATCAACTCGAAGTATCCAAAAGAAGAAAAAGAAATCAGTAAAACAATACCTTTTGCCAGAGCTCCTAAAAGAGGTGTAAAGTAGGAAGGATTGTTAAAGTCATCACTTGAAGAAGCCATTGCCTGTGCTTAAATAGCTAATAATATTAACAAATTAATCAAGGGAACATAAACTCAGATACATTTCAAAAGAAGCATGCTTGTGGGTCAACACAAATACACAATTGATAAATGTTTCAAACCTAACAAGGTCAACATGATGGCATTTAAGACTACATACCTATTTACCAACGTAAGCTATCTCTCTAATGGGATGCGAGCAGCAGTTGCCATGGCCCGTGCATTGCTCGTGAACTTGCGAATCCACTCAATGTCGTCCCCACCATACAAGAAGATGTATTTGTCTTCCCATATCTAAAACATTAAAAATACTTTATAAAAAAATACCTTTAATAAATAATAAGGTAAATGGTGAACTGACCCAGTTGAGTATGTTATTGTCTATGATAGTGACTAGCAACTCTAGCCTCCATGTTTCTTCCCTCTACAAAGCCACTTCTTCCTCCATAAAGCCACAATAGGGACCCATACCACCTCATACAGAGCATCCATCCTAGACCCTTGAACAAGGGACTCGCTGTAAATCTGCTCAAGAATTGACAGCTCATCACCGGGCATGTCTAGCCCTGATATTAGCAGCAACACATTCCTTTTCCTCAGAACTTCTAAGCTTACCTGTTGAATTCAGTTTCACAGGAACTTTATTTATTAAAAAGGAAGTATTATATATTGGTACATTTCCAAGAATAGCCATTGACTTGGCAAGTTGATTTGATGAATTGATCTGAGATAGAATCCAGAATTCACCAAAGTTTAGAGCAAAAGCTGCTAGGATCAATGCCAGCTTCGCGTCCCAGTGGTAGTTCCCCACCTCTTATGCCACCTGTGGTAAAGGCCATGTCAAAAGAGAGTGGTTCAACTGATCTGCATAACTAACTCTAAGAGAAAGCATGACTGCCACTTGAACACTACACACAAATATAATAACTGCAGTGGCTGAAATTCTAAGCTCAGTGTAATTTCATTAGTTGAAAACACTTAGATGAATCAAATATGATCAAATCAGAAAATGGGTTGCTTTTTCTCAATCAAAGAACTACCAAAAACAATATTAAAAAATTAGACAAAATTGGGTTTGCTTCTCAAGATGCATGGTTGGCATAAGTAACTTTATTCACCATTACCACTCAAATCAAGATCAATTGACTTCGAATGGACCGACTTAAAAAGTGAGCATTTTGGTCTGGGTCAGAACGGGTTTAGATCTAAACGGGTTCGGGTCAAGACAGGTTTGGATCAGAAAGGGTGCGAGTCAAGACGGTTTCAGGTCAAAATGAGTTCGGGTCAGAACGGGCAAGTTTAACAGGCCAGAACTCACAAAATGCAGTCAATACAGATATGGACATTGTATCTACCTCCTTCCTGTTTGAATGTACAACTGCACACATTTACATTCTACTTGAGGTTCAACAGTAAGTACGAAATGAAATTTGGTTAAAAATACTTCTTTACGCTTACATTTCTAATAAATAAATATAAAACATAAATTTGCAATATCCTACACCCATTTGATGAATTAAAATCTCTGCCTATTGGTCATTAGATAAAAGCTAGTTCTAACTTGGATGGCACAAGCCCTAAATTATAAGAATAGGATGCAAGATATTAATTGCCTATTAAAGGTGGGATTCCTGATATTATTCATAGGTTTAGGACCTTCAAACATTTCATGATATTTTCCATGCACAACTAATTGATCAGAGAACTTATTTATAAATTCTTCCTTTTCTCATCACTCTGATGGCTACCAAACCTAAACTTTCTTTTACCAAATTTACCCTTTATTTTCTGATTATTAATTGCTTTAACTTCAAGAGATGGCTATGTTTACAGCTTTGGCGAATGAAAGGTCAGTGGCTATATTCAGTAAAAACTCTTGCTGCATGTGCCACACAATTAAGACACTAATAAGCAGTGTTGGAGCAAATCCCACTGTCTATGAGTTAGATGAGCATCCAAAGGGACATCTGATAGAGAAGGAACTCAAGGGATTGGGATGTAAGCCAAGTGCGCCAGCTGTTTTCAAACAATAAGAATGACTAAATTTGAGCTTCAAATTTCAATATTAAATCTTGAATTCCATGCTCCCAAAAGCAATAACGCATAAAGTATAAAAACAAATTAACTCACAACTTCAGCGCCTTGCTTTATCAGAACCAAAGAGGCGTTTTCTCAATTTGCTTCAGCCCTAAATTCAAGAAGATATACAAATAATCGAAATTATCGAGTTTAAGGTCAAAAGTTTGATATTTAATTGAAATCCTATAAATATGAGATCATAAACAACAGAATCATAGATATAAAACTCAGATTTGAAAGTTGGAAACAACAAATGATTCTTTCACTAATTGTGCAAACTCATAAGAATTAGGTCAAAGTTCATCCTCACCTAAACAGTCTGATCAATGAGATTCTTTCTTTGTTGTGCGTTAGAAACATGACATCAAACCAAACACTTCAATTCCTTTTGCCTTGCTTCTTCACTGCATCATAAACGTTTTTTTTTTTCTAAAAGAACACAATTTAATTTTGACAATCGATTTCATCTTTTCAATTCATATAAACAAGCGAACACAATATCATCATTACGTTCAATTCACATTCAGAAACTGAAATTGGTTGAACATGTAACCCTAATTTGGGGAAAGTGAATATTAAGGAAGATGAACCTTATGGCGAGAGGAGATGACGACGGAGGCCCCTTCGAAACCAAGCCGGTGAGCGATACTGAAACCTATGCCTTGAGTTGAAGCGGTAATGATTGCTACTTTTCCTTCGTCGTCGTCCGCCACACCAAGGTCGGAGACCACCACCGTCTCCCGCCATTCGTCGCCGTGGCTGTGAGGGTACGGCTGAGCCGCTGGGGACCGCCGGACTCGTCGTCGGAGGTGGAGCCCGTCGGAAGTGGCCAGCGTGTCCCCTCATCCTCTCGATCTCTCTCTCTGGATACACATGTGTGTTCGCAATGAAAATGGAGTTAAATGATGGAGAAAAATTGAAAAAATGTGGGCGCCAGAGGGGCTGGGTTTAGAAAACATAAGAAAGATGACACGTAAAAATGTGTGTTAATGTTTAATACAAATGACAATTTTATTTATTTTTATTTTTTTTTTATGTATATGTCATAATTCGTATGTCATTAAAAGTATGTTTCTAGTAGTAAACTTTAACATAAAGTGATGAACCGGATTAACTCCACACAATTAGTACCAATGACAATGGAGGTGCCCACAGCTCAACCACGATTTTGGGTTGTTAGGGCATTACATTATCGTTCCACTAATCACATAATCGAGTATTGGTATTATCTCATTATTACTTATTTACATCTTTAAATCGATATTCACTTTTTAGAGATTAGTAGGTATTCAAATCATGTATGCCTCTTATGTGTTAATTCTTTTTTGAGGACAAGTATTAATATTGAATATTGGTTGTATGTGTTCATTACTCTTATTAATAGGCTCTATTTAAACGTTTGTTACTCAACTTACTTTTATAATACAAATGTTTTTCATTTCATGATGTAGTGTAACAAATTATT
Organism: Smallanthus sonchifolius; assembly: GCA_023525975.1. NCBI lineage: Eukaryota > Viridiplantae > Streptophyta > Magnoliopsida > Asterales > Asteraceae > Smallanthus > Smallanthus sonchifolius. Next base: position 37,733,595 of record CM042045.1, read on the forward strand.
ATTAATTTACTTAAATAACACAAAAAGGTTGTTAACCAACCACTCCTATCCAAGATATACAAAGTTAAACATTATGACTATTCCAAGTGCAATATGGAATGATATAAATAAAACACAAAAGAAGTTTAAGTCACTTGAAATAGTTTCTTCAGTGCATTGTTTTTTGCGAAATAACTCCCTAATGAATTACTCTTCCTGGAAGGTTGGCGTTGTAACACCTCTTTTTGATTATCCAGTTGATCAGAAGAGACCACCATCACTGGTTCATCAACTGTTATTTCTCCTTGTTTCTGCATGTAATCCCATTTTTCTTGGAAAAGGTAGAAAAAAGCCATGAAAGAGACCTCAACTGTGAAAAGTATACTCCAAACCCTTGCATTCATGGATGTTCTCTTGTGATATGCCTTTAGACCTGTGTAGGTGTTCAAGATCCCAACTAGTGAAATTGTTGTCCCAAATATCCAATGGAAAACGTACCAAACGGTCCGCCCTTTAGTTCCCCTAGGAAACAACAGCCATTTTGTTATTGTTCGATACTCGTCCATCGGCTGTAAATAATTAAGAACGAAATCAGTAGATATATACCTCTTAGGTCTGCGAAACCCGACCAGCATTTGTAACAGGATTGCGGAGTAAAGTGCCAGACCTATTCGCTGGTGATTGTTGTTGAATGAGTTTTCGAAGCTCATTATTGAGAGGATTGCTCCAGCACATGCAAGAAGCACTGCAAGTATCTTCACACGCACATTAAAAAGTAAGAAAACTGATATGGACTAAAAAGTATGTCAAGTTATTTCTGATAATAACGGCTAGGATTTTAAGAAAAAAAAATTTCTTTGATAAATATAACATATCTACACCTTTTAGAATAGAATTTGAACCCTTAACCTTTTTTTAAGACACACCATTTTACCACCATGATGTCCTTATTAAGACTTTAATATAGTAATTTATCTCAATCTTCTTTTAGGATGAATTAATTTTTTTAATTTCTCAATCATTACGCTATACCTCACCTAATCCATGAAAGTTAAGGAGCCTTGGTACATCCCCATACTTATTTAACTTTTGATACCTAATTAAAAGAAAGAAAATCCAATGTGGATTAAAGGTAATGTACTACTAATGTTATTGATGTGGCTTGGCTACATATACTTGTGGGATCAGTTTTCATCACCACTTGTCTCTTTCAATATAAAATTCACCTTACTTTTTATTCTGAATTCTACCAATGCATGATTAAAGTGAGGCAATGATGGCATGGCAAAAAAGATGAAAACTTTAAATGATAAAGGCATGTGATTTTAAACAAGCGTACTCATTTGCACAATTTCTTTCTCATTAAGTTAATGGTGAAGTATGATCTTGAATGTTGCAACAAAACAAAATATTTTTAAAAAAAAGAAAAAAGAATCACCTGCACAATAGCATGAATGTACATGACAGCTTTAAGTTTTCTGGAGCTGCATTCTTCTTTATTAAACATTCTTATTATGATTACACCAAGAGGCATCAAGAACCCCATGGAAGCCCACAGCAGAATCCCATGAAGCTTTATTTCGAACAAAAGACGAGGATTCATCTGCGTACATAATCGATCATGCATTAAAGTGGAAATGAAAACAAACAACAAAGAGAGAAGTTATTTTAGTACCTTGTGTTGATTAGAATCTTGAGTGATGAATTTGTGAGGGATAATGAGATGGTTTTCGTTGGATGAAGATACAACTAAAGGTAGGAGATAAAGTGCAACTAAGGTTGCAGGCATGGATGATGAAAGAAATAGTTTTTTTAAATCCATGCATAGTGATCGTCACTAGCTCACCAACTATTCAACACTTCTATATATGCTTCAGATTTGACAAGATCTCTCTCTCTCTAGGTTTGTGACTTTATACGATTATTGATGGAAACATATTGATGAGCTAAAGACTTTTGAATAAGGAAAAAGCAAAAGAGATACTATAATCATGCAAGACTTGTATTATGCGTTGGTTTTTTTTATTTCTCACATTAATTTTTGAACTTCATCATGTCACTAGTCACTACTATTATTACAACTTACAAGTGTCAAAAACTTCTTCACGTCACTTTTTTTTTAACGGCCAACAAACATAGAATTGTCTAGGTACTTTGTACGGGGTGACCCATTGGCAAAAGGCCACCACCAGCTGGCCCAACCCAGCCGTACGGAGCCCTTAAGCGCCGCAAGTTATCTCCAGTTCCGGGGAAAACCCACCCGCCCAAAAGCCCACTGGTGATAAAACCCGGACGCCCTCGGGATCGAACCGGAGATCACAAAGATCCAGATCTTCCTTCATTGAACCACCATGCCCCTTACCAAAGTGATGCTAGTGGGGATAGAACCTGGGACTTCTTCACGTCACTACTATAAATATTAGAATTTATGCGATGGTTTTTTTTCACATTTTTAAAAATACTTGTATTTTGTAATATTACGTGTAATTATAAGCATATAAAAATTGTTTGTGTATAAACTAGTATTTTTACCCCAAGCTTCGCGGGGAGCGCGGTCATTTTTTCTCCGTATAATGCGGCATGAGTTTGGTCATCATCGATTCGACTGGTAAAAAAAACTATAAAAGCGAACACCAATACAGGATCGAATGAAACACAACAACGCTAACGATATTGTTCGCTCATAAGCGGGTGGGTCTGTCACGGCAACAAAACGGTCCGTGTGCACAAGCATGAACCATATAAAATAAACTCGATTTCGAAACAAACACGTTTTAAAGAAAATTTTTCACAAAATGTTCACGAAAAATAAAAAACAAAGGTAAGCAATGAAAGTTATGATAGAAAAACAAAATTAGTACAAAATGAGACGTGTTAAAAATGTATATTATATATATATATATATATATTATAAAGCTTGCAATTCGCGGCGGGAGTGTGGTGGTTTTTTCTCCGCATCACGCGGCAGGAGTTTGTTTGTTGTCGGTTTCGCTCGTTGAAACCCATTAAAGCAACAACGGATATCGGTTACATTGAGATCAAACAACCGAAAAATGAAAAAAAAATAATGTCAAAAACAAACCACCCCAGGCATCGAACCCAAGTGGATGCCCGAAATATTGTGCGTGGCCCGTTTTGTAACTGATACCAATTTTTGTTAATTTTTCATAAATGTGTTTTATATCCTACATAGATTTGGTTTAAAAAAAAGAAAAAACTACCGAATGATCGGTGCGACGGTTAGGCATCCTTAGAAGAAGCTCATACTAGGATCGAGGACTATGTTTTAGTGGACCTATTTACACTTCTAATTCCATAATTAGACTATTTGTTTGTTTGGTTTATTTGTTTTGAAATTTGATTTAATAACTATTCGGTTTAATAATAAGTTTCTTATTATTCTTTTGATCCATGTGTGATGATTCAATTATGTCGCTCTCTAGTGTATAATCCGTCTTGTTGGGGTCTGACATACAGTCAATCCCCCCTAGTCTCTAAGGCCTTTTTCTCACATGTTCAAGGAACCACTACTTGTGACCTTTGGCTCTCTCTTGAACGGGCAATTGCTCCTCACACTGCTTCAAGTGAATACACACTTAAGACACAACTTCTTAGGCTTCACATGCTAGGGGATGAAACTCCACTCAACTATCTAAGTTATGCCCAAGACTATGCCACTGCACTGGCCAACAATGGAGAACCTGTCAAAGACAAAGACCTTGTTCTCTATGTCATTTTGGGGCTGAGTAAGGAGTAAAATGGACTCAAGTGTATTATTCTTGCTTGATCTTCTCCCTTAACTTTTGGTGAACTTTATGGTGTTTTGAATGACCATGACTATACGGTGACAAATCCCCCCCCCAAGCTAATACTCGTATATCGTTCACTGTTACAACCGGTAACACCTAGTCTCCACAACATTTTTTGCTCTTTAGGAGATGACCTCTCATATTGCCTATCAACTCATGCTTACTGTGGCATCTGCCTCACAATCCCCTTGACAATTTATACATGTTTTTCATGCATAATTATCCTCATATTTATCACACTTTTAGGCATTTTGATAGGAGTTGATGCTTAATAATCCGTACCTTTTTTAAATATCAGGTTACTTAACCCTTGTTTGCAAAAACATGAAAAAATCACTCAAAATAAAGGGGAAATCAGCACCTAGAAGCAATCTGAATGTTAATGCACCAAAGGAGTTAACACAGGGAGTCAACAAAGCAACACTAATAAAAAATGAGACTGAATTCATATGTAATTCGGTTGTGTAATTTAATTAATTGTGTGATGTTACTTACTCGTCAACGTTTTTACATTTTTATGTAGTGCAATTAATTGTGTCAAATTACATTAAAAACCCCGTTTTTGTGTAATTCAGTTATTTGTGTCATATTACATACGAATTTGAATTCATATGTAAATCAATTATCTTGCGTGATATTACTTACCGGTCGACGTTTTTACAGAGGTTTGGGACTAAAGTTTTAGTCTCTAATACCCCCGTATCAGTACTTAATGGTTATCAGAGACTGATTTCGCCAGTCCCCAGTCAGTGACGAATACTTAGTCCTAAATAGCTAGGTTAGTAACTGCAAATCAGTCCCCATTGTATGTCACCAACAGGGACTAATAGTTAGTCTCTGATACAAAAATTAAGTTCTTAATTTGTCTCCCGAATTCCACATTATTTCAGTCCCCAATACATTTATTTAGCGACTGAAAATCAGTCTCGGATAATAAGATATTTCAATCCCTAATGTGTAATTTTAGGGGCTGAAACTCAGTCCTCAAAAAATGTCTATATTGTCCCTGTTATGTTTCGTTAAATTTACAAACTGAAAATCGGCTTCCGATATAATTTATCTTAGTCCCGAACATGTAATCAAAACCTGTAACAAATTGTAGAAACATGTTTTGGTAACTATAGATAAAATTCTATGTATCGGTGTACGAGGATAGTACGCAGGAGGGTGTTCCTGAGTACTTAGCCTGCACACCAGTTTGGTCCTGTGTACTTAGTAAGTACGCAAGGCTATTGCCTTGCGTAATTGTCAAGTACGCATGACCAATCCCCTGCGTACTTAGACAAGTATGCAGGTAGTGTTCCTGCCCCTATAAATAGAAGACTTGTCTTCATTTGTAGGTGGAACTTCAGGAACTAGGTTGAAAGGTGTCCGGAAGGGACAAGCTCTCCCGCCCCTGGACCGTGAGCTTAGATGACAGATGTGTGCTCCTTCGGTATGTTATCTGTAATACAGGATGATTTCTATGTTATGGATTACGTATCGTTTCATTATCTTTCGTCTTTGTTCTTGTTTCTCTGTCTCATTTTTCTTAGTTCCCACACAAATCACAGAACAGATCCGTGTATTTCCGCTGCGCGACGAGGCTCCCGGGATCTACACAAATTTATTTAAGGACTAAAAAGCAGTCCCAATGCAAGTGTTATATAACTGATTTATAGTTTTATATATTAAATTTCAGTCACTAAACAACAGTAATATCATTCATAAATCTGTTTCTTGCTTTTCGAAAATCTTTCAAACATTAATATCATAGTAATAACAATTCATAAATTCTAAAGTTTAAAAATGTAATAAACGTCTTAACATGGTACTAGGTCTAGTTGTCACTATCGCTAAATGGATCATCTGAAACATCTCTCGCAGGTGTGTTAAATGTTCTGCTCTAGAATTCTGAAAATTTTGTGTTTATGAACTCTGACATCCTTTCCATTTTCTCTTCATTCTGTTTGAGTTTCTCGTCATTCTGTTTGAATTTCTCCTGGAATGCAATTACCTGAGTATTCATGTAAAATGGGTTGACCATTAGCAACTTTCATGAATAAAAGAGTGTAAACAGTTGCTTTCAAGTACTAAAATTGTAATATAACTAAGATCGGGTACTTCATGTACAAAAAAGCATTGAAGTTGTTCACTAACAAGAACCAGTGTCTTCAAAATCCAAAGTACATTAATTTAGGACAAAATATAGAAGGTATAGTATGTAAGTAATAGGCGTTGCCAGGTCGGTTGATTAGGGAGTTGTGAGTACTCGACCTAGGCTAGGAGTACTCGGGTAGTACTCGGGCATGGTAAATTATAAAGAAATTTACAAATTACTAAAACTGAACCTACGAATTACACAAAGTTGAAAGTTGCAAATATATCTGCTTGTTTCAAGAGGTACAAGCTACAAATTACATATTTGTTTCAAGAGGTGATATGGCAAGAGGTACTTTGACCAATTACAGAAAGCTGCAAATATATCAAAATTTAATTCTTCTTCTCCATACACTCTTTTTTTTTAACGACCAACAAAACATATATAAAGATAAAGAAAAAACGAACTAGCAAGGAGCTAGACCAAAATACAACCAGCTATAGAGAAAAAGACATCAACCAACAAACATGATTAAAAGGAAAAGGATCTCCAATTGTCCCAAGACACGCCAACCTGTTTAGCCCGGCTAGAAACCCATAAAAATCCCAACACCTTGATGTCTTCCACGATCTTAGCAAGAGCCACCGGCTTGTGATTAAACACAAGATCATTACGAGCCTTCCAAACGCACCAAATAGAAGTCAGAATCACTACATGGCATGAACGTTTCTTTAACGGGGACCACCAATGAAGGAATGCAAATCTAATAGGTCACCAAAGCTAAACGCATATATCGAAGGCAAAAGGAGCCATTGAGCAAGAATTTGCCATAGGGATTGAACAAAACCACAATTGACAAAGAGATGCTCTGTAGATTCCGGATACTCCCCACAGAGGCCACACGATATGGAATGCACATCCACATTCCTAGCTGTGAGAGAAACTAAAGTAGGAAGGCGATCCAAGGACGCCCACCAGGCCAAGATCTCAACCTTCTTTGGCACCCACTTATTCCAAAACAACGGCTTAGCCAGGATTTCAAGTCCAAAATAAGCCAACCTCCGCTTAATACTACGAACCGAGAACCCGCCAGACCTGTCCAGCTCCCACACCCAATTATCCTTACCCCCTGGGACTGAGATAGAGCACAACTCAGCCATCATAGTGTTCCAGTCACTAACTTCAGCAAAAGAAGTCGGCGCCCACTTCCACTCCCAGCGAAACACTGGCCAGTCGAAGACGAGGAGACTCGATCAGAGACAAAGTAATCTTTAGCCACCTCCGGTCGGAACAAAGAAGGATATCGAAAACATAAAGGCGAGAGCCCAAACCAACCTTCCAACCAAAACATAATAGACGATCCGCCTCCAATAACACCGATAATAGCCTTGGACAGATCCACATTACCTTTAATAAGGTCAGCCTTAATGTTGACGATATGTTTCCCAGGCCCAGGGATAGACATTCTAGCTGGAATAGGGGACCAAGATCTAGAACTGTGGTGTAGAGCCCAAATAACCTTCCTCCACAGCCCAAGTTTGTCCGTTTTAAACCGCCACCACCACTTCGCAAGCATTGCAAGACTAGCGTCGCGCAAAGAACCAATACCCAATCCACCGAAATCTTTAGACCTGATAACTTTTCCCACGCAACCTAGGAAATCTTAGTCACATTAGAGTCATCCCCCAAAAAAAAGATCTCCGCAAGCGATCTAACTGATCAATTACTTGAATAGGGGCCTTATACAAGGAAAAGTAATACGTGGGCAAGGAATTTAGAACATACTTAATTAAGGTCACCCGGCCCCCGAAAGACAAAGATTTAGCTTTTCACAGCGATAGCCAAGACTTAAACATGCTCACGACCGGTTCCCAACTCTTGACCAAGTTCATATTGGCACTAACTTGCAAACCCAAATATGTAAATGGGAAAACCCCCACCTTGCACTTTAGGATATCGTCCAAGCCCACCACCTCCTGGGGATCCGCACTCACACCAAATAAACTGCTCTTGTCCAAGTTGATCCTTAGCCCAGAGACTAAGTAAAAACATCTCAAAATCCTTACCAGATTTATTGCATTCAGATGAACCCAATCCCAGAGGAAGACCACGTCATCAGCATAAAGAAAATGGGATAACACCGGCCCCTGAGATGAACATGGAATACCATGAAATAAACCGATCGACGAAGACTGCTTCATAATTCCAGTCAAAGCTTCCATGGCAATCATAAACAAGAACGGAGACATTGGATCCCCTTGACGCAAGCCACGGAAACATGAAAATTCTTCGGTGGGGGAACCGTTAACCAGCACCGAAGCATGGGCCGAAGTCACCGTGGCCATAACCCACTTCCACCAAGTGACCGGAAAGTTCATCTGAGTCATAACAGAGTCAAGGAACCCCTAGTTTAACGAATCAAAGGCTTTGTCGATATCCACCTTAAAAAAGAAACCCTTTGACCTAGATTTTTTTACATGGGAGAGAAGCTCATTTAACATTAACGGGCCATCGAGGATGTTTCGACCCGCCAAGAAGGCAAATTGGACATCCGAAATAAGACTACCAATCACCCCTTTCAACATGTTCACAAGGACCTTTGAAATAATTTTATTAATGCAACCAATAAGACTTATAGGACGAAAATCACACAGCTCCGTAGGGTCCTTCAATTTCGGGATCAACGTAATATAGGAGGAATTACACCCCCTGCTAAGGGAACCCTTAACAAAGAAGTCCTCAAATAATTTCATAAAATCCAACTGAAAACAAGGCCACAACTTCTTAAGGAAAGCAAAGTTGAATCCATCCGGACCCGGGGCACGGTCACCCGCACACTCCCACACGGCAGCCTTTACCTCAGCCAAACAGAAAGGATGAATAAGCATCGCCGCATCTGCATCATTCAGCTTAGGCAAGTTAGGGCACTCCAGAAACGGCCTAGAAACCATCGGCTCCAAGAATTTTTCGAAGAAGAATTCAAACACCTTTTCCTTTACAAAGGCCGGCCGGAACACCCATTCTCCATTGACATCTAAACCATGAATCCGATTATTATTGGAATTAGCATTAATAACACCATGAAGAAAGGTCGAGTTTTCATTCCCCTGGACCGCCCACTTAAGACGAGATTTCTGTTTTAAATCCATATTATCCAACTGCTCGTAGCTTAGGAGAAGATGATTATGTTCCATCCTAAGGGCTTCCTCCTGCGACGACAAGGATCTAGTCTCCGCGGCCACCTCAATGGCATCCACCTGGGATTTCCACACCTTGCGGAGACCTTCTCGATTCTCCATGTCCGCGTTTAACCAAGCTTTAATCCAAAACTTCAACCACCTAAATTTTATGGCCAAGGCAAGATCAGCCGGACCAGCGAAAGAAAAGGACCGACAGCAGCCCTCCACATACGCATGGAAGCCACGAATATCAAACCAAGAATTGAACGTTCCGAACGGAATGTGACCAAAGTCGACCTCCACCGGGGATAAAGAGATGGGACAGTGATCAGAGTAGCTTCTCGGATGCACAACGACAGAGGCATTCGACCAAAGATCAAAAAATCCCCGACACACCAAAAACCTGTCAATTTTGCTATGCTTCCTCCAATTATCAGACATATACGTAAACCTACGACCAACCATATTGTATTCTTCCAAACCCGATTGACTAATAAATTCATTGAAAAACCGGGCATTAGCATCCAAAAAATCAGAATTAAATCTCTCCTCAGGAGACCGAACATCATTAAAATCACCCATAAAAATCCACATTCCGGGCAGAACCGAACGCAGGGACGTCAACTCCCTCCATAACCCCCTCCTAGCCAATGCATCATTAGGAGCGTACACATTCACAATGTTAATCCCATCCCCGGACGAAACAAACTCCCAGGACAAAACCAAGAAAAACCGGTTACGGATCACATTTAGACACTTAAAAACCCCCGGGTTCCACATACACACCAAACGACCAGACCTACCATGGGAGTTTACCGATTCAATGCCGAATTTCGTGTTGCCCCAAAACCGGGAAAAAAGAAAAGAGGCAGAATCACACAACTTTGACTCTTGGATAGAGATAAAGTGAATACCATTACTAGCTTTAAGACCCTTCACCCAGTGGGCTTTCCAAATGTCGCCAACCCCCCTTAAGTTAATACTCATGAAATTCATTGATTTACCATAGGATCACCATCTCTAACAACTAACAGTTCCACCTGTTCCTTAAACGCACCCAAATCAATTCCAATCGCCACACCCACTTTAAGAGTCTTAGAGATCTCCTCCTCCACATCACTTAGATCATTAACCTGACAAGCCACAAGATCAGAATTACTAGGGACAGCAGAACCCCCAATATCCGCCCTATTCGAAGCACCCAACAACGACACAGGGGTGTCAGAAACGCCATCCACTGAATCCTGGACCAGCGAAACCCTAGCCCCAACAGGAGGAGAGGAATTTAAGTCAGGAAAAAACTTCGGCGAAGGAGTAGGCCCAAAAAACCCCAAATTATTAGGCCCAACAGTTGGGCTGGAATCTTGAGGGCTTCTCATCCAACGAGCCTGTTTCCTAAAATGCGAAGATGGGGATGGGTCCACCGGCCGACTCAAAACATCACCGGGAGAAGCCTCATGCGCGATATCATGATTAACAAAAGGGGGACCCTCAACATTAAAATTATTATAAGCCACCCCCATCCCCATGCACCGAATCAACTTCCCCATGCAACCCCGACTCCCCATGACCCAAAACTTTCAACTTCTCAGCCGGCGACGATGTCAGGGCTGTAACCGGAGATGACGACAATCGAATTTCACCTTCTTCCATTTCCTCTTCAACATCAACTGAAGCAGAGGACGATTCCTCCATCACCTTATCAGAACTCTGGAAAATAGGAGCCCACTAGTCCATTTCCTTAGAGATCCAGACAGGATAGGACGATCCGGACCACCGAAGATTCAACTCATCCTCAATTCTTCGACCCAACTTTGTGAGAACATAGCAGCAGCCAGATGAATTATCAGATTCCTCCCATGAAAAGTCCGACGGCCACACGACCCTACCGAAAGATTCACCAATCTGAACATAAACCAAGGCGTCCTCAACATAAACGGAACTCCTTCGACCTTCAAGCAGGCAATACGGTCGAAAGGGATGTCTTGGCCGGTCCATATAAAATCCGAAGCTAATGAATCCTTCCAGACACCCTCCTTAGCCATCATGAATTCATTGGGCAGATGGGGCTCTTTGAATGTAAACAACACTCTCAGACCACCAATATACGAAATAGCTACATCTGAAAAACCACCCTTAGCCAACATTATCCTAGAATTACAGAACGTCGGAATATCAATAGCTTCCCCCACGATAGAGCGATAGAAGCAATGTTGGAGAAACAGAGAGATTTTTTGATCCACCACCACTGACTTACTACCCGTAGAGGATGAGCCAGCATTACGAAGGACTGCATCATTGAAAGAAAAACCGCCCTGCCCAAAAGGCGGCCGAGACCCAACCCCCCGTCGGACACCAGATGGGATGGATGCAGAGTGGTTTCCCCCATTAACCCCCGGGTTAGGGTTGACACGGGAGCCACCCGAGGACCGGGTACTCGACCGAGTTCACCGAGTTTTGCAACACTGGATTAAATCAATCACATAGCTAATTATTGACAGTACACCTATTGAAGTTAAATTCAATTAGCAATTGAACCTAAAGTAAGTGCATTAAACTGTATACCTTGACAATGCCTAGTGTAACAAAGGCCAGGAGCGCTTGAATTTCCTGCAATCAATGAAAATTTATATCAGTTACGAATAAGGTTACGTAAAAAAACACCTTTGACACTCATTTTTAGTCCCCGATACCTCCCATCAAATGGTAGAATTTCCGTAACATAATTGGAGACTAAAAATTAGTCATTGAGCATTTCCTATACCAAAAGGCGTTCGAGACTGAAAATCAGTCCCTAATTCGGTAGGTATTGAAAATACTAAGAAATGATATTCAATCCCTAATACATTCACTCTATATTAGAGGCTGAATATTAGTCTCTTACACATTGCGTCATTATTCATTATATAGGGAATATATTTGGGACTGAAATTCAATAGACAATAAGTTCCATCCAAAAAACTATACAACACAAACATATTTGCGACTGAAATTTTGTCTCAAATAAGGGGCCAAGATATTAGGGACTCATTATTAGTTACTAAAATATGTAGCGTAAAATCAGTGTTAAATACCATCAGCAACTGATAAATCAGTCCCAAATACTGCTTATTTGAGACTGATAAATTTGTCCATGAGACTCTAGTCCCTAATGCTCACTTTTTTTGTAGCGACGCCTATTGATAGGTGTGATAATCCGGACTTTTCAAGTTAACCCCGTTAGCAAAATCCGGTTAAATCCTAACCCAGTTAACTTAATTCAAACCCCAAGGACTATTTCTGCCTTTATTCAAACTTAAATACTTGAAAATAGAGGGATTAAACTTGTAATTAAATCATTTTTTATTTTTGTTGACTTTAGAAGTCAAAATCAAGGGAAATTGAATCATGTTGACTTTTAAAAGTCAAACCCGTTATCATTTGATCCAAATTCGAATACATGATCGATTGTAGGCACGAATTAGTAACTGAAATACACGATTGAGTCATTATCGTTCATTATTGAGTCAATTAACGTCACCATTATGCGCGAATTAATCCCATTATGGATATTCAAAGCCGCAACCGTAAAAAACGTCCCTCACCTCTATCAAAGTCAATCAATTCAATCATTCACTCTACAATTGAACTCCTTCACATCCGGTACGAGTCTTAGAGAACCAGTTGCACATAATAATTCGATCGAAAGCGAAGCCAGAATCACATGAGATCAAACGCTTCGAATCGGGACTCCATTTGCTCGATCATCATCGATTCATGCATCAATTTGGTAATTTCTTACACCCACAGCTTCGTTTTTATCTATAGAGTGAAAGCCCTAACCTTTTAGAGGCTTATACCATCGAATTGAAGATGAACCCAATTCTAGGGTTCATACAAAACCGATTTAATCGATCATTGCCCTAGACTCAGTTTAAATGCAATTAAACCATATCACTAGTTTCGTAATTCCATATTTGATGATAACCCTATGTTAATTTTAACAAAAAACAACGAATAGAACTCAATCCGTAACCTAGGGTTCGTTCATAAATCGATTTGGGGCTTTTGATCTTAACAACTTTCTAAATCAAATTAAACCACAGGGTTCGATTCGCAACCCTCTGTTTATTAAAAGCCATATGAGTCCAACATATTTCATTATAGAATTTGTTCAAATTGAATCTATGTTTTAATCTAGGGTTTTCGGTTCTAGTATCTGCAATTAAACGATATTAAACTTGTTGTTTTTGAAATTAGTTACATCTACATATTTGTATATACTCGATTGTCAAAACCCCTAAACTTATTCTATCAATCGCGATCAAATCGGGGGTTATGGGACTGGGTTTGCTTTCGGTTTGATAAGGGGGGAGAACTCATGAGACCTTAATATTAAACGCATTTGATCCGACTTCTGTTGTGATTTCCCTTGCGGGCTGGAGTGGTTAAGTCAGTGTGCTGTTGTGGGAGAGACTCGGGTTCGAGTCTCTCCACCCTGTTTTATTTTTAAATCATTTTCTAGCATTATTTTTGATATAAACCTGTTCCCATATTATTATATTAATACAATAAAACGTTTTAACCTGAAAAATCACCCGTAGGCTCAGGTTTAGATTTTATAACACTTTTCTAATATTGTTAACACTTTTATAATAATATATTATATTATTATTCAACCTATAACCCCGAATAAAATAATATATTTATATTATTTTCAAACCGTAACTCCAAGTATTAATAATATATTTACATATTATTTTCGACACGTTTACAAACGTAGTATAACGTTTCAAACTCATAAAATACTATATTTATTTATATTATTTCTCATATTATTATAATCCAAATAAAAATAATAGTTTTATTATTTTGTCACAAAATTTAATGAGCGTGTTGTCCTCTAAGTTTAAAAATAATATAATAAATTATATTATTTTCCTAGACCGTTTTTAGTGGTACAAACGCTCGAATATATTTATTATATATTATTATTATCATTCGACGCGAAACGTATTTATCTTAATGATGTGTTGCAAAACACATATGTTTATCCTATTGTAATTGTGCGAAATTGTATAATTTTATACTCGTTTTAGGTCGTTTTTAGTTCATACTGAGTCTGGGTCACGATTGCAGGTTAGAGTGTGTAAAAGAAGCGAAAAATGTAGCTAAATCCTGGAGAAATCAAGCACACGGGAAAAGAGCGGAAAGCAAAAGAGAAAAAATCAATTTTCTATGAAAATTAGTGTCTCGCGATACGCGGGACGATCCAGAAATCCCTTGCAGTACGCGAGGGAATCAAGATGAGCCCCCGACTAAATTGTCCCTCGCGATACGCGAGGGACCTCCCCAAGCCTCTCGCAGTACGCGAGAGGGTCGCAAATCCGGAAAAAACCTAATTTTTAGGTTTTAGCAATTTAAACGATTATGTTCTTGATTATTCGATACACTGCCATCAAGGAAGAGTTTTTGGGCGAATTGGAGCAAAGGAAGAGGCTTTGGATCGAGGAATTGAAGTATTGCATTAAATCGGGTTAGACATTGAATCATTCGGTCACGATTGATTGTAGTATTTGCTTTGAATTAATTCTGGACCTTATGTTTACTTTATTTAACTTTGAATTCTTGGCTAAGACCATAGATCTACCTAGGTTAATGATGATTGTTTGCTAAAGTTTAGATTTTTATCGGTTTATGGTATTCGTTTTGGATTCTATGTTTTAGACTAGATCTGCATTTGATTGTTTAATGAGTATGCATGCTTGATTTTGATCTTTGATTGGTTGAATTGTTCCGTACATGTCTTGGTGAATGTCTTTCATAAATATATGTGTATTAGATTGCCTACTCTGTGTTTGTGATTCGTGTGTGCTAGACGTAGTGACCATAGGATTATCAATCAACAACTTAATAAATCAAGTGTTCTTGTTATCTAAAAACCTGAAAAGTGATAGGTAATCGGTTAGTCCTCGATATTAGGGTTTCTGAGATTGAACAGTCTGCGAGGACGTTTCCTTAGGGTTCTAGTGTCGTTGTTAATTCATGTTAAACAAGTTTAAATCAGATTGCTCCTTGCATCTTTGATGTATTGAGATAGTGAGACTGAGTGGTGAGCTGTCTTTTGAGTTCTTTAGCATAATCAGTGAGACCGAGAGGTAATCCGAGTACTGGTGTTATTAGTATCCCTTGACTTCCTTCTGGTAACATTATGAGATTGATCAGGAATCCATTAGGTGGTTTAAGGGTGTTATATCTTAGGATCCCAGTTCCATTACGTGTTCCATATCCGATAAAAGCCAATTTTAGTAATCAGGATTCGCAGCCTAGTTACTGAATTTCCCTAAAGTCTTTGTCTTGTTGGTTGGTTGTCTTGTTTAGTTGTCTTCTTCATTCAGTTTACTTGAGTTTTAGTAGTTAACCTTAGTTCTTAGAATTACCCCCCCCCCCCCTGCAATCAAATAAACCAGTTAAGTCTTAGTCAGAGTCTCAGTAGTGTTATAGTCAGTGTCTCGTGGGTTCGATATCCGGACTTCCTTTAGCTGTGTTACAATTTAAAGGTACACTTGCCTGTCTTTGTGGTCTAGTTTAGTAGGTTTGTCTAGAGTTTTACTAGAGAGTCTAGGTTAGGTTGTGTTTAATTTAATAGACCATTTGACCGACATAACTTAATAAGCGTATCAAGGAACCCTATCCCCGTGGACACGTTCGTCTACTCTTCGATCTTTAGAGCGTTTTAAGACGTTCAATCTTTCGTATCGTCGTCACAATTCCCATTATATCCCTAACTATTATGTTATAATTCTAGGGCATTTGTAAGCCGTTTCGGGCTAACACTTGAGGTCCAAACCTCATTCTCGTGTGAATCTACCAACGTAACTCAGGTAAGTTTTCACGGCCCCTTTTACTGTTTTAATTTGGGAAAGAAAACATGACACAACTATTTTAGATTTTGTAATTCATATGTTATGAATGTTGATGCTAAGCATAACACACTATCACTGAAAGTCCTCACACACATCGAACCGTTAATATGGATCTTAGCGAGGTAATATTTGGTAGTACTACTCGGTTTGACAAATCCCACCCGCGTTAGTCACGCTTACTCGATTGGAGGTCGAACGGGTGAAATGTTAGCCTACTCACATTTGCTAGAGTTGATAGACCTGGCGGGAGGAAAATAAACACAAACAGTCAACTTCGGTTGTGAGCGCTTTAGTAAGACATGAACATAGGTTAGCTACCTATAGATACACATGTTGAATGTACAATAATCTGGTAAACGCTTTATTACTATATTAAAACATGTGAACTCACTAACCTTGTGTTGACACTTTTCTTACATGTTTTCTCAGGACGCTAAGCTAAGTCACAGGTGCACGATTAGGACATGCATGGAGTCCTAATATTAATTTCTTATTTATCAAGACGTTTAAACTATTTCTTTTTATGTTATTTTGGACTAGACTTTGGGCGTGTTTGTTTTGCGTATTTACTTTTTATTTATCGCTTCTGCATTTACTCTGAACTTTTATAATATTTCCATTTGAGTCCCATATAGTGTCTTTTGATGTAACTAATGACTGAGATCCTGGTTTGTCACGCACCAAACGGTAAAACTCCGTTAGTGGAATTTGGGGTGTGACAGATTGGTTATAGAGAACTAGGACTGCATACTAGATGATAACCTCACACATTATTTACATGGCATAGACATTTAAGTTTGGAACTTATATCTTACATTACAGGCTATGTCTTCACCACCTTCATCGCCCGTTGCACCGGAGCACGATGCTCCTACCTTGTCTTCACCGGAGCCCAAGAGGCGTCGGCTCAACCCCGATGATGACTCCACTGAGTATGGTGAGCCCAGTCATGTGCGGTCAAGAGATAACCCTCGCGGATGGGATTGGTACCCTGAGATGATCCGGAGTTGGATCAAGATGGAAAGGGTCCCATCTCCATATTTTGGGGCTACATCTTCCTCACCGACCCTACTCGGCCTGCCATGCACCATGGAGCAGGCTTTTGCAGCTTTCGTGACTATCATGACTCAGGAAATAGGTCACATGAGGGATGTTGCTGGAGAAATAAACGACATCTTGCAGCGCGAAACACAAGTAGTTGAGACAAAGGAAGAGGTGTACTTCTGACTGTAGAGCTGGAAGTAACAGATTTGCTCCACAACACGCTAGTGGACAGAGTCCAACACATGGAAGCAAGAATGGACTCATCAGAGGATGCCGCTGAAAGAATCTTGACCAGGGTTGCACACTTAGAGGCATAAGTTGAGGCTGCCCTTTGGCAAGGAGATGCACCGGCTTCTGATTCCGAGGTGGAGATACCATCTGATGATGAGGAGCCAGTTGAGGAGGAGGAGGATGCTCAGTCGTGTATTTCCTCAGAGGACAGTGACGTCTGATGTCTTATCTCATCATATATTTTCTTGTCTTATCTTATGTTTTGTTTATTTCCTTTATGTTTCAAAAACCTAGATGATTCAATAAAGATCTTAAGTAATTTAATGTTTTGAATTATTTATTTTGAAGCCATTACAATTTACTTAATCACGAAATATTGGATGTTGTGTTTTAGTTATCCTTATTTTACTTGTACATATATGATGTTGAAATGTGATATATTTCTCATTATTTGTATTTGTGAATGTGAAGAATCAAGTCTGGACGTGGATACGGAGGTTGTAATAGTGGTCGAGGTACCATCAATATGACAGCAGCAGAGCTAGCAGCACTCATCAATGATAGTGTGGCTGAAGCTTTAGCAGCACAGAATGCTGCAGGTAAATACAATACCCATTGACTCGTAAAGTCAATTCATCCTTCAAAACGTCTTTCCCAAACCTTATAACCTCATTTATGTATTGTATTTCTCATCTAGGTCAGCAAAAATAATCACCCGACATGCACTTTTAAGACCTTCATGGATTGTAAGCCCCACGCTTTTAGTGGAGATGAAGGACACGTCGGTCTGCTCCGATGGTTCGAGAAGGTTGAATCTGTGTTTGCTATGAGTAACTGTCGTTAGGCAAACCAATTCAAGTTTGCATCAGGTACTTTGGAGGGCCCTGCTCTCACCTGGTGGAATGCCCAAGTCCATATGCTAGGTCAGGTTATGGTAACGCACTGCCATGGGAGGAATTCAAGACCATGATGAAGGAGGAGTACTGTCCGATGGTTCCAAGATTAAACTTTACACTACCCACTCCCATGAGCTTGCTGTTATGTGTCCCCACATGGTGAGCCCCGATTACAAAAGGATTGAACTGTACATTAGCTGTCTAGTGCCTCAGATCCAAAGCATGGTCACCTCATCAAACCCTACCACCATACAACAGGCAATCAGACTTTCCCACAAACTGACCGATCAGGCGTTGACTCAGTGAACTCTACCTCCGCGAGGTTCAACTTCCAAAGCCACTGACGGCAATAAGCGCAAGTTTGACAACAACTCCCACACTAAGGGATCCCAGTCTAACCAACCCCATCAGCAACAGCGTAGGTTTGAGCCTACCAAGATTTCAACTAGACGACCTCTTCGGGTCAAAACCAGAGTGGTTATGCGGAGAAATCCCCTAAGTTCAACAAGTGTAATTTTCACCATTTTGGGGTTTGTAATCATTGTCAGCGGTGTGGCAAGATAGGCAATGTCGCCAAGGACTAGAGAGGTGAACTGCAAGCCAAACAGCCTTTTCAGCAGCCAGAATCTACAAAGGGTTGTTTTGAGTGTGGAAAGGAAGGACGCTATCGAAAGAATTGTCCTCAACTGAAGAAAAGGGGTAATGGCAACAATAACCATAACCAAGATAACAACAACAATGGTAACAATAATGGCAACAATGGAGGAAACGGTGCGAAGGTACGAGCCTTCGTGCTTGCATCCGAAGAAGCCAGATATGATCACAATGTGGTTACCGATAAGTTCCTCTTAAACAATTACTTTGCTTCTGTCCTTTTTGACACTAGTGCTGATAGGAGTTTTATATCTAAGAAGCTTAGTGACCTGATAAAAGAAACTCCAATCATATTAAAAGCTAAGTACATCATAGAAATAGCTGATGGACAGATAATTGAAGCAACCCACATTCTTAAGGGTTGTAAGCTTGAATTAGCTGGTCATAAACTTGATATTAACCTTACGTCGGTCACACTTCGTAGTTTCGATGTAATTGTCGGTATGGATTGGTTATCTAAGAACCAAGCCGAGATTATTTGTCATGAGAAAATCGTTAGCGTTCCTCTCCGGAGTGGGGAAAATCTTTTTGTCTAGGGCGAAAGGAATGGTGCAGTCGTTGGCATCATATCCTTCATGAAAGCACCGAAGTGTCTTTGAAAAGGTCATACTGCTATTTTGGCTCTCGTCGCCTAGCCGCCATCAGGGGAGAAGAAGATTGATGACATCCTAATCGTATGTGCCTATCTGGAAGTATTTCCCGAGGACTTGCCTGGTCTGCCACCACATCGTCACTTAGAATTTCAAATCGAACTGCACCGAGTGCTCGGGCACCTTACAGACTTGTACCCAGTGAATTACAAGAGCTATCCACTCAACTACAAGAGTTGTTGGATAAAGGTTTCATCCAACCTAGCTCATCGCCATGGGAAGCTCCAGTCCTATTTTTCAACAAGAAGGACGGGACTTTCCGCATGTGCATCGACTATCGTGAGCTGAACAAAGTGACGATCACGAATCGTTATCCTCTAACCTGCATAGATGATCTGTTTGATCAACTCCAATGATCAAGCTTCTATTCCAAGATAGATCTCAGATCCAGTTACCATCAATTGAGAGTCCGAGATGAGGATATCTCTAAGACTTCCTTCAGAAGTAGGTACAGCCACTATGAATTCACGGTCACGCCTTTCGGATCAACTAATGCACCCGCGTTGTTCATGGACCTCATGAACCGCGTGTGTAAACCCTAACTTGATCAGTTCGTCATCGTTTTCATTGATGACATCCTAATCTATTCTAAGAACAAGGAAGAACATGAGGAGCATCTATGTTTGATTCTGGAATTGCTAAAGCAAGAGCAGTAGTATGCTAAGCTTTCCAAGTACGAATTCTGGATACGTGAAGTTCAATTTTTAGGACATGTGGTTAACGAGAACGGAATACATGTCGATCCATCTAAAGTAGAAGCGATCAAGAATTGGACAGCACCGACGACTACGACAGAGGTGCGGCAATTTCTGGGACTGGCTGGCTATTATCGTCGATTCATCGAGGGATTTTCCAAGATGGCCCACCTCTCACTACTTTAACCCAAAAGGGTAAAATTTATAACTAGGGCGACACTCAGGGGTCAGCATTCCAACTCTTTAAGCAGAAACTCTAAAGTGCACCCATCCTAGCTCTTCCGGAAGGAACTGATGATTTCATGGTGTATTGCGATGCATCCATTCAGGGTATTGGTTGTGTATTATTGCCACGTGAAAAAGTGATCGCATACGCTTCTCTTCAACTGAAAATCCAAGAGAAAAACTACACAACTCATGATCTAGAGTTGGGAGCCATAGTTTTTGCATTAAAGATATGGAGACATTACTTGTACGGTACCAAGTGCACTATCTACACTGATCACAAGAGTCTTCGGCATATCTTTGAGCAGAAAAAGTTGAACATGCGACAACGTCGTTGGGTCAAACTCTTGAACGATTATGACTGTGCGATCAAATATCATCCGGGTAAGGCTAATATGGTAGCTGATGCCCTAAGTTGAAAGGAAACCAAGACCAAACGAGTTCGAGCATTACAACTTACTATTCACACCGGATTACTTGATAAAATCCGGAGTGCTTAACTCGAAACCCTTAAAGAGGAAAACTGTAAGGCCCCAAACCCGGGAGGCCTCACTTATTGGATTTACTCATTCACAAACAGTCTTAAACTTGAATATCAAATAACGCATCAGAAAGTACTTCATTAAAACATAACCATTACGTTGTTCAACATACAAAAGCGTAAACATTGTCTAAACATAACATAACGAAATCCAAAACGTAACATGATGCCAGTCTTCATAAGCAGCCGGGTAACTCTTCATCGCTAGCCAAGCATCACCGCCCCATCTCATAACCTGCCTTAACCTGAATGTGCATACTAAAAAGTCAGCTACGCTGGTGAGTTCTAGCTTTACATAAAACTTTCACAAAACCATTTTCCAAAAACATTACATTCATTTATTTAATAAAAGCGTACATAAAGCATGCAATAACATAACATTAACCATAAGTCAACAATAAACCGAATCTGCGCCTTTTCGTAACCGTCAATTCCTCATTACACCACGGTACCTCATAGGGTACACGCACCGGCCTTGAGTAAGGTGCTCGATAGAGCACACGCACCCACATTAACCATTTCAAGTACGGCATCCCAAAGGATAGCTCGTATCACCTTAAATACTATTCCTTCACGGAGAATTGTATCTCATTAGGGATCCCGGTAATCCCCCATTGGTGACCGTCGTCACCCCTTTTCACCCAGTTGTACAACCGTTGGCCAGCCACAAAGGCCCCTATAAATGTAAGGCCCATTCATGCATACATTCCTTACCCCTGAAGGAACTCATGGCAGATTCATTTACTTCGTGGCTTCCATAAAACCTTTACTTCTTTTCAGTTAAAGCATTCGCACATTTTATTAAATAGCATTTCATTTGTAAACATTTCGTAAACCACATTTGGCAACATGTTTCATAAATACATTTCAACTTTCCTTTCATAAACATCATTTCATAAAACATTATTGTGTAAGTATGCACACCAGCCCAAAACATAGTTCAAAATATATAAAAGTACGGCTCTAGAACTCACCTGATAAGCTAGTCTCGGTTCTGTCCTAACCACGGTCCAACGAGCGCCACACATGATCTGAATTGGTTAATTACACATACATCAGACCTAATCTAACTTACACACTTTTACGCAGTCTGATCTAGACGAACTTAAGGCTAAGTTCGCTGCCCATAGTCTAGGCGAAAGTATAGGCGAACTTGTCCTAATATTGCTTATCTTGTCTAGGAGAACATAAACAAGTTCGCCCTCCCCCCCATGACTTAAGCGAACTTGTCAAGCGAACTTGATAAGTTCGCCTCCTTGATGACTTAAGCGAACTTGTCAAGTGAACTTGATAAGTTCGCCTCCTTGATGACTTAAGCGAACTTGTCAAGCAAACTTGATAAGTTCGCCTCCTTGATGACTTAAGCGAACTTGTCAAGCAAACTTGATAAGTTCGCCCCAACCTTGCCAAGCGAACTTGATAAGTTTGCCTGTCGGGCAGTTATCTTCCCCAAAACAACCCGAAGTTCTTGCATGCGAATCTGATCATGCCAATATCCCAACTTTCTTTGCTCAAAACGTTCGGTTTCCCTTCTAGATGCTAGACCTAAGCTTATTTTCAAGTTTCATCTGTAAAAACGTTACCTTTAACCCAAAACCCGAAAAACCCAACATAACCAAAAATCTCAAATCTAGCTCGAGCTGTTACCTGAATCGAGATTCTGATTTGGAGGTCCTGCTCACGAGTTCAGTAGTAACGTTTTCCTTCAATCTCGGGTCGATCCGTCAAATTTCTCTCTCTATGGTTTCTCTCTCTAAAGATGCAAAATGAAAGAAGTGTGTGCAAGTGTGGGGAATTTATGGGAGGGACCTACCCTTCTCGAGCCCACCTCGTGATCAACTCGGCCCAACCCTGGCCCGCGCACCTTTGTCCGCTCGTACCGTTCGTCCCGATTGCACCCGTTATTTTTATTTCTCATTTTTATTTTTGGGATGTTACAAAAACCTACCGTTGGAAGCCACACGCTGTATGGAAGAACAACTTGAGGTTAAATCAGACGGCATTCACTACTTCGCATTCAAATGTACGGGAATTTATGGGAACTAGTTATGGATGAAGCTCATAAATCTCGATACTCTGTTCATCCAGGTTCCGACAAGATGTATCATGACCTAAAGGTGCTATATTGGTGGCTGAAGATGAAGGCAAATATAGCCACCTATGTGAGCAAATGTCTGACTTGCGCAAAGGTCAAAGTGGAATACCAAAAGCCTTCTGGTCTACTTCAGCAACCAGGGATTCCTATGTGAAAATGGTAGCTAATATCTATGGACTTTATCACCAAATTGCCCCGAATTCCTAGCAGATGTGACACCATCTTGGTAATCGTCGATCGTTTAACAAAATCCGCTCACTTTTTGGCAATCAAAGAAACTGACAAAATGGAGAAGCTTACTCGTATTTATTTGAAAGAAGTAGTCTCTCGGCACGGGGTGTCTCTATCATTTCGGATCATGACGCACGATTCACCTCACTTTTCTAGCAATCTTTACATAAAGCTTTAGGTACGCGTCTAGATATGAGCTCGGCATACCATCCTCAAACATATGGCCACACTTAACGCACTCTTCAAACTCTGTAGGATATGCTACGAGCTTGTGTGATTGATTTCGGAAACACTTGGGAGTCATACCTACCTCTGGTGGAGTTCTCCTACAATAACAGTTATCACACTAGCATCAAATCAGTTCCATTCGAGGCATTATACGGACGGAAATTCCGCTCTCCTATTTTTTGGGCCGAAGTTGGGGATAGCCAACTTACGGGTCCTGAACTCGTACTCGAAACCTCTGAAAAGATAGTTCTAATTAGAAACCATATGGCGGCAACTAGTGATCGTCAAAAGAGCTATGCCGATAAGCGTTGTAAAACGTTAGAGTTTCAAGTAGGATACAAGGACTTGCTAAAGGTCGCACCTTGGAAAGGTGTAATTCGTTTTGGGAAACGAGGCAAGCTAAATCCTCGTTATGTTGGACCGTTCAAGATAGTGAAGAGAATTGGCCCAGTAGCGTATTAACTGGACCTACCGGAAGGACTTAGTGGTGTACACAACGTCTTTCATGTCTCGAACTTGAAGAAATGTCTAGCAGACGAGTCACTCGCAGTTCCTCTTGAGGAACTACACATCGATGAACAATTGAGTTTCACTGAAGAACTAGTAGAAATCATGGATAGGGAAGTCAAAACGCTCAAACGTAGTAAAATCCCTATTGTAAGAATTCGTTGGAACTTGAAACACGGACCGGAATTCAGGTGGGAGCGTGAGGATCAGAATATGCGCAAGTACCCTCATCTATTCATGCACTCTACGTCAAATACTTAAGGTACTATTCTAATTTTCGGAACGAAAATTCTTATGTAATGCAATTAATTGTGTTATATTACATTAAAAAACCCATTTTTACGTTTTTATGTAATGCAATTAATTGTGTCATATTACATTAAAAAACCCGTTTTTGTGTAATTCAGTTATTTGTGTCATATTACATATGAATTTGAATTCACATGTAAATAAATTATCTTGCGTGATATTACTTACCGGTCGACGTTTTTACGTTTTTAAAGAGGTTTGGTTTTGACGCCTGTTGATAGGTGTGATAATCCAGACTTTTCAAGTTAACCCCGTTAGCAAAATCCGGTTAAATCCTAACCCAGTTAACTTAATTCAAATCCCAGGGACTATTTCAGCCTTTATTCAAACTTAAATACTTGAAAATAGAGGGATTACACTTGTAATTATGTCATTTTTTATTTCTGTTGACTTTAGAAGTCAAAATCAAGGGAAATTGAATCATGTTGACTTTTAAAAGTCAAACCCATGATCATTTGAACCAAATTCGAATCCATGATCGATTATAGGCACAAATTAGTAACAGAAATACACGATTAAGTCATTATCGTTCATTATTGAGTCAATTAACGTCACCATTATGCGCGAATTAATCCCATTATGGGTATTCAGAGCTGTAACCGTAAAAAATGTCCCTCGCCTCTATCAAAGTCGATCAATTCGATAATTCACTCTACAATTGAACTCCTGCACATCCGGTACGAGTCTTAGAGAACCAGTTGCACACAAAAATTTGATCGAAGGTGAAGCCAGAATCACAGGAGATCAAACGCGTCGAACCGGGACTCCATTTGCTCGATCATCATCAATTCCTGCATCAATTCGGTAATTGCTTACACCCACAGCTTCGTTTTTTATCTATAGAATGAAATCCCTAACCTTTTAGAGGCTTATAACATCGAATTGAAGATGAACCCAATTTTAGGGTTCATACCAAACCGATTTAATCGATCATTGCCCTAGACTCTGTTTAAATGGAATTAAATCATGTCACTAGTTTCGTAATTCCATATTTGATGATAACCGTATGTTAATTTTAACAAATAACAACGAATAGAACTCAATCCGTAACCTAGGGTTCGTTCATAAATCGATTTGTGGCTTTTGATCTTACCAACTTTCTAAATCAAATTAAACCACAGGGTTCGATTCGCAACCCTCTGTTTATTGAAATCCCTATGAGTCCAACATATTTCATTATAGAATTTGTACAAATTGAATCTATGTTTTAATCTAGGGTTTTAAGTTCTAGTATCTGCAATTAAACGATATTAAACTTGTTGTTTTTCAAATTAATTACATCTACAGATTCGTATATACTCGATTATCAAAACCCCTAAACTTATTTTATCAATCGCGATCAAATCGGGGGGTTATGGGATTGGGTTTGCTTTCTGTTTGATAAGGGGGGAGAACTCAGGAGACCTAAATATTAAAACGCATTTGTTCCGACTTCTGTTGTGATTTTCCTAGCGGGTTGGAGTTGTTAGGTCAGTGTGCTGTTGTGGGAGAGACATGGGTTCAAGTCTCTCCACCCTGTTTTATTTTTAAATCATTTTCTAGCATTATTTTTGATATAAAACCTATTCACATATTATTATATTAATACATTAAAACGTTTTAACCCGAAAAATCACCCGTAGGCTCGGGTTTAGATTTTATAACACTTTTCTAATATTGTTAACACTTTTATAATAATATATTATATTATTATTCAACTTATAACCCCGAAAAAATAATATATTTATATTATTTTCAAACCGTAAGTCCAAGTATTAATAATATATTTACATATTATTTTCGACACGTTTACAAACATAGTATAACGTTTCAAACTAATAAAATAATATATTTATTTATATTATTTCTCACATTATTATAATCCGAATAAAAATTATAGTTTTTTTTATTTTGCACAAAATTTAATGATCGTGTTGTCCTCTAAGTTTAAAAATAATATAATAAATTATATTATTTTTCTAGACCGTTATTAATGGTACAAACGCTCGAATATATTTATTATATATTATTATTATCATTCGACGTTAAACGTATTTATCTTAATAAGCGTATTAAGGAACCCTATCCCCGTGGACACGTTCGTCTACTCTTTGATCTTTAGAGCGTTTTAATACGTTCAATCTTCTGTGTCGTCGTCACAATTCCCATTATATCCCTAATTATTATGTTATAATTCTAGGGCACTTGTAAGTCGTTTCGTGCTAACACTTGAGGTCCAAACCTCATTCTCATGTGAATCTACCTACGCAACTCAGGTGAGTTTTCACTGCCCCTTTTACTGTTTTAATTTGGGGGAGAAAACATGTCACAACTATTTTAGATTTTCTAATTCATATGTTATCACTGTTGATGCTAAGCGTAACACACTATCACTGAAAGTCCTCACACACATCAAACCGTTAATATGGATCTTAGGGAGGTAATATTTAGTAGTACTACTGGGTTTGACAAATCCCACCCGCGTTAGTCGCACTAACTTGATTGGAGGTCGAACGGGTGAAATGTTAGCCTACTCACATTTACCAGAGTTGATAGATCTGGCGGGAGGCAAATAAACACAAACAGTCAACTTCGGTTGCGAGCGCTTTAGTAAGACATGAACATAGGTTAGCTACTTATAGATACACATATTGAATGTACAATAATCTGGTAAACGCTTTATTACTATATTGAAACCTGTGAACTCACCAACCTTGTGTTAACACTTTTCTTACATGTTTTCTTAGGACGCTAAGCTAAGGCACAGGTGTATGATTAGGACATGCATGGAGTCCTAATATTAATTTCTTATTTATCAAGAAGTTTAAACTATTTTTATTTATGTTATTTTGGACTAGACTTTGAGCGCGTTTGTTTTGCGCATTTACTTTTTATTTATCGCTTCCGCATTTACTCTGAACTTTTATATTTCCATTTAAGTCCCATGTAGTGTCGCTTGATGTAACTAATGACTGAGATCTTGGTTTGTCACGCACCAAACAGTAAAACTCTGTTAGTGGAATTTGGGGGTGTGACAATAGGAATTCACATTAATACCATTTTTTATCTCGACACTTCTTTATTTTTTACAAGATATTCACGTTTATGTCACCACGTGATTTTAAACCCTAGATCATATCAAATCCACATTTGTATATATATATATATACATATGGTTGAGTTCATGAGAAAACTCCTCTTCGTGAGAAAACTCACGAAAACCGACCCAAACGAACTCTGATTGAACTCATTCCTACGGCGTTAGACTCGGCTCGTAAAACACGATCTAAAGCCAAAAGCTAAACTCTAAAGCTAAACCCGAAAATCAAAACCCTAAAAGCTAAATCTGTAACATCCCGGTTTTTCGTTTAGAAAATGGATTTGTAAATATGGTAAATACCAGTTCACAAGGTTATGAGACTTGACGGGGTTAGTGCGATTATCGTTTTGTAAATAATTAGGTGGGGGTTATTTATAATTATTAGGACTTGAATGGGGCATTTTGTAACAAGTTGCGAGACGGGCCAAGCCCAGAGGCTAGCCGGTCGCACGCAAGGCCGAAGCCCGGTCCGTCAAACACCCCTATAGGGTTTACGGCAATGGGGGGTTCCCCACTGTTGCAAGCGGCTGCCGAGAGAGGAAGGAAGAAGGGGAGAGGCTATTCATCGCGTTCTTGACGAGATCAAGGTATAATCGCAAGCCTCTAATCATCGTGTATGTGTTTCAAGTTTTGGTTAATCGTAATAATCATTTTATGGTTCTAGGGTTTTGTAGGCGACGAGTAGCGAAAGAGGAGACGAGTTCTTGGTGATTCGACTTGCACGATTCACTCGGATCAAAGGTATAACGTCTATATTTGTCCTCGTTTAATCATTCGATCGTTTAAAACTTGTGAGTGTTGAGTGGATGTTAGCCGAAAACCCTAAGGTTGCGAGAGGAGGGTTGCGAGCATTCGGAGAGGGATAAGGCAGCCGGGGTTCGCGCATAGGTGGCCGACGGTGCTGCTGGGCGGACACGACAGTTCCCCGAAGGGCTGCTCACGGTTGTTCGGACAGCGAAAGGGGCGGGAGGCGACCGCCGCGGTTTCGGGTGGTCGCGGAGCAACGCATGGACGCCGGAAATGGTGCTGGCCGGTTGCGACAGCAGCGAATGGAGGCTCTCAGGCCGTTCGCGGGACGATGGTTGCTCGGCGACGTGACGGTGACGACGGAGGTGGTTTCGGACGATGTCTTGGCAAGGAAGACCAAAGACGGGTGACGCGCAAGGATGAATTATGGCACGGTAACGAGGCGAGTTCGAGGACCCGGTGTTGAACCGAATGCGAACTTAGATGTCGGGAGCGTGGACATGGGGTGCCCGAAGCGTATGTGCACCATGCATGGCGCCATGCACGTAGACGTGGCCTTGCGCGACATAGAGTTAAAATGCGTAGGTGAAAGTTTAATGTTGGGGCACGTATTGACTCATAAATTTGTGTGTAGTATAGGTGCGAAGTAGAAGAGCGAGTACGAGGTGTTTGCGGGTTCTAGTGATCGAGTTGCGTCTAGCAAAGGTGTGACACCAGACATTTCAGGTCAATATCCGTACATGTTATAAACAAGTTTAAATTATAATTGTTTTGTGATTTACTTAATTTCACAAACAAGGACATTAAGGTCTAACAAAAATCGTACAGGGTCTCATTTCACATTCTGGTAATTCTAGGAGTTACCGGTTCACGTACCAGGATAACCCGTCTAAATACGAACACTAGTGGTTAAATTTACACTTAAATCAAATGGTTTGATTTATTTAACCCCACCCACTCCCATTGACCAGAAATCTCGGCCTCATGGCCATGTGGGTCCATCCCACACCCTAAATTTCAACATCTTCTACTTTCTTAAGCAATCTCCCATACCACCTCATTTTCTATCAATTCATCAAGAGCAAAAACCCTCAACCCCTGTCATCTCTCTCTTCTTCTACGACAACAACAAGAATACCTATCTCCACTTTCTTTTGGGGTTCTTCCATAATCGAAGACTCGAATCCTTTATTTCGGTGCTATAAGGAGAGTTCCAAGTGTTTTCTCAAAGGGTTTTAGCAGGAGAAGTCAAGATCATTCTCTTTTTCTCTCAAAAATCGTCATCTCTGTCCAGAGGTAAAAACTCGATATTATCCACTTTATTTTCTTTAAAACCGTATCTAAGCATACAAAAGGTTCAATCGCAAGTAAGATAACAAGAAAAGTGTGTCAAATTCAAGATTTGAACATAAAAATATACAGGACGAATTCTGTCAATCAAAGTGCAGTAATCGAAACTAGGAGTTTCGATACCTGTTCAATCGAAACTAGGAGTTTCGATACCTGTTATTCAATCGAAACTAGGAGTTTCGATACCTATTCAATCGAAACTAGGAGTTTCGATACCAGTTTACTCAATCGAAACTGGGAGTTTCGATACTAGTTGTTCAATCGAAACTAGGTAGTTTCGATACATATTGCTCAATCGAAACTAGATAGTTTCGATACCCTTCTTGCCAATCGAAACTAGATAGTTTCGATACCTAACTACTCAATCGAAACTATGAAGTTTCGATACTCAATTGCCCAATCGAAACTAGGAAGTTTCGACATCTGTTCATCAGTCACATTGGGCAGTAACTTAGAACTGTTTTTATAGCAAAACAAGTGTTGAAAATCTAAGAAGATATTTAAACAAAAGCAACTAGATTTACTAGGTCGATGAACAATTTGCAATATGAGACGTTCGGTCTTAACACAATTTACCCTTTGGTATCTAGGGTACGAATAGTCAAGTTCGGCTAGAACAATTATCATTGCAAGCATACACAAACTCAAGGTGAGTTCACGGCCCCCTTTTAACTCTTTACTGTTTTGTAAACATCGGGGGAGAAACATACTTACTTGTTATGTTTTGAAAATATGAATTACATTGTTTATACGTTTGACAATATGAACATTTTGGTTTAACTTCTTGTGAGTCTCCCAACCCCACTTTTACTACTGGTTTTTAAATTGTTTTTAAACAAACGGGGAGAAAACTTGCTCAACTAAACAGCTGGACACAAGAACACACAACGATTGTTCGGATGAACAACACACAACGATTGTTCGGATGAACAACACACAACGATTATTCGGATGAACAACACACAACGATTGTTCGGATGAACAACACACAACGATTGGGGGAAACACATACTACAATTATTTTATGGGATAACAAGAGAATAAGGCACGACTTTTATGTTTACATGAGATGAGAACAACGAGTTGAGCTAAAGTCCCCTGGAACAATGTAGTAACCATTAACTGTAGCCTAGGGTCCTATGAATAGTACTATGGAGAGTGACGTCTCCCGGTCATGGTTAGTCGCGCTAACCACAATCTGGAGGATTTATGGCCGCATAGAACCGGATAACGAAATTAGGGGCGTGTACAAATTGTCATGGTTTGGTTACGCCTCATGTATGAACATATTATTTGTATTCCTAGCTAGTTTACAAATGGGTCAACAATTCTTATTCTGTTTATCACATACACCTGAAACTATTTACGAACAATTGAATTTAAACAAAGGGTTCTGATCAGGTTAAAGTGATCAGGTATAAACAAAGGGTTCTGATCAGGTTAAAGTGATCAGGTTTAAACATATTTTATGACGGTTAAGTCATGATAATGTTTTCAAATGAAAACTACTTAGTTTTATGACGGTAAAGTCATGAACAGGTTTTCGGGGAAAAACTATAAGCACTAATATAACTAACTCTGTGAACTCACCAACCTTTGTGTTGACACTTTCAAGTATGTTTCTCAGGTGACCTCTAGCCATGACGCGGTTGGAATAGGCTAGCTATGTTGGATCAATTCCTAGTAGCTGGAAGGACGTAGAATATCAAGTCTCAAGTCTGTCGTTGATCTAGAAGAACTTAGATCATAGTATTTCTTAGTTTTAGTAATTGTATATGTAATCAAGTCTTAGAAATCATTATTACGGCTTCCGCTATCGTGTAATGAACCAATCGTTACAACCTGTATTTATTTAATAAGTAAATAAAATATGGGGGTGTGACAGATTGGTATCAGAGCAATGGTTTTAGCGAATTAGGTGTCGTTAGTGATACCTAGGCTCTAACCGGACTCATCTAGGGACCAAGATTTCTAAGACTTGCATCACACTAAAAACACCCAAGACTTGAGCATAGGAATTCCAACCGTTGCCGAACAATTTGTGTAGACTATAAGTGTATGGAGTTACACTAGGGTACCATTAGCTACACTAATACAATTACATAGCACATGTAATGAACACTTAAACACATACAACAATGTGAAAACAATAAACACTTACAACATGTTACTGTTCGGATTACGAGTCAAGAATAACGGGTACTCAACATACTGCAACCTTAGAAGATCGAGTTACGAGCTGAGCTTGGACTTCGACGACAACGATCGTCAGTTACCGATCTTGGTATCACAACAGGCTGAACTCGTACCAGAATTTGTACCTATACCTGCACCACAACTACTCCAGCCTTGGAGGCAATTATCTTCCTAACGTAAGTACGGTATAAATAATCTCCTTCATAAGTTGTCGGATCGGATGCCTAGACTCTCGCCATGATGTATGGCAGGCATGATTGCCCAGACAGAAGGGAATTCAAGGTGAATAAGCAGGACTAAATGGGAGAGAACTCCAAGGGTCAGGAGACCCAGACATACATCAGGATCATGTGGATCCATGCATATATACAGACTTGGAGCATGAGTTGCTCGACACTCGTTTGAGGATCTCTGCCCAACACATAGTGCCTGAACTTCACCATGCACATTTTTTTTAAGAGACACTGGTGGTGCCTCTCTACCATTAGCCTCATTTGACAACTGCCATATTCGGCAGATTCATGAGTATTGGTACACATAATTAAGAGTAATTCGATAAAACAATACACACTCCTGTACAAATGTGCACACGTAATCTAATGATTATTTCAAGTCCCTTTTGATTAAAAGCTAGGGATAGAAGAAACACTATAGGGATCAGGCAAGGCAAATTATCATTACGGGTGCACACGTAATCATAATTTGCAGTGCATGGGAACTTTAGTGAGTCTTACTGTCTAAGCTGATGATCAACCCATGTTCTCAATCACTTGATTAAGGATTGAATCCTATCAAATCAGACTTCTCAATTAGGTGCTCACAAAGCATTCTCATAGTTTTGGAGAAACGAGAGAAATTCAAATTGAATTCAACCAATCCTTAGTAAATCCTGAACGACGAAGGAATTCGCACATTCATTCTTTGAGATTCTACTTGTCAGGAATGCTTCAAATTGAGCGTTACCACAACTAACACTTACAGTAATTGCACAACTATTGTGGGAGATTATAGCGTAATCTCAGGATCCATCATACAGTTCAATCTCACAATTGCTTGAAAGTTACGCCAAGTGTGTTATGCACTAACTTCAGTAATAGGGCAGGATATTATTCTGACCCGCATACACATGGCACCTATGGATATTGTGGAAGCTCGACATGAGACAAGTAGGAAATCAGACATTTCAGAATGTCGGTCAAACAGGATTGCTCTCGCAGCCATTGACATTCAATATACCTTTAAGTCTGACTATTCTCTCTGCAATGGATAAGCCGGGGTTGATGCTCAAGCGAATGCCAAAGAAACCTAAGTGTGGACTAACGACTGTTGTCGCACTAACCGGAAAACGACATGCAAAACTCTTAAAGGAGTCCCAAAATGCGGAATTTCATGCTAATCTCATTAGCTCATGATATGCATAAGGGGCGTAAGCTCGAGCTATTCACAACAGGCCACTGTTCACAAGGAGCTGAGAAGAATAATTCATTACTCTTTTGTACTTGCACTTCCCAAAGGTTCATCTTGATGGATGGATCCCAGATGTAGCCTAGAAGAGAGGTGTGATTGCATCTTTCACTCCTAGTTTTCTATAATTGGGAAGCTCTAGAGCATCTATTGTTAAGAAATGATCTCTTGGAGTAGACTCAGTTAGAATTTAAAAGTCTCGACGTTCAACACTCACTACCTCCAGTTTATCCGTGTGCTAAGGATTTTGAGGCTATAACCTGAATGAGTGGAATACGTAATGGTATGTCACCAAAGTACCATTCAAACTCTAAGGAAGTGCAGATACACTAAATGACTACAAAATGGAAATTGTGAAACTCCTAAAACATCTCAGCCAACTTAATGGGTGGACAAGCCCAAAGCCCATTTTGGGGAAAGCACTAATTCGATGAGACCATTCTCACAGTATTACCATTCATTCCCTCAGCTAGACGGAATGTGAATATTCCAAACAAACATCGAACTTCGTATGGCTTACATTCTTCGAAGGTATGGTAGTCGAGACATGAGTTTACATATCAAGACGCTACAACCCAAAGGCTAGTATGCCTTGAAAAGTAGTGCAAACAAAGGGGTAAAGTAGTGATTAGACTCGAAGTTTGCAAATAAGAGCTCCCGAGGAACATCAATTCCTAGCTCCATGAAGGCACATGGAGAGGAAAATCCTAGAAAACATGAAACCTGAAATAAGAGAAAAGTCTTAGTCCGGGAAAATGCTTTTGGAAAGCATAAGAGGGACAAACATAAAGTTTCATTTTCATACTTTTTCATTTCTACCCAATATACAACAAAAACTTGGACACCTCGTCGAGTAATTTTTTTTCATAAGACCGAGTTTCTCACCATGGGGAGTTCCGGTCCTGTTTGTAAAGAAAAAGGATGGAACCTTTAGAAGGTGCATCAATTATCGGGAGTTGAACAAGCTGACAATCAAAAACCGGTATCCTCTTCTTCGAGTAGACGATTTGTTTGATCAACTTCAAGGGTCCAGTTTCTATTCTAAAATTGATCTACAATCAGGATATCCTCAACTGAAAATTCAGGAAGAAGATATACCAAAAACGACTTTTAGGACTCGTTACGGTCACTACGAGTTCCTAGTTATGCCATTTGGCTTGACTAATGCACCGGCCGTTTTCATGGACCTAATGAACCGTGTGTGCAAGCCATACTTGAATAAATTCGTGATTGTATTTATCGATGACATATCAATATATTCACAAACCAATGAGGAACATGAACATCATTTGAAATCAATCTTGGAACTACTCCGGAATGATAAGCGTTATGCCAAATTCTCTAAGTGTGAGTTTCGGATTCGAGAGGTTCACTTTCTCGGACACGTCATCAATAAGAAGGGTATTCACGTAATCCCAACCAAGATTGAAGCTATCAAAAACTGGGAAGCACCAAGAACTCCGACTGAGGTGCGTCAATTTCTGGGTTCGGCAGGATATTACAGGCGATTTATCGAGAATTTTTCAAAGATAGCCTTGCCTTTGACCACGTTAACTCAGAAGGACAAAAAGTTTGATTGGACTGATAAACAAGAATCAGCGTTTCAATTGTTGAAGCAAAAACTTTGCAGTGCACCAATCATATCCCTTCCCGAAGGAACTGACAATTCCATCGTGTACTGCGACGCATCACACCAAAGTCTGGGATGTGTATTGATGCAAAGAGAAAAAGTCATAGCGTATGCATCCAGACAGCTAAGAGTACAAAAAAAAAAAAAAAAAAAAAAAAAAATACGACTCACGATCTGAAATTGGGTGCTGTCGTGTTTGCACTCAAGATTTGGAGACATTTTTTTTTATATGGTACAAAATGTACTATCTTTACAAACCACAAGAGTCTCCAGCACATCTTTAATCAGAAAGAACTCAACATGAGTCAACTTCGTTGGGTAGAACTACTGAATGATTACGACTGGGATATCAAGTATCACCCTGGTAAGGTAAATGTCGTAGTAGATGCCTTGAGTCGTAAGGAATGGGTTAAAACTCTCCGTGTTCGTGCCCTAGGATTGACAATTCATGCGAGTCTCACGACTCAAATCCGGGTGGCACAACAGGAGGCAATCAAAGAAGAAAACATTCAGAGTGAAGCTATATGAGGAATGATCAGACATTTAGAGCCAAAATCAGATGATACTATATACTTTGCAAATAGAATTTGGGTGCCATGTTTTGGTAACTTACGGGAGTTGGTTATGGACGAAGCCCACAAGTCCAGGTACTCCATTCACCCAGGTTCGGATAAAATGTATAAGGATCTGAAAGAACTCTACTGGTGGCCGAACATGAAAGGAGAAATTGCTATTTACGACTGTAAATGCCTGACATGTTCAAAGGTAAAGGCAGAACATCAGAAACTGTCGGGATTGTTATAACAACCCGAGATACCTCAATGGAAATGGGAACAAATTTCAATGGATTTCATTTCAAAGTTACCCAGAACACCTAGCAACTATGATACTATATGATAATCGTCAGTCGTTTGACGAAATCCGCGCATTCCCTACCAATAAAGGAGACAGATAAAAGTAAGACGCGTGCAAGGCTAAATATTAAGGGAATTAAGGCTAGGCATGGTATGCCAGTTTCCATTTTCACAAAAAGGGACAGTCGATTCATGTCAAGAACCTGACAGTCTGTATAAGAAGCCTTGAGCACACGCCTTTACATGACCACTGCATATCATCCCCAGATGAACGGTCAAAGTAAAAGGACTATCCAAACTTTAAAAGATGTGCTCCGTGTGTGCGTAATCGATTTCAGAAGAAATAGGGATACTCACCGCCGTTGGATGAGTTTTCATATAATATCAACTACCATACCAGCATTAAAGCCGCTCCGTTGAGTCTTTGTATGGTTATAAGTGTCACTCATCGCTATGTTGGGCGGGGGTTAGCGAAAAGCATTTGACTGGTCCTGATATTGGCTAGGAAACCACTGACAAGATCGTCGAAATAAAAGATCGTCTGAAAGCCACTCGAGACAGACGAAAGAGAGTGGAGCTAGCAACAGACGAAAACCATTAGAATTCCAAGTGATAGACAAAGTCACGTTGAAGGTCTCACCTTGGAAAAGAGTGGCAAAAATTTGGCAACCGTGGCAAGCTTAATCCTAGGTACGTTGAACCATTTGAATGAGAGGATCAAATGAAAACAAAAATAGTTCAAGAGGACACAAATTGAATTTCGGGACGAAATTCTTTTAACATGGGGAGAATGTGACACCAGACATTTCAGGTCAATATCCGTACATGTTATAAACAAGTTTAAATTATAATTGTTTTGTGATTTACTTAATTTCACAAACAAGGACATTAAGGTCTAACAAAAATCGTACAGGGTCTCATTTCACATTCTGGTAATTCTAGGAGTTACCGGTTCACGTACCAGGATAACCCGTCTAAATACGAACACTAGTGGTTAAATTTACACTTAAATCAAATGGTTTGATTTATTTAACCCCACCCACTCCCATTGACCAGAAATCTCGGCCTCATGGCCATGTGGGTCCATCCCACACCCTAAATTTCAACATCTTCTACTTTCTTAAGCAATCTCCCATACCACCTCATTTTCTATCAATTCATCAAGAGCAAAAACCCTCAACCCCTGTCATCTCTCTCTTCTTCTACGACAACAACAAGAATACCTATCTCCACTTTCTTTTGGGGTTCTTCCATAATCGAAGACTCGAATCCTTTATTTCGGTGCTATAAGGAGAGTTCCAAGTGTTTTCTCAAAGGGTTTTAGCAGGAGAAGTCAAGATCATTCTCTTTTTCTCTCAAAAATCGTCATCTCTGTCCAGAGGTAAAAACTCGATATTATCCACTTTATTTTCTTTAAAACCGTATCTAAGCATACAAAAGGTTCAATCGCAAGTAAGATAACAAGAAAAGTGTGTCAAATTCAAGATTTGAACATAAAAATATACAGGACGAATTCTGTCAATCAAAGTGCAGTAATCGAAACTAGGAGTTTCGATACCTGTTCAATCGAAACTAGGAGTTTCGATACCTGTTATTCAATCGAAACTAGGAGTTTCGATACCTATTCAATCGAAACTAGGAGTTTCGATACCAGTTTACTCAATCGAAACTGGGAGTTTCGATACTAGTTGTTCAATCGAAACTAGGTAGTTTCGATACATATTGCTCAATCGAAACTAGATAGTTTCGATACCCTTCTTGCCAATCGAAACTAGATAGTTTCGATACCTAACTACTCAATCGAAACTATGAAGTTTCGATACTCAATTGCCCAATCGAAACTAGGAAGTTTCGACATCTGTTCATCAGTCACATTGGGCAGTAACTTAGAACTGTTTTTATAGCAAAACAAGTGTTGAAAATCTAAGAAGATATTTAAACAAAAGCAACTAGATTTACTAGGTCGATGAACAATTTGCAATATGAGACGTTCGGTCTTAACACAATTTACCCTTTGGTATCTAGGGTACGAATAGTCAAGTTCGGCTAGAACAATTATCATTGCAAGCATACACAAACTCAAGGTGAGTTCACGGCCCCCTTTTAACTCTTTACTGTTTTGTAAACATCGGGGGAGAAACATACTTACTTGTTATGTTTTGAAAATATGAATTACATTGTTTATACGTTTGACAATATGAACATTTTGGTTTAACTTCTTGTGAGTCTCCCAACCCCACTTTTACTACTGGTTTTTAAATTGTTTTTAAACAAACGGGGAGAAAACTTGCTCAACTAAACAGCTGGACACAAGAACACACAACGATTGTTCGGATGAACAACACACAACGATTGTTCGGATGAACAACACACAACGATTATTCGGATGAACAACACACAACGATTGTTCGGATGAACAACACACAACGATTGGGGGAAACACATACTACAATTATTTTATGGGATAACAAGAGAATAAGGCACGACTTTTATGTTTACATGAGATGAGAACAACGAGTTGAGCTAAAGTCCCCTGGAACAATGTAGTAACCATTAACTGTAGCCTAGGGTCCTATGAATAGTACTATGGAGAGTGACGTCTCCCGGTCATGGTTAGTCGCGCTAACCACAATCTGGAGGATTTATGGCCGCATAGAACCGGATAACGAAATTAGGGGCGTGTACAAATTGTCATGGTTTGGTTACGCCTCATGTATGAACATATTATTTGTATTCCTAGCTAGTTTACAAATGGGTCAACAATTCTTATTCTGTTTATCACATACACCTGAAACTATTTACGAACAATTGAATTTAAACAAAGGGTTCTGATCAGGTTAAAGTGATCAGGTATAAACAAAGGGTTCTGATCAGGTTAAAGTGATCAGGTTTAAACATATTTTATGACGGTTAAGTCATGATAATGTTTTCAAATGAAAACTACTTAGTTTTATGACGGTAAAGTCATGAACAGGTTTTCGGGGAAAAACTATAAGCACTAATATAACTAACTCTGTGAACTCACCAACCTTTGTGTTGACACTTTCAAGTATGTTTCTCAGGTGACCTCTAGCCATGACGCGGTTGGAATAGGCTAGCTATGTTGGATCAATTCCTAGTAGCTGGAAGGACGTAGAATATCAAGTCTCAAGTCTGTCGTTGATCTAGAAGAACTTAGATCATAGTATTTCTTAGTTTTAGTAATTGTATATGTAATCAAGTCTTAGAAATCATTATTACGGCTTCCGCTATCGTGTAATGAACCAATCGTTACAACCTGTATTTATTTAATAAGTAAATAAAATATGGGGGTGTGACAAAAGGTGACTTTCTATCACCCACGTTTAAATGTTTTGTAGTTTTGGGCTTGAATACATGTAACGTGCCATATAGTAATGGCACGAAATGATAAGGGTTTTGACGTTGATATTTTGTATGAAATGATAGTATAATTGTATGCGTAGGATTTGGTGTCGAGTTATTTAATGCGGTGCTTTGATATTATCAGATAAAATGTTATCGGGTCGACTCTAGTCGATGGGAATTGAGTCTGACCCTAGTCGAACGAAAAGGGTTGCTTAAGCATGATAGTAAGTCGGTGTGGGTCGGTGTGTGGTTATAACTGACAACGATCAGTCAATGAGTCATGAGCGTGCGAGTCTTTAGACTAGTCGACGTGATTTCGTGTATGTTGATAAAATATATAATTGATTAATCGGTAAAAAATGAGAAAACCTTTGTGACGTAAAACATTTTTAATAAAGGTTCGGGACTTAATATGCATGAACGAATTACTATAGAACTCACTCAGTGTAGCTGACTTTTAGCATGTATTTCTAGTAAGGAAAAAGTGTGAGCTGGCGGCTTCTGGATGGCATTTGGTTACCGTGATCGATGTGATGACATTTACGTTTCCGTTATGATGTTGGATTATTTAGATATTATTATTTTTTTGGTTTATGATTGGGATTTGGTTCGTTGACCACTGTTGACTGTTATTTTCCGCTGCATTTATTGAGACAATTTGATGTCATTTACAACTGTGCTTACGTGCATGCCAACGTGTCGGGTTCCCGTGTTTGGGGCCTTACAAAATCCCACCCCCAAAAACCTAACCCCAACCCCACCCCCTAAAAACCTAAACGCCGAGCCGGTTCCAACGTCGTCAAAATGAGTTCATTTGGAGTTCGTTTGGGTCGGTTTTCGCGAGTTTTCTCATGATCCTTCACCTATATATATAAATTTCAGCATTACATGCCTATTTTTACAAAAACCATATGAATCTTTGTATTCGTAGGATATAATAACTTACCAAAAGATAAACAATTGAAGATTTCTACAAAGCCGATTAGTACACAAACTCCACCACGATCTTCTGTTCTTTTAGTTATCAACCTGTAAGTTCATAACCCAATTAATTTTTAGAGCTAATATTTTACATGCATCAGAAATGTATTTTACAGCTAATTTACATAATTCGTAATAAACAAATTTTTTTCATCTATTGTGAGGTTACTACAGCATGTATTTAGCTGCATATGCCATCGAAGCTCTAATGCTATAAAAGTCCAATTGTTAAAAATCATTTTAAAAAAGAAAAC
Source organism: Smallanthus sonchifolius (assembly GCA_023525975.1). NCBI lineage: Eukaryota > Viridiplantae > Streptophyta > Magnoliopsida > Asterales > Asteraceae > Smallanthus > Smallanthus sonchifolius. The sequence continues at coordinate 37,773,774 of CM042045.1, forward strand.
ATGTTACATGAATTTCAAAAACAACCTCTTGAATATATTCATTGTATGAACCATAAAATAACTACGACAAAACAGACAAGATTTTCAAGTGCTTTCCGGATTCAGGTAATGTTTTAAATACCTATAAATGATAAGAATCAGACTTTAAATAACAAAGAATATACAGCCCTAAAAGGTTAACACTTTCCCCTGAAAAAATATAAAACTAATGCAAGAATCCTGATGACATTTGAGAGATTTTTCCAATCTACCTCATAAATTTTTGTTTCTTCTACAAATATAATTGAGATGTCCGCGTGACATATAATATATTTCACTGCACCAGCACCTGAAAAAAACATAACTGGATTTCAAAATGCTAGATAAAATTTAGCAAAAAAAGGGTGATGTATACCTAAAGTGTCATATAGAGGGACACAATGAAGGCCATGAGCATCGCAGGCCTGCAGAAGATTGAATGCAATCAGTTACAGAAAAAGAAAGTTTGAAATCATGGATTATAGGTATAATGTCAAAGTCATTCAAGTAATGTAACATCTCATATGATTAAATTAAGTTACCTACATGCTTACAACCCATTTTTGCAATTCATCCCATATATTCCACATCTTGCCAATAATTTCTAATCAGCCCACATTCATTCCTTTTTTAAGTTCACAACAAAATTTATAATTACAAAAAAGCATAGTGAGGTTTGTGATCAAAACCAGAATGTAGCAGGAACCATATAGTATTATATGTATTAGAATGTTAACATTGTTTTCTTGATAAAATTGCAGTCAATTTTCATATGCTTTCAATAAATAATGCCAATTGAAGGGCATGTTTTTTCAAAGAAATGTATAAATCTCATATGCACATGTTGGTTGTTAGTTAACATATTATGTGTAAGCAAAGACCCGACCCGACCCGACCTGTTTGGACTCTAACATGAAACTACTCGTTTTTACCCTTTATGCAACCCACACATTTTGTCACCTCCTTGGTTTTAAAAAGCGAGAAGCGCACCGAAGCGACAAGGTCTAAATCCGAAGCGCAAATCGAAAAAGCGGACCGATTTTCGTACGCGAAGCGCAATGTGCTTATATAATTTTTTTTATATATCTCATTGGTTTTTAGCATCCCCTACCCAAAATATAGCCATAAATAAGGTTTATATATGATTTAATGTATAAATTACTTACATGTACAACCTTTTTAGCCAAATGTATAATACTTTGAAGCACAAAAACAGCCCCTGTACAAGAATCGAGACTTTAAGTGCGATTTTTTTTTCAATAAAGTGCGAGTTTTGTGCGAGTTTTGTACGTTGCTCGAGTTGGGTTACATGACTCACTAGAGTCTGCGCCCTAGGTCGAGTCACGAGTTACGCGCGAGTAAGCGCAGTTTTTAAAACCAAGGTCACCTCTACATAATATGAACACCAAGATGCAAGACAACTGCATCAAGCATCTCTCATATGATAAATAGACACCCCTTGAAAGAAAGGGATAACATGGCAATATGTACTGTAGTTTATCAAGTTATTGAGGGTAATAAGTTTTTAATAGAGTTTCCTATTAAATCTCCATTACAATTTCAATTTAAAATTTTAAACCCAAATCCATTTTAATCAAGTGAAATTGGCTTCACAAAAAAAAACAAATAAATTTTCTAACAGTAATATTCAAAGTTCAAACCCAAAAGCACAATTTCAATTTCAAATAAGTATAAACTATACGGTATATCTAAATCTAACATTTTTACTACAAATAAAAAAGTCAAATGGTCAAAATTACTCATCATTTTTTCAGCTAACCGAGTAAAAAAAACCTTTAGTGACGACTTTTTATGTGAAATAGAAATTTAACAAAAGTTGGTTACTTTTCAATGTTATTAGCCCTTGATCAAAACTTACCTTGAAACGATCACAACTACAACACCTAGGAGTCTGATCTCGCTCATGATGCAGGCAGTATTTCTAAGCCCGTAAAGGATGTACCTTATATTCAATAAAACCAACATCATTTGTTGACATCTGCAGAAAGATTAAATACATTTCAAATAACCAAATTCAAAATAAATTAAACATAAAAATAGAAAAAAACATTATAAAATATGCAAGGAGATTTTGAAGATAAGAGCAAAGGCTGCTAATATAAGGAATTGATACTTACAAAGTGGTGGCAAACATCACATCGTTGGTGATGGTTTTCTTTGTAGCAAGACTTGTGATACGCATAATTTTCCGACAATAAAAACTGCATGAAAATTATAGAGATTTAAATTTTCATCATATCCATACAAAAAAAAGTTAGGATAAGTATCGTTATTCCACCATGTGTTTAGTACCTCATAATCATGAATTGGCAGGTTAGATGCATGACATTTTAAACATTCTGGATGCCAAACCGCAACCATGCATCTTAGAACACATCCATGACCAATCACATTTTTGCGTCCAACACAAATTCTATAAAAAGTAAAAGAAGATGCAAGTGATGAAAATATGATTAAACATTTTATATTCACAATTTTCACTAAATAATGAAAATATGGTGTAAATCGAGAGCAATAATCCATGGAAAATTGACTAACAAATTTAAGTTTCGTAATGTAATTATATAATGAAAAGAACTTACCCAAAGCTTGTTGAATGTGGGAATGGTATCGGTTGATGAACATTTCTATTTTGGTTCATATTTCTATTCCAGTGTGGAGGCTCGAGTTTCAGACTTCAAAGTAGAGCCTTTGCAAGATGTTCATCTTCTTTCAGAAGAAAATCATCAACTGGTCAACAGATTTCATTTCAAGTATGACTAACAAACCTTTAGCAAAAAATGAAGATAACTAATAATAATAAGAAGTTTATAAGATATATATGTATGTGGAACATTAGATATTATCATGATAAGTTACATCCATTTCTAATTCAAAGACCCCTTTTAATCATTTATGCTGAAAACCCGACCCATCTTATCTTTATAAAAAAAGTATGTGATCTTAAAATAATCATTTATGTTGTGTGATTAAATTGTAATGAACATATAAGATAATGACAAGAATATTATGTTAGTAAACATCTAATTGTAGACATAAATTAAGGACAAGTGAAAACTTTTGTTCCTATTTTATCAGTATCCGAAGGGACAATAATCTTTGAAAAAATAATTGCTAATATAATAACATTTGATTAGAAACTAAAGTTGAACTGCCTAAAGTCCTAAACTTTGAGAATATTAATCTGCACATGATTAGGAAACATTAACTGTCATATAAATATATAATCATATTTACTTGATAGTATTTTGAGACATTTTATCTTTGATGATAGATAACAATACAAGATATGATGGACACAAAAAATCTACAGTTTCATAAATATATACATCATGAATAGGTGACTATTTACTTACTAATTGCATGTTTTCTTTTCCCTTCTGCAAGTGATATGGCAATTGCTCGATCAAAGTCCTCAATCTCTGACTGTGAGTCCTAAACATGATTTCACCAACAATAAGGCACAATTAGTTTTTCTTAATTGCTTAGCAGTGATCAAATATAATACCAAAGCCCCCAAAGGGCCTACCTGCAAGTAATTGTGATGAAAAATAATTGTGATGATTGTAATACACGGGTTGAATCCTTTTGACATAACAAATAATGTACAATCATAGAACACAAATTTTAAATGATAAACAATACATCATCAATCACAAATGCGGGTGAACATAAATTGGAGTTTAAATCGGACATGAAAATCGTCAAATAGTGGTTTTTATTCAATCAAATTGTGGTGCAAATTGAAAGAGGGGCAACGAATTACATACCTTTGTGGTGCTGGAGTGCAAGTAGATGGTGGACTGGAACCCTAACAGAAGATTCTTGTCATTACGTAGACAGGGTAGCGACGATCTTCAGGAGATGGGTATGCATCGGCGAAGCAGATTGTGGAGGAGAAGAGGGTGAAACCCTAAAAACTGAGAAACGAACCATTAAGGAACCGAGTTAAGATGTTTGGAGCAAGCCGGGATATATGACTCACGTGATAATGTTTTCGGATCAGTGATTTTAGGCGGAAAAATAGAAGATACCTGCTCTAGAATGTTGACATGTGTACTCCTCAAAACCTTTATTTATATATATATATATATATATATATATGAGAAAGATATATTTTGGAAACTCACTTGAGTTGAAAATCCGTAAAAGACATTTTACATCATTTACTATTAGAATACAACACTAAAAAATGTATTTATATATTAAAAATATATATTGCACATGTGTAAGTTTTGACCTTTTACAAATGTGTAAAAAAATATTTTAGATGAATTAGTCGGAGATATTTTTTTCATTTTGTACTTTAATAATAAATGTTGTAAAACAAAAGAAAGACGATTTTTATTGTTTTTTTATACGAGTTCTTACACTTGTCAATTATTTACGGGTTCTTAAGATATTTTCTCGGTATATATTATTCCACTAGCTTAGAACATATGTACTACACAGGGTGAAAAACTATTAATACATAAAAAAATAAATCTTTATACACATCTTATAGGTGGAAAAATATAATTACATATACCAATAATCTAAAACAAAATCAAAAAATATGTAAAAATTAATGTATAATTGAGTTTTGAAAATAAATTAATTACTATTCAAATTAATTTGACTTTCATTTACTCTTTAAATGAAAACATAAGTTAGGTAATTAGATTTTAAAGTTTCTTATAATATGAGATAATTTAAAATAAATGTGTTTTATTAGTATTATTAATAATTTGTTTAAAAATATATTATTATTGAAAAGATGGAAGTTGTATTTAATAAGAAAGAGAGGCCAAAAAAAATTTATGTGAATGCGACACGTGGCATTGAGAAAATTTTATTTATTATATAGTACTAACTTAGAACCTGTGTACATATGATGAAAAAATATTAATATATAATTTTTTTAAATTTTTATGTACATCTTATAGGTGGAAAAATGTAATTATATATATACTAACAAAAGAAAACAAAATCCAAAAATATGTAAAAATTAATATAATTGAGTTTTGAAAATAAACTAATTAATATTCAAAGTAATTTGACTTTCATCTACTATTTAATTGAAAACATAAGTTAGGTAATTAGATTTCAAAGTTTCTAATAATATTAGATAATTTAAAATAAATGTGAATTATTAGTATAATTAATAAATTGTTTAAAAATATATTATTATTATTGAAAAGATTAAGATATATTTAATAAAAGAGAGAGGCGGTAAAAATTATAAGAATGAATATTAATACGACATGTGGCATTGAAAAACATTTATTTATTATATAGTATAGATATAGATACATAAGAGCATTCTCAGCTCGTTCTTTATATTGTATATCCTTATCCTTATAATTAAACTAAAAAACACTATTTTTTCTACCTTTTATCTCTAATTTTCTCTCTCCTTATCCTTATCCTTATAATTATACTAAAAACCACTATTTTTATCCTTATATTTACAAAAACCTTATATCTTTTCTCTCTCCTCTACTCACAACCACTTTAAACCATTTCATAAAATATACAAAACTCACTCACATGATTATAAACAACGAATTGTGAATGCTAAGTAATGCAAATCTTGTGAAATATCAAGGATATCCATAAATCATTTTCTACGGAAGTGGTTTACTATTTTAGGTTTCATTTGAATGACTTGCTATATTATGTTGACAATACAAAGAAAAAATATAATAATAATAATAGAGATGGTTCTAAAATAAAATAATGGAGGCATGATTTAGTGCACTTGAAAAGTGATCTGACAATCACCAACCATCAACCAAACTTTGTCTATGCATAATAGACACCATGAAAATATTTGCCCACATAAGTTCTTTCACATATGTAAACACGAAGTTAAATTAATAAAGACCCCACAAGGTTTCAACTCAGATTGTTAGAAGGAATTATCAGTAATTAATGGGGACTATTAATGATACACGGGAATTACTATTTAGACTTGGTCATATACGTATCGTATAGGGCAATACGATACGTATAGCCCTTCACAATTTCTCATGCCCGACATCCTCGTACAACCTGGTCATTCCAATCTTATACGCATCGTATAGAGCAATACGATGCATTTTAGGTTACGAGGTATCTTCTGCTACTAGTCATCCATCACCTCGTTATACGCCCCGTATAGGTCTATACCTTGCGTATAACGATGTGATGGATGACTAGTTGTAGAAAGTATCCCGTACCCTATACGCGTCGTATTGTCCTATACGATGCGTATACGAGGTTTGACCAGGTTTGACCAGAATCCTATACGCACCGTATTGGTCTATACGATGCGTATAGGGCCCACATTTTGTGTATTTAACCATGTAGAATTCTCATTCGAACGTATCCTTTCAAAAAAAAATTCAAACAATCTCCCAAAAATTATAAACATGTCTTGGTGGTGGGATTGTAACTACGGTTTTCAAGTATATTCTAACGAGTCGGTGGAAAACAACCCGCAAAGTTCTGGCGTTCAAGAGGTGAACCGGGAGTTGTTATCGTCCGAAGTTTATTCTCATCAACGGGTAAGGTTTCCAGATTTGAACGAGCCACTGAGCAATCCCGAGTTCGTATACGGTGAACCGTCTTACCTTACACTACCCACGAACGACTACGTATACGGTGAAGTCTCTTACCCGACACAACAAACCGACGACTTCGTGTGCGGTGAAGTCTCTTACCCGACACAACAAACTGACGACTCCGAAGTTGAGGAACAAAACCATCAAAACGTGTCGTATAAAACTGACCAGAATTTTCAGTCTCGTGAACAGTTGGTGGATTGGGCTGTCCGGAGAGGACGTGAGAATTGTTACGTCCTTGTCACCCGACGATCGAGGAGAAAAGGTGACGATCCGACGGAACCGTTGGAAACGTTTATCAAGGTGTTGCTTGTGTGTGACTGTCATGGTGAACGTGCGTCTACTGCCACGGTTAGACGTGCCGGTAGCAAGAAAATAGGTTGTCCCTTTAAATTGGAAGGAGAGTACCAAGAAAATACTGGTGATTAGAAATTAACGGTGAAGGATGACAGTCATAACCATGATCCTAGTCAACATCTTGAGGCCCACTCGTTTGGGAGGAAACTGTCTCAGTCGGAACAACTTTTGGTGGCGAAGTTGTATTCGCAAAACATGTTGCCACTAAACATTCTGGCAACTATAAGGGAACAAAACCCAGAGAGTAGTTGCATTAAAAAGGACATTATAATGCGATACAAAAGATAAAAAAATGAAACGAGAGTTGGTGAAACTCCAATGCAGATTCTGGAAAACCTGCTTTCTTCTAAAAAATACGTCTACTATACTCGTAAGATCGTGCCACAAATATTGTGGAGGAGATATTCTTTGTTCATCCGAAATCGTACGAGATATGGCATGCGTTCCTGCACGTGTTGATGATCGACACGACGTACAAAACAACCATGTACAGACTTCCATTTGTCCAAGTGGTCGGTGTGATCTCCACACACCAATCGTTTTGCATCGCTCATGCATTTATATCAAAAAAACGGGAGGAAAACTTCATATGGATGCTACTGCAAATAAAAGCAATGTTGCAAAAGTGTATGGAGCCACGTGTGATAGTAACAGACAGGGACAAAGGTCTTATGAACAAGTGTGATAAAATATTTTCGGACTGTTCCAAGAACCTATGTCGGTGACACATACACGAGAATATCGCAAAAAGTTGCAGGGCATCATTTACAGACGAAAACTGGGTAAATTTCAAGTATTCATGGTCGGTATTGTGTGAGTCTCCTACGCCAGATATATACCATTACAACTTCAACCGGCTTTACGAACGACTGTATGCAGCCAAACGAGGAAGTAAGTTTTGAATATTTAATAATTTTAGTATTGAATATTTATTAAATATTTAAATATTTATTCAATATTTAATATTTTTCCACGAGTTATAGATTATGTGACTAAAAATTGGTTGGACCCGTATAAAGAAAAGTTTGTATCCGCCTGGTCCAACGAAAACCTCAATTTGATCAACATACAACGAACCGAGTCGAGAGCCGGCATTCGCTCTTAAAGATCTATCTTAGAAATGCTAACAGCTCGCTAGATAGACTTGTTGGGTTTGTTGATGAAATTGTAACATATCAATATTATCAATTACAATTTGGGTTTGGAACAAGCCTCATAAGGAAAATGGACAGCCACATAACTATTGAATTGTTTGATAACCTACACGGTAAAGTTCCACATAAAGCTCTAAATTTATTAGAAAATGAGTGGTACAAGTTATCACATATACGGAAACAAAATGCAACGTGTGGTTGCCAACTTTTCAGTAGTTGTGGGTTGCCGTGTGGTGGAGAACTGTTTTTATCCGACAACAACTTCTACAGGAGATGAACAATAAAGAGGAATGGTGGAGAACTGTTTTTGACAGAGTCGCCTTTCAAGAATATGATAGGCTACGTCACACGATAGATTGGCAGGATGTGAAAGTCGCACCAGTTAGTCGTTAGATGTCGATGCCATACACAGGATTCCTAATTGCTCAAAGATTTGGGGTGATTGTTCATCTTTTAAGCATCGCCGGTAATCAAACATTTTTTCCATTGTGGTTTGGTCCTAACGTTCACGCTCAACATCAAATCGTATCGTTATTTCACGTAAAAAATGCTCGTTTCATCCACGTCAAGTTAGACGGAGATTTTTTGATTCCCACGCCGAATGCACTTTGGAATTTGCACCGAAATGATAATGCAGCAAAATGGAAAAATATATACAGTGATCGTATTGAACGATTTAAGAAAATAATGACTACTAATAGATCTAGATTTCCACAATACGTCACGAATCACGGATGATGTTTGTTTAAAATTGCATTTGAACTATTTTTAATTAATTTTATGGTCATTTTGATTAGTTTTTTATTAATTTTAATTTATTATTAATTAATTATAACTAATTATAATTAACTATAACTAATTTTAATTAATAATATATAATTTTAATTAAATATTCTATACGCCACGTATAGGGCAATACGTGGCATATAGGCTTGAATGAGAGGGAATTCAAAATTTTTAAATTTCAGATATTTAAAGGCTATACGCCACGTATAGGGCAATACGTGGCGTATAGAATACCAAAGGTTGGTGGCTATACGCCACGTATTGCCTTCTGATTAAGCAGGATGATGCCTCGTACAGTCCTAAACGATCCACAACAAACACACACAAACACATACGCGACTAGCTCCAAATTGCTGTTTGATTTCGATTGTCGTCTCAAAAAAACTTCGTAAAGGTACGTATCTCAACTCCCGATCAATAATGTTAGGTTTATATTGATGATTAGCGGCTAAAACTGGGTAGATTAGGGCTTTTAATCACTGAAACTTCAGCTCTATACGCCACGTATAGCACCATACGTGGCGTATAGTTCATCTGAGGAAGACGATGAAGACATACGCCACGTATAGTGCTATACGTTGCGTATGACTCATTTTCTCGGAAACTTGACCTTCGTATGGCTTGGTTGGCCTTCGTATGGCTTGGGTTGCCCGGTAACAGCCCTGCGTATGGCTTGGGTTGCCTGCGTATGGCTTGGTTACCCGGTAACAGCCTATACGCCACGTATAAGGCTATACATGGCGTATATGTTTTAAAAAAATGTATATTTTTATTTTAAATAAAAACAAGATATTATTATTATTATTATTTATTATTTAAAATAAAAAATTATTTTTATTATTTAAAATAATCACAATATATTATTATTATTTATTATTATTTAAGATAAAAAATTATTTTTATTATTTAAAATAAAAACAATATATTATTATTATTTATTATTATTTAAGATAAAAAATTATTTTTTTTATTTAAAATAAAAACAATATATTATTATTATTTAAGATAAAAATTATTTTTATTATTTAAAATAAAAACAATATATTATTATTTAAAATAAAAAAATATTTATTATTATTTAAAATAAAAACAATTTATTATAATCAGATATGGCGGATCATCAGGATGATATTCATATGGAGCAGCTACACGATCTTGCACACTACCCTTTTCTGGATTTTTCGGCCGATTCGGAGGCGTATGCCCGATGCCAGAAGCTCCAGGTGGTGCGGTTGGGCCCAGGGACGGTGGTCGATTGGGGGCTCCTCGAGGAGGTACAGGAGGCCAAGCGGGTTAGGGCCATCATCGGCCAGGACACGCCATGGTTGCGTCTTTTTGATCTTTCATTCACGGAGACCTACCGAGAGGTGGTCGTCGAGTTTCTTTCGACATTCATCTACTCAGAGGCTGGGCTAGAGCCTCTTCTCGGGGAGGCGTCGGATATGGAGCCGAATCATATTTCTTTTTGTATTTTTGGGATCGTTTACCGTCAGACCCTCCGTCAGTGGGCCGTCACAACGGGCTTGTACCACGAGCCTGAGATGGTCACGCCACTTTTCACCGAGGCGGTGACTGTCACACCCCGGCCGGCGGCGGATTATACGCCGAGGCTGACGCGGTTGTTCATAAGCACATGATCATCTATTAACAAGTGATAATATTATTTCATCATAATTAAAGCATCTGTTACAAATAGAAATGAAAAACAAAGAGTTCAAACATGACATAAGTTGAATTTAATCTTTAATAAAGCTAGGTCTAAAGTCCTAAGTGATCAAGTAGTGTCCTCAAACTGGTGCACCTGAAATATGTGAGTAAATGTGTTACAAGTAGTTGGTGAGTAACATAGGTTTTGACACCAAACAAAAGTTAAGTATAGGTTTACAATTCAATATGTTCAAAGCATGTCTAAAGCAAATATGTGAAAACACACAAGGTTCCAAGCGTACAATCAAGCAATGTTATATGTATGCACAATCCCCCCGATTGCGTGGAGTTCTAAATGTAAACACTAACCCGCCAAGGTTCGTGTTATGTAATGTATCGGATTCCCGTATAAATGATCATAAAAGGTACTACCTTAGGCTTGCCACACAAGTTAATGATTGTACTGACATGAACACATGTAATAGTCACCAAGTAGTTTAAGACATAAGCATAAAGACCATAGCATATTAACACAGGGTATTGAATTGTGTATGTAATATATTTGTAATCATGTTTCACCCCAAAAGTATAAAAATGTAAAAAGGGGATATGTAAACTCACTTGTATTAAAGATGGAAGTGGTATGAATTGGTAAAGGTTGATAGACTTCGTGAGAATTTCTCACAATAAACCTACATATGTAATGATTCTCTAAATTCAATGTACAACTAAATGGAATTAAGGAGATTTTGGGACCTTAGGGTTTCGTGGGGGTTTGAGGCTAGGCATAGGGTTCGTGCAAGTTTTGTAGGAAAAATATATGTTTTTATAATGCTAAAATGATTGGACTTATTCATATAATTATTCTACAATAATTAAATAAATAAAATATGAGATGAAAAAAGGTTTAAATATTATTACATTTGAATTGTTAAATGAACATATTAGGAAATGGAAAATAATGCATTTGGATTTATTTATATGATCATTTGATAATTTATAAATAAATCATGAAATGGAGAAGGTTTAATCAATTTATTTTATGTAAATAAAATGATTAATTAAACTATTTTTAATTAATGCAATTAAAATGGTTAATAAATTTATTAATAAATGGAAATAAAATGGTTAATTGATCTAATAATAAATGTAAATAAAATGGTTAATTAATCTAATAATAAATATAAATAGAATTATAAAAGGCTAAATAAATAATCTTTAAAAAGTATTAATTGAAGTTTGTATAAAATAATTATTTAAGATAACTATTTAAGTATTTATAAGTTTATAAGTAATTATTCTCACCAAAATAACTATTTAATAGCTTGCGGGAGTTTTAAAATATCTAAACATCTTAATTAAAATTTGTGTAATAACATTATTAATGTATAAATAAAAAACATAAACGAATTATTTATATTAATTTATTTAGGAATATATAATGTATTTTTAAGAGAATTTAAAATAAGTAGACATCATTTTATATTTCATGAAAAAAATTCATATTGAATTTTATAATTCATAAAAATTTAAATTAGAATTTTTGACATCAAATATGGTATTTAAAAGGAATAAAAGAAAAACGATTTTATAAAAATGGGCTAGCCGGACTCGAACCCGCGTCGAGCCGGCCACACACCTGCACACGCACCCTTAACCACTGGACCAGGGCAGGTTTCCGTGTCCAGCTGGTTCACGTTTGAGTTTTAATCATCAAACCCAAACACCCTTCATCCCCAAATTGAAACCGTAAACCCTAGGTCTCCAATTGGCTTGATTTGCCATCGATTCGAACCCGAATTCATGGGGCTTCTGTTAGAGGGATTGAAATGAGTATAATGACAATAAATTTACCTGAATTGGTTGAGTGTGGAGTGAGAACGGCTGGATGAACAGGGACGACTTCTTCGATGGGTTTGAGGGTTACAGAGGTGGAATTCGACGCAATTAGAGGTGTGAGTAGTTTTCAGTGAGTGTCGTTGGTGATTTCAGACTCCTATTTATAGCTAATTTGTGCTTCAATGCTCGATCGAGTAAACGGTTATGAGTGGGTTCGTCAGTTACGAATTCGTCCATGATTAGCTAATCAAAACTCAATTAACTTTGCATAATGGGTCGATTAATGAGTTTAATTGTCTAGCCGTTATCAATTTCGATTGAAAATAACTTAGATGCGTGTTCGGGAATAAATCGAGCAAGAACCGGTGGTGGGGGGTTTCGAACCTGAGACTGATTGGGAGAGGCGGAAAGTTTTGGATTTTGGCAGAACAGGTCCCTTGAGTTTCCAGATTTAACATTTTATGTGGTAACTTGGTTTTTAATTGTAAAGGAAGTTTCAGAAAATGTAACTTGCACCTGGACTTTTTATAAAACATAAATTTATTAAATCTTATAATTTTTATAAAATCTAACAAAATATTATAAATATAAAAAAATATAGTTATTAAATAAAATTTATTACAAAAGCATAAACTCTATTTTTTATTAGGATTTATAAATTTACTTTTGTAAGTTATATATTTTTATAGAATATATATATATATATACATATATATATATATATTTCATAGGATAATAACAATTATATAACTCTTTATATAAATATTTATTACTCTTGAATTCAAAATTAATTGCACTCAATATATGTATGTATGAAAATAAATAAATAGGATGCTTTCCTAAATATAAATCATAAAATAATGAAATTACATGTGCCGGAAAAGTTAAAATAAGGTCGGAATTTCCTGGGGAATACAGTGACGGAGGTGGACAAGGAGGAACTTCTTGTTTTTTGGGGTTTGATTTCAGATAGTCCTTGGTTGGGTACTAAGGGGAGGGTCTCGGGGATTAGAGACCCTTTGTATAGATATCTGCACCGGCTTAATTCGACGTCGATCGCACCGCGTCTGAAAAGCCGTGAGTGGTGCACTGATAGAGACCTCTTCTTTCTCTATTGCCTGCTTACTGGCAGGCGGTGCGACCTATCCACGTGCATGGCGCTTTATTTTGCATCTGCCTACATGTGGCAGAAGCGCGGGATTTTGTATGACGGTGCTTTCATCACGCAGATCATGCGGTCGGTTACACCATTTGATGTGCATGAGCCTGCGATGTTACCGGCCATTCCCCCTGTCCGATTAGGCTGACGCACGACGAGCGGCATGCGCATCACGCACCGATTCCCGTAGGGCCTTCTGTTCGTAGGGGCCTTCCAGGACCAGGTTAGGGTCCCGGTGCCGTTGCCGCAGATGCCCGGACAGGGGGACCAGCCTATGCCTCATCCGCTACAAGGTGTGGCTATGGAGGACGCGCCGCTGCACGTTGAGCCCATCCACAACCATCCGCCACAGCATCCCCGACACGTACGTCGGTCTGTTGGGCAGAGCTACCCAGACATTGCTTGATGGACTTGTTGCCGACTCACGACGACAGGGTCGTCAAGTCGATCACATGGAGGACCTGATGATGTGGGCGGTTGGACAGCTCGTGGATCTGTCACGAGCCGCCGGCATCGAGACACGACCACTACCACCGCCACGTCATTATCCGGACGACCCCATTTAGGATGAGGGCAGGGCGGGTCAGGATGAGGGCGGGGCGGGTCAGGATGAGGGCGGAGCCGGTGAGGGTGACGGCGGAGCCAGTCAGGTTTAGTTGTTTTATTTGTATTTAGTTCTTTCGTTGTTATGTATGCAAAAACATTTTGATGTATATATTTAATTTTTTGATGTAATGTATATAATGTTTAGTTTATTTGTTTGGTTGTAATGTTTAATATTTTGTTTGGTTATAATGTTTAATATTTTGTTTGGTTGTAATGTAAAAAATATAATATATGTTTAAAAAAAATATAAAATATATAAAATTTATAAATAGATAACAAACTTATATTAACAAAATTATATAAATTAAAATGAAAAAGATAATTAAATAAAAATAAACAAAATATAAATTAAATTAAAAAAAAATAATTAAATAAAAAATACTTATACGTGGCGTATAGGGCAATACGACACGTATAAGATTCATAAATTTCCAAATCTTTCAACTTTTGAAGCAAAAATATAACCCGTGTCTCATACGCTGTGTATAGGTCAATACGCCACGTATTGGACCAGCCGCCAGACAAAGAATGACACGTGCCATTCTGTTTTCAGTGACTGAACCCTATACGCCCTCGTGTTGCCCTATACGAGGGCGTATAGGGTGGCGGCGTGTCCAATTAGCAATATTCCATGTGTGGTTAGAATTCCCCATAGTGTTTAGATTAATTAATACATAATTGACTGGATTGGATAACTTTACTCGCCAGTAAATTTGGAGTCAGTAATGTACCGGTGATTCCTTTCAAATCAAAAACTTTTTTTTTCCAAAATTGTTAACTAATATATAACTAGATTTAACGCCCTAGCTTCGCGTCGAGGGCGAACCAATTTTAAAAAAACTTAAACGGAACCCTTGCTTTCATCGGGGCAAACCGATTTGTCATAGAACTCTAAAGAAGTGTATGACAAACAAACATTTATCGAACTTGAAAAGTAGTCAAATGATATGGTTCGATCCTCTTGTTTTTCTACTCAAAATTTCTGAATATTAAAACGTCTTAAAATGTGAAAAAAACACGCCGCAACAGTTGTTACTCCGCATCAAAGCCCTAAAGTGTACTCCGTTAATGTGAACGTCATACGCAACGATAAACATAACATTAGTAAAAGAGAAACCTAAAACCAGTGGCGGATTTTTTCTAGGGGGTTCACTGTTTTTAGATGCTTCAACTTCATAGGCCAGACATAAAAAATTTCGGTACGGTGTTGTTCGATTATTCGGGTCGGGTAAGGTTCTACCATTAGTGGAACTAGAACCTTTCAACTGTAGGGTCACAATACAACTTTTTAAAATCTATTAGCATACGATAATTAACCTTGTTTAGGGCAAGATGAGTGAGGGGTTGGGGCCAGTGATAAGATAAGAGTCCCATAACCAAG
This sequence comes from Smallanthus sonchifolius, assembly GCA_023525975.1. Classification (NCBI taxonomy): domain Eukaryota; kingdom Viridiplantae; phylum Streptophyta; class Magnoliopsida; order Asterales; family Asteraceae; genus Smallanthus; species Smallanthus sonchifolius. The sequence goes on from CM042045.1 coordinate 37,789,326, forward strand.
ATTTTGTTGATTCTAACCTTGCCTATGGTAAAAAAAAATCATCGTAAAAAAGTTTATCTTTTAACTATTTTGGTGTACTACAAGCTAGAGAACGTAGCTAATAAAAATCTTTTTGTAGCACATAATATAATACAAACACTACCTTTTTAATAGTATTTTCATTAGTATTTAAAATATAATCAATTAAAGCTCCATATTTTTTACCCGTATACTCACAAATATATATCTGATAAAAAAATAATCTCTAATTATATACATTTTAAGAAAAGCTGTGATAAAAATTAAATCGAATAATAAACTTTAAATAGAGTAAAATGATAACAGGAAATAATAAACCTAGATATGTTTAGATTAAATTAAATAAATTAAACTAATAAAGTAACTTAAATTAACTTAAATTTCCATTTTTTTAGCATTTTGCTCATCTATATAGATGTGTAGCAGCTGTCACATCCATCTTTGCAGATAGTCAATAATAAAAAATAAACAAAAATAAAAAACATAAAGCATCAAAATTAAATACTAGTTTAACTACTCTTCTTCTCCGTTCTTTTCTCTCAAAATAACCAGAGCAGCCTGCGCGCTCCACCACTTCGCACCTCCGTCGTCGGCTGTCGGAAACCCACCTTTGATACCGAAAAGCACAAGATATAGCTTTCTGGGTTCACCCTATATTTTTATAACCCCAGTTTTTATATATAGCTTTCTACTACAATTTCGAAACTCGGGCGGATTCCGGTAAACCTCCCAACCCTATGTAAATCTGCCCTGCCTAAAATTAAAATATTAAAAAAAGACAAAACAAAAACAAAAAAAATGATAATCTTGTAGAGAGAATGAGAATAGAACTCATGGCCTTTGCTATGGAATAAGAGGTTTACCACCATGCAAGTGGGCCCTTTTTTATATCCTACTCATTTATCATACTAGTGGGGAAGTCGACAATTTTTGTAAGTTTTATCTTATGTTATGAATCATTTAAATTAATTAGGGGTTTCGCGTTAGGTTAGTTATGCTATGTCAGAAAATGATGTAAGATATCAGGTAACATTAGATAATTTCTGATTATATTTGAGTATTATTATTATTATGATTGATGTCCAACCCGACCCGACCATATGTATTATTAAATACCACACGTATTATTAAAATAAAAATGAATAAACAAAATTTAAAATTAAAATATTAAATTAAACTAATTAATGACCCGAACCCTTTTTGACTCGAACTAAAGTAACACTAACTCTGTTATTTTTTAAACATTTTTATTGTTATTTTGTTTTTTGTTATTTTTATGATTAGTATTTAATAAAACTTGTTTTAAATATACAAATAAATACATCTTTTCTAAAAGGTTAAAGGTAAAGAAAAGACTTTATTTAAGTGTTGGGCTTTAATTGTACGGATTTTGGTTAAATAAGTAATTGAATGTTAGACTTTAATTATATAGATATGTTAAATGATAATTCAACATATTTTATACATTGGTAAGATATACCCTATGCATAACAATTTGTGTTAGGTGTCTTAAAAATTTAGGTAAATTACAATGACATCATTTCAATATGTATTATATACTACTATAGGGTAAGAATCAAGAGAAAACCACAAAGTTAGAAAATCACTAAAACAACGTGTAATACTATGGGTTACGTATATGTAACAGCAATTGTTTTCTTTTCTGTTTACGTATACATAACACTATGAGTTACGTATACGTAAGTCAATATTTAAATGATTTTTTGGTAAAAATGTGTAACATTACAACGATACTCTTATAAAAAATAAAAATATAATAAAATAAAAAATAAATATTACAATATTATTGGCTAAATTGGTTTTTTAGTGGTTTCTCGGTTTTCACCTAACTATTTGGTTTCTCTGGAACCCTCACCTACTAGTGTGTGTGTATATATATATATATATATATATATATAGGGTGAGACTCAAATTCTAACCAATATTTATGTGATAACCATGATAACCACGATAACCACTCTTAAACATAATCTCACGTATACGTACCAAATAATTAGCTTGGCAATCTGGACGGGTCGGGAAGGTTCGGTTAACGGGTCATAACGGGTTTGGGTCAGAATGGGTTCCGGTCAATATGGGTTAAGAGCAAAATGACTTCGGGTCAAAACGGGTTAGGAGCAAAATTAGCCCGGGTCAAAACGGGTCGTTTTAAAAAAAACTATCAATTGGGTTCGAGTCCAAATGACTTCGCCTCCACCGCAGCCACCCACCCCACCCTACCCCACCCCCACCCACCCGTAACACCCCACCACCACGCCACCACCACCCACCCCACCCCACACACCAAACCCACCCCCACCCACCAAACCCACCCCCACCCCACCCCACCCCGAAACACCCCACCTCACCGCCACCACCCGATCGCCACCAACCCCCCACCCCATACCACCCTACCCCCACCAACCCCCACCCCACCCATCCCAATCCGTCACACATCGCCACCGCCCAATCGCCGCCACCACCAACCCCCACCCTACCCCCACCCACCACACCCCTCCCACCCCACCCCCACCACCACACCCCACCAGGCCGCCATCGCCCAATCGATGCCACCACCGTCACCACCCACTCCACCCCCCTACCCCATCGTACCTCACCCACCCCCACCGTACCCCCACCCCGCCACACCGCCATCTCCCGATCGTCGCAACCACCGTCTCCACCCACCCCCACCCTACCCCACTCCCACCCTACCCCCACCAACCCCCACCCCACACATCCCAATCCGTCACACGCTGCCACCCGCCCGATCGCCGCCACCACCAACCCCACACACCCAACCCCCACCCCACTCCCACCCACCACACCCCTCCCACCTCACCCCCAACCACCACACCCCACCACGCCGCCATCGCCCGATCGCTGCCACCACCGTCACCACCCACCCCACTGCCACCCCCACCATACCTCACACACCCCCACCCTACCCCCCACTCCGCCACACCGTCATCTCCCGATAGTCGCAACCACCGTCTCCACCCACCCCCACCCTACCCCACTCCCACCCTACCCCCACCAACCCCCACCCCACACATCCCAATCCGTCACACGCCGCCACCGCCCGATCGCCGCCACCACCAACCCCACAAACCCAACCCCCACCCCACTCCCACCCACCACACTCCTCCCACCCCACCCCCACCCACCACACCCCACCACGCCGCCATCGCCCGATCGCTGCCACCACCGTCACCACCCACCCCACCGCCACCCCACCATACCTCACCCACCCCCACCCTACCCCCCACCCCGCCACACCGTCATCTCACGATCGTCGCAACCACCGTCTCCACCCACCCCCACCCCACCCCACCCATCACACCCCAATACGTTGCCACCGCCCGAGGAAGGGGGTGGGTGGGTTGTGATGTGTGGGTGGGTAGGGTGGGGTGGGGTGGGCATGGGGTAGGGGTAGAGTAGGGTAGGGTAGTGGTAGGGTGGGGTGGGTGTGTTTGGGTCGGAGTGGGTGGGGTGGGGGTGCGTGGGGCGGTGTGGGTGGCGACGGTGGTGGAGACAATCGGGCGATGGCGGCGTGGCGGGGTGGGGGTAGGGTGGGGTGGTGGGGTAGGGTGGGGTGGAGGTGGGGGTTAGGTAGGGGTGGGGTGGGTGGCGACGGTGGTAGCGGTGATCGAGCGATTACGGTGTGGTGGGGTGGGTAGGGGTTCGGTGGGTGGGGTGGGTAGGGGTGGGGTGGGTAGGTGTGGGGTGGGGTGGGGTGAGGTGGGGGTCGGGGTGGGGTAGGTCGCCGCGACAGGCGGTGGCGGGTGGTTGGCGGCGGTGGCGGGTAGTTGGCGACGAATGCGGGTGGCGGTGGTGGCGGTGACTGGTGGGTGGCAGCATGGCATCGGTGGTGGTGGTGGCGACAAAGCGTCGAACGCAACAGGATTTCAGGTGGTGGTGATGGTGGTGAGAAGGGGTGGTGTTAGTGGCGGGGCAACGGTGGGGGGAGGAGTGCAGCGGGGGAGGGGTGGCGAGTTGCGCCGACGTGCCAATGTGGCGATGGTGGGCGGCGGGGGTGGTGGCGGCGAGGCGGTAGCAGAGTGGGTGGGGGTGGATGGTGGCATGAAGTTGGTGGGGTGGCTAATGCATTTGCATTATTTTTAAGTGAACAAGTTTTATAATACAATTTGACCCATTGACTAACTTGAGGTGACCCAAATTGACCCGTCACTAATCTGAGGTGACCCAAATTGACCTGTTGACTAATATAATATGACCCAAATTGACCTATATACAATTGATTTTTTACCCAAATCAACCTATTCTTTGAAGAATGGGTCAAGATTGCCACCCCTACAAATAATGTTACACATACATAAACCATTTGTGTCACGTATATGTAACATTATTTGATACGTATATGTAAAACTCATCATTTTCGTATTTATGTTGAAGATATATGTTCACGATACTTAAATACTCTTTTACGAATTAAAAGAAAAAATAATTTATAAATTATGTGATTGTTTGATAGTGGTTAGCACGTTTATCACATAAAAAGTTGGTTAGTATTTGAACTCTTCCATATATATGTTTGTATATATATATATATATATATATATATATATATATATATATATATATATATATATATATATATATATATATGTGAGGGTTGCAGAGAAAACCACAAGTTAGGCGAAAACCGAGAAAACCATTAGAAAAACCAATTTTACCCAATCATATAACAATATTTATTTTTTGTTTTATTTTATTTTTATTTATTTATAAGAGTATTGTTTTTGGATATGTATACGTAAATAAAAAATTGCCTGAAATGATGTGGTTTTCTCGGTTTTCGTCTAACTTGTGGTTTTCTCTTGATCCATCCCATATATATATATATGTGTGTGTGTGGGGGGGGGGGGACGTTCCGCTAATGAGTGAATTTTCGCTAAAAAACCTAAGAAATGGGGTCAATCGAACTCCGATTCAACTAATTCCAGCGGCCTTGGAACCGGCTTATCGAAATAAAGGCTAGAGCTAAACCCTAAAGTTAAACTCTTAAAACTAAACCCAAAACCTAAACACCCCACCCCAACCCCCAAAAACCTAAATCCTCCAACCCCCACCCCCCAAAAACCTAAATCTACACACCCCACCCCACAAAAACCTAAATTCCTCCAACCCTACCCCTAAAAAACCTAAACCCCACCACAAACCCCCTTAGAAAACCTAAATCCCTTCCACCCACCCCACAACCCCTAAAAAAAAAACCTCGACGAGCCGATTTCAACGCCGCTGGAATGAGCTCAATCGGAGTTCGTTTGACCTGTTTCGGTAAAAAAGAAATCGTTTCTTATGTTTTTAGCGAAAATTCACTTATTATTTGAAGCTCCCATATATATATATAAATATATATATATATATAAATATATAGGGGAAGGTTTCAGAGAAAACCACAAGTTAGACGAAAACCGAGAAAACCATTAAAAAAACCAATTTTACCCAATCATATAATAATATTTATTTTTTGTTTTATTTTATTTTTATTTATTTATAAGAGTATCAATTTAATATAAAACATTTTTACCAAAAAACATTTTTACACATAGCATTACGTATACGTAAACATAAAACAAAAAAATTATGAATGCCGACGAGCCTTATCATTCGGCCTGGGAGCGGTTCAACATGCTGTTGGGACGATGTCCCCAGCATGGTTTGTCAGACTGGGCGACGGTGGAGAAATTCTACAATGGTCTCACTTTCGATTCGAGAAGCAGCAAATGTTCAATACAGCTACGAGAGGCCATATCATGGAGAAGCTCGAGCCATCTGAGTGCGAAGAAATGTTCGAGAGCTTCGCTAAGGCTGAACAGCAGTATCCATCTACTAGGACTTCCATTCCTAGTGCTAGATCATCCGCCACACCTTCTAGAGGTGTGCATCAGGTAAACCCTGACTCTAGCATGGCTGCTGCACTCGCCTCAATGGCCAACGAGATAAAGGAGCTGAAGCTCAGTGCTTAGCGGTTTCAAGTGTGTAGGGGAGGCCACGACACCCATGATTGCCTAGCTTATAATCAAGAGCAGGTGAGCTATGCTGTCAACTAACACCAGAACCGAGGGTACAACAACTACAATTCATTTGGCTCCGGGTGGAGATCTGGACATAACCCACCGAGATTCAATGGTCGCCAAGAGTATCAGCAACAGGGAGGAGGAGATATAGGACCTAGCACGGGAAGTAGTGTCGACACGACTTCGATCAAAGAGATGCTTGATATTCAGACACAACTGCTTGCCCACCTAGTCTAGCAGGATAGGGATGCTAGGCAGAGATTGGATGGCCACGACACTTTACTATAGAATCAGCAATCTGTATTCCATGATCTGCAATGCACGGTTGAGGACATCGCTAAGAGTCTGAAGGATCGACAGGGAGGTCAATCTTCAGGCCCCAACGCTTCAGTGATGGCCGTGTCGGTAAGGAGTGTGGATGGGAAAGAGGTTGTAGAGGATGACTCCCACTCCAGCAAGTACAACATTCTGTCACCTAAGGATATCAAGAAGATTGACTAGAGGGCTAGATTCGCGGAGATCGATGCCAGGATGATCGAGGAGTAGGTAGACGAGGAGATAGTAGCTGAGGTGCCTGCCGAGAAGGTAGAGGAGAAGAAGAAGGAGATGGAGATGAAGACCCCCGAGATTGACCTGACGCGTGTTCCCTACCCAGCACGTTTGCTGCCATTTAAGCAGGCTAGGGAACACAGTCACTTCCTTGACTTGCTTATACAACTAAAGGTCAATTTTCCACTGATAGAGACCCTCAGCAAATGCCAAAGTATGGCAAGTTCCTTAAAGATCTTCTTTCCAACAAGAAGAAGCTCGAGGAGGTCTCTAAAGTCTCACTTAGTGAGCAATGTTCTGCAGTGGTGCAGAACAAGCTACCAGAGAAATTGGGAGACTCGGGTCGTTTCACGATCCCATGTCTCCTAGGAAGTTTGTATTTGCACCACGCGTTGGCCGATCTAGGTGCTAGCATCAATCTGATGCCCTATTCCTTGTATAAGCAACTAGACCTAGGCGAACCACAACCAACACGCATGAGTATTTCCTTGGCTGACCGCTCCGTCAAGTATCCACGGGGAATTGTGGAGAATCTTCTCGTGAAAGTAGGTAAATTTGTCTTACCCGTGGATTTCGTCATTCTTGATATGGAAGTAGACGATGGAGTCCTAGTCATCCTCGGGCGCCCATTCTTGCGTACCGCCAAGGCAGTGATTGATTTCTTTGATTGTAAACTCACACTTCGTGTGGGGGATGATTCAGTTGTATTCAATGCCACACCGTCCGTGAAAGCTGTTGGCGAGCATAGCCACTCCGTGTGCATGCTTGATGCCTCCATAGACGATTATTGGGACTCTAATCCGTTAGAGGATGAAGTTGATGGAGATTTAGGAAGGATGAAGGAGGAGCCCCCAGATTGGTTAGAGGAGTTTGAGAAGAGATTAGTAGGGTCCTTATTCCTAAGTGCTAGCGATGATGAGTTCTGTTTAAATGACATATTAGCACAGGTAGAGATGATAGTATGTGAGACACCAAGGGTTGAAATGTTAGAGTCCACACCTGTAGAACCACCCTTATCCGAGCCTCTGCCAGTCACAGTTGTCCATTCTGAGAGGGTGAGTGTTGAGTCAACCCCTAGTTCCGACCACCCTAGGTCTAGGCCACCTCGTGAGAAAACCCGAGAGTTAATCAATTTAGATAACCTAGATAGAGTGCAAACCCCAAGTGTAGGGACGTCGAGGGGTGACAATTTACTTGGCTATTTGTTGCACATTATTTTTGGACCGGGCAGGTTTAAGCTGTGTTGGAAAGATAGGGATAATAGATATGAGGGTTATACGATGTTGGTGTGTGGATGGTTGCTAAGGAGGACCGAGAGGCCGCATAGGATGAAAGTGGTTCCGGTTAGGATCAAGGAGAAGCCTCCTGATAGGCTTGTTTGAGTCTTGGGCAAGTACCCCGGGATGTAGAGTTTGTATGCTTACGTGGTCCGTGTCAGTGTCATTTTCTGTGTTTTTCGGTATTGTGTTTTGTGTGTGTGTCGTGTCTTGTAGGGATTCGCGTTTGATTTGGCACGGGAAATCACTGGGAATGAAGTTTCGGGTATGTCTTACAATGGTTTTTATCATCGGAACAGGTTTTTAAAAGGTTTGGGTGAAAACTATTTTTAGGAGGCCAAAATTTTTCTAAGTATAAAAATTGGAAAGACTTATTAACTTTCTGTGAACAACACTCCCTCGCGGTACGCGAGGGATTTGGTGGAGTCTTTAGCGGTACACGACGGCCAAAGAATTTGGCCGGCCTGAATACCAACTCCTCGCAGTATGCGAGGAGTTACCCATGGTTTTTCGCGGTACGCGAGGACCGCCTGGTTTTGCCTTTCCTCGTTGTTTTCCCATGGTCATCCACATCCGTCATCACTACCGTACACCACCACCCACATCATCCATCACCATGCATCTACCATCTATCCTACCATAATTCCATCACCATTAATCTCTCACCATAATCATTCACCATTCCACCATCCATATCACATTTATTCACTGACCATCGACCATGGGAAATTAGAAACCGATTCGTATCCAATGAGCCACCTTGTCGTGGCTTTCATGACTTTGTGTTTGCCACCATCGGGTACGTATCATTGCATTCTATCCAGAGTCATAGTGAGTCAGTTCGAGTCTTTTATTTTGAGTCAGTTTAATGCTGCGGTTTGTTGTGAGGTTTATTTTGCAGGTATTATTCGTCATGTTCGTACTCAATCTCCATTCGAGCGGGACCGATTCTTCTATCATTGTGTAAAGGCAACCCAACAGAGATGTGCAACCACGACCGAAATGCTATACGGTGCACACAAGGAAGAACGAAGCTGCACATTTGTTTGCATCTGCATTAACCAGCTAAGTCGCTTCCTGTTTTTATTTTTGCCTTTTTATTTTTAGTTGTGTCTTGCTTCAAATGTGGGGAAGTGAGTGTTTAAGTTTTAGTTTGTGTCTTTAATAAAAATCTAAAAATACAAAAAAAAATTGAAAAGTTTGAAAAATGTCCTTTGAAATCAAACGTTTTGCATAACAAAATGGAAAATGATAGTACAACTAGATCTACTTTGTTGAGTTTAAATGATTTAAATAATTGAAAACACGTCTAATTAGTGATGTTTTGGTAGACCCAGCCAGCTTGAATAGCTTAAATAACTTGTGAGTGTTACTTAGAATTAATCACGTAATAATATCATGATATCTTGTGGGTACTCATCTTAGGGTAATGGTAATACTGAAACTGTCAACATAGGGTGATAGGTACCACGTTAAGTTAATATTTAGAGGTTTTTGAAAACTTTCTTGGCACACCACTCTCTTTTTATGAGAATAAATCCGAGTTTCGGTGGCGCCCACTCCATAATTCCATAACTACGAGCTTAATTAATTTGAAAACTGAGTTTTGCTTATGTGTTTCCCTCTGGGATGACGACTTGGAGAATACACCCCTAAGTGAGATTTATGTGCTTAAATGTGTAGAATCTAGTCTATGTGTTAGCTTCCTGGATAGTGACTTGGTTGAGACACCTCTAGACGAAAGTCGTATGCTTTAATTAACGCTCAATTCCACCCATTCATTCCACAATCCATTAATTTTTAAAAATCTGTAAATCTTAGTTTAACGTGGTGGGCAAATCTACATGCTTTAACCCGTGCCTAAACATGACCGCGAGAAGGGATTAGGTAGAGTTGTAGCTTCTAAGTGTGAGTCAAATAGGTTGATTGACTGTTGTATAAAAAGGAATTAGAACACATCATGGGGCTAGATAGTTGGTGCTTGGGTTTAGTCGGACAGAAATACTGATTATTGCGTTTTAACACGTGAGTATATTTAAACAAATTGGTAATTGATTGTTAAGTTAGATCTCAGTTATGGTTCCATTGCAGACTTTTTCGAGGACGAAAAAAGGTTAAGTGTGGGGATGTTTGATGTGTTGCAAAGCACACATGTATTTTCACCATGTTTCGTGTCGTTTTACTTAGTTTCATATTCGTATTGATTCGTTTTTGTTACATATTGAGTCTTTGTTATATTCTCAGGTGCTCATGATGATTACAAGTGAAAACTCGAAGAAACCGAGCACGAGAATGAAGCTCGAAGAAATAAAAGTCAAAAATCTGAAAAGTCCACTCTTCGCGGTACGCGAAAACCAGATCAATTCCCTCGCGGTATGCGAGGATCTTCAATATCGGACCTGACTGTTTTTGCTCTAGCGGTACGCGAGGGGCTTTCCTAGTTATCTCGCGGTACGCGAGAGGTCCAAGTTCCGATAAAAAAAACCCTAAAATCAGTTTTAATAGAATTGTAATGCAATTATCAAAGAAGTTCGATATCTTGGTCGTCGAGAGACCATTCTAGGGCGATTTTGAGAGTTTGGAAGTCAACTGGAATCAAAGTTTGGAGTTTTTGGATCCAGAGATAGCTTCTCCGGGTTTCATTTCTCTTTCTTTTGTTCTTATTTTGTTTGATTGAAACCAATACTATGTCTTTTACTTCTGTCTTGAATGTTCTAAGCATGTGTGTTGGCTAAATCTTTAATACTGCATAGGTCTAAACGATGAATGCTTGTTAAAGTTATGATTTTTATCGGTTTTGGTTTCGAGTGATGGATTAATGATTTTTTAAAGATTATAGTTTAATTAATTATGATGTATAAGCATGCTTTAATTCTGGTCTTGTGATTAATTATTGATTCCTTGCGTTAATTGTGGTTGTCTGCCAGTTTGATTAGCGTATATAGGTCATAGATCTTAGGGTTTGTGATTTTGGTGGTTTGCTAGACGTAGTAGCCATAGGAAATCTTGTTGATTTCTGAGTAGAATTGAGTGTGTGCCATAGTTCAATACCGAGAGGTGAGAATTAGTCGGTTAGTCTTCGTCATTAGGAATCCGAGTGTCAACTTTCTGAGAGGAAGTTGGTTTAGGTGTCTAGTGATTGTTGCTAGTCTGAATCATAGTTGTTATTCTAGGATTGTTGCTAGTCTGAATGTATGGTGGGCGATGAGACTGAGAGGTAATATGTCCATTACTTGATCATAGTTGGAAATACCCGAGAGGTGATCCAATCATCTGGTGAGTTTGGTACGCCTTAGGTAGCTTAGCTGGTGACACCCGGAGAGTGATTAGGGATCCACTAGGTCGCCTTTAGTTGTCATCCTTACAAACCCAAATCCATCATAGTTCCAGAACCGGTAGAAGTTGTCCTTTGCAATAGGATTCCGACCTAGGTAGTGTTCTTCCCATTCCTGATATTTTCCTTAGTCTTTGCTTTGATTGCTAGAGTCGTACTTAGTTTATTGCATCCTTAGTTATAATCCAGTAGTGCAGTAACCCCCCCCCCCCAAACCAAATCATCTTTAGTCCGAGTCAGAGTCTAGTATTAGTATTCAGTGTCTCTAGGATTCGATAACTCGGTTTACCGTTAAGCTATGCTACACTCGATAGGTACACTTGCGTGGCGGTTTAGTTCATAGGTTTTCCATTTTATTACTTAGGAGTCTAGGTTAGGTTTTGTTAGTTATTTTATAGACCGTCTGGACGACATCAAGTTTTTTGCGTCGTTGCCGGGGACACTTGGCAATAGAAATATTAGCTTTGACTAGTTCTTTGTTTGATTTTTGGTTTAATTGTTTTACTTTGTGTCTGTTCTGTGTGCTTATCTTCTGTGCTTACGTACGTGTCTTCTTTGTCTATCTGTGTGTCTAACTTAGAATCGAGTCTTTCTATTCTTGAGTCTCTGTTTCCTTTTCCTATTGTGTCTTTCTGTTTATGCACAACACTCGCTCGCAGGGATCGCCATCTTATTCTGCTTTCTTAGAGCCCGAGCGAACCATATTCACTTTCCCATATATATATATATAGGGTTAGGATCATTTGATAACTCTAAACACAATGAGAAAAAGACATCTATTAATTATTTTATTTTTTCAAAAGGGTAAAATGAAACATTACCTACCTTTTTTTAATAATAAAAATTCCACTAATTCAATTTCCCCCCTATTTTTTTAAACATTCATAACTTTTTTATAAAACATTATTTTTTTATAAAAACTACACTATTAAATAGAGTTTTTTTTATCTTTAATTCGAATATAATTTTATAATTTTTTTTTGAACGCCAGTTATTACATGTATGTAACGAACAGTTACATACATGTAAATATAAACATAAATATTGTTCTTTCAAGTTTATCGCATTTTTTAAAAAAGTTTCTCCCTTTTTATAAAATTAATAACTTTTTATCCAAAACCTGGATATATATATATATATGTTAATCTAACATGTTTATAAAAAATAAACACATAAATTTGTTCATTCAAAAAACTCATCACTTTTATATTCAAAAACCAAATTAATTTATTTTCGTTAAAAAAAAACCAATAATTGTGTTAATCTAATTAGTATTCTTTAAACTAACTTCACCCCATTTATTTTAACTTTAATAAGTTTTTTATATAATGTTATTTTTTTTAACAAATTAATTTTTTAATTTATAGTTTTTTAATTACTTTTCTTTAAAAAAATTTAAAGATTTTCTAATTAGAGATTTTTAGTTTTCTAATTAGTAATTTTTAGTTTTCTAATTAGTTTTCTTTAAAAAAAATTAAACAAATATGTTAAATTTTTTAAACATATATGTAATTGTTCATATTATATAAAATAAAAAAAATTTATAAGTGTAATATAATATTACACATATGTAATATCATATTACATATATTTAATATCTTATTGTTACATATATATGTAGTATCACATTACATATATAATATCATATTACATATATGTAATAGAACAAAATGTAACTTGCTATTACAAGTTCTAATATAAATTTTACATATGAATGTTATTACGTAGAATGAATCTTAAATTTAAATAGCCAATCTGTAAAAAAAAAAGAAGCTAGATCAAAAATATAAGCCAGTCTGTAAAAAAAAAGAGGCTAGATTAAAAATATAAATACAATGATAATTGATCTCGTGGTTCAGGGTTTTTGGATGAACAATATCATGTGTGTTCATATTACGTGTAAAAAAATTGGATAACAAATATAAATAGAAAAACAATTGATCTCGTGATTCATGATTTTTGGATGAACAATATCATTTATGTTCATATTACCTATACAACAATAAAAATAACTATATAGCAAAACTAAACTCGGATTAAAGATAAAAAAGCGCTATATTTTATGTTGTAGTTTTATTTATAAAAATGATATTGTATGCAAAGCTATTTGTGTCCTAAAAAAGAGGAGAGTTTTTGAAAAAAGGAAGGGAAAGTTTGAACACTTACATTTATATTTATATTACATATATGTAAGTGTTTGTTACATATATGTAATAAAAAACGTTAAAAAAATATTTAAAAAAAACTTCGAGACTATAACCGATTTAAATATTAAAAAATGCTCGTTTTTATGATATATTTTCTTTAAAAAAATAACAATGTATAAAAAAGTTTTTAAAGTCTAAAGAAAAAGGGGGGAATTAGTTTTAAAAAAATTAATTAAAAAATTGATGGTCACAATAACTCTTATACCCCTTAAACAATCGTAGCCACTCATTTCTAAAATAAAAAGTCAAAATTAATCTCGTCCACTAATTATTATATGTTAAATTAGTGGCTCAAAATTGGTTTTTTGGTTTACACAATAAAATTGGGTTTACACATGATCATTTTCCTATATATATATATATATATAGGAGGGATATTCTAAAAAGTCGAAAAAGTATACAAAGTGTTTTAAAAACCCCACCACCACCCCCAAAAGCCTAAAACCACCACCCCAACCCCCCTCCAAAACCTAACCCCTACCCTACCCCACCCTGAAAAACCTATAAACCCCCACCCCCACCCCCACCCCCACCCACAAAAACCTAAATCCTAACAAAAAAAACCCTAAAAAGCCGAAAAAGTCGTCTAAAAATCCGACCACCACCCCCAAGAGCCTAAACATCCAACCCCCTCCCCCCCCAAAAAAAAACCAAACCCCACCCCACCCCCACCCCACCCCCTCCCCTAAAAAAACCTAAATTCTAAAAACTAAACCCTAAGGCCAAACCCCTAACGCTAAACTTTAAGGCAAAAACTAAACCTAAAATCTAAACCCTATAAGCTAAGATCGTAGAGTTCGAATAGATGGTTCCAACGTCGCTGAAATAAGTAAAATCGGAGTTCGTATGAATCGGTTATAAGCGTTTTAAAACACTTTTTAGTGAAACCTCACACTATATATATATATATATATTTGGGAGGGATATTCTAAGAATGCTAAAAAGTGTAAAAAGTCTATTAAAAACCCCACCACCACCCCCCAAAAGCCTAAACCCCCCACCAAAACCTAACCCCCACACCACCCCACCTCGAAAAACCTAAAACCCCCCACCCCTCCCTAAAAACCTAAATCCTAACAAAAAAAAACCCTAAAAAGCCACACCGCCACCACCCCCAAAAGCCTAAACATTCAACCCACCCCCCCCCCCCCCAAAAAAAAAAACCTAACCCCCACCCCCACATGTCACACCCCGCCGAAACGCGAGGCGTGACGTTCAATGGTTTCCAAAGCATATGATTACCGCAAACACATACATGAAAAATGGATACTTAAACAAGATTAAGATTATACATTACAAAAACATAATCTGAGTTTACAAAAAGTTAAGATTTCACAAATATGACTCAATTCAATGAGTTATACAAGGGAAATGCTCCTTGAGTAGTATCCATCGTGCATGCATGTAATCTACATTGCTAAACTTACAGTCATCATTCAATTTCGTGAAAAACATACTTGAAAACGTCAACACGAGGTTGGTGAGTTCACAGGTTTAATCAAATAGTTCTTGGTAAAACTCAGTTGTTCATAAATCGTTTCAGTTGTATGTGATAAACATAATAAGAATTGTTGACCCATTTGTAAACTAGCTAGGAATACAAATAATATGTTCATACATGAGGCGTAACCAAACCATGACAATTGTACACGCCCCTAATTTCGTTATCCGGTTCTATGCGGCCATAAATCCTCCAGATTGTGGTTAGCGCGACTAACCATGACCGGGAGACGTCACTCTCCATAGTACTATTCATAGGACCCTAGGCTACAGTTAATGGTTACTACGTTGTTCCAGGGGACTTTTCCGGCCTCAAATTGTTGTTCTCATCTCATGTAAACATACAAGTCGTGTCTTATTCTCTTATTATCCCATAAAATAATTGTAAGTATGTTTTCCCCCCAAATATTGAAAACAGTAAAAAGGGGCCGTGAAACTCACCTTGAGTTTGTGTATACTTGTAATAAAACTTGTTGTAGTCAACCTTGACTATTCGTACCCTAGATACCAAGGGTAAATTGTGTTAAGACCAAACGTCTTAATTGTAAATTGTTCACCGACTTTGTAAATCTGATTGTTTTGTTTAAACATTTCTGTAGTTGTTCAACACTTGTTTCGTTATAAAATAGTTCCAAGTTACAGCCCAAATGGGACTGATGACCAGGTGTCGAAACTTCTTAGTTTCGATTGGGCAATTGTGCATCGAAACTACTTAGTTTCGATGGAGTAGTCAGGTGTCGAAACTTCATAGTTTCGATTGAGTAAACTGGGTATCGAAACAACCTAGTTTCGATTGACAAGAAGGGTATCGAAACTACCTAGTTTCGATTGAGCAATATGTATCGAAACTACCTAGTTTCGATTGAACAGTTAGTATCGAAACTACTTGTTTCGATTGAGTAACAGGTATCGAAACTACTTGTTTCGATTGAGTATGAGTATCGAAACTCCTAGTTTCGATTACTGGACTTCTGTTTGACAGAATCAGTCCTGCATATTTTGTTTTACAACTTGACATGGACACCCTTTACTTGTTATCTTACTTGCGTTCAAATATGTTATAACTTTAGCTACGGTTTTAAAGAAAATAATATGAAAATGTCGAGTTTTTACCTTAAAACCGAGATGAAGATGATGAAATAAAACAGAGATGATCTCGACTCTTTTGCAGAAACACTTGAAATTCTTCTTAAAATACTGGATTGTGGTAGGATTTCTCCTTAAAACTTGGCTTCGATTTTGAAGAGAAATGAGAAGATTTTCGTAAGAAAATGAGAGAGATAAAAGGTTTGTGAGAGTTTTGAGTGAAAGGGTATGGGTTATA
This sequence comes from Smallanthus sonchifolius, assembly GCA_023525975.1. NCBI lineage: Eukaryota > Viridiplantae > Streptophyta > Magnoliopsida > Asterales > Asteraceae > Smallanthus > Smallanthus sonchifolius. Next base: position 37,805,579 of record CM042045.1, read on the forward strand.
TCTGAAAATATGGTAAAATGGGACGTGAGAATGGGGGGGGGGGGAGAATGGTTTTCTCTGCACTTCGGCCGAATAGTCAAGGGTGGGTGGTTTGGGTCAAAATAAATCAAACAATTTGTTTTTACCACTAATTTATTAATGGTATTAACATCTATTAGAGTTTTAAAGGGATAGTTTAATTCGGTTTATTTTCCCCACGGTATTATAATTTTATTCTAAAAATAATTTATTGACCAACTTAAAATTTGTGTAATATATATACGCCTGGATATTTAATTTATCCACTATTGTTCGTCTTAGTCGGTTTGTACCGGTACTTACACCGGTAATTCCTAGAATTACCCAAGTATAAATTGAGACCATGTACGATCTTTGCTAGACTCTAAAGTCCTTGTTTGTGAAATTAAATAAATCACAAAAATAATTATAATGTAAACTTGTTTATAATGTGTACGGATATTGACCTGAAATGTCGGGTTGTCACATTCTCCCCTTGTTAACAGAATTTCGTCCCGAAATTCAATTTGTGTCATCTTGAACTGGTGTATCCTTAAACAAGGATGGGTATTTTGTTTTCATTTGGTCCTCTCGTTCCCATGTATACTCAGGACCACGCTTTGAGTTCCAACGTACTTTAACTAGTTTGATCCGACTACGTCTCAGCTTTTGAACCTTCCAATCTGAAATCTCAATCGGTTCCTCAATGAAGTGAAGTTTATCATCAATGTGAATCTCGTCAGGTGGTATAATTAGCGTCTCGTCCGATAAACACTTCTTGAGATTTGATACATGAAACGTATCATGTATATTGCTTAGTTCTTGTGGCAACTTGAGCTTGTAAGCTACAGGGCCAACCCTAGCCAGTATTTCAAATGGACCAACGTATCTAGGGTTGAGCTTACCATGGTTACCAAACCTTGCAACGCCTTTCCATGGTGAGACTTTTAACATTACTCGGTCACCAATTTGAAATTCTAATGGTTTTCGTCGGTTATCAGCATAGCTCTTTTGTCTATCTCGGGCCGTTTTCAAATAGTCCTTAATTTTGAAAATCTTATCAGTGGTTTCCTGGACAATCTCAGGGCCTGTCAAATGTTTTTCACCAACTTCCGCCCAACATAACGGTGAGCGGCATTTACGACCATATAAAGCTTCAAACGGAGCTGCTTTAATGCTTGTGTGGTAACTGTTATTGTAGGAAAAATCTGCTAACGGTAAATGAGTATCCCAATTTCCTTCGAAATCAATTACACACGCACGTAGCATATCCTCTAAAGTTTGAATGGTCCTTTAGCTTTGACCATCTGTTTGTGGGTGATATGCCGTGCTCATGTCAAGACGTGTACCCATGGCTTCTTGTAGTGATTTCCAGATTCTAGACACGAATCTGCTGTCTCTATCGGAGATAATGGAAGTTGGCACTCCATGCCTAGCCATAATTTCTTTGATATATAGTTTTGCAAGTTTCTCGGTTTTGTCAGTTTCTTTCATTGGCAGAAAGTGAGCAGATTTCGTTAATCGGTCGACAATTACCCATATGGTATCGTAACCACTGGAAGCCTTGGGTAATTTTGTGATGAAATCCATAGCAATTTGTTCCCATTTCCATTGGGGAATTTCAGGTTGCTGTAATAAGCCAGACGGTTTCTGATGTTCGGCTTTTACTTTCGAACACGTTAAGCACTTACTGACATATGTGGCAATATCTCCTTTCATATTGGGCCACCAATACAATTCTTTTAGATCCTTATACATCTTATCTGAACCTGGGTGAATGGAGTACCTGGACTTGTGGGCTTCGTCCATAACTAACATTCGTAAGTTACCGTTTCTCGGCACCCAGATTCTGTCTATGAAGTAAAATGTATCATCCGACTTAGACTCCAATTGTTTGATCATCCCACGTAGTGCTTCATTTTGGATGTTTTCTTCTTTGATTGACTCTTGTTGTGCCATCCGGATTTGAGTAGTAAGATTCGTATGAATTGTTAATCCTAGGGTACGAACACGAAGAGTTTTAACTTGTTCTTTGCGACTTAAGGCGTCTGCTACGACATTGGCTTTACCAGGATGGTACTTGATATCACAATCATAGTCGTTTAGTAGTTCTACCCAACGACGTTGTCTCATGTTAAGTTCCTTTTGATCGAAGATATGTTGAAGACTCTTGTGATCAGTAAAGATAGTGCATCTTGTACCGTAAAGGTAATGTCTCCAAATCTTGAGTGCAAATACAACTGCGCCCAATTCCAAGTCATGGGTCGTATAATTCTTTTCGTGCATTTTTAGTTGTCGTGAGGCATATGCGATGACTTTGTCTTTTTGCATTAACACACAACCAAGTCCTTGGTGTGATGCATCGCAGTATACGACAAAATTGTCGATTCCCTCAGGAAGGGATAGGATTGGTGCACTACACAGCTTCTGCTTTAGTAATTGGAAAGCTGATTCTTGCTCGTCACTCCAATCAAACTTCTTTTCTTTTTGGGTTAATGTGGTTAAAGGCAAGGCTATTTTTGAAAAATTCTCGATGAATCGTCTGTAGTAGCCAGCCAAACCCAAAAATTGACGCACTTCGGTCGGAGTCTTTGGTGCTTCCCAGTTTTTGATCGCTTCAATTTTTGATGGATCAACGTGAATTCCTTCCTTGTTGATGACATGACCAAGGAAATGCACTTCTCGGATCCAAAACTCACACTTCGAGAATTTAGCGTAAAGTTTCTCGTTGCTGAGTAACTCCAAGATTAATTTCAGGTGATGTTCATGATCCTCCTTGGTTCGTGAATATATTAATATGTCATCAATAAATACTATCACGAATTTATCCAAGTATGGTTTGCACACTCGGTTCATGAGATCCATAAAAACAGCTGGTGCATTTGTCAAACCAAACGGCATAACTAGAAATTCGTAGTGGCCATATCGAGTCCTAAACGCTGTCTTTGGTACATCTTCTTCTTGGATTCTTAGCTGATGATACCCTGAACGTAGATCGATTTTTGAATAGAAGCTAGAACCTTGTAGTTGATCGAACAAATCATCTATTCGAGGAAGTAGGTATCGGTTTTTGATTGTAAGCTTGTTTAATTCTCGGTAATCTATACACATCCTAAAGGTTCCATCATTTTTCTTTACGAATAGGACCGGGGCTCCCCAAGGTGAGAAACTCGGTCTTATGAAACCTTTATCAAGCAACTCTTGTAGTTGATTTGATAATTCTTGCATTTCAGAAGGTGCTAATCGATACGGCGATCGCGCAATTGGTGCGGATCCTGGTACCAAATCGATTCGGAATTCGACTTGCCTCGGTGGTGGTAAACCAGGTAAGTCTTCAGGAAAAACTTCGGGGTAATCCCTAACGATTGGAATATCTTCAAGTCGACGTTCCTCGGGTTTCTTTTCATCGACGTGAGCCAGAAACACGCAATAGCCTTTACGTAAATACTTACGAGCCTTCATACAGTTTATCATTCTCAAAGCCACTCCACTCTTCTCACCTTGAATAGAAAGAACTTCTCCGTTCAGGAGTGGAATATGAACAATCTTCTCAAAACAAATAATCTCGGCGTGATTCTTCGACAACCAATCCATACCAATAACAACGTCAAAACTTCCTAAGTCAACTGGTAATAGGTCTATACTAAATGTATGGTTCTCGAAACATAGGGTACAACCTTGAATGACCTCTCCGGTTTTAATTAATTTTCCGTTTGCTAGTTCAATTGTATAATTGTGGTCTAGTTTACTGGGCTTAATACCGAGTAGGGACTTAAAGTCATTTGACACAAAACTCAAATCAGCACCCGTATCGAAAAGTATAGAGGCATAGTGATTATTTATCGGGAACGTACCAGTGACAATGTTCGGATCTTGTCGTGCGTCACCGGCTCCCATCACAAATGCTCTTCCACGGGCCTGATTGTCGTTTCGGTTCTTCAACTTTGGACAGTCTTTCTTGAAGTGCTTTGGATCTCCACATTCAAAGCATCCCTGATTCATCCTCCCTGTTCCTGGGTTGCCCTTTCCTGTTACTTGATTTGTCTTATTAGAGTTTGCATTGCTCCAACAGTTATGGGCTATATGCCCATACTTTTTACATTTTCCACATTGGGTACACCTTCCACTGTGATGATATCCACACTTGTCACACCTTGGTAGTGCTCCAAGGTATCCATTTTGTTCCACGGTGTTGGTGACAAATGCTTTCATAGTTTCAGGTCTCTTGTAACTTTGATTCCTGTTTTGATTACTTGGTTTTCCAAACCATTTCCTCTTTTCTCCAGATTTTCCTTCTTCGGTCTCCTTCTTTCCAAACAAACCATCACGCACAGCATTATCCCTTAGCTTGAATGCTAGAGTTATAGCGCTCTTGGCATCCATAGGGTTCGATGAAGTTACCATGCTTCGTATTTGCGGTGCGAGACCCCACAAGTATCTTTCAACCTTCTTGTATTCTGGGGTGACCATGTGTGGAACCAAGATTGCTAACTCATTGAATCGGTCAGTGTAACTAGCAACATCATCTCCTATCATTTGTAAATTCCACATTTCAGATTCGATCTTTTGCAACTCATTTCGAGGACAGTATTCCTCGATCATCATGGCTTTTAGGTCTTCCCATGACAACTCATATGCTTTCTGCCTTCCGAAAGTCTTTACTTGTGAATTCCACCAAGTTAAAGCTTTATCAGTGAGTGAGCATGTAGAATACTTCACCATGCAGTCAGTAGTGCATTCACTGATATCAATCACTGATTCCATCTTCTCTATCCATCTCATTAGCCCAACTGCACCCTCGGTGCCATTGAAGTTACGGGGTTTGCAAGATAGAAAGGCCTTGTAGGAGCACTTTCTATTTGGAGCATCTGTAGAATTACAAGTCATAACGTCAATAATTCGGATCATGACCATGTGTTACGGCTTATTTATTCTATTACCTCCGGAACCTCCAGCTGTACCGCTTCCTCCTGCACCTCCTGCACCGGTACCACTGCCGTTTCCTCCTCCACTATTTCGATTCGCCTCATATTGTTGCATGGCAGCAGCTACTCGCTGTGCTATGAGTTGTTCCACATTTGGAGAAATTGTCTCGTTGTTGTCTCCAGTAGTGTTACGGGGTGTGCTACGCTTTGGTGCCATGACGTTCTTTCTAACACATTAATTAAAAAGAAATAACATTATATGACAATAATGATAGCACATGGCATAAGGATACGACAACATCAAAACATAAACCATTATATACATAGTTAAAACATTCATAGTACATTGTTCCCAAAAGAAACGGATACAAAAGTGATGGGTTCTCATGACCTCATCAGTACTAAAGTTTTAAACTACATAATGTACTATGGGCACAACCCGCCCATAATAGGTTTAGAAGAAGAAGTGAGAGTACAATCCAATCATTATGGCAAGTCCTGCCATAACAAAGCTTGCTCTAGCCACAAATTCTGCAGCCAAAGTCCTTTCCTCCAGTGCTTCCACCATGTCTCGGACAGTGACAGTGAACTGCCAGTCCATGTCGGCTCTCAACTCCAGATAGTTAGTGGCATCCTGTATGTCTCGGGTGCGGTCATCTAGAGTCTGAACTCGAGATCCGAGTCCTTGGTGTGATCGCGTGGCTGCATCCCCATGTGCCCGAATGTCATCTAAGAGATCATCAAGACGCTCCTCATGCGTACGAACGCGTGCTACTAGTGTAGGCACTGTGAGCTCCATGACTTCCCTAGTGTGGGGTAGGGGTGTTGGAGAGTTGGAAGACTCTCCGAGCTCAAAGGTAGATGGGATGCTCTCCATCTCCCTCCATCGGGCCAGAGTACGTGGCATCCAACGGATAGTTCCCACAGTCGGGTGGTAGCAGGGTCGTTGCTTAGGTGGCTCCTTATCAGTCTCCAAGTCCTTCGGGTCACGAGCTGCCAGTTTTCTTTTGTGCGGAAGTCTAACACTCTTCCTAGCACTTTGTACCCTAATGGGTCCTCCGTTTTTCTTTCGATAGACTATAGGTGGTTCTCCTAAAGCAACATTGGGTGGTGTGGAGCTGCGGGTTTGCACTCGATTTTTGGAGCGTGCGGCGGAAAGTTCCTCGTTTGATTCAGTATCAGAGACGGGGTCAGAGTGTGAATGTGACGACATGCTTGTGACTACAATATCCATATAACATGATGACTGGTTATGCAATGCTCATGCAATGAAAACGTTTTAGTGAGTCATTTAAATTATAGACTAGGTTCCAATTTAGATTCCTAGTTCGCTATAATCAATGCTCTGATACCAATTTCTGTCACACCCCGCCAAGGCGGAAACGCGAGGCGTGACGTTCAATGGTTTCCAAAGCATATGATTACCGCAAACACATACATGATAAATGGATACTTAAACAAGATTAAGATTATACATTACAAAAACATAATCTGAGTTTATAAAAAGTTAAGATTTCACAAATATGACTCAATTCAATGAGTTATACAAGGGAAATCCTCCTTGAGTAGTATCCATCGTGCATGCATGTAATCTACATTGCTAACCTTGCAGTCATCATTCAATTTCCTGAAAAACATACTTGAAAACGTCAACACGAGGTTGGTGAGTTCACAGGTTTAATCAAATAGTTCTTGGTAAAACTCAGTTGTTCATAAATCGTTTCAGTTGTATGTGATAAACAGAATAAGAATTGTTGACCCATTTGTAAACTAGCTAGGAATACAAATAATATGTTCATACATGAGGCGTAACCAAACCATGACAATTGTACACGCCCCTAATTTCGTTATCCGGTTCTATGCGGCCATAAATCCTCCAGATTGTGGTTAGCGCGACTAACCATGACCGGGAGACGTCACTCTCCATAGTACTATTCATAGGACCCTAGGCTACAGTTAATGGTTACTACGTTGTTCCAGGGGACTTTTCCGGCCTCAAATTGTTGTTCTCATCTCATGTAAACATACAAGTCGTGTCTTATTCTCTTGTTATCCCATAAAATAATTGTAAGTATGTTTTCCCCCCAAATATTGAAAACAGTAAAAAGGGGCCGTGAAACTCACCTTGAGTTCGTGTATACTTGTAATAAAACTTGTTGTAGTCAACCTTGACTATTCGTACCCTAGATACCAAGGGTAAATTGTGTTAAGACCAAACGTCTTAATTGTAAATTGTTCACCGACTTTGTAAATCTGATTGTTTTGTTTAAACATTTCTGTAGTTGTTCAACACTTGTTTCGTTATAAAATAGTTCCAAGTTACTGCCCAAATGGGACTGATGACCAGGTGTCGAAACTTCTTAGTTTCGATTGGGCAATTGTGCATCGAAACTACTTAGTTTCGATGGAGTAGTCAGGTGTCGAAACTTCATAGTTTCGATTGAGTACTGGGTATCGAAACAACCTAGTTTCAATTGACAAGAAGGGTATCGAAACTACCTAGTTTCGATTGAGCAATATGTATCGAAACTACCTAGTTTCGATTGAACAGTTAGTATCGAAACTACTTGTTTCGATTGAGTAACAGGTATCGAAACTACTTGTTTCGATTGAGTATGAGTATCGAAACTCCTAGTTTCGATTACTGGACTTCTGTTTGACAGAATCAGTCCTGCATATTTTGTTTTACAACTTGACATGGACACCCTTTACTTGTTATCTTACTTGCGTTCAAATATGTTATAACTTTAGCTACGGTTTTAAAGAAAATAATATGAAAATGTCGAGTTTTTACCTTAAAACCGAGATGAAGATGATGAAATAAAACAGAGATGATCTCGACTCTTTTGCAGAAACACTTGAAATTCTTCTTAAAATACTGGATTGTGGTAGGATTTCGCCTTAAAACTTGGCTTCGATTTTGAAGAGAAATGAGAAGATTTTCGTAAGAAAATGAGAGAGATAAAAGGTTTGTGAGAGTTTTGAGTGAAAGGGTATGGGTTATATCTGAAAATATGGTAAAATGGGACGTGCGAATGGGGGGGGGGGGGAGAATGGTTTTCTCTGCACTTCGGCCGAATAGTCAAGGGTGGGTGGTTTGGGTCAAAATAAATCAAACAATTTGTTTTTACCACTAATTTATTAATGGTATTAACATCTATTAGAGTTTTAAAGGGGTAGTTTAATTCGGTTTATTTTCCCCACGGTATTATAATTTTATTCTAAAAATAATTTATTGACCAACTTAAAATTTGTGTAATATATATACGCCTGGATATTTAATTTATCCACTATTGTTCGTCTTAGTCGGTTTGTACTTGTACTTGCACCGGTAATTCCTAGAATTACCCAAGTATAAATTGAGACCATGTACGATCTTTGCAAGACTCTAAAGTCCTTGTTTGTGAAATTAAATAAATCACAAAAATAATTATAATGTAAACTTGTTTATAATGTGTACGGATATTGACCTGAAATGTCGGGTTGTCACACCACACCCCCAAAAGTCTAAATATTAAAAACTAAACTCTAAGGTTAAACCCCTAAGTCTAAACCATAAGGCAAAAACTAAACCCTAAAATCTAAACCTTACAAGCTAAGATCGTAGAGTTCGACAAGACGGCTCCAACGCCGTCGAAATGAGTAAAATCGGAGTTCGTATGAGCCGGTTATGAGCGTTTTAAACGACTTTTTACACTTTTTTGACTTTTTAACGAAACCTCACACTATATATATATGTATGTGTGTGTGTGTGTACTGAAAGTTTTAAATATAAAGGGTTTTTATGAGGCGAAGGGTACGAAGGATTCTGGATCATTGTGCCTAGTCAGCTTGTTTTTAAGTTTGAAAAATCTAAAAGGGTAAAATGGACATAACCTACGATTTTTGGCTTTTTTCAAATTCCTCAATTTTTTTAAACACGTATAAATTTTTTACACGACATTATTTTTTAATAAAATTACATCATAAAATCGAGAATTTATTCTCTTTAATTTGAGTATACTTTTGCTATACTTTTATTTATAAAATTCGACTTTTTTTAAATGTCGATGTGCTGTGAGTGATTATGTGATTATGTAGAACATGCCTGATTACGTATAACGTGTGTGATTACGTGATTATTTATAACATGCGTGATTACGTAATTATGGTAATGTGTTAATACAAAACATATGTGATTATGGTCATTCGTTATTATAAAACATGGGTTATTATAACGCGGACACATTTACCCCTCACCCACCGAACACATGTTGCATGCCGGTGCCTTTGTACGCTTCGTACGCTAAAACCCATTCGTACAATAATCGGACGCTATATATCTGTACTATATAATAAATAAAAGTTTTAAAAGGACAGTGGCCACTCTCCTATGCATCCTCAACCTTCTTTTTCCCGCCTCTCTCCTATTAATTACACAAAAAATTTTCGAGCGCCATAGAAATCATAAACCATTTTATGTTGTTTTTTCATGACGTTTTTCGAGCGTTTTTTATAATGTTTTTTAGCGTAAAAAATACCATAAACCATAAATTAAATGTTCTTTTATGATTGTTTTTATTATTGACGTTTTTATGGTGTTTGTACGACAAATTTTATGATGTTTTACGACCCTCGTTGTGTATCTTGATTAATTGGATTGTTTCTTTATGAATTCCTATACGAAGGTTTTGTAGATATGTCTCCGAGTATTCCTTGATCATTTCCTTTAAGAAGAGGAGTTCCTCTAATTGTATGAATTTTTCTATAATACTCTTTTCTTCAATATCATTAAAAAAAAGCTTTGGATTGCCTAGTGATCTCGGTGTCAAGGTCAATAAAAAACATTTATAAAAACTACTACTTAGCTACCTTAGACTGTAGACAAGAAAGTAAGGTTGTGGAATCCACAGAGAATCAGTAGAAAGATATAATTGCCTAGTTTAGTAAATTCTAATTAAAACACAGATCAAATAAAGATGTAACTCCCTCCAAACTTCAGGTTCTAGTTTTATGTAAAACTTAGTTGTTCATTGGACACCACATAGACACAGTGTGGGAAAATTAGTTAAAACCGTAATTGAAGACAGATTGTTGTCAGCAACCTATACAACTAGTTTCATCACAAACCAGTACAATCCAACTACCTAATTTATCAATGCCAAGTTACTCACTTTAGTCACCCAACCCTGCTACTAGGTTTTGTTATCAACTGAACACGATCGTGTAGCAAGCAAACTCAAAGCATAAATATAAACTGTTTAAATTAACTGATACATCAATCCATCAAGTCTGTGTCAAAACTAACAAGATCCAAACATACAATCAACTGAATAAAAATATGCAATGTATACGAACCGTCCGCCTAGAGGAAGCACAAATGGTTTAGCCAATCATAATATTAAAGAATCAAATGATAAAAACTTGACTTATATTTTCTTCCCGGTGTCGTTTTGCGTGCGATAACTCCACCCCCTAATTGTCATATCCTGTTTCTGCGTGATGTCAACTAGAGGTGAACAAAAAAACCGGTTTGGAAATCCAAACCGGTTTCAAACCGAAAATCGACCCGAGACTAAACCGGTTTAGGAGAAACCGATTTCAAACTGGTGTGAACCGCCGGTTTTGAACCGGTTCACCGTTCCCTGTGAATGAGCGGTTTAGGACCGGTTTTTTGAGAACCTGTTTGGCAATCCGGTTTAAACAGGTTTAATGGTCAACTTCGAAAACTAGCCATTGGGAAAAAGGCTATATAGCCGTTTGGAGCCGTTATTTTGTCTTTTTTTCACCCATTTTAACCCCCAAACACATTACAAATAGTTAGTATGTGTTTTGGTTAAATCACACTTCTCAAACCCGTTCTCTACACTCTTGTTTATAAAAAACGCTATGGCCGATTCAAGTTTTGGTGTTTCCTCTTCCGAAGTTAGCGTTGTAAAAAACATACCAACAACGAGGAACCCCGCAATTTGGTCAAACTACGATCTATGTGAGATGTCTAACGGGATGGAACGTGCTCGTTGCAAAAATTGTGGTGGGTGTTTTAAAAAGGATTCAAACTCTACTCTAAGAACTCATATGGAAAAATCTTGCCCGAGTTTGAAGAAAATTCCGGGTGAGGGTCAAGCATCTATGATAAGCGAGGGTGGAATTTGGAACTTCGATCCAAATATTGTTCGAGATAGAATGGTGAAATTAGTTATTCAAAGAGGTTTGTCATTCAACCAATTCGACAACCCACTCGTGACGAGGATGATTCAAGAATCCCTTCAACCACGTTATCATCAAGTAAGTCGTGGTATTCTTAGACGTGATTGTCTAAAAATGTGGAAAAAAGCAATAAAAGAATTAATTTTAGGTTTTGAAAAATTGGAAACCGGTGTTAACTTAACCACCGAAGTTTGGTCGGCTCCACATGGTATTCCCGACTCATATATTTGCGTTACCGCTCATTGGGTTCCAATACGTGGCAAATGACGAAACGCACATTCACGTTTGATATGTTTGAATATCCGCACACGGGTTAAAATTTATTTCACATTTTAGATGATGTGATAACCGATTTTATGGTACAACACAAACCCCACATGATACGATGGGCGCGGGCGCATCAAGTAGTAGCTCGAGGAATGTTAACTTAAATTTGTATAACAAAATGAGAAATGAATTTAGTAAACGGGCTAGAGGGTCCACCCCGAGTAGCGAACTCGGAAGGTATACCGGAACAAACTTTTTTATCATTTATGAGTCCGGATGTTTTTGAGGACTTTGATATTTTGGCTTGGTGGAAAGGAAACGAATCTACTTTTTCGATCCTTTCTGTCATGGCCCGTGATTTACTAACCGTCCAAGCTTCCACGGTAGCTTCGGAATCCGTTTTTTCTCTTAGTGGCAGAGTTTTATCTATCTGAAGAACTAGACTCACTCCCGCGGCAATGAAAATGTGCATTTGCTTGAAAGACAATTTGGGCGGTAGATAGGAGACAAGATAGAAGTTCGCTTGAAGACGAAATTGAAGTTGAAGAATTCATACACGAATACGAGGTCAACCAAGGATTGACGAGCCCACTTACAAATGAAGAATTCGCCGAAGATGATAGACTATGAGGATCCACTAGTAACTCCGAGAATGACGGCGAAGATTAATAAAAAAAACTCCAAAAAATAAAAATATATTTTTCGTTTTCTCGTATTTTAGAATTATCTTGTTTAATTTTGTAATGTTTTGTGATTTCCGAACTCCTACAATATGAATTAAAGTTGAACTTTACGTTTTTATTTGTTAAATATTTATTTTTTAATTTATTTTATTAATAATCTTTATAAAAAAAAAACCGGTTTAAACCGGTTCACCAACCCGAACCGGTCCAGAACCGAACTGAACCTGTTCAACAGGTTCGGGATTTTATATGTTATAAACCGGTTTAACCCGAACCGGTTTTAGTGAAAACCGGTTTAATGTTTGCATTGACCAAACCGGTTCGGACCGGTTTGAAACCGGTTCGGTTCAAAAACCCGGTTTGTGCACCTCTAACAGCCGCCCCAAGGGCTCTGCCCTTTTCCCGTTTGCGATGCATGCCCTTCATATTCCTCGTGTTGGATTGCTAACCACAAAGCCCAAACTCAACATTTAATTACATGGCCGACTAATTCATGTTTTCTTTTCTTCTTCACGAGGGCATTTAATTTAGCAGTCCAATTAGCCCGATGATGACCTTTTAGTAATTATACATGAAATTCATTTAGGCATTTTGTAAATTTGACACCAATTAAATAATGTATAAATTAATATGAAGTCAGACATTTCAGAAACTTTTATTTGAATGTTCGTTGTTTACATTAAATTAAATATACTAATATATGTATATCGTTGCTTACAAATAATTTTATATTATAATGATTTTTTATCATTTTAACTCGTCTTCTTCAGTATACACCTGAACACATAAATACACTAAAAGTAAACTGTTTTATACATAAATAGACTTAAAAACATTTAATTACATATATTTAAGACGTGTAAATTAACCACTCATCACCTAGTATTTCACCAATTAGTAACCCATATCCCAGACTTTTTTGAAATAAGAGAGACTCATATTTTTCATTTTATCCACAAGAGGAAGACAATGTTCTCTCTTTATTCTCTTTAGGGACAACAGAACATCTTCAATGATCTGTAATTTATGCGAGGAGCTTTGTTTGAGAGGAAGCACCGGCACTTATCGAAATTTACCTTTTGGCCATTACAATAAGCTTCTTACTTGTTTCTATAAAGATTTTAAGCTTCTTAAGATTCCGTTTGTGGCCATTCTATTCTAACATTGTTTGCAAAGAGAAATTGGGAGAGTGCTTCCTCTGAGTTTTGCTTCACTTTACTTTATTTCATTTCGGAATTTGCGAACAAAGGAACAGACGGCTGCCATAAAGCATGGGAAAAGGAAGACAAAAGCCAACTAGGCCATAAGAGGTCGTCGTATATCCCGCGCGAGAGGAAATACCATTCTTTTTTCATATTTTCCTAGCAGGTGAGTCCATACTTAAGATTTCAGCACTTTACTGCCAAACATCCTTTCTTCATTCTATCTAGGCAGGAATCACGATGAGAAGCAGTCACACACAATAGCCCCATCATATTTTAGCTTGGCTGCTAAAATTCTGGGGCGTCGAACCCGAGAACGTCAAAGACAGCTTTATGTTGGATAGTCGAGCTTTACTCCTAACAAGAAACATGTCAGGTAAGGGTATCCCAATTGAATTAAATGGGATGACAATTTCTCATTTCGAATCTGTAAAAATCAGAACTTTGATCAAGTCACACACCGCAGTATACTAGTTCTTCTAATTCGTTAAGAGGTTTATTTAAAAGATTCACAAAAAACAAAAATTCTCCCAAATGATCCCGTCTAACATATTTTTTGATAGTAACAAGATCACTATAACTGACTCCATTGAGTTCACCACCATAGAACTCAACAGTTACACCTACTTGTTCGGCATTATACTTAGATTCTGCCCTTCGAAAAGGAACATCGTCTCTAATAACATCTAAAAATAGGATGTCTTTATACCACCCTTAACACTCGGCCATGCCGCCAAAATGATACACAATAGGATAAAATTCCCCCTTTTGGGTTGGATTACTAAATTTTAGTTTATTGTACTTGCATCACTTTTTAAATCCTTTTTCTAAATTTAGAAAAATTAAAAAAGAAACCCTTTTTCCCCTTTTGATTGTATTTGATCTACCCTGATTATATTATATAGTATTTAAAAACACACAATGCCAAAAAGCTTCCCCTCGCTTTTCTAATGAAAAATAAAATTGACATTTTCACTCAAAAAAACCAAAATTTATGATAAATGGGACCCGTTAACTATTCGTTGTCTGAGAATTCGTTAGTGATTCTTGGATTTTGTAAGTCACAGTTCGATGCGTGACGGATCTCTATACTCGCGGTACGACACGGTGATAACGTGCGGAATCCATGATCAATGTGCAACGTGTAAAGCAATCAACAACACAGTGTAAATAATCCTCTTTGTATTTCCACTCAGAATATCAGTTTACAAGTTCTCTCAGTTTCTGTACTGTTCTGATCTACTCTGATCTAGGATTTACTAAAACTGACAAGTAAACCTCTATTTATAGGGAAACCACAAAGACCACATGCGAACTTGTTAAGTTCGCCCCTAACAAGCTTAGGCGAACTTAACTTCAAGTTCGCTCTAAGTTCCTTAGGCGAACTTGACAGCTTCGCTAACTTACAACACAGAATTTCAGCGACAGTTACAAAACATGCTCCAACAGACTCCCCATTAACTGTTGCTTACAATTCTAACACATTACAAGTCAAAGACTCAAAGACTAAGACATATAATCTTCAAGCTTGTTGTCACTAGAATGAGTTCCAACAGACTCCCCCTTGACAACAGCTTCAGAAGATTGTCATCAGTCCTCAAACAGCTCATAATCGTTGTCTTGTTCATCTGCATACTCTCTCTTTCTAGAAGAAAACTTGGGAGAAGGACCCGTTGTCAACTTCTATCTGCAAATTTTCACTTATGGCAAAGAAGAACAACCAAGTGTAACCAACAAGTAAAATTTCTCTGGAAGCTGGAAAAACAAAATCTTTTTGGTTTTCTCTGTACAAACTAAACTGTAAAATACTAAAGCACATCTTTTTGGTCGAACATCACGAGTAAGAAGATCATATCAGTAAAAACAATGCATCAATCACACATTTTGGATAAGCATCCCTAAACATTCTATAGGTATCCTATCCAGATTTATTCATTGATTTCTTTCTTTTCTTTATACTAGATAAGATCAAATCTTTTAAGCTTCAACCAAAACATGTAATGATACGCGAAGAACTTCAAAGAAGATAGGATCAGATCATAACATGTTTATAATAAATTACATATGAAATTGCAACACATAACATGTCAATCTAAGTTGTCAATATTATAACATTTGAAACCATCAATATCTTTGTCCCATGTTCTTGTGAATTAAGGTACCATTTATTTTGTAATACAACGTGTATCCCACAAATATGCCAACAGAAAAATAAATGTGCATTATCTTCAAGACATATAAGATCATTGAAAGATAATTTTCAATCTCCTGGATGAAATTATATCGTTAAACACAGGAAAATATTAAGTAGAGAATCAAAATGATTCAGAATCGAATGATTCAGAATCGAATGATTCATAATCGAATGATTCAAATGTCTTGCTTTGGATGAAGTATCATGATTCACAGTAACAGAAACATTGTACCGATAGAATTCTTCAACATAAGATTGATCAAGGAATCGATTGATTCAATGACATAGGGTAGCGTGATCCAACTGTTATCTGGATATATTCAATGGAATCAGGGATAATGATACAATGGCTAGTATATGTTCCAACAGATGTTTTCAGAAACATATCTTAGTTCAACATCACATTGCATGTTTTTCGGGGCATGGGCAGTGAAGTGAACTGAAAAATTGTGTTTAATGACATAACCGATACTTGTCTCATGAAGTACTTTAGATCTTATATTCTTTATCTGATAATAATCTTTTACACATACACCCGACATACCATGGGTTCAAATCACAGTTGTCACAAAGTTCATTATGTTGTCACACTACTAATGGACCAAAGATACTCATAGCCTATTTGCAATTCATACTACATACTAGTATCCAAATTAAAATGTAAGCATCAAGCATCAAATTTTGTTCAACATAAGCAGTTATAAAGCTATCATTTCCCAAACTGTGCAGTCTAGGAAGTTCTGATCAAAACATTTATCACAGATATATTAGATAAACAATCATAAAGTCCAACTAAGGTCATGTGTGACTGAACATCTACTGATGTACTATTATTTCTCCTTATAACTTCAGGTAATGTCGATTTTAACTTTTTCAATTTGTTTGGCTTTTTCAAAATCTTTTTGACAGAAAGTAAAATTTCCATGAAAACATTTTAAGAAAAACATTTTACCTGGTCACTTGGAAATTAAGCAATTCAATCATATAAAATTCAAACCGATGTAATCGAATGCCTTTGCCTTTGCCTTTGTCACTAACACAATTCTGTACTCCCCTTGTCTGGTAGACTCCCCCTAAATTAGTCAAATGGTTGCATCAACCACTTTATGCTCACCATCATCATCCTAAGTTTCAGGATGTCTTTTGGACTTGGTCAAACACTTTCCAAAACAACATTGTGTGGGACATTATCTCCCCCTTGAGCATCAAGTCGTTGAGTCAAATAGACTTATCAGTTATCAAACAACTCATTGCTCATGCAGATGTCATTCCCTGTCATGTGCTATGAACAGCCACAATTAACAAACCAAATTGTATTAATAGTCCCTCTTGGTTAATCCTGCACATTAAACAAGAAGCATTAGTCTGAAATGGAAACCCAAGCCATGGTAGTCATGGGTCGTCCATCCGTATCAAAATAAATGACTTCACGCAATTCACAGTCGAATCTCTCCTCAATTTTTGGAGATTGTTCCATTAAATCAGAAATAGAAACTTTTCTTTTCCAAACACTCTTCTGTGCATGAAGTTCCTTCCTCTTGAAAAGTGAAGTGTTTGAACATTCTGGTTCATTTGAAACATTTTGAGATTGCGAAACGTCTTGTTGTTCTAACAATTTTCTTAATCTTCTGTTTCTTCTCCGTCTCTGAGGTCGAGAGAACCTAACCTGAGATTGTGAATTAACATAATTTCTACCAACTGATCTTGTCACAACTGGTCTAGTCTTTGGTGTCTCATAAGACTGGGTCTTTGAAGGACAATTCACACAAATGTGACCCACTACACCACAAGAAAAACAACTTCTCCTATCAATAGACTTCCTTTCGTAAGGAGCTTTAGGAGTCATATCTCTTGAACCTTCAGAACTAGACACTTCAGTTTGATTCACATATTTTGTTGACTGAATTTGTGACTTTGGTTTCACGGGTACATATGAAACCTTTACTTCAGGTTTAGAAACATCAAATTTCATCATAGGAACAAATTTCACCACTGGCTTTGCTGGCGATTTAACAAAAGGTCTTCCCAACCTGGGATCTTTTAGACGATTTCCCACATTCTTATCTGGACAATTAACCAAGATATGGCCAACAGCGCCGCATTGAAAACATGTTCGTCGTTCTTTGTAAACCCGGACAAACTTCTCTTGCTTAACACTTCTTGAAGTAGACGATTCACACTAAGAAGTAGTGTTAGATACTTGAACAACCTTGGGTTTTTCTGAATCAACCTTATTTTTAATAAAATCAAGAGTTGAAATTTTCTCAATTTTATTATTTTCTTGAAAATAAAAACCACTACTCACAAACTTTTTAATTGGTTTAGGTTGTGGTTGTTCAATATCTTCATCTGGTTCAGTCAAGATGCACCGATCCCTGGTGACTTTCTTAACCACAACTGGTTCATCAACCTTGCAGTCTTTCACTATTTCTTCAAATTTATCTGGATCAAATGTTTCATCATCACTTGAATCATCATAAACCATGTCCGCCCCTGTAACAGGATTTACCTTGAGGATGGTTTTTGGTTCCAGATCGTCTTCTGTCACAACCTCAGTAGTACGAGAAGTGTAATTACTATTGAAAGGTGGACAATATCCAACACCTCCTCCAATAGCTTTGTCATCAAATGAAGGACATGAACCAAAACCACCAACAACTTTCTCACCAGAAGCTTTCTCATTATAATATTCTAACAGAAAACTGGAATTCTTATAACCTTCGAGCTTTCTAAACAATTTGGTGACCTCACTCTATGACTGGGCAAGTTCATTTATCTTTTTCTCATATTTAGAATATGCCACATCAATGTGAAAAGCTTGTTCATTTACTTTTATCTGTAAAATCTTGATATCATCTTTCAGTGATTCAATTCTTGCATTTAAAAGCTTTTCATTTTCTTTCAAAACTTGATTTGATGTGTATATTGCCTTCATGTCACATATCAGATTCGTGTTGTCATCACACAATCTTACAATTTTCAAATCTGAATCAATGCACTTAGAACAAGAAACAACCTTATGTATCTGTTTCGAATCAGCCATGAATACATTTGCTTCAGATAACATCTCAGCAATTTTCTCAGTCACTTTCCCAGCAGCTCCATCATTAAGCAGTTCTTTAGTTGAAAACTTTGGCTCCGTATTCTGAATGATAGATTCTTAAACTTCAGCAACACTCCCAGACTCACTCAAGTTTTATCTCTGAAGAAGAAGAGTGAAAACTTTCTCTATCACTTGATTCGGAAAAACAGTCACTTTCAGAATCACCTTTTTCACTAACTTTAGTCACATCACCTTCTTCATAAGAATAAATTGTATCAATCAATTCCTCTAGAGACATATTGGTTAAATCCTCACTTTTCTTGATGAGCACTGAGTATTACTCAAACTTAGGTGGAAGAGCATCCAACAGCTTCTCATTCACCTTAGTATTAGTGTAAGAAACATCATATTTTACCAAATCTATCAAAAGATGGTAGTATCTGGAAATGATATCATCAACAATTTCATCCTTCAAATACTTGAAAAACATGAATTGTTTCTCTAACAAATCTCGCCTACTTTTCGAAAAATTCGTCATTTCAAGAATTTTGTGTAAACGATCACGAAAAAATTTCCCTCCAAAAAACTCTTTTCAGGGAAGAAAAAAATTTCAAAATTACAACATTCTCAAAAATGACTAAAAAGAAGTATATAAATGCTCCCTCAAAAAATTTAACAAGAAAAAATTTCCCTCCAAAAACCTTTTTTTTAAGAACACTAGCGAACTTGGGAACTTGAGGGAACTTAGTAAGTTCGCCTGAAACTGCCCGAGGGAACTTATTAAGTTCGCCTGAACTTCACTGAGCGAACTTGTTAAGTTCGCCTGGTTAAGTTCGCTTGTAACTAATCAGACAGGTTCGCCTAAAACGCTGAAATCTCAGGAAGAACACCAATACGAACCAACTCTGCTGAAAATCATGATTTTTGATCAATATGATGGAATATGACAAATCTGAACCGTAATTATGTGTAGAAACTGATTAGGAACAATCATATCGGATCAATTTCTTCAAACAAATCCAAAATGATAAAAAAATCTTCCATTTTTGTCAAGAAACGAAAAATATGAAAAATCCTTCAAATTTCCTTCAAATTCAGTGATATTTGATGTTGATTGTACATGAAAACACCACAAATCTTCTGCTAATCAAGAGCAAAGACTTTGATACCACTTGTAAGTCCCGGTTCGGTGCGTGACGGTTCTCTAGACTCGCGGTACGACACGATGATAACGTGCGGAATCCATGATCAACATGCAACGTGTAACTCAATCAACAATATGGTGTAAATAATCCTCTTTGTATTTCCACTCAGAATATCAGTTTACAAGTTCTCTCAGTTTCTGTACTGTTCTGATCTACTTTTATCTAGGCTCTTCTAAAACTGACAAGTAAACCTCTATTTATAGGGAAACCACAAAGACCACAGGCAAACTTGTTAAGTTCACCCCTAACAAGCTTAGGCGAACTTAACAAGTTCGCCTATCAAGTTCGCTCTAAGTTCCTTCGGCGAACTTGACAGCTTCGCTAACTTACAACATAGAATTTCAGCGACAGTTACAAAACATGCTCCAACATATTTGAATCTAAAATTTGATTTGCCTAATGACATAAGAAAATACAAATTGATACATACTTAATTGCACTAAGCATATCTTGAGTTTGTGCAGAAATGAGATCTCCTATAGTTGGACACAAAAGATTCATATGAGAAAACATAAGTGTTGGAGCACATTTGTGTGACAAACACTCTGGATACTTGTCTTTTCTTTTGTATCTCTTGTTTATGTATTTGTATTTCAGTGTGTGTACGTATTGGTTTATCGAGTTGTAAACATGCATGTAGGTACTTGTCGTTGTAATCGTCTTGTAAAGTGTTGTACGCACTTAACAAGTGTGCAGGTTGCTAAACATGTGTACTTAGCAAGTACGCAAGAACAAGTCTGAGTACTTGCTAAGTACGCATGAGCAAAGCCCTGCGCACTTAGCAAGTGCGCATTCATCAAGTCTTAGTATATATAGCTGGTTTGTGTTGTTGCTATATACGCACTCATTATCAACTAGTAACCAATTGTGATTATCAATAGATGAAGTTTAAAGTGAATCTTGTTTTTTGTCGGTTTACTTTGTGTTGCTTGATACTCCAACTAGTCACAGGCATTCTGCACCCTGTTCGACTAGTCACACACTTGCACGTAACGATCCGAGACACCCGAGGACCTACAAGTGGTATCAGAGCATTTGCTCTTGATTTCGAGTGTTGTGAGTGTGTTAGGAGCATTTTCGACACTAGTGACAGCCTCTTTACAAGAAAAAGTGAACGTCTTTGGTGATTTTTGTGATAAAACAGAGGTAGCTCTTGAAGCCCTGTTTTAGACTCAAAAAATTTGTCAAAATTTGACCTTTTTTGTTGTTTGTTTGAGTTGTAAACAAGTTTCTAACCTTTTGGCTTGATTAATTTGTCCATATCTTCAAAACTTGAAGATTTGAGCATTTTTCGGCGACTAGAAAAAGTTGGTGGAGCAGGTTCAAAAAGTGATCTGCGTACTTACTATTTTTGACAAAAGGACAGTCTTCCTGCGTACTTACTAAGTACGCAAGACCATTGTTGTGCGTACTTGATTTTTGTTTATGCGTCCTTAACCTTTACTCCTGCGTACTTACTAAGTACGCAAGAGCAAATCACAAGTGCGCAAGACCAAGTTTCTAAGTGCGCAAGGCCATTTCCAAGTGCGCAAGTTGTGCTGATTTTCTAATTTTTGTCTAAGTGTTTCACTATGGCAAACCTTCAGCACATTGGTAGTTTGCTGAATTATAACAACGAGATTGGGACTCCACATAAACCACATAAGTTGCTTAATGTAAATGATTATTCAAATTGGAAAGCACGCTTTGAGGAGTACATCTCACACACTGATTCAACTCTATGGATACCCATTCTTGATGGGTATAAACATCCAACCCATCTGTTTCTTGAAGAAAATGTTCCCAAACTTATTTCCAGATTAGATGAAGATGAAAAGAATGCTTATGACCATGAAAAGAAGGCTCATGGTTCCATAACTATGGAATTGTCCAGAGATATGTTTCATAGTTTTAGAGGTTATGATACTTTTAAGGATTTCTGAAAGGCCCTACATAAAAGGTTTAAGGGCAACAGTGATGTCAAGAAAAGCAAGAGGGAGCTTATGAGGAAGCAATATGAGTGCTTCAGATACCTAGAGAATGAATCTATTGATGAACTTACCTCTAGATTCTATCACTTGCAGACCGAGCTGAAGTCGTATGAACTCAATTACCCTGACGATGAGTTGGTTGAGAAATTCCTGGATGCTTTACCACCTAGGTTTGACATGTACACTACTTTGCTGAGAGAAAACCCCAAATTTTATGAGATGACAATTGAAGAAGCAATTGGAAAGGTTCAGGCACATGATATGAACTAGAGAAAGAAAGAAATCTCTGGAAGACCTCAGATTCAAAATCCTTCTATGTATTATAGGGTGCCTTCCCCGGCTAAGTCATCGGGTTATGGAATTGCCCTATTCCTTGGGAGTCCTCAAGAAGAAGAAAATGCAAATGGTTGTGGTGGTCACACTTGTTTCAATGCATCTGGATCAATCTTCCTCAAGAAATCCTACGTCTACCTCTTCACCTAACCAAACTGCTATTGCCAAGATTGCTGAAGATCATGTGGCATTGTTCTCCTTGTGCATGCTTGCTTACGAGAACTTTATTGGTGGGAAGCTGACTGATCCAAAGACCATTGAAGAAGAATTCAATCAGGTGGATCCGACATGGAGGACATGGATATTCAATGGAATATGGACATGATCTTGATAAGGGCTAAGCATTTTCTGAACTGAACGGGTAGAAAATTCATTGGTGGGCATTCTAATGCCAAAGTTGGATTTGATAAGTCTAAGGCTAAGTGCTACAAATGTCAGAACTTCAGACACTTTGCAAGAGAATGTCAAAAGGATATAGCACCAGCCTCTGGCTTCACTAGACCAAGCCAGGGAAACAACTTGTCTGCCAACAATCAGAACAAACGCAATCAAGGTCAAGGTGGAATGTCCAGTGCTTTAGTGGTACAACAGGACGAGAGCTTTAATTGGGGTGTTCATCTAAAAAATGCCATACTTGCACATACTCAAATGGGTCTGATGGCAGAGATTTTTTAGTTGATGGAAGCTGAAGGAAAGGAAGCATCTGCTACCGACCAACCAGAATCTGCACTTGCGCTCATGGCGATTGGAGAAGCATCCAATTTTTTAGTTGAGGTAGATTTCAATTCTTTTGTTGTTATTTCCTATTCAAAATGTTTGAGTTTGAGGGAAGAGAATGATCGAATTCAAGATCAACTCGAACCCCTATGTACTGCAGCTCTAAACTATAAATGTAACGAAAAACGTTTTAAGGATTCAATTGAAACTCTTAAAAAAGAAAGACATGAGTTTTCAATTAAAATCAGTGAACAACAATTCCATCTAGATGTTGCATACAAGGGGTTAGAAAAAAGGAATGTTGAGATTGCCAGACTGCAAAATGAGATCCTACAGCTGAGTTGCAAACTTGAGAAGTTGAAAAACTCTCGCTTTGTAGTGGAACACTATGAATCAGTGGTGAGAAGAGTGAGTGGCTAAGGTTTAGGTACTAACTCCATTCCTCCACCAGTTAGCGGCAAGTTTGTCAACGGACATGTCGACATTGATTTGTCATTCCTAGATGAATCATCAAGTCAGGATGATTCCTCAAACAAGGATGAGTCCTCAAGTAAGGCCAACTCAGCTTCTAACGAAGAATTCTTTTCTGATGAAGGGTCTGAGAACACCAAAGTCGAGGGTGTGGTCTCATAAGAGTTGATTAAGGAACAGAAAATTGAGAAAAACATTGTTACTGATCGTGATAATTACATTCTAACTGAACCTGATATGATTGGGTCCAATGATAAACTAAAATTGATGCTTTATGGAGGTTTCAAAACCATAAATCAAGTCAAGAAAGAAGCCTTTGCTAATCATTTGGGTAAACATTTTCAAGAAAACATTGATAAATATTACACCCAAAATGAC
Source organism: Smallanthus sonchifolius (assembly GCA_023525975.1). NCBI lineage: Eukaryota > Viridiplantae > Streptophyta > Magnoliopsida > Asterales > Asteraceae > Smallanthus > Smallanthus sonchifolius. The sequence goes on from CM042045.1 coordinate 37,829,153, forward strand.
CAATCTAAATCAGGTCAAGCATAAGATGCTTGTAATGTTCATCAAACAACCCCTGGTGCTCATCAAGCTGAGTCCTCGGCATCCAAAACCCAAGAACCTTAAAGGAGGATTTACAAAGAAATAATAGCTTGCTTTCACTGTGGTACGATTGGTCACATTCTGGTGAACTGTCCTGATAAGAACCAAGGGAAATGACCAGTTGTTCCACAAAAGGTCGTTGTCCCTAAGACACCAGCAGTGAAACAACCCAAGAGTTCTAAATCAAATGTGTTGAAACCACCAGTGAAACCTATGGTGAAGTCAAAAGCAAAACTTGAGGCTAAACCATCTATTTCAAAGTGGGAAAAGAAATCTACTAAACCCAGTGTAGCTACCTATGGTAGTACACAAACTGGTGAGAAACCTGTGATGAAACTTTCTAAGCCATAAAGGAGAAGAAGGAACAAAAGATTGAGAAAATTGGAACAACAGCTAGCTGGTTATCAACAGGTGAAGCTTCTTCTAGTTCACCTGTGGTTGAGACGAGCAAACCCACTGTTAAGAAGAAACAGAGGAAAAGATGCTGGAACAAGAAAACCAAAAGCTCTCAATCTTCTGATCCCAAACCTTCTAAGGATTCACCCATTTTTTACAGTCACGATTGCGAATTAATTGAGGTTGTTTATTTTGAGAAAAACGGATGACCCAAGACCACTATGGCTTGGGTCTCCAAAACTAATTAATTTCTTGTGAGTCATGCAGGGACATCCGAAGGGAACTATCTCTAACCATTGGTATATAGATAGTGGATGCTCCTGACACATGACAGGCAACATGGCCCTGCTTCAAGATGTTAAACCATTCAGAGGCGGCTATGTGGCCTTTGCAGGAGAGAAAGGCGGCAATATCACTTGTCAAGGCGTGGTTACAAATGGATGTATTAGCTTCGACAACGTCAACTACTGCGAGCAGGTGAAGCATAACCTGTTGTGTGCGACAAGGAGTACTCGGTTATGTTTGACAAAACTGAATGCTTGGTTCTCAAACTTGGTTTTGAGGTTCCTGAAGACTGGATTCTGATGCGAGCAACAAGAACAAACGACACCTATCAGATTAATATGAGTGTGGCAACAACCACCTCATCAGTTGCTACTTGTTTGCTTACAAAAGTGACAGAACTTGACTCAATCTTGTGGCATAGGAAACTCAAACACATTTCTTATCAAAAAATGAATCATCTTCTCTGAAACGGTTTGGTAACCGGGATTCCTAAGCTGAGATTTGCTGTTGCAGAGACAGTATGCCTTGTAAAAAGGGCAAACAGCAACGGAAATCTCATAAGCCAAAGGTCCAAAACTCTATTGATACCCCTTTGGAACTCCTACACATGGATTTTTTTTGTACCCATAAGTATCAAGAGTATTAGTGGTAAGTCCTACTGTCTAGTTGTAACTGATGATTTCTCACGTTTTTCTTGGATGCACTTTTTAGGTGCAAAGGATGAGACTACTGAAATTCTTCAATACCTTATCTTGAGCCTGGAATCTTTATGCAAGCTGAAGGTTAGAAGAATAAGGAGTGACAATGGCACAGAGTTCAAGAACAACATAACTCTTATTGAAACTGCAAGGATGATGCTGTCGGATGCTAAACTTTAAGTAAATTTCTGGGCGAAAGTAGTCAACACAGCTTGTCACGTTTTGAATAGAGTTCTGGCAGTCAGAAGACACAACAAAACCTGTTATGAGCTGATTAACAATCCACCTCCCAGTCTTGACTACCTGGTCCCATTTGGTAGTCCTTGTTCCTTATTGCTACAATACAAGGATCGCAAATCTAAATTTCATGCTAAAGCGATGGAAGACATCTTCTTAGGATATGTTACCAACTCACCCTGCAAGAGAGTGTACAATATAGGAACTCGTTCAGTTGAAGAATGGTTCAAACTGGACTGCAGTAAAAACAGCGCTCCACCAAAACCTACAGGTCCAACGTGGGGATTCGATTATGATTCTCTATTCAAGTCTGTTAACCTTCCTGATTTATCTACTGAAGATGCTGCCAATTTGTACGAGTTCTGTAGTGGCGGTGATGACTCTAATTTCTCAACCAGAGCTACTGTACCTATTGTAACTCCCGATTCCAATGCTGCATCTGGGACTCATGAAAATGATAACGAGGATGTCGTTCAAGTTGAAGGAAATGATGCTCCAACTGCTCCTAACACTCGTGTAGGAAATGAAGCTCCAGCTGATCCAATCAACATTGAATCTTCCTCTCAGACACTAGATATGGTGGAGTTAAGCACAAACCTATATTCAGATATCCAAGAACCACATATACCAGAGTCAAGAGTGCATAAGAATCATCCAATTGACAACATTATTGGTGATCTTGACGCCAGTGTTCAAACTCGTCGTAGAACCATTGCCGAGAACACCAGTTTGTATGCTAAGATACTTGACACGAGTATCATGGAGACATGTTTGCATGCTGCATTCGTATCCCATATGGCATCATAGAATGTGAAAGAGGCTCTCACTGACAACTGCTGGATTGAAGCGATGCAAGAAGAACTGTCTCAGTTTCAAAAGTTGCATGTGTGGGATTTGGTTGGCATTCCGAAAGGTATGCATCCAATTGGAACCAGATGGGTGTTCAAATGCAAAATGGACGATCGACACATTGTAGTGAAGAATAAAGCAAGGTTGGTTGTTTAGGGTTTTTACCAACAAGAGGGCTTGGATTACACAAAAGTATATGCCCCAGTTGCTAGACTTGAAGCAATTCGACTGTTTCTGGCTTATGCCTCCTTTTTCGGCTTCAAGGTCTACCAACTTGATGTAAAGAGTGCTTTCCTATGCGGATAATATCAATAAAGTGTATAAACTGGAATAAAGCACTTTATGGTCTTCATCAAGCACCTTGGGCATGGTATGAGACTTTATCAAAACATCTACTATCCAATGGTTTCGATCGTGGACAAATTGACTCGACTCTCTTCATACGGAAAGCAGGAGGTGATATTCTACTTGTGTAAGTGTATGTCGACGACATTATCTTTCGGTCTACCAATGAAGAGTTGTGTATGGAATTCGAAAGGGTGATGAAGTCCAAGTTTGAAATGAGCAACATGGGCGAACTGTCATTTTTCTTGGGTCTGGAAGTCAGTCAAAGGAAAAAATGACATTTATCTAGATCAAACTAAGTATGTACATGACATTTTGTCAAAATAAAAAATGAATGATTGTAGTACTTATGGCACACCAATCCCAGTCAATCACGGTTTGCATCCAGACAAAGATGGAAAGGATGTGGACTGTAAATTATACCGTGGGATGATCAGATCTCTTATGTATCTCACAGCTTCAAGCCCGACATAATGTTTGTTGTATGCTTGTGCTCAAGGTTTCAGTCACAACCAAAGGAGTCTCATTTGATAGCTGTAAAGAGAATATTCAGATACCTGAAAGGGAAACCCCGACTGGGTCTTTGGTACTCCAAGTAGCAGTCCTTTGAATTGAAAGCCTATACCGATTCTGATTATGGCGGTTGTAACCTCGATAGAAAATAAACTTCAGGTGGATGTCAATTCTTAGGGGACAGGTTGGTCTCCTGGCAGTGCAAGAAGCAATCAATGGTTTCTGTCTCATCATGTGAAGTAGAGTACATTGTTGTCGTGAGCTGTTGTTCTCAGATATTGTGGATCGAGCAGCAATTGAAATACTATGGATTAAACTACACTGGAACACCCTTTTTCATTGACAACAATGCCACCATGTCCATCACAAACAACCTGGTGAAACATTCCAAAACTAAACACATTGAGATTCGTCACCACTTCATCCGTGATTGTGCTGAAAAGCACTTAGTTGAACTTGTAAAATTTCACACGGATGACAACTTTGCTGACCTTTTCACTAAGGCGTTTGATCGTACCCGTTTTGAACATCTCGTCAACATGATCGGAATGTTCAATCCCGGGTGAAAATTTTCTTTTTCAAATCAAATATTTTAATGGAAGTTAAATTTTATTTCTTTTAAAATTTTTGTATAGTTCGTTTCAGTTTCAAAATGTTTCAGAAAAATCTAAACAAAATAGAAAATTAAGAAAATGTCAAAGATCATTTGAGGAATAAGGGAAATGATAGTACATCAGTATATGATCTAAACGTCTTAGATTGCACCTATGGGAAATTATTGCGTCATGCTTACTTGAATGTTTAACTGTTCTCTATTGCTAATATGAATATTTGCAAGTACGTTGAATTGTTAATAGGCTATAAGCGTTTTTGAATCATTAGTAGTGTGAAAACTAAATCAATATACTACAATTGTGATTTGAACCCATGTTTGCATGTGTGTGTGTGTAAAAGAATGATAAAGATCATTATCAAATATATGATGTAAGATTTTGGCAATGATCCTTGTATGAGACTAGTTTCGGGTTATGTCTTTAGCACAATCTTTCGGTTCATTTCATTGCCCATACTCACAAGTATGCAACGAGAATTTGAACCAAGATATGTCTTGACATCAACAGTTAAGCATATATTAACCCTTGGATCATATCTGATTCATTGAAGTCAAATCCAGATAAAAGTTGGATCCCCTTACCTTAATCCTCAGACACCATATCTGTTATCTTGAATCACTAAACTGATATTCACAGAAGAAATCCTCTCAAACCAAGTAAGATGAATCTCTCGATTCTGAATCTTATGATTTCTAATAATCCTTATGGATTCTGCTTGATTTTTCTGTGCTAAATGGTGTAACTTCATTATGGAAATTATGAAAATTAATAGGAAAATCTTAGATGCCTTGAGATAGTGCAATTTAAATTTCTGTAGCATAACTGTGGGCTACACGTTGTAGACTTATAATTCATACCTTAACTCACAAGAACGTGGTACAAAAATGTATATGGTTTCAAGTTTTATAATATTGCCAACTTGATTTGACTTGCTTATGTTGCATATTACGTATGAATAATTAGTAATTCATGACATGATCTCATATTCTTTGATGTTTATTTTGTATTATTTATTTGCTTATAATAGCCTGATATGATCCCCTGCTCATGATTTTGACCAAAAATAGCTTGTGTGAATAGTTCTGTATATATTTATTCAGAAAAAAGACCAAAAAGATTTTTCGTGTGTGTAGAGTTCAATTACTTTAAAAAATGAAAAAATTATTTTAAGTATAGTTTATCAAAACTTAAGAAAAGCCAAAAATATTTGTGTTTAACTTCCGTGATTTGTTTTTGAAAACCTCATGATTGAACGTTCTTATCCGGTTTGCTATTTGACATGACAATATTCATAATTTGAGTTGAAAATTGAATACATAAGTACGCAAGACTTAAGTCATGCATACTTCTTATGTACGCAGGAGTTAAGTCTTGCGCACTTGTTAAGTATGCAAGACATGGTGTGTGGGGTATATACACTGTCATACTCTTAGACTCGAATTTTACTAAAAATTTCATTGTGTTCCAAAGAGATTTTTCGTCCCGGTCTTAGTTTCATTATCATCTAACTAACATTTGGAGAGAATCTCAGAGCATTTCAACCGTTAAATCATGTGTTTTGGAACGATTCTTTGTATATTCGAACCTAGGGTTTTAGAGACGAAATTTGGACTGATTTTGGGTGTTCTTGACTGAAATTAAGACCTAAATTGGTTTAATATCAATAATCTAAGTTCGTTAATGCAAAATTTGTCCTTAACACACTTGGATTTTGGTTTTGACCCCTTGACTGGCCGTAGGTTACCGTCGGACCAAGGATGGGTCATTATGACCGGGTTTTAGCAAAAGTTTGGTGTTGGTGTTGGTTTTGGTCCCATAGGTTCTAAAAGTGTTTTTCGACCTGGTGGTGACCATCATTCACGACAAAATCACACATTACTCGGATTTTGGATTTTGAAATTTTTCTAAGTATTGAGCTCCTGCACACTTATCAAGTACACAAGAGATAGCTCCTGCGTACTTGTTAAGTTCGCAAGAACAACTCCCTGCTTCTTAAGTACGCAGGAAGAGCATCTTGGAAAATTTTTCTAAGTCTGAAAAATTGGTTCAGTGTGCAAGTGCTATACGTAGTCATAGTTGTTCCATTCCAATGATTCTATGTGTTCTTATTGTGTTCTTGCAGTGATTGCTCGTGCATTTACCAGTGAATTCAACATGTTAGCACACCCTGAATGGAAGGGGGCTACTCTTGAGTACCGGCAGATAGTGGATTTTCTCAACCGATCCAAGATCAGCTATGCTATCTCTTCTGATCCAATTGTCTCACGACCCTACATGGATCAATTCTAAGATATTGTTAATCATGATTGCACGGTAACCGCGAATGCCATTAGGGCTACCGTGGCTGGTCATGAGATCGCCATTTCGGAACACACCATCAGGAGAGTGTTACAGTTCAGGGATCTGCCTACTGATCCGGTAACTTATCCTGATTACTTTGTGGATGGTTGCTAGAGACAAAGGATGGGATATGTTGGTACAACAGATTATGCCTCATACAAGAAAATGTGGGTGCTTGATCAATGGCGATACTTTGCACACGTCATGATCATCTGCCTATCGACAAGGAAGGCGATAAAAGATGCTATGGGTCACGACTTGGCGGCTGCAATGGTTGGACTCTCTCAACAAGGGATACAACTTTTCCAAGTATATCTACAAGTCTATGACTGATCAGATCAATGCAGCAGAGAGGTTTAGATTCCTATTGTACCCGAGATTCGTTCAATTATTGATTACTGATGCATTGCCCAATCTACCTCAGATTGGAGAACGTCTACAGGTCAAACGGGTGGACAAGAGAGTGTTTACACAGTTCCTTAAGCCAGGCGGTATAGAACCTACCCCTGAGCACACTCCTCTCTTCGGCCACCTAATTAATGAAGCATATGTAGCCCCTCCTGACTTCAAATGGTATAATGTTGACTCTAAGCCAGAGCTGAGCGAACACTCGGATGACCATGTTGAAGAATAGTTAGAGGAGGAAAAGGAATATGTAGTTGCTTCTGAGAATGATGAATCTAGTGATGGAAGTGATGAAGAAATAGGAGGAGATGGTGCTGAAGAGTCGGATTTTGAAGCTACTGAATCTGATTCATCTGACTCTGATGATGCACCAACCAATCACACCCAAGGAGAATGGTGAAGAAGAAAAGACAGTACCAACAGCGAGTATGAACCCGAGTCGGAGACTGAGTTACAAAGACAAAAAAGAGAGAGACGAGTTAAGCAGAAAGAGGACATACCCTTTGAGGTTATACTACAGGAAGCTGAGGCTTGTGCTCACAGCTTCAACATCTATGTCCACGTCAACTCAGCTTTATCAAAGGAGGAGAAGGCAGCCAAGGTTAACTGATGAGGTGGCTACCACTACTATCTCAAAGAAGGTGCCTGAGATAGTCTCCCTTCCCATTCAACCAGTCCATCAAGTGATAGTGACGACTCCAATTCAGACGAAATCGATCACTATCACCCCAACCGCTAATGAAACCACGACATTTCCAATTTCCAATTTCAATCCCAACCACCATTCCCACAACCACGCTTCAACCCATCAGTCAACCCACTCCCTTTGGTGACTTCACCCAAGGGTTTGATTTTGATGAGTTATTCTCTTTCCCCACCCATACAGGCGAAGCTTTTTCATCCAGGGATCCGGATCCCTGCGAGTCCAGGATTGCTACCCTGGAATCTCAGGTGGCTGGTTTGCTTGAGACTGTTCGGAAGTCAAGGGAAGAATCTGAGTCTCAACAAGGTCAGATAAATTCCTTGGCGGATGAAGTAACTATACTAAAAAACCAAAGGACAGGGACTGAAGAGCGGCTGAAGAGTCCGATGGACAAGAATGAGCTTTTGATTAAGACTAATGATATGATTCTAGGACACAGGACATCAATGGAGCTACGATTTGATATGCAAAGAAAAGAACATGACATGATGGTCATGTTGGTTTGTTAACTGACCGAGAAGCTTGCTGCTCAGGGGGAGAAAGAGAAGGAGAAGGAGAAGCCAAAACCCACTGGTGATGAGGCTTGTAATCCAGTCGACCTGACTAAGGATGATGACAAAGACAAGGATCCTGAAGTAGGTCCTAGTGGAAGTGAGCAACAAGCTTTGGATATTGTTCCAATTTCTGTTCTGTCTATGGCTGAGGGGAGTCTACTCAGTAAGGAGGTGGAGGTGATACTTCTGGAGCTGGTGGTAGTGGAACTGGTAAAGGAAAGTCTGTCGCTGAATTGTTTGACTTATCTGATGACGCCATTATGATGATTGAGACTGAATATTCCAAGGAAGCACAGATCGATGCTCTTAGCCATCTAGAGGAAGGAGAGACCGAGTCTGATGAAGAGTGGGATGTGGAGGATGATGATGTGATGGTGGAATTTCCCAAGGGTGACGGTGAAGGAGTATATGAGCTTGAGGATGGAGAGATTTTTTAGGCTACAGTCTTTGAACCTACTTTTGCTACAGGCAGTGTTGTAAAACTCGGCCTAGGCGGCCGAGTACTCGGTAGAGTGCTAAGGCGCTTTTTTTCAACTCGGTCAACACTACTCGGAATCGGTCCAACTCGGGTCAACTTGGTCCAACTCGGTCAACTCGGATTTTCACTGTTTTTCACCGATTTTCGCTATTTTTCACCGATTTTTGTTGGATTTTTTCACGAAGATACAATGGAAGATGAGAATTAAATAATTACTATGTCTATAATATTATATAATGAATATCAATTTTTGAAATACTTTAGTATTTGAACATGTATCCTTTTAATTTACATTGATATTCACAAATTTTGTTATAAATATTTGTAAACTAATGATATTTGACACATATATAATTTCTAAAAAATTAATTTCTTTGTAATTTACCATGTCCGAGTACTCCCCGCCTAGGCCTAGCGACTTCTGCAAACAATGGCTACAGGTTCAGTCGAGCCTGAAAATATTGCTGAGGCTAGTGGAGCAGCAACCTCGATTGAAGCCTCTCCCACCGATCCCCAACCTGTTGATGCCGAGGCCTGGAAGAACAAATATCCTCAAGGATGGTTCACAAGGGATCAGCCTCCTGTTTGGCAAAAGACCTCAATCTTACACAAGCATGGAGCCATAGGTATGATCTTATCTGTCAGGTATGATGACGACAAGAAGCTGTTTGCAATAAAACGAGCTGGTGGGGTTTAATACTTGAAACCAACCAGTGAGGCGTTCAGCTCCCTGCCAAAGTATGACATAGTGAACTTAGCAAATCGTGAGCTACTTGGTTACACTAGTCATACAGTGGTGAAGGGTTTGTGCGGTGCATTACAGAGAGAAGGAAGATCAGAGAACTTCGAGGTGTTCAAGCCTCAATTGCCCAAGAGAGTCCGGGACGAGAATGTCAAACATCCTGTGACGAACAGAAGCCTGAGGAAACTGGTCTACAACCCAGTGCTATATGAAACCAGGATTCCCCTAAGCAAGTTATCTCAGGATATCCTTGGTAACATGTGGTACTGGTACGTGGATCCAGAGACGGGCGAGGCAGTGGTTATGGGAAGGACAAGGTCCACAAGTGGAAACTTGGAGCCTAGGGAATTGATTAGGGTTTTTGATGAGATCACTTTCATCAATTTCTTATTGAAAGATCTGACGGTTCCGAATGACATGTAGGTCCCCGGGTGTCTCGGATCGTTACGTGTGGGTGTGTGACTAGTTTGACCGGGTGCGGAATACCCGTGACTAGGTGGAGAATCAAGTAACACAAAGTAAACCGACAACGAAAACACTTTCAAACTTCATCTATTATAAAACTTGTAGGTTACAGAGATGTTACAAATGAGTGTGTACATAACTTATGTCACGAACAACTATATATACTAGACCTGTTGCCTGCGCACTTGCTAAGTGCGCAGGGCTTTGTTCCTGCGTACTTAGCAAGTACGCAGATAATGTTCTTACGTACTTGTAAGTACGCAGGTTGAGCAACCTGCGCACTCGTTAAGTGCGCACAACACTTAACAAAGACGAATACAACGACAAGTACCTATGAACATGATTACTACTCGATAAACCAATACATACAGATGCTGATATACAAATACAAATACATAAGTAAAAACAATCTTCAGAGTGTTTGTCACAAGAATTGCTTCAACAAACTCCCACTTGACAGCAGCTCTGGAGATGTCTACACAGCTTTAGAGTAAACAGCTTCAGAGTGATTGTCCCAAGAATTGCTTCAACAAATCTTCAAAGTGCTTGTCACAAGAATTGCTCTAACAAACTCCCCTTGACAGCAGCTCTGGATTTGTCTTTAGTCTCTATAGTCTATATGCAAGTAGTATTTGTCTAACAACATCGTATCAGAGGTTCCCCAAGGTTAAAATCCGTGAGCTCAAGGACGACTATGTCAAATTTGAGCTCCGTGACCAGAGGTTCCCCAAAGTCAAAATTCGTGAGCTCAAGGACGACTATGCCAAATTTGAGCTCCGTGAAACCGACGCCAGCATGGCTAACGTGCTCCACGTCAGTAACTCAAAATGACGTATATAGAAAGATTCTGGAAGGAATCCCTGAATAGTTCTATTATTCCTCCTCTCAGTCTCATGTTCAGCAACATACTTATTGTCTGAATTCTTTCGTCTTTGTGTTTTGGAGGATGACTTGGGAAGGGAAACCTTCACCATTCTTCGTGGGTGTGTTTGGTCTGGTGCATCATCAGATTCAGATGGATCAGATTCAATCACCTCAGAATCTGACTCTTCAACACCATCTCCTCCTTCTTCTTCATCACCTCCATCACCAGTCATCTTTGCAAGAACATAAGAGAAACAACATTAGATCAAACAGAATCATTGGAATAGAACAAGCATGACATGGTATAGCACATGCACGATGAACTGAATTTCAACACCAAAACCCTAGTTCTTGAGGGTCAAGAAATCGGTCCAAAAAGGTCGGTTTTGTGTATGAAATGCTCTAAGATTCTCACCAAGGATTGTTTAACTGAAGATGAACCAATGATTGGGATGAAAATATCGGTATGGAAACACACGAAAATTTGAGTGAAATCGAGCAGAGGATGCAAACAGTGCTAAGACGAGTGAATGAGATGAATTTAGAAAAAATTCTAACACCTGTTTATATACCCGGACCACAACAGTCGTGTGTACTTATTAAGTGTGCAGGACTTAACTCCTGCGTACTTACTAAGTACGCATGACTTAAGTCTTGCGTACATGATAAGTACGCAAGGTTTAACCCTTGCGCACTTGTTAAGTACGCAGAGACTTATGTGATGTCAATTTTCAAACTCAAATTATGAAAAAGTCAAAGTCAAATAACGAACATGATAAGCACATTCAATCAAGAGGATTCAAAGTTAATTCATGAAGGTTAAACACAAATATTTTTGGTTTTCTGATTGGAATATGAACTATACACAAACTTAAAATCTTTTTGATCTTTTCAGAGTAACGATATATGCATATTCACACACAAGCTATTTTTGTTCAATGACACGAGCTGAGGATCATATCAGGCTAAATTATTCCAATAATGATACAAGATAAACTTCAAAGAATATGGGATCATGTCATGGATTACAATTTATTCATACGTAATAAGCACATAAACAAGTAATTCAAGTTGGCAATATTATAAGTTTTGAAACCATAAGCATCTTTGTATCACGTTCTTGTGGGTTAAGGTATTAATTTTAAGATATACAACGTGTACCCCACAGTTATGCTATGAACTTACTTTGCACTTATCTCAAGGCATCTAAGATTTTCCCAAAGATTTTCAAATCTCCAAAATGAAGTTACATCGTTTAGCACATAAAAAATCAAGCAGAATCCATAAGGATTATCAAGAATCATAAGATTCAGAATCGAGTGATTAAGATGTTTAGGTTTGATTGGTTTTTCTTCTGTGAATATCATATGATGATTCAGGTTAATAGATGTGGAGTATGAGGATTTAGGTAAGGGGATCAAACTTTTATCTGGATTTGATTTCAATGAATCATGTATGATTCAAGGGTGAATATAAGCTTAACGATTGATGTCAAGACATATCTTAGCCCACTTCCCATTGCATTCTTGTGAATATGGGCATTGAAGTGAACCGAAAAATTGTGTTAAAGACATAACCCGAAACTGGTCTCTTAAGAAAATATTTGCTAAAATCTTACATCCTTTATCTGATATTGATCTTTTTGTATTCTTTTACACACACACACACACACTAACAAACATGGGTTCAAATCACAGTTGTAGTATAGATTTAATTTTCACCCTACTAATGATTCAAAGATGCCTACAGCCTACTGACAACTCAAATTACTTGTAAATAACCAGATTAAAAACACAACAATTTAAACAATCAAGTAAGCATGACGCAATCATTTCCCATATGTGCATTCTATGACGTTTAGATCATTTCTAATGTACTATCATTTCCTCTTTTCTCAAGAGAACTTCGAAATTTTCTGGTTTTCTATTTTGTTTGGATTTTTGTAAAATATTTGAAAACTAAAAGAACTATACAGAAAACTTAAAAGAAATAAAATTTAACTTTCATGAATTGAATTGATTTAAGAAAAACAAGTTTTCACTCTAGATTGAACATTCCTATCATGTTGACAAGATGTTCAAAACGAGTTCGATCAAACGCCTTAGTGAAAAGGTCAGCAAAGTTGTCATCCGTGTGAACCTTTACAAGTTCAATGAGATGCTTTCAGCACAATCACGGATGAAATGGTGGCGAATTTCAATATGTTTAGTTTTGAAATGTTTCACCGGGTTGTTTGTGATGGACATGGTGGCATTGTTGTCAATGAACAGTGGAGTTCTAGTGAAGTTTAAGCCGTAGTCTCTCAATTGCTGTTGAATCCACAATATCTGAGAACAACCGCTCGCTGCAGCAATGTACTCTGCTTCACATGTTGAGACAGAAACTGTTGACTGCTTCTTACACTGCCAGGAAACCAGCCTGTCTCATAAGAATTGACATCCACCTGAAGTTGACTTTCTATCAAGGTTACAACCGCCATAGTCTGAATCTGTATAGGCTTTGAGGTCAAATGACTGCTGCTTTGAGTACCAAAGACCCAATCGGGGTTTCCCCTTTAAGTATCTGAAGATTCTCTTAATAACTATCAGATGAGACTCCTTTGGTTGTGACTGAAACCTTGAGCACAAGCATACAACAAACATTATGTCGGGCCTTGAAGCTGTGAGATGCATGAGAGAACCGATCATCCCACGGTACAATTTACAATCCACATCCTTTCCATCTTTGTCTGGATGCAAACCGTGATTGAAAGGGATAGGTGTGCCATAAGTACTGCTATCATTCATCTTGTATTTTGTCAAGATGTCCTGCACGTACTTAGTTTGATGCAGATAAATGCCATCCTGCCTTTGACTGACTTGCAGACCTAGAAAGAATGACAATTCACCCATGTTGCTCATCTCAAACTTGGACTTCATCACCTGTTCAAATTCCCTACACATCTCTTCATTTGTAGACCCAAAGATAATGTCGTCGACATACACTTGTACAAGAAGAATATCACCTCCTGCTTTCCGAATGAAGAGGGTCGAGTCAATCTGTCCACGGTCGAAACCATTTGACAGTAGATGTTTTGATAATGTCTCATACCATGCCCGAGGTGCTTGATGAAGACCATAAAGTGCTTTGTCGAGCTTATACAGTTTATTGATATTATACGGATCTTAAAAGCCGGGAGGTTGAGTGACATAGACCTCTTCATGAACTTTTCCATACAGGAAAGCACTCTTCACATCAAGTTGATAGACCTTGAAGCCGACGTAGGAGGCATAAGCCAGAAACAGTCGAATGGCCTCAATTCTAGCAACTGGGGCATATACTTCAGTGTAATCCAGGCCCTCTTGTTGATAAAATCCTTAAACAACCAACCTTGCTTTATTCTTCACTACGACATGATGATCATCCGTTTTGCACTTGAACACCCATCTAGTTCCAATTGGTTGTACGCCTCTTGACAGGTCAACTGAATCCCACACATGTAACTTTTGGAATTGAGACAGTTCATCTTGCATTGCCTCAATCCAGCAGTTGTTAGCGAGAGCCTCCTTCACATTCTTCGGCTCCAACTAGGACAAGAATGCAGCATGCAAACATGTTTCCATGACACCAGTGTCAAGTATCTCAGCGTACAAACTAGTGTTCTCAGCAATGGTTCTATGACGAGTCTGAACACCGGCATGATGATCACCAGTAATTTTGTCAATTGGATGATTCTTATGCACTCTCGTCTTTGGTAATTGCGGTTCTTGAATTTCTGAATCGAGGTTCGTGCTTAACTCCCCCCATATCCTGTGTTCCAAAAGAAGAAGATTCAATGTTGATTGGATCAGCTGGAGCTTCATTTCCTACACGAGTGTTAGGATTAGCTTGAGCGTCATCTCCGTCAACATGAACAACTTCAATGTTATCACTATCATGAGTTCCAGATGAAGAAACAACATTTGAATCGGGAGCTACAATCGGTACAGTTGCATGGGTTGAGAAACTGGAGTCATCACCGACACCAAAGAACTTGTACACATTGGCGACATCATTTGCAGATAGATCAGGAAGATTGAACGACTTGAATAGAGCATCATAATCAAATCCCCAAGCAGGACCAGTTGGTTCTGGTGGAATGCTGTGTTTACTGCAGTTCACTTCGAACCATTCTTCCACAGACCTACTCTCAATATTGTACACTCTCTTGCAAGGCGAGTTGGCAACATATCCTAAGAAGATGCCTTCCACCGCTTTTGCATGAAATTTAGACTTGCGGTCTTTGTACTCTAATAATAAAGAGCAGGGACTACCAAAAGGAACTAGGTAGTCAAGATTGGGAGGTCGATTGTTAATCAACTCATATCAAGTTTTATTATGCCTTTTAACCACTAGAACTCTGTTCCAGACATGACACGTTGTGTTGACTGCTTCTGCCCAGAAAGTGACAGGAAGCTTTGCATCTGACAACATTGTCCTTGCAGTCTCAATTAGAGTTCTGTTCTTCCGTTCTGCAACTCCATTCTGCTGAGGTGTGTACGAGAAACTAAATTCGTGACGAATACCCTTCTTGAGACAGAAAAGTTCCATCAAATTATTCTTGAATTCAGTTCCGTTATCACTCCTTATTCTTCTAACCTTCAACTTGCAAAGAGATTCCAAGCTCAGGATCAGGTATTGAAGAATGTCAGTAGTCTCGTCCTTTATACCTAAAAAATGCACCCAAGAAAAACGTGAGAAATCATCAGTTACAACTAGACAGTATAACTTCCCTATAATACTCATGATACTTATGGGGCCAAACAGATCCATATGTAATAGCTCCAAAGGGGTATTGATGGAGTTTTGGAACTTGGGCTTGTGAGACTTCCGTTGCTGTTTGCCTTTTTTACAAGGCATACAGTCATCTGCAACGGCAAATCTCAGCTTAGGAACACTGGTTACCAAACCGTTTCGGACAAGATGATTCATTTTTCGATAAGAAATGTGTCCGAGTTTCCTATGCCACAAGATTGAGTCAATCTATATCGCTTTGGTAAGCAAACAAGTAGCAACTGATGAGGTGGTTGTTGCCACACTCATATCAATCTGATAAGTTTCGTTTATCCTTGGTGCTCGCATCAGAATCCAGTATTCAGGAACTTCAAAACCAGGTTTGAGAATCATGCATTCTGTCTTGTCAAACATGACTGAGTACTCCTTGTCGCACATATGAGAAACACTCAACAGGTTATGCTTTAGCTGCTCGCAGTAGTTGACGTTGTCGAAGCTAACCCAACCATTTGAAACCACGCCTTGACAAGTAATTCGGCCGCCCTTCTCGCCTGCAAAGGCCACATAGCCACCTCTGAATGGTTTTACATCTTGAAGAAGGGTCATGTTGCCTGTCATGTGCCGGGAGCATCCACTATCTACATACCAACGATTAGAGATAGTTCCCTTCGGATGTCCCTGCACGAGTCACAAGAAATTAATTAGATTTGGAGACCCAAGCCATAGTGGTCTTGGGTCGTCCGTCTTTCTCAAAATAAATAACCTCAATTAATTCACAGTCGTGACTGTCAAAAATGGATGAATCTTTAGAAGACTTGGGACCAGGAGATTGAGAACTTTTAGATTTCTTGTTCCAGGTTCTCTTCTTTTTCTTAACTGGAACAGTAGGCTTATATTCAACAACAGCAGGTGAACTAGTGTAAGCTTCACCTGATTGAACTCCAGCCAGTTGTTCCAACTTTCTTAATCTCTTGTTTCTTCTTCTCCTCTATGGTTTGGAGAGTTTTACCACAGGTTTCTCACCAGTAGGGTCACTACCATAGGTAGAAGCACAAGGTTTAGCAGAAAGCTTTTCCCTTTTTGGAACATATGGTTTAGCCTCAAATGTGATCTTTGGCTTTACCATAGGTTTTACTGGTGGTTTCACCACATTTGCTTTTGGACTCTTGGAATGCTTCACTGGTGGTGACTTAGAGATAACAGCCGGTTGTGAAACAATTGGCCGTTTCCCTTGGTTCTTAACAGGACAGTTCACAAGGATGTGACCAACCATACCACAGTGAACGCAAGTTCTCTTTTCTTTGTAAGTCCACCTGTAAGGCTCATTAGATCTGACATTAGATGACTCAGCATGATGAGAAGGAGAAGTTGTTTGGTGAACAGTAGTTTGACCCGATGATGATTGGTTTTTGGAAATATAATACTTTTGCATATTTTCTTGATAGCCAAGCCCATAATGAGCTGAAAAAGCTTCTTTCTTAACTTGATTAATGTTTTTATATCCCCCATAAAGCATCACTTTTAATTTTTCATTTGATTCAATGATATCGGGTTTAGTCAAAATACAATTATCACTATCAGTGATAATGTGTTTCTTAACTTTCTGTTCACCGAGCAACTCCTCAGAGACTACTCCTTCAAGGTAGGTGTTCTCAGACCCATCATCAGAAGCAGTAAGGAACTCTTCATCAGATGTAGAGTCAGCCTTACTTGAGGAATCATCCTTGTTAGAGGAATCATCCTGACTCGAGGACTAATCAAGGCAAGACAAATCAATGTTAATTAAGCCGTTGACAAATTTCCGGCTTACTGGTGGAGGAATGACATTAGTACCCAGCCCTTCACTTGTCTCACTACAGACTCGTAGTGTTCTACCACAAAAGGAGAATTTTTCAACTTCTCAATATTACCTTTCAACTGCAAGATCTCATTTTGTAGCTTGTTGATCTCATTGTTCCTTTTCTCTAACCCCTTGTACGCAACATCCAAATGAAACTGTTGATCGCTGATTTTAAGTGAATAATCATGTTTATCTTTCTTCAACGTTTCAATTGAATCTTTGTATCGTTTTTCATTTTCTTTGTAGCTTAAAGCTGCAATACGAAGGGGTTCGACTTTGTCTTGAAGCATAGAATTTTCTCTAACCCCTTGGAACAAGAAATGACAGCAAAAGATTTAGAATCTACCTCATTAGATGAACATGATGCCTCTCCAATAGCCATGAGGGCAACTGCAGTTGTAGACTCTTCTTGGTCAGCCGCAGAAGCTTCCTGTTCCTCTACTTCCATCATCTCCATAATCTCAGCCATGAGACCAACTTGCGTTTGAGCAATAAGGGCACCCTCCAGATGAACACCCCAATCAAAGTTGTCGTCTTGTTGTGCTACCAAAGCATTAGGCATTCCACCTTTACCTTGATTGTGGTTGTTGGAGTTGTTGGACCCTTGACCGTTTCCTTGGCTAGGTCTGGTGAACCCCGAGGCCGGTGCTTTGTCCTTTTGACATTCTCTTGCAAAATGCCCAAAGTTATTGCATTTGTAGCACTTGGCCTTGGATTTATCAAATCCCACCTTGGCATTTGAATGTCCACCAATAAACTTCCTGCCAGTTCTATTCAGGAAACGCTTCGCCCTTCTCAAGATCATGGTCATATTCCATTGAATATCCATGTCCTACGTATCATCCGGATCCACCTGATTGAAGTCTTCTTCTATGGTTTCAGGATCCGTGAGCTTACCGCCAATGAAATTCTCATAGGCAAGCATGCATGATGAGAATAAAGCCACATGATCTTCAGCTATCTTTGCTATTGCTGATTGGTTAGTTGAAGATGTGGGAGAAGGATTTCTTGAGGAATTCTGGTGATGAGATCCAGAACCAGAACCAGATCCAGATGCTGCATAGCAAGCATGACCACCACAGACATTTGAGTTATCTTCCTCATGAGAGTTCCCTGAGAAAAGGGCAATTCCAGAACCCGATGACTTGGCTGTGGAAGACGTCCCAAAATACATAGAAGGGTCTTGTATTTGAGGTCTCCTTGAGCTCTCTTTTCGTTTTAGGTTCATATCATGTGCTTGAACCTTTCCGATATCTTCATCAATAGTCATCTCATAAAACTTTGAGTTCTCTCTCTACAAGGTAGTGTACATCTCAAATTTTGGTGGTAGGGCATCTAGAAACTTCTCAACTAACTCCTCATTCGGATAAATCAGGTCATAAGCTTTCAGCTCAGTTTGCAGATGATAGAATCTAGAGATAAGCTCATCTATAGATTCATTCTCCAAATATCTGAAGCACTCATACTGCTTCCTAAGAAGATCCCTCTTACTCTTCTTGATATCGTTGTTTCCCTCGAATCTCTTCTGCAAAGCCTTCCAGCGATCCTTGGAGTAATCGTATCCTCTAAAGCTATGAAATAACTCCCTGGTCAAGGCCATAGTAATAGATCCGTGTGCCTTCTTCTCTCTGTCATAAACTTTTTTTTCTTCTTCATCAAGTTTGGAGATAGGCTTGGGAACTTCCTCATCAAGATATGTATATGTGGGATGCTTATAACCCACTATAATGGGTATCCAAAGTGAAGAATCGGTGTATGAGATATAATGCTCAAAGCATGCTTTCCAGTTTGAGTAATCATTTACGTTAAGCAGCTTTGGTGGTTTTTGTGGGGTTCCAATCTCATTGTCATAATTTAACATCAAATGAATCGATAACAAAGACGAATTTTAGGATTCTGTATTGAACAGGTTGAGACTTTCATAAGTACGCAGAAGCTAAAATTCGAAGCTGGAACACAAATCAAAGAACACTGAGGCTTTGATACCAGTTGTAGGTCCTGGGGCCTTCGGTCTAGCACAACGGAAGATTGAGATAAGTGAAATGTAGACCTGTTCGTGATTTGTGGGGAGAACAAATGAAAGAAACGATGGACCAGAGCATATGAACAATAAGAACAGATAAACAATAGAATCAATCCATAACAACGTTATCATCACAGATTACATATCGAAGGATAATACATCTCTAGTTTACGCTCAAGATCAAGGGGTCGGGAGAACTCGTCCTGACCCGACCTTTCTCAAACCTCACACTTCTGTTCTCTGCACATACAAAGGAGCCCAACAGTTCTACTTATAGGGGTAGGAACAACCCACCTGCGTATTTATCTAAGTACGCATGACATTTGGTCGTACGCATGACAAAATGTCATGCGTACTTTGTAAGTACGCAGGTCTTTTGGTGAACTTGCTAAGTACGTAGAAACATTCTCCTGCGTACTAGCTGAGTACACCGATACATAGAATTTTATCTATAGTTACCAAAGCATGCTTCTACAGCTAAAGTTGAGGAAGCCTGAAGACCGAAGACAATCCAGAGTTGTTGTCAATGGAGAGTTTGTTGGAGCACGTTTTTATGACAAACACTCTAGATAATTGTCTCTGCTTTTGTATCTCTTGTTTATGTATTTGTGTTTGTATTTCAGTGTCTATACGTATTGGTTTATCGAGTTGTAAACATGTTTGTAGGTACTTGTCGTTGTAATGGTCTTGTAAAGTGTTGTGCGCACTTAACAAGTGCGCAGGTTGCTAAACCTGCGTACTTAGCAAGTACGCAAGAACAAGTCTACGTACTGGCTAAGTACGCATGAGCAAAGCCCTGCGCATTTAGCAAGTGCGCAGGCATAAGTTCTTAGTATATATAGCTGGTTTGTGTTGTTGCTATGTAAGCACTCATTATCAACTTGTAACCAGCTGTGATTATCAATAGACGAATTTTAAAGTGAATCAGAGACACTCGAGGATTCCGTACGGGCATTCGGCACCCTGTTGTATATCCCGTATATAAGAGTCTAAGTTTGTAGTTTTAAGCGTTTCGCTTTGTATATCGAGTCTGTTTTATGTGCGTTTGGTATTTGTGTCTACTACAGGTTTAATGAGCTAAGTGAGTTGGAAAACACGAGCTTAAAATCATGAGGATAGTAGCATACACGGGCCCCGGAGAAGTTAAAGTCAAGAAAAGTCAAAAAAAGTGGAATTTAGGTTCTTCGCGCCAATTTAAGATAAGGAGAAAGAAGTTCCCGACACGCGAGGGCCTTGAAAAGCCTACCCGACTGATTTGTTCTTAGTGCCACACGAAGAAACATCCATCCTAAGTTCGCGAAGAAAATAAATCCGAAGGTTGGTGGCATCCGCAATCCATAATCCATCAATTGAATGAGCTTAATTAATTAAAAATTGAGAGCTTAGGTTCAGCCAACGTGTTACCCTCCGGGATAGTGACTTGGTTGATACACCAATGAGCGGAACTTAAGTAATCAATAATTGGATATCTAAGTTAGGTTTATGTGTTTCCCTTCAGGATAGTGACTTGAAGGATACACCCATGTTCCAAAGCGTATGTACTTCATTGCTTAAAAAATGCAGCCTACGTGTCATATATTGTGTTCCAGAGTGACTGAAGACCACTGGGTTAGGTTTATTCATAAGTATTATTAAAAGCTTAACATTCACCCATCAATCCATAATTCATCTAATTTTTAAAACAAGTAAATTTGTGTTTTTGATGGTGGGAAATCTATAAGGTTTAACTCAGGCCTAAACATGACCTTGAGATGGAATTAGGCTGAGTCGTAGCTTTCTGAGTGTGAGACCCATAGATAGACTGTATGCTCGGTAATGTATAATATTATAGATCACATAGTTAGGGGCTCGAGAGTCGGTGGATGGGTCTAATCAGATCGAAATACCAATTGTTATGGTTAACATGTTGAGAAATCAAAATATATAAAAGAATGAAATAAATTGCAAGTTTTCTGATTATGATTCCATGCATAATTCTTTTTTGGGACGAAAAAGGTCAAGTGTGGGGATGTGATGTGTGGTTAAATATCTCGTATATAAGAGTCTAAGTTTGTAATTTTAAGCGTTTAGCTTTTGTATATCGAGTCTGTTTTATGTGCGTTTGGTATTTGTGGCTTCTACAGGTTTAATGTGCTAAGTGAGTGGGAAAACACGAGCTTAAAATCATGAGAATAGTAGCATACACGGGCCCCGGAGAAGTTAAAGTCAAGAAAAGTCAAAAATGTGGAATTTAGGTTGTTCGCGCCACGCGAAGATAAGGAGAAAGAAATTCGCAAAACGTGAGGGCCTGAAAAGCCCACCCGACTAATTTGTTCTTCACGCCACGCGAAGAAACATCCATCCTAAGTTCGTGACAAGCGAAGATTCATAAATTCAGAAAATTTAACCTAATTTCAATTATAAAGCATGGAGGAGTCTATAGTCGAATTAACTTGTCATTCTACGATCCAGAGCTTCCCTAAGGTGATTTCCAGAGATAAAGTTTCAATCTTTACCAGTTTTTGATGCTAGATCAAGTTAGAACAATTATTGAAGAATCGATGACGATGTCGATGAGCGACTAATCTCTTCGTGTCGTTTACGGGTGTAGGATCTGCTTGTAAGTGATATGCCTAGGTTCATACTTGATTTGGTCTAGTATTCTTGTATTCGTTTGATTGTTTGAGTTCTAGGATTTATTGGATTGATTGAACAAGTTTAGTTTCTTGATTATCATATGCATCAGTTTTTCGGTTATCTATCGTGAACCATCGTGTATCTATGATTAGTATTCTGAATTGGTAATTAACAATTGGGTAATTAATTTGTGTCAAACATTCGGTTTTACAATCGTTGTTCAATACAGTCGTTATTTGAATGTTAATTATTTATCAATCAGATTAATGAGTTATGTCTATGTAACTTCTGATAAGTACAAACCAGTAATCACCGAACTTTCAATCTGAACCCGAAAGCGATCCGTTTTCTCTTAATAGTTTTTACGAAGTTAAAGTTATTTGCTTTTTAATCAAAACCCAAACAGTTTTCATAAAACAAACACTTTCCACCAATTCCCCGTGGATACGATACCTTACTCTACTATATTATAGTTTAAGGTTGCTAGGGATTATAATACTTGTTTTTGATTGACCTTGACAACGTGATCAAAATGGCGCCGTTGCTGGGGAATACGTGCGCTTAGTGTTTTTGTTGTTAGTTATTTTGTTCGGAGCTACTAATCTTTTGTTTACTCGTGCAGATCATAGGTTTATGCATACTCATAATTCAGGAAGGAAGTCACCACTTTAATTCAATCCAGAAATAGAACAGGCCACTATAGCCAACCGAAAGATAAAGAACCAAGTCCAAACCATCTTTGAGAAATTCGACAGCCCGAGAATGTCACAAAATCAACCATCGAACCCAGATCTAAACCAAGGAGGGACCAGTCCCACCTTTTCCAGACCCCTATTTCCTAATCAACCACCACCAAATCACCAACCACCCAAACAACCACAACCTCAATCACAAAATCAACCACCACCACCACCGTTCCATAACAACCAACCATATAATAGCTACCCAAGTTACTCAGATTTTGAGGATGATGGGCATTTGTCAACAGGACAAAGTTATGGGCCAGAACACGGTTCTTAACATGAGAACTGCGATGAAGATGAAGCATGGTATGACCTAAACCACCACGCTAGAAATCAAGAAATAAATAGGGTGAACGATTGGGTACAACCACCACCAAGGGCTGACTATGAGTATCAACCGAGAAATCAGGGTAATTTTGACCAAGAAAACAGGTACAGGCAACCTCAAGTGAACAGACCAAATCATCAAGAGGAACTGCCTAGGAACAGAAACGTGCCAAGACATGAACAAGGGGTAGACAGTCACTTTCGACCTACTTTAGCCCTAAACGCTTCCCCCGTAATTCCACCAGTTCGTAGGGGGAACGCATTTGAGATCAGACTGGGATGTCTAGGGATCCTCACACATTTCTTTGGGAGAGCTACTAAAGAGCCCTACACGCACTTATCAGAGTATGAGGCCACATATGGAACCATCGGTGGTCAGGGGTTTACTACAGACGAGGTGAAGTTGGTACTCTTCCAATTTTCACTAAAGGACTGTGCTAAACAATGGTTCCTTTCTCTACCGTCTGCGAGTAATGCTACTTGGGCAGAGCTTCAACAACAGTTCTTGGATGAGTACTTCCCACCACACAAAATTAATGAGGCCAGAGTTGCAATCAGAGATTTCAGTCAACAGTCAAGGGAGCCATTCTATGAAGCTTTCAAGAGGTTTAAAGAATTATTGAGGAATTTCCCACACCATGGTATAGAGAAGTGGGAACTGATCCAGGCATTATATGAGGGTCTACTGCCTGAGGATGTCAGAGATGTTAACTCTACCGGTAATGGATCATTTTTCTATAACCATGTTGATGAGGATTGGGACATACTTGAGAGGATGGCGGTGATATCCAAAAGACAGGCGAATGCAAGTAGGAGGGCAAAGTCAACTTCATCGGTGAAGTCAGTTGATTATGAGACGCAGAAGCGGTTGGATGCCATGGAGATTCAAATGGCATGTCTTGGTAAGCCGAGTGGTAAAGAGGTGGCAAATGTGAACCAATCTTATCCGGTATGTGACGGATGTCAAGAGTTGGGGCATGTGTTAGCAAACTGCCCAAGAGAGCAAAAAAAGCCTGAAGAAGTGAATCAACTTGGAGGAGACAAGGCCACTGCTACACACTATCATCTAGGACTCAGAAATCACCCTTTACTCAGGTATGGTAATGCATCTAATCAAATGAATCCTAAATTTCAGGGTACTAATGTGCAGGGTGGAGGACAACCACAACAGCAACAATACCAAAACCGCTAACAAAATTATAACCAAGGCGGATACCAGAGATACCAAAGGGGCTATCAACAGGAAAATCAGCAAGGAGGTAGTACAGGAGGTGAGGACATGGGGTCTGCCCAATTTAATGCTATCATGGAGGCTATCAAGGAACTAAAGAAAGACAATGAAGTCTGTGACAAGACAGTGGGTGCTCTTGCAAAGCAAGTGGGGCAAATGGCTGAAGAGTGGATGAGAAGAGAACCGGGAAAGTTACCAACCAATACTCAAACCAACCCACAACATCAAGGGTCGGGACCAAAGAATGTTCATGTAAGCCAAGTAAGTGTTTTGCGAAGTGGTAAGCAATATGACAACAAAGTTGTCCCTCCACAACCGCTAGTTGAAGGGTTGGTGGAGGATGTGGATGAGGAAAGTGATGACGAACCGGTAATTGTTGCATCTAAGCCTAAAAAACCGGTAATTTCTGAAAAACCAAATGATTATAAAGCATCCACTAGTGCTCAAGGGGCGGGTGTGGATAATAATACCATCCCATTTCCGAGAGCATTGGTTGATCCATTTAAACCGGTAAATAAAAGGGGCCCACAACAAGATGAAATGGGGGAAATTTTCAGACAAGTTAAAATGAATCTTCCCCTAATTTATGCAATCAAATAAGTATCGGCATATGCAAAATATCTAAAGGATCTATGCACTCAAAAGAGGAATCATAAGATGCCCAAAAAGCTTGATCTAACCGATAATGTGAGTGCGGTTTTATCTGGTATTCTTCCACCTAAGCTAAAAAGATCCAGGGGCGCTTTTAATCTAAATTCAAATAGGTGATTTCAAAATAGATAAGGCACTTCTGGATTTGGGAGCTAGTGTTAGTATCTTGCCGGGAAGCTTGTATGACCATTACGATTTCGGTCCTCTATAAAAAGCTGATACCACTGTGGTGTTAGCAGATTTAACTCTTAAGCTTCCCTGCGGGATATTAACAGAGGTGGTTGTCAAGGTGGAAGACTTCTATTACCCAGTCGACTTTTTAGTGCTTGACTATGCAGCCCCTACTAAAGGTAGCCAACCCAATGTTATTTTGGGAAGGCCATTTTTAAAAACTGCTCAATGTGTCATAAACTGCATGACAGGCACAATTGACATGGCTTTTGGTAATAGAAAGATGCGTTTAAATGCCTTCTCCGATACTTTTAATGCTCTAATCATTGATGAATGCTTTAGTGCAGATATCATTGATGGGTGTATTCTTCATGCAAATAAGGATGCGCCAAAGGAGCCTTGTGTTTTGTGTAACATGGAAGAAGTTGAGTATGAGAATGAGCTGAAAGCTGAAGAGGAGAAATTGGAAGTGTGTGACATTAAAGAGGGATGACCCACATGGACACTTTAAGTGGAAAGTTTGCCAGAGTCCATAGACACCTATTTAAAACCTTCATTGGAATCACCACCTCAGGTGGAATTGAAAGAACTACCGGCAAATTTGAAGTATGCCTTCGTAGGAGATAATGAAACTCTCCCGGTCATTATTGCATCAAATTTGACTGAGGCACAGGAAAAGGATCTCATGGAGGTTTTGGTTGCCCATAAAGCAGCAATTGGGTGGACGATAGCAGATTTGAAAGGGATTAGTCCTTCGATAGTGATGCACAAAATAATCACTAAACCGGATGCAAAGCCGGCAAGAGACGCACAAAGAAGGCTAAATCCAAACATGAGGGAAGTTGTGAAGAAAGAAGTCCTAAAATGGTTAGATGCAGGGATCATCTATCCCATATCAGGCAGCACCTAAGTAAGTCCAACACAGACAGTACCAAAGAAAGTAGGCATCCAGATCATACGGGATGAGCAAGGAAAGCAAGTAGCCACCTGACCCGTAATGGGGTGGAGGGTATGCATTGATTACAGGAAGTTGAACATAGCCACTTCCAAAGACCATTTTCCTTTACCCTTCATTGACCAAATCATCGAGAAATTATCAGGTCAGAAATTTTATTGCTTTTTAGATGGGTACTCAGGATATAATCAGATTACTATTCATCCTGATGATCAACGTAAGACCACGTTTACCTGCCCATATGGCACTTTTGCATTTAGGCGAATGCCATTTGTGTTGTGTAATGCTCCAGCCACCTTTCAAAGGTGCATGATGAGTATCTTTTCAGATATAATTGGGGAGTCGTTTGAAATCTTCATGGATGAATTTTAAATCTTTGGTCAATCATTTGATGCATTTTTAGAGCAATTGACCAAAGTAATGAAAACGTGTGTCGAAACAAACCTAGTCTATAGTTAGGAAAAGAGCCATTTCATGGTTCAAGAAGGGATTGTTTTGGGACACATAGTGTCAAGTAGAGGGATGGACGTAGACAGAGCAAAATTCAAAGTAATTTCAACACTAACTCCCCCTACTAATGTCAAAGGGGTAAGATCATTCTTGGGGCATGCGGGATTTTACCGTCGGTTTATTAAGGGTTTTAGCACAATCACAAAACCGCTTTGTAATATACTTTTAAAAGACGTCCCATTTGATTTTGATGATGAGTGTTTAAAAGCATTCAATATTTTAAAAGAAAAATTGGTAGATACCCCGATCTTGCAAGCACCTAATTGGGCACTACCTTTTGAAATCATGTACGATGCAAGTGATTTTGCAATCGGGGCAGTCTTGGGACAAAGGGTGGATAAGAAATCGGTGGCAATTTACTATGCTAGCAAGACCCTGGATGGGGCACAATTGAATTATACTACTACTGAGAAAGAATTACTTGAAGTTGTGTATGCTCTTGATAAGTTCAGGTCTTACATCTGGGGAAGCAAAGTGATAGTGTATTCAGATCACAGTGTGGTGAAGTATCTCATGGAGAAGAAAGACACAAAACCTAGGTTGATCAGATCGGTCCTATTGTTACAGGAGTTCAACATAGAGATCAGCAATAAGAAAGGAACAGAGAATGTGGTAGTAGACCACCTGTCAAGGGTTGTGAACACCGAAGAGGATTCCACTGAAAGAATCGGGGAGACATTCCCAGATGAGCAAATTTTAAGTGTTTCTACTGACCCATGGTATGCTAACATTGTTAATTATTTGGCTGCAGGTAAAATTCCAGAACATTGGGCTAAGAAGAAGAAGCAACACTTCATGTCACAAGTGAAGCAGTATATCTGGGATGAACCAGAGTTGTTCAAAGTTGGGGCAGATCAAATGATCCGGCGTTATGTGCCCGAAAGTGAAGTCCAGTATTTGTTAGAACATGCCCATTCATATGCTTGTTGGGGGCACTTCAGTGGACAGAAAATGGGACACATGGTCCTCACTTGTGGGTTCTTCTGGCCCACAATTTTCAAGGATGCAGCAGAGTTTGTGAAGAACTGCACAAGATTTCAGCAGCTTGGGAGCATCACTAAGCGGGATGAGATGCCAATGTGACCCATTATGGTCGTCAACATATTTGATGTGTGGGGCACAGACTTCATGGGCCCCTTCCCTAATTCTTTGGGATATCTGTACATCTTAGTGGCGGTTGATTATGTTTCTAAATGGGTTAAAGCAAACGCCACTAAGACAAATGATCACACAGTGGTGTGCAAGTTCGTTCAAAGTAACCTCTTTTCCATGTTTGGTGTCCCCCGTGTGTCATCAGTGATGGGGGTTCACATTTTAAGAACTTTAAATTTGGTAAATTGCTTAAAGGTACGGTGTGAACCATCGGATTGCCACTCTATATCACCCACAAACAAGTGGGCAAGTGGAGGTATCAAACAGGCAAATAAAGGAGATTTACAAAAGACGGTACGGCCTGATCGTAAGGATTGGTTAACCAAACTAAACGATGCTTTATGGGCCTACCGAACAGCTTATAAAACTCCGATTGGTACCACACCATACCGACTAGTTTATGGAAAAGGATGTCATTTTCTAGTTGAAATAGCTCATCGTGCATTATGGGAAGTTAAATCTGTTAATCTTGAATATGACAGTGCAGGTAAGGAGCGGAAGTTGCAATTATGTGAATTGGAAAAGCTGAGGGATGAAGCTTATGAGTGTGCATCTGCATACAAGGCAAGGATGAAAGTAGTGGATCATTCAAAGTTGAAGAAAAAGGTCTTTGAGGTAGGGCAAAAGGTGTGGCTGTAAAATTCAAGACTGAAACTGTTCCCTGGGAAGCTGAAGAGTAAATGGATGGGCCCATAGTTGGAGAGTTTGGAGAGGTCGAAATCAAAGACTTTGACGATCACCTCAGGCAAGTAGTGAATGGGCATAGACTGAAGCCCTATTTAGAAATAGATGAAATCAACTACACCAAGGAAGAATCAGTAAGTTTTGTCATGCATGCATCTGCATATGAATAACCCGAGTAAGGTACACTGCGTCTGGCTGAAGACGTTAAACTTAGCGCTCTTAGGAGGCAACCTAAGCTTTACTTTTTATGTCTAGAGTAAATGAACGTTGTGGGTGTGTAGAAACCCTAACGAGACTAAACTCGTCTACTCGGGCTACCGAGGGGTTTAAAAGGCTTGTTGCATACGCTAAATGCATCCGTGATTCCTACGAAAGTGCATTAGTTTTTATTTCGTTTTGTGCTTTAAACCAGGGAGTAGCCCAAGTGTGGGGACGTTCTGGGAACGTTGGGCTTATGTTAATGCAATGGGGACCATGCATCATTCTCTTGGGGATTATACCGTGTGTAGAGTTTGTAGAGTCTTAAGTCTTCATTTTTAGTGTTTTCAGTATGTTTTTGCGGGTTTTTCACGTTTTCCCGGAGATTTTGGGCCATACGAGCATGAAACACCATCACAAATCTCGTTCAAGGTATATACGAACTTAATTGGAGAGTTGGAATAAATTTTGAAAAAGTTGAAAATTTTGACTTGAAAAACTCAAAAAATTTTCAAAGACAAAAAGTGAAAAAATTTCCAATCTTTCTGTGAAAGAGGTGTCTTCGTGCGACGCGAACTTCTAAAGACAGTTTTTCATGACACACAAAGAACAAAAGTAATAACCCGGACGAATATTGGTTCTTCGCGACACGCGAAGAATTGGCCCCATGTCTTCGCGACACGCGTAAACTCTGAATCCCTATTTTTTATTATTTTTTTGAGTCATTTGAGTCTGTCGGGTCTTTTAATTTTTATTGAGTCGTCTTATTGAGTCGATGTGATGCTTGTGGGTATGTTTCAATTCTGATTTTGCAGGTTTAGATTTAGTTTCTCGTACGCAATCTCCATTCGAGAGACGATGATCAAATCTTGAACGTTCTTGTACAATGCAACCCACTAGTATCCCTGGAGCATGATTGCGAATGTAATGCTATATGGTCATATATCCAACTAAGTTTTTCTTTTAATTTGTGTAATTTTCTTTTGTTTTAGTGTCGCTCTTTCTACGTTGAGGACAACGTCGAGTTTAAATGTGGGGAGGGGAGATCTTGTCCAGGTCTACTTTGTGTCCTTTGTTAGTTTTGAGTCATAAAAAAATTTAAAAATGTCTCGGGACTAGAATTTTTGCAACTAAATGGAAAATGATGGTACAATCAGAAATTGTGCCAATGAGGAATTGAACGGAATAATAATGATGATCAAACATGTCTAACTTGTAACGTTTTGGTAGGCTCAACCGACTTAAGAGCTTAAACATCCTGATAATGAATCTACCTTAGTTGAATAATTAATTCGGGATGTCTTGTGGGTTCTCATCTTAGGGGTGTCTGTAAAGTTGAAATTGTCAATATAAGGTGATAGGTACCGTTATAAACAAAAATTTATAAGTTTTTAAAATTTTTGGCACGCCGCTTTCTTTTTATGAAAATAAATCTGAAAGTTGGTGGCGCCCGCAATCCATAATCCATCAAATGAATAAGCTTAATTAATTAAAAATTAAGAGCTTAAGTTCAGCCTACGTGTTACCCTCCGGGATAGTGATTTGGTTGATACACCCATGGGCGGAACTTAAGTGATCAATAATTGGATATCTAAGTTAGGTTTATGTGTTTCCCTTCAGGATAGTGACTTGAAGGATACACCCATGTTCCGAAGCTTATGTACTTCATTGCCTAAAAACTGTAGCCTACGTGTCATATCATGTTCCAGTGTGATTGAAACACCACTGGGTTAGGTTTATTCATAAGTGTTAATAAAAGCTAAACATTCACCCATCGATCCACAATCCATCTAATTTTTAAAACAAATAAATTTGTGTTTATGCTGGTGGGAAATCTATAAGGTTTAACCCGGGCCTAAACATGACCTTGAGATGGAATTAGGCTGAGTCGTAGCTTTCTGAGTGTGAGACCCATAGATAGATTGTATGCTCGGTAATGTATAATATTATATCACATAATTGGGGGCTCGAGAGTCGGTGGTTGGGTTTAATCGGATCGAAATACCAATTGTTATGGTTAACATGTTGAGAAATCAAAAGATATAAAAGAATGAAATAAATTGCAAGTTTTCTGATTATGATTCCATACATAATTCTTTTTCAGGACGAAAAATGTCAAGTGTGGGGATGTGATGTGAGGTTAAATATCTCGTTTATAAGAGTCTAAGTTTGTAGTTTTAAACATTTAACTTTGTATATCGAGTCTGTTTTATGTGCGTTTGGTATTTGTGTCTACTACAGGTTTAATGTGCTAAGTGAGTGGGAAAACACGAGCTTAAAATCATGAGGATAGTAGCATACACGGGCCCCGGAGAAGTTAAAGTCAAGAAAAGTAAAAAATGTGGAATTTAGGTTCTTCATCCCACGCGAAGATAAGGAGAAAGAAGTTCGCGACACGCGAGGGCCTTGAAAAGCCCACCCGAGTGATTTGTTCTTCGCGCCACGCGAAGAAACATCCATCCTAAGTTCGCGACACACGAAGATTCATAAATTCGGAAAATTTAACCTAATTTCAATTATAAAGCATGGAGGAGTCTATAGTCGAATTAACTTGTCATTCTACAATCCAAAGCTTCCCTAAGGTGATTTCCAGAGATAAAGTTTCAATCTTTACCAATTTTTGATGCTAAATCAAGTTAGAACAATTATTGAAGAATCGATGACGATGTCGATTAGCGGCTAATCTCTTCGTGTCGTTTCCGGGTGTAGGATCTGCTTATAAGTGATATACATAGGTTCATACTTGATTTGGTCTAGTATTCTTTTAATCGTTTGATTGTTTGACTTCTAAGATTTATTGGATTGATTGAACACGTTTAGTTTCTTGATTATCATATGCATCAGTTTTTCGGTTATCTATCGTGAACCATTGTGTATCTATGATTAGTATTCTGAATTGGTAATTAACTATTGGGTAATTAACTTGTGTCAAACATTGGGTTTTACAACCGTTGTTCAATACAGTCGTTATTTGAATGTTAATTATTTATCAATCTGATTAATGCGTTATGTCTATGTAACTTGCAATAAGTACAAACCAATAATCACCGAACTTGCAATCTGAACCCGGAAGCGATCCGTTTTCTCTTAATAGTTTTTACAAAGTTAAAGCTATTTGCTTTTTAATCAACACCCGAATAGTTCATAAAACAAACACTTTCCACCAATTCCCTATGGATACGATACCTTACTCCACTATACTATAGTTTAAGGTAGCTACGGATTATAATACTTGTTTTTGATTGACCTTTACGCGATCAGGCACCCTGTTGTCGGTTTACTTTGTGTTGTAGTTTTACTTTGTGTTGCTTGATACTCCAACTAGTCACGGGCATTCCGCGCCCTGTTCGACTAGCCACACACTTGCACGTAACGATCCGAGACACCCGATGACCTACAATAAGTAAACGTGCCTCTGCTTGAGCCTCTAAAGGTAAAGGCACATGAACAGAAATTTAATCCCCGTCAAAGTCTGTATTTAAGCCCTTACAAACTAATAGATGTAAACAAATAGCACGCCCTTCCACTAAAACGGGGAGGAATGCATGTATGCCTAATCTATGTAGAGTAGGCTTTCTATTCAGCAATACAGGTCATCTAGAATTTTCTTTATCCAAAGACTAGTACGTATTTGGTAAGTACACACACCAAAATGGTCATGCGTATTTACCAAGTTCGCAGCCCAGCTTTTCATGCGTACATGTTAAGTACGCAGTGGATTCCTCATGCGTTCTTAATAAGTACACATGATTTAGCAAGTACGCACGGTTTATGCAACCTACGTATTTGTCCATCAGTATACCAGCGGACTTGTCTGATCTTTGAGGTAGATTTAAGAAACTATTGGATTTCTAAAATTGATGTTTCCAAAGGCTTAGTAATCATATTCTAGCAAACAAGTATCCTTCGAAACATCAAATGAAGCGATAACGAAGACGAATTTTAGGAAAAATATGCAAAAAAAAATAGCAAAAATCAGCGTTTTTTAGGCTTACATATGCCATACGTCAGCATTTACATATGTAAAAGCGTCAGACCTTAGAACTTACATATGTAATAAACGTCGAACTTTTAAAAAAAAACACTCGGGGCTTTGTTTATAATTTTTTCACCAAAAATGGTAAAATTGAATGAGAAATCCATCCCAAAAATATTTTTCTTTTACATATGTAAATAGGGTTTGCAAGGATTCTTCAACTCAAGTAGGCTTTTGTTATAACCACCCCATATATATATATATAGGGAGAGATCTAGAGAACTTCTCTTTAAAGGTAAAAAAATAATAAAAAAATCATAACTCAAAATATAAATCAAAAACTAAAAAAGTGGTTCACCTTGTTTCCCACGTCATCCCCGTTCAAACAAAAAAACTTGAAAAAATATTCGGTTTTGCTTTAGTGTTTAGTTTTTGGGTTTAGTTTAGCTTTTAGGTTAGGTTTTTGGATGGAGGGTGGGTGGGTTTAGGTGGGGGGTTTAGGTTTTTGGGGGTGAGTGGGGTGGGTTAGGGTTAGGTTTTTTAGGGTAGGGGTGGGTGCGATGGGTTTAGGTTTTTGGGTGGGGGTGGGTCGGATGGAAGGGTTTAGGTTTTGGGGGGTGGGTGGGTGGGGGTGGGGTTAGGTTTTCGGGTGGGGGTGGGTGGGGGTTAGGTTTTCGGGTGTGGGTGGGTGGGGGTTAGGTTTTCGGGTGGGGGTGGGTGTGGTGGGTTTAGGTTTTTGGGTGTGGGTGTGTGGGGTTTAGGTTTTTGGGTGGGGGTGGGGTTTTTGGGGTGATACTAAACATACGCAATATTGAAAATAATAAGGAGAAAAAAACGACGAGTTAATTCTTATTTTTTTTATAACGTTATTTATACTCAAATGAAAGATAAAGAAATTATTGATTTAATGGTGCAATTTTTTTTAAAAAAAATAATGTATGCAAAAGATAGAAATGTTTAAAGATTTATATACTGTAAGTTCCAATTTTACCCTAGCTTTTTAAAATTCCACCACTTCTTTTTTTAATGGTTCTCTAGTTCTCTCATTAAAGTGAGTTCTCTCATGAAATCAACCATATATATATATATATATACTATATATATATATATATATATATATATATTTCAAACGAAAAATTCAAATGACAATCAAACAAAAAATTCTCCATTAAAATAATGACTAAAACCCATTAAAATGACAGTCACTTCGTGCTAAACAATGGGTTTCTGGCAATGCTACCTCTTTTTACTTAACTTAAACTTCTTTTTCAATTTCAAATTAGGGGTTATCGTGTGGGAAATTGAAAATCTGATTAGAGTGTGTAAACAGAAACCTAAAACAAAAATAAAAACTTACCTAAACTAACAGAAACCTAAAACAAAAGATAAACTTAAAATTTCCAAAAAACCGAATGAAATTCAACATATAGCAAAATTTACCTTTACTAGGGATGGGTTTTGGTGGTTGAGGCCGTAGCTCAAGGTTGATGTGGCGTGAGACAGACCTGGCGGCGGCCAGGGTTTTCTTCATCAGATTAGGGATGGGTTTTGGTGGTTGGGGCCGTGACAGACAGTGGTGATGGTGATTGGAATCAAAGGTTAGACCAGGAACAAAATTTCGAACGAAAAATTCTCCGTCACGGGTAATAGACCGGGAACATACCAGAATGCCCTCTTTTGTTGGTTTCCCAGTCTCCTCGGGCTGTAACAGACTGAGAAGGTGGTAGGGATGAAGAATGAGAAGGTGGTTGTGACCGATTTCCAGCTTTCCACGGTTCTTGAACATCCTTCGTCTTCGATCCTTTTTATTGAATCATGAACTTGTTAGAAGAGGGAGGGTTTCCATCTCAGATCTGATGGACGTAGCGAGTAGAGAGAGAAAAGAAGAATCTAATAAAGATTTTGAATCATCAGCATCATATTCTAGAACTGTTTCTAATGAAGCAGAAGATGATATCACAAACTGGGCTCAAAGTCCACATAAAGAAGTCATACTTCTTCTAGAAAATAAGGACATCAAATAGAAAGATAATCCATGGTTGTTAATAAACAGATACATGGACACAGGATTCTATCCTATGGAGGCTTATAAGCCCAGATATTTCTATGAGCAAATTCTTAAAAAAGAAAATTGCGAAATAGAAAACTATCATACTAGCGAAACATGGGGAACTTCTCCATTAAAGGAAAGGGGGCTTATACATCCCCAAACCAAAGCCCCAATTCGTTATAACTATTGGGACTATAAAAATGCTTTTTATAAAAAAAATTATATGAGAACCCGAAACAAAAGCATTCGTGGTTTAAAAAAATATGTTCTCATGTTTACGGACAGGAAATGTCAGTCTGGTTTTATAAATGGTGACAATCATTTGGTCCTTCAGTGAAAATTCTCCCTGATTTATTTAAGACCCTTT
This sequence comes from Smallanthus sonchifolius, assembly GCA_023525975.1. NCBI lineage: Eukaryota > Viridiplantae > Streptophyta > Magnoliopsida > Asterales > Asteraceae > Smallanthus > Smallanthus sonchifolius. The sequence goes on from CM042045.1 coordinate 37,863,965, forward strand.
ATACTCAATGGGTGGAAGTCTCTCCAGTTCTAATAGAGGCCTAGCAGGATGATAATTTTATCAAGAATATGTCTGTTTCACATTTTTATATTGAATTTAGTATTCCATGGATATGGAAATGGTCTCCAGAGGTCGATTATGATGACCAAAATATTCTTTGCATTCAAAGAACCTTTTTCACAAAATTCTGGAAAAAGATGACCCTAAAAAACATCGATGGTGTCATAGAAAGTTTCGATACTATCGAAAAGATAAAGAAGACTATTGCTGACTACACGAATCAGCAAAACAGCAATCCTCATAAGGAAGCTCCTAGTCCCTTCAGACACATTGTCAGAAGAATCCAAACTCTCAAAGGTACTGATAATATCAGTAACAAATAAATCATGGATTTCTATATTTCAGAAATGAAGAAAGATATGATGAAGAATCTAAGAAAAGAAGGAGCATCTCCTTCAACAATGTACACATCTTCCCAAACTGAAGAAGACGAAGACCCAATCCTTCAAGAAGGACAGGATACTGATCCTGTAGATGAAGATTATATCAACAACGTCCTTGTAGAATACAGGCAAACATTCATCCCAAAAGAATCTTCAGGGAAGCTCAAAGGCAAAGGACCACAATAGGCCCACAGCACGTTCTTACAAAAGCAGACTCCAATAATAGGTGGAGTAGAAGACAAAATTATGCATTCTGGCATAATAATGGCCAGAAACTATTTACTTTTAGAAAAGCTAGCAAAATAATTGCTATATTACTGTTTGCTTTTGACAAATTTGTCATGTAGGACCCATGAAGGGACCATTGTATGTTTATCTTTTCTTTTTTCCCCACCTATATAAGGGGACTCTTATGTATTGTAAAATAAGCCCGGAGAACATCTCCAATACTCTCTCTATCTCTTGTACACATCTCTTAAATAATATTTGAAGTTTGAAGTTAGAAGCTTGGTTAAACGCCCCAGAATTACTAGTAAAATTTTAATTTATTTAAATTTTATTTCATGATTGCCTATTTCAGAAGCTAAGTCTTTAAGTGTTGATATACCATGATAACTTGAACATCAAAAAAAAAGTATAAAATTGAAAATATTTTCAAATAGAATTTAGACAGGTTAAGAACAGAGTAGAATTATAAGGTGGTGGTTGAATTCTTGGGGACCTTGTAGCCGCTAATGTCAGGATGGGCGCAAAGGCTTTTTATGGTCTGACCTTTACTAACCTCATCTTAAAATGATACCCTGTACTTGTAAAATATCTTATGGTCTAAAAGTTTTAAATGTTTTTAATCTTATACTATAACTATTATGATATATGATATTTTTTTTAAAATTTATTTTATATGAAATTCCTCATAATCTTGATTTATTAAATAAATGGACTATTCCAAAAATGGAACATAAACTAATTTATAAATTAGGAACTTTTAAAAAATTGGGATTAAAACAAGTTGTAAAAACAACTGAAGAAACATTTTCTTTAAATAAAGAAGACATGGTCATTAAACTATTGTCAAATAAAGATTTAAATAAATATAAAAAGGATTATAAATTCCTTCATATAGGTTTAGTGCAAATAACTTTCAAACCTTTGACCCTAGAAGGTCTTCCATAAAGTTTTGTAGCAGCTCTAAGAGATGCTAGAAATCTTGACTGGAAACAATCTCTAATAGGGATTGTTCAAACTAGTCTGGCTCATGGACCAGTCTACTTTAATGTTTATCCAAATTTACAATTATCTTTATCAGATGTTAATATATCAGACGCTTTAACTTTAAACGTTAAAACTCATGGTTATAATTATGCTCCAGGTTCAGAGGTTATCTGTATCTGCTATAAAATATATTATAAACCATTACACACTTTAAATCCTCAGTGTAGAATGGTCGATAAACCATTAAATGAAACAATAGTAATAGAAACTAATTTTGGTAAGTCTAATATAACTACCAGAAGAAAGATAAAATGGGAAGAAATTAACTTTATAGAAAACTGGATCCTTGATAAGGCTACAACATCTCAACAATATGTTGATAATAACCCTTTAGAGATTATACAATCTGAAGAAGGAACTGTCCAAATCCAATTTGAACAGATTAGAAATACTTCTTCTATACCTAGATCTTTATCTTCTAGGTCTTTGTCCTCTCGACAACATATATCTCCTATGGGATATACTGTTAGAAGCCTTTCTAGAGCTTCAACTTCAAGAGTTAGGGAAACTTTCTCTGTAACAGAAACATTTAATAGATTAAGGATAAATCCTAACAATATAGTCCAAGGAGTCCAAGTAGATCCGAAATTAACCGAATCAGAAGTCGAATTTGTTTAATGGATTTTAAAGAAAAAATAGATTTTAATCCGGGATCTCCGGTTAGAAAAGAAATTAATAAAGAATTCCAATTACCAAAATGGGAATTATTTAGAATTTTTTTTTAATAATTTTAAAGAAACCGATGTAAACTTATTTAAAGAAGAATATTATAAAGATTTAATTATAAAAAATGAGATTATACCATTTATTCTTTGGTTTATAGAAAAATATACGGGAAGTATTATTTCCGTTATTGAAAGAGAGTTCATTATTAAAGGAGAAAAATTAATCTCTAATGTTTTTCCTCATACTCAATCTTTTAAAATTGAAAAGGATAATGAAGTAAGGTATTATCAAACCTTTCAAAAATTGTTAGAAGGAGATATCTTACCTATCACAATTTCTCATATAAATGATTTAATTAAACAGCAAAATTATACAAATTTATATTTAATAATTCTAGGAGAACAAATCCAGGATTTGTCTGCTAAAATGGATAGGATAATATCCTACTTAAAAGAGAAAAGTACATCTGCCAAACCAAATTCTCTTCAAGAAAAAATTGCTACTCCTAGTATACAACTTCCTCCGGAAGTCACAGATTTTAAATTAAAATCTAAGGATAGTCTTGAAGCAACTTTAAATGAGACAATGAGCGCTCTAAAGAGTCTTAAGATAAGTACTCTAACAGATTTCTCTGAAGAAAATTATCAAGAGGGAATTAGGGATCAAATCTTCAAACTTTCTAAATGGGCAGATAAGCCTACTTAGAGAAAATACTATTATCCTAGACCTACCCCACAAGATGTCCTTATAGAAGAACAAGAGTATATAGTAAATAACTCTTATAGTGGGAAAATGATCTATGAATGGAACATAGACGGTCAATCAGAAGGACAGATATATAATACTGTCCATAGAATTCTTATGTATAGTACAATTTGCAAAAATAATAATAACTCAGTAAAAACCATAGCTAACATGATAATATCAGGTTTTACTGGCTAACTAAAAGGTTGGTGGGACAATTATTTATCCCAACCAGATAAGGATAAAATCCTTAATAGCTTCAAACAAGAAGAAGGCGCCAGTACCAGCAATACCGAAAGTAATGTTGTATACACCCTAATTGTAAATATTATAGAACACTTTACTAGAAGATGGTCTGAAGATTCTGAAAATATTAGAACTCTTCTCCAGAACTTAAGATGTAGAACTCTGACATCTTTTAGATGGTATAAGGATACCTTCTTATGTAGAGTCATGGAACTCCCCGAGGCTAATAGTTCTCATTGGAAATCAAAATTTATAGATGGACTTCCCCATTTATTTGCTGAAAGAATGAAGAGCAAATTAAGGATAGATGGAGTCATAAATTATGACAATTATACTTATGGTAAACTCATAGACACATGTGTTCTGGAAGGTATAAGCCTATGCAATGAGATAAAACTTAATCAACAGATTAAGAAACATTCCCTAAATGAGAAAAAACAATTAGGAGATTTCTGTGGTCAATTTGGCATAGAAAATAAGGCTGATAAGACTATGGATACTAGGAAAAGAAATTCTTCTCCAAAGAAATATCATAAAAGAAAAAAATGGTTACTGATATTATCAGTACCTTTGAGAGTTTGGATTCTTATGACAATGTGTCTGAAGGGACTAGGAGCTTCCTTATGAGGATTGTTGTTTTGCTGATTCGTGTAGTCAACAATAGTCTTCTTTATCTTTTCGATAGTATCGAAACTTTCTATGACACCATCGATGTTTTTTAGGGTCATCTTTTTCCATAATTTTGTGAAAAAGGTTCTTTGAATGCAAAGAATATTTTGGTCGTCATAATCGACCTCTGGAGACCATTTCCATATCCATGGAATACTAAATTCAATATAAAAATATGAAACAGGCATATTCTTGATAAAATTATCATCCTGCTGGGCCTCTATTAGAACTGGAGAGACTTCCACCCATTGAGTATAAAGGGTCTTAAATAAATCAGGGAGAATTTTCACTGAAGGACCAAATGATTGCCACCATTTATAAAACCAGACTGGAATTTCCTGTCCGTAAACATGAGAACATATTTTTATAAACCACGAATGCTTTTGTTTCGGGTTCTCATATAAAAATGTTTTATAAAAAGCATTTTTATAGTCCCAGTAGTTATAACGAATTGGGGCTTTGGTTTGGGGATGTATAAGCCCCCTTTCCTTTAATGAAGAAGTTTCCCATGTTTCTACAGATATAATCTGCTTCACCACTATTTTACTGAAGTTATAAACATCAGGTTGACTAGTATGATAGTTTTCTATTTCGCAATTTTCTTTTTTAAGAATTTGCTCATAGAAATATCTGGGCTTATAAGCCTCCATAGGATAGAATCATGTGTCCATGTATCTGTTTATTAACAGCCATGGATTATCTTTCCATTTGATGTTCTTATTTTCTAGAAGAAGTATGACTTCTTTATGTGGACTTTGAGCCCAGTTTGTGATATCATCTTCTGCTTCATTAGAAACAGTTCTAGCATATGTTGCTGATGATTCAGAATCTTTATTAGATTCTTCTTTTAAGGCTTTATAGGCCAAGAATTCCTTATAAAGGATATTATCTGGTTGTGAAGAGGATCCAGATGATGAAGTGATGTTTTCAGCTATAAGCTTTCGGCTTCCAATTTGGGATATAACCCTTGGATTTTGATTACTTCTTCCTCTATAAGAGGATCTTCCTCTTCCTCTTCTTCCTTGTTCCTAAGGAATCATTTCTGAAAAAGTCATCCACATGATAATATTATCTTTTTCTGATTTAAAGAACAAATTATTTCTTTGAAATAAGAAATTCTTATTTTAGTATTATAAATAACCCTATTATTGGTTCTAGAAGTCAAATATGAGTAGTTCTCATGGATTCTGTTTAGATATTCTTCTTCTCGTATAAGTTGAAGAGTACGCCCTTCAATTTCTTCTTGAATTTCAAGAAGAGTCTTCTTTAATGGTCCTTTTGAATGAGCCATTAATTTAAGTATTCTCTGGTAAGAAAATCAGGGAGACTATTGTCACTACCCTTTTTATAAATAATTTCAAAATCAAAAGGGGCTAAATAAGACTGTCATCTAGCAAACATTTGTTTTGAAACATCATTTTTGAAGTCTTTAGTGAACATAAATTTAGCCGCTTGGCAATCTGTTTTTATAATAAATTTTTGATTGTATAAATCATCTTGAAATTTTAAAACACATTTTACTATTGCTAGAATCTCTTTTGCAATAGTAGCATAGTTCTTCTGGCTATTATTCCATTTTCCTGAATGAAATCTTACCAGACTTTCATAGCCTATATTGGTGAAATTTGTTTCAAGATTCCACCATAGCCTATATCAGAGGCATCTGTTTCAATATTTTTTTTCCCAATCTGGGTTGGTTATCATTAAGCAAGGAAGATTTTGAACCTTTTGCTTAATCTTTCGAATGACCTTGGTATGATTTCCTAACCAAGGCTGAGGATTCTTTTTTAACCTATCATATAAAATGGCAGTATCCTCTACTAGATTTTTATAATAGGGAAGAATATAATTTAAACTTCCTAAGAATCTTTGAATTTGAGTTTTGTCATAAATTTCATCTGGAAATTTTGACCCAAATTCAATACTTCTGTTGATAGGAATAATATTTCCTGTTTCAATATTATGACCCAAAAATCTTATTTTAGTTTGAAAAAACATCATTTTTGATCTGGAAATGACTAAACCGTTTTTTATAATTATATTCTTGAATATATCAAGATGTTTAAAATGAGTTTCAATATTTTTAGAAAATACAAGGATATCATCTATGTAGACTATTATGAAGTCACTAAAAGGAATAAAGATATCATTCATAATATTTTGGAATTCTGACGGGGCATTTTTCAACTCAAAAGGCATAACGTTCCATTCATAATGGCTGGTAGGTACTGCAAAAGCAGTTTTATACCTATCTTTTTCATTTATCTGAATTTGCCAGTATCCAGATTTTAAGTCAAATTTTGAAAATATTATGGCATTATACAATTTGTCTAATAAATCTTTTTTATTAGGTATAGGATACCTAATCCATTTTAAGTTTTTATTAAGAGGTTTGTAGTTTATAATTAATCTAGGAATACCTCTTTTTTTCTCAGAATGTTTATTAACATAAAAAGCAATACAAGACCAAGGGGATTTTGATCTTCTGATTAAGTTTTTGTCAAGAAAAGATTTGATCTCTTGTTTGCATAATTCCATATATTCGGAATTCATCTGACAAGGTCTAGCCTTAGTGGTGATTTTACTATCATTAAAATCATCTTCATAGGGGAGTGAAACAATATGTTTCTTTCTATCTCAAAACGCATTTGGATGATCATTACATATTTGTAACGTAAATTGATTATTAATTATTTTGATCTTATCCTGTAATTTCGGATTATTTATTCTGTCCTGAATATTTAAAGAAAATATTTCTTTTTGTAGGAAATCAATTTGATTTATTTTTGCTTGTAAAAGAGATTCTTTTACATTATTCAAAGTCCTAGAAAAAGAATTTGTAATAAATGAAAAATATATTTCTTTATTCTGGAAAAATCCAGTTATCCCTTTATTATCAATATTTTTTAAAGGAAATATTTTATTTAGAAAAGAGGTTCCAAATATAACCTGACTAGTAAGGTTTTTAACTAGAATAAAACTAGTAGGAATACAGGTTTCATTGTGACAAATATGAGCTTGCGGTATTTTATATTCAATTTTTAATTTTTCTCCTTCCGTAGAACTTAATATATATATATATATATATATATATATATATATATTATATATATATAAGGGAATGATATATTGGAAACTCATTTGAGTTGAGAAAACTCATGCAAACCCTATGTAACTTTTTTTAACCTTTTTATTATTATTATTATTATTTTCGTCACTAATAAACCCAAAGAAAACAAACAACTGTCGAGTACTTTTTTTAAAAACAAATCTTGAAAAAATAACTAAAATTCACGTTTTTTTTAATATTGGTCAGCATGACGTTAGCAGTAACATATGAAAATATACCAAAAAATCATGTTTTACAAACGTAACAACGTTCAACGATTTTATAAAAAAACATTCGACGTTTTTTTTGCCAAAGGTTATAAAATTAGATATAGAATATATCTACATTTTTTTTTTAAAATTAGATATATGAATCAACACGCAAATGGTATGAAAGTGTAAGAACACAGTGAATAAACAACTGCAAATTGTATTGATTCAAGAACAATGTGAAAGAGAAGGTTCAAGGTTACAGCCGCTACTCACACCCTAAACATTCTCAAACTAGGCTATTTATAGTAGTGACAGTATCGAAACTATGTTCAATCGAAACTACTAGTTTCGATTGACCATTTACAAGTGACACGGAACTGTCGAAACTACCATCTATCGAAACTACTAGTTTCGATTGAACACACTCAATCAAAACTAAGTAGTTTTGATGGCCCAGACTTAGAAATAAAAACAGTAAATTACAAAAAACTGAAATTACATTTAATGAAATGACAGAAAGTAAACTAATCTAAAATTGTTTAAACAAACAATAAATGACAACAGCTTATACATAAGATATGACTCTACAATCTCCCCCTAAGCTGTTGCATTACCGTTTTTAGCTCTTCATCAAGCAGCTGGTCCTTCAGTTGTCCTCGGTATAAAAGGTTTAACATGGAGAGATACAACCCGTTGGTAGGCCTTAGCATCAGCTTCATCTTCATCACTGTATGCCTGAATGTGATTCTGAAAAAGGATTTCCAGATCTTCAGGCTGAAACTTCAACAGCTCCATGGGCTCAAAGATGGTGATGTCTTCCTTGCACTCACACTCTATCACTGCACTGCTAATGATTGGGTCATAGTACCATTTTCTGAAAGTTTGTAGCTGGACAGGTACAGATTTTGGAATGGTGATGGTCTTGTGTTTTTGGGCAGGCTTGTAACTTAAGAACACATATGGCTTGTTAGTCTTAGGATGAAACCTTGTCTTTGAGATCTTCTTTTGAGTTTTCCTAGGCTTCATTCCTTTAAAATCATTATTGACTTGAGAATGCAGAAATTTCTCAAAGTCATAAGCCATCATGACCTTCCTAGGGTTTTGAAGGGGAAGTTTGGCTAAATCCCTGAGGTCATAGAAAGGAAGGGTTTGGAAGTCAGTCATATTTTTAAAGTGTTGAACTCCCCCTCTATATCTTCTTATGATAAAGAGCTTCCTTTCAGCATCATACTTCCAGCCAATTGGAGGCCTTTTTAGTTCTTGAGGCTCTGCTATCCATTCATATGTCTTAAGAGTTTCCTCCTGAATTATTTTCTTAAACCAAGACTTTCTTGAAATTGGAGGTTCAGGAGCAACCGAGGGTGAATCTTGTGCTGGACCGGATTCGGAGACTGTAGTGGTTGGTTCAGGAGTGACTGTTTTGATAAGATTAATCTGAACATCTTCTTCACCTTTTTCTTCGTCAGATAAGGTTGGAATTTCATCTCCATCTTCCGTAAAGTATCTAGTTCGCTCAGTCTCCTTTTCTTCAGTGGTCAGGATTTCTGGGTAAAGATCATTATACCCAAAGTTTTCAATGTCTTCTAAAAGGGCATTCAGCTCATCATCAGATGGGATGTCTTCTTCATCAAGAATCACGGTCTTTATTTCAGTGGAAGTCCCTTTTCCTCTCTTCCTTGCATCTCTTCTCTCACTAGCTGAGGGAAGGTTTAGTTCTGTACTTTCAACTTTGACTTCAACCGCCTCTTATGTCTTTTCAATATGGCCAGCAAATATAGTTAGTGCAAACTCTGGATTAGTCACAAGGTCAGGAGATGAGGGTTCAACTACAGATGTGGTCTCCCCCTGAGCTATTGAAGTAGTTGGTTGTTTTTGCACAGGTTTAACCATTGAGGCTTTGAGCTGTTCTACCACTTCAGCTAAAGCCTTGAATTCTTCTTTTTGTTCTGAGATTAGTTTCTGTTGTGTTTCAAGTTGAGTTTGTTGGACCTCAATCTGGGTATGTAAACCCCCAACTTCCAGCTTCAGGTCTTTAACTTCTTCCTGGACATTATGCAAATTATTTTTTAAGCCTTCAATTTCTTCATCTTTCTTTTGAATCGTATCCTGTATTTTCTTCAGTTCAAGGCTTAGAGTTTTAACTCTTGGTACAGGAGAGGCTGAATCATGAGTTGGTGATGTGGGAGTAGTATGGATGGGTGATTGTTGTGGAGATGGTTGTGGAGTGGGTTGTGGAGATGGTTGTGGAGTGGCTAATAGAGAATCTTATGAGGATGACAAGTCTTCAAATCCAGTCTTGATTTTCTTTGCTTTAGGCTCTTCTTCCTCAAAATCAGAACCTGACTCAACTTGTCGTTATGCAGGATGCATTGTTCTATCATCTGAATCAGACTTGTAGTAGTCAGATCCATAAATCCCTGCATCCAGAGTTCCACTTGATTCTGCAACTTCCTCTTTGGCTTCATGCATGCCAGCTTCAACATTAACTGCTGGCTCTTGAATTATCTGAATTTGTTCAACAAAAGGAGCCTCTATCACAGGCTCAATGATGGGTTGTTCTTGTTCTTGAACATCAGGGATGTTTATCTCAATCTCAGCTTCATCAATAGGTGCATTACCTTGATCTTGCTCAACTTCCATTTCTTCTTCAGATGATGATGATTTCTCTTCTTCAAGATCAGGGTCAATATCAGGGATAAATTCTTCTTCTTCTTCACCAATAATATGACCAAACAGGGGAACGTCAGCTATAGCCCTGTTGGTTCTCTTGTTAGTACTTCTCATATAGATGAGAGTCTTGGCAATCATGTGATCGAACACAAAGGTGTTCCCACCTTGTTGCAGCTCAGGATGAAGATGATTGATGATAATTTGTAAAAATCTAGGATATGCCAGGAATTTCTCCTTCACGGCTCCTGTTAGATTGTCTTTTAACTGTCTGAATATGAAGCCAGAAAAGTTGTAATCTCTTCCCTTGATTATCCCCAAAATAGCTGAGCCCAGAGTGCTGTTTGCTAAATCAAACCCTCCTTTTCTGATTGATAAGCAGTGAATAAACACGTGCACTATGTATCTCCAGTGACTTGGTAAGGAGTTCTTGATTATCTGGCCACTTTTGAATTCATCTGGATGACCCAATCTTCTGAAGCATTCTTTAACATAGAAGATTGGGAATTCAATGGGTGCATCTGGATTATCATTAAACTGAAGCACCTCTCTAATTGTAGCTTCAGAAAGTAAGACTTCTTGGCCACGCACAATTGCTCTAATGTGCTCTATATTCTCAATTGTGATGATTTCTGCAGTCTCCCAGAATTCTCTTATAGTTGTCTCAAACACCGGCAGATTATTGCTGATGGCAAAGCTAATGTTGGAGTTTGCCAGGAAGTTTAATACAGGAATGAACTCTGCAGCCTTTGGATCATTGGCATTGAGGAATGCACAGACATTGTGTCTTTTTACAAATAAGAGATCCATACCTGTAAAATTCATCAATTTTGCACAATAAGTAAGATTTCTGAAAATACTTAATCAAAACAAGGTATATCAACACTTAGAAAAAATTTGAAGTCCTAACTGTCGAAACAACTAGTTTCGATTGAGATCAACACTGTCGAAACAACTAGTTTCGATGGAGATCAACACTGTCGAAACAACTAGTTTCGATGGAGATCAACACTGTCGAAACAACTAGTTTCGATGGAGATGAACTTATCGAAACTATCTAGTTTCGATCAGAGATACTAGGGCAAGTTTGGGTGTCGAAACTAGTAGTTTCGATTGAAAACTTTTTAAGCTAATTTTGAAAGTGTTGAACCCCTTTATCGAAACTACTTGGTTTTGAAACCCAAACCCCTCTGATTCGTTATACTCAGACTTAATATAAACAATTTAAAAGAAAGGTTTAGAGTAGCCTGTAAGTGACGGAACTTCATCTTACTGAATGTGAGACGTTATCTGCAAGAATACACAATAATCATGAGTTCTAAGATGATTGAAATGTATGCAAACACAGAGAAGCACACAAACAACTGTTATTATGAAGATTTAGTAGAACAAATTTTAAATTTTGAAACCCTGGTCTGCCGTATTGCAAAAATCATCAAAAAAGTAGTGAGACGTTACCTGATGATGGAGACAATAGAGACAACGGGGAAAATCAGCTGATATCTTGCAACTCAGACCGACGATTTGAGAGATTTTGTGAATGACGAAGAAGGCGAAGAGGTTTTGAAAAATACGAGTAAGAATCAGTATGACAGGAGGGATTGCTTATGAAGGCTTTTAATTCTCGTGAGACAAAAGACAAAATTGCCCCTGTCAAAACAACTAGTTTTGATAGGACAAACTAGTTTCGATATGTACAAAGTAGTTTCGATATGTCAAAGTAGTTTCGATATGCACAAAGTAGTTTCGATAGTTCAAATTAGTTTCGATATGTACAACTAGTTTCGATAGTTCAAAGTAGTTTCGATATGTACAACTAGTTTCGATAGTTCAAAGTAGTTTCGATATGTACAACTAGTTTCGATATTTAATAAATAAAATTATACATAAGATATTTACACTTTTCTTCTTGAAAAAGATCCAACATGAGATCAGATCTGGTCAGTCTCTTGAAACACTTCCTTTTGCAATTCACTACTGTGAGTCCCTGAAGATAGCTGGTATTTGTGCAAAGTAAACCCAAACATTTGTTTGTACAAAGATTTCATGTGATTAGAAGGTACCATTTAAGCAACATACAAGGTGTACCCCACATATTAAAATAAAATGATTTTGAAAACCTATCAATCCTCAAGAAGTACCCATCTTCATCCTATCATCTCTTTCTGATTAACCAAGGTACCGTCTTAGTAATGTCAAAGTACCACCAAAATAAAATAGGATATCCAAGTGGATTTAGAAAATTAAAATAAAATATATCCAAGTAGATATTAAAAGGTACGAGCATTCTAGATCTTTGCGTAAGCAAAACAGAAGAAGTCGTAAAATTATCCAAGCAGATAGAAAAATGTTGAACACCCGAGATCTTTGCGTAAGCAAAACAGACGGGATCAAATCATCCAAGTGGATGGGAAAAGGATGAGCACCCGAGATCTTTGCGTAAGCAAAACATACGAGCTCATCGGTGGTAAATATCGTTATTTTGACGGTCACTTGGCGTATGAATAGGAATCCAATACGTAAGCATGTATATGATTGAATCAGTTTTCTTAGATATAAAAATGGGTTAGATGTTTCAATAATGGATTCAAACACACAAGTATGAGATATATATTAGGTTTTCACACTACTTACAAGTTTTAACCATATGTCGGGCCTACCGGCTATACCTCAGTAAACACCATCGCTTTTGGTCTACTCCATGTCCAAGAGATGAGATCAGACACTATCATTTCTCAAAGGTCAGATTCAATTTTTTTTGCAACTTGTAAGATTATATACACAACAATTCTTTTTAATATTAAAATATTATATTTCTCCCCCAAAAGATTTGCGTGGATACTGTTCATAAAAAATAAAATCTTTTTGGAATTTTCTTAGACAGTTTAAACATAATTAATAATAAAAAATAAAAAAATAAAAAAAATAAAAAAATTATTTACACAATTTACTGAAAGTTGATCATTCCAAGCATTTCCACCAGTTGGGCAAATCTGGTAGAGTCAAAAGCCTTTGTGAAGATGTCTGCGGTTTGTTTATTAGTTTTGACTTCAACAATTCAAATATGCTTCTTTTCAACACAGTCATGAATAAAATGATGTTTAATTTCAATGTGTTTGGTTTTGGAATACTGAACATGGTTTTTGGTGATATGGGGAACGGCAGTGTTGTCACACAGAATGGGTGTCTCATGGAATGTGATCCCATAGTCAAGCATCTGATGGTGTATCCATCTGACTTGGGAACAACAGAGGGCTGCAGCAATGTATTCGGCTTCGGCGGTGGATTGGGAAACGGTGGATTGTTTCTTACATTGCCATGAGACAAGGCGGTTGGCAAGGAATTGACAACCTCCAGAAGTGGATTTTCGGTCTAAGTTGCAACCCCCGTAGTCTGAATCTGAATAAGCCACAAGATCAAACAAGTCAGTTTTAGGATACCACAGACCCAATTTTGGCTTATACCTTAAGTATCTTAAAATACGTTTGACAGCAGATAAATGAGAGAGTTTAGTATTAGCCTGAAAACGTGCACACAAGCACACTGCAAACATGATGTCGGGTCTGCTGGCCGTGAGACATATGAGAGATCCTATCATAGAGCGATAGAGATGCTGATCAACGCTTTCACCATCCACATCAGGAGTCAAACAATGTCAAACTTCCACAGGAGTTTTTACCGGATGGGAATCAACCATTTTGAACTTGGTCAAGATTTCTTTTACGTATTTTTCTTGATGGATAAGGATTCCTGACTCAGACTGATCAACTTGTAGTCCCAAAAAAAACTTCATTTCCCCCATGGAGCTCATCTCAAACTTAGATCGCATCACTTCTTCAAATTTTTTGCAGAGACGGGGATTTGTAGATCCAAAAATGATATCATCCACATAAATTTGCACCAAGATTGTATCCTTTTCCTCCTTCCGTTTGAACAAAGTTTGGTCAATTGCTCCTTGTGTGAAACCATTCTCAAGCAGATGCTTTGATAAAGTTTCATACCATGCACGAGGTGCTTGGTGAAGACCGTACAATGCTTTGTCTAACTTGTAAACACGGTCTGGAAAATTAGGATCAATGAAACTCGGCGGCTGCTTGACATATACTTCCTCTTGAACTTTGCCATACAAAAATGCGCTTTTGACATCCATTTAATGGACGGTGAAGTCCATGTAGGCTGCATAGGCGAGAAACATTCTGATGGCTTCCAAGCGAGCCACTGGTGCAAAGACTTCCTCATAGTCAATCCTTTCTTCTTGATAGAAACCTTGAACCACCAGACGAGCTTTATTTCGAATCACAGTGCCGCCTTCATCCTTTTTGTTGCGAAAAACCCAACGAATGCCGATTGGAACTTTGTTCTTGGGAAGATCTACCAAATTCCACACATGCAGCTTTGAGAATTGTTGTAGCTCTCCCTGCATTGCTTCCACCCAACTGTTTTCTAGTAGAGCTGCTTTAATGTTCTTTGGTTCAGTTTGAGAGATGAAGCAGGAAAACATGTTTGTTTTCAAATGCTTCACAGGCACTTCGGGTACTAACACCCACATTGAGTGGTCCAATGATGTTATTGGTGGGATGAATCTTGTGAATTCGCAGTTGAGGAATTTCATCTTCTTCCACGACTTCTTCCAAATTGGTAATATTTTCAGCAGGAGGATCGGCAATAACATTAATAAGATCTTCAGCAGGTGATTGTGGTGCAACATCTACTATTGGAATGGAGTTGTCTTCAACAGTTTCACTTGTTGCACCAGAACCGGAAGACTCCATAATAGATTCAGCATTAGCAACCACAGGAATTTCAACCTGAGCAGATGAAGAAGAGCCTTGATCATTTATGTTCCCTAGATTGTTCACAGAGAAGTAAGGATTAGCATGAGTTGATTCAATAGAGAAATCAGGAAGATTAAATGACTTAAAAACTGAATCGACGTCAAAGAGCCAACTGGGACCGTCTCCTGCGTCCGTATGATTGTTTTCATGCCAATTGATATCAATGGACTCCATCACTATCCTTTTCTTCTTATGGTAGACACGAAAAGCACGTTGACTGGATGAGTAAACAACAAAATAGAATTCATCAGCTTTGGCTTCAAACTTGTTGAGCTGATCTGAAGTGTTCAGCATTGTGCATACACACCCAAATTTTCTGAAGAAATCAATAACTGGCTTGCGCTTGTACATGATCTCATAAGGTGTCTTGTTGTAACTTTTAGTGATAAGAACCCGATTTTGCACAAAACACGCAGTGTTGACCACCTTAGCCCAGAAGGTCACGGGAAGCTTAGAGTCAACAATCATAGTTCGTGCAGCTTCAATTAAAGTGCGGCTTCTTCTTTTAGCTACACCGTTTTGTTGAGGAGTACGAGGTGCACTAAATTGTCGAGAAATTCCTTTGCTTTCACAGAAGGAATCAAGAGTTGCATTTTTGAATTCTGTTCCATGATCGCTGCGGATAGTCTTCACACTTAGATTGAAGAGGTTCTCAATTTGAAGCAGATAGGTTTTTAAAATCTTTGGCGTCTCATCTTTCATGGCTAAGAAAAACACCCAAGTGAATCGAGAAAAATCATCTGTTACCACCAGACAGTATGACTTTCGTCCGAGACTCATGACACTCACTGGACCAAAAAGATCCATGTGAAGCAATTGGAGAGGAGAGTCAATGGAATTGGTGGTTTTAGGCTTATGTGAAGATTTGTGCTGTTTTCCTTTGGAACATGAGATACAGTGTTCCATCGTAGTGAAATCTTTGAGAGGTAATCCAGTGACTAGGTTGCCTCGAACCAGTCGATTCATTGTTTTGAAATTGACATGTCCCAACCTCTTATGCCACATGAAAGATTCATCTTCAGAAGCCTTTGAGAGAAAACACGATTCAATGCCCGATGGGTTGTTCATATCCAAGCTATATGTGTTGTATCTTCTGGGAGCATGCATGAGAATAAGTTCTTTCGGAATCACCACTCCTGGTTTCAAGATAAGACATTCCTTTGAATTGAATAAGGCACAAAAGTCCTTGTCACAAATCTGTGAAACACTCATCAGATTGTATTTTTTAACTGAGGAACAAAGTTGACAAATTCCAGACTATTTACTCCATTTGATACTGTTCCTTGTCCTTCAATCTTTCATCCTCTTGGGTTTCCAGCAAAAGCAACATACTCTCCATCAATTTGATGATAATCTTGCAGCAAGTTAAAGTGCCCAATCATATGTCTTGAACATCCACTATCTACATGCCAGATGTTATCACCGGTTCTTCTTGATTGACCCTATACACAACGAACCATTTATACGTTTTGACCAACATTGTTTCAATCAAGAGATCTTAGTGTCAGGATATGACATCTCATTGGAATCAAAATTACAACCATCCTTTGATGAAACACGGTCATCAAATAGAACATTATTTTTAATTTTCCACATTCGTTTTAAATGATTTTTAGCGTTTTTAATTCTTTTACGCCTAGATTTCCTACTGTGAGAAGACTTAGGCAACATGTATGAATTTAATGAACTTTCGGAAGGCGATTTTTCATTAGAATTTGTGGTTGTCAATTTACAACTTTTTGAAACATGATTTGAGGCACCACAACTAAAATAGACATTTTCACAAGATATCTTAGCCTGATAATAGTCATCACAAGATGAAGATGATTGTGATGTTGAGGAATCTGAACATGAGACGGTTCTCTCATCAATAACTTTGTCTTGAAGACGATGTGCTTCCTTTAATCTGAAAAATTCCATGTTGCTCATGGTTTCACGTGGTACATCATTCACAATAATTCCTGCACTTTTAAATTTTGTAACACATGGCATAACATTCAAAGATTTAGGAATAAAAGGCAAGGCATTTTTAAATTTAGAAACATCACATCCCAAACCCGTATGCTCAGCATGCATAGAATCAAAATACAAGTTTTTAACGTGTTCACAAATATTTGGTTTTGACACGGACATATTATTACATTCATCCGACTCAAGTTCTTTTAAAATAGTTCTATCATTAGCACTCTTATCACAATCATCTTCGAAATTTACACAATTTGACTCTGCACAAGAAGCAAAACTGTCAGAATCAGAGGATGTAATATAATCATCAGGAGATAATGTGCAAACAAAAGGTGTGGAAACATGTGGAGATGGCATATCAGCAAATCTCTCTGATTTAGAATAAGGAGGTGGATGAGAGTTATACCCAAGACCTTCTATGCCTTTTCTATTAAATTGTTTATCAATTATTCAAAACAGAATTTTCTGATCCATATCTATGTGATCAACCTGTAATTTGGCCTTTTCTGCCTTTTGGACTCTTTCAGTTAAAATTGTATTATTAATGGTTTGAGTATTGAGTTGCACAATTAAAGAGCAATTTTCACCAGAAATATCACGAATTTTCTTTAAGTAAAGTTTCTCATTTTTGGCCACAGAGTCATACATCACCTTAATGTAATTTCGTTCATCAATCAAGGCTTGATTGATGAATCTGTATTTTTGAATTTCATTCAAGCAAGATCTAGAATTACATAGTTTAGAAATAACCTCAGCAGGCACAGCAGTGAGATCCTCAGCAGGTTCAATCATGACACACTTGCCCATGTCCTCCACATCAGCCATCAAAGCTTTATCAGCAGCTTCCTCAGCTTGGTCTCCCCAATGATAATGTCCATCAGCCTGACACACAAGAGCTGTGGAGCTTGAAGATGTGTTTGTCTTTGGAGGATTGGCAGCTTGTTTTCCAGAGGAGATCTTCTTTTCTTGCTGATCTTTGGAGGACGGTTCCTTGCAGTTTCTGGCAAAGTGACCCAGCTGATCACAATTGTAGCATCTCACCTTCTTGATATCAAACCCAAGTGTCTTTCCCTGCTTGAATCTGTCTATGCCAGTTCTTTTAATGAATCTTTTGGCTCTTAAGGTCAACATGGCCATGCTCCAATCAATGTCCATTTTCTCCAAATCATCAGGATTAATCTGCTCCAATTCATCAGGTTGAAAGCTAACCGGTGTTAGATTTCCAAAGATCAGTGCATCATAGCACGACATGAAAGCAGTCATGATTGGGACATATTCATCAGGAATCATGGTGATAGTCTTTTGAGGAGCAGAGGAACTGGTAGAATTAATTGCAGCAGCTGAAGGAGGGACATCAGTCTGAAAGTATGGGCTACCAGATGAGCTTGATCCAGCAATGAGAGCTGTGTTTCCAGACTGATTTGATGGGGTGACTGCTCCCTTCTTAATCTCAATTTCATAAGATTCAAGAATGCTATAGACTTCCTGTTGAGACAGAGCACTCAGATTCTCAGTATTTTTGATCATGATTCGATACATATTCCATTCCTCAGGAAGAGAATCTAGGAGTTTCTTGTTTAGATCAAGAATAGGATACTCAACTCCCATTACCTTCAACCTTGATACAATGCTTGAGAAACGGTTGATCAAATCAGATATTGATTCTCCCCTTACACTGCTGAACATCGCATATTGTTTCTTGATCAGATCTCTTTTGCTTTCCCTGACATCCTCACTTCCCTCATATCTTTTGTGCACAGTGCAGCCCATAAGTCTTTGGCAGTTGTGTACTCAGCAAAGATGTTGAAAATATCCATAGGAAGAGCCATGGCAATAGTCCTGTAGGCCTTGTTGTCTCGGGCAATCAAGGCAAGATCTTTCTCATCATACTCATATACTAACTTAGGACGTTGAACATCAGCGGTGGTAGTTACGGGCTTGTGGGGACCATCGGTGATAGAACTCAACAGTGTATAATCGTGAAATTGAAAGAAAAGCTTCATCTTTTTAGTCCAGTCATCAAATTCTCTTATGGACACAAGAACATGTGGTCTATTTCCCCCAGAATGTTCTGTTGAACTTGAAGTGGCCATAATATTTTGAATCGAAACTAAAACAGTAACTAGTTTCGATAGGTCAACTTCTATCGAAACAACTAGTTTCGATAGAACAACTTCTATCGAAACAACTAGTTTCGATATGACAACTTTTATCGAAACAACTAGTTTCGATAGGACAGCTTTTATCGAAACAACTAGTTTCGATACTGAAAATTTTCAAGGCAAGTTTCGATAACCACAGTTTCGATAGAGATAAGACAAAATTTTAGTTTCGATAGTACCTTCTCCCGACAAAATGTAGACAAGAAGTTTCGATGATCAACAGAAATCAGAAACTGTCCCCAGTAGTTTCGATGCCTTCTTCTCCAAGCTCATAAATACTCCATTGATGATAAGCTCCAAAAATCAATAGTGCAGAAATGACAAACCAATCCGACGAAAACCTTCAACTAACCCTCCTGATCACTAATCCAACTTCCGATTCTGAAAATACGAGCAAAAACCCTTGGAAATCGATGAAACAGTACTTCAGAGAATAGATGTGCAAAAACCAGAAATAGGCTCAAAATACCTCACAAATCACCTAGAATCGATCACAAAACCTGATAACACTCAAAAAACACTAGAGCATAAAGCTCTGATACCAATTGTAGGTCCAGATTTCTCTTGAAATCACTGATTTGATCGATTAAACACACACACAGGCGGAAACTATGTGTATGGTGGTGAAACAGATAATAGAAACAGTGTTGGTGAAGATAACAGGCTAACCACACTATGAATCAACACGCAAATGGTATGAAAGTGTAAAAACACAGTGAATAAACAACTGCAAATTGTATTGATTCAAGAACAATGTGAAAGAGAAGGTTCAAGGTTACAGCCGCTACTCACACCCTAAACATTCTCAAACTAGGCTATTTATAGTAGTGACAGTATCGAAACTATGTTCAATCGAAACTACTAGTTTCGATTGACCATTTACAAGTGACACAGAACTGTCGAAACTACCATCTATCGAAACTACTAGTTTCGATTGAACACACTCAATCGAAACTAAGTAGTTTCGATGGCCCAGACTTAGAAATAAAAACAGTAAATTACAGAAAAATGAAATTACATTTAATGAAATGACAGAAAGTAAACTAGTCTAAAACTGTTTAAACAAACAATAAATAACAACAGCTTATACATAAGATATGACTCTACAATCATACATAGTTTTCTTCACTTAATGGGTTTTCTCCATATACTTCATATATATATATATATGTATATGTGTATATATATATATATATATATATATGTATATGTATATATAGGGGAAGGATATTCTAAGAATGCTAAAAAGTGTAAAAAGTATTTTAAAAACCCCACCACCACCCCCAAAAGCCTAAAACCCCCACAAAAAAAAAAACCTAACCCCAACCCCACCCCGAAAAACCTATAACCCCCCACCCCCAAAACCTAAATCCTAACAAAAAAAACTCTAAAAAGCCGAAAAAGTGGTCTAAAAACACCACCACCACCCCCAAAAGCCTAAACCTCCAACCCACCCCCCCCCCTAAGAAAAACCAAAACCTAAACCCCACCCCAACCCATCCCCCAAAACCTAAAACCCCCACCCCCCTAAAAGCCTAAATAATTAAAGCTAAACCCTAAGGCTAAACCTTAAGACAAAAACTAAACCCTAAAAGCTAAACCCTACAAGCTAAGATCGTAGAGTTCGATGAGTCGGTTCCAACCCCGCCAAAATGAGTAAAATCGGAGTTCGTATGAGCCGGCTATGAACGTTTTAAAGCACTTTTTCACTTTTTAGCGAAATCTCACACTGTATATCTATACAATCTAATAAATAAAAACTAGTAACGGTGCCCCGGCGCGTCGCGGCCAAAACTAACTCTATATCAAACAACTAACCCTCTTGAAAAAGAATTTAAATTAAAGTAAATGCAACGGTGGGTCAAGCCGTGAATTTACTTAAGGGGGGGGGGGGTTGATAAAAATTCAAAACATTTACATAAACCCATGCATCATAGTGAGAGTGTTGATAATATTAAAAACCTTGTATAAGAAAGAAACTGCAAAAAAATTATCAAGCTCGTTATGATGCTTTAGATAACGAAAAAAATTAATATCTTAATTCGGCTCGTAAAAACGCGAAATAAATCAATGTTTTCAAAAAATAAATTAAATAGGAAAAGTTTTTATAAAAACTTAAGATAATATCAGAATAGGTTATAATGCCAACATTTAAGCAACATGGCGTAGGAGGATTTCGAACTCACGACAATCGTGTGACCATATGCAATCTTACCACTTGGTCTAGCTACATGTTTAATTACAGTAATGATTCAGTTTCTATTTAAATAAAACTTCCTTTTCTAAATTTTCCAGCATAAAATTATTGTACACTGTGCTTCAAAATCAGTTCATAAGGAACAGTGATTTCAACTCAGAAGCCGCTGTTGCTTTTTAATATTATTTAAATAATTCATTACACGTGTCAGCACCAGAATCACTCTTATCAATCTTTTCCCGCTCATTGAGTTTTAGCCCATCTGTGAGGAACACGCGGGTCTATACCTGACTGAATATCCCACATTCGGATCTACTATATAGCTTCAAACCCGTTCCTTCATTGCTTGGTAAACCTAATTCTTTGTTGCGCCTCCATATTCTACATCTTCTCCAAAGTCTCGCTGCTCTTTGTCTTCATCCTTCATTCTTTGGTTCTCCTTCACGATTCTTAGACGGTTATTTCATCCTTCGCGGCTTCGCATCTGAACCGATATATTATGTCAAAATCCCCAATTTTTTTTATTAGTAATCTTCTTTTTATGTAATGATTTTGATTAGGGTTTTTAATCGCCATTCGTTGTTCATTGATAAGGTTTTCATACACGGATTGCTTGAACTTCGATCCCAACCGGGATGTTTCTTCATTTGTTGATTCATGCATATGATTTTTCTGTTGTTGCAATTGATATGAAATTGGTTTTTTGCTGGAATTGAGATGCTATTGGTGATGTAAACACACAATCATGCTTCTTTTGAAATGAAGTTTGTGTTAATCCATGGTTCGGATGAGGTACTTATCCTAATCTATTGTTCATAATTGTTTGTTTTTGTTATCCGTCCTTTGAATGGTTATCCAACCCTAGGTAAATAATTTCTTTCTTTTTTCTCACTTAAATTGTAATTTTTGGTTTCAACCACCTCTTATTCAGTCATCTGACAATTTTTAGGTTATCCATCCTGCTTCAGGTTTTTTTTTACACACTCCTCCCTAATTTCTCATGGGTCTTTGTTAATGTACACCATGTGTTTGGTTAGGGTTGTGAATGAGATTCATAGCTCAAAAACAAGGAAGACCAATGTAAAGCAAATTCTGAGATAATTTCATTTAAACCAAAAGATTTCAGAAAAAAAAGGATTGTTCGTAACTACTGATTTGTTTGTGTATTGGCTTTGATTATTGAAATATTCTTTTTTTGTGTATTGACTTTGATTAATTATCCATCCCTATTGCTTTGTCTCTGCCTAAATGAGTTAGAGCATCCACATAATACTTTAAGGCGATTATAGTCCGCATAAGTTTTTAGGCAACACCCAAGTAAGTTGCTTTATAGTCTTTCTGTTACACGATTATAGTCCACATAAGTTTTTGATGCAGTTTTATCGGCTGGTATTTGCAAATATGAGGAATTTTGTAATTCAATCACTCCAAATCAGAGGCTGAAAAAATCTCCCCTGCAACTTAATATTTTTGGTTTTCCAAAACGACTGGTAATTTATTTCTTATGATCTTTTCTACCATGCCAATTAATAATCTGTGTAAATGATATGTAGTAAACTGTATTATTTTCTTGACCAGGGCAAGATGATCTGTTCTTTCTACATTCGTACTGGTATGTGTGGTTATGGTGCAGCAGGTAGGTTTCACCACCCTGATCCTGTCATGGTTTTAGATACTGAGTCGATGAATAGTTGCAAAGAAGCTATAGAATCAACTCAATCATGTCTTTCATTGCCTCTGATAACAACCAGCAATTTCCCATTTGTGTATCCAAAATTGTCTTTAGGTATCAGGTTTGTCTATCTAGAACCAATCATATCAAATTCTTTCATAAGTTGGTAATCTGTTGCAAAGTATAAGTTGATATGTTTTTTAAATATGATGCTAGAACTGCTTTATGATATAAATAGGAATCAAAATGCAAGCAAAAGGTTGAAATTGCTGAGGATTAAATAAACATTTTTTTTTGTATATTTGGTCCTGATGAACAAACATCAATGGGCTTAGTTCAACATGAAGGTGGGCCATGTGGTGTATTAGCGGCTATACAAGTAAACTTCTTCAGTTCTCAATTTACCTCATTTTTGGTGAACCAATGTTGTGTAGAATACATGGATAAAAGATAGCCCATGTTGAGTTCTCAATTTACACTTTGGGCGAATTTCAACCCGTTTGGCCTGTTTTCCTTTTTAGCTTTGTTTATTGGACCTCTTACTGATAAAAGATAGCCCATTTCATGGTATTCATTTTCTGAAAAGATGATTTATTTCAACAGATTATTGCAAAATCTCTCAATGGGCTTTCAATTGAATCCAATGATGATCTTTAGAAAGTTTTGAAAGTTAGCACGTTAACATCTCCTGAAAGTTCAGTGCAAAGGTATGAAGAAATTGTTCCAGTTTTTAGAAGTCGTATGAGGGCATTTTATATTCCTGCTATCTGCTTTTCTTTCTCGAGGACCGGTATGCAATTAATTAATGTTTTAATTATAGTTACAAATTAATTATATTACACTTACAATTAATAATCAAAATATGTAAAAAAAATCATTTAGGAGGTTGTTAATTTTCTGGTTCTATTGTAAATAATCAATGCATTATTTATAATTACAAAATAGTCTTATTACTTATAATCTGGATCTTTATAGATTGACATTATATGTTATATACAATTTGGATATATGATGTGTGGCGATTCCTATCGTCTAATCATCAGTTTGTTTCCTCCTACGCTAACCGTTAAAGGAAACACCTAATGTAAAAGTGTTTGTGCACTTATGTATGTACATAACTACATATATCTAAATGTGTTTTTAAATGGATTATTTTCTGTTGTATAATGCAATTTGTTTCCATTGCAGTTAAACATCTCCTGTTTTTCCCACAAGAATTAACTAAAAAATGGACCAAAGACACCAATGATATCAGTTTCAAAAAAATTGCAGGAAACTCAAGATTCTGCAACAAATATCCTTTGATCCCCAACTGAAGAAACTAAATCGAGGTGATTATTTACTCATTTATCACTTGCTTTAAGTTCATCATTAAAAAAGACATAAAAAAACTATGGTTAATGCAATAATGCATTATTGTCTACTTTTTCCATTTTTTATCGTGTACAAAAAAAGTTTTTAGAGATTTGTGAATTGTAATTGTACTTTATTTTTTTTGTACGTAATAAAAATACTTCATTTTTGTAATTTTTTTTACATATTATAGAAATATATAATTTCTATTATACAACTCCGTGTAATACACGATTCTATAACATAGTATGTATATATGTATATATATATATGTGTATATGTGTATATATATATATGAAAATGATTAAATGTAAGCCAACTTTAAATGTGTTAACTAAAAAACTAAATTCTCGCCATGTGTTGATTATAATTAATTGAATGTTTGACTTTTGGGAAATAGATTAAAATAAGATGAAAATAAATGTATTGTCAGAATTTGGTTTTTTGGTTTACAAGTTTACATTTAATCCTTACCTTGTATATATTTATACAGAGGAAGGTTCCACTAAGAAGTGGTTTATCGCTAAAAACGCTAAGATGTGGGTAAAACGAACTCCGATTGAGCTCATTTTAGCGGCGTTGGAACCGTCTCATCGAACTCTAATCCGGACCTAAAAACCTAAACCCCTCCTCCAACCCCACCCCGAAAAAGCCTAAAACCACCACTCTAACCCCCCCCCTACACACACACACAAAAAACCCCCATCCACCCCCAAAAACCTAAATATCTTACTATTCTAATAAATAAAAATCTTTGTGGGACACTTGTCACTCTCTGGTTACTTCCCACCTTTATTTTCCCACCCCTTTCTCCTATTAAATACTAATTTTTCTGTTTTCTCTTTCCTATTAAATAATGATATTAAATAATAATATTTGTATTAATAAATAAAAATCATATGTACATGTGTCACATTTTGATTTATTTTTATCAGTTCTTCCCGTCTCTCTCTCCTATTGAATAATAATATTAAAATAACTTTTTTACACGGGTTCAAAAAGGGGAATTGAATGCAGAATGCTTGCAATACATGTTAGGTTTTAGGTTACCTACTTTTTTTTATAAAATTTATTATTTATATTTGTATCTTTATCAATGTATTTTTCCCTTTTAAATGTGCTAAAATTGAATCCCCTCCCCCCTCCAAGATATTGTGCCTATTAGAATAGTGAACAGATAATGTTCATCTGGACTGTAGGAAATCGCTGATATAACTGCTTTCATGAAAGCAACATTTTATGACATAGGTATTTTATATTTGTGCTGGTGTAGAGTCAATCTCATGTTTGGTCTTCAAGGCTTTGATCACTTGCTGTAAGAAATAGTGAATCTAGTTCATCAATTACTTGATTTCAATTATAAAAGGAATATAGATATTTATGAATTACATCTTTTCTATCATTCAACCAGTGTAATACACGGGTTTTTAACCTAGTATATATATATATATCCTATATATACCATATTCTCTTTCTAAACTCCAGATCTCACTCTTCCTTATTCTCGTAAGCCCTCAACAAGTTCTACAAATCTATCTCGCTTTCTTTTTCACATACAACGATTGAAGAACTATTTCATCCCCTCAGAGTTGTGCTACTTGTAGACCGGAAATCAGTTGCAGTGGTAACGATGGAGGGTGGTGGCGATGGCCAGTTTTAGATTAGGGTTTGTGTCACACCCCCCAAAATCCACTAACGGAGTTTTACCGCGATGCGTGTGACAAACCAAGATCTCAGTCATTAGTTACGTCAAACGACACTATTAATGTTTAATAAAAACCATTGATTATTCAGAGTAAATGTGGAAGCAAAAGATTAAGTATTTAATGCGTAAAATAACCGCGCCCAAAAGTCAAGTTTAACAAAAGCAGATAAATAGTTTAATGTTTGCAATAACTAAAAGGACTCCAATGCATGTCCTAATTGTGCACCTGTGCCTTAGCGACCCTAGAAAATATGTAAGAAAATGTGTCAATACTAGGTTTGTGAGTTCAAAGGTTTCAGTTCATAATAGTGTTTGTCAGATTATGTACATTTAGTATATATCAATAGGTAGCTAACATATGTTCAAGTTTACTAAAGCGCTCGCAACCGAAGCTGACTGTTTGTTGTGTTTGATGCCTTCCACCATGTCTATCAATAGTGGTGATGTGTTAGGTCAATATTACACCCGTTCGACCTCCAGTCAAGTTAGCGCGACTAACGCGGGTGGGGTTTGTCAAGCCCAGTAGTACTACTCAAGATTACCTCGCTAAGTTCATATTAAACAGTTCGATATGTAAGGACTTTAATGATAGAGTGTTGTGCTTAATTTTAACAAGTGATATATAAGAACTACAAGAATCTAATGTTTGCGTCATGTTTTCTCCCCCTAGTTTAAAACAGTAAATGGGGCCGTGAAACTCACCTGAGTGTATAGAGCGTAGCAATTAGCACCACAAAAGATGCAACAAAACCACAAATAGTTTGCAAGTAGACAGTCTACGAATGCCCTAGAACATGTTTATGATTGTTAGGACACGTAGGAATGGGTGACGATGATACGGGAGAATCGGGTGTCCTAAATATACTAATGAATAACGAATAGGAACCTTGTTATCGGGATTAGAAAATCCTTTGTTCGGTATATAGTATGGATGTGATATATGTGAAACATTACAAACACGTGGCCATAATATTAAGTAAATATTTGTGGGTTTTTGTGAACGAAATAAATGCTTAAATGATAATATAATTAGTTATCTAAGATAATGATAATAATTATCTTATTCTTAATTAAAAATAATGCTTAGAATGAATTAGGAATTTAATCACGAGCAGACGGGTGTTTTTCGGTGCCAAACCGTATTAATATATTATTATAATAGCATAGGGATTTATTTTATTTAAAAATAAAACTTAAAAACTGTTCAAAAAAATAAATGTGGGTTGTGGGACTCGAACCCGGGTCTCTCCCACAACACACCAAAGCCTTAACCAATCCGTCCGCTAGGGCATCGCATACATAATCCATATCAGTTTGGTTTTAACACACAAGGCCTGGTTCCCAGCGACTCTGGCTTCTTCTCCGACCAAATTAGTGTGTACAAATGCTTCAGGGAGGTGCGAACGAGGTGCGCAGGGTGTTAGACTTCAAATATTTAGACCAAATGATCGAATTTAATGTTGTTTGTCAAGAGGGTCGACGATTACAGTTTCTAAATGATTAATGGGATTAATTCGAATCAATAACACTCAATAATGCTTAGAAATAATTGAGATGAGTTCACAATTATTAATGGCGTTCATCACAATTGCGAATTCGGACAATCTTTGGAGTTACGGGTGAAAATTTGGATCAAAGGCTCGATTTTGACTTTCAGAAGTCAACCAAATTGAGTTTTGGTTAATTACTGAAATAGTCCTCGTGTTTTATGTGTATAAGTTTGTGTTTATGATAGAATGAGTCCTTGTTGTTTGTAACTGAGTTAACGAGGTTAACCTGAAATAGCCGGGTGTCACAGTTTGTGAAGATCTTTTTCCACCTTTCTACATCTATCTTCTTTTTTTTTCTTTTTTACCATGCCTCGTCCACGATCTGATACTCTGGTGAGAGAGCTTCGACGACGGTAGGCTGGTTGCGAAGGTCTTCGAAGACGACGATGAGTGGTGTTGGTGATTCTAGAGGCTCATAAAATTCTGATATGGAGTGGCGGCGATGGTTGTTTGAGGTTAAAGGTATCCGTAATACAAGGCGGGTTAGGGTTCGACAACGATGACGAGTAGTGTTGGAGGTGAAGGACCGGGGATTCCGCTCGAATTTGGAAGCTGAAATTCCAAATTAATCACGTATTGTTAGGCTCGAATTTGGAAGGTGAAATTCCTTCATAGATCAAAGACTTGGAGGAATTGACAAAGTAGTAAGTGTCATTTAACTAAAAATTTTAAATTAGTCTTGTTACTGTTTTAACCCTGAACTACTTGTTTTATTTTTATCAAGTGGTTAAATGGGAACTCTCTAATTGTCGTTAGTTGTATGTTTTTACATTTGCATTTGAATTGGGGTTGTGGTTAAAGGATGTGATAATGATTAGCTGGTTAATTGTTAGTTTTTCTAGTATCCGTTGATTATCTGTCACACCACAAAACTAGGGTGTTTATCGTCCCAAAGTAGTACCTATAACAGAGATGTTCCTAGAAAAGAATGACGGGTCTAGGAGGGATTTATACATCACTTTTTCCTTAGACAGAATATTTCGTTTGTCATATAACTACAAAACGGTTGGATATTACCCTATGGTGACCTTAGTATATGTTGATGATCTCTCCTTCATCACTCATCTAAACCAAGAATTTGCCATCAAGGATTTGGGAGAGCACAACTACTTGGGCTTGAAATTACCTATACAACAAATGGTCTATTTTTAAATCAATCTAAGTAGACAAATGATATTCTTACTCGTGGAAATATGTTGGCTTCAACACCTTTAAGCAAATTCTTTTGTTTCTGTGGGTACTTTGTATACAAATACCCACTCATTATCGCTCCATGTGCTCTTCAGTATTTAACAATCACGTACCCCTGACATTACTTGTGCTGTCATTCAAGTCAATCAATTTCTTCATGCCAACCAACACTCACTTTCAGGCAGTCAAGCGAATGCTCAAATATCTCAAAGGGAACTTTGGCATTTGGTCTACACTTCAGCAAACCAACCAACAACTCTTTTGTTACTATTGTTTTGGGTGACAATCTTATATCGTGGAGCGTAAAGAAACAACCCACCATTGTTCGCTCCAGTTGTGAATCTGAATATACGGTTATGACTAATACAGTTGCTGAGATTGTTTGGATTACGCATCTCTTACGGGAACTTCATGCCTTATACCCTGATCGTCCAACTATTTTGTGTGATAACCGAAGGGCACTGTTCCTTACACGGAATCCTGTTTCTCACAAACAGTTGAAACATATTGACCTCGTCTAACATTTTATTCTGGAACTTGTTGCTTCTGGAAAATTGCATACCAAGTTCGTTCCATCCGAGCTTCAAATGGCAGACATTTTCACCAAAAGTCTTCCGCGTACTCAATTTGACTTCTTTAAGAAACTGCTACATTTAGATCCTCCACCGTATCGCTTGAAGGGGATATTAAATGATATAACCCTTAGTATAATACTTCATTCTTAATGTCCATGACTAGTTAATGTTTGATTAAATGATTGTGTAAATGCTTGTATGTAACTTTTTATAAATATATGTCTCCTCTAATTGAGGAGCATAGAGAGTTATTTTATTCAAAGTAATACCATAAAGGGAAATATCATTATAAATTAATTAAATAAATGTTGAAAATTACACATAAACGAAATCATACTGTACCATGGTGGTGATGAGAAGCATCCCTACTGACCAGTTACCTGATTGGATCCACACGACTTGTGATTGATATCATAGTTATATTTAACCATATAACTTACTTGTGTTGCATGTGCCTGGATTACATGCTTTTGAGCATGAAATAGTATAAGAACATAGTCATAATTATAGACCACCAACTCTCCATGTATCAAATAGTACTCCCATCCCAATAGCCACTTTGTTGACGGACACTTCCATTAAATTCTTAATATGGATCCAAACTTCTTCTTATATTTATAAGTCCAAAGATTTTTGAGGAAAAAACCCTTTATATAAGAGTGCTTCATGAGCACCCTACTACGTATTGCATCCATAAAACAACATCCAATAAGGTTCATTGTCTTTTAAAATGTGACCAAATCGGGTTGGCTTTGCATACGAAAATCCTGCTCCACCTGTAAATTTTTTACCAGTCTTCTTCGAAAACCGTACAAAACGACTATTGTAGATCCTTGTGTTTTTTACAAGAGGGGATAACGTGTGAAAACTTAACCTCCCTTCTTTCCAGAAGTTATGTCCTGCCTGTGGAAAACAGAATTTCAGGAAATGTTCAGCAACTATATATATGATCAAATGATAACTCACTATTTTTTCTATATAAAAACTTACTTGACATGCAAGTGCAACTTTAAGTTTCCGTATGATGTCAGAGTGTGAAGGACTTTTATTGTGATCTATCTGTAGACATTCGTATGCAATTTCTGAGAATTTTGCCAAAGAAGTTGGTGATATTTGGTCTTGTAGACAATCCAAGGCAATTGTTCGTATTATCTTTCCCTCATAGCACCTTTGCGCCATCTCTGATAGAAGTGGATATCCGTCCTTGTAATTCTCAGCACAAAGCCTTCCACACAACACCTCAAATAACACTACCCCAAAGGAGTAGACATCAACTTCTTTTGTTAAGAACCTTGTTCCCGCATTATGTAGATCACGGTACCCAAACGTCCCTGCGTCATGAGAGATGTAAAATGGAAACTTCTTGTTAGCAGGTACAATGTTTGAAAGACCAAAATCTGAAATTTTCGCATTCCAACTTGTATCCAACAATATGTTGGTGCTTTTGATATCACGATGTAAAACTATTTGTCCATGTGAACTATGAAGATGCTCCAGCCCTCGAGCTGCACCGATGCATATGTTAAGGCGGTCAATCCATGAGAGGTTAGGGCTACTAAGTTGCATGTCAAGGCTTTTGTTAGGTAAGTACTCATACACAAGGATATTCTCTTTACCCTCGTCACAAAAACCCAAGAGAGAGACGATATTTTCATGCTTGTAACGATAAAGCACAATGATCTCTTGCCAAAACTCACCGGTTCCTTGCCCGGTTTGTTGTCCATATATTGGATCGAACCTTTTGACAGCAACCATAACATGGCGACCAGAGTGAAAGAGTTCTCCTTTGTAAACTTTGCCAAACTCACCTCGACTGATGTAGTTACTGGTACCAAAGTTTTTGGTGGCCAATTTTATATCATCGAGTGGAATTCTAAGACATGTTTTATAATATGAATATGAAACAAGATACAAAAACTCAATGCAAGAACTGGAGATGAAAGGAACTATATATAGAGCTTTGTTTCTGTATAGTAAGGCATTTATAATATACGAGAAGAGAAAGGAAATTGATACGAAATAGGAAATCATATAATCTAGAAGATGATTTGACTAGTCATACAAATGCTTGGCACGTGTAGTGTTTTAACATTCAACTACATTGAAGTGGGCTATTTCAATACATGTAAGGAAGAATACAAAATAAATATTAGCTAGTACATAATGTGGTATGCTAATAGTCCATCTTCAGATTCTATGAACTGATGAACCACACCACACCACACCACACAGTACATAGCATCTCCTGGAAAATATATAGAGAAAGTATGAAGCAACAAGAATACAGAAAATGATGTCCTCATTCACAAATAAACCGTTAAATAAATCAAAAGTCTTTTAATACGTAAAAAAGCGAACACCAAAACGTCTTCTAAACTTATATGAAAAACTAAACCATTAATTAAATAAAAGTTTTCGAAGACCCACGCGCGTTGAGGCGCTTTAAAGCGCACGTAGCGGGACGTTAAAACACGTAATACATGAAAAAAAAAAAAGGAAAACTCTTAATAGAGCTTTGTTGATATTAAAGACATTATATAGAAAAACGAAACCGTTAAACAAATTATTGTCTACGACATAAATAAGCGTAATCAAAACTTAAAAAAAGAAAGAAAGAAAGACATTTACCAAACCCACGTGGCAGCGAAACAGTATTACAAAATCTATTTTACAAAAAAAACGTAATTTTGTTGTTAATAAAAGTTAACCATAAAAAAATTAGACAATAAAAACAAAACCGTTTAAAAATGTAAAGAGTTTAAACAAATTCATAATGACGTACATAAGTTCTTGTACAGTATCACGCTCAATTCTGTTTTTAACGAAACTTATATCAAAACGTAGATAAAAATATGCATGTCGTAACGGTATATTCGAAATTTTATAAAATATATGTAATATTTTAAAAGTTATAACATAAAAATTTAAAGACATTGTCAAGCCATTTTAGTTCAAATAAAAAATAATTTTTGAGAGAGAGCACGAGAGAGAAAAGGGAAGTTGCTGGGAAACAGACAAAAAAAAGTTCTAGAAAAAACAAAATAACTCTATGCCTTGAGTACGTGTACCATAAGCATTAGGGTTTTGTAAGTTATTAATAATTGTAAGTTTAAGGGTCCTAGTGTAATTAGTTTAAAGTATGTTTTAGTGTTAAATTGTAATTAGGCATCCATTAGGGTTATAATCGTTCTACTAAATGACGCAACGTTTGGAGGCATCGGTTCGTAGGTATATATATGTGTATATTTCTTATGTAATCAATGTTGATGGTGTAACAGTGGCGTGCTGTGAGAAGCATTGTCCAAAAATCAGATGAAGGGATGAACTTGAGGGGAGGGGTACGTGAAATGATCAAAATGCCCTAACGTAAGAAGCATGTAAAGAAGAAGCATGTAAAGGCGTTAACTGTGGCCTCTAGTTGCAAGAGAAAAACTTGTGGGCTTGATACGATTGTCCAAAAAGTTATGGCTAGAAAATATCATGAGGATGGTGGAATGGAGGGTTCTTGGGAATTTGTGTGTTAAAGTTTTAAGGAAGAAACACAGGAACAAATTAAAGTCTTGATCAAGCAGAAAGGAACAAGGAAACAAAGTTCTAAGTCCAAATAAATTAAAAGACTCAAGTCAGAGTTTAAAGTATGTTTTAGTGTAAAAATAGGATTTAATCTCTGATTAATCACCGATTAATCAGAAATCGCTAGGCCACTGATTAAATTTAATGTAATCAGCCAAAAAACGGTAGTCGGTCCAAGCCAATCCTAGTGGGGCCTAGTCGGCCTAAATCGGGCCTAGTCAGTTAAAATTCGGCCAAAAATCGGTGTTCCGGCCATAGTTTGTAAATTCCGGTGATTTTTGAAAAATTGTATATAATTTTAAAATTACATATAAAAATGTGTGTATATATATATAAATTTAAAATTTACATATAAAAATGTGTGTACATGTATAAAACTAAAAATTGCATATACAAATTGTTTAACCACTTGTATAATCACATTCAAGTTTTGCGTTGATTGGTGTTTTTTTCTCAATCGAGTTGCCCTCTAGTTTTCAACAATTGGTATCGGTTATCAATCAAGAAATCGATCCAGGGAGAGAAGTAGGATCGCAATCAACCAATTGCACAACTTTCCTTCAAAATCTAATTTTACGCACAGAACATTAGCGATTGGGAATTCATTAACATTGAAAACAATTAGGCTGAACGATTAGAATCAAAAGAAGCCGACCAAGGGGTTGCGACTACTTTTAGGTTCAGAACATCAAAAAGTATAGAGATCAGAGGGGTCAATGTTGATCAGAGGAGAAAATAAAATTTAGTCATAAGCCATACAAAGTCTTACCAAGATTAACGATCAGGAGAAGGAAACAGGCGATCAAACATAAGAAATGAAATTTGCAAAAGTCGTTCTGGAATCAATCAATAGTGGGATGTTCAGGACCAATCACACTATCCGGAAATCGATACTGATGATGATGAATGGCGGGGAGGCTATGGAGGAAGTCATGTGGACGGAGCAGGATATGATTCTTTTTTCTTTTGAAAATCATGTTGTGGCTAGAAAATATTATGAGGATGGTGGAATGAAGCGTTCTTGGGAATTTGTGTGTTTAGGAAGAAACACAGGAACAAATTCAAGTTTTGTTTGTGTCTTGATTGGTAGTCTCGGTAAAGTAGAAAGGAACCAGGAAACAAAGTTCTAAGTCCAAATAAAGTAAAAGAATCAAGTCAGAGTTTAAAGTACAACCGCTGGCTTAGCCTAGTGTCAAAGGTGTATACCAAAAATCATTAAAATGATAGGTCTTGGGTTCAAGTCCCACTTGTGACAAAAAAAGGGAGTCCAGGTTGGGCCGGGGTTTTCTCACCTATGGTGGGTTTTCTCATGAGTGGGTGGAGATGATCGGGTGGGTCAGTGGCCCGTCAGTGATCCAAATTGCCGTTCAAAAAAAAGTCAGAGTTTAAAGTATCTTTTAGTGTCAAAAAATCAAATTTAATCGTCGATTAATCGGAAATCGTAAATTAAATTTCATGTAATTGGCCAAAAAATTGATAGTTGGTCCAAGCCTAGTTGGCCAAAAATCGGTGTTCCAACGAGTTTTTGTAAATTCCGGCAATTTTTAAAAAATTGTATATAATTTTAAAAAGTACATACAAAAATGTGTATGTATGTATATATATATATATGTAACTGAAAATTACATATAAAAATGTCAATCCGATTAATCCCTATTAATCTCGATTAATCGCTAGTCGGTACCCAACCGTTCGACTAGCGCTTGACAATTTTTACAGCCATGTTCCAATTAAATCTGGAAGTTTTGTTTTTTTTATATTTCTATATCTATACAAATTGGCTTAGAATTTGACCATTTGATTCCCTAATAAAAGTAGTAAAAGATCATACTGTGTTTTGTATGGTTTTTCTATCAAGTGGAAAAAGGGTGTAGAATCGTTTTGTTTTTTACAAAATGGTTCTGTTAAGTTGATATTGGCGGAAACAATAACAACTACGAGTAGGCAACAGGAAACTACAAAGAGAGTACTAATAAATGCACAATTGTATTTCACACTTCAAAGCTTACAAGTTGCAAAGAAATCTCTTAGGAAGCACACTTACAACTGAAGAGAAACGATACATATAAAGGAACTTAGAATCAAGACAGACCCTTGATTCTAAGGATCAGATCAAACACGGACCATTGATCTTGTACAGATAAAGGCTACACTACAATTGGAAGATAACAAAAAGACAACTGCAACAAGAAGATAACTTTAACCAAACGTCTTCTTAGGCATCATTGCAGGGGTACTCGGAAGTAGGAGCATGGTCATTTATCACCTGCACCAATAACATTCTTTTCTGCGGATAGGTGTGTCAGTGTTGCAGCAAAAGGTGTCGGTAGTAAAGTCCATGCTGCTGATGATATGCTTATCAGCAGCAACGTTCAGACTTCAGCGGATAAGACTATCCGCATCATAGTTGTAGATCATCAGCAAAGTTTAACTATCCGCAACATAAGAACTTATATGCAGCAACTTCATCAGTGGCAACTTTGTGGAGTTCGCAACATTTACACTTAGAGAATTTTGTAACCATCAGTCTTTATCTCTACAAAAGGTATACTTTACAAAATGGAAATACAAAACAAGGGGGGTTTTGATTGTTAGAGAAGTAAAACAACGGTTTAGAAATTTGGTTAGAGGATTAAGATCATTAGCAGTAAACCGGGTTTGATTATCATTAGCAATAAAGAAAGTTTGATTATCATTAGCAGTAGAGCAAGATTGATTATCAACGTACAAAGCGAAATTGATTATCAATGTACAAAGTGAAATTGATTATCAATGTACAAAGCGGGATTGATCGAGATCAACAACAGAGAAGCAGGTTTGATTGTCAACAGCGGAGAAGCGGGATTCATTGTCTAAAGTAGAAGGCAGGATTGAATATCATTAGCAAGACAGGTTTGCCTTTCAACAGCGAGGCAGATTTGATCAGACCCAAGAGATCAAAGAAGCCAGGTTACGACTCATAAAGAAATCAAAATTCAGACGTGACCAAGATGGTGGTCGGAGGTTCAGGCTAGAAAAAAGTTGAAGACCGTCTTAAAAAAAAATTAGTTTAAGGGGGAATATTGATTGTTAAACTAAAATTATAAGTTTAAGGTCTTAGTGTCATTATTAGGTTAATCGTTTCTTAACTTGATGATTTTTTTACAAATTAAAAAAAAAACAAAATAAATAAATTAAATAGATATGAAACTTGATTATTATTTCATTTGAAAATTAACTTGAAGGAGGATGTAATTCTAGTAAAAACAAATCACTAAATATTAACATGTTTTATAAATGTTTCATTTAAATCATTTAGTTTAAAAATTACAAAAAAGTTCACAATAATAAAACGAATTTTATTTTTTTTATTATATAGTTTACATATGTATTCGTGGGAATAAAAATAATAATCGTAAACTAACTACTTTGAAATAAAAAAAACATGCTAAATAAACTTAAATTCAAACCTTTTAAAGCCCAAAAACAATCTAAAATCAGGAAAAGAAAAATTTAAACAAATTCAATCTAGAACTCATCTTACTTTGGAGAAACTCAGACAAACAAGTTTGGCCTTGAAGCCTTGTATGTGGTCTTGAGCTTCCTAGTGGGAGGCCTGACCTTATTGAACACCAATGGGAACTTGATTTTTGAATTGTGGAACTGCTTTGTGGACTCTCTCTTGCAGAGCTTAGCAGGAATGGTGGCGGCTTGATGACCTGAATGCAGTGATGGCGGACCCGGTGTCGGGAAGCCATCTCGGTGTACATTTGCTCAACCGCACCGTTTAGAGTTGTGTCCCGGTATTCCTTGTACATGTTATGGTACCCGGTCCGCGACTGGTATCTTAGCCATATTCCATAGTTCTTTATTGTAGTTGGATTTTTCTCAAATATCTGTAGGAGAAGAAAATAGGATTCACTCAAACTTATAATAATAACAATAGTAATGATGATAAACTAATAACAATAGACTTAATGTTGTTATTATCACTATTAACAATTTAGTATTATTACTGATACAACTAATTAAAACTAAAATTATTAATGTTCTTAATAATATAGAAATAACAATTATAATACAAAAACTAATCTTACTAACATAATAAATAAAAATCCTTTGTGCCACGTGTCATTCTCTGGTTACTCTTCATCCTTATTTCCCGTCTCTCTCTCCTATTAATTATTAATTTTTTCGTTTCTCTTATTAAATAATGATATCCCTATTCTAATAAAAAACTAAATTTTTTGTCACTTGTCACTCTCACATTCAACCTCACACTTTTTTCCCATCTCTCTCTTTTACTAAATACACCTCTTTTTTTTAATAATGATTTATATTTAAAAAAAATATTAAATCTATACTATATAATAAATAAAGGTTATTCATGCCACGTGTCGCCTCCATATTCATTCTCATCATTTTTTTTCCGCCTATCTCTCTTATTAAATACACTTTTATCTTTTAATAATAATATATTTTTAAATAAAATATTAATCTTTATATTAATAAATCCCCTGACATATTTTGACGAGTATATGTGTTAACATATTATATTGTATTCCACGAGTTTATTCAACCAGTGTAAAATACGAGTTTTTAAAAAATAAATTTTTTATTACTTAATATATAATATTATATTTATTCAGCCCGTGTAATACACGGGATTTTAACCTAGTATACTAATAAAACCCATTTATTTTAAATTATCTCTTATTTCAAGAAACTTTAAAATTTAATTATGTAATTTTTGTTTTTAAGTAAATAGTGATGTAAGTCAAATTAAATTAAATAGAAATTAATGTATTCAAATCGTGTAATATACGGGTTTTTTAAAATACAAACGTTTTATTACCAAGTATATGGCGTAATATTTTATCAATCCGTGTAATACACGGGTTTTTTAAAATACAAAATTTTTATTACTAATTATATAATATTATATTTTATCAACCCGTGTAATACACGGGATTTTAACCTAGTAATATAACAAAAGGCAATTTGAAATTTAATAAACCAAAACTATGACTCACTGACCGATAATAGTCCATACTAGCAATTTGACTGGTGATGGTCCAAGCTTTCACTTTTATTGCTAAGGGTAGTTACAGAAGCATAACTATCATAGATTTACACTTAATTTATATTTAATTTCCCCATCAATTTTGCTTGTATGTTTTTCCATTTCAATCAAAATCTTCATTTTGAAAGAAAGCGGATAAATCTATGATAACTATGCTAGTATGGATTATTATCAGCTAGTAGTAAGACTGTCATTGGTCAAATTGAAAGTGAAAGTGAAGACTGTCATTGGTCAAATTGCTAGTATGAATTATTATCAGCCAATGGATTATAGTTTGGATTATTAGCATCGAATTTGCCTATTAACAATAATAATGACATTGTGATTAATATCACCATCAAATTACTATAATAATTGTTAAGAAAAGTCATAAGGTATGCATAATCAAAACCAAGAATCAAAAAAGGGCATAAGTATGAAACCCAACCCCCTTCTCATAAGTGATTCTCAAGAGTTTGGAAACCGATCCAGGTGTTTGATACCCAAATTTGCAAACTAATCAACCATACTTAAAGATCACTCCAACCTTGTGACATCCCTGATTTTTATGTCTGATCCTATAATCCTACCTTGTAACCTTGATTGATTTATTATACAATGAACATTTTTATGCTTCATATCACTTGTGATATCATTTCAAATTTCCAAGTCTAGTCTAAAGCGAGTATTCTATTGCGCATAGAACGGCTTGCGCATTATATCTTGATTCTATATCTGATTCTGATATTCATTCTTAATATTGCTACTTATAGTAGCTTTGGATGCCTTAGACTCTAACCTAATAAAAACAGTTCAAGTTTGTAACTTCGTTCGACTAAAATATAATTTCAAGGGTAAAAGTTACACATACGTAAATTTCAGGGTTCCTTTTGTAACGTCTTCGAAATCTGGTTAATTTTTATAAATTCAATCATATATCATTATTATTAATATAATTTTTGAAATTTTAGGTTTATATATTATTATTTATTATTTAAGTTAATAAAATCAATTAATTCCTTTAAACTTATCCAAAATGAATTAAAACCATTATTTTTATTCTTAAATCCTATCCTAATCCATTCAATCCATTAACTAACTAATTTTGAACTCAATCCTATCATCCATATCCTCAAAATTTTGTGAACTAACCCCTATATCCATTATTCAAAAGTTTTATAAAAAATTCTAAGATTTATAAACCTATGTTTATCACCTTTGTTATCCTAATAAAAAAAAAACCTAACCAACTTTTCCCCTTTTTCCTCTCAAACCCACCCTATAAATAGAGCCTTAAACCTCATTCATTCTTCACACCTCAACAATCCTCTAGGGCTCTCTAGCAACTAAAGGTTGTTCTTCTCATCTTTTGGAAGATTCTAGCTTAAATCCTTCCATTCTAAGTAAGTTCTTCTTATGTTCTTGCTTGTTCATACTTTTCTTTTCAAAAATTCCTCATAACTAGCTAGATCTATGATTCCCTAGCATGTTTATGTTATAATCATAGAGCTATCGAAGATCAAGTGCCGTATTTTAATTAAACTTGTTCAAACTTTTATTTAAAAACTTAGTTTTGATCTTTCTTGTTCCTTTCAATTTCAAAAATCATGTTTTTACTAAAACTCCTTATCTTCAAATTAAACCCCTATAATAATTAACTTATTTCATTTCTAATCTTACTAAACTTATATTTTCACTTTAGCCCTTATACTTTCCAAACTTACCAAACAAACCCTAAACTTGGTCAAGTATACAAATAGGGTAACTTTCAAACCAGTATGTAGTTATCTGACAAACATTAAAGTTCTGGCAAGGAAAAGACGGGGTTCCGATCCAACCAACTCTTTCCTGTAAACTTTTATGTTGGAGGTACTACTCTGGAATGATAACCACTCTAGTGTACAACAACCACTTTCAACTAATTACATTGTCAACCCCTTGACTATCCTTAACTTGTTTCTAACGTAACAAACTTAACTTAGGGAGTCGTTAAGGCATTCGATCCAAGTTACTACAAGTTCAAGTTCAACCCTTTCATTTGCAAGGTGAGATACATAGCCCCTTTTACTTTTTATTTTTGGGGTGGAAAACATGCTCGTTTATCAAAGGTTGTTCAAACTATATCAAACTCAAATACTACTTCTGTATTTTCAATAACAACTTTCCATACTTGTAAACTTAAACGGTTTTATACACACTCTACAACCATTAACTTGGGATAAGCCAGCGGGAGTAAGTCATAGATCTATGAGCCTGACATGCCGATCTAGTTCTTGAGTTGACGAGATACGATATCAACTTGAGACTAGATATACAGAAACTGCAAAACTTGTTATTCATGTTATATCAATTCTATGGGAACCCAATCTTGTCATTAGGTTTGGTTGAATCGATGTATAAAAGTTTGTTTACTTGTTATTGAATCTTGTTTATGAATTGCAAAAATCTTCATTATCTATACTATGTAATTACTTAAACCTATGTTCTCACCAGCTTTATAGCTGACATATTTTAGCATGTTTTTCAGGTACTAACAACTAGGTTGCTATTACAATCACGCTAGGACTTCGAGACTTGGCTCTAGGAGATTTAGTTATTATAAAGTTTAATAAAGACTATTTGTTTATCTAATTTATTTGGTTGTGTGTTTTTAAAACAATGTAATGCAATTATTCGGTTAATTTAATAGTATTTCTTTTAATCATTGTGATGATTTCAATTCGTCACCCCTCACGTAAATTCCGCCATCGGTGGGGGTGTGACAAACCTCCAACCAAACATCCCCTAATCTTAGAGCATCAAGAGTATTAATAATAATGGTAAAGCCCTGGTTATCTCTAAGGGAGAAATAAAAAACAGTAACAAAAAAAATCTTGGAATGTCAGTGAAATCTACAAGTAAAATGGAAAGTAATAATATAACTAAATCCATTCAATTACCAACTGACCAGTTCAAATTATATATAACTTGTCACATGTTAATAATTCATTAAATGCATCGATGTTATTATGAAATAAATTACTTTGAATTTATTTTGCTATTCTAAAGGTTGAGGAGTAGAAGTGGCTAACAACGATAAATTTGTGCTTTAGATTGAAAGATTATGTCAATATCAAATATTAATGGTCAAATAATTTTGTTTTAATAAACAAAACAATGATACAGTATAAAAGTATTCAAACTCAAGTGGTGGCAATTAAAACTTAAAAGAAATCGGTTTTTAGATGCTGACAGCTGGGAACAAAGAAGAAAAAAGAGTAAAAGCTGCAGTGAAAGATTTGTGCATCATCTAAAAAAGGATCTTATTATTTCTGAAGAAGTCTCTGATCTAGAGAGAACTTCAAACATTGATCATGTTCAGTTTAGTTCTTTCATTTTCATGGCATGTAAGTTATTTTCCGTGAACACGATCCTACAGCTTGTTTGGTTGTTGGTTTCTGGTGCTTTACTTTGATGCAAGGTACTTGTATTCCAACTCTGAGACTTATTAATTGAATTGTGACACATTGAAGTGAATTGTTATAGATGATAGAAAAGAGATGAATTAAGAGGAAGTCAACACAGATTCATTAATCAAACAAGGAAGAAGATGATGGGAAATACAGAGAATTAGGATGGGAGACTAGAACACACATACACAAGTTCATTCATACCCTACACTCTCTTCTACCCTTCTTTATATCCTGCGATCGTTTCTTTTTAGATCCATTCATCTTGTTTGGGCCTTTTTCTAACTCTGAAGATGGGCTGCCTGGTTGTGGTGGTGTTGACATTAGTTGGGCTTAGGTCCAGAGTGTTCATTGGTTCATACTTATCTTGTGTGATTGTTTGGTTAAGTTAACCATTTTTATTGAATTGTGGCACATTGATTCATATTTGTTCTCGTGTGATTGTTTGGATAAGTTAATCATAAGACAAATTATATTGTATTATTGTGGATTAGCCAATTGTATCAATTCTACCATATCTAGCTTAGTAAAAGATAGAACAATTGGCTATAACAACTTGATCGACTAAGCAATACAGATTTCATCTAAGTAACTATATGAATACTTTTATCAAACATCAACCAAAACCTTTGGATTTTACTTTTACAATCAACCAAGAACTATCAAATTGACCACATCAAGCTTAAGTTGTTTCGTATCTTTGCAAACAGATTTAAGCTATCTTGTGGTTTTGTTTCCTCAAGTTTAATTTCATTTCTTTTAGTTTCATAATCAGCCAAAACCTTTGGAATTTACTTTTACAATCAACGAAGAAAAATTACCTCGTTGATAGCGAGCATTTGACCATTACTCTTCTTGACCTTCTTAAGCTTCCTTAAAAAGTACCTGTAAAGCGAGAACAAAATGAAGAGGCGTAGAAATGCGTGGTGTGATTGGAATGTACCAGAACTTGCTCTTAGCACGGACTTCATTGGTGGCCCAGAGCTTCATACGGTAGATCTTCGGATGCTCTTCTGTCTCCGACGGCAAGCCTCTACCTACCACCTGAAACTGATGAAACTGCAAAAAAAAAAAAACACAGCATCA
Organism: Smallanthus sonchifolius; assembly: GCA_023525975.1. Taxonomy (NCBI): domain Eukaryota; kingdom Viridiplantae; phylum Streptophyta; class Magnoliopsida; order Asterales; family Asteraceae; genus Smallanthus; species Smallanthus sonchifolius. Next base: position 37,906,347 of record CM042045.1, read on the forward strand.
CTTACCGCCATTTCATCAAAACAGATGAAGACGTTTAAGATTTATGTGAGCAGGATAAATCAAAACATACAAATACTCACCTTGTAACTCATTATGATATCTCTGTCGATCAATCTCTGAGCAGAATAGGATATAAGGCGCAGGGAAATACTTTTAGCGTTTATGTTTTACGATTTATGTGTGAAGTCTAGGACTTGACATGTACATGTTATGTGTAACAAAACAATCCACAATTATATATTTAACATATAATCCACATTAATTAGTTATATAGAGGGTGAATGGAACAAAAAAAAAAGGGGAACATGTGAGAAACAGAGGTGAATTGGTTTAAACGAACTTTGATTGAACTCATTTCAGTGACGTTGGAACTGATTCGACGAGCCGGTTCCAACGTCACTGGAATGAGTTCATTTGGAGTTAGTTTGAGTCGATTCCTCCCGATTCCCATTTTTTAGCTTTATGGTTTAGGTTTCTGAGGCAATGAGGGTGGGGGAGGTTTTACGTTTTCGAGGAGTGGTTAGGTTTTTTTGGGGTGGGATGAGGTTTTAGCTATGTCTCAAGGGCTTTAAACATATATAAAATAATCATTATTAGCACATTTTGAGTGATTTAAAAAAAAAACTTTCTATAGATGTATTTGCTAGTGTGAAGAGTGTTGATACAAAACTTATCACCTAAGGGCTTAAGTCCTGAAGGAGTAAAGGATGGAGGACAAAGCTTGGACTAGGAGAGTCTTCAGCTGCTTGTTTTGGGCTTGGGCTTGGGCTTGAAGATGGTTCTACAAGACAAAGGTAACACCCTGAGACTCGTCACGGACAGAAGTGGTTTCTCCTCATGATCATCTTCCGGTGTAAGAATAAGTATTTGACATGTAAAGGAGAAGAGATAAATGGAGTAGTAAAGAGAAGTAATATGTTAGATTGTTTCATGAATATGATGTGTTACCTTTCTTTGTTGGATGAACTATTTATAGTGCTCCCATATTTTGAATATCTGGGCTGAAACCACACTCCAGGCAATCCGTATTCAACATTTCTCATCTGACCAAGCTTACCTGGATTGTTATACCTTTTCTAATGTTTGAGGGGATACAGACGTTTGTCCCTATAGTTGACATGCATTCCTGTTGTACGGGTCCCGTACCCGATCAGTTGCATGTTGCGGGTCAGGTTCCATTGGTATCTCTTGTCTTTTTAGCTACTGCTTCCACACATACTACCAAAAAATCAATCATTCGATGTTTTTAGTGTAAACAAAAGGTTCACTAGAACTTAAACATAGAAACCCTAGATCGATTACAAGAAGAAAAGAAGATATAAGGGTTACCAGAACTTAAACATCTACGTCAGAGACCGTTGCTCTCCTAATCAGATTTAATGGCAAATCAATTGAAACTGCAAAAGCAAATAAACACTCTGATACAATGAGATACAATTTCAATCTTACTTCCTATACTGTTATACAAAAAAGATTGTAAGATTCGTTCAATGTGCTCGATTCTTGTAAAGAAAGAAGGAAAAGGGTTTTTACTATTAGACGAAAATGTCCTTATCCCTCTTATTTTAATTGTGACATGTGTCAATTCCACAAGCCTTCTTAGCTTTCTTAGGCAAATGACACTTTTTATTTGATCTTGTCTCTACACTCATGATCATGTGATGTGACTTGGGTGTGTGGATATACAAACACAAAAAACATACTTGCGTTTCATTGAAACAAATACACTTTTTCGTTTTGTTCACATGAGGTTCCTTTGTGTTAACTTTCACAAAATTTTCCTATTCGAACTCTAAAATAGACGAATAACGAAGTAATTGGTTTTAAAAACGAGAAGCGCATAAAAGCGACAGGGCTTAAAACCGAGGCGCAAAGCGTAAAGCGCAAAAGCGCACCGCTTTTCGTAAGTGAGGCACAATATATTTATATAATTTTTTTTTATATTTTTCACAAGTTTTTATAATCACATACTCAAAACTTATGTATAAATAAGCTCTATATTTAATGTGTAATTATCCAAACTCTACATATATTAAATAAAACTCTAAATAGTAGAATAAAAAAATAAAGTAATTAAAAGAAAAAACATTAAAAAAGGATAATGAAAAAGTCTGACAAATTTATTGATATGCAACAACTTTTTGAGTAGTTTCTGTTCACCCTTTTTTCCTTTCCACAACTATTTTAATGCTACCTTTTGGCAGCTACTATGTCCTCTACTACCACACTATCACGTTTCTCATCTTTATCTATACCTAAGTACTAACACAACTCACAAAACTCTCATCTTCCTCTATGTCATTTATCCCTACAAGTTCTCACAACAACCACAGTGAACTCCCAACTCTCGTGTATCACCGGGAATTAGAACATGAAGGAAAAAACGGGGAAGTTATGATTTTTGTGCAAAAGCGCTCAACTTGCGCCTGTGCGCTTCTGATCGGAGCGTGTGTAAGCGTGCGCCTCTTGTTTGGCCCTCGCCTTAAGTAGGTAAAAGCGCAACTCCGGTCGCCTCGCGCCTAGGGGCGCTTTTTAAAACCAAGAATATGAGTTGACGTGTATAGTTGCTATCACAGTAGAAAATGACAAGGCGGCGCTAAAAGTTATTCTAACTTCGAAGTGCAAAATCTTCCTTGAAATACGGTGTGGTAATGATGTGTTAGTGAATTAAGTTTATAAAAATATAAGTAAATATATTATTAGATTGATTTCACAAGATCAGGTTTTAAAATTATAAATTAAAATGATAATTACGTTAAGTTAAAACAAACAGAATAGGCAAGTGTACCTATCGCATCGTAATATAGTCAGGTAAGAACCAAGTGTCGAACTAATGGACACGGTCGAGTTCCAATACTCAACTTTTGTTATCGTTTAGCCGGATTAATTAGTGAGTGAGTTTTGTGTGCTTGTGAAGCAGAAAAGTAAATGACGGTAAAGTAGATAACATAAAAGTAAAAATGTGCGTGAAGTGTGTAACAGAAATTTAACTAGCAAAATAGTAAATAGTAAAAAAGTAAATAAAACAAAAATGATCAGACTACGAAATGTATTGCTTCGGGATTCGAATCAGCTTGGCATGCGATAATGTTAAGTTAACTAATTCAGTGGTATGACTACTACAAACTTGTGACCTGGGTCACCGCTAGAGCCTCGTCCTCACTACATTTGTTTTGCAAATTATATTCTTTAAAAAGTGGTAGTGCCTCCCGTTAGGGACAACATTTACCCTCAACCCATCGAATGGTCATCTCCGGGTTGGTTAAAGACATCGGACTCAAAATGCTTTATATTAAAGTTAAATAGGTGATTATATTTTGCTCACCGGGAGGCGGTTTAACAATGGGACCAAGTATAAAGACGTACCCTTCCCGACATGAGTTCACCAATTCTTTGTCACATAATAATCTCGTATAAATACGTACGATCTTAGAAGTATAGACCAAGCCTTGGCTTATCAATCTCTGCTCGTATAAAGACGTACGAGTTTCAAAGGAAGTTTAACTAAAAAAGGTTCTATGATCTTACTCTTTAAAATCAAGACACTTACAAATATAAAGACGGATTTAGACAATAATAAAAGCACATCAAAAGATGGTTTTTGAGAAAGAATTAGTTAAAGACATAAACATACCACTTCATTAATAATTTAAACATTAAAATGCACCAAACATCATCTTCACCCTAGCAATACAAAGAAATTTTAGCCACGAATGGCCATAACGACTAGCGTAATGATGAGTTTCGGAGATTCCCTTATTGTGAAACAAGAAGGAAGAGCCCCTCTACTCTCTACTCTCTACTCTAACTACGAGAATGCTTTCTTCTTGAGTGTTATTTTGCTCTGGATTGGTGTGTGTAATGAAGGACTCAAGCTTCCTATTTATAGGCCTCAAAATGTGCAATGCATGGCCGTGCAATGGGTTGCACGGTCGTGCAAAGGCCCAGGGAATCAAACAGGGTACAGAGTACACGAGCTGGGGCGTGGAGGATAAGAAAGGGAAATGCACGACCGTGCATTGGGATGCATGACCGTGCAACCCCCACTTTTCTTCCAGCTTTTGTCTTTTAGCTCTTGTTGACTATTGTTGACCAGTTTTGACTTCTTGGGGGTCAATGCTCCGGGAATAAACCTTCTAGAAGCTTGAATTCTTGGTGTTCATGATAGGATTAAGCTTGATTTGTATTTTCAACACCGAATAACCTGCAATTACAAAATATACGTATTTTAAGCATAAATTACAAGGTTATTATTTAATTAGTACCATAATGTGAGATTATTATGCATGTTAAATATGTATAAATGATGACATATCATAACACCCCACACTTAAACTTTGCTTGTCCTCAAGCAAACTCATGCATGATCACACCCATAACTAAAAACTTTACAAAGGTAATAGAATTCAACTAGTGTTGAGACTCTGGGATAACTATTGAGCTGCTTATTCTATTTTTGTATTTTTCTTGCTTAAAGATGATGGAATCCATGACAAGCCTACTAGAACGTTGATTATGCAAAAACTCCTCACTACTCACAATGTTCACTTAACTCTAGGGTTATATATATGGATAATGTAAGCTAAGTGGGACACTCGAGTTCGAATCGAATTATGCAATGGTCATAAGCTTGTATGCAAATCAAGTCTCCACCAACTAACTAAGTAGTACGCATGAATCAAGAGGACTTTAAAGGGTTGTAATGTGGCTAAAGTAAAACTAAAGGTGAAAATGAAAATCTTTTTGGATTTTTAGGGGTTTTAAAGGGGTTTGAAGGGCTGCAACTATTGGGAAACACTCAGCTATGGCATTATGGCTTAAAATGAAAAGTACTAAAAGGTCCCTCTACAATACTCAGATCATGAGGGTATAACTAATTTGAGGGCTCGTTTATGGTCAGATTGCCAAGACCAAGATCTCTCATCAGGTTCAACTCGTCCCTTATTGCGTAATACACATCACTGCCTTTTCGTACGGGTCCTGCGGCTAGTCGCCTAACAGCACCTACTTACATCAGGTATGTATAATCAATTTGGGCTCGAGTTTGATTCTTGCTACACTTTCACTCGTGGGTCCAGTTGCCACATTTTCTACATTTATCGTATCTTCTGGCTCTTCTTTTGGCGGTACTTTTTGACAAGCCGCAGAATGGCGGCAATTGTTCTTGCTTGCGCCACCATTTTCTTACATCACTGGTTGCTTGAAAAATCTTTTCTCATAGTTCGGTTGGTAATTCAGGCATTGCAAAATGAAGACAGGAAAGAAAATTGAAATCAAAAGAATGCATGTCCAGTTCTTTAAGGTCTCCCGGTAAAAGACCAACTTTTTTTTACAAGACAACTTTTTCAATACTTCTCTTTCCTTAATTTCCTTGAAATAATATTTCCTTGAATTTTCCTGCAGATAGTTCGGATAATTTCCTAATGCATCCACCATTTGTATATTCCAATTCTTCTGAGTAGGACAGATTCTTTCCAAAGTCATCCCGATTATAATGAACTTGAAATGACAACATAAGATAATTTTCCCATTTTGAAGACAGTTAGCCAATAACGGTGTTTGCGAAAAGCTGGTTGGGTGATAAGTACGGGTTTAGAAAAGAAAAGGCTAAGGCCCAGAGGGCTTTCCAGGCCGATAATATTTTTGTGGTTTTTAGATAATAAGGGTAATAGGTGTCTCAATCATTTTCATACTTCCACTAGTTCATGGTCTTGATATATATAAGTCATACAAGTTCTAATTATGCATAGAATTCAATCGAATAAACACTCAATATACCAAACGAAAGAGCATGCAAAAATAATGATAGTAATGCTTGTGAAAAGGTTCAGATTATTCTCACATGGAAATGGATGGGATAGGGTTTAGTGATTTGTTATGCATAATTTCCGTTTGTTTCTACTTGTCATGTCTTCATTTTATTTAATAAGTGCAAACTCCAAGAGGTTTTGTTTAAAAAGGGTTTAAATATTTTTTAAAAATTTTTCGGGTTTTATAAAAGGTAAGTTTTTGTAATGTTTTAGTCAAATGGGTAGAAAATCACAAGTTAAGTTTTACTGCTTTAAGGTTAACAGTCTTGAATCTCTAATTCCCCACCCCACACTTAAGACTGTGCATTTCCCTCAATGTACAAATGCATGTAATGGAATGATATGCAGGAATTTAAATGCATGGAGTTTTAAGGAAAAAGAAACTGGTACTCCCCCGATCAATTCGGTATATAACCTAAGGCTAAAACTTATTATTGCTGTCAGGCTGTGCCTATCAGCTTCTTGTCAACATGTTGCTTTAAAGACTTCATCGAATTTCTTAGAAATTTGATGTGGCTTCCGGCTCCAGGCTTGTAGAGTTGGAGTGTAACTCCTCAAAATAGAGAGATGATCTGCTGATGTTATTCTACCTGAAACATAAAAGAAAACATAAAAACGAACAAGGAAAATAAAATATAGTAGTTAAGCTACTAAGGTCCTAGTATCGAGAAGGCATACCTGGGGACTAAATTAATTAGAAACTTAAATTTGGAGAAACCAAACCTGAGGTCCATGCTTTCTGCCGTATGCACCAACTTCTCAATTTATTTATGATCATTGGGTTGCCTCCCGGAAGCGCTACGTTTATTTATGGGTCTTTAGCCCGACCCGTACGTGTTGCATCGGTCTTTCTTCAGGTGGGAGTAAACAATCTCCCCTGTGTCTCCTGTCTCTTCGTTCAGCTTTGGTAATTTATCGAAGTACTCATCGATCCAACTAGTGTTGTCAAGATCCTTGGTAAGGTCTATTGTCGTAGGATCTGGTGTGTTTGGCTTGGTAAGATCAGGTGATTTTCCTTTTTTCAAGTCCCTTGCTTTTTGTAGTTGATAGTCTAGATTGGAGTCGATAAAGTGAGAGATTTCAAGCGGATCACTTGACATGCATTCATACCCTCCGATATTATATGTTACTGATTGTTTACCGATACAGAGCGTTAAAATTTCTTCATTCATGTCAATGACGGCTCTGGTGGTGGCTGAAAATGGACAACCCAAGATTAAGGGTAATGAGAAATCTTATCTGATTTCTAAAACCATAAAGTCAGCAGGGAAGACAAACTTGCCAACTTTCACCAATAAGTTCTCGATGACTCCTATAGGTGTTTTAACCGATCCATCTGCGAGTTTAATGGTTGCAATAACTGGTCGCGGTTGCCCAATGTCGAGCTTTTGAAACATAGTGGAGGGCATAACATTTACTCTTGCTCCTAGATCAGCGAGGGCGTAAGTAACTGGTAGTGGCCCTATAGAACATGGTAAAGAGAATTTCCCTGGATCTGAAAGTTTCTTCACGAGATTCCTTTCGATAAGAGCGACACGGTAATTTGTTCTTTTTATCGCTTCTTCCATGTTTCTCTTGTTTGTGAGGAAATCCTTCAAGAAGCGTCCATACTTTGGCATTTGTTGTATAATATCCAAGAAGGGAATGTTGACATGGATTTGGCTCAAGAGCTCAATGAATTTGTCATATTGCTCATCAGTTTTATGCTTAACTAGCCTTCCTGGATATGGGATGTGAGAATTGAACGTTCTTTTTATGGAATTTTTGGAAGAAGGTCCGCCGTAGGAGGTTGGATTACACTAGGTTGTGCTTTCTGGGTAGAAGAACTTGCGGGCTGTGGATGGAGTGGCACTCGGGTGAATATCTCTCTCCTTGGTGATTGGACTTCTTCTCCTGGCATTGGTGGTTCTGGGTAAAAGTTGCTATTCCTTAAAGTAATAGCACTTACGTTGGCATTTGGATTAGTCTCAGTGTTACTCTGGAGACATCCTGGTTGCCTTTCGGACAATAGTTTTGCTATTTGCCATAATTGCGTTTCAATGGATTGAAGGATAGCTTTCTGCGTCTTGAACTCAGCTTCATGCAGACTAAACCTTTCCTCGTATTGATTGTGAAGTGAATCTGCTAGGAGGGCTTGACTTTCAGTAGTGGAAATTAGCTTAGTCACCGCGCCCTCCAGGCTCATCCCATTACCCATCTTGTTAGGTCCTTGAAATTGTTGACGAGGTTGAAAGTTCTGAGGTTGCCTTTGCTGAAACTGTTGTTGTCGTCCAAAACCAGATTGTCCTTGGTTGTTGTCTTTCCAGCTAAAGTTTGGATGATTCCTCAATCCAGGGTTGTAGGTGTTGCTATAAGGGTTGTTTTGAGGCCGATTTGTTCCAACAAAGTCAACTTGTTCGACGTTGGCTGTGATGCTCTTCACCTCTTCCATTGTTTCCGGTGTCGCTTTGCGCTTACTAATTTGGTTTAGTCTTGTGGTCAGGGCGTCTACTTGAGCAGACAATGATGTGACAGCATCGACGACGTGAACTCCTTGCCTTGCTCCTCTACTAGTCCGTGGGTTGTACCATTAATAGTTGTTCATAGATATCTCTTCAATTAGGTTATAAGCCTCCTATGGCCTTTTGTTCCTAAAGATGCCACCCGCGGTACCGTCAAGTGTCTGACGGGCTTGATTATGTAACCCATTATAGAAGGATGATACTTGTAGCCAAACCTCTAACCCATGGTGAGGAAATTTCCTTAGCATGTCCTTGAAGCGTTCCCACGCCTCATATAGTGATTTGCCATCGTCTTAAGTGAAAGTGGTGATGTCATTTCTTAACTTAGCAGTCTTGGCCGGTGGGAAATACTTCGATTATAATTTCTAGGCGAAATCGTCCCAAGTGGTGATTGACCCGGTAGGAAGAGAATTCAACCATGCCTTAGCTCATTACCTTAAGGAAAAAGGGAACATACGGAGGCGAATAGCGTCATTCGACACCCCATTTAGTTTAAAAGTATTACAAATCTCGAGGAAATTTGCGATATGGGCATGTGGATCCTCATCGGGTAATCCTTTAAAAGTGCATGATGACTGGATCATGTGAATAACATGAGATTTGATCTCAAAGTTGTTAGCATCAACGGTTGGTCTTGTGATACTGGATCCCAACGCGTCTAGTGACGGTCTTGCAAATTCGGTGATAGTGCGGTTTTCTACGGCCATTTTTCTAGCACGGTTTTCTCGAACTCGGCGACGAAAGAATATTTCAGGTTCTGCTAAAGGTTGATATAAACCAGTAGTAGAACTTTGGATCATACACTACCTGCAACAAAGCGTGAAAGAAAAATAGAAGGAAAATAAAAGTCTAATCCGTTAACTCGAATTTTTCTTGAAATTATCGTGTCCCCGACAACGGTGCCAAAAACTTGATGTGTTTGTGAATTAAGTTTATAAAAATATAATTAAATATATTTTTAGATTGATTTCACAAGATCAAGTTTTAAATTTATAAATTAAAATGATAATTACGTTAACTTAAAACACACACAATAGGAAAGTGTACCTATCGCAGCGTAATATAGTGAGGTAAGAACCAAGTATCGAACCAATGGACACGGTCGAGTTCCAATACTCAACTTTTGTTATCGTTTAGCCGGATTAATTAGTGAGTGGGTTTTGTGTGCTTGTGAAACAGAAAAGTAAATGACGGTAAAGTAAATAACATAAAAGTAAAAATGTGCGTGAAGTGTGGAACAGAAATGTAACTAGCAAAATAGTAAATAACAGAAAAGTAAATAAAGCGAAAATGATCAGATTACAAAATGTATTGCTTTGGGATTCGAATCAGCTTGGTACGTGATAATGTTAAGTTAACTAATTCAGTGGTATGACTACTACAAACTTGTGACCCGGGTCACCGCTAGAGCCTCGTCCTCACTACATTTGATTTGCAAATTATATTCTTTAAAAAGTGGTAGTGCCTCCCGTTAGGGACAACATATTAGGCACGTTGATTTTACCCGTACCCGATTAACCTGACCCGAACCAACTTCACCCGAACCGATTAAACCCGTACCCGAATAACCCGTAACCGATTAACCCGAAAACCGTTTAAACCGATTGTTATTCGGGTCGGGTTTCGGTTAGATTTTCAAGCATCAAAAATCCGATTAACCCGAACCGATTAACCCGAATAAACCGAACATTTATATATTCTACCATTTCTTTTTTCACCATCACCACCAACACCACCAAAATCCGCTTCTAAACTATGAGTTTAAAAAATCCACCACATAAACACGAATACTTCTATTTGAAGCTTTAATCTCTTGGAAATGTACTTATTTTTGTTTCACATACACGTTTATTTTATGTTTTTAAACTTGATTCATTTTTTTTTTCAACCATGTGTCCCTACCCGAAACCCGACCCGATTAAATCGAAAACCGATTAACCCGAACCCGATCTACCCGAATGTTATTCGGATCGGTTATCGGATAAATTTACACACACGGAAAAACCGATTAACCCGAACCGATCTACCCGAAACCCGATTAAATTACCCGAACAACACCCCTACAACATTTACCCTCAGCCTATCGAATGGTCATCTCTAGGTTGGTTAAAGACATCAGACTCAAAATGCTTTATATTAAAGTTAAATAAGTGATTATATTTTGCTCACCGGGAGGCGGTGTAACAATGGGACCAAGTATAAAGACGTACCCTTCCCAACATGAGTTCACTTATTCTTGGTTGCACAATAATCTCGTATAAAGACATACGATCTTAGAAGTATAGACCAAGCATTGGCTTATCAATCTCTGATCGTATAAAGACGTACGAGTTTCAAAGGAAGTTTGATTAAAAAGGGTTTTACGATCTTACTCTTTAAAATCAAGACACTCACAAATATAAAGACGGATTTAGACAATAATAAAAGCCCATCAAAAGAAGGTTTTTGAGAACGAATTAGTTAAAGATTTAAACATACCACTTCATTAATAAGTTAAAGATTAACATGCACCAAAAATCATCTTCACCCTAGCAATACAAAGAAGTTTTAGCCACGAATAGCCATAAACGACTAGCGTAATGATGAGTTTTGGAGGCACCCCTATTGTGAAACAAGGAGGAAGAGCCCCTCTACTCACGACTCTCTACTCTAACTATGAGAATGCTCTCTTCTTGAGTGTTATTTTGCTCTGGATTGGTGTGTGTAATGAAGGACTCAAGCCTCCTATTTATAGGCCTCAAAATGTGCAATGCACGGTCGTGCAAAGGCCCAGGGAATCAAACAGGGTATGGAGTACACGGTACTGGGTCGTGGAGGAGAAAAAAGGGCAATGCACGACCGTGCATTAGGATGCACGACCGTGCAACCCCCACTTTTCTTCCAGCTTTTGTCTTTTAGCTCATATTGACTATTGTTGACCAATTTTGACTTCTTAGGGGTCAATGCTCTGGGAATAAACCTTCTAGAAACTTGAATTCTTGGTGTTCTTGATAGGATTTAGCTTGATTTTTATTTTCAACACCGAATAACCTGCAATTACAAAATATACGTATTTTAAGCATAAATTGCAAGGTTATTAATCAATTAGTACCATAATGTGGGATTATTATGTATATTAAATATGTATAAATGATGACATATCAGGTAACTTCTCGCAAAAACGCGTCCTCCTCTCGTGGTGATGTAAGACCCCAACTCGGGCATCCTACAGTTGGTTCTCATACGGGTCATTCTCCTTAAAAGACACATTTATTACTAATCAAATTACAGCGGAAGTCTTTCTAAATTCATTTGTTGTTATTTAATGACATTAAATTACCTCACGAATGACTACACACCAATCCGAGTAACACCGCTCCCAAGCCAAGATACGTCCACGCTACGTTTACCTGCAAAACAATAACGTACACACAAAGTCAGCTACGTTGAGTGAGTTCTAATAGTTTAATTTGAACAAAACCATCACGTCATATTCATTAGTTTATTCCACTCCGGACCCTCCGGTCCTTAACAATGTAAGGCCCCCAATTCCCGGGAGGCCTCACTTATTGGATTTACTCATCAACACATAGCACTTTAAACATAAGACATTGATTAACACAGCGGAAACGATTTAAAACTTCAACATACATAGCGGAAACATATATGTCTAAACATAACTTGTCAAATACAACTGAAACTAGTCTTAATCAACATAATCAAAAGAAACATAAACAAGATACCAAATGCTGATCTTCGGGTAACTCTTCTCCCCAAGCCAAGCATCCACTTCCATCTACTGCCACCTACACTTAACTGATGTGCATACTAAAAATCAGCAACGCTGAGTGAGTTCTAACGCTTACTTTAAATCAATTATACAAAAGATTTACTAAAACATATATATTGCCAATAAGGCTAAACTTAACACACTTACTGTACTGCCGTCATGGCTTACATCCATGAACTGACAAGTACCTGGTCAATGCCCCCATGATCAACGACCATGAACCAACAATACCGCTTATCCGTCAATTCCTTGTCACTACTGTACCGCCCCCATGGTCAACGACCATGAACCGACGAGTACCTGGTCAATGCCCCCATGATCAACGACCATGAACCGACAATACCCTGGTCAATGCCCCCATGATCAATGACCATGAACCGACAATACCGCTTAACACTACGGGGAGGTTGCGTAGACCTCCCGAGCAACCGCCGTCACTCATCCCAGTTGTACAACCGTTAGCTAACCCAAAGGTTCTTACTAATGGGTAGAACCCATATCTGACATCTTGTACAAGTAACATCTGTCCCAAGGACCTTTATAGCTGGTACACATTCCCGAAGGAAAACTGTTCACTTTACTGTTCATAAAACTTTATGTAAATCTTGTTCATAACTTAACATGTATTATGCCTTTGTTTATGTATATAAAAATATAGTAAACGCTTGCCATAAATACCTTTGATTTTACTGAAATATATCTTAACACATATATCATGCCTTTGTTTATGTATAATAAATATAGTAAACGCTTGCCAAATGATATATCTTGCTTTACTGAAAACATACTAGCACTTATATTATGCCTTTGTTTATGTATATGAAAATATAGTAAACGCTTGCCATAAATACCTTTGCTTTTACTGAAATATATCTTAACACGTATATCATGCCTTTGTTTATGTATAATAAATATAGTAAACGCTTGCCAAATGATATATCTTGCTTTACTGAAAACATACTAGCACTTATATTATGCCTTTGTTTATGTATATGAACAATATAACAAACGCTTGCCAATAATATAATCATACTTTACTAAAATGTACTTTTGCCTCTTTTAAACTTTTCACTAAAACATAGCTTTTCCCTTCAGTTTATAATATATAAAATATAATAAACGCTTTACACTAAGTATGCACACCACCCCTAAAGCAGGCAAAAAAGGGATTAGAACTCACATGGTATCTTAGCTGCAATGGTCTACTGGATCTCACACAATCTGTAAACGCTTCTTCTTCACAGCTAATCGTTCCGGATACGTATGCCTACGGTTCTATGAGCTCAGATTCGAAAACCGAGACTTTCTCTCTCTAGACTCTCTCTCACTTTCTCTTTCCTAGAAATCCGGAAATGGTGTTGGAAGTGAGGGTTTTGGGTTGGTCTTGAGGCTTATAAGGGCCCAAACCCTTGCCCTTTCGGCCTGTATACCACGGCCCAAGCCCGCTTCCCTTTTTCTTGTTTAAGTTTTTAATTCTCGTGAATTCTTTCGCGCTCTAAAACTCGGTCTGTTACAAACAAAATAGTTTTACGATTCATTAACGAATAGTTAACCCCCTATTATCCCCCGGAATCCCATAACCGTTCATCACCCGGGACTTAGCCCGTATTACCAATAATAATAATGATGATCTTACCATCTCGTTGACATAGACTTATAACTCATACCCAAGAACAAGTATTAACTCGACACTTGGTTAACACTACAAACTCTAGACATTAACACGCTCGGCCTTAACCAAGGCTCTTACAATTAACTGACATGACACTTATACACGTCACGTCACAATCCCAACACAACGGTCAATCTAATTCTACATACCACAATAATAACATCTACACGTCACACTAACATTACCACATTAATATCACCACATGCACAATCAATATAACTCAACGTTTGTATGAAATACTACACATATATAAATACCCACATAAACACATACCTCTTCACTGCACCCTCGTCAGGGTTACCATCGTCAGGGTGTTCGACTCATCCCGAGCTCATCGTTAACCTCTTAAATAAACGTCACCGTTGGTGACTTCCCGAAGGACCTCATCCTTCACAATCCCATTTGCTGTGCCATAATGACATGATGCAAACATACCACGACGAACACATAACACAAACAACATACTAGCAATTACATGACTCATTAACTATACTTGCACCCCTCGCATAACCCTAGAACAACATATTTCTTACACAATATATCATAAGCATTTAATGTACGACACAACTCTTTCCGTGCGGTGTAGCATCTCGAAAATAATAAAGATTATCATTGGTCAAAAATAACGAATAAAAGACGGGTTTCGTAATAGAACAATGAAAAGGAGAAAAAGAAAACAAAAGTATGCTCGTTGGAGTGGGCCTTCAGCTGAGTTTTGAAGCTCAAGGATCGTTTCTTATCATAAAGGCTAGAGAGAGAAAGTCGAGGTTCCAAGTTTTGAAGCTCAAGGATCGTTTCTTATCATTAAGGGAAGCAAAGGTTAGAGGGGTTGAGTTCAAAACAGGTAACTTTCTCACTAGATCTGAGTTTCTTTCGTAATTGTGGGTTTTGAGTTATTTGATAAAAGATGGGGTTTTTACGTACGGATTGAGAAACTAATTATAGATCTAGTATCACGAAAGTGTAAGGAACGTTTTGAATGTAAAAAGTTTTAATCTTGAACTGTTTGGAAAAAAAACCAAGCATTTCATGCAAAACCGTAGTTTCTATTGAACACCGTAGTTTCTATTGAACAAAGCAGTTTCTATTGAACAAATTAGTTTCTATTGAACAAAGTAGTTTCTATTGAACAAAGTAGTTTCTATTGAACAAAGTAGTTTCGGTTGAACAAGTAGTTTCGGTTGAACAAATAGTTTCTATTGAACAAAGTAGTTTCTGTTGAACAAAGTAGTTTCTGTTGAACAAAGTAGGTTCGGTTGAAACAGTAGTTTCTATTGAACAAAGTAGTTTCTATTCAACAAATAGTTTCTATTGAACAAATAGTTTCAATATGAACCATGACCCGAAACTACACTAGTTTCGATATGAACCATGACCCGAAACTACCATAGTTTTGATATAAACTACTTATCGAAACTACTGGGTTCGAGCATAGCAATGTTTAGTATCAACTAGGAACACTACCTTATGTGGATGACCTTATTATATAGATTGCGAGTGACTTTAGTGACGCTCAGTAACCGGTTAAGTGTATTTCAGGAGCTATTCATCAGGTGAGTTCTATGTGCCCCCTCTATGTTATATGCAAATTATTTTTTAATGTTTTGGGGCTGAATTGTATACACTAAATGAATGAATGTCATGAATGCCAATGTGATCATACGTGATGTATAAATGCATATATATATATATGAAAATGAATTATGAATAAAGAATGAAACGATGTTTACAAAGAACAAATGAATGAATGGCATAACGTAAATGAATGAAATCTTGCCTTATATTTTTATATATCGCATGTTATGAATGTATGTAAACGTTATGGACGCTTCAATGATAACGGCTACTTCGGTAAACGGACGACCACGTGACTATTTTGCAACCGGGACAAATACGTTCCTTCATCAGCTAGGACGTATGAAAGGCATTAATGGACGGTCAAAGCAATTGCCTTATAAAAGTAGAACGGTTGCATAAATAATAGTTGACGTGGGAAACAGATGCCTTAGGTCAGACGAATTGACGGACCTCGACGGTAAGACGGTTAAGGCGGACGACCGAAGGTTGGCATGTTTCGACGGACAGTTTTTAGGGCCGGGCGGTTTATGTAACGGACTATGACGGTAGTT
This sequence comes from Smallanthus sonchifolius, assembly GCA_023525975.1. Lineage (NCBI taxonomy): Eukaryota > Viridiplantae > Streptophyta > Magnoliopsida > Asterales > Asteraceae > Smallanthus > Smallanthus sonchifolius. Next base: position 37,922,228 of record CM042045.1, read on the forward strand.
CTTATGGCGTTTGTCTTTGTGACTCACGCAACAATCATGACGGGTTGATCACCCATATGTGTATCACCAATGAATGTTAAATGAAAGAAAAAGGTGAATACATATTAATGTACTCGCATATGAATGATAAAGGAAAAGCAAAAGATATGACAGTGTGTATTTATATATGTTATATATATACACTAATGAAAGAAACAATGCTGATACTTAACTAATTTAAACTAGAACTTACCTGCGTTAGCTGACTTTTAGTATACATTTCAGGTAAGAGTAAGAAGGGTCGTGCGAAGGCGTGATGGCTACCGGCATGAGACTGACATCCCACTTTTATTATGTTAAGACAATGTTTATGTTAAATGTTAAGACTTCCGCTGCTATGTTATGTACTTGAATGATGTTTGCTTCCGCGACTCTTGAATGTTCCTAATTTGAAATTCAGTATTGATGACGTTGTTTATGAGTAAATCTAACAAGTGATGTTACCCGAGAAAAAGGGCCTTACAAGTTGGTATCAGAGCAATAGTTTGAGAGATTCAGACTGTTACACCCCAACCAACGACGGAATACGTCGGGGCGGGACATGTAGACTGTTCATAGCTCTTGATCAAACTAAAGTTTCGTATTTAAGATTAACTCAATTTCCATACATTTGTTCAAAACACAGTCAATATTCAAAAGGAAAACAAAAATACATCAACATGATTCAATGTTTAATTAACTAGGTCTACATCCCTATGTGTAGCATCTTGAATATGAACTCAAAGATTAACACCTAAAACATGATGAAAACAGGGTCAACTAAAAAGTTGGTGAACATACATAGGTTTTTGATTCTAAATAGTATCATTGTGTTGTGTGTATACAATCCATACATATCATGGTTAATAAAGAAAATATGGAGAGTTACTATTGTGAAACCAAATTGTACAATCAAACCTTTGTAACTAGCATGCAAAAACCAAAATGTGTTGTCGGTAACAATCACCCTAACTGGGTGGGTTTGTCAGACTCAATAGATCTATCATTGTTATCCGTTAGCTTGTATAGTTAATGATTGCACATGTAAATTGCACACAAAATGTAGTTAACACACCTAGTACTCAAACATAAAGCTCAAATTGCACACATGAATGTAGGGTGGAATTGTATTGTGTAGTTTGTAAACATTGCATATTTGTATTCATGTTCAACCCCAAAATGTAAATAGTTAATAAAAGGGGATATGTAAAACTCACCTGTATTAGTTGTGTAGATAACACGAGCAATAGGTAGCACAAGTGAATTTGCAAGTCACAAACTTAACCTAGAGTGAAATTGTATGAATTTGAATTAATAACATGCACGGAGCCTATGGCAAGGTCTAGGGTTCAACGGGTTTCGATGTATGTGGATTCGTACAAAAAGTTGTGTTATTTCATGTAAAGGGTGGAAGCAGATTGATGTGTGTATGTAAATTCAAAGTATAAAATAATTGTCTTAGGGTGTCACACCCCGACCGATGGCGGAATCATCGGGGCGGGACATGTAAGACTGTTCATAGCACATGGTTGACTAAATTGAAATATATTAAAGTTAAATTTTCATTACAAATAATCCAAGTACAAATCAAATTCAAACAAGAAACATAAAACAACTCATAAAATTCTTGATTTAAATTGCTAAGTCCAAATCCTATATTGAGCACGTCTTGAATCATTCTCACATATTAGGGCCTGAAACATGAATAAAATAAAGTCAACTAAAAAGTTGGTGAGTATAACACAGTTGTAAATAGATAGCATATAGTTGAAAACAAATCCTTTACAAAACATGAAAAAATAAGGCATTTATGGGGAGCAGCTATTGTGTAACCATGTACAATCAAACCTTGTAACTAGCATGCAAAAATTGTGTTGTCGGTTTCAATCACCGCGCACCTGGGTGGGTTTGTCAGACTCAATAGATCTATCATTGAAAACCGTCGGCTTGTATAGTTAATGATTGCACATAATCGCATACAAAGGTTAGCACAACTAGCACTCGGGCACAAAGCTCAAATTTTGCACACAAGTATGTAAATAGGATTTTTGCACTTGTGTTGTTTGCGTAAATGTAAATGTGTAATGTGTATAGAGTTCATGTTCCACCCCAAAAGTGTAAAAGAGTAAAAAGGGGTTGTGAATACTCACTTGGTATGGAGATGTAGCTAACAAAGAGTATAGATAAAATAAGGGTTCTTGATACGCACGGGTTAACCTAGATAGTAATGTATATTGAATCAAATCGATGTACAAAGTTTAAGTCTAACATTGAAGGTTGAGTTCGTGTATAAAAAGTATTAAATGAAATATATAAAGTTGTAGTAAACATTTTTGGAACATTTGATTAAGGTTTGGAATTTAAATAATAAAATAGAATTTTTATAAAATTGTTGATTATGAAAATAATGCATGTGTTAAATGTAAATTAATAAATAAATAAATGATTATAGTTTATGAAGTAATGTAAATATTGATTGTAATTAAGTATAAATAAATAAATGATTTTTGTTTAAATATTAAATAAATAATTATTATCTTATTTATTTATAAACTTGTAACTTAATCATTTAAAACATCATTTGAGTGTAAGATAAATATAAATTTAATTTTTATAAATTTTTAAATAAACTTTTAAATAAATAATATTTATCTCTTCAAATACAAAAAACATATTTTTATAAAATTTGAAACATTTATTGATTGAAAAATATAAAATTATAATTCTGTTACAATTTCTAAGTCACACACGACCGTGCCTCGAAAGGGCACGATCGTGCTCAAGCCACGGGCGCGACCGGGTTGATCAACAGAGGGCACAAACTAGACCAGTCAACAGGCACGACCGTGCCTTGGCCCGGCACGGTCGTGTCTATTATTCTTAGACACAACAGAGACTAGCCCAAAGGGCATGACTAGGTCTGGACAGGAGGACACGACCGCACTGCTAGTCGGCACGACCGCGTTACATGAGGCACGGCCGCGCTAGATGATTAGCGCGACCGTGTCTCTTCCAAATCAGACACGAATTGAACAAATCTTGTATTTATAGCGCTGGATTTGATAGGGCTTTTGATTACTGAGTTATTACGAGTCTTTTCATATAATTTAATTGCATGTAAATCGTGTTTAAGTATGGATTCGATTAAATATTTTCTTATTAAAATAATCATTCTGATTCGGACGATTTCTGTAATGAAAGCCCAGATTGATAGGGGGCTTTTGATATATGGACCGAAACGAAAGGGAGGGGTGATTCAATTACCTCAAACAGAAAGGAATTGATAGCGATTGGTAGAAGGGAGTTCCGGCGACGGCAAGATTTGCTTCCGGCGGCTTCTGCTGTGATTCCGGCTGCTCCAACCCTTCAGAAACCTTAGAGATGATCGGAGGATCGAGTTCCTTGATTAATTGGTAGCAATTGGATCGAGAATGGAGGTTTGAGGCTTGGGAGATAATTTAGACGGTTTCTTGAGAGTAAAATGTAATTGAATTGATAAAACTCGTATTGGACTGAGATATTTTCCTTAACAATGAAAATGAAACGTAATCGGGTTTGAATTCGAACGATCGAGCGTTTTGAAATCACATTTACGTTTTGACAGTTACGCAGGCGCGACCGTGCCCAAGAGAGGCGCGACCGTGCTTAGGCAACGAGCGCTATCATTCCAGGACCAGTCGCGCGATCGTGCCGAGGCACTTGGCGCGACCGTGCCCAGGACGAAGCACGACCGTGCTAATTAGGGTTTCTTGATAATTTTTCAACTTTAGTCCTTGACTTTTCAGGTTTGATTAGTTTGAAATAAATACTTACTTGTATATCGTTTAAGTGTATATAATCGAGCAAAACTTGTAAATTTGTATTGAATCATTGCATTTAGTTTACGGTAAGCAAAATAATAAGACAGTGCACGAGTATTGAGTTCGAAATTGCATTACATTGAATTGAAAATATGAATACTAAAATCAGAAATGTTACAGTCTCCCCATGTTGAGAGAATTTCGTCCCGAAATTTAGCTAGAGGAAACAACAGTATCAATAAAAAGATGAGGGTACTTGAGCTTCATTTGGTCTTCTCGTTCCCAAGTGAACTCAGGACCACGCTTAGATTCCCAACGAACTTTGACAATAGGAATGCGACTTCGCTTGAGCTGTTTGACTTCACGATCCATAATTTCTACCGGCTTCTCAACGAAGTGCATCGTTTCATCAATGCGCACGTCGTCAAGCGGTATATGGAGATTTTCATCAGCGAGACACTTCTTCAGATTAGATACATGAAATGTAGGATGCACATTGCCAAGAGATGGAGGTAACTCGAGCTTGTAGGCCACTTTCCCAATCCTTTCAAGGATCTTGAATGGACCAACATAACGAGGTGCTAACTTCCTTTCTTTCCAAAACGGATCACGCCCTTCCATGGAGACACCTTAAGAAGAACAAGATCACCGACTTGGAATTCCAAGGGTTTTCGCCGTTTGCCGGCATAACTCTTTTGCCGACTCCTCGCTACTCGAATATTGTCACGGATTTGAATAATCTTGTCGGATGTTTCTTGAATTAACTCGGGACCAGTGATTTGTGCTTCACCAATCTCGTTCCAACAGATAGGAGAACGACACTTGCGACCATAGAGAGCTTCGAATGGCGCCATGTTGATACTTGTGTGGTAGCTATTGTTGTAAGAAAATTCAATGAGGGATAGATGTGAATCCCAATTTCCACCAAAATCGATTACACAAGCTCTAAGCATGTCTTCAAGAGTTTGAATTGTTCGCTCAGTTTGACCATCAGTTTGGGGATAGTAAGCCGTGCTCAAATCCAATCGTGTACCAAGAGCAGTTTGGAGAGATTGCCAAAATTGAGAAGTGAACCGGGCATCTCGATCAGATATTATGTTCAAAGGAACACCATGACGGCTCACAATTTCATCAATGTAAATTCGGGCTAGTTTCTCAACCCGATAGTCTTCACGGATAGGCAAGAAATGAGCAGATTTGGTGAGACGATCAATGATCACCCAAATACTATCATAACCACTCGAGGTGCGAGGGAGTTTGGTAATAAAATCCATAGCTAGATTCTCCCATTTCCACACGGGAATTTCTGGTTGTTCGAGTAAACCAGATGGACGTTGATGTTCGGCTTTGACTTTGGAACAGGTTAAGCATTTGGCCACATAAAGAGCAATGTCTTTCTTTATACCGGGCCACCAATAAAGCTGGCGAAGATCTTGGTACATTTTATCCGCACCAGGATGAATAGAATAACGAGTCTTATGAGCCTCGTTCATGAGAAATGCACGGAGATCGTCGCGATTGGGAACCCAAATACGGTTGAAGTAATAGAGTAAGCCATTGGGTTTTGCTTCAAGAAGGAGTTCAACACCACATGACATTTCTTCGTACATATTACCCTCGGTTACCGAGACGTGTTGAGCTTCTAAGATACGGGTTTGAATATCGGTTTGAATACGAGCACAATGAAGCATAACATGGTCCTTTCGACTCAAAGCATCGGCTACAACATTCGCTTTGCCGGGATGGTAACGAATCTCGCAGTCGTAGTCGTTAAGGAGTTCGACCCAACGTCGTTGCCTCATATTGAGTTCCTTTTGGTTGAAAATATGTTGAAGACTTTTGTGGTCGGTGAACACCACACATTTCGTGCCATATAGGTTATGTCTCCAAATTTTTAACGCGAATACGACCGCACCCAACTCGAGATCGTGGGTCGTATAATTCTATGAACTTTGAGTTGCCTAGATGCATAAGCGATTACTTTGCATCGTTGCATGAGAACACAACCAAGACCTTGGTTAGAAGCATCACAATAGATAACTAAATCATCATTTCCATCGGGGAGAGTCAATATGGGAGCATTGCACAGCTTTTGCTTGAGGGTTTGAAAAGCTTCTTCTTGTTTCGGTCCCCATTCATAAGTCTTACCCTTGTGGGTCAAAGCGGTAAGAGAGACAACAATCTTTGAGAAGTTTGAGATGAAACGACGATAATAACCCGCAAGACAAAGAAATGAACGAACTTCGGTAGGAGTCTTCGGGGCATTCCAATTCTTAACCGTTTCAATCTTAGCAGGATCAACATGAATACCCTTGTCGTTGATGATGTGACCAAGAAATTGAACTTCTTTTAGCCAAAATTCGCATTTGGAGAATTTGGCATATAGTTGTTCTTTTCTCAAGAGTTCGAAAACCAATCTAAGGTGTTGTTCATGATCGGCTTTAGTCTTGGAATAGATTAAGATATCGTCAATGAAGACAATCACGAATTTATCAAGGTACGGTTTGCACACACGATTCATGAGATCCATGAAAACTGCGGGTGCATTGGTTAACCCGAAAGGCATAACCATGAACTCGTAATGACCATACCTTGTTCGAAAAGCAGTCTTAGGAATGTCATCTTCTTGAACACGAAGCTGATGATAACCGGATCGAAGATCAATCTTCGAGAAGCAAGTAGAACCTTGAAGTTGATCAAAGAGATCATCAATTCTAGGTAAGGGATAACGGTTCTTGATAGTAAGCTTATTGAGTTCGCAGTAGTCAATACACATGCGAAACGATCCATCCTTCTTCTTAACAAATAAGACGGGTGCACCCCACGGTGAATGACTTGAGCGAATGAAACCTTTGTCGGAGAGCTCTTGAAGTTGACTTGCAAGCTCTTGCATTTCGGAAGGTGCAAGACGACAAGGAGCTCTAGCAACGGGGTTAGCTCCAGGTATAAGATCAATACGGAACTCTACTTGACGAACGGGAGGAAGACCGGATAAATCCTTAGGAAAAACTTCGGGGAAATCCCGAATGATCGGAATGTCTTGGATACTCTTCTCCTTGACATCCTTATGAACAATATGAGCTAAGAAAGAAATGTACTTCTTTCGTAAGTACTTTTGAGCGGTAGTACACGACATCAACTTAAGTCTCTTGCAAGGCTTTTCACCAAAAACTCTTAAGGTTTCTCCCGATGGTAGCGGAATTTGGATACACTTTTCAAAGCAAATGACTTCGGCATGATGATTTGATAGCCAATCCATACCTATGATAATATCAAAGCTTCCTAGCGGCATTGGAACAAGGTTGATTGGGAATGTGTGATCATTAAGTTCTAAAGAGCAATCATAGATAATGGATTGAATTGTAAGGGAGTCACCATTTGCTACTTCAACGGTAAATGTTTTCTCTAATTGGGACCGAGTCTTTGCAAGTAAAGGTTCAAAATTAAGTGACACAAAACTTTTATCGGCTCCGGTATCGAATAAAATGGAGGCATATTGACTATTAACAAGAAACGTACCATTGACCACGTCATTGTTGGCTTGAGCTTCGTTGGCGTTTATGTTGAACGCACGCCCACGAGCTACACCTTGTCTAGCATTTGCAAGTCTTGGACATTGATCATGAAAATGGTTCGGGTCACCACACTCATAGCAAGCACGCCCATTAGCAATGGCGGGAGCACCTTGATTAGCCACTTGAGGTACGGTTCGTTTTGGAGGGTTGACTTGGCCCGTAAGAGCTTTGGTCCTACAAACACTAACCGTATGACCATATCTCCCACAATAAGTACAAAGGCGACATGGGACATTTTGGGGATGATGGTAGTTGCAGGTGGCACAAAGGGGGTAAATTCCAACATATGGCTTTTTAGCCGGCGCTTGAACCATAGGTGCAGCTTGGTTGACGGGAACAGCAGGAGTAACCACAACAAAATTTCTAACCTTCCTCTTTCTATTATTGCGAGAGGGCTTGGTTGTGGCTTCTTTGTTGTGAGTAGGAGGGGTTATGGTTTCAGAAACTTTCTTAGTACCCTTCTTAGTAAGTGTTCCCGCTTTCACATGGTTATCAGTTAAGGTAGCGGATAGACGAATAGCATCCTCCAGAGTAGCAGGATTTCTACCTAAGACAGTATCTTGGATTTGTCTTGGTAGCCCACCAATATACTTCTCGATACAACGGGACAAAGGAGTGACCATGTGGGGCACTAGAAGACTCAACTCATGGAACCGAGTTGTATATGCTAAGCTTTCCCCGCTATCTTGGGCAAGATCCCAAAATTCAGCTTCTAGCTTTTTCACTTCATTTCGAGGACAGAACTCCTCGGTCATAAGCCTTTTGACCTCATCCCAAGGTAAGGCCATAGCTACATCAACACCCCTATTCCTTTTCTCCCCATTCCACCATGTAAGTGCCCGTTTTTGTAGGACACTTGTAGCATGACGAACACGGAGGTTGTCGGGACAGTCACTATTGAGAAAGGTTTTCTCAATGCTTTCGAACCATTGAAGGAGTCCGGTAGCTCCTTCGGTACCATAGAACTTTAGGGGATTGCACGAGTTGAAGTGCTTGAAGGTGCATTGAGATGGATTATTACCACCATTTCCACCATTATTACCACTATTGCTTCCATTTCCACCATTGTTGCCATTGGTGGCACCATTGGCTTGGGTGAGTTGTGTCACCAATTGGGTAAGAATAGCAGCAATGTCGACGTTGGCGTTGGTTGCGGGAGCACGACGAGGAGGCATTCTACAGATTTTTCACAAGACAAGAAAAATTGTAAGAACTTATGAGATTTGATAGGATTTAATAGAATGAGGTAACAAAAATAAAATAAAAAAAATAGATATTCTTAGTTTGGATTGTACTCAAAAGTGACAAAATCACTTGAATACCATGACACATTAAGGTTAATTAAACTTATAAAATTTTTCAAGAAGACACGCTTTAGCCTATAAGTAAACACTCATCTCGGGAATTCCCAGGAAAGCATACGGGTCCCTCGGTTGATTGGGGTTTATGCGAAATGCTTTCCTAGACAGAAAACCCAAAATACAGGTGTCACCCTTCCAGATTGCACGTGTCCTCAAATAATTTAACAAGTTTAAAACCTTAACGAAGAAATAAAAATTTTAGAGATTTTTGTTTCAAGGATTTTCCACATGCTTAGAAAGGATAAAGATAGAAAAGAAGATAGAAATGTTATGAGGTTTTAGAATATAGGAAAGGATATTATTTATTTAATTATTATTCAAGAAGATCCTAATGAGTCATGAATTTCTAACAAGTAAGGTATCAAATATAATAATAATTAATCATGGTGAGCATGTAGCACATAACATGTAACACATAGTACAAAATCATGAAATATAGCATAAGTGGGTGTCCTAAAGTTATAGTCTAGGTCAAGGTGTCTAATAACCTAATTCCCTATAACCTGGCTCTGATACCAATCTGTCACACCCCGACCGATGGCGGAATCATCGGGGCGGGACATGTAAGACTGTTCATAGCACATGGTTGACTAAATTGAAATATATTAAAGTTAAATTTTCATTACAAATAATCCAAGTACAAATCAAATTCAAATAAGAAACATAAAACAACTCATAAAATTCTTGATTTAAATTGCTAAGTCCAAATCCTATATTGAGCACGTCTTGAATCATTCTCACATATTAGGGCCTGAAACATGAATAAAATAAAGTCAACTAAAAAGTTGGTGAGTATAACACAGTTGTAAATAGATAGCATATAGTTGAAAACAAATCCTTTACAAAACATGATAAAATAAGACATTTATGGGGAGCAGCTATTGTGTAACCATGTACAATCAATCCTTGTAACTAGCATGCAAAAATTGTGTTGTCGGTTTCAATCATCGCGCACCTAGGTGGGTTTGTCAGACTCAATAGATCTATCATTGAAAACCGTCGGCTTGTATAGTTAATGATTGCACATAATCGCATACAAAGGTTAGCACAACTAGCACTCGGGCACAAAGCTCAAATTTTGCACACATGTATGTAAATACGATTTTTGCACTTGTGTTGTTTGCGTAAATGTAAATGTGTAATGTGTATAGAGTTCATGTTCCACCTCAAAAGTGTAAAAGAGTAAAAAGGGGTTGTGAATACTCACTTGGTATGGAGATGTAGCTAACAAAGAGTATAGATAAAATAAGGGTTGTTGATACGCACGGGTTAACCTAGATAGTAATGTATATTGAATCAAATCGGTGTACAAAGTTTAAGTCTAACATTGAAGGTTGAGTTCGTGTATAAAAAGTATTAAATGAAATATATAAATTTGTAGTAAACATTTTTGGAACATTTGATTAAAGTTTGGAATTTAAATAATAAAATAGAATTTTTATAAAATTGTTGATTATGAAAATAATGCATGTGTTAAATGTAAATTAATAAATAAATAAATGATTATAGTTTATGAAGTAATGTAAATATTGATTGTAATTAAGTATAAATAAATATATGATTTTTGTTTAAATATTAAATAAATAATTATTATCTTATTTATTTATAAACTTGTAACTTGATCATTTAAAACATCATTTGAGTGTAAGATAAATATAAATTTAATTTTTATAAATTTTTAAATAAACTTTTAAATAAATAATATTTATCTCTTCAAATACAGAAAACATATTTTTATAAAATTTGAAACATTTATTGATTGAAAAATATAAAATTATAATTCTGTTACAATTTCTAAGTCACACACGACCGTGCCTCGGAAGGGCACGATCGTGCGCAAGCCACGGGCGCGACCGCGCTAGTCGGGGCGCGACCGGGTTGATCAACAGAGGGCACAAACTAGACCAGTCAACAGGCACGACCGTGCCTTGGCCCGGCACGGTCGTGTCTATGATTCTTAGACACAACAGAGACTAGCCCAAAGGGCATGACTAGGTCTGGACAGGAGGTCACGACCGCGCAACATGAGGCACGGCCGCGCTAGATGATTAGCACGACCGTGTCTCTTCCAAATCAGACACGAATTGCACAAATCTTGTATTTATAGCGCTGGATTTGATATGGCTTTTGATTACTGAGTTATTACGAGTCTTTTCACATAATTTAATTGCATGTAAATCGTGTTTAAGTATGGATTCGATTAAATATTTTCTTATTAAAATAATCATTCTGATTCGGACGATTTCTGTAATGAAAGCCCAGATTGATAGGGGGCTTTTGATATATGGACCGAAACGAAAGGGAGGGGTGATTCAATTACCTCAAACAGAAAGGAATTGATAGCGATTGGTAGAAGGGAGTTCCGGCGACGGCAAGATTTGCTTCCGACGGCTTCTGCTGTGATTCCGGCTGCTCCAACCCTTCAGAAACCTTAGAGATGATCGGAGGATCGAGTTCCTTGATTAATTGGTAGCAATTAGATCGAGAATGGAGGTTTGAGGCTTGGGAGATAATTTGGACGGTTTCTTGAGAGTAAAATGTAATTGAATTGATAAAACTCGTATTGGACTGAGATATTTTCCTTGACAATGAAAATGAAACGTAATCGGGCTTGAATTCGAACGATCGAGCGTTTTGAAATCACATTTACGTTTTGACAGTTACGTAGGCGCGACCGTGCCCAAGAGAGGCGTGATCGTGCTTAGGTACCAGGCGCGATCGTTCCAGGACCAGTCGCGCGATCGTGCCGAGGCACTTGGCGCGACCGTGCCCAGGACGAAGCACGACTGTGCTAATTAGGGTTTCTTGATAAATTTTCAACTTTAGTCCTTGACTTTTCAGGTTTGATTAGTTTGAAATAAATAGTTACTTGTATATCGTTTAAGTGTATAAAATCGAGCAAAACTTGAAAATTTGTATTGAATCATTGCATTTAGTTTACGGTAAGCAAAATAATAAGACAGTGCACGAGTATTGAGTTCGAAATTGCATTACATTGAATTGAAAATATGAATACTAAAATCAGAAATGTTACATAGGGTTTAAATAATTTAAATAAATAAATCTTTTTATTTATTTATTTTGTTATAATAAAAATGTGCCAAAAGAAAGTAGTGTAAATATATATATATATATATATATATATATATATATTTAGGAAATTATACTAAATATAATTTAAACCCTAAATGGATTATTGATATAAAAGATAATTAATTTAAATAAATTATTTTTATTTATTTATTTAACATTAAATAAAGTGTCTCTCAAAAGAAACAAGAGAATTGAAAATATATTTGTACTAATTTTGAAAATTATGTTTGTCGGAATACAAATTAAATTCTAAATAAATAATTAATGGAAAGACGATTTATAATATTGTTTTTATGAAATTCAAAAAAAATGGTAATGTATTCTACAAAATCTTTACACAATTTTTATAAATAGGTAACTTAAATGCTTTGTTTTATAAGTTAATAATTAAATTTAAATCAAACTTTTAAATGATCTTTACAATAAAAATGAGATTTTTTTCAAACCATTTTAATTCTAAATTTAATTGTTTTATGTTTTAAAAATTGCAAGTTTATGTTTTAATCTGTTCTAAATGATAAGGGTTTTTATAAAATAATTTTTATAAGACATATAGAGTGGTAACAACAGTTAAAAAATATAAATGAGGCTTGCCCGGGTCGAACCCGGGTCTGCCCGGTGAAGGCCTCAAGCATTAACCACTGGACGAGAGCTGACCATTGAACTAGAACTGGTTTGAATTCATTTTAACATGTAACTGGAAAAGGGACCGGTTGGGGTTTAAAGAACACGCAAAAAGGCCTGTTGAGTGTGGGTTTCGAACCCACACCATCTGCTCTGATGGTGCAAGGCTTTAACCAGTCGAACTAGATGGTTTCCCTAAATAAATACGAAAGCCATCTATCTAAATACACTAAACGAATCAATCGAAATCCCCAATCAAATTCGTACAAATAGGTTTAAGAATCTCAACAGAAATCAAACCCGATACAAGTGATTTGTACAAATTGATAAGGGGCTTTCGATATACGTTCAAAAACGAATCAAAAAAGACTAATCTTACTTGTTTTGGTTGAGTAACGAGTTCTGCCGGCTAGATAAAATGAATCGCTGTCCTTGGTGCTTAATCGAGGGGCATAGGTGTAATGCGGATCAACGGAGTGTGTAAGGAGTTTGTAATGGTCTATGCAAAGGTGCGTGGGTGCTTTAATTTGTTCAATTTCATGTTAAAGGCTTGATTCGATGCAGATTTGAAGGTGACAACTGTCGGCCCTAAATCACGCGTTAAATCAACGAATATGGGTGAATTGAGTCATGTTTATGGACCAAGTACAAGCGAGCTTCGTCATGGAATGATTTACGGGTGTTAAATGCGTTTAATTCCTTGATTTGGAAATGATTTGCACATTGTTTGACTCAGGAAGGTCAAACTATTCAAAATTCAAATTTTAGCCCGAGTTTGATCGAATTGAAACTTTAAATGGGCTAGGGTGTAGTCTGTAAACGATTATGTACAAATGGAAAGTCCACAACAACAGGAATTGATCGATAATAGCTTAGATTTGTACAATTTTGGGTATTTTGACTTTTAAAGTCAAAATAAATCAAATAGGGTCAAGGTTGAGGTTATTGGGTTCGAATTCATGGACGAGGGTTCAAAGTGTGGGTTCAAGTGCTTATAAGGGGGTTCAAACTTGTTTATTTTAATTGTAAATATGTGCGTGTATATATTTACAATTAAACATGCTTTGAAAATGTTTTAATATTTTATAAAAGTGACTTTCATATGTCTATATTACGTCTGTAAAATAATTATATCCAATATATATATATATATATATGTATATATATATATTGTAAAAATATTAAATCCTTTATATTTGGATTAACTTAAATCGAAATGCATGTAAGTTTGTAATAACGATTTATTCAATAAAGTCAAATATACATATTTATACTTGTAAATAAGTACGTATGTATAGTAAAAAGCATGGTTTAAAATTCATATGTTTTACTTTGGTTATAACAAAAATGTTTGCTTATATATATATATTTAATTATAAATACATGTGTTATATATAATAAGGAAATAACATGTATGTGGAAATTTTGTATGTTAAAATAATATTTATTGTAACATTTTAAATTCGAATAAGTATGAGACTTCAAGTGTTTATAAAATGAAACGACTAAAGAGAATTTATGGCCCGAAAATCATGGATGTTACAGTATCCCCCTGTTGAGGGAATTTCGTCCCGAAATTTTGCCGGTGGAAGTTATTGAATCAGGAGAGAGGTGAGGGAATTAGATTCTCAATGTGTTATGAAGGTTGATTTAAGGGGTATAATTGGTGACAAGATTTAGGTTTTGATACTCAAGATCGGATATGAATGATGGTAACGAACTTTAGTTTTTGGAATGAATTTAAGGGGAACACTGTTGAATGATATTTTGAATTCTAAAGGTGAACTGCATTACATGGAGTGAGATTTGATGGAAATTTGATGATCTGGGTTTGTTTAAGATGTAGTCTAATATGCTCAAGAGTTTTCAGTATTTCACAAACATTGGTCAAGGTCAAAACTTTACATAACACGAACAATGCTACTTCTGATAATATGATAGAGCACTTATATATGGGAAGTACCATCGGCGTATCCACCATGCCCTTGTCATATCACATTAGTTTTGTTGCTATATATCACGATAGGTTTTAGGTCATAACACATGATAGAAGTCGCTATGTTTTCCATGCGCTGATTTTTATAATTACGTGTGCACCCGTAATTACTCGAATCATCGCATGGTCCGTATAGATCCTTCTGTTGTGTGCGGGGCAAGAGGACGCACAAATTCACTTAGTTCATGTCTATTGTTTTCACATATGAGTTGCTAATAAGTAATTATGTCCCTAAATAGGCAGGTCAGTTTGCAACTAAAGAGTAATAAGGTAGTATAAATTAAAGTTCCATAGTTTACTCGTGTTTGAACAAGAATACGTCAAACACCAAGTTGTTTTAATGTGTTACAACTTCCTCATGTTTGAACAAGAATACGTCAAACCCCGAGTAGCTTCAATTTGTTATGGTTTTCAACTTTGGTGAACAAAAGTGTATGACCTTACCTTGTGTAAAATGTAATCAATCAATTGCAACAATTGTAAGCAATTTAGTTTCGTGTATGATGTAGCACCAAAGTTTCATGTATGATCTAGTGTCATGTAGCTTGTAATCAAATAGGTTTCATGTGTAACATGGACAATTTAGCATCATGTATATGGTAAGATATGAATTTCGTGTATGATGTTGACAACTTAGTAGCATGCATTTTGTAAACCAAATAAGCTTTCATGTATAATGTAAACAATTTAGTATCATGTATATTGTATAATGTGCATAATTTAGTATCATGTACTTTGCAAACAAATAAGTTTCATGTTTAATGTGGTTAATCTAGTATGATGTATCTAACAAACAATTTTTATGTATCATGTGATCAATTTAGTATCATGTATATTGCAAACAACTAAGTTTCATGTATTATGTGATCAGTGTAACATTATGTATATTGCAAACAACTAAGTTTCGTGTATTATGTGATCGGGCTGTGTATTTTGTGAACGTGCATACGTAGATTATTGAATTTCGTGTGTGACATATACTAACGAGTTTTGTATGTGATCAAGTGTTGCGGACAAGCGTGTTGTTTGGCGTTCATGTATAATGTGGGTAGTTAGGTTTTAGCTTTTTAAATCTCGTTGAGGTTTGTAGGGATGGTTAACGTCTACGCGGAATGTGTCGTCTCTTGAAGTGGCAAGTACACTCATATATTACTGAAGGTAAAAGATAACAAGGAGGTTCTGAAAACATTCTGAGTAATGTGTTTATGAATAATTGATTTTTGTTTGTAAACAGGTAATTGTAATTTGTTCTTGTTTGTAGATAAATAAGGTAGTGAAACTAATGAGTTGAATAATCTAAATAAATGGACAATTTATAGGAAAACCTTTTTATTAACTTTTCAATTATTATAAGGAGAATATTTTTAAGAGAAATTAATGGCTAAACAAGTAGTTGTATATTAGTTTAGCCAATGTTTAGAAATAATTAATTTAACGGGAAAAAGTCATAATTATTTATCAATTTGAAATACTGCTTTTTATAAAACAGGTTGTATTAAGTTTCCTTACAAGGTGAAAATGTTTATAGAAAATTTATATTTCTGATACTATCTAAAAGTTTGATAGACATTTGGTTTGAACAAAATAACAAGGTTTTTTAAATCAAATAATAGGATGATTCGTTTACGAAGAAGGTTGCCGGTAGTTCACTAAATTGTAGTGAATGAAGAAGGTGATACTTGGGAAATTCTGATGAAAATATGATGGGTGTAATTCACACTCACTGTGTCAAATCAATGAATAATAACATTAGAGTTGTAATATAAAACTCATTAATCAAAGCTGAAATGTTGAACATTATTCAAAAATAGGTAAATGGTTCTCAAACTGAAAATTTAAAGACAATAAATAGGAATTAACATCGTAGGTAGCTTTCCACTAGGAAGCAGGTAATCACCAAGACGAGCACCGATATGGTTACTCGGGTAGCTGATCTGGCCTCAGCTCTAGCTGCTTCCGTGCGATTCTCAAGCATTTCTTTGTCTTTTTCGAGGGTGGAAATTTTCTCCTTCAGGCACCATATTTGATTCGCTAGGCTATCTATTCTCTGTCCCTGTAGGTCGTGCTTTATCCCGTGCTCCATCCCTTTTCTCACGAACTCTGAGGTCCTCACATATTGGTGAATGGCATCGAATGGGACTCTCATAACACTAGTGGGTGCCATGGTATGCCTTGCCCTTGGGTTAGGATGATATGGGTCGGACGCTAGATACGGGTCTCTTAGAGGGGATGGTAACTGATTGTGTAGGTGAGGTGTCTGATACGGGTTTCTTGATGGGGGTGATCCAGATGCTCGAAGTCTTGAGCCAGTGTTCCTAATCCACTATGCTCTTATGTCAAACCTTGGCCTAGCAGCTGGGGATGTTAGTGACCGATACACTGGTGACCCGATGTATTCCTCTTGATCAGACTCTGCTCCGGGATGGTATACCAGGGAGGAAGGAGAGTAGGAGTCCATGTCTAGCAGGGAAAAAAATGAAAAGGTTGTAAGCGATTATAAAATACTGACTGTTAAATATAAGAGTTCTCATAGATTTTGAGTTTGACTAGTCATAACACCGAGTCTTCAAAATGGTATTTTAGAAGTAACACTTGACCTATAAGTAGTACATCTATGAGGGGAATTTGTTGGTACATGTTTTGGTGACAACTAGCTTTGTATAGTTTAGTCTTTATGTTTAATGTTTTGTTTGCTTTGTATTATAATAGTTTAAGTTTGCATAGGCGAAGTTGAGGCAAACTTAACAAGTTCGCCTGAACTAAAGGTGGCGAACTTATTAAGTTCGCCTGTTTCAGTTTGTGTTGTCTATAAATAGTTCAAGAGTTGTTCTCATTTGTAACTTCTGCGTTTTACTAGAACTACTCTGTGTTTACTGTTTAATTGATAATACAAGGAGCTTTTTATGAAATTGTGTCTTGTGTGATTGCATTTCGTTCATGAATATTCGAGACATACGTATACGTAAGGATTCCGCACTTCGTGTATGTATCATGTGTTTTACAGCAGAGATCGATCGGTAGACCCGCTGGGACTTACAAGTGGTATCAGATATATTGCTCTTGATAAGCTACTGTTGTTTGACATTGTCTCGATTGATTTTTCACAACAAGATGGAGATTTTTGGAAGTTTCTGTGTTCTTGAGAAGTTTGTGACTTTTTGTGCTAAATTTTGAGTGATTTATTCATTTTTGGTGTTGTTTTACCAAAATTGATCCGTTAGAAGTGTTCTAAATCAATATTTGAAGAATCCTACGGAAGGAATTTCTCTAATTCATTCTAAATCGAGATTTATGGAAATTTTCAGATTTGTTCATGCGTTTGGGTGTTAGAACAATCTTCCTTGTTCTTAAGCTGATACAGGCGAACTTGTCTGATCAGTTACGGGCGAACTTTTCAAGCAAACTTATTAAGTTCGTTGGATTTCAATTAGGCGAACTTAGTGGGCGAAGTTGTTAAGTTCGCTTAATACAGAAAGTTGTAAAATTTTTCTAAGTGTTGAAGTGTGTTCAAGGATGTTGTATACTTCTAATCAAGTGAACAATATGATTCATTTACTGAATCATGACAATGAGATTGGAACTCCAACCAAGCCATCGAGGCTTATGAATCTCAAAGATTATTCTAATTGGAAAAGTCTATTTGAGAATTATGTTAATATCAATGACACGAGTTTGTGGGTTCCTATTAGTGAGGGTTATGAGCATCCTGTTCATCATCATATGGGTGTGTCGGATACACCAAAACCAATTTCATCTCTTAATGATGATGAAAAGAAGTTGTATGATCATGAAAAGAAAGCTCTTGCAGCTTTATCCATGTGTTTACCTCTGGATATCTACCATACATTCAAGAAGTTTAAGACTTCTCGTGAACTTTGGGAAGGTTTGGCTAAAAGATGTGAAGGTAGCACTGATATCAAGAAGAGCAGAAAAGAATTGTTAAAGAAACAGTTTAGTGTTTTTAAACACTTTTATGGTGAATCGGTGGATGAACTCATGTCAAGATATTATCATCTCTAAGTGAAATGGTCAACAATGACATCACTTACAAAAACAAGAAGATTCTTGAAAAGTTCTTGGATGCTTTACCGACACATTTTGAGATGTACACCATAGTGATCAAAGAACAATCTGGATTTCATGATCTTATTCTTGATGATTTGATGGGCAAGATTCAATCATATGATCTGCATAAACAAAAGAAAGACACAGTTTATCAAGATCCAAGCATTTACTTTGGGAAAGGTACATCAGCATCGAAATCTGGTGGAGTTGCTTTATTTTCGGGAGAGTCGTCTGATGTTCCTAAAGACAATTCTTGTCAAGAAAATACATGCTTTGTTGCTTCAAACTATGAATGTTCAACTCATAGCAAGAATGAAGGTCATTCGTGTTCTACAAAAGTCTCTCCATCTGCTGCTAATGATATGATGGCAATGATTGCATCTTTCTTAACCTCTTATGAAAATTTTATTGGTGGTAAGATCACTGATCCCGATATGATTGAGGAGGATTTTAAACAGCTGGATAAAGATACTTTGGAAGAAATGAATATTCAGTGGAACATGGCATTGTGGTTGAGATAAGGAAAAGATCACTTTAAGAGAACTGGAAAGAAGTTCATTGGGGCATCAAGCAAAACCAAGATGGGAATGGATAAGTCTAAGGTGAAGTGTTATAATTGTCAGGAGTTTGGTCATTTTGCTCGAGAATGTACAAAACCAAGAAATCAGAATCAAGGACCTTCAAACTCTCAAGGCAATAAAAACAAACAGAGTATTTCCACAGCTTTGATATCTCAACAAGATGAAAATTATGAATGGGGTATTCATTTGGAAGATATTGTGGCTCATGTTAGTCAAGCTTTTCTGGCTGAAGTACATCATGAAGATGGAATTGAAAGTGGTTCTTCTGATAGTGACTCTACAGATTCTGGGAGTTTACATGAAAGTAAAGAGTCAGTGCCTCAGAAGAGTGAACCAAAGTTTTCAAATGAAGATTTACTGAATGATGGAGCTGTTGGAAAGGTTACAGAAAAGATTGCAGAGATGTTAGCTGAAGGGAATGCATTCATGGCCGATTCTAAGTAGGTAAAACAGGTTGACTCTTGTTTAAAATGCATTGATTTCGAATTCAAAATTACGAGATTGTGTGATGATAACACGAATCTCATCTGTGACATGAAAGCAATGTACACATCGAACCAAACTTTGAAGGATAATGAAACAATTTTGAAAGCTAAATTTGAATCTCTAAAAGATGATATTAAAGTTTTGCAAACCAAAGTAAATGAACAAGCATTTCATCTCGATGTGTCATACTCTGAGTATAAAAAGAACATTAATGAACTTGCCGTGTCACAGACAGAGGTAACAAAATTGTTACGCAAGCTTGAGTGTTATAAAAATTCCAGTTTCTTGTTGGAATATTATAATGATAAAGCTTCGGGTGAAAAGGTTATTGGTGGGGTTGGTTCTTGTCCTTCTTTTAATGATACAGAGATTGGGGGAGGTGTTGGTTATTGTCCACCGTTTAATACAAATTATACCCCATGTTTGATTGAAGATCTGGAATCAAAAACTGTCCTGTTACTGGTAATGACATGGTATATGATGATTCAACTGATGATGAAGTGTTTGATTCAGAGAAAGTTGAAGGCATAGTGAAAGATTGTCAGTATGTGGAACCAGTCGTGATGAAAACAGGACAAGAGACATGTGCATTCTAACCGAACCAGATGATGTGAGTGAACAACCAAAACCTAAATCCATTTTTAAAGCAGTTAAACCGTTTGTAAGTGGTGGTTTTGATTCACAAGAGACAGACAAGATTGAGAATATCTTAACTCTTGATTTTTGTAAAAAGAAACTTGAAAAGGAAACTCATAAGGTTGTTCATTCTTCAAACACTATTTCTCAGTGTTCATCATCTACTTAATTCAAGGTTCAGAAAGAAAAGTATGTTCCTATCTACAAGGAAAAACGTGCTTGTTTTCATTGTGGTGCTGCTGGTCATATCCTGAAAGATTGTCCAAATAAGAACCTGGGGAAGTGTCTGGAGAATCCAAAGTTGGCACGACCTTTTGTGAATCCACCAGCAAAATCTATAAGTAAGAATGTTGATAGTGGTGTAAAGAGGCCAAGTGTCCAAACTTGTCACAACCCATTCGGCGGCGGAATCACCGAACGTGACGTGTAGGATTGTTCAAAGGCATCGTGGCACTATTGTTGAAATATAAATTTAACCGATTTCATTAAACTAAGAATTTCAAATACAATTGTTTCAATTAAAGGAAATACATTGATAAACAAAAGACAAAAATATTTAAATTTGATATCTAAGGCAAAGTCCCTAGATTCCGTTTCCATGGTAGCATCAAACATCTTCTGAAAACATGTAAAATAATATTTGATCAACAATAAAGTTGGTGAGTTCATACAAGTTTCATACATATAATAATCATGTTTAAAGCAACAATTGACATGCATAGACATACTTTACTAATGTTCATACAATTTGTAATGATATAGTTCAAACCTATTGTTGACATAGCATACCTAGCATCCAAAGAATACTAGTCGAAAAAATAACATAACAAGATCGGGGGCTCAATAAAGGTAACGAAAAGCCGATGGGTGTCAATCCTATAGCGCTACACTTGTTAAGTGCGGTTTTGCAAGAATTAATGAACTATTGTATTAACAAGTTGTATTTAAGCATGTAGTCAAGTTGTTGTCACATGAGCATGTTAATGAATTGTGTTTGAATAAAGTGTGAATCTTGTAGTGTATGGGTTTTGAATATGTACATGTTTTCAAGTCCCAAAGTGCAAAAATGTAAAAGGGGCGAGTATGAAACTCACGGTTTGGCGTGGTAACGAAATGATGAATGGGAAGGTGAAGAGTTGGGAATGCCGGTTAACCTAAAAGGTAACGTAGGCATAAGTTCGGTGGAGAAGAAATAATAAATAATATATATGTATAATAGTATCAAGTTGGTCATGTATCGCCGACGGCGGACCGAAACACAAATCCCTAACTTAGTTAGGAATTCGGATGGTCAAAAGTTAGTATAGTTAGTAATATACCACTTGAAGTGGCCAAGAGAAAGGTTGGGAAATCCACAAACCTTGTTAGATTTATTTATAATATTTATGTATAGGATTTGAACACCTTGTGGCTATTGGATGTCTTATGGTAGATGAACCTATGTTCTTCTACTTCATCCAAATACCTTAGCACAAGGCTTCCATCATAGAATTTTGATGGAGGCTTGGTTTGGTTTTAGCACAACTAGATGTAAAATATCCAAACAAGAACATGAAGAAGAAGAAATGTCAGTTGAAAGACCACAACTTGGACCTCAAATGGTGACTTATCTTAGATGTTTACCAAGGTAAACAAATGATAAGATCCTAGAGGTTTATCCAAGAGGGTGAAGGAAGAATTGTTAATAAAAAAAAAGAAGAAACTTGAAGAAAAATAAGGTTTTTACCTTATAAAATTCTGCCAAAAATCTTGAAAGAAATGGAGCACTTGGAGAGATTTGTGAGAGAATTTGGAGGGTGTAAGGGTGGAGGAGTGAAAGGGAGTGGGTATTTATAAGTGTGGATTAGGGTTTGGGGTATTAAATGAGTTAGTTGGGAGTTGGTGGTTGAAAGGGAGGTGATTCTTTTTTTAAAAAAATAATGAAATAATAATAATAATAGTACTAATGATAATAATACTACTACTACTAATAATAATAATAAACCGAGCGTGTATGGACGTGAAACGAGAATATAAATGTGTAAAAAAAGTGAAACGCGTGTTTGTAATATATAATTTTGTAATATTGCACGTATGATGTTGTCTTGCATATGTATAAATGTAATGTATGTTGTAAACATGTAATTGAATAAATCCAATAAATTCATTGATCATAAGTCTCGGGTTACAATGGATTCAAAAATGAAAGTACAAGGGTACAAAATGTAAATAAACGATGATGTGGAAAGTACGGATATTACAAAACTGCTTCTGATACAGTGAAAAGTGTGAAGAAGATTGAGTCAATTGGTGAGTCTACCTAACCAAAAGAAAAATTATCTAGACCACAAAGACGTCGAAGAAATAAATGATTGAGAAAACTTCTCGAACAACCAGTGGTAAATGACAAGGTTGAGGTGTTGAAAGAGACTGACAAGGTTCAAGTTACATCAAAGTGGAAACCTAAATCCACTGTTTCTGTTTCTGCGAACCAATCTCCTAAAATTCAGGGGAAATTTGATTGTGTATTGAAGGAAATAGTATATTTTGATGAATCAGGCCGACCCAAGACCACAATGGCTTGGGTCTCTATTACTAACTAATCATTTCTGTTTGTGTGCAGGGAACTCCAAGGAGGACTGTTTGCAACCATTAGTATGTTGATAGTGGATGCTCTCGGCACATAACGGGAAATCTTAATTTATTAGAAAATGTGAAAGAAATTCATGGAGGATACGTTGCTTTTGCAAGCAAGAAAGGAGGAAATATTTCTGGCTAGGGAATTGTGTCGAATGGGAGATTGAGCTTTGAGAAAGTCAACTATGTTGAGCACCTAGAACATAATCTGTTATCTGTTTCGCAAGTCTGTGATAAAGATTTCTCATTTCATTTTAATAAGTTAGAATGTTTGGTTCTAAAGCCAGGATTTGTGATACCTGAAGATTGGATACTTATGCGAGCTCCTCGAAAGAATGATATATATATGCTTGACAGGAGCACATCAACGACAACGTCGTCTGTTCCAACTTGTCTTCTTTCGAATGCTTCCGAGTCCGATTCAACTTTGTGGCACCGAAAATGGCTCATATAAATTTTAGAAAAATGAACTATCTCATCAAAAATGGGTTGATTTCTGGTGTCCCAGTTATGAGATTTCATGTGAATGAAGACTGTATTCCATGCAAGAAATGGAAGCATCACAGGAAGTCTTATCCTTCAAAGTTGACTAATTCAATTGTGACTCCTTTAGAGTTGTTGCATATGGATTTGTTCGGACCTATTAGTGTCAAGAGTGAAGGTGGCAAATCTTATTGTTTGGTAGTGACTGATGATTACTCGAGGTTTTCTTGGGTCAAATTTCTTGCTTCTAAGGATGAAACAACTGAAATTCTTAAGTTCCTAATTGTAGGACTTGAGAAATTGTTCAACTTGCAAGTCAGGAGAATTCGTAGTGACAACGGCACAGAATTCAAGAATGGGAATTTGGGTTTATTCTATTTGAAGAAGGGTATTCATCATGAATTCAGTGCTCCTTATGTTCCTCAACAGAATGGTGTTGTTGAACGGAAGAATCGAACTCTCATTGAGACGGCTCGTACTATGTTATCTGATTCAAAATTGCCGGTAACTTTTTGGGCAGAGGCGGTAAATACAGCTTGTCATATTCTCAATAGGGTTTTGACCATGAAGAAACACAACAAAACATGTTATGAATTGCTGAACAATCGAAAACCTAATCTGGTGTATCTTTTGCCCTTTGGGAATCCATGTACCTTGTTAAAGATTCGCGATGTTCCTACTAAATTCAGCTCGAAGGCGATTAAGGGAATTTTCTTGGGATATGTTGCAAATTCTCATAATAAGAGAGTTTTTAACAAAGAATCATGTCAAATTGAAGAATGGTTTCATATTGACTGTGATAATCGTTATGTTCCTCAGGAGTCTTCAAATGATATCCAGCACATAGTTGATGATTCATCAGCATCGACATCAGTTGAGGGGGAGTTGCCTTCAAATCTTGATGTTGTTATTCAAGCTTCAGATATTCCTCAATCTCGTGTTCATAAGAATCATTCAACTGACAATATTATTGGTGATTTGAATGCAGGTGTTCAAACGAGGCATCGTACACTTGAAGAAAATTCATGTTTGTATGCTTAGATTGTGGATACAGGTATCTTGGAGACATGTTTACATGCTTGCTTTATTTCTCAAACAGAACTTAAGAATGTGGTTGATGCATTGGATGATGATTGGTGGATTGAGGCCATGCAGGAAGAATTGGCTCAATTTGATAAATTACATGTTTGGGATTTGGTTGACTTACCCAAGGGTTCAAGATCTATTGGTACAAAGTGGGTATTCAAATGCAAACGTGATGATTATGGTGTTGTGGTACATAATAAGGGGAGACTTGTTGTCCAAGGTTTTAATCAACAAGAAGGTGTTGATTACACCGAAGTTTACGCTCCAGTTGCGAGGATTCAGGTAATTCGTTTGTTTCTTGCTTAGCTTCTTTCAAGGGTTTCAAAGTTTTTCAATTGGACATCAAGAGTGCTTTTCTGTATGGAAAGGTAAAGGAAGAAGCATATGTGAAACAGCCGCCTGGTTTTGAAGATCCCAAGTTTCCTGAAAAGGTGTTTAAATTGGATAAATCATTATATGGTCTTCATCAGGCTACTCGTGCTTGGTACGAAACTTTGTCGGTGCATTTACTTGAGAATGGATTTGAGCGTGGTCAAATTGATTCTACCCTTTTCATTAGAAAAGCAGGGGGGGATTTATTACTTGTTCAAATCTATGTTGATGACATAATCTTTGGATCGACGAATGTTGATATGTGTAAAGACTTTGAAAGAGTGATGAAGTTGAAATTCGAGATGAGCAACACGGGAGAATTATCGTTCTTTTTGGGTCTTCAGGTTGATCAAAAGGAAGATGGTTTTTATATTCATCAAACAAAGTATGTTGCTGATATTCTCAAGAAGTTTGATATGGAAAATGCTTCAGCTTTCAACACTCTAATTCTAGTTAATCATAAACTAGATTCTTACCTGAAAGGGAAATAAGTGGATTATTGATTATACAAAGGAATGATCTGGTCTTTAATGTATCTGACAGCGTAACGTCCAGATATTATGTTCGCAGTATGCTTGTGTTCAAGATTTCAGTCTAAGCCAAAGGAATCTCATTTGATTGCTGTAAAGCAGATTTTTAGATACTTAAAGGGTAAACCAAGATTGGGATTATGGTATCCAATTAATTCTGACTTTGATTTTAAAGCTTTTATAGATTCAGATTATGGAGGTTGCGGTCTGGACAGAAAATCAACATCTGGTGGTTGTCAATGTCTAGGGAATAGACTTGTGTCCTGGCAATGCAAAAAGCAAACCTCAGTTGCAATTTCAACATGTGAGGAAGAATACATTGCAGCAGCCAGTTGTTGTTCCCAAATCCTATGGATTCAATAGCAGTTGAGGGATTATGGTTTGAACTTTACAGGGACACCAATGATGGTTGACAACACAGCCACCATGTCGAGCACAACAAATCCTGTGAAACATTCAAAGACAAAGCACATAGAGATTCGACATCATTTCATTCGTGATTGTGCAGAGAAGAAGCTGATTGAGTTGGTGAAAGTTCATACGGATGACAATTATGCTGATTTGTTTGCCAAAGCATTCGATCGTACACGATTTGAATTTCTTACTCAAATGATTGGTATGCTTAATCTAACGTGACAAAGGTTTTTCAAAAGGTTTTTCATGGAAGTTTATCTTTTAGTTTTATAGATTATTTAAAGTAAATAGTTTTATGCTTTATTTTTAGCTAGTTTAGTTGCTTTCTGAAAAGCTCAAACAAATTTGAAAAAGATAAAATCGGCATTGCTTGAAGTTAGAGAAGAAATGATAGTACATCAGTAGGTGATCACATACTCATGACCATAGATTGACTACCTGGTGTCTGTATTTATGTTTGTGCTTATATGAGTTGATCTAAACTTCTTAGTTTGCATAAACAGGAAATGATAGCTTCATGACTGTCTGACATTGCTATATATAAATTTTAATTTGAATATTTGCATGTAATTTGAATTTTCAGTAGGCTAGAAGCGTTTTTAGTCCATTAGTAGTGTGAAAACATAATGGTCTATGTCACAATTGTGATTTGAACCCATGGTATGCTGGGTGTGTGTGTTAAAAGATCATTACCAGATAAAGAATATGTGACTTTAAGTATTTCATTAGACCAATATCGTACTATATTGAATATCACAATGTTTCAGTTCACTTTATTGCCCATGTCCCGAAAAACATGCAATGTGAAGTTGGACTAAGATATGTTTCTGACAACTTGTTGGAACATATACTCACCCTTGGATAAATTATCTTGATTCCATTGAATATATCCAGATAACTGTTGGATCACATTACCTTGTATCATTGAGTCAATCGATTCTTTGTTCATTCTTTTGTTAATACGAATCATGATATTTCATCCAAAACCAATCTATATGAATCATTCGATTCTGAATCATTCTGATTCAATATATCCTACAGGATCTGGTTCCTTTTCTATGCTAATTGAGATAGTCACATCCTGGAAATTGATCTAAACTTTGCATAAGTCTCAATATGTCTTGAAGATAGTGCAATTTTACATTTCTGTTGGCATATTTGTGGGGTACACATTGTTTTCATATAAATGGTACTAACTCCCAAGAACGTGGGATAAAAACTCTTGTAGTTTCAAATCTCATAATGCTGGCAACTGGAATTGACATGCAGTAAATTGCTAATTCGGTATGAATAAGTTAGCATGTCATGATCTGATCCTGTTTACTTTGAAGTTTATCGCGTATCATTTCATGAATTTCTGAGAATTTAAAAAGAAATTTCAAAAGATTTAATAGTTTATGAAAATATGATGTATTAGATCTGGGAAATTGTTTGCGGAGATATCATAGAATGTTGAAAATATTGCTTGTTTGTTGAGCCAAGTATCTGTAAATATGCAGAATGCCTTAGGTCAACCCTTAAATCTGCTAGGGATTTTTATTCAGAATGGGTATATGATACATCAAAGATACTGATATGATCTTCTTACTCGCAGTGTTCGACCAAAAATATGTGATTCTGTATGTACAAAGAAAAACAAAAAATATTTTATTTTTAGATGTTTCTAGATTTACTACTTTAATTCTTTAAGAAAAACTATAAAAAGATTTTAGTGTGTTTTAGCATAAATTTTGAAAAATCTGAAAATATGTTCTTTACTTGTTCATTTAGTTTTATAAGAAAAATCCAAAAAGATTTTGTTTCTATTTTCCATGAAAAATTCTTAATTATTTGGATTGAGTTGATGTACAGGTTGCAAAGAGTTTGGATCAAGAGAAGGAATTGAATTGAAATATTTCAATTTTTTGACTAAGTGTTGGTTAGGCGAA
This sequence comes from Smallanthus sonchifolius, assembly GCA_023525975.1. Classification (NCBI taxonomy): domain Eukaryota; kingdom Viridiplantae; phylum Streptophyta; class Magnoliopsida; order Asterales; family Asteraceae; genus Smallanthus; species Smallanthus sonchifolius. Next base: position 37,949,892 of record CM042045.1, read on the forward strand.
CTTGTCTTGTTCGCTTAACATGTTCGCCTGGGATGGGCGAACTTGTTAAGTTCGCTTAAATGGGCGAACTTAATCAGATGAGTATATAATGACTTCAACGAACTTGACCATTTTTACCATTGTCTTGACTTGGGCGAACTTATCAGGCGATTTTGTGAGAAATTGCGTGATTTTTTCTAAGTTTGAATTCTAGTTAGTGAAAGTGGTTATTTGTTCCTGTTTCTATTCAAAATTAGTTTGCAAGTTCATAGAAGGTATAATCATCTCATCTCATCCGTCAATTTGTTCGAAATCGAGGTTTTTATTCTCGGTTATTATTGAGACTGTCGCATGGATTGTTCATCATCATTTTGTGTTTTAAATCTGAAATTGAATGTTTGATTACATTAATCGAGTGTTGGCGAGTGGCTGTGTATGGTTGATTGTTGTGTATAACATCAAATTGATCGAATTTGATTTCTGTGACTGTCTGTCTTTTTGAGCGAACTTGCTGAAGCGAACTTAACAAGTTCGCCTCTTGTAACTCTAAGCGAACTTGTTAAGTTCGCCTAGGGGACCAGAGTTGGAAAGACTTGGCAATTTTTCAAAGTTGTGGTTTTTTTTTTTAATTTTTTTACTTTGTTATTTTTTATTATTTTGAGTTTGTGTTTGAAATTGTCAATGTCTAATATACTGTTCTGAGCAGGCCATGGATCGTCGTGTTGAGTATAAGCACAATCAGGTGGCACTACTTGATCCCGAGTTAGCTGAGGCGGCAAATTATCAAGAGATTATTACTTTTCTAAATCGATCAAGGATTCATGTCGCTCTTTCAGCTAATCCTCATATTAGCTTATTATACATTCAACAATTCTGGGAGACGGCACATCAAGATACAACTGTTGATCCACATGTGATTCGGGCTATAGTGAATAACCAAGAAATTGCTATTTCTGCCCAGGATATCAGGACAGCTCTTGCTTTGGGTGGAAGAAATGACGACCCGATTAGTTTACCGAATACCCTGATTATGGGTTGCTTTCAAAGAATGGGTTATCGAGGTCGACAAAATGATACATAAGCACGCAAGGGTAGTCTTGTAGGGCAATGGAGATACTTTATGCATGTGATTATTCAATGCTTATCACCAAGGAAAGTTGGCACTGATGGGTTAAAGACATCTTTGCAAGCTGCTATGGTAGCTTTGACGTTGAATAGACCTTTCAATTTTGCCCTTTACTTCTACAGGGAGTTGGTGATGCAGATTACACCACCTGAGGGTCAGGGTTTCATAATGTACCCTCGATTCTTGCAGGTTATCCTGAATCATTTGATTCCTAATTTGCCACCAGTAAATCCAAGACTGAATTTAACTCCAATGACAAAAAGGATCTTTACTAATTGTGTGAATATCAAACAGCAGAATCCTGCTTTAATTCCAGTTTCTACACCATTGTTTGGGCACATAATTAATCCTTCTTATGTTGCACCGCCAAACAATAACCGGATACATGATGATCCTGCTTTGGAATTACCTCCAGTTGACAATCAAGATGAGGAGGAAGTGGACAATGATGATGGTGATGACAATGATGATGGTGATGAAAATGATGATGATCATGCTGATGATGGAAATGATGGTGTTGATGTGAATGTACATGTTGATAATGAACCTCATGTTGATGATGTAAAGGTTGAAGAGACTAGCTCCAGTTCATCTGGATCTGGTAGCTCTGATGACAATGATGAGAGTTCTCAGGATTTTGGTCCTGATCATTATAATCAGTTAGCTAAACTTCCTCGAGTTACTAGAAATATATATGACAACCGTCAGAAGTCTCTAGGTAAAAAGAAAGTGATTTTACCAAGACGCAAGTCTGTAAGGGGTCCTCCTCCCAATGCAGTACTTGGAAAGAGAAAATTACAAGATGTAACATCCAGTTTTGAGAATGATGAAGCTCCTGCAGCAAAAGGACCTAAACTGATGGCTTTGGCTATTCATGCTGCTCAAACTGCACATGATAGAGAGTTTGTTGATTCTTTGATAATCACTCCTATTCCTTCACAATCTCATACTCCTCAAGCTACTCCGGCTGTATCCAAGACTCACGATGAGGCTGGTCTGTCTACAAGAGATGTGCTTAATGAACGAATACAAGCTTTGGAAATACAGGTTCCAGGCTTACAGTCTCAAGTAGATGCTTTACTTGCTAGTGAAGCCTAGCGTGGTCAAACTATCAATGATCAAAACAAGGTGCTTGCAGAGATGCAGCTTCTTGTTAGCCAATTGTTAGAGTGTCTTGACGCTCAGGGGGAGAAGGTTCAGGCTGATAAGTCTGCTTGTCATAGTATTGGCATTCAAAAGAATTTAGATGATGATGAACCAGATGCTGGTGATGGTTTGGGTGAGAGTCAACACACTAATACTAACCCGTCTTTAACTCAAGGGGAGTCAGAGATTATTATTGAAGCTAATATGATGACAGGTGATGATGATAAAGAACCGACTGCAGTTGATGCTGATATGTTGGATGATTCAATCTTTAAAGACTCTGACATAGATGATTCAGACAAGATAGAATGTTTATTAGACTTGGATGATTTTTCTAATGATGATGATACAGAAGAGGAAGGATTAGAGGAAGGAGATATTGTTGAGGTAGAGCTGGAGTGTGATAATAAGAAAGTTGTTTACGAAGGATGTGAAGAGTTAATTGATACAAATGTGTTTGAAGATGATGTAATTCCTGAAGGGTCTTCAGAAGGAGTTGTAGAATCTGATGCATCTGATCCTGATCAAGAAAAACAAAACCCTGACTCTGCTGAGAGTTTGCCTAAAGATACAGAAATGTATAAGAATACTGGAATGACAAAGGCACAATGGGTGGAGATGGTGAAGAGCTGGAGAGATAACTTACCAGTTGCTCCAGTGGCACCAGTACAAAAACAGAGATATGTAAACAAAGACAAATGCTCTGGAAGAATAATCAGTTGGTTTTATGAAGTTGAGTTCAAGTTATTCGATTTAAAGAGGTCATATGGAGTTCAGTATTTGAAGCCAAGGCTTAAATACTTTAACTCTTTACCGAGATGTGAAGTCAATGGGTTATCAACAAAGCCCTTGATTAACAGATCGAATAATGGAATAGCTGACTCGATTGCCAACTTGATAAGAATGGAAGGAGGTTCTGGAAAGTATGAGAGACTGAAACCTCAACAGGGAAGGAGAATAAAAGAAGTAGATCCTGTTACTTAAAAGGTGACATGGAGATACAAGTTTAAACCTGTGAGATCAGTACCAAAGATTCCATTGAAACTGATTTCTTATGATTGTTTACATGATTTTAAATGGTGGTACGCTGACGGATGTACGATAGAAGCTATGATAGAAGACTTGAATGGCAAGGTTATAGTGAGATTCTTTGATGCTATGAACCTTGTTAATGTTTCAAGGTCTGATCAGAAGATGTTGAAGCGTAGAGAGATCATGTATATTGATGAAAGTAGAGAGCAGGCATTACGGTATAAGAAGGTGTTGTATGTGTGTTTGAAACACAGGATATGTGCATGGAGCTTGTTGCCAAAGAATTGGAAGAACAAGACTTGAAGATAAAGACCAAGCTGTTGTCAAGGGGGAGTCTGTTGGTACATGTTTTGGTGACAACTAGCTTTGTATAGTTTAGTCTTTATGTTTAATGTTTTGTTTGTTTTGTGTTGTAATAGTTTAAGTTTGCATAGGCAAACTCAATAAGTTCGCCTGGTATATTTGGGGTGAACTTAACAAGTTCGCCACCCTGAACTAAAGGTGGCGAACTTATTAAGTTCGCCTGTTTCAGTTTGTGTTGTCTATAAATAGTTCAAGAGTTGTTCTCATTTGTAACTTCTGCATTTTACTAGAACTACTCCATGTTTACTGTTTAATTGATAATACAAGGAGCTTTTTATGAAATCGTGCCTTGTGTGATTGCATTGCGTTCGTGAATATTCGAGACATACGTATACGTAAGGATTCCGCACTTCATGTATGTATCATGTGTTTTACAGCAGAGATCGATCGGTTGTGACTTACAGAATTCCCATGAAAGAAGGGTGGGTCACAAGGACACACTTAAGTACCCTGTCTTTGCTTAGCCAGAATCTCTCATGGGTTTACTCACTCTTCTAGCCATCATGTACTAATAACACTATTGTTGGGCTCATGGTCATGATGAGAATCATTATGAACTGGGCTTTGAGGCCAGAAAGTAAGGTTTATTCATTCCAGCAGGCTTCTTCTTCTTGGAGGATAAGTGGGCTTCTTAGTTTATTATTAATGGGTATTAGGCCCAATAGTTTAAATTTTTGTTCACAAAAGATGATGGTATCATGTGTGTGAGATTAAAGGTGTATGAAGAATTAGGTGTGTATAAGTGTGTGGTGAAACTTAGGGTAGCACTTAATTAATTAACTACGTAGCATGTATATAGCAATGTTTATAAGCACAAGAGTTATCAGATGGTGTGACACATAGATTATTATGTATTGTATCATGCACTGTAATTACTTAGCATAACATGTAAGAAGATTACACTTAGTAGTGAACATGTAACACATAGCAATGTGGCAAAAATCATATAACATAGAGCATGGCATTTGATGGGTGTCCTAAGGTTATAGTCTAGGTCAAAAGTGTCTAATAACCTAATTCCCAATAACCAAGGCTCTGATACCAATCTGTCACACCCCAACCGATGGCGGAATACGTCGGGGCGAGACATGTAGATTGTTCATAGCTCTTGATCAAACTAACGTTTCATATTTAAGATTAACTCAATTTCCATACATTTGTTCAAAACACAATCAATATTCAAAAGGAAAACAAAAAAACATCAACATGATTCAATGTTTAACTAACTAGGTCTCCATCCCTATGTGTAGCATCTTGAATATGAAGTCAAAAGATTAGCACCAGAAACATGATGAAAACAGGGTCAACTAAAAAGTTGGTGAGCATACATAGGTTTTTGACACTAAATAGTATCATTGTGTTGTGTGTATACAATCTATACATATCATGGTTAATAAGGTAAATATGGAGAGTTACTATTGTGAAACCAAATTGTACAATCAAACCTTTATAACCTAGCATGCAAAAACCAAAATGTGTTGTCGGTAACAATCACCCTAACTGGGTGGGTTTGTCAGACTCAATAGATCTCTCATTGTTATTCGTTGGCTTGTATAGTTAATGATTGCACATGTAAATTGCACACAAAATGTAGTTAACACACCTAGTACTCAAACATAAAGCTCAAATTGCACGCATGAATGTAGGGTGGAATTGTATTATGTAGTTTGTAAACATTGCATATTTGTATTTATGTTCCATCCCCAAAATGTAAATAGTGAATAAAAGCGGCTATGTAAAACTCACTTGTATTAGTTGTGTAGATAACAAGAGCAATAAGTAGCACAAGTGAATTTGCAAGTCACAAACTTAACCTAGAGTGAAATTGTATGAATTTGAATTAATAACATGCACGGAGCCTATGGCAAGGTCTAGGGTTCAACGGGTTTTGATGTATATGGATTCGTACAAAAAGTTGTGTTATTTCATGTAAAGGGTGGAAGCAGATTGATGTGTGTATGTAAATTCAAAGTATAAATTAATTGTCTTAGGGTTTAAATAATTTAAATAAATAAATCCTTTTATTTATTTATTTATTTTGTTATAATAAAAATGTGCCAAAAGAAAGTAGTGTAAATATATATATATATATATATATATATATATATATATGAAATTATTATAAATATAATTTAAACCCTAAATGGATTATTGATGTAAAAGATAAATAATTTAAATAAATTCTTTTCATTTATTTATTTAACATTAAATAAAGTGTCTCTCAAAAGAAACAAGAGAATTAAAAATATATTTGTACTAATTTAGAAAATTATATTTGTTGGAATACAAATTAAATTCTAAATAAATAATTAATGGAAATATGATTTATAATATTGCTTTTATGAAATTCAAAAAAAAAATGGTAATATATTCTATAAAATCTTTACACACTTTTTATAAAACAGGTCACTTAAATGCTTTGTTTTGTAAGTTAATAATTAAATTTAATCAAACTTTTAAATGATCTTTACAACAAAAACGAGATTTTTTTTCAAACCATTCTAATTCTAAAATTAATTGTTTTATTTTTAAAAATTGCAAGTTTATGTTTTAATCTGTTCTAAATGATAAGCGTTTTTATAAAATAATTTTTATTAGACATATAGAGTGGTAACAACAGTTAAAAAAAAAATAAATGAGGCTTGCCCGGGTCGAACCCTGTTGGTCCCCAGGTGTCTCGGATCGTTACGTGTGAGCGTGCGTGGCTAGTCGGACCGGGTGCGGAATGCCCGTGACTAGGTGGAGTATTAGACGACACAACAAAGTAAAACCGACAACAAACACGAAATACTTCAAACTTCGTATATTGATAATCACATCTGGTTACAGAGAATGAGTGCGTACATATTTTCTTTCAAGACCAGCTATATATACTTAGACCTGTTACCTGCGCACTTGTCAAGTGCGCATGAATTAACTCCTGCGTACTTAGCAAATACGCAACCTTTGTTCATGCGTACTTGCTAAGTACGCATGATCTATATCCTACGCACTTGTTAAGTGCGCACAATACTTTACAAAGACCAACCAAGTACAAGTACCTACATATACGTTTTCAACTCGATAAACCAATACATACAGATACTAAATACAAATACAAGTACAGAAAGTAAAGTACAAAAGCATAAGACAACATCCAGAGTGTCTGTCACACAAACGTGCTCCAACAAACTCCCCCTTGACAACAACTCTGGATTGTCTTTGGTCTTCAACCTCCTGCAGCTCTAACTACCCATCTTCAGCTTGTAGTCAAGACAGAACTTGACTAGCTTGTCGTATCTTGATGCTTGAAGCTTCGTCCACTCTTCCGTGTAGATGCAATATTTTTCATTGAGAGCCTTCAGATCTTTCACAGAGAAGTTGACGAAAGTGATTTCATCAAAGACCCTGATCAGTTCCTTCGGTTCCAAGCTTCCACTTGCAGATCTCACTCTTCCAATCACCACCGCCTCCCTCGTCTTTGGATCTTCGTACCAGTACCATATGTTGCCAAGAATATCCTGAGATAACTTGCTCAGGGGAATCTTAGTTTCACACAGCACCGGCTTGTAAACCAGCTTCTTTAGACTTCGCATAGTCACGGGATGTTTGACAGTCTTATCCCGGACTCTCTTGGGCATTTGAAGCTTGAATACCTCAAAGTTTCAAGATCTCCCCTCTCGTTGTAGTGTACCCCTCAAACCCTTTGCCACTACATGACTTGTGTCACCCAGCAGTTCACGGTTGGCAAGGCTCACCAGGTCGTACTTCGGCAATGAGCTGAACGCCTCGCTGGTAGGTTTCAAGTACTGAACCCCACCTGCTCGCTTGATGGCGAACAACTTCTTGTCTTCGTCGAACTTGACAGACAAGATCATACCTGTAGCTCCATGTCTCTCTATTATGGATGTCTTTTGCCAGACAGGAGCTTGATCCTTGGTAAACCATCCACAAGGATATTTACTATTCCACGCCTCAGGATCAACAGGTTTGTAATGCATCATTTATCAGCAATTGAATGAACCGTCGGTACAACATGAATCTAAACTTCTCCGCCGTATTGATCTGATCGGTTATAGCTTTGTAGATGTATTTGGAGAAGTTCTAGCCCTTGTTGAGAGACAACCCAAACATTGCAGGTGCCAGGTCATGACCCATTGCATCCTTTCCTGCTTTTCGTGATGAGATGCACATGATCATGATGTATGCAAAGTACCTCCATTGGTCCAGTAACCACATCTTCTTGTACTAGGCATAGTCTCTAGCACCGACGTATCCCATCCTCTGTGTCCAGCACCCATCCACAAAGTAATCAGGATAAGTAACTGGGTCGGTTGCTAGATCTCTGAACTGTAGAACTCTCCGAATGGTGTCTTCAGAGATAGCAAGATCACGACCCGCTACAGTAGCCCTAATGACATTTGGGGTTACCGTACAGTCATGATTAGCTGTCTCCCAGAACTGCTCCAGATAAGGTCTTGACACGATTAGATCAGCAGATATGGCATAGCTGATCTTGGAATTGTTCAGAAAGTCCACAATCTCTCTATATTAAAGTGCAGTACCCTTCCATTCTGGATTAGTGAGAGCAAGAAGGTTGAACTCACTGGTAAAGGCGCGAGCCATCACTGCAAGAACACACAATGAACACAATAAGAACAAGTAGACTCATTGGAATTGAACAAACCTGACTGAGTATAGAAATTACACAATGAACTGAATTCCAGACTTAGAAATTTTTTAGAAATGCCCTTCCTGCGTACTTAGTAATTACACAGTGGGTTGTTCTTGCGTACTTAGCAAGTACGCAGGAGGAATACCTTGCATAGTTTCTAAGTGCGCAAGTACTGACACTTAGAACCATTTCAAAATCCAAAATTTAGTCGAAGTGAGTCTTTGCCGTGGATTAAGGTCACCACTAGGTCGAAATGCTCAATTATGACCTATGGAACCAGCACCAATAGCAATGACATGCTACAGCCGGTCAGTCGTGACCTAACTTTGGTTCGACGTAAACCCATGGGAACCAAGTGGTCAAAAGCCAAAATCAAGGATTGTTAAGGACGAATTATAGATGATAGAGCTTCGATTAATGATTTTAAACAAGTTTTAGGTCTTAATTTGCATCAAGAACATCCAAAATCGGTTAAAAATTCATGATAAAAACCCTAACTTTTCAAGGTCAAGAATCGGTCCAAAACACATGATTTTTTGGATGAAATCGTCTGAGAATCTCACCAAATGTTAGTTAGAAGAAGATGAAACTAAGATCGGGACGAAAAACTCGTTTGGAAACACACAAATGTTTGAGGAAAAATGAGCCGAGGTATATCACAGTGTAGTTCATTTGAAATGAGATGAAGTGATGAAAATATTCTAACACTAGTATATATACCCCACACATAAGGGTCGTGCGTACTTAACATGTACGCAGGACTTAACTCCTGCGTAATAAGCAAGTACGCATGTCTTAAGTCTTGCGTACTTGTAAGTACGCAAGGTTTAATTCCTGCGTACTTGTTAAGTACGTAGAAACCCTTGTGTGCCCAAAGTTCAACTCAAATTATGAAGTTTTGTCAAGTCAAATAGCGAACCGGATATGAACGTTTAATCTGGAGGTTTCAAAAACAACTGAAGGAAGTTAGACATAAATAATTTTGGTTTTTCTTAAATTTTTGATTAACTGTACAGAAAATTGAACTGTTCATAAACTTAAAATCTTTTTGATCTTTTTCTGATTGAAGATATACAAGTATATCACACAAGCTCTTTTTGGTCAAAGCCATGAGCAAAGGATCATATCAGGCTATTATATGCAAAAATGATACAATATAAACATAAAAAATATGGGATCATGTCATGGATTACTATTTATGCATACGTAATAAGCAATATAAACAAGTAGTTCAAGTTGGCAATATTATAAGATTTGAAACCATAAGCATCTTAGTATCACGCTCATGTGTGTTAAGGTAATCATTATAAGTATACAACATGTACCCCATAGTTATGCTACATGAATTTAAATGTGCACTATCTCACGACATCTAAGATTTTCCCAGAGATTTTCAAAATTTCCAGAATGAAGTTACATCAGTTAGCACAGAAAAATCAAGCAGAATCCATAAGGATTATCATGAATCATAAGATTCAGAATCGAGTGATTCATATGTCTTGGTTTCATAGAGTTTCATCTGTGAATATCAGTATGATGATTCATGATAATGAATATGGTGTCTGAGGATTTAGGTAAGGACATCCAACTTTTATCTAGATTTGATTTCAATGAATCAAGAATGATTCAAGGGTGAATATATGCTTAGCGGTTAATGTCAAGACATATCTTGGTTCACTCCCTCATTGCATACTTGTGAGTATGGGTAGTGAGATGAACCGCAGTAATCGTGCTAACGACCTAACCCGAAACTGGTCTCATAAGAAAATACTTGCCAAAATCTTACATCCTATGTCTGATAGTGATCTTTTGTATTCTTTTACACTTACACACTAGCAAACATGGGTTCAAATCACATTTGCAGTATTGATTTAGTTTCCACAATACTAGTGATTCAAAGACGCTTACAGCCTACTGACAATTCAAAGTACTTGCAAATATTCAGATTAACAAATCAAACAATCAATCAAGTAAGCATGACGCAATCATTTCCCATATGTGCAATTAAAGACGTTTAGATCATTATTGATGTGCTATCATTTCCTCTTTTCTTCAAATGACTTTGAAATTTTCTTGGTTTTCTATTTTGTTTGGATTTTCTAAGTTAATTTGAAAGAAATACACAGTGTACAAACATAAAAGAAAATAAGTGTTAACTTCCAAGAAAATGTTTTGATTTGAAAAACAAGTTTTCACTCCGGATTGAACATTCCTATCATGTTGACGAGATGTTCAAAACGAGTCCGATCAAATGTCTTAGTGAAAAGGTCAGCAAAGTTTTCATCCGTGTGAACTTTTACAAGTTCAATTAAGTGCTTTTCAGCACAATCACGGATGAAGTGGTGACGAATCTCAATGTGTTTAGTTTTGGAATGTTTCAGCGGGTTATTTGTGATGGACATGGTGGCATTGTTATTAATAAACAAGGGGGTTCCAGTGTAGTTTAAGCCATAGTCTCTCAATTGCTGCTGGATCCACAATATCTGAGAACAACAGCTTGCGGCAGCAATGTACTCTGCTTCACATGTTGAGACAGAAACCGTTGCACTGCCAGGAGACCAACCTGTCTCCCAAGAATTGACATCCACTTGAGGTTGATTTTCTATCGAGATTACAACCGCCATAGTCAGAATCGGTGTAGGCTTTGACCTCAAATGACTGCTGCTTGGAGTACCAAAGACCTAATCGGGGTTTCCCTTTCAGGTATTTGAAGATTCTCTTCACATCTATCATATGAGATTCCTTCGGTTGTGACTGAAGCCTCGAGCACATGCAGACGGCAAACACTATGTCAGCTCTTAAAGCTGTGAGATACATAAGAGATCCGATCATCCCACGATACAATTTACAATCCACATCTTTTCCATCTTTGTCTGGATGCAAACCGTGATTGACTGGGATTGGTGTGTCGTAAGTACTACAATCATTCATTTTGTATTTCGAAAAAATGTCCTGTACGTACTTAGTTTGATGTAGATAAATGCCATCCTCCCTTTGACTGACCTGCAGACCCAAGAAAAATGTCAATTCACCCATATTGCTCATTTCAAACTTGGACTTCATCACCCTTTCGAATTCCCTACACATCTCTTCATTTGTAGGCCCAAAGATAATGTCGTCGACATACACTTGCACGAGTAGAATATCACCTCCTGCTTTCTGTATGAAGAGGGTCGAGTCAATTTGTCCAGGATCGAAACCATTGGACAATAAATGCTTTGAAAGAGTCTCATACCATGCTCGAGGTGCTTGATGAAGCCCATAAAGTGCTTTATCTATTTTATACACTTTATCAATATTATGCGGATCTTCAAAGCCAGGTGGTTGAGTGACATACACCTCTTTATGAACTTTGCCATATAGGAAAGCACTCTTCACATCAAGTTGATACCGACGAATGAGGCATAAGCCAGAAATACTCGAATGGCTTCAAGTCTAGCCACTGGGGCATATACTTCGGTGTAATCCAGGCCCTCTTGTTGATAAAAACCCTAAACAACCAACCTTCCTTTTTTCTTCACTACAACATGTCGATCGTCCATTTTGCATTTGAACACCCATCTGGTTCCAATTGGATGCATGCCCTTCGGAAGGTCAACCAAATCCCACACATGCAACTTTTGGAATTGAGACAACTCATATTGCATAGCCTCAATCCAACAGTTGTCAGCAAGAGCCTCATTCACATTCTTTGGCTCCAATTGGGATACGAATGCAGCATGCAAACATGTTTCCATGATACCAGTGTCAAGTATCTCAACATATAAACTTGTGTTCTCGGCAATGGTCCTATGACAAGTTTGAACACCGGCATTAGGATCACCGATAATGTTGTCAATTGGATGATTCTTATGCACTCTCGTCTCTGGTACTTGCAGTTCCTGGAGATTTGTATCAAGATTCGTACTTAACTCCCCCATATCTTGTGAACCAGATGAAGACGATTCAATGTTGATTGGATCAACTAGAGCTTCATTTCCTACACGAGTGTTAGGATTAGCTGGAGCGTCATTTCCATCAACATGAACAACTTCATCGTCATCACTTGCATGAGTTCCAGATGCAGATGCAGATGCAACATTGGAATCAGGAGTTACAATCGGTACTGTGGTACGAGTTGAGAAATTGGAGTCATCACCGCCATTAAAGTATTCGTAAACATGGGCGGCATCTTCGGTAGATAGATCAAGAAGGTTAAACGACTTGAGTAGAGCATCATAATCGAATCCCCACGCTGGACCTATAGGTTCTGGTGGAGTAATGTGTTTACTGCAATCCACTTCGAACCATTCTTCAACTGAGCGTGTTCCTATATTGTGCACTCTCTTGCAGGGTAAGTTAGCAACATATCCTAAGAAAAGGCCTTCTACCGCTTTTGCATGAAATTTGGATTTGCGATCCTTGTACTGTAACAATAAGGAACAGGGACTACCAAAGGGGACTAGGTAGTCAAGATTTGGAGGTCGATTGTTGATCAACTCATAACACATTTTGTTGTGCCTTTTAACCACCAAAAATCTATTCAAGACGTGACAAGCTGTATTTACAGCTTCTGCCCAGAAAGTTACAGGAAGATTGGCACCTGGCAGCATTGTCCTTGCAGTCTCGATCAAAGTTTTGTTCTTCCTTTCTGCAACTCCGTTCTGCTGAGGTGTGTACGGTGCACTAAATTCATGACGAATACCCTTCTTAAGACAGAAAAGCTCCATCATGTTATTCTTGAACTCAGTTCTGTTATCACTCCTTATTTTTCTAACCTTCAACTTGCATAAAGATTCCAGGCTCAAGATCAGGTATTGAAGAATTTCAGCAATCTCGTCCTTAGTACCTAAGAAATGCACCCAAGAAAAATGTGAGAAATCATCAGTTACAACTAGACAGTATGACTTACCTCCAATACTCCTGATACTTATCGGTCCAAACAAATCCATGTGTAGGAGTTCCAAAGGGGTATCCATGAAGTTTTGGAGCTTGGGCTTGTGAGATTTTCGGTGCTGTTTGCCCTTTTTACACGGCATACAGTCATCTGCAACAGCAAATCTCAGCTTAGGAACCCCGGTAACCAAACCGTTTCAGACAAGATGATTCATTTTTCTATAAGAAATGTGTCCGAGTTTCCTATGCCACAAGATTGAGTCAAGCTCTGTCGTTTTTGTAAGCAAACAAGTAGCAACTGATGAGATGGTTGTCGCCACGCTCATATCAATCTGATAGGTGTCGTTTGTTCTTGGTGCTCTCATCAGAATCCACTCCGCAGGAACTTCAAAACCAGGCTTGAGAATCAAGCATTCAGACTTATCAAACATAACAGAGTACTCTTTGTCGCACATCTGAGAAACACTCAACAAGTTATACTTTAGCTGCTCGCAGTAGTTGACGTTGTCAAAGCTAATACATCCATTTGTAACCACGCCTTGACAAGTGATACTGCCGCCTTTCTCTGCTGCAAAGGCCACATAGCCACCTCTGAATGGTTTAATATCTTGAAGCAGGGCCTTGTTGCCTGTCATGTGTTGGGAGCGTCCACTATCTACATACCAACGGTTAGAAATAGTTAGATTTGGAAAACCAAGCCATAATGGTCTTGGATCGTCCGTCTTTCTCAAAATAAACAACCTCGATTAACTCACAATCATGACTATAAAAAATGGGTGAATCCTTAGAAGATTTAGGATCAGAAGGTTTAGAGCTTTTTGTTTTCTTGGTCCAGGACCTTTTCTGTTTAGCCTTCTGAACATTAGGCTTGCTAGTCTCAGCCTTGGGTGAACTAGTGGAAGCTTCACCTTGTTAACTACCAGCTAGCTGTTGTTCAAGTTTTTTTAACCTCTTGTTCCTTCTTCTTCTTTGTGTCTTTGACAGTTTTACCACAGATTTCTCACTAGATTGTGTACTACCAGAGGTAGATACACTGGGTTTAGCAGGTTGCTTCTCCCATTTTGGAACATATGGCTTAGCCTCAGAAGGTGTCCTTGGCATCAGCATAGGTTTCACTGGTGGTTTCACCATATTTGATTTGGGATTATGGGGTTGCTTCACTGATGGTGTCCTGGGAGAAACAACTTGTTGATAGACAACTGGCCATTTCCCTTTGTTCTTATTAGGACAGTTCACAAAAATGTGACCGACCAAACCACAGTGAAAGCAAGTCCTCTTATCTTTGTAAGTCCTCCTGTAAGGTTCTCTGCTTTTAGATGCAGATGACTCAGCTTTATGAGTAACAAGAGTTGTTTGGTGAACATTACCAGCATCTTGTGCTTGACCTGATTTTAGTTGACTCTTTGGGGTGTAGTGCTTATCCATGTTTTCTTGAAAATTTGTGACAATCCTGACTTTTTAGTCTAACTCAGTTATTTAAATCCGGTTAAAGTTAACCTATTTAATTTATCTTAAACCCTAGGGACTAATTATGTCAATATTCTAAATTTAAACTCCTGGGACTTGTCGTGTAATACCCCTAACTATTCTGTTGACTTTTCAAAGTCAAGATTGTATTTCTGTTGACTTTTGATAGTCAAACTAACAAGTTCCTAACATAGATAACCCAATCCAAACTCCAGGGACTTGTTCTCCCAATTTCTAAACTTGTATTCATGATATCACAGGGACTAAATATGTAATTAACCCAAACCTGGCAATTTTGACTTCTGAAAGTCAAAATTCACAAATCTTGGATCCAAGCTCAACCTATAACCGAAAATCGTTGGAATTGAAACTGCTTTTGCACGTTTATGATCATTACGTTCATCATTAACCCATTTAAACCCGACATTGATTTGAATTAAACACAATAATGGACATTTATCTCGTAACCGTCGACTCTCGCCGTTTATCCATAAAATTGAACAAATTCATCTATTACTCTCACAAATTGAACTCCTGCACACGACGGGGACTAAGAACTTTGAAGTCGGAGCTCATTCTAGTCGGGAACCTACAATTCAACATCAATTCTGGTAATCTCCTACACCCTTACCTTCGTTTTCTTCTGTTATTGAAAGCCCAATCATTTCCGGGGCTTACAACACCAATCTGATTACGAACGAATTCTAGGGTTTATACCCATTTCAGTTTAATCGAACTCTAACCTGAACAAGGTCTAAATTCAATTAAAGGTCATGGTTAGGTTCGCAAACATCCACTCATCGAAAGCCCTATGCTAATTTGATTTCATATTATCGAATTATTCAAAATCCATAATCTAGGGTTTGTTCTTGAAACGATTTGGGGTTTTTGATCTTAAACACATTTTTAATCAAATCAAACCACCCCATCAGATTCGAAATGATCTATTTAGTGAAAACCCTATGATTCTAACAACTCTTAATATCGGATTTTATCAAATCGATCTCATGTTCATACCTAGGGTTTTCGGCTTTCAAATACATAATTAACGATCCAAACCTTGGCGTTTTTCAAATTAAAACTCATCCCAGTTTCTCTATACCCCGAATAACAAAAACCCATTTATTCTTGGATTCAAACACGATCGAAATTTGTGGATTTTGGACTGGAATCGAACGCAGGTGTGTGTGGGGGGTGAGAACCACTAGACTTGTTGGTTAAAAGAATTTGGAACCGGATACCATCGCGATTCCCTAGCGGGCAGCACTGGTTAGTGCGTGTGACTGGTGCGGAGGAGACCCGGGTTCGAGTCTCCCTCCCCATTTTATTGGTTTTTATTTATTTTTAAGCATTATTTAATTATAAAACCTTTTCCTATATTATTATACTTATATATTAAGGTGTTTTAGCCCGGAAAATCAGCCGTAGGCTCGGGTTTGGCTTTATAACCTATTTTCATTATTATTCCCACTTTTAAAAATAATATATTTATATTATTTTAAAACCATAACTTTGTACAAAATAATATGTTTATATTATTTTCAACCCGTGACTCATACAATAAAATAATATATAGTTTTATATTATTTCGCCTCATTTAATTATTTCGTGTGACGTTTTAAAATTAATAAATAATATAATTTGTTATATTATTTACCCACGTTTATATATTCGATTAAAAATACTATATTTATTATTTTCCCACACAAGTGATTATTTGGTTAATCATACGAACCTAAAAATAATATATTAAATTATATTATTTTCCTAACTTTTGTAAACGACTCAAACGTACGAATTTATTTATTTATTTAATATTATTCGTTATTAATGTTCGATACGTAACGCTTTGATCTTAATTATTAAATTAAGAAATCTATTTTCCCGTAGACATGTTTGTCTACATTTAAATCCTTAGAAAGCGTTAAGACGCTTAATCTTCCGTGTCGTCGTCACAAACCCCTTATGACCCTAATTTTATGTGTTTATAATTATAGGGCATACGTAAGTTGTGTGAGGCTTACACTTGTGGTTCCAACTTATTTCCTGTGTAATCCAACCACTACTCAAATTCATGTGAGTTTCACGGGCCCTTTTACTATTTTTATTTAGGGGAGATAACATGTCACAACCTTTTTGGGTTATTGTAATTCATATGATATCACTGTTGAGGCTAAGCGTAACACACTATCATGAAAAGTCCTCTCACACATCGGACCGTTAATATGGTATGAGCGAGGTAATTTTTGTAGTACTACTAGGTTTGACAAACCCCACCGCGTTAGTAGCGCTAACTCGGTTGGAGGTCGAACGAGTGTTATATTGACCTTAACACATTAGTCAGAGTTGATAGACCTGGCTGGAGGCAAACAAACAAACATACTATCAGTTTTGGTTGTGAGGGCTTTAGTAAGACATGGATATAGGCATGCTACCTATAGATATGCATATTGAATGTACATAATTCGCAAACGCTTTATTTGAAATGATTGAAACCTGTGAACTCACCAACCTGTGTTGACTCGTTTTCTTACATGTTTTCTCAGATTGGCATTCAGGATCACGTTCAGTCATGCATGTGTCTTAGACTACAATTGAAATAATTATCTATTGAATAATCTTTATGTTGTTTTGCGCATTTACTTTATTTAACGCTTCCGCAACTTTTACTCTGAATCTTGATCTTTTATGTTATTACATTTCAAGTCCCATATAGTGTCGTTTGAAGTAACTGATATCTGAGATGCTGCTTTGTCACCTTCCAAAACGGTAAAACTCCGTTAGTGGAATTTGGGGGTGTGACAGATTGGTATCAGAACCATTGGTTATAAAGAACTAGGACTGCATTCTAGACTATAGACACACACATTAGTTACTTAGCATAGACACTCGACATAGATACGTAGTCCTTATGTTTCAGGAATTATGTCTACACCATCATCTTCACCACCTACCATTAAGGATCATGACATTCCTACCATTTCATCACCGAAGCCTAAGAGGCGTAGGCTCGAGCCCATTGATGACACTATAGTGTATGGAGAGCCCATATACGTCCGGAATGGGAGTAACTGGGATTGGTACCCCGATCTTCTGAACAAATGCGTCAGACAGGAACGAGTTCCATCACCATACTTTGGAGCTTCATCGTCTACAAGACCACATTTACCCTTGCTGCCTTGCCACATAGAGCAAGCGTTTGCTGCGTTTGTTGCCACAATGGATCGAGAGATCCGGAGTATGAGGGAAGCAGCAAGGGAAATTACAGGTCTGGTAAACAAGGAGAAACAGACGGATCAAAGGATGGATCTGCTAGTAGTAGAACTGGCAGGCACTGACCACTTGCATAATGCATTAGTGTACGAGGTAAGGGCGTTACAGGCTAGAGTGAATGTCCTCGAGGAGGCTGAGGTAGAATCTCAGGAAAGAATTGGGGAGTTAGAGATACAACTTGTAGCTGCTTTAGAGACAGCTGAAGTACCCGACTTTGAGCCTGAGGATGAGCCCGAGGAAGTTGAGGATGAGGATGAGGATGTTGAGTCAGTTGTCTTGTCCGCCAGCAGTGGAGCTTGATGTCCCATTCTATCTTATCTTATTTTGTTATTTTCTTCCTGTTTTAAATAAAAACCTAAATGGGTAAGGATGTTCCATTCCAATAAAATATTATTGAACTGTTTGTTTTGAGTTACTTATTTTATAGCCTTTATGATTTAAGTTAGTTTTGGAGTATGATCATAAACCCGCATGTCTTTACATGCTTCCTTCTGTTTGCTTACACTCAAATGATGTTAATATGTGGTGTATTTACTCATTTCTTGTGTTTGTGAATATGAAGAAACATGGCCGGATGTGGACGTGGTGGTGGTAACAATGGTCATGGAAATATCAACCTGACAGCAGCCGAGCTGGCCGCGTTGATTAACGACAGTGTAGCTGAAGCCTTAGCAGCACACATTGCAGGTAAACCTGATAACCGTTAACTCTAAACGACCAACCGTACATATTTGTTCCACTCTTTCCTAAACCCAACATACTCTTTCCAATCCTGGATAAGCGAACAATCCACAGAACAATCAACATGTCTTCACATTCAAGACATTTATGGACTGCAAGCCCCACACGTTTAGTGGAGCTGAGGGAGCAGTCGGATTTCTCCAATAGTTTGAAAAGATTGAATCTGTGTTCTCCACGTGTAGCTGCCCTGTGACCGACCGAGTCAAATTCGGATCGGGAACTTTAGAGGGTCCTGCCCTCACATGGTGGAATGCACAGGTTCAGATGCTAGGTCTGGACATGGCCAATGCATCACCATGGGAAGACTTCAAGAACATGATGAAGGAAGAATACTGTCCCAGGGATGAGATCCAGAAGCTCGAGGGAGAATTCTAGAATCTAAAAATGGAGGGTTCTGAAATAGAACTCTACACTACTCGCTCGCACGAGCTAGCGAGGATGTGCTCTCACATGGTTACACCACCCTACAAACGGATAGAAATGTTCATCAGTGGATTGGTACTACAAATCCAGAGCATGGTTACTTCATCCAACCCCACTACCATCCAACAAACCATCCGTCTTGCTCATAAACTGACAGACCAAGATGTTACCCAAGGGACACTACCTCCCAGAAAGTCAGCATCCAAGTCTACTGACAACAACAAGAGGAAATTCGACAGTAGCAATAGCAACAGGGGATTTCAGCAGAATCAGCCACAACAGCAACAGCGTAGGCACGAGCCTACAAAGAACTTCAACCAGTCGACCTCTTCGGGTCAGCATCAGAGTGGTTATACTGGGAGACACCCCATGTGTAGCAAATGTAATTACCACCACCTCGGTTCTTGTGACAAAAACCGCTGCCAGCGGTGTGGCAAGGTGGGCCATGTTGCCAAAGATTGCAGAGGGGGAATTACAAGCCAAGCAGCCCTTCCAACAACCAGGTTTTACCAAGGGTTGTTTTGAATGTGGAAAAGAGGGACATTTCCGAAAGGATTGTCCACAATTAAATAAGGGTGGCAACGGCAACAACAACAACAATAACCACGAGGGAAATAATAACAACAATGGCAATAATGGAGGGAATGGTGTAAAGGGGAGAGCCTTTGTGTTAGGATCCGGAGAAGCTCGATATGACCATAATTTTGCTTCTGTACTATTTGACACTGGTGCTGATAGGAGTTTCGTGACTAATAAACTTAGTAACCTACTAAGAGAAACTCCAACCCTGTTAGAGGATAAATACACCATAGAAATAGCAGACATACAGATAACAGAAGCAACCCACATTCTTAAAGGTTGTAAACTTGAACTGGCTAGTCATAAATTTGACATTGATCTCATGCCGGTCACACTCGGTAGTTTCGACGTAATTGTCGGAATGGACTGGTTATCTAAGAACCAAGCCGAGATTGTCTGTCATAAGAAAATCGTTCACCTTCCTCTTCCTAATGGAGAAATACTCTCCGTCTAAGGCGAAAGGAGTGGTGCTGTTATGGGCATTATATCCTTCATGAAGGCACAAAAATGTCTACCTAAAGGACATACTGCCATTTTGGCTCTCGTCACCCAGCAACCATCTGAAGAAAAGAGGATTGAAGACATACCGATCGTTCGTGATTACCCGGAAGTATTTCCCGAAGACTTGCCTGGTCTTCCACCATACCAACAGGTCGAGTTCCAAATTGATTTAGCACCCGGAGCAGCCTATTGCTCGGGCACCATATAGACTTGCACCTAGTGAGCTGCAAGAATTATCTACACAACTACAAGAGTTGTTAGATAAAGGTTTCATTCGACCTAGTTCATTGCCATGGGGAGCTCCAGTCCTATTTGTCAAGAAGAAGGACGGGACTTCCCGCACGTGCATCGATTACCGGGACTGAATAAAGTGATGATCAAGAACCGTTACCCTCTACCTCGTATTGATGACCTTTTCAACCAACTCCAAGGATCAAGCTTCTACTCTAAGATTGATCTTAGGTCAGGTTATCATCAGTTGAGAGTCCAAGAGGAAGACATCTCAATGACTACATTCAGAACAAGGTACGACCATTACGAGTTCATGGTCATGCCTTTTGGATTGACGAACGGACCTGCGGTATTCATGGATCTCATGAACCGTGTGTGTAAACCCTATCTTGATTAGTTCGTCATTGTTTTCATTGATGACATCCTCATCTATTCCAAGAATAGGGATGAACATGAGGAACACCTTCGTTTGATTCTGGAATTGCTGAAACAAGAACAACTATATGCAAAACTTTCCAAGTGCGAATTCTGGATTCGTGAAGTGCAATTTTTAGGACATCTAGTCAACGAGACAGCGATACATGTCGACCCATCTAAAATAGAAGCAATCAAGAATTAGGCGGCACCGACAACGCCAACTAAGGTGCGACAATTTTTGGGATTGGCTGGCTATTACCGTCGTTTCATTGAGGGATTTTCCCAGATTGCACAACCCCTCACCGCTCTAACCCAAAAGAGTAACCCTTATAACTAGGGTGATACCCAGGAATCAGCGTTCCAACTTCTAAAGCAGAATCTCTGCAGTGCACCCATCCTATCTCTTCCGGAGGGAACAGATGATTTTGTGGTATATTGTGATGCATCAATTCAAGGACTTGGTTGTGTTCTGATGCAACGCGAGAAGGTCATCGCTTATGCTTATCGTCAGCTGAAAATACATGAGAAAAACTACATGAATCATGACTTAGAGTTGAGAGCCGTAGTATTTGCACTGAAGACATGGAGACATTACTTGTACGGTACCAAGTGCACAATTTACACCGATCACAAGAGTCTTCGGCATATCTATGAACAGAAAGAGTTGAACATGAGACAACGACGTTGAGTTGAACTTCTGATCGATTATGACTGTGCAATCAAATATCACCCGGGGAAGGCTAATGTGGTAGCCGATGCCCTGAGTCGTAAGGAAACAAAACCCAAGCGAGTCCGAGCACTATAACTTACCATACACAGCGGGTTACCCGACAAGATCCGCAGTGCTCAGCTTGAAGCTTTAAAAGAGGAAAATCTACCATCAGGAGGTACAAGAGGAATGGAACAACAAATGGAAGTTAAATCAGACGGCATTCGCTACTTCACAGAGCGGATTTGGATTCCAGTGTACGAAAACTTAAGGGAACTAGTTATGGATGAAGCTCATAAATCTCGATACTCTATTCATCCAGGTTCTGACAAGATGTACCATGACCTAAAGGTGTTATATTGGTAGCCGAAGATGAAGGCTGATATAGCCACCTACGTGAGCAAGTGCCTGACCTGCTCAAAGGTCAAGGTGGAATACCAAAAGCCTTATGGTCTACTAACAGCCAGAGATCCCAATGTGGAAATGAGAGCAAATTTCTATGGACTTCATAACTAAACTACCCAGAACCCCTAGCGGATGCGACACCATCTGGGTGATCGTAGATCGCTTGACAAAATCTGCACCCTTCCTTGCAATCAAAGAAACCGACAAGATGGAAAAACTCACTCGTATTTACTTGAAGGAAGTAGTCTCTCGGCACGGTGTGCCAATTTCAATCATTTTGAATCGAGACGCTCAATTCACCTCTCGATTTTGGCAATCATTGCAAAAAGCCCTAGGCACACGTCTAGACATGAGTACAGCATATCATCAGCAAACTGATGGTCAAACGGAACGTACCATCCAAACCTTAGAGGACATGCTACGAACTTGTGTGATCGATTTCGGTAACACTTGGGAGTCTCACTTACCTCTAGTGGAGTTCTCCTACAACAACAGTTATCACACTAGCATCAAGGCAGCACCATTCGAGGCATTGTACAGACGTAAATGTCGATCTCCGATCTGTTGGGCTGAAGTTAGGGATAGCCAACTTACAGGTCCCGAACTTGAATTCGAAACCTCTGAAAAGATCGTTCAAATCCGAAACCGTATGGCGGCAGCTCGTGATCGTCAAAAGAGCTTAGAAAGGTGTAATTCGCTTCGGGAAGCGAGGCAAACTGAATCCTCGTTACGTTGGACCGTTCAAGATAGTAAAGATAATTGTCACAGTAGCGTATCAACTGGACCTACCTGAAGGGCTTAGTGGTGTACACGACGTCTTTCATGTCTCGAACTTGAAGAAATGTCTAGCAGACGAAACACACGCAGTTCCTCTTGAGGAACTACACATCGATGAACAATTGCGGTTCGTTGAAGAACCGGTAGAAATCATGGATATGGAAGTTAAAACTCTCAAATGCAGTAAAACCCCTATTGTCAGAGTTCGTTGGAACTCGAAACACGGACCGGAATTCACTTGGGAGGGCAATGATCAGATGATACGCAAGTATCCTCATCTGTTCAAGCAATCCACGTCAAACTCTTAAGGTACTATTCTAATTTTCGGGACGAAAATTCTTTCAACTAGGGGATGATGTGACACCTCAAAAAAAATTTATTTTAATTTTTGGGACGAAAATTCATTCAACTAGGGGATGATGTGACAATCCAGACTTTTTAGTCTAACTCAGTTATTTAAATCCAGTTAAAGTTAACCTATTTAATTTATCTTAAACCCTAGGGACTAATTCTGTCAATATTCTAAATTCAAACTCCAGGGACTAGTCGTGTAATACCCCTAAACTATTCTGTTGACTTTTCAAAGTCAAGATTGTATTTCTGTTGACTTTTGATAGTCAAACTAACAAGTTCCTAACATAGATAACCCAATCCAAACTCCAGGGACTTGTTCTGCCAATTTCTAAACTTGTATTCATGATACACAGGGACTAAATGTGTAATTAACCCAAACCTGGCAATTTTGACTTCTGAAAGTCAAAATTCACAAATCTTGGATCCAAGGTCAACCTATAACCGAAATTCGTTGGAATTGAAACTGCTTTTGCACGTTTATGATCATTACGTTCATCATTAACCCATTTAAACCCGACATTGATTTGAATTAAACACAATAATGGACATTTATCTCGTAACCATCGACTCTCGCTGTTTATCCATCAAATTGAACAAATTCATGTATTACTCTCACAAATTGAACTCCTGCAAACGACAAACAAGACCCTGCGAAGCTTTTGCACATATCACATTCATCGGAGACGCAACCAGAGCCGCCGAGGACTAAGCACTTCGAAGTCAGAGCTCATTCTAGTCGGGAACCTACAATTCGACATCAATTCTGGTAATCTCCGACACCCTTACCTTCGTTTTCTTCTGTTAATTGAAATCCCTATCATTTCCAGGGCTTACAACACCAATTTGATTACGAACGAATTCTAGGGTTTATACCCATATCAGTTTAATCGAACTCCAACCTGAACAAGATCTAAATTCAATTAAAGGTCATGGTCAGATTCGCAAACATCCACTCATCGAAAGCCCTATGCTAATTTGATTTCATATCATCGAATTATTCAAAATCCATAATCTAGGGTTTGTTCTTGAAATGATTTGGGGTTTTTGATCTTAAACACATTTTTAATCAAATCAAACCACAGTATCAGATTCGAAATGATCTATTTAGTGAAAACTCTATGATTCTAACAACTCTTAGTATCGGATTTTATCAAATCGATCTCATGTTTATACCTAGGGTTTTCGGCTTTGAAATCCAGAATTAACGATCCAAACCTTGGCGTTTTTCAAATTAAAACTAATCCAAGTTTCTCTATACCCCGAATAACAAAACCCAATTATTCTTGGATTCAAACACGATCGAAATTTGTGGATTTGGGACTAGAATCGAACGCAGGTGTGTATGTGGGTGGGGGGGAGAACCACTGGACTTGTTGGTTAAAAGAATTTGGAACCGGATACCATCGTGATTCCCTAGCGGGCAGCACTGGTTAGTGCGTGTGACTGGTGGGGAGGAGACCCAGGTTCGAGTCTCCCTCCCCCCTGTTTTTGGTTTTATTTATTTTTAAGCATTATTTAATTATAAAATCTTTTCCTATATTATTATACTTATATATTAAGGTGTTTTAGCCCGGGAAACCACCCGTAGGCTCGGGTTTGGCTTTATAGCCTATTTTCATTATTATTCCCACTTTTAAAAATAATGTATTTATATTATTTTAAAACCATAACTTCATACAAAATAATATGTTTATATTATTTTCAACCCGTTACTCATACAATAAAATAATATATAGTTTTATATTATTTCGCCTCATTTAATTATTTCGTGTGACGTTTAAAAATTTATAAATAACATAATTTGATTATTTACCCACGTTTATATATTCGATTAAAAATAATATATTTATTATTTTCCCACACAAGTGATTATTTGGTTAATCCTACGAACCTAAAAATAATATATTAAATTATATTATTTTCCGAACTTTTGTAAACGACTCAAAGGTACGAATTTATTTATTTATTTATAGTTATTCGTTATTAACGTTCGACACGTAACGCTTTGATCTTAATTATTATATTAAGAAATCTATTTTTCCCGTAAACACGTTCGTCTACTCTAAAATCCTTAGAAAGCGTTAAGACGCTCAATCTTCCGTGTTGTCGTCACAAACCCCTTTTGACCCTAATTTTATGTGTTTATAATTCTAGGGCATACGTAAGTCGTCTGAGGCTTACACTTGTGGTTCCAACTTATTTCCTGTGTAATCCAACCACTACTCAAACTCAGGTGATGTAACATCCTAAAAATAGTAATTTCGTAAACAAGAACGCAATAGAGGCTTAATCGTCATAAAACAAAAGAAAAACGGATGGGCTTGGGCTCGGCTCCAACGGGCCGATGAAAGCCCAGCATCCCACTTCACCATTTCATCTTCATTTCATCATTCTAGAGAGAGAAAGGAGAGCTCGGGTCTAGAGAGAGAAAGTCAACGGATCGACACGAAATTGAAGGAGCACGTTACTACTGAGCTCGTGAGCAAAACCTCCAAATCAGAATCACAATCCAGGTAACGATTCGACCTTAAACGGAGTTTTTCTTCGTTTTGGGATTTTTCGGGTTTTAGCTAAATAGGAGACGTTTTTATGGATGAAACTTGAAAATAAGCTTAGAACTAGCATCTAGAGTGAAAACCGCACCTTTTGATCAAAGAAAGTTGTAAGATTAGCTTGATCGGATTAACATGCAAAATTTCGGACTTGTCCAGAAAACAGGTGCTGCGTACTTATCAAGTACGCAGTAGGGACGTCCTGCGTACTTACCAAGTACGCAGGTACGCATGAGAAAGATCATGCGTACTTACCAAGTATGCAGGTACGCAGGAGAAAGATCGTGCGTACTTACCAAGTATGCAGGAGAAAGATCATGCGTACTTACCAAGTACGCAGGAGAAAGATCATGCGTACTTACCAAGTACGCAAGAAGAATGCTCTGCGCACTTGTCAAGTACGCATGAGCAAGGCCCTGCGCACTTACTAAGTGCGTAGGCGGCAGACCAGTAAGTAAAGTTAGTATGTTTAGAATGATTAAACCGCTAGAGTCGGGGTTGAGTCTGATGTGTATTTAACTACCAAATTCAGATCGTACGTGACATTGTTGGACCTCTGTTTAGGACAACCAAGACTAGCTTTTCAGGTGAGTTCTATGTGCCCCCTTCTATGTTATGTGCAAATTATTTTAAATGTTTTGGGGCTGAAATGTGTACACTAAATGAATAAATGCTATAAATGTCAATGTAATCATACGTATATATATAATTACTTACATATGAAAATGAATTATGAATAAAGAATGAAGCGTATGATTATAAAGAATGAATGAAAGAAGGACATAACATAAATGAATGAAATCTTGCCTTATATTATATATATTGCATGTTATGAATGTATGTAAACGTTATGAACCCTTCTATGACAACGGCTACTTCGGTAGACGGACGACCACGTGACTATTTTGCAATCGGGATAAAAACGTTCCTTCGCAAGCTAGGACGTATATTAAGGCACTAATGGACGGTCAAAGCAATTGCCTTAATTAAAGTAGAACGGTTGCGTACATAATGGTCGCGTGGGAAACGGATGCCCTAGGGCAGACGGACAAAAGAACGGACTACGACGGTAGGACGGTTTAAGAGCGGACGGACAAAGGTTGCTGGACGAATTTAATGAAAGAACGGACGGTTTTCTAGAGCCGGACGATTAATGAAATGGGCTACGACGGTAGTTCTCACTGCGATGTCTTTGTGAAATTCGCGACAAGTGTGATGGGTTGATCTCCCTTAAGATTATGGCCAATAACTGTTCTCCCCCCCAAAGTAAGTATGTATGTACATATGTATATACACAAAATGAATGTTATGTGAGAACAGTGAAGTAAAGAATATGTAAAAGCATGAATATTACGTATGTTATGTACACATATATATAAAATATTCATGATAAGATAAGTATTATGTATGATTGTCCTTAAACTAGAACTCACCAGCGTTAGCTGACTTTTAGTATACATTTCAGGTAAAGGAAGAAAGGGACTTGCGATGGCGTGAAGGTTACCCGGCACAAGACTGACATCCCACATTTATTTATATTAAGATAATGTTATGTATTTAATAGTTAAGACTTCCGCTGTTATGTCATGTAATTTGAATGATGTTTGCTTCCGCTACTTCTGAATGTTTTCAATTTAAGTTCCGTATTTTTGACTATGTTTATGAGTAAATCCAACAAGTGAGGTTACCCGGGAAAGGGGCCTTACAAGTTGGTATCAGAGCAATAGTTTGAGAGATTCAGACATCCATAAATGTCTAGACTCAAACTGATTATGGGACCAAAGCACGGATGTCAGTATGGGTAACCAACGCCAACGCCAGCACGGTAAGTAAGTACTAGAGTTAATACACTTGGATAAGGATATATACCTTAACTTAGAACAAATAGATGTCAATGTCACAACCGATTTGAAGAGTTTTGAACCCGAAAAACAATGTAAATTAGTAATCACAAACCGGTCACTGTAATTAAAAATTTACCTTGCTCGTACTATTCTAAACTATGATCTGAAGGAATGGCATTGATGTATTCCCTTTATAACTATTAGGAAACTAGGAACTATGGCTGGTGGAGGAAGAACAGGACGCCGAGGCGGTCGCACTGGCCGAGTCGGTAGACCTCCATTGAATCAGAGACATGAAGAGGAAGAGAGTGTGCACGCAGAACACACTGAGAGTGTGCACGAAACAGAAGTGACCCCAACTGGGAACAACGATCAAGGGCCTCTACAGTTAGAACCCGAGGTCAGGGATGCTATTGCCCGTGAAGTTGTATTCACTCTGAAGAAAGTATTTCCTGATCTACTATCCGAGGCACTAAAGAAAAGTAGAGAGGAGGATGAAGGAGACCATGAAGAGAAAGTGTATGACAGTGATGGGGATAAAGTAAAAGTGGGATCAAGCAATCGTGGGTGTACTTACAAAGGTTTCAAGGACGGAGACCCACCCAAGTTCGATGGGAACAAGGATTCAGTGGCTACGTTCGAATGGATTGAGAGGATGAATGCTATAGTCAACATCAGCGAGTGTCGACCGGACTAGGCTGTTAAATATGTTGCCCATTCTTTCACCAATGAGGCACTAAGTTGGTGGAGGAACATTCAGAGGACAAAGTCTCCAAACGCACTTGCCAGAATGACATGGGAAGATCTGAAGAAGCTGATAATCCAAAAGTTCTGCCCACAGAACGAGATTGATCGTGTGGAGAACGAGTTCCTAAACTTCAAGGCTGGCAACAAGACTCATCGCTAGTATACCTCAAGATTCAATGAGCTAGCCCAACAGGTACCCCACCTGGTGGAGACAGAAGAACGAATGATTAAGTACTATGTAAAGGGCCTACCTCAAAGGGTCCGTGTTCATGTAAAAGCTAATCTACCATCGACCTTCGAGTCAGTAGTCAACCTGTCTGGAATCGTCTACGAAGATTATGCCAATGAGGACCCGGCACCTGAGACACAAAAGAGAAAGTGGGAAAACCCGTCTAGAGGCACCAGAAAAGGGAGTGTAACAACTGAAATTAAGAAGCCAAGGTTGGATGAATATGAAACATGCAAGAAATGTGGAAGGCAACAACTTGGCGAGTGTCGAATCGGCACCACCATGTGTTATAAGTGCGGGAGGCCGGGGCACTACTCCCGAGATTGTCTGAAGGGCATCAAGTGCCAAAGTTGTGGAAGATATGGACACCAGACTAGGGATTGCAGGAAAACCAAACAATCTGGTTCGGGAAAGGAAAAGGAAGCTGAAAAGGAACAACCGTACGCTAGGACTCGAGCCTACGCCCTGACTGAGGAGGAAGCAAGGGGAAACCCTGATGTTGTGTCAGGTACGTTCCTAGTTAATAATGAACATGCTGCTATTTTATTTGACTCTGGTGCTAGTAAAAGTTTTATATCTAATGCATTTAGTCGTAAACTAGGATGCACTATCAACACCATAGTAAAGGCCTTTAGCGTACAAACTGCCATTGGTAAAAATTCGGCAGTATTTAAAGTAACAGAGGATTGCATCATAGAAATAGAGGGTCACAAGTTCCCTTCTAGATTATTCCTTCTTACCTTAGGAAGATTCGATATAGTATTGGGTATGGATTGGCTAGCTGCCAACGAAGCTCAAATCATATGTAAACGTAAGAGGATACACCTCAAAGCTCCTAGCGGCAGTCCAATTACGGTTTATGGGGATTGGAATTGCACGATGCCGAACAACATCTCGATGATCAAGGCCAAAAGTTACATGAGGCGCTGTTGGGAAGCTTATTTGGCATATGTTATCGATGATCGAATGAAAATGAATGAACTCAAGAATGTACCCGTGGTGCGCAACTTTACGGAAGTATTCCCTGAGGATCTACCTGGGTTACCACCCGATCGGGAAATAGAATTTCATATTGACTTATTGCCAGGAGCTGAGCCCGTTGCCAAAGCCCCCTACCGATTGGCTCCGTCAGAAATGAAAGAATTGATGTCTCAACTAGAGGAATTAACAGAAAAGGGATTTATTAGACCGAGCATCTCACCGTGGGGCGCTCCGGTACTATTTGTAAAGAAGAAGGACGGCAGCATGCGCATGTGCATTGACTACCGTGAGTTGAACAAGAGGACAGTGAAGAACAAATACCCACTGCCTAGAATAGACGACCTTTTTTATCAAAGGTGCGAGTTGGTTCTCAAAGATCGATCTTAGGTCGGGTTACCATCAGTTGAAAGTAAGAGAAGAAGACGTACCAAAGACCGCGTTTCGCACGCGTTATGGGCATTATGAGTTTCTTGTGATGTCCTTCGGATTGACCAACGCACCAGCAGCGTTCATGGATTTGATGAATAGAGTAGGTCGACCCATGTTGGATCGATTAGTGATAGTTTTTATAGATGACATATTGGTATATTCGAAAAGCGAGGGTGATCACCACTGTCACCTATGAGAGGTTCTGGAGGTGCTAAAGCAGGAAAGGTTGTACGTAAAATTCTCCAAATACGCGTTCTGGCTTAGGGAAGTCCAATTCCTAGGTCATGTAATAAACCCAAACGGAATCATGGTGGATCCTACAAATATCGAGACAGTAAAGGAATGGAACGTCCCAAAGACACCAACATAGATACGAAGTTTTCTGAGATTGGCAGGCTACTATCGAAGGTTCATTCAAGATTTTTCAAGAATAGCCTCGCCACTAACTAAGTTGACACGGAAGGAAGTGAAATATGAATGGGGTCCAACCCAAAACAACGCGTTTGAGGAACTTAAGGCACGATTAACCCAAGCTCCAGTCTTTGCACTACCTGAGGGAAATGAAGACTTGGTAGTGTACTCTGACGCTTTGGGTCAGGGTTTAGGTTGCGTACTTATGCAACGAGGAAAGGTAATTGCTTACGCCTCGCGACAAGTAAAGATTCACGAGGTTAACTACCCAACACACGATATAGAGTTAGCAGCAGTAGTTTTCACGTTGAAAATATGGAGGCACTATCTGTATGGAGTCAAATGCACCATCTACTCGGATCACAAAAGCCTGAAGTACTTTTTCGGGCAAAAGGAATTAAACATGAGTCAAAGGAGGTGGTTAGAGTTACTGAAAGACTATGACTGTGAGATATTGTACCATCCAGGCAAGGCAAACTTGGTGGCTGACGCTTTAAGTATAAAGGAAGAATCGGCACCTATCCGAATCAAAGCGTGTCAGCTGATTATAACACCAGACTTGATGAGTGAAATATCAAAGGCACAAGACGAAGCACTATTAGAAGGAAATATAAAATGGGAAAGAATAGTAGGACAACAAGGGAATTTGGATGCAAATGCGTACGGTGTACGAACTAGGTTTGGCCGAATGTGGATACCTAAGATTGGCGAGCTTAGAGCCAAAATACTCGATGAGGCCCATAAGTCTTGCTATTCTATCCACCCCGGGACAAACAAAATGTATCAAGACTTGAAGAAGGAGTACTGGTGGCCTGGCATGAAGAATGATGCAACAGAGTACGTGAACAAGTACCTAACATGTTCTCTAGTTAAGGCCGAACACCAGAAGCCATGCGGTAAAATGCAACCTTTACCAATACCGGAATGGAAGTGGGAAGAGATCATGATGGACTTCATTACCAAGCTACCGCGAACAGCTAAAGGCAATGATATCATTTGGGTGATGGTCGACCGCTTGACGAAAAGTGCTCACTTCTTGCCAATACGTGAGACTTCTTCGTCAGAAAGACTAGCAGAAGTATTTATCAAGGAAGTTGTGAGCAGACATGGTATGCCACTGTCGATTGTGTCCGACAGGGATACTAGATTCACCTCAAGGTTTTGGAAGAAATTCAATGAAGCAATGGGCACTAGACTGAACATCAGCACCGCTTACCACCCCCAAACCTATGGACAATCGGAAAGGACCATTCAGACCTTGGAGGACATGCTCCGGGCCTGTATCATTGACTTCGATGGGAGCTGGGACAGCCATCTACCATTGGCAGAATTTTCATATAACAACAGCTATCACTCGACTATTGGCATGCCACCATTTGAAATGTTGTACGGGAGTAAATGTAGGACCCCAGTTTGTTAGGGGAAATTGAATAGAAGGATTTTGCAAGTCTCAAAGTGGTCAAAGCTACTTCCGAGAAATTTGATCAAATCAAGGCTCGAATGAAAGCCGCAAAGGACAGACAAAAATCATACGCAAATAAGAGAAGAAGGGATTTAGAGTTTCAAGTAGGGGACATGGTACTGTTAAAGGTATCACCATGGAAAGGAATCGTTCGATTCAGAAGACGTGGCAAACTAAGTCCAAGGTTTGTCGGACCTTTCAAGATTTTAGCGAGAGTGGGTCAAGTTGCTTACAGACTCGACCTACGTGTTGAGCTTAGTGGAATACACCCTACGTTCCACGTGTCACACTTACGCAAGTGCCTGGTGATTCTATTCTAGTTGATATTGGCGGAAACAATAACAACCAACAAGGTAAACAAGTTAACAGCAAGAATACTGATAAATGCACTGTTATATTAAACTTCTGAGATTACAAGTTTACAAGTAGAACACTATCAAGAAGCACTATGAAAGCACAGCAAGCACTCTTACAATGAAGTGTTTACACAGTATTTATAGTAACTTAGAATCAAGACAGACCCTTGATTCTAAGGATCAGATCTAACACAAGCCGTTGATCTTGTTTATTAATCTAAATTACACGCAAAGGCTAATCTAGATAACTTTACTGAAACGTCTTCTTAGGCATCATTGTTTGCATGCTTGGAGACGCGCGTCATTGTCCTTTATTGGTTGCACCAGTGAGGTTCCTTCTGCTTGGAGTGTGGCAGTTGCTTTTGCAGACAGATGTCAGAGGCGCTTCACATGGATAGTCAGCTGCAACGTTTGGTCTTCAGAGAATAGAGCTATCAGCAGCAACTTGTGTTGAATGCTGCTGATAAGACTATCAGCAGCAATAAGTGTTGGATGCTGCTGATAAGCCTATCAGCAACAACAAGTGTTGAATGCTGCTGATAAGCCTATCAGCAGCAACAAGTGTTGAATGCTGCTGATAAGCCTATCAGCAGCATTTGTACTTAGAATAATTTGGTAGCAATCAGTCTTTGGTTCTACAAACTCCCCCTACACTGATGCAACCAAAATTCTTCTAATCACTTTGCTGCTGAAGCTTTTGCATGTGGCTGACTATCCTTTCAACCTCATAGCCTCTTGGATCCTTGCTGGGATTGTTCAGTGGAAGTTCAGACAGAGTATTGATGTCTTTGTGTGGCATTTTGTAGATTGCTTTGCTTGAACATCTCATCTGCTGCTTCTTTACATCAATCAGAGTGAACTCATCCAGATCAGCATTGTAGGACCAAGATACAAATGGAGAGTGGGACTTGAGTGGCTTGATGTTAATGATCACATCTTTGCTAGGGTTGAAGTAGTGTTTGATTGCTAGCACAAGACGTTTCCCACTCTCATTTGCAGGCTCATGAGCTTCACCCAGCTCCAAAATTCTTCGTAGGTCTGAATCTGGTAATTGCAGAACCTCATCAACAGACCTGTATGTAGATCTTCTTCTTTCAGTTCTCCCCCTGAAGATCTCAAACCTTTGACCCTGTGGATTGTAGACCCATTCAACTATGTCTCTTGAGTCTTCAGGTTCAGATGAGGGTTTGGATTTCTTCAAGGGAGGCTGTTGATGAGTGGGAGCTGGGTGGGATGATTTGGACTTGTTGGGTGGAGGAGTGGAAGGTTTGGGGAGGAGAGTGGAAGGATGATGGACTGAGGAAGAGGTAGGTGAGGGAGAAGGCTTGGGTTTCTTTGTTTTTGGTTTTTCTTCTTCTTTGATAAGTACCCTCTTCTTGGATCCCTTCTTCCCTAGTCTTTCTTCCTCATCCTTTTTAACTTTGAAGTAGAGGGCTTGCAGGTTTATGAAATTCATAGGACCTAGCCTCTTTCCACTATCTCCTCTAGCCTTAAGGAAGTCAATCATGAACTTCCTCTCTTCATGGGTCCGTTTATTGAAGGCAATGGTCTTCTTGGACTGTAGCTTGGCTTTTTCTTCTTCTTCAGCCTTTTTCTTTTTAGCCAATTGACCCTGCTGACCCATGAAGGCTCTGTAGACTTCTTTAGTTGATAGTTTCTCAAGGTAGTCTGCATCCTCACCTTGAGAGACTAGAGTCTTTATCCACTCCTCCCTCATTTCTTTAGCTAGTTCAGAATCGGTTATTCTGAACTTAGCTTCTTCTTCTCCAACTCTTCCTCTTCTCTATTGAATTGTTCCTGCAGTTGAAGAGCAAGAGCTGCATCTTCTTCAATCCGGTCAACTGCAGGAATCTTCCTTTTTAGTTCATCCAGCTGTTTAGCATACAGCTGGATGGTTTGTTCTCTTAGAAGAATGGCTGTTTTTCTTTCTTAAATCTTTTTCAGGTCAGCCATCTCCTCTTCTTCTCTTCTTCTTCTTTTCTCTTCCCTCTCCCTTTTCTCTTTTAGCAACCTCTCTTCATCTTCATCAGTCATGATTCCCTTTCCTTTGTTTATATTGGATGCCTCTGCTTCAGCTTCACTGATCACAACAGCAGATGATGATGCTGCTATTGGGATCTCTGCCTCAGCTTCATTGGCAATTTGAGAAATTAACAAGGGACGGTCACTGTCTTCATCAAGTTGATAATTAGGACCTTCTATTTCCCTCAGTTGATCCCTAATTGAAGATCTTACGCCATAAGCTGCAGATGTGATATCAACTTGTGGAGTATCTGAGTTGGAGTCAGTATCAGAAGTTGACACTGTCTCTTTCAGAGGAATCAGTCCTTCCTTTTCAAGATGGGCTTTGATGATGACCATCATTGCCTGGCTCTCTAGTGAGTTAATGTTGCAGATGTTGGCTCGGAGCTGAAAGATCTTGAATAGGAAGTCTGAGGGCAGATGAAGGATGTTCCTGGTGTTGATGATGAGAGAGGAGCCATTGCTGAGCAGAAGAGTGTGGTCAAGGGACTTAGTGCTCACCCAACCTAGCATGTCCAAGTCCTTGACCAGGAAGGCATACAGGAATCTTTGAAGGCCCAGAACTTCTTCTTCAGTGAGAAGACTGCTCCTTGTTATTTCAAGATTGCTAGGAGTCAGTCTCCTTTCAGCGGCCGCCGAGGATTCAGGATAAGCTACCCGATGTGCTGCTTGTAGGAATCTTTGGAACCTGGGTAGATTATCCTCCATCATGTCATGAAACCTGCCAATAGCAAGTTCTGCTGAGAGATCTGTTGAGGTGTTGATGCAATTAGTTAAATGCAGATGTAGGACTTGGAGGGCATTGAGAGAGTTCCAGTTCAGCTCTTCTACTCCGCTGAACTCCCATCCAATCCAAAACCTCTCAGATGATCCATCATAGCCCCAAGCTAGAAGGGAGTCAAATTCTAGCTTCTTTGATGATCTTAATAGTTGACGGTTGAGGATTGACCAATGATGGCTGCTGCTTCAGGAAGGATGCTGAATGATGTATTTGTTTGTTCTGTGTCTTCAACATCATTCAGCATTTCATCGACAGCCCTAACGACCAACTTCCAGTCTTCAGATGTCTCTTCGTTTTCATTATCTGGGACTGGCAAGTCATGAATTTGGACAAAGGCTGGCTTGAATAGTGAGCTTTGAAGTACAACCTGCTCTTGAATCCAGTCGTCAAGACTGTCTTTATCTTCTTCCATAGAGACCATCTCCCCCTTTTTGGTTGCATCAGTAGACAGGTAGGCATCATTTTGGGTGCCTACTGATACAAGAGAGGGAGTGGCTAAAGTTGGGCATTGATGAGCTTCATGCATAGAGACTTGGTGTCTTAGTTTGGACACTTCAGCCTCTAACATAGCCACCCTGGCCGTCAATTCCAAGTTATGAAGTTTCAGTCTGTCCTCATCCACAGTTGTGGAATCCTTGGACCCAGATAGGGCCGTAGGCCGAGCCTCAGCTTCCCCATCGCCCGTGGTTTCTTGGCGCCTGTGATTCCTCTCAGTGAGGGGAGTTTCTAAGGAAACACCCTCACCATGAGTTGCTGTGGTTGAGGTCTTAAAGATGTTGTCACTGTCCTCCTGGTCAGTTGATGGACCAGCAGTAGTGACAGCCTCGTCCACATCCACTCTTTCAATACTCCCAGAGTGGACCTTCAAGGGTGAAGAACTTGGGTTGGGTGTTTCGGAAGCAAGACCAATCAGTACCTCCTTGATAGTGGTAGTGGGAGAAGGTACATCACTTTGGTCAGGTTCCTCAACACTTAAGTTCAAAGAAGATAGGAATGGCTCAAAGGGCTGTTCTATGAATCCGGGAAGTGATCCTAATCCTAATAGAGAGACTTCCGAAGGAGTCTCCCTAACAATGTGGCTTTCCCTTATGATATTCTCACTAGAATGTTGTGATTCTGAGTGAAGGATGTTGGCTTGGGTTTGGGCCTTGGAGGCAAGAGAAGAAGGAGTTCTCTTGCCCCTCTTCCTTGTATATTTGGCTGCAACCGGGGCCCTATGTTCTGGTTGAGCAATCAAACTGGGGGTGAGTAATGTATGTGCCTGTGCATCCTCAGTAGAATGCACAGGGGTTCGATCAAGGGAAACGGTAGTTAGAGTTTGTGGCAGTGAGGTGGAGGGTGTGGGATCAGTATCAGCTGGGTTTGCTGAACTGTCACCCTGGGCACATTGCGTGTTCAACATTGTAGACAACAATGGAACATCGGCCCCTGAGAACTTTGATGAAACTGTTCTCATGCTTTGAAAAATGTTGTTCTTATGTCCCAAAATTGAGTAGATTCTTGCAGTTTTTGAAAGATCTTGGTGCTCAATGTTGAACACTTCCTGCAAGAATCTTGGGTACATGAAGAACTGTGATTTCACCCCTTCTTGAAGGTTGTATCACAAACCTTCAAGAATGAGGTGAGAAAAATTGAAACCCTCCCCAGTTATCATACCGTGAATTGCCGACGCAAGTCCAGAGCTGAGTTGGTTCCAGCCACTTCTCTTCTGGGATATGCATTGGAGAAGAGTGTGGCAGAGATACTTCCATTTGGGACCCATGAGTGCCTTCTCTATTGTATACTCTGTTTGATTCCCAGTGTACCCTATGGATACAAAGGTCCTCATGTATACGTCTCTTTGGTATGAGATGGCGTCCCCTTCATCCTGAAGCTTGAGGTGTTGGCGGAGCTTCGCTTCAGTGATAATCATCTCCTTGCCATCTACTGTGCCTCTGATTTGGGGAGTGCCCTGGTCAGTAGAGTACACGGCTGTGCTCCAAAAATCTTCCATGTGGGAAGTGTAGATGGTTGGGTTGACTGTTAGGGCATGGTGGATTTTGGACCGACAAAGGAAGTCGATCATATCATCGAAACCTTCGGATTTCTTGCCTTTTATTAGGTATGCAGTGAGGTTGTGATATGGGGAAAACTTGTCGTTAGGGTTGTTTATGTCTGCGCCTGCCATTGTTATGGATTTGGAGGGAAGAGAGAAGGGTGTTTGAATGGTGGTTAATATGGAGGGCTTTGAATGCTGTGGGGACGGGAGAGAAAGTGATGGGAGCTAGGTTTGAAATTGAATATGAAGAGGTTGTGGGAACGTTTGAGATGGTGATATAACGGCAGACGGAGAAAAAGCAACTTTACTTGTACAGTACAACCTGTTTCACTTTTTATTGTTACAGCTGTAAACCACTCGAGCAGTCATGGTGAAGACTGACGATATTTACTTTTACAGCGGGTAAAAGTTAATGTAGACTTGTTTTACCCATCAGCAGCAAACTTGGTTGCTGCTGATGGTGAGCTATCCGCTGCAAACTTGGTTGTTGCGGATAGTTAAGTCTTTCAGCAGCAGATTTGGTAGCTGCTGACTGTTGTATTCATTCTGCAGCAAAAAGGTTGCTGCTGACCGCCTTAAAGCTATCCGCAGGAAACTTGTTCCTGCTGATAACTTAAAGCAATCAGTGGCAAAGACTTTGCTGCTGAAGAATAAATCGGTCAGCAGTGAAAAAGTGCTGCTGACTATAACCTTTTATTAAGAACAAAAACATAGACATATTTACAAGGAAGGATAAAAATTGAGATATGTCTTATTCAAATTTCATCATGCCAATTGATTCAACTAGATATCGAAATCTTGCTTCATCAAAAGGTTTAGTGAACAAATCAGCATATTGCTCATTTGTGTGAACCTTGGATAAGACAACTCTCCTTTTCTCAGCTTGATCCCTGATAAAGTGATACCTAATGTCGATGTGCTTAGTCTTCGAATGCTGCACTGGATTATTCGTGATAGAGATTGCACTCATGTTGTCAATGTGAATTGGAGTCTGCATGAAGGTCATTCCATAGTTAAGCATTTGATTTTGGATCCAGATGACCTGTGCACAGAAGCTTGAAGCTGCAATGTATTCTGCTTCAGCTGTTGAAGTAGAGACACATGTTTGCTTTTTGCATTGCCATGAGATGAGCCTTCCTCCAAGAAATTGACATTTCCCAGATGTTGACTTTTTGTCCAAGTTACAACCCCCATAGTCACTGTCAGTGTAGGCATAGAGATTGACATTTCCATTCTTTGAATACCATAGCCCAAGTTTTGGAGCTCCCTTTAGGTATCTAAGGATCCTTTTGACAGCTTGAAGATGAGACACTTTTGGAGCTGCTTGAAATCTTGCGCAGAGACAAACTGCAAACATGATATCTGGTGTTGAGGCAGTGAGATACATGAGAGAACCTATCATTGCTATGTACTGATGTTGATCAGTGTCTTGTCCTTCTTTATCCGGAGATAATTGATGGTGCACTTGCATAGGAGTTCTTGCAGCAGAGCAGTCAGCCATTTTGAACCTCTCCAAGATGCTTTTGACATACTTGGATTGGCTTATGAAGATTCCATTTGGTACCTGTTTGACTTGAAGTCCTAAAAAGAAATTTAGTTCACCCATTGAACTCATTTCAAATTTGGAATGCATCAGAACTTCAAAGTCTTTGCAGAGCTTCTTTCTTGTAGATCCAAAGATAATGTCATCAACATAAATCTGGACCAACAAAATTTCTCCCCCTTCATCTTTGATGAAGAGTGTCTGATCAATGGCCCCCCTTCTGAAGTTGTTGCTAAGTAGATATCCAGATAAAGTTTCATACCAGGCTCTTGGGGCTTGGTGTAAGCCATAGAGAGCTTTGTCCAGTTTTAAGACCTTATTTGGATGTGCAGGATCCACAAAGCCTGGAGGCTGTTTGACATAGACCTCTTCACCAATCTTTCCATACAAGAAGGCACTCTTCACATCCATTTGATAGATCATAAAGTTTTTGGATGCAGCATATGCCAGAAAGATTCTGATGGCTTCCAGACGGGCCACAGGAGCAAAGACTTAATCATAGTCAATGCCTTCTTCTTGAGTGTAGCCTTGAGCTACCAGTCTGGCTTTGTTCTTGACAATGATGCCCCTTTCATCTTGCTTGTTTCTGAAGACCCATCTTGTTCCAATGGCTTTTTGACCAGGTGGAAGATCAACAAGCTTCCAAACATCTTGTCTTTTGAATTGCAGCAACTCTTCCTGCATTGCTTCAATCCAGCTGTTGTGCTTGAGAGCTTCATCAATCTTCTTGGGTTCCACCTGAGATAGAAAACAAGAGAACAAACAAATGTTGGATTCATGAGACTTACTTCTTGTCTGGATACCTGTGTGGACATGGCCAATGATGTTTTCCAGAGGATGCTCTTTGTTTATTCTCTGTGCTGGTATCACATCCAGCCGTATTCCCTCTTCAAGATTACTTTGGTTTAGATCAGGATTGTCTTCAGTTGTGAGGAGAGGAGCTTGGAGGTTCTGATCATTGTGTTCCACATTGTCAGCAGTATTAGCATCGGAGGCCTCTTCAGCATGGATTGAGGAGGCTTCATTAAAGATTTCTTGGTCAAAGAGATTGCTGCTTGTGGTGTTGGAAGTACTGGCTTCACCCGTAC
Source organism: Smallanthus sonchifolius (assembly GCA_023525975.1). Taxonomy (NCBI): domain Eukaryota; kingdom Viridiplantae; phylum Streptophyta; class Magnoliopsida; order Asterales; family Asteraceae; genus Smallanthus; species Smallanthus sonchifolius. Next base: position 37,989,427 of record CM042045.1, read on the forward strand.
CGGCTTCAATAGATTCTGCCACTGATGGAGGATCAATGGATGGCCTTTTCATCCTGATGTAGGGACTGGGAAAATCCAGTCTGTAGTCAGTAGAAGAGGTTGAGGCAGAAGATGTTGATTTTGAAGAAGAACACTCCATATTTGAGAAAATGAGAGGCTCAAATATCTGGGTGAAGGAGTCTATATCAAAGAGCCAGTTAGGACCTTTGCCTTGTTCACAGACAACATGTTCCCTGCATTCCACATTAGCAGATTCTTCCACAATCCGAGTCCTAGAATTGAACACTCGGTAGGCCTTTGATTGAGAGGAGTAGCCCACAAAGTAACCTTCATCAGACTTTGCACCGAATTTAGGAAGAACTCCATGTGTGATGAGGATGGTACATGGACATCCAAAGGGCTTCAGGAAGCCAATGTAGGGAACTCTTTTGAGCCATAGTTCATAGGGTGTTTTCTAGAGAGGCTTAACAATAATGACTCTATTCTGCACATAACAAGCTGTGCTTACAGCTTCTGCCCAGAAAGTAAGGGGCAGCTTTGAGTCAGCCAGCATAAATCTTGCTGATTCAATCAGAGTCCTATTTCTTCTTTCAGCAACCCCATTTTGTTGAGGGGTTCTTGGAGCACTGTATTGCCTTTCAATGCCCTTGCTCTCACAGAAACTGTTCAAGGTGTGATTTTTGAACTCTGTTCCTTGATCACACCTTATGATCTTTACCTTCAGATTGCTTTGATTCTCTACCCTAAGAATATAGGATTTGAGAATCTCAGCAGTTTCATCTTTTGTTCTTAGGAAGAATACTCATGAGAATCTGAAGAAGTCATCAGTTATCACCAGACAGTAGGACTTTTTGCCCATTGACATGACATTCGTAGGACCAAAGAGATCCATATGCAGTAGCTGGAGAGGGGTGTCATTTGTGTTCAATGTCTTGGGCTTGTGGGAACTCTTATGTTGTTTTCCCTTCAAGCAGGCAATGCAGTGATCGTCTAGCTGGAATTCTTTGTCAGGAAGCCCTCTGACAAGATTGTCCTTCACTAATTTATTGATTGTTTTGATGTTAACATGGCTTAACCTCCAGTGCCAAAGAGCGGATTCATCAGCTGATGCCTTTGACAGAAAACATGAAACACTACCGGATGGAGTGGCTTCATTCATGTCAAGCACATATAAGTTGTCCTTTCTACGAGCAGTTAGGAGAATCTTCTCTGGAGGGGGTTTTGATAGACCAGGAGCTAACACAAAACATTCTTTTTTAGTAAAGAGCATCCAATGCTTCTGATCACATACTTGGGAAACACTCATGTGATTGAAGTCAAGTTCTTTAACATAGTTGACTCTTTCAATACTCATCCTTTCATTGGACACAGTTCCTTGTCCAGTGATAGATCCACCCTTTTAGTCACTCCCAAAGGCAACATATCCTCCATTGAAATGTCTTAAGTTAGAGAGGATGGACCTGTTGCCTGTCATGTGCCTGGAACAGCCGCTATCTACCACCCAAGTATTGTGTTTGTTGCCTGGCTGTCCCTGCACATGGAAGATATCTAATTAGTGGGAGGATCATTGTAGCATGCAACATTGTAGAAGATCGTTGTTAATTTGCCATTATCAGCATGCTTGCAGTCAATGGAACCAATAGTTATGCTTGGAGATTGTTTGGCCTTCCATTGCTGTGTTGGTGGTTTTCTAGCTTTCTTTGCATTGTCGGCAGAAGATGTTGTTGCTGACAATTTTGGCTTATCCGCAGCTGATTTTGCTGTTGAGGGCTTTGCTGGAGCAGTAGCAATTTTTGCTTTGTCAGCAGCAGATACTTTTGCTGCTGATGCCGTTGTTTTTTATTTTGCTTTGTCAGCAGCAGAGACTTTTGCTGCTGGAGGCTTTGCCTTTTGTTTCCTGGACTTTACTCTATTAGCTGCGATTTTGTTTGCTGCTGATGGGTTGAACACAGATGAACTATTTGCAACTTGGTTAAAAGGATTGAACTTGCATGTTGCAGCAAAGTGGTTTGATTCCCCACATATGATGCAAGTTTGTTGAGGTTTCTGCATCTTCACTCTTTGAGGGGATAGAGATTCTCTGAACTTTGTTGCCTTTACATCATAGCTTCTCACCTGTTTGTTTCTGTTTGTTTTCTCAAAGGCATGCTGCTTTGAGTTTCTTTGGTGTTCATGGTAGTGAAAGCAGGTGCTGGCAGTGTGATTGTATTTGCCACACACAAAGCATGATACTGCTATCTTGTCCCTGTGAGAGTCCACATAGTTCTTATTTTGAAACAAATCTTTGAAGTTCCAGGGATGAGCTTTGTTATGTTCAAAGGTGGCTTCTTCTAGTGTCCTTTGAACATATGGACCTTTTTCTCCAAGTGTATGAGAAACATCAAACGCCTTTGACTTTGACTGAGATTTGGGGTTGGTGAAACCTGATGTCTCTCCCTTTTCAATGATTAGCTTTCTTCCACCTGGAGGATAGCTAATCTTGATTTGTTTGAATGGAATGAGAGCTGGAAAGGTTGAGGTAACAACAGGACAACCGGCTTCAGAGAGAGGAGCAGATGGGACTGCACTAGTTTCACAGTGGTCTGAGCAGGTTGACTCAAATTCTGAAGAGGTGGAGCAGTCTTCCACAAAACATGCATCCATTGAAGGATCAATGTTTTGGTTTGCCATGTCAAGGTTTAAAGTATTGAAGCTTGGTTGGTGAATGGCAACATAATCAGCAGGAGGAGGAACTGTCTGGTACTCGTCACTATGATATCCAAGTCCAGTTTTTACCCTTTCATGGACTTGAATATCTAACAATCTTTGTAACTTTTTAGATGAAAATTCATATTTTTCAACATGGACTTTCTGTTCAGCCAGTTCAGCTCTGGTAGCTTTAAGTTTTACTAATAGATCATCAATCTGAGTTTCTAGATTGGTTTGTTCATGTTTTAATGAAGAAATCTCTTTCTTAAGGCAGTTAATTTTTTCTTTGTAAGTATCTTCGACCTTTTTGAATTCAGACTTCATTTGATGAAACTCTTCATTTTGATCTATCAGATTTTGGTTATGCTTTCTATAACCTAAAACTTTGTCAATGCAAGCTTGAGAGCAAAGATGTTCAAATACCTGAGGTGGTATCTCTGTATTGTCTGCCATAAGTGCTTGGTTGGAGGCAGGAACATCTTCATATTGAAAACTCCAGTCAAAGTCTGAAGTTCCAACATTTGCACAGGCTGCAGTTTGTGCTGGAGAAGTTCCTTGCTGCTGCTGCCTGGGCTGACCTTGGTAAGCTTGTCTTTGATGGCTGGCACCCTGATTGGCTTTAGGTGCCTTGCACTCCCTAGCAAAGTGACCCATTTGGTTACAGTTGTAACATCGGATCTTGCTTTTATCAAGCCCAACTCTGGTGTTTGAGTTGTTGCTTGGAACTGATCTCCCGGTTCTAGAATAAAACCTTTTTGCTCTGAGGGAGAGCATGGCATATGAGTGCTGAATATCCATTTCTTCAAGATCATCTGGATGAAAGCATTCCAGATCCTCCTTTATGAAGTACATGCTGCTTGAGTTGTCAGAGACAAAAGCAGTAGAGGTTGGCTGTTGAGGAGGTGCCTCAAGAAGAAATTGTGATGAGTTGGATTGTGAAGCAGTTGGTGTTTGAGGATGAGTAACAATGGGAGGATAGTAGTTGCTTGCACTAGGACCAGAATGATCAGAGTGAAGCGCTGAGGTGGTGGTAGAGGAAGTGGTAGCTGATTGATAATTGGAGCTCCTTTCTTTAGCTTGAATCATTTCTAATTCATAGGTTTTGAGCATGCCAAAGAGCTCAGTCATCTGAAGAGTCTTCAGATTCTCTGTTCTTCTGATGGACACTGTATATAATGTCCAACAACTAGGAAGAGATCTTATGAACTTCTTGAGAATGTCTTCATTCTCCAGCTTTACCTTGGAGCACTGCAGTTCTCCAACCAGGTACGTGTACCTGTTATATAAAACTGTTAGTGACTCACCTTCTTTCCAGACGAAGTTTTCATACTGTTGCTTGAGAATGTCACGTCTGTTCTCCTTGACCTCCTCAGATCCAGCAAACATCTTTTCCAGGGCTCCCCATAATTCCTTAGCAGTTTTGTGAGCCTTGAAATTGTGAAAAACTTCATTTGGAAGGCACATTTGGATACCTAATGCCTTGAAGTCCACCTCCATTTTCTTGATGTCTTCTTCAGAATACTTGGAGGGTTCCTTAGGAACTAGTGGTCCTCCGGAGTCAGCAGAAGCCACCATGGGAACATAAGGTCCATCCCTTATGGATTTCCACATTCCGTATTCATGCTAGCAGAAGAAGCTTTCCATACGGTTCTTCCACATATCATAGTCCTCCCCAGACACCAACCTCGGTGGTCGGTTGATACTGCCGATGTCTTCAGATCCATGACTTTGTGCCATTTTTGTTTTGTGTGACTTGATCAAGAATAGAGTTTAGAATAGAATCAGAAAGTGATTAAACAAATGTTAGTTTGTTTAATCTTGAGCCAAAGCTCTGATACCACTTGTAGGATCGTAAGATTACAAGGTGATTCTATTCTAGTTGATATTGGCGGAAACAATAACAACCAACAAGGTAAACAAGTAAACAGCAAGAATACTGATAAATGCACTGTTGTATTAAACTTCTGAGATTACAAGTTTACAAGTAGAACACTATCAAGAAGCACTATGAAAGCACAGCAAGCACTCTTACAATGAAGTGTTTACACAGTATTTATAGTAACTTAGAATCAAGACAGACCCTTGATTCTAAGGATCAGATCTAACACAAGCCGTTGATCTTGTTTATTAATCTAAATTACACGCAAAGGCTAATCTAGATAACTTTACTGAAACGTCTTCTTAGGCATCATTGTTTACATGCTTGGAGACGCGCGTCATTGTCCTTTATTGGTTGCACCAGCGAGGTTCCTTCTGCTTGGAGTGTGGCAGTTGCTTTTGCAGACAGGTGTCAGAGGCGCTTCACATGGATAGTCAGCTGCAACGTTTGGTCTTCAGAGAATAGAGCTATCAGCAGCAACTTGTGTTGAATGCTGTTGATAAGACTATCAGCAGCAACAAGTGTTGAATGCTGTTGATAAGCCTATCAGCAGCAACAAGTGTTGAATGCTGCTGATAAGCCTATCAGCAGCCATATGTGATGAATGCTGCTGATAAGCCTATCAGCAGCATTTGTACTTAGAATAATTTGGTAGCAATCAGTCTTTGGTTCTACACGACACAACTCACATACCTTACAACGAAATCGAAGTGGATGAGAAACTAAATTATGTGGAGGAACCAATAGCCATTATTGACCAAGCTGAGAAACGACAACGCAATAAGTCGATTCCTTTAGTCAAAAAACAATGGAAGCACAGAAAAGGGTCAGAAGCTACATAGGAAAAAGAAGACGAGATGAGGGGACTATACCCTAAATTGTTTAACGTATAAATAGTTTCGAGGACGAAACCTCTTTAAGGAGGGTAGACTTGTAACATCCCAAAAATAGTAATTTAGTAAACAATAACGCAATAGAGGCTTAATCGTCATAAAACAAAAGAAAAATGGATGGGCTTGGGCTCGGCTCCAATGGGCCGATGAAAGCCCAGGTATATAAGGGGCAAGGCAGCCCACTTCACCATTTCATCTTCATTTCATCATTCTAGAGAGAGAAAGGGGAGCTCGGGTCTAAAGAGAGAAAGTCAACGGATCGACACGAAATTGAAGGAGCACGTTACTACTGAGCTTGTGAGCAAAACCTCCGAATCAGAATCACAATCCAAGTAACGATTCGACCTTAAACTGAGTTTTTCTTTGTTTTGGGATTTTTCGGGTTTTAGCTAAATAGGAGACGTTTTTATGGATGAAACTTGAAAATAAGCTTAGAACTAGCATCTAGAGTGAAAACCGCACCTTTTGATCAAAGAAAGTTGTAAGATTAGCATGATCGGATTAACATGCAAAATTTCGGACTTGTCCAGAAAACAGGTGCTGCGTACTTATCAAGTACGCAGTAGGGACGTCCTGCGTACTTACCAAGTACGCAGGTACGCAGGAGAAAGATCATGCGTACTTACCAAGTACCCAGGTACGCAGGAGAAGGAGAAAGACCATGCTTACTTACCAAGTACGCAGGAGAAAGATCATGCGTACTTACCAAGTACGCAAGAAGAATGCCATGCGCACTTGTCAAGTACGCATGAGCAAGGCCCTATGCACTTACTAAGTGCGCAGGCAGCAAACCAGTAAGTAAAGTCAGTATGTTTAGAATGATTAAACCGCTAGAGTCGGGGTTGAGTCGAATGTGTATTTAACTACCAAATTCAGATCGTACGTGACATTGTTGGACCTTTGTTTAGGACAACCAAGACTAGCTTTTCAGGTGAGTTCTATATGCCCCTTCTATGTTATGTGCAAATCATTTTAAATGTTTTGGGGCTGAAATGTATACACTAAATGAATAAATGCTATAAATGTCAATGTAATCATATGTGTATATATAAATACTTACATATGAAAATGAATTATGAATAAAGAATGAAGCGTATGATTATAAAGAATGAATGAAAGAAGGACATAACGTAAATGAATTAAATCTTGCTTTATATTGTATATATTGCATGTTATGAATGTATGTAAACGTTATGAACCCTTCTATGACAACGGCTACTTCGGTAGACGGACGACCATGTGACTGTTTTGTAATCGGGATAAAAACGTTCCTTCGCAAGCTAGGACGTATATTAAGGCACTAATGGACGGTCGAAGCAATTGCCTTAATTAAAGTAGAACGGTTGCGTACATAATGGTCGCGTGGGAAACGGATGCCCTAGGGCAGACGGACAAAAGAACGGACTACGACGGTAGGACGGTTTAAGAGCGGACGGACAAAGGTTGCCGGACGGATTTAATGAAAGAACGAACGGTTTTCTAGAGCCGGACGATTAATGAAATGGGCTACGACGGTAGTTCTCACTGCGATGTCTTTGTGACATTCGTGACAAGTGTGATGGGTTGATCTCCCTTAAGATTATGGCCAATAACTGTTCTCCCCCCCCCCCCCCCCGAAAGTAAGTATGTATGTACATATGTATATACATAAAATGAATGTTATGTGAGAACAGTGAAGTAAAGAATATGTAAAAGCACGAATATTACGTATGTTATGTACACATATATAATAAATATTCATGATAAGATAAGTATTATGTATGATTGTCCTTAAACTAGAACTCACCAGCGTTAGCTGACTTTTAGTTTACATTTCAGGTAAAGGAAGAAAGGGACGTGCGATGGCGTGAAGGTTACCCGGCACAAGACTGACATCCCACATTTATTTATATTAAGACAATGTTATGTATTTAATAGTTAAGACTTCCGCTGTTTTGTCATGTAATTTGAATGATGTTTGCTTCCGCTACTTCTGAATGTTTTAAATTTAAGTTCCGTATTTATGACTATGTTTATGAGTAAATCCAACAAGTGAGGTTACCCGGGAAAAGGGCCTTACAGGTGAATTTCACGGCCCCTTTTATTGTTTTTATTTGGGGGAGATAACATGTCACAACCTTTTTGGGTTATTGTAATTCATATGATATCACTGTTGAGGCTAAGCGTAACACACTATCATGAAAAGTCCTCACACACATCGGACCGTTAATATGGTATGAGCGAGGTAATTTTGGTAGTACTACTGGGTTTGACAAACCCCACCCGCGTTAGTCACGCTAACTCGATTGGAGGTCGAACGGGTGTTATATTGACCTTAACACATTAGTCAGAGTTAATAGACCTGGCTGGAGGCAAACAAACAAACATACTGTCAGTTTCGGTTGCAAGCGCTTTAGTAAGACATGGATATAGGCATGCTACCTATAGATATGCATATTGAATGTACATAAACCGCAAACGCTTTATTTGAAATGATTGAAACCTGTGAACTCACCAAACTTGTGTTGACTCCTTTTCTTACATGTTTTCTCAGGTTGGCACTCATGATCACGTTAAGTCATGCATGTGTCTTGGACTACAATTGAAGTAATTATCTATTGAATAATCTTTATGTTTTATTGTATTTTGTTTTGGGCGCGTTGTTTTACGCATTTACATTATTTAACGCTTCCGCAACTTTTACTCTGAACCTTGATCTTTTATGGTATTACATTTCAAGTCCCATATAGTGTCATTTGAAGTAACTGATGTCTGAGATCCTGGTTTGTCACCTTCCAAAACGGTAAAACTCCGTTAGTGGAATTTGGGGGTGTGACAAAATTTTTCCCCAAATGATTAGCAAAAGCTTCTTTCTTAATTTGCTTAATGGATTCGAAACCTCCATAAAGCATCATTTTCAGTTTATCATTTGACTCAATCGGATTAGGTTCGGTTAAAATGTAATTATCACGATCAGTGACAATGTTTTTCACAACCTTTTGCTCACCAAGAAACTCTTCTGAGACAACACCCTCAAGATTAGCATTCTCAGAGCCTTCATCCGAGAAGAACTCATCCTCGGATGATGAGCTGACGTTACATGAGGATTCATCCTTGGTTGAGGAATCATCCTTGATTGATGAATCATCCTGGCTTGAGGATTCATCAAGACATGACAAGTCAATGTCAATCAACCCGTTGACAAACTTCTCGCTAACCGGTGGAGGAATGACATTGGTACCTAAGCCCAAACCATTCACTTGCCTCACTACAGATTCGTAGTGTTCCACCACAAAACGAGAGTTTTTCAACTTCTCAATCTTGCCACTTAACTACAGAATCTCATTTTGTAGTCAGGCAATTTCCATGTTCTTTTTCTCCAACCCTTTGTATGCAACGTCCAAATGAAACTGTTGTTCACTGATTTTAATTGAAAAATTATGTCTTTCTTTCTTAAGAGTTTCAATTGATTCTTTAAAGCGTTTTTCATTTTCTTTGTAACGTAACGCTGCAATACGAAGGGGTTCGACTTTGTCTTGAAGTCTAGAGTTTTCTTCATTCAAGCCTTAACATTTGGAACATGAAGTAACAGCAAAAGAATTAAAATCTACCTCAGTTTACGTGCTTGATGCCTCTCCAATAGCCTTGAGTGCAACTGCAGATGTAGATTCTCTTTGGTTAGTTACAGAAGCTTCCTGTTCTTCTGCTTCCATCATTTTAACAATCTCAGCCATGAGACCCCTCTGAGTCTGTGAAAGAATGGCATCGTCCAGATGAACACCCCAATTAAAGTTGTCGTCCTGCTGAACCACCAGAGCACTAGATGTTCCACCTTGACTCTGATTGCAGTTGTTCTGATTGTTGAAACCTTGGTTGTTTCCTGAGCTGCTTCCCTAGCTCGGTCTGGTGAAACCCAAAGCTGGTGCTTTATCCTTCTGACATTCCCTTGCGAAATGTCTAATGTTTTGACATTTGTAGCACTTGGCCTTGGATTTATCAAACCCCACCTTGGAATTTGAATGCCCACTAATGAAATTCCTGCCAGTTCGATTCAGGAAATGCTTCGCTCTTCTTAAGATCATAGCCATATTCCACTAAATATCCATGTCCTCCATGTCATCTGGATCCACTTGACTGAAGTCTTCCTCAACGGTCTCTGGATCTGTAAGCTTCCCACCAATGAAGTTCTCATAGGCAAGCATACATGATGAGAATAAGGCCACATGATCTTCAGCAATTTTGGCTATGGCAGGGTTGATAGTGTTGACTAGATCCTGATGCAATAAAACCAGTATGATTACCCCCACCAAGTGCATGTTCTTCTTCCTTAGGACTCTCAAGGAATAAGGCAATTCCCGAACCAGATGACTTTGCGGTAGAGTTCACCCCAAAATACATGGAGGGATCTTGTATTTGAGGTATACCAGAACTCTCTTTCTGTCTTACGTTCATGTCATGTACCTGAACCTTACCTACAACTTCTTCAACAGTCATCTCATAGAACTTTGGGTTCTCCCTCGGAAATGTAGTATACATGTCAAACTTGGGTGGTAAGGCATTTGGAAACTTCTCCACTAACCCATCAGCAGGATACTTGAGATCATATGACTTCAGCTCAGTCTGAAGATGATAGAATCTAGAAATAAGTTCATCAGTTGATTCATTCTCCAAGTACCTAAAACACTCATATTGTTTCCTCAGAAGCTCTCTCTTGCTCTTCTTGACGTCACTGTTCCCCTCAAACCTCTTCTGAATGGCCTTCCAAAGATCCTTAGAGTTATCATAACCCCTGAAGCTATGAAAAAGATCTCTAGACAATGCCATAGTTATAGAACCATGAGCCTTCTTTTTATGGTCATATACTTTGATTTCTTCTTCGTCTAGTTTAGAAATAGGTTTGGGAATAGTCTCTTCAAGAAATAAGTATGTTGGATGTTTATATCCCTCTAGAATAGGTATCCACAACGAGGAATCAGTATATGAGATATACTCCTCAAAGCGTGCTTTCCAATTTGAATAATCATTTACATTAAGCAGCTTTGGTGGTTTATGAGGAGTTCCAATATCATTATCATAATTAAACAGGCTACTTAAGTTCTAAAGGTTTGCCATGGTGTAAAACTTAGACAAAAATCAGAAAATCAGCACAACTTGCGCACTAGGATTTGGTCTTGCGCACTTAATGAATGGTCTTGCGCACTTAAGAGTTCCTTCTTGCGTACTTAGTAAGTACGTAGGAAGAGTGGTAAGTACGCAGTTCACTTTTCCACCTGCTCCATCAACTTTTTCCGATCGCCGTAATATGCTCAAATCTTCAAAAATTGAAATTTTAACAAATTGATCAAGACAAAAGGTTATAAACTTGTTTCTAACAAACCCTTGGTGATCAAAACAATCAAACAAACAAAAAAAAAGTCAGATTTTGAAGGATTTTTGCTTCTAAAATAGCGCTCAAGAGCTACCTCTATTTTATCACAAAAATCACCAAAATCGGTCACTTTTCCCTGTAAAAAGGGGCTGTGAATTGTGTCGAAAATGCTCCTAACACACTCAGAACACTCGAAGTCATGAGCCAATGCTCTGATAACACTTGTAGGTCCCCGGGTGTCTCGGGTCATTACGTGCGAGCGTGCGTGGTTCGTCAGACAGGGTGCGGAATGCCCGTGACTAGGTGGAGTATCAGACGACACAACAAAGTAAAACCGACAACAAACACGAAATACTTCAAACTTCGTCTATTGATAATCACAGCCGGTTACAGAGAATGAGTGCGTACATATTTTCTGTCAAGACCAGCTATATATACTTAGACCTATTACCTGCGTACTTGTCAAATGCGCAGGAATTAACTCCTGTGTAGTTAGCAAGTACGCAGCCTTTGTTCATGCGTACTTGCTAAGTACGCAAGATCTATATCCTGCGCACTTGTTAAGTGCGTACAATACTTTACAAAGACCAACCAAGTACAAGTACCTACATATACGTTTAAAACTCCATAAACCAATACATACAGATACTAAATACAAATACAAGTACAAAAAGTAAAGTACAAAAGCATAAGACAACATCCAGAGTGTCTGTCACACAAACATGCTCCAACAAACCCGGGTCTGCCCGGTAAAGGCCTCAAGCATTAACCACTGGACCAGAGCTGACCATTGAACTAGAATTGGTTTGAATTCATTTTAACGTGTAACTGGATATAGGACCGGTTAGGGTTTAAAGAACACTCAAAAAGACCCGTTGAGTGTGGGTTTCGAACCCATACCATCTGCTCCGATGGTGCAAGGTTGAACCAGTCGGACCAGAAGGTTTCGCTGAATAAATACGAAAACCATCTATCTAAATACACTAAACGAATCAATCGAAATCCCCAATCAAATTCGTACGAACACATTTAAGAATCTCAACAGAAATCAAACCCGATACAAGTGATTTGTATAAATTGATAAGGGGCTTTCGATATACATTCAAAAATGAATCAAAAGAGACTAATCTTACTTGTTTTGGTTGAGTAACGAGTTCTGCCGGCTAGAGAAACCGAATCGATGTCCTTGGTGCTTGATCGAGGGGTAGAGGTGTAATGCGGATCAACAGAGTGCGTAAAGTGTGACAATTCAGACTTTTCCAGTTAACTCAGTTAGCAAATCCAGTTAATTTCTAACTTGGGTTGTTTATCCCAAACTTCAAGGACTAATTATGCCATTATCTAAACTTAAAACTATAAGGACTGGTAGTGTAAATAGTCAGAACTCATTCAGTTGACTTTAAGGTCAAAATTCACATGCCGTCGTATTTCTGTTGACTTTTGAAAGTCAACTAACCATGTTCTTAACTCACTTCAAACCCAGGGACTAATTCTATCAATACCTAACACATGAAATCATAGGGACTAGTTCTGTAATTACCCTAAACTTTATTGGTTTGAATTCTGAAAGTCAAAATTGAGCAATTTCACTCAAAAATGAATTGTTTGACTTGTAAAAGTCAAACCACATTGTCCTTGATTCAAATTCATGATCCACAATCCAAAATCCGTTCAAATTGAAGGTTGTAACGCATGCAGTGATTATGACCATCTTCATTGAATCATTTACGACCATTAGTGACCCGTAATGATCACGAATTAATTCCATTATGAACTCCAAACCGTAACCGTCAAAGCCGTCCCTATTCCTCACCAATTCGCATCAATTCAATAATTCATACTGAAATTAATCATCTGCGAACGCTACACGTGTCCGACTGATCATTTTCCCCACATCATTCGCGTCGTAGAAGCTGTCAAGATCACCGGAGATTAACCTCTTGAAGTCGGAAACCCATCTGGTTGATCTCGGTCAATTCGGATCCAAATGTGGTAAGTTCTCGCACCCTTAACTTCGTTTTCACTTGTTGATTGAAAGCCCTATGCCATTTGGGGCTTATAACACCGAATTAAACATGAATCAATCCTAGGGTTCATACTGATTCGGATTTAGTCGAAGTCTACCTTAAGCTCAAGATAAATTTAATCAAATTGAATGATCAGATTCGAGATCAGTTACACTTTGAAAGCCCTATGCTAATTTAACATCATACCATCGAATATCCATGATCCATAAACTAGGGCTTGTTCATAAACGAATTTGGGGGTTTCAATCCTAGAACCAACCTCAATGAAATTAAACCACATAGATAGATTCGCAAGGTCTTAATCTACAAAAGCCCTATATTTTCAACAAGTTTTAATATCATATTTGAACAAATCGATTCTGTGTTCATATCTAGGGTTTCGGCAATTCAATCTGTAATTTAACGAGCCTAAACCTAATGATTTTGCAATTAAACTCGTCCACAAGTTCGCTTACCACTGACGAACCAAACCACTTTGATCCCTTGGTCATCCGTAATCGAATTCTAAGGATTTGAGGTTGGATTCGGGATCGGATCGCATGGGGGGAAGAACACACGACTGTTGAGGATTAAAACCCATTTGATCCGGGTTCTATTGCGATTCCCTAGCGGGGTGGAGTGGTTAAGTCTGTGTGTTGGTGTAGGTGAGACCCGGGTTCGAACCTCACTAGCACCATTTATTTTTCTAGCCACTTTTGAGACTATATTTTTATATAAAATCTGTTCTAATATTATTATATTAAAATATTAAAGTGTTTTATACCCGGAAAACAACCGTAGGCTCGGTTTTGGTTTTATAACCAATTTTAATATTATTACCCACTTTTAAAATAATATATTTATATATTATTTCACCTCGTTTATTTACCTCGTATAACGTTTTAAACTAATTAATAATATATCTGTTTATAACTATATATATTATTTTCCTAACAATTTTAAATGGTAAGCGTACGAATTTATTTATTCATTTAATATTATTCGTTATTAACGTTCGACACGTAACATATTAATCTTAATTATTATATTAAGAAATATATTTCCGTAGACACGTTCTTCTACTCATTGATCCTTAGAATGTTTATGGCATTAGAATCTTCCGTGTCGTCGTCACAAAATCCCATATGTCCCTAACTTATGTGTTTATAATTCTAGGGCATACGTAAGCCGTGCAGGCTAACATTTGAGGTTTCAAATCTCATACTTGTGTTATACTACCTACTACGCAACGGAGGTGAGTTTCACGGCCCCTTTTTACTTATTTTACAATTGGGGGAGAAACATGTTTACACACAAACATATTTTACTTGTTTTCCTGTTGAGGAGAAACAAACATGTACACAAACTATCATACTTTTACTTGTTTTCCCCGTGGGGGAGAAACAGGTATGCGGACAAACATTATGTTACATCTTTTTCCCGTTGGGGGAGAAAACATGACACAACTATTTTAGATTATTGTAATTCATATGTTATTACTATTGTGGCTAAGCGTGACACGCTATCACAGAAAGTCCTCATCATACATCGAACCGTTAATATGGATCTTAGCGAGGTAATGTTTAGTAGTACTACTGGGTTTGACAAGCCCCACCCACGTTAGTCACGCTAACTCGATTGGAGGTCGAACGGGTGAAATGTTAGCCTACTCACATTTGCCAGAGTTGATAGACCTGGCAAGAGGCATATAAACACAAACAGTCAGCTTCGGTTGCGATCGCTTTAGTAAGACATGAACATAGGCTAGCTACCTATAGATATGCATATTGGATGTACATAATCTGGCAAACACTCTCTTATTGTAAACTTGAAACCTGTGAACTCACCAACCTCGTGTTGACACTTTTCTTACATGTTTCTCAGGTCGCTTTAGCACAGGTTGCACACTTAGGACATGCATGGAGTCCTACTGTCATATTATTCATTTCAAACATTTTAAACAGTTTACTTATTTATATTGATTGACGCTTGTTGCGTGTAATTACTTTTGATTTCATATTAACGTTTACGCTTCCGCATTAACTCTGAATATTTATGTTATGACTTTTAAGTCCCATATAGTGTCATTTGATGTAACTAATGACTGAGATCCTGGTGTGTCACCTTCCAAACGGTAAAACTCCGTTAGTGGAATTTGGGGGTGTGACAGATTGGTATCAGAGTCATTGGTTATAGAGAACTAGGATCGCATACTAGTCTATAACCTCACACATTAGTTACACGGCACAGACACTTATACCTGATACATATAGCACCTATACATACATTGCAGTGTAGGCATGTTAATACCATCCGTATCACCCTTAGTTGGCAAGGGGCACATCATTTGCATTGCATCATCATTCCCAGTGGCAACACTCAGGGGATCATCAGAACAGCATCCACTCCCGTCTGAGGGCAACGTGACGGAGCCTTCGGAGGAGTCACTTAAACCACCATTACCTGTCGGGTTTGGTGGGCTTTCTCAGGTTCATGTTATGGACGACACTCAGCACTAACGCATATCTCTTTATGAATTGGGATCGTCGGAGGCGAGTCCCTACTGTAACCACTAGCAACAATACGCCGACTGAAGGCAGACCGTTACACGCATTATTACAGAATCTATTGACACGTAGATGTCATCACTTTCCCGAGCCATGGGCTTGCGTCTTTGGTCAATAATCTGTTGAGAATAGATTGACCACAAATCTGAGAACGCATCAATGCATACTCAAACCCTATCTTGACTCAGTTGAAAGGACGGCTACCTTGCTGCTTCATGTAACTTGTATTCATGAATTAGTTTCATTTCTCGAAGTCGCATTTCATGTACATGTTTGTTACATGTTCTCATTTACAATCCGCTGGATTGGACTCCTGTATTGTGTTTCAACTCGAGTGAATACTTCCCGACTACTCATCCTGATATGAGTCCTATTCAATCAATTTGTGGTTGATGACTAAGCTTCTCGATTACTTATCATATCTGACAACACTCTGTACTCGACAATAAAAATTTCAGGGACATTTTGACACGGGACAAGGAGAAACTAGGATGAACATGCAAAACAAATTATCATTACGGGTGCACACGTAATAGTAATTTGAGGTGCATGTAAGTCCTGGTGAAGCCTAGTGTGTGGATAAATGGTCCTAAGCAGTGATCTACAAACTTAAACTTCCACTATCAGTAGAAGTTCTTGTAACCCACTCAACGACTAGTTGGTATAGTTAAACCCGTTCAACAATTGATAGATGCGACTATCAGGTTGAAGGTGTTTACGGACACACTGGACTATCATTAATGAAATCCATCATTTTATCTCACTCATGTAAGAGTCTTTGTGAAATTAAGACTCTCATCCAAACGTGACCATAGAAACAAACTCGATCGAAACTCTAGTAGAAGCTCATGGTAAACCCATCGACTCCAAGTATGTAAGCGGAATTGGAAGAATTCCTTCCTGCTAATACGTTATTCCATACACTCCAACAATAAATTCCAATTGACCCTAATGCATTATCCGGTGACTAATCCTCAGATTAATTTGATTTATACCCCAGGGTATCAAACTTTGTAAACGGGCTTCTTCTTTCACAAAACGATCCAGTTGTTCTAATGACATTAGAAAACAAGAATTTCATCTAACTGATCATCAGTAGAACACGAATACTTAAACAGACGTCCTATCCCTTGTACTCCTGATATCTATATTTCATTAAAATCTTTCCTACATGTGAATCTCTTAGCCTTTGTGTTGACCAATGCTTACCTCATAAGCGCGGGTCTTACTAGGGTCTCATCGTGACCTCATAATTTTCTGCTGGTAAAGTCGTACACCAACTCTATTAGATATTTATTACACTATAGAAGCAACTCAAAACTTTTAGAGATGTAAACTAAGATTGACTGGTCATAAGTTTGACATTTACCTCACGCCAATTACACTTGACAGCTTTGACAAAGTTGCCGGTATGGATTGGTTATCTAAGAACCAAGCCAAGATTATCTGTCATAAGATAATTGTTCGCCTTTCTCTCGTGAGTGGAGAAACCCTTTCCGTTCAGGGCGAAAAGGTTGGTGCAGTCGTAGACATCATATCCTTTATGAAAGCACAAAAAGGCCTTCGAAAAGGGCATACTGCTATTTTGGCTCTCGTTGCGGAGCAGCCATCAGAAGAAAAGAAGATTGATGATATTCCCATCATTCGTGAAATTTCTGGAAGTATTTCCCGAGGATCTGCCTGGTCTACCACCACACTGTCAAGTTGAATTTCAAATCGATCTAGCACCCGGAGCGGCACCGATCGCTCGGGCACCTTATAGATTAGCACCTAATGAATTACAAGAGCTAACTACTCAATTACAAGAGTTGTTGGATAAAGGTTTCATTAGACCTAGCTCATCGCCATGGGGAACTCCAGTCCTGTTTGTCAAGAAGAAGGGCGAGACTTTCCGTATGTGTATTGACTACCGTGAACTGAATAAAGTCACAATCAAGAATCGTTATATTTTGCCTCATATAGATTATCTCTTTGATCAACTCTAAGGATCAATTTTCTATTCCAAGATAGATCTTAGGTCCGGTTACCATCAACTGAGAGTCCGAGATGAGGATATCTCTAAGACTGCTTTCAGGACAAGGTACGCCCACTATGAATTTATGGTCATGCCTTTCGGAGTAACCAACGCACCTGCGGTATTCATGGACCTCATGAACCGTGTGTGTAAGCCATACCTTGATTAGTTTGTCATCGTTTTCATCGACGACATTCTCATTTATTCTAAGAACAAGGAGGAACATGAGGAACATCTACGTTTAATCCTGGAATTACTTAAAAAGGAATAGCTGTGTGCTAAGGTTTTCAAGTGTGAACTCTGGATCCGGGAAGTTCAATTCTTAGGACATGTGGTTAACGAGAAAGGAATACATGTCGATCCATAAAAGATAGAAGCCATCAAGAATTGGGCAGCACTGACGACTCCGACTGAGGTGCGACAATTTCTGGGATTGGCTGGATATTACTGACGTTTCGTCGAGGGATTCTCCAAGATTGCTCAACCTCTCATTGCCCTAACTCAAAAGGGTAGGCCCTATAACTGGGGTGACACCCAGGAGTCAGTATTCCGACTCCTGCAGCAGAAACTCTACAATGCACCTATCCTATCTCTTTCAGGGGGAACAGATGACTTTGTAGTATACTGCGACGCATCCATTCAAGGTTTTTTTTGTGTCTTAATGCAACGTGAGAAAGTGATCGCATACGCTTCTCGTCAACTGAGAATTCATGAGAAGAACTACACGACTCATGATTTAGAGTTGGGAGCCGTAGTTTTCGCACTTAGGATATGGAGACATTACTTGTATGGTACCAAGTGCACCATCTACACCGATCACAAGAGTCTTCAGCACATCTTCGAGCAGAAAGAGTTGAGCATGCGACATCATCGTTGAGTCGAGCTCTTGAATGATTATGACGGGGCGATCCGGTGTCATTCGGGTAAAGCTAACGTTGTAGCTGATGCCCTAAGCCGTAAGGACACCAAACCTAAACGAGTTCGAGCATTAGAACTTACTATTCACACCGAATTACCTGACAAAGTCCGTAGTGCTCAACTTGAAGCCCTTCATGAGTAAAACCTACCGCTGGATGCCACACGCGATATGGAAGAACAATTGGAGGTCAGATCATACGACATTCGCTACCTAGCAGAGCGAATATGGGTTCTAGTGTGTGGAAACTTAAGAGATCCGGTTATGGATGAAGCTCATAAATCTCGTTACTCTATTCATCCAGGTTCCAACAAAATGTACCATGATCTGAATGTGCGGTATTGGTGGCCAAAGATGAAGACCGATATAGCCACCTATGTGAGCAAGTGCCTGACTTGCACGAAGGTCAAAGTTGAATATCAAAATCCCTTTGGTCTTCTCCAACAACCAGAGATTCCCATGTGGAAATGGGAGCAGATATCCATGGACTTTATCACAAAATTGCCACGAACTCCTACCGGATGTGATACCATTTGGGTAATAGTCAATCTTCTAACAAAGTCCGCTCACTTCCTTGCAATCAAAGAAACCGACAAAATGGAAAAGCTTACCCGTATCTACTTGAAGGAAGTCATTTCTCGGCGCGGTGTGCCAATCTCTATAATTTCGGATCGAGACGCTCGATTCACCTCTTGTTTCTGACAATCATTGCAGAAAGCCTTAGGTAAACGTTTAGACATGAGCACAGCCTATCATCCGTAAACCGATGGTCAAATGGAACGTACCATCTAAACTTTAGAGGACATGCTGCGAGCTTGTGTGATCGATTTCGATAACACTTGGGAGTCTCACTTACCTTTAGTGGAGTTCTCCTACAACAACAGTTATCACACTAGCATCAAGGCGGCACCATTCGAAGCATTGTATGGACGTAAATGCCAATCTCCTATCTGTTGGGATGAAGTTGGGGATAGCCAACTTACAGGTCGAACTTGTATTCGAAACCTCTGAAAAAGATCGTTCAAATTAGAAACCGTATGGTGGCAGCTCGTGATCGTCAAAAGAACTATGCCGAAAGCGTCGTAAACCGTTAGAGTTTCAAGTAGGAGGCATGGTTCTACTCAAAGTCTCACCTTGGAAAGGTGTCATTCGTTTTGGGAAACGAGGCAAGCTGAATCCTCGTTATGTGTGACCATTCAAGATAGTGAAGAGAATCGGTCCAGTAGCGTATCAACTGAACCTAACCGAAGGACTTAGTGGTGTACACAACGTCTTTCAGGTCTCAAACTTTAAGAAATGTCCGGCAGACGAGTCACTCGCGGTTCCTCTTGAGGAACTACGCATTGATGAACAGTTACGTTTCATCGAAGAACCAGTCGAAATCATAGATAGGGAGGTTAAAACATTAAAACATAGTAAAATCCCTATTGTCAGAGTTCGTTGGAACTCGAAACGCGGACCGGAATTCACCTGGGAGCGCGAGGATCAGATGATGCGTAAATATCCTAATTTGTTCAAGCATTCCGTGTCAAATTCTTAAGGTACTATTTTAATTTTCGGGACGAACATTCTTTCAACTAGGGGATGATGTGACATCCGGAAATTTTTTTTTATTATTTAATTTTCGGGACGAAAATTCTTTCAACTATGGGATGATGTGACAATTCGGACTTTTCCAGTTAACTCAGTTAGCAAATCCAGTTATTTTCTAACTTGGGTTGCTAATCCCAAACTTCAAGGACTACTTATGCCATTATCTAAACTTAAAACTACAAGGACTGGTAGTGTAATTAGTCAGAACTCATTCAGTTGACTTTAAGGTCAAAATTCACATGCCGTCGTATTTATGTTGACTTTTGAAAGTCAACTAACCATGTTCTTAACTCATTTCAAACCCCAGGGACTAATTCTATCAATATCTAATACATGAAATCACAGGGATCGGTTCTGTAATTACCCTAAACTCTATTGGTTTGAATTCCGAAAGTCAAAATTGAGCAATTTCACTCAAAAATGAATTGTTTGACTTGTAAAAGTCAAACCACATTGTCCTTGATTCAAATTCATGATCCACAATCCAAAATCCATTCAAATTGAAGGTTGTAACGCATGCAGTGATTATGACCATCTTCATTGAATCATTTACGACCATTAGTGACCCGTAATGATCACGAATTAATTCCATTATGAACTCCAAACCGTAACCGTCAAAGCCGTCCCTATTCCTCACCAATTCGCATCAATTCAATAATTCATACTGAAATTAATCAGCTGCGAACGCTACACGAGTCCCACTGATCATTTTCCCCACATCATTCGTGTCGTAGAAGCTGTCAAGATCGTCGGAGAATAACCTCTTGAAGTCGGAAACCCATCTGGTTGATCTCGGTCAATTCGGATCCAAATCTGGTAAGTTCTCGCACCCTTAACTTCGTTTTCTCTTGTTGATTGAAAGCCCTATGCCATTTGGGGCTTATAACACCGAATTAAACATGAATCAATCCTAGGGTTCATACTGATTCGGATTTAGTCGAAGTCTACCTTAAGCTCAAGATAAATTTAATCAAATTGAATGATCAGATTCGAGATCAGTTACACTTTGAAAGCCCTATGCTAATTTAACATCATACCATCGAATATCCATGATCCATAAACTAGGGCTTGTTCATAAACGAATTTGGGGGTTTCAATCCTAGAACCAACCTCAATGAAATTAAACCACATAGATAGATTCGCAAGGTCTTAATCTATAAAATCCCTATGTTTTCAACAAGTTTTAATATCAGATTTGAAGAAATCGATTCTGTGTTCATATCTAGGGTTTCGGCAATTCAATCTGTAATTTAACGAGCCTAAACCTAATGATTTTGCAATTAAACTCGTCCACAAGTTCGCTTACCACTGACGAACCAAACCACTTTGATCCCTTGGTCATCCGTAATCGAATTCTAAGGATTTGAGGTTGGATTCGGGATCGGATCGCATGGGGGGAAGAACACACGACTGTTGAGGATTAAAACCCATTTGATCCGGGTTCTATTGCGATTCCCTAGCGGGCTGGAGTGGTTAAGTCTGTGTGTTAGTGTAGGTGAGACCCGGGTTCGAACCTCACTAGCACCATTTATTTTTTAGCCACTTTCGAGACTATATTTTTATATAAAATCTGTTCTAATATTATTATATTAAAATATTAAAGTGTTTTATACCCGGAAAACAACCGTAGGCTCGGTTTTGGTTTTATAACCTATTTTAATATTATTACCCACTTTTAAAATAATATATTTATATATTATTTCACCTCGTTTATTTACCTCGTATAACGTTTTAAACTAATTAATAATATATCTGTTTATATTATTTACTCACGCTTATTATATCGAATAAAAATAATATATTTATTATTATTCCACACAAATGATTATTTTGTTAATCATACGACTTAAAATAATATATATAGTTATATTATATTCCTAACCATTTTAAATGGTAAGCGTACGAATTTATTTATTCATTTAATATTATTCGTTATTAACGTTCGACACGTAACACATTAATCTTAATTATTATATTAAGAAATATATTTCCGTAGACACGTTCGTCTACTCATTGATCCTTAGAATGTTTATGACATTCAAATCTTCCGTGTCGTCGTCACAAAATCCCATATGTCCCTAACTTATGTGTTTATAATTCTAGGGCATACGTAAGCCGTGCAGGCTAACATTTGAGGTTTCAAATCTCATACTTGTGTTATACTGCCTACTACGCAACGCAGATGAGTTTCACGGCCCCTTTTACTTGTTTTACTATTGGGGGAGAAACATGCTTGCACACAAACATATTTTACTTGTTTTCCTGTTGTGGAGAAACAAACATGTACACAAACTATCATACTTTTACTTGTTTTCCCCGTGGGGGAGAAACAGGTACGCAGACAAACATTATGTTACATGTTTTTCCTGTTGGAGGAGAAAACATGACACAACTATTTTAGATTATTGTAATTCATATGTTATTACTGTTGAGGCTAAGCGTGACACACTATCACAGAAAGTCCTCATCATACATCGAACCATTAATATTGATCTTTGCGAGGTAATGTTTAGTAGTACTACTAGGTTTGATAAGCCCCACCCGCGTTAGTCGCGCTAACTCGATTGGAGGTCGACCGGGTGAATTGTTAGCCTACTCACATTTGACAGAGTTGATAGACCTGGCAGGAGGCATATAAACACAAACAGTCAGCTTCGGTTGCGAGCGCTTTAGTAAGACATGAACATAGGCTAGCTACCTATAGATATGCATATTGAATGTACATAATCTGGCAAACACTCTCTTATTGTAAACTTGAAACCTGTGAACTCACCAACCTCGTGTTGACACTTTTTCTTACATGTTTCTCAAGTCGCTTTGGCACAGGTTGCACACTTAGGACATGCATGGAGTCCTACTGTCATATCATTCATTTCAAACATTTTAAACAGTTTACTTATTTATATTGATTGACGCTTGTTGCGTGTAATTACTTTTGATTTCATATTAACGTTTACGCTTCCGCATTAACTCTGAACATTTATGTTATGACTTTTAAGTCCCATATAGTTTCGTTTGATGTAACTAATGACTGAGATCCTGGTGTGTCACCTTCCAAACGGTAAAACTCCGTTAGTGGAATTTGGGGGTGTGACATAAGGAGTTTGTAATGGTCTATGAAAAGGTCCGTGGGTGCTTTAGTTGGCTTGATTCGATGTGGATTTGAAGGTGACAACTGTCGGCCCTAAATCACGCGTTAAATCGACGAATATGGGTGAATTGAGTCATGTTTATGGACCAAGTACAAGTGAGCTCAGTCAAGGCATGATTTACGGGTGTTAAATGCATTTAATTCTTTGATTTGGAAATGATATGCACACTGTTTGACTCAGGAAGGTCAAACTGTTCAAAATTCAAATTTTAGCCCGAGTTTGATCGAATTGAAACTTTAAATGGGCTAGAGTGTGGTCTGTAAACGATTATGTACAAATGGAAAGTCCACAAAAGCATGAATTGATCGATAATAGCTTAGATTTGTACAATTTTGGGTCTTTTGACTTTAAAGTCAAAATAAATCAAATACGGTCAAGGTTGAGGTTAATGGGTTCGAATTCATGGATGAGGGTTCAAAGTGCGGGTTCAATTGCTTAGAAGGGGGTTCAAACTTGTTTATTTAAATTTTAAATATGTGCGTGCATATATTTACAATTAAACATGCTTTGAAAATGTTTTAATATTTTATAAAATTGACTTTCATATATCTATATTACGTATATAAAATAATTATATCCAATATATATATATATATGTATATATATATTGTAAAAATATTAAATCCTTTATATTTGGATCAACTTAAATCGAAATGCATGTATGTGTTCTTTGCAAAAAGTCCAATTTTTATGAAATTATAATTGTAATAACGATTTATTCAATAAAGTCAAATATACATATTTATACTTGTAAATAAGTACCTATGTATAGTAAAAAGCATGGTTTAAAACTTATATGTTTTACTTTGGTTATAATAAAAATGTTTGCTTATATACATATATATATATATATATATATATATTTAATTATAGATACATGTGTTATATATAATAAGGAAATAATATGTATGTGAAAATTTTGTATGTTAAAATAATATTTATAGTAACATTTTAAATTCGAATAAGTATGGGACTTCAAGTGTTTATAAAATGAAACGACTAAAGAGAATTTATGGCTCGAAAATCATGGATGTTACACAGACATCCCTAAATGTCTGACTCAAGCTGATAATGGGACAAACGCACATATGTCAGTCTGGGTAGCCAACACCAACACCAGCACGGTAAGTAAGTAATAAGTTAATGCCTATAGATAGTAATAGATGCCTTAACTTAGAATACATAGATGTCAATGTCACAACTGATGTGAAGAGTTTTGAACCCGAAAAGCAATGTGAATTAGTAATCACAAACCGGTCACTGTAATTAAAAATTTACCTTGCTCGTACTGTTCTAAACTATGATCTGAAAGAATGATATTGATGTATTCCCTTTATACCTATCAGGAAACTAGAAACTATGGCTGGTAGAGGAAGAACTGCATGCCTGTAACATCCATAATTTTCCCAAGCATTATTTTCACTTTATTTTCCTTGGTTTACAATAATGACATTTCTATTTCCGATCTTGTACTCGTTCAACACAATATTTTCATAATATTTTCACATTATTTCACTATCGTAATCATGTATCAATATATGCATATACATATTTATATAAATGTTTATATATATATATATATATATATATAAATTACTTAAATCAAAAATAAAACTTATAAAGCTTTTACATATTTTATACATATAATTGTATTATACTTATGTATAAATATATAAGTATTAATTCATTTATACACCTAATTATTTTATAAAAACAAATATATACAATTTAGTTTCTTATAAAATAATTATACAAACTAGATTTCCATAAAAGAAAATGAAAAATTTTATTCTTGAACCTTATAAAACCCCTCTAACCCATTTGAACCCTTTAATCTTGAACCCTAGGTCAAATGTGGACCAAGTTCAAGAGATACCCCCCTGTTTGACGTTGCCAAATCCTCAAATACAACACCAAGAATCAACCAAATCATCGACCGTGGGTTTTCCCTAGCAGGTACAAACGATAGTCGATCCAATCCCGGCCCAATCATCAAGCCAATTCGATCATTCACGCGGCTGATTCGAAATTTGAACGAATTTGACTTTGACAGACAAATCCGTACCAAATCACCATTCAATCTGTGAAATTAACGCGTCCCAATTCTGCAAATCACGCAAGTCAATCTCGAGTGTACCTGGACCATTATCAGACCCAATTCATTCCCAAATCGATGGATTAACATGTAATCAGTCGTCCGCAACCATTACGGTCAAATTGAAATCAAATTGGTTATTAAAAGAAAAATTAATCAAATTAAATCGTCCTCCCACTCTCGTATACGACAACACAAACTCTCCCAACCAATGGACAAGCCCCATTTCGCCTCTTGATTCCTGTCCGATCACCAAGAACAGTCGGAACAATCTCGTAGCCGTCTACATTCGTGCCTAAACCATTTCAAGTAAGTTTTTACATGATTCGTTTCGTCTTTGATCTTACATCGAGTGCCCCATACTAATTCGTGTCAACGGGTTCCGTCGGATTCAATTTCATGTGGAGTTCGTGACCAGTTCATACGGAATCGAAATTAAGGGTTTCATTCGATCTTCTAATCGTTTAAGTATTTCGTGTTTTCTTGTTATACCAGCAAACCACTCGGTCCAACTGGATAAGTCATTCACCGTCGGACCTAGTGGCGTGGGTTCGAAACCCAAAGGCCGGCTCTTTTTGCGCGTATTACTAAACAAGGCTCGGTCCCATTACAGTCAAGTGTTAATCAATTTAGAACCAATCCAGTAACACAATCACTCCCTTGGTCCAGTGGTTTGTTTCATTCGGCCTTCACAGCATCGCCCGGGTTCGAGTCCCTATGGTCCGCTTATTTTTTTAAAACCCGTTTTAAGGCTCCAAAAACTTTAAATAAATTATTTTTATAAAACCTACATTTATTAGAACAGAATAAAACTAGGTTTACAATTTTGGTATAAAAATCCCTATTTTTATAAATTTAGTTGTTAATTATTCAATTTAAATTACATATTTTTGGAGTAATTAATTTAACTAATATCATAAATTTTAAGACAAAATTTTATAAATGTTTCTTGCAAAGTTTTAATAAAATTTAAGTTATATATTTAAAACTAATAAAACTATACCTAAATATATATAGTTTTATATACTTAAAGAATACATGTAAACTTTTAATTAAATTTATTTATTTTAACATACCTATTTCAAATGATAAATAAATAAACAAATTTATATAGTAACTATATAAGTTACTGTTACAAATACACTTAGAGTTTGAATTATATTTAAGGTTATTAATTTGAATACATATTTACACCTCTTTATAAATAAATAAATAAAGTAAAAACTATTTATTTAAATTATAAATATAATTTTCACACTATTTTTCTAACTAAATAAATAAATAATAATTGTTTAATTTATTTAGTTATTCAAACCTAAAACCTAATTCAATTATTCTAAGACTATTCATTCAAATTTCTCAAAACCCCCATTTCAAGTACAAACCACTAACACATACAAACTCCAACCCTTTGTACACACATCCATTTCAATCATAGACTTGGGCATAGACTATTGTACACATTATTAATCTAGAACTATATACATTACACATTAGGTTAACGTTGTGATATTGTAAGGATCACTTTGCTACCTAGTCTCTCATGCTAGCTACACCTTTGATTCAGGTGAGTATTATATAGCCCCGTTTTACACTTTTACACTTTTTGGGGTAAAACATGAACACTATACATACAATGATTTACACAAACTACATAAATACAAATCCACTTTACATTCATGTGTGCAATTTGAGCTTTATGTTTGAGTACTAGGTGTGTTAACTTATTTGTGTGCAAATTCATGTGCAATCATTAACTATTCAAGCTGACGGTTAACAATGATAGATCTATTGAGTCTGACAAACCCACCCAGTTAGGGTGATTGTTACCGACAATACACTTTGTTTTGCATGCTAGTTACAAAGGTTTGATTGTACTTCTTGGTTACACAATAGTAACTCCCCATAAATGCCTTATTAATCATGATTTGTAAGGATTTGTTTACTCACATCTATATACTATCAATGTACAAACCTATGTATGCTCACCAAATTTTTAGTTGACTTTATTTACTCATGTTTCAGGTGCTATGTGTGAGTTGATCAAGGCATGCTACACTTAAGTTTGGACTTAGTTAATTTTAAATAAAGAACATCATGTATTTCATTTTACTTACTTGTTTGAAATTGGTTTGTGTTTGAATTGTTTGGAATGAAATTTGATGATTAATATATTTCAATCTAGTCAACCTTGTGTTCATGAACAGTCTACATGTCCCGCCCCAACGTATTCCGCCGCCGGTTGGGGTGTGACAACGCCAAGGCAGCCGCACTGGTCCGGTCGGTAGGCCTCCATTGAATCAAAGACTTGAGGAAGAAGATAGTGTACATGAGGAAAACACAGAGTGTGTGCACGAAACTAATGTGACCCCAACTGGGGAGAGCAATCAAGGGTCCATACAACTGGAACCAGAAGTTAGGGATGCTATTGCCCGCGAAGTCGTACTCACTCTGAAGAACGTATTGCCTGACCTACTATCCGAGGCACTGAAGAAAAGCAAAGAGGAGGACGGAGGAAACCACGAAGAGAAAGTATATTACAATGATGGGGATGAAGTGAAGGTGGGATTGAACACTCGGGGGTGTACTTACAAAGGTTTCAAGGACGGTGACCTACCCAATTTTGATGGGAACAAGGATTCAGTGGCTACGTTTAAATGGATTGAGAGGATGAACGGCGAAATCAACATCAGTGAGTGCCGACCTGACCAGGCCGTTAAGTATGTTGCTCATTCCTTCACCAATGAATCACTAAGTTGGTGGAGAAACATTCAGAGGACAAAGTCGCCAAACGCTCTTGGCAGAATGACATGGGAAGACCTGAAGAAGCTAATAATCCAAAAGTTCTGTCCTCAGAACGAAATTGATCGGGTGGAGAATGAATTCCTAAACTTCAAGGCTGGTAGCAAGACTCATCTCTAGTATACTTCAAGGTTCAATGAACTGGCTCAACTAGTACCCCACCTGGTAGAAAACTGAAGATCGTTTGATCAAATACTATGTTAAGGGTCTGCCACAACGGGTCCGTGTCCATGTGAAAGCTAACCTACCCTCGACCTTCGAGTCGGTAGCGAATCTGAGTGGAATCGTCTACGACGGTTATGCTAATGAGGACCCGACACCTGAGACGCAAAAGATGAAGTGGGAGAACCCGTCTAGGGGCACTAGAATAGGAAATGTGACAACTAAGATTAAGAAACCAAGGTCAAATGAGTATGAAACTTGCAAGAAATGTGGAAGGCAACATCTTGCGAGTGCCGTGTTGGCATCACCATGTGCTATAAGTGCGGGAGGTCAGGGCACTTCTCCCAAGAGTGCTTAAGTGCCAACGTTGTGGGAAGTATGGACATCTGGCTAAGGATTGCAGGAAAGCCAGACAATCTGGTTCGTAGAAAGAAAAGGAACATGAACAACCAAAGGCTAGGACTCAGGCCTATGCCTTAACTGAGGAAGAAGCCAAAGAAAACCCTGATGTCGTGTCAGGTACGTTCCTAGTTAATGATAAACATGCTGCAATTCTATTTGATTCTGGAGCTAGTAAAAGCTTTATATCAAATGCCTTTAGTCGTAAACTATATTGCACTATTGACACCATAGTGAGGGCCTTTAGCATACAAACCGTTGTTGGTAAAAATTCGGCGATATTCCAAGTGACTGAAGATTATGTAATAGAAATAGAGGGCCATAAGTTTCCTTCCAGATTATTCCTCCTGACCTTAGGAGGATTTGATATAGTATTGGGCATGGATTGGTTAGCTGCCAACGAAGCTCAAATTATATGTAAACGAAAGATGATAACTCTCAAAGCTACCGACGGTAGTCCGATTACGGTTTACGGGGATTGGAATGGTACGATGCCAAACGTCATCTCGATAATCAAGGTCGAAAGTTAAATGAGGCGCGGTTGCGAAGCTTATCTGGCATACATTATTGACGATAGAATGAAAACGAAAGAGCTCAAAGATGTACCCGTGGTGTGCAACTTTCCAGAAGTGTTCCTAGAGGACCAACCTGGCTTGCCACCCGATCGGGAAATAGAATTTCAGATTGACTTACTGCCAGGAGCTGAGCCCGTTGCCAAAGCCCCCTATCGATTGGCTCCGTCAGAAATGAAAGAATTGATGTCTCAACTAAACGAATTAATAGAAAAAGGATTTATCAGACCGATCATCTCACCATGGGGCGCTCCGGTATTATTTGTAAAGAAGAAGGACGGCAACATGCGAATGTGCATCGACTACCGCGAATTAAATAAGAGAACAGAAAAGAACAAATACCCACTACCTCGAATAGACGACCTTTTTGATCAATTACAAGGCGCGAGTTGGTTCTCAAAGAGCAATCTTAGATCGGGTTACCATCAGTTGAAAGTAAGGGAGGAAGATGTACCTAAAACAGCATTTCGCACACGGTATGGGCACTACGAGTTCGTGATGTCCTTCGGATTAACCAACGCACCAGCAGCGTTCATGGATTTAATGAACAGAGTATGTCGACCAATGTTGGATCGATCAATGATAGTTTTTATAGACGACATTCTCATTTATTCGAAAAACGAGGGTGACCACCACTATCACCTAAGAGAGGTTTTGGAGGTGCTAAAGCATGAAAAGTTGTATGCGGAATTCTCCAAATGCGCGTTCTGGCTTAGGGAAGTCCAATTCCTAGGTCACGTGATAAACCCAAACGGTATTAAGGTAGATCCTACAAAGATCAAAACAGTAAAGGAATGGAAGATTCCTAAGACGCCAACGGAAATACGAAGTTTTCTGGGATTGGCAGGCTACTATCGGAGATTCATTCAGGATTTCTCGGGAATAGCCTCGCCACTAACAAAACTAATATGAAAGGAAGAAAAATATGAAAGGAAGAAAAATATGAATGGGGTCCAACCCAAAACAACGCGTTTGAGGAACTAAAGAAACAATTAACTCAAGCTCCAGTCTTGACCCTACCTGAGGGAAATGAAGACTTGGTAGTCTACTCGGACGCTTCGGGTCATGGATTGGGATGCGTACTGATGCAACAAGGAAAGGTAATTTCTTACGCCTCACGACAGTTAAAGATTCACGAAGTAAACTACCTGACTCACGAATTAGAGTTGGCGGCAGTAGTTTTCGCATTAAAGATTTGGAGGCACTATCTTTATGGAGTTAGATGCACCATTTACTCCAATCACAACAGCTTGAAGTACTTCTTCGAGCAGAAGGAATTAAACATGAGGCAAAGAAGATGGTTAGAGCTACTAAAGGACTATGATTGTGAGATATTGTACCATCCAGGCAAGGCAAACGTCGTGACTGGCGCCTTAAGTAGAAAGGAAGAGTCGGCACCTATCCGGATCAAAGCATGCCAACTGATTATAACACCAGACTCGATGAATGAAATAGAAAAGACACAAGATGAAGCACTGTTGGAAAGGAATGTGAAACGAGAAAGAATAGTAGGACAACAAGAGAATCTGGATACTAATGTATACGGTGTACGGACTCGATTTGGCCGGATGTGGATACCCAAGATTAGTGAACTTAGAGCCAAAATTCTCGACGAGGCCCATAAGTCTCGCTACTCTATCCACCCCGGGACGAATAAAATGTATCAAGACTTGAAGAAAGAGTACTGGTGGCCCGGCATGAAGAATGATGTGACTGGATATGTGAGCAAGTGCCTAAGATGTTCACTAGTCTAGGCCGAGCACCAGAAACCATGCGGTAAAATGCAACCTTTGCCAATACCAGAATGGAAGTGAGAGGAGGTCACGATGGACTTCATTACTAAGCCACCGCGAACAGCTAAAGGAAATGATACTATCTGGGTGATTGTCGACCGCTTGACGAAAAGTGCTCACTTCTTACCAATACGTGAGGCTTCTTCGTCTGAAAAGCTAGCAGGAATATTTATCAAGGAAATTATGACCAGACATGGTATGCCGCTGTCGATTGTGTCCGACAGGGATACTAGATTCACATCAAGGTTTTGAAAGAAATTCAATGAAGCAATGGGCACTAGATTGAACATCAGCACCGCTTACCACCCTCAAACCGATGGTCAATCTGAAAGAGCCATCTAGACTTTGGAGGACATGCTCCAGGCTTGTATCATTGACTTCAAGGGGAGCTGGGATAGTCACCTACCATTAGCAGAATTCTCATATAACAACAACTATCATTCAACTATTGGCATGCCACCATTTTAAATGTTGTATGGAAGGAGATGTAGGACCCCGGTTTATTGGGGGGAAATTGGACAGAAATATTTTACAAGTATCGAAGTGGTCAAAGCTACTTTCGAGAAATTCGATCAAATCAAAGCTCGAATGAAAGCCGCAACGGACAGATAGAAATCATACGCGGATAAGAGAAGGAGGGATTTAGAGTTTCAAGTGGGGGACATTGTGCTGTTAAAGGTATCACCATGGAAAGGAATCATCCGATTCAGAAAGCATGGCAAACTAAGTCCAAGGTTTGTCAGACCTTTCAAGATTTTAGCAAGAGTGGGTCAAGTGGCTTACAGGCTCGACCTAGCCGATGAACTTAGTGGTTTACACCCTACATTCCACGTGTCGCGCTTACGCAAGTGCCTAGCTGACGACACGACTCACATACCTTATGACGAAATCGAGGTAGATAACAGCTTAAACTACGTAGAGGAACCAATAGCTATTCTTGACTGAGCCGAAAAACGACTACACAACAAGTCAATTCTGTTAGTCAAGGTACAATGGAAAAACAGAAAAGGGTCACAAGCGACTTAGGAAAAAGAGAACGAAATGAGGGGATTATACCCTCAGCTGTTTAGCACATAACAGGTTTCGAGGACGAAAGCTCCTTAAGGGAGGTAGACTTGTAACATCCTGAAAATAATAAAGATATCATTAGTTGAAAATAATGAATAAAAGACGGGTTTCGTAATAGAACAAAGAAAAGGAGAAAAAAAAACAAAGGTGGGCTCGTTGGAGCGGCCCTTGGGCTGAGTTTGGAAGAAGGGAGATGGAGCTACAAACCCTAGCCTCCTCCACACCCTTCCTCACTTCTTCCTCATTTACAAATTCTAGAGAGAGAAATTCGAGGTTCCGGGTTTTGAAGCTCAAGGATCGTTTCTTATCATCAAGGGAAGCAAAGGGTCGAGGGGTTGAGTTCAAAACAAGTAACCATCTCACTAGATCTGAGTTTCTTTCTAATGGTGGGTTTCGAGTTATTTGATAAAATATGGGGTTTTTACGTATGGATTGAGAAACTAATTATAGATCTAGTATCACGAAAGTGTAAAGAACGTTTTGAAAATAAAAGTTTTAATCTTGAACTGTTTGGAAAAAAAACCAAGCATTTCATGCAAAGCCGTAGTTTCTATTGAACAAAGTAGTTTCTATTGAACAAAGTAGTTTCTATTGAACAAAGTAGTTTCTATTAAACAAATAGTTTCTATTGAACAAATAGTTTCTGTTGAACAAAATAGTTTCTATTGAACAAATAGTTTCTATTGAACAAATAATTTCTATTGAACAAAGTAGTTTCGGTTGAACAAGTAGTTTCAGTTGAACAAATAGTTTCTATTGAACATAGTAGTTTCTATTGAACAAATAGTTTCTATTGAACAAATAGTTTCTATTGAACAAAGTAGTTTCTATTGAACAAATAGTTTCGATATGAACCATGACCCGAAACTACCATAGTTTCGATATAAACTACTTATCGAAACTACTGGGTTTGAGCATAGCAATGTTTAGTGTCAACTAGGCATACTACCTTATGTGGATGACCTTATTATACAGATTGTGAGTGACTTTAGTGACGCTCAGTAACCGGTTAAGTGTATTTCAGGAGCTACTCATCAGGTGAGTTCTATGTGCCCCCTCTATGTTATGTGTAAATCATTTTTTAATGTTTTGGGGCTGAAGTGTATACACTAAATGAATGAATGTCATGAATGCCAATGTGATCATACGTGATGTATAAATGCATATATATATATATATGTGTATATATATATATATATATATATATATATATGAAAATGAATGATGAATAAAGAATGAAACGTATGTTTACAAAGAACAAATGAATGAATGACATAACGTAAATGAATGAAATCTTGCCTTATATTTTTATATATCGCATGTTATGAATGTATGTAAACGTTATGGACGCTTCGACGATAACGGATACTTCGGTAGACGGATGACCACGTGACTATTTTTCAACCGGGAAAAATACGTTCCTTCATCAGCTAGGACGTATGAAAGGCATTAATGGACGGTCGAAGCAATTGCCTTATAAAAGTATAACGGTTGCATAAATAATAGTTCACGTGGGAAACGGATGCCTTAGGGCAGACGGGTGAACAGACGGACTACGACGGTAGGACGGTTAACCCGGACGACCGAAGGTTGGTCGGATGGATTTATGTTTCGACGGACGGTTTCTAGGGCCGGACGGACTATGACGGTAGTTCTTATGGCGTTTGTATTTGTGACTCATGCAACAATCATGACGGGTTGATCACCCATATGTATATCACCAACGAATGTTAAATGAAAGAAAAGGTGAATACATATTAATGTACTCGCATATGAACGATAAAGGTAAAGCAAAAGATATGATTATGTGTATTTATATATGTTATATATATACACTAGTGAAAGAAACAATGCTAATACTTAACTAATTTAAACTATAACTCACCAGCGTTAGCTGATTTTTAGTATACATTTCAGGTAAGAGTAAGAAGGGTCATGCGAAGGCGTGATGGCTACCGGCATGAGACTGACATCCCACTTTTATTATGTTAAGACAATGTTTATGTTAAATGTTAAGACTTCCGCTGCTATGTTATGTACTTGAATGATGTGTGCTTCCACGACTCTTGAATGTTTCCAATTTGAAATTCAGTATTGATGACGTTGTTTATGAGTAAATCAAGCAAGTAAGGTTACTTGGGAAAAAGGGCCTTACATGCGGCCCTTAACACGACACACATTAATAACCCATACCCTTGACTCACACATTTCCATGATCTCACCATAGACCCTATGATCACTTAACAATTATTTTATATTCAAAACGCATCGGGTTAAAACTCGAAATCCTTAACATATTCAATAGAGTAAACCTTATTTCGTAAGTGTGTACGGTAGCCCCAAAATGATAAAAACATTAAAAAGGGGGATTAGAAACTTACAAGATATGTCGTGTCTGGGTCCTTACTCTAAAACTCTTCTGTTTGCGCTCGAAACCCGTACCTGTCACACGTATGATCACATGATCAAAACACGTTCTAAACTCTACGTAGAAACATGCTAATATAACTAAATTCATCCTTCGGCTTTAACTTCTCACTGTTTCAGATCACCGAACCCTTAGATTTACTAATACGCGTAGGGGATCGTCCTTGATTTTGTTTAGAACTCGCGTACACGAATCGGCTCCTCACATGCACTTGCACGTGCCATGCAACCCAAGCTATATTACGTAGAAACCCTACTCTACGTGTCGTATGCACTTCGAGTTGGGTCCCCATGCATGCACATTAACCCGCCATGCAGAACCCTACTTGGGAATGGCTCTAACCGATCATCACCATGCGCCACCACCATGATCATATTATCCCAACCCTCACTGTCGAGCCACCACACCCTAGCCGCACACCATAGACGTCCTTGGCTTGCCCACACTAACCCGACAACACCTCGCCATTCTCCACCGCTAGTCGCCGTCGTGCACCACCACTGTTGCCACCATGACGATCGTCGGTTGGCGCCGGTTACCCATTGCACGACCATAACCATCACCAGCCTTGACGCCATCATCGTCCGCTCCATAGAATCCGTCACCGGTCTCATTACCTCTGTCGTCTTAGTCTTCCCGATCATCACTCCTCCGAACCTCCATCTCCGTCGCATGCTACCGAGAACCACCATTCCAACGGGTACTCGTCTTCTCCAACCACACCTACAGCCTCTACCAGCCGACTCCCCTTCTCGTATCATAAGAATCCAATGAAACCCTAAACCACAATCCCATGCACACGCTCACAGTCGCCACCATCTTCATCGTTGCTTGTCGCGCTTACTACTCCACCGTTGCAACCGATCGTCACGACTACAGCTGCCCTCCCTAGCCCCTCGTCCTAACTGAGCCATCGTCGAACCATCTAGCACTTCCTCCGGTCATATCCCGTACTAATTTCAAAACCCTAACACCCAAGAGAAAACTAATGCGCAAGCGTATATGAACAAAACAAGGATTACCTCAACTATGTCTGGAAGCCGTTGGTCTAAAACCGTCGTCGCACCACCGCCTTCGCCGCCCTACCTTCTTCTCCGACGTCCCTATTCCTTCCCCGTCGCTGCCATGGTCGTCGCGCCCCACCTAGGTCAACAACAACCTAGGGTTTGTGTTAATGTGGTATTTAACCTTCCCGATATTTACTTACGGGCCCCTACGGTTCCATTTGGCCAATTTAAAATCTCGAATTATGATTACAACTGCTAACCGGTTCTTTTAATCCCGATGATCCAATCTTTACTCAACGATTCGAATCGACTATGTCCTTTATTAGGAGTTCGGGCTATCCATTAACCCGACCCATTAGTTATTTGGTTTTAGGAATGTTACAGGTGATCAATGTCATCCTCATCATTGTTCTCCTTGTTGGAATGATTTTTCTCTTCAAAACAATTATGGTGGTCGGACATTGATGATGTGAAATCATATCAAGATATTTCTAAACCAAAGGCTTTGTTGGCGGAAGGATACATGAATTCAGGCATTTGTACCGTAGTTGAATAAGACCATCAATCAATTAAGGGAACACTTTCGATCCATTTTTATTATAATTTGCACATTATTAATCACTCCTAGTGGGGACGACTAATGTATTGACGATGGGAGAATATTAAGATAATTATGTATGTCTTAATTTTTTAACATTCCAATTCCATTCTCAAATTTACAAATCAAACATAATACAAGCTTTCATTGGAATTGATTCTAACGAGAAAGTTATGCCCGCGCTGCCGCGGCGGTAAGTGGAACTTAAACGGTTGAGACGGTGACAATAACGTGGCTAAGCAGCAAAAGAAACGTCGTTAAGTACATAAAGAACACGTATGATGTTACGTCGACTCAGTTGTGGAGATCGAAACATAGATCAAAAGCAGTTATATAACGGTACCAATGTTTTCCAGCCAATGTGTATCTCATTCTTCATAGTACCAGCACGTCACCGTCAGTCGAAACCCACGATACCTAAAAAATATTGTATTTTGAATACGACTTCGTTTTTAACAAAATTTATACATGAATGTCAAGAAAAAGAAATTAAACAAACAAACGAAAATTATTAATGAAAACCCAGATTATATACATTACAAGGCGTAAACTTAAAACTTTAAAAACTTAAGGGGGTTAAAATGATATTTTATAAATTTGAGGGGCCAGTTTTGCCATTACAAAAAGTTTTAAAGATAGGGGGTGAATTGTCATTTCACAAACTTGATGGGGGTGAATTGTGGGTGGCAAATCGACCTTTGTATTTAAGAGTAATTAAGAGTAATAGAATTCTTTCAAGTTTCATCTCTCTTAAGAAAAATGCGACTTATAATTTTAAGCTTGGAATGTTAAAACTTTGAATACGGTGATTGTATGTTCAAGCAATCGAAGTTCTAAATTGAATGACAAACATAAAGGCGGTATAGCGTAGGATAATTGGCGCTTACAACACCGAATTAAACGCAAACAGATTCTAGGGTTCATCGTATGAACTTGGTAATCAAATCCTAACCTAGACTCTGTTTCAATTCAATTAAGTTACATGAAAAGCTTCGAAATCTTCCAACCTTTGAAAGCCCGATGAATCCAAACACTTGTATTATCAGAATTATGTAATTTGATTTTGAGTTCATGAGCTAGGGTTTCTAATTTCAATCGAACAATTAACAAATCTAAAATGGTTGTTTTTGCAATTAAATCCACTCATAGGTTCGCCCATCACTGATTTACAAAACCCCTATACTTCTGATTCAAATCCTAATCGAAATCGTCCGATTTGGGACGACCTTGGGGTTCGATTCGCGTGGGGGGGAGAACCCACTAGAGTTCGGTGTTAAGAGAAATCGGGACCGAGTTATGTCGCGATACCCTAGCGGGCGGACTTGGTAAAGACACTTGACTCATACGCAGGAGACCCGGGTTCGAGTCCGGTCTCCTGCATTCTTTTTTTGGGGACTTTTTACTTATATTTATTTATTGAAAATCAAACCTTATATTATAATAATAATATATATTAACTTGTTTTAATCCCGAAAACCACCCGTAGGTTCGAGTTTGATTTGTAAACCACATTTATTTAATGTAACCACTTTTAAAAATAATATGTTTATATTATTTTCAAACCGTAACTCCTAGAATAAAATAATATATATTTTTAAATTATTTTGCCTCGTTTATTAATCTCGTGTAACGTTAACTAAATAATAATATAATTGTTTATATTATTTACTCACGTTTATTATCTCAAATAAAAATAATGTATTTATTATTTTGCCACGTAAATGTTTATCGTATATTCCCTACGAGTTCAAAAATAATATATATATATTATATTATTTTCTTCAATGATACAAACGCACGAATTCAATTATTTATTTATTTATTTAATATTCGTATTAGAGACGTTCGACACATAAGACATTTATCTTAACTATTATGTTAAGAAACCCAATTTCTCGTAGACACGTTCGTCTACCCGTTAATCCTTAGAATATTTTAAAACGTCCTAACCTTCCGTGTCGTCGTCACGAAATTCCCATTTTATCCCTAATTTATGTGTTTATAATTTTAGGGCATACGTAAGTCGCCTGAGACTTACACTCGTGGTTCCAACTTGTCCTTTGTGTGATACTACCTACAACACAACGCAGGTGAGTTTTCACAGCCCCTTTTACTGTTTTAACTTGGGGGAGAAAACATGATTAAACAATTTTGGATTTTGTAATTCGTATGATATCAATGTTAAATGCTAAGC
The DNA here is from genome assembly GCA_023525975.1 of Smallanthus sonchifolius. Classification (NCBI taxonomy): domain Eukaryota; kingdom Viridiplantae; phylum Streptophyta; class Magnoliopsida; order Asterales; family Asteraceae; genus Smallanthus; species Smallanthus sonchifolius. The sequence goes on from CM042045.1 coordinate 38,027,600, forward strand.
GTTTCACGCTATCACAGAAAGTCCTCAACTAATATCAGACCGTTAATATGGATCTTAGCGAGGTAATATTTAGTAGTACTACTAGGTTTGACAAATCCCACCCGCGTTAGTCGCGCTAACTCGATTTGATATCGAACGGGTGAAATGTTAGCCTACTCACACCGCCAGTGTTGATAGACCTGGCAGGAGGCAATAAACAAATAGTCAGCTTCGGTTGCGAGCGCTTGAGCTGAACATGAACATAGGTTAGCTACCTATAGATATGTACTGAATGAACATAAATCCGGTAAACGCTTATTTACATATATTGAAACTTGTGGATTCACCAACCTCGTGTTGACATATTTTCTTACATGTTTTCTTAGGTCGCTAAGATAAGACACAGGTGCACGTTAGGGCATGCATGGGATTCAACTACTTTAATTATGACTTATTTATATTTGTTTGAATTATTCTAATGTACTTGTTTTGGTTGGACTTTTTGGGGTTTTGGGCGCGTGTATTTTGCGCATTTACTTTCTTTATGCTTCCGCATTGATACTCTGATTTGAATGATATTTTCATTTTGAGTCCCATGTAGAGTCATTCAAAGTAACTAATGTCTGAGATCCTGGTTCGTCACTTCCCAAACGGTAAAACTCCGTTAGTTGAAATTGGGGTGTGACAGATTGGTATCAGAGCCAGGTTTTAGAGAACTAGGATTGCATACTAGACTATAGCCTCACACATGAGTTACATGTCATTTGGATGTTTGGCACTTATATGTATTGTTACAGGAACATGTCGTCAACCCCACCTTCATCACCTAAGGCACCAAGACATAAGGCACCTATCCTATCATCCCCGGAGCCCAAAAGGCGCCGGACTACTTCCAGTGACTATTCAGTTGACCAGGGGGAAACGAGCAGCGCGCAAGCAATGAATCCTGCTCGAAATTGGAACGCATACCCACAAATGATCTAAAGATGGATCGAAATGGGAAATGTCCCATCACCTTACTTCGGTTCTACTTCCTCATCATCTACCTTGCCTAGCTTTCCATGTACTATGGAACAAGCTTTTGCCGCCTTTATGTTTTATATGTCTAGAGAGTTAAGCATTGTGAAAGATGCTACCGATGAGATATCGGATATTCTGAAGAGGGAGCCTCAAATAGAGGAGAATAAAGTAGGGATAGAACTTTTGACTGCCAAACTAGCAGTAACTGACCAGGTTCATAACGTTTTGGTGGATCGTGTGACACACTTGGAGACGAGGGTGGACACCTCGGACAATGACATGGAAGGAGTTCTGGAGAGGGTGGCTGCTCTGGAAGCTCAGCTACATGTAGCAAACCACACTGCTGAAGGTCTTCAAGAGAGGGTGACTCACTTGGAAGCCCAACTACAAGCCGCTCTATTTCCTGAGGAGATTCCACTTTCTGATGGCGAGGAGGAGCCCTTTGAAGAAGAGCCCTTCGAGGATGAGCCCTTCCAGGAGGAACAAGTAGAGATAGACGATGAACAATCGTATGTTTCTTCCGATGACGAAGATGCTTGATGATCTTCCTATTCTATCTTCCTTTTCATGCCTATTTTTGCTTATGTTATTTCTCTTTTCAAACCTTGATGGGTAAGGTTGTTCCCATCCAATAAAAGCATGAGAAGTTTAATGTTTGAGTTATTTATTTTGTAGCCTTACAATTTATTTAATTTTCAAAATATTAGATGTTGTATCTCCTTACTCATACCTGAATAATGTTTAATATGCGATATATTTCTCATTGTTTTTCATTTGTGATTGTGAAGAATCATGTCAGGGAGAGGACGCAGAGGTCGTGCCGGTGGTCGGGGTACCACTAACATGACGGGAGCAGAGCTAGCGGCACTAATAAACGATAGTGTGGCGGAGGCTCTAGCAGCACAGAACGCTGCAGGTAAATACTTTAACAATTGATTAATGATGTTAATCCATCTCTTTAAAAACCTTCCCTAAACTCTATAGTTCCAATCCTATTTTTATTTCTAAATCCAGGCCAGCAAAACCAACAACCCGCCTGCACTTTCAAGGCATTCATGGATTATAAGCCCCACGCCTTTAGTGGAGCTGAAGGAGCCGTTGGACTATTTCGTTGGTTTAAGAAGGTTGAATCGGTATTTGCCATGTGCAACTGTCCCATGGCTAATCAGGTAAAGTTTGCCGCCGGAACTTTGGAGGGCCCGACACTCACATGGTGGAACGCCCAGGTCCAAATGTTGGGTCTGACCATGGCGAATGGACTTCCGTGGGAGGAATTTAAATCAATGATGAAGGAGGAATACTGTCCTCGCGATGAAATCCAGAAGTTAGAGGGAGAGTTTTGGAACCTAAAGATGGAGGGTTCTGAAATTGAACTCTACACCACACGTTCCCATGAACTTGCTACTATTTGCCCGCATATGGTAACTCCTGATTACAATAGAATTGAGCTTTACATTGGAGGTCTAGTGCCTCAAATACAAATCATGGTTACTTCATCCAATCCTGCCACTATCCAACAAACTATCCGACTTGCCCATAAGTTAACCGACCAAGCGGTGACACAAGGGACTCTACCTCCGAGAGGTTCGGTTTCTAAACCCACCGACACTCACAAACGCAAGTTTGATCACCATTCCAACACCCACAACCACTCCAACTCTCACTCCAAAGGACCCCAACCCAACCAACCCCAGTTTAATCAACCGCAGCAGCAGCAACAACAACGTAGGTTTGAGCCTACTAAGAACTTCAACCAGTCGACCTCTTCAAGTCAAAACCAGGGTGGTTACGCGGGGAAGTCTCCGAAGTGTAACAAGTGCAACTTCCACCACTTCAGGTTTTGCAACCGTTGCCAGAGGTGCGGCAAAATAGGTCATGCTGCTAAGGATTGCAGGGGTGAGTTACAAGCTAAACAACCTTTTCAACAACATGGATCCACAAGGGGTTGTTTTGAGTGCGGAAAGGAGGGACATATTCAGAAGAATTGTCCTCAATTGAAGAAAGGGGGTAATGGAAATCACAATCCTAACCAGAATAACAATGGCAATGGTGGTTACAACACCGAATTAAACGCAAACATATTCTAGGGTTCATCGTATGAACTTGGTAATCAAATCCTAACCTAGACTCTGTTTCAATTCAATTAAGTTACATGAAAAGCTTCGAAATCTTCCAACCTTTGAAAGCCCGATGAATCGAAACACTTGTATTATCAGAATTATGTAATTTGATTTTGAGTTCATGAACTAGGGTTTCTAATTTCAATCGAACAATTAACCAATCTAAAATGGTTGTTTTTGCAATTAAATCCACTCATAGGTTCGCCCATCACTGATACTTCTGATTCAAATCCTAATCGAAATCGTCCGATTTGGGGCGACCTTGGGGTTTGATTCGCGTGGGGGGGAGAACCCACTAGAGTTAGGTGTTAAAAGAAATCGGGACCGAGTTATGTCGCGATACCCTAGCGGGCGGACTTGGTTAAGACACTTGACTCATACGCAGGAGACCCGGGTTCGAGTCCGGTCTCCTGTATTCTTTTTTTGGGGACTTTTTACTTATATTTATTTATTGAAAATCAAACCTTATATTATAATAATAATATATATTAACTTGTTTTAATCCCGAAAACCACCCGTAGGTTCGGGTTTAACTTGTAAACCACATTTATTTAATGTAACCACTTTTAAAAATAATATGTTTATATTATTTTCAAACCGTAACTCCTAGAATAAAATAATATATTTTTATATTATTTTGCCTCGTTTATTAATCTCCTGTAACGTTAACTAAATAATAATATAATTGTTTATATTATTTACTCACGTTTATTATCTCAAATAAAAATAATATATTTATTATTTTGTCACGTAAATGTTTATCGTATATTCCCTACGAGTTCAAAAATAATATATATATTATATTATTTTCTTCAATGATACAAACGCACGAATTCAATTATTTATTTATTTATTTAATATTCGTATTATAGACGTTCGACACATAAGGCATTTATCTTAACTATTATGTTGAGAAACCCAATTTCCCGTAGACACGTTCGTCTACCCGTTAATCCTTAGAATATTTTAAAACGTCCTAACCTTCCGTGTCGTCGTCACGAAATTCCCATTTTATACCTAATTTATGTGTTTATAATTTTAGGGCATACGTAAGTCGCCTGAGACTTACACTCGTGGTTCCAACTTGTCCTTTGTGTGATACTACCTACAACACAACGCATGTGAGTTTTTAACTTGGGGGAGAAAACATGATTAAACAATTTTGGATTTTGTAATTCGTATGATATCAATGCTAAATGCTAAGCGTTTCACGCTATCACAGAAAGTCCTCAACTAATATCGGACCGTTAATATGGATTTTAGCGAGGTAATATTTAGTAGTACTACTAGGTTTGACAAATCCCACCCGCGTTAGTCGCGCTAACTCGATTTGATATAGAACGGGTGAAATGTTAGCCTACTCACACCGCCAGTGTTGATAGACCTGGCAGGAGGCAATAAACAAACAGTCAGCTTCGGTTGCGAGCGCTTGAGCTGAACATGAACATAGGTTAGCTACCTATAGATATGTACTGAATGAACATAAATCCGGTAAACGCTTATTTACATATATTGAAACCTGTGGACTCACCAACCTCGTGTTGACATATTTTCTTACATGTTTTCTCAGGTCGCTAAGATAAGACACAGGTGCACGTTAGGGCATGCATGGGATTCAACTACTTTGATTATGACTTATTTATACTTGTTTGAATTATTCTAATGTACTTGTTTTGGTTGGACTTTTTGGACTTTGGTTTTGGGCGCGTGTATTTTGCGCATTTACTTTCTTTACGCTTCCGAATTGATACTCTGATTTGAATGATATTTTCATTTTGAGTCCCATGTAGAGTCGTTCAAAGTAACTAATGTCTGAGATCCTGGTTCGTCACTTCCCAAACGGTAAAACTCCGTTAGTTGAAATTGGGGGTGTGACAGATGGACCGTCACATAGCTTAATGGTCCGTTACGACTTGACCACATGGTAATCATTGGGGGAATGACACGTGTCTGCTGACTAATGACGCGTAGAAAGCCTATGACGGACTATCACGAGGTGTAATTATCTGTTACGCTGCAAAATAAGACGCCTAGCCGGGTGTTGACGCGTTGTAGATGACTCACACCCGTGACGGACCATCACGGGAAATAACGGTCCATTACGGACAACGCTAGAAATTAGGTGATGTACCGTCACCAATGGTAACGGTCCGTTACGGAGACTGGACTTGCCTGTAATGTGAAAGGTCGGGTTTTTGGTGTTAAGCATCATCCCACGCATCTAACACACTCATAAAACACCTAGTTAACCTAGGGAAGCGTGCCAAGAGCCCCGTTTCACGTAGAGAAGTTTGGTCTCCAGTCTTTCGATTCTAATACGATGTAGTTAGTCCCAAGGTAAGGTTCCAACAAATTCCTATTGACTTGGTTACTTTTACTAAGCTAGGGACTTGTGATTAAGTAATGTTATAATGACTTAGGACCCTAATCCAACTCGTTGTATTGTTTGCATTAGCACGTAAATATTGTTTGAAAGAGAAGGAAGTTAGAGGTGAGTTCTATAATGCCTTTTTTAAATGTTTTGGGCCGGTATGCATGCTAAAAAGATTTACATAAATTATATATACCCTTGATTTACATATTTTGGATAACATTCATGTTGTTGCGAGAGGTTATGTATAAAACATGACTAAATCTTAAAACTAAGTAACAGAGTATTCATGAAATATCAAAGGAGTGGTAGGTAACCATCCGACCAGTATGTAGTTATCTGATAAACATAATGTTCTGTCTAAGGAAATAGTAGTGTATAAATCCCTCTAGGACCCGTCATTATTTCCCGAAAACATTTCTGTTGGAGGTACTACTCTAGGAAGATAATCACCTTGTTTTCTTTGATATACCATGGAGAAACCTTCACATGGATTTAGGATAAAGACGAATTTTGAAAGATAGAGAGAGACAAAGATAGAGATGAATACTTGCCTCTTTGGCATGATTTCATAAAGTAAAGATTTTGAGAAAGACACGTAAACGTTTTAGAACTTATCATGGTGTACCGAGATAAGTAATGACAGAGAAGTCAGAGTTTTACATTGAATAACAGAGGTCTTGACATTATTATGTTGACAAAGAGTAGAAAGAAAGAGATTTTTGGCATGTGAAACATTTTGACCATTTTGGTCTGTAAAGAAAGAAAAGATTTTGTCACGTCTGGCCAAATGCCTAATAATATCTTTCAACTTAGATAGACGTAGAGAAGTACCGCAATCCTTTATGGAATGTAGTATAGACACATGATGTGATTTGTGTTTTAATATAAAAATATAAGTAAATATATTTTTGGATGATTTCACAAGATCATGTTTTAAATTTATAAAATGATAATTACGTTAACTTAAAACACACACAATAGGCAAGTGTATATATCGCAACGTAATATAGTTAGGTAAGAACCAAGTATCGAACCAATGGACACGGTCGAGTTCCAATGCTTAATTTTTGTTATCGTTTAGCCGGATTAATTAGTGAGTGGGTTTTGTGTGCTTGTGAAGCAGAAAAGTAAATAACGGTAAAATAAATAACATAAAAGTAAAAATGTGTGTGAAGTGTGTAACAGAAATGTAACTAGCAGAATAGTAAATAGCAGAAAAGTGGCGAAAATGATCAGATTAAGGAATGTATTGCTTCGGGATTCGAATCAGCTTGGTACGTGATAATGTTAAGTTGACTAATTCAGTGGTATGACTACTACAAACTTATGACCCGGGTCACTGCTAGAGCCTCGTCATCACTACATTTGATTCACAAATTATAATCTTTAAAGTGGTAGCGCCTCCCGTTAGGGACAACATTTACCCTCAACCCATCGAATGGTCATCTCCGGGTTGGTTTAAGATATTAGACTCAAAATGTTTTATATTAAAGTTAAATAGGTGATTATATTTTGCTCACCGTGAGGCAATGTAACAATGGGACCAAGTATAAAGACGTACCGTTCCCAACATGAGTTCACCAATTCTTGGTCGCATAATAATCTCGTATAAAGACGTACGATCTTAGAAGTATAGACCAAGCATTGGCTTATCAATCTTTGCTCGTATAAAGACGTACGAGTTTCAAAGGAAGTTTGATTAAAAAGGGTTTTACGATCTTACTCTTTAAAATCAAGACACTCACAAATATAAAGACGGATTTATATAATAATAAAAGCCCATCAAAAGATGGTTTTTGAGAATGAATTAGTTAAAGACATAAACATACCACTTCATTAATAGTTTAAACATTAACATGCACCAAACATCATCTTTAACCTAGCAATACAAAGAAGTTTTAGCCACGAATGGCCATAACGACTAGCGTAATGATGAGTTTCGTAGGCTCCCCTATTGTGGAACAAGGAGGAAGAGCCCCTCTACTCTCTACTCTAACTACAAGAATGCTCTCTTCTTGAGTGTTCTTTAGGTCCGGATTAGTGTATTAAGTGAAGAACTCAAGCCTCCTATTTATAGGCCTCAAAATGTGCAATGCACGGTCATGCAAAGGTCTAGGGAATCAAACAGGGTACAGAGGACACAGTACTGGGCCGTGGGAATCAAGGGACGGCAATGCACAACCGTGCATTGGGATGCACGGTTGTGCATCCCCCTGCTTTCTCACAGTTTTGTCTTTTAGCTGTCGTGTTGACTTTTGTTGACCAATTTTGACTTCTTGGGGGTCAATGCTTGGGAATGAATCTTCTAGAAGCTTGAATTCTTGGTGTTTTTGATAGGATTTAGCTTGATTTATATTTTCAACACCGAATAACCTGCAATTACTAAATATAAGTGTTTTAAGCATAAATTACAAGATTATTATTCAATTAGTACCATAATGTGGGATTATTATGTATGTAAAATATGTATAAATGATGGCATATCAACACCTTAGGCAATGGTATGTATAACTGGCGACAACCACTTAGAGGTTAACGTGACTTTGACAGACAAGTGTGCAAGTATAGAGTATTATGTTTGGGAAAGAAGTTAATGTGATGTTTTAAATGCGTGTCATATAAATCTATTTACGAATGAGACAGAGGCCAAACATACTTTGAATAAAACTTAGAACAAACTAGCGTAAGCTGACATGTGTTTAAGCATGTGTATTCCTGTAGTAAAGGCAAGGGGCTAGACTAGAGGCCTCTGGCATTATCTGGTGAACTGGCATTAGAATAGACGTATTTGTACTTTCTCTAGAATGTGCATTAAATATTTTTTCATGAAATAAATATAGTATTTATTAGTCTTCCACTGTGTACAATCTTTATTTACTATGTTCATGAATAAATCCCATAAGTGGCCGGTATCTCGGGTGATCTGAGATGTGGGTGTCATAAGTTGATATCAGAGCTATAGTTTTAGAGATTTAGATACTTGCCCAAGTATATAGACTTAAACTAAGATTAAGGGACAGTATGAATGACAGTAGAGATGTTGGTCAAGATAGTCTGATGCTAAGGATAAAGAAAGGAAATGGTAGGGATATTTAGTAGGAACATGATAGAAATATAACTAGAGCACCGCAAGTTGCGTAAATGATTAATTTTGTTGTGGCCACAGTTATTAATCTTTACAATACACTTATGTTCTAGCTATCAATCCATCATGCAAATACTAAAATACTCCATATCTTTTGTAGAAATGGCCGGCAGAGGTAGAGGAAGAAGAGGAGGGAGAATTAATCCCACCAATACTTGAAGGCGGACGCGGTCTACCACCAATGCCGAACCCAAGTTAGAACATGTAGAAAGAGAAGAGCAGGTAGAAGAGCCCGTGGTAGATCCACAACTTGCCAAAGCGTTAGACATAACTTTACCAATTTTTATTGACAAGCCTAGAAGAGAATAGAAAGCAGAAACCGACATAAGATATTAATAATTTTGATGATGAATTTAAAGACGATTTTTTTTATTATAATTATGAATCTGATGATTCATATGAGGTGAGACCTCGTAAGAAGGGGAAGAATGGATGTCCTTATAATGCATTCAAAGACGAAAACCCTCCAAAGTTTGAAGGGACAAAGGATGCCATCAGTGGATAAGATAGATAGAAGCGGTGATCAAGATCAGTGAACGTAGAGATGATCAGAAGGCCAAGTATGCATCTCAATCATTTGTTTTAGAAGCGTTGTGCTGGTGGGACAATTCGGTCATAGATTTGGGAGAGAAAGCTATTAACCAGATGACTTGGGAGGAGATGAAAAGGTTGTTGATAGAGGAGTTCTATAATGAGATGGACAAACTCGAGAGAGATTTTCTTAAATTAGAAGCTGGTAGTATGACTCATCGAGAGTATACTACCAAATTTAATAGGATGGCTCGGTTGGTACCCCATCTTATAACCACTGAATTTGTACACATCAAGCGATACGTACAGGGTTTGCCATATGAGATACGGAGATTAGTAAAAACTTCAGACCTAAATACTTATCATCGGTGTACCGTACAACTTGATTCAATGATGTACGATGAAGTATTCGGTTCTCGTGCCCCTGGAATCAAAGAGAAAATGGTCAGACATTTCTAAAAGTCAAAACAAGAAGAATGGAGGAGGGGGAGGAAAGAGGCAAGAACATAGTGGTAGTTCTAATAAATGTACCAAATGTGGCAAACTACATACTAGAGAATGCAAGAATGGAACTAATACTTGCTATAGTTGTGATAAGTCTCGGCATATATGTTGGGTCTATATATGTGAGGCTGATGCATATCAAATAAATATATGTGTAGGTGTTACTGAATATAAACGTATTCGGTTGTAGAACCGTGAACCATAGGTTCACGAGTTAGGTCTTGGGCCAGCCATGGGCTGAGAACATATACTATGGGCTTAGTATAAATACATGTATTTGTAACCTAAATGAGGTTACACATGAAGTTAAATAAAATAGAGAGTGATAGACGAGTTGAGAGCCGTCTAGTGTGTTAGCGGTTTTGGTTTGTTTTCTCTGTAATTCTCTTAAGCAATATACGAGTATTACAAGTGACTTTTGTTCTTGAATCACCACGATCATTAGTTTCCGCCTAGTGATTGTGAGAATTGATATCTTGTGTGTGCGATAATCGAAGATCCATTAGGTTTGAGACTTACAATTGGTATAAGAGCCATTGAAGTCTTTCAAGGCTCGGTTTTTTATTTCAACGATTCAAGATTTGAGGTAACTTTAAAAGTTTTCGGTTGTTCTTGTTACTGATCGGCTCTGTTTGTGTCATTTTTTCATCTTAATTTGCTGAGGATCTAGGAATTATCTTGGTTTTTCGTGAAATCGTTGTTGTTTTGCTGTTGATTTGGAGGATTTTTATGGTAAAATCATCAAAGAGAAGATTGTGTTCTTCGTGTTCATAGGGATTGACTGAGATTCAAAATTCGAAATCCCGTAATTTTAGGGATTAATTTTGGAAACAAGATCAAGTGAAAAGGTTAATTACGGGTGAGCCTCGCGGGAAAGGATCACGGGCTCATACTTCACGGTTACAGGATCACGGCTCAGTTCGAAATTGTTGCTAAAATTATGGGATTCAAAATTTGAAATCCCAAGATTTTTGGGTTTTAAACTTGGAAAGTCAATCTACTGCATCTGGAAGTTCAAGGCTTCACGGGTTCAACAGAACAGTTCACGGGTCCTCTAACTTCACGACTTGAGATTGGACTTCACGGCTCAGTTTGCAAGTTCATGGCAAAGCTTAATTTCACCATAACTGGTTTTCATGGCTAGGATTAGGTTCACGGTTTCTCCAAGTTTATGGCTGATTTAACAGTTCAAGAAATTTTAAAAAAAAATTACCGGGAAAATATTTCTTAGTCAAAATTTTGAGAGAACTCTTATTCCTCTATTCATAGCTGTTTTTAAAAAGTTGAAAATATTGGATTTATTTTGAGAAAATTTTGGCTGGAAAATATTTTAAAATTTTCCTTGGTCAAAATTTTGAGAGGACGTTTACACATATATTTGGATCCATTTTTGAGAAGTTGACAACAGTGGACTTTCGGTGAAAATTTTAGAGGGAAAAGTTTTGTATCTAGCAAAGTTCACAAGAATTTTTCTACATTTGGAGTAGTAGGAACAACTTCATCATCTTCAGCTTCAATTCCACCTGAGGTAAATCAAATCGTTGTTCTCAATTGTGTATTAATAAGGTGGAGATGTTTTGAAAACAAAATGCTAATTTGAGGTTTGAAAATGAAAACACAAAACCAAGTTTCTCAAGTCTGAAAAGGATTATAAAGAAGTAATTGAAGCAAATAAAAAGGACGTATTGTTGCATAAATCTCAATTGAGTACTAAATGTTGTTGGCTTACCGATGCTAACCTAGAAATTGCTAGATTGACCACTGAATTAGAAAAGGCAAAATCAAATTTTTCCAAAGCAAAATTTAAAGTAGAATTCTTTGGTCAGTCAAGTAAGGTAGCTGATATACTTGACACTCAACTGCACAATTGGGGTAATGGGAACAAGGGTCTTAGGTATAATAACGTGCCTCCTCCGTTCAACGGAAACTATACCACTGTTCCTCCCTCTGTTGAGGAACAAGTAAAGTAGTTCTTCATGTTTACTTCTGGTAGCAAGTCATGCACTATGAATCAAAATCATCATCCTTGACTTCAAATGACGTGCCTCCTACATTCAACGAGAACTTTACCACTGTTCCTCCCTCTATTGAGGAACAAGTAGCCACCAATTGTCCAAGTAAGTCAGGAATGAGGTGTTACATGTGTGGAGAACTCGGACACCGAATCATTGAATGCCCAACCCTGAAGATGTCAAAACCAATGTTGATTAAAGATGGAAAGGAGAAGGAAGCCCTAAGAGCCAAGAGTAGAGCCTACACATTGACAACAGAAGAAGCAATGGCATTACCTGACGTAGTATTTGGTACATTTCTTGTTAATAACATACCTGCTACTGGGTTATTCGATTCATGAGCTAGTAGAAGTTTCGTATCCTTAGATTTTTACCCATTACTAGCTAGACCTACCGTAATATTAGACGAAACCTTTGAAGTTGAAACGGTTATTGGAAATACGATGAAAGTGGCAGAAGTCATTCAAGATTGTTTCATCAATCTTGAAGGACACAGATTTTCCGTTAGACTATATCCGATGATCCTCGAGGGATTTAATATAGTCTTGGGAATGGAATGGTTGGCAGCAAATGATGCCCATATCATTTGCAACAAGAAAGCAGTTCAGATGCAAACTCCTAATGGCAATTGGATCACAATCCACGGTGATAAGATTAGATTAGCTGTTAGAATCATTTCTGTGATAAAAGCCATAAAAATTCTGAATCAAGGCAGTGAGGCTTACCTGGCATGCGCTATTGATTACAAAGTGAAAACTAAGGAATAAAAGACATACCAATAGTTTGTGACTTTCCTGATGTATTCCCCGAAGAATTACAAGGAATACCCCCAAAAAGAGAAGTCGAGTTTGGAATCGACTTAGTGCTTGGTGCTAAGCCTATAGTTAAGGCACCTTATCGTTTAGATCCTTCAGAAATTAAGGAACTAATGTCACAACTAGAAGATTTGTTAGATAGAGGTTTCATCAGACCGACTATCTCACCTTATGGGGTGCTCCGGTATTATTCATGAAGAAGAAAGATGGTAGTGTGCGTATGTGCATAGACTACCAGGAGCTAAACAAGCTTACCATCAAGAATAGATATCCGTTCCCATGGATCGATGACGTATTCGATCAATTACAAGGAGTAAATTGGTTCTCCAAAATCGATTTAAGGTCGGGTTATCATCAACTGAAAGTTAGAGAGGAAGATATTCCAAATACAGCATTTCGTACGAGATATGTACATTATGAGTTTCTAGTAATGTCATTTGATTTGACTAATGCCCCTGTTGCATTCATGGACCTCATGAATAGGGTTTATCGACCAAAGTTGGACCGATCTATGATCGTGTTGATTGATGATATTCTAAATTACTCTAAGAATGAAGGAGATTATGCATGTCATCTCAAGAAAGTGCTGGAAACACTTAAAAAGGAAAATATATATGCAAATTTTTCCAAGTGTGCGTTTTAGCTCAGAGAAGTTTAGTTCTTGGGTCATGTGATAAACGCAGAAGGAAATCTTGTAGATCCTTCAAAGATAGAAACTGTAATGAAGTTGTAACATCCCGAAATATCCGTAAACTAGTCGTTTGGGTTAATGGAAAACCCGAATAGAAAATTAATGTAACTATGATCAGGGTTAATCACGGGTGGTGCATTTAACTACCGAATTAGACGCAGTTAGCCGTCTAAAGAGGGTTCAAGATCGATACGTGCAAGACGAAACTAGAGGGACGGACCAGGATGTAATACTTACTGGTTTATGTGACACCTACAAAAATTCCAGAATCTAAATCCTAATTGTTGGGCCTGGAGGCGATACATAAGACAGTAAATTAGGCCTATAACGAAAGACAACTAGGGCCAACGGAGTATTCATGAAATATCAAAGGAGTGGTAGGTAACCATGTGACAATCCGACTTTTCAAGTTGACTCCGTTAGCAATCCCGTTAGATATTCTGTTAAATCCTAACCCAGTTAACTCAATATTAAATCCCAAGGACCAATTCTGTCATTTCCTGATCTCAAACTTCAGGGACTCATCCTGCCAAGTCCCTAAACTCAATCTGTTGACTTCTCAAAGTCAAAATCAAATGAATTTTGTTCTTGTTGACTCCTAAAAGTCAAACTCGCGACTCCTTGATTCAAATCCGCGAATTATACCCGAAATCCGTTTGATTTCATAACTGATATGAACATTAACAACAATTAGGACCATCATTATAGTTTTAATCACCATCATAGTGTCGATTTAAACCAATTTATGACTAATAAACCGGTAACCTTCGAAACCTCCACTTCCGCAATCAAATTCGCCCGAATTCCGTTGTTAACCTCACAATTGATTACCCGCAAACCTTAGACGAATCCATCTGAGTCTTTTGCACATCATAATCTGACCGGAGTCGAAGGCGGAGTTGTCGGAGGCCAAGCCACGCTAGTCGCGACTGACTTTTAGTCGAGCACCATTAATCTGTCATCGAACCTGGTAATTGAAACATTCCTCATACTCGTTTTTCTATGTATATTGAAAGCCCTAACCTAATTGGGGCTTACATTATCGAATTCTACTCGAACTAGATTCTAGGGTTCATTCGATTAGGGTTTAATCGAATTCCAAATTAAACTCAGTCTCAATGCAATTAAATTATATGCGTAGGTTTGCAATCTCATACTCATTAAAAGCCCTATGATTTCAACTGAAATCATTATCGAATTCGATCAAATTGAACCTTGTTCTTGAAACTAGGGTTCGGGTTTTCAAAACGGGAATTAAGGATTTAAAACTCGTTGTTTTTTAAATTAAAGATACCCGCAGATTCGAAATAGACCGACTAACAAAACCCCTATGAATTCGTGGTTGATCGCGATCGTTTGGGTTGTTTTGGGGCTGGAGTTTGGGATCGGTCACGATTGGGGGGGGGGGAGGACACATGTCTAGGACCGATCAAAACCATTCTGGTCCGGCCTTGTTAGCGATTCACTAGCGGGTGGAGTGGTTAAAGCCGTGGACTCATGTGCAGGAGACCCGGGTTCGAATCCGGTCTCCTGCATTATTTTTTTTAAAGGTTTATTTTCACTATTTTCATTATTAAAAACCAACTCTATATTATTATATTAATGTAAAAGCGTATTTTGAAATCCGGAAGCACCGTAGGCTCGGGTTTAGTCTTGTAGCCCATATTCGTTATTTAAACGTCGTTTATAAAATAATATATTATATTATTTTCACCCCGTGATCTCAATTAAAAATAAAATATATTTATATATTATTATCATCTCATTTATAAATCGTGTGTAACATTTTTAACAAATAAATAATATAATTAACTATATTATTTACACTCGTTTATATTCTCGAATAAAAATAGTAGAATTATTATTTTAAGTGCACAATTGTTATTGTGATATTTTGTGAAATCTAAAAATAATATATATATTATATTATTTTTTTAGGCCATTAGTTTAATGGTATAAATGTTTGAATATATATATTATTATTTGAATACTTAGATGCGAAACGTATTCATCCTAATTTAGAAATCTGTACTCCCGTAAACTCGTTCGTTTACCCGTTAATCCTTAGAATGTTTAAAGACGTTCTAATTTTCCGTAAGTCGTCACAAATCCCAATGAGTCCCTAATTGTTGTTTGTAATTCTAGGGCATACGTAAGCCGTTGTAGACTAACACTTGTGTACCAAGTCTATTACTTGTGTGATTACTTCCTACGCAATCACGTGAGTTTTCACGGCCCCTTTTTACTGTTTTACAACTGGGGGAGAAAACATGACGTAAACATTTTTGGTTATGTAATTCATATATGTTATCACTTGTTTAACTATGCGTACACATCTGTCACTAAGTCCTCACATCAGACCGTTAATATGAACATAGCGAGGTAAGTTGAGTAGTGCTACTGGGTTTGACAAACCTCACCAGCGTTAGTCGCGCTAACCCGACTGGATGTCAAAGGGGTGCATTCTTAACCTAAACATGCACCATGGTTGATAGGCCTGGTGGGAGGCAAAAAACATAAACAGTCAGCTGTCGGTTGCGAGCGTATTAGTTAACATGCTTATGGGTTAGCTACCTATTGATTTATATATCGAATGTACATTAACCTATTGAACTTTGTTACAAACTGAAACCTGTGAAATCACCAACCTCGTGTTGACATTTTCTTACATGTTTTTTCAGGTCGCTTAAGATAAGGCACATGTGCACGCATAGGGCATGCAGGGAGTCTTATGATTTATTTATAAATTAATATTGATGAATTGCTTGTACTTTATTTTTGGACTTTGTTTGGACTGAACTTTGGGACTTTTCCTGGGCGCGTTTTTTTTGCGCATTTACTTTCGTCTTACGCTTCCGCACTTACTTTGATCATTTATGATATATTTTCATATTAGTCCCATATAGTGTTGTTCAACGTAACTAATGACTGAGATCCTTGTTTGTCACTTCCCAAACGGTAAAACTCCGTTAGTTGAAATTGGGGGTGTGACAGATTGGTATCAGAGACATTGGTTATAGAGAACTAGGATTGCATACTAGACTATAACCCCTCAAATCCGTTTCGCGTCATAAACGTTCTGTTTTGGCACTTATATATTATGTTACAGGATCATGTCGTCAACCCCACCACCATCACCTAAGGCATCTACCTTTCATCCTCGGAGCCCAAAAGGCGCCAGACTAGTTCTAGTGACAACTCGATAGAACAGAGTGAACCAAGTAACGCACAAGCAAAGAACACAAGACTTAATTGGTATGCATATCCGAAGATGATCCAAAGATTGATCGAGATGAGAAATGTTCCATCACCTTATTTTTGTTCAACTTCCTCATCCCCCACTTTGCCAAGCTTGCCATGCACCATGGAACAAGGTTTTGTAGCTTTTGTGTTTATCATAACTAAGGAGTTAAAAGCAATGAAGGAAGCCACTGATGAGATACCCGACATTCTGCAGCGGGAGTCACAAATAGAGGAGAATAAGGTAGGGTTATAGCTTTTGACCGCTGAGCTAGCAGTGACGGATCAGGTCCATAACCATTTGGTGGATCGGGTTACACATTTGGAGACGAGGGTGGACACCTCGGACCATGATGTAGGAGGGATTCTGGAAAGAGTGACTCATCTGGAAGCCCAACTACAAGTAGTAGACCATGCTGCTGAAGGACTTTGGGAGAGAGAGACCCACTTAGAACCCCAACTACAAGCAACCCTATTTCCAGAGGACATTCCACTTTCGGACGATGAGGAGGAGCCCTTCGAGGATGAGCCCTTAGAGGAGGAGCCACACGAGGAGGAACCGGTGGAGATCAACGATGCACAATCATACGTTTCTTCCGATGACGAGGATGTTTGATGATCTTTCTATTCTATCTTTCCTTTTTATCCATGCTTCGTTTATGTTATTTCTCTTTTCAAACCTAGATGGGTATGGTTGTTCCCATTCAATAAAAGCATGAGAAGTTTAATGTTTTGAGTTATTTATTTTGTAGCTTTACAATTTATTTAATTTTTAAAATGTTAGATGTTGTATTTCCTTACGTGTACATAAATAATGTTTAATATGCGATATATTTCTCATTGTATTGTATTTGTGAATGTGAAGAATCATGTTGGGAAGAGGGCGTGGAGGTCGTGCTGGTGGCCGACGTACCATCAACGTGACAGCAGCGGAGCTGGTGGCACTAATCAATGATAGTGTTGCTGAGGTTCTAGCAGCACAGAATGCTGCAGGTAAATGCTATAACCATTGACTAGTGAGGTCAATTCATCTCTCAAAGCGCCTTTCCTAAGCTTTATAACCTCGAACCTATATTATGTTTCTAAGTCCAGGTCAACAAAATCAGCAACTCACCTGCACCTTCAAAATATTTATGGACTGCAAACCCCACACCTTTAGTGGAGCCGAAGGAGCTGTCGGACTACTCCGGTGGTTCAACAAAGTAGAATCGGTATTCGTTATGTGCAACTGCCCATTAGCCAATCAGGTCAAATTTGCTTCTGGAACTTTGGAGGGCCTAACTCTCACTTAGTGGAATGCACAAGTCCAGATGTTGGGTTTGGTTATGGCCAATGCAGTACCGTGGGTAGAGTTTAAGACAATGATGAAGGAGGAGTAATGTCCTCGGGATGAAATTCAAAAGTTGGAAGGAGAATTCTGGAACCTGAAAATGAAAGGTTATGAAATTGAGCTTTATACCACTCGTTCCCATGAGCTTGCTACCATGTGTCCACATATGGTGACTCCTGATTACAAGAGGATTGAGCTATATATTGGAGGGTTAGTGCCTCAGATTCAGATTATGGTCACCTCATCCAACCCCACTACCATCCAGCAGACTATCAGACTTGCCCACAAGTTAACTGACCAGGCGGTAACTCAATGGACTATACCCCCGAGGGGTTCAGTTTCTAAAGCTACTGAAAATCATAAACGCAAGTTTGATCACAACTCCAACTCTCACTCCAACTCCAAGGGACCCCAGTTCAATCAACCTCAGTAGCAGCAGCGAAAGTTTGAGCCCGCTAAGAACTTTAATCAGACGACCTCTTCAGGTCAAAATCAAGGTGGTTATGCGGGGAAATCCCCCAAGTGCAACAAGTGCAATTACCACCATACAGGTGCTTGTAACCATTGTCAACGGTGTGGCAAGATGGGCCACGCTGTAAAAGATTATAGAGTTAATCTTCAAAACAAGCAACCATTCCGACCGCAAGGGTCCAAAAGAGGATGTTTTCAGTGCGGTAAGGAGGAACATATTCAGAGGGATTGTCCTCAGTCGAAGAGGGGTGGTAATGGAAATGGTAACACTAACGACACTAATCAGGGCAACAATGGTAACAACAGCAATCAAGGCAACAACAATGGTGGCAATAATGCCAATAATGGAGGGAATGGTGCGAAAGGACGAGCCTTCGTACTAGGATCTGGAGAAGCTCATTGTGATCATAATGTGGTCACCGGTAAGTTTCTCTTAAACAGTTACTTTGCTTCTGTTCTATTTGATACCGATGCTGATAGGAGTTTTATATCTAAGAAGCTTAGTGATATGATAAAAGGAACTCCAACTCTGTTAGAAGCTAAGTATATAATAGAGATAGCTGATGGCCAGATAATTGAAGCAACCCACATTCTTAAGGGTTGTAAGCTTGAGCTGGCTAGTCATAAACTTGATATCGACCTTATGCCGGTCACACTTGGTAGTTTTGATGTAATTGTTGGTATGGATTGGTTATATAAAAACCAATCTGAAATTGTTTGTCATGAGAAAATTGTTCGCATTCCTCTCCCTAGTGGAGAAATCCTTTCCATTCAAGGCAAAAAGAGTGGTGTAGTCGTAGGCATCATATCATTCATGAAAGCATAGAAGTGCCTGCGTAAAGGTCATACTGCTATTCTGGCACTCGTTGCCGAGCAACCATTAGAAGAAAAGAAAAATGATGATATTTCCATCATGCGTGATTTCCTGGAAGTATTTCCCGAAGACTTGCCTGGTCTACCACCACACCGTCAATTTGAATTCCAAATTGATCTAGCACCCGGAGCGGCGCCGATCGCTCGAGCACCTTACAGATTAGCACCTGGTGAATTGCAAGAGTTATCCACTCAGTTACAGGAATTGTTGGATAAAGGTTTCATCCGACCTGGCTCATCGCCATGGGGAGTTCTAGTTCTGTTTGTCAAGAAGAATGACAGGACTTTTCGTATGTGTATCGACCACCGTGAACTGAATAAAGTGACAATCAAGAACCGTTATCCTCTGCCTCATATAGATGATCTCTTTGATCAACTCCAAGGATCAAGTTTCTATTCCAAAATAGATCTTAGGTCTGGCTACCATCAATTGAGAGTCCGAGATGAAGATATCTCTAAGACTGCTTTCCGGACAAGGTACGGCCACCACGAGTTTATGGTCATGCCTTTCAGATTAACCAACGCACCCGCGGTGTTCATGGATCTCATAAACCGTGTGTGTAAGCCATACCTTGACCAATTCATCATCGTTTTCATCGACGACATCCTCATTTTTTCCAAGAACAACGAGGAACATGAGGAACATCTAAGTTTAATCCGGGAATTACTTAAGCAGGAGCAGCTGTATGCTAAGTTTTCCAAGTGTGAATTCTGGATCCGGGAAGTTCAATTTTTAGGACATGTGGTTAACGAGAAGGGAATACATGTCGATCCATCAAAGATTGAAGCCATCAAGAATTGGGCAGCACCGACGACTCCGACTGAGGTGCGCCAGTTTCTAGGATTGGCTGGTTATTACCGTCGATTCATCGAGGGATTTTCTAAGATTGCACAACCTCTCACTGCCTTAACTCAAAAGGGTAAAGCCTATAACTGGGGTGATAACCAGGAGTCAGCATTTCAACATCTTAAGCAGAAACTTTGCAGTGCACCTATTCTAGCTCTTCCGAAGGGAACGAATGATTTTGTGGTGTATTGTGATGCATCCCTTCAGGGTCTGGGTTGTGTGTTAATGCAATGAGAAAAGGTGATCGCATATGCTTCGCGTCAACTAAAGATTCACGAGAAAAACTACACCACTCATGACCTAGAGTTGGGAGCTGTAGTTTTTGCACTTAAGATATGGAGACACTACTTGTACGGTACCAAATGCACTATCTACACCGATCACAAGAGTCTTAAGCATATCTTCGAGCAGAAATAGTTGAACATGAGACAGCGTCGTTGTGTCGAGCTCTTGAATGATTATGACTGTGCAATCCGGTATCATCCGGGTAAGTCTAATGTTGTAGCTGATGCTCTAAGTCAAAAGGAAACCAAGCCCAAACGAGTTCGAGCCTTACAGCTTACAATTCACCCCAGATTACCTAACAAAATCCGTAGTGCTCAACTCGAAGCCCTGAAAGAGGAAAACCTACCGCTGGAAGGTACACGCGGTATGGAAGCACAATTCGAAGTCAAATATGACGGTATTCACTACTTCGCCGAGTGAGTATGGGTTCCAGTATTCGAAAACTTAAGGGAACTAGTCATGGATGAGACTCATAAATCTCATTACTCTATCCATCCAGGTTCCGACAAGATGTACCGTGTTCTAAAGGTGCTGTATTGGTGGCCAAAGATGAATGCCCATATAGCCTCCTATGTGAGCAAGTGCCTGACTTGCGCGAAGGTCAAAGTTGAATATCAAAAGCCTTCTGGTCTTCTCCAACAACTAGAGGTTCCCATGTAGAAATGGGAGCAGATATCCATGGACTTTATCATGAAGTTGCCATGAACTACTATCGGATGTGATACCGTTTGGGTAATCGTTGATCGTTTAACAAAGTCCGCTCACTTCTTAGCAATCAAGGAAACAGACAAGATGGAAAAACTTACTCGCATTTACTTGAAAGAAGTAGTATCTCAGCACGGGGTGCCAGTCTCTATCATTTCGGATCGTGATGCACGATTCACCTCTCTTTTCTGGCAATCGTTACATAAAGCTTTAGGCACGTGTCTAGATATGAGCACATCATACCATTCTCAAACTGATGGCCAGACATAACGTACTATTCAAACTCTGGAGGACATGCTACGAGCTTGTGTGATTGATTTCGGTGACACTTGGGAGTCTCACCTACCGTTGGTGGAGTTCTCCTACAACAACAGTTATCACACTAGCATCAAGGCAGCTCCATTTGAAGCATTATATGGACGGAAATGCTGTTCTCCTATTTGTTGGGCCGAGGTTGGGGATAGTCAACTTACAGGTTGAAACTTCTGAGAAAATCGTTCAAATTAGAAACCATATGGCAGCAGCTCGTGATCGTCAAAAGAGCTATGCCGATAAGCGTTGTAAATTCTTATAATTTCAAGTAGGAGATATGGTTTTGTTAAAAGTCTCACCTTGGAAGGTTGTCAATCGTTTTGGGAAACGGGGTAAACTAAATCCTCGTTATGTTGGACCATTCAAGATAGTGAAGATGATTGGTCCAGTAGCGTATCAACTGGACCTACCTGAAGGACTTAGTGGTGTACACAACATCTTTCACGTCTCAAACTTGAAGAAATGTCTAGCAGACGAGTCACTCGCGGTTCCTCTGGAGGAACTACACATTGATGAACAGTTGCGTTTCATCGAAGAACCCATGGAAATTATGGATAGGGAAGTCAAAACGCAGTAAAATCCCTATTGTCAGAGTTCGTTGGAACTCGAAACGCGGACCGAAATTCATGTGGGAGCGTGAGGATCAGATGATGCGCAAATATCCTAATCTGTTCAAGCATTCCACGTCAAACTCTTAAGGTACTATTTTAATTTTCGAGACGAAAATTCTTTCAACTAGGAGATGATGTAACATCCGGAAATTTTTTTTATTTATTTAATTTTCGGGACGAAAATTCTTTCAACTAGGGGATGATGTGACAATCCGACTTTTCAAGTTGACTCCGTTAGCAAACCCGTTAAATATTCTGTTTAATCCTAACCCAGTTAACTCAATATTAAACCCCAAGGACCAATTTTGTCATTTTCTGATCTCAAACTTCAGGGACTAGTTTTGTAATATCCCTAAAGTTGACTGTTGACTTTTAGATAGTCAAAACCCCAATTCTGTTGACTTTTGAAGTCAAACTAACAAGTTCTAACCTCAATCCTAACTACAGGGACCTTTCCTACCATTTCCTAAACCCTAATTCATGAGAATTCAGGGATTAAACCCGTAATTTAACTAAAGATGATTTGTTGACTCCCGAAAGTCAAAATTCGTAATCTTTAATCCAAATTCGAATCTTAAACCTCGAATTCGTTTGATTTTGAAACCGCTATACACGATCAGATCATTAACAGGCTTAATGAATGCTTTAATCATCACCATTATATCGAATTAAGTCCGAATAATGGACATTAAACCGAAACCATCGACCTTATTGTTCTTATTAACCAAACCAGATCAATTCGATGTCACTCCATCAAATTGATCACCTGCACACATTGAACGAGACACTGTGAAGCTATCATACGCATCAATTTCACCGAAATCTCAACAGAAGTCGCCGGGAACCAGACCAGTCGTCGTCGACCTCGGACTTAGTTGAGCACTACCAATTCGTCATCAATTCTGGTAACAAATAACACCTGTAGTTTCGTTTTAGTGTCTTAATAATAAAGCCCTATGAATATTGGGGCTTATATCATCGATTAAATCATGAACCCGATTCTAGGGTTCATCTTAAATTGGTTTAATCAAACTCTATCCTAGACCCGATTAAAATTCAATTAAACTACACCTTTAGACTCGTAATCATATGTATAATGAAAGCCCCATGTTTATTTGATCAATTACCATTGAATCTGTCATGATCCTAAACTATTTTTTCTTCATAAAATCGATTTGGGGCTTTTGATCCTAGACTCAATTTGAATCCAATTAAAGGTCATGGTTAGACTCGCCCTCAACCATCCTTTGAAAGCCCTAAGCTAATCGTAGATATATCATCTAATAAGTGGTGAACCGATTCTAGGGTTCATCACACTTTGGGTTAATCAAATGAAAATCTGATCACAACATCAATACAATTAAATTACATGAGTGGTTTCGCAATTTCCTATTCTATAATAGCCCTATGATTCCAATCGTTTTTATAATCAAATCCATCAAATTCAAATCTCTGTTCAAAACTAGGGCTTGCAAATTTCGATCGAGTAATTAACCGATCTAAACTTAATAACTTTTCAATTAAACCCAATTGTAGGTTCGCAATGTCGTGTTTAACAAAACCCCTATGCTTTCTGATTTAATCGTAGTCGAAATCTGTGGGTTTGGGGTGGAATTTGGTCCGAATTCGCGTAAAGGGGAAGAACACCCTAGAGTTATTGATTAAAACCAATAAGAACCGGATCCTAATGCGATGACCCTAGCGGGCGGGACTGGTTAAGTGAGTGTGCTTGTGTGGGAGAGACCCGGGTTCGAGTCTCTCCACACTGTTTTGTTTTTAAACAATTTTTTTAGTATTATTTTAATATAAAAATCAAACCCTATAATATTATAATATTATACAAATGTGTTTTAGCCCGGGAAACAACCCGTAGGCTCGGGTTTGAATTATTAACCTATTTTTATATTATTTTAAAATAATATATTTACCATAAGGTTGTATAAAATAATATGTTTATATTATTTTCAACCCGTGACTCGTATTATTAAATAATATATGGATTTATATTATTTCGTATCGTTTTGTAACCTCGTATAACATTTGAAATCAAATAATAATATAATTAATTATATTATTTACTCGCACTTATCGCGTTCATAAAAATAATATATTTATTATTTTGTACCACGAATGAGTAATTAGAATATCCTTTCGAACCTAAAAATAATATATTAAATTATATTATTTTCCTA
Source organism: Smallanthus sonchifolius (assembly GCA_023525975.1). Lineage (NCBI taxonomy): Eukaryota > Viridiplantae > Streptophyta > Magnoliopsida > Asterales > Asteraceae > Smallanthus > Smallanthus sonchifolius. The sequence goes on from CM042045.1 coordinate 38,051,657, forward strand.
ATTTTTGTAAATGACAAAACAATCGAACATATTTATTATTATTGTTGTCATTCGTCGCGCAACATATATATATAATCTAATTACTAATTAAAGAATTCCTATTCCCGTGGACACGTTCGTCTACTCTCGGTTACTAGAGCGTTTCTTTAGGACGTTTCTCATTCCGGGTCATTGTCACAATTCCCATTTTTATCCCTAATTTATGTGTTTATAATTTTACGGCATTCGTAAGTCGTTGAGACTTACACTCGTGATTCCAACTTGTCCATTGTGTGACATTACCTACAACGCAACGCATGTGAGTTTTCACGGCCCCTTTTTCTGTTTTAACTTCGGGAAGGAAACATGACTAAACAATTTTGGATTTTTAATTCGTATGATATCAATGTTAAATGCTAAGCGTAACACGCTATCACAGAAAGTCCTAAACTAATATCGGACCGTTAATATGGATCTTAGCGAGGTAATATTTAGTAGTACTACTGGGTTTGACAAATCCCACCCGCGTTAGTCGCGCTAACTCGATTGGATATCGAACGGGTGAAATGTTAGCCTACTCACACCGCCAGTGTTGATAGACCTGGCAGGAGGCAATAAACAAACAGTCAGCTTCGGTTACGAGCGCTTGAGCTGAACATGAACATAGGTTAGCTACCTATAGAATCGTACTGAATGAACATAAATCCGGTAAACGCATATTTACATATATTGAAACCTATGGACTCACCAACCTCGTGTTGACATATTTTCTTATATGTTTCCTCAGGTCGCTAAGATAAAACACAGGTGCACGTTAGGGCATGCATGGGATTCAACTACTTTGATTATGACTTGTTTATGTTTGTTTGAATTATTCTATTGTACTTGTTTTGGTTGGACGTTTGGACTTCTTGGACTTTTGGACTTTAGTTTTGGGCGCGTGTATTTTACGCATTTACTTTCTTTACGCTTCCGCATTGATACTCCGATTTAAAAGATATTTTCATTTTGAGTCCCATGTAGAGTCGTTCAAAGTAACTAATGTCTGAGATCCTGGTTCGTCACTTCCCAACCGGTAAAACTCCGTTAGTTGAAATTGGGGGTGTGACCGATTGGTATCAGAGCTATTGGTTATAGAGAACTAGTATTGCATACTAGACTATAGCCTCACACATTAGTTACATGTCATTTGGATGTTTGGCACTTATATGTATTGTTACAGGAACATGTCGTCAACCCCACCTTCATCACCTAAGGTACCAAGACATAAGGCACCTATCCTACCATCCTCGGAGCCCAAAAGGCGCCGGACTACCTCCAGTGACTATTCAGTTGACCAAGGGGAAGCGAGCAGCGCGCAAACAATGAATCCTGCTCGAAACTGGAACACATACCCACAAATGATCCAAAGATGGATCGAAATGGGAAATGTCCCATCACCTTACTTCGGTTCTACTTCCTCATCACCTACCTTGCCTAGCTTGCCATGCACTATGGAACAAGCTTTTGCAGCCTTTGTGTTTTATATGTCTAGAGAGTTAAGCATTGTAAAGGATGCTACCGATGAGATACCGGATATCCTGAAGAAGGAACCTCAAATAGAGGAGAATAAAGTAGGGATAGAACTTTTGACTGTCGAACTAGCAGTAACTGACCAGTTCCATAACCTTTTAGTGGATCGTGTGACACACTTGGAGACGAGGGTAGACACCTCGGACAATGACATGGAAGGAGTTCTGGAAAGGGTGGCTCCTCTGGAAGCTCAGCTACATGTAGCAAACCACACTGCTAAAGGTCTTCAAGAGAGGGTGACTCACTTGGAAGCCCAACTGCAAGCCACTTTATTTCCTGAAGAGATTCCACATTCTGATGGCGAGGAGGAACCTTTAGAGGAGGAGCCTTTTGAAGAAGAGCCCTTCGAGGAGGAGCCCTTTGAGGAGGAGCCCTTCGAGGAGGAACCAGTAGAGATAGACGATGCACAATCGTATGTTTCTTCCGAGGACGGAGATGTCTGATGATCTTCATATTCTATCTTCCTTTTCATGTTTGCTTTTGCTTATGTTATTTCTCTTTTTAAACCTAGATAGGTAAGGTTGTTCCCATCCAATAAAAGCATGAGAAGTTTAATATTTGAGTTTTTTATTTTGTAGCTTTACAATTTAATTAATTCTCAAAATATTAGATGTTGTATCTCCTTACTCATACCTGAATAATGTTTAATATGCGATATATTTCTCATTGTTGTTCATTTGTGATTGTGAAGAATCATGTCAGGGAGAGGACGCGGAGGCCGTGCCGGTGGTCGTGGTACCATTAACATGACGGCAGCAGAGCTAGCGGCACTAATAAACGACAGTGTGGCGGAGGCTCTGGAATGCTGCAGGTAAATGCTTTAGCTAATGACTAATGATGTCAATCCATCTCTTAAAAATCCTGCCCTAAACTCTATAATTCCAATCCTATTTTTTTTATTTCTAAATCCAGGCCAACAAAATCAGCAAAACCAACAACCAGCCTGCACTTTCATGGCATTCATGGATTGCAAGCCCCACGCCTTTAGTGGAGCTGAAGGTGCCGTTGGACTACTTCGTTGGTTTGAGAAGTTTGAATCGGTGATTGCCATGTGCAACTGCCCCGTAGCTAATCAAGTAAAGTTTGCCGCCGAAACTTTGGAGGGCCCGACACTCACATGGTGGAATGCCCAGGTCCAAATGTTGGGTCTGGCCATGGCAAATGGACTCCTGCGGGAGGAATTTAAATCAATGATGAAGGAGGAATACTGTCCTCGCGATGGGATCCAGAAGTTAGAGGGAGAGTTTTGGAACCTAAAGATGGAGTGTTCTGAAATTGAACTCTACACCACACGTTGCCATGAACTGGCTACTATGTGCCCGCATATGGTAACTCCTGATTACAAAAGAATTGAGCTTTACATTGGAGGTCTAGTGCCTCAAATACAAAACATGGTTACTTTATCCAATCCTACCACTATCCAACAAACTATCCGACTTGCCCATAAGTTAACCGACCAAGCGGTGACACAAGGGACTCTACCTCCGAGAGGTTCAGTTTCTAAACCCACCGACACTCACAAACGCAAGTTTGATCACCATTCCAACACCCACAACCACTCCAACTCTCACTTCAAAGGACCCCAATCCAACCAACCCCAGTTTAATCAACCGCAGCCATCAGAAGAGAAGAAGATTGAAGATATTCCCATCGTGCGTGAATTTTTGGAAGTATTTCCCGAAGATCTGCCCGGTCTGCCACCGCACCGTCAAGTTGAATTCCAAATTGATTTAGCACCCGGAGCAGCACCGATTGCTCGGGCACCTTACAGACTGGCACCCAGTGAATTACAAGAACTGTCCACTCAACTGCAAGATTTGTTGGATAAAGGTTTCATCCGACCTAGTTCATCACCGCGGGGAGCTCCAGTATTATTTGTCAAGAAGAAGGATGAAACCTTCCGTATGTGTATTGACTACCGGGAGCTGAATAAAGTCACAATCAAGAACCGCTACCCTTTACCTCGCATAGATGACCTCTTTGATCAACTCCAAGGATCAAGTTTCTATTCCAAAATAGATCTTAGGTCCGGCTACCATCAGTTAAGAGTCCGAGAAGAGGATATCTCTAAGACTGCATCCAGAACGAGGTACGGTCATTATGAATTTATGGTCATGCCTTTTGGATTAACTAACGCACCTGCGGTATTCATGGACCTCATGAACCGTGTGTGTAAGCCTTATCTTGACCAGTTCGTTATCGTTTTTATCGATGACATCCTCATTTATTCCAAGAACAAGGAAGAACATGAGGAACATCTACGCCTAACTTTGGAATTACTTAAGTGAGAGCACCTGTATGCTTAGTTTTCCAAGTGTGAATTCTGGATTCGGGAAGTTCAGTTTCTAGGACATGCGGTTAATGAGAAAGGAATGCATGTCGACCCATCAAAGATAGAAGCCATCAAGAATTGGGCAGCACCGACGGCTCCGACTGAGGTGTGACAATTTCTGGGATTGGCTGGATATTACCCCTCACTGCTTTAACTCAAAAGGGTAAAGCCTATAATTGGGGAGACAACCAAGAGGCAGCCTTCCAACACCTTAAACAAAAACTCTGCAGTGCACCTATTCTAGCTCTTCCGGAAGGAACCAATGATTTTGTAGTGTATTGTGATGCATCTATTTAGGGTCTGGGTTGTGTCTTAATGCAACGCGAAAGGGTGATCGCATACGCTTCACGTCAACTAAAGGTCCACGAGAGAAACTACACCACTCATGACTTAGAGTTGGGAGCCGTAGTTTTCGCACTTATAATATGGAGACATTACTTGTACGGTACCAAATGCACAATCTACACCGATCACAAGAGACTTCAGCACATCTTCGAGCAGAAAGAGTTGAACATGCGACAACGTCGTTGGGTCGAACTCTTAAACGATTATGATTGTGCGATCTGATACCACCCGGGTAAAGCTAATGTTGTAGCTGATGCCTTAAGTCGAAAAGAAAAAAAACCCCAACGAGTTCGAGCATTACAGCTTACTATTCACCCCGGATTACCTGACAAAATCCGTAGTGCTCAACTCGAAGCCCTAAAAGAAGAAAATCAACCGCTGGAAAGTACACGCGGTCTGGAAGCACAACTTGAAGTCAAATCTGACGGTATTCGCTACTTTGCCGAGCGAATATGGGTCCCAGTATTCGGAAACCTAAGGGAACTAGTTATGGATGAGTCTCATAAATCTCATTACTCGATACATCCAGGTTCCGACAAAATGTACCATGATCTAAAGGTGCTATATTGGTGGCCGAAGATGAAGGCCGATATAGCCACCTATGTTAGTAAGTGTCTGACTTGCACGAAGGTCAAAGTTGAATATCAAAAACCATCCGGTCTTCTTCAACAACCAGAAATCCACATGTGGAAATGGGAACAAATATCCATGGGCTTCATCACCAAATTACCACGAACCCCTACCGGATGTGATACCATTTGGTTAATTGTTGATCGATTAACAAAGTCCGCTCACTTCTTAGCAATAAAGGAAACCGACAAAATGGATAAGCTCACTCGTACTTACTTGAAAGAAATAGTCTCTCGGCACGAGGTGCCAATCTCTATTATTTCGGATCGTGATGCATGATTTACTTCTCGTTTCTGGCAGTCGTTACATAAAGCTTTAGGTACGCGTCTAGATATGAGCACAACATACCATCCTCAAACTGACGGCCAAACAGAACGTACTATTCAAACACTGGAGGACATGCTACGAGCTTGTGTGATTGATTTCGGTAACACTTGGGAGTCTCATTTACCGTTGGTGGAGTTCTCCTACAACAACAGCTATCACACTAGCATCAAGGCAGCTCCATTTGAAGCATTTTATGGACGGATATGTCGTTCTCCTATTTTTTGGACCAAGGTTGGGGATAGCCAACTCACAGGTCCCGAACTTGTATTTGAAACTTTCGAAAAGATCGTTCAAATTCGAAACCGTATGGCGGCAGCTCGTGATCGTCAAAAGAGCTATGCCGACAAGCGTCGTAAACCTTTAGAGTTTCAAATAGGTGACATGGTCTTACTCAAAGTCTCACCTTAGAAAGGTGTCATTGGTTTCGGGAAACGAGGCAAACTGAATCCTCGTTATGTTGGACCATTCAAGATAATGAAGAGAATCGGACCAGTAGCGTATCAACTGGACCTACCTGAAGGACTTAGTGGTGTGCACAACGTCTTTCACGTCTCAAATTTAAAGAAATACCTAGTAGACGTTTTACTCGCAGTTCCTCTTGAGGAACTACACGTTGATGAACAGTTACGTTTCATCGAAAAACCTGTGGAAATTATGGATAGGGAAGTTAAAACGTTAAAGCACAGTAAGATCCCTATTGTCAGAGTTCGTTGGAACTCGAAACGCGGACCGGAATTCATGTGGGAGCGCGAGGATCAGATGATGCGCAAATATCCTAATCTGTTCAAGCACTCCACATCAAATTCTCAATGTACTATTTAATTTTCGGGACGAAAATTCTTTCAACTAAGGGATGATGTGATATCCTGAGAAATTTTTTTATTTATTTAATTTTCGGGACGGAAATTCTTTCAACTAGGGGATGATGTGACAATCCGGACTTTTCAGTTAGTTCCGTTAGCAACTCCGTTAAATATTCAGTTAATTCCTAACCCAGTTAATCCAATATTAAACCCCAGGGATTAATCCCGTCAATAATCCAAACGTAAACTCCAGGGACTAGTTATGTAATATCCCTAAAGTTGACTGTTGACTTTTAGATAGTCAAAACCCCAATTATGTTGACTTTTAAAGTCAAACTAACAAGTTCTAACCTCAATCCTAACTACAGGGACCTTTCCTGCCATTTCCTAAACCCTAATTCTTGAGAATTCAGGGATTAAACCCGTAATTTAACTAAAGATGATTTGTTGACTCCAGAAAGTCAAAATTCGTAATCTTTAATCCAAATTCGAATCCTAAACCTCGAATTCGTTTGATTTTGAAACCGCTATACATGATCAGATCATTAACAGGCTTAATCAATGCTTTAATCATCACCATTATATCGAATTAAGTCCGAATAATGGACATTAAACCGAAACCGTCGACCTTATTGTTCTTATCAACCAAACCAGATCAATTCGATGTCACTCCATCAAATTGATCACCTGCACACATTGAACGAGACACTATGAAGCTATCATACGCATCAATTTCACCGAAATCTCAACAGAAGTCACCGGGAACCAGACCAGTCATCGTCGACCTCGGACTTAGTCGAGCACTACCAATTCGTCATCAATTCTGGTAACAAATCACACCTGTAGTTTCGTTTTAGTGTCTTAATTCAAAGCCCTATGAATATTGTGGCTTATATCATCGATTAAATCATGAACCCGATTCTAGGGTTCATCTTAAATTGGTTTAATCAAACTCTATCCTAGACCCGATTAAAATTCAATTAAACTAGACCTTTAGACTCGTAATCATCTGTATAATGAAAGCCCCATGTTTATTTGATCATGTAGAGTCATATATTTTGTATAAGCTGTTGTCATTTATTGTATGTTTAAACAATTTTAGACTAGTTTACTTTCTGTCATTTCATTATTGTAATTTCAGTTTTCTGTAATTAGTTAAGTCTGGGCCATCGAAACTACTTAGTTTCGATTGAGTCTGTTCAATCGAAACTAGTAGTTTCGATAGATGGTAGTTTCGACAGTCTGTGTATCATTTGTAAATGGTCAATCGAAACTAGTAGTTTCGATTGACCATAGTTTTGATACCTGTCACTACTATAAATAGCCTAGTTTGAGATTGTTTAGGGTGTGAGTAGCGGCTGTAACCCTGAATCTTCTCTTTCACATTTTGCTTGAATCAATACAATCTGCAGTTGTTTATTCACTGTGTTCATACATTTTCATACCTTTTGATTGTTGATTCATAGTGGGTTAGCTGCTTATCTTCACCAATACTGTTTCTATTATCTGTTTCATCTACATATACACAGTTTCCGCCTGTGTGTGTGTGTTTAATCGATCATATCAGTGAGATTCGACTGAAATCTGGACCTACAATTGGTATAAGAGCTTTATGCTCTACAATTGATCGATTCTAGGTGATTACCGAGGGTTTTCGTTGCTTATTTTGGGTTTTTGCACATTTATTCTCGAGGTACTGTTTCATCATTTTTCAAGGGTTTTTGCTCGTATTTTCGGAATCGGAGGATGGATTCGTGATCAGGACAGTTAGACGAAGGTTTTCGCTGGATTGGTTTGTTATTTCTGCATCTTTGATTTCTGGAGATTTTCATCAATGGAGTATTTCTGTTTTGGAGAAGAAGGCATCGAAACTACGGGGAACAATTTCTGATTTCTGTTGATCATCGAAACTTCTTGTCTACGTTTTGTCGGGAGAAGGTACTGTCGAAACTAGATTTTTGTCTCTTATAGAAACTGTGGTTATCGAAACTAGTCTGTGAAATTTTCAGTATCGAAACTAGTTGTTTCGATAAAATTTGTTCTATCGAAACTAGTCCTATCGAAACTAGTTGTTTCGATAATAGTTGTTCTATCGAAACTAGTCCTATCGAAACTAGTTGTTTCGATAATAGTTGGTCTATCGAAACTAGTCTTATCGAAACTAGTTGTTTCGATAGAAGTTGACCTATCGAAACTAGTTACTGTTTTAGTTTCGATTCAAAACATTATGGCCACTTCAAGTTCAACAGAACATTCTGGGGTAAATAGACCACCTGTTCTTGTGTCCACAAGAGATTTTGATGACTGGACTAAAAAAATGAAGCTCTTCTTTCAATTTCACGATTATACACTGTTGAATTCTATCACCGATGGTCCCCACAAGCCCGTAACTACCACTGCTGATGTTCAACGTCCTAAGTTAGTGTCTGAGTATGATGAGAAAGATCTTGCCTTGATTGCCCGAGACAACAAGGCCTATGGGACTATTGCCATGGCTCTTCCTATGGATATTTTCAACATCTTTGCTGAGTACACAACTGCCAAAGACTTATGGGCTGCACTATGCACAAGATATGAGGGAAGTGAGGATGTCAGAGAAAGCAAAAGAGATCTGATAAAGAAACAATATGCGATGTTCAGCAGTGTACGGGGAGAATCAATATCTGATTTGATCAGCCGTTTCTCAAGCATTGTCTCAAGGTTGAAGGTAATGGGAGTTGAGTACCCTACTCTTGATCTGAACAAGAAACTCCTAGATTCTCTTCCTGAGGAATGGAATATGTATCGAATCATGATCAAAAAGACTGAGAATCTGAGCGCTCTGTCTCAACAGGAAGTCTATAGCATTCTTGAATCTTATGAAATTGAGATTAAGAAGGGAGCAGTCACCCCATCTAATCAGTCTGGAAACACAACTCTCATTGCTGGATCAAACTCATCCGGTAGCCCATACTTTCAGAATGATGTTCCTCCTTCAGCTGCTGCAATTAAGTCTACCAGCTCCTCTGCTCCTCAAAAGACTGTCACCATGATTCCTGATGAATATGTCCCAATCATGAATGCTTTCATGTCGTGCTATGATGCACTGTTCTCTGGAAATCTAACACCGGTTAGCTTTCAACCTTATGACTTGGAGCAGATTAATCCTGATGATTTGGAGAAAATGGACATTGATTGGTGCATGGCCATGTTAACCTTAAGAGCCAAGAGATTTATCAAAAGGACTGGTATAGACAGGTTCAAGCAAGGAAAGACGCTTGGGTTTGACATCAAGAAGGTGAGATGCTACAATTGTGATCAGCTGGGTCACTTTGCCAGAAACTGCAAGGAGCCATCCTCCAAAGATCAGCAAGATAAGAAGATCTCCTCTGGTAAACAAGCTGCCAATCCTCCAAAGACAAACACAACTTCCAGTTCCACAGCTCTTGTGTGCCAAGCTGATGGACATTATCATTGGGGAGAACAAGCTGAGGAAGCTGCTGATAAAGCCTTGATGGCTGATGTGGAGGAAAATGGCAAGAGTGTCATGATTGAACCAGCTGAGGATCTCACTGCTGTGCCTGCTGAGGTTACTTCTAAACTTTGTGATTCTAGATCTTGCTTAAATGAAATTCAAAAATACAGATTCATCAATCAAGCCTTGATTGATGAACGAAATCACATTAAGGTGATGTATGACTCTGTGGCCAAAAATGAGAAACTTTACTTAAAGAAAATTCGTGATATTTCTGGTGAAAATCGTTCTTTAATTGTGCAACTCAATACTCAAACCATTAATAATACAATTTTAACAGAAAGAGTCCAAAAGGCAGAAAAGGCCAAATTACAGGTTGATCACATGGATATGGATCAGAAAATTCTGTTTGGAATAATTGATAAACAATTTAATAGAAAATGCACAGAAGGTCTTGGGTATAACTCTCATCCACCTCCTTATTCTAAATCAGGGAGATTTGCTGATATGCCTACTCCACATGTTTCCACACCTTTTGTTTGCACATTATCTCCTGATGATTATATTACATCCTCTGATTCTGACAGTTTTGCTTCTTGTGCAGAGTCAAATTGTGTAAAGTCCGAAGATGATTGTGATAAGAGTGCTAATGATATAACTATTTTAAAAGAACTTGAGTCGGATGAATGTAATAATATGTCCGTGTCAAAACCAAATATTTGTGAACATGTTAAAAACTTGTATTTTGATTCTATGCCTGCTGAGCATACGGGTTTGGGATGTGATGTTTCTAAATTTCAAAATGCCTTGCCTTTTGTTCCTAAATCTTTGAATGTTATGCCATGTGTTACAAAATTTAAAAGTGCTGGAATTATTGTGAATGATGTACCACGTGAAACCATGAGCAACATGGAATTTTTCAGATTAAAGGAAGCACATCGTCTTCAAGACAAAGTTATTGATGAGAGAACCGTCTCATGTTCAGATTCCTCAACATCACAATCATCTTCATCTTGTGATGATTATTATCAGGCTAAGATATCTTGTAAAAACGTTTGTTTTAGTTGTGGTGCCTCAAATCATGTTTCAAAAAGTTGTAAATTGACAACCGCAAATTTTAAAGAAGAATCACCTTCCCAAAGTTCATTAAATTCATATGTGTTGCCTAACTCTTCTCACAGTAGGAAATCTAGGCGTAAAAGAATTAAAAATGCTAAAAATTATTTAAAACGAACTTGGAAAATTAAAAATAATGTTCTATTTGATGACCGTGCTTCATCAAAGGATGGTTGTACTTCTGATTCCAATGAGATGTCATATCCTGACACTAAAATCTCTTGATTGAAACATTTTTGGTCAAAACGTATAAATGGTTCGTTATGTATAGGGTCAATCAAGAAGAACAGGCGATAACATCTGGCATGTAGATAATGGATGTTCAAGGCATATGACTGGGCACATTAACTTGCTGCAAGATTATCATCAGATTGATGGAGAGTATGTTGCTTTTGCTGGAAACCCTAGAGGAGGAAAGATTGAAGGACAAGGAACAGTGTCAAATGGAGTAAATAGTCTGGAATTTGTCAACTATGTTCCTCAGTTAAAATATAATCTGATGAGTGTTTCACAGATTTGTGACAAGGACTTTTGTGCTTTATTCAATTCAAAAGAATGTCTTCTCTTAAAGCCGGGAGTGGTGATTCCGGAAGAACTTATTCTCATGCGTGCTCCTAGAAGATACAACACATATAGCTTGGATATGAACAACCCATCGGGAATTGAATCGTGTTTTCTCTCAAAGGCTTCCGAAGATGAATCTTTCCTGTGGCATAAGAGGTTGGGACATGTCAACTTCAAAACAATGAACCGACTGGTTCGAGGCAACCTAGTCACTGGATTACCTCTCAAAGATTTCACTCCTATGGAACACTGTATTTCATGTTACAAGGGAAAACAGCACAAATCTTCACATAAGCCTAAAACCACCAATTCCATTGACTCTCCTCTCCAATTGCTTCACATGGATCTCTTTGGTCCAGTGAGTGTCATGAGTCTTGGACGAAAGTCATACTGTCTGGTGGTAACAGATGATTTTTCTCGATTCACTTGGGTGTTTTTCTTAGCTAAGAAGGATGAGACGCCAGAGATTTTAAAGACCTATCTGCTTCAAATTGAAAACCTCTTCAGTTTAAGTGTGAAGACTATCCGCAGCGATCATGGAACAAAATTTAAGAATGCAACTCTTGATTCCTTCTGTGAAAGCAAAGGAATTTCTCGTCAATTTAGTGCACCTCGTACTCCTCAACAAAACGGTGTAGCTAAAAGGAGAAACCGCACTTTAATTGAAGCTGCACGAACTATGATTGTTGACTCTAAGCTTCCCGTGACCTTCTGGGCTGAGGCAGTCAACACTACATGTTTCGTGCAAAATCGGGTTCTTATCACTAAAAGTTGCAACAAGACACCATATGATATCATGTACAAGCGCAAGCCAGTTATTGATTTCTTCAGAAAATTTGGGTGTGTGTGCATGATGCTGAACACTTCAGATCAGCTCAACAAATTTGAAGCCAAAGCTGATGAATGTTATTTTGTTGGTTATTCCTCCAATCAACGTGCTTTTCGTGTCTATCATAAGCAGAAAAGAATAGTGCTGGAGTCCATTGATATCAATTGGCATGAAAATAATCACACGGACTCAGGAGATGGTCCCAATTGGCTATTTGACGTCGATTCAGTTTTTAAATCATTTAATCTTCCTGATTTCTCAATTGACTCAACTCATGCTAATCCTTATTTTTCTGTGAATAATTTAGGGAACTTAAATGATCAAGGTTCTTCCTCATCTGCTCAGGTTGAAATTCCTGTGGTTGCAAATGCTGAATCTAATATGGAGTCTTCCGGTTATGGTGCAACAAGTGAAACTGTTGAAGAAAACTCCATTCCAACAGTAGATGTTGCACCACAATCATCTGCTGAAGATCCTATTAATGACATTGCCGATCCTCCTGCTGAAAATCTCACCAATTTGGAAGAAGTCGTGGAAGAAGATGCAATTCCTCAACTGCGAATTCACAAGATTCATCCCACCAATAACATCATTGGACCACTCAATGTGGGTGTTACTACCCGAAGTGCTTGTGAAGCATTTGAAAACAACATGTTTTCCTGCTTCATCTCTCAAACTGAACCAAAGAACATTAAAGCAGCACTACTAGAAAACAGCTGGGTGGAAGCAATGCAGGAAGAGCTACAGCAATTCTCAAAGTTACATGTGTGGAATTTGGTGGATCTACCCAAGAACAAAGTTCCAATCGGTACTCGTTGGGTTTTTCGCAACAAAAAGGATGAAGGCGGCACTGTGATTTGAAACAAAGCTCGTCTAGTGGTTCAAGGTTTCTATCAAGAAGAAGGGATTGACTACGAGGAAGTCTTTGCACCAGTGGCTCGCTTGGAAGCCATCCGAATGTTTCTCGCCTATGCAGCCTACATGGACTTCACCGTCCATCAAATGGATGTCAAAAGAGCATTTTTGTTTGGCAAAGTTCAAGAAGAAGTATATGTCAAGCAGCCGCCGAGTTTCATTGATCCTAATTTTCCAGACCGTGTTTACAAGTTAGACAAAGCATTGTATGGTCTTCACCAAGCATCTCGTGCGTGGTATGAAACTTTATCAAAGCATCTGCTTGAGAATGGTTTCACACGAGTAGCAATTGACCAAACATTGTTCAAACAGAAGGAGGAAAAGGATACAATCATGGTGAAAATTTATGTGGATGATATCATTTTTGGTTCTACAAATCCCCGTCTCTGCAGAAAATTTGAGGAAGTGATGCGATCTAAGTTTGAGATGAGCTCCATGGGGGAAATGAAGTTCTTTTTGGGACTACAAGTTGATCAGTCTGAGTCAGGAATCCTTATCCATCAAGAAAAATACGTAAAAGAAATATTAACCAAGTTCAAAATGGCTGATTCCCATCCAGTTAAAACTCCTGTGGAAGTTCGACATTGTTTGACTCCTGATATGGATGGGGAAAGCGTTGATCCGCATCTATATCGCTCTATGATAGGATCGCTCATGTATCTCACGGCCAGCAGACCAGACATCATGCTTGCAGTGTGCTTATGTGCACGTTTTCAGGCTAATCCTAAACTCTCTCATTTATCTGTTGTAAAACGTATTTTGAGATATTTAAAATATAAGCCAAAATTGGGTCTGTGGTATCCTAAAACTGACTTGTTTGATCTTGTGGCTTATTCAGACTCAGACTACGGGGGTTGCAACTTAGACCGAAAATCCACTTCTGGAGGTTGTCAATTCCTTGGCAATCGCCTTGTCTCATGGCAATGTAAGAAACAGTCCACCGTTTCCCAATCCACCGCCGAAGCCGAATACATTGTCGCAGCCCTCTGTTGTTCCCAAGTTAGATGGATACACCATCAGATGCTTGACTATGGGATCACATTCCATGAGACACCCATTTTGTGTGACAACACCGCCGTTCCTCATATCACCAAAAACCCCGTTCAGCATTCCAAAACCAAACACATTGAAATCAAACATCACTTTATCCGTGACTGTGTTGAAAAGAAGTATATTCAAATTGTTGAAGTCAAAACTCACAAACAAACCGCAGACATTTTCACAAAGGCTTTTGACTCTACCAGATTCGCCCAACTGGTGGAGATGCTTGGAATGATCAACTTTCAGTAAATAGTGTGAACAGTATTTTTTATTTTATTATATTTTTTTATTATGTTTACTTGACAAAAGAAAATTCCAAAAAGATTTTATTTTTATGAACAGTTTTTACACAACTCTTTTGGGGGAGAAATATTATATTGAAAAGAATTGATGTGTATAAAATCTTACAAGTGGTTTTAAGTTGCAGGAAGAATTGAATCTGACCTTTGAGAAATGATAGTGTCTGATCTCATCTCTTTGACATGGAATGGACCAAAAGCGATGGTGTTTACTGAGGTATAGCTGGTAGGCCCGACATATGGTTAAAACTTGTAAGTAGTGTGAAAACTCTAATATATATCTCATACTTGTGTGTTTGAACCCATTATTGAAACATCTAACCCATTTTTATATCTAAGAAAACCAATTCAATCAGATACAGGCTTACGTATTGGATTCCTATTCATACGCCAAGTGACCGTCAATATAACGATATTTACCACCGATGACCCCGTATGTTTTGCTTACGCAAAGATCTCGGGTGCTCATCCTTTTCCCATCCACTTGGATGATTTGACCCCGTCTGTTTTGCTTACGCAAAGATCTCGGGTGTTCAACATTTTTCTATCCGCTTGGATAATTTTACGACTTCTTCTGTTTTGCTTACGCAAAGATCTAGAATGCTCGTACCTTTTTAATATCTACTTGGATATTTTTTATTTTAAATTTTCTAAATCCACTTGGATATCTTATTTTATTTTGGTGGTACTTTGACATTACTAAGACGGTACCTTGGTTAATCAGAAAGAGATGATAGGATGAAGATGGGTACTTCTTGAGGATTGATAGGTTTTCAAAATCATTTTATTTTAATATGTGGGGTACACCTTGTATAGTGCTTAAATGGTACCTTTTAATCACATGAAATCAAAATACAAACAAATGTTCGGGTTTACTTTGCACAAATATCAGCTATCTTCAGGGACTCACAATAGTTAATTGCAAAAGGAAGTGTTTCAAGAGACTGACCAGATCTGATCTCATGTTGGATCTTTTTCAAGAAGAAAGTGTAAATATCTTGTGTATATATGTTAGTCTTATTTCTGTCACTTTGTACATATCGAAACTACTTTGACATCTCGAAACTACTATGTTCATATCGAAACTAGTTTGCCCTATCGAAACTACTCTGTAAATATCGAAACTAGTTTGCCGTATCGAAACTACTCTATAATATCGAAACTAGTTTGCCGTATCGAAACTACTCTATAAATATCAAAACTAGTTTGCCGTATCGAAACTACTCTGTAAATATCGAAACTAGTTGTTTCGACAGGGGCATTTTTGTCTTTTGTTCCTCGCAATTTAAAAGCCTTCATAAATAAATCCCTCCCTTCATATCTTCTTCACTCGTCTTTTTCGCAACCCTTTCATCTTCTCCAACACACACAAAATTCCTCAAGCCTTGGTCTGAGTTGCAAATTATCAGGGTTAATCACCTGATTACCCCCGTTGTCACCTTCGTCTTCACCATCAGGTAACGTCCTACTATTTCATTTGAATGTTTCTTGCGAATCAACAGACCTAGGGTTTCAAAAGTTCAAATTGTTCGACTGAATCTTCATAATAATAGTCGTTGTGTGCATATCCGTGTTTGCAAACATCTTTATCATCTTAGAAGTCACGATTATTGTGTTTTATTGCAGATAAACAGTCTCGCATTTGGTAAGATGACATTCCGTCATTTACAGGCCACTCTAAACCCTTCATTAAACTGTTTATTTTAGTCTGTGTATAGTGAATCAAAAGGGGTTTGGGTTTCAAAACCAAGTAGTTTCGATAAAGAAGTTCAACTTTTTCAAAAATTTCTCAAAATGTTTAATCGAAACTACTGGTTTCGACACTCAAACTTGACCTAATGTCTCTATCGAAACTACTTGTTTCGATAAGTTTTTCTCTATCGAAACTACTTGTTTCGATAAGTTTTTCTCTATCAAAACTACTTGTTTCGATAAGTTTTTCTCTATCGAAACTACTTAGTTTCGATAAGTTCATCTCTATCGAAACTACTTAGTTTCGACAGTGTTGTTTTCAGGAACTTTATAAGTGTTGATCAAAGCTTATTGCTTCTATCGAAACTAGTTAGTTTCGATAAGTTCATCTCTATCGAAACTACTTAGTTTCGACAGTAAGGATTTCTGATTTTTTCTAAGTGTTAATACTTAGTTTCGATTGACCATATTCAGAACCTTTACTTACTGTACAAAACTGATGAATTTTACAGGAATGGATCTCGTATTCGTGAAAAGGCACAATGTCTGTGCATTTCTTAATAGCAATGATCCGAAAGTTGCTGAGTTCATTCCGGTCTTAAACTTTCTGGCAAACTCCAACATAAGTTTTGCCATAAGCCACAACCTGCCGGTGTTTGAGGCAACTATTAGACAATTTTGGGAAACTGCAGAGATAATCACAGTTGATAATGTGCAACACATTAGAGCAACTGTACATGGCCAAGAAGTATTATTCTCTGAAGACACAGTGAGAGAGGTACTGCAGTTAAATGACAACCCAGAAGCACCCTTTGATTTTCCAATCTACTATGTGAAAGAATGCTTTAGAAGAATGGGTCATCCTGATGAGTTCAAGAGCGGTCAGATAATCAAGAACTCCTTACCAAGCCATTGGAGATATATAGTGCATGTGTTTATTCACTGCCTATCAATAAGGAAAGGGGGTTTTGATTCAGCTAACAGTACTCTGGGATCAGCTATTTTGGGATTAATAAAGGGAAGAGACTACAACTTTTCTGGTTTCATATTCACTCAGCTAAAGGATAACTTAACTGGAGCAGTGAAGGAGAAGTTTCTAGCATATCCTAGATTTCTACAAATTATCATCAATCATCTTCTTCCTGAGCTTCAACAAGGTGGAAACACCTTTGTGTTTGATAATATGATAGCCAAAACACTCAGCTACATGAAAAGTACCAACAAAAGGACCAACCGGGCGATAGCCGACGTTCCCCTGTTCGGTCATATCATTGGAGAAGAAGAAGAGTTTATTCCTGACATTGATCCTGATCTTGAAGAAGAAAACTTATCATCAGATGAAGAAGAGTTGGAAGCTGAACAAAATCAAGGTAATCTACCTATTGATGAAGCTGAGATTGAGGTAGACATACCTATTGTTCAAGAAGAAGAGCAACATGTAATTGAGCCTGTGATAGAGGCTCCTTTTGTTGAAGAAATACAGATTGTTCAAGAGCCAGCAGTAAATGTTGAAGCTGGCTTACAAGAGAATGAAGAAGAA
Source organism: Smallanthus sonchifolius (assembly GCA_023525975.1). Classification (NCBI taxonomy): domain Eukaryota; kingdom Viridiplantae; phylum Streptophyta; class Magnoliopsida; order Asterales; family Asteraceae; genus Smallanthus; species Smallanthus sonchifolius. The sequence goes on from CM042045.1 coordinate 38,069,095, forward strand.
GTGGCAGAGTCAAGTGGGACTCTAGATGCAGGAATTTATGGATCAGACTATTACAAGTCTGATTTAGATGAAAGAATAGAGCAACTTGCATCTTCCTCAAAAAGACAAATTGAGTCAGGATCTGATTTTGAAGAGGAGGAGCCTAGGGCTAAAAAGATAAAGACTGGATTGGAGGATTTGTCTTCCTCGTCAGAGTCTTCATTCACCACTCCAGAACCATCTCCTCATCCTACTCCACAACAATCACCTATCCCTACACCTCCTACATCCCCACAACAATTACCTATCCCTACACCTCCTACATCCCCACACCTCCTACATCCCCACAACAATTACCTATCCCTACACCTCCTATATCTCCACAACAATCACCCATCCATACACCTCCTGCATCTCCACACCATGATTCAACCTCTCCTGTACCGAGAGTAAAGACTCTAAGTCTTGAAATAAAGAAACTTCAGGACAATCTTCAAAAGAAAGATACAGAGATTGACGGCTTGAAGTCTAAGCTACAAGAAGTTAAGGAGGAAGTCAAAGACTTAAAGCTGGAGGTTGGAGGCTTACATACTCAAATAGATAGTCAGCAGACTCAGCTGAAAACTCAACAAAAACTAATCATAAGGCAACAAGAAGACTTTAAAGCCTTAGCTGAAATAGTTAAGCAGCTCAAAGACTCAGTCAACATACCTACTCCACAACAGCCAACCACTTCAAAGGCTCAGGGGGAGACTATATCTGAACTTGAACCATCGTCTCCTGCCTTTGTCACTAATCCAGAATCTGCATTAACCGTGTATACTGGCCACGGTGCCATGACAAAGGAGTCTGTTGAAGTAAAGGTTGAAGAAATAGAGTCTGTCCTTCCCTCAGCTCATGAAAGAAGAGAAGCAAGGAAGAGAGGGAAGGGAGCTATGGCCAATATTGAAACAGTGATTCTGGATGAAGAAGACATCCCATCAGATGATGAGCTGAATGCTCTTCTAGATGAGATTGAAAACTTTGGATATAATGACCTTCATCTAGAAATTCTAACTACTGAAGAAAAAGAAACTGAACAAACTAGATATTTTACTGAAGAAGGAGATGAAATTCAAACCCTATCAGATGAAGAAGATGTTCAGATTAATCTCATCAAGACTATCATTCCTGAACCAACCATTCTAATCTCTGAGTCAATTCCAACTCAAGATCAACCTTCAACTGCACCTGAACCTCCTATTTCAAGGAAGTCTTGGTTTAAAAAGATAATTCCAGAAGAGACTCCTCAAACTTATGAGTGGATAGCCGAGCATCAAGAACTGAAAAGGCCTCCAATTGGATGGAAATACGATGCTGAAAGGAAGCTCTTTATCATCAGACGATATAGAGGGGGAGTTCAGCACTTCAAGAACATGACTGACTTCCAGACCCTTCCTTTTTATGACCTCAGGGATTTAGCAAAACTTCCACTTCAAAACCCTGGGAAGGTCATGATGGCTTATGACTTTGAGAGGTTTCTGCATTCTCAAGTCAACAATGATTTCAAAGGAATGAAGCCTAGGAAAACTCAGAAGAAGATCTCAAAGACTAGGTTTCATCCTAAGACTAAAAAGCCATATGTTTTCCTAAGATACAAGCCTGCCCAAACACACAAGACTATCACTATTCCAAAATCTGTACCTGTCCAGCTACAAACTTTCAGAAAGTGGTTCTATAACCCAGTAATTGACAGTGCAGTTATTGAATGTGAGGGCAAGGAAGACATCACCATATTTGATCCAATGGAGCTGCTGAAATTTCAACCTGAAGATCTAGAGGTGCTATTCCAGAATCAAATTCAGGCTTATAGTGATGAAGATGAAGCTGATGCTAAAGCCTATCAAAGAATTGTATCTCTCCATGTCAAACCTTTCATCCCAAAGACATCTGAAGGACCAGCTGCTTGATGAAGAGCTGAAGACAGTAATGCAACAGCTTAGGGAGAGATTGTAGAGTCATATATTTTGTATAAGCTGTTGTCATTTATTATATGTTTAAACAATTTTAGACTAGTTTACTTTCTGTCATTTCATTATTGTAATTTCAGTTTTCTGTAATTAGTTAAGTCTGGGCCATCGAAACTACTTAGTTTCGATTGAGTCTGTTCAATCGAAACTAGTAGTTTCGATAGATGGTAGTTTCGACAGTCTGTGTATCATTTGTAAATGGTCAATCGAAACTAGTAGTTTCGATTGACCATAGTTTCGATACCTGTCACTACTATAAATAGCCTAGTTTGAGATTGTTTAGGGTGTGAGTAGCGACTGTAACCCTGAATCTTCTCTTTCACATTTTGCTTGAATCAATACAATCTGCAGTTGTTTATTCACTGTGTTCATACATTTTCATACCTTTTGATTGTTGATTCATAGTGTGGTTAGCTGGTTATCTTCACCAATATTGTTTCTATTATCTGTTTCATCTACATATACACAGTTTCCGCCTGTGTGTGTGTGTTCAATCGATCATATCAGTGAGATTCGACTGAAATCTGGACCTACAGATCAATTACCATCGAATCTGTCATGATCCTAAACTATGTTTTCTTCATAAAATCGATTTGGGGCTTTCGATCCTAGACTAAATTTGAATCCAATTAAAGGTCATGGTTAGACTCGCCCTCAACCATCCTTTGAAAGCCCTAAGCTAATTCGTGGATATATCATCTAATCAGTGGTGAACCGATTCTAGGGTTCATCACACTTTGGGTTAATCGAATGATAATCTAATCACAACCTCAATACAATTAAATTACATGAGTGGTTTCGCAAGGTCCTAGTCTGTAATAGCCCTATGATTCCAATCATTTTTATAATCAAATCCATCAAATTCAAATCTGTATTCATAACTAGGGCTTGGAAATTTCAAGCGAGTAATTAACCGATCTAAACTTAATAACTTTTCAATTAAACCCAATTGTAGGTTCGCAATGCCGTGTTTAACAAAACCCCTATGCTTTCTGATTTAATCGTAGTCGAAAGCTGTGGGTTTGGGGTGGAATTTGGTCCGAATTCGCGTAAAGGGGAAGAACACCCCAGAATTATTGATTAAAACCAATAAGAAACGGATCCTAATGCGATGACCCTAGCGGGCAGGACTGGTTAAATGTGTATGCTTGTGTGGGAGAGACCCGGGTTCGAGTCTCTCAACACTGTTTTGTTTTAGAACATTTTTTTTAGTATTATTTTAATATAAAAATCAAACCCTATAATATTATAATATTATACAAATGTGTTTTAGCCCGGGAAACAACCCGTAGGCTCGGGTTTGAATTATTAACCTATTTTTATATTATTTCCCCACTTTTAAAATAATATATTTACCATAAGGTTGTATAAAATAATATGTTTAAATTATTTTCAACCCGTGACTCGTATTATTAAATAATATATGGATTTATATTATTTCGTATCGTTTTCTAACCTCGTATAACATTTGAAATCAAATAATAATATAATTAATTATATTATTTACTCGCACTTATCGCGTTCATAAAAATAATATATTTATTATTTTGTACCACGAATGAGTAATTAGAATATCCTTTCGAACCTAAAAATAATATATTAAATTATATTATTTTCCTAATTTTTGTAAATGACAAAACACTCGAACATATTTGTTATTATTGTTGTCATTCGTCGCGCAGCGTATATATATAATCTAATTACTAATTAAAGAATTCCTATTCCCGTGGACACGTTCGTCTACTCTCGGTTACTAGAGCGTTTTTTTAGGACGTTTCTCATTCCGGGTCATTGTCACAATTCCCATTTTTATCCCTAATTTATGTGTTTATAATTTTACAGCATTCGTAAGTCGTTGAGACTTACACTCGTGATTCCAACTTGTCCATTGTGTGACACTACCTACAACGCAACGCATGTGAGTTTTCACGGCCCCTTTTTCTGTTTTAACTTCGGGAAGGAAACATGACTAAAAAATTTTGGATTTTTAATTCGTATGATATCAATGTTAAATGCTAAGCGTAACACGCTATCACAGAAAGTCCTCAACTAATATCGGACCGTTAATATGGATCTTAGCGAGGTAATATTTAGTAGTACTACTGGGTTTGACAAATCCCACCCGCGTTAGTCGCGCTAACTCGATTGGATATCGAACGTTTGAAATGTTAGCCTACTCACACCGCCAGTGTTGATAGACCTGGCAGGAGGCAATAAACAAACAGTCAGCTTCGGTTACGAGCGCTTGAGCTGAACATGAACATAGGTTAGCGACCTATAGAATCGTACTGAATGAACATAAATCCGGTAAACGCATATTTACATATATTGAAACCTATGGACTCACCAACCTCATGTTGACATATTTTCTTATATGTTTCCTTAGGTCGCTAAGATAAGACACAGGTGCACGTTAGGGCATGCATGGGATTCAACTACTTTGATTATGACTTGTTTATGTTTGTTTGAATTATTCTATTGTACTTGTTTTGGTTGGACGTTCGGACTTCTTGGACTTTGGTTTTGGGCGCGTGTATTTTGCGCATTTACTTTCTTTACGCTTCCGCATTGATACTCTGATTTAAAAGATATTTTCATTTTGAGTCCCATGTAGAGTCGTTCAAAGTAACTAATGTCTGAGATCCTGGTTCGTCACTTCCCAAACGGTAAAACTCCGTTAGTTGAAATTGGGGGTGTGACAACGACCATCATAATAGTTTTAATCACCATCATAGTGTCGATTTAAACCAATTTATGACTAATAAACAGGTAACCGTCGAAACCTCCACTTCCGCAATCAAATTCGCCTGAATTCCGTTGTTAACCTCACAATTGATCACCCGCACACCTTACACGAATGCATCTGAGTCTTTTGCACATCATAATCTGACCGGAGTCGAAGCCGGAGTTGCCGAAGGCCAAGCCACGCTAGTCGCGACTGACTTTTAGTCGAGCACCATCAATCTGTCGTCGAACCTGGTAATTGAAACTTTCCTCATACTCGTTTTGGTCTGTATGTTGAAAGCCCTACCCTAATTAGGGCTTACATTATCGAATTCTACTCGAACCAGATTCTAGGGTTCATCTGATTAGGGTTTAATCAAACTCCAAATTAAACTTAGTCTCAATGCAATTAAATTATATGCGTAGATTCGCAATCTCATACTCATTAAAAGCCCCATGATTTCAACTGAAATCATTATCGAATTCGATCAAATTGAACCGTGTTCTTGAAACTAGGGTTCGAGTTTTCAAAATGGGAATTAAGGATTTAAAACTCGTTATTTTTGCAATTAAAGATACCCGCAGATTCGAAATAGACCGACTAACAAAACCCCTATGAATTCGTGGTTGATCGCGATCGTTTGGGTTAGTTTTGGGGCTGGAGTTTGGGATCGGTCGTGATTTAAGGGGGGAAGACACAGGTCTAGGACCGATCAAAACCATTCTGGTCCGGCCTTGTTCGTGATTCACTAGCGAGTGGAGTGGTTAAAGCCGTGGACTCATGCGCAGGAGACCCGGGTTCGAATCCGGTCTCCTGCATTATTTTTTTTAAGGTTTATTTTCATTATTAAAAACCCACTCTATATTATTATATTAATATAAAAGCGTATTTTGAAATCCGGAAGCACCGTAGGCTCGACTTTAGTCTTGTAGCCCATATTCGTTATTTAAACGTCGTTTATAAAATAATATATTATATTATTTTCACCCCGTGATCTCAATTAAAAATAAATATATTTATATATTATTATCATCTCATTTATAAATCGCGTGTAACAGTTTTAACAAATAAATAATATAATTAACTATATTATTTACACTCGTTTATATTCTCGAATAAAAATAATAGAATTATTATTTTAAGTGCACAATTGTTATTGTGATATTTTGTGAAATCTAAAAATAATATATATATATATATATTATATTATTTTCTTAGGCCATTAGTTTAATGGTATAAACGTTTGAATATATATATTATATACTATTAGTTGAATACTTAGACGCGAAACATATTCATCCTAATTTAGAAATCCGTACTCCCGTAAACTCGTTCGTTTACCCGTTAATCCTTAGAATGTTTAAAGACGTTCTAATTTTTCGTAAGTCGTCACAAATCCCAATGAGTCTCTAATCGTTGTTTGTAATTCTAGGGCATACGTAAGCCGTTGCAGACTAACACTTGTGTACCAAGTCTATTACTTGTGTGATTACTTCCTACGCAATCACGTGAGTTTTCACGGCCCCTTTTTACTGTTTTACAACTGGGGGAGAAAACATGACGTAAACATTTTTTGTTATGTAATTCATATATGTTATCACTTGTTTAACTATGCGTACACATCTATCACTAAGTCCTCACATCGGACCGTTAATATGAACATAGCGAGGTAAGTTTGACAAACCTCACCCGCGTTAATCGCGCTAACCCGACTGGATGTCAAAGGGGTGCATTCTTAACCTAAACATTCACCATGGTTGATAGGCCTGGTGGGAGGCAAAAAACATAAACAGTCAGTTGTCGGTTGCGAGCGTATTAGTTAACATGCTTATGGGTTAGCTACCTATTGATTTATATATCGAATGTACATTAACCTATTGAACTTTGTTACAAACTGAAACCTGTGAAATCACCAACCTCGTGTTGACATTTTCTTACATGTTTTTTCAGGTCGCTTAAGATAAGGCACAGGTGCACGCATAGGGCATGCATGGAGCCTTATGATTTATTTATAAATTAATATTGTTGAATTGCTTGTACTTTATTTTTGGACTTTGTTTGGACTGAACTTTGGGACTTTTTCTTGGGCGCGTTTGTTTTGCGCATTTACTTTCGTCTTATGCTTCCGCACTTACTTTGATCATTTATGATATATTTTTATTTTAGTCCCATATAGTGTCGTTCAACGTAACTAATGACTGAGATCCTGGTTTGTCACTTCCCAAACGGTAAAACTCCGTTAGTTGAAATTGGGGGTGTGACAAACCATCCCACCAATATATAGTTATCTGACAAACATAATGTTCTGTCTAAGGAAAGATTGGTGTATAAATCCCGTCTGTACTCGTCATTATTTTCTAGAAACATTTCTGTTAGAGGTACTACTTTGGGAAGATAATCACCTTGTTTTCTTTGATATCCATGGAGAAACCTTTACAAAGATTTATGATAAAGATAATCACCTTGTTTTCTTTGATATACAAGGATTTAGGACAAACATAATGTTCTATCTAAAACCTATTTGTTGTTAAACTTATTAATTACCTTTTTACCCATTCTTTTAAACCTTAACTAAAACATGTTCAATAGGTATGCATGTCTTTTAGTAACTCAAATAAATTCACTTAATCAATGATTTATAATTCATCATTTACATCTCTCAATATAAATGATTAGTTGTATTATTTAGAGCATGTTTGGGATCACTTTTGACAAAATTTACATTTTGTTAACTAAATTTGTATGTTGTTATAGATGGAATGAGGGCAGGAGATCTTGGATTAAGTAGGAACTTGCAATTCCTTAGTGTGTTAATAAGGTAAATAAAACTTGAGGGGACCCAAACCGATTTCTATTATTGATATAAAATAAAATAAATAATACGTTTGACAGATTTGACCCGTTTCATTTTTAGGTAAGCTTTTTAGTTTGACCCGTGAACCCAAAATTGTGAATCTGATAAACTTATATCACATTTCAAAACATATATTGCACCACTAGAATGTGGTGTTAAATCTGGATTCAAAAAACCTGAAGAAGAAGAGTTTGAAATAAGATTATATACATGCAAAGGAAAACGAGTTGTTCATTTGAAACACATATATATTTCAATACAGTTATTGATTTATGTATGTTTATGTGTATACAAAAGATTTGATATTTATTTTTTTACAAGGTCCCTTTTTCTTGACCTGTGTTGAATCATGATGATGTATTTTTATTTGAACTAAAAAGATTAAGTGATTGTATTTTAATCCATCTATTTTAACAGGAGGACCAAAATACAGCTGCAAAATTGACTTCATCAATGTTCAACTCACTAAAGGGGAGACCTGTTCAGGTACCAAACCATAATCATTCACTTGAACTTCAACGTGTCAATTAGAGAAATGACATTCGATTAAAAGGCGAAAGAAATGAAGATAACTATGTCATGTTAACCTTGAGGATAGCTGATTTGGGTTGTAAGAACCACTTCTGTTGTCAAAATGTGCGGGTTGAGTAACGGATTTAGGTTTATTGGATAACTACAAATATGAAGGTGAATGGTTGCAAAACAATCTAAAGGGCTATGGGGTTCTTTATGTTGACACACCTACTTATGAACTTCCCAAGTTTAGAGTAAATTTATGTTCCAAACTATGTTCTTACATCTTTTTAATAACATGAATGTACAAATTGAAAATTGATCATTTGTTTTTATTTGCAGGCTTGTACCTAAAATGCTTGCTGGAGGACATATATTTAAAAGCGAATTTATGTCACCACAAGATAAAGAATAGCTCGAGAGGGTAAATGATAGGAAAAACAAACACATCAATGTTTACTTTTAAGATCACATCCAGAATGCCAAACTGATATGGATATATTTAGGGCCGTAAACGAACCGAACCGAACGAAGCCTTGTTCGTGTTCGTTCGTTAAGCATTTAACTTGTTCATGAACGGTTCACGAACACTAACCGAATGAAATTTCATGTTCGTGTTTGTTCATTAAGGAAATGTATTTTTTTCACGAACGGAACCGAACGAAGGCTAGTTTGTGACTTTTGATGTCCACCCTAATGTCTTCCGAAATGAACATTTAATATGTTGAAGCACTTTTGTGTGACAGACACTCTGGATACTGTCTTAGCTTTTGTACTTGTCTTGTATGTATTTGTCTTTGTATGTTAGTATCTGTATGTATTGATTATCGAGTTGTAATCACTATTGTAAGTAATTAGTGTCTGTTTTCTCTAAGTACTTTGCGCACTTAGCATGTGCGCAGGAGTTATACCCTGCGTACTTAGCAAGTACGCAAGAACAGTCAGCGTACTTGCTAAGTACGCATGAACAAATTGTCATAATAGACGAAGTTTGAGAGTGCTTTTGTTGTCGGTTTACTTTGTGTTGCATGATTCTCCACCTAGTCACGGGCATTCCGCACCCGGTTGGACTAGTCACACACCCACACGTAATGATCCGAGACACCCGAGGACCTACAAGTGGTATCAGAGCCATAGCTCTTGATTTCGAGTGTTGTGAGTGTGTTAGGAGCATCTTCTACACAATCTACAGACTTTTTACAAGAAAAAGTGAGTGATTTTTGGTGATTTTTGTGATAAAATAGGGGTAGCTCTTGAGCACTATTTTAGAGACAAAAATCACTTAAAAACAACCATTTGTTGTTTGTTTGAGTGTTTTGAGTATCAAAGGTGTGTTAGAAACAAGTTTCTAACCCTTTGGCTTGAATAGATCGGTCATTTCTTCAAATATTTGAAGATCCGATGAGATTCCAGTGACCGGAAAAAGTTGGTGAAAGTTGGTGAAAAGGTGTCACACCCCAACCGACGGCGGAATACGTCGGGGCAGGACATGTAGACTGTTCATGAGCTCAAGGTTAACTAAATTTCAATATATTAAATCCATTTCAATTCGACAAACATAAACCAATTCCAAAGTACATAAATGAAATACAAATTGTTCTTGAATTAAAATTAACTAAGTCCCAAAGCCGATGTGTAGCAAACCTTGATCAAACATTAGTACCCGAAACATGAATAAAATAAGGTCAACTATAAAGTTGGTGAGCATACACAGGTTTGTACATAGATAGTATATAGATGTGAATTAATAAATCCTTACATAACATGATAAAATAAGGCATTTATAGGGAGCAACTATTGTGTAACCAAAAGTACAATCAAACCTTTGTAACTAGCATGCAAATTGTGTTGTCGATAACAATCACCCCAATCTGGGTGGGTTTGTCAGACTCAATAGATATATCATTGTTAACCGTCAGCTTGAATAGTTAATGATTGCACATGAATTGCACACAAATAGTTAACACACCTGGTACTCAAACATAAAGCTTAAATTTGCACACATGAATGTAAAGTGGATTTGTATTTGTGTAGTTTGTGTAAATGTAAATCATTGTATGTATAGTGTTCATGTTTCACCCCAAAAATGTAAAAGTGTGAAAAGGGGCTATGTAATACTCACTTGAATCAAGGGTGTAGCTAGCACGAGAGACTAGGTAGCAAAATGATCCTTGCAACTCATCACGTTAACCTAGTGTGTAATGTATATTGAATTAATAGTGTGTACAATAGTCTGTGTCTAAGTCTAGGATTGAGTTGGATGTGTGTACCAAGAGTTGTAGGTGTTAGTGGTTCATACTTGAATGAGGTGCTTTATAAAATGAGAAATTTAAATGAATAGTCTTAGAATAAGTAGATTAGGGTTTGGGTTTGAATAACTAAATAAATTAAATAATTGTTATTTAGTTATAAAAATAGTGTGTGAATTATCTTAAATATAAATTAAATAAATAATTTTGCTTTATTTATTTATTTATAAAGATGTGTAAAAATAATATTTATTTATAAAGATGTGTAAAAATGATATTTATTTATAATAAATATACCTTTAACTTTTTATTGTAGATTATAATAAATAAATTTATTTATTTATTTATCATTTTAAAAGTAAGTATTTGATTTAAATAAAGTTAAAATTTTATAAACTTTATAAAAACAAATATTTTATTTGGAAGTTAATTTCCTTTAATTATTTAAATATCTACATTTTTGTTTTAAATATTTAATATACAACTTTAACAACGAAATTCGTAATAAAACTGAATTTATATTGAAAATTAACAAATCTGGTTTTATTCTGTTACAAATAATGTAAGGTTTATAAAAATAATTTTTATAAAATTTTTGGAGCTTTAAAAATTGGTTTAAAAATATAAGCAGACCCTGGGGCTCGAACCCGGGTCTGCGCTGGGAAGCCCAACAATGAATACCACTAGGACAAGGGTCTGATTATGATGCTGAAATGGTTCTAAATTGATTATAGGCATGACAGTAATGGAACCGGGTCTGGTTTAGTGGTATGCGCAAAAAAAAGAAGAGCCGGCTGCGTGGGTTGTGGGTTTCGAACCCACGCCATCTAGTCCAACGGCGCAATGACTTAACCGGCTGGGTTAGATGGTTTCGCTGGTATTATTCTGAACCTGATAAAATAAAACCGCTAATTAAATCGAGCAAAATCCCCAAATCCAGATTCGCATACACAGGTTAAGAACACCAATTGTAATTAAGATCGATACGAACAGTGGTTACGAATGGATAAGGGGCTTTTGATATACATTCATAAATGAATCGAAAGTCAAAATTCTTACTTGATTCGGTGAAGTATCGAACGCAAACGACTGGGTCAAAGGGCTTTCTGTTCTTGGTGCTCGATCGGGGTACAGAAGTGTAATGCAAGTCGATTGAAGGCTCAGAGAGTTTGCATAGAGTTATACGAAAGTGTGGAAATGAGTTAGCTTGATTTATTTCATCATAAATGTTTGATTTGATTCGGTCCTTGCCGATGACAGCTGCTAGCATCCGTTACGCGTAAATTCGAACGCTTGAGAATGAATTAGGTCTTGTTTTGGGACTGGGTACACGCGGAATCAATCATGGCATGATTTCAGGGCTTTAATCGTGCTTAATTCCATGGATTTGAAGTTGATTGGCTCGGTTTTGACTAGCAAAGTCAAATGTTTTTGAATTTGATTCAAAATTGCGTATCAGTTCGAATTAAGGTGTTAACTGGGCTTAGCAATGATCGATCATCCATCTAGGATTTGTGGCAGGCCCGAATTGAGTTGGTTTGAATCGAATTTAGTGTCAACTTGCAAGGATTCATTCATGATGAGTTTTGGAAAGTCAAAGGGGCTGTTTATGGATTTCAGGACTTGGATGGGTTCAAATTGAGGGTCCAAGTAGTTGGGGGGGGGGGGGTTAAAAGGTTCAAAAATAAAAGAGGGGTTCAATCTTGATTACAAAAGGTTTAAGACTAACTTTTATTTTATATCATTTATAAAGGTCTAATTTCATAATTATTTATTTATAAATATTTTATAAAGGAATAATTTTCATTTTTATAAAGTAACAATTTGTGTAAATGAATTATTTAATAATCCAATATATATACATTTATTCAAGATACATTTATATATATAAAAGATGTACTTACATGACTAAAAACTTTATACGTTTTTATTTTGATTTGGGCAAATGTATATATATATATAAAAACATACATGCTATGCTATAAATTAATAGAAAGTAATATGTATATTGTGAAAAGTTGAAAACCTAAGTTGATACGTGTTAAGGTGATGATTAACGCGACATACTGTGTGGAACCGGTATGGAATTGAAATGGATTATGAAATGAAATAAAATTTTAGGCCAGAAAAATCATGGATGTTACAGTCTCCCATTGTTAAGGGAATTTCTTCCCGAAATTTAACTGGTGAAGGAGGTGGGGGGGTTTGGATTCTCAATGTGTTATGATGGTCGGCTTAAGGAGTCTAACTGGTGACGAATTTTTTAGGTTCTTGATACTAAAGATCGAATATGAATGATGCTAATGAATTCTTTGGTTTTTGGAATGAATTTAAGGGGAAAACTGTTAAATAATATTTCGGATTGTAAAGATGTAAAGCATTACTTGGGATGGAGTTGATGGAAATTTGATAATTTTGTTTAAGGGGTAGTCTAATATGCTCAAGAATTGTCGGTGGATAAAAGATTTCACAAACATTGGTCTGGGTCAAAACTTCACGTGTGACACCCAGTAGTCCAGGTCAATACCCATAGTCATATTTGCATATTCCTATTTTATATTTCTTGGAATATTATCTCTGACATGGTATTGTCAGGAGTCTAGCAAAGGGACAAGTGTCATATTTAGTAATTTTTAAGAATTACTAGGAAATAAACGATAATAACCTGCATTGAACGTTCGTTGGTGATTAACAAGATTTTATTCCAGTAAAAGTCTAAGGACACGTTTTAATATAAAAACGTATATATTGGTGAATAAACCTTAAAGCATGGACATAAAAATGTTGGTTGCATAACCTTGAGTTATTTTATGTGTATACATGTATGATATAGTTAAAGTAATAACTATGTCGGGAAATCACTAGCAGATTATTAATGCTAGTCAAACTACACAAAATGTAAGACATCTTAATAATTAAAGATATTAAGGCGGTTATTATTTTTGAGTAATATACTGCGTCTAAATCGATCACATTTTCATCATTATTGATTTGCTTACACGACACTCAAGCGTCAAGAGTGTAAGCAACTTAAAGATCACATCACCATAATTATATCTTTGTTTGTACTCCACTCCAGCATCAAATCGTAATGATGATGACTTGTTGAGATCTACACTCAACCCGGCCCCGTTTTATCTAATAACTATATATATATATATATATATATATATATATAAATATCTAGGTATATAGATATAAAGTTTACATCAGTAAAAGTTCCTACACCGGGTGTTATATCACGGGATCACCTACCGGGTTTACACCACCTTAAACCGATCCAACTAACAATTAGAATGCGACTAGGTGATTGGACAACACCCAACCCCCACCCCTTAACCCTCTTCGGCCAAGAATAGTGGGGTCACCCACTTATCTTGCTTCTCCAACTCACCTCCATCATTGTTGTCATAAGACCATACTCCATCAACTAGAAGTGCAAGCAAGGGTCAATGTCTATCAAGTCAACAATCCCTTGCAATGATTTTGTTGAGTGCAACACTCAAACTCCATCTCTCTTTGTCCATATATACGAAACACACACCACACCAACATCCATACCTTATCATAATGACCAATGATGATTACCAAACCTACACACAATCTATCTACTATAAATAGAACATGAACCCATATAAAACACTTGCACCAACACCCCTTAACTCCCTCTTCCCTTCCTTGACTGATTCATTTAGGATTTCACCCAATTCCCCTCTCCAAAACCAAAAATGCAAATAATTCCCGTAACTCAGCTTCATGCCAGATTTCCGGTCAACTTCGGAAGGCCATATCTCTTTCGTTCCTTGGTCAAATCAGTCCATTCTTTTTCTAGAATGAAGCTCTATGTTAATAGAGGAGAACCCAAGTGGAATCACTCGAATCCATGGAGTATCCGACTTCCAAACAGCCTACACAAAAACATCGCTCGATGCAGGTCAAAACTGGATAGTTCTTCCCATTTTCTTGTTTTGAGGTACCTACACAACTCCAAACCAAGTAATTCTTTTTCACATCTCCTCTGGATTCAATAAAACTGATTTTTGAAGAAAACCCCAAGTCATTTGGTCTTCTAAAACCATCTAAAAGTCTACTCGGAGTACGCCTAAAATCTGAGTTTTCAAGAACAAAATAAAACATAAAAGTCTTGATGAGTTTTGCTTTATGTCTTCATGAGTCATGTTTGAATACATATATTTATACACGGACATGTTCATACATAAAATACCAAACAAGAAGGACCATGGACAAGACAATGACACATCAAATATAAACTACATATATATATATATATATATATACTATCACATAAAATAACACTTGGATGATGGTGTTCTTCATAAACCCTTCATTCCATTCATGTGTTATGTTGAAGGATACATGTTCGTGAAGTTATATGATCATGTGTGACTTACCTGGCAAGACCCGAGGTAGTGTCCTATGATTCAAGAAGACATACGAACGATTATCATCAACATATGAACGTGAAAGGTGTTACTAAAAATATATGTTTATGGATAAAATTTGTGATATATATGTGTTGGTGTACGGTTTTGGTTAAATCATGGAAATGTTCTAGGAATTAAAGATTAGTATCCTAATATGAACATTTGATATATGTACATGGAACATATGAAGAGATCCGGTTAAAAATAAATAATCACATGACATCGTGGAACATATGTGAATATATTTTAAGTTGTTACAAAAATAATATTTATTTTTGGTACACTTAATAAGTCACCAATAGGGAAACATATTATTTTCTTGAAAAATATATAAGCGTCTAGACTGGAATAATAATCACCAATGAGTCGTAAATGAAAACCCTATTTTTACTAAACAAAGGCGTACTTAACCGGATTCGTTAAGTCGGATGAACAACTTACGTATAAGCCAGGTAGTCTTAACACACTAGTACCCTTGTGTGATTAGGGTACGGATAGACAGGAACTCTTAGCGCATTGTTATTTGCTAGGATTTCATCGGACACAAGGTGAGTTCACGGCCCCCTTTCGCTTTTTAAAGTTTTGTAAACTGCGGGGAGAAACATACTTACATTAAGTATTACAGTATTGTTTAATATATGTCGAAACATTGTTGTTTTATACAATTGGGAAAGCATTGCAAACATTTTTATATGATAACAAGGAAACAAGACACTAATACTATGTCATACATGGTGAACAATATAGCGCTTAAAGTCCCCGGAATAACACACTTTTGTAACCATTAGCTATGAACTTAGCCATGGATTCTATGGATAGTACTATTAGGGGTGACGCTCCCGGTCATGGTTAGTCGCGCTAACCAGGGGTGCAAATGGCCGAATGACCGCATATTATCTTACTCGCAGAAAGGCGAGGATGGGCATTAAATTGTTGGGGTTTGGTTACGGTTTCATGTATGGACATAGGTATTTGTAAGCCTAGCTAGCTTACGAATGGATCAATAACACTTGTTTCGTTTATCATATGCGTTCAGAATTATTTGTACTTATCTTATGACGGTTAAGTCATGGACATGTTTTCAAAGGAAAACTACTTATTTTATGACGGTTAAGTCATGGATACGTTTTCGGGTGAAAACTACTTATTTTATGACGGTAAAGTCATGGGCATGTTTTTAAAAGAAAACTATTTATTTTATGACGGTAAAGACATGGGTATATTTTCAAAGGAAAACTACTTATTTTATGACGGTAAAGTTATGGGCATGTTTTCAAAGGAAAACTACTTATTTTATGACGGTTAAATTATGTCTAGTTTTTCGGGGAAAACTAACTATACTAAATTAACAAACTCTGTGAACTCACCAACCTTTGTGTTGACACTTTCAAGTATGTTTCTCAGGTAACCTTTAGCCATGGAGCGGTTGGAATAGGCTAGCTATGTTGGAACAATTCCTAGTAACCAGACAGGCATAGATTATCAAGTCTCAAGTCGACCATTGAACTACAGAGACTTAGATCAATGTATTTATTTAGTCTTAGTATTCATATATGTAATCAAGTCTTAGAAATCACTATTACAGCTTCCACTATCGTGTAATGAACCAATTGTTGCAACCTGTATTTATTTATTAAGTAAATAAATTTTGGGGTGTGACATATTGTTATCAGAGCAATGGTTTTAGTGAATTAGGTTTCCTTAGTGACACCTAGGTTATAACCAGAATCATTTAGGGACCAAGATTTCTAAGACTTGCATCACACTAAAAACACCCAAGACTTGAGTATAGGAATTCCAGCCATTGCTGAACAATTTGTGTAGACTATTAGTATATAGAGTTACACTAGGGTATCATTAGCTACACTAATACAATTACATGGCACATGTAATGAACACTTAAACACATGCAACAATGTGGAAATAATAAACACTTACAACATGTTACTGTTCGGATTACGAGTCAAGAATAACGGGTACTCAGCATACTGCAACCTTAGAAGATCGAGTTACGATCTGAGCTTGGGCAACGACGGCAGCAATCGTCAGTTACCGATCTTGGTATCACAATAGGCTGAACCCGTACCAGAATCTGTACCTATACCTGCACCACAACTACTCCAGCCATGGAGGCAGCTATCTTTCTAACGTATTTTCGGTATAAATACTCTCCTTCATAAGTTATCGGATCGGATGCCTAGACTTTCGCCATGAGATATGACAGACAGGATTGCCCATACTGAAGAGAATCCAAGGTGGATAAGTAGGACTAAATGGGAGAGAACTCCAAGGGTCAGGAGACCCAGACATACATCAGGATCATGTGGATCCATGCATATATACAGACTTGGATCATGAGTTGCACGACACTCATTTGAGGATCTCTACCCAACACATAGTGCCTGACTTTCACCATACACATTTTATTTTAAAAGACACTGGTGGTGCCTCTCTACCATTAGCTCATCCGACAACAGCCATATTCGGCAGATTCATGAGTATTGGTACACATAACTAAGAGTAATCCGATAAAACAATACACACTCCTGCACAAGTGTGCAAACACGATCTAATGAACATTCCAAATCCCATTGATTTAAAAGTTGGGGATAGAAGGAACACTACAGGGATCATGCAAAGTAAATTATCATTACGGGTGCACACCTAATCATAATTTGCAGTGCATGGGAACTTTAGTGAGTCTTGCTATCCAAGCTAATGATCAAACCATGTTCTCAGTCAATTGATTAAGGATTGTATCTTAACAAATCGGACTTCTCAATTAGATGTTCACAAAGCATTCTCCTAGTTGTGGAGGAACGAGAGAAATTCAAGTTCAATTCAACCAATCCTTAGTGAATCCTGAATGACGAAGGAATTCGCACATTCATTCTTTGAGATTCTACTTGTCAGGAATGCTTCAAATTGAGTGTTACCACAACTAACACTTACAATAATTGCACAATTATTGTGGGAGATTATAACGTAATCTCAGGATCCATCACACAGTTCAATCTCACAATTGCTTAAAAGTTACGCCAAGAGTGCTATGCACTAACTTCAGTAATGGGGCAGAATATTAATCTGACCCGCATACACATGGCACCTATGGATATTGTGGAAGCTCGATATGAGACAAGTAGGTAATCTGACATTTCGGGATATTGGACAAACAGGGTTGTTCTCACAACCTTTGACATTCAGTACACCTTTAAGTCTGACTATTCTTTCGGTGATAAATAAGCCATGATTTATACTCAAGCGAATGCCAAAGAAACCTAGGTGTGGACTAACGGCTATTGATGCAATAACAGAAGGACGACGTACAAAACTTTTAAAGGGGCCCCAAATGCTGAATTTCATGCTAATCTCATTAGTTCATGATATGCATCACTGTTCACAACAGACCACTGTCCACAAGGATTAGTGAAGGATAATTTTATGCTCTTTTGTACCCGCACTTCCCCAAAGATCATCTTGTTGAATGGATCCCAGATTTTAGCCTAGAGGAGAGGCGTGATCACATCTTTCGCTCCCAGTTTTCTAGAACTAGGAAGCTATAGGAGCATCTATTGTTAAGGAATGACCTCTTAACGCATGCTCAGTAAGAGTACAAAATTTTCGATGTTTAACACTCATTACCTCAATTTTATCCTTGTGCTAAGGATTTTGAGGCTATAACCTGTATGAGTGGAATACATAATGGTAAGTCACCAAAGTACCATTCAATCACTAAGGAGGTGCATACACACTGAATGACTTATAGTTGGCCATTGTAAAACTCATGAACCCTTTCTACCAACTTAATGGGTTGATAAACCCGTAGCCCATTTTGGGGAAAACACTAATTCTATGAGACCATTCTCAAAGTCCCACTATTCATTCCCTCAGCTAGACGGAATATGAATATCCCAAACAAACATAGAACTTTTTATAGCACACATACTATGAGGGTATGTTAGCCAAGTCATGAGCTTACATATCAGGATGTTACAACCCGAATGCTAGTCTGCCGCGGGAAGATAGTGCAATTAACGGGTAAAGTGGTGATTAGACTCGACCTTCACAAGTAAGAGCTCCCAAGGAACATCAAATCTTAACTCCATGAAGGCACATGAAGAGGAAAATCCTAGAAAACATGAAACCTGAAAAAAGAGAAAAGTCTTAGTCCGGGAAAATGCTTTCGAAAAGCATAAGAGGGACAAACATAAAGTTTCATTTCCGTACTGTGTCATTACTACCCAATATTCAACTAAAACCTAGACACCTCGTCGAGTAATTCTTTCCTAAGATCTATAGAGATCTGCTTTTGTGACAAAGTGCGTAGACGAATAGAGGGTATGTGTCAACATACGCTTAAGATTCGCAGGCACCATTCCTTCCATTACCAGGAATGAGCATCACATAACCCTACCATATTGAGGGTAATCAAATAAAGGGGTTCTTGCACGTTTAATATCGTTAGTCGAAGAAGTATCCTCTTTGCTTTCGAATACCGACTACCAAGTAAATGGAATCAAACAATTGAAGCCTAAGTTGGATGATACAGATAGAATTTGGGTACCAGGTATCGGTAGACTATGTGGGAGGTTATGGATGAAGTCCATAAGCCCAAGTACTCCGTTCATCCAGAATCGAATAAAACGTATAAGGATCCCGAGGAACTCCATTATGTGGCAAAACATGAAAGGATAAATTGCTATCTATGTTGGGAGATACCCGACAGTAAAAGTAGAATGTTAGGAATCACCTGAGTGAACACAAAAACCGCAGATTCCTCAATGGAAATGGGAGGAGAATTCCATAGGTTTCATTACAAATCTACCGAGAACATCTAGCGGCTATGATAATATATGGGTAATCATCACTCGTTTGAAGAAATCCGCTCACTCCCTACCAATCAAGGAGACAAATAAAAGTAAGAAGCGTGCAAGGCTAAATATTAAGGAAATTGATGCTAGGCATGGTATGCCAGTTTCCATTTTCTATAATAGGGACAGTCGATTCATGTCAAGAATTTGGCAGTTTGTACAAGAAGCCTTGGGCACACGCCTTGACATGAGCACTGCATATCATCCCCAGATGAACAGTCAATGTAAAAGGACCATCCAAACTTTAAAAGATCTGCTCTGTGCGTGTGTAATCGATTTCAGATGAAATAGGGATACTCACCGCCGTTGGCTGAGTTTTCATATAATAACAACTACCATACCAACATTAAAGCCGCTCCGTTGAGGCTTTGTATGGTTGTAAGTGTCGCTCATCGCTATGTTGGGCGGAGGTTAGCGAAAAACATTTGACTGGTCCTGAGATTGGCCAGGAAACCATTGACAAGATCGTCGAAATCAATGATCGTCTGAAAGCCACTCAAGACAGACGAAAGAGAGTTGTGCTAGAAATAGACGAAAGCCATTAAATATCCAAATTGGAGACCGAGCCTTGTTAAAGGTCTCACTAAACATAACCATAAATACATCAGACCATTTGATATACGGGCTAGGGTTGGCCCAGAAAATTTCCACATTGTCACGGGGAACTAAGCAATATACGCGATGCGTTTCATGTGTCAAATCTCAAGAAGTGTTTATTAGATGAAACGTTAATCATACCGTTTGGTGAGATTCACATAGGTGACAAACCACACCCTGTTCAGGAACCTATTGAAACCACTGGCTAAAAAGTCCAGGGGACAGGGCGTAACTGTATTGAATTGGTTAAGGTATGTTAGAACTTGGAGCGTGACCCTGAGTATACATGGGAATACGAAGATCAAATGAAAACCAAGTGCCAATCCTTGTCCACAAATACACCAATTCACAATAACATAAACTGAATTTCAGGACAAAATTCTCTTTAACATGGAGAGAATGTGACACCCAGTAGTCCAGGTCAATACCCATAGTCATATTTGCACATTCCTATTTTATATTTCTTAGAATATTATCTTTGACATGGTATTGTCAGGAGTCTAGCAAAGGGACAAGTGTCATATTTAGTAATTTTTAAGAATTACTAGGAAATAAACGATAATAACCCGCATTGAACGTTCGTTGGTGATTAACGAGATTTTATTCCAGTAAAAGTCTAAGGACACGTTTTAATATAAAAACGTATATATTGGTGACTAAACCTTAAAGCATGGACATAAAAATGTTGGTTGCGTGACCTTGAGTTATTTTATGTGTATACATGTATGATATAGTTAAAGTAATAACTATGTCAGGAATTCACTAGCAGATTATTAAAGCTAGTCAAACTACACAAAATGTAGGACATCTTAATAATTAAAGATATTAAGGCGGGTATTATTTTCGAGTAATATACCGCGTCTAAATCGATCACATCTTCATCATGATTGCTTTGTTTACACAACACTCAAGCGTCATATTCATCATGATTATGACCAAGAGTGTAAGCAACTTAAAGATCACATCACCATAGTTATATCTTTGCTTATACTCCACTTCAGCATCAAATCGTAATGATGATGACTTGTTGAGATCTACACTCAACCCAACCCGTTTCATCTAATAATTATATATGTATATATATATATATCTATAAAATATCTAGGTATATAGATATAAAGTTTACATCAGTAAAAGTTTCTACACCGGGTGTTATATCACGGGATCACCCACCGGGTTTACACCCCCTTAAACCGATCCAACTAACAATTAGAATGCAACTAGGTGATTGGACAACACCCAACCCCCACCCCTTAAACTTGCAAGGATTCGTTCATGTTGACTTTTGGAAAGTCAAAGGGGCTGTTTATGGATTTCAGGACTTGGATGGGTTCAAATTGAGGGTCCAAGTAGTTAGGGGGCGGGGTTTAAAAGGTTAAAAAATAAAAGAGGGGTTCAATCTTGATTCCAAAGGGTTTAAGACTAACTTTTATTTTATATCATTTATAAAGGTCTAGTTTCATAATTATTTATTTATAAATATTTTATAAAGGAATAATTTCTATTTTTATAAAGTAACAATTTGTGTAAATGAATTATTTAATAATCCAATATATATACATTTATTCAAGATACATTTATATATATAAAAGATGTACTTACATGACTAAAAACTTTATACGTTTTTATTTTGATTTGGGAAAATGTATATATATATATATACATATATATAAACATACATGATATGCTATAAATTAATAGAAAGTAATATGTATAATGTGCAAAGTTGAAAACCTAAGTTGATACGTGTTAAGGTGATGGTTAACGCGACATACTGTGGAACCGGTATGGAATTGAAATGGATTAGAAATGAAATAAAATTTTAGGCCAGAAAAATTATGGATGTTACAGTCTCCCCGTCTTAAGGGAATTTCGTCCCGAAATTTAATAATGGAGACTACTGAATTATGAAGGAGGTGGGTGGGGGGGGGTTTGGATTCTAAATGTGTTATGATGGTCGGGTTAAGGAGTCTAACTGGTGACGAGTTTTTTATGTTCTTGCTACTCAAGATCGGATATGAATGATGCTAATGAATTCTTTGGTTTTTGGAATGAATTTAAGGGGAAAACTGTTAAATAATATTTTGGATTATAAAGATGTAATGCATTACTTGGGATGGAGTTGATGGGAATTTGATAATTTTGTTTAAGGGGTAGTCTAATATGCTCAAGAATTGTCGGTGAATAAAAGATTTCACAAACATTGGTCTGGGTCAAAACTTCACGTGACACGAACAACGCTACTTCTGATAATATGATAGAGTACTTATATATAGGAAGTACCATCGGCGTATCCACCATGCCCTTGTCATATCACATCAGTTTCATTGTTACATATCATGATAAGTTTTAGGTCACAACACACGACAAAATTCACTATGTTTTCCATGCGCTGATTTTTATAATTACGTGTGCACCCATAATTACTCAAATCATCGCATGGTCCGTATAGATCTTTCCGTTATGTGCGGGGCAAGAGGGCATAATATCACTCAGTTCATGTCTACAGATTTCACATATGAGTTGCTAAAAAGTAACTATGTCCTTAAGTAGGCAGGTCAGTTAGCAACTAAAGAGTAATAAGGTAGTATAACTTAAAGTTTCATAGTTTACTTGTGTTTGAACAAGAATACGTCAAACACCGATTTGTTTTAAAGGGCAACAGCCTCCTCGTGTTTGAACAAGAATACGTCAAACCCCGAGTAGCTTCAATGTGTTATGGTCTTCAAGTTTGGTGAATAAAGGGCATGACCATTCTTTGTGTATAATGTGCTCAATCATTTGTAACAATTGCAAGTAACTTAGTTTCGCGTATAATGTAAACACACAAGTCTCATGTATGATCTAGTGTCACGTAGCTTGTAATCAAATAGGTTTCATGTGTAGCGTGAACAACTTAGCATCATGTATTTTGTAAATCAAAAAGCTTTCATGTGTATTGTAAACAATATGGTATCATGTATATTGCATGAAATAAATTTCACGTATAATGTTACCAACTTAGTATCATGTGTTTTGTAACCAAATGAGTCTCATATTCAAGGTGGTCAATCCAGTATTATGTACCAAACAAACGATTGTTATGTATTATGTGACCAATTTAGTATATGTATATTACAAACAACTACGTTTCATGCATTACGTAATCAATCCAGTAGAACGTGTATTGCAAATAATCAAGTTTCATGTATTATGTAATATGGTCGTGTTGGGTATATTGTGAACGTGCATACGTAAGTTATTGAACTTTGTGTGTGAAGTATACTAACGAGTTTTGTATGTGATCGAGTGTTGCGGAGAAGCGTGTTGTTGGCGTTCTTGCAAAATGTGGTAGTTAGGTTCTAGCTCCTTAAATCTCATTGAGGTTTGTAGGGGTGGTTAACGTCTACGCAAAATGGGTCGTCTCTTGAAGTGGCAAGTTCACTCATATATTATCGAAGGTGCAAGGTAGTGAGGAGGTTCTGAAAATATTCCGAGTAATGTGTTTCCGAATAACCAGTGTTGTTTGTAAGTAAGAAATTGTCCGTAGGTGGACAGGAGGGCGAGGGGGATGGGATGAATAAGTAAATATATCATTATATGAAAGCCTCTTTATAAAAATATTTAAGAAAATAGTGGTTAAATGACTTAAACCATAGGTTACAATGGCTAAACAAGTAGTTGTACATTAATTTAGCCAAGGTTTAGAAATGACTACTTTAACGAGAAAAGTCATAATTATTTATCAATTTGAAATAATGCTTTTATGAAACAAGTTGTATTAAGTTTTCTCACATGATAAAAATGCTTACGAAAAATTTATATTTCTGACACTATCTAAAGGTTTGATAAACGTTTTGTTGGAACAAAAACAATGAGGTTGTTTAAATCAAATAATAGGATGATTTGTTTACGAAGGAGATTTTCGGTAGTATACTAAATCGTGGTGAATGAAGAAGGTGATACTTGGAGAATCTTGATGAAAATATTATGGGTGTAATTCACACTCAACATGTCAAATCAATGAGTAATAACTTTAGAGTTGGAAAATATAAAATTTATTAAATACTGAAATGTTAAACATTATTCCAAACTTAGGGAAATGGTTCTCAAACTGAAAATTTAAAGACAATAAAAAGAAATTTCTACTAACGTCTTTGGTAGCTTTCCACTATAAGGAAGATAATCACCAAGACGAGCACCGCTATGGTCACTTGGGTAGCCGATCTGGCTTCAACTCTAGTTGTTTCCATGCGATTCTCAAGCATTTCTTTTTCGAGGATGGAAATTAATTCCTTTTGGTACTCTAATTGGTTTGTTAGGCTATCCATTCTTTGTCCTTGCAAGTCGTGCCTTATCTCGTGCTCCATCCTTTGCCTCTCAAACTCTGAGGTCCTCACATATTGGTGAACGTCATCGATTGGAATCCCCATTGCACTAGTGGGTGCCATGGTATGCCTTACCCAAGGGTTAGAATGATACGGGTCTCTTTGTGGGGGTGGTAACTGAGTGTGTAGATGGGGTGTCTGATACTGGTTTCTTGGTGGGGGTGTTCCAGATGCTCGAAGTCTTGGGCCTGTGTTCCTAATCCAATCTGCCCTTGCATCAATCCTTAGCCTGGAAGCTGGGGGTGTTGGTAACCGATACACGGGTGACCCAGTGTCTTCTTCCCAATCAGATTCTGCTCCAGGACGGTATACCAGGGAGGAAGGAGAATAGGAGTCCATGTCTAGCAGAAAAACAATGAAAAGGTTGTAAATGATAATAAAATATTGAGTGTTAAATATGGGAGTTCTCATAGGTTTAGAGTTTGACTAGTCATGACACCGAGTCTTCGAAATAGTATTTTAGAAATACACTTGACCTATAAGCAATGCATCCCTGAGGAGAATTCCCATGAAAGAGGGGTGGGTCACTAGGACACTATTTAAGTACCTTGTCTTTCCTTAGCAAGAATCCCTCATGGGCCTACACACTCTTCCAGCCATCATGTATTAATAACACTATTGTTGGGCTCATGGTCATGATGAGAATTGTTATGGACTGGGCCTTGAGGCCCTAGAGTAAGGATTATGCATTTCAGTGGGCTTCTTCTTCTTGGAAGATAGATGGGCTTCTTAGATTATTATTGATGTACTTTAGGCCTAGTAGTTTAAATTTTTGTTCACAAGAGATGATGGTGACATGTGTGTGAGATTTAAGGGTGCATGAAGAGTTATGCGTGTATAAGTGTGTGTTGAACTTAGGATAGCACTTAATGAATTGAATATGTAGCATTTATATAGTAATGAATATAAGCACAAGAGTTATCAAGTAGTGTGACACATAGACTATTAAGTATTGTAGTATGTATTGTAACTACTTAGGGTAGCATGTAGAACATTCACACAAGAATTATACATGTAACATGTAGTAGCATGGCATTGTATAGGTGTCCTAAGGTTATAGTCTAGGTCAAGAGTGTCTAATAACCTAGTTCCCTATAACCAAGGCTCTGATACCAATCTGTCACACCCCAACCAACGGCGGAATACGTCGGGGCGGGACATGTACACTGTTCATGAGCTCAAGGTTGACTAAATTTCAATATATCAAATCTATTTCAATTCGATAAACATAAACCAATTGCGAAGTACATAAATGAAATACAAATTGTTCTTGAATTAAAATTAACTAAGTCCCAAAGCCTATGTGTAGCAAGCCTTGATCAAATATTAGTACCTGAAACATGAATAAAATAAGGTCAACTATAAAGTTGGTGAGCATACACAGGTTTGTACATAGATAGTATATAGATGTGAATTAACAAATCCTTACATAACATGATAAAATAAGGCATTTATGGGGAGCAACTATTGTGTAACCAAAAGTACAATCAAACCTTTGTAACTAGCATGCAAATTGTGTTGTCGGTAACAATCACCCCAATCTGGGTGGGTTTGTCAGACTCAATATATCTATCATTGTTAACCGTCGGCTTGAATAGTTAATGATTGCACATGAATTGCACACAAACAGTTAACACACCTAGTACTCAAACATAAAGCTCAAATTTACACACATGAATGTAAAGTGGATTTGTATTTGTGTAGTTTATGTAAATGTAAATCATTGTATGTATAGTGTGACAATTCAAACTTTTCAGGTGAACGGAGTTAACCAATCTCAGTTAAATCCTAACTGAGTTATCCTAACTCAAACCCTAAGGACTAATTCTGTCAACATTCTAAACTCAAAACTCCAAGGACTAATTATGTAATATCCTCAAACCATTATGTGACTTTTCAAAGTCAAAATTGTACTCATGTTGACTTGTGCTAGTCAAACTAACAAGGATCTAACCTCAATCCAAACCACAAGGGTCATTTCTGCCTTTTTTCTAAAACTTCAACACAGAAAATCAGAGGGACTATTTCTGTAATAACCCAAAACTCGATTTGGTTGACTCTGAAAGTCAAACCGTGAAGCTTTGAGCCAAAAATCCAAATCTGTAATTGATCCTTGTTCGAAATCGTAACTGATCAAGCACGTACTTGACGTTAACAGTCTTAACTACTGTGTTAAAGCAGCATCATTGTCGAATTAAAGCTAATAATGAACAATTAACCCGTAGCTGTCAACTCCATGAGCTTATACTGTCGAAATCATCGAATTCGGATACCAACTAACAAATTAATCATCTGCACACCTAAAACGAATCACCATAAATCTTCTGCGCACATCAATTTCATCGGAGAGACTACAGAAATCACTGGGAACCAAGTCGGTCATCGTCGGCAATTGTTTTACTCGATCTCCAACAAGTCGATAACGTTTAAGGTAACTAATCACATATACAATTTCGTTTTCACCCCTAGAACATAAGCCTTATCATTATCAGGACTTACATTATCGAATTAAACGAGAACAGATTCAAGGGTTCTACTCTTTCAGGTTTTGATCGAATCCTACTCTAAACCTGTTTTAAATCCAATTAACTTGTATCACCAGACTCGCAATCTCCTGTTTAATAAAAACCCTATGTTAATTTAAATTTATATCATCGATTTGATCATAATCCGTAAACTAGGGTTCATCATTAAAACGTTTTGGGGCATTTGGCTCTAGTCCTAATTTCAATCAAATTAAACAACACCATCAGATTCGAAAGGATACATTTAGTGAAAACCTTATGATTCTAACAACTCTTAATAACGAATTTTGTCAAATCAAATGATTCCGGTTCTTGTTGCGAGTTCCTAGCGGGCTGAGTTGGTTAGGGTGTTAGGCTGTGGGGGAGGTGACCCGGGTTTGAGTCCCTCCGCCCTGTTTATTTTTAAACCTTTATTATTAATGTTATTTTTAATATAAAACTCACCCCCATATTATTATATTATTATATTAAAGTGTTTTAACCCAGAAAACAACCCGTAGGCTCGGGTTTAAATTATTAACCTATTTTTATATTATTCCCACTTTCATAAATAAAATATTTATGTTAATATCAAATTAAAATAATATGTTTATATTATTTTCAAACCGTAACTTCGTATAAAATAATATGTTTATATTAATTTCAACCCGTGACTAATGTTACTAAATAATATATATTTATATTATTTCGTATTGTTTTATACCTCGTGTGACGTTTAAACTATTTAATAATATAATTGTTATATTATTTACCCACGTTTATACATTCGATTAAAAATAATATATTTATTATTTTTCCACGCAAATGATTATTTAGTTAATCCGACGAGCCTAAAAATAATATATTAAATTATATTATTTTCCTAACTTTTGTAAACAACTTTAGCGTACGAAATTATTTATTTATTTAATATTATTCGTTAATAACGTTCGACTAGTAATACTTTGATCCTTAATTAGTATGTTAAATAAATATATACATATTTCCGTAGACACGTTCGTCTACTCTTTAATCCTTAGAATGCGTTAAGACGTTCAATCTTCCGTGTCGTCGTCACAAATCCCAACTTGTTCCTAATTTATGTGTTTATAACTTTAGGGCATACGTAAGCCGTGCAGGCTATCGCTTGAGATTCCAAATCTTGCATTGTGTGATACTACTTACTACGCAACGCAGGTGAGTTTCACGGCTCCTTTACTGTTTTTATTTGGGGGAGAAAACATGTCACAACCCTTTTTGGGTTATTGTAATTCATATGATATCACTGTTGAGGCTAAGCGTAACACACTATCATGAAAAGTCCTCACACACATCGGACCGTTAATATGGTATGAACGAGGTAATTTTGGTAGTACTAATGGGTTTGACAAACCCCACCCGCGTTAGTCGTGCTAACTCGATTGGAGGTCGAACGGGTGTTATATTGACCTTAACATAATAGTCAGAGTTGATAGACCTGGCTGGAGGCAAACAAACAAACACGCTGTCAGTTTCGGTTGTGAGCGCTTTAGCAAAACATGAATATAGGCATGCAACCTATTGATATATATATTGAATGTACATAATCCGTAAAGGCTTTACTTAAAATGATTGAAACCTGTGAACTCACCAACCTAGTGTTGACTCATTTTCTTACATGTTTTCTCAGGTTGGCACTCAGTATCACGTTAAGTCAGGCATGTGTCTTGGACTTCAATTGAAATAATTATCTATTAAATAATATTTATGTTTTGTTTGTAATTGGACTTGGGCGCGTTGTTTTGCGCATTTATTTTTGTTTAAAGCTTTCGCATATACACTCTGAACCTTGATCTTTTATGTTACTACATTTCCAGTCCCATATAGTGTCGTTTGAAGTAACTGATGTCTGAGATCCTGGTTTGTCACCTTCCAAAATGGTAAAACTCCGTTAGTGGAATTTGGGGGTGTGACAGATTGGTATCAGAGCGATTGGTTATAGAGAACTAGGACTGCATTCTAGACTATAGCCACACACATTAGTTACTTGGCATAGACACTTACTCCTTATGTTTCAGGAATTATGTCTACACCACTATCTTCACCACCTACCATTCAGGAACATGACATTCCTGCCATTGCATCACCGGAACCCAAGAGGCGTAGGCTTGAGCCCAATGATAAGTCTATTGTGTATGGAGAGCCCATGCATATCCAGAATGGGAGTGACTAGGACTGGTACCCCGGTTTACAGAGCAAATGGGTTAGACAAGAACGAGTTCCATCACCGTACTTTGGAGCTTCATCATCATCAGGACCGCGGTTACCATTGCTACCTTGTCACTTGGAGCAAGCCTTTACAGCATTTGTAGCAACTATGGATCGAGAGATCCGGAATATGAGAGACGCAGCAGGAGCGATCACAGGTCTGTTAAGAGGAGAGAAATAAACGGATCACAGGATGGATTTGCTAGTAGTAGAACTGGCAGGCACCGACCGCTTGCATAATGCATTAGTGGACGAGGTAAGGGCGTTACAGGCTAGAGTGAATGTACTCGAGGAGGCTGAGGTATAATCTCAGGAAAGAATTGGAGAGTTAGAGATACAACTTGCAGCTGCTTTAGAGCCAGCTGAAGTACCCGACCTTGAGCCTGTAGATGAGCCCGAGGAAGTAGAGGATGATGATACCGAGTCAGTCATCTCATCCGCCGGCAGTGGAGCTTGATGTTCCATGATATTCTATCTTATTGTAATTTGTCATTTCTTTATGTTTTAAATAAAAGCCTAAATGGGTAAGGATGTTCCCATTCCAATAAAATCTTAATGATCTGGTTTCGTTGAGTTATTTATTCTATGGCCTTATGATTTAAGTTAGCCTAGTACTAAAATCATAAACCTGCATGTCTTTACACATCTCTTTCTGTTTGCTTACACTTGAATGATGTTAATATGCGGTATATTTACTCATTTCTTGTGTTTGTGAATATGAAGAATCATGGCCGGACGTGGACGTGGCGGTCGCAACGGTGGTCGTGGAAATATAAACCTGACACCAGCCGAACTGGCTGCGTTAATTAATGACAGTGTTGCTGAAGCCTTAGCAGCACATATTGCAGGTAAACTTGTTAACCGTTAACCCTAGACAACCAACTGTACCCATTTATTCCACTCTTTCCTAAACCTAACCTACTCTTTCTAATCCAGGGCAAGCGAACAATCCACAGAACAATCAGCATGTCTGTACCTTCAAGACATTTATGGACTGCAAGCCCCACACATTCAGTGGAGCTGTGGGAGCTGTCAGATTACTCCGATGGTTTGAAAAGATTGAATCTGTGTTCTCCATGTGTAACTGCCCTGTAGCCGACCGAGTCAAATTTGCATCGGGAACTCTAGAGGGTCCTGCGCTCACATGTTGGAATGCACAGGTCCAGATGCTAGGTCTGGACATGGCCAATGCATCACCATGGGAAGACTTCAAGATTCTGATGAAGGAAGAGTACTGTCCCAGAGATGAAATTCAGAAACTTGAGGGAGAATTCTGGAAACTGAAAATGGAGGGTTCTGAAATAGAACTCTACACTACTCGCTCGCACGAGCTAGCGGGGATGTGTCCTCACATGCTTACGCCATCCTACAAGCGGATAGAAATGTTCATCAGTGGATTAGTACCACAAATCCAGAGCATGGTTACTTCATCCAACCCCACTACCATCCAACAAACCATCCGTCTTGCTCACAAACTGACGGACCAAGCCATTACCCAAGGGACACTACCTCCCAGGAAGTCAGTATCCAAGTCTACTGACAACAACAAGAGGAAGTTAGACAGTAGCAATAACAACATGGGATTTCAGCCAAATCAGCCACAGCAACAACAACATCGTAGGTTTGAACCTACGAAGAACTTCAACCAGTCGACCTCTTCGAGTCAGCATCAAAGTGGTTATATTGGGAGACACCCCAGGTGTAACAAATGTAATTACCACCACCTCGGTTCTTGTGACAAAAACCGTTGCCAGAGGTGTGGCAAGGTGGGTCATGCTGCCAAAGACTGCAGAGGGGAATTACAAGCCAAGCAGCCTTTCCAACAACCGGGTCTTACCAAGGGTTGTTTTGAATGTGGAAAAGAGGGACACTTCCGAAAGGATTGTCCACAATTAAAGAAGGGTGGAAATGACAACAACAACAACAACAATCACCAAGGAAATAATAACAACCAGGGAAATAATGCAGGGAATGGTGCAAAGGGGCGAGCCTTTGTGCTAGGATCCGGAGAAGCTCGTTATGACCACAACGTGGTTACCGGTAAGTTCCTTCTAAACAGCTATTTTGCTTCTGTACTATTTGACACTGGTGCTGATAGAAATTTCATGACTAATAAACTTAGCAACCTACTAAGAAAAACCCCAACCCTGTTAGAAGACAAATACACCGTAGAGATAACCAACGGACAAATAATAGAAGCAACCCATGATCTTAAGGGTTGTAAACTTGAACTGACTAGTCATAAATTTGACTTTGATCTCATGCCGGTCACACTCGGTAGTTTCGACGCAATTGTCGGAATGGGATGATTATCTAAGAACCAAGCTGAGATTATCTGTCGCGAGAAAATCGTTTGCCTTCCTCTTCCTAATGGAGAAACCCTCTCCTTCCAAGGAGAAAGGAGTGGTGCTATTATGGGCATCATACCCTTCATGAATGCACAAATATTAGTATCACTTACCTCTAGTGGAGTTCTCCTACATTAATAGTTATCACACTATCATCAAGGCGGCACCATTCAAGGCATAATGCCGATCTCCTGTCTGTTAGGCTGAAGTTGGGGATAGCCAACTTACAGGTCCCAAACTTATATTCAAAACCTCTGAAAAGATCGTTCAAATCTGAAACCGTATGGCGGCAGCTCGTGATCGTAAAAAAAGCTACGCCGATAAGCGCATAAACCGTTAGAGTTTCAAATAGGCGTCATAGTTCTACTCAAAGTCTCACCTTGGAAAGGTGTAATTCGCTTCAGGAAGCGAGGAAAAATGAATTCTCGTTATGTTGGACCATTCAAGACAGTGAAGAGAATCAGGCCAGTAGCGTATCAACTGGACCTACCTGACAGACTTAGTGGTATACACAACGTCTTTCACGTCTCAAACTTGAAGAAATATCTTGCAGACGAGTCACTCACGGTTCCTCTTGAGGAACTACACATTGATGAACAGTTACGTTTCATCGAAGAACCCGTGGAAATTATGGATAGGGAAGTCAGAACGTTAAAACGCAGTAAAATTCCTATTGTTAGAGTCCGTTGGAACTCGAAACGCGGACAGGAATTCACTTGGGAGTGCGAGGACCAGATGATGCGCAAGTATCCTCATCTGTTCAAGCAATCCACTTCAAACTCTTAAGGTACTATTCTAATTTTCGGGACGAAAATTCTTTCAACGAGTGAATGATGTGACATCCGAAAAAAAAAATTTATTTTTATTTTAATTTTCTGGACGAAAATTCTTTCAACTAGGGGATGATGTGACAATCCGAACTTTTCAGGTTAACGGAGTTAACCAATCTCAGTTAAATCCTAACTGAGTTATCCTAACTCAAACCCTAGGGACTAATTCTGTCAACATTCTAAACTCAAAACTCCAAGGACTAATTATGTAATATCCTCAAACCATTATGTGACTTTTCAAAGTCAAAATTGTACTCCTGTTGACTTGTGCTAGTCAAACTAACCAGGATCTAACCTCAATCCAAACCACAAGGGTCATTTCTGCCTTTTTTTCTAAAACTTCAACACAGAAAATCAGAGGGACTATTTCTGTAATAACCCAAAACTCGATTTGGTTGACTCTGAAAGTCAAACCGTCAAGCTTTGAGCCAAAAATCCAAATCTGTAATTGATCCTTGTTCGAAATCGTAACTGATCAAGCACTTACTTGACGTTAACAGTCTTAACTATTGTGCTAAAGCAGCATCATTGTCGAATTAAAGCTAATAATGAACAATTAACCCGTAACCGTCAACTCCATGAGCTTATACTGTCGAAATCATCGAATTCGGATACCAACTAACAAATTAATCATCTGCACACCTAAAACGAATCACCCTAAATCTTTTGCGCACATCAATTTCATCGGAGAGACTACAGAAATCACTGGGAACCAAGTCGGTCATCGTCGGCAATTGTTTTACTCGATCTCCAACAAGTCGATAACGTTTAAGGTAACTAATCACATATACAATTTCGTTTTCACCCCTAGAACATAAGCCCTATCATTATCAGGGCTTACATTATCGAATTAAACAAGAACAGATTCAAAGGTTCTACTCTTTCAGGTTTTGATCGAATCCTACTCTAAACCTGTTTTAAATCCAATTAACCTGTATCATCAGACTCGCAATCTCCTGTTTAATAAAAACCCTATGTTAATTTAAATTTATATCATCGATTTGATCATAATCCGTAAACTAGGGTTCATCATTAAAACGTTTTGGGGCTTTTGGCTCTAGACCTAATTTCAATCAAATTAAACAACACCATCAGATTCGAAAGGATACATTTAGTGAAAACCCTATGATTCTAACAACTCTTAATAACGAATTTTGTCAAATCAATCTGGTGTTCATATTTAGGGTTTCGGCCATTCAATTCACGATTTAAACGATTCAAGAATTGATGTTTTACAATTAAACTCGTAATCAGGTTCGCTTTTTCCTTGTAATCAAAACCCATTTGCTTCTGTTTCAATTCGTATTCGAAATCGTGGGGTTTGGCTTG
Organism: Smallanthus sonchifolius; assembly: GCA_023525975.1. Classification (NCBI taxonomy): domain Eukaryota; kingdom Viridiplantae; phylum Streptophyta; class Magnoliopsida; order Asterales; family Asteraceae; genus Smallanthus; species Smallanthus sonchifolius. The sequence goes on from CM042045.1 coordinate 38,102,962, forward strand.
GGATTCGATCGTGCGTGGGTTGGAAGGGGATACCACTAGACTTCATTGATAAAACTAAATGATTCCGGTTCTTGTTGCGAATCCCTAGCGGGCTGAGTTGGTTAGGGTGTTAGGCTGTGGGGGAGGTGACCCGGGTTCGAGTCCCTCCGCCCTGTTTATTTTTAAACCTTTATTATTAATGTTATTTTTAATATAAAAGCCACCCCCATATTATTATATTATTATATTAAAGTGTTTTAACCCAGAAAACAACCCGTAGGCTCGTGTTTGAATTATTAACCTATTTTTATATTATTCCCACTTTTATAAATAAAATATTTATGTTAATATCAAATAAAAATAATATGTTTATATTATTTTCAAACCGTAACTTCGTATAAAATAATATGTTTATATTATTTTCAACCCGTGACTAATGTTACCAAATAATATATATTTATATTATTTCGTATTGTTTTATACCTCGTGTGACGTTTAAACTATTTAATAATATAATTGTTATATTATTTACTCACGTTTATACATTCGATTATAAATAATATATTTATTATTTTTTTCCACGCAAATGATTATTTAGTTAATCCGACGAGCCTAAAAATAATATATTAAATTATATTATTTTTCTAACTTTTGTAAACAACTTTAGCATACGAAATTATTTATTTATTTAATATTATTCGTTAATAACGTTCGACTCGTAACACTTTGATCCTTAATTAGTATGTTAAAGAAATATATACATATTTCCGTAGACACGTTCGTCTACTCTTTAATCCTTAGAATGCGTTAAGACGTTCAATCTTCCGTGTCGTCGTCACAAATCCCAACTTGTTCCTAATTTATGTGTTTATAAGTTTAGGGCATACGTAAGCCGTGCAGGCTAATGCTTGAGATTCCAAATCTTGCATTGTGTGATACTACTTACTACGCAACGCAGGTTAGTTTCACTGCCCCTTTACTGTTTTTATTTGGGGGAGAAAACATGTCACAACCCTTTTTGGGTTATTGTAATTCATATGATATCACTGTCGAGGCTAAGCGTAACGCACTATAATGAAAAGTCCTCACACACATCGGACCATTAATATGGTATGAACGAGGTAATTTTGGTAGTACTACTGGGTTTGACAAACCCCACCCGCGTTAGTCACGCTAACTCGATTGGAGGTCGAACGGGTGTTATATTGACCTTAACACATTAGTCAGAGTTGATAGACCTGGCTGGAGGCAAACAAACAAACACGCTGTCAGTTTCGGTTGCGAGGGCTTTAGCAAAACATGAATATAGGCATGCAACCTATTGATATATATATTGAATGTACATAATTCGTAAATGCTTTACTTTAAATCATTGAAACCTGTGAACTCACCAGCCTAGTGTTGACTCGTTTTCTTACATGTTTTCTCAGGTTGGCACTCAGGATCACGTTAAGTCAGGCATGTGTCTTGGACTTCAATTGAAATAATTATCTATTGAATAATATTTATGTTTTGTTTGTAATTGGACTTGGGCGCGTTGTTTTGCACATTTACTTTTGTTTAACGCTTCCGCATATACACTCTGAACCTTGATCTTTTATGTTACTACATTTCCAATCCCATATAGTATCGTTTGAAGTAACTGATGTCTGAGATCCTGGTTTGTCACCTTCCAAAACGGTAAAACTTCGTTAGTGGAATTTGGGGGTGTGACATATAGTGTTCATGTTTCACCCCAAAAATGTAAAAGTGTGAAAAGGGGATATGTAATACTCACTTGAATCAAGGGTGTAGCTAGCACGAGAGACTAGGTAGCAAAATGATCCTTGCAACTCACCACGTTAACCTAGTGTGTAATGTATATTGAATTAATAATGTGTACAATAGTCTATGTCTAGGATTGAGTTGGATGTGTGTACCAAGAGTTGGAGTTGCAGGTGTTAGTGGTTCATACTTGAATGAGGTGCTATATAAAATGAGAAATTTAAATGAATAGTCTTAGAATAATTAGATTAGGGTTTGGGTTTGAATAACTAAATAAATTAAATAATTGTTATTTATAAAGATGTGTAAAAATGATATTTATTTATAATAAATATACTTATAACTTTTTATTGTAGATTATAATAAATAAATTTATTTATTTATTTATCATTTTAAAATTAAGTATTTGATTTAAACAAAGTTAAAATTTTATAAACTTTATAAAAACAAATATTTTATTTGAAAGTTAATTTCCTTTAATTATTTAAATATCTACATTTTTGTTTTAAATATTTAATATACAACTTTAACAACGAAATTCGTAATAAAACTGAATTTATATTGAAAATTAACAAATCTGGTTTTATTCTGTTACAAATATTGTAAGGTTTATAAAAATAATTTTTATAAAATTTTTGGAGCTTTAAAAATCGGTTTAAAAATATAAGCAGACCTGGGGCTCGAACCCGGGTCTGCGCTGGGAAGCCCAACAATGAATACCACTAGGACAAGGGTCTGATTATGATGCTGAAATGGTTCTAAATTGATTATAGGCATGACAGTAGTGGAACCGAGTCTGGTTTAGTGGTATGCGCAAAAAAAAAGAAGAGCCGGCTGCGTGGGTTGTGGGTTTCGAACCCACGCCATCTAGTCCAGCGGCGCAATGACTTAACCAGCTGGGTTAGATGGTTTCTTTGGTATTATTCTGAACCCGATAAAATAAAACCGCTAATTAAATTGAGCGAAATCCCCAAATCCAGATTCGCATACACAGGTTAAGAACACCAATTGTAATTGAGATCGATACGAACTGTGGTTACGAATTGACAAGGGGCTTTTGATATACAGTCAAAAACGAATCGAAAGTCAAAATTCTTACTTAATTCGGTGAAGTATCGAACGCAAACGACTGGGTCAAAGGGCCTGATGTTCTTGGTGCTCGATCGGGGTACAGAATTGTAATGCAAGTCGATTGAAGGCTCAGAGAGTTTGAAGAAAGTTATACGAATGTGTGTAAATGAGTTAATTTGATTTATTTCATCATAAATGTTTGATTTGATTCGGTCCTTGCCGATGACAGCTGCTAGCATCCGTTACGCGTAAATTCGAACGCTTGAGAATGAATTAGGTCATGTTTTGGGACTGGGTACACGCGGAACCAATCAGGGCGTGATTTTCGAGCTTTAATCGTGCTTAATTTCATGGATTTGAAGTTGATTGGCTCGGTTTTGACTAGCGAAGTCAAATGTTTTTGAATTTGAATCAAACCGCGTATCAGTTCGAATTAAGGTGTTAATTGGGCTTAGCAATGATCGATCATCCATCTAGGATTTGTGGCAGGCCCGAATTGAGTTGGGTTGAGTCGAATTTAGTGTCAACTTGCAAGGATTCGTTCATGTTGACTTTTGGAAAATCAAAGGGGCTGTTTATGGATTTCAAGACTTGGATGGGTTCAAATTGAGGGTCCAAGTAGTTAGGGGCGGGGGGTTTAAAAGGTTCAAAAATAAAAGAGGGGTTCAATCTTGATTCCAAAGGGTATAAGACTAACTTTTATTTTATATCATTTATAAAGGTCTAATTTCATAATTATTTATTTATAAATATTTTATAAAGGAATAATTTCCATTTTTATAAAGTAACAATTTGTGTCAATGAATTATTTAATAATCCAATATATATACATTTATTCAAGATACATTTATATATAAAAAAGATGTACTTACATGACTAAAAACTTTATAATTTTTTATTTTGATTTGAGCAAATGTATATATATATATATATATATATAAACATACATGCTATGCTATAAATTAACAGAAAGTAATATGCATAATGTGCAAAGTTGAAAACCTAAGTTGATACGTGTTAAGGTGATGATTAACACGACATACCGTGTGGAATCGGTATGGAATTGAAATGGATTATGAAATGAAATAAAATTTTAGGCCAGAAAAATCATGGATGTTACAAATGGTGACCTGCGTACTTACCTTATTTGGAAACAAGTACAGTCTTGCTGCGTACTTAGTTCTTGTTGCGTACTTAATTCTCTTCTAGGGTACTTGTCATTTACCCCTGCGTACTTGTTTGATATTGATTTGTCATGTCTTGATGAGTCCTCTAGTTAGGATGATTCCTCTAACAAGGATGATTCCTCAAGTAAGGCTGACTCTGCCTCTGATGAAGAGTTCTTTACTAATGAAGGCTCTGAGAACACCTGCCCTGATGGTGTAGTCTCAGAGGAGTTGATTGGTGAACAAAAATTTAAGAAAAACATTGTCACTGATCGTGATAACTGCATTTTAACTGAACCCGATACTGTTGAAACAAATGAAAAATTAAAAGTGATGCTTTATGGGGGTTTTAAAAATATTAACCAAGTTAAGAAAGAAGCCTTTGCAGCTCATTATGGGCTTGGTTATAAAGAAAACTTGCAAAAATATTATATTCCCAAAACTGAATCACCATCGGGTCAAACAAATGCTACTGTTCATCAAACAACTCCTCCTGCTCATCATGCCGAGTCATCTAATGTCAGATCAAATGAGCTTTACAGGAGGATTTACAAGCAAAAGAGAACCTGTTTTCACTGTGGTATGGTCAGTCACATCTTGGTGAACTGCCCTAATAAGAATCAAGGGAAGAATGCCAATTGGTTCACAACCAGCTATTATTCCCAAGTCACCACCAGTGAAACAGCCCAAGTGTCCTAAATCAAATGTGTTGAAACCACCGGTGAAACCTTTGGTGAATCCAAAGACCACATCTGAGGCTAAACCATCTGTTCCAACTAGGGAAAAGCTTCCTGTTAAGCCCTGTGCATCTACCTCTGGTAGTGCACCAACTGGTGAGAAACCTGTGGTGAAACTCTTTAAACCACAGAGGAGAAGAAGGAACAAGAGATTGAGAAAGCTGGAACAGTTGGCTAGAATTCAATCAGGTGAAGCTTCTACTAGTTCACCTGCTGCTGTTGAATGTGAGCCTACTGTTCCAGTTAAGAAAAGGTCCTGGAACAAGAAATCTAAGAGTTCTCAATCTCCTGATCCCAAGTCTTTTAAAGATTCACCCAGTTTTGACCGTCACGACTATAAGTTGATAGAGGTAGTTTATTTTGAGAAAGACGGACGACCCAAGACCACTATGGCTTGGGTCTCCAAATCTAACTAATCTGTTTGTGACTCGTGCAGGGACATCCGAATGGTACTATCTCTAATCGTTGGTATGTAGATAATGGATGCTCCCGGCACATGACAGGCAACATGGCCCTGCTTCAAGATGTCAAACCATTCAGAGGCGGCTATCTGGCCTTTGTAGGAGAGAAGTGAGATAGTATCACGTGTTAAGGCGTGGTTTCAAATAGTTGTGTTAGCTTCGACAACGTCAACTGAAGCATAACCTGTTGAGTGTCTCTCAAATGTGCGACAAGGAATAGTCGGTTATGTTTGACAAGTCAGAATGCATGATTCTCAAACCTGGTTTTGAAGTTCCTGAAGACTGGTTTCTGATGCGAGCACCAAGAACAAACGACACCTATCAGATCGATATGAGCGTGGCAACAACCACCTCATCAGTTGTTACTTGTTTGCTTACCAAAGCGACAGATCTTGACTCAATTTTGTGGCATAGGAAAATCGGACACATTTTTTATCGAAAAATGAATCATCTTGTCCGAAACGGTTTAGTTACCGGGATTCCTAAGCTGAGATTTGCCATTACAGATGATTGTATGCCTTGTAAGAAGGGAAAACAGCAACGGAAGTCTCACAAGCCCAAGATCCAAAACTCCATCGATACCCCTTTAGAGCTCTTACATATGGATATGTTCGGGCCCATAATTATCAGGAGTATTAGAGGTAAGTCATACTGTCTGGTTGTAACTGATGATTTCTCACGTTTTCTTAGGTGCATTTTTTAGGTACAAAGGACGAGACTGCTGATATTCTTCAATACCTGATCTTGAGCCTGGAATCTTTATGCAAGCTGAAGGTTAGAAGAATAAGGAGTGATAACGGAACTGAGTTCAAGAATAATTTGATGAAACTTTTCTGTCTCAAGAAGGGTATCCGTCACGAATTTAGTGCCTCGTACACACCTCAGCAGAACGGAGTTGCAAAAAGGAAGAACAGAACCTTGATCGAGACTACAAGGACAATGATGTCAGATGCAAAGCTTTCTGTCACTTTCTGGGCAGAAGCAGCCAACACAGCTTGTCATGTTTTGAACAAGGTCCTGGTTGTTAAATGGCACAACAAGACTTGCTATGAGTTGATCAATAATAGACCTCCCAATCTTGACTACCTTGTTCCTTTTGGTAGTCCCTGTTCCTTATTGCTAAAATACAAGGATCGGAAATCTAAATTTCATGCAAAAGCAGTGGAAGGCATCTTCTTAGGATATGTTGCCGATTCACCATGCAAGAGAGTGTACAATATAGGAACTCGTACTGTCGAGGAATGGTTCGAAGTGGATTGAAGCAAACACAGCACTCCACCAGAACCAACTGGTCCAGCTTGGGGTTTTGATTATGATGCGTTATTCAAGTCTTTCAACCTTCCTGATCTATCTGCCGACGATGCCGCAAATATGTACGATTTCTTTAATGGCGGCGATGAATCCGATTTCTCAACCCGTGCAACCGTACCATTGTAACTCCCGATTCCAATGCTACATCTGCATTTGGAACTCATGATAGTGATGACGATGAAGTTGCTCATGTTGATGGAGATGACGCTCCAACTAATCCTAACATTCGTGTAGGAAATGAAGCTCCAGCTGATCCAATCATCATTGAATCTTCTTCTTCTGGAACACAGGATATGGGGGAGTTAAGCACAAATATCCAAGAACCGAATGTACCAGAGACGAGAGTGCATAAGAATCATTCAATTGACAACATTATTGGTGATCCTCATGCCGGTGTTCAGACTCGTCATAGAACCATTGTTGAGAACACCAGTTTGTATGCTGAGATACTTGACACTGGTATCATGGAAACATGTTTGCATGCTGCATTCGTGTCCCAATTGGAGCCGAAGAATGTGAAAGAGGCTCTCGCTGAAAAATGATGGATTGAGGCAATGCAAGAAGAACTGTCTCAATTCCAAAAGTTGCATGTGTGGGATTTAGTTGACTTTCCAAGAGGCGTACAACCAATTGGAACCAGATGGGTGTTCAAGTGCAAAACAGATGATCGACACGTTGTAGTGAAAAACAAGGCAAGGTTGGTCGTTCAATGATTTTATCAACAAGAGGGCTTGAATTACACAGAAGTATATGCCCCAATTGCGCACGAACCTCGATTCAGAAATTCAGGAACCGGAAATACCAGAGATGAGAATGCATAAGAATCATCCGATTGACAACATTATTGGTGATCCTCATGCCGGTGTTCAGACTCGTCATAGAACCATTGCTGAGAACACTAGTTTATACTCTGAGATACTTGACACTGGTGTCATGGAAACATGTTTGCATGCTGCATTCGTGTCCCAGTTAGAGCCGAAGAATATGAAGGAGGCTCTCGCTGACAACTGCTGGATTGAGGAGATGCAAGATGAACTGTCTCAATTCCAAAAGTTGCATGTGTGGGATTTGGTCGACTTGCCAAGAGGCGTACAACTAATTGGAACCAGATGGGTGTTCAAGTGCAAAACGGATGATCGTCATCTCATAGTGAAGAATAAAGCAAGGTTGGTTGTTCAAGGATTTTATCAACAAGAGGGTCTGGATTACACTGAAGTATATGCCCCAGTTGCTATACTTGAGGCCATTCGACTGTTTCTGGCTTACGCCTCCTATGTCGGCTTCAAGATCTATCAACTTGATGTGAAGAGTGCTTTCCTGTATGGAAAAGTTTATGAAGAGGTCTATGTCACTCAACCTCCCGGCTTTGAAGATCCGCATAATATCAATAAAGTGTATAAGCTCAACAAAGCACTTTATGGTCTTCATGAAGCACCTCGGGCATGGTATGAGACGTTATCAAAACATCTATTTTCAAATGGTTTCGACCGTGGATAGATTGACTCGACCCTCTTCATTCGGAAAGCAGGAGGTGATATTATTCTTGTACAAGTGTATGTCGACGACATTATCTTTGGGTCTACAAATGAAGAGATGTGTAGGGAATTCGAACAGGTGATGAAGTCCAAGTTTGAGATGAGTAACATGGGTGAATTGTCGTTCTTCCTGGGTCTGTAAGTCAGCCAAAGAGAGGATGGCATCTATATACATCAAACTAAGTATGTGCAGTACATCTTGTCAAAATACAAGATGAATGATAGCAGTACTTATGGCACACCTATCCCCGTCAATCATGGTCTGCATCTAGACAAAGATGGAAAGGATGTAGATTGCAAATTGTACTGTGGGATGATCGGATCTCTTATGTATCTCACAGCTTCAAGGCCCAACATAATTTTTGCTGTATGCTTGTGCTCAAGGTTTCAGTCACAACCGAAGGAGTCTCGTATGATAGCTGTCAAGAGGATCTTCAGATACTTAAAGGGGAAACCCCGATTGGGTCTTTGGTACTCAAAGCAGCAGTCATTTGACCTCAAAGCCTATACTGATTCAGACTATGGTGGTTGTAACCTTGATAGAAAGTCAACTTCAGGTGGATGTCAATTCTTGGGAGACAGGCTGGTTTCCTGGTAGTGTAAGAAGCAGTCAACGGTTTCTATCTCAACATGTGAAGCAAAGTACATTGTTGCAGCAAGCGGTTGTTCTCAGATATTGTGGATTCAGCAGCAATTGAGAGACTACGGCTTAAACTTCACTGGAACTCCACTGTTCATTGACAATAATGCCACCATGTCCATCACAAACAACCCGGTGAAACATTCCAAAACTAAACATATTGAAATTTGCCACCATTTCATCCGTGATTGTGCTGAAAATCATCTCATTGAACTTGTAAAGGTTCACACGGATGACAACTTTGCTGACCTTTTCACTAAGGCGTTTGATCGAACCCGTTTTGAACATCTTGTCAACTTGATAGGAATGTTTAATCCATAGTGAAAACTTGTTTTTCTTAAATCAATTCAATTCATGAAAGTTAAATTTTACTTCTTTTAAGTTTTCTGTATAGTTCTTTTAGTTTTCAAATATTTTACAAAAATCCAAACAAAATAGAAAATGGAGAAAATTTCAAAGTTATCTTGAGAAAAGAGGAAATGATAATATATCAGAAATGATCTAAACGCCATAGACTACACATATGGGAAATGATTGCGTCATGCTTACTTGATGGTTTAAATTGTTGTGTTTTTAATCTGCTTATTTACTAGTAATTTGAATTGTCAGTAGGATGTAGGCATCTTTGAATCATTAGTAGTGTGAAAACTAAATCTAGACTACAAATGTGATTTGAACCCATGTATGCATGTGTGTGTGTAAAAGAATACAAAAAGATCATTATTAGATAAATGATGTAATATTTTAGCAAATATTTTCTTAAGAGACCAGTTTTGGGTTATGTCTTTAGCACAATTTTTCGGTTCACTTCACTACCCATAACAAGTATGCAATGGGAAGTTGGACCAAGATATGTCTTGACATCAACCGTTAAGCTTATATTCACCCTTGAATCATACCTGATTCCTTGAAATCAAATCCAGATAAAAGTTGGATCCCCTTCACAAACATGGAGTGACAGGTATGATCGTAGCTGTAAGGTTCGAGGATGACAAGAAGTTGTTCGCCATTAAGCGAGCTGGGGGGTTCAATATTTGAAACCAACCAGCGAAGCTTTCAGCTCCTTGCCCAGATACAATCTTGTGAACCTAGCAAACCGAGAGCTGCTGAGTCATTCAAGTCACGTGGTGGCAATGGGTTTGTGGCAGGTTCTGCAGCGTGAGGGAAGATCTAGGAAGTTTGAAGTTTTCAAGCCTCAAGTGCCCAAGAGAGTCAGGGATAAGAACGTTAGACATCCCGTGACTCACAAAAGCTTAAAGAAACTGGTATACAAGCCAGTGCTGTGTGAAACAAGGATTCCCCTTAGCAAGCTATCTTAGGATATCCTCGGTAACATATGGTACTGATATGTTGATCCAAAGACGGGCGAGGCGGTGGTGATTGGAAAGGTCTGGTTCTATAATGGAAGCTTAGTGCCAAGGGAACTGATTAGAGTTTTTGATGAAATCTGCTTCATTAACTTCTCTGTGAAAGATCTGGAGGTGCTAGCTAACAAGTACTGCATGTACACGGATGAGTGGACAAAGTTCCTTGCTTCAAAATACGACAAGGTGGTCAAGTTCTGCCTTGACTACAAAAAGAAGATGTAAGCTAAAGCTGGGGAGCAGTGAAGACCGAAGACAATCCAGAGCTGTTGTCAAGGGGGAGTTTGTTGAAGCACTTTTGTATGACAGACACTTTGGATACTGTCTTAGCTTTTGTACTTGTCTTGTATGTATTTGTCTTTGTATGTTAGTATCTGTATGTATTGATTATCGAGTTGTAATCACTATTGTATGTACTTAGTGTCTGTTTTCTCTAAGTGTTTTGCGCACTTAACATGTGCGCAGGAGTTATACCATGCGTACTTAGCAAGTACGCAAGAACAATCTACGTACTTGCTAAGTACACATGAATAAATTGTCATGCGCACTTGCCAAGTACGCAGGAGTCAGGTCTAGTATAAGTAGCAGGTGTTGACAAAAATTAAGTACACATTCATTTGTAACATTTCTATAACCGACTAAGTTTATAATAGACGAAGTTTGAGAGTGCTTTTGTTGTCGGTTTACTTTGTGTTGTTTGATTCTCCACCTAGTCACGGGCATTCCGCACCCGGTTAGACTAGTCACACACCCACACGTAACGATCCGAGACACCCGGGGACCTACATAATAAGATAAATTTAATATCAAGTTTTTTATATTTTTATCGAACTTACTTTACTTAGTTAATTGTTAGGGTAAAAAATAAAATAAAAATGACACATGAACGAACACGGACGTAAATGAACATAAACGAATGAACGTTCGTGAACACGTTAACAAACGTTCACGAACACAACTGAACGATCGAGACATGTGTTCATGTTCGTTCATTTAGTTAATCGGACAGAATTCCTTATTCATGTTCGTTCATTTATTAAACGAGCGAACGTAAACGAACTTTCCGCCTAACAGTTCATGAACTGTTCGTTGAACGTTGAGTTCGTTTACAGTCATAGATATATTACCAAATCAAACCAATTTGTTCCTATTCTTTTCATGAAGTTTCCTCAATTTCCTTATTTCTTTTTTTCTTTAACGAAAGATTTTAGACTTCAATTGGATAATGGGAAAGTTGGTCAGCCCGGTTAGATTGATTCACTATATCATCCATTTTCTAATAAAAGACTAAATGGTTTTGTCACTTGGCATCACCATATTCCATCTCACAAGTTTTTCCCCCCAAAACCATTTATATCATTTATTTAATATTTTTATATTTAACATTTTTTTTGAAACATTGCATAAATAAACATTTAACAAATCAATTAATCATTATTACCACTAGCTAACATTTTTTTTTAAATTATCATCAAAAGTGAACATTTTTAAAAAAATCAAGAATTAAAACATAGGATATTTTAAAAAAAAGTGGGTTTTTAAAGTTTTATTATTAAAAAATGATTTTTTAAAATTTTATAATAAAAAAATATATTTTTTTTAATTTTACATATAAAAGTTGAAAATACTACGTTTATATTTTAAATAAATATGTGTTAGAATAAAGGTTACTAATGTTTAATTAGTAGTTTTTTAATTAAATTTGATATTTATAAATAATTTTTTTATTTTGATTTATAAATTTTAATACTTAGTTTTTAATAAAACTAAGAAACTTACAAATATTCATTTCTAAAAGTGTATTATATTTTAAACTTTATTTTTTTTAAATGATGAGATTTTGTTTTTCAAAAAATATGTTTACAAGTTTTAATTCTAATTTACTAGCTTTATTTTTTTCATATTCATTTTGAAAATTTAAATTTAATTGTGTCGAAATAATTAGTGAAATTTTTAAAATTTGGAGTTTTAAAATTTTAATTTAAAAGACGATATATTGTTGAAATTTAAATTTTATTTGTATATTTTTATTAGTTTTTTATAAAAGATTTAGTATTAAAAGTTTAGGGGGATTTTTCGCATACAAGTACAAATAGTATTTGTCAATCAGAGCATCTTGAAAATGATTTTGAGGAAAGTTTATAATCTCTTGATTTTCTAAATGGACTTACACTATCGGGTTTGTCATCGATAAATTAGTTTTAAATGTCGGTGTTCCAATTATGCTATTAAGAAATATTGATGAAAAATGGTTTAGGTAATGTAACAAGACTTAGGTCAAATCACTAGGTAATCACGTTATAGAAGCGAAGATTATATTTGGAAGCAACATTGGTCATCAAAATTTTATCCAAATAATTGAGTTAGCATATTCAGACAAAAGAATTTTATCAAAACTTCAAATTAGCAAATATATAATTGTTGTATGTTTTACAATGACCATTAATAAAAGTTTAAGGTAACCACTTTCAAATGTTGGTTTGTATTGAAAGATTCGGTGTTTATTCATAATCAGCTGTGTGTTTCATTATCAAGAGTTAAAAGTATAGATAGACTCAAACTATTAATCTTTGGTAGATATGGAAAAATTACCAATACAACGTCAAATGTTGCATACAATGAAGTAATTTCAAATTTGTAATAATCATTGTAAGATTTCATTTGACATGTAATTTAATGTATTGTAAAAAGTACACAACTTATGAAATGTATTTTCATGTATTTTTTTTATGTTGTGATTACTATCATCCATATAATTTTAACATGTAACAAAATAAAAAGTTACAAATGTAATATCAAATTTGTATAAAAAAAAATTGTTAAGATATTTATCAATATAATCTTAACGTTTCACCCCGTGTAACACACGGGGTTAAAGCTAGTAAATTAATATAAGAAGTAAAACATATAACTTAATTGTCGTCGCCGCCGCGCATCACGCGAGTTTCCCACTTGTATTAAATGGATGGACTAGATTTAATTAAGGTTGATTGATTATATCACATTGAACTAAAACCCAAATTACTTAATGTACTTGGATAATAGTTATAAACGATTATAAGTAGAAACTCATTAGGGAGCTATAAAATAAAAACCATAGTTGATAATTAGAGAATTACTAAAACCCTAAAAATCTCCACTCTCCCTCCCTCCTTCCTCTCTAGCCGACATCACCGCACCGCAACCATCCGACCCCACCGCCGTCGTCGGATAGTGTCACTGCCATCGAGCATGCACTGTCACCGTGTTACCGTCGTCACTGGCTTGTGTCGCTGCTAGCGGGTTGTTTGGGTTGAACGTTGGAAGCAGGTTTGTTTTGTTTCTCAGATCCGATGATTTTAGTCTCGATTTTTGGAGTTACGGGTGGACGAAAAGAATACCACAAGAGTTGTGTCATTGATTTGGGAGATTGGACTAGCATCAAGATTTGTTATAGCAGTGTGTCATCTCTTTAATGAAAATCCGAACAGACTGGTGTATTATAAACATTTTATGGTTGGCTAACTATTTATTTCTTTTTATCTTGCTATTGGATCACTGGTTTGGTTTTTCTCGTTTTGATTCCGCGATGTCAAGGCTTTACTCAGTTGTCCAATAGAAACTAAACAACCTACGAGCACAAACGGTTCTTAATTAGTAAATACGAGACTTATTTAGTAAATTGTACTAGAAAACTAACCACATAATCAGGGGATTGCCCTAGTGTAGGAAATGCACAAAATAGCGACTCTAAATTCTACTACAAGACACATTAAGAGAGACATTTCTCTAGAGTAAACAATTTCCATACAAAATACTAGTGGATTGGCCCGCGTAAAGCGACGGATATCACCAAGGCTCTTTTGGATTATCTAACCTGAACTGTCTTAAACACCGATCATATTTGAGCATTTTTAGTCAAAGTTTAAAGTTCACCGAGTGTTCTTTTAATGCAGGATTGGACTTTCGGTAGACACTACTAAATAATCCACCACATAAAAATTTAGCAAATAGATAGAACACCAAATGATTAGTATGTTATAAAATGAGCGCTTTGATAAAATGCATTCAACTTTTTGGTGTTCTTCTTAACTAAATCTAATTGAAATAACATTTTAAAACTATAACCCAAGTTGTTATTTGCTTAAGTTTTCAGTTATTAACAAAAAACTGAGCTCACCAAAGTTTCAAAACTGAATAATCAAATTGCTTCTGACCGAAGCTAGTCTGTTTTTAAAGCTAGAAACCGAATATTTTAGTTATTGTTTTGGCTAGGCCTCCACTTTATGGAGTATGTGGTCTCTCCACTTTTGTTTTTTCATCGCTATGAGACATAAACAATGGAATGGATGAATTCTTTGGAAAAGTCAAATGGTTATTTTATAGTCATTTCGTTTATCCATATTTCTTTTCTCATCTGATGTGGGATGAGCATAGATTTGTAAACAAGAGGGACAAAATTGTAAATGACTAGTTGTTGATGCATCAACACTTGTACCAAATACAATATAGATGTTCTTAAGTGTCTTAAAATTAAAATTAAATTACATTGTTGTAATATAGATGTTTTTAAGTGTCTTAAAATTAAAATTAAATTACATTGTTGTCATTTCAATATGTTTTATATAATAGTATAGATATAGATATAGATAAACAGACGCCTTTTGTACGAAACACTAAGTTGAAATACATTAAAAAATAACACTGTCGAGAAGCTAGTACAAAACTTACTTAACACCTAAATTAAAAAAGTAAAATTGCTTTGTAAGCGTTACAAATCCACTTTATCCACGCTAAGTTCCCCTAATTAAACTTATTTCAAGAGAACCAAATAGTTAAGACTTAAGGCAACACTAATCAATGTACTTTCCGTTCATGTTATATAAAGATTGAATTACTATTCATATACATATCAATTTAGGCCGGCCGACCTAAGAAATAATATAACTTCTACTTTAATTTCACATTTTACTCGATATTTTTGTATGCCTATTAATTAGGCCTGGCAAACTGGGCGGGTCGGACGGGTTCGGGTTAGAATGGGTTCGGGTCAATATGGGTTATGAGCAAAATGACTTCGGGTCAAAACGGGTCTGGATCAAAATTAGTCCGGGTCAAAACGGGTCGTTTTAAAAAAAAAACTATCAATTGGGTTCGAGTCCAAATAACTTCGCCACCACCGCCGCCACCAACCCCACCCCACCCCCACCCGTCACACCCCACCACGCCGCCACCACCCGATCGCCGCCACCACCGCCGGCACCCACCCCACCCCCCACCACACCGCCACCGCCCGATCGTCGACACCACCCCACACACCCACCCATCCCCACCCTACCCACCCCACCCGTCACACCCCACCCCACCACGTCGCCACCACCCACCCCACCACGCCGCCACCACCCACCCCACCCACCCCCACCCCACCCGCACCCTACCCCACCCTACCCACCCCCACCACGCCGCCATCGCCCGAGGAAGGGGGTGGGGGTAGGTGTAGGGTAGGGTGGGGGTGGGTGGGTGGGTTTAGGGTGGGGGTAGGGTGAGGCGGGCGTAGGGGGTGGGTGTTGGTAGGGTGAGGGTAGGGTGGGTGGCGACGGTGGTGGTGGGGTGGGTGGGGTGGGGGTAGGGTGGGTAGGGGTAGGGTGAATGTGGGGGCTGGGGTGGGGTGGGGGTGGGTGTGGGTTGGGTGGGTGGGGGTAGGGTGGGTAGGGTAGGGTGAAGGTGGGGGCTGGGGTGGGTAAGGGTGGGTGGCGACGGTGGTGGCGGCGATCGGGCGATGGCGGCGTGGTGGGGTGGGTGGGTGGTTAGGGGTGGGTGTGGTGTGGGTGGGTGGGTGGGTAGGGTTAGGTGGGGTGGGTGGGGTGGGGGTGGTGGTCGGTGTGGGGTAGGTAGCCGCGACCGGCGGTGGCGGGTGGTTGGCGGCGAATGCGGGTGGCGGTGACGGGTGGGTGGTAGCATGGTATCGGGTGGTGGTGGCAGCAAAGCGTCGAACGCAGCAGGACGTCGGGTGGTGGTGGGAAGGGGTGGTGTTAGGTGTTTGGCAGCGGTGGGGGGAGGAGTGCTGCGGGAGGCGGCAGCAGCTGGGAAGGGGTGGCGGGGGGCGCCGACGCGCCGATGTGGCGGTGGTGGGCGGCGGGGGTGGTGGCGGCGAGGCGGTGGTGGCGTGACGTTGGTGGGGTGGCTATCCCATTTGCATTATTTTTAAGTTAACAAGTTTTATAATACATTTTGACCCATTGACTAATTTGAGGTGACCCAAATTGACCCGTCAACTAATCTGAGGTTACCCAAATTGACCCGTTGACTAATCTAATATGACCCAAATTAACCCATATACAATTGATTTTTTACCCACATCAACCTATTTTTTAAAGAATGGGTCAAGATTGGCACTATTAATGTCTTTTAAAAACATGGATGCCCATTAGCAATTAACCCACTCACTTGTTCATGAGTCACTTAATAAACTCAAAATCATACAGGGAATGAGTATCAACATGGATGTATAGATGTCTAATTAATGGCTTGCAAGCAAATGTAGCTTCATGAGGAATATGAGTATGGGAAGTTAAAGATAATCAAATCTCATCCATAGTGATAGAAAATAAGCAACATGTTTAACTACTATTGTCTAACCAAAACTATCAGATCCCACAAATCCTTTGCTTTTCCAAGCTTATTATAAATTGGCAAGAGTTCATCATCATCCAAAACTATTTGAATGTAAGATAAGCCATCTAAATCCACTCGTGATAGTTCACGTTAGACCATGGATAAACCCTCTTACCCCTTTTCGTATCAAAAATTTCTGTCTCGTAGGTGGAACAACCGCGGAAATGGAACTTGACAACATACCCGTATTGTATGTCATGTTGGGTAACAAAATAGGCCCATCCATGTGTGAAGCGCCCATGTTCAACCGTTACGCCAAAATTTCTGACTCCGTGTTTGAGCACCATTTGTGTTCTTGATGGTATGGAATATGCATCGTTATACCCTGATGGAAACACCTACACATAGAAGAGAGAAATTTTATAGAAGTAACATTCAAATCTTGAAACAGATAATCAAAATGGTAAAATTATACAAAGTGTGCTGCCGGTACTTTTTATGGAACTTCTTTTAATAACGAACAAATTGTTACCAAATCAGAAAGGAGACTTTAAACAGAAAATCATCATAAAAGGCAATTATAATGTGTTTTGACATGCAATCCTTTGTAGCCTATACAATCTGCAATTTCATAAAGTCGGTACATCAGGCCGAGCGGTGACGGAACTTGAACAATTAAATTGGTGAGCCAAAAATATTACATATAAAAAAACCATTTTTTTCACCAAATAAAGACCATAAATCCCAAAAATGATGCGATTGTCTGGATTTGTGGAACACATTTGGGCTTTTGGTCTGGATTAGGAGAGGAACAAACACTATAACTAATATGAATAAAACCAAGTGGGACGAAATCAATACTTGTAAGCCAAAAAAATGCGTGTGAGGGGGGGGGGGGGGTTGTCCCCCCTCTAGCCCATTAAGTGTTCCGCCCCTGAGGCTAAGATTAGTAATGAATACTTACTAGACTTTCTTTTGCACCTTCAGTATCAATGAGCGCACTAAAGTCTCCAGCGTCCATAATAACCTGAATGGTATATACAAAGTTCGTTACTTAGCAAGTGGCTTAGTCCTCTTATGCTAAGTAGTCAAATAAAATAACAATCTAAAACTAAGATGAATTAACATTAACCTGAAAAATGTGTTCACTTCCCCCAATAAGCATCTTGCCGTTATTGAATGGTTTATAGAATATCTGTGCATTGAGCCAAGCCACGACATCGCACCTCCTCTTCCACATACCATTACCCAAGCTCGTAACATGTTGTTTATAGAACCCATAGAAGGTTGGATCGATTACGAATTCCATGTTCAGATGATTAATCGTCACACTACCAACGACAGCCAATATCCATTGGAAATTTTGTAGTTGAAGAAAAAATTCACTTCTTTCACTTGCAACTTTTTCCTTCCATGAAATGAAGGTTTTTGCAATCGAAGTGTTTTCAATATCAACTCTCGAACAGGATGCCATTTTCCAAAACCACAACACCGAACTTGTTAGCTTCAATTATTCAAATCTACCACTAGAAACACAAACATGGAAATTGTAAGTTCATTGTTTTAAAAATGAACTTGAGAGTAAATAATAAAAACATGTGTTAAAATGACCTTTGACAACATTCGAATCCCAGATAGATTTGGTACAACTTAAATTAAAAATAAAAAATGTGTGATTTAGTAATCAATGATGGTGTTAGATATCTACTTGGTGGATGGAAAAGTGAACACGTTTATGAAAAGTTATTGGCTTCCATGTTATTGTGCTACATACATAAATTGTAAGACCAACAAAGAAAGAATATATGCATTTTGTTAGCACATAAGGATTTCTTCCAAAAAACGAAAATCATTGTAAACAAACAGTATAAGGTTACATACATGTCTCTGAAGAAGTGCGAACTTACGAAAAATGATTTGAAACTGTAGCAACTAAGGGTTGTGCTAAAGAAAGTTCAATTGATTTGCTTAAATGCACTTGTCGAATTAGTAATCATGTGACTAAAAGTAGAATAAGTTTCAAAAACTATTCAACAAGGATGATGAGAAAATTACAAATAGTTGTCACATGTTTGTCCATCATATTTTTGAAACTGCAATTATCACTACTATGCTCATGAATTAAGCGCTTCGCAAAAGTTTAGATACCAACTTAAAATCTGCCTTTTTCATTACTACAGGCAAGCAAATGCAACCCGTTATTCTCGAAACATTTCAAAATAGTTAGTCATAAACCTGATTCTATATCAATTTAAATAGAAATGAACTTAACAGAACTTCAGTAATTAAGATGTCACTAAAATACATGAGGTAGTAAAACTATTCCAAAAAGACTATTTGGAAAATTTAATAATACATTAATCAAGAACTAATTTAGCATATAGACCGGAGAGATTCAAAAATTTAAACGTTTTCTAGCTACAAACTGAACAACTTTTTCAATACCAACTACTTGAAAAGAATGTACATCAACAAAATATGGTAATACAAGTATTCGAAAGAACATTCTAATTGTATTTAAGTAAATAAAAAACCTAACCCCGTCACTATTAGCTCTTTGACAATTTTAGTGGTCGTCATTTTAGGGAAAATTATCAAAATGAACATTTTACTAATGTTTTTTCTTAAAACAAACATTGAATTTTCAACTTCCACAAAATAAAATGCAAATTAGGCGAAATGGCTAACTTACGTGTGTTCACCGAAAACTTAGACATGTATTTTTTTTCTAATTTTAAAATAATCATGCGTTTGGGTTCTAATTTTAAAATAATCCAGCGTTTTGAATAAATTTTAAAAAAAGTTCGGCATTTCGTTCGAATTTTAAAATAATCCGGCGTGTTCGTTCTCATTTCAAAATAATCTAGCGTTTTCATTCTAATTTCAAGCTAATCCAGCGAAAGGGGAAAAAATACATGTACATGTAAGTCGGCGATTTCACTGGATTTAGTGAATAATCCGACGATTTTAGCATTTTTATTTTGTATAAGGTGAAAATTCAATGTTTATTTTAAGGGAAAAATTCATAAAATGTTTATTTTGGGATTATCCCGTTATTTTGCGGTGTCAGATTGCTTATATAATCTGGAATGATAGCATATTTAAAAATAATATTTGAAAATAATCAAATTCTTCTAAGATGTGAGAGAACACGGTTTCTTTGTAAAAATATTAAAACCAAAACTAACAATAATTTTTTAAAGGAGATTGGAAAAAAAAACTATTTCTTTTAAATGTAATAAAGCCTGTTTGCCCACACTGAATTTCAAAACAAAATATACTCTTTTAAAACCGCATGTCATATTTGAAGGCACAAATCTCCTATTTTGTTTTAATGTTTCAAGACTTACCATTTAATGAAACTGAGCCACGGGAAACGCCGTTACTTATTATTTGGTTTGACGGTTTAGTTCATCTCTAGTGGTTTCACGCCCCGCCACATCAGCACAGGGCTTTCACTGCCCATAATCACCAAAGTACGTAGTGGTTTCACGTCACGTATTTATTTTATTAATAATTAACTAAATTTTAATTTTTAATAAATAAAAATCTAAAGTATAAAATAAAAAAATACATTCTTAAATAAATAAAAAACTATTTCTCATTAAAACCCACTTACTTAACGAAAAATATTTTTTTTTAATAACAACTCCGTTTTCGTTAAAATTTATACCTTGATGTTTAGATAAATAAAATAAACAATCCCGCGTATTTCGTTTTTTTTAGTAATTACCGAGCATGAGTTATTTAGAAAAAACAAATTAAATCTTAAATAAAATATAGAAAAGAATAATTAATTATTAGGTGTCATATTTTGGTTGGCCATCTCTACCATGACATGCCTCTCTCCACCGTGAAATGTCTCACGCCCCACCCCTTTTTTTTGCTCCTTTCACGCCTAGAGGGACGGTGTTCCTGGGCGTGAAAGAGTGATGTGGCATTCATGCCCCCTTTTCACGCTTCCATTACGGATAGCCTTAGGTTTATTGGGCCAAAAAAGTTATAAGATTAATTATTACTTTAAGAAATCACATTAATTTACTAACTAAATGGGAAAGGGAATGAATCCATCTAGGTGGAGTCTTTCATGATGAACATTTTGATATAATCTTCATAATTCTCTTATTGAAGATATTAATACAGTATAGTGAAACATATTTTCATGTGATGTACAGTCCAGTTTTCTTACACACGTGCCAAGTCATGCGGATTTTCATGGGATGTAAGGATGTCAAGTATTAATCATGCGCGTGTTGCGGCGTGCTAAATCACGAAACAAATTAATGTGGTCTAAACTTTTTAAAATAAAAACCAAAATCTTTACGTAAAATCAGTTATGTGCATTTGCTTTCTTATCAACTCAAATTGTCACTTTCATAATGCGATTAAAACATATGATTGCTTTTGGGTTAATTTCCCATATGACTCTCATTCAAAAGCAAGATGTTCTGTTGTCAACTTATCATTACAATGAAATATGTGCAGCCTAAGCATGAGATGTATGAACTATTGCAGTAAAAAACATAGCAAAGAACTGCATTAAAATAGTTCAAAAACATCAAAAAAAATACATTAAAACGGTAAAAACCATAAATAAAAACATCTAAAACCAAAAGTGTCAATAGGGTAAAACCAATTGAAAGATATATGAACAAAGACTCATTTGACCATGATTTAACACACAAATTGCAGGATTAAATTATGAAATTGTCATAGGATTAAATTGTCATTAGAAGGTGCGAAAAAAAAAACAGAAATCAAGCAAATACCTTCTTGAATGAAGATTGTTGCTTTCAGAGAGCAAGAAATTTTCACTTTTATCAGAAAGCAAGAAATTTTCAGGCTTCAAATTCCTGTGTATCATACCAATAAAATGACACATATGAACCATATTAACAAATTGAAGACGTGCCATGCCATCGTGATGACCTTTTAATGCTCATGCCATCTCTTTGAAAGATAAATAATTGTAATTAATGACAAAAATCATGATGGAGGTTCTGCCTTTGAAAGCACTTTACATGTATTTCGACCCATTTGACATGTTTCCATGTTAGCGTCTGCGTAAGATCAATCCAACTCAAGAGCTTCACCTGGAAACGACTATTTCATAAGTAATTTAACAATTACCTCATCTCCATATGTTCAGATTGGGTAAAATCTATACGCATTAATGCTAATGTAACAGCAAAACATCAAATGACCCGTAAACAAATGAATCACCAAAAACAGAAGCAACACAAAAACTAATTCAGTAACTATCAATTAGCACATAGTTAATTCTTGATCAAGCTTCTTAGATTCGGCTAAACTCATGTTATTTGGAACACATTTTCTAAAATATGTCAACAAAAAGAACATATCGCAAAATATATCAACAAAAAAAGCTTCGTAGATTCGGCTACACTCATGTTATTTGGGTAGGTTGATAAATGTGTAATGTTGTGTATTTATAGTGATGTTTTGAAAATAAAAATAATTTAAAGTTAGGCAATATAGCCGTTGGAGGGGGTAAAAGACAAAAAAAAAAGTTAATTTAAAAAAAATAAGACATATAGTCCTTGGTTTTAAAAAACCATTTTTGAATTAATTTTTTTATTAAAAAAACGATTTTGAATTGAAGAGAGGCCCACCTCCTTGCGTTTGCAGATGTTCGGATCTACGGATCTCTCCTTCACCGGACAACTTCTCCAACGCTTAGCTCGTCCGGTTGCTTCGTCCGCCTCAGGCGGATGGGCTCTTCAACCTTGCGTTGGAGGTGCTCTTAGATTGTTTGTTGGACTGAAAAGCATGGTAAATTTACATTATTATGTCTTGAACACATAAAGTGATAACATTTTTTCATGTCAGACAATTATTACCAAAAAAGATACATATATTTGAAAACAATCTTATAAAATTAACACAAAAAAATATTTGGAAATAGTTCTATAATAATAATAATTCCAGTTTGGTCCTCATTTTCATGCCTGGTAAACTGTAACATAATCGAAGAATATTGTGTAACATTTATAATAGTACAGAGACAAGAGAAGGACGAAGAACAAAACTGAAGAAATCGACACAAAGCTTACAGAAGCCGTATTCCGACTATAAAAGTCAAATGGAACTCGAAACGAGGTCCTAAATTCACGTGCGAATGTGAAGACCAAATGAAGCTTAAGTATCCTAAACTCTTCAAGGAGGAACCTGTCCAAAACAAGACCAGTTGAATTTCGACACGAAATTCTTTTAACTGTGGGAGACTGTGACAACCGTTACTTTTCTGGTACAATTCTATGCAACTAAATATCAACGACTCATACGTGATGCATTATTAGACTTAGTTTGCGTACAAGCCAAGATAAGTCACTTAGGATATCCAATCAACTAGGATCGTTGCCATATATATAAAGATTGTCCCATGCACATAACCATTTACCACTTTGTAAATTGCATTATATTATAAAAACCCTCTTGAATTTTTTAAAATTTAACTTGGTGATTTTTAAATTTTACAAAAGCTAGCAAACCCTAATATATATTCAAAACAATAATTATAATAAGTAAGCAAGTCATAAAAGTCAATTTATATCGATTAATTACATAGTGTTTCTAGATGGATTTTTATATACTTTTATAATACACTAGCTTTAATCTCACGTGTTACATAAAATTCAATATAGTTTCTTTTCCTCAATTACTGAAACCACAAAATAGCCAAAACTGTTCGAAAAATAGGGCACAAACGGTGCGAACCTGATTGAAGCCAGTAGTAAGTCAAAGAAATCGAAGATAATTAAATTGGTCAATGTTTTCCATACATACGTTGTTTCTCCATTTTATTAGTTAACTGAACTTCATCTGCCTTTTTGTATGAACTTTAACCTTGATGTTGTAACATATTTACAAATGCTTAAGTTGTAATTAAATTTACGTATCAAACTTAAGTTACTTTTTTTAAAATCTCGTATTTTATACGGAAAATCTAGCTAAACCTTTAATATTTAATTTCTCATTTAAAATAAAATAAAATTTAAATTTCAACAATATATCATTTTTTAAATTCAAAAATTTAAACTCCAAAATTTAAAAATCGCACTCCTTAGTATATCAACACAATTTAAATTTAAAATCACAAAATTAAATATGAAAAAAGTTAAAAATAATAAATTAGAATTGAAGTCAAACATTTTTTTTTGAAAAAAAAAATCTCGTCGTTCAATAAAAAATTAAGTTTAATATTTAATTAGTACTTTTTTAATTAAGTTTAAAATCAAAATAAAAAATTTATTTATAAATATTAAACTTAATTAAAAAACTACTAATTAAATATTAATAAACTTTATTTTAACACATATTTATTCAAATACAAAAGTAGTGTTTTTCAAATATCCTATTTTTTATTTTATTTTTTTAAATATTCACTTTTGATGATAAATTAAAAAATAAATTTGAGTTAATGGTAATAATGATGAATTAATTTGGTAAAATGTTTATTTATTAAAATTTTTGAAAAAGTTAAGCAAAATATAGAAAGATTGAATGGTGGATTTAAATATGGTTTTTGGGGGAAAAAGCTATGAGGATGAATATGATTGTGACAAGTGGCAAAAAAAATTTAGTTTTTTATTAGAATCAAGATAAAATGCCTTTTAACTTATTTTTAACCATCGTTTTATAAAATACATACTCATATTAATAAAAACATAATTTATTACTAATTATGTACTAATACCCTAAATTACACCCTAATCTTATTTAATTGCTACTAAACCATTAAAAGTCTTTCAAATCAAAGATAATGATCAAGACCTTACTCTTTCGATTCAGTCAGGTGCACCGCCTTACCTCTCCACCCCTCACCCGACCACCTTCAACACCTTACCACCCACCCTTCTCCCATTTTCGGCTTAAGGGGGCTGAAATTCCCTCTCCCTCCCCACACTTCTCCATTTCAAACTTCACTGTAAACCGATATAATTGAATGATTCAAAAGTGTCTATTCTATTCCATAGAGATGTCCATATATACACGGTTACATACTAGAAAATAGGAAACAGACTAGCTGATTTACAGCAGAAATATTGACTAAATAAAAACAAATATTCTGTAAATATTTTACAGCTAATACACCCCCGCAGTTGAAGCCGGAGACAGTCGTAGGCAAAGACTGGATCGAAAACGAGTGAATAATGGACGGGGTAATCCTTTGGTGAAGATGTCCGTGTATTGAAAATCAGCTGGAATATTTAGAACCCGTATGTCGCCAATCCGAACTTTTTCTCATACAAAGTGAATGTCGATTTCTACATGTTTTGTTCGTTGATGTTGAACCGGATTTTCGGATAAGTATACAGTAGAGATATTA
Organism: Smallanthus sonchifolius; assembly: GCA_023525975.1. Taxonomy (NCBI): domain Eukaryota; kingdom Viridiplantae; phylum Streptophyta; class Magnoliopsida; order Asterales; family Asteraceae; genus Smallanthus; species Smallanthus sonchifolius. The sequence goes on from CM042045.1 coordinate 38,127,934, forward strand.
TCACAATACACTATGGTTGCCTTCCGCGTGGGAACAAATAATTCCAAAAGCAGATTGCGCAGCCAAGTAGTTTCAGCAACCGCATTTGCGACGCCCCTATATTCAACCTCGGCGCTAGAACGCGAGATGGTTGGTTGCCGTTTTGAAAACCATGAAACAATGTTATTTCCGAGGAAAACACAATAACCTGAAGTTGACCGGCGTGAGTCCGGGCATCCCCCCCCCCCCCCTAACCCAATCGGCAATAGGCAATAAGTTGATGTGATTTGGATGGAGTGATACATAAACCGTGATCAAGTGTACCTTTCAAATATCGGAGGACCCGTTTCAGGAACTGAAGGTGTGGATCACGTGGGGCATGCATAAAGAGACAGATTTGTTGCACCGCGTAAGTCAAGTCTGGGCGGGTGATCGTGAGGTATTGAAGGTGTGGATCACGTGCGGCATGCATAAAGAGACAGATTTGTTGCACCGCGTAAGTCAAGTCTGGGCGGGTGATCGTGAGGTATTGAAGTGCCCCTGTAAGTTGGCGATACAAAGTACCATCGGGTAATAAGTCTCCACCTGTGGCATTGAGTTTGGAGTTTGTGTCAACATGAGTGGCTGAGGGTTTGCAATCAGACATGTGGGCTCGCTTTAGGATTTCATTGGCATACTTATTATGTGAGAGAAAGAGACCTCCGTTTTGTTTGGTAACATGAATCCCGAGAAAATGATGGAGAGATCCGACATCCGAAATTCTTTAGATAAGGATTGAATGATGTTGTGAAGCAAGTTGTTATCCCAAGCCGTCAAAATAATGTCATCCACATAAAGTAAAAGATAGGCCATTTCATTTCCTTTACGGTAGATAAATAATGAAGTGTCGCTAATTGTGCTTCGAAATCCACATTTTGCTAAATAAGTTGCAAACCGATCATACCATGCGCGAGGCGCTTATTTCTACCCATATAGAGACTTGGTCAACCTGCAAACATAGTTGGGATGACTAGAATTTGAGAAACCAGGGGGTTGAAACATATAAACAGTCTCATTAAGATCACCGTGAAGGAAGGCATTTTTCACGTCTAACCGGTGAATCGGCCATCCTCGAGAGACTGCGAGGCTAAGGACTGTGCGGATGGTCGTGGGTTTAACCACGGGGCTGAAAGTTTCATCACAGTCTATACCAATCTGTTGACTCTTACCGTTGATGACCAAACGAGCTTTATATCTTTGTAAAGTGCCATCTACATTAAACTTATGGTGGTACAACCACATGCATTGAATGATATTGGCATTGGGAGGCTGCGGAACAAGGACCCATGTGTTATTTTCTATCAAGGCCCGATATTCGTCGTTCATGGCTGCACACCAATTTGGATCGGTAAATTCTTTTAGGTGGGAGGTAGGAATGGGAGAGATGGGCGAGACAGAATGGGTGTTGAGGTTTAGACGTGTTCGTTGTTTAAGGGTGCCGTCTTTGGACCTGGTGGTCATAGGGTGGAACAGTTGTGGCGGTGGTGGAGATGCTGGTGGATGTGATGTAGCGGAAGATGGTGGAGGTGAAGGGTGGGCTCGAGTGGGATATTGGTGGCGAGGTGTACGTTGGTATTGGACACCAAACCGGGCCAAGGGTTAGACTGTGGGAGGTGTGAGAGGGGGCTGTTCTATTTGAACAGTTTGAGGTGTGCTGGACTGTTGGGTTTCTGTGGTGTTGGGCTGATTATTGTGCTGGACATGTGTACAGGTTTAGGTCTGATGTTGTGGGGTGGAGTAAGTGGCAGCATGTTGGAAGATAATGGGTGAAGGATCAGTTTGTAGGAAGGAGTAATCATGATTGGATTCGGGTTTGGCATAAGGGAAAACTGATTCATCAAAGGTTACATGTCTTGAGAATACTACCTTGCCCGTGGAGAATTCTAAGCACCGATAACCCCGGTAATCGGCTGTAAGACCCCAACCCGGGCATCCTACAGTTGGTTCTCATAACGGGTCGTTTTCATTAAAAACAAATTTATTGCAATTCAAACTACAGCGAAAGTCTTTCTATTCTCATTTATAACCATTTAATGTTATTAGGTTTACCTTACGAATGTCTGCACACCGATCCGAGTAACACCGCTCCCAAGCCAAGATATGTCAATACACTGCTTACCTGTAAACAATCTAACGTACACACAGTCAGCTACGCTGTGTGAGTTCTAATAGTTTAATTTAGATAAAAACCATCACACCAAGTTCTTCAGTTTAACTTACCCAGGACCCTCCGGTCCTTAAAAAAATATAATTACGCATTATTAACGAATGACTAATCCCTTGTCATCCCACGACATCCCATAACCGTTTATCACCCGAGACTCAACCCGTACTATCAATATAAATAACAACAACCTTACAATCACAACAGCATAGACTCAACATACTATGCCAACGACTCGTATCCAAGAACACACCTTAACTCAACTCTAGGTTAACACAACCTACCCTCGACATTAACACATCCGGCCTTAACCAAGGCTCTCACAAATAACTAACATGACTCTTATACATGTCACATCACAAATCATGACTCAACGGTCAGTCTAACTCTACACGCAACATTCAACACGTCACATTAACACAATCTCATACACAATAAATACGATTGATCACTAACATGCAAATTAACACATATATATACGCATGCAAACACATACCTCATTGCTGCACCCTCGCCAGGGTTACCCTCATCAGGGTGATCAACACACCCCGAGCTCATCATTAACCTGTTAAATAATTGTCACCTTTGGTGACTTCCCGAAGGACCCCGTCCTCCACGATCCCGTTTGCCGTGCTATAAGGACAACGAAGCAAACCCGACACTTAAATATAAACATGTAATATCACACATTATATACATAACTCATTAACTACACACGCATCTCATGCATAACCCTAGAACAACATATTTTATATTATGAATTCATTAGCATTTAATACAGGGCACGACCATTCCCGTTCTGCCCTTAACACGTCACGCCTTAACAACCCATATCCCCAACTCGCACATAAAATCATAGGCATTTAGCCTAGAACCCGACTCTCACCAATCCACCCTTATTACGTCACATAATAACGACTCATACCCCCGATCTACCCTTATCACACCACTGACCCTACGACTCTTAATAGTCATTTTATACTCAAAACATAGCGGGTTAGAACCCGAAACCCTTAACACGATTATTATATTAATATCTTGTAAAAGTATGTACGATAGCTCCAAAACAGTAAAATGTTTAAAAAAGGGGAATTAGAAACTCACTGGTTATGATGAACTTCCGTTCTAGCTGGCAACTCGTCCATCCACGCTCAAGTCACCAACCTGAGAAAGTGTGTGATACGTTGTATATCGTATAATTAATTAAACTCTACTCTCGGCCTCAACTACGCATTAACCCAGTCTTCAAAATTCTCTACTTCAGACGCTCGTGGTCCGGGTCGTCCTTGACCTTCTTAGGAACCGTACGTCCAAGTCTCGGGTTCCCACGCATGCACGTACGTGTGCATGTGCACACATGCAAAACCTTAATCTCATGAAAACCCTAAACACATGTAACCCGACTCTATTCTCCTCTCCGTCCACCACCGTGAACCACCACCACCTGGTCTCACCACCGTGCACCACTGTTCATCTCGTCTTCGTCTTCTCCATCGCGTCTGTAATCTCCAGGAAATTTCCCGCTTTTATTTTAACTTTTCCGGCAATGTAAGTTCATTATTTTGGTGAATCGCATTTATGAAGAACCTTAATTACCTACTTCAAATTCATAAGTAATAAATATTTATGTTATATGCTTTGTAAATAATTGTCACCATCCTATCCCATAAATATATAGGTACATACTAAGTTATTTCTAAAACTATATATATACACACATGATATAAACAATTTATTATGAAAATATAACATTGCTAGTATTTTTAAATTACTAAAGGTAAATAAAACAAATAAATATATAATTATATCTATAAACATATTAAATATGAATTATGATGAAATGAAGTCATGAACATAAAATTTATGAGCACTTAAGTTGAAATATGTTATGAAATTAAAAACTATTTTTCATATTTTGCAATCTTAATCCCTATAACAAATTAAATTTTGTAAATAAGCCCATGATACTACCCTATAAATAGACCATCATTCTTCCCTCATTCTCACACCATATCAAGTTCTAATCCCTCTCTCAAGATTCAAAGTCGTTTTCATATTCATAAGTAAGTTCTTCGTATATTCTTGTTTGTTCATACTTTTCCTTTAAAAATCTCTCATAACTAGCTAGATCTATGATCACTAACATGTTTATGTTATAATCATAGACCTATCCAAGATCAAAAGCCCTATTTTAATTAAAATTGTGTCAAACTTTTATTTAAAAGCTTGGTTGATCATTCTTACTCCTTTCAATTTCAAAATTTATGTTTTTACTAAAAATCCTTATTTTCAAGTTAAATTATTTAATATTCAATTTCTATCTTTACATAAACTTATATTTTCACTTTAGCCCAAATACTTTCCAAACACAAACTAAACTTGGTTAAGTATGCAAATAGAGTAAATTTCAAACCAGTATGTAGTTATCTGGCAAACATTAAAGTTCTGGCTAGGAAAAGACGGGGTTATGATACGACCAACTCTTTCCTGGAAACTTTTTTGTTGGAGATACTACTCTGGAATGATAACCATTCTAGTGTACAACAACCACTTTCAACTAATTATGATTATGATTATAAACTCATTTCTTTATAAATATTTATACAAACTTTTATATAATTTATTTTTATTACATGAGAACATTTAAAACTCAATTCTATACTTTTAATTAATAATTAATTATGGTTTAATTATTAATTAATTAAAACATTATTATACTTTAAATTTTGGTTTAATTATCAACTAATTAAATCATTATTTTTAACACTTGTTTTTCATAAATCAAATGAAAGGTTTCATTCATTTATTTATGTAGTAAATTATTTAATTACTCAACTAATTATTACTCATTTATTTATTCATCTATCTATCTATTAATTTATACTATTACAAATAAAAAAAAACTAGTCATTTATTTATTTGTGTATTTATTTACAAACAAAAGAAATCTAATTATTTATTCATACATTTATATAATTATTACAAACAAACAACATCGTTATTAATTCTTTCATTTATTACAATACAAATATTTATCAAAGATTTACATAAAATATTATTTGCAACTCAAATAATTATTTTATTATTAAAATGAGGACACTCACATCAATCTCCTCGCACAATAGGATTCTTTATTTCAGTTGTACAAATCATTGATATATATGTTCCATCAAACATAGGTTAACCTTGTAATTAGCTAGAACATTTGTGTAATATACTTGTGTGACATCCAAGCTACTCATTGCAATGTGAGTTTACATAGCCCCTTTTTACTGTTTATGCTTTTGGGGTGAAACATGTTATCAACTTTATCTATTTAAACAATTCAATATCTATGTTCTTGTGCTTGATCTTTATGCTTTATATTTGAACTACTTGGTGACCATTGCATGTGTTTCATGCCAGTACATTCATTAACTTGCAGCCTAAGCCTAAGGTAATACCTAACATGATCGTTTATATGGGAAACTGAAACTATAACTTACCACAAGACCTTGGCGGGTTTTGTTGGGTATCAACTATAACTTGGAGTATCCGCTTGCTCCCTTTTTCAAAATGGCAATCAGTGGGATTGCGTATCTAGTTTTCTATTATCAGGCTTGAATTGTACGCTTGGAACCTTGTATGTTTTCACATATATGCTTTAGACATGCTTTGAACATATTGAATTGTAAACCTATACTTAACTTTTGTTTGGTGTCAAAACCTATGTTACTCACCAACTACTTGTAGTTGACATTTACTCACATGTTTCAGGTGCACCAGTTTGAGGACACTACTTGATCACTTAGGAAATTGGACCTAGCTCTATTAAAGATTAAATTCAACTTATGTCATGTTTGAACGCTTTATTATCCATTTCTACTTGTAACGGATGCGTTTAATTTTGATGAATAAATATTGTCACATTTAATAGATGATCGTGTGCTTATGAACAACCGCGTCAGCCCCGGCGTATAATCCGCCGCCGGCCGGGGTGTGACAGATTGGTATCAGATCCATGGTTATAGGGAATTAGGTTATTAGAGACACATGACCTAGACTATAACCTAGGAGTCCCCAAACATGAGTTTAACTCATGTCTTTTATTAGGAACTCCACTTTATACTCATTTATACACATACTTATCTACATCTATCTATTTCTGTTTACATGATACAATTACATGAACTACAACATTCCAAGGACTACATGGATTTATTTAAAACCATATGGATTACTTGAAACATATTTCTAGACTATATCCTATAACCTTAGGATACCCTTATGTAAGTATCGTACATATTATCTGGTGTATTACGTTGCATGTATAATACAAATTTTCTTATGTACTATATTACTTGATAACCTACATGTTCACAAAAACAGCTACTCCTGTAATACCTCATTTGTTACACTATTTGAATTGTCTGCGCAATACTTATTTGATATTACTAAATGCTATCCTAAGTTTTGACATATACACCTCCATCTTTACACATCATCACTGATCACTCATGAAAAGATTTAAAACTCCTAGATCCAATACCTATTAAAATTTTAATGTCCCATTAAAGTTTTGAGTTCTGAAAATTAGTAGAGAACATGTGCAATCTAGAAGGGTGAATGCCTGTACTTTGGGTCTTCTGTCTAGGAAAGCATTTCACATAAATCCAAATCAACCGAAGGATCCGTATGCTTTCCTGGGAATTCCCGAAGTGTGTGTTCACCTATAGGCTAAAGCATGTCTTCTTGAAAGTATAAGGACTTGAATCACTTTGATTTATCATAACATCCATTCGACTATACGCGAGATGAATGCAATCTAAACATCATCCGCTTAATTATTATAATTTGGTACAGAAGTCTAAACCTTCTATTTTATCCTTACTCTTAATCATATTTAAGTCAACTATGCCTCTTCATCCCTATGCCTTTGAAATTTTATCACCCTTATTATCATTTGCAAAGGGTTTAAACCCTTAGCCCTTACCATCATAGGAAAAGAAGTTGCTTCAATATGTGAAGCACACCCTTGAGCCACAAGACACAATCCCTAACGATTCTCACCATAACCATGAGTTCAAATAATAATATCACTTGTACATGATGGCTGGAAGAGTAAGTGTAAGTCCATGAAAGATTCTGACTAAGGAAAGACTGAGTACTTCAGTGTGTCCCTTGTGACCCACCTCTCTTTCCTGAGAATCCTTTTCGTGGGTACACTACTTATAGGTCAAGTGTTACTCCTAATATATTATAAGAGCTCGATGTTATGATTAGTCAAAATTTGAAACTCATGAATACCTTTGTACTTAACAACTTACCATTACACTTACGACCTTTTTGTGCTAGACATGGTCTCTTACCCTCTTCATTCCCCTAAGAATCACCCCAAATCAGAGTCAACACAAGAGGAATACTTTGGGTCCCCATCACCAGACAACCAGTCACCGGAATGACTAGTTGCTAGATCCATGTTTGACTGCATAGCAGATTGGCTTAGGAGCAGACTCGAGACTCCGAGAAGCTGAATCACCTCCGAGAAACCTTATTTAACACCTAACCTATACCATCCAGATCCAGGAGCAGGACAAGACAAGGAACCTACCAGTGCGTTAGGAGTTCCACCTAATGCCGCTCACCTATATGTAAGGACCACAGAGTTTCTAAGGCAAGGAGTGGAGACTAGGGAATACTTGATGCACATACGAAAATAACTAGGGCTGACGCCCGGTTTACAATACGAATAACTACAACGATGTTCGTCTTGGTACTCGCCTGCTTCCTGGTGGAAAACTACCTGAGATGTTAGCCGGATACCCTATTTTGCGTCTTCTTAAAAACTTAAATTGAAACCTATATTTTGTACCTAAATATAAATGTTAATTTTTTTTTAACTTTCCTTAATGATTGATATCTAAACCTTCTTTGTAAACTAATTATCTTGTTATTTCCCCGATTTAACTAATATAGTTATTTTGTTCAAACAAAACCTTTATCAAACTCTTGGTTTATAGATTTTATCTAGAGTATAAACTATTTACAAACCCCCTTTACCTCGCAAAGAAGCTTAATACCAGTCTTGTACAAATGATTTTATAAAAGTAATAACAAGTATTTCATCCTTTTTATGATGACTTGATTAACTATTTTATTATGACTTGTTATTTCGTTAAACTAATTATTATTTAAATTTTGGCTTATTTATTAAATAATAAGGCCATTATTATCTTTTGAAACATTTTCTTTATGATAATCAAATTAAAAGGTTTTTATTTATCCAATTATCCATCCGCCCAAATTATTATTCCATTTATTAATTTACAAACAAGAGTACAAATTTTAAATTTTCCGTTTATTTATAAACAAAAAGCATAAATTAGATATTCATGTACACATTATGCTGAATACCTGCAAAACCTTCCCATCACCTTGCACCTTCCGGAATGTATGAGCTTACTAGTCATTTCAAGGTGATGAATCATTTCGCGTAGGCGTTAACCACTCATATAAACCTCAACGAAAATGGAAAACTTAAAACCCAACTACCTACATGATAGATGAATGTCAAGCAACATGCCTGGCTGCAAAACTCGATCACCTACGAAATTTGATAGCTTACGTTACTCATGAGAGTTGATTACTTACATATGAACGTTCACATTATACGTGAAAACCAATTTGTTTACTTCATAGACGAAACTTAATTAGTCACATTATACACGAAACTTGGTTGTTTGCAATATGCATTATACTAGATTGATCACATCACACTTGAAACTTACTCATTTGCAATATACATGATACTAGCTTGTTCACATGATACAGATAATTGGTTGTTTACAATATATATGATACTAGATTGATCACATTATAGACGGAACTTGATTACTTGCAACATGCACGACACTAGATTGTTCACACGATATGTGATACTTGGTTAATTACAATATGCATAGTACTATATTATTCACGCTATACATGAAACTTGAGTGCCTACATTACACACGAAACTAGACTGTTTACATTGTTTACAATAAATTGCCCACTATATACATGAAGCATGATCGTTCACTTTATCCATGAAACTTGATAGCTATAAACTTTAAGCTACTTCGGGTTTGACGTATTCTTGTTCAAACACGAGAAAGCTATAAAACTTTGAGTTACTCGGGGTTTGACGTATTCTTGTTCAAACACGAGAGAGCTATAAACTTTATGGATAACCTGGAGGGTGTGCCATCTACTTAGGGCACCCATGTATGGGGTTGTGCCAGTCTTTACTCCCTGATTGACTTTACCATCTAGACACACAATTACTCACTAGCAACTCATGTATGAAAACAATAATAAAGTAAATGTTTTAGATATTTCCCCCACCTCTGTACCCACACGTAATAGAACGATCTATACGGACCATACGACGATTTGAGTAATTACGGGTGCACACGTAATTATAAAAATCAGCGCATGGAAAACATAGTAAATTCTGTCGTGTGTGATGACATAAAACCTATGGTGAAATACACTAACGAAACTAACGGAATATGATAAGGGCATAGTAGATATACCGCTGGTACATCCTATATATATATATATATATATATATATATATATGTGTGTGTGTGTGTGTGTGTGTGTGTGTGTGCTCTTGTCATATTGTAAGATGTAACGTTGTCCGTATTCATGTAGGGATTTCCTATTAATCTGACCTTGACTAGTAGTTTTGAAATCCTTATCCAGTGACATCACTCGAACATCTTAAACTATATCTTAAACAAGTTTAGATTTAAAAGTTTCCATCATCCTCGTTACAAGTGATTCATTCCATCATTTGAATCCAAAAAAAATCATTCTCGGGCAATCTTTTCCGTATTTCCACTCAAACAAAATCCACTACCACCATCCATACCTCACACGGTGACCTGATCTAAAGCTTGTCATCAACTATACTCCTCAAACCGAAAAGCAAAGCTAGTTGAGAATCCAAACACATGTCTCCTCCTTAGACCTTGCTCCTAAATAATTTCGGAACGAAATTTTTTAAAGTAGGGGAGACTGTAATCTCCAGGAAATTTCCCGCTTTTATTTTAACTTTTCCGGCAATGTAAGTTCATTATTTTGATGAATCACATTTATGAAGAACCTTAATTACCTACTTCAAATTCATAAGTAATAAATATTTATGTTATATGCTTTGTAAATAATTGTCACCATCCTATCCCATAAATATATAGGTACATACTAAGTCATTTCTAAAACTATATACATACACACATGATATAAACAATTTATTATGAAAATATAACATTGCTAGTATTTTTAAATTACTAAAGGTAAATAAAACAAATAAATATATAATTATATCTATAAACATATTAAATATGAATTATGATGAAATGAAGTCATGAACATAAAATTTATGAGCACTTAAGTTGAAATATGTTATGAAATTAAAAACTATTTTTCATATTTTGCAATCTTAATCCCTATAACAAATTAAATTTTGTAAATAAGCCCATGATACTACCCTATAAATAGACCATCATTCTTCCCTCATTCTCACACCATATCAAGTTCTAATCCCTCTCTCAAGATTCAAAGTCGTTTTCATATTCATAAGTAAGTTCTTCGTATATTCTTGTTTGTTCATACTTTTCCTTTAAAAATCTCTCATAACTAGCTAGATCTATGATCACTAACATGTTTATGTTATAATCATAGACCTATCCAAGATCAAAAGCCCTATTTTAATTAAAATTGTGTCAAACTTTTATTTAAAAGCTTGGTTGATCATTCTTACTCCTTTCAATTTCAAAATTTATGTTTTTACTAAAAATCCTTATTTTCAAGTTAAATTATTTAATATTCAATTTCTATCTTTACATAAACTTATATTTTCACTTTAGCCCAAATACTTTCCAAACACAAACTAAACTTGGTTAAGTATGCAAATAGAGTAAATTTCAAACCAGTATGTAGTTATCTGGCAAACATTAAAGTTCTGGCTAGGAAAAAACGGGGTTCTGATCCGACCAACTCTTTCCTGAGAACTTTTCTATTGGAGGTACTACTCTGGAATGATAACCATTCTAGTATACAACAACCACTTTCAACTAATTATGATTATGATTATAAACTCATTTCTTTATAAATATTTATACAAACTTTTATATAATTTATTTTTATTATATGAGAACATTTAAAACTCAATTCTATACTTTTAATTACTAATTAATTATGGTTTAATTATTAATTAATTAAAACATTATTATACTTTAAATTTTGGTTTAATTACCAACTAATTAAATCATTATTTTTAACACTTGTTTTTCATAAATCAAATGAAAGGTTTCATTCATTTATTTATGTAGTAAATTATTTAATTACTCAACTAATTATTACTCATTTATTTATTCATCTATCTATCTATTAATTTATACTATTACAAATAAAAGAAAACTAGTCATTTATTTATTTGTGTATTTATTTACAAACAAAAGAAATCTAATTATTTATTCATACGTTTATATAATTATTACAAACAAACAACATCGTTATTAATTCTTTCATTTATTACAATACAAATATTTATCAAAGATTTACATAAAATATTATTTGCAACTCAAATAATTATTTTATTATTAAAATGAGGACACTCACATCAATCTCCTCGCACAATAGGATTCTCTATTTCAGTTGTACAAATCACTGATATATATGTTCCATCAAACATAGGTTAACCTTGTGATTAGCTAGAACATTTGTGTAATATACTTGTGTGACATCCAAGCTACTCATTGCAAGGTGAGTTTACATAGCCCCTTTTTACTGTTTATGCTTTTGGGGTGAAACATGTTATCAACTTTATCTATTTAAACAATTCAATATCTATGTTCTTGTGCTTGATCTTTATGCTTTATATTTGAACTACTTGGTGACCATTGCATGTGTTTCATGCCAGTACATTCATTAACTTGCAGCCCAAGCCTAAGGTAGTACCTAACATGATCATTTATATGGGAAACTGAAACTATAACTTACCACAAGACCTTGGCGGGTTTTGTTGGGTATCAACTATAACTTGGAGTATCCGCTTGCTCCCTTTTTCAAAATGGCAATCAGTGGGATTGCGTATCTAGTTTTCTATTATCAGGCTTGAATTGTACGCTTGGAACCTTGTATGTTTTCACATATATGCTTTAGACATGCTTTGAACATATTGTATTGTAAACCTATACTTAACTTTTATTTGGTGTTAAAACCTATGTTACTCACCAACTACTTGTAGTTGACATTTACTCACATGTTTCAGGTGCACCAGTTTGAGGACACTACTTGATCACTTAGGACATTGGACCTAGCTCTATTAAAGATTAAATTCAACTTATGTCATGTTTGAACGCTTTATTATCCATTTTTACTTGTAACGGATGCGTTTAATTTTGATGAATAAATATTGTCACATTTAATAGATGATCGTGTGCTTATGAACAACCACGTCAGCCCCGGCGTATAATCCGCCGCCGGACGGGGTGTGACAGCGTCACCCTAGTCGGCTAACACCACATTCGCCGCATTTATGCTCCACCATCTCCCTCTTCGGATGTAACCCTACTCGATCACCACCAATCCTCACCGTCAATGTGTCCATCCTAGCCCGTTCAATCGCCCCCGGCTACTACACAGCTCCCCGTTACTGTTGCCGCACATCCACCGCCATCACCGGCTGTTGCCGGCCTCACACCACGCCACCACAACCTCCTTAGTGGCTGTCGATGAGCTCCACAGTCACCGGAACCGCCGCAGGTGCGCCACCACAGCCGTCCCGTCATCGCTCGCCATCGCTCACCATCGCCTCGCCACGCTGACGTCGTCCCTACGTGAACTCCACCCCCGTCAACCATCCCCACCGGTGTATCCTCTTTACTGGCCGAGACCTCTACCTTAAACCCTAACTGGATCATTAAAGCATAAGTACAAATAGAAATCGTAAACAGTATGAACGAGGATTACCTTAGTCGGACTAGAGTTTCCCTTCTTTGCTCGTTCCTCTCCGACCACCGCACGTCGCCCCTAGCCACTCGTTTCTCCTGTTCTGGCTTCCTACCCCCGTCAACTCCTAGACCGAATAATGGTCTAGGGTTGCGAAGTTGTGGTATTTAAACCACACTGATTTTTCATTCGGGTCCTCGAGTTCTCTTTACGTGCGTTTTACATTCCTACTGTTCTCATTGTAGCTACCAGGTCCTTCTAATTTCATGCATAGGGTTTTCCGTGAAAACTCTTGTCAACTGTCTCATTTACAGGAGACTTTGGTCACCCGTTTAGCTCGAATAATAAATGCATAGATTTTTGGGATGTTACATCGGCCGGGTATCCGAGAAACACACATCGTGATGATCGAATGGTTAGTTTGTGTGGACGAGTGGATGAGGTGTTCGGGTAACATACACACCCAAAAATTCTAAGGTGGTCATAGGACGGGTGTTTGAGGTAAAGGGCTAATGTGTGCGTGTGAAAACGAAGGAGTGAGGTGGGTAAGATGTTGTGTAGGTAACACGCGGTGTGGAGTGCCTCTATCCAAAAAGTATGTGGAAGGGAGGCATGTGTGAGGAGGGTTAGCATGATTTCATTGAGCGCCTAATCATGCGTTCGGATTTGTCGTTTTGTTGAGACGTTTGTGGACACGAAAAACGAAATTGAAGTCTGTTTTCATTGGCAAAAGATTTGAAGTTTTGGTTGTAAAACTCACCCCCTAGATCATATTGGAATGATTTTATTATCATGCTGAATTGGGTTTTTATGAATTTATGAAAACAAATGAATTTGGTGTATGTTTCTGACTTAAATTTTAGGGGAAAGACCCAAGTATATTAAGTAAAATCATCCACAAGAACCATGTAACATTTGTACCCGGTTTTGCTCCCAATAGGGGAGGTCCATAAGTCACAATGTATGATGTCAAACGGTAAAATGGTAGTAGATTGCGAAACCGAAAAAGGTAAACGTTTGTGCTTAGACAATTGACATGAGTTGCAAACAAATGTCTTAGCACGTTTATTACATGAAATAAATTTATTCGTTACAAGGAAATAAAAAGCAGGGGATCCGGGGTGGCCCAACCGATCATGCCACGGTTCTTGAGTTGTGGAAGCAAGAGCAAAGGAATCATCAGGTGTGGTGACCGGGTACGTGAGAGGGTAGAGTCAACTTGAGCTATTGTGGCGGGAGATAATCTTCCCACTCGGGTATTCCTTCACAGAAAAACCATTCGGGTCAAAATCAACAGAAACATAGTTATCAGTGGAAAACTTACGAACATATATAAGATTTTTTGTAAGGTTAGGTGTGTAAAGGATATTTTTTAATTGAAGGGTACGGGAGGAGGATGAAAGTGTAGCATTTCCTGATCCAATAACTAGCATACGTTCACCATTCCCTACAAAAATCGAGCCTGTAGAACAAGATAACAATAGGGTTGTGATTTTACCTGTGAAGTGGTCTGAAGCACCAGTGTTCATGTACCACGGGTCATCCTCAGAGTTAACATTTAGTGCCTGCATTGCTTCCCCAAGATGAGTTGGCTTTAAAGGATCAAATTTAGTTAGGTTTACCTCATGTGCAGCCTTGGCCTGATGCGCTGTTGGGTATGACCGATCAGGGCCAAATCTGTGTCTGGCTGAGGAACCTTGTCTAGTAGCAGAAGACGAGGCCCAAGGAGCTGGCTGTGCCTGCCATGGTTGAGCCCAGCCAGGCTGGGTCGAATAGGGGCATGGCGGTGGAGCCCAGTAGGCCCAATATGATGGCTGTTTTGGAGCAGTTGTGGGCCACGGTCCTGTTGGAGGTGGGCCACGGGGCTGATGGTGACTGGGCTGACCTCGGCCTCTTAGTCCATCACGGTGGTTGTTGTTGGGCCTATTTGAGCCTCTTCTGCGATATGGTGCCTCTGGTCTTGGTGGTTCAGCAGTGACTGCGGCTAATGCAGCGGGTGGTGTGAGATTTTCCCTGGCAGTTTGGCGTTGATGCTCCAATTGAAGCATGCTACAAGCCGTTTCCCGCATGGGGAGGCTTTGGTTGATGTAAGCACCAACGACATCATACTCAGTAGGTAAACCTCGAACAAGCTGTAAGACAAGTCTCTGTTCATTCACGGGACTGTCAACCGCATTAAGTTGGTCTCCGAGATCCTTGATCTTTTGACAATAAGCTTCAAGGGATGGCCTGGACTTAAGCGTAACATTAGAAAACTCGTTCAAGGGTAGCCGCTCTAGCACCCTTGTTATTCAGAAAAATGGCCTTGATGCGAGTCCATGCATCATGGGCTGTGGAATCACTATCCAAAACACGTACCAGTAAGTCGTCCGATAATGTACCGTAGATCCATTGAAGAACGAGGGCGTCAATTTCCGACCAGGTAGCGTATGCAGGATCTTCTTTAGTCGACACTCGTGTTCCATCAATGTGATCCATGACCTTGTACCCGCGAGCATGAAGCTGAAACAGCTTGACCCAAGACGAATAGGACACCTTGACCCCGTCTAGAATTCTGATCTTGCGCTGAATATCTGTGACAGTGTAGGCTAGGTGAAGAGCCTTCGGTAGGGTGGATGATTCTGCTTCGTCTCCCATCATAACAGTGAGACAATCGGGTATTGGCTAAGGATTTTGAGAGTGACGGAAGAGAGAATAGAGCAAAGGCGGCTAGGGTTTAGACTCAGAACTGGTTGCAGGCCTGATACCATGTAAACCGATATAATTGAATGATTCAAAAGTGTTTATTCTATTCCATATAGATGTGCATATATACACGGTTACATACTAGAAAATAGGAAACAGACTAGCTGATTTACAGCAGAAGTATTGACTAAATAAAAACAAATATTCTATAAATATTTTACAGCTAATATTCACTACTCTCACAAATAATCTTTTCCCTTCCTTCTTTCATCTCTCTCTCTCACACACACATTTAAGAGTGTTCTTGGTCTTCTTAAAGTTATAAAGGGCGCCAAGAGTTGTTTTGTACAAGAACACCACAATTTAAGTGAAAAAGCTCACATGTGTAGTTAGTTTACTTATTTATGTTAAAAATTTGATTTTTAACACTTAAAAGTTTATTATTTTGTAGACCATCATTAAATACAACTTGTATAACATAAGGATGATGATCCATGATCATGCCTAAATCATGAACCTTCATTCAACATGCAAAAATTAGTTTGTTTAAACGTGTATAGAGTTGATTACACAGATGGTCCATGTAGTTTGCACAAATTGTAAGTATGATTTCAAAGTTTGAAAAACTACACCGATGGTTCACAAGTTTTTCAAAACGTACCAACGATGATCCCTAAAGTGAATGAAGGTTGAGTTTTCTGTTAAATTTTTTAAAATGACCATTATACCTCTCATTATAACATTAAAAAACAAAAAAAAATTAAAAGAAATTAATTAATAAATATGGGACCCACGAATCCTTCTTCATCCCTGACCCTTCCCCTTCCCCTTTCTCAACTCCCCCACCAGCCGGCTACCACCACCGAAGAGCATCGTCAGCCACATCGTCCACCACAATCTCTTTACTGAAGTACAAAGACCAGCGATAGTGATGCTCACCAGCGACGGTATTTTCACTTTCATCATAAAAAAGA
Organism: Smallanthus sonchifolius; assembly: GCA_023525975.1. Taxonomy (NCBI): domain Eukaryota; kingdom Viridiplantae; phylum Streptophyta; class Magnoliopsida; order Asterales; family Asteraceae; genus Smallanthus; species Smallanthus sonchifolius. Next base: position 38,144,752 of record CM042045.1, read on the forward strand.
ACGGGACCACCGCGGTGCCATCATGTGAAGCCGCTGATCTCCATGAGAGACATAGTTGATGCCAATATGGCTGTAATTTCACACTTGAGCTCACTAATTCAAGAACAGGCGTCACATAATTACCGAACAAAATGGTAAGCAGGGCGATTGGAAGAGTGGAAAATTTGGAACTGCGTAAATCAACCAAGAGCTTCAAGTATTGTAGTATGAACAGCCGGTTAGTTACATTGAATTGCTGCGAACATTGTTTTTGAATTGTCGACGAGAGCTCCAAAAACTGTAGTAGGTATCGTCTTGTGCCATCAATTTGTTCGATTGTTTGCTCTCAACATTGATTTCATCTTTTTGGTCTCCGGTCAAAGGTATTTCTTGATTCACTTTTGTTTTTTAGTTGCAAATTCCGGTTCTTGCCGTCTGACTGTAGGTATTTCTCAATAAAACATTGATTTCATCTTTTGAATTTATTGTTTGTTAATTAAGTACAAGTTACATGTGGTTTGTGTATGCAAAGTTAGATCTTATTTGATTCCTATCGGTTCATATATAATTCAAAAATCATGATGTATTCCTATCGGTTCATGTAATAATCTGCATAAACTTTTGGTATTTTGCTGCATATATGTATGTATGTATGTATGTATGTATGTATGTATGTATGTATGTATGTATGTAAGTTTTTATTTAATTGTTTAGGTTACATGAATGTTAAGAGTGTGTGTTCTAATTGATTTTATATTTTCATCCTCCAATTGATATTGTAATAGAATGAAAGTGAGGTTGATATGATGGCGTAAAGCTAACATGTTAGATAACTTTGACCATTGACTTTTTTTCTGATAGTGATTCGTGAGAACCTTTTGAAATAGAAGATTACTCTAATTAAAATGAGTTATCTTTATAAGTATGAGCCCTTTTTGTGAGTGCAAATGAAGTGTGTTACCCAATACAGAAATCAGACCAGAGTGTGCTTTCATTGTTAAATTTTCTTTAGCGAGCTTTTATGCATTTGTTGTGGAAATCGACAAAGTTTTGACTGAAAACCAACCAAGTCTAAGGTGCTTGTTTATGTAATCATCTGAATGATTCTTATCCTTTATTTTGTTATTATTTGATTTGATGACGGGTAAAACATAAAATAGCTGATCTAGCTCATCATGGTGATAAAGTTCTTGTTGCGATCATATAGTATTTAACCCTGCATGTCCGTACCGACTGTTTTTCTAACCTCTAACATGGCAGAGGCTCTGATACCTCCATAACCTAATAAAACTTCAAGCAAACTGATCTAATGCTTCAATCTAGATGCGGAACCTCTAGATTGACACTCAAACAACAACTCACTCAAGAATCGATAACTGAAGTGTAAAACTCCATCACAAATCAAATATAACAACAACCCCAATGTATTTCATTATAAAATGCAACAGATTTACAAAGTAGAAGTGAAAACTTTCTATCCAGAATAATTTTTTTTGGTTATCAAAGTCTTGTAAAAATTACAAATCAATAACTATTTGTACATGTCAAACACATTCAAAACTTGGCCAAGAGTAAAGTTTTGACAGGATGGAAAGTTTCGGCCAGAACTTTTCAAAGTCATTCGATCTTCAAGAATCTTTGGTCTTTGTCGATTTTGGATGCTACAGGTTTACCCAATAACCCATATTTCTGTTGATGAGTATGTCTTACTCATTGATGGGGGAGGGCCCAAGTGTTATAACAAGGCCGTGGAAGTTGAGCACAAAAGGGAGTGGGTTGAGCGATGCAAGATGAGATTAATTCCTTGTATGAGAACAATACCTTTGAGTTTGTGAAGTTGCCTAAGGGCAAGAGAGCTTTGAAAAACAAGTGGGTCCACAAAGTGAAAACTGAAGAACATACCTCACGACCTATATACAAGGCTAGATTGGTGGTCAAAGGATTTAGTCAAAGAGAGGGTATTGATTTAAACGAGATTTTCTCTCTAATCAGGAGGATGAGTTCCATTTAGGGTGATTCTTGGTTTGGCAGCTAGCCTTGATCTTGAGGTTGAGTAAATGGATCCTTCGTGATGATTTGGACAAGGAAATCTATATGGAGCAACTTGAAGGTTTTCGGTTTTCAGGTTAAAGGTAAGGTGGACTATGTCTATAAACTTCGGAAAAGTCTTGATGGGTTAAAGCAAACACCAAGATAGTGGTACAAGAAATTTGAGTCAGTCATGGGGGAGTAAGGCTACCTAAATACTACTTCAGATCACTGTGTTTTCTTTCAAACGTTTGGTGATGATGATTTCATCATTTTATTACGTTATGTTGATCACATGTTGATTGTTGGTAAGAATGCAAGGAGAATTTTCTAGCTGAAGAAAGAATTAAGCAAGTCGTTTTCTATGAAAGACTTGGGGCCGGTGAAACATATTCTTGGCATTCCGAATACTAGAGATAGAGTTTCAAACAAGTTACGTGTGTCACAAGAGCAATACATTGAGAAGGTTCTTTGTAGATTCAACATGACTAAAGCTAAAGTGGTTAGTTCACCTCTCACTCCTAAATTTAAGCTCACTGATAAATATTGCCCTTCTTCTAAGGAGGAAATTGAACAAATGGATAGAATTCCATATGCCTCATAAATTGGAAGCTTGTTGTATGCAATTGTGTATACAAGACTTGATATTGCTCATGTCATAAGTGGTGTTAGTCGATTTAGAGTGTGTGTAGTGGTAGCGTGAAGAGGGGCGTTATCCACCTAGCCCTTTCATGGGTGTGGAACACCACCCCCTGTGGCGTGAAAGTGGGCATGGGGGTTGAGCGTAGATGTTGATCGCGTGTCGAAGGCTAATAAAAAACAATAATAAAAACTACTCCTTAGCTAATTAGACTATAGATAGGGAAGTATCGTTGTCAAATCCACAGGGAACTCGTGGAGAATACTATCTAGATTAAACTGATTCAATTACCACTAAAGATTAAAACTTTATTATTTAAAACACTTGGAATTATAAAAAGCAACTTAATTTGAGATGTAAACACAATTGGAGAAGAATGACCTCTCCGGGTTTCAGATTCAGCAAAACACATGCACAATTTTAGTTTCAAATCAGATTAGAGATTACATAGGCATAACCTTGTTTAACTGTTTACCCAATCACACAATAGTCAATTCAATCACAAAATCAGATTATTCCCGATGCAAGAAAACTAAGAAACGATGATAGATGCGATAAATTGAAAACATGAAATTGTTCATAAATCAAACATACAATTGAATTCAAAGAATTTAATAGGTTCACAAAACTTCAATCCAAACTGATCATCAACTAAAATCATACGAATACATGCATAAATCGTTCATCCGGGGGGATCACGAAGAGCTTAGCCGCTCATGATTGTAGCAAATGTTAAAGATTCAAACTTTAAACTTACAAGTATCAAAAACTAAGAACAATTGGCCTAGAAAACTCTGGAATCGCCTTAGGGAAGCTCTGGGACGGCAAGGAAGAAGGTGATTCGACAATGGGATCATAATTGGTTTATAATTGAAATTAAGTTTAAATTTGTCGTAACCCAAGTCTTCGCGTCCCACGAACCTTTCTGGTCAGTCCTTCGCGTGGCACGAAGGCCAGAATAGTCGCGTGCCTTTTTTCCCTTTCTCTCGTACCGCGAAAACTTCCCCCTGGTCTTCGCGTGGCGCGAAGACCTAACTTTTCAGAATTTTGACTCTTTGGTTTGACACTAACTTTCTTTGACTTCCCGGGCTTTGTACCTTCTTATCAATGACTCGTAAACTCCCGCTTTTTAAGCTCAATAACCCTGTAAGACACCAAACTACAAGACACACATAAAACTGACTCGATAAACACAATTAAACTATTAAAACATATAAAACCCGACACTTATACACGGTATATTTAACCCTACATCAGATGCGTTCACGGGCAAAGGGGTAAAGCCAAACAAACCACCAACCAATCAACCTACTCCAACTCATTATTTTTTTTCTTTTTAATTGAATAATTCGTTTATAATAAAAAAATGTGGGAGCGTGAAACCACTACGCACCTTAGTGGTTATGTCCAGTGATTACCCCTGACTGATATGGTAGTGACGTGGCAAGACGTGAATCACTTGGGCGTGAAAACCACTATAGATGGCCTTCATGCATGCCTCTAGTACACCTACAAAGGACTCTATATTGCTATGATTTTGGTGATATGGTTTAAAAGCAGCTCTAGTAGTCTGTGGTTTTTACTCTCGGTTTTAAGAGGTTTTTCACGCTAAAATTCCGGTGTCTCTTTATTTTTATTTACATATTGTTTTGGGGCTGATTTTGGTCACTTTTAGAGTGTCCTATTTATTTGCATCCTCACTGGTTCATTTGGGCTATGAAAGTTTTTCCTATTAATTAATTCAATTTATTAGCCAAACAAAGATTAATTGTACAATTGTTTGTTTATTGTTCGTGGCTGGTTGCACCTTTTTCCCATCAATTCTTTACACAATACATAGGATATACATATAACTTGATCATGATAATTCACGTTAGAATCAACATTTTCCCCTTTTTATATTGATGTGAATTTCCATAGATCCTTTACCATCTCATGTGTCTTAGGAATAGTCTTAAACCATTTTCGTCAAATTGGGCATCTCTATACTCAATGATAGTATTAAGTCGCTCGACTCTTTTACCATCAATCTTTAAGTTGTGATATTTTTAGAAATTACATTCGAAAATGTAAGTTTGTTGTTTGTTGGTTCCATAATTCACAAGGATCTGTATGACTCATGGAACTTTGTTGAGTATATAGCATGTTGTTAGGAATGCTTCTTCAAAAAAATACAGAATTTAATCCTAGCATCATGGAATTATTCATTTCCGTCATTTTTTTTTCTTTTCGCAATACCATTTTGTTCTGTTGTATAGGAGCTATAACTTGGTTAATAATTCAGTTAGATTTATTCAACATATTTTTATTTCTTAACGGCTAAATTGAACTATTGGGATGAGAAAATATTATGACCACTTAACAATCTAGTATTGAGGTGCATGATACAACCAGCTAACAATTAATTGTGGTTAAAGTGATACTCGTTAAACATGTACAAACGATAGATTTTAATGTTTAAAATATTTAGTGTCCAGACTTAAGACGGGGAAATAAAAATTCTACAAATCTATTATTTTCGGAGATGGAATCCGACTTCTAATTTGTTTCATTGGGGACCAATTAAAACGACATACGATTTTCTGGCAAACAGTCATAATAATCTAGCCTTTGGGCTCACTAGTTTAAGGTGTACTTGGACCAAAGATGGCAATGGGTCGAGTTTAGTGCGGGTATCTTTAATCTCAAACCCATACCGGATTTTTATTTTTCATAACGTATTAAATATAAATAAAATAACTACATTAATATCATCAAATACATAGTTTAAAAGAACATTTAATTTTCTATATAGTTACCTACTAAAATGAAATATTAAAAGGCCTAGGTTAAGGAAATATAAAAATTAAAACTTTTCAGGTATATGGTTCGGATAAACATGTATGTTATTTTGGGTAATCGGGTCGATTATCACCTAATCTCATACCCGTGCCATACCCACAAAATACCTTAAAACTAATTCCATACCCAATCCCATACTCGCCGGGTTTCAGGTATACCTGCCCCGAATGTTTAGGATTCCGGGTAAACCCGTCAGGCTTGGTTTTTTTTTCCATTCCTACAACAAAGTCTGTGGTTTCAACCACAGTACAGTTCCTGCCTCGGTTACCTTATACAGGGCCGGCCCCGAGGATTTAAGTGCCTTGGCCGAAGCCGGAAAAAAGGCCCATACGAAGAAAATATATAAAGTAAAATTTTTTTAAGCGACGATTAACATTATAGCAATAAACATAGAAAAAATATAGTATGTTATATTATATACCGTAATAGCTAACCGATGATTCGCGAAGCTCTCCTAGCATTCTTGACAGCAAACTCTTTGATCACCTCTTCGCAGTTTATCATCTCAACATGTTCTTGCTCGTCCCCCTCTTCTACTTGTACATGCTCTTCAACATTCTTTTTAGACGGTTTAAGCAAAAACTTCAATAGAGCATTTTGACTTGAGACTTTGTCATTGCTTCATCTAGTTTTTTTCCTTTTACGTTTTTGAGCACCGGATAATTGTTTAGGAGGCATGATTTTTAAAAATCAAATCAAAATTCAACAATTAACATTTACAATTCTAACTAATAATAAAATTACAAGTCAATTAATTAACAATTTATAGGTCAATAATGAGTCATGGAATAAACAAAAACAATATAAGTCTCTTAAATATAAGTCTCTTATATATTTATATCAATTATCATATGTGAAAATAAAAAAACTTAAACCCAAATACGAAATACCCAATGACTCTTGGCAATTATCATTTCTCAATTTATCAAATAATAAAACTCATGGAAAATTGGCAATTATCAAAAAAACAAAATAAACGGATAAAGCAAATAAGGAAAATAACTTGATACTAAATTCACTAAACTAAAAGGCTCAACCTATTTGCAGAAGAGACGTGCGCTAACCGAGTAACCTATTTGCAGAAGGCTTATGCGCTGAACTGAAGCAAGCAATTTTGTGGAGTCGTTGGAGACTTCAGACGTGGAGAAGGAGGCAAAAAGGCGCTAACCACCGGCTCACCCTATTTGCAAAATTTGTTTTTTTTAAATGGTTAATAGGTTTTAAGTTTAAATAGACACAACCATTATATAGATTAAATGGGTCCAACCATTATAAAGATTAAAAGGTCCAACCATTATAAAAAGGACCCAATATATTTTAACTTTTCATAAAAATAACCCAATATATAAAACCGGTATTTAAAATTTATATATATATATATATATATACAAGCCCTGTAAAATTTTAGGCCCCCGAAAAAATATGCCCTGGCCGGCGGCCTGGCTTGGCCTACCCCAGGGCCGGCTCGGACCATATACATTGTTTGGACTTGGATTGGATGATTGCGTTTATGGACCCTATCTAACCCGACTTTGCCTCGCAGAGATTACAGGCCACTAATCATTTTGTTTCTATACGATCCGGCCCACACGTATAGCCTGACCCAATGTAATTACTGTGGCCCAGTATATACTGTTACACAAATATCCCACCGCTTCCCTTTATATACATATATTATTAGAACCAAAAAAACTGACTTTCTTCATGAACAGAATATATATTTTTAATAATTATTTTCATAATATAATATAACTTTAATTAAATTAATTTCTATTAGTAAATAACTTAATAATTGATTTTTATAATTTTCAATGCAAACCAACCGTAAGTTTAGAACTCAGAGAATCACATAAGCATTTGAATGTGGTTTATTAACAGTTTAGCAAGAGTGATAAAGGCAGGTGGTTTATGCGATTACATAACCTCCGTATTTATGAAACTTAAAGTCATCAATATATTTGTTTTTGTGGTTCTCGTAAATCCACGTTTGCGGGACCCTCAATGCGAGCTCCTTTTGCTCCGTCGTGTATGGGAGTCGGCCTTAGAACATGTCAGCCTATGTATGTGGGGGAAGCTGTTTCAATTTTTGACAAGGGCCTCCGGGGTGCGATCGAGGATATCGTGGTTTGTGGTGGTGCTTTTTTTGGGGATTTTTAATGGAGGCTGGCATCATTTTCAACCCGTTTTGAGGGTTTGGGTTTATGTGCGGCTTAGGATGTATCTGCTTATGCATTTGTGGCCTCGATGGCACAATCTTGGAGTTTATATGACCACATTCTTTGGGGTTGTGATATTGATGGGTTAGACTCTGATTATGGGTGTGTGATGGATCGCTTACGCATGTCCCTTCCTGATTTCGATCTTAGCGGTTTCTCTAATAAGGACACCCCCCCCAAAGCCCAACATGCTTTGGCGAATGCCTTATTTAGCAGAATTGTCTAGAATTTGGGAGTAAAGTTTGATTTATACCTCGCCAAAAAGAAGTGTTTGAATGTCTCTGGGCTCCTAGGGCTCAAGATTTTCTAATAGTTATCCCCATTGAATGACTGGGCAAGCATATGTCGGCTGTGGAGTATCGGGCTATCCTCAAGTATCGCTAATGATCCCCTTGTTTCTGACTGATGAGCCCCGCCCAGTTTGCCGCAAGGCTTGTTTGGATTCTTTTGACGAGCATGCGATCCATTGCAAAGAGTTACTCGGGTTCAAATACAGGCATGATTTGGTTAGGGATGTTCTCAAACGGGCAGGAATTTCTGCTAAAAAAGAGGTCATGTGAACTTTCTGACAGATTCGATTGAAGGGAGGTCTACTCTACGGTCGGCTGATATTCTTGTGTTTGGTAGGGCAGGGGGGAAACACGCTTGTGTGGACCTTACAGTAGTGTCCCCTCTTGTGGGGCTCAGGGACAATGGGATTGTGGCGGGTCATGCTGCTTTAAAGGCGGAATCATGCAAAGTTGTTAAACACGAGAAAGCTTGTTTAAAGAACCAACACGTGTTTATCTCTTTTGCTTTTGATACTTTTGGGTTCCTAGCACCGGAGGCAGTGTATATATATATATATATAGGGAAATAGTCATAAGAAAACTCAATTTTCATGAGAAAATCAAAAAACTACTTATTTAAGGTAAAAAATAATAATAAAAAAATCATAACAAGCCAGAAGCATAAGAAGCAATCTTATCCATTCAAGATTTTTTGTAGTGGGTTAGGCTTTTTGGTTTAGTTTTTTGGTTTTTGGGTGGGGGTGGGGGTGGGGGGTTTAGGTTTTTTGTAGTGGGTTAGGCTTTTTGGTTTAGTTTTTTGGTTTAGTTTAGGTTTTTGGAAGGGTGGGGTGGGGTGGGTAGGGGTGGGTTTAGGTTTTTTGTTGTACTACACATATGCAGTAGGAGTTTTTTTGTTTTCTCATTAAAATGAGTTTTCTAGTGAACTCATATCTCTCACTCTCTCTCTCTATATATATATATATATATTTATATATATATATATAGGGGATGGTTCCCCTAAGAAGTGCACTTTGGCTAAGAAGCATAAGAAGCAATCTTATCCATTCAATTGGATGATCAATGGTAGAGATTTAAATGTAGGAAAACTTAGAGGTGGAGGGGCATTTTTGGAAACCCACAATTGTTGACTTTTTTTCAAATTCCCCCACTTTTTTTTAAACGTACATAACTTTTTCATACGACCTTATTTTTTTAAAAAAATTTCACCATAAAAAACGAGTTTTTTTTACCTTTAATTCGAGTATAGTATTGCTATATTTTTTATTAAAAAAAACGGACACTATACAAAATTATGCTATTTTACATAAATTGTGTTGGTTTACATAAATTGTGCTGTTTTATGGAAAATCAAACCAGCACAAACAAAAATATCAAACCAGCACAAATAAACAAGCACAAAATTAGCAAACTAGCACACAAACAACAAACCTACATAATTACTAGCACAACCAGCACTAACAAACTATCACAACAACAATATGATTTAAAAAAAAATCCGCACAAATAATAAGAACAAGACAAACCAGCACAAATAAACAGGCACAAAATTAGCAAACTAGCACACAAACAACAAACCTGCACAGTTACTAGCACAACCAACACTAACAAACTAGCACAACAACAATGTGATTTAAAAAAACAACCAACCAACACAACATAAAAAAATACATCACAGGAAAACAAAATTCCAGCACATTCAGTAGAACAAAAAAAACTAGCACAATACATTTTCTCTTTGGTAAAATCATAACAATGAAAAAAAATAGAGCACGGTAAAGCAAGAAGAACTGCTAGAAAAGCTATTATTTAGTTGAACGTTCAATGCATCTTAGTGAAATTGTTTAGTATTGCTATATTTTACTCTAAAACAAAATCAACACTTAGTGAAATTGTGCTACTTTACGTAAATGTGCTGGTTTATAGTAAAACAGCACAACTAACCATGCTGCATTGTAAAACAGCACAATTAACTGTGATGCATTGTAAAACAGCATAATTAACTGTGCTGCTTTATCATAAAACAACACCAAACATAACAATTAGTTGTGTTGTTTCACAACACCAAAAGAACACGGTTCATTGTGTACCTTGCTTTTCTTAGCTAACCAAACACAAACAAAACCAGCACAATAAAACTAGTATATCAAACCAGCACAAAACAACATTTTGATGCATAAGCTTTTTGTTGCCTACCACTAAACCGTTTTTTTTTTGTATGGATGTTTTAAATTTTTATTTTTAAATAATGCTACCAAATTAGGCACATAATAATTGACTAAAAGTACACACATTAAAGAAACAATTACATTTACGTAAATTGAGTTGTTTTACCAGAAACCAGCAAATTTTTAATGTGTTAAATTGTGCTGTTTTACCAGAAACCAGCACATTTACGAGAAACCAGCACATTTACGTAAATTAGCACAATTTCGTTAAGTGTCGCTTTTGTTTTTGCAAAAAAAAATATAGCAATACTATACTCAAATTAAAGATAAAAAAACGCTCGATTTTATGGTGTAATTTTTTTTTTAAAATAATGTCATATGAAAAAGTTATGAACGTTTAAAAAAAAAGTGGGGGAAGTTAAAAAAAGTCAACAAAAGTGGCTATTACTTAAATACCCTCCCACCCCTTATTTTTCATACACTTAAATCTATACCTTTGATCATCTAACTAAATGGATGAGATTACTTCTTAGGCTTCTTAACCAAATTAGACTTCTTATTTGATCCTCTCCCTATATATATATATATATGGTTGAGTTCATGAGAGAACTCACTTTAATTAGAGAACTAGAGAACCACTAAGAAAAGAAGGGGTGGAATTTTAAAAAAGAAGGGTAAAATTGGAACTTACAATATATAAATCTTTAAACATTTCTATCTTTTGCATACATTATTATTTTTTTAAAAAAATTGCACCATTAAATCAAGAATTTCTTTATCTTTCATTTAAGTATAAATAACGTTATAAAAAATAATAATTAACTCGTCGTTTTTTTATCTTATTATTTTCAATATTGCATATGTGTAGTATCATCCCAAAAACCCCACACCCCCCCCCCAAAACCTAAACCCCCACTCCACCCCCACCCAAAAACCTAAACCCCACACACCTACCCCCAAAAACCTAAACCCACCACCCCCACCCAAACCCCCCCCCCCAACACACCCCCACTCGAAAACCTAAACCCCCACACACCCCCACCCGAAAACCTAAACCCCCCCACCCACCCCTACCCGAAAACCTAAACCCCCCCCCCCCCACTGTCACACCCCCAAAATTCACTAACGGAGTTTTACCGTTAGGAGCGTGACATACCAGGATCTCAGTCATTAGTTACGTTGAACGACTCTATATGAGTTTAATAAAAACCACTAGTATTGCTCATAGTCACGATGCAACACTAGTAATGAAAACACTGATTTAATGTAAGACTTGCGGAAGCGAAAAGTTAAATAAAAAGCATGCGCCAAAACAGTTGCGCCAAAAGTAAATAATCCAACGATAAATAAAACAAGAAGTTATTGAGTTTGAAAACGATGGACTTCGAATGCATGCATGCCTTAGCTTGTGCTTGTACCTTATTGACCTGAGAAAACATGCTAAAACGTGTCAACACTAGGTTGGTGAGTTCACAGGTTTCAATGTTTGTAAAGTTTACTAGATAATACCATTTACAATTTATATCATAGGTAGCTAATCTAGTACATGTTACTAAAGCGTTTCGACACCGACGCTGACTGTTTAGGTCTGTACTGCCTCCCACCATGACTATCATAATCAATGGTGAATGTTTAGGTCAATGTTACACCCGTTCGACTACCTGTCGTGTTAGCGAGACTAACGCGGGTGGGATTGTCAATGCCCAGTAGTACTACTCAAGATTACTCGCTAACCCATATACCAACGGTTCTATAAGTAAGGACTTTCATGATATGTTTGCGCTTAGTACACAAGTGATATAAAAGAAATTTAAGATCTAAATGTTCGTACCCATGTTTTCTCCCCCAAGTTTAAATTGTAAGAAAAGGGGCCATGAAACTCACCTTAGAGTATGTGCGAAACAAAACGAACTTAGAATGCTTGACGACTAACTGCCACCTATAAACACCGGTTTATAAGTGTGTGTTTGTGCAAGATGATAGAAACCCTTAGTATCCAAACAATACTATTGTTTAAGTGTTTAGAAAAGGTTTGCAAGTTTGACTAAGTTTGACTAAGTTTGACCAAGTTTGACTAAGTTTGACCCGACGACCCGTTGGTGACCCGTTTAGTGATTTAATGTTTGTTCAGTATAACACTTCTATATTCTACAAAATGATCATGCTGTAGCACTTAGAAACAAATCTTATTTGTTCTAACAAGATAACAAGTTTCCATAAATAGCAGGTTTCTATAAATAGAAAGTTTCCAAAAATAGCAGGTTTCTATAAATAGAAAGTTTCTAAAAATAGCAGGTTTCTATAAATAGAAAGTTTTCAAAAATAGCAGGTTTGTTCGGGACTCATGTTTCCTGGAAACTATCATCATTGATATATTCATAGGATCACTCTAACATGTTCTAGTTCATCACATCACATAACAATTGTCTAGAACCTAAACATGCAAATCATAATTCAAGACAAAGTTGCGATCTTTAGTAACCTATGACTAGCATGCGTGATTTCAAACACCTAACACGTTACAACAAGTTATTATGTTCTATCTAACATAGAGAGCTATCATCAAACCATATCATGCATGTCTAAATAGCAAGTTATAACCACTTTTAACAATCAAAGTTTCCTTATTTGGAAAGTTCACAAAACCAATCTAAGTATTCAAAATCTGATTTCACAAATCATGTAAACATGTATCAAGTAGCTCATAACCATCATCACATCATCCTAATCATGTTTAGCATGCAAGATAGAAATCATAAAAAGTTTCCATTTTTAGAAAGTTGTCCATTACCCGCTTTATTCACAAATTAACACGTCTAATCAATCTTACATCTTTCAACTAATATCTTTACAACTATATTAATCATATTTCACGTCTAACATGCGATTTCTATAATTCACATAATCAAAAAGTTTCAATATTTAACACGTTACTAATCACATGGATCTAGGGTTTTGCAAATAACCATATAATCAACAAATACATGCAAAACAATAATAAAGTTAACATTTTTATTATAAAAATCCATGTTTGGATGAACTAGGGTTTTGATCTAAAATTTAGGGATCAAAAAGTGACGGAATTGAACGAAACGACTTACGTAGAGACGTTAGAAACGTCGAAGGGAGTCCGAATACGCATTCAATTTCAAGATCGGAGCTCAAACGGAGGTGCTTGGGTTGCTTTCTTCTTCTCGGTCGCAAGAGGGTGAGGTGGGGATGGGGTCGACGGCAATGGTGGGGATTAGGGTTTATGTTTTTTTTTTTAAGTTTTATCCTTATCGAGTCCCTAATGGGTTTTTAAGTTGGGCTACGTGCTTTCTAGAGGTCCATAACTCTAATTAATTAAATAACAACTTAATTAATAATTACAACTTTCGATTTTTATTTTTATAAAAACAATAACGTTTATAAAAATACTAAATACGATTTATACACGATAAACACGTACGAAACAATAATAATCACATAATTCACGTAATCACATAAAAAAATCACATAAACTCGTAATTTATATTAAATATAAATTATTAATGTTCGTAATGTTAATTTCGATTAATCACCAACGTTCCGGGTTAGACTCGAGTGCGATCCGATGTGTGCGAACTAACTGACACGTTTAATTAATCCTAACTAAATGCAATGTATGTGTGACTAACTGAGTTTGTAACGAAAAATTTTTGAACTAACGAGGTTTAAGTTAACGGAGTTAACCTGAAAATGTCGGATGTCACATCATCCCCTTGTTGAAAGAATTTTCGTCCCGAAAATTAAACGAAGTCCGTAACGTCTGAAACAAAAAGTTTAGGTTTGTCACATCATCCCCTTGTTGAAATAAATTTCGTCTCGAAATTTAGTTAGTACCTTCCGTGTTTGCCGTTGAATGTTTGAACAGGTGAGGATACTTTTTCATCATCTGATCCTCGCGTTCCCATGTGAACTCCGGTCCACGCTTCGAGTTCCAGCGAACTCTAACAATAGGTATCTTACTGCGCTTGAGTGTCTTGACCTCTCGGTCCATGATCTCAACTGGTTACTCAATAAAACGTAGTTGTTCATCGATTTCCAACCCTTCGAGTGGAACTACAAGTGTCTAATCTGACAGGCACTTCTTTAGGTTTGAGACATGAAAGACATTATGCACTCCATTGAGTGTATCTGGTAGGTTAAGTTGGTATGCTACTGGACCGATCCTTTTCACTATCTTGAATGGTCCAACGTAACGTGGGTTTAACTTTCCTCGTTTCTCGAAACTAATCACACCTTTCCAAGGTGAGACCTTTAATAACACTTTGTCACCTACTTGAAATTCTAGCGGTTTTCTGCGCTTGTCGGCATAACTCTTTTGACGGTCACGAGCTGCCGCCATACGGTTTCTGATTTGCACGATTTCTCTGAGGTTTCATGCACAAGTTCAGGACCCGTAAGTTGGCTATCTCCAACTTCAGCCCAACAAAGTGGTGATCGACATTTCCGTCTGTACAAAGCCTCGAACGGTGCTGCTTTGATGCTCGTATGATAGCTATTATTGTAAGAGAATTCCACTAACGGCAAGTGAGTCTCCCAACTGTTTCCGAAATCGATCACACAAGCTCGTAGCATGTCTTCTAGGTTTTGAATGGTACGCTCGCTCTGGCCATCTGTTTGAGGATGATATGATGTACTCATGTCCAGGCGCGTGCCTAGAGCTTTCTGTAATGATTGCCAGAAACGTGAGGTGAATCGGGCGTCTCTGTCGGAAATGATGGAGATTGGAACTCCATGTCGAGATACTACTTCCTTAAGGTAGAGACGAGTTAACTTTTCCATTTTATCGGTCTCTTTGATAGCAAGAAAATGAGCAGATTTGGTTAGGCGATCCACTATCACCCAGATTGTGTCACATCCGGTAGGAGTTCGGGGTAATTTGGTTATGAAATCCATGGAAATCTTCTCCCATTTCCACATTGGGATTTCCGGTTGTTGAAGTAATACGGATGGCTTTTGGTACTCCACCTTGACATTGGAACAAGTCAGGCACTTGCTCACGTAGGGGGCTATGTCGGCTTTCATGTTCGGCCACCAATACAAAACCTTGAGATCGTTATACATCTTGTCGGATCCCGGATGGATAGAGTATCGGCATTTGTGTGCTTCATCCATGACTAGGTCTCTTAGGTTTCCATATACTGGTATCCATATTCGTTCCGCGAAATAACAAATACCATCTTCTTTAACCTCAAGTTGTTTCTCCATACCACGAGTCGATTCTAATGATAAGTTCTCATCTTTTAAGGCTTCGATTTGGGCATTGCGGATTTGTTCGGGTAATCCTGTATGAATAGTGAGTTGTAATGCTCTAACTCGTCAGGGTTTGGTTTCTTTTCTGCTTAGGGCATCAGCCACCACATTAGCTTTGCCCGGATGGTACTTGATTGCACAATCATAATCGTTTAATAACTCGATCCAACGATGTTGACGCATGTTCAACTCTTTCTTCTCAAAAATATGTTGAAGACTCTTGTGATCGGTGTAGATGGTGCACTTGGTACCGTCCAAGTAATGTCTCCATATCTTGAGCGCAAACACCACGGCTCCTAATTCCAAATCGTGAGTCGAGTAATTCTTTTAGTGTATTTTTAACTGTCGAGAAGCGTATGCTATAACCTTGTCACGTTGTATCAACACACAACCGAGACCTTGGATGGAGGCATCGCAATACACCACGAAGTCATCCGTTCCCTCTGGCAGAGATAGGATGGGTGCGCTACATAGTTTCTGCTTCAGTAGCTGGAATGCTGATTCTTGAGTCTCGCTCCAATTATCGGGTTTATCTTTTTGGGTTAAGGAGGTGAGGGGTTGGGCAATCTTTGAGAATCCCTCGATAAAGCGACGGTAGTATCCGGCCAATCCTAGGAATTGCCGAACTTCGGTCGGAGTTGTGGGTGCTGCCCAATTCTTAATAGCTTCCACTTTGGCTGGATCGAATGTATTCCCTTCTCATTGATCACATGTCCTAAAAATTGAACCTCGCGAATCCAAAAATCGCATTTGGAAAACTTCGCGTACAGCTGCTCCTGTTTCAGTAGCTCAAGGATCAAACGCAGAAGCTCCTCCCTGACTCTTAGAGTATATGAGGATATCGTCAACAAAAACAATGACGAATTGATCCAGATAAGGTTTACACACACGGTTCATGAGGTCCATGAACACCGCGGGTGCGTTGGTTAATCCAAATGGCATGACCAAAAATTCGAAATGGCCGTACCGGGTTCTGAATGCAGTCTTGGATATATCTTCATCTCGAACTCTCAGCTGATGATATCCAGATCTTAAGTCGATTTTTGAGTAGAAACTTGACCCTTGAAGTTGGTCGAATAAATCGTCAATACGAGGTAGTGGGTAGCGGTTCTTGACTGTTACTTTGTTCAACTCTCGGTAATCAATGCACATTCGGAAAGTTCCATCTTTCTTTTTGAAAAATAGGACTGGAGCTCCCCATGGCGATGAGCTCAGTCGGATGAAACCTTTATCCAACAACTCTTGCAGTTGTGTAGATAGCTCTTGCAACTCGCTTGGTGCCAGTCTATAGGGTGCTCGAGTGTCACACCCCGCCAAGGCGGAAACGCGAGGCGCGACGTTCATGGATTTTCAAAGCATATAATTATTGCAAACGCATACATACAACTGGATACATGAATTAAATTTAAGGTTTTACAGCCCAAAAATAGTATTTGAAGTTACAAAATATTAAGATTTTGCAAATATGACCCGAACATTATGGGTTATACAAGAAAAATCTTCAAAAGTTGTATCCACCGTGTATGCATGAACCCTACGTAGTATTACCCTTGCTATCACGTTCAGTTTCCTGAAAAACATACTTGAAAATGTCAACACTAGGTTGGTGAGTTCACAGGTTTTTATATATGAATACAATGAGCAAACCAATTGCATGAAAATGATCTTTACGTATATGATAAACAAAACAAGTAATGTTTGACCCATTTGTAAACTAGCTAGGAATACAAATAATATGTACATACATGAGGCATAACCAAACCAAGACCAGGTGTTTTGCCCCTCACTCGTACCTCACGAGCAATATTAGAACACTATGCAGTCATTTGGCCAGAGGGACTCATGGTTAGCGCGACTAACCATGACCGGGGGTGTCAGACCCAATAGTACTATTCATAGAATCTCAGGCTAATCTATAGCTAATGGTTATAAATATGATGATCAGGGGACTTTACGAGCTCCAAATGTGTCAACTCATGCATACATAAAGGTCGGGTCTTGTTTTCTTGTTATCATATAAAAATAGTTATAAGTATGTTCTCCCCCCAAATAGTACAAAACAGTAAAAAGGGGCCGTGAAACTCACCTTGAGTTTGTGTATGCTTGTAACGATATTTGTTCTAGTCAACTTGACTATTTGTACCCTAAATACGAAAGGGTAAATTGTGTTAAGACCGAATGTCTCATATTGCAAATTGTTCACCGACTTAGTAAATCTGATTGCTTTTGTTTAAAATATCTTCTTAGTTTTTCAACACTTGATTTGTAGTAAAAACACTCCTAAGTTACTGCTAAATGGGACTGATGACCAGGTATCGAAACTACCTAGTTTCGATTGAACAGAACAGAATAGAATAGAGGTCGAAACTACCTAGTTTCGATTAAGCAAACTGAGTATCGAAACTATCTAGTTTCGATTGAGTACTAGGTGTCGAAACTCCTAGTTTCGATTGAGAAACAGGTATCGAAACTCCTAGTTTCGATTGAGAAACAGGTATCGAAACTCCTAGTTTCGATTGAGAAACAGGTATCGAAACTCCTAGTTTCGATCAGACTGGTATCGAAACTCCCAGTTTCGATTGAGAAATAGGCATCGAAACTATAGTTTCGATACTGTCATTTCGTTTTGACAGAATCAGTCTTGCATATTTTTATGTTTTAAACTTGAATTCGACACACCTTTCTTGTTATCTTACTTGCGTTCGAACGATTTGTGTGTTTAGCTACGGTTTTAAAGAAAATAATATGGATGGTATCGAGTTTTTACCTTAAAACAGTGACGATGATGATGAGAGAAGACAGAGAATGGTCTTGACTCTTTTGTTAAACTCTTTTCCAGGAACACTTTAAAACACTGAATTTTGATGGATTTTGCTTTAAAACTTGACTTCAATCTTGAAGAGATTTGGAGAATTTGTCGTAAGAAAATGAGTGATAAAATGGGAATTGTGAGGAAAATGAGTGAGGTGGTATGGTTTTTACTTGAGTTTTTCTCAGGTGAGGTATGGGTCGAGGTGTGGGTTTTCTCTGCACTTCGGCCGAAAAGTCAAAAATGATTTGAGAGCTTATAATTAGTTTTTAAGTATTAGTTTATTAGAGGTATTAATATCAATTAGAGTTTTAAGGGGTAAATAAATCCGGTTTAGATCCTCCACGGTATTATAAATTTATTCTGAAAATAATTTATTGTTCTACGTAAAGTTTGTGAAAATAAAATATATATGTATATATATTTTTCTGGGTATTTGATTTAATCACTAACGTTCGTATTTAGTCGGGTTATACGGGTATGTGAACCGGTAACTCCTAGAATTACCAAAATATGAAATGAAACAATGTACGGCTTTTCTTAGACTTTAATGCCCTAATTTATTCAATTAGGTAAATCACGAACATAAATATAATATAAACTCGTTTATATCGTGTACGGATATTAACCTGAAATGTCGGGTGTCACATTCTCCCTATGTTAAAAGAATTTCGTCCCGAAATTCAATTCGTGCCATCTTGAACTGATGCATCCTTAAACAAGGAGGGGTATTTCATCTTCATTTGATCCTCTCGTTCCCATGTATACTCGGGACCACGTTTTGAGTCCCAACGTACTTTAACCAGTTTGATTCGACTGCGTCTCAGTCTTTGAACTTTCCAATCTGTAATCTCAATCGGTTCCTCGATGAAATGAAGTTTATCATCAATGTGAATCTCGTTAGGCGGTATAATTAGCGTCTCGTCTAATAAACACTTCTTGAGATTTGATACATGAAACGTATCATGTACATTGCTTAGTTCTTGTGGCAACTTGAGCTTGTAAGCTACAGGGCCAACCCTAGCCAGTATTTCAAAAGGTCCAATGTATCTAGGGTTGAGCTTCCCACGGTTACCAAACCTTGCAACGCCTTTCCATGGTGAGACTTTTAACATTACTCGGTCACCAATTTGAAATTCTAACGGTTTCTGTCTGTTATCAGCATAGCTCTTCTGTCTGTCTCGGGCCGCTTTCAGACGGTCCTTAATTTTGAAGATCTTATCAGTGGTTTCCTGGACAATCTCAGGGCCTGTCAAATGTTTTTCACCAACTTCCGCCCAACATAGCGGTGAGCGGCATTTACGACCATATAAAGCTTCAAACGGAGCTGCATTAATGCTCGTGTGGTAGCTGTTATTATAGGAAAATTCCGCCAACGGTAAATGAGTATCCCAATTACCTCCGAAATCAATTACACACGCACGGAGCATATCTTCTAATGTTTGGATAGTCCTTTCACTTTGACCGTCCGTTTGTGGATAGTAGGCTGTGCTCATGTCTAGGCGCGTGCCTAAGGCTTCTTGTAACGACCTCCAAATTCTTGACACAAAACGACTATCCCTATCAGAGATAATAGAAACTGGCACTCCGTGTCTTGCCACAATTTCTTTAATGTAGAGTCTTGTAAGTTTCTCTGTTTTGTCGGTTTCTTTAATTGGCAGAAAGTGAGCAGATTTCGTTAAACGGTCGACAATTACCCATATGGTATCATAACCACTGGACGTCTTGGGTAATTTCGTGATGAAATCCATAGAAATCTGTTCCCATTTCCATTGGGGAATTTCAGGCTGTTGTAACAAGCCAGACGGTTTCTGATGTTCGACTTTTACTTTTGAACACGTTAAGCATTTACTGACATATGTGGCAATATCTCCTTTCATATTGGGCCACCAATATAATTATTTTAGATCCTTATACATCTTATCTGAACCTGGGTGAATGGAGTATCTGGACTTGTGGGCTTCGTCCATAACCAACTTCCGTAAGTTACCAAAACATGGCACCCAAGTTCTATTCATGAAGTATAGAGTGTCATCTGACTTTGTCTCCAATTGTTTGATCATTCCACGTAGTGCTTCATTTTGGATGTTCTTTTCCTTAAGTGCTTCTTGTTGTGCCATTCGGATTTGAGTAGTAAGACTCGTATGAATTGTTAATCCTAGAGCACGAACACGAAGAGTTTTAACTCGATCCTTGCGACTTAAGGCGTCTGCTACGACATTGGCTTTACAAGGGTGATACTTGATATCACAGTCGTAATCATTCAGTAGCTCTACCCAACGACGTTGTCTCATGTTGAGTTCCTTTTGATCGAAGATATGTTGAAGACTCTTGTGATCAGTAAAGATAGTGCATCTTGTACCGTAAAGATAATGTCTCCAAATCTTGAGTGCAAACACAACTGCGCCCAACTCCAAGTCATGGGTCGTATAATTCTTTTCGTGCACTTTTAGTTGTCGTGAGGCATATGCGATGACTTTGTCTCTTTGCATTAACACACAACCAAGTCCTTGGTGTGATGCATCGCAGTATACGACAAAGTTGTCGATTCCCTCAGGAAGGGATAAGATCGGTGCACTACACAGCTTCTGCTTCAGTAATTGAAAAGCTGACTCTTGCTTGTCATTCCAATCAAATTTCTTTTCTTTCTGGGTTAGTGTGGTTAAAGGCAGGGCTATCTTTGAAAAATTCTCGATGAATCGCCTGTAATAGCCTGCCAAACCCAGAAATTGACGCACTTCAGTCGGAGTTCTTGGTGCTTCCCAGTTTTTGATAGCTTCAATCTTGGATGGGTCGACGTGAATTCCTTCCTTGTTGATGACATGTCCAAGAAAATGCACTTCTCGGATCCAAAACTCACACTTAGAGAATTTAGCATAAAGCTTCTCATTCCTGAGTAGTTCTAAGATTAATTTCAAATGATGTTCATGATCCTCCTTGGTTCGTGAATATATTAATATGTCATTAATAAATACTATCACGAATTTATCCAAGTATGGCTTGCATACACGGTTCATGAGATCCATGAAAACAGCTGGTGCGTTCGTCAAACCAAATGGCATAACTAGGAACTCGTAGTGACCGTAACGAGTCCTAAAAGCCGTTTTTGGTATATCTTCTTCATGAATTTTCAGTTGATGATACCCTGATCGTAGATCAATTTTAGAATAGAAGCTAGAACCTTGTAGTTGATCGAACAAATCGTCTATTCGAGGAAGTGGATATCGATTTTTGATTGTAAGCTTGTTTAACTCTCGGTAATCAATACACATCCTAAAGGTTCCATCCTTTTTCTTTACGAACAAGACCGGAGCTCCCCAGGGTGAGCAACTCGGTCTTATGAAACCTTTATCAAGCAATTCTTGCAGTTGATTAGATAATTCCTGCATCTCGGAAGGTGCTAGTCGATACGGTGACCGTGCATCCGGGGTGGCTCCTGGTACTAAGTCGATTCGGAATTCGACTTGCCTAGGTGGTGGTAATCCAGGTAAGTCTTCACGAAAAAACTTCAGGGTAATCCTTAACGATTGGTATGTCTTCAAATCGAAGTTTCTCGGGTTTCTTCTCGATGACGTGAGCCAGGAATACGCAATAGCCTTTACGTAGGTACCTACGAGCTTTCATGCAGTTTATCATCTTCAATGTCACTCCACTTTTCTCACCTTGTACCGAAAGAATTTCTCCGTTTGGGAGAGGAATATGAACAATCTTCTCAAAACAAACGATCTCGGCTTGATTCTTCGACAACCAATCCATACCAATAACAACGTCAAAGCTTCCCAAGTCAATAGGTAACAGGTCTATACTAAAGGTGTGGTCTTTCAAACATAGAGTACAACCCTGAATGACTTCTTTGGTTTTAATTAATTTCCCGTTCGCTAATTCAATTGTATAATTTTGGTCTAGTTTAATGGACTTAATACCGAGTAGGGACTTAAAGTCATTTGACACAAAACTCATATCAGCACCCGTATCGAAAAGTATAGAAGCATAATGATTGTTTATCAGGAACGTACCGGTGACAATGTCAGGGTCCTGGCGTGCGTCCCCAGCTCCCATCACGAACGCTCTTCCTCGGGCCTGATTGTTATTCTGATTATTCAACTTGGGGCAATCTTTCCTGTAGTGCTTCAGATCTCCACATTCGTAGCATCCTTGCTTAATCTTATCGGTGGGGTTGGCATTGAGTCGACATATCTGCGCTCGATGCCCAAACTTTCTACACCTTTCACATTGAGTGCATTTCCCCACATGGTGATACCCGCACTTATCACACCTCGGTTGGGGGCCAGCATAACCCCTTTTCTCCACAGCGTTAGCAGCAAAAGCTTTCATAGTCTCTTGTCTCTTATAGGCTTGATTCCTAAATTGGTTATTTGGTTTTCCCACCCATTTCCTCTTTTCTCCTAACTTTCTTTCCTCAGTTTCCTTTTTCTCGAACAAACCATTACGAACAACATCATCCCTTAGTTTGTAGGCTAAGACTATGGCACTCTTGGTATCCATGGGGTTCGACGAGGTCACCATACTACGAATTTGAGGTGCGAGACCCCACAAGTATCTTTCAACCTTTTTGTACTCTGGCGTGACCATGTGTGGCACCAAGATTGCTAGTTGATTGAACCTGTCAGTGTAACCAGCCACATCATCTCCTATCATTTGAAGGTTCCACATTTCAGTTTCGATTTTCTGTAATTCATTTCGAGGACAGTACTCCTCGATCATCATGGCCTTTAGATCATCCCATGACAACACATATGCTGTCTGCCTTCCCAAAGTCTTTACTTGAGAATTCCACCAGGTTAAAGCTTTATCAGTAAGCGTGCATGTAGAATACTTCACCATACAGTCAGCGGTGCATTCACTAATATTAATCACAGATTCCATCTTCTCAATCCACCTCATCAGGCCTACTACACCCTCGGTGCCATTGAAGTTGTGAGGGTTGCAGGATAGAAAAGCCTTATAAGTGCACTTCTTGCTCGAAGCATCTCCAGAACCTCCAGCAGTGCCACTGCCTCCTGCACCTCCTCCGCTACCACTACCATTTCCTCCGACGTTATTCCGATTGGCTTCGTACTGCTCCAAGGCGGCGGCTACACGTTGTGATATGAGTTGCTCAACTTCTGCAGAAATCGTCGTGTTGTTTTCACCAGTAGTGTCACGCGGTGTCCTTCTTTTGGGTGCCATGGGTCTGAATTCGAAATGGGGTTAGTGTGTGACGATGTTCAGTGTCTACGATATCCGTACAATATGATGATAAGTTATGACATGCATATGCAATGAAAAACGTCTCAGTGAGTCATTTAAATTATAGACTAGGTTCGGTTTTTAGACTCCTAGTTCGCTATAATCAATGGCTCTGATACCAATCTGTCACACCCCGCCAAGGCGGAAACGCGAGGCGCGACGTTCATGGTTTTTCAAAGCATATAATTATTGCAAACGCATACATACAACTGGATACATGAATTAAATTTAAGGTTTTACAGCCCAAAAATAGTATTTGAAGTTACAAAATATTAAGATTTTGCAAATATGACCCGAACATTATGGGTTATACAAGAAAAATCTTCAAAAGTTGTATCCACCATGTATGCATGAACCCTACGTAGTATTACCCTTGCTATCACGTTCAGTTTCCTGAAAAACATACTTGAAAATGTCAACACTAGGTTGGTGAGTTCACAGGTTTTTATATATGAATACAATGAGCAAACCAATTGCATGAAAATGATCTTTACGTATATGATAAACAAAACAAGTAATGTTTGACCCATTTGTAAACTAGCTAGGAATACAAATAATATGTACATACATGAGGCATAACCAAACCAAGACCAGGTGTTTTGCCCCTCACTCGTACCTCACGAGCAATATTAGAACACTATGCAGTCATTTGGCCAGAGGGACCCATGGTTAGCGCGACTAACCATGACCGGGGGTGTCAGACCCAATAGTACTATTCATAGAATCTCAGGCTAATCTATAGCTAATGGTTATAAATATGATGATCAGGGGACTTTACGAGCTCCAAATGTGTCAACTCATGCATACATAAAGGTCGGGTCTTGTTTTCTTGTTATCATATAAAAATAGTTATAAGTATGTTCTTCCCCCAAATAGTACAAAACAGTAAAAAGGGGCCGTGAAACTCACCTTGAGTTTGTGTATGCTTGTAACGATATTTGTTCTAGTCAACTTGACTATTTGTACCCTAAATACGAAAGGGTAAATTGTGTTAAGACCGAATGTCTCATATTGCAAATTGTTCACCGACTTAGTAAATCTGATTGCTTTTTTTTAAAATATCTTCTTAGTTTTTCAACACTTGATTTGTAGTAAAAACAGTCCTAAGTTACTGCTAAATGGGACTGATGACCAGGTATCGAAACTACCTAGTTTCGATTGAACAGAACAGAATAGAATAGAGGTCGAAACTACCTAGTTTCGATTAAGCAAACTGAGTATCGAAACTATCTAGTTTCGATTGAGTACTAGGTGTCGAAACTCCTAGTTTCGATTGAGAAACAGGTATCGAAACTCCTAGTTTCGATTGAGAAACAGGTATCGAAACTCCTAGTTTCGATTGAGAAACAGGTATCGAAACTCCTAGTTTCGATCAGACTGGTATCGAAACTCCCAGTTTCGATTGAGAAATAGGCATCGAAACTATAGTTTCGATACTGTCATTTCGTTTTGACAGAATCAGTCTTGCATATTTTTATGTTTTAAACTTGAATTCGACACACCTTTCTTGTTATCTTACTTGCGTTCGAACGATTTGTGTGTTTAGCTACGGTTTTAAAGAAAATAATATGGATGGTATCGAGTTTTTACCTTAAAACAGTGACGATGATGATGAGAGAAGACAGAGAATGGTCTTGACTCTTTTGTTAAACTCTTTTCCAGGAACACTTTAAAACACTGAATTTTGATGGATTTTGCTTTAAAACTTGACTTCAATCTTGAAGAGATTTGGAGAATTTGCCGTAAGAAAATGAGTGATAAAATAGGAATTGTGAGGAAAATGAGTGAGGTGGTATGGTTTTTACTTGAGTTTTTCTCAGGTGAGGTATGGGTCGAGGTGTGGGTTTTTCTCAGGTGAGGTATGAGTGTAAGTGCTGTGTAACTAATGCATGTACGTGGTTATAGTCTAGTATGCATTTCCTAGTTCTTTATAACCATTGTCTCTGATACCAATCTGTCACACCCCCAAAATCCACTAACGGAGTTTTACCGTTAGGAGCGTGACATACCAGGATCTCAGTCATTAGTTACGTTGAACGACTCTATATGAGTTTAATAAAAACCACTAGTATTGCTCATAGTCACCATGCAACACTAGTAATGAAAACACTGATTTAATGTAATACTTGCGGAAGCGAAAAGTTAAATAAAAAGCATGCGCAAAAACAGTTGCGCCAAAAGTAAATAATCCAACGATAAATAAAACAAGAAGTTATTGAGTTTGAAAACGATGGACTTCGAATGTATGCATGCCTTAGCTTGTGCTTGTACCTTATTGACCTGAGAAAACATGCTAAAACGTGTCAACACTAGGTTGGTGAGTTCACAGGTTTCAATGTTTGTAAAGTTTACTAGATAATACCATTTATAATTTATATCATAGATAGCTAACCTAGTACATGTTACTAAATCGTTTCGACAACGACGCTGACTGTTTAGGTTTGTACTGCCTCCCACCATGACTATCATAATCAATGGTGAATGTTTAGGTCAATGTTACACCCGTTCGACTACCTGTCGTGTTAGCGCGACTAACGCGGGTGGGGCTTGTCAATGCCCAGTAGTACTACTCAAGATTACCTCGCTAACCCATATACTAACGGTTCGATAAGTAAGGAATTTCATGATATGTTTGCGCTTAGTACACAAGTGATATAAAAGACATGTAAGATCTAAATGTTCGTACCCATGTTTTCTCCCCCAAGTTTAAAACGTAAGAAAAGGGGCCATGAAACTCACCTTAGAGTATGTGCGAAACAAAACGAACTTAGAATGCTTGACGACTAACTGCCACCTATAAACACCGGTTTATAAGTGTGTGTTTGTGCAAGATGATAGAAACCCTTAGTATCCAAACAATACTATTGTTTAAGTGTTTAGAAAAGGTTTGCAAGTTTGACCAAGTTTGACTAAGTTTGACCAAGTTTGACTAAGTTTGACCCGACGACCCGTTGGTGACCCTTTTAGTGATTTAATGTTTGTTCAGTATAACACTTCTATATTCTACAAAATGATCATGCTGTAGCACTTAGCAACAAATCTTATTTGTTCTAACAAGATAGCAAGTTTCCAAAAATAGCAGGTTTCTATAAATAGAAAGTTTCCAAAAATAGCAAGTTTCTATAAATAGAAAGTTTTTAAAAATAGCAGGTTTGTTCGGGACTCATGTTTCCAGGAAACTATCATCATTGATATATTTATAGGATCACTCTAACATGTTCTAGTTCATCACATCACATAACAATTGTCTAGAACCTAAACTTGCAAATCATAATTCAAGACAAAGTTGCTATCTTTAGTAACCTATGACTAGCATGCGTGATTTCAAACACCTAACACGTTACAACAAGTTATTGTGTTCTATCTAACATAGAGAGCTATCATCAAACCATATCATGCATGTCTAAATAGCAAGTTATAACCACTTTTAACAATCAAAGTTTCCTTATTTGGAAAGTTCACAAAACCGATCTAGGTATTCAAAATCTGATTTCACAAATCATGTAAACATGTATCAAGTAGCTCATAACCATCATCACATCATCCTAATCATGTCTAGCATGCAAGATAGAAATCATAAAAAGTTTCCATTTTTAGCAAGTTGTCCATTACCCGCTTTATTCACAAATTAACACGTCTAATCAATCTTACATCTTTCAACTAATATATTTACAACTATATTAATCATATTTCACGTCTAACATGCGATTTCTATAATTCACATAATCAAAAAGTTCCAATATTAACACGTTACTAATCACATGGATCTAGGGTTTTGCAAATAACCATATAATCAACAAATACATGCAAAACAATAATAAAGTTAACATTTTATTATAAAAATCCATGTTTGGATGAACTAGGGTTTTGATCTAAAATTTAGGGATCAAAAAGTGACGGAATTGAACGAAACGACTTACGTAGAGACGTTAGAAACGTCGAAGGGAGTCCGAATACGCGTTCAATTTCAAGATCGGAGCTCAAACGGAGGTGCTTGGGTTGCTTTCTTCTTCTCGGTCGCAAGAGGGTGAGGTGGGGATGGGGTCGACGGCAATGGTGGGGATTAGGGTTTATGTTTTTTTTTTAAGTTTTATCCTTATCTAGTCCCTAATGGGTTTTTAAGTTGGGCTACGAGCTTTCTAAATGTCCATAACTTTAATTAATTAAATAACAACTTAATTAATAATTACAACTTTTGATTTTTATTTTTATAAAAACAATAACTTTTATAAAACTACTAAATACGATTTACACACGATAAACACGTACGAAAACAATAATAATCACATAATTCACGTAATCACATAAAAAAATCACATAAACTCGTAATTTATATATATAAATTATTAATGTTCGTAATGTTAATTTCGATTAATCACCAACGTTCCGGGTTAGACTCGAGTGCGATCCGATGTGTGCGAACTAACTGACACATTTAATTAATCCTAATTAAATGCAATGTATGTGTGACTAACTGAGATAACTGAGTTTGTAATGAAAAATGTTTGAACTAACGAGGTTTGAGTTAACGGAGTTAACCTGAAAATGCCGGATGTCACACCCACCCCCACCCGAAAACCTAAACCCCCCACCCCCCTCCCCCCCAAAAAAAAAACCTAAACCCCCCCACCCCCTCCCAAAAACCTAAACCCCCCCACCCCCACCCAAAAACCTAAACCCCCCCTCCCCCACCCAAAAACCTAAACCCCCCCCACCCCCACCCCCACCCAAAAACCTAAACCCCCATACCCCACCTAAAAACCTATCCACCCGACCTACCTCCACCCAAAAACCTAAACCCACCGCACCCACCCCTACCCTCAAAAACCTAACCCTAAACGTAATACTGCATTTGTGTAGTACCACCCCAAAAACCTAACCCACCCCCAAAAACCTAAACCCCTCACCCAACCCAAAAACCTAACCCCACCCCAAAAAAACTTAAACCCACCCCTCATCAAAAAACCTAACCTTAAAGCTAAGCTAAACCCAAAAACTAAACCCTAAACCTAAACCTAAACCGACTATTTTTTTGAGTTTTTTTTAACGAGGACGACGTGGGAAACAAGGTCTCCGAACCACTTTTTTAGTTTTTGATTTATATTTTGAGTTATGATTTTTTTATTAATTTTTTTACCTTTAAAGAGGAGTTCTCTAGTTCTCTCCCTAAATGTTAATTTTCTTATGAACTTCACCATATATATTATATATATATATACTAGTTTTATACCCGCGCGTGTTGCGGCGAGTTAAACCGTCAAAATTAACGTTCTGATAACTTTATACAATCGAATACGTAAAATTAACATCGACGTTCTCAATTCCAAGGTTTACACATGTTACTGTATGTTCAACGTTGGCGAACTGCAAAGATATTGTGAGGGTTATCTGTATAAACGATATTTATATACAAATTGTTTAGGAAAAAAGGAAGTAAAATTTTTCTTTCTTAAAAACATTATTATGTGAAATTTATATTTCTACGTGCTAGAACATACACAATCAGGTTAGTGAATTGTTCAATTTAATATCTTTACTTATATTATAATCTAAACTTGTTTTTTGTTAGTTTATCAAACATCTCGTGGTATATTATATAGTACTCTTGTTAGTTTTGTTATTCGTAACATCAGTGTGGTCTATCTATGCCTTACATGTCTCAATTAAATAATAACAAACACCCCCAAGTATTCGAAACTGATGTTTGAAACTTTAGGGTTTAGTTTTTATTTAAGTGTTGCAGTTGATAAGCGTTTATCGGAAATGGAAAAATAACGACCAAAAAATGCACTCTCATTAAATTCAGGTTAGCACAATTTTATTTTTACTGGTTGAAACATTTAAATATATTAAGTGCGTTAATGTTTATTATTTTTGTTACCTCAAATGGTTGATATAAAGGCACCGAATTTTTTTCACCTACGTAGATGCACGTTGAAGAAAATTTATGCATTGTTTTGTATTATATATTTAAGGGTCTATTATTTTTTTTATTACTTATTTTCACTTTTAATGGGTAGTTATTAAATCTGAGCTGAGTATAACATTCTGTAACTGTTCTGATCCTTCATTCAGTTTTTTTTTTTACATTTGAAGTGGTCAATATTTAAGACCCACTCATCCACTAACCTGACTACATTGGGGGTTAATGGCGAGCTTTTAAAACATGACAAATTGACCGGTTAATATGACATTCTTATTTATTTTTAAAAGTGTTCAAATTTGTGATATTAGGAGAACTGTTTTAAAATGATGATCCATCATTATTTACTAATTTACTAATTTTATGAGATGAGTTGTTTATTAAGTAAATGTAACTTTATGTATAGTATTTTACAAAATCTTTTTATTAGTGGGCGGGTGCTGATTATACGTAGACCTAAAAACCGAGTACGGTTACTTTGTTGTATGTGTATTTGAAAAACAGTCAATTAGGTTATTATTATTGAATTGAAGATTTTTATGTAATGGCGTTTGACGGATTTTATACTTTTTCGAGATTGTTACGAAGATACCGTCGGTTACTATAGAGGAAACAAAAACGGAGGTGTTGATATGTAATCATGTAACATGTTATTTTTTATTGAAAAAACTATAGCAATACCATACTCAAATTAAAGAGAATAAAATGCTCGTTTTTATGGTGTAACTTTTTATAAAAAAAATATTAAGGTATAAAAAAGTTATGGCCGTTTAAAAATCATGGAAGGTAGTTGGTTTAAAAGTGTAATTATTGTTTAAATAAAAAAAAGTTAAGCAAAGTTTAAGGGGCAAATGTGTAAGTATTGTTTGAAAGATATATTTACATGCATCAATTGTTGTACATTAACCAATTATACTTATATTACTTAAAATTTAAGATGTTTTTGGTTGGTGTATTATAATATAGTATAGATATAGATATATAGGGGACCCTAAGAAGTGTAATTTGGTTAAAAAGCCTAATAAGTAATCTCATCCATTGAATTAGATGATCAATGGTAGAGATTTAAGTGTAGAAAAAATAAGGGGTGGAGAGACATTCTTGGAAAACCCACAATTGTTGACATTTTTCATATTCCCCCACTATTTTTAAACGCACATAACTTTTTCATACGACCTTATTTTTTTAAAAAATTATACCATAAAATCGAGCTTTTTTTTACCTTTAATTTGAGTATAGTATTGCTATATTTTTTTGTAAAATCAAGATCGACACTTAATGAAATTGTGCTACTTTACGTAAATGTGCTGGTTTCTAGTAAAACAGCACAATTTACTGTGATGCGTTGTAAAACAGCACTATTAACTGTGCTATTTTATCATAAAACAACACCAAACATAACAATTAATTATGTTATTTTACTATAAAACAACACTAAAACAACACGGTTAATTGTGTGACTTGCTCTTCTTAGCTAACTCAGCACAAACAAAACCAGCACAACAAAACTAAGTTTTTAAGATTGTATATCGAACCATCACAAAACAAAGAACACAACTGGAAGTGACAAGTTATAATCCTAAAACCAACATAAACATAACCCACAAACATAACCCAGCACAAGCAAAACCAGCACAGGTAGGCCATCACAAAAAGAACAAAACCCAACACAACAAAACTAAGTTTTTAAGATTGTATTATATACAAAAACATTTGCAAATTAGATTTTGGGTTCTAGCCTAAGTTTCATAACATTCACATTAAGTTTTTTTAGTTCACTTTCTTGTATTTTATGGTACATTCTTTTTCCTACAACAATAGTTACCGAAAAACGCAAAGATAAAGTACATTATTCTTTTTATTTTGTTGAATGTCAAAACTTAATTACTTACATTCTTCTTATAAGATGATGACTTTTATTTCAGATTTATGATTTTATAAAATTACCTATGTTGTTTTTGTTATTGTGTTGTTTTTATGTTGTACTGATTTGTTTGTTGTTGTGATATTTTTCTGTGCTGGTTTGCTGTTGTTTACTAAAAAACAACACATATTCCATTATCAGTGCTATTTTATCGAAAATCAACAAAGATTTTGATTTTTTTTAAATCATCGTTTTTATATATCAACATTATACTCAAATTAAAGAGAAAAAATTGCTCGATTTTATGGTATAATTTTTTTAAAAAAAATAATGTCGTATAAAAAATTTATGAAAGTTTATAAAATGAGAGGGAACTTGAAAAAAGTCAACAAAATAGCTATTACAAAGATACCCTTTCAACCTTCTTTTTTTCTCCACTTAAATCTCATCCCTTATTAGGAAATGGGTGGCTAAGATTGCTTCTTAGCCAAATTACACTTTTTAGTTGATCATCCTCCTAGATATATATATATATACCGGTTATTACATAAAGAGTATTTAGTGTACGAAGCGTACGGATGCACCTGCATGCGACACGTGTTTAGTTGCGATCAGTATTTCCGTCCGCGTTATAATAATAATACATGCTTTATAAATAATAACATATGTTTAAAGTGATAATAACACATGTTTAAAATGATAATAACACATGTATAAAATGATAATTACATATATTTTATAATAACGTTTGACCATAATCACGCATGTTATACGCATGATAACGCATGACAATAATTACGCATATTATACACATAATCACGCATGTTTTATAATAACACGTGACCACAATCACGCATGTTATACGCACAACAAATAAACACTTTAAAAAAACTGATTTTTTAAAAATAAAAGTAGAAGACTTGTCACTATCTTGTGAATCCTAAACTTTTTTTTCTCGCATCTTTCTCATATTAGTTATATAAATTTCTTTAATTGTTTTTATAATTTTTTGTTTTCTGTCTTTTTCTCCTATTAAATAATAAGAGTAAATTACAAATTATGTTCTTCAACTTTACAGAAAATTGCAATTTATTTCATTTGGCTTCAATAATTACACCGGATGTCATTTTTTTGAAACCTG
This sequence comes from Smallanthus sonchifolius, assembly GCA_023525975.1. NCBI lineage: Eukaryota > Viridiplantae > Streptophyta > Magnoliopsida > Asterales > Asteraceae > Smallanthus > Smallanthus sonchifolius. Next base: position 38,177,178 of record CM042045.1, read on the forward strand.
TACACAAATTTAATCATTTCCATTAACTGAAGTTACCATTTTCTGTTAAGTCTAGTCATGTGTCTTGCACACGAGGGCATTTTCGTCATTTTACTCTAGAAAGGACTATTTATGTAATTTATCTATACATCATAAATAAATAAATAAATCTCAAACACACTCTCCATTGGCTCTTTCTTCTCTGGCAACAAGCCACTGCATTTCCTATTCAATTCTTGTCAAACCTGCAACTCCAAATCAAGTGAAAAGGCTAAATCGATCAAAGTAGAAGTAAGATTCGAAAGGGACCAAAAGTATGTTGCACCTACAATATCTAATGTATTCAAACTCCTTTAAGTAAAGGGGTGTTTGGGATTACTTATTAAAACTAACTTTTGACTTCTTGTAAAAGTAGAAAATACTTACTTTTTAAAAACAACTTTTTCACCCTTTTAAAACTAACTTTTTCATCAATTATTCAAACAAACTTTTGACTTATTACCTTTTTAAAAAAGATAATAAGTTAATAAGTAGTTTGAAAAGTAAATCCAAACAACCCCTAAATATAATAGTGAGTTTCATTCTTTCTTAAAAAAAACCCAACAATCTAGTAAAAACCAGGCTAAAAAATTATACTACCACAATCTCTAATTGATTCAAATTATCCCGAGAAAAAGCATTAGAATACATAGAAACATAGGGAGATCGACCAAGAACCTAATCGAAGGGAACTATTTAGAGAAGAAGAGGCGCACCGAATTATGTGGATTTGGTGTTTGGCAACCCAAAATCAACCACTGTTGGCACCCAAAATCGACCAAAACACCAGTCATTCTCCCGCCAATGATGTGGATTTGGTGGTGAGAACTTGTTACTGGACAAGATAAAGAGCGAAAGCTATGTTAATGGGCCGGTTGAATCATTGATGTTGTGGTTTTTGTTGAATGATTGGTCTTCTTCTTCTTCAGTGCTTCAAGGGCTGTTAATAGACGACACCAGTGCTGCTGCGATGGTGGCGATTGAGGATTCAGATGAAGAAGAAGAAGAAGAAGGGAGGTGGAGTTTCAGGGAAGAGGGGTAGTGGCGATTAGGGTTTCATGTGCTCTGCATATGAAGAAGGAGGTGGGGATTCATCCTTTTATTTAACTATTAATGTTCAAAAAAAAAATGAGTTACACGTGTCATAAACGGATTAAGCGGGTTGAACTCGTTTAGGCACGCTTTAGCCACGTGTCGACCCGTTTATAACCCGAACGTGCTCACATCAAACACTAAGTTGTTTAACTTCGTGTCGACTCATATCGTATTAAAGGAAATTATAAACGGGTCGACAGTAATTAGTTGTTTAACTTCGTGTACACTCATAATACATGGATTATTCGTTAAAGATTAATATTTACCCAATCAAGCTATCAAATTATTTTCTTTCTTTGTAAAGTCAGCATGATATTTTGATAAAGTGAAGCAATCGGTCTGTCACCGTCAAATCTTATTTGGTAACTTAACAAATAGTTTTTAAGGAATAGAGATACAAATGGGTCTATAATTTCTTTTTATATAACAAACTTCTCTTTTCTTTAATAATCAAATAACATTAATTATGAGTCGATATGTTGGAAAAATAAAAAAAGGATCTTTGTGTGATTGATATCTTTACTTCATTGTCATTACAAGGATTTCACCCTACGCCGACGACACCTATCCAGACGACGTTTGTGGGTATCGATTTTCTTTAGTAACAAGACAAGCCCTTTGTTTTTATTCTTGCAACATAATGAGTAATGTAATATGTGATAGTCGCGGTTATGTAGTTTAATGCGTGCTTCAGTTTACAACTACTTAGCTCACCATTAGTGCCACAATAACATGCCTATAGTATTGGTGGTTGATAACACATATAGCTAGAGTGAAGAACACTAAACTAGACAGTATGACCATAATTATAAGACTATCAAAAGAGGAATCACAATTTAGCTTTGTTATCCTAATTATTATTTTGTTTCAGGAACTTTTAGTTATTTATTCCATGGATTTTGTTATTATTTTCGTTTAGTCCCTATACATTTTGAGTGTGGCCCAGACCCACTGTTTGGCCCTGACCCATTGGAGGGTCAGCTGTTTAATTGGCTTTACTCACTGTTTTGAGGGTAGCATGGCCCTTACCCACCAGGGTCAACTGTGTTTTTTTTGCTTTAAGCTTATACTGCTTTAAATAAACATTTGATAATTATTTGTTTACAATTTTTTTTTAGGTTGGCGGAAGGAAAGATGAATACACCGATGTTGATATTGATAGAGTTCGTGAAGAATGATCGACTTTTGTATCAAACTTCATTTTTCGGTGAAACTTTGTATTGTCATTACGTTAAATTTCTACTCGACTTTTGTTACTTTTAAATGTTTGTTTATATTTTATGAAATAGATCGTTTATAGAAACAAACCCAAAACATGTAAAAATTAATATCTAATTGGGTTTCGAAAATACGTTAAATAATATTTAATATAATTTGACTTTCATTTTCTAATTGATTGAAATAAAAGTTACATAATTAAATTTCAAATTTTCTTATAATAAAGGATAATTTAAAATAAATGTGTTTTATTAGTATAATTAATATATTTTTTAAATATGCATTAGTATTAAAAGATAAATCTATACTATATAATAAATAAAGGTTTTTGAGTGACACTTGTCACTCCCATATTCATCCTCAACATTTTTTCACGCATCTCTCTCCTATTAAATAATAATGATTTTTATAAAACGTTTTTTATTTAAAAAAATATGCATGTTCATAAACTATTTTTATAGATTGAACATTTTTTCATTTCTTTTTATAAAATAATTTTAAAAAATAATTATTTCACAAATAACATCCAACATATAAACATTCATAGAAACTACATATTCAACCCATGTAATACATGTGTTTTAACCTAGTATGCATTAAATAAGAGGGAGATGCGGAAAAAAATGATGAGAATGAATATGGAGGCGACACGTGGCACTAAAAACCTTTATTTATTATATAATATAGATTTATGTTTAAAAATTGTGAGTATATATTTATAAATCTTTTACATTAATTACTTGATACACTTAAAAGAGTGAACTTTACTAATGTCAAGTATTAATAAAAAAAATAATGTATAGATTTAGAAGAATAAATTATTTCTCGTATTTACTTCTTTTATGAAACATCATATTTGTATTATACGTTAGACTTCTTCATATTGGTAACGAAAGTTGAACATCAAAACCGTCGACACTTATCCACCCTTAGAAATTCGTGTGGATATAGAGATATATGGCTGTGGATCTCGCAATGAAGTTGGGATATTGTTATTGTTGATTATTTATAGGAAGTGAATAAGTTTCTATTAAATTTTATGATCATTTTTAAAACTTTGTTGCTTGTTAAAAATATATTTCTTGTGAATAACTTGTAACTTTAACATAATTAAACAAGTTTAACGTATAGAAAATATCAACACATGAACATAAAATTAACAACGGTTTGGGTGGATGTTAATTAATCAACTTTACGTCCACTTCTTCACCAAACATTTGTCTTCACTAAGAACAACTTCTAAGTTAGTATATATTACATTTACCACTATTCATCTTAGGTGTCACTAAGATCGCTAATTATCACCAATAATTTCCCCCTAATCAGTCTAAGGAGGATCACCAACTTCTCTTCTCTAGCAAAGTATAGATCAGCATTACAGGTTCTCACAATGTTGGTTGGGGTGACTACTCAAATTTTACAACATAAGTGTTGAAAAGAATATTAAAAGAAGTAAATTCAATAGTTCCTCTCTTATTAATCGTTGATCTCTCTTTTGATGTGACAAGTGTTTGGAAAATAGGAATCAGTTTAAAATGACTTTGAAGTGTGGAGTTTTAGGGTGAAAGATGGGAAGAATGCTTACTTGATTATTGTGACAATTTAACTTTTTAGAAAATGATCGAACAGACCATCCATGGCAGATGCCAGGGATCGAAGCGTGCATCTATCGTATATTTATCGCGTTTTATCTTTTTTGAAATTTGGTAATTTTTTAGTTTCAAGCAGTTTCTCAAACCATTTAATAGTTGACGTCTTAAAAAACATCAAAGTTTGACTACTAAAAAGTAATTTAAATATTTTACACATATTTTTAAAATGAAAATTTGTACTAAATTCACAAATGGTTACCAACTCCACATAAGCCGCATAAAGCGTTAAACACCACTACGTGGTTAGCACCATGGGGCGTGACTGAGTTGTGCGCCAACGGCTTAACGGGCGCGAGGGTAAGAGATCTACTAACTTTTTTTAGACAATCACACCACGACAAACCACTCTTTTTTTAATTTCTTTTAGTTAAACCATTATACATATTTAAGTATTTAGTTAATGAGAGCCCCACTACTTATGTGTCAGTCACTTTTATAACGTTTAGTTAAACAACTATACATAGTCTAATGAATGCATATGTTTTAAGTTCAGGACTTAAAAAACATGTTTGAAGACTTCCCTTGTGAAATATTCTTCCGACTAATACTTTTTAACAACTTTCATTTTATTAAAGACTAGTAAAATGCTCGCGCGCGTTGCGGCGCTCTAAACTCAGGAAATAATGTTAAGTCTGTTACATGTGTTTGATAAAAAAAACCCAACAATATTATAGATATAGGGTAGATAAATTAATGTTAAGATAATTTTTTTTGTCTCTTCCTTTTTGACTACTACATACACTGTATGATAAGTTTCTTGAATTTGGTTCTCTTTGATTGCTTCAGTGAATAGAGCGGGTTTGGGGACCGAAAAAAATAATGTTAATTCTGTTACATTATTATGTGGACTTTGTTTTGAAGTAATTACTATTTGTGTCTACTATCTAGTGAGGGGCCGCGCGATGCGGTGGGGAACACAACACTTTGGTTGGTGGTTTTAGCGGTGTGCACATAGTGGTTCAAACTAGCGTTGGGTTATTTTTATTATTGTTTGAGTAAATTACGTGATGTGGAAATAAAATGATCAACTGTTTCATTTATCTTATCTTACACATGACCTGAGATAGTGGTTCAAACTAACGTCCATTCATCAAAAGACGAAATGTGTAAAACATTAAACGAAATGATATTTTGTGTAGTTATTGAAAATAAAGAAGGCGGTTGCATTTTTTAAGATATCTAAAGTCGAAACATGTAATTATTCTATAAAATATAGATTAAAAAAATGACATCTTAAATAAAAATCAATTTTTAACTCGTACAATCAACTAATAAAATTGTATCACCAATTTGAGTTTAGGAAAAAATGTTGTCTTATTGTTTTTATTTTATTAATATCGGAGACTTAAATAGCTTTTCCAAACAAGTTTTTAAATAAGTGATTAATGATTTTTTTAATAACTTTTATAATCTTTAAATAATTTAATACTTTGTTATATTGTATATCAGAATAATTGATGAATATCTGGTTCACAAAAGTATAATGTATGGCTAAACTTACAATAATTTTGAAGAACATAACTAATAAGACTGTGTATAACCATATAATTATTTTTAACATATTTATTTTTTTAACAAAAGTATTCACTAATACACCAATAATAATTCAGATTAAGACATGTTAATATAAATATAAGTTTGACATGTTCAATTATTTATTAACATTGTTGTAAAAATCGGGATTAATCGATAATTGAGGGTCTACCAAAATACACGTAGACGGTCTAAATGGGCCCAACAATTTTATTTTTTTAATTTTCATTTATTACTTATTCTTTAATAAAATTCTAAGTTTCGTATCAATGTTTATCGGTTGGACTGAAACATGGTTGGGTCGTATCGATGAGCGGCGCGGCGGAGAACACAGACACTGGTAATCACGTGGCATGTTTTTTTAATTAGAAATAAACTATAGCAATACCATACTCAAATTAAAGAGAATAAAATGCTCGTTTTTATGTTGTAATTTTTTTTAAAATATTAACGTATATGAAAAAGTTATGGCTGTTTAAAATTATGAGGGGAGAAGGTAGTTATTGTATGAATAACTTCCATTTTCAGTTTTTTTTTAAAGCATTAGAGGTTTGTATCAAATGTTTAAAAAAATGTGTAAGTAAATTTCTTAAAAAGTGTTAAAAGACATCCTTGTCCTCCTCAAATGTATTATATATAGTATAGATATGAACTTTTATAACCTATAGTTTGTTATATAAAGTAACTTCAAATGAATGACTTATTTTATAAAGATTGTATTTTCTTTTTTAGAACTCTTTTGATTTAATAAACATGTTCTATTTATCACTTTTAACTTTTGTATGCTGTAATAAGTCATTTCTTCATTAAACCAATACTTTATAACCATTGAATGATTTAATTAATTGACTAAGATTATAAAAGAGTTGATTTTAGTTTTGGTCAATGAGGTTTGTCAAATTTAACCATTTTAGCAACAAGGTTTGTTTTTTCTTAAATTATGGCCTCAGGTTTCAAAAGTACAACAGCTTTTGTTCATAAATTTAACCGTTAAAAGTTGTTTTGAAGATGGAGTTAAAGGGGAGTTAACAAGTGATTAACTCATGGAGGTAGCGGTGTTTGATCGATATGAGCCAAGATGGGTGGTTGTGGTGGCGGTGCAATGGTATAAGTTTAAATTCTTATAAATACAAAGTTATGTGGTATTTAGGTGTAAAATAAAATTGTTGTTAAAAAAGATAAACGAAATTAATTATTAACAAGTTTCAAAAAATTTAATACAAATATTTGTTTGATAAACAAATAAAAAATATATATAAATAAATGGGCCTATTATGCGAAAAACTGAAAAATAAAGTGATTTATTCATCGTTTTCAAATTAGTCATATATCACCAAAAGATTTTATTTTATCATTATCAATAATATCTTTCTGTGTTAGAAAAAATAAAAAATAAAAAATAAAAATGAAAAATTTGTAATTTAATATTAGTGATATAATAAGACTAATTAATAAAGCAGAAACTCTGTTTAATCAAGGGGCCTACTATTAGCACACGAAGTTTGCTATTTGAACACGGAATTTTCTGGCTATACGCCTCGTATAGGTCAATACGGGGCGTATAGCCCCTAACCCTAAAAAACAGACCTGCATGAGTCAGTTTTGGTCCGGCGGCTGACCCTATACGACCCATATAGGCCTATACGACCCGTATAGACCTATACGACCCATATAGGTCTATACGCCACCTCTTTTTTTCACACTTGAGCAAATTTTAATTTGTATATGGTGAGTATAGCCCTATATGCAGAAGCCTATACACCTCATTTAGGCCTATACGACCCATATACGACCTTATACGACCCATATAGATCCATACGCCACCTATTTTTTCAAACTTGAGCAAAATTTTGGTTTGTATATGGTGAGTATAGCCCTATACGCAGAAGCCTATACGCCCCATATAGGCCTATACGAACCCTATACGCCACCTATGAGATTTTGGTGCATGTTAATGTTTGACGTATTAAACTAGTGGTATGTTTATTTTTTTAATTATTCGCTCTTAAAACCACCTCCTGATGGGCTTTACTATACGAGACGATACGATACAATACTATTCTAAGGTATACAATACTATACTACACTAAGCTATGCTAAGCTACACTATACTACACTATACTATACTATACTATACTATACTATACTATACTATACTATACTATACTATACTATACTATCCTTTCCTAATATACTAAGCTATGATATGCTATGCTAAGCTATGCTATACTATACTATACTATACTATACTATACTATTCTATACTATACTATATTATACTATACTATACTATTCTATATTATCACATGTTATCCTATACTAAGCTATATCATCTTTTACTATATTATTCAATACTATACTAAGCTATACTATGATGAGTATTGCCCTATACGCAGTATAGTATAGTATAGTATAGTATAGTATAGTATAGTATAGTATAGTATAGTATAGTATAGTATAGTATAGTATAGTATAGCTTAGTATAGTATAATTTAGTACATGGTTGTAGAAGTCGCTAGGCGCTGCCAGGTCGGTCGACTGGAGAGTTGCGAGTACTCGGTCTAGGCGGGGAGTACTCGGACATGATAAATTACAAAGAAATTAATTTTCAGGAAATTATATATATGTCAAATATCATAAGTTTACTAATACTTATAACAAAATTTGTGAATATCAATGTAAATTAAAAGGATACATGTTCAAATACTAAAGTATTTCAAAAATTGATAATCATTATTTAATATTATAGACATAGTAATTATTTACTCCTCGTCTTATAATGTATCTCAGTGAAAAACATTAAAAATCGAACAAACATCGGTGAAAAATAGCGAAAATTGGTGAAAAACAGCGAATATCGGTGAAAAATAGTGAAAATCCGAGTTGGACCGATTCCGAGTAGTGTTGACCGATTTGAAGAAAAGCGCCTCGGCACTCTACCGAGTACTGAGTACTCGGCCGCCTAGGCTGAGTTTTACAACACTGGTTTAGTATAATATAACTTAGTGTAGTATAGTATAGTATACCTTAGTATAGAATAGTATAACTTAGTATATTATAGTTTTGTATTGTATCGTATCGTCTCGTATCATCTCGTATAGTAAAACCCACCAAGAGGTGGTTTTAAGAGCGAATAATTAAAAAAATAAACGTACCACTAGATTAATACGTCAAACATTAACATGCATCAAAATCTCATAGGTGGCGTATAGGGGTCGTATAGGCTTATATGAGGAGTATAGACTTATGCGTATAGGGCTATACTCATCATATACAAATCAAAATTTGCTCAAGTTTGAAAAAAATAGGTGGCATATGGACCTATATGGGTCGTATAGGCCTATATGGGGCGTATAAGCTTCTGCGTATAGGGCTATACTTATCATATACAAATAAAAATTTGCTCAAGTTTGAAAAAAAATATGTGGCGTATCAATACGGGTCGTATAGGTCTATATGGGTCGCATAGGGTCAGCCGCCAGACAAGAACTGATACATGCAGGTCTGTTTTTTAAGGTTAGAGGCTATACGCCCCGTATTAATCTATACGAGACGTATAAACTTGACGACGTGTCCAGATAACAAAATTCCGTGTTAAAATAGCAAAATCATTTAACAGAAACAGTAGAACCACCTTTAGCTATCTATCATTTCAAGGGTATATCATATATGATGTCAAATGTGCATCCCGTGGTAATTAAATATTGCAAAGTGAAAAAGTTAGGTTTATGATGGCTAATAATGGAGCAATTTTTGTGTACAAATCCCTTGCATAAAGTATAATATAATTTTTGTCATATTCTCCCTCAATTATTATTCAAAATCAGATAATAAAAAACGTACAAGCAAGCAACACATTAATGTTCATATCCCAATAAACACTTTTTAAATATTATGATATTATATTACAGAACTAGGTTAGAAACCCGTATATTACACGGGGTGGAATCAATAAAATATTAAATAACTAGTCTAGATCCCGTGTGTAAACACGGGTTGAAAAATATCAATACATAAAGTTTTTTAAACTTAAATATATTACATATACTAAGGATAGAAAACAAATTCAATAATGTAAAAATTAATATATAATTGATTTCAAAAATACCTTAATTACTATTTAATATAAGTTGACTTTCATTTACTATTTGATTGAAAATAAAAGTTACATAATTAAATTTTAAAGTTTATTATAATAAAAGATAATTTAAAATAAATGTGTTTTATTAGTATAATTTGTATTTTCTTTAAATATATTATTATTAAAAAATAGAAGTGCATTAAATAAGAAAGAGAGACGAGAAACAATTTGGGAGAATGAATATGATTGCGACACGTGGCATGAAAAAACATTTATTTATTATATACTATAGATTATTAATAAGTGGAAAAAATAAAGGAAATAGTTGAAAAAATAAATATTAAATAAATAAAATATTCATAAAGTAATATTGGGTTAGTGGATGACCCAATTCTTTATTTAATGTAATGACGAGTAAGGTTGACCGAACGAAGTGCATTTTAACGACGGGAAAAGAGACGGTTAGTAGTTAGAGAGTTAATTCGAGATCGAAGTGCATGAAAGTAAACCCGAGGGACCCGGATGAAAGATTAGGAGGATTTAAATACCTCATTATGAGTAAAACCCTAGGTCATCGTGACCTAGGGTGTGTTTACGGCCGAAGAGAGAGTAGGGGGAGACGCCTAAGATCAAGAACCGCCGGCTATGGTGGGGGTAGACGAAGAGCTTAAATCATGTGACTCCACATCACGCAAGGTAATCCTTATTCTCACCTTTTTGCTCTCCTTGTTCATTACGGTTGTGCATAGAAACCCGATTAGGGTTCTAACCTCTTGTTATGGTGACGGTTACGAGTGAATGGCGAGTTAGTTATGGCGGGATTATGGGAACCCTCTTGTTTTGATGCTCGGTGATAGCAGGGGTGTCGGAGGAACAGCCGGCTGCGGCCAGGTGCGGATGGTGGTGGCCGACGACGGTTACGGAGGGGAAAGGAGCTAAAGGCGAAGGCCGACGAGCGTGGGTTCAGCTATGGAAATGAAGTAGTACGCTATGGTGGGTAATGGTGATCACGGTGGCGGCTGTGGTGGTGCTCGACGAAAGTGGAGACCCGATGGCAGTCTTGCATTGGTGATGAACCGTGGGGATGGTCTACTGCATTGGCAGCGCGGGCGACATACGGTAGTGCATGATGCAGCTTGGTGAGTTGGTTAGGGCTGCCCGATGAGGAAGACGGCGAGCAAGTGGTGGTCATGACCAACGACAATGGTGAGCTAGACTAAGGTTCCGTTTGTTTGGCATGCGTAGGTGCGTGGAACCCAGCTCGCGCACGCGTGTTTCTTGAAATAAGGTTGCACGAACACGTGTACGAGCATGCATGGGAGTTTGGGTTTGGGTATTCGAATCCTAAATGGGTCAAGGATGACTCAATACGTGTACTCGTAGAGCGAAGGGTCTGATGAATCGGAAATACGAGGAGTTAAGACTGAGTGTGGAATTTATATATTTTATGAACGTTATTCGACGTGCGGTTGGAACACGTCTGATCATGTGATCGTTCATTGGACAGGTCTAGGCTACGAGCGTGAACGAACGAATTGCGGAACAAGGATTCGAACTTAATAACTGGTGAGTTTCTAATCCCCCTCTTTTAAACGTTTTACTGTTTTGGGGCTATCGTACATACTTTCATGAGATGTTAATATAATTAATCGTGTTAAGGGTTTCAGATTCTAACCCGATGTGTTTTGAGTAATAAATGATTATTAAGGAGTCGAAGGGTTTGTGATGTGTTCATAAAAATATGTGAGCTAAGGGCATGAGTTATTAATATGTGACGTGATACGAGTAGATCGGGGAGAGTTGGACATTAAGCTAAATGCTTATGATTTCATGTGGGGTATATACATATGTATATTGTTCTAGTGTCATGTGTGAGGTACAGGTGTAGATAACATGTCGTGTATATGATGGGTGATATTATGTGTTTATATTTGTGTGACGTGTTTGCATCGTTGTCCGTATGACATGGCAAACGAGAGTTGTGAAGGATGAGGTCCTCCAGGAAGTCACCAAAGGTGACATTTATTTTGCAGGGTAATGATGATCTAGGGGTGCGTCGAACGCCCTGACGAGGGTGCAATGATAAGGTATGTGTTTGCATGCGTATATATGTGTTAATTTGCATACTAGTAATGAGTTATATTTATTGTGTGTGAGATAGCGTTAATGTGATGTGTTGATGGTAGTAATGTAATATGTGGAGTTAGACTGACCGTTGAGTCAGGACTTGTGACGTGACGTGTATAAGAGTCGTGTCAGTTAATTGTGAGAGCCTTGGTTAAGGTGGGATGTGTTAATGTCTAGGGTAGGTTGTGTTAACGCAGAGTCGAGTTAATGCGTATTCTTGGGTAGGAGTTGCTAGCATAGTATGTTGAGTCTATGTCGATGTGTTTGTAAGGTTATTATTATTATAATTGGTAGTACGGGATGAATCTCGGGTGACGAACGGTTAAGGGATGCCGTGGGATGTCAGGGGCTTAACTATTCGTTAATAAATCCTAAAACTATTTTGTAAGGATCGAAGGGTCCGGGGTGAATTAAGCTAATGAATGCAACGTGATGGTTTTTGTTCAAACTAAACTATTAGAACTCACTCAGCGTAGCTGACTTTGTGTGTACGTTAGATTGTTTTGCAGGTAAGCGTAGAGTTGACGTATCTTGGCTTGGAGGCGGTGTTACTCGGATCGGTGTGCAGGCATTCGTAAGGTAAGCATATTAACGTTAGATGGTAATAAATGAGTTTTGAAAGACTTCCGTTGTAGTTTGAATTGCAATAAATGCGTTTTTAATGAAAATTACCCGTTATGAGAACCAACAGTAGTATGCCCGGGTTGGGGTGTTACAAGTTAGTATCATTGCCGTGGTTTAAGAGAAAATCGTTGTTTTTATAAAATAAAATACCTTAACTTAAACTGAAAATTGGACGAGGGTTAAACAAATTCCACCACGAGTAACCGCAAGCCAAGAGGTACGTCTTTCGAGTTAAGTAGTAATTATTAATTACATTTGTGTAGTGTTATGATTGGTAAAGCGATTGGTGTGAGTGAGTGATTTATGGTTCCGTGTGGGAATATGATGTGAGCTATGTGTTGTAGCAGTATGTAGAATTATGTGAAGTGTGTGGTGTGACTTGGTGAAATCATGTGTTGTGAGCTAATTAATGTAGAGTAGTAATAATTGCGTTATGTGACATAGCTTAGTGTGTTAGCATGGTTTAGTGAATTTGCGTGTAACCATGTGTGGTGTGCAATTGTGATTATTGTGATAACTTGATGTATCATTTTGTGATGCTATGTGAGTTGTGTGGGATGTATGTGCATCCGGTGTGCGAGAAGGTAGAAAGTTAGTGTGAGTATGATGGGAATGGTTTAGAATCCGAGCAGTGATTTGGACCACCAAATTGCATTTGATCACCGTGATTTGGCAGTCTATGATTACTCTTATATTCTGAATTTGTGCCCATAGTAATCACTCTAGCGTTCTATCTTGAGTAGGATCATGTGTTTAAGACGAAGCATATGAGATCTGTAATCCCCAGAAAATTCCGGCTTCTATTCCGACGTTTGTAACCCTTTTTATTTAAAGTTTTACATAAATAAAATCATCTTATTCATGATTGTCTATACATATATTAGGTACATTTACTTCAAGATTTAATGAATATTAAATTAAAATTATAAATGACTAAATCATATTAAACCTACATGAAGGTATATATTATATTATTTCTTAAATCTATATAAACATGCAAATACAAATGTTATATAGTAACATAGATTAAATCATATAAACTATAAAATAAGCAAGTTTTATAAAACCATTTTACTTTAAAAAATATATATATGTATATATATATATATAAAGGAAACATTTAAGTTTTAATATAAAAATTATTAGAATTTTTAAAATCTATAAAACATCAAATGATTTTATGTTTTACAAAGTACGGGGTTCAAACCGTAATTTCTGAAACCTTATTTTATTTTTTTTTTAAAGGCAAGTTGTTCATGAAATGATAACAATTGAAATTCGAGGGACTTAACTGCAAATTCTTTTGCCTTCTTCCCCATTACACCGATTTTGACTTTTTAGAGTCAAACAAACCGAAATTTAATATCAATCGATCGAATCAATGCAAGTTAACTACAATTAATGTTACTACATTATAGTGCGGCCGTTTTCTAATAGTTTTAACAATGCGATTTGTTGGAAATCAATGATTTGTAGACGATTCCAATCCCGTAACCGTTTCAATCAAGTGGGTAATCAATTCGCGTTGTCGGCTTGAAATTAGACTATAAAATCCACTCCTTCACACTCGAAACAACTCGCACACACTTCCTATACTTCCAAACTCACTGTAATTCCCCTCTGGATCACGATCGAGTATCAAGAAACCGAGTTCTAAAGCCACAATCGTTCTTCTCGTTTCGCAACCGATTCAGGTAAAATTTGATACCCACAATTTCGTTTTGATATAGGGAAGAAAAGCCCCATAAAAGCGGGGTCGATCACTGGCTCAATCGACTGAATCGGGTGGCTTTGGGTTTCGAATTGGGGAAGAAGACTTGTGCGGGTTGGGAGTTATATACAAATTGCGTATGGTTTAAACCAAGGCATACGCCCAGGTCTACTGGTCGGGTGTTGGTGTGTCTTGTTGGCTCCCAGTAGACCCGGGTTCGAGTCCCGTGGTCTGCAATGTTTTTTTTAGTGATTTTAAAACCGAATTTCAACCTCATTTTTCTTATAAAAAAATTGTTTTATAAAACTCCCGAGACTCAGAATATTTTTATGAACCAAATTATTAATCTTAAATAATTATTTAATAGTTTTAGAGAATTAAAAACTAATTAAGAAACTATATAATCGTTTTAATTAAAAACATTTATTAACTACTTTTAATACACAATTATTTAGTATAATCTATGCTCTTTATAGTCCATTTAACTAATTAATTAATCTAAAACGTATAAACTTTTAATCTAAATACGTATATATTCAAGTAAATATTATTTAAATACTTATTCATTATTTTGTAAACAAAATAATTATTCATATATATATATATATATATAAACTTGTATTCAACCCTTTATTAACGATTATATTATTTTCGTTATTAAACAAACATATTATTTTCTTATTAACAAACATATTATTCACAACAAATAGATACATACTTATTCAACCTAGTTCAACCTTTACTACCTAAATCTTTGGAGCATATCATTGATACGTATATAAATGCAAACATAGGTTAACCTTGTGGTTAGCTAAAAAAAGCTTGTGCAACTTCACGTACTTGTGATTTCAAGCTACCGAACCAATGTGAGTTTACATAACCCTTTTTTACTATTTTTACTTTTGGGGTGAAACATGATTACAAATACATTTACATACACAATTCAATACCCTGTGTTCATATGCTATGGTCTTTATGCTTATGTCTTAAACTACTTGGTGACCATTACATGTGTTCATGTCAGTACAATCATTAACTTGTGTGGCAAGCCTAAGGTAGTACCTTTTATGATCATTTATATGGGAATCCGATACATTACTTAACACGAACCTTGGCGGGTTAGTGTTACATTGAGAACTTCACTCAATCCGGGGGATTGTGCATACATATAACATGGCTTGATTGTACGCTTGGAACCCTGTGTGTTTTCACATATGTGCTTTAGACATGCTTTGAACATATTGAATTGTAATCTATACTAACTCTTTTGGTGTCAAAACCTATGTTTCTCACCAACTACTTGTAGTTGACAGTTACTTACATGTTTCAGGTGCACCTGTTTGAGGACTACTTGCTCACCTAGGATTTGGACCAAGTTTAATTTAAATTATATTTTGAACGTTTCATTTTCCTCTGTAACGGATGCTTTTAATTTGAATAATAAATATTATCATATTTAATAGATGATCATGTGCTTATGAACAACCGCGTCAGCCCCGGCGTATAATCCGCCGCCGGCCGGGGTGTGACAGATTGGTATCAGAGCCATGGTTATAGGGAATTAGGTTATTAGACACATGACCTAGACTATAACCTAGGAGTCCCAATCATGAGTTAAACTCGTGTCTCTTATTAGGAACTCCACTCTATCTTTACTATGCATGCTTACCTACATCTATCTATTTTTGATTATCTGATACAACTCCATGAACTACAACATTTAAGAGTCTACATGAAACTATTTGGAACTACTTGAACTACACTTGGACTTAAGAGTCTAATCCGAATGAAACTCTCGTCAAAGGTATGTAAGTTCTAACTAATGAATGGGAACTTGTGCAATCCGGAAGGGTGGATGCCTGTGTTCTAGGAGTTCTGTCTAGGAAAGCATTTCGTATAAATCCAAATCAACCGATGAACCAGTTATGCTTTCCTGGGAATTCTTGGGATGAGTGTCCACTTATAGGCTAACGCATGACTTCTCAAACATTAGAAAGACTTAAAGTACCTTGATAAGCCAATGTGCCCATTAGGGTACCATCTATGTTTCACCTAACATCTCATGATTAAATTGCAAACTCTTGTACATGATTCACATCTTATGAACTTTTTATTCACCCGTTTGTAGAATGCCTCCCCGTCATGAGCGTAGGAACAACCTCACCGATAGGATCATCCAGCAAATGGCTACGATCCTACCAACTATGGTCAACCAACTGAACCAGAATGCTGCACCAAGGAATCCCACGTGTACATTCAAACACTTCAACTCCTACAATCCCACCAAGTTCTACGGGAACGAAGGAGCCACTGGACTCCTCCAATGGTTTGAAAGCATTGAGGGAACCTTCATCAATGCTGACTGTCCTGAGGATCTGAAAGTTCGTTATGCTACTAGTGTCTTCTAGAAGAGGGCACTAACATGGTGGAATGGAGAAAAACATAACCGCGGGATAGAGGTTGCACTAGCCTTGCCTTGGGCTGATGTGAAGACACTCATGACAGATGAGTTTTGCCCCCGTAATGAGGTCAAAAAACTAGAAGCTGAATTCTGGGATCTCAAACAAGACAGTGGTGAAAGCCTTACCTACACCACCCGCTTTCATGAGCTTAGCCTCTTGGTGCCCCACATGGTCACTCCTCTCTCCCGAGCCATTGGGAAGTACATCAACGGTCTGCCCATGCAGATTCAGGATACCGTGTTGGGTAGTAACCCAGCCACTCTTGAAGAAGCTATCCGTTTAGCTGCCACACTATCAGATAACCACGTTAAGGCAGGGACTTTGTCCAAGAAGGGTGCTAAGAAAGTCATTGAAAAACCCACCACTGAAACCACCAAGGAAACCAAAGATGAGTCCTCCTTCAATGGCAAAAAGAGGAAAGGCAGGAACTTCGCCATCATCACTCCTGCTGTTCCTCTAGCCCAAGTGGCACCTACTGCCTTCAACCCCAACAAGAAGCCGTATGTGGGAACCCTACCAATGTGCAACACCTGCAAATTTCATCATACTGCAAACGTCCCATGTCGTGTGTGTACCACTTGTGGGCATTATGGACACTGGGCTAACACCTGTCGTGCCCCATCGGCTAACCAAATCTACCAACCTGCTATTCCTGTTCCTGCTGCTATCGCACAGGGTCGTGCTTGTTACGAGTGTGGTGACCCAAATCATTTCAGGAACCGTTGCCCTAGGTTGGTCATTGTGAACCAAGCCAACATGAATCAGGGCAACATGATTCAAGGGAACGGGAACCAAGGTAACATGATCCAAGGAAACAGGAACCAGGGGAATATGAACCGGGGAAATGTGAATCAGGGGAATGCAAACCCTGCTGCTCGTGGACGTGCCTTTAACATCAATGCCAACAAGGCTCAAGCCAACAACGATGTGGTGAACGGTACGTACCCAATTAATCACCAATATGCTTCTATCCTGTTTGATACTGGTTCTGATAGGAGTTTTGTGTCCTTTGAATTTGAACCACAACTTGCTATGAGTCGAGCTAAGCTAGACAAACCCTTTGACATTTTAGTAGCGGATGGTTATTCTGTCTCATGTGACACCATTATTAGAGATTGTACCTTAACCTTGAGCGATCATGATTTTTCAATCAATCTTATTCCTATGGCTCTCGGAGGTTTCGACATCATAGTAGGCATGGACTGGCTGACCAAGCACCATGCTGAAGTTGTCTATTTTGACAAGTATATCCGTATCCCTCTTGACTCGGGTGAAATTTTGAACATCTATGGTGAGAAACCGTCAAAGGGACTCAAGCTTATGTCTTGCACTACCGCACAGAAGTACCTACGGAAGAAATGTGTGGCATTCTTGGCCCATATTGTGGAACGAAAAGGCAAAGATAAGAGTGTCCAAGGCATTCCTGTAATCAAAGACTTTCCTGAAGTTTTCCCCGAAGACTTACCTGGTCTTCCTCCCATACGCTAAGTTGAGTTCCGTATTGACTTAGTGCCAGGAGCAAACCCCGTGGCCAAGTCACCTTATCGTCTTGCACCATCAGAAATGCAAGAACTTTCAAGTCAACTCCGAGAACTTTCTGACAAAGGATTTATTCGTCCTAGTGTTTCCCCTTGGGGAGCACCTGTTCTATTCGTCAAGAAGAAGGATGGTTCTTTCAGAATGTGTATCGACTATCGGGAACTTAACAAGCTTACCGTGAAGAACCGTTATCCACTTCCGAGGATTGACGATTTATTTGATCAACTTCAAGGCTCGACTTATTTCTCTAAGATTGATCTTCGTTCTGGTTATCACCAGTTACGAGTCCTCGAATCCGATATCCCTAAAACAGCCTTTCGTACTAGATATGGCCATTACGAGTTCATGGTTATGCCCTTCGGACTAACCAATGCACCCGCGGTATTCATGGATCTTATGAACCGCGTGTGTAAACTGTACCTGGACAAGTTCGTAATCGTCTTCATTGACGATATTCTCATCTATTCAAAATCAAAAGCAGAACATGAAGAACACTTGCGTTTGGTTTTGGACCTCTTGAAAAAGGAGAAATTATACGCTAAGTTCTCCAAATGTGAATTTTGGCTAAAGGAAGTCCAATTCTTGGGTCATATAGTCAACGAGAAGGGTATTGACGTGGATCCCGCTAAGATTGAGGCGGTGAAGAACTGGCAAGCTCCAAAGACCCCTACCGAAGTCCGCTCATTTTTAGGTTTAGCGGGCTATTATCGTCGTTTCATAGCAAATTTTTCAAAGATCGCGGTACCTCTCACAGCCTTAACTCACAAAGGCAAACCCTATGAGTGGGGACCAAAACAAGAGGAAGCCTTCCAAACCCTAAAATAGAAACTGTGTGAGGCTCCTATCCTGACTCTTCCTGAAGGAACCGAAGATTTTGTCGTTTACTGTGACGCTTCCCACTTAGGCCTTGGTTGTGTACTAATGCAGCGAGGCAAAGTGATTGCTTATGCGTCCCGACAACTCAAAATCCATGAGAAGAATTATACGACGCACGATCTTGAGTTGGGTGCGGTCGTATTTGCTCTTAAAATTTGGAGACATTACCTATATGGTACCAAATGTGAGGTTTACACCGATCACAAGAGTCTCCAACATATTTTCAACCAAAAGGAACTCAACATGAGGCAAAGGCGTTGGGTTGAACTCCTAAATGACTACGACTGTAATATTCGGTATCATCCTGGTAAGGCGAATGTAGTGGCTGATGCTCTTAGCCGTAAGGAACCTATCAAGATCCACAACATTCGAATCCAAAATGATATTCAAACTCGCATCCTAGAAGCACAACATCTTTCTGTCACTGAAGGAAACATGTACAATGAAATGTCATGTGGTGCTGAACTCCAACTTGAAACCAGACCCAATGGATTACTTTACTTTCTAAATCGTATCTGGATTCTGGACCGTGACAACCTTCGTACCTTTATCTTGAACGAGGCTCACAAGACTCGTTACTCTGTGCATCCTGGTGCAGACAAAATGTACATGGATCTTCGCACTCAATACTGGTGGCCTGGTATGAAAAAGGACATTGCCCTAAATGTGTCCAAATGCCTTACTTGTTTAAAGGTTAAAGCCGAGCACCAGCGTCCATCCGGTTTACTTGAACAACCCGAGATACCCGTGTGGAAATGGGAGTGTATTGCCATGGACTTTATAACCAAACTCCCACACACATCTCGTGGTCATGATAGCATTTGGGTAATCATCGACCGCTTAACAAAGTCTGCTCATTTCATACCCATACGTGAGGACTATCGAGTTGAAAAACTAGCTCGGATCTATATTGCTGAAATCGTTAGTCGTCACGGTGTGCCTCTCAACATTATTTCTGATCGTGATGGACGATTCACCTCCCGTTTCTGGCAATCCCTACAATCAGCTCTAGGTACTCAACTAAATCTTAGTACGGCTTATCATCCGTAAACTGATGGTCAATCTGAGCGAACGATTCAAACTCTCGAAGATATGCTTAGAGCCTGTGTTATTGACTTCAAGGGAAATTGGGATTTACATCTACCCCTAGTCGAGTTCTCGTACAACAACAGTTATCACACGAGCATTAGCATGGCTCCTTTTGAAGCACTTTATGACCGGAAGTGCCGCTCTCCTATCTGTTGGACCGAAATTGGTGAATCACAAATCACTGGTCCTGAACTTATTCAAGAGACTTCCGACAAGATAATGTTAATCCGAGACAACCTTCTGGTAGCAAGGAGTCGGCAAAAGAGCTATGCCGACAAACGTCGAAAACCCTTAGAATTTCAAGTTGGCGATCTGGTTCTTCTCAAGGTATCCCCTTGGAAAGGCGTAATTCGTTTTGGAAAGAAAGGGAAACTTGCTCCAAGATTCGTAGGTCCTTTTAAAATCCTTGAGCGGATTGGGAAGGTAGCCTACAAATTGGATCTACCTGAAGGACTCAGCAACGTTCATCCGACATTTCATGTCTCGAACCTAAAGAAATGCTTAGCTGACGAGAATATCCACATACCACTTGACGAGGTTCACATTGACGAAACAATGCACTTCGTGGAGAAGCCCGTGGAGATCATGGATCGAGAGGTTAAGCAACTCAAGCGAAGTCGAATTCCAATCGTTAAAGTTCGATGGGAATCCAAACGTGGCCCTGAGTTCACTTGGGAACGTGAGGATCAAATGAAAGCCAAATACCCACATCTGTTTCCAGGACCCTCTTCTTATTAAATTTCGGGACGAAATCTCCTAAAGTTGGGGAGACTGTAATCCCCAGGAAATTCCGGCTTCTATTCCGACGTTTGTAACCCTTTTTATTTAAAGTTTTACATAAATAAAATCATCTTATTCATGATTGTCTATACATATATTAGGTACATTTACTTCAAGATTTAATGAATATTAAATTAAAATTATAAATGACTAAATCATATTAAACCTACATGAAGGTATATATTATATTATTTCTTAAATCTATATAAACATGCAAATACAAATGTTATATAGTAACATAGATTAAATCATATAAACTATAAAATAAGCAAGTTTTATAAAACCATTTTACTTTAAAATATATATATATATGTATATATATATATAAAGGAAACATTTAAGTTTTAATATAAAAATTATTAGAATTTTTAAAATCTATAAAACATCAAATGATTTTATGTTTTACAAAGTTCGGGGTTCAAACCGTAATTTCTGAAACCTTATTTTATTTTATTTTTAAAGGCAAGTTGTTCATGAAATGATAACAATTGAAATTCGAGGGACTTAACTGCAAATTCTTTTGCCTTCTTCCCCATTACACCGATTTTGACTTTTTAGAGTCAAACAAACCGAAATTTAATATCAATCGATCGAATCAATGCAAGTTAACTACACATAATGTTACTACATTATAGTGCGGCCGTTTTCTAATAGTTTTAACAATGCGATTTGTTGGAAATCAATGATTTGTAGACGATTCCAATCCCGTAACCGTTTCAATCAAGTGGGTAATCAATTCGCGTTGTCGGCTTGAAATTAGACTATAAAATCCACTCCTTCACACTCGAAACAACTCGCACACACTTCCTATACTTCCAAACTCACTGTAATTCCCCTCTGGATCGCGATCGAGTATCAAGAAACCGAGTTCTAAAGCCACAATCGTTCTTCTCGTTTCGCAACCGATTCAGGTAAAATTTGATACCCACAATTTCGTTTTGATATAGGGAAGAAAAGCCCCATAAAAGCGGGGTCGATCACTGGCTCAATCGACTGAATCGGGTGGCTTTGGGTTTCGAATTGGGGAAGAAGACTTGTGCGGGTTGGGAGTTATATACAAATTGCGTATGGTTTAAACCAAGGCATACGCCCAGGTCTACTGGTCGGGTGTTGGTGTGTCTTGTTGGCTCCCAGCAGACCCGGGTTCGAGTCCCGTGGTCTGCAATGTTTTTTTTAGTGATTTTAAAACCGAATTTCAACCTCATTTTTCTTATAAAAAAATTGTTTTATAAAACTCCCGAGACTCGGAATATTTTTATGAACCAAAATATTAATCTTAAATAATTATTTAATAGTTTTAGAGAATTAAAAACTAATTAAGAAACTATATAATCGTTTTAATTAAAAACATTTATTAACTACTTTTAATACACAATTATTTAGTTTAATCTATGCTCTTTATAGTCCATTTAACTAATTAATTAATCTAAAACGTATAAACTTTTAATCTAAATACGTATATATTCAAGTAAATATTATTTAAATACTTATTCATTATTTTGTAAACAAAATAATTATTCATATATGTGTATATATATATATATATATATATATAAACTTGTATTCAACCCTTTATTAACGATCATATTATTTTCGTTATTAAACAAACATATTATTTTCTTATTAACAACAAATAGATACATACTTATTCAACCTAGTTCAACCTTTACTACCTAAATCTTTGGAGCATATCATTGATACGTATATAAATGCAAACATAGGTTAACCTTGTGGTTAGCTAAAAAAAGCTTGTGCAACTTCACGTACTTGTGATTTCAAGCTACCGAACCAATGTGAGTTTACATAGCCCTTTTTTACTATTTTTACTTTTGGGGTGAAACATGATTACAAATACATTTACATACACAATTCAATACCCTGTGTTCATATGCTATGGTCTTTATGCTTATGTCTTAAACTACTTGGTGACCATTACATGTGTTCATGTCAGTACAATCATTAACTTGTGTGGCAAGCCTAAGGTAGTACCTTTTATGATCATTTATACGGGAATCCGATACATTACTTAACACGAACCTTGGCGGGTTAGTGTTACATTGAGAACTTCATGCAATCCGGGGGATTGTGCATACATATAACATGGCTTGATTGTACGCTTGGAACCCTGTGTGTTTTCACATATGTGCTTTAGACATGCTTTGGACATATTGAATTGTAATCTATACTAACTCTTTTGGTGTCAAAACCTATGTTTCTCACCAACTACTTGTAGTTGACAGTTACTTACATGTTTCAGGTGCACCTGTTTGAGGACTACTTGCTCACCTAGGATTTGGACCTAGTTTAATTTAAATTATGTTTTGAACGTTTCATTTTCCTCTGTAACGGATGCTTTTAATTTGAATAATAAATATTATCATATTTAATAGATGATCATGTGTTTATGAACAACCGCGTCAGCCCCGGCGTATAATCCGTCGCCGGCCGGGGTGTGACAAGATCGGTCAGGCGTGATGCTCTTGCTAGAAGGAATGCAGAACGACCAGTCAAGACGACGGCTGATGCGGGTGAAACTACTAGCGAAACGGGAGTATTGTTGGCGCTTCTCGTGCCAAATGTGACTAGTGCTTTGGTCGGCAACATACCGCGTGGAGCTATGATTGGGAAGACGAGATATAAAAGGAGAGCAGTGTTAACTGTTTGTAGTTTTCCTACAGGATGTGGATCTACATGGTGGAGGAATCGACCAGTTGCGGCGATCAAGAGAGCTCTGTTCCAGGAGGATACAACAGATGAACTTGACGTGGTCTAGTAGTGATTTTGTAGGCAGTATTTGGGATGCTCGATAACTTGATGATTAGTTGTGTGGTAGTTATCATGAGGGATTTCAAGGTGATTTGTCGTTGTGATTGATTAGACATTTACGTGGAGTGATGCTCAATTCAAATAGTGTGAGTCTTACTGCATGACGATTTGAACATAATTAATGATAATTGTGTTTGCGACGGCGTATGATTGTGTTTACTATAGTGGAATATGTGTGGTATAATGTGATTTATGTTGTGATACTTGAGCATGGTTGATTAGATGGTGTGAGTAGACTAGTATAGACAAGAAGTTTGAATTTGTCAGTGTCAACGGTCGTATGATAGTATCACCTACATGTTAATATGTAGGTGATGGTTTGAAGTGTAATGGGTGCGTTGCACCTTCTGTGAGTATTCGGGACATGGTCCTGTGGGGAATTATGATTTATATATATTATGTGTATAACTGATTAGAATGATGTCTTGTGTCTAGACCGAGTAATGTGTTGCTCAGAATCATTGGTACGACCCGTTAGGGAGAATGAAAGATAGAGCTTGGGGGTGTGTGTGTGTGTTTATAAATGACAAGGTCGTATAGTAAATGTGTTGAATGGCTCAGGCCTAGTTAGTTATGTGTGTGCTTTGTGCGAGTTAGAAAGATAAGATGCTACATATATATATATGGACATGATAGGTTTTGTTATTATGAACTGACGTTATGTGTCCTAGTAGTACACGCTTAGTCGTGCATAGGACGGGTGGCGGGAATGCTCAGGCATAGTGTTTCTATCCTGGAGGTTTCTTCATGTTGATACACAGAGGTAATAAGAGGAGTCTTGACGTCATTCGAGACGACTGGCGAGGTGCTCTTATGAGATTCCATGTTCATACATGATGAGTGAGATGCGTCGATATTCACAATCTTGATAGGGTAACAACGAGAAAGGTGGAAGAAAGGGGAGACAAGTGCAGGATTGCACCTAAGTGGTGGGAAAGAAAATGCAAAAGTGGGTACACATATGACTAGACTAACGACCTACGGTGGAACCTCGGTTGAGGCTAACTTGTTGGATAAGTGATTGAGATGTGAGGAGATTTTGGAGAAAACATCGGGAGCCGATGACAACGAATATAGTTTGAGTAGGATGTGCTTATAGATGAGATGCGTTGAACGCATGATAACGATGTAAAGGAGTGTCTTGAGAAAGATACACTGTAACTATAGGGACGCAAGATCAAAGGAGGACAAGGAAGTATGAGCATGGCAATGGTGCCTGGGTTTTGAGGAATCACCGTGAGATGGCGATTAGGGTACGAGACGAGTAGGAAGACAAATGACTTTAATGATGAAATGTGAGGAGCCTTACTTGGGTACGACCATCGGGATAGCGAGGTCATCAGGGTTATAAAGGAGTGACGTCTTGTGTGCTGTGAGCGGATCACGAAATGTGACGAGTAAGCAACTAGTTGAGAAGGTTGTGCCATAAGAGAAGGAGATACGTGATACTTTCAAGTCCAAGGAAGAACGTGGTCTATGAGAAGGACATTCTTTGAATGACAAAAGTGGGGGTTGAAGGCCAATGTGAAGTAATGGATTCGATGAATAGAAAGGTAAAGGTTTGTCACCTAAGGGTTTTGGTGCATGAGTAAGAATGGAAAGGAGGAGTTGTATTGGTTTGTGCCGATGTAGGATTCGAGGACGAATCCTCTTTTAAGGGGGATAGACTTGTAACATCCCGGAAATTTGTAAGCTAATTATTGGGTTAGTGGATGACCCGATTCTTTATTTAATGTAATGAAGAGTAAGGTTGACCGAGCGAAGTGCATTTTAACGCAAGGAAAAGAGACGGTTAGTAGTGAGAGTTAATTCGAGATCGAAGTGCATGAAAGTAAACTCGAGGGACCCGGATGAAAGATTAGGAGGATTTAAATACCTCATTATGAGTAAAACCCTAGGTTATCGTGACCTAGGGTGTGTTTACGGCCGAAGAGAGGAGAACGAGCAGGGGGAGACGCCAACCGCCATCTATGGTGGGGGTAGACGAAGAGCTTAAATCAAGTGACTCCACATCACGCAAGGTAATCCTTATTCTCACCTATTTGCTCTCCTTGTTCCCCGATTAGGGTTCTAACCTCTTGTTATGGTGACGGTTACGGGTGAATGGCGAGTTAGTTATGGCGGGATTATGGGAACCCGCTTATGTTGATGCTCGGTGGTAGCAGGGGTGTCGGAGGAACAGCCGGCTGCGGAAAGGTGCGGATGGTGGTGGCTGCACGCGGTGGCAGTGGTGGCCGACGGCGGTTTACAGCGGTGGCAGCGCAGGCGGCATACGGTAGTGCATGATGCAGCTTGGTGAGTTGGTTAGGGCTGCCTGATGAGGAAGACGGCGAGCAAGTGGTGGTCATGACCAACGGCAATGGTGAGCTAGACTAAGGTTCCGTTTGCTTGGCATGCGTAGGTGCGTGGAACCCGGCTCGCGCACACATGTTTCTTGAAATAAAGTTGCACGGACATGTGTACGAGCATGCATTGGAGTTTGGGTTTGGGTATTCGAATCCTAGACGGATCAAGGATGACCCGATACGTGTACTCGTAGAGCGAAGGGTTCGATGAATCGGAAATACGAGGGGTTAAGACTGAGTGTGGAATTTATATATTTTATGAACGTTATACGACGTGCGGTTGGAACACGTCTGATCATGTGATCGTTCATTGGACAAGTCTAGGCTATGAGCGTGAATGAACGAACGAACTGCGGAACAAGGATTCAGACTTAATAACTGGTCAGTTTCTAATCCCCATCTTTTAAACGTTTTACTGTTTTGGGGCTATCGTACATACTTTCATGAGAAGTTAATATAATTAATCGTGTTAAGGGTTTTGGGTTCTAACCCGAT
This sequence comes from Smallanthus sonchifolius, assembly GCA_023525975.1. Taxonomy (NCBI): domain Eukaryota; kingdom Viridiplantae; phylum Streptophyta; class Magnoliopsida; order Asterales; family Asteraceae; genus Smallanthus; species Smallanthus sonchifolius. The sequence goes on from CM042045.1 coordinate 38,203,649, forward strand.
ATGTTTTAAGTAATAAATGATTATTAAGGAGTCGTAGGGTCTGTGATGTGTTCATAGAAATATGTGAGCTAAGGGCATGAGTTATTAATATGTGACGTGATACGGGTAGATCGGGGAGAGTCTGGCATTAAGCTAAATGCTTATGATTTCATGTGGGTATATATATATGTATATTGTTCTAGTGTCATGTGTGAGGTATAGGTGTAGATAACGTGTCATGTATATGATGGGTGATATTATGTGTTTATATTTTTGTGACGTGTTTGCATCGTTGTCCGTATGACATAGCAAACGAGATTTGTGAAGGTTGAGGTCCTTCGGGAAGTCACCAAAGGTAACATTTATTTAGCAGGGTAATCGTGAGCTCGGGGTGCGTCGAACGCCCTGACAAGGGTAACCCTGACGAGGGTACAGTGATAAGGTATGTGTTTGCATGCGTATATATGTGTTAATTTGCATGCTAGTAATGAGTTATATTTATTGTGTGTGAGATAACGTTAATGTGATGTGTTGATGATAGTAATGTAATATGTGGAGTTAGACTGACCGTTGAGTCAGGACTTGCGAGAGTCGTGTCAGTTAACTGTTGGAGCCTTGGTTAAGGCCGGATGTGTTAATGTCTAGGGTCGGTTGTGTTAACGCATAGTCGAGTTAATGCGTATTCTTGGGTACGAGTTGTTAGCATAGTATGTTGAGTCTTTGTCGATGTGACTGTAAGGTATTATTATTATTATTGGTAGTACGTGATGAATCCCGAGTGATGAACGGTTAAGGGATGCCGTGGGATGTCATGGGGTTAACTATTCATTAATAAATCATAAAACTATTTTGTAAGGATTGAAGGGTCTGGGGTGAATTAAGCTAATGAATGTAACGTGATGGTTTTTGTTCAAACTAAACTATTAGAACTCACTCAGCGTAGCTGACTTCTTATGTACGTTAGATTGCTTTGTAGGTAAGCGTAAAGTTAACGTATCTTGGCTTGGAGGCGGTGTTACTCGGATTGGTGTGCAGGCATTCGTAAGGTAAGCATATTAACGTTAAATGGTAATAAAGGATGTTTGAAACACTTCCGCCGTAGTTTGAATTACAATAAATGCGTTTTTAATGAAAATGACCCGTTATGAGAACCAACAGTAGGATGCCCGGGTTGGAGTGTTACAAGTTTGTATCAGAGCCGTGGTTTAAGAGAAAATTGGTGTTTTTATAAAATAAAATACCTTAACTTAAACTGAAAACGGGAGGAGAGTGAAACGAATGCCACCACTTGTAACCGCGAGCCAAGAGGTACGTCTTTCGAGTTAAGCAGTAATTATTAATTACATTTGTGCAGTGTTATGATTGGTAAAGCGATTGGTGTGAGTGAGTGATTTATAGTTCCGTGTAGGAATATGATATGCGCTATGTGTTGTAGTAGCATGTAGAATTATGTGAAGTGTGTGGTGTGACTTGGTGAAATCATGTGTTGTGAGCTAATTAATGTAGAGTAGTATTAATTGCGTTATGTGACATAGCTTAGTGTGTTAGCATGGTTTAGTGAATTTGCGTGTAACCATGTGTGGTGTGCAATTGTGATTATTGTGATAAATTGATGTATCATTTTGTGATGCTATGTGAGTTGTGTGGGATGCATGTGCGTCCGGTGTGCGTGAAGGTAGAAAGTTAGTGTGAGTTTGATGGGAATGATTTAGAATCCGAGTAGTGATGTGGACCCCCAAATTGCATTTGATCATCGTGATTTGGAAATCTATGATTACTCTCATATTCTGAATTTGTGCCCATAGTAATTGATGTGCCATCATTTATACATATTTTATATGCGAAATAACCCCATATATGGTACTAATTGAATAATAACCTTGTAATTTATTCTTAAAATACATATATTTTGTAATGGCAGGTTATTCGGTGTTGAAAATACAAATCAAGATAAAATCTATCAAAAACACCAAGAATTCAAACTTCTAGAAGATTCATTCCCGGAGCATTGACCCCCAAGAAGTCAAAATTGGTCAACAAAAGTCATGAAGTGCGGAGCAGTAGGGTAATGCACGGCCGTGAAGATGATGTTTGGTGCATGTTAATGTTTAACTTATTAATGAAGTGGTATGTTTATGTCTTTAACTAATTCGTCCTCAAAAACCATCTTTTGATGGGCTTTTATTATTATCTAAATCCGTCTTTATATTTGTGAGTGTCTTGATTTTAAAGAGTAAGATCGTAAAACCCTTTTTAATCAAACTTCCTTTGAAACTCGTACGTCTTTATACGAGTAGAGATTGATAAGCCAAGGCTTGATCTATACTTCTAAGATCGTACGTCTTTATACGAGATTATTATGCGACCAAGAATTGGTGAACTCATGTTGGGAACGGTACGTCTTTATACTTGGTCCCATTGTTACACCGCCTCCCGGTGAGCAAAATATAATCACCTATTTAACTTAATATAAAACATTTTGAGTCCGATGTCTTTATCCAACCCGGAGATGACCATTCGATGGGTTGAGGGTAGATGTTGTACCTAACGGGAGTCACTACCATTTTTTAAAGAATATAATTTGTAAATAAAATGTCATGAGGACGAGCCTCTAGCGGTGACCCGGGTCACAAGTTTGTAGTAGTCATACCACTGAATTAGTTAACGTAACATTATCACGTACCAAGCTGATTCGAATCCCGAAGCAACACATTTCGTAATCTGATCATTTTCACCTTATTTACTTTTCTGCTATTTACTATTCTACTAGTTACATTTTTGTTACACACTTCATTAACATTTTTACTTTTATGTTATTTAATTTGCCGTCATTTACTTTTCTACTTCAGAAGCACACAAAACCCACCTACTAATTAATCCGGCTAAACGATAACAAAAGTTGAGTATTGGAACTCGATCATGTCCATTGGTTCGATACTTGGTTCTTACCTGACTATATTACGCTACGATAAGTACACTTGCCTATTGTGTGTGTTTTAAGTTAACGCAATTATCATTTTATTTTATAAATTTAAAACATGATCTCGTGAAATCAATTAATCTAAAAATATATTTATTTATTTTTTTATATAATATATTCACACACGCTATCAGTAATCACTCTAGCGTTCTATCTTGAGTAGGATCAGGTGGTTAAGACGAAGCATATGAGATCGATCAGGCATGATGCTCTTGGTAGAAGGAATGCAGAACGACCAGTCAAGATGACGGCTGATGATGGTGAAACCGCTAGCCAAACGGGAGTATTGTTGGCGCTTCTCGTGCCAAATGTGACTAGAGCTTCAGTCGGCAACATACCGCGTGGAGCGATGTTTGGGAAGACGAGATGGAAAAGGAGAGCAGTGTCAGCTGTATGTAGTTTTCCTACAGGATGTGGATCTATATGGTGGAGGAATCGACCAGTTACGACGATCAAGAGAGCTCTGTTTTAGGAGGACACAACAGATACACTTGACGTGGTCTAGTAGTGATTTTGCACGCAGTATTTGGGATGCTTGATAACTTGATGATTAGTTGTGTAGTAGTTGTCAAATAATTATATTAAATACTTAATTTTATAATGTTTGGGATTAAAAATATTGATTTTTATTTTTAACTTTATTTTCGTTTACGTTGATTGTGTTTTTTAATATTCTTTTATACAATTAACAAACGTAGACGAACAAATTGTTTTCCTTAACAAACAAATTACGAAACAAGAAATTTCGTTAGGTTATTTGTTCGTGTACCGTTCGTAAGTCCGGTAATTTTTAACAAACGAACATGAATAAGGTCTCGTTTAGTTCAGTTCTTTCGTTCATAGCCCTCAGCTAAGGCCCTAGGTTGGTTTAAAATAATCTCTTAATTTGTTTAATTTATAAAGCATGTGGCAAAATCTGAATGGTATAAATACTTTTTATGTTAAGTTGCAAACCGTAAGTAATGAAATTTTAGGAATGTAGAAAATATAATTTCTATATTAAAGTAATATTAAGAATCTTTTCAAATAATAAAAAAAATTTACTGTTTGAGAAATTTTTTTGTATAGAATAAAATTTAAAAATATGTATAAAATAATATCCGATAGGTTCTATCCAACACCAAAATTCTAACCAAACCAAACATATTAGTTTTGTTTTTCTTTTTAACCAAAACACAACCGCTTTCTACCTAATCCCTTGCACCAATTCCTCAATAATGATTCTATTGACTTAGTGCATATATTGTTATACTAACCTTATCTGATGAGTATATGATATCATCATGAACAGGGAGGAACTTGATAGAAGTAAGAACTGGCTCGGGCCTCTTTATATTTTTATTTAAACTTATTAATTTTGGTTCATTAGATTTATTTAGCATTAGTTATACTGTTTGGGTCTCTTCTAATCCAGATCAAAAGACCAAATATATTTCATAAAACAATAAATTTTTTTTAGTTTTTCTCAACTTTTTTCCTCAGAAATATTGATTTCCGCCCACTTGGTTTATTTCAAATTAGTTATAGTGTTTGGGTCCCTCATAATCTAGACCAAAAGTCCAAATCTGTTTCACAAATCCATTAAAAAATTTGTTTTTTGTATGTGTAGTATTTTCGCACCCCCCAATAATATAATTTTTCAAGTTCCAACACTGATCATGAAGTGATTGAAGTCATGAAGTACCTCCAACATAACCTTAAACACATCCTAGCCTTCGAGTAATATAATTGTATGTTAAACTATTACTAACAACATCGACAATGAGGATGAAACGCTACACAATGCCCCGAACTAGGGCCGGCTCAATCTTTTTGGTGGACTAAAGCGAAATGGAACTTTTGAACCCTTTTCCTGAAAAACATGGCTAGGAATGGGCCATTGACCATGCTTCGAGAAGTGTGTGTATATTAGAGGTGTACAAACTGGGTCCGGGTTTAAAACTGGGTCCGGGTTTAAAACCGGGTCGGGCTGAGCAAAACCCGGTTGGACCGGGTTGCTGGCCGAACCGGTTCGGGTCACGACCCGGGTTCAAGAGACATCGAACCCAACCCTACCAAACCGGATCGGACCGGGTTGGCTAGCCAAACCGGTTCGGGTCCTAAACTAGTTAACCCGATCTTTTTTTAAATAGGCGTTACTTTAAAAAAAATTAGACATTAGAGATGCTTTTTGCCCTTTTTTATTTTTATTTTTTGTGTTTTTTTACCCCATAAATTAGTATAAATACTTATTAGTTGTATGGGTTGAACCATACAATTTTCTACTCTCATTTCTACTTTTTTAGCAAAAAAAGATCTCGAAAATGGCCGAAAAAGTTGGTCCATCTTCAACGGTTGTAAGAGTTATTCTAACCACACGAAAGCCAAGTGTTTGGCATTATTTTGATTATTGTGAGATGTCAAGCGGGCCGAACAAGGCTCGTTGCAAGCTGCGTGAATCATTTTTTAGTAAAGAGTCCAATACAACTTTAAGCCGTCACTTAAAAATGTATTGAAAGTTGTATGACGAGACGAAGATTACAAATCCGAAAAATGCGGATAATTAGTTGGTATTGCATGTTGTATTTCAATAAAAATGTTTTAGTAACGTGTTATGTAAGATGGTATTGATGTTATATTTCAATAAAAGGTTTTAGTAACGTGTTATATAAGTTGGTATTGATGTTATATTTCAATAAAATGGTTTCGTAACTTAAAAATGCACTTTAATATATTAACTTAACTAAGTTAGAAATCCCGTGTATTACACGGGTTAAAAAAATACAATGTTATATATTTGATAATAAAAGTTTTAGAAACGTTATGTAGTTATTTTTTAAAAATGTTTTATAAAAATAATGAAAGAAATGTTCAATTTCTAAAAATGTTTTATGAACAATCCTATTTTTTTAAATGAAAAAAAGTTTTATAAAAATAATTATAGAACTTCATTATTATTTAATAGGAGAGAGAGTTGAGAAACAAAAATTTATAAAAAAAACAATTAAAGAAAGTTTGTATAATTAATATGAGAGAGATGCGAGAAAAAAATGAGGAGAATGAATAAGAGAGTGATAAATGTCCCTCTAAAACCTTTATTTATTATATAGTATAGATTTAAAAATTACAAAACATAGAAGATAAAGTTTAGAAATTACAAAACAAATAATTAAAAGTTTACAAATTGAAATACATTAAAAATAAAAGTCTTCTTCGTCGATACATTGAAAATCCGGGTAGTTAGTACTAGTCGGATCCCGAACTCCCTCGTAGGCTCTCATCGCCGATTGCTTCAATCAATCCTCCTTCCATCTCGTCCTCGTATATCTCTCCCTCGACTTCGATTTCGCCTTCAAGGGAAAATATATGTTGTATTCTTTCCGCCGCGTCCAAGTAATCTTTTAAGCAAAGGCACGTTTCCACCGATTCAGGAGTTAGTCTTGTTCTTCGTAAAGAAATAACCCTGCCAATAACAGAAAAAGCAGATTCCGAAGCTACCGTAGAAGCCTGGACGGTTAGTAGATCACGGGCCATAGCAGATATGACGAGAAATTGGTCTTCCTTCCCTTTCCAGCAAGCCAAGATATCAAATATTTCAAAATCATGAGCATTCATACCGGTTAAAAAATCTGAACCGATATATCTACCCAATTCGTTACTTGGGGTATTACCCCGTTGACGTTTACTATTTTCATTAACCATAGTATTAAATATATTTAACATTGGACTCCATCTACTACTTGCACTTGTTTTAGCGTTTCTAAATGACTCGTGAAAGGTAGATGTTGTATCATATTTTTCAACATAAACAGTAAACAAAGTTGACAAATTTTGAGTAAAAATAGTTTTTGCTCTATCCGTTAAAAATACGTCTTCTTCGTATAAATCCAAATCGTAAATTGTTTTTTCAATTAAAGTTTCAACACCCGAAACATTTAAACACGGGTTTACGGCGGCGGCACAAGTAATAATTGGAGGCATTTTTTTAAATTTCTCTTTCATTGGCGGTATCATTTCTTTAAATATGCCGCATCGCATGTAATATTCACTTAAAATTTTCAACCATTAAAAATAGTTGATCTAAAACCAAAGGACTTGTGGGATAGTAAACTCCCGATAAAAAAGTTGTAGCGGTTTTAAAAATACGAGGCATAACACCTTCAATGATACCCCAACCCGATGTCGGAAATTTTGTTATTTTATTTTGCCTTTCTAGTTGGTCATGAAACATTTGGAAACTTCTTTTTTGTTGAATGGCTTTTTCGAATATGTTACATGTTGAGTTCCAACGTGTTGAAACATCTCAATTTGGACCTAAACATTCGGTATGCCCGTCTTTACAAAATTTTATATATCGGTGATATCTTTTTTTACTTGTATGAAAAATGTCACGCAACATTTATTTAAATTGATTTCTAATATCGTCAATGTGTTTAAGACCATCTTGCACAACTAGATTAATAATGTGTGCAACACATCGGCTATGGAAAAAAATAGCATCACAAATCGGGTTATATTTTATAATAAGTTGGTTTACCGCGACGGTATTATCCGAGGCGTTCTCAAACGATATTGAAAAACTTTATTTTCGAGAAATAAGAGCGTTTTTTAGAAATGAGAGCGTTTTGGAATGGTGTGGTTGAACCAATACAACCTACACATATTTATATAAATTTGGGGGGTCCAAAATACCAAAAAAATGGGCTCATAGCTATTGTAACGGATATAAAGCCGTTGAAAAGGGGCTGGGTAACGGTCAGAACCGGTTCGGGACCAGTTTGAAAACCGGGTCGGACCCGAAACCGGTTTGAAGGTGAACCCGGTTCGGGTCGGGTTACGAACCGGCCAACAAAAAAAATTCCGGAAACTAGTTATACACCTGCGGGTTCGATCGGGTCACGGACCGGGTTGAGCATGAAACCGGGTCGGGTCAGAACCCGGTGACCCGGTTTTAAACCGGTTTTCTTGTTCACCTCTAGACTGTATATATAAGTTAAAATTTGCGCCTTAGAAAAGTGTGAGCCTAAAACATAGCTTTACTTTCCTTACCTTTGAGCCGCTCCTCCCCGAACAACCTTTCAATTATCGGCTCTCATCCTTGAAGATATATGTTCAGTTTGCGCATCATCCAAAAAAAACAAAAGCAAGTATATATAACTCTTTGAACCATATGGATAATTGTTTGGAGTGTGTAAAGAAAATAAAAAAGTAAGAAGTGTATAATAAACTCATGTTACATTGACATGTTAATACTATAGATAATATTTCGTTTATACCATTATTGATTCTCTAATAATTTATATAATTCTAAATTAGCTTTTAATATTAGCCAAACACAAAAAGTGAGGGCCCTCCAAGCAAACCGCCCATAGGTGTAAGTCACAATTATCCTACATATTATATATATATTTCCCATAAGGATAAATAGTGATTTTTTTTTTTTCATTTTTTTTACAAAAGTTTCTTTTTTATTTTTATTTTTTTCATTTTTCTTACAAAAGTTTTTTTTTATAAACTGGCCACTAAAGTTCAAAACAAGCTTTAATTTTTTTTCTTTACTCAAAACTCTGTTTTTTTATAGATTTGCCACATAAGTTCAATAAACTTTCGTTCGTTAACTTTTTTCAAAATACGGGTGCGTAGTTGTTTTTTTTGTCAACGTTCTGACATAAATTTGTTTTAAAACGGAGTTGTATTCAAAATCGATTTTTTTTATCGTTGCCTGTATCGAGTGTCGTTACCGTTGTGGTACCATGATGAACCGAACATATTATGGGCGAACAACATCATTGTCGATATTGGTATTATCGATTCGCCTCCCATGGGGATGAATAGTAGTTTTTTTTTTCATTTTTTTTTTAATTTTTCTTACAAAAGTTTTTTTTTTTTAAACTGGCCACTAAAGTTCAAAACAGGCTTTAATTTTTTTTTCTTTACTCAAAACTCTGTTTTTTTATAGATTTGCCACATAAGTTCAATAAACTTTCGTTCGTTAACTTTTTTCAAAATACGAGTGCGCAGTTGCTTTTTTTGTCAACGTTCTGACATAAATTTGTTTTAAAACGGAGTTGTATTCAAAATCGATTTTTTTTATCGTTGCCTGTATCGAGTGCCGTTACCGTTGTGGTACCATGATGAACCGAACATATTATAGGCGAACAACATCATTGTCGATATTGGTATTATCGATTCGCCTCCCATGGGGATGAATAGTAGTTTTTTTTTTTCATTTTTTTTTTAATTTTTCTTACAAAAGTTTTTTTTTTATAAACTGGCCACTAAAGTTCAAAACATGCTTTAATTTTTTTTTCTTTACTCAAAACTCTGTTTTTTTATAGATTTGCCACATAAGTTCAATAAACTTTCGTTCGTTAACTTTTTTCAAAATACGGGTGCGCAGTTGTTTTTTTTGTCAACGTTCCGACATAAATTTGTTTTAAAACGTAGTTGTATTCAAAATCCATTTTTTTATCGTTGCCTGTATCGAGGGCCGTTACCATTGTGGTACCATGATGAACCGAACATATTATGGGCGAACAACATCATTGTCGATATTGGTATTATCGATTCGCCTTATGGTTTTCGACGAACCGAATCGGTAATTTTTTTAATTTGTTTTCCCCTTTTTTATTATTTAGTTTTATGTTTCATTTCTATTAACATTATTTTTACCGTTGTGCCTATGCTTTTGTTTAAATTTTATTAATGATGGGCTACACAACGTTATCTATGATAACTTTCGTTCGTTATGTTTTTTTAAATAACGGAATGCGCCGTTTTCTTAATAATTTCTTTTGTTAACGTTCTGGTTTAAATTTTATTGGAGACAAAGTTGTATTCAACTTCGAGTGTTTTTGGGTATCGTACGTTATAACGAGTTTGCGATTCCACGCAAACGAGCCAAACCAATAACGACCAGACTCTCGCCGCGAAACGCGGGGGTAAAAACTAGTTAAAATTTAATTTCAAATTGTTCACTAACAACATCACCTCACCTTTTACATTACCAAACAAAACCTCCACTCAAACCAGGATTCCCTCCCATATCACATTTCCCCTAAAACCTGCCTACTTTTCTTCATGCTTCTGCTACTGATCAACCTTTGAAGATGGTTCAAAGAAAGGTTCCCACCAAGCTTGGTATCAAACCCCATCTCCTTAAACTAGATACCCAATTGGTTAACCTTAAACCATCATCACAAACCCATGAAAAGCTCAAGAAGATCATGAAGAAATCCAGATCAATCAAACGAGCCGATGAATCCACCCGAAACAAGAAAACACCGGATTCAACTCAACAGAAACAATCACCAAACTACATGAAATCCACTAGGCAAGAAAAGAACAATCACCAAAAGGATCAAGAAACTCAAAAACAAATGAGTCAAGTTTGAAGATGGTGAGGACTAGTTTTAAACCGTGGAGGCCGTCAAAGAAGGTGATCTTGTGTAAAGATGTTGATGCTCAGAGAGCAACGTGTTCTTCGACTCTGAAAGAGTCCAAGTTCCCGGATTACTTGCAATTGGATCCTGGAGGGACGGAGTTAGATGGGACTTCTACCATAAAAGTATGCCCTTATACTTACTGTTCGCTCAACGGTCATCATCATAATCCTGTGCCGCCTTTGAAGTGTTTCTTGTCATCAAAACGACGTGCTATGAAAACCCAGAAGGGGTTTAAGCTCGGGTGTTTATCTCCACGCCAAATCAAGCCAAGCATAAAGAAAGTTGATGTCACAGAGCCAGAAGGTAAAGACCTTGATTGGGAGGAAGGTATTTGTTCTGATTCAGGTGATGGTTTGCAGGATATTAGTGGTAGTGTTACTGAAGACGAAACTGGGAAGACGAGGTCGGATAATGAGCATCAAGAGTTATACGACGAAGAAAGTGTGAGCTCGGGAGACTGGTCGGATGATGATGGTGATTCTGCATCAGAGAGTTCGAGTCAGAAGATGAAGGTTAATCAAGATTATCTGAACTGTGATGAATTTGAGGTGTCATCAACCGCAGAGTCGGATGTAAGTGATAAAATAGATGAAATTCTGATTGAAGATCAGAATATAAATTATCAGAAGGAAGAAACATGTGATGAGCCGGAGACGGGCCCTGATTTTGAGGAGAAGTTGAAGGTTGGAGATGACAAGAATCACACCACCATAATCTACAACATCATACAGCTTAACATATCTGTGTTCATTAATGGGGAAAAAAATAGAGCATTCAGTACAGGTACTTGCTACTTCTGTTGCTGTTGATAAAATGGAGACAGAGGAAGCCATGGAAGAACAGAAGATGGATAATGAAGACGATGAAGCGCATAAGGTGAATCAAGTTGTTACGGAAGAAGAAGTTCCCTCCAATGTTCAAAATCCTGCATCGACCGAGGAGTTAAATGAGATTGAAAAACAGGATGATACTGTGCAAGAATGCAATGAATATGAAGCTTCAAACTCCTTGGATGAAGAACCTGAAACCAAATCAGATGTGGATCAAACACATGAAACAGATATAAATACGAATCCTTTTGGTGAAACGAGTGACGAGCTGCAAGAGCCTGGCATAAATCTCAGAGATCTGACAGGCAGGAAGAAATCCAGTGAAGAAGCAGATGATGAATTGTTGGAATTTAACCCGTGGGGACCGAATTTCCTCCCGGAAACACCAGACCCAGATGCGGAAACAGTGGATTTGAGGCACCAGACGATGGATGAACGAAAGAACGCGGAGGAATGGATGGTTGACTTTGCTTTACAGCAAGCAGTTACAACGCTTGCGCCAGCGCGAAAGAGGAAAGTTGCATTGCTTGTTGAAGCTTTTGAAAAGGTGATGCCGGATCCGGTTCCGATGTATGGAACACACAACAGGCATACTTCAAAAGCCTTCACAAGTTCAAGACCCATGCAAGCTTGCAGCTGATGGAAGTGCTACCATGGTATTTTAGAACAATTTCAAAGTATATTATAAGATATTTGACCTCAAGAAACTGTAATATCAGTCTACCTTTATTATTTGTGCAGGTGGCATTGACAATCATCATCATTTGTTGGTCTGCAAAGCAGTGCTGAGAATTAGATGAATGATCAACTGTTATGTCTGATATTAGAACTTAATTATGATAAGAGGATTGGGTTCATGTGTGATTTGTTATAGAGAAGGCTTGTTATCTATCCATCTATATATGATGACTTGTGTTGTAGCTGAGGCACTCTTGCCTCTGAATATTTATCAAGTGTGTGATTTATTTCTAGTTGTATTTTGGTTTTGTTCTTGATTTTCTTCTTCCATCACACAATTATACCTTGGTTTATTGCTGTCATTTTGTACTGTCGCGTGTTATCGGTTCAAAGAAAATAACAAAAATGAAACAGTTTTATATAACTTGAAAAACTATCATTAAATATGATATAACATGGTTACTTTTTAGATGGCTAGTTTTCATTTTTTTCAAAAGGCTCGATTACATATTCATTATTAACATTGACAGGTCTTTATACGGCATACATAATACAATCGTTTACAAAATCATATACATTTTAAATAGTTAACTTACAAAACTCCAATAGTTTCTAGGGTAAAGAAATAAAATAAACAGGTTACTTCAGTAATTACAACTCACAGGGTAGTAACATAACTATTTTAACTTTGTTTGGAGACCCTTTACAACTTTGGGTAACCATAAGTAAGCATCAAAGTGCACTGTTACGATCAAATCCTGTTGCTCTTTCCTGATTGCTGGCTTTCTTCTCAATTTTACTTAGACTGAATGATTGATTCTTATCTGTTGTATTTTTCAGGATTACTGTACTCATAATTTGAGGTCTAATTATTATGACCGGGTCAACTGTTGTTGGTCAGCTATTGCTGGTTGTCCAAATTTGCTATTAATGGTTAATACTTCATTGGCTTCCTTGACAAATCCAACATGTTGATCTGGGATATGGTTGGCTGAATGGCTGGCATGTTAACCTTGTTGGTTTAGGCATAATTGCAATAACTGACATATGGTCCTGTTGGATATGGTTCTTTTTTTTTTTTTCCTGGAACAGCCATTTCCCCAGATCCCACTTTGGTCATCGCCCGTTCTAACTCCAACGGGATCCATTTTGGACATTTAAAATGGAAAGTTCTAATGAGAACCCTTTATTTGACCCCACATGACCCAACCCACCACTTTTGCATGCTTTATATCTATCATTTGACGTCATGTGAGATTAATGTTCTGTACAAAAGTTTATCAGCAGGTTGTGTTCTCATGGAATATTGTACAGCTGAGGACTGCAAGTTAGAAATTTCAAAAAGTTTATTTTTTAAAGTTTTAAAACCCTAAAAAAGAACAATTATTTAATCTTACAAATTACAAGTAATCTTTATAATTATCAGTTTGGAGCCAAACCATTGTTAAGCATCATGTGTCTTCATCAAAATAGAGTGTACCATTAATCATCAAAAGAAGTGATATCCCACTAATAAGACATTCACAAAGGACAGGTTGCTTTGTATCATGGTCACGAAACAAACCTCATTCAAACGAAGGATCTTTGCTCGTTGATGAAACATCAATTGTTTTAACCCTTGATTGCACCTCAAGTGCAGGGGACTCGAAAATGAGAGAATGAAGCTGTCTGTAGCAACTATCAAGAACACTGCAATCTGTTTGATCATTCTGTTTGACGTCTCTTTTGGAAAGACCATCACCAAACGATTTTAATGCATCTGTTGTTGATAGAATATTCACAGATTCATACAAATGGTGAAACTTGTTTCTCGTTTCTGGTGATTTAATGATCTTTTCTCTTAATTCATCAGGAAGGCAATGCAGAGCTCTAAACCAAGTTCAAAACACCAATGTGAAAAAAAATATATGAAATAAATGAAGCGGACTATTAATGGACTAGTTAAATCAAGACTAAAGAAACGTACCAGGTGACACTTCTAACAAGACCCAAATTAAATCCTACAAGTACAGATTCCTTAAAGCCAATATTGAAACCTTCTTGTGCTGAAGCTTCTTTTCCTGCTATAAGGCCATCGCGATATCCAATCTGTTGAATTATTTAAGATTTACTTCAAATGTGATACACCACCCGTATATGTGTATGTATGTATGTATGTATGTGATACACCATCCGTATATGTGTATGTATGTCAAAGGGTGTCAATCGTGTTGGGTTGGCGGGTTAAATTTTTCAACCCGAGCATGACCATTATATTTATTCGTTTCAAAAACATCAACCCTAACCTGGACACACTTAAGATTGTTTAACCTGAAAATGAACCATAATCCATTTATCCAAACGTGTCAAATGGGTTGGCAGGTAGTAATAAAGTTGTAAACATGTTAATCGGATTGGTGGTTGTAACAAATGGGTCGTAAGCAGGTTATCGGGTCAAGTTGTTTAAACAAACAAGTTAAACAGGTCAACCCGAGGGCTTGGTTTTAAATTGCGCGATGCGCTCCGATGCGTTTGGTCACAAAATCCGATGCGCGATGCGTTTTGCGCGATGCGAGCGCATCACGTATGCGATGCGCTCTTTATTAAAAAAATACTAAAATATTAATTATACATAAAAAGTTGTAAAATATATTATGTAATCATATTATCAAACAAAAACATCAATGTAATACTCTAACTATCAAACAAAAAACATATTATGTTATCATATCATCAAACAGAAAACATCAATGAAACAGAAAACACATATTATCAAACTTAAAACACATATTATTAAACATAAAACAACAGGTCTAATACTCTAATTCAAACAGAAACCCATTTTCAAATGACCCTAATAGAAAAATACAAAATTTTCCATATTGCACGCAATATAGCGCATCTTGCGATGACCGCATTATGCGCAAAACGGCGCAATATCCACGCATCATGTAATCGCTACGCATCAAGTGCAGCGATGCGCTGAATCAAACGCAACAGCGCAAAACGCATTATGCGCGCATTACGCGCGCAATTTAAAACCAAGTCCGAGGGTGACCCGTTTAATAAACGAGTTAGATATGACAACCCAAAACCTGATTGTTTTATGTATTGGGTCATGTAGGAAATTGCAACTCCTATGTATGTGTGTGTATGTGCGCGTGTGAGTTAAGGATACCGCATGGAATTGGTTTTTTCTTCTTTGTCATTCTCTGTCTAGGTCAGATGACAGGTCCAACTTCCCATCTGAACCATTCCATGAAGATCCATCCCCACACCAATCTTCATCCTCACCATCTGAAATCAAACAGTAATCATATGTTTTGATCAAATTATATTGCCTTCTACCAATCATACAACTTCAAGTAACGCGTGTGCTGCCTACTAATACAAATTAGAAAAAATGAACCTGGATATTATACCTACTAAAAGGGATTGCTTAATATGATGAACTGACGGTTGATCCAATTCTGCTTTCGGTTCCAAGATCTCTGAGTAGAGCTCATCAGCAAGACTTGTTTCCATCTGTACAATCAGCCAATAAGAGGATTACATCAAGTACATAAAATAAAATTAAATACATCAATCAAAATACAGAGTTTCAATTGTTTATGCCGTTTCAGACCATAATCGCTCAATTGATAACCTAATCAAATGTATTAAGAGATCAAATGTTTTGATGGTCCATCATGAGGATTTTGTTAGAAATAGAATAATTAAATCGAAGAGCCAAAACCTAGAAATAAGTCGAATGAATAGCTCGAATCGCAATGGATAAGTCATAGAATTATGAGATAAAGCTTCATACTTGTAACTTCAATTCAATTTGGATTGCAAAATTTTGATTCCAAAGGCAGTGATTAAGCAAGGGTCTTGATAGGATTTAATAATAACCCTAACAAAGAATAATAACAGACAGATTTTCTTAAGCAACTCTCAGTGGGGAATTTTATCGAACACTTGGTGAGCACCACATAATCATCAAACACCATTAATGCACATAATATAAAGGTAAAAAGCATACCAAAAGAAAATACACAATTATCTAAGTAGTAATTTCCATATTGCAGTGAATATCAAAACGCAATCCAAACACCAAGAAGACAGCCTAGCATAGCATAGGATATTTTGTGACATCTGGTTTAAGAAGTTTATAATAAAGAAATAAGTAGATGATGGAGAAAAGAACCTCGTTGGTCAAAAAGGCAAGCATTCGCCGATAATTCCGGCAACCACCACGCAGTCCCCTGTAAAGCGACCTCTCGATCTATCAACTCCGTAACCACAAACGGAACTCAAGACAGCCGAGGTACAAAGGAAGATCGGCGACGGCGACAAAAACCGACGCCGGTGGGCGAAATGAAGATATCAAACTTTAGTTTTGGATTTGCAATTGCTGCTGGACGGCTGCAAAATAAAATGTTAACATAACCGGTGTATTACAAACCGTGGTAAAATCATCAATAATATATAAAATTCTTAAATTTTAATTTATATATTTAAAAATATATTATATATATTAAGTATAAAAAAATTACGGTTACGTATACGTAAATCAAAAAAATTGTTTTTGGATACGTATACGTAAATAAAAAAATTGCGTGCTCCTGAAATGATGTGGTTTTCTTGGTTTTTGCCTAAATTTGTGGTTTTCTCTTAATCTCTCCCCTATATATATATATAGATTTAAAAAATTTTATGTATTGATATTTTTTCACCATGTGTAGTACACATGTTCTAAGCTAGTAATATATATACACAAACATATGAGAAAGTCGGTGGGGGTGGTCGGCGCACACTTCTTTCCCCGCGAGATGCGGATTCGAACCCCAACGTCTCTTGTTCAAAATATATAAAATTTGATATATAATTGAGTTTCAAAAATATGTTAATTATTATTTAATATAATTTGACTTTCATTACTATTTGATTGAAAATAAAAGTTATATAATTAGAGGGTTGGGTTATTGTAAAGGCAAATTGGTTTTTAATAATCCAAACTATTACTCATTGGCAAATAATAATCCAAACTAACAGTTTGGCTGGTGATAATCTCAACTTTCACTTTTGTTGTCAATGACAGTCCTAGTAGCATAATCATCATATATTTCCACCTAAATAACACTCGATTCCCACTCGATTTCGATTTTACGTTTCTCCATTTCCTTTAAGATCGTTATTTTGAGCGAAAATAAGTGTAAATCGATTATAAATCTATGCTGATTATGCTACTGGAACTACCATTAACAACAAAAGTGAAAGTTGAGATTATCACCAGCCAAACTGTTAGTTCGGATTATTATTTGCCAATGAGTCATAGTTTAGATTATTAAAAACCAATTTGCCTATTGTAAAAAAGGATTTTAAAAATAAAAAGGGTGAGAAGGATTATAAGCCATTGGATTAGGATTTTAAATCTGATTAAGGGTGACTTTTTATCACGATGACATTTTTGAAATAAAGATGAACTTTTACAACAGAAAGGAGCACGCAAGAGGGTAGAACTGTACTTTTGCTTACCAACCCTTCATCTTACACAAAGAAATCGAGAGAAGAAAGAGAGACGAAATCGGAGAAAATCCAGGCGAAATCAAAGAAACTAACAACTAAACGGAGAACATATGAAGAAAGACACTTCAACTATCGATACATTTTCTAAAAAACTAGCGTTTGTCGATAATTTGTATCTAAATCCATGTCTAAACTATTTTAAAACTAGGGTTTCTCGATCATTGTGTTTAATGTATTATCGTTGTGTTTAATGAGTTTTTAAACATGGTTTCCGGATCATTTGGTCGATACATTGTGTATTATCATTGTTTATCAGGATTTTGTCATATCATCAATGTGTAATACCATCATTGTGTAATATAATCATTATGTAAAATCATCTTTGTGGAATATCATCAGCGTCTGTTATGAACACACAATAATGAAAATGCCTTCTGTATTACACATTTTTTTGTGTTTTTGAAAAAAAACTAGGGTTTGTGGATGATTGTGTATTATCAATGTTTATCATGATTGTGTTTTATTCATGTGTATCATGATTTTGAAATACACAATCATGATCAAAATCCAATGTTTATTATACACATTGTGTATAAAACAATAGTAACATCATTGTGTATTACACACATTGTGTATAAAACACTATGATGTTATATACATTGTGTAATAGCATCATTATACATAATGTATATTACACACAATGTGTATAAAACACTATGATCAGAATCCATTGTGTATTATTATATCATTGAGTAATAGCATGATTGTGTAATACACAATGATCAGAATCCAATATGTATTATACACAATGTATATAACATCATTTTGTAATAGCATCATTGTGTATTACACACATTGTGCATAAAACACTATGATCAGAATCCATTGTGTATTATTATATCATTGTTTAATAGCATAATTGTGTAATACACAAGGATCAGAATCAAATATGTATTATACACAATGTATTGTGTATTACACACATTATGTATAAAACACTATGATGTTATATACATCGTGTAATAGCATCATTGTGTATTACACAATCATTGTGTAATAGTATCACTGTCTATCATGATTGTGTAATACAATATGATCAGAATACAATGTGTATTATACAAAATGTATATAACATTATTGTGTATTACACACATTGTGTACAAAACACTATTATTAGAATCCATTGTGTATTATTATATCATTGTCTATCATGATTCTGTAATACACAATGATCAGAATCCAATGTGTATTATACACAATGTATATAACATCATTGTGTAATAGCATCATTGTGTAATATGATCATTGTTTATTATTCACATTATGTTTAAATAATAATTTTTTTTTGATAGGTACAACATGCAAAAGGCAAAGTGAAAGAATTAAAATGAAATATTTCAGTAGATTTACTAATGATGAGTCAGACCCGATTATCATCGAAAATGAAGAAATTGACAGTGAATGTTAGTGTACAAAAATATTATTGTATTAACTTTCTTTTTATTAATAATTGTGTAACAAATTATATAATTCTTTGAATTGCAGGTGAGAAGTATCATCCTACAAAGAAAAAACAAAATAAAGATAAAATGGAAAAGAAGAGGAGAATGGTATACTTATTAGAAATCTGTCTAAAGGAAAAAAGCAAAAGGTTGTTGAAATGGAAGATGAAGCTAAGAAAAGTGAAAAGAAGTTAGAATCATCTAAAAAGGGAAAATGAAAAGAAAAGGTGGAAGAAGAACTTGGGTCAAAGGTGGATTATGGGAAAAAAAAGAACCCGAAGAAGATGAAGATAAAATAATAGATCAAAAGAAAAGAAAGACTTCATCAGAAAAAATACAAAAACATTTTCCTTTTACTAGCAAAAAGTTATTGATGAGATGCTCACTAGGAAACCTCATCACTTTCATTGAAAACTTAACAAAATCTCAGAAAAAGGTAGTTGAGGAAATGGGTTTTGGAAAAACCTTGTTATTAAAGTTACACACAATACTAACTTCCTTGGGATATTGGCTGCTAGAAAACTATGATGCATCAACAAATATTTTAAATGATGGAGCCAATGAGTACAAATTAACACCTTTTCTGATCAGTGAAGTGCTTGAAATACCAATTGGTGAAATACAACTCAATCAAATGAGTAAATAAAAAACATATGATCCAGTGGTGAAAAAATGGAGAAGTCAGTTTGATGATGAGATGCCAAAGAAATTTCCTGTTAGTGATTTGGCTGATTATTTGATGGAAAAAAAACTCAGGGAGAATGTTTAAGCTTAATTTCATGGTAGTATTTATGTCTATAATGGGTGAAACAATGAAAAGCAACACCGTCAACCAGCGATTTCTGACATCGCTTACAACAAACACAAATTTTAAAAAGCTGAACTGGTGTGAATACGTTCCGGAATGTCTCAGAAGAACACGAAAATGATAAGGAGGAAAAGAAGGAGAACTGTTTACTGGACCAATCATGTTACTTGTGGTGAATACATTTAACCTTAAACATGATAGTTAATTCTTAATAACAATGAACATTATTGTGTATTATACACCTTGTGTATATCACACAATAATCATAATCAATTCTATATTATACATAGTCTTTGTGTATTAGACACATTGTGTAATATTACACAATGTCTATTATACACAATGAATACATCAGCATTATGTGATATACACATTGATCATAAAACATTATGTATTATACATAATGTATATACTATCAATGTGTATTATACACATTGTTTAATATTCCATTGTGTAGTTTGCTCATTGTGTATTATACACATTTTTTAATATACAATGATCAAAATCACTGTGTATTACAAACATTTTGTATAAAACAATATGATTATAGTCCATTGTGTACATATTCTGAATTTGTATTATACAAAGTTCAAATGACACAATGAGTATTATACACAATAGGATCTTTATATGTAATAATCCATTGTGTATTACACATATTGTGTAATATTAAATATATGTGTATTATACACATTGTTTATAAGACACGTTGTGTATTATACACATTATGTATATCACTCAATAGTCATAATCTATTCTGTATTATACACAGTCATTGTGTATTATACACATTGTGTAATAATCCATTGTGTATTATACACATTGTGTTTAAAACACTATGATCATAATACATTGTGTATTTTACAGGGTTTCTTACTATTGTTTATTTCATGTGTTAATGTAGATTTGTGTATTGTGTATTATTATATCATTGTGTATCATGATTGTGTAATAACATTGTATATTATACATTGTACGTATTCTGAATTCGTATTACACAATAGGATCTTTATATGTAATAATCCATTGTGTATTACACACATTGTGTAATATTCCATTGTGTATTATACAAATTGTGTTTAAAACACCATTAGCATTATGTATTATACACATTGGGTATATCACACAATAGTCATAATCTATTCTATATTATACACAATCATTGTGTATTATACACATTGTGAAATATTTCATTGTGTATTATACACATTGTGTTTAAAACACTATGATCATAATACATTGTGTATTTTAAAGGGTTTTCTTACTATTGTTTATTACATGTTTAATACAGCTTTGTTATCTTTATGAGAAAGAAAAAAGAGAACAGAAATCAGATGGAAAGTTCAATAAAGAAAAACTCAAGCTTGAGAAGTTTGATTTCTAGAAATTGATTGAATGTGAAAATGTACTTGAAAAATCAATTAGAAAAGGAGCAAAGGGAGAAAAGAAAAAAAAAGAAGGAGAAAAGCCAAGAATGGTGAAGAATGAAAAACCAAAGAAAAAAGTAGGGAAGGAAGAAAAGAAAAAAGAAGAAAAAAAAAGACAATCATGGACCATAATGCTGATGTATTCATTGTGTATAATACACATTGTGTAATATTACACAATGTGTTTAATACATAATGATTGTGTATAATACATAATTGATTATGATTATTGTGTGATATACACAATGGATTATGATCATAGTGTTTTATACACATTGTGTATATAACCCAATGATGATATACACAATGCATTGTGTATTTCATAAGACACAATGATCATATAATAAAATCTGTATTACACACTTTTTCAATTATACAAACTTTCTTTAGTATAAACATTTAATAAACATACCTGGATTATGTAGTTTTATAATTATGCTATTATGAAATTATTGTATTACACATTCTCAATCTATATTACACAATGGATAGTACATTACACAATATAACACAATGTACCGATTGTGTAATATAACACAATGGATTATTCTCAATACATATTACACAATGTACTGATTGTGTAATATAAACATTGCGTAGAATAATACACATTGCCATGATGTATAACACAAATATCTAGAATATTACACATTGTGATGATATAGCAACTACTAAAAATTACAGAAAATAACATTATTTCAAAATGGAATATTCATTTCTTTTACTTGATAATAGAATATAAGGTAGCTATGAATTGTTAGAAACACAATATTTTCTAAAATACACGCAATTAACCAAAATACACAATGACTCATATTTTAAAAGATAAAAAGTATAATAAAAAGAATAATTCTCTAAACTTGAATATTATCAACTTTTGAACTAGCTGGTGATTCTTTCTCTTTAAGACTTTCAAAATTTATAACTTGCAAGTGCGAAGATTGTGACCTGCAACTTTGCAAAAACCGCATTCCCTTATTTTTTCCCCTTGCTTGACTAATTTCAATCTCATGCGCTGACTTCAAACGTTTCTGAGTCCCACAACCTTTCGTTCTTGTTCTAATAGGGTTTCGAACAACAATAGTGCGTGGTTCTTTCATTCCAGTCATTTATGCAAATCTATCTCTCCTGCTAGGAGGCGGGGCAACAACTTGAACCTCATCAGCATTAGACATGTAACCTTTGACATAATCTCTATAAAGACACAACTAATATTTGTCCATAGCCAATCAATTTATAGAATACTCATTTGCAAACCTAATCTCACGAAGAACAACTTCAACATCATCAACATATTTTTTGACATCGTCAGACCTACCTGATCGAATTGAAGTATTTGGAACAGCTTCCCTTATCTAATGCCTAACAATATACTTCTTCGGGAACTCTTTTACATAACAAAGTCTAAGAACATAGAAAATATGTCTACATAGCAACCCAAACTGTTCAAACCTAGGTTCATTTTCTTGTAAGGCCTTCTGCAACTGCATGTTATGATTTGATATTCATTTCGAAACATAACCTACACAAAAATACACAATACATAACCAAGAAGACATAATACAGAAGACACAATGTGTAAAATATTATCATAGTGTATTTTGTATCACCATTGTGTAATATACTATCAATTGTGTAATATAGATTGAGAATGTGTAATATAGACACAATGCAGTCTTATTCTATTGTATCTATATTGTGTCTTATGAAAGACACAATGCATTGTGTCTTGTGTAACTGTATTTACATGGTGTATTTATGTTACTATATCTGCATTGTGTACTATAGATTGTGTAATAGATTGAGAAACAATAAGATAAAAAATAATACCTCAAAAAGTAATGTGCATGGTTGCAACAAATCCTCAATTTCAAACTTCATAAAATCACTAACTTTTTGCCTAGTAGCAGAAGCACAACTATTAATAGCATCATCTATCTCTAACCGCTGATCCAAAAAAATTGTTCGTGTATAGATTTGTGCAACTTTTTTTCAACAACAAATGGACTCCAAATATCGGGTTCAGAGTATCGAGTTTCATGATCATTTTTTCTATGCTCATATTAAGCCTCGATTGATGTCGCAAAGTGACTAAAAAACTCAACAAGAGTTGACTTTGGATTACAAAATTGATTAAAAAATGATTCTCGCTTTCTGATCTTGACGTACTACGCATAAGCCCAGACAAATTCTCCTAAAGATAAAACGCATGTATCCAGTCTTGTCTAATATTATAAATATCAGACAACCAAACATGATCACTTAAACCATATTGAGAAAGAATTGAATGCCATTTTTCCTCAAACTCAACACGTGTAATAGAATCTGTCCATACGATCTCAGCCAATTCTTTTTTGAAATCTGTGGTATTACACAGAACTTGTCAAAGCTATAAAAATATGAAAATGAAAAAATTAAGATACAATGTAGATACAGTAGCACAAGACACAATCCAAATAAAGTAACACAATTGTGTCTTTCGTAAGACACAATGCATTGCGTCTTTCATATACACAATGCAGATACAGTAACATAAAGACACAACGTAAATACAGTTACAAAAGACACAATGCATTGTGTATATCATAAGACATAATGCCAATGTAAATACAGACACAAGACACAATGCATTGTGTCTTTCATAATACACAATGCAGATTCAGTAACATAAAAACACAATGTAAAAACAGTTACACAAGACACAATGCATTGTGTCTTTGGTAAAACACAATGCATTATGTCTTTCATATACACAATGTAAATATAGTAACATAAAGACACAATGTAAATACAGTTACACAAGACACGATGCATTGTATCTTATGCATTGTGTCTTTCATATACACAATGCACACACAGTAACATAAAGACACAATGTAGATACAATTACATATAGACACAATGTAAATATAGTTACACAATGCATTGTATATTTCACAAGACACAATGCTAATGTAAATACAGTAACACAAGACACAATGCAGATATAGTAACATAAAGACACAATATAGAATCAAGAACTAATCAAAACATAATAATGATACACTGGAAGACAGTTTCTCCCATATGTGCCACATACATAATCTGTGACGGCTATTTGGTAAAACTTCTTGAATAGCTTTCTTCATGGCAGGATCTTGGTCAGTAACACTTGCTTTAGGTGCACAACCAAACGCATTGACATAAAACCTCAATAACCAACTATATGACTTAGCAGTTTCAGATCCAAGAAGCGCATTACCAAGGGTAACATTCCTATTGTGGTTATCTATACTAGTAAAGGGAACAAACACCATATCATACCTGAAAACAAAAAGTTAAAGGAAATGTCAAATATTACACAATTATTAATAAAACACAATGAAGATTTAAATCTTACTTATTTGATCGATAAGTGGCATCAAATCCTACAACATCACCAAATACCAAATAATTGCTCTTCGAAACCTCATCAGCCCAAAATAAACCACCTAAAGTTCCATCTTCTTTAATATTATAATCAAACAAAAAATTGGGACAATACTGCTTTTTCTTCTCAAGACGTTGAATAACCATCTCCGTATCATACTCACCAATATATACATTTTGTAACATCCCTAAATTTATAATTCGGGTTAATGAATAAACCAAATCCTAGGTTAACAACCTTATTTTTTTAGAGTTTTCACGAGGCGCTTGAATTAATGGGATTAGAAGGACCGGGTAGCCGTATGACGGGATATTTGAGACCAAAGTGTGCAGATTTAAAATACGAGGACCTGGACGTAAACCCCGCAAGTATATATATGATACTTGGAGTAAACCCTAGGGGATTTTTGGAGGCTCATGGCTGTCGCAAGAAGGAGGAGACGCCGATGGCGGTTCGCGGTGGTTTGGAACACCCCCATATTATTCTTGCACCATCTACGATTGTCTCGACAAAACCATAACTCGATGCGTGCATGGTCGGAGCTTGAAGCCGTGAAGCATGGGGTATGTTCGTAGGATTCACACGGATTACGCTCGGTTGTGAGGCTACAATTACTCACGGAATCCAGGTATATCTCGTTCCATTCCCGAGTATGTATTGCTTAGCCGTAGTGGTTGTAATGATGATAGGACTGGGTGTGTATGCGTTTAGTGTGTGCGTGCGTTGAGTGTGTGTGTGTGTGTGCGTTTAGTATGTGTGCATGTGTACAGGAAGACCCATTGTTCACGGAACTCATAAGTGATCAAGAATGAATCGGAAGGAGGTTTAGGTGTGGCCATGGTTGTGGACGACGGAGTGCAGCGGAGGCCGGCCGGCGAACGCGAGGCGGGCGTGGTGGCTTTCACAGTTGCGCAAGAAGGAGATGACGGTGGTGCACGCGGTGGAACGTGATGGTCGGAATGGTATTGCTCAATAAAGACGACGACCCGGCGATCAGATATCAGTGTACGGTGAAGGTTTCGGTGATGGTGTTGGACCGGTGAGAAACAAGCTGAGTCAGATTGCATGCTTGGCGGACTCGGACGGGGCTAGGGTCTAGTAAGATGAGGGTTCTTGCATGACGAGTTACGTGCATGAATAGGAACCAATTTGAGCATTTGATCTTCATTTAAGCCACAGATTGTAAGGCCCCAAACCCGGGAACCCGACAGGTTGGCATACACGTAAGCACAATAGTAAATGACATCAAATTGTCTCAATAAATGCAGCAGAAATTAAGCAATCAACAGTGGTCAACGACCCAAATCCCAAACATAATCCAAACCAGTAATAATATCTAAATCATTCAACATCATAATGGAAAAGTAAATGTTATCACAACGATCACGGTAACCAAATGCCATCCAGAAGCAGCCAGCTCACGCTTTCTCCTTACCTGAAATACATGCTAAAAGTCAGCTACGCTGAATGAGTTCTATAGCAATTCGTTCGGGGATATTAAGTCCCAGACCTTTATTAAAAACGATTTACATCACAAAGGTTTTCTCAATTCTTTAACGATTAATCAATTATATATTATACCGACATACACGAAGTCACGTCGACTGGTCCAAAGACTCGTACGCTCATGACTCGTTGACTGATCATCGTCAGTCATAACAACCCACCGACCAACACCGACTTACTATCACGCTTAAGCAACCCATTTCATCTGACTATGGTCAGACTCAATTCCCGTCTATTAGAGTCGACCCGATAACAATTAATCTCATACTATCAAAGCATCGCATTAAATAACTCAACACCAAATCCTACGCATACAACTATATTATCGTATCATAACACAAATATCAACGTCAAAACCCTTATCATTTCGTGCCCTTACTATATGGCACGTTGCATGTATTCGAGCCCAAAACTATAAAACATTTAAACGTGGGCGATAGAAATCACCTTGGCTAGACGCGACTTGATCTCTAGAACTTGCTAACATCGCGTACTCGATCCTCGACTTCGCACCTATATTAATCACAAGTTACGAGTCAATAAACACCTCGAAGTTAAGACTCCTCCTACTCGACTTTTCCTACGTCATGCATGACCGCACACACGTGCATGGCACCATACAACTTCCTTACGCGCCACCCGCTTCCATTTGTCTTCGCTGTAACGCCGCCCGGAGACACCACAGTCCGCCAACGCAACACCGCCGAGCCACCACCTTCCCGCGAACGGCTCGTGAGCCTTCCCCCGCTGCTGTCGCAGCCAACCAGCGCCATGTCTGGAGTCCCCGCCTTGCTCCGAGCCCTTCTACCGCTGCGGTGGTCACGTCGCTGCCCTGGTCCGACAGCCCCTCCACGGGTCCTTCCGGCCTGCATCTCCCTTCGCTACACCTTCGTCGGCCTTCCACTCGTCCCTACCGGATTCTAGCAACCCGTCGGCCACCTTAGTGGGTTCGGCTGAACTGCTCGCTCCCGTAATGGGGTTTCATTTAATCGTTAAACACAAAACACTATAAGGGTCACAAGGTTATACCTTCCGATCGGGAAACTCTTGCACGCCGAACACCAGATTCCTCTTCTCTCTCGAAGCTTGCTCCTTTAGAAACCCTAGAATCACAACATGATTATAATGATGATCCAACGATCCGAACACGTAAGGGATGATTAACACTATAAAAAATACCTCCAACCGGCTATGAGACTTGATCGACGACATTCTTCTTCTCCTTCCTTATTCTCGGCATCTGCAAAATTCAAATGGGAGTCCTCCCATTTTCACGACACCCTAAAAGGGTTCGAAGTCGCGGACCGGGCTTCGACCCTTGCGTGCTACCGGTCTCCTACTCGAGCTTGACCCATTTCGAAACTTTTACAAGGCTCCTCCCTTAAATCTCGTTAATTACACTTTAAACCCCGTCTAATTGTTTTAAAAACAATAACATGCTAATCCCGTCAAGTCTCCTAGCCTCGCGAACAGTTATTTACAATAATTACATACCCTTTTTCTAACTGAAAAACCGGGATGTTACAAGTCTTCCCCCTTAAAGAGGTTTCGTCCTCGAAACCTGCGAAGTCTAAAAACAAATGCGGATACCGTTCACGCATATCCGCTTCCAGCTCCCAAGTAGCTTCGGATCCCTTACGATGCTTCCATTACACATTAACAATAGGGATCACTTTCTTTCGCAATCAATTTTTCTTTTTATCCACTATAGCCACTGGTTCCTCCACATAGTTTAGCTTGTCGTCCACCACAATGTCGTCTAACGGTACGTGTTCTGTAGCATTTTCCAAACACTTTCGTAGATGGGATACATGGAATGTTGGGTGTATCCCTGCCAATGCATCTGGCAATTGCAGTCTGTACACGACACTACCAACACGTTCTTCTATCATAAACAGTCCAATATATCTCGGACTAAGCTTTCCCCGTTTCTGGAAACGAATAATGCCCTTCGAGGGCGGCACCTTAAGCATCACATAATCTCTTGCATTAAACTCTATAGGTCATCGTCTCTTGTCGGCGTAAGACTTCTGCCTATCCTGAGCAGCTTTCATCCTTTGCTTCACCAATTCAAACTTCTCGGAAGTTGCTTTTACAACGTCTAAACTCCCTAGCTCTTTCTGTCCGATCTCTCCTTAGCATACATGGGTTCTACATCTTCTCCCATAAAGCATCTCGTACGGAGGCATAACTATTGTTATATGAGAACTCCGCCAATGGTAAGTGACCATCCCATGCACCTCCGAAGTCAATCACACATGCACGCAACATGTCCTCCAATGTTTGTATCGTCCGCTCCTACTGTCCATCAGTCTGAGGGTGATACGCGGTGCTAATGTGCAATCTCGTCCCCATGGCTTCATTGAACCTTTTCCTAAACTTGGATGTGAATCTCGTATCTCGATCGGATACAATAGAAATCGGCACTCCATGCCTAGCAACGATTTCATTAATAAACACTTCGGATAACCTTTCTGATGAGAAAGTCTCCTTAATCGGTAGAAAATGAGCGCTTTTCGTCAACCAATCCACTATTACCCAAATAGTATCGTGCCCCTTACCCGTCTTAGGTAATTTCGTAATAAAATCCATGGTGATATGCTCCCACTTCTACTTCGGAATCTCTAATGGTTAGATTTTGTTATAAGGCTTCTGATGTTCTGCCTTAACTTGCAAACACGTAAAACACTTGCTCACATACTGGATCACATCATGTTTCATTCCCGGCCACCAATAGTTGCCTTTCATATCCTGATACATCTTTGTTGTTCCCGGATGTATCGAGTACCTCGACTTATGCGCTTCATCAAGTACATGCTCCCTAAACCCACCAAACCTTGGTATCCAGATACGGCATCCTTGACCCACACCCCTTGACTGTTCTCAGTCAATAGCTCACGCTATCCAAAAATACTTTCTTCTTTTAGCCTTTCATCTCTCAAGGCTTCCGTCTGCACGTCCCTTAGTAAGGTCAGAAAATTAGACGTTACTACTAGTTGGCATGCTTTAACTCTGATTGGCGTGTGCTCTTCCTTACGACTTAACGCGTCAGCAACTACATTTGCCTTTCTCGGATGGTAAAGGATCTCACAGTCGTAGTCCTTGATTAGCTCTAACCACCTCCTCTGCCTCATGTTCAACTCTTTTTGCTTGAAGAAATACTTCAAGCTCTTATGATCCGTGTAGATCGTACACTTGATTCCGTACAAGTAGTGTCTCCACAACTTGAGTGCAAACACCACCACCGCTAACTCTAAATCGTGAGTACGGTAATGCACTTCATGCATTTTCAATTGCCTTGACGCATACGCAATCACTTTCCCTCGTTGCATTAACACACAACCTAACCCCGCATAAGACGCATCCGAATACACCACTAAGTCGTCTGTTCCTTCCGGTAATGTTAACACAGGTGCTTCAGTAAATCGCTTCTTTAACTCTTGAAATGCACCTTCTTGATCCGGTCCCCAAGCAAACTTCACTCCTTTTCGAGTCAACTTAGTTAATGGTGTTGCCAGCTTAGAGAAGTCCTTGATGAACTTCCTGTAATAACCGTCTAACCCTAAGAAGCTACGCACCTCCGTTGGATTCTTAGGAGCGTTCCACTTCATCACTGCTTCAATCTTTTGCAGGATCCACCATGATCCCTTCTGGGTTAATGACATGTCCCAGAAACTGCACTTCCCGCAGCCAAAATGCACACTTTGAGAACTTAGCGTTCTCAATGTCTCTAACACTTCTCGTAGATGATCTCCGTGATCCTCCTCACCCTTAGAGTAAATTAGAATATCATCGACAAACACAATCATTGATCTATCCATCATTGGACGGAACACGCGGTTCATCAAGTCCATGAATGTTGCCGGAGCCTTTGTCAATCCAAAGGACATAACCAAGAACTCATAATGTCCATAGCGTGTCCTAAATGCCGTTTTCGGAATATCTTCTTCCCTAACCTTCAGCTGATGATATCATGACCTCAGATCTATACGTAAAAACCACTTTGCTCCTTGCAGTTGATCAAACAAGTCATCGATACGCGGTAAAGGAAACTTGTTCTTAATCGTCAACTTATTGAGCTCTCGGTAGTCAATGCACATGCGCATGATACCATCCTTCTTCTTCACAAACAAGACCGGTGCACCCCATCGTGACATTTTGGTCTTATGAATCCCTTATCCAACAAGTCTTGAAGTTGTTCCATGAGCTCCTTCATCTCCGTCGGTGCCAATCGATACGGAGGTTTAGCAACCGACTGAGCTCCTGGCTGTAGATCGATCTGGAATTCGATCTCTCGCTCTGGTGGTACTCTTGTCAAGTCATTAGGGAAAACGTCCGCAAACTCCTGCACTACCAGAACCTCTGATAAATCCAGTTGCTAAAGCTCCTTTTTGTGTCGATATTGGTATCTTGTTTCTGTTTTATTTTTCGTTTAAAATAACCGGATTTATCCTTTGATTACAATTTGACATGAAAAAGTAGAATAATTTATTACAAACTAGATCAAATTCACAAGCACCGAGAGAGGAACAATCAACAATCATCGATTTATCACAAATTATAACAACTTAACTAATCAACAACTTTAATTTAACAATTTTTCACAAATTAGGTTGTTATCACGGATTCATCAATAGTTTTTTCAACTTAGATTATAACAGATTTAATCAAAACACCTATTAACGCTCCTATTTACACAGGCCGCATAAAGGTTAATTGGTAACACTTTCAATCGTACAAAAAACACATATATACAAATCATTTTTTTTAATCCTAGCTTGGATTGAAAACACACTTTAGCCACCTATGAGGCGTGTCCATATGAATTTGTCTAAATAGAAATATCTTGGACATTAGGTACCAAGGAAGTGTTTGAACGTGAGATTACTATGATTTCATGAATTAGAAACACAAAATAAATAGATTAAAGCTAAGGTAATTTAACTAATTTCACATTTATCTTAATAGTTAGTTACTCAAATATCTTAGAAAAGCTCCTTACTTGATTATAAAAGCCTAATTATTTTGTCTTGAAAAATTTAGAAAATCAGAATCACAGTGTACCAAACACTTAGATGGGAGATGATAATGTAAATATTATGCAATTGGGAAAAAAATGTAATTGATGTTATTAGAGCATTCACAACAGGTCTTGCATATGTTTATGAGTGAGTTTCCTATATTTTAGGGGGTGGTTTAAAGTTGTTGTGAGTGGAGGAGTGAGAAAAAAATATAAATTTTCTATATATTTGAGGGGGAAAATCACTGTTCACCTGTATATTTTTTTAATATTTTTTGAAAGTAATTGTAATAATAAATGTATAAAAACATATTATTTATAGTAAATTATAAATTATGTCCTTTAACTATATATGAAATTGCAGATATTGTCATTTGAATTCAATAATTACACTCCATGTCCTTTTTTTTAAACTTTTGCACACATTTCGTCCTTTCCACTAACTGATGTTAATTTCTTTGGTTAAGTTTAGTCATGTGAGATACACATGAGGGTAATATTGTCATTTTACCATTTAAACCCAACCACACTTCATCTTTTTCATAAACCCACCCACTTAATCTAAGGTAATTTAACTAATTTCACATTTATCTTAATAGTTAGTTACTCAAATATCTTAGAAAAGCTCCTTACTTGATTATAAAAGCCTAATTATTTTGTCTTGAAAAATTTAGAAAATCAGAATCACAGTGTACCAAACACTTAGATGGGAGATGATAATGTAAATATTATGCAATTGGGAAAAAAATGTAATTGATGTTATTAGAGCATTCACAACAGGTCTTGCATATGTTTATGAGTGAGTTTCCTATATTTTAGGGGGTGGTTTAAAGTTATTGTGAGTGGAGGAGTGAGAAAAAAATATAAATTTTCTATATATTTGGGGGGAAAATCACTGTTCACCTGTATAATTTTTTAATATTTTTTGAAAGTGGTTGTAATAATAAATGTATAAAAACATATTATTTATAGTAAATTACAAATTATGTCCTTTAACTATATATGAAATTGCAGATATTGTCATTTGAATTCAATAATTACACTCCATGTCCTTTTTTTTAAACTTTTGCACACATTTCGTCCTTTCCACTAACTGATGTTAATTTCTTTGGTTAAGTTTAGTCATGTGAGATACACATGAGGGTAATATTGTCATTTTACCATTTAAACCCAACCATACTTCATCTTTTTCATAAACCCACCCACTAAACCCTAGCCTATACCATCACAGCCCCTACACAGCCTCTGGCTACCACCGCCACACCTTCCGATGACCCACACGAAGCACGACAGTGTTTCTCTCATCTCATAGTATCGCGGTGTTCCTAAGGTCTGGATTGGTTCCGGAGGTGTAGAAAAATGCGACGGTATTGGGAAGGACGAGGATGGAGGATTATCCGGCAGAGCAGAGCTGGAGGTAGTGTTGGCGGAGGATGCAGAGGAAGTCGAAGTTACCGGCGGCGGGGAGATCTTCTCCGACGTCCGATCTCTGCATACAACCAACCCATTCATATATATCTCCCTATTTGTGTGCCAAACAAATCACTCTCCTAATTTTTCTCTTTCTACAGGTGATAAACTCCCAATTTCAGTATACATCTGATTCTTAGATCTCAAGATTGATTATCATGAAAATGGCACTTAATAAATAAGTGAAATTCTATGTGTTTATATGTATTAGTTTCGTTGGGTGTTAGTGTTCTATTAACAACTAGCTTTAACCCCGTGTGTTACACGGGGTGAAACATTAAGATTATATTGATAATTATCTTAACAATTTTTTATACAAAGTTGATATTGTATTTGTAACTTTTTTATTTTGTTACATGTTAAGATTATATAGATGAAAGTAATTAAAACATCAAAAAAAATTATATGAAAATTCATTTAATAATTTATGCACTTAATACAATACATTAAATTACATGTCAAATGAAACCTTACAATGATTATTTACAAATTTGAAAATACTTCAATGTATTTGACATTTGACGTGATATTGGTAATTTTTTTATTTTTATCAAAGATTAATAGCTTGAGTCCATCTCTACTTTTAACTTTTGATAATGCAACATACCACTGATCATGAATAAACACTGGATCTTTCAATACAAACTAACATTTGAACGTGATTGCCTTAAACTTTTATTCATGGTCATTGCAAAAATACAACAAATTGTATATTTTTTCTTTGAAGTTTTAATGAAATTCTTTTGTCTGAATATGTTAACCCAATTAACCCAATTATAGGGATAAAACCATGATGATCAATATTGCTTCAAAATATAATCTTCACTTCTATAATGCAATTACCTTATGATTTGACCTAAAGACTTGTTACATTACCTAAACTATTTTTCATCAAGATTTATTAATAACATAACTTGAACATCGACATTTGAAACTAATTTATGTTTTGATAAACCTGATAATGCAAGTCCATTTAGAAAATCAGAAGATTATAAACTTTCATCAAAATCACCATCAAGATGTTTTAATTGACGGATACTATTTGTACTTGTATGCCGAAAATCTCGCTAAACTTTTAATACTAAATATCTCATTAAAAATAATAATAATAAAAAGATACAAATAAAATTTAAATTTCAACGATATATCGTCTTTTCAATTCAAAATTTAAAACTCCAAATTTTAAAAGTCTCACTCCTTAATATTTCAACACAATTAAATTTAAAATTCTAAAATTAAATATGAAAATTTTAAAACTAATAAATTAGAATTGAAACTTGTAAACATGTTTTTAGAAAAAAATATCGTCTTTTAAAAAAAATTAATGTTTAAAATATAATACACTTTTAAAAATAAATATTTGTAAGTTTCTTAATTTTATTAAATACTAAGTATTAAAATTTATGAATCAAAATAAAAAATTTGTTTATAGATATCAAATTTAATTAAAAAACTACTAATTAAATATCAGTAAACTTTATTCTAACACATATTTATTTAAAATTCAAACGTAGCATTTTCAAATTTATATGTAAAACTAAAAAAAAATATTTTTTTATAATAAAATTTTAAAAAATCATTTTTTAATAATAAAACTTTAAAAACTCATTTTTTAAATCTCTTATTTTTAATTCTTATTTTTTTAAATATTAACTTTTAATGATAGTTTTAAAAAAAAAATATGAGCAAGTGGTAATAATAATGAAAATGTTTATTTATGTAATTTAAATAAAAAGCTAAATATGGTATTATTAAATGGATGATATAAATGTGGTTTTGGGGGGAAAAAGTTAGGAGATTGAATATGGTGATTCCAAGTGGCAAATCATTTAGTTTTTTATTAGAAGTGAGACTTTTAATAAGTTTTTTCTCATTGTTTAAGAAAAAAAAAAGAGAATACTTTCTCTCTACAGGTGATAAACTCATTCGAACTAGGAACCGAGTTAGGGGATGATCCAAAGTTGCACAAAAAAACTTTAATCGAGGATGATCCTCATTCGAACCAGGAATCAATTAAGGCTGTCCTTTTCAATTTTCTGTATCCGGAGGCAGTGGTGGTCGGAGGCGGTGGAGGGGTGGGTGGGTTTACGCAGAAATGAAGTGGGGGTGAGGTTTAAATGGGTTTTAAATTTAAAATAAAATTTTAATCTAAATTTTGGTGTTAAATTACAATTTTCGTCCTTTACACGGTAAAATGACGATTTTACCCTCATGTATGTGCTTGGCACATGACTAAACTTAACATAAAAAGTTAACATCAGTTAGTGGAAAGGACGAAATATGTGCAAAGGTTTTAAAAAAGGACGAAATATGTGCAAAGGTTTTAAAAAAATGACATCCAATGTAATTATTGAAGCCAAATGATAATATATGTAATTTTATATATAGTCAAATGACACAATTTGTAATTTACTCTATTATTTAATTAAAAATAAGAGAGAAAATGTAATAATTTTAGTGTAATTATAGGGATGGGGATATGAAAGTTACCGTGAATGCTCTTAGAGCTACTCAGCAGTCTTCTCATCTTTATCGTTATAATTTAACTAAAAAAACACATTTACCTTTAAAATTTATTTTTTTTAAAACCTCTTACATCAGGTTCCTCATATCTATCCTTATTCAGTTAAATAATTTTTTTATTCTTTTTATTACTTTTCCTCTTTTATCCACTCACAAAAATAAAATAAAAATTAATACAAAGTTGAATGTGTCTCCCTATATTTAAGGGGCTCATAAAGTTTTCTTTTAAACTTTAGGGATAGGGTATGGGGATGGGGATCTTGATGTGGTGTGAAAAACAATAATTTGATAATTTCTTATATTCTCCTTAAATTTTAGAGATAGTGTTGAGAATAAGGACCTGATGTGAATGCTCATGAAAGGAAATATATAAAAAAGCCCCTTAGTAAAAATAAGGGTAAAAAAACAATTCAATAAATTAATTTTAATGAAATGGATAAATATGTAATATATATGTTTTAGGAAGAGCAAATATGTAATTGATTTTTTGGCGTGAAAAAATATGAAATTAATGATCTTAGGAAGGGGAAATATGTAAATTCCCCACATATTAATGTTTACCTGTCATTGTCGTTCGACGTGTAACACCCATAATTGGAACACCAATTATTAAAACATTTAAAAGCACGCGGAAGCTTTAATCCCAAACTTTTTTTAAAACCTCGCGTACCGTGAGGGATCTTGCCCCTCCCTTCGCGTACCGCGAGGGAGCTCCAAACATGCCCGCCCGAGAACTAGGTCTCTCGCATACCGCGAGAGAACCCACCCTGGTTCTCGCGTACCGCGGCGGACTTGAGTAAACAGAAAGTTTACTCAGTTTGCCTAGTTCCATACTTAGTCATTTTTCCATCCAATTTTCCATTCCACTTGACACAAAGATTACCAAACACTTGGTTTTTGTTCAAAACATTTATAACACTAAATATGGACACCAAAACAACAATTCAAATGATAATTTACACCACATTTAACGGATTTTTCCTTCAAATCCCAAAAACACCAAATATGCATACGAGAACCCTCCAACGCCTTGGACTTGACCTTGACTTACATCGAAGCTTTTCCTACATAACCACATGAACATATCACCATTAGTAATGAAGATAAACATATCAAACAAGTAATTACTACTTGTTTCCACCCATTCACCCATTTGACCCGTTTGCACCCAAATAGTCAAATAAGATTCTTAACACTTGCAATGTAAGGCCCCAAACCCGGGAGGCATCACTTGTTGGATTTACTCATTTACAAACAGTTCTTAAACTTGAATATCAAATAACGCAGCATAAAATACTTCAATAAAACATAACCATTACATTGTTTAACAAACGAAAGCGTAACATAATCTATTACATAAACAAAACATAATCTAATCTTAACGGGATGCCAGTCTTCATGATCAACCGGGTAACTCTTCTCACTTGCCAAGCATCACCGTCCATCATCCATACCTGCCTTAACCTGAATGTGCATACTAAAAAGTCAGCTACGCTGGTGAGTTCTAGTTTTAACATAAAACTTTAACTTCAAATAATTTGCCAAAAACATAACTTCACACTTCATTTAATAAAAAGCGTACGTAAAATAATGCAATAACAAAACATAACACTTCATAAACATAAGTCAACGAACATATCGAATCTGCGCCTTCTCGTAACCGTCAAATCCAAACGTCACATACTGGCTGAATAACCTAAAGATCACCACCACTAGGCCCATCAATCACCGTACTGTCCTTCGGGTGAAGAACTCATAGGGCTCGATACTTAGGTTATTCAACACTACTTCAAGCACGGCATCACAAGGATGACACGTACCAAACTTCTAGCACTGCGCCCCGTAAGGCGCAAGTACCAAACTTCAAGCACGACTACCCCGTAAGGTAAATCGTACCAAACTTCAAGGATCACGATAATCCCCTTGGTGACCGTCATCACCCCAGTTGTACAACAGTTGGCCAGCCACAAAGGCCCCTAAAAGGTAAAGGCCCATAACATACTTTCCATACCCATAACCTTCATTCACTAAGGAATATTGGCAGATTCGTTCGTTTGTGACTTTCGTAAACATTCACTTCTTTTACTTCAGTTAAAGCATTCGTACGTTTTATTAAAAATCATTCCTTCATTCATAAACACTTCATAAACTTCTTTTGGCAAAATATTTCATAAACACTTCTTTCATAACCCTTCCTTCCAAAACATCGTTCATAAACATCATTTTATAAAACGTCACATACAACATTCATAAACATCGTTTTATAAAATAGTCACATCGTTACGTATGCACACCAGCCCAAAAACATTATTAAAACATTTAAAAGAGGGCTTCTAGAACTCACCTGATAAGCTAATTTGGGTTGTCTTAAACAAGGTCCAACAACGTCACTTCCGATCTGAATTGATTAGTTAAATACACATCAGGCCCATACCGACTCTAACGGTTTAACCATTCTAAACATACTAACGTTACTTAACCAGCCTGATGCCTGCTGACTTAGCAAGTGCGCAGACTTTGCTTCTGCGTACTTGCAAAATACGCAGTACCTTCTTCATGCGTACTTGATAAGTACGCATGACCCTCTTCATGCGTACTTGATAAGTACGCAGGATCCTCTTCTTGCGTACTTGGTAAGTATGCAGGATCATCTTCATGCGTACTTGATAAGTACGCACGAACTGCTTCTTCACAAAAACCCTAACTTTCGCCTTCGAGTCTGATCACGTCAAGATCCCGAACTTGTTTACTTCAAAACGTTTGCTTTCCATTAAGGAACTCAAACCTATGTTTATCTTTCAGTTTTATCCGTGAAAACGTTACTTTTTCACCCAAAACCCGAAAAACCCAAAACCCGAAAAACCCAAAAACGAACAAAAACTCAGATTTAGGCCAGATCGTTACCTGAATCGAGTTTCTGATCTGGAGGTTCTTCTCACGAGCTCTGGAGTAACACACTTCTCAAATCTCGGGTCGATCCGACAACTTTCTCCCTTTACGGTTTCTCTCTCTAAAAGTTGCAAATGAGAGAAATGGGTGGTGACCTTGGCTATTTATAGGGGAGGCTCCCCTTCCAGCCCGCCGGCCTATCCGACCCGCCCCGACATGCCTCGTTCGTTTATTCCGTTATTAACTGTCGTTTTATTTTTGGGATGTTACATGCAATTCCACTACAAGTTTCATTCTTTTCATTTTTCATTCATAATACAACTTTCCATGTCCATTATGGCACTTAGGCCATAACCTCATATCCATTATGATACTTAGCTCATAACCTCATATCCATTATGATTCATAGATTATAACCTCATATCCATTATGATTCATAGATCATAACCTCATATCCATTATGATTCTTAGATCATAACCTTATTCATACATATCCATTATAGTATTACACTATAACTACATTCATTCATGCACATATCCATTATAGCATTCAACTATAACTACGTTCATTCTTTTCCACATAACCATTATGGTATTACCACTATAACCATATTCATTCATTTGTACATATCCATTATAGTTTTATCACTATAACTACATTCATACATTTTCACATACTAGTTCATGCATAATCTTACACATTCATTTCAACACATAGTATGCACACATATCACATATACCACCCATTCATCAACATTACTAAGTAAGTGCTAAGGCACTTACCTTTCGAGTTGGAAGATCTCGCACCTCCTTCTCGGTTCACAATTTGATTATCTAAACATATACACCTAGTTTAGTAATCTAACATACATACATAATCACATTACAATTGAGTCCACAACCCAATTTCCATTTCCAACCCAAATTGACCCGTTTGGGTTATTCCCATAACCAAACCCACTCTTTCAATACCAACTCACCTACTTGAGTTTTCTT
The DNA here is from genome assembly GCA_023525975.1 of Smallanthus sonchifolius. Classification (NCBI taxonomy): domain Eukaryota; kingdom Viridiplantae; phylum Streptophyta; class Magnoliopsida; order Asterales; family Asteraceae; genus Smallanthus; species Smallanthus sonchifolius. The sequence continues at coordinate 38,242,580 of CM042045.1, forward strand.
TCCAATACCTTGACACTAATTTCTCATTCAATAACTTTTATTAGGTCCATTTGGTGTTCATTCAAGTGTCCAATACCACATAAACACTTAATCGTCACTAATTCAACATTCTAGCATCATGATCCAAACACCCCCAATTTCTCTGTATGAACCCTAACTTCTCATAATCAAAATCAAAGGGTTCTAGGATGTTAATCACCACTCTTTACCTTTAGTTTAGCTAGATTATCCACAATCTAACACCAATTAACTACATGCATACAAAATTTTTGGATTTCTACAAAACTCACCCACTAACACATTCAAAAGTGAAATCAAAGGAAGATAATCACTTACTTGATGTTAGGAAGGTGTTGTATGAGCCAAAACCTTCACAATCCAAGCTTCAAATGCAAGAATTAGCTCAAAACCCATTTTCTCCTTTTCTCCTCTTGGAATGAATGACCCCAAACCCAAAATGGGTTCAATTTTGACTTCTCCAAGTCAATATGGCAGATTTGTCATGTTACACTTTTGGCCCCTCAACTTTTTTTTCACCCATTTCATTCCAAAACTAGTTAAAACTAGTATAACCCCATTACTAACTTGAAACCCACTTGTTTCAACTTATTTCTAATATATTATTTTCAACATAATATTTATTAAAATATTTTATTTATTTGAAAACGAAACCCGAATTTTGGTTCGTTACAAATCACCTCCCATTATTTGGGTTTCGTCCTCGAAACCCGACTTCACATAAAAAAGTTCGGATAATATTTGAGCATTTCTTCCTCGGTTTCCCAAGTCATTTCCGCTCCCTTCTTATGTTTTCACCTCACCAAAACTTGGCTAATATCTTTATTGCGCAATTGTTTCACCTTTCTATCCAAGATTGCCACCGGTTCCTCAATATATTTCAACTTTTCATCCAACTCTATATCATCAAATGGGACAAAAGTAGATTCATCCGCTAAACATTTTCGCAAATGAGACACATGAAATGTGTTATGAAGTCTACTTAGTCCCTCTGGTAACTCCAAACGGTAAGCTACCGCTCCCATCCTTGCTATCACTTTAAACCGTCCGATGAAACGTGGACTTAACTTTCCCCGTTTCCTAACCGTATCACCCCTTTCCAAGGAGAGACTTTCAAAAGCACAAAGTCCGTCACTTGAAACTCAATCGCCCACTTCCTATTATCCGCATAAGACTTTTGGCGATCTTGAGCCGCTTTCAAGCGTGCTCTTATTTGGTCAATACTACCAATAGTTTCATTGACCATATCTTTACTTCCAAGCTCCCGTTGACCAATTTCACCCCAACACACGGGCGTTCTACATTTCCTCCCATATAATGCCTCAAACGGCGGCATACCAATACTAGAATGGTAGATATTGTTGTATAAAAATTCCGCCAACGGTAAATGGTCGTCCCAACTACCACCAAAATCCAAAGTACATGCTCGCAACATATCCTCGAGCATTTGAATTGTTCGCTCGCTTTGACCATCCGTTTATGGATGATAAGCGGTGCTAAGATTCAATATAGTCCCCATAACCTCATGGAATTTCTTCAAAAACAAGAAGTAAATCTCGTATCATGGTCCGATATAATCGACACCGGCACACCATGACGTGACACAATTTCCTTCACGTACATTTCCGCCAACCTATCCGATGAATACGTTTCCTTTATTGGAAGGAAATGTGCACTCTTTGTCAACCGATCCACTACTACCCATATCGCATCATAACCTTTTTGAGTCTTTGGTAGTTTAGTGATCAAATCCATGGTTATGTTCTCCCATTTCCAAAGCGGTATTTCAAGTAGTTGAAGCTTTCCATACGGCTTTTGATACTCCGCCTTTACCCTTAAGCATGTGAGACATCTCTCCACATACTTAACAATATCACGCCTCATACCCGGCCACCAAAAATGACACCTCAAATCATAAAACATCTTTATGGCCCCCAGATGGATAGAATATTTGGATTTATGCGCCTCATCTAAAATAGTTGTCAAAACACTTGACAATCTAGGAATCCAAATTCTATCAAAGCATGTCTTTAACCCCGAGCTATTTTCCTCAAACTTATTAACATAAGCAACCATCCGTTCCTTTTTCAAATCACCACCAAGTGCTAACACTTGAGCCTCCCGGATTTCATCAATAAGAGATGATGAAATTGTCATCTTAAATGACTTCACCTTGATAGGTGTATGGCTCGTCTTCTAACTAAGCGCATCCGCCACTACATTTGCTTTACCCGGATGATAAAGTATCTCACAATCATAATCCTTTACCAACTCAAGCCACCGCCTTTACCTCATGTTAAGGTCCTTTTGGTCAAAGAAATACTTGAGACTTTTATGATCCGTTTATATCGTACACTTAGCCCCATACAAATAATGCCTCCAAATCTTGAGCTCGAAAACCATGGCCGTAAGCTCTAAATCATGGGTAGGGTAATTCACCTCGTGAGTCTTCAATTTCCTAGATGCGTAGGCACTCACTTTCCCCCTTTGCATCAAAACACAACCCAATCCCGAATGCGAGGCATCCGAATACACCACAAAATCTTCGGTCGCGTCCGAAAAGGATAAAATAGGCGCCTGAGTCAACTTTTCTTTCAAGAGTTGAAAGGAAGGTTCTTGCTCGGAACCCCATACAAACTTAGTCTCCTTACGCGTTAACTTTCTCATGGCAATGCAATCCGAGAGAAGTTCTCGATAAATCGCCGATAATAACCCGCCAACCCCAAGAAACTTCTAATCTCTGAAGGCGTCTTCGGTGATAACCAATCTTCTACCGCCACTATCTTGGATGGGTCAATTGTAATCCCTTTCTCATTAACCACATGACCCAAGAACCGGATCTCAAGCAACCAAAATGCGCACTTTGAAAATTTTGCATAAAGCTTCTTCCTTTGCAACACTTCAAGAATTTCACGAAGATGAAAGGCATGATCACTTTCACTCCGTGAATAAATGAGAAGATCTTCGATGAATACAATCACTAAACGGTCGAGGAACGACCTACACACCCGGTTCATAATATCCATGAAAATCGGTCGCATTGGTCAAACCGAATGGCATAACCGTGAACTCATAGTGACCGTATCGAGTACGAAATGTTGTCTTATAGACGTCGTCTTCTTTCACTTTCAACTGATGGTACCTGATAGTCCCTGTGACGTCTTCTAACGAGCAAGACGATCACGATCACAACGAATTACTCGATGATTCGCATTGTGACAAAAGCACGAAGTGAATCAAACACAAAACCGAATACAGAACAGAGATGAAACATAAATGATTCGTATATATAATCGATAACGAACTCGTCATCACAGATTACAACACCGAAGAAGTGGACATCTCTACGTTTAAGCTCCAATTGCAATCCCTAGGTGAGCTCTACCTAGGGATTGTGACTTTCTTCACACAGAGAATCACTCCCTCTCTGTGTATGCTAACTCTAGCATTGCTTGCTACAAATGAACAACTTAATGTCCTATTTATAGGCAAACTGAGTCTGCAGGCGAACTTAACAAGTTCGCCCATAACTCTATAGACGAACTTAGTAAGTTCGTTTGTTAAGTTCGCCTAAACATTACCTTAGGCGAACTTAACATGTTCGCTACATATACACTTAGAATTTTTGCTACAGATATAAATTTATGCTCTAACAGACTCCCTCTTAGCTGTTGCAAACAATTCTATACAAAATACTGATAAATCATCAGTCACAAAAACGTGTCTCAACAGACTCCCCCTTGACTGATGATCATGGGTCTTCACTTTACCTGGTAAGAATTGATCTTTGGAATTGCACTTTGATCTTCAACCTGTAATGCTTCAATCTTGAGTTCAATTTGTTTGATAAAACAAGCTCCCTCTAAACTAATGCAGCCGGTTTAGAATAATTTTGTTTGGCCTCTTCATGAAAACTGACGAATCCAACACCTTTCATTGTAGTCCATCCTCTCAATGTTAACCACCTCCGTATTGATTCAAGAATCTAACCCAAATTGCTTAGACCTCAATAAACCAACCAGCATAAGATAGAGATTCCAAATTTCCAAAAATCAGCATCAAACTAATCAACTTTCATAAAGACAAGAATCCCAGTTTGAAACAAACTGAAACTCCAAGATAATGTGCAAAAACCAATATTTTTTCCTTGATCTTCATCTTCACCAGAAGTGTTTGACTTTGTCTCGTACCTTTTCCACTTAACCAATTACCCGAAGTCTTTCATATCCGATCTCCCCTTCATGAAACAAGCATCTCTGTAATTAACCAGAAACAGAAGGACGATTCTTATTTAACCGGCATATAATAAAGGTTCCATCTTCAACTAGTTAACAACAGATAACCAGCTTCATTTCAAACATACTTGACTAAGTCTCACACAAACATTCGGTATTAATCATCGTGAATCCAACAATCTTCAATCTGATTTTCATTCCTGGTTAACACCTCCTACAATAGGTTGTCTATCTGGATTCCGCCCAGATCCCAAATGAGAAATCAAACCATAATCAAATCAAGTCGAATCATTTTGACGATCTTAATCCCTTGAACCATTTTTGCAAAGAAACAAAACATCTGAAAAGTTTTATCTCCCTCTTTTCTTTGCAAATACCCAAACAGTACTTCATCACGAACAATCTGAGATCTTAAGTCATTGATAACCCATATTCAAACTGCTTCAACATTCATTCCCTAATAAAGAAGTATCCCAGATACTCGTAGCCCACATTTTCAGGTTTGAATGCCTAGACAATAAGATTCTTCAGTCAAAAGTCATCATCCAACTGACAAATCTCACCCTGGTTTTCACCAGGCCACACATAAAATTTGAATTCTGGTCCCGAAACTAACCAAAATCACTATCTTCTCAAAAATGGCCAGAAACAAGCATACAAATGATCCCTCAAAATTTTGAACAAGAAATTTTTTTTTATCACTCATCCAACAAGTTCGCTTTTAACAGTGTCAGCGAACATAAAGAGTTCGCTTGAACAGTACGACGAATATACCAACTTCGTTTCCGAACAACCTCTAGCGAACTTAACAAATTCGCCTGAGAATCATCCAATGAACTTAATAAGTTCGCGTGAGAATCATCCAACGAACTTAATAAGTTCGCCCTTAACCGTTCAACAAACAACAAGTTCGCCTGACGCACTGTTATAGCAAAAATTGCCGAATCTTCTTGTTTTGGCGGTAAAACCTTCATCTCTTCAAGCTCTAACACCTCTGGAATCATCAAACTCATAAAATACTTCGAATTTGACAAATTCCACGGTAAAAACTCATTCTTTTAACGTCTCGATGATGAATATGCGGAATTAAACATCAAATCACGAGTAATTGTGAACCGACGGGCGATTAGTCCCTCGGTTCTGAGCCGTAGCTCTGATACCAATTGAAAGTCCCTGTGACGTCTTCTAATGAGCAAAACGATCACGATCACAACGAATTACTCGATGATTCTCATTGAGACGGAAGCACGAAGTGAATCAAACACAAAACCGAATACAGAACAGAGATGAAACAGAAACGATTTGTATATATAATCAATAACTAACTCGTCATCACAGATTACAATACCGAAGAAGTGTACATCTCTACGTTTAAGCTCCAATTGCAATCCCTAGGTGAGCTCTACCTAGGGATTGTGACTCACTTCACACAGAGAATCACTCCCTCTCTATGTATGCTAACTCTCGCATTTCTTGCTACAAATGAACAACTTAATGTCCTAGTTATAGGCAAACTGAGTCTGCAGACGAACTTAACAAGTTCGCCCATAACTCTATAGGCGAACTTAGTAAGTTCGCTTGTTAAGTTCGCCTAAACATTCCTTTAGGTGAACTTAACCTGATCGCTACATATACACTTAGAATTTTTGCTACAGATACAAATTTATGCTCTAACAGTACCCAGATCTCTAATCAATCTTAGAAAACCATGACGCCCTTTGCAATTGATCGAAGAGGTCGTCAATCTGAGGTAGCGGGTATCTATTCTTCACTGTCAACTTATTCAACTCCCGATAATCCATACATATCCTCATGTTTCTGTCCTTCTTTTTAACGAAAAGAACGGGTGCACCCAAGGCGAGACACTTGGGCGTATGAAACCCTTATCTAGAAGCTCTTGCAATTGCTCCATCAACTCTTTCATTTCCGGCGGTGCCAACCTATAAGGTGCTTTGGCTACCGGCTTGGCACCTGGTATCAAGTCAATCCCAAACTCCACTTCCATTTTCGGTGGTACCCCTGGTAACTCATCCGGAAACACATCCACAAATTGATTCACAACCGGAACATCGCGAATATCTTTCATCCTTTCTACTACATCCGCAACACAAGCCATGTATGCCTTGCACCCACGCATCATGTACTTTGTTTCCTTCATACAAGAACACACATCTTAACTTTACCTTTCTTTTCACCTTCTATGTATATGGACTCACCCGATGGGGAATCGAGTTGTACCGCCTTAGGTCCACATAGAATATTCGTTTTGTTCTTTGACAACCAATCCATTCCCACTATCACATCAAAATCTCCATGGACATAGGAATTAAGTCTATAAGGAACGTTTCACCCCCCGCCCTTAACTTGCAATTCCTATAAATATCGAATACTAGGAAACTCTTATCATTTGCCGCCTCGATTTCTAAGGGTTCATCTAACTTGCTACTTAGAAACGAAGAATGCTTAACAAATTTTTAAGGACACAAACGAACGACTAGCCCCCGAATAAAAAAGAACTAGTGCAGGTAAAGAATTAATCTTGAATGGTCAGACTTGGTCAACGGTGGTTAACACGGGTCAATGGATTCGTATACGCAAACCGAGTGTTCGGAAAGGTATAAAACGCACACTAAAGCGATTTTTAGGCGAAAGTTAAAGAGTGTGTGTGCGGTTAAAGCAATTTGAGCCTAAAAGATTCATTAACGGTAAAAAAATAATAATGAAATAAATATTAACTTAACAGTTAATATTAACGAACCGTAAATACGTATTATTGACAAAATAGATTGTTCCGACTAAAACATGTAATTTATCTTAAACGAGGAAATAGGTTTATAAATGCGTAATTGGTCAAACGAGAATCTCGAATACGATCTTCGAACGATATGTACAATTATAAAATATTACTCGTGAATGTATAAATATTTATATTACATTTGTAACCTAAAAATCGTTGATGGTTATAACTTAATATGAAGATTTGAGATTATTTGAATAACAAATATTCCTTGTATAAAATTTATACATTAGGTACTTCATTTAGATATATATATGGATTTACAAGGACACATATAATACTTATAGTATAAAACGGTTTATACAAAATAAACACGATTAGAATGATTTTAAACTTCAAGTATTTTTCTATAAACATATGTATATATATATATATATATATATATATATATATATGTATATAATTGATATGGCGCTAATTGGTATTTAAATGAATGTTTAGACGGAATAAACAAGGTTTGATACGACTATATTTTTATAGATATAAATATATTCGTAGAAAGATATATCATTACAAAAACCGTCATGCTTTATATGAAACCGAACAATTAATTTATATAAAAAAACAATATTTAGATCCGTACATATATAAATATAGTACTCTCTTTATATAAAATCAAACGGACATTTTATAAGAAGATATTTAGACCCGAATACATACACATTCAAAATAAATACATACATTCGTACTACACAAAATCGGACGGTCATTTGTTAAATATAATATTCAAATATGAATATAAATAAATAAATATACGACTTTAGGTTTTTGATTATATATTGATACTAACGGTTTCAAAACTTAAGGCGTTAACATATCCTGAATAAATAGTATAAATATATATGTAATTATATACTTTTAATATTCGTCTTAAATGATATTTTCACATATTTGTACATAATATATAAATATATGTTTTATGGGAAAGCTAATGAGTATGTAATTACATTTAAGGATAAAGTTAAATACATATGAATATATTTTCGCTTATGACTTGAGTAAACAAAATACGATAAACAAATACTATTAAGGAATGTGAAATATTATTATTAATTATACATGCGCATAGCCATATACGATTGTGTATACGACTGTGTATACGACAAAGTAATATTTTCCTTTGGTATACAACTAATGAAATATATTCGAGTTGAGAAACTCGACTAGAATCAAACAATTAATATAACCAAATGATAAACCGATATCGTATATTGAATCGGTATTACCGTTAAGAATCAACAGAGCTCAACCGCACACGTGATAACTTGACGCATGTTTAGAATTACTTTATAATATTAGGGTAGTCTATAAAGTTCTTTAGGTAATTACACAGGTATCGTAGGATTCGAGTACGACATTATACCGTTACCATCATATCAGGTGGACAATGGATTCCATTCCTACCAGGAGGATACTATTGTTCATAGCGCGTTACCAGGTGAGTTTCACAACCCCTTTTTACTGTTTTTTATTTTGGGGGAAAAACATGTTAATTTCAAATGGTATGATAACTAGAAAACGAGAAACAAGAATCTGATTCCCTTGTGAGCATGAGTTAACACTAAAAGGTCCTCGGTATTTCGAACTATAACCATTAGCTATGGATTTAGCCGTAGATCGATATGAATAGTACTATTCGGGTTGACACCCCCAATCATGGTTAGTCGCGCTAACCTGACCAGCAGGGTCAAATGATTGCATATTAGGTCTTGTTGTTTCTCATTGTTTAAAGGTACAATGGGGTGGAGCAAATTTCGAGAATTCGTTAAAGGTTTGGTTATAGGCTTGTGCATCACATAATTCGTTTGTGCTAGCTAGACATCAATGAATCAACCGCTAACTTGTTTCGTTTATCATATGCATAATAAACTTCGAGCAAATGATTTCGCCAATGATATAAGTACCATTGGTTTGTCAGTCAATTTCGAGAAACGGGTTTGCCAATGGTATACGTATCAATGGTTCGAGCAAAGGATTTGCTAATAGTACCCGTACAAACATTTTTGCCAAGGAATTTCGTACAAATGGTTTTTGATAAGGGATTTCATACAAAAGGTTTTGCCAATTGTATTTATTTAAAACCTCTGAACTCACAAACATTGCGTTGACATTTTTGAGCATGTTTTTCAGGTAATACATAGCTAAAACCTTAGAAGACGAAGACGTATGGTCGTTTAACGTCAAGTCCATTTAGACTTGTATGTCTTTAGGTTTATGTATCCATTTAGTTTTTGTAAAGTTGTTCGACACTTTAGAACTCTTTATTTTAGCTTCCGCTGTTGTGTAATGTTACCGATCGTTGCAACCCTAATTTATTTATTTATTTATTAAGTGAATAAATCTGGGGGGTGTTACACACAAAGATTACCAAACACTTGGTTTTTGTTCAAAACATTTATAACACTAAATATGGACACCAAAAACAATTCAAATGACAATTTACACCACATTTAACGTATTTTTCCTTCAAATCCCAAAAACACCAAATATGCATACGAGAACCCTCCAACGCCTTGGATTTGACCTTGACTTACATCGGAGCTTTTCCTACATAACCACATGAACATATCACCATTAGTAATGAAGACAAACATATCAAACAAGTAATTACTACTTGTTTCCACTCATTCACCCATTTGACCCGTTTGCACCCAAATAGTCAAATAAGATTCTTAACACTTGCAATTCCACTACAAGTTTCATTCTTTTCATTTTTCATTCATAATACAACTTTCCATATCCATCATGGCACTTAGGCCATAACCTCATATCCATTATGATACTTAGATCATAACCTCATATCCATTATGATTCATAGATCATAACCTCATATCCATTATGATTCTTAGATCATAACCTCATATCTATTATGATTTTTAGATCATAACCTCATTCACACATATCCATTATAGTATTACACTATAACTACATTCATTCATGCACATATCCATTATAGCATTCAACTATAACTACATTCATTCTTTTCCACATAACCATTATGGTATTACCACTATAACCATATTCATTCATTTGCACATATCCATTACTGTTTTATCACTATAACTACATTCATATATTTTCACATACTAGTTCATGCATAATCTTACACATTCATTTCAACACATAGTATGCACACATATCACATATACCACCCATTTATCAACATTACTAAGTAAGTGCAAATGCACATACCTTTTGAGTTGGAAGATCCCGCACCTCCTTCTCGGTTCACAATTTGATTACCTAAACATATACACCTAGTTTAGTAATCTAACATACATACATAACCACATTACAATTGAGTCTACAACCCAATTTCCATTTCTAACCCAAACTAGCCCGTTTGGGTTATTCCCATAACCAAACCCCCTTTTTCAATACAAACTCACCTACTTGAGTTTTCTTTCCAATACATTGACACTAATTTCTCATTCAATAACTTTTATTAGGTCCATTTGGTGTTCATTCAAGTGTCTAATACCACATAAACACTTAATCGTCACTAATTCAACATTCTAGCATCATGATCCAAACACCCCCAATTTCTCCATATGAACCCTAACTTCTCATAATCAAAATCAAAGGGTTCTAGGATGTTAACCACCACTCTTTACCTTTAGTTTAGCTAGATTATCCACAATCTAACACCAATTAACCACATGCATACAAAATTTTCTGATTTCTACAAAACCTACCTACTAACACATCCAAAAGTGAAATCAAAGGAAGATAATCACTTACTTGATGTTAGGAAGGTGTTGGGTGAGCCAAAACCTTTACAATCCAAGCTTCAAATGCAAGAATTAGCTCAAAACCCGTTTTCTCCTTTTCTCCTCTTGGAATGAACGACCCCAAACCCAAAATGGGTTCAATTTTGACTTCTCCAAGTCAATATGGCAGATTTTTCATGTTACACTTTTGGCCCCTCAACTTTCTTTTCACCCATTTCATTCCAAAACTAGTTAAAACTAGTATAACCCCATTACTAACTTGAAACCCACTTGTTTCAACTTATTTCTAATATATTATTTTCACCATAATACTTATTAGAATATTTTATTTATTTAAAAACAAAACCCGGATTTTGGTTCGTTACACGACGTCCGCCGTGTGTCGCCGCCGCCATCTTTGCACCACGGGTTCTAGCCACCACTAGGGTTTTACGAACCGGTTTTAGTACCGGGTTCGCGTGTGGGTCGATTTAGAGGTAACCAAAGGAGTTTGCTTGCCCCGGGTGTTCATGTTAGCGGATCTACCGACTAAGTTCGTTGATCCGTAGTGTTTTTGTTTAGTTAGTCATTTACTTCTGGGAAAGTATAACTCTAAACTGACTATGGTTGTATTTGTTAATGTTATGTTCGTATTTGGACTCCTGGTGGGTAGTCTAGGGTTTTGGCCTAGACTGGTTTGTGCCTGTTTTTGTTCTGTTACGTTTATATCAAAACTGTTTTGAAACCTTTGCACGAAACCCAACACAAACATCATGGTGCACAAAACATGTATGCCGATTTTTTGCATGAAAAACACGCCGCACCTGCGCTTTATGCACACCACTCGCCTTACCTACCCAAAAGTGGTGGGGGTTGTGCTTAACGTTGCATTGCCCTAGCACTCGGACGCATTTTTTAAAACCAACGGTAGAGCGACCAATTCTTCTTCCGATCAGGTAACTTATAAAATAGTTTAAAGATAAATGTGGCATAACAATTTTACCAAGTTAACATTACGATTATAATAATAGAACACTATTTGAAAGTGTATTGCTCACATGTTCCAGCCAAGGGTGTTTCATGTTAGGATTAGATCCTCTCTTTATTTACATTCGCATACATGTTTTCAAGGATTGAATTGATAAACAAAACATAAATACACATGCAATTTAGATAAATTCTTGTATAATTATAATCAAGAAAGAACTCAAAATTTAGTTACACTAATCACTCATGCAATAGCCTTAATCATTGTTATGTATTTATAAGGTAATCTAAACTTGATCAACTAAGAAAATATTTAAAAAACCATAATACACCCTATAATCCCATTAACAAACATTTACCGGAACTCCACGGATCCATCAGGTCGGACCCTCCACCTATTCGTGTTAGGTTTCTTTAAGTCGTAAATTAGTAAATTACCGACACGTGCTGTGGATAAGGACTATAAATATTAGATCTCATACATATTTTACGATAAAGAATTAAGATTGGCAAAACAAAAATTCATCATAAGTGATTTCGCAAGTGGCTTTCTAATTTAAAGAAAAGGAAAAGTTGGGAGCTGTTTTAGTTTGTATCAGAAGCAAAGGCAGCTTCTTTGCAGGTATTTCCCCATTATGACTGTTGCTACATGCCTACATGAATCATTCTCATTTGACTGTTGCTACATGCCTACATGAATCATTCTCATTGTCACAAACTCAAGCCCACAAGAAAAGCAACTTCCTTAACTAATAGTCATATACTTGGCCAAACTGAACAAAAGCAAACTAGTCAAAAAGAGGCTCAGCTTAAAAAGAGTTAACTTTGTTATTCTCGCCCATAACTAATGAATGGAAAGCCATCAAGGTTCTGCCTTGGTGGTCAGGGGGGTTTTCCCAAATGGTTTCCCCTCTGTGGAGGTCATGGGTTCGAATCTTGCAAAGTGCACTTCATAAAAACTAGGAACACCCTGTGCAGATTTGAATTCCTTGGGGGTTGTATGGGTAGACTGATGCACGAGCCTCCCCTGGTGGGACGTGCCAGTTGAGCCCGCACCGTTAAAAAAAAACTAATTAATGGAAAGGTCTCATCTACCTGGATCATGCTGTTTGACCCGAATTCTATCGTTTAGGGTCTTGATTTTGAAGTCAATGATTTTTCTCCAATTTTAGCAATCTTTATATTTCATTTTATGTGTAAAAGTGTATGAATCGTTAATTTGAGTAATTCTCACATTTATATAAGAAGTCATTTTTTTTTTCATTTTTGGTAGTTAATTTCGGTTTTTAATTTTTCCTAGACTTGTCATATTAGACTTGCCGTATAAAAAGGGCTTGATATAATTAAGGTATCCAATAAGATATCAATTTTCTTCTATTGAGGTTATTCGTTGTTTATTTGCTTCCGATATCCGTTAAACATTGATGAACAAGATGTAATTGACATTTCGTTATAAACCTAGTTTCGAAACCCAAAAAACCAAAGGGCATTTAGTCAAATAGTATCTTGGTATATTAAATGATGCCCCCTCGCATAGAGGTCAACGCTTCGAGTCCCATTATGAATTGTGGAGTTCATGTTTAGTAATAATACTTTCCTTGCCAGTGTTCACTTTCCACTTACAAAAAGTGAAAACTATGATGATCTCAAATGCCATTATCTTTCCATAAATAGCAACCATCACCTCTTCACAATATCGTCACGATGGCTCCATTCCTAACCTTCACTATGTTCACTCTTTACCTAGCTCTCATTTCAGCCACCGTTATCACCGCTAACGACACTTTCTCCCAGCATTTTGCCACAACAAAATCAACACCAACAGCCACAAAAACGACCCGCCTTCAATTCTACTTCCATGACATTGTTAGTGGCAAACACCCGACCGCTATCCCAATAATCAGACCCAAAAATGCATTTGGCACAACAGCAATGGTCGATGACCCTTTGACCTTAGACACCAAGCCCGGGCCAAAACTTGTGGGGCGAGCTCAAGGACTCTATGCTTTGGCTTCTAAACATGATCTGGCCTTACTTATGGCTATGAATTTTGCATTTACTTATGGCAAATACAATGGAAGTACACTTAGTATTATGGGGCGGAACCCCATTCTTGACGCAGTGAGGGAAATGGCTATTATTGGAGGAAGTGGGGTGTTTAGGTTTGCTTGCGGTTATGCACTTGCCAGTACGGTGAGAAATAATCGAAAAACTGGTGATGCAGTAGTTCAGTATAATGTAACTGTAATGCATGGCTGATAAAGTTAGTCATATATCCCACATTGTGATGTCTTGTATCCCACAATATTGTTAAACTTAAGTTAATTTTCATTGGCTAAAGCATTATGTTTTTTAATGTAAGTTAATCAATTATAATAGATCCCTTGTTTATATACTTTGTTATTCCACAATAGATCTAAGATCCCACAGCAAAAATTCCATAATATGAAAAACAATGGTTCAATATTAAACAGAAGTCTAAACGACATAATTTCGTTATTCATTACATCAAACAAATTAAGCTGCGCTCTAAAAGTTATAGCTCTTAGTTTCACTAAACGAAACGATAGTTAACTTATTCTTTACATCAACAGAAACAAAAAAAAATCTAAACTACATAATTTACTTATAACACCAACTAAATTGTTCTCTAAAAGTTTTAGATCTTCCTCATTACCATCTAAAACATTACCAAATAAAAAACCCGATCTTTTCCTAATTCTTAAAGATCTTATCTCGAATTATTCTTTAGTCATCTTATAACTTTAACCCTTATAATTCTGATCATATTTTTATCAAATTCTTCTTTTCACATGTGAACCAAATTTAGGATTAATTTGTTGAATCTCCCCCTTGATCCTAAATTAGATTTACTTCTTGATTCTTGCCACTCACCTGCCTTCCATACTTCATCTTCTTTTCTTTGCTGAGCACAACAACAAAAGAAACTACTTCTTTTCCTTTGTAGCGTTGGTCACACTGATCTGAGTCACACAGGTCCGATAATTCTCTTAGCTTCACTTACCCTTCAGTGTTCTCACTCAAAACACGACTTATTTTTTATTGCCTCTTCTCAATCAGGTTCGCAATTTCATAAAAGAATATTTTGATTTGACTTTTTGTCTCTACACCACACGGGCTTTTATTCTTCTGATCGCTCACACCAATCTAACCCTTCTTCTTAATTGTTCACACATAACCAATCTTCTTCTTCCTTGCTCTTTAGTTGTCTCACACAGAACACAACTTCGATCTAAACACATCTTCTTAATAAGATTCACGGTTTCAATAAAAACCCCATATCGCTCACTCAGAGCCAATCACTTCTTCTCTTCTTTCCTATTGCTCACACAGATCCAATCAGTTGCTTCTTCTCTTGATCATCTCATACAAACCACGATCAGGTTGTTATGACTGCTCACTTAGACTCGTTCACTTCTCATAATTGTTTTTGTTCCTGATTGATTTTTTGTTAAAAAAAACCTCTGTTTTTTTTGGTTGGTGCAACACCAAGGAGCACCTCTTGTCACCTTCCAGTAGCCAAAAAGGAGATTGTTGTCGTCCCTTTTTTTCTTTCTTCCTTCAATTGCTTCCACAAGACTGCCGAAGCAACCAAAAAACCACCGCCTTCTCCCGTTTGCCAAAGGGCTGCTCCCTATACTCGAAAACGACTCTCAAAATAGCTTATCTTTTGCTAAGCTCTGATACCAATTGTAGGAAATCAGACCCCAAACACAAGAATTTTGATCTCAAAGGATCGAATCTTTTCTATAAAAAACTCAACTCACAAAATCCAGACATTACAATTAATCTCTAACCATCTATTTATATAAAACCCTAGCTTAATCACCAAGTTATTTTCCTAAATTAAACATTACTATCTAAAACATTACCAAATAAAAAAAAACCTATGTTTTCCTAATTCTTGAAGATCTCAACTGCAATTATTCTTTAGTCATCTCAAACTTTAACTGTTTTAATTCTCATAATTTATCAAATCCTTCGTGTGAACCAAATTTATGATTAATTCCTTGATTATGTTTATATTTACGACTATTATATAAACATACATTTTAGTAAGGGGTGAATAGCAACTCACTATGATTGGTCTTTTAGGGCGGTTCTGCCACGTGGCGGTCCCCGATTGTTTTTTTATTTACCCACTTTTTTTCTTGGATTAATAGCTTTTGGGTGGAAATATTAGCACAAATCAGATCTGCCCTAGTGGTCTGTGTCCAGCCTCATGATCACTTTTCCCCACCCCCCCCCACCCCCCACCTAGCTTCGAACCTCGGGGGTGGGGTTTTTTTTTAGTTTATTTGTGTTTTTAAATATTTTATTTTGTTATTTGATTTTTCCCAGCTTTTATTAACCTGATATTTTTGTTATTTTTTCTTAATTTTACTTTTACGTTTCTAACCTTAACGCTCCCGTTTTGTCGCCATTACTTCACCGCCACGGAACGCGGGGTTCCCCCTAGTTTGTAACATTTCCAAAAAATAAATACAAAAAACCTTGAAACTAATGTCATCCAAAGCACGGATTATACATGTGACCAAACCTTAGAAATATTTTCAACCATGTGACTGTAAGTCTAACATATCTTCACATATGAGCAAATGCTTGAGAAGCAATGATCCTTAGAACAGATCATGAAGTTTATTATAAGTTAAACAGATGATCATACATTTAGGAGCACACAGTTGTTTTATACACAGAAATTAGACAAACATATAAATAGAAACAAACATGATTATAAACTAACTGTACCTTTGAAACTTCCATGCCGAAATCGTAAACAATGGTTGATTATGCCAGCAAATAAACAAACAACCATTGTCTTCTTTGATTTTATACCCATCATACCCGTAATTATGCAACAATCTTGTAGCTAACAACATCCCATTGTAGCTCAGAGGAACCCTTCCAAATCCAATCAACTCGAGCCTCGAAACCCATTTTTCAAGCTTTTCGTGTCTCACCCATCTTTCAATCCCCTCACAAGCAATGATATTCTTGATCTCTTCACCAAATAACATCTTTTCAACCTTTTGGCGTTCCAATGATGCGCGTGCAACAGTAGATTCTAAACAATCGAATAGTGCAGCATAAAAGTTCAATGTTTCAAGTGCTCTCTCCATTAAACTGAACCCGTTATGGTTCGATTCTTGCTCAGTTACCACCATTAGTTTAGGCGATAGCTTCCAAAGGGCATTCAAAAAGTTCATCATTTTCGCAGAGTTAGTCAATGATAATGGTGAAGATGAAGTCGAATCAGGACTTGGGCTAAACGCGTTTGTCCCATCTTTCTTGAGAAAATCACCTAAAGTTTGTGAATTCATCACAAATTTTCTTGAAGGCGGGCTTCCTTTATTCGTTTCATCATCAAAGGCCAAAAGAGTGTGAAGTTGAAGTACTGAGCTAATTGCTAAAGCTTCTCCTGATTTGCAAGGTAAAGACTCAATGTCAAGATTATCCAATCGACTAATTATCGGATTAAACTGAAATGGAATATCTAATTTCTCTGCTTCTTCATTCAATCGAATGGCCATTTGTTCTAGTACTTCTTTCTGCTGATGAATTCCAGTGATCCGCAAATGTGGTGGTCCTTCAGGTCGTGCTCTCAATGACTGCAGAAGATTAATCCACTGTGCAGGCTCGGAAGAACACAAATCTATAATATGAACCATCTTTTCCCCTTCCATGGCTTCAAGAATCGCTTGATTAGTGATGAGATATGCCAGTCTCAAAAATGGGCAAAGATCAAAAAACAATCTTTTTACAAGAATCTCTTCTGATACTGATGTGATTCTTGTGGAATTAATGGCTTTGTATAAACCAGGCATTCCTTTAAGCATTCGATTAGCGAGTGCTTCAGTGAAATAAGCTGCTATTCGTTGCATGGTGTCACCTTCTGCAGATGAAAGATGGTTAATCTGTTCCAGCCCGTTGTTCGCGTTCTGGTAGTTACCAGCAGCCACATGGTTAGCACAGGCAACAAGAAGCTGGATGAGGTATAAACCTCTTTCTTCGGATTCCATTTCCCTTAGCCATGGGTATGGTGATCCGATACCAGGTGAAAGTGACATTAATGAAAACAAATGAAGTGGGGATGAACTTATAGACGAAGATCCATCATCTTGAGCCATTCCTGATATCAATAGTTTCAATCAGAGATTTAAATTTAAAACTTCTTGATTAAGGATAATTCATCCTCAAGACTATTAACATGGTAAATCCAATGCCACCCTGTAACAGGGGATGAACATTTAAGGGGCAGAAGGGGGTCAGGCCCCTTATTTTTTTTTCCTCAGAAATACTAATTTCGGCCCAATAGCTTTATTTCATATTAGTTATAGTGTTTGACCCCTTCTAATCCAGATCAAAAGCCCAAATCTGTTACACAAATCCAGGCAATCGCATCATTTTTGGGATTTATGGTCTTTATTTAGTAAAAAAACGTGGTTTTTTATCTGTAATATTTTCGGCCCCACAAATTTAAACGTGCCTATAAAGCCAAAGATTATAATGTCTACATTAAGACAAGATATGATAGGAGCTGATTCAAAACTAGTGCACTCATACTTGTACCAGCTCAACATAGGTAAGCGGCTAGAAAAGGTCCCAACTTAAAAATAACATAATTTGGGCTATGTCTGGAGTTACGGGTCCATAAGTACCGAACAAATTTTTTTCAAAACAGGCATGATCATGTGGCCAACCCCATAGGTTGTTTGCCCCAAATGTCTGACCCAAATTCCAACCTGGAGCCCCGATTTCAACCTCAACGTTTTTCCTCAGTTTTATAAGTTTTACTTTATTTACATTGTAACCTAAAAGAAATGCTAAAAATTTTATTGAAGTAATTTACCTATTTAGGCAGTTAACTTTAGTTTTTTTTAAATTATGCTAAATCTTGATTTACAAAGGATTTGATATGATACGTTAATCATTCAATAATATATCAATTTTCTCTTAAAAATATTCTCATATTCATCCTTTCGCTTTGCGTCAAAAACCAATTCACTTTAGAAAAGAAAACATATATTATGGTCGACAATAGAGGTGCACAAATCGGGTATTCTCAAGAACCGGTTCCGGTTCTCCCAGTTCCGATTCTTACCGCTTTTGGTTCTTGGTTGAAAAACCGGACCATATGTACCCGGTTCCAGTTTTTCAAGAACCGGTTCCGGTTCTTAGACGGAACTAGCAAACGATGCAATGTCAAAGCTGGAAATTGCAGAGCCAGATAGAAAGTGCTGACAAGAAATTTGCAAATCATTTCTCAAGGGTTTATGGAACGCATATCCAAGTATTAATGAACAATGAAGATGTAATATTTGTTTGATCTTTAAAAGATCAAGAAACTTTAAACATACTATTTCAACTCCTCCCCTATATATTTCTTGTGTATTAGCTTGCATATACAACAAGACAAACGTAAAGTGGACCTGAGAGGAAGTCCAACTCTGATGTGTATACAACTAGAATTATATAAATAACTCCAAAGTTCTATTCCTATTACACATATGTGACTCTGGATCTTTATCTCCTTTCCTATTACGCATATACAAAACGTTTTTCGGGAGAGAACCGGTTTTGGGTAAAACCGGTTTCAGATATTTTTAGAACCGGTTTTGACTAAAAATATTAGAATCTATCTAGACCCTACGGGTAGTTGTCGGTTCTGGTTCGGGTCCGGAAGAACCGGTTTTCGGGAAGAATCAATTCCAGTTCCTTGGGCAGTTCCGGTTCTAGTTTTTTTGTTCACCTCTCACAACCCTACGGTCAAATTGGGATTTTTTTGCTTTTCAAGTAAACTTAGGAAAATAGTTTTGGTTTGTAGATGAAAACTGATCAAAATGGTTTCTAGGTAATCTGCTTCTTGAGATAGCACCTTCAAAGTAATCTGCTCTTTTAGATAGTGAATTCAAGAGTTGAATTATGTAGGAACCACTCCTTTAAGCACTATGTTTAACATAACATTAGGAATACTTTTAACCGGTTATCTCAAAGAAAACGGAATACCTTGAATCCGCTATCTCAAAGAGCGGATTACCTTGAAAGCATTTTAAATTCAAATTTCACCTAGAAACCTCTAAAAAAAATTCTCATTTGATCAATTTAAGAACAAATTTTTTACACAACCAGAAATAATTTGTATAAGAAACTAGATAACGAATGAACTCACCACTGATAATATCGGGAGCTGCTCGATAATCCAATCAAAGATGGAGTAAAATCCAGATACCAAAAAGGGGTTTGAAATTCAAGGCGACTCCGTTCGAACCCATATACCAAAATCCAAACTTGTTCGGCTACTGTTGAAATTATCAAGGGCTTTGGAAAGTTTTCGAAGATCCAAATTGAGTATAGATAGAATTAAAAGCTATTTGTCCTGTGGAGACCATATCAATGGTTTATGACCTTCGTGAGAAACGAAAGGTGTTGTTTTTGTCGTCATTGCATTGGTTCTTCCTAGGGGACATCAGGGAATTTCAAATATGGTGGAATTTTATATGTTGGCTATTGGCATTATCGTAAATGCCACTTGGACAATTTACCTTTTAAATAATTTTTAATTTATTTAAAATATTATGTTATGTTTTTTTATAACTTTTGATATATAATTTATTTTATATAAATTTAAATACATTATTACAATCTATTTACTTTTATCTACCGGTTAAAAACCTTAAAAATAGTATAGACTATAAAGAAAAACAAACCAATCCAGTAACCAATGTTACAACTAGAATCAAAGCATAAACAAGAATCTATAACTATGAATTCATCGCAGATTGTAACGACGACAACTATGTGAACCAGATTCAAACCTGCAACGATGAGTTGCGTGTTGAATCAACTTGTGAAAGATGAATCGTCAATGAGAGCTCAAAGAACAAATATTAGGGTTTCAAGCCCATAGACTGAAAATAAAAAAAAGAAAGAAATTAACAAAATATAAGCAAAACTTGAAGTGAAATAAAAATAAAAAATATACAAATAAACTTATCTTTTTTAACATGCCTCCTCAATTCAAATCTGAGTTGTTGACAGCAGATGAATCAATTAAGTCAGCATGTTGAGCAACCCCTGGTGCTTTGGTAAAATATCAGCGGCCTAATCATTGGTATCAATTTTGATAACAACACACCAGAAACAATCTTTTCTCTAACAAAATGAAGGTCAATCTCAAAATGTTTAGTTCGATCATGAAATACTTTGCAGCAATAAGTATAGCAGCCTTGCTATCACAGAACATCTTGACATGCAAAGACAATTTAACCCGAATATCTTCCAGAAGCTTTAACAACCAAACTATTTAACAGGTGAGAACAACTAATGCACGGTATTCTGCTTCAACAGATGAAGACGAAACAATAGATTATTTTTTAACTCTTCCAGAAAATTAGAGAATTCTCAAGAAAAACACAGTAACCAGAAACACACCTCAGGGTGACCAAACATTTACCCCAATCAGAATCAGAGTAGCCTCTTAATTCAAAATTGAAATTTGCTTTCCCACGAGAACCCTTAAGATATCGAAGAAGTCTAAGAGTGGTTTTAAGATGAGAATTAAGAGGTTTGTGTATAAATTGACTCAAAATAACTACAATATAAGAGATATTAGGACGAGTAAGTGTCAGATAAATCAGTTTTTCAATAAGTTTTTGGTACTCAATAATATTAACAAGCTGAGAATCAATTTCAGAAGAATTTTGCTTGTCAATAATGACAAGATTCTGCTCTACAGGATTACCGACAGATTTGGCTCCTAACATGCCAAAGTCTTTCAATAAATTAAGGCAATACTTTGATATAACACAATGCCCTTTTTAGTTTTAAAAACTTCAATTCCAAGAAAATATCTAAGTTTACCTAAGTCTTTGATTTGAAACTTAAAACTTAGCCAATCTTATTGTTTTCAAGCTTATTGATATTATTCCCGGTTAAAACAATATCTTCAACGTAAACAAGAAGAATACTAATATTAGTTCCATTGGTTTTAACAAATAAAGAGTAATCACTCTTGCTTTGAACAAAACCAACTTCAACAAGAGTTTTAATTAGCTTTTCATTCTATTGACGAGTAGCTTGTTTAAGACCCTAAAGAGATTTAACAAGTTTACAAACTTTGATATCACTTGTATCATAGAATCCCTCAGGAAGAGACATGTATGCATCCTCAATGAGATTCCCATATAAAAAAGCATTATTGACATCTAATTAAAATAAAAAAACCAATCATTCTGAACAACAAGACTTATTATGCATCTCACATTAACCATTTTTATAACAGGAGAAAAAGTCTCATCAAAATCTAAATCCTCTCGTTGACTACAACCTTTAGCAACAAGATGAGTCTTATATCTCTCAATTTGACCATCAACTCTATATTTTATCTTATAGATCCATTTACAACCTATAGGTTTCCTTCTAGGAGGAAGATAATACAAGACCCAAGTGTTGTTTCTATGGAGAGCCTCTATTTCCTCATGCATGCAATTTACCTAAATAGTGTCAATAGAAGCTTCACTACATGACCTAGGCTCAACAGACTTATCTAAGGAAGTCAGAAAACACCTAGAATCAGTGGGAAGATTAGAATAATTGACAACCTATTCTAATCCATACTTAAACTTCCCCTCGATAATGAAATCGCTCAAACGTCTAGGGGAACACTCTGCCTAGTAGTTCTCCTTAAATGAACAGGTTCAGACTCGCATTCATTATCCTTAGAGGCAAAATTATTTTGATTATTTTTCGTCAGTGTTGTTATTCTCCCGGGTAGCTTCTAAGACATTGGTTTACTCAGTTATAGGATCAAGAATGACTGGTTTGTTCTTATCAAATTCAAACCCATTCTTATCATTAGCATCTTAATCACTAACTTTATCTAAACCATTTTCTGAGCCACGTGAGGAAAGACTATTCGGAACAAATTCACTAGTCTGAGTATCGTCATTGGGCATTGGGTCCTTGTTTTCAATTTCCATGAAAAAAATTATAGATTCTAGTGTTGTCAAGTTTTTCTAACTAATTAAACTTTTTTTCCTTAAAAGGATAAATAGTTTCATAGAATTTAACATCACGAGAAAACAAAACATTTTTTTGATCTAAGTCAAACATTTTATAACCCTTTTTGTAGATTGAATATCCGTGAAAACACATTTTTTAGCTCTTCTATCAAACTTATGTTTTGGGTTCAAATGAGTATTAAAAACAAGACAACCAAAATTCCTTAAGTGACCAAGATAAGGCTGAGAACCAATCAGCAGTTCATACAGAGATCTACCATTCAAAACATAAGAAGGAGTACGATTAATGTGATAAGTAGCAGTTAGAATAGACTCAATCCACATGGATAACGGTAACCCCCATAAACATAAGGGATCTAGCAGTGTTCAAGAGATGTCTATGTTTCCGTTCAACAACTCCGTTTTGTTGGGTAGTGTAGGCATAGGAAGTTTGGTGTATAACACCAAGTTTGTCAAAAAAAAAACATCAGCATTCGTAGATTTACAAACTTAGTAACATTATCACTTTGATGGATCTTAACATTTTTTTTTCCAAACTGGGTTTTGATAAGAGAGAACAAAGATTCAACATTTTCAAAACCGATCTTTGGACTTTAACAAATATATCCAGACAGCACGTGAAAAATCATCAACAATAGTAAAAAAGAACCTGAACCCTACTAGTGACTCTAAAAGGATCCTACAAATCTAGATGAACTAAGTCACCCACATTGTTGGTTTTATGGTCACTAATAGAGGAGTTACGAGTCTGTTTGGACTTATGACACATTTTACAAGGTTAACTGTTAATGGTTTTGATAACAAGAGATCATTTTTTTTAATTTTCAAAACCTAGTCAGAAGGATGACCAAAAGCCTACTATGACATAACTTGGTGGGAATGGAGTAAGAACACAAATTGGGTTGAGAACCTAAACACTTAGCAGCAGACTTAGGACTAAGAGTACACAAACCACCAACTTCTTTACCAATCATCACAACTTTAGTGGGGAGATTCAGTGAATAGAGAGAACATCCTGTTATTTTTAGCCATTTTATGGACAAAAATAAGGTTTAATGCTTTAGTACCATTAGGATGAATAGAGAGAACATCCTATTATTTTTAGTCACTGGTTAGTTTTAAATTTCCTATTTTCTTGATTTGAGCTTTAGTACCATTAGGATGACTTACAGTAAGATTTAATGCAGACACATCAATGCCATTAATTATATGGTTATCAGTAGTAATCATATACTAATTTGCACTATAATCAATGATCCACATATATGTACCACCTAAATTAACATCACTGTTAGAGTAGAAGGTTCTATTTAGTTTGTAATCAAGAGAAGGAGAATTAAAACTAAAATTACTTGACATGTTAATTTTGGGAGGATTCACAGCATTCTCAGATATCAGATACATCAATCGAGCAATCTGATTATGAGTAAAAGGTTGAACACAAGAGGCAATATCTTTAGAGGAGTTATGTTTTTGAGTAGCAGCATTAGATTTGACTTGAGCACGCTAGAAGTTAGATTTCTTCTTATAGTTAGCAGGATACTTTACGAGCTCGAAGCACTTTCTCTATAGTATGACCAATGAGGTTACCATGATTTAGGAGGTTGAGATTTGTTTGACTTTTGTTTGTTTAAGTCATTAAATCGGGAGACAAAGGCACTAGCCTGAGTTTCAAAGCTGAAACCTATAGGATTGGTAGTTCTACGGGACTCTTCAGTAGATATGATAGTGATGTCGTCCAGACGGTCTATAAAAACTACTATAAACCCTAACCTAGACACTCTAGCTTTAAATTTATAAATCTAGACTCAACCTAATACTAGACCACATAATCGGCAATTGTACCGATCAATGTAGTAAAGTCTAATAAAAGTCCGGATATCGAACCCACGAGACACTAGTGACAGCTCTATCTAGACTTTGATTCTAGTAACTATACTGAATTATATGTGGGGATTTGTGTAACTGAGATTTAACTAATGAACTCCTAACTATCGACACCAACTATCAGACATGAAACGGAAGAGATCAATAAAGGATAAAGCACAATCTAGGTAACGAATCCTGTTGACAAACATGAACTTCTCTCGGCTATGACAATTATGATGGAAACAAGATCTTTGAATACGAAACCGTAAGATAACCTAAGGATCCCAGACCATTCTCCGGGTGTGACCTAATGGAAACCCTAAGGAACGTTTAAACACACCGGCTGGTTGGATCACCTCTCAGCTATTTCCAACGATGCTAAAGTACCCTACAGATACATTACCTCTCAGTATCAATATCTCTGTATGCCCTAAGACAGACGGGGTAACCTGAAAACTCTTAGCATGACACAGAATATCAACAATGCTAAGAAACCCTAGGAAACTCTCTTTTCAGAGCAGTTGACCTAAAAACCCTAACACCGAGGAATACCCGACAACTTCTCACCTATTAGCTATTGAAGTTGGAAGAACATTCAACTCTAAGACACTCTCAATATGCATTTCTATTGATGATGGAATCAACTATCCACAAACTAGTTACAAACACAAAGTAGGTAACCTAACATGCATCTATTATTTGAAACATATTCAACAAGACACATGAGAAACACAAATCAATTAAAAATCAGAATTAAACATGCAAAACATCATACTAGGTGAACCAAGTTCTTTACTTTATCATCAATGTGTTGTAAAAATCGCGCCTAGGCGCCGATTAATCGCTAGGCGGACAGTGAAGGTGGAATTTTGACCTAGTCGGTCTAAAAATCGCTGGGCGGTCCAAATCGGGTTTAGTCGGGCTAGGCGGTCCAAATCGGGTCTAGTCGGGATCATTGTTCTTGAGATAAATCCATACCTTTCAATGGTTTTCACCTTCAGATCGAATCCTTCGATGGTCTTCACCTTCATGATGCGACTGAGAATAGACGAGATCGAACCTTTCGATGGTCTACATATTCACGATGCGACAAAGAGGATCGTTGTTCTTCCGGGTCGTTGTTCTTGAGAGACCAGCATAGATCGATGTAGAGGGGGAGAGCATAGATCGATGTAGAGGAAAGCTGCTGTTATTGGATCGATGTAGAGGAAAGCTGCGTTTGTGGTGTTTAAATAGAGATTGAATAGGTTTAGGGTTTTAAAAGAGAGTTAAATGACAACAATGCCCCTCTGTGATTAAAAAAAATCCAGAAAAAAGGGAAAATGAATGTGTGGCTATAAATTAGTTTATGGGTTTTCACCAATAACTATATATAAATATATATACATATATATATATATATATAAATTACATATAAAATTCCAATCTGATTAATCCTGCCTAGGCGGGATTAATCCTGCCTAGGCCCCGATTAATCCTGCCTAGGCCCCGATTAATCCCGCTTAGGCCTAGGCCCTACCCCACCGCCCGACTAGCGCCTAGTGATTTTTACAACACTGTCAATACATAACATAAACCGAAAGAAATCCACAATCCAATCAAACAATCATCGAAAACCTAGATAGCTACTATAGTCTAGCCAAGATACATGTTCAAACTCAGAAAACAAATCTCAAAGGTCTTAAACATCATCCAAATCAAACCAAAGTAAACAAGAAACAAAGATCGAAACCCTAACGAGCAAGAACGAACCAACCCGATTGATAAAGATCCGAACTTTAGCTTCCCGTTACTTCTTCCTCTCTCAAAATCGCCCCTTTTAGGTCTCTTAACGACAGGGAATCGATTATCCAAGTTATGGGAGAGTCCTAATCTATTTAGCCTTGAAAATAGGTTAAAATTCACGTAACTGGGTCCCTCGCGTGTCGCTAAAGCAAGAGGACCATGTCTTCACGTATCGCAAGAGACAAAAGTGTCGCGAAAAAGTTCCTGCCTTAAAATCTTGGCGTGTCGCGAACATTTGGGGTCCCATCTTCGCGTGGCGCGAATATTGGGTGGTAACCGAAAGTTTCATTGTATTTTTCTCGTTGAGCTACCACAAATCGATATAAAATGGGCCCCGTAACTCATTTTCTAGCCAGGGATATGCCTCTTTTAAGGTTGGACTCTTTCCCGACCGAAGAACATCGGTAGCATTATATAACTGTCTTTTATCTATGTTTAGATGTCGACAACCAAGTCGTCATAACTTCATACGTTTCTTTTTATGCTTAGCCACTCAATTTCACCGCCTCAACCATTTAAGGTTCGTCTCTCGTCACAGAGCGCGGGCATAGTTTTCTCGTTCATATCAAACCTACTTAAATATTATATGGAAATGGTAAATTTTTGCTTATTCTATGTATATTTGGAGTAGTTTGACACAATGTGACATAACATTAGACATCGTGCATTATCCTTTGTGAAGATCAAATGATAATAGCGGTTTTTATAACCCGGACTGGATCGGCCGGTCCAACGGGGATTCGGTAAGTTTAACGGTCCAGTCACAAAAGGTCAAAACGGATTGCAAATTCGGCGTGATTTCTGGTTGAACCGGTGGCGCGGTTCAACGGTCGGACCGGTTTTTGTAATATTTTTTTTTAGTCTTTCACGTTCCAAAAGTCCCAAGTTTGGATTTTTAAATTTGAATTATTTTTTTTGATACATGGATAAAATATCTGAACCTGTGTTCCTATAAAAAGAAGGTTATGTGTATTTTTGAAGTTGGATGAATTTTTTTTAAACTTTTAAGTTTGAATTATGTTTGTTAGATACTTGGATTGGTATGTGTATTTTTTATTTTTTTATAAAATGATGTTCGGTTGGTAATCCGGTCCGACAAATGAACCGGTAAGACATCCGGTTCGTTGTCCGGCCCGGTTTTAACGAATATATAATGAAAGTTTGCTCTAATAAACTCACCTAAAAACGTCAGTGTTTTAAATTTGAATAAATCAAAGAGATATAAACATCAAACTAGCAAAATAACAAACAGTGATCCAAAACTCAAACTATAAATTAACTTTCATAGATAAACAAATAATTAAATTACCCGTTTTTTCGTAGGATTTACTTTAGTGAACGATTTTCCAATCTTGAATGACAAATAAAAGTTATGAAGCAGCCCGAGGAAAAACATTGAAAGAAACATATATTGAGCTTGATTTCAAGACCTCATGACCAGTGATTTCGATTTTAAATGCAACCGACATTTCAATTTTGAAACTTGCTGCAATTTTGAAAGTTGTTGCAATTTTGAAATGAACCGACTCTCAAGTATTGTTATTTTTATTTTGATTGGGCTGTTAAAAAATTGAACACTGAGTGGGCCTCTTAGTGGGTTGTTAGAAATTAAAGACTAACTAGGGATCTAGCCGAGCACGAGCCTCGCACTACTTGAGCTAGGTTCGTGATATTTTTTTGAAGCTCGAGATCGAGCCTGTTTTTTTAATATCGAGCTCGGCTCATAACCCAAACTTAAAGATCGGGCTCGGCTCGAAATTTTTTATCAAAGAGCTTAAACGTAAGCTCGGCTCGAGCTCGGTTCTGCATCGATATCATTGGCGGACCTGTGTTCTAATTACCGGGTCGGCCGACACCGTTAAAATTTTTTTTTGTTATATATACGGTATATTTTCGATCGACCCCTATAAAATTTTGATGCCGACCCCCATAAAATTTTGGAATCGTCCCCAAAGAAATTTTTAAACCAAACATTTAGTAGTTTAACTTTAACCCAATAACTTATAAACAAAATAGGCCCAAATAATAACCCATTACACATAAACTCATAAATAAACCCAATATCCATTTAAACTTTTTAAACCTAATTTAGTATTGTAAAAAAAAGCGGCATTTTAAGTCTGATGGAACCAAGCGACGATTTAAGCAAGTCAAATTGATGGAACCAAGCGACGATTTAACTTGAAGCAGGTCAAATTATAAATTGAAAGCAGGTTAAATTGAAGCATAGAATCGATTTAACTAACGTTAGTGATGTAGTCATAACTCTCTTTCCACTTTCTATTTGTGTTTTAGTTTAATTTATGTGTTTTACTTGTTTGTTGATTTGGTTAGTGATTAGTGATTATGTGTGTATTTGATTAGTGCTTAGTCAAAATATGAAACTTGTTTGTTTATTTGGGTTTAATTTTTCAATTTTAGGATTATGAATATTGAAAGGTTTCTTAAAAGAAAAGTTGGGTCTTCATCTTCTAAGACTCCCACTTTCATAGATTTGGATAATCTTCCATGAGATTCCGCCGAACGTCCACCAATTTCATCTTATCACCCTAATCAACGAGGCGAAATTAGATGGACTTACCTAATTAAAGGACCATGTCAACCAAAAGGTCATGATTTTCCAAAAAAAAGTGGTTGGTCGCGAGGCAAGGCGTTTTAATAGTGATTGGTTTAAAACTTATCCAAATTGGTTAGAATATAGTATTAAAGTCGATCGAGTATTTTGTTTGTATTGTTACTTGTTTAAGGACCTAGTTGGGGATCACAAAGATGTGCTTGTTACTGATGACTTTAATGGTTGGAATAAGAAAGATAGATTGGTTCTTCATGTGGGGGATGTTAATAGCAAGCATAATAATGCACAAAAAAAGTGTGAAGATTTGTTTTGACAAGATCAATCAATAGATGTTAAATTTGATAAGCATAGTGATAAACAAAAGAAAGAATATAGAATGAGATTAAATGCTTCAATTTCTCTTGCCAAAAAGTTGTTGAACAAAGGATTGCCTTTTCGTGGTCACGATGAATCAAAAACTTTAAACAAAGGGAACTTCTTGGAATTTTTACAGTTAATGGGAGAACAAAATGAAGGTCTTGGTAAGGTTATTTTAGAGAATGCACCGGGGAATAGCCAAATGACATCTCCAAAAATTCAACAAGACATTAAACATTGTTTTGCACAAGTATTGAAACAAATATTTGATGATCTAGGTGATGATGTGTTTTCTTTATTAGTTGATGAATCAAGTGATGTATCTAAAAGGAACAAATGGCCGTGGTTATTCGATATGTTGATAAATGTGGAGTTGTTAAAGAAAGGTTTATCGGCCTTGTCCATGTAATTGATACATATGCATTGTCTCTCAAAAGTGCTATTGATGAATTATTTGCCCGATATGGATTGAGTTTAATGAAGATTAGAGGTCAAGGTTATGATGGCGCTAGTAATATGGCCGGTGAGTTCAACGGATTGAGATCTTTAATCTTGCAAGAAAATGTTTCAGCATTTTATGTACATTGTTTTGTCCACCAGCTTCAGCTAGTTGTTGTGGCGGTTGCAAACAAACATACGGGTGTTTGGAGGCTTTTTGAAATGGTAGAGTGTTTGACGAATGTCGTTTGTGCATCTTGCAAACGAGTAGATAAGCTTCGAGAGCTTCAAAAAAATAATTTGGAAGATGAGATTGGTACAGGAAGTGGCTTGAATCAAGAAATTTCTCTTACTAGGGCCGGAGATACTCGTTGGAATTCTTATCATAAAACACTTACTCGGTTGGTTACTTTATAATAGTCTGTTATTAAAGTGCTTGAATATGTTGAAGAAACGGGAAACACTATTCCTAGTAAAAAACAAGCGGATGGACTTCAATCAGAAATGAAAAAAATATGATTTTGTGTTTTACCTACCTTGATGAAGCATGTTCTAAATCACACAAACATATTGTCACAATGTCTTCAAAGGAGAGAACAAGATTTGTTGAATACAATCTCGTTGGTCAAATCGACAAAGCAACAACTCGAGAAGCTTAGATTAGATGGTTTTGAATCATTTTTAAATGAAGTCAACTCCTTTTGTGGAAAACATGAACTTGAAATGGTGAATATAGATGACTACTACATCAACCCAAAGAAGCCAAGACAAAAGACAAATATGACATATCGCCAATATTATGAGTATGATTGTTTCAACACGGTGCTTGATATGCAAATCCAAGAGTTTGGAAACCGTTTTAATGAGGTAACATCTGATTTACTTATTTATATATCCGCTTTGAGTCCTTGGGATAATTTTCGTGAGTTTGATATACCAAATATATTATTGTTAGCCGAGATGTATCCATATGATTTTAATGAACATGATAAGGAAGACCTTAAGATTGAACTCCCAAACTACATGGATAATTTGAAAGCGGATATAGGATTTGTGAACTTGAATGGTTTATCTAGTCTAGTAAGATTGATGGTCGAAACAAAGAAACACCAGAACTTTAAGTTGTGTACCGTTTATTGAAGTTGGCTCTCGTTTTACCTGTCGCAACAGCAAGTGTTGAGAGATGCCTTTCTGCAATGAAGTACGTGAAGTCGGATTTGCGTAATCGGATTGGTGATCAGAATTTGAGTGATAGTTGTGTTTGTTATATTGAAAATGAGTTGCTTAGAAAAGTTTCTATAGATGATGTGATGGTTCGGTTTCAAAAAATGAAAACCCGTAGAGAACAATTACATGTCGCAACAGCAAGTGTTGAGAGATGCCTTTCTGCAATGAAGTACGTGAAGTCGGATTTGCGTAATCGGATTGGTGATCAGAATTTGAGTGATAGTTGTGTTTGTTATATTGAAAATGAGTTGCTTAAAATAGTTTCTATAGATGATGTGATGGTTCGGTTTCAAAAAATGAAAACTCGTAGAGAACAATTATAGGGATATATTGTTTTTTGATTATGCATTTCTAATGACAAATATCGTATTATTATTGTTCATCTATAGTTTTGTTTGTTTTTTATCGTATTATTGTGTGACCCGACCCGATTCGAGCCAAAAAAACTAATATTTAGTTATTGACAATCGACCTCAAAAATTTTCCGACCCCGATGAAAAAAATTCCTAGGTCCGCCACTGATCAATATAGTTAAAAAAAACTTTTAAAGATGCAAACAAATACGAAATTAAAACTGAGTTACGAGACTAACACGAAATCACTTAAACTTAGTTACGAGACTAAGTTATTACTAAAACAAAAAATA
Organism: Smallanthus sonchifolius; assembly: GCA_023525975.1. Classification (NCBI taxonomy): domain Eukaryota; kingdom Viridiplantae; phylum Streptophyta; class Magnoliopsida; order Asterales; family Asteraceae; genus Smallanthus; species Smallanthus sonchifolius. Next base: position 38,274,266 of record CM042045.1, read on the forward strand.
ACTAATTAAGCACATGTCCATTTTTTATAAATAAAAGTTCTCGTCTTCTCAAAAATCCATAGCCAATATTTCACAAAAGTTAGTGTGTCCTCATCTTTATAAACATGAAATATCAAATAACAAATTGTTAAAACGTAAAACGTAAAAACAAAAATTGACAATAATTAAAAAAAAACTTGAAACAAATCTCAAAATCTATACTATATAATAAATAAAGGTTTCTTCATTCCACGTGTCGCCTCCATATTCATCCTCACCATTTTTTTCCCGCCTCTCTCTCTTATTTAATGCATTTCTATCTTTAACTAATAATATATATTTAAAGAAAAAATACTAATTATACTAATAAAAAATATTTATTTTAAATTATCTCTTATTATAAGAAACTTTGAAATTTAATTATGTAACTTCTATTTTCAATCAAATAGTAATTGAAATTCAAATTATATTAAATAGTAGTTAACGTATTTTCGAAACCCAATTATATATAATTTTTACATATTTTGAATTTGTTTTCTATATTAAGTATATGTAGTATATTTTTACAGTTGTAAAAATATTTAAAAATTTTATATATTAATATTTTCCATCTCGTATGTAAACACGGGATCTAAACTAGTCTCAAACAAACAAAAGCAATCTAAACAAGCAAAAAACAACCTTCTGTTAACACCAACACCAACACCAACACCAACACCTATAAACAAATAAAAAAACAACCTTTTATTAAACTACAAGTTGTATCAAATACTAACATTCACAGTAGTTACCAAGAATTCACAAATAAATTAAATTTACCATGTAGTAATAACCAAAAATGTTAGAGCAAGCTTCATCTGGTTTGGTCAAAACAACTGATTTAGTTCATTAGTTTTAATTTGACATTTTTGTTTCCTATGGTATTTAATTATCTCAATTAACTCCAATCAACTAACACCGTTAGTTTTATTTGTTAAATAAAATGGTATTTTAGATTTTTCACATCCGCCGATTAAACTCACTTTAATATTTTCCTGAAGAATGGTCGTCGGCTCCAGCTGCCCCCTCCGCCGCCGCACCCTCCGCTTCCGCCCCCTCCGCCGCCTTGCCTGAACTAGCCTCCCCTCTGTCACCTTGCCTGAACCAGCCCCACCACCTTGCCTGAACCAACCGCTAGCTTGCCTGTCGCTCCCTCCGCCAGCCACCTCCTCCATCGTTCCTCTCTCTCCTTTTTTTGTTCTTTATGCAGATCTGAGCAGTTGGGGAGAACTAGAGTTTTCTTGTTGGGAGTATATAAATTGCGCAACTAGTTCCTTGTTATTTGAGATTATTACATAAGTAGTCCTTTAATGTGAAACAGTGTTAGTGAGTTGGAGTTAATTGAGACAAATTTCATAGGGAGCGAAAAAGTCAAATTAAAACTGATGGACCAAAATGATTATTTTAACCAAACCACCATAGCTAAAAACGAAGTTTACTCTAAAAATTAACGATGGCCATATGCCTGTGGATGTCATCCCCACCGCTCAACATAACGTCCCTCCCTTGGTTGGTTTCTATCCAAACATATGCAATATATATTCTTATTAATTCTAATACATTTTTTTGTTCTGAAAAGCTCATTTTTGTTTCTAGTTAGTCTTTATAATTTCTTCTTTTTATAAAATTTAATATAATTTAGTACAAAAAATTTAATCTTAAACAATATAAATAAAAGAGTTAATTACGAGAATGGTTCCTCTAGTTTGCGCATATTGCAAATCACTTCCCAAGTTTGAAAAACTACATTAAGAGTCACAAGTTTGCTTTTTTGTAACAACATTGGTCCGTGACTTTGATGGCCGTCTATTTTGGCTGTAAACTCCCATCACATGTGTTGCACGTGAGACTATATCGGTTATTTCATGTTTTCTTTTTTTCCCCTCATTTTCTCATTTATAACGATCGTCGTCTTCCCCACCTAGTGTCAAGTTTCTTCAATGGCAATCTGCGACTATAGGAGATTAACAATGGCACACACCTCATGTACCGATCAGAACCCCGACTGTCACTTCTTGTCGTGTCCCCAACCGGTAAGCTTTTAGTATGTCAATCTCTGCTAGAAGTTCTAACATGGACCCGTTATTTGTTTTTGCAATAAGGTCGTTGTAGGCGATTTCTAGGCTGGATTGATCCGCCTATGTGCCCACGTGCTGTAGCCATTATACCTAACCTTTTTAGATAAAAAAAAAAGCTTGAGTGTGAAATTAACCAACTCAAAGCTCAAATAAGAACGAAGAACACTGTCATCTTTGTTCTATTGTTAGCATTAAGGTATCTAGGTTTTCTTGTAATTTCTAGAAAATAAATCAGCTTAATGTTGTTTAATGTAATGTATTTTGTAAAACTTTTGTTTAGAAAGATTGGGTTTTCATCTGTTCTATGTTAATTACCAAATTGTGACTGTTTTGTAAGACACAATTTATTATGTGGCTTTTATAATCATTTATCTTATTATTAAATGATCAAATGTTTTATTATTAACCTATGGCTAGTAATTAGTTGATGGGCCTAATTACTCTTAATGGGTCATTAATGGGTTTCCCCTTGGGTGTACAATATATATAGAGAGATAATTAGAGGGAATTGACGAATGAATGAATCAATTACCAACACCATAATCGTCCCTCTTTCTCTCTCTACCATAACTGAACTCACATTGGCCATCCTAACCGTACACCCTAAACGGGAACCCGATCTTCTTAGAGGATCATGACGTCTTCCCTCTCTGCGATTAGCTCATCAGGTATGATTTATATTACTGTTTTCCATTATTATGTCACAAGAATTGATCAAAATGTGGTATCAGATCGTATGTTGATTAATCAGTTCTTGTTTCATTCACTAAACTGGAATTAAAATAGGAGAACAAAATTTTGATTAAAACCGTATGAAAATCGTCCAAATAGCGTTTAACGATTTTCTGTTTTTTGTTAATATATTATGTTTTTGATGTCCTAAAATCAAGATCTATAAAGATTTTCGAAATCTGTTAAAATAATGTTTCAAGATTTCGATTCCAGGCTTTAATATGATATTATTGAAGAACTGGTGTTCATAAACTGTTCTTCGTGTTCATCATAATTTCGATGAAAATCCCCTTAATTTGGGATTAGTTAGGATTTTAATTGTGTTTCCTAAAATCTTATAACTTTATCTCCAAGATTTCAAATTAAAATATTAATTTTACTATTTTAAATAAAGAAACTTGGATATACTTAACAACCTAAAAGATTTTGAAATCAAAATACAATCAAATCCCTTAAATAGCGCACATGCCTTAACAGGTTCACATTTACGTTTTTTTAGACCCTTCACGGTTTATGATTCACGGGTTATGTTTTACGGTTTAGACTTCACGTTTTTACTTCACGATTTATGATTCACGTGTAAGGTTTACGGGTTGTAAGTTTACAGTTCATAGTTCACGGGTTATAAGTTTACAGTTCATAGTTTACGGGTCTAAATGTCCACTGTTTACAGTTCACGGATTTTACAGTTCACAGTTTAAAATGGAGCCGTAAACATTTTGCTGAACCGTGAACCTTACCATGAGTCGTGAACTTTTCTGAACCGTAAACCCTTTATTGAACCGTGAATCCTTCCTGAGCCGTGAACCTTACCATGAGCCGTGAACCCTATAGAACCGTGAACCCTGATAGAACCGTGATCCTTCACCTAAGCCGTGAACCTTACTGAACCGTAACCCTCAATTAGCCGTGAACCTTGCTTTTCCCGAGAACTTATTTTTCCCGTGAACTTAACTTTTCTCGAGAACTTACTTGTTTTCCCGGGAAATTTTGGATCCGTGAACCTAGCCTTATCTATGTGCCTAAAATTTTTCCCTTCGGGGTTTGCTGTTAATGAATGTTCCTACTTCTGCCCAAAGGTGATGTGTTACATTTGTGTTCCGCGAACCCTAACTATGTGCATTCTAAACAAATGTTTCACTTCTGTCCAAAGGTGATGTGTTACATTCTTAATGCACATACTCACTATTAAATTGTTCATAATGCTAAACAAATGTTTCACTTCTGTCCAAAGGTGATGTGTTACATTGTTTAAGTAGAACCTAAATAAATCTATTAGTTTGGTGTTATAATAGATTTTATCACATCTTCATAAAATAATTGTTCTTAAGTAGAACCTTATTTAATTTTGTTATTTATGTCTGCCTTAGATTATTACCCCATAGACTACTCTAAGTTCTTCTTTAGCTATTTGTACCTTATTTTCACTCTAGTTTCTAAGATGAGTTTTGCTTAATTAAGAGTTTCCTTAAATATTTGCTCTTATTAAATCTTGATTTTCTCTTAAGACATGACATTCCTGCTGCTCTTTCTGATAAAAGTACTACAGAAAAAAACTAGAGCATAAGAAATAGGATAAGTCAATCACAATGTATCTTATGGTAATCAAGAACTCATGTTCATGATTGCTATCAGGGGAACTATTATAGATTCTGATTTTCCTAAGACTAATCTATTCTCTGTGGAAATGAAATAATCAAAATAATTCCTAAATACGCATGCAAACTTTCTAAATTCTAAATAAAAAGGTTAAGTGGCATACGTGAACACATCATAATATACACTGACATGCCCCATAAAACTAAGGGTTTATGCATGGAAATCAGTGTAAAGTTTTTCAGTGCGTACATAATATTTTTTTTTTCACTAGTACGATTAGTTGCCTTAAAATCAAATATAACAATCAGAAGTACCAAAGGAAAAATGAGTGTATTGATAGCAACGTACGTACAGGAAAAGAAACGCCTAAAACTGGAGAACCAGGTGTGATTCACCTCACTACCACTAAACCTAAAAAGAGGATAGTTATAAGGTCCGAAAACAAAATACAAGTACTACTTCCAGCTCTAAGTACTCCAAGGAGAATTCTCACTGCAAAACTATGTCATTATACTGGGCATAAGCAATGAGACCATCCATAAGCCAAGGGACTAACTGGATAAGATAAAGTAGTCACTAATTAATGATTTTTTGAGTCCGCTAATATTAATATTCCAATCAACACATGATGAGTTGAGTCTGGTTCTATACGTTTCGTTACTAGAATTTAACTAATAAGATGAGAAGTTAGTGGTGGATTTAAATGTTAAGCCTACATAGAACCATGAAATAATTGTCTTTGTATTAGGCTTTATGATACCTTACATATTCTGAAGAATACTCAGAATTTATATCAAAAATAAAGCTACACTTTGACAGTTATGAGGTTTGCGTGGCCAAAACAAAGTCACCATTAACTTAAACTCTCATATTATTGGTTATCATTATCTGGATAGAAGCCTTTATGAAATAGAACTAGCTTATACAATAAACTTTCACAACTTTTGTTATCATGAAAATGGAAATTTAACAAAAGATAAATGAGACCTATGCACCTCATCCATTAAGACCAAAATTTTATGAGATATTATAACCAGGTCAATGCAGGATGAATTGTTACCAAGCCTCATTATCAGTGACTTTAAATCATGTGTTAAACGCCCTAAATATCAAATGGCTAAGGGAATAAATAAAGGTCCACCATATGTTATCCCAAATGGAATATTCGGACATAATTCATTTATCATTTAGAAGAATATTTACTTGTATCTAATCTGTTTCCTACGACCCAAAACTTTAGAAATATCAATTCATATACACTTGATAGAATTCCTTCTAAATTTGTTTCTAAAATTTCTTATGAAATTTTGGACGATAAGGAAATAAAGTCTAAAATATATGAAAGGTTCCCACGTCACGCGCATCATTGAAACTTGTCATGTGTAGTTTCTAGAGACCTCAAAGATCAGTGGGAGCATCAAGTGTCCTAATTATAGCTTGTAAAAGTTGTAAGAGGTGGGGGAGTAACATCTTGATCTTACCTCAAAATACACCTCTTGCACATGACACTGCTCCATCACATCTTGTCTCCTTAGAATATAATACTACTCCTCACAAAGTCTTATAAATGCTACTATGTGGGCATACCTAGATTTCTTACCAAAACTAAAGTAATCCTCAACAAGAGAAACTAACATAAACATCATTAAGTTGTTTCTCTATTAGAATGTATTGGTCTTCAAAAGTTTGATACACTGTTGACCCTAAGCATGATGAATTACTTATAATTTCTAAGCTAAGTAGGAGCAGTAAAAGTCCTTATCAAAAGTCCTTATCATGACTTACCAGGAGTAGAAGAGGCGGGGGGGAGACTCGTTAAATTTAACTCCGCATACACCTCTTGTACACCATACCGCATCAACTCCTATACGCTTAGAAACTAATGTTGTTCCTAATATACCTGAAATGAAAGCACCTAACCAAGCGCTACTCTATAAACTTGAAACTCCTAACAAACCCAATAATTAACTCAGGATGTCATCTAGGTCCAAAAGGCCTACTAACTTTGATCATTATGTATCCTACCTGACTGAATTTAAAATGAATGTTGGAAAGTTTACCGATCCTACTTCCTCTAATTAAGCCATTAGCATCAATCAATATTCTAAATGGAATAAAGCTATTATTAGCAAGCCTGACTCCATAAATTAGAATACATTTGGGATTTAGTTGAATTACTTAAAGGGTGTTTATAACTAAACTAAATCCAAATGGAAACACACAATTGCTTGCTAAAGGTTATACTCAAGAAGGAATAAATTATCAAAGAACCTTCTTATCTGTTTTACAAAAGGTTTCTTTGAGGATCATTACTGTTCTAGTAGCTTACAGCTACATTAGATGGAAATTAAATCATTTTCCCTAACATTGACCTACATGTTCATAAAATAACCTGAAAGTTCTAAACTGAAGGTTAAGAATACTTATTTTGTAAGTCAATGAAATCTATATATGGGTTGATTGAATTCATATTGCAACTCTCTTCATCAAGAACTAAGTGAATTTGTACACCTACCTCAAAATGAGTTGGAGCAACTAATGTAAACTTGTCCTTATATAGATGACATTCTTTTGACAAGTATATGTTACATGAGTCAAAGCATTGATTACTCATATTTGACATGATGGATCTCGGAGATACTTCTTATGTCATAAGTATCAAAATACACCGAGATAGATCCAATGGGACATTAGTTTCGTCCCATAAGCTTTACACTAAGTGGATCCTTACACGTGTAACATTTAAGTTGTTCTCTTTTAGAGGCTAATGGGATAATTGAAAACTTATTTCCTTATGCTTCATTATTTAGAAGCCTCATGAAGGTTAAAGTCTATACTCATTTAGATATTGCTCACATTGCTGAACACTACTTAAAACAATTGACTAATCTTATTCTAACTTTGTTGTATTCAAAGGTAACAAAATGTCAATTTGTGGGTTTATCCTTATGTCAGTAGACAGACCTATCTAGTGGAGGAGTCAAGTTTAAATGACATAATTGTCACTAAATGTTGTTGAAAAATTATCAGTGGACTCATAATTTAGTAACTCTAGATAAATATCATATTGAAGACTCATTGTGGTCAGCTACTCTTACTTATCGAACAGTAACAGTTCGAGCGGAGCTGCATTAATGTTCGATACGAAATTATTGTTCACTTTTGAATTATGAACAAGTTGAGGAAACTAAATATTTGTATCGAATACATTCATGATATGAAAATGGATCCATATAACTAAAGGTCTATCACTCATAAGTCTTATGTAAGCGCTTATAATTAAGACGGGTTTACTAATGACCATACACAATTGCATATCGTACTATGAATGATTAATTATTAATGAAATTTCCTTACTTATTTAAATTTGTTTGTCTCTAAATACGTTTATGCATGCCTAAAGACGTATAGACAAGTAACTATACAAATCAACGTTAAAGGGCTTATTTGTCAATTTGATCCTAAGTTTACTTAAGTTTTGAGTTGAGATTGTAGTATGATTAATGGGGGTCTTGAGTTGAATACTGATTCAGTAACTCTATTTCTCTGCTACAGTTTTGGTTTAAAACTAAAATGAGTATTAAATCTGCGCAGACTTACTAATGCTCATAATAAATGATTACTCAGCCAAGTGGGAGAATGTAAGACACGATTTATTATGTGGCTCTTATAATCATTTATCTTATTATTAAATGATCAAATGTTTTATTATTAACCTATGTTGATGGGCCTAATTACTCTTAATGGGCCATTAATGGGTTTCCCCTTGGGTGTACAATATATAGAGAGATAATTAGAGGGAATTGATGAATGAATGAATCAATTACTATCACACCCCAACAAGGCGGAAGTATGGGATGTAACCGGTATATCGCATTGAACACAAGTACAAGAGAAACTTAAAGGAAAATTGTGCATTACATTGAACCATACTACATGCTTCTAACGAAAGTACAAATACAAGAAAAATCTCTAAAACAGTACAAAGTGTCTAAATGCCTGACTACAACCAAAGTATATAATCATAACTAGAAACAATAGTTCTAATCCAAAAGCGAGCCCTCATAAAAATCTATTCTTCAATTATGTTTACCTGAAAGCATGTTTCGAAAACGGGTTAACTATATAAATAGTTGGTGAGTTCGCAGGTTTTACGACTCTATAAAAAGTTTCGGATAAAAATCCAAAGTGATCATAAATCCATTGATCGAGTACACATGTATTAGACAACATATTACCATGAGCCGCAATCAAAGCCTCGACGAAATAAAAATAAAGTACCCCATATGAAAGTCTAATGTAAACAACCGCCTAAAAAAATTGGCTAACTTTGCGCCCAAGTGACCCTACAAGTCTGGTTGGCGCGACCAAACCATGAGCGAGGGTGTCAACCCAAGTAGTACTACTCAAAATTCCCAACGGCTACGCTCAGCTAATTGATTGCCTAAAATTGGGGACTTTAAGGCATTATAAAAAAATAACTCATGTAATCAATGTATCATGTAACATGTGACTAAAAAAATGAAACAGCTTTCCCCCAAAAACAGTAAAACAGTAAGTAAAAAGGGGGCCGCGAAAACTCACCTAGACAATGCGGGCGAGTGATGCGACACAGTCGACAAAAACCGATAAAATCTAAGTCCTAACAGGGTCCTACTAGTCAAGTGGACACAAAAGATGCATTCAGGACTCCTAAAGGTTGTGACCAAGTCAACAAAACAAAAAGTGGCTATGTAATCGGTTGCATACCTAAAACCCGTGCACGTGCGTACGAACCGTTAAGAATTGTAAAACTGGCTTTTATATAAATTAATAACCTTAAGAGTTTAAGTTTTAGATTTTAATAAATAACATCAGTAGTTAAAAAGTCACATTTGAAAAAAACTCATGTCACGGTTTCGTATGATTTAAAACCCGATTACGCGCGTAAAGTCCGGTTTACAGTTAGAAAATCATATTCGTCCGAAATTAGGGTTTTAGTGTGATATTAGCACCCAATTTAAAAGTTAAAGTTTATGTTTTAAATGTGGTTGTCCAAAATCCCTTAGAATTTTTATAAAATTAATTTTATATAAAAATTTTCCAAATTTAATAACTTTTTATAAAATTTAAATGGACCATAATTCCAAAACCATAATTAGACATAAATTTACTACTTAAAATTTATACAAATTTATCATGTATATAAATAAAAATTTCTGACAAATTTTCATATTTTTTTAATATCCAGATTATTTAATATGAATTTAATATTGTTAAAATTTTACAAATTCGGGAAAAATAGCTAAGCATATCAAAACTTTACCAAATGTTTACCATATTAGTTTTAAGTCAATATAAGATCCCATACCAAGTTTCAAGTCCTGATTTTATCCAGAAGTATACAAACCCTAAATCGTCCGTTTAAACTTTATAAATATTAAACGTATACTTAAACAACTCCAATTTTTATAAAATTTGGACAAGAGTCTTAGTTCATCATATAACTATCACTGTCCAATTTCCAAAAATTTTCAATACTCATAAGTATTTTTCCCAAATTTCCATGTATTAAACTTGTGTGAATTTTAATAAATAATCTATAAAGAGTTAGATAACCAAATTTTTCAGATACTCATTTTAAAACATATTCTACTTATTAAAACCACTTTTGGGTGCTAGATCAATAATTTTTAAAAATTCATCAAGAACATGTTTGTTCTTGAACATTCATCAACTAACAAGTTTAAATCAAGGATTATACCTTCCAAATTCAACAAATGATGATGAAATTTGATGCTAAGCTACTGAGTTTTCCTTTATTTACAACCTACAATCACAATGTGGTTCAATTCCAAGATCAAAAACTCAAAAATCAACAAAATGCTCTTTTAATTCAAGAAAATGCAAATATGAACACCCAAGTGTTCATACACTTTGATCATTAAATCTTGCAAGTTTTTCACTAGATAACTCATTGTGGATGATTAAAACTGGTTTTTATCCACATATCCTTGTTAAAATCACAAGAATCAAGCTTAAAACTCATAAAAACAACAAAACTTGAAAATCAAAGTGAGTGTGTGTAGTGTGTGTGTTCTTGGTGTTCTTGAGAACACATGCAAGATCAAAAACAGAAAATCAAAGGTTAAAACATGTTAAAATACATTCTAATCACTAATAACATGCTCATAAACAACAAAGATCCAAGGATCAAGGTTGCATGGATGGATTCTTGAGCTTGAAATTGAAAATAAGAATATGTGTGTGTGTGTTGTGTACGGCAAAAGAGGGAGAGAGAGGAAGAGGTGAAAGAGTGGGGGGGGGGGGTTGGGTATTTATAATAGAAATGTGATCTAGTGGTTAAAAAGACCAAATGTATAAAAAAATACCCACTTTTTATAAAAATTACACCCCTAAACACTCTAATAAATATTTTTATCCAAATATAAAATGTTAGTATCCAAAATAATGAATTTTAGAAAATTTTAAAACTTAAAAACTCAAAAATTTTCAAAAAGTTATACCGGGTATACACCAGGTTTTTAACGGAAGAACCACCTATGATCGTTAGTTAAATCAAGAATCACAAAAGTTAGCACATATAATGTTATAAAATATCATTCTTAACTAAAATATAAATATAAAAATTATTTTCGAGAATTTGATTTTTACCGTTTATTTAACGCGTTCGCAGTATACGCAGTGTATACACTTAACCGGGTTTTCTAGTTCGGACCTTAGTGTTTGTCTAAGGTAGTATTCTTAGAATTCCTAGAAACACTAAAATATATATAATCATAATATAAAAAAAAATCGAGAAACGGTATGGACCTGAAAAACCGCGGTTGTCACAATTACCAACACCATAATCGTCCCTCTCTCTCTACCATAACTGTGAGTTCTTACGAACTCACCTTAGCCATCCTAACCGTACACCCTAAACGGGAACCCGATCTTCCTAGCGGATCATGACGTCTTCCCTCTCTGCGGTTAGCTCATCAGGTATGATTTATATTATTGTTTTCCATTATTATGTCACAAGAATTGATCAACATGTTTGAGTTGTGTAAATGACAAAATTGTGACTGTTTCAATTTGAGAAACCAATTTGACAAAATTTGCAGGCAAACTAATTAAAAATTACCAATTAGCATTTTACAAACTAATTGCAGCAAAGTAATCTAAACTTGGACATATTGGGCATGCAAAATATAACCAATTTGGGTCTGCAAAACAGCAGCTATACTGAACCAATTAAACACTATATGAACCATTAAAACACCAACATAGCTGCCAAATGAACTATAGTGCAGTCAAATACAACCAAAATGAGCAAATTTGAACTATTTGGACATAAAATTGGTTTGTCATGGGTCTACAAAATTGAACAAGAGTTAAGTGCTATTTACATCCCTGCAGTTTGCTAAAAATTGCCATTTGAGTCCAAAGGTTTAAATTTTGCCATTTGAATCCAAAGGTTTCACAAAAATTGCCATTTGAATCCATTTGACTACCCCTAATTAACACTGTTAAAATTTTTCGTTAAACCTTCCACACTTGAGGTGTATTTTAGTCAAAAAAAATTATAAAACAAAGAACCAGCCCCACGTGAAGGGTTTTGTGCATTCAATCAGCTTCAACAAAATAGCACAAGTACACAATCTCCTAAAGCATGATGAAAAACCCTCAAATGTGGAAGGTACACAACCTCCTAAAACATGATGAAAATAACGATAACATGACATCTAATAGCACGAGTAATGATCTATACCAGTAGATTAAATTAGCAACAAAAATCCAACAACAAAAGACTACAATATCAGTTGGTAATATCAATACCAAGCCTGGTGAGTGATTCTTCATAAAATCAAGAACAATGCACAACATAGCCAAAACACCAAATCAACAGTAGGGGCGATTACATTCGATAATGAAATGGTGATAGCGACGAACGAACTTACCGTAAAATTCATGTGGATCAAAATCGCTCGTAGGGCCACGAACAAACCAGAGTTTTTCAAACATTACTTGCTATTACCTAAAGAGATTGAACGCAGTTTAATTGTTTTGACTAAAATACCATAAAGTGAGGAAGGTTTAACGGAAAATTTTAACGGTGTTAATTAGGTGTAGTAAAATGGATTCAAATGGCAATTTTTATTAAACATTTGGATTCAAATGACAAAATTTAAACCTTTAGACTCAAATTGAAATTTTTAGCAAACCACAGGGATGCAAAAGACACTTAACTTATTGAACAATTTTGACAAATACAACCATATTGCAGACAAAGTTAACCAAAAGCAACCAAATAAACCAAACTATTCCAAACCTGGACAAATACAACCCAAATCAATTGCATCCATATTAAACCATTAATAAACTCACTGCATCAACAATCAAAATGTTGACTATTGTCAAATACTTCAAGTTTTGATATCTTTTGTTTATATTGAATGGAATAAACGTTCTGACTTTACATTCAATATAAAGAAATAAAACACATAATTTTCTTCACTAAAATAGCTTCTAAATTGGAAAGCAAATAATGGAGATCCGTCCATTATGGAGGCTGTAAATGCGGTAGCCGGAAATAAGGCACTAAATTAGACTCCCCTTAAGTTGGAGCGTGTTAGTCATGAACGTCTAACTTGTCAAGAAGGTATTTTAACGATTGAGAACCTAGGGCCTTGGTGAACAGGTCGGCTATTTGGTTTTTTGGTCAATGGCTCTTCGTTGAATGTCTTTAGAATCTACCCATTCGTGTACGAAGAAACAGACCATCTCAACGTGTTCTGTGCGCTCATGATAAAACGAATTGTTGGCAATGTGTCACGGCTTGGTTGTCACAAAAGAGCAAGGTCGGTTGTTCTTGTGGTAGACCAAGTTCTTTCAAGAGCCGGCGTAACCACGAAATTTCACTTACTGTGGTAGCCATGGCACGATATTCCACCTCCTTCGTGGAACGTGACACAACCGATTTCTTCTTGGACTTCCATGAGATGGGAGCTCCTCCAAAGAGAAGTAAGTAACCGGTTTTAAATAAAGTAACCTTCACAGAAGACGTTTAAGGAGTAAACGATATCCGGCCACATTGCTTTTAAATAAAGTAACCTTCACACAAGACGCTTATATTGGTTGGCATCCACTAGAGCTCCTTCATCGTCCTTTCCCAATTTCAGATTCTGTTCCATGGGAAAAGCACTAGGTTGGGACCCTAGACCACCACTATCCTTTAGAATGTCAAGAGCATATTTCCGTTGGCTAAGAACCAAACCCTCTTTTGTTCGAGCCACCTCAATGCCTAGGAAATACTTTAAGTTCCATAGGTCTTTAATGCTAAATTTCTCGTTAAGGTAACTCTTTGTACGTGGCATGGATTTTGGATGGGTTATCACCAGCAATGATGACATCATCCACATAAATCAAGGCGGAAACGAAGGAGTTTCTTTCCTAACAAATGAAAAGGGAATGGTCTACCATTGATTGTTTGAAATTAAGTGCCAAGAGAGACGAAGTAAATTTTTGGTATCAATTTCGCGAGGCTTGTTTCAAGCCGTATAACAACTTTCTTAACTGGAAAACTTTGGTATTCCTTCTTTTCTCAAATCCTTGTGGGATTTTCATGTACACTTCCTCATGAAGGTCTCCATGCAAAAAGGCGTTGCTGACGTCTAATTGATGGACGAGCCAATCTTTCTTAACAACGGCAAGAAGAGCCCGTACCGTCACAAGTTTGGAAACATGAGCAAATGTGTCATGAAAGTCGACCCCTTCCATTTGAGTGAACCCCTTTGCTATGTGTCTTTCCTTATAACGTTCAATTTCACCATTGGGCTTTTATTTTACTTTATAGACCCATTTTGAGTCTATAGCACGTTTGTCTTTCTGTAAATTTTCGAGGGTCTATGTTTCATTTTCCTCCAAAGCTTGTATTTCCTTTTCCATCGCTTTACTCCAATGTACATCATGCACAGCTTGTTTAAAAAACTTTGGCTCATCTTTCGAACTGATGGCCGCCAAAAAAGCTTTATGGGTGTTTGTAAAATTTTCATAAGAAATATAGTGGGCAAAGGGGTGTACCGTAGTTGATGGGAATCTTGATCGGACGTGGGTAAATTTTGATCGAAGGATGGTGGTAGATCAACGGTGAAGTCATCTAGTCGTATAGGTCGGTTTCTAGTTCTTTGTTGCCTGATGGGTTTGGTGCTTTCCTGGATTGTTTCATTATCGAGTTGATGGTTATGTGATCTGTGGGCCTCAGTTTCATTATTTGGCCCATTGTTTTGGAATTCATTCCCACTAACAGTTTGAGGATGAGCCTCACAATCTAGAATGGTGTCTTCATGATGTAACTCAGTTTATGGTTCAGTGGCTGCAGGCCCAATGTTAACCGTAGGAGGAGTGTTACCAATTTCATGGCTTGGGCCAATGTTTTGTTCTGCCATTTGTGGGGTGATGTCAATTTCTTTATAGTACCATGGAGGAAAACGTAAAAAGATTTGTGGGGTGTTCCTTAATAATAATATAGTAAGACTCTCAAGTAAGGACATCATTACCCTCAACTCTTCAATAGATTCGTACATTTGTATGCTTAAGACCTATTTCCGAGTTGGTTTAAAACATCAAACTTAAATACCTTTATTGTTATTAAAAGAGTGATTAGACTTTTTTTCACCGGGATGCGATGCAATAATGGGACCATGTATAAAGACGTATCGTTCCTAACGTGAGTTCACCAACTCTTGATTTCATAACAAGATCATATAAAGAACTACGGTCTTATCAATATTAACCAAGCTTAATCCGCTTGTATAAAGACGTAAAAGGTATAAACTTAAACCCCCTATGGTTGATTATTGAATATTTGGTTTGCATCTGGATCCCTGGTGGGGAGATCTAGGGTTTGAACTAGATCGATTCGTGATTTTTTTTGCTGCACGTTTTAAGAGAGTTTTGAAACTCTAGCACGAAACCTCAATAATAATATGTGTCAATTTCTCTGTATTTATGTGATAATGTGAATATTTATGTGATAGATAGAGTAAATGCATAGTTATACTATAGTATAGAAAGTACACATAGTAGAAGTCTTGCAAGCATAAAGTAGTCTCGTTTTATATGAGCACAAAGGAGACTTGTTTTCGTAACAAGCACATATGAGACTTGTATTCGTAACAAGCAAAGAGGAGCCTTGTATTCATATCAAGCACAAAGGAGCCTTATTTTCATAACAAACACAGAGGAGCATTGTAACATCTGCGACTTTCGTGTTTAACTTATCTAGTACTAGACTTATTTAGTCAATGTAAACCATTTTGAATGTCATTACACTTGGTTTATCCATATGACAAACTTGTTAATCATACGTTACCTTATGCTCTAGATGCTTATTGATGGCTTAATCGTGAATTAGGCCCATTTTAGGCCCAATAAGCCCATCATAACCCGTTATCAATCATGCAAATGTCAAACATGTTAAATTAAAGTTGATATACCTTGTTACACTTGAAACGTTTAACAAAAGCTTGTAAATCTATGTATTGTGCCTTCGCAGCTTGTTATGCCCTAGAAAGCCCGTTTTCTCGTACGCCGACCGTTAATTACCGTAGGCGACTATCATAAACTTAACTTAAATTTTCTTAACTAAACATACTCATTTTTTTATGACAATCAACTTTCATGTTGAAAACGTTTGCCAATTTCACTTAAAAATGCTTAAAAATGGCGAATTTCGAATGCGCGCACTCAACCGGGCCAAGCTAGGACCAAACCCACTTACATGTGGACCTAGCCCAAGCCAAATTTCACAAAATCCCAGCCCTAATTCAGCGGAATTTCGCCAACCTTGAGGCCTCCTCAAACCCTAATCCTTTTCTTGTTTTCTAAGGCTTGATTCAACTATAAATACCCCCTTAATCCCCCTTGTTTTTCATTTACTCCTCCCATCAAATCCTCCACTCCCCTCCAAGATTTAAAGCCCTTCTACTATAGACAAGAAGTTTCAAAAACCCACCTCCAATCCTTGAAGAAATCGCAACAAGCCAAGAACCAAGATCGGGTAACGAATCGAGTTTAACCGTTCTTTCTTCCTTTTTTATTTCTTTCTTATTCTTTTGATTCTAACTCTTATGCTAACTTGTTTTTTTATTCATTCTAAACCTTTGATCCTAAATTAAATCTAACTTTAATTAACCACACGCTAATCTAAAGTAGAATCTGCTTGCTCGTGTCGGCTATGCCGATTACATCCTGTGATTCTTCAAAACGCTTCTGTGAATATCATGGCTAGACCGGTGACACGAGACGTTTTGGCTAACCTAATATGATTATATTATGTTTTATAATGATATTATAACAATCGTCTATTTTTTTATTTACGCGTTCGGTAACCTTAAAACCCTAAACGGTCCACTTAAGTGCAACCGTTGATTGTGGATAGATAATGTGTGGAATTTAACTAAGTATAACTGATCATAACGAAACTGAGCAAACTCAAATTCCACGATGTAGTTCGAATTGTCTTTCCAACCGTATTTGGCTCGTTTTCTAATTCAAACGTACGAATCCGTACTAGCCAAAACGGACAGAAACCTTTTTCAGTACCTTCTGTCGTGTTTGACTGTTTTGCCTATGATCCGAGTTTCAAACGGAAAAACTTTCTAAACGAAACTTCTTCGGAACGACTTAAACTAGTTACCTATAAAATTTTATAATTTTTGGACATCGTCTGATATTTTTAATATGCATGTTTCTGTTCAGCTCTCATGTTGTCCAAATCTGAAAATTACAACATTAACAATTATATATTCAATCCTCTATGTCTCGCATCCGTTAACATTCTAACTTCTAATAAACGCCATCCAAAACCCTAATTAACTATATCATGATATTTTAGGGCATTGATCTAAATCCTAGAACTCTCGAGCTTTGCGAGTCAATCACCTCTCAACAAATGTGAGTTTTACATAGCCCCTTTTACATTTTTCACTTTTGGGGTGAAACATGATTACACTTTAACATGTGTGTTATTCCTCACAACAGTCACAAGGTTTGATTGTACACCTAGTTTAACTATAGATTCTCCATAAATGCCTTATATACCATGTATCGTATGAATTGTATAAAAAAATTTTGAACTTTATTTGTGGTGTCAAAACCTATGTATACTCACCAACTATTTATAGTTGACCCTCTCATTCTAATCATGTTTCAGGTTAAATTATTTGAAGTACAAGTTTATCACTTAGGAGCACATGGACCTAGTGACAATTTAATTAGAATTTTGTTAGCTTTTGATTGTTTGATCAATATGTATTGTACATTTAAATTATTTTAATAAAATTATATATTTTAGTTGATCATGAGCTTTTCAACAGTCTACATGTCCGTCCCGACGTTTCCGCCGTCGGTTAGGGTGTGACAAGCATTATTTTCATAACAAGCACATAGGAGCCTCAATTTCGTAACAAGCATAGAGGAGCCTTATTTTCATACAAGCACATAGGAGCCTTGTTTCATACAAGTACAAAGGAGTCTTGTTTCATACAAGCACAAGGGAGCCTTGTTTTTCGTAACAAGAACATAGTAGTATAGTTTTACCTTGTGCAAGCACAGAGGAGACTTGCTTTGTGCAGGCACATAGGATTCTTGTCTTGTGCAAGCAGAGAGGAACCTTGCCCTTCGACAATGGTTTAGTTATGTTATGATAGTTTCATACAAGTGCAAATTCACTTGTCGATAGTATAGAGTTAGAAAGAATGACAAAGTCATAGTGGGACATTGTAATTGGTTTCCCTAAAACAGAGTTTTAACAAATGATAGTAAACGAAAAGATTTCATAAATTGTGAAAATACAAATTTTAAAGTACAGAAAATGTTTTTTGTTAAAACGTAACATAGAGAAAGCTTATTTTATATTAATAACTAAGTATATTAAATGACAGACAATGTTTACAGTTAATAAAGTATAGATATAACTCACACTGTATAACTGACTTTTAGTATGCACATCATGTTAAAGATGGATAGTTTAGAGAAGTTGTAAGAGCTTGGATGACATGGCTGAAGGCTACTCGATTGATGAAGACCGACATTTCTGATACCTTAATAGTATTGAACAATCATGATTAAATGTTTTAATTACTTGTGAATTTCGTTATGTTTGAGCAAAGATTTTCGCTGTAATAGATTTTGATTTCCAGATTAAGAACTATGTATTTTATGTTTTTAGTCAAGCATGATTGAGACTACCCGGGTTTAGGGTGTTTCAAGTAAAAATTTATAGAAAATGAAGAAGAAAAGAAATGTGAAAGTGGTATAATATTTAGAGTGTTTTTGGTTTTATGGTCACACCAAATAGACTCACAAGTCGATTTTATGGTCATAGAAAAGTTTTTGCTTGTTTCTCCATGCTTTTTATGAATCGAGTGTAATACTCATTTTTTCCATCATACTAAAAAATGACTCTACAGAAACCTTGTTGCTTTATTATTACAATAAACAACACTGAAACGGTTTTAAGTGGTCAAATAAAAACTGTTCATTTTATAAATGGGACGAGTTGAAACAACAAATGAACCAAGCATGTGGTCCATGTGGAACGCCCCTCAGCAGTCGCAACTACATAGTAGTGGAAGTAGCAACTGATTCCCGTCAGCGGATATCGCACCAGTAGTCACAATTGTGCCCGACAGTGGAACCCGCATCAAATGAGCATATTTGTGTTTTTATAGTACCATAAAACATTACATTCGGAATTCTGTTTTCTTGAATCCATTTATCTGAATAAAAATAAGGGAAAACACCACAAAATAGTAATCAAGTTTCAAAAGTGTTTCAATTATATCACTCACAATAGTGTATACCTTGTAAAATACGTATTAAATGACCTAACATTTTTAAAAATTAGTTACTATTCTATAAAATTACACCTAAAAGTAAATACACAGTTTGTCCCATTTTATATACCAACACAAATACAAATTAAAAAATAAATAAAAACATAGGAAAGTGGAAGACGCTATGTAAACGAAAGATCAAAAGCATGTGCAACATAATCAACATCATGAACAAACGTAATAAACAACGTACGACAACGGAATGAGAACGCTATGTGAAATTCGGCAAAGCATATTCTATTTTCCAACTTTTAGACCCAAATCCTCTTAAATAATTCTCCTTTCTTCTCGAAAAGGACCGCAAAAGATAATATTCCCACCGTCTCATTAAATAACTAATATTATCTTGATATATAGACACACAGCTATGTGTGTATGCATAAGATCCTTCGGTCTTAACTTATATTCTCATCAAATTAAAATCAAATGTTGAAACCATCCCCCAACAAGATAAACATGAAGAAAAACACATTTACATATAAACCATAAAAACGTAACTAATACGTCTTGTATTCACACTTTTATTTGCCACAAACTCTTCCGACATAAATGACTGCAAATTCAAACGACCATAAATTTTTATTTAATGTTGTTAATGAAAAAGTTGAAACAAGAATGTATACGTACACCAGTTGTGTTACAATGTCAATCTCTTGTAGTGCTTTTGGATTTCGTTTGACCGGATATTTTTATGAATGATTCAGACTGAATCACGTAGTCCGTTATCAGATTGAATCACGCAGTTCGTCTTTCAGATTGAATCACGTAATTTGTTTTCATATTAAAGTATTTCGTCGAATACGAAATCAAAAGTCGGATAAGAGAGGAAGTTTCTCAAAGAACAAATCAGACCAGATGATTTCTTTATATAGAGGTTTAACATGTGCAACAAAACATCGCACCATTTCATGAAACGTTATCTCATTTGGTATGATTAACTGTCACAATCATCAACCGTTGTTAATTTACTTAATCGTTGCTTCAATTAGTATTGAAGACCAATTTGGTATGGAACCAAAATAAAACGGAAGATCAAACTTGGTACGGAAGACCAAATTTGTTGCGAAGGACCATAATGATACTTTGATACGGACGTCCAAATATTGTGGTACGGCCGGCCAGCCAGGGA
Source organism: Smallanthus sonchifolius (assembly GCA_023525975.1). NCBI lineage: Eukaryota > Viridiplantae > Streptophyta > Magnoliopsida > Asterales > Asteraceae > Smallanthus > Smallanthus sonchifolius. Next base: position 38,294,704 of record CM042045.1, read on the forward strand.
TGTTGCTTTTGGACCCCATTAAGGGCTGCCACCGGGGACGCTGTTCTCAGAGCCCGTTGTTCAGTGAGCTTCACCCACTTATACTATCAAGGTGTATTAGTATCATAAACTAGAACAATCTTGATCAATTGAGCACCTCCAAACTTGGATCAATGTACTTTCTATTTTCTCATTTCGTCTTAAGTGGGTCCAAAATGACATTGATAAAACTAAAATCATTAACAAAATTTTTATGGATAAACATTTTAAAGAAAAAAAAAGATGTAATTAAGTAATATTATTTAATTATCTTATATAAATTATCAAATTAATTGTATATTGATTTCAGGTTGGCCTTTTCGTGAAGCACCCTAAGAAGGAAGTTGACATGTAGACGCCATCTGGTTCACATGCTGCCACTATATAACCATACATTTATAAGCACACACATACCATACCGCAATGCCCATAAATTCCCCCTTAACTGTCTAACTACTATTTCTATTTCTATTTCTATCATGATCCCACCACAATTTTCAATGTGGATTACATTTTTCTTATCTTGTATCCTTTCTTGTTTGCATCATGGAACATCTTCTTGGGTTTCTCCTTCATTTCCCACCAATCTATCCGACACGATGGACGGGTTCCAGCACTATACTGCGATATCAGATTTTCGATTGTTAAACAGAAGAAAGCTGGGAGCTTGTTTGAACCCCAACCCGTATATTGCAATCGATGTAAGCCCGAAATCTGCACTTGCGGATGATCAAATGATTAGGGTGACGGTTAGCGGGGTGTTGCTTCCTTCTAAGGGTGATTGGGTTGGTATGATTTCACCTTCACATGCTGAGTAAGTATAGATGTTATATATGTATGTATTGTTTGTGTGCATATGTAATTCCGTTAATGGATTGGCGTGTAGTGTTGATATTTGCCCTCAAAACTTCCTTCAATATGAGCAGACTGGTGATTTCAGTGATCTACCGCTCCTCTGCCATTATCCTGTCAAGGTAATTATACCCTAATAACTTTATGTTTTTTTAACGATAATTTGAATAGCTGACGGATATATAATAACTTTATGTATATCAGTTATTATTCATTGGTTCTAAGATATGCAAATTTAATAATAATAATAATAATAATAATAGTAGTAGTAGGATTAGGTGTTCCGTTCAAGTCATTATTATTAAGCAGCCTTTCAATCTTGTAAATCATTTTATAAATATTGAAATTTATTAAAGTTAAGTGATACAAATAAAACATATTTGAAACATTAATTACTAATTAATGATTATTTTTATTTTCTTTAAAATAAGAGGTAAATTTAATTAAAGTTGGGTAATGAAACATATGAAAAACTTGATTATTATTATAGGAAGGTTTCTAATAATAATATGTTTACTATTATTTTAGAAATAGTAAATAATCATGGGCGAAACATTTAAGAGCTGATAAATTTAATTATTAGCTTAGTTTTTTTTTAGTTATATACAGGTACGAAAATATAACAGTTATTATTGTTGTGATCTGTGAGTCAATCAATGAGAAATATGGGACTAGTTTTTTGAAGCCTTTAATCCTGCTGAGTTTGTTGAGCTTTTTTATGTTAGCTGTTTTCCCTTGAAGCGTCAATATATAATGCTAGACCAAACGTTGTGGGTTGGAATTCCTAATCCTAGTCCATACACAGTGTGACGTCATGTTTGTATATTTTTCTTATTTGGACGTCAAAACCAAAAATAGTAACATATATTTGTGGGACATTTTTGTGATCTAATAAAGGGCTTTAAATGAAAAGATTGGAAAATCACAACAGGAAAGATTGTTTCTGACGTCAATTTCCTACATACAATAGGTAGATACACGCAATTATAACGTTTGGTACAGTCGTTTGATGATAGAATCAACACCTAGTTCGTTTGATAATTGGTTCGATAAGATTTGGTGTTGGTGGCCAGGTGGTAAAGAAAAATCCTTTAGGAATATTAAGGTTTGTAGGAACTCATGGGTTCAAGTCTTACTTCCACAGATTTAAAAAAAAAATTGCCTTAAAAAAAAGTTTTTTGAGAAATGGTATATGGACCCAGATGCGGCTCAACCATTCTTGGGGCCTAAAGCGAGTAAAGTTTCATGGCCCCTTTCAGAAATCTAGAACAGTTATACTTGCTACTTGTCTATTTGGAATTCTTTTAGCTAAAATAATTTCACAAATTTATTCAAATTATAGGAACTTTAATATGTGAAAATTGGATTGAGGGATCTTTAGGAGAAAAAAAAAAGTATGCTGATTTTTATGGTATTTACCTGTAATAATGTTAACTCAAATTAGTTGTTTAATTTATAGGGTCATTTACATATATCGCTCTCCTAAATTCATTTATTACATATTTATCCAACCCCTAATTTAATTACACATTTCCCCTTCCTAAAGCCTATATATTACATATTTACCCAATTTATTTAAAATAACTTATTGAATTACTATTTTACCCTTAGTAAACCAATTAAAATACTATTTACATGTATCCCCTTCCTAAATATATCAATTTACATATATCCTCAATTTCAACCGAAACCAACTCCTATAGAACCAAAATGGTTAACCCTCTTTCTGAAACCAAAGACCTATAGAACCCATCGACAACACCAATTAGCTTTAGTGTATGCAGATTCGAAAATGATGCTATCCCAACTAACACATTATCATTACACTGATACAAACCCAGCTCTTGCATAATAACACACTCTTCAGCAACATTAACGCTGTGTTCCCGAGTTTTTACTAAAGAGGAGAAAACAAAGGAAATGATTCCTTTCCTTTCTTTTCTTTTCTCATCTCTTTTCCTTTCTCTTCAAATCCTTTAAAATTGGAAAGATACAAATAAACCTTATTTTCCCTTCCTTTCCCTCCATTTCCTTTCTTAAAAAAAAACTCTGAAACACTATTTTTTGTTTTTCTTTCTTTTCCCCCCTTAAAAAAACTCTGAAATAAGGATTTACCTTTCTTTTCCCACTTTAAATGAAACTCGGGTAAGTAACCCAATTTTACTACAATTCACAACCACAAGCCTCCTCAAATTTGGGTACACACTAGCTAAAACTTTCAAACCAAAATCTACCTCGTCTACAGGTAACAAAACACGGTCATCGTGTAGAAATTCATCAGGACCTACGCGAAACGATCCGATTTCATGATTAAGCAACATACCAAAATTTGGAGTCATACTAACTGAAACCATAGATCCATGAACTAAATCAACATGTGTAAGGTTAGGGAATCGAAAGAACATACGGCCAGATATAAGAAACGACGGCGGAGTGTTGAGTAAGGAACGATGGCGAATGGCAGTTTGGGGGAAATCAAAAGCTAGGGTTTTGGTGGTTGGCGGAGTGTTGAGTAAGGAACGACGGCGAATGGCGGTACAAATGACATGTTTGAGAGCTAAATCGTTTTTCAACCACAGATTTGGCAAATTTAGCGGTGAAGGATGGTTAGGGTTTTGATTCTCCACATCATTGGGATGCGTTTTCTTCTCGCTTAAGTACATCTAGCTGCCGATGTCTTCACGGCTTCATTCACATTTGTTGCAGAGTCTCTTGAAATTGTTGTTTGATTCTTGTGGAATTTGATGGAATCACTCGTCTTCTTCGTGAATCGGTGCTCAACTGAAAGAAAGTGGCAGTGGGTTGTTATAAGGTTGTAAAACATATAAAAAAAAAGATAAATAGGTAACTGTGTAAGGATTAGATAAATATGTAATTGAATTTTTATGGTTGAATATATATGTTATTAAAAAGGTTAAGGGGGAAAGATATATAAAAAACTCTAATTTCTAAATGCTTAAAAAAGTTACACAAATATAGGGACTTAATGTCATTTTTACGGACAAATGGTGTATTTAAACATAAAAAATAAATTAGACACATAACTTTGTAAATAGAAGTTAAAAAATATATCCTATGTAAGCACTTTTTATTTGTATGTAAAGACAAGTCATTTAATTTAAAAAACAAGTAATCAAAATAATTAGATACTGAGTTTAGAACCAATATCTGTTTTGACACAACATGGGGACCTTAGCAATAGACTAATTCAAGTTTTGTTATAAAACATTCAATTTCCACTATATACATAATACTTTTAAAAAATATAAGGCCCCAAAAATTCGAGGCTCTAAGCGGGCGATTCTTTTTTTACTAAGTCAAGCCGGCCATGTAAGGGCCCTAAAGCAAATCAAGAAAGTAGCCATTTTTCCGTAGTAGATTCTAGTCACATACACTTTCTCTCATGATACGGACTTAAAATGTATTCCCGAATCATTTTTTAAAAGGGAAGCGAAAAGAAGTGAAAAAAGACCAGAAAAGATTTAGGTTTTTATTTTTTTAATGGAAGAAAGTCGAAAGTAACAAAAAAAATATTGTGTTTCTGAGTTTTTTTAATGGAATGAAGTGTAAAGAAGAGAATGAAAGATTTTTAAAAAAAATCATCCATCCTAACTTTTCTTCTAAAATAGACGGATTTGGAGAGAACAAAAGATTTTATTAATTTTCCCTCCTAAAATGTTTATTTCCTTCAAACTCTAGCACACGAAACTACATCAGTACATTGTATCTTTCCTTTCTCTTCTTAATTTCCTTTCTGTTATTTTCTTTCATTTCCCTTTCTTTACTCTTCTTAATTCTCTCTTATTTTTTATTTATTTATTAAATTTGGGAACACAACGTTAGATCCCATCAATTCAGGCTAAGAATTTGAATGCAGAACATTAAACATTTATCAACTTTTCATTCCTGTAAGAGCATTCACAGCAGGTTCTCCATTTATTTGTGAGTGGAGTTCCACATATTTTATGATTGGTTTAAAGTGGTTGTGAGTGAAGGAGAGAGAAAATGTATAAATTTTTTGTATATTTAGGGAAAACACTGTTCACCTGCATAAATTTTTTAATATTTTTTGAAAGTATTGTGAGTGAGGAGAGAGAAAAGGTAATTATAAATGTATAAAAAAGTATTATTTAATTAAAAAGTAGAGAGAAAATGTAGTGATTTTTAGTGTAATTATAAAGATGAGGATAAAGAAACTGATGGGAATGCTCAAACATTACCTAATGTATATTCCACTGACATGATAATTGCATATATGACATGGGCTCGCATGTTATTCGTCTTCTTCGTGTATCGAACGTGAAAATTACAATAGAACGCTTGACTTTTCAATTTAAGACATGAAGAATGAGTGCTGCTAATTAATTCAAAATGTATTTAAATACATACACAGATGGATAGATTGTTATGTACCTTTATTACTTTGATCAATGTTGGTATTATTTTAATCAATGTTGTTGTACATACAAATCGGAGGTATTTAGAATCATAAGGTCACATCATTGGTGATTGGTTCGTACGATCATTCATGCTATTGGTGTTCGGTGTTGTGCAATGCTCTCAACTTATCAAAGTTGAGAGTACACGTGGTGTCACACTATAGTTGTACTTATTTATGAAACGTGGTAGAAAAAGATCGGTTTACGTCTAGATTAGTGTTTGTTTTCATAGGGTTGATGTTCTTGTCCTTTTAATAAATTTAAAGTTATGGCATCTCTGTATTACGACATTCATGACTTAAAAACCACAAGATATTGAAACATTATACCACTGGAAATGGCTGTGTTCGTCTAACCCATGTTAATGTCTTAACAACTACATCATACAAAGAGAGTAGAGATGATGGGGTCTAGTGACCAAAAGTTGTTCTTTAGTTGCACTACCATCATGATGACAAATTGGTAATACTCAATACATGCACTTCTAACCTTTTGTACATTTTCAACATTTTGTGTTGAACAAGTTGTCTGTGTTTAAATGTCTTTTCTTATTGCTAATTTGAGAGTGCCTAGAAGTTGTCCTGGTCTTAATAATTCATAGACTAGTGAAACAATATAATATAAAATTGGTAGCCTATAGTTATTGTTTGTAATAAACTTTTTCCCGATAAATAGAGGAGTTGGGGTAGAAGACCATAAATAATAACTTCAATAGAAAAAATGGTTGCTTTTGTCATTTATTTAATACTTGATGTATGGCTTAGACATTCTTTTAAATATCTTTACCTTTCATGTCTCTCCTTTAAACACATCCATTAAGCATATGAATAGTTTTTTTTTATGTTACCTAGTTTAGTTGTCTTTCTTGTTTTTTAGAATGCAAGATGAAAGTATTTTTTATATGTTTTCTTGTTTTCTAGAATGCAAGATCAAAGTATGATCAAAGCGAAAATGCAAATACTACTCCCCTCTCTTTTCATAATGAACCGATTTTCTTAGATCGAGATATAGATAAGTTTATTGAGAAGTAAGTTACCAATCTGAACTCGTATTCAAAATGAATTTGAAAGGAATGTGTGAATGTGATCTTTGAGGGGAAAAGGTTATTTGATGCGTGGATAACATGAAATAATTGATAAAGTGCATAAAGTTGTACAACAAAACTTTGAGTTCTATGCATTGCTTTTCTTTAGACTTGTAAAAAAATTGATAGCATTTTGTTGGTAACTTTTTTTAAATTTGTGGTTTTGTTAAAATGTGTCAAAAAATCAGATGAAAAGGTTTTAGATACGAAAAAAATGGATTAAATTAAAAGGATAAATTACTATTAGATTCTTTTTTGCTTTGCTATGTAAACCATGTACAAAGACAATCAAAATCAAGAACAAACAAATAAAACGAATTGAAGAAATCTCTTATCATGAACTGAAAGAATGAGAATGAGTTTAACAAACTCGAATACAGAAAATTAACCAACTAAACAAGCTAACAAACTTGACTTTATACTAAAAAAGAAATTATAAACTGGTCCCTCAACTAACTTGGAATTACAAATCAGACCTCCAACATTCCATATGAATTTCTACATCTCATGTTTTCCCAAAAGTTAAGACTAATAGACGTTTGGTTCGTAGAATGTTTTGGAATTAGAATTGGATTCTGAATTAGAATTAGAATTGGATTCCTTTGAAATCCATATTGTATTTGGTTGATACATTTGTTAATAAACTTGGAATGTAAAAATATCTAAACTGACAAAATTACCCTTTAAAATTAACAAAATATAAAACAAAGACCTAAACTCAAATATTTTTTAAAAAAATGTTTTTAATAAAAAAATAGCTATGGTTATTACGTAAATTAGAAACATTCATGGGGTTTACTTAGAAATGTTGAAGGACATCAATTAAAAGATTTGGTTAAAACTAATTCCAATTCCAATTTTTTTTCTCAGCGAGATGCAAAGTGGTGGAATTCAAATTACAATTTCATTGAATTCCCATAAATTTCTACCAACCAAACAAGCACTTGGTTTTTGGATGGAAAGATAGTAAAGCACGTAAATAGATTGACTAAGTTCCATTTTAGAAAGGATTAGTGTCTTTCTTTTTATTGCACCACCGATTTTTACGTGCAACCCTTGTTGGATCATAGTTTTAACACGGGATAACTTTGTAGAATAGTAACCAAGTTTCAAAAGTGTTCCAATTGGGCCAGTCAATACGCATTTTACACGGTATACATCCTTGGGTATACTGCGGTGAGTGACTTAATTGGAACACTTTTAAAACTTGGTTACTATTCTGTGGTGTTTTCCCTTTTTAACACATAGAGATTTGATGATAATACAAAACCGAATACTTAAAAACCAGAATAAAAAAGTTTTTATATGTAAAAGCTGATATAACAAATCATGCTTAAAGACTTGGTTGAAAAAAGTAGATGATAGGAACCTCTAGCTCGGGAGTAGCAGCTACTTGATCCAAACATTGAACATGGGTTGTTCTGTGCAAGTATATACCAAATCTCATGTCTCGCGTTAAACATATACTACTGCAACCGCCTTTCTAGACTTCTTCACCCAACATAGAGATCTTGATCTTTGACTGTCTGACTGATCCTCAAGAGCTAGACATAGAATGGAAAATGTACTTAGACTAGGATTGTTATGTTCATGTCTTGGTGGTGTAGTTGGACATTTTTTAGATAATATAAATGACTTCCATGAATGTAAAACTGTGAAATTCCGAGAAAAATACTCCATATGAAAAGCAGTAATATTTCACTTGTAAATAACAACATTATGATGCAATGCAGGCACAATACGTTGCTAACGATCCGGGCTATATCGGTTGCAAGAAGAAGGAATGTAAAAAAATTGATCAGAGAGGCAAATGTTTGGTGACAACATGCAGTGCATCAATCACATTTCATGTTATCAACATTAGAACTAGTATCCAGTTTGTCTTCTTTGGTGCTGGATTTCAGGCACCATGTGTTTTAGCTAAATCTAGCGCACTCGATTTTGAAAATCCTAAAAAGCCATTGTATGGCCATCTCTCTAGTGTTGATTCTACAGGGACATCAGTAAGCACCATCTTATCAACAATTTTCCTGTAGTGTTAATTTATTGCATGTTATATTTAAGATCCACATGTGATAAAACTGGTGTATGAGATCTGTATAGAATTAAGTAATAGTAATTAATATTTCAGACAAAGATTTTGTGCTTTTGTAGCGCGAACTGAAATGATGGTTTCACGTGCAGATGAGATTAACATGGGTCAGCGGAGACAAAAATCCACAGCAAGTTCAATACTCGAATGTGAAATCACAAACATCGCGTGTTACAACATTTTCCCAAGATGACATGTGCAGTATGTTCTTATTTTGAGTTATATCAAGTTTTATTCCTATGCTTTAATCTTCCATTGATCTTGATTTAGAGACCACAATCATCATTCAATATGTTCTTAATTTCGCTTGTACTTTTATCTGCGGAATAGCCTTTGAATCATGTTAATTTTTGTTTTCTAACAAGTATATATGAAATATCTTGTATATTTAGTTGGTAATAAATTTGAACTAAATTAATCTACAATTCATTTCATGTTTTTTTAAAAATCAAGCTTCTGGGCTACCAAGCCCTGCAAAGGACTTTGGCTGGCATGATCCTGGATACATTCATTCTGTGGTGATGACTGGACTCAAGCCTTCAACAAGGTTCTCCTACAGATATGGAAGGTAAACCAATGGTTTCATCAATTATTATATTATATTACCTTAAACACACACAAGAAAATTTACCAAAGAATGTACAAAAATGGTAAATTTAAAATTATATGTATTTTAATTTTGTAGCAATTCGGCCGGTTGGAGTGCAAGAATCAACTTTAAGACTCCACCTAGTGGTGGATCAGATGAACTAACATTTCTAGCATTTGGTGACATGGGCAAGGCCCCACGCGACGCTTCTGTTGAACATTATATTCAGGTAAAATGGCATTTGGCCTGTAATAACATCATTTTCTACAGAATTTCATTATGCATATGACTTTGGGACTACCATTATTGTGACTTTTTTGATTACCATGTTTATAGCCTGGATCATTAGCTGTCATTCGAGCCATGGCTGATGAAGTCTCGTCCGGAAATGCAGACTCCATATTCCACATCGGTGATATAAGTTATGCGACAGGTTTTCTGGTGGAATGGGATTTCTTCCTTCACCTCATTAGCCCTGTGGCTTCACAAGTATCTTACATGACTGCAATTGGAAATCATGAAAGGTATGGACCATATAAGTTATAACTGCTATTATTTTGAATCTAGACATTACATGATTCATTTTTCAATATGCTTGAATATCTTTAGAAATATACCTAGAAAAAAAAATAAGTAATGGAACTACTAGTCTAAAGATAATGAAGTATATGCAAAAACTTTTAGGGATTATGTGAATTCTGGCTCAGTATACATCACACCTGACTCTGGAGGAGAATGCGGCGTACCTTATGAGAGTTATTTCCCAATGCCAACGCCGGCGAAGGATAAGCCATGGTACTCCATCGAACAAGGAAGTGTGCATTTTGTGGTTATTTCAACTGAGCATGACTGGTCTAAAAATTCAGAGCAGGTTCAATACTAATGTTTTATGAATCAAAACAAATAAAACCATTGTTTGCAGTGATTAACATATATGCTACCCTTGATAGTATCAATGGATGAGCGAGGACATGGCGTCTGTCGATCGATCAAGAACTCCATGGGTGATATTTACAGGGTAAATATGAGCATATATGTATAAAAGGGATGATGTATATTTGGAAATACCATTTCTCATGCAGTATTATCTCAGCTATTTTTTTATAGTTGCTATTTGTTTCAGGCACAGACCAATGTATTCTAGCTGTGGAAGTGTTGACCCTAGATTTGTCCTACATGTTGAACCCTTGCTATTGGCAAACAAGGTATCAAGTGACAGGATTGTGCTTCAACATGCAAATAAAATGTTAAAAATAGTGACCTTTATCTCAATATCATCTAAACCCATAGTCTGCAACTTATGGCCTGTTAACTCCAAGCGTAGCCCAAGTTACCCTTTTTTTTAAGATGGGTCCTTTTCTGCCTCGTTTGCCCTTGTCAGGCTGCTAACTCTTGGATCACTTCCGTATTAAGTTTGAAACATTTATTATGGTTAACAAGTTAGGATACTCTTTCTTGACCATAACAAAATAGGGTCACCAAGATAGGCCCCTGAGCATCACCAAATCATTTGGTGCGCGCGTGATGTAGATCGCAGTGAACAATTGGATAACCAACACTATTAGAAAAAATCTGATTTTTAGCATCTTTTTTATCCTGTCGTGAAATAAGCAAAATTCCTTTGATAAATGAAATTGTATATATTTGAAGTAATTTTTCATCCCTTGTGCATGAACCAGGTGGACTTGGTTTTGTTTGGGCATGTCCATAACTATGAAAGAACGTGTGCCGTGTATAGAAACCAATGTAAAGCAATGCCTAAGAAAGGTGCAGGTGGAGTGGACACATATGACAACACAAATTATGAAGCACCCGTTCATGCGATTATCGGGATGGCTGGATTCAAACTAGACAGCTTCCCTCCAAAGGTGGATACAGATTTTATTGTCTGTGTTTAAAGAAACTTACTGATGTGAGTGTCACTAATTTCAGGCTGGTAGATGGAGCATATCAAGAATAAGTGAATTCGGATATGCGAGAGTCTGCACAACAAAGACACAATTAGATTTTGAGGTATTTAACAAAACCCACATCCACATTCATAATCTGCATTTCAACTTTAGAAATGATGCAGCTTATAATCCTGCTATTCATGACTCTGTCTGCTGTTTTTGCAGTTTGTAAATGCAAATACAAAGAAGGTTGAAGATAGGTTTCGGATCATCAAAAGCTGATATCCATGAATGTGTGATGATGTTTGTGTATCTAATCATGTATGCCAAAAAAGAAAGGAGATGTCATGTATGTTTAAAACTCATTGAGAACGATATGATCATCATTCATCACCAACCCTAAACCGTGTAATGTAACATGCCCGGTTGAGTTTTGAACATTATATTGCCACTGTGTAGAACTATACAAGCTAAAAACAAAAAATGTTTTTTATATATGTGGATTAACGTGTTTCTTTTAGCTTTGTGTCTGTGTTTGAGCATAGATTTGAAATATATATACATATATATATATATATAGGGGAGGGATATTATAAGAAGTCTAAAAACTGTAAAAAGTATTTTAAAAACCCCACCACCACCCCTCAAAAGCCTAAAACCCCCACCCCAACCCCCCAAAACCTAACCCCCACCCCACCCCACCCCGAAAAACCTAAACCCCCCCACCCCCAACCCCACCCCCACCCCCACCCCCCAAAAACCTAAATTGTAACAAAAGAACCCTAAAAAGCCTAAAAAGTCGTCTAAAAACACCACCACCACCCCCCAAAAGCCTAAACCTCCAACCTAACCCCCACCCCACCCCCCAAAAAGCCTAAATACTAAAAGCTAAACCCTAAGGCTAAACCCCAAGGCAAAAACTAAACCCTACAAGCTAAGATCGTAGAGTTCGACGCTACGGTTCCAACGCCGCCGAAATGAGTAAAATCGTTCGTATGAGCCGGTTATGAGCGTTTTAAACGACTTTTTACACTTTTTTGACTTTTTAGCGGATCTCTATACTACATATATGTGTGTGTGTGTGTGCGCGCGCGCATGGGTCAGCTTGGAATCAGTAGTTAGGTATTCTAACACCTTATTACTTGAATAACCTTTACTCACACACGCACACATGCAAATGGGCTATCAACTCAGCAAGAAATCAGAATAGATAAGCTACTTACAGGGAGGAATTAAGGACTTGGAATTGAGGCATTCATAAATTATTTAGTCCTTATTGTTAAGTCATACACAAAAGTTCAAGCTTTTAGTACTTATCAGTTCGGTTCGGTTAAATTGGTTTTGTAAATGTGTTTAACCAAAACCAAACCCAAAAAACCAGTTAACCAAAAATATAAAACTGAACCATCCCTCAATCGGTTTTTTCGGTTATGGTTTGCTTGGTTTAAAAAAGCGCGAGGCGAGGCGTTTCGGTACCAAAATCTGAGGCGCTACGCCTCAAGCGCGAGGCGAGGGCTTCACGAACGCGAGGCGCTAAAGCTAAAAAAAAATATAAAAATATATAAATAATATCTATGTACAACCTAAAAAACTATAAATACAACCTAAAGAAGCACAAAATCAATTGTTACACCTAATGTACAAGAAACCAAGCTTTTTATACAAGAACTACAACTTAAGAACAAAGAAAAGACAACAAATAAACAAATTAAAAAAGTATAGGGTAAACTTTAATAAAAATTATAACTTTAAGGGTGAAAAATGTAATTTAGTAAAAATAAAATAACTTAATAAATAGGGTTAACCCTAAACCTAAAAAGCAGTCGCTTCTTTTTCTCCTGGCAGCATCTATCTTCTTCTTCATCTGACAGTTCTTCTTCATCAAAATCTCCATCATAATCTCCTGGTAAGTCTAATCTGACCTCTCACTGCACTTTCATTTCAACATCATCTCATCTACTTCTTCAATTTCACACAAAAGCTCACTTATACATGAAAAAAAAGCCTCAGAGAACTCTCTCTCGAGAATCACCGGAAACTGACCACCATACATGAAGCGCTGCCTCACAGCGCCTAGCGCTCCAAGCCTGAAGCGCCGCCTCGGACCGCTTCTTGTATCTCCGGCGCCTCAACCGAAGCGAGGCGTTTTGTCCAGCGCCTCACAACGCTTTTTTAAACCAAGATGGTTTGGTTAATCGGGACGAGTGATCAAATAAAAATGGTGGAAATCCTAAAAAGTGTTTGAAGAAATTTGACAATAGAAAACTCATTTTCATGAGAAAACCAAAAAACTTCTACTGCATATGTGTAGTAGTACACCTAAAAACCCAACCCACCCCCAAAAACCTAAACCCTCCACCCCACCCCCACCCCCACCCCCACCCAAAAACCTAAACCCCCCACCCCCACCCAAAAACCTAAACCCCCCACCCACAACCAAAAAACCTAAACCCCCCACCCTACCCCTCCAAAAACCTAAACTAACCCCAAAAACCTAACCAAAAAGCCTAACCCACCCCCAAAAACCTAAACCGCCCACCCCACCCCACCTACCCCCTCACCCACCCACCCCCCAAAAACCTAAACCCCCCATTCACCCCCCAAAAACCTAAACCCCCCACCCCTCCAAAAACCTAACCAAAATGCCTAACCCACCCCCAAAAACCTAAACCACCCACCCCACCCCACCCAAAAACCTAACCCCACCCAAAAACCTAACCCCACCCCACCTCACCTACCCCCTCACCCACCCCCCAAAAACCTAAACCCCCCACCCACCCCCCAAAAACCTAAACCCCCCACCCCACCCCTCCCCTCCAAAAACCTAACCTAAAAGCTAAACTAAACCCAAAAAAACTAAACCCACTACTTTTCGAGGGTTTTTTTTTTGAACGAGGACGACGTGGGAAACAAGGTCTCCGAAGCAGTTTTTTAATTTTTGATTTATTTTTTGAGTTATGATTTTTTTATTATTTTTTTTTTACCTTAAATAAGTAGTTTTTTGGTTTTCTCATGAACATTGAGTTTTCTCATCATCCTTCCCCTATATATATATATATATATATATATATATATATATATATATATGTATATATGTATATATATATATATATATGTATATACTAGGTTAGAAACCCGTGTATTACACGGGTTGAACAATGGCAAATATGTAACTGATAAATATCTGTATTCTTTTTTTTTTACTTAAATTACGTATTACATTACATATAATAATGAAAAAAAATGAAAAGTTACGGTTATGACTGAAATCCCCAACCCCTGACCCGTTATTCGAGTGTACAATGAAAAGTTCAGTTGTGTGCTGCTACATAGAAGGATCTCCCACAAGTTCATGTTCATGAAAACAAACGCTCTTAGTCCGTTTTCCATGACATCAAGATCCTTCTATGTAGCAGCACACAACTGAACACGAGAATTATGTTAAAAATAAATGAGGGTAAATTGACATTTTTGTAAAGTTCTTACATAAAAAAAATACATAGATAGAAGCTGAACTGTAAGTTTTTAGATTTCTGAGGTGATACTTACATGAGTAACCACATCAAGTGCCTCTTTCCAAGCACATACTCTCTTCTATTGGAATTTTTTTAATACGCAAAAAATTTACATACACTTCCTCCTACAAGAAACCACCAAATGTGAAAAATAGAGGTGACAATTTTTACTCATTTACTTGTGAATGAGTCGACATGGTTTACACAGGTTTTTACTCAATTTATCTTGTAGTTTCAAATGATCTAAGAACAAAGGGTATTCACGTTCCCTATGAAATATACATTCCGAGGCATCGTTTACACAGGTTTTAACTATTGACTGTTGATGACATGAACTTTTTCTCTAATGAACTTTTTCAAAATAGAAGCTCAGGGTCTCACTTACAATAAAGCTAAAGTTGAAATGCTGCATACCAAATTACAATGAATAAAATGAAGAACCATCAAGGCTCAAGAATCAAACTTTTAATCATGAAATTCCCCTTTTTCTTTACCCTAAAAGAAACAAAATAACTGTCTCTAATGTTTAAAGAACCATCAAGGCTCAAGAATCAAACTTTTGTGCTTTAATTTTTTTTTTTTTCGTTTATTTTCACAATGGGGTTCAAAAGAAATTACCATTTTGGTTCTTAGTTCAACCATTTTCATTCAGGGTCAAACATTCGATAAGTAATCCCTATATATACATAAACATATATGTAAAATCCCTATTTTGGTTCTTAGTTCAACCATTTTTCTCTCTAAAACAGTGAATGAGAAATCATTATAATAACATAAATTGAAACTTACCTGTAGATTGGCAATTTTGTGTTTGTCTGAAGACAGACGAGTGATGACACCAATGGAAGAAATCCATTTATAGGAGAGATCAGGATACGAAGGATGGAAGAAATCCGTTTCTAGGGTTTGAGAGAACTGTCTACGAAGGAAACAACAATAGGGGATGAGGAGTAGAGAAAATGGCCAGAAAATAGACGATATATATGTCGGGTAAAAAGGTCCGCTTGAAGCATAATTCGGGTCAAAAGATCCGCTAGAAAATGAAATGGATTAATAGCTGTTTCGGAGGGAAAAGGAATATGAGAATGCACCGTAAGCTGCCTACTATCCCTTAAAGTATTCTTTTTTTAAGTATCCCTTAAAGTATTCTTTTATTACATACTAGCTTAAAATCTCGTGTGTTACACGGATTAATAAAATATAATATTATATAATCAGTAATAAAAATTTTTATATTTTAAAAAACCCGTGTATTATACGGATTGATAAAATATAACGCAATATACATATTAATAAAACGTTTATATCTTTAAAAACTCGTATATTACACGGTTTGAATACATTACTTTTTATTTTATTTTATTTGACTTACATCAATATTTATTTAAAAACAAAAGATACATAATTAAATTTTAAAGTTTTTTTAAATAAGAGATAATTTAAAATAAATAGGTTTTATTAGTATAATTAATATTTTTTTTAAATATAAATCATTATTAAAAAATGTGTATTTAATAAGAGAGAGGAGGGAAAAGAGTGTGAGGTTGAATATAAGAGTGACAAGTGAAAAAAAATTTAGTTTTTTTATTATAATAGGGATAAAAGATATATATATATATGTATATATATATATATATCTGTATATATATATATGATTAGGTTCATTTAAAAAAGGATTTTAATTCTAAGAAGGGTGAGAAAGATTTAGAGTCATTAGATTAAATTGTAGAAAAGATTTAATGGTTGAGATTAAATTGTAGGAGAAAAAGTTGTTGGAAGGGTATTTTAGTCCTGGCCACTTTTGTTGACTTTTTATCAAGTTCCCCTCTCATTTTTAAACGTTTATAACTTTTACATACTACATTATTTTTTTAAAAAAATTACACCATAAAAACGAGTGTTTTTTATCTTTAAAACGAGTATAGTGTCGTTATAAACCAAAAAAAAAAATTACGTTTTCCAGCTCATTGTGTAATACAAGTTCAATGTGTAATACAAGTTCATTGTGTTATATGTATTTATCATTGTGTTTTACGTTTTTTAGCTCATTCTGTAATTAGTCGGGTCATTGTGTAATACAAGTTCATCGTGCAATACAAGTTCATTGTGTAATACAAGTTCAATGTGTAATACAAGTTGATTGTGTTATATGTATTTATCATTGTGTTTTACGTTTTTCAGCTCATTGTGTAATTAGTCAGGTCATTGTGTAATATAAGTTCATTGTGTAATACAAGTTCACTGTGTAATACAAGTTTAATGTGTAATACAAGTTCATTGTGTTATACGTATTCACCATTGTGTTTTACGTTTTTCAGCTCATTGTGTAATACAAGTACATCGTGTAATACAAGTTCATTGTGTAATACAAGTTCATTGTGTCAAATATTTTTCATCATTGTGTTATATGTTTTCATCATTGTGTTTTACGTTTTCCAGCTCATTATGTAATTCGCTCATTATTGTGTAATTCGCTCAAATATGCCAGGTCATTGTGTAATATGCTCATTGTGTAATATCAGTTCATTGTGTAATATCAGGTCTGATCATTGTGTAATATCAGACCTTGTATTACACATTGACCTGGTGTATTACACATTGACCCTGGTATATTACACATTGACCATTATACCCTTCCTTTAAAAATAATAAAATGATACATGTCAAGCTTAGAATCCTTCTTACCCTTCTTATTTTTAAAATCTTTTTTACTATAACCTAACCCTATATATATATATATATATACACACTAGGTTAAAAACCCCGTGTATTACACGGGTTGAATAAATACAATGAATAAATGCAATATCATATTCTTAATAATAAATATTTACATATTACATTATTTTTTAATACAAATTTTAGAAACGTCGTATAGTTACTTTTTAAAAATATTTTATAAAAAGAATGAAAAAAATCTTCAATTTCTAAAAATGTTTTATGAACAAATCAATATTTTTATATAAAAAACGTTTTACAAATCAACGTTTTATTATTTAATAGGAGAGAAAGATGAAAAACAAAAAATTATTAAAAAATAATTAAAGAAAACCTGTACAATTAATAGGAGGGAGATGCGAGAAAATTTATCTCACCAAAAACTTTATTTATTATAGAGTATATATATAATATATATATATATATATAGGGGGATGTTCAAATAAAAAGTAAGTTTTCGCTAAAAAATCTAAGAAAATGACCAAAACGCTTTCAAACGATATCAAACGAACTCCGATTGAGCTCATTTCAGTGGCGTTGGAACTGTATCGTCGAACTCTACCATCTTAGCTTTTATGTTTGTAAGGCCCCAAACCCAGGAGGCCCCACTTGTTGAATTTACTCATTCACAAACAGTTCTTAAACATTAATATCAAATAACGCAGCGGAAAATTTCATTTAAACATAACGTCATCATTGTTCATACATGCGGAAGCGTAAACATTGTTTAAAACATAAAAACATCATAACTAAAACATAATGGGATGCCAGTCTTCATAGTCAGCCGGGTAACTCCTCTCGCTAGCCAAGCATCACCGTCCATCCTCATAACCTGCCTTAACCTGAATGTGCACACTAAAAAGTCAGCTACGCTGGTGAGTTCTAGCATTTCATAAAAACTTTAACATCAACATTTGCCAAAAACATATCATTCATTTAGTAAAACCTTTCACAAAGCATGTAATAATCTAACATCTTTAAAAAAGGTTTCGTACTCATATCATCATCAACATCATTATCATAAACACCGTTGGACGGATCGTTCGTTAAAACTTTTACCATTCATTTAAGTCATACATTATCGTTATCTAATTATGTATCTTACTTTACGCGTCACAGTGTCCCCGAAGGAACCTTTGGTGTTGTGGGCAACCGCTACGTATCGCCGTCATTGCCACAACCATACACTACGTGGGGTCAACCGTTACGTATCGCCGTCATTTCCCAACCATTCACTACGTGGGGTCAACCGTTACGTATCGCCGTCATTGCTCAACACGCATCTTTCCTTTGGGAGCCAACCGTTACGTATCGCCGTCATTGATTTCCCTTACCTTATTCACTTAGGATGATCGTCATCACCCGAGTAACCGTCGTTACTCCCTTACCAGTTATACAACATCAAAACCATCGACAGGCCACCAAGACACTGCCCTGTTGTTCTTATGGTAACTATGGCTCGCTGTCCATAATCTACCACAAGGCTGGGAATCATATTCCAGTCAATTCCATTCATTCGACAGATTAGATTTGTAATGACTTCTTTAAACCTTTACCTCTTTCCCTTTTCATTAAACATTTCCTCATTTAGACCGTTCATAAACATTCGTAAACCTTTTTGGCAAAAACACTTCATAACCTTTCCTTTCGTAAACATCGTTTCGTTAAAACATCATTTCGTTAAAACATCATTTCGTAAGTATGCACCCCAGCCCAAAACATTTAACAAAACATTTAAAAGAGGGCTCTAGAACTCACCTGATACGCTAATATGGGTTGTCCTAAACGAAGGTCCAACAACGTCACTTCCGATCTGAATTGATTAGTTAAATACACATCAGACCAATCCCGACTCTAACGATTTAGCCATTCTAACATACTGACTTCACTTAACCAGTTCTGATGTCTGCGCACTTGGCAAGTGCGCAGAACCTGCTACCTGCACACTTAGCAAGTGCGCAGGACCTACTCCGTGCGCACTTAGCAAGTGCGCACGACCTGTTCTTCGCGAAAAACCCTAACTTTCGCATTCGGGTCTGATCATATCAAGATCCTGAACCTGTTTGCATTCAAAACGTTCGTTTTCCATTAAGGAACTCAAATCCATGATTATCTTTCAGTTTCATCCGTTCAAACCTTACCTTTTCACCCAAAACCCGAAAAACCCAAAAACGAACTAAAACTCAGATTTAGGTCGGATTGTTACCTGAATCGAGTTTCTGATCCGGAGGTTCTTCTCACGAGTTATGGAGTAACACTTTGCTGAAGTCTCAGGTCGATCCGCCAACTTTCTCTCTCTACGGTTTCTCTCTCTAAAAGTTGCAAATGAGAGAAAAGGGGTGGCATAGGCTATTTATAGCCCGCTGACCCATCCGACCCGACCCGTCATGCCTCGTTCGTTTATTCCGTTATTATAACTGTCGTTTTATTTTTGCGATGTTACAAGTCTACCCCCCTTACAATAGGTTTCGTCCCCGAAACCTTATCATAAGTCAAATAGATGAGGGTACGACTCCCTCATTTCCTTCTCCGTTTCCCAAGTGGCTTCCGATCCCTTTCGATGCTTCCATTGGATTTTAACCAATTGGATAACTTTATTACGTAAACGTTTCTCCTTCCGATCAAGGATGGCCACGGGTTCTTCGATGTAATTAAGGCTGTTGTCGACCTCGATGTCAGTAAGTGGTACGTGAGCCGATTCATCCGCCAAACACTTTCGCAAGTGTGATACATGGAAGGTAGGATGAATCCCACTTAACTCATCAGGCAACTCTAACCGATAAGCGACTTCACCAACCCGTGCCATTATCCTGAACGGTCCGACAAACCTCGGACTTAACTTTCCTCTCTTTCTGAATCGTATGATTCCCTTCCATGGTGACACTTTCAGCATTACTCTGTCACCAATATCAAACTCAATAGGCCTTCGTCGTTTATCCGCATAGGATTTCTGACGATCTTGTGCGGCCTTCATTCGTGCCTTGATTTGATCAAACCTTTCCGACGTTTCTCTTACGACTTCCAGACTTCCTAACTCCTTCTGCCCAATCTCACCCCAACAAACCGGGGTCCTACATCTTCTCCCATACAACATTTCGTAAGGCGGCATGCCTATCGTCGTGTGATGACTATTGTTGTAGGAGAATTCGGCTAACGGCAGATGGCTGTCCCAACTACCACCGAAGTCGATAATACAAGCACGGAGCATATCTTCCAGTGTCTGAATGGTCCTTTCGGACTGACCATCAGTTTGTGGGTGGTATGCCGTGCTGATATTAAGCCTCGTACCCATCGCCTCGTGAAATCTTTTCCAGAACCTCGATGTGAATCGTGTGTCCCGGTCAGATACAATCGTCAAAGGCATCCCATGCCGTGCTACTACTTCGTTAATAAATACTTCCGCTAACCTTTCCGACGAGAACGTCTCGCGAATAGGTAGGAAATGAGCACTCTTCGTTAAACGGTCCACAATTACCCAAATGGTGGCATGACCTTTAGCTGTGCGAGGTAGCTTAGTTATGAAGTCCATGGTAATGTGTTCCCACTTCCATTCCGGTATATCAAGTGGTTGAATCTTTCCATACGGTTTCTGGTGCTCGGCCTTTACTTGCGAGCAAGTCAAGCACTTGCTTACATACTTCGTCACATCACGTTTCATTCCAGGCCACCAGTATTCCTTTCTCGGATCTTGGTACATTTTATTGGTACCGGGATGGATAGAGTAACGAGACTTGTGAGCCTCATCCAAGATTTTGGTCCTAAGTTCGCCACCCATAGGTATCCATATCCGTTCAAAACGTGTCCTAACACCAAGGGTGTTATATTCTAACTTGTCCTGTTGGCCAACCATCCTTTCCTTCTTCATGTTTTCCTCCTTAAGCGCCTCATCTTGAGCCTTTTCAATTTCTCTCATCACATCCGATGTTACAACCAACTGGCAAGCTTTCACTCTAATAGGAGTAGGCACATCCTTTCAGCTTAGAGCATCAGCCACCACGTTTTCCTTTCCAGGGTGGTATATGATTTCACAGTCATAATCTTTTAGGAGTTCTAACCATCGTCTCTGTCTCATATTAAGCTCTCTTTGTTCGAAGAAGTACTTCAAACTTTTGTGGTCAGAGTAAATAGTAAACTTCACCCCGTAAAGGTAGTGCCTCCAGATTTTCAATGCAAATACTACATCAGCAAGTTCCAAATCATGAGTCGGATAATTAGATTCATGAACCTTCAACTGCCGTGACGCGTACGCGATCACTCTCCCGCGTTGCATCAATACGCATCCCAATCCCTGACCCGAAGCGTCAGAGTATACCACTAAGTCTTCATTGCCCTCGGGAAGGGCCAAGACTGGAGCTTGAGTTAGCTTTTCCTTCAATTTCTTAAACGCCTCATCCTGGGTCGAACCCCATTCGTACTTTACCTCATTCTGAGTCAACTTCGTCAACGACGAAGCTATTTTCGAGAAATCCTGGATGAATCTCCGATAGTAGCCTGCCAATCCCAAGAAACTGCGGATTTCAGTTGGCGTCTTAGGAACATTCCATTCACTTACCGTTACTATCTTTGCTGGGTCAACCATAATGCCGTTCGGGTTAATGATGTGACCTAGGAATTGGACTTCCCTAAGCCAGAACGCGCATTTGGAGAACTTAGCATACAACTTTTCCTTCTTCGGAGCTTCCAATACCTCCTTCAAGTGACACGCGTGATCACCCTCATTCTTGGAGTAGATGAGGATATCATCGATGAACACGATCACCGATCGATCCAGCATTGGTCGACAAACTCTATTCATCAAATCCATGAACGCTGCAGGGGCGTTCGTCAATCCAAAAGACATTACACGAAACTCAAAATGTCCATAACGTGTGCGAAATGCCGTTTTCGGTATGTCTTCTTCCCTCACCTTCAACTGATGGTACCCAGATCGAAGGTCGATCTTTGAGAACCAACTTGCGCCTTGCAATTGATCGAACAGGTCGTCGATCTTTGGTAACGGGTGGTATTCCAGGCAAATCCTCCGGAAACACCTCCGGGTACTCGCGTACCACGGGTACATCGTCCAGTTCCTTAACTTCCTTACACTTGTCAATCACGTACACCAGATAAGCCTCGCATACACGCCTCAAGTAATCTGTTGCCTTAATCATTGAGATGACGTTTGGCATCGGGACGTCACGATCTCCAAAAACCTCGACTTTGCTACCATCCGGAGCCTTGAGTCGGATTATCTTTCATTTGCATATAATTTGCGCTTCATTGGCAGTTAGCCAATCCATACCTAACACGACATCGAACCCTCCCAAACCCATAACAAACAATCTGACAAGGAACCTATGACCCTCTATCTTTATCGTGGAGTTGTCAACTACCTCGGTCACTCTCGCAGTTCTACCCTGAGCGGTTTCTACGCTAAAGGCCCTTTCTAGTTTACTGACAGTGTACTTCACTCTCTTACAAAAAGTCGCAGATATAAAACTCTTACTGGCACCCAAATCAAATAACACAGAAATAAGAGTGTTGTCAAGGACGAACGTACCTGACGCCACGTCGGGGTCCATTCTGGCCTGGTCTTGCGTCAGCGCGTACGCACGAGTCTTCGCTCGGGGCCTCTCTTCTCTTTTCTCTGCACTCTTCCCTTTCCCAGATTCGCCCATTTTCGGTTTCAGGCATTCCCTACTCAGATGGCCGGCATCCCCACAGTTATAGCACTTGTAGTGTTGTGTGCACTCACGGGAGTAGTGCCCGGTCTTGCCACACTTAAAGCACAAGTTAGATCCCAGTCTACATTCACCTGTATGCTCCCTTCCACACTTCTTACAAACGGTCGGCTCATCCACCCGAGCCCTTTTATCACGAGCCCCAAACATCTTTCCACCAGTTCGCTTGTTTGAGAAGCTCGGTCTCTTCTTTGGTTCCTCGATGGCGGCGACATTCAGTGCCAGATCATCAAATACTACGCCGCTCAGTTCTACTACCGAATCATAGGTAGTAGGGGCGTTTGCCTTAACATAGGTGCGGACCTGGTCCGGCAACCCTTGAATGTAGCAGGAAATTTTTCTTTCCTCCGTCGTAACAAGATGTGGCACTAGACGTGCCAGTTCATTGAATCGGGTTGTGTACTGCCGGTGTGTCAAGCTCCCGGCCTTCAAACCCAGAAATTCCCTCTCTACCTTCTCAATCTCGTTCCTTGGACAGAAGTTCTTGATTACCAGAGTTTTCAAGTCATTCCACATCATCGAGTCAACAACCTCATCCCCCTTAGCCTGACGTACACCTTCCCACCAGTGGGATGCTTCCTCCCTCAAGGAGTTAGCAGCAAACTTCACTACTTGATTTGCTCGACACTCACTCAGACGGATGGCGGCTTCCATACGTATCACCCAATCAAAAGTAGCCACCGCGTCCTTCTTCCCAGTCAGGACCGGCGGGTCACATGCCTTAAATGACTTATAGTCGCACCCGCGAGCAGCCGATGCATTGTCGGTCTCGTTGTTCTGGGCACCAGTTGCCGCACTAGATCCGCCTTCCCCACTAACTTTCTTTAATGCTTCAGCCAACAGACTTGGCAGAGAATTCTTCATCAAATCGGAGAACTCTCGAGCTATGGCTGCTCTCACTTCCGGTTCAAAAGTGAAAGGTTGTTCTGCAACTTGTGTCTGCTCAGTTCCATGCACACTAACCTCCGGTTCAGTGTGAACACTTCCTTCTTCACTGTGCTCTTGGCGCGCAGGAATCCTGCCACGCCCACCATTTCAACCGCCGGTACGACCACCGGTACGGCCACCACGCCTTCCGTTCCCTCTCCTCGCCATTTCGTTCTATAAGACAAGAAATCCAATGTTATCACGCTAGTTAACAAATAGAATTCAATAAGCACTGTAAGATGTTAATATACACTGGCCATCTGCAATTAACCATTACACTACCTTTCGATTTCTATTTGACCACCTTTGTGATTCCATCAGAACACAAGTCCTTACCTACCCATTTCTAAGGCATACTACATACACATACACTACTTTTCATACCTGATGCTTTGGCTCGAGTTACCCTTACTGGCATCCGCTTTCGGTCCCATTCAAAGTTTAAGTTCAGACACTGGGAGTGTCTGAATCTCTCAAACTATTGCTCTGATACCAACTTGTAAGGCCCCAAACCCAGGAGGCCCCACTTGTTGGATTTACTCATTCACAAACAGTTCTTAAACATGAATATCAAATAACGCAGCGGAAAATTTCATTTAAACATAACGTCATCATTGTTCATACATGCGGAAGCGTAAACATTGTTTAAAACATAAATACATCATAACTAAAACATAACGGGATGCCAGTCTTCATAGTCAGCCGGGTAACTCCTCTCGCTAGCCAAGCATCACCGTCCATCCTCATAACCTGCCTTAACCTGAATGTGCACACTAAAAAGTCAGCTACGCTGGTGAGTTCTAGCATTTCATAAAAACTTTAACATCAACATTTGCCAAAAACATATCATTCATTCATTTAGTAAAACCTTTCACAAAGCATGTAATAATCTAACATCTTTAAAAAAGGTTTCGTACCCATATCATCATCAACATCATTATCATAAACACCGTTGGACGGATCGTTCGTTAAAACTTTTACCATTCATTTAAGTCATACATTATCGTTATCTAATTCTGTATCTTACTTTACGCGTCACAGTGTCCCCGAAGGAACCTTTGGTGTTGTGGGCAACCGCTACGTATCGTCGTCATTGCCACAACCATACACTACGTGGGGTCAACCGTTACGTATCGCCGTCATTGCCCAACCATTCACTACGTGGGGTCAACCGTTACGTATCGCCACCATTGCCCAACACGCATCTTTCCTTTGGGAATCAACCGTTATGTATCGCCGTCATTGATTTCCCTTACCTTATTCACTTAGGATGATCGTCATCACCCGAGTAACCGTCGTTACTCCCTTACCAGTTGTACAACATCAAAACCATCGATAGGCCACCAAGACACTGCCCTGTTGTTCTTATGGTAACTATGGCTCGATGTCCATAATCTACCACAAGGCTGGGAATCACATTCCCAGACTTCATTCGTCAATTCCATTCATTCGACAGATTAGATTTGTAATGACTTCTTTAAACCTTTACCTCTTTCCCTTTTCATTAAACATTTCCTCATTTAGACCGTTCATAAACATTCGTAAACCTTTTTGGCAAAAACACTTCATAACCTTTCCTTTCGTAAACATCGTTTCGTTAAAACATCATTTCGTTAAAACATCATTTCGTAAGTATGCACACCAGCCCAAAACATTTAACAAAACATTTAAAAGAGGGCTCTAGAACACACCTGATACGCTAATATGGGTTGTCCTAAACGAAGGTCCAACAACGTCACTTCCGATCTGAATTGATTAGTTAAATACACATCAGACCAATCCCGACTCTAACGGTTTAACCATTCTAGCATATTGACTTCACTTAACCAGTTCTGATGTCTGCGCACTCTGCTGCCTGCGCACTTAGCAAGTGCGCAGACCCTGCTGCCTGCGCACTTATCAAGTGCGTAGGTCCCTCCTCCTGCGCACTTAGCAAGTGCGCAGGACCTGCTCCGTGCGCACTTAGTAAGTGCGCACGACCTGTTCTTCGTGAAAAACCCTAACTTTCGCATTCGGGTCTGATCATGTCAAGATCCCGAACCTGTTTGCATTCAAAACGTTCGTTTTCCATTAAGGAACTCAAATCCATGATTATCTTTCAGTTTCATCCGTTCAAACCTTACCTTTTCACCCAAAACCCGAAAAACCCAAAAACGAACTAAAACTCATATTTAGGTCGGATTGTTACCTGAATCGAGTTTCTAATCCGGAGGTTCTTCTCACGAGTTATGGAGTAACACCTTGCTGAAGTCTCGGGTCGATCCGCCAACTTTCTCTCTCTACGGTTTCTCTCTCTAAAAGTTGCAAATGAGAGAAAAGGGGTGGCATAGGCTATTTATAGCCCGCTGACCCATCCAACCCGACCCGTCATGTCTCGTTCGTTTATTCCATTATTATAACTGTCGTTTTATTTTTGGGATGTTACAATGTTTTAGTTTTTAAAGTTTAGATTTTACGTTTGAATTTTATGGTTTTAGCCTTAGGGTTTAGTTTTTATGGTTTAGGTTTTTTGGGAGGTGGGGGTGGAGGGGTTTAGGTTTTTGGGGATGGGTGGGGGTGGGGTTAGGTTTTTGGGGGGTGGGTGGTGGTTTTAGGCTTTTGGGGTGTGGTTGGAGGGGGGTTTAGGTTTTTGGGTCCGGATTAGAGTTCGATGAGACGGTTCCAACGACGCTGGAATGAGCTCAGTCGGAGTTCGTTTGACCTACTTCTTAGCATTTCTTAGCCAAAAAACACTTTTTAGTGGAACCTTCCCATATATATATATGTGTGTGTGTGTGTATTTAGACTTTGAAATACAAGCTTTAATTTATGCGCTAAAAAAATTTAAAATCTTTTTTCACAAAGAATTTACTGTTAGAACAGATTGCGAGGCAATTGTAAAATTTATAAAAAATGACCAAAGCAAGAAAATGAATAGAACCCGATGGGTTAATTTACAAAATATTATCCAAGATCATGGATACACTATAGATTTTGAACACATCAAAGGAAAAAATAATGGAATAGCTGACATGTTATCTCGAAATATTAACAAATTACTTCTTTTAGATGGACAGAAAAGATAAAGGAAAAGCAAAACTTATACAGCTACAGAAAGTAATTTCTCCCATGAGTATTTCCTCAAAGGAAGAACAGACTACACATACAGAACAGGCTACAAACACAGAAAAGATTATGGGACAAGCAATTCGGGCTGAAAAAATTTACAGCACCAGAAAATTGCCAAGTTCTATTACAAGCCTGAATAGTATTTCACAATTCTACAGTCCATTAAACAGGCAAGAGCCGGAATACACACAGCAGACACCAAGATTTGGTGCCTATTCAAAACAAACACAGAAAGTACAAAGTACAGCTGAAACATTTTGGTAAATGCTTACATCCTTACCTTCGTTTATGTCTCTAGATTGAAAGCCCTATGGTTAATTGGACTTAAAACATCGATTTCTCCACAGTTGAATTCTAGGGTTCATATTCTTTCGGAGTTAATCGAAATCTACTCCCGACACTGTTTAAATCCAATTAAACCACATAGCCAGATTCGCAAACCTTTGTTTAGTGAAAACCCTATGAATCCAACTCTTTATATCATCGAATTGTTCATGATCTGGAAGCTAGGGTTTGTTCATAATCGGATTTGGGGTTTTTGATCTTAAACACATCCTTAATAAAATTAAACTGTTTAAATAGATTCGCAAGATCATATTTAGTAAAAACCCTATGATTTCAACAACACCTAATATCAGGTTTTACCAATTCAATCTTGTGTTCTTCACTTAGGGTTTCAGCCTTTTAAATGGAATTAAACGATTCAAAACACGATGTTTTTGCAATTAACTTTACCTACAGATTCTCCTATACTCGATTTACAAAACCCCTAAACTCATGTTGCAAATCAGTAATGAAAACGATGGATTTGGGTTGGGGTTTTGGTTCGGTTCACGCTAGGGGGGATCACAGTGGTTTTGATGATTAAAATCATTTTTGTCTAGTCCATATCGCGATTACCCTAGCGGGTGGGACTAGTTAAGTCAGTGTGCTTGTGTGGGAGAGACCCGGGTTCGAGTCTCTCCACACAGTTTTGTTTTTAAATTATTTTCTAGCCATCATTTTTATATGTAAACAAATCTCAATGTTATTATATTTATATATTAATGTGTTAAACCGGAAAACCTCCCGTAGACTCGGGTTTAGCTTCGTGTCTCGTATTTTTATTTAAATTGCATTTTAAAATATAATATAATATTTTCGAACCGTTATCTCAATTAAAAATGATATATTTTAATATCGTTTCGGTTATAAACTTCGTGTAGCGTTTTAAAATAATAAATAATGTAATTATTTATTTTATTTACACTCGTTGTTATCTTCCAATAAAATAATATATTTACTATTTTGTCGCGCAATTATTTATTGTAATACTTTGTTAAATCTAAAAATAATATATATATTATATTATTTTTCTTAGGCCATTATTTAATGGGGAAAGTGCTATAATATATTTATTATATATTATTTGTCATTCATTCATCCTAATTTAGAAATTCTTATTCCCGTAAACTCGTTCGTTTACCCGTTAACCCTTAGAATGTTTAAAGACGTTATAATCTTCCGTGTGTCGTCACAAATCCCAATAAGTCCCTAATTGTTGTTTGTATTTTTAGGGCATACGTAAGCCGTTGCAGGCTAACACATGTGTACCAAGTCTATTACTTGTGTGATTACTTCCTCGCCATCAGGTGAGTTTTCACGGCCCCTTTTACTGCTTTTAAAACGGGGGAGAAAACATGACGTAAACACTTTTTGATTTTTGTACTTCATTATGTATCACATGTTATGACTATGCGTAAACTCTATCATGAAAGTCCTCACATCGAACCGTTTAAATATGAGTATAGCGAGGTATGTTGGGTACTGGGTTTGACAAACCTCACCCGCGTTAGTCGCGCTAACTCGATTGGATATCGAACGGGTGCAATATTGACCTAAACGTTCACCATGGTTGATAGGCCTGGTGGAGGCATTCAAATAGTTAGTTTACGGTTGCGAGCGTAATAGCAAACATGAACATGGGTTAACTACCTGTTGGTATATATATATTAATTGTACAATAAATCTGGTAAACGTTTATTTATATATTGAAACATGTGAACTCACCAACCTCGTGTTGACATCTTTTATTACATGTTTTTCTCAAGTCGCTAAGATAAGGCACAGGTGCACATATAGGACATGCATGGAGTCCTACCATTGAATTGTGTTTTATTATTTTGTTTGAACTGTTTTGAATTATGTTTGGACTGGACTTTTTGGGGTGCGTTTGTTTTGCGCATTTACTTTCTTTTTACGCTTCCGCATTTACTTTGATCGTTTATGATATTTTCATTTTAGTCCCATATAGTGTCGTTCAATGTAACTAATGACTGAGATCCTAGTTTGTCACTTCCTAAACGGTAAAACTCCGTTAGTTGAAATTTGGGGTGTGACATTTATACAATGCCCTAACCCAATTTATAAAGGGTTTCATACCTTTGCTGAAGCTTTAAAAATAGCAAGGGAACATTTTGGTATAAATAGTTTTTACATTGAACCTAAAGAGTCTCAAAAATTTGCTGATATTGCAAAAACTAATCCTAAGCAAACAATTAAAGCTCAAGAAAGTGTTTTTGCAAAACTTCAAAAATAGCTCATACAACAAGTGCAAGATACACGGTCTATACAAATTTAAATTGAAAATGAGTTGTTAGAACAAAAGGTGGTAATCCTAGAGGCAAAAAATAAACAGTTAATACAGAGGCTTAACAAAAAAGAAAGAAAAGAAGAAACAATTATAAACAAGAATTTTGATTCTTTCAAAGCCAGAATTCTTGATAAACAGTACTTAAAACCTTTGACAAATAAATTTCAAGACTTCGAAAAAATCGTTTCACAAAAAATTTGTGTAGAATTCCCTTTAATTTTACACCAATTACAATAGGAGATTATTAATCTGACTTTCCAAAGCCAACATGGTACAAATTCATTTCATAATGGAGTCAGAGTCGTTGAAAGAACGGACGATGAAGGGAATGGGATTGGCCTTCTACTCCTCCAAATTGTTTTTCCTACAACACTGTCTGATGACTATATAATTTAATTCTATCATCATGGTATGATTGATTATATAGTATTCAGATTAAACAAAAGAACAGAACAGCTCATGGATCGCTTTAGAGAGAAATTCATTATGGTAACAGGAAACATAGCATCACACTCTATAAACCTGGCTATTGGATGCAAAATCTTTTCATCCTTTCCTTACGCCAGCGATTACACCTACAGACCAGCCCGTAAAAGAATTTTTGTCTGCCACAGAGTTATTACGCAAGATCATTTAAAAAACATTGTCGTTACCACAAACCCAAGTTTTGCTAATATACCCGGGTTAGACAGAACATCTGAACAAACAGACACGGTAGTAACAGCTCAGATACAAGCATTCAATGTTTTATTAAAAAGCATCAGCAGACTCCAACTCTACCAGATCATTTTCATTAGGAAAATTTTAAACTTTTAGGAGAGGGACATTATTTACAAATTTATGCACATTTAAATTGGAGTATGCTTCTTCCATTTGTTGGAGAGAGCGACTCCTTGGAGCTCAAACATATTCAAAATCTAGAAGAACACGAGTACAACAATGAAGACGAGGACCCTGATTCTCCACCGTCCATCGACAGCACACACAGGGATTTCTAAGAAAAACGTAAGCAATGACGTTTTTCTAAAAAGACAAGCTATCTATAGCAAAAAGCAATAATGGTCGACAAGTGTTATACAATTATTGTTCTCTTTAATTTTTAGTGGTTGATTCGTAGGTTTGTCGTTTTTCTTCTTTTAGTTTTAGCCATTCCTTTTTGTAGTGCGCATCATCTTGTCTGCGCTTTGTATTTTTTTCTTAGCCTATATAATGAGGCTTTCATTCCATTTGTAAAGACACCGAAAAATATATCAATAATAAGAAGTCTTTCAATCCCCTTATGGCACAATAAATCTTTCCTACCCTCTTCAGCTTATCTCCAACACTATAATTCTTGTTCTTCATATCATATCCCTGAATTAAAAAAAAAATTCTGTTTTCGCTGCAAATATTGCCATCCGCATTCGCTGTGCATATCTCCATTCTCGCTACCTCACTATCATCTTATTTTAAGTATTCATTATTTTAATTTCAATTTATGAAATCTGGTACCCAGCCTAAATTGGTATCACACACACACATATATATATATATATGTATATTACATATATATATATATATGTATATTATATATATATATATAGGGGAAGTTTTAAATACAAAAGGCCAAAATCATACGAAGTGATAACAGCGCGCCATGTATTTTTTTTTAATTTTGAGTGTGAGGGATATTTTTGTCAATCTAGCAGTTATTAATTATATATACATGAGTGATAAAGTGACTTCATTAATAAAAAATGTGATTCAATTACCGAATAATAGGATTCACCAAACTTGA
The DNA here is from genome assembly GCA_023525975.1 of Smallanthus sonchifolius. NCBI lineage: Eukaryota > Viridiplantae > Streptophyta > Magnoliopsida > Asterales > Asteraceae > Smallanthus > Smallanthus sonchifolius. The sequence goes on from CM042045.1 coordinate 38,326,067, forward strand.
AAAATCACGTTTGAATTAAAATTACCTAGCCTCATTTTTAAATTCAAGCAAAATATCGTTATTATTAACTACATATATTCTACTAGTTTAGATCTCGTGTTTACACACGGGTAAAAAATATCAATATATAATTTTTTTAAATCTTTATGTATATATTTTATAAGTGTAAAAATATATTACATATACTAATGATAGAAACAAATTCAAAATATGTAAAAATTAATATATAAGTGAGTTTCGAAAATACGTTAGTTACTATTTAATTTAACTTTTATTTTACTATTTGATTGAAATAAAAGTTACATAATTAAATTTTAAAGTTTTTATTAATAAAGGATAATTTAAAATAAATGTGTTTTATTAGTATAATTTTTTTTTTAAATATAGAAGTGTATTAACTAAGAGAGAGAGGCGGAAAAAAATGATGAGATTGAATATTGAGGCGACACGTGGCACTAAAAACCTTTATTTATTATATAGTATAGATTTGAAAATATTTTCAGAGCATATATTAATTAAAATTCTTTTAACATACTACAGAATTAGCAAACCAGGTGGCTCATTTACTAATCAATGGTTTGGCATATTCAGTGAGGATCACAAAGTAATTCAAAAAAACGTGATTGTTTAATTTTACAAAAAATCACACTTGATAGCGTAATTAGAAAAAAAAACTTTTTTTACGTGATAAAAATCACGTTTTTAGCATGATTAGATGAAAAAAAAAATTAGTGTAATTAGGTGAAAAAAATCACGTTTTTTTGCGTGATTACGTGAAAAAAAATCACGTTTTTTGCGTGATTACGTGAAAAAAAATCACGTTTTTTGCGTGATTATTAAAAAAAACTCACGGCTTGTGGGTACAAATTGACATTTATACCCTTTTTTACCTGTACGACGCGTTAATTTTTTCAAAGTAATTACGTTTATGCCACCGCGTCATCCCCAACCCTAGATCATATTAATCGGACGGTTAGGGGCCCTTCGTACGCTTTGTACGATAACTGTCTCCTATATATATATATATATATATATCCTATATAATAATATATATATATATCCTATATAATAAACAAGTAAAACTTGGTGCCACTTGTCAGCACCATGTTTCACCTCACCTTTTGGATCCACCAGACAGAAAACGGGTTTACACGCGGGTCGAGAAGCGGGTTTAAAAACAATCCGATTAAAACCATATAAAAACCATTTAAACCCGGTGAGACCTTTATCACATCATTCCCTTTCAAAACAAAACCCTAATCGCCTTCCTGATCGAAGCTCTCTCTCTTTCATCTTCAACAACTAAACTTCAAAATCAAATCAAGAATCAGTATGTTATCGTTACTCTTCATCGATCTTACCTTTACGCATCGATCACTTTTTATGAAATTATTATGTATAATCTCATTGAATCTGGATATTTTATGAATCTTTTTTCAACTTATTCTTTAAAGCAAACATAGGACAATCGATTGGAGCCATCGATCACCTTTTACGCTCCGTCCGACAGATACTTTTACGAATCCATTTGTTTTTTTTTTCTAATAATTATATTTAATCTCATTGAATCTGGAGATTTTTTTGAATCTAGAGATTTTTTTGAATCTATTCTCAAATTTGTTAGATAGTAAATCTTTAGAAAATTTAAGTTTTTGATGATAATCATGTTGAATCGATCTTACATTATTATTGTATTTTGAACTTGCATCTCCTGGAATTAGTGTATTTTGACTACCCTACATCTTTTAAAGTTACAGTTATAGATTAATTTATGTTAAAGTTGAATAAGGATAATGTGGAGAGATTGGCTACCTCATATTATAGTAGTCAAAATGTCAAATATGAAGGAATTAGTTAAAGAAAGAATGAGATTTTATTGTTTATTTATGTTAAAATGTTGATTACTATTATCTGGATGGATAGAAGGATGATAGGGTATGAGTTCTAGAAATTATACAATGTAGGTCATGCTTCTCTAATGTTAATATTGTTTTTAGTTGTTTTTATATATTTGATGGTTTTCTTTATTTGTTCTAAATCACAGTATGTTCGGATTTGATTCTTGGCGCGAAAGACAAGAAAATATCAAGAAATAAAAAACGGTTTGTAATTCGTAATCATTTATTTTTGGAAAAAGTTAATGATATAAATTTCATTTAATACAAAAGTCAAACATATTAAATTCTAATCTCATTTTAAAAGTTAATAATATAAATTTCATTTAAGATAAAAAATCTTATTTTTTAAGTCAAATATATTAAAACACCATATATAATTTAAAATTAATATCAATTACTAAAAATAATAGAACAAAAATATGGAATATAATGAAAAGAATAATTGTATTTTTGGTAAATAATGAAACGTATAATATAGAGTTATTATCTAAAATAATTTTAAATAAATTAAATTAAAGTCATCATAATTGATTTTTATTTTCATTTTAAATACACGGGTTCTAACACTAGATAATTAAAAATCCATAGCAGTGGGATGTTTTGATTTCAAATTAATCAGAATGAAGTAACTAAAATTTATCATAAATAATTTTTAAACAATATCAGTTGCTAAAATGAATGACATTAAAATATGAAAATTAATGATACGAAAAGTTGAAAAAAAATATCAAGAAATAAAAAACGGTTTGTAATTCGTAATTATTTATTTTTGGAAAAAGTTAATGATATAAATTTCATTTAACACAAAAGTCAAACATATTAAATTCTAATATCATTTTAAAAGTTCATAATATAAATTTCATTTAAGGTAAAAAAAATCTCATTTTTTAAGTCAAATATATTAAAAACACCATATATAATTTAAAATCAATATTAGTTACTAAAAATAAGGGAACAAAATTATGGAATATAATTAAAAGAATAATTATATTTTTGGTAAATAATGAAACGCATAATATAGAGTTATTTTCTAAAATAGTTTTAAATAAATTAAATTAAAGTCATCATAATTGATTTTTGTTTTCATTTTAAATATTATTCATAATGAAGTAATTAGAATTTAGTATTAAATAATAAAAACTTAAAATAAGGGTCAAACTATGTAACGATTTTTAAATAGTGATTATAAAAAAGTTTAGATTATTTATAAAATAAATGCAAAAGTATATTGTATATTGTATATCATAAATATAACAAAATGTGTAAATAATGACACAATCACATCAAAACCAAATGATATTAGTATTTGGTCAAACCAAATTTCAAGTTTAGAGTTACGCAACTAAAACACAAAAGTATATCCAACCAAAACTTAAAATCAATCATTTCAATACTAAAAAAACATCCAACTATGTTATTTTGAAAGGCACAAAACGTAGCACCATACACAATGACCTTGAAACCAAAGTGATCTGAAATAAATCACATTTTTTTAATTTGCTAAACTACTAAAGAAAGGGATACTAAACAGGGTGAAAGTGTACAAAATGAAGTTACATTAAAGATCCAGAAACAAAATTATACTCAAGCTTAATTAAAATGCAGCAATTGATGAATGCAAGTTGGTTGTTAGAACAGATTAAACCATATTGAACTATGGTGGAACTGGTAAAACCTTTCTATGAAAAACATTATCAGCAACAATTAGATGTAAAAGTGAAATCGTTTTAAATGTTACGTCAAGTGGTATTGCATCGTTGTTATTGACAGGAGGTAGAACATCACATTCTAGATTTCTCATTCCTCTCAATATTAATGAAGATTATCTTTGTCGTATTAAGTTAGGTAGCGAAGTTGCGCATTTAATAAGACAAACACAATTGGTTATATGGGATGAAGCTCCGATGGTTCATAAGCATGCATTTGAAGCTTTGGATAGATCTTTGAATGACATATTGACCTCAAATTCTTCAAACAAAAGTAACATACCATTTGGAGGTAAAGTTATTGTATTTGGAGGTAAAGTTATTGTATTTGGAGGAGATTTTAGACAAATCATACCGGTTGTGTCAAACGGAAGCAGACAAGACATTGTCAATGTTGCTTTATGTTCATCATACATTTGGAGAAAATGCAAGTTGTTAAAGTTAACAAAAAACATGAGACTGGCCATTGGGAATGACACAGCTGATCTAGAAAAGGCACAAAACTTTGCAAAATGGCTTTTGGACCTGGGAGAGGGAAATGTTGGTGGCATTAATGATGGCTATGCGGTGATTGATATACCTGATGACATACTTATTACTGATTCCGTAGATCCTATTGGAAGTTTAATTGACTTTGTCTATCCATATATTCTTCAATACTACAAAAATCCTCAATTCTTTCAAAAAAGAGCAATACTTGCTCCGACAAATGAAGTAATGCAGGAGACTAATGATCGTTTGTTGTCAATGTTCCCCGGTGAACAAAATTAATATCTAAGTTTAGATAGCATATTCCAGTCAGAACGGTTAAACGATAATTTCCAACAAAGTTTATACTCGTAAGATGTTCTTAATTTCATTAAACTTTCAGGATTGCCAAATCATAGTTTAGTTTTGAAGGTAGGTGTGCCTGTAATGTTGCTGAGAAATATTGATAAGAAAAATGGGTTATGTAATGGAACTATATTACAAGTCAAATCTCTTGGTAATCGTGTTATCGAGACGGAGATCATTTCTGGAAACAATATTGGAACTCACACTTTTATTCCAAGAATAAATTTGACTAATTAGACAAAGAGTCCCTTTCAAGCTACAAAGAAGACAATTTCCACTCTCGATTTGTTTCGCCATGACAATAAATAAGAGTCAGGGTCAGTCCTTATCAAGGGTTGGATTGTTCTTGAGGCAACCGGTTTTCACTCATGGTCAATTATATGTTGCACTTTCAAGAGTTAAAAGCAGAGACGGGTTAAAAAATTTAGCCTTAGACAAGGATGGAAAATTTTCAAACAAAACATCAAACGTTGTATACAAAGAAATATTTACTGATTTATGAATTATGAATTGTATTCATTATTTTTTAGTCTCAAATTGTATTTTGTTTTAAATTTATTTTATTTATAACCCCGTGTAATACACGGGTTCTAACACTAGTATATATACACACACACACACACAAATACAAACATTAACATATTAACATATTAGTTCAAAATCTAAAATATTTCAAAGATAGGAGGAGGTTGGTGGTCAACACTTGCTGAGTGAAACAAGAACAACTCACAAAAGCAAGCAGGCAGTGATTAGGTCGGAGTAGATTGGTGGTCGGAGCAGGCTGGTGACTAAAAAAGAAGCATATAGTGATTAGGTTAGATAAAAACCCATGGATCCATGCATCAGGTGTTTATTTGGGCTTATTTTCTTTTTAAAACCCATTTTTCAACCTGGAGCGCCTAGGTCCGCCTAGCCCGATTAATCCCGATTTACGATTAATGGTCCGACTAGGCCAAAACTACATAGGAATCCACCGATTTCCGATTAATCCCAATTTTTACACCACTGTGGCTAAGACAAGGCCGTAGCAATTTCGTTATAAACTGGTTCACAGTTATGGTTGAGAGGGGTAAAAAAAGAATAGTAACAATTGTTGACTTTTTATCTAATTCTACCAAAACTACATAGGAATCCACCGATTTCCGATAATCACAATTTTTACACCACTGTGGCTAAGACAAGGCCGTAGCAATTTCGTTATAAACTGGTTCACAGTTATGGTTGAGAGGGGTAAAAAAAGAATAGTAACAATTGTTGACTTTTTATCTAATTCTACCATTTTCTAAACGTAAATTACTTTTATACATACTATTATATTTAATTATTTAAAATATATACACACACACACATAGGGGGAGGTTTAAATAAGAACTAGTTTTTCGCTAAAAAATCTAAGAAAATGACAAAAAACGCTAAGAAACGATATCAAACGAACTCCGATTGAGCTTATTTCAGGGGCATTGGAACCGTTTCGTCAAACTCTACGATCTTAACTTTTAAGGTTTAGATTTTACGTTTGAATTTTAGGGTTTTAGCCTTAGGGTTTAGTTTTTAGGGTGTAGATTTTATGGTTTAGGTTTTCTTTTGGGTGGGGGGTTTAGGTTTTTAGGGGTGGGTGGGTTTAGGTTTGGGGGGGGGGGGGGGTGGGGGTGGTGGTTTTAGGATTTTCGAGGTGAGGTTCGAGGGGGTTTAGGTTTTTGGGGGTGGGGGTAGAGGGGGGTTTAGGTTTTTGCGTCCGGATTAGGGTTCGATGAGACGGTTCCAACGCCACTGTTCGGAGTTCGTTTGACCCACTTCTTTTCGTTTCTTAGCGAAAAACCACTTCTTAGTGGAACCTTCCCAATATATATATATATATATATATATATATATATATATATATATATATGTTTAGGTTCATGAGAGAACTCATTTTAATGAGAGAACTAGAGAACCACTAAAAAGAGAAGGGGTACTACTTTAATTCCGGTTTCAAAAATAGATAATTTTGTATCTAACTGTATAAAGGCAGGCGTCGATCTATGAGTAGGAAATGTTGTGATGTTATCTACAAGACCTAACTTATCAATAAGCTCCCCAAGCACGTTGAAAATTCGCCCGAGAGTCGCTCCACCGACCGGAACACTTAGCGGAGCTCACGTATCAATTACATCCATTCCTCTCGTTAGACCGTCTGTAGCACTCATAGCTACGGTGGAATTTTAAAGAGGAAAGGTAAAATTAGAACTTAAAATATATAAATATTTAAACATTTTTATCTTTTGCATACATTATTGTTTTTTTTTAAATTGCACCATTAAATAAAAAAATTATTTATTTTTCATTTGAGTATAAATAACGTTATAAAAAATAAGAATTAACTCGTCGTTTTTTTTCTTCTTATTTTCAATATTGCATGTGTAATATCACCCCAAAAACTTAACACACCCCGAAAAACCTAACCCCCCCACCTCACCCCTACCCAAAAACCTAAACTCTCCACCCATCGCCCCCTCCAAAAACCTAACTTAAAAACTAAATTAAACCTAAAAAACTAAACCGACTATTTTTTTATTATTAAATTTTTTTTGAACGAGGACGACGTGGGAAACAAACAATGTTTTCAGAACCGTCCGGTCAACGAACCGGACGCCTAAAAGGTTCATTGGTCGGACCGTCGAACCGGATTAAAAACCGGATGATATTATAAATAATATAAATATTTAAGAAAAAAATATATAGAAAAAACAAAAAATATATATATGTGTTTATGGATGCTTAATTGCTTGGGGATCAAATTAACATATTTATAAAGGTTAAGGACTTGTAAAATGTAAAATGAGTTTCTTCTGGGACTAGACTGAAACTATTATTAAAACCCTACCATTAACAAAAGTTGCACAAGATTGTATTCATTCTACGGCCGTTCTTTTCCATGTACTTTCGGATCTTCCTTCTTTTCATCGCCGCTAAAGAGACTTTACATACATAAATGAAAAAATGTAAATGAAGAACATTAGTTGCAAAATATATGTGTTTATGGATGCTTAATTGCTTAGGGATCAAATTAACATATTTATAAAGGTTAAGGACTTTTTTAGTTTTTGATTTATATGTTGAGTTATGATTTTTTTATTATTTTCTTTTGCCTTTAATGATAAATACAATAATAACACAATGAACTTGTATTACACAATTAATTTGTATTACACAATAACCTGACTAATTACACAATTAGCTGAAAAACGTAAATACAATGATAAATACGTATAACACAATGAACTTGTATTACACAATAAACTTGTATTACACAATGACCTGACTAATTACACAATGAGCTGGAAAACGTAATTTTTTTTTTCGTTTTTGTTTATAACGAGAATATACTCTTTTTAAAGATAAAAAAACGTTTGTTTTTATGGTGTAATTTTTTTGAAAAAATAATGTCGTATGTAAAAGTAATGAACGTTTAAAAATGAGGGGGGACTTGATAAAAAGTCAACAAAAGTGACCAAGACTAAAATACCCTTTCAACAACTTTTTCTCCTACAATTTAATCTCAACCATTAAATTTTTTCTACAATGTGATCTAATGGCCCTAAATCTTTCTCACCCTTCTTAGAATTAGAATCATTTTTAACTGAACCTAATCATGTATATATATACTACAAAATCGAGCATTTTTTTTCTTTTTAATTCACATATAGTATTGTTATATCTTTTTCAAAGAAAATTTTAAGTGTTGAAAAACCGATGCGTACAATAGCACGTCAGGATCGATAGGCACACCTTTCACCCCCAACCTAACATGGTGCGCGTGACGCCTCATGGTTGCTTCTCATGCTTTTTAGTATATACAAAATCATAAATAAGGAGAAGTATGAGAACCAATATGTTCATTTATTTATGTTTTTATTTAAGATTCTAACATAATTATTAAAATGCAACACTGTTATGCAAATAATATATGAATATCTGCAAACTACGTGTATTTGTATACTATAAACATTTGCACAGGTGTAGAAATGTACTATAATTCTCTAATCTATTGCACATGCACAAAACCTGCTACGAGGAAAAGAGAGGAAAGAAAGTAGGGAAATCAATCATTTTCAAATAAGATATAAAGGGTACGTAATAGCATAAATATTTCTCTTTTAGTATTTTGAATGTGTGCCATCCTTTGTTTTGATATATTAAGCGCTTTGAAAGCCTAAGACAATTCATTAATGAACAACACAAAAGACTCTGCTCGTTGAATATCAATATGGATTTCAAAGATTAGCGAATTATCCTAAAAAGGCATACATGTTGGTATAGCCGAATGTAGATAAAGACAAGGGGAAACTCATAAACCATAATACAAGCATATCAGTAAAAGGGTTAAAATTTTCACCTGTACTGGTGTTATAATATCTGGCAGATTTGACCAAGTGCAGGAAGCAGCCATTGGGCGGCGTCCTGAAAATATGATCGCAGATTGGATAACGTGACCTCTTAGGTTAGGCTCGAAGAAATTTCAGCAACTCCCAGAAAGTTCAACAAATTCTCAGTACCTTTGATGACATTATTGACATCTTCACAAGATGCATCCACTAGTGATCATGTAAGTGATTGGAATTTTGTTGCAGCCAATTTATACAAATTCCTTGAAGATCCCGTATGACATGTGTTGTAGCCTTATCATGCAGCAACTTCCAAGCATATTTCCACTTGCAAAGCTGTAACACCTTTATTTCTTTACGTCCCGTGACCAAAACTTTGATGAACACATATTCAGTATTGCGGGGGCTTTTAATCATGTGGCACAAGATGAATTTGGGTGTTGAAATGTACCTGAGATGCACGATCAACTGTCACGCTTCGTTTTGGAGAAAGCTTTAAAGCGCACACTCTCTTCTGGTGAAAAGAAAAAAAAGTTATATGGTAATTATTATTTTAGAATATTACATCAAGAATAAGTTGTGGTTTTAACAACCTATGAATGTTATCTGAGGTTTAGGGTTCAGGGTTTAATAAAAACGACATCTACCTTTATAATTGGTGACATCATTAGTGAAAGGAAGATAACGTGAATATGATCCACTGTTTACCGCGTATATTGCAAGTTATCTAGGATGTATTCTCCTGTGGTTAATTGAAAACCAGAGAGATTTTCACCAATGATGTGATTCCATGACTTGTAATAACCTAACACATCTTCCTCAATGTTTCCATCATCATACACAAGCCTCAACCCGCAATTCTTTGTACATTGACCATAATGTCCATTTGTTCTTTGTGCTACAGTAATAGCAATCTGGTCACCACCTTTCATCTCATTCGGCCCAAACATCCAATGACTTAACAAAGTTAAACACCTTCCACTTAACTTGACTCTTTCAATATAATGATCATAAATCCATGTGTGGTTTTTCGTAATATTACTAATTTTGATCATTGGCAACAAAAAAAAGGTATGTGGAGACCGAGTACAATATGAAAATGACGGGTCTCCACAAAGCAGAAATTCAAACCTCGGAGCTTCTTAGGAGATGATGGGATTGTAAATGATATTGATGGGCCCTTGCTTCTCCGCCTAATCCAATTCGGCATTCCTTTCCCCACATAAATTGTGCTGAATATTCCAAATTCATAATACATCTGCCAAATACAAGATTAATAAGCTCAAATAATATATATATAGGGGAAGGTTCCACTAAGAAGTGGTTTTTCGCTAAGAAACGCTAAGAAGTGGGTCAAACGAACTCCGATTGAGCTCATTACAGCGGCGTTGGAACCGTCTCATCGAACTCTAATCCGGACCCAAAAACCTAAACCCTCATCCACCCGCACCCCCAAAAACCTAAACCCCCCCTCCAACCCCATCCCTAAAAGCCTAAAACCACCACCCCCCACCCCCCAAAAACCTAAACCCCCCACCCCACCCCCCAAAAACCTAAAACCACCCCCACCCACCCCCAAAAACCTAACCCCCCCCACCCCCACCCCCCCTAAAAAAACCTAAACCATAAATTCTAAACCCTAAAAGCTAAACCATAAGGCTAAAACTCTAAAATTCAAACGTAAAATTTAAACCTTAAAAGCAAAACCCTAAAAGCTAAGATGATAGAGTTCGACGAGACGGTTCCAACGCCGCTGAAATGAGCTCAATCGGAGTTCGTTTGATATCGTTTCTAAGCGTTTTGGTCATTTCTTAGAGTTCTTAGCGAAAACATGCTTCTTATTTGATCCTCCCCCTATATATATATATAGGATTATGTTTATGTAAAAAAGATTCTAATTCTAAGAAGAGTGAGAAGGATTTAGAGCCATTAGATCAAATTGTACAAAAGATTTAATGGTTTAGATTAAATTGTAGGAGAAAAAGTTGTTGGAAGAGTATTTTAGTCTTGGCCACTTTTGTTGACTTTTTATCAAGTTCACCCCCTCATTTTTAAACGTTCATAACTTTTACATACGACATTATTTTGTTAAAAAAATTACACCATAAAAACGAGCGTTTTTTTATCTTTAAAACGAGTATAGTGTCGTTATAAACAAAAAAGAAAAAAAAATACGTTTTCCAGCTCATTGTGTAATACAAGTTCATTGTGTAATACAAGTTCATTGTGTAATACAAGTTCAATGTGTAATACAAGTTCATTGTGTTACATGTATTTATCATTGTGTTTTACGTTTTTCAGGTCATTGTGTAATTAGTCAGGTCATTGTGTAATACAAGTTCATTGTGTTATATGTATTTATCATTGCGTTTTATGTTTTTTAGCTCATTATGTAATTAGTCAGGTCATTGTGTAATACAAGTTCAATGTGTAATTTGTGTTATATGTATTTATCATTATGTTTTATGTTTTTCAGCTCATTGTGTAATTAGTCAGGCCATTGTGTAATACAAGTTCATCATGTAATACAAGTTCATTGTGTAATACCACGTCTGGTCATTGTGTAATACAAGTTCATTGTGTAATACAAGTTCACTGTGTAATACAACTTCACTATGTAATGCAAGTTCACTGTGTAATACAAGTTCATTGTGTAATACAAGTTCAATGTGTAATACAAGTTCATTGTGTTATATGTATTTATCATTGTGTTTTACGTTTTTCAGCTCATTGTGTAATTAGTCAGGTCATCGTGTAATACAAGTTCATTGTGTAATACCACGTCTGGTCATTGTGTAATTAGTCAGGTCATTGTGTAATACAAGTTCATTGTGTAATACAAGTTCAATGTGTAATACAAGTTCATTGTGTTATATGTATTTATCATTGTGTTTTACGTTTTTCAGCTCATTGTGTAATACAAGTTCATTGTGTAATACCACATCTGGTCATTGTGTAATATCTAGTCATTGTGTAATACAAGTTTATTGTGTAATACAAGTTCATTATGTAATACAAGTTCAATGTGTAATACACGTTCATTGTGTTATATGTATTTAACATTGTGTTTTATGTTTTCCAGCTCATTGCGTAGTTAGTAAGGTCATTGTGTAATACAAGTTCATTGTGTAATACAAGTTCATTGGGTAATTAGTCAAGTCATTGTGTAATACAAGTTTTATGTGCAGTTATTTAGGTCATTGTGTAATACAAGTTCACTGTGTCAAATATTTTTCATCATTGTGTTATATGTTTTCATCATTGTGTTTTACGTTTTCCAGCTCATTGTGTAATTCGCTCAAATATGTCAGGTCATTGTGTAATATGCTCATAGTGTAATATCAGGTCTGATCATTGTGTAATATCAGACATTGTATTACACATTGACCTAGTGTATTACACATTGACCTGGTGTATTACACACTGAACTGGTGTATTACACATTGACCTGATATATTACACATTGACCATTATGCCCTCCCTTTAAAAATAATAAAATGACACATGTCAAGCTTAGAATCCTTCTTACCCTTCTTATTTTAAAACCCTTTTTACTATAACCTAACCTTATATATATATATATATATATATATATATATATATATATATATATATATATATATATATATATATATATATATACTAGCTTATACCCCGTGTATTACACATAGGGTGAAAAATATCATACATAAATTTCTTAAATATTTATGTATATATTTTATATGTGTAAAAGCGTATTACATATACTAAAGATAGAAAACAAAATTCAAAATATGTAAAATTTAATATATAATTAGGTTTTGAAAATACGTTAATTACTATTTAATGTGATTTAACTTTCATTTACTATTTGATTGAAAATAAAAGTTACATAATTAGATTTTAAAGTTTCTTATGATAAATGAAAGTTTAAATAAATGTGTTTTATTAGTATAATTAGTATTTCTTTAAAAATATAATATTATTAAAAGATAGAGGTGCATTTAATAAAAGAGAGAGGCGGAAAAAAAAGATGAGAATGAATATGGTGTCGACACGTGGCATGAAAAAACATTTATTTATTACATGGTGTGTGTGTGTATATATATAGGGGGCGGTTATAATGAAAACCCTGACTTATATATGTAATATTTAAAAAAAACAGTAAAATTATTTTTTTGATTTTGGAGATAGATTCTATATCTAATTTAATCACTTTTGGTTAAAAAAAAAAGCGCCGAGAGGATTTTTTTTTAAACTTACATATGTAAAAAGTGACGTATTGCTTATGTAAGCAGGAAAACACAATTTTTTTTAAGTGTTTTTTATTTTTTTACCTTTCGGCGTTTTTTTACTTTTTTTTGCGACTATGCCTTATTTTATACAAATAATCAATCCCAATTTTTAAAAAAAAATTATCTTATTTTTTCAAAGGGTTTGTAAGGTTTTTTCAACTCAAGTGGGTTTTCATTTACCCGCCCCGCGCGGCGGGAGTTTGGTTGTTTTTACCCTGCGCCTCGCTGCAGGAGTTTGGTTGTTATCGGTTTGGCTCGTTGAAAACCATAAAAGCGAAAACCGATACCGGTTCCGCTAATACCAATACTGGCAACGGTATCGTAACTGTCACGACACTCGCCATAGTCTACAATCCCAAAAAAAATATACTCGATTTTGAATAAAACTTCGTTTTAAAAAAATATTTCGGAATGTTGACAGAAAAAACTACAGACATTCCGTTTTTAAGAAAAAGTTAACGAACGAAAGTTATTAAAGAAAAACAAAGTTATTAGAAAATTAAACGGACTAAAAACGTATATTATATATAGTGTGAAAGGGGAAAATGAGAAAATATGTAAAATTTTGGTAGCCAATCTACAAAAGTTCAGAAATCAAGGAAAATGTGTGTCGTTTTAAAAATAAGTATTAACAAATATGAAAGCGTATTTTAGAGAGAAAAGGAAGTAACAATAAATAAAATTCAACCAGGTTCGGTTTTGAAAAAAAAAATGCCGAATCGTATACCGACTCGGTTTCACCAATAAAAATTATATCGAGATTAAAATAACCACGTCGCAACGTTATATTTCGAGTGTACGAAAACGATATATTTTAAAAATTACAATTAAAAAAACATAAGTGTGTTCAATATATTAGTAATGAAATACTCACTTTTAAGCGGCGAAGGTATAAAATCCAAAAGTCTGGTGGCAAAAATCAAAACAACCCAAAGTTAACTATTCTCGCAAGTTTTGTTTTAATCTATATATATAACTCGTGTGCATAATTGTGATAACTGCATCTAGATGTCGAGATTTGGCAAATAGCAAGGCCGGCCTGAGCAGGTGAGGGGTGGACGACCTCTCAGGCTTGGTTTTAAAAAGCGAGAAGCGCACCGAAGCGACAAAGTCTAAATCCAAAACGCAAATCACAAAAGGGGACCGATTTTCGTACGCGAAGCGCAAGGTGCTTATATAAATTTTTATATACATCCCATTGGTTTTTAGCATCCCCTACCCAAAATATAGCCATAAATAAGGTTTATATATGATTTAATGTATAAATTACTTACATGTACAACCTCTTTAGTTAAATGTATAACACTTTGAAGCACAAAAACAGACCATGTACAAGAATTGAGCCTTTAAGTGCGATTTGTTTTTCAAAAAAGTGCGAGTTTTGTGCGAGTCTTGTATAGTGTGCGAGTTGTGTGACAAGACTCGCAAAAGATGGTGCCTCAGGTCGAGTTGTGAGTTAATTTGTTTTTCATTTATCTACCACTAGGTTAAAATCTCGTGTATTACACGGTATTGATAAAATGTAATGTTATATACCCAGTAATAAAAAGTTTATATCTTTACGAACATGTATATTATACGGTTTAAATACATTAATTTGTATTTAATATAATTTAACTTATATCACTATTTAGTTAAAAAAAAGTTATATTATTAAATTTCAAAGTTTCTTAAAATAAGAGATAATTTAAAATAAATGTGTTTTATTAGTATAATTAATATATTTTTTTTAAATATTAATCATTATTAAAAAAAAAAGAGAAATGCATTAAATAAGATAGAGATGCGGGAAAAAAATGATGAGAAGAGATGTGAACGCGACACGTGGCATAAATGATTTTCATTTATTATATAGTATACTAGGTTAGAATCCCGTGTATTACACGAGTTGTATATTAAAAACGATATAACTTATAAATTTGTAAATACATCCTAACTTGTCAGACTATTATGATCGTCTCGAGATATATCAAGTGGAAATGTGTGTATATAACAAATTAGTATTTTTCTTTAATTAGTTATATTTTGATTTCCTATTATATATTTTTATTTAATATAATTAGTATTTTTCTTTAATAATATATGTATAATATCATTTTTATTTAATAAGATACAAACGTATTTATTAAGAGAGAGAGGCGGGAAAACTAATGTAAGGAGCCACGAGAAAGTGACAAGTGTCCATCTTAAACCTTTATTTATTAGTATATATATATATATATATATATATATATATATATATATAGGAAAGTGAATATGGTGTTGTTAGGCATCGAAGCTTAGATGCGAAACCCACCAAAACGACGTACTTTTGATTAAAAACAATTAAAATAGAATTAATTACGCGGATGACACCTGTGGCTTACACGGATTTCACTTATGGCCCCTATGAATGAGAAACTATAAGTTCAGACCAATAGTTTGCACAAGCGTAACATGTTTAGCCCATGAGATGGATGGCCGTTAACTTTAACTCTTAAGTGTGTGTAATGACTATAATACCCTCATCCAATATTTATATATATATATATATATATATATATTCTGAGACAAAATAAAAACTAATGCCCTAACCCCCTCTCATCCACCGGCGGTCCTTACCCTCTTCCTCCCACCCGCCTGGTCCGATGACGTATTTTTATTACGGCGGTGGTGGAATCAAATGGTAATCCCCTAATTTACGGCGGCGGTGGTAGCTGTGCCGGAGATGTTACCGGTGGCGGTGGTGGTAGCTGTGTCGGAGAAGATAAATGGAGGGGGATGAATCAAAGGTGACTTTTGGTTCATGCAGATGTAGAAGTTTAAGGCTCACGAGATATGAGATCTGAGATGCAGAGCTTTAACAGAGGACTGTTTAGTGGTTCAAAACTCCCCTAAATCAAGTGAAATCAGTTGGGTTTGTTAGATAAAAGGTAAAGGTTGATTCTAGAAAAAGAATCACTCAAGTTGGTTAAGTATTGAGTGAGTTATGAACCAATGAAATTGGATGAAAATTTTTGTAGATTCATGTACGAAAATGGCATTAACATTTACTCAGTTTTGGTTCTTTAAGAGCATTCACAATAGCTCCCCCATCCCTATCCTCATCCCCATAATTACATTAAAATCACTATCTTTTTTCTCTCCTTCTCAATTAAATAATACTTTTTTATACCTTTATCATTACCTTTTCTCTCTCCTTCTCAATTAAATAATACTTTTTTATACTTTTATCATTACCTTTTCTCTCTCCTCCACTCACAACCACTTCAAAAAATATTAAAAAATTTATGCAGGTGAACAGTGTTTTCCCCAAATATACAAAAAATTTATCCCTTTTCTCTCTCCTTCACTCACAACCACTTTAAACCACCATATAAAATATAGGGAACTCACTCACATAAATATAGGAAACCTACTGTGAATGCTCTAAGTTTAAACCATGAATCCTTAAATCTAAGCAATCTCATTTTTGTGGTAGCCGGAGGCGGTGGTGTCGTCATTTTAGTGCCGGAGATGGTGGTGGTGGAGGACAAATGTTGATGAAGAAGATGATAAAGTGGGTTTGGGTTTAGGTTTGGTGGCTTCCACATGTGTTCCAAGAATTTATAATACTTCATTTTTTAAAACCAAGGGTATTCTAGTCATTTTATAAAATTTAACAGCCAAAGTTAACGGCCATCCATCTTAGGGGCCAAACTTGTTACGCTCGTGCAAACTATTGGTCTGAACCTGTAGTTTTTTATTCCTACCATAAGTAAAATTATGTAAACCACAGGGTCCATCCGCGTAATTAATTCATTAAAATATAAATAAATCTTCCTGTTTCCTCTGCATCGATCCATCAATTTCACATTCAATTAAAACCAATGAGCGGATCAATCCATGCTTCTTGAATTGATTCATGGGTTTGATTTAAATCTGGTGGTTAATTTGTCGTTTCTGATTTATTAACAAAATGGTGATGATACACTCACTAAGCTTAGAAAAAACAAATTAACCACCAGATTAAATCAATAACCCATGAATCAATTCAAGAAGCATGGATTGATCCGCTCATTGGTTTTAATTGAATGTGAAATTGATGGATCGATGCAGAGGAAAAAGGAAGAATTATTTATATTTTAATTGTTTTTAATCAAAACTACATCGTTTTGGTGGGTTTCGCATCTAAGCTTAGATGCCTAATAGTACACACACACACACATATATAGGGGATAATTACCAAAATAAACATTGACCGGGTCAAAGTTACCAAAATAGACATTTAGCCGACGGATTGAAGGCTAAGCCGGCGAAACGCAGGCTAAGCCTTTGTATTGTGCCGATTAAAGCCTTTGTTATTGTAGGCTTAGCCGACGGCCATTTTTTTGGTGCTTGGTCAATGTCTATTTTGGTAATTATCCTCATGTATAGGAGAAGGATGAAATGAAAACCCACTTAAGTTTTGTAAACTCCTCAAAACCCTATCAAACAAACAAAACTTTTATTTATTTATTTACTAGCTTATAGCCCGTGTATTACACACGGGGTGAAAAATATTATAGGTAAAATTCTTAAATATTTATATATATATTTTACATGTATAAAAATGTATTAAATATAATAAGGATGAAAAACAAAATTCAAAATATGTAAAAATTAATATATAATCGAGTTTCAAAAATATATTAATTACTATTTAATGTAATTTGACTTTCATTACTATTTGATTGAAAATAAAAACTACATAATTAGATCTTAAAGTTTCTTATAATAAAAGATAATTTAAAATAAATGTGTTTTATTAGTATAAATTAGTATTTTCTCTCTCTATATATATATATATATATTAAAAAATAAAAGATAGCGGTGCATTGAATAAGAGAGAGAGGCGGGAAAAAAATGATGAGAATGAATATCAAGGTGACACGTGACATAGAAAAACTTTTATTTATTATATAGTATAGATATGGATTTATTATTACTATTATTATATAAGGTGGTTCAAAAAGGAACGGCAAAAAAATGGGGAACAAAGGGGAACCGGCTGCCCAGCTCAAACGAACTCCGATTTAGGGTTTAGGTTTTTATGGTTTCCCAAAGAATCTTCCCCTGTGTATATATACATATATATATACATACTAGGTTAGATTCCCGTGTATTACATGGACTGAATCATGAAAAGAATACAATAAATAAATCCTTATCATCATAAATGACTAACTAACTTTACTGAATTAGTTAAATATGTGTTTGTGTAAGCGTCTAGAATTTTTTTTAACATTAATAAAACATTTATATAGTAACAATTCATAATATTTCAAAAAATAAAAAATTAACATCTCTAAATCTTGTAAATTATAATGAATTAGTTAAATTTAATTATAAATAATGTATTTAAAAAATAAAGTTATTGATCAATCAAAAGTTATCCTACATTTAATGTTTAAAATTTAACATCATAAAAATATGAAAACGTTTAAATGGTATTTAATCAACTTAGGAGTTAATTTTTTTTTTAAATAGATAATTGGAAAATGTTTAGGTGGGAAAACAAATATCTAGACGCTCTAAATTGATGACATGTGACACCTTAAAACATTTATTTATTATAACTGATATATATATATATATATATATATATATTTGGTATCAGAGCAAAGGCTTTTCTAACATCTAAAAGACTTAGACAGGTCCATATCAGGCAGCTTGATATGCTTAAGTCCTATTTATGTGGAAACCCGCTAAGGTGAAGATTAGGGAAAAATTTTGCTTTGAAACTAAACTAAACAAAGAAATCATTGAATTTTACACTTTGTGCATATTTCAAGATTATATATGTAAAGTTAGTTATTAAATTTAAAATATTGGGATATAAGAAAATATTTTAAGGGAACTAAAGAGATGAAGTGTTTTAAAGGAGAAATCAGATTTTTAATCAAGAAATTATTGAATCAGCGATAAATTTCAAAAAACTCGAATTCTTAAACCTAGAATTTTCTGATAAAAGCGATCATAAAAATATATCTAGTAGTTACTATAATCATATTTGTAGATTTAAAGAATTACATACACATAGTCTGCACACAGATAATACACACCTTAATAGTAACACAGACTTAATTATAAACTTAGGATTTAGTCTACAAAAAGAATCAGTTAATAATAAATATTTGTTAGAAAAAATAATACACTCTATAACAAAACAAACAGAGGAACTTAAAAAATAAAATGATAACTTAGATTACATAAGAGAGCAAAATAACCAAATTTTGCTAGAAGTTAAAAATATAAACAAAAATAAACATCCAGTAGTAACAGGAAACTCTACTGATATAAATAATCTGATAGAAAAACTAAATAAAACACATCTAAGTGAAAAACCAAAAATTTATAAACATTGGAAACCTAGAGATGAATAAACAAATCATCCAAGAATCTAGAAAATCAACTAGTAATATAAGAGATATTATTTCTTCAGACACCTTTTTAAATAGAATACTAAGAAAAGGATCATCTTCTAGAAGTACACAACAAACAATACAATTAGAAGAAGAAATTGACTTAGACAAAAATATAAATTTATACAATCAACATCAATTAGATATATTAAATCCAAGAACACTATATCAAACAGGTATGCTAAACGTAAACACAACTTTAATACAAAGTAGTAGGGAAGAAAGTTTAAGAGTAATAGATAAAATGGTAGAAATGGATTTATTTTCACCAGAAACAATCTTAAAAATTAAACAATCAGGAAAACAGTTTATACATACAGGACTCATAGTAATAGGAATAAAAGCTCTAGGAAGAAAAAACCTAGGAACTAAACTTTTAACATTAATATTAGATAAAAGCTGGAAATCAGAAATAAAAAAGGCAATAATCTCAGGTATGGAAATAGATTTAAGCCAAAACACAGCTTTATTTTATTGTACACCTGGAATATTAAAAGACATTAAAGATCTACAAAAATTAAAAATAGCTTTATAAACTAAAGGTTATGAAAATTACGAAGGAAATAACATAGTAATAAGCTTAGGAGTCTTAGGCAAAGCTAGTAATAGATCAGGAATGAAATACAAAGTAAATATAGAAGGAATAGTAAATACAATAGCATCTAAGTCTATACAAATGATTGAACCAGTTAAAATAGATCCTGAAGAATTAGCAGGATTAGAATGGCAAATAAATGATTTAAAAGAAATAGAAAGTTCAACATTAGTCCCTAAACAGAGTCATATATATGAAAATATAGATGGCACACAGAGTCTAAGATTTACAGATTTTAAAAGAGAAGATAAATATGAAGAGAGTACTTGTTTAGAAGAACAACCTCCTCAAGAACCACAATATAATTTTATGACTATAGAATCAGATGACGAATCTGAGTATGGACAACCAATATATGATACAGAAAATGAAGAAGAAGATTGAAACGCCCCAAAACGGGTACATCTCATAGTTGGCACACAACATAACAAACATAGTTCTTAAACCGGAAATCAGAATCTATTACAGCGGAAGTCTTTAATTCAAATCATTCATCAAACTATAACATGAAATATTGTCTATAACATGAACTATCAGGATTGGAAATGTCAGTCTTCAATACCGCAGCCCGATGTCCATGCTATCCAGCCCACATGGCTCTTTTATCTTTCTTTAGCTTTACCCTTTTTACCTGTCATGCATACTAAAAGTCAGCTAACGCTGGTGAGTTCTCTCTTTACTTTAAACTGTAAACTTTATCTTTGGTAACTTAGTTTTATTAAATTAAACTAAGCTTTACTTTCACTTTCTTTGAAATACACTTTTAACTATTACTTTAAAACTTTACAACGTTACAATTATAAATCTGTTACGTTACTATCTGTCATTAAAACTTTATCTTTAAGGAAACCCGTTAGGGTGTCCCACTGTACTCTGTCTATCATTTCACTTATACTTGACAAGTGACTTTATCATACTTTAACTATCACGTATGGATCGTGGTCCGAGGACCAGATCCCTATCTTGCTTACACCTCAGGGTAAGACTTTTACTTTAGCGCTGCCCACACCTCAGGGTGGGACTTTCTTTCTCGCTTGCACGTTAGTGCAAGACTCCTTTAGCATTGCTCACACCTCAGGGTGAGACTTTCTCGCTTACACCGAAGTGAAGACTCCTTTAGCATTGCTTACACCGAAGTGTAAGACTCCTTTAGCATTGCTTACACCGAAGTGTAAGACTCCTTTAGCATTGCTCACACCTCAGGGTGAGACTTCTACTTTAGCATGCCTGCAGGACTTTCTACTATGCAACTACTATGCAATGCAATTACACTAATACACAAGTAGAAATGCAATCACATAACTTTCATATAGACAAATAACACATATTAACACATAAGCATATAACATGGTATTTGTCACTGTCACTGTCACTGTCGAGCTGTACCGAAGTACGGCTCCTTTATCGTTCTTTCTTTAGCTCATTGTTATCTTTCAAAAACTTGTTTAAAAGATAATACTATACTCTTTTGTTCTTTATCTTTCATTTTATAAAAATAACGTTTTTATAAAATACTATACTTTGCCTTTCATTTTATAAAAATAACATTTTTATAAAATACTATACTTTGCCTTTCATTTTATAAAAATAACATTTTATAAAATACTATACCAGTATGCATGCCAGCCCAAAACCATTAGGAAAAAGGGCAATAAGAACTCACCAGATGAATCGTTTCTGTTTACACCTAGCCGGTTCCTGAATGTCACTATGGTCACCCACAATCTGTATAATCAAGTCATAGGCGTAAGGCTGTGTTCCTAGGGGACACTTAGACATTACTAGGCTTGACTCAGATGTTTCGGGTCATGGTTTCATTATCGAAACTAGGTAGTTTCGAGTCCTGGCTCCTTATCGAAACTATGTAGTTTCGAGCCCTGGCTTCTTATCGAAACTAAGTAGTTTCGAGTCACTGCTTCTTATCGAAACTAAGTAGTTTCGAGTCGTATGACTTATATAAATTCTTAGTTAAGGTCTTGGGTCTATATTGAAACTATGGTAGTTTCGATGGGTCTGCCCCTGTCGAAACTAGGTAGTTTCGATAGATGCGTCCATATCGAAACTAGTAGTTTCGACTGTGCAGTCTCCTTCCCCAAACAGAACCCTAGATCTGGTCCCTTTGTTCTAATCGATCAAGCTTTGAACTTTTTACGTTCGAAATGTTCCATTTTCCCCCATGAACCCAAACCCGTGGTTTGTTTCCAGTTTCACACGTAAAAATCTAAACCTTTACTCGATTATTAACCCGAAACCCGAAAGTTACGAAAACTCAGATTTAGGCATAATAATTACCTGTTACAGCTTCCTTCTCGTTTCTTTATGCTCCAGAGATGTTGAGCAACAATCCTCGAGACTTTGAGCTTGATCCCGAGCTTTCTCTCTCTAGACCCAAACTCTCACTCTCTCTTTCTCTCACTAGAAACTTGCGTGACAAGTGTGGTGAATGAGGGAGAGGCTGATGGCTGCTGCTATGAAGGCTCCCTGTCATTTTTCGGGCCCATGGGCCGAAACTTTGGCCAAGCCCACTTTGTTTCCTTTATTTGGGTTTCTATTTATTTTGGGATGTTACAAGTCTACCCCTCTTACGAAAGGTTTCGTCCTCGAAACCTGTTATAAGTCAAACAGGTGCGGGTACGACTCTTTCATTTCTGTCTCGGTTTCCCATGTAGCTTCCGAACCTTTACGATGCTTCCATTGTACTTTGACTAACTGTATCACTTTATTCCGTAACCGCTTTTCTTTCCTGTCTAATATGGCGACGGGTTCCTCGATGTAATTGAGGCTATTATCTATCTCGATGTCGTCAAGTGTCACGTGTGCCGATTCGTCGGCCAGGCACTTGCGCAAGTGCGACACGTGGAAGGTTGGGTGAATTCCACTCAGCTCATCAGGTAATTCTAACCGGTAAGCGACTTCACCAACCCGTGCTAGTATTTTGAAAGGCCCGACGAATCTTGGGCTTAACTTCCCTCTCTTTCTGAATCGTATGATCCCCTTCCAGGGAGATACTTTCAATAGTACTTGATCCCCGACCTTGAATTCGATTGGTCTTCGCCTTTTATCCGCGTAGGACTTTTGACGGTCCTGTGCAGCTTTCATTCTGGCCTTGATCTGGTCAATCTTTTCAGAGGTTGTTGTGACTACCTCTAAACTCCCCAACTCTTTCTGTCCTACCTCGCCCCAACAGACCGGGGTTCGGCATCTTCTACCATACAACATTTCGTAGGGCGGCATACCAATCGTGGTGTGGTGACTGTTGTTGTAGGAGAATTCTGCCAACGGTAGGTGACTATCCCAACTGCCACCGAAGTCTATAATGCATGCGCGGAGCATATCCTCTAACGTCTGGATGGTCCTTTCTGATTGACCATCCGTCTGTGGATGATAAGCCGTGCTGATGTTCAGTCTTGTACCCATTGACTCGTGAAATCTTTTCCAGAACCTCGATGTAAATCGGGTGTCCCGGTCAGATACAATTGATAACGGTACGCCATGTCGAGAGACAATTTCATTGATAAATACTTCTGCCAACTTCTCAGATGAATACGTTTCGCGAATTGGCAAGAAATGTGCACTCTTTGTCAGACGATCCACTATAACCCAAATCGTATCATGGCCTTTTGCTGTGCGGGGCAGCTTTGTAATAAAGTCCATGGTGATACGCTCCCACTTCCATTCGGGTATTTCCAGAGGCTGGATCTTCCCGTACGGTTTCTGATGCTCTGCTTTAACTTGTGAGCAAGTCAGACACTTGCTTACATATCCGGTCACATCATTCTTCATGTTAGGCCACCAATACTCTTTTTTCAAATCCTGGTACATTTTCGTGGTTCCTGGGTGGATGGAATATCGAGACTTATGGGCCTCGTCAAGTACTTTGGCCCTAAGCTCTCCGCCCTTCGGTACCCACATGCGACCACACCTGGTCCTCACTCCATGAGTGTTTAATTCCAACTTTGTCTGTTGACCGACCATTCTTTCTTTCTTTATGTTCTCTTCCTTTAGTGCTTCCTTCTGTGCTGCTTCTAGCTCTGTCATAAAATCTGGGGTTATCACTAACTGGTACGCTTTTACCCTAATAGGAGAACGATTCTCCTTACGACTTAGGGCATCAGCGACCACATTCGCCTTTCCCGGGTGGTATAGGATCTCACAGTCATAGTCCTTCAGCAATTCTAACCACCGCCTTTGCCGCATATTCAGGTCTTTCTGTTCGAAGAAATACTTCAAGCTCTTGTGATCCGAATAAATCGTGCATTTCACCCCGTAGAGGTAATGCCTCCAAATCTTTAACGCAAAAACAACTGCCGCGAGCTCCAAATCGTGAGTCGGGTAGTTAATTTCGTGGATCTTTAGCTGTCGTGACGCATACGCGATCACCTTTCCCCTCTGCATCAAAACACACCCTAACCCTTGTCCCGATGCGTCAGAATATACCACCAGGTCCTCGTTACCGTCGGGTAGTGCTAACACTGGGGCTTGGGTCAACTTCTTCTTTAACTCTTCAAATGCTTTGGACTGAGCCTGACCCCATTCGTACTTTACTTCTTTACGTGTCAACTTTGTCAGTGGCGAAGCTATTCTCGAGAAGTCCTGAATGAACCTTCGATAGTAACCTGCCAATCCCAGAAAACTCCGAATCTCGGTTGGCGTCTTCGGGGTTTCCCATTCCTGTACTGCCTCTATCTTAGCCGGGTCAACCATAATGCCGTCTGCGTTGATAACGTGACCTAAGAATTGGACTTCCTTAAGCCAGAACGCGCATTTGGAGAACTTGGCATACAACTTTTCTTTTTGTAGCGTCTCTAGTACTTCTCGAAGATGACAAGCATGATCACCTTCACTTTTCGAATAAATGAGTATGTCGTCTATAAACACTATCACCGACCTATCTAGCATCGGTCTACACACCTGGTTCATCATACTCATGAATGCTGCCGGAGCGTTCGTCAAGCCGAAAGACATCACGCGAAACTCGTAATGCCCATAACGCGTGCGAAACGCTGTCTTAGGTATGTCCTCTTCTCTTACCTTTAACTGATGATATCCCGACCGCAGATCGATCTTGGAGAACCATCTGGCGCCCTGTAGTTGGTCGAACAGATCATCGATCCTTGGTAGCGGATATTTGTTCTTTACTGTACGCTTGTTCAACTCTCTGTAGTCGATGCACATTCTCATGGCACCATCTTTCTTCTTTACGAACAGAACCGGAGCACCCCATGGAGAAATGCTTGGTCTGATAAATCCTCTATCCAAAAGTTCTTCCAACTGTACCATCAGCTCTTTCATCTCCAGAGGTGCAAGTCGGTACGGTGCTTTAGCCACGGGCTGGGCACCTGGCACTAAGTCTATCTGGAACTCTGTCTCCCGGTCAGGTGGTAACCCAGGCAACTCCTCAGGAAACACCCCCGGAAAATTACATACCACTGGTACGTCTTTTAACTCTCTCACCTTTACATCATTGTCTATCACATAGGCCAGGTAGGCCTCGCATCCGCGCCCTATATACTTCTCTGCCTTTATCATTGATATGACGTTCGTTAGTGAACCGTCGCGATCCCCGTACACCAAAACCTCGCCACCGTCTGGAGCTTTGAGCTGAACTATCTTTCGTCTACATATTATTCGGGCTTCGTTGGCAGCTAACCAATCCATACCCAAAACTATATCGAATCCTCCCAAGGTCATAACATACAACCTAACTGGGAATCTATGGCCATGAATCTTTATCGTGCAATTATCTACCAATTCACTTACTATCGTGGTCTTGCCCACTGCGGTTTCCACATTAAAGGCCTGCTCTACTCTAGTAACTTTGCATTTCATTCTTTTACACTTAGAAGATGATATAAAACTCCTACTGGCACCCGAATCAAATAATACTGAAACATAAGTGTGGTCAAGGATGAACGTACCTGACACAACATCTGGGTCTCCCCTAGCCTCCTCCTGTGTCAGTGCATACGCCCGGGTCCTTGCCTTCGGCTTCTCAGGTTCTTTACCCTTCTCGGTGCCAGTAGCCTTGGGTTTCCGACAGTCTTTGGCCATGTGGCCTGGTATCCCGCAGTTATAACAAGACTGTGCCCCGGGACACTCTCGAGAGTAGTGTCCGGTCTTTCCGCACCTATAGCACATATTTAACCCAACTCGGCACTCGCCCGAGTGCTTCCTGCCACACTTAGCACATTCAACCCCATCTTCAATCCTCAGTTTCTTCGTCTCCGGCCCCGCCCACTCTTTAGCTGGCCTTTTAACGGCATTGGTCACTTTCTTCTCAGTAGGCAGTGGGTCTGCGGATTCGAAGTCATCATAAACTATTCCAGCAAGTGATACCACAGATTCAAAACTCGTGGGAGCATTAGCTTTCACGTGCACACGGACTTTCTGTGGTAGTCCCTTGATGTAGTACTTAATCCTCTTTTCCTCAGTGTCCACCAGATGTGGAACCAGCTGAGCCAACTCTTGATATTTGGAGGTATACTGGCGATGAGTCATACTACCAGCACAGAGCCCCAGAAATTCCCTCTCAACTCTGTCAATCTCGTTCTGCGGGCAGAACTTAGTGATTAGCAGCTTTTTCATGTCGTCCCATTTCATCTTTTTCATCTCAGCAGAAGACTTGATTCTTTCGATCGATCTCCACCAGCTTAATGCCTCATTAGTGAATGAGTGAGCGGCAAACTTGACCGCTTGATCATCACGGCACTCACTAATGTTGATCACCCCATTCATTCTCTCTATCCACTCAAAAGTGGCAACAGCATCTTTCCGTCCATCATACTTCGGCGGGTCACACCCCCGAAAGGACTTATAGTTGCAACCCCGGGTTGCCATTTCATAATCAGAATCATCACTGTCAGTGACTCCAAGTCTCTTGCTGCTTTCCTCTTTCGTTTCTTTCTTCCCTATATTAAACTCTTTAAGGGCCTCGCCCAATGCTTCTGGTAGAACTTTCTTCAAGATTGAAGTAACCTCTGCCGCTATAGCTTCTTTCACAATCGGTTCCAACTCAAGCGCCTCATTAGGGGCATCGTTAGGAGCCGACACATGGTTCCCACTATCATTATGCTCCACATGCACCGATTCAGCTTCGTTGCGGGAGTGCTCACTTTCTTCAGGACGGTTCCGGTTACCTGGAGGTCGGCCTCGACGACCAGTACGACCCCCAGTGCGACCTCCTCTCTTTGCTCTAGCCATTTAGTGTCTACTGTGAACAAAGATAGCTCGTGTTATCAAGATAGGTAACAATTTAGAACACCTCGAGTACTGTAAATTACTAATTACAGAGACCGGTATGAAATTACTAATTTACTTTACTACTCGGGTTCTGAACATTTCCTTTCCGAGTAACATTTGCATCCAAGTTCAGAGTTTCTACTATAAAGCACGTACTATCTACTGTCTACTGTCTGTGCTAAGGCATGTACTATGTACTATTTATGCTAAAGCATCTACTTTCTGCTACCTGTACTAAGGCATTATTGTCTATGTTCTATGTAAGGACATTGACTACCTTCTGTCTACTATCTTTCCATGGACGGGCTGCTCCGACTGACATTCCTTTCCTTCCTTTGCTTTGTCCCATTCTCAGTTTAAGTTCAGACATTATCGCAAATGTCTGAATCTCTCAAACTATGGCTCTGATACCAACTTGAAACGCCCCAAAACGGGTACATCTCATAGTTGGCACACAACATAACAAACATAGTTCTTAAACCGGAAATCAGAATCTATTACAGCGGAAGTCTTTAATTCAAATCATTCATCAAACTATAACATGAAATATTGTCTATAACATGAACTATCAGGATTGGAAATGTCAGTCTTCAATACCGCAGCCCGATGTCCATGCTATCCAGCCCACATGGCTCTTTTATCTTTCTTTAGCTTTACCCTTTTTACCTGTCATGCATACTAAAAGTCAGCTAACGCTGGTGAGTTCTCTCTTTACTTTAAACTGTAAACTTTATCTTTGGTAACTTAGTTTTATTAAATTAAACTAAGCTTTACTTTCACTTTCTTTGAAATACACTTTTAACTATTACTTTAAAACTTTACAACGTTACAATTATAAATCTGTTACGTTACTATCTGTCATTAAAACTTTATCTTTAAGGAAACCCGTTAGGGTGTCCCACTGTACTCTGTCTATCATTTCACTTATACTTGACAAGTGACTTTATCATACTTTAACTATCACGTATGGATCGTGGTCCGAGGACCAGATCCCTATCTTGCTTACACCTCAGGGTAAGACTTTTACTTTAGCGCTGCCCACACCTCAGGGTGGGACTTTCTTTCTCGCTTGCACGTTAGTGCAAGACTCCTTTAGCATTGCTCACACCTCAGGGTGAGACTTTCTCGCTTACACCGAAGTGAAGACTCCTTTAGCATTGCTTACACCGAAGTGTAAGACTCCTTTAGCATTGCTTACACCGAAGTGTAAGACTCCTTTAGCATTGCTCACACCTCAGGGTGAGACTTCTACTTTAGCATGCCTGCAGGACTTTCTACTATGCAACTACTATGCAATGCAATTACACTAATACACAAGTAGAAATGCAATCACATAACTTTCATATAGACAAATAACACATATTAACACATAAGCATATAACATGGTATTTGTCACTGTCACTGTCACTGTCGAGCTGTACCGAAGTACGGCTCCTTTATCGTTCTTTCTTTAGCTCATTGTTATCTTTCAAAAACTTGTTTAAAAGATAATACTATACTCTTTTGTTCTTTATCTTTCATTTTATAAAAATAACGTTTTTATAAAATACTATACTTTGCCTTTCATTTTATAAAAATAACATTTTTATAAAATACTATACTTTGCCTTTCATTTTATAAAAATAACATTTTATAAAATACTATACCAGTATGCATGCCAGCCCAAAACCATTAGGAAAAAGGGCAATAAGAACTCACCAGATGAATCGTTTCTGTTTACACCTAGCCGGTTCCTGAATGTCACTATGGTCACCCACAATCTGTATAATCAAGTCATAGGCGTAAGGCTGTGTTCCTAGGGGACACTTAGACATTACTAGGCTTGACTCAGATGTTTCGGGTCATGGTTTCATTATCGAAACTAGGTAGTTTCGAGTCCTGGCTCCTTATCGAAACTATGTAGTTTCGAGCCCTGGCTTCTTATCGAAACTAAGTAGTTTCGAGTCACTGCTTCTTATCGAAACTAAGTAGTTTCGAGTCGTATGACTTATATAAATTCTTAGTTAAGGTCTTGGGTCTATATTGAAACTATGGTAGTTTCGATGGGTCTGCCCCTGTCGAAACTAGGTAGTTTCGATAGATGCGTCCATATCGAAACTAGTAGTTTCGACTGTGCAGTCTCCTTCCCCAAACAGAACCCTAGATCTGGTCCCTTTGTTCTAATCGATCAAGCTTTGAACTTTTTACGTTCGAAATGTTCCATTTTCCCCCATGAACCCAAACCCGTGGTTTGTTTCCAGTTTCACACGTAAAAATCTAAACCTTTACTCGATTATTAACCCGAAACCCGAAAGTTACGAAAACTCAGATTTAGGCATAATAATTACCTGTTACAGCTTCCTTCTCGTTTCTTTATGCTCCAGAGATGTTGAGCAACAATCCTCGAGACTTTGAGCTTGATCCCGAGCTTTCTCTCTCTAGACCCAAACTCTCACTCTCTCTTTCTCTCACTAGAAACTTGCGTGACAAGTGTGGTGAATGAGGGAGAGGCTGATGGCTGCTGCTATGAAGGCTCCCTGTCATTTTTCGGGCCCATGGGCCGAAACTTTGGCCAAGCCCACTTTGTTTCCTTTATTTGGGTTTCTATTTATTTTGGGATGTTACAAGTTGAATACTTATTAGATTCAGAATTCTTAAAATTTGAACAAGAAGATATAGATTACAGCTTATTAGAAGAAATAAGAAAGGAAACAAACACAATCTTCAAATCAGAAGAAATTAATAAATCCTACGAACAAATAATAAACAGAAAATTTACAGAAGCAAATATACAGGAAGAAGTAGATGATATGATAGTAGAATGTATGTTAAACTTAAAAATGACATATGAAGAAAGTTATAAAAAATTACAAGAAGATTTTAATTTACCCTTAGTAAATAGTATAGTTAAAGGAGACACAATGATCTCCGATTTTTATAAAAAGCAAGATAACAGTTTTATGAATCCCGAAGGAAAACCTAAAAGAAACTATCAACAATACGACTTAGGACAAATATCAAATGATACTATTTTTTTGAGAACCTTGGACAAAACCAGTCACAAGTTATCAACAGGAATCTGGTTACAATGGAACCGGAAGAAGGTTACCTATAGGACAAATTTACAGTGGTAATATGCTGTTATTAGAACAGCAAAACCCACAATTATGGGTAGATGAAGTTCTCATATGGGAAGAGACAGTAGTAAGAATATGGGAAACAAATAAGAAAGACAGTATGGACATGTTTGCATATATAGAAACAACCTTAGGCCCAACAGCCTTAGGCATATGGCAAAGCAAAAAAGCCCATAGCCCAGATCAGATAAACAGGCTAAAAGCTATAGGCGATAACCCCTACAATTTCACCTCCCAAATAAGAGTTCTTATTTTAGGAGTTTATCCAGCAAAAAATAACAGCCTATTACAAGACACAGCCATTAGAAACCTAGAACAATTAAGTATAGCAGACATGAAATACATAAATGAATTTACATTAAACTTCACAAGGTTATTAGCACAAACAGGACAAGCTATGGAAGATAGCTTATGCGATAAATATTTTATAAAATTACCAGGAGATTTAGGAAAACATATACATGAAGCATGGAAATTACAATATGGAGATATGCAAAACCTAGGAATTGGACCTAGGATAACTTTTACGTTCAGTATTTTAGAAGAAAAATGTAAAGAAGTAGCCTTACAAGAACAGCTAAAAAGAAATGCATTCGCATTCTGTAAAACAGCAATATACACCCCACAAGCCTATGGATACTATGACAAAAGTAGAAAAAAGAAAATTAGGAAAAGCACTACTTACAATAAAGAATACAAACCGTATAAAAAATATCAAAATAAATATGTTAAAAAACCTCACACTAGGACATGTAAATGTTTTATATGTGGAGATACAGAACATTTGGCTAATAGATGCCCAAACAGAAACAGAAATATAGAAAGAAGTAATTTAATTGAACAGATAAAAGATTATGAAATAGAGGCGATAGACACAGATCATACAGATAACGAGTCAATATACAGTATATATAGCGAAGAAGATGAGCCAATAGCAAAAATTTCATACACATATACAAACCCTGAAGAATGCAACCATGATTGGAAACATAGGAAAGGTAATAATCACATTAAATGTTACATATGTGAATATTACCCTAGTATAGAAAAAAGGTCACAATGCAACATATGTTTTAAAGAAATTTATCATATTTGTATAAAAGATATTTATAACATAGAACCACCAAGTACTAGTCAAGAAATAAGTAAAAATTATAGTAACTATGAAGAAAAAATAGAAAAATTAGAATTAGCCATAGAGTTAAATAAATTAAAAATAGAACTTCTTAAAGATAGGGTTCTTAGACTTGAAGATCATATAGAAAAGAAAAAGGAAAAAGAATTTCCAGAATTAAATAATATGGCCACAGAACAAAACTCTATAATACAAACTGGAGAAGAAACACTTATACAAACCAGTGGATCAATAAGTATGATAAATATACAGTGTAGATTATGGCTAGACGCTAATACACCTATAGATTTAACAGCCTTAGTAGATACAGGAGCAATAAAAAGTGTAATTTCACATAGTTTAGCCCCTGAAAGATTTCATAAATTACTTACATATAAACTAATGACAAGAACTGTAGAAAATAGATTAATAGAGATAACACATCACTTAGACCCTTCAGGAATACAATTCCGAGACTTTTCAGGAAACTACAGCATAAAATATGAAATGCCACAAATAAACATAAATCCTCAACACATAAAATCTAGAGACTTTGTCTTAGGATTAAATTTCATATTAGGATTAAATGGTGCTATCACCATAACTAGAAACTATATAACAATTAGTAAACAAATTTACAGCTTTCCAACACTTAGATATAAAAGTATAGAAAATATTTCTAATAAAAAAGGAGAAAAAGGAAGCTTAGATTTCTTAAATAAAAATAGAAAAAAGATTGCAGAAAATGAAGCCATGCAACTACTTACAAATTTTATAAATCATGAATTAGAAAAAGGACAAGACATTACAAAAAGTATAAATTATCCTATAATAGTCCACCTAGAAAAAATAGGATTCATAGGAGAAGATATTACAAAGTCTAAAGTTAAATATGTATGTAAATTTAAGATAAAAAATCCTGATATTACCATACGAAATATAAACATAGATTACAGTCCCCTAGATAAAGAAGAATTTAAGAAACAAATATCAGAAATGACTAAACAAGGATTAATTAGAAAATCCGAAAGTCCACATAGATCAGCAGCTTTTATAGTTAAAAATCATAGCGAAATAAAAAGAGGAAAAGCAAGAATAGTTTATAATTATAAAAGATTAAATGATAGCACAGAAGACGATGGTTACAACATTCCTAATAAAGACAGTTTGATTCAGTTAATACAAAATAATAAAGTATTTTCTAAATTTGATTTAAAATCAGGTTATAATCAATTACATCTAGAAGAAAATTTTAAAAAATGGACAGCCTTCACATGCTCAGAAGGCCTCTATGAATGGAATGTTCTTATCTTTGGGCTAAAGAACGCGCCTTCAATTTTTCAAAGATTTATGGACAGTATATTTCTCAAATACAAATTTTGCTTAGTTTATATTGATGACATACTAGTAGCAAGTGAAACAGTCCAAGAACATGAAAAGCACTTACAACAAGTATTTGAAGAAATAAAAAAGAATGGAATAGTAGTATCCAAAAGAAAAATGGAATTATTTAAAAGAAAATTTTCGTTTTTGGGATTAGAAATAAGTAATGGGAAAATAGAATTACAACCACATATTTCTACAAAAATTCTAGATTTTCCAGAAAAACTTACAAATTTAAAACAGATACAAGCTTTTCTAGGCCTAGTAAATTATGCCAGAAAATTCATACCAAATCTTTCAAAATTAGTAGGTCCGTTGTATAGTAAAACTACAAAAAACGGTCAAAGATATTTTAATAATGAAGATATAATTTTGGTAAAAAAGATTAAAGAGAAAGTTAAAGAAATAAAACCTTTAGAATTACCTCTTTTAACAAATCACATTATTATAGAAGTTGATGGATGCAAAGATGGATGGAGAGCAGTCCTCCTTTGCAAACCAGATATACATAGTTACAAAAAAGAAGAAAAAATTTGTTCTTATTACAGTGGAAGTTTTAAAACTGGATCCACTTGGACCAGTCTAGATTTCGAAATACAAGCCTTAATAAATGCTTTAGATAAATTCAAACTATTTTTACATAAAGACTTTACAGTCAGGACAGACTGCGAAGCCATAGTTAAATTTATTAAAAACAATCAGAGTAAAAAGATAAATAGAACAAGATGGGTAAACTTATAAAATATTATACAAGGTAATGGGTATTCAATACAGTTTGAACACATAAAGGGAAAAGACAACGGAATAGCCGATTTATTATCTCGTAACATTAATAAACTTTTTTGTACAGATGGATAGAAAAAACAAGGGAAAAGAAAAAGCGGTCATTAGACCATCACAGTATAAACAGACTCCTTCACCCATGAGTATTTCGTCTAACGACGATGAAGATACAGAGAAACTACTCAGTCAGTCCATGAAAGCCGAAAAGATAAACAGTTCTAGACAAGCGGCTCTTGTACAAACAACCCCTATTCAACAAAGTTCTAGACAGCTCCCTCCTTATTTCCTTACACAGTTTACACATATCCCTCAAAGCCCAAACTTTGTCCGAGACATGCTAAACAAAAAACCAGCCCATAAAAAGGCCCAAAAACCCTCTTCATCACAAAATCCTCTTATTTTCTCTTTTGGCACATATGACCTACAAGCCTGTAACGATACACACATGAAATTCCGTCCAAACCACGAAATAATTCTTACAGAAAAACAGCAGTGTCTTTTAGACAATTTGTGGCATATACAAACCATGCCACATGCATCATCTTTTAAAGTACAGGTTTTAAATGCTCTTAGCACATATTTTAGTGAACAGGGAACAAAATGCCCTGAAAAAACCCAGCCTTCACCAAAGTTTACACATTACATAATTTTCAGAGGCACAAAAATCGGGATTTTTAATAAATGGGAAACAGTTGCAAAGCATATACAGTGCCATGGTCCTATTTATAAAGGATATCATAGTTTTTCTGAAGCCTTAAACACAGCCAGAAATCATTTTGGCTTAGACAATTTTTTCATAGAACCAGAAGAGGTACAGACCTTCTCTCAAGTTATAAAGAAGAGTCATGAACAGATTATAAAGACTCAGGAAGAAACCATTGTAAATCTGCAAAAACAGCTTATACAGCAGGGAAAGAATACACTGTTGGTGCAGGAACATATCGAAATCAATAAATTAAAACAGAAAGTAGAAATACTTGAAGCAAAAAATATGTTGCTCTCAGAACAATTAAAGAAAAAATAAAACAGCTACAA
Organism: Smallanthus sonchifolius; assembly: GCA_023525975.1. Lineage (NCBI taxonomy): Eukaryota > Viridiplantae > Streptophyta > Magnoliopsida > Asterales > Asteraceae > Smallanthus > Smallanthus sonchifolius. The sequence continues at coordinate 38,360,830 of CM042045.1, forward strand.
CAACAGCTACAGAAGCTATGATGCTTTTAGAGCAAAGATGCTTGACACACCCTAGAAGACCTGTCTTCAAACGGTGTTCGATCAATTCCCTGAATTAGAGCAGATTATTTCTCAGAAAATAACTACAGAATTTCCATATGTGTTGTATGAATTACAACTCAGACTAATGTCTATTGCTCTCAACGAAGAAAAATACACAGGAATAAATGTCGTTGAAAGGACGGACGAAGATGGAGAAGGAACTTGCTTACTTCTTCTCCAAATCAACTTAAAAGAAACAAACATGCCTAATGATTTAATTCTCCAATTTTATCATAATGGTATGATTGATTACATTGAGTTAGAGTTAAACCTAAAGACAGAAGGTATCATAAATCTCTTCGGAGAAAAATTCGTGATAACCACAGGAAACATCTCTTCTCATAACACTACCCCTTTTATCGGTTGCAAAATCTTCAATTCCTTCCCCTTTGCAAACGATCACACATACAGACCTGCTAGAAAAAGAATATTCATCAGCCATAAAAACTCCATAAACAACTACCTAAAAAACCTAGCAGTACAAACAGAAATCCAGTTATCTGAATTATACTGGGTTGACAACCTGGCCAGCCTTGGCTCAAAAGAAAAACAGAAAGACACCAAATATTTCATTTCTTTACATCAAAAAACCCCAGCCCTTCCTCCTAATTTTCATTGGGACTGCTACCACTTACTAGCAGAAGGACATTATGTACAAATCTGGAGTCTCAAAAACTGGAACATGCTCCTACCATTCATCGGAGAAGGAGAGTCGCTCCAGTTAAATCACATAATAGATCAAGATGATTATTACAGGAACCCAGATGACTTCAGCGACACAGACACAATTCCAGACACTCACAGAGATTTTTGAAAAAATCTAGAAGACAGACGTAAGCCATGACGTCAAACTACACAAATAATTCTGCCGACGCTCCACTCGACAGACAGCTCCAAAAAAGATTTTGTCGTTTTTACTTTTTCAGATAGTAAGCCATGTGCGTTGTAATTATTGTACGATAGAGAGATAATGAGCTCAGTGCGCTTTTTATTTTATTTTATCTTTGTACGATAGATAGATAGTGCGCTCAGTGCGCTCTTTTTAATTTTGTTTGTTAGTCTAGTCTTCTGCCTATTTAAAGACAAGAGTTCATTTGTAAAAAAACACACAAGAAATATCAGAGAAAATTTTCAATAGCAATTCTCTCTATGAATACTTAAACTCTCTCTTTCTGATTTCTTCCCAGAAACCTTCAATCTCTTATTAGTTTTCCAAACCCTTCATATTATATCCCAAATATATATATAAAAAAAAAAGGCAAAAATATCATCCGCTGTGCAAATCACCTCATCTGCTGCAAATATTATCAACCTTCAACCTCTACTAAAACACTGTAAGTTTTATAAATTATGTTTTATTTTAATGTTTCTACAGTATATAGGCTGGAAACCCGAGTTCGCAGGGCTACTGGTCCGAAGGAAGATTTAATTCTTCATAACTCTGGTGTAAACAACGCCACGTACTAATGAAACTTCTTATTTGTTTTACTTTTACTATTACCCAGTGTTTGAAAAAGTGTTTGAAACTCTGATGTCCCAATTTAATTTGGTATCTCTCCTTCTCCGATGAATGGTAGGAGCATGTTCCAGTTTTTGAGACTCCAGATTTGTACATAATGTCCTTCTGCTAGTAAGTGGTAGCAGTCCCAATGAAAATTAGGAGGAAGGGCTGGGGTTTTTTGATGTAAAGAAATGAAATATTTGGTGTCTTTCTGTTTTTGTTTTGAGCTAAGGCTGGCCAGGTTGTCAACCCAGTATAATTCAGATAACTGGATTTCTGTTTGTACTGCTAGGTTTTTTAGGTAGTTGTTTATGGAGTTTTTATGGCTGATGAATATTCTTTTTCTAGCAGGTCTGTATGTGTGATCGTTTGCAAAGGGGAAGGAATTGAAGATTTTGCAACCGATAAAAGGGGTAGTGTTATGAGAAGAGATGTTTCCTGTGGTTATCACGAATTTTTCTCCGAAGAGATTTATGATACCTTCTGTCTTTGGGTTTAACTCTAACTCAATGTAATCAATCATACCATTATGATAAAATTGGAGAATTAAATCATTAGGCATGTTTGTTTCTTTTAAGTTGATTTGGAGAAGAAGTAAGCAAGTTCCTTCTCCATCTTCGTCCGTCCTTTCAACGACATTTATTCCTGTGTATTTTTCTTCGTTGAGAGCAATAGACATTAGTCTGAGTTGTAATTCATACAACACATGGAAATTCTGTAGTTATTTTCTGAGAAATAATCTGCTCTAATTCAGGGAATTGATCGAACACCGTTTGAAGACAGGTCTTTCAGGGTGTGTCAAGCATCCTTGCTCTAAAAGCATCATAGCTTCTGTAGCTGTTGTTGTAGCTGTTTTCTTTTTTCTTTAATTGTTCTGAGAGCAACATATTTTTTGCTTCAAGTATTTCTACTTTCTGTTTTAATTTATTGATTTCGATATGTTCCTGCACCAACTGTGTATTCTTTCCCTGCTGTATAAGCTGTTTTTGCAGATTTACAATGGTTTCTTCCTGAGTCTTTATAATCTGTTCATGACTCTTCTTTATAACTTGAGAGAAGGTACAGCCTCTTCTGGTTCTATGAAAAAATTGTCTAAGCCAAAATGATTTCTGGCTGTGTTTAAGGCTTCAGAAAAGCTATGATATCCTTTATAAATAGGACCATGGCACTGTATATGCTTTGCAACTGTTTCCCATTTATTAAAAATCCCGATTTTTGTGCCTCTGAAAATTATGTAATGTGTAAACTTTGGTGAAGGCTGGGTTTTTTCAGGGCATTTTGTTCCCTGTTCACTAAAATATGTGCTAAGAGCATTTAAAACCTGTACTTTAAAAGATGATGCATGTGGCATGGTTTGCATATGCCATAAATTGTCTAAAAGACACTGCTGTTTTTCTGTAAGAAATATTCCGTGGTTTGGACGGAATTTCATGTGTGTATCGTTACAGGCTTGTAGGTCATATGTGCCAAAAGAGAAAATAAGAGGATTTTGTGATGAAGAGGGTTTTTGGGCCTTTTTATGGGCTGGTTTTTTGTTTAGCATGTCTCGGACAAAGTTTGGGCTTTGAGGGATATGTGTAAACTGTGTAAGGAAATAAGGAGGGAGCTGTCTAGAACTTTGTTGAATAGGGGTTGTTTGTACAAGAGCCGCTTGTCTAGAACTGTTTATCTTTTCGGCTTTCATGGACTGACTGAGTAGTTTCTCTGTATCTTCATCGTCGTTAGACGAAATACTCATGGGTGAATGAGTCTGTTTATACTGTGATGGTCTAATGACCGCTTTTTCTTTTCCCTTGTTTTTTCTATCCATCTGTACAAAAAAGTTTATTAATGTTACGAGATAATAAATCGGCTATTCCGTTGTCTTTTCCCTTTATGTGTTCAAACTGTATTGAATACCCATTACCTTGTATAATATTTTGTAAGTTTACCCATCTTGTTCTATTTATCTTTTTACTCTGATTGTTTTTAATAAATTTAACTATGGCTTCGCAGTCTGTCCTGACTGTAAAGTCTTTATGTAAAAATAGTTTGAATTTATCTAAAGCATTTATTAAGGCTTGTATTTCGAAATCTAAACTGGTCCAAGTGGATCCAGTTTTAAAACTTCCACTGTAATAAGAACAAATTTTTTCTTCTTTTTTGTAACTATGTATATCTGGTTTGCAAAGGAGGACTGCTCTCCATCCATCTTTGCATCTATCAACTTCTATAATAATGTGATCTGTTAAAAGAGGTAATTCTAAAGGTTTTATTTCTTTAACTTTCTCTTTAATCTTTTTTACCAAAATTATATCTTCATTATTAAAATATCTTTGACCGTTTTTTGTAGTTTTACTATACAACAGACCTACTAATTTTGAAAGATTTGGTATGAATTTTCTGGCATAATTTACTAGGCCTAGAAAAGCTTGTATCTGTTTTAAATTTGTAAGTTTTTCTAAAAAATCTAGAATTTTTGTAGAAATATGTGGTTGTAATTCTATTTTCCCATTACCTATTTCTAATCCCAAAAACGAAAATTTTCTTTTAAATAATTCCATTTTTCTTTTGGATACTACTATCCAATTATTTTTTTATTTCTTCAAATACTTGTTGTAAGTGCTTTTCATGTTCTTGGACTGTTTCACTTGCTACTAGTATGTCATCAATATAAACTAAGCAAAATTTGTATTTGAGAAATATACTGTCCATAAATCTTTGAAAAATTGAAGGGGCGTTCTTTAGCCCAAAGCTAAGAACATTCCATTCATAGAGGCCTTCTAAGCATGTGAAGGCTGTCCATTTTTTAAAATTTTCTTCTAGATGTAATTGATTATAACCTGATTTTAAATCAAATTTAGAAAATACTTTATTATTTTGTATTAACTGAATCAAACTGTCTTTATTAGGAATGTTGTAACCATCGTCTTCTGTGTTATCATTTAATCTTTTATAATTATAAACTATTCTTGCTTTTCCTCTTTTTATTTCGCTATGATTTTTAACTATAAAAGCTGCTGATCTATGTGGACTTTCGGATTTTCTAATTAATCCTTGTTTAGTCATTTCTGATATTTGTTTCTTAAATTCTTCTTTATCTAGGGGACTGTAATCTATGTTTATATTTCGTATGGTAATATCAGGATTTTTTATCTTAAATTTACATACATATTTAACTTTAGACTTTGTAATATCTTCTCCTATGAATCCTATTTTTTCTAGGTGGACTATTATAGGATGATTTATACTTTTTGTAATGTCTTGTCCTTTTTCTAATTCATGATTTATAAAATTTGTAAGTAGTTGCATGGCTTCATTTTCTGCAATCTTTTTTCTATTTTTATTTAAGAAATCTAAGCTTCCTTTTTCTCCTTTTTTATTAGAAATATTTTCTATACTTTTATATCTAAGTGTTGGAAAGCTGTAAATTTGTTTACTAATTGTTATATAGTTTCTAGTTATGGTGATAGCACCATTTAATCCTAATATGAAATTTAATCCTAAGATAAAGTCTCTAGATTATATGTGTTGAGGATTTATGTTTATTTGTGGCATTTCATATTTTATGCTGTAGTTTCCTGAAAAGTCTCGGAATTGTATTCCTGAAGGGTCTAAGTGATGTGTTATCTCTATTAATCTATTTTCTACAGTTCTTGTCATTAGTTTATATGTAAGTAATTTATGAAATCTTTCAGGGGCTAAACTATGTGAAATTACACTTTTTATTGCTCCTGTATCTACTAAGGCTGTTAAATCTATAGGTGTATTAGCGTCTAGCCATAATCTACACTGTATATTTATCATACTTATTGATCCACTGGTTTGTATAAGTGTTTCTTCTCCAGTTTGTATTATAGAGTTTTGTTCTGTGGCCATATTATTTAATTCTGGAAATTCTTTTTCCTTTTTCTTTTCTATATGATCTTCAAGTCTAAGAACCCTATCTTTAAGAAGTTCTATTTTTAATTTATTTAACTCTATGGCTAATTCTAATTTTTCTATTTTTTCTTCATAGTTACTATAATTTTTACTTATTTCTTGACTAGTACTTGGTGGTTCTATGTTATAAATATCTTTTATACAAATATGACAAATTTCTTTAAAACATATGTTGCATTGTGACCTTTTTTCTATACTAGGGTAATATTCACATATGTAACATTTAATGTGATTATTACCTTTCCTATGTTTCCAATCATGGTTGCATTCTTCAGGGTTTGTATATGTGTATGAAATTTTTGCTATTGGCTCATCTTCTTCGCTATATATACTGTATATTGACTCGTTATCTGTATGATCTGTGTCTATCGCCTCTATTTCATAATCTTTTATCTGTTCAATTAAAGTACTTCTTTCTATATTTCTGTTTCTGTTTGGGCATCTATTAGCCAAATGTTCTGTATCTCCACATATAAAACATTTACATGTCCTAGTGTGAGGTTTTTTAACATATTTATTTTGATATTTTTTATACGGTTTGTATTCTTTATTGTAAGTAGTGCTTTTCCTAATTTTCTTTTTTCTACTTTTGTCATAGTATCCATAGGCTTGTGTCGGTGTATATTGCTGTTTTACAGAATGCGAATGCATTTCTTTTTAGCTGTTCTTGTAAGGCTAATTCTTTACATTTTTCTTCTAAAATACTGAATGTAAAAGTTATCCTAGGTCCAATTCCTAGGTTTTGCATGTCTCCATATTGTAATTTCCATGCTTCATGTATATGTTTTCCTAAATCTCCTGGTAATTTTATAAAATATTTATCGCATAAGCTATCTTCCATAGCTTGTCCTGTTTGTGCTAATAACCTTGTCAAGTCTAATGTAAATTCATTTATGTATTTCATGTCTGCTATACTTAATTGTTCTAGGTTTCTAATGGCTGTGTCTTGTAATAGGCTGTTATTTTTTGCTGGATCAACTCATAAAATAAGAACTCTTATTTGGGAGGTGAAATTGTATGGGTTATCGCCTATAGCTTTTAGCCTGTTTATCTGATCTGGGCTATGAGCTTTTTTGCTTTGCCATATGCCTAAGGCTGTTGGGCCTAAGGTTGTTTCTAAATATGCAAACATGTCCATACTGTCTTTCTTATTTGTTTCCCACATTCTTACTACTGTCTGTTCCCATATGAGAACTTCATCTACCCATAATTGTGGTTTTTGCTGTTCTAATAATAGCATATTACCACTGTAAATTTGTCCTATAGGTAACCTTCTTCCGGTTCCATTGTAACCAGATTCCTGTTGATAACTTGTGACTGGTTTTGTCCAAGGTTCTCTACCTATAGTATCATTTGATGTTTGTCCTAAGTCGTATTGTTGATAGTTTCTTTTAGGTTTTCCTTCGAGATTCATAAAACTGTTATCTTGCTTTTTATAAAAATCGGAGATCATTGTGTCTCCTTTAACTATACTATTTACTAAGGATAAATTAAAATCTTCTTGTAATTTTTATAACTTTCTTCATATGTCATTTTTAAGTTTAACATACATTCTACTATCATATCATCTACTTCTTCCTGTATATTTGCTTCTGTAAATTTTCTGTTTATTATTTGTTCGTAGGATTTATTAATTTCTTCTGATTTGAAGATTGTGTTTGTTTCCTCTCTTATTTCTTCTAATAAGCTGTAATCTATATCTTCTTGTTCAAATTTTAAGAATTCTGAATCTAATAAGTATTCATCTTCTTCTTCATTTTCTGTATCATATATTGGTTGTCCATACTCAGATTCGTCATCTGATTCTATAGTCATAAAATTATATTGTGGTTCTTGAGGAGGTTGTTCTTCTGAACAAGTACTCTGTTCATATTTATCTTCTCTTTTAAAATCTGTAAATCTTAGACTCTGTGTGCCATCTATATTTTCATATATATGACTCTGTTTAGGGACTAATGTTGAACTTTCTATTTCTTTTAAATCATTTATTTGTCATTCTAATCCTGCTAATTCTTCAGGATCTATTTTAACTGGTTCAATCATTTGTATAGACTTAGATGCTATTGTATTTACTATTCCTTCTATATTTACTTTGTATTTCATTCCTGATCTATTACTAGCTTTGCCTAAGACTCCTATGCTTATTACTATGTTATTTCCTTCGTAATTTTCATAACCTTTAGTTTGTAAAGCTATTTTTAATTTTTGTAGATCTTTAATGTCTTTTAATATTGCAGGTGTACAATAAAATAAAGCTGTGTTTTGGCTTAAATCTATTTCCATACCTGAGATTATTGCCTTTTTTATTTCTGATTTCCAGCTTTTATCTAATATTAATGTTAAAAGTTTAGTTTCTAGGTTTTTTCTTTCTAGAGCTTTTATTCCTATTACTATGAGTCCTGTATGTATAAACTGTTTTCCTGATTGTTTAATTTTTAAGATTGTTTCTGGTGAAAATAAATCTATTTCTACCATTTTATCTATTACTCTTAAACTTTCTTCCCTACTACTTTGTATTAAAGTTGTGTTTACGTTTAGCATACCTGTTTGATATAGTGTTCTTGGATTTAATATATCTAATTGATGTTGATTGTATAAATTTATATTTTTGTCTAAGTCAATTTCTTCTTCTAATTGTATTGTTTGTTGTGTACTTCTAGAAGATGATACTTTTCTTAGTATTCTATTTAAAAAGGTGTCTGAATAAATAATATCTCTTATATTACTAGTTGATTTTCTAGATTCTTGGATGATTTGTTTATTCATCTCTAGGTTTCCAATGTTTATAAATTTTTGTTTTTTCATTTAGATGTGTTTTATTTAGTTTTTCTATCAGATTATTTATATCAGTAGAGTTTCCTGTTACTACTGGATGTTTATTTTTGTTTATATATTTTTAACTTCTAGCAAAATTTGGTTATTTTGCTCTCTTATGTAGTTTAAGTTATCTGTTAATTTTTTAAGTTCCTCTATTTGTTTTGTTATAGAGTGTATTATTTTTTCTAACAAATATTTATTATTAACTGATTCTTTTTGTAGACTAAATCCTAAGTTTATAATTAAGTCTGTGATACTATTAATGTGTGTATTATCTGTGTGCAGACTATGTGTATGTAATTCTTTAAATCTACAAATATGATTATAGTAACTACTAGATATATTTTTATGATCGCTTTTATCAGAAAATTCTAGGTTTAAGAATTCGAGTTTTTTGAAATTTATCGCTGATTCAATAATTTCTTGATTAAAAATCTGATTTCTCCTTTAAAACACTTCATCTCTTTAGTTCCCTTAAAATATTTTCTTATATCCTAATATTTTAAATTTAATAACTAACTTTACATATATAATCTTGAAATATGCACAAAGTGTAAAATTAAGTGTAAAATTCAATGATTTCTTTGTTTAGTTTAGTTTCAAAGCAAAATTTTTTCCTAATCTTCACCTTAGCGGGTTTCCACATAAATAGGACTTAAGCATATCAAGCTGTCTGATATGGACCTGCCTAAGTCTTTTAGATGTTAGAAAAGCCTTTGCTCTGATACCAAATTAAATTGGGACATCAGAGTTTCAAACACTTTTTCAAACACTGGGTAATAGTAAAAGTAAAACAAATAAGAAGTTTCATTAGTACGTGGCGTTGTTTACACCAGAGTTATGAAGAATTAAATCTTCCTTCGGACCAGTAGCCCTGCGAACTCGGGTTTCCAGCCTATATACTGTAGAAACATTAAAATAAAACATAATTTATAAAACTTACAGTGTTTTAGTAGAGGTTGAAGGTTGATAATGTTTACAGCAGATGAGGTGATTTGCACAGCGGATGATATTCTGTGGCCATATTATTTAATTCTGGAAATTCTTTTTCCTTTTTCTTTTCTATATGGTCTTCAAGTCTAAGAACTCTATCTTTAAGAAGTTCTATTTTTAATTTATTTAACTCTATGGCTAATTCTAATTTTTCTATTTTTTCTTCATAGTTACTAGAATTTTTACTTATTTCTTGACTAGTACTTGGTGGTTCTATGTTATAAATATCTTTTATACAAATATGACAAATTTCTTTAAAACATATGTTGCATTGTGACCTTTTTTCTATACTAGGGTAATATTCATGGAAACTCTCTATTAACGTATGTAACAGCTAAAACTTGGTGAAAATTTTAAAAAAATTAGATAGTTCTATATCTAATTTTATAACTTTTGTCAAAAAAAAAATTAAAAAAGCGTCGAGATGTTTTTTTTTATAATTTTTTTTATAAAATCGTTGAACTTTGTTACGTATGTAAAACGTGAATTTTTGTTATTTTTTCATGTGTTACATATGTTACTGCTTATGTCATGCTGGCCAATATTTAAAAAAATGTTAATTTCAGTTATTTTTTCAAGATCTAAAAAAAAAAAAACTACCCGGTGGTTTTTTGTTTTTATTGTTGACGAAAATTGTAATAAAAAGGCTAAAAAACATAATTTATATAGAGTTTCCATGAGTTTTCTCAACTCAAATGAGTTTCTAATATATCCATACCATATATATATATATATATATATATATATATATAGAGAGAGAGAGAGAGAGAGAGAGAGAGAGAGAGAGAGAAAGTAAATTTCGCTTTTGGCCCCTGTGGTTTATCCTGTTTAACTATTTCAGTCCAAAAATGAATCTTTTAACACATCAGCCCCTGAGATTTCATTTTTATAACCATTTGCTACTAACTCTGTTAATTTTTTCTGTTAAGTATAGGGGCATTTTGGTAATTTTATTTTTAAGAGACTAGTTTAACCATTTCAGTCCAATAAAAAATTTGTTTTTTGATAAACTTTTTTACTTATTTAAAATTGTTTTTTGACTTTTTTAAAATCATTTTTTTTCTTCATAAAAACGTCTTTTTTGAAACTTTTTAAAACGTTTATTAACTTTTCTAAAAAATTATACATTCTTAAAAAAGTTAAAAAAAATTAATAGTTAAAAAAACATTTTATGAAAAAACTAAAAAACGTTCTTATAAAAAACTGGTTTTAAAAAAAACGTTTTAATGAAAAAATTAAATAAATATTTTAAGAAAACTTAAAAAACGTTTTTAAAAAGTAAAAAAAAAGACATTTTTATGAAAAAAACTAAAAAAAAAACAATTTTAAAAATTTTAAAAAATATTTTTAAATAAGTAAAATTAAATATTAAAAAACTAAAAAAGTTTTTACTTGACTGAAATGACTAAACTAGTTGTTAGAAATAAAATTACTAAAATGCCCCTACACTTAACAGAAAAAATTAACAGAGTTAGTAGCAGGGGCTGAAGTTGTTACAAAAATAAAATCTCAGAGGCTGATATGTTAAAAGATTCTTTTTTGGACTGAAAGGGTTAAATAAGATAAACCACAATATATATATATATAGGGTTAGGTTATAGTAAAAAGAGTTTTAAAAATAAGAAGGGTAAAAAGGATTCTAAGCTTGACATGTTTCATTTTATTGTTTTTAAAGGGAGGACATAATGGTCAATGTGTAATATACCTGGTCAATGTGTAATATACCAAGTTAATGTGTAATATACCAGGTCAATGTGTAATACACCAGGTCAATGTGTAATACATCAGGTCAATGTGTAATACACCAAGTCAATGTGTAATACACCAGGTCAATGTGTAATACAAGGTCTGATATTACATAATGATCAGAATTGATATTACACAATGAACTGATATTACACAATAAACATATTACACAATGACCTGACATATTTGAGCGAATTACACAATAATGAGCGAATTACACAATGAGATGAAAACATATAACACAATGATGAAAAATATTTGACACAATGAACTTGTATTACACAATGACCTGACTAATTACACAATGAATTTGTATTACACAATGAACTTGTATTACACAATGAACTTGTATTACATGATAAACTTGTATTACACAATGACCTTACTAACTACACAATGAGTTGGAAAACGTAAAACACAATGATAAATACATATAACACAATGAACTTGTATTACATGATAAACTTGTATTACACAATGACCTTACTAACTACACAATGAGTTGGAAAACGTAAAACACAATGATAAATACATATAACACAATGAACTTGTATTACACATTGAACTTGTATTACACAATGGACTTGTATTACACAATGAACTTGTATTACACAATGACCTGACTAATTACACAATGAGCTGAAAAACATAAAACACAATGATAAATACATATTCCAACAACTTTTTCTGCTACAATTTAATCTCAACCATTAAATATTTTCTACAATTTGATCTAATGGCTCTAAATCCTTCTCACCCTTCTTAGAATTAGAATCACTTTTACCTGAACCTAATCATATATATATATATATATATATATATATATATATATATTCACATGGAAAACAATAAATTAGAAGAAACCTGGGTTTGAGATTCTTCTGATCCTTTAGCGGTGTAAGTTACCAAGAGCCTTTCTTTAGTAAACTCTGAATTTTTCCACCCCAACATGTGTAATACCTTTTCCTCAACGTGAGCCGTAGGTTGGATTTTGACCAGGCCATCAATTTCAAGTGATGAAGGTGATAATAATTTTGAAGCTCCTAATAAGTTGAGTGGAGACATTTCTAGATCAAATATGATTTTCCTTAATGAAGTCTTGTTATAATCTTGTAACGAACTGCTATAAGATTTGATTGATAATACTCTTAGCGTAGGTGGAGGACGCTCAATTGATATCACCATTTCACAGTTTTCCATACTAAGTTGCTCAAGACTAGGAAGGGTTCTCACACAATTAGGCATTGAAACAATTGGTGAGTTTGTCCTAATATCTGATGAATTCACATCCCACATCAAGAGTTGAGATTCATGGGAATTACAACCATCTAACAATAGTGTTTTAACCTTTTTTAAATTGCCTAGGGATATTGGAAGCTTTTTAGCAGTATCTCAGATCAACATGGACAAGTTCAACACATTGCTCAATTGATTCACACACCTCAATCAAACTTGTGCAGTTTCTAACTATTAACTTCTCAAGTATAGGGAGTTCAAAAAAACCACCCAGACTATGAAGTTGTTTGCAGTAACTCAGGTTAAGAATCTTCAATGATCCAAGCGCTCGTTTGTCTTTTGAGCATGATCCCAATAACTCCTGAAATGGAGAAAATTACAAAAAAGGTAAGAAATTGCATTTACTGAAGATAAATGAAAAAAAAAAAAAAGTAGTCTTATGTTAGTGATTTCAGTGCCATCACTTTATGTAATTGAGATTTACACGAGACTAAAGGATTCCATGCTAAGCTCTAATACGGTTAGGAATTACCGTATGAGCTAATCTGATCTGGATTATGGACACGACAAGTAGAGAGGGTGTTTATTTGACAATAGTTTTTTCCTCGCCAACCAAAATCAAATGAACTTTTTGGTCTAACAGGATTAACAGAAAAACTAAATAATTCTATTTGTTCGGATTTGTGCCTAAACCCAACTGTGACTTTGAATTATCCAATTGTAGTTTTCCTGTAACGTAATAGTCAACACAATTAAAAGTTATCCAAGTCGATTATTGATTATTGCCAATACCATGCGTGAATATCTAACATGTTACCTTTTGCCTAGTTTCAAGTTGTTGGGGGTTACTATAATGCATGCCAAATGATTCAATATTGCTGTATGACATGTTGAGAACAACCAGATTCTCCATCGGCATGTCTGAAGGTATAGACTTTAAAGGAAACCCATGCATGCACAACCATCTTAATTCTTCTGGAAATTTCTGGAAACACCCATTTAGTTGTAGTAGCATTAGATTATCCATCTTACTTAACGAGTCTGTTTTCAGCTCAAATGATCCACGTAACTTCTTTTTTTCAAGCCTTCTCATGTCAAGGGCAAGGCCTAGAAGATTTCCCTTACCCTAAGATAAAAGGGAATGCAAACAAAATTATAAAGCTTATATACATGTATATAAACAATAAATGTACTTAGAACATGAATAACTACTAATGCATGACCTCTTACTTTTTTTGTCTTAACACTTTGAATGATTCCTCATGACACCATAATCGACTACGCTTCCATGGCTTCTTAGGTGATTCTTGACGTACTAAATCTCTTCCCATCTCTTGAACCAATTGATGCATCATCAATATGTTATTTGACCCGATACTAATAAGGCATCTGTCAATGAGATTCGTGAAAATAAGTTTTTGCGTTTATATCGCATGCATTTAATATTGTTTCAGTCAAATCTCTATTTGTTCCGACAAAAAAACAAGCAATATGCTTAAACAACTCCTTATCATTTTTGAATGGCAAAGAATCAATGCTCATCTGCAATGCCTTATTTATACGGGAATGAGGTTCTTTCTTTAGCCCTTTTATGTAATACTCCCATTCATCTACATTGTCACGTTTACGAAGAGACTTGCCCAAAACTTCAAGACCCAACGGATGTCCTTCACAATACTTCACAAGCTTTTCTGAAACCTCTTTATAACCTTCTTTGGGAGTTTGGCTCTTGAATGCATGAATGCATAAAAGCTCTAGTGATTCAGTCTCACATAAGCCTTTAAGTAAGACCTTTGTGTGCTTGGTTTTAATTTTTAGGTTAAACAATGAACACCTCTCGGTTAAAGATGCATCTTTGGTTGTAATTATGATTTTGCTTCCGGTATGTAAGCTTTTTTTTCCAAGTAAAGCATCCAACTGGTCAAGACTATCAATATCATCAAGCACTATAAATACCATTTTACGGCCTAGCGCATTCTCAATCTTAGAGGTATACACAGAAACATCATTAACTTGTAACCAATCTTTTTTTGAAATGTCTCTGTAAAGTTGCTTTTGTAAATCAAGCAATCCATTAAACTGTTCATTACATCTTGTATTGATACCTTCAATAAAGCTGCTTTTGTGAAACTTACCAGAGTGTAACTTGAAAACATTTTTAGCCAACGATGTCTTTCCAATCCCACCCATGCCTACAATTGTGAGAATGTCAGTATCATGATCAGATCCATCAGTCAACCATGAACTAATGAACTTAATGTAATGGTCCATCCCAACAAGTAGTGGTAGGGTATTACTTAAGGGTACCCCTAATCTACGGTGGATGTCGGTAACAATTTCTTCAATAAACTCCATCTCTTTCCTGAAAAACGATTTCAATGAGATATGACCATTCAAAGATCCAAACCAAATATATCATATTGTGCTAAGTTTTATAATGATAGCTTTTTGTCAATGCTAAATGATGCTCCATTTGCAAAATTAGTTGTGTAAGTCATTACCTATCCTTTGCATCTTTCCCTTTTAGATCAGCAACTTGTGAGAGTGCCCTCTTCCATAAATCCATCTTTTGAGCCCGTTGACTTCTTTTCTCTACAGTTGCTTCTGCCTCCATCCTTTGTTTATGCCTTGCCATTGCTTCCCCGAAGCTGCTTTGTTGCTTCCTGACATCCGTGGGTTCAACATCATAGAAGATGGGGATAACAACTTGGTTAAAGTTCCTCTGTTGCTCAAGGATTGATACCAGTTCATCAAGGCACCATGTGGAAAAAGCGTAATTCTTGGACAACACGATTATAGAAGCCCTAGATGATTAAATTGCGCTCTCCAATTCTGGTTTCAATGGTTCTCCAGTTTCAATCTCTTCATCATCCAGAAACGTGTTTATATCAGCATCCACAAGGGCGTTATAGAGGTGATCGATGAACCTATTACGAGTGTCAGCACCTCTAAAACTTAAAAATACATCATATCTATGAATGAGTTGATGAAGACGATGAGGATCCTGGTAAAAGGCTCATTTTGAATTATTGGAAGCTATTGAGTTAGGATTAGATGTAAATGTGTAAAGGTTTCTTATGAAACAATTGAACAAGTCAAAGTCAACAACTCCTTTTGGTACGGGACCTACTGATTGTGAAATTTTCCTACTTCCACAGTATAATAGCAATTTCATATATCTTTAGTTTCATATATACCTAATCAAACAACAAAATGCATGAATATGTAATTTCTAATTTCCACATCCAGCCAATGAAGAACAAGTGAAAAGAACATCATCCGGACGATTCCAATCTTAGATTATACTAATCGCAAATTGAAATTTGCCATAAAAACTTTTCAAACTTAGATTAATAATAGTATGTATGAATTAAATACATAAACCATGATTACCAGTTGCAGGAGATGGACCTTCAATTTGATCGACAATCAATCGATATCTCCATCCGTTCTCCCAATTGAATTTGACAAACCATTCCTGCTAGTTGGATTTCACGAGAGGGCAGAAATTCAAAAACCCCAAATTCACAATCTGATCCATATCTATATCTATTCCTATATTGATGCAATATAATAAATAAAGGTGTTCATTCATTTTTTTTTCTCGCATCTCTCTTTTATTAAATACATATATTACTTATTAATTACATCTTTATATTTTAATAATAATATTTTTCTAAAAAAATACTAAAAATTTTATTAATAAATCTCCTGACATATTTTGACTAGTGTTAACAGATTATAATGTATTTCACGGGTTTATTCAACCCGTATAAAATATGAGTTTTTAAAAAATATTTTTTTATTCCTTAATATATAATATTATATTTATTCAACCCTTGTAATACACAAAATTTTAAGCTAGTATGTTCATATAACAAAGTGAAACCAATGGTAATTTCAAATTAAAAAAACTAAATAAAATCATAATTCGTAATTCACAAACACCGGTTGCTACACAACTAGAAAATGAAACTTGCCTACGATCTTTGAAAATATGGAGCAGGTTACTGAAAGCATTCATAATGGGTTATAAGTTAGCCCCGCAATCTTTACCCAAACACTTTAATTTGGGTTGTTTTGCGCACTTAAATATAAGTCTTTAGGTCTTTTTGGATCAAGCGTTATTACAAGAAGTTTAAATGGATAAAGTTAAAAATAAGAAAAAAAGAAAACGGGTCAAGATGGGCCATGTAAAAAGAGGAGACGGGTCAGGATGAGTATTTGATAAAAATTTGCCCGACATTCTCATTCCCTTTGCATCTCATTCGATCTCTCTCCCAGGCTCCCTCTTTTCCGCCTAGAAATTCGACGACTACCACAACCAAGTCAACGAGACCACAACCAAAACCACCTAATCTTCCAGTTCCGACCATCCCCATCGCACGAATCTCACCCCAAATCTTGTCACTTCCGCTACCTTGATTTACAACCCGATATCCATCGTTGATTCAAGATTCTGAAGTTTGAGCAGCTATGATTAGATTTTGTCACACCCCTAAAATCCACCAACGGAGTTTTACCGTTAAGGGCGTGACTTGACAAGTTCTCAGTCATTAGTTACGTTGAACGACTCTATATGAGTTTAATAAAAACCACTAGTATTGCTCATAGTCACGATGCAACACTAGTAATGAAAATACTGATTTAATGTAAGACTTGCGGAAGCGAAAAGTTAAATGAAAAGCATGCGCCAAAATAAACAATTCAAAGATAATTAAAATAAATAATTCTTGAGTTTGCAATTGATAGACTTCGTATGCATGCATGCCTTAGCTCGTGCTTGTACCTTAATGACCTGAGAAAACATGCTAAAACGTGTCAACACTAGGTTGGTGAGTTCACAGGTTTATATGTTTGTAAAGTTTACTAGATAATACCGTATTCAATTATATCATAGGTAGCTAACATAGTACATGTTACTAAAGCGTTTCGACACCGAAGCTGACTGTCTGTATGTTTGAATTGCCTTCCACCATGACTATCACAATCAATGGTAATGTTTAGGTAAATGTTACACCCGTTCGACTACCTGTCGTGTTAGCGCGACTAACGCGGGTGGGGCTTGTCAGTGCCTAGTAGTACTACTCAAGATTTCCTCGCTAACCCATATACTAACGGTTCGATAAGTAAGGACTTTCGTGATATGTTTGCGCTTAGTACACAAGTGATATAAAAGAAACGTAAGATCTAAATGTTCGTACCCATGTTTTCTCCCCCAAGTTTAAAACGTAAGAAAAGGGGCCGTGAAACTCACCTTAGAGTATGTGCGTAAGAAAGCGAACCTAAAATGCTTGACGACTAACTGCCACCTATAAACACTGGTTTATAAGTGTATGTTTGTGCAAGTTGATACAAACCCTAAGTATCCAAACAATCCCATTGTTTAAGTGTTTGAAAAGAGTTTACAAGTTTGACTCATGTTTGACCAAGTTTGACTAAGTTTGACTAAGTTTGACCCGACGACCCGTTGGTGACCCGTTTAGTGATTTAACGTTTGTTCAGTATAATACTTCTATATTATACACAAATGATCATGCTGTAACACTTAGCAACAAATCCTAATTGTTCTAATCAAACAAGCATGATTTCCAAAAATAGAAAGTTTCCAAAAATAGAAAGTTTCCAAAAATAGCAGGTTTCTATAAATAGCAGGTTTCTATAAATAGCAGGTTTCTATAAATAGAAAGTATGTTCGGGGTTTGTGTCTCGTGAAATTATCATCGTTAATATGTTTGTAAGACTACTATAACATGTTCAAGATCGTCCTATCACATAACCATTGCATAGAACTTAACATGTATATCACAATTCCAAATAAAGTTTCCATCTTTAGTAACCTATGACTAGCATGCGTGATTTCAAACACCTAACACGTTACAACAGGTTATTATGTCCTATCTATCATGTACCAATCATCAACCATATCAAGCATGTCTAAATAACAAGTGTTAACCGTTTTTAACCATTAAAGTTTCCTTATTTGGAAAGTTTGTAAATCCGGGTTATGTATTCAAAATCTGATTTCACAATTCATCTAACCATGTATCAACTAGCTCATAACCATCATCACATCATCCTAACCATGTCTAGCATTCAAGTTAGAAAACCTAAAAAGTTTCCTTTTTTAGTAACTTGTCCATTACACGCTCAAATCACAAAATTAACATGTCAAATCAATCACAAAAATTTCAACTAATATAATTACAACTATACAAATCATAATCCACGTCTAGCATGCGATTTCTATCCTTCACATAATCAAAAATATTCAATTTTTAACAAGTCACTAACCACACGGATCTAGGGTTTTGCAAATAACCATAAAATCAACAAATACATGCAAAACAATAACAAAGTTAACATTTTTATTATAAAATTTCATGTTTGGATGAACTAGGGTTTGACATAAAATTTAGGGATCAAAAAGTGACGGAATTTAACGAAACGACTTACGTAGAAACGTTAGTAATGTCGAGAGGAATCCAAATACGCGTTCAATTGCGAGATCGGAGATCGAATCGATGGTGCTTTGGCCACTTCTTTGTTTCGGTCGAAGGGGTGAGTGGGAGAGGGTGAAGTCGCGATAATGGGGTGGTGGTTAGGGTTTATGTTTAAATTTTTTTTTTTAAACTTTATCCTTATCTAATCCTTAATGGGTTTTTAGTTGGGCTACGGGCTTCTTAAAGGTCCATAAGTCTAATTAATTAACTAACCATTTAATTAATAATACAAACATTTGACTTTTATTTTTATAAAACTATTAACTTTTATAAAAATACTAACTACGCTTTACACACGATAAACACGTACGGAAATAATAATATTCACATAATTCACGTAATCACATAAGATTATATAAAACTCGCAATTTATATAAAATATAAATTATTAATGTTCGTAATATTAATGTTCGATTAATCACCAACGTTCCGGGTTAGACTCGAGTGCGATCCGACGTGTGCGAACTAACTGACACATTTAATTAATCCTAATTAAATGCAATGTACGTGCGACTAACTGAGTTAATGGAGTTTGAAATGAATAATGTTTGAACTAACGAGGTTTGAGTTAACAGAGTTAACCTGAAAATGCCGGATGTCACATCATCCCCTTGTTGAAAGAATTTTCGTCCCGAAAATTAAACGAAGTCCGTAACGTCTGAAACAAAAAGTTTAGGTTTGTCACATCATCCCCTTGTTGAAATAAATTTCGTCTCGAAATTTAGTTAGTACCTTCCGTGTTTGCCGTTAAATATTTGAACAGGTGAGGATACTTTTTCATCATCTGATCCTCGCGTTCCCACGTGAACTCCGGTCCACGCTTCGAGTTCCAGCGAACTCTGACAATAGGTATCTTACTGCGCTTGAGTGTCTTGACCTCTCGGTCCATGATCTCAACAGGTTCCTCAATGAAATGTAGCTGTTCATCAATTTCCAACTCCTCGAGTGGAACTACAAGTGTCTCATCTGATAGGCACTTCTTTAGGTTTGAGACATGAAATACGTTATGCACTCCGTTGAGTGTATCTGGTAGGTTAAGTTGGTATGCTACTGGACCGATCCTTTTCACTATCTCGAATGGTCCAACGTAACGCGGGTTTAGCTTTCCTCGTTTCCCGAAACGAATCACACCTTTCCAAGGTGAAACCTTTAATAACACTTTGTCACCCACTTGGAATTCTAGCGGTTTTCTGCGCTTGTCTGCATAACTCTTTTGATGGTCACGAGCTGCCGCCATACGGTTTCTGATTTGCATGATTTTCTCTGAGGTTTCATGCACAAGTTCAGGACCAGTAAGTTGACTATCTCCAACTTCAGTCCAACAAAGTGGTGATCGACATTTCCGTCCGTACAAAGCCTCGAACGGTGCTGCTTTGATGCTCGTATGATAGCTGTTATTATAAGAGAACTCCACTAAAGGTAAGTGAGTTTCCCAACTGTTTCCGAAGTCAATTACGCAGGCTCGTAACATGTCTTCTAGGGTTTGAATGGTACGCTCACTCTGGCCATCTGTTTGAGGATGGTACGCTGTGCTCATATCCAGGTGTGTGCCTAGAGCTTTCTGTAACGATTGCCAGAAACGTGAGGTGAATCGGGCGTCTCTGTCAGAAATGATGGAGATTGGAACTCCATGTCGAGATACTACCTCTTTAAGGTAGAGACGAGTTAACCTTTCCATTTTGTCTGTCTCTTTGATAGCAAGGAAATGAGCTGATTTGGTTAGGCGATCCACTATCACCCAGATTGTGTCACATCCAGTAGGGGTTCGGGGTAATTTGGTTATGAAATCCATGGAAATCTGCTCCCATTTCCACATCGGTATTTCCGGTTGTTGAAGTAATCCGGATGGCTTTTGGTACTCCACCTTGACCTTGGAACAAGTCAGGCACTTGCTCACGTAGGTGGCTATGTCGGCTTTCATGTTCGGCCACCAATACAAAACCTTGAGATCGTGATACATCTTGTCGGATCCCGGATGGATAGAGTATCGGGATTTGTGAGCTTCATCCATGACTAGATCTCTTAGGTTTCCATATACTGGTATCCATATTCGTTCCGCGAAGTAACGAATACCATCTGTTTTAACCTCAAGTTGTTTCTCCATACCACGAGTGGATTCCAATGGTAAGTTCTCCTCTTTTAAGGCTTCGAGTTGGGCATTGCGGATTTGTTCGGGTAATCCTGTATGGATAGTGAGTTGTAATGCTCTAACCCGTCGGGGTTTAGTTTCTTTTCTGCTTAGGGCATCGGCTACCACATTAGCTTTGCCCGGATGGTACTTGATTGCACAATCATAATCGTTTAATAACTCGATCCAACGACGTTGACGCAAGTTCAACTCTTTCTGCTCAAAAATATGTTGAAGACTCTTGTGATCGGTGTAGATGGTGCACTTGGTACCGTACAAGTAATGTCTCCATATCTTGAGTGCAAACACCACGGCTCCTAATTCCAAATCGTGAGTCGTGTAATTCTTTTCGTGGATTTTTAATTGTCGAGAAGCGTATGCGATAACCTTGTCACGTTGCATCAACACACAACCGAGACCTTGGATGGAGGCATCGCAATATACCACGAAGTCATCTGTTCCCTCTGGTAGAGACAGGATAGGTGCGCTACATAGTTTTTGCTTCAGTAGCTGAAATGCTGATTCTTGAGTCTCACTCCAATTATAGGGTTTATCTTTTTGGGTTGAGGAGGTGAGGGGTTGGGCAATCTTTGAGAATCCCTCGATAAAACGATGGTAGTATCCGGCCAATCCTAGGAATTGCCGAACTTCGGTTGGAGTTGTTGGTGCTGCCCAATTCTTAATAGCTTCCACTTTGGCAGGATCGACATGTATTCCTTTCTCATTGATCACATGTCCTAAAAATTGAACCTCGCGAATCCAAAATTCGCATTTGGAAAACTTCGCGTACAGCTGCTCCTGTTTCAGTAGTTCAAGGATCAAACGCAGATGCTCCTCATGCTATTCCTGACTCTTAGAATATATGAGGATATCGTCAATAAAAACAATGACGAATTGGTCTAGATAGGGTTTACACACACGGTTCATGAGGTCCATGAACACCGCGGGTGCGTTAGTTAATCCAAATGGCATGACCAGAAACTCGAAATGGCCGTACCGAGTTCTGAATGCAGTCTTGGATATATCTTCATCTCGAACTCTCAGCTGATGATATCCAGACCTTAAATCGATTTTTGAGTAGAAACTTGACCCTTGATGTTGGTCGAATAGATCGTCAATACGGGGTAGTGGGTAGCGGTTCTTGACTGTTACCTTGTTCAACTCTCGGTAATCAATGCACATTCGGAAAGTTCCATATTTCTTTTTAACAAATAGGACTAGAGCTCCCCATGGTGATGAGCTCGGTCGGATGAAACCTTTATCCAACAACTCTTGCAGTTGAGTGGATAGCTCTTGCAACTCGCTTGGTGCCAGTCTATAGGGTGCCCGAGCAGTAGGCGCTGCTCCGGGTGTTAGGTCAATCTGAAATTCGACCTGACGATGAGGTGGAAGACCAGGTAGGTCTTCAGGAAATACTTCTGGGAATTCACGAACGATTGGGATATCTTCTAACTTTTTCTCCTCGGTGGATTTGTCAGCAACAAGGGCCAGTATCGTGGTATGACCCTTTCGCAGACATTTCTGGGCCTTCATGAAAGATATGATGCCCATGGCTGCACCACTTCTTTCGCCCTGAACAGATAGGATTTCTCCACTAGGAAGGGGTACACGAACGATCTTTTCACTACAGATGATCTCGGATTGGTTTTTAGATAACCAATCCATGCCCACAATTATGTCAAAACTGCCAAGTGTAACTGGCATGAGATCGATGTCAAGTTTGTGACCAGAAAGTTCTAACTGACATCCCTTGAGAATGTGGGTTGCCTCGATTACTTTACCGTCTGCTATCTCTACGGTATAATGGTGTTCTAGTAAAGTTGGGTTTATTTCTAGCTGACCACTAAGTTCTCTAGATATGAAACTTCTATCGGCGCCAGTATCAAAAAGTACAGAAGCATAATGATCGTTTAAGAGAAACATACTGTTCACCACGTTCCGATCATTCCGAGCTTCTCCCGATCCAATCACAAATGCTCGGCCCTTTGCACCATTTCCGTTGTTATTACCATTTCCACCCTGGTGGTTATTACCATTCCCATTACCACCCTGATGATTGTTGCCATTTCCATTCCCGTTCCCGTTCCCGTTTCTCCTCAACTGCGGACAATCCTTCTTGAAATGCCCTTCCTTACCGCACTCAAAACAACCTTTGGGTGAGTTTCCAGGTGGTGCCTGTTTGTTCTGTAGGTCCACTCTACAATCCTTGGCCGAATGGCCCATCCTTCCACACCGCTGGCAACGGTACCGGTCACATGTCCCATGATGGTGAAAGTTACATTTATTGCACTTCGGATACTTGCCATTATAAGAACCCTGATTCCGCTGAGAAGAGTTAGACTGATTGTTGTTCTTTGACGGTTCGAACTTACGGTGTTGCTGTTGCTGTTGCTGAGAAGGTGGGTTTGACTGGAAGGTTTTGGGGAATGAACTGTCAAATTTCCTCTTGTTGTCAGCTGTCTTTGATAGTGTACCTCTAGGTAGTAGGGTGCCCTGAGCTACTGCCTGATCGGTCAGCCTGTGAGCTAACCTGATTGCTTGCTGGATCGTAGTCGGATTAGAGGACGTCACCATGCTCTGAATTTGCGGGACCAAACCATCGATGAATTTCTCAATTCTCTTGTAAGAAGGTGATACCATTTGCGGACACAAGTTCGCCAGTTCATGCGAACGAGTGGTGTAAGCTTCAATTTCGGATCCCTCCATCTTGAGGTTCCAGAATTCGCCCTCCAGTTTCTGTACTTCATCGCGGGGACAATACTCCTCCCGCATCATAGCCTTGAATTCATCCCATGGCAAAGCATTTGCCATTTCCAGAGTTAACATCTGCACCTGTGAGTTCCACCAAGTAAGGGCCGGACCCTCAAGAGTGCCAGATGCATACTTCACCTGGTTGTGCGGCGAGCAGTTACATATTGCAAACGCAGATTCAGATTTCTCCATCCAGCGGAGTAAGCCAACAGCCCCTTCGGCTCCACTGAACGAATGAGGCTTGCAATCCATGAATGCTTTGAATGTGCAAACCTGCTGGTGGTTATGCTGACCTGAATTGTAAACAAGAATGCGCTTTAAGAATACTATATTCGAATTTGAGTTTAGAATGAATGACGACTCACTAGAGCCGGAAAATATTTTGCTTTACCTCCAGCATTAGCAGTGGCTTGACTAGCTGCTACTGCTTCAGCCACATGCTCATTTATGAGTGCAGCAAGCTCGGCCGCAGTCATGCTAAAGTTTCCTCGACCACCGCGTCCTCCGGTGCGTCCACCACGTCTATTTCCTCTTCCAGACATTATCTTTACATTCACAACATACAATAATGAGAAAAATACATCGCATTTTATCATCATACAAGTGCAAGTAAATAAAGAAATTCAAACCACAACATCTAACATTTCAATAATAGTAATACTTGATAAAATAAATTGTAACGATTACAACTAAATTCAACCAAACATCAAGATTCTAGAAACATCTGTTGGATGGGAACAACCCTGCTCATCTAGGTTCAAAAGAAAAGACGTAAATAATTAATGAAGATAGATGATCAAATGTCACTCCCAACTGATGTAACATCGGATGCTGCATCATCATCCTCATCCTGATCTCCTGCAGGTGCATCCTCTGGTACATCCTCTGGTGCAACTCCTGCTACCTCAACTGCTGTAAGTCGTGCATCAACCTGCTCAATCCTAGTGTGGAGTATATCTAGGTTCCACTCTGCAGTGATCAGCCTGTCCTCCATATCCACACATCCATTTGCTAAGTGCTCATGAGCCGTATCAGTTGCTGCTAAACTTGCAGTCAGTGTGGTGATCCTCTGATTCGTCAACATCCCTTGCTGAAGTATGCTAGTGATCTCTCCTGCTGCATCTCTCATGTTCCGGATCTCCCGGTCCATCCTAGCCACAAAGGCAACTATCACCTGCTCATAAGGGTACTGCAATGGTGGCAAAGCTCGTACAGAAGATGATGAAGAAGAAGAAGCAATGTCAGTAGTGAGTGGAGGTGGGACTTCCTCCTCGCGGATCCAGTTCCTGATCCTATCGGGATACCAATCCCAGTCCTGCGTGTTGCCTCTGACACGCACATGAATAGGCTCGTCATGCCCTACTGTGGTGTTGATCGAGTTGAGTCGACGTCTCCTCGACTCTGGCAAAGGTACTGTAGGAACATCGTACTCCTGCTCAACTGGGGATGCGGGTGAATTGGGTGGGGTCGACATTTCCTGTAACGGGATGAGTGAGTGCCATGTTTGAGTGTAAGTGTTGTGTAACTAATGCATGTACGTGGTTATAGTCTAGTATGCATTTCCTAGTTCTCTATAACCAATGGCTCTGATACCAATCTGTCACACCCCCAAAATCCACCAACGGAGTTTTACCGTTAAGGGCGTGACTTGACAGGATCTCAGTCATTAGTTACGTTGAACGACTCTATATGAGTTTAATAAAAACCACTAGTATTGCTCATAGTCACGATGCAACACTAGTAATGAAAATACTGATTTAATGTAAGACTTGCGGAAGCGAAAAGTTAAATGAAAAGCATGCGCCAAAATAAACAATTCAAAGATAATTAAAATAAATAATTCTTGAGTTTGCAATTGATAGACTTCGTATGCATGCATGCCTTAGCTCGTGCTTGTACCTTAATGACCTGAGAAAACATGCTAAAACGTGTCAACACTAGGTTGGTGAGTTCACAGGTTTATATGTTTGTAAAGTTTACTAGATAATACCGTATTCAATTATATCATAGGTAGCTAACATAGTACATGTTACTAAAGCGTTTCGACACCGAAGCTGACTGTCTGTATGTTTGAATTGCCTTCCACCATGACTATCACAATCAATGGTAATGTTTAGGTAAATGTTACACCCGTTCGACTACCTGTCGTGTTAGCGCGACTAACGCGGGTGGGGCTTATCAGTGCCCAGTAGTACTACTCAAGATTTCCTCGCTAACCCATATACTAACGGTTCGATAAGTAAGGACTTTCGTGATATGTTTGCGCTTAGTACACAAGTGATATAAAAGAAACGTAAGATCTAAATGTTCGTACCCATGTTTTCTCCCCCAAGTTTAAAACGTAAGAAAAGGGGCCGTGAAACTCACCTTAGAGTATGTGCGTAAGAAAGCGAACCTAAAATGCTTGACGACTAACTGCCACCTATAAACACCGGTTTATAAGTGTATGTTTGTGCAAGTTGATACAAACCCTAAGTATCCAAACAATCCCATTGTTTAAGTGTTTGAAAAGAGTTTACAAGTTTGACTCATGTTTGACCAAGTTTGACTAAGTTTGACCCGACGACCCGTTGGTGACCCGTTTAGTGATTTAACGTTTGTTCAGTATAATACTTCTATATTATACACAAATGATCATGCTGTAACACTTAGCAACAAATCCTAATTGTTCTAATCAAACAAGCATGATTTCCAAAAATAGAAAGTTTCCAAAAATAGAAAGTTTCCAAAAATAGAAAGTTTCCAAAAATAGCAGGTTTCTATAAATAGCAGGTTTCTATAAATAGCATTAGGGTTAACGGAGTTAACCTGAAAATGCCGGATGTCACAGATTTCGATCTACTAATTTTCACGATTAAATATTTTGAGGAGACCACCGATAATGGTTGCATCGACTTCGCATTAGGGTTCCAAGCTACATCAACTTAGCTTCAAGTAAGTACACTCTCTTGGACATCAAATTGGAACCAAAACAGAATCATTGAGTTAAGATACGCAGGACTTCAGATTATCATTTTTAGATTTTTAGCTACTTATTGTTGGATATCAATTGCCTCATTTCTTGTTGTCTTGCATTTTGCAGCTTAATAGTTTGTGGGCTTTTGATTTCTTATATTTTGTTTCATGGGTTTTTGATTCTTGCTTAATAATTTGTGGGTTTTTGATTTCTTGCTTAACAATTTGTGGTTTTTTGATTTTTTAGATTTTGCTTGATGGGTTTTGATTTTTTGGATTTTGCTTGATGGGTTTTTGATTTTTTTGGATTTTGCTTAATGGGTTTTTGATTTCTAGGGTTTATATTAACCATTTGGAGATCTGAGTTTGAGTTTATGTTTTTTGATCAGCTTAATAATTAAAGGCAAGTATCTCTGCTGATGTTTGTTTGTGTCTTGAAGGAATATTTGGTAAATATGTCGAACAGCACTGATTTTGAGGATGAAGTTTGTAACACCTCGTCCGGAACCCGAGTGATTTTGCACAATTGATACAATCTTAACAGTGAAAGGAAACTGAACTTTCATTAAAACTTATGATAATCTGATTACATTGTATAATTTATTTACAAAACTATAACAACTAAGCACTTCTTGGTCTTCTAGGCTTCACATTCATCAAGTAGTTCTTATGATTGCCCTCACGGGTCACCTGTGACAAGTACACTCAAAACGACGTCAGCTAATTGCTGGTGAGCTCATGCTACACAGTTTACAAAAACACATTGACAATTATGCATACACAATATAGGTTATGTCAATCTTTTGCGTACTAGCTATTCCATAACTACTGTACAACAGACATACTGACCCAGTAATGTCCTCACAGCCATCCTGTAGGTATGAGAACATGTTACTGTGTTGGGAATCATGGTATCAGTTTTAACTTTTAGAACAATAATTATTTAAACCTTTTAAATAACAAATCAGATATATTTTAGCGGAAGCAATTTAATAGTACCATTACCAGATCAGATCTAGATTCCATTGATTGATCCGATTACACGCGTATAAACAATATTAAATAACCAACCATGGGGTGTTTAGATTTATACATTTGACGATAACCAGATCTATAACACCTTAGTTCAACGAACGTCACGCTAGTTGACACGTACACGAAAAACGCAGCAAAACGTCACACGGTTTGTGCAGGAGAGAACTCGGTCATAGTGGTTGTGGCGTGCGACGGCGAGGGGCTTCGGCGATTCGGCGGCGACGGCGACGTGGGGCGGTGGGCGGTGGCCGACGGCGATGGTTGCGCAAGGGAGGGGGTGTCGGCTTTTTGAGGTGTGGAGTTGTTAGGGTTTGTAGATTAAGTTTATATTTATAATCTCCTTAATTACAAACCATACCTTGTGAATTAATATTTAATTCTTAGTAATTAACATTTAATTACTTTTAACCCTTGTAGTTACTAATAACAGTTTATTAGTAAAAACCAGTTCTTTTAATGTTTAACACTTAATCATTAAATCCCTCGAATATAATTATTTTACTAAATAATTAATCAATTCAATCACCGATAAATATTTATCTAAATATTAATTCGCCACATAAATAATCCGTCTTTCGTGATCTATAATATTTAACAATAAACATTATATATATTTGTTCGTTGCCTAAGGTGTAACTCTTTGGATCGTACCTTAATAGTAATGTGGACTTAATTGACGATCGGACATCATATATCCAACATACTAAGCACATGGTTACTCCATACTGGACACCCTTGCCCTATTTCAGCTTTTCGTAACATCTCATTAAGCATACAAAGATCCTTTATACCCCACCGATATTCGTATATTGCAGCATTCTCATTATTACATTTTGGACACAACGAGTATACTATCACAGTTTTATAATAGTCATGATAACTCACCTGTTTAACAGTTGCTAGCACAATCGTATAATATCTTTGGGTCCTGATACAATTTAAGTAATCCTAGGTTAGATAATGGTACGCCTAACTAGTTATTATCATGGTTAATATTGGTTTGCCTTGTTTAAGCATGGGTTATCAGTCCATGCCTAACTGAGGCTAGGTTACCTAATACACTCCTATGACAATAACTATAATGCCTAAAACTAATTAATTAACTAACATAAACTTAAACGAGAATAAATCTGAAAACTATCTATGACAATTTGATATAGAGTCTCCTTAGTCGTGCTCCAAAATAGCTACTAATAATAACTAAAGGATCGGGAATCTCTATATATCTCTATATACTTATAGCGTTCCCGTGAAAGTTAATTATACATATGGCTGAAAGTTATATTTATAGTCGAATTCTCCTGGGTTCTTTGACTTTGAGTTTTGATCTGGGATACTGGATTTGAATACAAGACGTACATCACACATATATGTTAAGTTTTTTTTATTTATTATTATTATTACTAGCTTAGAACCCCATGTACTATGCACGGGGTGAAAATATTATACATAAAATTCTTAATTTTTTATGTATATATATTTTATGGATGTAAAAATGTATTACACATACTAAGGATAAAAAAAAATTCAAAATATGTAAAAATTAATATATAATTGAGTTTCGAAAATATGTTAATTATTATTTAATTTAATTTGACTTTCATTTACTATTTGATTTAAAATAAAAGTTACGTAGTTAGATTTTTAAAGTTTCTTATAATAAGGGATAATTCATGTGACATCCGTCAAATTCCCGTTAACCCATTTAACTCAGTTACAAACCCTAGGGACTGATTCTGTCAATATCTAAACTCAAACTACAAGGACTAGTTGTGTATTTAATCAAAACTTGAATCTGTTGACTTTAGAAGTCAAACAAAGGAGTTTTGTGCCCCTGTTGACTTTTGAAAGTCAAACAAGCATGATCTTGACTCTAATTCGCGAGCCATAACCGAAATTCGTTCGATTTTGTAACGGTTATACACGACCCAACCATTAACGATCATCATTAACATAATAAACACAATCATTGATTCGAATTTAATCCCAATTATGGGAATTCAAGTAAAAATCGTCGAACTCGTCCTTCTACTTACCAACTCACATCAATCCATGAATCATTCCTCAATCCATCACCCTGCGCACGCTAGACGAGTCCTCCAGAAGCATTTGCACAGTCCAATTCGATCGAGATTGAAGCCGTTGTAGCCGGAGACCAAACTCGCACAAGCCGGAACCCCATTTGGCCGAGAACCCTCAAATTGTATCTCATTCTGGTAATTGATTGTTCCCTTAGCTTCGTTTTTGTGTCTACAATGAAAACTCTATGATTATTTGGGCTTACAACATCAAATTAGTGATGAACTAATTCTAGGGTTCATCACATTTGGGGTTTAATCGAATACCAGTCCAGGCTTGATCTCAATCCAATTAACCCTACACGGTTAGAATCGAAATCCATCGTTTATTGATATTAGTTTTATCAAACAACATCAAATCGATCAGAATATAGAACCTAGGGTTTGCTCATAATATGAATTGGGGGTTTTGATCTTAAACTTAATCTCAATCAAATTAAAACTATATGGGCAGATTCACAATCACCAACTAAGTGAAAGCCTTATTATTTCATGCCATGATCTTATAGAATTCGATCAAATCAAATTCGTGTTCATAAAACTAGGGTTCGGTTTTTGAATATGACATTAAACATATTTAAACTCAATGATTTTTCAATTAAATCTCACCTCTAGTTCGCAACACTTTGTTAAACAAAACCCCTAATCATTCGTGTTTAATCGTAACCTAAATCGAAGGATTTGAGGCTGGTTTGGTCAAGATTCGCGTAAAGGGGAAGAGCACAGGGGTGTTGAGGATTAAAACGCATTTGATCCGGCTTCTGTTGCGATTCACTAACGGGCTGGAGTGGTTAGGTCTGTGTACTGTTGTGGGAGAGACCCGGGTTCGAGTCTCTCCACCCACATTGATTTTTAAATCCAGTTTTTATATATTATTTTAATATAAAATCAATACCCTATATTATTATATTAATGTGTCTTGAGCCCGAAAAACCCTCGTATGCCCTGGTTTGGTTTTATAACCCGTTTTTAATGTTTTCCCCATATTTAAATAATATATTATATTATTTTCAAACCATAACTACGAATAAAATAATATATTTATATTATTTTCAAACCGTAACTCCAATTAAAAATAATATATTTTTATATATTGTCACGTTTATAAACATTTTGTAACACTTCGAACATATAAATAATATAGTTATTTATATTATTTTCCTATAAATACATTCTCAAATAAAAATAATATATTTATTATTTTTACCATATAAATGATTATTTTATTAATCTTACAAACTTAAAAAAAATAATATATTAAGTTATATTATTTCATAGACCATTTTTAGATGGTATAAAACGTGCGAATATATTTATTATATATTATCATTTGTAATTAGAAATGTTTGTCATAAAACGTATTTATCTTAATTATTATGTTAAGAAATTATTCCTGTGGACAAGTTCGTCTACTATTTAATCATTAGTGCGTCTTAGGACGTTCACCCATCCGTGTCATCGTCACCATCCCATTGTATCCCTAACTATTATGCTTATAATTTTAGGGCACACGTAGGCAGTTCACAGGCAAACTATTGTGTTTCCTATTTGCATCCTTGTGGGGTGCTATCTATTCGTTTGCAGCTCAGGTAAGTTTTCACGCCCCTTTTACTGTTTTTAAACTGGGGGAGAAAACATGACGCAAACGCTTTTGATTTTTGTAATTCATATATGTTATCACTTGTATGACTATGCGTACACATCTATCATTAAAGTCTTCACATCGAACCGTTAATATGAACATAGCGAGGCAATTTGAGTAGTACTATTGGGTTTGACAAACCTCACCCGCGTTAGTCGCGCTAACTCGATTGGAGGTCGAACGAGTGCAATATTGTCACACCCCCAAAATCCACTAACGGAGTTTTACTACCAGGATCTCAGTCATTAGTTACTTTGAACGACTCTATATGAGTTTAAGAAAACCACTAGTATTGCTCATGGTCACGATGCAACACTAGTAATGAAAACACTGATTTAATGTAAAACTGCGGAAGCGAAAAGTTAAATGAAAAGCATGCGCCAAAACAGTCGCGTCAAAATAAATAATCCAAAAATAAATAGTTTATGAGTTTGAAAATGAGGGACTTCGAATGCATGCATGCCTTAGCTTGTGCTTGTACCTTAATGACCTGAGAAAACATGCTAAAACGTGTCAACACTAGGTTGGTGAGTTCACAGGTTTCAATGCTTGTAAAGAATACTAGATAAAACCATTTACAATTTATATCATAGGTGGCTAACCTAGTTACATGTTACTAAAGCGTTTCGACACCGAAGCTGACTGTTTATGTTTGAACTGCCTCCTACCATGACTATCATGATCAATCGTAAATGTTTAGGTCAATGTTACACCCGTTCGACTACCTGTCGTGTTAGCGCTACTAACATGGGTGGGGCTTGTCAATGCCCAGTAGTACTACTCAAGATTACCTCGCTATCCCATATATTAAACGGTTCGATAAGTAAGGACTTACATGATATGTTTGCGCTTAGTACAACAAGTGATATAAATGAAATGTAAGATCTAAATGTTTGTACCCATGTTTTGTCCCCCAAGTTTAAACCATAAGAAAAAGGGTCGTGAAACTCACCTTAGAGTATGGGCTAGAATGACAAGTGAAAGACAGGTGACCCGCTAACCGCTACCTATATTTCATAAGTTTATGAGTGTGTGTTCGTGTTGGTTCGTAAGACCCTTGCATCCAAACAATCCCATTGTTTATGTGTTTGAAAAGAGTTTACAAGTTTGACTCATATTTGACCGAGTTTGACCCGACGACCCGTTGGTGACTCAATGTATGAAATAGTGTTTGATTAATATAATACTTCCATATTACACACATAAGATCATGCATGTAACACTTAGCAACAATTCCTTATTGTTCTAGTATGCTAGCACAATTACCACATATAGTAAGTTTCTATATTTAGCAGCTTTCCATAATTAGCAGGTTTCCATAAATAGTAAGTTTCTATAAATGGCAGTTATGTTCGAGACTCGTGTTTTCTAGAAACTATCGTTACTAATTATGTTCATAATATGAATCTAATACGTCCTAGATGGTTAAACATGTAACACACACCTTGATCTTTAACATGTTGATCACATTTCAGTTTAGGGTTTCCTTTTATAGTCGGCTAAAGATAACATGCATGGTTTCTGAGATTTAAGACATTATAACACGTTATTTTATCATTGTTAACATATAACTATCATAATATACTAACATGCATATCAAACTAGCAAGTTATGACTACTTTAGTCGATTAAAGTTTCCTTATTTAGCAAGTTTGTAAAACCGGACTAGGTATTCAAAATCTAACTTCACAATTCACTTAAACATGCATCAAGTAACGTATAAATATCATCATATCATCCTAATCATGTCTAACATGCAAGATAGAAAACACAAAAAGTTTCCTTATATAGTAACTCTCGGTTCTAGACATCTAGGGTTTCACCAAATCAACAAAACTAACAACTATCATCATAATACACAATTAATTATCAAAGTTTGCATCTTTGTTCAATGGACTCTTGTTTGGATGAAAACTAGGGTTTATCAAAACCATATTTTTGAAAATATATATAAATAAATATACATGAAATCTTACTTGATCCTATAGAAACGAAGATTGATGCTAGGATTGCTCAAGAACACCAACGATTACAAGAAGGAGATCGATCTAAGAATGGTTTGGAGATGAAGAGGGGATTTGTGATCTCAAGGGGAGTGGGGGCTGATTATTTTTGAAATTTTGGGGTTATGGGGTTAGGATTTTTATAAAATCCTTATATACTCACTCCATGGGCCCAAAAATGGATAAAAGTGTGAGTCTAGGAGGCCCGTTGACTAATTAAATGAGTTTAAAACTATTTTAATTAAATGTAACTAATTAAGATAGTTTCTAATAAATATTTGAGTAAAGTGCAATTTGCACCCCTGTGGTATATGCCCGTTGACAATTTGCAACCCTCTTTTGAAAGAAGTACAATTTACACCCCTGTGGTATAGTTTCTCTTTCTTAATGAGCCCCTCCGTCAACTTTTCATCCGTTAAACTGTCCAAATAGGTGTTAAAAGTCCTTTTTGCCCTTAATATTCAAATTGACCTCTGCTGTAGTTTTAGAACTGCCCTCCCCTAGCTGCAATGGGAACTTTATTCCATTATCCTCATCCCTCATGTTCTCAGATCTTATCCCCTCATCATTTCGTATTTCTTTCGACTTCCCCTGATCACAATCAATATTCCCCAAAATTGCCTCTCTTTCCCTCATCGTCTCTCTATTCTTGTATTCTTCTTCTTCTTCTTCGCCGCCGAAGCATAAACAGCACCAAATCTTCATGCACAACCGAAGAAGCCCCAACTATTCGGACTTTATTTATAAACCCTAGGTTAAGATCTCACACGGATTTCAAGGATAATCCAAATTTATTGCAGAATCAACCTAACACTACAACAAGCATTGAATTCGCATTATACAAAACGAAAGAATTGGTTTATTAGAATTCACTCATACGATCAAAGAAGATTTGAAACGGAAATGCATAAATGCGTTCAAATACACAGAAGATGAGGTGATTTTCAGGTGTACGTGAGACAGATCGGAGCGGATCTTCCTCTGGTAGTTGCTCCTGGTCGTCGGCGGGGACAAGTATAAAAAGGTTGAATCCTTGTTGCGAAAGAAAGTGAGAACTTGGTTACTTTCTACGGAGATTTCGAGTCTGTTGCTAAGATGACCGATGGAATCGCAGACGTCGACGGACGTTAAGAGTCGCAAGCGAAGGAATGAACGGCCAGTCTCTCAACGGACGTAACATCACCGTCAACGAAGCACAGTCACGCAGCGGTGGAGGCGGTGGACGGCGTGAAGGCGGAGGCGGTGGTGGCGGTTATAGCGGTGGTCGACGTGAAGGATGATACGGTGGAGGCGGTTTAAATTGGGGATTTATGGAATGAGAGGATCTTAAATTTGGGATTTATGGCAAAATTACAATATTACCCTTCACATTAACGGTTTAACGGATGGAAAGTTGACGGAGGGGCTCATTAAGAAAGAGAAACTATACCACAGGGGTGCAAATTGCACATCTTTTAAAAGAGGGTTGCAAAGTGTCAGCGGACATATACCACAGGGGTGCAAATTGCACTTTGCTCTAAATATTTTTATAAAACTTATTTATAAAAATTACTAAAACAATAAAAGTCACAACGTTCCGCGTAAACGTACGCGATTTCACGAAATCTACAGTTTACGCATAAAATCACATAACACGTAAAAGCACATAATTTATATTAATCATACATTATTTATTGTTTGAAATATTATTTTTAATTATCACCAACGTTTGGGGAACGACTCGTGCGATTCGGTAATTCTTCGAATTACCGTTACGTGAGTGTTTGTGCAATATCTGACACAATTAATTAACCCTAATTAAATGTAATGCATGAGTGAATGTTTGAGATAACTGAGTTTGTATAAACAATGTTTGAACTAACGATGTTTGTGTTAACGGAGTTAACCTAAATTTGTCGGATGTCACATCATCCCTTGTTGAAAAATTTTCATCCCGAAAATTAAACGAAGTCGGTAACGTCTGAAACAAAAGTTTAGGTTTGTCACATCATCCCCTTGTTGAAATAATTTTCATCCCAAAAATTAAACGAAGTCGGTAACGTCTGAAACAAAAAGTTTAGGTTTGTCACATCATCCCCTTGTTGAAATAAATTTCGTCTCGAAATTTAGTTAGTACCTTTCGCGTTTGCCGTTGACTGTTTGAAAAGGTGGGGATACTTTTTCATCATTTGATCCTCACGTTCCCACGTGAACTCTGGTCCACGCTTCGAGTTCCAGCGAACTCTGACAATACGTATCTTAATGCGCTTGAGATTTTTGACCTCTCGGTCCATGATTTCAACTGGTTCCTCAATGAAACGTAGTTGTTCATCAATTTTCAACTCCTCGAGTGGAACTACAAGTGTCTCATCTGATAGGCACTTCTTTAGGTTTGAGACCTGAAAGACGGTGTGCACTCCATTGAGTGTATCTGGTAGGTTCAGTTGATATGCTATTGGACCGATCCTTTTCTCTATCTCGAATGGTCTAACATAACGCGGGTTTAACTTTCCTCGTTTCTCGAAACGAATCACACCTTTCCAAGGTGAAACCTTTAATAACACTTTGTCGCCCACTTGAAATTCTAGAGGTTTTCTGCGCTTGTCTGGATAACTCTTTTGACGGTCACGAGCTGCCGCCATACGATTTCAGATTTGCACGATTTTCTCTGAGGTTTCGTGCACAAGTTCAGGACCCGTAAGTTGTCTATCTCCAACTTCAGCCCAACAAATTGGTGATCGGCATTTTCACCCATACAAGGCTTCGAACGGCGCTGCTTTGATGCTAGTATGATAGCTGTTATTGTAGGAGAATTCCACTAAAGGCAAGTGAGTCTCCCAACTGTTTCCGAAATCGATCACACAAGCTCGTAGCATGTCTTCTAGGGTTTGTATGGTACGTTCACTCTGGCCATCTGTTTGAGGATGGTACGCTGTGCTCATATCCAGGCGCGTGCCTAGAGCTTTCTGTAACGATTGCCAGAAACGTGAGGTGAATCGGGCGTCTCTGTCGGAAATGATGGAGATTGACACTCCATGTCGGGATACTACTTCTTTAAGATAGAGGCGAGTTAACTTTTCCATTTTGTCGGTCTCTTTGATAGCAAGGAAATGAGTGGATTTGGTTAGGCGATCTACTATCACCCAGATTGTGTCACATCCAGTAGGGGTTCGGGGTAATTTGGTTATGAAATCCATGGAAATCTGCTCCCATTTCCACATTGGTATTTCCTGTTGTTGGAGTAATCCGGATGGCTTTTGGTACTCCACCTTGACCTTGGAACAAGTCAGGCACTTGCTCACGTAGGTGGCTATGTCGGCTTTCATGTTCGGCCACCAATAAAAAACCTTGAGATCGTGATACATCTTGTCGGATCCTGAATGGATAGAGTATCGGGATTTGTGAGCTTCATCCATGACTAGATCTCTTAGGTTTCCATATACTGGTATCCATATTCGTTCCGCGAAATAACGAATACCATCTGCTTTAACCTCAAGTTGTTTCTCCATACCACGAGTGGATTCTAATGATAAGTTCTCCTATTTTAAGGCTTCGAGTTGGGCATTGCGGATTTGTTCGGGTAATCCTGTATGAATAGTGAGTTGTAATGCTCTAACTCGTCGGGGTTTGGTTTCTTTTCTGCCTAGGGCATCGGCCACCACATTAGCTTTGCCCGGATGGTACTTGATTGCACAATCATAATCGTTTAATAACTCGATCCAACGACGTTGACGCATGTTCAACTCTTTCTGCTCAAAAATATGCTGAAGACTCTTGTGATCGGTGTAGATGGTGCACTTGGTACCTTACAAGTAATGTCTCCATATCTTGAGTGCAAACACCACGGCTCCTAACTCCAAATCGTGAGTTGTGTAATTCTTTTCGTGGATTTTTAACTGTTGAGAAGCGTATGTGATAACCTTGTCGCGTTGCATCAACACAAAACCGAGACCTTGGATGGAGGCATCGCAATACACCACGAAGTCATCCGTTCCCTCCGGTAGAGATAGGATGAGTGCGCTACATAGTTTCTGCTTCAGTAGCTGGAATGCTGATTCTTGAGTTTCGCTCCAATTATAGGGTTTATCTTTTTGGGTTAAGGCAGTGAGAGGTCGGGAAATCTTTGAGAATCCCTCGATAAAGCGACGGTAGTATCCGGCCAATCCTAGAAATTGCCAAACTTCGGTTGGAGTTGTTGGTGCTGCCCAATTCTTGATAGCTTCCACTTTGGCTGGATCGACATGTATTCCTTTCTCATTGATCACATGTCCTAGAAATTGAACCTCGCGAATCCAAAAATCGCATTTGGAAAACTTAGCGTACAACTGCTCCTGTTTCAGTAGCTCAAGGATCAAACGCACA
Source organism: Smallanthus sonchifolius (assembly GCA_023525975.1). Classification (NCBI taxonomy): domain Eukaryota; kingdom Viridiplantae; phylum Streptophyta; class Magnoliopsida; order Asterales; family Asteraceae; genus Smallanthus; species Smallanthus sonchifolius. The sequence goes on from CM042045.1 coordinate 38,398,561, forward strand.
TTCTCCTCATGCTCTTCCCGACTCTTTGAGTATATGAGGATATCGTCAATGAAGACAATGACGAATTGGTCAAGGTAAGGTTTACACACACGGTTCATGAGGTCCATGAACACCGCGGGTGCGTTGGTTAATCCAAATGGCATGACCAAAAATTCAAAATGGCCGTACCGGGTTCTGAATGCAGTCTTGGATATCTTCATCTCTAACTCTCAGTTGATGATATCCAGATCTTAAGTCGATTTTCGAGTAGAAACTTGACCTTTGAAGTTGGTCGAATAAATCGTCAATGCGGGGTAGTGGGTAGCGGTTCTTGATTGTTACCTTGTTTAACTCTCGGTAATCAATGCACATGCGGAAAGTTCCATCTTTCTTTTGGACAAATAGGACTGGAGCTCCCCATGGCGATGAGCTCGGTCGGATGAAACCTTTATCCAACAACTCTTGTAGTTGAGTGGATAGCTCCTGCAACTCGCTTGGTGCCAGTCTATAGGGTACTCGAGCAATAGGCGCTGCTCCGGGTGTTAGGTCGATCTGGAATTCGACTTGACGATGAGGTGGAAGACCAGGTAGGTCTTCAGGGAATACTTCTGAGAATTCGCAAACGATAGGGATATCTTCTAACTTTTTCTCTTCGGTAGAGTTGTCAGCGACAAGGGCTAATATCGCGGTATGACCCTTACGCAGACACTTCTGAGCCTTCATGAAAGATATGATGCCCACGACTGCACCACTTCTTTCGCCCTGAACGGATAGGATCTCTCCACTAGGAAGGGGTATACGAACGATCTTCTCACTACATATGATCCCAACTTAGTTTTTAGACAACCAATCCATGCCCACAATTATGTCAAAACTTCCAAGTGTAACTGGCATGAGATCGATGTCGAGTTTGTGACCAGAAAGTTCTAACTTACATCCCTTGAGGATGTGGGTTGCCTCGATTACTTTACCCTCTGCTATCTCTACGGTATAATGATGCTCTAGTAAAGTTGGGTTTATTCCTAACCGACTACTAAGTTCTCTAGATATAAAACTTCTATCGGTGCAAGTATCAAAAAGTACAGAAGCAAAATGGTCGTTTAAAAGAAACATACCGTTAACCACGTTTCGATCATTCCGAGCTTCTCCCGATCCAATCACAAATGCTCGGCCCTTTGCACCATTTCCACCTTGGTGGTTATTACCATTTCCATTACCGCCCTGATGATTGTTGCCCTTTCCATTCCCGTTTCCGTTTCTCCTCAACTGCGGGCAATTTTTCTTGAAATGCCCTTCTTTACCACACTCAAAACAACCTTTGGGTGCGTCTCCAGGTGGTGTCTGTTTGTTCTGCAGATCTACTCTACAGTCTTTGGCCAAATGACCCATCTTTCCACACCGGTGGTAACGGTACCGGTCACACGCTCCATGATGGTGGAAGTTACATTTGTTGCACTTCGGGTACTTGCCAACATATGAACCCTTATTCTGTTGAGAGGAGGTAGACTGATTGTTGTTCTTTGACGGTTCAAGCTTACGGTGTTGTTGTTGCTGTTGCTGAGAAGGTGGGTTTGACTGGAAGGTTATGGGGAATGAACTGTCAAACTTCCGCTTGTTGTCAGTTGTCTTTGATAACGCACCTCTAGGGGGTAGGGTGCCCTGAGCGACTGCCTGATCGGTTAGCCTGTGAGCCAACCTGATTGCTTGCTGGATTGTAGTAGGATTAGAAGATGTCACCATGTTCTGAATTTTCGGAACCAAACCATCAATGAATTTCTAGATTCTCTTATAGGGAGGTGTTCCCATTTGTGGACATAAGTTCGCCAGTTCATGCGAACGAGTAGTGTAGGATTCAATCTCAGATCCTTCCATCTTTAGGTTCCACTTGCTCAATCCTGGTGTGGAGTATATCTAGGTTCCACTCTGCAGTGTTCAGCCGTTCTTCCATATCCACACATCCATTTGCCAAATTCTCATGGACTTTATCAGTGACTGCTAAATCTGAAGTCAGTTTGTCAATTTTCTGATTCATCAGAATCTGTCGCTCTAATATGCCAGAAATCTCCCCCGCTGCGTCCCTCATGTTCCTAATTTCTCGGTCCATCCTAGCTACAAATGCAGCTAACACCTGCTCAAAGGGGTACTACAATGGTGGCAAAGCTCGCACAGAAGATGATGAAGAAGAAGCAATGTCAATAGTGAGTGGAGGTGGGACTTCCTCCTCGCGGATCCAGTTCCTGATCCTATCGGGATACCAATCCCAGTCCTGCGTGTTACCTCTGAAACGCACATGAATAGGCTCATCATACCCTACAGTGGTGTTGATCGGGTTGAGTCGACGTCTCCTCGGCTCTGGCAAAGGTACGGTAGGAACATCTTGCTCCTGAACGACTGGAATGCGAGTGAATTAGGCGGGGTCGACATTTCTTGTAACGGGATGAGTGAGTGCCATGTATGAGTGTAAGTGCTGTGTAACTAATGCATGTGTGTGGTTATAGTCTAGTATTCATTTGCTAGTTCTCTAAAACCAATGGCTCTGATGCCAATCTGTCACACCCCCAAAATCCACTAACGGAGTTTTACCGTTAGTAGCGTGACATACCAGGATCTCAGTCATTAGTTACTTTGAACGACTCTATATGAGTTTAAGAAAACCACTAGTATTGCTCATGGTCATGATGCAATACTAGTAATGAAAACACTGATTTAATGTAAGACTGCGAAAGCGAAAAGTTAAATGAAAAGCATGACTGATTTAATGTAAGACTGCGGAAGCGAAAAGTTAAATGAAAAGCATGCGCCAAAACAGTCTCGCCAAAAATAAATAATCCAAAAATAAATAGTTTATGAGTTTGAAAATGATGGACTTCGAATGCATGCATGCCTTAGCTTGTGCTTGTACCTTAATGACCTGAGAAAACATGCTAAAACGTGTCAACACTAGGTTGGTGAGTTCACAGGTTTCAATGCTTGTAAAGAATACTAGATAAAACCATTTACAATTTATATCATAGGTAGCTAATCTAGTTACATGTTACTAAAGCGTTTCGACACCAAAGCTGACTGTTTATGTTTGAACTGCCTCCTACCATGACTATCATGATCAATGGTAAATGTTTAGGTCAATGTTACACCCGTTCAACTACCTGTCGTGTTAGCGCGACTAACGCGGGTGGGGCTTGTCAATGCCCAGTAGTACTACTCAAGATTACCTCGCTATCCCATATATTAAACGGTTCGATAAGTAAGGACTTACATGATATGTTTGCGCTTAGTACAACAAGTGATATAAATGAAATGTAAGATCTAAATGTTTGTACCCATGTTTTCTCCCCCAAGTTTAAACCATAAGAAAAGGGGCCGTGAAACTCACCTTAGAGTATGGGCAAGAATGACAAGTGAAAGAAAGGTGACCCGCTAACGGCTACCTATATTTCATAAGTTTATGAGTGTGTGTTCGTGTTGGTTCGTAAGACCCTTGCATCCAAACAATCCCATTGTTTATGTGTTTGAAAAGAGTTTACAAGTTTGACTCATGTTTGACCGAGTTTGACCCGACGACCCGTTGGTGACTCAATGTATGAAATAGTGTTTGATTAATATAATACTTCCATATTACACACATAAGATCATGCAGGTAACACTTAGCAACAATTCCTTATTGTTCTAGTATGCTAGCACAATTACCACATATAGTAAGTTTCTATATTTAGCAGCTTTCCATAATTAGCAGGTTTCCATAAATAGTAAGTTTCTATAAATGGCAGTTATGTTCGAGACTCATGTTTTCTAGAAACTATCGTTACTAATTATGTTCATAATATGAATCTAATACGTCCTAGATGGTTAAACATGTAACACACACCTTGATCTTTAACATGTTGATCACATTTCAGTTTTGGGTTTCCTTTTATAGTCGGCTAAAGATAGCATGCATGGTTTCTGAGATTTAACACATTATAACACGTTATTTCATCATTGTTAACATATAACTATCATAATCTACTAACATGCATATCAAACTAGCAAGTTATGACTACTTTAGTCGATTAAAGTTTCCTTATTTAGCAAGTTTGTAAAACCGGACTAGGTATTCAAAATCTAACTTCACAATTCACTTAAACATGCATCAAGTAACGTATAAATATCATCATATCATCCTAATCATGTCTAACATGCAAGATAGAAAACACAAAAAGTTTCCTTATATAGTAACTCTCGGTTCTAGACATCTAGGGTTTCACCAAATCAACAAAACTAACAACTATCATCATAATACACAATTAATTATCAAAGTTTGCATCTTTATTCAATGGACTCTTGTTTGGATGAAAACTAGGGTTTATCAAAACCATATTTTTGAAAATATATATAAATAAATATACATGAAATCTTACTTGATCCGATAGAAACGAAGATTGATGCTAGGATTGCTCAAGAACACCAACGATTGCAAGAAGGAGATCGATCTAAGAATGGTTTGAAAATGAAGAGGGGATTTGCGATCTCAAGGGGAGTGGGGGCTGATTATTTTTGAAATTTTGGGGTTATGGGGTTGGGGTTTTTATAAAATCCTTATATACTCACTCCATGGGCCCAAAAATGGATAAAAGTGTAAGTCTAGGAGGCCTGTTGACTAATTAAATGAGTTTAAAACTATTTTAATTAAATGTAACTAATTAAGATAGTTTCTAATAAATATTTTTATAAAACTTATTTATAAAAATTACTAAAACAATAAAAGTCACAACGTTCCGCGTAAACGTACGCGAATTCACGAAAGTCTACAGTTTACGCATAAAATCACATAACACATAAAAGCACATAATTTATATTAATTATAAATTATTTATTGTTTGAAATATTATTTTTAATTATCACCAATGTTCGGGGATCGACTCGTGCGATTCGGTAATTCTCCTAATTACCGTTACGTGAGTGTTTGTGCAATAACTGACACAATTAATTAACCCTAATTAAATGTAATGCATGAGTGAATGTTTGAGATAACTGAGTTTGTATAAACGATGTTTGAACTAACGATGTTTGTGTTAACGGAGTTAACCTAAATTTGTCGGATGTCACATCATCCCCTTGTTGAAAGAATTTTCGTCCCGAAAATTAAACGAAGTAGGTAACGTCTGAAACAAAAAGTTTAGGTTTGTCACAAATATTGACCTAAACATGCACCATGGTTGACCAGGTGGGAGGCATACAAACATAAACAGTCAGCTTTTGGTTACGAGCGCATTAGTAAACACTAATATGGGTTAGCTACCTGTTGATATATGTTGAATGTACATTAATCTGTTAAAAGCTACTATAAACTGAAACCAGTGAACTCACCAACCTTGTGTTGACACTTTTTCTTACATGTTTTCTCAGGACGTTAAGGAGGTGCACGTTAGGGCATGCATGGTGTCAACTTGATATATTCAATAGTTGTCAATCTGTTGAACATTTATTATGTTTCCGATATTGTTAAACTTGGGCGCGCTGTTGTGCGCATTTGCTCTCTTGTTTAAACGCTTCCGCATTTACTCTGAACTTTTATAATATTTCAATTTGAGTCCCATATAGTGTCGTTTAAAGTAGCTAATGACTGAGATCCTGGTATGTCACACACCAAACGGTAAAACTCCGTTAGTGGAATTTGGGGGTGTGACAGATTGGTATTAGAGCCATTGGTTATAGAGAACTTGGATTGCATACAAGACTATAACCACACACATTAGTTACACGACACTAATACTCATACCTGATACACATAGCACCCATACATACATTCCAGTGCAGTCATGTTAACACCATCCATATCACCCTCTGTTGACGAGGGACACATCAATTGCATTGCATCATCTTCCCAGTGGCGACACTTGGGGAATCACCAGAACAACATCCACTATCATCCGAGGGCAGCGAGACGAAGAATTCGGAGGAGTAATTTACACCACCATCACCTGTCGGGTACGGTGGGCCTTCTCAGGTCCATGTTTTGGACGGCACTCATCACTAGCACATGTCTCTTTGAGAGTTGGATTCGTTGGAGGAAAGTCCCTGCTGTACCCACTAGCAACAATACGCCGTGTGAAGGCAGACTGTTGCATGCATTATTGTAGAAATTTATTGACACATAGTTGTCATCACTTTCCTAAGCCATGGGCTCGCGTCTTTGGTCGATATTCTATTGAGAAGAGATTTACCACAAAGTTGCAAACGCATTGCTCATTGCATACTCAAACCCTATCCTGACTCAGTTGGAAGGACATCTACTTTGCTCCTTCCTGTAACTTGTATCCATGAATTAGTTTCACTTCTCGAAGTCGCATTCCATGTGCATGTTCCCGTCTACAATCCGCTGGATTTGACTTTAGTATTGTGTTTCAACTCGAGTGAATGGTCGGATCAAACGATTCCCAACTACTCATCCTAGTATGAGGCCTAGTTGATCAACTTATGGTTGATGACTAAGCCTATTGATGACTTATCATATCTGACAACACTCTGTACTCAGCAATACAAACTAAAGGACATTATGACACAGGATAGGGAGAACTAGGGTGAGCATGCAAAGAAAATTATCATTATGGGTGCACACATAATAGTAACTTGAGGTGCATGTAAATCCTAGTGAAACCTAGTGTGTGGATAAATGGTCCTAATATGTGATTTACAGACTTAAGTTTCCACTATCCGTAGAAATTCTCGTAACCCACTCAACGACTAGTTGGTATCGTGAAACCTGTTCAACAGTTGATAAGCGTGACTATCAGGTTGAAGATGTTTACGGACACACTCAGCTATCATTAATGGAATCCATCATGTTATTTTCACTCGTGTAAGAGTCTTAGTGACCTTAAGACTCTCATCCAACTTGATCATGGAAACCATCGTGATTGAAACTCTAATATGATCTCATGGCAAACCTATTGAATCCAAGTATGTAAGAGGAATGTGAAGAATTCCTTCTAAGCTAACACGTTAGTCCCTACACTTCAATAATAAATTCCATTTGACCTTATTACCGTATCCTGTGACTAATCCTTAGTCTAATTAGATTTATACCCCAACATATCCAGTTGTTCCAATGACATCTGAAAACGGGGATTTAATCTAACAAACCATCAGTTGAATGCGATTACTTAAACATACAATCTATTCCTTGTATTACTGGGATCTATATATCATTAGATTTTTCTTCCCTACATGTGAACCTCTTCCCTTGACCTTTGCATTGACCGACGCTTACCTTGTAAGCACGGGTCTCATTAGAAGTCTCAGCATGACTTCACAAATTTCAAGTTGGTGCAATCGTACTCCAAATCTATTATGTCACACCCCAACCGACGGCGGAAACGTCGGGGTGGGACATGTAGACTGTTCATAAACTCATGGTTTACTAAAATTGAAATAATTAAACAACCAATTTCATTTCATAGTTCAAGTAATCGAGTACAACATTTACAAGAATAAAAAATACATGAATATATTTATTAAGTTTAAAACCAGGTCCTCAATCCTAAGTGAAAACAACTTGATCAACTCACACATTCATACCCGAAACATGATAAAAACGAGGTCAACTAAAAAGTTGGTGAGCATACATAGGTTTTGACACCACAAGTAAAGTTCAAAATGTTTTGTGTACAATTCATATGATACATGGTTTATAAAGCATTTATGGAGAATCTAAGTTAAGCTAGGTGCACTAATGTAACCTTGTAATTGAAGGGCATAACAACACATGTTATCCTAATGTAGGGCATAACAACACATGTTATCCTGACGTAGGGCATAACAACACATGTTATCCTGATGTAGGGCATAACAACACATGTTATCCTGATGTAATGTATTAACGATTGCACTAGTGGGTCATGTATATGTAGCCTTAACAAATAGCATTCAAACATAAAGCACAAATAAACACATATGATCATATTGTAGAATTGTAAGTGTATAATTGTAAATAGTGTCCGTTGAGTAATCATGTTTCACCCCAAAAATATACAAAAGGAAAAAGAGGCTATGTAAACTCACCTTGACATTGTGACTTAAACTTGAACTAGATCGTGAGGACGGATGAACCGGTTTAACGATGCCCTAGATACATAAGATATGTTATCTAATTTAGTAAGACTAATTATTTAACTAGAAATCATAATTTTGCTACTAATATTATGTTAATTGTAATGGTATTAATAATATGATAATTATGTAAATAAAAAGATTATAATTTTAGTAACACTAATAAAATCATATTGTTACTAATATGCTATAGATTAAGTCGTTTTAAAGGTTTAAGTAAAATATATATGAGTGTAATAAGAGTCACGAGGTTACTACATGATTATTTTATGGTTTTAAAAGCTAGATAAGGAATCAAACGTAAGGAATCAGAACCAGGGAGATGCGAAAATCAACAAGGGGTCATTACCTTTAATCGTCCTTGTATATCACACAGAAAATCGAACCACAGGGCTCCAAAGCCGTGCGCAACCGAGAGAGAGGAAAGCAGAGAAATTCAGATTTTTGTGGATGATTTCTAGTCGTGAACGAGTTAGGTATATAAAGGGTTTGATTTTGAACGCGTTTAAAGTGGTTAATGGGAGGGATTTGCGGGATTACACCCTCAAATTGACAACTTTCATCCAATTTCGTGACATACCAAAACGGGTTCCAAATCTCACGATTTCGGTCCTAATTTCTCAAATTGGGGCTTGATACGAAATAAATACATGGTCTTGAATGTTTAGGATTCAAAAGATTTGAGTATTGATCGCGTATTCAACGAATTTAAAAGAGTGAAAATGGGTGTTGACTTTTTCAAGTCTAACTTGTTCTTCTTCTTGTTTCAGGGTCCAAAATTATGAAGGGGTTCAAAGAAAATAAGGGGGTTCAATTGCTATAGAGAGGGGGTTCAAGACTAAAGGGGGGGGGAGGGTTCAATGGTTTAGTTTATTTCTTTTTTTTCTTCTCAAATTTAAATAGTTAATATTTTTATAAAATTTTATTCATCTTATTTTCTTTTGTAAAAACAAAATCTCATTTAATGTTGATAATTTATTTATTTACTATAACCCAATACAAATATAAATGTATATATATATATATATATATACACATAAAAGAAATATAAAGGTTTAACAAATCTCAAAACATCGGATTGTTACACGTTTGAATGATGTTTGATTTGGCTTAAAATTCACGGATGTTACATATTAGAAGCCAAGTATACTATTGAGATAGCAGACGCTCATAAAATCAAAGCAACCCACAATCTTAGAGGATGTAAGCTAGGATTGGTTAGTTATAAGCTTAACATAGACCTCGTGCCAGTCACACTTGGTAGTTTTGACATAATTGTCAGTATAGATTGGTTATCTATGAACGAAGCTGAAATTATCTGTCGTGAGAAAATCGTTCGCATTCCTCTCCCGAGTGGAGAAACCCTTTCTGTCCAAGGTGAAAGGAGTGGTGTAGTCTTAGGAATCATATCCTTCATTAAAGCACATAAATGCTTACGTAAAGGGCATACTGCTATTCTGACTCTTGTCACCGAGAAACCATCCGAAGGAAAGAAGATTGATGAAATTCCGATCGTTCGTAACTTTCCGGAAGTATTTCCCGAAGACTTGCCTGGTTCCACCTCATCGTCAAGTAGAATTTCAAATCGACCTAGCACCCGGAGTAGCGTCGATTGCTTGGGCACCTTACAGACTTGCACCCAGTGAATTACAAGAGCTATCCACTCAACTGAAAGAGTTGTTGGATAAAGGTTTCATCCGACCTAGCTCATCGCCATGGGGAGACCCAGTCCTATTTGTCAAGAAGAAGGACGGGACTTTCCGCATGTGCATCGACTATTGTGAGCTGAACAAAGTGACGATCAAGAATCGTTATCCTCTACCCCGCATAGATGATCTGTTTGATTAACTCCAAGGATCAAGCTTTTATTCCAAGATAGATCTTAGATCTGGTTACCATCAACTAAGAGTCCGAGACGAGGATATCTCTTAGACTGCTTTCAGAACTAGGTACGACCACTATGAGTTTATGGTCATGCATTTCGGACTAACCAACGCACCCGCGGTGTTCATGGATCTCATGAACCGCGTGTGTTAGCCCTACCTTGATCAGTTCGTCATCATTTTCATTGATGACATCCTCATCTATTCTAAGTACAGGGAAGACACATGAGGAACACCTACGTTTGATTCTGGAATTGCTGAAACAAAATTAGCCGTATGCCAAGCTTTCCAAGTGCGAATTCTGGATTCATGAAGTACAATTCTTAGGATATGTGGTCAACGAGAACGGTATGCACGTCGATCCATCTAAAATAGAAGCCATCAAGAATTGGGCAACACCTACGACTTCGGCAGAGGTGCGACAATATATGGGATTAGCTTGCTATTACCGTCGATTCATCGAGGGATTCTCCAAGATCGCCCAGACCCTAACTTCCTTAACCCAAAAGGGTAAACTCTATAACTGGGGTGACCCCTAGGAGTCTACATTCCAACTCCTTAAGCGAAAACTCTGCAGTGCACCCATCCTATCTCTTCCGGAGGGAACCGATCATTTCGTAGTGTATTGCGATGCATCCATTCAGGGTCTTGGTTGTGTATTAATGCAACGTGAGAAAGTGACCTCATACGCTTCTTGTCAACTGAAAATTCATGAGAAAAACTACACAACTCATAATTTAGAGTTGGGAACCGTAGTTGTTGCACTAAAGATATGGAGACATTACTTGTATGGTATCAAGTGCACTATCTACACCCACAAGAGTCTTCAGCACATATCTGAACAGAAAGAGTTGAACATGCGACAATGTCGTTGGGTCGAACTCCTGAATGACTATGACTGTGCGATCAGATATCATCCGGGCAAGGCTAATGTGGTAGCTGATGCCCTATGTCGAAAGGAAACCAAGCCCAAACTAGTTCGAGCATTACATCTTACTATTCACACCGGATTACCCGACAAAATCCGTAGTGCTCAACTTGAAGCCCTTAACGAGGAAAACCTACCGTTGGAAGCCACACGAGGTTTGGAAGAACAACTTGAGGTTAAATCAGACGGCATTCGCTACTTCGCAGAGCAAATATGGGTTCCAGTTTACGGAAACTTAAGGGAACTGGTTATGGATGAAGCTCACAAATCTCGATACTCTGTTCATCCAGGTTCCGACAAGATGTACCATGACTTAAAGGTACTATATCGGTGGCCAAAGATGAGGGCCGATATAGCCACCTACGTGAGCAAGTGCCTGACTTGCACAAAGGTCAAGGTGAAATACCAAAAGCCTTCTGGTCTACTTCAGCAACCAGAGATTTTGATATGGAAATGGGAGCAAATATCTATGGACTTTATCACTAAATTGCCCCGAGCTCCTTGCGGATGTGACACCATCTGGGTGATCGTCGATCGGTTGACGAAATCCGCTCACTTCTTGGCAATCAAAGAGAATGACAAAATGGAGAAGCTTACTCGTGTTTACTTAAAGGAAGTGGTCTCTCGGCACGGGGTGCTAATTCAATTATCTCGGATCTTGACGTACGATTCACCTCACGTTTCTGGCAATCTTTAGAAAAAGCTTTAGGCACGCGTCTAGATATGAGCACGGCATACCATCCTCAAACAGATGGCCAGACTGAACGCACTATTCAAACCCTTGTGGATATGCTACGAGCTTGTGTGATTGATTTCGGTAACACTTGAGAATCCCACCTGCCTCTAGTGGAGTTCTTCTACAACAAAAGTTAGCACACTAGCATCAAAGCAGCTCCATTCGAGGCATTATATGGACGAAAAGGCCGATCTCCTATATGTTGGGCTAAAGTTGGGGACAGCCAACTTACGGGTCCTGAACTCGTACTCGAAACCTCTGAAAATATCGTTCAAATTAGAAATCGTATGGCGGCAGCTCGTGACCGTCAAAAGAGCTATGCCGATACGCGTCGTAAACCGTTAGAGTTTCAAGTAGGCGACGTGGTCTTATTAAAAGTCTCACCTTGGAAAGGTGTAATTCTTTTTGGGAAACGAGGCAAGCTAAACCCTCGTTATGTTGGGCCATTCAAGATAGTGAAGAGAATTGACCTAGTAGCGTATCAACCGGACCTACCCGAAGGACTTAGTGGTGTACACAACATCTTACATGTCTCAAACTTGAAGAAACGTCTAGCAGACGAGACACTCACGGCTCCACTTGAGGAACTACACATCGATGAACAGTTGCGTTTCATTGAAGAACCAGTAGAAATCATGGATAGGGAAGTTAAAACGCTCAAACGTAGTAAAATCCCTATTGTCAGAGTTCGTTGGAACTCAAAACGCGGTTATACACGTCCCAACCATTAACGATCACCATTAACACAATAAACACAATCATTGATTCGAATTTAATCCCAATTATAGGAATTCAAGTTAAAACCGTCAAACTCGTCCTTCTACTTACCAAGTCACATCAATCCGTGAATCATTCCTCAATCCATCACCCTGCGCACGCTAGATGAGTCCTCTAGAAGCATTTGCACAATCCAATTCGATCGAGATTGAAGGCGTTGTAGCCGGAGACCAAACTCGCGCAAGCCGGAACCCCATTTGGTCGAGAACCCTCAAATTGTATCTCATTCTGGTAATTGATTGTTCCCTCAGCTTCGTTTTTATGTCTACAATGAAAGCCCTATGATTATTTGGCCTTACAACATCAAATCAGTGATGAACTAATTCTAGGGTTCATCACATTTGGGGTTTAATAGAATACCAGTCCAGGCTTGATCTCAATCCAATTAACCTACACGGTTAGAATCGAAATCCATCTTTTATTGATAACCCCATATTAGTTTTATCAAACAACATCAAATCGATCAGAATCTAGAACCTAGGGTTTGCTCATAATATGAATTGGGGGGTTTTAATCTTAAAATTAATCTCAATCAAATTAAACTATATGGGCAGATTCACAATCACCAACGTAGTAAAAGCTTTATTATTTCATGCCATGATCTTATAAAATTCTATCAAATCAAATTCGTGTTCATAAAACTAGGGTTCGGCTTTTGAATATGACATTAAACAGATTTAAACTCAATGATTTTTCAATTAAACCTCACCTCTAGTTCGCAACACTTTGTTGAACAAAACCCCTAATCATTCGTGTTCAATCGTAACCTAAATCGAAGGATTGCCAGAAGGACATGAGAGATGATATATTCCAGTTGCAAGAACTGGTACTCTTTTCCCATCACCAACGATGAGCTCCATGTCGTCTTGTTTCAGCTTCCTCCAACTTTTAGGCTCCTGCAAGACATTAATGATGTGGTATCACATCTGGTATCAAATACCAATGTGTTGCTAGAAACAGTAAAAATTTCAATAACATAAATGAGAATACCTGAAGAGGTGCCCTCACCACTGGCCCTCTGCAGCTTTAGCATGGCTAGATATTCAGGAGAGTTACGTTTCCAGTGCCCCATTTTGTTGCATTCAAAGCATTGGCGCTCCTCAGGAGGGGGTGCTTTTGAAGCTTTCTTGTTATTGTTGGTGGCAGGCTTGGCAGCAACATTAACCTTCTTCTTGCCTTTGCTATTAAAACCTCTTTTCTTGGGGTTAGCTTTTTAACACCAGCAGATCTGACCATCAGAACTTGATTTTTCTTTCCTTAGATATTCATCTCGGCCGTTTTAAGCATACCATGTAGCTCGGCCACTATCTTCTCCAAGCCATTCATGTTGAAATTCATTACGAATTGAGCATAGGAGCTTGGGAGAGAGTTTAAGATGAAATCAGTAGCCATGTCATCCTTCATGGGATATCCAAGTTTGTTCATCTGGTCGATGTACCCTTTCATCTTAAGTACATGAATACTAACAGGCGTGCCCTTTTGCATCGTGCAGCGAATGAGCTGAGACATGGTTTCATAGCGTTCTTGTCGGGCTTGTTTCAGGAACATGCGCTTAAGTTGCTCAATCATGTCAAAGGCACTCAGGTCCTCCATGCTCTTTTGGAGCTCATGGGACATGCATGCTAGCATAAGGCAGGCCACCTCAGTGGCATCATCTCTTTGTTTTTCCCAGACCTTACGAGCGGCAGCCGTGTTACCATCAGGTGCCTCAGGGACTGGTGCATCGAGAACATAGAGCTTCTTGGCCATCTTGAGAACTATTCTCAGATTGCACTGCCACGAGAGAAAGTTGGTGTTATCCAGCTTTTCATTCTCAAGGATAGACTTGAGAGCGAAAGAGTTATTAGTATTATTATTTTCAGTAGACATCTGTCAAGATAAGCAAAGAAAATAAATTAGTATAAAGAAAGTGAAAAATCCTTATTAATTTATGACTCAATTACAGAAATTAGAATAAGGAGTGAGAATCTAGCTAAATTAGTCACTAATGGTAGCTGTGGCATACAACATTAGTAAGTGGGTAACTAGACTGACAATTAGTGTCAATTGTGGAAAGATGCACAACTCGTGTATGAGGCCGCTAAGACAAGACATGTCTATGCATTGATATGTTTAGCCTCATCTATGCCCACTTTTAATCTCTTGACAACTGGGGCATGTAACAAGAGAGAAAAGTAATAGTCGTCCTAAAACAGGTACTTGCGGAAGGGCCGGATGTGTCAACGAAACCCTTGCGTCTTGGAAGGATAAACTACGCATCCAGTGCGGTGCTGTGGCTCCAAACACCGATGTTTCGTTTTATGCTCCAAGTGTTCCTTATAATAGGATGACATAGACCATTGGTTTTAAATATGAGTTCCAATTTTAGTGTTTACCGAATAGGGTCAAACACAACGAATGATTAAATCATACGTGTGTTGTAAAAGCCAGTTTTACTATTTAAAGTCATGACAAATTTGATGAACCCTTTCATATCTCAGGACACTTAATTTTAAATAACCTATTAAAACTAAGTTTGTCGCGACTTGAATAACCAGTTAAAGTTAATAGTTGAAAACTATTAAGTTATAAGCTTTGAAATTAAATTTAGTTTAAATTGCATAACTTTAGCGGTTATTTATTTTATAAAAACAAGCCAGTTGTTATTTTTATAAAATTCTACAAGTTGTAAAATTAGAACTTGTGGTGACAGATTGTGACATTTTAAAACGTTTGGCGTTTGGTTAGTTT
Source organism: Smallanthus sonchifolius (assembly GCA_023525975.1). Taxonomy (NCBI): domain Eukaryota; kingdom Viridiplantae; phylum Streptophyta; class Magnoliopsida; order Asterales; family Asteraceae; genus Smallanthus; species Smallanthus sonchifolius. The sequence continues at coordinate 38,413,682 of CM042045.1, forward strand.
ATAATAAATTTAAGTTATAAAAAAATTTAAAAGCAACCATAAAGCAAATAAATATGTAAATCTTTTAGGGCCAAGTTTGTTTGATCTTGCTAGAGCCAGTTAGCAAGACCAAACGGGTCACGAGGTCCACAAAATTAAAACAACCACAAGGATGGACTTCCGTGCATCTAGTCGTCTCGGATGACTCCCACTGACTCCATGATTCCTGTTGCGTCTTCAGATTTGTCTTCGGGTTTTTATTACATTACATAAAATAAAAAAGCCTATTCTATTACAACTTTGAGCCATCAAAAGTGGGCCAAAACCATAAAACCAAAAAACTGAATAATAAACACAAACAACTCAATCACATGGGTCGGGCCAGATTTACATATTCAACACAATCACATACGGGCAATAAATTTGGTCAAATAAAAAAAAAATTAAAAACGACCAAATTAATGAATAAAAAAATTGCCCAAAAAAAAACAGATCAGATCAGAAACTTCAAGATAGTTAAAGTTTGTGATTAATTTAACCGGTGAAACCATACCGGTTCCGATTTACGTGTTATAACCCATGCTCTGATACCACTGCTGGGATTCAGTGGTGATCAGTTTGACTTTTACAAAAACGGGTTTTGACAGAGAAATTAATTAATTCAGTTAATTAATAAATACGCAGCGGAAAATAAAATCATAACCTATTTAACAGCGCTGATAAACCGAACAGGATCTGGTTATGAACAAACAAACACAAAAAAAAACAATTAATCTACTGATGAGATTAATTATACCTTGGTGGTTAATGATTAACCGGTTGAGACACCTAGGTACAATGAACCGATGCTAGATCATGAACCGAAACACGACTACGGGGCGGCGCCGGTTGGCGGCGGCTTGAAGGTGCCGCTAATGGGCAAAGGCTACTGCCTTTGTTTTCGAGAGCAGCTTGGAGTAATAAACAAAGATCAAAATCTTTGTTTTGCTTCTTGTTATTTGTTTTTTTCGAAAAAGAAAAAAAACCAAAATTGTGTTTTTTGTTTTCTTGCGGCTAAATGATATTGACCAAAAAACAAGAACTTTCTTCTTCCTTGCGGCTGTATTCCGACTCACTTATAAAACCTATTATTAGATTATTATTATATAATAATAATAAACCCTACTAATAGTTTTTGGGCCCATAGTTCAACACGAGATAAAAAGCCTGTATCCATTTAATTGTTTTACTAAAAAGATTAAAACAATAAATATGAATTATTATTTATAAACATGTATAAATAATAAATCCCGTGTAACGAATATATCGTCTCGCTAACAGTTCGTAATTACCAGTTAAGCGGGTTAAGTGGATTTAATGTTCGTTACCCTGGGTGTAACTCTTACGGGTCACAACTCAGTTAGTAGCGTTAAATAATCGTGACCGGACATATAATTCCAACCCTAACTCCATCCAGGAGTTTATAGTTTGAAAGGAATAGGACCGAAGTCCAACTTCCTTTGCATTAAAAGTAGGGGTGAGCAATAACCGAACCGTTAACCGAAAATCGATGAAACCGAACCGAAATTAATTGAAAACCGAATTAACCGATGATCGGTTATCGGTTATTTTTTGTACCCTCGATTAACCGAAATTAACCGAACCATTCTTATTTTCATATATTTCTAGCTTTTACACCTCCATTTCAGTATTTCATGTTTTATACCTTCATTTCATGTATTTATACATCTATTTTGTGTATTTATACATCCATTTCATATATTTATGCCTCAATTTCATGTATTGCTAAGTAAAAATTATAGCCGAAATTTGGTTTTGGTTATTAAAAAAAAATAACCGAACCGAACCGAAAACCGACAAAATAACCGAATAAACCGAACCGATTAACCGAAAACTGATTGGTTAATAACATAGAATAACCGATGACTTCGGTTTCGGTTTCGGTTAAGGCTAATAACCGAACCGAACCGAACCCTACCCCTAATTAAAAGAATAGGCATGTGATCAGAAATATTCCTGTCCAAAACAGTGGCTTCCAAATTCCGAAATCTGTCAATCTTACTAGCGTTTGCACAGTTAGCATCCACCCTAGTGAATTGAGAGCCACCTAATGGAACATCCACCAAATCAACCCGCATAATAAAGTCCTTAAAAAGAGAGGCTTCAATTATAGAAAACATCAGACCCATCCTTTCACTAGAAAAACAAACCGAATTAAAGTCACCAAATATAATGTAGTTATCTGGATTAGAAGACATGAACGTCAAAATATACTCCCAAAATTTTTTCTTCTCGTTAGCATTATGAGGAGCATACACGTTTGTCATAAAGCATTTCATATTAAGGAATAGCCAAACCCCCCTCCACTATAACCAAATTATCCGTAGCTAATTTAGAAAAGACCGAAAATACCCCCCGCGCGAATGTCCACGGGCTGAAGAAGAAGCAAAATCAAATTAATGATTCCCCCCACAAGCTCTTAACTTTAAAAAGACCTAGGGAAGTCATAAAGGTTTCCTGGATCCGCAAAAAAGTAATTCCAAACTTGCTACATAGCGACATAATCTTTTTCCGTTTATGAGATTTCCCGCTCCCACACATATTGATGGAGAGAATACTCATTGGTCCACTATTTTCTCACCCATCCCTTGAATCATTTTTTTCAAGATCCCCCATGCAACCATCCATCCCATATCCCATCACTCTCCCAATTTCAATATATTAGATAATTCTTCAATGATGGAGTACCCCACAAACCCACTTGAGGCCGAATGGTAGAATTTTTTTGACTTACCGTTCATTTTGGGAGGTTTGGATTAAAATCCACTTCCTTCTCAGCCAAATTCTGAGGGTGGGATTGAGATTTTTGATCCTCCATAATGAAGTCTTCAAATCCTGGCGGTTTTGAAATGGACGATTCTACTGAATTAACTTGTTGGATTTGATCTTGGACGTTACTTTGTTGGAATTCTTGCTCCTTATTGTTAAGAGCCTGGATCGTGTACTCCTCCTCCACATCCAAATGAGTTTTATTAATAATGTTGTTCAACGAGAATATGTCTTCTCTGGTCCAAATCATCCATGTACAGAACTCTTCTCCTCGTCCTTTGTAAAAGCAGGCGACCACCCGTCAAACTCTTTAACATGCACCACAAATATCTCACCATTAACCTCCACATGCACCATATTGGCTATCATGTTGAGATGTTTGGTAAGATCGAATACACACTTTGTCGGTTCATCTTTGTCGTCATCTAAGAAAAGCACCTCGCCCCACAAAGAGGCAATCTGTTTGAATCCTGAATTCGTCCAAGCACCAAGGGGAAATCCATCAATGTTTAGCCAAACCGTCCTCTCACTAGGCATGAAAGATTTCGTCACCAATTGAAGGTCACTGAAGTACAACTCAACTCTTCACACTTCTTAAACGTCTCACAAATCACGGAAGTTTCAAACGCAATACAAACCCATTTTCCCCCCCACTTACCGAATTGCCGAACCTATTACCCGACTTGGATCGACGACTTGAGATATAGACATCAATTACCTTTCCCCACTATCCACACGCAAATCCTCCGTAGTTGAATCGTTAGGAAAATTCGTAATAAAGATCGTATCGGAAAGTTTCTCAACCTGTTCGCGATAAGGGTTTTCTATATTCTTCGATCCTTCACCATGCGATCTTTTGGCCGTCGGCTGTTTCTTATTTTTGTTGAATACCCATCGCCACTCTCCCTGTTGGTAGGAATGGAACATCAGAGTTAAGAACCCTAAGTCGCCGTTAGAGAGTAAAAGAAAAGTTTAGGTTGCCCTATCACGATTCTTCAATAGCCGGTACTTCAAATGTTTCTGTCAATACATAAGACGAATTGGATGGATTTGAATCATTTGAAAGCCATTTTAGAAGTGTTAAGAGAGAAAAGTCACAACCAACATTGTGTTTGGAGGAACCTCAATTTGATAGAAAACAAGAACTTGATGTTTTACAATATTGGAAGGAAAATTAAGGAAGCTAGATATCCACAGTTAGCTCTAATGGCTTGTGATATATTGAGCATCCCAATAACTACCATTGCTTCTGAATCATCTTTTAGTATAGGAGGTCGGGTTATAAGTAAGTATCGAACTTCACTACCATCAAATGTTGAAGCGTTGTTATGCATCCATGATTGGTTGTTTAATTTAGAAGGTATAAGTCTTTGCAAGTTAAATTTTTGTGCTTTCATGTTTGCATCTAATAAATAATAATACATCTTTTGCTCTTTTTATATATTCAGATGAAAGCGAGAACAAGATAAAGAAAGGACTTGTAGAAGATATTGAAACACTGATTATGACTTAAGGTAACGTCAAATTTCTTCAACTTTGATTATGGGTAACACTAACTAACTATATATATATATATATATATATATATATATATATATATATATATATATATATAACCTCTACTTAAATCTTTCTTTTATTTTTAAAACATATGTAAATGCTAAAGTTTCTGTTTATGGGTTTAGAGAAAAGGTGGATGATATGTTGCTGGAGGCTCGCCACTTTGATGCAGGGCCGGCTCAACATATTTTGTAGCCTAAAGCGAACGTTAAAATTGAGGCATTCTGTGAAAGTTTTGTACATATATAAAAAAAAATCTAAAATGTAATTTAATGAAGCGTCAAAACGTATAATGTTGACATAAAAGTTGTGAAATTATCATTTATCTCTGAAAACACAAAAGTTGAGAATACAAAGTAAAGTAGTTTTTCAATTTTTGGAGCCCTTTAAATTTGGAGCCTAAAGCGGTTGTTTTAGTTGTTTGTACAGTAGAGCCACCTCTGCTTTGATGTTGCTTTCCTTGTTGTTGGAGATTCTTTTGGGTAATCATACATTCCCATTTTCACCTCTAAAACATGTGTAGTTTCATTTTGATCTTTTATGTTTTAGACAAAGAGCTCAAAACAAGATGGTTCTATCCAAACCTTATATGGGACTAGAAATTCTGAATTTCAGTATTTTAATTTGTGAAAACAGAACCACAACACACACTGATCTAGTTGTATGAGCAAAGAAATTGGATATGGAAGTGAAGGTGATATATAATGCATCAGATAATAAATGCAGTCGGAGCGTGTGGTTTACTTTAACATCCCTAAAACCAAATAGCTAATGGGTCGGGTTAAAGGGTAACCTGTGTTGGTTTAGGCCCCACTCTACACACTTGATCGAGTTTAATATGTAAAGTAAATGTTGTAGAAAGAGAAAGGATAAAAGCTTGCTTTATTATTAGAACTAGACTTGGCTTTAAATAGCCTACAAGTGTAACACCCGGAAAATTCCCAAGGGCCAAATATGTCAAAAATATAAAGCTAAGGGTTTAACTTCACATTCTCTAAAGTTAAGGGACAGAAAATAGAAAATTAGAAAATCAGAAGGATAGCGGACCGCTATCCAAGGAGTAAGGGTTCGCTATGTGTTGAGGAAGTAATGAACCGGGAGGTGACACGTGTCTAGTGACTCATCGTGACTCACGAACCGATAGCGGACAGACATCTAGGCCGTAGCGGTCCGACATAGGCAGGTGACTGATAGCGGACCAAGTGTCAGTCGATACCTGTCCGACACGTAGGCCCAAAGGCAAATATTGCGGCTAGAGTCGGTAGCGGACCGACATCCCCCGGATAACGGTCCGCTACGGGTCCGAAGTTACCCTATAAATAGATGGATCGATTTTAGATCTTAGTACACACAAACAACTTCACAAACACACACTTAAGCTCTGGTAGCCAGATTCCCGAGGTTCTGATCCACTCCCGAGAGTCCGGTTTCTCGCAATTCGTCCGCAAAAGTTCCGTAGATAGTGCCGAGGTAAGGTTTTTAAACACCCTGAGGTTTCTTCGTGTAAAACTAAGTTAGGGATATTAATTATGATAATGTCGGATATGATCTAGGGTTCTGTTGAAGTGTTGATTGTTATATTCGATACATGAGGAGGTTCTGTTTAGGGTGAGTTCCTTTGAACTGTGCTCTATGAGATGTTTTATAAATGATTTTGTATCTGAGATCCCAATACTATCCGTGCATATATTCCTTAATAAGTACTTATTATAGCCATGATTAGGGTGGGATCTAGGGACAATACTGATCCTCTTGTTTGAGATCTAGTACGTATGGAACCAACACGCCGTAAGGTCCCTGTATATATGTATGTTGTAGATCTGGAATCTAAGGGCGATTTTGGGTGATGGATTGGAAGGGATGGTTGTAATACCCATATGGGGTCTTCATCGTTGATCAGGGATACACGTAAAGATGATTTTGTTTATGAACTCATCAGCGTAAGCTGATCCAAAATGTTTTCAAATGTTTTTTAGCACAGGTGAACCCTAGTTGGTAGTTGGCATTCCACGAGATGTACAAATGTTGGAAAATAGGGATGACTAAGGGCAGGTCTGTAGAGATAAAGACTGATAGCTACAAAATTCTCTAAGTAGATTTGCTGCGGACTCAACAATTTTGCTGACTTACAAAGTTGCTGCGGATAAGGTATATGTTGCGGATAGTTAAGTTCTCCTGCTGATGAACAACTATGCTGCATATAGCTTTATCTGCTAAAGTCCAAAGTTGTTGCTGATAGGCTTCTCAGCAGCATCAAAGATTGATGCCGCTAATAGGCAAATCATCAGCAACTTTGACTTTGCTACTGACACCTTTTGCTGCAACACTGACACATCTATCAGCAGAAGGAATGTTATTGGTGCAGATGATTAAAGACAAAACTACTACTTCTGAAGTCTCCTACAAAGATTCCTAAGAAGACTTTTGACCTGATCCTTACTATTTGCTGCAGTTTGTCTTTTAGTTGTCTACCAATTGTAGTGTAACTTGTAATTGTCAAAGATCAACGACTTCTGTTTGATCTGATCCTTAGAATCAAGGGTCTGTCTTGATTCTAAGTTCCTTTATATGTATTGTATCTTTTCACTTTACAAGTGTGCTTCCTTAGAGTTTTCTCTATAACTTGTAAACCTTGAAGATTAATATAACTTGCATTTTCCAGTATTATCATTGTTTCTTGTTTACATTGCATAGTTGTGATTGTTTCTGCCAATCTCAACTAAACAGAACCATCTTGTAAAACACCGACCCTACAAATGGTATCAGAGCTTTGGCTCTCAAATTAAACAAACTCACACTTGTTTAATCACTCTCTGGATCTGTTTACTATTATCTCTTTGTTGATATCATCTATCCAAAGTATGGCACAAAATACTAGATCTGATGATACTGGAAGCTTCAACAGACCACCAATACTGGTGTCTGGAGAAGACTATGATATGTGGAAGAACAGAATGGAAAACTTCTTCTATTATCAAGAATATGGAATGTGGAGATCCATAATCGACGGTCCCTATGTACCCATGGTGGCCTCTGCTGATTCCGGAGGTCCATCTGTCCCTAAAGAAGCATCAAAATACTCAGAAGAAGACATCAATAAGATGGAGGTAAATTTTAAAGCTTTAGGAGCTATACAGATGTGCTTGCCAAATGAAGTTTTTCATAACTTCAGAGAATACAAAACGCCAAAGAGATATGAGAAGCTCTTGAAAAGATGTTTGCTGGATCTGAGGAAGTGAAAGAAAATAGAAGAGACATATTGAAGCAACAGTATGAAAACTTTTTCTGCAAGGATGGTGAGTCTCTTACCACTTTATACAATAGGTACACCTATCTCGTGGGAGAGTTACAATGATCTAAAGTCAAGCTGGAGAATGAAGACATTCTCAAAAAGTTTATTAGATCTCTTCCAAGTTGCTGGACACTCTACACAGTGTCAATCAGAAGAACGGAAAATCTGAAGACTCTCCAAATGACTGAGTTGTTTGGTATGCTGAAGACATATGAGCTGGAAATGATTCAAGCCAGAGAAAGAAGTTAAGGTCATTCAACAACCTCATCATCCACCACCACGTCTTCTGCATTACGCTCTGACCACTCAGTTCCAAGTTCAAGCAACTACTATCCTCCTATTGTTACCCATCCACAAAATCCCAACTCACAAGCCAGCAACTCACATTTTCTCCTTAAAGTCCCACCTCAAAATAACTCTGCTGCCTTTCTCTCTGAAAACCCAAGCAATATGTTATTTATCAAAGAAGATCTGGAGTATTTTCATCCAGATGACCTGGAAGAAATGGACATACAACACTCTTATGCTATGTTATCTCTTAGAGCTAAACGGTTCTACTCTAGAACTGGAAGACCTATTCCAAGCAACAACTCTAATACTAGAGTTGGTTTGGATAAAAGCAAGCTAAGATGTTACAACTGTAACCAACTTGGTCACTTTTCCAGAGAATGGAAGGCACCAAAGGCAAACCCAACTGTTGCACAACCAAGACATACTAATCAAGGTCAAGCAAGTCAAAGCACTCCTGCTCAAACTGCAGCTTGTGAGGCTTAACAAGTTGGAACAACTGATTTTGACTGGAGCTTTCAATATGAAGATCTTCCTTCCAACAACCAAGCTCTCATGGCAGACACCAAAGAAATACCACCTCAGGTATATGAACATCTCTATTCTCAGGCTTGCATTGATAAGGTTCTAGGATATAGAAAGCATAACCAAAACCTTATAGATCAAAATGAAGAGTTTCATCAAATGAAATCTGAATTCAAAAAGGTTGAAACAGTTATAAGGAAAAGATTAACTGTCTAAAGAAAGAGATTTCATCATTAAAACATGAACAAACAAATCTTGAAACTCAGATTGATGATCTGTTGGTTAAGTTAAAAGCTACAAGAGCTGAACTGGCAGAACAAAAGGTTCATGTTGACAAATATGAATTTGCATTCAAAAAGCTGCAAAGACTTTTGGATGCTCAAATTCATGAGAAGGTGACTGCTGGTCTTGGGTATCAGGCTGAGAAGCCTTACAAATCTGTACCTCAACCTGCTGACTATGTAACCATCCATGAACCAAACTTCAACCTCACAAACCTTGACCATGCAAACCGAAACCTTGATCCTTCCAAGGAAGAACCATTTGTGCAAGAATGCAATACCTGATGTGTTGCAAAGCACACATGCGTTTCTGTCATATTTCGTGTCGTTTTCGTATAGTTTTAGAGTTGTTTTGAGTCGTTTTTGTTACATATTGAGTCTTTTTTATATTCTCAGGTGCTCATGATGATTACAAGTGAAAATCCGAAGAAACCGAGCACGAGAATGAAGCCCGAAGAAATAAAAGTAAAAAAATCTAAAAACTCCACTCTTCGCGGTACGCGAGGATTTTCAATTCCGGACCCGACTGTTTTGGCCTTCGCGGTACGTGAGGGGCTTGCCTAACTCTCTCGCGATACGCGAGAGAGGCGTATTCCGGGAAAATTTTGTAAAATCCTAATTTAATAGATTTGTAATCCCATTATGCAATTAGTTCGTCTTCTTGCCGTCTGAAGGGAGTCTAGAGGCGATTTTGAGAGCTTGGACGGGAAATCAAGTGAAAGTTTCAAGCTTTTGGATTCCGGGTTTGTCAATTGAACATTCTAGGTTTTCAAGGTTGAATCTTTGAGTTTAATTTCCATGTTGAGACTATGTTTATGTTTGATACTTTTGTTCTAGTTGTTTTGAGCATGATCCTAGGCTAAAACCTATATACTGCCTAGGTCACATGATGAATGCTTGTTAAAGTTTGGATTTTTATCGGTTTTGGATTCGTATGATGATTTAATGATTTTGTAAACGATCCTAGTATGATAATTGTGATGTATATGCATGTTTAATTCTGGTCTTGTGATTAATTACTGATTCCTTGCGTTAATTATGGTTGTCTGCCAGTTTGATTAGTGTATCTAGGTCATAGATCTTAGGGTTTGTGATTTCGGTGGTTTAGTAACCATAGGAATTCATGTTAATTGCTGATTAGAGTTGAGTATGTGTCCTAGTTCAATACCCGAGAGGTGAGAGTTAGTTGTGTAGTCCTTGTAATTAAGAATCCGAGTGTTAACAGTCTGAGAGGGCGTTAGTATTAGGTGTTTAGTAATCGTTGCTAGGTTAAATGATAATTGTTATTCTAGGATTACCCAGTGCATTCCTTGAGTGTATTGTGGACGGTGAGACTGAGAGGTAATCCATCTATTAGGGTACTTGATCATAGTTGGAAATACCTGAGAAGTGATCCAACAATCTGGTGAGTTTAGTACATCCTGAGAGTGATTAGGGTTCCACTAGGTTGTCTAGAGCTGTTATCTTTAGAAACCCAGATCCATCATAGTTTCAGAACCGATAGAAGTTGTACTTTGCAAGTAGGATTTTGACCTAGGTAGTATTCTTCCTAATCTAGATTTCCCCTTTGTTCGTTTTCTTGATTGCTAGAGTCGTACTTAGTTTCTGCATTATTTAGTGATAATAAGTAGTGTAGTTAACCCCCCAAACCAATCAATCTTTAGTTCGAGTCAGAATCTAGTTTTGTTTCATAGTGTCTCTAGGGTTCGATAATCCGATTTACCATTAAGCTGTGCTACACTTGATAGGTTCACTTGCCTGTCAGTGCGGTTTAGTTCATACCATCTTATTACTTAGGAGTCTATGTTAGGTTTTGTTAGTTACTTTGTAGACCGTCTGGATTACATCAATACCTCATCTGAATCTGAGTCCACATGCTCAGAATCCACTGAAAGCAGTGAAGCCCCATTACTCCCTACCAATGAAGTAATTCTGAAAACCACCAAATCTGGTAGAGTAATCCAAACAAATGGGCCAAACCCCTTTATTCCTTCTATACCAATACCTCAACTCACCAAGCAGATCAAAACTAGCTATCCTCTTGAAGGAAGAAAGTTAATTATTGAAAAAGGACAATCCTCAACCTCCACAAATCACCAAGCCAACCAACCAAGGAAGGTGTTTGATATTCGTCATGCACCTGGAGAGGGAACTCCATATGTTCAGAAAACATTGGAGGAAGCCACTTTTGATCATAACAAAACTCATCCCTGGAATTTCAAAGACTTATTAAAAAATAAAGGACTACGTGTACTTTCAAAGGGATAAAACTGCTAAATCATGTTTTGTTTGTGGCAAATATAATCATACTGCTAGCACCTGCTTCTATTACCTTCAGCAGCAACAAAATCTCAAGCAACAAGCCTTTGAGAAAACAAACAAGAACAAGAAGGTAAGAAGCTATGAAGCAAAAGCAACTCACTTCAGAAAATCTCTCTCTCCACCAAGGAAGCAGATCCCAAAAGCTCAACAATCTTGCATCATATGTGGTGAATCAGACCACTTTGCTGCAAATTGTAAATTCAATCCATTCAACCAGATCTCTCAATCAGCTTCAACAACAGTCAAGATTCTTCCTAACCAGAAACCTGCCTATAGAAGAATTCCTACAGAAAAACCCACTTTCAACAGGAAGGTAAAGAAGGAGAAGCAAGTGTCTGTTGAACAGTCAGCGGTAATCAAGAGTGCTGCTGATCACTTGAAGCTGAAAAGAATGAAAAACAAATCCAAGCCTTCAGCAGCAACTAAATCTGCTGGTGACCAGTTAACACCATCAGCATCAATCAAGTTTGCTGCTGACCAGTCTAAGCCATCATCAGTAGTAACCGAGTTTGGTGCTGATCAACCAAAGCCATCAGCAGCCAATTTTACTGCTGATCAGTCAAAACCATCAGCAGCCTAGACAACATATGCTACTGATAGAATAACAAGGTCTGGAAAACCAACTCAACAATGGAAATCAAAGGCCACACCTTCATTCCTTCAAAGTATTATCATATGATCCATTGAATGCCAGCATATTGATGATTTTGGTCTCAAAACACACACACCCAAGTCTGCAAGCTCTTGGGTCCCTCCCTCTAACTAGATCTCTCTCATGTGCAGGGACAACCAGGTAACAAGGATAACACCTGGGTTGTAGACGGTGGTTGTTCCAGGCACATGACCGACAACAGGTCCATCATCTCAAATTTTAGAAACTTCTATGGAGGACATGTTGCCTTTGGAAGTGATTCAAAAGGAGGATCTATAACTGTACAAGGAACTGTGTCCAATGAAAGAATGAGTATTGAAAAGGTGAACCTTGTAAAAGAATTAGAGTTCAATCTCATGAGTGTGTCTCAAATATGTGATCAGAAGCATTGGATGCTTTTCACATATAAAGAATGTTTTGTGCTCTCCTCTGGCCTAAGCAAACCTCTTCCAGAGAAGATCTTGTCGACTGCTAAAAAAAAAGATAACCTATATGTTCTTGACATGAACGAGATCACTCCATCTGGCAGTGTCTCTTGTTTCTGTCCAAGGCATCAGTTGATGAATCTGCTCTATGGCACAGGAGATTAAGTCATGTTAATGTTAAAACCATCAACAAGTTGGTTAAAGGAAATCTTGTCAGAGGACTGCCTGATAAGGAATTCCAGCTTGAAGATTACTGCATAGCATGCTTGAAGGGGAAACAACACAAAAGTTCTCACAAGCCCAAGGTATTGAATTCAAATGACACTCCACTACATCTGCTGCATATGGATCGCTTTGGTCCTACAAATGTCATGTCAATGGGCAAGAAGTCCTATTGTCTGGTGATAGTTGATGACTACACCAGATTCTCATGGGTATACTTCTTGAGAACAAAAGATGAAACTGCTGAAATTCTTAAATCCTACATTCTTAGGGTTGAGAATCAAAGTAATCAGAAAGTCAAAATCATAAGGTGTGATCAAGGTACATAATTTAAGAACCAAACTTGTGAATTGTTTTTGTGAGAGCAAAGGCATTTAAAGACAATACAGTGCTTCTTGAACCCCTCAACAAAATGGGGTGGCTGAAAGGAGAAAAGAACCCTTATTGAATATGCCAGATCTATGCTGGTTGACTCAAAACTACCTCTAACATTCTGGACAGAGGCAGTTAGCACAACTTGCTATGTGCAAAGTAGGGTTCTAATTGTCAAGCCTCTCAACAAAACACCTTATGAACTATGGTTCAACAGAGTTCCCAACATTAGATTCCTGAAACCCTTTGGATGTCCATGTACTATTCTTATCACCAATGGAGTTCTTCCAAAGTTTGGCTTAAAATCAGATGAAGAATACTTTGTAGGTTATTCCTCTCAATCCAAGGCTTACAGAGTATTCAATTCCAGAACAAGAATAGTTGAAGAATCAGCAAATGTGGTGTTGGAAATAAAGTTATACCCGTAGCAAAAATTCTAAGAGTATATGTAGCGAACAGGTTAAGTTCGCCTAAGGGAATGTTTAGGCGAACTTAACAAGCGAACTACTAAGTTCGCCTATAGAGTTATGGGCGAACTTGTTAAGTTCGCCTGTAGACTCAGTTTGCCTATAAATAGGACATTAATTTGTTCATTTGTAGCAAGCAATGCTAGAGATAACATACACAAAGAGGGAGTGATTCTCTATGTGAAGTGAGTCACAATCCCTAGGTAGAGCTCACATAGGGATTACATTTGGAGCTTAAACATAGAGATGCACACTTCTTCGGTATTGTAATCTATGATGACATGTTCGTTATCGATTATATACGATTGATTCTGTTTCATCTATCTTCTATGTTCGTGTTTGTGTTTGATTCACTTCGTGCTTCCGTCGCATTGTGAATCATCGAGTAATTCGTTATGATCGTGATCGTCTTGCTTGTTAGAAGACGTCACAGAGACTTTCATGTGGAATGTAGGGAACACATTCCATGTGAAAAGGGTAAAGCACCAGATTGACTCTTTGATATTGACTCCTTCACACAATTATTTGAGCCTCTCATTTTCTTAAATATGGAGCCTACCTCTTCCAAAGAACAGGCTTCTACATCATCTGATGACTACAAAATGGAATTCAATGATCCCTCTATAAGAATCAAAAGACCATCCATTGATCCTCCATATGTTGTGGAAGTCATTGAAGCTAGTGAAACTAGAACAAGTCTCTCCAATGTCACCAGCAACAGTCTCTCTGAACATGAAAATCAAAATGAGAATCCTGATGTAACACCCGGATAATTCCTAAAGGGCTAAATTTGTCAAAATAGAAAGTTCAGGGGTTGAACTTTACAGTCTCAAAAGTTAAGGGACTAAAAATGAAAATTTTGATACTTGAAGTGGGTAGCAGACTGCTATCCTAACCCTTAGCGGTCCGCTACATGTTGACAAAGGAAACAACCGGGTGATACACGTGCCCCTGTGACTCGCCATTTGAAATCTGACGCGTGGAAGGGTGGCGGACCGCCAAGCTTACCCTTAGCGGTCCGCTACGTAGCCCCCAAGCAAATTAAGCCACCTCAAGGGGTGGTGGATCGCCACGTTCTTGCTTAGGAAAGAGCGGTGTATAAATCTCTCCTAGACCCGTCGCTCTTACCTGGGAACATATCTGTTGGAGGTACTACTCTGGTAGATAATTGTCCTGTGTTACGGGTGTGTCACCTGACAACTCTACAGTTGGTATAGAGTCATCTGCTGCTGATGGTGAAAATACAACTAACAATGCTACTGATGTTGAAGACTCTTCTGCATTACATGAAGACATCCCTGATCAAAATCAAAGCAATCTCGAGCAAGGAATACAAATGGATGTTGTTCTAGCACAAAGGATCAACAATGAACATCCATTAGAGAATATTATTGGCAAAGTTCAACAAGGAGTTCAAACGAGAAGCAAATCTCATGAGGTCAATATATGTATGTACTCTTGTTTTCTGTCTCAAGTAGAACCAAAGAAGATAGATGAAGCTTTGCAATACAACAGTTGGATTGAAGCAATGTAGGAAGAGTTGCTGCAATTTAAGAGACAAGAAGTGTGGACCCTAGTTGATCTTCCACCTGGCCAAACTGCTATTGGCACAAGGTGGGTCTTCAGGAACAAGCAAGATGAGAGAAGGATTTTAGTCAAGAACAAAGCCAGACTTGTGGCTCAAGGCTACACCCAGGAAGAGGGAATTGACTATGATGAAGTCTTTGCTCCTGTTGCCAGACTGGAGGCTATTAGAATCTTCTTAGCATATGCTGTATCCAAGAGCTTCACTGTTTATCAGATGGATGTCAAGAGTGCTTTTCTATATGGGAAAATCGGTGAGGAAGTCTATGTTAGACAACCTCCAGGCTTTTTAGATCCTACATATCCTGAAAAAGTGATTAAATTAGACAAATCTCTTTATGGACTACATCAAGCTCCAAGATCCTGGTATGAAACCTTGTCAGTATATCTACACAGCAACAACTTCAGAAGAGGTGCCATTGATCAGACCTTGTTTATCAAAGATGAAGGGGAGAAATCTTACTGGTACAAATCTAAGTTGATGACATCATCTTTGGATCAACAAGGAAGAAGTTATGCAAAGACTTTGAGATCTTAATGTACTCAAAGTTTAAAATGAGTTCAATGGGTGAACTAAATTTATTTTTGGGTCTCCAAGTCAAAGAAGTTCCAATTGGAATCTTCATCAGTCAATCCAAATATGTCAGAAGCATTTTGGAAACATTCAAACTGGTTGATTGCTCTGCTGCAAGAACTCCTATGCAAGTGCACCATCAACTGACCCCAGAAAAAGATGGTCAAGAAGCTGATCAACATCAGTACATGGCAATGATTGGATCACTCATGTATCTAACTACCTCAAGACCAGATATCATGTTTACAGTATGCATGTGTGCAAGATTTCAAGCAGCTCCAAAGAATACACATCTCCATGCTGTCAAGAGAATTTTTAGATACCTAAAGGGAGCTCCAGGACTTGGGCTATGGTACTCTAAGAATGATAAATTCAACTTATATGCATACACTGACAGTGACTATGGAGGATGCAACTTGGATAAAAAGTCCACATCAGGAGGATGCCAGTTTCTAGGAGGAAGACTGATTTCATGGCAATGCAAGAAGCAAACATGTGTATCAACATCTACAACAAAAAACAGAATACATTGCAGAATCAAGTTGCTATGCACAAGTCATCTGGATACAAAATCAAATGCTGGATTATAGGGTGACTTTCATGGCAACTCCCATTCACACTGACAACCAGAGTGCCATATCAATTACAAATAATCCTGTGCAGCACTCCAAGACAAAGCACATTGACATCAGGTACCATTTTATTAGAGATCAAGCTGAGAAAAAGAGAATTATTTTAACCAAAGTTCACACCAATGAGCAGTATGCTGACTGATTCACAAAAGCCTTTGATGAAGCTAGATTCGGATATTTAGTTGAATTCATTGGCATGATGAACTTTGTTTAAAATCTGTCTCTAAAATCTTTAAAAAATGTGTTTGTATTTCTTTTGTTGTAAATAAAGTCTTATGAAAAATAAATGACCAGCAACAAACATTCTTGCTGCTGATAGGTTTAGTCATTAGCAGCAAATAATTTGCCACTGACTGCCTTAAGTTATCATCAGGAACAAGTTTGCTGTGGATAGCTTTAAGTCAATCAGCAGCAACATCTTTGTTGCAGACCAACCATTATATCCATCAGCATCAACCAAGTTTGTTGCTGATAGACTTAACCATCCGTAGCAACCAAGTTTGCTGCGGATGGGTAAAAATGAGTCCAAATTAACTTTTACCCGCTGTAAAAACTACTTTCAGTCTTTACCATGACTGCTACAGTGTTACAGTTGTAAAACATTGAAAATTAAAAGGCTTGTACAGTACAAGCAAGCATTGCTCATCCCCAA
This sequence comes from Smallanthus sonchifolius, assembly GCA_023525975.1. Taxonomy (NCBI): domain Eukaryota; kingdom Viridiplantae; phylum Streptophyta; class Magnoliopsida; order Asterales; family Asteraceae; genus Smallanthus; species Smallanthus sonchifolius. Next base: position 38,430,338 of record CM042045.1, read on the forward strand.
CTCTTGCCGTTATAAAAAAACCAAATTCCCTCCTTCACCCCTACACATTCAATTCTGACGTAACTTTCATCTTTTCTCCCTCTCTATCAAGCATTCAAAAGCTTCCCCACAATTAACCAACTTTCAAACGCTTCCCCACACTTAACCAACTTTCAAAAGCTTCATCCTTCCCTCCAAACCTTATCATAATGGCGAACGTTGACATCAACAACCCAGATGACAAGTTTTCAACTTACCACAATCTAACGGCATATATTGTCAAGGGTAAGAAGTCAGAAGGATTCAATGATATGATCGACTTTCTATATCGATCAGACATACACTTTGCTCTGACCGTCAACCTAACAATCTACACCTCTCACATGGAGGATTTCTGGAACTCCACCGTCTACTCGTCCGAATAAGGGATTCCCCAAATCAAAGACAAAGTAGACGGTAAGAACATCATAGTCTCTGAAGTAACTTTAAGACAACACCTGAAGCTTCAAGATGAAGATATGGCTAACTCCTACACTAAGGATGAATTTATGAGGACCTTTGTATCCATTGGGTATACTGGAAATAAAGAGGAGTATACCATCGAGAAGGCGCTGCTGGGTCCACTGATGTGTTGCAAAGCACACATGATTTTCTGCCATATTTCGTGTCGTTTTCGTATAGTTTTAGAGTCGTTTTGAGTCATTTATAGTTAGTATTGAGTTAAGTATTGTCTTGTAGGTAATCGGGTCACTTTTGAGCTTAAACGAACAAGAACCGGGAAAGAAACGAGAACGAGAACCCATGATGAGAAACGGAAAAAGTTAGGAAAGAGTCAAAACTTAAAACGGGCATATCTCGGGCTAGAAAATTAGTTACGGGACCCATTTTATATCGATTTGAGGTAGCTCGATGAGAGGAATTCAAAAAATCCAGGTTTCCCTCCTTTACGCGAGTGATAAGGCAATTTTCCTCGCGGTACGCGAGAGACCAGAAAACCCGCGCGACTATTTTGCCTCTCGCGGTACGCGAGAGACTTGCTAGAACCCCCCGCGGTACGCGAGAGACCCCAGATACGGGATTTTTAGCCTATTTTCAAGGTATAAAAGGTTATGTTCGATCCTAGGGTTTATTATTCAATTCTAGACATAAAGTTGAGCGCTTTTTTAGTGATTCTAAGTGGGAGGAAGCTTCTAGGATCAATTGGGAGTGCTAATTGAAGTTGGAGATCGAAGATTGGGTAGATTACGTCACCCGGTTAACGTCATCTTTCTTTGTTTTACTTTTCCCGATTTGAAACCATGTTATCTTTGTTTGAATCTTATGTTTTGAGTGTTTTGATCATGATGCTTGGCTAGATCCTTGATACTACCTAGGATAACGATGAATATTTGTTAAAGTATTGATTTTTATTCGGTTTTGGATTCTAATTGTTGGATGAATGATTTTATAAACCATCTTGGCTATTAATTATGATGATATAGGATGCTTAATTCTGATCATGTGATTGATTTCAATTCCGTATGTTGATTGTGGTTGTCTGTCAGTTCGATTAACGTATCTAGGTAATAGATCTTAGGGTTTATGATTTCAGTGGTTTGCTAGACATAGTGACCATAGGATTTATCATTGATTACTTATTTGGATTGAGTGTTCTTCGTGGATCAATACCCGAGAGGTGAGAATTAGTCATTTAGTCTTCGTCATTAGGAATCCGAGTGTTAACAGTCTGAGAGGGCGTTAGTATAAGGTGTCTAGTGATCTGTTGCTATTCTGAATCATAGTTGTTATTCTAGGATTACCCCGTGCATTCCTTGAATGTATTGTGGATGGTGGGACTGAGAGGTAATATGTTCATTAGGGTACTTTGTCATAGTTGGAAATAACCGAGAGGTGATTCAACAATCTGGTGAGTTATTACATCTTTAGGTAGCGTAGTTGGTGACACCGTGAGAGTGACTAGGGATCCACTAGGTTGTCTAGAGTTGTTTCAATAGAAACCCAGATCCATCTTTGTTTCCAGAACCGGTAGAAGTTGTGCTTTACAAATAGGATTCTGACCTAGGTGGTATTCTTCCTATTCCTGATATCTTCCTTAGTTCTTGTCTTGATAGTCGAGTCGACCTCAGTTCATTACATTCCTTAGTTAATTCAGTAGTGTAGTAAACCCCCCATCAATCAAATCTTTAGTCCGAGTCAGAGTCTGTTTTGTTTTTCATAGTGTCTCTAGGTTTCGATAATCCGGTTTACCATTAAGCTGTACTACACTGGATAGGTACACTTTCCTGTCAGTGCGGTTTAGTTCATAGGTTTTCCATTTATTACTTAGGAGTGTAAGTTAGGTTTTTATAGTTATTTTTATAGACCGTCTGGACGACATCAAGTTTTTGGCGCCGTTTCCGGGGACACTTGGCGTTAGCAATATTAACTCTGATTAGTTCTTTGTTTGATTTTTGGTGTATTTGTTTTCTTTGAGTCTGTTTCGTGTGCTTGTCCTACGTGCTACTTGTGTGTCATATCTGTGTGTCTAATATAGGATCGAGTCATTCTGTTTTTGAGTCTTTGTTTCTTTCCATCTTAGAGTCTTTCTGTTTATGCACAATACTCGTTAACAGGGGTCACCACCATATTCTGCTTTCCTAGAGCCCGAATGAGAGCTTCACGAGCGCACCCGCTACTTTCGGGAGCTTTTGAAACAATTGTGCAAAAACCAGGTACATCCTATTAGCCCTATTTCATTTCCTACTATGGGCGACGCTGATCCACCAGCGAGGCGTATAGTAAACCAGAGGGCCAGTGATGGGTTCACGGGCGCGAGATATTCGATCACTCACCCCACCATTCGTAATGTCAATTCTTGGCAGATCCCGTCACATCTCATGAGCACGATCACTTATGCCACTCAATTTCATGGCCTCGAGGATGAGGATGCACCCGGACACTTGTCCCATTTTGTTCGTATATGTGATACCTTTAATATCACGGGTATGTCTGAGGACGCTATCTATCTACGTCTCTTTCCATTCTAGCACTTTGGGCGTGCATCCACTTGGCTTGACACCTTCCTAGACAGCTCTATTACCACTTGGGAGGATCTTCAAGCCAAGTTCTACAAAAAGTACTATCCCCCTTCCAAGGCCGCTCGCCTCAGGGATCAAATCCACTCCTTCTGGATGGATCCCGACAAGCCTTATCATTTGGCCTGGGAGCGGTTCAACACGCTGTTGAGCCGATGTCCCCAGCATGGTCTGTCAGACTGGGTGATAGTGGAGAAGTTCTATAATGGCTCCACCTTCGAGAAGCAACAAATGTTTAACACAGCTACGGGAGACCATATCATGGATAGACTAGAGCCTGCTGAGTGCGAGGAAATGTTCGAGAGCTTCACTCAAGCCGAACAGCAGCATCCATCTACTAGGACTTCCATTCCTAGTGCTAGATCATCTACCTCATCTTCTAGAGGTGTGCATTAGGTCACTCCTGATTCTAGCATGGCTGCTGCACCCGCCTCAATGGCTAATGAGATAAAGGAGCTGAAGCTCAGTGCTCAACGGTGTGAAGTGTGCAGGGGAGGACACGACACCCGGGACTGTCCAGTCAAAAATCCAGAGCATATGAGCTATGCTGGTAACCAGTACCAGAACCGAGGGTAGAACAATCAAAATTCATTTGGCTCAGGATGGAGATCTGGAAACAACCCATCGGGGTTTAATGGTTACCAGCAGTTTCAACAGAATGGAGGAGGAGATACAGGAGCTAGCTCGGGAAGCAATGTCGACACGAGTGCGATGAAGGAGTTGATCGAGAATCAGACACAGATGCTTGCCCACCTGGTCCCGAGGGACTGGGAAGCTAGGCAGAGATTGGAAAACCATGATACATTATTGAAGAATCAGCAATCCGCTTTCCATGATTTGTAACGCACGGTTGAGGACTTCGCTAAGAGTCTAAAGGATCGACAGGGAGGTCAATCTTCAGGTTCCAACACTTCAGTGATGGCCATGTCGGTCAGGAGTGTGGAGGAGAAAGAGGTTGTAGAGGATGACTCCCACTCCAGCAAGTATAACATTTCGTCACCTGAGGAGGTCAAGCAGATTGACTGAAGGGCTAGATTCGCTAAGATCGATGCCAAGATGACCGAGGAGCAGGTAGATGAGGAGATGATAGTTGAGGTACCTAATGAGAAGGCAGAGGAGAAGAAGAAGGGGGTAGAGATGAAGACCCCTGAGATTGACCTGACTCATGTTCCCTACCTAGCACGTTTGCTGCCATTTAAGCAAGCTAGGGAGCACGGTCACTTCCTTGACATGTTCAAACTTCTATAGGTCAATCTCTCACTCATAGAGACCCTCCAGAGTATGCCAAAATATGGCACGTTCCTTAAAGATCTTCTTTCCAACAAGAAGAAACTCGAGGAGGTCTCAAAAGTCTCACTTAGTGAGCAATGCTCTGCGGTGGTGCAGAACAAGTTGCCAGAGAAACTGGGAGATTAGGGTCGTTTCACGATCCCATGACACCTAGGCAGTTTGCCTTTGCACCACGCGTTGGCTGATCTAGGTGCTAGCATCAATCTGATGCCCTATTCCTTATATAAGCAGCTAGACCTAGGCGAACTACGGCCGACGCGCATGAGCATTTCCTTGGCTCACCGCTTAGTCAAGTATCCACGGGGAATTGTGGAGAATCTTCTGGTGAAAATAGGCAAACTTGTCTTCTCCGTGGATTTCATCATTCTAGATATGGAAGTGGATGATGGAGTCCCACTCATCTTAGGGCGCCCATTCCTGCGCACCGCCAAGGCTGTAATCGATGTCTTTGACGGGAAACTCACACTTCGTGTGGGGGATGAGTCGGTTATATTTAATGCCACAAAGTCTGGGGAGGATGTTGGCGAGCATAGCCACTCCGTGTGCATGCTTGATGCCTCCATGGATGATCATTAGGACTCTAATCTAATAGCTGACGCTGTTGATAGAGATGATAGAGGAGCCTCCGAATTGGTTAGAAGAGTTTGAAAAGAAACTGGTAGGTTCCTCGTTCCTAGGTGCTGGCGATGATGATTATAGTTTGAATGACATATTAGCACAAGTAGGGTCGATAATCTGTGATACACCCGGTGTAGAGAGTGTTGAGGACACTGATGATCCGGGTGGAGTTTTAGAGGTCATTGCTATAGAAAATCCAATTCCTGAACCTCTTCATATTCTTTGTTCTGAGGAGAGAGCTGTTGATCCGACCCCTAGCTCTAGTGCCCCTAGGTTTAGGCCACCCCGTAAGAGAACCCATACTTTCATAGAACTAACTGACTTAGGGAGTGTTCAAACCCTAAGCGTGGGGACGTTTAAGGAGATTAAATTGCTTGGTTCTTTGATGAATATCTTCTTCGGACCGGGTAGGTATAAACTTTGGTGTAATTGGGAATAGTATGATTGTGGTAATGGGGAGGACCGGTAGACCGCGGAAGATGAAACCGATACCGATCATGATCAAGGAGAAGCCTCCTAATAGGCTTGTTTGATTCTCGGGCAAGTGCCCGAGATGTAGAGTTTGTATGCATTACTTGGTCCGTGTCCGTGTCAATTGCTGTGTTTTTCGGTATTGTGTTTTGTGTGTGTCGTGTCTTGCAGGGATTCACGCTTGATTTGGCATGGGAAATCGTTGGGAACGAAGTTCCAGGTATGTTTTACTTTGGTTTTTTTTTTATCATAGGAACGAGTTTTGGAAAAATTGGGTGAAAAAGTTTTTAGGAGGTCAAAAATATTATAAGTATAAAAATTGAATCTTTTTTAAAAATTTCTGTGTTGGAGCCTCCCTCGCGGTATGCGAAGGGAAAACCCAAGTCCCTCGCGGTACGCAAGAGACAAAGGTTGGGGCTGGATAGATTTTTGTCTCCTCGCGGTACGCGAGGAATGGCCTTTGGTTTCTCGCGGTACGCGGGGGCTTCTTGAGCATCCTCTTATTCCCTTGTTTCCCATGGTCTCCCACACCGTTCATCATTAACCCCCACTCATCCATCAATTCCGTTACTATGACCCACCATAATTGCCATCATACCCATCCACCGACACCCACCACCATCCACATCATCCATTATCATCTCTCATCCATCACCCATATCATATCATTGACCGACTATCACCAGGACCATGGGAAACGAGAAACAATTTGTAATCGATGACCCACCTTACCGTGGCTTTCATGTCTATGTCTTTGCCACACATCGGGTAAGTGTCCTTGCATATCTATCCAGAGTCTTAGTGAGTTAGTGAATCTGTTATTTGAGTTAGTTTAATGCTATGGGTTTGTTGTGAGGTTTATTTTGCAGGTACTGTTTGTCCTGTCCGTACTCAATCTCCATTCGGACGGGACGAATGCTTTTATCACTTTGTAAGGGCAACCCATCAGTGTGTGCAACTGTGGCCGAAATGCTATACAGTGCACACGAGGAAGAACGAAGCTGGATACATTGGTTTGCATCTACATTACCAGCTAAGTCGCTTCCTGTTTTTTAATTTTTTTATTTTTGTCTTAGTTGTGTCTTGCTTCACATTGAGGACAATGTGTCTTTCAAGTGTGGGGATGTGAGTGTCTTAGTTGTATCTTTATAAAAATCCAAAAATACAAAAAAATTGAAAAATTTGAAAAAAGAAATGTTCTTTGAAAGTAAAAGTTTTGCATAATAAATGGAAAATGATGCTACAACTAGATCTACTTGTTGAGTTTAATTGAATAAATAATAGAAAACGCGTCTAATTAGTGATGTTTTGGTAGACCCAACCACATTGAATAGATTAAATAGCCTGTGAGTGTTACTTAGGATTAATCACGTAATAAAATCATGATATCTTGTGGGTACTCATCTTAGGGTGTCGGTAATACTGAAACTGTCAAAATAGGGTGATAGGTACCATGTTAAGCCAATATTTAGAGGTTTTTGAAAATTTTGATGGCACACCACTCTCTTATTATGAGAATAAATCCGAGTTTCGGTGGCGCCCATTCCATAAATTCATAATTCCATAACTATGAGCTTAATTACTTTGAAATATGAGTTTTGCTTATGTGTTTCCCTCTGGGATGGCGACTTGGAGGAGACACCCCTAAGTGAGATTTATGTGCTTAACCGTTTAGAATCTAGTCTATGTGTTAGCTTCTGGGATAGTGACTTGGTTGAGACACCTCTAGACGAAAGTTCTTATAATTTAATTAACGCTCATTTCCACCTATTCATTCCATAATCCATTGATTTCTAAAAATCTGTAAATCTTAGTTTAATGTGGTGGGCAAATCTACATGGTTTAACCCATGCCTAAATATGACCATGAGACGGGATTAGGTAGAGCTGTAGCTTATAAGTGTGACTTACGTAGATAGATTGATTGTTGTATAAAATGGAATTAGAACACATCACGAGGGCTAGATAGTTGGTGGTTGGGTTTAATCGGACATAAATACAGATTATTGCTTTTTAACGCGTGAGTATGTTTGTGCTAATTGGTAATTGATGTTTGTAAAGTTAGATCTCAGTTATGATTCCACTGCAGACTTTTTCGAGGATGAAAAAAGGTTAAGTGTGGGGATGTTTGATGTGTTGCAAAGCACACATGCTTTTCTGCCGTATTTTGTATAGTTTTCAAGTCGTTTTGAGTCATTTATATTTAGTATTGAGTTAAGTATTGTCTTGTAGGTAATCGGGTCACTTTTGAGCTTAAACGAACAAGAACCGGGAAAGAAATGAGCACGAGAACCCGGGATGAGAAACGAAAAAAGTCGGGAAAGACTCAAAACTTATAACGGGCATATCTCGGGCTAGAAAATTAGTTACGGGGCCGATTTTATATTGATTTGGGGTAGCTCGATGAGAGGAACTCAAAAATCTAGGTCTCCTTCGCGGTACGCAAGAGATAAGGCAATTTTTCTTGCGGTACGCGAGGGACCGGAAAACCTGCGCGACTATTTTGTCTCTCGTGGTACGTGAGAGACTTGCCAGAACCCCCCACGGTACGCGTGAGACCCCAGATACGGGCTTTTTGGCCTATTTTCAAGGTATAAAGGGTTATGTTTGATCTTAGGGTTTATTATTCGATTCCAGACGTAAAGTCGAGAGCTTTTTTGGTGATTCTAAGTGGGAGGAAGCTTCTAGGATGAATTGGGAGTGTTAATTGAAGTTGGAGATCGAAGATTGGATCGATTACGTCACTCGGTTAACGTCATATTTCTTTGTTTTACTTTTCCCCATTTGAAACCATGTTATCTTTGTTTGAATCTTCTGTTTTGAGTGTTTTGATCATGATGCTTGGCTAGATCCTTGATACCACCTAGGTTAACGATGAATATTTGTTAAAGTATTGATTTTTATTCGGTTTTGGATTCTAATTGTTGGATGAATGATTTTGTAAACAATCTTGGCTATTAATTGTGATGATATAGCATGCTTAATTCTGAGTGTGTGATTGATTTTAATTCCGTATGTTGATTGTGGTTGTCTGCTAGTTCGATTAACGTATCTAGGTCATAGATCTTAGGGTTTGTGATTTCAGTGGTTTGCTAGACGTAGTGACCATAGGAGTTATCATTGATTACTTATTTGGATTGAGTGTTCTTCCTGGATCAATACCCGAGAGGTGAGAATTAGTCGTTTAGTCTTCGTCATTAGGAATCTAAGTGTTAACAGTCTGAGAGGGCGTTAGTATAAGGTGTCTAGTGATCTGTTGCTATTCTGAATCATAGTTGTTATTCTCGGATTACCCCGTGCATTCCTTGAATGTATTGAGGACGGTGAGACTGAGAGGTAATCTGTTCATTAGGGTACTTTGTCATAGTTGGAAATACCCGAGAGGTGATCCAACAATCTTGTGAGTTATTACATCTTTAGGTTGCTTAGCTGGTGACACCCTGCTAGTGACTAGGGATCCACTAGGTTGTCTAGAGCTTTTTCCTTAGAAACCCAGATCCATCTTTGTTTCTAGAACTGGTAGAAGTTGTGCTTTACAAATAGGATTCAGACCTAGGTGGTATTCTTCCTATTCTAGATATCTTCCTTAGTTCTCGTCTTGATAGTCAAATCGACCTTAGTACATTACATTCCTTAGTTAATTCAGTAGTGTAGTATACCCCCCATCAATCAAATCTTTAGTCCGAGTCAGAGTCTGTTTTGTTATTTATAGTGTCTCTAGGGTTTGATAATCTGGTTTACCATTAAGCTGCGCTACACTCGATAGGTACACTTGCCTATCAATGTGGTTTAGTTCATAGGTTTTCTATTTATTACTTAGGAGTCTAAGTTAGGTTTTTATAGTTATTTTTATAGACCGTCTGGACGGCATCATCCAACTTGGAAGTATCTATGCCACACTCTTCTTCAATGCATATCTCAAAAGAGGAGTGGTTGGCATCAACTAAACTCTGCCCTAGCGTCTGCAGTCCATGGCATGATAACAACCCAAGGTTTCAATTTCTCTCACCTTATTTTTGAGGGGTTAAGGTACAATCTTCAGGAAGGAGCAAAACAATCCTTTTACATGTATCCTAGATTCTTGCAAGAAGCTTTCAATAATGAACTAAAAAATCTTTCCAAAACTGCAAGAAACTATGTTATAAATGGGCACAAACAAAATATTTTTCAAAGTATGAGAACTGTTTCTGAAAAGTTCTCAGGGGTCAATGTTCCATTGTTATCTACAATGCTGAACATACAAAGTACCCAGGGTGAGAGTTCAGCAGTCCCAGCTAATACTGATCCCACACTCTCCACTTCACAACCTGAACATACAGTTGCTTCCCTTGAGCGAACCCCTGTGCAACCTACTAAGGGTGCAAAGGTACAACAAACACTCACCCCTATTATTCAAGCCTAACTGGAACAAAGGGCCCAGTTGAGGCAAGTTATACTCGCAAAAGAAGGAAGAGCAAGAAGACTCCTATTCTTGGCTCAGAGTCCAATCCCAACCTAAAAGCCCTCATCCAGAATCAGCACATTCTGGTGAGAATATCAAAAGGGATAGCCACATTACTAGGGAAACTTCCTTGGAAGTTTCTCTATTAGGATCAGGATCACATCCCGGATCCATAGAACAACCATCTGAACCCATACATTTTGTTTCTTCTCTGAACTTAAGTGCAGAGGCACCTAGTCAAGATGATGTACCTTCTCCAACTGCCACTATTTTGAAGGTATTGATTGACTTAGTTGCCAATGTACCCAACCTAAGTTCATCACCCAAGAAGGTTCACTATAGGAGTTCTGATAGTGTGAATGTGGAAGGGGCTATCACTACTTCTGGTCCATCAATTGATCAGGAGGACAGTGATAACATCACTAAGTCCCCAACCATGGCAACTCATAGTGAAAATGTTTCTTTTGAAACATTTTTCACTTAGAGGAAAAACCCTAAACCCTAAACCCTAAATCCCAGGTGCCAAGAAAACCAGGGTGATGGGGATGCAAAGGATAGGCCTATGGCCCAATCTAGTTCCAAGGATTACACATATGTGGATGACGACAGTCTGAAACTTCAAAACCTGGAATTGACGACAAGGGTGGCTATGCAAGAGGCTCCTCCTTCTCTTGTATCAGTGGGAATCAAACAGACATCTCTCTATGCATTGATGTAACCAAAAGGGGGAGAAAATTACAACTGAAGATGACACAGATAGCCTGGATGAATGGATACAAGAGCAGGGAACTTTTCAAAGAACATTATTCCAGCATGCCTTTGTTCAAGTTCAAGACTTGCCAGCCTCAGGAGATGAAGAGGAAGACATCTCTGAGGATTGGAAGCTAGTTGCCAGGGCTGTAGATGAAGTATTCCCTAAGGAGATGGAGATTGAGAATGAAGATGAAGAAATGCCCCCCTCATTCATTATACTTCCAGCTGCTGCAAGCATATCAAGACAGATCATATCCCCTCAACACTCTCTAGCATCAAACAACTTGGAGTTTGACTCCATTCTTGCATGTGGATATGATGGCCTCTTTGAAAGGTTCTGGATTGGGTGGGAGTTTGCTGGTGTTCAAGAACATAAGTGGGAAAACTTAAATCTATTTGATACCCTGACTTTGCATCTAACTGAATGTATCAACACATCTGAGGATTTATCGGCCATGCTTGCCATTGAGCACTTTCATGACATATGTGAAGATAACATGCCTAGATTTGAGAGCTTTCTTGAGCTTGCTAAGAAAGTGGCCTACAACATCTTTGAGGATGAAGAAGCAGAGTCCTCAAGAGCAGCAGGAGAAGGACATGAAAGGAAAAGCCAAAGAATGGAAATGACAAGAAGCAGGGTCTTAACAGAAGAACAAGTCTTATGTTTAAGAAGATTCCTGTACAATGATTAGAAGCCTGGAATTTCATGGGTGGTCAAGCACTGAGCCTTCAGGGTTTCAATTCTTTCTGTGTGATGGATCAACCTTCATAATCAACAGTATCGAAGAGATCCTACTGCTCAACCCGGATTTCCTCTACAAGGTGTTTGAACTAAGGTCACATATCTTCAACACCAACTCCAAAAGAAGTCAAGATATGATCCTCATTGTTAAAACCTTTCTTGAGAAAGAGGGATGGATTGCAATGGATGAATCTGACTCAGACTTGTCTCTTCCCTCTTCTCTAACTGTCATCCTAAACATAAAATAGGAATCTAAAAGAAGAGAAAAATAGAAGGTAATGGCAGAATGGAAGACAGTGACAGGAGTATAATGGGAGACCGGTGGAGATGAAGTTGCCCCCTTTGTCAATTCCTCAAATTGCCAATGAAGCTGAAGCTGAGGTCTCAATAGCAATCCCCACATCTGCTATTGTGATCTATGAAGCTGAAGCAGAGGCATCCAATAAATACAAATGGAAGGGAATCATAACAGAAGAAGAAAAGAAAATAGAAGAAGAAAAGAATGAAATTGAAAGAAAAAGAAGAGAAAGAGAAGAAGAAGAGATGACTGAGCTTAAGAAAGCTCAAGAAAGAAAAGCAACCATGCTCTTTAGAGAACAACAGATCCAATTGCATGCAAGGCAACCGGATAGAACAAAAGTGTATGTTCCTACAGCTTCACAAATAAATCAAGATGAAGCTTTAGCCCTCCAGCTACAGGAACAACTCAATAAAGAAGATGAAGAGAGAGGCAAAAAGTTTAAGAAGCCAAGTTCAGAATCACTGATTCTGAACTTTCAAAAGAAATAAGGGAGGAATGGATGGCAGTTCTAATTTCTCAAGGTGAGGATGCAGACTACCTTGAGAAATTACCCAATAAAGAAATTTACATGGCCTTTATGGGTCAATCAGGAGAAATGGCCAAGAAAAAAAGGACTGAAGAAGAAGAAAAAGCCCGGATGAAATCTAGGAAAGCCATTGCCTTTAACATAAGAACCCATGAAGAAAGGAAGATCAAGATTGACTTTCTAAATGCAAGCGGTGTAAGTGGAAAGAGGTTGGGTCCCATGAACTTCGTGAACCTGCAAGCCCTCTACATAAACGTGAAAAAGGAAGAAGAAGAGAGGTTGAAGAAGATAGGATCTAAAAGAAGGGTAGACATTCACACATAAGAAAGAAAACCAAAGAAACCCAAGTCTACTCCCTAAACCTCTCCTCCTTCTGTCCAACAACTTCCCACTCACCCTCCTAGATCACTCTCCTCCCTAGCCAAAGAGTCCAAATCCTCTCACCCAGCTCCTTCTCATCAACAGCCTCTTAAAAAGAAAATTAAACCTTCTGCCTTATCTGAAGATTCAAGAGAAATTGTAATATGGTTTTATAGTGACTCAGATCATTGGTTTGAAGTGTTTAAAGAAAAGATAGAGATGAAGAGATCAGTCTACAAATCTGTTGATGAGGTGATGCAGCTTCCAGACACTGATTTTAATAAGAATGTTGGAGCAGGGTGAAGCTCATGAGCCTGAAAATGAAAGTGGGAGACATCTTTTGCTGGTGATCAAACATCACTTCAATCCTTGCAAAGATGTTGTCATTGATGCTAAACTCTCTAATCCACTTTCATCTTGTCAAATGGTTCTGGAATGCTGATAAAGACGAATATACACTTGTTGATGCAAGAGGAAATAAGATGATATGTTCCAGCAAAGCCATTTTCAGCATGCCAAGAAGGGACATCAAATCTTTGTCTGAAATTCCTTTTGACAACCCCAGCAAGGATCCAAGAGGCTATGAGACTGCAAGGATAGTCCTGCATATGCAAAAGCTTCAGGAACAAAGGAAGTAAGAGAGTTTTAGTAGCATTAGTATAGGGGGAGTTTGTAGAGATAAAGACTGATGGCTACAAAATTCTCTAAGTAGTTTTGTTGCAGACTCAACAATTTTGCTGACTTACAAAGTTGCTGCGGATAAGGTATATGCTGCGGATAGTTAAGTTCTCCTGCTGATGAACAACTATGCTGCGGATAGTCTTATCCGCTGAAGTCCAAAGTTGCTGCTGATAGCCTTCTCAGCAACATCAAACATTGATGCTGCTAATAGGCAAATCATCAGCAGATTTGACTTTGCTACTGACACCTTTTGCTGCAACACTGACACATCTATCAACATAAGGAATGTTATTGGTGTAGATGATTAAAGACAAAACTACTACTTCTGAAGTCTCCTGCAAAGATTCCTAAGAAGACTTTTGACCTGTTCCTTACTGTTTGCTGCATTTCATCTTTTAGTTATCTACCAATTGTAGTGTAACTTGTAAATGTCAAAGATCACCGGCTTGTGTTTGATCTGATCCTTAGAATCAAGGGTCTGTCTTGATTCTAAGTTCCTTTATATGTATTGTATCTTTTCACTTTATAAGTGTGCTTCCTTAGAGTTTTCTCTGTAACTTGTAAACCTTGAAGATTAATACAACTTGCATTTATCAGTATTATCATTGTTTCTTGTTTACATTGCATAGTTGTGATTGTTTCTGCCAATCTCAAGTTAACAGAACCATCTTGTAAAACACTGATCCTACAAGGTCCCTGGGTGACCGTAAGGCCTGAGTGATTGGCATGATTCTTCGTGAGTTATAAACCCAGAGTTTGTTATGTTGTATTTTGCCAGTCAGTCCCTGTTGTAAAAACTTTAGATTATGAAATAAAAGAAGTTATGATGTTAAGTCTTCCGCTGTGTGTTTTTGTTATCAATGTCACTGTAACTAGAAGGCGACCTTCAACCGGTCTGTAGTTATTTTTAGGACATACATGTGTGACAAAATCTTGTAATAGTTTAGATTTGTAAGTCTTTATGTTTTGTAATGTTTAATATTGTCTAAATGTTTTTAACTTCTACTAGAGGCGAACTTCGTAAGTTCGCCTAGTTCAAGGTGAGGCGAAGTTGCTAAGTTCGCCTATAGCAGAATGTTGTTTATAAATATAGTTTACATTTTTAGTTTTTGTATGCGTTTTATGATCAAGTCTTAAGTTCTGTAAACTCTGAATTGGAATGATATAGAAGTGAAGATTATTTACATTGTGTGATTGTTACTGTTTCTATTATCTCGTATACAAAATCAGTGATACGGTTGGATTCCGCACTCCGTGTTATTGATACGTCACGTCTGTGGACCTACAAGTGGTATCAGAGCTTATGCTCGTAATTTGTGATTGATTTGTGTATGAATTGACAACAAAAGGGTGGACATTTGCAAAATTTTCATGTTCATGGAGTTTTCAAGTTCTTAAGAGGATTTTGGGGCTGAATTCATCAAATTGGAGATGTTTTTAGAGAAATTGTTCCATTTGAAGTGTTCTATATCACATTATACTCAATCCTACGGTTCAATTTCATCAAGTTCCATCAATTTAGCAAGATATGATGATTTTTAGAATTTTTGGTTCCTGTTTTGGTTGAAGAGTTCATCTTCCTGAGTTCTTGCTGCTGATACAGGCGAACTTAATTTTGAAATTCTGTTACAAGCGAACTTTTTAGGCGAACTTATTCTATATTCTTGCTTAAGCGAACTTATCAAGTTCGCTCTGGGTCAAGTTCGCTTGCAGAGGTAACAAGCGAACTTAAGTTTGCTTGAGGGTAAAAACTTCTTACTCTTTGTTTTTTACTTGTGATGTTCGTATACTTGTTGTTATAGCTAACATGGTGCAGGTTACTGATGTGAGGTTAAATATCCTGTGTATAAGAGTCTAAGTTTATAGTTTTAAGCGTTTAGCTTTGTATATCGAGTATGTTTTATGTGCGTTTGGTATTTGTGTCTATTACAGGTTTAATGTGCTAAGTGAACGGGAAAACACGAGCTCCAAATCATGAGAATAGTAGCATACACGGGCCCTAGAGAAGTTAAAGTGAACAAAAGTAAAAAATGTGGAAATCAGGATCTTCGCGCCACACAAAAATCAAGCTGAAAAAGTTCGCGACACGCGATGGCCTGAAAAACCCACCCGACTAAATTGTCTTTCGTGCCACGCGAAAGAGAGGCCAGAAATCTTCGCGACACGCGAAGAAAGTGATTACGGCTCTTTTTGAGAGAAATTCAATGATAAGCCATTAGGGATCCATAGTCGAAAAAACTTGTCATTCTACGATCCAGAGCCTAAGGTGATTTCCAGAGATAAAGTTTCAATCTTTACCAGTTTTTGATGCTAGATCGAGTTACACCAATTGTTGAAGAATCGATGATGATGTCGATGAGCGGCTAATCTATTCTTGTCGTTTCCGGGTGTAGGATCTGCTTGTAAGTGATAGACTAGGGTTCATACATGATTTGGTTTGCTATTCTTGTAATCGTATGTTTGTTTGAATCCTTGATTCTTGCATTTGATTTGAACAATTTGTTTTTTTATTCAATTTAATACATTCATCAATTTTCGGTTTTTGATCGTGAATCATTGAATATTTAGATCTGAGATTCTAAGTTGTTAATTGACTATTGAGTTGTTAATATGTGTCAAGTATCCGGTTTTGTAATCGTTGCTCAACGCAGTCACTATCTTGGTTGTTAATTATTTATCAAATCTAATGAATGAGTTATGTCTATGTAACTTCGAATAAGTACAAACCAGTCTTCACAATATTTGCAATCTAAACCCGGAAGAGATCCGCTTTCTCTTAATAGTTTTTATGAAGTTAAAGTTATTTTCTTTTTAATCAAAACCCGAACAGTTTTCATAAAACAAACACTTTACACCAATTCCCTATGGATACGATACCCTACTTCATTATACTATAGTTTAAAGTAACTGGGGATTAGAATAATTGTTTTTGATTGACGTCGCTGCCGGGGAATACGTGCGCTTAGTGTTTTTGTTTTAAATTATTTTGTTCGGAGCTACTAATCTTTTGTTTTTCGTGAAGATCATAGGTTTATGCATTCTTGTAATTCAGGAAGGAAGTCACTACTTTTATTCAATCCACAAATAGAACAGGACACTAGAGCCAACCGAAAGATAAAGAACCAAGTCCAAACCATCTTAGAGAAACTCGACAGCTTGAGAATGTCAAAAAATCAACCACCAAACCCAGATAAAACCAAGGAGGGGGACCAGTCCCACCTTTTCCGGATCTCCTATTTCCTAATCAACCACCACCAAATCAACAACCACCCGAACAACCACAACCTCAACCACAAAATCAACCACCACCAACACCATTCCATAATAACCAACCATATAATAGCTACCCAAGTTACTCAGATTTTGAGGATGATGGGCATTTGTCAACAGGACAAAGTTATGGGCCAGAACACGGTTCTCAGCATGAGAACTGGGATGAAGATGAAGCATGGTATGACCTAAACCACCACCCCAGAAATCAAGAAATAAATAGGCCAGAGCTTTTCTATGATGGCCTAAACCACCACCCCAGAAGACTAACGAGGCCAGAGCTGCAATCAGAGCTTCAACAATAGTTCTTGAACAACAGTCGGGGGAGCCATTCTATGAAGCTTTTGAGAGGTTCAAGGAGTTACTAAGGAATTCCCCACATCATAGTATAGAGAAGTGGGAATTGATCCTGGCATTCTATGATGGCCTTCTGCCTGAGGATGTTAGAGATGTTAACTCTACTAGTAACGGGTCATTTTTCAATAACCATGTTGATGAGGATTGGGACATACTTGATAGGATGGCGGTGATATCCGAAAGACAGGCTAATGCAAGTAGGAGGGGAAAGTCAACTTCATCAGTGAAGTCAGTTGATTATGAAATGCAGAAGCGGTTGGATGCCATGGAGATTCAAATGGCACGTCTTGGTAAGCCGAGTGGTAAAGAGGTGGCAAATGTGAACCAATCTTATCCGGTATATGATGGATGTGAAGAGTTGAGGCATGTGTTAGCAAACTGCCCAAGAGAGCAAACAAAGCCTGAAGAAGTGAATCAACTTGGAGGAGACAAGGCCATTGCTACACACTATCATCCAAGACTCAGAAATCACCCTTTACTCGGGTATGGTAATGCATCTAATCAAATGAATTCTAAATTTCAGGGTGCTAATGTGCAGGGTGGAGGACAACAACAACAACAATACCAAAACCGCCAACAAAATTACAATCAAGGCGGGTACCAGAGGAATCAAGGAGGGTACCAACAAAGTTACCCAAGAAACTACCAACCACAAGATCAACAGAGTGGTAATTAAGGGGGTGCCCAATTTAATGCCCTCATGGATGCTATCAAGGAACTAAAAAAGGATAACAAGTTTAGGGATAAGACAGTGAATGCCTTATTGAAACAAGTGGGTCAATTGGCTGAAGATTTGACAAGAAGAGACCCGGGCAAACTCCCAAGCAAAACTCAGACCAACCCACAACATCAAGGGTCTAGTTCAAATAATACTTTTGTGGGCGCGGTAAGTATAGATCAGGACAGTGAGGAGAGTAATTCGGAGGAGGAAGACGAGCAAGATGCACCTCTTATCCCAATTGAGGTTGGGGGAGTAAAGATCAACCAGGAAATCCTGTATTATGGAGCCACTCTCAACATCTTTCTAGGGAGCATATATGATTAGTCAGACCTAGGTCATCTCCAGCAAGTTGACACCACCGTGGTGTTAGCTGATTTAACACGAAAACGTGCACAGGGGATGCTGAGGGGAGTAGCTGTGAAAGTCGGGGATTTATACTTCCCTGAGGACTTTTTGGTACTTGATTATGCACCCAGTTAAAAGAAAGAGTAATCAAAAGTTTTACTGGGAAGACCATTCTTAGAGACTGCCAATGCTCAGGTCAACTATCGCAGCAACATATTGAGCATGAAGTTTGGTAACCGTGAGTTTAACTTAGATATGATTACAAATTCGTTTACCTATTTATCTAAGGTTAAATGTTCAAAGGCAGGTAAAACTAACAAGTGCTCACCTCGGTCCAATTTGGATGAGGGAAACACAAATGAGAGTGCTGTGATTGTTGACAGGTCTAAATTACATAAAGAGAAGAAGGAAGTCGTGGATTTAGTAACCCACAAGTGTGGGGATGATAGACTACACATGGGAAAGCCACCTGTGCACCATCAGGCAAAGAGTGCAAGTGATCATCACAATAAGAATACAGGATCATCAAGTTCATCAACAAGATCAAGGAAACCTCCAGAGTTTATGAGGCAATCATATGAAGATGATGAATCATGGGTGATAAAAGATGAAGAGGAATATAGTGATATGCAACATATGTGGAATACAGATTTGAATGGGCAAGATTATCACCGGGAAGGTGCAACATTTGAAAGGGAATTTGCATTCCGACCACCATAACAAAATCAAGGTACACCGCGTCTGGCTGAAGACGTTAAACTTAGCGCTCTTAGGAGGTAACCTAAGCTTTACTTTTTGTGTCTATATTAAATGAACGTTGTGGGTGTGTTCTCTATAAACCCTCACGAGACTAAACTGATCCACTCGGGCTACCGAGGGGTTTAAAAGGCTTGTTGCATACGCTAAATGCATCAGTGATTCCTACGAAAGTGAGTTAGTTTTTTGTTTCGTTTTTGTGCTTTAAATATGGGAATAGCCCAAGTGTGGGGACATTCTGGAAACGCTGAGGCTTATATTAATGCAATGGGGACAATGCATCATTCTCTAGGGGTAGGATACTGTGTGTAGAGTTTGTAGAGTCTTGAGTATTCATTTTTAGTGTTTTCGGTATGTTTTTGCATGTTTTTAATCTTTTCCTTGAGATTTGGGGCCATACGAGCATGAAAAACCATCATAAATCTCATTCCAGTTATATACGAACTTAATTGGAGAGTTGGAATGAATTTTGAAAAAGTTAAAAATTTTGACTTGAAAAACCTAAAAAATTTTTAAGGCAAAAACTGAAAAAATTTCTGATCTTTCTGTGATGGAGGTCTCTTCGCACCACGGGAACTTCCGAAGGAAGATCTTCGCGACACGCGAAGAATAAACTAGACGGGCCAGAATTTTTTTGTCCCTTGCGACACGCGAGGGATTGGCACCAGATCTTCGCGACACGCGAAGACCTATAAATTAGGGTTTTGAATTTTTTTTAATTTTTTAGTCGATTGAGTCCGTCGGTTATTTTCATTCTTATTTAGTTGTATTATTGAGTCGATATGATGCTTGTGGGTATGTTTCGAGCTTAATTTGCAGGTTTGGTTTTAATTTCTCGTACGCAATCTCCATTCGAGAGACGATAATCCGATCCAGAACGTTCTTGTACAATGCAACCCGCTAGTATTCATGAGGCACGACCGCGAATGAAATGCTATACGGTCGTCTATCCAGCTAAGTTTTTCTTATCTTTGTATTTTATTTTCATTTTTGAGTCGCTCTCCCTACATTGAGGACAATGCAGAGTTTAAGTGTGGGGAGGGGAGACCTTGTCCAGGTCTGTTTTTGAGTATTTTATTTTGAGTTATAAATCATAAAAATTGTAAAAATTGTAAAAATTTAACAAAAAATGTACCTGGATTAGAATTTTTACATCTAAATGGAAAATGATAGTACAATCGGAAATTGTGCTAATGTGAAATGAAAGGAATAATAAAGATGATCAAACATGTCTAATTTGTAACGTTTTGGTAGACCCAACCGATTTAAGAGCTTAAACATCCTGATAGTGAATCTACTTAAATTGGATAATTAATTTAGGATGTCTTATGGGTTCTCATCTTAGGGGTGTCGGCAAGGTCGAAATTTTCAATATAGGGTGATAGGTACCACTATAATAAAAAATTTATAAGTTTTTGAAATTCTTGGCACACCACCTTCTTTTTATGAAAATAAATCTGAAAGTTGGTGGCGCACGCAATTCATAATCCATCAATTGAATGAGATTAATTAAATAAAGTTGAGAGCTTAGGTTCAGTCTACGTGTTTCCCTTCGGGATGGTGACTTGGAGGACACACCCATGGGCGGGACTTAAGTAATAAATAATAATGGATATCTGAGTTAGGTTTATGTGTTTCCCTTCGGGATGGTGAATTGAAGGATACACCCATACTCCGAAGCTTAGGTGTTTCATTGCTTAAAAACTGCAACATACGTGTCATATATTGTGTTCCAGCGTGATTGAAACACCACTAGGTTAGTTTTAATCATAAAATATTAATAAAAGCTAAAACATTCATCCATCGATCCACAATTCATCTAATTTTTAAAAACATATAAATTTGTGTTTATAATGGTGGGAAATCTGTAAGGTTTAACCCGGGCCTAAACATGACCTTAAGATGGAATTAGGCTGAGTCATAGCTTTCTGAGTGTGAGACCCATAGATAATCTGTCGGATTGGTAATGTATAATATAATAGATCACATAATTGGGGGTTCGAGAGTCGGTGGTTGGGTTTAATCGGATAGAAATACCGATTGTTATGGTTAACATGTTGAGAAATCAAAAGATATAAAATAATGAATTAAAAAGCAAGTTTTCTGATTATGATTCCATGCATAATTTGTTTTCGGGACGAAAAAGGACAAGTATGGGGATGTGATGTGAGGTTAAATATCCTGTGTATAAAAGTATAAGTTTATAGTTTTAAGCGTTTAACTTTGTATATCGAGTCTGTTTTATGTACGTTTGGTATTTGTGTCCATTACAGGTTCAATGTGCTAAGTGAATGGGAAAACACGAGCTCCAAATCATGAGGATAGTAGCATACATGGCCGACAGAGAAGTTAAAGTGAACAAAACTAAAAAATGTGGAAATCAGGATCTTCGCGCCACGCGAAGATCAGTCTGAAGAAGTTCGCGACACGTGAGGGCTTGAAAAGACCATGTAATACCCTTAATTGGAACACCAATTAATAAAACATTTAAACGCGCAGAAGCTATTATCCAATGAAATTTTTTTTACCCTTCGCGTGTCGCGAAAAACCGGACAGCCATCTTCGCGTACCGTGAAGAGGATCAAAATACCCAGGCCGGATTCCAGGTTCTTCACGTGGCGCGAATAACCTCCTTCCCTTCTTCACGTACCGCGAAAACCACCAGTAAACAGAAAGTAAGGTTTTTCTCATATTTCCAACACTTAGCCAAATTTTTCAAGTTTTCACCAAATCAACATAACACCAAAAATATCCCAAACACTTGGGTTTTTGACCAAATATTCATTCACCAAAATATACACCAAAACATCAATTCTTGTTTCAAATTTACATCCCTTTCGAGGATTTCAATTTACATCCCAAAATCGACCATTTATGCATACGAGAACCCGCCAACACCTCGGACTTGAGTTTGTCTACATCGGAGCTTTTCCTACATAACCACATAAACATATCAACATTAGTAATGAAAATAAAAATATCAAACAAGTAATTACAACTTCTTTTCACCCATTCACCCATTTGACCCGTTTACACCCAATTGTCATTAGGCTATAATTAACTTGCATTTCACCTTGCAAGTTCCATTCTTTTCATTTGTCAAACATACTTAACACATTTTCCATTTCCATTATGGCACTTAGGCCATAACCTCATTTCCATTATGATACTTGGATCATAACCTCATATCCCATTTCCATTATGGTACTTAGACCATAACCTCATTTCCATTATGGTATTTAAACCATAACCTCATTTCCATTATGATACTTAGATCATAACCTCATTTCCATTATGATATTTAAACCATAACCTCATTTACACGTATCCATTATAGTTTTACAACTATAATTACATTCATTCCTTTACACATATCCAATATAGTTTTACAACTATAATTACATTCATTCATTTACCCATATCCATTATAGTATTACAACTATAACTACATTCATTCATTTACACATACTAGTTCATACGCTTTCATACACATTCATTTCAACAACATAGTATGCACACATACCACACATATCACCCTTTATCATCAATACTAAGTGCAAAGACACTTACCTTTCGGGTTAGACGATCCCGCTCCCCCTTCAAGTTTTGCAATTTGATTACCTAAACGCATTCACCTAGTTTAGTATTCTATTCATACATCAAAATCATATTATAATTGGGTTTACAACCCAATTCCCATTTCTAACCCAAACTGACCCGTTTGGGTTATTCCCATATCCAAACACCCTCTTTCAATCCAAACTCACCTAGTTGAGTTTTCTTTCCAATTCCTTGACACTAATTTTTCATTCAATATTTTTCATTAGGTTAATTTGGTGTTCATTCAAGTGTCTAACACCATATAAACACTTAATCATCACTACATCAACATTCTATCATCATAATCCAAACACCCCCATTTTTCTCCATATAAACCCTAACTTCTCATAATCAAAATCAAAGGGTTCTAGAATGTTAATCACCATTCTTTACCTTTAGTTTAGCTAGATTATCAACAATCTAACACCAATTAGCCACATGCTTTCAAAATTTCCGGATTTCTATAAAACCCACCAACTAACATATTCAAAGGTGAAATCAATGGAAGATTACACTTACTTGATGTTAGGAAGGTGTTGTGTGAGCCAAAACCTTCACAAAACAAGCTTGAAATGCAAGATTTAGCTCCAATTCCGTTTTCTCCTTTTTCCTCTCTTGAAATGAACAACCCAACAAATGAGCAAAAGCTCAATTTTGACTTCTTTTAGTCAAAATGGCAGATTTGCCATATTACACCTTTAGCCCCTCAACTTTCATTTCACCCATTTCATTCCAAAACTAGTTAAAAACTAGTATAACCCCATTACTAACTTGAAACCCACTTGTTTCAACTTATTTTTAAAATATTATTTTCACCATAATATTTATTTGAAATATTTATTTTTTTGAAAAGGAAACCCGGATTTTGGTTCGTTAGAAATCACCTCCCCTTATTTAGGTTTCATCCCCGAAACCCGACTTCACATAAAAAGGTTCGGATAATATTTGAGCATCTCTTCCTCGGTTTCCCAAGTCATTTCCGCTCCCTTATAATGTTTCCACCTCATCAAAACTTGGCAAATCTCTGTATTGCGTAAACGCTTCACCTTTCTATCCAAGATTGCCACCGGTTTCTCATCATAATTTAACCTTTCATCCAATTCAATATCATCCAATGGAACAAAAGTGGACTCATCCGCCAAACATTTTCGCAAATGGGACACATGAAACGTGTTATGAAGTCTACTTAGTCCCTCCTGTTGCTCCAAACGATAAGCTACCGCACCCACCCTTGTTATCACCTTAAACGGTCTGATGAAACGTGGAATTAACTTTCCCCGTTTCCTAAACCATATCACCCCTTTCCGAGGAGAGACTTTCAAAAGCACAAAGTCCACCACTTGAAACTCAATCGCCCACTTTCTATTATCCGCATAGGACTTTTGGCGATCTTGAGCCGCTTTCAAGCGTGCCCTTATTTGGTCAAAACTACTAATAGTTTCATTGACCACCTCTTTGCTACCAAGTTCCCGTTGACCAATTTCACCCCAACGCACGGGTATTCGACACTTTCTCCCATACAATGCCTCAAAAGGCGGATACCAATACTAGAATGGTAGCTATTGTTGTACAAAAATTCCGTCAACGATAAATGGTCGTCCCAACTACCGCCAAAATCCAATGCACATGCTCACAACATATCCTCGAGCGTTTGAATAGTCCGCTCGCTTTGACCATCCGTTTGTGGATGATAAGGGGTACTAAGATTCAATCTAGTCCCCATATCATCATGGAATTTCTTCCAAAAACAAGAATTAAATCTCGTATCACCATCCGATATAATCGACACCGGCACACTATGACGTGACACAATTTCCTTCACATACATTTCCGCCAACCTATCCGATGAATACGTTTCCTTTATTGGAAGGAAATGTGCACTCTTTGTCAACCGATCCACTACCACCCATATCGCATCATATCCCTTTCGAGTCTTTGGTAGTTTAGTGATAAAATCCATGGTTATGTTCTCCCATTTCCAAAGCGGTATTTCAAGCGGTTGATTCTTTCCATACGGCTTTTGATGCTCCGCCTCAACCCTTAAGCATGTGAGACATCTCTCCATATACTTAACAACATCATGCCTCATACCCGGCCACCAAAAATGACACCTCAAATCATAAAACATTTTTGTGGCCCCCGGATGAATAGAATACTTGGATTTATGCGCCTCATCTAAAATAGTTGTCAAAACACTTGACAACCTAGGAATCCAAATTCTCTCAAAGCATGTCTTTAACCCCGAGTTGTTTTCCCCAAGCTTATCAACATAAGCAACCATCCGTTCATTCTTCAAATGACCACCAAGTGCTAACACTTGGGCCTCCCGGATTTCATCAATAAGGGATGATGAAATTGTTATCTTAAATGACTTTACCTTGATACGTGAATGACTAGTCTTCCGACTAAGCGCATCCGCCACTACATTCGCTTTACCCCGATGATAGAGTATCTCACAATCATAATCCTTGACCAATTCAAGCCACCGCTTTTGCCTCATGTTGAGGTCTTTTTGGTCAAAGAAATACTTGAGACTTTTGTGATCCGTGTAGATCGTACACTTAGCCCCATATAAATAATGCCTCCATATCTTGAGCGCGAATACCACGGCCGCAAGCTCTAAATCACGGGTAGGGTAATTGACCTCGTGGGTCTTCAATTGCCTAGACGCGTAGGCAATCACTTTCCCCCTTTGCATCAAAACACACCCCAACCCCGAATGCGAGGCATCCGAATAAACCATAAAATCTTCAGTCCCATCCGATAAAGATAAAATAGGCGCCTTAGTCAACTTTTCTATCAAGAGTTGAAAGGCAGATTCTTGCTCGGAACCCCAAATAAATTTAGTCTCTTTTCACGTTAACTTCGTCATCGGCAAGGCAACCTGAGAGAAGTTCTCAATAAATCGCCGATAATAACCTGCCAACCCCAAGAAACTTCTAATCTTCGAACGTGTCTTCGGTGATGACCAATCCTTTTACCGCCACTATCTTGGATGTGTCGACTGTAATCCCTTTCTCATTAATCACATGACCCAGAAATTGGATTTCGCGCAACCAAAATGCGCACTTTGAAAATTTTGCATAAGGTTTCTCCCTTTGCAACACTTCAAGGATTTCACGAAGATGAAAGGCATGATCACTTTCACTCCGTGAATAAATGAGAAGGTCATCAATAAACACAATGACTGAACGGTCAAGAAACGGTCTACACACCCAGTTCATAAGATCCATGAAAACCGTTGGTGCGTTGGTTGAACCGAATGGCATAACCGTGAACTCGTAGTGACCGTATTGAGTGCGAAAAGTTGTTTTATGAACGTCATCTTCTTTCACTTTCAATTGATGGTACCCGGATCTCAAATCAATCTTAGAGAACCATGACGCCCCTTGCAATTGATCAAAGAGGTCGTCAATCCGAGGTAACGGGTACCTATTCTTCACCGTCAACTTATACAACCCCCAATAATCCATACACATCCTCATGCTTCCGTCCTTCTTTTTAACAAAGAGAACGGGTGCACCCCAAGGCGAAACACTTGGGCGTATGAAACCTTTATCAAGTAGTTCTTGCAATTGCTCCATTAAGTCTTTCATCTCCGGCGGTGCCAACCAATAAGTTGCTTTGGCTACAGGCTTAGCATCCGGTATCAAGTCAATCCCAAACTCCACTTCCCTCTCCGGTGGAACCCCCGGTAACTCATCTGGAAACACGTCCTCAAACTGATTTACAAATGGAACATCTCAAATATCTTTCACTTTCTCAATCATATCCGCAACACAAGCCATGTATGCCTTGCACCCACGCACCATGTACTTTGTTACCTTCACATAAGAACACAACTTTATCTTACCTTTCTTCTCACCTTCTATGTAAATGGACTCACCCAACGGGGAATCGAGTTGTATCACCTTAGGTACACATAGAATATTCGCTTTGTTCTTTGACAACCAATCCATCCCCACTATCACATCAAAATCCCCCATGGACATAGGAATTAAGTCTATAAGGAACGTTTCACCCCCCGCCCTTAACTTGCAATTCCTATAAATATCAAAAACTAAGAAACTCTTATCATTTGCCGCCTAGATTTCTACTTGCTACTTAGGAATGAAGAATGCTTAACAAATTTCAAAGACATAAACGATCGACTAGCCCCCGAATAAAAAAGAACTAGTGCAGGTAAAGAGCTAATCTTGAATGTACCTGACACCACCTCCGAGTTTGTCTTTGCCTCTTTAACCGAGATGTGGAAAGCTCTACCTTTTGGCCTCGGTATATCTACCTTCTTCTCTCTTCCACCTTTCTTCAATTCGGGACAATCTGCCCTATTGTGCCCGGGCTTGTAACAGTTATAACACAAGTGAATTTGGCTTGTACATTGACTAGCCATGTTCCCCGGCTTCCCACACTTATAGCAATTCAAAGTCCCCTTCCTACATTCCCCAAAATGCTCTTTCCCACAAACCTTGCACCCACGGGGAGAGAACTTGCTAAATGGCTTCTTGCTAGGGCTCCCGCCCTTTATCTTCTTCACCACCTGATCCACAATTTCCCGTTTCCTCTTTTCAGCCCTTGCCTCTTGCCTTCTCAACTCCACCACCCTTTCCCAACACCTGTTTATCAAATCTACAAGTGTGGTAAAAGAGGATGGAGATATGCTATCTCTGAACTCCATTGTCAGCATAGCATAAATTCTGTCAATCTTCGCCTTCTCAGTCGACACCACGTCCGGACAGAACTTGGCGCAATCAAAGAAAGCCCCAGCCAATTCATCTATTGACTCATTCTCTTGCCTCATGAGGAGGAACTCCCCAGTCATCCTATCCACTGCGGCCTTTGGGCAATGATATTTTAGAAAGGCCGTCTTGAATTCCTCCTAAGTCATGGAGGTCACGCCCAACTCACCCCTCTCCTTTCAGAGATTCAATAGCCACTCTTTCGCTCTTCCAGTCAATAGAGGCACACTAAACATAACCCTATCCTCGGGCTTACACCTAGTCGTTTCAAAGTTAGACTCCATATCCACCACCCACCTGTGGCTAAGAATCAGGTCTACCTCCCCATCATACTCCTTGGGCTTGATCACCATAAATTCCTTACGGTACAGCCCTGTGGTTCCCTCTTTTTGTCATTCATAACCTCCTCAAGAGTGAGCTTAATAGCCCCTCTCATTTCTTTCATAAGTAGGGATGTGGCTTGCTCAAAGGCCTTGGCCACTTCTTCTTTAATCATTTCTTGGATATGGTTCATTACTCGTTTCTTCTGTCATCTCTAAACTGAGAAATAGAACAAAAACACCTTAATACCATTACACTTTCAATACCCTAGGTATCCGTCACACATTTACACTCTTATATGTATTAAGTATATATATGTCTAACTATATACATACATACATATGTAATCACCTTCACCTAATCCTCGCATATGTTCATTGTTATATGGTTATCATAAATACCCTTGCACATTTCGTCTTATTAATCATATTGGCCAGACATGTTTAATAATACGCCATGCCCAATTGTAATTATCATCTCCATATAAAAAGTCACAAAACAAGTTTCAGCACACATAACACTTTGTGATTCATTCATACATATACATATACATCATATATATATATATAACCACTTTATCAAATCATTACTAACCTTTCGTTTCCGTAAGCTCCGAGTCTTAGTCAAGTCCTTCATGTATTCTCGTATCATTTCCTTCATGTCAAGAGCATCCGGTTTGAGTTTGATGCCACCCTTACCAAATCCCTCAAACCATTGCTCTGATACCAAGTTTGTAACAGCCTTAATTGGAACACCAATTAATAAAACATTTAAACGCGCGAAAGCTATTGTCCCAAAATTTTATTTATTTTTATTCTTTTTTTTACCCTTCGCATACCGCGAAGAGGCTCAAAATACCCAGGCCGGATTCCAGGCTCTTCGCATGGCGCGAAGAACCTCCTTCCTTTCTTCGCGTACCGCGAAAACCCCTAGTAAACAGAAAGTAAGGTTTTTCTCAGATTTCCAACACTTAGCCAAATTTTTCAAGTTTTCACCAAATCAACATAACACCAAAAATATCCCAAGCATTTGGGTTTTTGACCAAATATTCATTCACCAAAATATACACCAAAACATCAATTCTTGTTTCAAATTTACATCCCTTTAGAGGATTTCCATTTACATCCCAAAATCGACCATTTATGTATATGAGAACCCGCCAACGCCTAGGACTTGACTTGGACTACATCGGAGCTTTTCCTACATAACCACATAAACATATTACCATTAGTAATGAAAATAAAAATATCAAACAAGTAATTACAACTTCTTTTCACCCATTCACCCATTTGACCCGTTTACACCCAATCCTCGCATATGTTCATTGTTATATGGTTATCATAAATACCCTTGCACATTTCGTCTTATTAATCATATTGGCCAGACATGTTTAATAATACGCCATGCCCAATTGTAATTATCATCTCCATATAAAAAGTCACAAAACAAGTTTCAGCACACATCACACTTTGTGATTCATTCATACATATACATATACATCATATATATATATATATATATATAACCACTTTATCAAATCATTACTAACCTTTCGTTTCTGTAAGCTCCGAGTCTTAGTCAAGTCCTTCATGTATTCTCGTATCATTTCCCCCATGTCAAGAGCATCTGGTTTGAGTTTGATGCCACCCTCACCAAATCCCTCAAACCATTGCTCTGATACAAAGTTTGTAACAGCCTTAATTGGAACACCAATTAATAAAACATTTAAACGCGCGGAAGCTATTGTCCCAAAATTTTATTTATTTTTATTCTTTTTTTTACCCTTCGCATACCACAAAGAGGCTCAAAATACCCAGGCCGGATTCCAGGCTCTTCGCATGGCGCGAAGAACCTCCTTCCTTTCTTCGCGTACCGCGAAAACCCCTAGTAAACATAAAGTACGGTTTTTCTCAGATTTCCAACACTTAGCCAAATTTTTCAAGTTTTCACCAAATCAACATAACACCAAAAATATCCCAAGCATTTGGGTTTTTGACCAAATATTCATTCACCAAAATATACACCAAAACATCAATTCTTGTTTCAAATTTACATCCCTTTAGAGGATTTCCATTTACATCCCAAAATCGACCATTTATGTATATGAGAACCCGCCAACGCCTAGGACTTGACTTGGACTACATCGGAGCTTTTCCTACATAACCACATAAACATATCACCATTAGTAATGAAAATAAAAATATCAAACAAGTAATTACAACTTCTTTTCACCCATTCACCCATTTGACCCGTTTACACCCAATTGCCATTAGGCTACAATTAACTTGCATTTCACCTTGCAAGTTCCATTCTTTTCATTTGTCAAACATACTTAACACATTTTCCATTTCCATTATGGCACTTAGGCCATAACCTCATTTCCATTATAATACTTGGATCATAACTACATATCCTATTTCCATAATGGTACTTAGACCATAACCTCATTTCCATTATGTTATTTAAACCATAACCTCAATTCCATTATGATACTTAGATCATAACCTCATTTCCATTATGGTATTTAAACCATAACCTCATTTACACGTATCCATTATAGTCTTACAACTATAATTACATTCATTCCTTTACACATGTCCAATATAGTTTTACAACTATAATTACATTCATTCATTTACCCATATCCATTATAGTATTACAACTATAACTACATTTATTCATTTACACATACTAGTTCATACGCTTTCATACACATTCATTTCAATAACATAGTATGCACACATACTACACGTAACACCCTTTATCATCAATACTAAGTAAGTGCAAAGGCACTTACCTTTCGGGGTTAGTCGATCCCGCTCCCCCTTCAAGTTTTGCAATTTGATTACCTAAACACATTCACCTAGTTTAGTAATCTATCCATATATCAAAATCACATTATAATTGGGTTTACAACCCAATTCCCATTTCCAACCCAAACTGACCCGTTTGGGTTATTCCCATATCCAAACACCCTCTTTCAATCCAAACTCACCTAGTTGAGTTTCCTTTCCAATTCCTTGACACTAATTTTTCATTCAATATTTTTTGTTAGGTTAATTTGGTGTTCATTCAAGTGTCTAACACCAAATAAACACTTAATCATCACTAATTCAACATTATATCATCATAATCCAAACACTCCCAATTTTCTCCATATGAACCCTAACTTCTCATAATCAAAATCAAAGGGTTCTAGAATGTTAATCACCACTCTTTACCTTTATTTTAGCTAGATTATCAACAATATAACATCAATTAACCACATGCATTCAAAATTTCTGGATTTCTGTAAAACCCACCAACTAACACATTCAAAGGTGAAATCAATGGAATATTACACTTACTTGATGTTAGGAAGGTGTTGTGTGAGCCAAAACCTTCACAAAAAAGCTTCAAATGCAAGATTTAGCTCCAATTCTGTTTTCTCCTTTTTCCTCTCTTGAAATGAACGACCCAACAAATGAGCAAAAGCTTAATTTTGACTTCTTTTAGTCAAAATGGCAGATTTGCCATATTACACCTTTAGCCCCTCAACTTCCATTTCACCCGTTTCATTCCAAAACTAGTTAAAAACTAGTATAACCCCGTTACTAACTTGAAACCCACTTGTTTCAACTTATTTCTAAAATATTATTTTCACCATAATATTTATTAGAAATATTAGTTTTTTGAAAATGAAACCCGGATTTTGGTTTGTTAAAGCCTACCTGACTAAATTGTCTTTCGTGCCATGCGAAAGAGTGCCCAGAAATCTTCGCGACACGCGAAGAAAGTGATTACGGTTCTTTTTGAGAGAAATTCAATTATAAGCCATTAGGGATCCATAGTCGAAAAAACTTGTCATTATACGATCCAAAGCTTCCCTAAGGTGATTTCCAGAGATAAAGTTTCAATCTTTGCCAGTTTTTGATGCTAGATCGAGTTACACCAATTGTTGAAGAATCGATGACGATGTCGATGAGCGGCTAATGTCTTCGTGTCATTTTCGGGTGTAGGATCTGCTTGTAAGTGATAGAATAGGGTTCATACATTATTTGGTTTGCTATTCTTGTAATCGTATGATTGTTTGAATGCTTGATTCTTGGATTTGATTTGAACAATTTGGTTTTTTATTCTATTTAATACATTCATCAATTCTCGGTTTTTGATCGTGAATCATTGAATATTTAGATCTGAGATTCTAAGTTGTTAATTGACTACTGAGTTGTTAATCTATGTCAAGTATCCAGTTTTGTAATCGTTGTTCAATGCAGTCACTATCCTGGTTGTTAATTGTTTATCAAATCTAATGAATGATTTATGTCTATTTAACTTCCAATAAGTACAAAACAGTCTTCACAATATTGGCAATCTGAACCCGAAAGCGATCCGTTTTCTCTTAATAGTTTTTATAAAGTTAAAGTTATTTACTTTTTAATCAAAACCCGAACAGTTTTCATAAAACAAACACTTTC
This sequence comes from Smallanthus sonchifolius, assembly GCA_023525975.1. NCBI lineage: Eukaryota > Viridiplantae > Streptophyta > Magnoliopsida > Asterales > Asteraceae > Smallanthus > Smallanthus sonchifolius. The sequence continues at coordinate 38,462,139 of CM042045.1, forward strand.
CACCAATTCTCTGTGGATACGATACCCTACTTCATTATACTATAGTTTAAGGTAACTAGGGATTAGAATAATTGTTTTTTATTGACCTTGACAACGCGATCATTTACTAACATGTTTAACTGTGATAATGAGATTGGTACTTCTCAGAAACCACCAAAGCTGTTGAGTCTTACTGATTACCCAAACTGGAAAGATCATTTTTATCAGTTCGTGTCATTTACTGATACCAGTTTATGGATTCCTATTCTGGAGGGATATACTCATCCGACATACTCATGGATGGGTAGTGATAATGTTCCCAAGCCGGTATCTGCTTTAACTGCTGAAGAAAGACAGTTTTTTGATCATGAAAAGAAAGAAATGGCGAGCATTTCAATGTCCCTTCCAAAGGAGATCTATCACAGTTTCAGGTAGATTAAATCTTCACAACAATTGTGTGATGCTTTGCAGAAAAGGTGTGAAGGAAGTTTGGATGTGAAGAAAAGTCAGAAAGAGTTATTGAAGAAGCAATTTCTGGTGTTCAAACACTTTCAGAATGAATCTTTGGATGATCTTGCAACAAGGTTTTATCATTTGCTGAGTGAATTATCAAGTGCTAAAGTGGTTTATGAACCTGAGGAGATTAATGACAAGTTTTTGGAATCTTTACCATCAAAGTTTGATGTGTATTCAGTATTGATCAATGAAAATGTTAAATACAAATCCATGTCCCTTGAAGATGTTCTTGGTAAAATTCAATCCCGTGATTTGAATATGAATAAAAAAGAGACAAATATGAAGCATATATAAGATCCTGCTATGTATTTTGCAAAGACTTCTGGAAAGTCTGGATCTGGAGTTGCTTTATTTTCTGGTGGTGGTCAAGAAAATTCAAGTGAGAATATATCTGGTGTTTCGTGTCCGACTGGATTCTCTGCAAATACTTTAAATTCAACATCTGGATCACATAATACAAATTCACATAATCTGAATCAAAGGGTTGTGATGATTATCTGGTAATGTTTTCTTCTTTCATGGCATCGTATGAAAACTTTATTGGAGGAAAGATTCATGATCCTGAAGCAATTGAAGAGGACTTTCATCAAACTGATCCTGTTAATTTGGAGGAAATGCATATTCAATGGAAAATGGCCATGCCGAAACAAGCAAATGATTTTCTAAAGAAAACTGGCTAGAAGTATATTGGTTCAAATAGTCAAACAAGAATGGGATTTGATAAAACAAAAGTTAGATGTTACAATTATCAAGAATATGGTCATTTTGCTAAAGAATGTGTGAAGCCAAAAGTTGAATTAGACTTTCAGAAAAAGAATAACAATTTTCAGAGTAATAGATCTCAACCACATGGATCTTCTGGTTCGGGAAATTCAAATCATGCCTCTACATCCACTACTTTGGTTACACAAAATGATGATAATTATGATTGGGGTGTTCATCTAGAAGATTTGGTTGATGCTGTGAGTCAAGCTTTTGTGGCAGAAATTCATTCTGAGGAAACATCGGATGATGATAGTTCAAGTGATGGAGATAGTTCAAGGAGTTATGAGGAAAGTCAAAATGTAACATCTGAAGAAAGCATTGAAGATGAAAAAGTTGCAGTTAATAATGTTGAAACTGAAGTTCATTCTGATTTAAGTGCATCTGAATATGAGATTGTGTTAACTCAAAGATCTGATGGTATGTCTGAAGAAATTCCAATTGCTAAAGTTTTCATGGCTGACATGTCTGATCATTCAAAGGTAAAAAACTCTATCTGTAATATCTACTATTCTAATTGTGTTTTTATGAAGGATAAAATGTAGAAATTCATGGATGATAATACAAATTTTATTTGTGATATGAAATTAATGCATATGGTAATTCAAAAATTAAAGGATAATGATAAGTTGTGTATTGATTGGATTGAATCACTGAAGAGAGATATAAACTCGTTATGGTTGAAGTATAAAGAACAAACATATCATCTGGATATGTCCTATGCAGAAATTGAAAAATGAAATGAGATAGTTGCTGAGAAAAACAAGGAAATTTCAGATAAAGAATCAGAGGTGATCAGACTACATCGAAAGCTGGAGAGTTTTGGAAATTCATCAATTCTGTTGGATTATTTTAATGATAATATTGATTCTGCCAAGAGAACAGTTGGAGTGGGATTTGTTCCTCCACAATTTAATGGAAATTATGTGGTTGAACTAGTAATTATTAATGAAGAGGATATTGATCCAAAGACAGTTTTGAAGGTTAATCCGGTGACAGTAGAAGAAATGGTCTATGATTCTGATACTGAAGATGAAGTCTTTGATAAACAAAAGGTTGAAGGTGTACCTAAAGAAGTAAAACTTGAGGAATCAAAAGTGGTGAAGCAAGTTACAAGAGATCGGTGCATTTTAACTGAACATGCTGAAGTAGTTCAACCAAATATTTCAAAAGTTCTATCTCAAAGTGGTTTTGTTAGTGCTCGTCCTGTTCAAAATAAATCTAATGTTCAATCTCCAAAAATTCATCAATCTACAGTTTCAAAACCTTATGTTGAAGAAGTGTCAAGAAAAATCTATGTTCCCAAGAGGACAGTTAATAATGTTGTTCAATCTTCTAAAGGATATTCATCAGGAAGTTCTTCAAATTCAAGAAAAATTCCTTATGTCAGAGAGCATCGGGATAAAAGGGTGTGTTTTCATTGTGATGAAGTGGGACAGATTCTGATCAACTGTCCTTACAAGAACAAAGAGAAAAATCCTAATCATCCAGAAAAAAGTCAAACCATATGTGGCTAAATCATAACTAAAAGTTGTGTAGATTCTGAAACGACCTAGTGTGGGAAAGTCTACATCTGATTATGTGAAAAATGTTCCAGTGAGGCAATGTGTACCCAAACAGTCATTTGCTAAATCTTCGGGATTCAGGCAAAATGAACAACAGCATGTGAATGTAAGACATGCGTCATCTAAACCAGTGTTTAATCAAACTGGTAGTAAATGTGGTGTTGATTGTCAACAACGTTTTGAGAATCCAAAAGTAGGATTCACAAAGAGTTCTCAACCTAAGGTCAAACTTTCACCACCACAACAGCGGAGACGTAACAGAAAATTAAAGAAACTTTTGGAAACACCTGATTCTGATAATAAAAATTCTAATAATGTTTTTCCAAATAATCATAATGTGTCTCCACCAAGAAAATCTGGTTTGGTTGGATCTCATGTACCAAGGGTTGATGATAATGTTGATTGTGAACTCATTGAAGTAGTGTATTTTGATAATTCTGGCAGGCCCAAGACCACCATGGCTTGGGTCCACATTTCTAACTGATTTCCTTTGTTTATGTAGGGGCAACCAAGGAGGACTACCAACAATACTTGGTATGTGGATAGTGGTTGTTCTCGACATATGACAAGAAATATTCGGTTGTTGGAAGATGTTATTAAAATTGATGGTGGTTATGTCGCTTTTGCTGGTAATAAAGGCGGTTACATAACAGGTCAAGGAACTTTAAAGAATGACAAGGTTAAATTTGAGAAAGTTAACTATGTTGAGCAACTTGAACACAATCTTCTTAGTGTATCTCAAGTATGTGACAAGAAGTTTTCATTCCATTTCAATGATGCTGAATGTTATATTTTGAAGTCGGGATTTATCATTCCTGAAGAATGGATTTTTATGAAGGCACCAAGGAGAAATGACACATATGTTTTAGACATGTCTGTTGCAACGACAACGTATTCCATTCCGACATGTTTACTCTCTAAGGCGTCTAAATCTGATTCTATTATGTGGCACATGAAACTTGCTCATATCAATTTAAGGAAAATGAATTACTTGGTGAAAAATGATCTGGTTACTGGTGTTCCTAAGATGAATTCTCTGTCCCTGATGATTCTATACCTTGCAAGAAGGGCAAACAGCACAAAAAGTCCCACAATACCATGAAGAAGAATTAAATTGTGACCTCGTTGGAACTACTTCATATGGACTTGTTTGGACCAATCAGTATTCGAAGCATTGGGGGAAAATCTTATTGTTTGGTAGTTACAGATGATTTCTCTAGATTCTCTTGGGTTAAGTTCTTAGCTTCAAAATCTGAAACAACAGAGATGGTTCAATACTTAATCCTGGGTTTGGAGAATTAGAAGCGATAATGGTAGCGAGCTCAAGAACAGCAAGATGGGTCTCTTTTGCATACAAAAAGGCATTCATCATGAATTTAGCGCACCATATGTCTCAACAAAATGGCGTTGCTGAGCGAAAGAACAGAACTCTAGTTGAAACAGCACGAACAATGCTTGCAGACTCTAAACTTCCTGTTACTTTTTGGGCTGAGGCTGTGAATACTGCATGTCATGTATTGAATAGAGTTCTGACCGTGAAGCGCCACAACAAGACATGTTACGAACTGCTCAATAATCAAAAGCCTAATTTGGAGTATCTACTTCCGTTTGGGAATCCTTGTACTCTTTTGAAAATTAGAGATGTTTCGACCAAATTCAGTGCTAAGGCAATTGAAGGAATATTTCTGGGTTATGTTGCAAATTCAACTACGAAGAGAGTATATAACAAAGAAACTCGTCAAGTAGATGAATGGTTCCATATTGATTGTTCTATTGTTCTATGCCTCAAACGGTGGTTGGTCTAGAATGGGTGTTTGATTATGACAGCTTGTTGAAGTCTTTTCATTTCTCATCTGATCTTTCTCCTGAAGAAGCGGCATTGTTATATGAATCTTGTCAGAATGCACAAGAAGGAAGTTTTACACCAAAGTTGGTTCATATTTCATCTGTCCCCTCATCGTCTACTTCGGATCCTAATATTACCTCATGTTCGGGACCACAAGATTCTGACAGTGAAGAAGATGAAGTTCTCTTTCAAGATTCTTCAGCTGATCCTTTAATCATTGATGATACTTCTACTTCTACACATGTTCAAGGGGAGATTCATATGAATCTGGATTCAGAAATACAAGTGAATCAAGAAGTTCTTTTTCAAAATGAAACAACTCAAGTTGATGTGTTCCCGGTTCCTGAAGTGGCATCCATAAAAGAGCTTAAAGATCATCCGGTGACAAATATAATTGGGAATCTGAGAGATAGAGTGCAAACCCATTCTTTAACTGAAAATACTTGTTTGTATACATGTATTAAAGATACTAGTGTTCTTGATGTTTGCTTATATTTATGTTTTATTTCTCAGGTTCAACCTAAAAATGTTGAAATAGCTTTACAGGATAACAATTGGATAGAAGCAATGCAAGAGGAGCTTGATCAATTTGATAAGCTAAAGGTGTGGAATCTGGTTGATCTTCCAAAGGGAGTGTATCCGATTAGCACCAAATGGGTTTTTAAATGTAAAAAGGATGATCGTGGTGTCGTGGTAAGGAATAAAGCATGATTGGTTGTTCAGGGGTTCAATCAACAGGAAGGAATTGATTACACTGAGGTGTATGCACCTGTGGCTAGGCTTGAAGCTATTCAGTTGTTTCTAGCGTTTGCTTCTTTCAAAGGATTTAAAGTGTATCAATTAGATATCAAGAGTGCTTTCTTGTATGGCAAGGTCAAAGAAGAAGTGTATGCTTGCCAGCCGTCGGGGTTTGAGGATCCAATTCATCCCTCAAGAGTGTTCAAACTTGATAAAGCTCTTTATGGCTTACATCAAGCACCCTATGCGTGGTACCAGACATTGTCAAAACATCTCATGGACAATGGTTTCATTCGTGGCCAAATTGATTCGACCTTGTTCATAAAGAAAGCGGGGGAGATTATCTACTGGTTCAGATATATGTAGATGACATTATTTTTGGCTCAACAAACGAAGCGTTATGCAAAGAGTTTGAGAACGTTATGAAATCAAAATTTGAAATGTTAGCTATGGGAGAGTTATCATTCTTTCTTGGACTTCAAGTAAATCAAAAAGAGGATGGTTTCTTCATTCATCAGTCTAAGTATGTCAAAGACATCTTAAGCCGATTCAAGATGGAAGACTGTACCCCATATGATACTCCAATTCCGGTGAATCACAAGTTGAATCCTGATCTGGATGGAAAGGACACTGATTGTCGTCTTTATCGGGCAATGATTGGTTCTCTTATGTATCTAACTGCTTCGACGTCGGATATAATGTTTGATGTGCGTCTTTGTCAGATTTCAAGCAAAACCAAAGGAATCTCATCTGATTGCAGTCAAATGTATCTTTCCTTATCTAAAAGGAAAACAAAGATTAGGGCTATGGTTTCTGCATGGTTCTAACTTTGAATTTAATGCTTATACTGACTCTGATTTCGGTGGTTGTTGTTTAGATAGAAAATCTACAACAGGTGGTTGACAATTTCTGGGTAATCGTCTTGTTTCCTTGCAATGTAAAAAGCAAACTACAATCTCCATTTCAACATGTGAAGCAGAATACATCGCTGTTGCAAGTTGTTGTTCCCAAATGTCGTGGGTTCAACAACAATTAAGAGACTATGGTTTTAATTTCACTTTCACCCCCATGTTCATTGATAATACTGCCATAATGTCCATAACTAATAATCCTGTAAAGCACAACAAAACAAAGCACATTGAAATTAGATATCAATGTATTCGTGATTGTGCAGATAAAAAGTTGATTGAGATGGTGAAGACACATACTGATGATAATTTTACTGATCTCTTTACCAAGGCATTTGATCATACTGTAACGAACCAAAATCCGGGTTTCGTTTTCAAATAAATAAATATTTCTAATTAATATTATGGTGAAAATAATATTTTAGAAATAAGTTGAAACAAGTGGGTTTCAAGTTAGTAATGGGGTTATATTAGTTTTTAACTAAATTTGGAATGAAAATGGGTGATATGGAAGTTGAGGGACTGAAAGTATAAAATGGCAAATCTGCCATATTTGACTAAAGAAGTCAAAATTCAGATTTCTCTCATTTGTGTGTGGGTTGATGCTCTTAAGAGAAAAAAAGGGAGAAAAAGGTGTTGAAGTCAAAATCGTGCAATTGAAGCTTGGATTGTGAAGGTGTTGGCTTGCACATCATCCTTCTAACATCAAGTAAGTGTTAATCATTCTTTTGATTTCACCATTGATGTGTTAATTGGTGGGTTTTGTAGAAATCCAAAATTTATGTTGCATGTTGATAATTAGTCTCAGATTATTGATAATCTAGCTAAACTAAAGTTAAAGAATGATGATTAACATCTTAGAACCCTTTGATTTTGATTATGAGAAGTTAGGGTTCATATGGTGAAAATTGGGGGTGTTTGGATCATAATGCTAGAATGTTGAATTAATGAAGATTAAGTGTTTTTAAGATGTTAGACACTTGAACAAACACCAAATTAACTTAATGATAATTTTTGAAAGAAGAATTAGTGTTAAGATTAAGTTAACGAAACTCAAGTAGGTGAGTTTGTGGTGAAAGAGGGTGTTTGGTTATGAGGATAACCCAAACGGGTCAATTTGGGTTGGAATTGGGGAAATTGAGTTGTGAACTCAATTGTAATGAAATTTTGGTATATGTTAGATTACTAAACTAGGTGTGTATGTTTAGGTAATCAAATTGTGGGTCTAGAAGGCGGAGCGGGATCTTCTAACCCGAAAGGTAAGTGCTTTTGCACTTACTTAGTTATGATGATAAATGAGTTTTATGCAATGTTGTATGTATAATGTGTAAAGTTGCATAATTTGTTATGTGGTATGAATGAGCATAAAATTGTATGCATAATTGAAGGAATGTAGTTATAGTATTTATACCATAATGGATAGATTAGTTATGGAGTTATGATCTCGTATCCTTTGGGATATGAAGTTATGGCCTACGTGCCATAATGGAAATGGAAAAGTGTTAATGAAATGATGGAAGTAACTTGTAGGTGATATACAAGTGTATGAAATCCTTAATTGACCAAATGGGTGTTAACGGGTCAAATGGGTCAAATGGGTGAAAGGTGTGAAAACAAGTTGTAATTACTTGTTTGTTATGTTTAACACATTACAATGGTAATATGTTGATGAATTGTTAATGTATGGAACCCTAATAGACCAAATAGATGCAAACGGGTCAAATGGGTGAAAAGGGTGACAACAAGTTGTAAATACTTGTTGGTTATGTTTATCCCATTACTAATGGTGATATGTTTATATGGTTGTAGGAAAGGCTCCGAAGTAGTCCAAGTCAAGTCCAAGGCGTGAAGGGTTCTCGTATGCATTTTGGTAATTTGGGGATTTTTGGGGAAAACCCCGTAGATGGATGTAAATTTGATACACAAATGATGTTTTAGTGTATTTACTTGTTGTTGATGTGTTTTTGGTCAAAACCCAAGTGTTGGGAATTTTTAGTGTCTTGAAAAATGGAAAAAGTTGGAAAAATGGTTAAGTGCTGAAACCTGCAGAAAAACTGAAACTTTCTGTGAAAAAGGTCCCCTCGCGGGCCGCGACTGTGGTGGCACGTATGAGTCGCGGTACGCGACAAAAAAAAAAGAAAAAAAAATCCTGGGTTTAAGTCTTCCGCGCGTTAAAGTTTTGTTGTTTTTAAAAAGTGGTGTGTTTCAACTTGGTATCAGAGCAATGGTTTGAGGGATTTGGTGTGGTGGCACCAAACTCAAACCGGATGCTCTTGATATGGGGGAAAATGATACGAGAATCCATGAAGGACTTGACTAAGACTCGGAGCTTACGGAAACGAAAGGTTAGTAATGATTTGATAAGGTGGTTAAGTATATGGTGTTTATGTATATGTATGAATGATTGGTAAAGTGTTATGTGTGCCGAAACTTGTCTTGTGATTTGTTATATGAATATGATAATTGCAATTGGGCATAACGCATTATTAAACATGTCTGGCCAATATGATTAATAAGACGAGATGTGCAAGAGCTTTTATGATAACCATATGACAATGAACATTAGCAAGGAGTAGGTGAAGGTGGTTATATGTGTATGTATATATGTATGTATATGGATGATTAGATGGGGGTAATACATATACACATAGATAAGATATAGTGCCTTAACAAGTGGGTAGATTAAAGATCTATAAGTAGGTAGAACATCTACAACTTAGTTAAAAATTTGTCAGGGAGACTAAGGGGCACTTGTGTAAGTAAAAGAAATGGGGGATGAAAGTCATCTTAAGGACTCAAGTATGTTAGAGTCTAGACGTGTATCACCTCGTGGGTGGTGAGGAACATGGAATAGTTTGGGAGAAAAAGAATGCATCAATCTAGCGGAGAATGGCTAGAGCTTTCTATCATGTTGTATCGATCTTCCTTCAAGGAAGATAGGGCTCATTGAGGTGATCCTTGGGAGGAACAGTGTGAAGCCTAGAGAGCGGGAAGAACTACGGTTGGTGAACCAAAGTGGAAGGAAAACCTTGTTTTCACAAGAGGGTTCGTGGTGTGCGAACCAAAGGAGTTAAAGGGTGAGAGTTAATAGCTGATTAATTAACGATGAATCACTATGATGGTCTTGTCTTTTGAAGCAATCCATTGTGATTGGTAGAGGGCGTATTACGCACGATGAGTCGACTCCGGGACGTGGCGGAGGATTGGTGAATTATTCTTCGTGAGGAGATAAGTGGAAAACGAAGAGTAAATGAGAAGTGGCTTCGTGAAAGCCGAAACATTCTAGCTGAGCTAGAAACCCTTTATGGGAAGAAATCCTGGACATTGCTATATATCTGGAGGATAACACAAATGGGGAGAAAATTTGAAATTTGCTTAGGCCTATGGGTCACGCATTTCTAATCACCATAGTCGTGACTGAAGCTTTTCGATCGTTGTGTTTGATGAAAGGCTAAGCAGATCGGTGGATTCGGGCGATCATCATTAAGGGTGTCATAATGTTGATGTTTACATGTTTTAATAACATGAGGTTGTGGATGAAACGATCACATGGATTTTGATCCGATGATTGTAAAAGAGGTGTTGGGTTACTTAGTAACCATATCATTGTCTAGTATGATAAATGGGTGACGTGTTAATCTGTTCTCATTAGAGACAGTGAAACACGAGGTATGCGAACTGGTGTATATACATGGCTTGTGCCATTGACATCAACCGGGGATATAAAAGGGATACTTAGTATTCCAGTTGAGAAAGAGGATTTGATAAGGGTCATTGAACCTGTGTGCTTTGTTCTAAAGCACATAAACTTTTCGATGGAAAGGGAAAATGGAAGAGTGCGTATTGTCAATGATAGTCGGTGGTAGGATAAAACTGACTAAAGGTCTCGCGGTTGTGGATTTTTTTTGTCAAGGGGTAAATGTTAAAATGTAAATTGTACGCAAACGGTGATATACATAGGTGAAATATGTATATAAAGGGGTTAAATGTACATAGGTGGAATGTGTACATAAATGGTGGTTGAAGTCCTAGAACTTCGTAAATGATGTTGGAAGTCTTTTGGACTTCACAATCGGTGTTTAAAATCGAAGTTTTCGAACTTCAAAGGTGGATTCGGTGATTGAGATCCTTAAATCTCAAAGGATGACTTATGATTAAGTCAATGGAGATACTTAGGGTGTTTGGGTCACGGATAGGGATCTTCCTTCCAGTGTTGTAAAAGAGGATTCAAGTAAGGAAGTTGTCGTATCCTTACTTGAGGAGGTCGCAAGCTTTATCGGTTAAGAATGGGTGAGTTGAAGACTCGAGCTTCAAAGGGTGTTATGTATGGGCATTGGGATCCTCGAACCCCAAGAGGTATGAATTTGAGACCTTGAGTCTCAATGGGTCGATTGGTAAGGAAGTTTTGAAATTTCCATGTAAGAGGTGGGTGACGTGGGATTAGAACTTGGATTTCCTTAGTTGTCAAACGTGTTGACTACTCGTATAAAGTGGTTCAAAAATCCAAGTATCTCATGGTTAGGAGTGTTGAAATTCAAGTGGAAACTTGACGTTATAAAAGTTTTCCTTTGAAATGAGTGGGCTCCATAATGCATTTTTTTACGTGACCATACGTTAAAGCGTTAGGAGGATAGAACTGTTGTTATTTCATATGGTGAAGATGAGATAAATGATAAACGTTTTGTCTAAATGAATCAGTGAATATCTTAGATAGTGGGCGACTAATTGGTGCAAAAAGTAGACAAACTGCATATCGTTGTCAAAGGAACCATTAAAGTCGGAGATAACCTTATGGGAGTAACGAGGGCGTATAGAGTTACTACATTAAAGTGAAGTCATTCATGATGACAATTTCATCGTCTCTTATTGACGAAATTCGAGAGGCTCAAATGTTAGCACTTGTTGGTGACTTGAAGAAAGAGCGGATGGTTGCTTATGTTGATAAGCTTGGTGAAAATAGCATGGGCTTGAAGACATGCTTTGATAGGATTTGGATTCCTAGGTTGTCAAGTGTTTTGACAACTATTTTGGATGAAGCGCATAAATCCAAATATTCTATCCATCCGGGTGTCACAAAGATGTTTTATGATTTGAGGTGTCATTTTTGGTGGCCGGGTATGAGGCGTGATGTTGTTAAGTATGTTGAGAGGTGTCTCACGTGCTTAAGAGTAAAGGCGGCGCAAGATCGCCAAAAGTCTTATGCGGATAATAGGAAGCGGGCGATTGAGTTTCAAGTGGGGGACTTTGTGCTATTGAAAGTCTCTCCTTGGAAAGGGGTGATACGGTTTAGGAAACGGGGGGAAGTTAAGCCCACGTTTCATTGGACCGTTTAAAGTGAAGGCAAGGGTGGGTGCGGTAGCTTATCGATTGGAGTTACCGGAGGGACTAAGTAGACTTCATAACACGTTCCATGTGTCTCATTTGCAAAAATGTTTAGCGGATGAATCTACTTTTGTTCCATTGGATGATATAGAAATTGATGAAAAGACGAACTATGTGGAAGAACCGATGGCAATCTTAGATAGGAAAGTGAAGCGGTTGCGTAATAAAGAGATTAGCCAAGTATTGGTTCGATGGAAGCATAGAAAGGGGGGGACGGAAATGACTTGGGAAACCGAGGAAGAAATGCTTAAACATTATCCGAACCTTTTTATGTGAAGTCGGGTTTCGGGGACGAAACCCAAATAAGGGGAGGTGATTTGTAACGAACCAAAATCCGGGTTTCGTTTTCAAATAAATAAATATTTCTAATTAATATTATGGTGAAAATAATATTTTAGAAATAAGTTGAAACAAGTGGGTTTCAAGTTAGTAATGGGGTTATATTAGTTTTTAACAAATTTTGGAATGAAAATGGGTGATATGGAAGTTGAGGGACTGAAAGTGTAAAATGGCAAATCTGCCATATTTAACTAAAAGAAGTCAAAATTCAGATTTCTCTCATTTGTGTGTGGGTTGATGCTCTCAAGAGAAAAAAAAGGGAGAAAAAGGTGTTGAAGTCAAAATCGTGCAATTGAAGCTTGGATTGTGAAGGTGTTGGCTTGCACATCATCCTTCTAACATCAAGTAAGTGTTAATCATTCTTTTGATTTCACCATTGATGTGTTAATTGGTGGGTTTTGTAGAAATCCGAAATTTATGTTGCATGTTGATAATTAGTGTTAGATTATTGATAATCTAGCTAAACTAAAGTTAAAGAATGATGATTAACATCTTAGAACCCTTTGATTTTGATTATGAGAAGTTAGGGTTCATATGGTGAAAATTGGGGGTGTTTGGATCATAATGCTAGAATGTTGAATTAATGAAGATTAAGTGTTTTTAAGATGTTAGACACTTGAACAAACACCAAATTAACTTAATGATAATTTTTGAAAGAAGAATTAGTGTTAAGATTAAGTTAACGAAACTCAAGTAGGTGAGTTTGTGGTGAAAGATGGTGTTTGGTTATGAGGATAACCCAAACGGGTCAATTTGGGTTGGAATTGGGGAAATTGAGTTGTGAACTCAATTGTAATGAAATTTTGGTATATGTTAGATTACTAAACTAGGTGTGTATGTTTAGGTAATCAAATTGTGGGTCTAGAAGGCGGAGCGGGATCTTCTAACCCGAAAGGTAAGTGCTTTTGCACTTACTTAGTTATGATGATAAATGAGTTTTATGCAATGTTGTATGTATAATGTGTAAAGTTGCATAATTTTTTATGTGGTATGAATGAGCATAAAATTGTATGCATAATTGAAGGAATGTAGTTATAGTATTTATACCATAATGGATAGATTAGTTATGGAGTTATGATCTCGTATCCTTTGGGATATGAAGTTATGGCCTACGTGCCATAATGGAAATGAAAAAGTGATAATGAAATGATGGAAGTAACTTGTAGGTGATATACAAGTGTATGAAATCCTTAATTGACCAAATGGGTGTTAACGGGTCAAATGGGTGAAAGGTGTGAAAACAAGTTGTAATTACTTGTTTGTTATGTTTAACATATTACAATGGTAATATGTTGATGAATTGTTAATGTATGGAACCCTAATAGACCAAATAGATGCAAACGGGTCAAATGGGTGAAAAGGGTGACAACAAGTTGTAAATACTTGTTGGTTATGTTTATCTCATTACTAATGGTGATATGTTTATATGGTTGTAGGAAAGGCTCCGAAGTAGTCCAAGTCAAGTCCAAGGCGTGAAGGGTTCTCGTATGCATTTTGGTAATTTGGGGATTTTTGGGGAAAACCCCGTAGATGGATGTAAATTTGATACACAAATGATGTTTTAGTGTATTTACTTGTTGTTTATGTGTTTTTGGTCAAAACCCAAGTGTTGGGAATTTTTAGTGTCTTGAAAAATGGAAAAAGTTGGAAAAATGGTTAAGTGCTGAAACCTGCAGAAAAACTGAAACTTTCTGTGAAAAAGGTCCCCTCGCGGGCCGCGACTGTGGTGGCACGTATGAGTCGCGGTACGCGACAAAAAAAAAAAAAAATTCTTGGGTTTAAGTCTTCCGCGCGTTAAAGTTTTGTTGTTTTTAAAAAGTGGTGTGTTTCACATACCAGGTTTGAATTTCTGATCAAGATGATTGGTATGATCAATCCCGAATAAAATTTTTTCAAAATAATTTTCATGGAGGATTTACTTTATTTTTTTCTTTTATTGCTTTATTACTTTTCTGCACTTTACTTTCAGTAAAAAATAGTTATTTATAAAAAGTCAAAACAAAATGAAAAAAATAAAATTGACATCATTTGAGGTTAGTGAAGAAATGATAGTACATCAGTGAAAAGTTTATCACACATGACCATAGAAGACTTTTGATATGATATAATCATTTGTAAATGTGTTATTTTGATTTGATCTAAATTTCAAAGTCTGCATGAACAAGAAATAATAGTGTTATAAATGCTATAATCCTGATAATCTGTGTGTTTTTAATGTGAGTATGAGTTTGTAACTTAGATTGTCAGTAGACTAGAAGCATTTTTGGACCATTAGTAGTGTGAAAACTAAAATAATAAATGACAACATCTGTGATTTGAACCCATTGTATGCATGGGTGTGTGTGTAAAAGATCATTATCAGATAAAGAATATATGATATTAAGAAGTTCTTGAGACCAATATAGGATTATATCTTTAGCACAAATCTTTTCAGTTCACTTCATTGCCCATGCCCCGAAAACATGCAATGTGTTGTTGAACTAAGATATGTTTTCTAACAACATCTGTTGGAACATATACTAGCCCTTGGATCATATTGATACATCATCTATATTGATTCCATTGAAACTTATCCAGATAATAGTTGGATCCACATACCTGAATCCTTTTATTCTCATTCTAAAGATCCTTTGATTCTGAATCTTCATGATTCTTATATCCTTCGGGATATGCTATTCTTCTCTTGTGCTAATAGAGATAATTTCATCTTGAAGATTGATCTAATCTTGCAGAAAATGATATATGTCTTGAAGAAAATGCATTTTTTAATTTTTGTTATGTGGGGTACACGATGTTTTTCATCTAAATGGTACTAACTCACATGAATTTGGTAGAAAAACACTTGTAGTTTCAAATTTTATATTATTGCCAACTTAAGTTTACTTGCTTTGAATTGCAAATTCAGTATGAATATTTGAGCATATTATGACCTGATCTTGTTTACTTTGAAATTTATCGCGTATCATTTCAACTTTTGGATGAAAAGTTTGAAAAGATTGAAAAGAACGAAAAAGAATTTGAGTTGAAAAGGATAATCTTGCTTCATATCATCAAAGTTTGTTTGTTCTGATGCTAGCTTTTATCATAGAAATTATCAATAAAAGATTGATTGAATTACAAGGAAGATTGATTGTGTTTATATGATCTGATCTAATAATCTTCTATCAAGTTATGATGGAAAAATATATTCAGTTTGTCTCTGAAATATCATAGGTGACCAATAGTTTGTGATAGAATGTGTGATGAATTGCTCAGATACTGATATGATCTTCTGACTCATGATGTTCAAACCAAAAATATGTGTTTGTGTTGATATATTTCAGAAAAATCAAAAATATGTGTTTCAGTTTGTTTAGATAAAAACCAAAAATATGTGATTCTGTATGTATAGATAAAATCCAAAAAACATTTTCTTTCCATTTTCCATGAAAATTCTATCTTTTAATTTTATAAAAATGTACGGGATTGGATCGGATGCATGTTTTAGACGGAACATAACAAGGTTTGGAAAGTGAATGGTTGGAGCTTGAACAGGTTGTAATTTCAAAAAGTTTCTAAGTGTGAAGGTTTGTGTTCGCCTAGTTAAGGTTAGGAAGCGAACATAAGAATGGGTATAAATACAATTTTAGGCGAACATAATCAGTGTTCTTTGTCATTTTCTTGAGCGAACTCGGTAAAAGTATAGCGAACTTGATTTTTGTGATAACTTGGTTTGATTGATCGATTTTTCGGTGGTTGATTCTTGTTCATCTTGAGATTGTGAATCTTTCTAAAGTTACATCAATTTTCATCCGATAAATCGTTCGGAATCACACTGTTTTGAATCAGGAGTTAGCTTTTGACTGCCAGACGTGTTCTAGACTCATAGAAGGGGTTTTGGGTGTTAAACTTTGAAATTGTTGCTTGTTTATGATAAATCGGTGTTAGGTATAACGGATTGTGTCTTTCATTTGCTTAGAATTCATCATTTTGATCGAGTTCTATTTCTGAGTTGTGTTTATATCGACAGGCGAACTTATTAAATTCACCTCTTGCAACTCTAAGCGAACTTATTAAGTTCGCCTAAGGGAACAACAATGTTTGGATTTGTATTTTTTTTTAAGTGTTCAATTTTTTTATTTTTGTTTTGTGTGTACATTTTTTTTTGTTTTGTTATCTTCGTGTTCTATGTTTGTGTTTACTATTTGTATATGTTTACTATGTGCTTGTATCCTAATGTCAGTTGTCCAAAATTATTAACAGACGGATTGTCGTGTTGAGTACAAACATAATCAGGTGGCTTTATTGGATCCAGGAATGTCTAAAGCAGTGAACTACAAGGGCATAATCAACTTTTTGAACAGATCAAGATTGCATTTGGCTCTGTTTGCAAATCCTTACATTAGTCTGCCTTACATTCAATAGCTCTGGGATACAATACAACATGATATAAATGTTAATCCAAGTGTGTTACGGTCTACTGTTAACAATACGGTTTTTACCATCTCTATTGATACCATAAGAACAACTCTTGCACTTGTAGGTGAAAACGATGATCCAATCAGCTTGCCTGGAACTCTAATTATGAGATGCTTTCAAAGAATGGGTTATCGTGGTAGACAGAATGATACCCAAGCTAGAAACGGTGGTCAAGTTAGTCAAGGGAGATATTTCATGCATGTTATTATTCAGTGCCTATCACCAAGGAAGGCTGGAACTGATGGATTGTGTAGGTCCAGATTTCACTCAGAAATCACTTAGATGATCGATTACACACACACGCAGGCGAAATCTGGGTGTATGGTGGTGAAATAGAGGAGAGAGACAAAATTGTTGAAGATAACAGGGTAACCACACTCACAATCAACACAAATTTGATATGGAAATGTAAGAACAATTGCATCAAACAAGTGCGCAAGATGTATTGATTGATGAACAATGAAAGAGAAGGTTCAGGGTTACAGTCGCTACTCACACACTAAACATTCTCAAACTAGGATATTTATAGTAGTTAACAGGTATCAAAACTATGTCAACCGAAACTAGTAGTTTCGGTTGAACATTTACAAGTGATAGAACAAACCTGCCGAAACTACTATCTATCAAAACTACTAGTTTCGATTGAACAAATCTCAATCGAAACTAAGTAGTTTTGATGGCCTAGACTTAGTCTAATAAAAACAGCAAATTACAGAAACTGAAATTACAATAAAAGGAAACTAAACTAAGATTGTTTAAAATACACTAATGACAACAGCTTAATAAAATACATGACTCTACAATCTCCCCCTAAGCTGTTGTATTACTGTCTTAAGCTCTTCTCAAGCAGCTGGTCCTTCAGTTGGCTTCTTGATGTAAGGCTTCACATGTAAGGTCACGACCCTTTGATATGCCTTTGCATCTACCTCATCTTCATCACTGTAAGCTTGAATGTGATTCTTGAACATGACCTCCAGATCTTCAGGCTGAAACTTCAGCATATCCATTGGCTCAAAAATCACCATGTCTTCCTTGTCCTCACACTCTATCACAGCACTTCCAATATTTGGATTGAAATACCATCTTTTGAAGGTTTGGAGTTGAACAGGCACAGACTTGGGAAGGGTGATGGTCTTGTGGGTTTGAGCTGGCTTGTACCTCAAGAAAAAAAAGGCTTATTGGTCTTGGGATGAAACCTAGTCTTTGAGATTTTCTTCTTTGTCTTTCTAGGCTTCATCCCTTTAAAGTCATTGTTGATTTGGTTGTGCATTCAAAATCGAAAGCCATCATTACATTTCCAGCATTTTGAAGAGGAAGCTTGGCTAGATCTCTCAGATCAAAGAAAGGAAGAGTTTGGAAGTCTGTCATGTTCTTGAAATGTTGAACTCCTCCCTTATATCTTCTTATAATGAACAGCTTCCTTTCAGCATCATATTTACATCAAAAAGGAGGCCCCTTCAGCTCTTGATGCAGCTATGAATTCATATATCTGGGGGCTCTCCTCTACTCTTTTTCTCAACCAAGGTTTCTTTGGGTTAGGATAATTAGGATCAGGTGTTGGTTGAATTGGAGTTGGAGTGGGTTTAGGTTCTGTTGGAGTGGGTTCTTCAGTGACAACTGCCTTTACTATATTGACTTGGACATCTGCTTTAGTTTGATCCTCATCTGATAGTGCCTGGATCTCATCACCCTCTTCTGTGAAGTACCTAACTTTTTCTGTCTCTAATTCTTTAGTGGGTAAGATCTCTGAATACTGGTAATTGAAACCAAAGTTATCATCCTCGTCCAGCAGAGCGTTAAGTTCATCATCAGATCCAACATCTTCCTCATCAAGAACCACTACTTCAACATCTTGCACTTATAGGTGAAAACGATGATCCAATTAGCATGAATGGAACTCTGATTATGGGATGCTTTTAAAGAATGGGTTATCGTGGTATACAGAATGATACCCAAGCTAGAAAAGGTGGTCTAGTTGGTCAGTGGAGATATTTCATGCATGTTATTATTCAATGCCTGTCACCAAGGAAGGCTGGAACGGATGGATAGTGTAGGTCCAGATTTCACTCAGAAATCACTCATATGATCGATTACACACACACGCAGGCGGAATGTGGGTGTATGGTGGTGAAACATAGGAGAGAAACAGAATCGGTGAAGATAACAGGGTAACCACACTCACAATCAACACAAATTTAATATGAGAATGTAAGAACAATTGCATCAAACAAGTGCACAAGATGTATTGATTGATGAACAATGAAAGAGAAGGTTCAGGGTTACAGTCGCTACTCACACACTAAACATTCTCAAACTAGGCTATTTATAGTAGTTAACAGATAGTTTCGGTTGGACATTTACAAGTGATAGAATAAACCTGCCGAAACTACTATCTATCAAAACTACTAGTTTCGATTGAACAAATCTCAATCGAAACTAAGTAGTTTTGATGGCCTAGACTAAGTAGTTTTTGATGGCCTAGACTTAGTCTAAAAGAAAACTAAACTAAGATTGTTCAAAATAAACTAATGACAACAACTTAATAAAATACATGACTCTACAATCTCCCCCTAAGCTGTTGCATTACTGTCTTGAGCTCTTCTCAAGCAGCTGGTCTTTCAGTTGGCTTCTGGATGTAAGGCTTCACATGTAAGGTCACGACCCTTTGATATGCCTTTGCATCTGCCTCATCTTCATCATTGTAAGCTTGAATGTGATTCTTGAACAGGACCTCCAGATCTTTAGGCTGAAACTTCAGCAGCTTCATTGGCTCAAAAATCACCATGTGTTCCTTGCCCTCACACTCTGTCATAGCACTTCCAATATTTGGATTGTAGTACCTTCTTTTGAAGGTTTGGAGTTGAATAGGCACAGACTTGGGAAGGGTGATGGTCTTGTGGGTTTGAGCTGGCTTGTACCTCAAGAAAACATAAGGCTTCTTGGTCTTGGGATGAAACCTAGTCTTTGAGATTTTCTTCTTTGTCTTTCTAGGCTTCATCCCTTTGAAGTCATTGTTGACTTGGTTGTGCAAAAAATGTTCAAAATCTGAAGCCATCATTACATTTCCAGGATTTTGAAGAGGAAGCTTAGCTAGATCTCTCAGATCATAGAAGGGAAGAGTTTGGAAGTCTATCATGTTCTTCAAATGCTGAACTCCTCCCTTATATCTTCTTATAATGAATCGCTTCCTTTCAACCTCATATTTCCATCCAACAGGAGGCCTCTTCAGCTTTTGATGCTAAGCTATGCATTCATAAGTCTGGGGTCTCTCCTCCTCTATTATTTTTCTCAACCAAGGTTTCTTTGGGTTAGGATAATTAGGATCAGGTGTTGGTTGAATTGGAGTTGGAGTGGGTTCAGGTTCTGTTGGAGTGGGTTCCCCAGTGACAACTGACATCACTATATTGACCTAGACATCTGCTTCAGTTTGATACTCATCTGATAGTGCCTGGATCTCATCACCCTCTTCTGTGAAGTATCTAACTTTTTCAGTCTCTAATTCTTTAGTGGGTAAGATCTCTAAATACTGGTATTTGAAACCAAAGTTATCAATCTCGTCCGGCAGAGCGTTAAGTTTATCATCAAATCCAACATCTTCTTCATCAAGAACCACTACTTCAACATCTGTTTCAGTTCCCTTCCCGAGCTCCCTAGCTGCTCTTCTTTCACCAGCAGAGGGAAGGTCGAATTCTGGTTCTTCAATTTTAACTTCTACAGCTTCCTTTGTCTTGGCAGCAGAGCCCGAATAGATAGTCATGGTAGATTCAGGGTTTGTGACAAAGGCAGGGGTAGAGGGTTCAACACCAGAGGTGGTTTTCCCTGAACTGCAGAAGTTGTTGCTTGTTTATGTACACGCTTAACTAGGGAAGCCTTGAGTTGTTCTACAAGTTCAGATAAAGCCTTGAAGTCCTACTTCTGTTTGGAGATGAGTTTCTGTTGGGTTTCGATTTGAGTTTGTTGCACATCAAGTTGGGTATGGGTATGAAGACCTCCAACTTCTAGTTTAATATCCTTGACTTCTTTTTTGCATTCGTTCAACTCAGTCTTCAAACTTTCAATAACGTTATCCTTTTCTTGAACATGATCTTGCAACTTATTCATTTCCAAGCTTAGAGTCTTGACCCTTGGTATAGAGGGTGTTGGTTTATGTGCGGGTGATGTAGGTGGTGTAAGGATGTGTACATGTTGTGGAGATGGAGGTGGTGTGGGGATGTGTACATGCTATAGAGATGTAGGTGGTGTAGGTTGAGGTGTAGGTTGTCGTGTTTGGTGAGGAATGTCAAATAAGGAATCAGATGAAGATGACACATCTTAAAATCCGGTCTTTATCTTCTTTGCTTAGGCTCTTCTTGTTCATAGTCAGAATCTGAATCAGCTTGTCTCTTGGATGAGGATGCATGAGGTTCAGTTTGACCATCAGAGTCTGACTTGTAGTAGTTGATGTGAATGTTTTAATATAGTAAATATATAAGTAAATATATTTTTAGATTAATTTCACAAGATTAAGTTTTAAATTTATAAAATGATAATTACGTTAACTTAAAACACACACAATAGGCAAGTGTACCTATCGCAACGTAATATAGTTAGGTAAGAACCAAGTATTGAACCAATGGACACGGTCGAGTTCCAATACTCAACTTTTGTTATCGTTTAGCCGGATTAATTAGTGAGTGGGTTTTGTGTGCTTGTGAAGCAAAAAAGTAAATGACGGTAAAGTAAATAACATAAAAGTAAAAATGTGCGTGAAGTGTGTAACAGAAATGTAACTAGCATAATAGTAAATAGCAGAAAAGTAAATATAGCGAAAATGATCAGATTACGAAATGTATTGCTTCGGGATTCGAATTAGCTTGGTATGTGAAAATGTTAAGTTATTCAGTGGTATGACTACTACAAACTTGTGACCCGGGTCACCGCTAGAGCCTCGTCCTCACTACATTTGATTTGCAAATTATATTCTTTAAAAAGTGGTAGTGGCTCCCGTTAGGGACAACATTTACCCTCAACCCATAGAATGGTCATCTCCGGGTTGGTTTAAGACATCGGACTCAAAATGCTTTATATTAAAGTTAAATAGGCGTACGAGTTTCAAAAGAAGTTTGATTAAAAAAGGGTTTTACGATCTTACTATTTAAAATCAAGACACTCATAAATATAAAGACGGATTTAGACAATAATAAAAGCCCATCAAAAGATGGTTTTTGAGAACGAATTAGTTAAAGACATAAACATACCACTTCATTAATAGGTTAAACATTAACATGCACCAAACATCATCTTCACCCTAGCAATACAAAGATGTTTTAGCCATGAATGGCCATAACGACTAGCGTAATGATGAGTTTCGTAGGCTCCCCTATTGTGAAACAAGGAGGAAGAGCCCCTCTAATCTCTACTCTCTACTCTAACTATGAGAATGCTCTCTGCTTGATTGTTCTTTAGGTCTGGATTGGGGTGTGGAATGAAGAACTCAAGCCTCCTATTTATAGGCCTCAAAATGTGCAATGCACGGCCGTGCAATGGGTTGCACGGTCGTGCAATGGGTTGCACGGTCGTGCAAAGTCCCAGGGAACCAAATAGGGTACAGAGGAGACGGTACTGGGCCATGGGGAGTAGGAGGGGCCAATGCACGGCCGTGCAATAGGATGCACGACCGTGCACCCCCTGCTTTTCCCCGGTTTTGTCTTGTAGCTTCTTGTTGACTATTGTTGACCAATTTTGACTTCTTGGGGGTCAATGCTCCGGGAATGAACCTTCTAGAAGCTTGAATTTTTGGTGTTTATGATATGATTTAGCTTGATTTGTATTTTCAACACCAAATAACCTGCAATTACAAAATATAAGTAATTTAAGCATAAATTGCAAGGTTATCATTCAACTAGTACCATAATGTGGGATTATTATGTATGTTAAATATGTATAAATGATTACATATCATAACACCCCACACTTAAACTTTGCTTGTCCTCAAGCAAACTCATGCATGATCACACCCATAACTAAAAACTTTACAAAGATAATGGAATTTCAACTAGTGTTGAGACTCCGGATAACTCTTGAGCTGCTTATTCTATTTTTGTGTTTTTCTTGTTTTAAGTTGATGGAATCCATGACAAGCCTACTAGAACGTTGATTATGCAAAAACTCCTCACTACTCACAATGTTCACTCAACTCTAGGGTTATATATATATATATATATATATATATATATATATATATATATATATATATATATATATATATATATATATATATATGGATAATGTAAGCTAAGTGGGACACTTGAGTTCGAATTGAATTATGCAATGGTCATAAGCTTGTATGCAAATCAAGTCTCCACCAACTAACTAAGTAGTATGCATGAATCAAGAGGACTTTAAAGGGTTGTAATGTGGCTAAAGTAAAACTAAAGGTGAAAATGATTTTTTTTGGATTTTTAGTGGTTTTAAAGGGGTTTGAAGGGCTGCAACTATCGTAAAACACTCAGCTACGGTCTCATGGCTTAAAATGGAAAGTACTAAAAGGTCCCTCTACAGTACTCAGATCATGAGGGTATAACTAATCCGAGGGCTCGTTTATGGTCAAATTGCCAAGACCAAGATCTCTCATCAGTTTCAGCTCGTCCCTTATTGCGTAATACACATCACTGCCTCTTCGTACGGGTCCTATGGCTAGTCGCCTAACAACACCTACTTCCATCAGGTATGTATGAACACATTTGGCTCGAGTTTGATTCTTGCTACACTTTCCCTCGTGGCTCCAGTTGCCATACTTTCTACATTTATCGTATCTTTTGGCGGCACTTTTTGATAAGCCGCAGAATGGTGGCAATTGTTCTTGTTTGCACCACCATTTTCTTACATCACTGGTTGCTTGAAAAACCTTTTCTCGGAGTTCGGTTGGTAATTCAGGCTTTGCGAAATGAAGGCGGGAAAGCAAATTGAAATCGAAATAATGCATGTCCAGTTCTTTAAGATCTCCCGGTAAAAGACCAACTTTTTTTTTAATTTTTTAACAAGACTACCTTTTCAATACTCCTCTTTCCTCAATTTCCTTGAAATAATATTTCCTTGAATTTTCCTGCAGATAGTTCGGATAATTTCCTAATGCATCCAACATTTGTATAAAATTCCAATTTTTCTGAGTAGGATAGATTCTTTCCAAAGTCATCCCGCTGATAATGAACATGAAATGAAAATATAAGACAACTTTCCCATTTTGAAGACAGTTAGCCAATAACCGGTGTTTGCGAAAAGCTGGTTGGGTGATAAGTATGGGTTTAGAAAAGAGAAGGCTAAGGCTCAGAGGGATTTCTAGGCGAATAATATTTTTGTGGTTTTTGGATAATAAGGGTAATAAAGTCCTAGGTGCGTCAATCATTTTCATACTTCCACTAGTTCATGGTCTTGATATGTATAAGTCATACAAGTTCTAATTATGCATAGAATTCAATCGAATAAACACTCAATATACCAAACGAAAGAGCATGCAAAAATAATGATAATAATGCTCGTGAAAAGGCTCAGATTATTCTTACAAGGAAATGGATGGAATAGGGTTTAGTGATTTGTTGTGCATAATTTCCGTTTGTTTCTACTTGTCATGTCTTCATTTTATTTAATAGGTGCAAACTCCAAGAGGTTTTGTTTGAAAAGGGTTTAAATATTTTCTTGAAAATTTTTCAGGTTTTATAAAAGGTAAGTTTTTGTCAAATGGGTAGAAAATCACAAGTTAAATTTTACCGGTTTGAGGTTAACAATCCTGAATCTCTAATTCCCCACCTCATACTTAAAACTGTGCATTGCCCTCAATGTACAAATGCATGTAATGGAATGCTATGCAGGAATTTAAATGCATAAGGGAAAAGAAACTAGTACTCCCCAGATCAATTCGGTGTATAACCTAGCCAAAACTTATTGTTGCTGTCAGGTTGTGCCTATCAGCTGTTTGTCAACATGTTGCTTCAAAGACTTCATCGAATTTCTCAGAAATTTGATGTGGCTTCCGGCTCTGGGCTCGTATAGTTGGAGTGTAACTCCTCAAAGTTGAGAGATGATCTGGTGATGTTATTCTACCTGAAACAAAAAAGAAAACATAAAAACGAAAAAGGAAAATAAAAGATGGTAGTTAAGCTACTGAGGACCTAGTATCGAGAAGGCATACCTGGGGGCTGAAGTAATTAGAAACTTAAATTTGGAGAAACCAAACCCGAGGTCCATGCTTTCGGCCGTATGCACCAACTTCTCAATTTATTTATGATCATCGGGTTGCCTCCCGGAAGCGCTACGTTTATTTATGGGTCTTTAGCCTAACCCGTACGTGTTGCATCAGTCTTTCTTCAGGGTTCAGTCGATAGATGCAATGCTGCGATGGATAAATCTCATATGCTCTTCAACTTGAAAGACCTTCTCTTCCCCCTCTTGGAAACAAGCTAGCGATGAGGAGAAAAGTCGCCCAATGTATGGTCCTAATTTCAACACGCCGCCTACACGACTCACTACATAGGTTTAAGGTTGTAACAAGACCATATTTAGATGTCACAGGTTCAGGCAATTTCTTTGTGTTCAAACTCCACACAACCTCTCCCGTGTCTCCTATCTCTTCGTTCAGCTTTGGTAATTTATCAAAGTACTCATCGATCCAATTAGTGTTGTCAAGATCCTTGGTAAGGTCTATTGCCGTAGGATCTGGTGTCTTTGGCTTGGTAAGATCAAGTGCTTTTCCTTTTTTCAAGTCCCTTGCTTTCTGTAGTTGATAGTCCAGATTGGAGTCGATAAAGCGAGAGATTTCAAGCGGATCACTTGACATGCATTCATATCCTCTGATATTGTAGGTTACTGATTGTTTACCGATATGAAGCGTTAAAATTCCTTCATTCATGTCAATGACGGCTCTGGCAGTGGCTAAGAATGGACGACCCAAGATTAATGGTACGAAGAAATCTTGTGCCATTTCTAAAACCATAAAGTCGGCAGGGAAGACAAACTTTCCAACTTTCACCAATAAGTTTTCGGTGACTCCTATAGGTGTTTTGACCGATCCATCCACGAGTTCAATAGTTGCATTAACCGGTCACTGTTGTCCAATGTCGAGCTTTTGAAACATAGTGGAGGGCATAACATTTACGCTTGCTCCTATATCAGCGAGCGCGTATGTAACGGGTAGTGGCCCTATAGAGCATGGTAAAGAGAATTTCCCTGGATCTGAAAGTTTCTTCGGGAGATTCCTTTCGATAAGAGCGACACAATAATTTGTTCTTTTTATCGCTTCTTCCATGTTTCTCTTGTTTGTGAGGAAATCCTTCAAGAAGCGTCCATATTTTGGCATTTGTTGTATAATATCCAAGAAGGCAATGTTGACATGGATTTGGCTCAAGAGCTCTATGAGGTTGGATTACACTAGGTTCTTTTTTGTATGTGAGAATTGAACGTTCTTTTTTGTTGAATTTTTGGAGGAAGGTCTGCCACATGAGGTTGGATTACACTAGGTTATGCTTTCTGGGTGGATGAACTTGCGGGCTATGGACTGAGTGGCACTCCGGTGAATATCTCTCTCCTAGGTGATTGGACTTCCTCTCCTGAATTGGTGGTTTTGGGTAGACTTTGCTATTCCTTAAAGTAATATCACTTACCTTGGACTTTGGATTAGTCTTAGTGTTACTCGGAAGACATCCTGGTTGCCTTTCGGACAATCGTTTTGCTATTTGTCCTAATTACGTTTCAATGGATTGAAGGGTAGCTTTCTGCGTCTTGAACTCCACTTCATGTAGATTAAACCTTTCCTCGTATTGCTTGTAACGATAATCTGCTAGAAGGGCTTGACTTTCAATAGTGGAAATTAGCTTAGTCACCGCGTCCTCCTGACTCATCCCATTACCCATTTTGTTAGGTCCTTGAAATTGTTGACGAGGTTGAAAGTTCTGAGGTTGCCTTTGCTAAAACTGTTGTTGTCCAAAACCATATTGTCCTTGGTTGTTGTCTTTCTGGCTAAAGTTTGGATGATTTCTCCATCCAGGGTTGTAGGTGTTGCTATAGGGGTTGTTTTGAGGCCGATTTGTTCCAACAAAGTCAACTAGTTCGACGTCAGTTGTGATGCTCTTCACTTATTCCATTGTTTCCGGTGTTGCTTTACCCATGGGTTGTACCATTGATAGTTGTTCATAGCTATCTCTTCAATTATGTTATAAGCCTCATGTGGCCTTTTGTTCCCAAAGATGCAACCCGCGGTAGCGTCAAGTGTCTGACGGGCTTGATTATGTAACCCATTGTAGAAAGATGATACTTGCAGCCAAACCTTTAACCCATGGTGAAGACATTTCCTTAGCATGTCCTTGAAGCGTTCCCACGCCTCATATTGTGATTCACCATCGTCTTGAGTGAAAGTGGTGATATCATTTCTTAACTTAGCAGTCTTAGCCGGTGGGAAATACTTCGATAAGAATTTCTGGGCGAGATCGTCCCAAGTGGTGATTGACCCGGTAGGGAGAGAATTCAACCTTGCCTTAGCTCGTTCCCTTAAGGAAAAAGGGAGCATATGGAGGCAAATAGCGTCATTCGACACCCCATTTAGTTTAAAGGAATCACAAATCTCGAGGAAATTTGCGATATGGGTATGTGTATCCTCATCGGGTAATCCGTTAAAAGCGCATGATGACTGGATCATGTGAATAACATGAGATTTGATCTCAAAATTTTTAGCATCGACGGTTGGTCTTGTGATACTAGATCCCAACGTGTCCAGTGACGGTCATGCAAATTCGGCGATAGTGCGGTTTTCTACGACCATTTTTCTAGCACGGTTTTCTCGAATTCGGCAGTGAAAGAATCTTTTAGGTTCTGCTAAAGGTTGATATAAACCAGTAGTAGAACTTTGGATCATACATTACCTGCAACAAAGCGTGAAAGAAAAATAGAAGGAAAATAAAAGGCTAATCCGTTAATTCGAATTTTTCATGAAATCACCGTGTCCCCGGCAACGGCGCCAAAAAACTTGATGTGAATGTTTTGATATAGTAAATATATAAGTAAATATATTTTTAGATTAATTTCACAAGATCAGGTTTTAAATTTATAAAATGATAATTATGTTAACTTAAAATACACACAATAGGCAAGTGTACCTATCGTAGCGTAATATAGTTAGGTAAGAACCAAGTATCGAACCAATGGACACGGTTGAGTTCCAATACTCAACTTTTGTTATCGTTTAGCTGGATTAATTAGTGAGTAGGTTTTATGTGCTTGTAAATATAAAAGTAAATGACGGTAAAGTAAATAACATAAAAGTAAAAATGTGCGTGAAGTGTGTAACAGAAATGTAACTAGCAAAATAGTAAATAGTAGAAAAGTAAATATAGCGAAAATGATAAGATTACGAAATTTATTGCTTCGGGATTCGAATCATCTTGGTACGTGATAATGTTAAGTTACTAATTCAGTGGTATGACTACTACAAACTTGTGACCCGGGTCACCGCTAGAGCCTCGTCCTCACTACATTTGATTTGCAAATTATATTCTTTAAAAAGTGGTAGTGGCTCCCGTTAGGGACAACATTTACCATCAACCCATCGAATGGTCATCTCCGGGTTGGTTTAAGACATCGGACTCAAAATGATTTATATTAAAGTTAAATAGGCGATTATATTGTGCTCACCGGAAGGCGGTGTAACAATGGGACCAAGTATAAAGACGTACCGTTCCCAACATGAGTTCACCAATTCTTGGTCTCATAATAATCTCGTATAAAGACGTACGATCTTAGAAGTATAGACCAAGCCTTGGCTTATCAATCTCTGCTAGTATAAAGACGTACGAGTTTCAAAGGAAGTTTGACTAAAAAGGGTTTTACGATCTTACTCTTTAAAATCAAGACACTCACAAATATAAAGACGAATTTAGATAATAATAAAAGCCCATCAAAAGATGGTTTTTTTCAGAACGAATTAGTTAAATACATAAACATACCACTTCATTAATAGGTTAAACATTAACATGCACCAAACATCATCATCACCCTAGCAATACAAAAACGTTTTTGCTATAAATGGCCATAACGACTAGCATAATGATGAGTTTCGTAGGCTCGCCTATTGTGAAACAAGGAGGAAGAGCCCCTCTACTCTAACTACGAGAATGCTCTTTTCTTGAGTGTTCTTTATGTCTGGATTGGTGTGTGGGGTGAAGAACCCAATCCTCCTATTTATAGGCCTCAAAATGTGCAATGCTCGGTCGTGCAAAGGCCCAGGGAATCAAACAGGGTACAGAGGACACTGTACTGGGCCGTGGGGAGCAGGAGGGGCCAATGCACGACTTAATCTACATGGCTTGTGCCATTGACATCAACCGGGGATATAAAAGGGATACTTAGTATTCCAGTTGAGAAAGAGGATTTGATAAGGGTCATTGAACCTGTGTGCTTTGTTCTAAAGCACATAAACTTTTCGATGGAAAGGGAAAATGGAAGAGTGCGTATTGTCAATGACAGTCGGTGGTAGGATAAAACTGACTAAAGGTCTCGCGGTTGTGGATTTTTTTTGTCAAGGGGTAAATGTTAAAATGTAAATTGTACGCAAACGGTGATATACATAGGTGAAATATGTATATAAAGGGGTTAAATGTACATAGGTGGAATGTGTACATAAATGGTGGTTGAAGTCCTAGAACTTCGTAAATGATGTTGGAAGTCTTTTGGACTTCACAATCGGTGTTTAAAATCGAAGTTTTCGAACTTCAAAGGTGGATTCGGTGATTGAGATCCTTAAATCTCAAAGGATGACTTATGATTAAGTCAATGGAGATACTTAGGGTGTTTGGGTCACGGATAGGGATCTTCCTTCCAGTGTTGTAAAAGAGGATTCAAGTAAGGAAGTTGTCGTATCCTTACTTGAGGAGGTCGCAAGCTTTATTGGTTAAGAATGGGTGAGTTGAAGACTCGAGCTTCAAAGGGTGTTATGTATGGGCATTGGGATCCTCGAACCCCAAGAGGTATGAATTTGAGACCTTGAGTCTCAATGGGTCGATTGGTAAGGAAGTTTTGAAATTTCCATGTAAGAGGTGGGTGACGTGGGATTAGAACTTGGATTTCCTTAGTTGTCAAACGTGTTGACTACTCGTATAAAGTGGTTCAAAAATCCAAGTATCTCATGGTTAGGAGTGTTGAAATTCAAGTGGAAACTTGACGTTATAAAAGTTTTCCTTTGAAATGAGTGGACTCCATAATGCATTTTTTTACGTGACCATACGTGAAAGCGTTAGGAGGATAGAACTGTTGTTATTTCATATGGTGAAGATGAGATAAATGATAAACGTTTCGTCTAAATGAATCAGTGAATATCTTAGATAGTGGGCGAACTAATTGGTGCAAAAAGTAGACAAACTGCATATTGTTGTCAAAGGAACCATTAAAGTCGGAGATAACCTTAGGGGAGTAACGGGGGCGTATAGAGTTACTACATTAAAGTGAAGTCATTCATGATGACAATTTCATCGTCTCTTATTGACGAAATTCGAGAGGCTCAAATGTTAGCACTTGTTGGTGACTTGAAGAAAGAGCGGATGGTTGCTTATGTTGATAAGCTTGGTGAAAATAGCATGGGCTTGAAGACATGCTTTGATAGGATTTGGATTCCTAGGTTGTCAAGTGTTTTGACAACTATTTTGGATGAAGCGCATAAATCCAAATATTCTATCCATCCGGGTGTCACAAAGATGTTTTATGATTTGAGGTGTCATTTTTGGTGGCCGGGTATGAGGCGTGATGTTGTTAAGTATGTTGAGAGGTGTCTCACGTGCTTAAGAGTAAAGGCGGCGCAAGATCGCCAAAAGTCTTATGCGGATAATAGGAAGCGGGCGATTGAGTTTCAAGTGGGGGACTTTGTGCTATTGAAAGTCTCTCCTTGGAAAGGGGTGATACGGTTTAGGAAACGGGGGGAAGTTAAGCCCACGTTTCATTGGACCGTTTAAAGTGAAGGCAAGGGTGGGTGCGGTAGCTTATCGATTGGAGTTACCGGAGGGACTAAGTAGACTTCATAACACGTTCCATGTGTCTCATTTGCAAAAATGTTTAGCGGATGAATCTACTTTTGTTCCATTGGATGATATAGAAATTGATGAAAAGACGAACTATGTGGAAGAACCGATGGCAATCTTAGATAGGAAAGTGAAGCGGTTGCGTAATAAAGAGATTAGCCGAGTATTGGTTCGATGGAAGCATAGAAAGGGGGGGACGGAAATGACTTGGGAAACCGAGGAAGAAATGCTTAAACATTATCCGAACCTTTTTATGTGAAGTCGGGTTTCGGGGACGAAACCCAAATAAGGGGAGGTGATTTGTAACGAACCAAAATCCGGGTTTCGTTTTCAAATAAATAAATATTTCTAATTAATATTATGGTGAAAATAATATTTTAGAAATAAGTTGAAACAAGTGGGTTTCAAGTTAGTAATGGGGTTATATTAGTTTTTAACAAATTTTGGAATGAAAATGGGTGATATGGAAGTTGAGGGACTGAAAGTGTAAAATGGCAAATCTGCCATATTTAACTAAAAGAAGTCAAAATTCAGATTTCTCTCATTTGTGTGTGGGTTGATGCTCTCAAGAGAAAAAAAAGGGAGAAAAAGGTGTTGAAGTCAAAATCGTGCAATTGAAGCTTGGATTGTGAAGGTGTTGGCTTGCACATCATCCTTCTAACATCAAGTAAGTGTTAATCATTCTTTTGATTTCACCATTGATGTGTTAATTGGTGGGTTTTGTAGAAATCCAAAATTTATGTTGCATGTTGATAATTAGTGTTAGATTATTGATAATCTAGCTAAACTAAAGTTAAAGAATGATGATTAACATCTTAGAACCCTTTGATTTTGATTATGAGAAGTTAGGGTTCATATGGTGAAAATTGGGGGTGTTTGGATCATAATGCTAGAATGTTGAATTAATGAAGATTAAGTGTTTTTAAGATGTTAGACACTTGAACAAACACCAAATTAACTTAATGATAATTTTTGAAAGAAGAATTAGTGTTAAGATTAAGTTAACGAAACTCAAGTAGGTGAGTTTGTGGTGAAAGATGGTGTTTGGTTATGAGGATAACCCAAACGGGTCAATTTGGGTTGGAATTGGGGAAATTGAGTTGTGAACTCAATTGTAATGAAATTTTGGTATATGTTAGATTACTAAACTAGGTGTGTATGTTTAGGTAATCAAATTGTGGGTCTAGAAGGCGGAGCGGGATCTTCTAACCCGAAAGGTAAGTGCTTTTGCACTTACTTAGTTATGATGATAAATGAGTTTTATGCAATGTTGTATGTATAATGTGTAAAGTTGCATAATTTTTTATGTGGTATGAATGAGCATAAAATTGTATGCATAATTGAAGGAATGTAGTTATAGTATTTATACCATAATGGATAGATTAGTTATGGAGTTATGATCTCGTATCCTTTGGGATATGAAGTTATGGCCTACGTGCCATAATGGAAATGGAAAAGTGATAATGAAATGATGGAAGTAACTTGTAGGTGATATACAAGTGTATGAAATCCTTAATTGACCAAATGGGTGTTAACGGGTCAAATGGGTGAAAGGTGTGAAAACAAGTTGTAATTACTTGTTTGTTATGTTTAACATATTACAATGGTAATATGTTGATGAATTGTTAATGTATGGAACCCTAATAGACCAAATAGATGCAAACGGGTCAAATGGGTGAAAAGGGTGACAACAAGTTGTAAATACTTGTTGGTTATGTTTATCTCATTACTAATGGTGATATGTTTATATGGTTGTAGGAAAGGCTCCGAAGTAGTCCAAGGCGTGAAGGGTTCTCGTATGCATTTTGGTAATTTGGGGATTTTTGGGGAAAACCCCGTAGATGGATGTAAATTTGATACACAAATGATGTTTTAGTGTATTTACTTGTTGTTGATGTGTTTTTGGTCAAAACCCAAGTGTTGGGAATTTTTAGTGTCTTGAAAAATGGAAAAAGTTGGAAAAATGGTTAAGTGCTGAAACCTGCAGAAAAACTGAAACTTTCTGTGAAAAAGGTCCCCTCGCGGGCCGCGACTGTGGTGGCACGTATGAGTCGCGGTACGCGACAAAAAAAAAAAAATTCTTGGATTTAAGTCTTCCGCGCGTTAAAGTTTTGTTGTTTTTAAAAAGTGGTGTGTTTCACATACCAGGTTTGAATTTCTGATCAAGATGATTGGTATGATCAATCCCGAATAAAATTTTTTCAAAATAATTTTCATGGAGGATTTACTTTATTTTTTTCTTTTATTGCTTTATTACTTTTCTGCACTTTACTTTCAGTAAAAAATAGTTATTTATAAAAAGTCAAAACAAAATGAAAAAGATAAAATTGACATCATTTGAGGTTAGTGAAGAAATGATAGTACATCAGTGAAAAGTTTATCACACATGACCATAGAAGACTTTTGATATGATATAATCATTTGTAAATGTGTTATTTTGATTTGATCTAAATTTCAAAGTCTGCATGAACAAGAAATAATAGTGTTATAAATGCTATAATCCTGATAATCTGTGTGTTTTTAATGTGAGTATGAGTTTGTAACTTAGATTGTCAGTAGACTAGAAGCATTTTTGGACCATTAGTAGTGTGAAAACTAAAATAATAAATGACAACATCTGTGATTTGAACCCATTGTATGCATGGGTGTGTGTGTAAAAGATCATTATCAGATAAAGAATATATGATATTAAGAAGTTCTTGAGACCAATATAGGATTATATCTTTAGCACAAATCTTTTCAGTTCACTTCATTGCCCATGCCCCGAAAACATGCAATGTGTTGTTGAACTAAGATATGTTTTCTAACAACATCTGTTGGAACATATACTAGCCCTTGGATCATATTGATACATCATCTATATTGATTCCATTGAAACTTATCCAGATAATAGTTGGATCCACATACCTGAATCCTTTTATTCTCATTCTAAAGATCCTTTGATTCTGAATCTTCATGATTCTTATATCCTTCGGGATATGCTATTCTTCTCTTGTGCTAATAGAGATAATTTCATCTTGAAGATTGATCTAATCTTGCAGAAAATGATATATGTCTTGAAGAAAATGCATTTTTTAATTTTTGTTATGTGGGGTACACGATGTTTTTCATCTAAATGGTACTAACTCACATGAATTTGGTAGAAAAACACTTGTAGTTTCAAATTTTATATTATTGCCAACTTAAGTTTACTTGCTTTGAATTGCAAATTCAGTATGAATATTTGAGCATATTATGACCTGATCTTGTTTACTTTGAAATTTATCGCGTATCATTTCAACTTTTGGATGAAAAGTATGAAAAGATTGAAAAGAACGAAAAAGAATTTGAGTTGAAAAGGATAATCTTGCTTCATATCATCAAAGTTTGTTTGTTCTGATGCTAGCTTTTATCATAGAAATTATCAATAAAAGATTGATTGAATTACAAGGAAGATTGATTGTGTTTATATGATCTGATCTAATAATCTTCTATCAAGTTATGATGGAAAAATATATTCAGTTTGTCTCTGAAATATCATAGGTGACCAATAGTTTGTGATAGAATGTGTGATGAATTGCTCAGATACTGATATGATCTTCTGACTCATGATGTTCAAACCAAAAATATGTGTTTGTGTTGATATATTTCAGAAAAATCAAAAATATGTGTTTCAATTTGTTTAGATAAAAACCAAAAATATGTGATTCTGTATGTATAGATAAAATCCAAAAAACATTTTCTTTCCATTTTCCATGAAAATTCTATCTTTTAATTTTATAAAAATGTACGGGATTGGATCGGATGCATGTTTTAGACGGAACATAACAAGGTTTGGAAAGTGAATGGTTGGAGCTTGAACAGGTTGTAATTTCAAAAAGTTTCTAAGTGTGAAGGTTTGTGTTCGCCTAGTTAAGGTTAGGAAGCGAACATAAGAATGGGTATAAATACAATTTTAGGCGAACATAATCAGTGTTCTTTGTCATTTTCTTGAGCGAACTCGGTAAAAGTATAGCGAATTTGATTTTTGTGATAACTTGGTTTGATTGATCGATTTTTCGGTGGTTGATTCTTGTTCATCTTGAGATTGTGAATCTTTCTAAAGTTACATCAATTTTCATCCGATAAATCGTTCGGAATCACACTGTTTTGAATCAGGAGTTAGCTTTTGACTGCCGGACGTGTTCTAGACTCATAGAAGGGGTTTTGGGTGTTAAACTTTGAAATTGTTGCTCGTTTATGATAAATCGGTGTTAGGTATAACGGATTGTGTCTTTCATTTGCTTAGAATTCATCACTTTGATCGAGTTCTATTTCTAAGTTGTGTTTATATCGACAGGCGAACTTATTAAATTCACCTCTTGCAACTCTAAGCGAACTTATTAAGTTCGCCTAAGGGAACAACAATGTTTGGATTTGTATTTTTTTTTAAGTGTTCAATTTTTTTATTTTTGTTTTGTGTGTACATTCTTTTTTGTTTTGTTATCTTCGTGTTCTATGTTTGTGTTTACTATTTGTATATGTTTACTATGTGCTTGTATCCTAATGTCAGTTGTCCAAAATTATTAACAGACGGATTGTCGTGTTGAGTACAAACATAATCAGGTGGCTTTATTGGATCCAGGAATGTCTAAAGCAGTGAACTACAAGGGCATAATCAACTTTTTGAACAGATCAAGATTGCATTTGGCTCTGTTTGCAAATCCTTACATTAGTCTGCCTTACATTCAATAGCTCTGGGATACAATACAACATGATATAAATGTTAATCCAAGTGTGTTACGGTCTACTGTTAACAATACGGTTTTTACCATCTCTATTGATACCATAAGAACAACTCTTGCACTTGTAGGTGAAAACGATGATCCAATCAGCTTGCCTGGAACTCTAATTATGAGATGCTTTCAAAGAATGGGTTATCGTGGTAGACAGAATGATACCCAAGCTAGAAACGGTGGTCAAGTTAGTCAAGGGAGATATTTCATGCATGTTATTATTCAGTGCCTATCACCAAGGAAGGCTGGAACTGATTGATTGTGTAGGTCCAGATTTCACTCAGAAATCACTTAGATGATCGATTACACACACACGCAGGCGAAATCTGGGTGTATGGTGGTGAAATAGAGGAGAGAGACAAAATTGTTGAAGATAACAGGGTAACCACACTCACAATCAACACAAATTTGATATGGAAATGTAAGAACAATTGCATCAAACAAGTGCGCAAGATGTATTGATTGATGAACAATGAAAGAGAAGGTTCAGGGTTACAGCCGCTACTCACACACTAAACATTCTCAAACTAGGATATTTATAGTAGTTAACAGGTATCAAAACTATGTCAACCGAAACTAGTAGTTTCGGTTGAACATTTACAAGTGATAGAACAAACCTGCCGAAACTACTATCTATCAAAACTACTAGTTTCGATTGAACAAATCTCAATCGAAACTAAGTAGTTTTGATGGCCTAGACTTAGTCTAATAAAAACAGCAAATTACAGAAACTGAAATTACAATAAAAGGAAACTAAACTAAGATTGTTTAAAATACACTAATGACAACAGCTTAATAAAATACATGACTCTACAATCTCCCCCTAAGCTGTTGTATTACTGTCTTAAGCTCTTCTCAAGCAGCTGGTCCTTCAGTTGGCTTCTGGATGTAAGGCTTCACATGTAAGGTCACGACCCTTTGATATGCCTTTGCATCTACCTCATCTTCATCACTGTAAGCTTGAATGTGATTCTTGAACATGACCTCCAGATCTTCAGGCTGAAACTTCAGCATATCCATTGGCTAAAAAATCACCATGTCTTCCTTGTCCTCACACTCTATCACAGCACTTCCAATATTTGGATTGAAATACCATCTTTTGAAGGTTTGGAGTTGAACAGGCACAGACTTGGGAAGGGTGATGGTCTTGTGGGTTTGAGCTGGCTTGTACCTCAAGAAAAAAAAGGCTTATTGGTCTTGGGATGAAACCTAGTCTTTGAGATTTTCTTCTTTGTCTTTCTAGGCTTCATCCCTTTAAAGTCATTGTTGATTTGGTTGTGCAGAAAATGTTCAAAATCGAAAGCCATCATTACATTTCCAGCATTTTGAAGAGGAAGCTTGGCTAGATCTCTCAGATCAAAGAAAGGAAGAGTTTGGAAGTCTGTCATGTTCTTGAAATGTTGAACTCCTCCCTTATATCTTCTTATAATGAACAGCTTCCTTTCAGCATCATATTTACATCCAAAAGGAGGCCCCTTCAGCTCTTGATGCAGCTATGAATTCATATATCTGGGGGCTCTCCTCTACTCTTTTTCTCAACCAAGGTTTCTTTGGGATAGGATAATTAGGATCAGGTGTTGGTTGAATTGGAGTTGGAGTGGGTTTAGGTTCTGTTGGAGTGGGTTCTTCAGTGACAACTGCCTTTACTATATTGACTTGGACATCTGCTTCAGTTTGATCCTCATCTGATAGTGCCTGGATCTCATCACCCTCTTCTGTGAAGTACCTAACTTTTTCTGTCTCTAATTCTTTAGTGGGTAAGATCTCTGAATACTGGTAATTGAAACCAAAGTTATCATCCTCGTCCAGCAGAGCGTTAAGTTCATCATCAGATCCAACATCTTCCTCATCAAGAACCACTACTTCAACATCTTGCACTTATAGGTGAAAACAATGATCCAATTAGCATGAATGGAACTCTGATTATGGGATGCTTTTAAAGAATGGGTTATCGTGGTATACAGAATGATACCCAAGCTAGAAAAGGTGGTCTAGTTGGTCAGTGGAGATATTTCATGCATGTTATTATTCAATGCCTGTCACCAAGGAAGGCTGGAACGGATGGATAGTGTAGGTCCAGATTTCACTCAGAAATCACTCATATGATCGATTACACACACACGCAGGCGGAATGTGGGTGTATGGTGGTGAAACATAGGAGAGAAACAGAATCGGTGAAGATAACAGGGTAACCACACTCACAATCAACACAAATTTAATATGAGAATGTAAGAACAATTGCATCAAACAAGTGCACAAGATGTATTGATTGATGAACAATGAAAGAGAAGGTTCAGGGTTACAGTCGCTACTCACACACTAAACATTCTCAAACTAGGCTATTTATAGTAGTTAACAGATAGTTTCGGTTGGACATTTACAAGTGATAGAATAAACCTGCCGAAACTACTATCTATCAAAACTACTAGTTTCGATTGAACAAATCTCAATCGAAACTAAGTAGTTTTGATGGCCTAGACTAAGTAGTTTTTGATGGCCTAGACTTAGTCTAAAAGAAAACTAAACTAAGATTGTTCAAAATAAACTAATGACAACAACTTAATAAAATACATGACTCTACAATCTCCCCCTAAGCTGTTGCATTACTGTCTTGAGCTCTTCTCAAGCAGCTGGTCTTTCAGTTGGCTTCTGGATGTAAGGCTTCACATGTAAGGTCACGACCCTTTGATATGCCTTTGCATCTGCCTCATCTTCATCATTGTAAGCTTGAATGTGATTCTTGAACAGGACCTCCAGATCTTTAGGCTGAAACTTCAGCAGCTTCATTGGCTCAAAAATCACCATGTGTTCCTTGCCCTCACACTCTGTCATAGCACTTCCAATATTTGGATTGTAGTACCTTCTTTTGAAGGTTTGGAGTTGAATAGGCACAGACTTGGGAAGGGTGATGGTCTTGTGGGTTTGAGCTGGCTTGTACCTCAAGAAAACATAAGGCTTCTTGGTCTTGGGATGAAACCTAGTCTTTGAGATTTTCTTCTTTGTCTTTCTAGGCTTCATCCCTTTGAAGTCATTGTTGACTTGGTTGTGCAAAAAATGTTCAAAATCTGAAGCCATCATTACATTTCCAGGATTTTGAAGAGGAAGCTTAGCTAGATCTCTCAGATCATAGAAGGGAAGAGTTTGGAAGTCTATCATGTTCTTCAAATGCTGAACTCCTCCCTTATATCTTCTTATAATGAATCGCTTCCTTTCAACCTCATATTTCCATCCAACAGGAGGCCTCTTCAGCTTTTGATGCTAAGCTATGCATTCATAAGTCTGGGGTCTCTCCTCCTCTATTATTTTTCTCAACCAAGGTTTCTTTGGGTTAGGATAATTAGGATCAGGTGTTGGTTGAATTGGAGTTGGAGTGGGTTCAGGTTCTGTTGGAGTGGGTTCCCCAGTGACAACTGACATCACTATATTGACCTAGACATCTGCTTCAGTTTGATACTCATCTGATAGTGCCTGGATCTCATCACCCTCTTCTGTGAAGTATCTAACTTTTTCAGTCTCTAATTCTTTAGTGGGTAAGATCTCTAAATACTGGTATTTGAAACCAAAGTTATCAATCTCGTCCGGCAGAGCGTTAAGTTTATCATCAAATCCAACATCTTCTTCATCAAGAACCACTACTTCAACATCTGTTTCAGTTCACTTCCCGAGCTCCCTAGCTGCTCTTCTTTCACCAGC
The DNA here is from genome assembly GCA_023525975.1 of Smallanthus sonchifolius. NCBI lineage: Eukaryota > Viridiplantae > Streptophyta > Magnoliopsida > Asterales > Asteraceae > Smallanthus > Smallanthus sonchifolius. Next base: position 38,501,112 of record CM042045.1, read on the forward strand.
AGAGGGAAGGTCGAATTCTGGTTCTTCAATTTTAACTTCTACAGCTTCCTTTGTCTTGGCAGCAGAGCCCGAATAGATAGTCATGGTAGATTCAGGGTTTGTGACAAAGGCAGGGGTAGAGGGTTCAACACCAGAGGTGGTTTTCCCTGAACTGCAGAAGTTGTTGCTTGTTTATGTACACGCTTAACTAGGGAAGCCTTGAGTTGTTCTACAAGTTCAGATAAAGCCTTGAAGTCCTACTTCTGTTTGGAGATGAGTTTCTGTTGGGTTTCGATTTGAGTTTGTTGCACATCAAGTTGGGTATGGGTATGAAGACCTCCAACTTCTAGTTTAATATCCTTGACTTCTTTTTTGCATTCGTTCAACTCAGTCTTCAAACTTTCAATAACGTTATCCTTTTCTTGAACATGATCTTGCAACTTATTCATTTCCAAGCTTAGAGTCTTGACCCTTGGTATAGAGGGTGTTGGTTTATGTGCGGGTGATGTAGGTGGTGTAAGGATGTGTACATGTTGTGGAGATGGAGGTGGTGTGGGGATGTGTACATGCTATAGAGATGTAGGTGGTGTAGGTTGAGGTGTAGGTTGTCGTGTTTGGTGAGGAATGTCAAATAAGGAATCAGATGAAGATGACACATCTTAAAATCCGGTCTTTATCTTCTTTGCCTTAGGCTCTTCTTGTTCATAGTCAGAATCTGAATCAGCTTGTCTCTTGGATGAGGATGCATGAGGTTCAGTTTGACCATCAGAGTCTGACTTGTAGTAGTTGATGTGAATGTTTTGATATAGTAAATATATAAGTAAATATATTTTTAGATTAATTTCACAAGATTAAGTTTTAAATTTATAAAATGATAATTACGTTAACTTAAAACACACACAATAGGCAAGTGTACCTATCGCAACGTAATATAGTTAGGTAAGAACCAAGTATTGAACCAATGGACACGGTCGAGTTCCAATACTCAACTTTTGTTATCGTTTAGCCGGATTAATTGGTGAGTGGGTTTTGTGTGCTTGTGAAGCAAAAAAAGTAAATGACGGTAAAGTAAATAACATAAAAGTAAAAATGTGCGTGAAGTGTGTAACAGAAATGTAACTAGCATAATAGTAAATAGCAGAAAAGTAAATATAGCGAAAATGATCAGATTACGAAATGTATTGCTTCGGGATTCGAATTAGCTTGGTATGTGAAAATGTTAAGTTATTCAGTTGTATGACTACTACAAACTTGTGACCCGGGTCACCGCTAGAGCCTCGTCCTCACTACATTTGATTTGCAAATTATATTCTTTAAAAAGTGGTAGTGGCTCCCGTTAGGGACAACATTTACCCTCAACCCATAGAATGGTCATCTCCGGGTTGGTTTAAGACATCGGACTCAAAATGCTTTATATTAAAGTTAAATAGGCGTACGAGTTTCAAAAGAAGTTTGATTAAAAAAGGGTTTTACGATCTTACTATTTAAAATCAAGACACTCATAAATATAAAGACGGATTTAGACAATAATAAAAGCCCATCAAAAGATGGTTTTTGAGAACGAATTAGTTAAAGACATAAACATACCACTTCATTAATAGGTTAAACATTAACATGCACCAAACATCATCTTCACCCTAGCAATACAAAGATGTTTTAGCCATGAATGGCCATAACGACTAGCGTAATGATGAGTTTCGTAGGCTCCCCTATTGTGAAACAAGAAGGAAGAGCCCCTCTAATCTCTACTCTCTACTCTAACTATGAGAATGCTCTCTGCTTGATTGTTCTTTAGGTCTGGATTGGGGTGTGGAATGAATAACTCAAGCCTCCTATTTATAGGCCTCAAAATGTGCAATGCACGGCCGTGCAATGGGTTGCACGGTCGTGCAATGGGTTGCACGGTCGTGCAAAGTCCCAGGGAACCAAATAGGGTACAGAGGAGACGGTACTGGGCCATGGGGAGTAGGAGGGGCCAATGCACGGCTGTGCAATAGGATGCACGACCGTGCACCCCCCTGCTTTTCCCCGGTTTTGTCTTGTAGCTTCTTGTTGACTATTGTTGACCAATTTTGACTTCTTGGGGGTCAATGCTCCGGGAATGAACCTTCTAGAAGCTTGAATTTTTGGTGTTTATGATATGATTTAGCTTGATTTGTATTTTCAACACCAAATAACCTGCAATTACAAAATATAAGTAATTTAAGCATAAATTGCAAGGTTATCATTCAACTAGTACCATAATGTGGGATTATTATGTATGTTAAATATGTATAAATGATTACATATCATAACACCCCACACTTAAACTTTGCTTGTCCTCAAGCAAACTCATGCATGATCACACCCATAACTAAAAACTTTACAAAGATAATGGAATTTCAACTAGTGTTGAGACTCCGGATAACTCTTGAGCTGCTTATTCTATTTTTGTGTTTTTCTTGTTTTAAGTTGATGGAATCCATGACAAGCCTACTAGAACGTTGATTATGCAAAAACTCCTCACTACTCACAATGTTCACTCAACTCTAGGGTTATATATATATATATATATATATATATATATATATATATATATATATATATATGGATAATGTAAGCTAAGTGGGACACTTGAGTTCGAATCGAATTATGCAATGGTCATAAGCTTGTATGCAAATCAAGTCTCCACCAACTAACTAAGTAGTATGCATGAATCAAGAGGACTTTAAAGGGTTGTAATGTGGCTAAAGTAAAACTAAAGGTGAAAATGATTTTTTTTTGGATTTTTAGTGGTTTTAAAGGGGTTTGAAGGGCTGCAACTATCGTAAAACACTCAGCTACGGTCTCATGGCTTAAAATGGAAAGTACTAAAAGGTCCCTCTACAGTACTCAGATCATGAGGGTATAACTAATCCGAGGGCTCGTTTATGGTCAAATTGCCAAGACCAAGATCTCTCATCAGTTTCAGCTCGTCCCTTATTGCGTAATACACATCACTGCCTCTTCGTACGGGTCCTATGGCTAGTCGCCTAACAACACCTACTTCCATCAGGTATGTATGAACACATTTGGCTCGAGTTTGATTCTTGCTACACTTTCCCTCGTGGCTCCAGTTGCCATACTTTCTACATTTATCGTATCTTTTGGCGGCACTTTTTGATAAGCCGCAGAATGGTGGCAATTGTTCTTGTTTGCACCACCATTTTCTTACATCACTGGTTGCTTGAAAAACCTTTTCTCGAAGTTCGGTTGGTAATTCAGGCTTTGCGAAATGAAGGCGGGAAAGCAAATTGAAATCAAAATAATGCATGTCCAGTTCTTTAAGATCTCCCGGTAAAAGACCAACTTTTTTTTTAATTTTTTAACAAGACTACCTTTTCAATACTCCTCTTTCCTCAATTTCCTTGAAATAATATTTCCTTGAATTTTCCTGCAGATAGTTCGGATAATTTCCTAATGCATCCAACATTTGTATAAAATTCCAATTTTTCTGAGTAGGATAGATTCTTTCCAAAGTCATCCCGATGATAATGAACTTGAAATGAAAATATAAGACAACTTTCCCATTTTGAAGACAGTTAGCCAAATGGGTAGAAAATCACAAGTTAAATTTTACCGGTTTGAGGTTAACAATCCTGAATCTCTAATTCCCCACCTCATACTTAAAACTGTGCATTGCCCTCAATGTACAAATGCATGTAATGGAATGCTATGCAGGAATTTAAATGCATAAGGGAAAAGAAACTAGTACTCCCCAGATCAATTCGGTGTATAACCTAGCCAAAACTTATTGTTGCTGTCAGGTTGTGCCTATCAGCTGTTTGTCAACATGTTGCTTCAAAGACTTCATCGAATTTCTCAGAAATTTGATGTGGCTTCCGGCTCTGGGCTCGTATAGTTGGAGTGTAACTCCTCAAAGTTGAGAGATGATCTGGTGATGTTATTCTACCTGAAACATAAAAGAAAACATAAAAACGAAAAAGGAAAATAAAAGGTGGTAGTTAAGCTACTAGGGACCTAGTATCGAGAAGGCATACCTGGGGGCTGAAGTAATTAGAAACTTAAATTTGGAGAAACCAAACCCGAGGTCCATGCTTTCGGCCGTATGCACCAACTTCTCAATTTATTTATGATCATCGGGTTGCCTCCCGGAAGCGCTACGTTTATTTATGGGTCTTTAGCCTAACCCGTACGTGTTGCATCAGTCTTTCTTCAGGGTTCAGTCGATAGATGCAATGCTGCGATGGATAAATCTCATATGCTCTTCAACTTGAAAGACCTTCTCTTCCCCCTCTTAGAAACAAGCTAGCGATGAGGAGAAAAGTCGCCCAATGTATGGTCCTAATTTCAACACGCCGCCTACACGACTCACTACATAGGTTTAAGGTTGTAACAAGACCATATTTAGATGTCACAGGTTCAGGCAATTTCTTTGTGTTCAAACTCCACACAACCTCTCCCGTGTCTCCTATTTCTTCGTTCAGCTTTGGTAATTTATCAAAGTACTCATCGATCCAATTAGTGTTGTCAAGATCCTTGGTAAGGTCTATTGCCGTAGGATCTGGTGTCTTTGGCTTGGTAAGATCAAGTGCTTTTCCTTTTTTCAAGTCCCTTGCTTTCTGTAGTTGATAGTCCAGATTGGAGTCGATAAAGTGAGAGATTTCAAGCGGATCACTTGACATGCATTCATATCCTCTGATATTGTAGGTTACTGATTGTTTACCGATATGAAGCGTTAAAATTCCTTCATTCATGTCAATGACGGCTCTGGCAGTGGCTAAGAATGGACGACCCAAGATTAATGGTACGAAGAAATCTTGTGCCATTTCTAAAACCATAAAGTCGGCAGGGAAGACAAACTTTCCAACTTTCACCAATAAGTTTTCGGTGACTCCTATAGGTGTTTTGACCGATCCATCCACGAGTTCAATAGTTGCATTAACCGGTCGCTGTTGTCCAATGTCGAGCTTTTGAAACATAGTTGAGGGCATAACATTTACGCTTGCTCCTATATCAGCGAGCGCGTATGTAACGGGTAGTGGCCCTATAGAGCATGGTAAAGAGAATTTCCCTGGATCTGAAAGTTTCTTCAGGAGATTCCTTTCGATAAGTGCGACACAATAATTTGTTCTTTTTATCGCTTCTTCCATGTTTCTCTTGTTTGTGAGGAAATCCTTCAAGAAGCGTCCATATTTTGGCATTTGTTGTATAATATCCAAGAAGGGAATGTTGACATGGATTTGGCTCAAGAGCTCTATGAGGTTGGATTACACTAGGTTCTTTTTTGTATGTGAGAATTGAACGTTCTTTTTTGTTGAATTTTTGGAGGAAGGTCTGCCACATGAGGTTGGATTACACTAGGTTATGCTTTCTGGGTGGATGAACTTGCGGGCTATGGACTGAGTGGCACTCCGGTGAATATCTCTCTCCTAGGTGATTGGACTTCCTCTCCTGAATTGGTGGTTTTGGGTAGACTTTGCTATTCCTTAAAGTAATATCACTTACCTTGGACTTTGGATTAGTCTTAGTGTTACTCGGAAGACATCCTGGTTGCCTTTCGGACAATCGTTTTGCTATTTGTCCTAATTGCGTTTCAATGGATTGAAGGGTAGCTTTCTGCGTCTTGAACTCCACTTCATGTAGATTAAACCTTTCCTCGTATTGCTTGTAACGATAATCTGCTAGAAGGGCTTGACTTTCAATAGTGGAAATTAGCTTAGTCACCGCGTCCTCCTGACTCATCCCATTACCCATTTTGTTAGGTCCTTGAAATTGTTGACGAGGTTGAAAGTTCTGAGGTTGCCTTTGCTAAAACTGTTGTTGTCCAAAACCATATTGTCCTTGGTTGTTGTCTTTCTGGCTAAAGTTTGGATGATTTCTCCATCCAGGGTTGTAGGTGTTGCTATAGGGGTTGTTTTGAGGCCGATTTGTTCCAACAAAGTCAACTAGTTCGACGTCAGTTGTGATGCTCTTCACTTATTCCATTGTTTCCGGTGTTGCTTTACCCATGGGTTGTACCATTGATAGTTGTTCATAGCTATCTCTTCAATTATGTTATAAGCCTCATGTGGCCTTTTGTTCCCAAAGATGCAACCCGCGGTAGCGTCAAGTGTCTGACGGGCTTGATTATGTAACCCATTGTAGAAAGATGATACTTGCAGCCAAACCTTTAACCCATGGTGAAGACATTTCCTTAGCATGTCCTTGAAGCGTTCCCACGCCTCATATTGTGATTCACCATCGTCTTGAGTGAAAGTGGTGATATCATTTCTTAACTTAGCAGTCTTAGCCGGTGGGAAATACTTCGATAAGAATTTCTGGGCGAGATCGTCCCAAGTGGTGATTGACCCGGTAGGGAGAGAATTCAACCTTGCCTTAGCTCGTTCCCTTAAGGAAAAAGGGAGCATATGGAGGCAAATAGCGTCATTCGACACCCCATTTAGTTTAAAGGAATCACAAATCTCGAGGAAATTTGCGATATGGGTATGTGGATCCTCATCGGGTAATCCGTTAAAAGCGCATGATGACTGGATCATGTGAATAACATGAGATTTGATCTCAAAATTTTTAGCATCGACGGTTGGTCTTGTGATACTAGATCCCAACGTGTCCAGTGACGGTCATGCAAATTCGGCGATAGTGCGGTTTTCTACGACCATTTTTCTAGCACGGTTTTCTCGAATTCGGCAGTGAAAGAATCTTTTAGGTTCTGCTAAAGGTTGATATAAACCAGTAGTAGAACTTTGGATCATACATTACCTGCAACAAAGCGTGAAAGAAAAATAGAAGGAAAATAAAAGGCTAATCCGTTAATTCGAATTTTTCATGAAATCACCGTGTCCCCGGCAACGGCGCCAAAAAACTTGATGTGAATGTTTTGATATAGTAAATATATAAGTAAATATATTTTTAGATTAATTTCACAAGATCAGGTTTTAAATTTAAAAAATGATAATTATGTTAACTTAAAATACACACAATAGGCAAGTGTACCTATCGTAGCGTAATATAGTTAGGTAAGAACCAAGTATCGAACCAATGGACACGGTTGAGTTCCAATACTCAACTTTTGTTATCGTTTAGCTGGATTAATTAGTGAGTAGGTTTTATGTGCTTGTAAATATAAAAGTAAATGACGGTAAAGTAAATAACATAAAAGTAAAAATGTGCGTGAAGTGTGTAACAGAAATGTAACTAGCAAAATAGTAAATAGTAGAAAAGTAAATATAGCGAAAATGATAAGATTATGAAATTTATTGCTTCGGGATTCGAATCATCTTGGTACGTGATAATGTTAAGTTACTAATTCAGTGGTATGACTACTACAAACTTGTGACCCGGGTCACCGCTAGAGCCTCGTCCTCACTACATTTGATTTGCAAATTATATTCTTTAAAAAGTGGTAGTGGCTCCCGTTAGGGACAACATTTACCATCAACCCATCGAATGGTCATCTCCGGGTTGGTTTAAGACATCGGACTCAAAATGATTTATATTAAAGTTAAATAGCCGATTATATTTTGCTCACCGGAAGGCGGTGTAACAATGGGACCAAGTATAAAGACGTACCGTTCCCAACATGAGTTCACCAATTCTTGGTCTCATAATAATCTCGTATAAAGACGTACGATATTAGAAGTATAGACCAAGCCTTGGCTTATCAATCTCTGCTAGTATAAAGACGTACGAGTTTCAAAGGAAGTTTGACTAAAAAGGGTTTTACGATCTTACTCTTTAAAATCAAGACACTCACAAATATAAAGACGAATTTAGATAATAATAAAAGCCCATCAAAAGATGGTTTTTTTCAGAACGAATTAGTTAAATACATAAACATACCACTTCATTAATAGGTTAAACATTAACATGCACCAAACATCATCATCACCCTAGCAATACAAAAACGTTTTTGCTATAAATGGCCATAACGACTAGCATAATGATGAGTTTCGTAGGCTCGCCTATTGTGAAACAAGGAGGAAGAGCCCCTCTACTCTAACTACGAGAATGCTCTTTTCTTGAGTGTTCTTTATGTCTGGATTGGTGTGTGGGGTGAAGAACCCAATCCTCCTATTTATAGGCCTCAAAATGTGCAATGCTCGGTCGTGCAAAGGCCCAGGGAATCAAACAGGGTACAGAGGACACTGTACTAGGCCGTGGGGAGCAGGAGGGGCCAATGCACGGCTGTGTAATGGGATGCACGACCGTGCATCCCCCTGCTTTTCCCCAGTTTTGTCTTATAGCTTCTTGTTGACTATTGTTGACTAATTTTGACTTCTTGGGGGTCAATTCTCTGGGAATGAACCTTCTAGAAGCTTGAATTCTTGGTGTTTTTGATAGGATTTAGCTTGATTTGCATTTTCAACACCGAAAAACCTGCAATTATAATATATAAGTAATTTAAGCAGAAATTGCTAGGTTATCATTCAATTAGTACCATAATTTGGGATTATTATATATGTTAAATATGTATAAATGAAGACATATCAGTAATCTGACCCATAGATTCTTGCATCTAAAGTCCCACTAGATTCTGCAATCTCCTCCTCACCTCCTTGTGCACCAGCTTAAATATTAACCACTGGTTCAGTAGGAGTTTGTACTTGTTCTACAAAAGGATCCTCTATCACAGGCTCAACAGCAGGCTGCTCTTCTTCTTAGTCATGAGGTATTTCTAATTCAACATCCGGTTCAGCCACTTGTTGGTTACCTTGATCTGGTTCCATTTCCTCTTCTTCTTACTCAGATGATGACAATTCCACTTCTAGATCGGGATCCACATCAGGAATAAACTCTTCCTCTTCTCCAATAATATGACGAAACAGAGGAATTTCAGCAATGGCTCTGTTGGTCCTTTTGTTCGAACTCTTCATGTAGCTGAGAGTCTTGGCCATCATATGGTAAAAAACAAATACATTTCCACCTTGTTGTAGATCTGGATGTAGGTGGTTGATTATGATCTGAAGGAATCTTGGGTAAACTAGAAACTTCTACTTAACAGCTCCTGTCAAATTTTCTTTAAGCTGTCTAAATACCAATCGTGAGAAGTTGTAGTTCCTGCCTTTAATCAATCCCAAAACAACAAATTCTACCATGATATTTGCTGAGTCAAAGCCACCTTTTCTGATGGAGAGGCAGTGAATGAATACATGAACAATGTATCTCCAATGGCTTGGAAGGGAGTTCTTTATAATTTGATCACTCTGGAACTCATCAAGATGACCCAGTCTTCTGAAACATTCTTTGACATAGAAGGTTGGGAATTCTGTTGGTGCCTCTGGGTTGTCATTGAATTGCAGCACCTCTCTAACAGTAGCTTCAGATAATAAAACTTCTTGGCCATGAACAATTTCCCTTATATGCTCCACATTTTCAATAGTTATTATCTCTGCAGTCTCCCAAAATTCCTTTATTGTAGTCTCAAACACAGGTAGGTTGTGACTTATGGCAAAGCTGATATTGGAGTTTGCCAGGAAATTCAAGACTTGAGCAAACTCTGCACTCTTTGGATCATTTGCATTAAGGAAGGCACATACATTGTGTCTCTTCACAAATAGGAGATCCATACATGTAACTAGCAGAATTCATCAGTTTTTGACACTTAGGCAAATTTCAAAATAAACCTGATCGAAACTAATTAAACCAACACTTAGACAAGTTTCTGAAACAACACCTATCGAAACTACTAGTTTCGGGTGAATAAACACAATCGAATCAACAAGTTTCGGTCAACACTTAGAGAAATTTCAGAATCATCCTTATCGAAACTACTTAGTTTCGGGTGAATATACCTCAATCGAAACAACAAGTTTCCATCCAATCACTTAAAAACTTTTAAAACATCAATCGAAACTAGGTAGTTTCGGGTAAAGAAACTTGGTCACATGTTGAGGACTTGGGCACAATTGGGTATCGAAACTACTAGTTTCGATTAAAAACATGTTTAAATTTTGAAATTTTTTAAAAGAGAAACACCCCTTTTATTGAACCTTCTTAGTTTCGATGCCCAATCCCTAGAATAGACTTAAACAGAATCAAACACACAGAATCAAGACTCAAAGATAATTACAGACTTATATACACATCAAACCGACGAAAAATATAAAAGAAAGAGTAAGAGTAGCCTGTGAGTGTCGAAACTCCATCTTACCGATGATTCAAAGACAAATCTACAAATATGTACACAAAGATGTAAGATATCAACAATGGTAAGTCTATGAACAAAAACTAAGCCCTGGTTGGCCATTAAAATGAAGTGATAGTCGTAAAATTCTTTCAAACTCAAACCCTAGGTTTGTTCACCTGAGACCTTAAAAATCGTTATACGATGATGAAGACGACGGAGACGACGGGGAAATCAGATGAATGAACACTGATTTGTAAACCCAGACCGATCAGAATCGAGCTTATGTGTGTGAAAATGGAGGTGTAAATGATTCGAAGAGTGTAAAGTGAGGCTTGACAAAGACGAAACCTGATTATGAAGTCATTTAATTTTCCCATGTGACAAAAGACATTTTTGCCCCTGTCGAAACTACTAGTTTCAATAGTGTAAAGTAGTTTTGGGTGATTAGGTAGTTTCGGGTGACTTGAAGTTTCGGGTGAATGGGGTAGTTTCGATAGACATGAACAGTTAAGAAAAAATAAAACAAAACTACTCAAATATTTACACATTTATATAGACTTAAAATAAAATATTCACAAGTTATTTATACTTATCTTCTCGGAAGAGATCCAACATGAGATCAGATCTGGTCAGTTTCTTGAAACACTTCCTTTCGCAATCAAGTACTGTGAGTCCCTGAAGATAGCTGACATTTGTGCAAAGAAAACCCGAACATTTGTTTGTACATAGTTTTCATGTGATTATATGTTACCATTTAAGCATGATACAAGGTGTACCCCACATATTGAAATAAAATGGTTTTGATAACCTATCAATCCTCAAGAAATGCCCATATTCATCCTATCATCTCTTTCTGATTGGCCAATGTATCATCTTAGTAAGTCAAAGATACCACCAAAATAAAATAAGAAATCCAAGTGGATTAGAAGACTTAAAATGAACAATATCCAAGTGGATATTAAAAGATACGAACATTCTAGATCTTTATGTAAGCAAAACAGAAGAAGTCGTAAAATTATCCAGGTGGATAGGAAAAGGTTGAACACCCAAGATCTTTGCGTAAGCAAAACAGACTGGGTCAAATCATCCAAGTGGATGGGAAAAAGATGAACACCCAAGATCTTTGCGTAAGAAAAACATACGGGGTCATCGGCGGTAAATACAGTTACTTTGACGGTCAACTGGCGTATGAATAGGAATCCAACACGTAGCACTGTATCTGATTGAATTCGTTTTCTTAATGTAAGACCCCAACCAAGGCATCCTACAGTCGGTTCTCATAACGGGTCGTATTCATTAAAAACACATTTATTGTAATTAAAACTACAGCGAAAGTCTTTCTAACATTTATGGCCATTTATTGTCCTTAGGTTTACCTTATGAATGCCTGCACACTAATCCGAGTAACACCGCTTCCAAGCCAAGATACGTCAATACCCTGCTTACCTGCAAACAATCTAAAGTACTCACAAAGTCAGCTATGCTGAGTGAGTTCTAATAGTTTAATTTAAAGAAAAACCACCACACCAAGTTCTTCGATTTAATTCACTTTGACACTCCGGTCCTTATAAAATATAGTTACACTTTATTAATGAATGACTAATCCCGCGTCACCCCATGACATCCCATAACAGTTTATCACCCGAGACTCAACCCGTACTACCAATATAAATAGTAACAACCTTACCATCACAACCGCATAGACTAAACATGCTATGCTACAACTCCTACCTAAAAATACATATTGACCCAACTTTGGGTTAACACAACCTACCCTAAATCACTAACACATCCGGTCTTAACCAAGGCTCTCATAATTAACTGACACGACTCATATACGTGTCACATCACAAGTCTTGACTCAACGGTCAGTCTAACCCTACACGTCACAATTCAACACGTCACTAAACATTACTCATACACAATAAATACAATTAATCATTAGCATGCACAATAATGCTTATATATATATATATATACGCATGCAACACATACCTCATCGTTGTACCCTCGTCAGGGTTACCCTCGTCTCCCATGCACCACCATGAACCATTGCACCGCCACCACCGTGGCCGCGTGTTGCAACCCGTCACCCCCTTGTTCACTCCACTTCTCCTCCTCGGCCGGTGGTCGCTGCCAAAGTTGGATACAACACCCACCACTCTTTCGCCGTTCGCCGCCGCCACCGGTTCTTGTCACTCCACCGCAGCTGCCACCGTGGCCGCCGCATGCCATGCTACCTGTAGGTTCCTCGGGTGTCGCGGATCATCACATGCAAGTGCGTTGGCTAGTCGGACCGGGTGCGGAATACCCATGACTAGGTGGAGAATCAAACAACACAAAGTAAACCGACAAGAGAATCACTTTAAACTTTCATCTATTATAAACACTTGAAGGTTGCAGAGAGAAAAATACTGAGTGCACAATAGTCTGCCTACTTATCTACTGTCAACCTATCCTATTTATACAAGACATTGCTCATGCGTACTTAGCAAGTACGCATAGTATTCTTGCGTACTTGCTAAGTACGCAGGAACTAATTCCTGCGCACATACTAAGTGTGCAAAACACTTAGAGAATTAAGCAACTAACAACATGCATTAGTAAATACAACTCGATAACTAATACATACAGACGCTTACAAACAAAGACAAATACAAACAACGAAAGTACATAAACTAAGACTCTATCTAGAGTGTTTGTCACACAAAAGTGCTTCAACAAACTCCCCCTTGACAATAGCTCTGGATCGTCTTCCGTCTTCACAGCTCTGCATCTTTAGCTTCCATCTTCTTCTTGTAGTCAAGGCAAAACTTGATTACCTTGTCGTATTTAGAAGCAAGGAACTTTATCCATTCATCCGTATGCATGCAGTACCTGTCAGCTAGAGCCTATAGATCTTTCATAGAGAAGTTAATGAAGCAGACTTCATCAAATACTCTGATCAGTTCCCTTGGCACTAAGCTTCCACTATCTGACCATACCTTTCCTATCACCACTGCCTCGCCCATTTTTGGATCTACATACAAGTACCATATGTTACCGAGGATATCCTAAGATAACTTGCTCAGGGGAATCTTGGTTTCACATAGTACTGGCTTGTATACCAGTTTCTTTAAGCTTTTCTTAGTCACAGGATGTCTAGCTTTCTTATCCTTGACTTGCTTGGGCACTTGAGACTTAAACACTTTAAATTTCCCAGATCTTACTTTACGCTGTAGAACCTGCCACAAACCCATCGCTACTGCGTGATTTGAGTGACCCAGCAGCTCCTGGTTTGCTAGGTTCACGAGGTCGTATCTAGGTAAGGAGTTGAAAGCTTCACTGGTTGGTTTCAAGTATTGAACCCCCCCAGATCGCTTGATTACGAACAACTACTTATCTTCCTCGAACCTCACAACTAAGCTCATTCCTGTTGCTCCGTGTTTGTCTATGATTGAAGTCTTTTGCCAGACTGGAGCCGGATCCTTTGATGAACTAGTAGGCATATCTTTGTTTTTCTGTGCCTCTGGATCCACAGGTGTAGGATAGGCAGGGGAGGCTTCAGTCGATGCTTCAACATTGCTAGCAGTCTGGACTGGACCTGTGTCGAGCTGAGATTCAAAGGATGGAACTTCGAAGATCTCTCCATCTTCAAACTCATACTCGCCTTCCCCGTCGCCCTTAGGAATTTCAATAACTACATCATCATCATCTTCATCCCAATCATCACTAGAGTCGATCTCTCATTCTTCAAGCTTGTCAAGAGCCTCGATCTGTGCTTCTTTGGAATAGTCAGGCTCTAAGAATATCAGCCACTGACTTTCCTTTATCACCACCACAGGAAGTATCACCACCTTCCTGATGAGTCGACTCCCCCAGCCATTGGAATTGCAGAAATGGGCACGATTGCCAAAGCTTGATGCTCACTTCCACTAGGACTTACTTCAGGATCCTTGTCTTTTTCATCATCCTTAGTTAAGTCAACCGGATGACAAGCCTCATCACCGGTAGGTTTAGATGCCTTCTCCTTCTCTTTTTCTTTCTCTTTCTCCTTCTCCCTCTGAGCAGCAAGCTTTTCGGTCAGGTCAGTTACTAACTTGACCGTCATTTCATGTTCTTTTCACTGCATGTCAAACCGAAGCTTTAGAGATGACCTGTGACCCATAATCATATTGTTTGTTTTGATCAGTAGTTCGTTCTGGGCCATCATATTTGCTAGTCTCTATTGCGTCCCAGTCCTCTGGCTTCTCAGAATAGTAACCTCGTCCACCAACGAATTTATCTGAGCTTGTTGAGCCTTAGATTCCTCCCTTGAATTCCGAACAGTTTCCAGTAGAGCAGCAACTTGGGTTTCCAAAGTATCAATACTTGCATCATTCGGATCAAGATTCCTGGACGTAGAAGCTTTAGCATTATGAAGTGGGGATGAGAAGATCGTATCAAAGTCAAAGCCCAGCGTAAAGTCTCCATAGTTGTAGGGTTGACTGACAGGTTCAGTGGTGGTAGTAGGGATTGTGGATGGGATGGTGGTTGTAGGAGTGATGGAAGGTGTGATGGTGACTGACTCCGTAAGAATCAGAGTTGTCACCGCCACATGGACAGATGGTACAGGGAGGGTCACTATCACAGGAACCTCCTCTGTGATAGAAGTTACCGCCACATCAAGTGTTACTTGTGGCCTTCTCCGCTGTCTGCGTTACAGCTGTTGTGAAGGTGGGGTAGAAGCTGAATCAGTACTCGCAGCCGATACTTCTACTTGCCTCTGAGCACGATCCTCCACCTCACGAGGAATAGCTTGTTGTTGCCTATCCCCCAGGTTTTTGTTTATACGTTCACGTCTTTTTGCTTGTATAACAGCGTCAAAGTCAGAATCTGGCTCGTATTCACTGCTCGTCGTTTGTCGTTTTCTCTTTAAAGATGACTCAGGAAGGGTTACCTTTGTCAATCTTCTCGGGTGTACCTGTGATGGTGCATCATCAGAATCAGATGAATCAGACTCTGTATCTTCGGAGTCGGATCCTTCAGCACCATCATTAACTGCTTCTTCGTCTCATCCTTCAGACGATTCATCCACACTTTCAACGTCCTCCTCTTCTTGTTGCTCATCAGAATGTTCACTGAGTTCTGGCTCAGAGTCATGACTAAACCATCTCCAGTCATCTGGTGCCACATACGCTTCATTTATCAGGTGGCCAAAGAGTGCGGTGTGCACAGGGGTAGGTTGTACACTGCATGGCTTTAGGAATTGGGCAAACACTCTCTTGTCCACCCGTTTAACTTGCAATCTCTCCCCAGTAGCAGGCAGATTTCGCAATGCATCATTTATCAGTAGTTGCACAAATCTTGGGTATAACAGGAATCTAAACCTCTCAGCCGTATTTATCTGATCATTTAAGGCTTTGAAGATGTATCTAGAGAAGTTATAGCCCCTGTTGAGAGATAAGCCAACCATGGCTGCTGCAAGATCATGTCCCATTGCATCCTTCCCCACCTTTCTCGAAGAGATGCACATGATCATCACGTGGGCAAAGTACCTCCATTGATCGAGCACCCACATCTTCTTGTAGGAAGAATAATCTCGAACACCGACATATCCCATACGCTGCCTCCAACATCCATCCACGAAGTAGTCAGGATAGGTTGTTGGATCGGTGGCGAGATCTCGGAACTGTAAGACCCGTAGAATAGTGTCTTCAGAAAGGCGATGTCATGACCCGCCACAGTAGCCCGTATAATGTTAGGGGTTAATGTGCAGTCATATTCCGCTGTCTCCCAGAACTGCTCTAGGTACGGTCTTGTTACTATTGGGTCTACAGATATAGCATAGCTGATCCTTGAACGGTTCAAGAAGTCCACTATCTCTCGGTATTGTAGTGCAGCCCCCTTCCATTCCGGTTCCGTATGTGCTAGGAGGTTGAACTCACTGGTAAAGGCACGAGCCATTACTACAAAAACACACAGAAAACATAGTAAGAACAAGAAGATTCATTGGAATTGAATACACATGACTAAGTATAGCAGTTACTCATTAAACTGAATTTCAGACTTAGAAAAGTTTCACAAGTGTTGGTCCTGCGTACTTAGCAAGTACGCAGGGATTTGTTCTTGCGTACTTAACAAGTACGCAGGAATTACTTCTTGCGTACTTATTAAGTGCGCAAGAATTGCACTTAGTGAAATGTTCCAGAAATCTAAATTTTCAACTGATGATCAACATTGATATGGATTAGGGTCACCACAAGGTCGAAATCCGTGATTAAGACTTTGGAACCAATATCAACATCAATGAACTGCTATTCTTGTCAAATTTTAACCTAAAAACCACTCAGACGAATCGACGGTCAATCAAGGGGTTAGAGGCAAAATTACGGATGATTAAGGATCGTTTGATGATTCTAAGCAAGTTTTAATGATAATGTCTTACCAAAATGATGAAACTTTGTCCAAAAATCAAGATTGAAACCCTAAGTATTTCAAATTTTAAATCGGTCTGAAAGTTACGATTTCATGGATGAAATGTCCTAAGATTCTCACCAAATGATGTTAATATGATGATGGAACTAGAATCGGAACGAAAAAAAGGTTAGGAACACTCTAAGATTTTGAGGAAAATTTAGTAGCGGTATTCAACAGTCGTCAACAGTTTGAAATGAGATGAAACTCAAGAAACTTTCTAACACCTGTTTATATACCCGACACATATTGGTCTTGCGTACTTGCTAAGTGCGCGGGACTTAACTCCTGTGTACTTACTAAGTACGCATGACTTAAGTCTTGCGTACTTGTTAAGTACGCAGGGTTTACCTCATGCACACTTATCAAGTACGCAGAGACCCTTGTGTGCTCCAACTTTCAACTCAAATTATGAACATTTCAAGTCAAATAATGAACAAGATAAAAGCATTCAATCAAGAGGATTCAAATTCAATTCAGGAAGGTTAAACACAAATATTTTTGGATTTTCTGATTAAAATTGAACTATACACAAACTTAGAATCTTTTTGATCTTTTCAAGAAAGAAATATACAAGTATATACACACACACTATTTTTGTTCAAAGACACGAGCAGAGGATCATATCAGGCTAAACTATAGCAAAAATGATACAAGATAAACATCAAAGAATATGGGATCATGTCATGGATTACTATTTATTCATACGTAAAAGGCACATAAACAAGTAATTCAAGTTGACAATATTATAAGATTTGAAACCATAAGCATCTTTATATCACGTTCTTGTGTGTTTAGGTATTAATTATAAGATATACAACATGTACCCCACTGATATGCTACAGTAATGTAAGTTGCACAAACTCAAGGCATCGAAGATTTTCCCAATGACTTTCTAAATTTCCAGAATGAGGCTACATCAATTAGCACAGAAAAATCAACCAGAATCCATAAAGATTATCAGGAATCATAAGATTCAGAATCGAGTGATTCATTTGTCTTGGTTTCATTTGATTTCTTCATTGAATATCGGTATGATGATTCAGGATAATGAATATGGTGTTTGAGTATTAGGGTAGGGGAATCCAACTTTTATCTGGATTTGAATTCAATGAATCAGGAGCGATTCAAGGGTGAATACACGCTCCACGGTTGATGTAGAGACATGTCTATATTCAATCTCTCATTGCATACTTGTGAGTATGGCAGTGAGATGAACCGCATTAATTGTGCTAACGACTTAACCTGAAACTAGTCTCTTAAGATAATTATTGCCAAAATCTAACATCATTTATCTGATAATGATCTTTTTTTATTCTTTTACACATGCACACATGTATACATGGGTTCAAATCACAGTTGTAGTTTATATTAGTTTCCACACTACTAATGATTCAAAGATGCCTACAGGTTACTGACAATTCAAGTTACTTGTAAATAAGTAGATTAAAAACATAACAATTTAAACAATTAAGTAAGCATGACGTAATCATTTCCCATATGAGCAATCTATGGCGTTTAGATCATTTCTGATGCACTATCATTTCCTCTTTTCTCAAGATTACTCTGAAGTTTTCTCCATTTTCTATTTTGTGTGAATTTTTATAAAATATTTGAAAATTAAAAGAACTTTACAGAAATTTTAAGAGAAATAAAATTTAACTTTCATGAATTGAATTGATTTAAGAAAAACATGTTTTCATTCTGGATTGAACATTCCTATCAAATTGACAAGATGCTCAAAACGGGATCAGTCAAAGGCCTTAGTGAAAAGGTCAGGAAGATTGTCATCCATGTGAACCTTTACAAGTTCAATGAGATGCTTTTCAGCACAATCACGGATGAAATGATGGCGAATTTCAATATGTTTAGTTTTGGAATGTTTCACCAGGTTATTTGTGATGGAGATTGTGGCATTGTTGTCAATGAACAAAGGAGTTCCAGTGAAGTTCAAGCCGTAGTCTCTCAATTGCTGCTGAATCCACAATATTTGAGAACAACCGCTAGCTGCAGCAATGTATTTTGCTTCACATGTTGAGACAGAAACTGTTGACTGCTTCTTACACTGCCAGGAAACCAGTCCGTCTCCTAAGAATTGACATCCACAGAAGTTGACTTTCTATCAAGGTTACAACCGCCATAATCTGAATCAGTGTAGGCTTTGAAGTCAAAAGACTGTTGCTTAGAGTACCAAATACCCAATCGGGGTTTACCTTTCAAGTATCTGAAAATTCTCTTTACAGCTACCATATGGGACTCCTTCGGTTGTGACTGAAACCTTGAGCACAAGCATACAGCAAACATTATATCTGGCCTTG
Organism: Smallanthus sonchifolius; assembly: GCA_023525975.1. Taxonomy (NCBI): domain Eukaryota; kingdom Viridiplantae; phylum Streptophyta; class Magnoliopsida; order Asterales; family Asteraceae; genus Smallanthus; species Smallanthus sonchifolius. The sequence goes on from CM042045.1 coordinate 38,519,952, forward strand.
AAGCTGTGAGATACATAAGAGATCCGATCATCCCACGGTACAATTTGCAATCCACATCCTTTCCATCTCTGTCAGGATGCAGACCATGATTGACTGGGATAGGTGTGCCATAAGTACTGCTATTATTCATCTTGTATTTTGACAAGATGTCCTGCACATACTTTATTTGATGAAGATAAATGCCATCCTCTCTTTGACTGACTTGCAGACCTAGGAAGAACGACAGTTCACCCATGTTACTCATTTCAAACTTGGACTTCATCACCTGTTCGAATTCCCTACACATCTCTTCATTTGTAGACCCGAAGAAAATGTCATCGACATACACTTGTACAAAAAGAATATCACCTCGTGCTTTTCGTATGAAGAGAGTCAAGTCGATCTGTCCACGGTCGAAACCATTAGACAGTAGATGCTTAGATAAAGTCTCATACCATGCCCGAGGTGCTTGATGAAGACCATAAAGTGCTTTGTCGAGCTTGTACACTTTATTGATATTATGCGGATCTTCAAAGCCGGGAGGTTGAGTGACATAGACCTCTTCATGTACTTTCCATACAGGAAAGCACTCTTCACATCAAGTTGATAGACCTTGAAGCCAACATATGAGGCATAAGCCAGAAACAGTCGAATGGCTTCAAGTCTAGCAACTAGGGCATATACTTCTGTGTAATCCAAGCCCTCTTATTGATAAAAACCCTGAACAACCAACCTTGCTTTGGTCTTCACCACAACATGATGATCATCCATCTTGCATTTGAACACCCATCTGGTGCCAATTGGTTGTACGCCCCTTGGCAAGTCAACCAAATCCCACACATGCAAGTTTTGGAATTGAGACAGTTCGTCTTGCATTGCCTCAATCCAGCAGTTGTCAGCGAGAGCCTCTTTCACATTCTTCGGCTCTAACTGGGATACGAATGTAGCAGACATGTTTCCATGACACCAGTGTCAAGTATCTCAGAGTAAAGACTAGTGTTCTCAGCAATGGTTCGATGACGAGTTTGAACACCGGCATGAGGATCACCAAAAATGTTGTCAATTGGATGATTCTTATGCACTCTCATCTCTGGTACATTCAGTTCCTAAATTTCTGAATCGAGGTTCGTGCTTAACTCCCCCATATCCTGTGTTCCAGAAGAAGAAGTTTCAATGTTAATTGGATCAGCTGGAGCTTCATTTCCTACACAATTGTTAGGTTTAGCTTGAGCGTCATTTCCGTCAACATAAACATCTTCACTGTTATCACCATTAAGAGTTACAGATGCCGATGCAGCATTGGAATCAGGAGTTACAATTGGTACAGTAGCACGTGTTGAGAAACTGGAGTCATCACCGCCACCAAATAATTCATATACATTTGCGGCATCATTTGCAGATAAATCTGGAAGATTGAAAGATTTGAATAGCGCATCATAATCAAAACCCCAAGCTAGACCAGTTGGTTCTGGTGGAATGTTGTGCTTACTACAATCCACTTCAAACCACTCCTCGACAGTACGAGTTCCTATATTGTACACTCTCTTGCAAGGCGAGTTGGCAACATATCCTAAGAAGATGCCTTCCACCGCTTTTGCATGAAACTTAGACTTGCGGTCTTTGTATTGTAGCAATAAGGAATAGTGACTACCAAAAGGAACTAGATAGTCAAGATTGGGAGGTCGATTGTTGATCAAGTCATAACAAGTCTTGTTGTGCCTCTTCACAACCAGAACTCTGTTCAAGACGTGACAAGCTGTATTAACTGCTTCTGCCTAGAAAGTGACAGGAAGCTTTGCATCTGACATCATTGTCCTTGTAGACTCAATCAATGTTCTGTTCTTCTGCTCTGCGACTCCATTCTACTGAGGTGTGTACGGGGCACTAAATTCGTGACGGATCCCCTTTTTGAGACAGAAAAGTTCCATCAAATTACTCTTGAACTCACTTCCATTGTAACTCCTTATTCTTCTAACCTTCAACTTGCAAAGAGATTCCAAGCTCAGGATCAGGTATTAAAGAATATCAGCAATTTCGTCCTTCGTACCTAAAAAATGCACCCAAGAAAAACGTGAGAAATCATCAGTTACAACCAGACAAAATGACTTACCTCCAATACTCCTGATACTTATGGGGACAAAGAAATCCATATGTAATAGCTCCAAAGGGGTATCAATGGAGTTTTGGAGCTTGGGCTTGTGAGACTTCCGTTGCTGTTTACCCTTTTTAAAAGGCATACAGTCATCTGCAACGGTAAATCTCAGCTTAGGAACACCGGTTACCAAACCGTTTCGGACAAGATGATTCATTTTATGATAAGAAATATGTCTGAGTTTCCTATGCCACAAGATAGAGTCAAGTTATGTCGCTTTGGTAAGCAAACAGGTAGCAATTGATGAGGTGGTTGTTGCCACGCTCATATCAATCTGATAGGTGTCGTTTGTCCTTGGCGCTCGCATCATAATCCAGTCTTCAGTAACCTCAAAACCAGGTTTGAGAATCATGCATTCAGTCTTGTCAAACATAACCGAGTACTCCTTGTCGCACATCTAGGAGACACTCAATAGGTTATGCTTCAGCTGCTCGCAGTAGTTGACATTGTCGAAGCTGACACAACCATTTGAAACCACGCCTTGACATGTGATACTACCGCCTTTCTCTCAAGCAAAGGCCACATAGCCGCCTCTGAACGGTTTAACATCTTGAAGCAGGGCCATGTTACCTGTCGTCCGTCTTTCTTAAAATAAACAACCTCAATTAACTCACAGTCGTGACTGTTAAAAATGGATGAATCTTTAGAAGAATTGGGACTGGGAGATTGAGAATTTTTATCTTTGTTGTTCTAGTATCTCTTCTTTTTCTTAACTGGAACAGTAGACTTATATTCAACAGCAACAGGTGAACTGGTGGAAGCTTCACCTGATTGAATTTTAGTCAGCTGTTCAAGCTTTCTCAACCTCTTGTTCCTTCTCCTTCTCTGTGGCTTAGAGAGTTTCACCACATGTTTCTCACCAGTAGGTGTACTACCAGAGATAGATGCACAAGGTTTAGCAGGATGCTTTCCTTTTCTTGAAACAGATGGTTTAGCCTCAGATGTGATCTTTGGCTTTGCCATAAGTTTTACTGGTGGTTTCACCACACTTGCTTTTGGACTTTTGGGATGCTTCACTGGTGGTGAATTAGGGATGGCAGCCGGTTGTGAAACAATTGGCCGTTTCCCATGGTTCTTAGAAGGGCAGTTCACAAAAATGTGACCAACCATACCACAGTGAAAGCAAGTCCTCTTGTCTGTGTAAGTCCTCCTGTAAGGCTCATTAGATCTGGCATTTGATGCCTCAGCATTATGAGCAGGAGGAGTTGGTTGGTGAACAGGAGTTTGACCCGATAAAGATTGGTTTTTGGGAGTATAATATTTTTACAAATTTTCTTTATAACCAAGCCCATAATGAGCTGAAAAAGATTCTTTCTTAACTTGATTAATGTGTTTATACCCCACACAAAACATTACCTTTAATTTATCATTTGATTCAATGATATCGGGTTCAGTCAAAATACAATTGTCACTATTCGTGATATTGTTTTTCTTAACTTTCTGTTCACATAACAACTCCTCTTATACTACTCCTTTAGGGCTGGTGCTTTCAGACCCATCATCAGAAGCAGTAAAGAACTCCTCATTAGATGGGGAGTTAGCCTTACTTGAGGAATCATCCTTGTTAGAGGAATCATCCTTACCTTACTCATCAAGGCAAGACAAATCAATGTCTATTAAGCCATTGACAAATTTCCCGCTAACTGGTGGAGGAATATCATTAGTTCCCAACCCTAAGCCATTCAATTGCCTCACTACAGACTCGTAGTGTTCCACCACAAAACGAGAATTTTTCAACTTCTCATTAGTACATTTCAACTGCAAGGTCTCGTTTTGCAGTTTGTTGATCTCATTGTTCCTTTTCTCTAACCCCTTGTATGCAACATCCAAGTGAAACTGTTGATCGCTGATTTTGAGTGAATAATCACGTTTTTCTTTCTTCAACGTTTCAATTGAATCTTTAAATCATTTTTCATTTTCCTTGTAGCTTAACGCTGCAATACGAAGGGGTTCGACTTTTTATTGAAGCTTAGAGTTTTCAACCTTTAAGCTTAGACATTTAGAACAAGAAATGACGGCAAAAGGATTAGAATCTACCTCGTTTGATGAACATGATGCCTCTCCAATAGCCATGAGGGCAACAACAGTTGTAGACTCTTCTTGATCAGCCACAGAAGCTTCTCGTTCCTCAGCTTCCATCATCTCCATAATCTCAGCCATGAGACCAACCTGAGTTTGTGTAATAAGAGCATCCTCCAGATGAACGCCCCAATCAAAGATATCGTCCTTTTGAGCCACCAATGCATTGGACGTTCCACCTTGGCTTTGATTGTGGTTGTTTGAGTTGTTGTAGCCTTGGTTATTTCCTTGGCTAGGTCTGGTAAAACCCGAAGTCGGTGCTCTGTTCTTTTGACATTCACGAGCAAAGTGTCCAAAGTTTAGACACTTGTAGCACTTGGCCTTGGATTTGTCAAAACCAACCTTGGCATTAGAATGGACACCAATGAACTTTCGGCCAGTTCTATTCAGTAAACGCTTTGCCCTCCTCAAGATCATGGCCATGTTCCATTGAATATCCATATCCTCCATATCATCCCGATCCACCTGATAAAAGTCTTCTTCGATAGTTTCAATATCCGTTAGCTTACCTCCAATGAAGCTCTCATAGGCAAGCATGCAAGATGAGAATAAAGCCACATGATCTTCAGCTATCTTGGCTATTGCTGATTGGTTAGCTGAAGATGTGGGAGAAGGATTTCTTGAGGAGTTCTGATGATGAGATCCAGAACCAGATGATGCATAGCATGCATGACCACCACAAGCCTTTACAGTTTCTTCCTCATGAGAGTTTCCTGAGAAAAGGGCAATTCCAGAGCCCGGTGACTTGGTTGTAGAAGACGTCCCATAATACATAGAAGGGTCTTGTATTTGAGGTCTTCCTGAGCTCTCCTTTCTTTTTAGGTTCATGTCATGTGCTTGAACCTTTCCAATTGCCTCATCGATTGTCATCTCATAAAACTTAGAATTCTCTCTCATCAGGGTAGTATACATCTCAAATTTGGGTGGCAAAGCATCCAGAAATTTTTCAACTAATTCCTCATTTGGATAGATAAGGTCAAAAGCTTTCAACTCAGTCTGCAAATGATAGAATCTAGAGATGAGTTCATCTATGGATTCGTTCTCCAGAAATCTGAAGCACTCATACTGCTTCCTGAGAAGATCCCGTTTACTTTTCTTGATGACACTATTGCCCTTGAATCTCTTCTGTAACGCCTTCCAGAGATCCTTGGAGTTATCGTATCCTCTGAAGCTATGGAATAACTCCCTAGTCAAGGCCATAGTGATAGACCCGTGTGCCTTCTTCTCTCTATCATAAACTTTCTTTTCTTCTTCATCAAGTTTAGAGATAGGCTTGGGAACTTCGTCATCAAGGTAAATGTATGTGGGATGCTTATAGCACTCTAAAAAGGGTGTCCACAACGAAGAATCGGTATAAGAAATATAATGCTCAAAGCGTGCTTTCCAGTTTGAATAATCATTTACATTAAGCAGCTTTGGCGGTTTCTTAGGGGTTCCGATCTCGTTGTCATAGTTCAGAAGATTACCGAGGTTATGAAGATTTGACACGGTGAACACTTTGTCAAATTTCAGAAAAATCACAGAAACTTGCGCACTTAAACTGGCCTTGTGCACTTAAGACGTAGTCTTGCGTAGTTAGGATTTGCTCTTGCGTACTTGACAAGTACGCAGGAGTAAATGATAAGTACGTAGGAAATAACTTAAGTACGCACCAAGATTGGTCTTGGCGTACTTGGTAAGTACGCAGCAAGACTGTACTTGTTGCCAAATAAGGTAAGTACGCAGGTCACCTTTTCACCAACTCTCACCAACCTTTTCCGGTTACTGGAAACTCGCCGAAGATGGCAAAAATCAAAAAATTGACCGAATAAAATGAGCCAAAGGGTCAGAAACTCGTTTCTAACCAACCTTTGATGCTCAAAACACTCAAATACACAACAAAAGTCAGTTTTTGAGTGATTTTTGCTTCTAAATTAGTGCTCAAGAGCTACCCCTAATTTATCACAAAAATCAACAAAAATAGCCACTTTTGGTTGCAAAAACTCTATAGGATGTGTAGAAAATACTCTAAACACACTCACAACACTCGAAATCAAGAGCAATGCTCTGATACCACTTGTAGGTCCCTCGGGTGTCGCGGATCATCACATGCAAGTGCGTTGGCTAGTCGGAACGGGTGCGTAATACCCGTGACTAGGTGGAGAATCAAACAACACAAAGTAAATCGACAAGAGAATCACTTTAAACTTTCGTCTATTATAAACACTTGAAGGTTACAGAGAGAAAAATACTGAGTGCACAATAGTCTGCCTACTTATCTACTGTCAACCTATCCTATTTATACAAGACCTGAACTCTGCGCACTTAGCAAGTGCACAGGGCAAATTGCTCATGTGTACTTAGCAAGTACACATAGTATTCTTGCGTACTTGCTAAGTACGCAGGAACTAATTCCTGCGCACATACTAAGTGCGCAAAACATTTAGATAATTAAGCAACTAACAACATGCATTAGTAAATGCAACTCGATAACTAATACATACAGACGCTTACAAACAAAGACAATTACAAACAACGAAAGTACATAAACTAAGACTCTATCCAGAGTGTTTGTCACACAAAAGTGCTTCAACACTACTGTCGTGCACCACTACTCCACCCACTCCTCCTTGGCCAGACCATACGCAACTCCACCGCCTACCATCACCTCAAGCCCACCGTCCACTTCTTCCCCCTTGATCACCATCACAGGCCGTCCACCATTCCCTCTTCGTTTCCACCGCCGGTCAAGACCACTACCACAAACCCTTTTCAGGTTTTTGGACTAACCGGAAACAAGAATTGAAAAGGATAACGATTTGAGGATTACCTTGATCGAATGTGGAGTCTCCCACTCGAGACCGTCGTCGAAACTCCCAGTCGTCGGCCTCCTGCCCTTGCGCCTTTCCTGCTGCCGTCGCACTCCCCTAGGTCTCTCGTGACCTAGGGTTTTCCCCTGAAGTGGTTTATAAACCACCAAGATTTACATCCTAGTCCCTCAGCTTTTCTCTTGCGCGTTCCGTTCCCGAACTAATCATTAAATGATTAACCGGTCCTCTTAATCTTGCTAAATCTGGCTTTACTCGTCTATCCCAACCAATTATGTCATTAACAAGAAGTTTGGGTTACTTTTTAACCCGACCCGTTATTTATTTGGTTTTAGGGATGTTACAAGTCTTCCCTCCTTAAAAGAGAATTCGTCCTCGAATCCTGCGTCGACACAAACTATCCCAACATACCCTTCTTTGTACGATTGGTGCATCTGAAGTCCTTTAGTGTCATCCGTTCTCTTTCGTACACGAATCTTTCTAGTCATTTCCTTTCAATGACCCCATCCTTGGCGTCCCAAGAAGCCTTCTCCGTTGCCTGCTTTCAACTCTTGGGATTTGGTAGGTTCCACCTACATGTTCCTCCATCACTCATCCCTCCAGTCTTTAGTTAGACTGTACAACACCACCTATTTCTTACTTTCTCATCACATTTCCCTAATTATTCACGACACCCCTGTCGTCGTTCCTTGTATAGCCTTGATGGTCTCATCCCTACGACGGTCATCTCCCTACGCAAGGCTCTTTGCCTTTCATATTTAGGTTCATTTGCCGTCCTTCTCGTTTCGTACTCTGATTGCCATCCAAAGATAATTCCTACAAACTCGGCACTACCGCCTCATTCCTAAACGTGATACATCGGTCCCTCTCATGTGATCACTAAGAGCTTGTGCCCAGCTTGTTGATCTTATCTCAAGTTTTGCCACTATAGCACCTCCTTGCCACATTACCCCGTGCTCGTTGCATCTCATTGGTAAGCACATGTCGCTTATCATTAGCCTTTGGTGACCGCCCTTGGATGACTTTGCTTAATCAAGCATGTTTGTTTTAAACTCCTAACATTATCTCCTTTGATACTCCATAAGAGCTTACTCCTTATAACTTTGTCATATGCGTACCAGCGTAAGCATTCCCTCTTTACAATCATTTATGGGTAAACATGCACTTATCCTCATCCCATTCCACTATTCTCGTCAGTGCTTGGTCATTTTCCACACGATCACCGATCGCGTCTCATTCATCGAGTACATACGGGAAATCCACCCTAGCGTCGGCTTCGGCTATTCATTGACTCATTCCGAGTAAACATTTGTATCCTTTGGTTTCTCATATCATTCGTTGTCTCAATGTGGAACGTACCCCTGAAGATCTCTTTGTTACTTCATTTATTCCGTGCTGAAATTTCTAGCGTCATCACCTCAATTGCGTCCAGACTAGCTCCAATCAAGAATCCGTGTAACGCTCTTATCATCTTCCTTCGCAGCTACACTCCTTGGCTTTGAGTTCTGAATTCGCGAGATATATGTATAGGTATCTCATAACAGCACCTCGTCGATCGTCTCGAATATCGTCGAAACTCCGCGTATCGCATCGATGCGTCACCGTTGAGAAAATCGTACTAATAACCACCCATTCTAGTTCTCACGTAGTGCACACAATCAACTAGGCCTGAACAAATTTGCCTGCATACAGTAAAGCCTCACTATTCATAACAGAAAAACTATTGAACTCTACCTTCTATTCGTTATAACGGTAGCTCCTGCCACACGTCATCACATATTTACACAGTCTCACCTCTACGGGTAGCAACAATGATTTAAGACAACACTCTACTCGATCTACACACAAGTCAACTCTCTACCCATGCATATATACCATATTTATAAGAATTAATTTCCACAGGGCCTTGCGCTGGTCATTCACACCAGGTGTTACACACCCCTTATACTTCACACTCCCATTTAGCCCTTAACTCATAGATGACACTATCACACTTTCGTTAACACAGAGAATTTCATGACCCATAGCTACACAGTTTACTCACAATATCTAATCAAACACATTGGCATGAACTCATGTCCTGCAAAATCACATCACACCACACTGCATATAGTTTCCTATCGCAAGCACCATATAATACATTCACGAACACAATTATTTTAATCATGTCTAAATCACATCATGACAAAGCAAAACTCAATATCAAAATCAAATAGTCACATCCATGTCAAGCACGGCATCACATAAGCATCTAATCAGTCAAAATCAAATAATCACTATTTGAATTGAGCATCACTCCACGTAAATGTCTAATCAGTGACAATGTAAAATCGCCTCGAAATCTCTCATGACAACTATCACACAAAATACTCATCAAGAAATCGAGCATCCCAAACACTGGCCGCCAAATCACTACTTGACCATGGTAGGTGCATCTGGCGTGTCCTCCTCTGGTTCCTCCTGAGACAAAGCTCCCTTAACCAACGCAAGTGGTCAATCTTTCAACCGTGTAGGTCCACACCCTGAAGGAAGATCACGTACAACCGACACTGATCTCCTTCTCTGCTCCGTCTTTCCAATCAACGCTCCACATGGTATGTCGACGACTGAAGCTCTAGTCACACTTGGCGCGAGAAGCACCAACATCACCCCACCTCACCATTAACTCTATCTACGGTAGTCGTCGGCTTGACCTGTCAATCTTCATTCCTCTTAGTAGGAGTTCCACGCTTGCTCGATCTCATACGCTTTGTCTTAGCCACCTAATCCTAATCAAGATAGAACGCTAGAGTGATTACTCTAGGCACAAATTCAGAATATGAGAGTAATCATAGACTGCCAAATCACGGTGATCAAATGCAATTTGGTGGTCCACATCACTACTCGGATTCTAAACCTCTCCCATCAAACCCACACCAACTTTCTACCTTCACGCACACCGGATGCACAGGCATCCCACACAACTCACATAGCACAAATCAATAATCTAACAAATTATCATATTCATCACAAATACATACCACACAAGGTTATACAGAACATCATTAAAGCACGTCAACAAACCAAACTATCCTACGTAATCACAATCAATGCAATTCTACAGTACTCAAATCGCCAAAACAAAATACCAGTTAATCGTACCATCTACTCCATTTATTTCTACCTACTATTACAACACATAGCACACGTCATGTTCACACACGGAACCACAAATCATTCACTCACATCAGTCGCTTTACCTATCGTAATACTACACAAATGGTAAATAATAATTACTGCTCAACTTGAAAGACGTACCTCTTGGCTCGCAGTTACTCGTGGTGGCATTCGTTTCACTCTCGTCTCATTTTCGTTTTAAGTTAAAGTATCTTGTTTGTTTAAAAATACCAGTTTTCTCTTAAACCACATCTCTGATACCAAATTGTAAGACCCCAACCCGGGCATCCTACAGTTGGTTCTCATAATGGGTCGTATTCATTAAAAACACATTTATTGTAATTAAAACTACTGCGGAAGTCCTTCTAAAACATTTATAGCCATTTATTGTCCTTAGGTTTACCTTACGAATGCCTTCACACCAATCCGAGTAACTGCGCTTCCAAGCCAAGATACTTCAATACCCTGCTTACCTGCAAACAATCTAACGTACACACAAAGTCAGCTACTTTGAGTGAGTTCTAATAGTTTAATTTAAAGAAAAACCTCCACACCAAGTTCTTCGGTTTAATTCACTTGGACACCCCGGTCCTTATAAAATATAATTACACTTTATTAATGAATGACTAATCCCGTGTCACCCCATGACATCTCGTAACCGTTTATCACCCGAGACTCAACACATACTACTAATATAAATAGTAACAACCTTACCATCACAACCGCATAGAATCAACATGCTATGCTAGCAACTCCTACCCAAGAATACATATTGACCCAACTATGGGTTAACACAACCTACCCTAAATCACTAACACATCCGGCCTTAACCAAGGCTCTCACAATTAACTAACACGACTCATAAAGTCTTGACTCAACGGTCAGTCTAACCCTACACGTCACAATTCAACACGTCACAAAACATTACTCATACACAGTAAATACAATTAATCATTAGCATGCACAATAACTCTTATATATATATATATATATACACATACAACACATACCTCATCTCTCGTCAGGGTTACCCTCGTCATCATCAACCTGTCAACTAGCTGTCACCTCTGGTGACTTCCCAAAGGACCTCGTCCTCCACAATCCCGTTTACCATGCCACATGGACCACAAGGCAAACCCGACACATAAATATAAACACGTAATGTAACACTTTATACATATGACTCATTAACTACATATTCCTCACGCATAACTGTAGGACAGCACATTTAATATCATAAGTTCAATAGCATTTAATACTAGGTACAACCGTTCCCATTCGGCCCCTTAACACGTCGCGCACTAACAAATCATATCATTGACTCACACATAAAATCATGAGCATTTATCTCAAAGCCCGACTCTCCTCGATCCACCCATAGCACACCATTGTCCCTACGACTCTTACTACCCATTTTATATTCAAAATATAGCGGATTAGAACCCCGAAGCCCTTATCATTATTCATTATGTTAATACCACATGAATGTACGTACCTTAGCCCCAAAACAGAAAAATGTTTAAAAGAGGGGGATTAGAAACTCACCAATTACGAGACAATCCATGTCCTAGCTTTTACACTTCGCCCGACCACGCTCGAAACTCGAACCTGGCAATGTATAATCATCTGGTCAGACATGTTCCAGACATGCGACTAAATACGTAAACATACAAACCCCCAAGTCGGCTCGCCCCTTTCATTCCAAGGAACTCTAACCCCTCAAGTTCGCATAAACCAGATCACCTTTGACACGTTAAAAATTGGATACCCGGCCTGGTTCCCATGCATGCACGTACGGGTGCATGCAAACACATGCAAAACCCTAGTCGGGTGTGCCTAAACCGCTTTCCCGCTATCCACCGTGAACCACCACCATCACCATCGCCGTCGACTGCCACTACTCGGGTGCACCGCGTTCTAGCTACCATCACAGTCGCTTCCGCCATCGGCCATTCACTCGTTTAGCACCCTCTTCACCGACTACCACCTCGTCTCCCATGCACCACCGTGAACCATCGCACCACCACCATAGTGGCCGCGTGTTGCAACCCGTCTCCCCCTTGTTCACACCACTTCTCTTCTTTCGCCGTTCGCCGCTGCTGTCGGTTCCTTGTCACTCTACCGCGACTGCCACCGTGGCCGCCGCATGCATGCCATGCTACCTTCGTGCACCATTACTCCACCCACTCCTCCTTGGCCAGACCATATGTCACTCCACCGCCTACCATCACCTCCGGCCCATCGTCCCTTTCTTCCCCCGTGATCACCATCACAGGTCGGCCACCATTCCCTCTTCGTCTCCACCGCCGGTCAAGACCACTACCACAAACCCTTGTCGGGTTCTTGGACTAACCGGAAACAAGAATTGAAAAGGATAAAGATTTGAGGATTACGATGATCGAATGTGGAGTCTCCCGCTCGAGACCGTCGTCGAAACTCCCAGTCGCCGGCCTCCTCCCCTTGTGCCTTTCCTGCTGCCGTAGCACTCCCCAAGGTCTCTCGTGTCCTAGGGTTTTCCCATGAAGTGGTTTATAAACCACCAAGATTTACATCCTAGTCCCTTGGCTTTTCTCTTGCGCGTTTTGTTCCCGAACTAATTATTAAATGATTAACCGGTCCTCTTAATCTTGCTAAATCATGCTTTACTCATCTATCCCAACCAATTATGTCATTAACAAGAAGTTTGGGTTACTTTTTAACCCGACCCATTAATTATTTGGTTTTAGGGATGTTACACTTAATAGACAAAATGGGTTATATGTTTCAATAATGGGTTCAAACACACAAGTATGATATAAGATTTATGTTTTCTCAATACTTATAAGTTTTAACCATATACCGGGCCTACGAGCTATACCTCAGTAAACACCATCGCTTTTGGTCCATTCCATGTACAAGAGATGTGATCAGACTCTATCATTTCTCAAACGTCAGATTCAATTTTCCTGAAACACATAATTTTGATACCACTTGAAAGGTTAGAATGTACATAATTATGTTCAAGGCATAACGATCCAAGTTTTTTTTCCTTTTCTTTTCCTTTTTCTTGCAAAACTTTACACAAAGCAATTCTTTTCAATTTTGACATATTAAATTCTCATTTCTCCCCCAAAATATTTGCTAGTAAATAAAAATGAACTATACAGAAAAATAAAATCTTTTTGGTAATTTTCTTGACTATTAAGCATAAACATAAGAAAAACGAATATACACAAGGATTACTGAAAATTGATCATGCCAAGCAACACCACCAGTTGGGCAAATCTAGCAGAGTCAAAGGCTTTTGTGACGATGTCTACGGTTTGCTTGTCGGTTTTGACCTCAATGATTTGAATATGTTTCTTTTCAACACAATCACGGATAAAGTGATGTTTGATCTCGATGTGTTAGGTTTTGGAGTGTTGAACTGGGTTTTTGGTGATATGGGGAATGGCAATGTTGTCACATAGAATGGGTGTCTCATGGAATGTGATCCCATAGGCAAGCATATGATGGTGTATCCATCTGACTTGGGAATAACAAAGGGCAGCGGCAATGTATTCGGCTTCGATGGTGGATTGGGAAATGGTGGATTATTTCTTACATTTCCATGAGACAAGGAGTTTGCCAAGGAACTAACAACCTCCAGAGGTAGATTTACGGTCTAAGTTGCATCCCCCGTAGTCTGAATCTGAATAAGACACAAGATCAAACAAATTATTTTTAGGAAACCAAAGGCCCAATTTTGGTTTATACTTTAAATATCTCAAAATATGTTTGACAACAACTAAGTGAGAGAGTTTAGGATTAGCCTGAAAACGTGCACACAAGCACACTGCAAACATTATGTCGGGTATGCTGGTAGTGAGATACATGGGAGATCCTATCATGGAGCGATAGAGGTGCTGATCAACACTTTCGCCATCCGAATTGGGAGACAGACAATGTCGAACTTCTATAGGAGTTTTGACTGGATGGGACTCAGCCATTTTGAACTTGGTCAGAATTTCCTTGACATATTTCTCTTGATGAATGGGAATTCCCGACTCAGACTAATCAACTTGCAGTCCCAAAAAGAACTTCATTTCTCCCGTAGAGCTCATTTCAAACTTAGAACGCATCACTTCTTCGAATTCTTTGCATAGACGATGATTTGTGGATCCAAAGATGATATCATCAACATAGATTTGCACCAAGATTATATCCTCTCCATCCTTCCATTTAAACAGAGTTTGGTCAGTTGTTCCTCGTGTGAAACCATTATTAAGCAGATGTTTTGATAACGTCTCACACCACGCACGAGATGCTTGATGAAGACAATACAATGCCTTGTCTAATTTGTAGACACTGTCTGGAAAGTTAGGATCAATGAAACCCGGTGGCTGCTTGACATAAACTTCCTCTTGAACTTTTCCATACAGAAATGCGCTTTTGACATCCATTTGATGAACATTGAAGTCCATATAGGCTGCATAGGCGAGAAACATTCTGATGGCTTCTAAGCGAGCCACTGGTGCAAACACTTCCTCAAATTCAATTCCTTCTTCTTGATAGAATCCTTGAACAACCAAACGGGCTTTATTCTGAACCACAATTCCTCCTTCACCCTTTTTGTTGCAAAATACCCAACGAGTGCCGATAGGTACTTTGTTCTTGGGAAGATCCACCAGATTCCACACATTTAGCTTTGAGAATTGTTGTAACTCTTCTTGCATTGCTTCCACCCAACTGTTCTCAAGCAAAGCTGCTTTGATGTTCTTAGGTTCTACTTGAGATATGAAGCAAAAGAACATGTTGTTGTCTAATGCATCACAAGCACTACTGGTACGAACACCCACATTTAGTGGACCAATGATGATGTCGGTGGGATGATTCTTGTGAATTCTCAACTGAGGAATCTCATCTTCTTCCAAGAGTTCATCTAGATTTACAATGTTATTTACATGAGGACCAGATTCATCAACAATGGGATCTTCAGCAGTTGATTGTGGGGTAACATCTACTATTGGAATAGTGTTGTCTTCAACAGTTTCACTTGTTACACCAGAACCGGAAGAGTCCACATTAGATTCAGCATCAGCAAGGGCAGGGATTTCATTTTGGATGGATGAGGAAGAACTTGGATCATTTATATTTCCAAGATTGTTCACAGAAAAGTAAGGATTAGCATGAGTTAATTCATTTGAAAACACAGGAAGGTTAAATGATTTAAACAAAGATTCGACATCAAAGAGCCAATCAGGACCATCCCGAGCGTTCATATGATTGCTTTCATGCCAATTGATATCAATGGATTCGAGCACCATCCTTCTTTGCTTGTTGTAAACATGAAATGCCCGTTGATTAGATGAATAACCCATAAAATAGCATTCATCGTCTTTGGCTTCAAACTTGTTCAGCTAAACCGAGGTATTCAGCATCAAGCAAACACATCCAAACTTCCTGAAGAAATCAATAACTGGCTTTCGCTTATACATGATCTCATAAGGTGTCTTGTTACAGCTTTTGGTGATGAGAACCCGATTTTGCACAAAACATGCAGTGTTGACCGCCTCATCCCAAAAAGTCACGGGAAGCTTGGAATCAACAATCATAGTTCTTGCAGCTTCAATCAATGTGTGGTTTCTCCTATCAGCTACACCATTCTGTTGCAGAGTACGCGGTGCACTGAATTGCCGAGAAATTCCTTTGCTTTCACAGAAGGAATCAAGAGTGGCATTATTAAACACTGAAAATCGGCTGTTTCTCTAAAAATCCGGGTCTGAAACGTAAACAGCGTAAGCTTACTCTGGAGGGCGTAAGCTTACTCCGCCGAGCTGAAGCCACTGTCTAGAAAACGTTTCTTGCGTAAGCTTACGCTCCTAGGGTGTTAGCTTACGCCCCTAAGGTATCACTTAACCAACTTTTTGAATCCGACTTCTCGAGCTACCCAAGATTCATATATTATGGGTCTCGTAACTCATTTTCTAGCTCGAGATATGCCTGTTTCAAGATTTAGCTTCTAGAACATCTACATCAGCCTCCATCTTTTGCATAGTTTCCAATCCAATCCCTCTATTTCCTCTCTAATGCTTCCAAAACACGTACTTAGCATCCAAACACCTATAAATAATAAACACATGCAAAGTAAATGCATTCCATGCTAAATCACACATAAAAACGTATAGTTAAGCATCATAAACCCCAACGAACACCTACACATCACATCCCCACACTTGAGTTTTGCTTGCCCTCAAGCAAAGTCATTTGCTTCAAATCCACATTTCAAATTCTCAAACAATTGTTTTAATTAAACATAAGCTATGGTCCAAGGTCATGCAAGATTCATAAGAATTACACTCTCAACAGATTTACAATCCAACAAACCATCGATGAATCTTAAACAAAAGGAAATATTGGAACGCGTTTAACTCATATGTAGTTTTGGCTTTGCATGCACACACCCCTCACAATCAATCACTCCCCTCGGTTTCATATTTGGACTAGCGATGATGTGCTATTATTTTTCACTCAAACCCAAACAATGAACCACATTATCATAAGCTTGCATATTGATCACATCTCCTTCTACTAACACAACTAAAATGCACAAATCAAAAGGTCTTTCAAGGGTTGTAATGTAGGCTAAGGTTACGGGTATGGATAGGAATTTTTAAAGTGGCTAAAGGTGAGTGGAATTCAACTAATGAAATTACAAATCAACTCTAAAACTTTCAAATCTATACTATGGGTATAAATGATCTATCAACACTATCAAATGAAACTTGGGTTAAAATTGACCCAATAACATCTTTTATTGTAATTCAAACTAATACTTAAAACCTTTGGGCAAATACTAACCCAATACTACTTTTGTAATTCTTTTTCTTTCATTTTTTTTCTTTTTTTTTACTCAAACTAAAACTCACAAACTTTTGGGCAAATGTTGACCCAAGACTATTTTTGGTATTTCCTTTTCCTTCATTTTTCAATTTTTTTTTTTTTTTTTAATATCTCAATTGCAACCACAACTACCACTATCTAAGTTAATTGAATTCCAACTCACGGGTTTAAAAATAAAAAGGCTAAAAAGGTGAATGGGCTAATGTTATGGGTTGTTTTTTTCAAAAGAAAAGGTATAGGCTCAGAGTGGGCATCTAGTGGATATTAACAGGTAGGGGTATAAAAATGGCTAAAAATAAAAAGGTTTCTCCTGATGCCTTTATCATTTTTGTGCAATCATTTGGTTCAAGGTCTCAACATGTATCAACACTATGCAAGTTCTAAAATGTGAAACAAAGTGGCCAAATACTCAAATAAAAGAATATATGTCAATTTGGCTCAAAATCTCACAAAAATGGTGGAAAATAGGTTACCGACATGTGCATGCAAACCGGCACTTTCAACTTTGTTACTCCTAATTCCCACATTTTTCAAATTTATTATATATATATATATATATATATCTTTTTAATTGTTGGAAAAACTTAATCAAGTACATAATGAATCAACCATGACCAAAGACCTCCGACAAACACTTTGTAAAACAATTGTTTAAAAACGTATATGGTTTCATTGATTTCCCACATCCCCACACTTGAATCTTACATTGTCTCAATGTAAATAGTTATGAAATATAAAAGTGCGGTTTATGGGTGCAAAAACATCCAATACCCAATATCTCCAATTATCCAACTCAAAGATTACCATATATAAACACCAACCCAACCACAGTCAACCAAGTTTCAAACAAAAACACACCAAAACAAAAACAAAAACACACCAAAACAAACAAAAACAAAAAAAAGAATATCGTTCAATCAAAGCAACATAGATATTAGAAAGAGTACGTGGACCTGCTTAGAGGCGATCAAAGAGTGCCTGAACCGCCACCGAAAATAGACTCGTAAGTATTCCATGAATCTTCGCCACACTTGAGTGTTGCTATGGTGACGAAAACTAAAACACACAAAACAAAACAAAGACAAAATAAAGACACTCACAAGTCGGGTTGCCTCCCTGTTAGCGCTAAGTTTATTTTCCTTAGCCCGACATTACCTCCTTATGGAGGTTCAAACACAAACTTGCTTCCACTAGCTCCCCCACCACTTTGGTTGTTATCACTCCAACTCCAAGTCTCCTCTCTTGTAAACTCAACATCAAAAAACTCTCCTTTCTTGTTTGGATGTTGGACATGGTCGGGTGGCTTCTTTGCATCTTTCAACCTCTCAGTTTCCTTCTCGATTGCCTTCGACTCGTCTTTCTCATTAAATCTGTCAAACATAATACCCTTCTTTTTGGTGCACCATCATTTTCCTTGGCACGAGGATGACACACGTTAGTAGTAACTGATTTTGAACATTTATTTTCAACCCAATTGGTAAATAAATTTGAAAAAATATTTATGTTCAACTTACTATTCCCAAAGGTCATGTCAACAGTGCCGTTTCGGCAATTGATTTGAACATTTACGGTTACCAAAAACGGTCTTCCCAAAATCACTCGTGGCTCCTCCTCCTTAGCAAGTGGTGAATAATCGAGCATCAAGAAATCTCCCGGATAGTAAAATTCTCCAATCTTCACAGCCGTTCCCACTAATTTCCCCCGAGGACGCGTGCGTGTAGCATTTGCTAACACCAATGTGGTGTTGTATTCTTCTAATGGACCAAAATTGTACTGGTCATATACGCTCCCCGGTAAAATGCTAACTCCCGCTCCATAATCTAGTAGTGCCAAATTTGTTTTGAGTTCTCCAATTTGAATAGGAACTAGGGGTTCTCCAAACTCAATTTCTTCCTCTTCTCTTTCTTCACCTTCTTCATTGTTGTTACGTGTTAAAATTTAGAGCAGGATCCTGAGTAATGCATGATCCAAGATCCGGTATCCCGATAAGGTCAGTATCCTGAATATTACTAACGGCTACTTGTCTATTATTTTATTAATCATAGGTGAAGCATTTGCGAACTGATACATGCATAAAGACTCGCTCAATGGACGTGGATCACGTGTAGAACATGTGGAATATGCGTGGAAAAGATTACAACGGTCATATGAGAAGATAGTGTCAAAGACTAGAATATCGGATAGTTAGGCATATTTTTGTATTTAATACGTTATAGATCGTATAGAAACACACACAACACCTACGCAATCAACTATAATACTTAGCATACGATCTTATTTGCTTTCTTTGTACTCGACAGTTCAAGTTTTATAAAAGTTATCAAGTCAGCCCGACTTTCGTTGGCTCCCGAGGTTTTATGCTAGAGATCATCAAGGATCAAGGGCTTTCCTCGTAAACACTCGTGTTCATTTTACTGTTTTACATTCATAGATTTAACAAGCACGCTACCTCACTCTCGAAATTTGGATACAAAGTTAGTTCGTATAATTTTTACCCAAAAAAATTTGTCGCCTACCGTGGGGCAAGTGGTGATTTTTATCTTCAAATCTTTATTAAAATAACTGTTTAATCATTATCTTTCGAAACTGATTTCAAAATTTTCGTCCCAATCCAAAAACGTTTCTGTCTGCGCTCCGTCTTCAACCTCCAGGCTAGTCAGCCTTATTCCTCCCCTTCCTTCATTCCAGAAAAAGAATGATAGTCAGCCTCGGAAGACTGTTTCTGCGGGTTTTTTAGGATCCGGAATATCCGCTAGCCCACCTGTGCTCGTTTCAGATGACGAACTTCTCAAAGTATTCTCAGAGGTAAAGCAGCAGATGGAACAACAGAAAAAGACTAATCAGGCAATATACAGAGAGCTTGAAAGGATCAAAGACTCAAAGAAACTAGTGGAAATGACAACTCCACTGCAACCAAGGGCTTTGAACTTTGACTATCTAGGATCTTCGAGGATCCATCAGGCAGATTTCCTACCCATTCAGACTGGAGTCACAACTCTTGGCCCAACTCCAGGTACCAGAGTTACTACAACTCAAGATCTTGGATTCACCCCAGGATCATCTCTCAGAGATACCGACATGGGTAACACATTCAATAATTTTTCGAATGCTAACGAATCTGTGCAGGATACAGGGATCACTCCTTCCATGGCGAAAGAATTGAAAAAGCTGAGAGAGATGATCTCTAGTGTGCCTGAAGTGGTACAACCCATACCCGAGATGTACACTACCAGCCACAGGACTTCCATATTCGTTCCTCCCATTTGTGATGCTGAGATCTCCAAGCGTTTTCAAACTCCCAACATGAAGCTGTATTATGGGACAACGGATCCTGAGGAGCATGTGGCGCAATATAGAGAGAGAATGGAGATCAACCCCATTCCGTTGGACCTGAAAGAGGCTTTCTTATGCAAAGGCTTCGGTTCTACCTTAACGGGATCAGCCTTAAAATGGCTACTTAATGTTCCTCCATACTCTATTACTTCATTTGCTCATTTAATTAATTTGTTTAACAGTCAATTCTCTTGTAGTAGAACTTTTGAAAGATTTACAAGTGACCTATACAGGGTAATTCAAAATCCTAGAGAATCCCTCCAAGATTATGTCAGCAAGTTTGGCAAATAATCCCTGGATATCCTGAATCTCGATGTAGCCACAGCAGTCCATGCCTTTAAAATGGGATTGAGGAAAGATTCTCAATTTTATGAAGACCTTGTCATGAATCCTTGCAGGAACCTGGACGAAGTCAGAAACGGGGCACTAAGATTCATCAGGCTAGAAGATGATAAGAAGATTTAGCAAAGGATAGACTTTCCAACCAGTTATAGTCAACCTAATCGGAAGACTGAAACTGCACCCTTCAAACCATATAGATCTAAGCCATATTCCAAACTTGATAATCACACAGTCAACGCTTTGGAAGATGAGGAGGAGGAAGAAGAATATCCTAAATTATCTTAATATTGTTTTTCACTTGACACAACTGGTTTGTTATATGCCATGCAGGATCTTGGAGACAAAGTCAGGTGGCCCCGTAAATTCAAAAAAAATACTATGGGCAAAGACAAGTCCAAATGGTGTGCCTTCCATGAATATTTCGGGCATGTCGCTGAGGATTGCATTGCCCTTCTTAAAGAGATAAGCTATCTCTTGAGCAAAGGATATCGTAAAGAATTTCTAGGCAAAGGAAAGAAACAAGTTAGGGATCACGACAAAGTCCCACAAAGAGCCAAATCTCCACCACCCGATGCCAAGGTAATAGGTTTTATTTCTGATGGTTCTGATATATGTGGTACTTCTTACTCTGTAGCTAAGAGGAATGCGAAAGAAGCCAAAACAGACAAAGGTGATAGACCCCTCAGAACTTCCAGTCTAACAGAAGAAAACATAATCTCCTTCAACGAAAATGACAGGGATAATGTGCAATACCCTCATTATGATGGCATGGTAATCACCCTATATGTCGCAAATCACTTCAATCGAAGAATACTGATCGATGGAGGAAGTTCGGTGAATATAATTCAGCATGATGTCCTGAAAAGGATGGGGATCCCAGATTCTGAAATTATCTCCAAATCTACAGTGCTAGTGGGATTCAGCGGCGAAGTCAAAAACACAGTCGGAGAGATAAAGCTTTCGATATATATCGAAGGGGTAAACACTATACAAAAATTTTGCATAATTGATTCTTTATCCTGTTACAATGTTATACTAGGGAGACCCTGGATACATGATATGAAAGCGGTACCATCGACATATCACCAATGTGTCAAGATGCTAACTCCTTGGGGAGTAGTAAAGGTCAACAGTGATCAGCAAGATGCAAAATATTGTTATACTTCTTCAATGAAAGCATCAGCAAAGACTAGACAAGCATAGCAATTAAAGAAACAGGCTAGAGACGTCCTAGAAGCAAAAGAGCAAGATGTCGAGGAATTATCCCTAACTTCAGAGGATCCTGACGTCAAGGTGCTTATTGGAACCAGTATCCCCAAGGATATTGAGCAAAGCCTCACAAGATTACTAAAGAGTAGAATTTCAACTTTTGTTTGGAAGCATGAAGACATGACAGGTATTTCTAAAGACGTTATTACACATAAGTTAGGACTTGATAACAGTTTTAGGCCTATACACCAAAAAAGAAGGAAATTCACTCCAGAAAGAAATACATTCATCCAAGAAGAAGTTGAGAGATTGTTAAAAGCAGGAATGATAAGATAGTAAAATTCCCAAGGTGGCTAGCCAACGTAGTGGTGGTCCAGAAGAAGAATGGGAAATGCAGAGTTTATGTAGACTTCACAGACTTAGACAAAGCATATCCGAAGAATCCCTTCCCACTACCACACATAGACTCAATGGTTGATGCTACTGCAGGTCACGGGATGTTAACCTTCATGGATTCTTCATCAGGATTTCAACAGATCCAGATGGTACCCTCGGACCAGGAGGATACTGCCTTCATGACCCCGACAGGTATCTATTGTTATATTGCTATGCCCTTTGGTCTAAAAAACGCAGGTGCTACACACCAAAGACTGCTAAACATGATGTTCAAAGACAAACTTGGGGACACCATGGAAGTCTATATTGATGACATGGTGGTGAAGTCAAAGAAAGCTGAAGATCATCCCAGTGATCTTGAAGAATCATTGGATATCCTAGATCAATATAACATGAAGCTTAACCCTTTGAAATGCCACTTTAGAGTGGGGGCAGGAAAGTTTCTAGGATATATGGTGACTAAAAGAGGGACAGACGCCAGCCCTGAGTAGATCAAGGCAATAGTCAACCTAAAATCCCCAGCCAACACCAAAGATGTCCAAAGGCTAACTGGCAGAGTAGGAGCACTCAATAGATTTATCTCAAGATCCTCAGAGAGATGTAAAGAATTTTATGATATCCTAAAGAAAAACAAAAGATTCGAATTGGAAGAGAAGCATGAGCAAGCACTCCAAGAACTAAAGGAGTATTTGTCCACAACTCCTCTACTAATGAAACCTGAAGATGGCGAGCCATTATCCTTATACTTAGCAGTATCTGGACACTCTGTAAGTGATGTCCTAGTTAAAGATCATGAAGGTCAGCAACTTCCAGTATACTATGTAAGTAAAAGTCTACTTCCGGCAGAAACCAGGTATTCTCATTTAGAAAAATTGATATTAGCTTTAATAATGGCATCTACTAAACTTAGACATTATTTTGAGACCCATGCTATACATTTTAAGACTAATTATCCAATTAAGTGTGTTTTGAGAAAGCTAGAAATGTCTAGAAGAATGGCTAAATGGTCAGTCAAACTCAGCGCATATGATCTCAAATATGAGCCCAGAACATCAATAAAATCTCAAGCACTTGCAGACTTTGTGGCTGATTTTAGCAGTGATATCCTGCAAGAAGCAGATCTCGAAGTTCAGCAACTAGAGGAATCCAATGATAAATGGATTTTATTCACAGATGGTGCATCTAATATAAGAGGAACGGGTCTTGGAATCATACTAAAATCACCACAAGGGGACATACTACCCCAGTCAATAAGTTGTGAGTTCCAGGCAATCAATAACGAGGCAGAGTACGAAGCGCTGATAGTAGGGTTACAGCTTACTTACGATATGAAGATCAGGTATCTTCATTGATCACTAACAATTTCAATGGCTCATATGCAGCAAAGGGCGAAAGGCTAATCAAATATCTCGAAATAGTTAAACAATTATCTGCGAAGTTTGAATTATTTAATATAACACAGGTACCAAGAGAAGACAATGCTGAAGCGGATGCCTTAGTAAATCTCGCTTCGGCTCTCAAGATACCAGAAGGAATCACGATACCAATCATACATATCATGAGTCCAACAATTGAAAATAAAAATGAAGTATCCAATACGAAAGCTGAAGAAGCAGAAACTCGTGATCCGGAGCCAAGCCAAAGATCCTGGATCCCACCTATTATAAAATATTTGCATGATGGAGAATTCCCGAAGGATGAAAAGAATCACATGGCGTTTTGTATGAGAATATCTCGTTTTATAATATTACATGGTGTTTTGTACAGAAAATCTGTTGTAGGTCCTTATTTGAAATGTTTAGAAGATCCTGAAGCGCTTGAAGTCCTAAAAGACATACACGAAGGCGATTGTTGGAATCACATTGGGGGCAGAGCACTCTTCTCAAAGATCCTGAGCACATGATACTATTGGCCAACCATGAGGAAAGATGTCATGGACTATTCCCAAAAGTGTGATGCATGCTAGAGACATAGCAACATCCTTCATCAGCCAACGGAACCCTTGTACCCAGTTATTCCTTCTTGGTCATTTATGAAGTGGGGAATAGATATAGTTGGCAATTTCCCAAAAGCACCAGGGGGAAAAGTATTTATGTTAGCAATGACAGACTACTTCTCCAAATGGATCGAATTTGAAGCATTTGTTCAAGTCAGAGAAAAGGAAGTCATATCCTTCATCAAGCGCAATATCCTAACGAGATTCGGGATCCCGGCAGAAATTATATGTGATAACGGATCTCAATTCATTGACAAAAGAACAAACAGCTTCTGTGCTAGCTTGGAATTAAGATGATAACTTCTACTCCTATACATCCTCAAGCCAATGGACAAGCAGAATCCAGCAACAAGATCATCATAAACAATCTTAAGAAAATATTGGAAGCTAAAAAGAGGAAAATGGGCTGAAGAGCTACCATTTGCACTTTGGGCGAACAAAACAACTTCAAAAAACGCAACAGGTCAAACCCCATTCTCTTTGATGTTTGGCACTGAAGCTATGATCCCTACAGAAATGGTTATCCCTACAGCCAGAACTAGTCTTCGAACTCAGGAGAATAATAATGAAGCTCTCTCAAACGATCTTGACACCATTGATGAGCTCAAAGACCTTAATAAAGTTCGCATTGCGGCCTATCAGGAAAGGATAGCAAGATCATACAACAGAAATATAAGGATCAGGAGGTTTCAAGTGGGTGATCTTGTATTGAGAAAAGCATTCCAGAATACTACCAATCCTAATGATGGAAAAATCGCACCAAAATGGGAAGGTCTATACTTGATTGATTCAGAAGCTGGCAAAGGCGCTTATTGGATAGCAACTATGGAAGGAGATATCTTGCCAAGATCCTGGAACACTATTCATCTAAAATCCTATTTCATATAAGTTAGAATTCATATTCTAACTTAGAATGGTACGTATTCTTTCCATTTCAATTAATTTTATTATTATTATTGCCATTTCATATCAATATATTGACTTGAGCGTCGGAGGGGTGTTAGCCTAGCTAACACCCACCTTCACCAAGAATTCCTGTCTTGCAGGAACTATATCCAGGGATCCCGGCAGACAGAGATTGGCTATCTCTCCTACGTTAAGGTATCTTGCATAACTTCTAAGGTTTAAAGGTTTTCACCTTTCTACGAATTGAGTTTAAAAACTCCGCCAGTAGTGCACGATGTTCGAGTATAGTTCAAGGTGGTGCGACCAGTCCATGTAAAAGTGGCTGACAATTTCATCATGGTTGGCTATAACTTGTTCTCTACGATAGTAACAGACGTGTTACTCCTAAGGTTTTTAGCATTTTCATGCTAACTCAAGTCTGTCTTGGCCCACGTTATTCTGGCTTGGCCCACGTTACTGGCTTGGCCCATGTTTTTTATATATCACAAATATTTAATACTTAGAAAATGCTTATCATTGATACGCTAACTCAAGACTCTCAATCGGAGTGAAGACTTATTAGAATCCTGAAGTTCTATTACTGATCATACAATATAATTGACAAACATACACAGGGGACAACCCGAGGTTACAACACTTCTTAAAACATGTGACACAATTCTGGTATGTCTATCTGTCTATTTCAATTTTTATTTCTTGATTCACCATTAAAGGTAGAATCAAAATTTGTTTGAGTAATTCATGTTTTACTCTATTTATCGAAACTAACTTGTGATTTTCTAAGCCTAAGTTTGATAAATTATCCTAGAGGATCCTGAATCCTGAATATATACTTAAATCTATTTGTTCTAATTTTTTGTAAACACATTCAAACTCAATAACAATCATGGCATAATAGTCAAAAGATACTAACATTAGTCATGAAGAAAATAGAAAATGTCCCGGGCTTCATCCAAAACAGGACCCATCCACCCAGGACATAAGTCAGCAAATTGTCTATCCCGTACCGGGATCCCATCAACAAGAAAAGTAAATTGTTCAAAGTTATCAAATCAAACACATCCATACTAAAACCATAAACACCAGGGCTCGGGCCAAGGCATCAATACCTTCGTTGCCCTGGTTAACCACCTTACCTGCATCCACTGCCTTATGCTCCTCAGCTACCATCGCTGAACCTTCAACCTGATCCTCAGCCACCTCTTTCCCAGCATCCTTCTCCGAAATCAGCTCTCCTCCCAGCTTAGCCACCAGCCTCTTCCACTGTTCAACATCCCAAGCGCTCCTGTCAAATTTTTTGTCCTCGGCTTCCTTGTCTATTTTGATTCTAGACTGAAAGATGGAGATAGCAGCGGAAGCCTGGGCCTGCTCATTAGATGCATCAAAGTCCCGAGCATGTTGAAGATGTACCTCTTACAGTTCAGCCTTGATTTGATGGAGCTCTTTGGTGGCATCCATCAGCTTTTTGCCTTTAGCAGCCTCATTCTTCTGGGAATCCGCAAGCTTCTGTTTGCATAATTCCATCTCCTTAACCAGCTGTTCATGGAATCCGATCAGCTTGTCTAAATCTTGTTATACATAATATAAATGTTATTTTAAATACAGGATTATAATCGAATTCCAGGATAATGAGATCTTCTTACCAGATAGTTGAAGTTATGCAACTTCTTGTGAGCATCAAAGAAATCAGTGCAATCCCGGATATTCAGATCAACGGGATCCTGGATCTTGCGCTTCTTGCTAGAAGAGGGCTTAATAGTGGAGGTATCAGGATTGGGAGCGCTTGGCTTGGCAACTGGAGCAGGAATAGCTTTGGCCTCCTTCTTGACAACTTTACCCTTAGAGACCATCCTATCAATGTCGTCAAGGGAAAATTTGGAGCTTGATTTACGAAGGCCTATTTCAAAAGAACAGGTTAGTTTATTGTTATTGTTTATAACCAATAAAAGAAAGTGTTGCTATTTTTCTTACCAGACATAGTCGATTCGGAGAAAGAGGCTTGTGAATTATATTCAACCAGTGGAGCCTTGAATCTAAAGGTCCGCTCAATGGGTTCAAAACTGAAAAAAACAGCAACCTTCTTAGCTGTGTCAGGAGTAGGAGGAGCAAGGATATCGAACTTCGGCGCTGAAATAAAAATCAAAAATTAGTATCATAGATATCAAAACTCTAGAGATCCTACAAGACAGAATCCTACCCTTCACAATCCACTTGATTGGCAACTTATCCCCACCAGGAATCGAATCTCTTCTCACAAAAAAGAAATTGTTTTTCCATTTCGAATCATTCTTAGTGGGTTTCAAGATTAAGTGGGTCATGTCGGTTTTGATTTGAAACAGAAATCGAGAAGAGCCGTGGCTTCAAAGATTGTAAACATGGGCTACATTCGAAATAGAAAACTCTATGGCGTGATGTTTAATCAAGAATTCCAGGGTATGCAAGGTTCTCCAAACCATGGGCATGATTTGGGCGTAGCTAAGACCACTCTTTTGGAAGAAGTCAGTGGTAAGAGGGGGAAACGGATATGTGAAACCAAGAGAAAATGGAAAAAAAACAGAAAGCAAACCCAGCTATCAGAGGTAAAATCGGCTCTGGTTTTAGGATCAAAAAGCCTAAATATGGTGTTTTCATGGAAAAAGCTACCAGATTTGAGGGATTGAATGTCAAGATCTGTAAACAGGCACTTCTCAGAATCCGGATTAACTATCAAGTTTTGGCTACAGAGATCATCGGAAGGAGTAGAAGAACGAGTATTCTTCTTGGCCATTTCGAAAGCAAAAATAAAAAAAAAATAAGAAAAAGATGAGATTGTTACCTAGAATCTCAGAGAGAAAATGGAGAATATGAAGTCGGAATGAAGTGAAAAAGGAATAATTATGTGTAATTATAACTGCATCGATTCACGTCTCCTCACACCCTCGTTTCCCGCACCACGTCTTATTAAGCAACCGTATTAAGTTATAAATTTGAAATTCAAAAATTTTACAGCTGTAACTCGTAACTACAGCTGTCAAATTTTCGAGACAATTGTTACGGGTTAAAATTCAGAGCAAGATCCTGAGTAATGCATGATCCAAGATCCGGTATCCTGATAAGATCATTATCCTGAATATTACTAACGGCTACTTGTCTATTATTTTATTAATCGCAGGTGAAGCATTTGCGAACTGATACGTGCCTAAAGACTCGCTCAATGGATGTGGATCACGTGTGGAATATGTGTGGAAAAGATTACAACGGTCATATGAGAAGATAGTGTCAAAGACTAGAATATCGGATAGTTAGTTAGGCATATTTTTGTATTTAATACGTGATAGATCGTATAGAAACACACACAACACCTACGCAATCAAATGTAACACTTAGCATACGAACTTATTTACTCTCTTTGTACTCGATAGTTCAAGTTTTATAAAAGTTATCGAGGCAACCCGACTTTCGTCGGCTCCCGAGGTTTTATGCCGGAGATCATCAAGGATCAAGGGCTTTCCTCGTAAACACTCGTGTTGATTTTACTATTTTACATTCATAGATTTAACAAGCACACTACCTCACTCTCGAAATTTGGATACAAAGTTAGTTCGTATAATTTTTACCCAAACAATTACCATGAGCCACATCAATTGCACTAACATGATGTTTTGGGTTCAATGTGGTGTCACTCGGTAATTTACCTTCATTTTGTTTGAATTGAGCTATTTCTTGTGCCAATTTCCCAACGTGTCTCTCCAATGCCGCGTGAGACTTATCTCTCACTTCATTCTCCCTTTTGGATTTTTTCATCATCTCCATGATTACATCTAACTTTGAATTAACCGCATCATCACCCCCCGATGATCCACCTTATTGTTGATGGTCTTGATTGTAATTCCTTGAGGGGTAATTTGTGTTCCGGTTGTTGTTTTATGAATTCATTTGGTAACCCCCCGAATTGTAATTGCCTTGTTGGCGAGGTTGGTAGGACGAGGTACCTTGATTTACACCTTGGAAGTTTGGGCTTAATTGATTTGAAGCATCCCCATATTTGAAATTGGGATGATTCCTTGAGCTCCGGTGAGAGGAGTTTGAGTTTGTATCATATGGTTTCCTATCACCATAAACTTGGTTCACTTCTTCTTGTCTATCATCTTGCATTGGGTAATTCATCACTTTATGCCCTAAATATCCATAATTTTCACAAACATCAAACCGGGGTTTTTACTCCCGCAACTTCTTTCTTCTCACTTTTCCTCAGCAATGCTAACTCTCTTTCCATGGATGCCAACATCTCTTTTGTTTCATAGTCCGGGACGGACTTAGAAATTGGGTGTCTGGCTCTTCAGCTAGCCGATGCCTAAGCTTTAGAACTTTGGATTATTCGGTCCAAGAAATCTCAATCTTCTTCTTCGGGATTAGATAACAAAGTTCCATTACTTGTGGACTTCAAATATTTCCTTTCCTCTTGAGTCAACCCATTCACAAAACACTTCTCTAACTCCCACAACTCAATTTGATGGTGGGGGCATTTCCTCAACAACTCTTTGAAATGTGCCAATGTTTCATTTAAAGGTTCACCCGTTTGTTGTTGAAAGTTTTGAATCTCAATTCGGGAATCATCCGTCTTTGCAACCGATTAATATTCATTCAAGAAAACTTGTTGCATTTCATCCCATGTGTGGATGCTATTAGTTGGTAATGTGATGAACCATTGCTTTGCCCGATCTTTGAGGGAAAACTGAAAAAGTCAGAGTTTGACCTCATTTTGGTCAAAGTTTTCATCCCCCATAGTGCCACAAATGGCAGAAAACTCAGCTAGATGGGTGTATGGCTCTTCATTAACCATGACATGAAACTGTGGGAGAACGTTGATATAATTTGGCCTTGACTTGAACCTCCTCATTCCGGGAATTGGTGAAACGATTTGAGAGGCATTCTCCGAAATAGCCAGTCGAAAGCGACCATTAACTCCACCCATAGGGCTACCGGTTGTCTTCGTTTTTCATTGTTGTAGCCCCCGTTAAATCTCATCCCTTCTTGTCTAGGAGGATAAGCAAGTCTCTCGGGTCTACCTGTTCGACCCATTGGTTGTCTCGCCCTTTGGTGAACATAATTCACCTCTTCTTCATCTCCATAACCTTGCCCCTCATTATATTCTCCAAATTGACTATGCTCACCATCTTCATACTCATAGTCTCCAAACCCATTACCATTCCCGACATCTTCATTATCATCATACCCAAAATATTCACCATCTTCATCCTCCCAACCGTCATCATTGTTGTTTCTTGGTTGGGATCCAAAGATGTTTCCGGGAGGGGTTTGTTGTTGTTGTGGTCCCCTCCTTCCCTGGTAAGCGGGATTAGTACGGATGTTAACGGGTCGGTTTTGTTAAACTGGACCCAACCCACGGGATAGATTCTTATTAATAGGTATGGATGGGGTTGGGGATCGGTGAGCTGGAGTTGGTGGGCGGTTAGGAATTGAGCCTCCGTTTGGAGTTGGGCCACGGTTTCTAATGCTAGTTCTGGAATTACTGCTTTGGCTATCCATAGATGATGGTTCAGATGAAATAGGTTGTAGAGTTTGTTGTCGGGTTCGGTTTTGTCTTGCTATTCGCTCAAATTCTGACTCAAAAATGAGCGATGAAGTCCTCCCGGATGAACGCGTACGCATGAACTAACCGATCACCTGCACACACAAACAAACACCACACGTAACACAAAAATAGAAGAAGAATAACCAAACAAAACAAGTAACAAAAACAAGTAAACAAATAGTTAAAAAAATCAACTAAAATAAAACACCAAGCGCACACACTCCCCAACAACGGCGCCAAAATTTGATCGGTGTCAAAAGGACCGGTCAAAGATAGAGAATTAGTGAGTCCTAATCACCTTAAACTAGTTAGGGTAAGAAGGGTGTAAGAGTTTGTGGTCGGCACTTAACTTCAATTGACAAAGTGATTTATGAAATAGCAATGGGTCTTTCTGACCAAACACGAGCAATGATTTAGGTGGAACTTATCAAACTCAACAAACAATTATTATCAAATAACAAAACAATCACTAGTAACCAAGTAGCAAACAAACGGTTTAAGTTGTAAACAATAATTAAAGAGGAATCACGCCCGGGTTTCAAGTTCACAAGCAATTAGTGATTATCACACCAAGATATGAGCTCAAGCAATCAAATGGTTATCCAAATCAATTTGACCAAATCTAACCAAGAACATCAACATTCATACATCGTAGGCAAACGGTGCAAAACATCATTCACAAATTAAATCAAGACAAATGTATGCAATATATAATTAGATTAATCAATAGATTCAACACAAATCAAAGTTCATAGCAATTATCATCTAACAAGGTCAATGGTGCAAGAATTTATCGACTCACGCGAGTTCATAACCATACTAAACACAAAGATTCGCGTACTTCAAACCAAACGATTACAAGAATTGTCTCTCAAAGCTAGCGCATGATAAAACCCTAAAAACTTACAAACAATCCACCGGGAATGATTATCGGTGGATTAGCCGCTCATGGTGATATAAATCATCTTCAATCTTTCGAGTATCAATCTTCAATTGGGAATTGTGTTTCGTAGCCTCCAAGAACACCCAAAATCGCCTAAAACTGCTCTAGAAAAAGTTGATTTTGAAATATGGGGTGAAACCCCTAATTAAACACTGAAAATCGGTTGTTTCTATAGAAATCTGCATCTGAAACGTAACCAGCGTAAGCTTACTCCGCCGAGTTGAAGCTATTGTCCAGCAAACTTTACCGGCGTAAGCTTACGCCCCTAGGGTATTTCTTAACCAACTTTTTGAATTCGGCTTCTCGAGCTACCCAAGATTCATATGTTATGGGTCTCGTAACTCATTTTCTAGCTCGAGATATTCCTGTTTCAAGATTTAGCTTCCAGAACTTCCACATCAGCCTCCATCTTTTGCATAGTTTCCGATCCAATCCCTCTATTTCCTCTCTAATGCTTCCAAAACACGTACTTAGCATCCAAACACTTATAAATCATAACACATGCAAAGTAAATGCATTCCATGCTAAATCACACATAAAAACGTCTAGTTAAGCATCATAAACACCCAACGAACACCTACACATCAACTGTCCTGTGTTACGGGTGTGACAAGTTGGTATCAGAGCCGTACTTTAAGGGATTTAGATACTAATATGAAAGATTAGTATCTAGACTTAAACTAAGAGCTCTGAGAATAGCTGGAATGCCACAGGATATAAGTTGAGATGTTGATTATCATTATGAATATAACAGGAGATGTCGAGAAAACATATATTAAGTACATTCTTGGCCAAATATCTTTAATTTCTGGTTTTCTGGATCATAATCGGTTATATGAATTCTGATATCACACATCTGTGTGTATAGGTAACAATGGTTGGAAGAGGAAGAGGAAGAGGTAGAGTAACAGGTCAAACTCCGGTCACTAGGAGCCGTAGGTAGGTCGAACTTTAAAACGATATGAACGACTAGCAGGAAACAAACGAGAATGATAACAAAACGAATACTCATATAGAAGAAGTGGTCATGTCTGAGGCCCTGTTCCAAGATGCAGTGGCAAGTGAAGTCACTAAGGCTTTATGAAACACAATACCCAGACTGCTAGATGAAGTTCTCTCAAGAAGGATGGGTACTGGAACATCTGGAGGAGGAAACAATAATAACACTGACGGGGCTAATGGAAACACCAATACTAGCTCAGTGACAAGTACTGAGAATCATGAAGGATACAATTACAAATCCTTCTAAAGCTATAAACCCAATCCATTTGATGGCAAGAAGGGAGCCATTGATACCACTCAGTGGATCACAAAGATGGAAGCTGTGATTAAGCTGAGTGAATGCAGGAGCGATCATGCAGTAAAGTTTGCTGCCAATTCTTTGGAAACCACAGCACTAAACTAGTGGGAATCTATAAAACAAGCCAAAGGGGAGCAAGCAGTGGAAAATATGAAATGGAACAAGTTTAAGGAATTGATTCTACAACGTTTCTATCCTCAGAACGAACTTGATAAGCTTGAGGAGGAGTTTCAGCGGCTGGAGGCTGGAACTATGACACATCTGGAGTATGCGACCAAGTTTGACGAGATGTCAAAATTGGTGCCACATCTGGTGGCACCTGAACCCCGAAGAATCAAACACTTTATCAAAGGATTATCTCTAAAGGTGCAAACTTTAGTAAAAACGTCAGCACCGCAAACAATAGATTGGGCCTTAGCATTGAGTGCTACGGTTTACGATGATGTGGCAGCTCAAGAAGCCAAGGATAAGGCTGAGAGGGCCGCAGAGGTAAAAACCATAGAAACCAAGAGGAAGAGTGAGGAAGTGATGTACCGATTTAAACCAAAAAATTTCAAGTTCCCTAGAAGAGAGGGAAATAACCCGATAAAAAGTCCTCATGAAATAAGATGCTACAAATGCCAAAGGACGGGGCATGCAGCAACATCTTGTCCTTCTCTTAGATGTTTTAATTGTAATGAGATGTGACACATTTCAAGAAATTGTACCAAACAAGCACCACAGAAGCCCAGAGAAGGGGCTAAAGGTCGGGTATTTGTGATAGGTGAAGGAAGGAGAAATGACAGTGCCAAAGTGGTAGCTGGTACGTTTCTAGTTAACGACATTTATGCTAAAATCCTGTTTGATACGGGAGCAAATAAAAGTTTTGTTTCAGATGCCTTTAGTTTACATTTAGGCATGAAACCAACTCCACTTGAGTGTGCTTACGTATTTGAGACAGCAAGTGGTGAGCAGAATAGGATAACGGAATCGTATGCGAATTGCAAGATGACTCTGGGCAATGAGAATTATATGATTAAATTAATGCCAATGAGTATGAGCAAGTACGATGTTATCATTGGAATGGATTGGTTGAACCAATGTCATGCTCAAATCAATTGTGATCAACGGACTGTTAGAATTTGTAGGCCTAACGGAGAGTCTATGTTGATACAATGTGATAGTGATGAGAATAAGACTGAAATGATTTATGTAACTAAGGCTAAGAAATGTATGAATACAGGATGTCGTGTATTTGTAGTTTATGCTTTAGTCTCTAAAACCGAAAGGCGGATTGCGGCATCCCTGTAGTATGCAATCACCCGGATGTATTTCCGGAAGAATTACCTGGTCTACCACCGGATAGACAAATCGAATTTCGAATCGAACTCATACCTAGAGCTAAACATGTGGCTAAAGCACCGTATAGTCTTGCACCATCTGAATTGAAAGAATTAATAAAGCAGATTCAAGAATTGTTTGACAAAGGCTTTATACCTTCAAGTACTTCCCCCTAGGGAGCACCAGTCTTGTTCGTAAAAAAGAAGGACGTAAGTATGCAAATGTGCATAGATTATTGGGAACTGAATAAGCTTACTATAAAGAACCCGATACGGACACTAAGATTGCCTTTAGAACCCGATATGGACACTACGAATTCTTAGTTATGTCATTTGGTCTAACTAATGCTCCTGCGGCATTTATGTACCTAATGAACCGATTTTGTAAACCATTCTTGGACAAATTCGTTAATGTATTCATAGACGATATCCTCATCTACTCCCGAACCCAGGAAGATCATGCCAAAAATCTTCAGATAACCTTGGAAACTCTTAGAAAGGAGAAATTGTATGCTAAATTTTCCAAATGCAAGTTTTGGAAACAAGAACTACAATTCTTAGGACATGTTATAAGCCATCAGGGAATCCAAGTAGATCCAGCCAAGATTGAAGCTGTTATAAAATGGGAAACTCCAAAGACTCCAACTGAGGTTCGCAGCTTTCTTGGTCTAGTCGGATACTACCGAAGATTCATACAAGATTTGTCTAAAATTGCTACTCCATTAACTACTTTAACTCAGAAAGCGATAAAGTTTGAATGGGGTCATAAGTAAGAAGAGGCTTTTAAAACCCTTAAGCAAAAACTCAGTACTGCACCAATCTTACCATAACCCGAAGGGAATGATGACTTCGTCATCTATTATGATACTTCCCGAATTGGTCTAGGTTACATGTTATTGCAGCGAGAAAAGGTTATAGCCTACGCATCACGACAACTTAAGGTTCATGAGAAGAACTATACCACGTACGATCTTGAATTAGGCGCCATAGTGGTTGCTCTAAAGATTTGGAGACACTATCTATATGGTACTAAGTGTGTGATATATATACAGATCATAAAATCCTCCAACATATATTCAATCAGAAGGATCTGAATATGAGACAAAGAAGATTTATGGAACTCATTAATGATTATGATTGTGAGATCAAATACCATCCCTAGAAGACCAATGTTGTGGCAGATGCACTAAGTTGGAAAGAGAGAGTCAAGCCCATCAAGATAAGAGCCTTAAGATTAGAAGTCAGGGTAGACTGGATGGATCAAATCAAGGAAATTCAAACTCAAGCACTACAAGAAGATAACATCAAGAAAGAACGCATGGTTGGTAAAGATAAATTACTAACCAAAGGCAATGATGAAATCTTACGATTTAAAAACAGAATCTGGATTCCTATATTTGGGTAAATCAA
Organism: Smallanthus sonchifolius; assembly: GCA_023525975.1. Classification (NCBI taxonomy): domain Eukaryota; kingdom Viridiplantae; phylum Streptophyta; class Magnoliopsida; order Asterales; family Asteraceae; genus Smallanthus; species Smallanthus sonchifolius. The sequence goes on from CM042045.1 coordinate 38,555,715, forward strand.
AACCAAGGTGATGGACGAAGCTCACAAATCAAAATACTTGATACATCCTAGAGCTAGTAAAATGTATAAAGATTTAAAAGCTCGGTTCTGTTGGCCGAACATGAAGAGATCTATAGCTCAATATATAGAGAGAAATGCTTGACTTGTCTTCAAGTCAAGATTGAACATCAGAAACCAGCAGATCAACTACAACAGTTGGAGATACCTGTGTGCAAATGGGACACGATTACTATGGACTTTGTCACAAAACTGTCGAAACCCTAGAAAGGGCATGATGCCATTTGGGTCGTGGTTAACAGACTAACCAAATCGGCACACTTTATTCCTATCAGTGAAAATTATTCAATGGATAAGCTTGCCCGACTCTACATAAAAGGAGATCGTGAGCCGCCATGGTATACCACTTTCTATTATCTCCGATAGAGATAGTCGGTTCACTTCCATATTCTGGACTAGTATCCAGAAAGAGTTGGGAACTCGTATTAACATGAGTACAACATATCACCCTCAAACCGACGAACAAAGTGAAAGAACAATTCAGACCCTAGAGGATATGCTGAGAGCATGTTCAATAGAATTTGGAGGTAGTTGGAATAATCATCTACCACTGATATAATTTTCTTACAACAACAGCTATCATTCAAGTATAAAGGTTGCACCGTTTGAAGCATTATATGGTAGAAAATGCAGAACTCCAATATGTTGGACTGAAGTTGGGGATACCCAACTATCTGGACCAGAAATCTTACAGGAGACAACTGATAAGATATTTCAGATCAAACAAAGATTGAAAGCTGCACAAGATCGACAGAAGAGTTATGTAGATAGACGCCGACGACCATTAGAATTCCAAACCGGTGACTATGTGATGTTGAAAGTATCACCTTGGAAAGGTGTTGTACGTTTCAGGAAACGTGGGAAATTAGGGCCAATGTATATTGGACCTTATAAAATCGTGGAAAGAGTTAGAGCTGTAGTATATAAACTTGAGTTAGTTGAAGCATTGCAGGGTCTTTATAACACGTTCCACGTGACATGTCTACGCAAATGCTTAGCAGACCCCGATCAGGCAGTCTCAATAGATGATGTACACATCAATGATAAACTCCAATTCACCGAACAACCTGTTAAGGTTTTAGGAACTCAAGATCGAAAATTGAGAAAAAAAATAAAACTATACCAATGGTATTGGTACAATGGCAAGGTCGGAAGGGTGCCGACAAGACTTGGGAATTAACAGAGCAAATGAAAGATAAATATCCACATCTGTTTAACTAACCTGAATTTCGAGGACGAAATTATTTTAAGGAGGGGATATTTTTAACACCTGGAAAATTCCCAAGGGCTAAATGTGTCAAAAATATAAAGTCCAAGGGTTTAACTTCATATTCTCTAAAGTTAAGGGACTAAAAATAGAAAATTTGAAAATCAGAAGGATAGCGGACCGCTATCCAAGGAATAACGGTCCGCTATGTGTTGAGGAAGCAATGAACCTGGAGGTGACACGTGTCCAGTGACTCATCGTGACTCATGAACCGATAGCGGACCGACATCTAGATCGTAGCGGTCCGACATGGGCAGGTGACCGATAGCGAACCAAGTGGCAGTCCATAGCGGTCCGACACGTAGGCTCAAAGACAAATATTGTGGCTGGAGTTGGTAGCGAACCGACATCCCCCTGGATAACGGTTCGCTACGGGTCCGAAGTTACCCAGTGAATAGATGGATCGATTTCATATCTTAGTACACTCAAACACCTTCATAAACACACACTTAAGCTCTGGTAGCCCAATTCCTGAGGTTCTGATCCACTCCCAAGTGTCCGGTTTTTTGCAATTCGTCTGCAAAAGTGTCGTAGACAGTGCCGAGGTAAAGTTGCTAAACACCCTGAGGTTTATTCGTGTAAACCTAATATAGGGATATTAATTATGATAATGTCGTATATGATTTAGGATTCTGTTGAAGTGTTGCTTGTTATATTCGATATAGGAGAAGGTTCTGTTTAAGGTGAGTTCCTCTGAACTGTGCTCTATGAAATGTTTTGTAAATAATTTTGTATCTGAGATCCCAATATTACCCGTGCATATATCCTATAATAAGTACTTATTATGGTCATGATTGGGGTGGGATCTAGGGATAAGATGGATCTTCTTGTTTGAGATCTAGTACGTATGGGACCAGTGCGCCATAAGGTCCCTGTATATATGTATGTTATAGACCTAGAATCTAGGGGCGATTCTGGGTGATGGATTGGAAGGGATGGTTGTAATACCCAATACGGGGTCTTCATCCTTGATCAGGGATACACGTAAATATGATTTTGTTTACGAACTCACCAACGTAAGCTGATCCAAAATGTTTTCAAATGTTTTTGAGCACAGGTGAACCCTTGTTGGTAGTTGGCATTCCAGGAGATGTACAGATGTTGGAAAATAGGGATGACTGAGGGCAGGTCCCTGGGTGACTGTAAGGCCTGAGTGATTGGCATGATTCTTCGTGAGCTATAAGCCCAGAGTTTTTTATGTTGTATTTTGCCAATCAGTCCCTATTGTACAAACGTTATATTATGAAATAAAATAAGTTATGTTGTTAAGTCTTCCGCTGTGTGTTTTTGTTATCAACGTCACTGTAACTAGAAGGCGAACTTCAGCCGGTATGTAGTTATCAGACAAACGGAATGTTCTGTCTAGGAAAGAGCGGTGTATAAATCTCTCCTAGACCCGTCAATATTACCTAGGAACATATCTGTTAGAGGTACTACTCTGGTAGATGATTGTCCTGTGTTATGAGTGTGACAACAAGGACCCAACAGAAATAAACAAAAACTCTCTAAAAACTAGCCACTATCCCTAGAGAATAGCATACTTCAATGACCAAGCCTTCCAACGTACACTTTTCAATTTACTCGATCAAACATTTACCCACGTTCCAATGATCCATTTTCTGACCCGCTAGCTACTGACTTGACCCGTAGTCAATCTAAACGACCCGAAACATCAAGAATTACCCAAAAGTCACCTTATTAATCTTGATGTGGTCTTGCTAGCTATCTTTCTCGCGTCTTGCTCTAACTCGTATTTCTTGCCAAGCTTGCTACTTGAACCATTAAGGTTCAATCTTCCTACTTGCTACGAGCCACGCATGACCCGATACTTGTTACTTGCTCGATTCTTTCTTGCATCTATTCTTGCTCTTCTTGCTATCCAAATCATAAAGATTCGATCTAGCTACGAACCACACGAGTGCGGTCTCTTGCTAACTTTCGGTTTTCTTTCTTCGGGCTGTCGATTTCGTACTTTCTTTCTAATAGACGCTCATACTTTCTTCTTTCTGCATCAACGAAACCGAACACCCCATCTTTCTTCTTTCTTCAAGGCACCGCCTTTCTTTCTTTATCTGTTATGATTTCTTTCTTGTTTCACTTCACTTTCTTTCTTTCTTTTCTTTCTGGATCAACAAACTCGAGCGGCATCTGTCTTTCTTCTTTCTTCACGGTACCGACTTTCTTCCTTCTTTCTCTGGTTGTTGATCTTTCTTTCCTTCTTTCTATCAAATACTTTGGTCTTATGATTCAACAACACCATCGGTCTTTTGTTGTTGAAATATCAGTCTTTCTTTCTTAGGCAAACCGTCGGTCATGGTTGCCTTCTTCGGACTGAATTTTCAAGTTATTGGTCTTTGTTACATCCTAACGGTCTTCTCGGTCTAGTTGCCGGCCATTCCGGTCTCCCACCGGAATTCACTTTCCGGCAGCGGTCTTTCTCTCTTCACGTCGTTTCTTATTTTCCAGCGTCGGTCTCATTCTTTCTTTCTAAGAATCACGTATTGATTCTTTTCTTCCACTTGCTGCTACTTCTGGCCTTGTTTCTCAACCTTGCGCTCTGATACCAAATGTTGATTTTGGCCCCACTCCACACACTAAACACACACTTGACCAAGATTAATATGTAAAGTAAGTGTTGTAGAAAGAAAAAGGATAAAAGCTTGCTTTATTATTAGAACTACACTTGGCTATAAATAGCCTACAAGGACCCAACGGAAATAAACAAAAACTCTATAAAAACTAGCCACTATCCCTAGAGAATAGCATACTTCAATGACCAAGCATTCCAACGTACATTTTGCAATTTACTCGATCAAACATTTACCCACGTTCCCATGATTCATTTTCTGACTCGCTAGCTACTTACTTGACCCGTAGTCAATCTGAACCAACCCGAAACATTAAGATTCACCCAACAACCCGAAGTTCTAATAAATGACATGGTTAGCATGGATCAACGAGAGTTAGAGAGCTCGACTAGCCATGTAGTGAACATTTCGAGATCGAAAAGCACGAGATGGGACTAGAGGGACGCGGTTGTAAAACCTTATATCTTTAAAATGGAAGTTTTAGGAAAAACCTAGGCCATTCGACCTAGGGGAGTTCACAAATGGTAGAGGCAATAAGGGAAGGGGAGATGCCAGAAACGGAGGCGGGCAACGGTGGTCTCACGATGGCTTAGAACGGGAACTTCAATTGTAGCTAAGGTAAACCTGCTATGTATTTATCCATCTCCTTCATTATCACGTTTTTGGTTATGCGTGGAAACTCGTTAGGTTTGGTTATTGTTTATGGTGATTGGAGAAGGGGATGAGGATCGTGGCTCGATGGCAATCGTAGGCGGTAGCATCAATGGTCATTGGTGGGATGTTACGGCTCGGGGATGAGGCGACGGGAACCCATGGTGGTCCGGCAACTGAGGAGTGCAAACGGCAGGCATGGAAGGCGGTTGTGTGATCGGTGTCGAAGCGACCGGTCAAAGATAGAGAATTAGTGTGTCCTAATCACCTTAAACTAGTTAGGGTAAGAAGGGTGTCGAACCACGAAGAGTTTGTGGTCGGCGCTTAACTTCAATTGACAAAGTGATTTATGAAGTTGCAATGGGTCTTTCTAACCAAACACAAGCAATGATTGAGATGTAAACTAGTAACTTAAACGAACAACGATTATTCAGTAGCAATTAACGAGTCAACGATCAATAGCAATCAAGTAACAAAAACGATTTAGATTGTAAACAATAATTAAAAAGGAATCACACCCGGGTTTCAAGTTCACAAGTAATTAGGGATTATCACACCAACATATGAGTTCAAGCAATCAAATGGTTATCCAAATCAATTTGACCAAATCTAACCAAGAACATCAACGTTCATACATCATTGGCAAATAGTGTAAGACAATATTCACGAATGAAATCGAGACAAATGTATGCAATATAGAATTAGATTAATCAATAGATTCAACACAAATCAACGATCATAGCAATTATCATCTAACGAGGTCAATGGTGCAAGAATTTATCGACTCCCGCGAGTTCCTAACCATACTAAACACAAAGATTCGAGTACTTTAAACCAAACGATTACAAGAATTGTTTCTCAAAGCTAGCACATGATAAAAACCCTAAAAACTTACAAACAATCCACCCGGGAATAATTACCGGTGGATTAGCCGCTCATGGTTGTGGAATTCATATTCGATTCTTTAATTTCTCGATATCAATCGTCAACAATACGTTTCCTCACCTCCAAGACACACCAAAATCGCCCCAGAACTATTGTAGAAAAGTTGATTTCAAATTTTGGAAAGAAACCCCCAATTAAACTCTCAAAATCGGCAGTTTCCCGAAAATCAGCTTCAAAATAACGTAACTGGCGTAAGCTTATGCCGCTGTTCTGAAAGTTGTTGTCAATGAAATGGTCAGGCGTAGGCTTACGCTGGGGGCGTAAGCTTACGCCGTGCGGCGTAGCCTTACGCTGGGGAGCGTAGGCCTACGTTGGTGTCAGAATTTCCTCCATTTTTCTTCGTCTCCCTCCGACTTTTGCATCTCTCGCATAAAATCTTCTAAAATCACACTTTAAGCTTTCAACACCTACACATGTATAGCTACAAAAAACCTTTGTATTCCCCATATTAATTTGCATAAATATAACATGTTGCACCCTTTTATTCACAAAACTTTTGTCGCTTGTCACATCCCCACACTTGAGTTTTGCTTGCCCTCAAGCAAAGTCTTTTGCTTCAAATGCACATTACAAATTCTCAAACAACTGTTTTAACTAAACATAAGCTAGGCCCAAGGTCATGCAAGATTCATAAGAATTACACTCTCAATAGATTTACAATCGAGCAAACAATTGATGACTTTTTTTTTAACACACAGAAACACTTTAACAGGCTTAACTCATTTTCAGTTATGGTTTGCATGCAACACACCCCTCATAATTAATCACTCCACTCAGTTTCATATCTGGACTAGCAATGATGTGTTAGTATTTTTCACTCAAAGCTGAACAATGAACCCCATTATCATAAGCTTGCATATTGATCACATCTCCTACTACTAACGCAACAAAAACACACAAAACAGAAGGTCTTTTAAGGGTTGTAATATAGGCTAGGGTTACGGGTATGGATAATGATTTTTAAAGTAGCTAAAGGTGAGTGGAATTCAACTAATGAAACTACAAACCAACTCTAAAAACTTTCAAATCTCTACTATGGGTATAAATGACCCATCAATACTAAAGTTCTTATTTTTTAAACTATCAAATTAAACTTGAGTTAAATTGACCTAATAACATCTTTTATTTTAACTCAAACTATTACTCAAAACCTTTGGGCAAATGTTGACCCAATACTATTTTTGTATATTTTTTTCATTCATATATATATATATATATATATATATATATATATATATATATATATATATATATATATATAGGGTGAAGTTCATAAGAAAACTTATATTTAGGGAGAGAACTAGAGAACTCCTCTTTAAAGGTAAAAAAATCATAATTCAAAATATAAATCCAAAACTAAAAAAGTGGTTCGGATACCTTGTTTCCCATGTCGTCCTCATTCAAAAAACAAAAAAAAACTCAAAAAATTAGTCGGTTTAGCTTTAGGGTTTAGTTTTTGGGTTTAGCTTAGCTTTTAGGTTAGGTTTTTGGATGGGGGGTGGGTGGGTTTAAGTTTTTTTGGGTTTAGCTTAGCTTTTAGGTTAGTCTTTAGGGTTTACTTGTTCTTCTAAAGGTGTCTCCATGGAAGGGTGTGGTCCATTTTGGAAAGAAAGGCAAGTTATCACCTCGCTATGTGGGTCCATTAAAGATCCTAGAAAGGATTGGGAAAGTGGCTTACAAACTCGAGTTACCTCCATCACTTGGCAATGTGCATCCTACATTTAATGTGTCTAATCTGAAGAAATGCCTTGCTGATGAGAATCTCCATATACCTCTTGACGACGTACGCATTGACGAAACGATGCACTTCGTTGAGAGACCGGTAGAAATCATGGATCGTGAGATCAAGCAGCTCAAGCGAAGCCGTATCCCTATTGTCAAAGTTCGTTGGGATTTAAAACGTGGTCCTGAGTTCACATGGGAATGTGAGGACCAAATGAAGCTCAAGTACCCCCCACCTCTTTGCTGATGCAGTCGCCCCAACTAGTTAAATTTCGGGACAAAATTCCCTCAACATGGGGATACTGTAACATTTCTGATTTTATTATCTTTATTTTCAATTCAATATAACACATTTAATTCCAATCCTAGTACACTGATTTATTTTATTCGTACCAACAATTAAACCCTAGGTTACAATACAAATTCACGAGTTTTACACGGGAATACATTATTAGAATCCTATGCATATGGATATATTTATGTAAATATCAAACAAATGCATACACACATTTATACATTTATCCAATTAACAAGGAATTACTCGTTTGCTTGAACCCTAAACCATTTGAACCCTAAATTGGAACCCCACACACTCAATTTTGACTTTTAAAACATCAATTTTGACTTTTCTTGGACTCAATTGACTTTCAAAAGTCAAAGCAGCCCAAACCTTGTTAATCCAAGGCTACCATTGACCGTTTTCTTGTTGAGTTAGACTCCTCATGAATTCACAAACAAGAATCGACCAAGTCCCGGCCCAAACATCAAGCCAATTCAATCAATTACGCGGTCAATTCAAATTCAAAAGAATTTGACTTCGCATAGTCAAACCCATATCAATCTCCGATCGATTTGTGTAATTGACGCGTATTGGATCCCGCAAATCACGCGCAGACCAGTCCCTCATGTATTCAACACCTTAACATGACTCGATTCATCCCCAATTAATCGAATTAACGCTTAATCAGCCCCATGACTGTTACGGTCAAATCGAAACCCAATCGTGTAAATTAGATGAAATCAATTCAATTCAACGACACACACACCTTTGCCTGGTCCCTTACAACCTTTTTGACCCGATAATCGCCTCTCATTTCGTCTCTGGAATCCTGTCGATCACGAAGAACAATCGGAGCAAACCTGTAGCCGCCCGCATTCGTGCCCAAACCAAATCAGGTGAGATTACACTCGTTCGATTCGTTTTTGAATCCTTGTCAAAAGCCCTATACCAATTCGTGTCCACAGAACATATCGAGACCGATTGGGGCTAGGATTCATGGCGGGTTGGATCGTTTTTGAATTTTGGTTTGTTTAAATATCGTGTTTTAATTATTTAGAATCCGTCTTCAATCAGCGAAACCACCTGGTCCGGCCGGTAAGTCACTGCGCCGCCGAACCAGGTGGCGTGGGTTCAAAACCCATAATCACCGAACCTTTTTGCGCAACCCTTAAACCCAAACCCGGTTCCACTGTAAGTCCATGTTAATACGTTTAGAAACTGTTCTGTTACACAGGTGAATCCCCTGGTCTAGTGGTGTTTGCGCATTATCCATACAGAAACCACCCTGGTTTGAACCAGCTGGTCTGCATTATTTTTTTAAAATCAGTTTTAAAGCTCCGAAAATTATAAAATAATTATTTTTATAAACTTTACAAATATTAGAACAGTTTGAAATCAGTTTTACAATTTTTGCATAGAAATCTCTATCTTTATAAAACTATATATTGAATACTTAATTTAAATTATGTATTTATTTTGAGTAAATTATTTACAAAATTTGGGACAATTTTATAAATACTTTATACAAAGTTTTATAAAAATTTAAACTTTATTTTTAACACAATAAAATCAGATTTATAAATTTTCAATACGAATTCATTTTATTTTGAAGTTATAACAAAAAAAAATTTTACATTAAATATTTAATGTAAAAAATTTAAATATTCAAATAAAAACATTTGATTTTATAAAATTTATAAAATATTAACTTTATTTAAAACGATCAAATACTTATTTCTAAATGATAAATAAATAAATAAAATTTATTTATTATAACCTTCAAAGTTAAAAGTATATTTATCACTAAACTCTATACATAAATAATATTTACACAACTTCATATTTATGCATGCCTTTATAAATAAATAAATAAAGTAATAAATATTTATTTAATTTATATTTAAACAAAAATTATTTATTTAGGTTATACTTAACTAAATCTAATACTTACATTATTTTTTTTATATATAACTAAATAAATAAATAATAACTATTTAATTTATTTAGTTATTCAAATCCAAACCCTAATTTAAAAATATTTTAAAAACTATTCATTTCAAATTGTTTTCATTTTAGTCAACACCTACACAACCCTTTATCATAATTCGACACGAACTCATTATATAATTCCTTATACTAAAATCTATTGAAACCGTAGACTTGATTTAGACATTTTACTAATTCATGTTCACACGCAATACACCTTAGGTTAACGTTGTGCGTTACAAGGATCATGTTACTACCTAGTCTCTCATGTTAGCTACACCTTTGAATCAAGTGAGTATTACATAGCCCTTTTTTTCTCTTTTACACTTTTTGGGGTGAATCATGAACTCTATACAAACAATTGCTTACATTTACATAAACTACACAAACACAAATCCTCTTTACATTCATGTGTGCAAATTTGAGCTTTATGTTTGAGTGCTAGGTGTGTTAACTTTTGTGTGCAATTTATGTGCAATCATTAACTATTCAAGCCGATGGTTAATAATGATAGATCTATTGAATCTGACAAACCCACCCAGATTGGGGTGATTGTTACCGACAACACAATTTGCATGCTAGTTACAAAGGTTTGATTGTACTTTAGTCACACAATAGTTGCTCCACATAAATGCCTTATTTTATCATGTTATGTAAGGATTTGATCATTTACATCTATACACTATTTATAATTAAACCTTTGTAGGTTCACCAACTTTTTAGTTTACCTTATTTTATTCATGTTTCAGGTGCTAATGTGTGATTTTGATCAAGACTTGCTACACATAAGTTTTGGACCTAGATAATTTTAAATAAAGGATTATGTATTTCATTTTATGTACTTGGTTTGATTTTGTTTTGTCTTGAATATTTGCAATGAATTTAACTGATTAATATATTTCAATTTAGCCAACCTTGTGCTCATGAACAGTCTACATGTCCCGCCCCGACGTTTTCGCCGTCGGTTGGGGTGTGACAGATTGGTATCAGAGCCTTGCTTATAGGGAACTAGGTTATTAGACACCCTTGACCTTGACTATAACTTTAGGACACCCAAGTATGCCATGCTTCATGATTATGTGATATGTGCTACATGCTATGTGTTACATGCTTATTATGATTAGTTATTATTTCATTTTGATGTCTTACCTGTTAAAATTCATGACTTATTAGACTATACTTAAATAATAAATTAAATAAACAATATCCCTACCTATACCCTAAAGCCTCATAACCTTCTTACTTCTCTGTCATTATCATCATAGCAGGTGGAAACTTCATGAATCTAAATCTATAAAAATTTCTTTATTCCCTTGTTAAGGTTTTAAACTTTGTTAATTATTTGAGGACACGTTCAATCTGGAAGGGTGACACCTGTATCCTGGGTTTTCTGTCTAGGAAAGAATTTCGTATAAATCCCAATTAACCGAGGGACCCGTATGCTTTCTTGGGAATTCCCGGGATGAGTGTTTACTTATAGGCTAAAGCATGTCTTCTTGAAAATTATATGAGTTTAATTAACCTTAATGTGTCATAGTATTCAAGTGATTATATCACTATTTGAGTACAATCCAAAGTATGATTAACTATCTTATTTGCAATCTTATCCTTTTAAATCCAAGTAACTTTCATAAGTTCTTACATCTTTTCTTGTGTTGTGCAAATCTGTAGAATGCCTCCCCGTCGTGCTACCGTGACCAACAACAACATCGACATAGCTGCTATCCTTGCACAACTTGTAACTCAACTCACACAAGCTAATGGAGCCATTAATGGTACCCATGGAACCAATTGTGGTGGTGGTGCCAACCCACCGCAATGCACCTTCAAGCACTTCAATTCGTGTAATCCTCTTAAGTTCTATGGTACCGAGGGAGCCACAGGGCTCCTTCAATGGTTTAAAAGTATTGAGGGCACCTTACTTAATAGTGACTGCCCCGATAACCTTCGTGTTCGTCATGCCACAAGTGTCTTCCAAAAACGGGCACTCACGTGGTGGAATGGGGAAAAAAGAACTAGAGGTATGGAGGCAGCAATGGCCTTACCATGGGATGAGGTTAAGAGACTAATGACCGAAGAGTTCTGTCCTCGGAATGAGGTGAGGAAGCTGGAAGCTGAGTTTTGGGATCTTACCCAAAACAGTGGTGAAAGTCTGGCTTACACACCCCGGTTTCATGAACTGAGTCTCCTTGTGCCCCATATGGTCACGCCTTTATCCCGCTGCATTGAGAAGTACATTGGTGGATTACCTAGGCAGATTCAGGATACTGTCTTAGGGAGAAATCCCGCAACACTCGAAGATGCTATCCGATTATCTGCTACTTTGACCGACAACCATGTGAAAGCAGGTACTCTGACTAGAAAAGGCACCAAGAAAGTTCCCGACACCGCAACCCCTCCTACACACATCAAAGAAGCCAAAACTAAACCCTACCACAATAATAAGAAAAGAAAGGCTAAGAATTATACTGTGGTCACTCCTGCTATCCCTATTAACCAAGTTGCTCCCATGGCTCAAGCACCAGTCAAGAAGCCATATGTGGGGATCTACCCACTCTGTGCCACATGCAATTATCACCATCTCCAAAACATTCCCTGTCGCCTTTGCACTCACTGTGGGAAATATGGCCATATGGTCAATGTTTGTAGAGCCAAGGCATTTGCAGGTCAAGTCAACCCACCAACCTGAATCAACCAACAAGTGGCTATTCAAGGTGTTCACGCTATCACAAATGGGTGTGCTTGTTATGAATGTGGCAACCCAAATCATTTCTGTGACCAATGCCCGAAGTTCATCAATGCTAAACAAGGCGAAGCTTGTGGGCGTGCTTTCAACATAAACGCCAATGAAGCTCAGGCCAAAAATGATGTGGTCAACGGTACGTTCCTTGTCAATAGTCAATATGCCTCCATTTTATTTGATACCGGTGCCGATAAAAGTTTTGTGTCACTTAACTTTGAACCCTTACTTGCAAGAACACTATCCAAATTAGAGAGAACCTTCACCGTCGAAGTAGCAAATGGTGACTCTCTTACAATTGACTCCGTTATCCATGACTTCTCTCTAGAACTTAATGATCATACATTTCCAATCAACCTTGTGTCAATGCCACTAGGAAGTTTTGATATCATCATAGGCATGGATTGGCTGTCGAATCACCATGCCAAAGTCATCTGTTTCGAGAAGTGCATCCGAATACCTCTACCATCGGGAGAGACGTTAAGAGTCTTTGGTGAAAAGCCTTGCAAAGGACTCAAGTTAATGTCATGCACTACTGCTCAAAAGTACTTACGAAAGAAGTACGTGGCCTTCTTAGCTCATATTGTTCAAAAGCATGCCAAAGAGAAGAGTATTCGAGACATCCCCATCATCCAGGACTTTCCCGAAGTATTCCCCGAAGACCTATCCGGTCTTCCACCAGTTCTACAAGTAGAATTTCGCATTGACTTTGTACCCGGAGCAAACCCCGTGGCTAGAGCTCCATACCGTCTTGCACCTTCTGAAATGCAAGAACTTGCAACTTCTGAAATTCAAGAACTTGCAAGTCAACTCCAAGAACTCTCCGACAAGGGCTTCATCCGTCCAAGTCATTCACCGTGGGGTGCACCCGTCTTATTCGTCAAGAAGAAGGATGGATCATTCCGCATGTGTATTGACTACCGCGAACTCAACAACCTTACCATCAAGAACCGTTATCCATTGCCTAGAATTGATGATCTCTTTGATCAACTTCAAGGCTCTACTTGTTTCTCAAAGATTGATCTTCGATCCGGTTATCACCAACTCCGTGTACAAGAGGAAGATATTCCAAAGACTGCTTTTCGAACAAGGTATGGTCACTACGAGTTCATGGTCATGCCTTTTAGGCTAACTAATGCACCGGCAACTTTTTTGGATCTCATGAATCATGTGTGCAAACCGTACCTTGATAAATTCATGATCGTCTTTATTGACGATATCTTAATCTACTCCAAGACTAAATCCGATCATGAGCAACACCTTAGGTTGGTCTTGGATCTCTTGAGAAAAGAACAGCTATATGCCAAGTTCTCCAAATGTGAATTTTGGCTAAAAGAAGTTCAATTCCTGGGTCATATCGTCAACAAAAAAGGAATTCATGTTGACCCTGCTAAGATCGAAGTTGTTAAGAATTGGAATGCCCCTAAGACCCCCACCGAAGTTCGTTAATTTCTTGGTCTTGCGGGATATTATCGTCATTTCATTTCAAATTTCTCTAAGATTGTTGTTCCTCTCACTGCTTTGACCCACAAGGGTAAACCTTATGAATGGGGACCAAAACAAGAAGAAGCTTTCCAAATTCTCAAACAAAAGTTGTGCAATGCTCCTATTTTGACTCTCCCTGATGGGTATGATGATCTAGTTGTCTACTGTGATGCCTCCAACCAAGGTCTCGGTTGTGTCCTCATGCAACGAGGCAAGGTGATCGCTTACGCATCAAGGCAACTTAAGATCCATGAGAAGAATTATACAACACACGACCTTGAATTGGGTGCGGTTGTATTCGCATTGAAGATTTCGAGACATTACCTTTATGGCACAAAATGTGTGGTGTTCACCGACCATAAAAGTTTCCAACACATCTTCAACCAAAAAGAACTCAATATGAGGCAACGACGTTGGGTTGAACTCCTTAACGACTATGACTGCGAGATTCGTTACCATCCTGGCAAAGCGAATGTTGTAGCCGACGCTTTGAGTCGAAAGGACCATGTCATGCTTCGTTGTGTCCAAATTCAAACCGACATTCAAAATCACATCCTAGAAGCTCAACACGTCTTGGTCACCGAGGGTAACATGTACGAGGAAATGTCTTGTGGTGTTGAACTTCAGCTTGAATCAAAACCCAATGGCTTACTTTATTACTTGAACCGTATCTGGGTTCTCGATCGCGATGATCTCCATGCATTTCTTATGAACAAGGCTCACAAAACTCGTTATTCTATTCATCCTGGTGCGGATAAAATGTACCAAGATCTTCGCCAACAATATTGGTGGCACGGTATGAAAAAAGACATTGCTCTCTATGTTGCCAAATGTCTAACTTGCTCCAAGGTCAAAGCCGAGCACCAACGTCCTTCCGGTTTACTTGAACAACCGAAAATTCTCATGTGGAAATGGGAGAATTTAGCTATGGAATTCATTACCAAAATCCCTCGCACCTCAAGTGGTTATGATAGCATCGGGGTGATCATTGACCGCCTCACCAAATCTGCTCATTTCTTGCCTATCCGTGAAGACTATCGGGTTGAGAAATTGGCCCGAATTTACATTGACGAAATTATGAGCCGTCACGGTGTTCCCTTAAACATAATCTCCGATAGAGATGCTCGGTTCACCTCCCGTTTCTGGCAATCTCTCCAAACTGCTCTTGGCACACGATTGAATTTGAGCACGGCTTACCATCCCCAAACTGATGGTCAGACCAAGCGTACAATTCAAACTCTTGAGGACATGCTTAGAGCGTGTGTAATTGATTTTGGTGGCAATTGGGATTCACATCTTTCACTAATTGAGTTCTCTTACAACAATAGCTACCACACAAGTATCAACATGGCCCCATTTGAAGCTCTCTATGGTCATAAGTGTCCTTCTCCTATCTGTAGGAACGAGATTGGTGAAGCACAGATCACCGGTCCCGAGCTAATTCAAGAAACATCCGACAAAATCATCCAAATCTGTAACAACATTCGAGTAGCGAGGAGTCAGCAAAAGAGTTATGCTGACAAACGACGAAAACCCTTGTAATTCCAAGTCGGTGAACTTGTTCTTCTAAAGGTGTCTCCATGGAAGGGTGTGATCCGTTTTGGAAAGAAAGGCAAGTTAGCACCTCGCTATGTGGGTCCATTCAAGATCCTAGAAAGGATTAGGAAAGTGGCTTACAAACTCGAGTTACCTCCATCACTTGGCAATGTGCATCCTACATTTCATGTGTCTAATCTGAAAAAATGCCTTGCTGATGAGAATCTCCATATACCTCTTGACGACGTACGCATTGACGAAACGATACACTTCGTTGAGAGACCGGTAGAAATCATGGATCGTGAGATCAAGCAGCTCAAGCGAAGCCGTATCCCTATTGTCAAAGTTCGTTGGGATTCTAAACGTGGTCCTGAGTTCACTTGGGAATGTGAGGACCAAATGAAGCTCAAGTACCCCCCACCTCTTTGCTGATGCAGTCGCCCCAACTAGTTAAATTTCAGGACGAAATTCCCTCAACATGGGGATACTGTAACATTTCTGATTTTATTATCTTTATTTTCAATTCAATATAACACATTTAATTCCAATCCTAGTACACTGATTTATTTTATTCGTACCAACAATTAAACCCTAGGTTACAATACAAATTCACGAGTTTTACACGGGAATACATTATTAGAATCCTATGCATATGGATATATTTATGTAAATATCAAACAAATGCATACACACATTTATACATTTATCCAATTAACAAGGAATTACTCGTTTGCTTGAACCCTAAACCATTTGAACCCTAAATTGGAACCCCACACACTCAATTTTGACTTTTAAAACATCAATTTTGACTTTTCTTGGACTCAATTGACTTTCAAAAGTCAAAGCAGCCCAAACCTTGTTAATCCAAGGCTGCCATTGACCGTTTTCTAGTTGTGTTGAACTCCTCGTGAATTCACAAACAAGAACCGACCAAGTCACGGCCCAAACATCAAGCCAATTAAACCAATTACGCGGTCAATTCAAATTCAAAAGAATTTGACTTCGCATAGTCAAACCCGTATCAATCTCCGATCGATTTGTGTAATTGACGCGTATTGGATCCCGCAAATCACGCGCTGACCGGTCCCTCATGTATTCAACACCTTAACATGACTCGATTCATCCCCAATTAATCGAAATAACGCGTAATCAGCCCCACGACTGTTACGGTCAAATCAAAACCCAATCGTGTAAATTAGATGAAATCAATTCAATTCAACGACACACACACCTTCGCCTGGTCCCTTACAACCTTTCTGACCCGATAATCGCCTCTCATTTCGTCTCTGGAATCCTGTCGATCACGAAGAACAATCGGAGCAAACCTGTAGCCGCCCGCATTCGTGCCCAAACCAAATCAGGTGAGATTACACTCGTTCGATTCGTTTTTGAATCCTTGTCAAAAGCCCTATACCAATTCGTGTCCACAGAACATATCGAGAGCGATTAGGGCTAGGGTTCATGGCGGGTTGGATCGTTTTTGAATTCTGGTTTGTTTTAATATCGTGTTTTAATTATTTAGAATCCGTATTCAATCAGCGAAACCACCTGGTCCGGCCGGTAAGTCACTGCGCCGCCGAACCAGGTGGCATGGGTTCAAAACCCATAATCACCGAACCTTTTTGCGCAACCCTTAAACCCAAACCCGGTTCCACTGTAAGTCCATGTTAATACGTTTAGAAACTGTTCTGTTACACGGGTGAATCCCCTAGTCTAGTGGTGTTTGCGGATTATCCATACAGAAACCACCCGGGTTCGAACCGGGTGGTCTGCATTATTTTTTTAAAATCGGTTTTAAAGCTCTGAAAATTATAAAAAAAATTATTTTTATAAACTTTACAAATATTAGAACAGATTGAAACCAGTTTTACAATTTTTCCATAGAAATCTCTATTTTTATAAAACTATATATTGAATACTCAATTTAAATTATGTATTTATTTTGAGTAAATTATTTACAAAATTTGGGACAATTTTATAAACACTTTATACAAAGTTTTATAAAAATTTAAACTTTATTTTTAACACAATAAAATCAGATTTATAAATTTTCAATACGAATTCATTTTATTTTGAAGTTATAACAAAAAAAAATTACATTAAATATTTAATGTAAAAAATTTAAATATTCAAATAAAAACATTTGATTTTATAAAATTTATAAAATATTAACTTTATTTAAAACGATCAAATACTTATTTCTAAATGATAAATAAATAAATAAATAAAATTTATTTATTATAACCTTCAAAGTTAAAAGTATATTTATCACTAAACTCTATACATAAATAATATTTACACAACTTCATATTTATGCATGCCTTTATAAATAAATAAATAAAGTAACAAATATTTATTTAATTTATATTTAAACAAAAATTGTTTATTTAGGTTATACTTAACTAAATCTAATACTTACATTATTTTTTTTTATATATAACTAAATAAATAAATAATAACTATTTAATTTATTTAGTTATTCAAATCCAAACCCTAATTTAAAAATATTTTAAAAACTATCCATTTCAAATTGTTTTCATTTTAGTCAACACCTATACAACCCTTTATCGTAATTCGATACGAACTCATTATATAATTCCTTATACTCACATCAATTGAAACCCTAGACTTGATTTAGACATTTTACTAATTCATGTTCACACGCAATACACCTTAGGTTAACGTTGTGCGTTACAAGGATCACGTTACTACCTAGTCTCTCGTGTTGGCTACACCTTTGAATCAAGTGAGTATTACATAGCCCTTTTTTCTCTTTTACACTTTTTGGGGTGAATCATGAACTCTATATAAACAATTGCTTACATTTACACAAACTACACAAACATAAATCCTCTTTACATTCATGTGTGCAAATTTGAGTTTTATGTTTGAGTGCTAGGTGTGTTAACTTTTGTGTGCAATTTACGTGCAATCATTAACTATTCAAGCCGATGGTTAACAATGATAGATCTGTTGAGTCTGACATTTTACTAATCGGTGACCATTCACAACTTGCCTCAAGTGATACTCGAAATCCACAATCTCTATATCTCCATAGTTTCCAACTCGTGTAATCAAAAATGGTCCCGTCCATTTTCTTTTCAATTTCCCTCGAAAGAATTTCAACCTTGAATTGTAAAGCCACACTCTTTGGCCCACTTCAAACTCTTTCTTCCGAAGCTTGGCATCATGAACCGCCTTCATCTTCTCCTTGTAAGCAGATGCACATTCATATGCCTCATTTCTCAACTCATCCAACTCATTTAAACTTAGCTTTCGTTCCTTTCCTGCAACATCATAATCCACATTAACCTCTTTGATAGCCCAAAACGCCCGGTGAGCTAGATCTACCGGTAAATGACAATCTTTTCCATAAACCAACTAGTACGGGGTCATGCCAATAGGGGTTTTGTAAGCCGTTCGGTAGGCCCATAAAGCATCGGTCAATTTAGTTGACCAATCCTTTCGGTCCTCTCGGACGGTTTTTTGTAAAATATCTTTTATTTTTCTATTAGACACTTCCACGTGTCCGCTTGTTTGGGGATGGTAAGGAGTTTCTATTCTATGATCCACGCCATACGTTTTAGTAATTTGCCAAATTTAAATTTTTTGAAATGAGATCCCCCATCACTTATGATGATAATGGGATACCAAATCTCGAGAAAATGTTTGTTTGGACAAAGTTACACACAACGGTATGATCGTTCGTCTTAGTGGTTATTGCCTCAACCCATTTAGATACATAGTCGACCGCCACCAAGATATACGAATTGGCAAACAATTTTGGGAAAGGTCCCATAAAATCAATTCCCCAAACATCAAAGATGTCAAGGAAGAGAATTGGTTTCATGGGGATTTCATCTCTTTTGGAGACGCTCCCTAACTGTTGACATTTGATGCAATGTTTTGCAAACTCAAATGCATCCTTAAACAAAGTTGGCCAGAAAAGACCCCATCAAAAAATTTACAATGTTTGCAAACCAAGGTACAGATGAAACAGACATAATATGTTCATCAGGGAATGATTCATTTATCACTATCGTGGACTCTTCATCGTCAACCATTATCCTCGATAAGTGGCCGGCTACCACATTCTCACTCCTTTTTTTTATCACGGATCTTCACATCAAAT
Source organism: Smallanthus sonchifolius (assembly GCA_023525975.1). Classification (NCBI taxonomy): domain Eukaryota; kingdom Viridiplantae; phylum Streptophyta; class Magnoliopsida; order Asterales; family Asteraceae; genus Smallanthus; species Smallanthus sonchifolius. The sequence goes on from CM042045.1 coordinate 38,575,104, forward strand.
TCTTGCAACAACAAAATCCATCTTATGAGCCTTGGTTTAGCATCCTTTTTCTCCATGAGGTACCTGACAGCATTGTGATCAGAATAGATAATGATTTTGCTTCCCCATATATAGGACCTAAACTTGTCTAACGCATATACTACCGCAAGTAATAATTTTTTGTTGTGGAATAAGTCAATTGAGCATCCAAAAGAGTTTTACTCGCATAATATATGGCAACGGGTTTCTTCTCAACCCGTTGTCCCAACATGGCCCCACCCGCATAGTCACTAGCATCACACATGATTTCAAATGGAAGTGACCAATTTGGGGATTATAAGATTGGGGCCTCCACCAATTTCCGTTTCAAAATGTTAAAAGCATGAATACATTCATCATCAAAAACAAAGGGTGCATCTTTTAAGAGTAAGTTGCATAATGGTTTCGTGATTGAGCTAAAACCCTTAATAAACCTCCTATAAAACCCCGCATGTCCCAAAAATGATATAATCCCTTTAACATTCGTGGGATGAGGTATAGTAGATATAACTTGAACTTTCGCATGATCTACCTCAATCCCATTACTCGAAATCACATAACCCAAAACTATCCCTTCTTGGACCATAAAATGACTTAAACTAGTTAGGGTAAGAAGGGTGTCGAACCACAAAGAGTTTGTGGTCGGCGCTTAACTTCAATTGACAAAGTGATTTATGAAGTTGCAATGGGTCTTTCTGACCAAACACAAGCAATGATTGAGATGTAAACTAGTAACTTAAACGAACTATGATTATTCAGTAGCAATTAACGTGTCAACGATCAATAGCAATCAAGTAACAAACAAACGATTTAGATTGTAAACAATAATTAAAAAGGAATCACACCCGGGTTTCAAGTTCACAAGTAATTAAGGATTATCACACCAACATATGAGTTCAAGCAATCAAATGGTTATCCAAATCAATTTGATCAAATCTAACCAAGAACATCAACATTCATACATCATAGGCAAATAGTGTCAGACAATATTCATTAATGAAATCGAGACAAATGTATGCAATATAGAATTAGATTAATCAATAGATTCAACACAAATCAATGATCATAGCAATTATCATCTAACGAGGTCAATGGTGCAAGAATTTATCGACTCCCGCGAGTTCATAACCATACTAAACACAAAGATTCAAATACTTTAAACCAAACGATTACAAGAATTGTTTCTCAAAGCTAGCACATAATAAAAACCCTAAAAACTTACAAACAATCCACCCGGGAATGATTACCGGTGGATTAGCCGCTCGTGGTTGTGGAATTCATCTTTGATTCTTCAACTTCTCGATATCAATCTTCAACAATATGTTTCCTCACCTCCAAGACACAACAAAATCGCCCCAGAACTGCTGTAGAAAAGATGATTTCGAATTTGGGAAAGAAACCCCCAATTAAACTCTCAAAATCGGTTGTTTCCCGAAAATCCACTTCAAAATAACGTAACTGACGTAAGCTTACGCCGGGGCGGCGTCAGCTTACGTCGTTTTCCTGAAAGCCGTTTTCAATGAAATGGCCAGGCGTAGGCTTACACTGGGGGCGTAAGCTTACGCTGTGTGGAGCAGCCTTACGTTGGGGAGCGTAGGCCTACGCAGGTGTCAGAATTTCCTCCATTTTTCTCCGTCTCCCTTCCGACTCTTGCATCTCTCGCATAAAATCTTCTACAATCACACTTTAAGCTTCCAACACCTGCACAAGCATAGCTACACAAAATCTTTGTATTCCCCATATTAATTTGCATAAATATAACATGTTGCACCCTTTTATGCATAAAACTTTGGTCGCTTGTCACTGTGGTGTTGCGACAAAGGGTCGGCATGCCTGTGTTGGTTGTGATTGCACGACAGTGACATGGGACGAATGATGGAGGGAGCCAATGGTAACACATGGTAACGGCGACACGGCGAGGACAACAAGAGTGGTGGTCGGTTGGCGGCTATCACAACGGCAACAGTGGTGGAGTACGGTGGAACGCAGGAGGCTGTCATGGCGGCCACCGCTCATGGGGTGGTTATGCGGGAGACGCGCTGGTTTGCAATAGTGCATGGCGGGAGCCGACTAGAGTTTTACCGACAAAGAAAACGAGGTGACGTGCAGTGCTGGTGCATGAAGACGAGAAGGGTAGGCTATGGGATGAGCTTGAACTACTACGATGGGTGGCTCGGCTAGGGTTCGTGTGGCACACATGCAATAAGGACCCGACACGAGATCATACGTTTGGCTTGGTTAAATTTTTATGTTGTATGGCTTGCATGTGAGAATGAGACACGGTTCGAGTACACACATAGTCGGGTACTAAGGTTTTGCATGGGCACGTACATGCATGCATGGGAGGAAGCCCAGTTCAGGTACGCAGGTTCTAAACAAGTCAAGGACGATCCGGTTCGGGTGATCATGGGAAACTAGGGTTTCGTGGGGAAGTGTTGATGAGAAGATAAGATGAACTTTGAAGCTTTATTATTCTCATATGATTACTCTCATATTCTAAATTTGTTACTCCTAATAATCACTCAAACGTTTTATCTTGTGTAGGACTAGATGGCCAAGACAATATTTTTAACCTCAATAGTTTAGAATTATTTATGTAAAGTAGAGTAGCATTTGTAGTAAAAAAAACTCTTAGCTTATTAAATTTACAAATAATTTTAACCTCAATAGTTTGATCTATTATATTACTAGGTTAGAAAAACTCATGTATTTCACAAACTGAATAAAGAAAAAAGTTAAATAGTAATTAGTAATGATGATTTACAAATTATAAAATGATTAAACAATTTAATTGATGGTGAACAAATTTTTGAATTAAAAAATTTATTGATAAAAATTTAAACGGATTATTAATTTAGTTGTTTAAAATAATGAAGTTGATTAAAATGTTAAAAAATGTTGATGATATATTAACTATCCACAATACAAATGTAACATCTGGCCCCTCATACCACTAATATTATCCGCTTTGCCCACTACGAGCTCACGGATTTGTTTTTGGTTGTCCGGGTGAAAACTTCTCAGGGTTCACCCATCCTTAGATTACTCTCACCCGAACACGCTTAACTGTGGAGTTCTCCTCTCATCCACTACATTAAGCCCCAAAAAGCGTTGATGGTATTTGAGGCATGGCATTCCTTATGAACCAAGAATCTCTCCTGGCCACGGCCGATGTGGGAGTTGCCTAGGGTATTACAATCGGTCATGTTAATCTTCTCTGTATCGTTACAAAATTTATTTTTTTTTTAAATGATAAGTAACGTTAGAAATTATAACTATCTATAATTAATTTCATATTAAATTTATTTAGTTAATGATATAATAACTATCCAGATTTAAACTTATATTAAATATCTAAAATATAATTTTTTAATGTCATTATTATTTAATAAGAGTGAAGCGGGAAAATAATGGTGAGTAGGTAACAGAGAGTGACACATGTCCCCCATTTAATATGAGAGAAATGAGGGGAAATAAGTGAAGTGAACCGATTTGGTTAAAGCGATCAATTGGAAGAACTAGGGTTAGTCAACACAGATTTCTAATAACCAAAAGAAGGAGATGAGAATCATATAGAAATTGAGATGATAACTTGAACAAATCACACACAAGCTAATTCATGCCCTACACTCTGCTTCTACCCTTGCTTATAACGTTTAACTTGTTGGGCCTTAACTCTTGAACTGGGCTGCTTGGTTGGGTCCATAGTGGTGATATCTATATCTAGGCTTGGGTCAGTAGATTTAATAACATTACTCCCTCTTTCAAATTCACTTTGTCCTCAGGGTGTAAGGTTGGAAAGTTTTTTAGTAAACCGGTAGGAGTAGCTATAGGCTCACAAATCGGGTATTCTCTAAAACCGGTTTCGTTTCCGGTTTTTGCCGATTCCGGTTCCGGTTCTAGGTCCGGTTCTTGGGTGAAAAACCGGACCCTATGTACCGGTTCATGTTTTCAAGAACCGGTTTCGGTAATTCAAGGTGGGTATTTAAAAACCCTATTTTCGGGTATTCAAAAATGTATTTAAAGAACCCAAGTGACTTTATAACTAATTTTGTATGTGTGTATATATATATAAATATTATTTCATAAAAGAATTTTTATAATTTAACCAGACATGTTTATTAAAAAGAATAAAGTTCATTCTTTATTTTATATTTAGATTTAGAATATATAAAATAGAAACTTGAAGAGAGAACACATAAACAAAACTTGAAGCTACTTGAATAGTTGAATTCTTATTTTTTCCTTTCATCCCACATAGGTCCTGGAGTCAAACAAAGAAAGGATAAGATAAGGAGAAGGGCTATTTACAAAAATCAAGCCACTGACTTTAAAACTTTTGGCCCTGCGCTGAAAGAATTAATGGTTGGTCCGGTTTTATTTAATTTGGTTTTAATTGGATTATTTGGTTCTTATAAAACCGGTCTGTTTTATAGGATCCGGTTTCTTTTCCTAATCCAGGAAGAACCGGTTCTAGGAAGAACCGGTTATTTAGAACCGGTTTCGGGTATTTTTAGAATCGGTTTTGAACAGAAATATTGGAATCTATATCCAGACCCTATAGGTAAGATCGGTCCCGGTTCAGTTTCGAAAGAACCGGTTTTTAGGAAGAACTGGTTCCGGTTCCTTAGACGGTTCCGATTTTTTTTTTCACCGAGTAGCCCAAGTACACCGGTGTGAGATGCTAACTATCATGATGTCAAGCATGCAGTTGAACTTAAAAATCTAAGTAGCAAAGCAAACAAGGTGAATAGAATTAACTTGATCAGGTAAGCCGAAATACTTGGAAGGAAGGAGGGAATATTTTTTATTTGTTGTGCAGGTTAAGGTGGTGGTGACGGGGCGGATGATGGAATACTCAGTTATTTAGTTGCAGTGTAAGAAGGCGACTATATTTGGAGGCTTACGATCATAATGAGCGTCAAATGAAGTCATGTTAGGAACCCACTATGTGATTACTGTTTTTGGTAGGTGTGGGTAAGGTAAGGGGCGGAGCGTGACCTGGGTGTAAGCGGGCAGACTATCCAAAAAGTCAAAAGTGAAAAGGTCTGTAATGAACGAGTCTTTATCAGTCAAGACGCTAGTGAAGAATTGTGTGCATGAGTGAGCTCGAAGGCTGCTGCAATTGTCTGAAATGGATGTCATGTGACCATCACTTACAACCTTTAACTCATTAATGGATGTGAAGATATTGCTGATAACATTGGAGAAGAAGTAATCCATTGTTTCTAATATAACAGGTAGTGGGGTTTGTTGTGATAGTGAGTCTGCCAATTGGAATCTTGATGCACCAATCCCGCCCATGTTGAAACCTCTAATAGAACAAGGTCCACCGAGAGGAAGGGCATCATAACTAGGAAGGGAACCCACATAACCACCATAATGATCATGAAGAACAAGCATCGGTGGTTGTGGCTTGCCAATACCTGTTGCAACAATAATTGCACCATTGACTAACTTGGTGTTGTCTCTTGGACTAGTTGCTTGTGCTATTACAATTTGATCGATACTCGTCCCACATAAGGGTGTTGGCGGTCCATCAACACTACTACCGCCACCTAGGAAAACCTTTTGACCATGGGAAGAATTATGAATCCTTGCACGATTATTCCCAAGCTTATCACGAAATAGAAGCATAACAGATTTGTTATAACTCCATTGAAGTGAAATCATAATAGGTTGTTGAGTTAAAGTGGATATGCGATCGAGTTCCTTCCAAACATACTCTACCATTTTGGCCGTGAGTTGTTTCCATTTAATGACGGAATGGGGGGGGGGGGGTAAGGTTTGTCAATGTAGTCTTCTCTATGCATAGAACAACTTTACCTAGTTGATAAGCACCTAAAATTGGACCAAAGTGAGAGCACTCCGTGAAATACCTAAGGTTGGTTGTTAACACTGAAACAAATTGGACCCGTGCACTCAACAGGTTGGTCACAGTGAACTGGTAACTAAATTACATGTCGTTATTGGGTGTGAGGTAACATGTTTGACTGATACCATATCTTGATTAGGGGCTATAGGCTGAAATGGTATAATATCTTGTGCTTTGAGAAGCAATGGTGGGGGTTTTTGTTGCACATGAATGATGAAGCCATGAGATATGTTGATGGATGGTGGTTGTTTGTTAACTTCTTCAGGATAATGGATCAGAGTTGTTGTTCCTCCTTTCCAAACCGAAGCACCACTGTAGAAGGAGGAGCGAGCTTATTTTCCCGTACCGTTCCAACAGGTAGCAATCGATTAACATTCCGATGGGTAACCGACTTAGCAACATGAATTGGACGAGGAACATAAAATTTAGTAACCAATTTCCGATGGGTAACCGACTTAGCAACATGAATTGGGAGGGATTGGTGCATCAGGAACATAAAATTTAGTAACCAATGTTCAGGGGAGAGGGGTGCATCTAGTGCTAACCATAAGGGGTATAGGTTACGTTTGGCATCTTGGAATGTAGGAAGCCTAACTAGTAAGTTGTTAGAGTTAGTAGACGTGCTTAGAAAACATAGGATTCAGGTAGCTTGCCTTCAGGAGACTAGGTGGAAGGGTCAAAGGGGGGTGAGTGTAATGGCTACAAACTGTTGCATTCTTGTTGCGATGGAACAAAAAATGGGGTGGGTTTTCTAGTTGCTAAAGAACTGCACGGTAATGTGGTGGAAGTGAAAAGATATAATGATAGGATCATGGTGTTGAGAGTAGTACTTGGTGAGGAAGTTGTGGCAATTGTTAGCGCTTATGCACCACATGTAGGTCTAGGAGCCCAAGAAAGGAGGGATTTTTGGGGTAGTTTAGACGGAGTAATGAGGTCATTACATAGACAGGAGAAAATATGCTTAGGAGGTGATTTTAATGGTCACGTTGGTAAGGAGAGTGATGGTTTTCCGATGGTTCATGGAGGTTTTGGTTATGGTGTTAGAAACGTTAATGGTAGGGAGCTTCTTGACTTTGCGCTTGCGCATGATCTTGGTATTATAAACACGTTCTTTATCAAGAGGGAATCACATTTGATTACTTTTAGTAGCGGGGGGCGCAACACGCAGATCGACTATTTCCTGATGAGACAAGGGGATCGCAATTGGTGGAAGGATTGCAAGGTAATTCCAGGAGAGTCAGTAGCGACCCAACATCGTCTGTTGGTGGCCGATTTTACCTTGAGAAAAAGGGTGGCGGAGAGGAGAATAAAAAATAAACCAAGGATCAGGTGGGGGAATTTGAAGGACGAAAACATCAATTTGTTTAAAGATAAAGTCATGGCGATGAACACAAATACTAAGGATGGCGACACAAACCAGGTGTGGGTAGCTATGGCAACCACTGTTACGCAGGCAGCAAAGGAAACCCTCGGAGTCACATTGGGAGCAACAAGAGGACATCAGGAGTCTTGGTGGTGGAATGAGGAGGTGCGGAGCAAGATAAAGGACAAGCAACAACGCTTTAAAGAGATGTTGCAGTGCAGTAATGGAGAGGAGATAATGACACTACGGGAGAACTATAGACAGGCAAAGAGGGAAGCTAAAAAGGCAGTGAGTGAGGCAAAGAATTTTGCCTATGAAACGATGTATAGAAAACTAGACACCAAGGAAGGGGAGCATCATATGTTTAAGATTGCCAAAAATAGGGAGCGTAGGAGACAAGATCTTGGGGTCGTGAAGTTTATCAAGGAAGATGATGGAAGAGTTTTGGTAAAGGGACGAGACATCAAGCTGAGATGGCAAAACTATTTCTACACCATTTTCAACAGTTGTAGACCAAGTCTAGCCATAACGGAGAATCCCACTACTCAATCCAGTCAACGAAATAATTGTTATTGTCGAAATATCACACAGGAAGAAGTGAGGAGTACTCTTAAGAAGATGAGAAGAGCTAAGGCAGTCGGTCCAGACAACATACCCATTGAAGCGTGGAAGTGTATGGGAGAGGAAGGCGTTCAGTGGTTGACAAGACTGTTCAACAATATCTTCAAAACCGGGAAGATGCCAGATCAGTGGAGGCGTAGTGTCTTAGTACCCCTATATAAAAACAAAGGAGATGCTCAATGTTGTGCTAACTACAGGGGGATTAAGCTCCTATGTCATACAATGAAATTATGGGAAAGAGTTATAGATACAAGGATTAGACGACAAACCCAGGTTACAGCAAACCAATTTGGGTTCATGCCAGGCCGGTCCACTATGGAGGCGATACACATTTTAAGAAGATTAATGGAAAAGTACAGAGAGAAGAAACATGATTTACATATGGTGTTCATCGATCTTGAAAAGGCGTACGATAGTGTGCCTAGAAGATTGATCTGGGAAAGTCTGGAGGGAAGAGGGATCCCTAGTAAATATATTGAGGCAATTAGGGATATGTATCATGAGGCTAAGACATGCGTCCGAGCTCCCGTGGGGGATACAGACTTTTTTCCGGTGGAAGTGGGAGTTCACCAGGGGTCGGCACTAAGCCCCTTTCTCTTTGCAGTAGTTTTGGATGAGTTGTCAAAGTCGATTCAAGATGCAATTCCATGGTGCATGCTTTTTGCTGATGATATCGTGTTGATTGCAGAAAGTAAAGAGACATTGAACAACAGACTAGAGGAATGGAGAACAGTCTTAGAGCACAAAGGTTTGAAGATAAGCCGATCTAAAACCGAGTACCTTCACTGCAACTTTAGTGGTGCAAACGTCGACAATGAGACCCAAATTTCTATTGAAGGTGGGGTTGTCCCTAAGACACTAAAGTTCAAGTATCTAGGATCTGTCATCCAGAGTAACGGGGACATCGACAATGATGTAGTCCATCGGGTGCAGGCTGGTTGGTGTAAATGGAGAGCGGCCTCAGGTGTTTTGTGCGACAAGAGGTTCCCAATAGGGTCAAAGGGTAAATTTTATAGGGTAGCAGTTCGCCCAGCGATGCTATATGGAACCGATTGTTGGGCCATCAAGAAGACACAATCTCGAAAAATGGATGTAGCTGAGATGAGGATGTTGAGATGGATGTGTGGACACACAAGAAAGGACCGAATAAGAAATGAAGTTGTTCGGAAGAGATTGGGAGTCATATGTATCTCAGATAAGATAAGAGAAGGAAGATTGAGATGGTTTGGACATGTCAAGAGGAGACAGAGCACAGATCCAGTGAGAACGGTGGAAACACTCGTTGTAGAGGGGAAAAGGAGCAGGGGAAGACCGAAATTAACGTGGGATGAGAGGATTAGGCTTGATTTGCTAGATTTACACCTCTCAGAGGACATGATCAATGATAGGATTTCATGGAGACGTCGTATTAGGGTTTTAGGATGAGTGACCCGTTGTGTGGGAGGGTAGAGTTGTTTAGCAAAGATTTTGCGTATGTCTTGTTTCTTGTAGGTGTGTTGTGTTTCTTGTGACTAATATACTCTAGTCATACACTGCTAATTGTTAGATTACTGTTAGATTTATTTTACTTTATTACTCATTAATTTTATTTATATTTTTATCTTTTTCTTTCCCATGGAGCCGGGAGTCTAAACGGGAGCAGCCTCTCTATCCCTTGAGATAGGGGTAAGGTTTGCCCTCATCACACCCTCCCCAGACCCTACTAATAGCGTTAGCTATGTGTGGGATTATACTGAGTACGTTTGGTTTGGTTTGGTTTGGTAATTTAGTCACATTTGGGACTAAAGCAACATCCATTTTAGTACCCAATGAATTAAGAGGGCCCAATCCTTGTTCCAACTGACCTTGATTTATTGAAATGTGAGGGTGAAGCTTAATACCACCAACTTCATTCATACTCGATTGAGGGTTAGCAACCTCATTCCCAGACTCGATCTAACTAGAAACCATAGAAGCAGCAGTCATGTAATCGTTTTGAGGGTCTGATGGGTCCACATCCAACATAGCATCGAATGTCAACCCTTCTGTTTCAATCATACCGTTTGCTGGAACCAGTCACAGCAGCCAAAACTCCCACAATAGCCATAATCGAACCCGTAGCAACTTGATTTTGTGGAACTAAGCCCTCCCCAAGTACCAATTCATCATTACCAGCACCCAAAATAGTATCAAAGGACAGATCGCTGGTTTTAATCATAAACGAATAATCAGTAGAGGAATCTAACGTAGAACTAGTAAAAGTAGCAGTCATGTAATCACAAAAATCGTTCTGAGATGCCTCAATGTCTTTTGATAATACATCTAATAATACAAATGCGGTTCAAAAACTAAAAATGAAATATAAGCCGGTTTGCAACGGCGCTTTTTTCCATAGTCGATGTGTTGCACACATCATTAACTTGGCGATGCAAGCCAGGCTTGCAATTGAAGAGGTTTCAAACTTAACAAATGCTTTTAGAGTAATGCTTAAAGATATTTTTAGTAGCAAAAAAAGATACCATGATTATATTAGATTTTGTCGTGAAACGAATAATCTTTGCTTAGGTCCGAATTGGGACGTCAAGACAAGATGGAACTCGACTCATAATATGTTTCATAGCGCTTTACGACAAATAGAAACTTTAGAAATATTTCATGAAATGTTTTCCTTAAAACCTCGTCGTAAAATTCTAAAGTTTCCGTCTATGAGTTGGGACATTTTAAAAGACGTAACCGAATTGCTTGAAGTTTTTAAATCCGCCACCACTTTTTTATCCGGTGTTTATTATCCCACAAGTGTATTAACTCTTAAACAAATATATTTAATGGCTAACAAGTTGTATAGACTTGAAAATAAAAGCACTCTTTTTACAAAATTGATAGAATCGATGAAAGAAAAATTAGTAAAATATTTTAAAGAAATGCACACCGTTATAACTTGTGCCGCCGCGTTAAACCCTACCATAAATGTTTTCGGTGTTGAAACGTTGATTGATAAATTACTTACGCTTTGAATTTGGATAGTGTAGACATCCATTTTGCACAAGGCACAAAAACATATTTTAACAAATGTTTACAAGATTTATTTGATGTTTATTTACATAAATATGGTACAACTCCAACTCCACATGATACAATGGGTACATTATCAAGTGGTAGCTCGAGAGATGTTAACTTGAATTTATATAACGAAATGTTAAATGAATTTAGTAAACGGGCTCGAGGTAGCAGAACTCGGAAGGTATATTGGCACAAACTTTTTATCGTTTATGCCTCCTTCCGTTTTTGAGGATTATGATATTTTGGCTTGGTGGAAAAAAAAGCGAAGCTTCGTTTCCGATTCTTTCCGTCATGGCCCGTGATCTACTAACCGTCCAAGCTTCCACGGTAGCTTCGGAATCTGCGTTTTATTTTAGTGGCAGGGTCTTATCGATATGAAAGACTAGACTCACACCGTGGCGATGGAAATGTGCATTTGCTTGAAGGACCATTTGGATGATATAGATAAGATACAAGACCAAACTTCTCTCGGTGATGAAATTCAAGCCGAAGAAACCATACACAACAACGAGATTGATCTTGGAATATCTGAACCAGTCACCGATGAAAAACTAGCCGAAGATGCAAGGCTACGAAGCTCCGATTCCGAAGATGACGTATAAGAATAATCAATCAATATTCCAAAAAATATATATATATATTGTCATTTGTAATGTTTCCCCACTTTATAATTTTATCTTGTAATGTTTTGTAGTTTCCCAACTTTTCGAATATCAATAAACGTTGAACTTTATGTTTTTTTATATTTGTATATATTTTTTTATTTTTTATTAAATATACGGAATTTTATTGAATTTATTTGATTTAAAAAAAACCGGTTTAATACCCAAACCGGGTATAACTCTACCCTAACCGGTTTGACAGGGTTGAGTTTTCATGTCTCAAAAACCGGTTTAACCCGAACCGGTTTATAGGCAAACCGGTTTTGACCAAAGTCAAACCAAACCGGTTCGGGGCGGGTTAAACCGGTTCGGTTTAAAAAACCCGAAATGTGCACCTCTACCTACACTCTCTTTTTACACTTGCTTATAACGTTTAACTTGTTGGACCTTAACTCTTGAACTGGGCTGCTTGGTTAGGTCCATGGTGGTGATATCAATATCTGGGCTTGGGTCAGTAGAGTTCATAACAATAAGGGTAAAGAGACATGTGTCTTCCAAATTATTTATTATAATAAGAATTATGTTACAGATTTATAGACATTTTAAAATTGAAGTGTGAGGGAGTGGTATGTGTGTGTAAGTGGTAAGCGGTAACCATAAAAAAAAATAAAAAATAAAATAAAATCACCTTCAATCGTTTCGAACTTGAGAAAGATGGGTGAAAAGAGGAGTACATGACCATCGAGGCAAACCATATTTTGATCATTGGCTAGTTTATAATTCAACATAGAAAAATAAGTTCAGATAATAAAAAAACCTAGTGTATAAATCAACATGCAACTTTAGTGTGATGGTCAGAGGTTTTTGTCATAAGGCTTTACTCCCGTGGAGGTCTAATGTTCAATCCTCACAAGGTGCAATTTATAATTTCAGAAACAATCTCTATAGCAGGACTTGAGCTCTGGATTAAGAGGAGTTAGCGACATCCTAACCGACATGTCATTCTAAAAAATAAAAATATATATAATGTATCGTAAAAGAAAAAAAAACATCATTAATTATAGGGAAAAATACGAAAAATAGACATTTAACCAAGAAAATACTTAAAAATGGACATCCATATTTAGCCTACTGTTTCATGGACATTGGTCATGACAGCCGGCTAAAATTTCAGTGCCAAAATTTCATTTGTCAGAGTACGAACCAATAATATGGCGACACGTGGCAACTTAGCCGTCTAATGCATTTAACCGTCTAAATAAACAGTTATAGCCGTCTATTAGACGGCTAAGCCTCCGAAAATTTTCAAAAAATGTTTTCGGAGGCTAAGCCGTCTAATAGACGGCTATAACTGTTTATTTAGACGGCTAAATGCATTAGACGGCTATAGTCGTCTACTAGAAGGCTAAGCTGTCACGTGTCGTCATATTATTGGTTCATACTTTAACAAATGGAATTTTGGCACGGAAATTTTAACCGGCTAGCTTCATGGGCGGCCCTAGGGGGGGCGGGGAGGGCGACCGTCCGGGGCCCGATCTCCTAAGGGGCCCGTGGTTTTTTTTTTTAAATTACTTGAGTTTGACCCTATAAATTGTCTCCAACAATTACATATTTCATGTTTTAGAATATTACAAAAGCTTGAGTTAGATGAGTTGGTTTTAAATTACCTATTAATGTTCTTCCACTCAAGGAGGTTGCAGGTTCGATTTCTGCAGCCCTCCTTTTTATTTTTCTTTTTTTTTAAATAGATCATTGCTCCCCTTAACTTTAGTTAAATTACAAAAGTCACCCACAACTTTGTAATTATTAATCTAACACTCCCGACTTTGCAAAAATGGCATAACTAACCCCTAACTTTATAAATTGGTAATTTGACACTTTTCCCCCCACTTTGGTAAAGTGGCAAAACTCACCCCTAGCTTTGTAAATTGTTAATTTTACCACCTCAAGTTTAACAAATTTATTATTTCAATGTTACCTCCTATTCGCGCCACAATTTATCTATTTTTCGAACTCCATGACCGAGTCGTGACAACTTCATACGTTTCTTTTATGTAGTTAGTGACGTTATTGTTCTCGCCGCAATGCGCGTAACGAGGTTCGCAAACCTGTCGCAACGCGCGGGTCATATTTTCTAGTATATACATATTTATAAAAGGTCCAACTTGTATTATCTATTTATACTATTAACCTACTTAAAAATAAAAAAATGCCCACTACTTGTATTATCCATTTATTTTATTAACCCACTTAAAATTAAAAAAGACCACTAGATTTTCAAACTTATTAAAAAATAATAAAATAATCGTTATTCGTTTATTATAGTTTTTTTATTATGTCATTATCAGTTTATATTATGGGACCCTTTTTTTTAAATGTCTCAGACCTAAAACATTTTGAGGAATCTCATGACCAATGTCCATAAAATAGTAGGCTAAATATGAATGTCTATTTTTAATAATATTACCGGTCAAATGTCGATTTTCATATTTTTCCTGTAATTAAACCCATCTCCAAGAATTCACATGCAAAAAGATGGTCAAAACTCTAAAATCTTAAATTCCCAACAACATATTTTTTTTTCCAATTCCACCCTCTCAAATCTCCTATAAATACCACCATATCTTACCTTCACTTACACCATCAAACCCTAACCAGTTTCATTTCCATACCACCTCGCAATGACAATCTCCATGACTCGTTTCATGTTCTTCGCCCTTGTTGTCTGTTCTTTTGCAGGCAACAAGATGGCATCAGCCCAGTGTGCCGGTGACATTCAAGGACTGATGGAGCAGTGTGCACGGTATGTGCAGAAGCCGGGCCCTATGATCCAACCATCTGCTGGTTGTTGTGATGTGGTCAAGAGTGTAGACTTACCTTGTGTCTGCACCCATATCACGAAGGAGGTGGAGGGTATTATCAGCATGGAGAAGGCGGCTTTCATTGCACAAGCTTGTGGTAAACCGCTTGCCCGTGGAACCCATTGTGGAAGTAAGATTCATTTTCTATCACTCCTTTTCATAACCCGTCATTGAACCGGCTGCCTTACCTGGTTCAAAAAATGTACTAACTCATAAATAATTTAAAAGTTAACTACATAAATCTATCTAGTTTAAAACGAAATACGAAATTATTTTCTATATTGATACGGATTTAAAGTAGTAAACCAACTAGTAATTAACATTGGTTAGTATTAACTTGGGCTGTTTTTTTTTCTTTTTCAGGCTATGTTGTTCAAGGAAACTAGTGTTCAAAATGAGGAAAAAGAGTTAAGGTGGCATGGTGGAAGAGATTAAATGTTGCACTCTTGCTTTCTCTTAGTTTTAACGAATAAATAAAGTTTTAATTATGTTTGATGCATGTTGTTTTGATTATATCATTTTATCATCACCAGAAGTTTTAAGTCGTCAAATATTTTGCAGTCTTGTTTATAATTACACCAACAAATAAATTATATAACTAAACCTTGAAAATCAAGAAAAATATATGATTATTTATTTATGTTTAAAAGAACTTAGGCGTGTACCAAGAAATAATATTTACTTGCCTAAGTTACTTATTTATTATATTATAGCTTTGTTTAGTTCACCTTACATTACTATATATATTAAAATGTAACTTCATAAATAATACTATGTTTTTTTTTTAACTGCAACACCTAAATATTCTAGGATAATTGAGTTTTCCCGAGGCAACACCTAGAACATCGAAGGCAGCCCATCACAGGAGGAACCCCCAACTAAGTAAACCCCCTGACCTGGCTACAAACCCATTTTTTATTGTGGCCAGGATTCGAACCCAAGACCTCCACTATGGGAAGTCTTGGGGCTACAATTGCACCAGATGGCCAACGGTAAATAATACTATGTATCAAAGAATTAATGTAGCCATGTAATTATTAATTTACTAGGTTAAAGCCCATGATTTACATGGGTTGAATAAATACAAATTATATAAAACAATATTTTTTATGAAAATTTATATGTTTGATGTTATTACTCATCTGTGAAATATGAAATAATTGAAATTTTCTTATAATTTAGTATTTTTTTAATAAAATATTAGATATATGTTAGATATTTAATTATTTAACATCATCATTATTTAATAGGAGAGAAAGACGAAAAACAAAAATCTAGATTTCATCAGAAGTCGACACGTAGCAATTATGCTTATTCGTTTATTATAATATAGGTTAGAAACCCTGTATATTATACAGGGTGAATAAATACAGTGTTATATATACTTAATACTAAATATCTAATATTACATATTACATAATTTTTTAATATAAATTTTAAAATATAGTTATATTTTTTAAATGTTTTATAAAAAGAATGAAAGAAATGTTCAAATTATAAAAAAATGTTTTATGAACAAAGTTATTTTTTTAATTAAAAAATATTTTATAAAAGTAGTTATAAAAATCATTATTATTTAATAGGTGAGAGATGCGGTAAACAAAAATTATAATTTTTTTATAGAAACTTATATCATTAAATAGGAGAGAGATGCGGGAATTTTTTTTTTTAACGATGAACATGGGAATGACATGTGTCACCCCAAAACCTTTATTTATTAGTATGTATAGATTAAGGAATAAAGGATAACCTTATTTAAACATAAAATTTTAAAGCTTGTTTCATTTTTTATTAACCATCTTTCTAATATTAAACGTTTTTCTACACTAATATATTATGAACGATTGATATTTATTACAACATTTTATCACATTATTTAAATTGTTATTTAATTTACAAAATAATATACATACAACATTTACATGTTAACAAATTGGTTCACATAAGAACTGAGTTGTAATTTTATGATATTTGGTTGAACAAATTGGTTCTCATTACCCGAATATTTACATTTGGTTGAAATAAACATGTGTAGTTTTTTTTTTTGAACGGCGAACAATTAATGTTGTGACGTCGCACCCCCCGTCATATGGGAGAGCCTCGTCCAACTCCGGTCAATATGTTGTTTTAACCAGGCCCACTTTGTATCAGATTTGGAAAGCATTCAAGAAAAAATCTCACCCAATACGACCCCTTCCGGGCTTAAGGGACATCGAGCCTCACGTGATTGCGTATAATACAATATAACTGCTTTGATCAACTATTGTTGGAGTATTGTATTAAAAAGAGGGAAACACTAGAATGGATGTTTTCACCATTTGAATGACTATCTAAAAATATAATTATTAAATCATTACAAATAATTAAATGAAAATATAACTACATAATTCAATCAGAACATGTTTAGTTTTTGCCTTAAAAACCAAAATGTCACAAACTATATAAACAGAAAATGGTGCTAGTATCTTGTTTAACTAAAATGAGGTTTGACCGGTTTTTAAAAAATATATAATTTTTCGATTCACGTCCATCCAGTCACATTTTTTTCAAAGATAATCAAAATAATTATTTGTGTAGAAAAACCTAAGTAAAAATGATGATTTTCTATTCAGAAACTAGTGGGATGACTACGACTATTTGTAATGGTTTTATTAAAAAGTGAAAAACGGCTTGTCACGTAACTGTCACGAAAGCAGGATAATCACGAAACACAATCACTAAGGTGTGTAATGTTTTCACTGTCCATAAATATACATAACACACACTTGCCCCACACCCCGTGAACCCTCTCACTATGCTGCCTCACGCTCATTCACGAGCCACGTGGTTAAACCCCACCCCATAATACCCCATTACAGATAGCCATATGAGATACCAGAAACACAGAAGCTAATGGTCTTATGTTAATTCGCAAGGGATATCATGTTGGTAAGGTGCATTTACTTTATTCAAGAGGTCAAATCTTGTAAGATGAATGTGTAGATAGTTTATAAGAGTAGATTAGAAGATTTCCTAAAAAAACCCTAATGGTCCTATTTCTTAAAACTAATGGGTTGTTACTTGTCAAGAAATCGAATAACCATTTATTTATTAGTTAGTAGGTTAAAATCTCGTGTATTACACGAGATTGTATATAAAAAAAATATAAAATTTATAAATTTGCAAATATGTCATAACTTGTCAGACTATTATGATCGTCTCGAGATATATGAAGTGGAAATGTGTGTGTTTATAACAAATTAGTATTTTTCTTTAATTAGTTATATTTTGATTTCCTATTATATATTCTTATTTAATATAATTAATATTCTTCTTTAATAATATATTTATAATATCATTATTATTTAATAAGATAGAGACACATTTATTAGGAGAGAGAGGCGGGAAAACCAATGTGAGGAGGCACGAGGAAATGAAAAGTGTCCACCTTAAACATTTATTTATTAGTATAGACTAGGTTAAAATTTATTAGTATAGACTAGGTTAAAAACTTGTGTATTACACAAGTTAAATGAATGTCTTTTAAATTTATTGTAAATAATATCTCATATATTTCTTAAAGACGATTTGTAAAAAGTTAAAGAATAAGACTTTCGGTGTAATCGTTATTTACCAAATTAAAGAAAATCATTATTATTTAATAGGAGAAAAAGACGAAAAATCAAAATCTATACTTCACCGTAAGTCAACACGTGACATTCAAGGCGGGAAAACCAACTTTTAAATGGCCTACAAAGCTAACACATGTTCTCAATTATTTTTATTATTAGATATAGAAAATAGAAGATAGATCACTAAAAAAAATGTCCTATATTCAATATAACATTAGGAGGCAAATAAAAGATGATGATAGAAGGTTGCAACAACCTCTACACAAGGGGTGAGCAAAGTTCGGGTATACCCGAAAAAGACCGAAACCCGAGCGGAAAATACCCGTACCCGAACTGTATTATAGTACTTGTGTTTTCAGTCGTGTAACATTTCTGATTTTCATGTCGTCATTTTAGTACAATAAAAATCATGTTTGAATTCCAATCTTAACAAAGGACTATATTAAACCTTAATTATCAATACAAGTTCACAATTTTCACCCCGTATTTATTCTAGAATCCCTATATACATATAAATATTTGAACACATATGTATATATATATACATTTATACATCATACAAGTACATATACATATACATATATACATATATATATATATACTCAAGCATTATACAAGTACATACACATATTTATGCACACTAGTTTGAACCCAAACCATTTGAACCCTAAATTGGAATCCTACACTCAATTTTTACTTCTAAAAACACAAATTTTGACTTTTCTTAATCTATTTGACTTTCAAAAGTCAAAGGGGCCAAAACCTTGACAATTCAAGGCGGCCATCGACGGATTTCTGTTGAATTGGACTCCACATGGTTACCCAAACAAGAACCGACCAAGTCCCGGCCCAAACATCAATCCAATTCAACCGATTAAGCAGGCATAATTCAAATTCAAACGAATTTGACTTCTGAAAGTCAAATCGTATCAATTTACGTTTAATTCGTGTAAATGACGCGTAATCAATCCCAAAAATCATGCACCGGTCAATCTCGAGTGTACCTGGACTATTATCAGACCTAATTCATTCCCGATTCGATAGAATAACGCGTAATCAGTCACCAAAACCATTTCGGACAAATTGAAATCGAATCGGCCATTACACACAAAATTAAACAAATTAAATCTCTCTCTCTCTCTCTCACGTATACCCCCACACAAACTCTCCCAGCCTCTGGTTAATCCACATTTCATCTCTGGACGCCTGTCGATCATCAAGAACAGCCGCATCAAACTCGTAGCCGTCTGCATTCGTGCCCTAATCATTTCAAGTAAGAATAGTATCATTCGATTCGTAATCACATGGTTATCGATAGCCCTCTGCCAATTCGTGATAACAGAGGGTATCGCTACCGATTTGAATCTAGGGTTCATAGCGGGTTATTTTCGTATTTGAATTCTGGATTGTTTTAATTCTATGTTTTAATCAATTAGATTCCGTAATTATTCAGCGAAACCACCTGGTCCGGCCGGTAAGTCACTGCGCCGCCGAACCAGGTGGCGTGGGTTCGAAACCCACAACCCTGACCTTTTACGCGTGGAACCTGTCCTGAACCCGGTCCCCTCTCAATCACATGTTAAAACAAATTCGAATCCGTCTGTAACAAGGACGCGCAACTGGTCCAGCGGTTGGTACTTGTTTCCCTTGACCAGACAGACCCGGGTTCGATCCGGGCGATCCTGTTTATTTTTAAAACCCGTTTTTAAAGCTTCAAAAATTTTATAAAAATTATTTTATAAAACCTCACAATATTGTTAGCAAAACAAAAACAGATCTACAGATTTCTAACTTAAATACATTTTATTATGAATTTATGACTACAAAATAGTATATTAAACTTTTAAAACAAAAAACTTTAAATACTTAAAATTAATTTCTAATTAAAAGCAATAAATTTTATAAAAGTTTATAAAGTATTAACTCATCTAAATATAAATATATATTTACATTTTATAAATTTTAATATATTTTTCATAAATAAATAAATAAAAATTATTTAGTTATTTTATTTATTTAAATTAAACACTATCCACATAAGTAAAATTTCTTTTTCTAAACATATATTTACGTTCTATATATTTTAACATATTTTTCACAAATAAATAAATAAAAATTATTTATTTGTTTAATTTATTTAAATAAATGAAATTATTTATTTATTTTATTTATTTAAATTAAACACTATCCACATAAGTAAAATTTCTTTTTCTAAACATATATTTACGTTCTATATATTTTAACATATTTTTCACAAATAAATAAATAAAAATTATTTATTTATTTAATTTATTTAAATAAATAAAGTTATTTTTTTATTTTATTTATTTAAATTAAACACTATCCACATAAATAGAATTTCTTTTTGCTAAACATATATTTATGTTCTATATATTTTAACGTATTTTTCACAAATAAATAAATAAAATTATTTACTTATTTAATTTATTTAAATCCAACCCTAAGTCAATGAGTATTAAGTTCATACATATATACCTTGAACTCATAATACACATTAAATACTTATATAAGCATAGCATGCCTTTACATGGAATAACACAAACCTTTTTATATAAATCCACACACATCAAAACCCGTTAAACCCTAGACTTAGACATAGACTTTTGTACCCGCTATTAACTCAATATACATTACACACTAGCTTAATGTGATGAGTTACAAGGACCGTTTTGCTACCTAGTCTTGCGTACTAGCAACACTCTTGAATCAAGTGAGTATTACATAGCCCCTTTTACTCTTTTACACTTTTGGGGTGAAACATGAACTCTATACACACAATCGCTTACATTTACACAAACTACACAAACACAAATCCTCTTTACATTCATGTATGCAAAATTTGAGCTTTATGTTTGAGTGCTAGGTGTGTTAACTGTTTGTGTGCAATTTATGTGCAATCATTAACTATTCAAGCCGACGGTTAACAATGATAGATCTATTGAGTCTGACAAACCCACCCAGATTGGGGTGATTGTTACCGACAACACAATTTGCATGTTAGTTACAAAGGTTTGATTATACTTTAGTTACACAATAGCTGCTCCTCATAAATGCCTTATTTATCATGACTTGTAAGGATTTGTTTATTCATGTTTATACACTATCTATGTATAAACCTATGTATGCTCACCAACTTTTTAGTTGACCTTATTTTATTCATGTTTCAGGTGCTAATGTGTGAGTTTGATCAAGACATGCTACATAATTTGAATTTAAAGAACAATTTGTATTTTCATTTATGTACTTGTTGAATTTTTCTATTTGAGTTTGAATTGTTTGGAATGAAATTGATGATTAAATATTGAAATCTAGCGAACCTTGTGCTCATGAACAGTCTACGTGTCCCGCCCTGACGTTTCCGCCGTCGGTTGGGGTGTGACAAGTCGGGTCTAATATTCTGCAGTTTTCGAGTTCGGGCTCGGGCCCGGGTTTAGACCGGAAACCCGAATTAAAAGGACAAGCTCGAATTATTTAGAAACAAGAAATTTTATTATATTATAAATCAAAATCATTCGATCAGAACTGGTTTTAGAAACAAGAATTGTTTGACTATAAAAGTCAAAGTATTGCTAATCTAAAGCTTCATTGCTCTATAAACCTGTAAAAATAGGTTGTTCAACACCAACAAGCTCCTCGAAGCAAATTCAAGCTCAAATCCACAAGAAAAAGAATCGTAAAACAGGATCGGAAATTACCTTTTTATTCATGAAGTGATCGGAGCATCGAGCACGCCGTTTTTTACCAACATCATGAGCGATTTCTGGTGACGCGGATGCTCTGTCGAGGTGTAGGAATCGACGGACGCAAGGTTTCGAATCGTATTTTCGTCGGGTGCGGGAACTTCCGATTCCAGTAGAAAGAGGCAAAACGGTAGGATGGAGGTCAACTGCAATGTTCTTTGATCGGGTTATCTATAAAACCCTAACCCGTAAAACCCGAACCCGAAGAAGATCGGAACCCGTATATACATCACTGGGCCGGGCCTCGGGTCTTGATTTCTAGAATTTCGGTGTTTGGGCCGGGCCGGGTTTTACCAATTTTGGTCCGGGTTTTGCAATAAGCATACCCCTACTCTACACCATGATGTGACTCAATCACGTAAACGTTGTAAATTAGAATTTTTGGTTGCAAATATCCAAAATTATTAAAAATTCATCAGTCATATTATTTTGATCTTCTTTAATTTGTAGACAACAAATGCACAAAACACAAATTGGTTTCATACTTCTACATTGAGAAATAGTTTTCATTCAAAAGATACCAAAATATTAAGAAATTATATTTTTAATTGAATATAAATAAAAAGAAATTGTTAGTAATTATGTGTGTTTTGTTTGTTTAGTTAATTTATATCTATTAATGACCAAACATATTTTACAATCCAAAAAGAATGGAAGATGGTAATTACCCTGGTGTTGAGCTAGAATAACAATTATTGAATGAACCAGTAGTATTATAGACCTCTTCTTGTATAATGCAGAGCTCCTCGTATGAATTTTGAGAAAACCAGTTGATGAAACCTCATCTCTTGAAAGATCTATTGGGTTTTTAATGATATAGAAAGAGAAAACAAATTGATATAATAATTAGAATTATGATTTTCAATTATGGCGTTGAATCAAAAAGGATATTATAAAAATGGAAAGGATTAAATAGCATTTTTTTCAAATAATACATAATTGAAGAAACTATGTAGTTGTAGTTGTGTAGTCAAAAAGGCAGGAAAATCAATGATTTTTTTCTCTATAATAGTGACATGTGGCATGGAGAGATTTTTATTTATTAGGTTAGTAAGATAAAATAATATAAGATTAGATTAGAAGTTTGTGGTAAAATAATCATTAAGATTGATTGTCTACTCTATCATAACATAAAAAAAAATTGTTTAAATAAACAGTGACAATTAAAACCCTGTTAGTATACATATTAGATGATGAAAGGTAATTGAGATGCGAACTGAGAAAATACGGTTGAATAAATATTCTTAGTTATATATAATTCTTTCATATCAAAATATCATATTATTTATTTTAGTTTGTCACAAAGTAATCCAAGTAAATATATTTATCAAGTTTCTCATTAATGTAGCTTAATCACTTGGGTGGAATTAATAATCATTTTACAATATATAATTTGTATTTTTTAAAATATGATATATTTTAGTAGTGAATATTTATTTTTCAAAACTCTCCTTATAAAAAAATGGGAAAATTGTTTATCTCGTTATAACTTCAATAGTTGCTTATTTTCTCTCTGAAAAAATATCAGATTTACCTATTTTGATTTATTCTTATTAAAAATAACTTATATGAAAACTATTTTACCTTATTTTTTACTAAAACTTTAAAAAAGTTTAAAAGAATATAAAAAAAACCTAGTTAAAATGAGAAATTTTAAAGTCTTGGTAATAATAAGGTAACATAGTTATTTTATAATTTATTTTTAATATAATAAATAAAAATAAGTAAATTTGATATTTTTTCTTCCATTAAGGAAAGGTATATATGCAATTAATAAAAGTAAACAAGGATATATGTAATTTTAATTTTAGGTTAGGTAAATATGTAATTATCAGAGTTTACGAAGGTGTATATATAATTCACTATGTTAAAAAATACTATGTTATATACCGGGTGGTCGCCATTGATGTTTGTGACCTAATGATAGAGGATTTTCTTTCTTGAAACATTAAAATTTGAGAAGGTAATAGATTGTGATTCCCATAAAATTAAAGAATTTATCTTTCATGAAAAAGAAAAAAGACAAACTTGTTTATAAACAGTATTTGGTTTATAAAAAAGAAGAAACATTAAATTTAGTCCATTAATGTTACAACCGTTTATTTTACCAAACCAAGAAACGTTAAATTATAATCGTTTGTTTACGAGAACAACTTACTACCTACGAGTTGATCTAATTGGTTGTTGGTGTTTGCTTTCATTTCCTATGTATAACACACATTTTCCCTTCTTTGCCTATTTTTATTTTTAAATAGACTAAGCTTCGTTTTTGTTTAATGTGGTTTAACCATTTTAAACTTTTTGTTCTAATAATTTGAAAATAGTCAAAACACTCTTTGATGTTACCATTTTGCTCCCTGACACTAACTCTGTTAAATATTTCAGTTAAAATTAAGAGCATATTGGTAATTTCATGATGTAAGATTATATATACATATACCAAAATGCCCTTATTTTTAACTGAAATATTTAACAGATTTAATGTCAGAAAGCAAAATGGCAACAAAATGACAAATTAAGTTTACTACTTTAAATAAGAATATTAAGTTTACAATAACGAGCCGAGCCACAGCTAATTTACTAGTTCAAGCCGAAAACTAAGCTTGTATTCAACCCCAGCTGGTTAATTGCTCGGTGAGCTGATCTTTTTAATTTTTTATTAATATTTTTTTTTATAAAACGATCTAAAATTGTTAAACTATTAAATAAGGGTATTTAACTAATCCAATTTCGTCAGTGAGCTAGTGGTGGAGTGGTAAAGGAGAGACTTGGTGTACCTAGTGACCCAGGTTCAACCCCTGCTCTCCACATTAGTTTTTGCGGCATGCAAATGAGGCCTAACTTAGGCTGATGCACCTGGGTTTTACCCACGCCGATCCAGGGTTCGAGGCTCGGCTCTCCCTCAAGCTCGGAGTTGGATGAGGCTCTCCCATGTGACGGGGGGTGCGACGTCACAACATTCAATGTTCGCCGTTGATGATGGGGGTAGCCCAATACGCAAAGGCAACAACCCAATAGGAACTGAGCTGCCAAGCATACAGCCCACGAAGCAGTCCAGCAAGCAAACGAAAAGATCCCAGTCCCCGGCTAAGAACATATCCTTGGGAGAAGACCAACAGCGTAATAAAGAGCATAGTCCAAAGAAGGGATAAATAAGGAAAGGGCAGAAAGCCCAGACAGGGAATAGTGTTCGCCCCTTTTGCCTCAACAGGGAAAAGGGGAGAGTCAACGTTTAAAACAAAAGACTAGCAATTAATGACTTTCCTCTCTTTGGGAGAATCTCGGAGACAGAAGGCAGGGCCCATAAGACGAGGCACCTGCCAAGCATACAAAGAGAGTCACGAGCTCACCAAAGGTGGGATATAAATACAAGATCAAGCTCCAAGGTAAATCATCTCATCCTCTTAGCTCATTCCCTTTACTATACTATCCACTAAAGAAACCCATTATTGATTCTCACGCCGGAGGTGGATCGCAGGAGATCATCTCCTGGGGTGAGCCTAACGGTTTTTGTTTATCTTAGCAGCTCAGCCAGGGGTATCGTCATCGCCGTTGTATCAACAGTCAAGATCTCGGATATGATTGAGCTAACTCCTGAAGGGGTAAGGGAAAACTTCCCACGTATTCAAGAACTCATGAACGATTATGCTCAAGAAGCACGACTGCAGGGAGTCCGAACCCGCCTAGATTACGAAGAGGAACCAAGCGTCACTTTGACTCCACCCCCTACCCAGGGGGAGAATGTGATAGTCACTATGGGGGCCTGGGAAATACCCATAAGCCTCCCGGCGATGTCACTCATGAATATGGCGACTAACTCGGTTCAAGGTTAAGAAAGCATATACAAACCTTTCTTACACGCCCTACCATGGGTCGATCCGAGACAACTCACAGGGGGAACGCCCCACTCTGGAAGAATGGGTTTTCAGCAACACCCTTGGCAATACATAAATCCAGCACTCGGGCCCTATGCCCCAGGTTTCACCCCCTTCCAATCCTTGGGAGGGGTAGAGGGTCAAAACACCCATGTCTTTCAAACCCCAGGGTATTATCCGTACTACACTACTGCCCCCATGATGACATAACCTACAGTCGCCTACACCCAGCCCGTTCCTCAGATATGGGCCGGATATGATCTCTCCAGACCTTACATCCCAAGCGCCCATACTAAGTTCACTCAGCGCATCGCAAATTTCAAATTACCCCCAAAAACCAAGAAAAACATATGACGGTCTCGGGGACCCAGACGACCATCTGCTACTCTTTTTAGGGGCGAAAAAGGTGGAACAATGGTCTATGCCAGTCTGGTGCCACATGTTCATATGAACCCTGTCGGGACCCGCTCGCTTATGGTTCAATAGTTTACCCAATGAAAGTACAGACAATTTTGAAGACTTAAGCAGGAATTTATTGACCAACTTCATGCAACAAAAAAGATACATGAAAGACCCGGTGGTTCTCCACAACATAAAGCGGTGGGACGACGAAGACTTAAGGTCTTTCATGGAAAGATACAAGCCGGAAGATTTGAGTATAAGCGGGGCCACAAGGCAAATGGGAATTTCAGTTTTCATACATGGGGTCAGAGCAAGACAGCTGATAGAAGAACTCAATCGAAACATCCCGAAGACTATGGAGGAAACCTTGGAAAAGGCAGAAGCTTTCTTGAGAGGAAAGGAAGAAACACAAGCATTAGAAGGCAGCCGAAAAACAAAGAGCCCTCCATGGAAGAATCCTCCACCAACAAGCAGAAACCAGCACCGTTTCCAACCTTTCGTGGAAAGACGATCGGCGAGTCATTTCCAGGAACAGCGACGGCCGTATGAAAGAACTAAGTACCCTTATAGTCGGACCAGAGCCCGGGAGGAAGATAGGGGAAAAAACTCCCAGTTCACAGCACTAACCATGACCCCAAAGGAGATCCTCGCTACGAAGGAAGCAAAGTTCAACTTTCATCCACCAAAGACGATTAACAGGCCACCAGACGCGAAAACAGCCCATCGGTACTGCGAGTTCCATGGTGATGTAGGTCACCACACGAACGGTTGTTTTCAGTTGAAGAAGCGAATAGAGGCGGCCGTACAGTCGGGAGAACTAGCTCACCTAATAAAATATATCAAAAACAAGAATCCAGATGATAGGCAGGAAAAAGAAAAAGGAAAAAAGAAAGAAATTCTAATGGTAACGGGGCAAGGACGAGCCAGATCGCAGAGCAATGGTCGGGGCCTCTCTAATGAAGAAATCACCTTCCCTCCAATAGCCCCAGGCAAATCAGCATGGCCGCCTATGATAATACAAGCCAACATTGGGGAGCAAGAGGTGAGACGTGTATACCTTGACGGAGGGAGTGCGTCGGAAATCATGTACGAGCATTGTTTCCTCCAGCTGGAGGAAGAAACACGCAAGAAGCTCACAACTTCTACTACCCCTTTGGTGGGATTCTCGGGGGAAAAAGTCTGCCCAGTCGGGGAGATAAAGCTAAAAGTCTCCCTAGGCAAAGGAAGGTTTAGACGAACAGAAGAACTGTTGTTCGTGGTAGTCCGGTCACCATCACGATACAACGTTATTATCGGAAGACCAGGAATAAGCGCGTTCGAAGCAGTGGTCTCTACAGCCCATGCGGTAATGGAATTTCCCACTAAGAAAGGAACGTAAACCATTTATCCCTCCCTAGAAGCCCTGATGAAAGGAATAACAGAGGAGGAAATCATCGAAGGGAAAGTAAGCATCAGTACGGATTATCCAGAATAAAAGATCAATATCGGGCCCGGCCTATCCAAGCAGGGGAAAAGAAAGTTGATAGACATCTTACGAAGAAGCAAAGACGTATTTACATGGTCGCCGGCATACATGACAGGTGTCCTAGGGACACTGCAGAGCACGCCCTGCAGATCAGTCCATCTCAGACACCGGTTATCCAGAAGAAACGACGCTTGGCTCTAGATCGACGCAGGTCATTCGTAGAAGAAGTAAACAAATTGGTGTCAGCAGGCATCCTTCGCGAAGTCAAATACCCTACATGGGTTGCAAACCCAGTAATGGTAAAAAAGTCAGATGGAAGTTGTAGGATGTGTATTGACTTCAAAGACCTCAACAAAGCATGTCCCAAAGACTGCTATCCTCTCCCAGAGATTGACCTGAAAGTAGACGCTTTAGCGGGTTTTAACCTAAAATGCTTCTTGGACGCATATAATGGCTATCACTAGATAAAGATGAGTAGAATAGATGAATGAAAGACAACTTTTCACACCACCAAGGGCATTTTCTGTTACAGGAAAATGTCATTTGGTTTAAAGAATGCAGGGGCCACTTACCAGATGTTGATAGACAAAGCTTTCGAAGGACAGCTAGGCAGAAACATGGAAGCGTACGTAGACGACCTGGTTATAAAAATCCAGGACGAAAATACTATGATCAGGGACATATAACAAACATTCAGCAATTTGCGGAAGATCAACATGAAGTTGAACCTGGGGAAATGTTCGATCGGATTCGAGGAAGGCAATTTCTTGGGCCACGTGGTCAATAAGCAGGAAATTCTAGCAAACCCCGACAAAGTCAAAGCTATAAGGGATATGAAGTCCCTAAGAAGCAAAAAAGAAGGGCAAAGCCTAAACGGTAAGTAAGCTGCCCTACATCGATTCTTATCAAAGTCTGCTGAGCGTTCCTTACCATTTTTTAAAACATTGAAAGGTTGCTCAAAAAAGACAAATTTCCAGTGGAGCCCAGAGGCTGAGGAAGCCTTCCAGAACATGAAAATCTACATCGCCGGGATACTAGCAATGGTAGCTCCCCAAGCAAAAGAAAAGCTCTTCTTATACGTCGCAGGCGAGGAAGAAGCCATCAGCGCAGTACTCATAGCGGAAAGAAAGGGTCATCAGTTGCCCATCTATTTTGTAAGTCGAGCACTGAAGGAGGCCGAAACAAGATATTCTCACCTAGAGCGCACAGCTCTAGCTGTAGTGCATGCGGCGAAACACCTACGAAGATACTTCCAAGCGCACGACGTGCAAGTCCTCACAAACCACCCACTGAAAGAGATACTGACCAAACCAGAGTCATCCAGAAGATGGGCAAAATGGGCAATATCCCTAGGAGAGCATGGGATCACTTACGCCCCGCGAACGGCAATCAAAGTGCAAGCTTTGGCAGACTTCATCATCGAAGAACAGGGGGATGAAAAGGAGGTCCAACATATCTCCACAGCCCAGCAAGACCCTCCTACTAGCGAATGGGTCATGTATACGGATGGAGCCTCCAGCGCCGAAGGATCAGGAGCTGGCCTTATCTTGGTTGACCCGGAAGGAAAGGAAGTCACATACGCACTGCGTTTGAACTTCCCCAGCACAAACAATGAAGCCGAGTATGAAGCATTCCTCGCAGGCCCAATACGTAAAGGCAACAGCCCAATAGGAACTGGGCTGCCAAGCATACAGCCCACGAAGCAATCCAGCAAGCAAACGAAAACAGCCCAGTCCCCGGCTAAGAACATATCCTCAGGGGAAGACCAACAGCTTAATAAAGAGCATAGTCCAAATAAGGTATAAATAAGGAAAGGGCAGAAAGCCCAGACAGGGAATAGTGTTCGCCCCTTTTGCCTCGACAGGGAAAAGGGGAGAGTCAACATTTAAAACAAAAGGACTAGCAATTAATGACTTTCCTCTTTTTGGGAGAATCTCATAGACAGAAGGCAAGGGCCATAAGACGAGGCACCTGCCAAGCATACAAAGTGAGTCACGAGCTCATCAAAGGTGGGATATAAATACAAGATCAAGCTCCAAGGTAAATCATCTCATCCTCTTAGCTCATTCCCTTTACTATACTATCCACTCAAGAAACCCATTACTGATTCTCACGTCGGAGGTGGATCGCAGGAGATCATCTCCTGTGGTGAGCCTAACAGTTTTTTTTATCTTAGCAGCTCGGCCAGGGGTATCGCCATCGCCGTTGTAGAAACAGCCGTTAAAAAAAACTAATCCAATTTCAAGTTACTTATGGTGGTCTTTGCCTGCCATGTTGTGGTGATGTTGTGGTGCGGCTTCCACGGAACACCACAGCCACCCCACTATGACCTCGTTTGGTTCCATTTCACGGCTTGCTAGCGTAGTGCGTGGTGAGACAAAATATGAACGTTAGATTTAGATGACCGTTTGAGCATGACGGCTAAAAAAAAGCCCCACTATAAAATTCAACTATTTAATAAACAATTTTCACACAATCAAAATTATACTCTCAAACTCTACTCCAATACACTCTCATTTTACTCAAAAACACTTTTATTTTAAAAAAATGAAACGTAGTCTCATTATTCCTTCCTTCTCATCGAGTAGTTCCGAATCTGACGGGCTAGAATTTTTTACCTTCCTCCAACAAGCCGAAAACGAGATTGAAGATACATAAAGTTCATCAACAAGGATTGTGCAACGTAATCGTTTAGAGGCTCAAAGGGTTCTTATGAATGATTATTTAGTCAAGAGCTCAAAATACAAAAACGAGATTTTTATAAATAGGTTTGGGATGTCTCGTTATTTATTTATTAGGATTGTTGAAGATATACACAACAAGTTTGAATGATTTCAAAAAGGGTTTGATGGGAGGATGAAAGAAACAATCACGAATATCCAACGGTCATTTTCGAATAGGTGGCGTCCAGTGGCGGATCCAGAACTTTTCTTCAGTGGGTGCCAAATATAGGTGAAGTTAGAACGTGTCATGTGAGAACGAGTCGGGTCGGGTCGGTTAAAAATATTAATTAATATGCAACAAATCCCACAAAGGAAGATCATGTCGGAACGGGTCCATAAAATTTTGAACATCCCACATACTTTATGTAATGGATTTGTAAAACGACTCTTTTGTATCAGCAACATAAGTAACAATTTTCAACTAGTGAGTTATAACTAACTCTTTTGTAAAACGACTCTTTTGTAAAACCCCACTACTATGCACGAATTATTTTTCTACCTATCAGTGTAAAAGATTTTAAAATGCATCATAGGATTATACATTGTAAAAAAAGACAAAAATATAAGAAAATAAAAGATCTTGATTAAATAAAGTGATATATTTTTCTTTTTCAAAAGGAAAAAATAAATAACCCAACATAATTTAAAACTTAATTAAATAAACTCATAACTGAAAGGCTATAAAATAGTTTCTTTTTCAAAATGCAAAAATTATATAGAAACAAACCAGACTCAGAAAAAAAAAATTTCAAAAGGCTAAAAAATAGTTAAACTTACTTTATATTTATTTTCATATTAGTTACACATTTGTTTGAAAATTGGGTAATTGACTTCAAAATAATCATTTAATTGTCTCTTATAATCAACTAGAATCTAGAGGTTAGGTTTTTTTTCCAACCATTTTCAAAAATTGTGATTGATGGGCGTCTTTGATGTTTCACATGGGTGTCTAATTAATCTTTAGTAAATTTTAGAAATATTTTATAATAGCAAATGAGAGTCGAGGCATGTGTGCCTAATTAATTTTTAGTAAATTTTAGAAATATTTTATAGTAGCAAATAGGAGTTGAGTAGGTGCCTGGGAACCCAGTGAAGATAGAGTCCATCCGCCCATGGTGGCGTCACAAGATTTATGATTTTGGCATGCGTACTTTGGTGTTGTCGATTTTGACTAGACATTAATGTTCTTAATCTATCTCCATTGTTCACTATCGAGATGAATGGAACTGCTCAAAGGTGCCCATTTCAGGTTAGCAGTCGACAACATAAGCGTGGTTATTACCTCGCCGATGTGATATATCCTTCTTGGTCAACTTTTGTGAAATCTTATACTTATCCAACAGATCTAATGGAGTTTTTTTTAAAGTGCAAGAGTCGGTAAGAAAAGAGTCGAACGAGCTTTTAGTGTTTTAAAAGAAAAATGGAAAATACTTGCAAGACCGGTCAGGGCGATGAAGAAAGAAAAGATGCAAAATCAAATGTACGCATGTATTATAATGCACAATATGATTCTAAAACATGACGGAAATGTCATTTCACCGGTGCACACTCGGGATCCTCCGTTCGATCCAGTTGTTGACGGAAATATCATTTCGGAGTTGCGCGATTATGCCACACAAATTAGGCTTACATTTGACCTTGTGGAACACGTTGCAACAAATTTAGACATCGCGGTTTCGGACCACGACGAGTAGTTTATTATTTTAATTTTTTCGGTTATTTATGTGTTTTTACTTTTAGTTTATTTTACATTTATAAATTAAATGAATTAGTTAATTAAATTGTGTTCTTTAATTTTTAATTAAAAAAAATTATGTTTGTGGCTTCATAACTTAGGTGCCGCCACCTCTGTGGCTTCGTGGGGCCTTATAAGGCTTCAAATGATGTATCAGATTGTCATTCAAGGGTGTGAGGCTTCCTGGGGATTAAAGGTTTGGGTGCCCTCTCCACCCTTAAGTTAATCGAATCTGGTTTTTCGAGTTTCAAACTTTGAAAATGAATTTGGTATAGATTCAAAATAATCGATTCGAATTCGGTTTGAACTCAAAACCCGATTCGGTTTGAATGAAAACGTCGATTCAGGTGATTATATTGGAATTAATAAAAAAATATATAATTCAAGTGAAGAAACCTGTTTTTTTTTAAATTATATATATAATTAAAAAAATGACAGATGCAATTCGAATTTGAGTGTCGAATCCAATCAAATAAAAAATCATGAATTCGAGTTCAGTTTGAAAACCGAAACCAAAAATTCGATATGGTTAATAATTAGAATTCTAAGTTTGAGTCTGATTTGAATATTGAACGGTCATTCGAGCACATACCAAACTACAATATACAATAAAATTAAGGATGTCATTCGTTGCTGGAATCGAGTAGGTTCAATAAGGGGAAGAAAGAGGTTATTGAAGCTCTTATTTTTACGACTTGGTGGGTTCTTTGGAGAGCTTCGAATGAAGCATTTTTTGGCAAAACCGGTGCCAAGTCAGAGAGTATTTTCGATTCCATTGTAAACGTTTCTTTTTATGGTTTTCTAGTTGGAAGAGAAAGGTGAACTTTGGTTGGGTCGAGTGGCTTAAAAATCCGCTCCTCGTCATGTTACTGTTTTTTGTCCCGAAAAGCCGTTTTTCTAGTCGGGTTCGATTTTGCTTTATATAATTTGGTCTTTAAAAAAAATAAGTATATAAGTTGTGTTCGGATGACTGGTCTGTTAAATTTTAGCACACCAATAAAAATCGGGCAACACGTCATGATTATAAGCATACCCCTTAAAGAAATTTTGAACGACAAGTTTTATTAGAAAAAGCCAACCCAAACGTAGAGGACGTATAGGGATGGACTAAAGAATACAACAATACAAGCAAATTATTGAAGCTATCAAAATTGAAATTACACTAGTTGGACCAATCTAAAATTTTGAGATTAGACCTATTTTTCGTCCAAAGGAACCCCATTGTCTTGATTTCATCGAGAATTGGTAATCGAGAATGGTTTATCTCTAAAGAGTTTCTGATTTCTAGCATTCCAAAGATTCTAGCATGTAATAAAGATTATCAATTGGTGCATCTTTATTGTTGTGTACCCATGCTTTGACAACTTGTGTTGTATTAACAAATCTTTAACCAAGAAAGCATATATTGGCGGAACCCTACACCAAGTATAGATGTTTTGCCAGATAATAGTTGCTATAAAACAGAAGGTGAATAAATGTTTCGATGTTTCTTGCCCCTCCTTGCAATGTGGACATATTTGGGAGCCTAATTCCACCTTCCTTTTAAGTAATACCATTCGCGTGGGAATACGTCCCATCTCCGATCTCCAAGATAATAGATTTTCTTTGCTTGGAATCCATTTATTCTAACCAAGAACGAAGTTGCCATTGGGAATGTCATGGTTGCATAGAATCGGTTTCAAGGAACTAACAGTGAATAACCCATCGGGATCCACTTGCCAAGTCCAAGAGTTCACTTTGTCATGGAAGAGGACTTGATTGAGTAAATCACAACAGTTTTCCAACTCAATTCTTTCTGCCCTTCCCCTGGTTCACTTTTTCCAGTTCCAATTGTTTAGGATGTACCCCCATTCTTTATTAACCGATCTCTAATCATGCAGTTTTTTCTTGATTCAAGTTGGAATAGAGCCGAGAATAAGTGTTGTATTGGACTCGTAGTTGATCACGTTGTCAAGGCTAATCAAAAACCACATTAAAAACTACTCCTTAGCTACTTGGACTATAGATAGGGAAGTAGGGTTGTCGAATCGACATGGAACTCGTGGAGAATGCTATTCAAGTTAAACCAATTCAATTACCACTAAAGATTAAACTTTATTACTTAAAACACTTGAATTATCAAAAACGCTTAAATTGATTTGTAAAAACAGTTGGAGAAGAATGACCACTCCGGGTTTCAGATTCAGCAAAACACACGCACAATTTCAGTCTCAAATCAGATCAGAGATTGCATAGATATAACCTTGTTTAACTGTTTAACCCAATCACACAATATTCAATTCATTCACAAAACAGATTATTCCCGATGCAAGAAAACCAAGAAACGATGATAGATGCGATAAATTGAAAACATGCAATTATTCATAAATCAAACACACAATTAAATTCAAAGAACTTAATAGGTTCACAAAACTTCAATCCAATACTGATAATCAACTAAAGTTATACGAGTACATGTAACATCCCGAAAATAGTAAATAAGTAAATAATAATACGATGGAGATTTATACGACATAAAATGAAATAAGAACGGATGGACTTGGGCTCGACTCCAACGGGCCGAGGGAAGCCCAGGTATAAAAGGGGCAAGACAGCCCATTTGACCATTTCACCTCCATTTCACCAATTCTAGAGAGAGAAAGGGAGCCCGAGTCTAGAGAGAGAAAGTCGACGGATCGTCACGAGATTTGAGGAGCACGTTACTACTGAGATCGTGAGCAAAACCTCTGGATCATAATTCCAATCCAGGTAATGATTCGATCATAATATGAGTTTTTGTTCATTTTAGGGTTTCTCGGGTTTTAGCTAAATAGGTGATGTTTTTACGGATGAAACTTGAAAATAAGCTTAGAAATAGAATCTAGAATGAAAACCGCACGTTTTGATCAAAGAAAATTGTAAGATTAGCATGATCGGATTAACATGCAAGAATTCCGAAATTTTGGTCCAAGAACCAGGTACTGCGTACTTACCAAGTGCGCAGGAAGGAATCCCTGCGTACTTACTAAGTGCGCAGGAAGGAGTCCCTGTGTACTTACCAAGTACGCAGGAGGAAGACTCCTGCGCACTTACCAAGTGCGCATGAGCAAGTCCCTGCGCACTTACTAAGTGCGCAGGAAGCAGACAGCAGGCCACAGGTTGGTTAAGTAAAGTCAGTAAGTTTAGAATGATTAAACCATTAGAGTCGGGGTTGGGTCTAATGTGTATTTAACTACCTAATCCAGATCGGAGGTGACGCTGTTGGGCCTTTGTTTAGGACAACCTAGAGTAGCTCGTCAGGTGAGTTCTATGTGCCCCCTTCTATGTATGTGCAAATGATTTATAAATGTTTTGGGGCTGAAGTGTATACACTAAATGGATAAATGCTATAAGTGACAATGTGATCATACGTACATATATGAATATATAAATACTTATATATGTGAAAATGAATTATGAATAAAGAATG
This sequence comes from Smallanthus sonchifolius, assembly GCA_023525975.1. Lineage (NCBI taxonomy): Eukaryota > Viridiplantae > Streptophyta > Magnoliopsida > Asterales > Asteraceae > Smallanthus > Smallanthus sonchifolius. The sequence goes on from CM042045.1 coordinate 38,610,503, forward strand.
AAGCGTATGATATAAAGAAAGAATGAAAGAAGGATATAACGTAAAAGAATGAAATCTTGCTTTATATTATATATATTGCATGTTATGAATGAATGTAAACGTTATAAACCCTTCTGTGACAACGGCTACTTCGGTAGACGGACGACCACGTGACTATTTTGCAACCGGGACGAAAACGTTCCTACGTAAGATAGGACGTATGAAAAGGTAAAAATGGACGGTCGAAGCAATTGCCTTAACTAATGTAGAACGGTTGCATACATAATGGTCGCGTGGGAAACGGATGCCCTAGGGCAGACGGATTTAATGTTATGACGGACTACGACGGTAGGACGGTTAAGAGCGGACGGACAAAAGTTGCCGGACGGATTTAATGTTATGACGGACGGTTTTCTAGAGCCGGACGGTTATGAGAAGGGCTACGACGGTAGCTCTGACTGCGATGTCTTCGTGACATTCGCGACAAGTATGATGGGTTGATCTCCCTTAAGATTATGGCCAATATGTGTTCTCCCAAAGAAAGTATGTATGTACATATGTATATACCCTCAATGAATGTTATGTGAGAACAGTAAAGTAAAGAATATTTAAAAGTATGAATATACATGTATACATTATATTCAGGATAAGATAAATATTATGTATGATTGTCTTTAAACTAGAACTCACCAGCGTTAGCTGACTTTTAGTATACATTTCAGGTAAGAAAGGAAAGGGTCGTGCGAAGGCGTGAAGGTTACCTGGCACAAGACTGACATCCCACTTTTGTTTGTTAAGAATATGTTATGCTTTTATTTGTAAAGACTTCCGCTGTTTTGATTATGTAATTGAATGACGAATGTTTTAATTTAAGTTCAGTATTTATGACTATGTTTATGAGTAAATCCAACAAGTGAGGCCACCCCGTTTAGGGGCCTTACAGTACATGCATAAATCGTTCACCCGGAGGGATCACAAAGAGCTTAGCCGCTCATGATTGTAGAAAACATCAAAGGTTTAAACTTTAAACTTAAAAGCATGAATAACTAAAAACAATTGGCCTAGAAAACTCTGGAATCGCCTTAGGGAAGCTCTGGGACGGCAAGGAAGAAGGTAATTCGAGAATGGGAGTCACAATGGGTTTATAATTGAAATTAGGTTTAATTTTCCGAAACTCCCAATCTTCGCATGGCGCGAAAACTTCTGGTCGGTCCTTCGCATGGACTGAAGGACAAAGTAGTCGGGCGCGCTTTTCTGGTTTCTCGCGTACCGCAAAACTTTCCTCTTAAGACCTAACTTTTCTGAATTTTGACTTTTCTTGTTTGACTTTGACTTCCCGAGCTTTGTACCTTCTTATCAATGACTTGTAAACTCCCGCTCTTTAAGCACGTAACCCTGTAAGACACCAAACTACAAGACACACGTAAAACCGACTCTATAAACACAATTAAACTATTAAAACGTACAATAACCGACACTTATATATGGGATCTTGTAGTCACCCATGTATCATTCCAAAATCTTATCTTCTGTCCATTCCCTACTCTCCTTTAATCAAAATGTTAATAAAAATGTTGGACTGACTAAGTCGCTCGTCCAAGTTTGATATGTTTACACACGCCCCGGAGGCCCCCGCTTTGGCAGGAATCAAGTGCATTTCTAGGGGTTGTAATGTAACGTCGATATCACTCTTCTCCACAAGTTGTGTTCTTCATTATTTCATCTCCACCACCATTTGGAGAATAGTGTCACATTGGCATCTTTTAGTCGTGCAACTCCTAGTCCTTCGGTTGCCTTTGTGATGACGACACGTTCCTAAGCCACCCAATGGATTTTTTTGTTTTTCACCCCTTCCTCCCCAAAGGAATCTCTTCCTTATCTTTTCCAATAGTCAATAACACATACCAATGCTTTGAATAATGAGAAATAGTAAGTCGGTAGACAATCCAAAACTACTCTAAGAAGAGTTAGTCTACCAACCATGGAAATGGTTTATGCCTTCCATATTTAGAGTTTGGATTCATAGGTGTCAATGACCAGTCTCCAGCTATTCAGTTTCTTTATGTCTGCACCTATGGGTAGCCCAAGATAAATGAACGGGAGGCAGCTCGATTTGAAATTTAACATCCCGTGAATGATTCCCAAAAGAGCAGCCATGTCTAAAAAGCCGGAGAAAGCTTCCATGACAATAATGAATAAGAAGGGGGATAAGGGATCACCTTGTTGTACACCCTTGAAACATCGAAATTCAAAAGTCGAGGATCCGTTTACTAGTACCGACAATCTTGCACAGGAGAGAATCCATGTAATCCATTTTGGCCAAAAAGGTGGAAACTGCATTTGTTGAAGTATAGTATCTAATGTACACGAAGAAAATCGAATATATAGGCAACTTAACTCAATAGACTGCGCACAGGCCGTGCCTAACCTGGCACGCCCCGTGCTCCACCCAAGAAGAAAAAGATAAAGAGTAGAAGCCAAGCACTGGTCGTGCCCAACCAGGCACGCCCCCATGCTCAATCAAAAGATGGCAAAAAGGACAAATATTCCTGATCAGGTATAGCACGCCCCGGTGCTCAACCCAACACGTCCCTATGCTCAACCCAGCACGCCCCCGTGCTCAACCCAAGCACACCCCCATGCTCAACCCAGCACACCCCAATAGCGGCATTTCCCGCAGTACGTTCGCGACAAAAGATATTGGCTACGACCTGGTCCTAACACGGGGGGCGTGCTCCACTGAACACGGGTCATGCTCAACTTCTTAGACAGCCTATAAAAGGCCATCAACTTGTTCATTTGAGGTATCGCTTCTTGGGAGGAAAAAAACCATTGTTTACTCTCGGGAACCAGACTTTTGAAGGCATTTGGAAGGCTTAGAAGGTCTATTCTTCACAAAGAAGAAGCTCTTGCACCGACGTTTCTAGCTTCGACCTTAGTTAGATCATTCGTTTTTATCATGAGTTCCTTGCTGTTTTGCTACTTGGTTGTAATGTGCATGCTCATTATGAGCTAAACATCCTTTATCATCCTAGTTAGATGAAGCTTTACTAATTTATGTTGAACTTATGAACTTGGCAAGTATTATGTTAATATTATGATAATATTATGGTAATCTCTTGATGGAAGATGCATGCTTTAATGTTTGATGAAACAATTAGTGATTTGTGAGTGTGAAATCATATTATGTTAGAAAACTTATAAGATTAGCATATTCATGGTTTTGTGTCTTTACATTTAGTTTCATGGCTAAGTATTAGGTATGATATTTGAAATTACAGTTAATGAAACTAACATTTAAGTATTCATCCCTTTTACTCATGTTTGAAAAAACTATGATATTTGTTATAAAACTTATTTGACAAAGTTTATTTTTATTAAAGTATTGATAACTTGAGCTTATGATTTTCATGAATTTATCTTAGAGTTTTATAAATCGAGAGAATATATAAACTTTATCTATTTAAACTAGCTTTAGGTGGATGTTATGTAAAATACTCATCAATATATTTCTTAATTGCCATAGAGTAACTAACCTTGACATGAATCTAATTCGATCTCTTAAACAAACATTAACATAATCATAAAATTGTCATTCATATGTTTCATCGTAATTAGTGAAGCGAATTCCAAACTAGGATGATAGTTTCCCTTATCTTGCTATTTCAAACATTTTTATTTACGTGTTTTCAATTGCTAATTATTGGCACTCAAGTTAAATTTCTAAATACAAAACAAATATCTATTTTAACTTACTCGGCTTAATTAATTATAAGGATTAAGTAGTGATATCCTATCCACAAATTGACATTCGGTTCTTATCAACTCTATATTACCACTCGATAGATATACATGTCTTTGTGTATGTAGTCTAGACATCTAGTTTAGGTGAAAACCAATTTAAAAACTTAAATTTATGTGAAAATCTCTATTAAAAAAATATATATAGTTCTCTCACACTAGTATCCAAAAAATCCCAATTGAGGTTATCAAAGGCCTTCTCAAAATCAATTTTGAAAAGGAGGGGCGGAGACTTGTTTTTATTTAGCCAAGCGACAACTTCATTGGCTATTAGAGGCCCGTCGACAATATTTTTCCTCGGTAATGAAAGCAGATTGGGAGTCCGAGATAACCGAGTTAATTACTTTTTTTAGTATGTTGGCGAGAACTTTGGATATTACTTTGCTAATACAACTGATAAGCGTGATCGGTTGGTAGTTCGAAATGGAGGTATGAAAGATAAGCAACAACCACTGCTTATATGACCTTGACTGTGGAAGTGATTCATTATTTCCAGAAAATTAGCTCTAAGTATCTCCAAAAAGTATTTGATGAAAGTGAAGTTAAAGGCGTCCGGACCTGGTGTATCACCACCATAGTCCCAAATAAGCGTTTTACCTTCATCTGAAAAAAAAATGGAACAATAAGAGAGTCCAGCTCATCTAGGGATAATCCTTTAATGCCATGACAAATAAACGAGGGCCGAGAGGACTGAGACTCCATAAACTTATCAGTGTAAAAATTGAGAATTGCCTTCTTCACTAGCTTCGAATTGAATACCCAAGTTCCGTATACATGTAAGCCATGAATACAATTCCTCCCGATCGTGGTGTTGACCATACCATGAAAGAAAACTGTATTTTCATCACCATCCATGGTCCATTTCACCCTTGATTTTTGTTGAAGGTCTTGACATTTCTCATTCTCCAAGTCTGCTTTTAATTTCTTATATTCCATACGCTTGTTCACCTCTTCATCATTTAAAACTCTATGGTCGAGTATCTCATCAAGGATCTCTAGGTGTTCGTTGACTTCTAGCAATTTTCCTTCACTCTTCTCCTTTTCCTCTGCCTTCGATTTTTTTTTAAATTCATTTTTGACACTTTTTATAACCACTGTATCAAAGTTAGGACAAGAAATACAGGAATTAAAGAAACTGAAAGGGGGGCATCGTCTCTCAGGAGGGCAGTGTATAAGGCGGCTGGCTAGAGTTCCACGGACTTTGGACACGCAAGGATCCTGTCTGTTTTGCTGAGCTTGTGTACTCTATCAGATTTGTAGAGTGGATGATCTCATTAAAATTCCCGGCACAAGTCGGATTGAAGATGGAATTTAATCTTTCCTCCGGGAATTTTACGACGTTGAAATTCCCCCATGATTGCCCACATGCCACCTATTAACATTCTGAATTTGCTCCCATGGGTTTTTTTGCGTTGATGTCATGAGGGTCGTATACGTTGATGATGTTTATCATGTTCGTCACTCCTGGGCTTGTGCCGCTTAACATCAAGAAGTTATTACTTTTGTAAGCGAAGGACAGGATAAAAGCCTTTGGAACCCAAATGCAAGCTAGTCCACCGGATTTTCCCACTACATTGACCCAATCGACCTCCAAGTCTGTGTTCCCGCAAAATCTTTTCCAATTGACTTTTGATACTGTGTTTCTTCTTGATCTCTTTTATCCAATTGGCTTTGTTTAGATTTCCAATATACCTAATATTTATGGTTAGAAAATTCATTGAGTAACCATAGTATTCACCTCACATAGGACCATATTTTGAACTGAAACTTCGTATCCTTCCATCTAAATCCATATACATATACCCACCTCAATTGTGTTTCAATATTTCTCGATAGTTGCTAGATCCATGATGGGTGTATTTGAAACCACATCAGTCCCATCTTCTTGCTCCTCTTCTAGGGTACTGCTTGTTTGAATTAAGTCGGTGATTGAGTCACTAGCTTCATAGGTGTCGATAGCTTCCACCAGTTTAGTGCTCAGAGTTTGCCTTGTATTTTACTTCCTTTTCCTCCCCAATCTTTTCTAGTTTTTTTTTGCTGCACCCTCAATTCTTGTGTCAGGATCTAACAAGCACTAGAAGGCAGGTAAGGGTAGATTGAGGTAGTTTTGAAAGAAGTTTCATAAAGTGATGGGTACTAGACTGAACATAAGCACAACATATCATCCTCAAATGGATGGTCAGTCCGAAAGGACCATTCAGACCTCAGATGACATGCTTCGTGTCTTTATCATCGACTTCGGTGGAAGTTGGGACATCCACTTGCCACTAGAAGAATTCTCATTCAACAATAGTTACCACTCAACGATAGGCATGCCGCCTTTCGAGATGTTGTATTTAAGGCGATGCAGAACACCGCTATGCTGGGGGGAGATTGGCCAGAAGGAATTCATAAGTTTGGAATTTGTCAAGGCTACATTCGATAAGTTTGATTATATTAAGGAAAGAATGAAGGTCGCGCAAGATAGGCAGAAATCTTATGTTGACTGGAGACGGAGATCCCTCGAATTCCAAGTAGGGGACTTTGTGCTACTAAAGGTATCCCCCTGGAAAGGGATAATCCATTTTTGTAAAAGAGGGAAGCCGAGTCCAAGGTTGTTCATGCCATTTACAACAGTGGCACGGGTGGGGGAAGTGGCATATAGACTAGATCTACCTGATGAGTTGAGTGGGATTCATTGTACTTTTCACGTGTCACACATGGGAAAGTGTTTGGCTGACGAAATATCCCACATGACGCTATCAGACATCAAGGTTAATAACTAACTAAACTATATTGAAGATCTTGTGTCCATACTAGATAGAAATGAAAAACTTCAGCAAAATAAGGTGATTCAGTTGGTTAAGGTACAGTGGAAGCACTAAAGAGGTTCCGATGATACTTGGGAAAGTGAGGAAGAAATAAGAGAGTCCTACCCGCAATTGTTCAACATGTGATAGGTTTCAAGGACGAAACCTTTTGTAAGGTGGGTAGACTTGTAACATCCAAAAAGTCCAGACAAGCTAAGTGGGCCAAAGAAGGAAAGTGAAAGATGTATGGCCTTTTGTGGAGTGAGCTTGGGCCAAAATTGGTGGAAGGAGGGGAAGGCTATAACCCTAATCAACCCTTGCAACAACCCCCATTACCATCAAAATCTCAAATCCGTTTGTAGAGAGAATGCTACGTAGAGAAAGTCAAAATTTGGGGTTGTTTTGCTCCAAGATAGCTTCTAGTTCGTGTCTCCATCATCCAAGAAGAAGAATCCAGGAAGAAACAACATTTTAGGAAAGAATCCAACCTAAAACCTTTGTTTCATTTTAAAAGGTTTTTGGGTAAAACTAGGGTTTGATCTTAAAAACAAGGTTTTTACGTGTTAATAGTCAAACTAAAGCTAGATCTGAGTCTATGGAAGTTAAACAAACGTTTGGAAGTAAAAAAGTCACAAAATTGGATCGTACCCAAGCCTGTATGTAAAGATCTTCAAATGGAGACACTAGCTGGCGACACTAGTCGAGGGCCACATGGAGAAGATGACCCAAATGGGATGATACTAATTGTGTCACACCTTTATGTTGTGACACTAATCGGCAAAGACGATGGGGAAGTGGTGTAGTGCCAAGGTTTTCAATGACTAGGACACGTGTCATTCGCTGGCGACACTCAGAGTGTCGCCAAAGCCAATTGGCAACACTAGGGGGATGACATTAAGTCCCACGACACTAATTCTAGAACGTAAGTTCTGGCGACATTGAAAGTGTGCCAAGATGCACTAGCCTGGTGACATTGATCATGTGTCGGTCACACTGTTTAGGCGACACTAGTTTAAATGATAGAATTCGCATGTTTTCTTATATGTAGATCGGTTAGCACATTAGCATTAACTAGACTTCCAACTCAGGTTTATGTAAAGACAACCAGGTGAGTCAAGAATCCATATTTCCTTGTTTCTAGGGTGATGTGCATACTTGAAATGATGAACGTATGAAATGAAATGCTAATGAATGAACGATTTATGAAAGAAACAACTTATGAAACAAGAACGTCAATGAAATGAAAGGTTTTTTGAAAGGAATGTTTACGAAATGGAATGCTTATAAACAATGTTTTTAAAACCGAACCGGACTGGACCGGCCGGTCGGACCGAAAACCGGTGCAGCCGGCGGTCCAGTTGTACATATCAGAGCCGTTTTTCAAAAAACCGGCTGGTTCAGGCGGTTTTGCGGTCGAACCGGTAACCGGTGGTCAGACCGTTTTTGCTTGATCTGAAACTCTTTTTTCCGGATCTGAACCAAATCTGAGCCAATGTTGACGTGAAGAAGACGTAGACGGGATTGAAGCATACGCAGGAGCAGGTGGACGTCGGCCATGGTCGGAGCTAGTTGTAGTGCTTGAAGCATACGTAGGAGCTTGGTTCAGTTCTTTCGCAGAGCATACGATTTTCTACTTTTCTTGGAAAGTGAGAGTTGTGGTTTTGTCCAGTGGTTTTGAGTTTTTTAATAATTTTTATTTTTTAATATTGATAGGTGAAACTAGAGTCAGATATTTAAAAGAAACTAGTTGGTCACGCCCCTCGCTCGGCGACGGGGTGGACCGGTTTTTAGAAATATTTTATCGTATGTGCATGCTCAGACGTAAAAATAACGTTAAAAAAGTAACCTAGAACTAAAATATCGGGGAAGACAAATCAATTAGTGTCACACCCAGCCGAAGGCGGAAACACGGAGGTGAGACGAGAGAGGTGCATCGAACACTTAGGCGCAATAGAATGCTAATGGGTACATCGCAATTTACAAAAGAACCATTACTAGACCCAAAATTAAAAGAAGTCATACAACATCCGAAATTCAAACAATAAAAGAAGCGTCTTATAAACAACCAAAGTCATAGGTACTAAGTTTGTTCCAACGTGAAACCATAAAATCTAAACAAAAGCGTGCCCCCATGAACCTTATCTTCATTTCTGTTTACCTGAAAGCATGTTTCAAAAACGGGTCAACTATATAAATAGTTGGTGAGTATCGCAGGTTTTACGACTCTATAAAAGTTTATAAAAATCCAAATTCAGTACACATGTATTAGACAACATATTACCATGAGCCGTAATCAAAGCCTAGACAAAATAAAAATAAAGTAACTCATACGGAAGTCTTATGCCAACAACCGCCTAAAAAAATAATTGGCTAAATTTGCGCCCACGTGACCCTACAAGTCTGGTTGGTGCGACCAAACCATGAGCGGGGGTGTCAACCCAAGTAGTACTACTCAAAATTCCCAACGGCGACGCTCAGCTAATTGATTACAACAAAAAATATTGGGGACTTTAATGCATAAATATAAAAATAACTCATGTAATCAATGTATCATGTAACATGTGACTAAATAAAAAATGAAACAGCTTTCCCCCAAAAACAGTAAAACAGTAAGTAAAAAGGGGCCGCGAAAACTCACCTGAGAGTGAAACGCGAAAAAGTGCGGTAAAACAGTGAAACAGCCAACGGTGGTATCCTAACCGAGTCCTACTAATAAGTAGACACAAAATGAATTTAGGAAACCTAAAATTTGTGGCTAAGTCAAAATAAGTCAAAAGTGGCTATGTAGTCAATTGTATAGCCAAAACCCGTGCACGTGCGTACGAACCGTTAAAAATTGTAAAACCGCTTTTATATGAATTAATAACCTTAAAGCTTTAAGTTTTATATTTTTAATAAATAACATCAGTAGTTAAAAAAATCACATTTGATAAAATCTCATGTCACAATTTCGTATGATCAAAAACGCGATTACGCGCGTAAAGTCCGGTTTACGGTTTGAAAATCATATACGTCCGAAATTAGGGTTTTAGTGTGATATTAGCACCCAATTTAAAATTTAAATTTTATGTTTTAAATGGGGTTATACTTCTGTCCAAAATCCCTTATAATTTTTATAAAATAAATTTTATAGACAAATTTTCCAAAATTAATAACTTTTTTATAAAATTTAAATAAACCATACTTAGACATAAATTTACTGCTTCAAATTTATACCAGTTGATCATATATATAAATAAAAATTTCTGACCAATTTTCATGTTTTTCCAATATTAAGATTATTTAATATGAATTTAATATTATTAAAATTTTACAAATTCGGAAAAAATAGTTAAACACATCAAAACTTTACCAAATATTTATCATATTAGTTTTAAGTCAATATAAAATTCCATACCAAGTTTCAAGTCCTGATTTTATCCAGAAGTATACAAAACCTATATCGTCCGTTTAAAATTTATAAATACTAAACATATACTTCAACAACTCCAATTTTCATAAAATTGGACAGGAGTCTTAGTTCATCATATAACCATCACTGTCCAATTTTCAGAATTTTTCAATACTCATAAGTATTTTTCCCAAATTTCCATGTATTAAACTTGTGAGAATTTTAATAAATAATCTATAAAGAGTTAGATAACCAAATTTTTCAGATACTCATTTTAAAAAATATTCTACTGATTAAAACCACTTTTGGGTGCTGGATCAATAATTTTTAAAAATTCATCAAGAACATGTTTGTTCTTAATCATTTAAGCTAAACTACAAGTTTGATTAAGGATTATACCTTCCAAATTCAACAAATGAAGATGAAATTTGAAGCTAAGCTACTGAGTTTTCCTTGATTTATAACCTACAATCACAATGTGGTTCAATTCCAAGATCAAAAACTCAAAAATCAACAAAATGCTCTTTTAATTTAAGAAAATGCAAATATGAACACCCAAGTGTTCATACACTTTGATAATCAAATCTTGCAAGTTTTTCACTAGATAACTCATTGTGGATGATTACAACTAGTTTTTATCCACAAATCTTTTTTAAAACCACAAGATTCAAGCTAAAAACTCTTGAAAACAACAAAACTTGAAAATCAAAGTGAGTGTGTGTAGTGTGTGTGTTCTTGGTGTTCTTGAGAACACATGCAAGAATCAAAACAGAAATTTTAAAGATGAAATCATGTTAAAATACCTTTAAAACACTAAAAACAAGCTCATGAATCCATTGAAACCAAGAATCAAGCTTGGAATTGGATTATTCTTGAGCTTGGAAGGAGATTTGGGGGTGTTTGGATGAAGGGGGTTACGGCTGAGTTGAAGGAGAAGGGAAGGGAAAAATGGGGTGGGGGTTGGGTATTTATAGGGGAGAGTGAAATCTAGCTTTAAAAGACCATTTTTATAAATAATAAAAAAAAAGTACCCAATTTTTATAAAAATTACACCCCTAAACACTAAAAATAAGCGTTTTTATCAAACATAAAAATTAAGTATCTAAAATAATGAATTTTGAAAATTTTTAAAACATAAAAACTCAAAAAATTTCAAAAGGTTATACCGGGTAAACATCGGGTTTTTAACGGAAGAACCACCTGTGATCGTTAGTTAAATCAAGAATCACAAAAGTTAGCACATATAATGTTATAAAATAGAATTCTTAACTAAAATATAAATATAAAAATTATTTTCGAGAATTTAATTTTTACCGATTATTTAACGCGTTCGTAGTATACGTAGTGTATGCACTTAACCGGGTTTTCTAGTTCGGACCTTAGTGTTTGTCTAAGGAAAAGTTCCTATAATCCATAGAAACACTTAATAATATATAAAACCATAAAATTTAAAAATATAAACGTATAAAAGTTGAGAAACGGTAAGGACCTGAAAAACCGCAGTTGTCACATTATCCCCCAGTTGAAAGGAATTTCGTCCCGAAATTCAACTGGTGACAGTAGTAACCGCTTCCTTCTCAAAGAGATGAGGATATTTTTGCTTCATTTGGTCCTAGCGTTCCCATGTAAATTCGGGTCCATGCTTCGAGTTCCAACGGACCTTCACAATAGGGATACGACTGTGCTTAAGCGCCTTGATCTCGCGATCCAAAATCTCAACCGGTTCCTCGATAAAATGAAGCTTCTTGTCAATACAGACTTCCTCGGGTGGTATCACTAAGGATGCGTCAGCTAAACACTTTTTGTGGTTTGATACATGAAAAGTATCGTGTATACCACTGAGTTCCTGAGGCAATTTCAATTTGTACACTACGGGGCCGATTCTATCCATATTTTCATACGGCCCAATATACCTCGGATTGAGTTTACTCCTCTTTCTGAACCGAATAACGCCCTTCCAATGTGAAACTTTTAAAAGTACTTTGTCACCAATTTGAAATTCCAAGGGCTTTCTTCGATTATCGGCATAGTTTTTTTGTCTATCCCGCGCGGCTTTTAGTCTATCACGGATCTTAAAAATCTTGTCCGTAGTTTCCTGAATTATTTCAGGGCCCGTCAAATGATTGTCACCAACTTCGGCCCAACAAAGTAGTGATCGACACTTACGTCCATACAAAGCTTCAAACGGTGCACATCTGAGGATAGCGTGATAACTATTATTGTAAGAAAATTCGATTAACGGTAGATGTGTATCCCAATTACCACCAAAATCTATTACACATGCCCTTAACATATCCTCCATGTCTGAATCGTCCATTCACTTTGACCGTCAATCTGAGGATGATAAGCCATCCTCATATCCAAGCGCATTCCCAAAGCTCGTTGTAGTGTCTGCCAAAATCGGGAAGTAAAACGACTATCCCTATCCAAAATGATGGAAACGGGCACTCCATGCCTAGAAACGATCTCACCAATGTACAAACGGGCTAACTTTTCCATCTTATAATCCTCTCAGATGGGAATAAAGTGAGCAGATTTTGTCAACCGGTCAACAATGACCCAAATTGAATCATAACCGCTGGAAGTTCGGGGTAATTTGGTGACGAAATCCATAGCAATCTGCTCCCATTTCCACTGAGGGATGTCGGATTGCTGCAAAAGTCCCGACGGTTTCTGGTATTCCGCCTTGACCTTAGCACATGTCAAGCATCTCCCAACATAACTTGCAATATCTTTCTTCATTCCGGGCCACCAATAAAATTCTTTCAAGTCTTTGTACATCTTGTCGGCTCCGGGATGTACAGAATACCTTGACTTGTGAGCTTCATTAAAAATCAGTTCCGTCAAGTTATGGGAATCCGGAATCCACATTCGACCCAAATAATAAATCAACTCATCAGTTTTCTGTTCAAATTTTCTCTCAGCACCACATAAAAGTTCGTCTTTCAAGTTATTTCTCTGTAGTGTTTCCTTTTGTGCCTCGAGAATTTGAGCTTTCAAACTCGTTTGGATTGTCATCCCCAAAGCACGAACTCGAATAGGTTTTATTCTTTCCTTTCTACTCAAAGCATCTGCCACCACATTTGCTTTCCCAGTGTGATAACGGATCTCACAGTCATAGTCATTCAGAAGCTCAACCCATCGCCTTTGTCTCATATTTAACATCTTTTGATCAAATATATGCTGAAGGCTTTTGTGGTCGGTAAAAATAGTGCATTTGGTGCCATAAAGATAGTGCCTCTAAATTTTGAGTGCAAAGACAACAGCACCCAACTCTAGGTCATGAGTTGTGTAATTCTTTTCATGCACTTTCAATTGTCGGGATGCGTAAGCAATAACCTTATCCTTTTGCATCAACACACAGCCAAGACCCTGGTGAGATGCATCACAATATACAACAAAGCCATCCGTACCTTTAGGAAGAGTTAGAATCGGAGCGTTACATAATTTCTGCTTAATAAATGAAATGACTCTTCCTGCTTGTCACCCCATTCAAACTTTCTATCTTTCTGAGTCAAGAGAGTTAAATACTAAGCTATATTCGAGAAATTTTCTATAAATCGCCTATAGTAACCCGCCAAACCAAGAAATTGATGAATCTCAGTTGTGGTCTTAGGCGTTTCCCACTTCTTTATCGCCTCAATTTTGACTGGATCCACATGAATGCCTTTCTCATTAATCACATGACCTAGAAAGTGAACTTCTCTAAGCCAAAACTCACACTTAGAAAACTTGGCGAATAGTTTCTCGTTTCGAAGCAATTCCAAAATCAATCGCAAGTGATGTTCGTGCTCTTCCTTACTTCGAGAATATATCAAAATATCGTTGATCAATACTATCATGAATTTGTCTAAATAGGGTTTACACACCCTATTCATCAGATCCATAAATAATGCCGGGACATTGGTTAGCCCAAAAGGCATAACCAAAAACTCGTAATGACCGTAACGGGTTCTGAACGCTGTCTTTGGTATGTCATCCTCCTGGACCCTTAATTGATGATAACCAGATCTGAGGTCGATCTTAGAAAAATGAGTCGATCCTTGTAACTGGTCAAACAAATCATGAATCCTCGGGAGTGGATATCGGTTCTTAATCGTCAATTTATTCAACTCCCGGTAGTCAATACACATTCGAAATGATCCATCCTTCTTTTTCACGAACAAGACCGGAGCTCCCCAAGGTGAGAAACTCGGTCTAATAAATCCCTTCTCTAAAAGTTCATGTAACTGATTCGACAACTCTTGTAATTCAGACGGTGCCAAACGGTATGGGGATCTAGCAATAGGTGCGGCACCGGGTACCAAGTCAATACGGAACTCAACTTGTCGTGGAGGGGGTAATCCAGGCAAATCCTCAGGAAAAACTTCTGGGTACTCGCGTACAACTGGAATATCCTGAATCTTAACCTCCTTTGATTTCTTCTCAATGACATTAGCAAGAAACGCGTAGCTTCCCTTTCTAAGGTATTTCCATGCCTTCATACAAGACACAATGTTCAAATTCCTCCCGGGCTTATCGCCTTGGACATTCAGGACTTCACCGTTTGAAAGCGGAATTCGAACCATCTTTTCTGAGCAAACAATTTTGGCTCGGTTTTCGGATAACCAATCCATGCCAATAACAACATCAAAACTACCGAGCTCTATTGGGATAAGGTCTACATTAAATTGGTGATTATTTAGGTTCATAGAGCAACCTCGGAAAATGTCACTAGCTTTAATCAATTTACCATTAGCTAGTTCTATAGTATAGGCCTCTTTCAATTTCTGTGATTTTAACTTAATCAATGATCTAAATTCAGAAGATATAAAGCTTTAATCAGCCCCTGTATCAAAAAGTACAGATGCATAAAGCTCTACCTTTAGCTTGATTCGCTGCGTTCCCACCAATTCTGCCCAATTTGGGACATTTGTTCCTTAAGTGATCAGTTGCCCCACATCCCTTGGTGCATTAGGGTCGAATCTGCAGTAGTTCGCTGTATGCCCCACTCGTTTACATTTTGCACACACGAACTGCTCGCAAGCCCCAAAGTGTTGAGAATTGCACTTGGCGCAAAGAGGTGGATTTCCAGTGTTTGCCCTTTTTTGTGGTGTCACCGCCACATAATTCTTTACAAACTTACGCTTCTTACTTGGACCACCAGTAGATTTCTTCATAGCCTTCTCCTCTGGTTTCTTTCCAATTGTTCCTTTCTTAACCAAAATTCCAATTCTCACCATCTCATCAGTTAATTCACTTGCCAATTGGATCGCACTTTGCATAGTAGAAGGTTTGGTTGAAGTAACCATTCCCCGAATCTGGGGCACCAATCCCCATATATACCTTTCAATCCTCTTATATTCAGGTGTCACCAGATGTGGCACCAAACGGGACAACTCTTGGAATCGAGTTGTGTAAACCAAGATTTCAGCTCCTTCCATTTCTAGGTTCCAAAACTCAACTTCAATCTTCTTTATTTCATTTCGAGGACAGTATTCCTCAATCAACATTTTCTTAAACTCGTCCCAAGTCAGGTTATCAGTAACATGTTCTCCTAACGCATCAACTTGAGAATTCCACCATGTTAAAGCTTCGCCCTGCTGAGAGCAAGCAGCATACTTAACTATCTGATTATCCAAGCAGTTACTGATTTTTATGACAGACTCCATCTTTTCTATCCAACGAACAATCCCAACTGCTCCCTCACTACCATAAAAATCCAAAAGTTTTCCTGCAGAGAAGTCTTTAAAAGTGCATCCGCGGTTGGTGTTACCAGTATTTGTGCCACCACCAGCATCACCACCGGCTCCACCATAGGCTCCACCACTACCAGAAGCACCACCACTAGTGCCTACAGCACTCCTGATTAACCCTGCGGTGATCTGTGCCACTATTCTTGGTATAGCCGCATCTATCCCTTGATTTATCAGTTGTTCCAAATCTGGCTGAGTATTCTCTGTCTCATTATGCTGAGGATTCCTCCTCGGTGGCATTTTTTGAAAACGGAAACGGATAGGAATTTGATGAGAGTTTGAGTAAATGAAAATACTTGATTAAAAATCACTCAAAACATAGTAAACAAACCATATATAAAAGATATGTTTTTGAGAATGACAATAAAAATTTTAACCGAATCATGTACACAAGGTAACAAATAAGGATGGTAACAATACACAAACAATAACCAAATGAAGTTTATAGCATACAAATAATTATCCAAAATATTGTTGCATTCCATCATCAAAAGATTTATAAAAATGCTTCATAAAGCATAGATAGTAAGAGCTAGTAATAATTTTACTAAATTAGGCATTAGTTAGAACTAAGCCAATACCCCAAAAATAAAGTTTTTGTAACCCATCAAAAGGACCTAAGCACATGTCGCTCAGTGTCTGAAATAGAAACCTAACACAACAGCAACCAGTAAAACAAAGAAAGCCACAAAAATAGCCAATCTGGAGTAGACCCTCTTCTCAAATCGTTCCATGCGCTGGTTCCTGTTCAGATCTGACGCCTGAAGAGTAGTAACATACTGATATAGCTCCGGTATCCTCTCTAGAACATCCTCCAACACAGTATGATGATGATTCAATCTTGTCTCATGTCCAGCGTAATCCTCCACTAACTCATCCATCTGTACCTCCATATTAGTCCTGGTGTCCTCTGGCTCATCCTCTTCATCTGATGATAAATTTATAATAACAGGTGTAGTCCTAGTAGATGATCCTCCGACTTCGAAGGTCGATCCAGGAAACAGTGACTGTCCAACAGCGGGAGTAGCAAGGTGTAGAAAAACAGTCACTGGTGCTACCCTGGAATGGGGTAGGACCGAAGTAGGTGAGGGTAGTCGGCTCCCTAAATCCTCTGAGCTGGTCGTGTAGCTAGACCCACCGGGCACATAGTGCTCCGACGGATCCTCCTCTGACGTATGACTTGGCTCGGGCGCACTCCAATCACCTGATGCTGTAGGGACAGGTACAAGAGGGAAACTGTTGAAGCTATCAGCCTCATCGTCTGAGAAGTACTGCTGAAATGAAGATGTTGAAGACGAAGACATGTTGTGACGGAGAACATAAAGCTGGTAAGAATAAGAAATGTGAAATGATATGCAATGCACACATAGTTCCTAAGGTTCTTTGCAATGTTTCTTAAGGTCATAGTCTAGGTTCGAGTCTAGGGTAAACCTAATTCTATATAACCAGTGCTCTGATACCAAGTCTGTCACACCCCGCCGAAGGCGAAAACACAGAGGTGAGACGAGAGTGGTGCATCGAACACTTAGGCGCAAGAGAATGCTAACGGGTACATCGCAATTTACAAAAGAACCATTACTAGACCCAAAATTAAAAGAAGTCATACAACATCCGAAATTCAAACAATAAAAGAAGCGTCTTATAAACAACCAAAGTCATAGGTACTAAGTTTGTTCCAACGTGAAACCACAAAATCTAAACAAAAGCGTGCCCCCATGAACCTTATCTTCATTTCTGTTTACCTGAAAGCATGTTTCAAAAACGGGTCAACTATATAAATAGTTGGTGAGTATCGCAGGTTTTACGACTCTATAAAAGTTTATAAAATCCAAAGTCAGTACACATGTATTAGACAACATATTACCATGAGCCGTAATCAAAGCCTAGACAAAATAAAAATAAAGTAACCCATACGGAAGTCTTATGCCAACAACCGCCTAAAAAAATAATTGGCTAACTTTGCGCCCACGTGACCCTACAAGTCTGGTTGGCGCGACCAAACCATGAGCGGGGGTGTCAACCCAAGTAGTACTACTCAAAATTCCCAACGGCTACGCTCAGCTAATTGATTACAACAAAAAAATTGGGGACTTTAATGCATAAATATAAAAATAACTCATGTAGTCAATGTATCATGTAACATGTGACTAATTAAAAAATGAAACAGCTTTCCCCAAAAACAGTAAAACAGTAAGTAAAAGGGGCCGCGAAAACTCACCTGAGAGTGAAACGCGAAAAAGTGCGGTAAAACAGTGAAACAACCAACGGTGGTATCCTAACCGAGTCTTACTAATAAGTAGACACAAAATGAATTTAGGAAACCTAATATGTGTGGCTAAGTCAACAAAAGTCAAAAGTGGCTATGTAGTCAATTGTATAGCCAAAACCCGTGCACGATTTTCATATTTTTCCAATATCCAGATTATTTAATATGAATTTAATATTATTAAAATTTTACAAATTCGGGAAAAATAGTGAAACACATCAAAACTTTACCAAATTTTTAGCATATTAATTTTAATTCAATATAAGATCCCATACCAAGTTTCAAGTCCTGATTTTATCTAGAAGTATACAAACCCTAAATCGTCCGTTTAAACTTTATAAATACTAAACGTATACTTAAACAATTCCAATTTTGATAAAATTTGGACAGGAGTCTTAGTTCATCATATAACTATCATTGTCCAATTTTCAGAATTTTTCAATACTCAGAAGTATTTGTCCCAAATTTCCATGTATTAAACTTGTGTGAATTTTAATAAATAATCTATAAAGAGTTAGATAACCAAATTTTTCAGATACTCATTTTAAAACATATTCTACTGATTAAAACCACTTTTGGGTGCTGGATCAATAATTTTTTTAAATTCATCAAGAACATGTTTGTTCTTAATCATTTAAGCTAAACTACAAGTTTGATTAAGGATTATACCTTCCAAATTCAACAAATGAAGATGAAATTTGATGCTAAGCTACTGAGTTTTCCTTGATTTATAACCTACAATCACAATGTGGTTCAATTCCAAGATCAAAAACTTAAAAATCAACAAAATGCTCTTTTAATTCAAGAAAATACAAATATGAACACCCAAGTGTTCATACACTTTGATCATCAAATCTTGCAAGCTTTTCACTAGATAACTCATTGTGGATGATTACAACTAGTTTTTATCCACAAATCTTTGTTAAAACCACAAGATTCAAGCTAAAAACTCTTGAAACAACAAAACTTGAAAATCAAAGTGAGTGTGTGTAGTGTGTGTGTTCTTGGTGTTCTTGAGAACACATGCAAGAATCAAAACAGAAATTTTAAAGATGAAATGATGTTAAAATACCTTTAAAACACTAAAAACAAGCTCATGAATCCATTGAAACCAAGAATCAAGCTTGGAATTGGATTATTCTTAAGCTTGGAAGGAGATTTGGGGGTGTTTGGATGAAGGGGGGTTACGGCTGAGTTGAAGGAGAAGGGAAGGGAAAAATGGGGTGGGGGTTGGGTATTTATAGGGGAGAGTGAAATCTTGCTTTAAAAGACCATTTTTATAAAAAAAAATACCCACTTTTTATAAAAATTACACCCCTAAACACTAAAAATAAACATTTTTATCAAACATAAAAATTAAGTATCTAAAATAATGAATTTTGAAAATTTTTAAAACATAAAAACTCAAAAATTTTCAAAAAGTTATATCGGGTAAACATCGGGTTTTTAACGGAAGAACCACCTGTGATCGTTAGTTAAATCAAGAATCACAAAAGTTAGCACATATAATGTTATAAAATATCATTCTTAACTACAATATAAATATAAAAATTATTTTTGAGAATTTAATTTTTACCGATTATTTAACGCGTTCGTAGTATACGTAGTGTATGCACTTAACCGGGTTTTCTAGTTCGGACCTTAGTGTTTGTCTAAGGAAAAGTTCCTATAATCCATAGTAACACTTAATAATATATAAAACCATAAAATTTAAAAATATAAACGTATAAAAGTCAAGAAACGGTAAGGACCTGAAAAACCGTAGTTGTCATAATTAGAAAACCTAAACGTAGATGCAACCGCATACGTTTTTAAAAAAGCAAACCTAAAAAAAACACATGTGGTACTATTGCTTAAGAACACCAAAAAAATATAGTCAAGACGGCGCTAAAACCAAAAAAATAAAACTAGAAAAGCAACCGAAAGTTGGAAGCGGATTTTACGTACTACATACTTTGCTTATACCCACACTTTGTGGCGGGTGTCGGGCCCATAGTTAATAAAATATAAATGAAAACGTAGGCGCAACGGTAAAAATAAGGATGATAAAAGAGAAACATAAAACTAAATAGTTAAAAAAGAAATTGTTTTTACCGGTTTGGGTCATCGAAAACCATAAAAGTTAATAACGATACGGGTTACGATAATACAAATACCGAAAATGATGTTCGCGTAGAATAAGTTCGACTCGTCACGGTATCACAATGTTAACGACACTTTCTATAGGCAACGATACAAAAAAAAACTAGATTTTGAATACAACTCCGTTTTAAAAAAAAATTATATCAAAACGTTGACAAAAAAAAGTAAAAACAGTCGCGTCATCCGTATTTTAGAAAAAGTTAAAGAAGAAAAGTTATTAAAATACAACGAAATTAATAGAAAATAAAATGGGTTAAAAGTGTAAATTTATATATAGTATAAGATTAAAATTGAAAATGTAAAGGAAAAAACAAACGTGTCAATCGCTGAATGGGTATACACACTACTCACTCATCTTGTCCTTTAAATCTTACTTATAATATTGACATAAATTTGATAATAAATGTTAGACATAAATTTAATGATAAATGTTGACATAAATTTGATAATAGTTTATTTTTAATTTATTATTTAAATACTTAATTTTATTTTAGTTATTCTAGTTAAAATTTGAAATTTAATTTTGTTTGATTTATAATATATATATCTATATATGTATAATAATTTTAAATATATTATGATATCATCCGGTTCTTGAATCCGGTCCGACCGGTTTGATCGGTCCGACCAATGAACCTTTAAGATGACCGGTTCGTTGTCCGGTCCGGCTCTGAAAACATTGCTTATAAAGGAATGGTTTTTAAATGAACGAAAGGGTTTACGAATGAATGAAATGTTTTATGAAAAAAAAGGGCAAATTTTTAAAGAAGTCATTACATATCTAAATTGTAAAATGAAGGAATTGACGAAAGAAGTATGGGGTTTATGGCAACATTTGGGAGAGCCATAGTGCCATAAGCATAACAAGGTTAGTGTCTGTAGCCTATCAATGGTGATTACGGTTGTACAACTGGCGACAGTAGTGACAACAGTCACTAGGGGTTAACAAGACCCGTTAAGGTTAAATGAATGTTCCGATGGTGTTGTGTACATAAGGGCAACACTCTTCGAAGAACCTTATGGACTTACGAGTCCTAAGGGCGATGAATGAAAAGGGAAAGTATTGTTGGCCTTTGTGCGTGAAGCCTTAGAGATGATGAATAGCGAACGAAATGACAGAATGAATGATAACACATATTTAGATGATCAAATGTATGATTTAAGTGAATGTTAAATGTTGAATGAATATTTAGTTAAAATATGTTTTAACGATCATTGAATGATTAATGTTGAATGTGAATGATAAACCATGTTTTCTTATGAATCATTTAAACCCTAACGAATTAACGAACGATCATAAAACCATTTTCCTAAAATGATTTAAAGACTTAAACTCACCAGCATTAGCTAAATTTTAGTATGTGTAGGTCCCGGGGGCCTCGGTTGAGAACAGCGGAAGACTGAAAAAGATAATGTGGACATGTTCGTGATTTGTGGGGAAACAGACGAAGAAACGATACTGACAGAACAATAAGAACAGAAACATAAACAAGAGAATCAACAATCCATAACAACGTTGTCATTACAGATTACATACAGAAGGAGTATCTCTCATTTACGCTCATGGTCCAGGGGCCAGGAGAGCTCGTCCTGACCTGACCTCTCTCATTTCTCACATTCTGTTTCTCCACCTACAGCTGAGCCCAACACCTCTATTTATAGGGTCAGGAACAACCATCCTGCGTACGTGTCTAAGTACGCAGTGAATTGGTCATGAGTACGTGTTAAGTACGCAAGACAAAATCCCATGCGTACTTGTTAAGTACACCCGACCAAGTGGTGAACTTGCTAAGTAAGCAAAAAAATTCTCCTGCGTACTAGCTGAGTACACCGATATAGAGAATTTTATCTATAGTTACTAAAACATGCTTAAGGATAGAAGGATGAGATATGGACGCTCGCTTGGATATTTTGAAGGGTTACCCGACATTAGAGATTTGGCATCCATTGTGAGTGCTCGAGAATGTTGAATGTATTAAACAATGTTTTAATTGGTTGTTAATCTGAGACATTGTAATGACGTTTATTTACACTGTTGTAATGGTATTTGAAGCTTAAGAACTGCTTGTGAATGAATAAATCCAACATGTGAGGTCTCCCGGGTTCGAGACCTTACAGTATTATAAAAACTTTTATTCACAGATTTGCATATTCCGCATGTATGTTTTGGCATTTAACTAGGAATGATAAATGCAGGTTGATTATTTTGCAAGATTAGACAAATGTGTATCGTTATGCTTATTGATGTGTCGTGTGATAAGTATAAAAATATAATAAATATATTTTTAGGATGGTTTTACGATATCAGGTTTTAAATTTATAAAATGATAAATACTTTAACTTAAAACATAGACAATAGACAAGTGTACCTATCGCAACGTAATATAGTTTAAGTAAGAACCAAGTATCGAACCAATGCACACGGTCGAGTTCCAATACTCAACTTTTATTATCGTTTAGCCGGATTAATTAGTGTGTGATTTTTGTGTGCTTGGGAAGCATAATAGTAAATGACGGTAAAGTAAATAGCATAAAAGTAAAAACATGTGTGATATGTGTAACAAAAATGTAACGAACAAAATAGTAAATAGCAGAAAAGTAAATATATCGGAAATGATCAGGACACAAAGAGTATTGCTTAGGGCTTCGAATCAGCTTGGTACATAATAATGTTAAGTTGACTAATTCAGTGCTATGGCTGCTACAAACTTGTGACATGGGTCACCGCTAGAGCCTTGTCCTCATGACATTTGATTCATGAATTATTAAATTAAAATAGTAGTGCCTCCCGTTAGGGACAACAGTTACCCTTAACCCATCGAATGCTCATCTCCGGGTTGGTTTAAGACATCAAACTTAAAATGCTTTGTATTAGAGTTAAATAGGTGACTATATTTTGTTCACCGGGAGGCGGTGTAACAATGGGACCAAGTATAAAGACGTACCGTTCCCAACATGAGTTCACCAATTCTTGGTCGCATAATAAGTTCGCATAAAGATGTACGACCTTCAAATTGCAAGCCTTGGCTTATTAATCTCTACTCGTATAAAGACGTATTAGTTTTAAAGGAAGTTTGATTAAAAAGGTTTTACGATCTTACTCTTTAAAATCAAGACACTCATAAATATAAAGACGGATGTAGACAATAATAAAAGCCCACAAAAAGGTGGTTTCAAGAGCGAATAGATAAAGACATTAACATACCACTAAATTAATACGTTAAACATTAATATGCACCAAACATCATCTTCACCCTAGCAATACAAAAAAGCTTAGCCACGAATGGCTATAACAACTAACGTAACGTTGAGTTTCATAGGCTCCCCTATTGTTGAACAAGGAGGAAGAGCCCCTCTACTCTCTACTCACTACTCTAAACTATGAATATGCTCTCTCTGATGTGTTCTTGAGGTGTGGATGGGTGTGTGAAACCAAGAGATCAACCCCTCTATTTATAAGCCACAAAATGAGCAATGCACGACCATGCATTGGTTTGCACAATCGTGCAAACACCTCGGGAATAAAACACGGTACAGAGGACGGTGTATTGGAACCTTGGAGAGCAAGATAGGTATTGCACGACCGTGCATCCCCATACTCTCTCTCCTTGTTAACTATTGTTGACCAATTTTGACTTTTTGGGGGTCAATGCTTGGGAATGATTCTTCTAGAAGCTTGATTTCTTGGTATTTTTATAGGATTTAGCTTGATTTATATTATTAACACCGAATAACCGGCAATTACAAAATATAAGCGTTTAAAGTATCAATTGCAAAGTTATTATTCAATTAGTATCATAATATGAGTATTATTATGCATGAAAAACATGTATAAATGATGACATATCATAACACCTGATCGCGGTGTCAAGTTCAATAAAAAAACATTTATAAAAACTACTAATTATCTACCTTAGACTGTAGACAGGAAAGTAGGGTTGTCGAATCCACATGGAATCAGTGGAAAGACTAATTGCTTAGTTTAGTAAATTTTAATTAACATAGATCAAATAAAGATGTAACTCCTTCCAAACTTCAGGTTCTAGGTTTATGCAAAACTCAGTTATTTAATTGAACACCACATAGACATAGTGTTGGAAAATCAGTTAAAATAGTAATTGAAGACAGGCTGTTGTCAGCAACCTATACAACCAGTTCCGTCACAAACCAGTATAATTCAATCACCCAATTTATGAATGCCAAGTTACTCCCTTTAGTCACCCAACTCTGCTACTAGGTTTTGTTATCAACCGAACAAGATCGTAAAGTAAGCAAACTCAAAGCACTCAAATAAACTGTTTAAAATAACTAATACATCAATCTAATCAGTTATTGTCAGAAACTAAATAGATCTAAAAAACATAAACAACTGAACTAAAACATAAAACTTATACGAACCGTCCACTTGAAGGAAGCCACAAGTGATTAGACGCACATGCTTGTCATACACTTCTTTTCTCGGTCAAAGCCAACAACATCAGCAATGATGCTTGTCTCGTGAATCGTGCCCTATGGCACCTTCCTAATTATGTTCGTGTGGCTCCTTGGCGTGAACCCTTTTTCTGCCGTCGAATCCCTTTATTCTTTTCTATTTTGATGATGTTTGGGCCAAGTGAATAGCCCAACTATCGGATCATAAGCCAACCCAATTAAATGAGTATTTTAGAAATTAATTTGCTGGCCACTAAAAACTTGTGTGAACCTCTAGTCTTACTGCTGAGTAGAGGTGCACAAATTGGATTTTTTTTGGAACCGGATCCGGATTGGATAAGTCAACGTTGGTCAAGGACCACCGGTTCCGGATCGGATTTGGTTTTGGGGTGTGAGGTTTGGAACCTATTGGAAGCTTTTATCCGGTTTTATCAAGATTTTTTGTTTCCGATTTTGTCCGGTTCTAAATTTGTCCAGTTTTTATCCGGTCCCTTGGAAAACCATATAACCGGTTCCAGATCCGGCGGTTCCAAAAATATCCGATCCGGTTCCAAAAAAACCGATTTCGGATAATCTATCGGATCAGATCCGGATCCGGATCCGGTTGTAATGCCCACCTCTACTGTTGAGTGTCACCTCCTTATTTTTCTTTTAATTCCATTATATTCCAATCTTTTGTGGCTCTAAGATTTTTGTCCAACATCATACACATTTTGATTTCATGCTACGTGGGTTCCAACTTCCAAGGCCTACCAAAATCATAAAAAATAAGTTTTTAACCCAACAAACTTCAATACATGAATTCATTAATTTTCAATCATAAGATCTTTCTTTTGAACATCACCCAACGTCCCAACCATTCTAATTTAACTAAATTTTATTTAGATGGGCAATAATAATTCATAGAATGACATGAAACCTGACCCGATAATCACTAACATATTATTTTCTTAACTTTAGCTTATTAGCCTATTTTAGCTCGTTTTCATCTTTACCCCATAAATAAAGAACCAAGTCAAAGTACATTGTTTCACATATAATTCGGGTTAAAAACACATGATTATATACAACTAGCACAGCTTTATCAACCACTCATCAACACCTCACACTTAAATTTTGCTTGTCATCAAGCAAACTCATACCAATAACTAAAAACTTTACAAAGGTAATGGAACTCCAAATAAGTCGAACCTCCGGGATAGCTCTTGAGTTGCTTATTCTATTTTTGTATTTTTTTTGTTTCAAGATAATGAAATCTATGACAAGCCTATTAGAACTTTAATTATGCATAAAATCCTCACTCCTCACAATGTTCACTCAACTATCTATATTTATATAATAAATAAAGGTTTTGATGTGCCACTTGTCACTCTCTCATGCATCCTCAAGTTTTATTTCCCGCCTCCCTCTCCTATTAATTATACAAACTTCTTCAATTATTTTTTCTCTCTCCTATTAAATAATAATGACTTCTATAATTTTTTTATAAAACGTTTTTCATGAATATGTAATATTTAAATCTTTATTACTAAGTATATATATAACACTAGGTTAAAATCCCGTGTATTACACGGGTTAAATAAATAAAATGTTATATATTTAGTAATAAAAATTTTATATTTTTAAAAACCCGTGTAATACACGGGTTGAATAAATCAGTATATTACATCGGTTGAATAAAATATAATGTAATTTGTTAACAAACACACTCGTCAAAATATGTTTTAAAAAAATGTAATTTGTCGTGATAGTTATAAGGTCTGTTAAGTTAGTTTTTAAAATATTTTTTTTCAACTGAGTATTAAAATTTTAATTTAATTGATAAATGTTAGTTCATATTAAATTCATTTTATTGATGATATAATAACTATTTATAATTAAATAATAAGTATCCGTAATTAGATTTATTAATATAAATATTATTATTTAACAGGAGAGAGAAATAGAAAATTTAATATTTAATAGTAGAGAGAGGCGGAAAAATAAAGGTGAGAAATAACAAGAGAGTGACACGTGTCCCCAATGGTTTTCCTTTATTATAAAGTATAGATTGTATTTATTTAACATGTGTAATAAATCGGGTTTCTAAAGTTTAATATGAATTAATATTTATCAGTTACATAAAAAAAGTTAATACTCAGCTAAAAACATGTTTTAAAAATTAACTTAACATAATTTATAACTATCACGTAAAATTTTATTCAACTCGTGTAATACACGGGTTTTTAAAACATGATTTTTTTTATTACCATGTATATAACATTATAATTTTCACCCCGTGTAATACACGGGATTCTAACCTAGTAGGGTTATATATGCATGAATAATGTAAGTTAAGTGGAACACTCAAGTTCCAATCGAATTATGCAATAGTCATAAGCTTGTATGTAAATTAAGTCTCCACCAACTAACTAAGTAGTATGCATAAATCAAGAGGACTTTAAAGGGTTGTAATGTAGCTAAAATAAAAATAAAGGGTGAAAATAAAAATCTTTTTTAGTTTTTAGAGGTTTTAAAGGGTTTGAATTGTTGCAGCTATCGCAAAACACACAGCTACAACCTTATGGTTTAAAATGGAAAATACTAGCACGTCCCTCTATAGTACTCAGATTATGAGAGTATAACTAATCTGAGGGCTCGTTTATGGTCAGATTGCCAAGACCAAGATCTCTCATCATTGCTAACTCTTCCCTTATTGCGTAATACACATTGCAGCCTTTTCGTATGGTTCTTTCGGCTTGTAGCCTAACAACTCCTACTTGGATCAGTTGTGAATACTCACTTTTGGAGTAAGTTTGATTCTTGCTACACTTTCCATCGTGGCTCAAGTTGCCACACTTTACACATTTGTCGTATCTTTTGGCTCTTCTCTTGGCGGCACTTTTTGACAAACCGCATAATAGTGGTAATTGTTCTTGCTTGCGCCACCACTTTCTTACATCACTGGTTGCTTGGAAAATCATCTCTCGAAGTTCGGTTGATAATTCATGCTTTACGAAATGAAGGCAGAAAAGCAAATTAAAATCAAAGGAACACATGTCTAGTTTTTTTCTTTTCTCTTTTTCTATTTTTTTCTTTTCTTTTTGTATTAAGACAAGTTCTTCAATAATCCTTTTTCCTAAATTTTCTTGAAATAATATTTTCATAAATTTCTTGCAGATAGTTCGGTTGTTTCTTCCTAATACATCCACCTTCTTGTATATTTCAATTCTTTTGAGTAGAACAGATTCTTTCCGAAATTGTCTCAATGATAATAATCTTGAAATAACGACATAATATAATTTTCTCATTTTGAAGACATTCAACCAATAACCAGTGTTTACGAAAAGCTGGTTGGGTGATAGATATGGGTAGTAGAAAAGAAAAGTCTAAGGCTCAAAGGGCTATCTAGGCGGATAATATTTTTAGGATTTTTAGGCTTTAAGGAAAATATATAAGGGTAATAAAGTCCTAAGTGTCTCGATCATTTTCATACTTACACTAGTTCATGATCTTGATAATACTTTCACTAGTTCATGATCTCGATATGTATAAGTCACACAAGTTCTAATTATGCATAGAATCCGATTGAATAAACACTCAATATACCAAATGAAAGAGCATGTAAAAAATAATGATAATAATTCTCGTGAAAAAGCTCAGATTATTGGAAACGAATGTGATAAGGTTTAGGGAATTGTTATGCATAATATCCATTTGTTTCTACTTGCATGTCTTCATTTTATTTAATTAGGTGTGAACTCAAAAAAGTTTTGATTTAGGGTTTAAAATTTTTGAAATTTTTTAGGTTTTACGAAAGGTAGGTTTTTGTAATGTTTCAGTCAAATGGATAGAAAATCACAAGTTAAATTTTACTACTCTGAGGTTACAAGTAGTCCTAAATCTCTAGTTCCCCACCCCACACTTAAAATTGTACATTTCCCTCAATGTACAAATGCATGTAATGGAATGCTATGCAGGAATTTAATGCATGAAGTTTTAGGAAAAAGAAACTGGTACTCCCTCAGTCAATTCGGTGTACAACCTAAGGCCAAAACTTATTGTTGCTATCAGGCTATGCCTATCAGCTGCTTGTCAACATGTTGTTTCAAAGACTTCATCCAATTTCTCAGAAATTTGATGTGGTTTACGGCTCCAAGCTCGTAGAGGTGGAGTGTAACTCCTCAAAGTAAAGAGACTATCTGGTGATGTTATTCTACCTGACACACAAAGGAAAACATAAAAGTAGAAAAGGAAAATAAAAAGTAGTAGTTAAGCTACTAAGGTCCTAGTATCAAGAAGGCATACCCGAGGGTTGAAGTAATTAGAAACTTAAATTTTGGAAAACCAAACCTGAGGTCCATGCTTTCTGTCGTATGCACCAAATTATCAATTTATTTATGATCACCGGGTTGCCTCCCGGAAGCGCCACGTTTATTTAAGGGTCTTTAGCCCGACCCATACGTGCTGCATCAGTCTTTCTTCATGTGGGGGCAAATAACCTCCCCCGAGTCTCCTGTTCCTTCATTCAAGTCGTTCAACTTTAGTAACTTATCAAAATACTCATCAGTCCAGTTAGTGTTGTCAAGATCCTTAGTAAGGTCTAGTGTCTTAAGGTCTGGTGTTTTTGCCTTGTCAAGATCTGGTGCTTTCCTTTTGTTAAATTCCTTTGCTTTCTTAAGTTGGTAGTCCAGATTGGTATATATAAATTGAACAATTTCAAAAAGGATATTGGATAGGCATGCATACCCTCCAATGTTTTGGTAGTCCAGATTGGTATCGATAAATTGAGCAATTTCAAAAGGGACATTGGATAGGCATTCATACCCTCCAATGTTGTATGTCACTGATTGTTTTCTGACATGAAGTGTTAGAATCCCTTCATTCATGTCAATGATGGCTCTAGCAGTAGCCAAAAATGGACGACCCAAGATCAATGGTACGGAATAGTCGAGTCCCATTTCTAAAACCATGAAGTCGACTGGGAAGACAAACTTCCCAACTTTCACTAACAAGTTTTCAATGACTCCTGTAGGTGATTTAATTTATCCATCCGTGAGTTTGATAGTTGCATTAACCGGTCGTGGTTATCCAATGTTGAGTCTTTGAAACATGGTAGAGAGCATTACATTCACGCTTGCTCCTAGATCAGCGAGTGCGAAAGTGATTGGTAGTGGACCGATCGAACATGGTAGGGAGAACTTTCCGGGATGTGAAAGTTTCTTTGGGAGACTTCTTTCAATAAGAGTGACACAATGATTTGTCCTCTTTACCGCTTCTTCCATGTTTCTCTTGTTTGTAAGGAAATCCTTCAAGAAACGTCCATACTTTGAAATTTGTTGTATAATATCCAAGAAAGGAATGTTGACGTGGATTTGGCTTAAAATCTCTATGAATTTATCATATTGTTCGTCGGTTTTCTGCTTTACTAACCTTCCTGGATATGGTATGTGAGATTGGAACGTCATTTTTGTTGGAACTTTCGGAGGGAGGTCCATCGTAGGAGGTGAAATCACATTTGGTTATGGTCTTTTAGTGGTTGATCCTGCGGGTTGTGGAAGAAGTGGTACTCCGATGAATATCTCTCTTCTTGATGATTGGACTTCTTCTCCTAGCATTGGTGGTTCTGGATAAACTTTGCTATTTTCTAAGAGTGATAGCACTGACATTGGCTTTTGGATTGGTTTTAGTATTACTTGGGAGACATCCTGGTTGTCTTTTGGATAAAAGCTTTGCAATTTGTCCTAACTGCGTTTCAATGGACTGAAGAGTTGCTTTTTGGTGTCCTAAACTCAGCCTCATGTAGACTAAATTTTTCCTCATATTGCTTGTGACGAGAATCTGCTAGAAGAGTTTGACTTTCAGTTGTAGAGATCAACTTAGTAACTGCGTCATCCAAGCTTAACCCATTACCTAGCTTGTTTTCTCCTTGAAATTGTTGACGAGGTTGAAAGTTCTGAGGTTGCCTTTGCTGAAACTGTTTTTATCCAAAGCCAGATTGTCCTTGGTTGTTGTTATCATTCCCGCTAAAGTTTAGATGATTTCTCCATCCAAGGTTATAGGTGTTACTATAGGGGTTGTTTTGCGGGCGATTTGTTCCCATGAAGTCAACCTGCTCAGCATCAGTGGTGATGATTTTTAGTTCTTCAATAGTCTCATATGTTGCTTTACCCTTGCTAATTTGGTTAGTCGTGTAGTAAGGGCATCTACTTTAGCAGAAAGTGATGTGATAGCATCGACGGAGTGAACCCCTTGCCTCGTTCCCTTGCTGTTTCTTGGATTATACCATTGATATCTATTCATATATATTTCCTCAATTAGGTTTTAAACTTCTTGTGGCCTCTTGTTACCAAAAATACCACCTGCAGTAGCGTCGAGTGTCTGACAAGCTTGATTGTGCAATCCATTGTAGAATGATGATACTTGTAACCAAACCTCTAACCCATGATGAGGACATTTTTTCAACATATCGTTAAAGCGTTCACATGCCTCATATAGTGACTCACCATCATCCTGAGTGAAAGTGATGATATCGTTTCTCAACTTAGCAGTTTTTGCTAGCGGGAAGTATTTTGACAAGAATTTTTTAGCAAGATCATCCCATGTAGTGATTGACCTGGTAGGAAGAGAATTTAGCCATGCCTTAGCTTGTTCTCTTAAGAAAAAGGGAAACATTCGGAGACGAATTGTGTCATTTGAAACTCCGTTCAGTTTGAAAGTGTCATAAATTTCGAGGAAATTTGCAATGTGGGCATGTGGATCTTCATCGGGTAATTTATTGAAAGTGCATGATGACTGGATCATGTGGATAACATGAGATTTGATCTCAAAGTTGTTAGCATCAACGGTTGGTCTTGTGAAACTAGATCCCAAAGCGTCGAGTGATGGTCTTGCAAACTCGACAATAATGTGGTTTTCAACGGCCATTTTTCTAGCACGATTTTCTCGTATTCGGCGGTGGAAGAATCTTTCAGGTTCTGCTAAAGGTTGATATAAACCATTAGTGGAACTATGGATCATACACTACCTGCAACAAAACGTAAAAAACAGATGGAAAATGAAAGGCTAATCCGTTAACTCGAATTTTTCTTGAAATCATCGTGTCCACGGCGCCAAAAACTTGATGTGTCGTGCGATAAGCATAAAAATATAATAAATATATTTTTAGGATGGTTTCACGAGATTAGGTTTTAAATTTATTAAATGATAAATACTTTAACTTAAAACACACACAATAGGCAGGTGTACCTATCGCAGCGTAATATAGTTTAGGTAAGAACCAAGTATCGAACCAATGGACACGGTCGAGTTCCAATACTCAACTTTTGTTCTTGTTTAGCTGGATTAATTAGTGAGTGGGTTTTATGTGCTTGTGAAGCAGAATAGTAAATGACGGTAAAATAAATAGCATAAAAGTAAAAACGTGCGTGATGTGTGTAACAGAAATGTAACGAACAAAATAGTAAATAGCAGAAAAGTAAATATATCGGAAATGATCAGGTCACGGAGAGTATTGCTTCGGGCTTCGAATCAACTTGGTACGTGATAATGTTAAGTTGACTAATTCAGTTGTATGACTACTACAAACTTGTGACCTGGGTTACCGCTAGAGCCTCCTCCTCACGACATTTGATTCACGAATTGTAATCTTTAAATTAAAATAGTAGTGCCTCCCGTTAGGGACAACAGATACCCTCAACCCTTCGAATGGTCATTTCCGGGTTGGTTTAAGATATTGAACTTAAAATGCTTTGAATTAGAGTTAAATAGGTGATTATATTTTGTTCACCGGGAGGCGGTATAACAATGGGACCAAGTATAAAGACGTACCGTTCCCAACATGAGTTCACCAATTCTTGGTCGCATAATAAGTTCGTATAAAGACGTACGACCTTAGAAGTGTAGACCAAGTTTTGGTTTATCAATCTCTGCTCGTATAAAGACGTACGAGTTTCAAAGAAAGTTTGATTAAAAAGGTTTTAAGATCTTACTCTTTAAAATTAAGAAATTCACAAATATAAAGACGGATTTAAACAATGATAAAAGTCCACCAAAAGGTGGTTTTAAGAGAGAATAATTAAAGACATAGCATACCACTAAATTAATACGTTAAACATTAACATGCCTCAAATATCATCTTCACCCTAGCAATACAAAGAACCTTAGCCACGCTGGGGGCGTAAGCTTACTAGCCGAGCTGAAGCTACTGTCCAGAAAACGTTACCGACGTAAGCTTACGTCCCTAGGGTATTTCTTAACCAACTTTTTGAATCCGGCTTCTCGAGCTACCCAAGATTCATATATTATGGGTCTCGTAACTCATTTTCTAGCTCGAGATATGCCCACATCAGCCTCCATCTTTTGCATAGTTTCCGATCCAATCCCTCTGTTTCCTCTCTAATGCTTCCAAAACACGAGCAGAGGGATGAGCAGAGCTTGGCTGGAGGAGGTGGCGGCTATAGAAGGGACGAGCAGAGCTTGGTCGATTGATGGAAGGAGGGATGAGCACAGATGCTTGCCTGGGTGCGTGGATATGGAAAAACCAGGAGAAAATTTGGGGAATTAGGTTTCTTAGTTTAGTGTTATATGCATATATATTTAAATATAATAAAAAATATAAAAAATAAAATATTTCGGATATTCGGATATCCAAAATATCCGAAATTTCCCAAAAATACTATCTGAATCCAAAAATTTGGATTCGGATTTGGAATTTCAGATAGTTCGGATTCGGATTTTTTAAACACCCCTACGAACACCTACACATCAAATATCGTTTTTACAAAAAAGTTATATGTTTATTTTTCAAAGACGTTTTTGTAAGAGAATATTTTTCTAGTTAAAAATAATTTAAAATACATCTTAATGCATTTTACCAGATAGTGTATTTTAAATGTAATTTTTTTAAAATTAATGATTTTTTAAAAGAAGTAAAATGACTAGTTTTAAAATATTTTTTGAGAGAGGTAAAATAACAAGAGAGTGAGTAGTATAACCCAACATTAGGGGTGTTCAAAACCGGATATCCGAAATTTCGGATATCCGAATTTCGGATATCCGAAAATTTCGGATAGTGAATTTCACTATCCGAATCCGTATCCGAAATTTCGGATATCCGAAATTTCAGATATCCATTCGGATAGTGAAACGGATATCCGAAAATATAAAAAAAATAAAAAATATATAAAAAAAATATTTTAAAATTACAAAAACAATTAAAAACCTTAAAAAACATTAGAAAATATACATATAAAAATATATAAATATAATATATCGGGTTTTGATTCAAATTTTCTTATTTTTAAATAATAAAAACAATTAAAAAAAATATATAAATATAATATTTCGGATATCCGAACTATCCGAAATATCCGAAAATCACTATCCGAATCCGAATCCGAAAATTCGGATATCCGAATTTCGGATATCCGAAATTTCGGATATCCGAATTTTCGGATAATTCGGATTCGGATTTTCGGATAATTCGGGTTCGGTTTCGGATTCGGATTTTTTTGAACACCCCTACCCAACATATATAAGTCGTTATAATCAAGAAGATATAATATATTTCTTTTATTTTATAAGATATATATATAATACTCTTAAAATATCTACTTTTTCAACAACAAAAAATATGATATTTTTCAAGTTTTATAAATATTAAATATACTATTCGGGAAAACACCACTTGCATATATTTGGAGGCAGGAGCGCACCGCCAGTCATGACGTCTCCCACCCGGTCTCATGATTTTTCCAACGGCCAAATGTGAGAAAAAAGAAACCAAACAAATTAGCCCCACAACCCGGTCCACTGGGCCCCATTTAAAAGGGTTGTCCACAGTTGTCAAAAGTAGCCGTTGTCCCCTAAATATAACATTAAAATAGGCTAACCTTTTCTTTTTCTACCCCCAAGAATCCTATCTTCTACTTTATTCCCCTTCTCTTAAATTTTGCTAATATTCCATGCCTCCCACATAGGTTTCTTAAACTTTGCACTCATCATGGTATTCTTGTTGGTTATATATCATATTCTATATTTCATCAACACTCTAAACCATATACTTTGTAAAATCATAAATCATGTTTTAGAGCGCCTACAATACGAGAGTCAAGGATGAAGGTGACATCGTCCAAAGATACCTAAGGATGGATCATGTATCGTCTATCATTGTCTTTTGGTGTTTTAGTGGATTTTGTGCTTCTACAAAGATGCTCACACAAACGAGCGCAAGACACCTAACGATGTATTGTCTGAGATTGTTTATTGAAGGTTGTGTTATTTTAAAAAAATGATACAACATGACGTGACAATCTTTTGTATTGTTACAGATAATCTTTCATTAACCATCATAACCGTATACATGGAATGGATGATAGTCCCCCGCCATACACATACAATTTATTGGGGAAGTTCAAATGAAAACCATTAAATAACTAGGAATTAAATGAACAGCTTTTAGCTCGATCATATTTCAATGCATAAAGTCCCACTATTATGTATATTCCTTTCTTTAGTTCACTCTATTAGCAGTGACCAAAAACTGATTCATCTATTCTCAAATTATTTAATTATATTCTTATTTTAACTTATCCCTTTAGTTTGTCGTATATACACACACTTGTCTAGAGAAAAAATGCTTACTAAATATAAAACAAAAAGTTTATTTTACCAAATATATATCTTATTATATAAATATTTATCATCTAGTTGAGTAGGTTGAATTGATTAAAAAAATTAGTGTTACTCTCAAATAATTATAAATTTCCTACAAATAGTGTTACTCTTACGAAAATGAACTTTGGGGTCTAAATAAGCATGTTATCAAACACTATGGACTAAACAGAAACTACACACCAACTTTAAAATTCTATAACCTTTTGCTTTATATACCTCATTTCTTGTTTCCATTTTCACCTTCTAAACCTCTTCTCTCTCTCTTTCTCTAACGGTAAACACCCCATCTGCAGAAATGAATCCACCATATTCAATCGAATTACCATCAACCCCTCTCTTATCAACCACCACCACTAGCAGCAGCGACGCCGACCAAAGTCCGGTAACCTCTAACCATTTCCCTCACTACACCATCCCCAAAACACCCTCATCCACCTCCTCATACCGCTCACTCTCCGTCCTCACCGGCCACGACGCTTCCGTTTCATGTCTAGCAATTTGTGGCGAATTTATTCTAAGTGCTTCCCATGGCAAAGACATCATCGTATGGCAACAGCCTGACCTCCGCCAATTCACCAAATTCGGACAAGGCGAAGGCTCCGTTAAAGCGGTTGTGACCGTTGGCAACAAAGTCTTCACAGCCCACCAAGATTCCAGGATTAGGGTTTGGAAAGTTTCTAGAAGCTCTGAAAACATCTTCAAACTTGTCAACACTCTTCCCACCACCAAGGATTACTTGGGGAAGTTCATGAAACAAAGCAATTACGTCCAAACAAGACGCCATCATAAGCGGTTATGGATCGAACACTCGGATAGTATCTCGTGCTTATCGGTCTCCAACGGGTTGATCTACTCGGGTTCTTGGGACAAAACTTTGAAGGTGTGGAGAGTCTCCGACTTGAAGTGTTTGGAGTCGATAAAAGCGCATGACGATGCGATAAACGCGTTGATCTCTAGCCGAGGGATCGTGTACTCGGCTTCCGCGGATGGGAAGATTAAAGCGTGGGGGAGGAGTGGAACCGATAACGATAGTTCGCATTCGTTGAAGGGTATTTTGGAGGGTCATAAAGACGTGTCGATGAACGCGGTGGTGGTTTCGGATGATGGGGCGGTGGTTTATGGTGGTGGGTCGGATGGGTATGTGATGGGGTGGTTGGGTAGTAAAGATTTGGATAGTTGGAAGTTTGTTTGTGAGGTTAAAGCACATGAAATGGCGGTTTTGTGTATGTGTATAAGGGGTGGGATCTTGTGTAGTGGTTCAACGGATCAGAGTATATGTATATGGAAGAGAGAAGTCAAAGGGTTGACCAAGATTGGTGTGGTCAAAGGGCATGGAGGTCCGGTCAAATGTTTACAAGCATCGTTGAATAGTGTTGGAGGGGGGTTTTTGCTCTATAGTGGGAGTCTTGATAAGAGTATTAGGGTTTGGTGGGTTCCATATTATTATGATGAGGTTAACACAGAGGATCAAAGTACGAGGATGATTAAGACAGTTTGATGATGTGATTAACAGTTGAAGCACTGATTCCATTTTTTGAGTGTTGCAGTGCCAATTCTTTATATATGGTGTGTTTTGTTTGTTTTTGATGTTCTTTTGTTGCACTTGTGTTTCTTTGTGAGAACTTAGATGTTGTTTATGGGATACGGGTATAGAAATTTGTAGAAGTATAGCAAAAGATTTTATTTTTTTAGCAATGTATTTGTGGTTAAATTATAATCATATAGTTGCTTTCCTCTTGTGTGATTTTTTAAAATGTGTTTGCTTGATAAAAATTTATGAGATTTTAATGTAATTGAAATTTAAATTTCATTCTTTGACGTGTTTGATTGGGTAACAGAAAAAATTGGAATTGAAATTAATTCCAACCAAATCCAAGACGAATGGAATTTGTGGTTTAACCATTTTAGCAACTTTCATCCAAATTTTTTTTTACTTTTTCGTTCTTAACTTTTTAAAATCTAGTTTTTCATCCACTTTACTAACTCCGTCTACATTTTAACGTTAAATCAGTGACAATTCGATCTTTTCAACTACTCTCTATGTCATTCAAGAAGTATTTTTGAAAAGACCAAACTACCACTGATTTAACGTTAAAATGTAGACGGAGTTAATCAAGTGGATGAAATTACTAGATTTTGAAAAATGAATGACGAAAAAGTTAAAAAAAAAATTGGATGAAAGTGACTAAAATAGCCAAACCATATGGATGAAAATGTCACTTTACTTTTTATATTATAATTACATTAACAAATATGTTAACCAAGCACATTATAAATTTGAAATGAATAATTTAAATTCCAAATTCAGTTCCAATTCAACTTTCAACGTTAATGGTTTTACGTGACGCTGTGCTGACCATATTAGAAAATTTGAAAATATAAACCAAATGTTTGTTGATGACTATAGAAATGAGAATAATTAATAGGATTGATACTTTTTAAGTTTTTTTTCCCGCCTCTCTCATTCATTCTCAAGTTTTTTTTCTTGCCTCTCTCTCCCATTAATATACAAATCTATTTAATTATTTTTTCTCTCTCCTATTAAATAATAATGAGATCTATAACTTTTTTTATAAAACGTTTTTCATTAATATGTAATACGTAAATCTTTATTACTAAGTATATATAACATTGCATTTATTTAACACGTGTAATACACCGGGTTTCTAAAGTTTAATATGAATTAACATTTATCAGTTGTAGAAAAAAAGTTAATACTCAGCTAAAAAAATATTTTAAAAATTAAATTAACATAATTTATAACTGTCACGTGAAATTTTATTAAACTCGTGTCATACACGAATTTTTAAAAACATAAATTTTTTTATTACTACGTATATAACATTACATTTATTCAGACCGTGTAATACACGGGATTCTAACCTAGTAGCATATAAATCATAGCTTTAAACAAAACATCAGAAGAATGTTTAATTTAACTATCAAGAAATAAAACAAAGACTAGTTGGTAAATAATTTTACATGTGTATGAAAGATTTCAAGTTAAAATCTCTTTAAAAGCTTATAATCTACCAAAAACATATATAAAAAGTTACTTAAAAACTATCCTAAGTATTTCAAGATTTAAAATAAACGCCAAATAATATAGTATAATGCAAATGTCATAAAGATTCCTAATTTGCCATGTAAAATAGTATAATATTCATCTTTAGTGGAGTGTGTTTGTGTTTTTGTATGAACAAGTAGACTCCCAAGAACATGGAGTTGTTGTGCATCAATATATGAATATGTTAGTGTTGTATTTAACCCCATAATTATGCACCTAAGGCTACTTTTTGTCGATATCTCAATTAAGTAATCTCCCACTTGGTTATTTTCTTTGTACGCTATTGCGTCTTTGTCTTGGACCAAAGGTTCAATAATTTACCAAAATTATATTTATGTTTTCCGTGCAACGTAGCTTTGGGTCAAACCAAGCTCTAATGTATGAGGTTTGGAGGACCGTCGGCCGAACTTCATTATGAAAAAGGCGGTCGTTTCCCCTTTAAAATTTTGGGACCCTATTTTATTTTGTTTATTTACATTACACCGGCTCAATTGTTTCATTTAACATTAGGACATACTTTGTCATATTATCGCCCAACTGAACCCGAATTCCAAGCATGCATCGATAAACTAACAGTCACTTCATATGAGATTTATAAACTTTTTATCATATTGTGATCATAAGACCGATAGTTTTGGGGGATTTTGAGTTTACAACTGATTTTAGCTTTGGTTGAGTTGTAAGCTACTGTGGCTGATTTGCAGGAGACAATTCATCATAAATGTAACTTCTTCTTAGTTAAATCATTATTTTGTTCGTACATAATTAAGTTTTTTAAAGTTTTGCGTTTTATGATCTCAAACAGCTATTTTAGAAGTTTAAATTGATAATTACTCTTGTAACAGTTTTCATTTTTGTTAATTCCCATATATAGTCACCTATTCAAAGATTGTTTCATGATGTTGAATGGTGATGGTGGACGATGTGTCTTTGTTTTGTTTTTGGGAACTTTAGATATTTAAAAATAATTCAATTGAAAATATGATGATAAGGCATATTAACCTTTAATTAAGTTTTGCAAATTGCTTTTAACTCTATAACATATACATGAATTAATATATTAATGATCTTTATCAACAAGAAATTAAGTTCTTAAAACTTGGTAATCATTTTCAATTTTTCTTGGATTTCTTAATATATTTGTTTCTCAGCCTGTTATCTTGTTCTGAAATGTTGTGAATCATATACACCTTTGGAATATTGTGTACTTCCATTACTAAATTGACATGCTTCTGTAATTTGTACACAACCAGTATGCCCGAGTAACGATATTTGACAATATTGGTAACAATGTAAGAACCAAAGGATCACACTTTGGGTAACGATTAAGATCAATGGATATATTAAAGGTTAATATAGTCTATTACACGAATACATAAAGAGGTGAGATAATTATTTGAGAAATAAGTTATTTGAACGAGCCAACGGTTGGATGAGATAATTGTTTATGAAACAATTATCATCATTATTAATAGGATTAATACTGAACCGGTAGAAATATGTTTGGAACATAATTATTAATTATGAATTATTTTAATTGCGGTTATAAATATATTAGATATCCCTAATTCTTCACCCCTCCATCTAGCCGCTGCGACCTAGCCTACACTATCTGTTCTCACGTCCACTACCTTGGTGCAGCCGAACACCGCCTTCAGCACCGTCGTCGTCCAGAGAGAGAATGCTAAACCTATGCGTGCAAAGAAAAGAACTTTGATTGAATCAGACGATAGTGAAATCAAGTATGATGTGCCTAACACTCAGGAAGACGGTGAGAAATGTAAGGCCCCAAACCGGGCACCCTACAGTTGGTTCTCATCACTGGGTATTATCTAGTTAAAACACTTATCTTATTATGAAAACATGCAGCGAAAGTCTTAACTCAAAATAGTTTTTGTCATTTAAAAACTTATCGTTCTTAACCTTCCCTTACGAATGCATAAACACCAACCCGAGTAGCACCGCTCCCAAGCCAAGATACCTTGTCAAGTAAACTCACCAGCAAAACAATCTAACGTACATACAAAATCAGCTACGCTGAGTGAGTTCTAACAGTTTATTTTAAATAGAAACATCCACGTCACCATTAATATTTAATTCCACTCAGGACATTGTTGTCCTTGATAAAAGTAGCTTGTCGTTTATTGTCATAATGATATCCCTTGTTATCTACAAAATCCCATAAAGGTTCACCGACCCTAGACTCAACCCATACCCATAGCCCCCGTAAGCTCTCCGACATGGACCAAACTTACCATTCTACTAACTTGTAATTCACCTCGCGTATTAACACGAAATTGGGTTAAAACAACTGGATCCTAAATATGAACCTAACCGGCCCTAACAATGACACTCATAAGGGACCCTAAATATGAACCTAACTGGCCCTAACAATGACACCTCGTCCTACAAAATCTCGTTTGTCGTGCCACACGGACAACGACACAGACACACACAACAACAACAAAAAACACATAACATCATACTAGCATTTATCATGACTCGTTAATTAAGCATGAACCCGGTACATATTCACGTGATAACACACCCTAGATATACTCGTGCCCCCTCTAAACTCATTTCCCGACTAACCCATAGTACAACACACATTAATCAGCCCAACTCCTAGTTCGCACAACCTAAGGACATCCCATAGACCCTTAGTTTCATTAACACATATTTATCTCGTGAAACACT
Source organism: Smallanthus sonchifolius (assembly GCA_023525975.1). Lineage (NCBI taxonomy): Eukaryota > Viridiplantae > Streptophyta > Magnoliopsida > Asterales > Asteraceae > Smallanthus > Smallanthus sonchifolius. The sequence continues at coordinate 38,651,457 of CM042045.1, forward strand.
TCAGGTTTAATTATAACCCGTAATGCGTTTGATTAATAAAATGAACACGCTAGTATGTACGATAGCCCCAAAACAGTAAAAATAGTAAAAAGGGGATTAGAAACTCATAGATTGCGAAGGTCCAAGTCCTGCTCAGCGATCGTCCTCTCACTCGAAACCCGAGCCTGTCAACCCTAACCTTAAATCAACACGATTCGACACTGGTCGATCACGATTTCATGGGGCTTTTGAACCTCGGATCAAAACGAAACTAATGGAACCAATTTTACCTGAAATGGTTGTGGATTGAGGGAGAACAACATAGATGTCCTAATCGGCAATCCTTGAGCTCGACAGGGCTTTGGAGAGGGATGTGATGCTAACAAATGCTTAGGAAGTTTGTTGTGAATGTTATGAAGGTGTGGGGTCAGTTTTTATAGGCCAGATCCACGTTAAATGTGACACCTGACAATTTCATGTTAACGTCGTGTACTCAAATCCCGTTATCTCACAACTCAGTTAACTCAGTTACAAACCACAGGGATTAAATTTGTCATAATTCAAACTCAAATGCAGAAAACTACAACGACTAGTTATGCAATTAGCATAATTTCAATTTGGTTGACTTTTACAAGTCAAACTCGTGGGTTTTGATCCAATTTCAACCTGAATTCTCCAAGTCTATTCGGATTCATGACAGTTGGCAAGGCCCTAGTGATCTCGGTCGTTTTCCAATCATTTACACGCATCATCGGCCCATAATGATTACGAATTAAGCTTATTAACTCGTTCTAAAGTCGTAGCTGTCGAACCCCCAATGTTTACTATCGAATTCGACCAATTCATTTATCATTCTACAATCAAACACTCTGTATACCTCAGGAGAATCCTTATAATGCTTTCGCACATCCCAATTTGATCGGAGAAGCGACCGGAGACGTCGGAGAGCAACCGTCGAGGTCACGGCTGTGTTTTAGTCGAGAACCATCAATTCGAACTCGAATCAGGTAATTAAAACCTCCCACACATTCTTCTTAGTCTGTAGATTGAAAGCCCTAACCTAATTGGGGCTTATGACAACGAATTGAACATGAACCGGGGCTTATAACATCGAATTGAACATGAACCGATTCTAGGGTTCATCGCTATGTACGGTTTAATCGAACCCTAACTTAGATTCAATCTCAATCCAATTATTTTACATGTTCAATTTCAAAATCTATCACTCATCAAAAGCCCTATGATTTCAACCATTAATCTTATCGAATTTGATCAGTTGTATACGTGATTCAAAACCTAGGCTTTCGGCGATTTCAAACAGAAACTAACGCTCTTAAACTTAATGTTTTTGCAATTAAACTCACCCACAGATTCGCAATGGACCGATTAACAAAACCCCTATGATCTTAAGGTCAATCACGATCGATTTCAGGGGATTTAGGGATGAGTTTTGGATAAGTTCGCATGGGGGGGAGAACACAGGAGTGTTGAGGGTTAAAACCAATCTAACCCGGTCTTGTACGCGATTACCCTAGCGGGTTGACTGGTTAGAGCTCTGGTGTGTTGTGGGAGAGACCCGGGTTCGAATCCCACAACCGACATTTATTTTTTTGAGCAGCTTGTACACGGTATTTTTAAATAAAATAAATTCCTATATTATTATATAAAAACGATTTGCTACGAAAAACACCCGTGTGCTCGGGATTAATTTTATAATTAATTCTAAGTATTATTTTTGTTTAAAAATAATATATTTATTTCCAAAACTATTATTTCGTTCACAAAAACACATGAATATTTACGTAATATTATTATCTCATGTTTGGTGGTGTTTCACATATGCCACATCCGTACTAGATACTAAACTAGGGATTTACTAATCTCAATGTCAAGATTTTCACTCGTTAATCTTAAGTGTGTTTTAGAACGTCCGATTTTTCCACATCGTCGTCACATACTCCTACGTGTTCCTAACAATCATGAATCATATTCTAGGACATTCGTAGACTATCCACTTGCAAACTTTTTGTGGTTTTGTTGCATCCTTGTGTGTTGCTAATTACTACACTCTACACACTCAGGTGAGTTTTGTGGCCCCATTTACTGTTTTAAACTAGTGGAGAAAACATGACGCAAACATTAGATTCTTGTAATTCTTATATATCACTTGCTAAACTAAGCGTGTAACATCCGGCTTCTCGTACCAACAATATTATCCGTTTTGCCCTCTAAGAGCTCACGGATTTGTTTTTGGTTGCCCGGGTGAAAACTTCCCAGGAGTCACCCATCCCTGGATTACTCCCACCTGAGCACGCTTAACTGTTGAGTTCTCCTCTCATCCATTACATTAAGCCCCAAAACGTGTTGTTGTATTTGAGGCGGGGCATTCCTTATGAACCCAGCATCTCTCTCGTGGACATAACAAAACAAAACATTATGGGATTTGTCTAAGGTGTTACAAACACCCGCCTTGGGACTCATTGTCCTCGATGAGGTTTGCCCCACTATCGTAAACAGAATAGAACGGGAGTGGCTCTGATACCATTTGTAACATCCGGCCTCTCGTACCAATAATATTGTCCGATGTGCCCCTAAGAGCTCACGAATTTCTTTTTGGTTGCTCGGGTGAAAACTTCCTAGGGGTCACCCATCCCTGGTTTACTCCCACCTGATCACGCTTAACTGTTGAGTTCTCCTCTCATCCACTACATTAAGCCCCAAAACACGTTGTTGTGTTTGAGACGGGGCATTCCTAATGAACCCAGCATCTCTCCCATATACAGAACAGAACGGAACGATATGGGATTTGCCTAAGGTGTTACAAACACCCCCTGGGACTCATCGTCCTCGATGAGGTTTGCCCCACTATCGTAAACAGAACAGAACAGGAGTGGCTCTGATACCATTTGTAACACTCGGCCTCTCGTACCAACAATATTGTCCATTTTGCCTCCTAAGAGCTAACGGATTTGTTTTTGGTTGCTCGGGTGAAAACTTCCCAGGGTCACCCATCCCTGGATTACTCCTAATCGCGAGCACGCTTAACTATGGAGTTCTCCTCTCATCCACTACATTAAACCCCAAAACGCGTTGTATTTGAGGCGGGCATTCCTTATGAACCCAGCATCTCTCCCGAGTACAGAACAAAACGATATGGTATTTGCCTAAGGTGTTACAAAGTGTAACACTCTATCATGAAAGCCCTTACACATCGAACCGTTTAATATGAACTTAGCGAGGTAATATTGAGTAGTACTACTAGGTTTGACAAACCCCACCCGCGTTAGTCGCGCTAACTCGACTGGAGGTCGAACGGGTATAATATTTACCTAACACATCTCCACTGTTGATAGACATGGTGGAAGGCATTCAAACACAAAAACAGTCAGCTTCGGTTGCGAGCGCTTTAGTAACTTGAACGTAGGTTAGCTACCCATTGATATATATTGAATGTTGTAGAAGCATGTTTTATTAACTATAGATAAAATTCTATGTATCGGTGTACGTGGCTAGTACGCACGAGGGTGTTCCCGAGTACTTAGCCTGCACACCAGTTTGGTCCTACGTACTTGTCAAGTACGCATGACCAAACCCTGCGTACTTAGACAAGTACGCAGGTAATGTTCCTTCCCCTATAAATAGAAGACTTGTCTTCATTTATAGGTGGAACTTCTGGAACAAGGTTGAGAGGTGTTCGGGTCGGGACGAGCTCTCCCGACCCCTGGACCGTGAGCTTAGATGAGAGATGTGTGCTCCTTCGGTATGTAGTCTGTAATATAGGATGACTTCTATGTTATGGATTACGTATCGTTTCATTATCTTTTGTTTATGTTCTTGTTTCTCTGTCTCGTTTCTTGGTTCCCACACAAATCACAGAACAGGTCCGTGTTATCTCTGCTGCGCGACGAGGCTCCCGGGAGCTACAAATGTGCATAATCTGGCAAACACTATTATGAACTGAAACCTGTGAACTCACCAACCTAGCGTTAACACATTTTTACATGTTCTCTCATGTCGCTAAGGCACAAGTACATGATTAGGAAATGCATGGGAGTCCCTTAATTATTGCAAACATTTAAACTATTTATCTGCTTTTCAATAACTTGGTTTTTGGGCGCGTTTGTTTTGCGCATTAAATACTATACTTTTCGCTTCTGCATTTACTCTGAATATTTAATGGTTTTTAATAAACTCATATAGTGTCTTTTGATATGAATAATGATTGAGATCCTAGTTTGTCACACGCCTCGCGATAAAACTTCGTTACTGGATTTTTGGGAGGTGACATTAAATGCTCAAATTGATGTCGAGTTTTGATTAAGGATGGTTACGGGTCGATTGGACTCGAATTCGTTGATTGTTGATGAAATTGGTTCGTTATAGGTGATTAGAACAATCGTGTGATCATTTACGTGTAATTGATTGGAGTTTAACACTCGAATTGAAGCGATTTGCAACCGAATTTTCAAGGATTCGACCCTGTTTGACTTTCCAAAGTCAAACCTGCGAGGAAAGGGTTCAAGATCATAAGGGGGTTCAAATTGAGGGGTCCAATGCATTCAAGGGGTTCAATGGTTCAAGGGAGTTCAAACTAAACTTATTTGTCTTAAACCTTTTGTGTTTTTATAAATAATTTGGTTTTGTTTCTTTATAAAATCTATAAAAACACTGGAATTTAATATGGGTTACTAATAATATACATAGATTTATAAAGTGTAAACATATATATATATATATATATATATATATATATATAATTTAATAAATTCACATGTCTATATATATCTATATGTTTATAAACACTGGAATCTAAATAAATATTGTATGTGATTTATTAAAAATACATTGTTATGTATTTATACTTAACTAGGTTAATGACCCGTGTTCTACACGGGTGAAAAATCAAAACTCAAACACGTAAAATATGTAAAAAAGAACTTATTAATGATTGATATCAAATGTTACAAAACGCACTTGTACACAACCAAAAAAGAACGTTAATTGGCAATTACAAATCTACAAATACTTCTTTGTATACAACATTTGTTATTCGGTTGCTAAGTTTTCCATCTTTATCTAATATTAAAAGTTTGAGTCCATCTCTACTTTTAACTTTGGATAAGGCGACATACAATTGACCATGTGTAAAAGCCGGTTGTTTCAAAAAGTACCCAATGACCAGTCATAGGCGTAGCTATGGTACTTACGTCGCTTTAAGAATCTTACATTTTCCCATTAGTTAAACCTGAGCGAATAATTTTATACCTCCAATGTACCTCTTCTACGTTTAATATGTAAAATGTTGTAGTTGTTGCAACATCAATATAAAAACCAATAGAATCATGGTACATTTTAAAGTAGTTGTGTGATTTAGAGAGGCATATCTTTATGTAAGAAGAAGTTAATGGATTCCAAACAATCAGTTGACAAGTGTTATTTAGACAAACACACAACATGCCGTCCAAGCTAGCTAAAATAGATAAATGCCAAGGACGTGATGTGAAGGGAATTCGAACACTCATGTATGACCATAAAATGTGTGATTGATAAGTAAAGGAACGTATTGAACATGAATTCCGGTCAACGGCAAGAATTCTCTCATCAGATGATTTCATGGCGTAACGAGAGTGAATCATAGCAAACATTCCATCGTAAGGAAAAGATAACCGGTCTTTGCGGTTACATTGAGTAGTAATACAGTGATTCGGTATTTGAAAATTATTTTTTGTAAACTTTATGACATAAATATGAAACTGTTTAATCAAAAATTTGGAATACGGAAAATTCAAATGTTTAATTTAAAATTTAAAATATCAAATTACAAAATATGTGGATATCGACAGATATTTAAATTGATTAGTTTTAATTTTTAAATTTGTGATCATTTAGAAATGTAATAATTAGGAGAACTAATTAGTACTAATTCAGGAAACCATTACGTCATATATTTTTTGAAAAGTATTATTATTGATTAGTAATATAAATAATAGTAAACATCAGCACATTAATGAAAAATTACTTCATATATTTTTTGAAATGTATTATTATTGATTAGTAATATAAATAATAGTAAACATCAGCATATTAATAAAAAATTGTGGTTCAGCAACCGTTGAGTAATTAGTATTAGTAACTGACTACGTATAATTTATATTATTGATTAGTAATTAGTATTAGTAATTAGTATAAGTATTAGTATTAGTAATTAGTATTAGTATTAATATTAATTTAATATTATTAATAATAATACTTGATAGAAGATTTAGGTGGAAAAATCATTGAGGATGCATTGAGAAGTTGACAAGTGTCAACAACAAGTATTCTTTTATTAGTATTAAAATATTAAAAGATCATATGTAAATTAAATTCTTAATTAAATGAAATAAATGTATGAACATGTAGATATATTATATTATATATAACTATAGTGATGAATGCACAACAAGCTTGTAATTAATATAACAAAATGAAATGATCCATAACTGAAATTGAAATAATGTTATTGCACAAATCAAAGCGTGAGAAAAACCCTAGATGTTACAATCCTGAACATGCAGAAACTTTATGATCAAAGGCGGTAGAAATTTTCGGTAGCATCAGTCTAGGGGGAGGTTGTAAATATAAAGACTTATGGCTACAAAATTCCCCAAGTATGGATGTTGCGGACTCTACAAAGTTGCCACTGATGAAGTTGCTGCAGATAAGTGCTTATGTTGCGGATAGTTAAACTTTGTTGCTGATCTATAACTATGTTGCGGATAGGCTTTATCTGCTGAAGTCCAAAGTTGCTGATGATAGACAAATTATCAGCAAATTTGACTTTACTACTGACACCTTTTGCTGCAACACTGACACACATATCATCAGAAGAAATGTTATTGGTGCAGATGACAAAAGACAATGTTCCTACTTCTGATTATTCCTGCAAAGATTCCTAAAAAGACTTTTGTTTTGAAGCTGTCTTTTTTTTTTGCAGTTGTTTTTTTGTTGTCTTCCAATTGTAGTGTAGCTTTTATTTATACAGAATCAACGGTCTGTGTTTGATTTGATCCTTAGAATCAAGGGTATGTCTTGATTCTAAGTTTCGTTATATGTATTATTTCTCTTCAGTTGTATGTATGCTTCCTTAGAGTTTTCTTTGTAACTTGTAAACATTGAATAGTAATATACTTTGCAATTATCAGTATTCTCATTGTTCCTTGTTACATTGCATGGTTGTTATTGTTTCCGACAATATCAGCTAAACAGAACCATCTTGTAATATCTCGATCCTACAAAAATAACATGAAATTATCTAAAACGTAAAACACAATGATGAATACATATAACACAATGATGAAAAATATTTGACACAATGACCATACCTGACATTACACAATGACCTAACATATTTGACACAATGACCAATCTGCCCTCCCTTCAAAAACAATAAAAGCCTACAATCCTTCTTACCCTTCTTATTTTTAAAACCCTTTTTACCATAATCTAACCCTATATATATAGTGTGTGTGTTTTTTTCTTTTTTCTTTTTCTTACTTGTTAAGCAAACCCCAAAAAAATTTAAAACTAGTCTTACAAGTTACATGATGCTACCAAACAACAAATATCTACAATGTTACGATATCCCCTTTTACAACTTTGCATGGTGGTCCTATAAGAAGATGAAGCAAACTTTTTTCATAAACGATTGCATACTTTACAACAAAGCCTTGCCGCTATCTTCCACAATTTCATTTTTATATCTTATTTTCTTGGAAAAATATTAATGAAAAAATAAAATAACTCAGAATTGGAGAAACGAATATTTATATATTTTTTATCAAAGTTAATGGTTCGTTTAGGAAATAATAGTTCTAAGACAAAGTTTCAAAATTAGAGCGGGAAATAAACAATGATTTAAATATGAGATATGATTATATAATAAAAATATAATGATAAAAAATAGCCAAAAAGGACTTATAATTATACCTAATAATTGTGTATACCCCTTAAGATCAAATTAAATTAATAAGATATAATAAAATGATTGAATCAAAACCAATGTTTTCAGAACCGGACCGGACGTCGAATCGGTCTCCTTACCGGTCCACTGGTCGGACCGGTCCGACCGGTCGGACCGGATTTAAGAACCGGACGACGTCATAAATATTATAAAAATATATCAGTCTAAATAGCTTTTAATCCTTTCAAAAACCACCAACAAGTCAATTTCAATAATTTTAAACTAACAATTACCTACAAAATAAGAAGCCAAGAGACTTAAAAAGATTAAAAAAAAAATAGTCAAGCGGTTCAACCGGTCCGACCACCCGGTTTCCGGTCCGACCGCCGGTTCAACCGGTCCGACCACCGGTTCGCTGCAGAAACGGTTCAACACATGTAACCGGACCGGTCAGATTACCGGTTCCCGGTCCGACCGGCCGGTCCGGGTTTCAAAACATTGATCAAAACCAAATGAAAGAAAGAAAATATATGAGGCATGTGTTCAATAAATAAATTAATCGTGCCATGCAAATATAATAATTTAAGAGAAATTCAAAAAAATGCCCAAAATGGCATTACTATTATACATAAAAAGAGCCTTAAGTGGATATATTTACTTCACGAGGTAAAGAACTCCAACAAATTTGTGTGTTCTGGTCTTAGAAGAGATTTTGGAGGAGATTAGGGTAATAGTAAATTGAGATATATATTAATAACTTATTAAGCGAACTAAGAGATTTTCAAGTTTTGGTATATTAAAAGAGAATTACATGTTTGCTCTTACTGAATTGTAAAACCAGATTAAGAAAAAACACTCTGGTGGATTGGTAGCATCAAAGGTCATGGGTTCGAGTCTCACTTGGGACAAATTGTTTCAGGTTGAACCAGGAGGTTTTTCCAGTTGTGGGTTTCCTCCTATGTGGATCCCGGGTTCGAGTCCGTTGCGGTTACAACCCATTGGGAAAGACATGCATGACTTAAATGAACACCCGAACTACTCCCGAAGGAAGTAGTAGTTTAAGAAAGTCGTCTTTCAAAAAACAAAACAGAGAATACACTCTGAAAATTACAAAACTCATAATCTTGACAATTCGATCCCTTAGTACAAAATTCAACAAAAGTCTATTAATGTAACAAAGATCGATGACGTGATACCGGGCCAAACTAATAAAGCCCAATCAAGAAAATACTATTGAATCTATTGGGCCAATCTGGCTCACAAAAAACAAGGCCGTTAGGACTTCATGACTCCAACTTTATAAATAAAGGGGTCACTCTCTCATCTAAGCAGACTCATTCTTGCTTGGGAATTACTCAAGGCACCTCTACTCCCACTTAAGAACAAGGCTCTTCCTTCCCTCTCATGACCAAGGAAGTAGCATCTTGCTATTGAGGTTCTTTGTCGGATTTTCTAGGCCGAGGCTGGTTCTAACCTAACCAGTTTCTTACAAAAATCTTGTTCTACCAGAAAGCTCCTCACCAAGTCTGGTTCTACCAGCAAGCTTCTCACCAAGTCTGATTCACCAGGAAGCTTAACAATCCTCTATTTTGTACAGAAGCAACCTACGAGTTGCTAAGGCAATCACCCGTCGAGGAAGCAACTTCATGTTGCTGAGACACCATATTAGTAACCATATCCCTCTGTACTCTTTACTTACCATACATACATATACTACACACACATAGATATATATATATATATACATATACTTATATGTTTATACGCTTATGTTGAAAAAAATCACTAATGTTGAGCATCGGAGGGTGGTTCCGAGACTTCGGTCCCGGACCCCTTCTAACGAGTTCTTTCATCTTAGCAGATCCAGGTGTATATGGTACAAAGGTTGGCAACTAGGAACGTTTATACCCTTACCTGACATATATTTGTTGTAACAACAAAGATGATGAGTTTATATACTATATATATAATTTTTTAACGACTAACTCACACACCCCCTTTAAACCTGCTCTTAAATCTACACTAATGTTTACTATGGGACTAGAACTCTCAACCACTTAAAGATGAACGCATATACTTCACACCCTCATACTACACTCTTTAAACCTGCTCTTAAATCTACACTAATGTTTACTATGGGACTAGAACTCTCAACCACTTAAAGATGAACGCATATACTTCACACCCCCATACTACACCCTTTAAACCTGCTCTTAAATCTACACTAATGTTTACTATGGGACTAGAACTCTCAACCACTTAAAGATGAACACATATACTTCACACCCTCATACTACACCCTTTAAACCTGCTCTTAAATCTACACTAATGTTTACTATGGGACTAGAACTTTCAACCACTTAAAGATGAACGCATAGTTAAACCTGCTCTTAAATCTACACTAATGTTTACTATGGGACTAGAACTCTCAACCACTTAAAGATGAACGCATATACTTCACATCCTCATACTACTAGACTACAAGCCCTTTGTTGTATAAATACTATAGTCCCCAAAATTTTGGGAATTACATTCAGGTTGTTACAAGTTTGTTAGAATTTGGAAAAGTTGACTTTCCAATGTTGATGTGAAGTTTCAGCACTGAACCGCTTCTAAGTATTCGAGCTTTGATAGAGATGCATCTTTTGTTTCCCTTAACTTACCGAAAGAAGAGTAACTATTGAGTCATCAAATTCTGAATGTTTGGTGGGAGAGTTCAACTTCTAATTTTAGAGAGACATAGCTCTTACGTTGGATATGTGATGTGAGCAATTCCAAAGAGTTACACGATGAATAACACATGATCATTGTTAAGAGTCATATCTGGTGCTCAATTGAAAAGGTCTGTTAGATACTTTGTGTGTTCGTGTAACTTTAGATGGTATTTAGAAATAAAAAGTTGATATTAAAAAAAAATATACTTTCTAAGCGGCTTTTACATATTTAAGCTTTTTTTTATTAATTTTCAAGTATACAAACATAAACCATCATTAAATTTACATCAATTACAATTGTTCCTAACGTGGATTGTAGTTTTTTTTTTAACAGTTATTTGGATTACTGACGGGTCACTGGTTCACCGGTTCACCCAATCATCTCCACCATCTTTAGGAGGAAACCCACATAGATGAGAAAACCTCCTTAACCCAACCTGAAACCTTTTTTTGTCACAAGTGAGACTTGAACCCAAAACTTACACATTTTAATGAAGTTTTGGGTATCTCATCTCAACCACTTAGACTGAATATCATTGGCTTGTGGATTGTAGTTCACGGGTATTGTTGTTTGCAACTTTTCTTCTAATGTCATTAACTTTTTTATCGCTTCGTATGGATTGTGTTTAAGTAATGTTATTAGCTAATTTTTACAAACCTTTAAAACAATATTTAGAAAATCTTTGCAATTTTCTCCTCCTAGTGTATCCTTCGAAAAATACTTCTATATTTCTTTAACCGGTGGGTTGGCTCGCGCAAAACGTTGAGTATCACCGAGACTTTTTTGGAGAAGGCAATCTAACCGCAACTGTCTTAAACACCGCTTACATTTGGGTATTATTATTATTATAACTAGAGTTAATTACACATGGATAGTCTCTATGGTTTATGAATAGTAACATGTATAGGTACTAAGGGTTTTAAGTTTCAAATATAGGTATTATCTTTTGATTTTGTAACAATATTGGGTATTAACACCAACTTCCGTGAGTTTTTTTATTAAGTTGGAGTAAAATTACTAAAATACCCTTATATAATCAAAAGGGTCATTTATGTAATTAACTCTATTTGATTTTAGAGGGGTTGTTTTTGTAACTTATTGGAAATAAACCCTTAATTCTTCTCTCTTTTGTTACTCACGTCAGACCACATAGCCGTCGCCATTTTGGAATTCCAGTACAAATATTGAAACAAAGGGTGGGAGCTTGGTTTGGAATTACAGTACAAAGATCAAAACAAAAGGGTGGGGGCTTGGTTTCTTCCCCACATAGTCTTCGCCCTCTTGCTCGATTTTCCGGCAATTGCAACCACAACCAGAGACTCCGACAATCGCATCAATGGAGGTCACCAAGAACAACGCCCACAATTTGTTGCTCAATTGCCAAATACTGTTAGATTTTGATTCCAACTTATGAAGAACGGCGTAGATTTCGACCACTTAGACCTAGACCCAGCAATCCGATGGTGCTTAAATCCACCTGTCATTAGATCCTGTCGGAAAATCGAATCCCGTGAGTGGTGGTGGATGGCGGAGGTTTAAGAGAGAAAGAGAACGGTAAATGGGTTGGCGGCTAGCGGACGGTGGTGGGGTGGTTAGAGGAGGTGACGGCGCGTAAGGTGTTGGGGGTGGATAGAGGAGGTGGCGGCTGGCGGACGGTGGTGGGGGTGGTGCCGGAGACGAAGGAGACGGTGGTGGGTTCAAATGCTAGTAGATGAAGGAGGCGGTGGTGGTTTTTTTTATATTAATTAGACTTAATTACACAAATTGTCCCTCGTATATGAAAACTTACATAATTAACCCACATATGTGAAATGACTCAACTGCCCTTCAACTTAACAAAAAAACTAGCGAAAATTAGTCTTAATACCTAATATTGTTACAAAATTAAAAGCATAATACACATACTTGCAACTTCAAACCCTTAGTACCAATACTTGTTACTTTTCACAAACCATAGAGACTAACGGTGTAATTAGCTCTTATAACTATGAAAATATTTAGTAATTATATACTTAAGCATTTAAATAATTAGAAATAACTAACATCCAGTATTTTAGCTTCATTTCATTTCCGTAATAATTGAAGATCCACAATTTCAACCTCAGTTTGTGGCTTGATTTAAGTCGTAAAACCTTAACCGTTATTTCCCATTTGGTCGACCGGTCGTTCCGACTAACCTGGCGGGTTTGGTGTGAAGATTTTTAAAACGGTATTTAACAGTTTGTCTCTAAAACTTTATATTTTTAATTATTATACACTCTATTAAAAGTGGATGACAATAAACAGTAAACCCAACCAATGGGATGCTGTCACGTGAAAACTTTTATCTATGTATATACGTGTGTGTGTATTAAATTGATTGAGAGTAAGAATGAGCATTAGCGCAATTGGTTTGTGTGCCACACCCACACGTAGGTGGTGTTGGTTCAAGCCTAAACCCTGACCCCACCCCCCGCGTTATTTCCCCATCCCCTTAAACAGTATTAACCCTAATTACTCTATTATGATCGTCCACGTGGCCGTCATCTTCTTGAATTATGATCGTCCACGTGGCTATCATCTTCTTGAGTTACGATCGATCTTTTTGAATACGATCGTATTTGCCCCAATCAACACCCTTTAAAGCCAATCGTAATTGAATCCCGATTTCCCAATTTCCTAAAGTCCGTCTACCCTTTGTTGAATTACAATCCTATTTGCCTTAGTCAACAACCCTACTAAAGCATGGTCTAAGGGTTTGAGGGATAACTAAGGGTTAAAAATATTAATGAAATCTACTACTCTACTACTAGTAAATAAAAATAAATAAGGACACGTGTCGTGATTATAGGGCATAGAACTTCTCTTTTCCCGCCAATTACCTCACACGTGTTTCTATACTGCGTTTTTCCATTACACACTCTCTAATTAACCCTAGTTTCCATCTGTTGCTACAAAACTTGTCACCTAGAGGCGGAAGTCTTGAAGCATTGCGGGATGGACAAGTTAAGCTGTAACTTCTGGATTTGGGCTTGGAAGAACGGACGGGATCTCCGGGTCTTGAAAAGGTGATCTGCAAAATAGGAAACACCGTGAGCCTCGCCACGAGCAGAAGGAGTTTTCTCCTCGTGACCACCCTCCGGCGTGAGAATAAGTATGTGTGTAGTGGAAGGTAAAAGAGAGAGAGAAAATAGAAGTAAGTAAATTCGGGTATTATGAATATGAGAGTGTAAAAAGTGTCCTCAACCTTTGAAATCGGCCGGACTATTTATAAGGTATCCATGGTCAAGATGCTTTGACTGAATATCCATTATAGGTTGTCTGCAGTCAAACATCTTTCTCTGCTTCTGCTAATATGACTGTTATTTCCTCTTTCGTGCTTAGAGAGTTCAGGGTGTGTTTAATTACCTTTTTCTATATAGTTGACCCGAGTTCCTTGTGCACAGGTTCTGTTCCTGACATTTCTTGTCTTGTTAGCTGACTTCCCTTTTTGTGTTACTGGTTCTTACCTGACCTCTTTCTATCATGGGTCCAGGTTTCCCCATTGGTGTTGTCTTTATAGTTGACTCTTATGCCCAATGAGACGTTATCTTAATTATTTAGTATTATTTTCTGATATGAGATTATTTCCTTCATAACTTCTTTGATATTTTCTAAGTGTTGAGTGGGAGATGTCGTCCGATGTCAAACGAGTAGTCATTTCGGCCGTGACACCCTTGAGCCGCGGCAGGGCCTCAGCCGCGGCTGGGGTTGGGTTTCTCAGTTCCGTCCTTGTTCTTTCCTTCTAGCATGGGTTCAAGTTTCCCCATCCTTGTTGTACTTGGGCCGTGACACGCCTTCAGCCGTGACACACCTTCAGCCGCGGCAGGCTTGGTGTCCAGCAGCGAAGGGCAGGATCTCAGCCGCGGCAGCTTGATCGTCTATCCTCTTCACCATCATAATTCTCAGTGTTCTTCCCTAATGCTCTACGTCTCCTCCATCCACGGCGGTTTCTTCCACACATAGGTACAACATCCTAATCTAGAGTAATTTTCTTTGTTGCTTTTCTTTCTATTCATTCCTTTTTATTTACGATTGAATACATGAAAAGCTTGAAGTCAAGGTAGCAATGGTTCTCCGCCTGTTTGATGATAACAAACAAGAATTAGAGTTTTCGTTTCTTGATGATTCGCCGGAAAGCCCCCTGTTCCACTTCCACTTTCGCCTCCTTGCCTTGAAGGTATTCTTTCGATTTTGTCTATTCAGCTATCTATCTACTTTCTAATCGACGTGCCTTGGTATTACTTTCTTAACATTTTTCTCTTTAAAAATAAATTGCTTTTATTTTTATTCTTCCATGTGTTTATCAATTACCCACTACATTTTTTTGTGTAATATTTCATTTTGTAGGCATATTATACGGTTTGATTACATGGCAGCTGAAGTGCTGCTAAAAAGAGATATGGTATGGAGTGTAATTGCTGGTCATTTGGGGCAGTTATGTATGAGATGCTTATAGGATATCCCCCATTATGATCCTTTGATTCCCTAAAGTGATTCCTAATGAAATTTTAGTAATTCATTGAGAAAAGATTGAAAAGGATGTTCCTAAATTTGTAGAACTAATTTTTAAAAAAAAGTATGCAACCCTTTGTTTAATATCTCTGTCTCAAATCCAGATAAATTTCACCATTCCCTTGATTATTAATTGTGAAGATAAAGGTCTTCTGTTTATGGAGCCCAATGTTTTCTAAATTTTGATGACTGAACCATACAGTTTCTATTTTTCCTGCTTTTATTAGTTATTAAAAACCATGGTTAGATGGAAATATGTTTTCCTTTTTACCAAGTTGGTTTTTTCTTCTACAACATTTAACATAATTTGATTATGGCTCATAAATGTTGGCACGCCTTCTTGAAAAAGGGTGGTGATATATTTCTTTTCTCGTGTCCCTGTATTATTATATGTTCTGATAGGTGGAAGATCCTCAGTCAGCAGTACATGGAGAAAGGTAACAAATTCTACATCTTGTGATGCTATGAGTCAAATAAAGATAGCAATGAATTTGCTTATGCATGCATTTGTATCTATTCATTAGTTTTGGTGTTAAGTTCCCATGGTTATATTCTATAACTTGTGTAAACTTGCAGATTAAATTAACATCAAAAGACTACAACTTTATAGGATCTTCCTTCAGAAAATTGATAAGTTGAAATCAGTTAGAACATATATGCTTTTGCAGCAGTTTTAATTTCTTTACAAAGATAACTAGGCTTAGATATTCCTTTTACCACTTTGTAAATTGTTCTATAGTAAGAGCTCATTATAAAATACTCCCTTCGTCATGTGAAAAATGAACATTTTGGAGTCGAAACAAAATCTCAGTACCTTTTGATGACTTATAATATATTGTAAAACATGGTTCATGTAAATCTAGATGTGATAAAAATGTTTGGGTTGAAACAGACCATTTTTTTCATATGGGTCAGCTTGGTTGGTTGGCCCTTAGAACACTTTGATCTGAGTATAATAAATGAACGATTGCAGATTATGACTTTAGTTTCGGACAAAAAATAAAATCAGAGTCCGTATAAAAGTAATGAGTCAAAGTTTGAAATCTAACCAACAAAGTCGTGCAGCAGTACATGTACGTGTTCAGAACCATGTTCAATGTCATTGAGTTTATTCTTTTAGTGATATTTGTAGAATGTGACAACCATATTTAATTCCTATCTGTTTGTTTGAGTTTTATATTAAAGTTTTTAAGATATTTTTGGTCATTGCTATGATGTATTTTTCAACTTCATCTTTTGTAGAATGGTAAAGTTACGAACAAAACAACAAATGCTGATAAAAATGGTAAAATTACCAACAAATGTTGTGTACAAATAAGCATTTATAGACTTGTGAATTGTAATTGTACATTGATTTTTTTATTGTTGTAACTTGTACGTAATAAAAATACTTTAGTTATGTAACTTTTTTACACATTATAATAATACATAATTTCTATATATAACCCCTTGTAATACACGGGTCTATAACCTAGATGAGAACATTAAAGAAGCCACATAAGTAAGTACGTGTGCATATCTACCATAACGGGTCAAATTGCAAGTTGTGTAAACAAGTATTTAGAGATTTGTGAAGTGTAATTTTAATTTTTATTATTGTATTTGTAATGTAATGTAATTTTTAATTTCAGTTTAAAAATATATATACATTTAATAATTATATCATTTTATAGTACTCCAACCCGTGTAGTACACGAGTCTCTAACCTAGTAAATAAATATATAAAAAAACCTAAATACCCCCTTATTTAACGTTAAAATATGGATGGAGTTAGCTGATTGGATGAAAATGACAAGTTTTGTATGTCATGAGGATACGAGGAGAAAAATAAACTTTTTGGATAAAACTAGCAAAAGCGACTAAACCACAAGGACGAAAATAACAGTTTACTCTTCAATTTATTTTGTTTAGTAGTCTGTATAGTTATATTTGCATATAGTCACTCTATTTAGAGGGTGTTTGGAATTGTTTATTTAACTCTAAAATTGTTTCTTTATTAAAAGTGTTTATTTACTTATGACTTTTCTAAAATGAGTCTTTTAAAAAGTGTTTGAATTAGCCTTTGTGGTGGGAAAAGTCAATAAGTTAATAAGTTATTTTTTTTTTAATGTTTGGCTTACCTTATTTTTGTAAAATGACCAAAAAGAATATTCTTTGGACATTCTATTATATTTAAATCATGTTATACTTTGAGGGTGTTTGGGATTGCTTATATATTTATTGAAATGTAAAAGGTGGGTAGATTGGTAATTTTATGTTTAAAAAGTCATAAGGAGTTTTTAAAAGCCAAGATTTGTGACTTTTAGAAAACAATTTTTTTAAGACTTATCAAAAATCTAAAATAAAAAGGACTTTTATCCATGTCAAACACTTTTTTGACTTATGACTTTTTGAAAAAGTCAATAAACCATTTTCAAACTCAATCGCAAACTCCCCCTTATTATATGAACAATGAGAATTTATGTGATTCAAAAGAAGGCTCGAGCGGCATTGCAACCACAACACTTGTTGTTTTGATTCGTGTCTTAGATAGGAGGACATAGTAACATGATCTACTAAACACTAAGAGCATTCACATCAGATTCTTAATCTCCATCTTTACAATTTAACTAAATAAAATATTTTTTTTTAATTTATCTTTAAATTTGTTTTAACTTCATACATCTCATTTTGCATCTCTATTTCTATTTTACTCACAAACACTTATTTTATTATCTTTTCTCTTTACTACACACTTATAAAAAATATAGAGATTTATAAAAATGGATATCTAAATTTAAAGAATCTCTATTTACTAAACTATAAAATTTAAAGATAGAGATGGAGATAAAGATCCTAATACAAGTTTAAAATAGAAGAAAACTCTAAATAATAAAGATGAAGATAGATATAGAGATCCTGATATAAATACTCTAATATCAAGTGACATATGGAGATATGATCCTAAAGTATCTTAAAAGGTGAAAATGTTTCACACATGTCTTTTCTAGCATGTCTTGTTTAGTAAACACGTCGTGCTATGATGGTACCAAAGTTAAATAGGACGATTCATTAACCCCTTGAAAATTAAAATACAAAAAAAATTAAAAATAAATAATTTATAAGTTCAATACGTCAACTCGTTACAACTCATTTAATCCATTAGTAACTTAATTATTGTTTAACAAATTTCTTTTATAACAATGAGAACCTGTTATTAGAAAACAAACGAGACCGCCAATAGGTGAATCGCAACTTGAGTGGGCAGATGGCCTTCAATAGCTTATGATAAAAAATTAGTGGAAGCAAGATTTGAACATAAAGCCTCCGCTAGAGGGGAATCAGACGTTTACCATTGCAACTAATTTATAAACCACCTACCCGTTTTGACTTACAACCTGTTCCAACCTGTTTAAAAGAAACGTTTAACATTTCACACACGTCAAGAAGAGTTCCATGTTTTAAATGTGTTTTGACATGAATAAATATTAGTCACACTCAAACCCAAACATGGCTGATCGAACAAGATTGATTCCTTATACCCCAAGTCCCTAACACACATTCGCTAATTCCAACTCACTCTGTCTAACCCAAACATGGCAAATCCAACAAGATTGAGACCCTTGCACACTAACTACGGCTAAAGATGTTCACTGTTTAGCTCAACCGGTTTTATACAAGATTTTTTTGCCAAACCAGAGACTACAGATTTTGAAGAAACTAAACCGAACGGACAAGGTTGGATGAGACCGGTTCAAATTTGACTGGGATCTTTTTCTTTCATTTTTTAAATACGAAATCATGATAGTTGAAAGTTCAATTAATAGAAAAAGGACCGAACGTTCTATTTTTTAAATATTAAATGGTCTATACAACAACTATTATACCACTTTAGAGCTTTCTTTCTCTATCAATAACACAATTCCAACTAGTGAACACTAATGGTTGGTTTTAGTAGAAATAAGTTGAGCCACAATTCAACACCATCAATAGCAACTTTAAAGAAGAAAGAAACAGATCAAGAGATATCTACCTTTCTCCACCTCATATTGGAGAACCTTACCATTAAAATTCAAAACCACTTCAAAAGAAATCTACTTTGTTACTTATATTTTTAAATATATTATTTTAAAGATCATGACACTAAAAGATCAAAACAACAAAAACGAAGCAAACCGAAAAAAACTCAACAAACGTATGCGTGGCGTTTCCAATACTTTAACTCTCTAGAGACATTGAAAAGAAAGAATGTACATATCAATACTCCACATACACTATACCTCACCTGCAGAACCATTTCTGATACTTGCTAGCCAATCAATCCATTCAACTTCCGATGACATCAGCTTCCCGGCAACAATGGGGGCATATAAGCTCTTGCCACACGGGCAAGCCCTTCGTGTGGGCCATGATTAACATTGAATGTGCTACTCTTGTTGCATTGAAATGGGCCTTGTGCTAGATAATAAGCCATATTCCAGTTTATAGTCTCTTGTAGAAGAGGATATAGGCCTGGTCATGTAAGACCTTGTTTGTGCTTATTGCAGTTACAGAAGCATCATCAAATCGAAACCATTGCTGATTAGGATAACAAGCATCTGCAGTGTAATGCCCCTTTGAGGCTTCTCTTCCATGGTGTGTCACTGAAGCAATGAGTGCGTACTTTCGACCCTGCAAAAATCGTGATACAAAACAACTTGGGCTGTCAGTTGAGTTGGGTTGGCCCGAAACACCTTTTATCTATTTTATTTAAAAAGCAATTTCATATATACCCTTGAAAACTTGCATAATCAAATTTCACATTTCACCCATTTCATTAAATACAATTTATAACATGAACATTATAGCCTTCTCTTTCTCCTTACACACCAAACTCTCATATCCTAATGCAAGTTTTAAGGGAAGGGTATAAAATAATGTCATAAATTTGGAAATCAAAGTATCTGATATTATGTTCTTTTGTTGGGTAAATGTGATATTATACCAAGTTTTGAGGGGGATATATGAAGCTCTCTCGTTATTTAATGTGTTTTACAGATGACTTGTGAGAAATATGATTGCGATGAATATAACAAGTATTACCTCTGTTGCTGCTGAAACAAGCAAATTACGACTTAGAAGAAATTCAAGTGGGAAGCGTACAGGTTTGTGTAATTTTGTACTTCCATTGGTTCCATAGCCAAATCGCTTCAGGTGCAATATCATAACCTTTGGAAGTGTTAGTAAGTTGACAGATTTTCTGGCCGACACAACTCCAGCCTAAAAGCCAATTTAACAATGTTTTTTATCAGCATATGCATGTATGATGATCAGCAGTTTGTAATCATCTACCATCAAAAGAACATAGTTGATTGGTCTTTAGTATGAATATGATAGATACTGGAAATCGAAAGCTTGAAATTAACGATAGTGTAATCCATTTCGAGAAGAATTAAATCTCCACTACAAGGTAAGAACCGTAATTTTATAAAATAAACATCGACATCAAAAACAAAGGGAAATGGTCCTATTTCTACTACTGCAGGTGCCCACACAAAAACCGTTCCTAACTTCCCTCCCCGCTATCTTGCTAAAATCTTGCTAATTAATCTAACTACTGCCTTGACTGAGTCAAAGCAGATTCAAAAACCCTGCTGGAGTTGCCCAGAGCAGCTGGGTCGACCCGCAGGTATGTATCAATCCACATTTTCTGGTTCAGGTCTAGCTGGGTTCGTATCAGAATATGTTGAAGCAATCACATTTAAATGTGTGTGTAAAGAGGAGGGTTCTTTACAAAACTACAAAGAATGCAGAAGCACCAAAAATCATTTACTTATGTATTTATCTAAGATTCTAACATGAATGTTAAGATACAACAATGTTATATGGATATCTTTGAATTGATATGCATAAATTCTATGTTGTCAAAAGACCACAAGGCGTGTGCCCAAGGCAGCCTTGTTGCCTTGCTTTGAAAGCCCTAACTTCAGGCGCCCATTTTCAGGCCATGTTCTGGCCTGAACTAAAACCTTCAGAACAAGTGTGAAACAATTACGCTAGCCCTAAACACGCTTGGAACCAACCAAAAACAGCTTAAACTACCCAAAAGCATGCCTAAACATGTCTAAACCCCTAAAATCGGTACTTTTATACTATGCGCCTTGCTCGCTTTTTAAGCGCCTTGACAACATAGCGTAAATTTATGCGCATTCATATATTATAAACATCAACGTGTATGAAACTTCCTACGAAGAGGATAAAAAGTAAGGGAATCAGACAATTAGAGGGAGATCATTCATAATACACTTTCAGTTAACTTTTAATAAACAACTGGTTCAGATTGGTTCTCGCAATATTGTGGTTCTGAAATGAACCCTCACCTATATATATAAAAATATATATTTATATATATATATAGGGTAAGGATCCAATCAAAACCCTCTGTTATTGTGTTAACCCAAAAAAACCACGCAAAAATCGATCCAATCATCAATTTTTTTTAATAACATTATTACACGAAATCAACGTCATGTTCTATTTACACCGGTGTAAGTTTTACAAAATATAGTTTTTTGTAAAAACTTACACCTGTGTAAACTCCCCTTACACTTGCGAATTTACAAAAATGCAAAAAAAAAAACATGCCATTGAATTCTTGTTAAATGTTATTCAAAAAACAATTAATGATTGGATCGATTTTTGGGGGTTTTTTTTGGGTTAACACAATAACAAAGGGTTATTAAAAGATCCCAATCCTATATATATATATATGTGTGTGTGTGTATGCACACACATACACACACACATATATATATTGTTTTTATTAATTAAAAACAAAAATTAATAAATATTTGTTAACAATTTCTCGTTATCTGTACTATATGATTCCGACGGATGTATTTTAATAGCATTATTAACAAAGAAAACCTAGGTCAAAAAGTGAAGAAAATAAGTGATCTTAATATTTCTTAAATAAAGAGTTGTTGCAGCAGGGTTTAAACTGATTATTTAACCCCTAACAATCAGATGATCGAAATTTGAATCACTATATCCAAGCATGCCCTAAAAGATCACAGGAATCATACCTTTCCAGATGTTGTTCGATACTCATCAAGTGTTTCTGGCATAGAATAGAGGCGAAGGGCGTCCTCAATATTAGCAACGCCATCATGAGATATATCAAGATGTAGCAAAAAGAACGGTTGAACAGTAGCCGAATCTTTATTCCCTGCCGAGTGCCGACACAAAAATATTAGATAGATGATAACATTACCAACACGTGTTTTAACTAATGACTAGTCAACCATTAAAGCTTTATTCCCTACCTTTTGCCTTTACAACACTTCTCAATTGACCTCCAAAGATTGCCCTCACCTCTGAGGGAGCAAAGTTTTGAGTTCTTGTTACTGCAGATTTGTTCTTAGGACCAACAGTCTCCCAATCATCATCTTCTACAGATGAAACAAGTGATGACCCATTGCCATTTGCATTTGTTGCTTGTCCTTCAAGCTTTAGTAATTCGTCATGCATCTGATGCATGATGAAACTTAAAAACTCCTGTGCATCTTCTTGCCTAACACAGAATTGGTTCATGTGCAAGTTCATAATATTAAATTGAAATTCATTGATGGTGAATAAAAAATATAACACATACCTGGGCCTCCCTGAGATGCTATTAGGAACATCAGGAGTAAAATTCTTCAAGACCACTTCAAACATGACTGGACTGAAAGGCCGGCCCGTTTGTATAGGGTTCATGTCCTTTGTGCTTGAGCCAGCAGGCATCTTGAATTCAGAAACAAATTCACCAAATGCAGCCAAGGTCGGATAGCCAGTCTAAATAAAATAATGCAAAACAACATTTTTCAGCTATGTTCATACAGTATTTATCTGCTATGAAGAATAATTACATCATTTGAATCCATAGACCACAGTAGTCAAAGTCTCAAGGTGCACTCCAGGCGCAAAGGGTTAGCCTCTCGCCTAGAGGCAAGACGCTTAAAAAGCTAGGGCTTTTTTAAGCAAGGCGCAAAGTATAAGCAAACCATTTTTAGTGGTTTACACATTTTTTAGTGGTTTATACATGTTCGAAGCCATTTTTAAACTTTCAGACCTTTTTTAGATGCATGACTGTTTTAGCCGAAATTTGGCCAGAATCCTCACCTGAGCGCCTTGATGCTACGTTGTCAAAACGCGGCGTAGCGCAGGCACTTGAGCGCATTTTCAGGCCAGGTTCTGGCAAATTCAGGCTAAATTCCGGCCAAACTCGTCTTAAACAGGTCTAAACAGCCTACACTAACCCTAAACATGCCTGGAATCAGCCTAAAACAGCCTAAACAAGCCTAAAACATGTGTAAAACCGCTAAAAATGGTATTTTTATACTATGGGTCTCGCTTAAAAAAGCCCTCGTTTTTAAGCGCCTTGCGCCTATGCTCAAAGCGAGGCCTGTGCGCCTTAACAACATAGCCTTGATGGACGCAAGGCGGTATGGCTGTGGCTCGCCTCCTTTTGTGCCTTTGACCACTATGTTTGAATCTACAAAATGAATTTTAATAGCAAACCTTGTGAACAATACGGGTTCTTATACCCTGCAAAAGCTGAACTACTGGGGAACAAGACAAGAGAGCTTGTAGTGTAGCATTGAGAAAGCACGTGTTCCCTAAGTTGATCAACCCGCGAGGTAGTAAGCATGTCTCCAAATCCATATCACGATTTCTATCAATCGGGTTATTCGACTTCTCTTCTTTCACAGCAACTAAAGTTTGGATTTTATTGTGCACTAGAGAATTAATACTATCAACCGGCTTTAGCTCCATGTTGCCATTATGATATGGTGCACCATTTTGTTTTGGATGTATTAAAGCTTCTGGCTTGAGATTGTTGATTGGTTCAGTGTGGCTAACTTTACCATTCTTGCAAATGCCAGTCAGGTTCAGATTAGCTGAACCCTTGGAAGAGTCGATGTTCTTGTATGATTCACCATTGAAACTACCAAAAGATATTTCACTTGATATCTTTGATGAATTAAGATCCAAAGGTTTGTTTTTCACGGCCTTTTCAGATGGCTTGTTAAGCCATGATACGACTTCATCTTCAGAAAATGACCCAAATAACAGTACCTGCGAGATTACGAGTGAATTAACAAGTTTACTAACCATAAACACGTGATTATTGAAAACATATTTCAAACATTATCAATTTCTCAAGCACTTACTTGACAAAAGTTTCTTATGCAAAAACTATGACCCATAAATGCTTAAGTTTCAAACAAATCATAAATATATCTCCTAAAGAATTCTCCTTATTTCAAACACAAAGGTAAGGCAATTGGATTTTAAGCATCCACCCATTGGCCGATAATACCCATTTTGACAATTTGTTCAATGGCACTTCTAACTTTCACTTATATTATAGTCAAGGGCAATCCCACTTGCATAATCATCATAAATTTACACTTGAGTTCACTTACAAGGAAGCTATGTTTCCCCATTTCACTCATAATCATCCTTGTGCGCGAAACCAAGTGTAAAGCTATGCTTGATTACGAGAGTGGGATTGTCCTTGACAACGAAAGTAAAAATTAAAAGTGACATTGGTGAAACTGCCGGTTATTGGTCAATTGATCATAGTTTGGTTTATTAAAATCCAACTTAACTAATATGAAATACAAAGTTAAAAGCATTACTTTCAAAGCTCAAAATGAATATGTTCTGTTAATTCTTTCCGCCCCATGATAATTGGTTCAATGCATTTAATATGAGTAGTGTTTAACCAATATATGCTTACGTAATCAAGGAATACATTTTAAATACCACGAAAAAGCCGTTTCGTATGAACTTCCCTAACCCTAAATGCAATCAAAATTGGGCAAATATTTCCTGTTCAAAACATATCATCTAGCACAATTCACTAAAAAAATCAAAAATCTCATCCAGCACCACAAAGCATTCAAAATAAACTACAAACAATCTAAGCTTCCTCAAATCAATTACAACAAGTAACCCTAGAATCATATATATTTCAATTACAAGAAAACATTGCTCACCAGAGGTTGATCAGTCATGCTGTGATCGTCGTTTCGAATTCAAAATTTGTTTATCAATATGTAAATAAGAACCCTATCGAAAAGATCGAAAATTCAGTAGTATTTGAGTGAAGACGAAAGCACGGAAGGTGTATGATAAAATGTCAAAGAAAGGGTGTGGTTGCCTGCCGTGAAAGTGACAGTGACGGTGGCGGAGATGAGCCGAAAATCAAGCCGATGAACGGCGCATCGACGGTGGGGAATTGAAGAGGCGGCCTGTGATTCCTCCATTTAGGTTTAGGTTTTCTGGGGTGTTTGGATCGCCTTTTCAAACCAACTTATTAACTTTTATAAGTTAATAAGTTGTTTGGGTTACATCTCAAAACTACTTATAAAAGAAGATTTTGAGAAGAAAAAAGAAGATTTTGAGAAGTAAGTGAGAGTTACTTTTCAAAACTACTTATAAAAGGAGATAAGGAGAAGAAAATAAGTAATCCCAAACACCCCCTCTGTTTACTTGCTTCTTAAATCTCTTTTCTTTTGTTATTTCTTCTTTGGAAGAATACCTGTTTTGGTCCATGATGTTTTACCACTTAACTTATCTTATCCTTGAACTATAATGGTTTAGGACGTTAAGCCAAGCCATTGTACGAGAAGTAAGGATATAGAGACGAGCTAGAGGTGACTTCTATGAGGCCCCCTTTTTTAAATGCTTTCATTGCTTTTAAATACTTTGGGCCACTATGCATGCTAAAATATTTACATGAATGTTGTATCCCTTTGATTTAAATATTTGGGCTAGCATCCATGTTGTTGCAAGAGATTGTGGTATAAAAACATTGTCTAAGTCTTACCTTTTTTGCATGATTTCACATAACAAAGCTTTTGAAAAAGAAAATGGTTTTAAATCTTATCATGGTGTGTCCCGATAAGTAATAGGAAAGAGGTTAGGGTTGTACCTTGACTGATAGATGTCTTGACAAGAAGAGAGAGAAAGACAGATTTTTGGCATGCTTTGTCATGTCAAATACTTTAACCATATATATACTATATAATAAATAAAAGTTTTTTTATGCCACGTGTCACCTTCATATTCATTCTTGTCATTTTTTTCATGTCTCTCTCTTATTAAATGCACCTCCATCTTTTAATTTAATAATTTATTTTGAAAGAAAAATATTTATTATACTAATAAGACACATCTATTTTAAATTATCCCTTATTATAAGAAATTTTAAAATTTAATTATGTAACTTTTATTTTCTATCAAATAATAAGTGAAAATCAAGATACATTAAATAGTATTTTTAACATATTTTCAAAACCCAATTATATATTAATTTTTACATATTTTGAATTTTGTTTTCTGTCTTAGTATATGATACATTTTTACATTTGTAAAATATACACATCAAGAATTAAGAATTTTATGTATTGATATTTTTCACCACGTGTGTAGTACACTGGATCTAAGCTAGTTGGTCTATAAAGAAAAGATTTTGCCACGTCTAGCCAAATGGCACATGATATCATATCTTGCAACTTAAGAGAGAGACAGAGAAGTATTGCATTCCTTAATGGAATGTAGTATAGACACCTTATACAATGGTATGTATAAGTGGTGACGAACGCTTATAGGTTAACGTGATCTCAAACAAACAAGTGTGCAAGTATAAAGTATTATGTTTGGGCAAGAAGTTAGTGTGATATTTTGAATGTGTGTCATATAAATTCATTTATGTATGAGACAGGGGTTATTGTGATTCTTTCGGCTGTGAACCTGAGCTAATTCTTTTCTTTATTGTAGCCAACAAAAAGAACGTATCTTACTAATAATAAGAAAGAGTTAGGTGCCTCCAAAGCCTATAAATAGAAGCTTCAAAGATATTTTAATTAAACTTAGAACTCACCGGTGTAAGCTGGCATATGTTTAAGCATGCTTATCAGGTAAAGAACGTAGCCTCCTATAGCAGAGGCAAAGGGCTAGAGTAGAAGCATCTGGCATGCTATCTGGCATCCTCTGACGAGTTGGCATTAGAATAGTTTTGTTTGTACTTTCTTTAAGAATCTACATTAAACAATATATGAAATAAATATAGTATTTTAAAATATTCCATTGTGTATGATCTTTGTTTATTATATGTTCATGAGTAAATCCGACAAGTGGCCGACATCTCGGGTGATCCGGGATGTGGGTGTCACACTCGATTTGGTCGAATGGCTTTTATCGTTCTACCGAGCTGAATCTGAATTTCATTTTGGAAGAAGTTGAACGTTTCAAAGACTTCGTGCGTATATTTCAGCAAGTAAAAAGAGTTATATCTATTGTAATCATCAGTAAATGTGATGAAGTATCATTCACTATCTAGAAGTCGTCCTAAAAGGTATGCATACATTAGTATGTATTAGTCCTAGTAGGTCTGAGGATCTGACACCGATACCGGTAAAAAGTGTTTTATGCATCTTTCTACTTAAGCATGATTTTCATACCTCAAATGTCTTCGAACCAGTGGTTTATGGGATTGTATCAATCTAGAGATTTGATAAGCGCTTCTTGCTAATTTTCCATGACGACAATGTTATAGATAATTAAGATTGAAGTTTGACTTCATTCTTGTGTTATTTAAGGTATATATGTGTCACACCCCCACCGATGGCGGAATTTACGCGAGGGGTGATGAATTTTAATCATCACAATAGTTAAAAGAAATACTATTAAATTAACCGGATAATTGTATTACATTGTTTTCAAAGCAAATAACCAAACAAAATAGATAAAGCAAATTGTCTTTATTAATTCTTATAAATATCTAAGTCTCCTAGAGCCAGGCCTTGAAGTTCTACCGTGATCATAACAGCAATCCTAGTTGTTAGTATCTAAAAAACATGCTAAAATATGTCAGCTATAAAGTTGGTGAGAACATAGGTTTAGGTAAATACATAGTATAGATAATGAAGATTTGCAAATCATAAACAAGTTTCAATAACAAATAAAGAAACTCTTTATACATGAGTCACAACCAACCCTAGTGATCGATAGCTCTCCCGTCCAACCCCTTGATGCATAGGCGTTAGACATAGTATGAAATATAGAATGCAAATTCTGAACACCCAACTCCTTCCAAGTTGTAAAGAATACGTCAAATTGAAGGACACTCGCTATTGATTGGCACGCGCCAACCCGAGGACTGAATGGGCTTGTCAAGCCAAACAGTATTATTCTCTTACTCCCATGGCTTCTCCGAAGTTGATGGTTGTGTAGAATTAGAAAATAAGAGAGAATTTCCTTAGACATAGCATCCCCAGGAAAGAATGATGGGTTCATGAGGGATTTATACACCACTCTTTCCTTAGACATAACGTTCTGCTCGTCAGATAACTACATACCGGTTAGATGGTTACTCTATCGGTATACTAGACCAAGCGTAGAGTTTATTTGGTAAATTTAGAAAGTATAGGTACTAAAGTGTAAATATGAATTTAATTGGGATTAAAATGAATAACTTGAATATTAGAAAGTAAAAACGGATTCAAGAACTGATAGAAAGTAAAAACGGATCAAAGCTTATATTTTTATATAAAAAGTTTGAATGCAATTAAAAGACTTATGAGAATCATAAAATTTTGGATTTTTATGATTTATAACATGTTAAAATCACTTATTTTGTAAGAAAAATCGTGGCTTTTATAAAAATTACGAAGATCATGAAAGTTTGCAAAAAGTGAGGTTTTTTACAGCTTTGCGCATTGATCTTGAGTGGGCCGTTTGGGGAACTTAAACTTTAAATTAGAAAACGTGCGAGTAGGCGTTTCGACCGGGAGACCTTAAATTTGATTTTCAAAAAAAAAGTAACCCTTGAAAAAGTTCTGTTTTGGGGGAGATATGACCCTGAGATATGGGTGTGCGTGGGTTGGTTTGGGTCGGTTTTGGGGTAAAACCAAACAAAAAATTGAAAGTTTGGTTTTAGTTTTTTCGGTTTTAAAATCAATTGGGTTTGAATTTTTTGGAGTAAAAGAAAAATAACCCAAAATAATGAACTTGAATTTGAAATTTTAGGCCTAAATTTTTTTTATTGACTAATGATTATCACACATTTTGGCCTAAATATTCTGGACTACAAAAATTATAAGTCTTCTTAAAAAATACTCAACATAAAAAATAAACATTATAATTTATAAATTCAATAAATATAAATAATAACCTACTATTAACGCAAATACTTGTAACACAAATATGTATTTATTTTTAACATACAAGCAAACAATATAATATACTATATATTATGAAATGAAAATGCACACAATATATAATTAAAGTGTATGTATATGCTCGGTTATTTTTTTTCGATTTTCAAAAGATACAAAACCGAAACCAAACCATAATTTTCGGTTTTCAAAAAATATAAAACCAAAACCGTCAGTTTTAGTTTGGGTCGGTTTTTTCGGTGCGGTTTTTTCAGTTAATTCGGTTTCGGTTCGGTTATTTCGGTTTTTTGCTCACCCCTACCCTGAGAAGATAGGGTTACGAATCTGTCAAAAAACTTAGCATTATAGTTTTAATGCTCTAAAGAAAAGTTTTGATATTTAATGATTTAATCAAGCTTTGATAATATAGATCTTTGATTATAACATGTACGTGTTATGGAATCATAGATATAATGTTGTTTTTAATAGAAACATTGAAAGACTTAAAGATAAAAAGATATGAACACGAAGAACATGATGATTAGAACTTACTTGCGAACAAAGAAACGACTTTGGATCTTGAGGAGGGATTACAAATCGATGGAGGTAGCCTTGGGGCTCTAAAAATCACAGAAATGAGGAGAATGAGGGTCTATTTATAGTGGAGGATTATGAGAAAATTAGGGAATGGTAGTTGGACTAGGATTAGGACGTTGTAGGTGATAAGGATAGGATTGTTGGAGTTTTGAAATTTTTAAAATTTGGTAGATGATATGTGCTTGAATGTCGCCACTAATAGGACTAGATTAAGAGTTAAAAGAATAACTAGAAAATAGGATTTTTATAAAAGAATAAGTAAATTTTTATAATTTTTTTTTATGGATATGAGGGGATTAGGATGGAATCATGAGTTGTTAGTTAGGATATAATTTTAGTTAGTTAAGTCTTAGATAATAACTATAAACTATTAATAAAAGGTTTAATACTCTTCAAGGATAGTTAAGAGCTTTAATTATCATTAATTTATATATAAGAAAAAGAGAATCGTAAGTATTTTTTTATTTTTATAAAAGAATATAGACATTTATCTTTAAGGTTTTAATAACATTAATGACTAAATAAATATTAAAATATAATTTTTGTATAAGGTTTAATTTAATACTCTTTTAAGTATTAACTAGTAATTTTACCCGCCGCGCGTTGCGGCGGCATCAAAACGTAGTCTAACGCGAATTCCCGCGGTGTGAAGTGAATCTTAAACGGTTGAGGCAGTCTCAAAAGAAATATAATTACGTACACAAAAAAAACATATGAGGTTATGGGTAACGAAAGAAAAAAAACTAAACAAAAAAATCTTTTACAGAAGACGGAGGAAGAAAGTGGGTTGATTCAAGAGTTTTGAAGAGCTGTTGAGCGTTTCTATCACACGATTCATTATCCAGTGCATGGTGAGCTCTTTCTCGCAAACCTAACCTCACCGGACGTCAGTCCTCTCCTCCCTCTCTACCGCTACCTCGCCGGCGCTCCGGCATCGGTATTCGTCGAAGCTCCGTCCCATCCCGATCTCCGTTTTCCCCCCGCCTCGATTTGTGTACCTCATATCCGGTTCCAAACGTGACGGTGCTATGCTCCGATGGACTCTCCTCGCGCTCTACCACTCGAATAATCACTACGTTGTTCACTTAGACGTCGATTCATCGCCGGAGGAGTGGCTTGAGTTGAATACAGTTTGTGGAAAAGCATCGGGATTTCGTGAAGTTTGGAATGTGGAAAAAGAAAAAAGAAAACAACAAATCCTTGGCTGCCAGGTGGATAGCTTTGACCAAACACTATTGCTAAGGACTTCCATTTTAAAGGAGTTGGTAATTTTTATAAAGTTGCAAAAATGAACCTTGAAGTTACATATGTGTAGTTTTAGACTTTCTAAGTTTGAATTTAGGATTCTAAACATGGAAACTTTCCATTAAATTAACTTTGATTAGGGTTTAAGGCATCCAAGTTACTACATTAGGCAAGATGTATTATCATATAGCATTGAATCACATAAAATCTCATAATTCACCATAGTGAACGGCAATTTATAGAATCACAATGTATTGAAATTAAATCATGCATACATCGAAATAGTTTCAAGAATCACTATTATAATAATAAAAACTTAAACTTTGTGTCATTTGTCAATATCATATTCATCCTTACATTCATTTTCCCCCAAAACCACATTTACATCTTCCATCCAACATTTTCATATTTAGCTCATTAAAAAAAAACAATTACATAAATAAACATTTTACCAAATCAATTTCATTATTATAACCATTGACACACATTTTTTTAAAATTTATCATCAAATGTGAATATTTAAAAAAAAACAAGAATAAAAAATAGGAAATTTAAAAAAACGAGTTTTTAAAGTTTATTATCTAAAAGCGAGTTCTTAAAATTTTATCAATAAAAAACCAAAATTTTAATTTTACATATAAAATTTGAAAATACTACTTTTGTATTTTAAATAAATATGTGTTAGAATAAAGTTTGCTAATATTTAATTAGTAGTTTTTTAATTAAGTTTGATATCAAATTTGTATAAAAAAATGTGTTAAGATATTTATCAATATAATCTTAATGTTTCACCCCGTGTGTTACACGAGGTTTAAAACTTGTGCATAATGAATCAATAGTATCATCAAAAGTTTACATAAATAGCATGAAAAAATCAAGGACGTTACAATATGTTAGTGAGATACTATGTAAGGCCCCAGACCCGGGAGGCCTCACTTGTTGGATTTACTCATTCACAAACAGTTCTTAAACATGAATATCAAATAACGTAGCGAAAAAGTTCATTCATTCATCATAATTAAAACTTCTTCATACATGCGGAAGCGTAAACATAGTTTAAAACATAAATACATCATAACTAAACATAACGGGATGCCAGTCTTCATAGTCAGTCGGGTAACTCCTCTCGCTAGCCAAGTATCATCGTCCATCCTCTTAACCTGCCTTAACCTGAATGTGCACACTAAAAAGTCAGCTACGCTGGTGAGTTCTAGTTTTCGTTCGAATTAAGAAATGGTTCATCATTCAAAACATTCATTAGGGTTTAACATCACGTATAAGAAAACAGGGCCTTTCATTCATAAACCTTCAAACATTTAAACACATTGAACGGATCATTTGTTTAAAACATTTAACATTCATTTAAGTCATACATTACTATCTAAAATATGTATCTTTCTTTACGCGTCTCTGTGTCCCCGAAGGAACCCTACATGTCGTGGACAACCGTTACGTATCACCGTCATTGCCACAACATTCCGTCAATTCCCTTTTTGGTATTGCCCCCAAGGCTAACTGCATGAGGACCGACAATACCCATTCAGTTGCCCCTATGGCTCTCATGTCCATAAACCGACAACCTCCATTGAAGGCTATGGCTCTCAGCCATAGACCGACAACTTCCATCGACGGCTATGGCTCTCAGCCATAACATCGTCGGATCATAATTTAACCTTACGTAGGGTCACGTTAACCCCTGAGTAACCGTCGTTACTCCATACCAGTTGTACAACATCAAACCATTGGCAGGCCACTAAGACACTGCCCCCGTTGTTCTTATGGTAACTATGGCTCGCTGTCCATAATCTACCACAAGGCTGGGAATCTCATTCCCAGACTTCATTCGTCAATTCCATTCATTCGACAGATTAGATTTGTAATGACTTCTTTAAAACCTTTACCCTTTTTCTTTCCCTTTCATAAAACCTTTCACTAGTTTTCAAAACCCTTTACCTTTACTTTAAACCATTTCTTATTAAACATTCGTTCGTAAACATTCCATGCATAAAACTTTCTTTCCATAAACTGTTCATTCCAAATCATTTCATTTCATAATCATAGTTTCATAAAATATCATTTCATAAAACATCATTTCATATGTATGCACACCAGCCCGAAAACATTATATAAAACATTTAAAAGAGGGCTTCTAGAACTCACCTGATAAGCTAATCCGGGTTGCCCTAAACAAAGGCCCAACAACGTCACTTCCGATCTGAATTGATTAGTTAAATACACATAAGACCAATACCGACTCTAACGGTTTAACCATTCTAAACATACTAACTTACTTAACCAGCCTGATGCCTGCGCACTTAGCAAGTGCGCAGATCCTCTTCCTACGCACTTAGCAAGTGCGCAGACCCCTCTTCCTGCGCACTTGATAAGTACGCAGGACCTGCTCCGTGCGCACTTGGTAAGTGCGCATGACCTGTTTCTTCGCAAAACCCTAACTTTCGCATTCAGGTCTGATCTCGTCAAGATCTCGAACCTTTTTGCATCCAAAACGTTCGTTTTCCATTAAGGAACTCAAATCTATGTTTATCCTTCAATTTCATCCGTTAAAATGTTACATTTTCACCCAAAACCCGAAAAACCCAAAAACGAACTAAAACTCAGATTTAGGTCGGATCGTTACCTGAATCGAGCTTCTGATCCGGAGGTTCTTCTCACGAGTTATGGAGTAACACTTTGCTGAAATCTCGGGTCGATCCGCCAACTTTCTCTCTCTACGGTTTCTTTCTCTAGAAGGTGCAAATGAAAGAAAAGGGTGGTGACCTTGGCTATTTATAGGGGAGGCTCCCCTTCCAGCCCGCCGGCCCATCCGACCCAACCCGACATGCCTCGTTCGTTTATTTCGTCATTTTAACTGTCGTTTTATTTTTTTAGGATGTTACAAGTCTACCCCCCTTACAATAGGTTTCGTCCCCGAAACCTATCATAAGTCAAATAGATGAGGGTACGACTCCCTCATTTCCTTCTCCGTTTCCCAAGTGGCTTCCGATCCCTTTCGATGTTTCCATTGGACTTTAACCAATTGGATAACCTTATTACGTAAACGCTTCTCCTTCTTGTCTAAGATGGCCACGGGTTCTTCGATGTAGTTAAGGTTGTTGTCGACCTCGATGTCAGTAAGTGGTACGTGAGCCGATTCATCCGCCAAACACTTTCGCAAGTGTGATACATGGAAGGTAGGATGAATCCCACTTAACTCATCAGGCAACTCTAACCGATAAGCGACTTCACCAACCCGTGCCATTATCCTGAATGGTCCGACAAACCTCGGACTTAACTTTCCTCTCTTCCTGAATCGTATGATCCCTTTCCAGGGTGACACTTTCAACATTACTCTGTCCCCAACATCAAACTCGATAGGCCTTCGTCGTTTATCCGCGTAGGATTTCTGACGATCTTGTGCGGCCTTCATTCGTGCTTTGATTTGATCAAACCTTTCTGACGTTTCCCTTACTACTTCCAGACTCCCTAATTCATTTTGTCTAATCTCACCCCAACAAATCGGGGTCCTGCATCTCCTCCCATACAACATTTCGTATGGCGGCATGCCTATAGTCGTGTGATGACTATTGTTGTATGAAAATTCGGCTAACGGTAGATGACTGTCACAACTGCCGCCAAAATCGATAATACAAGCACGAAGCATATCCTCCAATGTCTGAATGGTCCTTTCGGACTGACCATCCGTTTGTGGGTGGTATGCCGAGCTGATATTAAGCCTCGTGCCCATCGCCTCGTGAAATCTCTTCCAGAACCTCGATGTGAATCGTGTGTCCCGGTCAGATACGATTGTCAAAGGCATCCCATGCCGTGCTATTACTTCGTTAATAAATACTTTCGCTAGCCTTTCCGACGAGAACGTCTCGCGAATAGGTAGGAAATGAGCACTCTTCGTTAAACGGTCCACAATTACCCAAATGGTGTCATGACCTTTAGCTGTGCGAGGTAGCTTGGTTATGAAGTCCATGGTAATGTGTTCCCACTTCCATTCTGGTATATCAAGTGGTTGAATCTTTCCATACGGTTTCTGGTGTTCGGCCTTTACTTGTGAGCAAGTCAAGCACTTGATTACATACTTTGTCACTTCATGCTTCATTCCAGGCCACCAGTATTCCTTCCTTAGATCTTGGTACAATTTATTGGTACCAGGATGGATAGAGTATCGAGACTTATGAGCCTCATCCAAGATTTTGGTTCTAAGCTCGCCACCCATAGGTATCCATACTCGTCCAAAACGTGTCCTAACACCAAGAGTGTTATATTCCAACTTGTCCTGTTGGCCAACCATCATTTCCTTCTTTATGTTTTCTTCTTTAAGTGCCTCATCTTGAGCCTTTTCAATCTCTCTCATCACATCCGATGTTACCACCAACTGGCAAGCTTTCACTCTAATGGGAGTAGGCACGTCCTTTCGGCTTAGGGCGTCAGCCACCACGTTCGCCTTTTCAGGATGGTATATTATTTCACAGTCATAGTCTTTCAACAATTCTAACCATCGCCTCTGCCTCATATTAAGTTTCTTTTGTTCGAAGAAGTATTTTAAACTTTTTTGGTCGGAGTAAATAGTAAACTTCACCCCGTACAGGTAGTGCCTCCAGATTTTCAATGCGAATACGACATCAGCAAGTTCCAAATCGTGGGTTGGATAATTAGCTTCGTGAATCTTCAACTGCCGTGACGCATACGCGATCACTCTCCCGCGTTGCATCAACACGCATCCCAATCCCTGACCCGAAGCGTCAGAGTATACCACTAAGTCTTCATTGCCCTCGGGAAGGGCCAAGACTGGAGCTTGGGTTAGCCTCTTCTTCAATTCCTTAAACGCCTCATCTTGGGTCGAACCCCATTCATACTTAACCTCTTTCCGAGTCAACTTTGTCAACGGTGAAGCTATTTTCGAGAAATCCTGGATGAATCTCCGATAGTAGCCTGTCAATCCCAAGAAACTACGGATTTTAGTTGGCGTCTTAGGAATATTCCATTCTCTTACCGTCACTATCTTTGCTGGGTCAACCATAATGCCGTTCGGGTTAATGACGTGACCTAGGAATTGGACTTCCCTAAGCCAGAACGCGCATTTGGAGAACTTAGCATACAACTTTTCCTTCTTCAGAGCTTCCAATACCTCCTTCAAGTGACACGCGTGATCACCCTCATTCTTGGAGTAGATGAGGATATCATCGATGAACACGATTGGTCGACAAACTCTATTCATCAAATCCATGAACGCTGCGGGGGCGTTCGTCAATCCGAAAGACATTACGCGGAACTCGAAATGTCCATAACGCGTGCGAAATGCAATTTTCGGTATGTCTTCTTCCCTTACCTTCAACTGATGGTACCCGGACCGAAGGTCGATTTTCGAGAACCAACTTGCGCCTTGCAATTGATCGAACATGTCATCGATCCTTGGTAAAGGGTACTTGTTCTTCACCGTTCGTTTGTTCAACTCGCGATAATCTATACACATTCTCATTGAACCGTCTTTCTTCTTCACAAAAAACACCGGAGCAGCCCACGGCGAGATGCTCGGTTGGATAAATCCTTTCTCAAGTAACTCGTCTAGTTGTGCCATTAATTCTTTAATCTCCACTGGTGCTAGTCGATATGGAGCCTTAGCCACGGGCTAGGCATCTGGTACTAAGTCGATTCGAAATTCGATCTCTCTGTCGGGTGGTATCCCAGGCAAATCCTCTGGAAACACCTCCGGGTATTCGCGTACCACGGGTACATCGTCTAGCTCCTTCACTTCCTTACACTCGTCAATTACGTACACCAGATAAGCCTCACATCCGCGCCTCAAGTAATCTGCTGCCTTAATCATGGAGATGACGTTTGGCATCGGGGCATCACGATCACCAAGAATCTCGACTTTGCTACCGTCTGGAGCCTTGAGTTGGATTATCTTTCATTTACATATGATTTGTGCTTCGTTGGCAGTTAACCAATCCATACCTAACACAACATCGAACCCTCCCAAAACCATAACAAACAATCTGACAGGGAATCTATGACCTTCTATCTTTATCGTGGAGTTTTCAACTACATCGGTCACTCTCGCAGTCCTACCCTCAGTGGTTTCTACGTTAAAGGCCCTTTCTAGCTTACTGACAGTGTACTTCACTCGTTTACAGAAAGTCGCAGATATAAAACTCTTACTGGCACCCGAATCAAATAACACAGAAACAAAAGTGTTGTCAAGGATGAACGTACATGACGCCACATCGGGATCCTTCCTAGCCTGATCCTGCGTCAGTGCGTACGCTCGCGTCTTCGCACGAGATCCCTCTCCCTTCTTTTCCGGGCCCTTTCCCTTCCCGGTTTCCCCCATCCTGGGCTTCGGGCAGTCCCTACTCAGATGACCGACATCCCCACAGTTATAGCACTTGTAGTGTTGTGTGCACTCACGGGCGTAGTGCCCGGTCTTGCCACATTTGAAACACAAGTTAGATCCCAATTTACATCCACCTGTGTGCTCCTTTCCACATTTCCTACAAACGGTCGGCTCATCAACCCGAGCCCTCTTATCGCGAGTCCCAAACATCTTTCCCCCTGATCGCTTGTTTGAGAAGCTCGTCCTTTTCTTTTGCTCTTCAACGGCAACAACATTCAGTGCCAGATCGTCAAATACCACGCCATTTAGCTCTACCACGCCATTTGCCTTAACATAGGTGCGGACCTGGTCCGTCAACCCCTGAACGTAGCAGACAATCTTTCTCTCCTTAGTGGTGATCAGATGTGGCACCAGGCGTGCCAACTCGTTGTACCGGGTGGTGTATTGACGGTGAGTCATATTACCAACCTTTAAATTCAGAAATTCTCTCTCCACCTTCTCAATCTCGTTCCTTGGGCAAAAATTCTTAATAACTAAAGTTTTCAAGTCAGCCCACATCATCGCATCCACAATCTCACTCCCTTTTGCCTGACGTACACCTTCCCACCAATGGGATGCTTCCTCCCTCAAGGAGTTAGCAGCAAATTTTACAACTTGATCCGTTCGACACTCGCTCATACGAATGGCAGCTTCCATACGGATCACCCAATCAAACGTAGCCACCGCGTCTTTCTTTCCAGTGAGGACCGGTGGGTCACATGCTTTAAATGACTTGTAGTCGCATCCGCGAGCAGGCGATGCGTTGTCGGTCTCGTTGTTCTGAGCACCTATTGCCGCGCTAGACCCACCTTCCCCATTAACCTGCTTCAATGCTTCTGCCAACAGACCTGGCAGAGAAGTCTTCATCAATTCTGTGAACTCTCGAGCTATAGCTGCTCTCACTTCTGGTTCAAAAGTGAAAGGTTGTTCTTCAACCAGTGTCTGCTCAGTTCCGTGCACACTAACCGCCGGTTCAGTGTGAACACTTCCTTCTTCACTATTCTCTTGGCGCGCAGGGATCCAGCCACGCCCACCATTTCGACCGCCGGTACGGCCACCACGCCTTCCGTTTCCTCTTCTTGCCATTTTGTTCTATAAGACAAGAATCCAGTGTCATCACGCTAGTTAACAAATAAAATTCAATAAGTACTGTAAGATGTTAATATACACTGGCCATCTGCAATTAACCATTACGCTACCTTTCGATTTCTATTTGACCACCTTTGTGATTCCATCAGAACACAAGTCCTTTCCTAACCCTTTCTAAGGCATACTACATACACATACTCTACTTTTCATACCTGGTGCTGTGGCTCGAGTTACCCGTACTGGCATCCACTTTCGGTCCCATTCACAGTTTAAGTTCATACACTGGGAGTGTCCGAATCTCTCAAACTATTGCTCTGATACCAACTTGTAAGGCCCTAGACCCGGGAGCCTCACTTGTTGGATTTACTTATTCACAAACAGTTCTTAAACATGAATATCAAATAACGCAGCGGAAAAGTTCATTCATTCATCATAATTAAAACTTGTTCATACATGCGGAAGCGTAAACATAGTTTAAAACATAAATACATCATAACTAAACATAACGGGATGCCAGTCTTCATAGTCAGTCGGGTAACTCCTCTCGCTAGCCAAGCATCACCGTCCATCCTCTTAACCTGCCTTAACCTGAAAAACCCGTGGAAATCATGGACCGAGAAGTTAAGAAACTCAAGCGTAGCCGCATCCCCATTGTCAAGGTCCGTTGGGAGTCTAAACGTGGACCCGAGTTCACTTGGGAACGTGAAGACCAAATGAAGACCAAGTATCCGCATCTCTTTTCATAGCCTCCACTAGTTGAATTTCGGGGCGAAATTCCTTTAACATGGGGAGACTGTGACGTTTCGGATTTTCATTAGCGCACCTGTAATATAATTATCGTGTAATTATTCTAATTAAATAAAATACAAGTGTTTTTATTAATTTTATACAAATAGGTATTTTATTTTACGGATTTAAAAGTAATTAAAATTTTATAAGTTTTAAAACTTATATAAAATTTTATATAAAAATCTAGATTTAAAAGTTGCATATATAATAAAATAACCTATTTAAATAATACAAATAATCTTTTTATAAAAGTTATTTATAATAATAATAATAAAATAAATTTATAAAATATAATTAATTTAAAAGAAATTAAATTAATTTATTTAATAAAAAGTTTAGGGGTCGTTTAGTAATTAATCAAACTAGAAGGTTTTAAAACTGAAATCTGTTGAGGGACCATTCCTGGACAAAGCAAACTATAAGGTTTTATCCGAAGTTATTCCAGGGACTAAATTAAATCAAAATCAAACTTCAGGGACTGAAACTGCCAAAACCAAATTCGCGAATCCGGTCACCCCTCTCGTTGGTCCGGCGGGTAAGGACTTTTCCGGCGACACCCGACCCGACTGTTTCTCTGCACCTCGACAGCCGACAAAGGCGTCTCTGGCTTCGTCTCTCCCACGCGAACAATACCCCCCGACCAATTTGTTCCCCCAACATAGGGATCGTCCGATCCTGTTGGTGGCCGAGATACCTACGTCCAAATTCGTGCCCGACAGGCTACCTCCACGCCTGTCGAATGTCTGATTAGCGTCGCCTCGTCCAGAATAATGTCGGGACGTGCCCAATTACACGTTTGAACATAAGAATCGGGCTCGGCTATAAATAGCCACGGTCGGCCCTGCACGAGCTCGCTACCATCCTTCCACCTGCTCTCACTCCAAATTGAGGATACCATCACCTTCGTCGACCCTGAGTGAAGCTGTGACCAGGATTCCAGAAGCAAATTCCACTCGGAAATCGACTTCCAATTGTGACATTTTCAAGTTCTAAAACTGTACCGACCAGACCTGTTGCAACTCGGTTCGAGCCTCAAATCGATTCCTCTGTCTTCTATTTATCCCTGGTAAGCCATTCGAATCAAAATCGCGGCATTCGCACGAGGATTACCGAGCAAACCCAGTGTCCTCGGACACGGTTTGCCGGTCACCGAGAACCAGCGTCCTGTCTTGCTGCTGTGTATTTAATTTACCCGTTACACACATAACCAGCGATGGGCAGTAGCCCGACTGGTTATTCGTGTTTGTGTCCAAAGCAGAGGTCGCGGGTTCGAGTCTTCTGGCCTCCGGCCCAACCCCATTTTGCTTCTGTTATCATTTTTTTTATTTTATTTAATTTTCTTAACTTATTTTAATATTATTTTATTACACTAAAGACTAAAACGAGTCGGTTTGATCGTTCGTTTATTTTGAAATCGATTAAACAATCTTTTATCTATAAACTATTCCATTTTTATAAATCTTGTAATATTATTTAAATACATTTTTTATATATAAAATATCCCCTGTTTTTATAAATCTTGTAATATTTTATAAACTTATTTAATTACATTTTTATATATAAAATGTCCTATATTTTTATAAATCTTGTAACATTTTTATAAACTTATTAAAATACATTTAATATATAAAATGTCTCATTTTTTTTATATGAACCTAGAAATATTTTTAATAAACTTGTTTAAATAAATTTTAAATATCAACATAATTAGTCAAATAAAGACTTTTCTTTTCTTTGTTATTATTATATAAATACATTGAATATAATAATACTTGTTTAAAACAATATATATATATATATATATCCTTATAAGTTAAAGTTTTACAAAAACCATTATTATTCTATTTCCATACTTTATACAAATAAATATTAAGGAAAATTATATTAAAGCCTATGTACATTTAAATACAAATACATACCTATACGCATACAATAATACCCATTTGTCTACATAGGGTATCAACGTGCTTAGGCTTCCACATACTTACCACCTACACGCGTGGAAAAATACCCGCTTGCAAGGTGAGTTACATAGCCCCTATTTTACATTTTCATACATTTTGGGGTGGAACATTATACATGCTACTCACATTGTTTATACGTGTTATACATGAGACTATATGCTTATTCTTTGGATGTACATACATTTAAACACAAGACAACCAACTGTAATATTGATAGATCTATTGTGCCTGACCTGCCCACCCGGTTAGGGTGTTTATTACTGCATACTCGGATATAACCGCGTGTTATATTCAATCATATCGGATATAGTGGGTAACTATATTCAAACATACCGGACTTAGCTGTTGTGCTCTGTTCAAGCGCGTCAAACTCGGTTTGAATTGTGATTAAATAAATGATACATCATATACTATGTTTAACAAGATAAACAATGAGTTGCAAAACGATTTACACTACTATTTACCGGATTTACTAAACCTATGTACTCACCAACTTTTTAGTTGACACTTGATTTAAATAATGTTTCAGGTTTGGATATGTGACTGCTTGTCGAAGATTTCTCCGCTTAGGAACTATGGACCTAGTTAAATAAATCAATGTTTTGAACTAGACTAGGTTACTTGAAATGTATTGTATTTGGATCTTGTTGTCTTTAAATTTAATTAATGAATTATGCAACCTTTTAGTTACCATGTGCTTTTGAACAATCATTCTATTGTCCGCCTTGATGATTCCGCCATCGGTCGGGGTGTGACAGATTGGTATCAGAGCCATGGTTATAGGGAATTAGGTTATTAGACACAATGACCTAGAATATAACCCTAGGACTCCCTTTTATGTGTTATGTGCTAAATGATAAATTGCTATGTGAATTAATTGTAGTTAGGTATTATTTGAATTTTCCCAAGTTTGGTACATGAGACTTATACACATACATACAAGACTTTGATACATGATACATACTTTACATACATATCTGACAAACAAACTTATGCAAACAAGTACACTACCCATCCTTATCCATACTCTTTCCTAATCCATATTAATTGCAACATTCCTACACATTTTATACACATAAACTCTCACTTCTATTAAAATCTTGAAAATCTCGTCAATGACTTAATTTATTGAAACCAGTAAAGGACACGTGCAATCTGGAAGGGTGACACCTGTACATTGGGTTTTCTATCTAGGAAAGCATTTCGTATAAATCCAAATAAACGGACCCGTTTGCTTTCCTGGGAATTCCTGAAGTGAGTGTTTACCTATAGGCTAAAGCATGTCTCTTTGAAAGTTTTAAGGAATTATTTAACGTTGATAAGTCAATGTATTCTCAAGGATACGATCCGAACTTAAACTCAAAATTTGGGGACATTATAGCAAGATAGGAAGAACTAGACGAACATGCAAAGCAAATCATTATTACGGGTGCACACGCAATAACGATTTGTAGTGCATGCAAGTCCCGGCAATTCCTATTATGCAAATAATGATCTATAACATCATGTTCTATCTGGAATAGATGGCTTAGCTTCCCCCCCCCATCAACTTTGAATAAATACACATGCACTGGCACGCGTCATGATGAATCCCGATTTTCTGCTTACATTATTTCCCGCTATAACTCATATATATCCATCTTAGCTAAAATATCAGCGGGGATAATCTGGCCTACACCTCCCGGTTTCAAGAGCTAAGTTTGCTGGTGCCTCATATGATCACTCCCCTTGCTCGGGGGATTGAAAAATACATAGGCGGCCTGCCTATGCAAATTCAAGATGTTGTGCTAGGAAGCAACCCTCCTACACTTGAAGCTGCTATCCGTCTAGCTGCTACACTATCCGACAACCATGTCAAAGCCGGAACCTTAACAAGAAAGGGTTCCAAGAAAGTTGTTTCTACTCTTGCGGCCGTCAAAAATGTAAAACCCGAGTCTTCTAACCGCAACAAGAAACGAAAGGGTCGGAACTTCGCAGCCGTAACTCCCGCTGTACCTGCTATTCAAGTGGCCCCTTTGGGTCAAAACCCGAAAACTTATCAGGGCCCGAATCCCCAATGCCAGACCTGCAAGTACCATCATCCTGCCAATCTACCATGCCGATTGTGCTCAAGCTGCGGGCGATATGGACATGTGGTCACTACTTGCCGTACTTGTCCTCCCGTCCATCAAGTCGCTCCAGCCAACCGTCCCATCTATCCCGCACCTCTCAATGGTCGGGCATGTTACGAATGTGGAGACCCAAACCATTTCCGTGACCGATGCCCAAAACTGCATCATCAAGGTGGTCCTCAAGGACGAGCGTTTAACATAAACGCTAATGAGGCTCAAGCAAACAACGACGTGGTAAACGGTACGTTCCTCGTAAACAATCATTATGCATCCATTTTGTTTGATACCGGTGCCGATAGGAGTTTTGTATCTCTTACCTTTGAGTCCCGACTTGCTAAACAAAGGACGAAACTTGACAATTCTTATTCCGTGGAGATAGCAAACGGAAAATCTATTACTATAAATTATATTATCCGCGACTGC
Source organism: Smallanthus sonchifolius (assembly GCA_023525975.1). Lineage (NCBI taxonomy): Eukaryota > Viridiplantae > Streptophyta > Magnoliopsida > Asterales > Asteraceae > Smallanthus > Smallanthus sonchifolius. The sequence goes on from CM042045.1 coordinate 38,695,400, forward strand.
AATCTCGAGCTTAATAATCATGAATTCTCTGTTGATCTACTTCCAATGCAATTGGGAAGCTTTGATATTATAATTGGCATGGATTGGTTATCCAAGCACCATGCCGAGGTTATTTGCTACGAAAAGTGCATTCGTATACCTCTCCCTTCGGGCGACACGTTAGTTATTTTCGGTGAAAAACCGTGTCGTGGTCTTCAAATCATGTCTTGCACATTGGCACAAAAGTACTTGCGGAAAAAGTACGTTGCCTTCTTGGCCCACATAGTTGACACGAAAGACAAGGGTAAGAAATTGCAAGACATTCCAATCATCCGAGATTTTCCCGAGGTATTCCACGAGGATTTACCTGGTCTTCCTCCCCCTAGACAAGTGGAGTTTCGTATCGACCTTGTGCCCGGAGCAACTCCCGTGGTAAAAGCTCCCTATCGTCTTGCACCTTCCGAGATGCAAGAGCTTGCAAGTCAATTACAAGAACTCTCATCCAAAGGATTCATCCGCCCGAGCCATTCACCTTGGGGTGCTCCCGTACTATTCGTAAAGAAAAAGGATGGATCGTTTCGAATGTGCATCGATTATCGTGAACTCAACAAACTTACAATTAAGAACCGTTATCCTTTACCCCGTATCGACGATCTTTTCGATCAGCTTCAAGGTTCAACATGTTTCTCCAAGATTGACCTTCGTTCCGGGTACCATCAACTACGTGTTCTCGATGAAGACATTCCGAAGACTGCCTTTCGGACTAGGTACGGTCACTACGAGTTCATGGTCATGCCATTCGGTTTGACTAATGCACCTGCGGTCTTCATGGACCTCATGAACCGTGTATGCAAACCTTATTTGGACAAGTTCGTGATCGTTTTCATTGACGACATTCTCATCTATTCCAAAACGAAAGCAGAGCATGAACAACATCTTCGTTTGATTTTGGAGCTCTTGAAGAAAGAACGACTATACGCCAAGTTCTCCAAGTGTGAATTCTGGCTAAAGGAGGTTCAGTTTATGGGACACATAGTCAACGATAAAGGGATTCATGTGGACCCGACAAAAATCGAAGCGGTAAAGAATTGGAGTACTCCTAAGACTCCTACCGAGATTCGTTCATTCCTTGGATTAGCAGGTTACTATCGTCGCTTCATCTCAAATTTCTCCAAGATTGCAGTCCCGCTCACTGCCTTGACTCATAAAGGTAAATCTTACGAGTGGGGACCCAAGCAAGAGGAAGCTTTTCAAACTCTCAAGCACAAGCTCTGCAATGCTCCTATTCTAACTCTTCCTAGTGGTAATGACGACTTTGTCGTTTATTATGATGCATCCAACCAAGGTCTTGGTTGTGTTCTAATGCAACGTGGTCAAGTAATTGCATACACATCACGTCAGCTCAAAATCCATGAGAAGAACTATACGACCCATGATCTCGAGCTTGGTGCTGTCGTTTTCGCCTTGAAAATTTGGAGACACTATCTTTATGGCACCAAATGCGTGGTTTTCACCGACCACAAAAGTCTCCAACATATTTTCAATCAAAAAGAGCTGAATATGAGGCAACGACGATGGGTTGAACTTCTTAACGACTACGACTGCGAGATTCGCTACCACCCGGCAAAGCAAATGTTGTAGCCGACGCTTTGAGTCGTAAAGAACGTATCATGCTTCATAGTGTTCGTATTCATAACGATATCCAAGCCCGCATTCTCCAAGCCCAACACACCTCGGTTACCGAGGGAAACATGTATCAAGAGATGGCATGTGGCGTAGAACTCTTGTTAGAAACCAAAGCCAACGGTCTATTGTATTACTTGGACCGTATCTGGGTTCCCTATCGCGACGACCTTCGTACATTTTTGATGAACGAGTCCCATAAAACTCGATATTCGGTACATCCCGGAGCTGATAAGATGTACATGGGTCTTCGTCAGCAATATTGGTGGCCCGGCATGAAAAAGGATATTGCCCTCTTTGTGGCAAAATGCTTAACTTGTTCTAAAGTAAAGGCCGAACACCAGAAGCCTTCCGGACTCCTCGAACAACCGGAAATTCCCGTGTGGAAGTGGGAGAACCTTGCTATGGACTTCATCACCAAACTCCCACGCACTTCTAGTGGGCACGATAGTATCTGGGTTATTATCGACCGACTTACAAAGTCTGCTCATTTTATGCCTATTCGTGAGGACTATCGAGTCGAGAAATTGGCTCGGATCTACATTGATGAAATTGTGAGTCGTCACGGAATCCCTTTGAACATCATCTCCGATCGAGATTCGCGTTTTACTTCCCGATTTTGGCAATCATTACAATCAGCGCTTGGTACTCGCTTGGATCTAAGTACGTGTCACACCCCCAATTTCAACTAACGGAGTTTTACCGTTTGGAAGGTGACACACCAGGATCTCAGTCATTAGTTACATCAAACGACACTATATGGGACTTGAAATGTCAAAAACATAAAAGTTCAGAGTTAATGCGGAAGTGTAAACGTTAATATGAAATCAAAAGTAATTACACGCAATATGCGTCAGTCAATGTAAATAAGTAAACTGTTTCAAATGTTTGAAATGGATAATATGACAGTAGGACTCCATGCATGTCCTAAGTGTGCAACCTATGCCTTAGCGACCTGAGAAACATGTAAGAAAAAGTGTCAACACGAGGTTGGTGAGTTCACAGGTTTCAAGTTTACAATAAGAGTGTGTTTGCCAGATTATGTACATTCAATATGCATATCTATAGGTAGCTAACCTATGTTCATGTCTTACTAAAGCGCTCGCAACCGAAGCTGACTGTGTTTGTATGCCTCCTGCCAGGTCTTTCAACTCTGGCACATGTGAGTAGGCTAACATTTCACCGGTTCGATATCCGATCGAGTTAGCGCGACTAACGCGGGTGGGGCTTGTCAAACCCAGTAGTACTACTAAACATTACCTCGCTAAGATCCATATTAACGGTTCGAAATAAGATGAGGACTTTCTGTGATAGCATGTTACACTTAGCTTTAACATTGATAGCATATGAAATACAAAATCTAAAATCAGTTTAAGCATGTTTTCTCCCCCAAGTTAAAAGCAGTAAAAAGAGGCCGTGAAACTCACCTGCGTTGCGTAGTAGGTAGTATCACACAAGTATGAGATTTAGAACCTCAAGTGTTAGCCTGCACGACTTATGTATGCCCTAGAATCATAAACACATAAGTTAGGGATACACTGAGATTTGTGACGACGACACGGAAGGTTAGAACGTCTTAACGTATTCTAAGGATCAATGAGTAGACGAACGTGTCTACAGGAATATAGGGTTTCTTAATATAATTATTAAGATAAATACGTTTTGTGTCGAAGGTTTCTTAATTACGAATATATTAATAATTAAATATATCCGTGCGTTTATACTATTCAATAATGGTTTAGGAAAATAATATAATTAATATATTATTTTTGAACTCATATAAAATATACGATAATCATTTACATGACAAAAATAATAAATATATTATTTTTATTCGAGGATATAAACGTGAGTAAATAATATAAATATTTATATTATTAATTTGTTCGAAACGTTACACGAGGTAAATAAACGATGCGAAATAATATAAAAATATACATTATTTAATAATACAAGTCATGAGTTGAAAATAATATTAACATATTATTTTATTTGAATTCGTGGTTTTGAAAATAGTATAAATATATTATTTTAAAAGTGGGAATAATATAAATTTTAGGTTATAAAACTAAACCCGAGCCTACGGGTGATTTTCGAGTTCAAAACATTTTATTATATTAATATAATAATAGTGGGTTAGTTTTTATAATAAAATAGTGCTTAAAAATCGATTTAAAAACAAAATGGGGGTTGGAGGACTCGAACCCGGGTCTCTTCCCCCAAGCAACAACACCTTAACCAGTCCCACCCGCTAGGGCTTCGCAACTAAACCCGGATTCAATTTATTTTAATACGCAAGTACCTTGTGATCCTCTTCCCTAGTAAAACGAAACCAAAACCAGTCCCATAACCCCTCCATTCAATCGTGACAGGACAAGAATTCATGGGGCTTTTGTTCATCAGTCGATTACGAGTCAATAGGTGTAATCAATTGCAAAAATCGTTGAGTTTAAGATGTTTTAATTCCTGATTAAGAACCCGAAAAACCCTAGGTTTGATCAAGAATTCAATTGAACAAATTCGACGATAAAAGAAGTTGTAATCATAGTGCTTTTAATAAGAATTGCATTGCGAATCTAACCGTATAAATTAATTGGATTGAGATCTGGTCTAGGGTGTAGTTCGATTAAACCGAATTCGTGATGAACCCTAGAATCGGTTCATCACCAATTTGATGTTATATGACCGCATTATCAAAGGGCTTTTGATTCTAGATTTAAATCGAAACTGAGGAGGTGTTTCATTACCAAAATGGGGATCCAATTGATGGTGCTCGGCTAGAACCGAGTTCCGACTTCGCGTGCTTGATCTCTGGTGACTCCGGCCTCGTCTCCGATCATATTGGGATGTGCAAAAGACTCAGAGGAGTGCGACTAGAGTTTGCAGGTGTTTGATTATGAGGATCCTGATCGAATTGATCGAATTTGTGAGCATTGAGGATGACGTCGACGGTTACGGGTTTTAGGTGATAAATGGGATTAATTCGCGATAATGATTGTGTTAATTGATTCAATGATGTCACAGCTGATATTTACATCCATTTCGGTTAGGAATTCGAACGAATTTCGGATATATCTCGTGAATTTGAGTTAAGAACCATCACAGTTTGACTTTTAAAAGTCAACTGAAGCAAAACCAAATGATTTTGACTTTTCAGGTCAACAGATTTGGTTTTACATATTTCCATGATTAGCCCCTGTAGTTTAAGATTAAACATTGGCCGGAATGGTCCCTGAGGTTAAAGATTGAGTTAACAGGATTACTAGATAACTGGATTTGGATTAACGGAACTAACGGAAAATTGACGGATGTCACATCATCCCCTAGTTGAAAGAATTTTCGTCCCGAAAATTAAAATAAAATAAATAAATAAAAAGTTCTGGGGTGTCACATCATCCCCTAATTGAAAGAATTTTCGTCCCGAAAATTAAATAGTACCTTAAGAGATTGACGCGGAGTGCTTGAACAGATTATGATATTTGCGCATCATCTGATCTTCGCACTCCCAAGTGAATTCCGGTCCGCGTTTCAAGTTCCAACGGACTCTAACAATAGGGATTTTACTGTGCTTTAACGATTTGACTACCCTATCCATGATTTCCACAGATTCTTCGAAGAAACGCTAGCTGTTCATCAATGTGTAGTTCCTCAAGAGGAACCGCGAGAGACTCGTCTGCTAGACTTTTCTTCAAATTTAAGATGTGAAAGACGTTGTGTACACCACTAAGTCCTTCAGGTAAGTCCAGTTGATACGCTATTGGTCCGATTCTCTTCCTTATCTTGAATGGTCTAACATAATGAGGATTCAGTTTGCCTCGTTCCCCGAAACGAATGACACCCTTCCAAGGTGAGACTTTTAATAAGACTATATCCCCTACTTGAATTTCTAACGGTTTACGACGTTTATCGGCATAGTTCTTTTGACGATTACGAGCTGCTGCCATACGATTTCTGATTTGAACGATCTTTTCAAAAGTTTCAAGTACGAGTTCCGGACCTGTAAGTTAACTATCCCCAACCTCGGCCCAACAAATAGGAGAACGACATTTCCGTTCATAAAGTGCTTCAAATGGAGCTGCCTTGATGCTAGTGTGATAACTGTTGTTGTAGGAGAGTTCCACCAACGGTAGGTGAGACTCCCAAGTGTTACCGAAATCAATCACACAAGCTCGTAGCATGTCCTCCAGAGTTTGAATAGTACGTTCTGTTTGGCCATCAGTATGAGGATGGTACGCTGTGCTCATATCTAGACACGTGCCTAAAGCTTTATGTAACGACTGTCTGAAACGAGAAGTGAATCGTGCATCACGATCTGAAATAATGGAGATTGGCACCTCGTGCCGAGAGACTATTTCTTTCAGGTAAGTACGAGTAAGTTTATCCATTTTGTCGGTCTCTTTGATTGCTAACAAGTGAGCGGACTTTGTTAATCGATCAACGATCACCCATATGGTATCACATCCGGTAGGGGTTCGGGGTAGTTTGGTTATGAAGTCCATAGGAATTTGTTCCCATTTCCACATTAGGATCTCTGGTTGTTGAAGTAGACCATAAGGCTTTTGGTATTCCACTTTGACCTTTGCGCAAGTCAGACACTTGCTCACATAGGTAGCAATATCAGCCTTCATCTTTGGCCACCAATATAGCACCTTTAGGTCATGGTACACCTTGTTGGAACCTGGATGAATAGAGTATCAAGATTTGTGAGCTTCATCCATAACCAGTCCTCTTAAGTTCCTATACACTGGAACCCATATTCGCTCTGCAAGGTAGCGAATGCCATCTGATTTGACTACCAGTTGCCCTTCCATACCGCGTGTAGCTTCTAACGGTAGGTTTTCCTCTTTAAGAGCTTCGAGTTGAGCACTTCGGATTTTGGTCAGGTAACCCGGGGGTGAATAGTAAGTTGTAATACTCGAACTCGTTTAGGTTTGGTGTCCTTATGGCTTAGGGCACCGGCTACTACGTTAGCCTTGCCCGGATGATACTTGATAGCACAACCATGGTCGTTCAAAGGTTTGATCCAACGACGTTGTCGGATGTTCAACTCCTTCTGTTTGAATATGCGTTGAAGACTCTTGTGATCGGTGTAAATCGTGCACTTAGTATCGTCCAAGTAATGTCTACAGATTTTCAAAGCAAACACTACATCTCCCAATTCTAGGTCATGGGTAGTGTAGTTTTTCTCATAAGCTTTCAATTGACGGGAAGCGTATGCGATAACCTTTTCGCGTTGCATCAACACACAACCAAGACCTCGAATAGAGGTATTGTAATACACTACGAAGTCATCCGTTCCTTCAGGAAAGACTAGGATAGGTGCACTACAGAGTTTCTGTTTCAACAGTTGAAACACGGATTCCTGAGTTTCGCTCCAGTTATAGGGTTTACCCTTTTTGAGTTAGAGTAGTGAGAGGTTGTGCAATATTTTGAGATTTCCTCAATGAATTGACGGTAGCGGCCAGTCAACCCTAGAAGTTGTCGCACCGCTGTTGGAGTCATCAGTGTTGTCTGATCCTTGATGGTTTCTACTTTAGATGGATCTACATGTATTCCTTTCTCGTTGACTACATATCCTAGAAGTTGAATCTTCGCGAATCCAGAATTCTCATTTTGAAAATTTGGCATACAATTGCTCCTGCTTTAGCAACTCAAGGATTAAACGCAGATGTTCCTCATGTTCTTCTTTGTGCTTAGAATAGATGAGGGTGTCATCAATGAAGATCATTCAAAACTGATCAAAGTAGGGCTTACACACACGGTTCATGAAGTCCATGAATCCCGCGGGTGCGTCGGTTAGTTCGAATGGCATGACCAAAAACTCGTAATGACCGTACCGGGTTCTAAATGCAGTTTTAGAGATTGTCCTCGTCCCGGACTCTCAATTGATGGTAACCGGATCTAAGATCAATCTTGGAATAGAAACTTGATCCTTGGAGTTGATCAAAGAGGTCATCTATGCGAGGGAAAGGGTAACGGTTCTATATAGTTACTTTGTTCAGCTTACGTTGATTGATGCACATGCGGCAAGTCCCGTTTTTCTTCTTGACGAACAGGACTAGAGCTCCCCATGGTGATGAGCTCGGTCGAATGAAACCCTTATCTAACAACTCTGGCAGTTGTGTAGATAACTTTTGTAACTTACTAGGTGCAAGTCTGTACGGTGCCCGAGCAATAGGTGTTGCTCCGGGTGCTAGATCAATTTGGAATTCGACTTTACGATGCGGCGGAAGACCAGGCAGATCTTCGGGAAATAATTCCGGATAATCACGAACGATCGGTATGTCGTCAATCTTCTTCTCCTCATATGGTTGCTCGGCGACGAGAGCCAGAATGACAATATGACCTTTACGTATATGCTTTTGTGCTTTCACGAAAGATATGATGCCCACGACAACACCACTCTTTTCGCCTTGGACAGAAAGGGTTTCTCCACTCGGGAGAGGTAGGCGAACAAATTTTCTCACGACAAATCATTTCGGCTTGGTTCTTTGATAACCAATCCATACCGACAATTACGTCGAAGCTGCCGAGTGTGACTGGCATAAGGTCAATGTCAAGCTTTTGACTAACCAATACTAGTTTACATCTGTAAAAATGCGAGTTGTTTCGATTTTCTGAGCGTCTGCTATCTCAATAGTATACTTGGCTTTTAATAGAGTTGGAGCACGACACACTAATATGGAATTTGTGTAGTCATACTGAGACTTCTAGTGAGACCCGCGCTTATAAGGCAAGTGTCAGCCAATGCATAGGCTAAGGGAAGAGGTTCACATGTAAGGAAGAAAGGTCTAATGAGATATAGATTCCAGTAGCATAAGAGATAGGGTGTATGTTTAAGTAGTTGCGTTTAACTGATGGTTAGTTAGGTTAAATCTTCGTTTCCTAATGTCATTGGATCAACTGGATCATTTCGTGAAGAAAGAAATCCGTTTACAGGATTGAATATGCTGGGGTAAAATTCGAAGTTAGACAAAGGATTAGTCACAAGATGAGGTAATAAGGTCAAATGCGATCTATTGTTGGAGTGTAAGGAATAACGTGTTAGCATAGAAAGAATTCCTCAAATTCTGTGTACATAGTTGGAGTCGATAAGTTTGCTATGAGATTCTATTAGAGTTTCAATCAAGATGGTTTCTGTGATCACGTTTAGATGAGTGTCTTAATTTCACTAAGACTCTTACATGAGTGAGAATAACATTGATGGATTCCATTGATGATAATTCAGTGTGTCCATAAACATTTTCAACTTGATAGTCGCGTCTATCAACTGTTAAACAGGTTTAACGATACCAACTAGTCATTGAGTGGGTTATGAGAATTTCTACAGACAGTGGAAAATTAAGTTTGTAAATCACAGATTGGGACCATTTATCCACACACTAGGTTTCATTAGGACTTATATGCACCTCAAATTACTATTACGTGTGCACCCGTAATGATAATTTGTTTTGCATGCTCACCCTAGTTCTCCCTGTCATGTGTCATAATGTCCTTTAGTTTGTATTTCCGAATACAGAGTATTGTTAGAGATGATAAGTTATCGAAAAGCTTAGTCATTAATCATAAGTTGATCAACTAGGACTCATATCAGGATGAGTAGTCAGAAATCGTTTGCTCCGAGTATTCACTCGAGTTGAAACACAATACAAGAGTCCAGTCCAGCGGATTGTAAATGAGAACATGTAACAAACATGTACATGAAATGCGACTTCGAAAAATGAAACTGATTTCCTGAATACAAGTTACAGAAAGCAGTAAGGTAGGTGTCCTTTCAACTTAGTCAAGATAGGGTTTGAGTATGCATTGAGCAATGCGTTCTCAGAATTGTGTTCGATCTATTCTCAACAGAATATCGACCAAAGACGCGAGTCCATGGCTCGGGTAAGTGCTGACATCTATGTGTCAATAGATTCTGCAATAATGCGTGTAACGGTCTGCCTTCAGTCGGCGTATTGTTGCTAGCGGGTACAGTAGGGACTCTCCTCCGACGATCCCAATTCCCAAAGAGATATGCGTTAGTGCTGAGTGTCGTCCATAACATGGACCTGAGAAATCCCACCATACCAACGGGTGATGGTGACGTAAGTGACTCCTCTGAAGGCTCTGTCTCGCTGCCCTCGAACGGGAGTGGATGATGTTCCGGTGATTCCCCGAGTGTCGTCACTGGGAATGATGATGCAATGCAAATGATGTGTCCCTTGCCAATTGAGGGTGATACGGATGGTGTTACATGCCTGCACTGCAATGTATAGTTGTTATATGTATCATGTATAAGTGTCTGTGCCATGTAACTAATGTGTGAGGTTATAGTCTAGTATGCAATCCTAGTTCTCTATAACCAACGGCTCTGATACCAATCTGTCACATCCCCAATTTCAACTAACGGAGTTTTACCGTTTGGAAGGTGACACACCAGGATCTCAGTCATTAGTTACATCAAACGACACTATATGGGACTTGAAATGTCAAAAACATAAAAGTTCAGAGTTAATGCGGAAGTGTAAACGTTAATATGAAATCAAAAGTAATTACACGCAATATGCGTCAGTCAATGTAAATAAGTAAACTGTTTCAAATGTTTGAAATGGATAATATGACAGTAGGACTCCATGCATGTCCTAAGTGTGCAACCTATGCCTTAGCGACCTGAGAAACATGTAAGAAAAAGTGTCAACACGAGGTTGGTGAGTTCACAGGTTTCAAGTTTACAATAAGAGTGTGTTTGCCAGATTATGTACATTCAATATGCATATCTATAGGTAGCTAACCTATGTTCATGTCTTACTAAAGCGCTCGCAACCGAAGCTGACTGTGTTTGTATGCCTCCTGCCAGGTCTATCAACTCTGGCACATGTGAGTAGGCTAACATTTCACCGGTTCGATATCCGATAGAGTTAGCGCGACTAACGCGGGTGGGGCTTGTCAAACCCAGTAGTACTACTAAACATTACCTCGCTAAGATCCATATTAACGGTTCGAAATAAGATGAGGACTTTCTGTGATAGCATGTTACACTTAGCTTTAACATTGATAGCATATGAAATACAAAATCTAAAATCAGTTTAAGCATGTTTTCTCCCCCAAGTTAAAAGCAGTAAAAAGGGGCTGTGAAACTCACCTGCGTTGCGTAGTAGGTAGTATCACACAAATATGAGATTTAGAACCTCAAGTGTTAGTCTGAACGACTTATGTATGCCCTAGAATCATAAACACATAAGTTAGGGATACACTGAGATTTGTGACGACGACACGGAAGGTTAGAACGTCTTAACGTATTCTAAGGATCAATGAGTAGACGAACGTGTCTACAGGAATATAGGGTTTCTTAATATAATTATTAAGATAAATACGTTTTGTGTCGAAGGTTTTTTAATTACGAATATAATAATAATTAAATATATCCGTGCGTTTGTACTATTCAATAATGGTTTAGGAAAATAATATAATTAATATATTATTTTTGAACTCATATAAAATATACGATAATCATTTACATGACAAAAATAATAAATATATTATTTTTATTCGAGGATATAAACGTGAGTAAATAATATAAACATTTATATTATTAATTTGTTCGAAACGTTACACGAGGTAAATAAACGATGCGAAATAATATAAAAATATATATTATTTAATAATACAAGTCATGAGTTGAAAATAATATAAACATATTATTTTATTTGAATTCATGGTTTTGAAAATAGTATAAATATATTATTTTAAAAGTGGGAATAATATAAATTTTAGGTTATAAAACCAAACCCGAGCCTACGGGTGATTTTCGAGTTCAAAACATTTTATTATATTAATATAATAATAGTGGGTTAGTTTTTATAATAAAATAGTGCTTAAAAATCGATTTAAAAACAAAATGGGGGTTGGAGGACTCGAACCCGGGTCTCCTCCCCCAAGCAACAACACCTTAACCAGTCCCACCCGCTAGGGCTTCGCAACTAAACCCGGATTCAATTTCTTTTAATACGCAAGTACCTTGTGATCCTCTTCCCTAGTAAAACGAAACCAAAACCAGTCCCATAACCCCTCCATTCGATCGTGACAGGACAAGAATTCATGGGGCTTTTGTTCATCAGTCGATTACGAGTCAATAGGTGTAATCAATTGCAAAAATCGTTGAGTTTAAGATGTTTTAATTCCTGATTAAGAACCCGAAAAACCCTAGGTTTGATCAAGAATTCAATTGAACAAATTCGATGATAAAAGAAGTTGTAATCATATGGCTTTTAATAAGAATTGCATTGCGAATCTAACCGTATAAATTAATTGGATTGAGATCTGGTCTAGGGTGTAGTTCGATTAAACCGAATTCGTGATGAACCCTAGAATCGGTTCATCACCAATTTGATGTTATATGACCGCATTATCAAAGGGCTTTTGATTCTAGATTTAAATCGAAACTGAGGAGGTGTTTCATTACCAAAATGGGGATCCAATTGATGGTGCTCGACTAGAACCGAGTTCCGACTTCGCGTGCTTGATCTCTGGTGACTCCGGCCTCGTCTCCGATCATATTGGGATGTGCAAAAGACTCAGAGGAGTGCGACTAGAGTTTGCAGGTGTTTGATTATGAGGATCCTGATCGAATTGATCGAATTTGTGAGCATTGAGGATGACGTCGATCGTTACGGGTTTTAGGTGATAAATGGGATTAATTCGCGATAATGATTGTGTTAATTGATTCAATGATGTCGCAGCTGATATTTACATCCATTTCGGTTAGGAATTCGAACGAATTTCGGATATATCTCGTGAATTTGAGTTAAGAACCATCACAGTTTGACTTTTAAAAGTCAACTGAAGCAAAACCAAATGATTTTGACTTTTCAGGTCAACAGATTTGGTTTTACATATTTCCATGATTAGCCCCTATAGTTTAAGATTAAACATTGGCCGGAATGGTCCCTGAGGTTCAAGATTGAGTTAACAGGATTACTAGATAACTGGATTTGGATTAACGGAACTAACGGAAAATTGACGGATGTCACAGTACGGCTTACCATCCTCAAACCGATGGACAAACCGAGCGAACAATCCAAACTCTCAAGGATATGCTTAGAGCTTGTGTCATTGACTTTGGTGGCAATTGGAATTCTCACCTACCACTGATCGAATTTTCCTACAACAACAGCTACCACACAAGTATCAACATGGCACCGTTTGAAGCTCTTTATGGACGAAAATGTCGTTCACCGATTTGTTGGAACGAAATTGGTGAAGCACAAATCACCGGTCCCGAGCTTATCCAAGAGACCACCGATAAAATCTTTCTTATCCGTAACAACATTCGAGTAGCAAGGAGTCGACAAAAGAGTTATGCCGATAGACGACGAAAACCCTTGGAATTTCAAGTTGGAGATATGGTTCTTCTAAAGGTATCACCTTGGAAAGGCGTAGTCCGATTTAGAAAGAAATGAAAACTTGCACCTCGATATGTGGGCCCATTCAAAATACTCGAGAGGGTAGGAAAAGTGGCCTACAAACTCGACCTTCCTTCAGAACTCAGCAACATTCATCCGACTTTTCATGTGTCTAATTTGAAAAAGTGTCTAGCCGACGAGAATCTCCACATCCCTCTTGACGAAGTGCGCATTGACGAAAAAATGCACTTTGTTGAAAAACCCGTGGAAATCATGGACCGAGAAGTTAAGAAACTCAAGCGTAGCCGCATCCCCATTGTCAAGGTCCGTTGGGAGTCTAAACGTGGAGCCGAGTTCACTTGGGAACGTGAAGACCAAATGAAGACCAAGTATCCGCATCTCTTTTCATAGCCTACACTAGTTGAATTTCGGGGCGAAATTCCTTTAACATGGGGAGACTGTGACGTTTCGGATTTTCATTAGCGCACCTGTAATATAATTATCGTGTAATTATTCTAATTAAATAAAATACAAGTGTTTTTATTAATTTTATACAAATAGGTATTTTATTTTACGGATTTAAAAGTAATTAAAATTTTATAAGTTTTAAAACTTATATAAATTTTTTTATAAAAATCTAGATTTAAAAGTCGCATATTTAATAAAATAACCTATTTAAATAATACAAATAATCTTTTTATAAAAGTTATTTATAATAATAATAATAAAATAAATTTATAAAATATAATTAATTTAAAAGAAATTAAATTAATTTATTTAATAAAAAGTTTAGGGGTCGTTTAGTAATTAATCAAACTAGAAAGTTTTAAAACTGAAATCTGTTGAGGGACCATTCCTGGACACAGCAAACTATAAGGTTTTATCCGAAGTTATTCCAGGGACTAAATTAAATCAAAATCAAACTTCAGGGACTGAAACTGCCAAAACCAAATTCGCGAATCCGGTCACCCCTCTCGTTGGTCCGGCGGGTAAGTACTTTTCCGGCGACACCCGACCCGACTGTTTCTCTGCACCTCGACAGCCGACAAAGGCGTCTCTGGCTTCGTCTCTCCCACGCGAACAATACCCCCCGACCAATTTGTTCCCCCAACATAGGGATCGTCCTATCCTGTTGGTGGCCGAGATACCTACGTCCAAATTCGTGCCCGACAGGCCACCTCCACGCCTGTCGAATGTCTGATTAGCTTCGCCTCGTCCAGAATAATGTCGGGACGTGCCCAATTGCACGTTTGAACATAAGAATCGTGCTCGGCTATAAATAGCCACGGTCGGCCCTACACGATCTCGCTACCATCCTTCCACCTGCTCTCACTCCAAATTGAGGATACCATCACCTTCGTCGACCCTGAGTGAAGCTGTGACCAGGATTCCAGAAGCAAATTCCACTCGGAAATCGACTTCCACTTGTGACATTTTCAAGTTCTAAAACTGTACCGACCAGACCTGTTGCAACTCGGTTCGAGCCTCAAATCGATTCCTCTGTCTTCTATTTATCCCTGGTAAGCCATTCGAATCAAAATCGCGGCATTCGCACGAGGATTACCGAGCAAACCCAGTGTCCTCGGACACGGTTTGCCGGTCACCGAGAACCAGCGTCCTGTCTTGCTGTTGTGTATTTAATTTACCCGTTACACACATAACCAGCGATGGGCAGTAGCCCGGCTGGTTATGCGTGTTTGTGTCCAAAGCAGAGGTCGCGGGTTCGAGTCTTCTGGCCTCCGGCCCAACCCCATTTTGCTTCTGTTATCATTTTTTTTATTTTATTTAATTTTCTTAACTTATTTTAATATTATTTTATTACACTAAAGACTAAAACGAGTCGGTTTGATCGTTCGTTTATTTTGAAATCGATTAAACAATCTTTTATCTATAAACTATTCCATTTTTATAAATCTTGTAATATTATTTAAATACATTTTCTTATATATAAAATATCCCCTATTTTCATAAATCTTGTAATATTTTATAAACTTATTTAATTACATTTTTATATATAAAATGTCCTATATTTTTATAAATCTTGTAACATTTTTATAAACTTATTAAAATACATTTAATATATAAAATGTCTCATTTTTTTTATATGAACCTAGCAATATTTTTAATAAACTTGTTTAAATAAATTTTAAATATCAACATAATTAGTCAAATAAAGACTTTTCTTTTCTTTGTTATTATTATATAAATACATTGAATATAATAATACTTGTTTAAAACAATATATATATATATATATCCTTATAAGTTAAAGTTTTACAAAAACCATTATCATTCTATTTCCATACTTTATACAAATAAATATTAAGGAAAATTATATTAAAGCCTATGTACATTTAAATACAAATACACACCTATACGCATACAATAATACCCATTTGTCTACATAGGGTATCAACGTGCTTAGGCTTACACATACTTACCACCTACACGCGTGGAAAAGTACCCGCTTGCAAGGTGAGTTACATAGCCCTATTTTACATTTTCATACATTTTGGGGTGGAACATTATACATGCTACTCATATTGTTTATACGTGTTATACATGAGACTATATGCTTATTCTTTGGATGTACATACATTTAAACACAAGACAACCAACTGTAATATTGATAGATCTATTGTGCCTGACCAGCCCACCCGGTTAGGGTGTTTATTACTGCATACTCGGATATAACCGCGTGTTATATTCAATCATATCGGATATAGTGGGTAACTATATTCAAACATACCGGACTTAGCTGTTGTGCTCTGTTCAAGCGCGTCAAACTCGGTTTGAATTGTGATTAAATAAATGATACATCATATTCTATGTTTAACAAGATAAACAATGAGTTGCAAAACGATTTACACTACTATTTACCGGATTTACTAAACCTATGTACTCACCAACTTTTTAGTTGACACTTGATTTAAATAATGTTTCAGGTTTGGATATGTGACTGCTTGTCGAAGATTTCTCCGCTTAGAACTATGGACCTAGTTAAATAAATCAATGTTTTGAACTAGACTAGGTTACTTGAAATGTATTGTATTTGGATCTTGTTGTCTTTAAATTTTATTAATGAATTATGCAACCTTTTAGTTACCATGTGCTTTTGAACAATCATTCTATTGTCCGCCTCGATGATTCCGCCATCGGTCGGGGTGTGACAGATTGGTATCAGAGCCATCGTTATAGGGAATTAGGTTATTAGACACAATGACCTAAACTATAACCCTATGACTCCCTTTTATGTGTTATGTGCTAAATGATAAATTGCTATGTGAATTAATTGTAGTTAGGTATTATTTGAATTTTCCCAAGTTTGGTACATGAGACTTATACACATACATACAAGACTTTGATACATGATACATACTTTACATACATATCTGACAAACAAACTTATGCTAACAAGTACACTACCCATCCTTATCCATACTCTTTCCTAATCCATATTAATTGCAACATTCCTACACATTTTATACACATAAACTCTCACTTCTATTAAAATCTTGAAAATCTCGTCAACGACTTAATTTATTGAAACCAGTAAAGGACACGTGCAATCTGGAAGGGTGACACCTGTACATTGGGTTTTCTGTCTAGGAAAGCATTTCGTATAAATCCAAATAAACGGACCCGTATGCTTTCCTGGGAATTCCTGAAGTGAGTGTTTACCTATAGGCTAAAGCATGTCTCTTTGAAAGTTTTAAGGAATTATTTAACGTTGATAAGTCAATGTATTCGCAAGGATACGATCCGAACTTAAACTCAAAATTTGGGGACATTATAGCAAGATAGGAAGAACTAGACGAACATGCAAAGCAAATCATTATTACGGGTGCACACGCAATAACGATTTGTAGTGCATGCAAGTCCCGGCAATTCCTATTACGCAAATAATGATCTATAACATCATGTTCTATCTGGAATAGATGGCTTAGCTTTCCCCCCCCCCCCATCAACTTTGAATAAATACACATGCACTGGCACGCGTCATGATGAATCCCGTTTTTCTGCTTACATTATTTCCCGCTATAACTGATATATATCCATCTTATCTAAAATATCATTGTCTTTTGGTGTTAGAATGCCTCATCGACGTGCAAACTCTAGCACTTCCAACCCGGATCTTGCTACTCTCCTTGCCCAACTGGTGGGGCAAATGACCCAAGCCAATAACAACAGTGATGGGTCTCACAACATCCAAGGAAACGGTGGTACCAACCCGCCTCACTGCACGTTTAAGCACTTTAACTCGTGCAATCCTACAAAATTCTTCGGGACTGAAGGTGCTACCGGCCTACTTCAATGGTTTGAAAGCATGGAAAGCACATTCCTAAACAGCGACTGTCCCGATAATCTTCGGGTTCGTTATGCCACAAGTGTACTCCAAAAGAGAGCCCTCACCTGGTGGAACGGTGAGAAACGCACCCGTGGTGCTAAGGTTGCTACATCCTTGTCATGGGATGATCTGAAGAAGGCCATGACTGATGAATTCTGTCCTCGAAATGAAATAAGGAAGCTCGAGGCTGAGTTTTGGGATCTTGCCCAAGACAGCGGGGATAATCTGGCCTACACCTCCCGGTTTCAAGAGCTAAGTTTGCTGGTGCCTCATATGATCACTCCCCTTGCTCGGGGGATTGAAAAATACATAGGCGGCCTGCCTATGCAAATTCAAGATGTTGTGCTAGGAAGCAACCCTCCTACACTTGAAGCTGCTATCCGTCTAGCTGCTACACTATCCGACAACCATGTCAAAGCCGGAACCTTAACAAGAAAGGGTTCCAAGAAAGTTGTTTCTACTCTTGCGGCCGTCAAAAATGTAAAACCCGAGTCTTCTAACCGCAACAAGAAACGAAAGGGTCGGAACTTCGCAGCCGTAACTCCCGCTGTACCTGCTATTCAAGCGGCCCCTTTGGGTCAAAACCCGAAAACTTATCAGGGCCCGAATCCCCAATGCCAGACCTGCAAGTACCATCATCCTGCCAATCTACCATGCCGATTGTGCTCAAGCTGTGGGCGATTTGGATATGTGGTCACTACTTGCCGTACTTGTCCTCCCGTCCATCAAGCCGCTCCAGCCAACCGTCCCATCTATCCAGCACCTCTCAATGGTCGGGCATGTTACGAATGTGGAGACCCAAACCATTTCCGTGACCGATGCCCAAAACTGCATCATCAAGGTGGTCCTCAAGGACGAGCGTTTAACATAAACGCTAATGAGGCTCAAGCAAACAACGACGTGGTAAACGGTACGTTCCTCGTAAACAATCATTATGCATCCATTTTGTTTGATACCGGTGCCGATAGGAGTTTTGTATCTCTTACCTTTGAGTCCCGACTTGCTAAACAAAGAACGAAACTTGACAATTCTTATTCCGTGGAGATAGCAAACGGAAAATCTATTACTATAAATTCTGTTATCCGCGACTGCAATCTCGAGCTTAATAATCATGAATTCTCTGTTGATCTCCTTCCAATGCAATTGGGAAGCTTTGATATTATAATTGGCATGGACTGGTTATCCAAGCACCATGCCGAGGTTATTTGCTACGAAAAGTGCATTCGTATACCTCTCCCTTCGGGCGACACGTTAGTTATTTTCGGTGAAAAACCGTGTCGTGGTCTTCAAATCATGTCTTGCACATTGGCACAAAAGTACTTGCGGAAAAAGTACGTTGCCTTCTTGGCCCACATAGTTGACACGAAAGACAAGGGTAAGAAATTGCAAGACATTCCAATTATCCGAGATTTTCCCGAGGTATTCCCCGAGGATTTACCTGGTCTTCCTCCCCCTAGACAAGTGGAGTTTCGTAACGACCTTGTGCCCGGAGCAACTCCCGTGGTAAAAGCTCCCTATCGTCTTGCACCTTCCGAGATGCAAGAGCTTGCAAGTCAATTACAAGAACTCTCATCCAAAGGATTCATCCGCCCGAGCCATTCACCTTGGGGTGCTCTCGTACTATTCGTAAATAAAAAGGATGGATCGTTTCGAATGTGCATCGATTATCGTGAACTCAACAAACTTACAATTAAGAACCGTTATCCTTTACCTCGTATCGACGATCTTTTCGATCAGCTTCAAGGTTCAACATGTTTCTCCAAGATTGACCTTCGTTCCGGGTACCATCAACTACGTGTTCTCGATGAAGACATTCCGAAGACTGCCTTTCGGACTAGGTACGGTCACTACGAGTTCATGGTCATGCCATTCGGTTTGACTAATGCACCTGCGGTCTTCATGGACCTCATGAACCGTGTATGCAAACCTTATTTGGATAAGTTCGTGATCGTTTTCATTGACGACATTCTCATCTATTCCAAAACGAAAGCAGAGCATGAACAACATCTTCGTTTGATTTTGGAGCTCTTGAAGAAAGAACGACTATACGCCAAGTTCTCCAAGTGTGAATTCTGGCTAAAGGAGGTTCAGTTTATGGGACACATAGTCAACGATAAAGGGATTCATGTGGACCCGGCAA
Source organism: Smallanthus sonchifolius (assembly GCA_023525975.1). NCBI lineage: Eukaryota > Viridiplantae > Streptophyta > Magnoliopsida > Asterales > Asteraceae > Smallanthus > Smallanthus sonchifolius. The sequence continues at coordinate 38,714,931 of CM042045.1, forward strand.
AAAATCGAAGCGGTAAAGAATTGGAGTACTCCTAAGACTCCTACCGAGATTCGTTCATTCCTTGGATTAGCAGGTTACTATCGTCGCTTCATCTCAAATTTCTCCAAGATTACAGTCCCGCTCACTGCCTTGACTCATAAAGGTAAATCTTACGATTGGGGACCCAAGCAAGAGGAAGCTTTTCAAACTCTCAAGCACAAGCTCTGCAATGCTCCTATTCTAACTCTTCCTAGTGGTAATGACGACTTTGTCGTTTATTATGATGCATCCAACCAAGGTCTTGGTTGTGTTCTAATGCAACGTAGTCAAGTAATTGCATACACATCACGTCAGCTTAAAATCCATGAGAAGAACTATACGACCCATGATCTCGAGCTTGGTGCTGTCGTTTTCGCCTTGAAAATTTGGAGACACTATCTTTATGGCACCAAATGCGTGGTTTTCACCGACCACAAAAGTCTCCAACATATTTTCAATCAAAAAGAGCTGAATATGAGGCAACGACGATGGGTTGAACTTCTTAACGACTACGACTGCGAGATTCGCTACCACCCCGGCAAAGCAAATGTTGTAGCCGACGCTTTGAGTCGTAAAGAACGTATCATGCTTCATAGTGTTCGTATTCATAACGATATCCAAGCCCGCATTCTCCAAGCCCAACACACCTCGGTTACCGAGGGAAACATGTATCAAGAGATGGCATGTGGCGTAGAACTCTTGTTAGAAACCAAAGCCAACGGTCTATTGTATTACTTGGACCGTATCTGGGTTCCCTATCACGATGACCTTCGTACATTTTTGATGAACGAGTCTCATAAAACTCGATATTCGGTACATCCCGGAGCTGATAAGATGTACATGGGTCTTCGTCAGCAATATTGGTGGCCCGGCATGAAAAAGGATATTGCCCTCTTTGTGGCAAAATGCTTAACTTGTCCTAAAGTAAAGGCCGAACACCAGAAGCCTTCCGGACTCCTCGAACAACCGGAAATTCCCGTGTGGAAGTGGGAGAACCTTGCTATGGACTTCATCACCAAACTCCCACGCACTTCTAGTGGGCACGATAGTATCTGGGTTATTATCGACCGACTTACAAAGTCTGCTCATTTTATGCCTATTCGTGAGGACTATCGAGTCGAGAAATTGGCTCGGATCTACATTGATGAAATTGTGAGTCGTCACGGAATCCCTTTGAACATCATCTCCGATCGAGATTCGCGTTTTACTTCCCGATTTTGGAAATCATTACAATCTGCGCTTGGTACTCGCTTGGATCTAAGTACGTGTCACACCCCCAATTTCAACTAACGGAGTTTTACCGTTTGGAAGGTGACACACCAGGATCTCAGTCATTAGTTACATCAGACGACACTATATGGGACTTGAAATGTCAAAAACATAAAAGTTCAGAGTTAATGCGGAAGTGTAAACGTTAATATGAAATCAAAAGTAATTACACGCAATATGCGTCAGTCAATGTAAATAAGTAAACTGTTTCAAATCTTTGAAATGGATAATATGACAGTAGGACTCCATGCTTGTCCTAAGTGTGCAACCTATGCCTTAGCGACCTGAGAAACATGTAAGAAAAAGTGTCAACACGAGGTTGGTGAGTTCACAGGTTTCAAGTTTACAATAAGAGTGTGTTTGACAGATTATGTACATTCAATATGCATATCTATAGGTAGCTAACCTATGTTCATGTCTTACTAAAGCGCTCGCAACCGAAGCTGACTGTGTTTGTATGCCTCCTACCAGGTCTATCAACTCTGGCACATGTGAGTAGGCTAACATTTCACCCGTTCGATATTCGATCGAGTTAGCGCGACTAACGCGGGTGGGGCTTGTCAAACCCAGTAGTACTACTAAACATTACCTCGCTAAGATCCATATTAACGGTTCGAAATAAGATGAGGACTTTCTGTGATAGCATGTTACACTTAGCTTTAACATTGATAGCATATGAAATACAAAATCTAAAATCAGTTTAAGCATGTTTTCTCCCCCAAGTTAAAAGCAGTAAAAAGGGGCCGTGAAACTCACCTGCGTTGCGTAATAGGTAATATCACACAAGTATGAGATTTAGAACCTCAAGTGTTAGCCTGCACGACTTATATATGCCCTAGAATCATAAACACATAAGTTAGGGATACACTTAGATTTGTGACGACGACACGGAAGGTTAGAACGTCTTAACGTATTCTAAGGATCAATGAGTAGACGAACGTGTCTATAGGAATATAGGGTTTCTTAATATAATTATTAAGATAAATACGTTTTGTGTCGAAGGTTTCTTAATTACGAATATAATAATAATTAAATATATCCGTGCGTTTGTACTATTCAATAATAGTTTAGGAAAATAATATAATTAATATATTATTTTTGAACTCATATAAAATATACGATAATCATTTACATGACAAAAATAATAAATATATTATTTTTATTCGAGGATATAAACGTGAGTAAATAATATAAACATTTATATTATTAATTTGTTCGAAACGTTACACGAGGTAAATAAACGATGCGAAATAATATAAAAATATATATTATTTAATAATAGAAGTCATGAGTTGAAAATAATATAAACATATTATTTTATTTGAATTCGTGGTTTTGAAAATATTATAAATATATTATTTTAAAAGTGGGAATAATATAAATTTTAGGTTATAAAACTAAACCCGAGCCTACGGGTGATTTTCGAGTTCAAAACATTTTATTATATTAATATAATAATAGTGGGTTAGTTTTTATAATAAAATAGTGCTAAAAATCGATTTAAAAACAAAATGGGGGTTGGAGGACTCGAACCCGGGTCTCCTCCCCCAAGCAACAACACCTTAACCAGTCCCACCCGCTAGGGCTTCGCAACTAAACCCGGATTCAATTTCTTTTAATACGCAAGTACCTTGTGATCCTCTTCCCTAGTAAAACGAAACCAAAACCAGTCCCATAACCCCTCCATTCGATCGTGACAGGACAAGAATTCATGGGGCTTTTGTTCATCAGTCGATTACGAGTCAATAGGTGTAATCAATTGCAAAAATCGTTGAGTTTAAGATGTTTTAATTCCTGATTAAGAACCCGAAAAACCCTAGGTTTGATCAAGAATTCAATTGAACAAATTCGACGATAAAAGAAGTTGTAATCATAAGGCTTTTAATAAGAATTGCATTACGAATCTAACCGTATAAATTAATTGGATTGAGATCTGGTCTAGGGTGTAGTTCGATTAAACCGAATTCGTGATGAACCCTAGAATCGGTTCATCACCAATTTGATGTTATATGACCGCATTATCAAAGGGATTTTGATTCTAGATTTAAATCGAAACTGAGGAGGTGTTTCATTACCAAAATGGGGATCCAATTGATGGTGCTCGGCGAGAACCGAGTTCCGACTTCACATGCTTGATCTCTGGTGACTCTGGCCTCGTCTCCGATCATATTGGGATATGCAAATGACTCAGAGGAGTGCGACTAGAGTTTGCAGGTGTTTGATTATGAGGATCCTGATCGAATTGATCGAATTTGTGAGCATTGAGGATGACGTCGACGGTTACGGGTTTTAGGTGATAAATGGGATTAATTCGTGATAATGATTGTGTTAATTGATTCAATGATGTCGCAGCTGATATTTACATCCATTTCGGTTAGGAATTCGAACGAATTTCGGATATATCTCGTGAATTTGAGTTAAGAACCATCACAGTTTGACTTTTAAAAGTCAACTGAAGCAAAACCAAATGATTTTGACTTTTCAGGTCAATAGTTTTGGTTTTACACATTTCCATGATTAGCCCCTGTAGTTTAAGATTAAACATTGGCCGGAATGGTCCCTGAGGTTCAAGATTGAGTTAACAGGATTACTAGATAACTGGATTTGGATTAACGGAACTAACGGAAAATTGACAGATGTCACAGTACGGCTTACCATCCTCAAACCGATAGACAAACCGAGCGAACAATCCAAACTCTCGAGGATATGCTTAGAGCTTGTGTCATTGACTTTGGTGGCAATTGGAATTCTCACCTACCACTGATCGAATTTTCCTACAACAACAGCTACCACACAAGTATCAACATGGCACCGTTTGAAGCTCTTTATGGACGAAAATGTCGTTCACCGATTTGTTGGAACGAAATTGGTGAAGCACAAATCACCGGTCCCGAGCTTATCCAAGAGACCACCGATAAAATCTTTCTTATCCGTGACAACATTCGGGTAGCAAGGAGTCGACAAAAGAGTTATGCCGATAGACGACGAAAACCCTTGGAATTTCAAGTTGGAGATATGGTTCTTCTAAAGGTATCACCTTGGAAAGGCGTAGTCCGATTTAGAAAGAAAGGAAAACTTGCACCTTGATATGTGGGCCCATTCAAAATACTCGAGAGGGTAGGAAAAGTGGCCTACAAACTCGACCTTCCTTCAGAACTCAGCAACATTCATCCAACTTTTCATGTGTCTAATTTGAAAAAGTGTCTAGCCGACGAGAATCTCCACATCCCTCTTGACGAAGTGCGCATTGACGAAAAAATGCACTTTGTTGAAAAACCCGTGGAAATTATGGACCGAGAAGTTAAGAAACTCAAGCGTAACCGCATCCCCATTGTCAAGGTCCGTTGGGAATCTAAACGTGGACCCAAGTTCACTTGGGAACGTGAAGACCAAATGAAGACCAAGTATCCGCATCTCTTTTCATAGCCTACACTAGTTGAATTTCGGGGCGAAATTCCTTTAACATGGGGAGACTGTGACATTTCGGATTTTCATTAGCGCACCTGTAATATAATTATCGTGTAATTATTCTAATTAAATAAAATACAATTGTTTTTATTAATTTTATACAAATAGGTATTTTATTTTACGGATTTAAAAATAATTAAAATTTTATAAGTTTTAAAACTTATATAAAATTTTATATAAAAATCTAGATTTAAAAGTTGCATATTTAATAAAATAACCTATTTAAATAATACAAATAATCTTTTTATAAAAGTTATTTATAATAATAATAATAAAATAAATTTATAAAATATAATTAATTTAAAAGAAATTAAATTAATTTATTTAATAAAAAGTTTAGGGGTCGTTTAGTAATTAATCAAACTAGAAGGTTTTAAAACTGAAATCTATTGAGGGACCATTCCTGGACAAAGCAAACTATAAGGTTTTATCCGAAGTTATTCCAGGGACTAAATTAAATCAAACTTCAGGGACTGAAACTGCCAAAACCAAATTCGCGAATCCGGTCACCCCTCTCGTTGGTCCGGCGAGTAAGGACTTTTCCGGCGACACCCGACCCGACTGTTTCTCTACACCTCGACAGCCGACAAAGGCGTCTCTGGCTTCGTCTCTCCCACGCGAACAATACCCCCCGACCAATTTGTTCCCCCAACATAGGGATCGTCCGATCCTGTTGGTGGCCTAGATACCTACGTCCAAATTCGTGCCCGACAGGCCACCTCCACGCCTGTCGAATGTCTGATTAGCTTCGCCTCATCCAGAATAATGTCGGGACGTGCCTAATTGCACGTTTGAACATAAGAATCGGGCTCGGCTATAAATAGCCACGGTCGGCCCTGCACGAGCTCGCTACCATCCTTCCACCTGCTCTCACTCCAAATTGAGGATACCATCACCTTCGTCGACCCTGAGTGAAGCTGTGACCAGGATTCCAGAAGCAAATTCCACTCGGAAATCGACTTCCAATTGTGACATTTTCAAGTTCTAAAACTGTACCGACCAGACCTGTTGCAACTCGGTTCGAGCCTCAAATCGATTCCTCTGTCTTCTATTTATCCCTGGTAAGCCATTCGAATCAAATCGCGGCATTCGCACGAGGATTACCGAGCAAATCCAGTGTCCTCGGACACGGTTTGCCGGTCACCGAGAACCAGCGTCCTGTCTTGCTGTTGTGTATTTAATTTACCCGTTACACACATAACCAGCGATGGGCAGTAGCCCGGCTGGTTATGCGTGTTTGTGTCCAAAGCAGAGGTCGCGGGTTCGAGTCTTCTGGCCTCCGGCCCAACCCCATTTTGCTTCTGTTATCATTTTTTTTATTTTATTTAATTTTCTTAACTTATTTTAATATTATTTTATTACACTAAAGACTAAAACGAGTCGGTTTGATCGTTCGTTTATTTTGAAATCGATTAAACAATCTTTTATCTATAAACTATTTCATTTTTATAAATCTTGTAATATTATTTAAATACATTTTCTTATATATAAAATATCCCCTATTTTTATAAATCTTGTAATATTTTATAAACTTATTTAATTACATTTTTATATATAAAATGTCCTATATTTTTATAAATATTGTAACATTTTTATAAACTTATTAAAATACATTTAATATATAAAATGTCTCATTTTTTTATATGAACCTAGCAATATTTTTAATAAACTTGTTTAAATAAATTTTAAATATCAACATAATTAGTCAAATAAAGACTTTTCTTTTCTTTGTTATTATTATATAAATACATTGAATATAATAATACTTGTTTAAAACAATATATATATATATATATATATCCTTATAAGTTAAAGTTTTACAAAAACCATTATCATTCTATTTCCATACTTTATACAAATAAATATTAAGGAAAATTATATTAAAGCCTATGTACATTTAAATACAAATACACACCTATACGCATACAATAATACCCATTTGTCAACATAGGGTATCAACGTGCTTAGGCTTCCACATACTTACCACCTACACGCGTGGAAAAATACCCGCTTGCAAGGTGAGTTACATAGCCCCTATTTTACATTTTCATACATTTTTGGGTGGAACATTATACATGCAACTCACATTGTTTATACGTGTTATACATGAGACTATATGCTTATTCTTTGGATGTACATACATTTAAACACAAGACAACCAACTGTAATATTGATAGATCTATTGTGCCTGACCAGCCCACCCGGTTAGGGTGTTTATTACTGCATACTCGGATATAACCGCGTGTTATATTCAATCATATCGGATATAGTGGGTAACTATATTCAAACATACCGGACTTAGCTGTTGTGCTCTGTTCAAGCGCGTCAAACTCGGTTTGAATTGTGATTAAATAAATGATACATCATATACTATGTTTAACAAGATAAACAATGAGTTGCAAAACGTTTTACACTACTATTTACCGGATTTACTAAACCTATGTACTCACCAACTTTTTAGTTGACACTTGATTTAAATAATGTTTCAGGTTTGGATATGTGACTGCTTGTCGAAGATTTCTCCGGTTAGGAACTATGGACCTAGTTAAATAAATCAATGTTTTGAACTAGACTAGGTTACTTGAAATGTATTGTATTTGGATCTTGTTGTCTTTAAATTTAATTAATGAATTATGCAACCTTTTAGTTACCATGTGCTTTTGAACAATCATTCTATTGTCCGCCTCGATGATTCCGCCATCGGTCGGGGTGTGACAGATTGGTATCAGAGCCATGGTTATAGGGAATTAGGTTATTAGACACAATGACCTAGACTATAACCCTAGGACTCCCTTTTATGTGTTATGTGCTAAATGATAAATTGCTATGTGAATTAATTGTAGTTATGTATTATTTGAATTTTCCCAAGTTTGGTACATGAGACTTATACACATACATACAAGACTTTGATACATGATACATACTTTACATACATATCTGACAAACAAACTTATGCAAACAAGTACACTACCCATCCTTATCCATACTCTTTCCTAATCCATATTAATTGCAACATTCCTACACATTTTATACACATAAACTCTCACTTCTATTAAAATCTTGAAAATCTCGTCAACGACTTAATTTATTGAAACCATTAAGGGACACGTGCAATCTGGAAGGGTGACACCTGTACATTGGGTTTTCTGTCTAGGAAAGCATTTCGTATAAATCCAAATAAACGGACCCGTATGCTTTCCTGGGAATTCCTGAAGTGAGTGTTTACCTATAGGCTAAAGCATGTCTCTTTGAAAGTTTTAAGGAATTATTTAACGTTGATAAGTCAATGTATTCGCAAGGATACGATTCGAACTTAAACTCAAAATTTGGGGACATTATAGCAAGATAGGAAGAACTAGACGAACATGCAAAGCAAATCATTATTACGGGTGCACACGCAATAACGATTTGTAGTGCATGCAAGTCCCGGCAATTCCTATTACGCAAATAATGATCTATAACATCATGTTCTATCTGGAATAGATGGCTTAGCTCCCCCCCCCATCAACTTTGAATAAATACACATGCACTGGCACGCGTCATGATGAATCCCGTTTTTCTGCTTACATTATTTCCCGCTATAACTCATATATATCCATCTTATCTAAAATATCATTGTCTTTTGGTGTTAGAATGCCTCATCGACGTGCAAACTCTAGCACTTCCAACCCGGATCTTGCTACTCTCCTTGCCCAACTGGTGGGGCAAACGACCCAAGCCAATAACAACAGTGATGGGTCTCACAACATCCAAAGAAACGGTGGTACCAACCCGCCTCACTGCACGTTTAAGCACTTTAACTCGTGCAATCCTACAAAATTCTTCGGGACTGAAGGTGCTACCGGCCTACTTCAATGGTTTGAAAGCATGGAAAGCACATTCCTAAACAGCGACTGTCCCGATAATCTTCGGGTTCGTTATGCCACAAGTGTACTCCAAAAGAGAGCCCTCACCTGGTGGAACGGTGAGAAACGCACCCGTGGTGCTAAGGTTGCTACATCCTTGTCATGGGATGATCTGAAGAAGGCCATGACTGATGAATTCTGTCCTCGAAATGAAATAAGGAAGCTCGAGGCTGAGTTTTGGGATCTTGCCCAAGACAGCGGGGATAATCTGGCCTACACCTCCCGGTTTCAAGAGCTAAGTTTGCTGGTGCCTCATATGATCACTCCCCTTGCTCGGGGGATTGAAAAATACATAGGCGGCCTGCCTATGCAAATTCAAGATGTTGTGCTAGGAAGCAACCCTCCTACACTTGAAGCTGCTATCCGTCTAGCTGCTACACTATCCGACAACCATGTCAAAGCCGGAACCTTAACAAGAAAGGGTTCCAAGAAAGTTGTTTCTACTCTTGCGGCCGTCAAAAATGTAAAACCCGAGTCTTCTAACCGCAACAAGAAACGAAAGGGTCGGAACTTCGCAGCCGTAACTCCCGCTGTACCTGCTATTCAAGCGGCCCCTTTGGGTCAAAACCCGAAAACTTATCAGGGCCCTAATCCCCAATGCCAGACCTGCAAGTACCATCATCCTGCCAATCTACCATGCCGATTGTGCTCAAGCTGCGGGCGATATGGACATGTGGTCACTACTTGCCGTACTTGTCCTCCCGTCCATCAAGCCGCTCCAGCCAACCGTCCCATCTATCCAGCACCTCTCAATGGTCGGGCATGTTACGAATGTGGAGACCCAAACCATTTCCGTGACCGATGCCCAAAACTGCATCATCAAGGTGGTCCTCAAGGACGAGCGTTTAACATAAACGCTAATGAGGCTCAAGCAAACAACGACGTGGTAAACGGTACGTTCCTCGTAAACAATCATTATGCATCCATTTTTCTTTGATACCGGTGCCGATAGGAGTTTTGTATCTCTTACCTTTGAGTCCCGACTTGCTAAACAAAGAACGAAACTTGACAATTCTTATTCCGTGGAGATAGCAAACGGAAAATCTATTACTATAAATTCTGTTATCCGCGACTGCAATCTCGAGCTTAATAATCATGAATTCTCTGTTGATCTCCTTCCAATGCAATTGGGAAGCTTTGATATTATAATTGGCATGGACTGGTTATCCAAGCACCATGCCGAGGTTATTTGCTACGAAAAGTGCATTCGTATACCTCTCCCTTCGGGCGACACGTTAGTTATTTTCGGTGAAAAACCGTGTCGTGGTCTTCAAATCATGTCTTGCACATTGGCACAAAAGTACTTGCGGAAAAAGTACGTTGCCTTCTTGGCCCACATAGTTGACACGAAAGACAAGGGTAAGAAATTGCAAGACATTCCAATCATCCGAGATTTTCCCGAGGTATTCCCCGAGGATTTACCTGGTCTTCCTCCCCCTAGACAAGTGGAGTTTCGTATCGACCTTGTGCCCGGAGCAACTCCCGTGGTAAAAGCTCCCTATCGTCTTGCACCTTCCGAGATGCAAGAGCTTGCAAGTCAATTACAAGAACTCTCATCCAAAGGATTCATCCGCCCGAGCCATTCACCTTGGGGTGCTCCCGTACTATTCGTAAAGAAAAAGGATGGATCGTTTCGAATGTGCATCGATTATCGTGAACTCAACAAACTTACAATTAAGAACCGTTATCCTTTACCCCGTATCGACGATCTTTTCGATCAGCTTCAAGGTTCAACATGTTTCTCCAAGATTGACCTTCGTTCCGGGTACCATCAACTACGTGTTCTCGATGAAGACATTCCGAAGACTGCCTTTCGGACTAGGTACGGTCACTACGAGTTCATGGTCATGCCATTCGGTTTGACTAATGCACCTGCGGTCTTCATGGACCTCATGAACCCTGTATGCAAACCTTATTTGGACAAGTTCGTGATCGTTTTCATTGACGACATTCTCATCTATTCCAAAACGAAAGCAGAGCATGAACAACATCTTCGTTTGATTTTGGAGCTCTTGAAGAAAGAACGACTATACGCCAAGTTCTCCAAGTGTGAATTCTGGCTAAAGGAGGTTCAGTTTATGGGACACATAGTCAACGATAAAGGGATTCATGTGGACCCGGCAAAAATCGAAGCGGTAAAGAATTGGAGTACTCCTAAGACTCCTACCGAGATTCGTTCATACCTTGGATTAGCAGGTTACTATCGTCGCTTCATCTCAAATTTCTCCAAGATTGCAGTCCCGCTCACTGCCTTGACTCATAAAGGTAAATCTTACGAGTGGGGACCCAAGCAAGAGGAAGCTTTTCAAACTCTCAAGCACAAGCTCTGCAATGCTCCTATTCTAACTCTTCCTAGTGGTAATGACGACTTTGTCGTTTATTATGATGCATCCAACCAAGGTCTTGGTTGTGTTCTAATGCAACGTGGTCAAGTAATTGCATACACATCACGTCAGCTCAAAATCCATGAGAAGAACTATACGACCCATGATCTCGAGCTTGGTGCTGTCGTTTTCGCCTTGAAAATTTGGAGACACTATCTTTATGGCACCAAATGCGTGGTTTTCACCGACCACAAAAGTCTCCAACATATTTTCAATCAAAAAGAGCTGAATATGAGGCAACGACGATGGGTTGAACTTCTTAACGACTACGACTGCGAGATTCGCTACCACCCCGGCAAAGCAAATGTTGTAGCCGACGCTTTGAGTCGTAAAGAACGTATCATGCTTCATAGTGTTCGTATTCATAACGATATCCAAGCCCGCATTCTCCAAGCCCAACACACCTCGGTTACCGAGGGAAACATGTATCAAGAGATGGCATGTGGCGTAGAACTCTTGTTAGAAACCAAAGCCAACGGTCTATTGTATTACTTGGACCGTATCTGGGTTCCCTATCGCGACGACCTTCGTACATTTTTGATGAACGAGTCCCATAAAACTCGATATTCGGTACATCCCGGAGCTGATAAGATGTACATGGGTCTTCGTCAGCAATATTGGTGGCCCGGCATGAAAAAGGATATTGCCCTCTTTGTGGCAAAATGCTTAACTTGTTCTAAAGTAAAGGCCGAACACCAGAAGCCTTCCGGACTCCTCGAACAACCGGAAATTCCCGTGTGGAAGTGGGAGAACCTTGCTATGGACTTCATCACCAAACTCCCACGCACTTCTAGTGGGCACGATAGTATCTGGGTTATTATCGACCGACTTACAAAGTCTGCTCATTTTATGCCTATTCGTGAGGACTATCGAGTCGAGAAATTGGCTCGGATCTACATTGATGAAATTGTGAGTCGTCACGGAATCCCTTTGTACATCATCTCCGATCGAGATTCGCGTTTTACTTCCCGATTTTGGCAATCATTACAATCAGCGCTTGGTACTCGCTTGGATCTAAGTACGTGTCACACCCCCAATTTCAACTAACGGAGTTTTACCGTTTGGAAGGTGACACACCAGGATCTCAGTCATTAGTTACATCAAACGACACTATATGGGACTTGAAATGTCAAAAACATAAAAGTTCAGAGTTAATGCGGAAGTGTAAACGTTAATATGAAATCAAAAGTAATTACACGCAATATGCGTCAGTCAATGTAAATAAGTAAACTGTTTCAAATGTTTGAAATGGATAATATGACAGTATGACTCCATGCATGTCCTAAGTGTGCAACCTATGCCTTAGCGACCTGAGAAACATGTAAGAAAAAGTGTCAACACGAGGTTGGTGAGTTCACAGGTTTCAAGTTTACAATAAGAGTGTGTTTGCCAGATTATGTACATTCAATATGCATATCTATAGGTAGCTAACCTATGTTCATGTCTTACTAAAGCGCTCGCAACCGAAGCTGACTGTGTTTGTATGCCTCCTGCCAGGTCTATCAACTCTGGCACATGTGAGTAGGCTAACATTTCACCCGTTCGATATCCGATCGAGTTAGCGCGACTAACGCGGGTGGGGCTTGTCAAACCCAGTAGTACTACTAAACATTACCTCGCTAAGATCCATATTAACGGTTCGAAATAAGATGAGGACTTTCTGTGATAGCATGTTACACTTAGCTTTAACATTGATAGCATATGAAATACAAAATCTAAAATCAGTTTAAGCATGTTTTCTCCCCCAAGTTAAAAGCAGTAAAAAGGGGCCGTGAAACTCATCTGCGTTGCGTAGTACGTAATATCACACAAGTATGAGATTTAGAACCACAAGTGTTAGCCTGCACGACTTATGTATGCCCTAGAATCATAAACACATAAGTTAGGGATACACTGAGATTTGTGACGACGACACGGAAGGTTAGAACGTCTTAACGTATTCTAAGGATCAATGAGTAGACGAACGTGTCTACAGGAATATAGGGTTTCTTAATATAATTATTAAGATAAATACGTTTTGTGTCGAAGGTTTCTTAATTACGAATATATTAATAATTAAATATATCCGTGCGTTTGTACTATTCAATAATGGTTTAGGAAAATAATATAATTAATATATTATTTTTGAACTCATATAAAATATACGATAATCATTTACATGACAAAAATAATAAATATATTATTTTTATTCGAGGATATAAACGTGAGTAAATAATATAAATATTTATATTATTAATTTGTTCGAAACGTTACACGAGGTAAATAAACGATGCGAAATAATATAAAAATATATATTATTTAATAATACAAGTCATGAGTTGAAAATAATATTAACATATTATTTTATTTGAATTCGTGGTTTTGAAAATAGTATAAATATATTATTTTAAAAGTGGGAATAATATAAATTTTAGGTTATAAAACTAAACCCGAGCCTACGGGTGATTTTCGAGTTCAAAACATTTTATTATATTAATATAATAATAGTGGGTTAGTTTTTATAATAAAATAGTGCTTAAAAATCGATTTAAAAACAAAATGGGGGTTGGAGGACTCGAACCCGGGTCTCCTCCCCCAAGCAACAACACCTTAACCAGTCCCACCCGCTAGGGCTTCGCAACTAAACCCGGATTCAATTTCTTTTAATACGCAAGTACCTTGTGATCCTCTTCCCTAGTAAAACGAAACCAAAACCAGTCTCATAACCCCTCCATTCGATCGTGACAGGACAAGAATTCATGGGGCTTTTGTTCATCAGTCGATTACGAGTCAATAGGTGTAATCAATTGCAAAAATCGTTGAGTTTAAGATGTTTTAATTCCTGATTAAGAACCCGAAAAACCCTAGGTTTGATCAAGAATTCAATTGAACAAATTCGACGATAAAAGAAGTTGTAATCATAAGGCTTTTAATAAGAATTGCATTGCGAATCTAACCGTATAAATTAATTGGATTGAGATCTGGTCTAGGGTGTAGTTCGATTAAACCGAATTCGTGATGAACCCTAGAATCGGTTCATCACCAATTTGATGTTATATGACCGCATTATCAAAGGGCTTTTGATTCTAGATTTAAATCGAAACTGAGGAGGTGTTTCATTACCAAAATGGGGATCCAATTGATGGTGCTCGGCTAGAACCGAGTTCCGACTTCGCGTGCTTGATCTCTGGTGACTCCGGCCTCGTCTCCGATCATATTGGGATGTGCAAAAGACTCAGAGGAGTGCGACTAGAGTTTGCAGGTGTTTGATTATGAGGATCCTGATCGAATTGATCGAATTTGTGAGCATTGAGGATGACGTCGACGGTTACGGGTTTTAGGTGATAAATGGGATTAATTCGCGATAATGATTGTGTTAATTGATTCAATGATGTCGCAGCTGATATTTACATCCATTTCGGTTAGGAATTCGAACGAATTTCGGATATATCTCGTGAATTTGAGTTAAGAACCATCACAGTTTGACTTTTAAAAGTCAACTGAAGCAAAACCAAATGATTTTGACTTTTCAGGTCAACAGATTTGGTTTTACATATTTCCATGATTAGCCCCTGTAGTTTAAGATTAAACATTGGCCGGAATGGTCCCTGAGGTTCAAGATTGAGTTAACAGGATTACTAGATAACTGGATTTGGATTAACGGAACTAACGGAAAATTGACGGATGTCACATCATCCCCTAGTTGAAAGAATTTTCGTCCCGAAAATTAAAATAAAATAAATAAATAAAAAGTTCTGGGGTGTCACATCATCCTCTAGTTGAAAGAATTTTCGTCCCGAAAATTAAATAGTACCTTAAGAGATTGACGCGGAGTGCTTGAACAGATTAGGATATTTGCGCATCATCTGATCTTCGCGCTACCAAGTGAATTCTGGTCCGCGTTTCAAGTTCCAACGGACTCTAACAATAGGGATTTTACTGTGCTTTAACGATTTGACTTCCCTATCCATGATTTGCACAGGTTCTTCGATGAAACGCAGCTGTTCATCAATGTGTAGTTCCTCAAGAGGAACCGCGAGAGACTCGTCTGCTAGACTTTTCTTCAAATTTAAGATGTGAAAGACGTTGTGTACACCACTAAGTCCTTCAGGTAAGTCCAGTTGATACGCTATTGGTCCGATTCTCTTCCTTATCTTGAATGGTCTAACATAATGAGGATTCAGTTTGCCTCGTTCCCCGAAACGAATGACACCCTTCCAAGGTGAGACTTTTAATAAGACTATATCCCCTACTTGAATTTCTAACGGTTTACGACGTTTATCGGCATAGTTCTTTTGACGATCACGAGCTGCTGCCATACGATTTCTGATTTGAACGATCTTTTCAGAAGTTTCAAGTACGAGTTCCGGACCTGTAAGTTAACTATCCCCAACCTCGGCCCAACAAATAGGAGAACGACATTTCCGTTCATAAAGTGCTTCAAATGGAGCTGCCTTGATGCTAGTGTGATAACTGTTGTTGTAGGAGAGTTCCACCAACGGTAGGTGAGACTCCCAAGTGTTACCGAAATCAATCACACAAGCTCGTAGCATGTCCTCCAGAGTTTGAATAGTATGTTCTGTTTGGCCATCAGTATGAGGATGGTACGCTGTGCTCATATCTAGACACGTGCCTAAAGCTTTATGTAACGACTGTCTGAAACGAGAAGTGAATCGTGCATCACGATCTGAAATAATGGAGATTGGCACCTCGTGCCGAGAGACTATTTCTTTCAGGTAAGTACGAGTAAGTTTATCCATTTTGTCGGTCTCTTTGATTGCTAACAAGTGAGCGGACTTTGTTAATCGATCAACGATCACCCATATGGTATCACATCCGGTAGGGGTTCGGGGTAGTTTGGTTATGAAGTCCATAGGAATTTGTTCCCATTTCCACATTAGGATCTCTGGTTGTTGAAGTAGACCATAAGGCTTTTGGTATTCCACTTTGACCTTTGCGCAAGCCAGACACTTGCTCACATAGGTAGCAATATCAGCCTTCATCTTTGGCCACCAATATAGCACCTTTAGGTCATGGTACACCTTGTTGGAACCTGGATGAATAGAGTATCAAGATTTGTGAGCTTCATCCATAACCAGTCCTCTTAAGTTCCTATACACTGGAACCCATATTCGCTCTGCAAGGTAGCGAATGCCATCTGATTTGACTACTAGTTGTCCTTCCATACCGCGCGTAGCTTCTAACGGTAGGTTTTCCTCTTTAAGAGCTTCGAGTTGAGCACTTCGGATTTTGGTCAGGTAACCCGGGGGTGAATAGTAAGTTGTAATACTCGAACTCGTTTAGGTTTGGTGTCCTTATGGCTTAGGGCACCGGCTACTACGTTAGCCTTGCCCGGATGATACTTGATAGCACAACCATGGTCGTTCAAAGGTTTGATCCAACGACGTTGTCGGATGTTCAACTCCTTCTGTTCGAATATGCGTTGAAGACTCTTGTGATCGGTGTAAATCGTGCACTTGGTATCGTCCAAGTAATGTCTACAGATTTTCAAAGCAAACACTACATCTCCCAATTCTAGGTCATGGGTAGTGTAGTTTTTCTCATAAGCTTTCAATTGACGGGAAGCGTATGCGATAACCTTTTCGCGTTGCATCAACACACAACCAAGACCTCGAATAGAGGTATTGTAATACACTACGAAGTCATCCGTTCCTTCAGGAAAGACTAGGATAGGTGCACTACAGAGTTTCTGTTTCAACAGTTGAAACACGGATTCCTGAGTTTCGCTCCAGTTATAGGGTTTACCCTTTTTGAGTTAGAGTAGTGAGAGGTTGAGCAATATTTTGAGATTTCCTCAATGAATTGACGGTAGCGGCCAGTCAACCCTAGAGGTTGTCGCACCGCTGTTGGAGTCATCAGTGTTGTCTGATCCTTGATGGTTTCTACTTTAGATGGATCTACATATATTCCTTTCTCGTTGACTACATGTCCTAGAAGTTGAATCTTCGCGAATCCAGAATTCTCATTTTGAAAATTTGGCATACAATTGCTCCTGCTTTAGCAACTCAAGGATTAAACGCAGATGTTCCTCATGTTCTTCTTTGTCCTTAGAATAGATGAGGGTGTCATCAATGAAGATGATGACGAACTGATCAAAGTAGGGCTTACACACACGGTTCATGAAGTCCATGAATCCCGCGGGTGCGTTGGTTAGTTCGAATGGCATGACCAAAAACTCGTAATGACCGTACCGGGTTCTAAATGCAGTTTTAGAGATTGTCCTCGTCCCGGACTCTCAATTGATGGTAACCGGATCTAAGATCTATCTTGGAATAGAAACTTGATCCTTGGAGTTGATCAAAGAGGTCATCTATGCGAGGTAAAGGGTAACGGTTCTATATAGTTACTTTGTTCAGCTTACGTTGATTGATGCACATGCGGCAAGTCCCGTTTTTCTTCTTGATGAACAGGACTAGAGCTCCCCATGGTGATGAGCTCGGTCGAATGAAACCCTTATCTAACAACTCTGGCAGTTGTGTAGATAACTTTTGTAACTTACTAGGTGCAAGTCTGTACGGTGCCCGAGCAATAGGTGTTGCTCCGGGTGCTAGATCAATTTGGAATTCGACTTTACGATGCGGCGGAAGACCAGGCAGATCTTCGGGAAATAATTCCGGATAATCACGAACGATCGGTATGTCGTCAATCTTCTTCTCCTCATATGGTTGCTCGGCGACGAGAGCCAGAATGACAATATGACCTTTACGTATATGCTTTTGTGCTTTCACGAAAGATATTATGCCCACGACAACACCACTCTTTTCGCCTTGGACAGAAAGGGTTTCTCCACTCGGGAGAGGTAGGCGAACAAATTTGCTCACGACAAATCATTTCGGCTTGGTTCTTAGATAACCAATCCATACCGACAATTACGTCAAAGCTGCCGAGTGTGACTGGCATAAGGTCAATGTCAAGATTTTGACTAACCAATACTAGTTTACATCTGTAAAAATGCGAGTTGTTTCGATTTTCTGAGCGTCTGCTATCTCAATAGTATACTTGGCTTTTAATAGAGTTGGAGCACGACACACTAATATGGAATTTGTGTAGTCATACTGAGACTTCTAGTGAGACCCGCGCTTATAAGGCAAGTGTCAGCCAATGCATAGGCTAAGGGAAGAGGTTCACATGTAAGGAAGAAAGGTCTAATGAGATATAGATTCCAGTAGCATAAGAGATAGGGTGTATGTTTAAGTAGTTGCGTTCAACTGATGGTTAGTTAGGTTAAATCTTCGTTTCCTAATGTCATTGGATCAACTGGATCATTTCGTGAAGAAAGAAATCCGTTTACAGGATTGAATATGCTGGGGTAAAATTCGAAGTTAGACAAAGGATTAGTCACAAGATGAGGTAATAAGGTCAAATGCGATCTATTGTTGGAGTGTAAGGAATAACGTGTTAGCATAGAAAGAATTCCTCAAATTCTGTATACATAGTTGGAGTCGATAAGTTTGCTATGAGATTCTATTAGAGTTTCAATCAAGATGGTTTCTGTGATCACGTTTAGATGAGTGTCTTAATTTCACTAAGACTCTTACATGAGTGAGAATAACATTGATGGATTCCATTGATGATAATTCAGTGTGTCCGTAAACATTTTCAACTTGATAGTCGCGTCTATCAACTGTTAAACAGGTTTAACGATACCAACTAGTCATTGAGTGGGTTATGAGAATTTCTACAGACAGTGGAAAATTAAGTTTGTAAATCACAGATTGGGACCATTTATCCACACACTAGGTTTCATTAGGACTTATATGCACCTCAAATTACTATTACGTGTGCACCCGTAATGATAATTTGTTTTGCATGCTCACCCTAGTTCTCCCTGTCATGTGTCATAATGTCCTTTAGTTTGTATTTCCGAATACAGAGTATTGTTAGAGATGATAAGTTATCGGAAAGCTTAGTCATTAATCATAAGTTGATCAACTAGGACTCATATCAGGATGAGTAGTCAGAAATCGTTTGCTCCGAGTATTCACTCGAGTTGAAACACAATACAAGAGTCCAGTCCAGCGGATTGTAAATGAGAACATGTAACAAACATGTACATGAAATGCGACTTCGAAAAATGAAACTGATTTCCTGAATACAAGTTACAGAAAGCAGTAAGGTAGCTGTCCTTCCAACTTAGTCAAGATAGGGTTTGAGTATGCATTGAGCAATGCGTTCTCAGAATTGTGTTCGATCTATTCTCAACAGAATATCGACCAAAGACGCGAGTCCATGGCTCGGGAAAGTGCTGACATCTATGTGTCAATAGATTCTGCAATAATGCGTGTAACGGTCTGCCTTCAGTCGGCGTATTGTTGCTAGCGGGTACAGTAGGGACTCTCCTCCGACGATCCCAATTCCCAAAGAGATATGCGTTAGTGCTGAGTGTCGTCCATAACATGGACCTGAGAAATCCCACCATACCAACGGGTGATGGTGACGTAAGTGACTCCTCTGAAGGCTCCGTCTCGCTGCCCTCGAACGGGAGTGGATGATGTTCCGGTGATTCCCCGAGTGTCGTCACTGGGAATGATGATGCAATGCAAATGATGTGTCCCTTGCTAATTGAGGGTGATACGGATGGTGTTACATGCCTGCACTGCAATGTATAGTTGTTATATGTATCATGTATAAGTGTCTGTGTCGTGTAACTAATGTGTGAGGTTATAGTCTAGTATGCAATCCTAGTTCTCTATAACCAATGGCTCTGATACCAATCTGTCACATCCCCAATTTCAACTAACGGAGTTTTACCGTTTGGAAGGTGACACACCAGGATCTCAGTCATTAGTTACATCAAACGACACTATATGGGACTTGAAATGTCAAAAACATAAAAGTTCAGAGTTAATGCGGAAGTGTAAACGTTAATATGAAATCAAAAGTAATTACACACAATATGCGTCAGTCAATGTAAATAAGTAAACTGTTTCAAATGTTTGAAATGGATAATATGACAGTAGGACTCCATGCATGTCCTAAGTGTGCAACCTATGCCTTAGCGACCTGAGAAACATGTAAGAAAAAGTGTCAACACGAGGTTGGTGAGTTCACAGGTTTCAAGTTTACAATAAGAGTGTGTTTGCCAGATTATGTACATTCAATATGCATATCTATAGGTAGCTAACCTATGTTCATGTCTTACTAAAGCGCTCGCAACCGAAGCTGACTGTGTTTGTATGCCTCCTGCCAGGTCTATCAACTCTGGCACATGTGAGTAGGCTAACATTTCACCCGTTCGATATCCGATCGAGTTAGCGCGACTAACGCGGGTGGGGCTTGTCAAACCCAGTAGTACTAATAAACATTACCTCGCTAAGATCCATATTAACGGTTCAAAATAAGATGAGGACTTTCTGTGATAGCATGTTACACTTAGCTTTAACATTGATAGCATATGAAATACAAAATCTAAAATCAGTTTAAGCATGTTTTCTCCCCCAAGTTAAAAGCAGTAAAAAGGGGACGTGAAACTCACCTGCGTTGCGTAGTAGGTAGTATCACACAAGTATTAGATTTAGAACCTCAAGTGTTAGCCTGCACGACTTATGTATGCCCTAGAATCATAAACACATAAGTTAGGGATACACTGAGATTTGTGACGACGACACGGAAGGTTAGAACGTCTTAACGTATTCTAAGGATCAATGAGTAGACGAACGTGTCTACAGGAATATAGGGTTTCTTAATATAATTATTAAGATAAATACGTTTTGTGTCGAAGGTTTCTTAATTACGAATATATTAATAATTAAATATATCCGTGCGTTTGTACTATTCAATAATGGTTTAGGAAAATAATATAATTAATATATTATTTTTGAACTCATATAAAATATACGATAATCATTTACATGACAAAAATAATAAATATATTATTTTTATTCGAGGATATAAACGTGAGTAAATAATATAAATATTTATATTATTAATTTGTTCGAAACGTTACACGAGGTAAATAAACGATGCGAAATAATATAAAAATATATATTATTTAATAATACAAGTCATGAGTTGAAAATAATATTAACATATTATTTTATTTGAATTCGTGGTTTTGAAAATAGTATAAATATATTATTTTAAAAGTGGGAATAATATAAATTTTAGGTTATAAAACTAAACCCGAGCCTACGGGTGATTTTCGAGTTCAAAACATTTTATTATATTAATATAATAATAGTGGGTTAGTTTTTATAATAAAATAGTGCTTAAAAATCGATTTAAAAACAAAATGGGGGTTGGAGGACTCGAACCCGGGTCTCCTCCCCCAAGCAACAACACCTTAACCAGTCCCACCCGCTAGGGCTTCGCAACTAAACCCGGATTCAATTTCTTTTAATACGCAAGTACCTTGTGATCCTCTTCCCTAGTAAAACGAAACCAAAACCAGTCCCATAACCCCTCCATTCGATCGTGACAGGACAAGAATTCATGGGGCTTTTGTTCATCAGTCGATTACGAGTCAATAGGTGTAATCAATTGCAAAAATCGTTGAGTTTAAGATGTTTTAATTCCTGATTAAGAACCCGAAAAACCCTAGGTTTGATCAAGAATTCAATTGAACAAATTCGACGATAAAAGAAGTTGTAATCATAAGGCTTTTAATAAGAATTGCATTGCGAATCTAACCGTATAAATTAATTGGATTGAGATCTGGTCTAGGGTGTAGTTCGATTAAACCGAATTCGTGATGAACCCTAGAATCGGTTCATCACCAATTTGATGTTATATGACCGCATTATCAAAGGGCTTTTGATTCTAGATTTAAATCGAAACTGAGGAGGTGTTTCATTACCAAAATGGGGATCCAATTGATGGTGCTCGGCTAGAACCGAGTTCCGACTTCACGTGCTTGATCTCTGGTGACTCCGGCCTCGTCTCCGATCATATTGGGATATGCAAATGACTCAGAGGAGTGCGACTAGAGTTTGCAGGTGTTTGATTGTGAGGATCCTGATCGAATTGATCGAATTTGTGAGCATTGAGGATGACGTCGACGGTTACGGGTTTTAGGTGATAAATGGGATTAATTCGCGATAATGATTGTGTTAATTGATTCAATGATGTCGCAGCTGATATTTACATCCATTTCGGTTAGGAATTCGAACGAATTTCGGATATATCTCGTGAATTTGAGTTAAGAACCATCACAGTTTGACTTTTAAAAGTCAACTGAAGCAAAACCAAATGATTTTGACTTTTCAGGTAAACAGATTTGGTTTTACATATTTCCATGATTAGCCCCTATAGTTTAAGATTAAACATTGGCCGGAATGGTCCCTGAGGTTCAAGATTGAGTTAACAGGATTACTAGATAGCTGGATTTGGATTAACGGAACTAACGAAAAATTGATGGATGTCACAGTACGACTTACCATCCTCAAACCGATGGACAAACCGAGCGAACTATCCAAACTCTCGAGGATATGCTTAGAGCTTGTGTCATTGACTTTGGTGGCAATTGGAATTCTCACCTACCACTGATCGAATTTTCCTACAACAACAGCTACCACACAAGTATCAACATGGCACCGTTTGAAGCTCTTTATGGACGAAAATGTCGTTCACCGATTTGTTGGAACGAAATTGGTGAAGCACAAATCACCGGTCCCGAGCTTATCCAAGAGACCACCGATAAAATCTTTCTTATCCGTGACAACATTCGAGTAGCAAGGAGTCGACAAAAGAGTTATGCCGATAGACGACGAAAACCCTTGGAATTTCAAGTTGGAGATATGGTTCTTCTAAAGGTATCACCTTGGAAAGGCGTAGTCCGATTTAGAAAGAAATGAAAACTTGCACCTCGATATGTGGGCCCATTCAAAATACTCGAGAGGGTAGGAAAAGTGGCCTACAAACTCGACCTTCCTTCAGAACTCAGCAACATTCATCCGACTTTTCATGTGTCTAATTTGAAAAAGTGTCTAGCCGACGAGAATCTCCACATCCCTCTTGACGAAGTGCGCATTGACCAAAAAATGCACTTTGTTGAAAAACCCGTGGAAATCATGGACCGAGAAGTTAAGAAACTCAAGCGTAGCCGCATCCCCATTGTCAAGGTCCGTTGGGAGTCTAAACGTGGACCCGAGTTCACTTGGGAACGTGAAGACCAAATGAAGACCAAGTATCCGCATCTCTTTTCATAGCCTACACTAGTTGAATTTCGGGGGAAATTCCTTTAACATGGGGAGACTGTGACGTTTCGGATTTTCATTAGCGCACCTGTAATATAATTATCGTGTAATTATTCTAATTAAATAAAATACAAGTGTTTTTATTAATTTTATACAAATAGGTATTTTATTTTACGGATTTAAAAATAATTAAAATTTTATAAGTTTTAAAACTTATATAAAATTTTATATAAAAATCTAGATTTAAAAGTTGCATATTTAATAAAATAACCTATTTAAATAATACAAATAATCTTTTTATAAAAGTTATTTATAATAATAATAATAAAATAAATTTATAAAATATAATTAATTTAAAAGAAATTAAATTAATTTATTTAATAAAAAGTTTAGGGTAGTAATTAATCAAACTAGAAGGTTTTAAAACTGAAATCTGTTGAGGGACCATTTCTGGACAAAGCAAACTATAAGGTTTTATCCAAAGTTATTCCAGGGACTAAATTAAATCAAAATCAAACTTCAGGGACTGAAACTGCCAAAACCAAATTCGCGAATCCGGTCACCCCTCTCGTTGGTCCGGCGGGTAAGGACTTTTCCGGCGACACCCGACCCGACTATTTCTCTGCACCTCGACAGCCGACAAAGGCGTCTCTGGCTTCGTCTCTCCCACGCGAACAATACCCCCGACCAATTTGTTCCCCCAACATAGGGATCGTTCGATCCTGTTGGTGGCCGAGATACCTACGTGCAAATAAGAGAAAAGGGTGGTGACCTTGGCTATTTATAGGAGAGGCTCCCCTTCCAGCCCGCCGGCCCATCCGACCCGACCCGACATTCCTCGTTCGTTTATTTCGTCATTTTAAATGTCGTTTTTTTTGGGATGTTACATACTATGATGATAATCAAATTAGGAAGGATTGGGGTACGTTTTTTGTATTAAAAGCTAGTTTGATTGATATTAATCATTGCACAAAGTATGGTCGAGGAACCCAATATGGTCTAGGGCAAAATGTGAGATAAATACGAGCTGAAATTTTAAATACAAATAATATGATTTAGGAACCATACGGGTTACACTTAAAAAATACAGGCTATATTAGCTTTTTCAATACAGTTTGTATTACGTATAGGATATGGGCCATATTAGTGGTCTTTGATACGGTTCGTCGACACCCAATACAAACCACATAGTGCTTCAACACAAAACGATTTTGAGATTTAACGTACGGGCTTATCAACTTCCATTTATAACAAGAAATTTGCTTTTTAATAAGTAAATGTTTACGAGATAAACTAAGACATGTTTTGGATTTATTGATTTTGTACGAGCTATACATAGTTTGGGTTGATTTACTTGTAAACCTAGTTAGTAGTATAAATATTTCACTAAAAACACTACAAAACATATATAAGCATATCCAAACAGCTAAAATAAGTCATGATATACACTTGCTTCAAAAAAAGCCTTAAGTGTCACTAATGTGTATATATTCCTCGACATAATATTTAAAAACTTAGCAAATCATTTCCACCAGTGAGATCTAACAAATCATAATAAATATTAGATTTTTGAATCCTTAACCTAATAAATGATTAAAAAATATGCCACGTGTCAACATCACATTCACCGTCACACACTTTTTCCCTCCCAAACTAAATAACCCATTCTAAAAAAGACGCGGATCTATGATCCGACCCATCACAGTTCCTCAGTGACTCAGTCCTCACAATTGCGAAACCTTCACCGTTCTTCTCGCCTCCGTATTTCTGTTGGCTTCCTCAACTCACATCGCCTCTTCTCCCATCTTTCAACTCTCCCTTCATCGAAATCCAGAGGCTCAAAGTTAAGCATCAATTCTCATTTGATCGACCCTAAAAAATAATTTTCTCAATTCGCGCAGCTCTCGATCTCTCACGCAAGTTCATCGCCGCTTCATCTCACACACAAGTTAATCGACGAATCTTCGATCTCAATTACTTCAGGTTTAGTGGTTTTTTTCTTAACTCAATAGCACCGACAAGGATTAGGTTGATCGTGGTGTGTTTTCGCTTTGAGATCTGTATGAAAGAGTTTGAATTCATAGGAATTGATTGAGAAAACATGAATATGGATCATAATGGCAAAGCGGCATGTCTTGGCCCTGAATTGTTGCAGCTCAGCGAATTGTCTCCTGTCACACCCCTAAATTCCACTAACGAAGGTTTACTGTTTGGGAAGTGACAACCCCTGATCTCAGTCATTAGTTACATTGAACGACACTACATGGGACTTAAATAGAAATATCATAAACGATCAGAGTAAATGCGGAAGCAATAAAAGAAAGTAAATGCGCAAAACAAACGCGCCCAAAAGTCCAGTCCAAAACATAAATGAAAAACAGTCCAAACGTAATATTTAAACAAGAAATTAAATGTAGGACTCCATGAATGTCCTAGAAGTGCACCTGTGCCTTAATTTAGCGACCTGAGAAAACATGTAAGAAAAGATGTCAACACGAGGTTGGTGAGTTCACAGGTTTCAGTGTATAAATAAACGTTTACCTGATTATTGAACATTCAATATGTATCTATAGGTAGCTAACCTATGTTTCATGTTTTACTAAAGCGCTCGCAACCGAAGCTGACTGTTTGTTTATTTGCCTCCTGCCAGGTCTATCAACTCTGGCGATGTGAGTAGGCTAACATTTCACCCGTTCGACCTCCAATCGAGTTAGCACGACTATCGCGGGTGGGATTTGTCAAACCCAGTAGTACTACTAAATATTACCTCACTAAGATCCATATTAACGGTTCGATGTGTGTTGAGGTCTTTCAGTGATAGCGTGTTACGCTTAGCTTTAACATTGATAATATATGAATACAATAATCCAAAATAGTTTGCGACATGTTTTCTCCCCCAAGTTAAAATAGTAAAAGGGGCCGTGAAAACTCACATGTGATACGTAGTAGGTATTATTACACAAGTATGAGGTTTGAATCTCAAACGTTAGCCCGAAACGGCTCACGAATGCCCTAGAATTACAACATAATTATTAGGGATATAACGGTAATTATGACGACGACACGGAATGTTGAACGTCCTAAAAACGTTCTAATGATCAAGGAGTAGACGAACGCGTCCACGATAATAAACGATTCTTAAATTAAGATAATTACGATTCGTGACGAATGACAAATAATAATATATAATAAATATATTCGAGCGTTTTCGCCATTAAATAATGGCCTAAAAACATAATATAATATATATATTATGTTTAGATTTAACAAAGTATCACAATAAACAATTGTGTGACAAAAATAATAAATTTATTATTTTTATTCGAGAATATATTTATGGGTAAATAATATAGATACTTATATTATTTATAACTTTGAAGCGTTACAAAAATGTTTATAACATGGAGGAAATAATATATAAAATATATTATTTTTAATTAGTGTTACGGTATGAAAATAATATAATTATATTATTTTATAAATACATTTTTAATAACAACTATGAGTTACAAGACTAAACCCGAGCCTACGGGTGGTTTACGGGCTCAAAAAATTTTAATATATTAATATGATAATACGGGGATAGATTTAATACTAAAATAATGACTTGAAATACAACTAAAACCAAAACAGGGGTGGGGAGACTCGAACCCGGGTCTCCTCCCCACCAGCACACCCACTTAACCAGTCTCACCCGCTAGGGTAATCGCAACAAGGACCAGATCAGAATGATTTTAATCAAAAGCATCCTTGTGTTCATCCCCTTTGCGTGAACCGAACCCAAACCCAATTCTCACAAATCTGATAACGATCGAAGTAAAATACATAGAGGTTTTGTTTAACAGAGGATTTCGAACATGCGAGTGGAGTTAATTGCAAAAACAACAACCACATAATCGATTATTTACGGATTGAGTATTGAAACCCTAGGATATGAGCTTAAAATCGATTTGGATGATTCTGATAATGAAAGGATTTGATTTCATGGGGTTATCAGTTAGTGAAGGATTACGAATCAGATGGTGCAGTTTAATTTCATTAAGATCAAACGTAAGTAGGGGTTCGATTAAACCGAAACACATATGAACCCTAGATTCAATCCGGGTTCAGTTTGATTATATAAGCCCTGGATTTCATAGGGCTTTCAATCCAGGCATTGACACGACACTAAGGATGTGTTGAATTTTATTAT
The DNA here is from genome assembly GCA_023525975.1 of Smallanthus sonchifolius. Taxonomy (NCBI): domain Eukaryota; kingdom Viridiplantae; phylum Streptophyta; class Magnoliopsida; order Asterales; family Asteraceae; genus Smallanthus; species Smallanthus sonchifolius. Next base: position 38,742,301 of record CM042045.1, read on the forward strand.
TTGATATCGGATTGATAGGGTTCGACTAAAACGAAGACTGTATGAACCCTAGGTGTCGATTGAGTTAAATCCGATAATGTAAGCCCCAATTAGGTTAGGGCTTACGATCTTGATGTAGAAACGAAGCTAAAGGTGAATCCAATTACCTGAAACGATATCGGATTGATGGAGTTCGCGTAAAAGTCAGACCCGCCGTCTTGCTCTTGCTTTTCCGGTGGCTCCTACTTCAATTCCGGTCGTAAAGAGATGTGAAACAGCTTCAAGGGAGTTCGTATACAATGTGCAGAGGATCGACTTGCAAGAATAATAACATAAATGAACAAATTTGATAATGATGTGATCATGGTCGACGGTTACGGGTTGAATGCCCATAATTGGGTTTAATTCCCATAATTGGGTTTAATTCAACGCAAAAGCGATGATTAAAACCTTAATTAGGTTCGAAACTGTTAATAACGATCGAATCAGTTACGAATTCAAGCAACATTCGGTTATAATTTGCGAATTAGGATCAAAGTTTGCGATTTTGACTTTACAAGGTCAAACGGAACTCACAATTCATGATTTTGACTTTTCAGAGTCAACATAATAGGGTTTAGGGACTTGGTAGGATTAGTCCCTGGAGTTTGAGATCAAGAAATGACAGAATTGGTCCTTGGGTTTAATATTAGGTTAACTGGGTTAAGATTTAACGGAATTAATCCTAAAAATCCGGATTGTCCTATCTCCCTTAGCTATTAAATCAAATCCTTATGATGCTGAGCAATGGCTTTCGCTTCCTGAAACAACTTCACTGGTAACCAATACTTCCTTTAGCTGTCATTCTTGATTGTGTATTTAATTACATTTAAGTTTAAGTGTTGATTTATGCTTACGGAAATCAGGGCACGTACACTGTTTGGATTGCTTTGTTATTTTGGTATCATTAGTTTTAGTCTGTTCCATTTGAATATAGGTTAAATGTTTTACTCACCTGCTTCTCCTCCGCATATTTCAAAACAGAGAGCGGGCCCGTCTATTTTGTGTTAATACCTTAGGTTTGTTAGAAAAAAAGTCAATGTAGTAAAAAATGTTAATTTGTTTGTAAATCTTTTTACTGAATTACATATTTACATGCAATGCTTGAAGTTTTACTTTTAGAATGGTCGTCCACCACCACTTCAAATAAAAGAACGATGTTTGTTTCAATGTAATAATTTTTTCTATGGTCACGTGGAAGGACTATTAATTTTTTTATAATGGGCCTGTTTTCGAGACTTGTTTCACATGAGAGCCTGGTCAAAATTTCTTTTTACATGAGGGCTTATCGCCAACCCGGATGGCGATTATCTTGTTGTCTTAGGCGTGTCAGACAAAACCGTTAACTTTTTCTGCAATTTTCCGAAACTCGCCATCCTAGAATGATACTAACTCATCCCCCACGCGCTGCTTTCTCGCCATCTTGGAAGTAGGATTTCCTCTAAGATAATCGCCATCCTAGTATATGAATAACTCCATTTTTTGTCCTCTACCGGTTAGAAACTCTCCATTCAAGAATGTGAGTAAGTATTTCCTATTGATTCTTTTCTTGTAGTTGTTGACATGATTGTAGAGACAATGCCAACACTATGAGGGGATGCATGCTTTGTTTATTAAATTGTTTTTTTTTAGTTTTTATGACAACACTATGAGGGGATGCATGCTTTGTTTATTAAATTTTTATTTATTTTTTATTCATTTATTAAATTATTTCTTTAGTTTGAAAATACTATATCGGTTCAGGTACTTTATTTTATTAACTAGGTTAGAATCCCGTGTATTACACGGGTTAATAAATGTAATGTTATATACTTAGTAATAAAAAGTTTATGTCTTTAAAACCCGTGTAATACACGGGTTTAAACCTGTGTATTACACGAGTTGAATAAAATATAATGTAATATATTAACATATACACTCGTCAAAATGGAACAATGTGAATATGTAAATATATGATTAAATATTTTTTATTTGAATCCTAGCAGGCTATAAAATTGTTTTTAGTTTATAGAATTCATAAATTTATAATTAAACAAAATAGTTGATAATAAACACAATTTTAAATTCAAAAATGTGTAGATAAAAATTAAAACAAATAATTAATTTTGTTGCCTAAAATAGTGGAGTTGGTTATTAATAGGAGAGAGAGGCGGAAAAATGAGAATGAGGAGGGCTAGAAATATGACAAGTGTCCTCCTATTTTACTTGTTTATTAGATAGTATAGATATACATCTTTCAGCGTAAGATCTTTTTATCATGTTTTAGAATATACATAGGATAAAAAAAAACAAACAAAACATAGGATATTTATTTGCTGTTTTACTTAAGATGCATTTAAGAATTGTAACTTTCTAAAAGTATATATAAAATATTTATTTACTTTATTTTATTTGTTGTTTTGAGATCTTTAAATAATAAAACTAATATGAAAATGGGTTAAGAAGGTATTTGCTTAGGTATAAGACAAAAATGAGACTTAATCACATAGTGGGTTGGTGGGTATCTCAACATGAATAATGACAAAAATGCTACTTAATTAAGGCTGGCAAAACAGGTAATTCGTGTCTAAACAGGTCATAGGCGACGCGGATAACACAAGTATCAAATATGAATACAACTCGTTTAACTTCTTTATATCTAATGTCTATAAGACAGTTGTATCTTTTATGTATCAAGAAGAAGAAATGATGGAGTCTAGCCTCTTAATTTTACTTATTTTTGAAAATGTATAAAATTACATAGTGTACTTTTTCTTAAACAGGTTTAATCGTGTCTTAAACAGGTAGGAATTGTCAGCCCTATACTTAATCACATACATGAATGGCGAGTTTCTACCGGGTAGAAGACAAAAATGGGAGTTAATCACATACTCGGATGGCGAGTTTCCAATAGGAAATCATACTTCCAGGTTGGCGAGAAAGCCGCCCGTGGGGGATAAGGTTCTCTCCTACCAGGTTGGCGAGTTTCAGAAAGCTTAACGGTTTTGTCTAACACCTAACTTACAAGCCTAGGAATATGAGTTTCTCGTCATCCGGGTTGGCGATAAGCCCCCATGTAAAATAAAATATTGACCATGTCCTCATGTGAAACAATGTTGAAGAACATGCCCCATTATAAAAAAAAAATTCAAGGACTACAATTGCATGGTGATGGGTTTTCCTAATTTTAGTTATACCATGAACCATGATTTTACCTTTTCAATTAAAATTTTTGGGTATGTGGATTTAATTGTACAAATTTTGTATTGAATGGTTAGAATTCAAGCAGGTTATAAAGAAAATTTGCACACTGCCATCGTTTCTCTTTACCGCTCTTTTCAAAAGGATCGACGTTAATGGCACCGGCCTTGTGACCAGGTATATTCTTATCTTTATATGAGCAGATGAAGGACTTGTGGATATGTATTCTGTGCACCGCGATGTAGAAGCCATCATAGATCTCTCTGATACTAATATAACTCGTACCATCAAATCTAATCCTAAAAGAGAATATGGAAGATGGGTTCATTAAATCAATGATTAGTAATGTTTTGTTGTTTGTTTGTTTGATGTCATCAGATGATATGCCAAAAGTAGTTCGTGGATATCAAGTTTATAACATGTATTTCAAGTATTTGCAAATTCGATCAGTAACTCAATCAAGTTTATAACATGTAAGTGTATTGTTCAGTGTTAAGCATTGTGATAATTAGGAACTATGACATGGATATCAATAAGTTCATACTAACATTTATAATTGACTTGCAGCAAGATACCTTATTATGAGAGGATGGTGCGATAATATGAAATCTTTCTATTATAATGAGAACTTCTTTGTCGATCATAGAACATTACGGGCTGCATACCAGAAAAAAGATCAAGCGTAAGGGATCTGGTGAGAAAAAAGACTCCAAGAATGACAACACTATGATTCTTCTTTTTGAAGTTCAAGATACGAGTTATGTGGAAGTGGATCTCCTCCTCACTCTCACCACAAGGTATCATAAATTAGTAGAATTTGCGATATGCCCGCTTACCTGTTAATGAGTAAATTTGGGTTATATTTTATGATCAGAAGGGGAGTTTTGGTCATGGAAATAGAAGGATGAATAATCGAACTAGCATGGCACAACGAGGCGTTGTGATCGAATAAAAGTTTATGTGTCGGATATCGATCAATAGGTAAAGAATCATGTTTTATTTTATGAATTTTTGGTTTTTTGATTGTGATTACAGAAAGGTTTTATAGAAATGATGAATCTTTTAATTGTTTTATGAATTTAGGTAACTGAAGAACAACTTACAACTCTATTTGTTAAGTGTGGACAGACAAACATGTTAAAATGTTATTTGATGTTTGAAAACAGACCGCATTCATGAAAACTTGTGTACACTTATAAAGTAAAAGTAGAGATAAACTTAAACTATTGATAGTTGATAAAGACGATAAAATTACAGACAACATAACAAATGTTGTTTACAAAAGAAATATTTATAGATTTGTGATTTGTAGTTATACTTTCATTTTTTATTGTTGTACATAATAAAAATTCTTCAGTTATGTAAATTTTTGTACAAATTGTAGAATTATAATTTCTAATATACACGTTATTGTAAATTATTGTACACATTATTGTATTTTTCTTTTTCTGTTATACAACCCCGTGTAATACACGGGCTTATAACTTAGTTTGTAAATATATGATTAAAAGTTTTGATATTGATTCTATCTGGTTATAAAATTATTTTTTGTTTGTAGGATTAATAAAAGTATGATTGAACTTAATTAATGGTAAACACAATTTTAAATTCAAATGATTAAAATTGAAACAAATAATTAGTTAGTTGCCTAAAATAGTAAAATTAATTATTAATAGTAGAGAAATACGGAAAAATAAAAATGAGGAGACCTATAAATGTAACAAATGTCCTCATAGATTTTCATTTATTAGATAGTATAAATATAAATTTTAATGTGAAAATGTATTTTTGACATTTCACACTCACTTAACAGAGAAACTTAACGTCCATCCAAATCAGAGACTACCGATGTTACGTTCAAACAATCTATTAGGCCACCATGATAGTTTTTCAAAATTAAAGATCATATATTTACAATATAGACATACTACATAGACCATCCTTATAATTAACTTATCTAAAAAAATATATCAAAAATTGAAATACTACAATAAGCTTAAGTCCAAATCCACCCTCCTAAACCTAATAAATAAATTATATACATCCAAAACAAATAAAACAACCATATTAGATAAGTGTCACATGAATAAAAGTCCACTATGAATCATTCTTGTTCACAAAACGTTACATTCACTAGAAAAACTTAATGCATAAGATTCAAAAATCAAAATTAAACCCTCTGTCTGTCAGTAGCCTCTCAACAAGCCTCAAGTTTACAAAGCAGATCTTCCGTCACTTTCTCTCTCTCTCTCTCTCTCTCTCTCTCACACACACACACACGCAAAGGGAGTGATCAATGGCAGGTCCGAAACCATCACAAACTGCCGCCACCAACCACCACTCCTTCGCTTCCAAGTTAATCCTCCTCCTCACTATCCTCCCAATCACACTCGCCGCCTTTGCCTTCGCCCTCCAATGGCGCGGCGGAGGTGTTGTAGACGTAGACGATCCCGTCTCTCACTGGTCACCGCAACACAACTCCCACAGGTTCCCCGGCATGGACTCATCGCCGCTCGCCACCGTTGTTGACCACCACTCCTCCTCCGACTGTCTCTCCCTAGGCCAATCGTCCTCTCCATCCTTCCCTTACTTCCACGATTGGAAGTTCCAATATGAATCCGATCTCAAACCTAAGGTACAGTGTCTTCGATTTTATTTCATTTTAGTTGAAATTTGATTGCAGGTGAAGCGACTGACATTCAAATTGGTGGATCTGGCATTAGTTTTGTGATTCTATCCGTATGAAGTCTGAATTTGAGATGACCTAGGTTTCATGTGTATGATTCTTCAAGTGAAAGTTAATGTAGTTAGGGGTGAGAGCTATAATTATTACCGTTTGTACAATTTAGGTTGATGAGAGAACATGATTTTGCTTGTGCAGTTTTGCAGATGATGAATTCAGTTATTCTATATGTGCTGTTACATTAAAATACATTTTTTTGGTTGAAAAATTCGATTAAACTGCTAAGTGTGATTTAATGTTGGCCGAGTTGATATGATATTGTTTGCCAATTTGGGATTTTAGGCACTCTCTGGTTAGTATGGCGGCTGATTAGAGGAGGGCAGCCAGCCCACCGACCCTAGTTTTTTCAGCAATATGAAAGAATTATCCTATTTTCGGCGATCGAATCTGCAACATATCTTTAGCCCTAAGACTTTCCTTAAGTCGTTTTAGGGCAACCCTAATTTGCTAGTCTATAAATGTAACTCCCCTATAAAAGAAATAAGATAGAATCGCTAGTGCGGCTGTGGATGCATCAGTTTAGACCGAACCACGTAAAATCTTATATTGTTTTTATTTCAGTTTTTTGAGTGCGTGTCTTTGTGCGATTGTGTGTGTGTGTGTGTTTGGATCTGTTGATTGCGCAATCACCAACAGTCACCAGCTGATTTCTCCTTTCGCCTCCGGTTAACACTGACCGGGCCAACCTGCTGGTCAACGCTGGTCAAACAGAAGTTGATTAAGATCAGTAGAGATCAGTTTTCGACCAGAAACGATGTCTGACTAGATTCAGTCGGGCTTGACCAGACTCGGTCGGGTTTGACCAGAAAAAGTCAAACATAAAAGTTTAGAGATTTGAATAGCCGTGATACCCGATTCCTAACAAGTGGTATCAAAGCTCAAGCTCATTTCTTGTTTTTTAGATATCATGGCAGAAGATGGGAATATGATTTTGGGTTCTGTGAGCCTTGTGTGCAGAAAAATGTTACCTTTGTAGAGTCAAGGAAGACACCTGAAGTAGATTCTAAGACTCATAAAGAACATACAAGAAAGGTTCAGAAAGAGCAGACAAGAAAAGGACAAGTTGTGGTTGAATAGGAAAAAATGGAAGTTCAAAAGGTATCTCTGACAGTTGGAGCAAAGAGGTTGAAGATGTTTCAACTCCTCAAGTTCCATCCCCATCGCTACAGTAAGTCAGGAGAGTAGAGATCAGAGGGTCAGGAAATCCAGAAGAGTAACTGGAGAACCCCGGTATTATTTAGAAGCCGTCAGTGTGAAAGATTTGTTACACCGGGAGTGGGCTATGGAAGAAGAGATGGGGTCACTAGAAAAGAATAGAGCTTGGGTTCTAACAAAGTCACCAACGGACATGTTTACAAGGTGGTGATGTTGGATAAGTTGAAGCTGTGCATAGCATCAACCGGCCTTCGTGGTATTGAAGAGAAGGCGCTGCGCTAGTTCGAGAGAAGATACCGAATTACAGAGACGAAGAGTTGCCTCCAAGTGGGAGATTGTTGAGTATGGCGGCTCATTAGAGTTGGGTAGCCGACCCTAGTTTTTCAATAATAGGAAAGAATCATCCTATTTTTGGCAATCAAAGCAACAACATTTCTTTAGCCCTAAGACTTTAAGTCGGTTTAGGGCAACCCTAATTTGCTAGCTTATAAAATATAAATATAATTCCCCTGTAATTGTAATTCTTACCACCTCAAAAAGAAATAAGATAACTCACTGGTGCGCAATCACCACCGATCACCATCGCTGATTTCTCCTTCCGCCGCTGGTCAACACCGACCGGGTCAACCTGCTGGTCAACACAGGTCAAACAGCAGCTGCTGTTCGACCAGACGCTGATTAAGTTCAGCAGAGATTAGTTTCGACCAGAAACAAGGTTTGACCAGATTCAGTCGGGCTTGACCAGATTCAGTTGGGTTTGACCAGAAAAGTCAACAGAAAAGTTTAGAGATTTGAATAGCCGTGATACCCGATCCCTGACACTCTCTGCCGTTAAGGTTCATGTTGGCTATAGTTTCTTTTGTAATTGGGATTAAAGTTGTAATTTGATAATATTGAAGTTGAAGATCCTTTAGTACTTTTAGATGGATTTAATGTTTTATTTCTAAACCGTTGTATGATCGAACGTACTCAAATTTATACTAAGTCTTAGTTCTGGGTAAAAATTATACATATGGAAAGCAGCTTAAGAGTAACAGGATACACACCCTCTATTGTGTTTTATCTATTTCTGTTTAATTCCACTTATGGAGTTTAGTGGTGTAAACGAGCCTAGCCCGAGCTCGCCTAAGCTCAAGCTTAACTCGTTTCGAGCTCTATTTCTAAAGCTCGAGCTCGGCTCGTGATTAGTTTTTCAATCTCAAGCTCGGTTCGTTCAAGCTTTTAGCAAGCCGATCTCGATTAGCTCACGAGCAAGGATCGTCTCGTTTACACCCCTAAATTGAAGTTTTATGATTCTGCATGCTCCACATTTGCCGTACTCGTATTTGATTTTTTTTCTTCGTCATTGATAAATAATTCTTTTTTCATTGCTGTGACTTGTTCCTAAACAGTTTTTTCTATGCGAACAGATATGTGTCACAACTAGTACGTCTGCTGGGTTGGATCAGATCTTGCCTTGGATGTTCTATCATAAAGTACTTGGGGTTGGAACATTCTTTCTGTTTGTTGAAGGAAAGGCTGCTTCTCCAAGTGTTTCAAAAGTTCTTGAATCTATTCCTGTAAGTTTCAGTTCCCAGCTTTCTTTTGTAGAGAAATCTTCTATTAAATTGATAATTCCATAGTGTATATTTACAATGTATTTATGTTGTATGAAGTTAGGTACGGTCAAATTTGTGACCTAAAGTTTGTTTTTGATTTTAGGGGGTCAAGGTCATATACAGAACAAAAGAATTAGAAGAGCAACAGGCTAACAGGTTGGTATTTTGTGCATGTAACTGTTTGATTTTAGATTGTGCCATATGTTCTAGTTTTTTTATTCATGAAACTCAACCTTCAAATGGCTCAAAAATGGACCCAGTTGTTTGAAAAGGGAATTATTTTACTATAAACATATTTTAGTTATCGATTGTGTTTACTTGTTTTTTATGACGTAAATTTTCTATCTTTCTTTGACATCAAAAGTCGGATCTGGAATGAGACGTGGCTGTCAAGTTTCTTTTATAAACCATGTAATTATGAGCTTTTCGTAAAGCAATCACTTAATATGGAGATGGCCATCGTCATGGCAAGGGTATGCATATTATTCTTCTAACAAAAAGATCCATCATTTTATCGTTTTTTGCAAATGTTAATAACTAATGACATTTTTTCTTGTGAAATTGCTAGAATTCAGGCATGGACTGGATACTTCATCTTGACACTGATGAATTAATACACCCGGCTGGTGCTGGTGAATATTCTCTAAGGCAGTTACTTCGTGATATTCCTAGCGATGTGGATATGGTGGTCTTTCCAAACTATGTATGTTTGCACCGGTTATTATTGTTCTTGCAATGCTCACTTTTGTTTGCTGGAATTAACAAGCAAATGTGATTTTAATGTGTGTATGGGGTTAAGTCAATCCGGCAAACACAATTCAATAATCAATAATTAATTCAATGATCAAATCAAACATAATACTCGACTTTTCTTAGTTCTAATTTATATAGTTGTTTCATCATGGGAATAAATTGTTACCTATTTAATCAGGGAAATGCTATCATTAACTATATAATTATGAAATTACCATCGACATGCTATTAACTTATAAGCTAACAGCTGACATATGCTTTTGTCTTTCCGTACAGGAGAGCAGTGTAGAGCGTGATGACATCAAGGATCCGTTTATAGAGGTATTTTACTCGTGTAAAAAACTTTTATCTCCAATGTTCAACTATTGAACCTTAATGTACTTTCATATTTACTACATATGCTTGAACTAGAATGAATACACGTGTGAAGTTTTTTTTTTAATCGATTTAATTAGGTGTCAATGTTTAAAAGGAACTATGATCATCTTCCAAAGGACACGTACTTTGGCATGTACAAAGAATCTACTCGTGGGAATCCAAATTACTTTTTGACTTATGGGAATGGAAAATCCGTTGCTCGGGTTCAGGATCATTTAAGGCCTAACGGTGCTCATAGATGGCACAATTACATGAAAACTCCAAAGTAATTTTTCTTCCCTTTTACTTTATAACCTTTAGAGTATTAGCTGATAGTTATGGAGTGTTTGGATACGCGTCTTTAAACTTGATTATGTGATATTACATAACTAATATCAGACAATAGGTGTGTCTAGGGTTGAAAACGTGGGTCGAGTTCGAGCTCTCCTCACCTTGAGTTCGGCTCGTTTAGAGCTCTATTTCTAAAGCTTGAGTTCGGCTCGTGGGTAGTTTTTCAAGCTCAAGCTCGCCTCGTTTATTATTTATTAGTATTTTAATTATTGTATTTATATGTTTTATAATCATTTTTACATATATTTAATTATTTATAATTATATGCTTATATATACCATAACTAGCTTAGAACCTGTGTACTACACAGGGTGAAAAATGTAATTACATATACTAACAATATAAAACAAAATCCAAAATATGTAAAAGTTAATGTATAATTGAGTTTTGAAAATAAATTAATTACTATTTAAAGTAGTTTGACTTTCATTTTTTGAATGAAAAATAAGTTAGGTAATTAGATTACAAAGTTTTTTATAATATGAGATAATTTAAAATAAATGTGTTTTATTAGCATAACTAGGTTAAATCCCGTGTATTACACGGATTGAATAAATATAATGTTATATACTTAGTAATAAAAAGTTTATGTTTTTAAAACCCGTGAAATACACGAGTTGAATAAACACGGGTGAATAAAATATAATGTAATCTATTAACATATATACACTCATCAAAATGGAACAATGTGAATATGTAAATATATGATTAAAAGTTTTTTATTTGAATCCTAGCTGGTTATAAAGTTGTTTTCAGTTTGCCTAAAGATAAACACAATTTTAAAATATATGATTAAAAGTTCATAAAAATATGATTGAACAAATTGACTAAAGATAAACACAATTTTAAATTAAAAAATGTGTAGATAAAAATTGAAACAAATAATTAATTTAGTTGCTTAAAATAGTAGAGTTGATTATTAATAGGAGAGAGAAGCAGGAAAATGAAAATGAGAAGGTCTAGAATTGTGACAAGTGTCCTCATATTTTACTTGTTTATTATGTAGTATAGAATAGATATAGATTAATAATTTGTTCATTGTATATTATTATTATTGGAAAGATGGAAATGTATTTAATAAGAGGGAGAGGCGGGAAAAAAATTATAAGAATGAATATGAAGGCGACACGTGGCATTGAGAAACCTTTATTTATTATATAGTATAGATAGATATAGATATATACTATTTAGTTATTTTTATCATAAGTTTATATATGATGATGATTATTATATAAACACATATTTAATACATTAAATAAAATTTTTATAAATAAAAGACTCATTTAGGCTCGCGAGTCTGTTCGAGCTTGATATGTGAAGCTTGGGCTCGAGCACGTTTATTAAATGAGCCCAATAAAAGCTCGAGCTCATTTAATCTCGGCTCGATTTGAGGCTTTAGCGAGCTGATCTCGAGTAGCTCACGGGCAGCCCTGCTCATTTACACCGCTAGGTTTTTCTTCTGTTGAAGTCGTGATAATCAGAAAAACAAATGTTGGGTGTTTGGCAAATTATGATTGTTTTAGGACCTAAATAGATAAAATGACCAAAAAGGACATGTTTGTGTGATGATTTTACACAGGGAGATAAAACTGGAAGAAGCTGCTGTTCTACACTATACTTATGCCAAATTCTCTGACTTGACATCAAGACGAGATAGATGTGGCTGCAAGCCTACTAAAGATGATGTCAAAAGATGCTTTATGTTGGAATTTGATCGAGCTGTGAGTTCATTAAATTATTTCTTTTAATTTGTACATAACTAATTGAGTTCATTAAATTATTTCTTGTAATTTGATTGATTCAGGCATTCATAGTTGCTTCAACCGCAACAGAAGTAGAAAAACTGAACTGGTAAACCTTTTAACTGCATAAACTTTTAACTATAGAGACTGTAAAACTTTGATCTTGATTATGCTTGTCACTTATCACCAGGTATCGTGAACACGTGGTGTGGACCGACAAAACAGTAAACTTGAAACTGTTAAGGAAAGGGATTTTAACTCGGATATATGCTCCATCGGTAAGAATTAGACTTTTAAGGCTTTTCTTAAAGTAACTAAGGTGTTAATTATGATGATAAAACTATATTATTACAACCTTCAAGGGGTGGTGGTAAGCACATGATTCTTCTCTAGCAGAGTTAGTTCGAATCCTGCTTCACCCGGTTTCCTGCCATAACCTCTGCCATTGGTTGGCAGGGTATTGATGGGTCCTATGAGCTTTCTAGTAACTGGTTCTCATGCTTACCCCAAAAAAAAAACTATATTATTACAGTGTTGATACAAATGTTTGACTAATGCTCTTTAGGAGTTTGTATACATTAACATACACTTTGGGCAAGTTTCGATCTGTTTAACCCGTTTGACCCATTCCCCTTTTAGTTTGACCGGTTTGTGTCAAAACATAACCCACATGGTTTCATTATTGCTAAATGGGTCAAATTTGCCACCTCTAGAGTTGCAATATTTGCCTTTTGGGATTATTATGAAATTTGCAACATTTTTTTTCTAGATCAGTGATTATGATAATGTTATACTTATGTCCATTATTATTACAAGCAAATTGATTGTATTTTCTTAATTTGTTAATATTTAAACATTCTTTGCCTAATTTATTGATATACAATATTTGACATGCCAAATTCAAATTGAATTTATTTTTATCAATTTTGATACAGGTTATCATCGAGGGTTTGAAGGAATCGGGTGTGTTTACCTCTGTGATTGCTAAAGCCCCTGCAACTCTCTCACGGGACACATTCTTAGCTTCTATCGAGAGTAGTAACTCTTCGAGGACTAGCGGGGGCCGATCACAGCCCCCGAGAAAGATAAAAAGAAACACAGAGAATCAATCGCAAGCAACTGTTAGGAAGGTTCTGGAAGCTACAGAATTTCACCAAGTAGCAGTGCCACCATTGTCTCCCCCGGGCCCCACCATGAAAAACAGCCAAGACCAGATAATTCAACGTGTATAGAGTTGACTTTGACTTGATGTAAGTTGACTTTTCTCTTGATTTTGATGGCTGTTCCCGGTCATACTAGCCAAGCGTGCAGGCAAGTTGTGGGCCGGGGTGGGTTTAGAAACATACTTGTTACTCCATTTGAGTTTTGGTATTATGTGACATGTGTATAGATGTATTTAAAGTGTGAAGTAGTATAACTTTGATCAATACATAGTCACCTTCTTGCTTGCTTAAGTTTAGTGCCTATTCTTTGATGCCTATTTGGCTCAAACAAGCGTGGTTGGTACTTGGTAGGCTTGGTTTATGTAGGGTGGTTGAGATCTCAAGCACATGGGCTGGATTCATGCTCAACTCAGATCGAGTTTGACTAACACCGGTTCGGTTTGGTTTGCTGTTCTTTTTGTGTTAGGTTTATGTTTTTATGGTTCTAAAATACAAACATAGAATAGTTTTTTTATGGGACATGTGTATGTTTGGAAAACCAGATTAGTTTTAAAAGAGTTCATAAATAAAAGTTGTAAATTTAACCATGATTTTATAATTTGGGAGAACACATGCCTTAACTATTAATAAATAAATAGCTACATCCAGGCCTTGACTGTTTAGCTTTGTTGAGGTAATTGATTCAACCCAATATCTTGTTTTTTTTTCAAGCTTTAAACAAACAAAATTCCTCTGTTTGTGTCACATTTGCATGCTTTTAGGGCATCCAAGTCTTTGAAAAGTGTTACGTAAGAGCCTAAAAAGGGGCGATTAGGTTTGTTTAAAAGTTATAATGATTTTTAATAGCTTTCATTTTGTTTTTGGAGTTCATTTGTGATTCGTAAGAATATAAAAAGACAAGGGAAGAAAGAACACCGGATGTATAGTGGACAGTGGTTCCTGGATGTTAACAAATCTATTGTACATTCACTCATCAATCTTCAATCTAGACTTTGTTTCACTGAAATATTCTCTCTAGCGGTAGATATCACCGCTACAACATCTCACTAAAAGGTTGTGATCACCTCTTCAAGTTTTATTAATCGGGTAGTGTTCAACCCTTAAATGTCTCATGAAGCAGTAGTGATCACCCCTTGAACGTTTAACTAATTGGGTAGTGATCACACCTTGAACGTCTCACTAAGTAAGTAGTAACAACCCTTACACTTCTTACTATATGGGTAGTGGTTACCCTTTACACTTTTCACTATATGGGTAGTGACCATCAATTGAACATCTTACTAATTTGGTAGTGATCACCCATGAACGCCTCACTAAACGAGTAGTGATCACCCCATAGTGATCATCCTTATACTTCTCACTATGTGGGTAGTGATCACACGTCACGTTACATGTATAAAGTTGGTTATAGGTGCTTACAATCAATGATTAAACCAACTTATCTTTTTGAACCTCGTGTTGGATAACAGTGCTCGGAAATCATTAGTTGAAAGTCATTAGTCCTTCGTTTTGATAATGACAAAAAGTATTAACTTGTATAATTGTGTTCTAACAACAATGGTCATATATCACATACATATCCCTTGACACTTAAGTTTATTAAGTGTGCATGATCAACAACATTAAACTAAAAAAGTTATATGATCTACAAGCCATAATGTCACATACAACAATCAAGGATATGATTAAGGGAGTCAGACAAAGATGGATCTCCATAATCAAGATTAAGACTTAATCTACAACATGAATATGTTATGAAGATTAGAGAGGTTAAAATACATAAACTAAAGAGCATAACAAAATATTTAAAGTATGATTTTTATAAAACCCAAGTCATTTCCCAAACTTATTTCATAAAACAAAGTCAAGCTTTTATAAAATCCAAATATTTATAAATGGCTTCTAGAACAAGTTTGAATCTCAAAAGATAAGATTAGGTTGGCAAATCAGGAGAAATCCCAACATGCTTTTGTATTGAAAAGATAAGTGTTCAAAAATAGGTAAATGTCTTAACCTAATTAAATAAGATAAAAATGGAACATTTGCTCACCATTTGTTAGCTTGTTGAAGTTGAAACCTGATTTTCTTCACCTATTCTCACAACCTACTTCCAAGCCACTTACTAGAATAAGAAATAAACTTTGGAATAAAAACAAAATCAACTTCATAAAATTAAATGAGGTGATTTTTCCAGTAAATTACCATAAGACCATGAAATTTAATTTGTCTAGGCAAATTACCACTGCTTGTTTCAGTGTTGCTTTCTTCATAAGAACAATATCTAAATCACAAACCATGCATTCCTTTGAGATGATGATTATTAATAATGATACACTTCAACTAATTTTCTTACAAATCAATCAATCCTTAACTAAATGCATTTGTAAGAGAAAGAAAATATAAAATTTGGAACCAAAGGTCGATCCATCTAATTTGAGGATGGAGAGTCCGATTGGTTACGAAGAGAATCTGAAATTGAACCATACCATTACGACCATAACCAAAGTTAGAACAGATGATACGAAATTATTACATTGATAGTTTAGAAGAGTTGATTTCCCAAAATCTCACCTAAGTGTTCTTCATTTGTATCCCATGCTACCCAACAGATGAATAACTTCCGACCAATATGAGCACTTTTAGTGTTAACTTGTAACAATTATCCATGTATGAGTTAGAATAATCAGCTCTAATAAAACTGGATGTAGAAGATTGTGTGGATGTGCTTTTTATTGTCTGAAGTTATAATAATCAGTTGTTTTGAGTGTTTGACGAATAATAATTATTAAAAAAATTGATACATATAACAATAACCAAAACTGTAAATCATACCATCAAATCTAGGAACGACACAAATTTTTGTAGACACGGTTGTTTTTCATTCGCCCAACTAAATGGATAAATCCACATAATTAATAGTTCTTTAGTGCACAAAATAAATACAAATCTTAAATAAGTAATATGCATTTTGTTTAAACCAAATACAATACAATCCGTATAAAATAATAATCGGGTTACTTGTAATCTTTAAGAGCACCCATTTTTTATTCTTTAACTGACTTTGCCAAGGGTTCATTTGCCACGGACCAAATGAGTGTCCTACTCGTTACATTTATTCGTTGAACAACAAACAAGTCACCATTATAATAAAAATTATTATAAAAAGTTCAACCCACAAATAATTAAAAAAAAGCGTTATGGAAATTGACAACTTCTATGTCTTATCTACAAAACAATAATATATATAACACATATGTAATTAGTAATAGTTAGAGGTAAATTATGTAAATATAGGTTCTATATAACCCCTCCTTATTGTAAACTCTAATTACAATTAACAATACAGCTTTACAAATTTACACACACAGTGATTATCTTCGTATCAGAGGCAAACCACCGTCACCACCACAACAATAGCCACACACCGCCACACTTCCGCCACTCGACGTCACAGCAGATGCCGCACGCCACCATTGAATTCATCTTTGGTGCTCGTTTTCTCTTCATATCGTTACAAATTGATCTTCAAAGCAATATAAAATTTTCTATCGGATTGGTTTCCCTTTTGGATATCCTTTTTAGCTAGAAAATTTATGTTTTTCTGATATGGTTTCGCAAACTTTCAAACGACGACATTCATCAGCCGACACTCCTCTTCAGGCGACACTAACCTTGTCGACATTCTCATCGGGCTACACTCTATCTGTGAACGCAAATTCAACTTGGCGACATTGCCGACGACGTTAATGAATGCTAGTTCAACTCCATCACCTGTGACATTGCCCGCGACACTACTTTTTTGGCGACACTCACATCAGGCGACACTTCTAGCGACACTAGACATGTCGACACTTCTAGCGACACTAGATGGTGGTGGCCGGTGGGGGAGTGGAGGGAGAGGGAGGGTTGGAGATGAAAAGGATATGTGGGTCCCATATCCATTATTTAATTTCTTTTAATTTTTTGTTTTTTAATATTATAGTAAAGGGTATAATGGTTATTTTAAAATTTTAACAAACAAACTTAACCTCTATCCACTCCAGTGACCATCAGTGTTACGTTTTGATAAACTTGGGCACCATCGGTGTAGTTTTTAAAAGTTGGGGAACATACTTGCAATTTATGCAAACCACAGGGACCATCCGTGTATTAACTCAACTTTATAAAAATGGATGGTAATAAATACCACAACACACCACTTTCCATGTGTGCATACATTTCCTTTTTCTTTTTTTAAATCCTTTTGCTTTATTGTTATTACTAGGTTATAGACCCGTGTACTACACGGGCTTGTATAATAAAAATTATATATTTCTATAATGCGTAAAATATATATATATATATATATATATATATATATATATATATATATATATATATATATATATATATATAAAACTAAAGTAATTTTATTAACTACAAGAATAAAAAAGGAAAGTACAATTATAAATAAAAAAATTGTAAATAATTATTTGTACATGACATTTGTTGTTTTGTTTATAATTTTACTATCCTTATCAACTATCAATAGGTTAGAGTTAGTAAGTTGTTAGAGTTAGTAGACGTGCTTAGAAAACATAGGATTCAGGTAGCTTGCCCTCAGGAGACTAGGTGGAAGGGTCAAAGGGGGGGGGGGGTGAGTGTAATGGCTGCAAACTGTTGCATTCTGGTTGCGATGGAACAAAAAATGGGGTGGGTTTTCTAGTTGCTAAAGAACTGCACGGTAATATGGTGGAAGTGAAAAGATATAATGATAGGATCATAGTGTTGAGAGTAGTATTTGGTGAGGAAGTTGTGGCAATTGTTAGCGCTTATGCACCACATGTAGGTCTAGGAGACCAAGAAAGGAGGGATTTTTGGGGTAGTTTAGACGGAGTAATGAGGTCATTACCTAGACAGGAGAAAATATGCTTAGGAGGTGATTTTAATGGTCACGTTGGTAAGGAGAGTGATGGTTTTCCGATGGTTCATGGAGGTTTTGGATATGGTGTTAGAAACGATAATGGTAGGGAGCTTCTTGACTTTGCGCTTGCGCATGATCTTGGTATTATAAACACGTTCTTTATAAAGAGGGAATCACATTTGATTACTTTTAGTAGCGGGGGGCGCAACACGCAGATCTACTATTTCCTGATGAGACAAGGGGATCGCAATTGGTGGAAGGATTGCAAGGTAATTCCAGGAGAGTCAGTAGCGACCCAACATTGTCTGTTGGTGGCCGATTTTACCTTGAGAAAAAGGGTAGCGGAGAGGAGAAGAAAAAATAAACCAAGGATCAGATGGGGGAATTTGAAGGACGAAAACATCAATCTGTTTAAAGATAAAGTCATGGCGATGAACACAAATACTAAGGATGGCGACATAAACCAGATGTGGGTAGCTATGGCAACCACTGTTACGCAGGCAGCAAAGGAAACCCTCGGAGTCACATTGGGAGCAACAAGAGGACATCAGGAGTCTTGGTGGTGGAATGAGGAGGTGTGGAGCAAGATAAAGGACAAGCAACATCGCTTTAAAGAGATGTTGCAGTGCAGTAATGGAGAGGAGATAATGACACTACGGGAGAACTAAAGACAGGCAAAGAGGGAAGCTAAAAAGGCAGTGAGTGAGGCAAAGAATTTTGCCTATGAAACGATGTATAGAAAACTAGACACCAAGGAAGGGGAGCATCCTATGTTTAAGATTGCCAAAAATAGGGAGCGTAGGAGACAAGATCTTGGGGTCGTGAAGTTTATCAAGGAAGATGATGGAAGAGTTTTGGTAAAGGGACGAGACATCAAGCTGAGATGGCAAAACTATTTCTACACCCTTTTCAACAGTTGTAGACCAAGTCTAGCCATAACGGAGAATCCCACTACTCAATCCAGTCAACGAAATAATTGTTATTGTCGAAATATCACACAGGAAGAAGTGAGGAGTGCTCTTAAGAAGATGGGAAGAGCTAAGGCAGTCGGTCCAGACAACATACCCATTGAAGCGTGGAAGTGTATGGGAGAGGAAGGCGTTCAGTGGTTGACAAGACAGTTCAACAATATCTTCAAAACCGGGAAGATGCCAGATCAGTGGAGGCGTAGTGTCTTAGTACCCCTATATAAAAACAAAGGAGATGCTCAATGTTGTGCTAACTACAGGGGGATTAAGCTCCTATGTCATACAATGAAATTATGGGAAAGAGTTATAGATACAAGGATTAGACGACAAACCCAGGTTACAGCAAACCAATTTGGGTTCATGCCAGGCCGGTCCACTACGGAGGCGATACACATTTTAAGAAGATTAATGGAAAAGTACAGAGAGAAGAAACATGATTTACATATGGTGTTCATCGATCTTGAAAAGGCGTACGATAGTGTGCCTAGAAGATTGATCTGGGAAAGTCTGGACGGAAGAGGGATCCCTAGTAAATATATTGAGGCAATTAGGGATATGTATCATGAGGCTAAGACATGCGTCCGAGCTCCCGTGGGGGATACAGACTTTTTTTCGGTGGAAGTGGGAGTTCACCAGGGGTCGGCACTAAGCCCCTTTCTCTTTGCAGTAGTTTTGGATGAGTTGTCAAAGTCGATTCAAGATGCAATTCCATGGTGCATGCTTTTTGCTGATGATATCGTGTTGATTGCAGAAAGTAAAGAGACATTGAACAACAGACTAGAGGAATGGAGAACAGTCTTAGAGCACAAAGGTTTGAAGATAAGCCGATCTAAAACCAAGTACCTTCACTGCAACTTTAGTGGTGCAAACGTCGACGAGGAGACCCAGATTTCTATTGAAGGTGTGGTTGTCCCTAAGACACTGAAGTTCAAGTATCTAGGATCTGTCATCCAGAGTAACGGGGACACCGACAATGATGTAGTCCATCGGGTGCAGGCTGGTTGGTGTAAATGGAGAGCGGTCTCAGGTGTTTTGTGCGACAAGAGGTTCCCAATAGGGTTAAAGGGTAAATTTTATAGGGTAGCAGTTCGCCCAGCGATGCTATATGGAACCGATTGTTGGGCCATCAAGAAGACACAAGCTCGAAAAATGGATGTAGCTGAGATGAGGATGTTGAGGTGGATGTGTGGACACACAAGAAAGGACCGAATAAGAAATGAAGTTGTTCGGAAGAGATTGGGAGTCACATGTATCTCAGATAAGATAAGAGAAGGAAGATTGAGATGGTTTGGACATGTCAAGAGGAGACAGAGCACAGATCCAGTGAGAACGGTGGAAACTCTCGTTGTAGAGGGGAAAAGGAGCAGGGGGAGACCGAAATTAACGTGGGATGAGAGGATTAGGCTTGATTTGCTAGATTTACACCTCTCAGAGGACATGATCAATGATAGGATTTCATGGAGACGTCGTATTAGGGTTTTAGGATGAGTGACCCGTTGTGTGGGAGAGTAGAGTTGTTTAGCAAAGATTTTGCGTATGTCTTGTTTCTTGTAGGTGTGTTGTGTTTCTTGTGACTAATATACTCTAGTCATACACTGCTAATTGTTAGATTACTATTAGATTTATTTTACTTTATTACTCATTAATTTTATTTATATTTTTATCTTTTTCTTTCCCATGAAGCCGGGGGTCTAAACAGGAGCAACCTCTCTATCCCTTGGGATAGGGGTAAGGTTTGCCCTCATCACACCCTCCCCAGACCCTACTAATAGCGTTAGCTATGTGTGGGATTATACTGGATACGTTTGGTTTGATTTGGTTATCAACTATCAATAGGTTAAGTCAATTTCTACTTTTTATTCTGACCATTTGATAGGAATATGGACATTAGGAAAGCTGTTGGATGAGGGCGAACTTCAAGGGAATATAATGCACAATTTGGTTCCATCGGCTAAAGTGTCATATTTACTTTCCACAAATGACCTTGGTTCACAACAATTGTAAGATCACATGTTGATATCGTTACCATGGTTTTGTTTGACAAACTTAGAAGGCAAAAGCTTTTAAAAAATAACAATTTTAACAAAACTAAAATAGAAACATAAAATGAATCAGACTGACCTTCATAAAGAATGGGCAACATGCACAAATTGCAAAATTTTAAAAATAAAAGATGTAGTTAAGATGAATTTTAAATACCTAAAACTCTAAACATGTTACTCCTGATTGTTTCGAATCAAATGTCAGATTGCTTCTGGTATGCAACAGACAACATTCATAAAATGTTTTAAATAGTAAAAGTCTCTTCTTTATTAAAAAGGAGACTTGTTAGGAGAAAGGTGGATTTATCAATAAGGTTAAACACAAGTAGACTTGTAACCCCATATCTTCAACCAGCTTTCTCCAGCCATCATCAGTGACATTTCCCCATTGATACTGATTTTAACCATCTACACGGTCATTTGTGAATGTGGTATTTCCATAAATCTTGGAATAAGTTATTGGTAAAATCTGCAAATTGTATTAAATAAAATCAACACATTAATATTAAAACTAAAATGGATTCTTGTACCAATTCAGATGAAGACAGGTAACACAAAACCTTAAAGAAGGATGAAGACATTCCCAAAAAGATCCTAAAAAATCTGTATCAATAAACACAAACATAAGATTTAAATAAAAAAACAAACAGAAACATAATAATCTCAAAACTTAACGATTATTTGTTAATTCATTTTGTTTTCTTGATAAAAGGAACATCGAAACAACATCATTTCAATCTTTTCGATCTTGGTTCCATAGGAGCAATGCAGAAGTAGGAATAATGGCACCTGAAATAATATTGTTTCCATAAAGTAGAGATCCAGAAACAGGTTCACGAATACCATCAATATCTACCGAAGGAGCAGCAATGAAGGCGATAATAAATACAGAAGTTGCAGTCAATAAGGCACCGTACCATGATTCTTCTGTCTATCAATAACTGCATGTATTACGCGGTGGATGTGAACAAGTAGACCATTATCTAGGCAATAATGAGCCAAGCTAGTATTATTAAGAAAGCAGATTGTTTAAATTGACCAAACAGAACAATTATATACATCAGTATAAACACATGAACTTAAAGTCAAACCAATCAAGAAAACAGTCTAAAGAATTTCATTAAACCCTAAAAAATAAACCACAAATACAATGAATGACAAACTCCAAACCTTGGTTTTAAAAAGCGCTATGCGAGGCGAGGCGTTTCGGTCCCAAAATCCGAGGCGCCACGCCTCAAGCGCGAGGCGAGGGCTTCACGTATGCGAGGCGTTAAGCTAAAAAAGTAATAAAAAATTTAGTAACATTCTTAAAACCTCCCAGTAAATGTTGTTTTAGTCTAAAAACTCCTCCTTTTGAGTAATTTTCACAAAACTTGCAAGAAAAACAACTTAAAAAACTGAGTTAAGTAAAGAGGAACTAAAATTGGAACTCAAATTCATAAAAAAACAGTGAAAAAAGGGCAACAATACATGAGGCGCGCCTCACCTCGCCTCGCCTGTCAAGCCTGAGGCGGCGCCTCAGGGCGCTTCATGTATATGGGGCGCCTCACCATTTTGAGGCGTTTTGTTCAGCGCCTCATGCGCCTCACGCCTTAAGCAGCGCCTCAGGGCGCTTTTTTAAACCAAGCTCCAAACATGGTAAAATCAGAACATATAGTGAACATCGGACTGTTTTTACCTGCTTGTAGGTGTATAGGTAGTTTTAGTTTCAATAATCCATAAACAGAATACACACATGACCTTACTGTAAACCAATGAAAAAAACAGACGAAAGAATTTCATGAAACCCTAAAAATTCATAAATGAAAAAACAAACAAACCTGTTATATCAGATTGGAGACAAATAGCAGCGGATGAAATTGATGAAATGAAGCTCTAATGAAAATAGTGGATCGGCCGATTTCAACAAACAAACAAAAATCAAGTCATAATCAAAAGAAAACAGAAGACATGCATAATCAAACATGAAAAATTAAACTAACCTGTGCGACTCATGTACAAACATGAAAATATGCCATTCTTTAGCCATGGCACAAACACTTATTTTTCGCCTAGAAATTTAAAGTTCTATAGCAAGTTAGCAACTTATGTACTGTTAACCAGCATAAAATTAAACATAAGAAAGCCATCCAATGAATCTAAAATTGTAAATTTTAATTACAATATCAAGAAAACAGAGGAACTATTGTTTTAAGAAGTATGTCAAAAAAGTCTTTTATTTCCTCTATTAGGTTATGTAAAACATCTAAAATTTGTGTTCCCCAAGTCACAATAGGCAGATCAACAGATGACACTTGATTTAAGAAAAGAAAGTCATGACAGCATGATATCTAGGCAACAGGTGAGAATCTTCAAAATACTAATTTAAGGATCTATTAACTCCAACATGTCTATATTTTTGTAACATTGTTTTGTTTTTAAGCCTTCGAAACTTAGATAACTAAAACTATATTAACTATTCTTTTTTACTATGATTTCTATTGTTAATGATATGGTTCACATTTTGTTTCCTTAAATTTACAATAAAACAACTAATACATGTTTATGTTTTGATTGGTAGATAAGGCCAAGGGGAATGGATTTCATGTTTGAGATCAATGACAGATATGTAAGATGTTACTTGGATAACATTATCAAGAAAACCCAAGGTAAATTTAACACATTTGATTATTTGAATGGTCGGTCACCTGCAGGTGTACCCTCAAATGAAGATTATCATAATAAATATACAAATGATTATACATGTGATCAATTAAACATCAGTTGAAGCAAGTAATACAAACAACATTTTGTTACAAATATCTTATTCATTTAAAAGTTAGTATTCTTCTATCCATCCATCCATGTCCATCTCCTTTTAAAAGTTAATATTCTTGAAACCATCATAAAATCAAACATTTTAGACACAACAGAAAAAAATTAATCATGTAGCTCAGCTGAGTTCAATTGACATAACATCATAAAGAAAAGCATCCAATGAATCTCCAACTGTAAATTTAATTTGCATAACAAAAATGAATTGGATAATAATACGAATGGAGGTCAAGTATGTGATGCAATCAAACTTGAAATTGAAATCAATGTGTATTTATAAAGATCGACGGTGAGAAACTGAAACACTAACCTTGTGTACGAACTGAAAATATCATAAGCAGATCAAGTACAAAGGCCTATATGAGTGCAATCAGTGATTGAAATTGACATATGTAGCTATTAGATTTTGTGGCACCACAAAAACGTTTCTTTACAAGATTGTGGAGCAAAGAGAATACTGAACTTTTAGAATACTGAACTTTTAGAATTCGGATTTGTGAGAATCGATCAGAAATTCTAGCAGCTATCGTGGGGACGATTGTGGAGCAGAGAGAAGAAGAACGTATGAAGAGGAAGTCGTCGATTAGAGAGAGTTTGGAGAAGAAGATCGATGAAGCGGCTGATATGTTGTAGGTTTAATGAAAAAGCAGGTAGCGTCATTTAGAAGTTAGGTTAATAGATCCGCGAAATAGAAAACGGGTCATTGTTTTGGGGGAGATGTCAAGTGGTTTTTTATGGAATTGTTTATTAGAAGTAAAATTATTATTATTATTATTATTATTATTTAGATTTGAATGATGGATAAATTAAAAAAAAGTAAATTATTATTTGAGTTTTTCATTTTAAGTATTTGGGTCCTTATGTTTTAAAACCTTGGTTTGAACATTCATTTTTTATTTTTGACTCCATTAGAGTCCAGATGGTTAACTTCGTTAGAAATTTTATTAAATTTTTTTTCTGAAAAAACTAAAATACCCCTATATTCTCAAATAGTTATTAAAAAGTTAACTCTAATTTTTTTATGAGTAAACTTCAGTTTTCGTCCCTGAGTTTTGAACAAAACATCAAGTTTCGTCCCATTGTAACACATTTGATCCCCCGACGTTTAATGTTTTAAGACTTTGAGTCACTGGTCCTTAACTTCGTTAAGTTTTCTGTTAGTTTTTGTTCAATTTTACTAATATACCCTTTACCCCTTCTTTTTCTTCTTCATCAGACTTCTTAGTCTCCAAGCAACAAAATACCCGCCATCGGCCTTTCTCCAAGCTCAAGCAGTAACTCTGGATGAAACAAAGGAATAATCACCTTGTAACATCCCGAAAAGTTGTAATCAAATAGTTCGGGTCAGTGGGCAACCCGACTTGTTGTTAATCAAGAGGATTCATATCCATCATGTGCTTTAACAACGCAAAGGGGTCGGTAAATCGTTTAATGAGTAGTTCAGGTTCTAAACGCAGACGAATTAAGTCGAGAGGACCCGGATGTAAATAATCGAGATTTAAATATCTTGCTAATGGGAAACCCTAGACCATTTTGGCTAGGTATCGTGCGACGGCCGGAAAGGAGAGAACGAGAAGAGGAAGACGC
The DNA here is from genome assembly GCA_023525975.1 of Smallanthus sonchifolius. Lineage (NCBI taxonomy): Eukaryota > Viridiplantae > Streptophyta > Magnoliopsida > Asterales > Asteraceae > Smallanthus > Smallanthus sonchifolius. Next base: position 38,767,675 of record CM042045.1, read on the forward strand.
CGACGACACCGGGAAGCCGACGACGGTGGTTCATGGCGGTTTAGAGCACTCCTCACGCTTAATCAAGGTAAATCCATTAGTACCTTGATTCATCTTGTTCCACCTACGTTTATCTTAATAAAAACCGTAACTAGGTGCGTGAGTAGTTGAAGCTAGGGCTGTTTGCGGTATTCGCGCGGGTTACGCTCGGTGGTGTGGCTGTCGTGGCTCACAAACTCCAGGTACTTATCTCATTTTTCTACGAGTGGGTGTTGTTTACGGCCGTAAGGATAGAACTATGATAGGATTGTGTGTTTGCATTTAGTGTGTGTACGTGTACGGGATTACTCATGCTCATATATTCAATACATGTTCACAAAGGGAGGCTTTAGGTGGTGACCAGTGGTGTGGCTTCTGTGAACACAAAAGCATGGTGGCCGAAGAGGGTGATCACGGCAGGGTGCAGCGGTGAACAAGGGGCGGGTGTGGTGGTTATAGCAAGTGTGCAAGGAGGAGGTGACGGTGGTTATGGAGGTGCACGTGGTGGACGGTGGTGGCCGGAATGGCGTTGCTCAACGAAGAAGATGACCCAGTGAAAGGATAAGCGACGTACTTTAAGGATTCCGGCGATGGTGATGGACCGATGAGGAACGAGCCGAGTAGGATCCTATGCTTAGGTGAGAGTTCGACGAGGCTAGGGTTCCGGTGGACTTCGGGTTTTGCATGGCGGGTGACGCGTATGCGTGGGAACCCGATTTGAGCTTACGGTTTCTCAACGAGCCGAGAACGATTCGTTGTGGGCCGAGAACAATTCGTTGTGGGACAAGAACGACAAGGAAATTGCATGTAATGCATGCGTGCATGCATGAGAGCTCGGGTTTGGGTACGCAAGTCCTATCCGGTTCAGGAGAAAGGTTATACATAAACCCATGAGACTAGTGTTTCGTGGAAAGAACTGATAAGCTAGTGAGACGACGTTGGGGTTTATTTATTTATACGTTATGCAACATATATTTAGAATGTGTTCTGATCATGAGATCATACGCTGAGCAGGTCCGGATGCAAGCTAGTGATTGGAGTGCGGAGCAGAGTCAGGGATTCATCGTAACCAGAGAGTTTCTAATCCCCCTTTTTAAATGTTTTTAACGTTTTGGGGCTATCGTACATACCTATGAAATGAGTTTACTCTTTTAAATGTGTTAAGGATTTCGGGTTCCAACCAGATGTGTTTTGAATATAAAATGATTATTAAGTGATCGTAGGATAAATGGTGAGTTCATGGAAATGTGTGAGTTAAGGGTATGGGTGATTAATGCGTGTCGTGTTAAGGGCCGCACGGAAAGAGTCGTGTCGAACATTAAATGCTTATGATATATTGTGTGAGAAATATGTTGTTCTAGGGTTATGCGTGATGTGCAAATATAGTTAATGAGTCATGTAATTGCTAGTATGTTGTTTGTGTTGTGTGTTCGTCGTGGTATGTTTGCATCGTGTCATTATGGCACAGCAAATGGGATTGTGAAGGATGAGGTCCTTCGGGAAGTCACCAACGGTGACGTTTATTTAACAGGTTAATGATGAACTCGGGGTGTGTTGAACGCCCTGACGAGGGTGACCCTGACGAGGGTGCAGTGACAAGGTATGTGTTTACGTGTGTATTTATATATGTGTAGTATTGCATGCAAACATTGAGTTATATTGATTATGTATGTGATGATATTAATGTGGTAATGTTAGTGTGACGTGTAGATGATATTATTGTGGTTTGTAAAGTTAGATTGACCGTTGTGTCAGGATTGTGACGTGGCGGGTATAACTGTCGTGTCAGTTAATTGTGAGAGTCTTGGTTAAGGCCGAGTAAGTTAATGTCTAGAGTTGGCTGTGTTAACCATGTGACGAGTTAATACTTGTTCTTGGGTATGAGTTGTTAGTATAGTAAGTTAAGTCTATGTCGACGAGATGGTAAGCGTATTATTATTATTATTATTATTATTAATGGTAGTACGGGATGAGTCTCGGGTGATGAACGGTTATGGGATGCTGTGGGATAACATGGGGTTAACAAATTCGTTAATGAATCGTAAAACTATTTTATTAAGGACCAGAGGGTCCTGAGTGAAATGAACCAATGAATATGACGTGATGGTTTTTGTTTAAATTAAACTATTATAACTCACTCAACGTAGCTGACTTTGTGTGTACGTTAAATTGTTTTGCAGGTAAGCGTAGAGTTGACGTATCTTAGCTTGGGAGCGGTGTTACTCGGATTGGTGTGTAGACATTCGTGAGGTAATTTAATATCATTAAATAACAATAAAAGAATTTAGAAAGACTTCCATTGTAGTTTGATTAGTAATAATGCGTTTTTAAAGATAATAACCCGTTATGAGAATTAGTTGTACGATGCCCGGGTTAGAGTCTTACGCACCTCCATCTTCAACTCATCTAACACAACATCCATTCCACCAAGGTCCCTAAACCTAGGTCCATCATCTTTTCCTTTAGCATCAACATCATCATCAATACACGAATTATTCGATTTCTCTGCCCTAGATTTCACCACAGGCTTTACAGTTTTATCCTCCATCACCAAATCAACCTTCTTAGTCTCCGTGTTGACATCATTAACCACCTCTAACTCTACATTTTTAGGTTTCTGAGCATTGATTTTTAACCTGCTGTATTTGTTTCGGAGCATTAATTTAGTTAGGTCAAACTCCGACTCAAACTGCAGACTGTAAATCTCATCCTCAGAGGTCGAAAACCGCACTTAATCTTTTTCACCTGAAGACAATTCCGATTCGGACTCCGATGACTCTGATTGTAGCTCAATTCGTCAACGTGCAACGTGTTTCATCTCCAGCAACTGTAAATTATCTTCTTTACTATCGGTTTTCTTCCTCTTTTTACTTGCCTGACTCGGTGACGACGATGACGCGATGTCATCGTTCCTACTTGACTTGGTGGCGGCAGAGGAGTTTTTCGAACAACGATGATTTCACCGTCGGCTTGCCTGCTTTACCCATACGCCGCTGCATGTGAATGTGTACAACTCTGATGTGATTCAAATGCAACAATATACACCGTTGGTTATATAGAGACTAAAAACCCTAATTGTGTTTCAAAGAATGTGGGGTGTAAAAAAATGGAGTCAAAAATTGCTTTTTGGGTCTGATGGTTGAATAAGAAGAAGGGGTGAGGGATATATTAGTAAATTTGCACAAAAATAACAGAAAACTTAATGGAGTTAAGGACCAGAGACGCAAAGTGTTTAAACATTAAACATCGAGGATCAAATGTGTTATAAGGGGACGAAACCTGATGTTTTGTTTAAACCACAGTAACAAAAACTGAAATTTACTCTTTTTTTTTTATTAAATGGCTGACACTTTCTTTCTTTCAAATCTTTCTTCTCCGCTCTCCCTCTCTCCCACCCCTGGTTCCGACCGCCGGCTACCACCACGCCGCCGCTGATCATCATCACCACACCATCTCCGCTAAAACCTTCCTTGAAGACATGGACGCTAGCACCTCACCGGTATCACAACTTCAGCAACGTGATCTACAACGACGCCACCGGTAACACCTCTTCACGACAATGGAGCTCCGACTTATGCTCCTGATTCCGACCATTCTCATTCAAATCATCTGGAAAGCAAGCTAGACGCTTCAGTTCTGATCCAATAGGTCTCGTTCGCGTAGATTGCCTTTGTGGGAAAATGGGTTAAAAACCCTAAGTGCTGTCTTTGTCGGATAAATGGGGGATGGCTGGAAAACGCTTCTGCCTCCGTCCTTTACCCACCCTTGTTCCCTCTCTTCCCCCATTGCTACACTCTTCCGCCGCCGCCATCATCTTCTTCTTCTTTTCTTGTCACACCCCGACCGATGGCGGAATCATCGAGGCGGACAATGTGATGATTGTTCAAAAGCACATGATAGCTAAAGGTTGCATAATTCATTAATTTAATTTAAAGACAACAAGATCCAAATACAATACATTCCAAATAACCTAGTCTAGTTCAAAACATTGATTTATTTAACTAGGTCCATGTTCCTTAAGTGGAGAAACCTTCGGCAAGTAGTCACATATCCAAACCTGAAACATTATTTAAATCAAGTGTCAACTAAAAAGTTGGTGAGTACATAGGTTTAGTAAATCTAGTAAATAGTAGTGTAAATCGTTTTGCAACTCATTGTTTATCTTGTTAAACATAGCATAGGATGTAACATTTATTTAATCACAATTCAAACCGAGTTTGACGCGCTTGAACAGAGCACAACAGCTAAGTCCGGTATGCTTGAATATAGTTACCCACTATATCCGGTATGATTGAATATAACACGCGGTTATATCCGAGTATGCAGTAATAAACACCCTAACCGGGTGGGCTGGTCAGGCACAATAGATCTATCAATATTACAGTTGGTTGTCTTGTGTTTAAATGTATGTACATCCAAAGAATAAACATATAGTCTCATGTATAACACGTACAAACAATGTGAGTAGCATGTATAATGTTTCACCCCAAAACGTATAAAAATGTAAAAATAGGGGCTATGTAACTCACCTTGCAAGCGGGTATTTGTCCACGCGTGTAGGTGATAAGTATGCGGAAGCCTAAGCACGTTGATACCCTATGTAGACAAATGGGTATTATTGTATGCGTATAGGTGTGTATTTGTATTTAATGTATATAGGCTCTAATATAATTTTCTTTAATATTTATTTGTATAAAGTATAGAAATAGAATGATAATGGGTTTTTTTTTATAAAACTTTAACTTATAAGGATATATATATATGTATTGTTTTAAACAAGTATTATATTCAATGTATTTATATAATAATAACAAAATAAAAGAAAAGTCTTTATTTATTTAAACAAGTTCATAAAAAAATATAATGCTAGGTTCATATAAAAATAATGAGACATTTTATATATTTAATGTATTTTAATAAGTTTATAAAAAATGTTACAAGATTTATAAAAATAAAGGACATTTTATATATTAAATGTATTTTAATAATTTTATAAAAATATTATATATAAAAGAATGGGATGGTTAAAAAAATATAGTTTAATCGATTTTTTTTTAAAATAAACGAACACGTAAACCGACTCGTTTTAGTATTTATTGTATAAAATGGTATTAAAATAAGTTAAGATAATTAAATAAAATAAAAAAAATGAAAACAGAATAAAAAATGGGGTTGGGCCGGAGGCCAGCAGGCTCGAACCCGCGACCACTAGATCAAACACACACACGCATAACCAGCCGGGCCACAACCCATCGCTGGTTATGTGTGTGTTAATTAATTGATATACACGACTTAGAAATTGGTCGCTGGTCCTCGGCAATCCGGCAATCGCGTCCGAGGACTCGAGTTTGCTCGGCAATCCTCGTGCGAATGCCGCGATTTTGAGTTGGATTGATTACCAGGGAGTAATAGAAGGCAGTGGACTTGTTTTGAGACTCGAACCAAGTCGAAACGGGTCTGGTTGGCACGGTCTTTGAACTCGAATATGTCACAAGTGGAATTCGATTTCTGCGTGGAATTGGCTCCTGAAATCCTGGTCGTAGCTTCACTCAGGGTCGACGAAGGTGTTGGAGTCCTCAATTTGGAGTGTGAGTGTGTGGAAGGAGGGTAACCAGTTCGTGCAGGGCCAACCATGGCCATTTATAGTCGGGCTTGATCCTGATAATGAGACAAGCAATTGAGCATGCCTGAACATTCGTCTGGACGAGACGAAGCTAACCAGACCATCGACAGGCGTGGAGGTGGCCTGTCGGGCCTGAATTCGGGCGTGGGTTCTCGGCCACCAACAGGATCAGACAATCCGTGTGATGGGGAGACCAATTGGTCGAGGGCCTTTCGTTCGCGTGGGAGAGACGAGTCCAGGGAAGCTTTTGTCGGGTGTTGAGGTGCAGGGAACAGCCCTGTCGGGGTGTTCGCCGGAGAAAGCTTCGGACCGCCGGACCATGGTTGGGGGTGACCGGAAACACGATTTGGGACTTGGCAGATTTAGTCCTTGAAGTTTGGTCTTGTTTTAATTTAGTCCTTGAATTAATTACGGATGAATCCCTGTGGTTTCATTTGACCAGAAACAGCCCCTCAACGATTTTAAATTTTAAATCCTTTTAGTTTGGTTAATTACAATATAACCCCTGAACTTTTATTTAAATAATTAATTAGATTCTTTTTTTTCAATTTCAATTAATTTATTTTATACTTATATATTTTATAAATCCACTTTCTTTAATAAAACTAATCTTTTTTAAATAATTATCTTTTTGAAATAATGCATTAAATTATTTATTTAAATCATTAAGTTTATTTAACTTAAATTCTTTTAAACTAAAATGAAATTTAAGTTTATAAGATTTATAAAACTTATGTTTTTATTTAAAAATCCATCTTTTTAAATGGTTAGTTTAATAAAATTGAAAACCATCGATTTATTTATATAAATTATTTAATTTAATAACATAATTTACATAGTTTATAACCTTAAAATATTTTTAAAATTTACTTTAAAAATACATAAATTGTACGCCAATTTGTATGAATTTGATTAAATATACGTGTATATGATTTGAAATAGAATGTTAATATTTATGTGACAATTATTACAACAAAAATTTTGAAAGGTCACAGTCTCCCCAAGTTGAAGAAATTTCGTCCCGAAATTCGATTAGCGAAGGTTATAGAAGCGGGAAAGAGATGTCAAAAGGTTTAGGATGGAATTACTTCACAAGAGAAATATTCAGCGGGGAAATATCGTATGATGACGAATGACGATGCTAATTCGAGTCGAGTTTTCAACTAATTGCTCTAATAGTATGAGGAGATTTATGCATACCATTGCTCATACATCGCATGAATGTAAACTACTAGAACTCAGATTTAACAATATTGGTGCCAATCACTTTGTGACATGGCATTTTCCTTTAAAACTCCATCTCACGGGTGTTCATATTTTCAAGTTTTGCAAAAACATTTTCTAAAATCGGTCCTCCTCTTAGTACTTATGCACGGTTTATACTCGTTATATCAAGTGGGTTTATGTATAGGGTGTACCAGCGGCTAACCCACCACCCCTTTGATATACCGGGGATTCCCCGCGCATAATTACTAGGATTTGGAACTTCAACAATTTAGGTAAACTTTAACAGAGCTAGCAAGTTGTATGACTAAATTTAAACATAATAGATTTGTTTCGCGAAAGTATAGGAATGAGATAGCTGTTATATGCAATCACGGATTTTAGAATTTATAGCAATGGATTTCCCATCCGCTATTACCATGATATACGAGTTATCAAAATTGGTTGGTTGTTTAGCAAATAGATGGTTAAGAGCAAGAGACACAATTTTGAATATTGAATAAAACGGATGTATAAAGATAGAGAACAAGGGACGTACCGTTGACAGTGTCGTCATTGGCCGGAGTCTTGTTAGTATTTATATTAAAGGCTCGTCCACGAGGACCACCTTGATTTTGAAGTCTTGGACATTGGTTCCGAAAGTGGTTTGGGTCTCCACATTCGTAACAGGCCCGTCCATAGGTGATAGCGAGAGGCATTGGATGATTGCCTTGAGTAGCTTGATTAACGATAGTGCGAGCACGACAAGTAGTAACAACGTGTCCATAGCATCCACATTTTGAGCATAGACGGCATGCAGCATGCGGGGCATGGTGATACTTGCAAGTAGGGCATTGGGGAAATGAACCTACATAGTTTCTCGGAATTTGACCCGCAGGAGTAACTTGGGTCACAGGTACGGCAGGAATGATGGCCGCAAAGTTTTGGGCCTTACGCTTCCTATCATGACGGGAAGATTCGGGCTCTTTGTCTTTGTCGGACACGGAAGTAGCAGCTTTGTCGACCACTTTCTTGGTACCCTTCCTAGATAAGGTACTTGCTTTGACATGATTGTCAGTCAACACAGCAGACAAACGGATAGCGTCTTCGAGAGTGGAGGGATTACTTCCCAATACGGTGTCTTGGAGCGGCATAGGCAGTCCACCTATGTATTTCTCAATTCCCCGCGCTAAGGGAGTAACCATGTGGGGCACGAGCAGACTCAGTTCTTGAAAACGAGTGGTGTAAGCTAAATTCTCTCCGCTATCTTGGGTGAGATCCCAAAATTCAGCTTCGAGCTTCCTCATTTCGTTGCGAGGACAGAACTCGTCAGTCATGATTCGTTTCATTTCGTCCCAAGACAAGGACATAGTGGATTCGTTGCCTCGAGTACGCTTCCCACCGTTCCACCAGGTGAGTGCTCGTTTTTGGAAGACGCTGGCAGCATAACGGACTTTGAGGACGTCGGGACAACCGCTGTTTAGGAAAGTACTCTCCATACTTTCAAACCATTGAAGAAGGCTAGTAGCACCTTCCGTCCCGAAGAATTTGGTGGGGTTGCAAGAATTGAAATGCTTGAATGTGTAGTATGGTGGGTTTGCACCCTTCCCTTGCGTATTAGACCCATTACAATTGTTGTTAGCTTGGATCATTTGGCCTACTAGTTGAGTAAGTAGTGCAGCAAGGTCAACGTTGGAGTTGCTAGAGTTAGCATGTCGAGGAGGCATTCTAACACCATAAGAAAAGACAATGATATTTTAGATAAGATGGATATATATGAGTTATAGCGGGAAATAATGTAAGCAGAAAAACGGGATTCATCATGACGCGTGCCAGTGCATGTGTATTTATTCTAGGTTGATGGGGGAAACTAAGTCATCTATTCCGGATAGAACATGATGTTATAGGTCATTATTCGCGTAATAGGAATTGCCGGGACTTGCATGCACTACAAATTGTTATTACGTGTGCACCCGAAACAATGATTTGTTTGCATGTTCGTCTAGTTTTTCCTATTTTGCTATAATGTCCCCAGATTTTGAGTTCAAGTTCGGATTGTATCCTTGCGAATACATTGACTTATCAACGTTAAATAATTCCCCAAAACTTTCAAAGAGACATGCTTTAGCCTATAGGTAAACACTCACTTCAGGAATTCCCAGGAAAGCATACGGGTCCGTTTATTTGGATTTATACGAAATGCTTTCCTAGACAGAAAACCCAATGTACAGGTGTCACCCTTCCAGATTGCACGTGTCTTTTACTGATTTCGGGAAATTAAGTCGTTGACGAGATTTTCAAGATTTTAATAGATTTGAGAGTCCATGAGTATAAAACGTGTAGGGATGTTGCGATTTATAAGGATTAGGAGAGAGTATGGACAAGGATATGTAGTGTATTTGTTTGCATAAGTGTGTTGATCAAATGTGTATGTATAGTATGTATCATGTATCAAAATCTTGTATGTATGTGTATAAGTCTCATGTACCAAACTCGGGAAAATTCAGGCAATTCCTAACTACAAATAATTCACATAGCAATTAATCATTTAGCACATAACACATAAAAAGGGAGTCCTAGGGTTATAGTCTAGGTCATTGTGTCTAATAACCTAATTCCCTATAACCATGGCTCTGATACCAATCTGTCACACCCCGACCGATGGCGGAATCATCGAGGCGGACAATGTGATGATTGTTCAAAAGCACATGATAGCTAAAGGTTGCATAATTCATTAATTTAATTTAAAGACAACAAGATCCAAATACAATACATTCCAAATAACCTAGTCTAGTTCAAAACATTGATTTATTTAACTAGGTCCATGTTCCTTAAGTGGAGAAACCTTCGGCAAGTAGTCACATATCCAAACCTGAAACATTATTTAAATCAAGTGTCAACTAAAAAGTTGGTGAGTACATAGGTTTAGTAAATCTAGTAAATAGTAGTGTAAATCGTTTTGCAACTCATTGTTTATCTTGTTAAACATAGCATAGGATGTAACATTTATTTAATCACAATTCAAACCGAGTTTGACGCGCTTGAACAGAGCACAACAGCTAAGTCCGGTATGCTTGAATATAGTTACCCACTATATCCGGTATGATTGAATATAACACGCGGTTATATCCGAGTATGCAGTAATAAACACCCTAACCGGGTGGGCTGGTCAGGCACAATAGATCTATCAATATTACAGTTGGTTGTCTTGTGTTTAAATGTATGTACATCCAAAGAATAAACATATAGTCTCATGTATAACACGTACAAACAATGTGAGTAGCATGTATAATGTTTCACCCCAAAACGTATAAAAATGTAAAAATAGGGGCTATGTAACTCACCTTGCAAGCGGGTATTTGTCCACGCGTGTAGGTGATAAGTATGCGGAAGCCTAAGCACGTTGATACCCTATGTAGACAAATGGGTATTATTGTATGCGTATAGGTGTGTATTTGTATTTAATGTATATAGGCTCTAATATAATTTTCTTTAATATTTATTTGTATAAAGTATAGAAATAGAATGATAATGGGTTTTTTTTTATAAAACTTTAACTTATAAGGATATATATATATGTATTGTTTTAAACAAGTATTATATTCAATGTATTTATATAATAATAACAAAATAAAAGAAAAGTCTTTATTTATTTAAACAAGTTCATAAAAAAATATAATGCTAGGTTCATATAAAAATAATGAGACATTTTATATATTTAATGTATTTTAATAAGTTTATAAAAAATGTTACAAGATTTATAAAAATAAAGGACATTTTATATATTAAATGTATTTTAATAATTTTATAAAAATATTATATATAAAAGAATGGGATGGTTAAAAAAATATAGTTTAATCGATTTTTTTTTAAAATAAACGAACACGTAAACCGACTCGTTTTAGTATTTATTGTATAAAATGGTATTAAAATAAGTTAAGATAATTAAATAAAATAAAAAAAATGAAAACAGAATAAAAAATGGGGTTGGGCCGGAGGCCAGCAGGCTCGAACCCGCGACCACTAGATCAAACACACACACGCATAACCAGCCGGGCCACAGCCCATCGCTGGTTATGTGTGTGTTAATTAATTGATATACACGACTTAGAAATTGGTCGCTGGTCCTCGGCAATCCGGCAATCGCGTCCGAGGACTCGAGTTTGCTCGGCAATCCTCGTGCGAATGCCGCGATTTTGAGTTGGATTGATTACCAGGGAGTAATAGAAGGCAGTGGACTTGTTTTGAGACTCGAACCAAGTCGAAACGGGTCTGGTTGGCACGGTCTTTGAACTCGAATATGTCACAAGTGGAATTCGATTTCTGCGTGGAATTGGCTCCTGAAATCCTGGTCGTAGCTTCACTCAGGGTCGACGAAGGTGTTGGAGTCCTCAATTTGGAGTGTGAGTGTGTGGAAGGAGGGTAACCAGTTCGTGCAGGGCCAACCATGGCCATTTATAGTCGGGCTTGATCCTGATAATGAGACAAGCAATTGAGCATGCCTGAACATTCGTCTGGACGAGACGAAGCTAACCAGACCATCGACAGGCGTGGAGGTGGCCTGTCGGGCCTGAATTCGGGCGTGGGTTCTCGGCCACCAACAGGATCAGACAATCCGTGTGATGGGGAGACCAATTGGTCGAGGGCCTTTCGTTCGCGTGGGAGAGACGAGTCCAGGGAAGCTTTTGTCGGGTGTTGAGGTGCAGGGAACAGCCCTGTCGGGGTGTTCGCCGGAGAAAGCTTCGGACCGCCGGACCATGGTTGGGGGTGACCGGAAACACGATTTGGGACTTGGCAGATTTAGTCCTTGAAGTTTGGTCTTGTTTTAATTTAGTCCTTGAATTAATTACGGATGAATCCCTGTGGTTTCATTTGACCAGAAACAGCCCCTCAACGATTTTAAATTTTAAATCCTTTTAGTTTGGTTAATTACAATATAACCCCTGAACTTTTATTTAAATAATTAATTAGATTCTTTTTTTTCAATTTCAATTAATTTATTTTATACTTATATATTTTATAAATCCACTTTCTTTAATAAAACTAATCTTTTTTAAATAATTATCTTTTTGAAATAATGCATTAAATTATTTATTTAAATCATTAAGTTTATTTAACTTAAATTCTTTTAAACTAAAATGAAATTTAAGTTTATAAGATTTATAAAACTTATGTTTTTATTTAAAAATCCATCTTTTTAAATGGTTAGTTTAATAAAATTGAAAACCATCGATTTATTTATATAAATTATTTAATTTAATAACATAATTTACATAGTTTATAACCTTAAAATATTTTTAAAATTTACTTTAAAAATACATAAATTGTACGCCAATTTGTATGAATTTGATTAAATATACGTGTATATGATTTGAAATAGAATGTTAATATTTATGTGACAATTATTACAACAAAAATTTTGAAAGGTCACAGTCTCCCCAAGTTGAAGAAATTTCGTCCCGAAATTCGATTAGCGAAGGTTATAGAAGCGGGAAAGAGATGTCAAAAGGTTTAGGATGGAATTACTTCACAAGAGAAATATTCAGCGGGGAAATATCGTATGATGACGAATGACGATGCTAATTCGAGTCGAGTTTTCAACTAATTGCTCTAATAGTATGAGGAGATTTATGCATACCATTGCTCATACATCGCATGAATGTAAACTACTAGAACTCAGATTTAACAATATTGGTGCCAATCACTTTGTGACATGGCATTTTCCTTTAAAACTCCATCTCACGGGTGTTCATATTTTCAAGTTTTGCAAAAACATTTTCTAAAATCGGTCCTCCTCTTAGTACTTATGCACGGTTTATACTCGTTATATCAAGTGGGTTTATGTATAGGGTGTACCAGCGGCTAACCCACCACCCCTTTGATATACCGGGGATTCCCCGCGCATAATTACTAGGATTTGGAACTTCAACAATTTAGGTAAACTTTAACAGAGCTAGCAAGTTGTATGACTAAATTTAAACATAATAGATTTGTTTCGCGAAAGTATAGGAATGAGATAGCTGTTATATGCAATCACGGATTTTAGAATTTATAGCAATGGATTTCCCATCCGCTATTACCATGATATACGAGTTATCAAAATTGGTTGGTTGTTTAGCAAATAGATGGTTAAGAGCAAGAGACACAATTTTGAATATTGAATAAAACGGATGTATAAAGATAGAGAACAAGGGACGTACCGTTGACAGTGTCGTCATTGGCCGGAGTCTTGTTAGTATTTATATTAAAGGCTCGTCCACGAGGACCACCTTGATTTTGAAGTCTTGGACATTGGTTCCGAAAGTGGTTTGGGTCTCCACATTCGTAACAGGCCCGTCCATAGGTGATAGCGAGAGGCATTGGATGATTGCCTTGAGTAGCTTGATTAACGATAGTGCGAGCACGACAAGTAGTAACAACGTGTCCATAGCATCCACATTTTGAGCATAGACGGCATGCAGCATGCGGGGCATGGTGATACTTGCAAGTAGGGCATTGGGGAAATGAACCTACATAGTTTCTCGGAATTTGACCCGCAGGAGTAACTTGGGTCACAGGTACGGCAGGAATGATGGCCGCAAAGTTTTGGGCCTTACGCTTCCTATCATGACGGGAAGATTCGGGCTCTTTGTCTTTGTCGGACACGGAAGTAGCAGCTTTGTCGACCACTTTCTTGGTACCCTTCCTAGATAAGGTACTTGCTTTGACATGATTGTCAGTCAACACAGCAGACAAACGGATAGCGTCTTCGAGAGTGGAGGGATTACTTCCCAATACGGTGTCTTGGAGCGGCATAGGCAGTCCACCTATGTATTTCTCAATTCCCCGCGCTAAGGGAGTAACCATGTGGGGCACGAGCAGACTCAGTTCTTGAAAACGAGTGGTGTAAGCTAAATTCTCTCCGCTATCTTGGGTGAGATCCCAAAATTCAGCTTCGAGCTTCCTCATTTCGTTGCGAGGACAGAACTCGTCAGTCATGATTCGTTTCATTTCGTCCCAAGACAAGGACATAGTGGATTCGTTGCCTCGAGTACGCTTCCCACCGTTCCACCAGGTGAGTGCTCGTTTTTGGAAGACGCTGGCAGCATAACGGACTTTGAGGACGTCGGGACAACCGCTGTTTAGGAAAGTACTCTCCATACTTTCAAACCATTGAAGAAGGCTAGTAGCACCTTCCGTCCCGAAGAATTTGGTGGGGTTGCAAGAATTGAAATGCTTGAATGTGTAGTATGGTGGGTTTGCACCCTTCCCTTGCGTATTAGACCCATTACAATTGTTGTTAGCTTGGATCATTTGGCCTACTAGTTGAGTAAGTAGTGCAGCAAGGTCAACGTTGGAGTTGCTAGAGTTAGCATGTCGAGGAGGCATTCTAACACCATAAGAAAAGACAATGATATTTTAGATAAGATGGATATATATGAGTTATAGCGGGAAATAATGTAAGCAGAAAAACGGGATTCATCATGACGCGTGCCAGTGCATGTGTATTTATTCTAGGTTGATGGGGGAAACTAAGTCATCTATTCCGGATAGAACATGATGTTATAGGTCATTATTCGCGTAATAGGAATTGCCGGGACTTGCATGCACTACAAATTGTTATTACGTGTGCACCCGAAACAATGATTTGTTTGCATGTTCGTCTAGTTTTTCCTATTTTGCTATAATGTCCCCAGATTTTGAGTTCAAGTTCGGATTGTATCCTTGCGAATACATTGACTTATCAACGTTAAATAATTCCCCAAAACTTTCAAAGAGACATGCTTTAGCCTATAGGTAAACACTCACTTCAGGAATTCCCAGGAAAGCATACGGGTCCGTTTATTTGGATTTATACGAAATGCTTTCCTAGACAGAAAACCCAATGTACAGGTGTCACCCTTCCAGATTGCACGTGTCTTTTACTGATTTCGGGAAATTAAGTCGTTGACGAGATTTTCAAGATTTTAATAGATTTGAGAGTCCATGAGTATAAAACGTGTAGGGATGTTGCGATTTATAAGGATTAGGAGAGAGTATGGACAAGGATATGTAGTGTATTTGTTTGCATAAGTGTGTTGATCAAATGTGTATGTATAGTATGTATCATGTATCAAAATCTTGTATGTATGTGTATAAGTCTCATGTACCAAACTCGGGAAAATTCAGGCAATTCCTAACTACAAATAATTCACATAGCAATTAATCATTTAGCACATAACACATAAAAAGGGAGTCCTAGGGTTATAGTCTAGGTCATTGTGTCTAATAACCTAATTCCCTATAACCATGGCTCTGATACCAATCTGTCACACCCCGACCGATGGCGGAATCATCGAGGCGGACAATGTGATGATTGTTCAAAAGCACATGATAGCTAAAGGTTGCATAATTCATTAATTTAATTTAAAGACAACAAGATCCAAATACAATACATTCCAAATAACCTAGTCTAGTTCAAAACATTGATTTATTTAACTAGGTCCATGTTCCTTAAGTGGAGAAACCTTCGGCAAGTAGTCACATATCCAAACCTGAAACATTATTTAAATCAAGTGTCAACTAAAAAGTTGGTGAGTACATAGGTTTAGTAAATCTAGTAAATAGTAGTGTAAATCGTTTTGCAACTCATTGTTTATCTTGTTAAACATAGCATAGGATGTAACATTTATTTAATCACAATTCAAACCGAGTTTGACGCGCTTGAACAGAGCACAACAGCTAAGTCCGGTATGCTTGAATATAGTTACCCACTATATCCGGTATGATTGAATATAACACGCGGTTATATCCGAGTATGCAGTAATAAACACCCTAACCGGGTGGGCTGGTCAGGCACAATAGATCTATCAATATTACAGTTGGTTGTCTTGTGTTTAAATGTATGTACATCCAAAGAATAAACATATAGTCTCATGTATAACACGTACAAACAATGTGAGTAGCATGTATAATGTTTCACCCCAAAACGTATAAAAATGTAAAAATAGGGGCTATGTAACTCACCTTGCAAGCGGGTATTTGTCCACGCGTGTAGGTGATAAGTATGCGGAAGCCTAAGCACGTTGATACCCTATGTAGACAAATGGGTATTATTGTATGCGTATAGGTGTGTATTTGTATTTAATGTATATAGGCTCTAATATAATTTTCTTTAATATTTATTTGTATAAAGTATAGAAATAGAATGATAATGGGTTTTTTTTTATAAAACTTTAACTTATAAGGATATATATATATGTATTGTTTTAAACAAGTATTATATTCAATGTATTTATATAATAATAACAAAATAAAAGAAAAGTCTTTATTTATTTAAACAAGTTCATAAAAAAATATAATGCTAGGTTCATATAAAAATAATGAGACATTTTATATATTTAATGTATTTTAATAAGTTTATAAAAAATGTTACAAGATTTATAAAAATAAAGGACATTTTATATATTAAATGTATTTTAATAATTTTATAAAAATATTATATATAAAAGAATGGGATGGTTAAAAAAATATAGTTTAATCGATTTTTTTTAAAATAAACGAACACGTAAACCGACTCGTTTTAGTATTTATTGTATAAAATGGTATTAAAATAAGTTAAGATAATTAAATAAAATAAAAAAAATGAAAACAGAATAAAAAATGGGGTTGGGCCGGAGGCCAGCAGGCTCGAACCCGCGACCACTAGATCAAACACACACACGCATAACCAGCCGGGCCACAGCCCATCGCTGGTTATGTGTGTGTTAATTAATTGATATACACGACTTAGAAATTGGTCGCTGGTCCTCGGCAATCCGGCAATCGCGTCCGAGGACTCGAGTTTGCTCGGCAATCCTCGTGCGAATGCCGCGATTTTGAGTTGGATTGATTACCAGGGAGTAATAGAAGGCAGTGGACTTGTTTTGAGACTCGAACCAAGTCGAAACGGGTCTGGTTGGCACGGTCTTTGAACTCGAATATGTCACAAGTGGAATTCGATTTCTGCGTGGAATTGGCTCCTGAAATCCTGGTCGTAGCTTCACTCAGGGTCGACGAAGGTGTTGGAGTCCTCAATTTGGAGTGTGAGTGTGTGGAAGGAGGGTAACCAGTTCGTGCAGGGCCAACCATGGCCATTTATAGTCGGGCTTGATCCTGATAATGAGACAAGCAATTGAGCATGCCTGAACATTCGTCTGGACGAGACGAAGCTAACCAGACCATCGACAGGCGTGGAGGTGGCCTGTCGGGCCTGAATTCGGGCGTGGGTTCTCGGCCACCAACAGGATCAGACAATCCGTGTGATGGGGAGACCAATTGGTCGAGGGCCTTTCGTTCGCGTGGGAGAGACGAGTCCAGGGAAGCTTTTGTCGGGTGTTGAGGTGCAGGGAACAGCCCTGTCGGGGTGTTCGCCGGAGAAAGCTTCGGACCGCCGGACCATGGTTGGGGGTGACCGGAAACACGATTTGGGACTTGGCAGATTTAGTCCTTGAAGTTTGGTCTTGTTTTAATTTAGTCCTTGAATTAATTACGGATGAATCCCTGTGGTTTCATTTGACCAGAAACAGCCCCTCAACGATTTTAAATTTTAAATCCTTTTAGTTTGGTTAATTACAATATAACCCCTGAACTTTTATTTAAATAATTAATTAGATTCTTTTTTTTCAATTTCAATTAATTTATTTTATACTTATATATTTTATAAATCCACTTTCTTTAATAAAACTAATCTTTTTTAAATAATTATCTTTTTGAAATAATGCATTAAATTATTTATTTAAATCATTAAGTTTATTTAACTTAAATTCTTTTAAACTAAAATGAAATTTAAGTTTATAAGATTTATAAAACTTATGTTTTTATTTAAAAATCCATCTTTTTAAATGGTTAGTTTAATAAAATTGAAAACCATCGATTTATTTATATAAATTATTTAATTTAATAACATAATTTACATAGTTTATAACCTTAAAATATTTTTAAAATTTACTTTAAAAATACATAAATTGTACGCCAATTTGTATGAATTTGATTAAATATACGTGTATATGATTTGAAATAGAATGTTAATATTTATGTGACAATTATTACAACAAAAATTTTGAAAGGTCACATTTCTCCTTCTCATACCTCATTCCCCTCTCTCCTGCCGTATTCAGACCCATCGATTACCGTCTTCGTAAGACCACCGCCTGGAGCCGTCGTGATGCGGAAAAAAACGGGTGGGGGGGGGGGGGTTGAAACCCTAGCCCGTCACCTTATCTTCATCCAGAAATTTGATTTGAATCGAGGAGTAGGGGTTTGGTGGGTTGGGGGGGGGGGGGTGAGTGAGCTCGAAATCAGAAGATAGGTGTGGATGTGGGTTACGGTGGAAACACCATCGCCGTTGTGGCCGGAGGTTGACAGAGAACTCGCCGGAGGAGAGGGCCGACTCCTCCTGTCCTCCCTCTCGCCCTCTCGTGCTCTCTCTCTCTCGTATACACACACATACACACTAATAGAGATATTAAAAATGTAGGTATGTTTAACTATTTGAGTCCCTGAGGGTATTTTGATCATTTCAGAAAAAAAAAAGTTAATTGTTTAATCTAACGACGTTAGCCATCTGAGCTCAAATGGAATAAAAAATGAAAAGTCAGAGTTCAGACCGAGATTTTGAAACATAAGAGACTCAACTAGTTAAAATGGACAAACGTCAGAAACTAAAATAGTAATTTTAGTCATTAAAAAAAGGTAAAGTCTCTATCACGTTACGCATAATCTTAATTACGATTGAATATAAATTTTATTAAAACTAGGCCGGGTCAAAATTTGGTTTTCTTTTATAACTCTAGGTATAAAATGTTTAATAAAATTCAGAATATACCATTACAATATTTTTTTTCTCTACATTTCACAATGAATTTTATTAAAAATGAGTTGTTGTAATGCGTTGTCATAATCCACTTTAAAAATTAGCCCCTCCATGTGAATCCCTAACGCTTTGTTTTATGCAGGAACGAGCGAGATATAGGTCGGGCTGGAGGAGCTCTTGTTAGCATGAGACGCATAAAGCGAGATATAGGTCGGATTGGAGGAGCCCTTGTTAACATGAGACCGGTTGAAGTCTCTCTCACCAGAAAATGTATGAAAAACAACAATAGCAAATTTAGAGTAAAGCGTCATTTTTCATCCATGGGGTTTGGCTATTTTAGTCATTTTAATTCAATTTTTTTTTAACTTTTTCGTCTCTGATTTTTTAAAATCTAGCAATTTTTATCCACTTAACTAATTAAGTCTACATTTTAGTGTTAAATCAGAGGCACTTTTGGTTAAATCGGAGACATTTGGGGTAGATTTTACCCTATGATATTCAAATCGACCCATGATTTAACGTTAAAATGTAGACAAAGTTTGTTAGGTGAAAATAACTAGATTTTAAAAAGTTAAGGACAAAAAAACTAAATTTTTTTTTTTGAATAAAAGTGACTAAATTCACTAAAACATATTATAAAATTATGATGAAAGTTAATTATAAAAAAAGTAAAAAAGAAAAATATATGGAAGGTATAAGAAACAAAATAGATTACCGAGTTCCCGCAATCGATAAATTTACAACTCAGTTTCAGCCATTGGGGGTTTTGGATAATGGCCATGGCGAGTTTCACAGTAACACCCACTGCCTCCCTCCTCCGCATTCAGTCTTCATCTCCGTCGCATATTGCTCCACTCACACCGAGTTATCAGCAACAATTTAGCGGCGGCGTTAGTTGCTGGAGAAGCAGAGGTTCGTTGGCAGTGACAAGAGCCGGAGCACCGGGAGCCAGCACTTACCTCTTCGCATTCCTCTTTCCACTCTCTCTACTCGCTGTAACGATCTTCACTGCCATCAGAATATCTGATAAACTCGATAGAGACTTCTACGAGGAGGTAAAACCCTAACTTTTATAGAATTTTGTGAATTGTAGGAGTAGTTGTTCTTAGGATGCACACCAAATGTTTGATAAACGTCTCACGGTGAAATTTGTGTATAGTTTTACAATTGACAACTTCTTGTATTAGGGGAATTTGATGGCAGATAGATATGATACTAATTGCATTGAAACGCTTGTGTTTATGCTTGTAAATGAACCAAACGAACATGGATTTTGTTAAGCTTTAACAAAATAAATGAAAAAACAAGAACACTTAAACAAGCAGGTGTTCGTGTTTGTTCATTAAGAAAATGAACGTGTTCTCTTTATGTTCGTTCATTAATGTTTAAACGAACGGTTCGTAAACATAAACGAACACAGATTGATTTTAAACTAGGCTTGAATGTTTTCAAATGTATAAAAAATATAAAATTGATTTTAAACTAGGCTTAAATGTTTTAAAATATGAAAATCAAATTGATTTTAAATTAATATTAGTAATAAATAAATTTGAATCAATATATAAACGAACGTAAACAGAAGAACATAAGTGAGCGAATATAAATGAATGAACGGGACATGTGTTAATGTTCGTTCATTAAATCAACAAAAAATTGTGTTCATGTTTGTTCGTTTATTAAATGAACGAATATAAATGAACATCCCGCCGAGCGGTTCACTGGACATTCTGTTCGTTTACTTGTATTTTGAATCTTGATTCTTCTTGTATTTGAAACAGCTAGAAGTTAATCAAGCAATATTAGAAGCAAAGGACGAAGATGAAGCTGCAGATGTGACTCCAGCCTTTGAAGAGCCT
This sequence comes from Smallanthus sonchifolius, assembly GCA_023525975.1. Lineage (NCBI taxonomy): Eukaryota > Viridiplantae > Streptophyta > Magnoliopsida > Asterales > Asteraceae > Smallanthus > Smallanthus sonchifolius. Next base: position 38,788,187 of record CM042045.1, read on the forward strand.
CCTAGGCAGCAGCGGACTCGCAGCCGGCCCAAACGCGAAGCTGAGATTTCAGGAAGGTAATTCATTTTACAAATGTTTTAGGGAGGGTAAAGGGTTTTTGGTAATTTGGTGGTTGGAACAAATTTGAATTCTATCTTCATTGTATTTCACATAAATAATATTTACTACCATATTATGTTTCATTCAACGTAATCTTGTAATATAAGTCAGATTATATGTATAGTTCTGAAAGAATTAGTTTGAGATTAGTCATCTTTCATGATGCTTTGTGCTTGTTTGAGGTGGCAACCATGACCCATTCTTTACGGAACGGATTGATTTGGGTGTGGGTCAACTCAAATTATACAATGGATCAGTCTGGGTCTACTCGAATTCTACAACGGGTCACAATATATGTCAGTAAGTACACATCTGCCAAGAACGATAGGATAGAATGTGACATTAAAGAAAGGCGAGTGCTTCTACAAAAATTACTTGTAAGATATGAATATAGTTTTTGCATACATAGCGTACTGCTATGATTTATCTAGCAGTTTTATGATTTTTCAGCCATTGGTTGCCACATATGGTATTAAATTCTTGAGGTTAGTAAGAAGAAAGAAAAGAGTTGTAGTGGTCAGTATAGATTGGAAACAAGCCACATAACAATGTTAGATTGGCCTCTTTATATGCAGGCAGATATTGCTCTGGTTTTCTACTATAGTTGGGCAGGTTTCACCAACCCTAGCATGTGCTGCTGATATTGTTAGAGAAAACAATGAAGATAACACACACTAGCGGTGTGAATTTCCGACACGACATGAACCTAAAACAAAATTTTCAGGATTTAATTTAGCCTAATTAAGTTTGAGTCAGTTTTGGGAAACCAATTCATTGTTTACATTATTAGATATTAGTGATCATACCCTAATTAATACATATAATTATACATACACTGATTATCACGCACATCACAACCCATCAAGTCAAGATCAACCATCTAATCAAGTGATTTCTAAATCTCCCCATTGATCTCATACCCTAATTAATACATATAGTTATACATTAAATTATTATTCTTGCATAATCCATCAAGTCAAGATCAACATGAGACGGTCAACCATGGATTAACCATCTGACTAATACATCTTTATTACTACAACGATACGACCCATCGATTATTCTCGCAAAACCCATCGAATCAAGATCAACAAGAGATGGTCAACCGTGGATCAACCGTCTGACCAAGTGATCTCTAAATCTCCCCGCTTGTACTGTGGCACACCCAATGCTTTCCAGACAGCTTTAGACGCATCAACAATGTGATTAGGACATGGAGTCGATAGTCATGGTCTTCATCACAACCCCACGTAGAGTCACACTCATCTACAACCCGTGCTTTTACACTTTGTCCATTACCATTGATGGTGATGAAATTGTGACATCTGCTACCTCGATTGTACCACCCTGTTGACAGTGCAACCACTAGTCTATCATTAGAGTGGTAACGGTTATCGCACTTTGATGGTCCACCACCGTCACCTTCTCTTTGGAAACTGTTCAATGTTAGGGTCGCCTTCGTGTTACTTGAAACCGGTGGTGAACATGTATGGTTCGTCACCTTCTCTTTGGAAAATGTTCAATGTTTAGGCTTTCCAGGGTGGGGTTGGAGGAGGGTGTAGGTTTTTTGGGGTGCCGGTGGAGGGGGGTTTAAGTTTTTGGGGGCGGGTTAGGGTTCGATGAGACGGTTCCAACGCTGTTAGAATGAGCTCAATCGGAGTTCGTTTGACCCATATCTTAGCATTTCTTAACGAAAAACCACTTGTCAGTGAACCTTCCCCATAATTAAAGTAAAGATTAAAAAGAAACTTTGGGGAATAGTAAAGTTTTGATTCTTTTCATTTTGGCCACCAAACTATTTTTTTACTTTTTCATCATTTTCATTTTTAACCCTATACTATATAATATACGCTTTTAGCCCGTTTTATTTTTTATTAATTTCATTTTTCTTTAATAACTTTCGTTCGTTAACTTTATACTGAGGGCGCGGCTGTTTTTAGTTGTTTTTGTCAACGTTCCGACATAATTTTTTTTTCGTTTTCAACCTTTATACTATATAATATACGTTTTTACGGAGGGCGCGGCTGGTATCACATACTATAACGAGTTTACGATTCGATTTAAGTTTTATCCGCACAAACGTATCAAACCAATAACGACCAGGCTCCCGCCGCGAAGCACGGGAGTTAAAAACTAGTTCATAAATATGTATATATACATTTTTTCTAAACTTAATTAATAAACCTTGATACAAACTACTTTTTGTGGGTTTTCTTGCACCGATCGAAAACAAGGAGGAAAGAGCGACTTTTTGTGGCGTTCTGCTCTTCGAATTTGCCTCGGTATTTGTAGGGTGTTTTAGCGTTTATAGTTGGGTTCTCAAAAGTTGGAATTTAATAACGATTTCTGCTAATTCTTCGTTTCCCTTTGATCGAAATTGATTTGAAACGAATTTGGAAGGTTTTAAATTCCAGATTTACAGGGATTGATGGGGATTAACGCGTGTTTGACTTTTGAGAAGTCAAAATCGAATTCTTTGAGTTACAGGGTGCAAAAGAGAGGCGTAGGGGGTTCAAGTTCAAGATGAGGATCAAGATAATTAGAGCAAACACATGGGGTCTCAAACCCTTTTACTATTAAAATCCATAATTAAATCAATAACTTCTAATTATATAATATATTAACAAGCAAAAGTAGAGTAAGAGACATAAAGTACCGTTAAAAGTTTACAATTCTCACTCCTTCAGGCACAAGACCATAAAGAAGCATATCCCTTACCTATTTGTTTTGTATTTAAAAAGTATACAACTGCTGTTTAAACGAATATGCGGCTAGGGGAGCTGGTCTGCGCACTGTTACGGTAACCCTATCCGCTGTTCGCTCCCTCCATCGTTTTTCTGATGTAATATATATATATATATATATATATATTAAAAGTTTTTTGTTTTCCTTTTTTTTTTCTTAACCTTTTTTCTGCATATTTTGCTTTATGTTACTGTTTAGCTTCTCTTTTCTTTATATAAAGTTTCGAGAACGTTAATTTTTTTTGAGTTTTAACACGTCGGTTTTAACACTATGAGTTAAAACGCCACAAGGAAAAAACTATATAATTTGTTTAAGGTCTAAAATAAACTTAATGACGCCGCAACGCACGGGTCGACGTGCTTATTTTTACCCATGTTTCAGTACGATTGTAACCGAATCATCACAACGCACCACCCGCCGCAACGCGTGGGATCTTATTCTAGTTTCTTTAAAGAATCAAGTTAATAAATTCAAATAAATTTGCTTAATAACAAGATCTGTGCCAAGATGATTGGTAGCCCGCGTGGTATGAAATTTGTTATCATGAATATGTGGTTAAATGCTTAACTTGTTATCAAGTTAAAGCAGAATATCAAAAGCCTATGGTATATTACAACCACTAGATATTCTAGATTGGAAGTAGTAACACCTTACTATAGATTTCATAACAAAGCTACAAAACACATCTAAAGGTTATGATACCATATAGGTAATAGTTGAACGCCTAACTAAGAGTGTTCATTTCTTACCCATACGTGAAACACACTCTTCAGAAAGGTTAGCAGAAGCATTTATCAAAGAAATTGTCTCACAGCATGGAGTGCCGGTTTCAAATGTGTCCGATCGAGACACCCGTTCTACGTCACGTTTCTTGAAAAAGCTCCATGAAAAGATGGGGATTAAGTTATTGATTAGTACGACATATCATCTCAAACGGATGGATAGACTTAAAGAACGATATAGACTCGAGGATATGACACGTGCTTGTATTATCGACTTCGGTGGAAGTTGGGATAATCATATACCTTTGGTAGAATTCTCGTATAAGAACAGCTACCATGCAAGTATTGGTATGCCACTTTATAAAGTGTTATACGGGAGGAGATGTAGAACTCCCGTTTGTTGGGGAGAGATTAGACAAAAAGAATTAGGAACTATAGAAATTGTCCGAGCCCCATGTGAGAAATTAGATCAGATTAGGGCTCGTCTAAAAGCTACTAAGGAAAGATAAAAGTCAAGTTAACCTCCGTTGGCACCAACTATGTCTCAGTATACGTTTACCACAAGTTAACATCCGTTGGCACAAACTATGTCTCTCGACAGTAACAGGTTAATCAACATTAACTTGTGTTTCAAAAGTAAAATGTTAGCATAATAAGTTGTTATGGGCTTTAGCCCAGACCCAGTTATCTTTCTATTTAATGTTGCTTTCTTCTTCATTTGTAAGCTAATATTCATTTGTGTAATATAGAGACTCCATCATTTCTCTATACATGTTTGTTATTCAACATGGTATCAGAGCCTACTCGATTCATGCTTGATTGAATATTTTTTGTTGTCGCTTCCGCTCCGTTGTTGATTCGTTTTTTGTTTGGTTGTTCGTTGTTGAAGGGTAGAAGCTTAGCTCTCATTCGGTGAAGCTTGCATCGAATTTCTTTGTCTCGTGAGGTATCAAAGTTACGGATTTCGTATTATTTGAATTATTTTTGTATTTGGAAGAGCTTCTGGATAGATTGACAGGTTTGGACCTCGTTTTTGTCCCGTTTTACGAAGATTGCGGTTGGTTCATGAAGTTTGCGGTTCGTCACGAAGTTTGCGGTTGGTTACGAAGTTTGCGGTTACTAAGGTATTGAAGTTTGCGGTATCTCCAAGTTTGCAGTATTCGAAGTTTGCGGTAATTCAAAGTTTGCGGTATTCGAAGTTTGCAATTATTCTGCTGTAATTCTGTTTTGATAATATGGCTGGGAAAGATGACTCCCTTCAGTCTATTAGTACTCGTCTCGATGGTAAAAACTACACCTACTGGAGTTACGTAATGAAAAACTTTCTTCGAGAGAAAAATATGTGGGGTTATCTCACAGGGACTAAGGGAAAGCGATGATACATCTAAGGAGGTTTAGGATCATTTGGAAAAGCTCTATACTCAGTCTAACTTTGCTAAGCAGTACCAGTTGAAGTTTGATATCCGTGCTCTTCAACAAAATGAGATGAGCATTCAAAACTTTTATGGAGCTATGTCAGATTTGTGGGATCAATTGACACTTACAGAATCTACAAGGTGTTTAAACCTTATATTGTTTCGAAGGGAGGAACAACGTTTAGTACAATTTTTGATGGCATTACGTTCAGATTTTGAAGGACTGCGTCGAACAATTCTTCATCGTTCCCCTCTTCCAACAGTTGATTCAGTTGTTTACGACTTAATTGCAGAAGAAACTCAGTTAAAGTCTTAGGTTGATAAAAGTCCTAAAGTAACTACTACTCCAGCTGTGTTTGCCATTCCCCCTAATCATTCTCGACAGGGTACCAAAGTTGCTTTTGATGAATGTGCATTCTGCAAAGGGAAAAATCATTGGAAGTCTCAATGTCCGTTATTGCTTAGCAGAAGGAATTTTAACTTGCAAAAGCCCCCACCACAAAACAGATCAGGTGGACAACTTTCGTCTCGCTCGTCTACTTCTACTGGTTCATCTGGTCCATCTTCATGGACATTTAAACCTCCACAGTTTACTGCTGCTGCTACACCATCGTCTGTAGAAATGAACAAACCACCATCTGCTTTGGATCAGCAAGTATTTGAACAGTTAAGACAGTTTCTTGCCGCCAACCCTACCGCTATGTCTGCTGCGGGACTGTCTTCATCTGGTACCTCAGGTATTTCGTCATCATTATGGATTTTAGATTCTGGTGCGTCACATCATATGTTTCCCTATCTGTCTTCTTTTCTTTCTTTGTCTCCTGTCTCTTCTATTTCTGTCATGTCTGCTAGTGCTACATCCATGTTGGTAGAGGGTGTTGGATCTGTGTCTACCCCTCATGTGTCTCTCAATGATTTATATTATATTCCGAAGCTTGCCTTAAATCTTGCTTCAGTCAGTCAGTTGTGTAAGTCTGGAATTTGGGTTTTCTTTTGTGACACTGTTTGTGTTGTGCAGGATCAACACACTTAGAGGGTGATTGGGATCGGTTGTAGGGTGAGAGATTTATATGTCTTGGAAGAACTCAAAGTGCCTGCACCTGGTGTTGCTGCCTCTAGTGTTGATTTATCTTCCTTTTGTTTAAGTCCTTTGTCTTCTGAATTTTATATTTGGCATTCTCGTTTGGGACATGTGTCCGCATCTCGTTTAAATTTTTTGGTTTCTTTAGATGCTTTGGGTCAGTTGCAAACTTGTGATATTTCTGATTGTAGTGGTTGCAAACTTGCCAAGTTTTCTGCGTTACCTTTTGATAAAAGTATTTCTCATTTTGTTGCACCATTTGATATTGTTCATTCTGATGTGTGGGGACCATACCAGAATCCACTAAGGGTGGTTCACGCTATTATGGTTCCTTTATTGATGATTGCACTCGTTATACCTTGGTGTACCTTATGAAAACAAGATCTGAGTTCTTTGACATTTATAAAACATTTAGGGCTTATGTTCAAACGTAGCATTCGGCTGTGATAAAGTGTTTCAGGTGTGACTTAGGGGGTGAATACACCTTTAATGATTTTACTCAGTTGCTTGCATCAGATGGTACCATACACCAATCATCTTGTACTGACAACCCTCAACATAATGGTGTTGCTGAAAGGAAACATCGCCATCTTATGGAAACCGCTCGTTCATTCCTTTTATCTGCTGAGGTACCTAGTGTCTTTTGGGAGAAGCACTCCTGAACGCCCAGCATGTGATTAATAGGATCCCTACTTCTCACAATGATGGGATGTCTACATTTGAAATTCTTTTCGGTGAACGCCCAGATTATGGTGAGTTACGGGTTTTTGGATGTACTTGCTTTGCTCTTCGTCCTCATGTTGAACGAGACAAATTGACAAATAAGTCAGTCTTATGTGTTTTCTTAGGCTATGCCTGTGGTCCCAAAGGATATGGCACGGGACAGAAAGGATACCGTTGTTTTGATCCTGTAAGTCAGAAGTTATATGTATCAAGACATGTTACTTTTCTTGAACATATTCCATTCTATTCGATTCCAGCTAAGTCCCATGATGTAACAAAGTTAGATCTTCAGAACATTGATCCTTTTGCTAGCAACATTGATGTCCCAACCTCTGATGTTCCCGATTCGTCTGTTGATTCTAATATGCCTACTCCAGATACTTCTGTTGCACATGATGTGCCAGTTCATGAACCTTCCACGTCATCTGGCACCAATGTTGACTCTCCTCCACCTCCGAGAAAGTATACTCGTGCATGTAAGTCTACTCAACTACCAGATTTTGCATACTCTACATGTTCTGCTTCGTTTAGTTCATTTATCGCGGGCATTCATCATCTGTCTGAACCAGAATCATATAGAGAGGCTGTCTCTGACCCTCTATGGCAAAATGCTATGGCTGAAGAGCTCAATGCTCTTCATCAGACTCACACCTGAGATTTGGTTCCTCTACCACCAGGTAAACATAAGGTTGGTTGTCGTTAGGTGTATAAGATTAAGACAAAGTCTGATGGCTCTGTTGAACGGTACAAGGCTAGACTTGTGGCAAAAGGATATTCGCAAACGTATGGTATGGATTATGAGGAGACCTTTTCCCCTGTGGCAAAAATGACAACAGTTCGTACTTTAATTACTGTTGCGTCCGTTCGACAATGGAAGATCTGTCAAATGGATGTCAAAAATGCTTTTCTGAATGGTGATCTTCATGAGGAAGTTTACATGACTTCACCCACGGGAATAGCTCATCAGCCCGGTGAAGTCTGTTGGCTTCGAAAAGCTCTATATGGGCTCAAACACGCCCCTCGTGCCTGGTTTGAAAAATTCTCTGCAGTCATCACTTCCCTTGGCTTTCTTCCTAGTAATCATGATTCGACATTATTTGTTCGTTGTACGAATGCTGGACGCATTCTCTTGTCTTTATATATGGATGGCATGATTATTACAGGCGATGATTATGATGGCATTGAATCCTTGAAACGTGACTTGGCCCATCGTTTTGCTATGAAAGATTTGGGATTATTACAGTATTTTTTGGGGATTGAGGTAGCTCAATCTAAAAAGAGATATCTCCTCTCTCAGACGAAGTATATTTCTGATCTGTTTCAATGTGCAAGACTTTCTGATAACAGAAACCAATACACGTTACTCTCCCACTGATGGTGTTCCTCTATCTGATCCGAGTCTATATCGTACCATTGTAGGCAATTTGGTTTATCTTACAGTTACTCGCCCTGATATCGCTTATGCTGTTCATGTGGTTAGTCAGTTTGTTACCACTCCTACTTCTGTTCACTGGGGAGCTGTTATTCGTATTTTGAGGTATCTTTGTGACACTCAGTTTCAAAGTCTTTTATTCCCTTCTACGTCTTCTCTGGAATTGCGTGCCTATAGTGATGCTGATTGGGATAGTGATCCCAATGATCGTAAATCCACTACTGGTTTTTGTATTTTCCTTGGTGATTCCTTAATCTCATGGAAAAGCAAGAAACAAGACGTTGTCTCTAGGTCCTCCACTGAGGCTGAATATCGTGCTATGGCTGTGACTACATGTGAAATTGTTTGGTTACGATGACTTCTGGCAGATATGGGGGTTGTTGTTTCCTCGCCTACCCCATTACATTATTGTGATAATAAAAGCGCTATGCAGATCGCCAAGAACTCTGTCTTTCATGAACGAACAAAACATATTGAGATAGTTTGTCATTTTACTCGTCATCATCTTCATCTCGGGACCATCTCACGTCCTTTTGTTTCATGAGCATTGCAGGTTGCAGATATTTTCACCAAAGCTCAATCGGCATCTCGGTTTCATTTTTTGTGTGACAAACTCTCAATGTTTATTTCTATTGCATTGTGAGTTTGAGTGGGGATGTTAACATAATAAGTTGTTATGGGCCCTGTTATGGGCTTTAGCCCAGGCCTAGTTATCTTTCTATTTAATGTTGCTTTTTTCTTTATTTGTAAGCTAATATTCATTTGTGTAATATAGAGACTTTATCTTTTCTCTGTACATGTTTGTTATTTAACGTAAAATACCCGATAGAAATAATTGTCTTAGTAGTAAAACCAACCTTCGGCATTAACGTTGTCTATCAGCAATAACTCTTCCTACGGTACAAACTTTGTTACTTCACTATGTTGTGTCTTCGACATTAAATTCATTCAGTAGTAAAATAACTTAGGCATTTGGTGAGTAATAAATCCTTCATTATCCAACAATACACGTGTTCTTGTAGCAACCATATAATACATGCTTGTCAATAAAACGTGAAAAGCAACATAGGGATATAGCATCACACCAATAATTCAATTAGTCGATTATGCATTGTCCTTTTCTTTCTTTATTTTTTCACATTGTATTCATTTTTTTATTAAACCATATTGCAAAATTGATGATTTATTTATTCCTACAGCGACACAATATTGCAACTTGCTTCTAGTCTGCATAGTGCATGCACTGACAACAAACATGAGTATTGCAATTTAATTTATTTTAGGACGTTTAAGAATACGTGTACCACAAGTTCAATTCTAATATATGTACCTCATATTTCACTCGATCATGCAACCACAAATTTTTTGAAGGATTAAATATTAACAATAAATTATCGTACTTTGTAAGAACATATCAATATTTTTATCCTAACATTCCAATATCAGTAATACAAAATAAAGTAATTAGATAGCAAAACAATTCGTTTTATAACATACTAACAAACATTATCAAAGTTACCAATATTCCATGCAATATTTCCTAAACTAATATTTTGATACAAAATCAAACCTAAAAAAAAGTTTGTCACAAAACTCAACCATTAATTCGTGAATTCCATTTGCCACTTCTTTCTGAACATAATTATAATGGAAGTAAAGGTGTACCGCCAAGCCAGTTCAGTAAATGTTTCAAGATTACATAAGTAACATATATCTGTACAAAGTTCTGAGGACCTAGAGATATATCATAACAATTATTTAGTAGTGTACCATCAGCTTGAACATATCCTAGAGGCAGAAAAATGAGTAGATGGTTGGGTCAGGTAACATGTCTAATTTGCATGTTATATATAATTACAAGATATATATTATTACAATAATAATCGTGCTTTTGAAATAAAATGACTTGGTAAATTGTACGCGTTAAAAATGCACCTTGGGAGACTTTCACTCATTTAAACCATTTGGCCTGTTTCTGTTTCAGTGAATTCTTTTGATTTTACCAAAACGGAACCAATAAACATGAAATATATATACCTAGATATGGTGTGTGCTCTTTGCAGCTCAACAGTTGTTAAAATGTTAAAAACTTTATTACCAATGTTTGTACTTTAGGTGGAATACAAGTTAAGTCCAGACAGGTCCATATATGGAATCCAGATCTATGGCAAGATAAATTTCTTGATTAATATATAATGCCCTACAAGTAATCACCAAAGCCCACCTTTTTGCTGACCAAAATAACTATATAAATGTATTGCCTGCATGATTGCTAAAATCTATAGCACTTTAGTCATGCAAAGCCAGATTAGGAGCAAAGGGTGATGCATATTACCTAACCTACAAACATTATGAACCCTAAAAGGCCATCTAAAATGCTTTCTATAACTACAAGCTGTGAAACTGCAACTTTCCACTAAGTTTATGCATAACAACATTGGTGTGTCGTTCATTTTCAACTTAATAAGGGACAGTGTTTGATGATCTTCTTATTGATGTATTGACCATGGCATCCCTATATAGGATATAGGTGTCCTAGAACATATATACAGATTTATGAATATTTAACAAGATTTCAAAAGTCAAAAGATAAATATTTAACCAGTAGCAAAATAGGGATGTGACCAACTGAAACCTATAAAAAAAAAGAAACATTGGAACCAAAAAAGAAGCAAAAATTAACCATTATGAAACAAGATTTCAAAAGTCAAAAGATTTGGACCTTATCGACATTTTCTTGGTTCAAGACCATTCTGAACCTAAACGACATTGAGGGTACTGTCTACATTGTGGAAGCAGAACTTATGAATGAATTAATTAACCTCGAATCCAAGGACGGGCCAAAGAATAGGGCGCTTAGAATGTTAAACAAATCACCAACCTGAAAGATTTAACATAAGTTTCATCTACCAATGACCACTGCATTCCTACACCAACAAGGGACATAACCATCAATTAATGGAACCACACCACAACTACCTGGCTTGTCATATTAAGATATCTATAACTAAACCATGTTTACAGAGAAAAATCGTTTAAATTACAAGAAAATTCATTCATGAGCATGAGCTTCTTACAGTAAACATAGCAATGAAGGATGCACGCCCGGCATCAGTTGTGATCAGCAGTCCAAACGCCTGCATGAGATAGCCTAAACTGCTAACTCAATTCCTGAACTCAGAGTTTGAACATCGCCCCAGGCTCTCCAAGCAAATGGGAGAAACGGAATGGCTGAGACAGTAAATCTCACAGCAGCAAAAGCCAAAGGGTCGACTACGGCCTCGACCACTGGTATGTTACTAGCTACGAAGATTAATACAAATTATTTTACAGGCTTGAAGATGCTCAACTGAAAGTCCATCACCAGTCCAAATTAATCAATCACATGCAAGACACGTGACCTGACTTAACGGTGAAATTTAACATCCGTTAGTCTAAAGGACGTAACGTGCATGGTTTTTTAGATATAAAGGACGTTTTATGAATTTCTGTAATTTACTTAGTTAAAGTATGTATTCTGACATATGGGTAATACTTAAAGGACGTAATTTGTAATTTGCTCAAATTCTTTTAATTATATTTTACGGGTAAAAGTGATATTTTAAGATTGGATCAAGTATATATGATATTTTAATAGTTAGTAAGGGGTATATTTGTAATTCACGACAATTATATGGTAACATAAAAGTTATATAAAGAAAGTACGCACCTGTAAACTTACATAACCAACATCTATTCAATACTCAAAATTTCCATGAACATGTTTCAATATCCATCAGCAATGATCATTCAATCTTCCATCATCATCATTATATTCCTCTTCTTCTTCAAGCTTATTAAGAAGAATGCTTCAAGTAAACCATACCATCTACACCTGGTCCAACTCCTCTTCCCTTCATTGGCTGCATCATCCAAATGCTTCAAAACCTGCCAACCTACAGATGGATCCACAAGCTCATGGACCAATACAACACCCCAATTATTTGCATTCGCCTAGGCCAATCAACCCATGTTGTCATTGTCTCTTCCCCAAGCATCGCATGCGAGTTTCTAAAAACTCATGATGAGATATTCGCTTCAAGGGCCGACACATTATCTGCTTATCTAATAAGTGATGGTTATCGTTCAACCATCATGGCCCCTCTAGGAAAACAATGGAGAATGATGAGAAGAATCCTGAACCAAAACATCCTCTCGTTGCCAGTACACAAATGGCTCCAACCCACACGAGATGATGAAGCAAATCACTTGCTTTATTACATAAGCAACCAATTAGAGAAACAAAATTTCCTAACCGAAGGCGGACTAATAAACATTAGAATTACAAGCCAACAGTTTTGTGGAAACATAATTAGGAAGATGATTTTTGGGACAAGATACTTTGGGGAAGGAGTGGAAGACGGAGGGCCGGGTGATGAGGAAACTGAACATGTCTCGGCCCTCTTCATCATCCTAAAGTATCTGAATGCATTTTGCATCTCTGATTATTTTCCATGGTTGAGAGGGAAAACTGATTTTGATGGCCATGAAAAGATCATAAGGACTGCCATTGAAGGAGTTTGAAAGTACCATGACCCATTGATCAATGAACGAATTCTAACGTGGAGTGAAGGAACTCGAAAAAAAGAAAAAGATGTACTTGATATCCTAATCAAACATAAAAAACCGAAGCTTACACCCGAGGACATTAAAGCACAGATTCTTGTAAGACTCGCTATATCTTCACAATTTTCTTTTACACATGTTTCAACTGTGTTTTTTGTTATATAATATATGAGTAAGGAAGACTGGGGGAGTGAAATAAAGTATGGGTTTTGGCGCCTAAATGCTAAAAAAAAGTTATATGTAGGTAATTTGTGATTCATGATTGTTAAAAGTTATATAATTAGAATCATATGAATGAAAGCAAAATTTTCTTTAACAAAAAGGGCCCAAATTCTTTCATCAGCTTCGGCCCCAAAAAAACTTGACAAGTCACTCATATGAGTGCATGGTTATTGATTTCTGATTCTTTCTTTTTGTGGTGCCTATATTTTAGGAACTAATGATTGCCATGGTTGATAATCCCTCTAACGCACTAGAATGGGTGATGGGAGAAATGATGAGTGAACCTAGCATCCTAAAAAGAGCGGTCGCGGAGCTTGACAATGTGGTTGGTTGCAACCGGCTTGTTGAAGAGTCAGACATGCCCCAACTCAATTACATAAAGGCATGCATCAAGGAGTCCTTTAGGTTGCACCCTATTGCACCCTTCAATGTTCCACATGTTTCAGTAAAGAACACTGTTGTTGCTGGTTACTTCATACCTAAGGGTAGTCATGTGCTGCTTAGTAGAGTTGGGCTGGGTAGGGTAGGAATCCTGATGTGTGGAAAGATCCAATGCAGTTTGATCCAAATCGACATTTAGGCGAGGAAGGAAAACAAGTGGTTCTTACTGATAATGAACTTAAGATGCTTTCATTTAGCACTGGGAAATGTGGTTGTCCTGGAGTGATTTTGGGTTCGACCATTACTATAATGTTGTTAGTAAGAATGATACATGGGAGTTGCCATATAATGAGCCAACTATTAAGCTTGTTGAAAATCACGACAATCTTCTCTTGGCTAAGCCACTTGTAACCATTGCTAAACCACGACTCCCTCGATATCTTTACCCTAAAATTTGAAGAAATAAATATGGGTTTAGCATGTTATGAAATGAGATATACAAAAACAAATTATGGTGTGTGTATTTTATTTAAATTCATATCCTTCAAAACAATAATAACTAGTTTTATACCCGTCCGCTGGTCAGGTATTGTAACGTTATCCAATGAAGATGTTAATATTCTTTTTCTATTCTGTATAAAATGTTACTATACAAAGTTGAAGCAGAGAAATTGCGAAGTAAACATAGATTATTATACCTGAAGCCTCTGGTATCATTCTTGCGGCCACGACAAAGCATCTACATAAAAGAATGTTGAATATTTACCCAATATCCCTGAAGAGATGTCAAGTTTGCTCAGAAATGTAACATCCCAATATATATATATAAAACGACAGTTATAATAACGGGTTAGAATGCGAGAACGAACTAAATAAACGAACGAGACATGACGGGCCGGGCTAGCGTGCTAGAAGGGGCGAACATAGGGGAGCCTCCCCTATAAATAGCCTAAGTCATCCACCTTCTCTCATTTTGCATCTTTAAAGAGAGAAACCGTAGAGAGAGAAAGTTGAAGTATCGACCCGAGACTGAAGAAAAACGTTACTACTGAACTCGTGAGCAGGACCTCCGAATCAGAATCTCGATTTAGGTAACAACTCGAGCTAGATTTGAGATTTTTGGTTATGTTGGGTTTTTCGGGTTTTGGGTAAAAAGGTAACGTTTTTACGGATGAAACTTGAAATAAGCTTAGGTCTAGCATCTAGAAGGGAAACCGAACGTTTTGAGCAAAGAAAGTTGGGATATTGGCATGATCAGATTCGCATGCAAGAACTTCGGGTTTTTTTGGGGAAGATGACTGCCCGACAGGCGAACTTATCAAGCTCGCCTGGCAAGGTTGGGGCGAACTTATCAAGTTCGCTTAAGTCATTAAGGAGGCGAACTTATCAAGTTCGCTTAAGTCATCAAGGAGGCGAACTTATCAAGTTCGCTTAAGTCATCAAGGGGGCGAACTTGGTTATGTTCGCCTGGTTATGTTCGCCTAGTCAAGTTAAGCGAACTTAGGACAAGTTCGCCTATATGTTCGCCTAGACTATAGGCAGCGAACTTAGCCTAGACTATAGGCAGCGAATTTGTTTATTACATGAGTTATTTTTATATTTATGCATTAAAGTCCCCAATTTGTTTTGGTTGTAATCAATTAGCTGAGCGTAGCCGTTGGGAATTTTGAGTAGTACTACTTGGGTTGACACCCCCGCTCATGGTTTGGTCGCGCCAACCAGACTTGTAGGGTCACGTGGGCGCAAAGTTAGCCAATTATATTTTTTAGGCGGTTGTTGGCATAAGACTTTCGTATGGGGTACTTTATTATTATTTTGTCATGGCTTTGATTACGGCTCATGGTAATATGTTGTCTAATAGATGTGTACTGACTTTGGATTTTTTATAAACTTTTATAGAGTCGTAAAACCTGCGATGCTCATCAACTATTTATATAGTTGACCCGTTTTTGAAACATGCTTTCAGGTAAACAGAAATGAAGATAAGGTTCATGGGGGCACGCTTTTGTTTAGATTTTGTGGTTTCATGTTGGAACAAACTTAGTACCTATGACTTTGGTTGTTTATAAGACGCTCCTTTTGTTGTTTGAATTTCGGATGTTGTATGACTTATTTTAGTTTTGGGTTTAGTAATGGTTCTTTTATAATTTGCAATGTACCCGTTAGCATTCTCTTGCGCCTAAGTGTTCGACGCACCGCTCTCGTCTCACCTCCGTGTTTCCACCTTTGGCGGGGTGTGACAGACTTTTCATGCTTTCAGGTAAACAGAAATGAAGATAAGGTTCACGGGGGCACGCTTTTGTTTAGATTTTGTGGTTTCATGTTGGAACAAACTTAGTACCTATTACTTTGATTGTTTATAAAACGCTCCTTTTTTTGTTTGAATTTCGGATGTTGTATGACTTATTTTAGTTTTGGGTTTAGTAATGGTTCTTTTATAATTTGCAATGTACCCGTTAGCATTCTCTTGCGCATAAGTGTTCGATGCACCGCTCTCGTCTTACCTCCGTGTTTCCGCCTTCGGCGGGGTGTGACAGATTCATTCGAGAACGGTATGGTATGGTCCTTCGAGGACGAATGCACCATGGGTAGCTTATGAGGTATACACAATGATCCAAACAGTCGAGAGATGATCGATAGTAACGGTCTAGATGACAGAACAGATAAACTTAATAAGGAGATGAATTTATCGCAATGGAGTCTTCGGTGGACGACTCCGAGTTTGATAAGATAGTTCACGTAAAATGAAGAGATAAGTACCCTAACGGTTAGATGTGAAGGACTGACTCAGGATGTACGTTGCTGACAAAGATAACGTCAATCAAGAACGAGAAAGGTATAGTCAAGACTACACAAGAATCTATCAACGGGAAAACGAGGAATGATCAACGTCTACAGACTAGGGTTTGGTTCGAATGGAAGACGCCAAATTCAACGTCATACTAAAGCTCCTAAGAGACACCCCTAAGTGTTGAAAGGAATACATGGCTTGCTCCGCATGTCAAATCCACATACGTGTTTAGTGGACTTGAGTTAAGTCACACCCGTGAAACACGAATGAGAACCAAATAGATAAAGCTATTCGAGACAACATCAAGAGAGCTTAATATGAGGTAGAGAAGATGGTTGGAACTCCTGAAAGATTATGACTGTGAAATCATATACCATCCTGGAAAGGCAAACGTGGTGGCTGACGCTCTAAGCCGAAAGGATGTGCCTGCTCCTATTAGAGTGAAAGCTTGCCAGTGGGCGGTAACATCAGATGTGATGAGGGAAATCGAAAGAGCTCAAGATGAAGCACTTAAGGAAGACAACATAAAGAAGGAAATGATGGTTGGCCAACAGGACAAGTTGGAATATAACACCCTTGGTGTTAGGACACGTTTTGGAGGGGTATGGATACCTATGGGTGGCGAGCTTAGAACCAAAATCTTGGATGAGGCTCATAAGTCTCGGTACACTATCCATCCCGGTACCAACAAAATGTACCAAGATCTGAGGAAGGAATACTGGTGGCCTGGAATGAAACACGAAGTAACAAAGTACGTAAGCAAGTGCTTGACTTGCTCGCAAGTAAAGGTTCAACACCAGAAACCGTATGGAAAGATTCAACCACTTGATATACCGGAATGGAAGTGGGAACACGTTATCATAGACAAGGTTAGCAGAAGTATTTATTAACGAAGAGTGCTCATTTCCTACCTATTCGCGAGACGTTCTCATCGAAAAGGTTAGCAGAAGTATTTATTAACGAACTAGTAGCACAGTATGGGATGCCTTTGGCGATCATATCTGACCGGGACACACGATTCACTTCGAGGTTCTGGAAAAGATTTCACGAAGCGATGGGCACGAGACTCAATGTTAGCACGGCATACCACCCATAAACGGATGGTCAGTCTGAAAGGACCATTCAGACATTGGAAGATATGCTTCGTGCTTGTATTATCGATTTTGGCGGCAGTTGGGACAGTCATCTGCCGTTAGCCGAATTCTCCTACAACAATAGTCATCACACGACGGTAGGCATGCCGCCTTACGAAATGTTGTATAGGAGAAGATGCATGACCCCGGTTTGTTGGGGTGAGATTGGATAGAAGGAATTAGGAAGTCTTGAAGTTGTAAGAGAAACGTCGGAAAGGTTTGATCAAATCAAAGCACGAATGAAGGCCGCACAAGATCGTCAGAAATCCTATGCGGATAAGCGGCTAAGGCCTATTGAGTTTGATGTTGGGGACAAAGTAATGTTGAAAGTGTCACACTGGAAGGGAATCATACGATTCAGGAAGAGAGGAAAGTTAAGTCCGAGGTTTGTCGGACCATTCAGGATAATGGCACGGGTTGGTTAAGTCGCTTATCGGTTAGAGTTGCCTGATGAGTTAAGTGGGATTCATCCTACCTTCCATGTATCACAATTGCGAAAGTGTTTGGCGGATGAATCGGCTCACGTATCACTTACTGACATCGAGGTCGACAACAACCTTAACTACATCGAAGAACCTGTGGCCATCTTAGACAGGAAGGAGGAACGTTTGCGTAATAAGATTATTCAATTAGTTAAAGTCCAATGGAAGCACCGAAAGAGATCGGAATCTACTTGGGAAACGGAGACGGAAATGAGTGAGTCGTACCCTCAACTATTTGACTTATGATAGGTTTCGGGGACGAAACCTATTGTAAGGGGGGTAGACTTGTAACATCCAAAAAAAAATTATATAAAACGACAGTTATAATAACGGGTTAGAATGCGAGAACGAATGAAATAAACGAACGAGGCAAGACGGGCGGGGCCGGAAGGGCCGACTTGCTAGAAGGGGCGAACATAGGGGAGCCTCCCCTATAAATAGCCTAAGTCAACCACCTTTTCTCATTTTGCATCTTTAAAGAGAGAAACCGTAGAGAGAGAAAGTTGACGGATCGACCCGAGATTGAAGGAAAACGTTACTACTGAACTCGTGAGCAGGACCTCCGAATCAGAATCTCGATTCAGGTAACAACTCGAGCTAGATTTGAGATTTTTGGTTATGTTGGGTTTTGGGTAAAAAGGTAACGTTTTTACAGATGAAACTTTAAAATAAGCTTAGATCTAGCATCTAGAAAGGAAACCGAACGTTTTGAGCAAAGAAAGTTGGGATATTGGCATGATCAGATTCGCATGCAAGAACTTCGGGTTTTTTTTTGGGGAAGATGACTGCCCGACAGGAGTTCGCCTGGAAAGGTTGGGACGAACTTATCAAGTTTGCTTGACATGTTCGCTTAAGTCATCAAGGAGGCGAACTTATCAAGTTCGCTTAAGTCAGCAAGGAGGCGAACTTATCAAATTCGCTTGACAAGTTCGCTTAAGTCATCAAGGGGGGGGGGGGGGGGCGAACTTGGTTATGTTCGCCTAGTCAAGTTAAGCGAACTTAGGACAAGTTCGCCTATATGTTCGCCTAGACTATAGGCAGCGAACTTAGCATTAAGTTCGCCTATATTAGACTGCGTAAAAGTGTGTAATTTAGATTAGGTTTGATGTATGTGTAATTAACCAATTCATATCGGAAGTGACGTTGTTGGACCTTTGTTTAGGACAACCCAGATTAGCTTATCAGGTGAGTTCTAGAGCCCTCTTTAAAATGTTTTATTAATGTTTTGGGCTGGTGTGCATACTTACGAAATGATGTTTAACGAAATGACGTCTTATGAAATGATGTTTACGAAAGGAAAGTTGAAATGTGTTTATGAAGTGTTTTGCCAAAGAGGTTTATGAATGGTTTACGAACGGTTTAATGATGAAATGTATTATAATAAAACGTATGAATGCTTTAACTAAAATGATGTAAAGGCGGTAACGGTTTTTATGAAAGTTACGAAATGAACGAATCTGCCACGAGTTCCTACGGGAACTAAGGTATGTATGTATGAATGGGCCTTACCTTTATGGGGGCCTTTGTGGCTGGCTAACAGTTATACAACTAGGTAGATAAAGGGGTGACGACGGTCACCATGGGATTACCAGGATCCCTAATGAGATACCATTCTCCGTGAGGGAATAGTATTTAAGGTGGTACGAGCTATCCTTTGGGACGCCGTACTTGAAATGGTTAATGTGGGTACGTGTGCTCTATGGAGCACCTTACTCAAGGTCGGTGCGTGTACCCTATGAGGTACCGTGCTGTAATGAGGAATTGACGGTTACGAAAAGACGCAGATTCGGTTCATGTTGACTTATGTTATGATGATATGATTACGAGGTTTTGATGATGTTAAGTTATTGCATGTTTTTACGTACGGTTTTATTAAATGAATGAATGTTATGTTTTTGACAAATGTAAATGTTAAAGTTTTATGTAATGCTAGAACTCAACAGCGTAGCTGACTTTTTAGTATGCAGATTTATGTTAAGACAAGTTATGAGGATGGACGGTGATGCTTGACTAGCGAGAAGAGTTACCCGACTAATTATGAAGACTGGCATCCCGTTATGTTTTAGTTACGATGTATTTATGTTTTAGACAATGTTTACGCTTCCGTATGTTTAAACAATGTTGACGTTATGTTTGAATGAAATTTTTCGATGCGTTATTTGATATTCAAGTTCAAGAACCGTTTGTGAATGAGTAAATCAAACAAGTGAGGCCTTCCTGGTTTGGGGCCTTACAAGAAACTCAATTCATCAAGTATGATGACACTGATCTTGATGCAAGCTAACATTACAATAATACCCTTTGCTTCTTCTAATTTGCGGACAAGTTGCTATGAGAAGAAACAACTTGGTAGGTGAACAAAAAAACATAGCTTCCAATGTTGGTACAGGCCCTACACACACACAACACACTCACGTATGAAAATATGCAGAAGGAAAATATGAAGAAGGCTTTTCAAAGTTGCTGCTTGTTCTTTATTCTAGAAAAATGAAAGCATTATATAGGCAAATTACATGCTACGTGGGAAAATAAGAAAACAAAAAAAAACTAATTCTCCCTAAAGAATCCGTAAACGTTTGACCCATTTTGCTGCACTTTCATCAAACTCAGGTACAACCATTCTTCATTATTTTAAACGTGCGTCAAAGGAATAGCCAAATGACCGATTTATCTTTAACCCGCTTACCCGCGACCCGTTTGCTGAACCCGTGACCCGCGAATAAACCGATTAACCCAACATCCAACACACAGTAGCTGTCGGTAGAGAGCTAAAAATATGCAGACCGTAATTTTTTATAGCGTCATTGTCTGTAATACTTGTATGAAAAAAAAGTGACTGAATATATATGTCGTAATAGAAATTTTAGGATATACTTAGTTTGGTATCCTAGGATTTGAAAGGCTCTCGTTTTGTTGTTGTAGTGGTTGTTGGTGTAGCTGAAGGTGTCGTTACAAATGATGTTACTGTGGAAGGAGGACTTTGATAGATACTGAAAAAAATAGGAAAGATAGTCGGCCCGATTCGAGAGAGGCTAGTCTCCGATTACGAAGAAAACACTAATAATCCAAAAACATGAACATCTCAAACCCTAAACATCTATGGTATATATGGATAATGAAAACAAAGATACATAACTCCTCCACTAAACTCGCATCTTGACATTGACTTCCATTAATTTTGTCCATGACTTTGACTCTCTATAATTTATCCTGAGATGATTTGTTATGTGGGTAACAGATGGGTTGACCTGAGCCGCTGGATACTTATCAGAATACCTGCTTTCTTTGATGGTATTGTTTGAAAACCTGGCTGATAAGAAACTGTGTAGAACTTTGGTTGGTACGTCTTATAAATTGTAACCGGAAAATACGTGTTTGTCCCTTTATAAGATCTAACAGTCCCGTGAAACCATGAACAAATGGGCTCTTGTAATTTAAACTAACATGCAACAAACATTATTCATTTTTCTTTGTTTTTTTCTACTTAGTCTTCCTTTCTGCTGCTTCACTAGTTCACAGTCAAACGTCGTCCACTCAGTTCGTTCTCTAAGGGCTAAAACTCCAAAGGAAAGAACAGCCGATTACCTAAGCAGTCAACACCAAGGTTGAAGATTGCAACTGAAATTCTTCACCCTAAAAACTGGCATAACTAATATACCGGTAGATTTATGATTCCCTAAATAAACAAACAAAACATATAATTTCCTACAGATTGTCAAGATTGCACCATACATATCCACTTGCAAACTATACCATAAGGGTTTACCTCATTCTCAAACAGTATATGAGATTAGATTCTTGAATATTCCACATAAGGGTTTTCTTAACAAGTATCGAGAAGGTATTGAAAGAATTGAATTGTAATGTATTTGCTTGAAGTACTACAATGAAAAACATACACACTATTTATCAACGTTTTAAAACCCGGTTTTTAAACTGTACCGGATTAGGCTCAAAAATTGTTTAACCGGTTGTATCGGGTGGTTCAACCGGATTGACTAGTAAACCTATAATTTCATAAAAAGACAACTTCAACTCAAAAAATAATCCATAATCAAAATATAATCAAAAAGCACTCAAATTTTCAATAAAGTTTTTTTAAATAAAAGTGCATAATTATTTTATGCTATTGGAGTTTTGAATTTATCAAGTTCACGATTGCTTAACAGATAAAAATTCACTATTATCGTCATCGTCATCAACAATATAACTATTTTTGTTTCCTACAATATTAAATAAGAAGTTGTATCGCTTAAATGTTTTTAGCGATAAACAGAAAAATAACGGTTAAACATAGTTTTTGCGTGGTCCGCTATTTTCTGAAGATGGGCATATTATTTTATTTTTCTAAACTGGGTTGTAGGTAAGGTAATTGATCAACAAGCCTTCTGTTTGTGACTTTGTGTGTATCCCGGCAAACAATTTTTTTTTGTTTTAAAGTTTAAACATAAAAAATTTACTTCTAACTAAAACTGGTGTAACGGTATAACCCGATTTTACCGGTAATACAGACGGTTCAACTAACATACCATTTTTCCAGTTTACCGGCTTAAAATTACCGAGATAGTGGCCGAGACCCGGTTCAACTGGTATTACCGACCTGTTTAAACCGGTTTTGAAAACATTTCTATTTATAGTACAATACACAGGTTTATACAGGGAATAATTAATGAGAAATCATGGGCTGTCAATTAAGGTCAATTTGGATGTTGAGATCGTGTGATTGACCCTTAAATTAAGGGAGATGATGTTGACAATTTGACTTATCCCAATAAAAAAATTATTTTCTTTTTTATCACTCCCTCTCAAGTTGAATAGCGGGATCTTCAAAATTCAACTTGACCAAACAATTGCTTAAGATTTTCCCATTGATGGCCTTTGTTAGAATATCAGCTAGCTGTTTCTCTGGTCGAACAAACGGAAGTTCAATGATCCATGTTTCAAGTTTTTGTAATGAAGTGCCTATCTACTTCCAAATGTTTAGTTCAGTCATGTTGGACAAGGTTTTCTAATATTTGGATAGTTGATTGACTGTCACACATGATCATTCTAGTTTTCTTCGGAGGAAACCGAATTCCAGCTAGAAGTTTCCATATCCATAACACCTCTGCCAACCCCCGTGCTGTCCCTCTGAACTTAGGTTTGGCAGTTGAAAGGACAACTACTTTATGTTTTTTACTTCTCCATGTAACAAGGTTTCCGCCAACCAAAGTGAAGTAACTTGAGGTTGACATTCGATTCCCTTTATCATATACTTGAGTTTCTAGGTGCCTAATTGATTTAAACAAGACTCCATGACCATATGTTCCTTTGAGATATCTGATAATTCTTAAGACTGCCTCCAAATGAGTGACTTGGGGTTGATGCATGAATTGACTTACCACTACCACAGCATACACTATATCTGGGCAGGTGTGTGAGAGATACTTTAGTTTTCCCACTATCCGTTGGTATCTTTGTTTGTTTGCTTCTGCTCTTTCCTCCATGTATAGCTTTTGATTTACAATCATAGGAGTGTGTGTTGGTTTGCAGTTGATCATCCCTGTTTATGCCAATAAGTCCAAAACATACTTTTTTCTAGCAGAGGAATATTCCTTGCTTTGATCTCAGTACTTTGATTCCAAGGAAGTACTTAAGTCGGCCCAATTCTCTCATTTCAATTTATATGAACAGACCATTCTTCAACTTTGTAATCTCTTCTTTATCGTTCCCTGTAATAATCATATCATCAACATAAATAATTAAGAAGGTTATGAGGTTGTTCCTTTGTTTGAGAAAAAAGAGTATGATTTGAATTGCTCTGCTTAAACCCATATTTCTTCATGGCTGAGGTGAATCTCCTAAACCAAGCTTAGGGATTGTCTCAACCCATGGAGAGATTTTTTCAACTGGAAAACTTCTCCGGTTTTAAAGTTGTTTGTGAATCCAGAAGGCTTCCATATAAACTTCTTCCTTTAGTTCTCCATGTAGGAATGCCTTCTTCATGTCGAACTGATGAAGAGGCCAACCTTCATTGCATCTATTGAAAAGAGGACCCGAATTGTGTCAAATTTGGTGATTAGAGAGAAAGTATCAGAATAATCAATCCCATATGCCTGAGTCTAGCCTATTATTGTAATAGAATCAACTAATTGACTGTAAAAGCAATTATCATTCGAATGTAATATCAAAAATCTGCATGATAAGTCCAAAGCCTAATGTAAACAAAATTACATCGGATTTTGGAACTTGATTTTGATTGGTTGGCTCCCGTGTTATTCAAAATATACCCTAGAAACATTGTAAAAGTTAATTACCAAGTTCCAAAATGTGCTTGTCAATGCAGGTTAGATGCGGCTAAACATATATGTAATCAGCTTACCTGTATTGGATTAAACCAAAAATTGACAGTAGGTGCTTAACCAAATTGGATTAAAAGCTTACCTATATTCTCACATCAACATTCCGCAAATTAACCATAAAATTGCATATGCTCATAACAATTGTTAGCAAAAGAACATACCCAATTTTTTCCTGAAAGAAACAATTAGGCACAGACTTAATGGACTTCATACTCAATTAACAATTAGACATATATGACACTCCAATATATGAGATACAAACCTCTGATCGCTTTTTCTGGAATGAATAATAAAGTTTGGCAGGTCTAGCTCATATATTTCTTGATCTGACGCGGCAAAATGTTTATTATGTTAAATAAAAACTATTATATTTATAAAAATAGTAGGACTTTTAGGCTCACGCTTGAACTTATTTATTAAATGAACTAACAATTAGGCTCAAGTTCATAAGCTCGGCTCAACTCGAGTTTTTACTAAGCCGATCTCGAGTAGCTCACAAGAAATTCAGTTCGTTTACGCTCCTAATCACAAATCATACCTTTTCACTAACAAGCTTACATTAACACCTGCATTCTTTGCAATCAATTTAAGGGGGTAACTCAAAGCTCTCGTAACAATATCAATCCAACCTGCAATTTTATTAAGAAAATGTCAATAAATGAAAAATAGCGCACAAGAACAACAAAACAAAACATACCTTTTATTCATCATTATCAAGGCTGATCAGGTAGCATGAAAAGCCAAATCAAATTTTTTTTTGCATAACATCCTACAAATCCAATCAACTTCAGTGAGGTATAAAAGGTTATCAGTGAACACAAATTCATGCTGCATTAATTATGATATTTACTCACGACCAGCAACTTTGTCATCCAACAAAATTCCATATAAGTTTCTACCAACAATTCATTTTTTTAATCAGAAATGGAAGGAAATGAGCATACTTTACTTTTAATTATTTATTTGTCTCCTTGCAAGAAACCTTGCTATCGAAGGAGTAACATCAATATTTTTTCTAGCAATTAAACGAATCAATGCTGCTACTATTTTATAAACTAAGCAACAATATATTTTTAATACCTTATTATCTTCACCTTGAGCAGGTCTTGGAAGAGATCTAGCACCTTATTATTCGAAAAAAAATCTAGACTGAAACGTATATAAAAATAAGTATGCTGCGACGGCGCATTACGGCGGGTCGGTTTAAACATAGATAAAAACGTTTAAAACAACCGGTTGGTTTAAAAATAATGTTATGAAAATTCACGTCGAAACGTAAATAGTTTAAAAGTTGTAAGAGTAAATCATTTACTTTTTTTTTATTATAATGACGCATTCCGCGATGAGTTCGAAATGTAGATACGGATGAGGTTGTGGTACGTGTACGCACGTTAATCACCGGGCAAGGACACTATTTGTTTCTTTTTATGAAAGAAATTGTAAACATTGCGGCGGGTAGCGTAGATAAAATAAAGAGGAACCCCGCAACGGTATATTTGGAGATTAACATTGAATGGTTTAACAAATCATTTAAAACAACTGATCGGTTTGAAAATGACGTTACGAAAATTAGAGGTTTGCATGGGTCGGTTTTGTGGTAAAACCAAACCAAAACCGAAAGTTCGGTTTCGGTTTTTTTTAAACCGTTCGGTTTCGATTTTTTTGGTTTTAAAACCAATTGGGCTTGAATTTTTTGAGGTAAAAGAAAAATGACCTAAATATTTTGGGCTACAAAAAATATTAGTTTTTTTAATACTGAACATAAAAAAAACTTTATAATTTATAAATTTAATAAATATAAATAATAACCTACTATTAATGCAAATACGTATAACAAAAATATGTATATACTTTTAACATACAAGCACACAACACAATATAATATATATTATGAAACGTGTATGCATACAAAGTATAGTTAAAGTATACGTATACGTTCGGTTTAGTTTTTTCGGTTTTCAAAAAATACAAAACCAAAACTCAAAAAATACAAAACCAAAACCGTCGGTTTTAGTTTGGGTCGGCTTTTTCGGTGCGGTTTTTTCGGTTATTTCGGTTTGGTTAATTCGGTTTTTTGCTCACCCTAACGAAAATTCACGTTGAAATGTAAATAAAAGTAGACACATCGCAATGTCAAACTTGAAATTTTATAAAACATCATATTTTAAAAGTTGTAAGTGGAAAACAAAAAAAAAACTATGAAAAAATAGAAACCTTAAAGTAGTTTTGATAACTCTTACTATATATAATATACGTTTCCTTTTCCTTTCCTTTTTTTTCATATTCACCACTCATATTATATATAGTGTATACTATTGTTCTTTTTATTTTTTTTTATTTTCATCACTCATACTATATATAATATACGTTTTAATTCGTTTATTTTTTTAATAATTTCATTTTTCTTATCCTTTCGTTCGTTAATTTTTTTTTTCTATAAAAGGGTTGCGCAACTGTTTTTATTTTTTTTTGTCAATGTTTCGATATAATTTTTTTTTATAAAAACGGAGTTATATTCAAAAAAAAGTTTTTTTAAGGCATCGTGCTCTATAAAGAGTGTCGTTATCATTGTGGTACCGTTACGAACCGAGGCTGTTATAAGCGAACAATATCATTGTCGGTAATGGTATTATCGGAGTACCGGTCTTCGCTTTTATAACCTTTGACGACCGAAACGTTTTTTCCTTTTTTTATTAATTAGTTTTAGGTTTCTTTTTTATTAACATTATTTTTACCGTTGGTCATACGTTTTCGCTTATATTTAATCAGTTTTTGCTTTTATTATCTTTATATTAACGATCGGCCCGACACTTGACACGGAGCGCGGGTATAACCAACTTGTAATAGATTAAATGAAACCTTACTTGAACATTACCATCGCCACCAAAATTCAGCCACCTCATGCTTTTACCGGCTTTTTCGTTTTCACCCCTTGTACTCTGTATACACCCCTTGTACTTTGGGCAAATTATGCGACCCAAAACCCGTTGCGAAGTGCTGGTATTCAACTAGTTAAAATAAAACTATACTATTTTTTTTCATTAGGTGGATAAATTATGAATAAATTTATTATGGTGAAGTTTCTAACCCTAGGTACTATTCACATCTCACGATTAGGTCATCCGTAGTGGTTTCATTAAAAAG
The DNA here is from genome assembly GCA_023525975.1 of Smallanthus sonchifolius. Lineage (NCBI taxonomy): Eukaryota > Viridiplantae > Streptophyta > Magnoliopsida > Asterales > Asteraceae > Smallanthus > Smallanthus sonchifolius. The sequence goes on from CM042045.1 coordinate 38,815,503, forward strand.
TGAATTATGCCACGACAAATCACTGTCGCATCAACACAGAGTCAATTACTTGACAAAATCACTAAGCTACGTAATGATTTCACACCGAACATTAATTAGTGAATTTTTTTATTTTGTTTTTTTATTCTTTGTAAACAACTGATACTTTTTTTAAAACAATTACGTATCCTTTGAAATATCGATCCAAACACGTTAAAAAACCCCTTACGTAACGAAAAAATAGTTTTTTTTAAACAACTGCGTTTTTTGTTAAAACTAATATCTGGATTTTAAATAAAATAAAATAAACAAACCGTGTATTTCTTTTTTTTAATAATTTTCAAGCATAAGTTATTTGAGAAAAAACAAATTAAATTCTAAACTAAATATTTAAGTAAAAAAAAAAGAAAAGAAATCACAAGTTGAAGTAATGTGACTGGGTGTTGGTTTTGTTTGTTTTGTGTTAATGCCCTCACGCCGATTCTCCACGCCCCCTTTCACACCATGGGGGCGGTGTTCCCCGCCCCTTCATGCCGCCAGAAAAGATTACACAACTTTTAGTATCCCATTATGATCGCCTTACCATTGTCACCATTACGATTGTATTAATATTATGCCTTCATCAATTTGATAATATTTATTTTCTATCATACTCATACTCTTAAATTACACAAAATAATTCACTTAATGTCTGTGTTTGAACCTAGAACCTTCCATCTAAATCGTTCATCAATGTTTGGTTCTATGAGCCTCTAGACGGACAAAAACTTTGAATATGAATCTAGGATTTAGAGTTGAAGGAGCAACCGTGTCTATATATATGGTGGCGTAGAGGCGGCCTAATTATAGAAACGTAGCAACTCATAAATACATGTATTTAATAAAGTTGGCGATAAAGTAGCAAGATAACAAGAAATTAGGTATTACTTTGATAAGAACAATAACTATATCTTAATGCAAAAATGGAAGTAGAAAATTTTTATTTAACACTAATTTCTTATATAAATATACGTATATATGTCTTCGTATACACAAGTGAGCCAGTTCATACCACTCATGGGAACTCAAGCTCATCTCGTGTACAAACCTTTCTTAGGGTCCGCATTTAACCCACTCCGGAAAAACAAGTTGCCCATAATTGTAAAACCACCACCACACATCATCACCACACGCCACGGCGTGTTACATTCCCACTTTTCTTCAACGGCCCCTAAACGCGAGAAAGATGCAAAAAACCGGGTTGATATTACTGGTATGGGAGTTGTCTCCGTGTTTGGAAATGATGTTGATACTTACTATGAAAGACTCTTGGCAGGAGAGAGCGGAGTGGGGCAAATAGATCGATTCGACGTTTCAGAGTTTCCAACGCGATTTGCTGGTCTGATTTGTGGGTTCGAGTCGGAAGGATATATTAAAGGCAAACATGACCGAAGATTGGATGATTGTCAACGGTATTGCATTGTTGCAGGGAAAAAAGCACTTGAACATGCTGCTCTTGGTGGTGATGAACTATCCAAGGTATATACATACACATACACATGTTAGTTTTTTGACATTTTACAATGAATTAATTCATTTTTATTTGTATAAATCGAATTTTATTATATATTAACAAAATTAAAATACAAATTTAAAGTATACTTTTGCGATGCAACTAATGTTATTATTTTATTAATGTATCAACAAAAATAAAACATGAAACTAAAAGATTGTGTCGGAAATTTACGACACATTTGCAACGCAACTTTTATTATTATGTTTATTAATGTATTAACAAATACAAATTACAAAATAAAAAGATTATGTCGCAAATTTTCGATACATTTGTGACACGACTTATATTATTATTTTTATTAATGTATTAACATAAATAAAATACAAGATAAAAAATTTGCGTCGGAAATGCATCGCAAATTCCAACACATTTCCGACTCACTTTATCAGAAATTAGGGTTTTACTTTTCGTTGCACTTGGGTCACAGAAATTTTGCGTCATAACTTTTCGTAGAAAACTCACCCATTTTCTAGCGGTGTATTACTTGTTTCATGTGTCAAGAAATTTGTGTAAGATTTTTTATGATTGTATGCAGATTAATAAAGCACGTTCCGGTGTGGTAGTGGGAACAGGACTAGGAGGATCAACCTTTTTTTCTGATGGTGTGGTGACTCTATTGGAAAGAGGTTATAAAAAGCTCACACAATTTTTGACACAATATATTTTACCAAGTATGGGCCCTGCCTTTCTTGCTATAGATCTTGGGTTTATGGTGTTGGAATTATATGTCCGGTCTCGATTATTTAACGCTACTAACTGAGTTGTGACCCGTAAGAGTTACACCTAGGGCAACGAACATTCAATCCACTTAAAGTGTTTAACTGGTAATTACGAACTGTTAGCGAGACGATATATTTTATATATATATATATTCGTTACACGAGATTTATTATTTATACAGGTTTATAAATAATAATTTTATATTTATTTGTTTTAATCTTTTATTAAAACAACTAAATAGGTTTGGGCTTTTACATCTCGCATTGGACTTTAGGCCCGGAAACAATTAATAAGGTTTATAATTTATATAAACCTATTCTTGTTTTTGACATAAAAAAAAAAGGCAGCCGCAAATTTTTTTGAAGAAAAGTTTTTGCTTCATTTTTCGGTCAAGACCAACAAGCCGCAACAACTTTGAATTCATTGACTTTTTGTTTGCTCTTTGAAGCTGCTTGCGTCATTAAGGGGCAAAGGCTGAACCTTTGCAATTCCGTCAGCCACAAGCCACCGCCGTCGATCGGCGCCGCCTCGTTTCCGTGTTTGGTTCGTGATCTAGCATCGTTCGTTGTACCTCGGTGTCTCAACCGGTTAATCATTAACCAAAGTATATCTATCTCATTGGTAGTTAGATTTAAATCTTATTCTGTATTCGTATGTTTTGTAACCCAGATCCTGTCGGGTTTTCCTTTTGTGTTGAATCGGTTTCTTTCCGCTGCGTTTTAATAATTACTAAATAGTTATTATTAATCTATAATTACTTATCAACCGTTTTTGATAACTAATATAACTGATCACCACTGGCGAAATTCCCAACATATGGGACCAACTTACTCCATTGCGACAGCTTGTGCGACATCCAATTATTGCTTCTGTGCTGCGGCAAATCACATCCGCAAAGGGGTGGCTGATTTGATGATTGCTGGAGGTGTAGAAGCTTTTATTAACCCGGTTACATTGGGAGGTTTTGTTGCTACCAACGCATTGTCTGCAAGAAACGATGATCCCCAGACTGCTTCCAGACCATGGGACCAAGGTAGAGATGGCTTCGTCATGGGCGAAGGGGCTGGCGTTTTGTAACTTCCCTACTCATGCATGTAGTAGATAGGACATTAATGTAGAAAATATAACTAATCCAGAATTTTTAGCTTTTAGGAAAATGGTTTTGGTTTCTGCATTAAATTTGAATCCAAAATCCTTTCTAGGTAATCCACTCGTTGAGGTAGTGGATTCAATAATTTCTGAAAGGAATGCTGAGGTGGCAAAAGGTTGATGGGACTGATAACTTAATCCGCTGGTCAAAGGTTGATGGGACTGATCACGCAAAAGGTTGATGGGACTGATCACGCTGAGGTAGTGATCATTTTTTTTCCACAGAGATTTCATGTAATGGTGCGGATAGAGATTGCCGTCTATTCCGCTTGGCACGTGAACAAAGCCATGTATTTCGCTAGCCACCTTAGCAGAAACCATTAAAAAGTTCTTGAATCCGTTATATCAACGAGCAGATTGCCTAAAAACCATTTAGAGTTCAAATTTCATCCACTGCAAGATGCATTGAAATTTTGAAGTTTGAAATTTATGATCTTGGTTTGTTTGCAGGTAATGGAGAGTTTAGAACATGCAATGAAAAGGGATGCACCAATAATTGCGGAATTCTTGGGAGGTGCAATAAACTGTGATGCATATCATACAACTAATCCAAGACCATATGCTATTGGGATTACATCTTGTATTCAAAGCTGCCTATTTAAAGCTGGTGTATCAGTGGACGAGGTTTTACTACTTAACTTCTACTTTCCTATAATCTTATAGATTGATCTGGCTATAAGTTCATGGATATCTTGTTGACCGGCAGGTAAATTACATCAATGCGCATGCAACTTATACACCGGCTGGCGATCTTGCTGAAATAACCGCTCTAAAGATGGTGTTCAAGGAAATCTCAGGAATCAAAATGAACGCCACCAAGGTGAATTTAAGAACACCCGCTATCTATTCTTTCTCCATCAAGTGAACTTGATATTGATGGTATTTTGTAGTTTTTCAGTCTATGATTGGACACCCCTACATGTATGCTTTCTCCTTCAAGTGAACTTGATATTGATGGTATTAATTTGCATTGTATTTTTTCAGTCTATGATTGGACACCCACTCGCGGCTGCTGGAGGTATGGAAGCCATTGCTACGATTAAAGCGATTCAAACAGGATGGTTGCACCCAACCATTAATCAATTCGTAAGTAATATCTTCATGTATTCCTATTATTTCTCCTTACTCATCTTATTTGCATGTTTTATCCAAACTCTAGAACCTTGAACCAGAAGATGAAGCACTTAAGGAAGACAACATAAAGAAGGAAAGGATGGTTGGCCAACGGGACAAGTTGGAATATAACACCCTTGGTGTTAGGACACGTTTTGGACGGGTATGGATACATATGGGTGGCGAGCTTAGAACCAAAATCTTGGATGAGGCTCATAAGTCTCAGTACTCTATCCATCCCGGTACCAACAAAATGTACCAAGATCTGAGAAAGGAATACTGGTGGCCTGGAATGAAACACGAAGTAACAAAGTACGTAAGAAAGTGCTTGACTTGCTCGCAAGTAAAGGTTCAACACCAGAAACCGTATGGAAAGATTCAACCACTTGATATACCGGAATGGAAGTGGGAACACGTTATCATAGACTTCATAACCAAGCTACCTCGCACAGCTAAAGGTCATGACACCATTTGGGTAATTGTGGATCATTTAACGAAGAGTGCTCATTTCCTACCTATTCGCGAGACGTTCTCGTCGGAAAGGTTAGCAGAAGTATTTATTAACGAACTAGTAGCACAGTATGGGATGCCTTTGGCGATCATATCTGACCGGGACACACGATTCACTTCAAGGTTCTGGAAAAGATTTCATGAAGCGATGGGCACGAGACTCAATGTTAGCACGGCATACCACCCATAAACGGATGGTCAGTCTGAAAGGACCATTCAGACATTGGAAGATATGCTTCGTGCTTGTATTATCGATTTTGGCGGCAGTTGGGACAGTCATCTGCCGTTAGCCGAATTCTCCTACAACAATAGTCATCACACGACGGTAGGCATGCCGCCTTACGAAATGTTGTATAGGAGAAGATGCATGACCCCGGTTTGTTGGGGTGAGATTGGATAGAAGGAATTAGGAAGTCTTGAAGTCGTAAGAGAAACGTCGGAAAGGTTTGATCAAATCAAAGCACGAATGAAGGCCGCACAAGATCGTCAGAAATCCTATGCGGATAAGCGGCTAAGGCCTATTGAGTTTGATGTTAGGGACAAAGTAATGTTGAAAGTGTCACACTGGAAGGGAATCATACGATTCAGGAAGAGAGGAAAGTTAAGTCCGAGGTTTGTCGGACCATTCAGGATAATGGCACGGGTTGGTTAAGTCGCTTATCGGTTAGAGTTGCCTGATGAGTTAAGTGGGATTCATCCTACCTTCCATGTATCACAATTGCGAAAGTGTTTGGCGGATGAATCGGCTCACGTATCACTTACTGACATCGAGGTCGACAACAACCTTAACTACATCGAAGAACCTGTGGCCATCTTAGACAGGAAGGAGAAACGTTTGCGTAATAAGATTATTCAATTAGTTAAAGTCCAATGGAAGCACCGAAAGAGATCGGAATCTACTTGGGAAACGGAGACGGAAATGAGTGAGTCGTACCCTCAACTATTTGACTTATGATAGGTTTCGGGGACGAAACCTATTGTAAGGGGGGTAGACTTGTAACATCCAAAAAAAAAAAATTATATAAAACGACAGTTATAATAACGGGTTAGAATGCGAGAACGAATGAAATAAACGAACGAGGCAAGACGGGCGGGGCCGGAAGGGCCGACTTGCTAGAAGGGGCGAACATAGGGGAGCCTCCCCTATAAATAGCCTAAGTCAACCACCTTTTCTCATTTTGCATCTTTAAAGAGAGAAACCGTAGAGAGAGAAAGTTGACGGATCGACCCGAGATTGAAGGAAAACGTTACTACTGAACTCGTGAGCAGGACCTCCGAATCAGAATCTCGATTCAGGTAACAACTCGAGCTAGATTTGAGATTTTTGGTTATGTTGGGTTTTGGGTAAAAAGGTAACGTTTTTACAGATGAAACTTGAAAATAAGCTTAGATCTAGCATCTAGAAAGGAAACCGAACGTTTTGAGCAAAGAAAGTTGGGATATTGGCATGATCAGATTCGCATGCAAGAACTTCGGGTTTTTTTTGGGGAAGATGACTGCCCGACAGGAGTTCGCCTGGAAAGGTTGGGACGAACTTATCAAGTTTGCTTGACATGTTCGCTTAAGTCATCAAGGAGGCGAACTTATCAAGTTCGCTTAAGTCAGCAAGGAGGCGAACTTATCAAATTCGCTTGACAAGTTCGCTTAAGTCATCAAGGGGGGGGGGGGGGCGAACTTGGTTATGTTCGCCTAGTCAAGTTAAGCGAACTTAGGACAAGTTCGCCTATATGTTCGCCTAGACTATAGGCAGCGAACTTAGCATTAAGTTCGCCTACATTAGACTGCGTAAAAGTGTGTAATTTAGATTAGGTTTGATGTATGTGTAATTAACCAATTCATATCGGAAGTGACGTTGTTGGACCTTTGTTTAGGACAACCCAGATTAGCTTATCAGGTGAGTTCTAGAGCCCTCTTTAAAATGTTTTATTAATGTTTTGGGCTGGTGTGCATACTTACGAAATGATGTTTAACGAAATGACGTCTTATGAAATGATGTTTACGAAAGGAAAGTTGAAATGTGTTTATGAAGTGTTTTGCCAAAGAGGTTTATGAATGGTTTACGAACGGTTTAATGATGAAATGTATTATAATAAAACGTATGAATGCTTTAACTAAAATGATGTAAAGGCGGTAACGGTTTTTATGAAAGTTACGAAATGAACGAATCTGCCACGAGTTCCTACGGGAACTAAGGTATGTATGTATGAATGGGCCTTACCTTTATGGGGGCCTTTGTGGCTGGCTAACAGTTATACAACTAGGTAGATAAAGGGGTGACGACGGTCACCATGGGATTACCAGGATCCCTAATGAGATACCATTCTCCGTGAGGGAATAGTATTTAAGGTGGTACGAGCTATCCTTTGGGACGCCGTACTTGAAATGGTTAATGTGGGTACGTGTGCTCTATGGAGCACCTTACTCAAGGTCGGTGCGTGTACCCTATGAGGTACCGTGCTGTAATGAGGAATTGACGGTTACGAAAAGACGCAGATTCGGTTCATGTTGACTTATGTTATGATGATATGATTACGAGGTTTTGATGATGTTAAGTTATTGCATGTTTTTACGTACGGTTTTATTAAATGAATGAATGTTATGTTTTTGACAAATGTAAATGTTAAAGTTTTATGTAATGCTAGAACTCAACAGCGTAGCTGACTTTTTAGTATGCACATTTATGTTAAGACAAGTTATGAGGATGGACGGTGATGCTTGACTAGCGAGAAGAGTTACCCGACTAATTATGAAGACTGGCATCCCGTTATGTTTTAGTTACGATGTATTTATGTTTTAGACAATGTTTACGCTTCCGTATGTTTAAACAATGTTGACGTTATGTTTGAATGAAATTTTTCGATGCGTTATTTGATATTCAAGTTCAAGAACCGTTTGTGAATGAGTAAATCAAACAAGTGAGGCCTTCCTGGTTTGGGGCCTTACAAGAAACTCAATTCATCAAGTATGATGACACTGATCTTGATGCAAGCTAACATTACAATAATACCCTTTGCTTCTTCTAATTTGCGGACAAGTTGCTATGAGAAGAAACAACTTGGTAGGTGAACAAAAAAACATAGCTTCCAATGTTGGTACAGGCCCTACACACACACAACACACTCACGTATGAAAATATGCAGAAGGAAAATATGAAGAAGGCTTTTCAAAGTTGCTGCTTGTTCTTTATTCTAGAAAAATGAAAGCATTATATAGGCAAATTACATGCTACGTGGGAAAATAAGAAAACAAAAAAAAACTAATTCTCCCTAAAGAATCCGTAAACGTTTGACCCATTTTGCTGCACTTTCATCAAACTCAGGTACAACCATTCTTCATTATTTTAAACGTGCGTCAAAGGAATAGCCAAATGACCCATTTATCTTTAACCCGCTTACCCGCGACCCGTTTGCTGAACCCGTGACCCGCGAATAAACCGATTAACCCAACATCCAACACACAGTAGCTGTCGGTAGAGAGCTAAAAATATGCAGACCGTAATTTTTTATAGCGTCATTGTCTGTAATACTTGTATGAAAAAAAAGTGACTGAATATATATGTCGTAATAGAAATTTTAGGATATACTTAGTTTGGTATCCTAGGATTTGAAAGGCTCTCGTTTTGTTGTTGTAGTGGTTGTTGGTGTAGCTGAAGGTGTCGTTACAAATGATGTTACTGTGGAAGGAGGACTTTGATAGATACTGAAAAAAATAGGAAAGATAGTCGGCCCGATTCGAGAGAGGCTAGTCTCCGATTACGAAGAAAACACTAATAATCCAAAAACATGAACATCTCAAACCCTAAACATCTATGGTATATATGGATAATGAAAACAAAGATACATAACTCCTCCACTAAACTCGCATCTTGACATTGACTTCCATTAATTTTGTCCATGACTTTGACTCTCTATAATTTATCCTGAGATGATTTGTTATGTGGGTAACAGATGGGTTGACCTGAGCCGCTGGATACTTATCAGAATACCTGCTTTCTTTGATGGTATTGTTTGAAAACCTGGCTGATAAGAAACTGTGTAGAACTTTGGTTGGTACGTCTTATAAATTGTAACCGGAAAATACGTGTTTGTCCCTTTATAAGATCTAACAGTCCCGTGAAACCATGAACAAATGGGCTCTTGTAATTTAAACTAACATGCAACAAACATTATTCATTTTTCTTTGTTTTTTTCTACTTAGTCTTCCTTTCTGCTGCTTCACTAGTTCACAGTCAAACGTCGTCCACTCAGTTCGTTCTCTAAGGGCTAAAACTCCAAAGGAAAGTACAGCCGATTACCTAAGCAGTCAACACCAAGGTTGAAGATTGCAACTGAAATTCTTCACCCTAAAAACTGGCATAACTAATATACCGGTAGATTTATGATTCCCTAAATAAACAAACAAAACATATAATTTCCTACAGATTGTCAAGATTGCACCATACATATCCACTTGCAAACTATACCATAAGGGTTTACCTCATTCTCAAACAGTATATGAGATTAGATTCTTGAATATTCCACATAAGGGTTTTCTTAACAAGTATCGAGAAGGTATTGAAAGAATTGAATTGTAATGTATTTGCTTGAAGTACTACAATGAAAAACATACACACTATTTATCAACGTTTTAAAACCCGGTTTTTAAACTGTACCGGATTAGGCTCAAAAATTGTTTAACCGGTTGTATCGGGTGGTTCAACCGGATTGACTAGTAAACCTATAATTTCATAAAAAGACAACTTCAACTCAAAAAATAATCCATAATCAAAATATAATCAAAAAGCACTCAAATTTTCAATAAAGTTTTTTTAAATAAAAGTGCATAATTATTTTATGCTATTGGAGTTTTGAATTTATCAAGTTCACGATTGCTTAACAGATAAAAATTCACTATTATCGTCATCGTCATCAACAATATAACTATTTTTGTTTCCTACAATATTAAATAAGAAGTTGTATCGCTTAAATGTTTTTAGCGATAAACAGAAAAATAACGGTTAAACATAGTTTTTGCGTGGTCCGCTATTTTCTGAAGATGGGCATATTATTTTATTTTTCTAAACTGGGTTGTAGGTAAGGTAATTGATCAACAAGCCTTCTGTTTGTGACTTTGTGTGTATCCCGGCAAACAATTTTTTTTTGTTTTAAAGTTTAAACATAAAAAATTTACTTCTAACTAAAACTGGTGTAACGGTATAACCCGATTTTACCGGTAATACAGACGGTTCAACTAACATACCATTTTTCCAGTTTACCGGCTTAAAATTACCGAGATAGTGGCCGAGACCCGGTTCAACTGGTATTACCGACCTGTTTAAACCGGTTTTGAAAACATTTCTATTTATAGTACAATACACAGGTTTATACAGGGAATAATTAATGAGAAATCATGGGCTGTCAATTAGGGTCAATTTGGATGTTGAGATCGTGTGATTGACCCTTAAATTAAGGGAGATGATGTTGACAATTTGACTTATCCCAATAAAAAAATTATTTTCTTTTTTATCACTCCCTCTCAAGTTGAATAGCGGGATCTTCAAAATTCAACTTGACCAAACAATTGCTTAAGATTTTCCCATTGATGGCCTTTGTTAGAATATCAGCTAGCTGTTTCTCTGGTCGAACAAACGGAAGTTCAATGATCCATGTTTCAAGTTTTTGTAATGAAGTGCCTATCTACTTCCAAATGTTTAGTTCAGTCATGTTGGACAAGGTTTTCTAATATTTGGATAGTTGATTGACTGTCACACATGATCATTCTAGTTTTCTTCGGAGGAAACCGAATTCCAGCTAGAAGTTTCCATATCCATAACACCTCTGCCAACCCCCGTGCTGTCCCTCTGAACTTAGGTTTGGCAGTTGAAAGGACAACTACTTTATGTTTTTTACTTCTCCATGTAACAAGGTTTCCGCCAACCAAAGTGAAGTAACTTGAGGTTGACATTCGATTCCCTTTATCATATACTTGAGTTTCTAGGTGCCTAATTGATTTAAACAAGACTCCATGACCATATGTTCCTTTGAGATATCTGATAATTCTTAAGACTGCCTCCAAATGAGTGACTTGGGGTTGATGCATGAATTGACTTACCACTACCACAGCATACACTATATCTGGGCAGGTGTGTGAGAGATACTTTAGTTTTCCCACTATCCGTTGGTATCTTTGTTTGTTTGCTTCTGCTCTTTCCTCCATGTATAGCTTTTGATTTACAATCATAGGAGTGTGTGTTGGTTTGCAGTTGATCATCCCTGTTTATGCCAATAAGTCCAAAACATACTTTTTTCTAGCAGAGGAATATTCCTTGCTTTGATCTCAGTACTTTGATTCCAAGGAAGTACTTAAGTCGGCCCAATTCTCTCATTTCAATTTATATGAACAGACCATTCTTCAACTTTGTAATCTCTTCTTTATCGTTCCCTGTAATAATCATATCATCAACATAAATAATTAAGAAGGTTATGAGGTTGTTCCTTTGTTTGAGAAAAAAAGAGTATGATTTGAATTGCTCTGCTTAAACCCATATTTCTTCATGGCTGAGGTGAATCTCCTAAACCAAGCTTAGGGATTGTCTCAACCCATAGAGAGATTTTTTCAACTGGAAAACTTCTCCGGTTTTAAAGTTGTTTGTGAATCCAGGGGGCTTCCATATAAACTTCTTCCTTTAGTTCTCCATGTAGGAATGCCTTCTTCACGTCGAACTGATGAAGAGGCCAACCTTCATTGCATCTATTGAAAAGAGGACCCGAATTGTGTCAAATTTGGTGATTAGAGAGAAAGTATCAGAATAATCAATCCCATATGCCTGAGTCTAGCCTATTATTGTAATAGAATCAACTAATTGACTGTAAAAGCAATTATCATTCGAATGTAATATCAAAAATCTGCATGATAAGTCCAAAGCCTAATGTAAACAAAATTACATTGGATTTTGGAACTTGATTTTGATTGGTTGGCTCCAGTGTTATTCAAAATATACCCTAGAAACATTGTAAAAGTTAATTACCAAGTTCCAAAATGTGCTTGTCAATGCAGGTTAGATGCGGCTAAACATATATGTAATCAGCTTACCTGTATTGGATTAAACCAAAAATTGACAGTAGGTGCTTAACCAAATTGGATTAAAAGCTTACCTATATTCTCACATCAACATTCCGCAAATTAACCATAAAATTGCATATGCTCATAACAATTGTTAGCAAAAGAACATACCCAATTTTTTCCTGAAAGAAACAATTAGGCACAGACTTAATGGACTTCATACTCAATTAACAATTAGACATATATGACACTCCAATATATGAGATACAAACCTCTGATCGTTTTTTCTGGAATGAATAATAAAGTTTGGCAGGTCTAGCTCATATATTTCTTGATCTGACGCGGCAAAATGTTTATTATGTTAAATAAAAACTATTATATTTATAAAAATAGTAGGACTTTTAGGCTCACGCTTGAACTTATTTATTAAATGAACTAACAATTAGGCTCAAGTTCATAAGCTCGGCTCAACTCGAGTTTTTACTAAGCCGATCTCGAGTAGCTCACAAGAAATTCAGTTCGTTTACGCTCCTAATCACAAATCATACCTTTTCACTAACAAGCTTACATTAACACCTGCATTCTTTGCAATCAATTTAAGGGGGTAACTCAAAGCTCTCGTAACAATATCAATCCAACCTGCAATTTTATTAAGAAAATGTCAATAAATGAAAAATAGCGCACAAGAACAACAAAACAAAACATACCTTTTATTCATCATTATCAAGGCTGATCAGGTAGCATGAAAAGCCAAATCAAATTTTTTTTTGCATAACATCCTACAAATCCAATCAACTTCAGTGAGGTATAAAAGGTTATCAGTGAACACAAATTCATGCTGCATTAATTATGATATTTACTCACGACCAGCAACTTTGTCATCCAACAAAATTCCATATAAGTTTCTACCAACAATTCATTTTTTTAATCAGAAATGGAAGGAAATGAGCATACTTTACTTTTAATTATTTATTTGTCTCCTTGCAAGAAACCTTGCTATCGAAGGAGTAACATCAATATTTTTTCTAGCAATTAAACGAATCAATGCTGCTACTATTTTATAAACTAAGCAACAATATATTTTTAATACCTTATTATCTTCACCTTGAGCAGGTCTTGGAAGAGATCTAGCACCTTATTATTCGAAAAAAAATCTAGACTGAAACGTATATAAAAATAAGTATGCTGCGACGGCGCATTACGGCGGGTCGGTTTAAACATAGATAAAAACGTTTAAAACAACCGGTTGGTTTAAAAATAATGTTATGAAAATTCACGTCGAAACGTAAATAGTTTAAAAGTTGTAAGAGTAAATCATTTACTTTTTTTTTATTATAATGACGCATTCCGCGATGAGTTCGAAATGTAGATACGGATGAGGTTGTGGTACGTGTACGCACGTTAATCACCGGGCAAGGACACTATTTGTTTCTTTTTATGAAAGAAATTGTAAACATTGCGGCGGGTAGCGTAGATAAAATAAAGAGGAACCCCGCAACGGTATATTTGGAGATTAACATTGAATGGTTTAAAAAATCATTTAAAACAACTGATCGGTTTGAAAATGACGTTACGAAAATTAGAGGTTTGCATGGGTCGGTTTTGTGGTAAAACCAAACCAAAACCGAAAGTTCGGTTTCTGTTTTTTTTTAAACCGTTCGGTTTCGATTTTTTTGGTTTTAAAACCAATTGGGCTTGAATTTTTTGAGGTAAAAGAAAAATGACCTAAATATTTTGGGCTACAAAAAATATTAGTTTTTTTAATACTGAACATAAAAAAAACTTTATAATTTATAAATTTAATAAATATAAATAATAACCTACTATTAATGCAAATACGTATAACAAAAATATGTATATACTTTTAACATACAAGCACACAACACAATATAATATATATTATGAAACGTGTATGCATACAAAGTATAGTTAAAGTATACGTATACGTTCGGTTTAGTTTTTTCGGTTTTCAAAAAATACAAAACCAAAACTCAAAAAATACAAAACCAAAACCGTCGGTTTTAGTTTGGGTCGGCTTTTTCGGTGCGGTTTTTTCGGTTATTTCGGTTTGGTTAATTCGGTTTTTTGCTCACCCTAACGAAAATTCACGTTGAAATGTAAATAAAAGTAGACACATCGCAATGTCAAACTTGAAATTTTATAAAACATTATATTTTAAAAGTTGTAAGTGGAAAACAAAAAAAAACTATGAAAAAATAGAAACCTTAAAGTAGTTTTGATAACTCTTACTATATATAATATACGTTTCCTTTTCCTTTCCTTTTTTTTCATTTTTTTTCATATTCACCACTCATATTATATATAGTGTATACTATTGTTCTTTTTATTTTTTTTTATTTTCATCACTCATACTATATATAATATACGTTTTAATTCGTTTATTTTTTTAATAATTTCATTTTTCTTATCCTTTCGTTCGTTAATTTTTTTTTTCTAAAAAAGGGTTGCGCAACTGTTTTTATTTTTTTTTGTCAATGTTTCGATATAATTTTTTTTTATAAAAACGGAGTTATATTCAAAAAAAAGTTTTTTTAAGGCATCGTGCTCTATAAAGAGTGTCGTTATCATTGTGGTACCGTTACGAACCGAGGCTGTTATAAGCGAACAATATCATTGTCGGTAATGGTATTATCGGAGTACCGGTCTTCGCTTTTATAACCTTTGACGACCGAAACGTTTTTTCCTTTTTTTATTAATTAGTTTTAGGTTTCTTTTTTATTAACATTATTTTTACCGTTGGTCATACGTTTTCGCTTATATTTAATCAGTTTTTGCTTTTATTATCTTTATATTAACGATCGGCCCGACACTTGACACGGAGCGCGGGTATAACCAACTTGTAATAGATTAAATGAAACCTTACTTGAACATTTCCATCGCCACCAAAATTCAGCCACCTCATGCTTTTACCGGCTTTTTCGTTTTCACCCCTTGTACTCTGTATACACCCCTTGTACTTTGGGCAAATTATGCGACCCAAAACCCGTTGCGAAGTGCTGGTATTCAACTAGTTAAAATAAAACTATACTATTTTTTTTCATTAGGTGGATAAATTATGAATAAATTTATTATGGTGAAGTTTCTAACCCTAGGTACTATTCACATCTCACGATTAGGTCATCCGTAGTGGTTTCATTAAAAAGTGAATTATGCCACGACAAATCACTGTCGCATCAACACAGAGTCAATTACTTGACAAAATCACTAAGCTACGTAATGATTTCACACCGAACATTAATTAGTGAATTTTTTTATTTTGTTTTTTTATTCTTTGTAAACAACTGATACTTTTTTAAAACAATTACGTATCCTTTGAAATATCGATCCAAACACGTTAAAAAACCCCTTACGTAACGAAAAAATAGTTTTTTTTAAACAACTGCGTTTTTTGTTAAAACTAATATCTGGATTTTAAATAAAATAAAATAAACAAACCGTGTATTTCTTTTTTTTAATAATTTTCAAGCATAAGTTATTTGAGAAAAAACAAATTAAATTCTAAACTAAATATTTAAGTAAAAAAAAAAGAAAAGAAATCACAAGTTGAAGTAATGTGACTGGGTGTTGGTTTTGTTTGTTTTGTGTTAATGCCCTCACGCCGATTCTCCACGCCCCCTTTCACACCATGGGGGCGGTGTTCCCCGCCCCTTCATGCCGCCAGAAAAGATTACACAACTTTTAGTATCCCATTATGATCGCCTTACCATTGTCACCATTACGATTGTATTAATATTATGCCTTCATCAATTTGATAATATTTATTTTCTATCATACTCATACTCTTAAATTACACAAAATAATTCACTCAATGTCTGTGTTTGAACCTAGAACCTTCCATCTAAATCGTTCATCAATGTTTGGTTCTATGAGCCTCTAGACGGACAAAAACTTTGAATATGAATCTAGGATTTAGAGTTGAAGGAGCAACCGTGTCTATATATATGGTGGCGTAGAGGCGGCCTAATTATAGAAACGTAGCAACTCATAAATACATGTATTTAATAAAGTTGGCGATAAAGTAGCAAGATAACAAGAAATTAGGTATTACTTTGATAAGAACAATAACTATATCTTAATGCAAAAATGGAAGTAGAAAATTTTTATTTAACACTAATTTCTTATATAAATATACGTATATATGTCTTCGTATACACAAGTGAGCCAGTTCATACCACTCATGGGAACTCAAGCTCATCTCGTGTACAAACCTTTCTTAGGGTCCGCATTTAACCCACTCCGGAAAAACAAGTTGCCCATAATTGTAAAACCACCACCACACATCATCACCACACGCCACGGCGTGTTACATTCCCACTTTTCTTCAACGGCCCCTAAACGCGAGAAAGATGCAAAAAACCGGGTTGATATTACTGGTATGGGAGTTGTCTCCGTGTTTGGAAATGATGTTGATACTTACTATGAAAGACTCTTGGCAGGAGAGAGCGGAGTGGGGCAAATAGATCGATTCGACGTTTCAGAGTTTCCAACGCGATTTGCTGGTCTGATTTGTGGGTTCGAGTCGGAAGGATATATTAAAGGCAAACATGACCGAAGATTGGATGATTGTCAACGGTATTGCATTGTTGCAGGGAAAAAAGCACTTGAACATGCTGCTCTTGGTGGTGATGAACTATCCAAGGTATATACATACACATACACATGTTAGTTTTTTGACATTTTACAATGAATTAATTCATTTTTATTTGTATAAATCGAATTTTATTATATATTAACAAAATTAAAATACAAATTTAAAGTATACTTTTGCGATGCAACTAATGTTATTATTTTATTAATGTATCAACAAAAATAAAACATGAAACTAAAAGATTGTGTCGGAAATTTACGACACATTTGCAACGCAACTTTTATTATTATGTTTATTAATGTATTAACAAATACAAATTACAAAATAAAAAGATTATGTCGCAAATTTTCGATACATTTGTGACACGACTATATTATTATTTTTATTAATGTATTAACATAAATAAAATACAAGATAAAAAATTTGCGTCGGAAATGCATCGCAAATTCCAACACATTTCCGACTCACTTTATCAGAAATTAGGGTTTTACTTTTCGTTGCACTTGGGTCACAGAAATTTTGCGTCATAACTTTTCGTAGAAAACTCACCCATTTTCTAGCGGTGTATTACTTGTTTCATGTGTCAAGAAATTTGTGTAAGATTTTTTATGATTGTATGCAGATTAATAAAGCACGTTCCGGTGTGGTAGTGGGAACAGGACTAGGAGGATCAACCTTTTTTTCTGATGGTGTGGTGACTCTATTGGAAAGAGGTTATAAAAAGCTCACACAATTTTTGACACAATATATTTTACCAAGTATGGGCCCTGCCTTTCTTGCTATAGATCTTGGGTTTATGGTGTTGGAATTATATGTCCGGTCCCGATTATTTAACGCTACTAACTGAGTTGTGACCCGTAAGAGTTACACCTAGGGCAACGAACATTCAATCCACTTAAAGTGTTTAACTGGTAATTACGAACTGTTAGCGAGACGATATATTTTATATATATATATATTCGTTACACGAGATTTATTATTTATACAGGTTTATAAATAATAATTTTATATTTATTTGTTTTAATCTTTTATTAAAACAACTAAATAGGTTTGGGCTTTTACATCTCGCATTGGACTTTAGGCCCGGAAACAATTAATAAGGTTTATAATTTATATAAACCTATTCTTGTTTTTGACATAAAAAAAAAGGCAGCCGCAAATTTTTTTGAAGAAAAGTTTTTGCTTCATTTTTCGGTCAAGACCAACAAGCCGCAACAACTTTGAATTCATTGACTTTTTGTTTGCTCTTTGAAGCTGCTTGCGTCATTAAGGGGCAAAGGCTGAACCTTTGCAATTCCGTCAGCCACAAGCCACCGCCGTCGATCGGCGCCGCCTCGTTTCCGTGTTTGGTTCGTGATCTAGCATCGTTCGTTGTACCTCGGTGTCTCAACCGGTTAATCATTAACCAAAGTATATCTATCTCATTGGTAGTTAGATTTAAATCTTATTCTGTATTCGTATGTTTTGTAACCCAGATCCTGTCGGGTTTTCCTTTTGTGTTGAATCGGTTTCTTTCCGCTGCGTTTTAATAATTACTAAATAGTTATTATTAATCTATAATTACTTATCAACCGTTTTTGATAACTAATATAACTGATCACCACTGGCGAAATTCCCAACATATGGGACCAACTTACTCCATTGCGACAGCTTGTGCGACATCCAATTATTGCTTCTGTGCTGCGGCAAATCACATCCGCAAAGGGGTGGCTGATTTGATGATTGCTGGAGGTGTAGAAGCTTTTATTAACCCGGTTACATTGGGAGGTTTTGTTGCTACCAACGCATTGTCTGCAAGAAACGATGATCCCCAGACTGCTTCCAGACCATGGGACCAAGGTAGAGATGGCTTCGTCATGGGCGAAGGGGTTGGCGTTTTGTAACTTCCCTACTCATGCATGTAGTAGATAGGACATTAATGTAGAAAATATAACTAATCCAGAATTTTTAGCTTTTAGGAAAATGGTTTTGGTTTCTGCATTAAATTTGAATCCAAAATCCTTTCTAGGTAATCCACTCGTTGAGGTAGTGGATTCAATAATTTCTGAAAGGAATGCTGAGGTGGCAAAAGGTTGATGGGACTGATAACTTAATCCGCTGGTCAAAGGTTGATGGGACTGATCACGCAAAAGGTTGATGGGACTGATCACGCTGAGGTAGTGATCATTTTTTTTCCACAGAGATTTCATGTAATGGTGCGGAAAGAGATTGCCGTCTATTCCGCTTGGCACGTGAACAAAGCCATGTATTTCGCTAGCCACCTTAGCAGAAACCATTAAAAAGTTCTTGAATCCGTTATATCAACGAGCAGATTGCCTAAAAACCATTTAGAGTTCAAATTTCATCCACTGCAAGATGCATTGAAATTTTGAAGTTTGAAATTTATGATCTTGGTTTGTTTGCAGGTAATGGAGAGTTTAGAACATGCAATGAAAAGGGATGCACCAATAATTGCGGAATTCTTGGGAGGTGCAATAAACTGTGATGCATATCATACAACTAATCCAAGACCATATGCTATTGGGATTACATCTTGTATTCAAAGCTGCCTATTTAAAGCTGGTGTATCAGTGGACGAGGTTTTACTACTTAACTTCTACTTTCCTATAATCTTATAGATTGATCTGGCTATAAGTTCATGGATATCTTGTTGACCGGCAGGTAAATTACATCAATGCGCATGCAACTTATACACCGGCTGGCGATCTTGCTGAAATAACCGCTCTAAAGATGGTGTTCAAGGAAATCTCAGGAATCAAAATGAACGCCACCAAGGTGAATTTAAGAACACCCGCTATCTATTCTTTCTCCATCAAGTGAACTTGATATTGATGGTATTTTGTAGTTTTTCAGTCTATGATTGGACACCCCTACATGTATGCTTTCTCCTTCAAGTGAACTTGATATTGATGGTATTAATTTGCATTGTATTTTTTCAGTCTATGATTGGACACCCACTCGCGGCTGCTGGAGGTATGGAAGCCATTGCTACGATTAAAGCGATTCAAACAGGATGGTTGCACCCAACCATTAATCAATTCGTAAGTAATATCTTCATGTATTCCTATTATTTCTCCTTACTCATCTTATTTGCATGTTTTATCCAAACTCTAGAACCTTGAACCAGAAGATGAAGCACTTAAGGAAGACAACATAAAGAAGGAAAGGATGGTTGGCCAACGGGACAAGTTGGAATATAACACCCTTGGTGTTAGGACACGTTTTGGACGGGTATGGATACATATGGGTGGCGAGCTTAGAACCAAAATCTTGGATGAGGCTCATAAGTCTCAGTACTCTATCCATCCCGGTACCAACAAAATGTACCAAGATCTGAGAAAGGAATACTGGTGGCCTGGAATGAAACACGAAGTAACAAAGTACGTAAGAAAGTGCTTGACTTGCTCGCAAGTAAAGGTTCAACACCAGAAACCGTATGGAAAGATTCAACCACTTGATATACCGGAATGGAAGTGGGAACACGTTATCATAGACTTCATAACCAAGCTACCTCGCACAGCTAAAGGTCATGACACCATTTGGGTAATTGTGGATCATTTAACGAAGAGTGCTCATTTCCTACCTATTCGCGAGACGTTCTCGTCGGAAAGGTTAGCAGAAGTATTTATTAACGAACTAGTAGCACAGTATGGGATGCCTTTGGCGATCATATCTGACCGGGACACACGATTCACTTCAAGGTTCTGGAAAAGATTTCATGAAGCGATGGGCACGAGACTCAATGTTAGCACGGCATACCACCCATAAACGGATGGTCAGTCTGAAAGGACCATTCAGACATTGGAAGATATGCTTCGTGCTTGTATTATCGATTTTGGCGGCAGTTGGGACAGTCATCTGCCGTTAGCCGAATTCTCCTACAACAATAGTCATCACACGACGGTAGGCATGCCGCCTTACGAAATGTTGTATAGGAGAAGATGCATGACCCCGGTTTGTTGGGGTGAGATTGGATAGAAGGAATTAGGAAGTCTTGAAGTCGTAAGAGAAACGTCGGAAAGGTTTGATCAAATCAAAGCACGAATGAAGGCCGCACAAGATCGTCAGAAATCCTATGCGGATAAGCGGCTAAGGCCTATTGAGTTTGATGTTAGGGACAAAGTAATGTTGAAAGTGTCACACTGGAAGGGAATCATACGATTCAGGAAGAGAGGAAAGTTAAGTCCGAGGTTTGTCGGACCATTCAGGATAATGGCACGGGTTGGTTAAGTCGCTTATCGGTTAGAGTTGCCTGATGAGTTAAGTGGGATTCATCCTACCTTCCATGTATCACAATTGCGAAAGTGTTTGGCGGATGAATCGGCTCACGTATCACTTACTGACATCGAGGTCGACAACAACCTTAACTACATCGAAGAACCTGTGGCCATCTTAGACAGGAAGGAGAAACGTTTGCGTAATAAGATTATTCAATTAGTTAAAGTCCAATGGAAGCACCGAAAGAGATCGGAATCTACTTGGGAAACGGAGACGGAAATGAGTGAGTCGTACCCTCAACTATTTGACTTATGATAGGTTTCGGGGACGAAACCTATTGTAAGGGGGGTAGACTTGTAACATCCAAAAAAAAAAATTATATAAAACGACAGTTATAATAACGGGTTACAATGCGAGAACGAATGAAATAAACGAACGAGGCAAGACGGGCCGGGCCGGAAGGGCCGACTTGCTAGAAGGGGCGAACATAGGGGAGCCTCCCCTATAAATAGCCTAAGTCAACCACCTTTTCTCATTTTGCATCTTTAAAGAGAGAAACCGTAGAGAGAGAAAGTTGACGGATCGACCCGAGATTGAAGGAAAACGTTACTACTGAACTCGTGAGCAGGACCTCCGAATCAGAATCTCGATTCAGGTAACAACTCGAGCTAGATTTGAGATTTTTGGTTATGTTGGGTTTTGGGTAAAAAGGTAACGTTTTTACAGATGAAACTTGAAAATAAGCTTAGATCTAGCATCTAGAAAGGAAACCGAACGTTTTGAGCAAAGAAAGTTGGGATATTGGCATGATCAGATTCGCATGCAAGAACTTCGGGTTTTTTTTGGGGAAGATGACTGCCCGACAGGAGTTCGCCTGGAAAGGTTGGGACGAACTTATCAAGTTTGCTTGACATGTTCGCTTAAGTCATCAAGGAGGCGAACTTATCAAGTTCGCTTAAGTCAGCAAGGAGGCGAACTTATCAAATTCGCTTGACAAGTTCGCTTAAGTCATCAAGGGGGGGGGGGGGCGAACTTGGTTATGTTCGCCTAGTCAAGTTAAGCGAACTTAGGACAAGTTCGCCTATATGTTCGCCTAGACTATAGGCAGCGAACTTAGCATTAAGTTCGCCTATATTAGACTGCGTAAAAGTGTGTAATTTAGATTAGGTTTGATGTATGTGTAATTAACCAATTCATATCGGAAGTGACGTTGTTGGACCTTTGTTTAGGACAACCCAGATTAGCTTATCAGGTGAGTTCTAGAGCCCTCTTTAAAATGTTTTATTAATGTTTTGGGCTGGTGTGCATACTTACGAAATGATGTTTAACGAAATGACGTCTTATGAAATGATGTTTACGAAAGGAAAGTTGAAATGTGTTTATGAAGTGTTTTGCCAAAGAGGTTTATGAATGGTTTACGAACGGTTTAATGATGAAATGTATTATAATAAAACGTATGAATGCTTTAACTAAAATGATGTAAAGGCGGTAACGGTTTTTATGAAAGTTACGAAATGAACGAATCTGCCACGAGTTCCTACGGGAACTAAGGTATGTATGTATGAATGGGCCTTACCTTTATGGGGGCCTTTGTGGCTGGCTAACAGTTATACAACTAGGTAGATAAAGGGGTGACGACGGTCACCATGGGATTACCAGGATCCCTAATGAGATACCATTCTCCGTGAGGGAATAGTATTTAAGGTGGTACGAGCTATCCTTTGGGACGCCGTACTTGAAATGGTTAATGTGGGTACGTGTGCTCTATGGAGCACCTTACTCAAGGTCGGTGCGTGTACCCTATGAGGTACCGTGCTGTAATGAGGAATTGACGGTTACGAAAAGACGCAGATTCGGTTCATGTTGACTTATGTTATGATGATATGATTACGAGGTTTTGATGATGTTAAGTTATTGCATGTTTTTACGTACGGTTTTATTAAATGAATGAATGTTATGTTTTTGACAAATGTAAATGTTAAAGTTTTATGTAATGCTAGAACTCAACAGCGTAGCTGACTTTTTAGTATGCACATTTATGTTAAGACAAGTTATGAGGATGGACGGTGATGCTTGACTAGCGAGAAGAGTTACCCGACTAATTATGAAGACTGGCATCCCGTTATGTTTTAGTTACGATGTATTTATGTTTTAGACAATGTTTACGCTTCCGTATGTTTAAACAATGTTGACGTTATGTTTGAATGAAATTTTTCGATGCGTTATTTGATATTCAAGTTCAAGAACCGTTTGTGAATGAGTAAATCAAACAAGTGAGGCCTTCCTGGTTTGGGGCCTTACAAGAAACTCAATTCATCAAGTATGATGACACTGATCTTGATGCAAGCTAACATTACAATAATACCCTTTGCTTCTTCTAATTTGCGGACAAGTTGCTATGAGAAGAAACAACTTGGTAGGTGAACAAAAAAACATAGCTTCCAATGTTGGTACAGGCCCTACACACACACAACACACTCACGTATGAAAATATGCAGAAGGAAAATATGAAGAAGGCTTTTCAAAGTTGCTGCTTGTTCTTTATTCTAGAAAAATGAAAGCATTATATAGGCAAATTACATGCTACGTGGGAAAATAAGAAAACAAAAAAAAACTAATTCTCCCTAAAGAATCCGTAAACGTTTGACCCATTTTGCTGCACTTTCATCAAACTCAGGTACAACCATTCTTCATTATTTTAAACGTGCGTCAAAGGAATAGCCAAATGACCCATTTATCTTTAACCCGCTTACCCGCGACCCGTTTGCTGAACCCGTGACCCGCGAATAAACCGATTAACCCAACATCCAACACACAGTAGCTGTCGGTAGAGAGCTAAAAATATGCAGACCGTAATTTTTTATAGCGTCATTGTCTGTAATACTTGTATGAAAAAAAAGTGACTGAATATATATGTCGTAATAGAAATTTTAGGATATACTTAGTTTGGTATCCTAGGATTTGAAAGGCTCTCGTTTTGTTGTTGTAGTGGTTGTTGGTGTAGCTGAAGGTGT
This sequence comes from Smallanthus sonchifolius, assembly GCA_023525975.1. Lineage (NCBI taxonomy): Eukaryota > Viridiplantae > Streptophyta > Magnoliopsida > Asterales > Asteraceae > Smallanthus > Smallanthus sonchifolius. The sequence continues at coordinate 38,839,411 of CM042045.1, forward strand.
CGTTACAAATGATGTTACTGTGGAAGGAGGACTTTGATAGATACTGAAAAAAATAGGAAAGATAGTCGGCCCGATTCGAGAGAGGCTAGTCTCCGATTACGAAGAAAACACTAATAATCCAAAAACATGAACATCTCAAACCCTAAACATCTATGGTATATATGGATAATGAAAACAAAGATACATAACTCCTCCACTAAACTCGCATCTTGACATTGACTTCCATTAATTTTGTCCATGACTTTGACTCTCTATAATTTATCCTGAGATGATTTGTTATGTGGGTAACAGATGGGTTGACCTGAGCCGCTGGATACTTATCAGAATACCTGCTTTCTTTGATGGTATTGTTTGAAAACCTGGCTGATAAGAAACTGTGTAGAACTTTGGTTGGTACGTCTTATAAATTGTAACCGGAAAATACGTGTTTGTCCCTTTATAAGATCTAACAGTCCCGTGAAACCATGAACAAATGGGCTCTTGTAATTTAAACTAACATGCAACAAACATTATTCATTTTTCTTTGTTTTTTTCTACTTAGTCTTCCTTTCTGCTGCTTCACTAGTTCACAGTCAAACGTCGTCCACTCAGTTCGTTCTCTAAGGGCTAAAACTCCAAAGGAAAGTACAGCCGATTACCTAAGCAGTCAACACCAAGGTTGAAGATTGCAACTGAAATTCTTCACCCTAAAAACTGGCATAACTAATATACCGGTAGATTTATGATTCCCTAAATAAACAAACAAAACATATAATTTCCTACAGATTGTCAAGATTGCACCATACATATCCACTTGCAAACTATACCATAAGGGTTTACCTCATTCTCAAACAGTATATGAGATTAGATTCTTGAATATTCCACATAAGGGTTTTCTTAACAAGTATCGAGAAGGTATTGAAAGAATTGAATTGTAATGTATTTGCTTGAAGTACTACAATGAAAAACATACACACTATTTATCAACGTTTTAAAACCCGGTTTTTAAACTGTACCGGATTAGGCTCAAAAATTGTTTAACCGGTTGTATCGGGTGGTTCAACCGGATTGACTAGTAAACCTATAATTTCATAAAAAGACAACTTCAACTCAAAAAATAATCCATAATCAAAATATAATCAAAAAGCACTCAAATTTTCAATAAAGTTTTTTTAAATAAAAGTGCATAATTATTTTATGCTATTGGAGTTTTGAATTTATCAAGTTCACGATTGCTTAACAGATAAAAATTCACTATTATCGTCATCGTCATCAACAATATAACTATTTTTGTTTCCTACAATATTAAATAAGAAGTTGTATCGCTTAAATGTTTTTAGCGATAAACAGAAAAATAACGGTTAAACATAGTTTTTGCGTGGTCCGCTATTTTCTGAAGATGGGCATATTATTTTATTTTTCTAAACTGGGTTGTAGGTAAGGTAATTGATCAACAAGCCTTCTGTTTGTGACTTTGTGTGTATCCCGGCAAACAATTTTTTTTTGTTTTAAAGTTTAAACATAAAAAATTTACTTCTAACTAAAACTGGTGTAACGGTATAACCCGATTTTACCGGTAATACAGACGGTTCAACTAACATACCATTTTTCCAGTTTACCGGCTTAAAATTACCGAGATAGTGGCCGAGACCCGGTTCAACTGGTATTACCGACCTGTTTAAACCGGTTTTGAAAACATTTCTATTTATAGTACAATACACAGGTTTATACAGGGAATAATTAATGAGAAATCATGGGCTGTCAATTAGGGTCAATTTGGATGTTGAGATCGTGTGATTGACCCTTAAATTAAGGGAGATGATGTTGACAATTTGACTTATCCCAATAAAAAAATTATTTTCTTTTTTATCACTCCCTCTCAAGTTGAATAGCGGGATCTTCAAAATTCAACTTGACCAAACAATTGCTTAAGATTTTCCCATTGATGGCCTTTGTTAGAATATCAGCTAGCTGTTTCTCTGGTCGAACAAACGGAAGTTCAATGATCCATGTTTCAAGTTTTTGTAATGAAGTGCCTATCTACTTCCAAATGTTTAGTTCAGTCATGTTGGACAAGGTTTTCTAATATTTGGATAGTTGATTGACTGTCACACATGATCATTCTAGTTTTCTTCGGAGGAAACCGAATTCCAGCTAGAAGTTTCCATATCCATAACACCTCTGCCAACCCCCGTGCTGTCCCTCTGAACTTAGGTTTGGCAGTTGAAAGGACAACTACTTTATGTTTTTTACTTCTCCATGTAACAAGGTTTCCGCCAACCAAAGTGAAGTAACTTGAGGTTGACATTCGATTCCCTTTATCATATACTTGAGTTTCTAGGTGCCTAATTGATTTAAACAAGACTCCATGACCATATGTTCCTTTGAGATATCTGATAATTCTTAAGACTGCCTCCAAATGAGTGACTTGGGGTTGATGCATGAATTGACTTACCACTACCACAGCATACACTATATCTGGGCAGGTGTGTGAGAGATACTTTAGTTTTCCCACTATCCGTTGGTATCTTTGTTTGTTTGCTTCTGCTCTTTCCTCCATGTATAGCTTTTGATTTACAATCATAGGAGTGTGTGTTGGTTTGCAGTTGATCATCCCTGTTTATGCCAATAAGTCCAAAACATACTTTTTTCTAGCAGAGGAATATTCCTTGCTTTGATCTCAGTACTTTGATTCCAAGGAAGTACTTAAGTCGGCCCAATTCTCTCATTTCAATTTATATGAACAGACCATTCTTCAACTTTGTAATCTCTTCTTTATCGTTCCCTGTAATAATCATATCATCAACATAAATAATTAAGAAGGTTATGAGGTTGTTCCTTTGTTTGAGAAAAAAAGAGTATGATTTGAATTGCTCTGCTTAAACCCATATTTCTTCATGGCTGAGGTGAATCTCCTAAACCAAGCTTAGGGATTGTCTCAACCCATAGAGAGATTTTTTCAACTGGAAAACTTCTCCGGTTTTAAAGTTGTTTGTGAATCCAGGGGGCTTCCATATAAACTTCTTCCTTTAGTTCTCCATGTAGGAATGCCTTCTTCACGTCGAACTGATGAAGAGGCCAACCTTCATTGCATCTATTGAAAAGAGGACCCGAATTGTGTCAAATTTGGTGATTAGAGAGAAAGTATCAGAATAATCAATCCCATATGCCTGAGTCTAGCCTATTATTGTAATAGAATCAACTAATTGACTGTAAAAGCAATTATCATTCGAATGTAATATCAAAAATCTGCATGATAAGTCCAAAGCCTAATGTAAACAAAATTACATTGGATTTTGGAACTTGATTTTGATTGGTTGGCTCCAGTGTTATTCAAAATATACCCTAGAAACATTGTAAAAGTTAATTACCAAGTTCCAAAATGTGCTTGTCAATGCAGGTTAGATGCGGCTAAACATATATGTAATCAGCTTACCTGTATTGGATTAAACCAAAAATTGACAGTAGGTGCTTAACCAAATTGGATTAAAAGCTTACCTATATTCTCACATCAACATTCCGCAAATTAACCATAAAATTGCATATGCTCATAACAATTGTTAGCAAAAGAACATACCCAATTTTTTCCTGAAAGAAACAATTAGGCACAGACTTAATGGACTTCATACTCAATTAACAATTAGACATATATGACACTCCAATATATGAGATACAAACCTCTGATCGTTTTTTCTGGAATGAATAATAAAGTTTGGCAGGTCTAGCTCATATATTTCTTGATCTGACGCGGCAAAATGTTTATTATGTTAAATAAAAACTATTATATTTATAAAAATAGTAGGACTTTTAGGCTCACGCTTGAACTTATTTATTAAATGAACTAACAATTAGGCTCAAGTTCATAAGCTCGGCTCAACTCGAGTTTTTACTAAGCCGATCTCGAGTAGCTCACAAGAAATTCAGTTCGTTTACGCTCCTAATCACAAATCATACCTTTTCACTAACAAGCTTACATTAACACCTGCATTCTTTGCAATCAATTTAAGGGGGTAACTCAAAGCTCTCGTAACAATATCAATCCAACCTGCAATTTTATTAAGAAAATGTCAATAAATGAAAAATAGCGCACAAGAACAACAAAACAAAACATACCTTTTATTCATCATTATCAAGGCTGATCAGGTAGCATGAAAAGCCAAATCAAATTTTTTTTTGCATAACATCCTACAAATCCAATCAACTTCAGTGAGGTATAAAAGGTTATCAGTGAACACAAATTCATGCTGCATTAATTATGATATTTACTCACGACCAGCAACTTTGTCATCCAACAAAATTCCATATAAGTTTCTACCAACAATTCATTTTTTTAATCAGAAATGGAAGGAAATGAGCATACTTTACTTTTAATTATTTATTTGTCTCCTTGCAAGAAACCTTGCTATCGAAGGAGTAACATCAATATTTTTTCTAGCAATTAAACGAATCAATGCTGCTACTATTTTATAAACTAAGCAACAATATATTTTTAATACCTTATTATCTTCACCTTGAGCAGGTCTTGGAAGAGATCTAGCACCTTATTATTCGAAAAAAAATCTAGACTGAAACGTATATAAAAATAAGTATGCTGCGACGGCGCATTACGGCGGGTCGGTTTAAACATAGATAAAAACGTTTAAAACAACCGGTTGGTTTAAAAATAATGTTATGAAAATTCACGTCGAAACGTAAATAGTTTAAAAGTTGTAAGAGTAAATCATTTACTTTTTTTTTATTATAATGACGCATTCCGCGATGAGTTCGAAATGTAGATACGGATGAGGTTGTGGTACGTGTACGCACGTTAATCACCGGGCAAGGACACTATTTGTTTCTTTTTATGAAAGAAATTGTAAACATTGCGGCGGGTAGCGTAGATAAAATAAAGAGGAACCCCGCAACGGTATATTTGGAGATTAACATTGAATGGTTTAAAAAATCATTTAAAACAACTGATCGGTTTGAAAATGACGTTACGAAAATTAGAGGTTTGCATGGGTCGGTTTTGTGGTAAAACCAAACCAAAACCGAAAGTTCGGTTTCTGTTTTTTTTTAAACCGTTCGGTTTCGATTTTTTTGGTTTTAAAACCAATTGGGCTTGAATTTTTTGAGGTAAAAGAAAAATGACCTAAATATTTTGGGCTACAAAAAATATTAGTTTTTTTAATACTGAACATAAAAAAAACTTTATAATTTATAAATTTAATAAATATAAATAATAACCTACTATTAATGCAAATACGTATAACAAAAATATGTATATACTTTTAACATACAAGCACACAACACAATATAATATATATTATGAAACGTGTATGCATACAAAGTATAGTTAAAGTATACGTATACGTTCGGTTTAGTTTTTTCGGTTTTCAAAAAATACAAAACCAAAACTCAAAAAATACAAAACCAAAACCGTCGGTTTTAGTTTGGGTCGGCTTTTTCGGTGCGGTTTTTTCGGTTATTTCGGTTTGGTTAATTCGGTTTTTTGCTCACCCTAACGAAAATTCACGTTGAAATGTAAATAAAAGTAGACACATCGCAATGTCAAACTTGAAATTTTATAAAACATCATATTTTAAAAGTTGTAAGTGGAAAACAAAAAAAAACTATGAAAAAATAGAAACCTTAAAGTAGTTTTGATAACTCTTACTATATATAATATACGTTTCCTTTTCCTTTCCTTTTTTTTCATTTTTTTTCATATTCACCACTCATATTATATATAGTGTATACTATTGTTCTTTTTATTTTTTTTTATTTTCATCACTCATACTATATATAATATACGTTTTAATTCGTTTATTTTTTTAATAATTTCATTTTTCTTATCCTTTCGTTCGTTAATTTTTTTTTTTCTAAAAAAGGGTTGCGCAACTGTTTTTATTTTTTTTTGTCAATGTTTCGATATAATTTTTTTTTATAAAAACGGAGTTATATTCAAAAAAAAGTTTTTTTAAGGCATCGTGCTCTATAAAGAGTGTCGTTATCATTGTGGTACCGTTACGAACCGAGGCTGTTATAAGCGAACAATATCATTGTCGGTAATGGTATTATCGGAGTACCGGTCTTCGCTTTTATAACCTTTGACGACCGAAACGTTTTTTCCTTTTTTTATTAATTAGTTTTAGGTTTCTTTTTTATTAACATTATTTTTACCGTTGGTCATACATTTTCGCTTATATTTAATCAGTTTTTGCTTTTATTATCTTTATATTAACGATCGGCCCGACACTTGACACGGAGCGCGGGTATAACCAACTTGTAATAGATTAAATGAAACCTTACTTGAACATTACCATCGCCACCAAAATTCAGCCACCTCATGCTTTTACCGGCTTTTTCGTTTTCACCCCTTGTACTCTGTATACACCCCTTGTACTTTGGGCAAATTATGCGACCCAAAACCCGTTGCGAAGTGCTGGTATTCAACTAGTTAAAATAAAACTATACTATTTTTTTTCATTAGGTGGATAAATTATGAATAAATTTATTATGGTGAAGTTTCTAACCCTAGGTACTATTCACATCTCACGATTAGGTCATCCGTAGTGGTTTCATTAAAAAGTGAATTATGCCACGACAAATCACTGTCGCATCAACACAGAGTCAATTACTTGACAAAATCACTAAGCTACGTAATGATTTCACACCGAACATTAATTAGTGAATTTTTTTATTTTGTTTTTTTATTCTTTGTAAACAACTGATACTTTTTTTAAAACAATTACGTATCATTTGAAATATCGATCCAAACACGTTAAAAAACCCCTTACGTAACGAAAAAATAGTTTTTTTTAAACAACTGCGTTTTTTGTTAAAACTAATATCTGGATTTTAAATAAAATAAAATAAACAAACCGTGTATTTCTTTTTTTTAATAATTTTCAAGCATAAGTTATTTGAGAAAAAACAAATTAAATTCTAAACTAAATATTTAAGTAAAAAAAAAAGAAAAGAAATCACAAGTTGAAGTAATGTGACTGGGTGTTGGTTTTGTTTGTTTTGTGTTAATGCCCTCACGCCGATTCTCCACGCCCCCTTTCACACCATGGGGGCGGTGTTCCCCGCCCCTTCATGCCGCCAGAAAAGATTACACAACTTTTAGTATCCCATTATGATCGCCTTACCATTGTCACCATTACGATTGTATTAATATTATGCCTTCATCAATTTGATAATATTTATTTTCTATCATACTCATACTCTTAAATTACACAAAATAATTCACTTAATGTCTGTGTTTGAACCTAGAACCTTCCATCTAAATCGTTCATCAATGTTTGGTTCTATGAGCCTCTAGACGGACAAAAACTTTGAATATGAATCTAGGATTTAGAGTTGAAGGAGCAACCGTGTCTATATATATGGTGGCGTAGAGGCGGCCTAATTATAGAAACGTAGCAACTCATAAATACATGTATTTAATAAAGTTGGCGATAAAGTAGCAAGATAACAAGAAATTAGGTATTACTTTGATAAGAACAATAACTATATCTTAATGCAAAAATGGAAGTAGAAAATTTTTATTTAACACTAATTTCTTATATAAATATACGTATATATGTCTTCGTATACACAAGTGAGCCAGTTCATACCACTCATGGGAACTCAAGCTCATCTCGTGTACAAACCTTTCTTAGGGTCCGCATTTAACCCACTCCGGAAAAACAAGTTGCCCATAATTGTAAAACCACCACCACACATCATCACCACACGCCACGGCGTGTTACATTCCCACTTTTCTTCAACGGCCCCTAAACGCGAGAAAGATGCAAAAAACCGGGTTGATATTACTGGTATGGGAGTTGTCTCCGTGTTTGGAAATGATGTTGATACTTACTATGAAAGACTCTTGGCAGGAGAGAGCGGAGTGGGGCAAATAGATCGATTCGACGTTTCAGAGTTTCCAACGCGATTTGCTGGTCTGATTTGTGGGTTCGAGTCGGAAGGATATATTAAAGGCAAACATGACCGAAGATTGGATGATTGTCAACGGTATTGCATTGTTGCAGGGAAAAAAGCACTTGAACATGCTGCTCTTGGTGGTGATGAACTATCCAAGGTATATACATACACATACACATGTTAGTTTTTTGACATTTTACAATGAATTAATTCATTTTTATTTGTATAAATCGAATTTTATTATATATTAACAAAATTAAAATACAAATTTAAAGTATACTTTTGCGATGCAACTAATGTTATTATTTTATTAATGTATCAACAAAAATAAAACATGAAACTAAAAGATTGTGTCGGAAATTTACGACACATTTGCAACGCAACTTTTATTATTATGTTTATTAATGTATTAACAAATACAAATTACAAAATAAAAAGATTATGTCGCAAATTTTCGATACATTTGTGACACGACTTATATTATTATTTTTATTAATGTATTAACATAAATAAAATACAAGATAAAAAATTTGCGTCGGAAATGCATCGCAAATTCCAACACATTTCCGACTCACTTTATCAGAAATTAGGGTTTTACTTTTCGTTGCACTTGGGTCACAGAAATTTTGCGTCATAACTTTTCGTAGAAAACTCACCCATTTTCTAGCGGTGTATTACTTGTTTCATGTGTCAAGAAATTTGTGTAAGATTTTTTATGATTGTATGCAGATTAATAAAGCACGTTCCGGTGTGGTAGTGGGAACAGGACTAGGAGGATCAACCTTTTTTTCTGATGGTGTGGTGACTCTATTGGAAAGAGGTTATAAAAAGCTCACACAATTTTTGACACAATATATTTTACCAAGTATGGGCCCTGCCTTTCTTGCTATAGATCTTGGGTTTATGGTGTTGGAATTATATGTCCGGTCTCGATTATTTAACGCTACTAACTGAGTTGTGACCCGTAAGAGTTACACCTAGGGCAACGAACATTCAATCCACTTAAAGTGTTTAACTGGTAATTACGAACTGTTAGCGAGACGATATATTTTATATATATATATATTCGTTACACGAGATTTATTATTTATACAGGTTTATAAATAATAATTTTATATTTATTTGTTTTAATCTTTTATTAAAACAACTAAATAGGTTTGGGCTTTTACATCTCGCATTGGACTTTAGGCCCGGAAACAATTAATAAGGTTTATAATTTATATAAACCTATTCTTGTTTTTGACATAAAAAAAAAAGGCAGCCGCAAATTTTTTTGAAGAAAAGTTTTTGCTTCATTTTTCGGTCAAGACCAACAAGCCGCAACAACTTTGAATTCATTGACTTTTTGTTTGCTCTTTGAAGCTGCTTGCGTCATTAAGGGGCAAAGGCTGAACCTTTGCAATTCCGTCAGCCACAAGCCACCGCCGTCGATCGGCGCCGCCTCGTTTCCGTGTTTGGTTCGTGATCTAGCATCGTTCGTTGTACCTCGGTGTCTCAACCGGTTAATCATTAACCAAAGTATATCTATCTCATTGGTAGTTAGATTTAAATCTTATTCTGTATTCGTATGTTTTGTAACCCAGATCCTGTCGGGTTTTCCTTTTGTGTTGAATCGGTTTCTTTCCGCTGCGTTTTAATAATTACTAAATAGTTATTATTAATCTATAATTACTTATCAACCGTTTTTGATAACTAATATAACTGATCACCACTGGCGAAATTCCCAACATATGGGACCAACTTACTCCATTGCGACAGCTTGTGCGACATCCAATTATTGCTTCTGTGCTGCGGCAAATCACATCCGCAAAGGGGTGGCTGATTTGATGATTGCTGGAGGTGTAGAAGCTTTTATTAACCCGGTTACATTGGGAGGTTTTGTTGCTACCAACGCATTGTCTGCAAGAAACGATGATCCCCAGACTGCTTCCAGACCATGGGACCAAGGTAGAGATGGCTTCGTCATGGGCGAAGGGGCTGGCGTTTTGTAACTTCCCTACTCATGCATGTAGTAGATAGGACATTAATGTAGAAAATATAACTAATCCAGAATTTTTAGCTTTTAGGAAAATGGTTTTGGTTTCTGCATTAAATTTGAATCCAAAATCCTTTCTAGGTAATCCACTCGTTGAGGTAGTGGATTCAATAATTTCTGAAAGGAATGCTGAGGTGGCAAAAGGTTGATGGGACTGATAACTTAATCCGCTGGTCAAAGGTTGATGGGACTGATCACGCAAAAGGTTGATGGGACTGATCACGCTGAGGTAGTGATCATTTTTTTTCCACAGAGATTTCATGTAATGGTGCGGATGACAGAGATTGCCGTCTATTCCGCTTGGCACGTGAACAAAGCCATGTATTTCGCTAGCCACCTTAGCAGACACCGTTAAAAAGTTCTTGAATCCGTTATATCAACGAGCAGATTGCCTAAAAACCATTTAGAGTTCAAATTTCATCCACTGCAAGATGCATTGAAATTTTGAAGTTTGAAATTTATGATCTTGGTTTGTTTGCAGGTAATGGAGAGTTTAGAACATGCAATGAAAAGGGATGCACCAATAATTGCGGAATTCTTGGGAGGTGCAATAAACTGTGATGCATATCATACAACTAATCCAAGACCATATGCTATTGGGATTACATCTTGTATTCAAAGCTGCCTATTTAAAGCTGGTGTATCAGTGGACGAGGTTTTACTACTTAACTTCTACTTTCCTATAATCTTATAGATTGATCTGGCTATAAGTTCATGGATATCTTGTTGACCGGCAGGTAAATTACATCAATGCGCATGCAACTTATACACCGGCTGGCGATCTTGCTGAAATAACCGCTCTAAAGATGGTGTTCAAGGAAATCTCAGGAATCAAAATGAACGCCACCAAGGTGAATTTAAGAACACCCGCTATCTATTCTTTCTCCATCAAGTGAACTTGATATTGATGGTATTTTGTAGTTTTTCAGTCTATGATTGGACACCCCTACATGTATGCTTTCTCCTTCAAGTGAACTTGATATTGATGGTATTAATTTGCATTGTATTTTTTCAGTCTATGATTGGACACCCACTCGCGGCTGCTGGAGGTATGGAAGCCATTGCTACGATTAAAGCGATTCAAACAGGATGGTTGCACCCAACCATTAATCAATTCGTAAGTAATATCTTCATGTATTCCTATTATTTCTCCTTACTCATCTTATTTGCATGTTTTATCCAAACTCTAGAACCTTGAACCAGAAGATGAAGCACTTAAGGAAGACAACATAAAGAAGGAAAGGATGGTTGGCCAACGGGACAAGTTGGAATATAACACCCTTGGTGTTAGGACACGTTTTGGACGGGTATGGATACATATGGGTGGCGAGCTTAGAACCAAAATCTTGGATGAGGCTCATAAGTCTCGGTACTCTATCCATCCCGGTACCAACAAAATGTACCAAGATCGGAGAAAGGAATACTGGTGGCCTGGAATGAAACACGAAGTAACAAAGTACGTAAGAAAGTGCTTGACTTGCTCGCAAGTAAAGGTTCAACACCAGAAACCGTATGGAAAGATTCAACCACTTGATATACCGGAATGGAAGTGGGAACACGTTATCATAGACTTCATAACCAAGCTACCTCGCACAGCTAAAGGTCATGACACCATTTGGGTAATTGTGGATCATTTAACGAAGAGTGCTCATTTCCTACCTATTCGCGAGACGTTCTCGTCGGAAAGGTTAGCAGAAGTATTTATTAACGAACTAGTAGCACAGTATGGGATGCCTTTGGCGATCATATCTGACCGGGACACACGATTCACTTCAAGGTTCTGGAAAAGATTTCATGAAGCGATGGGCACGAGACTCAATGTTAGCACGGCATACCACCCATAAACGGATGGTCAGTCTGAAAGGACCATTCAGACATTGGAAGATATGCTTCGTGCTTGTATTATCGATTTTGGCGGCAGTTGGGACAGTCATCTGCCGTTAGCCGAATTCTCCTACAACAATAGTCAACACATGACGGTAGGCATGCCGCCTTACGAAATGTTGTATAGGAGAAGATGCATGACCCCGGTTTGTTGGGGTGAGATTGGATAGAAGGAATTAGGAAGTCTTGAAGTCGTAAGAGAAACGTCGGAAAGGTTTGATCAAATCAAAGCACGAATGAAGGCCGCACAAGATCGTCAGAAATCCTATGCGGATAAGCGGCTAAGGCCTATTGAGTTTGATGTTAGGGACAAAGTAATGTTGAAAGTGTCACACTGGAAGGGAATCATACGATTCAGGAAGAGAGGAAAGTTAAGTCCGAGGTTTGTCGGACCATTCAGGATAATGGCACGGGTTGGTTAAGTCGCTTATCGGTTAGAGTTGCCTGATGAGTTAAGTGGGATTCATCCTACCTTCCATGTATCACAATTGCGAAAGTGTTTGGCGGATGAATCGGCTCACGTATCACTTACTGACATCGAGGTCGACAACAACCTTAACTACATCGAAGAACCTGTGGCCATCTTAGACAGGAAGGAGAAACGTTTGCGTAATAAGATTATTCAATTAGTTAAAGTCCAATGGAAGCACCGAAAGAGATCGGAATCTACTTGGGAAACGGAGACGGAAATGAGTGAGTCGTACCCTCAACTATTTGACTTATGATAGGTTTCGGGGACGAAACCTATTGTAAGGGGGGTAGACTTGTAACATCCAAAAAAAAAAATTATATAAAACGACAGTTATAATAACGGGTTACAATGCGAGAACGAATGAAATAAACGAACGAGGCAAGACGGGCCGGGCCGGAAGGGCCGACTTGCTAGAAGGGGCGAACATAGGGGAGCCTCCCCTATAAATAGCCTAAGTCAACCACCTTTTCTCATTTTGCATCTTTAAAGAGAGAAACCGTAGAGAGAGAAAGTTGACGGATCGACCCGAGATTGAAGGAAAACGTTACTACTGAACTCGTGAGCAGGACCTCCGAATCAGAATCTCGATTCAGGTAACAACTCGAGCTAGATTTGAGATTTTTGGTTATGTTGGGTTTTGGGTAAAAAGGTAACGTTTTTACAGATGAAACTTGAAAATAAGCTTAGATCTAGCATCTAGAAAGGAAACCGAACGTTTTGAGCAAAGAAAGTTGGGATATTGGCATGATCAGATTCGCATGCAAGAACTTCGGGTTTTTTTTGGGGAAGATGACTGCCCGACAGGAGTTCGCCTGGAAAGGTTGGGACGAACTTATCAAGTTTGCTTGACATGTTCGCTTAAGTCATCAAGGAGGCGAACTTATCAAGTTCGCTTAAGTCAGCAAGGAGGCGAACTTATCAAATTCGCTTGACAAGTTCGCTTAAGTCATCAAGGGGGGGGGGGGGCGAACTTGGTTATGTTCGCCTAGTCAAGTTAAGCGAACTTAGGACAAGTTCGCCTATATGTTCGCCTAGACTATAGGCAGCGAACTTAGCATTAAGTTCGCCTATATTAGACTGCGTAAAAGTGTGTAATTTAGATTAGGTTTGATGTATGTGTAATTAACCAATTCATATCGGAAGTGACGTTGTTGGACCTTTGTTTAGGACAACCCAGATTAGCTTATCAGGTGAGTTCTAGAGCCCTCTTTAAAATGTTTTATTAATGTTTTGGGCTGGTGTGCATACTTACGAAATGATGTTTAACGAAATGACGTCTTATGAAATGATGTTTACGAAAGGAAAGTTGAAATGTGTTTATGAAGTGTTTTGCCAAAGAGGTTTATGAATGGTTTACGAACGGTTTAATGATGAAATGTATTATAATAAAACGTATGAATGCTTTAACTAAAATGATGTAAAGGCGGTAACGGTTTTTATGAAAGTTACGAAATGAACGAATCTGCCACGAGTTCCTACGGGAACTAAGGTATGTATGTATGAATGGGCCTTACCTTTATGGGGGCCTTTGTGGCTGGCTAACAGTTATACAACTAGGTAGATAAAGGGGTGACGACGGTCACCATGGGATTACCAGGATCCCTAATGAGATACCATTCTCCGTGAGGGAATAGTATTTAAGGTGGTACGAGCTATCCTTTGGGACGCCGTACTTGAAATGGTTAATGTGGGTACGTGTGCTCTATGGAGCACCTTACTCAAGGTCGGTGCGTGTACCCTATGAGGTACCGTGCTGTAATGAGGAATTGACGGTTACGAAAAGACGCAGATTCGGTTCATGTTGACTTATGTTATGATGATATGATTACGAGGTTTTGATGATGTTAAGTTATTGCATGTTTTTACGTACGGTTTTATTAAATGAATGAATGTTATGTTTTTGACAAATGTAAATGTTAAAGTTTTATGTAATGCTAGAACTCAACAGTGTAGCTGACTTTTTAGTATGCACATTTATGTTAAGACAAGTTATGAGGATGGACGGTGATGCTTGACTAGCGAGAAGAGTTACCCGACTAATTATGAAGACTGGCATCCCGTTATGTTTTAGTTACGATGTATTTATGTTTTAGACAATGTTTACGCTTCCGTATGTTTAAACAATGTTGACGTTATGTTTGAATGAAATTTTTCGATGCGTTATTTGATATTCAAGTTCAAGAACCGTTTGTGAATGAGTAAATCAAACAAGTGAGGCCTTCCTGGTTTGGGGCCTTACAAGAAACTCAATTCATCAAGTATGATGACACTGATCTTGATGCAAGCTAACATTACAATAATACCCTTTGCTTCTTCTAATTTGCGGACAAGTTGCTATGAGAAGAAACAACTTGGTAGGTGAACAAAAAAACATAGCTTCCAATGTTGGTACAGGCCCTACACACACACAACACACTCACGTATGAAAATATGCAGAAGGAAAATATGAAGAAGGCTTTTCAAAGTTGCTGCTTGTTCTTTATTCTAGAAAAATGAAAGCATTATATAGGCAAATTACATGCTACGTGGGAAAATAAGAAAACAAAAAAAAACTAATTCTCCCTAAAGAATCCGTAAACGTTTGACCCATTTTGCTGCACTTTCATCAAACTCAGGTACAACCATTCTTCATTATTTTAAACGTGCGTCAAAGGAATAGCCAAATGACCCATTTATCTTTAACCCGCTTACCCGCGACCCGTTTGCTGAACCCGTGACCCGCGAATAAACCGATTAACCCAACATCCAACACACAGTAGCTGTCGGTAGAGAGCTAAAAATATGCAGACCGTAATTTTTTATAGCGTCATTGTCTGTAATACTTGTATGAAAAAAAAGTGACTGAATATATATGTCGTAATAGAAATTTTAGGATATACTTAGTTTGGTATCCTAGGATTTGAAAGGCTCTCGTTTTGTTGTTGTAGTGGTTGTTGGTGTAGCTGAAGGTGTCGTTACAAATGATGTTACTGTGGAAGGAGGACTTTGATAGATACTGAAAAAAATAGGAAAGATAGTCGGCCCGATTCGAGAGAGGCTAATCTCCGATTACGAAGAAAACACTAATAATCCAAAAACATGAACATCTCAAACCCTAAACATCTATGGTATATATGGATAATGAAAACAAAGATACATAACTCCTCCACTAAACTCGCATCTTGACATTGACTTCCATTAATTTTGTCCATGACTTTGACTCTCTATAATTTATCCTGAGATGATTTGTTATGTGGGTAACAGATGGGTTGACCTGAGCCGCTGGATACTTATCAGAATA
Source organism: Smallanthus sonchifolius (assembly GCA_023525975.1). NCBI lineage: Eukaryota > Viridiplantae > Streptophyta > Magnoliopsida > Asterales > Asteraceae > Smallanthus > Smallanthus sonchifolius. Next base: position 38,854,972 of record CM042045.1, read on the forward strand.
CCTGCTTTCTTTGATGGTATTGTTTGAAAACCTGGCTGATAAGAAACTGTGTAGAACTTTGGTTGGTACGTCTTATAAATTGTAACCGGAAAATACGTGTTTGTCCCTTTATAAGATCTAACAGTCCCGTGAAACCATGAACAAATGGGCTCTTGTAATTTAAACTAACATGCAACAAACATTATTCATTTTTCTTTGTTTTTTTCTACTTAGTCTTCTTTCTGCTGCTTCACTAGTTCACAGTCAAACGTCGTCCACTCAGTTCGTTCTCTAAGGGCTAAAACTCCAAAGGAAAGAACAGCCGATTACCTAAGCAGTCAACACCAAGGTTGAAGATTGCAACTGAAATTCTTCACCCTAAAAACTGGCATAACTAATATACCGGTAGATTTATGATTCCCTAAATAAACAAACAAAACATATAATTTCCTACAGATTGTCAAGATTGCACCATACATATCCACTTGCAAACTATACCATAAGGGTTTACCTCATTCTCAAACAGTATATGAGATTAGATTCTTGAATATTCCACATAAGGGTTTTCTTAACAAGTATCGAGAAGGTATTGAAAGAATTGAATTGTAATGTATTTGCTTGAAGTACTACAATGAAAAACATACACACTATTTATCAACGTTTTAAAACCCGGTTTTTAAACTGTACCGGATTAGGCTCAAAAATTGTTTAACCGGTTGTATCGGGTGGTTCAACCGGATTGACTAGTAAACCTATAATTTCATAAAAAGACAACTTCAACTCAAAAAATAATCCATAATCAAAATATAATCAAAAAGCACTCAAATTTTCAATAAAGTTTTTTTAAATAAAAGTGCATAATTATTTTATTCTATTGGAGTTTTGAATTTATCAAGTTCACGATTGCTTAACAGATAAAAATTCACTATTATCGTCATCGTCATCAACAATATAACTATTTTTGTTTCCTACAATATTAAATAAGAAGTTGTATCGCTTAAATGTTTTTAGCGATAAACAGAAAAATAACGGTTAAACATAGTTTTTGCGTGGTCCGCTATTTTCTGAAGATGGGCATATTATTTTATTTTTCTAAACTGGGTTGTAGGTAAGGTAATTGATCAACAAGCCTTCTGTTTGTGACTTTGTGTGTATCCCGGCAAACAGTTTTTTTTTGTTTTAAAGTTTAAACATAAAAAATTTACTTCTAACTAAAACTGGTGTAACGGTATAACCCGATTTTACCGGTAATACAGACGGTTCAACTAACATACCATTTTTCCAGTTTACCGGCTTAAAATTACCGAGATAGTGGCCGAGACCCGGTTCAACTGGTATTACCGACCTGTTTAAACCGGTTTTGAAAACATTTCTATTTATAGTACAATACACAGGTTTATACAGGGAATAATTAATGAGAAATCATGGGCTGTCAATTAGGGTCAATTTGGATGTTGAGATCGTGTGATTGACCCTTAAATTAAGGGAGATGATGTTGACAATTTGACTTATCCCAATAAAAAAATTATTTTCTTTTTTATCACTCCCTCTCAAGTTGAATAGCGGGATCTTCAAAATTCAACTTGACCAAACAATTGCTTAAGATTTTCCCATTGATGGCCTTTGTTAGAATATCAGCTAGCTGTTTCTCTGGTCGAACAAACGGAAGTTCAATGATCCATGTTTCAAGTTTTTGTAATGAAGTGCCTATCTACTTCCAAATGTTTAGTTCAGTCATGTTGGACAAGGTTTTCTAATATTTGGATAGTTGATTGACTGTCACACATGATCATTCTAGTTTTCTTCGGAGGAAACCGAATTCCAGCTAGAAGTTTCCATATCCATAACACCTCTGCCAACCCCCGTGCTGTCCCTCTGAACTTAGGTTTGGCAGTTGAAAGGACAACTACTTTATGTTTTTTACTTCTCCATGTAACAAGGTTTCCGCCAACCAAAGTGAAGTAACTTGAGGTTGACATTCGATTCCCTTTATCATATACTTGAGTTTCTAGGTGCCTAATTGATTTAAACAAGACTCCATGACCATATGTTCCTTTGAGATATCTGATAATTCTTAAGACTGCCTCCAAATGAGTGACTTGGGGTTGATGCATGAATTGACTTACCACTACCACAGCATACACTATATCTGGGCAGGTGTGTGAGAGATACTTTAGTTTTCCCACTATCCGTTGGTATCTTTGTTTGTTTGCTTCTGCTCTTTCCTCCATGTATAGCTTTTGATTTACAATCATAGGAGTGTGTGTTGGTTTGCAGTTGATCATCCCTGTTTATGCCAATAAGTCCAAAACATACTTTTTTCTAGCAGAGGAATATTCCTTGCTTTGATCTCAGTACTTTGATTCCAAGGAAGTACTTAAGTCGGCCCAATTCTCTCATTTCAATTTATATGAACAGACCATTCTTCAACTTTGTAATCTCTTCTTTATCGTTCCCTGTAATAATCATATCATCAACATAAATAATTAAGAAGGTTATGAGGTTGTTCCTTTGTTTGAGAAAAAAAGAGTATGATTTGAATTGCTCTGCTTAAACCCATATTTCTTCATGGCTGAGGTGAATCTCCTAAACCAAGCTTAGGGATTGTCTCAACCCATAGAGAGATTTTTTCAACTGGAAAACTTCTCCGGTTTTAAAGTTGTTTGTGAATCCAGGGGGCTTCCATATAAACTTCTTCCTTTAGTTCTCCATGTAGGAATGCCTTCTTCACGTCGAACTGATGAAGAGGCCAACCTTCATTGCATCTATTGAAAAGAGGACCCGAATTGTGTCAAATTTGGTGATTAGAGAGAAAGTATCAGAATAATCAATCCCATATGCCTGAGTCTAGCCTATTATTGTAATAGAATCAACTAATTGACTGTAAAAGCAATTATCATTCGAATGTAATATCAAAAATCTGCATGATAAGTCCAAAGCCTAATGTAAACAAAATTACATCGGATTTTGGAACTTGATTTTGATTGGTTGGCTCCAGTGTTATTCAAAATATACCCTAGAAACATTGTAAAAGTTAATTACCAAGTTCCAAAATGTGCTTGTCAATGCAGGTTAGATGCGGCTAAACATATATGTAATCAGCTTACCTGTATTGGATTAAACCAAAAATTGACAGTAGGTGCTTAACCAAATTGGATTAAAAGCTTACCTATATTCTCACATCAACATTCCGCAAATTAACCATAAAATTGCATATGCTCATAACAATTGTTAGCAAAAGAACATACCCAATTTTTTCCTGAAAGAAACAATTAGGCACAGACTTAATGGACTTCATACTCAATTAACAATTAGACATATATGACACTCCAATATATGAGATACAAACCTCTGATCGCTTTTTCTGGAATGAATAATAAAGTTTGGCAGGTCTAGCTCATATATTTCTTGATCTGACGCGGCAAAATGTTTATTATGTTAAATAAAAACTATTATATTTATAAAAATAGTAGGACTTTTAGGCTCACGCTTGAACTTATTTATTAAATGAACTAACAATTAGGCTCAAGTTCATAAGCTCGGCTCAACTCGAGTTTTTACTAAGCCGATCTCGAGTAGCTCACAAGAAATTCAGTTCGTTTACGCTCCTAATCACAAATCATACCTTTTCACTAACAAGCTTACATTAACACCTGCATTCTTTGCAATCAATTTAAGGGGGTAACTCAAAGCTCTCGTAACAATATCAATCCAACCTGCAATTTTATTAAGAAAATGTCAATAAATGAAAAATAGCGCACAAGAACAACAAAACAAAACATACCTTTTATTCATCATTATCAAGGCTGATCAGGTAGCATGAAAAGCCAAATCAAATTTTTTTTTGCATAACATCCTACAAATCCAATCAACTTCAGTGAGGTATAAAAGGTTATCAGTGAACACAAATTCATGCTGCATTAATTATGATATTTACTCACGACCAGCAACTTTGTCATCCAACAAAATTCCATATAAGTTTCTACCAACAATTCATTTTTTTAATCAGAAATGGAAGGAAATGAGCATACTTTACTTTTAATTATTTATTTGTCTCCTTGCAAGAAACCTTGCTATCGAAGGAGTAACATCAATATTTTTTCTAGCAATTAAACGAATCAATGCTGCTACTATTTTATAAACTAAGCAACAATATATTTTTAATACCTTATTATCTTCACCTTGAGCAGGTCTTGGAAGAGATCTAGCACCTTATTATTCGAAAAAAAATCTAGACTGAAACGTATATAAAAATAAGTATGCTGCGACGGCGCATTACGGCGGGTCGGTTTAAACATAGATAAAAACGTTTAAAACAACCGGTTGGTTTAAAAATAATGTTATGAAAATTCACGTCGAAACGTAAATAGTTTAAAAGTTGTAAGAGTAAATCATTTACTTTTTTTTTTATTATAATGACGCATTCCGCGATGAGTTCGAAATGTAGATACGGATGAGGTTGTGGTACGTGTACGCACGTTAATCACCGGGCAAGGACACTATTTGTTTCTTTTTATGAAAGAAATTGTAAACATTGCGGCGGGTAGCGTAGATAAAATAAAGAGGAACCCCGCAACGGTATATTTGGAGATTAACATTGAATGGTTTAAAAAATCATTTAAAACAACTGATCGGTTTGAAAATGACGTTACGAAAATTAGAGGTTTGCATGGGTCGGTTTTGTGGTAAAACCAAACCAAAACCGAAAGTTCGGTTTCTGTTTTTTTTTAAACCGTTCGGTTTCGATTTTTTTGGTTTTAAAACCAATTGGGCTTGAATTTTTTGAGGTAAAAGAAAAATGACCTAAATATTTTGGGCTACAAAAAATATTAGTTTTTTTAATACTGAACATAAAAAAAACTTTATAATTTATAAATTTAATAAATATAAATAATAACCTACTATTAATGCAAATACGTATAACAAAAATATGTATATACTTTTAACATACAAGCACACAACACAATATAATATATATTATGAAACGTGTATGCATACAAAGTATAGTTAAAGTATACGTATACGTTCGGTTTAGTTTTTTCGGTTTTCAAAAAATACAAAACCAAAACTCAAAAAATACAAAACCAAAACCGTCGGTTTTAGTTTGGGTCGGCTTTTTCGGTGCGGTTTTTTCGGTTATTTCGGTTTCGGTTTGGTTAATTCGGTTTTTTGCTCACCCTAACGAAAATTCACGTTGAAATGTAAATAAAAGTAGACACATCGCAATGTCAAACTTGAAATTTTATAAAACATCATATTTTAAAAGTTGTAAGTGGAAAACAAAAAAAAACTATGAAAAAATAGAAACCTTAAAGTAGTTTTGATAACTCTTACTATATATAATATACGTTTCCTTTTCCTTTCCTTTTTTTTTTCATTTTTTTTCATTTTTTTTCATATTCACCACTCATATTATATATAGTGTATACTATTGTTCTTTTGTTTTTTATTTTCATCACTCATACTATATATAATATACGTTTTAATTCGTTTATTTTTTTAATAATTTCATTTTTCTTATCCTTTCGTTCGTTAATTTTTTTTTTCTAAAAAAGGGTTGCGCAACTGTTTTTATTTTTTTTTGTCAATGTTTCGATATAATTTTTTTTTATAAAAACGGAGTTATATTCAAAAAAAGTTTTTTTAAGGCATCGTGCTCTATAAAGAGTGTCGTTATCATTGTGGTACCGTTACGAACCGAGGCTGTTATAAGCGAACAATATCATTGTCGGTATTGGTATTATCGGAGTACCGGTCTTCGCTTTTATAACCTTTGACGACCGAAACGTTTTTTCCTTTTTTTATTAATTAGTTTTAGGTTTCTTTTTTATTAACATTATTTTTACCGTTGGTCATACGTTTTCGCTTATATTTAATCAGTTTTTGCTTTTATTATCTTTATATTAACGATCGGCCCGACACTTGACACGGAGCGCGGGTATAACCAACTTGTAATAGATTAAATGAAACCTTACTTGAACATTACCATCGCCACCAAAATTCAGCCACCTCATGCTTTTACCGGCTTTTTCGTTTTCACCCCTTGTACTCTGTATACACCCCTTGTACTTTGGGCAAATTATGCGACCCAAAACCCGTTGCGAAGTGCTGGTATTCAACTAGTTAAAATAAAACTATACTATTTTTTTTCATTAGGTGGATAAATTATGAATAAATTTATTATGGTGAAGTTTCTAACCCTAGGTACTATTCACATCTCACGATTAGGTCATCCGTAGTGGTTTCATTAAAAAGTGAATTATGCCACGACAAATCACTGTCGCATCAACACAGAGTCAATTACTTGACAAAATCACTAAGCTACGTAATGATTTCACACCGAACATTAATTAGTGAATTTTTTTATTTTGTTTTTTTATTCTTTGTAAACAACTGATACTTTTTTTAAAACAATTACGTATCATTTGAAATATCGATCCAAACACGTTAAAAAACCCCTTACGTAACGAAAAAATAGTTTTTTTTAAACAACTGCGTTTTTTGTTAAAACTAATATCTGGATTTTAAATAAAATAAAATAAACAAACCGTGTATTTCTTTTTTTTAATAATTTTCAAGCATAAGTTATTTGAGAAAAAACAAATTAAATTCTAAACTAAATATTTAAGTAAAAAAAAAAGAAAAGAAATCACAAGTTGAAGTAATGTGACTGGGTGTTGGTTTTGTTTGTTTTGTGTTAATGCCCTCACGCCGATTCTCCACGCCCCCTTTCACACCATGGGGGCGGTGTTCCCCGCCCCTTCATGCCGCCAGAAAAGATTACACAACTTTTAGTATCCCATTATGATCGCCTTACCATTGTCACCATTACGATTGTATTAATATTATGCCTTCATCAATTTGATAATATTTATTTTCTATCATACTCATACTCTTAAATTACACAAAATAATTCACTCAATGTCTGTGTTTGAACCTAGAACCTTCCATCTAAATCGTTCATCAATGTTTGGTTCTATGAGCCTCTAGACGGACAAAAACTTTGAATATGAATCTAGGATTTAGAGTTGAAGGAGCAACCGTGTCTATATATATGGTGGCGTAGAGGCGGCCTAATTATAGAAACGTAGCAACTCATAAATACATGTATTTAATAAAGTTGGCGATAAAGTAGCAAGATAACAAGAAATTAGGTATTACTTTGATAAGAACAATAACTATATCTTAATGCAAAAATGGAAGTAGAAAATTTTTATTTAACACTAATTTCTTATATAAATATACGTATATATGTCTTCGTATACACAAGTGAGCCAGTTCATACCACTCATGGGAACTCAAGCTCATCTCGTGTACAAACCTTTCTTAGGGTCCGCATTTAACCCACTCCGGAAAAACAAGTTGCCCATAATTGTAAAACCACCACCACACATCATCACCACACGCCACGGCGTGTTACATTCCCACTTTTCTTCAACGGCCCCTAAACGCGAGAAAGATGCAAAAAACCGGGTTGATATTACTGGTATGGGAGTTGTCTCCGTGTTTGGAAATGATGTTGATACTTACTATGAAAGACTCTTGGCAGGAGAGAGCGGAGTGGGGCAAATAGATCGATTCGACGTTTCAGAGTTTCCAACGCGATTTGCTGGTCTGATTTGTGGGTTCGAGTCGGAAGGATATATTAAAGGCAAACATGACCGAAGATTGGATGATTGTCAACGGTATTGCATTGTTGCAGGGAAAAAAGCACTTGAACATGCTGCTCTTGGTGGTGATGAACTATCCAAGGTATATACATACACATACACATGTTAGTTTTTTGACATTTTACAATGAATTAATTCATTTTTATTTGTATAAATCGAATTTTATTATATATTAACAAAATTAAAATACAAATTTAAAGTATACTTTTGCGATGCAACTAATGTTATTATTTTATTAATGTATCAACAAAAATAAAACATGAAACTAAAAGATTGTGTCGGAAATTTACGACACATTTGCAACGCAACTTTTATTATTATGTTTATTAATGTATTAACAAATACAAATTACAAAATAAAAAGATTATGTCGCAAATTTTCGATACATTTGTGACACGACTTATATTATTATTTTTATTAATGTATTAACATAAATAAAATACAAGATAAAAAATTTGCGTCGGAAATGCATCGCAAATTCCAACACATTTCCGACTCACTTTATCAGAAATTAGGGTTTTACTTTTCGTTGCACTTGGGTCACAGAAATTTTGCGTCATAACTTTTCGTAGAAAACTCACCCATTTTCTAGCGGTGTATTACTTGTTTCATGTGTCAAGAAATTTGTGTAAGATTTTTTATGATTGTATGCAGATTAATAAAGCACGTTCCGGTGTGGTAGTGGGAACAGGACTAGGAGGATCAACCTTTTTTTCTGATGGTGTGGTGACTCTATTGGAAAGAGGTTATAAAAAGCTCACACAATTTTTGACACAATATATTTTACCAAGTATGGGCCCTGCCTTTCTTGCTATAGATCTTGGGTTTATGGTGTTGGAATTATATGTCCGGTCCCGATTATTTAACGCTACTAACTGAGTTGTGACCCGTAAGAGTTACACCTAGGGCAACGAACATTCAATCCACTTAAAGTGTTTAACTGGTAATTACGAACTGTTAGCGAGACGATATATTTTATATATATATATATATATATATATATATATATATTCGTTACACGGGATTTATTATTTATACAGGTTTATAAATATTAATTTTATATTTATTTGTTTTAATCTTTTATTAAAACAATTAAATAGGTTTGGGCTTTTACATCTCGCATTGGACTTTAGGCCCGAAAACAATTAATAAGGTTTATAATTTATATAAACCTATTCTTGTTTTTGACCTAAAAAAAAAGGCTACCGCAAATTTTTTTGAAGAAAAGTTTTTTGCTTCATTTTTCGGTCAAGACCAACAAGCCGCAACAACTTTGAAGTCATTGACTTTTTGTTTGCTTTTTGAAGCTGCTTGCATCATTAAGGGGCAAAGGCTGAACTTTTGCAATTCCGTCAGCCACAAGCCGCCGCCGTCGACCGGCGCCGCCTCGTTTTCGTGTTTGGTTCGTGATCTAGCATCGTTCGTTGTACCTCTGTGTCTCAACCGGTTAATCATTAACCAAGGTATATCTATCTCATTGGTAGTTAGACTAAATATTTTATTCCGTATTCGTATGTTTTGTAACCCAGATCCTGTCGGGTTTTCCTTTTGTGTTGAATCGGTTTCTTTCCGCTGCGTTTTAATAATTACTAAATAGTTATTATTAATCTATAATTACTTATCAACCGTTTTTGATAAGTAATATAACTGATCACCACTAGCGAAATTCCCAACATATGGGACCAACTTACTCCATTGCGACAGCTTGTGCGACATCCAATTATTGCTTCTGTGCTGCGGCAAATCACATCCGCAAAGGGGTGGCTGATTTGATGATTGCTGGAGGTGTAGAAGCTTTTATTAACCCGGTTACATTGGGAGGTTTTGTTGCTACCAACGCATTGTCTGCAAGAAACGATGATCCCCAGACTGCTTCCAGACCATGGGACCAAGGTAGAGATGGCTTCGTCATGGGCGAAGGGGCTGGCGTTTTGTAACTTCCCTACTCATGCATGTAGTAGATAGGACATTAATGTAGAAAATATAACTAATCCAGAATTTTTAGCTTTTAGGAAAATGGTTTTGGTTTCTGCATTAAATTTGAATCCAAAATCCTTTCTAGGTAATCCACTCGTTGAGGTAGTGGATTCAATAATTTCTGAAAGGAATACTGAGGTGGCAAAAGGTTGATGGGACTGATAACTTAATCCGCTGGTCAAAGGTTGATGGGACTGATCACGCAAAAGGTTGATGGGACTGATCACGCTGAGGTAGTGATCATTTTTTTTCCACAGAGATTTCATGTAATGGTGCGGATGACAGAGATTGCCGTCTATTCCGCTTGGCACGTGAACAAAGCCATGTATTTCGCTAGCCACCTTAGCAGACACCGTTAAAAAGTTCTTGAATCCGTTATATCAACGAGCAGATTGCCTAAAAACCATTTAGAGTTCAAATTTCATCCACTGCAAGATGCATTGAAATTTTGAAGTTTGAAATTTATGATCTTGGTTTGTTTGCAGGTAATGGAGAGTTTAGAACATGCAATGAAAAGGGATGCACCAATAATTGCGGAATTCTTGGGAGGTGCAATAAACTGTGATGCATATCATACAACTAATCCAAGACCAGATGCTATTGGGATTACATCTTGTATTCAAAGCTGCCTATTTAAAGCTGGTGTATCAGTGGACGAGGTTTTACTACTTAACTTCTACTTTTCTATAATCTTATAGATTGATCTGGCTATAAGTTCATGGATATCTTGTTGACCGGCAGGTAAATTACATCAATGCGCATGCAACTTATACACCGGCTGGCGATCTTGCTGAAATAACCGCTCTAAAGATGGTGTTCAAGGAAATCTCAGGAATCAAAATGAACGCCACCAAGGTGAATTTAAGAACACCCGCTATCTATTCTTTCTCCATCAAGTAAACTTGATATTGATGGTATTTTGTACTTTTTCAGTCTATGATTGGACACCCCTACATGTATGCTTTCTCCTTCAAGTGAACTTGATATTGACGGTATTAATTTGCATTGTATTTTTTCAGTCTATGATTGGACACCCACTCGCGGCTGCTGGAGGTATGGAAGCCATTGCTACGATTAAAGCGATTCAAACAGGATGGTTGCACCCAACCATTAATCAATTCGTAAGTAATATCTTCATGTATTCCTATTATTTCTCCTTACTCATCTTATTTGCATGTTTTATCCAAACTCTAGAACCTTGAACCAGAAGATGAAGCACTTAAGGAAGACAACATAAAGAAGGAAAGGATGGTTGGCCAACAGGACAAGTTGGAATATAACACCCTTGGTGTTAGGACACGTTTTGGACGGGTATGGATACATATAGGTGGCGAGCTTAGAACCAAAATCTTGGATGAGGCTCATAAGTCTCGGTACTCTATCCATCCCGGTACCAACAAAATGTACCAAGATCTGAGGAAGGAATACTGGTGGCCTGGAATGAAACACGAAGTAACAAAGTACGTAAGCAAGTGCTTGACTTGCTCGCAAGTAAAGGTTCAACACCAGAAACCGTATGGAAAGATTCAACCACTTGATATACCGGAATGGAAGTGGGAACACGTTATCATAGACTTCATAACCAAGCTACCTCGCACAGCTAAAGGTCATGACACCATTTGGGTAATTGTGGATCATTTAACGAAGAGTGCTCATTTCCTACCTATTCACGAGACATTCTCGTCGGAAAGGTTAGCAGAAGTATTTATTAACGAACTAGTAGCACAGTATGGGATGCCTTTGGCGATCGTATCTGACTGGGACACACGATTCACTTCGAGGTTCTGGAAAAGATTTCACGAAGCGATGGGCACGAGACTCAATGTTAGCACGGCATACCACCCATAAACGGATGGTCAGTCTGAAAGGACCATTCAGACATTGGAAGATATGCTTCGTGCTTGTATTATCGATTTTGGCGGCAGTTGGGACAGTCATCTGCCGTTAGCCGAATTCTCCTACAACAATAGTCATCACACGACGGTAGGCATGCCGCCTTACGAAATGTTGTATAGGAGAAGATGCAGGACCCCGGTTTGTTGGGGTGAGATTGGATAGAAGGAATTAGGAAGTCTTGAAGTCGTAAGAGAAACGTCGGAAAGGTTTGATCAAATCAAAGCACGAATGAAGGCCGCACAAGATCGTCAGAAATCCTATGCGGATAAGCGGCTAAGGCCTATTGAGTTTGATGTTGGGGACAAAGTAATGTTGAAAGTGTCACACTGGAAGGGAATCATACGATTCAGGAAGAGAGGAAAGTTAAGTCCGAGGTTTGTCGGACCATTCAGGATAATGGCACGGGTTGGTTAAGTCGCTTATCGGTTAGAGTTGCCTGATGAGTTAAGTGGGATTCATCCTACCTTCCATGTATCACAATTGCGAAAGTGTTTGGCGGATGAATCGGCTCACGTATCACTTACTGACATCGAGGTCGACAACAACCTTAACTACATCGAAGAACCTGTGGCCATCTTAGACAGGAAGGAGAAACGTTTGCGTAATAAGATTATTCAATTAGTTAAAGTCCAATGGAAGTACCGAAAGAGATCGGAATCTACTTGGGAAACGGAGACGGAAATGAGTGAGTCGTACCCTCAACTATTTGACTTATGATAGGTTTCGGGGACGAAACCTATTGTAAGGGGGGTAGACTTGTAACATCCAAAAAAAAATTATATAAAACGACAGTTATAATAACGGGTTAGAATGCGAGAACGAATGAAATAAACGAACGAGGCAATACGGGCCGGGCCGGAAGGGCCGACTTGCTAGAAGGGGCGAACATAGGGGAGCCTCCCCTATAAATAGCCTAAGTCAACCACCTTTTCTCATTTTGCATCTTTAAAGAGAGAAACCGTAGAGAGAGAAAGTTGACGGATCGACCCGAGATTGAAGGAAAACGTTACTACTGAACTCGTGAGCAGGACCTCCGAATCAGAATCTCGATTCAGGTAACAACTCGAGCTAGATTTGAGATTTTTGGTTATGTTGGGTTTTGGGTAAAAATGTAACGTTTTTACAGATGAAACTTGAAAATAAGCTTAGATCTAGCATCTAGAAAGGAAACCGAACGTTTTGAGCAAAGAAAGTTGGGATATTGGCATGATCAGATTCGCATGCAAGAACTTCGGGTTTTTTTTGGGGAAGATGACTGCCCGACAGGAGTTCGCCTGGAAAGGTTGGGACGAACTTATCAAGTTTGCTTGACATGTTCGCTTAAGTCATCAAGGAGGCGAACTTATCAAGTTCGCTTGACAAGTTCGCTTAAGTCAGCAAGGAGGCGAACTTATCAAATTCGCTTGACAAGTTCGCTTAAGTCATCAAGGGGGGGGGCGAACTTGGTTATGTTCGCCTAGTCAAGTTAAGCGAACTTAGGACAAGTTCGCCTATATGTTCGCCTAGACTATAGGCAGCGAACTTAGCATTAAGTTCGCCTATATTAGACTGCGTAAAAGTGTGTAATTTAGATTAGGTTTGATGTATGTGTAATTAACCAATTCATATCGGAAGTGACGTTGTTGGACCTTTGTTTAGGACAACCCAGATTAGCTTATCAGGTGAGTTCTAGAGCCCTCTTTAAAATGTTTTATTAATGTTTTGGGCTGGTGTGCATACTTACGAAATGATGTTTAACGAAATGACGTCTTATGAAATGATGTTTACGAAAGGAAAGTTGAAATGTGTTTATGAAGTGTTTTGCCAAAGAGGTTTATGAATGGTTTACGAACGGTTTAATGATGAAATGTATTATAATAAAACGTATGAATGCTTTAACTAAAATGATGTAAAGACGGTAACGGTTTTTATGAAAGTTACGAAATGAACGAATCTGCCACGAGTTCCTACGGGAACTAAGGTATGTATGTATGAATGGGCCTTACCTTTATGGGGGCCTTTGTGGCTGGCTAACAGTTATACAACTAGGTAGATAAAGGGGTGACGACGGTCACCATGGGATTACCAGGATCCCTAATGAGATACCATTCTCCGTGAGGGAATAGTATTTAAGGTGGTACGAGCTATCCTTTGGGACGCCGTACTTGAAATGGTTAATGTGGGTACGTGTGCTCTATGGAGCACCTTACTCAAGGTCGGTGCGTGTACCCTATGAGGTACCGTGCTGTAATGAGGAATTGACGGTTACGAAAAGACGCAGATTCGGTTCATGTTGACTTATGTTATGATGATATGATTACGAGGTTTTGATGATGTTAAGTTATTGCATGTTTTTACGTACGGTTTTATTAAATGAATGAATGTTATGTTTTTGACAAATGTAAATGTTAAAGTTTTATGTAATGCTAGAACTCAACAGCGTAGCTGACTTTTTAGTATGCACATTTATGTTAAGACAAGTTATGAGGATGGACGGTGATGCTTGACTAGCGAGAAGAGTTACCCGACTAATTATGAAGACTGGCATCCCGTTATGTTTTAGTTACGATGTATTTATGTTTTAGACAATGTTTACGCTTCCGTATGTTTAAACAATGTTGACGTTAATGAAATTTTTCGATGCGTTATTTGATATTCAAGTTCAAGAACCGTTTGTGAATGAGTAAATCAAACAAGTGAGGCCTTCCTGGTTTGGGGCCTTACAAGAAACTCAATTCATCAAGTATGATGACACTGATCTTGATGCAAGCTAACATTACAATAATACCCTTTGCTTCTTCTAATTTGCGGACAAGTTGCTATGAGAAGAAACAACTTGGTAGGTGAACAAAAAAACATAGCTTCCAATGTTGGTACAGGCCCTACACACACACAACACACTCACGTATGAAAATATGCAGAAGGAAAATATGAAGAAGGCTTTTCAAAGTTGCTGCTTGTTCTTTATTCTAGAAAAATGAAAGCATTATATAGGCAAATTACATGCTACGTGGGAAAATAAGAAAACAAAAAAAAACTAATTCTCCCTAAAGAATCCGTAAACGTTTGACCCATTTTGCTGCACTTTCATCAAACTCAGTTACAACCATTCTTCATTATTTTAAACGTGCGTCAAAGGAATAGCCAAATGACCCATTTATCTTTAACCCGCTTACCCGTGACCCGTTTGCTGAACCCGTGACCCGCGAATAAACCGATTAACCCAACATCCAACACACAGTAGCTGTCGGTAGAGAGCTAAAAATATGCAGACCGTAATTTTTTATAGCGTCATTGTCTGTAATACTTGTATGAAAAAAAAGTGACTGAATATATATGTCGTAATAGAAATTTTAGGGTATACTTAGTTTGGTATCCTAGGATTTGAAAGGCTCTCGTTTTGTTGTTGTAGTGGTTGTTGGTGTAGCTGAAGGTGTCGTTACAAATGATGTTACTGTGGAAGGAGGACTTTGATAGATACTGAAAAAAATAGGAAAGATAGTCGGCCCGATTCGAGAGAGGCTAGTCTCCGATTACGAAGAAAACACTAATAATCCAAAAACATGAACATCTCAAACCCTAAACATCTATGGTATATATGGATAATGAAAACAAAGATACATAACTCCTCCACTAAACTCGCATCTTGACATTGACTTCCATTAATTTTGTCCATGACTTTGACTCTCTATAATTTATCCTGAGATGATTTGTTATGTGGGTAACAGATGGGTTGACCTGAGCCGCTGGATACTTATCAGAATACCTGCTTTCTTTGATGGTATTGTTTGAAAACCTGGCTGATAAGAAACTGTGTAGAACTTTGGTTGGTACGTCTTATAAATTGTAACCGGAAAATACGTGTTTGTCCCTTTATAAGATCTAACAGTCCCGTGAAACCATGAACAAATGGGCTCTTGTAATTTAAACTAACATGCAACAAACATTATTCATTTTTCTTTGTTTTTTTCTACTTAGTCTTCCTTTCTGCTGCTTCACTAGTTCACAGTCAAACGTCGTCCACTCAGTTCGTTCTCTAAGGGCTAAAACTCCAAAGGAAAGAACAGCCGATTACCTAAGCAGTCAACACCAAGGTTGAAGATTGCAACTGAAATTCTTCACCCTAAAAACTGGCATAACTAATATACCGGTAGACAGGGGCGGATGTAATAGTGAAGCGGGGGGTGCACAGGAACCCCCCGAGTTTCGAAATTTTAGTGTAACGGTAGGTAAAAAAACTGGGGTGAACCCCCTAAAATATTATAGGGTGAACCCCCTGACGACGCTGCCCACCCCACGGCCCACTGCAGCTCGCTTGATCCGGTTGTGAAGCTATAAAACTAAGAACTCTTTCTTAAACTAAATGTGTGTTCTTGAGCATTCATATGATTAGAGGTAAAAAATTGATAGAAACAAATGAGTAGATGACTCTTAAATACAAATTAGTTGATTTTGTGAACATTTTAAGCATAATTTTCATGTTTTTTTCTTCGTTTTAGGCCTCCAAAAATGGTTGAGCCGCCCCTGCCCGACCCGACCCGACCCGACCCGACCAATCGAACCGAACCGAAAAATTTTATGTCCGGCCCTATGAAATTGGATCATCTAAAAACAGTGAACCCCCTGAAAAAAATTCCTGGATCCGCCACTGCCGGTAGATTTATGATTCCCTAAATAAACAAACAAAACATATAATTTCCTACAGATTGTCAAGATTGCACCATACATATCCACTTGCAAACTATACCATAAGGGTTTACCTCATTCTCAAACAGTATATGAGATTAGATTCTTGAATATTCCACATAAGGGTTTTCTTAACAAGTATCGAGAAGGTATTGAAAGAATTGAATTGTAATGTATTTGCTTGAAGTACTACAATGAAAAACATACACACTATTTATCAACGTTTTAAAACCCGGTTTTTAAACTGTACCGGATTAGGCTCAAAAATTGTTTAACCGGTTGTATCGGGTGGTTCAACCGGATTGACTAGTAAACCTATAATTTCATAAAAAGACAACTTCAACTCAAAAAATAATCCATAATCAAAATATAATCAAAAAGCACTCAAATTTTCAATAAATTTTTTTATAAATAAAAGTGCATAATTATTTTATGCCATTGGAGTTTTGAATTTATCAAGTTCACGATTGCTTAACAGATAAAAATTCACTATTATCGTCATCGTCATCAACAATATAACTATTTTTGTTTCCTACAATATTAAATAAGAAGTTGTATCGCTTAAATGTTTTTAGCGATAAACAGAAAAATAACGGTTAAACATAGTTTTTGCGTGGTCCGCTATTTTATGAAGATGGGCATATTATTTAATTTTTCTAAACTGGGTTGTAGGTAAGGTAATTGATCAAGAAACCTTCTGTTTGTGACTTTGTGTGTATCCCGGCAAACAATTTTTTTTTGTTTTAAAGTTTAAACATAAAAAATTTACTTCTAACTAAAACTGGTGTAACGGTATAACCCGATTTTACCGGTAATACAGACGGTTCAACTAACATACCATTTTTCCAGTTTACCGGCTTAAAATTACCGAGATAGTGGCCGAGACCCGGTTCAACTGGTATTACCGACCTGTTTAAACCGGTTTTGAAAACATTTCTATTTATAGTACAATACACAGGTTTATACAGGGAATAATTAATGAGAAATCATGGGCTGTCAATTAGGGTCAATTTGGATGTTGAGATCGTGTGATTGACCCTTAAATTAAGGGAGATGATGTTGACAATTTGACTTATCCCAATAAAAAAATTATTTTCTTTTTTATCACTCCCTCTCAAGTTGAATAGCGGGATCTTCAAAATTCAACTTGACCAAACAATTGCTTAAGATTTTCCCATTGATGGCCTTTGTTAGAATATCAGCTAGCTGTTTCTCTGGTCGAACAAACGGAAGTTCAATGATCCATGTTTCAAGTTTTTGTAATGAAGTGCCTATCTACTTCCAAATGTTTAGTTCAGTCATGTTGGACAAGGTTTTCTAATATTTGGATAGTTGATTGACTGTCACACATGATCATTCTAGTTTTCTTCGGAGGAAACCGAATTCCAGCTAGAAGTTTCCATATCCATAACACCTCTGCCAACCCCCCGTGCTGTCCCTCTGAACTTAGGTTTGGCAGTTGAAAGGACAACTACTTTATGTTTTTTACTTCTCCATGTAACAAGGTTTCCGCCAACCAAAGTGAAGTAACTTGAGGTTGACCTTCGATTCCCTTTATCATATACTTGAGTTTCTAGGTGCCTAATTGATTTAAACAAGACTCCATGACCATATGTTCCTTTGAGATATCTGATAATTCTTAAGATTGCCTCCAAATGAGTGACTTGGGGTTGATGCATGAATTGACTTACCCCTACCACAGCATACACTATATCTGGGCAGGTGTGTGAGAGATACTTTAGTTTTCCCACTATCCATTGGTATCTTTGTTTGTTTGCTTCTGCTCTTTCCTCCATGTATAGCTTTTGATTTACAATCATAGGAGTGTGTGTTGGTTTGCAGTTGATCATCCCTGTTTCTGCCAATAAGTCCAAAACATACTTTTTTCTAGCAGAGGAATATTCCTTGCTTTGATCTCAGTACTTTGATTCCAAGGAAGTACTTAAGTCGGCCCAATTCTCTCATTTCAATTTATATGAACAAACCATTCTTCAACTTTGTAATCTCTTCTTTATCGTTCCCTGTAATAATCATATCATCAACATAAATAATTAAGAAGGTTATGAGGTTGTTCCTTTGTTTGAGAAAAAGAGTATGATTTGAATTGCTCTGCTTAAACCCATATTTCTTCATGGCTGAGGTGAATCTCCTAAACCAAGCTTAGGGATTGTCTCAACCCATAGAGAGATTTTTTCAACTGGAAAACTTCTCCGGTTTTAAAGTTGTTTGTGAATCCAGGGGGCTTCCATATAAACTTCTTCCTTTAGTTCTCCATGTAGGAATGCCTTCTTCACGTCGAACTGATGAAGAGGCCAACCTTCATTGCATCTATTGAAAAGAAGACCCGAATTGTGTCAAATTTGGTGATTAGAGAGAAAGTATCAGAATAATCAATCCCATATGCCTGAGTCTAGCCTATTATTGTAATAGAATCAACTAATTGACTGTAAAAGCAATTATCATTCGAATGTAATATCAAAAATCTGCATGATAAGTCCAAAGCCTAAAGTAAACAAAATTACATCGGATTTTGGAACTTGATTTTGATTGGTTGGCTCTAGTGTTATTCAAAATATACCCTAGAAACATTGTAAAAGTTAATTACCAAGTTCCAAAATGTGCTTGTCAATGCAGGTTAGATGCGGCTAAACATATATGTAATTAGCTTACCTGTATTGGATTAAACCAAAAATTGACAATAGGTGCTTAACCAAATTGGATTAAAAGCTTACCTATATTCTCACATCAACATTCCGCAAATTAACCATAAAATTGCATATGCTCATAACAATTGTTATCAAAAGAACATACCCAATTTTTTCCTGAAAGAAACAATTAGGCATAGACTTAATGGACTTCATACTCAATTAACAATTAGACATATATGACACTCCAATATATGAGATACAAACCTCTGATCGCTTTTTCTGGAATGAATAATAAAGTTTGGCAGGTCTAGCTCATATATTTCTTGATCTGACGCGGCAAAATGTTTATTATGTTAAATAAAAACTATTATATTTATAAAAATAGTAGGACTTTTAGGCTCACGCTTGAACTTATTTATTAAATGAACTAACAATTAGGCTCAAGTTCATAAGCTCGGCTCAACTCGAGTTTTTACTAAGCCGATCTCGAGTAGCTCACAAGAAATTGTTGAATTGTAATTCAAGTTCGCCTATTATCATGCATGCACGTGCAAGTTAGTTTGAAGTCTTCAATAAGGCTGTTGGCCATAGTTGTTATGTTGAGTCCGGTTTTTATGGATCTTCCTGTTTTTCCTAGATAGTTGTTATTTTCGTTTGTTATTTAAGCATGTTCTTGTTTCCTGTTTTGGATGTACTCTCAATTATTCAGCATCAATAAAATTCGTGCATTGCAGTATTTGAGTGTTCATCTTTGATTGTGAGGTTTATAATTGTATGCTCATACCAACACGTGGTATCAGAGCTTGAGTGATCTTTCTATGGCCGATGCAATGAATCTGTCCAACACATCTCACACTCCTCTTCCCATTTTCAAGGGAGAAGGGTATGAGCACTGGAACATTAGAATGAAGACTATACTAAGATCCAAAGGGTTGTGGGACTTAGTGAACCTGGGCATGACTGATCATGGAGAAAATGTTGAAGAAACAAGGAAGGAACTCAAGAGGGATGCTCAAGCCTTGGCTGTGATCCAACAAGGTGTTCATGACACCTTGTTCTCACGCATTGCTGGAGCAGAAACATCTCAAGAAGCTTGGGACACCCTACGTGTAGAA
Organism: Smallanthus sonchifolius; assembly: GCA_023525975.1. Classification (NCBI taxonomy): domain Eukaryota; kingdom Viridiplantae; phylum Streptophyta; class Magnoliopsida; order Asterales; family Asteraceae; genus Smallanthus; species Smallanthus sonchifolius. The sequence continues at coordinate 38,874,922 of CM042045.1, forward strand.
TTTCAAGGAGATTCACAAGTGCAGTCGGTGAAACTGCAAGGATTGAGACGAGAATTCGAAAATCTTGTCATGAAAGAAGGAGAGGCAGTTGGAGACTACTTCTCAAGAGTTATGGCTATTGTTAGTCAACAGAGATCATTTGGAGAAGATGTTTCAGATCAGAAAATAGTTGAAAAAATCCTGAGAAGCCTGAAGTAGAGGACCTAAGAGTGTTTGGAAGTTTAGCTTATGGATTGAAGCCTTGTCAATTCAAACACAAATTTGAAGCTACTTCGGCCAAATGCATTTTGATTGGTCCTTCTACTCCCACAAAAGGTTATAGGTTGTACAATCCTTTAACCAAGCAGATCATTACAAGAAGGGTTATTGAATGTTTTGAAGACATGGAATGGGACTGGTCTAGAACAAAGGATGAGCAGAACAAACACTTGTGGGACTTAAGTGTTTTTGATGAACTGCTGGAGCTGTCAAATGACAGTATTGCCCCTGTAGCTGAAAGTCAGACTCAAGCTACTTCTTCTACTGCTGAAACAAATGAAGCATTTAGCTCATCCAATCAAAGTGCAACTACAAGTTCTGGAGGTGTATCAGCTAATGGGGCTGCTGGTACAGTTGATGCATCCTCCACTCTTCTGAAAATAAGAACTTGAGTGAAATCTATGAGCAGACAAATCCTATGGAGGAATACATGGTATGTGAATTTGCTTTGAACATCAGAACAAAGGATGAGCAGAACAAACACTTGTGGGACTTAAGTGTTTTTGATGAACTGCTGGAGCTGTCAAATGACAGTATTGCCCCTGTAGCTGAAAGTCAGACTCAAGCTACTTCTTCTACTGCTGAAACAAATGAAGCATTTAGCTCATCCAATCAAAGTGCAGCTACAAGTTCTGGAGGTGTATCAGCTAATGGGGCTGCTGGTACAGTTGATGCATCCTCCAGTCTTCTGAAAACTAAGAACTTGAGTGAAATCTATGAGCAGACAAATCCTATGGAGGAATACATGGTATGTGAATTTGCTTTGAACATCAGTGATCCTTTATTTTTTGAAGATGCAGTTGATAAAGAAGAATGGAGAAAAGCAATGATGGAAGAGATCAAGTCCATAGAGAAAAATGAAACATGGCAGCTGGTCAATGCCCCTGTGAACAAGAACATTGTTGGTTTAAAATGGTTGTACAAGACTAAACTCGGGCCTAATGGAGATGTGGTGAAGTATAAGGCAAGACTTGTGGCTAAAGGCTATTCTCAAAGGAAAGGAGTTGATTTTCAGGATACATTTGCTCCAGTTGCAAGGATTGAAACAATAAGAACAGTCCTAGCTGTTGCTGCACATCAAGGTTGGAGAATCTTCCAACTTGATGTAAAATCTGCCTTCTTGAATGGAAGATTGGAAGAAGAAATTTATGTTGAGCAACCTCAAGGCTTTGAAGTAAAAGGTGAAGAGGATAAGGTTTATAGACTTCATAAGGCTCTCTATGGCCTTAAACAGGCTCCAAGAGCCTGGTATGCTCGGATTGATACATATTTTACAAGCCATGGTTTTGCAAGAAGTTATAGTGAGCCTACTTTGTATGTAAAGAAAGTTGAAAAGGTTGGTGTTATATATGTATGCTTGTATGTTGATGATATCATCTACACAAGTCACAATTCTAAGTTGCTACAAGAATTCAAGACTGGAATGATGCAAGAATTTGAAATGTCAGATCTGGGTCAGCTTAAGTACTTCTTGGGACTTGAAGTACAACAACTAAAGACAGGAGTGTTCATAAGTCAAGGAAAATATGCAGCTGACTTGATCAAGAAGTTTGGCATGGAAGGTTGTAAATTGGAAGAAACTCCTATGAATGCAAATGAAAAACTGAGGAATGATGATGGAGCTGATTCAGTGGATGCTGCTATGTACAGAAGTTTGATTGGTGGTCTGATGTATTTACAACACACTAGACCAGATATCAGTTTTTGTGTTAATGTGTTGTCCAGATTCATGCAAAATCCAAGTAAGAACCACTTTGGTGCAGCTAAAAGAGTTCTTAGATATGTTGCAGGAACAATGAAGCATGGACTTTGGTATGAAAAGTTTAAAGAAGTCAAGTTGTGTGGATTCACTGATAGTGATTGGGCAGGTTGTTTAGATGACAGGAAGAGTGTGTCTGCCAATGCTTTCAATCTTGGAAGTGGTGTGATATCATGGTGTACAAAGAAACAGCAATCAATTGCATTGTCAAGCACTGAAGCTGAGTATATCTCAGCCACAGGAGCTGCTTGCCAAGCCATTTGGTTAAGAAGGATCTTATGTGATTTGGGAATTGATCAAGAAGAGCCCACCATCATTTGGTGTGACAACAGGTCAGCTATTCATTTGTCAAAAAATCCAGTATTAGATGGGAAGTCAAAACATATAGAGTTGAAACATCATTTTATTCGAGATATGGTGGCTCAAAGACAAGTTGCTCTTGAGTATTGTAGCACTAATGATCAAATGGCTGATGTGCTTACAAAGGCCTTATGCAGGGACAAGTTTCTTCACTTTAAAGGAATGTTAGGAGTTAGGGAACTTGAATTAAGGGAGGGTGTTGAATTGTAATTCAAGTTCGCCTATTATCATGCATGCACGTGCAAGTTAGTTTGAAGTCTTCAATAAGGCTGTTGGCCATAGTTGTTATGTTGAGTCCGGTTCTTATGGATCTTCCTGTTTTTCCTAGATAGTTGTTATTTTCGTTTGTTATTTAAAGCATGTTCTTGTTTCCTGTTTTGGATGTACTCTCAATTATTCAGCATCAATAAAATTCGTGCATTGCAGTATTTGAGTGTTCATCTTTGATTGTGAGGTTTATAATTGTATGCTCATACCAACAGAAATTCAGTTCGTTTACACTCCTAATCACAAATCATACCTTTTCACTAACAAGCTTACATTAACACCTGCATTCTTTGCAATCAATTTAAGGGGGTAACTCAAAGCTCTCGTAACAATATCAATCCAACCTGCAATTTTATTAAGAAAATGTTAATAAATGAAAAATAGCGCACAAGAACAACAAAACAAAACATACCTTTTATTCATCATTATCAAGGCTGATCAGGTAGCATGAAAAGCCAAATCAAAATTTTTTTTTGCATAACATCCTACAAATCCAATCAACTTCAGTGAGGTATAAAAGGTTATCAGTGAACACAAATTCATGCTGCATTAATTATGATATTTACTCACGACCAGCAACTTTGTCATCCAACAAAATTCCATATAAGTTTCTACCAACAATTCATTTTTTAATCAGAAATGGAAGGAAATGAGCATACTTTACTTTTAATTATTTATTTGTCTCCTTGCAAGAAACCTTGCTATCGAAGGAGTAACATCAATATTTTTTCTAGCAATTAAACGAATCAATGCTGCTACTATTTTATAAACTAAGCAACAATATATTTTTAATACCTTATTATCTTCACCTTGAGCAGGTCTTGGAAGAGATCTAGCACCTTATTATTCGAAAAAAAATCTAGACTGAAACGTATATAAAAATAAGTATGCTGCGACGGCGCATTACGGCGGGTCGGTTTAAACATAGATAAAAACGTTTAAAACAACCGGTTGGTTTAAAAATAATGTTATGAAAATTCACGTCGAAACGTAAATAGTTTAAAAGTTGTAAGAGTAAATCATTTACTTTTTTTTTATTTATTATAATGACGCATTCCGCGATGAGTTCGAAATGTAGATACGGATGAGGTTGTGGTACGTGTACGCACGTTAATCACCGGGCAAGGACACTATTTGTTTCTTTTGAAAGAAATTGTAAACATTGCGGCGGGTAGCGTAGATAAAATAAAGAGGAACCCCGCAACGGTATATTTGGAGATTAACATTGAATGGTTTAAAAAATCATTTAAAACAACTGATCGGTTTGAAAATGACGTTACGAAAATTAGAGGTTTGCATGGGTCGGTTTTGTGGTAAAACCAAACCAAAACCGAAAGTTCGGTTTCTGTTTTTTTTTAAACCGTTCGGTTTCGATTTTTTTGGTTTTAAAACCAATTGGGCTTGAATTTTTTGAGGTAAAAGAAAAATGACCTAAATATTTTGGGCTACAAAAAATATTAGTTTTTTTAATACTGAACATAAAAAAAACTTTATAATTTATAAATTTAATAAATATAAATAATAACCTACTATTAATGCAAATACGTATAACAAAAATATGTATATACTTTTAACATACAAGCACACAACACAATATAATATATATTATGAAACGTGTATGCATACAAAGTATAGTTAAAGTATACGTATACGTTCGGTTTAGTTTTTTCGGTTTTCAAAAAATACAAAACCAAAACCGTCGGTTTTAGTTTGGGTCGGCTTTTTCGGTGCGGTTTTTTCGGTTATTTCGGTTTCGGTTTGGTTAATTCGGTTTTTTGCTCACCCTAACGAAAATTCACGTTGAAATGTAAATAAAAGTAGACACATCGCAATGTCAAACTTGAAATTTTATAAAACATCATATTTTAAAAGTTGTAAATGGAAAACAAAAAAAAACTATAAAAAAATAGAAACCTTAAAGTAGTTTTGATAACTCTTACTATATATAATATACGTTTCCTTTTCCATTCCATTTTTTTTCATATTCACCACTCATATTATATATAGTGTATACTATTGTTCTTTTCCTTTTTTTTTATTTTCATCACTCATACTATATATAATATATGTTTTAATTCGTTTATTTTTTTAATAATTTCATTTTTCTTATCCTTTCGTTCGTTAATTTTTTTTTTCTAAAAAAGGGGTGCGCAACTATTTTTATTTTTTTTTGTCAATGTTTCGATATAATTTTTTTTTTTATAAAAACGGAGTTATATTCAAAAAAAAGTTTTTTTAAGGCATCGTGCTCTATAAAAAGTGTCGTTATCATTGTGGTACCGTTACGAACCGAGGCTGTTATAAGCGAACAATATCATTGTCGGTATTGGTCTTATCGGAGTACCGGTCTTCGCTTTTATAACCTTTGACGACCGAAACGTTTTTTCCTTTTTTTATTAATTAGTTTTAGGTTTATTTTTTATTAACATTATTTTTACCGTTGGTCATACGTTTTCGCTTATATTTAATCAGTTTTTGCTTTTATTATCTTTATATTAACGATCGGCCCGACACTTGACACGGAGCGCGGGTATAACCAACTTGTAATAGATTAAATGAAACCTTACTTGAACATTACCATCGCCACCAAAATTCAGCCACCTCGTGCTTTTACCGGCTTTTTCGTTTTCACCCCTTGTACTCTGTATACACCCCTTGTACTTTGGGCAAATTATGCGACCCAAAACCCGTTGCGAAGTGCTGGTATTCAACTAGTTAAAATAAAACTATACTATTTTTTTTTCATTAGGTGGATAAATTATGAGTAAATTTATTATGGTGAAGTTTCTAACCCTAGGTACTATTCACATCTCACGATTAGGTCATCCGTAGTGGTTTCATTAATAAGTGAATTATGCCACGACAAATCACTGTCGCATCAACACAGAGTCAATTACTTGACAAAATCACTAAGCTACGTAATGATTTCACACCGAACATTAATTAGTGAATTTTTTTATTTTGTTTTTTTATTCTTTGTAAACAACTGATACTTTTTTTAAAACAATTACGTATCATTTGAAATATCGATCCAAACACGTTAAAAAACCCCTTACGTAACGAAAAAATAGTTTTTTTTAAACAACTGCGTTTTTTGTTAAAACTAATATCTGGATTTTAAATAAAATAAAATAAACAAACCGTGTATTTCTTTTTTTTTAATAATTTTCAAGCATAAGTTATTTGAGAAAAAACAAATTAAATTCTAAACTAAATATTTAAGTAAAAAAAAAAGAAAAGAAATCACAAGTTGAAGTAATGTGACTGGGTGTTGGTTTTGTTTGTTTTGTGTTAATGCCCTCACGCCGATTCTCCACGCCCCCTTTCACACCATGGGGGCGGTGTTCCCCGCCCCTTCATGCCGCCAGAAAAGATTACACAACTTTTAGTATCCCATTATGATCGCCTTACCATTGTCACCATTACGATTGTATTAATATTATGCCTTCATCAATTTGATAATATTTATTTTCTATCATACTCATACTCTTAAATTACACAAAATAATTCACTCAATGTCTGTGTTTGAACCTAGAACCTTCCATCTAAATCGTTCATCAATGTTTGGTTCTATGAGCCTCTAGACGGACAAAAACTTTGAATATGAATCTAGGATTTAGAGTTGAAGGAGCAACCGTGTCTATATATATGGTGGCGTAGAGGCGGCCTAATTATAGAAACGTAGCAACTCATAAATACATGTATTTAATAAAGTTGGCGATAAAGTAGCAAGATAACAAGAAATTAGGTATTACTTTGATAAGAACAATAACTATACCTTAATGCAAAAATGGAAGTAGAAAATTTTTATTTAACACTAATTTCTTATATAAATATACGTATATATGTCTTCGTATACACAAGTGAGCCAGTTCATACCACTCATGGGAACTCAAGCTCATCTCGTGTACAAACCTTTCTTAGGGTCCGCATTTAACCCACTCCGGAAAAACAAGTTGCCCATAATTGTAAAACCACCACCACACATCATCACCACACGCCACGGCGTGTTACATTCCCACTTTTCTTCAACGGCCCCTAAACGCGAGAAAGATGCAAAAAACCGGGTTGATATTACTGGTATGGGAGTTGTCTCCGTGTTTGGAAATGATGTTGATACTTACTATGAAAGACTCTTGGCAGGAGAGAGCGGAGTGGGGCAAATAGATCGATTCGACGTTTCAGAGTTTCCAACGCGATTTGCTGGTCTGATTTGTGGGTTCGAGTCGGAAGGATATATTAAAGGCAAACATGACCGAAGATTGGATGATTGTCAACGGTATTGCATTGTTGCAGGGAAAAAAGCACTTGAACATGCTGCTCTTGGTGGTGATGAACTATCCAAGGTATATACATACACATACACATGTTAGTTTTTTGACATTTTACAATGAATTAATTCATTTTTATTTGTATAAATCGAATTTTATTATATATTAACAAAATTAAAATACAAATTTAAAGTATACTTTTGCGATGCAACTAATGTTATTATTTTATTAATGTATCAACAAAAATAAAACATGAAACTAAAAGATTGTGTCGGAAATTTACGACACATTTGCAACGCAACTTTTATTATTATGTTTATTAATGTATTAACAAATACAAATTACAAAATAAAAAGATTATGTCGCAAATTTTCGATACATTTGTGACACGACTTATATTATTATTTTTATTAATGTATTAACATAAATAAAATACAAGATAAAAAATTTGCGTCGGAAATGCATCGCAAATTCCAACACATTTCCGACTCACTTTATCAGAAATTAGGGTTTTACTTTTCGTTGCACTTGGGTCACAGAAATTTTGCGTCATAACTTTTCGTAGAAAACTCACCCATTTTCTAGCGGTGTATTACTTGTTTCATGTGTCAAGAAATTTGTGTAAGATTTTTTATGATTGTATGCAGATTAATAAAGCACGTTCCGGTGTGGTAGTGGGAACAGGACTAGGAGGATCAACCTTTTTTTCTGATGGTGTGGTGACTCTCTTGGAAAGAGGTTATAAAAAGCTCACACTATTTTTGACACAATATATTTTACCAAGTATGGGCCCTGCCTTTCTTGCTATAGATCTTGGGTTTATGGTGTTGGAATTATATGTCCGGTCCCGATTATTTAACGCTACTAACTGAGTTGTGACCCGTAAGAGTTACACCTAGGGCAACGAACATTTAATGTACTTAAAGTGTTTAATTGGTAATTACGAACTGTTAGCGAGACGATATATTTATATATATATATATATATATATATATATATATATATATATATATATATATATATATATATTCTCTACACGAAATTTATTATTTATACAGGTGTATAAATATTAATTTTAAATTTATTTGTTTTAATCTTTTATTAAAACAATTAAATAGGTTTGGGCTTTTACATCTCGCATTGGACTTTAGGCCCGGAAACAATTAATAAGGTTTATAATTTATATAAACCTATTCTTGTTTTTGACCTAAAAAAAAAGGCTACCGCAAATTTTTTTGAAGAAAAGTTTTTTGCTTCATTTTTCGGTCAAGACCAACAAGCCGCAACAACTTTGAAGTCATTGACTTTTTGTTTGCTTTTTGAAGCTGCTTGCATCATTAAGGGGCAAAGGCTGAACTTTTGCAATTCCGTCAGCCACAAGCCGTCGCCGTCGACCGGCGCCGCCTCGTTTCCGTGTTTGGTTCGTGATCTAGCATCGTTCGTTGTACCTCTGTGTCTCAACCGGTTAATCATTAACCAAGGTATATCTATCTCATTGGTAGTTAGACTAAATATTTTATTCCGTATTCGTATGTTTTGTAACCCAGATCCTGTCGGGTTTTCCTTTTGTGTTGAATCGGTTTCGTTCCGCTGCGTTTTAATAATTACTAAATAGTTATTATTAATCTATAATTACTTATCAACCGTTTTTTATAACTAATATAACTGATCAACACTGGCGAAATTCCCAACAGTGGTATCAGAGCCTTGGTTACGACATACGAATCGGATCCGGTCTTTTAACCGGTTATAGATCACAAACTTTAACTTGTTTAAAGTTTCTGATCTAGATCTTTTTAGGGTAATTTTTATTTATTTATTTTGGTCAAAGTTTTTTATTTATTTTATTTGACCAAAAGGATTGCCCAGTTATTTGATTGTATTAAATATGTAAATCTGGCCCGACCCTGTCTTGTGTTTGTTTTCTATTTTTGGTTTTATGGTTTGGCCCATTTGATGACTCAAAATTGTAATAGATTAGCTTTTATGTTTTGACCCACTTTGATGGCTCAAAGTTGTAATAACTTAGGGGTTTTTTTTTGTATTCTGTACAAATATTGTAAAGATAAAGACCCGAAGACAAAACAGAAGACGGAGACATGATCTAGGATTTAGTGGGAGTCACACGGAACAGCTATGTGTTGTGACCCCGTGACCTAGTTTGGTCTTGCTATTAAGCTCTAGCAAGATCAAACACTTTTTCCTTAGCCATATGATTTACATATTTTTGTGTTTGCTATTGTGGTTGCTTTTTATCTTATAAATGCTATAACATACCAACCAAATACCAAAATTTTTAAAATCAAATAAATAACAAGTTCTAAATTTTTTTTACAACTTGTGGATTTTTATATTAAAACAAATAGTTTGTTTTTAAAATAAATGATAACCAATAAAGTTTTACAATTTAAACTAATTTTAAATTTTCAAAACGAATAACTTAATAGTTCATTTAAACTATTAACTTTTAATTGGTTAATTACATCGCGACAAACTTAGTTTTAATAGGTTATTTAAAATTAAGTGTCCTGAGAGATGAAAGGGTTCATCACGTTGTCACGATCTAATATATAGTAAAACTGGCTTTTACAACACACGTATGATTTATCATTCGTTGTGTTTGACCCTATTCGGTAAACACTAAAATTAAATCCCATATTTAAAATATTTAGTCTATGTCATCCTACTATAAAGAACACTTGGGGCATAACGTGAAACACCAGTGTTTGGAGCCACAGCACCGCACTTGGTGCGTAGCCTATCCCTCGAAGGTGCAAGGGTTTCGTTGACACATCCGGCCCTTCCACATGTACCTGTACTAGGGTGACTATTACTTTTCTCTCTATTACATGCCCCAGCTGTATGGAGACCAAAATTGGGCATAGATGAGGCTAAACGTATCAATGCATAGACAAGAGTTGTCTTAGCGGCCTGATACTCGAGAATTGTGCATTTTTTCCACAATTGGCAATTATTGTCAGTCTGCCTAAATCACTTACTAATGTTGCGTGCCACAACCGCCATTACTAATTGACATAACCAGATTCTCTATTCTTATTCTATTCTTGCCATGGGTCATTAATATAAGAATTTATTACATCCAAAATACTAATTAAAATTTAATTTGCTTATTTAACAGATGTCTACTGAAAAAGAATCCCACTTCTCCTTCTCTCTCAAGTCTTTGCTTGAGAATGAAAAACCGAATGACACCAACCTCATCTTGAACTCTCTCCCTAGTTCTTATGACAACTTCGTAATGAACTTAAATATGAACACATGGGAGAAGACTATGCCCGAACTGCACGGCATGCAGGAAACGGCCGAGATGAGAATATCAAGTGAGACTAATCAAGATTTGATGGTCAAATCTGCTGGTGTTAACAAGCCCAAAACCAAGAAAAGGGGTTATAGCAGCAAAGGTAAGAAGCAAGTTATTGTTGCTGCCAAGAATGCCACCAACAAAAACAAGCAAGTTGCAAAAACACCCCCTCCCGAGGAGCGTCGGTGTTTTGAATGCAACAATATGGGGCACTGGAAACGTAACTGCCCTGAATATCTAACCAAACTGAGATCGGAGAGAGCCAATGGTGAAGGCACCTCTTCAGGTATTTCAATCTATGTTATTGAACTTTTCACTGTCTCTAGCGACACATGGGTATTTGATACCGGATGTGCTTATCACATCGTTAATGTATTGCACAAGCCTGAAAAGTGGAAGAAGCTGAAACAAGGCGACATAGAACTCATCGTTGGTGATGGGAAGGGAGTACCAGTTCTTGCAGGTAGAACATTTCACCTTTCATGTCCTTCTGGCCTTATAGTTATCTTAAATAACTGTTTGTTTGCACCTGGTTTAACCAGAAACATTATTTCAGTTTCCTTATTGTTTGAACAAGGTTTTAAGTACGTTTTTAATGGAATTAATATTTCTACTTACTTAAATGATATTTTCTATTTTGAGGCTAAACCTCGAAATGGAATTTATGAGGTTGATGTTCAAACTAATAATAACATATACAATCTTTCTAAACGTATCAAATCTAGCATTAATGATACATTTCTATGGCATTGTAGACTTGGTCACATAAGCAAGGCCCGCATGAAAAGGCTCCAATCCGAAGGGATCCTTGAATCCAGCGGACAAGAATCCTTTGAAGACTGCAAGTATTGCTTAGCTGGCAAACTCACTAAAGGATCCTTCACCGGCATTGGTGAACGAGCCAAGGATCTGCTAGGACTCATACACACTGATGTATGTGGCCCTTTCAGAACCATGTCTAGAAATCATGAAAGATACTTCGTTTCATTCATCGACGATTATAGTCGATATGCTTATGTCTATCTTATGAAACACAAGCATGAAACTTTTGAAAAGTTCAAAGAAATTTAAACCGAAGTGGAAAACCAACTCGGTAAAACGATAAAGACACTTCGATCAGATCGAGGTGGTGAATATCTCAGCACAGAGTTCATAAATCACCTCAAGGAGCGTGGAATAGTTTCACAACCTACTCCACCTGGCACACCCCAACTTAATGGCGTGAGCGAGAGGAGAAATCGAACCCTACTTAATATGCTTCGATCGATGATGTGTAGAACAAACTTGCCTCACTCCTTCTAGAGTTATGCTCTTATGACTGCCGCCCGCATTGTCAATCTGGCACCGATTAAGAAGGTAAACAAGACTCCATATGAGATATGACATGGGTCTAAACCCAATCTGTCTTACCTTAGAGTATGGGGATGTGATGCATATGTCACCAGAGATTCTGATGACAAGCTCGATCCTAGAGGCGAAAAGGTCGTTTTCGTTGGATACTATAACAGAAGCGGATATTATTTCTACCATCCTGATGCAAATGTTATTTCCATCAAAAGGAAGGGACACTTCCTTAAGAAAGAAATTCTTGAACGAGGAACTGGAGATAGTATAGTGGATCTTGAAGAAATTCGAGAACCACAAACAACCGCTGATGAAGTCGAAGCGTCTGAACAACAAGAAGTTGTTGCTGATGAATCAGACATAAACACAAGCGTTTGCAGAAGTGTAAGGACTCGCAAAGAACCTGACAGACACCTATGGCATCTTGAGGGTACCGAGGTCCTATTAACAGCCGAGTCTAACGACGAACCTACTAACTAAAAATCTGCTATTTCAGATCCAGAATCTGCAAAATGGCTGGATGCCAAGAACGCCGAGATGCAATCTATGCATGGTAATCAAGTCTGGGACTTGATTGAGCTACCCCCCAAATCTCGGGCAGTAGGGAGCAAATGGATTTTCAAGAGAAAAACCGACATGCATGGAAATATACACACCTATAAAGCACGACTAGTTGCGAAAGGTTTTACTCAGACTCAAGGCATTGACTATGATGAAACCTTCTCGCCCGTTGCTATGATCAAATCGATCAAGATACTGTTTGCCATAGTGACTACGAGATATGGCAAATGGATGTCAAAACCGCTTTCCTTAATGGGCATCTCTCTGAAGATGTCTATATGGTACAACCTGATGGTTTTGTTGATCCAAAATATCCTAATAGGGTATGTAAACTGAATAAGTCTATTTATGGACTCAAACAAGCATCTCGAAGCTGGAATCTTCGTTTTGACCAAAAGATTAAAGAGTTTGGCTTTGTCAAAAATGAAGATGAGCCTTGTGTTTACAGAAAGGCTAGTGGGATCACTATATCATTCCTCATCTTGTATGTGGATGATATACTTATCATTGGAAACAACATCCCTATGCTTAACGATGTTAAACACTGGTTGGGAACTTGTTTTGCAATGAAAGATCTTGGAGAAGCAGCTTACATTCTAGGAATCAAGATCTACAGAGATAGATCTAAGCGGCTTTTAGGGCTAAGTCAAGGAACATACATAGACAAAGTCATGGCACGCTTTTATATGGAAAACTCCAAGAAAGGAGGTGTTCCTATGACTAAAGGCACCGTGCTGAACAAATCGCAATCTCCTTAAGCAATTCCATATGCTTCGGCGATTGGTTCTATCATGTATGCTATGTTATGCAAGGCCTGACATCTCGTATGCTTTAAGCATGACCAGCGTTTTCAGCAAAGTCCTGGCATTGCCCATTGGACTGCAGTCAAGAACATACTGAAGAACTTGAGAAGGACTAAATACATGTTACGTCAGCTTCCAAACTGACCGAGACGACTCTCGCTCACAATCAGGATTCATATTCACTCTAAACGGAGGAGCTATCTCCTGGAAGAGCTCCAAGCAGAGTGTGGTGGCGGATTCAACCACCGAATCTAAGTATATAGCTGCATCAGATGCTGCAAAGGAAGCTGCTTGGATGAAGAAATTCATAACCGACCTCGATGTGGTTCCAAGTATTCGTAAACCAATCGAGATATTTTGTGATAACACAGGCGCTATTGCTCAAGCCAAAGAGCCCAGATCTCATCACAAAGCCAAGCACATTCTTAGAAAGTTCCACTATATACGGGAAATTATGGAACGTGGTGACATCGTGATAAGCAAAGTAGACACAGATCAAAACCTAGCGGACCCGTTTACTAAGCCCATGACTCAGGACAAGCATGATCTTCACAGAGATGCTATTGGTCTTAGACTTGCTAGTGATATGTTTTGATTTAGTATTTTGAATGTGTGAACAATTAAACAGTTGTACTTTTGAATTCTTCTGGTTTACTGATTTAAATGCAATTCTGAATTCTTACAACTGTGTTCGATTTTAATACGTTTAATTCATGAATCGTGTATTCTTAATCATCCGTAGTCGATCAGAATCGTGGGAACGACTCTGAATTAAGACTATTCTGAACTTGGACTCAAGTAGTTGACTTCCAATTTCACATACCTCATCTTGGATGACGTTGGATGTAACTCGCTTCAAATCATCTTCATGGATTTTAATCATAAGATGTTTTGATATTGGTATACTCATTTAGTATCCTCTGACTTGAGATGCATACTAGAACTTTCGTTTACCAAGGACTGTTCTTTAATCACTGTCAACCGTTATCGCGTAACTGCCAGTCATAAAGGCATTGGTTAGGAACAGATCTGAAGTTCAGTGGGAGTTGTATGTAATCGATAAGGGATTCTGTACTCTTACATGATATGTAACAGTTAGACATCGTGGCTCCCTCGTGATTCAAACTGGTGAAGTGTAAGGCCTTACCCAAACTTACTGTGTGTTTGATTGGACCACTTTGATTCTTGATCGAGAAAAATAATAATTGAACGCCATATGAGAATGAACTAAATCCATGTCTCATTGATTCAATTGATGTCTTATACGAAAATGATGAATGACAACTATTGCCATAAGTCTATTGTCTTGCTTTAGTTAGCTACTACTAACACCAAGATGTTTTGGTTAATGACTTTAAAGTGTCATACCTTGTTAGGGGCAACCATGTGTAGCTAGAACACCGCTGACTGTCTGCGTTAAGAAACTTAATCGAAGGCCGTCCAAGTGGGAGACTGTTGGAATTATATGTCCGGTCCCGATTATTTAACGCTACTAACTGAGTTGTGACCCGTAAGAGTTACACCTAGGGCAACGAACATTCAATCCACTTAAAGTGTTTAACTGGTAATTACGAACTGTTATTGAGACGATATATTATATATATATATATATATATATATATATATATATATATATATATATATATATATATATATTCGTTACACGGGATTTATTATTTATACAGGTTTATAAATAATAATTTTATATTTATTTGTTTTAATCTTTTATTAAAACAATTAAATAGGTTTGGGCTTTTACATCTCGCATTGGACTTTAGGCCCGGAAACAATTAATAAGGTTTATAATTTATATAAACCTATTCTTGTTTTTGACATAAAAAAAAAGGCTGCCGCAAATTTTTTTGAAGAAAAGTTTTTGCTTCATTTTTCGGTCAAGACCAACAAGCCGCAACAACTTTGAATTCATTGACTTTTTGTTTGCTCTTTGAAGCTGCTTGCGTCATTAAGGGGCAAAGGCTGAACCTTTGCAATTCCGTCAGCCACAAGCCGTCGCTGTCGACCGGCGCCGCCTCTTTTCCGTGTTTGGTTCGTGATCTAGCATCGTTCGTTTTACCTCGGTGTCTCAACCGGTTAATCATTAACCACGGTATATCTATCTCATTGGTAGTTAGATTTAAATCTTATTCTGTATTCGTATGTTTTGTAACCCAGATCCTGTCGTGTTTTCCTTTTGTGTTGAATCGGTTTCGTTCCGCTGCGTTTTAATAATTACTAAATAGTTATTATTAATCTATAATTACTTATAAACCGTTTTTGATAACTAATATAACTGATCACCACTGGCGAAATTCCCAACATATGGGACCAACTTACTCCATTGCGACAGCTTGTGCGACATCCAATTATTGTTTCTGTGCTGCGGCAAATCACATCCGCAAAGGGGTGGCTGATTTGATGATTGCTGGAGGTGTAGACGCTTTTATTAACCCGGTTACATTGGGAGGTTTTGTTGCTACTAACGCATTGTCTGGAAGAAACGATGATCCCCAGACTGCTTCTAGACCATGGGACCAAGGTAGAGATGGCTTCGTCATGGGCGAAGGGGCTGGCGTTTTGTAACTTCCCTACTCATGCATGTAGTAGATAGGACATTAATGTAGAAAATATAACTAATCCAAAATTTTTAGCTTTTAGGAAAATGGTTTTGGTTTCTGCATTAAATTTGAATTCAAAATCCTTTCTAGGTAATCCACTCGTTGAGGTAGTGGATTCAATAATTTCTGACAGGAATGCTGAGGTGGCAAAAGGTTGATGGGACTGATCACTTAATCCGCTGGTCAAAGGTTGATGGGACTGATCACGCAAAAGGTTGATGGGACTGATCACGCTGAGGTAGTGATCATTTTTTTCCACAGAGATTTCATGTAATGGTGCGGATGACAGAGATTGCCGTCTATTCCGCTTGGCACGTGAACAAAGCCATGTATTTCGCTTTCCACCTCAGCAGACACCGTTAAAAAGTTCTTGAATCCGTTATATCAACGAGAAGATTGCCTAAAAACCGTTTAGAGTTCAAATTTCATCCACTGCAAGATGCATTGAAATTTTGAAGTTTGAAATTTATGATCTTGGTTTGTTTGCAGGTAATGGAGAGTTTAGAACATGCAATGAAAAGGGATGCACCAATAATTGCGGAATTCTTGGGAGGTGCAATAAACTGTGATGCATATCATACAACTAATCCAAGACCAGATGCTATTGGGATTACATCTTGTATTCAAAGCTACCTATTTAAAGCTGGTGTATCAGTGGACGAGGTTTTACTACTTAACTTCTACTTTCCTATAATCTTATAGATTGATCTGGCTACAAGTTCATGGATATCTTGTTGACCGGGAGGTAAATTACATCAATGCGCATGCAACTTCTACACCGGCTGGCGATCTTGCTGAAATAACCGCTCTAAAGATGGTGTTCAAGGAAATCTTAGGAATCAAAATGAACGCCACCAAGGTGAATTTAAGAACACCCGCTATCTATTCTTTCTCCATCAAGTGAACTTGATATTGATGGTATTTTGTAGTTTTTCAGTCTATGATTGGACACCCCTACATGTATGCTTTCTCCTTCAAGTGAACTTGATATTGATGGTATTAATTTGCATTGTATTTTTTCAGTCTATGATTGGACACCCACTCGCGGCTGCTGGAGGTATGGAAGCCATTGCTACGATTAAAGCGATTCAAACAGGATGGTTGCACCCAACCATTAATCAATTCGTAAGTAATATCTTCATGTATTCCTATTATTTCTCCTTACTCATCTTATTTGCATGTTTTATCCAAACTCTAGAACCTTGAACCAGAAGTTGAATTCGACACTGTTGCAAATCATAAGCAACAACATGAAATCAACGTTGGTGAGTCTATTTTCATCTCGAAGTCTATTTTTGATTGTCATAATTTGTTAAGTTCACGTATCTAAGGTACATTTTTTCCGTATGCAGCGATTTCAAATTCATTTGGTTTTGGTGGGCACAACTCCGTTGTAGCATTCTCTGCATTCAAACTTTGATGAATAGAGAAGATAATAATTGGTTCGAGGCTTTTAATTAGCTTTTCTAGTCAACTGGATCATAAGCGTTTACATGTGTGTGTTTTATAACATCACCTAATAAAGAGAGAAAATTTGCTTGTTTCCTTATTTCTCATATCAGAACAATACCATGCTAGTCTGGCATCGAAGTTTAGTACATATTATTATTATTATTCAATCGAAAACTCTTGGTACTTAAAGGGTAAAAAACCTGAGAAGATTATTATAGATACACTGGAAAAATTTAGATCTGAAAAGGCATGTTATGTTTGTTAAACAAGAATTGTTAGCATCCTATAATTATAAGGTTTGGCTCAACAAGAACACCACGTGAACTAGACGTGTCACCAAATTATGTTAAGATTAACCTAGACATTGTGTTCATGTATTAGAGTTATTAAACTACACACTTAATTGTTATTATTATTTATTGATGTACTGATGTGTAATTTCTATATTCTTTGTGTACTCTTTTGTTAATCATTTTTCTCTATATAGTTGCCTACTCCATTGTAGTAAGGCATAAAGTGTTTCCTCTCACATGGTATCAAGACAATCTTAATTACCCACCCCTTCCCCTTCACTTAACCACCTCTTCCCTTTCTTCTTCCTCCCATTGCTTTCCTCTTGGCCGGCCATGGCAACATCCTCTTTCGATGATCCACTTCCCCTCAACACCCTAGTCCACATGCGTACTATTAAACTTACATCTTCCAACTACCTCTTATGGAATAACCAAATGGTTCCAGTCCTATCTTATCTACTTACTCATGTTGATGGTTCTGTTGTAACACCCAAAATTTTCAACCAGTTTTAACTTTCAAAAACACAAGCGAAAGTAGGTTCCATTAATGCTCTTTGACAAAACAACACATGTTAACATCTTTAAAAAGACAACATCATGATTGGGTTTAAAAAGACTGACCAAGATTTCAAAGCAACAACGGGTTTTAATAATTGACAAGTCAACTACGACTTTTGACTTAACCCAAGATTAGACGATGTCAATTTCAAGACATAAGTTCTACCATCTAAGTACATCCATTTATACTTTCATAAGTTTTAAGCACTCCTAGGGGAGGCTTAAACAAACAATCAAGTTTAAGTAAACTATAATTACCACCATTTACAAAGCTCAAGGCTTTTTAATTGTCAACACACCCTTTGAGATTCAAGACCTCAAAACTACATATCACAATTGTGTGGTTCTTTAAACACATACTCAACCATCCTTGTGAGATTCTTAGATCTCAATTACCAATATACTTGTGAAGTTCGTGACTTCAAAACAACATTAACACATAACTACCACATGTGAGGTTCTTAGACCTCAAACACCAACCTTAATCATACACCAAGTTCACATACACAAAATACTAACTCATTCCTATAACCTATACGTTATACCTGACATGTGGGGTTCAAGGACCAACCCAATCCCACCATTTCCATTTGTAAAGTTCAAAGACCTCAAAGTACTAATCCACCCTACTTTACATTCATCATAGACACACCATAAAGCTATAAATATCATATGAAATTCTACAACTCTAATCATCATATAACACTGTGAGGTTAAAAGACCTCAAGCACTCACCCCTTACATACAAACACCACATGTAGTTTCACCAAATCAACATAAACACATTTGCACGTATGCTAATCAATAATATCAACAAGTAAATCAAGTACATACATATACTACTACCTATAATTACTAAGTAAGTGCAAGACACTTACCGTTGCTAAACATGACCCGCTTGATCCTCCAACCTAGCCTCCTTGCCATTTGATTACCTATACGACCCATTTACAATTAGCAATCCAAAGATCACCAATTGACTCCCAACACAACTCTATGATCTAATAATCAAGATTCCAACTTAGTTTGGTTATTACTACCTTAAGTAAACCTCCAACATCCCATTCACCCTTTCAACCCATATTGACCCGTTAAGGAATCACCCAAATTCACCCAACACAAACATCATAATTCATCCATTAAAATTATGGTTTATACTTGGTTTAGTGTTCACAGACACACCACAACATCATATTTCTTTCAAACATCATTCGAAACCCTCAATTTAGAAAACCCCCAATTTGGGTTCCCAAAAGCCCTAAATTTCAATTTATAAAATTGGAAGGTTTCTTTTATAAAAATGTGTGTATCAACTCTCTAGACACTAACCCAACCAAAATTTATCATTTAAACATTAATCAAAAGAAAACCCCAAAATCACTCTCAGGAACCCTAATTCTTCGATTTTTACCATAACCCACCAAGAACACCATTGAAGAAGATTCAAAGATGGAAGATTGCTTACACTAGATGTTTGGAAGATGAGGATTACACCAAGACCTCCAAAACCGAGCATGCAAGCTTCAAGAATTCGATTTCTTGATCAAGCCACCATATTCTCTATTTTCTCCTCTCTGATTTGTGACACACACACACAAAAAGTGTGTGTGTCGACACCCCCACACCCAAATAAATTTGATTTGTTTTATTTGCAGTTCAACCCATGCACTTGTAATTTAGCTCCTTTTCACCCAAACTAGATTAATTTCCATCTTTGCAACTCCCCTCCAACTTTCGTTTAATTTAGTTATACCCCTTATGATATGAAAACATATTATAATAATAACTGTAGAGTTGGTTTGTTACATCTGTTGATCCACCTTCTGCCACCTTTCTCATCAGTACCCTGCCTTCACTACGTGGTTGGCCGCAATCAACGTACTATCATCATCCTACATGCTTCTCCATCTAAGGAAGTTGTGTCTGTGTGTCGTTGGTATTTCTATGACTCGGCTCATATGGTTGCTCTTGAGAATGCTTACAACAACTCATCGGTTGAGAGGGTGCAGAACCTTCGTGATCAACTCCGCCTCACTATCAAAGACAACAAAACTGTCACTAACTTTGGCTGATCATTTAAACTGGTGTGTGGCCAGTATCGACAATTGGACACCCTGTGGATGAATATGATCAGTTGCATTTGTTCTCTTTGGCATTGGGCCAAGTTTTGTAACCTTATTCAAGTTCATACGATTCTCACGACCGACTCCTTCTTTTTAAGATTTGCTTGCTCGTGCAGAGAGCCATGAACTGTTTATCCCTGCTCTTCATGGAAACTCCACCCCCACTATTGCCTTTTCTACACAAAATATCATACCTGCATCAGGCTTCTGTGGTCGTGGTGGCCGTTTTTCTTGGAACAATTGTGGTTCCGGTGGCCGTGGACGAAACCGTAGACAACCCCATTACTATCTTTGTCATACCAATGGTCACTATGCCACATCCTGCTCTATTCTTCAGTCATTTGCTGCTCATAAGAATCAATCTGATGAGGCTCTATCCTATGCATTTCATGCTCAATGTCCTGTTACCATGACCGACCCTAATTGGTGTCGACTCTGGTGCAGCGGACCACATGAAATCAACCCCTAATACGGTTAATAATCCCACTTCTCTCGCAGGTACTGAGTTTGTCACCTTTGGGAACGGTAATTCGCTTCCCGTATCTCTCAAAGGGTGCACCACTATTTGCGATCAGATACAGTTATGGGACGTGTTGGTTGTTCCCCACATAACTAAAAGTCTGGTCTCAATTAGCAAACTAACCCGTGATAATTTTGTGGATGTCTTATGTAACATTTCTAATTTCTCTGTACTTGTTTTAAATACAATAAACAACATTTCAACTTCAATCCTAGTGGAATGCTATTATTCCCATTCAATACAATTCATGACAATTTTTTTATATACACAAACCTACATTTTTAAAAATTCAAATTTAAAAGGGTTAAAACATTTTTACAATTTCACCCCACATATATGTGTATATATATATATATATATATATATATATATATATAGGGGCATGTTCTTTCGAGAACCAACCATATGTTAAGAACCGAAAGAACCGCACAAAACGTGTACATATCACTTTAGTGAAAAAAGTAAAATTCAACAACAATGTTTTATTTATCTCTTCCCACTTTTAGTTTGAGTTTATCCCCTCTCTACTGAATTTTTTTAAGAAAAGTATAAAAATATGCATATATGCATTCATTTGTGCATATAGTGTGAGTGCATATATGCATTTAAAAAAACGACTATAAATTCGAGGTCTTTTAAAACCAAACCTTAAACATATTGAAATGTACATGAATTCTAGTCAATTTATATTATAAATAGAGGAAGAGTTAATACGATTCTCACGGTTCTTAACATATTGTTGGTTCTCAAAAGAACATACCCCTATATATATATATATATATATATATATATATATAACCACAACCACTAGCTTAGTCTAGTGACAAAGGTGTATACCAAGACTTCATCAAAAAGAGGAGATCTTGAGTTCAAGTCCTACTTGTGACAAAAATTAAGGGGGGGGGGGGTCCTAAGTTGGGCCATGAGGTTTTCTCACATATGGTGGGTTTCCTCCTGTGAGGGTAGAGATGATCGGGTGGGCCAGTGGCCCGTCAGTGATCCAAATTGCCATTCAATATATATATATATATATATATATATATATATATATATATATATATATATAACCCATGTTTAAGCATAATTATCTCCAAAAGTTATTTATTTAAATTTTGTTTAAAAACCAATACATATATGTATACACACACACATATATATATATATATATATATATAATTATTAAAAATTAAAGATAAACTAGTTTGAACCCTTTGATCAATTGAACTCTCAATTTTGTACCCACACGTAAATTTTAAACCTTTGAACCCCCATTTTTGACCTCCATAACCAGTTTTGACTTTTAAAAAGCCAAACAGGGTAATTTCTAGTTCAAATCAACACCCAAATTCATCTAATCCTATTATTATGAACCTTACATATATGGGAAATCATCAATCGATCATGTCCAGACCAGACTAACATCACAATTCGATCAAATGCGCCACTAAATTTTAGTTTTAAAAGGGTTGAATATCCAAAATCAAACGAGCCAAACCAATCTTCAAATCACGAAATTAAACTCGATTAAGGCCCGTGAATCATGCACGGATTAGTCTCGCATGCATCCGACCCTATTCCACGACCCAATTCATTCACAACTGAACGAATTAACGCGTAAACATAGCTGTCAGCCGGCATCCTTAAACCCGAATCAAATCAAGTCTTTAAAGCGAAATCAACCCAATCAATCCACCCTCACACCTTCGCAGAACACATTACAAACTCTCTCAACCCTCTGTGGATCCTCATTTCACGTCTACTCCTCGATCGAGTGCCAAGAACACCGCATCTCTGAGCGTATAGACGTCAGTCTTCAATATTCGATCAAAACAGGTAAAAATTATCTCGTTCTAATCGTTTTTTATCATACACATAAAGCCCCATATCAATTTACAGAGATCGAGTGTATCCAATTCAATTTCTGTCGTTTTTATAAACCTGTTCTTACGAGTTTGCAATTGGGGATTTCGACTGAATCGCTTATTATATTTAAATTAACGGGTTCATGTATATACAAGCGAAACCACCTGGTCCGGCCGGTAAGCCACTTCACCGCCGAACCAGGTGGCGTGGGTTCGAAACCCATACCCGACACCTTTTTATTTCCCTCTTGATTCCAGGACCCGACCCCTTTGCAACAACGTGTTAAGACCAATTCGAAACGAATATGTGAAAGGATACATCCCTGGTCAGTGGTTGGTACTCAGTGTCTATGCTGGGCAGACCCGGGTTTCGATCCCGACAGGCCCCATTCATTTTTAAAACCGATTTTTAATGCTCCAAAAATGGAATAAAATTTATTTTTATAAACCTAATATTATTTAGATCAGATAAAAACAATAGTTTACAATTTTTAACACAAAACATCTATTTTAAACATTTATATTGTTTAAAATCTCATTTTTAAATCATTTAAAAATATATTTTAAAACAAACTATTTAATTGTGAAAAAAGTAGTTAATTGTCTAATCTTATAAATACTATGACAAGATTTTATAAATAAAAAAAATATATACTTTTCCATGAAACAAAACTTATAAAACATTTGTTTCTCCATTAAAACCTAAAATAAATATATATTAGAGTTTAAAACCATGTTTAAACAAATAAAACTTTTCTAATATGTATAAATAACTACATTTGCATTCCTTATTTTTTTAGAACATACTACTTAAATTAATAAATAAATAAATTTATTTATTAGTTATCTTTTTTACATTAACAAATTTATCTAGGGTCTTAATTTGTGCTAATATATATATATATATATATATTAACCCTATATTTTTAACATATTATTTTAAATAAATAAAAGGAAGTTATTTATTTAAATCATTTAAACATAAACCCTAAGACGATTATTAATTTTCATGTATACTCTGAAAATTACATTTTAATATCAAACTTTGATCAATTTACATACCCTTACATGTAATGACACAATTCATGTACAAATCCACACACCTCAAAACCGGTTGAACCCAAGACTTTGTGCATGTTATTAATCCAAGTTCATACATTTCACTGTAGGTTAACCCGTGATTTGAGAATCACTTGTGCTACATATTTGCTCGTGTTATCTACACAATTTATACAAGTGATTTTTACATAGCCCCTTTTTACATTTTGCATTTTTGGGGTAAAACATGATTACACTTTGAAATTCTTTGCAATTACTCATATACAATTCACTAATATGATGCTATGTGTTATTTGTGCTTTATGCTTGAATGCTATGAGTTAAGACTACATATACATGACATTAGTATAATCATTAACTTAGTATAAGCCAACGGTTAACGTTGATATATCTATTGAGTATGACAAACCCACCCGGGTAGGGTGTTTGTTACCGACATTACACTAGGGTAACCTGCGTGTTATGCCTCAGTCACAAGGTTTGATTGTACACTTAGTTTAACTATAGATTCTCCATAAATGCCTTATATACCATGTATCGTATGAATTGTATAAAACATTTTTGAACTTTATTTGTGGTATCAAAACCTATGTATGCTCACCAACTATTTATAGTTGACCCTCTCATTCTTATCATGTTTCAGGTACTAACTTTTGAGATCATTTACAAGATGCTACACATAGGATTGAGGACTTAGTTAAATAATGAATTGAACATTTATTGTGTACTTTGTTTTCCTTTTGTATAATTGTACATATTTTGTTGAACAAGCGTTATAAAAATTTGGATTCAATTAATATATGAAACTTTAGTTTGATCATGTGCTATTGAACAGTCCACATGTCCCACCCCGACGTATTCCGCCGTCGGTTGGGGTGTGACATCTTATTCTCTTATTCATCTTTCTCTATCTAGGACCATCAAACAAACCAGGTTCTATCCTGGGGAAGATGTGAGGATTGCGTCTATGTTTTACACATGGGTCATCATGCTTTTATGGCAACAAGTAATAATATGAAGCCCTCGTTTGAAGTTTGACACTCCAGTTTGGGTAATGCCTCGTTTAATACTATTAGTGCTTTAAATAAACTTGGACATTTATCTGTTTATGCTGTTTTACAAAAACCGGACATTTGTTCAGCATGTTAATTGGCCAAAGGACAACGTTTGTCTTTTGACCTCAATCTTAAACGGGTCGTGCATCCCTTGTATTTGATTCATTGTGATTTATGGGGTCCCACATGGGTTATGTTAAATGACAATTACCGGCACTATGTTGTGTTTATAGATGATTATTCTCACTTTAGTTGGCTTTAAGAGAACCAAGATCCTTGATATGAATGTGGAATGTAAGAAGGCGATTAAAGGAGACATTTCCTTTTCATCACTGTCAGTTAGAAGAATATCATCCACATAGACTTTCACATGACAACATAATCACCCATGGTCTTGGAAAACAACGAATAATCATTAGCAGACCGCATACATCCTTTAGTTTTGATAGCACGAGATAACTTCTCATACCATTGTTGAGAAGCTTGATTCAAACCATAAGAGGATTTCTTAAGTTTAAGATTTTTTATGTTGATGATAAAGGTATACCCGGTTGAGCACTCGTGTAATGTTCTCATCAAGATATCCCAATGAAAAATTTTAATATTTAACGACTATTACAATCGACCCTGAAAAATCTTCGAACCCCTATGAAAAATATTCCTCTGTCCACCATTGCATGTAAATTTTTGGGGCATTGGTTAACAAAAACAAATAAACCTTGACAACGCCATTTTTTCTCTCACGCATTTATCGGATATATAGCTAGTTTGTAGGCTAGATTGTCATAGGTGTATGTGGAATAAGACATTGTGTACAAGTTTTTACAAGCCAAATGCATAGCTTTATTGAAACAAAACAGAATAACAGCAGCTACAAGTAGGAAAACCAACCCAAATACTTGCTCATAAATAAATACTCCTTTTATTTTGATGACAACAAATGACCATCTAGCACACAAGTCAAGATCAACGAAACATGATTGACCCTAGATTAGCTATCTGACCAAGTAATATCTAATTCTCCCCAGTTATCCTCTGATACACCCAAAGCTTTCCAAACAGCTTTAGAGGCATCAACAATGTTATTACGGCACGGGGTTTGATAGGCATGCTCTTCATCACAACCCATCATGGAGTCACATTCGTCTACAACCTTTGCTTTTACACTTCGTCCATTACCATTGATGGTGATGAATTTGCGGCACCTACCACCTCCTTTGTACCATCCTGTTGATAGTGCTACTACCGCGGTGTCATCGGAGTGGTAACAGTTGTCACAAGCTGATGGACCGCCTCCACCACCTCCTTCTTGAAAACTGTTTAATGTTAGCGTAGCCTTTGTTCTACTTGTAACCGGTGGGGAACATTTGTAGGTCGTGTAAAGCTTTCCTTGGACACAACACTCAGAGTCGTTTTCTGTGTTGCATTCTCCGGGTGGGGGGTTCAGTTCCCCTTATGCCAGCGCTTGGCTTGCAGGTTTGAGCGCCAATCAGGGGAGAGCATACAACAAGAACAAGCAATACAACAAGGAATGAACCCATGCTGAATATCTTCATATTTTGATTAATTCTTCCCTAATTCTCCTCTACTTGCATGGAAGATTGGATGGACATGATTAGTATTTACAAAGGGTCTTGGTTCCAGGAAAATAGGGAAAGTTTGTGATGATGACTTTTCTACCACGTATTTACTCATCCACAAAAAGGACATTTTTGTGATTATGATATGATGACCTTTCCACAACGTATTCATTCATCCATAAAAAAAGTACATTTTTTGTGTTTATGATATGATGACTTTTCTACAACATATTCGTTCATCAACAAAAAAAGGACATTTTTTGTGTTTATGATATGATGATTGTTTTTCCAAGCATTACACGGTATAAGTTTGGTCGTTATCTGTTCGACTCATTTGAAAACTATAAAAGCAAGCACCGATATCGACTACGATAATAATAAAACATTTGAAAACTATGACGATGTTGTTCGCTCATAAACGGTTGAGTTTGTCATGACTACGCAATGTTAACATCGCTCGTTATAGCATACGATAAAAAAATACTCGATTTTGAATATAACCACGTTTAAAAAAATTATACGGGAACATTAAAAAAACTAAAATCAGTCGCGCAATCAATTTTTTTAAAGATAACAAACGAAAGTTATTATAAAAAAACGAAATTAATAGAAAAGTAAACATGTTAAAATCGTGTATAATATATAGTACAAGAGGTGAAAACGTAAATTAGAAAAAGAAAAAGAAAAAGAAAAAGGGTAAGTAATGTTATTTACTCCTTATCCTTAGGTATCTGACTTGCAAATGATAAATTAAAACAGTTTAAATTAAATGCAATCCACAGTGAGCATTAAAATTCATAAAAAAAAAATAAAAATTAAACAGGATCTTTAGTTAGATCTTTTATAAAAACATAAAGTTTTTGTATAAGATCAAAAACATTTAGGAATTATAGATCAAAAGAAATTATTACAAAAATAGTATGGAACTTTAAGATGAGATTAGTAAATGCCAGACCATAAAAAACCTTTGCCCCTATCCTGGCATTAGCGGCTACAAGGTCCCCAACAGTTCAACCACCACCATATTATACTATTCTGTTTTTTACCTGTCTATATACTATTCCACAAATATTTTCAATTTTATACTTTTTTATACTTTTTTTTACATACTTGTGCAAGTTATCATGACATTTCAACACTTAAAATACTTAGCCTCTGAAGGAGGCAATCATTGGAAAATATAAATAAATAAAAAATTTACCAGACTTGCATTTTCTGCATACCAAGCTTCAAACTTCAAATATTGTAGAGAGATGTGTACAAGAGAGTAGTAGTGGAGTTGTTCTCCGAGGTGGTTTTTACAAGAAATAAGAGTCCCCTTATATAGGCGGGAAAAAATAAAGCAGAGTCCCTTCATGGGACCTATCTAGACCAATTTGTCAAAAAGAAAATAATAAAGTAGCAATTATTTTGCTAACTTTTCAAAAAGAAAATAGTGTCTGGTTATTATTATGCTTGAGTGCATAATGCTGTCTTCCACTCCACGCATTATTGGAGTCGACACTGATAAGGCTCATGTGGGGCCTATTGTGGCTTTTTGTCTTTTAGCTTCCCCGAAGATTCTTCTGGGCTGAACTCTTGTCTGTATTCTGCAAGAACATTATTGATGTAATCTTCATATACAGGATCAATAGTATTGTCCTGCCCGTCTTGAAAGATTCTTTCTGAGTCTTCATCTTCTTCAGTTTGGGAAGATGTAGACATTGTTGAAGGAGATGCTCCTTCTTTTCTTAAGTTTTTCATCATGTCTTTCTTCATCTCTTTGAGATAGAAGTCCATGATTTCTTTATTACTGATTTGATCAGTTCCTTTGATTGTCTGGATTTTTCTAACAATATGTCTTAAAGGGCTTGGAGCTTCTCTATGAGGATGGTTATTCACCTGATTCATATAATCCTGAATCGTCTTTTTGATTTTTTCTATGGTATCATGGCTTTCTATGATGCCATTAATGTTTGTAAGGGTCATCTTTTTCTGGAATTTTGTGAAAAAGGTTCTTTTGATATAAAGAATGTTGTGACTGTTATAATCAACTTCTGGAGACCATTTCCAGATCCATGGGATGCTGAATTGGATGTAAAAATGCGAAGCAGGCATGTTCTTAATGAAATTTTCATTTTGTTGAGCCTCTATTAAGGCTGGAGAAACTTCTACCCATGTAAAGATTTTTGTATAGCTCAGGGAGAATATTCACTGAGGGGTCAAAAGATTGCCACTAGCTATAGAACCAGACCGGAATTTTCTGTCCGTAAATATGAGAACAAATCTTTATGAACCAAGAATGTTTTTGTTTTGGGTTCTCATATAAGAATATTTTATAAAAAGCATTCATGTAATCCTAGTAGTTATATTTAATTGGGACTTTAGTTTGGGGATGTATAAGTTCCCTTTCTTTTAATGGAGAAGTTCCCCATGTTTCTACAGATATAATTTGTTTCACAACGATCTTGCTGAAGTTATAAACATCAGACTGACCAGCATGGTAATGTTCAATTTCACAATTCTCTTTGTTTCAGAATTTGTTAATAATACTATCTGGGCTTATAAGCCTCTGTAGGATAGAATCCTGTGTCCATATATCTGTTTATTAACAGCCATGGATTATCTCTCCATTTTATGTCTTTATTTTCTAAAAGAAGTATGACTTCTTTATATAGACTTTGGGCCCAGTTGGTAATATCATCTTCTGCTTCGTTAGAAACAATTTTAACATATGATGCTGATGATTTAGAGTCTTTATTAGACTTCTCTTTTGAGGCTTTCTATGCTAAAAATTCCTTATAAAGGATATTGTCTGGTTGTGAAGATGAACCAGATGATGATGCTATATTTTCAGCTATAAGCTTCTGATTTTCGATTTGAGATATGACCCTCGGATTTTGATCATCTCTTCCTCTATAAGAAGAAGATCTTCCTCTTCATCTTCTTCCTTGTTTCCAAGGAATCATTTCTGAAAAAGTTATCCACATGAAATAATTATTTCTTTTTGACGTAATAAACGTCTTTTTTCTTTATAAAAAGAAATTCTAATATTAATATTATTAATCATATTTAGTTTTGTTTTTGATCCCAAAAATCTATTTTCCTGGATCTCTTCTTTGGTTACTTCTTCAAGTCTTATTTGAAGAGTACGGTATTCAATCTTCTCCTGAATCTCAAGGAGAGCCTTATTAACCGGTCATTATGAATGAGCTATTAGTTTAAATATTCTCTGGTAAGAAAATCAGAAAGACTATTGTCACTACCTTTTTTATAAACAATATCAAAATCAAATGGGGCTAAATGTGACTACTATCTTGCAAACATTTGTTTTGAAACATCATGTTTGAAGTCTTTAGCAAACATAAACTTAGCTGCTTGGCAATCCGTTTTTATAATAAACTTTTAATTATATAAATCATCCTGAAATTTTAAAACACAGTTTACTATTGCTAGAATTTCTTTTGCAATAGTAGCATAGTTTTTCTGGATGTTATTACATTTTTCTGAATGGAATCTTACCAGATTTTCCTGTTTATTTATTAGTGAAATTTGTTTTAAGATCCCACCATAGCCTATATCAGAGGCATCTGTTTTAATAATCTTTGCCCAATCTAGGTTGGCTATCATTAAGCATGGAAGATTTTGAACCTTTTGCTTAATCTTTCGGATAGTCTTAGTATGATTCTTCGACCATGGCTGAGGATTCTTTTTTAGTCTGTGATATAATATGGCAGTATCGTCGGCTAGATTTTTATAATAGGAAATAATATAATTTAGACTTCCTAAGAATCTTTGAAGTTGAGTTTTATCATAAATTTCATCTGGGAATTTTGATCCAAATTCAATACTTTTGTTGATAGGAATAATGTTTCCTGTTTCAATATTATGGCCAAAATATCTTATTTTGGTTTGGAAATGCATCATTTTTTGTCTAGAAATGACTAAACCGCTTTTTATTATAATATTCTTGAATATATCAAGGTGTTTAAAATGAGTTTCAATGTCTTTTGAAAACACAAGAATATCATCGATGTAAACTATTATAAAATCACTATATGGATTAAAAATATCATTCATAATATTTTGAAATTCTGACGGGGCATTTTTTAACCCAAAAGGCATTACTTTCCATTCATAATGGCCAGTAGGTACTGCAAAATCAGTTTTATACTTATCTTTTTCATCAATCTGAATCTGCCAGTATCCAGATTTTAAGTCAAATTTTGAAAATATTATAGCGTTGTATAGTTTATCTAGTAGATTTTTTTTATTAGTTATAGGATACCTAATCCATTTTATAACTTTATTAAGAGGTTTGTAATTGATAACTAACCTATGAATACATCTTTCTTTTTCAGAATGTTTACTAACATAAAAAGCAGTACAAGACCAAGGGGATTTTGATCTTCTGATTAAGTTTTTATCAAGAAGAGATTTGATCTCTTGTTTACATAATTCCATATATTCGGAATTCATCTGACAAGGTATAGCCTTAGTAGTAATTTTACTATCGTTAAAATCATTTTCATAAGGAAGAGAAACAATATGTTTCTTTCTATCCCAAAAAGCATTTGGATGATCGTTGCATATTTGCAGGGTAAATTGATTATTAATCATTTTTATCTTATCCTGTAATTTTGGATTATTTATTCTATCTTGAATATTTAAATAAAATATTTCTTTTTGTAAAAATTCAATTTGATTTATTTTTGCTTGTAAAAGGGATTCTTTTACACTGTTTAAAGTTCTAGAAAAAGGATTTGTAATAAATAAAAAATATATTTCTTTGTTTTGGAAAGATCCAGTTATTCCTTTATTATCAATATGTCTTAAAGGAAAAGTTTTGTTTAAGAAAGGGTTCCACGTATGACTTGGCTAGTGAGATTTTTAACTAGAATAAAACTAGTTGGAATGCAGGTCTTATTATGACAAACATGAGCCTGTGTTATTTTGTACTCAATTTTTAATTTTTCTACTCCTGCAGAACTTAAATTGTGGGAGGTTTTATGAAAATATTTTGTAGGAATAATACCTTCCTGTATACAGTTTATATCAGCATCACTATCAACTAATGCTGTCACAGTTATGAAGAAATTATCTTCAATAAGAAGTTTAACTTTGATATTCCACTTCTGTGTGGTTATAATATCCATAATACTTTCTAAAAATATTCCCGTATTGTTTTGAGGAATTTCCTCATTATTTTTATCCTGGGGAATTTCAAGTCTCATAATTCTTTCTTCTAGATTTCTATTATATTTTTGAAGAATTTTGATATCAATTTTCAAATTATCAATTTCAGTTTTTAAATCCTGTATATTAATAGGTCTGGAAATTTGATTTCTTTGGGCTAGCTGACTTTTTAACTCAGCTAGAGAAAAATGTTTTAAGTCATGCTGGGGATTGCTTGAGGAATATGCTTCCTCAGATTGCTGCTGGTTTAAATATTCAGAAATTAATTTTTCTTTTACTTGAGGATCACTTATGATTTTTAAGAGATCTAAAATCTCATTGGTTAAAACATTAATTTCCATGTTTTGAAATTGAGAAATTATTTGATAAAGACCTTCTTCTAATATTTCAGAAGGGTTTTTGCAACAATCTTTTTTGCAATTTGCTGGACAAAGATCTTCCTCTGTTTCTGAGGAATCAAAACTTTCATATTCTAAAATATTCAGATTTTCTTCTTCTGAGAATGATTGCTCAGATTCCGTTTCTTCAAAACTTTCATTTAATAAGACTTCATTAATCTTATCTCTCAAATTTCTATCTTCAATTTTGTTAAGTTTCTTTCGAACCCAACAAGTTTTTGCCTTGTGACTTAATTTGCCACATTTTCTTCATTTGATCAATTTTTTAAATTCATCAGGATATTCTTTTCTTTCCTTATATTTTTTTCTTTTATAATTGTTTTCTTTTCTAAATTTCCTTCTTTTATAATGGTTTTTTGGAGAAGAATTTCTTTTCCTAGTTTCAGTAGACTTATCAAGTTTATTTTCTATACCAAATTGACCACAGAAGTCTCCTAATTGTTTTTTCTCATTTAGAGAATGTTTCTTAATCTGTTGATTAAGTTTTATTTCATTACATAGGCTTATTCCTTCCTGAACACAGATGCCTATAAATTTACCATAAGTGTAACTGTCATAATTTATGACTCCATCTATTCTTAATTTGCTTTTTATTCTTTTAGCAAATAAATGGGGAAGGCCATATATGAATTTTGACTTCCAATGAGAACTATTAGCTTCAGGGAGTTGCATGACTCTACACAAGAAAGTATCCTTATACCATCTAAAAGACGTTAGAGTTCTACATCTTAGGTTTTGCAGAAGAGTTCTTATATTTTCAGAATCTTCAGACCATCTTCCTGTAAAATGTTCTATAATATTAACAATTAGGGTGTAGACTGCATTATTTTCAGTACTACTAGTGCCTTTTTCTTGTTTGACACTATTTAAGATTTTATTTTTATATTCTTGAGATAAATAATTATCCCACCATTCTTTTAACTGACTTGTAAATCCTGATATAGTCATATTTGCTATGGTTTGGACAGAGTTATTATTATTCTTACAAATTGTACTGTACATAAGTATCCTGTGGACAGTATTATAAATCTGTCCTTCTGACTGACCATCTATGTTCCATTCATATAGATCATTTTTCCACTATAAGAGTTATTAACAATATAATCTTGTTCTTCTATAAGAACATCTTGAGGAGTGGGTCTAGGATAATAGTATTTTCTTTGAGTTTGCTTATCTGCCCATTTAGAGAGTTTGAAAATTTGATCATTTATTTTTTTTTGATAATTTTCTTCAGAAAAATCTGTTATAGTATTAATCTTAAGATTTTTAAGAGCATTCATAGTTTCATTTAAAGTTGTTATTAGACTATCCTTAGATTTTAATTTAAAATCTGTTACTTTAGGAGGAAGTTGTATACTAGGAGTAGCAATTTTTTCTTTTTGAGAAACAATTTTTGCCTGTATGCTTTTCTCTTTAAAATGGGATATAATTCTATCCATCTTAGTAGACAAATCTTGTAATTGTTATCCCTGAATTATTAAATATAAATTTATATAATTCTGTTGTTTAATTAAGTCATTTATGTGAGAAATTGTAATAGATAAGGTATTTCCTTCTAATAGTTTTTGAAAGGTTTGATAATACCTTATTTCATTATCTTTTTCTATTTTAAAAGGTTGTGTAAGAGGGAAAACCTTAGAGATTATCTCTCCTTTAACATTAAATTTTCTTTCAATAACCGAGATGATACTTCCCATATAACTTTCGATAAACCAGGGAATAAAGGGTATAATCTCATTCTTCATGATCAAATCTTTATAAAATTCATCTTTAAAGAAGTTTATATCAGTTTCTTTAAAATTATTAAAAAACCAATTTCTAAATAATTCTCATTTGGGTAATTGGAAATCTTTACTAATTTCTTTTATTACCGGAGATCCCGGATTAAAGTCTATTTTTTCTTTAAAATCCATTAAACAAAATCGACTTCTGATTCGGTTGATTCCGGATCTACTTGGACTCCGGTAACTATATTATCAGAATTTATTCTTAATCTATTAAATGTTTCTGTTGTAGGGAAAGTTTCCCTAACTCTTGAAGTAGAGGCCCCAGAAGGACTTCTGACAGTATATCCCAAAGGAGACATATGTTGTCGAGAGGATAAACATCTAGAAGATAAAGATCTTGGCAAAGAAGAAGTATTTCTAAGCTGCTCAAATTGGATTTGGACTGTAACATTTCTGATTTTTAGTATCCGTATTTCAATTCATTGTAATTCATTTCAAACCCAATTCTAGTGCACTGTTTTGTTCTATTCATACCATCAATTAAATACTATATTTCAATGCAAATCCGCAAATTTTACTCGGTTATAACCTACTAAACACTACATAAGTATCTATTTATACAAATATGTCAAAGACTAAAGTTACAAGGTCTTATGTTGAAAAGTAACAAGAAACCCTAATAGGCACGGTCGCGCCAAGTGCTTTGGCACGGTCGCGCGCCCTGCTTTGGAACGGTCACGCAGGTGCCTTGGCACGGTCGCGCCTCATATGGACACGGTCGCGCCTCTCATCAGTTGAAACGTAAATGCAGCCTTTAATCATAGAGACGTTCGATTTCGTAACCGTTCTACACGTTCCAACTATTAACGAACAGAGTTAAGCCTCTTGATCATCATAATTATAACAAATAAACTTAATTACATCAATTCATCTCATAATCATCAAATTCGTCCACGAGACCATCGAATTCCCCCAATTTGTTTGCAATTCTCCCAAGCAAACGCACTGTCGATCCTCTCTGAAGTTCCTGAACACGTGATTTAGCCTGAGTTACAGCAGAAGACGTCGGAGATCAAGCCCGTTGTCGTCGGAATTCAGTCCACCCGTACACCATCGATTCATTCGCCTTCCGGGTAATTGAAAACTTCCACACATTCGATTTAGGCTATAGATCAAAAGCCCCAAACTAATTTGGGCTTACAATATCGAAATTTACACGAACCCGAATCTAGGGTTCTTTCTAAAAAGGTTTAATCGAATCATACCTTGTATGTGTTTTAAATACAATTAAACTACACAAAAAGACTAGTAATAACCTGATGGGTGAAAGCTCTATGATTCATAACACTATTATCATAAGAATCGACCAATTCGTTCCTGTTTTGGAACAGACACGGTCGCGCTAGTCTTCTAGCGCGGTCGTGCTTCATGAGACACAATCTCTCCAAATACCAGCGCGGTCGTGCCTCCCACACTCAGACTCGGTCATGCCCTTGGCTAGACTTGGTCGTGCCTCAAAACCCTAGACACTGTCGTGCCTGACCCAAGATACGGTCGTGCCTGACCCAAGACACGGTCGTGCCTAGTGAACAACCTAATTATGCATTCTGTTTGGTCAACACGGTCGCGTCCCTGACTAGCACGGTCGCGCCCGTGGTTCTAGCACGATCGTGCCCTGTCCTAGGCACGGTCGTGTGTGTGAGAAAAGTTTTGACAGAATAATTAATTCCATAATTTAAAAACAATAAAGTGTTTCAAACTAATTTTTAAATAAAAATAATTGATTTTATAAAATAAATAAATAGAAATTGTTTATTTAAAACTTACAAAATTTAATTTATATTTATTGTTAAACCCTATATTTAAATATTATTACATAACTTAATTACATATCTTTATGAAAATAAAGTAAGAAAAGTTTATATTTAATATAAAACAATCAATACATTTTATAACTAAATGAATAAGTTACATATTTTATAAATAAATAAATAAGGTAACAATTATTTATTTAATTTACATTTAAACAAAAATTATTTATTTAGGTTATACTTAATTACCCCTAATACCTACATTATTTTTATAACCAAGTAAATAAATAATAATTATGTAATTTATTTACTTAGTTATTCCAAACTCAAACCTAAATTTTATACAACACCATTCAAGTACAAACCACTAACACCTACAACTTCAATTCCGTATACACACATCCAATTCAACCTTAGACTTAGACATAGACTATTGTGCACACTATTGATTCAATACATATTACACTCTAGGTTAACGTTGTGCATTACGAGGACCTCGTTACTATCTAGTATCTCGTGTTAGCTACGTCTTCAAACCAAGTGAGTATTACATAGCCCCTTTTACTCTTTTACACTTTTTGGGGTGGAACATGAACATTATACAATACTATTGTTTACATTTACACAGACTACACAAATACAAATTCCCTTTACATTCATGTGTGCAATTTGAGCTTTATGCCCGAGTGCTAGTTGTGCTAACTTTTGTATGCGATTATGTGCAATCATTAACTATTCAAGCCGACGGTAAACAATGATAGATCTATTGAGTCTGACAAACCCACCCAGGTAGGGTGATTGTTACCGACAACACAATTTTTGCATGCTAGTTACAAAGGTTTGATTGTACTTGGTTACACAATAGCTGCTCCCCATAAATGGCTTATTTTATCATGACATGTAAGGATTTATTTATTTACAAACTATATGCTATCTATATACAAACCTGTGTATGCTCACCAATTTTTTAGTTGACTTTATTTTATTCATGTTTCAGGTACTAATGTGTGAGTTTGATCAAGATGTGCTACACATAGGCTTTGGACTTAGCTAATTTAAATAAAGAAGTTTATGTATTGCAATTATGTTTCTTTCTTGAAATTGGTTTTGTTTGAATATTTGCAATGAAATTTGACGATTAATATATTTCAATTTAGTTAACCTTGTGCTCATGAATAATCTACATGTCCCACCCCGATGATTCCGCTATCGGTCGGGGTGTGACATGGACAGTCCCTTATTCAGATTGTATAATTTCTAGAGGGTTATTATCTATATATTGTTGAGATGTTGTGGCCATATCAAGAACCCAATTTTCTGGAAAGTTAATTTCTTCCCATTTAATCTTCCTTCTGGTAGTTATTTTAGATTTATCAAAATTTGTTTCTATAACTATGGTTTCATTTAACGGTTTATCAACCATTTTACACTGAGGGTTTAGAGTGTATAAAGGTTTATAATAAATTCTATAACAGATACAGATAACCTCTGAACCTGGAGCATAGTTATAACCATGGGTTTTCACATTTAAAGTTAAAGCATCTGAAATATTAACATCTGATAAAGATAATTGAAGATTAGGATAGACATTAAAATAGACTGGTCCATGAGCAAGACTAGTTTGGACAATCCCTATGAGAGATTGTTTCCAGTTCAGATTCCTAGCATCTCTGAGTGCTGCTACAAAACTTTCTGGAGGTCAAGGGTTTGAATGCAATTTGCACAAGTCCTATGTGAAGGAATTTATAATCCTTTTTATATTGATTTAAATCTTTGTTTAATAATAGTTTTATAACCAAATCTTCTTTGTTTAGAAAAAAATGTTTTTTAGTTGTTTTTACAACTTGTTTTAATCCTAACTTTTCAAAAGTTCCTAATTTATAAATTAGTTTGTGTTCCATTTTCGGAATAGTCCATTTATTTATTAAATCAAGATTATGAGGAATTTCGTATTCCTCTTCAATACTGTTTTTAACAGTATCATTGCTTTTCAGAATATTCATTTTGAATGAATATGAATAAGTGTTGATCTGCACAATCAATCTTTGAACAAGCTTTTATTTTAAGAGCACATATATTTTGGTGCCGGTCAAGCAAGATTATTAAACTTATATCCTATTTGAAAGTGGCTTGTACAAATAAAATAAGAAAAAAATGTTTCATAATTATACTATAACAACAAAACGTATTCCTTAATAACTCAATTACTAACATCGGTGGTACTTATCATCGACAGTTTTAAACCTTCAAATTTGTTATTACTACCATTTATACCTTTAACTTTCTAAAACTTTTATTTAACCCCCTCTACTATATATAATAAAATATTATATACTTTTAACCCCCATTAATTTTTTAACTAAATTTTATTTCTCCAATAACGTTCGCCCGTTCTTTTAAATCGTTAATTATATTATTTAGGTATCGTTGGTTATATCGACTTGCGGTAACGTGTTGGTATCCATTTTCATATACTACCCATCAACTTTCTAAATTTTAAACATCTCCCTCAAGTTTCTTAACTTTCAAGTTTACTTCTGTACAAAATTCTAAACTTTACTTTTCAAAAGTTTAAACTCTAAAGTTTACCCCTGAAATTTCTTTTCTTTTTTCTTTTACTTTTTTTTACATTCATTTGTAGAAGTTAGGTTTTTCTGTTTTTAATCTGTTTTTTCTTTAACGAATTTGTCGTATCAATGTTAACTTGTATTCGCGTCGCAATTTATCTATTTTTCGATATCGAGAACCGAGTGGTGACAACTTCATACGTTTCGTTTATGTCCTTATTCACGTTATTGTCGTCGCCACAACACGCGTAACGACAAATCCGTTACATCACGTGGTATTTAATTATGTACTTAAAAACGTTGATATCACCATACAGACCCGTCGCAACGCGCGGGGTCGTATTTTCTGGTTTTAACTTAAGGTTTAACATCTACAAATTTAGGGTAGTATGGACACAATTCTAAGTAACTCAACTACCCTAAAAACACTAGCCAATAAGAAATTCACTTTATTTTTATCCAAGTCAACCTCAAGTTTCTTAAATGATGAGAGCACAACCTAAGTACCTTAAGTCTTTTTTTATTATTTTTTGTTTTTAAATTAATTCTTTATCAAAACTAACTTTATTAATTTAAAAACACTTCATAAATATAAACAAAAATTACATAACAAAAAATAAAAAAATAAAAAAAAATTATATCAAAGAGTGTATTTTTTTTTGTGTAGAAATATTCATTTTTTAAATTGCCGTCTCTAGGTTTAGACATTTTTTTACGATTACTGGACTTCAATTTTTTGGAATCCATGAAGAGTAAAAAAGAGTGTATTTTTATGTAGAAATATAGTAGAAAGAATGTAGTTTTTAGTGTAAAAATATAAATACAAGATTATGTATTTATAGGTTTAAACTAATTAAGTATTTTTTTTTTCCAGTTTCAACGTTTCTGCAGCCATTACCGAACTACTTTTTTCCTTTTCCCTTCATTGTCGAACACAAGGTTATAGGTACCTGATTCTCTACCCGCTAGGGGTGCTATTAAGCCTAGTGGCGGTGTACCCTATGAACCTAAAAAGCTTACCAGAAGGTTGTAACACCCGGATAAATCCCAAGGGCAAAAAGTTAAGGGGTTGAACTTTACATTCTCCAAAGTTAAGGGACTGAAAATAAAAAATTTGAAAATCAGAAGAATAGCGGACCGCTATCCAAGTCATAACGATCCGCTATTTGTTGAAGAAGTAATGAGTCGGGAGGCGACACGTGTCAAGTGAGTCATCGTGACCCAGGAACCAATAGCGGACCGATATCTAGACTGTAGCGATCCGACATGGGCGGATGAGTATAGCGGACCGAGTAAAGAACCAACATCAGATTCCATGGCAGCGATAATCTCCTTTTTACAACTCTCATAAATTTTCCTTCGGTCTTTCTACGAGTCTTTGGCTGTCAATGCTCCCTGAGTAACTTGTTCACGAACAAAGTGATGGTCAATTTCAACGTGCTTGGTGCGAGCATTAGCGGTCCGACACGTAAGCCCGAAGGCAGTTTTGCGACTGGGGGCAGTAGCGGACCGCTACCCCGCAGCATAACGGTCCGCTACGGGTCAGTTTTCACCCTATAAATAGATGCATAGATTTCAGACCATTCTCACACCAAAACATACTTCCACACACACACTTAAGCTGGTAGCTCGATTCCTAAAGTCCTGGTCCGTTCCCGAGAGTCCGGTTTCTCGCAATTCATCCACAAACTGCCATAGATAGTGCCGAGTTAAGGTTTCTAAACACCCTGAGGTTTCTTTGTGTAAACCTAAGATAGGGATATTGATTATGATAATGTCGGATATGATCTAGGGTTCCGTTGAAGTATTGATTGTGATATTTGATACATGAGGAGGTTCTGTTTGAGGTATGTTCCTATAAACTGTGCTCTATGAAATGATTTTGCATCTGAGATCCCAATGATGTCCATACATATATCCAATAATAAGTACTTATTATGGCCGTTGATTGTGAAGGACCTAGGAGCAAGACTGATCCTCTTGTTTGAGATCTGGTACGTATGTGACCAGCGTGCCCGGAGGGTTCCTGAATATATGTATGTTGTAGACCTAGGAATCTAAGGTTGATTCTTGGTGATGGGTTGGACATGATGGTTGTAAGACCCATGCGGGGCCTTCATCCTTGATCAGGTATACACGTAAAGATGATTTTGTTTATGAACTCACCGGCGTAAGCTGATCCAAAATGTTTTTAAATGTTTTTGAGCACAGGTGAACCCTAGCTAGTAGATGGTATTCTAGGAGAGGTATAGAAGTTGGACATAGGGATGACTGAGGGCAAGTCCTGTATGACCATAAGTCCTGAATGATTGGCATGATTCTTCGTGAGCTATAAGTCCAGAGTTTGATTATCTTGTATTTTGCCAGTCAGTCCCTATTGTACAAACTTTATGTTATGAAAAGAAATAAGTTGTGTTTTTAAGTCTTCCGTTGTGTGTTTTGTTATCAACGTCACTATAACTAGAAGGCGACCTTCAACCGGTATGTAGTTATCTGACGAACGGAATGTTCTATGTGGGAAGAGCGGTGCATAAATCTCTACTAAACCCGTCACTCTTACCTGGGAACATATATGTTCGAGGTACTACTTTGGTACGGGTGTGACAAGTTGGTATCAGAGCCGCAGTTTAAGGGATTTAGATACTAATATGAAAGTTTAAGGGATTTAGATACTAATATAAGTTGAGATGTGGATTATCAGTATGAATATAACAGGAGATGTCGAGAAAACAAATATTAAGTACATTATTGGCCAAATGTCTTTAATTTCTTATATTCTGGATCATAACCGGTTATACGAATTCTGATATCATACATCTGTATGTGTAGGTAGCAATGGTTGGACGAGGAAGAGGAAGAGGAAGAGGAAGAGGTAGAGGAACAGGTCGAACTCCAGTTACTAGGAGCCACATTCAAGCTGAAATTAACACCGATACTAATGACCATCATGAAACAAACGAGAATAATAATAATGACGGTCCTCATGCCGAGGAGGTTGTTATGTCTGAGACTCAGTTTCAAGATGTCGTGGCACGTGAAGTCACTAAGGCGTTACGAAACACCCTACCTAGACTACTAGATGAGGTTCTTTCAAGAAGAATGGGCACTAGCACAGCTGGAGGAGGAAACAACAACAACACTTGAGCGGCAAATGGAAATGCCAACATTAGCTCAGTAATAAAAACTGAGAATCATGAAGGATACAGTTAAAAATCCTTCGAAGGCTACAAACCCAAGCCATTTGATGGCAATAAAGGAGCCATCGGTACTACTCAGTGGATCACAAAGATGGAAGCTGTGATCAAGTTGAGTGAATGTAGAAGTGATCAGGCAGTCAAGTTCGCTGCTAATTCTTTGGAAACCACTGCTTTAGACTGGTGGGAGTCTGTGAAGCAAGCTAGAGGATAGCAGGCAGTAGAAAACATGAAATGGAATGAATTCAAGGAACTGATCATGCAACGAGAATAAACTTGCTAAACTTGAAGAGGAGTTTCAGCGTCTGGAGGCTGTATGTGACAAAGTTTGATGAAATGTCTAAGCTGGTGCCACATCTGGTGACACCTGAACCCCGAAGAATTAAATACTTTATTATGGGTTTACATCTAAAGGTGCGTACCTTGGTAAAAACCGCCGCACTACAAACGATGGATTCGGCTCTAGCATTGAGTGCCATAGTTTACGATGATGTGGTAGCTCAAGAGGCCAAAGATAAGGCTGAGAAAGCGGTAAAGGTAAAACCTATGGAAACAAAGAGAAAGAATGAGGAGGTGATGTATCGGTTTAAACCAAGAAACTTCAAGTTCCCTAGGAGAGAGGGAAATAACCCGGTGAGAAATTCTCAGGAAATGAGGTGCTACAAATGCAAAAGGATAGGGCATGTAGCAATATCTTGTCCTTCTCTTAGATGTTTTAATTGTAACGAGATGGGACATCTGTCAATGAATTGTACCAAACCCGTACAACAGAAACCCGAAGAAGGGGCTAAAGGTCGGGTGTTTGTAATAGGAGAAGGAAGGAGGAATGACAATGCCAAAGTAATAGCTGGTACGTTCCTAATTAACAATGTTTATGCTAAAATCCTGTTTGATATAGGTGCAAATAGAAGTTTTGTTTCAGATGCCTTTAGTTTGCATTTAGGCATAAAACCTACTCCACTTGAGCGTGCTTACGTAGTGGAGACGACAAGTGGTGAGCAGATTAGTATAACGGAATCGTATGCGACTTGCAAAATGACTCTAGGCAATGAGAATTCAGTGATTGAATTAATGCCAATGAGTATGAGCAAGTATGATGTTATCATTAGAATGGATTGGTCAAACCAATGTCATGCTCAGATCGATTGTGATCAATGAACTGTTAAGATCTATAGGCCTAACAGAGAGTCTATGTTGATACAATGTGATAATGATGAAAGTAAGATTGAAACGATTTCTGTAGGTAAGGCTAAGAAATGTGTGAATACATGATGTAGTGTATTCATAGTTTATGCTTTAGACTCTGAACCCGAACGACATATTGCGGACATCCCTGTAGTATGCGATCACCTGGATGTATTTCCGGAATAATTACCTAGTCTACCACCGGTTAGACAAATCGAATTCCGAATCGAAATCATACCTGGAGCCAAGCCCATGGCTAAGTCACCCTATCATCGTGCACCTTTCGAATTGAAAGATTTAATAAAGAAGATTCAAGAATTATTAGATAGGGGCTTTATACGTCCAAGTACTTCACCCTGGGGAGCACCAGTTTTGTTCGTGAAGAAAAAAGACGGAAGTATGCGTATGTGCATAGACTATCAAGAACTGAATAAGCTCATCGTGAAGAACAAATATCCATTGCTTAGGATAGATGATTTGTTCGATCAATTACAAGGAGCAAAATACTTCTCGAAGATTGATGTTAGATCAGGATATCACCAGCTGAAGGTACAGGAAGAAGATGTACCTAAGACTGCCTTTAGAACCCGATATGGACACTACGAATTCTTAGTTATGTCATTTGGTTTAACTAATGCTCCGCCAACATTTATGGACCTAATGAACCGAGTTTGTAAACCATTCTTGGACAAATTTGTTATAGTGTTCATAGACGATATCCTTATCTACTCCCGAACCCAGGAAGATCATGCTAAACATCTTCAGATAATCTTGGAAACCCTTAGAAAAGAGAAGTTGTACGCTAAGTTTTCCAAATGCGAGTTTTGGAAACAAGAAGTACAATTCTTTGGACATGTTATAAACCAAGAGGGAATCAAAGTAGATCCGACTAAGAGTGAAGCTGTTATGAAATGGGAAACTCCAAAGACTCCAACAAAAGTTCAAAGCTTTCTTGGTCTAGCCGGATATTACCGAAGATTCATACAATATTTCTCCAAGATTGCTACTCCATTAACCACTTTGACTCAGAAAGCGGTAAAGTTTGAATGGGGTCATAAACAAGAAGAAGCTTTCAAAACCCTTAAGCAGAAACTTAGTTCAGCACCGATCTTAGCATTACACGAAGGAAATGATGACTTTGTCATCTATTGTGATGCTTCCCGAATTGGTCTAGGTTGTGTGCTGATGCAACGAGAAAAGGTTATAGCATATGCATCACGAAAACTTAAAGTTCATGAGAAGAACTATACCACACACGATCTTGAACTTGGTGCAATAGTGTTTGCTCTAAAGATTTGGAGACACTATCTATACGGTACTAAATGTGTGATATATACAGACCACAAAAGTCTCCAACATATATTCAATCAGAATGATTTGAATAAGAGACAAAGGAGATGGATGGAACTCATTAACGATTACGATTGTGAGATCAAATACCATCCCGGGAAAGCTAACGTGGTAGTAGATGCACTAAGCCGGAAAGAGAAAGTCAAGCCCATCAAGATAAGAGCCTTAAGGTTAGAAGTCAGAGTAGACTGGATGGATCAAATCAAGGAATTTCAAACTCAAGCACTACAAGAAGACAACATCAAGAAAGAACTTGGATTCCTAACCAAAGGCGATGATCAAATCTTACGATTTGAAAACAGAATTTGGATTCCTAGACTTGGCAATATCTAATCAAAGGTGATGGATGA
Source organism: Smallanthus sonchifolius (assembly GCA_023525975.1). Lineage (NCBI taxonomy): Eukaryota > Viridiplantae > Streptophyta > Magnoliopsida > Asterales > Asteraceae > Smallanthus > Smallanthus sonchifolius. Next base: position 38,918,741 of record CM042045.1, read on the forward strand.
AGCTCACAAATCCAAATACTCAATACATCCTGGAGCTAATAAAATGTATAAGGATTTAAGGTCTCAGTTCTGGTGGCCAAACATGAAGAGATCTATAACTCAGTATATAGAGAAATGTTTGACTTGTCTTCAAGTCAAAATTGAGCATCAGAAACCCGCAGGTAAACTACAACAGTTGGAGATACCTGTGTGGAAATGGGATAGGATTACTATGAACGTTGTTACAAAATTGCCGAGGACCCAGAAAGGTCATGATGCCATTTAGGTTGTGGTTAATAGACTAACTAAATCGGCACATTTCATCCCTATCAGTGAAAATTATTCAATGGATAAACTTGCCCGACTCTACATCAATGAGATTGTAAGTCGCCGTGGTATACGGCTATCTATTATCTCTAATAGAGATAGTCAGTTCACTTCTAGATTCTGGACTAGCTTCCAAAAAGAGTTGGGAATTCGAATCTATATGAGTACATCATATTATCCTCAAACCGATGGACAAAGCGAAAGGACAATCCAAACCCTAGAGGATATGCTGAGGGTTTGTGCAATAGAATTTGGAGGTAGATGGGATAATCATTTACCATTGATATAATTTTCTTACAACAATAGTTACCATTCAAGTATAAAAGCTGCACTGTTTGAAGCACTATATGGTAGGAAGTGCAGAACTCCAATTTGTTGGACTGAAGTTGGGGATAGCTAACTATCTGGACCAGAAATATTATAGGAAACAACTGATAAGATCGTCCACATCAAACAAAGATTGAAAGCAGCACAAGATCGAAAGAAAAGTTATGCAGATAGACGTCGATGACCATTAGAATTCCAAGTCGGTGATTACATTATGTTGAAAGTATCACATTGGAAAGGTGTTGTACGTTTCAGAAAACGTGGGAAATTAGGCCCAAGGTATATTAGACCTTATAAGATCATAGAAAGAATTGGAGCTGTATCATACAAACTGGAATTGCATGAAGCATTGCAAGGTATTCATAACACGTTTCACGTTTCATGTTTACGCAAATGCTTAACAGACCCTAATCAGGCAGTCTCGTTGGATGATGTTCATATTGATGACAAACTCCAATTCACTGAACAACTTGTTAAGATCTTAGGAACTCAATATCGAAAGTTAAGAAACAAAACCATACCAATGGTATTGGTATAGTGGTAAGGCCGGAAGGGTGCCGACAAAACTTGGGAATTAATAGAGCAGATGAGAGATAAGTATCCTCATCTGTTTGATTAACCCTGAATTTTGAGGATGAAATTCTTTTAAGAAGGAGAGATTTGTAACACCTGGATAAATCCCAAGGGCCAAAAGTTAAGGGGTTGAACTTTACATTCTCCAAAGTTAAGGGACTGAAAACATAAATTTGAAAATAATAAGGATAGCGGACCGCTATCCAAGTCATAACGATCCGCTAATTGTTGAGGAAGTAATGAGCCGGGAAGCGACACGTGTCCAGTGACTCATTGTGACCCAGGAACCAATAGCGAACCGACATCTAGACCGTAGCGGTCCGACTTGGATAGATGAGTGATAGCGGACCGAGTAAAGAAACATAGCGGTCCGAAACGTAAGCCCGAAGGTATTTTTGCGGCTGGGGGTGGGTAGCGGACCGCTACCCCCAAGCATAACGGTCCGCTACGGGTTAGTTTTCACCCTATAAATACATGGGTCGATTTCAGGCCATTCTCACACCAAAACACACTTCCACACACACTTAAGCTGGGAGCTCGATTCCCGAAGTCTTGGTCCGTTCCCGAGAGTCCGGTTTCTTGCAATTCGTCCACAAACTGCCATAGATAGTGCCGAGGTAAGGTTTCTGAACACCCTGAGGTTTCTTTGTGTAAACCTAAGATAGAGATATTGATTATGATAATGTCGGATATGATCTAGGGTTCTGTTGAAGTATTGATTGTGATATTCGATACATGAGGAGGTTCTGTTTGAGGTGAGTTCCTCTAAACTGTGCTGTATGAAATGTTTTGTAAATGATTTTGTATCTGAGATCCCAATGTTGTCCGTACATATATCCTATAATAAGTACTTATCATGACCATTGATTGTGAGGGACTTAGGGGCAAGACTGATCCACTTGTTTGAGATCTGGTATGTAGTTATCTGACGAACGGAGCGGTGTATAAATGTCTACTAGTCCCGTTGCTCTTACCTGGGAACATATTTGTTGGTGGTACTACTCTGGTAGATGACTGTCCTGTGTTACGAGTATGACAAAGGTGCCCCTAGTACCCTTACATCGGTCAACTTATACCAACCGCTACCCGAAGGCCATCCCCGCCATTACATTCAACTTTTTCACTTTACCCGCCATTACACCAAAAAGCGTTTTCTTACCTTAGTCTTTACCACATGAGAGCATCTTGTTTCTTTATCGTGTAGCCGTCGTCGCCAACGCCAGAAGGACCCATCTATGTCTTAATCGTGATTGTCTCCATTGAAGCTTCGTTCCTCCCATGAAGAACAAACATTCAACTGAATAGATGAGTTTTCAACTTCAAGTTTTGTTCCCCATTTCACGGTATCTATAATGCTAGTTAGAAAAATTGGAGTGATTACTAGTTAGGGTTTGTTTTAATCTGCTACTGCCCCCATATCTATTTGTTAGGGTTTTTAAGATTAGCTACGGTCCCCGCATCCTTTTACGTGTTATGAAGTGATATTAACACGACCCAAGTATCAATCGAAGTAGGTACTTTTAGACTAGATTTCGCTTGATTTAATGAATGATTTACAATATGATGAAATTGAAACCGTAGAGCATCATGAATGATTAAGTATTACAAAGAGGGATGGGAAATTAGACTTGAGTCTGAGATGGGATAAGAACATTCAATTTGCTTAACAATCTTCATACCCTATTTTCGTCAATCCCTTTTGGTTATATTTTGCAAATGCTCTCGTTTTCTTTCACTTTGTAGGACCACCTGAACTGGGCTAGTTGATTGGGCCTTGTACGGGATTAGGTTTATAACATTACTCCACCTTTCAAATTGAACTTGTCCTCAAGATGAAAGTTAGGACGTTGTTTGGTTGATTTAGACTTGTCTTCCCGAGTAGCTCTATTTTGAATTCATTTAGGCAGGAAAATTTTACATTGCTATTGAGAAGCGCAATAGCCTGGTCCAACGGATGGCCTACAAAAATGGCAATCGCAAGATAATCATGGACATAACAAGCTATTTCTAGTGTTTTATGTCCATATAAGGCTGCAAATAGTATCATTGCTCGAAGCAAATGCTGGGTTGCTTTTTGTGTGACGTGTGCAACAGAAGGTTGACCTTTGTGATCACTATGGCGTGTATCCAAAATGTTGAATGGTAAGCCGGTTTATGCAGTTCTGCATGCAATAACAACAGTCTTCTGTTGGAGCATTTGTAATCCCGTATCCAAAAATGAATCAACTTTGCCTTTATAATGTTTGTTTAAAATTGTACCCACCTTCCACAAGCTAAGTTGTTCATTTAATAACGGTTGAAATAGGTATAACCCGACCGAGTCTATAATTGTTTTCGGTTGGACCGGCCTGGTTCTAAAAACACTTCTGTTTCATTAGACGCCATCAAGTTGCAATAATGATTTAAATTATTTTCATTTCTCTAACTTTTGTCTAATTCCTTAAATGAGTTTCAATGCGTTAATTACTTTTAGTTTTACTTTTCAACACAAATACTTGCTCATGGACAACCATGAAACAATTTAATACCTTGTTTAATTGGTACTTGGCTAGGTATTAAATAGGAAATCAATTCATAGATTATATAAGCAAGTATGAAGTTTCCATAAATATTCTTTTACTAAGTTATAAACCTGTGTACTACACGGCAGAACAATAAAGACTTTAATGATAATTGTAACAATTTTTAATTATTTAAATTACAAATCATTTCATGGTGATGCTTAATGGGTTGGAAAACGATATGGTTATGAGTGTGGTATGCAACAATATGTTCATCACATCTACGTGTTGTTGTGTTTATCTGTTTTAATATGTTCCAGTACTGGAACAAACCGTAAGCATCTGTATGATATGACATATATTAATGATAACAAACCAATTTGATAAGCGATAGAAAAGAAGGAATAAAAACAGAAGGAACAAAAAATAAAACACATATTAATGTGCACTCATCAATTAATCTATATCTATATTATATAATAAATAAAAGTTTTAGTAATACACTTGTCACTCTCTGATACATTCTCATCATTTTTCCCGCCTATCTCTCCTATTAGTTATACAAATTTTCTTTTATTGTTTTTTGTATTTTTTTGTTTCCCGTCTATTTCTCTTATTAAATAACAATGACTTCTATAATTATTTTTATAAAACTTTTTTCATTTAAAAAAATAGGTTTGTTTATAAAACATATTTAGAAATTGAACATTTATTTCATTCTTTTTATAAAATATTTTAAAAAATAACTATATAACATTTTTAAAATTTGGATTAAAAAACTATGTAATATGTCATGTAATATGTAAATTTTTATTACTAAGGGTATAACATTGTATTTATTCAACCCGTTTCTAACCTAGTAACATATATCCTTAAGCTAGGTTTATATAAATAAGAAATGTTATGATTATCTAGGAGCTCTACCCGAGAAGATTATCACATTACTGAATTATAAGCAGAAATACTATCCAAGTGAGTTCTTAAACTGTGATGCATGAACCCTTTCATAACCTTGTATGACATGATTGCTTTATGAAACATTTTGAGTATGATGAAACGATTGTACTAGTTGTTCATATATAACGTATTCAAAGTGCTTATCGTATTTCATTTGCCTGTGGAACGGTATGTTGGACAGGACCCGAGGAACTGTCTTTGGTTATATATATATTGATGATTGTTCATAGTTATCTATGAATTTGGGGGTGGAACCCCATGGATGTGTTCAAGATACTTTAACGGGTCATTTTAATAAATTATTTTAGATTACGAATTCACCAGCGTTGTGCTGACCTATGTTTTATCAAATGTTTTTGACCGCATCACAGGTATCTATTAGATAGGGCATTCCAGGACTAGAATGAAATGATGAACGATCCAGATGATGGGCATGTCAGGAACTATAAGTCCCGAATGATATGTTCCTTGTTAGGGACAAATGATGTAACTTTTAACCTAATGTAAACAATGTTTTAATATTAATAGAAGTTATAATTTAGTCTTCCGCTATGTGTTTTTGATATCAACATCACCGTAACTAGAAGGCGACCTTCTAAATAGTATGTAGTTATCTGACAAACAGAATGTTCTGTCTAGGAAAGAGCGGTGTATAAATCTCTCCTAGACCCGTCGCTCTTACATGGGAACATATTTGTTGGAGGTACTACTCTAGTTAGATAACTGTCTTGTGTTACGGGTGTGACAAGTTGGTATCAGAGATAGGTTTAAGAGATATAGATACTACAGGAATAGTATATATACTTAAACTAGGACTCTGATATTAGTCTGGAATGCCTAGGATAAGTTAGGTGTATACATTCAGTATGATCTATAACGGAAAATACCTAGAAATCAGATAATTAAAGGCATTTTTAGCCAAGTGTTATTAATTCTGAATTTCTAGATTATGACCGGTTATACGAATTCTGATGTTATACATCTATATGTAGGTACAAGATGGCATGACGGGTAGAGGACAAGGAAGAGGTAGGGGTAGGATGCCTAATACTAGGTCCCATACTCGTGATACGACAAACATAAACACTGATCCAAACGAGAACGTGAATACGAATTACAGAACCCGAACCACCTGTGGAAGAAGTCATTATGACTGAAGCTTAGTTCTAGGGAGTGGTGGCATCTAAGGTCACCCGAGTACTTCAAATAACTTTACCTGGAATCCTTGATGATGCTCTTAGAAGAAGGGAGAATCATAACAGTTTAGGAAAACAAAACGAAGGTACTAGTGGTGCTGTTCCTTGAACAGAATATATCCTTCATACCACTCCGCTAGTAAACAATATAGGCACAACCCGAACCCATGAAACAGTTGGAATGAAAACCCAGAGCACTAGAATACATGGTCATGGATGCAACTATAATAATTTCAGTGACTGCCATCCCAAACCATTTAATGGAAAGAAGGATACCATTGCAGCCTTTTCAGCGGATCACTTCCATGGAAGCTGTTATTAAGATGAGTGAGTGTAGAGCAGATCAAGCTGTGAAGTTTGCTGCACATTTTTTCAAAGAAGAAGCTCTTGACTGGTGGGAATCAGTCAAGCAGACAAAGGGTGACGCTGTGACGGATAGGATGACTTGGGAGGATCTCAAGTCTTTGATTCTGAAAAGATATTGTCCATAAAATTTCGTAGACAAGATTGAGTTGAATTTCTGCGGTTCAAAGCTGGAACCATGACTCATCAGGAGTACACAACTAAGTTTAATGAGATGGCCAAGTTAGTGCCACATCTAGTTACTCCTGAGTCAAGAAGAGTCAAATGTTATATTCAGGGTTGACCTCATAAGGTGCATACCTTAGTAAAGTCCATCGCACCAGAGTCGATTGATCTAGCCGTGGAAAAGAGTGCGGTGATGTTTGATGAAGTGGCAGCTCAAGAACCACTGAAAATTGATCACAAAAGGAAACCCGATGAGGTTGTTTACAAATTCAAACCAGGTAACAGTAAGTTCCCAAGGAGAGGAGGATTCAATTCCAACCCTGATAGAGTTAATCAGGGAATAAAATGCCAAACTTGTTAGAAGTTTGGACATTTTGCAAACCAATGCCCAAATGTTAAATACTTCAACTGTGGAGAGATAGGGCTTTATAAGACTCCATGCCTTAAACCACCTAAGCAAGTGTCAGGTGGTCAGAAAAAGGGCACCGGACGAATATTCGTCTTAGGAAGTGGAGATGAATCAAAAGGTAAAGCTAAGGACGTGGCAGGTACTTTCTTAGTTAATAATATTTACGCCAAGATTTTATTTGATGCAGGGCGAATAGAAGTTTCGTTTCACGTGCATTCACCCCATATTTAGGCGTAAAACCAATTCCACTTATTCATGCCTATGTCATTGAAACGGCTAGTGGTGAACAAATTAGGATAACCGAATCGTACCCTGATTGTGTCATCAGTTTTGGTGACGAAAAGGTATTAGTTACACTAATGCCTATGAATCTGAATGAATATGAGGTTATCCTAGGGATGGATTGGTTAAAGCAATAGCAAGCTCAAATTGATTGAGACCAGAGAACGATCAAGATTAAGAAACCAGATGCATCTAGTTTGATGATTCAGGGAGATAGTGAATCTAGTAAGATTGAAATTATTTCAATAGCAAAAGCTAAGAAAGAATTGATTAAGGGAAACGGTATATTCTTACTCCATGCTTTAAACGTTAAACCCGAAAGACAGATTGCGGACATTCCCGTAGTCTGTAATCACCCGGATATCTTTCCGGAAGAATTACTTGGTCTTCCACCTGATCGTCAAATCGAATTTCGAATCGAACTCATTCATGGAGCAAAGCCTGTTGCAAAATCCCTTTGTCGTCTAGCTCCTTCCGAATTAAAATAACTTATGAAACAAATTCAAGAACTCTTAGAAAAAGGGTTCATTCGCCCGAGTACTTTCCCTTGGGGAGCACTAGTGCTATTCGTAAAGAAGAAAGATGGAAGCATGAGGATGTGTATTGACTATCGGGAATTAAAAGAAGAGATATCCATTGCCTAGAATAGATGATCTATTCGATCAGCTACAAGGAGCCAAGTACTTTTCAAAGATCGATCCTAGATCAGGATATCATCAGTTAAAGGTACAAGAAGAGGACGTACCTAAGACTGCTTTTAGAACCCAATATGGTCACTATGAATTCCTAGTCATGTCATTTGGTCTAACGAATGCCCCTGCAACATTTATGGACCTAATGAATAGGGTTTGTAAACCATTCCTTGATAAGTTTGTCATTGTTTTTATCGATGATATTCTTATCTACTCCCGAAGCAAGGAATATCATGCTGAGCATTTTAAAATCATTTTAGAAACCCTGAGAAAATAAAGATTGTATGCTAAGTTTTCAAAATGTGAATTCTGGAAACGAGAAGTACAATTTCTCGGGCACGTGGTGAACGAACATGGAATACAAGTAGACCCAAGTAAGATTGAAGCTGTTATGAAATGGGAAGCCCCAATGACTCTGACAGAGATTAGAAACTTTCTTGGACTAGCCGACTACTACAGAAGATTCATTAAGGAGTTCTCCAAGATTGCTACACCTTTAATTGCTTTAACTCAAAAAACAACAAAGTTTGAATGGGGCACTAAACAAGAGGAAGCTTTAAACATTCTTAAGGATAGGCTTAGTCATGCAACAATCTTTGCACTACCTGAAGGAAATGATAATTTTATCATCTATTGTGATGCTTCCTGAACTAGTGTAGGTTGTGTGTTGATGCAGTGAGACATGGTTATTGCCCACGCATCACGATAACTTAAAATTCATGAGAAGAACTATACTACGCATGATCTTGAACTTTATGCCATAGTGTTTGCTCTAAAGATTTTGGAGACATTATTTATATCGTACCAAATTCGTAATATATTCAGACCATAAAAGCCTCCAATATATTTTTAATCAGAAGGATTTAAATATGAGGCAAAGGAGGTGGATGAAATTTGTCAACGATTATGACTGTGAAATCAAATACCATCCCGGGAAGGCAAACGTTGTAGCAGATGCTTTAAGTTGGAAAGAACGAACCCAACCAATTAAAGTAAAAGCACTCGGATTAGATCTGAGGTTAGACTTAATGGAACAGATAAAGTAATTCCAACCAAAAGCATTAGAAGAAGAAAACATCAAGAAAGAACGTATGGTTAGGAAACATAAATTATTATCCAAAGGAGATGATGGAATCATGAGATTCGAGCAAAGAATCTGGATACCTATGTTTGGAGATATTCAAGGGAAGATATTAGATGAAGCACACAAATCTAGATATTCCATGCATCCTGGTGCAAATAAGATGCACAAAGATCTGAAGACTCATTATGGGTGGCCAAACATGAAGAGATCAATAGCCCAGTAGATAGATAAATGCTTGACTTGCTTCAAGTTAAGATTGAGCATCAGAAACCTGCAGGACAGTTACAACAAATAGAATTACCTATCTGGAAATGGGATCATATTACGATGGACTTTATAACTAAACTACCCGGAACGCAGTGGGTCGTGGTCGATAAACTGACCAAGTCAGCCCATTTTATGGATAAGTTAGCTAGAATCTATATCTATGAAATTGTAAGCCACCATGGCATACCACTGTAATTATTTCATTCACATCTAGATTCTAGACGAGTTTTTAGAAAGAGTTGGGAACTCGACTTACCATGAGTACTGCATATCATCCTCAGACTGACGGATAGAGTGAACGTACAATTGAAACTCTGGAAGATATGCTAAGAGCCTGTGTTATAGATTTCAGAGGTAATTGGGATAATCACCTTTCGTTAATTGAATTCTCCTATAACAACAAATACCACTCAAGTATCAAAGCTGCATCATTCGAAGCACTTTATGGAAGAAAGTGCAAAATTCGTGTCTGTTGGACTGAAATAGGAGACAGTCAATTATCTGGACCAGAAGTCATATAGGAAACAACAAATAAGATAGTCTAGATAAAACAACGATTAAAGGCTGCTCAGGACCGTCAAAAAAGTTATGCTGACAAACAACGTCGACCATTAGAATTACAAGTAGGGGATTATGTGATGTTAAAAGTTTCACCTTGGAAAGGTGTGGTAAGGTTTAGGAAACGAGGAAAGATAGGACCAAGGTATGTTTGACCTTATAAGATCATAGAAATAATTGGAGCTGTAGCATACAAACTTGAATTGCCTGAAGCATTGCAAGGTATTCATAACATGTTTCACGTGTCATGTTTATGCAAGTGCTTAGCAGACCCCGACCAGGAAATCTCGTTAGATGATGTTCACATCGATGATAAACTCTAATTCACCGAGCAACCCATTAAGATCTTACGAACACAAGATCGAAAGCTCAGAAAGAAAACTATACCAATGGTATTGGTACAGCGGCAAGGTCGGAACGGTGCCGTAAAAAATTGGGAATTAACGGAACATATGAAAGTTAAGTGTCCCCATCTGTTTAACTAACCCTGAATTTCAAGGACGAAATTCTTTTAAGGAGGGGAGATTATATTTCCCAAGTAAAATAAGGGCCAAAAGTATCAAAAGTCAAAGTTTAGGGTTAAATTGTAAGTTTTAAAGGTTGAGGGACTTAAAAGGAAAAATCTGAGAATGAGGCGGATATCGGATCGATATCCTTTTACATGTCGGTCCGATATGTGTTGAGGAAGTAATGAACCGGGAGTTAACACGTGTCCGATGACTCAACTGGTGACCATCTTGATGTCGGACCTATATGTTTTGTATGTCAGTTTGATATGTGTGCGCGAAGTCAAGTAGGCCGACATAGGGGATGTCTGACCGTTATGCTTGTGGATGTCGGTCCGACATGGACCTAAATTCACCCCTATAAATAGATGATCGATCCCAGCCACTTTCACACACTCCAAACTCTCATTTTCACACACAAATACTCTGGTGTTCTGAACCCGAGCACCGGTTCGTGTGCGAAAGTCCGGTTTCCAACGTTTTGACTCCAAATTGCCTTAGATAGTGCTTAAGGTAAGGTTCCGACCTCCTTTTTAGCTTTGGTTATATATCCTTAAGCTCATTTTTTGAAAATAAGAAATGTTATGATTATCTAGGAGCTCTGCCTGAAAAGATTATCACATTACTGAATTATAAGCAGAAATATTGTCCAGGTGAGTTCTTAAACTGTGATGCATGAACCCTTTCATGACCTTGTGTAGCATAATTGATTTATGAAACATTTTGAGTATCTTGAAACGATTGTACTAGTTGTTTATATATAACGTATTCTAAGCGCTTATTGTATTTCACTTGCCCGTGGAACGGTATGTTGGACAGGACCCGTGGAACGGTCTTTGGTTATATATATACTGATGATTGTTCATAGTTATCTATGAATTTGGGGGTGGAACCCCATGGATGTGTTCAAGATACTTTGGCGGGACATTTTAATAAACTATTTTAGTTTATGAATTCACCAGCGTTGTGCTGACCCATGTTTTATCAAATGTTTTTGACCATATCACAAGTAGCCATTAGACAGGGCATTCCAGGACTAGAATGAAATGGCGAACGATCCAGATGATGGGCATGCAAGGAACTACAAGTCCCGAATGATATGTTCCTTATTAGGGACAAATGATGTAACTTTTAACCATAATGTAAAGAATGTTTTGATATTAATAGAAGACGTCACAGTAACTAGAAGGTGATCTTCTGACTAGTATGTAGTTATCTGACAAACGAAATATTCTGTATAGGAAAGAGCGGTGTATAAATCTCTCCTAGAGCCGTCGCTCTTACCTGGGAACATATCTGTTAGAGGTACTACTCTAGTTAGATAACTGTCATGTGTTACGGGTCTGACATAAACTTTAAATTATTATGTCCATACAAATTTAAATTTTATAGACAATTAATAAGTTTAAGAGAAGAAGATTAATAAGCATACCAAAAAAAGATTAATAACTTTCTAAACGCGGAATAATAGAAAAAAATAAAAGTTCATTAATTATTAAAAAGTATTTTGGAATTCGGAGAAGATGCCACATGGCATTAACTAGAATCGTTTATTAGAATTAGGATTTGATTACAATAAATTACCATCTATCCTTCCCGTCAAGTCAATTAGACTTGGACGACCATGGGTTAACAAAATGACAAAGTTTGGGAATAAATAAAATTTTTGAGATAGTGAAATCAGATGTGAGATTAAATTGCCCATTTGTGCAACATTTAAGACGTGCCCATTTGGAAGAAGAACATAAAGGGATAATTAAGCAATTGAACGTTAGAAAGCATATTGAAATCAAAGGAAATAAGATCACTAGCACCAGTATCGATAATCTAAGTGTTTTGACTTTAGTTGAATTGCAAGAAATAATACTTGCGAAACAACAAAACTAAGAGGTTAAACATGAGGAACACCGCTGAGTTCCCAAGATTTTTCCGGTGAAGTTCCAACAATGAAGAATGCTGATTTTCAGACAAACTAGACTGTGGAACAGAAGCAGTGACATGAATATCTGAATTTACACTTGCAATAATCCTCATTGCTTCGGTGAATGTCACACCCCCAAATTCCAACTACAGCGATCCGCTTCGGGAGCCGTGACAAACTACATTCCCAGTCATTAGTCATATCAAAAGACACTATATGAATTTAATAAAAACCATTAAATACTCAAGTAAATGCGGAAGCGTAAAGTAAAATATTTAATGCGCAAAACAAACACGCCCAAAACCAAGTTCTTTAGAAGAAAGTAAATAGTTTAAATGTTTGCAATAATAAAGAAATCCCATGCATGTCCTAATCGTGTGCTTGTGCCTTAGCGACCTGAGAAAACATGTTAAGAAAATGTGTCAACACTAGGTTGGTGAGTTCACATGTTTCAGTTATAAATAGTGTTTTCTAGATAATGTGCATTATAGACATATTAGTAGGTAGCTAGCCTATGTTCAAGTTACTAAAGCTCTTGCAACCGAAGCTAACTGTTTGCGTTTGATACCGTCTATGACAATCCAAACTTTTCAGGTTAACTCCTTTATCAAATCCAGTTAAATCCTAACTATTCTCAAACTACAGGGACTAAGTCTGCCTATTTTGAAACTCACATGCACAAAACTTGAGGGGTCAAACTTGTAATTAATATATAGTTGATTCCCTGTTGACTTTTGATGGTCAAAGTAACAAAAACCTAACCTAACTAACCAAATATAAACACAAGGGTCATTTCTGCCAAGTTCTAAACATAAGAACATGAAACTTCAGGGACTGAAACTGTAAACTGCCCAATTTTGATTTACGTTGACTTCTGAAAGTCAAACTTTCATTCATGTGCTAGAATTCGTGAAATTCGTTATCTTGTAACTGCAATACACGATCAATATCATTAAATGACAATCACTGAGGTCTTTAACAGCATTATTGATCGAGTTAAACCCAATTATGTGCATTAAACGCATAACCATCGACACCTTTGCCCCTTATCAATCAAATTCATCGAATTCGTATATCAGTTCATGAATTGATCGGCTGCACACCTAAACCGAGACTCACTGAACTTGTTTCAATAGTCAACTCCATCGGAGAGGGATTCACAGTAGCCGGAGATCAAGCTTTCCATAGTCGGAGCCTATTCTAGTCGGAAACCATCAATTCGATACCCAATCAGGTAATTGAAACCTCCCTCACACTCGTCTTTATCTGTTGATTAAAAGCCCTCTACTAATAGGGGCTTACAACACCGAATTAACCGCAAACAAATTCTAGGGTTCATCCCAATTATAGTTTAATCGAAATCGGGTCTAGAATTGACCTCAATTCAATCAATGGGTATGGTTAGCTTCGCCTTCACCTACCCACTAAAAGCCCTATGAAATCCAAGATTTATACCATCAAATTGAAACTGGATCGAATCTAGGGTTCATATACGTCCCTGTTTAATCGAATTCCTATCTAAACTTGTTTTAAATGAAATTAAACAACACCAATAGATTCGCAATGCTTTAATCAGTGAAAACCCTATGATTCAAACAACTTTTAACATCAGGTTTTATCAAATTGATCCCTTGTTCTTGATCTAGGGTTTCGCCCTCTATTCCAGCAATTAAACGATTAAAAACTTGATACTTTTCAAATTAAAACCAACAACAGGTTCGCAAAGCTTCGATAAACAAAAGCCCTATGATTTCAACCAATTCTATTATCAGTTTTAGACAATTCGATCCCATATTCGTGATCTAGGGTTCGGCTTTTCAATCGAATGATCTACCCATCTAAACTCGATGCTTTTGAAATTCATTACACCCACAGAGTCGTTTTGCAGCGGTTAACAAAACCCCTATGATGTTTTGACTAGTTTCGATTGAATTCGTGAGTATGGGACTAGGGTTTGGATCGGTTTGTATGGGGGGAAGAACTCGGAGGAATTATAGATTAAAACCAAATGAAATCAGGTTCTATCACGAAACCCTAGTGGGCTGTGATGGTTAGGACTGCTGGCTGTGGGGGAGGAGACCTGGGTTCGAGTCCCTCCACCCCCAATTCGTTTTTAGAGTAGTTTTTTTTTTATTATTTTAATTATAAAAACTTATCCCATATTATTATAATCTTATATTGATGTGTTTTAGCCCGGAAAATAACCCGTAGGCTCTGGTTTGAATTATTATCTCATTTTTATATTATTACCACTTTTAAAAATAATATATTTATATTATATTCAAACTGTAACTTCGTATAAAATAATATGTTTATATTATTTTCAACTCATGACTCATGTTATTAAATAATATATATTTTTATATTATTTCGTATCATTTTATAACCTCGTGTAACGTTTGAAACTAAATAATGATATAATCGTTTACTAACGTTTATTATCTTGAATAAAAATAATATATTATTATTTTTGCGGCACTGATTATTTAGTTAATCCGACGAACCTAAAATTAATATATTAAATTATATTATTTTCCTAACATTTGTAAACGACTCAAACGTACGAATTTATTTATTTATCTATTTAATATTATTCGTTAATAACGTTCGACACGTAACCATTGATTTTAATTATTATATTAAGAAATCTATTTTCTTGTAGACACGTTCGTCTACCCGTTAATCCTTAGAATGTTTTGAGACGTTCTAATCTTCCGTGTCGTCGTCACAAATCTCATATGTCCCTAACTTATGTGTTTATAATTCTAGGGCATACGTAAGCCATACAGGCTAACACTTGAGGTTCAATATATCATACTTGTGTGATACTACCTACTACGCAACGCAGGTGAGTTTCACGGCCCCTTTTTACTCGTTTTCCTGTTGGGGGAGAAACATGTACACAAACTATCATACATTTACTTGTTTTTCCCGTGGGGGAGAAACAGGTACGCAGACAAACATCATTTTACATGTTTTTCCCGTTTGGGAAGAAAACATGACACAACTATTTTAGATTATTGTAATTCATATGTTATTACTGTTGAGGCTAAGCGTGACACACTATCACAGAAAGTCCTCATCATACATCGAAATGTTAATATGGATCTTAGCGAGGTAATGTTTAGTAGTACTACTGGGTTTGACAAATCCCACCCGCGTTAGTCACGCTAACTCAATTGGATATCGAACGGGTGAAATGTTAGCCTACTCACATTTGCCAGAGTTGATAGACCTGGCAGCAGGCATACAAACAAAAACAGTCAGCTTCGGTTGTGAGCGCTTTAGTAAGACATGATCATAGGCTAGCTACCTATAGATATGCATTTTGAATGTACATAATCTGGCAAACACTCTCTTATTACAAACTTGAAACCTGTGAACTCACCAACCTCGTGTTGACACTTTTTCTTACATGTTTCTCAGGTCGCTTTGGCACAGGTTGCACACTTAGGGCATGCATGGAGTCCTACTGTCATATCATTCATTTCAAGCATTATAAACAGTTTACTTAAATACATTAATTGATGCTCGTTGCGTGTAACTACTTTTGACTTCATTTTAACGTTTACGCTTCCGCATTAATTCTGAACTTTTATGTTATGACATTTCAAGTCCCATATAGTGTCGTTTGATGTAACTAATGACTAAGATCCTGGTGTGTCACCTTCCAAACGGTAAAACTCCGTTAGTGGAATTTGGGGGTGTGACACCTTCCACCATGTATATCAACAATGGTGATGTGTTAGGTCAATTGTACACCCGTTCGACATCCGGTGTAGTTAGTGTTACTAACGCGGGTGGGGTTTGTCAAACCCAGTAGTACTACTCAATATTACATCGCTAACTCTATATTAACGGTTTGATGTGTAAGGACTTTCATGATAGGTGTTACACTTAGTTTAACAGGTGATATTAAAGAATTACGGAATCTAATGTTTGTATCATGTTTTCTTTCCTAGTTTAAAATAGAAAAAGGGGCCGTGAACCTCACCTGATTGGATGAATAACACAACGAGCTAGCACTGTAAATAAGGATGCTTTCGATCGTTATGGATGCCCAAGAATTTGATTGTGATAGTTAGGCACACTTAAGAATATGTGACGACTATACGTGAGGATTGGAAGTCCTAAATACACTTATGAAAAGGAACCTTGTCAACGGGATTAGGAAATCCCTAATTTGGTATCTAGTAAGAACGTGATACACGTGAAACACAATTAGATACGAGATGGACAAATACTGAATAGTAAATAAGACGTTTTCGTGAGAGAAATAATTGTTAAAATGATAGTATAGATAAATATATTATTTTTATAAATAAAATGATGGTAAATTAATTAAAAAATTAATCCCGAGCATACGATCGTTTTCCAGTAACAAATCGAGCTAACATAATATTAAAATAATATAGGGATGAGTTTTGTATAAAAGAATTGCCTAAAAATCGTTTAAAAAAAATAAAACTATTGGGGAGGGTCGAACCCGGGTCTCCTCTGTGCAACCCCGACGACCCAACCATCAGTTTGTGAACAAACCCCAGCCCAAATGCTTATAACCCTAATCCGCGATCATGGTTCTTCAGATTTCGATTGTAGGTTGTTCGATTGATTCAATAGCCAAAGGGCATTTGTAAAGCAGTTGATTTCGAGTTTTTCTGTACCAAATAATTGGATTAACACGTTGGTTTAAACAAGATTCTTCGAGTTTTTAAACCTGAAAACCCTAGATTTATTTAAGAATAAATTACATGAAATTCGATCGGATTGGGTTCTGGAATCATAGGGCTTGTAATCTAGAGATGAAAACGAAGCTATACGTGTGTTTGATTACCTTCATTGATGTCGAATTGGTGGAGATCAACTAGGCTATGGTTCCGACTCCGACGGGTTGACCTCTGGTGGCTTATGTTGCTTCTCCGGTGATTTTGATGTGGGGGAAGATTCAAAGAGGATCGATTTAGGTGGGTGAGTGTTTGATTGTGAAATGATGAATGGATTTGATCGAATTAGGTAGTATTAGTTATGGTTTTCCATTATGTATGAATAAGGTTTATTATGATTAAATTGTAATCATTATCAATCAGTAACGCATAGAAATGGTTTGAACGTGGTCGAAATCTTCAAGGTTGTGCATAACGGACGCGAATTGAATGGGATTTGAAGGTTACAAGTTGATTTTGACCAAGAACATCACGGTTTGACTTTCAAAAGTCAACAAACCAAGTTTTAGGTATTGACAGAATCAGTCCTTGTAGTTTCTGTGTTTATGTTTGAGACTATTGCAGTAATAGCCTTGAAGTTTCTAACTTGGCTAACCGGATTTCTGAGATAACGGAGTTTAGGTTAACGGTGTTAACCTGAACTTGTTGGGTGTCACAGTGAATTTGAAATCGTTAGGAAAACCAATAAGTCTATAACACTTGCTAACATCATGCACAAATTTATTATAGTGACTATAGATAACACCCTTTCGACCAGCATTGTGGGTATCTGAATTCCTAAGAGATTTGAACATTCACAATCATAGAGGCATTTTGAGGAAAACATTGTGTAAAATAATGGAGCTCCCATTGTTTTTCATCCTGAATAGAAAAGCATAAGCTTGATTGATAGACATAAGCAGTTGCATCATAATCATATTTCCTCTGATCGTGTCATAACATGAATTAAGCCCCATAAGAAATTGCATCAAACACCGACCAGTGTCACGTTTAGCTAAGTATTTGGTATTTCCACAAGTGCAAGAAGGGATGGGTTCGAGAGAATTCAACTCATCCCAAAAAGACTTAATTTTGGTGAAGTAAGTGGATATGTCATCATTCCCTTGGGATATGGCAGACAGGTTCTTCTGTAGTGGATAAAACTTTACCCTATTACTCCACCCATATATATCATTCTATTCATCCAAAAGCTCATGTGCGTTTTCAACATATAATACACCCTCATTAAGTTCATGCCACAGAGAGTTTAAGATCCGTGAAATGATCATGTTCATTACTCCTTTTCCATAAATCAAAATCTTAAGAGGAACTTGGTGCTAAAACAATACCGTCAACAAACCCTAGCTTATTCTTGGCCGATAAAGCAATAGACATGGCACATTTCCATGAACCAAAAGCTAAACCATCAAAACTTTTGGAAACTAAAACATATCGGGATGACAAAATGGATGTAGATATAATGGATTAGAAGAAACCACAGGTAAAACATCATTAACAGAAGTATTTGTATCCCATCAGGAATACAAAAGTAAAATTTCTTCCAAATAGTAGAACTTTCATATGAGAACTTTCACCCGAAGATATATAAAACTTTTACCGAAAGAAAACTTTCAGACTGTAGAAAAATTTAGTCTAAAAGTTTTGTTTGAAAGTTTAGTCTAAAAGTTTTGTCTGAAAACTTTCGCCTGAAAAATTTTTTTCATCAAATGCAGAAAAACATTCACCAAAGTATAAAACTTTCCCGAAAGCAAAGATGCCAATGTGAATCAACATCTATTTATACTACTATATTTGCTACCCAAGCAAACTAATGCGACTCAAGCTTGGATTGATTAAAAAAATTAAAAAATAAAATATAATTACAAATTATTATCTGTAACTAAACTATAGGGATTGCACCCTAATTCAAAAACCTTGACCTCCAAGTTTCCTTATCCCACAAGTAATAAGTTATTCATTTAATGACGGTTGAAATAGGTATAAACTGACTAATTCTATAAATGCTTTCTGTTGGACCCCCTACTAGAAAACCTGGCTCTGATACCAATTTGTCACACCCCAACCGACGGCGGAAACGTCGGGGCGGGACATGTAGACTGTTCATGAGCACATGGTTGACTAGATTACAGTATGTTTAAACATCACATTTCATTTTAATAAAATTCAACATGTAAATGAAAATGAGAAATACGAAACAAGTTTCTTTCTAAATATCTAGGTCCACATCCTAAGTGTATCAAGCTTGTTCAACTCACTTTTGTACCTGAAACATGATGAAAACGAGGTCAACTAAAAAGTTGGTGAGCATACATAAGTTTTGACTCTAAGTAGTATCAAAGTGTTGTGTGTAAACAAATCCATACAAGTCATGATTAATATTGCAATTATGGGAGTCACTATTGTGTAATCAAGTAGTATAATCAAACCTTTGTAACTAGCATGCAAAACAAAGTGTGTTGTCGGAAACAATCACCCTAACTGGGTGGGTTTGTCAAACTCAATAGGTCTATCATTGTTGACCGTCGGCTTGAATAGTTAATGATTGTACATGTAATTACACACAAAGTAGTTAACACACCTAGTACTCAAACATAAAGCTTAAATTGTACACAAATTGTAAAGTGGATTTGTATTGTGTAGTTTGTGCAAAACATTGTATGTAATGTTCATGTTTCACTCCAAAAATGTAAAATAGTGAAAAAGGGGCTATGTAAAACTCACCTGTATCAAAGATGTTGCTAGCACACGTGTCTAGGTAGCAAAGTGATTCTTGTAATTCACAACGTTAACCTAGAGGGTAATGTATAGGAATCTAGATTAATAATATGCACAATAGACTAAGGCCAAGTCTAGGGTTCAACGTGATTTGAGCGTGAAAATTTGTACGAAAGTATTTGTGACATTTCATCAAATGGAAACGCGTAAGTTGGTGCTTGAATTTGAATAAAATTATAATATAAAATGTAAGTTCAAGGTGTATAATAAGGTTTGTCTTTAGAGTTATGAAATAATTTAAATAAATAAATTCCTTATTTATTTATTTAAGATAGTGAGGGGGGTAATATACTTATAAATAAATAAATTTTATTTTATTTATTTATTTATAATAATGTGTCAAAACAAAATATAGTGTAAGTATATATTTGTTAGTATATATATATATTTCACTTTACTCTAAATGTAAAGTTATTGTAAAAATATGAACGCCTTTAAATAAACAAGTTCTTTCTGTTTATTTACTTATAAAATGGTACGTTACCTTAAAATATGAAATTTGTAAGTATAAAAGTATTTGTATATTTAGAAAAGTTATACCTTTGAACTTACAATTTATAGGTTAACTAGGTAATTATTTAAATACAAAAATGTATTAGGTTTTAATCCATAAAATAACTTTTAAATTGTTTTTATAATAAATAATGGGATTTAAGACATTTATATCGTAAAGAAATAAAGGCTTCATGTTAAAATGCATATATTTGTACAAACATGATCTAATTAATGTTAAGTTTGTAAAATAATTTTTTTGTAACTTAATTACCGATTAAAAACGATTTTTAAAAATAAAAGAACGCCACCCGGTTCGAACCCGGGTGGATTCTGAGAAAGCATCCCTTGTTACCACTAGACTAGGGGACTACCCATGTAACAGAACTGGATCAATCTAGTATTAAGCAGGACAAGGCAGGTTGGTCGGGTCTGGTTTAGGGAATGCGCAAAAAGGGAGGTGTGGTTGTGGGTTTCGAACCCACACCACCTAGTTCAAGTCCGTGCGCTTTAACCGGCTGAACTAGGTGATTCGCTGCTCATAACTACAAACCAGAAGTTGAAGTATGCGATCCCAGATGAACATGAACCACCAAATTGATTACATAGACGGTCGTTCAAGGCCGGATTCAATTGAGAACGATTCCCTCTGTCATTTAGAATTGACAAAGGGCTTTTGGCCGGTTATGAGATGAGCACGAACGATACGAAGTTAGGGTTCGATGTTCTTCGAGCTTAATCGCACTCCAGGGGTGTAATGGCGATGGTGAGGGTGATTAGAGAGTTTCTGAGAGGGTTTTCGCCACTAAAGGATTGATTCTATTTGTTTGATTTTGATTAAAACGCTCGATTTTGACCCGACTTCGCAATTCACCGCTGTTAGCGTGATTTACGCATCAAATCGTTCCAACCCCGGATGAATTTGGTCGCGTTTCTAGTCTGAATTCTCATAAGGATTGCAATGGGCGTGATTTCTGGGTTTCTACGCGTTTAAATCCTTTAATTGGGGATCGATTCAAACACCGTTTGACTCTGAAAAGTCAATTCCGTTAGAATTGATTTGAATTTCAAAACTTGTCGCGCAAGGATCGAATTGAGGTGTCAATTGGGATTGAAAACAGTCGATAATTGTTCCAGTATGCAAGGCAAGTCCGCTTGGATCGATCTGGATGAAGGATTCTACAAAATTGTTTTGTTTAACTTTTTAAAAGTCAAATGAGGTCAAGGTTTGTGAGTGGGTCAAGATTAAGGGGATGGGGTTCAAATTGGAGTCCA
Source organism: Smallanthus sonchifolius (assembly GCA_023525975.1). Lineage (NCBI taxonomy): Eukaryota > Viridiplantae > Streptophyta > Magnoliopsida > Asterales > Asteraceae > Smallanthus > Smallanthus sonchifolius. The sequence goes on from CM042045.1 coordinate 38,940,114, forward strand.
GTTGTTTAAAGGTTCAAACCAATTATAACTTTTTATGAATATATGTATGTGTATATAGATTCTTTAAAAGTTTTATGTATATAAATTGTAAATACCTATATTTATACTAAAGAGAAAAATTGTTTAGGACTTTATAAAAAAATCCATCTTTGGAAAATTATAACTTGAAATGTTGATTTGCACAATAAAATCGAATATACTTATTTACATTTATATTTGTAAATCTATACGTGTTCATATACAAAGGATATATATATACATATAAAAATATAGATACATGTGTTAGATATAATAAGGATATAATATGTAAACGGAAATTTTGTATGTTAAAATAATAATTACTGTAACATTTTTAAATTTGAAAAAGTATGGGACTTTAAGTGTTTATATAGCAAAATGATTAAAGAAAATTTATGGCTTGAAAATAAAGGATGTCACAGTCTCCCTATGTTAAGGGAATTTCGTCCCGAATTTTAACTAGTGGAGGTCACTGAATCAGGGAAGAGGTGAGTTTGGATTCTCAGCGAGATTTGATTGTTGGTTTGACTAGTACATTTGATAACAAGATTCGGGTCTGCTTCTCAAGGTCAGGCACGAAGGACGATAATGGATTTAGTTTTGGAATGAACTTAAGGAGTAAAACTATCGAATAACAATTTGGATTATAAAGGTGGATTGTATTTCTTGGAATGAATTTGATGGAATTTGATGGAAATTGATGATCAGGGTTGCTTAGGATGTTGACAAATATGCTCAAAGATGTTAGTGGACAAAAGGTTACACAAACATTGGTCTAGGTCAAAACTTCACGTGACACGAACAACACTACTCCTTATAATATGATAGGGCACTTATATATAGGAAGTACCATCGGCGTATCCACCATGCTCTTGTCATATCACATTAGTTTCATTGTTATATATCACGATAGGTTTTAGGTCACAACATGCGACAAAATTCGCTATCTTTTCCATGCACTGATTTTTATAATTACGTGTGCACCCGTAATTACTCGAATCATCGTATGGTCCGTAGAGGTCCTTCTGTTGTGTGTGGGTCATAAGGGGGCACAAATTCATTTAGTTCGTGTATATTGTTTTCACATAAGGGTTGCTAATAGATAACTATGTCCTTAAATAGGCGGGTTAACGAGCAACTAAATGATAATAGAGTAGTATAACCTAGAGTTCCATAGTTTTACTCGTGTTTGAACAAGAATACGTCAAACACCGAGTTATTTTAATGTGTTACAGATTTCTAGTATCTGAACAAGAATACGTCAAACCCCGAGTAGCTTCAATGTGTTATGGTTTTCAACCTTGGTAAACAAATTGTATGACTATTCTTTGTGTATAATGTAATCACACAAGTCTCATGTATGATCTAGCGTCATGTAGCTTGTAAATCAATAGGCTTTCATGTGTATTGTATCATGTATATTGCAAGAGATGAATTTCACGTATGATGCTGCCAAATTAGTATCACGTAAATAAGTCTCATGTTCAATGTGGTCAATCAAGTATTGTGTATCCAACAACCAATTGTTAGGTATCATGTATATTGCAAGAAATGAATTTCACGTATGATGTTACCAACTTAGTACCATGTATTTTGTAACCAAATAAGTCTCATGTTCAATGTGGCCAAACAAGTATTGTGTATCAAACAACCAATTGTTAGGTTTCATGTATATTGCAAGAAATGAATTTCACGTATGATGTTATCAACTTAGTATCATGTATTTTGTAACCAAATAAGTCTCATGTTCAATGTGGTCAACTAAGTATTGTGTATCAAACAACCAATTGTTAGGTATCATGTATATTGCAAACAACCAAGTTTCATGTATTATGTGTTCAATCTTGTAGCGTGTGTATTGCAAATGAACAAGTTTCGTGTGTTATGTAATCGTGCTGTGTATCTTGTGAACTGACGAGTTTTGTATGTGGTCAGGTGTTGTGGGGAAGCGTGTTGTTTGGCATTCATGTAAAATATGGTAGTTAGGTTCTAGCTCTTTAAATCTCGTTGAGATTTGTGAGAATGGTTAACGTCTATGCGAAATGGGTCGTCTCTTGAAGTGGCAAGTATACTCATACATTATTGAAGGTATAGGGTAACGAGGAGTTTCTGAAAATATCATGGGGAGTGTATTTATAAAGAATTGATCTTGGTTTGAAAATAAGAATTTGTAAATTGTTCCTGGTTGTAGATATATAAAGTGCTGAAACTATTGAGTTAAATAATCTAAATAGATGGTCAATTTATAGGAAAAACCTTTTTTATTAAATTTTCAATTATTATAAGAAGAATATTTTTAAAAGAAATTATTGGCTAACAATTTAGCCATGGTTTAGAAATAATTACTTTAACAAGAGAATCATAATTATTTATCAAATTGAAATAATATTTTTATAGAATAGGTTGTATTAAGTTCCCTTACAAAGTGAAAATGTTTATGGAAAAATTTATATTTCTGATGCTCTATAAAAGTTTGTTAAACGTTTGGTTTGAACAAAAATAATGAGGTTGTTTAAATCAAATAATAGGATGATTCGTTTACGAATGAGATTGCCGGTAGTATACTAAATCGTGGTGAATGAAGAAGGTGATACTTGGAGAATCTTGATGAAAATATGATGGGTGTACTGCACACTTAACATGTCAAATCAATGAATAATAACTTTAGAGTTGGAATATTTAAATGCTTAAATGTTAAACATTATTCAAAACATAGGGGAATGGTTCTCAAACTGAAAATTTAAAGACAATAAATATAAATTCCTGCTAACGTCTCTGGAAGCTTTCCGCTAGATGGAAGATAATCACCAAGATGAGCACCGCTATAGTCACTCGGGTAGTCGATCTTGCTTCAGCTTTAGCTGTTTCCGTGCGATTTCTTAAGCATTTCTTTTTCGAGGATGGAAATTAACTCCTTTTGGTACCTTATTGATTTGCTAGGCTATCCATTCTTTGTTCTTGCAAGTCGTGCCTTATCTCGTGCTCCATCCGTTGCCTCTCAAACCCTGAGACCCTCACATATTGGTGAGTGTCATTAGTTGGAATTCCCATAGTACTAGTGGGTGTCATGGTATGTCTTGCCCAAGGGTTAGGATGATATGGGTCGGACACTAGATACGGGTCTTTTAGTAGGGGTGGTAATTGGGTGTGTAGGTGGGGTGTCTGATACTGGTTTCTGTGTGGGGGTGATCCAGGTGTTCGAAATCTCGGGCCAGTGTTCCTAATCCAGTCTGTCCTTACATCAAACCTTGGTCTAGCAGCTGGGGGTGTTGGTGACCGATACACGGGTGACCCGATGTCTTCTTCGCAATCAGACTATGCTCTAGGACGGTAAACCGGGGAGGAAGGAGAGTAGGAGTCCATGTCTAGCAGAACACAATGAAAAGGTTGTAAGTGATAATGAAATATTGAGTGTTATACATAAGAGTTCTCATAGGTTTAGAGTTTGACTAGTCATAACACCGAGCCTTCACAATAGTATTCTAGAAATACACTTGACCTATAAGCAATGCATCCCTGAGGAGAATTCCTAGAAAAGAGGGGTGGGTCACTAGGACACACTTAAGTACCCTGTCTTTCCTTAGCAAGAATCCCTCATGGGCCTACACACTCTTCTAGCCATCATATATTAATAACACTATTGTTGGGCTCATGGTCATGATGAGAATTGTTGTGGACTGGGCTTTGAGGCCCAAAAGTGAGGTTTATTTATTGCAACAGGATTCTTCTTCATGAAGGGTAAGTGGGCTTCTTAGTTTATTGTTAATGGATCTTAGGCCCAGTAGTTTAAATGTTTTGTTCCCAAGAGGTGATGATATCATGTGTGTGAGTTCAAAGGTGTATGAAGAATTTGGTGTGTATGTGTGTGTGTGTGTTAAACTTAGGATAACACTTAATGAAGCACATAGGTAGCATGTAGATAGTAATGTGTGTGAGCACAAGAGTTATCAAGTAGTGTGACACATAAATCATTAAATATTGTATCATGTAATGTGATTACTTAGGATAACATGTAAAATATTCACATAAGAAGTAATCATGTAACATGTAATAACATGGCATAGTATGGGTGTCCTATGGTTATAGTCTAGGTCAAAAGTGTCTAATAACCTAATTCCCTATAACCTGGCTCTAATACCAATCTGTTACACCACAACCGACGGCAGAAACGTTGGGGCGGGACATGTAGACTGTTCATGAGCACATGGTTGACTAGATTGCATTATGTTTAAACATCACATTTTATTTCAATACAATTCAACATGTACATGAAAATGAGAAATACATAACAAGTTTCTCTCTAAATATCTAGGTCCACATCCTAAGTGTAGCGAGATTGTTCAACTCACTTTTGTACCTAAAACATGATGAAAATGAGGTCAACAAAAAAGTTGGTGAACATACATAGGTTTTGACTCTAAGTAGTATCAAAGTGTTGTGTGTTAACAAATCCATACAAGTCATGATTAATAAGGCAATTATAGGGAGTTACTATTGTGTAATCAAGTAGTACAATCAAACCTTTGTAACTAGCATGCAAAACAAAGTGTGTTGTCGATAACAATCACCCTAACTGGGTGGGTTTGTCAGATTCAATAGATTTATCATTGTTGACCGTCGGCTTAAATAGTTAATGATTGTACATGTAATTACACACAAAGTAGTTAACACACCTAGTACTCAAACATAAAGCACAAATTGCACACAAATTGTAAAGTGGATTTGTATTGTGTAGTTTGTGCAAAACATTGTATGTAATGTTCATGTTTCACCACAAAAATGTAAAATAATGAAAAAGAAGTTATGTAAAACTCACCTGTATCAAAGATGTTGCTAGCACACGTGTCTAGGTAGCAAAGTGATTCTTGTAATTCACAACGTTAACCTAGAGGGTAATGTATAGGAATCTAGATTAATAATATGCACAATAGACTAAGGCCAAGTCAAGGGTTCAACGTGATTTGAGCGTGAAAATTTGTACGAAAGTATTTGTGACATTTCATCAAATGGAAACGCGTAAGTTAGTGCTTGAATTTGAATAAAATTATAATATAAAATGTAAGTTCAAGGTGTATAATAAGGTTTGTCTTTAGAGTTATGAAATAATTTAAATAAATAAATTCCTTATTTATTTATTTAAGATAGTGAGGGGGTTAATATACTTATAAATAAATATATTTTATTTTATTTATTTATTTATAATAATGTGTCAAAACAAAATATAGTGAAAGTATATATTTGTTAGTAAATATATATATATATATATATATATATATATATATATTCACTTTACTCTAAATGTAAAGTTATTATAAAAATATGAAGCTTTTAAATAAACAAGTTCTTTCTGTTTATTTTCTTATAAAATGGTACGTTACCTTAAAATATGGAATTTGTAAGTATAAAAGTATTTGTATATTTAGAAAAGTTATACCCGTGAACTTACAATTTATAGGCTAATTAGGTAATTATTTACTTATAAAAATGTATTAGGTTTTAATCCAAAAATGATAAATAAAATGATTATCTTTGAAATCCTAATAAATTGAATCCATAAAATAACTTTTAAATTGTTTTTATAATAAATAATGGGATTCAAGACATTTATATCGTAAAGAAATAAAGGATTCCTGTTAAAATGCATATTATTGTACAAACATGATCCGGTTAATGTTAAGTTTATAAAATAATTTTTTTGTAACTTAATAACTGATTAAAAATGATTTTTAAAAATAAAAGAACGCCACCCGGTTCGAACCCGGGTGGGTTCTGTGAAAGCATCCCTTGTTACCACCAGAAAAGGGGACTACCCATGCACAGAACCGGATCAATCTGGTATTAATCAGAACAATGCAGGGAGGCCGGGTCTGGTTTAGGGAATGCGCAAAAAGGGAGGTGTGGTTGTGGGTTTCGAACCCACACCACCTATTTCCAGTCCGTGCGCTTTAACCTGCTGAACTAGGTGATTCGCTGCTCATAACTACAAACAAGAAGTTGAAGTACGCAATCCCAGATGAACTTGAACCCCCAAATCGATTACATAGATGGTCGTTCAAGGTCGGATTCAATTGAGAACGATTCCCTCTGTCATTTGGAATTGACAGAGGGCTTTTGGCCGGAAAGAAAGGATGAATCAAATGAAATAAACTTTACCTGATTAGGTTATGAGACGAGCACGAACGATACGAAGTTAGGGTTCAATGTTCTTCGAGCTTAATCGCACTCCAGGGGTGTAATGGCGATCGTGAGGGTGATTAGAGAGTTTCTGAGAGGGTTTTCGCAACTAAAGGATTGATTCTATTTGTTTGATTTTGATTAAAACGCTCAATTTTGACCCGACTTCGCAATTCACGGCTGTTAGCGTGATTTACGCATCAATTCGTTCCAACCCATATGCATTTGGTCTGAATTCTCACAAGGATTCAATGGCCGTGATTTTCGGGTTTCTACGCGTTTAAATCCTTTGATTGTGGATCGAATCAAACACAGTTTGACTGTGAAAAGTCAATTCCGTTATAATTGATTTGAATTTCAAAACTTGTCGCGCAAGGATCGAATTGAGGTGTCAATTGGGTTTGAAAACAGTCGATAATTGTTCCAGTATGCAAGGCAAGTCCGCTTGGATCGATCTGGATGAAGGATTCTACAAATTGTTTTGTTTGACTTTTTAAAAGTCAAATAAGGTCAAGGTTTGTGAGTGGGTCAAGATTAGGGGGATGGGTTTCAAATTGGAGTCCAGTTGTTTAAAGGTTCAAACCAATTATAACTTTTTATGAATATATGTATGTATATATAGATTCTTTAAAAGTTTTATGTCCATAAATTGTAAATACCTATATTTATACTAAAGAGAAAAGTTGTTTAGGACTTTATAAAAAAATCTATGTTTGGGAAATTATAACTTGAAATGTTGATTTGTCCAATAAAATCGATTATACTTATTTACATTTAAATTTGTAAATCTATACGTGTTCATATACAAAGGATATATATATACATATAAAAATATAGATACATGTGTTAGATATAATAAGGAGATAATATGTAAACGAAAATTTTGTATGTTAAAATAATAATTACCGTAACATTTTTAAATTTGAAAAAGTATGTGACTTTACGTGTTTATATTGCAATATGATTAAAGAAAATTTATGGCTTGAAAATAAAGGATGTCACATTTGTGACGCAAGTTATCTTATTATCTTTATTAATGTACTAACAAATATAAAATACGAAATAAAAATAAATAATTAAAAATAAATGTATTAACACATTTGCGACGCAAGTTATTTTTAATTTTTAATATTTTTTGAGGATAAATATAAATAAATAATTATTTAAAATTAAATATTATTAACAAAACGCTTTAAAGGACAAGTGCTTAGTAACAGTACTATTGTACGAGTCTTTAAGGCGGTGGTACAAACCCTCCCTTTCCTTCTTTTATCTCCCCACGCGTTCATCTTCTCTTCTTTCCACGTCCCGCTTCGCATCTCATTCCGCCTCTTGCTTCTGAACCCTAAATCAGTGTTGACGAAATTGTTTTGCTACTTTAATGTATTAACAATTATAAAATACGAAATAAGAATAAATAATTAAAAATAAATGTATTAACACGTTTGCGACGCAAGTTATTTTTAATTTTTTTGAGGATAAATAAAAATAAATAATTAATTAAAATTAATAATAAAGCAAAAAGTATTTTATTATTTTATTTAATTTTATTTTTAACAATAAAGCAAACGACGACGTTTCTTGGGAACCTATCCCGATGACGTTTGTAAAGTTATAACGGTTTGTAGCTGTAGGTCCCTGTTCAGGTCTTTCTACGGATCTCTAGACTCGCGGTACGACACGGTGATAACGTCCGGAATCCATGATCAATGTGCTCGTGTAAATCAATCAACAACACGGTGTAAATAAACTCTTTGTATTTCCATCACAAATCTCAGTTTACAAGTTCTCTCTGTTTTTCTGTTCTGTGTTCTATTCTGATCTATCATCTAAGACTTGTAAATACCTATTTATAGGAAAACACAAATCCACACAGCACTATAGACGAACTTAACAAGTTCGCTCCTAAAGATGCTTATGCGAACTTGTTAAGTTCGCCTCTCTATGAACTTATACAGAATTTTATCAACAGTTACAAAACATGTCCTAACAAACTCCCTTTTAACTGTTGCTAACAATTCTATCAATTACAAGTCAAAGACTCTAAGACTAAGACATAATATCTCGTCACCAGAATATGCTCCAACAGACTCCCCCTTTGACAACAGCTTTAGAAGATTGTCATTTGTCTTCAAGATCATCAAACAATATGTAGTCTTCGACTTGTTCATCTTCACACTGTGTCTTTCTATCTAGAATAAAACTTAGGAGAAGGACCCCTTGTCAACTTCTGTCTGCAATTTTCAGTTTATGCAAAGGAGAACAACCAAGAATAACCAACAATTAAGATTTCCATGGAGGCTGGAAAAATAAAATCTTTTTGGTTTTTCAAACATAAGAAAGACAAAATGTTTTTGGTTTTTCAAACATAAGAAACACAAAATCTTTTTGGTTTTTCTCTATATAAACTGAAATGTAAAATACAAAATCACATCTTTTTGGTCGAACATCACGAGTAAGAAAATCATATCAGTGTATATGATATATCAATCACACATCTTGGATATAAAATCCATATAATATGAAATGGTATCCTATGTCTTTCAAGATTATCACACTATCTTTTTCAAGACTTTCATATTGCATGTTATGATACGCGATAAACATTCAAAGAAAATAAGATCAGGCTATGACCCACAAATTCAAATTGTCAATATTATAAGATTTGAAACTAAAGCATCTCATTCCCACTTTCTTGTGAGTTAAGATGCCATTTAAGTATGAAGTACAACGTGTACCCCACTAGTATGCCAACATAATGTAAAATGCACTATCTTCAAGACATACAAGATTTTACTAAAGATTATCCGAATTTCCAGAATGAGGAGACATCACTTAGCACATGAATAGCAGAATCCAAATTGGATTGTATAGGAATCAATAATATTTAGAATCAAATGATTCAAAGTCTTGGCTTATATATGTGGAATCATAAGATTCAGGTATGTGGATCCGACTGTTATCTAGATTATGAATTCAATGGAATCAGTAAAGATGATGTATCAATATGATCCAAGTGCTAGTATATGTTTGACAGATGTTGTCCAGTACATATCTTGATTATACTTCAAATTGAATGCTTTTCGGGACATTTGCACTGAAGCAAACCGAATGAATAGTGCTAAGGACATAACCCAAAACTAATCTCATAGGACAATCTTTATTAAAAGCTAATATTCTTTATCTAATAGTGAGCTTTTAACACACACACCCAAATATAAAATGGGTTCAAATCACAGTTGTAACATGTGCAATTATGTTTTCACACTACTAATGGTTCAGTGACGTTTTTAGTCTACTGACAATTCAAATTATATGTATACACAACACTATCATTTCCTATTTGTGCAGTCTCTGAAGTTTAGATCAAAACATATAATTCAGATATATCAACATAAAGCACCAACCAGTCAATCTAAGGTCATGTGTGAAAGAACATCTACTGATGTACTATCATCTCTTCTTTAACTTCAAGTAATGTCTATTTTATCATTTTTCAATTTGTTTGGCTTTTTCAAAATCTTTATGAAAGAAAGTAAAACAAAAGAAAATAAAATCTTCCATGAAAACATTTTAAGAAAAACATTTTACTTGGTTACTTGGGATTAAGCAATTCAATCAATAAAAGTTAAACCGATGTAATTGAATGCCTTTGCCTTTGCCTTTGTCACCAACACAGTTCTGTACTCCCCCTGTCCTGTAAACTCCCCCTCAACTTGTCAAATGGTTGTATCAATGACTTTATGCTCACCATCGTCATCCTATGTTTCAGGTTGTCCTTTAGACATGGAAAAATTTAAATAAATAAATTCCTTATTTATTTATTTAAGATAGTGAGGGGGGTAAAATACTTATAAATAAATAAATTTTATTTTATTTATTTATTTATAATAATGTGTCAAAACAAAATATAGTGTAAGTATATATTTGTTAGTATATATATATATATATATATATATATATTCACTTTACTCTAAATGTAAAGTTATTATAAAAATATGAAGCTTTTAAATAAACAAGTTCTTTCTGTTTATTTTCTTATAAAATGGTACGTTACCTTAAAATATGGAATTTTTAAGTATAAAAGTATTTGTATATTTAGAAAAGTTATACCCGTGAACTTACAATTTATAGGCTGATTAGGTAATTATTTACTTATAAAAATGTATTAGGTTTTAATCCAAAAATGACAAATAAAATGATTATCTTTGAAATCCTAATAAATTGAATCCATAAAATAACTTTTAAATTGTTTTTATAATAAATAATGGGATTTAAGACATTTATATCGTAAAGAAATAAAGGATTCCTGTTAAAATGCATATTATTGTACAAACATGATCCGGTTAATGTTAAGTTTATAAAATAATTTTTTTATAACCTAATAACTGATTAAAAATGATTTTTAAAAATAAAAGAACGCCACCCGGTTCGAACCCGGGTGGGTTCTGTGAAAGCATCCCTTGTTACCACCAGAAAAGGGGACTACCCATGCACAGAACCGGATCAATCTGGTATTAATCAGAACAATGCAGGGAGGCCGGGTCTGGTTTAGGGAATGCGCAAAAAGGGAGGTGTGGTTGTGGGTTTCGAACCCACACCACCTATTTCCAGTCCGTGCGCTTTAACCTGCTGAACTAGGTGATTCGCTGCTCATAACTACAAACAAGAAGTTGAAGTACGCAATCCCAGATGAACCTGAACCCCCAAATCGATTACATAGATGGTCGTTCAAGGTCGGATTCAATTGAGAACGATTCCCTCTGTCATTTGGAATTGACAGAGGGCTTTTGGCCAGAAAGAAAGGACGAATCAAATGAAATAAACTTTACATGATTAGGTTATGAGACGAGCACGAACGATACGAAGTTAGGGTTCAATGTTCTTCGAGCTTAATCGCACTCCAGGGGTGTAATGGCGATCGTGAGGGTGATTAGAGGGTTTCTGAGAGGGTTTTCGCAACTAAAGGATTGATTCTATTTGTTTGATTTTGATTAAAACGCTCAATTTTGACCCGACTTCGCAATTCACGGCTGTTAGCGTGATTTACGCATCAATTCGTTCCAACCCGGATGCATTTGGTCTGAATTCTCACAAGGATTCAATGGCCGTGATTTTCGGGTTTCTACGCGTTTAAATCCTTTGATTGTGGATCGAATCAAACACAGTTTGACTGTGAAAAGTCAATTCCGTTATAATTGATTTGAATTTCAAAACTTGTCGCGCAAGGATCGAATTGAGGTGTCAATTGGGTTTGAAAACAGTCGATAATTGTTCCAGTATGCAAGGCAAGTCCGCTTGGATCGATCTGGATGAAGGATTCTACAAATTGTTTTGTTTGACTTTTTAAAAGTCAAATAATGTCAAGGTTTTTGAGTGGGTCAAGATTAGGGGGATGGGGTTCAAATTGGAGTCCAGTTGTTTAAAGGTTCAAACCAATTATAACTTTTTATGAATATATGTATGTATATATAGATTCTTTAAAAGTTTTATGTCCATAAATTGTAAATACCTATATTTATACTAAAGAGAAAAGTTGTTTAGGACTTTATAAAAAAATCTATCTTTGGGAAATTATAACTTGAAATGTTGATTTGTCCAATAAAATCGATTATACTTATTTACATTTAAATTTGTAAATCTGTATGTGTTCATATACAAAGGATATATATATACATATAAAAATATAGATACATGTGTTAGATATAATAAGGAGATAATATGTAAACGAAAATTTTGTATGTTAAAATAATAATTACTGTAACATTTTTAAATTTGAAAAAGTATGTGACTTTAAGTGTTTATATAGCAAAATGATTAAAGAAAATTTATGGCTTAAAAATCAAGGATGTCACATTTGTGACGCAAGTTATCTTATTATCTTTATTAATGTACTAACAAATATAAAATACGAAATAAAAATAAATAATTAAAAATAAATGTATTAACACATTTGCGACGCAAGTTATTTTTAATTTTTAATATTTTTTGAGGATAAATATAAATAAATAATTATTTAAAATTAAATATTATTAACAAAACGCTTTAAAGGACAAGTGCTTAGTAACAGTACTATTGTACGAGTCTTTAAGGCGGTGGTACAAGCCCTCCCTTTCCTTCTTTTATCTCCCCACGCGTTCATCTTCTCTTCTTTCCACGTCTCGCTTCGCATCTCATTCCGCCTCTTGCTTCTGAACCCTAAATCAGTGTTGACGAAATTGTTTTGCTACTTTAATGTATTAACAATTATAAAATACGAAATAAGAATAAATAATTAAAAATAAATGTATTAACACGTTTGCGACGCAAGTTATTTTTAATTTTTTTGAGGATAAATAAAAATAAATAATTAATTAAAATTAATAATAAAGCAAAAAGTATTTTATTATTTTATTTAATTTTATTTTTAACAATAAAGCAAACGACGACGTTTCTTGGGAACCTATCCCGATGACGTTTGTAAAGTTATAACGGTTTGTAGCTGTAGGTCCCTGTTCAGGTCTTTCTACGGATCTCTAGACTCGCGGTACGACACGGTGATAACGTCCGGAATCCATGATCAATGTGCTCGTGTAAATCAATCAACAACACGGTGTAAATAAACTCTTTGTATTTCCATCACAAATCTCAGTTTACAAGTTCTCTCTGTTTTTCTGTTCTGTGTTCTATTCTGATCTATCATCTAAGACTTGTAAATACCTATTTATAGGAAAACACAAATCCACACAGCACTATAGACGAACTTAACAAGTTCGCTCCTAAAGATGCTTATGCGAACTTGTTAAGTTCGCCTCTCTATGAACTTATACAGAATTTTATCAACAGTTACAAAACATGTCCTAACAAACTCCCTTTTAACTGTTGCTAACAATTCTATCAATTACAAGTCAAAGACTCTAAGACTAAGACATAATATCTCGTCACCAGAATATGTGTGACCTTTCAAAATTTTTGTTGTAATAATTGTCACATAAATATTAACATTCTATTTCAAATCATATACACGTATATTTAATCAAATTTATACAAATTGGCGTACAATTTATGTATTTTTAAAGTAAATTTTAAAAATATTTTAAGGTTATAAACTATGTAAATTATGTTATTAAATTAAATAATTTATATAAATAAATCGATGGTTTTCAATTTTATTAAACTAACCATTTAAAAAGATGGATTTTTAAATAAAAACATAAGTTTTATAAATCTTATAAACTTAAATTTCATTTTAGTTTAAAAGAATTTAAGTTAAATAAACTTAATGATTTAAATAAATAATTTAATGCATTATTTCAAAAAGATAATTATTTAAAAAAGATTAGTTTTATTAAAGAAAGTGGATTTATAAAATATATAAGTATAAAATAAATTAATTGAAATTGAAAAAGGAATCTAATTAATTTATTTAAATAAAAGTTCAGGGTTCATTTTGTAATTAATTAAACTATAAGGTTTTGAGTCAAAAATCTGTTGAGGGGCTGTTTCTGGACAAATGAAACTGCAAGGGCTCATCCGTAATTAACTCAGGGTCCATTTTAAATCAAAATCAAACCACAGGGACTAAACCTGCCATTTTCCTATTCGCGTTTCCGGTCACCCCCAACCTTGGTCCGGCGGTCCGAAGCTTTCTCCGGCGAACACCCCGACAGGGCTGTTCCCTGCACCTCAACGCCCGACAAAAGTTTCCCCGACTTCGTCTCCCCCACGCGAACTAGACCCCTCGACCAATTGGTCTCCCCATCACACGGATTGTCTGATCCTGTTGGTGGCCGAGAACCCACGCCCGAATTCAGGCCCGACAGGCCACCTCCACGCCTGTCGATGGTCTGGTTAGCTTCGTCTCGTCCAGACGAATTGTAAGGCCCCTTTCCCGGGTGACCTCACTTGTTGGATTTACTCATAAACATAGCCATAAATACTGAACTTAAATTTAAAACATTCATCATTCAATTACATTACATAACAGCGGAAGTCTTAACAATTAAAAACACAACATTGTCTTAACAAACAAAAGTGGGATGTCAGTCTTGTGCCGGGTAACCTTCACGCCATCGCACGACCTTTTCTTCCTTTACCTGAAATGTATACTAAAAGTCAGCTAACGCTGGTGAGTTCTAGTTTAATGCAATTTACTGTAAACATTCTTTTCTTTATAGGTATAAGTATGCATTACTGTATAATCATTCATATAAATACGTATTCATAACTTTTGCCTTTCTTTCATCTTTCTTTTCTGTATTTCCTTTTCTGTATTTTTTTTTTGGTGATTTCATACATAAATATATATATATGCATTCACCCTTTTTCTTTCTTTATTTACATTCATGGGTCATACTCTGTAAGGGTGATCAACCCGTCATTTGCTTACGAATGTCACAAAGACAATCGCCGTGGTCCATCGTCATGGCCCACCTATACTTACAACCGTCCGGCAACAAGTGCCGTCCGTCATTTTATTCTTACAACCGTCCGGCAACCTTTGTCCGTCCGTCATGACTTACAACCGTCCTACCGTCGTAGGCCGTAATTCGCCCGTCTACCTGAAGGTATCCGTTTCCCATGCGACTATTATTTATACAACCGTTCTACTATAATATGCCAATTGCTTCGACCGTCCTTTAATGGCATTCGTACGTCCTAGCTGATGAAGGAACGCACTTGTCCCGGTTGTAAAATAGTCACATGGTCGTCCGTCTACCGAAGTAGCCGTTATCATCGAAGTGTCCATAACATTTTCTGTACTTGGCAAGCAATATATACATGGATATAAAGCAAGATTTCATTCTTATATGTTATGACATTCATTCATTTCATTCTTTGCAAGCAATATATACATGGATATAAAGCAGGATTTCATTCTTTCATTTTGTGTTATACTTTCGTTCATTCTTTATAATCATGCTTTTCATTCTTTATTCATAATTTCTCTTTCGTGTATAGGTATATATATATATACTTGTATAACACATATGATCACATTAACATTCATAAACTTTATTCACTTAGTGTATACACTTCAGCCCCAAAACATTTGAAAACATTTGCACATAATATAAAAAGGGGCACATAGAACTCACCTGATGAGTAGTTTCTGTAATACACTAAGCTGGCTACTGGGCTTCACTAATGTCACTCACGATCTGTATAATAAAGTCATACACATAAGATGGTGCTCCTAGATGACACTAGACATTACTATGCTTGAACTCAGTAGTTTCGGGAGGTGGGTCGCATCAAAACTATGGTAGTTTCGAGCTATGGTCTTACACTCGAAACTAGGTAGTTTCGAGTCATAATCCTTCTATCGAAACTAGGTAGTTTCGAGTCATGAGATCCTATCGAAACTATGGTAGTTTCGAGTCATTAACTTATGAAAAATCTTAGTTTAGGTTCAAGGTGACACTCGAAACTAGGTAGTTTCGAGTCCTGAGTTCTTATCGAAACTATGGTAGTTTCGAGTCATTGGCTGCTATCGAAACTAGATAGTTTCGAGTCAAACATGACTATCGAAACTAGAGTAGTTTCGACGGGTCTGTATGTATCGAAACTATAGTTTCGAGTCATGGGTCTGCATCTTCCCTGACCAGAACCTTGCTCCAGCCAACTTATTTCCAATCGATTAAACCTTGAGCATTTTACGTTAAACACCTTCCTTTATCGTTCTTGAGTTCAAATACGTGATTTGTTTCAAGTTTCGTATGCAAAAATCGTATCTTTATTTTATTTAAACCCGAGACATGCAAAGACTCATAATCAGAGGCGATGCTTACCTCAACAGGCCCGATTTCTGTTGCTATGCGTTGAAATGGTGGAGTCGGATGATTCCCGAGCCCTTGAGTCTTCTCCTTGCGGTTTTCTTCACAAGCCGATCGTTCTCTCTCTCTCTCTCTAGTATTCTTGCGCAGGAAGATGAAATGAGAGGGGTTTGGGTTGAAGCTGCTGTTTTGTAATGGGGTTTCCCCCTTTTCTTTTCGGCCCATGGGCCGAAATTTTGGCCAAGCCCACTTTATTTCCCTTTTCTATTTGTCTTGTCATTATTTGGGATGTTACACGAATGTTCAGGCATGCTCAATTGCTTGTCTCATTATCAGGATCAAGCCCGAC
Organism: Smallanthus sonchifolius; assembly: GCA_023525975.1. NCBI lineage: Eukaryota > Viridiplantae > Streptophyta > Magnoliopsida > Asterales > Asteraceae > Smallanthus > Smallanthus sonchifolius. The sequence goes on from CM042045.1 coordinate 38,956,410, forward strand.
TATAAATGGCCATGGTCGGCCCTGCACGAACTGGTTACCCTCCTTCCACACACTCACACTCCAAATTGAGGACTCCAACACCTTCGTCGACCCTGAGTGAAGCTACGACCAGGATTTCAGGAGCCAATTCCACACAGAAATCGAATTCCACTTGTGACATATTCGAGTTCAAAGACCGTGCCAACCAGACCCGTTTCGACTTGGTTCGAGTCTCAAAACAAGTCCACTGCCTTCTATTACTCCCTGGTAATCAATCCAACTCAAAATCGCGGCATTCGCACGAGGATTGCCGAGCAAACTCGAGTCCTCGGACGCGATTGCCGGATTGCCGAGGACCAGCGACTAATTTCTAAGTCGTGTATATCAATTAATTAACACACACATAACCAGCGATGGGCTGTGGCCCGGCTGGTTATGCGTGTGTGTGTTTGATCTAGTGGTCGCGGGTTCGAGCCTGCTGGCCTCCGGCCCAACCCCATTTTTTATTCTGTTTTCATTTTTTTATTTTATTTAATTATCTTAACTTATTTTAATACCATTTTATACAATAAATACTAAAACGAGTCGGTTTACGTGTTCGTTTATTTTAAAAAAATCGATTAAACTATATTTTTTTAACCATCCCATTCTTTTATATATAATATTTTTATAAAATTATTAAAATACATTTAATATATAAAATGTCCTTTATTTTTATAAATCTTGTAACATTTTTTATAAAATTATTAAAATACATTTAATATATAAAATGTCCTTTATTTTTATAAATCTTGTAACATTTTTTATAAAATTATTAAAATACATTTAATATATAAAATGTCCTTTATTTTTATAAATCTTGTAACATTTTTTATAAAATTATTAAAATACATTAAATATATAAAATGTCTCATTATTTTTATATGAACCTAGCATTATATTTTTTTTTATTTTATGAACTTGTTTAAATAAATAAAGACTTTTCTTTTGTTATTATTATATAAATACATTGAATATAATAATACTTGTTTAAAACAATATATATATATATATCCTTATAAGTTAAAGTTTTACAAAAAACCCATTATCATTCTATTTCTATACTTTATACAAATAAATATTAAAGAAAATTATATTAGAGCCTATATACATTTAAATACAAATACACACCTATACGCATACAATAATACCCATTTGTCTACATAGGGTATCAACGTGCTTAGGCTTCCGCATACTTATCACCTACACGCGTGGAAAATACCCGCTTGCAAGGTGAGTTACATAGCCCCTATTTTTACATTTTTATACGTTTTGGGGTGAAACATTATACATGCTACTCACATTGTTTGTACGTGTTATACATGAGACTATATGTTTATTCTTTGGATGTACATACATTTAAACACAAGACAACCAACTGTAATATTGATAGATCTATTGTGCCTGACCAGCCCACCCGGTTAGGGTGTTTATTACTGCATACTCGGATATAACCGCGTGTTATATTCAATCATACCGGATATAGTGGGTAACTATATTCAAGCATACCGGACTTAGCTGTTGTGCTCTGTTCAAGCGCGTCAAACTCGGTTTGAATTGTGATTTAAATAAATGTTACATCATATGCTATGTTTAACAAGATAAACAATGAGTTGCAAAACGATTTACAACTACTATTTACAGGAAATACTAAACCTATGTACTCACCAACTTTTTAGTTGACACTTGATTTAAATAATGTTTCAGGTTTGGATATGTGACTGCTTGCCGAAGATCTCTCCACTTAGGAACTATGGACCTAGTTAAATAAATTAATGTTTTGAACTAGACTAGGTTATTTGAAATGTATTGTATTTGGAACTTGTTGTCTTTAAATTAAATGAATGAATTATGCAACCTTTAGTTATCATGTGCTTTTGAACAATCATCACATTGTCCGCCTCGATGATTCCGCCATCGGTCGGGGTGTGACAGATTGGTATCAGAGCCATGGTTATAGGGAATTAGGTTATTAGACACAATGACCTAGACTATAACCCTAGGACTCCCTTTTATGTGTTATGTGCTAAATGATTAATTGCTATGTGAATTATTTGTAGTTAGGTATTATTTGAATTTTCCCGAGTTTGGTACATGAGACCTATACACATACATACGAGACTTTGATACATGATACATACTTTACATACACATTTGACAAGCAAACTTATGCAAACAAATACACTACTTATCCTTGTCCATACTCTCTCCTAATCCTTATAAATTGCAACATTCCTACACATTTTATATTCATAGACTCTCAAATCTATTAAAATCTTGAAAATCTCGTCAACGACTTAATTTCCTGAAACCAGTAAAAGACACGTGCAATCTGGAAGGGTGACACCTGTACATTGGGTTTTCTGTCTAGGAAAGCATTTCGTATAAATCCAAATAAACGGACCCGTATGCTTTCCTGGGAATTCCTGAAGTGAGTGTTTACCTATAGGCTAAAGCATGTCTCTTTGAGAGTTTCGGGGAATTACTTAACGTTGATAAGTCAATGTATTCGCAAGGATACAATCCGAATTTGAACTCAAAATCTGGGGACATTATAGCAAAATAGGAAAAAAACTAGACGAACATGCAAAACAAATCATTATTACGGGTGCACACGTAATAACAATTTGTAGTGCATGCAAGTCCCGGAAATTCCTATTACGCGAATAATGATCTATAACATCATGTTCTATCCGGAATAGATGACTTAGTTTTCCCCATCAACCTAGAATAAATACACATGCACTGGCACGCGTCATGATGAATCCCGTTTTTCTGCTTACATTATTTCCCGCTATAACTCATATATATCCATCGTATCTAAAATATCATTGTCTTTTCTTATGGTGTTAGAATGCCTCCTCGACATACTAACTCTAGCAACTCCAACGTTGACCTTGCTGCACTACTTACTCAACTAGTAGGCCAAATGATCCAAGCTAACAACAATGGTAATGGGTCTAATACGCAAGGGAATGGTGCATACCCACCATACTGCACATTCAAGCATTTCAATTCTTGCAACCCCACCAAATTCTTCGGGACGGAGGGTGCTACTGGCCTTCTTCAATGGTTTGAAAGTATGGAGAGTACCTTCCTAAACAGCGATTGTCCCGACAACCTCAAAGTTCGTTATGCTTCCAGCGTCTTCCAAAAAACGAGCACTCACCTGGTGGAACGGTGAGAAAAGTACTCGAGGCAACGAATCCACTATGTCCTTGTCTTGGGACGAAATGAAACGAATTATGACTGACGAGTTCTGTCCTCGCAACGAAATGAGGAAGCTCGAAGCTGAATTTTGGGATCTCACCCAAGATAGCGGAGAGAATTTAGCTTACACCACTCGTTTTCAAGAACTAAGTCTGCTCGTGCCCCACATGGTTACTCCCTTAGCGCGGGGAATTGAGAAATACATAGGTGGACTGCCTATGCCGCTCCAAGACACCGTATTGGGAAGTAATCCCTCCACTCTCGAAGACGCTATCCGTTTGTCTGCTGTGTTGACTGACAATCATGTCAAAGCAAGTACCTTATCTAGGAAGGGTACCAAGAAAGTGGTCGACAAAGCTGCTACTTCCGTGTCCGACAAAGACAAAGAGCCCGAATCTTCCCGTCATGATAGGAAGCGTAAGGCCCAAAACTTTGCGGCCATCATTCCTGCCGTACCTGTGACCCAAGTTACTCCTGCGGGTCAAATTCCGAGAAACTATGTAGGTTCATTTCCCCAATGCCCTACTTGCAAGTATCACCATGCCCCGCATGCTGCATGCCGTCTATGCTCAAAATGTGGATGCTATGGACACGTTGTTACTACTTGCCGTGCTCGCACTATCGTTAATCAAGCTACTCAAGGCAATCATCCAATGCCTCTCGCTATCACCTATGGACGGGCCTGTTACGAATGTGGAGACCCAAACCACTTTCGGAACCAATGTCCAAGACTTCAAAATCAAGGTGGTCCTCGTGGACGAGCCTTTAATATAAATACTAACAAGACTCCGGCCAATGACGACACTGTCAACGGTACGTCCCTTGTCCTCTATCTTTATACATCCGTTTTATTCAATATTCAAAATTGTGTCTCTTGCTCTTAACCATCTATTTTCTAAACAACCAACCAATTTTGATAACTCGTATATCATGGTAATAGCGGATGGGAAATCCATTGCTATAAATTCTAAAATCCGTGATTGCATATAACAGCTATCTCATTCCTATACTTTCGCGAAACAAATCTATTATGTTTAAATTTAGTCATACAACTTGCTAGCTCTGTTAAAGTCTACTTGAATTGTTGAAGTTCTGAATCCTAGTAATTATGCACGGGGAATCCCCGGTATATCAAAGGGGTGGTGGGTTAGCCGCTGGTACACCCTATACATAAACCCACTTGATATAACGAGTATAAACCATGCATAAGTACTAGGAAGAGGATCGGTTCTTGAATTGTTAGACATATTTGTGCTATGAAACCACTCATAGACGTGATAACATTTATAAATTGCACGCATTTCATTGTACAATTTTCAATTGAGAAAGGTGATTTGATTAAAATGATCTAAATCCTAGTAATTATGCACGGGGGATCCCCAGTATATCAAAGGGGTGGTGGGTTAGCCGCTGGTACACCCTATACATAAACCCACTTGATATAACGAGTATAAACCGTGCATAAGTACTAAGAGGAGGACCGGATTTTAGAAAATGTTTTTGCAAAACTTGAAAATATGAACACCCGTGAGATGGAGTTTTAAAGGAAAATGCCATGTCACAAAGTGATTGGCACCAATATTGTTAAATCTGAGTTCTAGTAGTTTACATTCATGCGTTGTATGAGCAATGGTATGCATAAATCTCCTTATACTATTAGAGCAATTAGTTGAAAACTCGACTCGAATTAGCATCGTCATCCGTCATCATACGATATTTCCCCGCTGAATATTTCTCTTGTGAAGTAATTCCATCCTAAACCTTTTGACATCTCTTTCCCGCTTCTATAACCTTCGCTAATCGAATTTCGGGACGAAATTTCTTCAACTTGGGGAGACTGTGACCTTTCAAAATTTTTGTTGTAATAATTGTCACATAAATATTAACATTCTATTTCAAATCATATACACGTATATTTAATCAAATTTATACAAATTGGCGTACAATTTATGTATTTTTAAAGTAAATTTTAAAAATATTTTAAGGTTATAAACTATGTAAATTATGTTATTAAATTAAATAATTTATATAAATAAATCGATGGTTTTCAATTTTATTAAACTAACCATTTAAAAAGATGGATTTTTAAATAAAAACATAAGTTTTATAAATCTTATAAACTTAAATTTCATTTTAGTTTAAAAGAATTTAAGTTAAATAAACTTAATGATTTAAATAAATAATTTAATGCATTATTTCAAAAAGATAATTATTTAAAAAAGATTAGTTTTATTAAAGAAAGTGGATTTATAAAATATATAAGTATAAAATAAATTAATTGAAATTGAAAAAGGAATCTAATTAATTTATTTAAATAAAAGTTCAGGGTTCATTTTGTAATTAATTAAACTATAAGGTTTTGAGTCAAAAATCTGTTGAGGGGCTGTTTCTGGACAAATGAAACTGCAAGGGCTCATCCGTAATTAACTCAGGGTCCATTTTAAATCAAAATCAAACCACAGGGACTAAACCTGCCATTTTCCTATTCGCGTTTCCGGTCACCCCCAACCTTGGTCCGGCGGTCCGAAGCTTTCTCCGGCGAACACCCCGACAGGGCTGTTCCCTGCACCTCAACGCCCGACAAAAGTTTCCCCGACTTCGTCTCCCCCACGCGAACTAGACCCCTCGACCAATTGGTCTCCCCATCACACGGATTGTCTGATCCTGTTGGTGGCCGAGAACCCACGCCCGAATTCAGGCCCGACAGGCCACCTCCACGCCTGTCGATGGTCTGGTTAGCTTCGTCTCGTCCAGACGAATGTTCAGGCATGCTCAATTGCTTGTCTCATTATCAGGATCAAACCCGACTATAAATGGCCATGGTCGGCCCTGCACGAACTGGTTACCCTCCTTCCACACACTCACACTCCAAATTGAGGACTCCAACACCTTCGTCGACCCTGAGTGAAGCTACGACCAGGATTTCAGGAGCCAATTCCACACAGAAATCGAATTCCACTTGTGACATATTCGAGTTCAAAGACCGTGCCAACCAGACCCGTTTCGACTTGGTTCGAGTCTCAAAACAAGTCCACTGCCTTCTATTACTCCCTGGTAATCAATCCAACTCAAAATCGCGGCATTCGCACGAGGATTGCCGAGCAAACTCGAGTCCTCGGACGCGATTGCCGGATTGCCGAGGACCAGCGACTAATTTCTAAGTCGTGTATATCAATTAATTAACACACACATAACCAGCGATGGGCTGTGGCCCGGCTGGTTATGCGTGTGTGTGTTTGATCTAGTGGTCGCGGGTTCGAGCCTGCTGGCCTCCGGCCCAACCCCATTTTTTATTCTGTTTTCATTTTTTTATTTTATTTAATTATCTTAACTTATTTTAATACCATTTTATACAATAAATACTAAAACGAGTCGGTTTACGTGTTCGTTTATTTTAAAAAAATCGATTAAACTATATTTTTTTAACCATCCCATTCTTTTATATATAATATTTTTATAAAATTATTAAAATACATTTAATATATAAAATGTCCTTTATTTTTATAAATCTTGTAACATTTTTTATAAAATTATTAAAATACATTTAATATATAAAATGTCCTTTATTTTTATAAATCTTGTAACATTTTTTATAAAATTATTAAAATACATTTAATATATAAAATGTCCTTTATTTTTATAAATCTTGTAACATTTTTTATAAAATTATTAAAATACATTAAATATATAAAATGTCTCATTATTTTTATATGAACCTAGCATTATATTTTTTTTTATTTTATGAACTTGTTTAAATAAATAAAGACTTTTCTTTTGTTATTATTATATAAATACATTGAATATAATAATACTTGTTTAAAACAATATATATATATATATCCTTATAAGTTAAAGTTTTACAAAAAACCCATTATCATTCTATTTCTATACTTTATACAAATAAATATTAAAGAAAATTATATTAGAGCCTATATACATTTAAATACAAATACACACCTATACGCATACAATAATACCCATTTGTCTACATAGGGTATCAACGTGCTTAGGCTTCCGCATACTTATCACCTACACGCGTGGAAAATACCCGCTTGCAAGGTGAGTTACATAGCCCCTATTTTTACATTTTTATACGTTTTGGGGTGAAACATTATACATGCTACTCACATTGTTTGTACGTGTTATACATGAGACTATATGTTTATTCTTTGGATGTACATACATTTAAACACAAGACAACCAACTGTAATATTGATAGATCTATTGTGCCTGACCAGCCCACCCGGTTAGGGTGTTTATTACTGCATACTCGGATATAACCGCGTGTTATATTCAATCATACCGGATATAGTGGGTAACTATATTCAAGCATACCGGACTTAGCTGTTGTGCTCTGTTCAAGCGCGTCAAACTCGGTTTGAATTGTGATTTAAATAAATGTTACATCATATGCTATGTTTAACAAGATAAACAATGAGTTGCAAAACGATTTACAACTACTATTTACAGGAAATACTAAACCTATGTACTCACCAACTTTTTAGTTGACACTTGATTTAAATAATGTTTCAGGTTTGGATATGTGACTGCTTGCCGAAGATCTCTCCACTTAGGAACTATGGACCTAGTTAAATAAATTAATGTTTTGAACTAGACTAGGTTATTTGAAATGTATTGTATTTGGAACTTGTTGTCTTTAAATTAAATGAATGAATTATGCAACCTTTAGTTATCATGTGCTTTTGAACAATCATCACATTGTCCGCCTCGATGATTCCGCCATCGGTCGGGGTGTGACAATATGCTCCAACAGACTCCCCCTTTGACAACAGCTTTAGAAGATTGTCATTTGTCTTCAAGATCATCAAACAATATGTAGTCTTCGACTTGTTCATCTTCACACTGTGTCTTTCTATCTAGAATAAAACTTAGGAGAAGGACCCCTTGTCAACTTCTGTCTGCAATTTTCAGTTTATGCAAAGGAGAACAACCAAGAATAACCAACAATTAAGATTTCCATGGAGGCTGGAAAAATAAAATCTTTTTGGTTTTTCAAACATAAGAAAGACAAAATGTTTTTGGTTTTTCAAACATAAGAAACACAAAATCTTTTTGGTTTTTCTCTATATAAACTGAAATGTAAAATACAAAATCACATCTTTTTGGTCGAACATCACGAGTAAGAAAATCATATCAGTGTATATGATATATCAATCACACATCTTGGATATAAAATCCATATAATATGAAATGGTATCCTATGTCTTTCAAGATTATCACACTATCTTTTTCAAGACTTTCATATTGCATGTTATGATACGCGATAAACATTCAAAGAAAATAAGATCAGGCTATGACCCACAAATTCAAATTGTCAATATTATAAGATTTGAAACTAAAGCATCTCATTCCCACTTTCTTGTGAGTTAAGATGCCATTTAAGTATGAAGTACAACGTGTACCCCACTAGTATGCCAACATAATGTAAAATGCACTATCTTCAAGACATACAAGATTTTACTAAAGATTATCCGAATTTCCAGAATGAGGAGACATCACTTAGCACATGAATAGCAGAATCCAAATTGGATTGTATAGGAATCAATAAGATTTAGAATCAAATGATTCAATGTCTTGGCTTATATATGTGGAATCATAAGATTCAGGTATGTGGATCCAACTGTTATCTAGATTATGAATTCAATGGAATCAGTAAAGATGATGTATCAATATGATCCAAGTGCTAGTATATGTTTGACAGATGTTGTCCAGTACATATCTTGATTATACTTCAAATTGAATGCTTTTCGGGACATGGGCACTGAAGCAAACCGAATGAATAGTGCTAAGGACATAACTCAAAACTAATCTCATAGGACAATCTTTATTAAAAGCTAATATTCTTTATCTAATAGTGAGCTTTTAACACACACACCCAAATATAAAATGGGTTCAAATCACAGTTGTAACATGTGCAACTATGTTTTCACACTACTAATGGTTCAGTGACGTTTTTAGTCTACTGACAATTCAGATTATATGTATACACAACACTATCATTTCCTATTTGTGCAGTCTCTGAAGTTTAGATCAAAACATATAATTCAGATATATTAACATAAAGCACCAACCAGTCAATCTAAGGTCATGTGTGAAAGAACATCTACTGATGTACTATCATCTCTTCTTTAACTTCAAGTAATGTCGATTTTATCATTTTTCAATTTGTTTGGCTTTTTCAAAATCTTTATGAAAGAAAGTAAAACAAAAGAAAATAAAATCTTCCATGAAAACATTTTAAGAAAAACATTTTACTTGGTTACTTGGGATTAAGCAATTCAATCAATAAAAGTTAAACCGATGTAATTGAATGCCTTTGCCTTTGCCTTTGTCACCAACACAGTTCTGTACTCCCCCTGTCCTGTAAACTCTCCCTCAACTTGTCAAATGGTTGCATCAATGACTTTATGCTCACCATCGTCATCCTATGTTTCAGGTTGTCCTTTAGACTTGGAAAAATTCTTTCTAAAACAACATTGTGTGTGACATATTCTCTCCCTGAGCATCAAGTCGTTGAATCAAATAGATTTCTCAGTTATCAAACAACTCTGTGCTCATGCAGAAGCCATTCCCTGTCATGTGCTATGAACAACCACTATTAACATCCCAAATGGTATTAATAGTCCCTCTTGGTTAATCCTGCATATTTAACAAGAAACATTAATTTGAAATTGAGACCCAAGCCATGGTAGTCATGGGTCATCCATTTGTATCATAATAAAAGACTTCATTGTATTCACAATCGAATCTCTCGTCGATTTTTGGTGATTGCTCCGACGAATCAGAAACAAAAATTTTAGATTTCCAAACATACTTCTGTTCATTAAGTTCTTTTTGCTTAAAATGTGAAGTGTTTGAACAATTTTATTCATTTGAAAAATGTTTAGATTGTGAAAACTCTTGTTGTTCTAAACGTTTTCTCAATCTTCTGTTTCTCCTCTGTCTTTGAGGTCTAGAAATCCTAACCTCGGATTTTGAAATACCATTTGGTGTATCACAAGGTTTAACCACATTTGTGTTAACATAAGGCTTACCAAGAGTTCTTACCTTTTCTCGAGTAACAAGTCGGTTACCTTTGGCTTTGTGAGGACAATTAATTCAAATGTGACCCACAAGACCACAATAAAAGCAAGATCTCTTCTCACAATATTCTCTCATATAAGGAATCTTCACGATGCACTTGAAGAAGATTCACCAACATGAACTTCTTTTGGCTTTATTTTATCTCTAGATTTTGCAACACGTTTTGATTCAGGCTTCATCTTCTCAGGAAATACATGCTTCTTTCCTTTATTTTTGTAAGGACAATTCAACACAATGTGTCCCATCTCACTACAATGAAAACATGTACGCCTGTCTTTATAATCTCTGACATATGAAACTCTCCTTGAGTTTGAAGAACATCCAAATGTATTATTTCCAGATGAATTAGAATCAACCTTTGAGTATTCTTTCTTGACCTCTTTCGGTATCCCCTCTACCTTAGCTTCATTAAAATATTTATCATCACTCTCATCAGAATACACCATATCTTCACATGTGACTGGATTCACCTTCAACACAGTCTTAGGATCTAAATCCTCATCTTTTATAATCTCAGGTGTAATGGAATAATTTTCATTGAATGGTGGAGGAACATAACCAATAACATTAGTTCCCTTCCCCTCTTCTGTATTATTAAAATATCCAAGTAAGAATGATGAATTTTCAAAACTTTCTATCTTTCTATGCAGTCTGATCACCTCTCTTTAGATTTAGCAAGTTCCTTATCTTTCTCAGCAAGATCAGTGTTTCTTTTCTCAATTTCTGCAAAGGCCATATCCAGGTGAAATGCCTGCTCTTTAAACACCCTCCTGCGTACTAGCCTCGTACACCGATACATAGAATTTTATCTATAGTTACCAAAACATGCTTCTACATCAGGATAGGTCCAGATTCTTGTAGTGGGGTTTCATTCCAATGACGACGATGACACTAATGATGAAGATGACGATGGCTTCCTTGCAACATAATAGGGTTGTTGATTTGGAGTAGCAAGAGGCAGTCTTTCTCCCTTCTCTCATCTTTATGTTTGCGTTTGCATCGGTAAGTTACATCGTCTTTTGATTACGCAATTGCCTTCGTTTTGATTAGGGCCTTGCGATTGAATGTCTTAATTATCGTCTTTGTGTTTTCAGACGATTGTATGGATTTTAATCGGTGTTGATAGCTATCTAGAGACCAAATCATCCGCTGATTCGGTTTGTGGTAAGGAGAAAATTTTATGCTAAGTTCATATTTTGAATCATATCTTCAAGTTATACTAATTGTTTGCTCATATCTTCAAAAGTGCTGCTGAAAGTTGCTTCAATTTAGTGGCTACAGTTTGCCTGAGAATTTATAGAAACAATATATGTCTATGAGAGAATCCATAGTATGGAGGAATATATTGAGAAAAAAGACAACCCCAATGCACATTAATTGCTTTTATGGGACTTGAATTAAACTAATGACTTAATGTTTCTTGATTATTATGTATATTGAATCAGTCTTACTTGGTAGCATTATCCTCATGTTAAGTATCTGTTGATCAATTCCAAATCCCTTTTATTAGGGTATAAGACTTTAGAGCCATGCTCTTCATCTCCACCCATATTAGACGCAAACAAGTTCATACGCAATAAATGACCTTTAAATACCTAGTTTTAATGATCTAAAGTATTTTGGTTTCTCTGACTTTTGTCTAATTCCTTAAATGAGTTTCAATACATTAGTTACTTTTAGTTTTACCTTTTTACACAAATACTTGCTCATGGACAATAATGAAACCATTTAATACCTTGTTTGAATTGGTACATATGAAATCAATTCATAGACTATTATTAGAGCAAGTATGAAATTTCCATAAATATCCTTTTATTTGATTTCAAAAACTACCGTCTATTCTTAAGTCAAGCTCGATAAGACTTAACCAAAAGACCAAGTAATCTCCCTAGGCTTTCCAAACCCTTTTAGAGGTATCAAGAATTTTATTAGGGCATAGGAGTCATGCTCTTCATCTAAACCCACATTAGAATAGCATGAAGGATTAAAAACTACAAAGAGGGATGGGAAATTAGACTTGAATAAGAGATGGGATAAGAACATTCAATTTGCTTAACAATCTTCATACCTTATTTTCTTCATCCCCTTTTGATTCTATTCTGCAAATGCTCTCGATTCGTCCACTTTGTTGGGCCAATTGAACTTGCCTGGTTGATTGGTCCTTGTATGGGCTTAGGTTCATACCATTACTCCACCTTTTAAATTCACCTTGTCCTCAAGGTGAAAGTTATGACGTTGTTTGGTTGATTTAGACTTGTCTTCCCGAGTAGCTACTTATTTGAATTCATTTAGGCTGGAAAGTGTTATATTGCTATTGAGAAGGAGCGTAGTAGCCCGCTCCAACCGATGGGCAACCAAAATGACAATTGCAAGATAGTCATGGACATAACAAGCTATTTCTAGTTTTTTAATTATGTCCATAGAGGGCCGCAAATAGTGTCATTGTCCAAAGCAAATGCTTGATTGCTTTTTGTGTGATGTGTGCACCAGAAGATTGACCTCTGTGATTACTATGGCATGTATCCAAAATGTTGAATGTTAGGCCGAATTATCCAGTTCTTAATAATAAAAAGGTTCAAATTTTATATAATTAACAATTATTTTTAATAATAAAAAGGATTTTGGAAAAACCTTTTTGCGACGATATTTCGTCGCAAAAATAGATCTATTGCGACGATGCTTTTACGACGACATTATGGACCTTTGTCGATGAAACATATAGCGACGACTTGTCGTCGAAAAATTATATTATTATATTTATTAATGCATTAACAAATATAAAATACGAAATCAAAAGATTGCGTCGGAGTTGCGTCCCAAATTTTTGACACATTTGCGACGCAAGTTATATTATTATCATTATTAATGTATTAACAAATATAAAATACCAAATTAAAAGTTTGCGTCGCAAATCTCTTTATTAATTATTATCTTTTTTTGTTTATTTTTTATAATAAACACCAATTGCGATGACATGTCGTCGCAAAAAGTTCAAATTTTATTTAATTTACAAATATTTATAATAATAAAAAGGATTTTGGAAAAACCTTTTTGCGACATGTCGTCGCGAAAAACAAATCTATTACGACGACGCTTTTACGACGACATTATGGACCTTTGCCGACGAAACATATAGCGACGACATGTCGTCGCAAAAAAGCCATCGGGATAGGTCCAGCTTCTTGTAGTGTGACCAATTCCAAAACCCTTTTATTAGGGCATAAGACTTTAGAGCCATGCTCTTCATCTCCACCTATATTAGACGCAAACAAGTTCCTATGCAATAAATGATCTTTAAATACCTAGTTTTAATGATCTAATGTATTTTGGTTTCTTTGACTTTTGTCTAATTCCTTAAATATTTTGATTCAGAGCTTTTGTTAACGTTGTAACATATGAAGACATGGATTATAATTTGCTGTAAAATTTTTATGACAGATGTTATGAAATATATGATATGATGATAACATTATAACATATGTAGATACGATTGTTACATATGTAATTATTAATTGATTTACAGTTTTTGAAACTGATTACAGTTTTAAAACAGGATTCATTCAGTTTTTTAAGACGGGATTTTTTTCGTTTTTCTCTTTGCAAGCTGTCTAAGTAGATACGACGTATTTTACATATGTAGCTATGATTGTTACATATGTAATTATTAATGGATTTACATAAAATGATTGTTACATATATTGCTAGTCGAATCATTATTGCAGCGGAATAACTGAACAAATGATTATATATGATTGTAACATAAATACATAGAAAGAGACATGAACAAATGATTATTACATATGTAGCTAATCGAACGAATCAGAATAGAGCGTAAAAACAAATATTACATGTGTACTGCAGTTGTTACATATGTAACTATTAATTGCTTCTATTTTGTTACAACGTCGAAGTACCCACATGAGACATTTTTTTATAGTATCGGACATCTTTAAGGGAGTGAACTTGTTTTATAACGTGTTACTTATGTTATGTTGTTGAGTGTAATATGACATTAACAGTTTTGGTATTGTATCTAAGAGTAACATATTAAAAAATTGTATTGGAAATATGAAAGATATTTTTTTTTGAGACAATAAAAAATTGCAATGAAAATATGAAAGAAAAAATATTTTTCTTGACAATTGAGTTTCTCTCTTCACATCAATCACGTCAATTTCAAAACCACCATTTAAATATAATGTAATTTTTATTTTTTATTCAATTTTTTAAAACGAAAATTTTAAAATGTGAGATAGGATTTATTCAGTTTTTTAAGACGCGATTTTTGAGATATATTTAAAATATGTACAAGGTATTCAAGCTCAAACTTTTGAATTAGATGCAAATAAATAGCAATACACTTTCACTTATAAATACAAAAAATATATATAAAACGTCATATTAGAAACGAGATCTGTTTTTATAAACTTCTAGCCAATATATTCTAAAAATATCATACACAATTAAACAATATGTTCCTATAATTAACAAAATAAATCACGATTACATAGTTGAGAAAAGGAAACCATATTTGAACCGAGTGATTTCTCAACAGAAGCAAAACATGATACAATAAAAAAGTTAGAACTGATCACATTTAAACAAATCTATATAAATTAGAATTTCAAGAAATTAAAAGTTTTTTCTTTAAAAGTCAAAGACAGACAATGAAAGAAACAGATTCTGATGCCTCGAATCGTTTACAAATCTGATAAAGAGGAGAAAAAATATCTACATATCTGATGCCTCGAATCGTTTACAAATCTGATGTCGCAACCACCAAACACCTCAGCTCATCTTGTTCAAACCTGAAAAATATCTCAGCTTCCTCTCTTTCTGACCGATTAGACCGCCAAACACCGCTAGCAAACCACCAAGCCATCACCCACCAACGCCAAACACTGCTAGCCACCACCGCTGCTTACACCAAGAAATTTGATGCCGCCACCACTGAACACTTAACCAACGCCAATCAGACCTGCAACCGTGTATAAAGGGGGCTGGTGTTAAACGTTAATGGTTTGGCTTGCTTATTTTGACTGATTTCACCTTCCATCCAAAAATATGTTTCATATCTTGATTAATCGATTGTGTGGTGTGGAGTTTAGGAGAGATACAGAATGACAAGGGTTTAAACAGAGAGAAGGAGAAAAGGAATATAAATAGGGAGATAGTAAAAGGTGGATTTTCTTGTAAAGGGGGGTGAAAGGTGAAATTACCATGGTAACATGGATGAGAAAAAGGTGGATTAAGTAAAGATGATTAGGTGGTACAATGAGAACTACTCATTAGGTTTTCATAGTTTTCTTAACTCACTTGGTTTCCATTGTATACTTACCCGAGAAAATAAATCAGGAAATTCTGAAATTTAGAAGGTAGCAATTTAGACGTTCGACCTATAAATATTGGACGAGCAAATTAATATTAATATTATATATATATATATATATATAGGGAAGGGCTTAAATACTAAACAACTTTTTATGTGATAACCGTGCTAACGAGTATCAAACAATCACAAAATTTATAAATTATTTTTTTTAATTCTTAAAAGAGTATTTAAGTATCGTGAACATATATTTTGAACATAAATACGAAAATGATGAGTCTTACATATACGTACCAAATAATGTTACATATACGTGACACATAGTTTTTACGTATGCGTAACATTATTTGGTACGTATACATAACAGTATGTTTGAGAGTGGTTATCATGGTTATCACATAAATATTTGATAGTATTTGAATCTCACCCTATATATATATGTAGGATCGGTGTTAACAAGATGGTTCTGTTCTAGTTGAGATTGGCGGAAACAATAACAACTATGCAATGTAAACAAGAAACAATGATAATACTGATAAATGCAAATTGTATTAATCTTTAAAGTTTACAAGTTACAGAGAAAACTCTAAGGAAGCAAGACAGACCATTGATTCTAAGGATCAGATCAAACACAAGCCGTTGATATTTGACAGATACAAGTTACACTACTATTGGAAGACAACTAAAAGACAAACTGCAGTAAATAGTAACAAACAGGTCAAAAGTCTTCTTAGGAATCTTTGCTGGAGACTTCAGAAGTAGTAGCTTTGTCTTTAATCATCTGCACCAATAACATCCCTTCTGCTGATAAATGTGTCAGTGTTGCAGCATATGTGTCAGTAGCAAAGTCAAAGCTATTGATGATTTGCTTATCAGCACCATCAATGTTTGATGCTGCTGAGAAGCCTATCAGCGGCAACTTTGGACTTCAGCAAATAAGGCTATCCGCAGTAACAATGTTCATCAGCAGAGGAACATAGCTATCCGCAGCACTTGCCTTATCCGCAGTAACTAGTAAGTCGGCAACAAAATTATGGAGTACGCAACAATTGTACTTGAAGAATTTTGTAGCCATGAGTCTTTATCTCTATAATATATATATATATATATATATATATATATATACATATATATATGGAGGGTTATGCTGGAAACCCACTTGAGTTGAGAAAACCACTAAACCTTGTTTTACATATGTAAAAAAACTTTTTTATTTTTGGGATGGATTCTGTATTCAATTTTATCACTTTTGGTGAAAAAAAACATCGAGCGGTTTTTTTAAATTTGATGTTTTTACATATGTAATTACTGACGCATTGCATACTTAAGAAAAAAACGCTGCTTTTTGTTATTTCCCTTCGGCGTTTCTTTATTTTTTATTTTTGCGTCAGGCCTTTTCTTATACAAATAATCAATCCCAAATTAAAAATAGAAGTTGTAATTTTTTTTCAAATGGTTTAGTAGGTTTTCTCAACTCAAGTGGTTTTCCATTTTACCCTTTGCCTATATACATATATATATATATATATATATATATATATATATATATATAGGTAGGAAAGAGTTCAAATACTAACCAACTTTTTATGTGATAACCGTGCTAACCACTATAAAACAATCACATAATTTAAAATTTATTTTTTCTTTTAATTGTTAAAATAGTATTTAAGTATCTTGAATAAATATTTTGAAATTAAATA
Source organism: Smallanthus sonchifolius (assembly GCA_023525975.1). Lineage (NCBI taxonomy): Eukaryota > Viridiplantae > Streptophyta > Magnoliopsida > Asterales > Asteraceae > Smallanthus > Smallanthus sonchifolius. Next base: position 38,973,771 of record CM042045.1, read on the forward strand.
AGAAAATGATGAGTCTTACGTATACGTGCCAAATAATGTTACATATACGTGACAAATAGTGTTTACATATATGTAACATTAACATAATGATAATTTTTACATATACCTAACACTATGTTTAAGAGTGGTTATCATGGTTATCACATAAATATTGGTAAGTATTTGAACCTCACCCTATATATGTGTGTGTGTGTGTGAATTCATATTTTCTTAGAAACTACCATGTAAGGAAGGTAGTAGGAAGGTGCACCAACATATGAGGAAAGAGATTGGAAGGTGACCTTTGTAAAAAGTGTGAACAAACTTCCCTATAAATAGAACATAAGCTTACTCCTAAGTTCTCATTCCAAACCTTCTACCAATTCAAAGACAGGTTCGTCTTTAATTTTCCGAGTTTAAGTATATAATTTTAGTGGAGCTTAGGGTTATAGCCAGGGTAGGCATTGGGTGACATAACCTTGGTCTAGGCATGGACTAATCACCCATGTCAAAACTAGGTAGGGTTATCCAAAGCTAACCACGGTTATGACTAGATAGTACCCCATCATTCATTAAGCTTTCGCCTAAGATTTGTTTCGGTCTTGAACAAGAATAAAGTTCTGACCAGTCATAATAAAGCTAGGACTAGGAATAAGGCATATGACACATTTGATTATGGTTCCAAGGATGAAACCACAACGCTTAGAACGAAAGACAGAAGAAAAAGGAAAGGAAAGAAAATGAAAGTTTACTGGGTGGCATAGCGTTACCTTTAGGCTAAACGGTCTGCTACGATAACAAGGATTTCCCCTGTCAGAATTATGGCGGACCTCCATAAGGTATACAATGGTTCAGCTATGGGCGGACATAGCTAGCGGACCGACATGGACCTAGATAGTGGTCTTCTACGTACTTCCCTAGGTAGCTTTTGCACATGACACGTGTCTTCTACGTGTAGGGCATGCGTCAGCCTTGCTGACGCGTGGAGCTTGGCGGACCGTCAAGATAAACCCACACGGTCCGTTAAGGACGTGCAGTGCGCATACACACCAGCGCTTGACACTTGTCAAGCATGCGTGAAAGTAGGCGGTAGCGGACCTCCAGGGATCTGGCTAGCGGTCCGCTACGAGGCTGTTATCAGCCTATAAATATAGAAACACATCATTTGTAATTGTTACACCAGCTCACTTCCGAGTTTCCTCTGATCACTCTGATCCTGAGCCTCTCCCTACTAATTCGACTCCTGAGCCGCTCTCCCTTGTTCGATTGGCTTTCGCTTATAAACCGGACTCGAGTGTTTAGAACCGAAGGAACCCAAGGAACGCATAGAAGTGCAAGTTAAGGTGCTAGAGCCCAAGAGTGAACTCTAAGAGCTATGTAGCACTAAAATTATTATCTTTCCGAGCTTCAAATCAAAGGTGAATACTCGTTCACACTTAACAAGAGTCTGTCAAAATGATTTATAAGACGTGATTGTGCTATACGCTCCTTCATGTAAAAGATCAAATGATTTACGTTTACAATTGAAAGGGTCAAAACAAGATAATTTAATATTTTCTCATTAGTCCTAGACGGGGTTGACCAGTGAGATCAATCCCAACGTACTTTAAACTACCCAAGGAGTGTATGTAAAGTTTGATTAAATATTTATACTCGCTCGGGTTCCAATCGGGCCGGGCGGGGTTGGCTTGTGTGTTGGGTAAACACAGAAAGTGCCTAAGGATGCCACGTAACCCCCGAGTACTCGTCCAATGTATACCAATGAATGAATTAGAAGAAAATGATGATATCACTAGATTCCACCTATGAAATGTTTAACTGTTTAATTAAATTGTTTTGCCATGATTATGAAAATGATTTGAGGTCATGAAGTATTCACCAACACATAGCTGACGTTCATTTTCAAATGTTTTTAGGAAAAGAATGATATGACCTCAGTGTACCGGGACCGGCTACGGCCTAAGTCCAGAGAACAATTTTGTTGCTAAGCCGGGTCAGGCCACACACGTAGACCCGATGCAACCCAAGAATAATTTACAGGTTCGTGCTATGCATAGGAAGGACCTGGGATAAGACAAGGTTAAGGTGCCCAAATGATATTGACTCCCTAAGTAGAATACCTACTTGTAGATGTTTATATTGACTTTGCGTCAGAGTTTTGAATTTCAAAACATATGTACAAACGATTGGGTTTACACCCTAGTATTTTTAAAAAGGAGTCTTTTGTCTATACGACAAGATCTTGATATTTACAAAACAACCCTTGAGGTTAAGACATTGATAAAAAGATCCTTTTGTTTTCAAAACCATTATTCCGCTGTACAAACCAAACTCTGAGATCAAAGCAGGTACCAACGGATGTCACAGCCGGGTAACGTCTCGGGGGTGCTCGGGGCAGAGTGTGACTCTCACCTTTATTTTTCGGTTCTGATTGTAAATCACTGTAGTAACGATTCTTCCGATGCATATTTGTCGCGTAACTGCCAGTCATAAAGACATTGGTTAGGAACAAATCTGAAGTTCAGTGGGAGTTGTATGTAGTCGATAAGGGATTCTGTACTCTTACATGATATGTAACAGTTAGACATCGTGGCGCCCTCGTGATTCAAACTGGTGAAGTGTAAGGCCTTACCCAAACTGACTTTGTGTTTGATTGGACCACTATGAATCTGGAACGAGAACAATAATGATTGAACGCTATATGAGAATGAATCTAATCCATGTCTCATTGATTCAATTGATGTCTTTTACAGAAAGGATGAATGACAACTATTGCCATAAGTCTATTGTCTTGCTTTAGTTAGCTATTACTAACACCAAGATATTTGGTTAATGACTTTAAAGTGTCATACCTTGTTAGGGACAGCCATGTGCAGCTATAGCGCCGCTGACTGTTTGCGTTGATTTATCGTGGATCGTCCAAGTGGGAGATTGTTGGATTATATGGACCGACCCGATGGACAACGCGACTGACCGAGATATGACCCGTAAGAGTTACACCTTGGGCAACGAACATTTAAATCCACTTAACCCGTTTAATTGGTAATTACGAACTGTTAGCGAGACGATATATTTTATATATATTCGTTACACGAGATCTATTGTTTATACAGGTTTATAAATAACAATTCACATTTATTGTTTTGATCCTTTTATTAAAACAATTAAATGGGTTCGGGCTTTTTATCTCGTATTGAACTTTGGGCCAGAAAACAATTAATAGGGTTTATATATATATATATATATATATATATATATATATATATATATATATATAATCCTAATTTTTTTCTAACCTACTATTTTTTTGGTCACCGTATGTCACCTTGCTTTTGTTTCTTTCGACAACAAAATTGCTGACCTTCTTGTACTCTTTCCGTTATGAAAGCTCCTCCAAAAACCTACTCCCTCTTCAGGAGAAGAAGCCGCAAGAACCAAAGAAATTTTTTTTTTGCTTCTTTGCCATCTTTCAAAGCTGCTAGCGACAAAAAGGCACAAAGGCACCTGCCTTTGTAGGTTCCGGTTACCGGCCTTTGCAAGTTCCGGCCACCAGCCCTGCCACCGTCCGCCGGCTTGTCCGACGATACCCGGTGCCACTCGTTCTCGCGTTTCGGTTCGTGATCTATCATCGGTTCGTTGTACCTCGGTGTCTCAACCGGTTAATCATTAACCACTAAGTTATAATTAATCTCATTGGTAGACTAAATATTTTATTCCGTATTCGTATGTTTTGTAACCCAGATCCTGTCGGGTTTTATTTTGTGTCGAATCAGTTTAGTTCCGCTGCGTTTTAATAATTACTAAATAGTTATTATTAATCTATAATTACTTATCAACCGTTTTGATAACTAATATAACTGATCATCAGTGGCAAAAATCCCAACAGAACATATGTAACAGGAACTTCAATTCTACAATATGACAATAAAGAAATATGAAGACGATTATGCGTCACTCCATGTTACGTGCATATCTCCCCAACCGTTTCTAGGAATCCCTAAGGCTTCCCATACTGCTTTAGAAGCAACAACTATATTGTTTTGGCAAGGAGTAGTGGTGCACAAAAAAACCGGTTTTTTTTTTAACCCGGTCCAAACCGGCAACCGGTTTGGGTTAAACCGGTTTGGACCAAACCGGTTCGGGTTGCCCAAAAACCGCCGGTTTGAAACCGGTTTGAGGATTTCTGAAGAAAATCGGGTTGGGACCGGTTTTGGCTAAACCGGGTTAGAAAACCGGTTTGAACCGGTTTTTTTTAAATGAATTAAATAGCATAAGATATCATTAATAGCATTAAATAACATTTATTAAATGAAGTAAATAGCATTAAATATAATTAAATATCATTTATTAAATGAATTAAATAGCATTAAATAGCATTTATTAAATGATTTTTAAAAAAACATAGTAATTAGCATTTATTAAATGATTTATTTAATTAAATCGAAAATTAAAAATATAAATTTTTTTTTAAAATAAAAACCGGTTTAAACCGGTTTTTTAACCCAAACCGGTTTAAACCTACCCGAACCGGTTTGACCGGTTTACATATTTCCACCTCCAAAACCGGTTTAACCCGAACCGGTTTGGGCTCAAACCGGTTTTGACTTTTCGTTGACCAAACCGGTTCGGGTCGGTTTGAACCGGTTTGGGTTAAAAAACCGATTTGTGCACCACTAGCAAGGAGGTAGATAATCATGGTGTTTATCACAACCCATTGAAGAATCACATTCATCTACAACCATTGATTACTTCTCCCATTAGCGTTAATCCTAACGAAGTTATGACACCTGTCCCCGTTCTCATACCATCCGATTGATAATTCCACCACTAGGCTGTTATCAGAGTGATACTGGTTATCACACTTAGAAGGAGCACCGCCATCGCCGCCCCTCCAGCTACTAGAATTTGATCCAACCGGAGGAGAACATGTGTATGTGGAGTAAAGCTTATGCGGAATGCAACAAACAGAGTCGCTTTCTTCGATGCACTGTCCTGGAGGGGGTTGCTTGCCCTTAATGTGTCCACTTGACCTGCAAATCTGGGCATTAGTTAGCCAGGAATTAGAAAATATGAGAATGAGTAACACATAAAAGGGTGTTTGTATGATAGTATTCTTCATTGTGGTTTCCTCTATGTAAAAGAGTTGTATAGGTGGCGAACAATATATGAATATATTTATGGTGGTGTTACCAAAGAGATGATATTGTTTGACGGTAAAACATTGCTATAGCATTAACTTTAACCAAAAGAAAGCCAGACGGAAAATTCACAGAAAGACTGAACAAAGCAAGAATGCCAGTAAAGAGAAAGGCAAGTACGATACGATGTAAAAGAGTTGTAAAAGAGTATTATTGGAAGCGACTATTAGAACGGTGGTTGTTGTAATTGTTCAAAAAACAAACAAGCAAGTTGGGTGGTGAAATTCAAATCAAGGAAGTAAACAAGCAAACACCACAAAACATATTGCCGCAAGGAGGCATCCTAGCACACAGGTGAAGAAAATTTGAGTTCAACAAAGAAGATAGTAAGAAAAATCGATGAAGCAACGCGGGTGTTTCGGGCTTAGTTTCGGGGCTGAAACAGTGACCAAATAATGCATGATACAGTGGTAGTAGCTGCAAGAATAGGGCAGGGAGCGGGACAACAGTTCGGTGATTTCAGGTTCGGTTTCGAGGCCTATATTGAAGTACGAAACGGGTATTCTTAAGCAAGTTTACGGGAACGAAGCAAGTAAGTTACGCGAGTAGAAACATAAACCGATTTGCTTTTATTAGCCGCAGCAAGATTAGCAAGAAAAACCTATTCTGGTTAAAGCAAGCTAAGTAGCAAGATAGCAAGGACGAAGCAAGAACAACAAGTAGCAACGGCAAGAACGGACCTATGAGGTCAAGAAAGCACACTACAAGAATTCCCCTATGTTACGACGGGGCCTTCCCAACGACATAAAGTCGGCATATGTGGCCAAAAACGACGACACGTCATCGGCGAAAGGTGGGCCAGAAATTTTACCTATTTACGACGACACGTCGTCGGGACTAGTATGGGCGGTAACTTTGGCACTAACAAGAACTTTGGCGGTCACATGAAAACCCAATTACGACGACATGTCGCAAAAGGGTCTTTTTATTTATTTTTTTAGGGTAAATAAAGATAAATAATTAAATAAAAGTAAAATATTTTTTGCGACGACATGTCATCATAAAAAGTATTTTTTTTTATTTTTATTTTAACAATAAAGCAAACGGTGTGACACCCAACATTTTAGATCAAAAGCCATATTCATTTTAGCATGTTCATGTGTCATAGTTCAAGGATCATTATTTTGACTAAGTGTTGTCATGAGTCTAGCGTAGTAACACTAGTTACATTTTAGTAATTATGAGAATTACTAAGTCATGAACACCTATTACTCACAGTATACGGTCATTGGTGGTTATGAAATAATATACAAGTAAAGTCTAGAAACACGTTTTGATATAAAAATATATATGTTGGTGATAATAATCCATATGGATTGATATGAAAATAATTGATTCACACATTCCATGATTTATCTTTATAATTGGACATGAATATAAGTAGTTAATATTTTAACTATGACGGGATTCACTAGCAGATTATTAAAGATAGTCAAACTACACAAAATATAGAACGTCTTAATAATTAAAAATATTGAAGCGGGTATTAATTTCGGATAGTATAGCGCGTCTAAATCAAATCATTCTTTGCTTCACGACATCACCAAACCAACCACATCGCCATCATTTTGTTTAGTTCAACACTCCACTCTTCACATCCCGTCTTCATATTTATGATTGAGATTATGACCAAACGAACACTCCAACTCCATGTATATACAAGACACTAACCTTCCACAAGATTGTTACTCCAATAATATCTATTTCACACTTTCTCTCTCGGCTCACTCAAACCACACACACTCTTTTATTGCTTGAGTATTCTACTAGAAATCAAGATGAATCCATCCCCATTTGGTGTTTCAAGAAGCATACAAGAGTTATTCTTGAGGAGATCTAGCAATAAACCGAAGCTCACACATCTTCCACTCTCTAGAAACCGCCACTCTCCACTTCTTTGGGGTATAATCTCCTACGAACTCTTTCTTTTCTCTAGATCCTAGTTGGATGTGCATATGTTCACCTAAAAATGATAAGTTTTCATAAAAATGTCTAACTAAATGATCTAGCATAAAATATGGACTTGTTTGAGTCTAATATATGCAATATATGTGTAATATGTCGTTTACATGAAGGTATATATGTATATGTTTTTGATTCATGAAAACTTGCTCGGTTATAAAAGATTACAAATATTACTGGAGTTTGATACAATTGAAGTTAATCATATGGTGAAATCATTAAACACATGTGTGTTTAGAATATAGCCACTAGGTCTAAAAATAATGGACTGGATCTAAAAATATAATGGCTTGTATGTGTGTATGTATATGCCGTAAGTATGTATATATAGATGTGTTTTTGGTTTTAATACTTCTAAATGGTAAAACATTAACAAATATGAAAAGATAGATTATGAAAATCATGAACGATTGATCATCAAACCTATGAGGATAGTTAATAGATCTAAAAATACATAAAACAACGAGTATGGAATATGTGTATGTAGATATTTATGTTTACAAAAACCTAGAAATTTGAATGTTTATACACTTATATGTAACGTTAGAAACATAAATGTTATTACAAAATGATTTGTTATGAAAATAACGGTTTCGTAACTCTAAAGGTATTTTTGATAAAAGATAACAAATTATACATATTAATGTCGTTTTGAAAATAAAGTACTGTGATAGAGTCGAACAATATAAAAACCTGAGTATCTATTTTAGTTAATATACTCGCTAAAAGTATTATTTCGACTAGTCAATTTTATAAAGGGTGGACTTAGAAGTTTGAATAGTATAATGAGAGGATATTAATAAACCTTCTGTGACTTTATGTGGATAAAATCTTGACGGTTATATATATATATATATATATATATATATATATATATATATATATATACCGTATATTACATCGTGTTATGAAGACACGACAAAAATAGAATATAATTCTATTAATATACAGATAATTATCGAGAATAATTATTTGAATATCTTAACGCGTCGGCTTTAAACCACTTTTAACTCAAAGTCATATATAATGATTCACTTGTATAAAACAACGATAATCCCCAACAGGTCGTAAATCAAGAACATCTTTTCCAAAATGAACACATCCTTAACAGGACTTACAAAAGCAGGTGAGCATTTTGCACTTAAGACAATAGGTCTTAACACTTATATACTTTTTGTGTTTAAGGTTCGTATAGTTGAGTGTTTCTCGAACATTTATTGTGCTAAGATTTCATCGGACACCAGGTGAGTTCACAGCCCCCTTTTCGCTTTTTAATGTTTTGTAAACCGCGGGGGAGAAACATACTTACATATTATGTATTATATTATAGTTTAATACATTTGGAAACATTGTTGTTTTATACAATTGGGAGAACATTGCAAACATTTTTATATGATAACAAGTAAACAAGACACTAACACTATGCCATACATGTTGAACAATATAGCGCTTAAAGTCCCCGTATTAACACACATTGGTAACCATTAGCTATAGACTTAGCCTAGGATTCTATGGATAGTAGTATTGGGGTTGACGTACCCGGTCATGGTTAGTCGCGCTAACCGGGGGTCTACATGGCCAAATGACCGCATATTATCTTATTCTCGTGGTTTAGCGAGGGAGGGGCATTCATTTGTCATGGTTTGGTTACTGTTTCATGTATGAACATAGGTATTTGTAAGACTAGCTTGCTTACATATGGATCAACAACACTTGTTTTGTTTATCATATGCGCTTACAGTTATTTGTACTTATTTTATGACGGTAAAGTCATGGGTATGTTTTTGGATAAAACTACTTATTTATGACGATAAGGTCATGTGCATGTTTTCGGTTAAAACTACTTACTTATGACGGTAATGTCATGTGCATGTTTTCAGGTAAAACTACTTATTTATGACGGTAATGTCATATACATGTTTTCGAGTAAAACTACTTATGACGATAATGTCATGTATATGTTTTCAGGGAAAACTACTTATTTGTTTTACGGTTAAGTCATGCATATGTTTTCGGGGAAATATACTGATTTTTATGATGGTAAAGTCATGTATATGTTTTCGGGGAAAACTAATTACATTGAAATAACAAACTCTGTGAACTCACCAACATTTGTGTTGACACTTTCAAGTATGTTTCTGAGGTAACCCTTAGCAATGGCGCGATTGGAATAGGTTAGCCATGTTGGATCAAATTCTAGTAGCTGGAGGGGCATAGATTATCAAGTCTCAAGTCTGTCATTGATCTAGAAGAACTTAGATCATTATATTAATTAGTCTTAGTAATTGTATATGTAGTCAAGTCTTAGAAATCACTATTAAAGCTTCCGGTATCGTGTAATGAACCAATCGTTGTAACCTTTATTTGTTTATTAAGTAAATAAATTTGGGGGTGTGACGGATTGGTATTAGAGCAATGGTTTTAGCGAACTAGGTTTCCTTTGTGATACCTAGGCTCTAACCTGACTCATTTAGGGACCAAGATTTCTAAGGCTTGCATCACACTAAGAACACCCAACACTTGAGTATAGCAATTTCAATCGTTGCCGAACAACTTGTGTAGACTATTAGTGTATGGAGTTACACTATGGTATCATTAGCTACACTAATACATAATAAAAATTACATGGCACGTGTAACAAACACTTAAACACATATAACAATGTGGAAATGATAGACTCTTACAATGTTTCTCAACAAAGTGTCACTGGTTAGATTATAAGTCAACGATAACGGGTACTCAGCACACTGCAACCCTAGAAGATCAAGTTACGAGCTGAGCTTGGTCGACGACGGAAACAATCGTCAGTTACCGATCTTGGTATCACAACAGGCTGAACCCGTATCAGAATCTGTACCTTTACTTGCACGACACCTATTACTACTCCAGCCGTGGAGGCATTTTCTTCCTGACATATGTGCGGTATAAATATTATCCTTCACGAGTTGTCGGATCGGATGCCTAGACTTTCGCCATGAGATATGGCAGACGGGATAACCTGGACAGAAGAAAACCCAAGGTGGATAAGCTAACGGGGAGAACTCCACGGGTCAGGAGACCCAGGCATTCATCAGGATCATGTGGATCCATAAGTACATACACAATTGGAGCATGAGTTGCTCGACACTGATTTAAGGACCTCTGCCCTACACATAGTGCCTGACTCCCATACACATTTTATTCTTGAGAGACACTGGTGGTGCCTTTCTACCATTACCCTCATCTGGCAACAGCCATATTCGGCAGATCGATTAGTATGGGTACACATAACTAAAAGTAATCTGATAGGACAATACACACTCCTGCACAAATGTGCAAACGCAGTCTAATGATCATTTCAAATTCCTTTTGATTAAAAGCTAGGGATATAAGAAACACTATAGGGATTAGGCAAGGCAAATTATTATTGCGGGTGCACACGTAATCATAATTTGCAGTGCATGGGAACTTTAGTGATTATTTCTGTCCAAGCTAATGATTCAACCCATGTTCTCAGTCACTTGATTAAGGACTGGCTCTTAACAAATCAGACTTCTCAATTAGGTATTCACAAGGCATTCTCCAAGCTTAGGAGGGACGAGAGAAATCCAAATTGAATTCAACCAATCCTTAGGATTTCGCACATTCATTCTTTGAGATTCTACTTGTCAAGATAGCTTCAAATTGAGCATTACCACAACCAACACTTACAATAATTTTCCCAATTATTGTGAGAGATTATAGCATAATCTCAAGATCCATCATACGGTTCAGTCTCACAATTGCTTTAAAGTTACACCAGGAGTGCTATGCACTAACTTCAGTAATTGGGCAGAAAATCTTTCTGACACGCATACACATAGCACCTATGGGGTGTTGTGGAAGCTCGACATGAGGCAAGTAGGTAATCTGACATTTCAAAAAATTGGTCAAACAGGGGTGCTTTCGCAACCTTTGACATTTATTACACCTTTATGCACGACTATTCTCAGCGGAGATGAATAAGTCGGGGATGCTGCTCAAACGAATGTGAAAGAAACCTAAGAGTGGACTAACGATTATTTTCGAACTAATAGAAGAACGACATACAAAACTCTTAAAAGAGTCCTAAGTGCAGGATTTCTTGCTAATCTCAATAGTTCATGTTATGCATAAGGGACGTATGCACAAGTTGTTCACAACAGACCACTGTCCACAAACATCCGAGAAGGATAATTTTATACCCTTATGTACCCGCACTTCCCCAAGGATCATCTTGTTGGATGGATCCTAGATTTCAGCCTAGAAGAGAGGCGTGATCACATCTTTCACTCCAAGTTTTCTAGAAATAGGGAGCTCTAGGGCATCTATTGTTAAGAAATGACTTCTTAACGCAGGTTGAAGAAAAGTACAAAAATTTTGACATCTAACATTCATTACCTTAGTTTCCAAACCTAAACGCTTGCGCTAAGGACTTTAAGGCTATGGCCAAATACGAGGGATACGTAATGGTAAGTCACTAAAATACCATTCACATGCTAGGGAAGTGCATACACATTGTATGACTAATAGTTGGTAGACATAACCTTTCCTACAAACTTAATGGGTTGACAAACCCATAGCCCATTTTGGGGAAACACTAATGCTATAAGGCCATTCTCACAGTCTCACTGTTCATTTCCTCACCTAGACGGGATTTGAATATTTCAAATAGACATATAACTTCATATGGCTTACATACTTCGAGAGTATGGTAGTCAAGTCATGAGTTACATATCCGAACGATACAACCCATATACTAGTCTGCCACAGAAAGATAGTGCAAGCAAAGGGTAAAGTGGTGATTAAACTCGACCCTTGTTAGTGAGAGCTGACAAGGAACCTCAAAATATTAGATCCATTAAGATACATGGAAAGAAAGATCCTAGGAATCCCGAAACCTAAAATATGAATAAAGTCTTAATCTGAGAAAATGCTTTCGAGAAGCATAAAAGGGACAAACATAATGATTCATTTTCATATTATGTCATTACTACACAATCTTCAACTAAAGCATGAACACCTCGTTGAGTAAATCTTTTCTAAGATCTATAGAGATCTGTCTATTATGCATTATAGTGTGTAGAAGAATGGAGGGTATGTGTCAGCATACACTCAAGATTCTCAGACACCATTTATTTCATTATCAGGAATGGGTATCACATAACTTCACCATATTGAGGGTAATCAAATAAGGGGTTCTTGCACGGCTAATATCAATAGTCGAAGAAGTATTCGACTTGGTTTCGAATACCGACTACCATGTAAAGGAAAATCAAACAATTGAAGCCTAAGTTGGATGATACAGATAGAATTTAGGTACCAAGTACCAGTAACCTATGTGAGTGGTTGTGGATGAAGTCCATAAGCCTAAGTACCATGTTCATCTAGAATCGAATACAATATATAAGGATCCCAAGGAACTCCATTAAGTGGCCGAACATGAAAGGAGAAATTGTTATCTATGTTGGGAGATACCCGACAGAAAAAGCAGAATGCTAGGAATCACCTAAGTGATCACAACAACCTCAGATTTCTCAATGGAAATGGGAGCAGAATTCCATGGATTTCATTGCAAATCTACCTAGAATATCTTCCAGCTATAATACTATATGGGTAATCGTCAGTCGTTTGATGAAATCCACTCATTCCCTGCTGACCAAGGCGACAGATAAAACTAAGATGCAAGCAAGGCTAATGTTAAGGAAATTGAGACTAGGCATGGTATGCCAGTTTTCATTATCTTAGATATAAAGACCATCGATTCGTGTCAAGAATCTGGGAATCATTACAAGAATCCATGGGAACATGCCTTGATATAAGCACTGCATGTCATACACAAATGGACAGTCAAAATGAGAAGACCATTCAAACCTTAGAAGATATGTTCCGTGTGTGTGTATTCGATTTCGAAGGAAATTGGGATACACACCACCGTTGGATGAATTTTCATATAATAACAACTACCATACTAGCATTAAAGTCGCTCCGTGGAGGCTTTGTAAGGTTGTAAATGTCGCTCACTGCCATGTTGGGTGGATTTTGGCGACAAGCATTTGCCTGGTCCTGAGACTAACCAGGAAACCATCGACAAGATTGTCGAAATCAAAGACCGTCTTAAAGCCGCTTAAGATAGACAAGAGAGTTATGTCAGCAACAGACGAAAGCCATTAAAATTCCAAATTGGAGACTGAGTTTTGTTAAAAGTCTCGCCTTGGAAAGGAGTTCCCAGGATTGGCAATTGTAGCAAACATAACCACATATACATTAGACCGTTTGAAATACGAACTAAAATTGGCCCTGTAGCCCACAATATATAGGTTTGTATAAATATATATGTTTATAAAGGTTTTCATTTTTTTAATTTTAATGTATTTTGTATGTATGTATATATGTTTATGTATTATGTATGTATTTGTATGTGTGTATATGTATGGCTTTTAATGTGTATATATGTATATGTATGTTTAGGTTTGTATAAATATAAATATGCGAACATATGTATGTATTATATGTTGTATATTTGTATGTGTGTATGTATGTATATATGTTTATGTATGTATTTGTATGTGTGTATGTATGTATATATGTTGTATATGTGTAAGTATATATGTATATGTTTGTGTAAATATATATTCGTATCCACTTTGTTTATTTAGTTATTTAACTTCTGTTATTAGATTATTTAACTTGTAGGTTTTCACTATAATTTGGGAAGGACTTCTGTTACAGACGATTATTTATCATCTCGATTAAGTTAACACTTAACTATTACACCAAAAATTGTTTGTATTAGGTAACAATTTTCTACTACACCGAACCCTAACACGACAACTCATTCACGTGTTGAGCCGAACACGGCCCACTATACTCAACATTTTTTTTTCAAATATTAATCTATACTATATAATAAATAAATGTTTTTTATGCCATGTGTCGCCTCCATATTCATTCTCATAATTTTTTTCCCGTCTCTCTCTCTCTCTCTTATTTAATGCACTTCCATTTTTTAATAATAATATATGTTTAAAGAAAATATTAAGTATACTAATAAAACACATTTATTTTAAATTATCACTTATTTTAAGAAACTTTAAAATTTAATTATGTAACTTTTGTTTTCAATCAAATATTAAATGAAAGTTAAATTATATTAAATAGTAATTAACGTATTTTCGAAACCCAATTATATATAACTTTTTACATATTTTGAATTTGTTTTCTATCGTTAGTATTTGTAATATACATAAAGATTTAAAAATTTTATATATTGATATTTTTCATCCCGTATGTATACACGGGATCTAAACCAATTTAATTTATTATATAAAAACTATATTTTTTAAAATAAAATAAAATAAACTAGTTAAACGATTCAAAAAATACATTATAATACCAATTAGAACATTCCCATCCAAAATTTATCTAATAGAGATAAATTTTGGATTGTCCCCGTTTGAGACTGCTTTTTGAATATTCTATCTCATTTAGAATCTATACATATTTTAACAAGTTGACTATTTAAGAACAAATTGGTAGCTATTTCTCCTAACCTTCGACTTTGCGTTTTAGACGCGTACGTGGGGAGTTAAGGGGAAACGCTGACGATTTATTCTTGAATCATCAACTCGTTAAAATGTATACATTTGAGATAGAATAATAAAAAAAATGGGTTATGAACCACCACCTTTGGATATTCTATCTAATATGTTATCAATTAATAAAAACAGTTATGACAACCGATAAGAGTTGGACTAAACATTGAAATCGGAATGATCCGGTTTTCATAAAAGGTCTTCAAAACTTTATAGGGACAGCAAAAAACCATCTTGGTAGTGTAGGCTAGATTTATTTCCCATGTAAAAGATGTCCCAACTGTTATCGACACCTTCTGACTTGGGTTTCTCCTCACATACGTGACCGTGGACGCACCACCTAGAATAGTGGTATTATTTCATTAGAAGAAGATGATACACCATATTATGGTGAACTTGAGGATATCATAGAGTTGAAGTATTTAGGTGTTACTAAGTTGTAGTACTCCGTGGTAAATGGTTCAACACGTTGGGTAATAGACGGATAATTAAGAAAGACAATATCGTTGTTATCGACGCTAGCCGTCAAAGGTATGTTGGTAGTATATGGTATGATGATCAACAATACATTTTAGCAACAAAAACTAAACAAGTATTCTATCTCGAAGATCCTTCTCGCCCCGCCGACAAGTGGAGGGTTGTGGAAGACGTCCACCATCGACACCTTTGGGAATATCTAAGTACACATGTTAACGAGATAGATGTATTGCACGACACTCGATCATCAAATTATAACTTGGTTTTCAATTCGAGCATTGAAGGTGATGACTTAAGTCTTAACCCCCCGATCGCCCAATTACCAGTATTACATGACACTTAATCATTTAGTTGTTGCTTGTTTATCGACCTAGGCTACTTGCCCATGGTGTCAGCTTTCAGTGAAGGTGGTAACTCAAGTCTTAACCCCCCCGATCATGGACAATGAAGATGATGATGTTGATTATGATGCACAAGATGAAGGCGCATACACTTCAGACGAGGACCACACCGATGATCTAGAAGACACACGTTATATTAGTGATGAATTTTAATGTATGGATACATTATGAGATTAGTGATAGTTATGATTTAATTTTAATGTATGTTAGTGATGATTCTGATTGACTTTAATGTTTGTTGAAGGTAAGGCGACCTACGCCTGATCACATGGTGGCGACGGTGGGGGTCAAGATCCCCACGAACATTCACATACCATCCCCACCGATTGCTAGTCTTGAAAGTTACTTGTTCCCATTAAATACTTGTCTTTATATTCAATATATTTTTAATTTACCAATTTTTCAATTTAATCTATCAACGTAGCGCAACCACCAAAGACTGTGCGGGGGCGTGAGAGAAATTTGCTAGGAATGAGGGCAAGCCACTAACACTGCTTGATCCCTTGGGGGAAACTTACAAGTTTGTTGGAGAAAATAGAGGTTACTTTATAAGACAAATTACCACTACTGTTGAGAGGGTTCCTTCACACAATCCAAGTTAGGGTAGTGTTCCCGAGAGCGATAAAATTACTGTATTTCGCACACTTCATGTAAGTATAAAATGTAATGTTTTATTTGTATTTTAATTTCATAACTAATAGATGTTTTCTATTTACTCGTCTTTTGCAGAATTTCTTTGATCTTGAGATCTGGAAAGCCGGACAGCAATGGAATCGGATCAGAATGGACATTAATGAGGATTGTGTCTGAAGATACCGTGATAGGAAAAACACTTTAAACATGCATTTTTAAAATAGTTGGTGGTTATGATGATGTGGAAGAAGCTAAAAAACATACTCATTCGTCAGTTGCTCCAAATTATTGGGTCACTCTTATTGATCAGTTGTTCCAAGTTCCAAAATATAAAGCCTCCTCCCTACAAAATTCAAAAAATAGAGCACAAATGCCTTATTCAAATTCTAGTGGGAGCAAATCGTATGCTTAAAGGCGATATGAGGAGGTAATAAAAAGTATTACTATCATCCAAATTTGTATTCACAATTTATTGAAATGTTAGTAATTGTATTTTTGTTGTTTATAGGTGCAAGAAAAATGAGGCATGAATCTTATCATGGGTTGGAGAAAAATGCACACTTTTAGGGGAACTTGGGTCAACGACCGGGCGCAACAAGATTGGGTAAAAATTACTATTATCCGTTTTGACCCGTTTGCATATGTTAGCCATATTATTATCCGTTTGTGTAGTATTTATACGTTTGCCAAAGTATATATGTATTTGTATATGTGTATGTATGTATGTATATATGTTAGCGATACGAACAAGAAGCTTTTAAGCCTTTTGCATATGCTAGTAATATGAACACGAACAATTTGACCTGTTTGACTGAAATCCACAAAAATATGGATATTATTTATAGGTTTGCAAAAACATATATCTATATGTATGTACAATTTTGTTGTAATTTAGAAAATGTTAGTAATTCGAACCTCCAAACCTATATTACTATTATCCGTTTTGAGTCGTTTCCATATGTCAGCCATACTATTATCCATTTGTGTATTATTTATATGTTTGCAAAAATATATATTCATTTGTATTTGTGTATGTATGTAAGACCCCAGACCCGGGAGGCCTCACTTGTTGGATTTACTCATTCATAAACAGTTATAAAACTTGAATATCAAATAACGCAGCGGAATCATTCATTCATCATAATTAAAACTTGTTCAAACACGCAGAAGCGTAACATTATTAAATACAAAAACATAACATAAACAACTCATAACAGGATGCCAGTCTTCATATCATCCGGGTAACTCTTCTCTCTTGCCAAGCATCACCGTCCTTCACCATAACCTGCCCTTAACCTGAATGTGCATACTAAAAAGTCAGCTACGCTGGTGAGTTCTAGCTTTACATAAAACCTTAACATAAACATTTTGCCAAAAACATAACATACATTTGTTTAACAAAAGCGTACGTAAAACATGCAATAACTTAACATCATCGTAACATAACATCATAACATAAGTCAATATGAACCGAATCTGCGCCTTCTCGTAACCGTCAATTCCATACATCGCATACCAGCGGATGAACTTAAGGCTCGTGACCTCTAAGCCATCCGTCACACAAGTCCCCTAAGGCTCGTTACCTCTAGGTGAACCAAACATACGTCTCCTAAGGCTCGTTACCTCTAGGTAGAACAAACATACGCCTCCTAAGGCTCGTTACCTCTAGGTAGACCAAACATACATTTCCTAAGGCTCGTTACCTCTAGGTAGACCAAACATACGTCTCCTAAGGCTCGTTACCTCTAGGTAGACAGAACATAACTTAGGCACTATTTCCCCACAAGGAATAGTACCTTCCATCGGGATCCCGGTAATCCCATGGGTGACCGTCGTCACCCCATCATCAACCAGTTTTACAACCGTTAGCCAGCCACAAAGGCCCCCCATAAGGTGAGGCCAATACATACATACATACCTTAGCTCCCGTAGGAACTCGTGGCAGATTCGTTCATTCGTGACTTTCATAAAACCTTTACCTCATTTTAGTTAAAGCATTTGTACGTTTTATTAAACAAAACATCATTTCTTTCATAAACCTTTCGTAAACTTCATTTGGCAAAACATTTCATAAACATCATCCCGTAAACTTAATTTCGTAAACATCATTTCATAAACATCGTTTTGTAAACCTCGTTTCATAAACCTCATTTCAAAACATCGTTCCGTATGTATGCACACTAGCCCAAAAACATTTAATTAAAACATTTAAAGAAGGGCTTCTAGAACTCACCAGATAACCTAATTTGGGTTGTCCTAAACAAGGTCTAACAACGTCACTTTCGATCTGAATTGATTAGTTAAATACACATCAGACCAATACCGACTCTAACGGGTTAACCATTCTAAACATACTAACTTACTTAACCAGCATGATGCCTGCGCACTTAACAAGTGCACAGACACTGCTTCCTGCGTACTTGATAAGTACGCAAGATCCTCTTCCTGCGTACTTGATAAGTACGCAGTGCCCTCTTCCTGCGTACTTGATAAGTACGCGTACTTGATAAGTACGCACGATCTGTTTCTTCGTAAAAACCCTAACTTTCACATTCAGGTCTGATCACGTCGAGATCCCGAACCTGTTTACATTCAAAACGTTTGCTTTCCATTAAGGAACTCAAATCTATGTTTATCTTTCAGTTTTATCCGTGAAATCGTTACTTTTTCACCCAAAACCCGAAAAACCCTAAAACGAACAAAAACTCAGATTTAGGCCCGATAGTTACCTGAATCGAGTTTCTGATCCGGAGGTTCTTCTCACGAGCTCTGGAGCAACACACTTCTCAAATCTCGGGTCGATCCGACAACTTTCTCTCTCTACGGTTTCTCTCTCTAGAAGTTACAAATGAGAGAAATGGGTGGTGACCTTGGCTATTTATAGGGGAGGCTCCCCTTCCAGCCCGCCGGCCCATCCGACCCCCCTTACAATAGGTTTTGTCCCCGAAACCTATCATAAGTCAAATAGATGAGGGTACGAATCCCTCATTTCCTTCTCCGTTTCCCAAGTGGCTTCCGATCCCTTTCGATGTTTCCATTGGACTTTAACCAATTGGATAATCTTATTACGCAAACGCTTCTCCTTTTTGTCTAAGATGGCCACGGGTTCTTCGATGTAATTAAGGCTGATGTCGACCTCGATGTAATTAGGATCCACCAAACACTTTCGCAAGTGTGATACATGGAAGGTAGGATGAATCCCACTCAACTCATCAGGCAACTCTAGCCGATAAGTGACTTCACCCACCCGTGCCATTATCCTGAATGGTCCGACGAACCTCGGACTTAACTTCCCTTTCTTCCTGAATCGTATTATTCCCTTCTAGGGTGACACTTTCAACATTACTCTGTCCCCAACCTCGAACTCAATAGGCCTTCGTCGTTTATCCACATAGGATTTCTGACGATCTTGAGCGGCCTTCATTCTTGCTTTGATTTGATCAAACCTTTCCGATGTTTCTCTTACAACTTCAAGACTTCCTAATTCCTTCTGTCCAATCTCACCCCAACAAACCGGGGTCCTACATCTTCTCCCATACAACATTTCGTAAGGAGGCATGCCTATCGTCGTGTGATGACTATTGTTGTAGGAGAATTCGGCTAACGGCAGATGACTGTCCCAACTGCCGCCAAAATCGATAATACAAGCACGAAGCATATCCTCCAATGTCTGAATGGTCCTTTCAGACTGACCGTCCGTTTGTGGGTGGTATGCCGTGCTAACATTGAGCCTCGTGCCCATCGCCTCGTGAAATCTTTTCCAGAACCTCGATGTGAATCGTGTGTCCCGGTCAGATACGATCGTCAAAGGCATCCCATGCCGTGCTACTACTTCGTTAATAAATACTTCCGCTAACCTTTCCGACGAGAACGTCTCGCGAATAGGTAGGAAATGAGCACTCTTTGTTAAACGGTCCACAATTACCCAAATGGTATCATGACCTTTAGCTGTGCGAGGTAGCATGGTTATGAAGTCCATGGTAATGTGTTCCCACTTCCACTTTGGTATATCAAGTGGTTGAATCTTTCCATAAGGTTTCTGGTGTTCGGCCTTTACTTGTGAGCAAGTAAAGCACTTGCTTACATACTTTGCCACCTCATGTTTCATCCCAGGTCACCAGTATTCCTTTCTCAGATCTTGGTACATTTTATTGGTGCCAGGATGGATAGAGTACCGAGACTTATGAGCCTCATCCAAGATTTTGGTTCTAAGCTCGCCACCCATAGGTATCCATACCCGCCCAAAACGTGTCCTAACACCTAGGGTGTTATATTCCAACTTGTCCTGTTGGCCAACCATCCTTTTCCTCCTTTATGTTTTCTTCTTTAAGTGCCTCATCTTGAGCCTTTTCAATTTGTCTCATCACATCCGATGTTACCACCAACTGGCTAGCTTTCACTCTAATAGGAGTAGGCACATCCTTTCGGCTTAGAGCGTCAGCCACCACGTTTGCCTTTCCAGGATGGTATATTATTTCACAGTCATAGTCTTTCAACAGTTCCAACCATCGCCTCTGCCTAATATTAAGTTCCTTTTGTTCGAAGAAGTACTTCAAATTTTTGTGGTCGGAGTAAATACTAAACTTCATCCCGTAAAGGTAGTGCCTCCAGATTTTCAATGCGAATACGACGGCAGCAAGTTCCAAATTGTGGGTTGGATAATTAGCTTCGTGAGTCTTCAACTGTCGTGACGCATACGTGATCACTCTTCCGCGTTGCATCAACACGCATCCCAATCCCTGACCCGAAGCGCCAGAGTATACCACTAAGTCTTCATTTCCCTCGGGAAGGGCCAAGACTGGGGCTTTGGTTAGCTTCTCCTTCAATTCCTTAAACGCCTTATCCTGGGTCGAACCCCATTCGTACTTTACCTCCTTCCGAGTCAACTTTGTCAATGGCGAAGCTATTTTCGAGAAATCTTGGATGAACCTCCGATAGTAGCCTGCCAATCCCAAGAAACTATGGATTTCAGTTGGCGTCTTAGGAATATTCCATTTCCTTACCGTCATTATCTTTGCTGGGTCAACCATAATGTCGTTCGGGTTAATGACGTGACCTAGGAATTGGACTTCCCTAAGCCAGAATGCGCATTTGGAGAACTTAGCATACAACTTTTCCTTTTTGAGAGCCTCCAACACCTCCTTTAAGTGACATGCGTGATCACCCTCGTTCTTGGAGTAGATGAGGATATCATCGATGAACACAATTACCGATCGGTCCAGCATCTGTCGACACACCCTATTCATTAAATCCATGAACGTTGCGGGGGCGTTCGTCAATCCAAAAGACATCACGCGGAACTCGAAATGTCCATAACGCGTGCGAAATGCGGTTTTCGGTATGTCTTCTTCCCTCACCTTCAACTGATGGTACCCGGATCGAAGATCAATTTTTGAGAACCAACTTGCGCCCTATAATTGATCGAACAGGTCATCGATCCTTGGTAAAGGGTACTTGTTTTTCACCGTACATTTGCTCAACTCGTGATAATCAATACACATTCTCATCGAACCGTCTTTCTTCTTCACAAACAACACCGGAGCACCCCACGGCGAGATGCTTGGTTGGATAAATCCCTTCTCAAGTAACTCATCTAGTTGTGCCATTAACTCTTTCATCTCCACTGGTGCTAGTCGATATGGAGCCTTAGCTACGGGCTGGGCATCTGGTACTAGGTCGATTCAAAATTCGATCTCTCTATCGGGTGGTATCCCAGGCAAATCCTCTGGAAACACCTCCGGGTACTCGCGTACCACGGGTACATCGTCTAGTTCCTTCACATCCTTACACTCATCAATTACGTACACTAGATAAGCCTCGCATCCGCGCCTCAAGTAATCTGCTGCCTTAATCATCGAGATGACGTTTGGCATCGGGGCGTCACGATCTCCAAGAACCTCGACTTTGCTACCATCCGGAGCCTTGAGTCGGATTATCTTTCGTTTGCATATAATTTTTGCTTCATTGGCAGTTAGCCAATCCATACCTAATACGACATCGAACCCACCCAAAACCATAACAAACAACCTGACAGGGAACCTATGACCTTCTATTTTTATCATGGAGTTGTCAACTACATCAGTCACTCTCGCAGTTCTACCCTCAGCGATTTCTACGCTAAAGGCCCTTTCTAACTTACTCACAGTGTACTTCACTCGTTTACAAAAAGTCGCAGATATGAAACTCTTACTGGCACCCGAGTCAAATAACACAGAAACAAAAGTGTTGTCAAGGATGAACGTACTTGACGCCACGTCGGGGTCTGCCCTGGCTTGTTCTTGCGTCAGTGCGTACGCACGAGTCTTTGCTTGGGGCCTCTCTTCTTTCTTTTTCGGGCCTTTCCCTTTCCCGACTTCACCCATTCTGGGCTTGGTGCATTCCTGGCTCATATGACCGCTTTCACCACAATTATAACATTTAATGCCTTGCCTGCATTCCCGGGAGTAGTGCCCAGTCTTGCCACATTTGTAGCACAGATTTGTCCCTATCCGACATTCACCCGTATGTCTCACCCCACATCTTCCACAGGCTGCCGTCTCGCCTATCCTGGCCTGTTTGTCCCGAGCCTCAAACAACTTCCCACCAGATCGCTTAGCGGGAAAACTCAGCTTCTTTTTGGGCTCTTCAATGGCAACGACATTCAGTTCCAGATCATCAAATACCACTCCGCTCAGTTCTACTACAGAATCGTAAGTAGTAGGGGCGTTTGCTTTAACATAGGTGTGGACCTGGTCCGGCAGCCCTTGAATGTAGCATGCACTCTTTCTTTCCTCCTTCGTGACAAGATGTGGCACCAGACGTGCCAGTTCATTGAACTGTGTGGTGTACTGCCGGTGCGTCATGCTCCCGGCCTTCAAACCCAGAAATTCCCTCTCTACCTTCTCAATCTCGTTCCTTGGGCAGAAATTTTTTATCACCAAAGTTTTCAAGTCAGCCCACACCATCGCATCCACAACCTCGCTCCCTTTTGCTTGACGTACACCTTCCCACCAATGGGATGCTTCCTCTCTCAAGGAGTTAGCAGCAAAATTTACAACTTGATCCATTCGACATTCGCTCAGACGAATGGCAGCTTCTATACGGATCACCCAATCAAACGTAGCCACCGCGTCCTTCTTTCCAGTGAGGACCGATGGGTCACATGCCTTAAAGGACTTATAGTCGCAACCACGGTTAAGCGGTGCGTTGATTACCTTAGTGTTCGGGGTATCAACCGCCGTGTTAGACCCACCTTCCCCATTAACCTTCTTCAATGCCTCAGCTAACAAACCTGGCAGAGAAGTCTTCATCAACTCTGTTAACTCTCGAGCTATAGCAGCTCTCACTTCAGGTTCAAAAGTGAAAGGCTGTTCTTCAACCAGTGTCTGCTCAGTTCCATGCACACTAACCGTCGGTTCAGTGTGAACACTTCCTTCTTCACTATACTCTTGGCGCGCAGGGGTCCTGCCGCGCCCACCGTTATGTCCACCGGTACGACCGCCGGTACGGCCCCCATCACGTCTTACGTTTCCTCTCCTTGCCATTTCGTTCTATAAGACAAGGAATCCAATGTCATCACGCTAGTTAACAAATAAAATTCAATAAGTACTGTAAGATGTTAATATACACTGGCCATCTGCAATTAACCATTACACTACCTTTCAATTTCTATTTGACCACCTTTGTGATTCCATCAGAACACAAGTCCTTACCTAACCCTTTCTAAGGCATACTATATATGTAAATATATACTACCTTCATACCTGATGCTGTGGCTCGAGTTACCCGTACTGGCATCCGCTTTCGGTCCCATTCACAGTTTAAGTTCAGACACTGGGAGTGTCCGAATCTCTCAAACTATTGCTCTGATACCAACTTGTAAGGCCCCAAACCCGGGAGGCCTCACTTGTTGGATTTACTCATTCACAAACAGTTATAAAACTTGAATATCAAATAACGCAGCGGAATAATTCATTCATCATAATTAAAACTTGTTCAAACATGTGGAAGCGTAACATTATCAAATACATAAACATAACATAAATGATGTCCTTAACGTATAGTTATTAAATTATTAACTAAATTATCCTATTCTAGAAACTAAGTTATACTCTAGACTCTCTAAAACTCGACTAAACTACTAACCGGCAAGTGAACCGATCGACTCTAGTACAGCTAAATAAGTCCGGAAATCGAACCCACGAAACTCTATTTATTACGTAAATTAGACTCACTTAAACAGACTGACTGACACGACTAATTGTTTTTATATTGGGGGGGGGGGTTTGTCTAAAATCCTAAAAGAAAAGCGATTAAATTACTATCAATTAACTAAATTACCTAAGACACGAAGGTGATTTTGGGTTTTACTTCAGTTGACGATGGGTAACTACGTAGACTGGAATCCTGGGATACTTCGAGCTATACTTTAAACGGATGCAAATTAATAAGGAACCGGGATCATAAATTTCTAACCTCTTGAGACACCGAACAGGACTCCCGACCCTTTTCGGGAAGACACCTAAGGAACTCTGAAGGCTGCTGAAAACGCCGGTTGATCTAGACTTCCTCTCGGTTATCTAAATTTTTATGTAAAGTACCCTAATATGACCTACTCCCTCTCGGGTTGTAAACCTAGGATGACTTGGGTTCTTGATTCGACTCGATAGACAAATATTAGCAAGGCAACTACGACAGACTTCTCTCAAAGACCACCCTAGCAATTTACCAATTTAGACCAATCAATAATCTCGCACCTTTCGGCTATTAAGATTAGTATAACACCTAGACCTATTCAATTATCAAATATAGCTTCTAAGGTATTTTGGCCAATTAACCCAACAAATCACAACGCAAGTTAATGATCTAGCATGACCCTATTACGCAAAAGACATTCACCAAAGATCATACGAAGCAATATATAACAATTAGAATAATTCTAAGCATGCATATACAACGAATCAATAATCAAGTTTGCTACTTTATCATGAAATCCAAAATTAACAAGCATCCAATATAAAAATCACAACTTTAGCATCCCATTCATCATAATCTAAGTAGTTTATCTAATTTAGCTACTCATCATTATCCAAATCAAAGACGCAATTTCAACAAAGTGGAAAAACATGGTAAAAATTAAGAAAACAAAGAATTGATAAACCCGGATAGCCAAACCACGAGCTTGATCGATCCTAGGACTCTAACCTTCAACCGTTTCTCCTTCTTGCTTGAAATTGCTCCAAAATTCGTCCTAGATTCGTCAAAATCGGCTAGGTTTTTACAAGAATATGATTGAGATGTATTTATACCCCAATCCAGCATCAACCCACCTGAAAATCGAACTGTTCTGCGGAAAATAGGCCCTCGCCACCCGCGGAGCCCATTGGCTTCCCTTCTCGCGGGTGGCGAGGAAGTAAAAACTGTGTGTTATGATACAACTCCCTCACGGCCCGCGAGGGACAACTCCTGACCTTCTCGCGGGTGGCGAGAAGGTGTTTTTTTCGAATTTCTTGCTTTTAATTGACTCTTGACCTCCTGATTCTTCCGGTACTCAGTTTTGCATATTTTTTTGACTCGTTTTCTGCCCATTTCAGCAACAACTATCACTCGAGACCTGGTAAACACAAATGGATCAGCAGTAACATATTCGAACTAAAAACCAAAAGAAAACTAAACAAAACCACTCAAACTAAACACGATAAATGGGTGTATTTTGCAATACATCAAATATCCCCACACTTACCCTTTTTTTCGTCCCTGAAAAAGAATTATGTATACGGAATCATAGTCAGGTAGAAACTTGGTTCTCAAAAACTCAGTTATTTTAATTAAAGCTTAGTGACGTGTTAGCTGCGATTGCAAATATATTATCCTCTTAAACCCAAATCCGGTATCCAAGTTCCTTATCATGCTTATTTAATTTAAGTTCAATCAGATTATCTAGGGTCTCACGCATCGGAAGCTATAGTTTCATCTAATCCCACCTCAATCTTATGGAACAAAAGCAACAACCAATTGATTATTTCCTAACCGTCTTATGATTTAAAAATCAAAAGAATTAACATCAAAATTTTCTCTTTTTTTTTCATAGAAATCACGAGCACACAATATTCATACCTAACCCAGAGGTTGTTTCAATCAGAGTCACCATCCCCAAGAGCGACAACGTGAGCGTCGGTAATCATATCATTTTATTTTAACTTATCCTAGCGGGAATTTCAATCAGAGTCACCATCCCCAAGAGCGATTCCATAGGCATCGTTATTTTATATGCTCTTTTATTCTATTTTTTTTTTGATAAAAATTCTAAGATTTTAAAACTTATAACGGCATTCCTTATACTATTTGTGGTGGTATCGACTTCCCTACTTCTCCTAGATGATAACCCACAAATATCCCAACATTTGATATATTTAAGCTCAATTGAAACTTCTCAACCGGTCGAGCCTACCCACATATCCCAAACTAGACACGCTTTCACTTTATTTATAATCTCATATTCAAAAACCAAGTAAAAACCCGACTTTACTATCATTTTCCGTGCTTTTAATTGCAAACTTCTAAAACAGATACATTTTCCAATTTTATAATTTTTTTTTTATCATGAAAAATTAAATGTCTCATCCCCACACTTAAATGTTGCATTGTCCCTAATGCAGGAACGGAAAGAAATGAAAATACAAGATATACAACTGGAAAAGACTTAGCTGATAATAAAGCAAGACTGTCAACGTGCCAGTCAATTTCCACTAGTGCACTCCATACCAAACGTGCCCAGCCAACAATCCTCATTTATCACACACGAACGGAAGCGGCAACATCACAACAACCTAAACATAATCAAAATACTCGCAGAGAAAACCATTCAGTTTGTTCAAGCCAAACACAAACCAACCAAACCAACCCACCCAATGTATCAATGTATTAAAACATCACAAACCATAGAAACTGAAAACATCATAAACAAAAAATAAATAGAAAGAACACGATAACAGCTGCATCATCCCCACACTATTCTTCGTCCTCTTCACCTTCAGCCTCAAAAATCGGAAACTCTGGTGGTGAGCGGTCGGCACCATACTGACCTGAGCTGCCCGGTTGTCCATAAGAACCATACTTACCATAACCACTGTACTGATGACCACTCGACCCCTGAGGTACGAAAAAACTCAGGACATTCATATTCATGTTTCCCATCATATACCTCAATGCCTCCTCCTGACGTTTGCTGCCTAGTAGAAAGCAGCGTCCTGATCTCATTATGGCCGGTGGTCACCAACCCATGTAACTCCCTTAACCCATGCTCCATCCTATCATACATCGAATCCAATGTGAGGGGGTCCGGTCGTGGCTGTTGGAGAGGATACTGTGGTGCTGGCCTCTCAGACCGATGCAATGGTCTCTGATAACGGGTCGGTATCCCGGACTGCATAGATGATGCAGCCTCAGATCCTGCTGGTGGTTGACCCTGTGGCCCTGCTCGAATCGGTTCCCAACTAGGCGGTTCATGCATACTAAGAATCCCTGCAAACTGTAATTCTCTAACCCCCATCATAACTGTAACCGGCCCATATTTCAAATACCTCGCCTCATATTTGTCAAACACCCCAAGACGTTAAGCAATTCTAGTCACATAAGGCCCCATGTAGACACCAGCATCCGGACCACCCCTCCAGGTGCTTTTCATGAACCATGCGATAATATTGGCCACATTTGCATGCCTCTGCTCCACCATACACAGCAAACAAAACAGATCAACCTGGTTGATCTTATTCTCCCCCGAGCCTCTGCCAACAAGTGTCGATGTCAAGATCTTATGAATATACCTGTAGATCGAATCGATAATTTCTGAATTCAACATACTCCCTGAGAAGGGAGCATTTGAGATAGTTCCCCAAAACCTAACCAGATCATGCTGCCTCGTAAAGACACCCCTCACACTAGTGATAAACTTCGGTGTTTGAACCTCTGCATGTGTATATAACTGAGTAGCCACTGTAAATTGGGGCATGGTCATCTCGTACACCTGTCTACCCAGAGAAAACGAGACCGCATCAAGTTGCTCAAAATTTTTCTGCTTGTACCTGAAAGTAGCATGGAACTCTAAAGTCAACTCCTCATATTGTGGAGCCATACAACACAATGCAGCCCTGAACTTATCACCCAGCAACGCCTCGATCCTATCTCTTTGGCCAATGTGATCTAGAAGCGTCCAATCAATCGTCCTAAATTGTAGTAGATTTGTATCAATCAAGGTATCCAATTTCCGCGATTCCTGAGTTCCCAACTCAAATTGCAGAAGCGGGTGTTCTCGAAGCCTCGTGACTCTACAGTTAGGGATACGTTCTCTGGTATGATACTTGATCCTCCTTTGACCCAGATTTGGATTATAGTCCTGCTCAGCCGCGTCCCCTCACGGGCGCGGTGGTGGGCCTCTTCGCTTCCTTCCTGATCTACTTGACGAACCTTCACCTGACATATCTGCACATGAATAATCAAACAAAGAAAAGCAAAGCAGAAAGTCAGTATTCACAAACTATTTTTTTATTTTTTTTTTATTTTTTTTTTATTTTATTTTTTTTTATTTTTTATTTTAATTTTTTATTTAATAATAAATAATCAACCGTATAGCATTTCATTCGCGGTTGCACCAGAAAACCTGAAGTTACAAACACTTTGGGCGACAATTTACAAGAAGATAAGTGTTTAGACCAAACTCGCCCGAATGGAGATTGAGTACGGGCGAGTAGCCTTTAACCTGTCAAAACATAAAATTACTCAAAAACTAACCCGAAACAAAAAAAAAACGACTCACTAACTAGACTCAATGTACATTACCTCCCTCAGCACTTTAATTGTCCCAAATTAAACCTAAGTGCCAAAACAAACCGACATTGAGTACATAGCTTAAGTTATCCCGAACCAAACCATCTCAATTTCTGAATGTTCCCAAGCCAAGCAACCGGCACAGACACAACCAAAACAGCCCCGAACTTACCCATCCGCACTGCATTTATCATCAAAGGCCCAAACTAACCCAACCTCACTGCAATTATCATCAAAGAACAATCTAACTAAACGACACGATGAAGAACCGACACCTAAACATGCAAAACTACCCACTACCAATCAAAACTCGAAGACTAAAATATTACAAAATTACAAAATACAAGAAAACATACCTGGAGAGCGAGTTAATCAGTAAGAAAACTAAGAAACAAGAGGTACACCCAGAACCCCGTGAAAATGTATGTTGGTGAGTGAACAAATGAGTAGTTTCTGGTGGGTTTCAGGTGTAGGATGATATGATAGGTGTAAGAGGGTCAAAAATGGTGAATGGGGTGTAAAAATGGTGGATTTGTGGTGGGTTGGTGGTGGAGGCCGTAAGGTATTTTAGGGTTTGTAAGAAAAGTGACTGCAGGTTTGGGGATGAGAGGTTTTGTTCTGAAGAAAAAGGGGGGCTCGCGGCCCGCGGCGAGTATAGGAATGTGTCTCGCGGGTGACGAGGAGCCTCGCGGCCCGCGACTTATATCTTCAATCCCTCGCGGGTGGCGAGGGACTCGGTGAACTGGCGAACAGGATTAAGGGCCTCGCGGCACGCGAGGCTTTAACATGTATACCCCTCGCGGGTGGCGAGGGGCCTATTTCAACAGAAAGTTTCAAGATGTTGCCAGCTCCCATGCCTTAGAAAAAATTATAAGTTTTCCAAACCTCCCAAAAACCCATTCCAAATAAAATCTAACACTGAGACTTACCTGGAAATTCGTTTTCCTGTCGATCGTTGCTCCCCAACGGTGATGTTTTCCTGCACAAGACTCAAAAACACAAGACACAAAAACAAAAACTATGAAAAAAATACAAACTTTACACTTGAGCTTTCACTCAAGACTCTATATTTGGGCGTTGTTAGGAGGTATTTCGAGAGGAGTTTCCTCCACTTCGGTAAGATCTATGGGTCCCCCTACATAGTGTTTCAAACGGTGGCCATTTACTTTCCATGTATTCCCATCGGCTTCATCTAACAACTCAATCGTCCCGTATGGAAAAACCTCCTTGACCACATATGGTCCCGACCACTTGGACTTCAACTTCCCCAACCGGGAGTTATAAACAAGTACCTTATCCCCTTTTCTAAACTCCCTCACTCTCCTAAGCCTCCTATCGTGCAATGCCTTAGTTTTCTCCTTAATATTCCATGAACGTGCATATGCTGCATCCCTAAGATCCTCTAAATCATGAATTTGGAAAAATCGTTTTCGAGCGGCTTCGGTTAAGTCTAGGTTCACAGTTTTGAGAGCCCAAAGCGCACGATGTTCCAATTCTACGGGTAGGTGACATGCTTTTTCATAAACGACCATAAATGGGGTGGTTCCTAAGGGTGTTTTGTATGCGGTTCGGAACGCCCATAAAGCATCATCTAGCTTCTCGGACCAATCTTTCCTATTTTTCCCTACGGTTTTCTCTAGGATTCGCTTCACTCCTCGATTTGCATTCTCAACTTGACCGCTTGTTTGCGGGTGATATGCGGTGGACAAACGATGAGTGACCCCGTAGCGTGCTAACGCTTTTTCCATCACGGCATTGCAAAAATGAGTGCCACGGTCACTTATGAGAGCTCTAGGTGTACCAAAATGAGTGAATAACTTCTTTAGGAATCTCACCACCACTCGGCCATCATTTGTGGGAAGAGCTTGAGCCTCTACCCACTTTGAAACATAGTCAATCGCCACGAGGATGTACCAATTCCCACTAGAGATGGGAAATGGTCCCATGAAGTCAATGCCCCAAACGTCGAATATTTCAAGGATCTGGATTGGATTTTGAGGCATCTCGTTCTTGGATGAGATATTGCCGGTACGTTGGCACGAATCACATCTCCTAACAAACTCTAAGGCATCCTTAACTACCGATGGCCAATAAAACCCACAATCAAACACCTTTTGGGCGGTGGTGTGAGGACCATGGTGACCTCCCGTTAAACCCTCGTGAACATGCCTAAGGATCTCATTACCTTCCTCCTTCGTCACACACCTCCTAAGAATCCTATCTCCTCCTACCCTAAAAAGAAAAGGGTCATCCCAAATGTACCTCCTAGCATCCCTAAAAAATGTCTTCCTCTGTTGGGTTGTCATACCCTTCAACACAACTCCATTCGCTAGGTAATTCGCCAAATCGGGGAACCATGGCATACCTTCCTTCTCCGCTGCTACAAACTCAACCGACTCGTGAGGGAATTTATCACCTATCGCCTCCTCACGAATCTCCTCTCTCTTCGGGTCCTCCAACCGTGACAAATGGTCGGCCGCAACATTCTCCGCTCCTCTCTTATCCTTAATTTCTATATCGAACTCGGAGAGCAATAGGATCCACCGTATGAGACGTGGCTTAGCATCTTTCTTTTGGAAGAGAAAACGCAAAGCAGAATGATCAGTGAAAACGGTGGTTTTCAAAAGCACGAGGTATGAACGGAATTTATCGAATGCGAATACTACGGATAGGAGCTCTTTCTCTGCGGTGGTATAGTTTTCCTGAGCATCATTTAGAGTTTTGCTCGCGTAGTAGATGGGGTGGAAGTGCTTATCCCGTCTTTGCCCCAAAACTGCACCAACTGCGTAGTCACTCGCATCACACATGAGCTCAAAAGGCAAGCTCCAGTCGGGTGATATAAGAATGGGGGCACTGATTAACATTTCTTTAAAAAAATCAAAGCCTTTGAGACACTCCTCATCGAAGACAAACGGGACATCCTTCTCGAGGAGTCAGGTCATGGGCCGAGTAATTTTGGAAAAATCCTTGATAAAACGCCTATAAAAGCCCGCATGACCGAGAAAACTACGGATCGACATAACACTCGTCGGTAGGGGTAACCTGCTGATTGTATCTATTTTGGCTCTATCCACCTCTATGCCATCTCGTGAGATCTTGTGGCCTAACACTATCCCTTCCGTCACCATGAAGTGACATTTCTCCCAATTCAACATCAACTTCGTCTCCGTACACCGCTTCAACATCTTCCCCAAATTAATCAAACACTGATCAAATGAGCCTCTATAAACCGAGAAGTCATCCATGAAAACTTCCATGGAAGTCTCAATCATATCCTGGAATATTGCGTCCATACAACGCTGGAAGGTAGCCGGAGCATTACATAACCCGAATGGCATGCGGCGGTACGCATATGTGCCATAAGGGCATGTAAATGTCGTCTTATCCTGATCCTCCGGTGCGATGGGAATCTGGAAGTAACCCGAAAATCCGTCGAGAAAACAGTAAAGCTGTTGACCCGCCAGACGCTCCAACATCTGATCGATGAACGGTAGAGGGAAATGGTCTTTCCGGGTGGCGTCGTTTAATTTTCGGTAATCAATGCACACACGCCAACCGGTGACCGTACGCGAAGGGATTAGCTCATTCTTCTCATTCATGACCGCTGTCATCCCCCCTTTCTTCGGGACAACTTGGGTTAGGCTCACCCACGGGGAATCAGAAATTGGGTAAATCACCCTGACATCTAGCAACTTCAAAACCTCCTTCTTCACTACCTCTTGCATGTTTGGATTGAGACGCCTTTGAGGTTGCACCACCGGCTTATATTCATCCTCCATAAGAATCCGGTGAGTGCAATAGGCGGGGCTTATGCCCTTAATATCTGAAAGGCTCCATGCAATTGCCTCTTTGTGCAACTTCAGCACCTCTAACAACCTCAACTTCTCCTCCTCCATCAACTTAGAGGAGATAATAACGGGAAGACTCGAACCCTCTCCTAAATAAGCATACTCTAGGTGTGAAGGCAGAACCTTTAGTTCTAAAGGGGTTGGTATCTCTAAGGGAGCTCTCTCACTCTCATTCCTAACCTCACTAAGCTCCATCACCTCGGGAAACCACAGGGTTTCCTCTTCTTCACTCTCCTCCAATTCATCAAGCACTCCCCCTCCCAACAAATCGACTCCACTGATATACTCGAGACATTGGTCCACGCCCGACATGAATGAATTCAAGAAATAGACGGAGTGGCATGGGCCGCTAAAATAACTAGAATCGTTTGGGTGTTGCATGGATCTAGCTACCTCAAAAGTGACCTTCTCGTCACCAACACAGAGTGAAAATTTTCCATCATAAACATCAATGAGTGCCTTTGCGGTGCGCAAGAATGGACGGCCTAGATTGATAGGAACTCTCTCATCAGCTTCCATATCAAGAATGACAAAATCGACCGGGAAGACAAACTTATCGGCTTAACAAGTAGATTTTCAATGATACCACGAGGGAATTTGACGGAACGATCGGCTAAGGATAAAGTCATGCGAGTGGGTGAAAGTTCGCCTAGGTCTAGCTTCTCATAAAGGGAAAACGACATCAAGTTGATGCTAGCACCTAGGTCGGCTAAAGCTCTACATTGGGTATCACTACCGACTAGGCATGGAATGGTGAAGATACCCAGATCCGTCAGTTTTCCGATAATTTGTTCAAAACAACCGCGGAACAACCTCCGGTCAATGGAATGTTTGAGAGCTCCCCTAATCGATCCTTTCTTTTAAGAAGGTCCTTCAAAAACTTGGCATATTTGGGCATGCATTGGAGAGCCTCAATGAACGGGAGATTAATTTTTAGTTGTTTGAACATGTCGAGAAAATGCTCTTTTCCTTGGCATATTTCTGTTGCTCAAGGTGGGCAGGATACGGGACTCGTGAAAGATCTATAACTGGTGAAGGCCTAGACTCTATCGGTCTCTTCTCAACGCTCCTCTCCACTTGGGGCTCAACGGTGTGTGCGGTAATTGCTGGGTCTAGCCTAGATTGCACTTTACCGGGAGCCTTTAACTCAATTTCTTTATCAACTGGCTCCTCCTCCTCTACCTCTACCCCTTCTCTCACTTTCGGTTTACCTAAAATTCTTCCGCTACGAGTGGTGATGGCTTTCGCATGAGCATTCGGATTGAGTTGAGTGCCACCCGGAAATTGACCGGGTAACCTCTCCTCAAGTTTTCTAGCCATGTCACCAATGGACCTTTGAAGGTCAAGGAAAGCGGACTGCTAATTCTTAAGAAGAATATCGTGTTCAGAAAGAGTTTTCTGGGTGACCTGATCCTTAACAACTAACTATGACAGGAGTTCCTCAATTCTATCTAAACCCTTGTTTGAACCCTGACCACTAGATGATCCCTGACCAACTGAACCTCCATTACCATTACCATTACCTTGTCCCTGGTTGTTAAACTGGTTTCCAAACTGACCCTGTCCACCTGAACTCCCAGAACTGAACTGACCTTGACCCCGATTAAAATTAGATTGGAAACCAGGGGGGTTACCGGAAGAACGCCAATTTGAATTATTATTATTATTATGCCAGTTCGAATTATAGTTATTATTAGTAAAAGCATTTAATGGACCTCTCGACTGACCGGCTACGAAATCGACTTGTTCCTCACTCATCAATGGGCAATGTAAATTTCTATGACCTCCCCTACAGAACTTACATTTGTCTACCTTGGCTTTTATCTCTTTCATCTCACGGTGCAAGTTCTCTAGAGCAGCAGCAACACTAGTATCCAGTGTGACCTGGTGAACACCTCGTAAAGATGAGGTTGCACTAGTGAGAGGAGTGGTATTCCTATTTGCTGACCGCTGCTCAGACTCAGATTGGGCAAAACTCTCAAACATATCTAGGCATTCGGTTACTGATTTCTTACCCATGAGGTGTCCTCCCGCTGAAGTATCGAAACGAGCTTTCGTGTCATAATTGAGACCATTATAGAATTTCTCTACAATGGCCCAATCAGAGAGACCATGCTGGGAGCATCGAGCGAGTAGGTTTTGGAAACGCTCCCAAGCAAGGTAATAGGACTCATCGGGTTCCATGCGGAACGAGTGAATCTGATCACGGAGGCGAGATGCCTTAGCGGGTGGGAAATACTTCTTGAGAAATCCATCCCTAAGGGTGGCCCAAGTAGTGTATGTGCCTGCGGGTTGAGAATCGAGCCAAGTGGCAGCTCGATCGGCTAGAGTGAACGGGAAAAGTTGGAGAAAGATGGCATCATTGGTGGCTCCTTGTAGCTGGAACGTACCTAAAATGCGAATGAGGTGGGCGATATGTGCAGGTGCGTCCTCATCATCACGACCGTGAAATTGACACGTGTTAGAGATGGCGGTCATGATGAACGAGGGGATTTGCCATGAATTTTCATTGGCGATGGGTGGAATAGTGATGGGTGAGTTTACACCAGTGAATCCTAGGGTGGATTGTTGGTGAACGATCTGACGGTCGGCCATTTGGTCGACTCGGAAAGGTGGTGGGCTAGATGGTGGTGAAGAAAAGTACTAACCTCCGGCGCGAAATCCGTTAGCGGGAAGTTGTTCTCCTTCTCTGGCTTAGGTAGCGGCCCCTTTGAGCGCGTATGCATAAACTGCAAAACTAACACAAGGAAATAGGTGAGAAGACTCTATTATTATACAAAAAAAAAATTTACGAAAGATAACTAAAAAGACACGACTGATTAGATACCTACGACTCAAAATATTACACAAGTAGTATGTATTTATTATGCAGTCTGATCAAAGCTAATGAACGCAATCGCCAAGAGTCCCCGGCAACGGCGCCAAAAACTTGATGTCCTTAACGTATAGTTATTAAATTATTAACTAAATTATCCTATTCTAGAAACTAAGTTATACTCTAGACTCTCTAAAACTCGACTAAACTACTAACCGGCAAGTGAACCGATCGACTCTAGTACAGCTAAATAAGTCCGGAAATCGAACCCACGAAACTCTATTTATTACGTAAATTAGACTCACTTAAACAGACTGACTGACACGACTAATTGTTTTTATATTGGGGGGGGGGGGTTTGTCTAAAATCCTAAAAGAAAAGCGATTAAATTACTATCAATTAACTAAATTACCTAAGACACGAAGGTGATTTTGGGTTTTACTTCAGTTGACGATGGGTAACTACGTAGACTGGAATCCTGGGATACTTCGAGCTATACTTTAAACGGATGCAAATTAATAAGGAACCGGGATCATAAATTTCTAACCTCTTGAGACACCGAACAGGACTCCCGACCCTTTTCGGGAAGACACCTAAGGAACTCTGAAGGCTGCTGAAAACGCCGGTTGATCTAGACTTCCTCTCGGTTATCTAAATTTTTATGTAAAGTACCCTAATATGACCTACTCCCTCTCGGGTTGTAAACCTAGGATGACTTGGGTTCTTGATTCGACTCGATAGACAAATATTAGCAAGGCAACTACGACAGACTTCTCTCAAAGACCACCCTAGCAATTTACCAATTTAGACCTATCAATAATCTCGCACCTTTCGGCTATTAAGATTAGTATAACACCTAGACCTATTCAATTATCAAATATAGCTTCTAAGGTATTTTGGCCAATTAACCCAACAAATCACAACGCAAGTTAATGATCTAGCATGACCCTATTACGCAAAAGACATTCACCAAAGATCATACGAAGCAATATATAACAATTAGAATAATTCTAAGCATGCATATACAACGAATCAATAATCAAGTTTGCTACTTTATCATGAAATCCAAAATTAACAAGCATCCAATATAAAAATCACAACTTTAGCATCCCATTCATCATAATCTAAGTAGTTTATCTAATTTAGCTACTCATCATTATCCAAATCAAAGACGCAATTTCAACAAAGTGGAAAAACATGGTAAAAATTAAGAAAACAAAGAATTGATAAACCCGGATAGCCAAACCACGAGCTTGATCGATCCTAGGACTCCAACCTTCAACCGTTTCTCCTTCTTGATTGAGATGTATTTATACCCTAATCCAGCATCAACCCACCAGAAAATCGAACTGTTCTGCGGAAAATAGGCCCTCGCCACCCGCGGAGCCCATTTGCTTCCCTTCTCGCGGGTGGCGAGGAGGTAAAAACTGTGTGTTGTGATACAACTCCCTCGCGGCCCGCGAGGGACAACTCCTGACCTTCTCGCGGGTGGCGAGAAGGTGTTTCTTTTCGAATTTCATGCTTTTAATTGACTCTTGACCTCCCGATCTCTTCCGGTACTCGGTTTTGCATATTTTTTTGACTCGTTTTCTGCCCATTTCAACAACAACTATCACTCGAGACCTGGTAAACAAAAATGGATTAGCAGTAACATATTCTAACTAAAAACCAAAAGAAAACTAAACAAAACCACTCAAACTGAACACGATAAATGGGTGTATTTTGCAATACATCAATAAACAACTCATAACAGGATGCCAGTCTTCATATCATCCGGGTAACTCTTCTCTCTTACCAAGCATCACCGTCCTTCACCATAAACTGCCCTTAACCTGAATGTGCATACTAAAAAGTCAGCTACGCTGGTGAGTTCTAGCTTTACATAAAACTTTAACATAAACATTTTGCCAAAAACATAGCATACATTTGTTTAACAAAAGCGTACGTAAAACATGCAATAACTTAACATCATCGTAACATAACATCATAACATAAGTCAACATGAACCGAATCTGCGCCTTCTCGTAACCGTCAATTCCATACATCGCATACCAGCGGATGAACTTAAGGCTCGTTACCTCTAAGCCATCCGTCACACAGGTCCCCTAAGGCTCGTTACCTCTAGGTAGACCAAACATACGTCTCCTAAGGCTCGTTACCTCTAGGTAGACCAAATATACGTCTCCTAAGGCTCGTTACCTCTAAGTAGACCAAACATACGTCTCCTAAGGCTCGTTACCTCTAGGTAGACCAAACATACGTCTCCTAAGGCTCGTTACCTCTAGGTAGACAGAACATAACTTAGGCACTATTTCCCCGCAAGGAATAGTACCTTCCATCGGGATCCCGGTAATCCCATGGGTGACCGTCGTCACCCCATCATCAACCAGTTGTACAACCGTTAGCCAGCCACAAAGGCCCCCCGTAAGGTGAGGCCAATGCATACATACATACATACCTTAGCTCCCGTAGGAACTCATGGCAGATTCGTTTATTCGTGACTTTCATAAAACCTATACCTCATTTTAGTTAAAGCATTTGTACGTTTTATTAAACAAAACATCATCTCTTTCATAAACCTTTCGTAAACTTCATTTGGCAAAACATTTCATAAACATCATCCCGTAAACTTCATTTCGTGAACATCATTTCATAAACATAGTTTCGTAAACCTCGTTTCGTAAACCTCATTTCAAAACATCGTTCCGTATGTATGCACACCAGCACAAAAACATTTAATTAAAACGTTTAAAGAAGGGATTCTAGAACTCACCTGATAAGCTAATTTGGGTTGTCCTAAACAAGGTCCAACAACGTCACTTCCGATCAGAATTGATTAGTTAATACACATCAGACCAATACCGACTGTAACGGTTTAACCATTCTAAACATACTAACTTACTTAACCAACTTGATGCCTGCACACTTAGCAAGTGCACAGACCCTGCTTCTTGTGTACTTGATAAGTACGCAAGATCCTCTTCCTGCGTACTTGATAAGTACGTAGTGCCCTCTTCCTGCGTACTTGATAAGTACGCAGGACCTGCTCCGTGCGTACTTGATAAGTACGCATGATCTGTTTCTTCGTAAAAACCCTAACTTTCGCATTCAGGTCTGATCACGTCGAGATCCCGAACCTGTTTACATTCAAAACGTTTGCTTTCCATTAAGGAACTCAAATCTATGTTTATCTTTCAGTTTTATCCGTGAAATCATTACTTTTTCACCCAAAACCCAAAAAACCCAAAAACGAACAAAAACTCAGATTTAGGCCCGATCGTTACCTGAATCAAGTTTCTGATCCGGAGGTTCTTCTCACGAGCTCTGGAGCAACACACTTCTCAAATCTCGGGTCGATCCGACAACTTTCTCTCTCTATGGTTTCTCTCTCTAGAAGTTGCAAATGAGAGAAATGGGTGGTGACCTTGGCTATTTATATGGGAGGCTCCCCTTCCAGCCCGCCGGCCCATCCGACCCGACATGCCTCGTTCGTTTATTCCGTTATTATAATTGTCGTTTTATTTTTGGGATGTTACAATGTATCTAACTCGAACACGAACCGTTTGACCCGTTTGCATATGTTAGTAATTCGAACTTGCTCATTATTTATTTTTTGTTAATATTATTGGTTGTTTTTTGTAATTCGGGAAATTATTTTGTTTATTGCGTATTATTGAACATGTGGGCTATCCATTTTACAGTAGTTATTCTATCGGATTTTTTAGAAAATTTAACATATGTTTATTGTATTGTTTATTACAGATTCAAGATGAGTTGACCCGGATGTAAGAGGAAACGGGTGAGTGGCAAGAGGTTGATGAGCAAGAGGTTCTACGACGTGCCCTTGGTGAGAGACGGGGTTGGAGCAGAGGGGATGGAAGAAAAGTCAGCAATCTACCTACCTACTGATGTCTCGTATGTGTCCAACACTCAATACGACGGAATACAAGATCAAATCCGCAAATTGAATGAAACGGTGACACAAAGGCAAAATGACATGGGTTCGAGCAAATCCAACCAAGACGGCTTGTCGGGTGAACAGGAGAATGAAGATGAAAATGAATGAACAGTTGTATTATGACAATTAATATTTGTAATAATATAACAGTTTGTAGTTTTTTTTGTATTTGTGACAATATTTTGCGGTTTTTGTTAGAGTAAAATTACACATATTGTCTTTTATTTATACTATAAATTACACTTCGTGTACTTTGACTTTAATAAGTACACCGCAGGTTCTTTTTTTACATACTTTTATACACCCTATGTCCTTTACACTAACCACCGTCTATTTTCACCGTTAAATCCCATCATGTGCCCCTCACATGATGGGTAAAGTAGTCATTTCATATTTTGTCTCCTAAATTGCTAATACACTTCTCCTTTTTCTCTCTGTCTCCTCTTCTACTTGTTTCTCTGATCCTCCGTCATCGATTTCATCATCAAACTCCTTCAATTCCGCCTCCATCTCGCTCTATGGCAACGCCATAGTTCAATCCAACATACTCACCATCACCAACTCTACTCCTGGTCAAATTGGGCGAGCCCTTTACCCACGCAAGATCCCCACCAAGAATTCCTCATCCCTTCTCCCCTTTTCCGCCCCCTTTCGCTTCACCATGGCACCAACCACAAACGTTCTTCCCGGCCCCGGCTTTGTGTTTCTCTTCACCCCAGTCGCCGGGATCGGCCACAGCTTTGCTAATATGTTTATTACAGATTCAAGATGTGTTTCTCAATCCCCGTTTTCAATAGTCGTCTTTTTCTTCAAATTACTATCATGCTTCCAACAAGATGGTAACAATGTCAACAATTGGGATTCTTTTACTCTTTCACCAGGTAACAATAGTTTTAGGGTGTTCAAAAAACTAAAACCCAAAATTCAAGATTTTCATGTTAGTTTGTTATTCAAATTATTAAAGAAGAAAAACAGTCGATATTATCATGTATGAGAGTTATGAACCCTAAAACAAAACCTACACGAATATTGTTAAATAGTCTATAATGTTTCCAAGCTGCAAAACAAAGTGTGTTTTGTTTTGTTTTGTATTTGCTTTGATTCTTCCCTTGGATTATTTTGATTAAAATTTTAAGTTTTTTTAACTAACGTGCAAGTTAAAACTGATTTTTTTTCATATTCTGAATTGATTCGTTGATGTTGGATATTTGAGTTTTATTAGGTTGAGAGTCGGTGGTCACTTCGAAAGATTAAAAAAATGGATTTGCCACCCAACTATTCATCAAATTCAAACTTGGAAGACGAGTTGATCGTTTCTGCGGTACGTGGGGATCCAACTCTTAGTCGAAATCGCACAACCACTTATAGACAAGCTCCTTTTAAACGGGATAGTGAGGCTTCTCATAACCATTTGGTAAAAGATTATTTTTTCTGCAATACCGTCGTAAGTTGATTGTTGACGTGTCGGGTTTACGTGTTGCAGTTACTGTGTTGTTGACTTGATCCGTCATATGGCCAAGTCTTAAGTTGTTGATGATATTCGAGTTACGAGTGCATGAAGATTGATGCAGTTTAATTCCGAATGGAGCAAAGGTGCTTATTATTCTTAATTCCGAGACAAACCCGTAAATTGTACACTTCGCCGCCGCGCGCGGGTTCCCCACTAGTATTCTTAAAACCTCATCGTTAGTGATGAGTAAGTTATTAATCAGTAAAAGTTTGTCGCTAACCAATATCTTTCTAGTGATGTAATTTGGTATTGGTAGGGAAAAAACATATTGTTACAATACAAAATGGTAATCTAGAGATGAAGAGCTAAGGATCAAAGAAGAAGAAGAAATCAGAGAAGAAGGAGATTAACTCTCAAAATCATTAGCTGCTCTTCTCATTCATCGATTGTGTATTTATACATATCATACTACTACAAGGGTACATGTGTGGCCCCCATACTTTGCTATTATTACAAATGACCCCCTTTACTATGATTTGATGCCTAACATTACTCCCTCCTTAAAAGATTTTTGTCCTCAAAAATCATAAACAGTAAAAAAAATTGCTAATCAAATGCCTAACGTCATCCTTCCATTTCCACTTAACTAACCACCTTTTCACACCTTTTTGTACTTTAACATTGATTTTCCTAGCCAATAAGTAAGACACCTTTCCACATGAATGCAGAAATCTTCAAGTTTGGTTTGACTTTTGAAAAAGTTAGTTGAACTAGTATCAAGATCCACC
This sequence comes from Smallanthus sonchifolius, assembly GCA_023525975.1. Classification (NCBI taxonomy): domain Eukaryota; kingdom Viridiplantae; phylum Streptophyta; class Magnoliopsida; order Asterales; family Asteraceae; genus Smallanthus; species Smallanthus sonchifolius. Next base: position 39,015,676 of record CM042045.1, read on the forward strand.
TTGTTATCTCTATCCATTCTTGCATCAATCAACTTTCTTTCTTCTGAACTACTCGCAAGTTCTTTCCCAACAATTGCAAACTTCATCCATTGTCTCTTTGTTCTTCCTCGTTCCCAAGCTCGTTGTTCTCAACTTCATATTTAAATGCAGAAAGTCAAACTTCCTCAAACTTGGTAGTGGCAGCATATGCTTCCTAAAGAATATGTATTTTTGCAGGCACATCCCAAGCAATCCATTTCTCTTTAGCACCCATCATCCATAATACCTCAACTTGTGGGGTGTATGTAATAGCTTTACGAATTAGAGCATCAAGAGACTCCCAAGTGCAATAAGCCTTCTCAAGTTGGGCTATATTTAGCCAAACACTCTTCTTTAATCTAAATGCAGTAATTGCACGACTATAAATTGCTCTAGAAGTTCCAATGGAACCTTTTTTCTTGTATTCTTCTACATCAGCAACCTTAGTTGCGTTACGGTCTTCTTCTTCCACCCATATCCTAATTATGTTACTAATGGTTGCATTACATTTTGCCACATAACCAACCCATTCAGTAGTTTCAGCCGTAGTTTCAGCCTCTGTCATCCTAGCTTCCCTATCAATCTCCACCCCTTTTCTCTGTAAAGGCTGAATAACGCTTTCTATTATCTTCCCAACATTATATGTGCTTCCAAAAGCTTCTTCTAGTTTAGCTGAAGTGATCCTAATTATTTGTTCTTTGGGAAGCTTCTCTCTTGCCTTATTTAGTACCTTTTTAGCTGCATAATACTTTTCCAACCTAGCTAAAGAAATCCATAAATCCACTTGCAATGGGAAACATTCAACAACTCTATGAAGCAAAAGCTTTGCATCATCTTCCACAACAGTTTCCTCTACCAATTCTGCCTCAAATTCTATTTTATTATCTGACTTTGCTAACTCCTGATTAGAATGAATTTGTTGTGAGTAATCATTAATACTTTTCACCTGCAATGAATTATTAACTGCACTTTGTGATTCACTGTAATGAGCCTCGTTTCCTATTTGTTCAATGGAACCACCTCCAAATTTATTAAAAATTTCAGGGTATGATCCAAATGCATTATTCTCTAAGAAGGGATTCCAATTTCCCACCATAGTGCCACTGATCAACTCCCCATTATTATCACTATTACACTTCATTAACCGTAATATTGATCGTTGTATTTGATCATGAAACCATTTACAACCGTCCTTCAACAATTTAGGCCACCGGGTGATAATGCTAGAATTGCCATAGTAGATTAAACCATAGCCAAACCATATCGTAAAGTACATTTTCAGTTTCCCATGATAATTCATAAAAGGACTGTGAATGACCCATAACTCCAAGCTTAACACAATATGCAAATAGCAGTTGTGCGAACAACAGTCATGAAAATGATAGTCGGTACCTAAGAGCCTTCTTACACCCTTTTTGACCCACCAAAATTTGAATTTGAATTTATTATTTCTCTCTTTAAAATCATACTTCCACAGTTCAGTGCACCCATTCTTGGACACAATGAGGAACATCAACTTGGATTTCCATCTATGCCACATGTGTTCTAGTACCATCAACAATTAGACTTGAAATCCTTTTGGTTTATCTTTGTAATCCAGTCGTATGATATCTTTAGAATCTATAAGAACCTGTTCCACTTCAAGGTTTTCATTACTCTCCATTTTCTCCCGTGGTGTATTAAAATTCAGTATTAACAAGTCTTTATTTTGATGCCATTGTGGAGGTAAAATCTCAATAGAACTGAAATCAATACTCAAAGCTTGATTTAAACAACCCATTTCATGTTCAGTTCTACTAATATCCTTTTCATTTTCCTTCGAATCATCTATTTCTTTTTGCTTTGAGTCCTCACCCATACCCACATCTATTTTATTGAAAAATTCAACAGGCATTTCATCAAACAACTTTGGTGCAGTTTCAATTATTGTAAATTGGAAAGAATCTTGTGATACAATACCCTCCTCGTTATCATTAGTGGAACCTGAATCTTGTAGGGAAACGACTGTACTTACCTCAAAGTTTGATGTCATTCCTGTAATTTGATTTTGATTTGTTTGAGTTGAATTCCACTGCATAATAGTTTCTCGCCTTCTGGCCAAGGAAAACACCTGCTCCAACTTTAAACCTTTGCCAATATTGTGATACCCCATAAGAACATCACCAATTTCTGGTTTAAGACTGAAAATGAAGAGATATGTTGCATAATCTTCATAAATTTCTTCAAATTCTTTGACCTTATTATGCAAGAATTTGAATTCATCACAATATTCATCCACCGTACCTTCTTGGCTCATTGACATGAACTCGTCCATGGCAATTTGTTCGTTTGATTTGTTGACGCCGTTGGGAATCTTGATTGATGTTGTTTCCATAAATTCTTGAATCGTTGATATTGATGTTTTTGTTACTGTTAGCGAACTTAGTAGCGAACTTACTAAGTTCGCTTGTTTAGTATAGGGGCGAACTTATTAAGTTCGTCCGGTTCAGTAGTTTGTTAGCTTTGTCTATAAATAGCTTCTTTGTAACATTATTCAAGTTATCAATCAAATCATATCAGTTTTATCCCCAATTATTCTCTCTCATTTTTTCTCTCGTTTATCATTCTCGTTTGTTTTAGCGATCTCGTTTATCATTCTCGCTTATTTTAGCAATAATTCTTGATATCATAACAAGGTATCAGAGCCAGGTATGCTCGATTCTGTGATTTTTTTCCTTTTTCCGCACTCGTTCTTTGTTGTTTCATTCGTTTTCTCATTTTTTGTGTCAATTGGGGGTTGTTTCCTGTTTTGATCCGTTCAAAACCTTTATCTTTTGTTTCTAATCATTCCTACGGTTGGATTTCTTCATATACTTCTCTGATTTTGGGTTATGATCATTTCTGGATCGATTTCACGTTTTTCTGTTCGTGCAGGCGAACTTGTCGCGATTGTTTGTTATGGGCGAACTTATTAAGTTCGCCTGTTCCTTTAAGTTCGCTTCTTGGCGAACTTAACAAGTTCGCTTATTCCAGTCTTCATTTTCTTTCTGATTTTTTCATGCCTCCTACTGTTGATCCCACAGTTGTTGTTCCTATGGATTCTTCTAATCCTTTGTTCTTACATTCATCTGATCATCCGGGCCTCTTACTTGTTTCTAAAACATTTGACGGCTCTTCTTTCGGATATTGGAAACGTGCCATCTCCATTGCCTTATCTGCTAAGAACAAACTTGGTTTTGTTGATGGGACTGTTGTCAGACCTACTTCCTCTACTAATCTGGAATTATGGAAAAGATGCAATGATATGGTTATTTCTTGGATTTTGAACACTTTGTCCAGTGATATCAGTGAGAGCGTTTTGTATGTTGAGACTGCTCGACAACTCTGGAAAGAGCTAACTGACCGGTATGGACAGAGTAATGGGCCAAGTATTATCAATTACAGAAGTCTCTTTATGCTATTTCTCAAGGGAATGATGATGTTGCTACATATTTTACCAAAATCAAAGTTGTTTGGGATGAGCTTAATGCAATCGAGCCTATTCCTCTCTGCACATGTGGTACTTCCCAACTTATGGCTAAGCGCGAAACAGATCAACGTTTGATGCAGTTTCTGATGGGTCTTAACCCTTGTTATGACATGATTCATGGGATTATTATCATGATAAAGCCTATTCCCTCAATCAATGAAGCTTATGATTTTCTCATTCAAGATGAGAAACAGAGGGAGCTTCATTCATCGGCTTAGTTTATTCCTCAGAATGCTTCTATGAATGCTTCTGTGCAAGTACCAAAGAATTACAGTGCTCAAAAAGGTTCTGTTTGTTCTCATTGCAAGAAGCCAGGACATGATGCCAGCAAATGTTATCGTTTAATTGGGTTTCCTAAAGATTTCAAATTTACTAGACCCAAAGCTGCTGCTAATGCTGTTTCTGATACTTAGGTTACTGTTCCTACTTCCGGTGCTTCTAATGCTCTTTCTTCTGAACAGTACAACAATCTGTTGCAACTTCTTTAGCAGAATTATGGGGTTCAGGGTGGTGTTCCTAATGTTCAACCACTCAGCTTTGCAAATTTTGCAGGTATTATTGCTTGCAATTCAACTACGGTCGATACTACTTGGATCATTGATACCGGTGCAAGTAATCATATGTGCTTTGATTTTAATTTACTTTCTGATATTCAATTGCTTAACTCACCCGTTTATGTTCTTCTTCCAAACGGGCAAGACTTAACTATTACGCAGGTCGAAACAGTTCATCTTACCAAGACGTTTTATATTTCTAATGTCTTCTTTGTGCCTCAGTTCAAGCACAATCTCTTATCTGTTCCTAAACTTTGTAGGGATACAAAGGGTCTTGTTTAGTTTTCTGAAACTACTTGTTTCTTGCAGGCCCCTTCGCTGAGTAGTTCGTTGGTCCTGGGAGATCTTCTCAACGGCCTTTATCTTTTGAATCCAAATAAACTTTTCTCTGTTACAGTTGATTCTTTTTCTCACTGTAATTCTGTTGTTTCTTTGAAACTTTAGCATACTCGTCTTGGTCATTTACCTTTGTACAAACTTAAGCAATTGAATGTCTTTACTGGTGCACATGATTGTTCTATTGATAATTGTTCTGTTTGTCCTAAGGCTAGACATCATAAACTGCCTTTTGCATCTAGTAGTATATCCAGTTCTCAAATGTTTGATCTTATTCATATTGATACGTGGGGACCGTATCGATCTACTACATTTGATGGATATAAATATTTTCTCACCATTGTTGATGATTAAACTAGAACTACATGGACTCATCTTTTGACAACTAAAGGAAATGCCTTTACTATTCTTCAAGGGTTCATTGAAATGGTTGAGACTCAATTCAGTACCAAAGTGAAGCGTGTTCGATCTGATAATGCTTTTGAACTTGGTTCGGGTGTTCATCATGCCGAGTATTTTAAACAGAAGGGAATTATTCATCAGACTACTTGTCCTGGGGTTCCTCAACAGAATAGGGTGGTGGAACGTAAACATAAGCATCTTCTCGAAACTGCTCGTGCTCTTATGTTTCAATCCAAGTTACCAATAACTTTTTGGGGTGAATGCGTTCTCACTACTACTCATTTGATTAATATTTTCCCCATACGGGTTCTTAAGGGAAAATCTCCTTCTGAGATTCTCTTTGGTAAAGCTCCTTCATACACCCACTTTCACACTTTTGGGTGTTTGTGTTATGCTTATACCTCTACACCCGGAAGAGATAAATTTCAGCCTAGAGCTCAAGCTTGTATTTTTATTGGTTATCCCTTTGGAAAGAAAGGTTACAAGCTTTATAATCTTGACACTCGACAAGTTTTTGTTTCTCGGGATGTGACTTTTCTTGAGCACATTTTCCCTTCTTTACACTCTTCGAATCCTTCTTATTTGTTCCATTCTCTAAATGATTAGTTTGAGGAGACAGATCCAGCTGATGTTCCTTCATCTTCTTCGGCTGCTCCTGAAGTTGATTCCATTCCTCCTCATGTTTCTCCTATTCCTCCTCCTCCACCTCCGGAGCCCAAGAGATCTACTCGTTCTTCTATTCCTCATTCTCATCTGCAGGATTATGTTTGTAATTCTTCTTCTTCTATTGATTCGTCTTGTTTTCATACTTTGTCGATTGCTTGCCAAGCTTCTCATTTTGTTAATCTTGTTGATCTTTCTCCTGATTCCTAGTAGCTCCTTTTAAATCTTGATTCTGTTAAAGAACCTTCTTCTTATCAGGAGGCTGCTAACCATCCTACTTGGTAAGAGGTTATGACTAAGGAGTTTAATGCCTTGGAACGAAATCAAACTTGGAAGGTTATGCATTTACCTAAAGGTAAAAAGGCCATTAAATGCAAATGGGTGTATAAAGTCAAGTATAATATTGATGGTACTGTTGAACGTTGCAAAGCCCGTTTGGTTGTTCGTGGTGATACTCAGAAAGCAGGAATTGATTTTAATGAGACTTTTTCTCATGTCGTTAAGATGACTACTATTCGTAGTCTCATTGCTGTTGCCACTAACGACAATCGGGTTTATATCAATTGGATGTTAATAATGCTTTTTTACATGGGGATCTTGACGAAGACATATATATGCTTCCTCCTCCTGGAATGCCTTTATCCTATCCTGATCATGTACTCAAGCTCAAGAAGTCTCTTTACGGTTTGAAGCAAGCTTCAAGGCAGTGGTATGGAAAGCTTTCTGATGCTCTTAAGACCAAAGGTTATATGCGGTCTCCTAATGATTATTCTTTATTCCCTAAGAAGATGGGGGATTATGTTGTTCGTGTCGCTGTTTATGTTGATGACATTCTTCTTACTGGTAATAATGATCAAGAAATATCTGCTTTGAAGGCTTTCTTACATTCCACTTTCCAGATCAAGGATCTTGGCACTCTCAACTACTTTCTGGGTATTGAGGTTCTCAAATCTCCCTCTGGTCCTATTATAACTCAACGCAAATTTGCGAAGGATTTGCTGACTGAGTTTTCTACCGACGATGTTTCTTATGTTTTGTCTCCTTTGCCTTTATATTTACAACTCAAGCTCAACGAAGGTCAAGTTCTTGATGATCCTTTGGCCTATCGTCGACTTGTTGGTAAACTCAATTACCTCACTCATACTCGGCCTGGTCTTGCTTTTGTGGTTCAGTTTCTCAGCCACGGCGTGTTCCTCATTAGGATGCTGTGTGGCATACTCTTCGGTATGTCAAAGGCACTTGTTCTCAAGGGTTGTTCTTTAATAATGCTCATGATATGTCTTTGTCTGCTTATTGTGATTCTGATTGGCCAACTTGTCCTAATACTCGGCGTTCTGTAAGTGGCTATTTCATTTCTCTTAGGGGCAGCCCTATTTCTTGGAAATCCAAGAAGCAACCTTCTGTTTCTCTTAGTTCTGCTGAAGCTTAATATCGTTCTCTTCGCCAGTCACACAGGAACTTACTTGGTTGACTCGCTTGTTTGTGGAGTTTCGGCTTGATAATCTTACTCCTGATCCTCTCAAATGTGATAGTCAGGCGGCTATTCATATTGCTAAGAATCAAGTTTTTCATGAGCGAACTAAGCATATCGAGTTGGATTGTCATTTTGTCCGTGAGAAGCTTCAAGCCTGTTTGATTCTGCTTTCTCACACACGGACTTCTGATCAACCTGCAGATTTATTCACAAAGAGTTTGGCTGGTCAACCGCATTCAAATATCATTTCCAAGTGAACTTACTAAGTTCGCTTGTTTAGTATAGGGGCGAACTGTAAGTTCGCCCGGTTCAGTAGTTTATTAGCTTTGTCTATAAATAGCTTCTTTGTAACATTATTCAAGTTATCAATCAAATCATATCAGTTTTACCCCCAATTATTCTCTCTCATTTTTTCTCTCGTTTATCATTCTCGTTTGTTTTAGCGATCTCGTTTATTATTCTCGCTTATTTTAACGATCATTCTCGATATCATAACATTTACTGTCACTGCCCTAACCCACAGTCAGAGGAAAGATTGCTCTGATACCCTTGGTATTTCCTTTAATTCAAATATATTTACTATTTTAATCTATTTCGGTATTTCCTTATGCAAGTATTGGGCTGTAAAGCTTTTTATAGATGACTAGCAAAGCATATGATTTGGTTCTTGATAAATAACATACAAAAGTTGACTCGAAAGTAATTTTATACATTATAAATACAAATATACATGCATATATACAGGGAAAGTTTCAAATAATAAGTAGTTTTTCGCTAAAAAATCTAAGAAATAACCAAAACATTAAGAAAAGATATCAAACGAACTCCGATTGAGCTCATTTCAGCGGCGTTGCAACCGTATCGTCGAACTCTACCATCTTAGTTTTTAGGGTTTAGCGTTTAAGGTTTAGATTTTACGTTTGAATTTTAGGTTTTTAGCCTTATGGCTTAGCGTTAGGGTTTAGCTTTTAGGATTTAGATTTTATGGTTTAGGTTTTTTTGGGGGGTGGGGGTTTAGGTTTTTGGGGGGTGGGTGTGATGGTTTTAGGCTTTTTGGGGTAGGGTTGGAGGGGGGGGTTTAGGTTTCTGGGTGTGCGGGTGGAGGGGGTTTAGGTTTTTGCGTCCGGATTAGGGTTTGATGAGACGGTTGCAACGCCGCTGGAATGAGCTCACTCGGAGTTCGTTTGACCCACTTTTTAGCGAAAAACCATATCTTGGTGGAACCTTCCCCCATATATATATATATATATATATATATATATATATATATATATATATGCTTCACATATTCATACAATACATATCATATGGCAGTTTTAGAAATTCAAAAGAAACACAAAGTTATGCATCTGACCAAGTGATATCTAAATCTCCTCAATTATCCTCTGATACACCTAAGGCTTTCCATAGAGCTTTAGAAGCATCAACAATGTTATTAGGGCATGGGGGTTGATAGTCATGGTCTTCATCACAACCCATCGTCGAGTCACACTCGTCTACAACCATTGCTTTTACACTTCGTCCATTACCATTGATGGTGATTAAATTGTGACACCTGTCACCTCCTTTATACCATCCTGTTGATAGGGCTACTACTGGTTTGTCATCAGAGTGGTACTGATGGTCGCACTTGGATGGCCCACCTCCATCACCTCCTTTTTGGAAGCTGTTCAATGTTAGGGTTGCCTTGGTGTTACTTGAAACCGGTGGTGAACATGTGTAGGTCGTGTATAACTTTCCTTGGACACAACAATCCGAGTCATTTTCTGTGTTGCATTGTCCGGGTGGGGGCTTTCTTCCCCTTATGCCACCCCTTGGCTTGCATGTTTGGGCATCTACTTGTGGGGAACATGCAACCACGATTGCCGCCCGGACTAGAATGTATGCAAATTTGCTCAAGTTCTTCATAATTATATATCTTTCTCCTATAACTTTACACAAGAATGAAATTTGATGGAGGTAAGATGGAAATGATTTCTCTTTATACAAGGTTGTGGTGTCAAGAAAGGCTAACTTTGTGGTCAAGGTATGATGACTTGCTACAATATACTTCCTTCTTCCATGAATTTTTGATTGTTTGATTACGTGTATTTAAAATTCAATTAAATTTTTTTGTTGGTAAGTCATTTCGTTGAAATACGATTCATTATTTATGAGTCCCTAAAATATATAATATCATTTTCTTCCTTATCTGCTTTTCAGAAAGTTTGAATTGGGATCAAATAATGTTCACAAAATCTAGTTTAGAGGAAGTAGAAAAGCTCATTTTACATCTGAATCAAAGTTTTTGCGTAAGGAGTATATTATCGGTTTTCATATATTTTTTTAATTAATATTACCTTGACCATAACATGAACGTATTAGGGGTCTTTCTCATTTCACTAGACGTTCACTTAATTAAGGTGATTTAGACATCGATCCATGATCCTAGTTTTGTCTTATTTTGTTTTTCATCTTAAATTGCACGTCTAGAACATTGGATTTTAAGTCATCTCTTTAATCGTTAGAACTGGAAATGGTAAAAAAAACAGAAAGCAAAATAAAGAATTGTGCAAGGATCAAACACATTCTATATAATTATTTCTCATGCGTTCTGGCTCTCTATTACAATATTTATGCGAAATAGGAATTATATAGTCCTGTTGAAATTACGAGTTTGTCATCGGTAACAAATTCCATTGACGGTAACTTGTGTTTTTATCAATTTGTAAATTGACAGGTAGCAACATATATCCTCATCTGTAAAAACTTGCATCGGCAACAACTTTCTTATCGGCCACAAGTTACCTTCAGTCTTAACTCTTATAAAGGCACTAAGTTTTCATTAATAGTAAGTTAGCCTTCAATTTTCAATTTTCAATTTCCAAGGCTTCCCAAACAGCTTTAGAGGCATCAACAATGTTATTAGGGCATGGGGGTTGATAGTCATGCTCTTCATCACAACCCATCGTAGAGTCACACTGGTCTACAACCTTGGCTTTTACACTTCGTCCATTACCATTGATGGTGATGGATTTTAGACACCTACTACCTCCTTTGTCCCATCCTGTTGATAGTGCTACTACCGGGGTGTCATTAGAGTGGTAACGATTGTCACAAGCTGATGGACCGCCTCCATCACCTCCTTGTTGGAAACTGTTTATTGTTAGAGTAGCCTTTGTTCTACTTGAAACCGGTGGTGAACATGTGTAGGTCGTGTAAAATTTTCCTTGGACACAACACTCTGAATCATTTTCTATGTTGCATTGACCGGGTGGTGGCTTTGTTCCCCTTATGCCCCCGCTTGGCTTGCATGTTTGAGCATCAATCTGTGAGAAGCATACAACAAAAACCAGGAATACAACAAGGAATGAACCTATGCTAAAGATTTTCATAATTATATCTCTTTCTCTTATAACTTGACACAGATATGAAATTTGATGGAAATTATTTCTATTTATACACAGTTTTGGTGTCAAGAAAGTCCAATTTTATGGTCATGGTTTAGAGCAATCTCGCTTGGACTAGATCAGTAGAGTTGAGTCGTTACATGATCTATTTTTAGGTTACATTCTTTTTTAAGTTTGGATATATCAGTATAGGTGAGTCGTTACATGACCTGTTTTTTGGTTAATTCCTTGTTCAGTTTGGATAGATCAGTATAGTCGAGTCATTACATCACCTATTTTTAGGTTAAATTCCTTTTTAGGTTTGGACAGATCAGTATAGTTGAGTATTTACATGACCTATTTTAAGGTTACATTCTTTTTTCAGTTTGGATAGATCAGTATAGGTGAGTCGCTACATGACAGTGTTGTAAAAATCGCTAAGCGCTAGTCGGGCGGTGGGGTAGGGCCTAGGCGGGATTAATCGGGGCCTAGGCGGGATTAATCGGGGCTTAGGCGGGATTAATCGGATTGGAATTTTTATATGTAATTTTCAGTTTTTTATATATATACACACATTTTTATATGTAAATTTTATAAAAATGTTCAATTTTAAACCACACCAAAGGTTTCGCCGGAATTTGGCCGGAAATTTCAGGTTTTCGTCGGAAAATTCAGGTTTTAGCCGGAATTTGGCCGGAAATTTCAGGTTTTCGCCGGAATGTGTCGCCGGAATCTGGCCGCATAGGCCCGCCTAGGATCGCCTAGTCCCGCCTAGGACCGCCTAGATCCGCCTAGCGACTAATTGACCGACTAGGCCAAAATTAGGCCTTAACGAGCCGCCTAGCGATTTTTAGGCGCCTAGGCGCGATTTTTACAACCCTGCTACATGACCTATTTTTAGGTTAAATTCCTTGTTCAGTTTGGATAGATCAGTATAGTCGAGTCGTTACATAACCTATTTTTAGGTTAAATTCCTTTTTAGGTTTGGATAGATCAGTATAGTTGAGTATTTACATGACCTATTTTTAGGTTACATTCTTTTTTCAGTTTGGATAGATCAGTATAGGTGAGTCGCTACATGACCTATTTTTAGGTTAAATTCCTTATTCAGTTTGGATAGATCAGTATAGTCGAGTCGTTACATCACCTATTTTTAGGTTAAATTCCTTTTTAGGTTTGGATAGATAAGTATAGTTGAGTATTTACATGACCTATTTTTAGGTTACATTCTTTTTTCAGTTTGGATAGATCAGTATAGGTGAGTCGCTACATGATCTATTTTTAGGTTAAATTCCTTATTCAGTTTGGATAGATCAGTATAGTCGGGTCGTTACATCACCTATTTTTAGGTTAAATTTGTCACACCCCACCGAAGGCGAAAACACAGAGTGGGACCGGTATATCACATTGAACACAAGTACAAGAGAAACTAAAAAGAAAGTCGTGCATTACATTGAACCATACTATATGTCTCAATTGAAAGTACAAATACACGGAAAATTCCGAAACAATACAAAGGGTCTAAAATGTCCAACTATAACCAAAATTACATAATAATAACTCTTCTCAAAAGCAAGTCGTTTAAATCTCGTTATCCCCATAACTGTTTACCTAAAAAGCATGTTTCGAAAACGGGTCAACTATAAAAATAGTTGGTGAGTACGCAGGTTTGCGACTCGATAAAAAGTAAGTAAGTTTCAAAATGTAATATTAACCATCCGAAGATGATCAAGTACACGTGTTAAGATATAATTACCCTGAGCCACAATCAAAACCGTCAGACTAGTTGTTACCCATGTATCAAGGTGTCGAATGTGAACACCTACTATGGCTAATTATGCACTCAAATGACACTAAAAGTTTGACTGGCGCGACCAATCCTGGGCGGGGGTGTCAACCCATATAGTACTATACATAATTCTCATCGGCTATCCAAACTAATTGATTGTGTTAAAGTGGGGACTTAATACATTCATAAGTAAACTCAGGTAACAACGTGTAGTGTGTGAAACAGCTTTTCCCCCGTAAAACAGTAAAAATGAAAAGTGGGGCCGCGAAACTCACCTGAGCGCGGTAATGCAAAAAGTACGGTTAACCGAAGAAACCGCAAATATGATGTCTTAACCGAGTCCTACTAACTAAGTAGACATGAAACAAGTATTTAGGACACCTAACGTGTGAATAATTCAACAAAACAAAAGTGGCTATGTTGTCGATTGCGTACCCAAAACTCGTGCATACGCGTACGAACTGTTAGAAATTGTAAAACCGACTTTTATATAAATTTGTGACCTTAAAACTTTAAGTTTTAGATTTTAGTAGAGAACATCAGTAGTTATAAAATAGTATATGATAAAATCTCAAGTCACGGTTTCGTTTGATCAAGAACGCGGTTACGCGCGTAAAGTCCGGTTTACGGTTTAAAAATCCGATTCGTCCGAAATTATGGTTTTAGTGTGATATTAGCACCCAATTTAAAAGTCCAAATTTATGTTTTTAATGTGTTAATACTTCTGTCCAACGTTTCTGAAGACTTTTATACAAAAATTTTCAAAATAGTACTTTTTTATAAAATTTTAATGGATCATAAATCCAAAATCATACTTAGACCTAAAGTTACTGTTTGAAACTTATTCTAATTGATTATATATATAAATAAAAATGTCTGACCAAATTTCATATTTTTCTAATATACAGATTATTTATTATGGTTATAATAATGTTAAATGTTAACAAATTCAGGAAAAATAGTTAGACTTGTCCAAACTTCATGAAAATTTTACCAGGTTAGTTTCAGGTCTATATAAGATTTAAATAAAAATTTCAAGTCCAAATGTTGTACAGAAGTATATAAACCTAAATTCATTTTCTTAAACTTTAAAAATATCAAACACTTACTTAAACAACTCCAAAATTCACGAAATTTGGATAACAGTCTTCATTTATAATATAATAACCACTGTCCAGGTTTATGATTTTTCTCATACTCAGAGGTATTTTTCCCAATTTTCATGTATTAAATCTTGTAGGAATTTTAATAAAGAATCCATGTAGATTTTGATCACCAAAATTTCCAGATCTTACTTTTAAAATATATACTGCTGTTTGAAACAAAATTTGGGTGCCAAATCAACCATTTTAAAAATCCACCCAAAAACATGGATGTTTTTGGCCATTCAAATTAATTAACAAGATTTTGATCAAATTCTACCTTCAAATCAGCCCTATATGATGAAGTTTGATGCTTTTCTCCTGTAATTATTTGATTTTATAACCTACAATCACAACGTGATTCAATTCCATGATTAAAGAATCAAAATCAACAAAAATCAAAGAAAACCCAAATGATGAACATCAAATGTTCATACTTTTGAACATCAAATGTTCATACTTTTGAACATCAAAGCTTTTGTAAGATTTTCACTAGTTAACTCATTATGGATGTTTACAACTAAATTCCATCCACAAATCCTTTTAAAAATGCAAACTAGAGCTTAAAACACTTGAAATCACCAAAAATTGAAAATCAAAGTGAGTGTGTGTAGTGTGTGTTTTTCTTGGTGTTCTTGGATGATGCATGCAACATCAAAACAGAAAAATCAAAGTTATAAACATGATGAAATACCTTTAAAACACTAACAACAAGCTCATGAATACATTGGAACCAATAATCAAGCTTGGAAATGGATGAATTTGAGCTAGAATTCAAGTTTAGTGTGTGTTTGGTGATGGTGGTGAGGTGTTATCTGCTGGAACAAAGGGGAAGGAAGAGGAAAAATGGATGGAGGGGTTGGGTATTTACAGATGGACATGAGTTCTTGCATTTAAAAGATAAATTTTATAAAATATACCCACTTTTTTTATAAAAATTACACCCCTAAACACTCTAATAAATATTTTTGTTCAAACATAAAATTCTGGTATCCAAAATAATGAATTTTCAGAATTTTTAAAATATAAAAACTCAAAAGTTTTTAAAAAGTTATACCGGGTAAATACCGGGATTTGCCTAAGGTGTTACAAACACCCCCCTTGGGACTCATCGTCCTCGATGAGGTTTGCCCCGCTATCGTAAACAGAACAGAATAGGAGTGGCTCTGATACCATTTGTAATATCCGGCCTCTCGTACCAACAATATTGTCCGCTTTGCCCCCTAAGAGCTCACGGATTTGTTTTTGGTTGCCCGGGTGAAAACTTCCCAGGGGTTCACCCATCCCTGGATTACTCCCACCCGAGCATGCTTAACTGTGGAGTTCTCCTCTCATCCACTAACATTAAGCCCCAAAACGCGTTGTTGTATTTGAGGCGGGGCATTCCTTATGAACCCATCATCTCTCCCGTGGACAGAACAGAACAGAACGATATGGGATTTGCCTAAGGTGTTACAGGTTTGGACATCAGCATGACCGGATGAGTCGCAGAGCATGCTTTGGGCTCAGCATAACCGGTGAGTTTCTAATCCCCTCTTTTAAACGTTTTACTGTTTTGGGGCTATCGTACATACTTTCAAGAGATATTAATATAATTAATCAGGTTAAGGGTTTCGGGTTCTAACCCAGTGTGCTTTTGGAATGGAATGCTTATTAAGAAATTGTAGGGTTTATGGTGTGTTTATGTGAATGTGGTAACTAGGGTTACTAGCGACGAATGAGTGGTATGTTAAGTGTTGATTAGGGGGAGTCGGGCCGTAAGCTAAACGCTTATGATTTTATGTGGGATAAATGTTGTTCTAGGGTTGTATGTGAGGTGCAGGTGTAGTTAACGAGTCGTGTGTATGATGTGTGATATTATGTGCTTTGTAATAATGTGACGTGTTTGCATTGTTGTCTATATGACAAGGCAAACGGGATTTGTGAAGGATGAGGTCCTTCGGGAAGTCACCAACAGTGACATTTATTAACAGGTTAATGATGAGCTCAGGGTGTGTCAAACGCCCTGACGAGGGTGCAGTAATGAGGTATGTGTTTACGTGGGTGTTTATATATGTGTAGTATTACATGCAAACATTGAGTTATATGGATTATGCATGTAGTGTTATTAATGTGGTAATGTTGGTGTGACGTGTGGATGTCATTATTGTGGTATGTAGAGTTAGACGGACCGATGAGTCGGGACTTATGACGTGACGTGACGTGTATAAGAGTCGTGTCATTTAATTGTGCGAGCCTTGTTAAGGTCGGGTGTGTTAATGTCTAGGGTAGGTTGTGTTAACACAGAGTCGAGTTAATGTATATTCGTGGATATGAGTTGCTAGCATAGTATGTTGAGTCTATGCAGTTGTGATTGTAAGGTTATTATTATTTATATTGGTAGTACGGGTTGAGTCTCGGGTGATAAACGGTTATGGGATGTCGTGGGACGACAGGGGATTATCTATTCGTTAATAAAGTGTAATGATATTTTATAAGGACCGTAAGATCCTGAGTGAAATAAACTGAAGAACATGATGTGTTGGTTTTTATTTAAATTAAACTATTAGAACTCACTCAGCGTAGCTGACTTTGTGTGTACGTTAGATTGTTTTGCAGGTAAGCGTAGAGTTGACGTATCTTGGCTTGGAAGCGGCGTTACTTGGATCGGTGTGCAGACTTTCGTAAGGTAAACCTAATAACATTAAATGGTTATAAATGTTTTTAGAAAGACTTCCGTTTTAGTTTGAATTGCAATAAATGCGTTTTAATGAAAATGACCCGTTATGAGAACCAACTGTAGGATGCTCGGGCTGGGGTCTTACATTAATACAAAGATGTATATATTTTCATGAGTGTCTAAATGTCATCAAAAGTGAAGTTTGATCAAATAGCAAGAAATGTGGGGGAGAAACCATTTAAGAAACAACACTTTCGGGTATGCAGAAATGGCTGTGTGAGAAGTTTTCTGAAGCCCATGTAGAAAGGGAGAACCTTCATTGCCCTATATGGTTATCCAATAACACTTAAATGTGGGGGCGACTTGTATTTATGTCTGAAAAAAGTTTGGCAATTAGTATATGGTAATCCAAATTGATTTTGCAAACACGTGACCAAATGGAGGACAAAAGGAGTGTATCTAGTGTAACTAGTTGCAAGACTCGATGCCAATTGGTTAGAATCTTGTTGGATGTCTAATACCAAAGGCATAGTGGAGATCAATGTGTTTGCCTTGAAATAAGAATTGTACTCTTCAAAGACATTTATTATAACAAGATGTTATGGTCTTAATGAGCTTGACAACTTGCTAATTAAGAAAATATGGTTTTTCACTAACTTTGGATACAAACAATTACATGTAATTGTGATTAATGTAATTATTATTTTGTAAGTTTGTGTTCTATTTGTGAGAGCTCCACAACAAAACACAATGTACCCAAAACTAGGCTAATAAGAATGGGATATCGATACTCGGAGTTGAGTGATTGAAATAGAAAATGTAGAACTTGGGTGATTCTAATAGAAATTTGTTGCGTCATCTTTTTCCACAACTCAAGAACACCATTAACCTGGTGATACCTCGGGCGCAGAGCCATTCCTGGCAGCACACATACTGTTCCGGTTGTTGTACCCTGGGAGTCAGACGCGTTCGTCTAAAAAGATGCGTGAAATCTGTTTTAACGGACTCGTGTTAATCACAAAACTTCCACCACCGCCAAAGATTACTTCGTTCGTTTTGCAGCCGAAAAAGACTCCGGTTAGAATCATGTTTATTATATAAATTTGTATTTATATTTATCTTTTTCATTGGTTTTATATACGGATTTACACTTGTATATTTCCCATGTATAACGAGACTATCGTTATTATTATTTTTATAATAAAGAGTACACGTTATTCGTTCCTACGGTTTTCAGGATTGTTAATTCACAAAGTTTTGGACTAGCATCCAAGATCACACTTTTCACGGTGTGAGAATTTTTAGTGGTGATCTTCATTCTACAATCAATGTATATTTCTGAAACACCTTATGGTTGTGTCTTAGGGTTTCTTTTGTTTTACAATTGGATCATTAGTCCGAGTTTCTTGCTTTGATTATTTAGCAAGACTTCCGCTACGTTTTTTATATAAAACTTGACGGGATAGCCCAACAAAATCAATGTTTACCGCACATACCATCGGGGCCGTTCAGCACTTCGGAGCCACTTCCATTTGGTTCGGTCTGTTGTTTATCTGAAATGTTGAATTTATTTATTTTTCCTCTTTTATTTTTGGGATAAACCCAAAAGGAATAACCCTGATTATGGGGTCGAAACTACATTTTATTTAATAGTGTATCAACGGTTGTGAAATCATCCTTTTTATTTACCTTCGCTACAACGGCATCATCTACACTACAAATCTGTGTGATACCCGAAATAGATCATGAAGACTGAAACTAAGATGTGAAAATAAAAGAAAAAAGAAATGGTATGTGAATGAAGATTTAAAAAATGAAGTGGTAGCTTTCAAATGATTGTGCTTGAAACGTGTGTAGTGTAGTACATTCAAACGTGGTGTCTTTAATTAGTACAAAACGTACTAGTAACGATTGTAACCAAATTTTATTCTTCAGATTAAGTACCTAGTTTTATATTTTATTTTAATTTTAAAATGTTATAAATATATATTATTTATGATTATCAACGCCTAAAATAGATTACGCTTGTTGCCAAGGGCGGACTTACATACAAGCGAGGGGGTTCACAGGAACCCCCCGAGTTTCGAAATTTCTATAGAACTCTAGCTAAAAAAAATGAGGTGAACCCCTTAAAAATGTATAGAGTGAACACCCTTATTAAGTTTAACAAGTGTTGTGATGGTTTAGGCTTTGCTTTATAACCCGTAGGTTGTGGGTTTGAATTCACTTACATTTTTTAAAACATTTTATTTTTACCTGATTTTGTTTGGGTCTTTTAATTGTTTCGAGTGAGCCTTTTAATTGTTTTATGTTTTTTTTATTGGGCACTTGGGCTGGGCTGGTATTACAAAGAAAAAAGAAAAACAAATCGTAGGAAGCCAGGAAAGAAATTAGGGAAAGAACTCAGGTCGCAATCTCCTCCCTACTGCCCTCCTCCAACTCCGCCACTGCTCTGCTGCTCCCTTGAAACATACCACTTTTAAAAACAAAACTTTAACGCGCGGAAGTCTAAATCCCAGAAAAAAAAAATTTTTTTTTTTTTTTCAAAATCCGGGTCTCGTTATATCCCTGCCGGCTGATGCCACCGGCCTACCGCACCGCTCCACCACATGTTAGTAATTAGTTAATTTTGATTCCATGTTTAGTTGTTTGTTGTTTAGTTGTTTAAAAAATCTAGGGTTAATTTGAATGTTAATTCAGATGTTATTTAGCAGCAGAGCTACTCATATGAATAGATGTGGGTTTTTGTGTGTAAGAATCAATGAGCACTATGTTTGCTACTAATAGTCTATTTCTACAGAAATTGTAGCTTATAAAAATAGTATCAAAGTATATTTTCTATTAAATTTTGAATTTTGAAATTTAAAATTTGATGTCAAAGCTAGTGAATTTTGTGATGCTGTGTTGTAACTTACGTACAAGCTAAGTTTACATATTTACCCACAATCTTAGATTATGAGTCATCGATCTTTTTAACTGATAAATTTGTTGAAAAGTTTAAGAGTTTTCTCCGCAGCTTGGATAAATAATTTATGAGTTTTAGATGTTTTAGGTAATAAACCTTATCCGACCCGAACCATTGAACCCACCCAAAAAAATTTATTATTGTATCGTATTTTTATTATGTGATGAACCTTACCCAACCCGAACTATCGAACCGACTTCAATTTTTTTGTCCGGCCCTATGAAATTGAAGTATCTAAAAACAGCAAAACCCTGGAAAAAATTCTTGGATCCGCCACTGCTTGTTGCACATATTTCTTCTCCTATATATATCGCATTGTATGACGTACTTGATTAATGCATATTACATCTCTTTCTCCTACATCTCTTTGTCATATTACTTTGCTATTAGACTAGTTCTACAACATAAAATAGTTTTATTTTATACGTGTTTTTTTATATTTCTTTAGTTTAGTAAATTAATTAAAGAATCATTGCATAAATGCCCTTGTGGTTTGTTTAAATTGTATGTTTGACCCCCAAGTTTTAAAAATTAAAAATTTAGCCCAAACTTTTAATAATTGGTTGCGTCTTTATCCCTTGACGTTAACATCGGTTAGTTTTTAACGTAAAAATAGCCCATGTTTCATCCAAATGACTTACGATTGCAAACTTAATCTTAAAAATGAGTTAAAATCAATAAAAATCAGTCAAAATTAGTGACTATTGTGAATTTTTACTTATTTTTTTATTGATTGTAACGTATTTTTAGGGTTAAGCTTGCAATCGTAAGTCACATGGATGGCACATGGCCTAACTTTCCGTTAAAAACTAACTGGTGTTAAGGCGCAACCAGCCAACCAGGTCTTAAAAGTTTAAGCTAAATTTGCAATTTTAAAACCTTTGGGCCAAACACACAATTTAATCAAACCACATAAGCCATTTGAGATTATTCAGTTTTTAAAACTGGTCGGATTGATTTTATAAACATTATTATATTAAACTGTTTTAGAATAATAAAATAAAGATTTACCGTTGGTTAAAATGGTCCCACGTTTTTGCCTTCATTCAATAGATGGATAGCATGAGATGTTAAAGGTTAAGAGTTTCTTAATCCATTTCAATAACCTTTCAAAATGTTTTTTTTCCTTTTAATCTTTTTCTTTCATGGAAGAGCTTGAGTTCTTCGACAAACGGTCAAAATCTTATGCTTGTGCCCATAATTTACACTTTGTAAGTTTTAAATGTGTTGTTATGTGTATACCTACTAGTATTAATAAGAATGAACCCATTTTATCACTTAAAAAAATAATGTAAACAAACGCTCTTGTTAAAAAAACTTGCTAAAATCATAAACCAAACTCATTTTGATGGTTTGATTGGTGTGACAACTCTGCTAGTCTGAACTTTCATTTTCCTAAACTGTAGTTACTTATTCGATCCATAAATCTAGTAAAAAACGGTCAAACCATATGATGGACACCCTAAACTTGTGAAAAGATTTTTCTTAACGAATGAGGTTTTCAAAAATGTTTTTTCTTCAAATAAAAAGCTAGTGAAAAACTGATATGTTAAAAATAAAAATCTTTAATGGGTTGAGGATTAAAAATGTACCTACTAAAGCACGAACAATATAAAGAATTTAGCATAAAAAAAGATAATAAAGAAAAATCGATTCATCGTCAAACAAGCTTGATAATTAATCCTTCTTACTAAAATCTTTAACACCGTATATCAAACAAACTTTTGAAATGAAACATTCTAGAGCATCTTCAAGGCTTAAAAAGGACAACTATGTGACGTCTGAAAAAGAGATGGCCCCGTTGGAGGTGGCGTTTGTTTGTTTGGTCGTCTTTTGGTGTCCAGAATTCCAAACCAGAGGGGATGCCTTGGTGTGGGTTCCTCTCACACACATATATAAATAATATATTATTATAGTTGTTTTTTTAAATAATATTTAAAAGTGGACATAGCATGGGAGAGAAAATGTATTGAATGATGAAATCTAATTTAACAGTTGACGTAACATGTTTGCAGACGGCGTTTGAAAGACGATGTAGTGTGAAAGCCCTTATAAGCCCACTCCAACTAACAATTGAACATGGATCTTCATAATTGAACTTGTCATTAAAGTATAATTGACCGGTTATTTTCAGTGGTCGCTAGTCAAGAACTAAGTGGACACCTTATATCAAATTTGATTTTATGCACTAATTGAAAATCCCAAAGGTGCCTAAACTAAAAAGTAAAAAACAAGACATTAAAGATTGTGGGGTTGACCACGTAAACGAAAGAATAAAATGAAAACATTATAATCGTGCCATTTTTCTTTATCTTAAATTCAGGTATATAAACCATAAACACCTCTTTCAATAATGCGTCTGATACGTTTTTAATTATTTTTATCCTTAAACTATTTATTATTTTCTTACTTAGTGGTATTATATTTAAAATTTTATTACCAATTCAAGGATTGAATCGATTATAACTCAATCGAAACAAACGATAATTGGAATAACTCTCTAAATATTTTATTAAAACTTGCAAATAATGATAACCCTAACACGGTTAACATTTGATTACAATGTCAAACCCAAACATGGTTTATATAGACTAACCCTAACTTGTTAGCCAAGACATTATCATACTAATTATAATGTAATTAGGAAACTTAACTAATTTAACCTCAGGGACCCGGCAAATTCCAGTTAAGTTAGTTAACTCAATTAGAAACCTCAGGGACCAATTCTACTATTATTCAAACCCTATTACACATAAAACTACAGGGACTAAAGATGTAATTACCCTAAAACCAATATGTTGACTTTTAAAGTCAAAATCAAGAGCATTTTGATTCTGCTGACTTTTGAAAGTCAAACTCTTCTTATCCTTGATCCAAATTCGCGACATTAACCTCCTTACTGCTCGAATTGGGGATTGTAACGTAAAGCACTAATGAATTCGACCATTATCGAGTCGTTTCTAAACGATTAACACTGTTAATCAATGCGAATTATGTCCTTGTAATCCAAACATTCAAACCCATTACGAACATTCATTAATTCGATCAATTGGTCTATCAAATTCAAAACCAATCACTCTGAGCATGCTAGTCGAACCTCTGTCAAGCTTTTACACATTCCAGTTTGATTGGAGAAGTGCCGGAGAGCAACCCGTCTAGGCTGCGGTTAAATTTTAGTCGATCTCCACCATTCCGACATCGTTTCAGGTAATTGAATTCACCATTAGTTTTGTTTCCATTCCTAGGTCATAAGCCCTAACCTTTTGGTGGCTTATAAGATCGAATTGGTGACTAACCAATTCTAGGGTTCATCCCGTATTCGTTTAATCGAAATCCGGTCTAGACTTGATCTCAATACAATTAATCTACATGCTTAGATTTGCAATTCTTTGTTTATTGAAAGCCCCATGAATTCAACAACTATTATTACAAGAATTAATCAAATCGATTCCATGTACTTAAACTAGGGTTTCGATTTATAAAAACGTAATTAAACAATCCTAAACTTGTTTATTATACAATTCAACCTCACCACAGTTTCGTATGAAGCTAATGAACAAAACCCCTTTGTTATTTTGGATAATCGCGATCAAAATCGATGGAATTGGGATGGATTTTAATTCAGATTTCGCAAAGGGGAAGAAAACAGGGGCTTGAATGTTAAAAACATTTTTAATTCGGTCTTGTTGCGATTTCCCTAGCGCCTGGACTGGTTAACTCATTGGACTGTTGGGAAGGAGACCCGGGTTCGAGTCCCTCCACCCTGTTTTGTTTTTAAAACATTGTTTTACACATTATTTTAATATAAAATCTTTTCCATTATTATTATAATATTATATTAATGTGTTTTGAGCCCGAAAAACTCCTGAAGGCTCGGGTTTGATTTTATAATCCGTTTTAATGTTTCTCTACATTTAAAATAATATATGTATATTTTTTTCAAACCACGATTTCACTATGCTCGAATAAATAACATAATTATTTATATTATTTACACACGTTTATATCCTCGAATAAAAATAATAGATTTATTATTTTTGTCACATAATTTATTTATTGTGTTATTTTGCTAAGTTTAAAAATAATATAATAAATTATATTATTTTTCTAGGCGATTATTAATGGCACAAACGCATGAACATATTTATTAAGTAATACTATTCGTAAATAGAGACGTTTGACACGTAACGTATTTATCCTAAACATTTAATTAAGAAATCTGTATTTCCGTTGACACGTTCGTCAACTCTTTGATCATTAGAGCGTCTTAGGACGTTCAACCTTCCGTGTCGTCGTCACAAATCCCATTCTATCTCTAACTATTATGCTTATAAATATAGGGTATACGTAAGCCGTTCACAGGCAAACCAATTGTGGTTAGTGTTGCATCCTTGTGTGGTGCTAATTTCTACGCTTACGCAACTCAGGTGAGTTTCACGACCCCTTTTTACTTGTTTTCCTATTGGGGGATAAACATGCATATACACAAACATCATTTTATTTGTTTTCCCGTTGGGGAGAAACATGCATACAAACAAACAGTATTTTACTTGTTTCCCGTTGGGAAGAAACATGCATACGAACAGACATCCGTTTACTTGTCTTCCCGCCGAGGAGAGACATACACATGAACGGACATGGATCACATAGGATTTCATTACCACTTGTTTACCTAAGTGAAAACATAACATGCAAAGTCCTTACACGCTCGGACCGTTAATATATGGAGTATAGCGAGGAAATTTGAATAGTACTACTGGGTTTGACAAACCCCACCCGGGTTAGTCGCGCTAACTTGATTGGAGGTCGAACGGGTGTAAATTGTCCTAAACACTTGCCATTGTTGATGTTAGCAATGGCGGAAGGCACCGAAACACAAGCAGTCAGCTTCAGTTGCGAACGCTTAGAGTAACTTGTACATTGTCTAGCTAGCAATAGGTGTGACTTACGTATGTGGATCCTGCAAACACTCAAACAGTTTATTCACTTGTAAACCTGTGAACTCACCAACCTTGTGTTGACACTTTTTCTTACATGTTTCTCAGGTCGCTAAGGCACAGGTTGCACACTTAGGACATGCATGGTGTCCTACTATAATTTCATCCTCATGCAAACATTCAAAACAATTTACTTTTTTTATTAAACTAAACTTGGGCGCGCTTGTTTTGCGCATTTATTTTCTTATTTAAACGTTTCCGCATTAACTCTGAACTTTTATGATATTTCATTTATGTCCCATATAGTGTCGTTTGATGTAACTAATGACTGAGATCCTGGTTTGTCACACACCAAATGGTAAAACTCCGTTAGTGGAATTTGGGGGTGTGACAGATTGGTATCAGAGCCATTGGTTATAGAGAACTAGGATTGCATACTAGACTATAACCTCACACATTAGTTACATGGCACAGACACTTATACCTGATACACATAGCACACATACGTAAATTGCAGTGTAGATAGGTTAACACCAATCATATCACCCTCTTTTGACGAGGGACACATCATTTGCATTGCATCACCATTCCCAGTGGCGATACTCGGGGAATCACCAGAACAACATCCACTCATGTCCGAGGGCAGCGAGACGGAGCCTTCGGAGGAGTCACTTACACCACCATCACCTGTCCGGTATGGTGGGTAGAATCCATTGACACGTAGATGTCATCACTTTCCCGAGCCATGGGCTCGTGTCTTTGGTCGATATTCTGTTGAAGATAGATTGACCACAAAGTCGAGAACGCGTTGCTTATTTCATACCCAAACCCTATCTTGACTCAGTCGGAAGGACGGCTACCTTGCTCCTTCATGTAACTCGTATCCATGAATTAGTTTCATTTCTGAAAGTCTCATTTCATGTGCATGTTTGTTTCATGTGCATGTTCTCATCTACAATCCGCTGGATTGGACTCTCGTATTGTGTTTCAACTAGAGTGAATACTCGGATCAAACAATTCTCGACTACTCATCCTGATATGAGTACTAGTTGATCAACTTATGGTTGATGACTAAGCTTTTTGATGACTTATCATATCTGACAACTCTATGTACTCAACAATACAAACTAAAGGACATTATGGCACAGGGCGGGGAGAATTAGGGTGAGCATGTAAAGCAAACTATCATTACGGGTGCACACGTAATAGTAATTTGAGGTGCATGTATATCCTGGTGAAACCTAGTGTGTAGATAAATGGTCCTAATCTATGATTTACAGACTTAAGTTTCCACTATCCGTAGAAATTCTCGTAACCCGCTCAACGACTATTTAGTATCGTTAAACCTGTTCAATAGTTGATATGCGCGACTATCAGGTTAAAGATGTTTACGGACACACTTAGTTATCATTAACGGAATCCATCATGTTATTTTCACTCGTGTAAGAGTCTTAGTGACCTTAAGACTCTCATCCAACTTGATCAAGGAAACCATCTTGATTGAAACTCTAATAGGATCTCATGGCAAACTTATCGACTCCAACTTTGTAAGCGAAATTGGAAGAATTCTTTCCTGCTAACACGTTATTCCTTACACTCCAACAATAAATTTCCTTGACTCTAGTACTTTATCATGTGACTAATATTCAGTCTAATTTGATGTATACCCTAGGATACCCAACTCTGTAAACAGACTTATTTCTTCATAAAATGATCTAGTGGTTCCAATGACACTAGAAAACGGGGATTTAAACCAACCAACTATCGGTTGAACGCGACTACTTAAACAGACAACCTATCCCTGGTATTACTGGAATCTATATCTCATTAGATTTTTCTTTCCTACATGTGAACCTCTTCCCTTGGCCTTTGCATTGACAGACGCTTACCTCATAAGCACGGGTTTCACTAGAAGTCTCAACATGACTTCACAAATTTCATGTTGGTGCGGTCGTATTCCAACTCTATCAGACATTAGGTATACCATAAAAATAGTAGACGGTCAGATAATCGAAGCGACTCACATTCTTAAAGGATGTAAACTCGGATTAGCGGGTCATAAGCTTGACATTGACCTCATGCCAGTCACACTTGGCAGCTTTGACATAATCGTTGGCATAGGTTGGTTCTCTAAGGAACAAGCCGAAATCATTTGTTGTGACAGAATCGTTCGCCTTCCTCTTCTGAGTGGAGAAACTCTTTCTGTCCAGGGCGAAAGGAGTGGTGCAGTCGTTGGCATCATATCCTTCATGAAAGCACAGAAGTGTCTTTGAAAATGTCATACTGTTATTTTGGCTCTCGTCGCCAAGCAACCATCAAAGGAGAAGAAGATTGATGATATCCCAATTGTTTGTAACTATCTGGAAGTATTTCCCGAGGATTTGCCTGGTCTGCCACCGCATCGTCAAGTAGAATTTCAAATCGATCTAGCACCCGGAGTAGCGCCGATTGCTCGGGAACCTTACTGACTCGCATCTAGTGAATTACAGGAACTATCCACGCAACTACAAGAGTTGTTGAATAAAGGTTTCATCTGACCTAGCTCATCGCCATGGGGAGCTCCAGTCCTATTTGTCAAGAAGAAGGACGGGACTTTCCGCATGTGCATCGACTTTCATGAGCTGAATAAAGTGACGATCATTAATTGTTATCCTCTACCCCACATACATGATCTACTTGATCAACTCCAAAGATCAAGCTTCTATTCTAAGATAGATCTTAGATCCGTTTACTATCAACTGAGAGTTCAAGACGGGGATATCTTTAAGACTGCCTTCAGAACTAGGTACGACCACTTTGAGTTTATAGTCATGCCTTTCGGATTAACAAACGTACCCGCGGTGTTCATGGACCTCACGAACAGCGTGTGTAAGCCCTACCTTGATCAGTTTGTCATCGTTTTCATTAATGACATCCTCATCTATTCCTAGAACAAGGAGGAACATGAGGAGCACCTACGTTTGATTCTGGAATTGCTAAAACAAGAACAGTTGTATGCTAAACTTTCCAAGTGCGAATTCTGGATTCGGGAAGTTCAATTTTTAGGACATGTGGTTAACGAGAATGAAATACATATCGATCCATCAAAAATAGAATCCATCAAGAATTGGGAGGCACCAACGACTCCGACAGAGGTGCGCCAATTTCTAGGATTGGCCGACTATTATCGTTGATTCATCAAAGGATTTTCTAAGATCGCTCAAGCTCTCACTGCTTTAACCCAGAAGGGTAAAGCCTATAACTGGGGCGACACCCAGGAGTCAGCATTCCAACTCCTTAAGCAGAAACTTTGCAGTGCACCCATCCTAGCTCTTCCGGAGGGAACGGATGATTTTGTGGTGTATTACGATGCATCCATTCAGGGTCTTGGTGGTGTATTAATGCAACGTGAGAAAGTGATCGCATACGCTTCACGGCAACTGAAAATTCACGAGAAAAACTACACCACTCATGACCTAGAGTTGGGAGCCGTAGTTTTCGCACTAAATATATGGAGACATTACTTGTACGGTACCAAGTGCACTATCTACACCGATCACAAGAGTCTTCAGCATATCTTTGAGTAGAAAGAGCTGAACATGCGACAGCGTCTTTGGGTCGAGCTCTTGAATGATTATGACAGTGCGATCAGATATCATCCGGGCAAGGCTAATGTGGTAGTTGATGCTCTAAGTCGAAAGGAAACCAAGCCAAAACGAGTTCGAGTATTGAAGCTTACTATTCACACCGGATTACCTGACAAAATCCGTAGTGCTCAACTCGAAGCCCTGAAAGAGGAAAAATCTACCGCTGGAAGCCACACGCGGTATGGAAGAACAACTTGAGGTCAAATCTAACGGCATTCGCTACTTTGTCGAGTGAATATGGGTTCCAGTGTACGGAAACTTAAGGGAACTAGTCACGGATGAAGCTCATAAATCCCGTTACTCTGTTCATACAGGTTCCGACAAGATGTACCATGACCTAAAGTTGTTATATTTGTGGCCAAAGATAAAGGCCGATATAGCCACCTATGTGAGCAAGTGTCTGACTTACACAAAGGTCAAAGTAGAATATAAAAAGCCATCCGATTTACTTCAGTGACCAGAGATTCCTATGCGGAAATGGGAACAAATATCTATGGATTTTATCACAAAATTGCCACGAACCCCTAGTGGATGTGATACCATCTGGGTAATCATCGATCGTTTAACAAAATCCGCTCATTTCTTAGCAATCAAAGAAACAGACAAAATGGAGAAGCTTACCCGTATTTATTTGAAAGAAGTAGTCTCTCGGCACGGGGTGCCAATTTCTATCATTTCGAATCGTGACGCACGATTCACCTCACGTTTCTAGCAATTGTTACATAAAGCCCTAGGCACGCGTCTAGATATGAGCACGGCATACCATCCTCAAACAGATGGTCAAACTGAGCGTACTATTCAAACTCTGGAGGATATGCTACAAGCTTGTGTGATTGATTTCAGTGACACTTGGGAGTCTCACCTACCTTTGGTGGAGTTCTCCTACAAAAATAGTTATCACACTAGCATCAAAGCAGCTCCATTCGAGGCATTATATAAACGGAAATGCCGCTCTCTTATTTGTTGGGCCGAGGTTGGGGATAGCCAACTTACGGGTCCTGAACTTGTACTCGAAACCTCTGAAAAGATAGTTCAAATTAGAAATCGTATGGAAGCAGCTCGTGATCGTCAAAAGAGCTATGCCGATAAGCGTCGTAAACCGTTAGAGTTTCAAGTAGGCGATATGGTCTTGTTAAAGGTCTCCCCTTGGAAAGGTGTCATTCGTTTTGGGAAACGAGGCAAATTAAATCCTCGTTATGTTGGACCATTCAAGAGAGTGAAGAGAATCGGCCCAGTAGTGTATCAACTGGATCTATCCGAAGGACTTAGTGGTGTACACAACGTCTTTCATGTCTCGAACTTGAAGAAATGTCTAGCAGACGAGTCCCTCGCGGTTCCTCTTGAGGAACTACACATCGATGAACAATTACGTTTCATCGAGGAACGAGTAGAAATCATGGATAGGGAAGTCAAAATGCTTAAGCGTAGTAAAATCCCTATTGTTAGAGTTCGGTGGAACTCGAAACGTGAACCAGAATTCACATGGGAGCGTGAGGATCAGATGATGCGCAAGTATCCTCATCTATTCAAGCACTCCACGGCAAACTCTTAAGCTACTATTTTCATTTTCGGGATGAAAATTCTTTCAACTAGGGGAAGATGTGACATCCCGAAAAAAAAGTATTTTAATTTTCGGGACAAAAATTCTTTCAAATAGGGGATTATGTGACACCCGGCAAATTCCAGTTAACTTAGTCAACTCAATTAAAAACCTCAGGGACCAATTCTGCTATTATTCAAACCCTATTACACATAAAACTACAGGGACAAAAGATGTAACTACCCTAAAACCAATCTGTTGACTTTTAAAGTCAAAATCAAGAGCATTTTGATTATGTTGACTTTTGAAAGTCAAACTCTTCTTATCCTTGATCCAAATTCACGACATTAACCTCGTAAATGCTCGAATTGGGGATTGTACCGTAAAGCACTAATGAATTCAATCAATATCGAGTCGTTTCTAAACGATTAACACTGTTAATCATTGCGAATTATGTCCTTGTAATCCAAACCGTCGAACCCATTACGAACACTCATTAATTCGATCAATTGGTCTATCAAATTCGAAACCAATCACTCTGAGCACGCTAGTCGGACCTCTGTCAAGCTATTACACATTACAATTTGATCAGAGAAGCGCCATAGAGCAACCCGTCGAGGCCGCGGTTGAGTTTTAGTCGATCTCCACCATTCCGACATCGTTTCAGGTAATTGAATTCACCATTAGTTTTGTTTCCATTCCTAGGTCATAAGCCCTAACCTTTTGGTGGCTTATAAGATCAAATTGGTGACTAACCAATTCTAGGGTTCATCCCGTATTCGTTTAATCGAAATCCGGTCTAGACTTGATCTCAATACAATTAATCTACATGCTTAGATTTGCAATTCTTTGTTTATTGAAAGCCCCATGAATTCAACAACTATTATTACAAGAATTAATCAAATCGATTCCATGTTCTTAAACTAGGGTTTCGATTTATAAAAACGTAATTAAACAATCCTAAACTTGTTTATTATACAATTCAACCTCACCACAGTTTCGTATGAAGCTAATGAACAAAACCCCTTTATTATTTTGGATAACCGTGATCAAAATCGATGGAATTGGGATGGATTTTAATTCAGATTTCGCAAAGGGGAAGAAAACAGGGGCTTGAATGTTAAAAACATTTTTAATTCGGTCTTGTTGCGATTGCCCTAGCGCCTGGACTGGTTAACTCATTGGACTGTTGGGAAGGAGACTCGGGTTCGAGTCCCTCCACCCTGTTTTGTTTTTAAAACATATTTTTAGAACTTTTGCCATTTTGTCTTAGCTGAGAATCTTAGTGTGTTACTCTAATCTTGGTGTGTTTACACACAGTAAGCACTTGTATTCAGTTATTATTTCTAATAGAAGAAAGTGTTTCGTGATTCATCTATTTCTAATGGCGTATTCTTCATATTTCGGTGTTTGATTCGTTGTTTCGATTGTGTTATCTCTTGGATTGAATTCTAACTTTTCAGAAGGTTATTGGTGATTCGTTGGCTTGATTACAGCACATCAGAGGGTATCACAAGTGGTATTAGAGCTTTCGATTGAAACTCATGGTTTTCAAGCTATTTTGATCAATTGAGATCGTTTTTTTGTTAATTTCACCGCCATTTTCAAGTATCCTAAGCTATTTTTGATGGAGATGATGGATGGGATTGATTTGGAGACTTGATTTTACATTCGGGAAGTTGCAGGTCGAATTTGGTGTTCTTGGGAAGCATTGTTCGAAATCTTGCTTGAAGGGTCCGAAATCTCTTTTCGACCGAAATCATTTTCGATCCGGTGATTCAATCAAATTCTCATTCAAAATCTTTGAAGTGCCCGAAATCGGCTGTTACAAATCTCATGTTCAAAAACTAGTTTTCAATCGAAAAGTCTTATCCGAAAAAGTTCTTGTTCGAAAAAGTTTTCAACCGAAATCTTTATACTTCATAATTTTTTTCAGAAATTTGTGGTTGTTTAACTTGCTTTGTAAGATGGTAGGAAAATTTTACGAGACTAAGAGGCTTGTGGGAAATTCACCACCCATGCTGAAATCCGTGTCTGTGTTTTCAAATTGGAAGATCCAAATGAAAGCGTAGAACACATCCTTTAGGAGTCAATTGTGAAAGGTCCATATGTACCGAAGATGGCTAATGTTGATGGGATTGTTCCGATTGCTGATCCAGATCAATACTCTGAAGAAGATAGAAAATTGATTGAAAGAGATAATCGTGCTTTTTCAATCATACTTGCTTTTCCAATTGAGTTGTATTTGAATTTTAAACAACATGAGGCTGCTAAAGGACTCTGGAATGCTTTGTATTTACGGTTTGAGGGCAATGCTGCTTTGCAAGAAAGTCGTACTGATTTGTTGTTGAAGCAGTACAACATGTTCAATTACAAAAAGGGTGAATCTCTGAGCGAACAGGTTACTCGTTTCACCACTATGATCTATCGACTGAGAAAAGATATTCATGGAGTATCCCGTGCATGTTGATTAAGAATACTACCCCAAATCTGAAAGTCAAAACTCTTGATTACATAATTTGCATGTTGGAATCGTATGAGCTAGAAACAAAGAAACGAGAGTTGAATAATCCTGATAAGTCACACAATACAAGTTCAGCAAATGTAGCTTTATTTTCTGGAAGTGACGATTGTAGTAGCAGTGGTATGAAGGCTGATAAAGGAAAGGGATGTTGTGGTTCTAAAAACTATGCAAGTGATAAGCGTAAAGTGACTGGTCATATTCCTGAGGACAAGATTGCTTTGATAAAAGTAAACACTTCTAAATCTGATAGTGAGGTAAATTCTGATGATAATTCATTTGTTTGCTCTTCTGAGTGTATTGAGCGTATGCAGAATTATCATGCAACAAATTTGTTTTTAATTGTTGAAAATGATAAGCTAAAAAGGGTTAACAAAGAGATAAAACATAATGAGGTCCACTATACTAGAAAATTTAAAGCATTATTGAAAGATAATGTGACTTTCAAAGAATACTTGGATAAAATGGATGCTTTGATAAAAGATCTCACTGAAAAGTTAATTGTTTCTGAAACTGATCTTATTAAAGAACGTGTTTTGATTTCAAAGTGGAAAATGCAACGAAATGTTTTTGATGAATGTTTAACGAAACAAAGACTTGTTTACATCAAAGATGGTTTAGGTTATAACAAAGTACCTCATCCTGAAAATTTTGTGCCTTTTCCTGAACCTCATGAGTCAAATGAACTGCTTAGTGCTAGTGATGCTAATTTTCATGACATGTACATTAGTGCAAATACTAAGACAGGTTCTGTAGAGGAGGAAGTTGATCTCGATGGAATAAAAAGTTTTTCTGCTTTTAATAAACAATGCTCTAGATAGTTCATTAGATATTAAAACAATATTTGGATGTTAATTGTGTGTTAGAAAAGTATGTAAAAGCATGTGATGAGTGTGTTGTGGACAATGTTTCTGATATTAATGTTTTGAATGATTCTACTTGTGCTACTAATTCTAATTGTTTGTCTGAGGTGTCATCTACATCTACTTTCTTTGATAAAGTGGTGCATACAACTATAGGTTATGTGCCGATTCACAAAGATCAATTTTTAGTTGAAGATGTTGTGCTAGATGAACATGGAAATCCTTTGATTAAAGAATATGATCTATCTCATGAACAACCTAGGAAAAATTAATTTATTGCATCTGAAAATCATATTCTTATGATTGATCAAGAGAGCAAGAAGTCTATTCCAATTAAAATCACATACCTTTGTGTAAGACCCCAACTCAGGCATCCTACAGTTGGTTTTTATAACGGGTCATTCTCTTTAAAATGCATTTATTATTATTCAACCTACAGCGGAAGTCTTTCTAAAATCATTTATTTCAGTTTAATGTTATTAAATTTTACGAAAACCAGCTAAGTCGCTTTCTGTTTATTTTTGCATTTTTAATTTTTCATTGTGTTTTGCTTCACATTGAGGATAATGTGTCTTTCAAGTGTGGGGATGTGAGTTGTTTAAATTTAATCTTGTGTCTTTAATAAAAATCCAAAAATACAAAAAAATTGAAAAATTTGGAAAATGTCCTTTGAAATCAAACGTTTTGCATAACAAAATGAAAAATGATAGTACAACTTGATCTACTTGTTTGAGTTTAAATGATATAAATGAAAGAAAACGCGTCTAATTAGTGATGTTTTGGTAGACCCAGCCAGCTTGAATAGCTTAAATAGTCTATGAGTGTTACTTAGGATTAATAACGTAATAAAATCATGATATTTTGTGGGTACTCATCTTAGGGTAACGGTAATACTGAAACTGTCAACATAGGGTGATAGGTACCATGTTAAGCCAAAATTTAGAGGTTTTTGAAAATTTCATGGCACACCACTCTCTTTTTATGAGAATAAATCCGAGTTTCGGTGGCGCCCATTCCATAATTCCATAATTTCCATAACTATGAGCTTAATTAATTTGAAAACTCAGTCTTGCTTATGTGTTTCCTTCTGGATGGCGACTTGGAGAATACACCCCTAAGTGAGATTTATGTGTTTAAATGTTTAGAATCTAGTCTATGTGTTAGCTTCTGGGATGGTGACTTCGTTGAGACACCTCTAGACGAAAGTTCTCATGCTTTAATTAACGCTCATTTCCACCCATTCATTCCATAATCCATTGATTTCTAAAAATCTGTAAATCTTAGTTTAACGTGGTGGGCAAATCTACATGGTTTAACCCGTGCCTAGACATGACCGTGAGACGGGATTAGGTAGAGCTGTAACTTCTAAGTGTGAGTCACATAGGTTGATTGATTGTTGTATAAAATGTAATTAGAACACATTACGGGGGCTAGATAGTTGGTGCTTGGGTTTAATCAGACAGAAATACTAATTGTTGTTTTTTAACGCGTGAGTATATTTGAACTAATTGGTAATTGATTATTAAAGTTAGATCTCAGTTATGATTCCATTGCAGAATTTTTCGAGGACGAAAAAAGGTTAAGTGTGGGGATGTTTGATGTGTTGCAAAGCACACATGTATTTCAGCCATGTTTCAAGTCGTTTTATTTAGTTTTATATTTGTTTTGAGTCGTTTTTGTATAGAATTGAGTCTTTGTTATGTTCTCAGGTGCTCATGGTAATAACAAGTGAAAATCGAAAGAAACCGAGCACAAGAATGAAGCCCGATTTTCAAAAGTGAAAAATGGGAAAATCTACTCTTCGCGGTACGCGAAGACCATGGAATTAAGTTTCACGGTACGCGGGGAAAAGAAGAACCGGCCGCGACTAAATTGTCCTTCGCGGTACCAGGGCATATCTCTCGCGGTACGGGAGGGCCCTAAATTACGATAAAAACCCTAAAATTAGTTTTAATAGGATTTTAATGCAATAATCAAGGGAGTTGGTATTCTAGCCGTCCAGAGAAGAGTTGAAGGCGATTTTGAGACTATAGGAGGCAATTTAAGTGTAAAGTTGAAAGCTTTGGACACGGGGTTCGTTTGTTTAAGTGTTTTCGATTCCAAGATTGAATTTTTATCTTTGATTTCTGTGTTTGAACCAATGATGAATGTTTATTACTTCTGTTTTGGTTGCTTAAGCATGATCCTAGGCTAAAACCTTAATACTGCCTAGGTTAATTGATGAATGCTTGTTAAAGTTGTGATTTTTACTGGTTTTGGTTTCGTATGATGATTTAATGATTTTGTAAAGATTCTTGTATGATGATTATGATGTATATGCATTCTATAATTCCGGTCTTGTGATTGATTTTGATTCCTTACGTTGATTGTCGTTGTCTGCCAGTTCGATTAGCGTATATAGGTCATAGATCTTAGGGTTTGTGATTTCGGTGGTCTGCTAGACGTAGTAGCCATAGGAGTTGTCATTGATTGCTGATCAGAGTTGAGTATTCTTCCTAGTTCAATACCAAAGAGGTGAGGATTAGTCGGTTAGTCTTCGTCATTAGGAATCCGAGTGTCAACTGTCTGAGAGGAAGTTGGTTTAGGTGTCTAGTGATTGTTGCTATTATAAATCATAGTTGTTATTCTAGGATTACCCCTTGCATTCCTTGAATGTATGGTGGACGGTGAGACTGAGAGGTAATTCGTTCATTAGGGTACTTGATCATAGTTGGAAATACCTGAGAAGTGATCCGACAATCTGGTGAGTTTAGTACACTTGAGGTAGCCTAGTTGGTGACACCCTAAGAGTGATTAGGGATCCACTAGGTTGTCTTTAGCAGTTATCCTTAGAATCCAAACCCATCATAGATCCAGAACCGGTAGAAGTTGTGCTTTGCTAGTAGGATTCCGACCTAGGTAGTATTCCTCCCATCTCTTGATTTCACCTGTCTTTGTCTCTTAATAGTTTGCATAGTCCTTAGTTTATTGAATTCCTTAGTTAGTTCAGTAATGTAGTAAACCCTCCAAACCAATCAAATCTGTAGTCCGAGTCAGAGTCTAGTTTGCTATAGTAGTGTCTCTAGGGTTCGATAACTCGGTTTACCATTAAGATGTGCTACACTCGATAGGTTCACTTGCATGTTAGTGCGGTTTAGTTAGAGGGTATTCCTTTTATTACTTAGGAGTTTAGATTAGGTTTTAGTAGTTTTTATATAGACCGTCTGGACAACATCAAGTTTTTGCGCCGTTGCCGGGGACACTTGGCAATAGCAATATTAACTCTCATTAGTTCTTTATTTGATTTTTGGTTTATTTTGTTTTATTTGAGTCTGTCTTGTGTGCTTGTCCTACGTGTTTTCTTGTGTGTCTAACTTAGAATCAAGTCTTTCTGTTCTTGAGTCTCTGTTTCCTTTTCCTATTGAGTCTTTCTGTTTAAGCACAATACTCGTTCGCAGGGATCACCACCATATTCTACTTTCTTAGAGCCCGAACAAGAGCTTCACTAGCGCACTCCCGCGACTTTCGGGAGCATTTGAAACAACTGTGCGAAAACCAGGTACGTCCTATTAGCCCTATTTCATTTCCTACTATGGGTGACGCTGATCCTCCAGCGATGCGTACAGTACACCAGAGGGCCAGTGATGGGGTCACGGCGCGAGATCTCCGATCACCCGCCCCGCCATTCCAAATGCCAATTCCTGGCAGATCCCATCACATGTCATGAGTATGATCACTCATGCTACTCAGTTCCATGGTCTTGAGGATGAGGATGCACCCGGACACCTGTCCCGCTTTGTTCGTATATGCGATACCTTTAAGATCACCGGTGTATCTGAAGACGCTATCTAGTTGCCTTTATTCCCATTCTCGCTCTCTAGGCGTGCATCTGCTTGGCTTGACACCCTTCCTGATAACTCTATTACCACTTGGGAGGATCTTCAAGCTAAGTTCTACAACAAGTATTATCCACCTTCGAAGGCCGCTCGCCTCAGGGATCAAATCCACTCCTTCCGGATGGATCCCGACGAGCCTTATCATTTGGCCTGGGAGCGTTTCAACACGCTGTTGAGCCGATGTCCCTAGAATGGTCTGTCAGACTTGGCGATAGTGGAGAAATTATACAATGGTCTCACCTTCGAGAAGCAGCAGATGTTCAATACAGCTGCGGGAGGCCATATCATGGAGAAACTCGAGCCATCTGAGTGCGAAGAAATGTTCGAGAGCTCCACTCAGGCCGAACAGCAGTATCCATCTACTAGAACTTCCATTCCTAGTGCTAGATCATCCACCTCATCCTCTAGAGGTGTGCATTAGGTCACCCCTGATTCTAGCATGGTTGTTGCACTCGCCTCAATGGCTAACGAGACTAAGGAGTCTAGGTTAGGTTTTAGTAGTTTTTATATAGACCGTCTGGACAACATCACATCCCTAACGTAGACTCTCACAATTAACTGACACGACAGTTATACACGTCACGTCACAATCCTGACACAACGGTCAATCTAACTCTACATACCACAATAATATAATCTACACGTCATACTAACATTACCACATTAATATCATCACATGCATAATCAATATAACTCAACGTTTGCATGCAATACTACACATATATAAATACCCACGTAAACACATACCTCGTCATTGCACCCTCGTCAGGGTGTTCAACACACCCCGAGCTCATCATTAACCTGTTAAATAAATGTCACCGTTGGTGACTTCCCGAAAGATCTCATCCTTCACAATCCCGTTTGTTGTGCCATAATGACACGATGCAAACACGACACACAAATGTACACACATAATATCACATATCATTTACATGACTCCTTAACTATACCTGCACCTCACGCATAACCCAAGAACAACATATTTCTAACGCAATATAACATAAGCATTTAATGTACAACACGACTATATGGAGTATCGGTCCTTACTCATTTCATAAGTGTGTACGATAGCCCCAAAATGCTAAAAACATTTAAAAGAAGGGTATTAGAAACTCACAGGTTATGCGGAGTATCGGTCCTTACTCTGCAACTCGTCCGTCCGAGCTCGAACCCCAAACTTGACAAACGTGGGGTCACATGATCAAAACACATCTAAACATGCGTCGTATAGTACTTAAAACATATATCCCCACGTCGTCTCGTCTGCTCGTCTTTTCCTTCCACAAAACCATAGCTCCACGTGCTCACCCAAACCGAATCGTCCTTGAATTGATTAGAAACCGCATATCCAATCCGGTTTCCCATGCATGCATTTTAAGACCATGCGACCATTAGTCCTTCAAACACGCACGTGCAAGAGTCGGATTCCCTATATGCATGCATGCCATGCACGAAGGGGAATCTCTAGTTGATCCCACCGTTTCTATTCGTACGAGTCCACCCCGTACCCTACCGCCTTAGTCGTCCACCGTTGCGTTGTGCCGCCGCCGTGCACTGTCACCCGATCACCTCCATGTATATCTTCATACTCCACTACCACCGGAGTCATCCACCGTTGCCACCGGACACCACTAGCATCGCACACCATTCTGGCTATCCAAACCGGTTGCACTCCGACACCATCATCATCGTCGAACACTTCCACGTGCCGCCATAACCAAGCCACCACAACGTGGCCACGCACTCAGTTCATCCCTCCGGTGATCATCGTCTTCGTCACCCCCCCTTGAAACGCTAACTCGCAACTAAGCATCTCTCGTGCTAGATCATCTCCGTCACGTCATCCTTACCTAGCCACCGCAGTCCCGTCGCCATCTTCCTTTCCCCGTCCTCAGTCCACCCTTTAACCGAGCCACCCTCACCGGTATCATCCTTTAGTCAACGCCGTGCGCTACCACCCCGTCGTCACCATTACTGTCATAGGCTACTAACATCCTCGTCAAGCCATCGTTGGTCACATCCACCACCGTTGCAGCCGGCCACCACCATGTTCAAAAATTAAAACCCTAATCGGGTCCCATAGCACAACTAAAACAAAAAAAATCAAGACTACGGGTTAGGAAGTTACCTTATGTGATTGGAGCTTTCCCCTCCGCCGACTTCCGTCGCGCGTCCACTGTGTGACCACCTTACCCCAGTTGCCCTCCCCTTCCTTGCGGGTTCTTTCCTACCGTCGAGTACACCTAGAGCCGAAATGGCTCTAGGGTTGGAGTTTAGGAGGTTTAAATACTTTGCGTGTTTACATCCGGGTCCCCCTTCCTACACCGTCGACACGTTTTTATCCCGAACCTTGTAATAACGACCGTCGGGTCCTTTATGTATGATAACTCGGGTCGTACGTGAGAATCTTGCTAATCAATTTATGTTTTCCCACGGTTCGGGTTATCCGTTAACCTGAAAAATAACTTGTCTGATTCCGGGATGTTACACTTTGGAACAAAAGTTGATTTGAATTTGAAGAAGAAGGAATATGTCGATGTGACTCAGATTGTAAAAAGTCAAAGTCATCCCAGGTCTAAGATGATCTGGGTACCTATTTCTCATTGTGTCCAGAGTAAACCGGGGAAGACTATTAATAATGTTTGGCATGTTGATACCGACACAGGAGAAGTAAAGAAATACCAACACGAATCACAAGGTCCAGCCAGGACTCGAATGACTCGTTGAATACCCAGACCTCCAATCAACCCATAAAGTTAAATCTATACTAACCGAGCCCTTTGTAGTACCAAAATTTGTATATAGACCGTACAAACTCGAATAAGCTTTCCAAACAAGAAGTCTTGCTTAAGTAACTTACACGATTTTAGATTATTAAGTTGGTTTAAAGATCACGTATTCTTGTCTTTTTAAGTTAAATTAGAAGAAATACTTAAAAAACATAACATACTAAAATTAATTCATTAATTAATTAATGTTCAACCAACCCGAGCAACGCAAGAGGAATAGCCACGAATGGCCATACAAGTTACTCCACTAACCCTTAGACAATGTGTGGAAGTATTCCAACATCAAAGGAGAGTGGATATAGGTTGCCTCATGTTTACTCAAACGAGAAGAATCATTTCATATTACAAAACTTAGAAAAGGAAAATAAACAAAGAAAAACTCAAAACGGACCAAAACCAAGAGAGTTCCAGCCCTAGCAGAGCACTAGGACCTTCACAACCCTAAATTCTAGACACCTAAATGCTTGGAATGAGCTTGCTATTTACAGGCTGAGATTTGGGCAATGCACGGCCATGCATTGGGATCCACGGTCGTGCAAAGGGATCCACGGTTGTGCAAAGCACCCATTTCTTGCACGTGAAGGAATCTGGCAGCTTTTGAGAGTAAAGGGGAGCAGGAATGGCTTTGCACGACCATGAAAGTTAATGCACGGCCGTGCATTGCCTATTCTAGTTCCATGTTGACTTTTTTACCTCATATTTTGACTTCATGGGTCCAAGTTCGTTCAATTGACTTCTAGAGGCTGATTTTCCCATGATTTTGAGTGATTTCTTTATGTTTTTGCAACCCAGGGGTAATTTTCCTATCGTAACATAA
This sequence comes from Smallanthus sonchifolius, assembly GCA_023525975.1. Classification (NCBI taxonomy): domain Eukaryota; kingdom Viridiplantae; phylum Streptophyta; class Magnoliopsida; order Asterales; family Asteraceae; genus Smallanthus; species Smallanthus sonchifolius. The sequence continues at coordinate 39,055,522 of CM042045.1, forward strand.
TTGAATAGATTAAGTATCAATCCCCTTCATTTTTTTCTATAACTTTGATGAATATGGGGATAATTATGCATGCAAAACATGTATAATTTATGACATATCAACGATCCCCAGTACTTCTGCGAATGGTTTATGTCACAGTTGAATCCTAAACATTTCCAGATTCAGTTTCAACAGTCTCATGTTGAACGACATATTCAGTTTGGGGTTCGGTTACTTGTGATTCTCGGATCTCTACCAGATTCACATGGTTCTCTCCAATCCATCATGCAAGAAGTTCCTTCCCCAAGAAAGTAGCTTAGCATTTAATGAAAACCTGGTTTTCAGCAGGATTGTACAAGTAGTAACCAACGGTTTTAGGGTATCCAACGAAAACAACTTTATCGTCACGGGGATTCAGCTTATCCATAGATTCACTCATAACATATGTGTTACATCCCAGACCCTAAGGTATGACACTTTGGGTTTTTCTAATGCCATATCTCATAAGGGGTTTTGTCCACCTTTTTTGTACGAGCTAGATTTATGACTCTTGTGGCAATCTCGAGAGAAAAACTCCAAAAGGAGTGTGGGAGGTTTGCACGACACATCATTGATCGAACCATATATAATAGAGTTCGATTTCTCCTTTCGGACACACCATTAAGGTGTGGTATTCCAGGTGGAGTAAGTTGAGAAATAATCCCAGATTTCTTTAGGTGTTCGTTAAACTCTTGACTAAGATATTCACCAGCTCGATCAAATCGAAGCATGTTAATCATTTTACCAAGCTGATTTTGTACCTCGTTTTGGTATTGTTTAAACATTTCAAATATTTCATGTTTATGCTTCTTAAGATAAACATAACCATATGTACTGAAGTCATCAGTAAATGTAATGATGTATCTCTCTCCACTTCTAGACATTGTTCTGAATGGACCACATACATCAGTATATACGAGTCCTAATACATCCTTGGCCCTTTGACCGATATCGGTGAAAGGGGCTTTGGTAAACTTGCCACTTAACAAGATTCACAATCATCAAATGACTCTTGAGCTATGGAATTCAAAATTCCATCGGTCTGGAGTTTCTTCATGCGATTCTTGTTTATGTGTCCAAGTCTACAATGTCACGGATACGTATCATTGAAATATAATTTCTTGCATTTGGAGCAGATGTTGGATAGAAAGTTATTATCATGGACTTCTATCTCATAGATTCCATTCTGAGGCTTTGCAGAAAAATAAAACAAATCATTTAAACATGCGGAAATGTAATCACCATCAAAAGCATAAGTTAATCCTTGTTCCCGCAAAACGGAGACTGAAACAATATTCCTAGTCAAATTAGGAATAAAACAAACATTGTTCAAAACAAGTTCTAAACCGGAAGGAAGAAAAAAAATGTATTCTCTTACAACCATCACTGTGACCTTTTGCCCATTTCCCACATGGAGCTCCAAGTCCCCTTGCTTCATCTTCCTAACCTTCTTTAGTCCCAGCAAATCATTACAAATGTGAAAACCACATCTAGTGTCACATACCCATGATTTATTAGACAGAGAGAAGATATCAATAACAAACATACCTGAGTACTGTCCTCTAAAAGACTTCTTCTGCTTCAACTCATGTAAATACTTTAGGCATTTCCTCCTCAAGTGTTCGGCTTCATCGTAATGAAAGCATTTGACGTCCTTCAGAGTTTTTTTTGCAACAGCTTTGCCTTTGTTCTTTCTCTTGTAGATTTTCTTGTCTTTTCCCTTGGCTTCAGATTTTCTGAGTCGACCCTCCTTGATCATCAACACTGACCAGACTTAGAAGAAGTCGGTATGTTCATTTCGACAATTTTTAGCCTCATACACAACTCCGGAACAGTCCTCTTCCAAGCATTCATATTATAGTTCAAAGTGAACTGGTTATATGATTTTGGCAGTGAGTTGAGGATTATATCCCCGACTAGTTCATTGCTTAAGGGAGAGTCAAGACGTGCTAAGTGATCAATATATCCCTTCATCTTCAACACATGAGTATTGACCGAAGAACCTTCTTGCATACGATCTCTTATAACTAATCTCATCACCTCAAAACGTTCATGACGGGCTTAATGCTGGAACATTTCCTGCAGTTGCCTAATCAGGTCGAATACTGGCATATCTAGCAGATTCTTCTAAAGTTCCGGTATTATCGATGCCAACATCAAGTAAGAGATCTTGATAGAATCATCAACATGCTTATCCCAGGTCTTACAAGCTAAGCCCGTAGCAGCAACAGGTTCTTCTAGGAAATGTTTTCTTAAAACATACATTTTGTTCTCAGCCCTAATGACAATCTTCAGATTTTGGTACCAGTCCATGAAGTTGGAGTTGTCAAGTTTGTCCTTCTCAAGGATTGACTTTAAGGATAACGAGGATTGGGATTTGATTCGTTAGACATCTACAATATTCAAAAACAAAGTTTTAGTATTTTTTATGCATAACGCCCTAATTAAATTTATGACCCCATTGCAAAAATTATCTATACTGTATAATAAAAAAAAAATTTAATGCCACATGTCGCCTTCATATTCATTCTCATCATTTTTTCCCGTCTATCTCTCTTATTTAATACACCTATCTTTTAATAATAATATATTTTTAAAGAAAATACTAATCTTTATATAAATAAATCTTCTAACATATTTTGACGAGTTTATGCGTTAACAGGTTATATTGTATTTCACGGGTTTATTCAACTCGTATAAAACACGAGATTTATAAAATAATTTTTTTACTACTTAATATATAATATTAAATTTATTAAACCCATGTAATATACAGGATTTTAACCTAGTATAATTATGAATGAGATCCCGGTTCACCATAACTTAGTGAATGAATGAGCACTCTACACTGTCACGACTACGTAGGTAGGTAGGTAACGATTACCAGTTGTGTCAACTACACAATTCTCGGTTTAAGGGGTTTGACGAGTATTGTCAAGCTTGGATACGTTTCCCTCAACTACCCCCACTTAAGCGACTTAAGTGATATTTGTCCTTCAATTGTAACTCTAGACCTGGCGTAAGTAAATCAGGAATCGCGGTTCTACCTTAAATCAAAACCGTAGGGCCGGATACAAGGTAATTCACTAACATCGGGGTTTCGGATAGATCAGTTGAAATGTTACAATTTAGGGTAGCACAGAAATATCAATTTTAATTTTGGATTTCTTTTAATGTTTTAAAATTACCGATTACGGTCAAAAACATTTTGGACAACGAGAAACATGATTCAAGTCGTGCAATTTTAGTAAACCGATTTTACTAATTTAGTTCATGAAACGACTTTCAACACTCAACACGATTCAATTTTAAATAACTTATTTAATCTTTTAATAACCTTTCCGGGAAATCTTTTAAACAATTTAAATATCTCGTCGTTTTAAGATTGTGTCATAAGTTTTATAAAATATTTTGCGGTTATTTATTATCCTAAATAATGTCACAACCACAAAAATAAATAAAACACATAAACGAGCAACTAGTAAGATTATCTGGTTTCGTTCGAGCCAAAAACAAATAAATAAACTTAACTATTACAACGGGTTCCAAATAACCCATGAAAATACAAAAAGAAACAAACCAAAAACAAATAACACAACCACGGGTCACAAGTGCTCGATTCAATCAACACAATCATACTAAATGAAAGACTCGATCTTTTGACAAAAAACACTAGATCGATAAAAATAATATGTCTAAACGCGCGTAAATGTGGCTCTGATACCACTGTTGGGAATCATCATACCAGTTTTAAGTTTTAAAACAAAATAATATTTAAACGTTTTAAATAATCAAATCAGATTTATACAGTGGAAGCAATTAGTACGAATAACAGTTCTAAACTGAATCCCGTAAGTGATCCGATTACACGCACATAGATAATAAAATAAATGCAACCATGGGGTGTTTCAGGCAACTGATGGTGACATATTATCTATGAAGAGTTGTAGTAAAACTTTATTATATAATATACTAGGTTAGAAACTCGATGTATTACAAGTGTTAAATAAATGCAATGTTATAAACTTATTAATAAAGATTTATATATTACATATTTATGACATATTACATAGTTTTTTAATATAAATTCTAGAAACGTTATATGGTAATTTTTTAAAACTTATTTATAAAAAGAATGAAAGAAATGTTCAATTTGATGAAAATGTTTTATGAACTTATTTTTTTAAAATAAAAAAATGTTTTATAAAAATAATTATATAAATCATTATTATTTAATAGGAGAGAGGCGGGAAACAAAAAATCATAAAAACCATTAAGTTAATCTGTATAATTAATAGGAGAGATAGCGGGGGAAAATGCAAAAGATTCACAGGAGAGTGACAAGTGTCGTACCAAAACTTTTATTTATTAGAAAGTATAGATTATTTGAAATGTGTATATCTATATATATATATATATATATATATATATATATATATATATATATAAGGTTGACTCTAATAAGAGCTTATGGGGCGTGGGAAGGAGACATGAAGTGCACGAAGGGCGTGAAACACCACCCCCTCCCATGTGAAAGGGGTGTGAAGAGGGTAGCCGTGAGAATTTCCACGCAATCAAAAGGAGAACTACCGTTAATCTATCTGTCGAAAAGGGAGGACTAGCCGATTTAAAAATAATTTATAAAGCAGCTCATGAAGCAGCAGAAAAGACATCGAATGAGCGTTTGGTCGTTTGAAAAATAAATGGCATATCGTGACAAGACCCGTACGAGTTTGGTCACAAAATAAAATAATGAACATAATGTATGTTTGCGTAATTTTGCATAATATAATTCTAGAGGACGAAGTGGTAGCAATTTGTCAATACAATACAATTGAAGTGGAGCCACCGTTCGTAGAACTAGATGAAGATGAAAAGCGAGCAAACCGTCAGGAGATACGCAACAGAGAAATCAATAACCATCTAAAGGCGGACTTGATTTAGTATATTTTACGATTTTTTAGATTTGGAAGTAGTTTTTAGATTTTTGGGAATTAAAAGTTTAGTTTGTATTTTTTAATTTATGTAATTTTTTTAATTTAATTTTTGTATTTTGTTTTTTTTAGTTTATGTATTTTTATAATTAAAATTATAAAATAAATGAACAATTAATTCACACGGATATACCATTTACAATGTGAAAGTGATATGAAAACTTCATGTGGTGAGATGAGCCCATGTAGCGTGCAATTTATTTTCACATTAAGTATTTTCACATGTAGCGTGCAATTTATTTTCACATGAATTCGGTTTTTTTCTCCTAGTGTAGATATATACATATATCCCCTTCCTAAGTTTATTTATTACATATTTACCCAACCCCTAATTTTAATTACAAATTTCCCCTTGCTACAGTTTATATATTACATATTTATCAAATTCATTTAAAATAACTTATTGAATTACTATTTTACCCTTAATAAACCAATTAAAGTAATATTTACATATATTTTCTTCCTAAATATATCAATTTACATATAAGAGTAAATAGATAATTGTGTAAGCATTGGGTAAATATGTAATTGATTTTTAAGGTTGGGTATATATGCTATTAAGGAGGTTAAGAGGGAGAAATATGTAAAAAAAAACTCTAGATATATTTATGATTTTTTATGAATTTTAAAGTGCAATGAAAATATCAGTGTTGTAAAAATCGCTAGGCGCTAGTCGGGCGGTGGGGTAGGACCTACGCCTAGGCGGGATTAATCGAGGCCTAGGCAGGATTAATCGGATTGAAATTTTTATATGTAATTTTCAGTTTTTTATATATATACACACATTTTTATATGTAATTTTTATAAAAATGTTCATTTTTAACCCACACAAAAGGTTTTCGTCGGAGATTGGCCGGAAATTTCAGGTTTTTGCCGGAATTTGGCCGGAAATTTCAGGTTTTCGCCGGAATTTGGCCGGAAATTTCAAGTTTTCGCCGGAATGCGGGCCTAGGCGAGATTTGGACCGACTAGGTCAAAATTCCTCCTTAGCCGAGCGCCTAGCGATTAATCGGCGCCTAGGCGCGATTTTTACAACACTGGAAAATATAATATTGACCATTAAAAATTACATGAAATAGTAAGAAGTTGTGTTTGAACTTACCAATTATAAGGTTTAAAAGTTAGTTACCATTTTAAACCTTGGCAAAAGTAAAATATATGACATGATATCATTTGTACCATTTGGTCCCACGTATGAACAATACTGTTCATCAATACGTACTCACGTATTAACCATATTGTTCATCAATACATACTCATGTATCAACCATATTGTTCGTCTTGCAAGCGGGAGTTCACGGGTTTGTTTCTAGGCATAACAATACTTGGGGTGAAAATATTCTAAAAGGCCACCTACGTTAGAATTTTTCATGTCAACTCGCTTAATTGTGAAGTTCTCTTATCCATAACCAAAACACTTAAAACATTTCATGTAGTATAATGAGGAATTCAATAACTTCTACATTCTTGATGCTAAGAAGAAACAAATAAGTAAATTTGGTAAAATGTCTTGAAATATTTTGTTGTGAAAAGAACTGACATCTAAATATTACATGGTTAAAACGACAAAAGAACCAAAGCGTCAAAATAATCGTCAAAATAAAAGCATGTGCATTTCCCATCTGATTTGGTCTGATAGAAATCTTGAAACAAATGTACAAACATACTAAAACACGAGGATTTGGATTTATTTGTGGTCAAGTACAAAGTGGGGATATGAGACATGAATTGATAGAATATCATTCACTAGGGTGTGAATCAGACAAAACAACATCGAGTACAAGACAATGAAAGTTAGACATTAAACATGATTAGATAAAACATCCATGATTACTTCTAATCTTAATTAAGAATATTTTAGCAAAATCCTAAATCAATCTAAATCCTACCAACTCCTTTTCTTTAGCATCAATGGCATGATGGCCAACTTCTAAGAGAGGACCCCATTAATGGTAGCCCAGCCAATCTCAATTTCATGGTGGCATACCCCACTTGTCCCCTTATCATTCATCAACATATACACTCACTACTCCACTTGTACTCTATGCATGAACATGTGTACATACATCTAGCATGTAAGAGCATCCCAACAGAGGGCCCACAGACACCCTCTCTCCTCGGGATTCCGTCCCCATAGGCAAGCCCGTCAGTGGCCCTGAGGAGTCCGTCCGCACAGACAAGCCCGCCACGAGGGCCACTGACGATCGTTGGGGATGCTGGTAAACTTGGTGTATGACCCTGGCACCCTGCTTTATTTTTTTGTTTTTTTAGGTGCTTTGTTACCATGAGGTCATGGGTTGAAACCGTGGGAAGCAGTATCCTGCACAAAGTGTAGGTAAGGCTACGTACATCAAATCGCAAAGAGATCCGGCCCCTCCTCGGCCAATGCACAAATGTGGGAGCTAAGTCAAGCACCGGGTACGCCATTTTTTTAATAAAAAATTTATTATTCATAATTGGTCGGTGTCTAACTAGAAAAGCATGACAAGAAATTAGGTTTTGAACCACAAATGAAAGGGCTAGGATTCAATGGTTCAGGTTTCACACTAGATATCCCACAAACAAAAAGGTGAGTCTAGTGTGTTGTGGTAAACAGAGACAGGATATGAATCTTGGCATCCAATGGACCGTCATGCTTCAACTTTAAGTATAAAATATTCCAAGAAACACATATGTCACAAACCAATAACACCACTAGACCCCCTAACTTTAAATATTTTGCACAGGAGAAGTTACTGAATATATTAGAATTAATCGTACCGGAATAAAAATAAAAGTAAAAATAAAAATGTTAGTGTAATAGAAAAAAGGATCCGAATTCTTACTTGAACATGGCTGATATGGGCAAGCAGTGGCTTCTTGTGAGCTGTCAACTCCATGTCCATGGCAATGGTGCTAAGAGGTCCCAAACAACTTTATTGAAATTCTCTTGATTTTGTGGACCCTGCGATGCCATCTTGATTCGGGCAAATCAACGGATGGCAGCCACTGACGAACCAACACCTGTCATTATACGTCAGTGAACAAATCATCTTTTTTTTCTAGAAATTGACAGAGATTTTTTTCTTCTTTTTTTAGCAACCGTGAGAACCCGATACCAGAAAACTCATGGGACCCCACCAATACCCTGCTAACCAATGAGCCAATGATATCAGGTAAAACGCAGGTTGTGCTGCGCAGTTGGCCTTTAAGGGGAGTAAAAGCAGAAAACCAGTGGAAGCTGGATTAGAACCGGACCTCTGCTCGAGGGACTCAAGCGCTTACAGATCTACAGCATGGCAAAAAGAAAGAAACTTGAGATGGGAAAAAGGTGGAAATATGGTTGCAACTGTGAGGAAATAAGTGCAAAGATTGTGAAATCTTTCTTTCTTGTTACTTTTTCATCCTCAAGATGACATGTATGATGGGTTTTTTTTTATTTCAGATAAACAAATGCCAAAAGGGAAAGCAGACGGTCTACACACGGATCCTTATCACTGAAGATAGGTTGACTGTGCCACTGCCAACAAAATTCTCTCTTTAAATTCACATCTCATTTCTTTAATTCCATAACCTAAAAATGAGTTTTCTGTCTGTTAATATCTTTACACATACCAACTTATTGTTCATAAGAAGTTTTATGATCATGTTGCTAAGCTTTATAGCTATTCAACTAAACCTCTGTTTTTCAAACATTCCATCTTCATTAACTACACTAAATGTCAATGGACATTTCAGTTTCACCAACAATGAATTTGCAGCTAAAGATTATGGGAACCAATATCAGTTTCTCCCTTTAGCAGTCTTGCATCCTAAATCGGTTTCTGATATAGCCATGACTGTTAAGCATGTTTGGGAACTGGGTCCTAGCTCAACGCTCACAGTTGCAGCCAGAGGGCACGGTCACTCGATTCAAGGTCAAGCACAGGCTCACCACGGTGTTGTGATCAATATGGAATCATTAAAAACCCCAAAAATGCGTTTTGAGGTTGGGGATTCACCTTATGTGGATGTTTCTGGAGGGGAATTATGGATTAATATCCTGCGTGAAAGCCTTAAATATGGACTGACGCCAAAATCTTGGACAGATTATTTGCATCTAACAGTTGGTGGTACTTTGTCCAATGCAGGTATCAGTGGACAGGCATTTCGCCATGGTCCACAGATCAGTAATGTCCACCAACTGGAGGTTGTTACAGGTTTGTATAATAATAACATAATTATATATAATTTTGTAAATAAATGTATTTATAAAAAAGTGCACCTTATTACCTAGAATGTGGATTCAGGGAAGGGAGTGGTGGTGACATGTTCAGCGCAACAGAATGCAGATCTTTTCAGTGGTGTTCTGGGAGGACTTGGTCAATATGGTATAATAACTCGAGCAAGAATTTCACTAGAACCAGCTGCACAGATGGTAATAAATGTAAAATATATACAAAAAAAAAATCTTTATGGTTAAAGAAAATTTACCAGTTTGATGAATATTCCAGGTAAAATGGATCAGAGTGTTGTACTCGGATTTCTCGACATTTACACGCGATCAAGAACACTTGATATCTTCAGAAAACACGTTTGATTACATAGAAGGACTTGTACTTATAAACAAAACAGGTCTCCTCAATAATTGGAGATCATCTTTTAACCCAAAAGATGATGATCAAGCCAGTCAATTTAAATCGGAAGGAAGAACACTTTTTTGCCTTGAGTTGGCTAAAAATTTCAATCCAAACAAGATTGTTGAAACTAATGAGGTGAGTAATTTAAATGCTAATTTTTTATTTTTTTTATTTTTTTTGTAACACTAATTATCTGTGTTTGGTACAGGAAATTGAGAGCTTGTTATCTAAGTTGAATTATATACCATCAACACTTTTCATGACTGAAGTTACATATGTGGAGTTTTTAGACAGAGTTCATACAGCAGAAATTAAATTACAAGAAAAGGGATTATGGGACGTGCCACACCCGTGGCTTAATATTCTTATTCCGAAAAGTAAAATTCACAAATTTGCTGATGAAATTTTTGGCAATATTCTACCGGATACAAGCAATGGCCCTGTCCTTGTCTACCCAGTCAACAAATCAAAGTATGAATCCCATTACCGATATCTTAGTTAAGATTCATTTTCCATTTGTTGTTAATAAATATAAGGGTCGCTTTCTATGGGAATATTAAATCCCTATATATGAACGGAAGGGGGTAGTTTGTCAAAGGAAAATTGTACAAGGGGGTAATGTGAAATTTTTGTATTTCAGATGGAACAACATGACTTCAGCTGTATTGCCAGAGGAAGATATATTCTACTTAGTTGCATTTCTATCACAAGCAAATCCATCATCCACAGGAAAAGATGGTTTAGAACATATTTTGAGTCTGAATAAAAGAATATTGGATTATTGTGAAGAAGCCCAACTTGGTGTGAAACAATATTTACCACATTATGCCACACAAGATGAGTGGCGGGCCCACTTTGGTCAAAAATGGGAGACCTTTGAACGGCGGAAATTTGCTTATGACCCATTAGCGATACTTGCTCCTGGCCAGAGAATTTTTCAAAAGGGAGTATTAGATTTATGATACTCTTGGAAAGGAGAAAATGACCCCTTCAAACCAATCTGTTGTGATGGACTAGTTGAAAAGAAAGAAAAATCATGGGCTCAATATTCAGTTCCTGTTGCATATGATTGATCCAACTCATAACACAACTTGACTTAAATTTTCTTTTCTTTTTTCCCCTTTTTTGAGACTTCATTAGAAAGCAACACTTTTGAAAAGAGTTAGACGATCCAGTGCGAAGATTAAGAATACAGCTCAAGGAGTCAAAGTTCATCTTTGAACAAGTTGTAACACCTTCTCAGTAGGTGAACATGCACAAATGTTAAATTGATGTAAATTATCTTACAAATATAAGGAGAATATATTTCTTTCTATTGTACTATTTGTTATATGATGTAATGTAGTTATCAAGTTCCGTGGCTTTTAGTTAATTTGTAATAACCAATATCAAAGTACAAGCTGAATAGAGCCTCTTTGACTCCAAAAGTCAAAGTATACTTTTTTCTCTTGTAATGCAAGAAGGCAAATGCAATAAATCCATACCTTTGCAAATTTATAATCTAGGCCAATCACTCTTGCATAAACATTTGGCTTCATCTTTAGTCCTTGACCATATCATTTAGAAAACAGAAGTTGATATTTACAGTTTGGGAAATGGCACCAAAGTTCTTACTTTTTGTTTGAGACTTCATTGTTTCACTCATCTGTTAGGATTAAAGACGATCACACACGAACACACACACGCAAACACGAATGCGGGAAAAACACGAACACGAGATTTATAGTGTTTAGGTCTAAACTGACCTACGTCCACTTTGCAACTAGGGTTTATATTATTTTTGTGCTCAAGGAATTACAAATACATATGATGTATATATAGAGATTAATCTAAGGTTAGTAACTTAATTTCCAAGTTAGGCCCAACCCGTGTAGAGCCCATTAGGGCCGGCTGCCCCATATGAGACTCCACACCCAACAATCTCCCACTTGGAGGCTCGAACTGCGCTCCACCGACTTTCATCATCTTGTACCTCTTGTAATATTCCTTACCACTAGTTGTATCAGCCTTCTCATCAGTTAACCTAAAGGCAAGTTGAAGCTGCCCCGAGCTTCAACACATAAGTCACGACCGGTGACTCATTCTTTGTCCCTGCCTGCTCCCACTGTAACGAACTTGTTACTCTGCTGGCCTCTGAGACAACTTGAGAACTCACACTCTCCATCATAAGCAAGTAATCCACTGGAGAGACTTTTCCAGTCGGAATGCTAGTCTTCTTAACCCATTGTAGCACTGGAGCTGTAACTGAAACACGACCTGTGCTCCCACTGTCACGATGCCCTCTATCTGGTTTAACCTTCCGAACTCGTTCATCCTGAATCTTCACTTTGACTCTGGGTTGCTCACTTGCAAAGCAAACCCTCTTCTGCCCACGAGATTCTATGAACCGGACTTTGTTTTCTTTCTGAATCGGGATAACCTCCCCCTCAGACGGTATACTGACCATATAAAGCGAACCTCTCTTTCTTCCTCGAGCCATGACAAGATTACCTTTAACCACCTTCCATTGACCGTTCCGAAACTTAACTTCGTGTCCTTGTTCATCCAACTGTCCGACAGAAATTAACCTTTTCTTTAAACCTGGAATTACCCTGACATCCTTCAAAGTCCATGAACCGGTTGAAGTCTTCAAATCTATGTCACCCATGCCCGTAACCTCAAGAACATCATCGTTCACCACCTTCCCAAAATCCCCTTCTTTCAAATTCTGCAATGCTTCACTGCTGTGGGTAGCATGTAATGAAGCACCAGAATCCATCACCCATGAATCTATAGCATCCTCTACGCAACAAATCAACACGTCATCTTCTGCTTCAACCTGATTCACTTCCCTTTTTGCGTTCGGACACTGATTCCTAAAGTGTCCCGCTTCCTTACAGTTCCAACATATCACATCCTTACGAATCTTTGACTGACTCCTCCTCCTGCTCCCACTGCCCCGATCTTTCCCTCTACCTCTACCGTCAGTAACCAACAAAGTATTTGATGATTCACCTGAAGTTCTGCGTCTGACATCTTCTCCCATAAGCAGGTCCCGAATCCCATCAAATGTAAACTTAGTAGCGGAACTACTAATCGCTGTAACTGTTCCTGCCCAACTATCAGGTAGTGAGGATAACAACAAAAGGGCTTGAACTTCATCTTCGAATTTAATGTCAACTGACACTAAACGAGACAGAATTGTATTGAGGTTGTTAATGTGTGTTGTTACTGATCCACCCTCTCTCATCTTAGTATTCACCAGCTCACGGATCAAAAAAACCTTGTTTGCTGCAGACGGCTTCTCATACATGTTAGACAGTGCTTCCATCATCCCACGCGCTGTGGTCTCCTTCAAAAGGTTGTAAGCAACATTCTTTGACAAAGAGAGCGTTATCACTGCCCGGGCTTTCTTATCTAACTTATCCCAATCTGCTGGTAACATCTTTTCTGGTTTTTCCCCACTCATCACTACATCCAAATCCTTCTGACATAGTAGTGCTTCAATCTGCATCTTCCACCACCCAAACTCCTTTCCATCAAACTTCTCATTCCTCGTTTTCTCGTTATCTGCCATTGCGAACTGCAACAAACTGAAAAAACAACCCGAAAAAACTGACCTCGTAGAACGTGCAGACTGTCCGAAAATCGCAGCAGCGAAAACTGGACAGAAAACAGCAGTTGTTGACTTTTTCTGGTCAAACTTAGCAAGCTGTTGACTTTTCTGGTCAAACTCAGCAAGCTGTTGACTTTTCTGGTCAAATTCAGCAGAGGTACTGTAGATACGGCAATACTGTAGCAACGGTACTGTTCCGGCAGCTCTGTAGCGGGGGGCGGATACTGTTCACTGCGGAAAAATATTGTTCACCGCCGGGAAACACTGTAGTGGCGGCGGTACTGCTCACGCGTCACTGTAGCGCACTGTAGCGGCGGATCACTGTTCACGACGGGGGTTACTGTTCACGGTAGCGTTACTATTCATGCACGGGTACTGTAGCAACGTCAGTACTGTAGCGGCAGAACCCTAATCTGGCGGCGGCAAACAGTCAACGGTTCGTGTGATCTGATCTCGAACCAAAGCTCTGATACCAGTTGTTAGGATTAAAGACGATCACACACGAACACACACACACAAACACGAATGCGGGAAAAACACGAACACGAGATTTATAGTGGTTCGGTCTAAACTGACCTACGTCCACTTTGCAACTAGGGTTTATATTATTTCTGTGCTCAAGGAATTACAAATACATATGATGTATATATAGAGATTAATCTAGGGTTAGTAACTTAATTTCCATGTTAGGCCCAACCCGTGTAGAGCCCATTAGGGCCGGCTGCCCCATATGAGACTCCACACCCAACATCATCAAGAGATGCATATATTTTCACAGCTGATTTGATGCATAACTTTAACTTATATGAAGAAACAATCTTGAATGAACCACAAACTAGACCTGCCAGAGTTTTACAATCCTAGAATATTAATTACTCAGTAGAGGTGTTCATGGTTCGGTCCGGTCCAGTCCAGTCGTCCAGCTCGGCAGGTTTTGACGAAAAGGCCGAACCGCTAGCTATGATTTTGGGAAACGCCAAAAGAAACCAGTTGATTTGGTGTGTTGACGGTTCGGGTTTGGCGGTTTGAACCTTGGTTTCAAAAGGCGAGAAGCGCACCCAAGCTTTGGGGTCTAAAACCGTAACGCAAAGCGTAAAAGCGCACCGCTTTTCGTACACGAAGCGCAAGATGCTTATATAATTTTTTTTATATATCCCATAGGATTTTAGCATCCCCTACCTAAATTTTAGCTATAAATCAGCTCGCGCCTTATGTACACAAAATCGAAGGGACTTGCGCCTTAGGTCGCCAGTGGCCTTATGCCTAGGCGTGCTTTTTAAAACCAAGTTTGAACCGATTTTTTTATTTTCAAAACCGTTAAACTACATATTCAAAAGTAAGAAAATAAAAAAGGTTAAACGTTTAGTTCGGTTTACACAGCCAGTTCCAAGTTTCAAACATTCGCCAGACCTTAAACCGCTAAACCGCAAAAACTGAACCTTGAATAAATAAGATAGACTCTCTAGTGCGGTCTATCTAGACTATAATATAGATCTTGTAACTGTAATTAGGGATGCCCTAATTCTCTAATTCTAGGGATGCCCTAATTCCCTAATTCTCTAGTTTCAAACATTCGCCCTAAGAAAGTAAGAAAATAATTAGGGATGCCCTAATTCTCTAATTCTCTAGTTTCAAACATTCGCCAGACCTTATTTCCAAATTTTCCAAATTTAATTAGGGATGCCCTAATTCTCTAGACTATAATATAGATCTTGTAACTGTAATTCCTCACCACCTCAAAAGAAATAAGATAGACTCTCTAGTGCGGTCGTGGATGTAGGCCAGTTTAGACCGAACCACCTAAATTCTTGTGTCGTTTTTATTTCAGTTTTTGAGTGTTTGTCTTTGTGCGATTATGTGTGTGTGTGTGTGTTTGGATTTGTTAATTGTGCAATCACCATCCGTCACCATCGCAGATTTCTGCTTCCGCCGCTGGTAAACGCCAAGTCAACCCTGGTCAACGAAAGTCAACAGCAGCTTATGTTCGGTCAGAGGCTGATTAAGTTCAGCATAAATCAGTTTTTCAACCAGGAGAGAGGTTTGACCAGATTCAGTTAGGTTTGACCAGAAAAAGTCTAACAGTTTAGTCAAGAATTTGGAACAGCCTTTCATACCCAATCTCTAACACAATTGAGTTGTTGTATCCCCTTATGTTTAAGGTCTCACAAACAAAGCCTCTCACTGTAAAAGTGAATCCAGTAAATATCTTAATGTATTCCAATTGAGGGGAAACCCTAAATATAGATAAGAAATAGCCCTAGGATAACATATATCCATGAGTAGTGATATAGATTAACATAATAATGGACATTGTTTAGCTCCTTTTTCATCTCATGTGGCCAGGTGCTGAGAAAAACTAGGTCAGACAAATTGAACATGTTCAGTGCAATTCTCAAACAAGAATGATGCAACGAGCGCAGTGTCATTGCTGCTAATATGTATACTACACTTTCATAAATCAACAAGATTGAACATCCACTACCTTGAGCAGTAGGTTTAGGTCTTCATTCGAATTATTTCGACGATTGATTCCTTTACATTTTTTTGCAAATTAAAGGTTTAGAATGAGAAGTAGATCATAGCATTCAAAAGCATACAAGTGATTTTATGGCACTGAGATGCATGACGAACCTGACTCGTGAACTTGCAGGCAGCGGCGACGCCGCAGAAAGTGGTGGTGGGAATTGTTGCACTACCGAGCGAGATTACTTCCGTCGGGCGTTAATGACATTTTTTTAATTCTATTACACAAACGTATTAAAACTTCCTCAACTTTCTTCTAATTAGGTTGAGTAAATAAAGTTAAAATAACAAATTACTATTTTTTACTTTTTTGGGGCTATGTACGTACTCGTGTGTTTAATTCTATTAGACAAACGTATTACGAGTTATAATTAAATCTTAAGTGTTTTACAAGATAATTGTAAAATAAAAAAACTAAGGGTCTCTGTGGTGTCCTTAGGTTGTGTAGACTAGGAGTTGGGATGATTGAGGTGTGTCGTACTATGAGTTATTCAGGATGAGTCAGAGAATGAGTTTAGACGTTGTATGAGCATATCTAGGGTGTGTTATCGCGTGAATATGTATCGGCTTCATGCTTAATTAACGAGTCATGGTAAATGCTAGTATGATGTTATATGTTATGTGCTTGTTGTTATGTGTGTCTGTGTCGTTGTCCTTGTGGCACGGCAAACGAGATTGTGGAGGATGATGTCCTTCGGGTGGTCACTTAAGGTGACAATGTCCGGTGGGGACAGTGTTGAGCTTGGAGTATGATGAAAACCTTGACGAGGCCAGTTGTGATAAGGTAATTGTTTGTGTGCATTTATGTTTAATTTAACTGCATGAAAGCATGGATTGATATTTGTGGTGGTGTGATGTTATTGCTTCGGTGTAAGCATTTGATTGATTGTTATGTTGGAACGAGGTCATATTAACATCTAATGTGTTGTAGCCCTAGTAAGAGTCATTGTTAGGGCTAGTCGAGACTATGTCTAGGGTTTGGTTGGTATAATCGGATTTCGTGTTGATAAGCGTGGTAAATTATTGGTTAGTAGCACGGTAAGTTCAGTCCATATAGGAGAACTTACGGGGTTATGGGTATGGGTTGAATCTTGGGTTTTTAAACCCTTATGGGAAATTGTGGGTAACATGGGTGATTAACAAGTTAATAAATGATTAACCGTTTTATAAAAAGACCGGGATGTCCTAAGTTGAATTAAATGTTATCGGTGACGTGAATGTCTCTGTTTAATAAATGACGTGAACCGTTTTATAAAGGACGGGGACTTTGTATGTACGTTATATTGTTTTGCAGGTGAGTTAACGTGATGAGGTATTTTGGCTCGGGAGCGATGCTACTCGGATTGATGTGTAGACATTCGTAAGGTAAGGTTAAGAACGAAATGAGTTAAAACATATAAAATTATTTTTAATTAAGACTGCCACTGATTGTTTTGAAATAAAATAAGTGTTTTCATAAGAGAATACCCAATGATAAGACCCAACTATAGGATGTCCGGTTTGGGGTCTTACATTATTACAATGTACGCATATCATATAATTCATGGGTCATGTATCGTTTGTATCTCATATAAGCATCTTGTATATTTATTTCTTGTCACGACAATTACCTGTATATTATCAGCCTACACAATAATATATAAATTATCGCCCCTAAATTTGGACCAATATGACCACCATTAGGAGGAAACACACTTTGCCCGAACACTAGTAATTTAAGGGGGGTCGTATTCTTGTAGGTCAAGTAACTCTTGTTGCCCAGATGGTTCAAAATACGATAGACGTAGAAACCATATAAAGTTATCCACATATTGCATAATAATTTGGTGAAATGATGATGAATGCACCATGAATCATTTGCAGTTGGTTGGAAGACATTCATATGGAAACAATACATGAATGTGTAGTCTCTCTATACAAATCTGGAAATGATACCAATTTTCATCTTCGTCTGTTATCGGTAAATATACATGTCAAAACAGTAAAACAATTACATTGTTGTTAAAGAGGGTATACTAAAAACGCAAAACTTTACCATATCAACCACTCACAACGGAGGATATAGGGCATCTGCTGACCCATCATAAATTAGGTGGTAAAACTCAGATGGGAGAATAGTCTAACAATCCGGGCAGGGCGGTAACTCATATGTTCTTTGTATTTCATTTAACCTCCAAAACATAAGTCTGTGTTGTCCAAGCACGAACATGCTTTAAATTAAAAATAGCTATTATTAACATTTGAAATACATTAATACGACGACCATATGTTTTTAAAACTTACAACTAACTCTATATAATCATTTCCAGAATTCCCTAGAAAGGTACCAAAAAATCTCTGATAAGTGCACTAACGCCCATATAACTAACCCTGCACCATTAGACTCAAATAGCCCCAAAAACATTAACAAATAAAATAAAGCAAAAGTTTATTACTTAATTTTAGCATACAATTGGGAAATTATTTAGCGAGTTCAAACATATTTTATAAAATTTAAAAAACCGCATGATTAAGAATCACATAGTTGTCTTTTTTTTTTCTCGTGTATATTTCAATCTTCCAAATTCCCCTTCTCCACAAATATGGCATGACCATATGATTATGAATTTACATAGCCATGTGTTTTAATTCCCTTAATATTAGATAACATACGATTCACGAAGATGTGAAGAGTAATAGAGTCTTATTGGTTAATTTGGACGGCTCTATCACTTGACAAATTTTGGTTGCCTTTAAAATTGGTTTCCAAATATTTCAAACTCAGTTGGGTGCTACAGTGTTAATAACCCTTGCGCTTTCTATTCCCTCACATGGGTTCGAATCCTTGTGTGGGATATTATTTTTTTCACCTTTTTTTGCGTTTTAAAATTGTAGATTTGAAGATTAACAATATAAAGGGCTAGTCCAACTATGTAACTTTTTTTCTTTGAAGCTCCTAACACCTCGGGTTCGAATCTAGGGGTGTTTTTTTTTCTTTTTTCTTTTTTTAGTTTTTTGTGGTTTTTTATTGGATTTTATTTTCTTACCGTTTGTTTTAATGTGGGGTACGTTATTTTTTATTTTTACATTGTTTGTAGTTTTTTTAGATTAAAAATGTGTCCGGCGGCCCAAGAGGCAAGTCAGTGCCTCCACTCTCCCATCCACTAGGTTCGCTCCTAGAGAAGGGGGGATTTTATTCCAAATTTTTAATCCTGTTTTTGTTATTTTCAAAGTTTTTTTTGTTTTTAGGTTATTTTGTTATTTATGAATCCAACTCTTTTAGCTTTGTTTTCCTCATCTTTGTTTTTAATTTTACATTACAGGTTTTAACACTAATGTTTTATTAATATTTTAAAATATATAACCGTCAAATACGACTATAAGTAAAAAAAATTACTTGTCCCGTCGCGTAGCACACCATTACCGCGATTTAGTATTTACTGCAACGCCGCGGAGCGCGTGTTCCCTCTAGTTCTCCATATTTGTAAACCTAAAAAAAATTCAAAATTTTGGATCTTTATTTTGACTTTAAAATATTATCCTTTAAACCTAAAATCATCACATGTGTGTGTTTTGAACAAACTTTTTATTATTATTACTAGCTTATAACCCGTGTAATACACATGTGGTGAAAAATATCAACACCTATCTTTATTTATATATTTTACAGGTGTAAAAACGTATTACATATACTAAGAATAGAAAACAAAAATCAAAATATATAAAAGTTATTGTATAATTGAGTTTCAAAAATACCTTAATTAATATTTAATGTAATTTGACTTTCATTTGTTATATGATTGAAAAAAAAGTTACATAATTATGGTGAATGGAGCACAACCCTCATAAAAAAAGTAACCTAACAAAACCATCCAATGAGGGTGTGGCACCTCACTTTTACCCAAACACTACCCTAATACCCTTAAGTGTTGAGGACACAACCCTAATACCTTAAATATACCCGCAAAAGCTTTCAACCTTAAATATACTCGGGTACATATATCCGCAAAAGCCAACATTTGAACTCAGGTAAGGCGTCGGTGACGGTGTACCCGTGCGGGTTCGCATACCCGATTGCGTTACCCGCATACGCCCCCCTTCACCCTTAGATTTTCAAAGTTTCTTAATAAGGAATAATTTAAAATAAATATGTTTTATTAGTATACAAAGCATTTTCTTTAAAAATGTATTATTGTTAATGTTGTATTTAATAGGAGAAAGAGACGAAAAAATAATAAAAATTAATATGAAAACGACACGTGACATAAAAAAATATTTATTTATTATAGAGTATAAATTAACTCTATCTATTTTGAATCGGAATATACTCCTTTCGTATCACTGTTCCACGTGCTTTTGATTGTTTTCTTCTTTTTTTCCTTTCCGACTTCCGTTTAAACTTTATTTTTTTTCTATTTTTCGTTCCACCCCTTCTATTATTTCTATTATATATAATATACATTTTTAACTCTTTTAATTTTTTATTAGTATCGTTATCCTATTATAGCTTTCATTCGTTAACTTAAAAAATACAATGCGTGGCTATTTTTATGTGTTTCGGTACTTTTTTTAAACGGAGTTGTATTTTTCAAATTCTGTTTTCACTCCTACTACTATATATAATATGCACTTTTAATTCGTTTATGTTAATATCGTTTTCTTATAATAGCTTTCGTTCGGTAGCTTTTAAAGAAAAACATAATATGCGGCTGATTTTAGTTTTTTTTTTGTGAATGTTTCGGTATAATTTTTTTAAACGAAGTTGTATTCAAAATCGAGTATAATCTTTCGCTATAGTGAGCGAGGTCAACGTTGCGTAGCCGTGAGAAACTCAACCGCTTATGAGCGGAAAACATTGTTTTTGTTGTTTTGGTATTATCGTAATCAATATTGGTTGTCGTTTTTATGATTGTCGACGAGCGGAACCAATAACGAGCAAACTCCTGCCTCGTAATACGGCGAAAAAACACCCAAGCTCCCGCCGCGAAGCATGGATTCAATTATAAACTAAATTTAAAATACAACGTTAGGGAACAATAGTTTTAATATTTTTAATATATTTTTTTTGTTTTCAACCCTCATACTATATATAATATACACTTTTAACTCGTATAGTTTTCTAATAACTTCGTTTCTTTGTTATAAGTTTCCTTATTTACCTTTTCATTAAAAACGGAAAATGCGGTTTTTATTAGTTTTTTTTTGTCAGCGTTCTAATATAAATTTCGTTAAAAACGGAGTTGTACTCAATAACGAGTATTTTTTTCGTATGATATAGTGACTGTATGTAGTTTTTAGCCCCGCAAACGAGCCGAACCAAAATCAACAATGTCCCCGCCGTGTTGCGAGTGGAATCGTTTTTGCCCCTCATAGTATATATAATATACTCTTTTAACCCGTTTAGTTTTCTATTAATTTCTTTTTCCTGTGCTAACTTTCGTTCGTTTATTTTTTCTAAACGGAATGCGCGGTTTTCTTTGTTTTTTTTCCAACGTTCATGTATACCTTTTATTAAAAACGGAGTTATGTTAATATTCGAGGTTTTTTTATCGTGCGTTATACCGAGTCTGTGTTTCGACATAAGTTTTAACCACTCAAATAAGCTGACCCCGATAACTACCAGTGAAAACTAATTCAAATTCTAGTTACTAGTGAAAACTAATTCAAATTCATATTTTAACTCGTTTAACTATTTTGGTCGAAAAATCTGAACTTTTTATCAAACTTTGTAATTCCAATTAGTTTTACAAATTAAATTCATCTATATTTCATGTTTCCATCCAAACTCGTGTTAAATTGGGATGTACACACTACTTATCATACCAGGATTTGCACCCATATCTGCATTTAACACTTTGCCAAAACGTGCTATTTTACCCAACTTAGATTCATCGAAATGGTCCTTCCACTCATGGGATGAATCCTTTTATCACATTCAATCATCACATTGGTCCTTCCACCAAAATGCTTTTATCAAATTAAACCATCACATGGTCCTTCACCTATGAGATATTTTTTTTTTTTTTTTATCAACTTAAAGAATCAAAACGACCCTTCTACCCCATAATATGTTTACTTCTATAAAATTAAAGCATCAGAGTACTCCCTCCATTCATGATATATTTTCAAAAAGAAATCTTGTGACGTATCATGTCATTGGGTTTGCATTTTGTAACCATTATCATCCAAACCCCGTTAATATTTTTTTTAGAGTTAAGTGCCTTTTTCATCCCTATGGTTTGTTAAAAATTGTCATTTGAATCCAAAGATTTAAATTTTGCCATTTGAATCCAAAGGTTTTATAAAAATTGTCATTTGAATCCATTTGACTACCCCTAATTAACACCGTTAATTTTTTCCGTTAAATCTTCCACACTTAAGGTGTATTTTAGTCAGAACAATTACAAAATAAAGAACCAGACCCACGTGAAGGGTTTTGTGCGTTCAATCTCTTTAGCAAGCCATATGGGGACCACATATTTCTACCATTTATAGGATCAACTGTATACTTATATATCTTCTTCTAAGTGACAGTAGAAAAAACCTTCGTCTAAGTGTCCAGCCAACAAACCTGAGAGACCTAACTTTCCGGAATGTCAACCTCGATACCATGGACTGCCATGTTCAAGTTACATAATTTTGCCCAGTTACATAGTTTTGCCCAAATAGTAGCGCATAATCAAAAAATCAAGAACAATGCACAACAGGGCCAAAACACCAAGTCAAACAGTAGGGTCGATTACATTCGATAATGCAATGGTTATAGTAACTGTGATGGCGACAAACGAACTTATTGTAAAACTCACGTGGATCGAAATCGTTCGTAGGGTCACGAACAAACCAGAGTTCTTCAAACATTACTTGTGATTATTTTTGGGGACGAAATTATGATTGTGAATACTACGTTTGCTATTGATTATAGGGACGAAAGAGATTGATTTTGAGGGTGGGAATTCGTTTCTTGCGATTACCTAAAGAGATTGAACACGTAAAACCCCTCATGTGGGCTGGTTATTTTATTTTTTAATTGTTTTGACTAAAATACACTAAAGTGGAGAAGGTTTAACGAAAAATGTTGACGGTGTTAATTAGGTATAGTCAAATGAATTCAAATGGTATTTTTATGAAACCTTTGGATTCAAATGATAAAATTTAAACCTTTGGATTTAAATAGAAATTTTTAGTAAATCATAGGAATGCAAAAGACATTAACTCTTTTTTTATTAAGTCTAGGTGTATTTCAGTCAATTTAAATGGTATAAGGGCATATGTAAAACCTCATGGACCCTACCCACTTTAAAATAAAAAAAAAACATTAGTTCAGTTATGGGATCCACTTTAAAATCAAACCACCACCTCACGAGTTCGTTTTTCCCACCACACCCACATTTGAAACTTACTGCCGCCATCCGTCTTCTCGGACAGGTTCGGTTTACGGACTCCTCCCATCTTTAGTTAATCAATAAACCAACGCAAAAGATAATAAATAACAAAAGTATAACGCATTCAAGCTGCAATTCATATCCCAAAATATGATTCTTCAATTTTGAAAATACCCTATTGCAATCAACAACTTAAAACCCCATATAAGCAATTCTTGAAATCAACACAGTTCTCATGAACTAAACCTAAATAACTCCTTCAACTTTGAACATACCGTTGGATTTTATGAACCGACCAGATGGACAACGTGGCTGACCGAGCTATGATCCGTAAGAGTTACACCTATCGCAACGAACATTTAAATCCACTTAACCCGCTTTAACTGGTAATTTATGTTAGCGAGACGATATATTTTATATATATTCGTTACACGGGATTTATTATTTATACAAGTTTATAAATAATAAAATATATTTATTGTTTTAATCTTTTATTAAAACAAATTAAACGAGTTCAGGCTTTTGCATCTCGTATTAGACTATGGGCCCGGAAACAGTTAGTAGGGTTTATTATTATTATTATTATTATTATTATTATTATTATATAATAATAACCTAATAATATGTTTAACACACAATTGGAGATTAGCCGGCAAAGGATAACTAATTTTTCCTTTTGATCGAAACAAGCAGAGGCAATATTTTGCTTTTTGTTTTGTTTCTTCGCCAGCCGCCAAACAAAAAAAAACGGAATTATCTTTTGGTGATTTCCGGCGACCTCCAAGCCAGCCCCAGCCTCCGCTGCCTGCCCAGTTCTCGGTCATCCCCGACGTCCCGTTCTCTCGCGTTTCGGTTCGTGATCTAGCATCGGTTCATTGTACCTAGGTGTCTCAACCGGTTAATCATTAACCACTAGGTATAATTAATATCATCAGTAGATTAATTATTTTTTTTTGTTTGTGTGTTTATAACCAGATCCTGTTCGATTTGTTAGTGATGTTAAATAAGTTATGATTTTATTTTCCGCTGCGTATTTATTAATTAACTGAATTAATTAATTTCTCTGTCAAAACCCGTTTTTATAAAAGTCAAACTGATCATCACTGAATTCCAACGGTGGTATCAGAGCCTGGGTTATAACACGCAAATCGAAACCGGTCTGGTTTCACCGGTTAGATTAATCACAAACTTTAACTATCTTGAAGTTTCTGATCTGATCTGTTTTTTGGGACAATTTTTTTTATTTATTAATTTGGTCGATTTTTTATTTTATTTGACCAAATATATTGCCCGTATGTGATTGTTTTGAATATGTAAATCTGGCCCGACCCATGTGATTGAGTTGTTTGTGTTTATTATTCAGTTTTTGGTTTTATGGTTTTTGCCCACTTTTGATGGCTCAATGTTGTAATAGAATAGGTTTTTTTATTTTATGTAATATAATAAAAACCCGAAGACAAATCTGAAGACGCAACGGGAATCATGGATCCAGTGGGAGTCATCCGAGACGACTAGATGCACGGAAGTCAATCCGTATGGTTGTTTTAATTTTGTGGACCCCGTGACCCGTTTGGTCTTGCTAACTGGCTCTAGCAAGATCAAACAAACTTGGCCCTAAAATATTTACATATTTATTTGCTTTATGGTTGCCTTTATTTTTTTATAACTTAATTTTATAATAAACAACCAAACACCAAACGTTTTAAAAGGAGTTTTAAAATGTCACAATCTGTCACCACAAGTTCTAATTTTACAACTTGTAGAATTTTATAAAAATAACAACTGGCTTGTTTTTATAAAATAAATAACCGCTAAAGTTTTGCAATTTAAACTAAATTTAATTTCAAAACTTATAACTTAATATTTTTCAACTATTAACTTTAACTGGTTATTCAAGTCGCGACAAACTTAGTTTTAATAGGTTATTTAAAATTAAATGTCCTGAGAGATGAAAGTGTTCATCAAATTTGTCATGACTTTAAATAGTAAAACTGGCTTTTACAACACACGTATGATTTAATCATTCGTTGTGTTTGACCCTATTCGGCAAACACTAAAATTGGAACCCATATTTAAAACCAATGGTCTATGCCATCCTATTATAAGGAACACTTAGAGCATAAAACGAAACATCGGTGTTTGGAGCCACAGCACCGCACTGGATGCGTAGTTTATCCTTCCAAGGCGCAAGGGTTTCGTTGACACATTCGACCCTTCCGCAAGTATCGGTTATAGGACGACCATTACTTTTCCTCTTGTTACATGCCCCAGCTGTCAAGAGATTAAAAGTGGGCATAGATGAGGCTAAACGTATCAATGCATAGACATGTCTTGTTTTAGCGGCCTCATACACAAGAGTTGTGCATCTTTCCACAATTGACAGTAATTGTCAGTCTAGTTACCCACTTACTAATGTTGTGTGCCACATCTACCATTAGTGTCTGATTTAGCTAGATTCTCACTCCTTATTCTAATTTATGTAATTGGGTCATAAATTAATTAAGGATTTTTCACTTTCTTTGCTTATCTTGACAGATGTATGCTGAAAATAATAATACTAATAACTCCTTCGCTCTCAAGTCTATCATTGAGAATGAAAAGCTGGATAACACCAACTTTCTCTCGTGGCAGTGCAATCTGAGAATAGTTCTCAAGATGGCCAAGAAGCTCTATGTTCTCGATGCACCAGTCCCTGAGGCACCAGATGGTAACACGGCTGCCGCTCGTAAGGCCTGGGAAAAACAAAGAGATGATGCCACTGAGGTGGTCTGCCTTATGCTAGCATGCATGTCCCGTGAGCTCCAAAAGAGCATGGAGGACCTGAGTGCCTTTGACATGATTGAGCAACTTAAGGGCATGTTCCTGAAACAAGCCCGACAAGAACGCTATGAAACCATGTTTCAGCTCATTCGTTGCACGATGCAAGAGGGTACGCCTGTTAGTGCTCATGTACTTAAGATGAAATGGTACATCGACCAGATGAACAAACTTGGATATCCCATGAAGGATGACATGGCTACTGATTTCATCTTAAACTCTCTCCCAAGCTCCTATGCTCAATTCATAATAAATTTCAACATGAATGGCTTGGAGAAGACAGTGGCCGAGCTACATGGTATGCTCCAAACGGCCGAGATGAATATCCAAGGAAAGAAAAATCAAGTTCTGATGGTCAGATCTGCTGGTGTTAAAAAACCTAACCCCAAGAAAAGAGGTTATAATAGCAAAGGCAAGAAGAAGGTTAATGTTGCTGCCAAGCCTGCCACCAACAATAACAAGAAAGCTTCAAAAGCACCCCCTCCTGAGGAGCGCCAATGCTTTGAATGCAACAAAATGGGGCACTGGAAACGTAACTGTCCTGAATATCTAGCCAAGCTGAAGCTGCAGAGGGCCAGTGGTGAGGGCACCTCTTCAAGTATTCTAATTTATGTTATTGAAATTTTTACTGTTTCTAGCAACACATGGGTGTTTGATACTGGATGTGGATACCACATCATTAATGTCTTGCAGGAGCCTAAAAGTTGGAGGAAGCTGAAACAAGGCGACATGGAGCTCATCGTTGGTGATGGGAAAAGAGTACCAGTTCTTGCAACTGGAACATATCATCTCTCATGTACTTCTGGCCTTGTGGTTGTTTTAAACAATTGTTTGTTTACACCTGGTTTAACCAGAAACATTATTTCAGTTTCTTTATTGTTTGAACAAGGATTTAAGTACGTTTTTAATGGTATTGCTATTTCTGCCTACTTAAATGATATCTTTTATTTTGAGGCTAAACCTCAAAACGGTATTTATGAGATTGACGTTCAAACTGACAATAACATATATAATCTTTCTAAACGTATCAAATCTGGCATTAATGATACTTTTCTATGGCATTGTCGACTTGGACACATAAGCAAGGCACGCATTAAAAGACTCCAATCCGAGGGAATTCTTGAAACTACCGGACATGACTCATTTGATAATTGCGAGTCTTGTTTAGCTAGCAAACTCACAAAGGACCCATTCACCCATGTTGGTGAACGAGCCAAGGATCTGCTAGGCCTTATACACACTGATGTGTGTGGCCCTTTCAGAACCATGTCTAGAAATCATGAAAGATACTTCGTTTCATTTATTGACGATTATAGTCGATATGCTTATGTCTATCTTATGAAACACAAGCATAAAACATTTGAAAAGTTCAAAAAGTTTCAAAACGAAGTAGAGAAACAACTCGATAAATCTATTAAGACACTTCGATCACATCGAGGTGGCGAGTATCTCAGCTTAGAATTTCTTAATCATCTGAAGGAGTATGGAATTATTTCTCTGCCCACTCCTCCTCGCACACCCCAACTTAATGGCGTGAGTGAGAGGAGAAATCGAACCCTGCTTAATATAGTTCGATCGATGATGTGTAGAACTAACTTGCCTCACTCCTTCTGGAGTTATGCTCTTATGACCGCCGCCCTCCTTGTAAATCTGGCACCGACTAAGAAGGTGGACAAAACCCCATATGAGATATGGCACGGGTCTAAACCCAATCTGTCTTACCTTAGAGTATGGGGATGTGATGCATATGTCACCAACGATTCTGATGACAAGTTCGATCCCAGAGGTGAAAAAGTTATTTCGTTGGTTACTACAACAAAAGCGGATATTATTTCTATTATCTTGATGCAAACATTGTTTGCATCAAAAGGAAAGGACGCTTTCTCGAGGAAGATCTTCTAAATCGAGGAACCAGAAATAATATTATGGATCTTGAAGAAATTCGAGAAACACAAACAACCGCTGAGGAAGTCGGAGCATCTGATCAACAAGAAGTTGTTGCTGATGAATCAGACATAAACACAAGCGTTCGCAGAAGTAGCAAGTCTCGTAAAGAACCTAATAGATACCTATGGCATCTTGAAGCTTCTAAAGTCCTGTTAGTAGCTGAGCCAAATGACGAACCTACAAACTACAAATCTGCTATCTCAGATCCTGAATCCGAGAAATGGCTTGAAGCCATGAACGCCGAGATGCAATCTATGCGTGATAATCAGGTTTGGGACTTGATTGAGCTACCCCCGGTTCTCGGGCAATAGGGAGCAAATGGATTTTCAAAAGAAAACCGACATGCATGGTAATGTACAAACCTATAAAGCACGGCTAGTTGCAAAGGGTTTCACTCAAACTCAAGGTATTGATTATGATGAAACTTTCTCACCCGTTGCTATGATCAAATCGATCAGGATACTGCTTGCCATAGCCGCGTACCATGATTACGAGATATGGCAAATGGATGTCAAAACAACTTTTCTTAATGGACATCTCTCTGAAGATGTCTATATGGTTCAGCCTGACGGTTTTGTTGATCCAAAGTATCCTAGTAGATCTGCAAACTGAAAAAGTCCATTTATGGACTTAAACAGGCATCACGAAGCTGGAATCTTCATTTTGATCAGAAAATCAAAGAATTTGGTTTTGTCAAGAATGAAGATGAGCCTTGTGTTTACAGAAAGGCTAGTGGGAGCCTATATCATTTCTCATCTTGTATGTGGATGATATACTGATCATTGGAAACAACATCCCTATGCTTGACAAAGTCAAACAATGGTTAGGATCTTGTTTTGCAATGAAGGATCTTGGAGAAGCTGCTTACATTCTAGGAATCAAGATCTATAGGGATAGATCTAAGCGGCTTCTAGGGCTAAGTCAGAGTACTTACATAGACAAAATGATGACACGCTTTAGGATGGAAAACTCCAAGAAAGGAGGTGTTCCGATGACTAAAGGCACCGTGTTGAACAAATCGCAATCTCCTTCCACGGACATTGAAATTAAGGAAATGGAAGCAATTCCATATGCTTCAGCGATTGGTTCTATCATGTATGCTATGTTGTGCACTAGACCTGACGTCTCGTATGCTTTAAGCATGACCAGCCGTTTCCAGCAAAGTCCTGGCATTCCCATTGGACTGCTGTTAAGAACATTCTGAGGTACTTAAGAAGGACCAAAGACATGTTCTTAATATTTATAGGAGTGAAAGAGGAGCTCACTGTACGGTGTTACACTGATGCTAGCTTTCAAACTGACCGAGATGACTCTCGCTCATAGTCGGGTTCCGTATTCACTCTTAATGGAGGAGCTGTCTCATGGAAAAGCTCCAAGCAGAGTGTAGTGGCGGATTCAACCACCGAATCTGAGTATATAGCCGCATCAGATGCTGCTAAAGAAGCTGCTTGGATGAAGAAATTCATTACTGACCTCGATGTGGTTCCGAGTATTCGCCAACCAATCGAGATACTTTGTGATAACACAGGTGCTATAGCTCAAGCCAAAGAGCCCAAATCTCATCACAAAGCCAAGCACATTCAAAGGAAGTTCCACTATATACGGGAAATTATGGAACGTGGAGACGTCGTGATAAGCAAAGTAGACACAGATCGTGGCTTCAATCGAGTAGTGTGGGTGACGAGTGACGAAATTGAGTGTTTAGGTGATTTGAGGGTGATGTCGTTGAAGTTTTTCAACTGTTATTTATAGCCGATTTCGCCAATTAATGCGAAAACCGTTGGGAATTTTATGGTTGAGCCGACGGGTTCGAATTCGTAATTACGCTTGGTTACAGTTGGATCCGAGCATTGATACACATTGGGTTGTGGTCGCATGCGCGAATGGAAACCCGAGGTGTAGTGAATCTTGCCATAATATGCGATTTCGAATGAATGGGGTGCAAACCGGGTGTTGCGAGACTCGAACCCACGATCGAGTCTGGGTTCCGGGAGTTTGAGTTTGTTACACAACAGGTCCCTAAGGTTTCCCGTGTTTAACATTTTATGTTAAAACTTGATTTTTAGTTAAAAAAATAAGTTTTAAAAATGATAGTTTATACCCTAGACTTTATAAAATAAATAATATGGTTTATTTTATAAAATCTAATGAGTTTTATAAGTTTCATAATTTATAGGTTTATTTATTTTAAGTATTTAAAGTTAATAAGTCTATTAATTATAAACATAAACTTATGAAGTTTTTAGGGTTTTAATCTATTTCTTTTAAAGGATGCATATATATACATATATATCTTTAATTTCACCTATATTTAGGTATTTATTTATGTATTAAATATAAGTTTATTTATTCTATATTTATCTAAGAATGAGACTTAATAAGAATCAAATAATACGTGCATGTATTTTGAAATTATACGTTCATTAGAACTTGAAATAGATAGGTTACAATGGGAAATAGAATCTCAATATGATAATGGTACGCTGGAAAATACTGGATATTACAGTCTCCCCTACTTTAGGAAATTTCGTCCCAAAATTTAAGAGGAGGGTCTAGGGAAAAGATGCGGGTACTTGATTTTCATTTGGTCTTCACGCTCCCAAGTAAACTCTGGGTCACGTTTAGACTCCCAACGCACTTTGACGATAGGAATACGACTACGCTTGAGTTGCTTGATTTCACGATCCATGATTTCCACGGGTTTCTCTACAAAGTGCATAGTTTCGTCAATGCGTACTTCATCAAGAGGTATGCGGAGGTTCTCATCAGCAAGACACTTCTTAAGGTTAGAGATGTGGAAAGTCGGGTGAATGTTGCTAAGATTTTCGGGCAGTTCAAGGTTATAGGCCACCTTTCCGATCCTTTCAAGAATTTTAAAAGGGGCCACGAAACGAGGAGCTACTTTCCCTTTCTTTCCAAAACGAACTACTCCTTTCCAAGGTGATACCTTAAGGAGTACGAGATCACCGACTTGGAATTCTAAAGGCTTTCGCTGTTTATCGGCATAGCTTTTCTGCCGACTTCTGGCTGCTAAGAGGTTATCACGAATACGAAGGACTTTATCAGATGTTTCTTGAATGAGTTCAGGTCCAGTGATTTGAGTCACCAATCTCGTTCCAACAAACAGGAGAACGACACTTACGACCATAAAGAGCTTAAAAAGGTGCCATGTTGATACTAGTATGATAACTATTGTTGTAGGAGAATTCAATCAATGGCAGATCTGAATCCCAGTTACCACCGAAGTCAATAACGCATGCTCTAAGCATTTCCTCTAAGGTCTGAATGGTCCTTTCAGATTGACCATTGGTTTGAGGATGGTAAGCTGTGCTGAGGTTCAATTGTGTGCCAAGAGCAGGTTGTAAAGATTGCCAGAAACGGGAAGTGAAACGACCGTCACCATCAGAGATGATGTTAAGAGGCACACCGTGATGACTAACTATTTCATTAATGTAAATCCGAGCCAATTTTTTGACTCCATAGTCCCCACGGATAGGCAAGAAGTGTGCGGATTTAGTTAGACAGTCCACGATTACCCAGATGCTATCATGACCGTGAGTGGTACGGGGTAGTTTTGTAATGAAATCCATTGCTATACACTCCCATTTCCACATGGGGATCTCTGGTTATTCTAGAAGGCCAGATGGACGTTGGTGCTCGGCTTTAACTTTGGAGCAAGTGAGACACTTTGCTACGTACAAAGCAATATCTTTCTTCATGTCGGGCCACCAGTATTGGTGGCAAAGATCCTTGTGCATTTTGTCTGCGCCCGGATGAACCGAATATCGTGTTTTATGAGCTTCGTTCATAATGACAGTACGAAGATCGTCACGATCAGGGATCCAGATACGGTTCAGGAAGTAGAGTAAGCCGTTGGGCTTAGTCTCTAATTGAAGTTCAGCTCCGCATGCCATTTCCTCGTACATATTCCCTTCGGTGACCGAAAGGTGTTAGGCTTCAAGGATGTGGATCTGAAGGTCGTTGTGAACTCTTACACAATGTAACATGGTGTGTTCCTTTCGACTCAAGGCATCGGCTACAACATTCGCTTTTCCAGGATGATAACGAATGTCGCAGTCGTAGTCGTTAAGTAGCTCTACCCAACGACGTTCGCTCATGTTGAGTTCTTTCTGATTGAAAATGTGTTGATGGCTTTTGTGGTCTGTGAAAACCACACACTTTGTACCGTAGAGGTAGTGTCGCCAGATTTTGAGAGCAAAGACAGCTGCACCTAATTCGAGATCGTGCGTTGTGTAGTTCTTTTCATGAATTTTGAGTTGTCTTGACGCATAAGCAATAACCTTGCCTCATTGCATAAGAACACAACCGAGACCTTGGTTAGATGCATCACAATAAACCACGAAGTCATCGTTACCCTCAGGAAGGGTCAAGATTGGAGCATCACAAAGCTTCTGCTTAAGAGTTTGGAAGGCTTCTTCCTGTTTAGGTCCCCACTCGTAAGTCTTGCCTTTATGAGTTAAGGCCATGAGGGGCACCACAACTTTGGAGAAGTTGGAAATGAAATGACGGTAATAGCCAGCTAAACCAAGGAATGAACGGACTTCTTTAGGAGTCTTTGGGGCTTTCCAGTTTTTCACTGCTTCGATCTTTGCGGGATCGACATAGATTCCTTTCTCATTGACTATATGACCTAAGAATTGGACTTCGTTTAGCCAGAATTCACACTTGGAAAATTTGGCGAACAATTTCTCCTTCTTTAAGAGGTCTAACACCAATCATAGATGTTACTCATGATCCTTTTTAGTTTTTAAATAGATCAAGATGTCATCAATGAAAACGATTACGAATTTGTCTAAGTATGGCCTACACACACGGTTCATTAAGTCCATGAATACCTCGGGTGCATTAGATAGGCCGAAAGGCATAACCATGAACTCGTAGTGACCATATCTTGTACGAAAGGCTGTCTTAGGAATGTCTTCCTCGAGGACACGAAGTTGATAGTAGCCAGAACGGAGATCGGTTTTGGAAAAAACATGAAGAACCTTGGAGTTGGTCAAAAAGGTCGTCAATACTTGGTAATGGGTAACGATTCTTGACGGTAAACTTATTGAGTTCGCGATAATCAATACACATACGAAAGGATCTGTCCTTCTTCTTTACGAATAAAACGGGTGCTCCCCAAGGGGAGACGCTAGGACGAATGAAACCCTTTTCAGAAAGTTCTTGAAGTTGGCTTGCTAACTCTTGCATTTCCGAAGGTGCAAGGCGGTAAGGTGATTTTGCTACAGGGTTTGCTCCCGGAATGAGGTCAATTCTGAATTCAACTTGTCGTACGGGAGGAAGGCCTGGTAAGTCTTCAGGATACACTTCGGGAAAGTCACGAATGACGGGGATGTCTTGAACGCTCTTTCCCTTCCCCTTCTTTTCCACGATGTTAGCTAGGAATGCCACGTAATTCTTTCGTAGGTACTTACGGGCTGTGGTACAAGACATGAGTTTTACACCGCTTGATGGTTCTTCACCATAGATTTGCAAAGTACTTCCGGATGATAGGGGAATACAGATACATTTTTCAAAGCATATGATTTTCGCATGATGTTTGGCTAGCTAATCCATGCCCATTATTATGTCAAAACTTCCAAGACGCATCGGGATAAGGTTAATTGGAAAGTTGTGATCGTTAAGGTTAAGGACGCAGTCACGGATAACAGAGTCAATGGTTATAGGATTTCCATCAGCTACTTCTACCGTAATAGACTTTTCTAACCTAGAGCGGTTTTTAGCACGCAATAACTCAAATTCCAAAGAAACGAAACTCTTATCAGCACCGATATCAAATAAAACGGAAGCATATTGTTGATTTACTAGAAACGTACCGTTGACCACTTCTGCATTGGCCTGAGCTTCGTTAGCATTGATGTTAAAGGCACGTCCTCGTGCTCCCGGGTTTTCATTGGTTAGCTTTGGGCACTGGTTACGGAAGTGGGTTGGATCACCACATCCAAAACAAGCTCGACCGTTTGCCAAAGCTGGTAGTACAGGAGCATTGGGACGATTTCCTTGAACCACTGGAGGCCTATTGACAAAGCAGGTAGTGGACATGTGTCCATAACGGCCAATAAGGGTGCATAAACGGCATGGAATGGTGGTCGGATGATGAAACTTGCAGGTGTTACATTGGGGATGTGCTCCCACATATGGCTTTTTGACCGGAGCAACTTTTGTCAAAGGGGCAGCCGATGTGACCACTACATAGTTTTTGACCTTACGTTTCTTGTTGAATGAGGATTCAGTCTTGACTACTTTGAGAGGCTCGGGAGTAGGGGTGTCAACGGGCTTCTTGGAGCTTTTTCTGGACAGGGTCCCTGCTTTCACGTGATTATCCGTCAGGGTAGTAGAGAGACGGATGGCGTCTTATAGAGTGGCAGGGTTCCGACCCCACACTGTGTCCTGAATCTTCATCGGCAGTTCACTAATATATTTTTCGATTCCACGAGACAGAGGGGTAACCATATGGGGCACTAGCAGACTCAATTCATGAAAGCGGGTTGTATACACTAGGTTCTCCCCACCATCCTGAGCAAGATCCCAGAATTCAGCCTCGAGCTTCTTCATCTCGTTTCTCAGGCAGCACTCTTCGATCATTAGCTCCTTGATTCCTCCCAGGTTAGTGACATAGCAGCGTCAGCACCTCGATTACGTTTCTCTCCGTTCCACCAAGTCAATGCCCTTTTCTGTAGGACACTTGATGCATGACGGACTCTGAGGTTATCCGGGCAATCACTGTTTAGGAATGTGCTCTCCATGCTTTCAAACCATTGGAGGAGGCCAGTGGCTCCCTCAGTCCCAAAGAATTTGGCGGGATTGAAAGAGTTGAAATGCTTGAAAGTGCATGGAGGGTTTGAACCAGATTGGAGAGATCCAGAGTTAGCACTTTTGTTAGCTGCTGCTTGGTTTCGTTCAGTGACTAGGGTAGATAGGACCTTAGCCATCTGTTGAGCAATGAGGGTTGCCATGACTCTGCTTCGGCTACGATGGGGAGACATACTATAAAAATGAAAAGTTTGGACGTAAGAATCATAGAGTAAGGTTTATAGAATGAGGGTATAAATCATGAAGTACAAGACTTTTAGATGGTACATACTTAGTTCATGTTACTAAATAGGTACTTTGACATATCAAAACTAGTTTAAATTCACTAATGTTATAGAAGTTGTGCATTCCTATAAGTGGACACTCATCCCAAGAATTCCCAAGAAAGCATACGGGTCCAACGGTTGATCTGGATTTGTACGAAATGCTTTCCTTGACAGAATTTCCTAGAATACAGGCATCCACCCTTCCGGTTCGCACAAGTTCTCATACATCATTTAGAGCTCAAATACTTTCGACGAGAGTTAGTTTTTAGACTGGAAACCTAAGTATATAGACTTGATGCAGTAGGCTTTTGTTGTACGTAAGTAGATGTAAGTTTCCCAAGTATAAGCATGTATGTATAAGGTTTAAGATTAAAGAGTATAATAGAGGAGAGATTCCTAATAATCACATGAGGTGACTCATGTTTTAGGGGAATCCTAAGTTATAATCTAAGGCATGTGTCTAATAACCTAATTCCCTATAACCAAGGCTCTGATACCAATCTGTCACACCCCAACCGACGACGGATTATACGTCGGGGCGGACGCGGTTGTTTAAAAGCACAAGGTTGGCTAATAAAGGTTCAATATTTCATTAATGGAATTTAAAGGTTCAAACATAACAAGGAAAAACATATTGTTCAACAATAATGATAACACATAAGATTTAATTGATAGTCTTTCTAGGTCCAAGCATCCTATGTGTTCACAAGATAAGCATCAAACTTGAGCACCTGAAACATGTTAAGTAAATTGTCAACTAAAAATAGTTGGTGAGATACAAAGGTTTTGACACCGTTTAACAAAGTCTTTAAAAGTTTTACAATTCACTATAATTAATGCATCTAAGTTTAAATGTGAGAACAAGCAAGTTAAACATTGTGCACTTCAAACCTCCAACCAAGTTTAGGCATAACCCGAGGGTTACCCTTAAAAGTTTAAAGTTTAAGTTTAGTAACAATCACCATGGGCTCCCCCCGAAGGGTAAATAAATCAAGGTGGATTGGTCAAATACAATAGATCTATTATTGTTACCATAGGCTCGGCCAAAGTTAATGAACGTGCTAGTCTAAAGTTTAATTTAAGCATGCAAGTCTCAAAAGTATATAACACATAGAAAGCATATAAGCATAGTTATGTTTGAATTGTATAATTCTAAAAGTTTGAACATGTTCCACCCCAAGTTTATAAATCAAAAACAAAACAAAAAGGGGCTAAGTATACTCACCTTGGGAAGGATGTAAGAGTGACCGACAAAGAATGAGTGCAGTAAAGCTTCGAGGAAAGATATCCTAACAACAAGCCTAAATGACAAGTCTAAAGTTTAAGAGTCAATCCTAAAAGTTTATAACAAGGATCTAGGGTTTTAAGATTTTTTTAGGGTTTCAAATAGGAAGGCGAGGATGATTGTATTATAAAGTTTAAGTGATAGTAAGTTTTAGTTAACAATGATTTAAATAGTTTTCCAAGTATGAAAAGATAACTTGAGTAATAGGTAAATAAGTATTAAGGTTACTAAATATTTATTCATAAGGGTTTAAAATAGGTATTATTTATCAAAAAAGTAGTAATTATCATTAAAGATTAAAGAGTAATTATTCAATGAATAAATAATTACTAAGTATAAATAATAACCATTAAAAAAGATTGTTTTGAAAATAACTTCTTTATCTAATTAAAATGATTATCGGATAAAACGTCCTCAAATACGCATTGATTTGCCCTCTGTTAATGAAATTGAACAGAGGGCTTTCGATCTATCGGATAAAACGAGTATGATAGCCACAAGAATTACCTGAATCGGAGTTGAATTGAGGGTGAACGGGTTCTGGGTTTTCGGTCGGCAGCCGTGGCTTCAATCGAGTAGTGTGGGTGACGAGTGACGAAATTGAGTGTTTAGGTGGTTTGAGGGTGATGTCGTTGAATTTTTTCAACTGTTATTTATAGCCGATTTCACCAATTAATGCGAAAATCGTTGGGAGTTTTATGGTTGAGTCGATGGGTTCGAATTCGTAATTACGCGTGGTTACAGTTGGATCCGAGCATTGATACACCTTGGGTTGTGGTCGCTTGCGCGAATGGAAACCCGAGGTGTAGTGAATCTGACTATAATACACGATTTCGAATGAATGCGGTGCAAACCGAGTGTTGCAAGACTCGAACCCACGATCGAGTCTGGGTTCCGGGAGTTTGAGTTTGTTACACAACAGGTCCCTAAGGTTTCCCGTGTTTAACATTTTATGTTAAAACTTGATTTTTAGTTAAAAAAAATAAGTTTCAAAAATGACTGTTTAGACCCTAGACTTTATAAGATAAATAATATGGTTTATTTTATAAAATCTAATGAGTTTTATAAGTTTCATAATTTATAGGTTTATTTATTTTAAGTATTTAAAGTTAATAAGTCTATTAATTATAAACATAAACTTATGAAGTTTTTAGGGTTTTAATCTATTTCTTTTAAAGGATGCATATATATACATATATATCTTTAATTTCACCTATATTTAGGTATTTATATATGTATTAAATATAAGTTTATTTATTCTATTATTTAAGAATGAGACTTAATAAGAATCAAATAATACGTGCAGGTATTTTGAAATGATACGTTCGTTAGAACTTGAAATAGATAGGTTACAATGGGAAATAGAATCTCAATATGATAATGGTACGCCGGAAAATATTGGATATTACAAAGATGATGACGAGTAAAATGACAATCTATCTCAATATGTTTTGTTCGTTCATGAAAGACAGAGTTCTTGACGATCTGCATAGCACGATATTCAGCCTCAGTGGAGGACCTAGAGACAACGTCTTGTTTCTTGCTTTTCCACGAGATTAAAGGATCACTATGGAAAATACAGAAACCAGTAGTGCATTTACGATCATTGGGATCAATATCCCATTCAGCATCACTATAGGTACGCAATTCCAGAGAAGACGTAGAAGGGAATAATAGACTTTGAAACTGAGTGCCACAAAGATATCTCAAAATACGAATAACATCTCCCTAGTGAACAGAAGTAAGAGCGGTAAAAACTGGCTAACCACATGAACAACATGAGCGATATCAGGGCGAGTAACTGTAAGATAAACCAAAATGCCTACAATGGTACGATATAGGCTCGGATCAGATAGAGGAACACCATCAGTGGGAGAGTAACGTGCATTGGTATCAAGAGGAGTGTCTGCAATTCTGTTATCAGAAAGTTTTGCATGTTAAAACAGATCAGAAATATACTTCGTCTGAGAGAGAAGATATCACTTTTTAGATTGAGCTACCTCAATCCCCAAAAAATACCGTAATAATCTCAAATCTTTCATAGCAAAACGATTGGACAAGTCACGTTTCAAAGATTCAATGCCGTCATAATCATCGCTTGAAGATATTCCAATCGTTAGGGATTACCCCGAAGTTTTTCCTAAAGACTTACCTGGATTACCACCACCGAGGCAAGTCGAATTCCGAATCGATTTGGTACCAGGATCCGCACCGATTGCGCGATCGCCGTATCGATTAGCACCTTCTGAAATGCAAGAATTATCAAATCAACTACAAGAGTTGCTTGATAAAGCATAAGGTAAGCATAAGGTTGGAAGATGTGTCAAATGGATGTCTAAAATGCTTTTCTGAATGGTGATTTTCATGAGGAGGTTTACATGACTCCACCCCCGGGAATAGCTCATCGGCCCAGTGAAGTCTGTCAACTTCGAAAAGCATTATATGGGCTCAAACAGTCCCCTCGTGCCTGGTTTGAAAAATTCTCTATAATCATCACTTCCCTTGGCTTTCTTCCTAGAAATCATGATTCGGCATTATATGTTCGATGTACGAATGCTGGACACATTCTCTTGTCTTTATATGTGGATGACATGATTATTACAAGCGATGATTATGACGGCATTGAATCTTTGAAACGTGACTTGTCCAATCGTTTTGCTATGAAAGATTTGAGATTATTACGGTATTTTTTGGGGATTGAGGTAGCTCAATCTAAAAAGTGATATCTTCTCTCTCAGACGAAGTATATTTCTGATCTGTTTTAACATGCAAAACTTTCTGATAACAGAATTGCAGACACTCCTCTTGATACCAATGCACGTTACTCTCCCACTGATGGTGTTCCTCTATCTGATCCGAGCCTATATCGTACCATTGTAGGCATTTTGGTTTATCTTACAGTTACTCGCCCTGATATCGCTCATGTTGTTCATGTGGTTAGCCAGTTTTTACCGCTCTTACTTCTGTTCACTAGGGAGATGTTATTCGTATTTTGAGATATCTTTGTGGCACTCAGTTTCAAAGTCTATTATTCCCTTCTACGTCTTCTCTGGAATTGCGTACCTATAGTGATGCTGAATGGGATATACAACCTATCTATATGATTCTGGTTCAGACAGATGATGAATGCCCGCGATAAATAAACTAAACGAAGCAGAATATGCAGAGTATGCAAAATCTGGTAGTTGAGTAGACTTACATGCACGAGTAGATTTTATCGGAGGTGGAGGAGAATCAACATTGGTGCTAGATGACGTGGAAGGTTCATGAATTGGCACATCATGTACAACAGAAGTATCTGGAGTAGGCATATTAGGATCAACAGAAGAATCTGGAACATCAGAGGTTGGGACATAAATGTTGCTAGCAAAAGGATCAATGTTCCGAAGATCTGACTTTGTTACATCATGGGACTTAGCTGGAATAGAATTGAATGGAATATGTTCAAGAAAAGTAACATGTCTTGATACATATAACTTCTGACTTACAGGATCAAAACAACGATATCTTTTCTGTCCCGTTCCATATCATTTGGGACCGCTGGCATAGCCTAAGAAAACACATAAGGCTGACCTATTTGTCAATTTGTCTCGTTCAACCTGAGGACAGAGAGCAAAACAAGTACATCTAAAAACCCGTAACTCACCATAATCTTGGCGTTCACCGAAAAGACTTTCAAATGGAGACATCTCATCATTGTGAGAAGTAGGGATCCTACTAATCATATGCTGGGCGGTCAGGAGTGTTTCTCCCCAAAAGACACTAGGTACCTCAGCAAATAAAAGGAATGAACGAGCGGTTTCCATAAGATGGCGATGTTTCCTTTCAGCAACACCATTCTGTTGAGGGGTGTCAGTACAAGACGATTAGTGTATGGTACCATCTAATGCAAGCACCTGAGTAAAATCATTACAGGTGTATTCACCCCTCACACCTGAAACACTTTATCACAGCCGAATGTTGCGTTTGAACATAAGCCCTAAATGTTTTATAAATGTCAAAAAACTCAGATCTACGTTTCATAAGGTACACCGAGGTATAACGAGTGTAATCATAAATAAAGGAAACATAATAACGTGAACCGCCCTTAGTGGATACTGGTGATGGTCTCCCCACACATCAGAATGAACAATATCAAATGGTGCAACAGAATGAGAAATAATTTTATCAAAAGGTAAAGCAGAAAACTTGGCAAGTTTACAACTACTACAATCAGAAATCACAAGTTTGCAATTGATCCATAGCACCTGAAAAACAAAAAAATTTAAACGAGATACGGACACATATCCCAAACGAGAATGCCAAATATAAAATTCAGACGACAAAGGACTTAAACGAAAGGAAGATATGCAACACCAGGTGCAGATACTTTGAGTTCTTCTAAGACATATAAATCTCCCACCCTATGACCAATCCCAATCTCCCTCTGAGTGTGTTGATCCTGCATGTCACACCCCGCCAAGGCGGAAACGCGAGGCGCGACGTTTATGGTTTCCAAAGCATATGATTACCGCAAACACATACATGATACATGGATACATAAACAAATTTAAAGTTTTACATTACAAAAATGTAATCTGAGTTTACAAAGAGTTAAGATTTCACAAAATATGACTCAATTCAATGAGTTATACAAGGGAAATCCTCCTTGAGTAGTATCCATCGTACATGCATGTAATCTACATTGCTAACCTTGAAATCACGTTCAGTTACCTGAAAAACATACTTAAAATCGTCAACACAAGGTTGGTGAGTTCACAGGTTTAATCAAATAGTTCTTTGCAAAATTTCATTGTTCGTAAATAGTTTCAGTTGTATGTGATAAACAGAATAAGAATTGTTGACCCATTTGTAAACTAGCTAGGAATACAAATAATATGTTCCTACATGAGGCGTAACCAAACCATGACAATTGTACACGCCCATAATTTCGTTATCCGGTTCTATGCGGCCATAAATCCTCCAGATTGTGGTTAGCGCGACTAACCATGACCGGGAGACGTCACTCTCCATAGTACTATTCATAGGACCCTAGGCTACAGTTAATGGTTACTACCTTGTTCCAGGGGACTTTTCCGGCCTCAAATTGTTGTTCTCATCTCATGTAAACATACAAGTCGTGTCTTATTCTCTTGTTATCCCATAAAATAATTGTAAGTATGTTTTCCCCCCAAATATTGAAAACAGTAAAAAGGGGCCGTGAAACTCACCTTGAGTTTGTGTATATACTTGTGATAAAACTTGTTGTAGTCAACCTTGACTATTCGTACCCTAGATACCAAGGGTAAATTGTTGTTAAGACCAATGTCTTAATTGTAAATTGTTCACCGACCTTGTAAATCTGGTCGTTTTTGTTTGAATATCTCCTTAGTTGTTCAACACATGTTTTGTTATAAAATAGTTTTGAGTTACTGCCCAACTGGGACTGTTGTACAGGTGTCGAAACTTCTTAGTTTCGATTGGACAAATGTGCATCGAAACTACTTAGTTTCGATGGAGTAGTCAGGTGTCGAAACTTCTTAGTTTCGATTGAGTAAACTGGGTATCGAAACAACCTAGTTTCGATTGAGTAAAAGGTATCGAAACTCCCAGTTTCGATTGACCAACAGGTATCGAAACTCCTAGTTTCGATTGAGCGACAGGTATCGAAACTCCTAGTTTCGATTACTGGACTTCTGTTTGACAGAATCAGTCCTGCATATTTTGTTTTAAAACTTGAATTTAACACTCTTTTCTTGTTATCTTTCTTGCGTTTAAATAAGTTGTAAGTTTAGCTACGGTTTTAAAGAACATAATATGAAAAATATCGAGTTTTTACCTTTAAAACCGAGATGAAAATGATGAAGAAAACAGAGAATGGTCTTGACTCTTTTGCAGAAACTCTTAAAATTCTTCTTAAAACACCGAATGCGGATAGGTTTTGCCTTGGTATTTGACTTCGATTTGGAGAGGATTGAGAAAATTTGCCGTAAGAAATGAGTGATAAAATGGAGTTGTGAGGGTTTTTGATTGAAATGGTATGGGTTATATCTGAAAATATGGTAAAATGGGACGTGAGAATGGGGGGGGGGATGGTTTTCTCTGCATTTCGGCCGAGAAGTCAAGGGTGGGTTGGGGGGTTTGGGTTATAATAATAAAACAATTAGATTTTTGATATTAATACCAATTAGAGTTTAAAAAAGGGGTAGTTTAATTCGGTTTATTTTCCCTACGGTATAATAAATTTATTCCAAAATAATTTATCGCTCTACGTCAAGTTTGTGTAAAATAATATATATATATTTTTCTGGTTATTTATTTTAACCACTAGTGTTCGAATTTATTCGGGTTATAAGTGTATGTGAACCGGTAACTCCTAGAATTACCAAATGTGAACTGAGACAATGCTCGGTTTTTGTTAGACTCTAAAGTCCTTGTTTGTGAAATTAAATAAATCACAAAAGTAATTATAATGTAAACTCGTTTATTGTAATGTAAACTTGTTCATAATGTGTACGGATATTGACCTGAAATGTCGGGTGTCACATTCTCCCCATGTTAACAGAATTTCGTCCCGAAATTCAATTTGTGTCATCTTGAACTGGTGTATCCTTAAACAAGGATGGGTATTTTGTTTTCATTTGGTCCTCTCGTTCCCATGTATACTCAGGACCACGCTTTGAGTTCCAACGTACTTTAACCAGTTTGATCCGACTACGTCTCAGCTTTTGAACCTTCCAATCTGAAATCTCAATCGGTTCCTCGATGAAATGAAGTTTATCGTCAATGTGAATCTCTTCAGGCGGTATAATCAAAGTCTCGTCTGATAGACACTTTTTGAGATTTGACACATGAAATGTATTGTGTACGTTGCTTAGTTCCTGTGGTAGCTTGAGTTTGTAAGCTACAGGGCCAACTCTAGCCAGTATTTCAAAAGGTCCAACGTATCTAGGGTTGAGCTTACCACGGTTACCAAACCTTGCAACGCCTTTCCATGGTGAGACTTTTAACATTACTCGGTCACCAATTTGAAATTCTAATGGTTTTCGTCTGTTGTCAGCATAGCTCTTTTGTCTATCTCGGGCCACTTTCAAACGGTCCTTAATTTTGAAAATCTTATCAGTGGTTTCCTGGACAATCTCAGGGCCTGTCAAATGCTTTTCACCAACTTCCGCCCAACATAACGGTGAGCGGCATTTACGACCATATAAAGCTTCGAACGGAGCTGCCTTAATGCTCGTATGGTAGCTGTTATTGTAGGAAAACTCAGCTAATGGTAAATGAGTATCCCAATTTCCTCCGAAATCAATTACACACGCACGTAGCATATCCTCTAAAGTTTGAATGGTCCTTTCGCTTTGACCATCTGTTTGTGGGTGATATGCCGTGCTCATGTCAAGACGTGTGCCCATGACTTCTTGTATTGATTTCCAGATTCTAGACACAAATCTGCTATCTCTATCCGATATAATAGAAATTGGCACTCCATGCCTAGCCACAATTTCCTTGATATAAAGCTTTGCAAGTTTCTCGGTTTTATCAGTTTCTTTCATAGGTAGGAAATGAGCTGATTTTGTCAATCGATCGACAATTACCCATATGGTATCATAACCACTGGATGTCTTGGGTAATTTTGTGATAAAATCCATAGAAATTTGTTCCCATTTCCATTGGGGAATTTCAGGTTGTTGTAACAAACCAGACGGTTTCTGATGTTCGGCTTTTACTTTTGAACATGTTAAGCACTTACTGACATATGTGGCAATATCTCCTTTCATATTGGGCCACCAATATAATTCTTTTAGATCCTTATACATTTTATCTGAACCTGGGTGAATGGAGTACCTGGACTTGTGGGCTTCGTCCATAACTAACTCCCGTAAGTTACCAAAACGTGTCACCCAAATTCTATTCATGAAGTATAAAGTGTCATCTGACTTTGGCTCCAATTGCTTTATCATTCCTCGTAAAGCTTCATTCTGAATGTTTTCTTCTTTGATTGCCTCATGTTGTGCCATCCGAATTTGAGTAGTAAGATTCGTATGAATTGTCAATCCTAAGGCACGAACACGAAGAGTTTTAACTCGTTCTTTGCGACTTAAAGCGTCCGCTACGACATTGGCTTTCCCGGGATGGTACTTGATATCACAATCATAATCGTTTAGTAGTTCTACCCAG
Source organism: Smallanthus sonchifolius (assembly GCA_023525975.1). NCBI lineage: Eukaryota > Viridiplantae > Streptophyta > Magnoliopsida > Asterales > Asteraceae > Smallanthus > Smallanthus sonchifolius. The sequence goes on from CM042045.1 coordinate 39,099,920, forward strand.
CGACGTTGTCTCATGTTAAGTTCCTTTTGATCGAAGATATGTTGAAGACTCTTGTGATCAGTAAAGATAGTACATCTTGTACCGTAAAGGTAATGTCTCCAAATTTTGAGCGCAAACACAACTGCACCCAATTCCAAGTCGTGGGTCGTATAATTCTTTTCGTGTACTTTTAGTTGTCGTGAGGCATATGCGATGACTTTGTCTCTTTGCATTAACACACAACCAAGTCCTTGGTGTGATGCATCGCAGTATACGACAAAATTTTCGATTCCCTCCGGAAGGGATAGGATTGGTGCACTACACAGCTTCTGTTTCAGTAATTGGAAAGCTGACTCCTGCTTGTCACTCCAATCATACTTCTTTTCTTTCTGGGTTAATGTGGTTAAAGGCAAGGCTATTTTTGAAAAATTCTCGATGAATCGTCTGTAATAACCGGCCAAACCTAAAAATTGACGTACTTCTGTCGGAGTCTTTGGTGCTTCCCAGTTTTTGATCGCTTCAATTTTAGATGGATCAACGTGAATTCCTTCCTTGTTGATGACATGACCAAGGAAATGCACTTCTCGGATCCAAAACTCACACTTAGAGAATTTAGCGTAAAGTTTCTCGTTTCTGAGTAATTCTAAGATTAATTTCAGGTGATGTTCATGATCCTCCTTAGTTCGTGAATATATTAATATGTCATCGATGAATACAATCACGAATTTATCCAAGTATGGCTTGCACACGCGGTTCATGAGATCTATGAAGACAGCTGGTGCGTTCGTCAAACCAAATGGCATAACTAGGAACTCGTAGTGACCGTAACGAGTCCTAAATGCTGTCTTTGGTACATCTTCTTCTTGGATTCTTAATTGATGATACCCTGAACGTAGATCAATTTTTGAATAGAAGCTAGAACCTTGTAGTTGATCGAACAAATCGTCTATTCGAGGAAGTGGGTATCGGTTCTTGATTGTAAGCTTGTTTAATTCTCGGTAATCAATACACATCCTAAAGGTTCCATCCTTTTTCTTTACAAATAGGACCGGAGCTCCCCAAGGTGAGAAACTCGGTCTTATGAAACCTTTATCAAGCAACTCTTGTAGTTGATTTGATAATTCTTGCATTTCAGAAGGTGCTAATCGATACGGCGATCGCGCAATCGGTGCGGATCCTGGTACCAAATCGATTCGGAATTCGACTTGCCTCGGTGGTGGTAATCCAGGTAAGTCTTTAGGAAAAACTTCGGGGTAATCCCTAACGATTGGAATATCTTCAAGTCGACGTTCCTTGGGTTTCTTTTCGACGACGTGAGCCAGAAACACGCAATAGCCTTTACGTAAACACTTACGAGCTTTCATGCAGTTTATCATCCTTAACGTTACTCCACTCTTCTCACCTTGAATCGAAAGAACTTCTCCGTTTGAGAGTGGGATTTGGACAATCTTCTCAAAACAAACAATCTCGGCATGATTCTTTGACAACCAATCCATGCCAATAACAACGTCAAAGCTTCCTAAATCAACGGGTAACAGATCTATACTAAATGTGTGGTTTTTAAGACATAAGGTACAACCCTGAATGACTTCTTCGGTATTAATTAATTTTCCGTTCGCTAATTCAATTGTATACTTTTGGTCTAGTTTACTGGGCTTAATACCGAGTAGGGACTTAAAGTCATTTGACACAAAACTCAAATCAGCACCCGTATCGAAAAGTATAGAGGCATAGTGATTATTTATCGGGAACGTACCAGTGACAATGTTTGGATCTTGTCGTGCGTCACCAGCCCCCATCACAAATGCTCTTCCACAGGCCTGATTGTCGTTTCGGTTCTTCAACTTTGGACAGTCTTTTCTGAAGTGCTTTGGATCTCCACACTCAAAGCATCCCTGATTCATCCTCCCTGTTCCTGGGTTGCCCTTTCCTGTTACTTGATTTGTCTTATTAGAGTTTGCATTGCTCCAACAGTTATGGGCTAGGTGCCCATACTTTTTACATTTTCCACATTGAGTACACCTTCCACTGTGATGATATCCACACTTGTCACACCTTGGTAGTGCTCCAAGGTATCCATTTTGTTCCACAGTGTTGGCGACAAAGGCTTTTATAGTTTCAGGTCTCTTGTAACTTTGATTCCTGTTTTGATTACTTGGTTTTCCAAACCATTTCCTCTTTTCCCCCGACCTTCCTTCTTCGGTCTCCTTCTTCTCAAACAAACCATCACGTACAACATTATCCCTCAGCTTGAAAGCTAGAGTTATGGCGCTCTTGGCATCCATAGGGTTCGATGAAGTCACCAGACTTCGGATTTGAGGTGCGAGACCCCATAAATATCTTTCAACCTTCTTGTATTCTGGGGTAACCATGTGTGGAACCAAGATTGCTAACTCATTGAATCGATCAGTGTAGCCAGCAACATCATCTCCTGTCATTTGCAAATTCCACATTTCAGATTCGATCTTTTGTAACTCATTTCGAGGACAATATTCCTCGATCATCATGGCCTTCAGGTCTTCCCATGACAACTCATATGCTGTCTGCCTTCCCAAAGTCTTTATTTGTGAATTCCACCAAGTTAAAGCTTTATCAGTGAGTGAGCATGTAGAATACTTCACCATGCAGTCAGCGGTGCATTCACTGATATCAATCACTGATTCCATCTTCTCTATCCATCTCATTAGTCCAACTGCACCCTCGGTGCCATTGAAGTTACGGGGTTTGCAAGATAGAAAGGCCTTGTAGGAGCACTTTCTATTTGGAGCATCTGTAGAATTACAAGTCATAACGTCAATAATTCGGATCATGACCATGTGTTACGGCTTATTTATTCTATTACCTCCGGAACCTTCGGAACCTCCAACTGTACCGCTTCCTCCTGCACCTCCTGCACCGGTACCACTGCCGTTTCCTCCTCCACTATTTCGATTCGCCTCATACTGTTGCATGGTAGCAGCTACTCGCTGTGCTATAAGTTGTTCCACATTTGGAGAAATTGTCTCGTTGTTGTCTCCAGTAGTGTTACGGGGTGTGCTACGCTTTGGTGCCATGACGTTCTTTCTAACATGTCAATTAAAAAGAAACAACATTATTTGACAATAATGATAGCACATGACATAAGAATACCACAACATCAAATGCAAACAACCATCATTACAATATAAACCATTACATACATAGTCAAAACATATATAGTACATTGTTCCCAAAAGATAAGGATACAAAAAGGATGGGTTCACATGACCACATCAGTACTAAAGTTTTTAAACTACATAATGTACTATGGGCACAACCCGCCCATAATAGGTTTAGAAGAAGAAGTGAGAGTACAATCCAATCATCATGGCAAGTCCTGCCATAACAAAGCTTGTTCTAGCCACAAATTCTGCAGCCAAAGTCCTTTCCTCCAGTGCTTCCACCATGTCTCGGACAGTGACAGTGAACTGCCAGTCCATGTCGGCTCTCAACTCCAGATAGTTAGTGGCATCCTGTATGTTTCGGGTGCGGTCATCTAGAGTCTGAACTCGAGATCCGAGTCCTTGACGAAGTCGCGTGGCTGCATCCCCCTGTGCCCGGATGTCATCTAGGAGATCATCAAGACGCTCCTCATGCGTACGAACGCGTGCTACTAGTGTAGGCACTGTGAGCTCTATGGCTTCCCCAGTGTGGGGTAGGGGTGTTGGGGAGTTAGAAGACTCTCCAATCTCAAAGGTAGATGGGATGCTCTCCATCTCCCTCCATCGGGCCAGAGTACGTGGCATCCAACGGATAGTTCCCACAGTCGGGTGGTAGCAGGGTCTTTGCCTAGGTGGTTCTTCACCAGTCTCCAAGTCTTCTGGGTCACGGGCTGCTAGATTCCTTTTGTGTGGAAGTCGAAACTTCTTCTTAGCACTTTGTACCTTCACTGGTCCTCCGCTTTTCTTTCGGTAGACAATAGGCGGTTTTCCCAAGGCGAATTTAGGTGGTGTGGAGCTACGGGTTTGTACTCGATTTTTGGGATGTGAGGCGGAACGTTCCTCGTTTGATTCAGTGTCAGAGACGGGATCAGAATGTGAATGTGACGACATGCTTATGACTACAATATCCATATGACAAAATGACTGGTTATACAATGCTTATGCAATGAAAACGTTTTAGTGAGTCATTTAGATTATAGACTAGGTTCCAATTTAGATTCCTAGTTCGCTATAATCAATGGCTCTGATACCAAGTTTCTGTCACACCCCGCCAAGGCGGAAACGCGAGGCGCGACGTTTATGGTTTCCAAAGCATATGATTACTGCAAACACATACATGATACATGGATACATAAACAAATTTAAAGTTTTACATTACAAAAATGTAATCTGAGTTTACAAAAAGTTAAGATTTCACAAAATATGACTCAATTCAATGAGTTATACAAGGGAAATCCTCCTTGAGTAGTATCCATCGTACATGCATGTAATCTACATTGCTAACCTTGAAATCACGTTCAGTTACCTGAAAAACATACTTAAAATCGTCAACACAAGGTTGGTGAGTTCACAGGTTTAATCAAATAGTTCTTTGCAAAATTTCATTGTTCGTAAATAGTTTCAGTTGTATGTGATAAACAGAATAAGAATTGTTGACCCATTTGTAAACTAGCTAGGAATACAAATAATATGTTCCTACATGAGGCGTAACCAAACCATGACAATTGTACACGCCCATAATTTCGTTATCCGGTTCTATGCGGCCATAAATCCTCCAGATTGTGGTTAGCGCGACTAACCATGACCGGGAGACGTCACTCTCCATAGTACTATTCATAGGACCCTAGGCTACAGTTAATGGTTACTACCTTGTTCCAGGGGACTTTTCCGGCCTCAAATTGTTGTTCTCATCTCATGTAAACATACAAGTCGTGTCTTATTCTCTTGTTATCCCATAAAATAATTGTAAGTATGTTTTCCCCCCAAATATTGAAAACAGTAAAAAGGGGCCGTGAAACTCACCTTGAGTTTGTGTATATACTTGTGATAAAACTTGTTGTAGTCAACCTTGACTATTCGTACCCTAGATACCAAGGGTAAATTGTTGTTAAGACCAACGTCTTAATTGTAAATTGTTCACCGACCTTGTAAATCTGGTCGTTTTTGTTTGAATATCTCCTTAGTTGTTCAACACATGTTTTGTTATAAAATAGTTTTGAGTTACTGCCCAACTGGGACTGTTGGACAAATGTGCATCGAAACTACTTAGTTTCGATGGAGTAGTTAGGTGTCGAAACTTCTTAGTTTCGATTGAGTAAACTGGGTATCGAAACAACCTAGTTTTGATTGAGTAAAAGGTATCGAAACTCCCAGTTTCGATTGACCAACAGGTATCGAAACTCCTAGTTTCGATTGAGCGACAGGTATCGAAACTCCTAGTTTCTATTACTGGACTTCTGTTTGACAGAATCAGTCCTGCATATTTTGTTTTAAAACTTGAATTTGACACTCTTTTCTTGTTATCTTTCTTGCGTTTAAATAAGATGTAAGTTTAGCTACGGTTTTAAAGAACATAATATGAAAAATATCGAGTTTTTACCTTTAAAACCGAGATGAAAATGATGAAGAAAACAGAGAATGGTCTTGACTCTTTTGCAGAAACTCTTAAAATTCTTCTAAAAACACCGAATGCGGATAGGTTTTGCCTTGGAATTTGACTTCGATTTGGAGAGGATTGAGAAAATTTGCCGTAAGAAATGAGTGATAAAATGGAGTTGTGAGGGTTTTTGATTGAAATGGTATGGGTTATATCTGAAAATATGGTAAAATGGGACGTGAGAATGGGGGGGGGGATGGTTTTCTCTGCATTTCGGCCGAGAAGTCAAGGGTGGGTTGGGGGGTTTGGGTTATAATAATAAAACAATTAGATTTTTGATATTAATACCAATTAGAGTTTAAAAAAGAGGTAGTTTAATTCGGTTTATTTTCCCTACGGTATAATAAATTTATTCCAAAATAATTTATCGCTCTACGTCAAGTTTGTGTAAAATAATATATATATATTTTTCTGGTTATTTATTTTAACCACTAGTGTTCGAATTTATTCGGGTTATAAGTGTATGTGAACCGGTAACTCCTAGAATTATCAAATGTGAACTGAGACAATGCTCGGTTTTTGTTAGACTCTAAAGTCCTTGTTTGTGAAATTAAATAAATCACAAAAGTAATTATAATGTAAACTCGTTTATTGTAATGTAAACTTGTTCATAATGTGTACGGATATTGACCTGAAATGTCGGGTGTCACACTGCACAACACAAACAGTGTCACAAAAGAAACCCAAATTCCAGACTTACACAACTGACTCACTGAAGCAAGATTTAAGGCAAGCTTCGGAATATAATAGACATCATTGAGACACATGAGGGGTTGACACATATTCAACACCCTCTACCAACATGGATGTAGCACTAGCAGACATGATAGAAACATGAGAGACAGAAGACAAAGAAAGAAAAGAAGATAGATTGGGAGACATATGATGTGAGGCACCAGAATCCAAAATCCATAATGATGACGAAATACTTGAGGTGGTTTAAATGTCCATGAAGAGGGACCAGATGAACCAACGGAAGTGGACGTGCGAGACAGAAATTGTCCACCTGATATGTTCTGTTGTGGGGGCTTTTACAAGTTAGAATTCCTTCTACTAAGTAATAACGGACATTGTGACTTCCAATGATTTTTCCCTTTGTAAAATGCACATTCATCAAAAGCAACTTTAGCACCTTGTCTGGACTGATTAGGGGGAACAACAAACACAGCTGGAGTAGTAGTCACTTTAGGAGCTTTATCAACCTGCGATTTTAACCGAGTTTCCTCTGCAATCAACTCGTAAACAACTGGATCAACTGTCGAAAGAGGAGAACGATGAAGAATTGTTCCACGCAGTCCTTCAAAGTCTGAACGTAATGCCATCAAGAATTGTACCAAATGATGTTCCTCCCTTCGAGCAATATAAGGTTTAAACACCTTCAGTGCTGCAGATTCCGTAAGTGCCAATTGATCCCATAAATCCGACATAGCTCCATAGAAGTCTTGAATGCTCATCTCATTCTGTTGAAGAGCACGGATATCGAACTCCAACTGGTACTGCTTGGCAAAATTAGACTGAGTATACAGCCGTTCCAAATAATCCCAAACCTCCTTGGCTGTATCATACTTAGCCAACTGAATACCAATGGACTGACCTACAAAATTGTTGATCCAGGTTATAACTTTAGAGTTATCCGTTTCCCATGTATCGAGAGCTAAGGCATATTCAACAGGCTTAGACTTATCAGTAGGCTTTCCCTTAGTACCTGTGACATAACCCCACATATTTTTCTCAAGAAGAAAGTTTTTCATCACGTAACTCCAGTAGGCGTAGTTTTTACCATCCAGACGAGTACTAATAGACTGAAGAGAGTCATCTTTCCCAACTATATTATCAAGTTCAAATTACCGCAAACTTAAATAACCGCAAACTTAAATTACCGCAAACTTCATAACTGCAAACTTGGTAACCGCAAACTTGGTAACCGCAAACTCGGTAATCGCAAAGTTCGTAACCGCAAACTTCATAAAACGGACAGAAACGAGGTCCAAACCTGTCATTCTGTCCAGAAGCTCTTCCAAATACACAAATCAGTTCAAATAAAACGAAATCCGTAACTTTGATACCTCACGAGTCAACAAAAAAATGTTGTAAGCTGAGCAGAAGCGACAATGAACGAAACAGCCCTTCAACAACGAACAAACCAAACAACGAACGAATCAACTACTGAGCGAAAGCGACAACAAAGATGTCAATTAAGCATGAATCGAGCTGGCTCTGATACCATGTTGAAGAACAAACATGTATAGAGAAAAGATGGAGCTCAATGTTATTCAAAATGAAGATCAGCTTACAGATGAAAAAGAAAGCAACATTAAATAGAAAGATAACTGGGCCTTGGCTAAAGCCCATAACAGGGCCCCTAACAACTTATTATGTTGACATTTATGTGGGTTCCACGCTCCTTACAGGTGCTACCATTTGCCTCCTTACATGCCCGTAATATCTCAATCTCCCCTCTTTTATCTTATCTGAAATACGTGCTACCCCTAATCTAGCCCTAAAAATTTCATTTCTTATCCGGTCCAACCTTATGTGTCCGCACATCCACTACAACATCGTCATCGATGTTAGCTATAACTTCCGTGCTTACATCTTCTTGACTGTCCCGCAATTGATTTGTTATAACATAGATGGTCGAACTACAACCCTATATTCCCGTCGAGTTCGTATAATAATATATATTATCATTATTATTATTATTACATCAAATATACTTTTATACGAAAGGAGCTCGTTGATAAAATATTAATAAAAGTAAGATTTATAATGACAAGCATTTGATAGGATTTGGTTCAATGCGTGGAATACCCGAACTAAGCGGGTTTGTATATCAAAAAACTAACGGTTGTTATTTATTTAAATGATGAGAGAACCCAATATGGAACGATAAATTATAACGAGTTATATTTAGATAATATAACGTCTTTATTTTGATTGGGTTCGTTTAATCGAGATACAACCACGCGATCGGAGACCCGCCGCACCATTTAACTATAAATACGATTCCACCTCCACTAGCTCTCATTTTAACTATTTTTAGAGAGAAGTTAATGAGAGAGAAAAAGAGAGAACTCAGGTGAATGGGGTGGTGGCCGGCGCTGTCGTCGTTGGTGCGGTTTTTCACCCAGAACCATTTCTCAACCCTACAAACACAATGGTAAGCTATTAAACCCTCATAACTATCTCAACCTTTTAGTTTCTTGTTTATTTATGTTTGTAGTTATTTTTTTCATTTTTACTTGTAAACTCTTCATGTATATATACAAGCCTTCACATTGTGAAAGGCATTAAGCCTTGTATTATAACATGGTATCAGAGTAAGGTTGAGTTTCATTGAATCGAGCATGTTGAGATATATGGGTTGCACTTGAAGCCGCTTACAACAATTCTTCCATTGAACGCGTTCAAAACCTCCGTGATCAACTCCGACTAACCAAGCTTCTCTGTGATCAGTTGGCAGCCATCGACCAACCTGTTGACGCCGCTGATCAGCTCCACCGGTTTTGTGTGGTATTGGGCCATCCTTTGAAACATTTTCCACTTCAATCCGATCTACTCGTCCGACTCTGTCTTTTTCTGACCTGCTGCATAGGGCTGAAGGACATTAATGATTTGTTCGAGCCCTACATGGGCCGTCTGACACCATCACTCCCTTTGTTGCCTTCTCAGCATAAACTACTTGTTCAATTTCCGTTTTGTGGTCATGGGAGTCGATTCACTCGTGGATCCAGAGGAACCAGTGGTCGTACTCATGGCCAACGTCCTCCACACTGTTAGTTATGCCGGACTAATGGCCACTACACCACCGCCTGTCCCAACCTACACTCGTTTGCCTACCACTAATGCTAGCGTGGCTCAAGCCTTCCTTTGCCAATGTCATGTCTCCACTGCGGCCCAGATTAGTATGTTGATTCCAGGGCTACAGATCACATGACCTCCTCCACTCAAAACATCTTTGATCCGACTCCCACTACAGGTACCAAGTTGATCATTTTTGGTGATGGTAAGTCTCACTCAATATCACACACTGGTCGTAGCAAACGTGATGACAAAATTCGATTACACGATGTTTTGGTGGTTCCAAATATCACAAATAACCTAATATCCATTAGTAAATTAACCAAATACAATGGTGTTGTTGTATTGTTTTCTTACCGTATTTTTCAATCCATGGCCGACAAACAAAACAGGTCCTAGCTCAGGAAAAGCATAATCACGACCTATATGTCCTACAATGTAACATCTCGAAAATCCAAAATATAATGGTTCAGTTTAATGAGTGATCGGAGTCTCCATTTAATAAAATGATTAGCAAGGTTTGTCACATAAAGTGCATTTTAAATACAGTATAGGACACGATTATTCGTTTAGAAAGTAACTCAAGATCGAAACATGCGAGACGAAAATGGAGGGCCCTAGAGGGAAATTTTAAGGGTTTAAATATCCCTTTATGGAAAACCCTAGGTCTTTGTTGACCTAGGGTGTGCGACGACCGAGAAGAGAGAAAAAGGGAAAGAGAGGCGGCGACGGGAGGGAGGAAGACGAAGACACAAGGTGGTCCGGCGAGCGTGACTTCCGAAACACTTTAAGGTAATCTCGTTTTATGTTTTTATCTCGTTCCTGTTTTACTTTACGGTAATCTTGTTTGGACGATTAACCGAAAGATAAAACTCCTTGGTTCAATGAGTGTCTCGCTGGTTACTAATCACAAAACCACAAAAAAAAGTCTAATGTATTTGCGCATAAGGATCCACGCACCAAAACCGATTAACGACGGAAGGCAGCGGCGGCGGAGATGGTGGATTCCGGCGGCAGCGAACGGAGAGTGGTGGTGGTGGCCGGCGGCACAGTCGCAAGGGGGAGGGAGGTGACGGCTCTCTCTCTTGCGCATGTGTAGATGAAGGCTAGATTAAGAATTAGGGTTTGCAGTTAAGGTTATATTTATAGATGCCATAAAAAGAAACTACACCCCAGGGTATTAACTGTTAATTCCCTAGCAATTAACTATTAATCACTTTTAATCTGCAGAGTTTACTAATTACAAATAATTGGTAAAACTTAATAATTTAATGTTCAACACTTAAACATTTATTCTTCCGCATTTTATTATTTCTCTAAATAGTTAATCACCGAATAAACCGATAAATATTTCATTAAATATGTATTCGCCCTTTAATAAAACCGTGTTTCATGAATTATAATATTTAAGACTAAATATTATTAATTACTTGTTGCTCAAAGTGTAACTTTGTTGGACCTAGGTTATGATTAAGCTCACTAGTCTTGTTTTGGTTATAACCGTGAACTAGGGTTCACAAGTTGGTGTGTGTGGGCCGACATTTAGGCCGAGAACATGTATTGTATGGGCTAATTATGTTTGCTTAGTATATATTCATGTTTACCCTAACCGTGTGTGGTTAGCGGTTTTTGGTTGTTTTTCTTTGTAATTCTCTGAAGCAATATACGGGTATTACAAGTGTCTTGTGTTCTTGAGTCACCACAATCCATAGTTTCCGCCTATTGATTGTGAGAGTTTGATATCGTGTGTGTTTTTGTTCGTGTGTTAATCGAAGGTTCAAAGATTGGGACTTACAAACTTTTTGGATCATACCTTAATGGTAACGTTGATTTAATTGACGATCGAATATCCTATATCCAACAAATAGAATATGAGGTAAAAACTAAAATCATCAGAAAAGTTTTTCAATAACCAATTGTGTTACTTACAAAAGCCATATGGCAAAGCAATACAGCATAACTTACAAGTTTTCAATGCATATGCTTCTTTTTATATTTTCCTTATCTCTCCATACACACCTTTTCTTAAAAACACTTTTCCTTTTTTATTTATGTTTTTTAATTCATAATTTTTACTATATAAAATTCCGAATATATCGTTGTGACGAATTTATTTTTAACTACGTTTTGATGTAAATTTCGTTCAAAACGTAGTTGCGCGTGTTAGTGTACAAGTTATTTAAGCACTTACTTACAACTTCTCTATAGTGTACAAGTTTTTTAACTCTTTCTTTTTTCAAACGGTTTTGTTTTTGCTTTATAACTTTTTTAACAGCTTTATTACGTTTTTTTTAATGTTACTAACTATTTAACTATAACGCGTGTGTTTCGCAAATGTTTCCCTTTTTATATAAGTTGTGAATATGTTTATTTATTTCATACACTATAGATTTTTTACTATATAATATCTTTAATACTATCAACACTCTATTAAGTGTTTTGTTTTTTTATGCATTGTGACGCACGAGTTTACGCGTCCGTTTAGTTTTTTTTATAAAGCTTTGAAGTTGTTTAGCGTCCGTTTTCTAAGGGTCGTGACGCGTGGCGTGCCGGGTAAATTACTAGTTTGTTTATATTGCACGTTTGTAACTAACTAACATTGATTCGAAGAGGGAAGTCAAAATGACAAAATTTTCTGTGACAAAGTTTACAAAATGAGAAGTATAGTCTATATTAGTAAATCTTAAAAGTCGAAGGACTAAAACTTAAACTTTACCAAACACTACTAGTACGAGAGAGAGAGAGAGAGAGAGAGAGAGAGATGTCGCTGGTGGATTACGCCTTATCGGATGAAGAAGATGAAGAAGCAGTCGGTAGAGAAGAAAGTCGCAACAAGGTTAATCTTGTAATTCCCCACCAAAAGCCGCCCCCCGAGAAAACTCACCTCACCAATCAGTAAGTTCATTAATCCAGTTTCATCAATAGGGTATAAAATTAGGGTTCAAAGTTCCCCTATTATCTTTTTAATTATCCAATGTATCACCAGCTGATTAGATAACCACTGAATTTCAATTCTATCTATTTGAAATCTTGATGTTTCCCTAATGTGAAGAGTTTGTATGGTTTCTGCTGTATTCATTAAGATTATATCCAAAAATTTGTGCCTGGGTTGATTTGGGTTTTGTTTGATTCTCCTGGAAGTTGCAAAAAACCGTTGGGTCTCTCTGATCACAAGTTCAATAAGATCTTTGATGTATCCGAACAAAATGATTTTTTTTTAAAAATGCATTTGTGATTAAAAGGAAGAATTTCATCCACTTGTAACCAAGTTCCGGAGAGACGTCGGATTATGGTCATAGACATGGGGGTGTATCTTGGGCCTTAACTTGTTTTCAACATTTTTGTTTGCCTTAGCTTGTTCCTACACTTTTGTAGCTCTTAGCGGCTTAGCCTACTTTCTACACTTTTGTTTGCTTTAGCTTAGCTTGTTCCTACACTTTTGGTTGCATTAGCTTAACTTCTATACTTTTTTTTTACCTTACATTAGCTTGTTCCTACACGTTTTCTGCCCTTAGCTTCATTGTATGCTATCTAGATTACTATATGTTTATTGAAAAAGAGGGTTTCGGAGGAGGGGGTTTAATTGGAGCAGCCTCTCTATCCCCTAAGATAGAGGAAAGGTTTGCCCTCACCTAGTTCTTTCTCAGACCCTACCAATAGCTTTGTTATGAGTGGGAATTACTGGGTACTTTTGTTTGTTTGTAACCAAGTTCTGTTCTACTAAAGTCACTCGAAGTACTTTTTGTCTCACTAAAGTCAATGAAAATGTTTTTTTTTTCTAAATGTTAGCAGAATAACAAAACTGGTTATACTATTGTTTATATAAGTAACCAAGATTCATACATGCTCCATTTAGGTCACATAGTTAAAAAAAATTGCCATTTATAAAAAGTTTCACAAGATTGAAACACCTTATTAAAGTTTAGTGACTCTAGAGACACAAACAAAGTTTTGAGTGACTTAACTTAGTGGAACATATGAGAAGCTTGGTTAGTATCATGTGAATTTTTCCCAATTAAAAATATCTTTCATTCCATTGTTTAACATCTTCTTTTCGATGACGATCATCGAATGTTATCTGTATACCCTCAAGATTACTAGATGCATCGATTCTGTTGAATTCACCATCTTTTCCATCCAATACGAGTGGGATATATGATCACACATCTGCAGTTGCAGCTGCAATGGCTCAGAACGCATCGCGCAAAAGAGATTTGAAAGAATCCGCAGCTTCTTATCCTCATGGAAAAATTCCTAGAGGGAATTTGCCTCATTCAAAGAATGTTCAAAAGACAACAAGCGGTCTTCTTTGTCCACCTCAGCTTAGTGGAAGGTGAGTTTGTATGCCCTGATATGATTATCATATAAATGGTAGTATATATGTTGTTTGCTAGATGTTTATTTTGTTATTAGGATGCGTGTTTTGAAAGTGATTTTGTGATATTAAATATCAGGGATCGTATAACTAGCTGTAACAAAATGGGTTTTTGAGGTAGTGTTTAAATGCATATTTGTTTTTCTTTAAGATGTTGTAATAAACTATTTGAGTGTTTGGTGCTTCCGGGCATGTAGCTGAGTTGGTTCTAACATTGGGTTTTGGATAATATACGAGATACCTGGGAACCTCACATAGTGAGAAAAATCTTTTGTTGGGCCTAGGGGATACTTGGGCCAACCAATGTATGGCGAGCCACTTAGTGAGCTTGATTCACCTCTCACGTGATGGACTTGGGGTTGTCAAGCATGAGCTGGTTAAGGGTCTCTGGAGCTAAACCTTTTGGCCAATATTTGAGTGTTCGGTACATTCCAATTGTTTGAGAAATATCAATATAAAATGACCAAAAAGGAGACATGACAATTTAGGTTAAATAAAGCGCAACCCCTAAATGCCGTATGTTAAATTAGGTGAACTAGCAAAGGGGCTTTGTCCTGGCGGTACCCTAGTGACATCCAAATGGATGGTTGCCGGTTCGAATCCGATCCACAGCAAAAAAGGGTTCTGTGGCCAGGTTAGAGGTGTACCAAATTGGGGGGTTCGTCCTGGGGTGGGCTGTCTTGGATGTTCTAGGCACGTGTTGCCACGGGGAAATCCAATCATCCTATAATATCTAGGTGTTGCTGAAAAAAAAAGCAATCGATATCCTAGAATTCGCTCACATTTTTAGTCTCAATTTTTTTTGTTGGTATTTGTTGAATGAAAGCTTAGCCAAGTCAAATAAGTTTTATCAATATCCTTTTATGAAATGATCACTTGAACTTACTTTTTTGCGTGTCCTTATCGACTTTGACCATTATGTCTTCACCTTGGTCACAGGAGCAATGTGGTTACGGAAGATATAAGCAAGTTATTTTCGCTAAGAAATGGCTCTGAACCGTCATCCAAGTGAATGTTAGCTTTAGTACGCTTCTTATTTCCTTGTAACTTAGTACAATATGCAAGGATTTATAAGATGTCTGTCAAAATGTTGTTAGAATCTCTAGTAAACAGTTGAATCTTACAATTTGGAGTGGTTAGTTAGCATCTGTCAAAAAAGGATTCATAAGATGTTCATCTTTTGCTCTTTACAGAAAGTTATAATTACTCCCTTTAAGCTTGTTACAATAACATATCAATCCCTCATCTCACAAAAAGTCACAAAGTGTCTAGCATGGATCATGTCATGATGGTTTATTTTGTGTATGATGCGATGCATAACAATTGATGATGTATGCATTTATGATGGTAAGAAGACATGTTTTAAATATTGTACTTTATACATGGAAGTGTTTTAAGTATATACTTGTACTTTAAACACAACCGCTTCAAGATACTTATACTTTCCAATTCTCGGCACAGCTTGAAGGCTCTCCGTGTAGGAGAAACTTATAGGTGGTTTGAAAGAGCATATACGCCTCGTATAGCCCTATACGAGGTGTATAACTTTCTTAATTTCCAATGCCAGACATTTTGCATGGGTTACATCGTACCTTATACGCGTCGTATAGTATTATACGTGGCATATAGTTGTCTATACACATTGTATAGTCCTATACGACGCATATAAGGTACGATGTAACCCCTACAAGATGTTTGGCATTGGAAATTGAGCAAATTATACGTCTCGTATAGGGCTATACAAGGCGTATAAAGGGTGTCAAAAGAGGGTTTTGGGTGTCGGTATATCAAGACCCTTAATAAAATGTAATCTATATCTATATCTATACTACCTAATAAACAACTAAATTATGAGGACATTTGTTATATTTCTAGGCCTCCTAACTCTCATTTTCCCATCTCTCTCCTATTCATAACCAATTTCACTATTTTAGTTAATTAAATTAATTATTCGTTTCAATTTGTATTTACAGATTTTTGAATTTAAAATTGTGTTTATCATCAACTAAATTGTTTAATCATATTTTTACAAATTCTACAAACTTAAAACAATTTTATAATCAGGTATGATCCAAATAAAAAATCTTTAATAATATATATACGTATTCACATTCTTTCATTTTGATGAGTGCATGTAACATATTACGTTATATTTTATTCAACCCGTGTAATACACGGGTTCTTAAAGACATAATTTTTTTTAATTAATAAGTATATAACTGATGTGTGTTGGACGGTCTATAAAAACTAACTATAAAACCTATAAAACCTAACCTAGACACTGTAGCTTTAAATTTATAAATCTAGACTCAACCAAATACTAGACCACACAACCGACAAGTGTACCGATCAATGTAGTAACGTCTAATGTAAGTCCGGATATCGAACCCACGATACACTAGTGATAACTCTACCTAGACTCTGACTCAACTAACTAAACTGAATTATATTAGAGGGAATTCTATGAACTAAGGCTATACTATGAAATCAAAAGTATTAAGAACTCTCTAACGACAACTAACTATCTGACAGAAGAATCGGGTGAAATCAGGAATAGAGACAACACTACCTAGGTATGAATCCTAAATGTAAATCTCAAACTTCTCTCCGTTATGGTTACTATGACCGAGCTAGGGATCTAAGTATGACACTCTCAGAATACCTAAAGGATCCTTGATCACTCTCCGGGTGTGATCTAATAGGAAACTCTAAGAATGTATAACGCTCACCAACCAGTCTGATCACCTTCTAGTTTCTCCAATGACACTAAAGTACCCTAAAGATAGACCACCTTTCAGTCTCACAAGCACAATACATTTGAAAAATGCAAGGGGTAATCTCAAAACAATCGATAAGACACGTATTAGCAAGGATATTAAGAACGTAGGGAAACCTCCTTTCAGTGTCTTTACACCTAGATACCTAACACCAGAGACTAACCGAATAGCTCTCACCTTTCAGCTATCGAGATAGGACGAACACTCAGCTTTAACAAACCACTAACTAGTATTCCTATGGACTACTACGTCTAGCAACACCATAAACAGTCACGAACACAAAGTAAGCGACCTAAACATGCATCTAAAACTGCAAGACAATCACAAGACACATGCGGAACATAAATCAGCGATAAACCATTACTAAGCATGCATATACATAGATCAATTGAACTAATATAGTTACAATAGAGTCAAACCATCATAAATTACCAAAAACCAATAAAAATCCAATCTTTAACAATTAATCATCAAAACCTAGGTAACAACTAAGTGTTTAACCAAGAAACATGGTCCAACACAATAAATCAGTAGCAAAGAAGAAGAACATAGTAGCAATCGAACCAATCACAAACAAAATCATCAATAACGAATACCGAACGATTAGTGTCTAATCAATACGATGATAAAGGATCCAAACTTTGGCTTCCAACAACTTCTCTACTCCCAAAATCGTCTGGAAACTCCCCTCAAACGGCTAAAAGTCGAACCCCCATGATATGGCATTAGAATTCTATTAATATTCAAAATTAGGGTTTTTGCGGATTTTTTATGTTTTCGCGTGACGCGAACAATGGAGAGGAGTTTCTCGCGTGGCGCGAGAAACAAAACAATCGGGCTGTCATTCTCTGATCCTCGCGGGTCGCGAACTTTCAAACACCCATCTTCGTGTGGCGTGAAGATGTGAAATCCCATAACTTTAATTTCTTTTTCACGCTTTCTCTCGTGTGTTCGGTTTCTCCGGGATTCAACCATGAATTCTACTACTTTTGTACACAAATACCTGCAACCAAGACTCAGACTCAGTATGTACTAAAAACAATACAAAACAAATACGAAACGAACTGAAAACTGTACAAAACACACGCGACAAAACACACAGATAAAAGCATGTGTTTTGCAACACATCAATAAAATTACATTTATTCAACCCGTGTATACACGTGATTTTAACCTAGTCAGAACTAATAAGTAAATAAAAACATTATATAATTTAGGATTATTGGATTTTAATAATCCCACCTTTTACCATTTGACCAATAATAATCCCAACTGAGAATATTCTTATCACAAGTCACTACTTTCAAACTATTTTCTTACATTGGACACCACGTTAAAAAAACTTAACAAAGTTAGATTTCATATGACGTGGATATCTGCAAACCGCCGAAAGTCGAGCCAAGCTAGAAGTGGTCTCGTGGAGGGTTTTGACATTGGCTCTAGTGGTGTTTAACGTGTCTAGTTTTTCCGGTAAGTCCAAATGGAGACAACGGTGGTGTTTCCGGCAAGTCCAAACACCACCAGAGCCAATATCAAAACCCACCACGAGACCACTGCTAGCTTGGCTCGACTTTTCGGTGGTTTACAGATGTCCATGTCATATAAAATCTAACGGTGTTAAGATTTTTTAATTATACGTAGAACGTAAGAAAATAATTTAAAACTAGATAACTGTGTAAAAAACAACGAGAGTAATTGTGTAGGCCGGTAGCTGCTCACATTAATAACCCTTTCTAATTTAGTTGGTATGCACAGTAACCAGACTTGATTGGTTACTTTCGGTGGCGGTTTTTTTTATTTATTTAACTCTTTTTGTGTTTATATTTAACTCTATTGAAGTTGGGAAACAAGAAGCTCAATTGCTCTAGTGGTTAAAGGCTTAAAGCTATCAATTTTGCCATCTTAAACACTCAGGTACAAATCCCGGTTTCCCCTTAAATCCTAGATAGATTAATCTTTTTTTTCTTTTTGTTTTTTTTCTTTGGTTTTTTTCGTTTTTGTTTTTTTCTTTTTTAATACTTTAGTTTTATATTTAATTTTATTAATGTTGTTTTTAACATTTTGTCTACGTTTTAACGGAGTGGTATTAAAAATCGAGTATTTTTTTTTATCGTGTAGCGAACGACGTTACTGTTGCGGTACCATTACTGACCCAATCGCTTTTGAGCGAACAACATCGTTGCCGCTATTTTGGTTTTATCGTAACCGATATCGTTGTTCGCTTTTTTGAGCTTCGACGACCCGAACTTATAACGACCAAACTCCTTACACGAAATTCTGGGAGAAAACGACCACGCTCTCGCCGCGAAACGCGGGATCCAAATACTAGTTTTACTATTCGCAAATCATAAGTTACAAATGCTTGAAACGAAAACCGCTTGTTTTGACTTTTATGTGTTTTATTTCCTTGTTTTGTTAGTGAATAAGTGAAGTTTTGAAGTTAAAGTATGACCCATTCACATTTATTTGCTTTTTTTATATTTCTTTTGTAATTTTTAAAACATGTTGTAAAAAAATTGGAATGTACGTTGCGACGTGCTTGTTTTTATCTACGTTTCGATAAAAATTTAATTTAAAACCGAGTTTTCATGATAATGTACAAGTCATCGAAGCACGAACGTACAAGACATCGAAGCTGCTTCAAGGTTTCGTTTTTGTTATATTTTTTTTCTCTTACAAACTTTAAAATATGATGTTTTGTAAAATTTAGGATTTGTTGTTTGACGTGCTTATCTTTATCAGTGTCTTAATGTGAACTTTTTCATGGGGTGAATACGAGTGTACAGTCGTCGAAACTGAGTCTTACAAACTTTAACATCCCCACCGCAACGCGCAAGTCTTTTGCCCACTAGTTAAAACTTAAAATGAATGCGCACACCGGTTTATGTGTCTAGTTCTACTTCTAAATAAATGACAGAGGAAAACCATATCATAAACAAAATGTGCTCAAGCACTTTTTGCTTGGTGTTAACTATTAAGAACCAATTCCATAAATCCAGAAAATTAGCATACTCAAAAATACCATAAATAATGACCAACAAATCAAAGTAAATATAGTTCTCATCTCCAATAAAAAAATTTGAATAAAAAATAATCCAAACCCTTCTATTCTACTCTCCCTCCAACATAAAGATTTTAAAAAATTGAACCCAAACCTCACAAAGAATTAATAAAGTGAAGACCTTAAGCCATATCTGGTCCCCTGGGAAGTGGCTCATAGCCATCATGCTGCTTGACCGCAGCAGAAGATTCAACGGGGAAGCATTTCAGGACGGCTCCAACCGGCAAGCTAACAGCTCCCATCAGAACACTAGCCAACCACAAGGACCCACATAGTGGCACCGTTGATGCAAATGTGCCTAGCAATTCAACTATGATGATTTGGAATGTCACAGTACTCGCCATCACTAGCATGAACACCCAACTGTCAAATATTCCTTTTACCACATTTATTTTCTCCATGTCGCGACTGTTTATTTCATTAAATACCTGAAAAAAAAAACACATCAAAAAAGAAAATGCATAGACAAAGTATCAACACCTAAAAAACATGGAAGCATAGATATGATTGATTACATTGTAAAAAACAAAAATGGGAGTATTAGGGAGTGTTTGGAAATAAAAAAGCTGAAAAAGATGGTGTTTGGATGCGCTTCTGTTAAAAGTTGAGATTCTAACTTTTTAAAAAATTAATACATAAAATGATAAAAATACATTGAAAAAACAAGACATGGTTCCCAAGGTAAGGGTAAAAGTATCTCAAATTAAGTTTAGAAAAGGTACAAAGGGGTTTTTACTGCATGTATCGCTCCCCTTCTAACATATTCCATCTTTTCAGTCTTTAAATACGGGCGTAGTGCAAAACAATATACTTAAATATGGGCGTATAGTTCTTTGAATATGGGCGTATAGTCTCTATTCCCTCTCATAAAAGAAGGCTCAACTTTCAAAACAATTTCTAAGGGGAATCTTGCAAGTTTACCGGTACTCAGACGGCTCACTAGTGAAATATTAGCAAAAAGTCAACATGGTCAAAGTCACCGACATGTCGTATTTTGAATAGGCATGTAGGTCAACTTCCCCTAAATAATTTTTTTTTGAAATTTGATCCTTTTTTATCAATAATATTTGAAAGCTCAATTTTTTAATAAGAGGCAATATAGTATATTCCACAAAATACATAGTGATCTAAGCATGCTACCTTTCTATGCATTTCTCCATTAAAAAGATAGGTAAATGGGTAACCCCGGATTTCATTTTACAATTTGATGAAACTATAAACACGAGGAAAAGGCGGTACCTGGCAGAAAACAAAGGTATTAAAGATCATGGTATTAAGAACAGCAGTAGAATCTGGACCGTGCAGATTAAGAAGGCGCTTCCCATCGAATTGGAGGATACCAAGAACAACAAGTTGATAAAAGCTTTGACCAACAATATTTCTCCACATAACCTTTGTAATAAAATTGACATCCCTCCCGATAGGTGGTCTTTGCATTAAACCGTCATGAGGTGGTTCAGTAGCTAAAGCTAAAGCACCAAGTGTGTCCATAATCATGTTCACCCAAAGCAGTTGAACAGCAGTAAGTGGAGCAGACCCTGAAAGATTACTTCATGCAATGTTCACCAAAAGCAATTGGACAAAAGTAAAAGTTACTATTTAGTGATTATTTTTTCCAATATGCCTTAAATTGAATAGTTATGAAACTTGGTTATTATTTAGTAAATTTTTTTCTTCACTGTTACTTTCTACTTCAAGTTAAATTTGAAAAAAATAATCACTAAAATAGTAACAAAGATTCATATATGTTCCATTTAGGTTACTTAATTTTAAATAATTTAATATTTATAAATAAATTCACAAGATTGGAACACCTAATGAAAGTTGAGTGATGACAAAAAAAACTTTAGAGTGACTGTTGTGGAACATTTGGGAACTTGGTTACTATTTGATGAATTTTCCCTAAATAAAAAACATAACATGGAAATATTGGTTAGTTTATAGAGGGAAGGGACTGGACCTGATGTGCATGCAGAAACAAAATTGGTCATGAGTGCAACCACATTAACTGTCAACTGGAATTGCACAAACTTTTGGATGTTAATGTAAACCGAACGACCCCATCTAGCAACGACTACTATTGTCTTGAAATTGTCATCCATAATTACCACATCAGCGTTTTCTTTTGCAACCTGTAAAAGATATAAGAAACATCAGACAGATTCAGCCTTTTTGGGGGCTAAGCAGATCCTACATTTGGGAATCTGATAAAACACATTTTTTGTATACGATGTCTAGAAGGCACACAATCACACATATTATAGTTAAGAGTGAGTTTTAGTGAAAAGAAACCCTTCCAAGTATGCCGATTCTTTGCTCTCCTTGTCAAAGTTAAACCCTAAAATTTGGGGGCCGTATTTTTGGGGGCTCACGCTTCAGCGTATTTTTTTGTATAGTCAAGCTATCCCTGTTTTAGTAGAAAAATTAGGAGGGGCAAAAGGGTAAGTTGGATAACTTGTCAAAGTAGGCCGGGTCTGGTTGGGCCGACCCCAACCTCTTTTATTCTGTTTTGCTTGGAGTTTATTATTATACTAGGCTATTATTATTCTATTTTGGGCTGACCGCAACCAATTTTATACATTTCAAATGTCTTTCAACCCCTTTAACCCGCTTCCTTTTAAGTTAAATATTTTAGGTTAAACCCATCCGACCCGTTAGGAAAAAAACAGACTACTCATCCTTTTTAGTTTAAAATCATTTTTTTTAATTTTAAACACACAAGAAAGTTGAAGATATCAGATACAAACCTCAGTTCCAGCAATACCCATGGCCAGCCCGATATCAGCCTCGTGCAATGCAGGTGCATCATTAGTCCCATCACCAGTAACAGCAACAACTTCCTTCAACTCATTCCTTAAAAATGTAACTAATTTATGTTTATCAAGCGGTAATGATCTCGCCATCACTTGAAGTCTAGGTACAATATCCTTCAACTGTTCATCACTTTTTTCTCTAAAAGCGGGTCCTTCAATAGCCAAACCATCTGCTGTAAATATCCCACATTCTTTAGCAATCGCTTTAGCAGTGTTAATATTATCACCCGTCACCATCCTAACCATAATCCCTGCATCCAAACAAGTTTTAACCGCCTCTTTAACCCCCGGCCTTACCGGATCCTTAATCCCAACTACTGCGAGTACCGTGTAATTACTCTCAGGAATATCATTACTATTACTGATAGAACCATTATCAAGATCCTTAAAAGCCAAACATATTGTTCTAAGAGCTTCACACGCAAAACCGTTAATCACATCACTTATACCTTTCCTTTGCTTTTCAGACATTTCTACAATCTCACCATCTTCATTCATAATCTTATCGCACATGTTTAATATAATTTCAGACGCGCCTTTGCAGAACGCGCGAAAATTCCCGTTAGAAAGAGCCACTAACACAGACATCTTTTTCTTAACCGAATTAAACGGATCGACTTTAATAATCTTCACATTTTTTATTTCTTGACTGTAATTTTCCTGAAAAAGTAATCCAAACTCTAACAACGCGGTTTCAGTTGGTGACCCGATTATACTCGTTTTCCCAGTTTCGTCCTTAACGATCTCTGAATTAGTGTTAAAAAACACTGATTGTAACATAACAGTTAACACTTTCTCTGAGATTGAAGATTTGAGCTGGTCTTTACTTTTGATCTCTTTAGTTTCACCAGCAGCCCATAAGCGGGTCACAACCATATGATTCGTGGTCAAAGTTCCGGTTTTGTCAGTACAAATACACGTGGCTGAACCCATTGTTTCACACGCAGAAAGATGCCTCACGAGTGCACGATCATTCATCAGTTTCTTCATTGCAAAAGCTAAACTTAATGTAACCGCCAATGGCAGCCCTTCGGGAACAGCAACCACCAGTATAGTAACCGCGATAGCAAAATAGTTCAAAATCTCCAAACCGTCATTCATAGACCACTGACCCATTTCATTTTGAACAAATTTCACAAGTAAAAACCGTGCAGTCAACACGAAAAAAGTCACCACTGCAAAACCCAGCCCGATTTTGCCAATAATCGTAGCAACCCCGTTTAGCTTCACTTGTAAGGGCGTCTCATCGTCCCCGCCTTCACTTAAAGTCACCATTAATCTTCCCCATTCGGTCTTCATTCCAACCGATGTAACCAACATTTTACCCGACCCGTCTTGAACTTTGGTACCCGATAACAGAAACGGTCTTTTCTTGTCTATGTTGACCGGTTCACTCTCACCCGATAAACTCGATTCATCAATTGATAAACTATACCCATCAATAAATATCCCATCAGCAGGCACTTGATCTCCAATTGAAAGATGAACAATATCCCCAACAACCAAATCATATATAGAAACCTTTTTTCTAGTCCCATCGCGTGTCACTTGAATGATTATGTTCTTCTTTTCTTTATCCAAATCTTTAAACTGCAACGACTGTTTGTAGTCACTAACCGCAGTAACCACCACCACCAAAAGTATGCATAAAATGATCCCCAACCCATCATACATGCCTTTAGGCCACCCTTCTGTGGCGATCCCGACACCAACAGATATCACAGCACATAACATGAGAATAATCAATGTCATGTCTTGTAAAGCATCCCATATAAACATCCATAACGGCCTCTGCGGCTTCTCAACAAACTGATTATACCCAAAGATTTGTTGCCTTTTAGATATATCACCTGAAAGAACACCATCCCTTAACGAAACTTTGATCTTTCTTGCAAGTCCTTGAAGCCCACCATGGAAATCATAAGTTTTATTATTGTGGGATCTGACTATGTATGCAAGATCCTCGGGTTCTATGTCATAACCCGCTTGGACAACTTCTTCAGAGAGCTTACGCTCGGTTCTGTTTGCAGCTGTACTGACCGAAGAACAAAACTGAGAAGGGAAACAATACATGTATACAAGTTTGATAGGTTTATTACAATGTTTGAACGCGTACCATCAATGAACTGCAATGCTGCTTTCTGCACATACAACGCGATGCGTATCTTCTCCTGATTTAAAGAATAAACAAACCCCATTAGGCTACAGAAAGCATGAACGTGTTAGAAACATTCAATGAATCCAAATGCATATATTTCAAAGTGTTGGTTTGTTGAATGAGTTACTTTAGTCAACATAAAAAAAATTCTAATATAGACTTGTTCTAACTTCTCTGTGACATTTGGTCGAACACTTGGTGTGCAAGATAGTAATTCAAATATTTTTGATTGCTTTAATCTATAATCAAAACTCACCTTTAAAACATTGACATCATTGCATGTACAGACATCCATGAATGGGCATTTTGCTATCATTCAAGAATAGATACACCCAGAAACTAATTTCAAACGAGATAGCCTTATAACTGAAGAATAGATTAGGATTTAGTTTTATTGTGCCAAAATCAACAGTTTTGTTCGTCATTATGGGTTTTCAGTTTCAAATTTTGGTTAGGTTAAATTGGAAACGTACTTGAATTGAAAAACCCTAGAAACTATTATTTAACTTTTCTTAAGGTTAGGTTTTATACATAATTTTGTCACTTTAAAAAAAATTAAAAAAATCGAGTAGTTTTTTTTAAATCATGAAAAATTAACAAAAACTACCGTTTTTACATCATACGTCAGCATGTTACATACGTAACACAGGATGTTACATACGTAAAACAAATTTAATTTTTTTTTATAAAAAAAACCACTCGGCACATTTTTGATTTTTTTTCACCAAAAGTAATGAAATTAAATATAGAAGCTATTGCAAAAAAGAAAAAAAAATATTTTATCTACGTTTTAAACTTTTACTTATGTAACATAGAGTTTTTATTATATTCTCCCCTATATATAAACAATAAAAAAATCTAAATTATTTAATTATAATACAAGTTCAATGGAGATAATAATCTCAAATAAGAATGAAACTTATATGTGATAATAGAATGAAAGTTAATGATAACTAGAAGTTTATACGAATTAATCAACATTATTATATGCTATATTTAAACTTCATGATGGAAGAGAATAGTGTCAATTTTGTTTTTTAGTTTTTTTTTTCTTTTTACTTTTGATTTTTTTTCTAGGTTTCCTTTTAATTCATAGATAAGTCTTACTATATTTTTTTTGTTTTGTATTTGTGTTCGGGTTCTTGACGCTATGTTTTCAGGTTTTAAATCTGTAGACCTGGATTAAAATCTACTTTATAAAATTAAGCATCTTTATCTCTAAGTTTCGCATAAAAATATTTAATGTTTTAAATTATTACAAACTAATAAATCTTGGATATAATTAAACTTCTTAAATTTCAAAATTAAGTTTATCCCTTAAATCTATCCCTTATTTTCCGGATTCATTAGAGTACTTAGTACTTAAGTACTCGGAATCCCTAAGTACTCGGATTTCATAAGTACTTGGAATCAATAAGCACTCGGATTCCATAACTACTCAGAATTCCTAAGTACTCGGTTTGCTAAGTTCACGGTTTCATTGAGTACACGGATTCCATAAGAGTTCTCGGGCTCACTTAATTTCTCGGGTCATAAAAGGTACTCGACCCTTAAACTTTTCAGGTCATTAAAAGTACACGGCCCCTAAAGTTTTCGGATCCTAAAGTACTTGGCTCCTTAAGTCTTCGGGTCTATAAAATTTTTCGGGCGGGAGCACACTTCCCCCTAATCCGCACAAGCAGGTTGTTTTGCTATTAACTAATGTTTTTTTGTGAAACCTTAAATTTAAATGTTTTACAAAACCTTAAAATTATTTGATAACACCTAAAAGTTCCAGTTATGCCTAAAGGTGATGTGATATATGTGTAAATTTATTCAAGTCTAAGCATTGTTACTTAGTGCATATTCTTAAACTATTAGATATTCACATGACATCAGCCTTAAATGCATAAATGTTTCACTTCTGTCCAAATATGGTGTGTTACATCTGTGTCCCGCAAACTTAATATGTGCAAATTAAATGTCTCAGTTCTGCCCAAATGTGATGTGTTACATTCAACTTGCATAACTTATTTGTTCATAATACTTGAATGATTGGTCATAGCCAAAGCGAAACCCATTGTTTAAGTAGAACCTTAGTTAGTCTATTATTTTGGTGTTATAATACATTTTATCACAACTTTATTAGAATAATGGTCCTTATTTTCTGTCCGCCTTAGTCTAAGTTACCCCATAGTTCACTATAAGTTCTTCTATTAGCTATTATTCTTCTCATATAAACCCACTACAACTCCTAATATGGGAATTAAAACTCTATATGGTGCTAACTTTCATGCTTAGAGAGATTCTCTAATGTTGAATCTCGGTATGTTGGACTTTGACAATGCACTGAGAGAGGATGCCCCTTGCTCTCACTGATAAGAGTACTACTGACGACAAGATACTCCATAAGAAATGGAATAGGTGCAACCGCATGTCTCTTATGCTCATCAAAAATTCCATCAATATCGTCATCAGGAGAGCAATTCCAAATTCAACTAATGCTAAGACTTATCATCTGGCTTCTGTGGATGAACAATTCAAAGGAACTTTTAAGACGCATGCTAGCACCCTATTCTGAAGATGGTGACAACAAAGTATGACGAGATTAATAGCATTTGGAGCACATCATGATGATGCACAACATGGTCCATAAGCTTAAGGGACTAGAAATGGAGATCAGTGACGGTTTC
The DNA here is from genome assembly GCA_023525975.1 of Smallanthus sonchifolius. Taxonomy (NCBI): domain Eukaryota; kingdom Viridiplantae; phylum Streptophyta; class Magnoliopsida; order Asterales; family Asteraceae; genus Smallanthus; species Smallanthus sonchifolius. Next base: position 39,127,172 of record CM042045.1, read on the forward strand.
CCTGTGCACTTTATAATGACTTATCTACCAACGTTTTTTTTGAAGCATTCAAGATCAACCATAACACTCAGAACGAAAAATGGAAGATGAGTTAGTTGATTGCTATGCAAGAGGAAGAGCGCCTAAAGCTGGAGAAACATGATGCAGCTTACCTTATGTCTGCTGATTCTAAGAAGAGGAGGGAAAATTTCCATTAAAGGGGATTTTTGAAGGTCCAAAAACAAGATTCAAGTACTGCTTCTATATCTAAGAACTCCAAGGAGAAGTTTCACTGTCGGTTCTGCCGCAAGGCCGGACTTAGACAGAAAGAATGCCCAGACTTCAAGGAGTGGTTGACTAAGAGAAGCAATCATCTTTATATGATACTTGAGTTCTTTAACTTAAATGTTTCAACTAACACATGGTGGTTTAACTCTGGTTCTATGGTTCATGTAACCGATTCAACTTGGGGATTCCTTACAATCCAGAAGCTGGAAAGAAACTAAAGAACACTTAAACTGGGGAATGGAAAGGAACTAGTTGTTGAAGCCGTGGGAACCTTAGAATTAATAATGAAAACTGGTTTATGTATTAAACTTTATGATACCTTATATATTCCTGAGATTACTCGGAATTTAGTATCAGGACCAAAGTTAGACGTAGACGGTTTTGATGTGTCTCATGGTCATGGCAAACTTACTATTACTTTAAATTCTCAAGTGTTTGGAGGTGGTTTTCTGGATGGTAGTCTCTATAAGTTAGATATTGATGATGAATTTTCCAAGTCTTTATATAATTTCAATGTGAACTTAACAAAGACTAAAAAAAATAAGACTTAGAAACTTCATCCATTTTGTGGCATCAACGTTTAGGCCACATTTCACGAGAAAGTTTATCGAGGCTCGTGAAGGATGAAGTGTTACCCTCTCTCGATTTCAAGGATTTTGGAACATGTGTCAAATGCCTTAAAGGTAAAATGACATCAACGAATAAGAAATGTGTCACTAGGAGCTCTAATTTATTAGAACTCATTCACACTGACATTAGTGGTCCTTACCATATTGCTGGAATAACTGGACATACTTCATTTATCACTTTTATCGATGATTATTCTCGTTATATGTACTTCTATCTTATTGAATAAAAATATGAATCACTTGCAACTTTTAAAGATTATAAAACTGAAGCTGAAAGACAACTTGATTGTTAAATAAAAGTTGTGAGATCAGATAGAGGAGGTGAATATTATGCTAGACATATTGATGTGGGTCAGGCTCCTAGTCCATTCTTTGAGTTTTGTAAGGGCCAGGGAATCGCGAACAAGTACTATGCCCGATACTCCTTAGCAGAATGATGCTGCTGAGAGAAGAAACAGGACCCTAATGGACATGATATGCAGTATGTTATCCAACTCACGTTTACCCTCATTCCTCTGGACCGAGGCCTTAAAAGTAGTTGTTCATATACTTAATAGGGTTCCTTCCAAATTTATCCCTAAAACTCCTTTATGAACTCTGGACAGGAAGGAAACCGAGTCTAAGGTATATGAAAGTATGTGGTTGTCTTGCCAAAGCTAAACTCTATATCATTTCTTAAAGAAATTTGACATGAAAACAGGCACTTGTTACTTTATCGGATATCCCGGTTACTTAAGGGTTATAGATTCTACTGTCCTTCTCACATCACTCTTATTGTAGAAACCAAGCATGCCGCGTTCCTTGAGGATTTTATGATCAATGGGAACAGTGAAATTCCTTATCAAGAATTATAAGACGCGAGGGGGGGGGGATTCGTCGCTTACTTTACTTTCGATTACTCCTCTTGTACACGACGCTGCATCGCACATCACTTCACCACCATCTATACACTCGGAACCTAATGCTATTCCGTTTATACATGAGAATGAAGGCACATCAAATGGCCGACATCAAAACAATGTTGAACCCGATAATCAACTCAGGAGGCTGTCTAGGTCTAAAAGGCCTACTAACTTTGTTGATTATGTAACCTACCTGACTGAAGCTAAAATGGACGCTGGAAAGTTTATAGATCCTACCTCTTACAATGAAACCATTAGCAATGATCAGTCTTCTGAATGGAATTAAGCCATGATTGACGAACTTGATTCCATGAAGAAAAATGATGCTTGGGATTTAGTTGAATTACCCAACGACTTTAAACCCGTAGGATGTAAATGGGTCTTCAATCCGAATGGAAACATTGAATTGGTTGCAAATGGCTTCACTTAGAAAGAAGGAATCTACTATAAAGAGACCTTTTCTCTTATTTCTCGAAAGGATTATTTATGGATCGTTATGGCCCTAATATCTCCCTTTAATTTAGAGCTACATTAGATGGATGTCAAAACCGCTTTCCTTAACGGTGTCTTGAATGAAGACATGTTCATGAGACAACTTGAAGGCTTTAAACCTGAAGGTCAAGAACACTTAGTCTGTAAGTTGAAGAAATCCATATACGGGTTGAAGCAGGCTTCACGTCAATGGTACCTAAAGTTTGATGAGACCATGAAGAAACAAAATTTCATTAAGAATCAAGTGGTTCAATGCACCTACCTCAAGATGAGTGGGAGCAACTTTACTATACTTGTCCTTTACGTAGATGACATTCTATTGGAAAGTAATAGTTTATTTAGACATGTTGCATTAGTCGAAGCTTATACTTTCGCGTAATTTCTACATGAAGGATCTCAAAGAGGCTTCTTATGTTATTGGCATCGAAATACACCGAGATAAAGCCGATGTGATCTTAGGATTATCTCAAAAGGCCTACATTGAGCATGTCCTCACACGTTACAACATGCAACATTGCTTTCCTTCGGTAGGTCCAGTAGTTAAATGAGATATTTTAAGTTCTTTTCATTGTCCGAAAACAGAGGTTGAAAATGATCAAATGAGAATGATACCTTATGCATCAGTATTTGGAAGCCTTATGTATGCTTAAGTCTATACTCATTTATACATCACTTATATTTCTAGGATGCTAGGCCGTTATCAGACTAATCCTGGTTTTGATCATTCGAAAGCATATAAGAAAGTTCTTCGATAACTGAAAGGGACGAAAGACTATAAACTGACCTATAGAAGAAGTGATAATTTAGAAGTGGTTGGTTATTTTTATTCTTACTTTGATAAATGCAAAGATGACAAGAAATCTACTTCGGGGTATATTTTTATTTTAGCTAGCTGACCTATCTCATGGAAGAGTCGTAAGCAACAGTTGACTACAACATCCACTATGATGACAGAAACATTGTTGTATATAATGCGACCTCTCATGAAATGTTTCTAAAGAATCTTATCATCGGACTTAAAGTAGTTAATTCCATATCTAGACCATTGAAGCTTTACTGTGATAACTCGATGTCGCTAGTTTTTTGAATAGTAACAGTTCGACTAGAGCTGAATTATATCTTGATACAAAGTACTTGTTCGTTCGTGAGCGAGTTGAGGAAAATAATCTTTGTATTTAGTATATAAGTAATAAAGTTATGCTTGTGGATCCGATGACTAAAGGTCTCCCTCCTAAAGTTTTCGAAGAATATGTTTCAAAGATGGGCTTTTCTAAAGACCTTATTTAGTAGCATAATGTACTTACTTACGTTTAATAATGAAATTTCCTCACTTATTTGGATTTGTTTGTCTCTGAATATGTCTATGCATGCCTAAAGACATATAGATAGTAATTATAGAAATCAACGTTAAGGGCTTAATTGTCAATTTGATCCTAAGATTACTTAAGTTTTACATTTGGTATTGTAGTATGATTAATGGGGGTCTTGAGTTGAATGTTGATTCAATAACTGTATTTCTCTACTACCGTTTTTGTTTAGAACCCGAGTGAGCATTAAAATCTGGCCAGACTTACCTAATGCTCATCATAGAGAGAACTTACTAATGATCAATCACCATTAACTCAGCCCTCTCTCCTTTTCTCTCATAACTCATGAGACTCCTCTCACCTAAACCATCCTTACGATACACCCTAAACGGGAACCCGATCACCAGGATCATGACAACTTCCGTCTCTAATGTTACTGGATTAGCAGGTACATATTTATTAATCTTGTTTTCCATTATCATGTTAAAATAATTGATCAACAAATGATTTTTAATTAATGAATTTTTCAAAAGATTATAATGTGAGATTTATTTAAACAACTGTTAGCATAATAAAACAAGTTTAGTTTGATTGTAGGCTTTCCTTGTTAACTAGTAAAGCATGTAGCTTAGCTATATAATTTATATTTCCCTTTCATTGTAACTCAAGCTTTTCTGTTGAATAAACCATAACCTCCTTTTCCTCTGTACTGTTTTGTCTTTCAACATGGTATTAGAGTTGCTTTGATCCATGCTTGTTGAAGATCTATTTAGTGCACATATCTTGGATTTTTGAGGATCTTTGTTGAAGATCCATGCTTATTGAATAGTATCTCCTCATCTTTCTTGGTGTGACACTAATCATTGAATTGCAGTGACATTAATCGGGTGACACTAAATGAACGAAAGTTCAAACCAGGTGACACTAATCGTGTGACACTATACGAAGGAAATTTCAAATGACATTAGTTATTGTTGTTTGATTTGCTCTTGGCGACACTAGTGGACAACAAGAACCACTTTCACTAGTTTTTTGGAGTTTTTTTTGTTCCTGTTTGATTTTTTCGTTATTGCTTCCGTTGTTTTGTTGTTAATCTTGTGACGATTGTTCTGTTTTAGGTTTTTGGTGAAAAAAATTTGGATTTGATAATATAGCTGGAAAAGATGACTATCTTCAGTCGTTTAGTACTCCACTAGATGGTAAAACTATACCTACTGGAGTTACATGAAGTTGTTCAAGACTTTTATGGTGCTATGTCGAATTTAAGGGATCAACGGGCGCTTACGGAGTCTACAGAACTGAAGTTGTTTGGACCTTACATTTCCATAATGGAAGAACAATATTTGGTACAGTTTTGATGGCGTTGCGTTCAGATTTTGAAGGATTACGTGGAACGGTTCTTCATCGATCTCATATTCCAACAATTGATTCAGTGGTTCATGAGTTGATTGTAGAGGAGACTCGTCTAAAATCTCAGGATACAAGGGGTTTAAAGTAACTACTACTCCAGTTTTGGTTGTTGTTCCAACCGATCAATCTAAATCACAACAATCTATAGCTTCAAATCAGTCGTGACAAGGTGCTAAAGTTGCTTTTGATGAATGTACCTTCTGCAAAGAGAAGAACCATTAGAAGTCTCAATGTGCATTATTACTTAGCAGGGCAAAACAGTAGTTGTAGAAACCCCACAACAAAACATACCAAGTGCACAATTTCTGTCTCACTCACCTGCTTTATCTAGTCCTTCTTCGTGGACATTCCGTCCACCCTAATTTCTACTTCTGCAGCACCATCAATAGATACTGATAAACCACATCTTGCTTTGGATCCGCAGGTTTTTTAACATCTTAGACAGTTTCTTGTGACCAACCCTACTGCCATGCCATCTTTAGAGCTGTCTTCATCAGGTACCTCAGGTATTTCGTCATTCTTATGGATTTTGGATTTTGGTGCCTCATATCACATGTCTCCCAATCTGTTATGCTTTCTTTCTTTTTCTCCCGTTCCACCTGTTTCTGTGATGTATGTTAGTGTCACATCAATGCTGGTAGAACATGTTGGAACTGTTGCTACCCTTCACGTGTCTCTCACTGATGTTAAAACATGTTGGAACTGTTGCTCCTAATCGGATCCCTACTTCTCATAATTCTAGGATGTCTCCATTTGAAAAAAACTATACGGTGAGTGCCTAGATTACTGTGAGTTAAGGGTTTTGGATTTACTTGCTTTGCTCTATGTCCTCATGTTGAACGAGACAAATTGTCAAATAAGTCAGCTTTATGTGTTTTCTTGGGTTATGCCAGTGGTCTAAAAGACCATGACATGGGATATAAAGGATATACTTATTTTGATCCTGTAAGTAAGAAGTTATCTGTATCAAGACATGTTACCTTCCTAGAGCATATTCTCTTCTATTAGATTTTAGCCAAATCACATGATGTAACGAAGTCAGATCTTTAGAATATTGATCCTTTTGCTAGTGACATTGATGAATTAACATTGTCTGATGTTTCAGATACGTATGTTGCACCTAATGTGTTTGTTCGAGATATGTCTATTGCCAATGATGTGCCACTTTATGAACCGTCTACGCCATCAGGCACTACAACTGCTGTTCCATCTATGACTATGACAACTCCTTCGTCTATTGAGTTTAGAGATCCTCCACCTTTGATAAAGTCCACTCACGACTGTAAGTCTACCATACTACCAGATTCGGCATACTCTAATGATTATGCTTCTTTTGCTTCCTTTATTGCAAATATTAATTATCTATCTGAACCATAATGGTATACAGAGGTTGTCTCTAATCCTCTCTAGAAGAATGATATGGTTGAAGAGCTCACTACTCTTCATCAGACTCATACATGTGATTTGGTTCCACTGCCACCTGGTAAACATAAAATTGGTTGCCGTTGGTTGTATAATGTTAAAAATAAGTCTGTTAGATCTATTGAACAATACAAGGCCAAACTTTTAGCTAAAGGATACTCGCAAAAGTATGGTATGGATTATGATGAGACTTTTGCCCTAGTGGGAAAAACGATGACAGTTGGTACTCTCATAGCTATTGTGTTCGTTCGTTAGATGACAAATGGATGTCAAGAATGCCTTTCTGAATGGTGAGCTTCATGAGAAAGTTTACATGAATCCATCCCCCCGAGAGTCGCTCATCAGCCTGGTGAATTCTATCGACTTCGAAAAGCATTATATGGTCTCAAGCAGGCTCATCGTGCTTGGTTTGAGAAATTTTCTACAATTACCACTTCCCTTGGTTTTCTTCCTATCAATCACAATTCAACATTGTTTGTTCGATGTACGAATACATAACGCATTCTCTTGTCTTTATACGTGGATGGTATGATTATTTTAGGTGATGATATGATGGTATTGAGTCCTAGAAGCGTGACTTGGCTCATCGTTTTTCTATGAAGGATTTGGGACTACTACAATATTTTTGGGTATTGAGGTTGCTCAGTATACCTCATCTCCCAGACAAAGTATATATCTGATCTGTTTCAACGGGCGAGACTTTATGATAACCGAACTGTAGACACTCATCTTGAAACCATTGCATGTTATTCTCCCACGGATGGTGTTCCTTTATCTTGTGACAATTCGACTTTCCAAAGTTAACTCCGTTAACAACCCCGTCAAATATTCTGTTAAAACCTAACCTAGTTAACCTATCTCTAACTTCAGGGACTTGAATTGTCAATTTTCAAACTCAAGGACTATTTGTGTAATTAGACTAAACCTAATTATATTTGACTTTGTAAAGTCAAAATAAATTATCTAAATCTTGTTGACTTTTAAAAGTCAAACAAACCATGTTCTAACTCCATCCAAACCGTAGGGACTGTTTCTGCCAAATTCTCAAACCCTAATACTGAAAATTAGAGGGACTAGTCTTGTATTTTCACCATAATTGATTTCGGTTGACTTTCATAAGTCAAACAAATTGGTTTTGACACTAATTCGCGGGATTCATTGCAATCAGTAACTGACATCCACATTCATGGCATTAACGAACCCAATTAAGTCATTTATCATCATGTTAACTGTAGAATTAAACCCAATTATGGGTAATTAAGCTATAACCGTCGAAACCCACCTCATGTTCAAACGAATTCGATCATTTGATCAATTATACTCTCAATTCATCATTTGTGCACCTCCGTCGAGTCCCACAAAACCTGATTCGCAAATCAATTCGGCTGGAGTTGCAGTAGGAATCGCCGGAGAACAAGAACTCGTGGCAGGGACTGTCTTTTACTCGAACACCATCAATTCGGCATCCGTTCTAGTAAGTAAGCATACCTTCAGCTTCGTTTCAGTGTCTAGAGCGAAAGCCCTAAACCAGTTCGGGTTAATATCATCGAATTGGTCATGTACCAATTCTAGGGTTCATACAAAAACCATTCTAATCGAACCCTATTCCGGACTGTTCCTAAATCAAATTAATTACCATGGATAGTTTCGCAAAACTACATTCTTTGAAAGCCCTTTATTAATTTAACATGACAACATCGAATTCAACTCAAACCAGAACCTAGGGTTTGTTCATAATTCGATTTGGGGGTTTCGACCTTAGACTCAACCTCAATCAAATTAAGTTACATCCTCAGATTCGTAATGATCAGTTGAGTAAAAGCCCCATGATTCCATCGATTTATAATATCCAATTTTATCAAATTGATTTCATATTCAAAGCTAGGGTTTCGGTGTTAACTGGTGTAAATAATCGATTTTAAACTTGTTATTTTTACAATTAAAATCGGCCTCAAGTTCGTTTTTAGCCATTAAACAAAACCCCTATGAATCCAAGATCAACCGTGATCGATTTGGGTGGAATCGGGAGTAATTTTGGTTCGGTTCGCGCAAGGGGGGAGAACACGGTGGAACTACTGATTAAAACCCATTGCGATGCCCTAGCAGGTGGGATTGGTTAAGACGGTTGGCTCATGGGGAGGAGACCCGGGTTCGATCCTCCTCCCTTGTTTTTCTTTTAAATTGCTATTGTAATTAATATTTTAAATTTAAAAACAAATCCCACTATTATTATAATATTATGTTAAAATGTTTTAGCCCGAAAAATAATCCGTAGGCTCGGGTTTGATTTTATAATCCATTTTCATATTATTTCTCACTTTTAAAATAATATATTTATATTATTTTCAAACCCCGACTCCGAATAAATAATATATTTATATTATTTTCAACCCGTGACTCCTAGTATTAAATAATATATACTTTCATATTATTTTGTATCATTTTATAACCTAGTGTGACGTTTGGAACCATATAATAATATAATTAGTTGTATTATTTACTCGCACTGATTACTTCGATTAAAAATAACATATTTATTATTTTTGCCACTATGATTTTTAGTAATCATACGAACTTAAAAATAATATATTAATTTATATTATTTTCCTAACTTTTGTAAACGACTTTAACGTACGAATGTATTTATTTATTTATTATTCGTTATAAACGTACGACGCGTAACGCTTTTCCCTTAACGATCATATTAAAAATTTATATAATTCCGTAGACAAATTCGTCTACTCTTAAATCCTTAGAAAGCGTTAAGGTGTTCTAACTTCCGTGTCGTCGTCACAAATCCCAACTTGATCCTAATTTATGTGTTTATAATTTTAGGACATTCGTAAGTCTTTTGAGACTTACACTCGTGGTTTCAACTTATCTCTTGTGTGATACTGCCTACGCTATTCAGGTGAGTTTTCACTGCCCCTTTTTATTGTTTTAAACTGGGGGAGAAAACATGTCGTAAATGCTTTTGATTCTTGTAATTCATATATGATATCACTTGTATGAATATGCGTATACATTATCCTTTAAGTCCTCACATCGGACCGTTAATATGAACATAGCGAGGTAATTTGAGTAGTACTACTGGGTTTGACAAACCTCACCCGCGTTAGTCGCGCTAACTCGATTGGAGGTCGAACGGGTGCAATATTGACCTAAACATGCACCATGACGGTGGGAGGCATATAAACAGTCAGCTGTCGGTTGCGAGCGCATTAGTTAACATGTTTATGGGTTAGCTACCTATTGATTTATATATTGAATGTACATTAATCTGTTAAACGCTTCTATAAATTGAAACATGTGAACTCACCAACCTCGTGTTGACATTTTCTTACATGTTTTTCTCAGGTCACTTAAGATAAGGCACATGTGCACACAATAGGACATGCATGGAATTCTGCCTATGATTTCTGTTTTATTAAACTGTTTGGTCTATTTTCAATTTGTGTTTGGTTTGGACTTTTGGACTATTCTTTTGGGCGTGTGTGATTTGCGCATTTATTTTCTTTACGCTTCCGCATTAACTCTGATTGATATGATAATTTTCATTTGAGTCCCATGTAGAGTCGTTTAATGTAACTAATGTCTGAGATCCTGGTTCGTCACTTCCCAAACGGTAAAACTCCGTTAGTTGAAATTTGGGGGTGTGACATATATGATCCAAACGTATATCGTACTGTTGTAGGCAACATGGTTTATCTTACAGTTACTCACCCTGATATTGCTTATGTTGTTCACGTGGTTAATTAGTTTGTTACTGCTCCTGCTTATGTTCACTAGGGACCTGTTCTACGTATTTTGAGATATATTCGTGGCAATAAGGTTTAGAGTCTTCTGTTTCCCTCGACATTTTCTCTAGAGCTGCTTGCCTACAGTGATGCTGATTGTGATTATGATCTTAATGATCGTAAATCCACTACTGGTTTCTGCGTTCTCCTTGGAGATCCGCTAATCTAATGGAAAAGTAAGAAACATGATGTTGTTTCTAGTTCCTCTATTGAGGCTGAGTATCATGTTATGGCTGTGACAACATGTGAGATTGTTTGGTTACGATGGCTTCTTGCATATATAGGGATTACCATTTCTCTGCCTACTAATTACATTATGATAACCAAAGTGCTATGCAAATCACTAAGAACTCTGCCTGTCATGAATGGACATAACATATTGAGACTGATTATCATTTTACTTGTCATCATCTTCAGCTCGGGACCATCTTGCTTCCCTTCATTCCATCAGCCTTGCCGATTGTAGATGTTTTCACCAAGGTTCAACCGGCATCTCGGTTTCGTTTTTTGTGTGACAAACACTCAATATTTATTTATGTTGCATTGTAAGTTTGGGGGATTTTAGCATAATAAAATAAGTTTAGTTTAATTATGGGCTTTGGCTCATTAGCTAGTAAAGTCTGTAGCCTAGTTATATAATTTGTATTTCCCTTTCCTTGTAACTCAAACTTTTCTATTTAAATAAACCCTGACCTTCTTTTCCTCTTTACATATTTGTCTTTTAAGAACAACATTATAAAGATGTTATGCATGTTATCATTAATATCATAGTCTAGGTTAGGACTTTTGGCATTATTTTTTTAGAAAGACAATTTTTTTCTAATCCTGTCACTAGTGGGACTCCAAACCACTTAGGTGTTCCTAGAAGTTTTACCTCTACCAAGAATTACACTAAAATGAGGGGGGAATGTTGGTGAATTATGTAGGTAGTTGGGCTTTACTTAAAACCAAATGGAAATCCAAATAAGCGTCGATAGGAGTTGATGATATGTGAAGTGTACGCTTGTTCAATAATCTCGCTTCATCAAACACTCAGGGCAAGGGGGTACCATCAGTAGGAATGGGTCATGCTGATGGCCAACCAAACCGACATAAGCTAATCATCAATACAACTATGTTCGTACTCACAAAACCCAACAATAGAAACTATAGATAACGATTACCAGAATTAACCTCGAGTTGTTTTAATAGTCAAACTGACAAAACCCCACACGTTACATGATTCTTTTGATTCTCTCTATCTTGATTCTTTACGCTTCATCAATCAAGGCGCCAAAACACAAACCACCACTCGCGACAACAAACCACCACCACACAGTATAACAATGGCATTACTAGATCACGACCGCCCCTACTTCATCTTGAAAAATCATTGCTGCATCCCGTTGTATGTTGTAGCCCAAGAATGATTCCCCAGTCACCATATATTATACTTTGATGGTTGTTTTTTTTGCTATGTTAGTCATTTTTTTGGGACATTAATGACATTGTTGGAGAGCTAGTTTCATTTCGTTGTACTTCACCCATTCGATTAGGGTTGTTTAAAAAGCTCGCTCGAAATCGGCTCGTTAGGTGAGCTAGGCTTCATTATTTTGTACTTCTTTTTAAGCATTTAACTTGTATGCAAACTAATCAAAACTACGCCGTTTTGATTAAATCCCAATAAAAATTAAGTTTAATATGTGTCCCTATTTTTAAGTGTGCATCTTTTATTCATCCATTGCATATGTTCTTATTAGAGAAGACGTGGGTTTCAAATTGATTCTAACGAGAAAGTTTGCCCGCGCTTCACAGCGGGAGGAGAAACCTAAACAGTTAATGCGGTGATAATAACGTGGCTAAACAAAAAACAGAAACGCGGTTAAATACATAAAAAGCGTATGGAGTTATGACGACTCGGGTTAGCCCCGCGCTCTGTGGCGGGACACAGACATATTTTTAGAATATTTATACGGTTGAGGCAGTGAAATTAACGTGAGTAAGCACAAAAAATAACTTATAAAATTCACGTTGAGAAAAAGAAAAAGAAAGAAAAAAACAAAAAAAAAATATAACTAACCAACAGGGAGGTGACATGTGGCATGGCGGTGGAGAAACACACAAAGTTTTGACATTTTACAAACTTACGGGGGGAGTTGTGAGTTCGGGGGCAAAGGCCACCGACACTTGTAAATGAGTATGCCAAAATATATATCTGGACGCAAAAAAAAAAACACTAAACACAACCACTAATTATTTAGAAAAGAAAAACTAGCGAACAAAAATAATCAAAACTCTATAAACTTAAGAGGGTGATTTTTTAAAATAGTAGTTATGTATTAAAACCTAACTTGAAGGGGTGGTTTTGTAAATTTACAAACTTGAATAGGGATGGATTGTGACAATCCATCAAAGTGGGAGGGTTGAGTATGTCGACCTTGCTTTTTTAATTAATAGTGTAATTGCATATGAAGATAATAATTTAAAAATAGAGTGTTTTGAAATTTTAAATTGCTAATGCTTGATTATCTTGAAAAACTCACCGAAATAAAAGGTTTAGGTTTTTTGGAAGGGTTCAAATGCTAACCAATTTTTTATGTAATAATCGTGCTAATCATTATAAAACAATCACATAATTTATAAATTATTTTTTCTTTTAATTGTTAAACTAGTATTTAAGTATCTTGAATAAATATTTTGAACGTAAATACGGAAATGATGAGTCTTACGTATACGTATCAAATTTGAACCTCACCCTATATATATATATGTAATATTATTTGGCACGTATACGTAAAACTCATCATTTCCGTATTTACGTTCAAAATATTTATTCAAGATACTTAAATACTAGTTTAACAATTAAAAGAAAAAATAATTTATAAATTATGTGATTGTTTTATTGTGGTTAGCACGATTATCATATAAAAAATTGGTTAGCATTTGAATCATTTCCTAGGTTTCTTATTCTGCATCAATTTTAACTTTATTGCTAGCATTAAGAGACATGTGATAAAGCCAATGTTTTGAAACCCGGACCGGACCGGCCGGTCGGACTGGGAACCGGTGGTCTGACCGGTCCGGTTACATGTGTTGAACCGTTTCTGCAGCGAACCGGTGGTCGGACCGGTTGAACCGGCGGTCGGACCGGAAACCGGGTGGTCGGACCGGTTAAACCGCTTGACTTTTTTTTTTAAATCTTTTTTAAGTCTCTTGGCTTCTTATTTCGTAGGTAATTGTTAGTTTAAAATTATTGGAATTGACTTGTTGGTGGTTTTTGAAAGGATTAAAAGCTATTTAGACTGATATATTTTTATAATATTTATGACGTCGTCCGGTTCTTAAATCCGGTCGGACCAGTCCGATCAGTGGACCGGTAAGGAGACCGGTTCAACGTCCGGTCCGATTCTGAAAACATTGGATAAAGCACACCACAAAATGCGCCCCTGATAGAGAAAATAAGGAAGAAAAAAATCAAAGTCTTTATTTTGATGAGATAATAATCTATACTATATAATAAATAAATATTTTTTATACCACGTGTTGTTTTCATATGCATTCTTATAATTTTTTTGCGGCTCTCTCTCTATTATTTAATGCACTTCCATTTTTTAATAATAATATATGTTTAAAGAAAATACTAAGTATACTAATAAAACACATTTATTTTAAATTATCCCTTATTATAAGAAACTTTGAAATTTAATTATGTAACTTTTGTTTTCAATCAAATAGTAAATGAAAGTTAAATTATATTAAATAGTAACTAACGTATTTTCGAAATCCAATTATATATTATTTTTTACATATTTTTTATTTGTTTTATATCCTTAGTTGTTTTCAATCAAATAGTAAATGAAAATTAAATTATATTAAATACTATATATTATTTTTACATATTTTGAATTTATTTTCTATCCTTAGTAATTTTAAAGATTTAAAAAATTTATATATTTATATTTTCACCCCGTGTGTATACACGGGATTTAAACTAGTATCATATATACTCAATCAAAACTAAAAATATCATATATACTTAATTTAAATTATTTATTACTTTATGACCATTATACCATTATCTATTAAATGATTTTTTATAACCTAATTTTTTAGTTTTATCCAATACGTAAAGATCACCTGTTCTCCTATTCTTGATGACGACTATCGTGATTTTTCAAACCCATTCAGAAGATATCAATTCGGAAGGAACGATTGCGAAAAAGTTACAAAACGTTAATGTTATAAAATAAAATTGGTAAAATTATTAAAAAAATAAGAAAAATTAAAAATAGTATTTTGAGAAAATAAATTTTTATGGTTAAATATAAAATTCTAAAGTTAAAAATGTGTAAATATGAAATTTCAATGTTAAATATTGGTAAATATGAAATATTAAATTTAAATAAATAAGGGTAAAATGGTCATAGTTTAAATGGTTTTTAATAAAATGTGTATATATGATATTATTACATGTTTATAAGATTATATATGATATTTTTAGTTTTTGTTGGGTATATATGATATTTTTCAAGTTTGTAGGAGTATATATGAAATTGCCCCTATTTTGATTGGAATTAATTTTTATTAGATTTAATCAAAATAGTTTTGATCATAATAATGAGATGTCAATGACACCATATTCATTTCTCCTTGTTTTTAATATTCAATAATACTGTAACTAATGATCCATTTCTTTTAGAATTTTTGATTTCCATGTTCACATCATGGAATTAAAATGTTTTTATTTACTCATTAATTGTTCACAAGAAGGATCATTTGTTCATATTTTTCTATCTAGATAAGTTTTCTAACCTAATATTGATATATTAGTAACCATTAATAGATGTGAAATCAACGATAACTTTCTATTAGTAGCAAAATCTATATCTATACTATATAATAAATACAGGTTTTTCATGTCACGTGTCGCCACCATATTTATTCTCATCAATTTTTTCCTGTTTCTCTATCTTATTAAACACACTTTTATCTTTTTATAATAATATATTAAAAAAAATACTAATTATAATAATAAAATACATATTTTATAATTTCTTTTATTATAAGAAACTTTGAAATCTAAGTAACTTTTATTTTCAATTAAATAATAAATAAAAGTCAAATTACATTAAATAGTAATTTACGTATTTTGGAAACCCAGTTATATATTAATTTTTATATATTTTAAATTTTGTTTTCTATCCTTAATATATGTAATACGTTTTTACACATGTAAAATATATATAAATTTAAAAAAAAATTATGTATTGATATTCCCCCTGCGTGTAGTACACGGGATCTAAGCTAGTTATCATATATGTGGAGGTTATGTAAGTTAACTTTTATTAACATGAATGTTTTTTAGACTCTTTTGCTGAGATATATTACATATGTTTTAAATAAAAATTCATACCATCTTGTACGTCCAAAAATATCAAATTCGTGTTTAGAGCATTACATTAATCAAACTTTATAGAGTGTACATGGTAAATAATCAATTTAAAAAGATTCACAAGCACAACTTTAAACAAGTTTATAAGGGATTTTAGTATTAACATTAGGATGCGTGAGTTTTTTTTTATAAAATATAAAAATTTATTTTAGGTTTTATATGTATTTTATTATTTTAGGATTTTATAAAAAATAGAAGACATTCTCATAGTTTGATTGTGTAATTTCTTATTACGCTTTATTCCTTATATGAGTTAAACATTAATGAACACGTTTACATCTAAATTAGTGGGTAATTACTCGCGCTTTGTAGAGGGTTCACAACATAGATAAAATTAAGCAAGACGCAACGATATATTAGTACTCATATCGTGAAAAAAATGCTCATCCAAACATTGGAAACGTAAATAAAAATAAACACAAAAAAAACTAAAAGTAAAAAAGAAAACATGAAAATAAAAAAATCTAAGAAAAAAAATACATATAAAAGTAACTTTCTTAAAATTTAGGGGTTGTATGATATCTTTATTAAAGATCATAATCTTATTATTCCTCTCCGTCTACTTTAAATAAAAGTATAATTGATTAAAGAAAATAAAAAAATATTCCGCTTAAAGTTGAGAGGCAATTTCATCAATGCATTAAACACTTAAAACCCAATCAAAATTGAGAGGCATGAAAAACATGCTCGTCAAAACATTTGAAACGTAGATAAAAATAAACACAAAAAATTAAAAGTAAAAAGAAAATGAGAAAATAAAAAAAATCTAAAAAAAATACTTATAAAAGTAACTTTATTAAAATTCAAGATATGTATGATATCTTTATTAAAGATCATAATCCTACCGAAATTGAGAGGAAATTTCATCAGCCCATTAAACACTTAAAACCCAATCATAACAAATTGATTATGTTACCATCTTAATTTTGAGCCGTTAACTTCAACATAATAAATAGCTTGGACAATATTTTGTTCAATTTTCATCCTAGCAATTATGAATCTATAGATAATATATGAATGATCACAAACTTAAGCCATGTATACATTCAAAACTATAATAGGCTAAATGATATAGTTTATTTAAGTATTTAAAATATCAAAATTAAAGAATTAACTAATTGTTTCGTATTTTTGACGGTTTCTAGTGGTCCAGTTTTATATAACCGTAATCATATTTTTGACGGTTTCTAGTTCTATTATTTTAGCTAGATTATTTAATTTCAATTTTGATTTTGATTTTTTGCTCACTCCTAGCAAAGAACTTAAGAGGTTTCTATACCAAGAAAACAACTAATGCAAATAATTTAACACACAAAACGACGCTGTTTTAATTTTACTACAAGAAGCAGGGGATGCAATTTTTTTTTATAAAAACTTATATTAATTAAAAGGTTATATGGGGTTTATTGTTGTAGTGCTAAAGTATGATTGTATATTATCATTCTTTAAAAACTTATATCAACTACAAGGTTACATGAGGTTTGGGGGTTTGTAGAATTTGGACTTTGTATTATACAATATTATTTGTTTTTCGTTAAATAAGGAGGTCAAAACTTTGTTTTTGGTTACTCTCGTTGAGACTTCCGGTGAAGAATTCCCACGAGTTCAAAAATTTTAGAATTATTCAACTCAAATCACTATCCACAAATAGTGTTCAAAATACGTTGATGATACTTGAAAGACATTACTTCTAACCCAATATATATGATGTAAGATTCATCTATAGTGACAATGCAATGTTTTCCTTGTTACATAAGCTGCATCAAGATGTATATTGACATAGGTTACACATCAATGACATAGAGAAAAAGAAAGAAGTTAGTATGTTTGTCTATTACTTGGGACGCACGTTATGTGTTTTTATGACTTGAAAACAGGTTTTGGTGGCTGGCTGTCGTGTTTTGGGCATGCGCCACATAGTTTCTAGAGAATAATCAAATGCTACTTTTCTGTATTTCAAACTTGGAAAATTCTTTGAAATTACATAGTATTACAAATTAAAGGAAAACTTCAATTAGTTTAGTAGACGATCACAATGGCGGACCCGATTTTTTTATTCCATGGGGTCATAATTTTTTTGGGTAGGTTGAGTAGCGACATATAACACGTATATAATACTAAAAAAATTTCGTAGGGGCGATCGAAGGCTATTATAAAATTTTATTTGGGACGATCAAGATTTTAACAACTATATAACACTAAATTGTTTTTTCCATGGAGGATAGCTGGCCCCCATTGCTAAAGAGTAAGTCCGTCTATGGAGGATCATAGCGTTATTATAAGAAAAACCGAATGATCATATGACAAACAAATAACTGAATCTAACCCGGTTACCAACTTCATTGTGTTTGGTTAATGTACTTTTTATAGATTTGATTTTAGAATTTTGAGATATGAGTTATAGATTGAGATCATACATATGGATCTTATTATTGACTGTATCTAGTTTTGCAAATCCATCAAGAACAATCTTAAATGTCATTTTGATCAGAAGATAAAATCTATAATCAAACCGAAGGAAAGGATCAAACCTGGATCTTCCTTCGTTTCTTCTCAGCCGCAGCGCGTTTGGCGAGGTCAGCGACCATACGAAACCTGCGACGGGGATTCTTGACGAGCCACACGGCTGATCTCCATTTTTTCAGGGCTTCTTCAGTCGGATTCTTGGGCTCAACCTCAAAGTTCTCCTTCAAATAACTTTCCATTCTCTAAGGTTTGTTGAGGAATCTAATGTTGGATCAACATGAGAATTAGGATCCAAGTACGATGATGTTTGTGAATGATGGGAGAATTGAAATGTCTGAGTTTGTTGCAAGGAAAACTTCAAACCGGCCTAAGTGGTAGGCTACTAATGCTTCCTTGACCTTTTCTACATCGCAAAAATTTACTCTAAATATTGCAATTTGTGTAACTGTCAACTAAAGTTAAGAGTAGGATGGGTAAAAATAACCCATGTTGGAAAACCGATTAACCGTTTTGAATTTTATGTTAATAGAACCGTTGTTATTTGAGTTATTAAACTTCAATTGATTTAGGGTTAAACTAACAATTAAAAATGGGTTGAAATGGAAACATGTCGAGTGTACCCAAATATATTCGGAATGCATAAGTCGTTTAAATAATTTATTTTTCTTAAAAGTTGTATTTGTTGATAAGTATCCAAGAAAAAATATGTAACACACGACTAATTATGTATGTAATATACGAGATTAGACAGTACACTACAAAAAAGGCTTTCATCATGTTGGAAGGGGTCCTGCCGGTAATCCATCGGAAAACATGACATGGGCAATCAATTTACGAACGGATTACCGACAACTATTACGCCGTCGCAACTGAGGCATCTTTTCAGACATATTACCGAGAATAGTGTACCGACGGATTAACGAAGTTTCTTTGAACCTTATTTTACTTTCGGCGGATATTGATTTCTATTAAAAAAAAGGTAATATTAATTATATTTAAATTTTCTGACGATTAAAATATATCATAAATTCTACAAATGAAAAATTACAAAAAAAAAAACAGTATCATTTCACTAGTGAAACAAATATATTTAAAAATGACGAACCATCTAGCTAGAAGGGTTAGGGATATTATGTATTAGTACTTGTGTTGGGCTCAGCTTCAGCATATATCTCGTATGGTAACTATAAGAGAAGAGAATTAGCTTATTTATAAAAATTTCATCATCATAACGATTGTAAATTGAATATTTTCATTACATGTTTTAAACAATTATATTTATATTTATAGAACGTCAACCAATCTATATAATTATCCTAATGTAGGCACAAGATTGAGTGTAAGCCCAAAGTAACATTTTGACTGATGTAAGACTGCCCGTAACGCTGACAGCCATCCATCCCACAAACAGTCCTAATCAGCATGCCACATCAGTTTTCCACCCATCCTTCCCACAAACTCATTTTACCCTCAACACTATCATATTCATCCTTCCCACAAATAACCTCCTTATTTCCACATCATCTTTTTTTATTTAATTATTAATAGTATTATTAGTTATGAAATAATTTAAAATAATAAATAAAAATAAATAATTAAATAAAATTAATATTAAAAATAGAATTACATAATTTTAAACTAAAAATAAAAATACAATAATACATAATTTTAAAAAACAAACAAACTAAAACCTAAAAATTGAAAATACAATAATACATAATTTAAAAAAACATACAAACTAAAACCTAAAAATTAAAACTACTAATTGCGTCGAGGCATGTTATATTTCTCCCTGATCTCGTTACACAAAGTTTCATGTTCTGCTCGTTGGTATGGATCCATATGGCTTGTGTCGATGAAAAGTATTTTCTTTTCTTCAACCATAATCTTCCTCTGTTCCAACTCGTAGAACTTATCAATTTTTTGATCGAACTGCTCGATTGCCTGCTTCTTCACACGGTTTGTCTCGGCTAGTTCTTCAACGAGACTTAACTTCTTTGCCTCGTAATCAGATGAACACGTGGCCTTGCCCTTTGATTTGACCTTGTCCCTCCCCATTGATTTGGCCTTGTCCCTCCCCATTGGACGACTTGGGGGTTCCTGTTCTGCTTGAATATCATCGTCGTCATCATCAAGTGATATTCCAAATTCAGGAGTATTCGTGCTGCCTGTATACTCCCCCATGCTAATTGTATACTCCCCTGTACTATTTGATTTTTGTCTTTTGGGTGCTTGATGGCCATGCACTTTGGTAGAACTATCGTACTTTGGACGATCTTTAATAACCCTCCACACATGTTCATATGTGAAGGGATTTGAACTCTTATTAGAGGGATCATTGATGTATTCAAGTTTGGCCTCATGAATATATTGGTCATCTGACCAACCGCTTTTGTAACGAGACTTTGCTTGCAAGTATAAATCATTAAATCTGTTAACCTTCGTTTTAATGTGGTGCCAGTGACTTCTTAGATTGTGAGCAATTCTTGGAACTTCAGGTCTCTCCCCATTGTAGTAGTCTGCAATCCTTCCCCAATATTGGGCGTTGTTTTGGTTGTTGCCAATTATTGGGTCTTCAGAAACGTATATGTAACCCTTGGTTAACAAGACTTCATCACTTGGGGGCCACTTGATACGATTACTCTTTTCTGGTTCATCAGCAGGTACTGCTTCTTTTGTGTTAATTTTGATTTTCCCTTTATTCTTTCTGGACACTTTGATTGGTGATGATTGAGATTCATCAACAGGTGTCGATTATGGTTGTGGTTCTATCGATTGTGGTTGTGATAGTGCTTGTTGCATTTGCATTTGGTATTGCCACTGTAAAAACTGTTGATATTGATGAATTTGCGGGTGTGATGGTTGTTGGAATTGTGAGAATCCACCGGCTAGTTGTTGGAAGTGTGGGAATCCACCAGCTGGTTGTTGGAATTGTGAGAATCCACCGGATGGTTGTTGAAATTGTTGAAATGGTGAGGGTGTAGTTTGTCGGTTTGGGCTTTCTTCATTGTTGCTATCGTTTAGTAGCTGAGAGAACAAAAACGGGTGATTTGGATCCATGGAATTGAGTGAACGAAAACGTTTAATTGTTGGGAGAATTGTTTGAGATAGTTGGGTGTGAAAATGGTTTAGGTGTTTAGATGTATTTATAGTATTAAAAACTAGCCGTTAGGATAAATACAAAAAAAAAACTAGCCGTTAGAAAAAATACAAAAAAACTAGCCGTTAGGAAAAACACAAAAAAAACTAGCCGTTAGGGAAAAAAAAAAAAAAACTAGCCGTTAGGATAAATTAAGTTTTAATTAGGTTTAAATTAAGTTTTAAATAAGGTTTAATTAGTTTTTAAATCATAATTTATATTAACAATATAACCGTTTTAAATAAGGTTTAATTAGTTATGAAATAATTTAAATTAATAAATAATTAAATAAAATTAATATTAAGAATAGAACTACATAATTTTAAACTAAAAATAAAAAAACAATAATACATAAATTATCGTTTTCTTTTTCCGGGATACAGTGAAAACATATCGTTTTCTTTCTTTGTGGGGCCCACTACCATCAAACAAACAACGCCCATGGTGGCGTGCGGCTGGGCACGGGCGAAGGAGACTCAACGGGCATCCGTGCTGAGGGCGGCCACGTGAAAGGATGGGCGACGGAAGGGCTCCGCGTTGCGGATAGTCTAAGTACTTTAACAAGATATATATGATTTAGAAAACTTACCGCAACTCTATCAGACTTTGGAGAAACGTATTGCTCTCCACCTATTACAAAATGACACATAAATTAGTACAAAAACAAAATTACAATATATATTACAAAGACACAAAAGCACCATCTACATGGTCACCGTTTGAGACCTGATATATTATAAATTAATACAGTAGTCGACAAAAGAGTGATAATTCAAAATCAGTTCAGTTTTTGCTTTCCGTATCATGATGTATATCCCTTCAAGTTCTTCCTCCTCGTCGCTAGCATCCCCACTCGATCTCATTAGTACCAACTTCGATGACATAACCCATGACAAGACAAACGGGTTCGATATCCACATTCACTTATGTAGATGTTGAATGGTTTAGCCTTTCGTTGACTTAAAAGAATGGTTATTCTTCTAAAGTATCAATATCGACGACTTTATTAACACATTGTCCTAGCACATAGACATCCCCCTTGGCTTCGCCGTGATAACATCCTACCAATGTTCAAATAATTTGTCAATGAAGGATATGATGTATACACTACTAGAATAGTTAGCGGTTTCGTCGGGGGAGTCTCGACGACACTTATCATCAAGATAGATGGGCCAATTACGACGCCATGTCGTCGTAGATGGCCGTGTTCTACTTTTTTATTTTTTCACCTCTCGAAGACATGTCGTCGTTGATGGTCAAGTGGGATTGGGTGAAACGTTTTGGCGCTCATTCACAACATTTTTCGACGACATGTCGTCGTAACTAATATTTTTTAAAATTTTTTTTTGGCCTGGTGGAATAATTATTTTTTTGGGGATAATATCATATATACCCTACAAACATGGGAAAATATCATTATACCCAACCAAAACTAAAAATATCATATATACCTAATTTAAATAATTTGTTACTTTATAACCATTCTACCCTTATCCATGATATGAATTTTTATAATCTAATTTTTATTTTTATCCAATACATAAAAGATCAGTGGTACTCCTATTCTTGATGTCGACTATCGCCATTCTCCAAACCTATTCACAAGGTATCGATTCAAAAGAAATGATTGCGAGAAAGTTACAAACGCGCGTTAATGCTATAAAAGAAATTTGTTAAAATTATAAAAAGGAGAAAAATTGAAAATAGTATTTTGAGAAAACTATTTTTTATGGTTAAATATAAAATTTTAAAGTTGAAAATGTGTAAATATGAAATTTCAATGTTACAAATCGGTAAATATAAAATATTAAAGTTTAGAGAAATAAGGGTAAAATGGTCATCTTTTTAAATTGTTTTTAATGAAATGAGTATATATGATATTATTACATGTTTGTAAGGGTATATATGATATTTTTAGTTTTTGTTGGGTATATATGATATTTTTCAAGTTTGTAGGGGTATATATGAAATTGCTCTTTTTTTTTGTTTGGAAATTACCTATTCTCGACGACGCGTCGTCGAGATATGTATTTAATAAAAAAAAAATCATTTTTTAATAAGTAAATTAATTAAAAAAGGACCCAATCTCGACAACGTGTCGTCGAGAAAGGTTATACATGATTATAACCTCACGGGTCATGCAAGAACAAACTAATTTATACCCCTTTTTCTCTCCCACACTTCCTCTCAGTTTCCATCGCCATTTCTGGCCGATTTCTTTGTTTTGCCTCCGTGTTCCACCTCCACTAGTCATCTTGTTCATTAGGTATGCGTATTTTGACTTTTTTTTAGTAATTTTCCAAAATTAGTGAATAATTTTAATTGATATAAGGTGTATGATAGCGTGGTTTTAAATATAAAAATATAAGTAAATATAATTTTAGGATGGTTTCACAAAATCAAGTTTTAAATTTATAAAATGATAATTACTTTAACTTAAAACGCACACAATAGACAAGTGTACATATCGCAGCGTAATATAGTTTAGGTAAGAACCAAGTATCGAACCAATGGACACGGTCGAGTTCCAGTACTCAACTTTTGTTATCGTTTAGCCGGATTAATTAGTGAGTAGGTTTTGTGTGCTTGTGAAGCAGAAAAGTAAATGACGGTAAAGTAAATAACATAAAAGTAAAAACGTGCGTGATGTGTGTAACAGAAATGTAACTAGCAGAATAGTAAATAGTAGAAAAATAAATATGGTAGAAATGATCAGGTTACGGATAGTATTGCTTCGGGTTTCGAATCAACTTGGTACGTGATAATGTTAAGTTGACTAATTCAGTGGTATGACTACTACAAACTTGTGACACGGGTCACCGCTAGAGCCTCGTCCTCACTACATTTGATTCACGAATTATAATCTTTAAACTAAAATAGTAATGCCTCCCGTTAGGGACAACAGTTACCCTCAACACATCGAATGGTCATCTCCGGGTTGGTTTAAGATATCAGATTTAAAATGCTTTATATTAAAGTTAAATAGGCGATTATATTTTGCTCACCGGGACGCGGTGTCACAATAGGACCAAGTATAAAGACGTATCGTTCCCAACACGAGTTCACCAATTCTTGGTCGCATAATAAGCTCGTATAAAGACGTACGATCTTAGAAGTATAGACTAAGCCTTGGCTTATCAATACCTGCTCGTATAAAAACGCACAAGTTTCAAAGAAAGTTTGATCAAAAAGAGTTTTACGATCTTACCCTTTAAAATCAAGACACTCACAAATATAAAGACGGATTTAGACAATGATAAAAGCCCACCGAATGGTGGTTTTTAAGAGCGAATTAGTTAAAGACATAAACATACCACGAAATTAATACATTCAACATTAACATGCACCAAACATCATCTTCACCCTAGCAATGCAAAAAAGTTTTAGCCACGAATGGCCATAACGACTAGCATAACGATGAGTTTTGTAGGCTCCCCTATTGTGAAACATGGAGGAAGAGCCTCTCTACTCTCTACTTTAAATACGAGAATGCTTTCTTCTGAAGTGTTATTGAGGTATGGAATGGTGTGTGTAATGAAGAAACCAAGCCCTGTATTTATATGCCTCAAAATGAGCAACACACGGCCGTGCATTGGTTTGCATGGGCGTGCAAACACCTTAGGAATTAAACATATGACAATGGATAGTGTACTGGAGTCTATGGGAAGCAAGGCAGGAATGCACGACAGTGCATGGCAAGGCACGACTGTGCCTGAACCTTTCCTGCTCCCTGCTTCGTCTTTTAGCTGCTATTGACTTCCTATTGACCAATTGTGACTTCCTGAGGGTCAATGCTTGGGAATTATCTTCCAAAAGGATTGACTTCTTGGTGTTTTTGATAGAATTTAGCTTGATTTATATTTCCAACACCGAATATCCTACAATTACAAAATATAAACGTTTTAATCATCAATTGTAATGTTATTATTCAATTAGTACCATAATAAATGGATTATTAAGCATGTAAATATGTATAAATGATGACATATCATAACACCCAGCACTTAAACTTTGCTTGTCCTCAAGAAAACTCATGCATGATCATACCCATAACTAAAAACTTTACAAGGGTAGTGGAACTCCACTCAAGTCGAAGATCCAGGATAACTCTTGAATTGCATATTCTATTTTTGTATTTTTCTGTTTCAAGATGATGAAATCCATGACAAGCCTACTAGAACTTCGATTATGCAAAAAATCTTCACAAACACAATGTTCACTTAACTCTAGAGTTATATATGTATGGATAATGTAGGTTAAGTGGAACACTAAAGTTCGAATAGATTTATGCAATAGTCATAAGCTTGTATGCAAATCAAGTCTCCACCAATTAACTAAGTAGTATGCATGAATCAAGAGGACTTTAAAGGGTTGTAATGTGGCTAAAGTAAAACTAAATGTGAAAATGAAAATCTTTTTGGATTTTTAGGGGTTTGAAGGGCTGTAGCTATCGCGAAACACACAGCTACTACCTCATGGCTTAAAATGGAAATTACTAGCAGGTCCCTCTATAGTACTTAGATCATGATGGTATAATTAATCTGAGGGCTCGTTTATGGTCAGATTTACAAGACCAGAATCTCTTATCAATCCTATCTCGTCCCTTATTGCATAATACACATTGCTGTCTTTCCGTATGGTTCTTTTGGCTTGTAGCCTAACAGCTCCTACTTCGATCAGGTGTGTATACTCACTTTGGGAGTAAGTTTTATTCTTGCTACACTTTCCATCATGGCTACTGTTGCCACACTTTCTACATTTGCCACACTTTCTACATTTATCGTATCTTTTAGCTCTTCTTTTGGCGGCATTTTTCGACAAGCCGCAGGATGGTGACAATTGTTCTTGCTTGCACCACCGCTTTCTTACATCAGTGGTTGCTTGGAAAATCTTTTCTTGGAGTTCGGTTGGTAATTCAGGCTCTACGAAATGAAGGCAGAAAAGAAAATTAAAATCAAAGGAATGCATGTCCAGTTCTTCAAGGTCTCCCGATAAAAGACCAAGGTATTTTTTTTATCAAGACACATTCTTCAATAGTCTTCCTCAATTTCCTTGAAATAATGTTTCCATGAATTCCCTACAGATAGTTCGGCTATTTCCTAATATATCCACCTTCTGTGTATTCCAATTCTTCTGAGTAGAGTAGATTCTTTCCAAAATTGTCTCGATGATAGTAAGCTTGAAATGACAACATAGGATAATTTCCTCATTTTGAAGACAGTCAGTTAATAACCGGGGTTTGCGAAAAGTTGGTTGAGTGATAAGTATGGGTAACAGAAAAGAAAAGGCTAAGGCTTAGAAGGCTATCTAGGCAGATAATATTTTTGGAATTTTTGGTTTTTATAGATAACAAGGGTAATAAAGTCCTAGGTGCCTCAATCATTTTCATACTTCCACTAGTTCATGGTCTTGATATGTACAAGTCATACAAGTTCTAATTATGCATAGAATTAGATCGAATAAACACTCAATATACCAAACGAAAGAGCATGCAAAAATAATGATAATAATGCTCGTGAAAAGGCTCGGGTTATTCTCACATGGAAACAGATGGGATAAGGTTTAGTGATTTGTTATGAATAATTTCCATTTGTTTCTACTTGCCATGTCTTCATTTTATTTAATTAGGTGCGAACTCAAAGAGGTTTAGATTTAAAAGGTTTAAAATTTTTGAAAATTTTTCGGGTTTTATAAAAGGTTGGTTTTTGTAATGTTTTAGTCAAATAGGTAGAAAATCACTAGTTGAATTTTACTGCTCTGAGGTTACAAACAGTCCTGAATCTCTAATTCCCCACCCCACACTTAAAACTGTGCATTGTCTTCAATGTACAAATGCATGTAATGGAATGCTATGCATGAATTAAAATGCATGGAGTTTTAAGGGAAAAGAAACTGGTACTCCCCCAGTCAATTCAGTGTATAACCTAAGATCAAAACTTATTGTTGCTGTCAGGGTGTGCCTATCAGCTGCTTGTCAACATGTTGCTTCAAAGACTTTATCGAATTTCTCATAAATTTGATGTGGTTTTCGGCTCCAGGCTCGTAGACGTGGAGTGTAACTCCTCAAAGTAGAGAGATGATCTGGTGATGTTATTCTACCTAAAACATATAAGAAAACATAAAAGCAGACAAGGAAAATAAAAGATAGTAGTTAAGCTACTAAGGTCCTAGTATCGAGAAGGCATACATTGGGATGAAGTAATTAGAAACTTAATTTTGGAGAAACCAAACCTGAGGTCCATGCTTTCTTCTGTATGCACCAACTTCTCAATTTATTTATGGTTATCGGGTTGCTTCCCGGAAGCGCTACGTTTATTTAAGGGTCTTTAGCCCGACCCGTACGTGTTTCATGAATTTCCAATTTAGTGTTAAATTTGTCAAATGGGTGTCTTGTAATATGGAGAGGTTTATCCAACCCATTTGATAACCATGCGTACGATGATAATAAGTTGATCCAGGAATCAGTGGAGTCCATCCTGCCAAATTTAGAATGCTCTATAGAAGAGCACCTAACAAAAATGGTGTACTTGAATCACGCCACCACAATTTGAAATTTCCTGGACCAAACTTCGAGAAACTCATGTAGTGAAGGAGACGGTCACCCTGGTATGATAATTTTTTCATGTAATCTTCTTTGGATAAATGTTGCTTCTTCCATGAGAAGTTGTCCTCAGAGTGATGTGCCCTATCCTGTGGCTTATGTGATTCCTGGAATGATTCACTGATACGCTTGGTCACAGGCCAGCTATCACTGTTGCAAGGAAGAGGTGCCACCATTGTCATTTATTTGTTGATTATTACATCCTCCTGTGCTTCCATATTTAGGATTCCCACCAGTTCTTCTTTAGATATTCGCTCTTCTGGCTCCTTTGATTGTTTAGCTTCCGGCTTCTCAGGAAAGTCAAGAAGTGATTGTAAAGTCGTAGTAACCTTTTCCTTTGGATCACCCGTTCTCACTTCCGATTGATCCATGCTTGTGAATATATAAGGTTCTTGCTCCTTAGAGTCACTTAACCTTACTTTAGATGTTGGAACTTTGACTTCCGATTCTTGTACTTTGAAGGAATCATCTTGTTGTTCAGTTGGAAAGCTCTTTAGGATTTGAAGCTTAATTTCTTCCAAATGACGAAACACTTGTTGTTCACTTGGAGAGCTCTTTATGAGTTGATTCTTAATTTCTTCCAAATGATGAAACAAATTTCTTGGGGTCCATGAGTCGGAATCTAGAACTGAGTGTTGAATTTCTTGGGGCGGTGTGGTTTCCTCATATAGCCGACAGTAGGGTTGGTGGAAATATGTAGAATACCCTTGATAGTGATAACAATCTTGGGTGTAGTGTGGTTGATGTGTTTGTGAATTAAGTATATAAAAATATAAGTAAATATATTTTTGGATGATTTTACAAAATCAGATTTTAAATTTATAAAATGATAATTACGTTAACTTAAAACACACACAATAGGCAAGTGTACATATCACAGCGTAATATAGTTAGGTAAGAACCAAGTATCGAACCAATGGACACAGTCGAGTTCCAATACTCAACTTTTGTTATCGTTAGCCGGATTAACTAGTGAGTAGGTTTTGTGCGCTTATGAAGGAGAAAAGTAAATGACGGTAAAGTAAATACCATAAAATCAAAAATGCACGTGAAGTGTGCAACCGAAATGTAACTAGCAGAAGAGTAAATAGACGAAAAGTAAATAAGGCGAAAATGATCAGATTACGGAATGTATTGCTTCGGGATTCGAATCAGCTTGGTACGTGATAATGTTAAGTTGACTAATTTAGTGGTATGACTACTACAAACTTGTGACTCGGGTCACCGCTAGAGCCTCGTCCTCACTACATTTGAGTTGCAAATTATAATCTTTAAAAGTGGTGGTGCCTCCCGTTAGGGACAACATTTACCCTCAACCTATCGAATGGTCATCTCCGGGTTAGTTTAAGACATCGGACTCAAAATGCTTTATATTAAAGTTAAGTAGGTGATCATATTTTGCTCACCGGGAGGCGGTGTAACAATGGGACCAAGTATAAAGACGTACCGTTCCCAACATGAGTTCACCAATTCTTGGTCACATAATAATCTCGTATAAAGACGTACGATCTTAGAAGTATATATCAAGCATTGGCTTATCAATCTCTGCGCGTATAAAGACGTACTAGTTTCAAAGGATGTTTGATTAAAAAGGGTTTTACGATCTTACTCTTTAAAATCAAGACACTCACAAATATAAATGCACCAAACATCATCTTCACCCTAGCAATACAAAGAAGTTTTAGCCACGAATGGCCATAAAGACTAGCGTAATAATGAGTTTCATAGGCTCCACTATTGTGGAACAAGGAGGAAGAGCCCCTCTATTCTAACTACGAGAATGCTCTCTTCTTGAGTATTCCTTTGGTATGGATTGGTGTGTCAAGTGAAGAACTCAAGCCTCCTATTTATAGGCCTTAAAATGTGCAATGCATGACCGTGCAATGGGTTGCACGGTCATGCAAAGGCCTAGGGAATCAAACAGGGTACAGAGGACACGGTTGGGCCGTGGAGAGCAGGAGAGGACAATGCACGACTGTGCATTGGGATGCACTGCCGTGCAACCCTCATCTTTCTTCCAGCTTTGTCTTTTAGCTCCTTGTTGACTCTTGTTGACCAATTTTGATTTCTTGGGGGTCAATGCTCGGGAATGAACCTTTTAGAAGCTTGAATTATTGGTGTTTTTTTATAGGATTTAGCTTAACTTATATTTTCAACACCGAATAACCTGCAATTACAAAATATAAGTGTTTTAAGCATAAATTGCAAGATTATTATTTAATTAGTATCACAATATGGGATTATTATGTATGTAAAATATGTATAAATGATGGCATATCAGTGGTTCCCCACAAATCTCACACCAAACCTCCGAATAGTGGTACCCATTGTCATATTGGTATCCTCCATAACAACTTTCGTAGTCGTCATCCATGAAAGTTGCTATAAGGAATAAGCAAAACAAACCATAAAAATGTTAATGTTAAAAAGGCTAATCCGTTAACTCGAATTTTTCTTGAAATTATCATGTCCCCGACAATGGCGCCAAAAAATTGATAGTGTGGTTTTAAATATAAAAATATAAGTAAATATATTTTTAGGATGGTTTCATAGGATCAGGTTTTAAATTTATAAAATGATAATTACTTTAACTTAAAAACACATAATAGACAAATGTACCTATCGCAGTTTAATATAGTTTAGGTAAGAACCAAGTATCGAACTGTGACAACCCAAACTTTTTGTTTCAGATAACTAGCGACATTACCCTATTTTCAGGACGAAAATTCCTTCAACAAGGGGATAATGTGACACCCGACATTTCAGGTTATTCCCGACAAACAGAAACTCAGTCATATTAGTTTTCGTTCATGCTTTACACTAAATTAATCCGCTAGTTCACAAACATTCAAGTAAAAGAAGATCGTTAACTCTGTTAGTATTCATCGTTAAAAATCAGTTAGTAACAGCAGGGGAGTGTTTTGTAATTTCCTAAAACTTGAATGTTTGACTTCTGCAAGTTAAAGGATAGAATTATCATCAATTTGATTTCAAATTCGAAGTTAGAAACTGAATTGACAAGTTTTGCGCTCATATCTCATGTCCCTTAACTCAAACCGACTTATCCTTGATCTAATTCGCATATAATCAGCCTTGAACCCTACTTTTCCTCTTTCGAAGCCGTCGCTGCTGATTCATCCCATACCCCTCGGTTTCAAGCGAATTCAAGTTAGATACTTATATGTTCCTGAACGTTTTTACCTGCTAATCAAAAGCCGTAACTTATGTAGTGAAAAGCACACATCTTTGTTCCTTTGTTTTCGTGTCGTTTTGATTAGTTTTATATTCGTTTTGATTAGTTTTCTATTTGTTTTGAGTCATTTTTGTTATGTATTGAGTCTACTATGTGTTTACAGGTGCTCAAGGTGATAATGAGTGAAAACCCGAAGAAACCGAGCAAGAGAAGTGAAGTTCAAAAGTGCAAAGCAAGAAATTTGGAAAATAAGTCTCTCGTAGTACGCGAAGACTATAGGAAGATCCCTCGCGGTACGTGAGGGAAAGCTAAACCGGGCGCGACTAAATTGTCCCTCGCGTTACGCGAGGAACCTTGACCCATCTCTCGCTGTATGTGAGAGAGTCGTAATACGAGAAAAAAACCCTAAAAATCGATTTAAATAGAATTTGAATGCATTTATCAAGAGAGTTCGATTTGTAGCCGTCTAGAGGAGTTCCAGAGGTGATTTTGGGAGTAGGATGAAGAATTGAAGCTAAAGATTGAAGCTTTGGATTTCGGGTTTGTTAGATTAACTTGTTCAGTTCTCCAAGATTGAATCTTTGTGTTTATTTTCTGAGATTGTGTTACATCCCAAAAATAATAATTTAGTAAATAATAACGCGATAGTGACTTAATCGTCATAAAACAAAAGAAAAACGGATGGGCTTGGGCTCGGCTCCAACGGGCCGATGGAAGCCCAGGTATATAAGGGGCAAGGCAGCCCACCTCGTCATTTCAACCTCATTTCATCACTCTAGAGAGAGAAAGGAGAGCTCGGGTCTAGAGAGAGAAATTCGACGGATCGACACGAGATTGAAGGAGCGCGTTACTACTGAGCTCGTGAGCAAAACCTCCGAATCAGAATTCCAATCCAGGTAACGATTCGACCATAATCTGAGTTTTTGTTCGTTTTGGGGTTTCTCGGGTTTTAGCTAAATAGGAGACGTTTTTATGGATGAAACCTGATAATAAGCTTAGAACTAGCATGTAGAATGAAAACCACACGTTTTGATCAAAGAAAATTGTAAGATTGGCATGATCGGGTTAGCATGCAAGAATTTTAGATTTTTGTCCAGGAAACAGGTATTGCGTACTTATCAAGTACGCAAGAAGGACGTCCTGCGTACTTACCAAGTACGCAGGAGGAAGATCCTGCGTACTTACTAAGTACGCAAGAAGAATGCTCTGCGCACTTGTCAAGTACGCATGAGCAAGGCCCTGCGCACTTACTAAGTACGCAGGCAGCAGGCTGGTTAAGTAAAGTCAGTATGTTTAGAATGATTAAACAGTTAGAGTCAGGATTGGGTCTGATGTGTAATTAACTACCTAATTCAGATCGGAAGTGACGTTGTTGGACCTTGTTTAGGACAACCCAAATTAGCTTATCAGGTGAGTTCTATGTGCCCCATCTATGTTATGTGCAAATCAATTTAAATGTTTTGGGGCTGAAGTGTATACACTAAATGAATAAATGCTATGAATGTCAATGTGATCATACGTGGTATACAAATATATATATATACACCTATATACGAAAATGAATTATGAACAAATAATGAAACGTATGATTATGAAGAATGAATGAAAGAATGGCATAACGTAAATAAGTGAAGTCTTGCTTTATATTATATATATATATATATATATATATATATATATATATATATATATATATATATATATATATATATATATATTGCATGTTAAGAATGTATGTAAACGTTATGAATGCTTCTATGACAACGGCTACTTCGGTAGACGGACGACCACATGACTATTTTGCAACTGGGACAAAAATGTTCCTTCGCAAGCTAGGACGTATAAGAAAGGTACTCATGGACGGTCGAAGCAAATGCATTATTACATGTAGAATGGTTGCATACGTAATAGCCACGTGGGAAACGGATGCCCTAGGGCAGACGGGCGAATGACCGTACTACGACGGTAGAACGGGTTAAGAGCGGACGGACAAAGGTTGCCGGACGGATTTATGTATCGACGGACGATTTTCTAGAGCCGGACGGTTTATGAAAAGGGCGACGACGGTAGCTCTCACTGCGATGTCTTTGTGACATTCGCGACAAGTACGATGGGTTGATCACCCTTATGTTTATGGCCAAATGAATGTTCTCCCCAAGTAAGTATGTATGTACATATGTATGTACTCAGTATGAAATGTTATGTGAGAATAGTAAAGCAAAGAATATGTAAAGGCTCGAATGTTAAGTATATTATATATATAATACTCATGATAAGATAAATATTATGTATGATTGTCTTTAAACTAGAACTCACCGGCGTTAGCTGACTTTTAGTATACATTTCAGGTAAAGGAAGAAAGGGTCGTGCGATGGAGTGAAGGTTACCCGACACGAGACTGGCATCCCACTTTAGTATATGTGTTAAGACAATGTTATGTTTTTAATTGTTAAGACTTTCGCTATCATGTTATGTCATGTTATGTAATGATTGAATTCGAATGTTTTAAATTTAAGTTCAGTAATTACGACTATGTTTATGAGTAAATCCAATAAGTGAGGTTACCCGGGAAGGGGCCTTACAGATTGAACCCATGATTATGTTTTTACTTCTGTGTTTGAATGTTTTAAGCATGATCCTAGGCTAAACTCTTATATTTCCTAGGTCACATGATGAATGCTTGTTAAAGTTTCAGTTTTTATCGGTTTTTGGATTGAATGACGGTTTTATGATTTTGTAAACAGTCCTAGTTAATTACTGTAACATCCATGACTTTTCGGCTATATTTGATTGTAACTATTTCAATAATTACGCACATTTAAATCATGTATATTGCTCAAGCACATTATGTCCCATAATTTTTTTTATATATATTTTAAACCTTGCGTTACATATAAATTTCTAAAACACATGTTTGCGTATATATACATATATGTTTATTTATATATAAATATATGTATGCAAATATATTCATGTATCAGATTTTATTAATTAAACCTCATAAGAATATTTGTTTAGCAAATATATAACTAACATCTTAGATTTTGTATATAGTTGCTCAAGCACATTATGTCCCATAATTTTTTTTTATATATTTTAAACCTTGCGTTACATATAAATTTCTAAAACACATGTTTGCGTATATATATATATATATGTTTATTTATTTATAAATATATGTATGCAAATATATTCATGTATCAGATTTTATTAATTAAACCTCATAAGAATATTTGTTTAGCAAATATATAACTAACATCTTAGATTTTGAATGTAGTTAGTTTTTATAAAGTTTAAAAAGGGAAAGATTATGGTTTTATAGTTTTTATACAAAAATCAATTTATATATATATATATATATATATATATATATATATAATTTCTAGTTAAATAAACTAGTTTGAACCCCCATTTATTACATTTGAACCCTTTCCATTGATATTGAACCCTGGAAGCTTATCAAACCAATTTTGACCCTAAGAAAGTCAAACCGCATTCAATCCCTTCCAATCACCAGAAATTTCAGGATTTTGATCATCCCAAATCATTTTGCCACTCTATTACGAACGTTAGGAGCCAATAATCACTCTAATTGATTGAAGAATCAAGACTTTGATCCCATCTTGAGGGTTACGGTTTTAGGGTTTGAAAAACCCACGATCCATGCTCTAAATCCCGCAAAACCAGTAGATTGAAAGCTATAACGCGTGGAGTTATCGTCCTTTATAAACCACTAACACCTTGCAACTCGAAAACACCACTATAATCAGTCGAATTCGGTCCTGTTACTCTCCCGTCGTGATCAACACTTAGGAACGAAGCACCTCATGCTTTGCCCGATTTCAGGTATTTCAACTATGTTTCATCTCGTTTATATACCACGAATCAAAGCCCTAACACGTTGTTTACAATCTGTGCTTGATCTTTCTGATTTGGGGGTTAGGGTTTGCTTCAATCGATTGGAAGGGAAGAAAGGTTCCGAGAACCATTATGTTAAAAACGGGTTATTTCAAATCTTTAACAATTCAGCAGCCTAGAGCAACTGGTTAAGACTCTAACCCCCTCCAGGTCATGGGTTCGAGCCCAGGCCACTGGTTCAGTCCCTTTCATTTTCTGTTTTGCCTCTATTTCACTCCCACACACACACACATACATACATACATACATACATACATACATACATACATATATATATATATATATATATTTATATATAAATAAACTTATGTATTATTACATAGAGAAAACGGGTTTAAAATTTCATATTTATAAGTAATTCTAACTAAGCACATACATATAATTTTGACATTTATTTAATATACTTTATTTTATAAATGCTATGATATATGAATATATATATGTATGTTATAAGTAAACTATTATCATTATGCTATGGTTATAAAACCCACGTTTTTTATAAACTTTCAAAAGTTTTATAATTAATATTCTCATTAAATTGTGTTTAATCATTTTCTAAAATCGTTTTGAATATATGAACATCCTTATCTTATTCGTTCATTACTACTACATATTTCAAAAGACTTGACAAACATCATTTTATTGCCATAAACCTTATTATTTTATAACATTTAAAATTATTAAATAGTTGTATTTTGTAACGTCATAAGTTTTATTAATCCAAAAGGGCTATAGTTATGTTAGTAACCTAAACCGTTAAAACGACATATTATTTATTAGTGTTACTAATTTTAATAATTGTTTATAAGTATATCTATCACGTTATTACTTTCACAAATAAAATGACGTGGATTTCATAAATAGTAATATTACAATTGCATAACTAATTTATTTATTTCAAATCATAACCTATAAATATCATTTTATATAATATGTCGAAATAATGATCATTTTAATGCATAGCTTTAAACACCTTTGAGATTGTCTAAAATAAATAAATAAATATTGCACTAAGATATTTATTATAATATTATATTTTCAAATAGTACTTATTATTGACACATGTCCTCCTTTTATAAATAAACTTTATAAAACATGAATTACAAACTCTATTCGTATCCTCGCTCACTCGTCCATTCCAAAACCCTAAATCCCAAGTCATTCTATAGTCGTTGTTCTTAAACCGTCTTTACATTATAACTACATATTTTATTTATTTAGGGCATCGTTAAACCAGTTCGCTCGTTCTCCCGTTCTATTTCAAGTTTAAGACTCAATATCTAGGTGAGTTTTACATAGCCCCTTTTTACATTTTGCACTTTTTGGGGTGAAACATGATT
Source organism: Smallanthus sonchifolius (assembly GCA_023525975.1). Taxonomy (NCBI): domain Eukaryota; kingdom Viridiplantae; phylum Streptophyta; class Magnoliopsida; order Asterales; family Asteraceae; genus Smallanthus; species Smallanthus sonchifolius. The sequence continues at coordinate 39,163,486 of CM042045.1, forward strand.
ACACTTTGAACTCTTTGCAATTTACTCATATATAATTCAATAATATGATGCTATGTGTTATTTGTGCTTTATGCTTGAATGCTATGAGTTAAGACTACATATACATGACATTAGTACAATCATTAACTCGGTACTAGCCAATGGTTAACATTGATAGATCTATTGTGTCTGACAAACCCACCCGGTTAGGGTGTTTGTTACCGACTTTACATTAGGGTAACCTGCGTGTTATGCCTTAGTCACAAGGTTTGATTGTACATACTTAGTTTAACTATAGATTCTCCATAATTGCCTTACACACGTATGTCGTATGAATTGTATAAAATACTTTAAGCTTGGTTGTGTGTTAAAACCTATGTATGCTCACCAACTTTTTAGTTGACCTCGTTTTCATCATGTTTCAGGTACTAATGCTTGAGAATAAGTACAAGATGCTTCACTTAGGACCGATGACCTATAATTTAATTTAAAGAGACTATTTATGTATTTCTATTTTCCTTGTATTGTTGGATTTATGTTTATTTGTGACATGAAATTGGTTGTTTAATTATTTAAACTTTAGTAAACCTTGAGCTTTTGAACAGTCTACATGTCCCGCCCCGACGTATTCCGCCGTCGGTTTGGGGTGTGACAAATTGGTATCAGAGCCTTGGTTATAGGGAATTAGGTTATTAGACACTCTTGACCTAGACTATAACCTTAGGACACCCACAATATGCCATGCTACTATATGATTACATGATTACTTCTTGTGTGAATATTTTTACATGTTATCCTAAGTAATTTCAATACATGCTACAATACTTAACAGTTTATGTGCCGCACTACTTGATAACTCTTGTGCTTATATTCATTGCTATCTACATGCTACTTATGTGTTTCATTAAGTGCTATCCTAAGCTTAACACACACATACACACCAAATTATTCATACATCTTTGAACTCGCATACATAATAACACCACCTCTTGTGATCTAAATCTAAACTATTGGGCCTAATGCCCATTAATAATAAACAAGAAGCCCATTTACCCTCCAAGAAGAACAAGCCCACTGCAATAAATAAACCTCACTTTTGGGCCTCAAAGCCCAGTCCACAACAATTCTCATCATGACCATGAGCCCAACAATAGTGTTATTAGTACATGATGGCTGGAAGAGTGTGTAGGCCCATGAGGGATTCTGGCTAAGGAAAGATAGGGTACTTAAGTGTGTCTTAGTGACCCACCCCTCTTTCCTGGGAATTCTCCTCAAGGATGCATTGCTTATAGGTCAAGTGTACTTCTAAAATACTATTGTGAAGGTTCGGTGTTATGATTAGTCAAACTCTAAACTTATGAGAACTCCCATGTCTAACACTCAATATTTCATTATCACTTACAACCTTTTTATTGTTTTCTGCTAGACATGGACTCCTACTCTCCTTCCTCCCCGGTTTACCGTCCTGGAGCAGAGTCTGATTGGGAAGAAGACATCGGGACACCCGTGTATCGGCCACCACCACCCCCAGCTGCTAGACCAAGGTTTGATGTAAGGGCAGATTGGATTAGGTACACCGGCCCAAGACTTCGAACATCTGGATCACCCGCACCCAGGAACCCGTATCAGACACCCCATCTCCACAATCAGTTACCACCCCCACTAAGAGACCCATATCTAATGCCCGACCCGTACCATCCTAACCCTTGGGTAAGGCATACCACGACACCCACTAGTGTTATGGGAATTCCAACCAATGACGTTCACCAATATGTAAGGACCTCAGAATTTGAGAGGCAAAGGATGGAGCAGGGGGTAATGCACGACTTGCAAGGACAAACAATGGATAGCCTAGTAAACCAATTAGGGCACCAAAAGGAGTTAATCTCCATCCTCGAAAAAGAAATACTGGAGCATCGCACGGAGACAGCTAAAGCTGAAGCCAGATCGGCTACCCGAGTGATCATAGCGGTGCTCGTCTTGGGAATTATCCTCCTTCTAGTGGAAAGCTACAAGAGACGTTAACAAATTTTTTTTTATTGTCTTAAAATTTTCAGTTTGAGAACCATTTACCTATGTTTTGAGTAATGTTTAACATTTCAACTTTTAATCAATTTTATATATTCCAAATCTAAAGTGATTATTCATTGATTTGACACGTCGAGTGTGAGTTACACCCATCATATTTTTAATCAAGATTCTCCAAGTATCACCTTCTTCATTTACCACAATTTAGTACACTACCGGTAATCTCCTTCGTAAACAAATCATACTATTATTTGATTTAAACAACCTCGCTATTTTGTTCAAACAAAAAAATTATCAAGCTTTTAGATAATATCTGAAATATAAATTTTCTATAAACCTTTTCACCTTGTAAGAAAACTTAATACAACCTAATTTATAAAAACATTATTTCAAATTAATAAATATGACTTGTTCTCGTTAAATTAATTATTTCTAAATCTTGGCTAAATTAATATACAATTAATTGTTTAGCCATTAATTTCTCCAAAAAAAAAATCTCCTTATAATAATTGAAAATTTTAATAAAAAAAAAGGTTTTCCTATAAATTGCCCAATTACTTAGATTATCCAACTCATTAGTTTCACTACCTTATTTATCTACAAACAAGAACAAATTACAACCACCTACATACAAACAAAAATCAGTTATTTGCAAACACATTACTCGAAATATTTTCAGGACCTCCTCACTACCTTGCACCTTCGATAATGTATGAGTGAACTTACCACTTCAAGAGACGACCCATTTCGCGCAGACATTAACCACCCCTACAAACCACAACGAGATTTAAGGAGCTAGAACCTAACTACCACATTTTACAAGATCGCCAACAACACGCTCCTCCGCAACACTCAATCACATACAAAACTCGTTAATATACATCACACACGAAGTTCAATAACTTACGTATGCACGTTCATAATATACCCAACACGATCACATAATACATGAAACTTAGTTATTTTCAATATATCCAATGCTACACTAATTACATATTATATGAAACTTGATTATTTGCAATACACGTTCTTCTGGATTGATTACAGAATACATAAAACATAGTTGTTTGTAATATACATATACTAAATTGATCACATGATACATAACAATTGGTTGGTTGGTACATAATACTTGATTGACCGCATTGAATATGAAACTATTGAGTTACATGATGCCACGTTGTTCACGTTACACATGAAACCTATTTGATTACTAGCTACATAACACTAGATCATACATAAGACTTGTGTGTTTACATTATACATGAAACTAGGTTACTTACAATTGTTGCAATTGATTGATCATAATATACATGAAGCATGGTCATACACTTTGTTCACCAAAATTGAAAACCATAACACCTTGAAGCTACTCGGGGTTTGACGTATACTTGTTCAAACATGAGGAAGTTGTAACACTTTAAAACAACTCGGTGTTTGACGTATTCTTGTTCAAACACGAGCAAACTATGGAACTTTAAGTTATACTACCATATTCCTCTTTAGTTGCTAGTTGACCTGCCTTCTAGGGACATAGTTACTTATTAGCAACTAATATATGAAAACAATAGATAAGAACTAAGTAAATTTGTGCCCCCTCTTGCCCCGCACACAACGGAAGGATCTATACGGAGCATGCGATGATTCGAGTAATTACGGGTGCACACGTAATTATAAAAATCAACGCATGGAAAACATAGCAAATTCTGTCGTGTGTTATGACATGAAACCTATCATGATATATGATAACGAAACTAATAAGATATGACAAGGGCATGGTGGATACGCCGCTGGTACTTCCTATATATAAGTGTTCCTGTCATATTGTCAGAAGTAACGTTATTTGTGTCACGTAAAGTTTTATGTTGTTTGACGGGACAATGTTTATGAAATCACTTATCCACTAACAATTCTTGAGCATATTAAACTACGTCTTAAACAAACCCTGATCATCAAATTCCCATCAAATGCATTCCAAGTGATGCATTCAACCTTTATAATCCAAATTATTATCCGATAGTTTTTCTCCTTAAGTTCATTTCAAAAACTAAATCCATTGTCATTATTCGTGCCTGACTTTGAGAAACAGAAGTGAATCTTGTTATCAGTTGTACTCCTCAAACCAAAAATCAAAACCCGTGGGGAATCCAAACGCATCTCTTTCCCGATCCAGTAGCCCCCCCCCCCACTAGTTCAATTTCGGGACAAAATTCACTCAACATGGGGATACTGTAACATCCATGACTTTCCGGCTATATTTGATTGTAACTATTTCAATAATAACGCACATTTAAATCATGTATATTGCTCAAGCACATTATGTCCCATAATTTTTTTTATATATATTTTAAACCTTGCGTTACATATAAATTTCTAAAACACATGTTTGCGTATATATATATATGTTTATTTATTTATAAATATACGTATGCTAATATATTCATGTATCAGATTTTATTAATTAAACCTCATAAGAATATTTGTTTAGCAAATATATAACTAACATCTTAGATTTTGAATATAGTTAGTTTTCATAAAGTTTAAAAAGGATAAGATTATGGTTTTATAGTTTTTATACAAAAATCAATTTATAAATATATATATATATATATATATAATTTCTAGTTAAATAAACTAGTTTGAACCCCCATTTATTACATTTGAACCCTTTCCCTTGATATTGAACCCTCGAAGCTTATCAAACCAATTTTGACCCTAAGAAAGTCAAACCACATTCAATCCCTTCCAATCACTAGAAATTTCGGGATTTTGATCATCCCAAATCATTTTGCCACTCTATTACGAACGTTAGGAGCCAATAATCACTCTAATTGATTGAAGAATCAAGACTTTGATCCCATCTAGAGGGTTACGGTTTTAGGGTTTGAAAAACCCACGATCCATGCTCTAAATCCCGCAAAACCAGTAGATTGAAAGCTGTAACGCGTGGAGTTATCGTCCTTTATAAACCACTAACACCTTGCAACTCGAAAACACCACTATAATCAGTCGAATTCGGTCCTGTTACTCTCCCGTCGTGATCAACTCTTAGGAACGAAGCACCTCATGCTTTGCCCGATTTCAGGTATTTCAACTATGTTTCATCTCGTTTATATGCCACGAATCAAAGCCCTAACACGTTGTTTACAATCTGTGCTTAATCTTTCTGATTTGGGGGTTAGGGTTTGCTTCAATCGATTGGAAGGGAAGAAAGGTTCCGAGAACCATTATGTTAAAAACGGGTTATTTCAAGTCTTTAACAATTCAGCAGCCTAGAGCAACTGGTTAAGACTCTAACCCCCTCCAGGTCATGGGTTCGAGCCCAGGCCACTGGTTCAGTCCCTTTCATTTTCTGTTTTGCCTCTATTTCACTCCCACACACACACATACATACATACATACATATATATATATATTTATATATAAATAAACTTATGTATTATTACAAAGAGAAAACGGGTTTAAAATTTCATATTTATAAGTAATTCTAACTAAGCACATACATATAATTTTGACATTTATTTAATATACTTTATTTTATAAATGCTATGATATATGAATATATATATGTATGTTATAAGTAAACTATTATCATTATGCTATGGTTATAAAACCCACGTTTTTTTTATAAACTTTCAAAAGTTTTATAATTAATATTCTCATTAAATTGTGTTTAATCATTTTCTAAAATCGTTTTGAATATATGAACATCCTTATTTTATTCGTTCATTACTACTACATATTTCAAAAGACTTGACAAACATCATTTTATTGTCATAAACCTTATTATTTTATAACCTTTAAAATTATAAAATAGTCGTATTTTATAACGTCATAAGTTTTATTAATCCAAAAGGGCTATAGTTATGTTAGTAACCTAAACCGTTAAAACGACATATTATTTATTAGTGTTACTAATTTTAATAATTGTTTATAAGTATATCTATCACGTTATTACTTTCACAAATAAAATGACGTGGATTTCATAAATAGAAATATTACAATTGCATAACTAATTTATTTATTTCAAATCATAACCTATAAATATCATTTTATATAATATGTCGAAATAATGATCATTTTAATGGATAGCTTTAAACACCTTTGAGATTGTCTAAAATAAATAAATAAATATTGCACTAAGATATTTATTATAATATTATATTTTCAAATAGTACTTATTATTGACACATGTCCTTCTTTTATAAATAAACTTTATAAAACATGATTTACAAACTATTCGTATCCTCGCTCACTCGTCCATTCCAAAACCCTAAATCCCAAGTCATTCTATAGTCGTTGTTCTTAAACCGTCTTTACATTATAACTACATATTTTATTTATTTAGGGCATCGTTAAACCGGTTCGCTCGTTTTCCCGTTCTATTTCAAGTTTAAGACTCAATATCAAGGTGAGTTTTACATAGCCCCTTTTTTACATTTTGCACTTTTTGGGGTGAAACAAGATTACACTTTGAACTCTTTGCAATTTACTCATATATAATTCAATAATATGATGCTATGTGTTATTTGTGCTTTATGCTTGAATGCTATGAGTTAAGACTACATATACATGACATTAGTACAATCATTAACTCGGTACTAGCCAATGGTTAACAATGATAGATCTATTGTGTCTGACAAACCCACCCGGTTAGGGTGTTTGTTACCGACTTTACATTAGGGTAACCTGCGTGTTATGCCTCAGTCACAAGGTTTGATTGTACATACTTAGTTTAACTATAGATTCTCCATAATTGCTTTACACACGTATGTCGTATGAATTGTATAAAATACTTTAAGCTTGGTTGTGTGTTTAAACCTATGTATGCTCACCAACTTTTTAGTTGACCTCGTTTTCATCATGTTTCAGGTACTAATGCTTGAGAATAAGTACAAGATGCTTCACTTAGGACCGATGACCTATAATTTAATTTAAAGAGACTATTTATGTATTTCTATTTTCCTTGTATTGTTGGATTTATGTTTATTTGTGACATGAAATTGGTTGTTTAATTATTTAAACTTTAGTAAACCTTGAGCTTTTGAACAGTCTACATGTCCCGCCCCGACGTATTCCTCCGTCGGTTGGGGTGTGACAATTACTATGATGAATATGCATGCTTAAATCTGATCGTGTGATTTGTTATTGATTCAGTGCGTTGATTGTGGTTGTCTGCCTGTTCGATTAGCGTATTTAGGTCATAGATCTTAGGATCTTTGATTTCGGTGGTTTGCTAGACGTAGTTGCCATAGGAGTTGTTATTGATTACTGATTTGAGTTGAGTGTGTGTCCTAGTTCAATACACGAGAGGTGAGAATTAGTCGTTTAGTATTCGTCATTAGGAATCTTAGTGTCAACTATCTGAGAGGAAGTTGGTCTAGGTGTCTAGTGATCTGTTGCTATTCTGAATCACAGTCGTTATCCTAGGATTACCCCGTGCATTCCTAAAATGTATTGTGGACGGTGAGACTGAGAGGTAATCTGTCCATTAGGGTACAATATCATAGTTGGAAATACCTGAGAAGTGATCCAACAATCTGGTGAGTTGGTACAACTTTAGGTAGTCTAGTTGGTGACACCCTGAGAGTGATTAGGGATCCACTAGGTAATCTATAACTGTCATCCTTAGAAACCCAGATCCATCATAGTTCCAGAACCGGTTGAAGTTGTGCTTTGCATGTAGGATTCCGACCTAGGTAGTATTCTTCCCATATCCTTATTTCATCAATGTCTTATCTCTTCATAGTTAAGTCGATAGTAGTTTATTGCATTCATAGTTATAATCTTTAGTGTAGTAAACCCCCAAAACCAAATCATTCTTTAGTCCGAGTCAGAGTCTAGTTTTATTATCGTAGTGTCTCTAGGGTTCGATATTCTGATTTACCGTTAAGCTGTGCTACACTCGATAGGTACACTTGTCTGTCAGTGAGGTTTAGTTCATAGGTTTTCCTTTTATTACTTAGGAGTCTAGGTTAGGTTTAGTAGTTAATTTTATAGGCCGTCTGGACGACATCAGTAACATCCCCATCCTTGATTTGTACTCTAATCGATCCAACTCTATAGTTTTATACCTAAAACTCATCAAACCCTAACGGGTCCGTTTGTAAAACCCGCTCAAACGATCTTCAAAACTAAATCAAAACTACCATCCTAATCGGTTTTAAGTTTATAACAAAACCCCTGAATCAATTTTGGATAATACTAAACAAGCAAAACGAATTTGGATCTAGGAGTGTTTTCTAGTTTTCTTTTCAACCTTTTAGCATTTTTTAGATTTTAAATTCCAATTAAACTGTTTTTAGAATTAAATAAAATTCAGAAAAATTATTAAAAATCACCATAAATCTTTATAAATCGAACATGATCAATAGTAATTTTTGGAGTATGTTTCGAAAGAAAATTCGTATTTTGTTCTAAAAGGGTATTTTGATAATATTGAAATTAACTAAGTTAAGCGTTTATTTTAACTATTAGATCGAGTTAATCGCGTCGTTTATCTTAAGACATGAAAATATAATAAGGATAAATTCTTATACGTGACGTACTTGTGTAGCACTCACGTAGGACAATACCCTCAATCCTTTTTGTGTAAACTTTGTGTGGAATACCCATCATCACTTTCATCAGGTGAGTCTCACGGCTCCTCTTTACATACTTCCTTTTCGGGGGAGAAAACATGCACAAACATTTTGATTCTGTATTATTATTATTATTATTGTTATTTTTATTATTATTATATCGCTTGTGTACTAAAGTGCAAACGTTACCACCCAAGTCCTTACATCTCGAACCGTTAATATTGTGACATAGCTAGGTAATCTTGAGTAGTACTACTGGGTTTGACAAACCCCACCTGCGTTAGTCGCGCTAACTTGACAGGTAGTCGAACGGGTTTAATATTGACCTAACCACTTAGCCATTGTTGTGCTAGACATGGCAGAAGGCATACAAACCAAACAGTCAGCTTCGGTTGCGATGCTTTAGTTACTTGTATATAGACTAGCTATCTATCGATATAATTATGTTTACATTATCGTTCAAACATTCAAACACTTACTTGTTTTATTAAACATGTGAACTCACCAACCCAGTGTTGACACATTTTATAATGTTTTCTTAGGTCGCTAAGGTACGAGCACGAGATTAGGGCATGCACTGGAGTCTCATTTATTTTCAAACATCTGATTTATTTATTTATTTTGAACTGTAAATGACGGTAAAGTAAATAACATAAAAGTAAAAATGTGAGTGATGTGTGTAACAGAAATGTAACGAACAAAATAGTAAATATCAGAAAAGTAAATATGTCGGAAATGATCAGGTCACGGAGAGTATTGCTTCGGGCTTCGAATCAGCTTGGTACGTGATAATGTTAAGTTGACTAATTCAGTGGTATGACTACTAAAAACTTGTGACCCAGTCACCGATAGAGCCTCGTCCTCACAACATTTGATTCACGAATTATAATCTTTAAATTAAAATAGTAGTGTCTCCCGTTAGGGACAATAGTTACCCTCAACCCTCGAATGGTCATCTCCAGGTTGGTTTAAGACATCGAACTTAAAATGTTTTATATTAGAGTTAAATAGTGTAGGTCCTGAGCAGACATGAAAGAACTCAGATCTGCGGAGAAATCTTCAAACAGTCCGGATCGAGAGGCGGAATCTCTGGATCCGGTATCACTCTCGAACAGAATTGGTAGAAACGGGTGCAGGAATCACATACATGAACATAAATATATAAAAGTGAAAAAAGAACAGATAATTGAAAGCATAAAACGTATGATTCTTGATTGAAATGAAAATAAAAGCTCATCATACACTAACAATTAGTCTCACCCCAGGGTGAGCTCCCCCTGGTGTGGTGATTCCCTCTACAGACACACTCTCACTACTATGACATATTCTGCTATATAGAGGAGGCCAAGCACACGTGCATTGTTTTTCAAGCCACCTGCCAAACAGGCTTGAAAAACAGGTATCGAAACTTGAACAAATGTTCAACCGAAACTAGTTGTTTCGATTGACAACATCAATCTCAATTCTATACCCAACAAATAGGTTATTATATTTTCCTCACCAAGAGGCGGTGTAACAATGAGACCAAGTATAAAGACGTACCGTTCCCAACATGAGTTCAATAATTCTTGGTTGCATAATAAGTTCGTATAAAGACGTACGACCTTAGAAGTATAGACCAAGCCTTGGCTTATCAATCTATGCTCATATAAATACATACAAGTTTCAAAGGAAGTTTGATTAAAAAATGTTTTACGATCTTACTCTTTAAAATCAAGACACTCACAAATATAACGACAGATTTTGACAATAATAAAAGCCCACCAAAAGGTGGTTTCAAGAGCGAATAATTAAAGATATAAACATACCACTAAATTAACATGTTAAACATTAACATGCACCAAACATCATCTTCACCCTACCAATACAAAGACGCTTTAGCCCCGAAGGGCCATAACGACTAGCGTAATGCTGAGTTTCGTAGACTCCCCTATTGTAGAACAAGGAAGAAGAGCCCCTCTACTCTCTACGCACTACTCTAACTATGAAATAAGCTCTCTCTGGTGTGTTCTTGAGGTATGGATTGGTGTGTAAAATGAAGAACTCAAGCCCTCTATTTATAGGCCTCAAAATTTTACAATGCACGACCGTGCATTGGGTTGCACGGTTGTGCAAAGGCCTCGGGAATCAAGCATGGTACAGAGGACAATGTACTGGGCCTTGGGGAGCAAGATAGGTTTGCACGGTCGTGCCGTGCATCCCCTACTTTCCTCTAGTTTTGTCTTTTAGCTGCTTGGTTGACTATTGTTGACCAATTTTGACTTCTTGGAGATCAAAGCTAGGGAATGAACATTCTAGAAGCTTGAATTTTTGGTGTTTTTGATATGATTTAGCTTGATTTATATTTTCAACGCCGAATAACCTGTAATTACAAAATATAAACGTTTTAAGTATTAGTTGCAAGGTTATTATTCAATGAGTACCATAATATTGAGATTATTATGCATTTAAAACATGTATAAATGATAACATATCAAATAGCAAATTACATTAATCTATGAGATGTTCCCCACTAAGGCCATAAGATTATTTTTTTCAAGTGTATTACATGCAGTGCCTATCAACATATCTAACACTGATCCTAATTATTTCAATCTAGTGCCTTACATGTGTTGATCATAGCCTTTAGAAATGAACATTCATATCACTTCCCATTTATTTGCAAAACTTCCAACTCAAGCAGAAACACATTCTTTTTGCAATTTATTTATTTATAACAATATAAATATAAAAAAACTCTTTTTATATTTTTCTTGACACTAGGAAATTTAAAGCAGACTCTTCATTTTGTATTTTTCATATTTCTCCCCCTAAATTTGTGCATACAAAATAAAAATGTACAAATTTAAACTACAAAGAAAAATCTTTTTGTAACCATTCTCGAATTTCAAAACTCATTATTTTCAAAGCATAATGCACAAAAGTTAATTGTAACCTTTATTGCTGATCTTACCTCCCATATCTCCTACAAAGGAAACATACCCTGTATTAGAAGTATTAACGTTACGCAGTAGAGATATGTCACCCGTCATGTGGCTGGAGCAAGCCTCATCACCATACTAGTTTGGTTGTTGACGGTCCTCTTTAGCTCTCCCTGCACATTGAGAAGATTAGTTAGACATAGGTACCCAAGCCATTATTGACCTGGGCATTCCTGAAGCATCAATGTATGAAACTATCTGCAAACACATGTCCTTATCAATATCAAATATTGGTGTTGCCACAACAATCCCCTTTGCCTTACAAACAAGCTTTGATTGAACTGAGACTTTAGGTTTCACCGTTTGCTTATTTTGTTTTGCCTTTTGTCTTTCAAAATAAGCCTGTATGTTTCTCTTTGCAGCATTCTAGTCATCATTAGAAGGCTTAACTTTGGGATGCTTATCCTTCATTGCCTTAGGTTTTTCAACCTTCACTGGCTTAGAATAATTTCTATCCCTTGGTGTAGTCCTTCAAATTTTCATGTAATAGGGTTCATAAGGACGGTGTATACAATTCTTGCAATGTGACAAGCTTTGCCACATGTGTAGCATGCCTGCTTCCTAGCATAAGAAGCATATCCCGATCTGTTTGACCACGAAGATGAAGATGATGATGAATGTGAATGAAATATAAAGGGTTAATTTGTTGCTAAAAATGTGAATGATAAGATTGATCATTTCAAGAATGATGTTCGCATCTTCTCTTTGAAGAGATTTCAAACTTCTTGTTTTGTTCAACCTGTTTGCTTTTCTCCTTCAGCTTGTATAGGTCGCTGTTGGAATACTTATGAATATGTTTTTCATTAATTTCATCTGTGACAAGTTTAACAAATCTAGTTTTACCATCGTTATATGTTGGCAATTTAGAATTTGAAGAAACATTTTTTCAAACCTACACATAGGATTTATTGATTTTAGAAACAATGCCCTTAAAAGAATCAGTTTATGTTTGCAACCAGAATTAAAGTTAGTTTTATTCTTGCAAAAATAAGTCTCTTCAGATTCATCATTCTCACCATCACATTCCTCAATCTCTACTTTTCTGCACATGAAGTGGAAGCATCAGATGTTCACACATTTAATCTCAGAATCTAAGGATGAAGATTTAGATTCATCAGTGTCTGACAAATTGTAAGAAGAGAGCACCTTATACTCTACTACTTGTTCCTCAACAGATGGAGGAACAGTGGTAAAATTTCCATTGAAAGGAGGGGGCATATTCTTATACCCAATGCCTTGAACCCATTTCCAGGTTTATGAAGTTGGTTTTCCAGCATATTAACTACCTTACTAGATTGACCAAAAAATTCTACTTTAAAACTTTGCTTCAGCAAAAATTGATTTGGCTTGTTCTAATTCAGCGGTTAATCTTTTAATCTCTTTCTTAGCATCAGTATACACACAACATTTCTGACTTAGATGGGATTTGAGAAGTGAAATATCTTTCTTGCTGGCTTCTATCACTTCCTTATAAGCTTTTTCAGTTTTAGAAATTTTAGATTTTTGATATTTAAGATTTTCAATTTCAAAAATCAAATCAGCATTTTGTTTTCTATACATCTCCAACTTATTCATAAATAATTGAGAATAGAGATCAGATGTTACCTCTGGTGGAACTGAAGTTGAAGATGATGAAGTTGTTCCTACTGCTTCAAATGTAGAAAACATTCTTGTGAACTTGGCTTGACAATAAGAATTTTCCCACCTAAATTTTAACTAAAAATATGATATTTTCAACTTCTCAAAAACGAATCCTAGTCAATGTATAAACGTCCTCTCAAAACTTTGACAAGGAGAAATTTGAAAATTTCCCATCAAAATTTTCAAAACAAAAAATCAATTTTGTCAACTTTTCAAAAACAACTCCTAATAGAGGTATAAATATCCTCTCAAATTTTTTTAATACCGTGATGTCACACCCTCAAATTCCACCTATGGGGTTTCACTTCGAGGCGTGTAACATACCAGGATCATCGTCGTTAGTTACGTTGAATGACTCTAAATGAGTTTTAAAAATACCATTATATATTGAAGTAAATGCGGAAGCGTAAACGTTAATGTTAAATCCAAAGTAATTACACTCAACAAAGCGTCAATTAATGTAAATGATAAATAATAAACATTGTTCATTTATTGATAAAACCAATGCGACTCCATGATGCATTCTGTTTTGACTAAAAATTATACAAAATAATCAAGTGATCAAATTTAGTTTGTGAGGTTGTGTGCTTGTAATATTCGTGATGAACAATGCGTATAAAGCAATAAATCGACACAAGTGTTTACGAAGAAAGCCCTTAATCCCTAAGGATTGTCGGTATAAAACCTCAGAAAGTGACCGAAAGTCACTTGCCTCCTAGTATTTTATAGAATAACGAAAATGATTACAAGTAAGAGCAATGAATCATCGAAATCTAGGTGTTACAGAGCTTATTTGCGAGTATTTGATAATGCTAAGTGTTTGTGTGTGTTTCCTATTCGATCAAGTTGCTGATTATATATAGAAATGAACATAAATAACTATCCTAGAGTCCCGGAATCGACCAAGTCTTCTAATATGACCGTTGGAGGCCACTCCACGCGTCTTCAACACGTTCTTCCTGACTTCAAAAGCGATTCTTCATGAATTAAATTGACTTCGGACGTTTTACCTGCGTTTTAGTCAACATAGAAGAAAGATATAACGGTCATATATTAAGGATACCGAAACCTGTCAGGATACCGAAGTATGTTAAAGATTCGGGATCCTTAGCTGTAAAATGGCCCCTAACACATCCTAGTCCTGATGTGTACCATAGTGATCTGAGATGCTTAAAGTGTCAACACAAGGTTTGTTAGTTCACAGGTTTGTAAGTAAATAAACTGTTTGAGTGTTTGCAGGATCCACATACATAAGTCACACCTATTGTTAGCAAGACAATGTACAAGTTAATCTAAGCGTTCGTAACCGAAGCTGACTTTTTGTGTTTTAATGCCTTCCGCCATTGCATACATCAACAATGGTCAAATTCTCGTGGTTAGTCTACTCGTTAGAAGACACCACGTAGACTTATAGAACGAGATGATAAAAGTTATCCTCAATTATACCAGAATTAAACAGGTTTCCCTAATTTAAGGGGGAGGGAGTTGTAGAACCCTAACTTTTAAGAAAATATAAAATTCAGGGGCTAATATGTAATTACTCCAAAACTAGGGGTTAAAAAAAGAAATTTTGGAATTTAGGCGATAGCGGACCGCTACCAACCCTATGGCGCTCCACTACGTAAAGGGGAAGGCAATAATGAAGGAATGACACATGGCAGTGACGCAAAGGCTGACTCGGCCTTATGGCGGACCGCCACCAGGTGGGTAACGGTCCGCAATCCGTAATCTAGCCCGGGCAATAAGAGTGTGACACGTGTAAGCTGACTCGTGAAAGAGGATTGGGTAGTCGACCGTTACCCATGATCTTAGGCCCGCCACCGGTGGTACTGATCTTAGCGGTCCGCCACCGGTGGTGTTTCAGCCTTATAAATAGATGGTTTTTGATGTTCAAATGGGAAAAACAACAAACACAAACATCACCACACACACACGAGTCTGAGAAGAAGAAAGGGACCCGATGGAGTGCGTTTAAGGACCAGTGTGATACGCTGCGAATGCGGTTCGAGTTCGAGAAACATTTAAGCGAGAAAAGAGTGTAAGAAAATATCCGTGGATAATATAAGTACATTGGACCCGTACCCTACAAAAAGATTTGTGAATTATGTGATTATATGCTATGTGCTATAAGTTGAACTAAGGTACGAGGAAATAAAGAAAGGTAATAAAGGATTAGTCTAAACATTAAACGAGAATAATGGAGTAGTCACAATGTGTTAAAGAGATGGTGGATACACCGCTGGTACTTCCTATATATAAATCTCTTTGATACTACGTGGTGAAACTATTATGAATGTTTAGGGGTATAGACTAAAGCACAATGATGAAAATGTAATAACGAATGCGTGATCTTTCAACCAATATGTAGTTATCTAACAAATAGAATGTTCAGTTTAAGGAAAGAGTGATGTATAAATCCCTCATGGACCTGTCAATCTTTTTTGGGAACATCTCTGTTGGTGGTAGTGATCTGGGAGGATAATCACTCTAGTTTACAAAGTATGATACGTCATAAAGATGAATGTGTGAATGCATGAATACGTGAATGCATATGAATACATGAATGCATGATCAAATGTGCAAATATGAATGAATATGATGGAACGAGTCTAAACACTAAAATTGAATAATGGAGTACTCACAAAGTATTAAAGGGATGATGGATACGCCGCTGGTACTCCCTATATATAAACCCTTTTAGTGTGTCGTGGAGAAACTGTTACGAAGTTTTAAGGTGAGGACTGGTTGGAGAATAAATCAAGCTTATACGTGAAATGAAAACAAATGTTGATACATTTGGGAGGCTGTGAGTTTAAGATACTCAAGGTCCTAAATAAAAAAAAGAAACCCGGACTATAAGGTGGATCTAAATAAAGAGGAAGAAAACTAAAAAGAAAGAACAAAAGCCTACGTGGCTGATCTGAATACGCCTTAGTGCATTGAGTCTTCGTGACAACTTCAAGGGGTCTATAATGACGAGTATAAGGACCTTTCCAATACTATGATCGGAGGTATGTGCTAAGATGGTCATGAGGGGTTTGCACACCCATGAATGAAATGAATACTATGACCAGAAGTACGTCCGAAGATGGTCATGAGGGGGTTAGCACACCCATAAAATGTACGAATGACGTGACCGGAGGTACGTCCAGAGATGGTTACGGGGCGCCGAGAGCCCGGGAAATTTGAACAAAAATAAGAACCTAAATGGTTCATAATAAAATGAACGATGCAGTGTACTTACTTAGCGTAAGCTAATTCAAAAATGTTTTCAAAAACTTCAGGAAAAAAGCCCATGAAATGGAACTTCCTGTGGATG
The DNA here is from genome assembly GCA_023525975.1 of Smallanthus sonchifolius. NCBI lineage: Eukaryota > Viridiplantae > Streptophyta > Magnoliopsida > Asterales > Asteraceae > Smallanthus > Smallanthus sonchifolius. Next base: position 39,180,015 of record CM042045.1, read on the forward strand.
AAGCAGGTCGGAGCGAAGAATCCCTAATTATGTAATAGCATATGTAAAACAATATTTGTAAATGAAAAATATACCTATGTCGCTTTAGTGGCATGGTTTTGATAAACTGACACCATTTTTCGCAATTAAACTCTGATAAGTTAATAAGAAATAAGTAGGATGTTTCACCTAGGATTGTTAGCGCAAGGGCTAAGCCCAGTCACCTTTGTTTACATCTTTCGTTTATTACACGCTCGGTCTTTGGTATTTATTTTGTTTACTATTTTCGGGATGTTACAAGTCTACCCTCCTTAGAAAGGTTTCGTCCTCGAAACCTGTTACAAGTTAAACAATCTTGGGTACAACTCCTTCATTTTTGTCCTCTTTTTCCGATGTAGCTTCTCACCCTTTTATATGTTTCCATTGTACCTTGACTAGGGGAATCTATTTGTCGTGTAATCGTTTCTCAGGTCGGTCAAGAATAGATATTGGTTCCTCCACATAGTTTAACCTATTATCCTCTTCGAGTTCGTCATATGGTATGTGAGTCGTGTCATCAACTAGGCACTTGCGTAAGTGCGACACGTGGAATGTCAAGTGAATTACCCTAAGCTCATTGAGTATATCCAGTCGGTAAGCTACTTCAGCGACTCTTTCTATGATATTGAAAGCTCCAACAAACCTTGGACTTAGTTTACCTCTCTTCCAGAATTGGATGATCCCTGTCCATGGAGAAACTTTCAGCAGTATCATGTCTCCCACTTGAAATTCTAAATCCCTTCACCTTTTGTCTTTAGTGGCCTTTATGTGAGCTTTTATCTGTTCAAATTTTTCAAAATTAGATGTGACCCCCAACAAACTGGGGTTCTACATCACCTTCCGTATAACATCTCAAATGACGGCATGCAGATGGTTGAGTGGTAGCTGTTGTTGTATGAGATTTCTGCTAACCGTAGATGGCTATCCCAGCTCACACTGAAACCAATGATACAGTCCTGGAGCATGTCCTTCAAGTTCTCGATGGTCCTTTCAGATTGACCATCAGTTAAGGGTGGTAAGAGGTGCTGATTTTTAGCCTTGTACCCATCGCTTCGTTGAGCCTTTTCCAAAATCTTGATGTCAATAGAGTGTCCCTGTCAGACACAATTAACAATGGCATGCTGTGGCTACTTACTATTTCGGTAAGAAGTGAGCACTTTTCGTCAAACGGTCGACAATCACCCAAATGGTATCATTGCCTTTAGCTGTTCGCGGTAGCTTGGTAATGAAGTGTCACACCCCCAAATTCCACTAACGGAGTTTTACCATTTGGGAAGTGACAAACCAGGATCTCAGTCATTAGTTACATCAAACGATACTATATGGGACTCAAAATGTAATAATATAAAAGTTTAGAGTTAATGCGGAAGCGATGAATAAAAAGTAATTGCGCAAAACAAACTGGCCCAAAGTCTAGTTCAAAACAAAGTAAATAAGATAGTTTGTATGTCTTAATTATAGTAAAATAATATTAGGACTCCATGCATGTCCTAATCGTGCACATGTGCCTTAGCTTAGCGTCCTGAGAAAACATGTAAGAAAAGTGTCAACACGAGGTTGGTGAGTTCACATGTTTCAGTTTATAGAAGCGTTTAACAGATTAATGTACATTCAATATATATATCAACAGGTAGCTAACCCAAATACATGTTTACTAATGCGCTCGAAACCGAAATCTGACTGATTAAATGCCTCCCACCATCATGGTGCATGATTAGGTCAATATTGCACCAGTTCGACCTCCAATCGAGTTAGCGCGACTATCGCGGGTGAGGTTTGTCAAACCCAATATTACTACTCAAATTACCTCGCCATTTTCATAATAACGGTCCGATGTGAGGACTTTAAGGATAATGTGTACGCATAGTCAAAAAAGTGATATCATATATGAATTACAAAAATCAAAAGTGTTTACGACATGTTTTCTCCCCTAGTTTAAAACAGTAAAAGGGGTCATGAAAACTCATCTGCGTTGCGTCGTAGGTAGTATCACACAAGTATGAGATATGAATCTCAAGCGTTATCCCAACACGGCCCACGAATGCCCTAGAATTATATCATAATTATTAGGGATAAAATGGGATATGTGACGACACGGAATGTTGGACGTCCTAAAGAAACACTCTAATGATCAAGAGTAGACGAACATGTATATGGGAATATGGATTTATAAATAGGATAAATACGTTCGCGACGAATGACTCAATTACAATAATTAATAAATATATTCAATCGTCTTCTTCATTAAGTAATGATTTAGAAAACTAATATTATTATATTATTTTTAAACTCGTATAGTTAATACGATAACTATTTATGTGGAAAAAATAATAATAAATTATTTTTATTCGAGAATATAATTACGGACAAACAATATAAATAATTATATCATTTAATAATTGGAAAAGTCTCGAAATCTTTTAAAAACGTGGCGAAATAATATATGAATATATCAATGTTAATTTGAGTTACGTGTTGAAAATAATATAAATATTTTATTTTTTATTCGGATTCATAAGCTAAATAATAATATAAACATATTAGTATAAAAGTATAATATATAAAAAAATGGTTTATAAATGAAACCCGAGCCTATGGTTAGTTTTCCGGTTTAAAACTCATTAGAATATTAACATAATAATATAGGGATTTATTTGATATTCAAAATAACATCACAACATGTAGTTAAAAAGAAAACAGGGGAGGAGGATTCGAACCCGGGTCTCCTCCCCAACAGTCAGAAGTTTTAACTAACTGATCTAGGTAATGATTTGCAATAGTATTCGAATTCAAATGTTTTTAATCAAAAAGCCCAGTGAGCCCCTCCCTCATATTCGATCGCGATCGAACCCAATCCCAAATCCATCGAAACTGATCGTGATTAGATGAAATGTTAACGGGGTTTTGTAAACCGAATATAGGCGACTCTGAGGTGAGATTTAATGTGAAAATTATTGGGTTTTAAGTCGTTTAATCTTACTTTTAAGAACCGAAACCCTAGAACAAGAACACAAAGTCAAATCTGTCTAATTCGATATTGAAACCATGGGGCTTTTAATGATTAGAACATTTCCAATCTACTGATGTGATTTAATTTGTTTAAGATTGACTCCGGGATAAAAACCCCCAAATTCGATTATGAATAAACACTAGATTACGGATCAGGTACGATTCGATGTTATAAGATACAATTGATAGAGGGCTTTCAACGAATGCATGTTTGCGAAACTGATGATATAATTTAATTGGATTTAAGAAGAGCCTAAGGTGGTGATCGATTAATCCACAGTCACATGAACCCTAGAATTGGGTTCTTGATATAATCGATGTTGTAAGCCCTAATTGTCATAGGGCTTTCAATCTAGGAGTAAAAACAAAGCTAAAGAGAGTTTCAATTACCAATTTGGATGTCGGGTTGATAGGATGCGACTAAAACTCAGTCCGATGACGTGCGGGTCGGTCTCCGTCGACTCCCTCTGCAATTCTGATTGAATAAACGTGCGCAAAAGCTCCAGAAGTGTTCGTATAAGGTATGAAGGATATCCAATTATGGAATTAACACCAGATTTAAACGAATTTGATGGTCATTACAATCATAGTTGACGGTTTCGAGATAAATGTTCAAAATGGGATTAGTTCGAACGTAATGTCATTGATTAAGGCTCAATGATTGGCGGTTATGGCATTAAGGATCAAATCCGTTACGAATTTGAGTTGATTGTCAGTTTTGATTTGAAATTGGAATGAAGACTTGCGATTGTTGACTTCCAAAAGTCAACAAAAATGATTTTGGATTAATTACAACATTAGTCCTTGAACTTTTATGCATATAAGTTTGAATAGTGACAGAAATGGTCCTTTAGGTTTATAACAGAGTTAATAGGGTTAAGAACTAACGGATTTGTGTTAAAGGGGTTAACCCGAAATAGCCGGATGTCACATCATCACCTAGTTGAAATAATTTTCGTCCCGAAAATTAAAAAAATTAAAAAAAAATTCGGATGTCACATCATCCCCTAGTTGAAAGAATTTTCGTCCCGAAAATTAGAATAGTACTTTAAGAGTTTGACGTGGAGTGCTTGAATAGATGAGGATACTTGCCCATAATCTGATCCTCACGCTCCCACGTTAACTCCGGACCGCGTTTCGAGTTCCAACGAACTCTGACATTAAGGATTTTACTACGTTTAAGCGTTTTGACTTCCCTATCCATGATTTCTACCGGTTTCTCGATGAAATGCAACTGTTCATCGATGTGTAGTTCCTCAAGAGGAACCGCGAGTGACTCGTCTGCAAGATATTTCTTCAAGTTCGAGACATGAAAGACGTTGTGTACACCACTAAGTCCTTCGGGTAGGTCCAGTTAATACGCTACTGGGCCAATTCTCTTCATTATTTTGAGTGGTCCAACATAACGAGGATTTAGTTTACCTTATTTTCCAAAACGAATTACACCTTTCCAATGTGAGACTTTCAATACGACCATGTCTCCTACTTGAAACTCTAATGGTTTACGACGCTTATCGACATAACTCTTTTGACGATCACGAGCTGCCGCCATATGTTTTCTAATTTGAACTATTTTTTCAGAGGTTTCGAGTACGAGTTCAGGACCCGTAAGTTAGCTATCCCCAACTTCGGCCCAACAAATAGGAGAGCGGCATTTCCGTCCATATAATGCCTCGAATGGAGCTGCTTTGATGCTAGTGCGATAACTGTTATTGTAGGAGAACTCCACCAGAGGTAGGTGAGACTCCCAAGTGTTACCGAAATCAATCACACAAGTTCGTAGCATATCCTCCAGAGTTTGAATAGTACGTTCCGTTTGACCATCTGTTTGAGGATGGTATGTTGTGCTCATATCTAGACGCATGCCTAAAGCTTTATGTAAAGATTGCCAGAAACGTGAGGTGAATCGTGCGTCACGATCCGAAATGATAGAGATTGGCACCCCGTGTTGAGAGACTACTTCTTTCAAATAAATACGAGTAAGCTTCTCCATTTTGTCTGTTTCTTTGATTGCTAAGAAGTGAGCGGATTTTGTTAAGTGATCGACGATTACCCAGATGGTGTCACATCCGCTAGAAGCTCGGGGCAATTTAGTGATAAATTCTATATATATTTGCTCCCATTTCCACATAGGAATCTCTGGTTGCTAAAGTAAACCAGAAGGCTTTTGATATTCTACCTTGACCTTTGCTCAAGTCAGACACTTGCTCACGTAGGTGGCTATATCGGCCTTCATATTTGGCCACCAATATAGCACCTTTAGGTCATGGTACATCTTTTCGGAACCCGGATGAATAGAGTATCGAGATTTATGAGCTTCGTCCATAACTAGTTCCCTTAAATTTCCATACACCGGAACCCATATTCGCTCTGCGAAGTAGCGAATGCCATCTGATTTGACCTCAACTTGTTCTTCCATACCGCGTGTGGCTTCCAACGGTAGGTTTTCCTCTTTAACGGCTTTGAGTTGAGCACTACGGATTTTGTCAGGTAATTCGGTGTGAATAGTAAGCTGTAATGCTCGAACTCGTTTCGGCTTGGTTTCCTTTCGACTTAGGGTATCAGCTACCACATTAGCCTTGCTCGGATGGTATCTGATCGCACAGTCATAATCATTCAAGAGCTTGACCCAACGACGCTGTCACATGTTCAACTCTTTCTGCTCAAAAATGTGCTGAAGACTCTTGTGATCGGTGTAGATAGTGCACTTGGTACCGTACAAGTAATGTCTCCATATCTTTAGTGCGAAAACGACGCCTCCCAACTCTAGATAACGAGTGGTGTAGTTTTTCTCATGAATTTTCAGTTGACGTGAAGCGTACGTGATCACTTTCTCTTATTGCATTAACACATAACCAAGACCCTGAATGGATGCATCGTAATACACCACAAAATCACCCGTTCCCTCTTGAAGAGCTAGAATGGGTGCACTGCAAAGTTTCTTCTTAAGGAGTTGGAATGCTGACTCCTGAGTGTCGCCCCAGTTATAGATTTTACCCTTCTGGGTTAAAGCAGTGAGAGGTTTGGCGATCTTGGAAAATCCCTCGATGAATCGATGATAATAGCCAGCCAATCCCGAAAATTGTCACACCTCTATCGGGGTCGTCGGTGCTGTCCAATTCTTGACAGCTTCTATTTTAGATGGATCGACATGTATTCCATTCTCGTTAACCACATGTCCTAAAAATTGAACTTCACGAATCCAGAATTCGCACTTAGAAAGTTTAGAATACAACTCCTCCTGCTTTAGCAATTTCAGAATTAAACATAGGTGCTCCTCATGTTCCTCGTTGTTCTTGGAATAGATGAGGATGTCATCAATGAAGACAATGACAAATTGATCAAGGTAGGGTTTACACACACGGTTCATGAGGTCTATGAACACTGCGGGTGCGTTAGTTAGTCCGAAGGGCATGACCATAAACTCATAGTGGCCGTACCTAGTTCTGAAGGCAGTCTTAGAGATATCCTCATATCGGACTCTCAGTTGATGGTAACCAGATCTAAGATCTATCTTGGAATAGAAGCTTGATCCTTGGAGTTGATCAAACATATCATCAATGCGGGGTAAAGGATAACGATTCTTGATCGTCACTTTGTTCATCTCATGATAGTCGATGCACATGCGGAAAGTCCCGTCCTTCTTCTTGACAAATAGGACTAGAGTTCCCCATGGAGATGAGCTAGGTCGGATGAAACCTTTATCCAACAACTCTTGTAGTTGAGTGGATAGCTCTTGCAATTCACTGGGTGCAAGTCTGTAAGGTGCCAGAGCAATCTACGCTACTCCGGGTGCTAAGTCGATTTGAAATTCTATTTGACGATGTGGTGGAAGACCAGGCAAGTCTTCGGGAAATACTTTCGGATAGTCACGTACTATTGGGATGTCATAAATCTTCATCCCCCAGGAGGCTGCTCGGCGACAAAAGCCAAAATAGCAGTATGACATTTACGAAGACATTTTTGTGCTTTCATGAAGCATATGATGCCAACGACTGCACCACTTCTTTCGCCTTGGACAGAAAGGGTTTCTCCACTTGGGAGAGGGATGCGAACGATTTTATCACGACAGACAATTTTGGCTTGGTTCTTAGATAACCAATCCATACCGACAATTATGTTAAAGCTGCCAAGTGTAACTGGCATGAGGTCAATGTCAAGCTTATGACTAGCCAATCCTAGTTTACATCTCTAAGAATGTGATTTGTTTCGATTTTCTGACCGACTGCTATCTCGATAGTATGCTTGGCTTCTAATAGAGTTGGAGTACGACTGCACCAACTTGAAATTTGTGAAGTCATGATGAGACTTCTAGTGAGACCCGTACTTATAAGGTAAGCGTCGGTCAATGCGAAGACCAAGGGAAAAGGTCCACATGTAGGAAAAGAAGTTTAATGAGCTATAGATCCCAGTAACATAAAGGATAGGATGTTTGCTTAAGTAATCACGTTCAACTGATGGTTGGTTAGATTAAATCCCTGTTTTCTAATGTCATTGGAACGACTGAATATGCTGGGGATAAATCTAATTAGACGAAGAATTAGCCACAAGATAAAGTAATAGGGTCAGATGGAATAACACGTGCCAGCTTACGGAGAATTTCATAAATTTCACTTACATAGTTGTAGTCGATGGGTTTGCCATGAGATTCTAATAGAGTTTCAATCAAGATGGTTTCCTTGATCAAGTTTGGATGAGAGTCTTACGGTCACTAAGACTCTTACATGAGTGAAAATAATATGATGGATTCTATTAATGATAACTCAGTGTGTTCGTAAAAATCTTCAACCTGATAGTCATGTCTATCAACTGTTGAACAAGTTTAACGATACCAACTAGTTGTTGAGTGGGTTACAAGAACCTCTACAAATAGTGAAAACCTAAGTCTGTAAATCACTTATTAGGACCATTCATCCACACACTAGGTTTCACCAAGACCTACATGCACCTCAAATTACTATTACGTGTGCACCCGTAATGATAATTTGCTTTGCATGCTCACTCTAATTCTCCCTATCCCGTGTCAAAATGTTCATCAATTTATTATCGAGTACAGAGTGTTGTTAGAGACGATAAGTCATTGAAAGTCTTAGTCATCAACCATAAGTTGATCAACTAGGACTCCTATCAGGATGAGTAGTCATTAATCATTTGATCCGAGTATTCACTTAAGTTGAAACACAATACGAGAGTCCAATCCAGCGAATTGAGATGAGAACATGCACATGAAACATACATACACACGAAATGCCACTTCGAGAAGTGAAACTAATTCATGGATACTAGTTACAGGAAGCATCAAAGTAGCCGTCCTTCCAACTGAGTCAGGATAGGGTTTGAGTATGCAATGACCAATGCATTCTCAACTTTATGGTCAATCTAAGTTCAACAGAACATCAACCAAAGACGCGAGCCCATGGCTCGGGAAAGTGATGACATCTACGTGTCAATGGATTCTGTAATAATGCGTGCAACGGTCTGCCTTCACTCGGCGTATTGTTGCTAGTGGGTATAGTAGGGACTCGCCTCCGACGATCCCAACTCCTAAAGAGACATGTGCTAGTGCTGAGTGTCGTCCATAACATGGACCTGAGAAAGCCCACCATACCCGACAGATGATGGTGGTGTAACTGAATCCTCCGAAGGCTCCGTCTCGCTGCCCTCAGACAGGAGTGGATGTTATTCTGGTGATTCCCCGAGTGTCGCCACCGGGAATGATGATGCAATGCAAATGATGTGTTCCTCGTCAATAGAGGGTGATATGGTGGGTGATATGGTTGGTGTTAACATGTCTGTGCTGCAATGTATGTATGGGTGCTACGCATATCAGGTATGAGTGTATGTGTTGTGTAACTAATGTGTGAGGTTATAGTCTAGTATGCAATCCTAGTTCTCTATAACCAATGGCTCTGATACCAATCTGTCACACCCCCAAATTCCACAAACGGAGTTTTACCATTTGGGAAGTGACAAACCAGGATCTAAATCATTAGTTACATCAAGCGACACTATATGGGACTCAAAATGTAATAATATAAAAGTTTAGAGTTAATGCGGAAGCGATGAATAAAAAGTAAATGCGCAAAACAAACGCGCCCAAAGTCTAGTTCAAAACAAAGTAAATAAGATAGTTTGTATGTCTTAATTATAGTAAAATAATATTAGGACTCCATGCATGTCCTAATCGTGCACCTGTGCCTTAGCTTAGCGTCTTAAGAAAACATGTAAGAAAAGTGTCAACACGAGGTTGGTGAGTTCACATGTTTCAGTTTATAGAAGCGTTTAACAGATTAATATACATTCAATATATATATATCAACAGGTAGCTAACCCAAATACATGTTTACTAATGCGCTCGCAACCGAATTCTGACTAATTAAATGCCTCCCACCATCATGGTGCATGATTAGGTCAATATTGCACTAGTTCGACCTCCAATCGAGTTAGTGCGACTATCGCGGGTCAATATTGATTCAAATTACCTCGTTGTTTTCATATTAACGGTCCGATGTGAGGACTTTAAGGATAATGTGTACGCATAGTCATACAAATGATATCATATATGAATTACAAAAATCAAAAGTGTTTACGACATGTTTTCTCCCCCAGTTTAAAACAGTAAAAGGGGCCGTGAAAACTCACATGCGTTGCGTAGTAGGTAGTATCACACAAGTATGAGATATGAATCTCAAGCGTTAGCCCAACACGGCTCACGAATGCCCTAGAATTATATCATAATTAGTAGGGATAAAATGGGATATATGACGACACGGAATGTTGAACGTCCTAAAAGAAACGCTCTAATGATCAAGAGTAGACGAACATGTCTATGTGAATACGGATTTTTAAATATGATAAATACGTTCGCAACGAATGACTCAATTACAATAATTAATAAATATATTCAATCGTCTTCGTCATTTAGTAATGATTTAGAAAAATAATATTATTATATTATTTTTAAATTCGAATAGTTAATACGATAACTATTTATGTGGAAAAAATAATAATAAATTATTTTTATTCAAGAATATAATTACGGACAAACAATATAAATAATTATATCATTTAATAATTGGAAACGTCTCGAAATCTTTTAAAAACGTGGTGAAATAATATATGAATATATTATTGTTAATTTGAGTTACGGGTTGAAAATAATATAAATAAATTATTTTTTATTCGGATTCATAAGCTAAATAATAATATAAGCATATTAGTATAAAAGTATAATATATAAAAAAAATGGTTTATAAATGAAACCCGAGCCTATGGTTAGTTTTCCGGTTTAAAACTCATTAGAATATTAACATAATAATATATGGATTTATTTGATATTCAAAATAACATCACAACATGTAGTTAAAAAGAAAACAGGGGAGGAGGATTCGAACCCGGGTCTCCTTCCTAACAGTCAACAGTTTTAACTAACTGGTCTAGGTAATGATTCGCATTAGCATTCGAATTCAAATGTTTTTAATCAAAAAGCCAGTGAGCCCCTCCCTCATATTCGATCGCGATCGAACCCAGTCCCAAATCCATCGAAACGGATCGCGATTAGATGAAATGTCAAAGGGGTTTTGTAAACCGAATATAGGCGACTATGGGGTGAGATTTAATTTGAAAATCATTGGGTTTTAAGTCGTTTAATCTTAGTTTTAAGAACCGAAACCCTAGAACAAGAACACAAAGTCAAATCTGTCTAATTCGATATTAAATATTATTGAAACCATGGGGCTTTTAATGATTATAACATTTCGAATCTGCTGGTGTGATTTAATTTGATTAAGATTGACTCCAGGATAAAAACCCCCAAATTCAATTATGAATAAACCCTAGATTACGGATCGGGTACGAATCGATGTTATAAGATAAAATTGATAGAGGGCTTTCAATGAATGCATGTTTGCAAAACTGATAATATGATTTAATTGGATTTAAGAAGAGCCTAAGGTGGTGATCGATTAATCCACAGTCGCATGAACCCTAGAATTGGGTTCTTGATATAATCAATGTGTATGCCCTAATTGTCATAGGGCTGTCAATCTAGGATTAAAAAAAATCTAAAGAGAGTTTCAATTAACAATTTGGATGTCGGGTCGATAGGATGCGACTAAAACTTAGTCCAACAACGTGCGGGTTGGTCTCCGGCAACTCCTCTACTATTCCGATCGAATAAACGTGCGCAAAAGCTCTAGAAGTGTTCGTATAAGGGGTGTAGGATATCCAATTATGGAATTAACACAAGTTTTAAATGAATTTGATGGCCATTACAATCATAGTCGACGGTTTCGAGATAAATGTTCATAATGGGATTAATTCGAACGTAATGTCAATAATTAAGACTCAATGATGGTCGCTTATGGCATTAAGGATCAAATCCGTTACGAATTTGAGTTGATTATCAGTTTTGATTTGAAATTTGAATGAAGACTTGCGATTGTTGACTTCCAAAAGTCAACAAAAATGATTTTGGATTAATTGCAACATTAGTCCTTGAACTTTTATGCATATAAGTTTGAATAGCGACAGAAATGGTCCTTGAGGTTTATAACAGAGTTAACAGGGTTAAGAACTAACGTATTTGTGTTAACGGGGTTAACCCGAAATAAATGGATGTCACATCATCCCCAAGTTGAAAGAATTTTCGTCCCGAAATTTAAAAAAAATAAAAAAAATTCCGGGTGTCACATGAAGTCCATCGTGATCTCCCACTTCCATTCTGGTATTAGCAAAGGTTTCATTTTACCACGTGGCTTCTGGTGCTCGGCATTAACTACTGAACAAGTTATGCACTTGGTTACATATTCGGTCACATCATTCTTTATGTCGGGCCACCTGTATTCTATCTTCGAGTCCTGATACATTTTTTTTATTCTGAGGTGGATAGAGTAGCGATACTTATGGGCCTCATCAAGGATTTTAGCCCTAAGCTCACCAATCTTGGGTATCCACATCCTGCCAAATCTGGTTTGTACTCCGTAAGCATTAGTTTCCAGCTTTGCTTGTTAACCAACCATCCCTTCTCTTTTCTAGTCCCTTTCCAACAGAGCCTCTTATTGTACATTTGATATTTCACCCATCCAGTCCGTCCTTATATTCAACTGGCATGCCTTTACATGAATAGGAGTCGGGTCTTCTTTTAGACTCTGGCGTCAGCCACCACGTTTGCCTTACATGGGTGGTATAATATTTCACATTCGTAATCTTCCAGTAACCGTAGCCACCTTCTTTGCCTAATGTTTAAATATTTCAGCTCAAAGAAGTACTTCAGGCCCTTGAGGTCAAAGTAAATCGTACACTTAGTTTCGTACAGGTAGTGCCTCTAAATCTTTAATGCGGAAACTACCCCTGCCAACTCTAGATCGTGAGTTGGTTAGTTCACCTCATGAACCTTTAACTGTTGTGAGGCGTAAGTGATGTGTCTGTGAGTTAAGTATATAAAAATATAAATAAATATATTTTTAGAATGATTTCACAAGATCAGATATTAAATTTATAAATTAAAATTATAATTACGTTAACTTAAAACACTCACAATAGGCAAGTGTACCTATCGCAGCGTAATATAATTAGGCAAGAACCAAGAATCGAACCAATGGACACGGTCGAGTTCCAATACTCAACTTTTGTTATCGTTTGGCCGGATTAATTAGTGAGTGGGTTTTGTGTGCTTATGAAGCAGAAAAGTAAATGACGGTAAAGTAAATAGCATAAAAGTAAAAAATGTGCGTGAAGTGTGTAACAGGAATGTAAATAACAGAATAATAAATAGCAGAAAAGTAAATAAGGAGAAAATGATCGGATTACGGAATGTATTGCTTCGGGGTTCGACTTAGCTTGGTACGTGATAATGTTAAGTTAACTAATTCAGTGGTATGACTACTACAAACTTGTGACCCGGTTCACCGCTAGAGCCTCGTCCTCACTACATTTGATTTGCAAATTTTATTCTTTAAAAAGTGGTAGTGCCTCCCATTAGGTCAACGTTTACCCTCAACCCATCAAATGGTCATCTTCGGGTTGATTTAAGACATCGGACTCAAAATAATTTATATTAAAGTTATATAGGTGATTATATTTTGCTCACCGGGAGGCGGTGTAACAATGGAACCAAGTATAAAGACGTATCGTTCCTAACATGAGTTCACCAATTCTTGGTCGCATAATAATCTCATATAAAGACGTACGATCTTAGAAGTATAGACCAAGCCTTGGCTTATCAATCTCTGCTCGTATAAAGATGTACGAGTTTCAAAGGAAGTTTGATTTAAAAGGGTTTTACGATCTTACTCTTTAAAATCAAGACACTCACATATATAAAGAGGGATTTAGACAATAATAAAAGCCCATCAAAAGATGGTTTTTGAGAACGAATTAGTTAAAGACATAAACATACCACTTCATTTATAAGTTAAACATTAACATATACCAAACATCATCTTCACCCTAGCAATACAAAGAAGTTTTAGCCACGAATGGCCATAACGACTAGCGTAATGAAGTTTTCCCCTATTGTGGAACAAGGAGGAAGAGCCCCTCTACTCTCTATTATCTACTCTAACTACGAGAATGCTCTCTTCTTGAGTGTTTTTTAGGTCTGGATTGGTGTGTGGAATGAAGAACTCAAGCCTCCTATTTATAGGCCTCAAAATGTGCAATGCACGACCGTGCAATGGGTTGCACGGTCGTGCAAAGGCCCAGGGAATCAAACAGGGTACAGAGGACACGGTACTGGGCCGTGAGAAGCAAGCGACAGCAATGCACGACCATGCATTGGGATGCACGGTCGTGCATCCCCCTGCTTTCTCCCAGTTTTGTCTTTTAACGGCCTTGTTGACTTTTTTTCACCAATTTTGACTTCTTGGGGGTCAATGCTTGGGAATGAATCTTCAAGAAGCTTGAATTCTTGGTGTTTTTGGTAGGATTTATCTTGATTTATATTTTCAACACCAAATAATATGCAATTACAAAATATAAGTGTTTTAAGCACAAATTGCAAGATTATTATTCAATTAGTACCATAATGTGATATTATTATGCATGTGAAATATGTATAAATGATGACATATCAGTAAACGATTACTTTTCCTCGTTGCATAAGTACACAACCAATCCCTAACTCGAAGCATCATAGTAAACTACCAAGTCTTCGTTTCCCTCGAGCATCTTGATTTTAACTCTTCAAACGCATTGTTTTGGGTTGGACCCCTTTCAAACTTTATCTCTTTACGCGTTAACTTTGTCAATGGCGAGGCTATTCTCGAGAAATCCTGAATGAATCTTCGATAGTAACCTGCCAATCCCAGAAAATTTCGTATCTCTGTCGGTGTATTCGAGGCGTTCCATTCTTTCACTATTATGATCTTTGCAGGGTCTACTATAATGCCATTCGAGTTTATAACATGACCTAGTAATTGGACTTCCCTAAGGTAGAACAACATTTGGAAAATTTTACGTACAACTTCTCCTGCTTCAAAACCTCTAATACCTCCCTTAGGTGACAGTGGTGATCACCTTCGTTCTTTGAATAGATGAGAATATCATCTATGAAGACTATCACCGACAGATCCAACATTGGTCGGCACACACTTTTCATTAAATCCCTAAATGCTCCAGGGGTGTTGGTTAGTCCGAAAGACATCATTAGGAATTCGAAATGTCCATAACGTGTGCGAAACGCGGTTTTCGGTACGTATTCCTCCCTTATTTTCAATTGATGGTATCCCGACTTAAAATCGATCTTTGAAAACCAAATTGCACCTTGCCATTGATCAAATACATCGTCTATTCTTGGTATCGGGTACTTATTCTTAATGGTTCATTTGTTCAGCTCTCGGTAATCGATGGACATACGCATGCTACCGTCTTTCTTCTTTACAAAAAGTCCAGGAGCACCCCATGGTGAGAAGCTCGGCCTATGAATCATTTCTCAGTGAGTTCTTCTAGTTTAGACATTAATTCTTTGATTTCTGATGGAGCCAATCGGTAGGGTGCTTTGGCAACGGGCTGACCTCCTGATAGTAAGTCAATTTGAAATTCTACTTCCCTATCGGGTGGCACGCTGTTGGGTATAATTTACCGGATCAAGGGATTCCGCCTCTTGATCCGGACCGGATGAAGGATTTCAACTCAGATATGTGTTTACAGGTCTGTTAAGGACCTACAAGTGGTATCAGAGCCAAGTTGGCTCGTATTGCTATCGAATCTGCTCGAAAATCAGAGAAAACCCGCCATTGAGACGTTAAACATGAAGAAATCGATGTGTAGCAGGTTCATGACTTTTGTTCTACATTCTCACTGTCAAAATCTGAAAATGTAAGGCTTGTGAAGCAATTTTCAGACCTGGATTGAGGGTATCGAAGTAGCTGAAGGTTGAAAATGCTCAATCGAAACTAGGTGGCGGCTGAACATTTTCTATCGAAACAACTGATGAAGCCCTAAATCAGAAGTAGAAAATATCGAAACTAGGCTATCGAAACTAGAGGGTATAGAAACTACTATTTTTGTTTGAAGAATCTCCTATCGAAACTACTAGTTTCGGTTGAAGAATCTTTCTATCTAAACTTCTTGTTTCGATACTGTCTCTACTGAAACTAGCATTGTTTTGACTGAAGTAGAGCCTATCGAAACTAAAGGCCGAACAGTCCAAGTACTCTCTAAGATATTAAAAAAAAGGAGTATTTTGGAGAAAAATTCTTGGATGAATTTTTTACAGGATATTGCATTAAAGGAGGGGAGTTTTAGCTGAACACTTGGAGACAACTTTTTTGGGTTTTCAAAAATTTTGTTTCTTCTGCCTGGGCCTGCCGTAATTCCTTTATTTAAAGTTCAAGTTTGAGCAGCAGGAAGCAAAGTCAAGCATATTTGTGACAAACCGGATCATTGGTTGTTGATTACATGGTGATTCGATCCCTTATCTTTTGCCTAGAAATATGAGGTTTTACACTTCAGGGGGAGAATCACCACTAAAGGATTCAAATTATTAGCAGAGTTATGAAGATGCAAGACATAGTGAACCTTCGCTTAAAATTGACCTTTTTTTAGGGGGAGAGAAGGCACGAGTTGATCAAGTGTTTGTGAATGTCAAGAATCTTTATAGAAAGATGGTTATTCACTGCTAAATACTTGGGATTCAGACCTTGAGATCGAGTGTGAGAGGTGCCTACAAGATAAGTAAGAGGGGCTACACTTAAGTGGGAGAATTACAATGAAAGGCATTGGATCATCAGTCAATCTACAAAGACGAAAGACAGAGTCGGACAATAATTGATAGCATTAGTCTACGGGGAGATTGTTGGGTATAGTTTTGAGAACGATGTTGTGAATCGAAACTATAGTATCGAAACTAGTAGTTTCGGTTGAACATGTGTTCAATCGAGTTTTTCAGGCTTCTTTGGTGGTGGCTTGGAAAAAAGGCACATGGTTCTCCTATATATATATATATATATATATATATATATATATATATATATATATATATATATATATATATTAGAAAACCTTGTTAGGTGTGAGTGTATCTGTAGAGGGAATCATCACCCCAGGGGGAGCTCATCTTGGGGTGAGACTAATTGTGAGTGTGTGAGGAGCTTCATTTTCATATCAATGAAAGAATCATACATTTTATGCTTTCAGTTTTCTGTTCTTTTTCACTTTTATATATTTCTGTTCGTGTATGTGACTCCTGCACCCGTCTTTACCATATCCGATTCAAGAGCGATACTAGATCAAGGGATTCCGCCTCTTGAACCGGACCGGATGAAGGATTTCAACTCAGATATGTGTTTACAGGTCTGTTAAGGACCTACACACGCCAAGTAAGTCCTTAGGAACACCTTCAGAAATTTACACAACACAGGTATATCTTTGAGTTCTTTCGTTTCCATTCTATCATCACTAACATACGCTAGATAAGCTTCGCAACCGCGTCTCATGTAACTTTCAGCCTTGATCATCGAGATGACGTTCGGTATCATGCAATTCCAATCCCCATAAATTGTGATCGGGCTCCCATTAGTGGCTTTGGGATGGATCATCTTTCGTTTACATACAATTTGTGCTTTGATGGAAGCTAGCCAATCCATGCCCAATACTATATTGAATCCTCTTAAGGCCGGAATGAATAATGTAGATGAAAACCTACGACCCTCTATTTTTATCATGCAATCATCAGTCATTTGGAATACTGTTGAGTTTCTAACAACTACAGTTTCTACACTAAATGCCTTTACGATGTTGTTAGTTGTGTAGTCTAGTTGCAACTAAATGTAGTAGATTTAAAAATTTTACTTGCAAATGTGTAGATTGGGGTAAACCATAGGGACGCAAAATGCAGTTTACTCAAATAATTATTATAGGAGATAAAGATTGATGATAAAGAAATTATATATTAAAATTTTTGTAGATTAAAATTGAAACGAATTATTAATCTAGTTAAAATAACCGAGTTGATTAAAATGTAAAAACAACCCTGATGATATAATAACTATCTATAATACAAATTTATTTTTCAAAAATTGATAACTAACGTCAAAAATTATTATTATTCATAAGTACTTTCATAATATATTCATGTAGTTAATAATATAATAATATATCCATAATTACATTTATATTAAATAACTAACTTTAATCTCATGTGTTACATGGGGTGAAACGTTAACATTATATTGATAACTATCTTAACACCTCTTTTTATACAAATTTGATATTGTATTGGTAACTTTTTCATTTTGTTAAATGTTAATATTATATGGATGATAGTAATCAAAACATAAAAAAATACATGAAAATACATTTCATAAGTGACGTATTTTTACAATATATTAAATTACATGTAAAATGAAACTTTACAATGATGATTTACAAACTTAAAAATATTTCATTGTATACAACATTTGATATGATATTGGTAACTTTTCAATGTTTAACATCCACTAAATGCAACAAAGAATAAAGTTTCTTTTCCTCAATTACTGAAATCACAAAATAGCCAAAACCATTCAAAAAATAGGGCACAAACCTGATTGAAGCCAGTACTGAGTCAAAGAAATCGAAGATAATTAAATTGGTCAACGATTTCCTTGCATACGTAGTTTCTCCATTTTGTTAATTAACTGAACTCTATCAGCCTTTTTGTATAAACTTTACCTTGATGTGGTAACATATTTACAAATGCTTAAGTTGTAATTAAATTTACATATCGAACTTAAGTTACTTTTTTTAAAATCTCGTATTTTATACGGAAAATCTCGCCAAACCTTTAATATTTAATCTCTCATTTAAAATAAATAAAATTTAATTTTCAAAAATATGTTGTCTTTTAAATTCAAAATTTTGAACTCCTTAGTATATCGACACAATTTAAATTTAAATTTACAAAATTAAATATGAAAAAAATTAAAAATAACTAATTAGAATTGATACCAAACCATATTTTTTTTAAAAACAATCTTGTCGTTTATAAAAAAATAAGTTTAAAATATAATACACTTTTAAAAATAAATATTTATAAATTTCTTAATTTTAATTAAAAATTAACTATAAAATTTTAAAATCAAAATAAATTTTTTTTTATAAATATTAAACTTAATTAAAAAACTACTAATTAAATATTAGTAAACTTTATTTTAACACATATTTATTCAATTACAAAAGCAGTCTTTTTCAAATCTCGTATTTTTTAATTCTTGATTTCTTTTTAAATATTCACTTTTGATGATAATTTAAATATAAATTTGAGTTAATGGTAATAATGATGAATTAATTGTTAAAATGTTTATTTATGAAAATTTTTGAAAAAGTTATGCAAAATATGAAAAGATTGAATAGTGGATTTAAATGTGGTTTTGGGGGGGTGGGAAAAGGTTGTGAGGATGAATATGGTGATAACAAGTGACAAAAAATTTAGTTTTTTATTAGAATAGGGATTGTGAGTATGCATCAGAAAGTGGCATGTGTCTTCTTATTTAACAGGAGAGAGTTTCGACAAAATAAGCGTGAAGAGGCACATGAGAGCGACACGTGTCTCAGATTATTTTTATTTATATGATAGACTAGGTTAAAATCCCGTGTATTACACGGGTTAAATAAATAAAATGTTATACATTTAGTAATAAAAAATTTATATTTTTAAAACCCGTGTAATACACGGGTTGAATAAACCAGTATATTACATCGGTTGAATAAAATATAATATAATTTGTTAACAAACACATTTGCCAAAATATGTTTTTAAAAAATGTAATTTGTCGTGACAGTTATAAGGTCTGTTAAGTTAGTTTTTAAAATAATTTTTTTCAACTGGGTATTAATTTTTTAATTTAATTGATAAATGTTAGTCCATATTAAATTCATTTGATTGGTGATATAATAGTTATTTATAATTAAATAATAAGTATTCGTAATTATATTTATTAATATAAAGATTATTATTTAATAGGAGAGAGAAATAGAAAATCTAATATTTAATAGGAGAGAGAGGTGAGAACATAAAGATGAGAAGTAACCAGAAAATGACACGTGTACTGAAAAGATTTTTATTTATTAGAGTAGTAAGATAAGATTATGTTGGGTTTGATAAAGTTCAATACTTCTATTAATAAGATTTTTGAAGCATGGGTTGTAGTATTGGGTTGCCTCTGTTTAGTTATGTAAAGCCCAAAACTAATAATATATAACATTCTCAAATGCAACAACAATATAGTATTTTGTACCTTTATATATTCTACATTTAATTTTATAATTATTTATGCCTTAATATATAATATACTAGGTTAAAACTCATGTATTACATGGGTTAAATAAAGACAATTTGTTATAAACTTTTGTTTCTATGAATGTTTGTATGTTGCATGTTATTGGTGAAATATATATATTTTTAAAATATTTTATAAAAAGAAATAAAAAAATGTTCAATCTATAAAAATAGTTTATGAACATGCATATTTTTTTAAAATAAAAAACGTTTTATAAAAAATCATTATTATTTAATAGGAAAGATACGTGAAACAAAAAATTTTAAGAAATGTGTGTAATTAATAAGAGAGAGAGACGGGGAAAAATGTTGAGGGTGAATATAGGAGTGACAAGTGTCACTCTAAAACCTTTATTTATTATATAGTATAGACTAGTAGCCTATGTGTAAGCATACTTAATTGTATTATTATCATTCAGGAATATATATATCCCTAAATTTCTTTCATTATCTCCTTTCTCTTCCAACCACTAAGAACAATATAGCATACTTTATATGATTTAAGGATGGATGTGACATTTTGTAACGATGATTATCACATTACGGGGTTAATCTCAATTTTATCCGTATGGAAGAGCACCCAAAGATGGAGGGAAACAATTGAGAATTGAGTAATCTTAGAGTATATCAAGTGATACCTATTTAAAAAAAAAGGTAGAATTACGTATATTTCTTTATTTTTAATCATAATTATATATATACCTAACCTAGAACTTAAATTACATATATTATCCTTTTTTATAAAACTAGCATTTTAACATTTATAAGAAATACGACTATTCTAATTCCATCGACCCCAACCCTAATCTTCTGATTTCCCGCTTCCGATCGATTCCAACATCCAGCGTCGCTTCTGATCGATTTCATTATTTAGTTGGGTATATATGTAATTAATTAAGGGGATATACATAAATAAAATTTTAAGCTGGATATATATACGTAATTAGTGAAGTTTTTAGGTGATATTTGTAAAAAAAAAATATTGTGATAATATATGAACAAATGTGTTACTAGAGTTAATTTAGTTTATAAAAATCTAATGTGCTATTGACAATATTGATGACATAAATAAATAAAAAAAACTCGAAACGTGTATAATTTTTTCCATCAAAGTTGTAGACTAAATCATATACCCTTTTTCAGGTATAAAAACAACTTTTCGTGTTTTAATAGGTTTTCATCTGAAAACAAACATGTAAGAAAAATCTACCATTCCGTGTAAATTTATGGGAAACAGTATAATATGGTGAATACAAAGAAAGATTATGATAATATGTAAGCTGCATGTATAACATGAAAAGTAATATAAAACTAAATGAAATCTACACCAAAAATGAGACTAGAGGAAGAAACATAATTGGTTGAATTCCTCGTTTGATGCGATTCCTTTAAAACAAATTTTCTTTATGTTTCTCACGGTACAAAGTTCGTAGTAGAACTACTATTGGAGATGACTAAGTAAGTGGATAATTCGTTTGATTTATGTGGTGTCTCTTTCATGAAGCTGAATATAGTATGAGGTTGTAACAAAATGTATCATATACAAGAACAAAAGAGTTTGTCGTTTGTCTTTGGTACAAATAGAGATAAAACAATAGAGTTTGACCTCTCTTTCTTTCTATACAATAATATTAATGTGAAAGGATTGCAGTAACATGGTCATAAATAATGTGGAGTTAACCATGATTTGATGGTTTGCTTATGAGAGACAATGGAATATCATGAAACCAACTACCTTCATCCTTCTTAGTCCATTGGCTTTTTTTTTCCTAATGACTCTTTAGATGAATGGAGATAGATCAAAAACGTTAAAACTACAAACGAGATCGCAACGATTGAATCCTACATCAAACAAAATGTGTTAGCCTTTTGAAATTCCCTTAGGGAAGTAGACAGTGTGGTCGCTCCTAGTTTTCCAACACCCATATTTTTGTAAACTCATTTTGTAATAATATAAACTTAGAGCATTCACATCGATCTCATTTGGTATTTATATCCTTATAATTTAACTAAAAATCATCATCCATTATATTTAAATCTTATTTGTCAAAAAACCTCACGCGTCTCATTCTTTATCCTTATCTTTATATATTCTTTTTTCTATGGAATAACGATATGAAATGAACTTGAGTTGTTATATTTAAGTTTTCACTATTGTTTCCCATATAGTTTTAAAGATAAGGAAATAATTTAAAAAATGAGATGTAAATCATGCTTTCTCCTTATATTTTAAGATAAATTTAAAAAACTTTTCAAATTTCTTATGTCAAAAAGGATTCCATGTTACTAGAACGCTTCTAGTATATCTTCAGCTTCCTTAAGTTTTTGAAAATTTCTTGAGAAACTTACTTGAAATACTTTCGAGTAACTTTATGTCTCACATGACTTTGAAATCTGTTACAAAATCGGTTTACTTATTCCATGAAGTTCTCTATAGATATTCATACTAATCTTATTGCTATTATTCCTCTTCAAACAAAATCATTTCGGATGAATGAATCAAGATCGATGAATGACTCATCATTCAAAATCATCTTAGATTATTTAGGAACTAATGGCAAAACTATAGACGAAATTTCGTAAGGCCGCCTTTAAGTAACACATATGTAAAATCCTAATGCTTGATAACACGGAATAAAATAAAAGTCCAACAAAAAATTCATAATCAAAATTGTTATCAAACAAAAACCCAAAACTGAAAATTGTTCAAAAACATCCAATGTTTCAAACTATGCAAATTTTAAAGAATGTAAATTTCACTGTAACGTGATCTTCAAAGTTCTCATTGCTTTAGTTCATCATTCTGCCTCAGACTCTTACACCAATAATTGTGTAGTGTTAGTATGAATACCATGTTCATATGTACTTGAGGAAAATGATAGGTTTTTACATACCTAGAGTTTCTACTACCTCCAGCTGAGACAGGTACACGAGGTAATTCCTCATCCAGTGACCAAAGTCACCACAACAAAGCACTTGATGTTGTTATGAGAATCACCGGCAAATGGTCCTCCAACAACAACTTTACCTTTAACCCTTGCCTTAACTTTGTCAAAAGCACAGAACTCGTTATTCTCCTTTTTCATCATCAGCTTTGTGAATCGATTCAGATGGAATAGTCATCTATACACCTTTTAGCATTGTGTGCAATTCGGTTAAAGAACATTTCATATCACTCAATAGATAGTTCTTGATGAAGCTATCATATGTGTAATATCAAGAAATTTTTCGACGTATCATTATCGTATTTTAAATCTATTCCCCATTGTAACCTATCCATTTGAAAATTCTATGAACGTATCGTTTCGCAAAATGTTTGCACGTGTTACTGATTTAAACTTAAACCCTTATTAAGCTTGAAACTCTTAAATTAATAAATATAAAATAATTAGACTTATATTTGATACACACATATATATATATATATATGTGTGTGTGTGCCTAAATATATGTGTAAATAAAGATATATATATATATATATATATATATATATATGTATACATGTATCCTAAAAAAAAATAGATTAAACCCTTAAAACTTTATAAGTTTATATTTGTTATTGTGTAAATAATATAAATAATAAAGTTATTAATTTTAAATACCTAAACTTGTAAATTAATAAACCTATGAGTTATCACAAACTTATTAGATGTTGTAAAATAAAACATATTACATCTATTATAAGTCCAGGGGCTAAACGGTCAATCCTCGAAACTCATTTTAAACTAATACTTAAGTTTGGGCATAAAATATTAAAGGCTCGAAACTTCAGGGGTTGTTGTGTAACTAACCCAAACTCCCGAGTCTGAATCCAGCCCCGAGTTCGAACCCCCCTATGGCCGGTTTTGAGCTCGAATTATCGAAAACGAGTGATACGGTGGAATTGAATGCTCCTCGAGTCTCGCCTCGCGCACGCGACCATAACCCGAGGTATTCCAATGCCCGATTTCGAATTTAACATCGCGTGGGTTCGAAATTAAGTTCGGTTCGCTCAACCATAAACCTCTCAATTGCTCGTGCATTTAATGATGAAATCCGCTATAAGTATCAGTTGCAAAACCTCAACGATATCACACTTAAACTTTCTAAACTCTCAATTCGTTCAAACCAAACCTACATTGCCCGATTGAAGCCTGCGTATACTGATTCTGAACTCAGACTTGATCTCCCTCATCTCGACACCAAACCAGGTAACTCGAATGGCCAATATAGTCGTTTTCATATAACGATCAAAAGCCCTCTGTCAATTTGCAATGACAGAGGGGATTTCGATTCGTATTTGGGGATTTAAGATCTAGGGTTCATACGGAATTGGGGCTTGATTTGGGATTGTGTTTATCTATATGATTTTGCAGGTTATAACTCAACGAGGCCCGTAGTCGGGTGGTTTGTGCGCATGTGTGTTGGCTCAAGTGGCCCGGGTTCGAATCCGACCGGCCTGAGTTTTGGATTTTATTTTTTTTATGCCTTTCTAATGAGATTTAAAAATTCCTTTTATTTTTATAAAATCTGTTATGCTTTATAAACTTAAAACTGAAACAAATTTATACTTTTATTGCCAGAAATTATTTTAATTAATAAAATCTTAGCTAAAGCTTATAAGTATTTAATCTTTAATATAAACTTTAAATACTTAAAACTATAAAAAATACTTATAAAACATATATTCCAAGCCGGAGCTATTTTAAAAAAAACTAGAAACCTATTCATATTATTTATTTCTGAGATAAACAATATTATTTCTGTTTTAGACTTTAAATTATTTTATGACTTTAATTAAACAAAAAAACTTGTATAAATGTTTTTAAAAACAGAAAACTCATATTTATAAAAACTCGTATTGATTTAAAAAAAACTTAAAACTTAAGTATTTATTTAAAACAGAAAAATAAATACATATATACTTATTTAAATTGGAATATTTATAAACCTTATAAAGGCTTTGAAAACATAGATTTATTTGAAATATTTATACAATTGTAATTAAAAAGAAACCATTTTACAATTGTACTTCATTTCTTCCTAACTATTTATTTGAAGCAATTCGTAAAATGAATACTTAATGAATAAAACACTTTAATTAATTTTAATTGATTTATATTAATCATTCTAATTAGATAAAGTATTCAAGTTATTTTAAAAAAAATAATAATTATTACTAATTATTTACTCTATGTTAGATAATTATTATTTACTTCTAATAATTATTCATGTATTTAGATAATTATTACTTAACCTTAATAACCATTATTCTTTTGATAATTATTATCTATTTTTAATCCTATTAGATAATTATTTACTATCCTAAATACTTATTTATCATTTACGTAACTAAAATTCCACCTTATTTGTGATACTTGAAAAACTAGTTAAAAATTATTATTTAACATATGTAGATAATAATTATTTAACCTGTGATTCATTTAAAGTTCAAACTTAATAATCCTTATAACATTTATTTAAGACTTGTTATAATCTAAGCTTTATAACACAATCATTCCCATTCCCGTTGGAACCCTAGCCAAATCTTAAATCTTGAATCATTGTCATAGATGTTAGAATCAAACCTTAAACTTTAGACTTGTCATTTAGGCTTGTTGTGAGGATCCCTTTCCTCGAAACTTTACCACACTCAATCTTTGTTGGACACTCTTGCATCATTTCAAGTGAGTATACTTAGACCCTTTTTGTTTTTTTTGATTTATAAACTTGGGGTGGAACATGTATCAAAATTTTAGACTTATACAATTCAAACACAACTATGCTTATATGCTTTCTATGTGTTATATGCTTTTGAGACTTGCATGCTTAAATTAAACTTAAACTAGCATGTTCATTAACTTTGGCCGAGCCTACAGTGACAATTATAGATCTATTGTATTTGACCAATTCACCTAGATTGATTGACCCTTCGGGGGGAGCCCATGGTGATTGTTGCTGGATTTAAACTTAAACTTTTAAAGGTAACCCTCGGGTTATGCCTAAACTTCGTTGGAGGTTTGAAATGCACAATGTTTAACTTGCTCGTTCTCACATTTATACTTAGATGCATTAACATAGTGAATTGTAAAACTTTTAAAGAATTTGTTAAACAGTGTCAAAACCTCTTTATCTCACCAATTATTTTTAGTTGACAGTTTACTTAACATGTTTCAGATGTTCTAGTTTGAGGCTTTGTTTGTGATCACATAGGATGCTTGGACTTAGAATATCTTTAAATTTAAACTTATGTTATCGTTATGTTGTTGAACAATATGTTTCTTTTTGTTATGTTTGAACCTTGAAATCCATTAATGAAATATTTAAACTTTATTAGTCAACCTTATGCTTTTGAACAACCGTGTCCTCCCCGACATATAATCCGCCATCTGTTGGGGTGTGACAGATTGGTATCAGAGCCTTGGTTATAGGGAATTAGGTTATTAGACACATGACCTAGACTATAACTTAGGATTCCCCAAAACATGAGTCATCTCATGTGCTTACTAGGAATCTCTTCTCTATTCTACTCTTCAATCTTAAACCCTATATGTACATGCCTATACTTGGAAAACTTACATCTACTTACGTATTACAAGAATCTACTACATCGAGGTTAGGTTTCAAGTCTAATCCAAAAAAAAACTAACTCTCATCAAAAGTATTTAAGTTCTAAACAATGTATGAGAACTTGTACGGACCGGAAGGGTGGATGTCTGTATTCTGGAAAATTCTGTCAATGAAAGCATTTCATACAAATCCAGATCAACCGTTGGACCCGTATACTTTCCTGGGAATTCTTGGGATGAGTGTCCACTTATAGGAATGCACGATTTCTATAACATTAGTGAATTTAAACTAATTCTGATATGTCAAAGTACCTATTTAGTGACATGAACTAAGTGGGTACCATCTAAATGTCTTATGCTTCATGATTTATATCCTCATTCTATAATCCTTACTCTATGATTCTTACGTCCAAACTTTTCATTTTATAGTATGCCTCCCCGTCGTAGCCGAAGCAGAGTCATTGCAACCCTCATTACTCAACAAATGGCTAAGGTCCTACCCACCCTAGTTAAGGAACTAAACCAAGTCGCATGTAACAACAGTGCTAACTCTGGATCCCTCCAGTCTGGTTCAAACCCTCCATGTACCTTCAAGCATTTCAACTCTTGCAATCCCGCCAAATTATTTGGAACTGAGGGAGCCACTAGCCTCCTCCAATGGTTCGAGAGTATGGAAAGCACCTTCTTGAATAGCGATTGCCCTAATAACCTCATAGTTCATCATGCTTCAAGCGTCCTACAAAAAAGGGCACTAACGTGGTGGAATGGGGAGAAACGCAATCGTGGTGCAGACGTTGCTATGTCTCTGACTTGGGAGGAGTTCAAGGAACTAATGATCGAAGAGTTCTGCCCAAGGAATGAGATGAAAAAGCTTGAGGCCAAATTCTGGGATCTTGCTCAGGATAGTGGAGAGAACCTCGTTTATACTACTCGCTTCCATGAACTAAGCTTACTGGTACCCCATATGGTTACCCCTATGTCTCGGGGAATTGAAAAGTACATCAGTGGATTGCCTATGAATATTCAGGACACAGTGTGGGGTCGGAACCCTGCTACCTTCCAAGACGCCATACATCTTTCTGCTACTCTAACAGACAATCACGTGAAAGCAGGAACTTTGTCCAGGAAGAGTTCCAAAAAGCCTGTTGACACTCCTACTCCCGAGCCTACCAAAGCGGTCAACACTGAACCCTCATTCAACAAGAAGCGTAAGGTCAAAAACACTGAACCCTCATATGTGGGAGCACATCCTCAATGTAACACCTGCAAGTTTCATCATCCAGCTACTATTCCGTGTCGTTTGTGTAATCTTTGTGGCCGCTATGGACACATGTCCACCACATGCTTTGTCAATAGGCCTCCAGCAGTTCAAGGAAATCGTCCCAATGATCCTGCACCACCAGCCTTGGCAAATGGTCTAGCTTGTTTTGGATGTGGTGATCCGACCCATTTCTGTAACCAGTGTCCAAAGCTCCCCAATGTGAATCTGGGAGCTCGAGGACGTGCCTTTAACATCAATGCTAACGAAGTTCAGGCCAACACAGAGGTGGTCAACGGTACGTTTTTATTAAATCAACAATATGCTTCTGTTTTATTTGATACCGGTGCCGATAAGGGTTGCATTTCTTTGGAATTTGAATTACTACTTGCTAAAAACCGCTCTAAGTTAGAACAATCTATTACGGTAGAAGTAGTTGATGGAAATCACATAACTATTGACTCTGTCATTCGTGACTGCGTTCTTAACCTTAACGAACACGACTTCCCAATTAACCTTATCCCGATGCGCCTTGGAAGTTTTGACATAATAGTGGGCATGGATTGGTTAGCCGAACATCATGTTGAAATCGTGTGCTTCGAAAAGTGTATCCGTATCCCCCTACCATCCGGGAGTATCTTACAAATCTATGGAGAAAAACCATCTAGCGGTCTTAAACTCATGTCTTGTACCATAGCTTGTAAGTACCTGTGAAAGAATTACGTGGCATTCCTAGCTAACATCGTGGAAAAGAAGGAAAAGAGAAAGAGTATTCAAGACATCCCTTTCATCCATGACTTTCCCGAAGTTTTTCCCGAAGATTTGCCAGGCCTTCCTCCCATGCGTCAAGTTGAATTCAGAATCGATCTCATTCCGGGAGCAAACCTTATAGCAAAATCACCTTACCGTCTTGCACCTTCGGAGATGCATGAATTAGCAAGCCAATTACAAGAGCTTTCCGAAAAGAGTTTCAAACATCCTAACGTCTCACCGTGGGGAGCACCTGTTTTATTCGTAAAGAAGAAGGACGGATCCTTTCGCATGTGCATCGATTATCGTGAACTCAACAAGCTTACTGTCAAGAATCATTATCCTTTACCAAGAATTGACGACCTCTTTGATCAACTTCAAGGCTCTTCGTGCTTTTCCAAGAATGATCATTCTGGCTATCATCAATTTCGTGTCCTCAAGGAGGACATCCCAAAAACAGCCTTTCGTACGAGATATGGTCACTACGAGTTTATGGTTATGCCTTTTGGCCTAACTAATGCACATGCGATATTCATGGACTTAATGAGTCGTGTGTAGACCATACTTGGATAAGTTCGTAATTGTTTACATTGACGATATCCTAATATATTCTAAAACCATGGAGGATCATGAAGAACACCTACGTTTGGTGTTACACCTCTTGAAGAAGGAGAAATTGTTTGCCAAATTTTCCAAATGTGAATTCTGGCTACATGAGGTCCAATTCTTAGGACATATATTCAATGAGAAAGGAATTCACGTGGATCCCGCAAAGATCGAAGCGGTGAAAAACTGGAAAGCACCAAAGACTCCTACAGAAGTTCGTTCATTTCTTGGTCTAGCCGGTTATTACCGTCATTTCATTTCCAACTTCTCCAAAGTTGCGGTGACTCTCACAGCCATAACTCATAAAGGCAAGCCTTACGAGTAGGGACCAAAACAAGAAGAAGCCTTTCAAACATTTAAGCAAAAGCTTTGTGACGCTCCAATCTTGACTCTTCCTGAGGGTAACGACGACTTTGTGGTTTATTGTGATGCATCTAACCAAGGTCTCGGTTATGTCCTTATGCAACGAGGCAAGGTTATTTCCTACGCATCAAGGCAACTTAAAATTTATGAAAATAACTACACAACGCACGATATCGAATTGGGTGATGCTCTCAAAATCTGGCGACACTGCCTTTATGGTACGAAATGGATGGTTTTCACTGACCACAAGAGCCTTCAACACATCTTCAATTAAAAAGAACTCAACATGAGGCAACGTCGTTGGGTTGAATTACTTAACGACTATGAATGTGACATTCGTTATCATCCTGGAAAAGCAAATGTTGTAGCCGATGCCTTAAGTAGGAAAGAACACACTATGTTACATTGGGTGAGAGTTCAAAACGACATTCAAATCCGCATTCTTGAAGCCCAACACCTTTCGGTCACTGAGGGGAACATGTACGACGAAATGGCATGTGGGGCTGAATTTCAATTAGAGACTAAGCCCAACGGCTTGCTCTACTTCGTGAACCATATCTGGATTCCTGATCGAGATGATCTTCGTACTGTCATTCTAAACGAAGCTTATAAAACTCGATATCCGGTTCTTCCTGGTGCGGAAAAAATGCACAAGGATCTTCGTTACCAATACTGGTGGCCCGGCATGAAAAAGGACATTGCCCTGTACGTAGCGAAGTGCCTCACTTGCTCCAAAGTCAAAGCCGAGCACCAACGTCCATCTGGTCTTCTAGAACAATCGAAGATTCCCGTGTGGAAATGGGAGTGTATAGCAATGGATTTCATTACAAAATTACCTCGTACTACTCATGGTCATGATAGCATCTGGGTAATCGTTGATCGTCTAACTAAGTTCGCACATTTCTTACCCATCCGTGAGGACTATGGGGTTGAGAAGTTAGCTCGGATTTACATTAACGAAATTGTTAGTCGTCACGGTGTGCCTCTTAAATTATCTCTTATCATGATGGTCGTTTCACTTCCCATTTCTGGCAGTCTTTACAACCTTCTCTTGGTACTCAATTGAACCTCAGCACAGCTTACCATCCTAAAACTGATGGTCAATCCGAGAGGACCATTCAAACTTTAGAGGACATGCTTAGGGCATGCGTTATTGACTTCGGTGGTAACTGGGAATCACATCTACCTTTGATAGGGTTTTCATACAACAATAGTTATCATACTAGTATCAACATGGCAAATTTTGAAGCCCTTTATGGTCATAAGTGTCGTTCTCCTGTTTGTTGGAACGAGATCGGTGAAGCACAAATCACCGGACCTGTTATCCAAGAAACGTCCGATAAAGTCCTCTGCATTCGTGATAACCTTTTGGCAGCTAGAAGTCGGCAAAACAGCTATGACGACAAGCGACGAAAGCCCATAGAATTTCAAGTCGATGATCTCGTGCTTCTCAAGGTATCACCTTAGAAAGGAGTAGTCCGGATTGGAAAGAAATGGAAACTAGCACCTCGTTTCGTGAGTCCTTTTAAGATCCTCAAGAGAATCGAAAAAGTGACCTACAAGCTTGAACTACCCAAAGATCTCAGCAACATTCATCCAACTTTTCACATCTCCAATCTCAAAAAGTGTCTTGCTGATGAGAACCTCCACATACCTATTGATGATGTGTGCATTGATGAAACTATGAACTCCGTAGAGAAACTAGTGGAAATCATGGATCATGAAATCAAGCAGCTCAAGCGTAGTCATATTCCAATCGTCAAAGTTCGTTGGGAGTCTAAACATGGACCAGAATTTACTTGGGAACGTGAGGATCAAATGAAAGTCAAGTGCCCGCATCTTTTCTAGGGACCCTCCTCTTAAATTTCGGGACGAAATTTCCTAAAGTGGAGGAGACTGTAATATCCAGAAATTTTCGGACATATCATTATCGTATTTTAATTCTATTCCTCATTATAACTTATCCATTTGAAAATTCTATGAACGCATCGTTTCGCAAAATGTTTGCACGTGTTACTGATTTAAATTTAAACCCTTATTAAGCTTGAAATTCTTAAATTAATAAATATAAAATAATTAGACTTATATTTGATACATATATATATATATATATATATATGAGCCTAAATATATGTGTAATTAAAGATATATATATTTAAACATGTATCCAACAAAAAAAAATATAAATAGATTAAACCCTTAAAACTTTATAAGTATATATTTGTTATTGTGTAAATAATATAAATAATAAACTTATTAATTTTAAATACCTAAACTTGTAAATTAATAAACCTATGAGTTATCACAAACTTATTAGATGTTGTAAAATAAAACATATTACATCTTTTATAAGTCCAGGGACTAAACTGTCAATCCTCGAAACTCATTTTAAACTAAAACTTAAGTTTGGGCATAAAATATTAAAGGCTCGAAACTTCAGGGGCTGTTGTATAATTAACCCAAACTCCCGAGTCTGAATCCAGGCCCGAGTTCATACCCCCTATGGTCGGTTTTGAGCTCGAATTATCGAAAACGCGTGATACGGTGGAATTGAATGCTCCTCGAGTCTCGCCTAGCGCATGCGACCATAACCCGAGGTATTCCAATGCCCGATTTCGACTTTAACATCGCGTGGGTTCGAAATTAAGTTAGGTTCGCTCAACCATAAACCTCTCAACTGTTCGAGCATTTAATGATGAAATCTGTTATAAGTATCAGTTGCAAAACCTCAACGATATCACACTTAAACTTCCTAAACTCTCAATTTGTTCAAACCAAACCTACATTGCTCGATTGAAGCCTGCGTACACCGATTCTGAACTCAGACTTGATCTCCATCATCTCGACACCAAACCAGGTAACTTGAATGGCCAATATAGTCGTTTTCATACAAGGATCAAAAGCCCTCTGTCAATTTGCAATGACAGAGGGGATTTCGATTCATATTTGGGGATTTAAGATCTAGGGTTCATACGGAATTGGGGCTTGATTTGAGATTGTGTTTATCTATTTGATTTTCCAGGTTATAACTTAACGAGGCCCGTAGTCGGGTGGTTTGTGCGCATGTGTGTTGGCTCAGGTAGCCCGGGTTCGAATCCGGCCGGCCTGAGTTTTGGATTTTATTTTTTTATGCATTTCTAATGAGATTTAAAAATTACTTTAATTTTTATAAAATCTGTTATGCTTTTATAAACTTAAAACTGAAATAAGTTTATACTTTTATTTCCAGAAATTATTTTAATTAATAAAATCTTAGCTAAAGCTTATAAGTATTGAATATTTAATATAAACTTTAAATACTTAAAACTATAAAAATACTTATAAAACTTTATAAAACATATATTCCAAGCTGGAGCTATTTTAAAAAAAAATTAGAAACCTATTCATATTATTTATTTCTGAGATAAACAAGATTATTCATGTCTTAGACTTTAAATTATTTTATGAACTTTAATTAAACAAAAAAACTTGTATAAATGTTTATAAAAACAGAAAACTCATATTTATAAAAACTCGTTTTGATTTAAAAAAAACTTAAAACTTAAGTATTTATTTAAAACAGAAAAATAAATACACATTTACTTATTTAAATTGGAATATTTATAAACCTTATAAAGGCTTTGAAAACATATATTTAATTGAAATATTTATACAATTGTAATTAAAAGGAAACCATTTTACAATTGTACTTCATTTATTTAAACTTTTAAACAAGCTCCTAACTATTTATTTGAAGCAATTCGTAAAATGAATACTTAATGAATAAAACACTTTAACTAATTTTCATTGATTTATATTAATCATTTTAATTAGATAAAGTATTCAAGTTTTTTTTAAAATAATAATTATTAATAATTATTTACTCTATTTTAGTTAATTATTATTTACTTCTAATAATTATTCATGTATTTAGATGATTATTACTTAACCTTAATAACCATTATTCTTTTGATAATTATTATCTATTTTTAACCCTATTAGATAATTATTTACTATCCTAAATACTTATTTATCTTTTACTTAACTAAAATTCCACCTTATTTGTGATACTTGGAAAACTAGTTAAAAATTATTATTTAACATATGTAGATAATAATTATTTAACCTATGATTCATTTAAACTTCAAACTTAATAAACCTTATAACATTTATTTAAGACTTGTTATAATCTAAGCTTTATAACACAATCATTTTCATTCCCATTGGAACCCTATCCAAATCTTAAATCTTGAATCATTGTCATAGATGTTAGAATCAAACCTTAAACTTTAGACTTGTCATTTAGGCTTGTTGTGAGGATCCCTTTCCTCGAAGCTTTACCACACTCAATCTTTGTTGGAAACTCTTGCATCATTTCAAGTGAGTATATTTAGCCCCTTTTTATTTTGTTTTGATTTATAAACTTGGGGTGGAACATGTATCAAACTTTAGACTTATACAATGCAAACACAACTATGGTTATATGCTTTCTATGTGTTATATGCTTTTGAGACTTGCATGCTTAAATTAAACTTAAACTAGCATGTTCATTAACTTTGGCCGAGCCTACAGTTACAATGAAAGATCTATTGTATTTGACCAATCCACCTAGATTGATTGACCCTTCGGGGGGAGCCCATGGTGATTGTTGCTGGATTTAAACTTAAACTTTTAAAGGTAACCCTCGGGTTATGCCTAAACTTAGTTGGATGTTTGAAATGCACAATGTTTAACTTGCTCATTCTCACATTTATACTTAGATGCATTAACATAGTGAATTGTAAAACTTTTAAAGACTTTGTTAAACAGTGTCAAAACCTCTGTATCTCACCAATTATTTTTAGTTAACAGTTTACTTAATATGTTTCAGGTGCTCCAGTTTGAGGCTTTGTTTGTGATCACATAGGATGCTTGGACTTAGAATATCTTTAAATTTAAACTTATGTTATCGTTATGTTATTGAACAGTATGTTTCTTTTTGTTATGTTTGAACCTTGAAATCCATTAATGAAATATTTAAACTTTATTAGTCAACCTTATGTTTTTGAACAACCGTGTCCTCCCCGACGTATAATCCGTCGTCGGTTGGGGTTTAAATATGTGTAAGGGTGAGAGCTCAGGATTAGATTTACATGCATGCCACGTCCCATGTCAAAATCCAATTTCTTCAGCTGATCAACGTAGCCAACCATTCTCTGAAAATGTCAAATAACACTGCCGCCCTCTTCCAGCTTGAAAGATAAAAGGATATTCATGTATCTCATACATTCAGTCCTAATCTATTTCTGTAACTTTTCCTTCAACGCATTGATCGTATCAAAAGCTTTACCCGTTTTAACTTTTCATTAAGTTCAGGTTCAATTGTTGCAAGGATTAGCATTGAAAGATCGAATGAGTCATTAACATGCTTATTCCAGGCATCAATTGCGTACTTGGAATGAGTAGCAGGTAGTTCGGGTAGGGGACTCCTAAGAACGTATTCCTTTTCTCGACCCTAAGAATAGTTCTTAGGCCGCAAAACCAATCCACAAAGTTGGTATTATTGAGAGTTTCTTTCTCAAAGATGTAGCAGATAGCATTATGAGATAAGTTTGAATTTGAAGTCATCTACAAATAACAAAGTCGGTTTTATTGTTTTCGATTAAAATTTTTTTCCTAAAAATAATGATCCTTCAAGAAAAACATTATATCTTGTTTAATGAATGAAATCCACGATTCATTATGTTTTATTAATGGGAAACCACTCTCCATAGAACATAGCTATTTAGGTAGGTAACGATTACCAATTGTATCCGACACAATTCTTATGGTTTATAAGGCCGGCCGAAGACATATAATGTCTTGAGTTGGTACAGTTTGTCTTATCCGTCCCACTCATCCTTGTAATTGGCTGAAGCACTTGTTACAGGTTTGAGCAATATCTCGTCCTAATCCAGCAACATGTGCATATCGGCCCAAGACTCTCCGAAATCGCGACATCACCTTGTCCCGACATCCGTTGGCCCAAGTATTAGACTAAGTCACATGGACTCAGGGGTTCAGTTATATCGTTTCAATGTGTCCTGGAATTGGGAGGCAGTGACATATTTATCACTAGGGATTTTTTTAGTGGTTTACCAGTTACAGGCCAAAAACACACCGTGTAGCATATATGCATGCTAATATAAACACGAGTTTACAAATTTCCAAATTTTATATGTACGGTTCGTGACACAGATAAACTCTTTATCTCATGTACGCTTGAATTTTTAATATCATATATTAATAAGTGTGTTCATAATCGCGATTCATTTTATCTATTAATAAACTCTTTTATTAATATTCGAGTTTTAAATAATTAATCTCATTATGTATATATATATATATATAATCAAAACTACGATTTTAACTCTTCAAATAAACTCTTTTATTTTAATAAACCATTCACGAGATGACTTAAAATCTCTATTTAAAAATCATGTTGTTTCAATTTGTGTTGTTTAGTTTAAACCGTTTGATTGTTTTTCTAAAATCATTTAAACCTTGTAGGTCCCCGGGTGTCTCGGATCGTTACATGTGGGTGTGTGACTAGTCGGACCGGGTGCGGAATACCCGTGACTAGGTGGAGAATCAAGTAACACAAAGTAAACCGCCAGCGAAAACACTTTCAAACTTCATCTATTATAAAACATGTAGGTTACAGAGATGTTACAAATGAGTGCGTACATAACTTCAGTCACCACAACCTATTTATACTAGACCTGATCTCTACGCACTTAACAAGTGCGCAGGGCAAATTGTTCCTACGTACTTAACAAGTACGCAGAGTATTCTTGCGTATTTGCTAAGTACGCATGAAGTAATTCCTGCGCACATGCTAAGTGCGCAAAACACTTAGAGAAAACAGAAGACTAGTACATACATTAGTAATTACAACTCGATAACTAATACATACAGACACTAACATACAAAGACTAATACATACAAGACAAGTACAAAAGCTAAGACAATATCCAGAGTGTTTGTCACACAAAAGTGCTTCAACAAACTCCCCCTTGACAACAGCTCTGGATTGTCTTCGGTCTTCACAGCTCCCCAGCTTTAGCTTCCATCTTCTTCTTGTAATCAAGGCAGAACTTGACCACCTTGTCGTATTTTGAAGCAAGGAACTTTTTCCACTCATCCGTGTACAGGAGTACTTGTCAGCTAGCGCCTCCTGATCTTTCACAGAAAAGTTTATGAAGTAGACTTCATCAAAAACTCTGATCAGTTCCCTTGGCACTAATTTCCCTTGGCACTTGGCTAGGTCTGGTGAAACCCGAGGTCGGTGCTTTGTCCTTTTGACATTCACGAGCAAAGTGTCCAAAATTCTGACACTTATAGCACTTGGCTTTGGATTCATCAAAACCAACCTTGGCATTTGAATTCCCACCAATGAACTTTCTTCCTGTTCTGTTAAGGAAACGCTTGGCTCTTCTCAAGATCATGGCCATATTCCACTGAATATCCATGTCCTCCATATCATCTGGATCCACCTGATTAAAGTCTTCTTCTATGGTTCTAGGATCCGTTAGCTTGCAACCAATGAATTTTTCATAGGTAAGCATGCAGGATGAAAACAAAGCCACATGATCTTCAGCTATCTTGGGTATTGCAGATTGTTTAGCTGAAGATGTGGGAGAAGGATTTCTTGAGGAATTTTGATGATGAGATCCAGAACCAGAACCAGATCCAGATGTTGTATAGCAAGCATGACCACCACAAACTTTTGAATTATCCTCCTCATGAGAGTTCCCTGAGAAAAGGGCAATTCCAGAACCGGATGACTTGGCTGCGGAAGACATCCCAAAATATATAGAAGGGTCTTGTATTTGAGGTCTCCCTGAGCTCTCTTTTCGTTTTAGGTTCATATCATGTGCTTGAACCTTTCCGATTGCTTCATCAATAGTCATCTCATAAAACTTTGAGTTCTCTCTCATCAAGGTAGTGTACATCTCAAATTTTGGTGGCAGGGCATCTAGAAACTTCTCAACTAACTCCTCATTTGGATAGATGAGGTCAAAAGCTTTCAGCTCAGTTTGCAGATGATAGAATCTAGAGATAAGCTCATCTATGGATTCATTCTCCAGATATCTAAAGCACTCATACTGCTTCCTAAAAAGATCCCTCTTACTCTTTTTGATGCCGTTGTTTCCTTCGAATCTCTTCTACAAAGCCTTCCAGAGATCCTTGGAGTTATCGTATCCTCTAAAGCTGTGAAATAACTCCCTGGTCAAGGCCATAGTAATAGATCCGTGTGCCTTCTTCTCTCTGTCATAAACTTTCTTTTTTTCTTCATCAAGTTTGGAGATAGGCTTGGGAACTTCCTCATCACGATATGTATATGTGGGATGGTTATAACCCTCTAGAATGGGTATCCAAAGTGAAGAATCGGTGTATGAGATATAATGCTCAAAGCGTGCTTTCCAGTTTGAGTAATCATTTACATTAAGCAGCTTTGGTGGTTTCTATGGGGTTCCAATCTCATTGTCATAATTTAACAGGTTACCGAGATTCTGAAGATTTGTCATGGTGAAACACTTAGTCAAATTTCAGAAAAATCAAATCAATGTGCGCACTTAAGTTATGGCCTTGCGCACTTAAGATTTGCTCTTGCATACTTAACAAGTACGCAGGAGTAAATGACAAGTACGTAGGAAGGAGTTAAGTACGCAACAAGAAATGGTCTTGCGTACTTGGTAAGTACGCAGGAAGCCTGTACTTGTTTCCAAAAATGGTAAGTACGCATATCACTTTTTCACCAACCCTCACCAACTTTTTCCGGTCACTAGAATCTCACCGGAGACAGAAAAAGTTGAAGATGTGACCAAACAAAATGAGCCAAAGTGTCAGAAAATCGTTTCTAACCAACCTTTGATGCTCAAAACACTCAAATACACAACAAAAGGTCGGTTTTTTGAGTGATTTTTGCTTCTAAAATAGTGTAGAGCTACCCCAATTTTATCACAAAAATCACCAAAAGATACTCTCTTTTGCTTGTAAAACTCTGTAGGATGTGTAGAAGATGCTCCTAACACACTCACACCACTCGAAATCAAGAGCTACGCTCTGATACCACTTGTAGGTCCCCGGGTGTCTCGGATCGTTACGTGTGAGTGTGTGACTAGTCAGACCGGGTGCAGAATACCCGTGACTAGGTGGAGAATCAAGTAACACAGTAAACCGACAGCGAAAACACTTTCAAACTTCGTCTATTATAAAACTTGTAGGTTACAGAGATGTTACAAATGAGTGCGTACATAACTTCAGTCACCACAACCTATTTATACTAGACCTGATCTCTGCGCACTTAACAAGTGCGCAGGGCAAATTGTTCCTGCGTACTTAACAAGTACGCAGAGTATTCTTGCGTACTTGCTAAGTACGCAGGAAGTAATTCCTGGGCACATGCTAAGTGCGCAAAACACTTAGAGAAAACATACGACTAGTACATACATTAGTAATTACAACTCGATAACTAATACATACAGACACTAACATACAAAGACTAATACATACAAGACAAGTACAAAAGCTAAGACAATATCCAGAGTGTTTGTCACACAAAAGTGCTTCAACAAACCTAAATGACAAAAAACTCAAGCAATGCATAAAATAAAACACAACCAAAACATAATGTGAATCAAGACATAACGTCGTTCGGTATGCTAGAGCGAATAGCCAAAACCGAACTAGGTCAAGGGGGCGATAAACCAAGACACAACGCTTGTTCTTGAATAGCTCCCACTTGCTTTAAGATCTCCAACTTGTCTTCTGGGTCGTCTCAGTCTTTTGGTCTTCCTT
This sequence comes from Smallanthus sonchifolius, assembly GCA_023525975.1. Taxonomy (NCBI): domain Eukaryota; kingdom Viridiplantae; phylum Streptophyta; class Magnoliopsida; order Asterales; family Asteraceae; genus Smallanthus; species Smallanthus sonchifolius. The sequence goes on from CM042045.1 coordinate 39,219,127, forward strand.
TCATTTTGTTTTGATTATGTTACAATAAAATTTAAAAAAACTTTAATATATTACAACCAGCTTCCAAAACAGCCATAAAAATACAAGACATATTAAAAACCCAAACAACGAACCAAACGCAACCACATGTATAGGCTTGATCCACAAACAACAATACAAATATAATGAAACATAAATAATGTAATCTTGTATAAATAAACTTTTTTTTTACAATTTATAATTACACATTCAAGGTGTTTCACCATACACATTTTAAGTTTTCTTCATTGTGATATAAGCCAGATTAATCAAAATAAACAATGAAAGCTTGAATGGTGTCATGTAATAGCATTCATATCTGGTTTGGTATATGATTGTGAGTGGATTTTGTATAGGAGTGGTTTAAAGTGGTTGTGAGTGGAGGAGAGAGAAAATGTATAAATTAATTGTATATTTGTGAAAACATCGTTTACTTGTATAAGTGTTTTAATATGTTTTTGAAAGTGCTTGTGAGTAGAGGTGCACAAAACGATTTTTTAACCCGAACCGGTTAAAAACCGAACCGAACCGGTTTGGTCAATGAAAAGTCAAAACCGGTTTGAGTATAAACCGGACCGGTTTGAAACCGGTTTGAGATGGGCCGTTGACCGGGTTTGACTGGTTTAAGACCGGTTTGAAACCAGCTTTTAAGCGGCTTTTAAGTGGTTCGGTTCGGGTTCAACCGGTTTAAATGTATAGGTTTCAAAGCGGCGGTTTGAATCGGTTTGAAACCGGTTTGGTCTAAACCGGTTCACGACCGGTTCGGGTTTCGGCTTTAAACCGGTTTGGAAATCCAAACCGGTTTTTTTGTGCACCTCTACTTGAGAGTGGGGTAGAGAGAAAAAGTAATGATAAAGATTTAAAAAATAATTTTAATTAAAAATGAGAGAGAAAATGTAGTGATTTTTAGTATAATATATGGATAATGATACCAAACCGGCTATGAATGCTCTTAATCGGTAAATGAAGGCCACTTTAATAATTTTAATTCAATTAAACCTAAATAGTAAACACGTAAAATAATTAATTAATTATACCTAATATAAATATAAAAAAATAAAATATATATCGATCTTATGGTCCGGTCCGGTTTTTTATGATCGGTTTTCGATATAAACTGTAAACCAAACCTTTTGTGAGGGTTTGAAAATTTTGAAACATACTTATCAAGAGTTAATAAAAAGACCAACCGTAAAATTAAATTAATGACTGTTTTGAGCAAGTTTATGGTTTTAAACTAAACCGTAAACACCTCTAATATGCATGATATAGGGAGATGAGATGGACAAAGAGATTCGTGAGAACCTCCGTCAGCTCCTATTTTTAGGTGTTTAGTATCTTTACCGGTTACCTTCTGATCTAAACTAGACAGAAATCAATCTATATCTATAATATATAATTTTACTACTCTGATAAATGAAAATCTCTTCAGGACACGTGTCATTCTTTGGTTACTCTTCATCTTTATTTTCCCGCCTCTCTCTCCTATTAAATATTAGATTTTCTATTTTTCTCTCATATTAAATAATAATCTTTATATTAATAAATCTAATTACGAATAGTTATTATTTAATTATAAATAGTTATTATATCAGCAATCAAATGAACTTAATATGAACTAACATTTATCAATTAAATTAAAAAATTAATACTCAGTTGAAAAAAAACGTTTTAAAAACTAAATTAACAGACTTTATAACTGTCACGACAAATTACATTTTTTAAAACATATTTTGACAAATGTGTTAACAAATTACATTATATTTTATTCAATCGATGTAATATACTGGTTTATTCAACCGGTGTATTACACGGGTTTTTAAAAATATAAAACTTTTATTACTAAATATATAACATTTTATTTATTTAACCCGTGTAATAAATGAGATTTTAACCAAGTATATAATAAATACATGTTTTTTCATGTCACGTGTCGCCACCATATTAATTCTCACATTTAGTTTTACCGTCTATCTCTCTCTCTTTTATTAAATAAATCTCTATCTTTTAATAATAATATATTTGTAAAGGAAATACTAATTATACTAATCAAACACATTTATTTTAAATTATCTCTTGTTATAATAAATTTTGAAATCTAATTATGTACTTTTTATTTTCAATCAAATAGTAAATGAAAGGCAAATTAAATTAAATTTTTTGAACGGGTCAAATTAAATTAAATAGTAATTAACATATTTTCGAAACCCAATTACATATTAACTTTTACATATTTTGAATTTTATTTTATATTCTTAGTATATGTAATACATTTTTACCCATGTAAAATATATAAATAAAAATTTAAAAAAATTATATTTTGATATTTTTCACCCCGTGTATAGACGCGGGGTTCTAAACTAGTTGTTTCATAAATCAAAATACGTTAGTAGTTTATATAAAATGTTTTTAAATAAAACAAAAGGTTTAAAGTTTTGCGATTAGGAGAAAACGTTAAATTTAAATAATAATATAGTAAAAAAGATACATTGTGCTTCTCTTTATTTATGATGTAAAAGATACGATTTTTTTATTATTTTATATAAAACTGTTGCATTTTATATTTCATAAAATAATGAATTTAAAATATGTTGCGTTTAGATGACAATAAAAAAATGACAATGACATATCTCCTAGATAGGTTAATTTTTTTTTTTATTAACTTTTTAGAAAGTTAAAGTATTTGATTTAAAATAATCAGGCGTTAGTTTGAAAAAAAACACAGTTTATTACTATTTTTTAAAGAGTTGAGTGTTTTTTTCACTCGTGTTTTACTAAAACTTGTTATTGGAATCCAAAGGTTAAAATCTTGTCAATTGAATTCAAAAGTTTCATAAAAATTATCATTTGAATCCATTTGACTAACTTTAATTAACACCATTAAATTTTTTCGTTAAATCTTCCCCACTTGAGAGATATTTTAGTCAAAACAATAACAAAATAAAGAACCAGCCCCACGTGAAGGGTTTTGTACGTTCAATATCTTTTACAAGCCTTATGGGGACCACATACCATTTATATAATCAAATGTATGCTTATATACATTCTTTTAAGTGTCTACTTAACAAACCTGAGAGACCTAACTTTCAATAATGTCAACCTCGATACCATAGATTGTTATATTCCAATTGACAGTCACTGCATGCTTACATGGCATGAGAGTCAACTAGTCATAAGAAAAACTATGGAACCTTAAATCAGCTTCAACAAAATTCATTAATAACACCCCATATAGCTAAAAAACATATGTACATAACCTCCTAACACGCATGATGAAAACAACAACGGCAACATGACATCAAATAGCACCAGTAATGATCTATACCACCATATTAAATTCGCAACAAAAATCCAACAATAATATACTACACTATCAGCTGATAATATCAACATCAAGATCAGTGAGAGATTCTTCGCAGTAACATAATTTTGCGCAAATAGTAGCGCATAATTAGAAAATCAAGAACAATACACAATAGTGTCAAAACACCAAATCAAACAGTAGGGTCAATTACATTCGATAAAACAATGGTGATGGAGACTGTGTGGCGACGAACGAACTTACCGTAAAACTCATGTGGATCGAAATCGTCTGTAGGGCCACGAACAAACCATTGTTTTTCAAACATTTCTTGTGATTGTTTTTGGGGACGAAATTATGATTGCGACTACTACATTTGTTGTTGATTATGGGGACGAAAGATATTGATTTTGAGGGTGGGAATTCAGTTTTTGCGAGTACCTGAAAAGATTGAACGCATAAAACCCCTCTTGTGTAGGGATGGCAATGGGTCGGGTTTGGGACGGGTTTAGGTAATCCCAACCCCATACCCGGTTATAAAATCTTGTCCTATACCCAGACCAAAACCCATCGGGCTTCTATCGGGTAATTACCCGTCGGGTATCGGGTATACCCACGGGTTTCGGGTATACCCGCGGTTTCGGATAAACCCGTTAGTTTCTAAAAAATACCCGTTGGGTATACCCGACCTAAACCCGTCGAGTATTTATCGGGTATACATAAAAATTGTAACTAAAATAAGAAAAGAACGAAACAAAATCATGTTGGATATATACATTTAAAATAAATACGGTATATATACTAAAATAAATACGATATATATACTTAGAATGAATAAAAAAGAAAGAAAAACTATATCGGGTAAACTGGTATACGTTATCCGGTAATCGGGGCGGGTAAACGAATATATCACCATATCCCATACCCGTCCCAAACCCGTAAAAAATTTCAAAAGTAATCCCAAACCCGGTCACATACCCGATTACCCGACCCTATACCCGTCCCAAATGTTTCAAGTTTCGGGTTTTCCCATCGGGTTCGGGTTTCATTGTCATCCCTACTCATGTGGGTTGGTTCTTTATTTTTTTAATTGTTTTAACTGAAATACACTAAAGTGGGGAAGGTTTAACGGAAAATGTTAACGGTGTTAATTAGGTGTAGTCAAATGAATTCAAAAGATAATTTTTATATAACCTTAAACCAAATGTATAAAAAAGACACTTAACTCTAATAGTAAATATAGTTGAAATAGCTTTTTGAAAATAATTTGAATTATGTTAGTGCATATTACTCAAATACCCTTTAGTTGTCTATTTAAATTTTATATTTATGTTTTTAATATTATTTAAACATATTTCATCTACTTGACCAAATATCTAATAAAAGTTGACAAATAAAATTTTAATAATTACTCTTGTTGTTCTAAAGTTATTTTCTTTTAATATAACTTCTCAATATAATTTCACATCTAAAAACCAATAGGTAGATTTAATAATGTTTCTCATTTTATCTTTACCTAAAATAACTTATTTTAAAAAATATTTAACAACGAATCAAACGGTAAAACCGTTTTTCAACTAAAATAAATTATAACATTTATGTTTTTTCTTTCAAATATGAAATTTTAGTGTATTAGAGTAAAAAATATATCAAAATAATAATTTTTATATTAATAAATAAAAATAACAAGGAGGACACAAAATGCAGGTGCTCTACCTTTTTCAAATATTAAATTTAAAAATTAAATAATTAAATAAAAGGGAATAGTATGTTTTTTTTGAAGATTTTACGGAGGGAGAAAAGATTGATTTTTTGGCATCAATCACATGGCTTTTGAAGCAGTGGAGGACCCCACACAACCTGGCAAAAATATGTATACTTAATTAAAAATATAAGAACAGTGGACCCCACCGCATAGTCAGCACCCATGTGAAAGTGTCCCTGCTTGTGGGCCCTCGTTCCCTCCCTTCCATCCGTCAGCCCCCCCCCCCCACACAATATTACAAAATCTCTTGTTTCACTTTGTTTTTAAATTTTATTTTCACTATCTTTAAGACTAATTTTTTTTCCGCGTTATGCGGCGGGAGTTTGGTACTTATTTATTCGGCTCGTCTACGAAAATAAAACTTATGTTAAAACACAGACTTATTATATCATACGATAAAAAAATACAAAAAAAATAAATAAACAAAGTCGTGCATCATGTTTAAAAAAAAGCTAACGAACGAAAGTTATTATAGAAGAACGAAATTAAGTCAAATAGATGAAAATCGTATATTAGCAAATTTATAAAAAATAAAAGTTTTGAAGCTAAAATAAAAAAAACTCATATAGTTTCCTAAAAAAGATAAACCCATTGAACTTTTGTTGTAATTTTATAAAAAAAACCTAACTTGAAGAAAAGAAAAAGAAAAGTTTACTCTATTAAACTTTTGTGACAAATCTATAAAAAAAAAATTGAGTAAAAAAAAAGGATAAAAGCTCACTATTCCTACTGAACTTTGGCGACAAATGTAAAAAAAAACAAAGTTTTGAGTAAAAAGATTAAAAAAAGAAAAAAAAACAAGGTAAAAGCTAATATTCAATTATTATTGAACTTTTGTGACAAATTGTTAAAAAAACAAAGTTTTGAGGAAAAGTAAAAAAACTTAAAAGCTAACGGTTCAATCACACGATCTATAATATGTTATTAATTTGATTACATATATAAATAAAAGCGCGCCAAAATCACTGAAAATTAAAAAATAAAAACCATTAAAAATAATAACCATCATTTAGCCATCATATATCATACCCGCGCTTCACGACGTGAGTTTGATCGTTATTGATTTGACTTGTTTGTGTGGATAAAAGTTACATCAAATCGCCAACTCATTATAACGTATGATACCAAAAAACACTCGAATTTGAATACAACTTTGTCTTCAATAAAACTTAAACCAAAACGTTGACAAAAAAAATTAAGAAAACGACGTATTTCATTATTTAAAAAACCTAACGAACGAAAGTTATCGTAGAAAACGGTGTCGGGACCATCGTTAAAAAATTTTAAACGAAAACGTATGCGTAGTGGTAAAAAATAATGTTAATAGGAAGGAAACATAAAACTTGTCACACCCCAACCGACGACGGATTATACGTCGGGGCGGACGCGGTTGTTCAATAGCACAAGGTTGACTATTAAAGTTTCAATATTTCATTAATAAATAGATTCAAAAGTTCAATACAAAGAATAAAATCAAATACATAGCAGGAATACAAGTCTAATTGGTTAAGCATTCTAGGTCCAAGCATCCTATGTGATCACAAGTAAGCCTCATGTTGTAGAACCTGAAACATGTGAAAGAATCTGTCAACTACAAAATAGTTGGTGTGATACAAAGGTTTTGACACAGTTTAACAAGTATTTGAAAAGTATTACAATTCACTATGATTCATGCATTCTATAATGTAAGTATGAGAAAACAAGCATGTTAGACATTGTGCACATCAACCCTCCAACCTAGTTTAGGCATAACCCGCAGGTTACCCTTATAAGTCTCAAGTTTAAAGTTTAATGTAGTAACAAACACCAAGGGCTCCCCCCCCCCCCCCCGAAGGGGTCAATCAATCAAGGTGGATTGGTCAAATGCAATAGATCTATCATTGTTACTATCGGCTTGATCAAAGCTAATGAATGTGCTAGTTTTAAGTTTAATCTAAGCATACAAGTCTCAAGTTTAACATAAGAATAAACACGTAGTCATAGTTGTACAAGAATTGTATAAGTTTAAGAATTGTGAACATGTTTCACCCCAAAAGCATAAAAGAAAAAAAGGGGCTAAGTATACTCACTTGGATGATGAAGAGTATCCGGTATGAGTAAGTTTGCAAGACTTTGAGGGAGAATATCCTCACAATAGGCCTAAGAATATAAGTCTAAAGTTTCAAGTTTAAGTCTAAGGCAAATGATCTAGGATTTCAAGATTTGACTAGGGTTCCAAATGTGGGATGGGATTGATTGTGTTTTATAAAGTTTAAAATAAGTTTAAAGCAAAGGTTTTAAATGAATGACGTGAGACTTGAATATTAAAGTTTCATAAGTTTGTAGATTTAGAATAATTATTAAAATTATTATTTAGAAGTTTTATAATTATCAATTACCCTAGTTAGGTAATAATAATTTAAAGTAAATTTCCTAAGTATCTTATAAATTGAGTTGTAAGGATATTTAAGAAAAATAAATAATGATTAAGGATTAATAACAATTATTTAAAATAATTAATTTTTAAGAATGAATAATAATTATTTAAGAATAAATAATTACTAAGGACAAATGATTATTCAAAAGAATAAATCATTTGAGATTTGAAGTATTTTAGAATTAAGTATTTATCTTACCACATAATTTGATATTTGATAATGTTTAAAATGTGGTTAAATAGGCATTTATAAGCTTATAAAATGTTAAATAGAATTTCTTGTAAAGCTAATATTTTTAATATTAAAGCTTCTATTTAAGTTTTATAAAGTTTATAAATTTGGAAAAGTATTTGTTTTTCAATGAATACAAGTTTTCTATAAAACATGAGTTTTATAAGATGTACAAGTGTATAAGTTTCATAAACTTTTATAATTTCATAAAAGTTATACAAGTTTTAAGTTTATTAAAGTTTATAAAAGAATTTACTTACTATAATTTTAGGTAGTAAATTAAGTTTCTGTTTTTTATAAAATTGTATAAATTTTATAAAGTTTTAAAAGTATCTTTTATAAATTTTTCGTATTTAAAACTACATTTAAGGATTTAACTTTTTATAAGTTTTTATCTAAGTTAAATTAAATAAAATGGTTGCAGAATGTAGAAGCATAAATAAAAATCATTTTTCAGTTTATAAAGTTTAATAGATTTTTATAGGAATTATTTGGGATATTTAATCTGAATAAAATAGCACAAAAAAATATGGAATGGGAAAATGGGGGTGAGCTGGATCGAACGCACGACCAGCCCCGGGTCACCATCGCGCACACACACTGACCATCCCGGCTACGGGTTCGCTGTGTTTATACTTGAAAAAGAAATTTTTAAACAAAAGCCCCACTTGTCCCCAAATTGGTATGAACCCTAGAATCGATTTCTCCCAATTACACATCGATTTGCCCTCTGTTAATGGAAGTAAACAGAGGGCTTTCGTTCTACACATGATTACGAAGAGAATGACCATTTGATTTACCTGAAATGATATCGAAATGAGTGAGAACGGGCTGTGGTGGCTCGTCGGCTGTCGCGATCTTTCAAACGGCAATGCAGGTGATGAACGACTGAATTGAAGGTTTAGATAGTTTCGGGATGATGCTTATGAGGTGTAGGGGTCGATATTTATAGCCAATTTGGCATTCAATCCGTGAACGGTTGAGAGGATTTCGGTTGGGCCGATCGGATTTAATTCCGACACCACACGAAGCCTCGGTCGAAATTGATCATTATTGCATCTTGAGGACGGGTCGCATGCGCGAGTGGGAGATCGAGGTGCATCGTATCTGGCTGGAAATGCGTTTTAAGGAATTCGGAGGTGAAAATCGGTTTCTGTGGGACTCGAACCCGAGACTGGTTTTAGTCTCGGGGGTTTGGGGTAAGCGCAAATGGTCCCTGAGGTTTCAGGCTTTTATCATTTCATGTACAAAATACGATTTTTTTTGGTTTAAACCAAGTTTCAAAAATGACAGTTTAGTCCCTGGACTTTTTATAACTTAATAATATGTTTATTTATAAAACTACCTAAGTTTTATAGGTTTTATTATTTTATAATTTTTATAAAATAATTAATAAGATTTAGAGCTTACATGTTTAAGTATATAAAAAAAATAAGTTTATAAATTATTTTATTTATATAATTATAAACTTATAAAGTTTTAAGAGTTTCAAACATTTTTATTTATAAGGTACATCTATATATATATTTGTCTTATATATATATATATATATATACCAAGTATAACTGTTTTTTGCTAATTGAATTAATATTTAATATTTTAAAAAAAATGTATTTTTAATAAGTTTCTAAGATTTGAATGCTCAATACGTGCACGGGTTTAGGGAAAGATACATCGGAAAAATCCTGGATATTACAGTCTCCCCTACTTTAGGAAATTTCGTCCCGAAATTCAAGTAGAAGAGTCTAGTTCATGATTTAAGTTTATAGCGCGTACGAGATAATGAGAGAAAATACTTTACGTTTCCAAGTAAAGTCCTGGGTTACGTTTAGAATCTAAATTGGATTGTAATGATAGGGATAAGATTACGCTCGAGTTTCTAAGTTTTCGAAGTATATGGTTGCCAAGAGTTTCCCTAAGAAGCATATAGTTTCATTGAAATATATAAAGGTTTGTTTTCAAAAGCATTGGGGAGGATGACTGTTGAATTGGATTGTAATGATAGGGATAAGATTACGCTCGAGTTTCTAAGTTTTTGAAGTATATGGTTGCCAAGAGTTTCCCTAAGAAGCATATAGTTTCATTGAAATATATGAAGGTTTGTTTTCAAAAGCATTGGGGAGGATGACTGTTGAATTTCTGTCCAAGATTTAAAGTGAGATGTATCACTCAGGATGGATTCGATGATAGTTCAAGGATTTGAGTTTGTAGCCTAGTACGTCTAAGGAATTGCTACGGCACCTAGGTTCCGTGGCTACCTTTTACGATAAGCCTTAGATCATAGCACACGACAGAGTTTACTATGTCTTTCCATACGCTGATTTTCATACTTACGTGTGCACCCGCAAGCATTCAAATCGTCGCATAGTCCGCATAGGTGCTTCCGTTTGTGTGTGGATCAAGAAAGAGTATAAGAATTTGTTTAACACACGATTAAAGTTTCCACATAAGAGTGATCATTGATTAACGAGTCCCTTAGAGAGTAGCGTCATTCAATAATTAAAGAGAAGAATGTGACAAGATTTAGAGTTTCAAAGTTTCCTCGTGATTGATTAAGAATACTTCGATCATTGAGTAGTTTAAAGTCTTCACACTTTCCTCGGGTTTGATCAAGAATACATCAAACCTTGAGTAGTTTAAAAGTCTTATACGTTCATCATGTTTGAATAAGCATACGTCAAACATGAAATAGTTTAAAGTCTTATACGTCCATCGTGTTTGAACAGGCATACGTCAAACATGGAGTAGCTTAAAGTCTTATACGTCCATCGTGTTTGAACAAGCATACGTCAAACATGGAGTAGCTTAAAGTCTTATACGTCCATCGGGTTTGAACAAGCATACGTCAAACATGGAGTAGCTTAAAGTCTTATACGTCCACCGGGTTTGAACAAGCATACGTCAAACATGGAGTAGTTTAAAGTCTCGTACGTTCATCATGTTTGAACAAGAATACGCCAAACATGGAGTAGTTTAAAGTCTCATACGTTCATCATGTTTGAACAAGAATACGTCAAGCATGGAGTAGTTTAAAGTCTCATACGTTCATCATGTTTGAACAAGAATACGTCAAACATGGAGTAGTTTAAAGTCTCATACGTTCATCATGTTTAAACAAGAATACGTCAAACATGGAGTAGTTTAAATTGTGTTTGAACAAGAATACGTCAAACATATAATAGTTTAAATTGTGTTTGATCAAGAATACGTCAAACATAGAATAGTTTAAATTGTGTTTGAACAAGAATACGTCAAACATAGAATAGCCTTAAAGTCTCTTAGTTTAGCTTCAGTGTATAGAAGTATACGATTACGTTTTGAGTATAAAGTGGTTATCTAAATACTCTAGTGTTTAAGAGAGGTGTGGGACAGCGTTTGGAACAGGATTAACCGTTACACGCTTTCTCACAGAAGATTCGAGTTGTCCAGAAGGTTAGTGGATCCCGATGTTTGGTTTAGATAGGAGTCAGGGGATGTACTCTGCTAAAGAGAGTAATGTCCTCCTTCCTGTTAGTGTCTAGTGTCAAGAGTGAAGTTTTCTCGTATATATGGAATGTACGTTTATCAAGTCTTATAGGGTTTGGTTTAGACGGACACACAAAGTTTTCAAGACTAAGAATCCAAGTATAAGTTTGAAAATAGGATAAGTCAGTTGAGTTTCAAGTTTCAGTATTAAGCTTTACAGGATCCTTTATTGATCATGTTTAGTTTTAGGAATACGGGATTGAGTATTTGTACAAGTTTTACATGACTCAAAAGTCTTCGACCTTATAGTGGTGTATACGAAGTTTAATGTTTTAGCAACGTGTATTTGAGTTTTTAGTTCCCGTTGTGATTTTTTTAGTAAGTCTTTTACGTGACAAGAGTTGAATGATGAAAGTCTCCAAGCATAGGGTGACGGGAAAAGTTTCGATAAGGTTTATGATAGTGTGTTTACAAATGATTTATCTTGATTCATAACAGAAAGTATAGTTTTCTTTTGTATAGAATGTAATTAAGATGTTAAAAAACGACGAGTTAGACATCGATAAGTAGTACGAGTAAGATTTATAAAAGATAGGTGTGATCGTCAAGCGAAAAGTTGGTCAAGTTTACAAGTGTTAAGTCTATACAAGAAGTAAGGGTCATGGTTGTTTGGGGTAATGATTCGTAAGTCGGGTTGTTTTTGAAAAAGTGCTTACGAATTTGAAGATTTGTTCGAGATTTATTCCTCAGGTACATGTGTCACTTAGGATTTTTATAGTTTAATGCAACGTTGTTAATTATTTCAAGTACTAACGTAAGTTGCTTTTCACGAAAGTGTTTGGGTAGGTGTGTTAAGTTTACAATGATGAAAGGAAAATTAAACTAGTAAATGATGACAAGATGAAATTTCAAAATAGTTTCCATTTAGATGTTTCAAAATTTGGGCTTCTAGCCCTTACATAAGACAAAATTTAAAATTTAATAGAAATTGAGGCTTCATGCACGCCTTAGGTAGCTCTCCACTAAGAAACAGGTTAGTACTACCACAAGTACTGCTATGGTTACTCGGATGGTAAAACCTAGCCTCTTCCCTAGTGGTCTCGGTGTGGTGCTCGAGGATTTCCCTGTCTTCTTCCAAAGTTACGATCTTTTCTTCCTGGATCCAGATTTGATCGGCCAGGTCGTTGATCCTTTGGTTTAACAGGTCGTGCCGTGCCCTATGCTCTATCTCCCTCCTCATAAATTCTTCGGTTTCCAGAAACCTAGGAATGTTAGACACCGGGATTCCTATTGCCATGGCAGGTACTCCGGCATGCCTAGCCCTTAGGGTAGGGGTAGGTGCTAGATATGGGTCCCTGGATGGTGATGAGAACCGGTGGTGAAGATGAGATGCTTGATAAGGACTCCTCGGTGGTGAGGTCCTACGGTTTCTGATCCAGTTGGTGTTGAGTTCAGCTCTTGCCATAGCATTAGGGTAGGGACTTGGCTGGTACACCGGTGACTCGCTAATCTCTCTTCGCGGTCGGACTCCCCTCTTGGGCGGTACACTGGCGAAGAGTGTGAGTGTGAGTCCATTACCTAGCAAGAGAAGAGAATAGGAAGAAGTTTGTAAGTAAATTGATTAAATGCGTTCAAAAAGGTTTTTATTCATAATACTGAGTCATCACAGTACTATTTAAAACGGTTTTTGGCTTGAAGTTGATGGGCTAACGAAGAGAATTTCCGGAAGAAGGGGTGGGTCACGAGGACTCACTTATGTACCCTATTTTCATAGACAGAATTTCCTCGTGAGTCTACAACTTTTTTGTTATTGTCATCGATGTTTGGGTTTATGGTACTATGTTGAGGTTTATTGTGGGTTTAGAGTCTTAAACGTGGAGCTTGTTTATTCTATGGTAGGCTTCTTCCTCTACAAGGAAATTACTTAGGTCACGAACTTCTTTGTTAAGGTACTTTAGATTTAAAAGACGTTAAGTTTTGTTTACAAGAAACGGTGATGTGTAAGTTTTAAAGATGTAATGAAAGTTTTTGAGAAGTGTGACAAAGTTTGAGTAAATCATCAAATGAAGTTTTGAGTGGTAAAATGAAAACACAAGAGTTTCTCAAGTTTATAAAGTAATGAAGTTTGTAAAAGGACTTGCAGGATAATACATGGTTTTAAATGTGCTGGTATTACAATGGTCATGAAGTTTAAGGACGCATGAAAGTTTTGAGATGTATAAAAGTGTAACAAAAGTTTTGAGTTAGTTACCAAATGAAACTTGGTTAAGTGCAAAGGAGGTAAGGCAAAAATACAAGGGTTACCTTTTAGGTGTCATATTTATAAAATAGTGAAGTTTTGTAGAAGAATTTGTAGGGTAATACATAGTTTTAAGGGTTGTATTACAACGATCATGAAGCTTATTGGGTAGTATCTGTATAAATATAAGTTTATGTATATAGTCTTTAAGTATAGTCTCGTAAGAATTTCTTCTTGGAGGTAACTCCTTTAGGTCATGACGAGTAAGCATGCTGTCATGTGACAAGACGGGACTTAAGAATCATAGAATAAAGGTTATAGAGGAAAGTTTTTTGAATCATGAATTTATGAAGTCTATAGTATTTGAGATAGTACTCATTTAGTGCATATCACTAAGTAAGTACTTTGACATATCAAGAGAGGTCTAAGCTCACTAACGTTTAGAGAAGTCATGCATTCCTATAAGTGGATACTCATCCCAAGAATTCCCAGAAAAGCATACGGGTCCAACGGTAGATTTGGATTTATATGAAATGCTTTCCTTGACAGAATTTCCCAAAATACAGGTATCCACCCTTCTGGTCCGCACAAGTTCTCACACATTATATAGAACTTAAATATTCTTGACGAGAGTTTAGTGGTGGCTTAGACTTAAAGCCTGAGAACGTGTCCTCGATGTGGTAGACTCTTGCAGCATATAGGTAAGTAGAATCGTAGAATCTCCAAGCGTTCACGTATAAGAATTAAGAATAGAATTTGGAGAAAGTTCCTAGTAAAGGACATGAGATAACTCATGTTTGGGTCTCCTAAGTTATAGTATAGGTCATGTGTCTAATAACCTAATTCCCTATAACCAAGGCTCTGATACCAATCTGTCACACCCCAACCGACGGCGGATTATACGTTGGGGCTGACGCGGTTGTTCAATAGCACAAGGTTGACTATTAAAGTTTTAATATTTCATTAATAAATAGATTCAAAGGTTCAATACAAAGAATAAAATCAAATACATAACAGGAATACAAGTCTAATTGGTTAAGCATTCTAGGTCCAAGCATCCTATGTGATCATAAGTAAGCCTCATGTTGTAGAACCTGAAACATGTGAAAGAATCTGTCAACTACAAAATAGTTGGTGAGATATAAAGGTTTTGACACAGTTTAACATGTATTTGAAAAGTATTACAATTCACTATGATTCATGCATTCTATAATGTAAGTATGAGAAAACAAGCATGGTAGACATTGTGCACATCAACCCTCCAACCAAGTTTAGGCATAACCCGTAGGTTACCCTTATAAGTCTCAAGTTTAAAATTTAATGTAGTAACCAACACCATGGGGTCCCCCCCGAAGGGGTCAATCAATCAAGGTGGATTGGTCAAATGCAATAGATCTATCATTGTTACTATCGGCTTGATCAAAGCTAATGAATGTGCTAGTTTTAAGTTTAATCTAAGCATACAAGTCTCAAGTTTAACATAAGAATAAACACGTAGTCATAGTTGTACAAGAATTGTATAAGTTTAAGAATTGTGAACATGTTTCACCCCAAAAGCATAAAAGGAAAAAGGGGCTAAGTATACTCACTTGGATGATGAAGAGTATCCGGTATGAGTAAGTTTGCAAGACTTTGAGGGAGAATATCCTCAAAATAGGCCTAAGAATATAAGTCTAAAGTTTCAAGTTTAAGTCTAAGGCAAAGGATCTAGGATTTCAAGATATGAATAGGGTTCCAAATATGGGATGTGATTGATTGTGTTTTATAAAGTTTAAAATAAGTTTAAAGCAAAGGTTTTAAATGGATGACGTGAGACTTGAATATCAAAGTTTCATAAGTTTGTAGATTTAGAATAATTATTAAAATTATTATTTAGAAGTTTTATAATTATCATTTACCCAAGTTAGGTAATAATAATTTAAAGTAAATTTCCTAAGTATCTTATAAATTGAGTTGTAAGGATATTTAAGAAAAATAAATAATGATTAAGGATTAATAACAATTATTTAAAATAATTAATTTTTAAGAATGAATAATAATTATTTAAGAATAAATAATTACTAAGGACAAATGATTATTCAAAAGAATAAATCATTCGAGATTTGAAGTATTTAAGAATTAAGTATTTATCTTACCACATAATTTGATATTTGATAATGTTTAAAATGTGGTTAAATAGGCATTTATAAGCTTATAAAATGTTAAATAGAATTTCTTGTAAAGCTAATATTTTTAATATTAAAGCTTCTATTTAAGTTTTATAAAGTTTATAAATTTGAAAAAGTATTTGTTTTTCAATTAATACAAGTTTTCTATAAAACATGGGTTTTATAAGATGTACAAGTGTATAAGTTTCATAAACTTTTATAATTTCATAAAAGTTATACAAGTTTAAGTTTATTAAAGTTTATAAAAGAATTTACATACTAGAATTTTAGGTAGTAAATTAAGTTTCTGTTTTTTTATAAAATTGTATAAATTTTATAAAGTTTTAAGAGTATCTTTTATAAATTTTTAGTATTTAAAACTACATTTAAGGATTTAACTTTTTATAAGTTTTTATCTAAGTTAATTTAAATAAAATGGTTGCAGAATGTAGAAGCATAAATAAAAATCAATTTTGAGTTTATAAAGTTTAATAGATTTTTATTGGAATTATTTGAGATATTTAATCTGAATAAAATAGCACAAAAAAATATGGAATGGGAAAATGGGGGTGAGCCGGATCGAACGCACGACCAGCCCCGGGTCACCATCGCACACACACACTAACCGTCCCGACTACGGGTTCGCTGTGTTTATACTTGAAAAAGAAATTTTTAAACAAAAGCCCCACTTGTCCCCAAATTGGTATGAACCCTAGAATCGATTTCTCCCAATTACACATCGATTTGCCCTCTGTTAATGGAATTAAACAGAGGGCTTTCGATCTACACATGATTACGAAGAGAATGGTCATTTGATTTACCTGAAATGATATCGAAATGAGTGAGAACGGGCTGTGGTGGCTCGTCGGCTGTCGCGATCTTTCAAACGACAATGCAGGTGATGAACGACTGAATTAAAGGTTTAGATAGTTTCGGGATGATGCTTATGAGGTGTAGGGGTCGATATTTATAGCCAATTTGGCATTCAATGTGTGAACGGTTGAGAGGATTTCGGTTGGGCCGATCGGAGTTAATTCCGACACCACGCGAAGCCTCGGTCGAAATTGATCATTATTACATCTTGAGGACGGGTCGCATGCGCGAGTGGGAGATCGAGGTGCATCGTATCTGGCCGGAAATGCGTTTTAAGGAATTCGGAGGTGAAAACCGATTTCTGTGGGACTCGAACCCGAGACTGGTTTTAGTCTCGGGGGTTTGGGGTAATTGCGCAAATGGTCCCTGAGGTTTCAGGCTTTTATCATTTCATGTACAAAATACGATTTTTTTTGGTTTAAACCAAGTTTCAAAAATGACAGTTTAGTCCCTGGACTTTTTATAACTTAATAATATGTTTATTTATAAAACTACCTAAGTTTTATAGGTTTTATTATTTTATAATTTTTATAAAATAATTAATAAGATTTAGAGCTTACATGTTTAAGTATATAAAAAAAATAAGTTTATAAATTATTTTATTTATATAATTATAAACTTATAAAGTTTTAAGAATTTCAAAAAAATTTAATTTATAAGGTACATCTATATATATATTTGTCTTATATATATATATATATATATATACCAAGTATAACTGTTTTTTGCTAATTGAATTAATATTTAATATTTAAAAAAATGTATTTTTAATAAGTTTCTAAGATTTGAATGCTCAATACGTGCACGGGTTTAGGGAAAGATACATCGGAAAAATCTTGGATATTACAGTCTCCCCTACTTTAGGAAATTTCGTCCCGAAATTCAAGTAGAAGGGTCTAGTTCAGTATTTAAGTTTATAGCGCGTACGAGATAATGAGAGAAAATACTTTACGTTTCCAAGTAAAGTCCTGGGTTACGTTTAGAATCTAAATTGGATTGTAATGATAAGGATAAGATTACGCTCGAGTTTCTAAGTTTTAGAAGTATATGGTTGCCAAGAGTTTCCCTAAGAAGCATATAGTTTCATTGAAATATATGAAGGTTTGTTTTCAAAAGCATTGGGGAGGATTACTGTTGAATTGGATTGTAATGATAGGGATAAGATTACGCTCGAATTTCTAAGTTTTTGAAGTATATGGTTGCCAAGAGTTTCCCTAAGAAGCATATTGTTTCATTGAAATATATGAAGGTTTGTTTTCAAAAGCATTGGGGAGGATGACTGTTGAATTTCTGACCAAGATTTAAAGTGAGATGTATCACTCAGGATGGATTCGATGATAGTTCAAGGATTTGAGTTTGTAGCCTATTACGTCTAAGGAATTGCTACGGCACCTAGGTTCCATGGCTACCTTTTACGATAAGCCTTAGATCATAGCACACGACAGAGTTTACTATGTCTTTCCATACGCTGATTTTCATACTTACGTGTGCACCCGCAAGCATTCAAATCGTCGCATAGTCCGCATAGGTGCTTCCGTTTGTGTGTGGATCAAGAAAGTGTATAAGAATTTGTTTAACACACGATTAAAGTTTCCACATAAGAGTGATCATTGATTAACGAGTCCCTTAGAGAGTAGCGTCATTCAATAATTAAAGAGAAGAATGTGACAAGATTTAGAGTTTCAAAGTTTTCTCGTGATTGATTAAGAATACTTCGATCATTGAGTAGTTTAAAGTCTTCACACTTTCCTCGGGTTTGATCAAGAATACATCAAACCTTGAGTAGTTTAAAAGTCTTATACGTTCATCATGTTTGAATAAGCATACGTCAAACATGAAATAGTTTAAAGTCTTATACGTCCATCATGTTTGAACAGGCATACATCAAACATGGAGTAGCTTAAAGTCTTATACGTCCATCGTGTTTGAACAAGCATACGTCAAACATGGAGTAGCTTAAAGTCTTATACGTCCATCGGGTTTGAACAAGCATACGTCAAACATGGAGTAGCTTAAAGTCTTATACGTCCACCGGGTTTGAACAAGCATACATCAAACATGGAGTAGTTTAAAGTCTCGTACGTTCATCATGTTTGAACAAGAATACGCCAAACATGGAGTAGTTTAAAGTCTCATACGTTCATCATGTTTGAACAAGAATACGTCAAACATGGAGTAGTTTAAAGTCTCATACGTTCATCATGTTTGAACAAGAATAAGTCAAACATGGAGTAGTTTAAAGTCTCATACGTTTATCATGTTTGAACAAGAATACGTCAAACATGGAGTAGTTTAAAGTCTCATACGTTCATCATGTTTGAACAAGAATACGTCAAACATGGAGTAGTTTAAATTGTGTTTGAACAAGAATACGTCAAACATAGAATAGTTTAAATTGTGTTTGATCAAGAATATGTCAAACATAGAATAGTTTAAATTGTGTTTGAACAAGAATACGTCAAACATAGAATAGCCTTAAAGTCTCTTAGTTTAGCTTCAGTGTATAGAAGTATACGATTATGTTTTGAGTATAAAGTGGTTATCTAAATACTCTAGTGTTTAAGAGAGGTGTGGGACAGCGTTTGGAACAGGATTAACCGTTACACGCTTTCACACAAAAGATTCGAGTTGTCCAGAAGGTTAGTGGATCCCGATGTTTGGTTTAGATAGGAGTCAGGGGATGTACTCTGCTAAAGAGAGTAATGTCCTCCTTCCTGTTAGTGTCTAGTGTCAAGAGTGAAGTTTTCTCGTATATATGGAATGTACGTTTATCAAGTCTTATAGGGTTTGGTTAAGACGGACACATAAAGTTTTCAAGACTAAGAATCCAAGTATAAGTTTGAAAATAGGATAAGTCAGTTGAGTTTTAAGTTTCAGTATTAAGCTTTACAGGATCCTTTATTGATCATGTTTAGTTTTAGGAATACGGGATTGAGTATTTGTACAAGTTTTACATGACTCAAAAGTCTTCGACCTTATAGTGGTGTATACGAAGTTTAATGTTTTAGCAACGTGTATTTGAGTTTTTAGTTCCCGTTGTGATTTTTTTAGTAAGTCTTTTACGTGACAAGAGTTGAATGAGGAAAGTCTCCAAGCATAGGGTGACGGGAAATGTTTCGATAAGGTTTATGATAGTGTGTTTACAAATGATTTATCTTGATTCATAACAGAAAGTATAGTTTTCTTTTGTATAGAATGTAATTAAGAAGTTAAAAAACGACGAGTTAGACATCGATAAGTAGTACGAGTAAGATTTATAAAAGATAGGTGTGATCGTCAAGCGAAAAGTTGGTCAAGTTTACAAGTGTTAAGTCTATACAAGAAGTAAGGGTCATGGTTGTTTGGGGTAATGATTCGTAAGTCGGGTTGTTTTTGAAAAAGTGCTTACGAATTTAAAGATTTGTTCGAGATTTATTCCTCAGGTACCCGTGTCACTTAGGATTTTTATAGTTTAATGCAACGTTGTTAATTATTTCAAGTACTAACGTAAGTTGCTTTTGACGAAAGTGTTTGGGTAGGTGTGTTAAGTTTACAATGATGAAAGGAAAATTAAACTAGTAAATGATGACAAGATGAAATTTCAAAATAGTTTCCATTTAGATGTTTCAAAATTTGGGCTTCTAGCCCTTACATAAGACAAAATTTAAAATTTAATAGAAATTGAGGCTTCATGCACGCCTTAGGTAGCTCTCCACCAAGAAACAGGTTAGTACTACCACAAGTACTGCTATGGTTACTCGGATGGCAAACCTAGCCTCTTCCCTAGTGGTCTCGGTGCGGTGCTCGAGGATTTCCCTGTCTTCTTCCAAAGTTACGATCTTTTCTTCCTGGATCCAGATTTGATCGGCCAGGTCGTTGATCCTTTGGTTTAACAGGTCGTGCCGTGCCCTATGCTCTATCTCCCTCCTCATAAATTCTTCGGTTTCCAGAAACCTAGGAATGTTAGACACCGGGATTCCCATTGCCATGGCAGGTACTCCGGCATGCCTAGCCCTTAGGGTAGGGGTAGGTGCTAGATATGGGTCCCTGGATGGTGATGAGAACCGGTGGTGAAGATGAGATGCTTGATAAGGACTCCTCGGTGGTGAGGTCCTAGGGTTTCTGATCCAGTTGGTGTTGAGTTCAGCTCTTGCCCTAGCATTAGGGTAGGGACTTGGCTGGTACACCGGTGACTCGCTGCTCTCTTCGCGGTCGGACTCCCCTCTTGGGCGGTACACTGGCGAAGAGTGTGAGTGTGAGTCCATTACCTAGCAAGAGAAGAGAATAGGAAGAAGTTTGTAAGTAAATTGATTAAATGCGTTCAAAAAGGTTTTTATTCATAATACTGAGTCATCACAGTACTATTTAAAACGGTTTTTGGCTTGAAGTTGATGGGCTAACGAAGAGAATTCCCGGAAGAAGGGGTGGGTCACGAGGACTCACTTATGTACCCTATTTCATAGCCAAAATTTCCTCGTGAGTCTACAACTTTTTTGTTATTGTCACCGATGTTTAGGTTTATGGTACTATGTCGAGGTTTATTATGGGTTTAGAGTCTTAAACGTGGAGCTTGTTTATTCTATGGTAGGCTTCTTCCTCTACAAGGAAATTACTTAGGTCACGAACTTCTTTGTTAAGGTACTTTAGATTTAAAAGACGTTAAGTTTTGTTTACAAGAAACGGTGATGTGTAAGTTTTAAAGATGTAATGAAAGTTTTTGAGAAGTGTGACAAAGTTTGAGTAAATCATCAAATGAAGTTTTGAGTGGTAAAATGAAAACACAAGAGTTTCTCAAGTTTATAAAGTAATGAAGTTTGTAAAAGGACTTGTAGGATAATACATGGTTTTAAATGTGCTGGTATTACAATGGTCATGAAGTTTAAGGACGCATGAAAGTTTTGAGATGTATAAAAGTGTAACAAAAGTTTTGAGTTAGTTACCAAATGAAACTTGGTTAAGTGCTAAGGAGGTAAGGCAAAAATACAAGGGTTACCTCTTAGGTGTCATATTTATAAAATAGTGAAGTTTTGTAGAAGAATTTGTAGGGTAATACATAGTTTTAAGGGTTGTATTACAACGATCATGAAGCTTATTGGGTAGTATCTGTATAAATATAAGTTTATGTATATAGTCTTTAAGTATAGTCTCGTAAGAATTTCTTCTTGAAGGTAACTCCTTTAGGTCATGACGAGTAAGCATGCTGTCATGTGACAAGACGGGACTTAAGAATCATAAAATAAAGGTTATAGAGGAAAGTTTTTTGAATCATGAATTTATGAAGTGTATAGTATTTGAGATAGTACTCATTTAGTGCATATCACTAAGTAAGTACTTTGACATATCAAGAGAGGTCTAAGCTCACTAACGTTTAGAGAAGTCATGCATTCCTATAAGTGGATACCCATCCCAAGAATTCCCAGGAAAGCATACGGGTCCAACGGTTGATTTGGATTTATACGAAATGCTTTCCTTGACAGAATTTCCCAAAATACAGGTATCCACCCTTCCGGTCCGCACAAGTTCTCACACATTATCTAGAACTTAAATATTCTTGACGAGAGTTTAGTGGTGGCTTAGACTTAAAGCCTAAGAACGTGTCCTCGATGTGGTAGACTCTTGCAGCACGTAGGTAAGTAGAATCGTAGAATCTCCAAGCGTTCACGTATAAGAATTAAGAATAGAATGAGGAGAAAGTTCCTAGTAAGGGACATGAGATAACTCATGTTTGGGTCTTCTAAGTTATAGTCTAGGTCATGTGTCTAATAACCTAATTCCCTATAACCAAGGCTCTGATACCAATCTGTTACACCCCAACCGACGGCGGATTATACGTCGGGGCGGACGCGGTTGTTCAATAGCACAAGGTTGACTATTAAAGTTTCAATATTTCATTAATAAATAGATTCAAAGTTTCAATACAAAGAATAAAATCAAATACATAGCAGGAATACAAGTCTAATTGGTTAAGCATTCTAGGTCCAAGCATCCTATGTGATCACAAGTAAGCCTCATGTTGTAGAACCTGAAACATGTGAAAGAATCTGTCAACTACAAAATAGTTGGTGAGATACAAAGGTTTTGACACAGTTTAACAAGTATTTGAAAAGTATTACAATTCACTATGATTCATGCATTCTATAATGTAAGTATGAGAAAACAAGCATGTTAGACATTGTGCACATCAACCCTCCAACCAAGTTTAGGCATAACCCGCAGGTTACCCTTATAAGTCTCAAGTTTAAAGTTTAATGTAGTAACAAACACCAAGGGCTCCCCCCGAAGGGGTCAATCAATCAAGGTGGATTGGTCAAATGCAATAGATCTATCATTGTTACTATCGGCTTGATCAAAGCTAATGAATGTGATAGTTTTAAGTTTAATCTAAGCATACAAGTCTCAAGTTTAACATAAGAATAAACACGTAGTCATAGTTGTACAAGAATTGTATAAGTTTAAGAATTATGAACATGTTTCACCCCAAAAGCATAAAAGGAAAAAAAGGGGCTAAGTATACTCACTTGGATGATGAAGAGTATCTGGTATGAGTAAGTTTGCAAGACTTTGAGGGAGAATATCCTCACAATAGGCCTAAGAATATAAGTCTAAAGTTTCAAGTTGAAGTCTAAGGCAAAGGATCTAGGATTTCAAGATTTGACTAGGGTTCCAAATGTGGGATGGGATTGATTGTGTTTTATAAAGTTTAAAATAAGTTTAAAGCAAAGGTTTTAAATGGATGACGTGAGACTTGAATATCAAAGTTTCATAAGTTTGTAGATTTAGAATAATTATTAAAATTATTATTTAGAAGTTTTATAATTATCAATTACCCTAGTTAGGTAATAATAATTTAAAGTAAATTTCCTAAGTATCTTATAAATTGAGTTGTAAGGATATTTAAGAAAAATAAATAATGATTAAGGATTAATAACAATTATTTAAAATAATTAATTTTTAAGAATGAATAATAATTATTTAAGAATAAATAATTACTAAGGACAAATGATTATTCAAAAGAATAAATCATTCGAGATTTGAAGTATTTAAGAATTAAGTATTTATCTTATCACATAATTTGATATTTGATAATGTTTAAAATGTGGTTAAATAGGCATTTATAAGCTTATAAAATGTTAAATAGAATTTCTTGTAAAGCTAATATTTTTAATACTAAAGCTTCTATTTAAGTTTTATAAAGTTTATAAATTTGGAAAAGTATTTGTTTTTCAATGAATACAAGTTTTCTATAAAACATGGGTTTTATAAGATGTACAAGTGTATAAGTTTCATAAACTTTTATAATTTCATAAAAGTTATACAAGTTTTAAGTTTATTAAAGTTTATAAAAGAATTTACTTACTAGAATTTTAGGTAGTAAATTAAGTTTCTGTTTTTTATAAAATTGTATAAATTTTATAAAGTTTTAAGAGTATCTTTTATAAATTTTTAGTATTTAAAACTACATTTAAGGATGTAACTTTTTATAAGTTTTTATCTAAGTTAAATTAAATAAAATGGTGGCAGAATGTAAAAGCATAAATAAAAATCAATTTTGAGTTTATAAAGTTTAATAGATTTTTATAGGAATTATTTGGGATATTTAATCTGAATAAAATAGCACAAAAAAATATGGAATGGGAAAATGGGGGTGAGCCGGATCGAACGCACGACCAACCCCGGGTCAACATCGCACACACACACTGACCATCCCGGCTACGGGTTCACTGTGTTTATACTTGAAAAAGAAATTTTTAAACAAAAGCCCCACTTGTCCCCAAATTGGTATGAACCCTAGAATCGATTTCTCCCAATTACACATCGATTTTCCCTCTGTTAATGGAATTAAACAGAGGGCTTTCGATCTACACATGATTACGAAGAGAATGGCCATTTGATTTACCTGAAATGATATCGAAATGAGTGAGAACGGGCTGTGGTGGCTCGTCGGCCGTCGCGATCTTTCAAACGGTAATGCAGGTGATGAACGACTGAATTGAAGGTTTAGATAGTTTTGGGATGATGCTTATGAGGTGTAGGGGTCGATATTTATAGCCAATTTGGCATTCAATGCGTGAACGGTTGAGAGGATTTCGGTTGGGCCGATCGGAGTTAATTCCGACACCACGCGAAGCCTCGGTCGAAATTGATCATTATTGCATCTTGAGGACGGGTCGCATGCGCGAGTGGGAGATCGAGGTGCATCGTATCTGGCCGGAAATGCGTTTTAGGGAATTCGGAGATGAAAACCGGTTTTTGTGGGACTCGAACCTGAGACTGGTTTCAGTCTCGGGGGTTTGGGGTAATTGCGTAAATGGTCCCTGAGGTTTCAGGCTTTTATCATTTAATGTACAAAATACGATTTTTTTTGGTTTAAACCAAGTTTCAAAAATGACAGTTTAGTCCCTGGACTTTTTATAACTTAATAATATGTTTATTTATAAAACTATCTAAGTTTTATAGGTTTTATTATTTTATAATTTTTATAAAATAATTAATAAGATTTAGAGCTTACATGTTTAAGTATATAAAAAAAATAAGTTTATAAATTATTTTATTTATATAATTATAAACTTATAAAGTTTTAAGAATTTCAAACATTTTTATTTATAAGGTACATCTATATATATATTTGTCTTATATATATATATATATATATATACCAAGTATAACTGTTTTTTGCTAATTGAATTAATATTTAATATTTTAAAAAAAATGTATTTTTAATAAGTTTATAAGATTTGAATGCTCAATACGTGCACGGGTTTAGGGAAAGATACATCGGAAAAATCCTGGATATTACAAAACTAAATAATAAAAAATGGAAAAAAAGAAGTAAAGTAAAAAAATTACCGGTTCAGTTCGTCAAAAACCATAACGCGAATGCCGATACGGATTCCGACAAATCTATAAAAAAACAGAGTTTTGAGTAAAAAAAACTCACTTTAAACTTTAGTGGCAAGTTTATGAAAAAAATAAATTTTGAGTCAAAATAAAAAAAATAAATCCCTCCTTGAGAAATTATAAGTTAATAACTAGTGAGGGGATGGATGTTTACTTGTATTTCAAAATAAGGAAATTCAATGATATTTCGCTAAAAAACCTAACAAATGTCAAAAACTTTAAAAAATGATATTAAACGAACTCCGATTTAGCTCATTCCAATGGGGTTGTAACCGTCTCGTCGAACTCTACCATCTTAGCTCTTATGGTTTAGATTTTAGCGTTGAATTTTATGGTTTTATCCTTATGATTTAGCTTTTAGGTTTTTGGGGGTGGTGGGGGTGGTTTAGGTTTTCAGGGGGGTGGGGGTTTAGTATTTTGGGAGGTGGAGGTGGTGGTTTTAGGCCTTTCGGGGTGAGGATGGAGGGGGGTTTAGGTTTTTTGGGGCGGGTTAGAGTTTAATAAGACGGTTCCAACACCGCTAAATGAGCTCAATTAAAGTTGTTATATAGAGTTTTCACAACTCATATGGGTTTTCAACCTATATATACCCTATATATATATATATACATATATATATATATATATATATATATATATATATATATATATATATATATATATATATATATAAGGTAAGGATCAAATGTAAACTTATAAACCAAAAAACCAAATTCTGACTTTTGAGAAATGAATTAAAATAAGATGAAAATAAATGTGTGGTCAGAATTTGGTTTTTTGGTTTACGAGTTAACAATTGATCCTTACCCTATATATATATATATATATATAGAGGCTACAAAGGGTTAAAACCCTACAAAATGTAGGAAGAAAACACAGCACGACACGTGTACAATGGCGGAAAAGGAGGGAAAGGGCAATTGCGTCAAAAGGCTTTTAACAAAGGAAGGAATCTGCACATGCAAGTCACATGCCATTACCACAATTTTTTTTAAAACGTCTATAACTTTTTTATACGTAATTATTTTTAAAAAAATCACCATAAAATCGAGCGTCTTTTTATTTTTCCAACGAGTATGGTATTGCTATATTAAAAAAAAAAAGACAAACTGGGTGTTGTTTAAAATTGAGAGTTTTTATGGTGTTTTATGTTTATGGTTTTGAAATTTTTAGCTAAAGTATAAAACACCATAACAGAAACAAAACGCCATAAACATAAACACGTCAAAACAACATGACTAAAAAAGTCAAAAAAATACCATGTTGAATTTGTCATTGTGAAAACGCCATGACAAAAAAAAAACTAAAACGTCATATTCAAATTGGCATCTAGGTTTAAAACACCATACCCAAAAAACTCTTTGTTGAAAAACAACATGACTAGAAAAATTCAATTTTGAAAAACACTAAGTTGAAAACACCACATATGTAAAACACCATATTGAAAACTCACTTTAATTCGAACACAGACTTAACCAAGTTTATGTTTATGGTATTGAAATTTTAAGCTAAAAGTTTAAAACACCATGACAAAAGCAAAAACGCCATAAACATAAACACGTCAAAATACCATGACCAAAAAAGCAAAAAAAAAAGAACATGTTGAAAATTGTTTTTGTGAAAACGCCATTAACAAAAAAGCTAAAATGTCATGCTCAAATTGGCCCCTAGGTGAAAAATACCATGACTAGAAAAACTCAATGTTGAAAAATATCATGACTACAAAAACTAAATGTTAAAAAACAAACACCATAGTTGTAAAAGACCATGTTGAAAAAAAACTCACTTTAATTCGAACACAGCCTTAACCAAGTTTATGTTTATGATGTTGAAACTTTAAGCTAAAAGTGTAAAACACCATGACTGAAGCAAAACGCCATAAACATAAACACGTCAAAACACTATGACCAAAAAAACATCTATGGTGTAAAACACCATAGATGTAAAACACCACAGATGTAAAACACCAAATTGGACCCCATGTGTAAAACACGATGACCTTAAAAACTCCATGTTGAAAAGTACCATGACTAGAATAAAAACTCAATGTTAAAAAATACCCAGTTGAAAACATCATAGATATAAAACACCATGACTAGAAAAAAAACTTATTGTTAAAAAATACTCAGTTGAAAACACCATATTTATAAAACACCATAGATGTAAAACACCACAGATGTAAAACACTACAGATGTAAAACATCATGTTGTAAAAAACTCACTTTAATGTAATTTAAACAAAAATGATTTAAAAGAATATATATATATATATATATAGCAATACCATACTCGTTAGAAAGATAAAAAGACGCTCGATTTTATGGTGAAATTTAAAAAAAAAAATAATGACGTATAAAAAAGTTATGGACGTTTTAAAAAAGTGGGGAAATGGCATGTGACTGGCATGTGACTTGCATGTGCAAGCTTTGGGGTTAAATCTTCATATTCTACCCCTCCTGGTGGTTTCCAAGTTTCAGCTATTTACTAAAATGTCACCGCGTTAATCTCCACCACAAATGACCATGATCTAATGACCCAGATTCATTCCTAGACTTTGTACGGTTTTATCCCTTTCTAGCCTAACCTCTACATATATATATATATATATATATATATGAAAAAGATCAAATGTAAACCACATTTAAGTGTGTAAACCAAAATGCCAAAGAATGGCCACATATTTATTATATTTAATTAAATGTGTGGTTATATATATATATATATATATATATATATTATATATATATATATTAAATAAACACCTCTAAACATCATAGTAATGTACCCACACATTAAGTTGTCATAAATGGCATATTGATTTAACATTTCTGGATTTTATGTGATCTAATAAGATATATTGACATGCAATATATTGGCATTTACTAAGAGTTATAATGGTCAAACTCTAGTACAAAATAAATAAGTAGGAAAACAGTTTAATGATTTAAATCATGTATGAACGGTTGGTTCACATACAAACAAAAGAGCCGAAAATGAGCGATGAATGAAGAAAATATTAACAATATCTCGTATTCACAAACATGTTCCAAAATATATAATCAATTATTGTCCCTAAATGTTTTGTATTATTGTCAACTTTTTCTTCTCATCATAATATATATATATATATATGTGTGTGTGTGAATATTTCATTAATAAGTGGTTTTTCGCTAAAAAACACTAAAAAGTGGGTCAAACGAACTACGATTGATCTCATTTCAGCGACGTTGGAACCGTCTTATCGAACCCTAATCCGGACTCAAAAACCTAAACCCCCCTCCACCCACACCCCCAAAAACCTAAACCTCCCCTCCAACCCCACCCCGAAAAGACTAAAACCACCACCCCCACCCCCCAAAAACCTAAACCCACCCAGCCACCACCCCCAAAACCTAAACCCACCCCACCCACCCCCCCCAAACCTAAACCCACCCCACCCACCCCCAAAAACCTAAACCCCCCACTTTACAAAAAAACCTAAACTATAAAATCTAAACCATAAAAGTTAAACCCTAAGGCTAAACCATAAGATTAAAACCTAAAATTTAAACATAAAATCTAAACATAAAATCTAAACCTTAAAATCTAAACCCTAAAAGCTAAGATGGTAGAGTTCGACGAAACGGTTCCAACGCCGCTGAAATGAGCTCAATCGGAGTTCGTTTGATATCGTTTCTCAACGTTTTTGTCATTTCTTAGCGAAAATTTACTTCTTATTTGAATATCCCCATATATATATATATATAGAGAGAGAGAGAGAGGGAGAGAGAGAGAGAGAGAGGAGGGTTCAACTACAAAGTTCTTTTTACCTAAAAAGTGTAGGAAATAATATGCGTGTGACACGTGGCAGAGAAAGAAATATTGACTCAAGGGCATTTTAGTACGTTAAAGGTATTTTAGTTAGTAATGCCTAGAATGATGGGATCATTTATTTTTTGTATATACCAAAACATACGTTGTGCTTTAACATTTTTTTTCTAAATAAAATACAAATGTCGATCACTGTCGATTACTTTAATTACTGTTTTATATTGTGTTGTGCTATTTTAATTACTAACTGTGATGTTTAAATTACTTTAATTTTTTTTTAGTTTGTTTTTTTTGCCAACCAGATAGTGTATTATATATAAGTTATTTTGTGGTTTGTTTATGCTGAAATATATTTGGTGGTTTATCATTTTTTTTCCTAAATAAATACCAACGTTTTTTCTACCAGTGTCCGTTGGTGAAATTTAACCCATATAGTATTGTTAGGTAAAAATATACTGTTTTCAAACTCTACTGTGCTGTTTTAATTACTAACAATTTCTATTCCCTTTATTGTTCGCCTAGTAGATGTTGTCTTTTATATGAATGATGGTCACAAAATTTGAAATTGTATCTATGTTGGTATTAAGCCGTACTGTTTATTAGCTAACTTATATGCTCTTTTTTTAGTTAAATGTTTTGATTGTCATGCTTTTTAATGATATTTTTATTAGGTTTGCTAATGTTTGTGTTGTTTATTCCTTTCACTTAAGCTTACAAGCCTCGTTTTATTTCGAACCAGCTAACATGCATTGTTTTAATGTTGCTTTGTTAAATACATTGTGCTGTTTGTTCAGTGGGTTAATAAAGAACAACTGATCCCAACTTATCCTAATTAAGGGTGAATTCAACTTTCCATGATTATATGATCTTAAAGTAACACATGCATTAAGTAAATCAGTACATCCAATATTGGACTGTACTGTTATCTTTTCAAAATAACCACACACAGTACTGTTATCTTTTCAAAATAACCACACACAGTAATAAAAATTATGAAAATCTAGCATTGATAGCTTTCAAAACATTCAACACATGTAACCGGTACATATGTGCTGATTACGTATTTTATAAACAATGTTGGCAGTCCTAGCAGACATAGCTAAATATACGTCAGAAGAATTACCTGTAGCAAGTTGTTTAATTGACGATGTGCATTTTTGAAGTGTCGTGAAACTTGGTTTCATCCTCCCATCCAACTCCTCTTGAAACCATTCAAAATTGGCGTGTATACCATCAATTATCCTTAGAAATAAATCTTGCGACATCCGAAACCTATTTCTAAATATATCTTCTTTGTATTTTGGGCTCGCGGCAAAGTAATCATTCACAAGAACCCTTTGAGCCTCTACACGATCACGTAATGAAACTCGCTTTTTTGAGCCTTCCATCTCCTCTTCTTCATTGGCGATAATAAAAAATTCAAGCCCGTCGGTGTCAGAACCACTCGAAGAAGAATCAAAAAAGGGAATAATGAGATTTTTATTCATTTAAAAAAAATAGAAATTTTGGTCAGTAAAATAAGAGTGAAGTTGAGTATTTTTTTATTGTGTAGATTTGAGACGAGTTGAATGTAAAAGAGAGAATTTTTAACTTTTGGGGTGTTAAAAATGTGTGTTAAAGGTTAGTATTTATAATAGTTTTTTTTTATAAATTTGCCAAACTAGCTGTTGGCTCGTTTTTTGATCATTGGCAAATGGTCTTCCTCCTCACAACCCACAACGTCATCACACCTCAATTCCACTAAATCACGGTGCACCATACTAGTAGTGACGGTGTTACCGCACACCCCACACGACGTCGCACCTTTGCAATGTAGACCCCCCCTCGGTTAAATTTGGATTAATGGTACATAGCTTTTAAATTTTAAAAGATCTTAAAACTAACTTTTTCACATGTATTTTTTTAAATTTGTATTTTTACCTACACCATTGTAGTATAACCTTTATATGACTTGTATATTTGTAGGTTAAAAACATATACTTCATTTTTAATGAATCTCATGAGAGAGAAGAGTAATATTGCATTTATATTTTTTGATCTTTTATTTCAAAACTTTTTAAAATTAAAGAATAAATTATTTACTTTGTTATTCGTGTTCCGGTAATATATATATATATATATATATATATATATATATATATATATATTTTCCTGTTCCCTTTATACATACCAATGCAAAGAATACAAAATAATAAAATAGTAAAATTATATTATATAAAATTTTAATTATGTATAAATTAATTTAATGATATACCCTGGAACATGGCACATATATTACACCATATTTGACCATTCCACTTGGAAAAAGTAAATAAACTAAACCAAAGTACAAGCAAATAAAGATGCTCCAAACAACAATATTTAAACAACATAACAATAAAATAATGAAAAAAAAACCCTTCTGTTTGTCATTATTTCAATGTCATGTCCCTTTTCATAGCCCCATCATGATGATATTGATGTATACATACATACATAATATAATAATAACATTAACTAGTTGTCGTATAAATGCCACCATTTATTTTCTAACTTCTATTTAACACTAAAACACAACTACCCATCACTCCCCCCACCGAACCCAATCATTTTACAAATTTGCCCCTTTGTTCACATACAATACACATTAAATGTATACTAAGGGGTAGAATCGTAAATTTTTGATCACCTAGAGTAAGCCTGGTAAAATGGTCGGGATCATTTCTGATCACCTAGAGTAAGCCTCGCAAAACGGTCGGGATCATTTCTGATCGCCATAGAGTAAGCCTAGCAAAACGGTCGGGATCGTTTAGAGTAAGCCTTGTAAAACAGTTGGTATCGTCGAGACTATTCCGGCTAAACAGTCTTTTTTTTAACGGCAATTTGGATCACTGCCGTTCAAAAAAAAAACCCTACTATTCCGGCTAAACAGTCTGATCAGATTTGTGTTGGGTGGGGGGGGTACCTGGTAAATACATTTAGTTTTAATGTTTTCTTTAATTCAACTACAATGATGTAGGGTTACAACAACATGATGAAGGGAGGAAAGAAACCTACTGCATTCTTTTTTACCTATATAGTTTTGTATTGTAGTAAGTAGTATTGACGGCGGTGGAAGGCGGCTGGCGGCGGCGATAACGGTGGTTATTGGTATTGATGATTTTACTAAACTTCTCATCCGGCTAATCCTTTCTTGTTACATATATTCATCTTCTTCCTGTAAAGAACCATATTTAAACTATAAACATATGAACAAAACCGGTCAAAAATGCAACCCGATTTAAAACAGTGTGATCTTACCTAAGCTAAGGAAGCTAAAAAAACACGAAATAAGAACTACATTCCGATGGCACCATGACCCGAAGCAAACCTGCACCGCCACAGCCAATGTGGTTAGTTACTTAGTCATCAGCTAGCCAACCGATGAACCTGAGGGTTAATTTAGGAGAAAAACGAGCCGCATTACCTAGGAAACTGAAAGTAACATGATTTCAGTGAAGCTAAATCAAATGTCGAGGTGGAGGGAAGCAGCGGGGAGGTCATTAAGCTACTGCTGTTGGAAATCAGGGCCGAAGAAACAGTGGTATTGTCGGTATTCGAGAAGACTGTTTGACAGTTTTCGGATGCTTTAGGTGAAGCGAAAAGGTTGTCCGGGAGATTGTGCTCCAAGCTGTAATGCGATTACATGCGTAAAATTAGAAATTTTGAACAAAATCTAGTAAAATCAGATGATGTTTCTTGAAATATTATGATTATACCTTTCGGGCAAATCGGTGTGTTCTTCATGATGGGGGCTTGATTTTCCATTGTTGGTTTCATCTTTAACATCCAATTTTCCCTTCTTATTCTCCATGTTTAAATTTACCTCAAAAGGTTCATCAACATTGATAGTTACTGGAGTCACCATTTTTGAAATCAAACCATCCTCTGCACAAAAAATAAAAAATTGTTTAACTAATAAAATTGGTTTAAGTGAAGTGTAGTGTTCAGGATTTAGGGTTAACCGTACAGTACCGGAATCAGGACTGGAGCTGCTGCGGCTATCAGAAGCAAAAACCGACGAGTGATTGAGATAACTTGGAGAGTAACAGGTGGGCGACGGAATGGCAGCACCAGTGGAAAGGGCACGCTGGTGGTGATGATGGTGATTGTGGGAGTTTTTCACATCAAGAAGTTGCAGATCCATGATCCGACGGTTCTGAAGCTCGATCGCGTGTTGCAAATCAGCCTGCTCCTCCAACTTTTTCCGCCACAGCAAATCCTGCCCGTTGTACAACATCCTCGCGCCTATGACTCAAACAACACCAACCACAAACGTTCAACATTCATTCACATAAAACAATCCAAACCACAATTTCAAACTTCAAACGAGCATACCGAGTTGCATATCGAAAGGATCACGCGAATCGCATCCGGTCAGACTATCCAGTGGCGGCGGCGGCTGCTTCCGGTACTTATCCGGCACTTTCCCCTTCTCTTTGTACGGCTTCACAAGAACCCGAGCGTCACAGACGAAATGCGGGTTCCCTTTAGCGAGTATGAGTTTAACCGTTTCCGGATAAACAAAAGTAACGAACCCGAACATTCGTTTTTGCTGATATGGGATCCGAACATCTTGAACCGGACCGTACATGCTATGGAACATGAAAACAAAGTGTAAGAAAACACCATCCTTGTGGAATTTCATAATTGTGGGTGATGAAATCAAACCTAAAGTAGTTGGAAACATCTTCCTCTCTAAACGTACTATCAGCCGGAAAAGTTAGGTAGATTTGCCGGGAACCAGGGTTTAGCATCCCCATGGAGAAATCATTTCTTGACCGACCGAATTTGTTCATATCTTCACCCATCATCAATGCAGCTGCGGCCATCCTGCAAACAACCACAAATTGGATTTCAAATTTGTTCAATTATGAGTATGACTGCTTTTGTTTTTATTCTTGTTATTACCTTGGGCTATCGGATTGTTGACGGAGAAGAATACTCATGGATTTAGGGCTGTTTGGAAAAGGGAAGCTCGTGGCGCCGGCGGCCATAAGTAAGCGTTGTTGGTGGGCGGATTTAGTTCGGAGAAGCTCGTGGCACTGTTCCATCATGTCGAGTTTGCTCAACGAACCGACAGCCATAGCCGCCACGTCAGCATCACCGGCGCCGGTGTGAGTGAACCGGCAACTAGCTCCGTTTTTACAAAACCCTCTAGCGTAATACAAGCAAGGTTTCCATCCTTTAGCGTCTTCACCAGGAGCTCCAAAGCAAATATCGTTAACGGAGGAGCTCCGGCGGTGGGGACCACCACCACCACCCCACGGAGAAAACATGTCGCCGCTGCCGTTCGGGGAGACCAAATCCGAGTCGTTGAGGAAAGAAAGCTGGTCTTGGATTTGCAACTCATCGATTAGATCAGGCTCGGTAGCTCCGCCGTAGAACGGCGGAGCTGAAGAGTTCAGGTGGCGCTCTTCCGGTTGAAAATCGGAAAAATTAGAGTTTGTCCAGGAAGAGGACAAACTTGGGATACTTAACGGCGAGGGGAGATTAGTAACCCCGCCGTTAACCAGCCGTGAAGCAGTAGAAGAATTCGCCGACTTCTGACGCGAAAGACTGTGTGAACTAAACGCCGACGGGGACGACGGAGTTGACGGCGTGGATGGGGAAGAAATCCCGAGTTCTTTGCGAGCTTTGAGTATAACAGAATGAACAAGTGATTCAGGACCAAAAGCCAACCGAATCATTTCTTTCTCTCCGTGATCTTGAATCAGAAGAAGCCCCATGATCTTTGAAGCGTATTCGGGATCTAAGCTTTGGATCCTCGTGAACACAACTCTTGTTGCTTCGTATGAATCCATTTGATTTGAGTGATTTCTTGAGTTGATTTCAGCAGCAACAGTTGGACCAAGATTTTTGTGGTTTAAATCAAGAAAACATAGCTAAATTAATTGCTTGTTTAGCTGCTCCTGTAGGGGAAGCAAGACAAATAAACATAAATAGAGTTAAAATCACAAGAAATTAAAGAAAACCCACAAAAATTAAAGTCAATTTATGAAACCCCATCAAAGAAAGTTACAAAATTTATGTAAAAAAGTTGAAGTTTCAATGATTAAAAGAAAGAAGTTGAATTTTTTAGCAAAAAGATGAGAAAAAAGATGATAAATTAAAAAAACTTTTTGATCTTACACCATAAAAAAAGAAAGCTTAGTCTTTTCTGCTTCTTCTGTTGAGATGAAGATGATGGTGATGATGAAATCTAAAGCTAAATATGAAGGGAAAGTTGCTGCAACTGATCATGAAACTTAGATTGAAGTATAATCAAGCAAGGTTATTTGCTATATAAAGTGATGGAGAGTTAATAAGTTGCAGAAGTGTAGAATAATCAATTGCTGCTTCTCAGGATGTTGATTTTCAGAATAATAATTATAAAGCACCTAAACAGTACCCTTGTTACGTTGGTTTCAGTGTGTGTGAGAGAGAAGCAGAGAGAGAGAGAGGTGTTTTAACCTCTCTTGAATCTCTCCTATTGTTCGGTGATTCAAGTTGAAGAAAGGATATTTAGTTCGACCACACTAAAGTTCGAGCCAATGTTAATTTGAAAGTACTGCGTACTATGATGAAAAACAATGTTTATTTTTTTTTATTTAGAACGGCATAGGCTTAGCTGACATGTCACATCAGTGAAGGCTCGTACATCAGTCTACACATACAACCCCTAAAGAATTCAAATCTACAGAGGGTGTTCTTAATTTTTATAAAGTGCACCTTGCAAGATTCGAACCAGTGACCTCCACAGAGGAAAAACCCTATGAAAAAACCCACCTGACCACCAAGGCAGAACCGTAATAACAAAAAAGAAAATGTTTATTTAAATGTAATTGTTTATAGTTGTGCATTGTTTTAAGGATATCAAACAATAACATTTTTATTTTTTTTTATCAAGGTTTTAAATTAGTTTTTTTTTCTCTCATTTTGAAAGGTAAATTTCTTAAATTTTTGTGGAAGTGAGACTTGAACCGATAACATTCTTAAACCTTGGTTTTCTATAGAATTTTTCTCTATCACTAGACCACAAACCCAATCATTTAAATTAGTTAATAATAAATAAATAATTAGAAATTTTGTTCCGCGGCGGGAAACAGACCTTAAACGGTTGATACGGTGACATTAACGTGACTATACACAAAAAAGAAACGTGATTAAATAAATTTTGCCTTGCGCTGAATGGAAGGCTAAACAGTTGAAGTGGTGATATTAACGTGACTAAGCACAAAAAGAAACACAGTTAAATACATAAAAGAAACGTATAAAGTTACAATGACTCGGCTGTGGAGATCGAAATATAGATAAAAGAGAGTTAGATAACAACGATGATGTTTTTCAGTCGGTGTCGGTCTCTTCTTCACGGTACCTATATGTCACTGTTATTCGGTATAACCCACGATACCTAAAAAATAATTTATTTTGAGCACGACTCCGTTTTTAACAAAATTTATACCGGGACGTCAATGTCACACCCCGTCCGGCGGCAGATTATACGTCGAGGCTGACGCGTTTGATTATAAGCACAAGATCATCTATTAATAAGTGACAATATTTATTCATCGAAATTAAATCATCAGTTACAATAGTAAATAGAAAAAAAAAACGTTCATAACATTAAATTAAACTAGGTTCATGTCCTGTGTGATCATGCAATATCCTCAAACAGGTGCACATGAAACATGTAAGTGAATGTCAACTACAAATAGTTGTTGAGTAACATAGGTTTTGACACCAACAAAGATAAGTATAGTTTACAATTCAATACGTTCAAAGCGTGTCTAAAGCATGAATGTGAAAACATACAAGGTCCAAGCGTACAATCAAGCCATGTTTATATGTATGCACAATCCCCTGGATTGCGTGAAGTTCTAAATGTAAACACTAAACCGCCAAGGTTCATTTTAAGTAATGAATCAGATTCCCATATAAATGATCATGTTAGGTACTACCTTAGGCTTGTCACACAAGTTAATGATTGTACTAACATGAACACACGTTTTGGTCACCAAGCAGGTTTAAGACATAAAGTATAAAGACAGTTGCATAGGAACAAATGTATTGAATGATTTATGAAATATAGTTGTAGACATGTTTCACCCCAAAAGTATAAAAATATAAAAAGGGGCTATGTAAACTCACTTGAGTTGGAGCTAAGGATGGTATGAATTAATAAGGATGAATAGGCTTCTTGAAGATTTCCTCACAATCAACCTACATAGATAATTGTACTATATGTTTTAAAGTATGGTTAATAAGATAAAGAAAATTCTAACGTTTTAGGGTTTGGTAGGGTTTGGGTTGAAGATGGACTAGCATGGTTGTCTTATAGAAATATATAAGTTCTTGATTTAACATTGAGGTAATAGTAATAAAAGTACTTTGATTTAACATTGAGGTAATGATTTATGAAATATAGTTGTAGACATGTTTCACCCCAAAAGTATAAAAATACAAAAAAGTGGCTATGTAAACTCACTTGAGTTGGAGCTAAGGATGGTATGAATTAATAAGGATGAATAGGCTTCTTGAAGATTTCCTCACAATCAACCTACATAGATAATTGTACTATATGTTTTAAAGTATGGTTAATAAGATAAAGAAAATTCTAAGGTTTTAGGGTTTGGTAGGGTTTGGGTTGAAGATGGACTAGCATGGTTGTCTTGTAGAAAGATATAAGTTCTTGATTTAACATTGAGGTAATGGTAATAAAAGTAGTTTGTAAAATTAATCAAATTAAACATTTAATAATTAACTTATGCAATTATTCCAAAGATAATAAATAAGATTTACCGAATATGATAAAAATGGTGCATTATGATTTATTTATAAATAAATCATGAAATAAAAGGTTTAATCAATAAATTTTATGCAAATAAAATGGTTAATCAGGCTATTAATGAATGTAAATAAAATGGTTGATTATTAATAAACGTAAATACAATGATTAGTTAATCTATTAATAAGTGTAGTTAAAATGGTTAGTTAATCTATTAATAAATTCATTACAAATGAATTATATAAGGCTTAAATAGGTTATTAAATAGAACTAATGGTACTTTATATAAAATACTTATTTAGAATAATTATTTGAGTATTTATAAGTACAATAATATTTTTAAATAATTAAAATAATTATTTATAATCTTGAGAGGATTTTAAAATGCCTAAACATTTTAATTAACATTTGTGTAATAACACTAATAATGTATTAAATAATTATAACATAATTAATTTATCCATATATTATTCATTTAAGAATTTATAAAACTTTATATTGGTTTTTAATAAAATCAAATATTTAAAAACATTAATTTATATTTTTGGTGTTTATAAAGTTTAAAGAATATATTTATGAAATTTATAAAAATAAATTTGGTATTTTAAACATGCAATAATGTGTTTAAAATAATACAAGAGAATAATTCAAAATAAAACGGGTGGCCGGGACTCGAACCTGCGCCCCTTGCCGGGTCACACGCACACAACACACTAACCATTAGACTAGGGCTTATGCCTTGGTCTGAAACCGTTTTGTTTAATTCAAAAGCCAATGTTCCCAAGTCATCTTCTTCCCCATTTGAACCCGTAACCTTAGCCCTCCAATACTCTCGACCGAGCACACGATCGAAGCCCAACTCATGGGGCTTTTGATCCTCGCATCAAGACGAATCCAATGACTCTAAAACTACCTGAAACGAATACGTAGAGGATTAGGTCAAGTCGACTTCGCAGGTTCGTGTTCTTCGGCTAATCAAGGTCATACATGGGTGTTTTTGAGATGGAATTGAGGGTCTGTAAAGCTCGAGATGAGTGTCGTTAACAATCATGATTTTCTATATATATGCAATTTGGACTGTAATGGCTCGAACGATTAAATGATTGGTAGTAGGTTAGCGGTTACGAATTTGTTATTGAAATGTTCATAAAAATCCAATTAAACACATGAAGTGGATCGATTAGGCGTTCTCAACGTATTGCCGGTTTGGCAAAACATCCTTCGGGTTTATGCTTTAACATTTTATGTAGAAACTTTAGTTTTAGTTAGAAACAAAGTTTCAAAAATTACATTATTACCCCCTGGGCTTTATAAAAATAAAATTCATTAAATCTTATAATTTTATAAAATCTAATAAATGTAATTGCTATATTTAAATGTTACAATTATATTTATATAATTTTTGCAAATTTAAAATAGTTTTATTACTATTAAAATAATTTACCGTAACATCCCGCAAATCCATAAACAAATGGTTCAGGTTGAGGGAATGAAACGTGTCTCTTTTATTTGGCATGATGATAAAGTTCGCACGCAAAACTTGGTTTATCGCAGATTAGAAGACCAAGTTAGCCGTTGTTGCAAATGTTCGAGATAAAAACGAGCCAAGTAAATCGAGAGGGACCGAATCGAAAACTTTGGAAGGCTTATAAACCAACTTTTAGCAAACACCCTAGACCATAATCAGCCTAGTTTTGTGATATGTTATCATTTATACATATTTTACATCCATAATAATCCATATATTATGGTACTAATTGAATAATAAACTTGCAATTGAGGCTTAAAACATTTATATTTTGTAATTACAGGTTATTCAGTGTTGAAAATATAAATCAAGCTAAATCCTATCAAAAACACTAAGAATTCAAGCTTCTAGAAGGTTCATTCCCGAGATTCCAAATTGGTCAACAAAAGTCAACCAAGAAGCTAAAAGATAAACCTGGAGGAAAAAGGAGGGATGCATGATGTAGGGTTAAATATCCCATGTATAAGAGTCGGTTTTTGTATAGTTTAATAGGTTAATTGTGTTTACCGAGTCAGTTTTATGTGTATCTTGGAGTTTGATGTGTTACAGGGTTAAGGTGCTTAAAGAGCGAAAGTTTACGAGTCATATATACGAAGGCACAAAGCTCGAGAAGTCAAAGTCAAGATGAAAAGTAAAAATCCTGAAAAGTTGGATCTTCACGCCACGCGAAGATCCTGGTGAAGAAGTTCGCGACACGCGAGGGGCTTGAAGATGGGCCGCGACTAATTTGTTCTTCGCGCCACGCGAAGAACTGGGGCTGGATGTTCGCGACACGCGAAGAAAGGGAATTACGGCAAATTAAACCTAATTTCAATTATAAAACTATTATGATCCAATTCTCGATTATAATTCTTTCCAGCAGTCCTAGAGGAGTTCTTAGTCGATTCCAGAGCTTTCTTGGTCAATTGTTCTTGTTTTCTTATGCTTGTAAGTTCTAGTTTAATTACTTTAATGTTTTCGACAATCATGAGCGGCTAAACTCTTTTGTGATCCCTCCGGGTGAACGATTTATGCTTGTATGTGTATGATTTCAGTAGATGATTAGTATTGGATTGAAGTTTTGTGAAACTATTAAGTTCTTTGAGTTCAATTGTGTGTTTGACTTATTAACAATTGCATGTTTTCAATTTATTGCATCTATCGTCGTTTCTTGGTTTTCTTGCATCTGGAATAATCCGATTTTGTGATTGAATTGATTATTGTGTGGTTGGGTTAAACAATTTAAACAATGTTATGTCTATGTAATCTCTGATCTGATTTGAAACTGAAATTGTGCGTATGCTTTGCTGAATCTGAATCCCGGAGTGGTCATCTTTCTCTAATTGTTTTACAAATCAATTTAAGTGTTTTTTTGAATTTCAAGTCTTCTAATTAATAAAGTTTATAGCTTTAGTTGTAATTGAATTGGTTTAAGTTAAATAGCATTCTCCACGTGTTCCCTGTGGATTCAACAACCCTACTTCCCCGTCTACAGTCTAGATAGCTAAGTAGTGAATTTTATAAATACTTTTGATTGACCTTGACACCGTGATCAAAATGGCGCTGTTGCAGGGGAACTTGTGCGCAAAGTGCTATTTTTGATTTATTTGTTAAGTGCTACTAATTTTGTGCTTATGTGTGCAGGGACAGTTTTATGCATACTAGGCGCTCAGGAAGAACTTCACCATTATTGTTTGATCCAGAGATAGAGAAAACAACAAAAGAAAATAGAAAACTTCAAGGAACAGTCTAAACAATCCTAGAAAAAACTCAACAGTCCTTCGGTAAGGATGTCACAGAATCAACCCATGAATCAAGATCCAAATCAAGGCGGGGAACAAAACCCACCTATTCCACCTCTACCAGATCTTTTATTTCCCAACAAACCACAAAACCAACCAAACCCACCTCACAACCAACAACCACCAATTCCACCAAATCAAAACCAACCACCGCCTCCTCCACAAAACCAGAACCAAAATCAACCACCACCAAGATTCCAACAACCCCCACCTCAACCCGTATTCCAAAATCAACCATACCAACCAGACCCGAGCTACTCTAACTATGAAGATGAAGATAGCCAACATCCACATCATGGTTCTCAACACGAGAATTGGAACGAAGAAGAAGAGTGGTATGACTTAAACCACCAGAAGGCATTCCCTCCCCATGATCAGAGACAGAATATAGACTGATGGGTTCAACCACCATCGAGAGCAGATTATGGGTTTCAACCAAGGAACAACCGTCAAGGGTATTTGGGTAATATGGAACGAGAAAACAGGTACAGACAGCCTAGAAACATACAACCA
Source organism: Smallanthus sonchifolius (assembly GCA_023525975.1). NCBI lineage: Eukaryota > Viridiplantae > Streptophyta > Magnoliopsida > Asterales > Asteraceae > Smallanthus > Smallanthus sonchifolius. Next base: position 39,260,877 of record CM042045.1, read on the forward strand.
TTGAGACATGATCAAGGGGTGGACAGTCACTTCCGCCCCACTTTGGTTTTAAATGCTTCCCTCTTCATTCCACCAGTTTGTAGGGGGAATGCATTCGAGATCCGTTCGGGTTGTCTTGGAATCCTCCCACACTTCTATGAGAGAGCTACTGAAGAGTCGTATACACATCTGTTTGAATATGAGGCTACTTGTGGGACCATAGGTGGTCAGGGGTTCACTATTGATGAGGTGAAACTGGTGCTTTTCCAGTTTTCACTAAAAGACAGGGCAAAACAGTGGTTCTTATCTCTACCAGCTGCAAGCATTGCCACCTGGGCAGAATTACACCAGCAGTTCCTGGATGAATACTTCCCACCTCACAAAACCAATGAGGCCCGAGCTGCTATACGTGATTTCAAGCAACAATCAGGGGAGCCTTTCTATGACGCATTTAAAAGATTCAAAGAGTTGTTGAGAAACTGCCCACACCATCGGATACAGAAGTGGGAGCTCATACAGGCTTTCTATGATGGGTTGCTACCTGAGGATGTGAGAGATGTTAATGCCACCAGTGCAGGTTCATTCTTCTAGAATCATGTGGATGTTGTCTGGGATATTTTGGAGAAGATAGCAATAACATCAAAAAGGTAAGCTAATGCCAGCAGAAGAGCAAAGACAGGAGGAACTGCGAAAGCAGTGGATTATGACAATCAAAAGCGTCTAGATGCCATGGAAATTCAAATGGCAAGGCTTGGTAGGCCTAGTGGAAGAGAGGTGTCCAATGTCTCACAGGGATACCTAGTGTGTGATGGTTGTGGTGATCTGGGCCATACTGTGGAGAGTTGTCCAAGAGAGCAGGGCAAGCCGGAAGAAGTGAATCAGGTTGGAGGTGATAGGAATTCGGGCATGAATGCAACACACTACCATCCGGGACTCAGAGATCATCCTAATTTTGGGTATGGTAATGCAAATAATCAAACGAATACTAACTTTCAGGTTCCTGATGTGCAGGTTGGGAGTCAGCAACGGTACCAGAACCGCCAACAAAGCTACAATCCAGGCGGGTACCAAAGGAACTCAGGCAATCAGGGGTACCAACATTGGGGCTATTAACAGAGAAACTACCAACAGAATCAACCCTAACAGAACAAACCTGCAGCTGGAGGTGACCCGCAGCTTGCAGCCATACTGGAGTCCTTGAAAAGGATTGAGCAAGATAAAGAGATCCAGATCAAAACTAATGAGTCATTCAAACGAAAACTGGGTTAGTTGGCGAAGAAATTATCAGAGGTAGTGGGGCGAGCACCTGGGCAACTCCCAAGTGATACTAAACTAAACCAAAACATCAAGGAGCGAGCTCCTCTGGGACAAAAAATACATATGTTAGTGCCGTGAGTACCCAAGAGGTTAGTGAAGAGAGTGAGTTGGAGGATGAAGATGAGCAGGGAGAACCCATTATCCCCATTTAAGTAGGAGGGTTTCATGTTGAGCAGGCTCTATTAGATATGGGTCTAGTGTTAGCATCTTACCAGGGAATCTATATGATCAATCTGACCTCGGCCCACTAGAACAGGTTGACACTACTGTGGTGTTAGCTGATTTGATAAGGAAACGGGCTCGGGGAATGATTAGAGGTGTTGCTGTGAAAGTAGGGGAATTCTATTTTCCAGAAGATTTTCTGGTGGTTGAGTATGAACAAGCAGTGAAAGGAGAAACAAAATAGGGTAATCCTGGGCAGACCATTCTTGGTAACTACAAATTCTTTGATCAACTGTAGAGACAACACGATCAGCATGTCATTCGATAACAGGGAGTTTCACTTAGATATTTGTTCTCTCACTTTCACATATTTTTACAAAGTTAAACGTCCTAAAACAGGTGTTACTAACAAGTGTCCCCCTCAAACCAAAGTGGATGACGATGGCAAGGATAAAAGTGTTGTGCTTTACAGGTCAGAAGTGAAGAATGTGATAAGTGAGGAAGTAGAGGCAGCAAACCCCAAGTGTGGGGAGGCTGGAAGTCAAGTGGAAAAGCCACCATGGGAACCTTAGGTGGAAAGTGGATATAATCACACCAGAGGTGGAGCAAGATCATCAAGGGAACCAAGGGGGGTCAAAGAAACCTCCTAAATTCTTCAAGAACTCATATGAAACCGGTGATCCTTGGGTGCCGAAGGATGAAGAAGCAATGCAGAACTTGAACCTGAATGGGAATGACTACCAAAGGGCATGTGCAAGATCATTTGGAAAGGATTTCATGTTCCAACCACCATAACTATAATGAGGTACACCGCGTCTGGCTGAAGACGTTAAACTTAGCGCTACTAGGAGGGAGCCTAAGGTTATTTAACTTTAATTTCATGTCTAGTTAAATAAATGTTGTGGGTGTGTTCTCTAGAAACTCTCGCGAGACTAAACTCATCCACTCGGGCTACCGAGGGGTTTAAAAGGCTTGTTGCATATGCTAAATGCCTCCGTGATTCCTACGAAAGTGAGTTAGGTTGTCATTTCTTTTTCTAGTTAATTGTATATAATTGGCCAAGTGTGGGGACGTCTCTGGGGAGAGTATGGTTGGATTGAGTGTTATTGAGGGCAATACACAAACCCGTGGTGGGGTACGATCCCGTTGTAGAGTCTATACAAAATTCTCAGTTTTTCGGTCTTTTCGGTATAGTTTTGGGTTTTTCTAAGTTTTTGCAGGGTTTCGTGGCAATTTGGGTGATGAAAACCATCAGGAAAGATATTCCAGGTATGTGGGCATCTAATCTAAGTGTTGGAATGAGTTTTTGAAGAATTTGAAAAATTTGAGTTTTAGAGGTCTAAAAATTTTCTAAGGCAAAAATTGAAAAAATTTCTTAACTTTCTGTGATGGAGGCCTCTTCGCGCCACGCGAAGAGTTGACCTTGGGTCTTCGCGACACGTAAAGAATAAATAGAAGGGCCGGACAGATTTTTGTTCTTCACGCCACGTGAAGAACTCATTCGTGGTTTTCGCAACACGCGAAGAACCCTAAAACCCTAATTTTTGATTTTTTATTTTTTTAGTCGTTCGAGTCCGTCGGGTCTTTTATTTTTCTTTGAGTCATTATATTGAGTCGATATGATGCTCGAGGGTTTGTTTAGAGCTTATTTTGCAGGTTTGGATTTAAATTTTCCGTACTCAATCTCCATCCGGGGGACGATAATCCGACTTTCACTTGATTCTTTTACAAGCAGCGCGCTTGTATCCATGGGGTACGATCACAAATGAAATGCTATACGACTGTCTTTCCGACTAAGTTTTAATTTTTGTATTTTGTTTTTGTTTTGAGTCGCTCTTCCTACATTGAGGACAATGCAGAGTTTAAATGTGGGGAGGGGAGACCTAGTCCAGGTCTGAGTTTTGAGTCTTTTGTTTTGAGTCGTAAATACATAAAAATTTAAATTTTTTTGAAAAAATGTCTTTGGATTAGAGTTTTACAACTAAATGGAAAATGATAGTACAATAGGGAATTTGCGTGTAGAATTTAAATAAATAATAATGATGATCAAACATGTCTAATTTATAACGTTTTGGTAGGCCCAACCGATTTAAGAGCGTAAAAATCCTGATAGTGAATCTAATTAAATGGAATCATTAATTCAGGATATCTCGTGGGTTCTCATCTTAGGGGTGTCGGTAAGGTCGAAATTGTCAATATAGGGTGATATGTACCATTATAAAAAAAAATTGTAAGTTTTTAAAATTAATTGGCACATCACTTTCTTTTTATGAAAATAAATCTGAAAGTGGGTGGCGCCTGCATTCCATAATCCATTATTTAATAAGATTTAATTAAAAATTGAGATCTTAGGTTTTGCCTACGTGTTACCCTCCGGGATAGTGACTTGGTTGATACATCTATGGGCGGGACTTAAGTGATCAATACTGGATGACTAAGTTAGGTTCACGTGTTTCCCTTGAGATGGGGACTTGAAGGATACACCCATGCTCCAAAGCTTAGATATTTCATTGCTTAAAAACTGCAGCCTACGGGTAATATATCGTGTTCCATCGTGATTGAAACACCACAGGGTTTGGTTTATTCATAAGTGTTAATAAAAGCTCATATCATTCATTCATCGATCCATAATTCATCTGATTTTTAAAACTTATAGATTAGTGTTTATAATGGTGGGAAATCTATTTGGTTTAACCCGGGCCAAAACATGACCTTGAGATGGGACTAGGCTGAGTCGTAGCTTTTTGAGTGTGAGACCCATAGATTGACTGCTTGTTTGGTAATGTATAATATACAGATCACATAATTGGGGGCTCGAGAGTCGGTGGCTGGGTTCAATCGGACACAAATACCGATTCCTACGATTAACATGTTATGAAAATCTGTGATGTGTAAAATGAAAGTAAAGTTGCAATGCACGGTCGTGCATCCCATTGCACGGCCGTGTAAACTCTTTCTTCTCCTCCATGGCCCAGTACAGTGTCCTATGTAGCCTGTTTGATTCCTTAGGCCTTTGCACGACCATGCAACCCATTGCACGGCCGTGCATTGCACATTTTGAGTCCTATAAGTATGAGGCTTGAGTTCTTCATTCAACACACCATTCCATACCTCAAGAACACTTTAGAAGAGAGCATTCTCGTAGTTAGAGTAGAGGGGCTCTTCCTCCTTGTTTCACAATAGGGGACCCTACGAAACTCATTGTTACGCTAGTCGTTATGGCCTTTCGTGGCTAAAACTTCTTTGTATTGCTAGGGTGAAGATGATGTTTGGTTCAAGTTAATGTTTAACATATTAATTTAGTGGTATGTTTATGTCTTTAATTAATTCGCTCTTAAAAACCACCCTTCGGTGGGCTTTTATTATTTTCTAAATCCGTCTTTATATTTGTGAGTGTCTTATTTTTTAAAGAGTAAGATCGTAAAACCCTTTTTAATCAAACTTCCTTTGAAACTCGTACGTCGTTATACGAGCGGAGATTGATAAGCCAATGCTTGGTCTATACTTCTAAGATCGTACGTCTTTATACGATCTTATTATGCGACCAAGAATTGGTGAACTCATGTTGGGAATGAAACGTCTTTATACTTGGTCCCATTGTTACACCGCCTCCCGTTGAGCAAAATATAATCACCAATTTAACTTTAATATAAAGCATTTTAAGTCCGATGTCTTAAACCAACCCGGAGATGACCATTCGATGGTTTGAGGGTAACTGTTGTCCATAACGGGAGACACTACTATTTTAATTTAAAGATTATAATTCGTGAATCAAATGTAGAGAGGACGGGGCTCTAATGATGACCCGTGTCACAAGTTTGTAGTAGTCATACCACTGAATTAGTCAATCTAGCATTATCACGTACCAAGCTGATTCGAAACCCGAAGCAATACAATCTGTAATCTGATCAGTTTCGCCTTATTTACTTTTCTGCTAGTGTAACGAACCAAAATCTGGGTTTCGTTTTCAAATAAATAAATAATTTAATAAATATTATAGTGAAAATAATATTTATGAAATAAGTTGAAACAAGTGGGTTTCAAGTTAGTAATGGAGTTATGTTAGTTTTTAACTAATTATAGAATGAAATGGGTAAAATGGAAGTCGAGGGACTAAAGGTGTAATATGGCAAATATGCCATATTTGTTATGTTGGATCGATCTTGAGCAAGAGAGAAAAAAAGAGAAAATGATTTTTGAAGCAAAACGTGCATTTGAAGCTTGATTTGTAAGGGTTTTGGCTTGCACATCACTCTCCTAACATCAACTAAGTGATTTCCTTCCCTTGATTTCACTTTGAATGTGATATTTGGTGGGTTTTGGAGAAATCCAAAAGTTAAGTATGCACATGGTAAATTAGTGTTAGATTGTAGATAATCTAGCTAAACTAAGGGTAAAGAGAGGTGATTAACATCCTACAACCCTTTGATTTTGATTTTGAAAAGTTAGGGTTCATATGGTGAAAATTGGGACTGTTTGGATCATGATGCTAGAATGATGAATTAGTGAAAATTAAGTGTTTAGGTGGTAATAGACACTTGAACATGCACCAAATTGACCTAATAAAGGTTATTGAATGAGAAATTAGTGTCAAGCTATTGGAAAGAAAACTTAAGTAGGTGAGTTTGTATTGAAAGAGGGTGTTTGGTTATGGGAATAACCAAACGGGTCAGTTTGGGATGGAAATGGAAATTGAGTTGTGGACTCAATTGTAATGCGATTATGTATGTATGATTGATTACTAAACTAGGTGTTTATGTTTAGGTAATCAAATTGCAAAGCTAGAAGGTGGTGCGAGATCTTCTAACTCAAAAGGTAAGTGCCTTTGCACTTACTTAGTAATGTTGATAAATGGGTGGTAAATGTGATATGTATGCAAACTATGTGATGAAATGAATGTGTATGACTATGCATAAACTAGTATGTGAAAAAGTATGAATGTAGATATAGTGATAAAACTATAATTGATATGTGTAAATGAATGAATGTGGTTATTGTGGAAATACCATAATGGTTTGTTGAATGAATGTAGTTATAGTGTAATACTATAATGGATAGGTGTGAAAGAGGTTATGATCTATGAATCATAATGGATATGAGGTTATGATCTATGAATTTGAGGTTATGATCTATGAATCATAATGGATATGAGGTTATGGTTAAAATACCATAATGGATAAGATGTTATGATCTAAGTATCATAATGGATATGAGGTTATGGTCTAAGAGCAATAATGGATATGAAATGATGTAAATAAATGAAATGAAACTTGCAAGTGTTACAAAACCTTAATTGATCTAATGGGTGCAAACGGGTCAAACTGGTCAAATGGGTGAATGGGTGGAATCAAGTATTTAAATACTTGATTGTTATGTTTATCTTCATTACTAATGGTGAAATGTTCATGTGGTTATGTAGGCAAAGCTCCGATGTAGGTCAATGTCAAGTCTGAGGCGTTGAATGGATCCTCGTACACGATTTGGTATTTTCAGGGTTTAAAAGAAAATCCTTAGTTTGATTTGTAAATTGTACAAAACTTGATGTGTTGGTGAATGATGATAATGTGAATATGTTGTTTAAGAAATGGTAAAAATACCCAAGTGTTGGGAATTTTTGATGTTTTGGTGAAAAATGGGAAAAATTGGCTAAGTATGGAACTGGGTAAAAAACTTAACTTTCTGTTTACAGGGTGTCTTCGCGGTACGCGAAGGCGGGGAGGAAGTTTCTCGCGCCACGTGAAGAATCCTCCTGTGGACATGCTAATTGATGGTCTTCGCGGTACTCGAAGATGGACAGGAGGGTCTTCGCGGTACGCGAAGAACTCTTCCTGCGGACAGTGTGCACCAGTTTTCCCTCGCGGTACGCGAAAGGGATCCCCTGGGTCTTCGCGATACGCGAAGGGGTAAAAAAAACAATTCTGGGATAAAAGCTTCCGCGTGTTAAATGATTAATTAATTTGTTTTCCAATTAAGGGTGTTACCATTTAGTATCAGAGCAATGGTTTGAGGGATTTGGTGTGGTGGCACCAAACTCAAAACCGGATGCTCTTGATATGGGGGAAATGATACGAGCATCCACGAAGGACTTGACTAAGACTCGGAGCTTGCGGAAATGAAATGTTATTAATGTTTTGATAAAGAGGTAATATATATATATATATATATATATATATATATGAGGTGTACGTATATATGTATGATTGAATGATGTTAAGGTGTTATGTGTGCCGAAACTTGTTTTGTGACTTGTTATATGGAGATGGTAATTACAATTGGGCATGGCGTATTATTAAACATGTCTGGCCAATATGCTTAATAAGACGAAATGTGCAAAGGACTTTATGATAACTATATAACAATGAACATTTGTAAGGATTAGGTGAAGGTGGTTATATATGTATGTATGTATATAGGTAGGTATACATATACTTAATGCATATAATAGTGAATGTGCAATGGATACCTAGGGTATTGAAAGTGTAAAGATGTTAAGGTGTTTTTGGTTTATTTTCTTAGTTTAGAGATGGCGGAAGAAGCTAATAATGAACCCTTGGATCCAAGAATCCAAGATATGATTACGGAAGAAGTGGCTACGGCCTTCGAGCAAGCAACAAGCGTGTCAATGGAAGAAATGAGAGGGGCTATCAAGCTTACCCTCGAAGATGTGTTGAAGGAAAAGGAAAGGGTACCACACGGGTGTACGTTAAAAGAGTTTATGGTAATTAATCCCAAGGAATATGATGGGCAAATGGACCCGATCCTTAGCCATAGGTGGGTGGTGGATATGGAGTCTAACTTTGAGACGACTAAGTGTAAGCCCGTGGATAGGGTTATGTTTAGTGTGCCTTTGTTGACAGGGAGGGCGAAGGAATGGTTGTTGAATCTCCGAAAGGAGAGAGGTGAGTTGGGTGTGACCTCCATGACTTGGGAGGAGTTTAAGACGACCTTTCTGAAATATCATTGCCCTCAGGCCGCAGTGGACAGGATGACTGAGGAGTTCCTTCTCATGAGGCAAACGACTGAGTCGATTGATGAATTGGCTGGGGCTTTCTTTGATTGCACCTAGTTCTGTCCGGACGTGGTGTCGATTGAGAAGGAGAAGATTGATAGATTTTATGCTATGTTGACCATGGACTTCAGGGATAGCATATCTCCATCCTCTTTTACCACACTTGTAGACTTGATAAGCAGGTGTCGGGAAAGAGAGGTGGAGTTGAGGAAGCAGGAAGCTATAGGGGAGAAGAGGAACAAAGAGATAGTGGAGCAAGTTGTGAAGAAGATAAAGGGCGGGAGCCCTAGTAAGAAGCCTTTTGGCAAGTTTCCCCCTCGAGGCTGCAAAGTTTGTGGAAAGGAGCATTTTGGGGAATGTAGGAAAGGAACTCTGAATTGCTATAAGTGTGGGAAGCCGGGGCACATGGCTAGTCAATGTACAAGCCAGATTCGGATATGCTATAACTGTTACAAGCCCGGGCATAATAGGGCGGATTGTCCCGTTTTGAAGCAAGGTAGAAGTGAGAAGAAGGGAGATATACCAAGGCCAAAAGGTAGAGCTATCCACATCTCGGCTGAAGAAGCAAAGACCAACTCGGAGGTGGTGTCTGGTACATTCAAGATTAACTCTTTACCTGCACTAGTTCTTTTTTATTCGGGGGCTAGTCGTTCATTTGTGTCTTTGAAATTTGTTAAGCATTCTTCATCTCTAAGTAGCAAGTTAGATGAACCCTTATAAATTGAAGCGGAAAATGATAAGAGTTTCCAAGTATTCGATATTTATAGGAATTGCAAGTTAAGGGCGGGGGGTGAAACGTTCCTTATTGACTTAATTCCTATGTCCATAGGAGACTTTGATGTAATAGTGGGAATGGATTGGTTGTCAAAGAACAAAGCGAATATTCTATGTGGACCTAAGGCGGTACAACTCGATTCCCCATCGGGTGAGTCCATTTACATAGAAGGTGAAAAGAAATGTAAAGTTAAGATGTGTTCTTATGTGAAGGCAACAAAGTACATGGTGCGTGGGTGCAAGGCATACATGGCTTGTGTTGCGGATGGGGTAGAAAGGATGAAAGATATTCACGATGTTCCGGTTGTAAACCAATTTGAAGATGTGTTTCCGGATGATTTACCGGGGGTACCACCGGAAAGAGAAGTGGAGTTTGGGATTGACTTAATCCCGGGTGCAAAGCCGGTAGCCAAAGCACCTTATAGGTTGGCACCGCCGAAAATAAAGGATTTAGTGGAGCAATTGCAAGAGCTTCTAGATAAAGGTTTCATACGCCCAAGTGTCTCGCCTTGTGGTGCACCCGTTCTCTTCGTTAAAAAGAAGGACGGAAGCATGAGGATGCGTATGGATTATCGGGAGTTAAACAAGTTGACGGTGAAGAATAGGTACCCTTTACCTCGGATTGACGACCTCTTTGATCAATTGCAAGGGGCGTCATGGTTCTCTAAGATTGATTTGATGTCCGGGTACCATCAGTTGAAAGTGAAGGAGGAAGACGTCCATAAGACAGCTTTTCGCACTCGATACGGTCACTATGAGTTCACGGTTATGCTCTTCGGATTGACCAACGCACCCACGGTTTTCATGGATCTTATGAACCGGGTGTGTAGGCTGTTCCTCGACCGTTCAGTGATTGTATTCATCGATGATCTTCTCATCTATTCGCGGAGTGAAAGTGATCATGCCTTTCATCCTCGTGAAATTCTTGAAGTGTTGCAAAGGGAAAAGCTTTATGCAAAGTTTTCAAAGTGCGCATTTTGGTTGCGTGAGATCCAGTTCTTGGGTCATGTGGTGAATGAGAATGGAATTACAGTCGACCCATCCAAGATAGTGGCGGTAGAAGACTGGTCATCACCGAAGACGCCTTCAGAGATTTGAAGTTTCTTGGGGTTGGCGGGTTATTATCGGCGATTTATTGAAAATTTTTCTTGGATTGCCTTGCCGATGACTAAGTTAAAGCATAAGGAGATAAAATGTTATGGGGTCCCGAGCAAGAATCTGCCTTTCAACTCTTAAAAGAAAAGTTAACTAAGGCGCCTATCTTGTCCTTGCCGGACGGGACCGAAGATTTTGTAGTATATTCGGATGCCTCGCATTCGGGGTTGGGGTGTGTTTTGATGCAAAGGGGGAAGGTGATTGCCTATGCGTCTAGGTAATTGAAGACTCACGAGGTAAATTACCCTACCCATGATTTAGAGCTTGCGGCCGTGGTTTTTGCGCTCTCAATTTGGAGGCATTATTTGTATGGGTTTAAGTGTACGATTTACACGGATCACAAAAGTCTCAAGTACTTCTTTGATCAAAAGGACCTTAACATGAGGCAGAGGCGGTGGCTTGAATTTGTTAAATATTATGATTGTGAGATACTTTACCACCCGGGTAAAGCAAATGTGGTGGCGGATGCGCTTAGTCGGAAGGCGAGCCATACACCTATCAAGGTGAAGTCATTCAAAATGACAATTTCATCATCTCTTATTGATGAAATCCGAGAGGCACAAGTGTTAGCACTTGGTGGTGATTTGAAGAAGGAGCGGATGGTTGCTTATGTTGATAAGCTTGGGGAAAATATCTCGGGGTTAAAGACATGCTTTTATAGAATTTGGATTCCTAGGTTGTCAAGTGTGATGAAAACTATTTTAGATGAGGTGCATAAATCCAAATATTCTATCCATCCGGGGGCCACAAAGATGTTTTATGACTTGAGGTGTCATTTTTGGTGGCCGGGTATGAGACGTGATATAGTTAAGTATGTGGAGAGGTGTCTCACATGCTTAAGGGTAAAGGCGGAGCATCAAAAGCCGTATAGAAAGCTTCAACCAATTGAAATACCGCTTTGGAAATGGGAGAACATTACCATGGATTTTATCACTAAGCTACCAAAGACTCGAAAAGGTTATGATGCGATATAGGTAGTAGTGGATCGGTTGACAAAGAGTGCACACTTCCTTCCAATAAAGGAAACGTATTCTTCGGATAGGTTGGTGGAATTGTATGTGAAGTAAATAGTGTCACGTCATGGTGTGCCAGTGTCGATTATATCGGACCGTGATACGAGATTTACTTCTCATTTTTGGAATAAGTTCAGTGAGGATATGGGGACTAGATTGAACCTTAGCACCGCTTATCATCTACAAACGGATGGTCAAAGCGAGCATATGATTCAAACGCTCGAGGATATGTTGCGAGCGTGTGCTTTGGATTTTGGTGGTAATTGGGACGACCATCTACCGTTGGCGGAATTTTCATACAACAATAGCTACCATTCTATTATTGGTATGCCGCCTTTTGATGCATTGTATGGGAGGAAATGTAGAACACCCGTGTGTTGGGGTGAAATTGGTCAACGGGAGTTTAGAAGTAAAGAGGTGGTCAATGAAACCATTGGTAGTATTGACCAAATTAGAGCACGTTTGAAGGCAGCTCAAGATCATCAAAAGTCCTATGCGGATAATAGGAAGCGGGCGATTGAGTTTCAAGTGGGAGACTTTGTGCTTTTGAAAGTCTCTCCTTGGAAAGGGGTGATATGATTTAGGAAACAAGGGAAATTAAGTACACGTTTCATCGGACCGATTAAGGAGATAGTAAGGGTGGGTACGGTGGCCTACCGTTTGGAGCTACCAGAGGGACTAATTAGACTTCATAACACATTTCATGTGTCTCATTTGAGGAAATGTTTAGTGGATGAATCTACTTTTGTTCCTATGGATGATATTGAATTGGATGAAAAGTTGAATTATGTTGAGGAACTAGTGGCAATCTTGGATAGAAAAGTGAAGAAATTACGGAATAAAGATATTAGCCAAGTTTTGGTGAGGTGGAAACATAAGAAGGGGCGGAAATGACTTGGGAAACCGAGGAAGAAATGCTGCAATATTATCTGAACCTTTTTATGTGAAGTCGGGTTTCGGGGACGAAACCCAAATAAGGGGAGGTGATTTGTAACGAACCAAAATCCGGGTTTCGTTTTCAAATAAATAATTTAATAAATATTATAGTGAAAATAATATTTATGAAATAAGTTGAAACAAGTGGGTTTCAAGTTAGTAATGGAGTTATGTTAGTTTTTAACTCCTTATAGAATGAAATGGGTAAAATGGAAGTTGAGGGACTAAAGGTGTAATATAGCAAATCTGCCATATTTGACTATTTGAAGTCAAAATTAGTCTCATTTGTTATGTTGGATCGATCTTGAGCAAGAGAGAAAAGAAGAGAACGATTTTTGAAGCAAAACATGCATTTGAAGCTTGATTTGTGGGAGTTTTGGCTTGCACATCACTCTCCTAACATCAAGTAAGTGATTTCCTTCCCTTGATTTCACTTTGAATGTGATATTTGGTGGGTTTTGGAGAAATCCAAAAATTGAGTATGCATGTGGTAAATTAGTGTTAAATTGTAGATAATCTAGCTAAACTAAAGATAAAGAGAGGTGATTAACATCCTAGAACCCTTTGATTTTGATTTTGAAAAGTTAGGGTTCATATGGTGAAAATTGGGGGTGTTTGGATCATGATACTAGAATGATGAATTAGTGAAGATTAAGTGTTTAGGTGGTAATAAACACTTGAACAAGCACCAAATTGACGTAATAAAAGTTACTGAATGAGAAATTAGTGTCAAGGTATTGGAAAGAAAACTCAAGTAGGTGAGTTTGTATTGAAAGAGGGTGTTTGGTTATGGGAATAGCCCAAACGGGCCAGTTTGGCTTGAAAATGGAAATTGAGTTGTGGACTTAATTGTAATGCGATTATGTATGTATGATAGATTACTAAACTAGGTGTATATGTTTAGGTAATCAAATTGCAAAGCTATAAGGTGGTGCGGGATCTTCTAACTCAAAAGGTAAGTGCCTTTGCACTTACTTAGTAATGTTGATAAATGGGTGGTAAATGTGATATGTATGCAAACTATGTGTTGAAATGAATGTGTATGATTATGCATAAACTAGTATGCGAAAAAGTATGAATGTAGTTATAGTGATAAAACTATAATTGATATGTGTAAATGAATGAATGTGGTTATTGTGGAAATACCTTAATGGTTTGAAGAATGAATGTAGTTATAGTGTAATACTATAATTGATATGTGTGAGTGAGGTTATGATCTATGAATCATAATGGATATGAGGTTATGATCTATGAATCATAATGGATATGAGGTTATAATCTATGAATCATAATGGATATGAGGTTATGGTTAAAATACCATAATGGATAAGAGGTTATGATCTAAGTATCATAATGGATATGAGGTTAAGGTCTAAGAGCCATAATGGATATGAAATGATGTAAATGAATGAAATGAAACTTGCAAGTGTTACAAAACCTTAATTGATCTAATGGGTGCAAACGGGTCAAACGGGTGAATGGGTGGAATCAAGTATTTAAATTCTTTATTGTTATGTTTATCTTCATTACTAATGGTGAAATGTTCATGTGGTTATGTAGGCAAAGCTCTGATGTAGGTCAATGTCAAGTCCGAGGCGTTGAATGGATCCTCGTACACGATTTGGTATTTTTGGGGTTTAAAAGAAAATCCTTAGTTTGATTTGTAAATTGTACAAAACTTGATGTTTTGGTGAATGATGATAATGTGAATATGTTGTTTAAGAAATGGTAAAAATACCCAAGTGTTGGGAGTTTTTGATGTTATGATGTTTGGGTGAAAAATGGGAAAAATTGGCTAACTATGGAACTGGGTAAAAAACTTAACTTTCTGTTTACAGGGTGTCTTCCCGGTACGCGAAGGTGGGGAGGGAGTTTCTCGCGCCACACGAAGAATCCTCCTGCGGACAGGCTAATTGATGGTATTCGCAGTACGCGAAGATGGACATGAGGGTCTTCGCGGTACATGAAGAACCCTTCATGCCGACAATGTGAACCAGGTTTCCCTCGCGGTACGCGAAAAGGATCCCTTGGGTCTTCACGGTACGCGAAGGGGTAAAAAAAAACAAATTCTGGGATAAAAGCTTCTGCGTGTTAAATGATTAATTAATTGTTTTTCCAATTAAGGGTGTTACAGCTTGTTACATTTCTGTTACACACATCACGCATGTTTTTTCCTTTTATGTTATTTACTTTACCGTCATTTACTTTTCTGCTTCACAAGCACACAAAACCCACTCGCTAGTTAATCCGGGTAAACGATAACAAAATTTGAGTATTGGAACTCGACCGTGTCCATTGGTTTGATACTTGGTTCTTACCTAAACTATATTACCTGCGATAGGTACACTTGCCTATTGTGTGTGTTTTAAGTTAAAGTAATTATCATTTTATAAATTTAAAACCTGATTTTGTAAAACCATCCTAAAAATATAATATATTTTTATATACTTATCTTTTTGGCGCTGTTTCCAGGGACACGGTGATTTCAAGAAAAAATCGAGTTAATGGATTAGCCTTTTATTTTCCATCTGTTTTTCTTTCACATTTTGTTGCAGGTAGTGTATGATCCAAAGTTCTACTACTAGGTTTATATCTACCTTTAGCATAACTTGAAAGATTCTTCCGCCCCCGAGTATGAGAAAACCGTGCTAGAAAAATGGCCGTTGAAAACCGCACTATTACTGAATTTTTAAGACCGTCACTTGACGCTTTGGGGTCTTGTATCACAAGACCGACCGTTGACGCTAACAACTTTGAGATCAAATCTCATGTCATTCACATGATCCGGTCATCATGTACTTTTAACGGATTACCGGATGAGGATCCACATACCTTCAAACTAAACGGAGTGTCGAATGACGCCATTCGTCTCTGAATGTTCCCTTTTTCCTTCAGGGAAGGCGCTAAGGCATGGTTGAATTCTCTTCCCACCGGGTTAATCACTACTTGGGATGATCTCGCCCTTGAGTTCTTCTCAAAGTATTTCTCACCTGCCAAGACCGCTAAGTTAAGAAATGATATCATCACTTTCACTCAGGACAATGGTGGATCACTATATGAGGCATGGGAATGCTTTCAGGATATGCTAAGAAAATGACCTCACCATGGGTTAGAGGTCTGGCTGCAAGTATCATCCTTTTACAATGGGTTGCACAATCAACCCCGTCAGACACTTGACTCTACTACGTGTGGAATCTTGGGAAACAAGATGCCATAGGAGGCTTACAACACAATTGAAGAAATAACTATGAACAACTATCAATGGTACAACCCAAGGACTAGTAGGGGAACAAGGCAAGGAGTTCACGCCATCGATGATGTCACATCACTGTCTGCTTAAGTAGATGCCCTTACCACACGACTAAACCAAATTAGCAAATGCAAATCAACACCTGAAATAATGGAAGAAGTGAAAAGCATCACAATAGATGCTGAGCAGGTTGACTTTATCGGAACAAATCGCCCACAAAATAACCCCTATAGAACACTTACAACCCTGGATGGAAAGATAATAACAACCAAGGACAATCTAGTTTTGGACAACAACAACAATTTCAGCAAAGGCAACCTCATAACTTTCAACCTCGTCAACAGTTCCAAGGAACAAACAAGCTGGGTAATGGGCTAAGCCCGGAGAACGCAGTGACTAAACTAATCTCTACAACTGAAAGTCAAGCAGTCCTAGCAGATTTTCGTCACAAGCAATACGAGGAAAGGTTTAGTCTACATGAAGCTGAGTTCAAAACACAGAAAGCTACCCTTCAATCCATTGAGACGCAATTAGGACAAATAGCAAAACTTTTGTCCAAAAGACAACCAGGATGTCTCGTGAGTAACACTGAGACCAATCCAAAAGCCAATGTCAGTGCTATCCCCCTCAACTAGTCAAATGGTTGCATCAACGACTTTATGCTCACCATTGTCATCCTAAGTTTCAGGTTGTCTTTTGGACTTTTAAATCTTTTTCAAAATAACATTGTGTGTGACATATTCTCCCCCTGAGCATCAAGTCGTTGAATCAAATAGATTTCTCCGTTATCAACAACTCTTTGCTCATGCAGATGCCATTCCCTGTCATGTTCTATGAACAACCACTATTAACATCCCAAATGGTATTAATACCACTTTGTAGGTCCTGATTCGGTGCGTGACGGATCTCTAGACTCGCGGTACGACACTGTGATAACGTGCAGAATCCATGATCAACGTGCAACTTGTAACTCGATCAACAACAGCGGTGTAAATAAACGCTTTGTATTTCCACTGATAATATCAGTTTACAAGATCTCTTAGTTTCTGTTCTACACTGATCCCTCTAACATCTAAGACTTGTAAACACCTATTTATAGGAAAACACAAACCCACACAGCACTATAGGCGAACTTAACAAGTTCGCTCCTAAAGATGCTTAGGCGAACTTGTTAAGTTCGCCTCTCTATGAACTTAAAAATATTCTTATCAACAGTTACAAAACATGTCCTAACAGACTCCCCTTTAACCGTTGCTAACAATTCTATCAACTACAAGTCAAAGACTCTAAGACTAAGACATAATATCTTCAAGCTCGTTGTCACCAGAATATTCTCCAACAGACTCCCCCTTGGCAACAGATTTAGAAGATTGTCATCCATCTTCAAATATCATCAAACACACTGTAGTCTTTGTCTTGTTCATCTGCACACTTTCTCTTTCTCTTTCTCTCTAGAAGAAAACTTAGAAGAGGGACCCCTTGTCAACTTCTGTCTGCAATATTCAGTTTTATGCAAAGGAGAACAACCAAGAATAACCAACAATTAAGATTTCCATGGACGGTGGAAAAATAAAATCTTGTTGGTTTTTCAAACATAAGAAACACAAAATCTTTTTGGTTTTTCTTTGTACAAACTAAAATGTAAAATACAAAATCATATCTTTTATTTCGAACATCATGAGTAAGAAGATCTTATCCGTATAAACAATGCATCAATCACACATTTTGGATAAACAACCCTAAACATTCTATGGGTATCCTATCCAGATTCATTCTTTCATTTCTTTCTTTTCTTTCGTTTGAATTTCCAATCATTTATATGAAGTAACATCTTTTGAATCAGATAAGATCAAATCTTTTAATCATCAACCAAAACATGTAATGATACGCGAAGAACTTCAAAGAAGATGGGATCAGATCATAACATGCTTATAATAAATTAAGAAGATGGGATCAGAAAACATGGACTTCAGGTTTGGTTTCTACAAATTTAAGTTTCTAATTACTTCAGCCCCGAGGCATGCCTTCTCGATACTAGGACCTTAGTAGCTTAACTACTATCTTTTATTTTCTTTGTCTGCTTTTATGTTTTCTTTTATGTTTCAGGTAGAATAACATCACCAGATTATCTCTCTACTTTGAGGAGTTACACTCCACCTCTACAAGCCTGGATCCGGAAGCCACATCAAATTTATGAGTAATTCGATAAAGTCTTTGAAGCAACACGTTGACAATTAGCTAATAGGCACAACCTAACAACAACAATAAGTTTTGGCATTAGGTTATACACCGAATTGACCAGGGGAGTATCAGTTTCTTTTCCCTTAAAACTCCATGCATTTTAAATCCTGCATAGCATTCCATTACATGCATTTATACATTGAGGGCAATGCACAATTTTAAGTGTGGGGTGGGGAATTAGAGATTCAGGACAACTTGTAAACTCAGAGCAGTAAAATTCAGCTTGTGATTTTCTACCCATTTGACTAAAACATTATAAAAACCTACCTTTTATAAAACCCGAAAAACTTTCATTTTTTAAACCTTTAAATCTAAACCTCTTTGAGTTCGCACCTGGTTAAATAAAATGAACACAAGGCAAGTAGAAACAAATGAAAATTATGCATAACAATCACTAAACCTGATCCCATCCATTTCCATGTGAGGATAATCTGAGCCTTTTCACGAGCATTATTATCATTATTTTTTTATGCTCTTTCGTTTGGTATATTGAGTGTTTATTCGATTGAATTCTATGTATAATTAGAATTTGTATGACTTATACATATCAAGACCATGAACTAGTGGAGGTATGAAAATGATTGATGCACCTAGGACTTTATTACCATATTTATCCATAAAAACCAAAAATCCCAAAAATATTATCCGCCTAGATAGCCCTCTGAGCCTTAGCCTTTTATTTTCTGTTACCCATACTTATCACCCAACCAGCTTTTTGTAAACACCGGTTATTGGCTGACTGTCTTCAAAATGGGGAAATTATCCTATGTTGTCACTTCAAGTTTACTACCATCGAGACAATTTTTGAAAGAATCTGCTCTACTCAGAAGATTTGGAATATACAGAGGGTGGATGTATTAGGAAATAACCGAACCATCTTCTGGAAATTCATGGAAACATTATTTCAAGGAAATTGAGTAAGAAGGATTATTGAAGAATTTGTTTTGGTTAAAAAAAATCTTGGTCTTTTACCGGGAGACCTTAAAGAACTGGACATACATTCCTTTGATTTCAATTTGTTTTTCTACCTTCATTTCGCAAAACCTGAATTACCAACCGAACTCCGAGAAAAGATTTTCCAAGCAACCAGTGATGTAAGAAAACGGTGACACAAGCAAGAACAATTGCCACCATTCTGCGGCTTGTCAAAAAGTGCCGCCAAAAGAAGAGCTAAAAGATACGATAAATATAGAAAGTGTGGCAACTGGAGCCACGATGGAAAGTGTAGCAAGAATCAAACTTACTCCCAAAGTGAGTATACACACCTGATCGAAGTAGGCGATGTTAGGCTACAAGCCGAAAGAACCATACAAAAGTACACAATAAGGGACGAGTTAGATTTGATGAGAGATCTTCGACTTGAAAATATGACCATAAACGATCCCTCAGATTAGTTATACCCTCATGATCTGAGTAATGTAGAGGGACCTGCTAGTATTTTCCATTTTAAGCCATGAGGCAGTAGCTGTGTGTTTCGCGATAGCTGCAACTCTTAAAACCCCTAAAAATCCAAAACAATTTTCATTTTCACCTTTAGTTTTACTTTAGCCACATTAAAACTCTTTAAAATCCTCTTGATTCATGCACACTACTTAGTTAGTTGGTGGAAACTTGATTTGCATACAAGCCTATGACTATTGCATAATTCGATTCGAACTTGAGTGTTCCACTTAACCTACATTATCCATACATATATAACCTTAAAGTTAAGTGAACATTGTAAGTAATGAAGAGTTTTTTGCATAATCAAAGATCTAGTAGGTTTTTGATAAAATTAAATATTTAAAAACATTAATTTATATTTTTGGTGTTTATAATATTTAAAGAATATATTTATGAAAATTTTAAAAATAAATTTGGTATTTTAAACATGCAATAATGTGTTTAAAATAATAGAAGAGAATAATTCAAAATAAAACGGGTGGCCGGGACTCGAACCCGCGCCCCTTGCCGGGTCACACGCACACAACACACTAACCATCAGACTAGGGCTTATGCCTTGATCTGAAACCGTTTCGTTTAATTCAAAAGCACATGTTCCCAAGTCATCTTCTTCCCCATTTGAACCCGTAACCCTAGTGTAAGACCCCAACCCGGACATCCTACAGTTGGTTTTCATAATGGGTTATTCACTATAAAATGAATCAATTGTTAATTGAACTACAGCGGAAGTCTTTATAAAATCATTATTTACTACGTTATCACACTTACCTCATGAATTCCTGCACACCAATCCGAGTAGCACCTCTCCCAAGTCAAGATACGTCGACTCTAAGGCTCACCTGCATCACAATCTAACGTACATACAAAGTCAGCTACGCTGAGTGAGTTCTAATAGTTTAATTTGAACAAAAACCATCTCATCGTATTTATTATTTATTTCCACTCAGGACCCTCTGGTCCTTACTAAAATAGTTTTTGTAGTTTATTAACCAATAAATAACCCTTATGACCTTACGATACCCCATAACGATTCATCACCCATAACTCATCCCATAATTATAATCTAGTAATCCCACCGACATGGATTGAATATGCTATACTGTTAACTCATACTTTTGTACAAGTATTAACTCGACACTTGGTTAACACAACGAATCCCTAGTACACAACAATATCTGCCTTGACCAAGGCTATTACAAATCAACTGACACAACAGTTATCAACACCGCATCATAATCCCGACACAACGGACAATCTAAATCTACTCGCTACATTAATATCATCTACACATCACATTAATACTATCTTACGTACAATAAATAAAACTCATCACTTGCATGCAAATTAACACATATATAAGCATGCAAACACATACCTAATCGCTGCACCCTCGTCAGGGTTACCCTCGTCAGGGCATTCGACATATGAGCTCGTCATTTACTTGCTAAGTATTGTCACCGTTGGTGACTTTCCGAAGGACCTCTCCCTTCACAATTCCTGTTTGCCATGTCATAAAGGAAAACGCCATATAAACACACAACTCAACTCATAACACCAATATAAAACACATAATATTACTCTTTATTTACATGACTCTTTAACTTCACCTACACCCCACACATCACTAGGATAACGTATCCTACACGTATTCATAAGCGTTTAGCTTATAATCCGACTCTCCCCGAATAACCCTTAAAACATCACCCATTAATAACTCTCAAATCTAGCTCACGTAGTTCCCATAAACACCCCATTGACCCTCCGACTCATTTATAAAGGTTTTAGTGCATAAACACACCGGGTTAGAACCCAAAACTCTTATCTCATTTAATGTAGTAAACGACTCATGCAAGATGTATGATAGCCCCAAAACAGTAAACGTTTAAAAGTAGGGGATTAGAAACTCACCGGTTTGAAAATCCCATTCTCGTACTACAACAATCTCCTCGCACGAGCCCGAACCTGTTAACGTATGACTAGGTGGTCAGAGCACATTCCAGACGTGTGTTAATTACATCTAACTATATAAGGTACCGACATCTATCTCATCCGCTCGTCCATATAAAATCCTAATCTCACAAGTTTACGTATAATATAGTTCCCTCGTCCTTGACGGAACTTGCGTACTCGAGTCACCGCTTGCATGCAGGCACGCGCAGGTGCCACGCAAGCCCTACTTCCATGATCATGCGCACACCCGATCCGGGTTCTCATGCATACATGCATGCACGCCGTGCACGAAAGCTAATCGGGTGTAACTCGATTCCAGCGCCCTCTCCTTTCATTGCCGTGAACCACCCCACCGTGCATCATCACCACCATGTCGGCCTCCTAAGTTCCATCGTGTTCCAATACCGAGAACCAGCATGCATGTTACTAACGTCACCTTCATCGCACGTAGATTTAGCCGGCCAACACATTTATCGTCCCTCTCTTCCCATCGTCGTTGTAACGTCACTACCAACACCGGCCGTTGTCGCCTTCTCGTTGCGCCAACACTGTTGTCACCACGGTTTTCGTACACACCGCTGCAGCCATCGCACACCCTCCCACGCTCTCCTCCGTAGCCCTGCCACCCTCCAGCCTCGTCTCCTTCATCCTCTCGGCAGTCGGCTATCCCTCCTATCGGCTCACCACAGTCCATCACAACAGTCCCGTGTACTCCCACCTCTCGTCGCCCATCACCCGCCATTACCAGACCAATGTCCTTGTCTTCTTCTTCGGTTGCCTCAACAAAACCATAACCCTAAACGAGGTTCATACAAAACACAACGTAAACTACGTATCAAACATAAACAGGGTAATACCTTGGCCTCGTGTGAAGTTTCCCGGCGTGAACTCGCCTTTTCTCCACCTCACGGCGGCCTCCTCCAACCTCCTGGCGTCTCCCCCTTGTAGCTCCCTTTGCCGTCGCGGGTACCTACGGCGAATGGTCAAGGGTTTTCTTTAACAAGGCTTTTAAACCTTGTGATGTTACATTTGGATCCTTGTGTTCCTGTAAATGTGCGCTTCGAGCTTGAGATAAAGTTAACAATGATTTACGGGTCCTCAGTGTTTTAAATAATTAAATCTGTGTGCCAAAGACGTGTTAACATAATCGGTAACTGGGAGTTCGGGTCGTCCGTTTGTTCGAATGATAGCTTGTACGGATTCAGGATGTTACACCTAGCCCTCTAATACTCTCAACCGAGCACGCGATCGAAGTCCAACTCATGGGGCTTTTGATTCTCGCATCAAGACGAACCCAACGACATAGAGGATGAGGTCAAGTTGACGTAGCAGGTTCGTGTTCTTCGGCTAATCAAGGTGATACAGGGGTGTTTTGCGATGGAATTGAGGGTCTGTGAAGATTCAGATGAGTGTTTTTAACAATCATGAGTTTCTATATATATATATATGCAATTTGGACTTGAATGGCTCGAACGATTAAATGATTGGTAGTAGGTTAGCGGTTACGAATTTGTTATTGAAATGTTCATAAAAATCAAATTAAACGAAGGTAGTGGATCGATTAGGTGTTCTCAACGTATTGCCGGTTTCAAATTCGTGCGATAATATCACAAATGCAAGTTCTAGTTTTTCGGAGAACCGGTGGTGATGGGGTTTCGAACTCGCGACTGGTTTGGGGGGGGGGAGATTTGGGCTTTGGAAAAACAGGTCCTTGGTGTTTAGGCTTTAACATTTTGTGTAGAAACTTTAGTTTTAATTAGAAACAAAGTTTCAGAAATTGCTTTATTACCCCCTATACTTTATAAAACATAAATTTCATTAAATCTTATAATTATATAAAATCTAATAAATGTAACAGCTATATTTAAATGTTATAATTATATTTATATAGATTTTGCAAATTCAAAATAGTTTTATTACTATTAAAATAATTTACTGTAACATCCCGCAAATCCATAAGCAAATGGTTCGGGTTGAGGAATGAAACGTGTCTCTTTTATTTGGCACGACGATAAACTTCGCACACAAAACTTGGTTTATCGCAGATTAGAGGACCCAGTTAGCCATTGTTGCAAATGTTCGAGATAAAAACGAGCCAAGCAAATCGAGAGGGACCGAATCGAAAACTTTGGAAGGATTATAAACCAACTCTTAGCAAACCCTAGGCCATAATCGGCCTAGTCTTGTGATATTTCATCATTTATACATATTTTTACATGCATAATAATCCTCGTCTTATGGTACTAATTGAATAATAACCTTGCAATTGATGCTTAAAACGTTTATATTTTGTAAATGCAGTTTATTCGGTGTTAAAAATATAAATCAAGCTAAATCCTATCAAAAACATCAAGAATTCAAGCTTCTAGAAGGTTCATTCCCGAGCTTTGACCGCCAAGAAGTCCAAATTGGTCAACAAAAGTCAACCAAGAAGCTAAAAGACAAACCTGGAGGAAAAAGGAGGGATGCACGGTTGTGCATCCCGTTGCACGACCGTGCAAACCGTTTCTTCTACTCCATGGTTCGTTACAGTGTCATCTGTACCTTGTTTGATTCCATAGGCCTTTGCACGACGGTGCATTGCACATTTTGAGGCCTATAAATAGGAGGCTTGAGTTCTTCATTCAACACACCATTCCATACCTCAAGAACACTTCAGAAGAGAGCATTCTCGTAGTTATAGTAGAGAGTAGATAGTAGAGGGGCTCTTCCTCCTTGTTTCACAATAGGGGAGCCTACGAAACTCATCGTTACGCTAGTCGTTATGGCCTTTCGTGGCTAAAACTTCTCTGTATTGCTAGGGTGAAGATGATGTTTGGTGCATGTTAATGTTTAACATATTAATTTAGTGGTATGTTTATGTCTTTAATTAATTCGCTCTTAAAACCACCCTTCGGTGGGCTTTTATGTTAGAGCATGTTTTGTAACTGTCGCTGAAGTTCTATGTTGTAAGTTAGCGAAGCTGTCAAGTTCGCCTAAGGATCTTAGAGCGAACTTGATAGGCGAACTTGCTAAGTTCGCTAAGCTTGTTAGGGGCGAACTTAACAAGTTCGCCTGTGGTCTTTGTGGTTTCCCTATAAATAGGTGTTTACATGTCAGTTTTAGGAGTCTAGAACACATAATAGAAAAACTGAGAGAACTTGTAAATTGAGATTTGTGGTGGAAATACAAAGAGGATTATTTACACCGTGTTGTTGATTGAGTTACACGTTGCACGTTGATCATGGATTCCGCACATTATCACCGTGTCGTACCGCGAGTCTGGAGATTCGTCACACAC
Source organism: Smallanthus sonchifolius (assembly GCA_023525975.1). Taxonomy (NCBI): domain Eukaryota; kingdom Viridiplantae; phylum Streptophyta; class Magnoliopsida; order Asterales; family Asteraceae; genus Smallanthus; species Smallanthus sonchifolius. The sequence continues at coordinate 39,285,386 of CM042045.1, forward strand.
CGAGACCGGGACTTACAAGTGGTATCAGAGCCTTTGCTCTCGATTAGCAGCAGATTCGTGGTGTTTTCGTGTACAATCAACATCAAATATCACTGAATTTGAAGGATTTTTCATCATTTTCGTTTCTTGATAAAAATGGAAGATTTTTGATCAATTTGGATTAGTTTGAAGAAATTGATCCGATAGGATTGCTCCAAATTACTTTCTACACAATCCTACGGTTCAGAATTGTCTAATTCCATCATATTGATCAGAAATCATGATTTTCAGCAGAGTTGGTTCGTATTTGTGTTCTTCCTGAAGTTTCAGCGTTTCAGGCGAACTTGTTGATTCAGTTACAGACGAACTTGTTAGGACATAGATTTGTAATGACAAAAGCTTGTAATAGTTAGATTTTATGTCTTTGTGTTTTTGATATGTAAATGTATAAAGTTGCTAAGTGTTTTTACTAGTGAGCCTAGAGGCGAACTTGTTAAGTTCGCCTGGTCTATCAGAGGCGAACTTAATAAGTTCGCTTAGGTCTAACTGAGGCGAACTTGTTAAGTTCGCTTAGTCTGTTTCAGGCGAACTTAATAAGTTCGCTTACAGCAGGTTAATTTTCTATATATATATGTGTTTACAGAGTCATTAGACAGAGGACTGATCAGAGGGAGTTATCGTATTGTCTGATTGAGTCTGTAAACCATTGAGAACTGAAATATAACGAGAAGTTATTTACGCGTGTTGTTTCAATTGTCGGTTAGTATACAAACGTTAACATGAAGGATTCCGCACTTCGTGTTATAGCAACGTCATATCACGAGTCGATCAATAGTTGAGTTGGACCTACAAGTGGTATCAGAGCTTATGCTCGTGAATTAAGTACGATTCTCGGTGATTAGTGACGGTTTTTGTGTACAATTCGACAAGAAATTCAACATTTTTGAATTTTCTGCATCAATGGAGTTTTTCAAGTTCTTGAAGATCGTTTCTCTGCTGAATTCGTGTTTTTGGAAGTGATTTTGACGAAATTAGTCCGATAGAACTGTTCTATTTGATAAAATTCATAATCCTACGGTTCAATTTCCTTAAATTCCATCAATTTGCTGAGAATTCATGATTTTTGAAGTTCTTGGTTCGTGTTTGAGAAAAGATTCCTCTGAATCTGTTACAGCAGTTTAAGCGAACTTGCTAGTTCCTGTGCAAGCGAACTTAGCAAGCGAACTTATTAAGTTCGCTTCTCACATTTTAAGCGAACTTAATAAGTAAGCGAACTTACCGGATTTCCTCCTTAAGCGAACTTGTCTTGTTCGCTTGATCTCAAGTTCACTTAGTACTCGCTAAAGCGAACTTATTAAGTTCGCCTGAGGGTAAAACTGCTCAATACTTAGAAATTTTTCAGAATTTTTTTTTAAAAACATGGCAAATATGGTTCAAGTCACAAACATGTTCAATTATGACAATGAGATCGGTACATCTCAAAAACCTCCGAAGTTGTTGAATCTAGCTGATTATTCAAATTGGAAAGATCGGTTTGACCAGTTCGTATATTTTACCGATACTAGTTTGTGGATTCTGATTTTGGAAGGATATACGCATCCTACTTATTCATGGATGGGAAAGGATTGTTCCGAAACCAGTATCAGCTTTAACTACTGAAGAGAAGCTGTTATTTGATAGAGAAAAGAAAGCAATGGCTAGCATTTCGATGTCTCTACCAAAGGAAATTTATCACAGTTTTAAACAGTTCAAGTCTTCTCAACAACTGTGGGAAGCATTACAGAAAAGGTGTGAAGGGAGTTTGGATGTGAAAAAGAGTAGAAAGGAGTTACTAAAGAAGCAGTTCCTAGTCTTTAAACATTTTCAAAATGAATCTTTGGATGATCTTGCTACAAGATTCTATCATTTTCTTAGTGAACTGGCTAGTGCATCTGTGGTATATGAGACTGAGAAAATCAATGATAAATTCTTGGAGGCTTTACCATCAAAGTTTGATGTGTATACGGTTTTGATCAAAGAAAATGTTAAGTACAAAACCATGTCTCTTGAAGAAATCCTACGAAAGATTCAGTCACATGATATGAATATGAAGAAGAAAGAGACTAATATGGAGCATATCCAGGATCCCTCAATGTATTTTGCCAAATCTGTTGGTAAATCTGGTACTGGAGTGGCATTCTTTTCTGGTGATGCTCAAGAATTTTCAAATGATCATTGTTCTGGAGTTCCAATTTATTCTGGTCATTCAAGCCATTTTGGATTTTCTGCTACTACTGGTTCAACATCAACTGGATCTCATGTGAATCAGAAAGTTGCTGATGATTATCTTGTTATGTTTTCTTCATTCATAGCATCATATGAAAATTTCATTGGAGGTAAAATACATGATCCTAAGGTAATAGAAGAAGATTTCAGACAGATTGACCCTGTTAATCTGGAAGAAATGAATATCCAATGGAATATGGCCATGTTAATGCGACAAGCTAAAGATTTCTTGAAGAGAACTGGCAGAAAATATATTGGTTCAAATAGTCGATCGCGTATGGGTTTTGATAAGAGCAAAGTTAGGTGTTACAACTGCCAAGAGTATGGTCACTTTGCTAAGGAGTGTGTGAAGCCAAAGGTAGAATTTGATTCTCAAAAGAAGCAATCTAACTTTCAACATAATAGGGCAGTCACATGGTTCATCTGGTAATCAAAATCATGGTCTTTCTGGTAATACAAATCATGCATCTGCATCATCAGCTCTGGTTGCTCAAAACGACGAAAACTATGATTGGGGCATTCATCTGGAAGATTTGGTGGGTGCTGTGAGTCAGGCTTTTGTTGTAGAAATTCATTCAGAAAAACCATAAGAGTCTACTGATGATGAAAGTTCTAGTGATGATTCGTGTGATGGTGATAGTGTTCCAAGTGTTGATGATGAGGAAGAAAGAGGGCAAAGTATTGATTCTGATGCTGTGTCAGGGGTTGCTGAGGAAGAAATTGTTCTTACAGAAAATGCTTCAGTTGGTGAAGATTCAGAGAATATTCCAATTGCCAAAGTATTCATGGCAGACATGTCTGATCCGACTAAGGTAAAAGACTCTGTTTGTCATATATACTGTTCTAATTGCATTTCTGTTAAAGATAAACTGCAAAAAGTCATGGATGATAACTCAAACTTGATTTGTGATATGAAATCAATGCATTCAGTTAATCAGAAACTGAAAGATAATGATAAGCTGTGCATTGATAGAATTGAGTCTTTGAAAAGAGACTTAAATTCTCTTGGGTTAAAATACAAAGAGCAGGGTTATCATCTAGATATGGCTTATGCTGAAATCGAAAAACGAAATGAAGTTGTTGCCCAAAAGAACAAAGAGATTTCTGAAAAATAATATGAGGTGATAAAGTTACATAGAAAGCTGGAACAGTTTGAGAATTCATCTGTAGTTTTGGATTATTTCAATGCTAATGCTGATCCCACAAAAAGAGTTGCTGGTATTGGGTTTGTTCCTCCACCGTTCAATGCAAACTATGTGGTTGAGCCTGAAATCATTCATGAAGAGGAAATTGATCCCAAGACAGTATTAAAGGTGAATCTAGTGACAGGTGAAGATATGGTGTATGATTCTGATACAGAAGATGAGGTGTTTGATGATTCAAAGGTTGAAGGCATTCCGAAAGAAGTGAAAATTGATGAACCAAAGGTTGTGAAGAATGTTACTCGGGATATATGCATTTTGACAGAACCTGAAGAGGTGAAAGTGGTTCCAACTAAACTTTCTCCAATCTTACAGTCAAGTGGGTTTGTTGCGGCTGGTTTTCAAAAAGTGAATTCTTCAAAGGTGCCAAAACAGACTTATGTTCCAAAGAAGCCAATAAATTGTTCTGGGCATTCCTCCGAAGCTTATTCTTCTGATGGTTCTTCAAATTCAAAGAAAACATCTTATTTCAGAAGTTATCAAGAAAGAAGAGTGTGTTTTCATTGCAATGAGGCTGGTCATATTTTGATTAATTGTCCATACAAGAACCAGGGTAAAATGAAGACTGTTCCTTCACAACCGAAAGTAGTGAAGATTCTGAAAAGAAAAGATGAGGTAAAATCGTCTTCTAGTTTGGAGAAAAATATGACTGGTCAATCTTTTGTTAAATCCCATGGATTTAAACAACAGAATTTATTGAATGATAAATCCTTTGTATGCAAAGAGAAATTTGAGATTCCAAAAGTCGGGATTTCAAAAGATTCTTTTCAGGAGGTTAAATTGTCTATACCTCAAAGAAGAAGAAGAAACAGAAAATTAAAGAAAATTTTGGAAACATCTGAATCTGACAATAATATATTACATAATGTTTTTCAAAATAATAAAAATGGTTCTTCTTTGAAAAGGTCTGATTGTCAAACTTCTGTTCCAAAAGTGAATGATAAAATTGATTGTAAATTACAAGAAGTTGTTTATTTTGATCAATCCGGACGACCCAAGACCACGATGGCTTGGGTTCCACTTTCTAACTGATTCTCGTTGTTTATGTAGGGACAACCAAGGAGGACTATCAACAATACATGGTATGTGGATAGTGGTTGCTCTCGACATATGACAGGGAATGTTAGATTACTTGAGGATGTGATTAAAATTGATGGTGATTATGTCGCTTTTGCGGGTAATAAAGGCGGGTACATAACAGGCCAGGGAACATTAAAGAATGACAAACTCAAATTTGAAAAGGTGAATTATGTTGAGCAGCTGGAACACAATCTTTTAAGCGTATCACAAGTCTGTGACAAGAAGTTTTCGTTCTATATCAACAATCATGAATGCTATATTCTGAAACCGGGTTTTGTGATTCCTGATGAATGGATTCTCATGAAGGCTCCAAGGAGAAATGACACGTATGTCCTTGACATGAGTGTCGCCACTACAACGGATTCAATTCCAACATGTTTACTCTCCAAGGCGTCGGAATCTGATTCAATATTGTGGCACAGGAAGCTAGCTCACATAAACTACAGGAAGATGAACTACATTGTTAGGAATGATCTTGTGATTGGTATTCTGAAAATGAAATTCTCAGTTCCTGATGATTGTATTCCGTGCAAGAAGGGGAAGCAAACAAAGAAATCTCACAAATCGAAATCGACGAATTCTATCGTAACTCCTTTGGAGTTGCTGCATATGGATTTGTTCGGTCCTATCAGTATTAGGAGCATTGGTGGGAAATCGTATTGCTTGGTCGTAACTGATGATTACTCCAGATTTTCATGGGTTAAGTTTCTTTCCTCTAAAGCTGAAACCACTGAGTTGGTACAATACTTAATCCTGGGTTTGGAGACTTTATTCAATCTGAAAGTCAGAAGAATCAGGAGTGACAATGGTAGCGAATTTAAGAATAGCAAAATGGGCTTATTCTGTCTACAAAAAGGAATTCATCATGAATTCAGTGCGCCATATGTTCCTCAACAAAACGGTGTCGCTGAACGAAAGAACAGGACGTTGGTCGAAACAGCTCGCACGATGCTTGCAGATTCAAAGCTTCCAGTCACCTTTTGGGCTGAAGCTGTGAATACTGCGTGTCATGTTTTGAACAGAGTCTTGACCGTCAAGCGACATAACAAGACTTGCTATGAATTGCTAAATAATCGAAAGCCGAATCTGGAATATTTACTACCTTTTGGTAATCCATGTACTCTACTGAAGGTTTGAGATGTCCCAACAAAATTCAGTGCAAAGGCTATTGAAGGGATTTTTTTGGGGTATGTGGCTAATTCGACAACCAAGAGGGTTTATAACAAAGAGACACGCCAAGTTGAAGAATGGTTCAATATTGACTGTTCAAATAGGTCTTTACCACAAATGGCGATTGGTCCGGATTGGGCATTTGATTATGAAAACTTATTCAAGTCTTTTCATTTACCTTCTAACATTTCTGATGAAGATGCTGCTGTTCTTTATGATTCTTGTCAAGATGCACAGCACAATGGATTTCTACCAAATGCAGTCCCCAATTCATCGATTCCATCTACTTCTGCTCCAGATCCTAATGTTGCTTCTTGTTCAGGTCCACAAGATTCAAAGAGTGAGGAGGATAATGCTATTTTTCAAGATTCTTCTGTTGATCCGTTGTTGAGTGATGATCCATTACCTTCGACACAGGCTCAGGGGGAGATTCCGACAAATTTAGACTCGGAAATTCCAATTCTTCAAGATTATTCTTATCAATCTGAATCTACTCAAGTTGACGTGTTGGCCGTTCCTGAGGTCGCATCCATCAAGGAACACAAAGATCATCCAGTGACAAATATAATTGAAAATTTACAGGATGGAGTGAAAACACGTTCTCTTGTTGACAATACTTGTTTGTATACTTGCATTAAAGATTCTGGTGTTCTTGATGATTGCTCACATTCATGCTTTATTTCGCAGGTTGAACCCAAGAATGTTGAGATGGCTTTATATGATAATAACTGGATAGAAGCTATGCAGGAAGAACTTGCTCAATTTGACAAACTGAAGGTTTGGAATCTTGTTGATCTTCCGAAAGGTGCGTATCCGATAGGAACAAAATGGGTGTTTAAATGTAAGAAAGACGATCGAGGTGTCGTGGTACGCAATAAGGCAAGATTAGTTGTCCAGGGCTTCAATCAACAAGAAGGAATTGATTACACCGAAGTTTATGCGCCGGTTGCGCGGCTTGAAGCTATAAGGCTGTTTCTAGCTTTTGCTTCTTTTAAAGGTTTTAAGGTGTTTCAATTAGACGTCAAGAGTGCATTTTTATATGGAAAGGTCAAGGAGGAAGTCTATGTGTGTCAGCCGCCGGGGTTTGAAGATCCGATGAATCCGAATATGGTTTTCAAGCTTGATAGCCCTCTATGGTCTTCATCAGGCTCCTCGTGCGTGGTATGAGACTTTATCCACACATCTTTTGGCGAATGACTTTGTTCGTGGAAAGATAGACTCGACCTTATTCATAAAGAAATCAGGGGGAGATTACCTACTGGTACAGATTTATGTGGATGATATTATTTTTGGCTCGACAAATGAAGGGTTGTGCAAAGAATTTGAGGATGTTATGAAGTCGAAATTTGAAATGTCTGCTATGGGAGAGTTATCGTTTTTCTTAGGTTTACAAGTAAATCAAAAGGAAGATGGTTTCTTTATTCATCAGTCCAAGTATGTCAAAGACATCTTGAGCCGGTTCAAGATGGAGGACTGTACCCCATACGATACTCCAATTCCGGTCAATCATAAGTTAAATTCTGACCCGGAAGGAAAAGATGTGGATTGTCGACTTTACAGAGCTATGATTGGATCCCTCATGTACTTAACCGCTTCAAGGCCGGATATAATGTTCGCCGTGTGTATCTGTTCCAGATTTCAGGCAAAGCCAAAAGAATCTCACTTAATTGCTGTGAAAAGAATCTTTCGGTATTTAAAAGGAAAACAACGTTTAGGGCTATGGTATCCTCATGGTTCTAACTTTGATTTCAATGCTTATACTGATTCTGATTTTGGTGGTTGTTGTCTGGACAGGAAATCTACAACAGGTGGTTGCCAGTTCTTAGGAAATCGACTTGTATCTTGGCAATGCAAAAAGCAAACCACAGTCTCGATTTCAACATGCGAAGCAGAATACATCGCTGCTGCAAGTTGCTGTTCACAAATCCTGTGGATACAACAACAATTGAGAGATTACGGTTTGAATTTCACAGGAACCCCCATGCTTATTGATAACAATGCTACTATGTCCATAACGAATAATCCTGTTAAACATAGTAAAACTAAGCACATTGAAATTCGATATCATTTTATACGTGATTGTGCAGAGAAAAGGTTGATTGAGCTGGTCAAGGTACACACTGAAGATAATTTTGCTGATTTGTTTACCAAAGCATTTGATCGTACCAGGTTTGAATTCCTAATTAAAATGATTGGTATGATCAATCCCGAATAAAAGTTTTTCAAAATCAGAATTTCATGGAAAAGTTTCTTTTAAGTTCTTTTATTGCTTTATTACATTTCTGCATTTACATTTTCAGTCAAAAAGCTTAATTTATAAAAAGTCAAAACAAATTGAAAAATATAAAATTTTGACATCATTTGAGGTTAGAGAAGAAATGATAGTACATCAGTGATTAGTTCATTTCACACGACCTTAGTAGACCTTGATATATGATTGATTAAAATAAGTTGATTTAATCTAAATTTCAAAGTCTGCATAAATAAGAAATGATAGTGTTGTGAATGCTCTATTCTTGATAATTTGTTTTAAAATTTGTGTATAAAATTTGAAACTTGAATTGTCAATAGGCTAAAAGCGTTTTGAAACTAATAGTAGTGTGAAAATTAAATATAATATGATTACATCCGTGATTTAAATCCATTATATGCCTGGGTGTGTGTGTAAAAGATCATTATCAGATACAGAATATTAGCTTTTAATAAAGATTTTCCTATGAGATCAGTTTCGGGTTATGTCCTTAGCACTATTCATTCGATTTGCTTCAGTGCCCATGTCCCGAAAAGCATGCAATTTGAAGTATAATCAAGATATGTACTTGACAACATCTGTCAAACATATACTAGCCCTTGGATCATATTGATATATCATCTTTACTAAATCCATTGAATTCATAATCCAGATAACAGTTGGATCCACATACCTGAATCTTATGATTCCACAAATATAAGCCAAAACATTGAATCATTCGATTCTGAATCTCATTGATTCCTATACAATCCAATTTGGATTCTGCTATTCATGTGCTAAATGATGTCTCCTCATTCTGAATATTCGGATAATCTTTAGTAAAATCTTATATATGTCTTGAAGATAGTGCATTTACTTTCTATTTGGCATATATGTGGGGTACACGATGTTTATCATCTAAATGGTACTAAATCACATGAATTTGGACAATAAACGCTTATAGTTTCAAATAATATAATATTGACAAATTTAAGAATTCAGGCTTTATATTTCAAATTCGGTATAAACAAAAGAGCATTTTATAACCTGGTCTTATTTACTTTGAAATTTATCGCGTATCATTTCAAATATTATTCAAATTGAAGGAGTGTCAAAATAAAAAAAAAATAATAAAAAAAAATTGCAAAATGCACAAAATTGAGTTGAAAAGGTCTCATACTATAGGTTACCCTTTGTTATTGATAATATGTGTGATGAATTAATTGAATACTGATATGATCTTCTTGCTCATGATGTTAAAACCAAAAATATGTGATTTCCGTTTGTACAGAGAAAAACCAAAAATATGTGATTTCAGTTTGTATAGAGAAAAACCAAAAATATGTGATTTCAGTTTGTATAGAGAAAAACCAAAAATATATGATTTCGGTTTATTCAGATAAAAGTCAAAAATATGTGATTATGTTTTTATAGATAAAATTCAAAAATATGTGTTTCCGTCTGTATAGATAAAACTCAAAAAGATTTTGATTTTGATTTTCCATGAAAATTCTAAACTTTTATTAAAATTGTTCGGGATTGGATCGATTACAAGGTGCTGAGGAAAGTTCAAGACTTGAAAGGTTGAATTTAGAAAATTTTGTTCAAAGCTAAAGTAATTGGATATTATGTTCGCTTGAACAGTGAAGCGAACTTAATATGTTCGCCCGAGAATAGTGAAGCGAACTTAATCTGATTGTGGTGAAGTGAACTTGTCTGTGGTGAAGCGAACTTATCTTGTTCGCCGAAAGCTTGTTAAGCGAACTTAACAAGTTCGTCTAATTAAGCGAACTTAATGGGTTTAAGGATCTAGAACAGGCGAACTTGTCAGTTTCATCGTCTTCCTCAGATTAGGCGAACTTGACCAAATTTTTCAACATTTTAAATTGGTGTTGTTGTCGTTGTTTACCGGTTGACTCTTACTCGAAATTTGATTGCGAATCTAACCAAGGTACTTTCATCGATTTTCATCCGTTAAATCGTGTGAACTTGATGCTTTTAGTCTCGGTTTTACATCGAACTGCTCAAAGACAGATTTTGACCTAATTTTTTACCGAAATATAAAATTGATCATCATATTTGGTTGTAAATTGGTATTCGACTGCTTTTATATGCTTATTTCATGATTTTCTATCGATCTGCCGAAGTTTTGAAATTCTGTGTTTGAATTTGAAACGTCTCAGGTTCAGGCGAACTTGTTCCAAGCGAACTTGTTCGAAGTGAACTTGACAGGCGAACTTAATAAGTTCGCCTCTTGCACTACTAAGCGAACTTATTAAGTTCGCCTAGGGGTCAGAAGTGAAATGGACTTGTGAATTTTTTGTTGAAAATTTTTTTTTGTTTGAAATTTTTTTTAAATATTTTTTTTGTTTTGTTTGTGTGTATTATATGTGTTTCATATATGTGTAATTGTACTAATGTTTGTTGTGTTGTCCGATATTTTCACAGATGGCTCGTCGTGTCGAATATAAGCATAATCAAGTGGCGTTGTTAGATCCTAATATGCCAGAAGCAGTTCATTTTCAAGGCATCATAAATTTTCTGAATCGATCAAGACTGCATGTTGCCTTATCTGCGGATCCCTATATCAGCTTGGTGTATATACAACAATTCTAGGATACGGTACATCAAGATATTGACGTGGAACCGCATGTACTTCGTGCAACAGTAAACAATACCGAGATTGCAATTTCTGAAGAGACGTTTCGTGCTGCTCTTGATTTGGGTGGAAATGCTGATGATCCAATATCTTATCCTAGCACTCTTATTATGGGTTGTTTTCAAAGGATGGGTGATCGTGGGAAACAAAATGATACCCAAGCTCGGAAAGGTGGATTAGTAGGTGAATGGAGGTATTTTATGCATGTGATTATTCAATGCATCTCTCCGTGAAAAGCTGGTACCGATGGATTGAAGATGGCTCTTCAAACAGCAATGGTGGCCTTAACATTGAATAAATGATTCAATTTTCCTCTTTATTTCTATCGGGAGATGGTAATGCAGATCAATCCAGCTGAAGGTCAAGGTTTCTTGATGTATCCTCGACTTATTCAAATGATACTCAATCATCTTATTTCGGATCTTCCACAACATGCTATAAGATTAACTTTGACTTCGATGTCAAAACGTATTTTTACCGACTGTACTAAGGTAAAACAGCAGAATGCTGCATTGATTCCAGTCAATACTCCACTGTTTGGGCACTTAATCAATCCTGATTATGTTGCACCACCTAATGACAACTGGTTTCATCCTAATGAAATTGTTCAACCTCAAGGCTTAAATGTTCAACAACCACAACAACCCGCACAACAACAACAGATACCAGTTCCACAAATACAAGTTCCTGTACAACCTCAAATTCCTATTCCTGAATAAGTTCCTATTCCACAAGTTGCAGTTGATATACCTATTCATGAACCAGTTCAAGAAGAGGTCGTTCATGAACCTGATCACGATCTAGGAATGAACATGGATGATTTCGTTGATGATGCTGTGAACTCGCCCATTCATGAACAAGAAGGGAATGTGGTGACAGAAGCTGAGTCTAGTTCCAGCTCAAGTGATACGATATCATCTGATGATGACAGCACTGATTCTGATGAATCTAGGGATTTTTCTCCAGGTCATTATGAACGGTTGGCTGCTATTCCACTGGCTAATGCTGGAAAACGCATTAAATCTCAAGCCAGACGACCATGACGTAAGTCTGTTCGGGATCCTCCTTCCGGATCAGTACTTGGTAAAAGATCTTTGGTTGATGAGAGTTCTGACACTGATAGTGACTTTCCTCCAGATCCTACACGACAAAAGTTAATGTCTACGTCAATTGCTGCTGCAAAATCTTCTCAAGGAGTCGAGGATGCTAATTTTGTTGCTTCTCTGATAATTACACCTCCCAGATCTAAGGATCCATCTCCAGTTCAAACTCCTGTTCCTCCAGTTATTCCTACTACTTCAAGTCCTTCTATTCCACAATCAACAGCTGGTCCGTCAAAGCCTTCTGATTCTGACAGGATTACTTTCCTTGAATCTCAAGTGCTTTCTATACAAACACAAGTAAACTCTCTTGTGTCTATTGATTCACAACGGCAGCTGGTGATTCAGACTCAAGCTCAACAGATTGCTGATATGCAAGCATTAGTTTCCAAACTCGTTCAGCGTCTTGACGCTCAGGGGGAGTTGAGGATACCTGATACTTGTCACACAGAGTCAATTCAAAGACGTGATGATGAAGACAATGATCCTGCTGGAAATATTGAGGGTGATCGTTAATACACTGACGCTAATCCTATATCTAGAGTTCAGGGGGAGTCGACATCACAATCACTTGAAGGAAACAAAGACAAAGATACTACTGGTACTAATGACGAAGAAATTCTGTTATTAGAATTCTTTCAAGATTCAGAAGAAGAGGAAGCTGAAAAGATTGAATGTCTTGATGACATTGATGATTTATTCAATGACATGGACGATGATATGTCAGATACTGAGATAGAAGAAGGAGAAATAGTAGAGATTGAAATAGAGAAATATAAAGACAGTGTCACTTATGAAGGTTGTAATGGTCTTAAGGTGCCGTTTAACTTCATCAAGGATGATGTTATTCCTGAATTCACTTATGAAGGAGTAACAGATTCTATGGACTCTGTTGAAGACGTCACACTGCCTGATGAAACAGCTGATTCAAAGATAGATACTGCTGCTGAGATAAGTCAATCCAATAAAGGTGCTAAAACTGAAACTACTCACCTCCGAAGATTAATGAAGAACCTGTGATGTACAAAGATACAGGGATGACACGATAACAGTGGAGAGAAGTTGTAAAAAGTTGGATGAAGGTGCTACCCAAGTCTCCAGCACAACCTGCTCAGAAAGAGAAATATGTGAATAAAGAGCAGTGTGTAGGAAGGATCATAAGTTGGTTCTATGATGGTGAATCAAAAATATTTGCAATCAAACGATCTGACGGTGTTCAATACTTAAAGCCGAGGATCAAATATTTCAATACCTTGCCGAGGTGTGAAATAAATGGTCTAGCTTCAAAGCCACTCATAAATAGATCGAAGAATGGTTTGGCTGATGTGATAGCAAACCTGATAAAGAAAGAAGGTAGTTCGGGTAAGTATGATAGGCTGAAACCACAGAAGGGAAAGAGAGTGAAGAACACAGATCCAAAGACTGGAAAGGTAACTTGGAGATATAAGTATAAACCAGTGCGTGCTATTCACAAGATACCATTAAAGAATATTCCTCAAGACTTTCTTGGGAATATGAAATGGTGGTATGTTGATGTAAATACTGGTGAAGCAAGGATTGAAGATAAAGATAATAAGGTCATTGTGTGCTTCTATGACACAATGAATCTTATTAATTTTTCAAAGAAAGATCAGAGGACGCTGCGAAAGAATGAGATCATGTACACTGATGAATGGAGAAAACAAGGTCTACAGTATAAAAGAGTTTTGGAGATATGCAGAAGATATGGAGTGCATGCTGGCAGCAGACTACCAGATAATTGGAAGAGTTCAATTTAAAGACTTAAGACAGAAGATCAAGCTATTGTCAAGGGGGAGTCTGTTAGGACATAGATTTGTAATGATAAACGCTTGTAATAGTTAGATTTTATGTCTTTGTGTTTTTTATATGTAAATGTATAAAGTTGCTAAGTGTTTTTACTAGTGAGTCTAGAGGCGAACTTGTTAAGTTCGCCTGGTCTATCAGAGGCCAACTTAATAAGTTCGCTTAGGTCTAACTGAGGCGAACTTGTTAAGTTCGCTTAGTCTGTTTCAGGCGAACTTAATAAGTTCGCTTACAGCAGGTTAATTTTCTATATATATGTGTTTACAGAGTCATTAGACAGAGTACTGATCAGAGAGAGTTATCGTATTGTCTAATTGAGTATGTAAACCATTGAGAACTGAAATATAACGAGAAGTTATTTACGCGTGTTGTTTCAATTGTCGGTTAGTATACAAACGTTAACATGAAGGATTCCGCACTTCGTGTTATAGCAACGTCATATCACAAGTCGATCAGTAGTTGAGTTACCTGGACCTACAGAACTTAGGGAGTCGAACTTACCAAGTTCGCTCGGTGAAGTTCAGGCGAACTTAACAAGTTCGCTCAGGCAGATTCAGGCGAACTTGCTAAGTTCTCTCAGGTAGCCAAGTTCGTTAGTGTTCATAAAAATAAAAAAATAAAAAAAAGTCATTTTTGGAGGGAAATTTTTTCTTGCTCAATTTTTTGAGAAGGAATTTATAGACTTCTTTTGAGTCATTTTTTAGAATATTGTAATTTTGAAATTTTTTCATCCCTAAAAAGAGTTTTTTGGAGGAAAATTTTTTTTGTGGTGTTTACACAAATTCTCGAGATGACCAATTTTTTGAAGAGTAGAAGAGATTTGTTGGAGAAACAATTCATGTTTTTCAAGTATATGGAGGATGAAATTGTTGATGATATCGTTTCCAGATACTACCATCTTTTGAGAGAGTTGGTAAAATATGATGTTTCTTACACTAATACTAAGGTAAATGAGAAGTTGTTGGATGCTCTTCCTCCTAAGTTTGAGAAATACTCAGTGCTCATCAAGAAAAATATGGATTTAACCGATGTGTCTTTAGCAGAATTGATTGAACAGTTTATTCTTATGAAGAAGGTGATGTGACAAAAGTTAGTGACAAGAGTGTTTCTGAAAGTGACTGTTTTTCCGAATCAAGTTATAAAGAAAGTGTTCACTCTTCTTCTTCAAAGGTAAAAGCTGAGGTTCATATTGATGTTGGTTTTGATAATATTTCTTCAGACAATGACTTGAGTGAGTCTGGGAGTGTTGCTGAAATTGAAGAATCAATAATTCAGAATGCTGAGCCAAAATTTTCAACTAAAGAACTACTTGATGATGGAGCTGCTGGGAAAGTGACTGAGAAAATTGCTGAGATGTTATCTGAAGCAAATGCATCCATGGTTGATTCAAAACAGATACATAAGGTTGTTTCTTGTTCTAAGTTCATTGATTCAGATTTGAAAATTGTAAGATTGTGTGATGACAACACAAATCTGATCTGTGACATGAAGGCAATATACGCATCAAATCAAGTTTTAAAAGAAAATGAAAAGCTTTTAAATGCAAGAATTGAATCATTGAAAGATGATATCAAGATTTTACAGATAAAAGTAAATGAACAAGCTTTTCACATTGATGTGGCATATTCTGAATATGAGAAAAAGATAAACGAACTTGCCCAGTCACAGAGTGTGGTCACCAAATTGTTGAGAAAGCTCGAAGGTTATAAGAATTCTAGTTTTCTGTTGGAATATTATAATGAGAAAGCTTCTGGTGAGAAAGTTATTGGTGGTGTTCGTTCATGTCCTTCATTTGATGACAAAGCTATTGGAGGAGGTGTTGGATATTGTCCACCTTTCAATGGTAATTACACTTCTCGTACTACTGAGGTTGTGACAGAAGATGACCTGGAACCCAAAACCATCCTCAAGGTAAATCCTGTTACAGGAGAGGACATGGTTTATGATGATTCAAGCGATGATGAAACATTTGATCCAGATGAATTTGAAGGAACCATGAAAGACTGCAAGGTTGATGAACCAGTTATGGTTAAGAAAGTCACCAGTGATCGGTGTATCTTGACTGAACCAGATGAAGATATTGAACAACCACAACCTAAACCAGTTAAAAAGTTTGTGAGCAGTGGTTTTAATTTTCAAGAAAATAATAAAATTGAGAAAGTTTCAACTCTTGATTTTATTAAAGATAAGGTTGATTCAGAAAAACCCAAGTTTGTTCAAGTATCTAACACTGCTTCTCAGTGTGAATCGTCTACTTCAAGAAGTGTTAAGCAAGAGAAGTTTGTCCAGGTTTACAAAGAACGACGAACATGTTTTCATTGCAGCGTTGTTGGCCATATCTTGATAAATTGTCCAGATACGAATATGGGAAAGCGTCTAGAAGATCCCAGGTTGGGAAGACCTTTTGTTAAACCGCCAGCAAAGACAGTGGTGAAATATGTTCTTGTGAAGAAACGCGATGTTTCTAAACCTGATGTAAAAGTTTCATATGTACCAGTGAAACCAAAGTCACAAATTCAGTCATCAAAATATGTGAATCAAACTGAAGTGTCTAGTGCTAGAGGTTCAAGAGATATGACTCCTAAAGCTCCTTACGTAAGGAAGTTTATTAAGAGGAGAAGTTGTTTTTATTATGGTGTAGTGAGTCACATTTGTTTGAATTGTTCTTCAAAGACCCAATTTTTTGACACCCCAAAGACTAGACCAGTTGTGACAAGATCAGTTGGTAGAAATTATGTTAATTCACAATCGAAGGTTAAGCTCTCTCGACCTCAGAGATGGAGAAGAAACAAAAGATTGAGAAAATTGTTGGTCTAACAAGAGGTTTCGCAATCGCATGATGTTTCAAGTGAACCAGAATGTTCAAACATTTCACTTTTTAACAGGAAGGAACTTAATGAACAGAAGAGTGTTTGGAAAAGAAAACTTACTATTTCTGATTCATCGGAGCAATCTCCAAAAAATGAGGAGAGATTCGACTGTGAATTGCGTGAAGTAATTTATTTTGATACAGATGGACGACCCAGGACTACCATGGCTTGGTTTCCATTTCAGACTAATGTTTCTTATTTAATGTGCATGATTAACCAAGAGAGACTATTAATACAATTTGGTTTGTTAATAGTGGTTGTTCATAGCACATGACAGGGAATGACATCTGCATGAGCAATGAGTTGTTTGATAACTGATAAGTCTATTTGATTCAACGACTTGATGCTCAAGGGGGAGATAATGTCCCACACAATGTTGTTTTGGAAAGTGTTTGACCAAGTCCAAAAGACATCCTGAAACTTAGGATGATGATGGTGAGCATAAAGTCGTTGATACAACCATTTGACTAGTTAAGGGGGAGTCTACAGGACAAGCGGAGTACATAATTGTGTTGGTGACAAAGGCAAAGGCATTCGATTACATCGGTTTGAATTTTAATTGATTGAATTGCTTAATTTCCAAGTGACCAAGTAAAATGTTTTTCTTAAAATGTTTTCAAGGAAGTTTTACTTTCTGTCAAAAAAGATTTTGAAAAAGCCAAACAAATTGAAAAAGTTAAATCGACATTACCTGAAGTTATAAGGAGAAATGATAGTACACCAGTAGATGTTCAGTCATACATGACCTTAGTTGGACTTTATGATTGCTTATCTAATATATCTGTGATAAATGTTTTAATCAGAACTTATTAGACTGCACATTTGGGAAATGATAGCTTCATAACTACTTATGTTGAACAAAAATTGATGCTTGATGCTTTTATTTTAATTTGGATACTAGTATGTAGTCTGAATTGTCAATAGGCTATGAGTATCTTTGGTCCACTAGTAGTGTGACAACATAATGAACTTTGTGACAACTGTGATTTGAACCCATGATATGCCAGGTGTGTGTGTAAAAGATCATTATCAGATAAAGAATATAAGATCTAAAGTACTTCATGAGACCAGTATCGGTTATGTCGTTAAACACAAATTTTCAGTTCATTTCACTACCCATGCCCCGAAAAACATGCAATGTGATGTTGAACTAATATATGTTTCTGACAACATCTGTTGGAACATATACTAGCTCTTGGATCATTATCCTGATTCCATTGAATATATCCAGATAACAGTTGGATCACGCTACCCTATGTCATTGAATCAATCGATTCCTTGATCAATCTTATGTTGAAGAATTCTATCGGTACAATCTTTATGTTACTATGAATCATGATACTTCATCTAAACCAAGACATTTGAATCTTTCGATTATGAATCATTCTGATTCTCTGCTTGATATTTTCTTGTGTTTAACGGTATAATTTCATCCTAGAGATTGAAAATTATCTTGCAATGATCTTATATGTCTTGAAGATAATGCACATTTATTTTTCTGTTGGCATATTTGTTGGGTACACATTGTATTACAAAATAAATGGTACCTTAATTCACAAGAACATGGGACAAAGATACTGATGGTTTCAAATGTTATAATATTAACAACTTAGATTGACATGTTATGTGTTACAAATTCGTATGTAATTTATTATAAGCATGTTATGATCTGATCCCATCTTCTTTGAAGTTCTTCGTGTATCATTACATGTTTTGGTTGAAGCTTAAAAGATTTGATCTTATCTAGTATAAAGAAAAGAAAGAAATGAAAGAATGAATCTGGATAGGATACCCATAGAATGTTTAGGGATGCTTATCCAAAATGTGTGACTGATGCATTGTTTAATACTGATATGATCTTGTTACTCGTAATGTTCGACCAAAAAGATTATTTTACATTTTAGTTTGTATAGAGAAAAACCAAAAAAAGATTTTAGTTTTCCATCTTCCATGGAAATTTTACTTGTTGGTTACACTTGGTTGTTCTTCTTTCCATAAATGCAAATTTGCAGATAGAAGTTGACAACGGGTACTTCTCCCAAATTTTCTTCTAGAAGGAGAGAGTAGAGTGTGCAGATGTACAAGACAAAGACTATGATATGTATGAAGGCTGATGACAATCTTCTGAAGCTGTTGTTAAGGGGGAGTCTGTTGGAACATTTTCTAGTGACAACGAGCTTGAAGATTCTATGTCTTAGTCTTAGAGTCTTTGCTTGTAATGTGTTAGACTTGTAAGCAACAGTTAAGGAGGACTTTGTACTATCATTTCTTCTCTAACTTCAGGCAGTGCCGATTTTATCTTTTTCAAATTTGTTTTAGTTTTTCAGAAAGCAAGAAAACTAGCTAAAAATAAAGCATAAAACTATTTACTTTTAAATAATCTATAAAACTAAAAGAAAAACTTTCATGAAAAACCTTTTGAAAAACCTTTGTCATGTTAGATTAAGCATACCAATCATTTGAGTAAGAAATTTAAACCGTGAACGGTCGAATGCTGTGGTAAATAAGTCAGGATAATTGTCATCCTATGAACTTTCACCAACTCAATCAGCTTCTTCTCTGCACAATCACGAATAAAATGATGTCCAATCTCTATGTGCTTTGTTTTTGAATGTTTCACAGGATTTGTTGTGATCGACATGGTGGCTGTGTTGTCAACCATCATTGGTGTCCCTGTAAAGTTCAAACCATAATCCCTCAATTGCTGTTGAATCCATAGGATTTGGGAACAACAACTGGCTGCTGCAATATATTCTGCCTCACATGTTGAAACTGTAACTGAGGTTTGCTTTTTGCATTGCCAGGACACAAGTCTATTCCCTAGAAATTGACAACCACCAGATGTTGATTTTCTGTCCAGACTGCAACCTCCATAATCTGAATCTGTAAAAGCTTTAAAATCAAAGTCAGAATTAATTGGATACCATAATCCTAACCTTGGTTTACCCTTTAAGTACCTAAAAATTCGCTTTACATCAATCAAATGAGATTCCTTCGGCTTATACTGAAATCTCAAACACAAGCATACTGCGAACATAATATCTGGACGTGACGCAGTCAGATACATTAAAGACCCGACCATTCCTCTGTATAATCGACAATCCGCCTCTTTCCCTTTTAGGCCAGAATCTAGTTTGTGATTAACTGGAATTGGAGTGTTGAAAGCTGAAGCATTTTCTATATCAAACTTCTTGAGAATATCAGCAACATACTTTGTTTGATGAATATAAAAGCCATCCTCCTTTTGATCAACCTGAAGACCCAAAAAGAACGATAATTCTCCCATGCTGCTCATCTCGAATTTCAACTTCATCACTCTTTCAAAGTCATTACATAGATCAACATTCGTCGATCCAAAAATTATATCATCAACATAGATTTGAACAAGTAATAAATCTCCCCCTGCTTTTCTGATGAAAAGGGTAGAATCAATTTGACCACGCTCAAATCCATTCTCAAGTAAATGCACCGACAGAGTTTCATATCAAGCACGAGGAGCCTGATGAAGACCATGTAACGCTTTATCCAATTTAAACACCTTTTCAGGAAACTTGGGATCTTCAAAACCATGCGGCTGTTTCACATATACCTCTTCCTTTACCTCTTCCTCTATTACTAACTAATCTTTTCTCTTTGTGTGCAAGGAACTCCAAGGAGGATTGTTGGCAACCATTAGTATATTGACAGTGGATGCTCTCGGCACATGACGGGTAATATTAATTTATTGGAAAATGTGAAAGAAATTCAGGGAGGATACGTTGCTTTTACGGGCAAGAAAGGAGTAAATATTTCTTGCCAAGGAACTGTGTCGAATGGGAGATTGAGCTTTGAGAAAGTCAACTATGTTGAGTAGCTAGAACATAATCTGTTATCTGTTTCGCAAGTCTGTGATAAAGATTTCTCATTTCATTTTAATAAGTCAGAATGTTTGGTTCTAAAGCCGAGATTTGTGATACCTAAAGATTGGATACTTATGCGGGCTCCACGAAAGAATGATACATATATGCTTGACATGAGCACAGCAACGACAACGTCGTTTGTTCCAACTTGTCTTCTTTCGAATGCTTCCGAGTCCGATTCATCTTTGTGGCACCGAAAAATGGCTCATATAAATTTCAGAAAAATAAACTATCTTGTCAAGAATGGGTTGATTTCTGGTGTCCCAGTTATACGATTTCATGTGAATGAAGACTGTATTCCATGCAAGAAAGGGATGCAGCACGGGAAGTCTCATCCTTCAAAGTTGACTAATTCAATTGTGACTCCTTTAGAGTTGTTGCATATGGATTTGTTAGGACCTATTAGTGTCAAGAGTGAAGGCGACAAATCTTATTGTTTGGTTGTGACTGATGATTACTCGAGGTTTTCTTGGGTAAAATTTCTTGCTTCTAAGGATGAAACAGCTGAACTTCTTAAGTTCCTAATTGTAGGACTTGAGAAATTGTTCAACTTGCAAGTCAGGAGAATTCGGAGTGACAATGACACATAATTCAAGAATGGAAATTTGGGTTTATTCTGTTTAAAGAAGGGTATTCATCATGAATTCAGTGCTCCTTATATTCCTCAACAGAATGGTGTTGCTGAACGAAAGAATCGAACTCTTATTGAGACGGCTCGTACTATGTTATCTGATTCAAAATTGCAGTTACTTTTTGGGTAGAGGCAGTAAATACAGCTTGTCATGTTCTCAATAGGGTTTTAACCATGAAGAAACACAACAAAACTTGTTATGAATTGCTGAACAGTTGAAAACCTAATCTGGCGTATCTTTTGCCCTTTGGGAATCCATGTACCTTGTTAAAGACTCGCGATGTTCCTACTAAATTCAGCTCGAAGGCGATTGAGGGAATTTTCTTGGGCTATGTTGCTAATTCTTATAATAAGAGAGTGTTTAACAAAGAATCATGTCAAATTGAAGAATGGTTTCATATTGATTGCGATAATCGTTCTGTTCCTCATGATGCAAAAGGTCCTTCTTGGGCTTTTCATTATGATGCATTATTCAGATCTTTCAATGTTACTCCTGCAATTTCTTCTGATGAACCTGAAATACTCTATCAGTTCTACTGCAATGATGATTCAACTGTCGATCCTTGTTCGTTTATTCCGATTGTGGATACTCCTTCAGTTGATCCGAATGTAGCTTCAACTTCGGGTACAACACAACTTGATGACTCTGACGATGATGAAACTGTGTTTTAGGAGTCGTCAAATGATATCTAGAACATATTTGATGATTCATCAGCATCGGCATCAGTTGAGGGGGAGTTGCCTTCAAATCTTGGTGCTGTTATTAGAGCTTCAGATATTCCTCAATCTCGTATGCATAAGAATTATCCAACTGACAATATTACTGGTGATTTGAATGCCGGTGTTCAAACGAGGCATCGTACACTTGCAGAAAATTCATGTTTGTATGCTTAGATGGTGGATACAAGTATCTTGGAGACGTGTTTACATGCTTGCTTATTTCTCAAACAGAACCTAAGAATGTGGTTGAGGCTTTGGATGATGATTGTTGGATTGAGGCCATGCAGGAAGAATTTGCTCAACTTGATAAATTACATGTTTGGGATTTGGTTGACTTACCCAAGGGTTCAAGATCTATTGGTACAAAGTGGGTATTCAAATGCAAACGTGATGATCGTGGTGTTGTGGTACGTAATAAGGCGAGACTTGTTGTCTAAGGTTTTAATCAGCAAGAGGGCGTTGATTACACCGAAGTTTACGCTCCAGTTGCGAGGATTGAGGCAATATGTTTGTTTCTTGCTTATGCTTCTTTCAAAGGTTTCAAAGGTTTTCAATTGGTATCAGAGCTACGGCTCAGAACCGAGGGACTAATCGCTTGTCGGTTCATAATTACTCGTGATTTGATGTTATTCCCCATATTCATCATCGAGACGTTAAAAGAATGAGTTTTTAAGGTGGAATTTGTCAAATTCGAAGTATTTTATGAGTTTGATGATTCCAGAGGTGTTAGAGCTTGAAGAGATGAAAGTTTTACTGCCAAAACAAGAAGATTCGGCAATTTTTGCTGTAACAACGCGTCAGGCGAACTTGTTGTCTGCTGAACGGTTACAGGCGAACTTATTATGTTCGCTAGAAGATTCTCAGGCGAACTGTTAAGTTCGCTAGAGGTTGTTTGGAGACGAAGTTGGTATGTTCGCTGTACTGTTCAGGCGAACTTGTTACGTTCGCTGACACTGTTATAAGCGAACTTGTTGAATGAGTAATATTAAAAAAAGAAAAAGAAAAAAGAGTTTTTGGCGGAAAAACTTTTCTTGTTCAAAATTTTGAGGGATCATTTGTATGATTATTTCGAGCCATTTTTGAGAAGATAGTGATATTGGTTAGTTTCGGGACCAGAATTCAATTTTTATGTGTGGCCTGGTGAAACAAGGGTGAGATTTGTGAGTTGGATGATGACTTTTGACTGAAGAATCTTATTGTCTAGGTATTCAAACCTGAAAATGTGGGCTACGAGTATCTGGGATACTTCTTTATTAGTGAATGAATGCTAAAGCAGTTTGAATATGGGATATCATTGACTTAAGATCTCAGATTGTTCGTGATGAAGTACTGTTTGGGTATTTGCAAAGAAAAGGGGGAGATAAAACTTTTCAGATGTTTTGTTTCTTTGCAAAAACGGTTCAAGTGATCAATATTGTCAAAATGATACGACATGATTTGATTATGGTTTGATTTCTCATTTGGGATCTGGGCGGAATCCAGATAGACAACCTATTGTAGGAGGTGTTAACCAGGAATGAAAATCAGATTAAAGATTGTTGGATTCACGATGATTACTACCGAATGTTTGTGTGAGACTTAGTCAAGTATATTTGAAATGAAGCTGGTTATCTGTTGTTAACTAGTTGAAGATGGAACCTTTATTATATGCCGGTTAAATAAGAAATGTACTTCTGTTTCTGGTTTAATGCGGAGATGCTTGTGTCATGAAGGGAAGATCAAATATGAAAGACTTCGGGTAATTGGTTAAGTGGAAAAGGTACGAGACAAAGTCAAACACTTCTGGTGAAGAGGAAGATCAATGAAAAGATTGGTTTTTGCACATTATGTTGGGGTTTCAGTTTGTTTCAAACTGGGATTCTTGTCTTTATATTTGTGAGTGTCATAATTTTTAAAGAGTAAGATTGTAAAACCCTTTTTAATCAAACATCCTTTGAAACTTTTACACCGTTATACGAGCGGAGATTTATAAGTCAAGGCT
Source organism: Smallanthus sonchifolius (assembly GCA_023525975.1). Lineage (NCBI taxonomy): Eukaryota > Viridiplantae > Streptophyta > Magnoliopsida > Asterales > Asteraceae > Smallanthus > Smallanthus sonchifolius. Next base: position 39,308,996 of record CM042045.1, read on the forward strand.
TGGTCTATACTTCTAAGATCGTATGTCTTTATACGATCTTATTATGCGACCAAGAATTGGTGAACTCATGTTGGGAACGCTACGTCTTTATACTTGGTCCCATTGTTACACCGCCTCCTGGTGAGCAAAATATAATCACCAATTTAACTTTAATATAAAGCATTTTAAGTCCGATGTCTTAAACCAACCCGGAGATGACCAGTCGATGAGTTGAGGGTAACTATTGTCCCTAACGGGAGACACTACTATTTTAATTTAAAGATTATAATCCGCGAATCAAATGTAGTGAGGAAGAGGCTCTAACGGTGACCCGAGTCACAGGTTTGTAGTAGTCATACCACTGAATTAGTCAACCTAACATTATCATGTACCAAACTGATTCGAAACCCGAAGCAATACTATCCGTAATCTGATCATTTTTGCTTAATTTACTTTTCTGCTATTTACTATTATGCTAATTACATTTCTGTTACACACATCATGCACGTTTTTACTTTTATGTTATTTACTTTACCGTCATTTACTTTTCTGCTTCACAATCACACAAAACCACTCGCTAGTTAATCCGGCTAAACGATAAAAAAAGTTGAGTATTGGAACTCGACCGTGTCCATTGGTTCGATACTTGGTTCTTACCTAAACTATATTACGCCGCGATAGGTACACTTGCCTAATGTGTGTATTTTAAGTTAAAAGTAATTATCATTATATAAATTTAAAAAACTAATCTTATGCAACCATCCTAAAAATATATTATAAATTTATATACTTATCTCACACGACATCGACTTATTTTGAGCAGCAACAGGGATTCGGAAGAGGAAGGAAGCCGACGGCAGGCCAACCACGGTGGACTTGGGCGGTGTTCATGCAACGGGAGGTCAAAAACACGCCAAGTAAGTTTCTTTTCAATAACTTGTTATTCTTGTATGGTTTGGGATTTTCGATAGGGTTTGTGGGCTTGCGGCTGGGAACGCCAATCGGAGGCAAGGTGGGGGTGGTCTTGATGGCTGGGGCGGCATACCACACCGCACAACAGCGAACGAGGAAGGGGGTATATCTGATTGATACGGTGGCGGCGCGAGTTGGTGACGGTGTATAGGAAGGACGATGGGGTCATGGGTGAAGGTGACTATGGCGATGAAAGTGGAGGAGCTGCGGCGGCTTGAGAATGGGAAAAACGGCGGACACTGTAATTATCATTGAGATGGCATCGATGACTCGCGATGGTAGTTCAAGGTGGTGGTGCATGGCGGACGAAACGAGAAGCCGGTGATGGTGGTGCTAAGCGAATGAACTATAGCCGAGAATTGCGAAGCTGGGGTGGTGAGTATTTGAGGTCGAGGGTAGGAATTTAATTATTTATACGATTTGCAACGTGTGCTTAGAACGTGTTCAGATCTTGTGATCACGCGCTTGACAAGTTTGTGATTTGAGCGTGGACGGACGAGTTGCCGGGCTAGGACTGAGGTTCATCTTAACGAGTGAGTTCCTAATTCCCATCTTTAAATGTTTTTAATGCTTTTGGGGCTATCGTACACGCTTATGATTCAAGTTTAATTTATTAAACGTGTTAAAGGTTTCATGTTCTAATCCGATGTGTTTTAGGGTCTTTGGTGTGTCCCTGGGAATATGTGAGCTAGAGACAAAAGTTGTTAATGTGTGACGTGTTAAGGGTTGGTCGGGATTTAAGCTAAATGCTTATGATTAGACGTGGGATTCATTATTCTAGTGTTATGTGTCATGTGCAGGTGTAGTTAACAAGTCATATAATTGTAGTGTAATATTATATGCTTATGATTGAGTTGTGTGTTTTGTGTCATTGTCCTGGTGACACAACAAGCATTGTGTTTGCATCATTGTGTTTATGACACGGAAAATGGGATTTGTGAAGGACGAGGTCCTTCGAGAAGTCACCAAAGGTGACCTCATCTATCAGGTTAATGATGAGCTCAGGGTGTGTCGAACGCCCTGACGTGGGTGCAGAGATGAAGTATGTGTTTGTGTGTATTTATACATGTGTTAAATTGCATACAAATGTTGAGTTATATTTATTGTGCGTGAGATAGTAATAATGTGATGTGTAGATGATATTAACATGGCAAGTAAAATTAGATATCTGTTGTGTTAGATGATTTGTAAGAGCCGTGGTCCAGGCTAAGTAAGTCGATGTTTGAGGATTTATTGTGTAATCAAGTGTCGAGTTAATACGTGTACTAGAGTATGAGTTGCTAGTGTAGTAAGTTCGACCTATGTCGATGAGAATGTGTGATTATTAATATGGGATAAGACTTGGGTGGTAAACCTTTTTTGGGGCAACATAAGATAACAGGAGTCATCTATGTGATGATAAATTATCAAAACTATTTTATAAGAACCGGAGGGTCCTAGGTACATTTATATAACTTTTGTGGCAAGTTGATTTTTAATTAAATTAAACTATTAGAACTCACTCAGCATACCTGACTTTGTGTGTATGTTAGGTTGTGTTGTAGGTGAGCTTTGGTGACGTCGTATCTTGCCTGGGGAGCGGTGCTACTCGGGTTGGTGTGCAAGCATTTGTGAGGTAAACTTAATGACAATAATGGCCTTAAATAGTATTTAAAGATTAAAGAAAGGCTTCTGCTGTAATTTGATTAATATTAGTTATATTTAAAAGAGTATGACCCGTTATGAGAACCAACTGTAGGATGCCCAGGTCGGGGTCTTACATTTACTTTGAAATTTTAAGCAATGTAATTTTATAAACCCCAAATTTTATAGAATTTATAATTTAACTTTTTGTAAGTTGTATATATATACATATATAGGTTTAGAAGTAACTTAGCATATATATATATATATATTAATAATAACAATCATTTATATAATTCCTTACATAAATATTTATATATTTTTTTGAATTTGAAATAATTGCATCCAATGCATGTATGTATGTACACTCATGAAATGTAATGGATAAATATGATACTTTCATAGATGCAAACCATATAATAATGCAATTAGAAGTGTCAGAATAGTTAAAATAAAGGCCGAAATTTCCTTTTGATTACAGTCAAGAAAAAAATTAAACAAACAGATGGAAATTATTAAGGAAAAATCAAATAATATATACTATAGGGGTAAAAACTATAAAACTTAAGGGAGTCAAAATGATATTTTATAAATTTGAGGGGTTATTTTTAACATTTCCCAAAGTTTAGGGGCTTATTTTGTTAGTTGCCATTTGCATTGTAGGCCTCGTACCAATCGTGTAACACCATTAATTCAAACATCGGTGATTTAAACATTAAACACACACGGAAGCATTTATCCCAAGAATTTTTTTTACATTGTTCGCATGTTGCGAACTTCTGGAGCACTCCCTTCGCGTGCCGCGAGGGAGTCTCAAAACACCAGGCCGAAGATCTGGTTCTTCGTGTGTCGTGAAGAACCTTTACCAGGTCTTCGCGTGGCGCGAAAACGTCCAGTAAACAGAAAGTTTATTTTTCTGCCCAGTTCAACATTTAACCATTTTTTCAACATTTTTCAATTCAACTTGACACCAAAAATATCCCAACACTTGGATTTTTGTTTCAAAACATTCACACATCAATCCATATTGTTAGACCCAGAATGTTTATGTATGATTAAGCTTAGTTTTTGATGTTTTGTAGGTTGTAACCGTGAACCAAGGACTCACGGTTTGGGTGTTTTGGGCCGGCCTTGGGGGCCAAGTATGTGTATACGGGCCTAGTTAACTAGACTAGGTATATATACATGTAAACCCTAACCGAGTAGGGTTAGAGGTTTGTTTGTGTTCTTTGTAATTTCTCTAAAGCAATATACGAGTTATTACGAGACCTTTTATGTTCTTGAATCACCATACTTGATAGTTTCCGCCTATCAAGTGTGAGAATTGATATCGTGTGTTCATTATTCGAAGATCCATACGATTTGGGACTTACAATTGGTATCAGATCCATTGAAGTCATTCAAGTCTCGTTTCTTATATATCAACGATTCAAGATAAAGCTGTTAAGGTATTGTGTTTCTGTGTTTGGTTGTCTTATTGCTAATCATCTGATGTCGTAAAGGTTTTCATCATGTTTTGCTAAGAGTCAAGGAAGAATCATTATTTCTTGTGAAATCATTGGTCTTTTGATGTTGTTGAAGAAGAAGTTTGGGTGGATGTCATCTAAAGCTGATTAGAATCATTCATCGTGTTCATCGGGAAAGAGAAAGTCAAATATGTTTACATGGGATTCAAATTTTGAAATCTAAGATTTTCGGATTTATTTTTAGTATTAGAATCAAGTCCACCCTTGATTCACGGGAGTTGTTATTCGGGTGAGGTTTACGGGTTTGTTACTCGGCTAAAATTCACGGCTAAGTTCTGTGTTCACGGCAAGAGGACTCGGGTTTGTTTCAAGGGATCAAGTTCTCAGAAGGTGTTCACGGGTCATACTCTCAACAGGTGTTCACGGGTTGATACCACTTCACGGTCTGAGTTGACGGCTCAGAAAAGGTTTACGGCTTTGGTATACTTCACGGCTTGAAGTAGTTCACGGTTCAAACAAGTTCACGGTTTTATCAGCAGTTCATGGGTGTGACATAGTTCACGGTATTAACAAGTTCACGGGTTCATTTTTTACTAATCTTCAGGTTTGATCAAGGACCTAATACTCTGACAAGATGAACTCTTAACAAGTTACCATGAATTTAAACAGTCTGTTAGATCTGCAAATTGGTACCAGTACCAAACCCCCAAGACTGACTTGTGCAGAAGATTATGTGGACTGGAAATTTTGGTTTATGAATCATGTTCGGCTGTTTGAGGCCAGGATGTGGAGAAGTATACTTAAGGGACCACAAATCCCTACATATAACAAAGCAGATGGTACCAAGGCACCAAAACAAATCAAGAATTATACTGATGAAGACTTCGATCTTGTTGAAAGAGACTTAAAAGCTTTAGCATCTCTGACTATGGAATTATCACCTGATATAGCCCATAACTTTAAAGAATGTACTTCTGCTAAGCAGCTTTAGGAGTCTCTAGCTCAGGGTTTTGAAGGGAATGATGATATGAAGGCAAGTAGGAAAGAAATGATTCTTCAGCAGTTCAATATGTTCAATCATGTTTTGGGTGAATCTCTTGAAGCTCAGTTGCAGAGATTTACTAAGTTAGTTTCACAGATGAGGGGTGCTCAGATTGTAATGAGTGATAGTGATTTGAATAGGAAGATGTTAAATGGTTTGCCAAAAAGCTAGGATTGGAATGTTTCTTTGTTGAAACGAACCAAAGATTTGAATAAGATCACTCTGATTGATTTGATTTTTATTATCTAGTCATATGATCTTGATGACAAGCAGAGGAAAGTTAATCATGTGAATACAATAAACCCTGCAGGTGTATAAAGCAGTAATAGTGCTTTTCTTTCCAGTGTCACACAAGGAGGTTCTGGATCTGGAGATGTAACTCCTGGTGTTGCTGCTGCAACTAAGACATTTGCTCTTGAGCAGCAAGCCTATTCTGCTCAACAAGCTATGCTTATTGAAATGAACACTTCTCTATGCACCGACATCATGAACTGTTATGCAACTTTTGTCTCAGGAAACGTATCACCTTCAGATGTTCTTACTGCTGAACTCAATCAAATTCATCCAGAGGATGTGGAGGAACTAGATATATCTTGGGAACTTGCAATGGCAGTGTTTAGGGCTAAGAACTTTGTAAACAAGACTGGAAAGCTCAGATGGAGTGAAGACACATGGAAAAAGATTGGTTTCAACAAGTCAAATCTTCGCTACTACAATTGTCATGAACCAGGTCACTTTGCAAGGGAATGCACTAAACGAAAGGAACAAAGAGGAATTGAAGCTGGATCATCTTCTGGAGGGAACAATGCTGCTAATTCTAAGGCTTTAATCAGTCAGAAAACTGGAGGATATGACTGGGGAGATCAACTCAAAGATCTTAATCTGAATCATGCCTTTATGGCAGATATTGTTGGAGAATCTTCTACTGCATCATCGTCAGCTCCACCTGAGGTAATTGCTGATCTATGTTCTCAATCATGCATAAATAAAGTAGAACTCTGCAGAAAACACAATGCTGATTTGATTTTTGAAATGGATAATTTAAAATATCACAAAAGAAAATTTCTTAAATCAGAAAAGGATTATAAAGAAGCAATTGAAGCAAGTAAAAAGGATGTGTCTCTTCTAAAATCATAACTTAGCACAAAATGTTGTATTTCTTACTGATGCTAAGGAAGAAATTGCCAGATTGACCGCTGAATTGGAAACGGCATAATCAAATTTTGCTGAGGCCAAATTCAGAGTGGATTTTTTTGGTCAATCCAGTACAATGATTGATACGCTAGAGACACAACTGCATAAATCATGTAATGGTAGTAAGGGGCTAGGATATCATAATACTCCTCCTCCTTTCAATGGAAATTGCACTACTATTCCTCCTCCTGTAGAGGAACAAGTAGAAGAGTTCAATATTTTAGCTACTCATAACAAGCCATGCCCTGATGAATCCAAATCATCATCCTTAACTTCAAATAATAAATGTGTGAACAATTCTAATGCATCTACCTCATGTGCAAAACAAGTAGAAATACAGGATTGGTCAAGTGAGGATGATGAAGATGATAAGTCATAAGTTTACAGTCTTAAGTTAAATCATAAAAATTTTGAAAACAATGTTTCTATTATTCATGTTTTGAAAAACTCTAGGTCTTATGTGCGTGATTTTGTTGGTTTGATATTCTCTAGTTCTAAATCTGCTACTTTTAAAAATGCACATGTTCAAAACGGTACTGTGTTTGTTAAACCGTTAGCAAACGAAAAAACTGAAAAGCATGTTTTCCAGAAACCCAGACCTGTGCCCAAGCAAGAAGTCAATGGTCAAACCTCAGATGCTTCACTTAAGCATTTTACAAATGATCAATTTTATGCAAAATACGATCACCAACATTTGAGGTTTGAACAAAGACATACTCATCAGCACCAAAAACCCAGACAGGGTTACAAGCAGGATGATTCATATCACCACAGATCTGACAAGCTTGAACCTGCACCTTACTTCAAGAAACAATCTTGTTATACCTGTGGAAAGCCAGGATATCTAGCAAAACACTGTGTTCATCGTCCTTATGTTCCATATTATGCTTAGAATCGGAAGGTGTTAAATAGACAGATGGATTCTAAGCCAATGAAGACTACCAAGTCTGAGGCAATGAAGAGTCACTCATTATATAACAAACCTTCTGATGGAGATTGGAATGTAGCCAAGCGAAACAGACAGGCTTATTTCGAAAGGCAAAAGAAAATTAACATCAAACAAAAGGAAAAGATTAAATCTAAGCCGATGAAAGAAAATAAAATATTCGTTCCATCTAAGTCTGTCTGGAAAACTAAAAATGTTGTTGTCATAAATAACAAAGTTGAGTCAAATAATGATATGTGTTTGCAAGAAGTGTCATATATTGATACTAACGAAATACCCAAATCTACTATGGCCTGGGTACCTATGATTAATTGATCTCGCACACTGTGCAGGAACACCCAAGGATGACTGTCAATAATCTGTGGTTTGTTGATAGTGGATGTTCCAGACACATGACAGGGGACATGTCTCTACTTCATGACGTGCGAAACGTTAATGGAGGCTATGTCTCATTTGCGGGAGGTAAAGGTGGTAAAATCAGCATGAAAGGTACTGTAATTAATGGGTCTTTAATTTTTCATGATATAAGTTACGTTAACGAGCTAAATCATAGCTTACTAACTGTTTCCCAAATCTGTGATAAGGAATTTTCAACACCTTTCACAAATAAAGAATGTCTAATTTTAAAACCAGGATTTGTGGTTCCTGAGGAATGGATTTTGTTAAGCACACCCCGTAGGGAAACTCTTTTGTTATTGACATGAATAGTAAATCTATTTATGAAAATACTTGTCTTTTATCAAAATCAGCTGAATTTGATGCTATTTTGTGACATCGTCGTCTTGGTCATGTTAATCTGAAAAACTTAAAACGTATTGCCAAAGGTAATTATGTTCATGATCTACCTATTTCTGAGTTCTTTTCAATTGAGAAATGTGTTGCATGTGCTAAAGGGAAACAACATCGAAAGCCCCATAAGTCAAAAATGTTTAATTCTATTGACTGCATTCTTCATCTTCTTCATATGGATTTATTTGGTCCTGTGAATGTGATGAGTATTGGGCAAAAATCTTATTGCTTGGTCATAACTGATGATTACTCACGTTTCTCTTGGGTTTTCTTTTTGGCTAATAAGAGTGAGACTGCAGAATTGATAAAGAACTTCATTGTGTTGGTTGAAAATCAAAGAGATGTGAAGGTGAAAGCTATCAGGTGTGAAAGCTATCAGGTGTGAAAATGGAACTGAATTAAAAAACGCAGTGTTGAATCATTTTTGTGCTGAAAAAGGAAAAGCAAGACAATTCAGTGCAACTCGCACACCTCAGCAAAATGGTGTTGCTGAAAGAAAGAACAGAACTCTCATTGAAGCTGCAAGAACAATGCTTTCTGAATCAAAGTTGCCCTTGTTCTTCTGGGCAGAAGCTGTAAACACGGCGTGCTACGTGCTCAACTAGGTTTTTCTTAACAAGAAACTTCAAATGACTCCGTACGAGGCTGTCAACAATGAGAAACCACGAGTTGGATACTTGAGAGTTTTTGGGTGTCCGTGTACTGTATTGCATACAGAATCCACACCAAAGTTCAATGAAATGGTTGATGAGTGTTACTTTGTTGGCTATGGATCTAACATCACTGCTTATAGAGTTTACAACAAGGTCACCAAAGAGATCAGAGAATCAACTTATGTTGATTGGCAAGAACAAAATCCCACTGATGCTAAGTGTGGTCCATCATGGTTATTTGATTATCATTCCTTGTTTAAATTGTTTAATATCTGTACGGATGAAATTGCTGGGTCTCCTAGTGAATCATTTGATCTAAGTGACGATGATGAATGTCACACCCCGGCCGGCGACGGATTATACGCCGGGGCTGACGCGGTTGTTCATAAGCACACGATCATCTATTAAATGTGACAATATTTATTCATCAAAATTAAACGCATCCGTTACAAGTAGAAATGGATAATAAAGCGTTCAAACATGACATAAGTTGAATTTAATTTTTAATAGAGCTAGGTCCAATGTCCTGAGTGATCAAGTAGTGTCCTCAAACTGGTGCACCTGAAACATGTGAGTAAATGTCAACTACAAGTAGTTGGTGAGTAACATAGGTTTTGACACCAAACAAAAGTTAAGTATAGGTTTACAATTCAATATGTTCAAAGCATGTCTAAAGCATATATGTGAAAACATACAAGGTTCCAAGCGTACAATTCAAGCCTGATAATAGAAAACTAGACACACAATCCCACTGATTGCCATTTTGAAAAAGGGAGCAAGCGGATACTCCAAGTTATAGTTGATACCCAACAAAACCCGCCAAGGTCTTGTGGTAAGTTATAGTTTCAGTTTCCCATATAAATGATCATGTTAGGTACTACCTTAGGCTTGGGCTGCAAGTTAATGAATGTACTGGTATGAAACACATGCAATGGTCACCAAGTAGTTCAAATATAAAGCATAAAGATCAAGCACAAGAACATAGATATTGAATTGTTTAAATAGATAAAGTTGATAACATGTTCCACCCCAAAAGCAAAAACAGTAAAAAGGGCTATGTAAACTCACCTTGCAATGAGTAGCTTGGATGTCACACAAGTATATTGCACAAATGTTCTAGCTAATCACAAGGTTAACCTATGTTTGATAGAACATATATATCAATGATTTGTACAACTGAAATAGAGAATCCTATTGTGCGAGGAGATTGATGTGAGTGTCCTCATTTTAATAATAAAATAATTAGTTGAGTTGCAAAAAATATTTTATGTAAATCTTTGATAAATATTTGTATTGTAATAAGTGAAAGAATTAATAACGATGTTGTTTGTTTGTAATAATTATATAAACGTATGAATAAATAATTAGGTTTCTTTTGTTTGTAAATAAATACACAAATAAATAAATGACTAGATTTCTTTTATTTGTAATTGCATAAATTAATAGATAGATAGATGAATAAATAAATGAGTAATAATTAGTTGAGAAATTAAATAATTACTACATAAATAAATGAATGAAACCTTTCATTTGATTTATGAAAAATAAGTGTTAAAAATAATGATTTAATTAGTTGGTAATTAAACCAAATTTTAAAGTATAATAATGTTTTAATTAATTAATAATTAAACCATAATTAATTATTAATTAAAAGTATAGAATTGAGTTTTAAATGTTCTCATATAATAAAAATAAATTATATAAAAGTTTGTATAAATATTTATAAAGAAATGAGTTTATAATCATAATCATAATTAGTTGAAAGTGGTTGTTGTACACTAGAATGGTTATCATTCCAAAGTTGTACCTCCAACAGAAAAGTTCCCAGGAAAGAGTTGGTCGGATCAGAACCCCGTCTTTTCCTAGCCAGAACTTTAATGTTTGCCAAATAACTACATACTGGTTTGAAATTTACTCTATTTGCATACTTATCCAAGTTTTGTTTGTGTTTGGAAAGAAATTTGGGCTAAAGTGAAAATATAAGTTTATGTAAAGATATAAATTGAATATTAAATAATTTAACTTGAAAATAAGTATTTTTAGTAAAAACATAATTTTTGAAATTGAAAGGAGTAAGAATGATCAACCAAGCTTTTAAATAAAAGTTTGACACAATTTTAATTAAAATAGGGCTTTTGATCTTGGATAGGTCTATGATTATAACATAAACATGTTAGGGATCATAGATCTAGCTAGTTATGAGAGATTTTTAAAGAAAAAGTATGAACAAGCAAAAATATAAGAAGAACTTACTTATGAATATGGAAACGACTTTGAATCTTAAGAGAGGGATTAGAACTTGATATGGTGTGAGAATGAGGGAAGAATGAGGGTCTATTTATAGGGTAGTATCATGGGCTTATTTACAAAATTTAATTTGTTATAGGGATTAAGATTGCAAAATATGAAAAATAGTATTTAATTTCATAACATATTTCAACTTAAGTGCTCATAAATTTTATGTTCATGACTTCATTTCATCATAATTCATATTTAATATGTTTATAGATATAATTATATATTTATTTGTTTTATTTACCTTTAGTAATTTAAAAATACTAGCAATGTTATATTTTCATAATAAATTATTTATATCATGTGTGTATATATATAGTTTTAGAAATGACTTAGTATGTACCTATATATTTATGGAATAGGATGGTGACAATTATTTACAAAGCATATAACATAAATATTTATTACTTATGAATTTGAAGTAGGTAATTAAGGTTCTTCATAAATGCGATTCACCAAAATAATGAACTTACATTGCCGGAAAAGTTAAAATGAAAGCGGGAAATTTCCTGGATATTACAGTCTCCCTTACTTTAGAAAATTTCATCCCGAAATTATTTAGGAGAAGGGTCTAAGGAAGAGACATGTGTTTGGATTCTCAACTAGCTTTGCTTTTCGGTTTGAGGAGTATAGTTGATGACAAGCTTTAGGTCAGGTCATCGTGTGAGGTATGGATGGTGGTAGTGGATTTTGTTTGAGTGGAAATATGGAAAAGATTGCCCGAGAATGATTTTTTTTTTGGATTCAAATGATGGAATGCATCACTTGTAATGAGGATGATGGAAACTTTTAGATCTAAACTTGTTTAAGATATAGTCTAAGATGTTCGAGTGATGTCACTGGATAAGGATTTCAAAACTACTAGCCAAGGTCAGAGTAATAGGAAATCCCTACATGAATACGGAGAACGTTACTTCTTACAATATGACAGGAGCACATATATATATATATATATATATATATATATAGGATGTACCAGCGGTATATCTACTATGCCCTTATCATATTCCGTTAGTTTCGTTAGTGTATTTCACCATAGGTTTTATGTCATCGCACACGACAAAATTTACTATGTTTTCCATGCGCTGATTTTTATAATTACGTGTGCACCCGTAATTACTCAAATCGTCGTATGGTCCGTATAGATCGTTCTATTACGTGTGGGTACAGAGGTGGGGGAAATATCAAAAACATTTACTTTATTATTGTTTTCATACATGAGTTGCTAGTGAGTAATTGTGTGTCTAGATGGTAAAGTCAATCAGGGAGTAAAGACTGGCACAACCCCATACATGGGTGCCCTAAGTAGATGGCACACCCTCCAGGTTATCCATAAAGTTTATAGCTCTCTCGTGTTTGAACAAGAATATGTCAAACCCCGAGTAACTCAAAGTTTATAGCTTTCTCGTGTTTGAACAAGAATACGTCAAACCCCGAGTAGCTTAAAGTTTATAGCTATCAAGTTTCATGGATAAAGTGAACGATCATGCTTCATGTATATAGTGGGCAATTTATTGTAAACAATGTAAACAGTCTAGTTTCGTGTGTAATGTAGGCACTCAAGTTTCATGTATAGCGTGAATAATATAGTACTATGCATATTGTAATTAACCAAGTATCACGTATCGTGTGAACAATCTAGTGTCGTGCATGTTGCAAGTAATCAAGTTCCGTCTATAATGTGATCAATCTAGTATCATATATATTGTAAACAACCAAGTATCTGTATCATGTGAACAAGCTAGTATCATGTATATTGCAAATGAGTAAGTTTCAAGTGTGATGTAATCAATCTAGTATCATGCATATTGCAAACAACCAAGTTTCGTGTATAATGTGACTAATTAAGTTTCGTCTATGAAGTAAACAAATTGGTTTTCACGTATAATGTGAACGTTCATATGTAAGTAATCAACTCTCATGAGTAACGTAAGCTATCAAATTTCGTAGGTGATCGAGTTTTGCAGCCAGGCATGTTGCTTGACATTCATCTATCATGTAGGTAGTTGGGTTTTAAGTTTTCCATTTTCGTTGAGGTTTATATGGGTGGTTAACGCCTACGCGAAATGATTCATCACCTTGAAATGACTAGTAAGCTCATACATTCCGGAAGGTGCAAGGTGATGGGAAGGTTTTGCAGGTATTCAGCATAATGTGTACATGAATATCTAATTTATGCTTTTTGTTTATAAATAAACGGGTAATTTGAAATTTGTACTCTTGTTTGTAAATTAATAAATGGAATAATAATTTGGGCGGATGGATAATTGGATAAATAAAAACCTTTTAATTTGATTATCATAAAGCAAATGCTTCAAAAGATAATAATGGCCTTATTATTTAATAAATAAGCCAAAATTTAAATAATAATTAGTTTAACGAAATAGCAAGTCATAATAAAATAGTTAATCAAGTCATCATAAAAAGGATGAAATACTTGTTATTACTTTTATAAAATCATTTGTACAAGACTGGTATTAAGCTTCTTTGCGAGGTAAAGGGGGTTTGTAAATAGTTTATACTCTAGATAAAATCTATAAACCAAGAGTTTGATAAAGGTTTTGTTTGAACAAAATAACTATATTAGTTAAATCGGGGAAATAACAAGATAACTAGTTTACAAAGAAGGTTTAGATATCAATCATTAAGGAAAGTTAAAAAAAAATTAACATTTATATTTAGGTACAAAATATGGGTTTCAATTTAAGTTTTTAAGAAGACGCGAAATAGGGTATCCGGCTAACATCTCAGGTAGTTTTCCATCAGGAAGCAGACGAGTACCAAGACGAACATCGTTGTAGTTATTCATATTGCAAACCGGTCGTCAGCCCTAGTTATCTTCGTATGTGCATCAAGTATTCCCTGGTCTCCACTCCTTGCCTTAGAAACTCTGTGAGCGGCATCAGATGGAACTCCTAACGCACTGGTAGGTTCCTTGTCTTGTCCTGCTCCTGGATCTGGATGGTATAGGTTAGGTGTTAAATAAGGTTTCTCGGAGGTGATTCAGCTTCTCGGAGTCTCAAGTCTGCTCCTAAGCCAATCTGCTATGCAGTCAAACATGGATCTAGCAACTAGTCATTCTGGTGACTGGTTTTCTGGTGATGGGGACCCAAAGTATTCCTCTTGTGTTGACTCTGATTTGGGGTGATTCTTAGGGGAATGAAGAAGGTAAGAGACCATGTTTAGCACGAAAAGGTCGTAAGTGTAATGGTAAGTTGTTAAGTACAAAGGTATTCATGAGTTTAAAATTTTGACTAATCATAACATCGAGCTCTTATAATATATTAGGAGTAACACTTTACCTATAAGTAGTGTACCCAAGAGAAGGATTCCCAGGAAAGAGAGGTGGGTCACAAAGGACACACTGAAGTACTCAGTCTTTCCTTAGTCGGAATCTTTCATGGACTTACACCCACTCTTCCAGCCATCATGTACAAGTGACATTATTATTTGAACTCATGGTTATGGTGAGAATCGTTAGGGATTGTGTCTTGTGGTTCAAGGGTGTGCTTCACCTATTGAAGCAGCTTCTTTTCCTCAGATGGTAAGGGCTAAGAGTTTAAATCCTTTGTAAATGATAATAAGGGTGATAAATTTCCAAGGCATAAGGATGAAGAGGTATAGTTGACTTAAATATGATTAAGTGTATGGATAAAATAGAGGGTTTAGACTTGTGTACCAAATTATAATAATTAAGCGGATGATGTTTAGATTGCATTCATCTGGTGTATAGCCGAATGGATGTTACGATAAATCAAAGTGATTCAAGTCCTTATACTTTCAAGAAGACATGCTTTAGCCTATAGGTGAACACTCTCTTCGGAAATTCCCAGGAAAGCATACGGATCCTTCGGTTGATTTGGATTTATGTGAAATGCTTTCCTAGACAGAAGACCCAAAGTACAGGCATTCACCCATCCAGATTGCACATGTTCTCTATTAATTTTCAGAACTCAAAACTTTAATGGGACTTTAAAATTTTAATAGGTATTGGATCTAGGAGTTTTAAATCTTTCCATGAGTGATCAGTGATGATGTGTAAAGATGGAGGTGTATATGTCAAAACTTAGGATAGCATTTAGTAATATCAAATAGGTATTGTGTAGACAATTCAAATAGTGTAACAAATAAGGTATTACAAGAGTAGCAGTTTTTTGTGAACATGTAGGTTATCAAATAATATAGTACATAAGAAAATTTGTATTGTACATGCAATGTAATACACCAGATAATATGTAAGACACTTACATAAGGGTATCCTAAGGTTATAGGATATAGTCTAGAAATATGTTTCAAGTAATCCATATGGTTTTAAATAAATCCATGTAGTCCTTGGAATGTTGTAGTTCATGTAATTGTATCATGTAAACAGAAATAGATAGATGTAGATAAGTATGTGTATAAATGAGTATAAAGTGGAGTTCCTAATAAAAGACATGAGTTAAACTCATGTTTGGGGATTCCTAGGTTATAGTCTAGGTCATGTGTGTCTAATAACCTAATTCCCTATAACCATGGCTCTGATACCAATCTGTCACACCCCGGCCGGCGGCGGATTATACGCCGGGGCTGACGCGGTTGTTCATAAGCACACGATCATCTATTAAATGTGACAATATTTATTCATCAAAATTAAACGCATCCGTTACAAGTAGAAATGGATAATAAAGCGTTCAAACATGACATAAGTTGAATTTAATTTTTAATAGAGCTAGGTCCAATGTCCTGAGTGATCAAGTAGTGTCCTCAAACTGGTGCACCTGAAACATGTGAGTAAATGTCAACTACAAGTACTTGGTGAGTAACATAGGTTTTGACACAAAACAAAAGTTAAGTATAGGTTTACAATTCAATATGTTCAAAGCATGTCTAAAGCATATATGTGAAAACATACAAGGTTCCAAGCGTACAATTCAAGCCTGGTAATAGAAAACTAGATACGCAATCCCACTGATTGCCATTTTGAAAAAGGGAGCAAGCGGATACTCCAAGTTATAGTTGATACCCAACAAAACCCGCCAAGGTCTTGTGGTAAGTTATAGTTTCAGTTTTCCATATAAATGATCATGTTAGGTACTACCTTAGGCTTGGGCTGCAAGTTAATGAATGTACTGGCATGAAACACATGCAATGGTCACCAAGTAGTTCAAATATAAAGCATAAAGATCAAGCATAAGAACATAGATATTGAATTGTTTAAATAGATAAAGTTGATAACATGTTCCACCCCAAAAGCAAAAACAGTAAAAAGGGGCTATGTAAACTCACCTTGCAATGAGTAGCTTGGATGTCACATAAGTATATTGCACAAATGTTCTAGCTAATCACAAGGTTAACCTATGTTTGATGGAACATATATATCAATGATTTGTACAACTGAAATAGAGAATCCTATTGTGCGAGGAGATTGATGTGAGTGTCCTCATTTTAATAATAAAATAATTATTTGAGTTGCAAATAATATTTTATGTAAATCTTTGATAAATATTTGTATTGTAATAAGTGAAAGAATTAATAACGATGTTGTTTGTTTGTAATAATTATATAAACGTATGAATAAATAAATAGGTTTCTTTTGTTTGTAAATAAATACACAAATAAATAAATGACTAATTTTCTTTTATTTGTAATTGCATAAATTAATAGATAGATAGGTGAATAAATAAATGAGTAATAATTAGTTACGTAATTAAATAATTTACTACATAAATAAATGAATGAAACCTTTCATTTGATTTATGAAAAATAAGTGTTAAAAATAATGATTTAATTAGTTGGTAATTAGACCAAAATTTAAAGTATAATAATGTTTTAATTAATTAATAATTAAATCATAATTAATTATTAATTAAAAGTATAGAATTGAGTTTTAAATGTTCTCATATAATAAAAATAAATTATATAAAAGTTTGTATAAATATTTATAAAGAAATGAGTTTATAATCATAATCATAATTAGTTGAAAGTGGTTGTTGTACACTAGAATGGTTATCATTCCAGAGTAGTACCTCCAACAGAAAAGTTCCCAGGAAAGAGTTGGTCGGATCAGAACCCCGTCTTTTCCTAGCCAGAACTTTAATATTTGCCAGATAACTACATACTGGTTTGAAATTTACTCTATTTGCATACTTAACCAAGTTTAGTTTGTGTTTGAAAAGTATATGGGCTAAAGTGAAAATATAAGTTTATGTAAAGATAGAAATTGAATATTAAATAATTTAACTTGAAAATAAGGATTTTTAGTAAAAACATAATTTTTGAAATTGAAAGGAGTAAGAATGATCAACCAAGCTTTTAAATAAAAGTTTGACACAATTTTAATTAAAATAGGGCTTTTGATCTTGGATAGGTCTATGATTATAACATAAACATGTTAGGGATCATAGATCTAGCTAGTTATGAGAGATTTTTAAAGGAAAAGTATGAACAAGCAAAAATATAAGAAGAACTTACTTATGAATATGGAAACGACTTTGAATCTTGAGAGAGGGATTAAAACTTGATATGGTGTGAGAATGTGGGAAGAATGAGGGTCTATTTATAGGGTAGTATCATGGGCTTATTTACAAAATTTAATTTGTTATAGGGATTAAGATTGCAAAATATGAAAAATAGTTTTTAATTTCATAACATATTTCAATTTAAGTGCTCATAAATTTTATGTTCATGACTTCATTTCATCATAATTCATATTTAATATGTTTATAGATATAATTATATATTTATTTGTTTTATTTACCTTTAGTAATTTAAAAATACTAGCAATGTTATATTCTCATAATAAATTGTTTATATCATGTGTGTATATATAGTTTTAGAAATGACTTAGTATGTACCTATATATTTATGGAATAGGATGGTGACAATTATTTACAAAGCATATAACATAAATATTTATTACTTATGAATTTGAAGTAGGTAATTAAGGTTCTTCATAAATGCGATTCACCAAAATAATGAACTTACATTGTCGGAAAAGT
Source organism: Smallanthus sonchifolius (assembly GCA_023525975.1). NCBI lineage: Eukaryota > Viridiplantae > Streptophyta > Magnoliopsida > Asterales > Asteraceae > Smallanthus > Smallanthus sonchifolius. The sequence continues at coordinate 39,326,935 of CM042045.1, forward strand.
TAAAATGAAAGCTGGAAATTTCCTGGAGATTACAATGAAGACTCGTATACCGGACCACTGCTCACTGTTGATCCACTAGAAGTATAATGTTGAGAACGTTCCGGTTTCAACAAATATCTCTGAGGATTCACCGGCAAATGCTGAGAATTCCACGTCAGTAGTCAATGACGGTATAGCTATGCCCGAGACCACAAACTCAACTACCTTCAAGGAGCCGATTCCGGGTGAAAGTATGGTCGAGAAGCCGATTTCTGACCCTACTGATGAATCCAATGAAGAGATACAAGAGAATGTTACAAATCTGCCTCTCACGCTACAAGTTCCTGATGTTTCATCTCACAGAATCAATAAAGATCATCTGGTTGACACAATAATCGGGTCATTAACAGATGGGGTTAGAACTAGAAGCACTGCCGGAGACATAAACAGATGTATGTACTCCTGTTTTATATCTCAAATTGAACCCAAGAACATCAAGATGGCTCCCCTCGAACCTACTTGGGTTTATGCAATGCATGAAGAGCTGAATCTTATTGCTCATCTGCTAGCTAATGGATACACCTGTGGTGAAATCGATCAGACTCTGTTCGTTTGAAAGGTGGATTCAGATCTAATTCTTGTGCAAATTTATGTGGATGATATCATCTTTGGATCCATAAATGATGAGTTGTGCACAGAGTTCATAAATGTTATGGAAAAGAAGTTTGAGATGAGCGCTTTGGGAGAAATGACATTCTTTCTCGGGTTACCGGTTAAGCAATCAAGCGATGGCATCCTAATTCACAAGGCAAGTATGTGGATGACATCGTTGCCAAGTTCAAATTCAACGATGCACAGCTGTGTCTACTCCTATGGCTGCATGACCAGTTCTGGATGTTGACACAAACGGCGCTGCTGTTGATCAGAAACAATACCGATCCATGATCGGATCCTTGATGTACTTAACGACCAGTCATCCAGATATCATGTTTACTGTGTTTCAGTGTGCTCGTTATCAAGCAAATCCTAAGATGTCCCATTTAACAGCTGTTAAACGTATTTTCCGGTATCTAAAGGGCAAGCCTCGGCATGGCCTTTGGTATCCTAAAGAGTCTAGTTTTGACTTATATGCTTTTTGTGACAGTGACTATGGAGGATGTCAATTAGACAGAAAATCTACAAGTGGAGGATGTTAATTTCTTGGGGATAGGCTAATTGATAGCGTGTGTGAATATAGTATAAAATTATAATTAAATATATTTTTAGGTTAATTGATTTCACGAGATCAGGTTTTAAATTTATAAAGTAAAATAATAATTACGTTAACTTAAAACACACACAATAGGCAAGTGTACCTATCACGGCGTAATATAGTTAGGTAAGAACCAAGTATCAAACCAATGGACACGGTCGAGTTCCAATACTCAACTTTTGTTATCGCTTAGCCAGATTAATTAGTAGGAGGGTTTTGTGTGCTTGTGAAGCAGAAAAGTAAATGACGATAAAGTAAATAACATAAAAGTAAAAATGTGCGTGAAGTGTGTAACAGAAATTTAACTAGCAGAAAAGTAAATAAGGCAAAAATGATCAAATTACGAGATGTATTGCTTCGGGATTCGAATCAGCTTGGTACGTGATAATGTTAAGTTAACTAATTCAGTGGTATGACTACTACAAACTTGTGACCCAGGTCACCGCTAGAGCCTCGTCCTCACGACATTTGATTTGCAAATTGTATTCTTTAAAAAGTGGTAGTGCCTCCCGTTAGGGACAACATTTACCCTCAACCCATCGAATGGTCATCTTCGCGTTGGATAAAGACATCGGACTCAAAATGCTTTATATTAAGTTAAATAGGTGATTATATTTTTCTTACCGGGAGGCGGTGTAACAACGGGACCAAGTATAAAGACGTACCGTTCCCAACATGAGTTCACCAATTCTTGGTCGCATAATAATCTCGTATAAATACGTACGATCTTAGAAGTATAGACCAATCCTTGGCTTAACAATCTCAGCTCGTATAAAGACTTATGAGTTCAAAAGGAAGTTTGATTAAAAAGGGTTTTACGATCTTACTCTTTAAAATCAAGACACTCACAAATATAAAGAAGGATTTAGACAATAATAAAAGCCCATCAAAAGATGCTTTTTGAGGACGAATTAGTTAAAGACATAAACATACCATTTCATTAATAAGTTAAACATTAACATGCACCAAACATCATCTTCACCCTAGCAATACAAAGAAGTTTTAGCCACGAATGGCCATAACGACTAGCGAAATGATGAGTTTCGTAGGCTCCCCTATTGTGGAACAAGGAGGAAGAGTCTGTCTACTCTCTACTCTAACTATGAGAATGCTTTCTTCTTGACTGTAATTTCTCTCTGGATTGGTGTGTAGAATGAAGAACCTAAGCCTCCTATTTATAGGCCTCAAAATGTGCAATGCACAGTCGTGCAATGGGTTGCACGGTCGTGCAAAGGCCCAGGGAATCAAACAGGGTATAGAGGACATGGTACCGGGCCGTGGGGAGTAGAGTTGGGCAATGCACGACCGTGCATTGGGATGCACGACCGTGCAACCCCCCAATTCTTCCCAGCTTTGTCTTGTAGCTTCTTGTTGACTATTGTTGACCAATTTTGACTTCTTGGGGGTCAATGCTCCGGGAAAGAACCTTCTAGAAGCTTGAATTCTTGGTGTTCTTGATAGGATTTAGCTTGATTTGTATTTTTAACACCGAATAACCTGCAATTATCAAATATTTGTATTTTAAGCACAAATTGCAAGGTTATTATTCAATTTAGTACCATAATGCGGGATTATTATGTATGTAAAACATGTATAAACGATGACATATCACTAATCTCTTGGAAATGCAAGAAACAACACACAGTCTCTACTTCTTCTGCTGAGGCAGAATATGTTGCTGCATCGACTTGCTGCTCCCAAGTCATCTGGATGCAATATCAATTGCTGGATTACGGTTTGACCTTTCTTAATACTCCCATTTTCTGTGATAATGAGGTTGCTGTGCTAATTGTGAAAAATCCGGTTCAACATTCTAAAACCAAGCATATTGATATCAAGATGCATTTCATTCGCGACTACTTTGAGAGAAATCTCATATGTCTTGAAAGGGTTGACTCTAACAAAAATGTTGTAGATATCTTTACTAAAGCATTTGATACATCTCGATTCAATGTGCTTGTAGAGTCTCTGAAAATGATTGGTTTCAAAGATTAAATCGGTTATCAAAAATATTTTTCTTCGTAGTTAAATTTGTATAGTTTATTTTTATGCACAAATTTAGGGGGAGAATTAAGAAAAATACAAAAAGAGTCAGCTTTAAATTTCTAGAGTCACAAAAAATACAAAAAGAATTTGTGTTTGAATCGGGAGTTTGCAATTAAATGGGAAGTGACATGAATGTTCGTTTCTTAAGGCTAGGATCAACACACGTAAGGCACTAAATTGAAAAGACTAGGATCAGTGTTGGATATGTTGATAGGCTCTGCATGTGATAAACTTGAACAAAATAGTCTTATGGCCTTAGTGGGAAACATCTCATAAATTAATGTAATTTGCCATTCTTGTTAAGAATCGAGAACTTAACCATAAAGGTTGATGAACTGTGGATAACCCTTGTTCTATTGGGATTGCACTAACCGGGACTCTTCACAAAGGGGTTGCGAGCTTGACTTGATACATGTCAGTAAATATTATATATCCATATAGTTAAAAGACATGCATTGACATGCAATAGGTGAAAAGACACTCAATGATAGTGCAAAGCTAAGCTGCAAAGCAGAATTTTGAGCAAAAAGACACGCAATATTAATGTCGTGCTATATGAATAAATCAAAAGATATGCAATGCCAAACAACAAAAAGATATGTCTAAAGACATACATATAAATATACTTGTAAATATTTTTTTTTTATTTTTGGGAATATGTGACCGGGAAGGGATCTCTTGTCAAGGCATGTAAGTCCGTAGTGCTATGACCCTAAGCTTCTGATGACTCTGAACATGTAAGCCTATAGTGCTGTGTTTTGATCAAATTTTGTTAGAAATTCCCTAAAAATTTTCATAAATCTGCGCTAGTTATGCTCAAATTATTTATTATTTAGGTGCTCAAAAGATCATGAGAAAGAGACGGTTTACCTAATAAGTTGTGGGGTCCATTAAAGTTCATCAAGAATTCACATAATTTGCATTCACTTAATCACAGGTTTCTAAGATATGAGGGTGGGACCCACTAAGTCATAATTAATTCTACCCAAAACATGATAACTTATATCACAGTAAAAACTTAGATTTGAAGCTAAAGCATGAGTTTAAAAGAATCTGAATATTAGCAATCTACTTGACATGTTTCTGAGTAAAAATACGTGCTGAAAAATGTTCCTTGGTCTGCCTATAGAACGATATGATCCCATTGCAAATTTCACAAAGACTCGTTGATTGGTGTGTTCTTTTCTAGTTATTTTAAATTATCTTATCTTTGCTGTTATTTTAAATTTTGTTTGAAAATAAGTCTCAGTAATTAAAGGCTATAGTTTAAAATTATTTGAATAAATTATCTAAGGGATTTCATTTGTGTTTACGGGCTAAAATGATAGCCCACCAAGCTTCATGATGGGCCCCCATTCCTCAATGTGAAACCGGGTTCCTTCAAAGGTCTGAAATAAACCCTTGTGTGGGTTTTATGTTCACAGTGTCACACCCTCAATTTTAACTAACAGAGTTTTACCGTTTGGGAAGTGACAAACCAGGATCTCAGTAATTAGTTACATTGGACGACTCTACATGGGACTCAACTGAAAATATCATAACATTCAGAGTAAATGCAGAAGCAAATAAAGAAAGTAAATGCGCAAAACAACGCGCCCAAAAATTCCAGTCCAAACATAAAGGAAAACAGTCCAAGTGTAATATTAAATCATAAATCAAAAGCAGGACTCCATGCATGTCCTAGATGTGCACATGTGCCTTATCTTAGCGACCTGAGAAAACATGTAAGAAAAGATGTCAACACGAGGTTGGTGAGTTCACAGGTTTCAAATATACAAATAAACGTTTACCAGAGTTACTCGTGTTCATCGAATATGCCTTTGGTATTTGGTTACACTTTTTTGTTTATTTTAAACCACAAGGAGTTACTATGTACCACCCCCGATAGGCTTTGCATGAGAAATCGTTGACGGTCCTCAACAATTTTCGTCCAGTGGAAGAGGTGAATGTGGCCCGTGGGTCTGCATATTCATGGAGAGATTGATTGGAAACGGCGAATGGGTGAAGGATGATCCGGACGTGGAGATGACACCGACACAGTTTCGAAATCGTTTTGCAAAGATCTGTTTTGATCATCTGCTTGAGGATTGATCTGGTACACTTTTTAAACACTGTTTGTGGTGACAATGTTTGTTTGGGTGTTTCTTTGGGTGGGTATCCCATTTTAGACAATGATTGTGGTGACAATGGTTGGTTTTAGACAATGGTTGTGGTGACAATGGTTGGTGGTGACAATGGTTGTTAATATTTGGTTTTAGACAATGTTTGATTAGTGAATGCCCTAGAATTACAACATAATTATTAGGGATAAAATGGGAATTGTGACGAAGACACGAAATGAGAAACGTCCTAAGAGAAACGTTCTAAAGATCAAAGAGTAGACGAACGTGTCCACGAGAATAAAAGGATTCTTAGATTAACCAATTAAGAAGGATACAATTTGCGACGAGTGACAAATAAGAAAATATAATAAATATATCCGAGTGTTATCGCCATTAAATAATGGCCTAAGAAAGTAATATAATATATATATTATTTTTAGATTTAACAAAGTATTACAATAATTAATTGCGCGACAAAATAATAAATTTATTATTTTATTCGAGGATAATAACGAGTGTAAATAATATATATAATTACATTATTTATTATTTTAAAACGTTACACGAAGTTTATAACCGAAACAATATTATAATATCTCATTTTTAATTGAGATAACGGTTTGAAAATATTATATTATATTTTTAAATGCAATTTAATTAAAAATACGAGACACGAGGCTAAACCCGAGTCTACGGGAAGTTTTTCGGTTTAAACATATTAATATATAAATATAATAACATTGGGATTTGTTTACATATAAAAATGGTGGCTAAAAAAATAATTAAAAAACAAAACTATGTGGAGAGACTCGAACCCGGGTCTCTCCCACACAAGCACACTGACTTAACCAGTCCCACCCACTAGGGTTAGCGCAATAAGACCCAGACCCGAATGGTTTTAATCAGAAGATCCAGTGAGTCCCTCTCCCATACCCATTCGCGACCGATCCCTGTCCCAAACCCTCGAATTCGATTTCGATTTACACCAAAGGCATAGGGGTTTTGTTTATCGAGTCATTGCGAATCTGTGGACTAGTTTAATTTCAAATCTAACAAGTTTAGGATCGTTTAATTACAGAAATACGGGTCGAAAGCCTAGATCAAGAACACAAATCAAATTGATCAAAATGGATGTTAAAACTCAACGAAAACATGGGGCTTTTACTAAACAGATGATTTCGAAACTACTCATACACTTTAATTTCATTGAGATTGAGTTTAGAGTTAAAACCCCCAATTCCTATTATGATTAAACCCTAGGTTACGAATCGAGTAAAATTCAATGATGATTGAATCAATTGATATGGTGTTTTCAAAGAGTGACAAGTTGTGAATCTGATGGTATGGTTTAATTTGATTAAAACAGTGTTTAAGATCAAAATCCCCAAATCATTCTTATGAACAAACCCTAGATATCGTGAACAATTTGATGTTGTAAGCCCTAATTGGTATAGGGCTTTCGATCTAGGAGTAAAAGCGAAACTGAGAGAATGTTTAATTACCAGAATGCGGTTTGAATTGAAGGTGATCGACTACCACGGCCTCCGACTTCGGTGAGTTCGATCCCTGGTGGCTACTGTTGCGATTCCGGCCAAATTGATGCGTGTTACAGCTTCTAATGGATGCGACTAAGGTGTGTGCATGCTCGATTTGTGAAAGTAAAACAAGAATTCGTCCAATTTTATAGATAAACGGCGAAGGTCGACGGTTACGGGTTCATTACGCATTATTGGGATTAATTTGAACCAATGTCTGAGTTTAATGTCCTAATGATGATTGATTATGGCTATAACATGCATAACGATTACAGATTTCAACATGAAACAATCGTGGGATTCGAATTTGAGTCAAATGATTACGGGTTTGACTTTAAAAAGTCAGCATAATCAATTTGCCTTTGATTTTAACTTTGAAAGTTAATCAATCAAGTTTTGGGACTTGGCAGGACTAGTCCTTGCAGTTTGAGACTAAATATGTGACAGAAACAGTCCCTGAGGTTTGAAATAAGTTAAATGAGTTAGGATTTAACGGAGTTTACTAACGGGGTTAGTCTAAAAAGTCCGGATTGTCACACACAGTTATCACAAAAGAATCTTCACTCATCCCCTTTTGGCGATTTGAATCGATTACGGCTGCACATATAGTGTTGCAAGTTTTCTAGACCGATTACAGGTACATTTTCTAAATCTTTGAATGTTATGTTGAACTATTCATCGGTGTGGGTAAAGGTAAACCCACTTGAATGGGTAACTATGATCGAAGGGATCGGGATGATGGTTAGAAACTGAAATTAGTGGGTCGATTAGGTTTAGGATGAGTCTGCGAGCATTGATTCACCAATAAAACTTGAAGATTTGAGGTCTAGATTATTCAATTTGATAGGGAAACCTTTTTCGGAAAATTCCCGAAAACAGGGGTTCACGGTATAAATTCAAACTATCGTGAACCTTTGGTATTCCCCGTATACGGTTTGCTAACCGTGATCTCCCTCTAAGCCATGAACATGTGTCTTTGAAATTGTGCTGTGAGCCGTAAACTCTTTAACCGTGAATCCCTAGTAAACCGTGAATCCTGTGTTCCTTGCATAAGTGAGCCGTAAACATTTGGGGTCGTAAAACTCCTGATATGCCGAGAACCATGATGGGGCCGTAAACTCCTGATAGGCCGAAAACCCTAGAACCTTGTTAATTTATTAAATTGTTCTATTTTTTAGGCATGGACTTAATTAGTTTTGTGCAGATATGTCTCAAATGAAATTTGTTGCTGATCATAATGCTTGTGCATTCACTCTGGACCCACCAGAAGAGTTTGAGTACTTCAGATCAATGGTTGTAGGGTTGACACTTTCCCCTATCAACTTTGTTGTTATGGAGAATCCTATCATCTATAGAACACACATTCAGGATTTCTGGTCCACTGCAACAATACACCCAAATGACAATGGAGAAGAATGCATAATTGGAACAGTTCAAGCCAAAAGAATTAGATTTTCAGAAGTCGTAATCAGAACTGCTCTACAGTTTGGTGATCTACCGACTCATCTAACCAAGTTGAATCTAGATATTGTTACTCAAATTCTTACAAGGATGGGTTATTAAGGTCCTTATCCTCCACTTTACAAGAAGCTACTTCATCCCTACTGGAGATATCTTGCACACGTGTGCAAGAACTGTTTATCTAGAAGAAAAGGAGGTTTGATGAAATAAACACCACCATTGCTTCAGCTATGGTTGCATTGACCATGAGCTTAGAATACAACTTCTCGAAGATGGTGTTTGAAGAATTTAAAAGCAATTTGAAAGGAGGAAAGAAGGAGATATTCCTCATGTATCCTAGGTTCTTACAGATCATTCTCAACAGTATTCATGCTGATCTGGAACCTAATGTTGAAACACTGGAAATAAAGGGTATGGTTCCTATGATTTTCAAGTTCATGAATGTCAACAAGCATGGAAAAAGGGTGTATCAAGGGCTGCGTCCCCTTGAAAAATTTGGTAGATTTGCTGCTCTACCCGATGAAGAAATTAATGAACTGGTTGTGCAAGTACAAGCCAAGGTTGCTGAAGAACAACTGCTACCAATTCAACCACAAATTGAACAGCAACTGGAACCGGAACCACAAGATCCAATTGTGCCTGAGTTAGAAGATACTGAAGTGATATCTTCTTCTAACGATGAAGGCACTCCTGAAAAACCACCAGTACCAATAAATCGGTATGTCAGAGAGATGGAGAGCAAAAGGCGTAGAATTGAGAATCCTCCTCTCACTTCTTCGTCTAATCAAGATGACACCGATGATGATTACTCACCGGATCAGGATTTACCTTCCAGACCACAGAAGCGAAGGGATCCAAGAAATGTGAGAATGCCACCGCTCACACCAACACCAACACCTACACAAACTTCCACTCCAACAATTTTATTACCCACTCATGTGCCAGAATCATCTTCAACCACCTCATCCCAACCTCAATCCTCACCTCATGATACTCTCAATCCAACTTCTAAAGATTTTGATTATGATCTATTCTTAGTCTCCTCAAGTGAAGCTTATAGAGCTGAGAAAGCTAAAGGAAAAAGTCCTATAGATTCTTCTACACCTGCTCCTGTAGATTCACATGTTCTGCAAGAGAGGGTATTTGAATTGGAACAACATGTAGCCACACAAAACTCAAAGATTCTGACTCTAGAAGCTAATCAGGGTTACCTTATTACCCTGGTATATGAGCTGAAGAAGCAGATTGATGATCTAAAGGGAAAGCAGGATAAACAAACCACTACTAGTACAAGCAATGATAAAAATGATCAAGGAGGTGGAGATAATGGAGGAAATGGTCAAGGTGGTTATCAAGAAGATTCTCAAGGGAATGATTCTCTCAACTTTGAGTTTGATGGAGATCTTACCGATCCAAAGGAAAATGACTCATCTCAACACTTGGATTCATATCAAGTCAAAGACATTCAAGATGATAGAGTTGAGAGTTCATCAGATTCAGAGATGGAAAGACAGAATCAAGACATTGATGATGAAGTCAACATTGTAAGCTCAACTGCAGATATGTCTGAAGATGTTGATGCAAGCAAACCTTCTAAGAAAGAGAGACCTCCATGAAAGTTGCCACCTGGTCTTCCTTCTGAAACCCATGTCACTGTCAACATAGAGAATTACTACTCTAAGAGAGGAGGCATATCAGGTGTTGCATCTTGGGGTTATGATTCAGATAAAAAGATGTATGTGGTAAAAAGAAAGAGTGGACGTCTAGAATATTACAAGAGTGCATGCTTTTAGCTCGTTAACTAAAGTTGATCTCCATCACATAAATGAAGCATATTTTGAGAACAGAGGGAGAGATCGACCAGCTGAGATGTTTCATACATTTCTAAACGAGCAGTACCTGACAAACTTCGCTAAAATGAAGACGGCAGAGTCCAAATTAAAAAGGTCCAAAGGCATCAGAGATCTTTCATACTGGCAAGCCTTGGTATAATGTTATCTGGCCAGCTTCCAAGACAACTAAAATTGTTCCAATTCATAAGAAGATGCCGGTGAATACTCTTAGAGATTTTCAATACTGGACATATGATCCAATTACAGCAGAAGCCCTGATAGTTACTAATCAGGCAGAGTATCGAATTCTGGATCCATTTGATCTGTCAAAGTTTAGTGAACAAGACATTAAAGTATTAGCAAGAAGCCAGATTCGGCATGAGCAACTATAAGAAGAACAAGCGAAGATTTTTACTGTTGCTGCTGCTGATATCTTGAGCAAGAAGTTGTATGCAGGGAGTGGAAATCAAGGTGAAGACATCAACTTTTGAAGTCAAGGAAGCTTAATCCTAGGGGGAGATTGTAAGACCCATAATGTTTATGTATGATTAAGCTTATTTTTGATGTTTTGTAGGTTGTAACCGTAAACCAAGGATTCACGGTTTGGGTGTTTTGGGCCAGCCTTGGGGGCCGAGTATGTGTATACAGGCCTAGTTAACTAGACTAGGTATATATACATGTAAACCCTAACCGAGTAGGGTTAGCGGTTTGTTTTTGTTCTTTGTAATTTCTCTAGAGCAATATATGAGTTATTACGAGACCTTTTGTGTTCTTGAATCACCATACTTGATAGTTTTCGCCTATCAAGTGTGAGAATTGATATCGTGTGTTCATTATTCGAAGATCCATACGATTTGGGACTTACACATATACCAAAATCAACATAAAACATGTATTAAAAACATCCATTTGTAGGATTTCTATTTACACCCCAAACATCATAACGCATACGAGAATCCGCCAAAACGCCTTAGACTTGACTTGGACTTCATCGGATCGTTTCCTACATAACACCACATGTATCACCATTAGTAATGAAGATAAAATATATCAAACAAGCAACTACTACTTGTTTTCACCCATTCACCCATTTGACCCGTTTCCACCCAATTTGTCATTAGGCTACATATCACTTGCATTTCACCTTACAAGTTTTATTCTTTTCATTTGTCATTCATAATTAACACATTTCCATTTCCATTATGGCACATAGGCCATGACCTCATTTCCATTATGATACTTAGATCATAACCTCATATCCCATTTCCATTATGGTACTTAGACCATAACCTCATTTCCAGTATGGTATTTAACCATAACCTCATTACCACATTTCCATTATGATTCTAGATCATAACTTCATCACCCATTTCCATTATGATTCTTAGATCATAACTTCATCACCTATTTCCATTATGATTCTTAGATCATAACTTCTTCACTCATTTCCATTATGGTATTTAGACCATAACTTCATATCCACATTTCCATTATAGTATTACTACTATAACGGCATTCATTCACTTGTACTTACATAATTCATACTCATTCATACACATTCATGACACAACATTATATGCAAACAAATCACATAAAATCTACTTGTTTTCACCCAATCACCCATTTGACCCGTTTCCACCCAATTTGTCATTAGGCTTCATATCACTAGTATAACACCTTACAAGTTTCATTCTTTTCATTATTCATTCATATTTACACATTTCCTTTTCCATTATGGATCTTAGGCCATAACTTTATCACCACATTTCCATTACAGTAATACAACTATAACTACATCTATTCACATTCGTAACACATAACACATTATGCATACAACATTGCATATAACACCATTTATCAACTTTACTAAGTAAGTGCAAAAGCACTTACCTTTCGGGTTTGAAGATCCTGTTCCCCCTTCACAATTTGCAGTTTGATTACATAAACATATACACCTAGTTTAGTAATCTATCATACACCAAAATCACATTGTAATTGGATTCACAACCCAATCTTCCATTTCCAACCCAAACTGACCCGTTTGGGTTATTCCCATATCCAAACACCCCCTTTCCATCCAAACTCACCTACTTGAGTTTTATTACCAATCCTTAATACTAAATTTTTCATTTAATCTTTAACATTAGATTAATTTAGTGTTCATTCAAGTGCCTAACATCATCTAAACACTTAATCATTATTAATTCATCAGCCTTTCATCATAATCCAAAAATCCCCAATTTTCTCCATATGAACCATAACTTCTCATAATCAAAATCAAAGGGTTCTAGGATATTAATCACCATTCTTTACCTTTAGTTTAGCTAGATTATCAACAATCTAACACTAATTTACCCCATGCATCATAAATTCTGGATTTCTACAAAACCCATCTATGAGCCCAACAATGGTGAACTAACAAGGATAATAATTAGTTACTTGATGTTAGGAAAGTGATGTGCAAGTCAAAACCTTCACAATTCAAGCTCCAAATGCATAATTTTGCTCCAACACCTCTTTCTCTATTTTCTCTCTTGCAATTGAACGATCTCAACACAACAAATGGTTCAATTTTGACTTAAACAAGTCAAATATGGAAGATTTGTCATATTTACACCTTTAGCCCCTGAACTTCCATTTCATTCCAAAATTAGTTAAAAACTAATATAACCCCATCACTAACTTGAAACCCACTTGATTCAACTTATTTCTAAAATATTATTTTCACCATAATATTAATTAGAAATCTTTATTTATTTAAAAACGAAACCCGGATTTTGGTTCGTTACAAATCACCTCCCCTTATTTGGGTTTCGTCCCCGAAACCCGACTTTACATGAAGAGGTTTGGATAATAGTTGAGCATTTCCTCCTCGGTTTTCCAAGTCATTTCCGCTCCTTTCTTATGTTTCCATCTCACCAATACTTGGCAAATCTCTTTACTTCGCAAACGCTTCACCTTTCTATCCAGGATTGCCGCCGGTTCCTCAACATAATTCAACTTTTCATCCAATTCAATATCATATAAAGGAACAAAAGTAGATTCATTCGCCAAACATTTTCGCAAATGTGACACATGAAACGTGTTATGAAGTCTACTTAGTCTCTCCGGTAGCCCCAAACGATAAGCTACCGCACCCACCCTTGCTATCACCTTAAACGGTCTGATGAAACGTGGGCTTAACTTCCCCCGTTTCCTAAACCGTATCACCCCTTTCCAAGGAGAGACTTTCAAAAGCACAAAGTCCCCCACTTGAAACTCAATCGCCCGCTTTCTATTATCCGCATAGGACTTTTGTCGATCTTGAGCCGCCTTCAAGCATGCCCTAAATTGGTCAATACTACCAATAGTTTCATTGACCACCTCTTTGCTACCAAGTTCCCGTTGACCAATTTCACCCCAACACATGGGTGTTTGACACTTTCTCGCATACGATGTCTCAGAAGGTGGCATACCAATACTAGAATGGTAGCTATTGTTGTAAGAAAATTCTGCCAACGGTAAATGGTCGTCCCAATTACCCCCAAAATCCAACGCACACACGCGTAACATATCCTCGAGCGTTTGAATCGACTGCTCGCTTTGACCATCCGTTCCTTCTTCAAATCCCCACCAAGTGCTAACGCCTGGGCCTCTTGGATTTTTTCAATAAGAGATGATGAAATTGTCATCTTAAATGACTTCTCCTTAATAGGTGCATAGCTCGTCTCCCGGCTATGAGCATTCGCCACTACATTCGCTTTACCCTCATTAAAGCTAGATTAACACTTAACTAGCATCAATTTAACCCAATTCCTACTCCATTTCGTTTTCTACTAAAACCCACCAAGAAACTCAACAATGGAAGTTTCAAAACTATCTCCCCAATCCACCCATTGAGACTCAAGGTCTCAAGTTCATACCGCTTGGGATTCGAGGATCCCCAACACCCATACATAACACCCCATGAAGCTCGAGTCTTCAACTCAACCCCTTCTTAACCTAGAAAGCATGCGACTTCCTCAAGTAAGGATACAACAATTTCTTTACTTAAATCATCTTTTACAAAACTGGAAGGAAAATCCCTATCCGTGACCCAAACACCCTAAGTATCTCCAATGGCTTAATCATAAGTCATTCTTTGAGATTCATGGATCTCAATCACCGAATCCACCTTTGAAGTTCGAAGACTTCGTTTTCAAAACACCATTTGTGAAGTTCAAGGACTTCTAACATCATTTATGAAGTTCCAAGACTTTAACCATCATTTATGTACACATTCCACCTATCTACATTTCACCCTTTTAAATACATATTTCACCTATGTATATCACCATTTGCGTACAATGTACATTTCAACATTCACCCCTTGACCATTAAATCTTTAACGGGTCCACAAGGATTTCTTCCGAATTCACCACCCCATCCAAAAATTAGATTTTCACCAAAGCCAAAATGGCATACCCAACCGTTCCAAAGAAAGACCTCTTCTTGCTGGGACTTCTCAATAAGTTCACAACGACATTGAGTATAAACAACATTAGTTCGGAGATATAAACGACTATCTTTGATTAATCGACCACCTGTGAGCAGTTTATGCTCTACACACCTGAACCATAAAGTCCACAAACCGTGAGACCTTTGGTCAGTTTATCCTACCACCGACCGATTGTGCTAAATACGCACTCTTCCATTTTCCCTTTCCATCGAAAAGTTTATGTGTATTAGAAGAAGGCACACGGGTGCAGTGACCCTTATCAAACCCTCTTTCTCAACTGGAATACTATGTATCCCTTTATATCCCCTGGTTGATGTCGATGGCACCAGCCATGTATACCCCAATTCGTATACCTCGTGCTTCGCTATCTCTAATGAGCACAGATCAACACGCTACCCCTTTGTCACACTTGACATCAATATGGTTAGTGAGTAACCGAACACCTCTTTCACAATCATAGGATTAAGATCCAAGTGACTGTTTCGTCCACAACCTCCTGTATTTATATCATATAAACATCAACATTATAACACCCTTAATGTTGATGGTCCAACTCCATTATCTGCTTAGCCTTTTATCCAATCATAACGACCGAAAAGCTTCAGTCACGCCTAGGTTGATTAGAAATGCACAACCCGTAGGCTCATAAAAATTCTACTTCTTCCCATTTGTATTCTCCTCCACACATTCAGCAATATCCGACATTGTTTCCCGTAAAGGGTTTCTAGCTCGGTTAGAATGTTTTGGCTTTAATGAAGTCACTTTTCATTTGCTCCTTAGTTTCCACTTATCTCCCGTGGTCGACCTTCCCTTAAGCGTTTATTAATCAACTCCACCCGAGTTATACTCCCATACACAAGGATCCACTGTATAGCGTCACCAGATAGCATCGAGAAACCCGATCAATCCACATCTCTTCCACGATTCCAAGATTTGAGCGGAACGACGACTAGTCATAGAAAGATGCCCGAAATCTTGTTGATCACATCTACTGTACACTGTACATGAAAGAACTTTTCTACTATGTCACCAACCATGACTTGCAATCGATGGTATTTCCACGTCATCTCTTGAATCCCCCCGATGCATGTGCCTTCATGCCCTTATGCCTTTCTCCTTACGAAGAATAATCCACCAATCCTCCATCACATCCCAGAGTCAACTCAACGAGAATAATACGCCATTCTCTAACTCCTTTGGTTCGCACACCACGAACCCTCTTGTGAAAACAAAGTTTTCCTTCCATTTCGGTTCACCAACCGTAGTTCTTCACGCTCTCTAGGCTTCATATGATTCCTCTCAAGTATCACCTCAAAGAGCCCTGTCTTCCTTGAAGGAAGATCGACACAACATGATAGAAAGCTCTAGTCATCGTCCACCAGATAGATGCCTTTTATTTCTTCCAACCAATTCCACATTCCTCACCATTTCTGAGGCGATACACCTCTAGAATCTATCACACCTGAGTCCTTAAAACGACTTTCATCCACAATTTCTTCTACTTACACATGTGCCCTTCAGCCACACCCGATCGAATTTTAACTAAGTCGTAGATGTTCTACCTACTTATAGGTCTTTAATCTACCCACTTAATAAGGCACCATATCATATATATGTATATATGTATTAAGTATATATATATATATATATATATATATATCTTCCTATATACCTACATACATATATATTCACCTTCACCTAATCCTTGCAAATGTTCGTTGTTATATGGTTATCAAAAAGACCCTTGCACATTTCGTCTTATTAATCATATTGGCCAGACATGTTTAATAATACGCTATGCTCATTTGTAATTATCATTTCCATATAACAAATCACAAAAACAAGTTTCGGCACACATAACACATTGTCATTCATTCATACATATACATATACACCATATATATATATATAACCACCTTATCAAAACATTACTAACCTTTCACTTCCGAAAGCTCCGAGTCTTAGTCAAGTCCTTCTTGGATTCTCGTATCATTTCCCCCATATCAAGAGCATCCGGTTTGAGTTTTGTGCCACCCACACCAAATCCTTCAAACCATTGCTCTGATACCAAGTTGTAACACCCTTAATTCAAACACCGGTTATTTAAACATTAAACACACACGTAATCATTTATCCTAAGAATTTTTTTTACACTGTTCGCGTGTCGCGAACTTCTGGAGCACTCCCTTAGCGTGCCGCGAAGGAGTCTCAAAACACCAGGCCGAAGATCTGGAACCTTCATCAGATCTTCGCGTGACGCGAAAACGTCCAGTAAACAAAAAGTTTACTTTTCTCCCTAGTTCAACATTTAACCATTTTTTCAACATTTTTCAATTCAACTTGATACCAAAAATATCCCAACACTTAGGTTTTTGTTTCAAAACATTCACACATCAATCCATATTCCAAAATCAACATAAAACATGTATTAAAAACATCCATTTATAGGATTTCTATTTACACCCCAAACATCATAACGCATACGAGAATCCGCCAAACCGCCTTAGACTTAACTTGGACTTCATCGAAGATTTTCCTACATAACACCACATGTATCACCATTAGTAATAAAGATAAAACATATCAAACAAGTAACTACTACTTGTTTTCACCCATTTGACCCGTTTCCATCCAATTTGTCATTAGGCTACATATCACTTGCATTTCACCTTACAAGTTCTATTCTTTTCATTTGTCATTCATAATTAACACATTTCCATTTTCATTATGGCACATAGGCCATAACCTCATTTCCATTATGATACCTATATCATAACCTCATACCCCATTTCCATTATGGTACTTAGACCATAACCTCATTTCCATTATGGTATTTAACCATAACCACATTACCACATTTCCATTATGATTCTAGATCATAACTTCATCACCCATTTCCATTATGATTCTTAGATCATAACTTCATCACCTATTTCCATTATGATTCTTAGATCATAACTTCTTCACTCATTTCCATTATGGTATTTAGTCCATAACTTCATATCCACATTTCCATTATAGTATTACTACTATAACGGCATTCATTCACTTGTACTTACATAATTCATACTCATTCATACACATTCATGACACAACATTATATGCAAACAAATCACATAAAATCTACTTGTTTTCACCCAATCACCCATTTGACCCGTTTCCACCCTATTTGTCATTAGGCTTCATATCACTTGTATAACACCTTACAAGTTTTATTCTTTTCATTATTCATTCATATTTACACATTTCCATTTCCATTATGGCTCATGGGCCATAACTTTATCACCACATTTCTATTACAGTAATACAATTATAACTACATTCATTCACATTCGTAACACATAACACATTATGCATACAACAGTGCATATAACACCATTTATCAACTTTACTAAGTAAGTGCAAAAGCACTTACCTTTCGGGTTTGAAGATCTCGTACCCCCTTCATAATTTGCAATTTGATTACCTAAACATATACACCTAGTTTAGTAATCTATCATACATTAAAATCACATTATAATTGGATTCACAACCCAATCTTTCATTTCCAACCCAAACTGACTCGTTTGGGTTATTCCCATATCCAAACACCCTCTTTCCATCCAAACTCACCTACTTGAGTTTCATTACCAATCCTTAACACTAACTTTTCATTTAATATTTAAAATTAGATTAATTTAGTGTTCATTCAAGTGTCTAACATCATATAAACACTTAATCATCATTAATTCATCATCCTTTCATCATAATCCAAAAATCCCTAATTTTCTCCATATGAACCCTAACTTCTCATAATCAAAATCAAAGGGTTCTAGGATCTTAATCACCATTCTTTACCTTTAGTTTAGCTAGATTATCAACAATCTAACACTAATTTACCCCATGCATCATAAATTCTGGATTTCTACAAAACCCATCTATGAACCCAACAATGGTGAACTAACAAGGATGATAATCAGTTACTTGATGTTAGGAAAGTGATGTGCAAGTCAAAACCTTCACAATTCAAGCTCCAAATGCATGATTTTGCTCCAACACCTCTTTCTCTCTTTTCTCTCTTGCAATTGAAAGATCTCAACACAACAAATGGTTCAATTTTGACTTCAACAAGTCAAATATGGCAGATTCGCTCAACTTCCATTTCACCCATTTCATTTCAAAATTAGTTAAAAACTAATATAACCCTATCACTAACTTGAAACCCACTTATTTTAACTTATTTCTAAAATATTATTTTCACCATAATATTAATTAGAAATCTCTATTTATTTAAAAACGAAACCCGAATTTTGGTTTGTTACAAATCGAAAACGGATCTCACAAGACGAACACGTTGGCAACCGATCACTAGTGCGGAATCCTAGTGAAACGATGATCGTGTAGTCACAAGCAATCACATATCAAACACAATAGTAAATTCAAAGGCTTTGCTATTTCATATGTAGAATACTTGATACAAACAGATATGATCAGAAAAAATGTTACAAAGAAATCGAGCACACTACCTATTTATAGAAAACCAAAACGATCAAGAGAAATTAGCTAGTTTCGCTATAGGCGAAACTACTAGGTTCACTAGCTAGCGAAACTACTAGGTTCACTAGCTACTAGTATTCCCATACAATTACAAGAGAAACTAAACTGAGCGATTACAAAGACAAATGATACGAATCCCACAAGCTATTGTTACAAAACATGTACCAACAAACTCCCCCTTAACAACATCTCGTAGAATCAAAAAGTCTTCAATCTCTAATGATCTTGATCGACATCTTTCCACTTGCTAGGCAAACGACTACTGGCAAAGACTTTGTGCTTCACACATAAATCCACCACTCCCTGATATTGTAACCCCTGAATTCTCCGTTTCGTGAAATCTAGTTTTTATGCAGCATCATCAAATCATCAGATGAGAAATTTATCAGTCTCATAGCATCATAAATTATGATAATTTCCCTTCCAGAACCCTCTTCTTCCATTACCGCCTCTCCTGTAACTCCATCTACTTACCACCACTTCAAACTCTTTAGGCAGTTCATTGGAACTAGTTGTAGAGGAATATTCTTAAACACTTGAGAGACTTGTAAATGATTTTCTTCAGTGGGCGCCGAGTCTTCGGATCAATTATATCTTTAAATGTAACTCTTCGTCCCTCTTGTGGTTTTAACTCCTCAAACTTTCTACTCATACCCTCTCTGATAATCTTTCTCATAATGGTATTAGGTAGTCCATCATTCGATCTATTCATCAACGGTCTTTGAGCTAAACCAACCAACTCACATCTTGGTAACGAACTAAAATACTGCAGTCTTGGTTTCATGTATTGAATGTCATCAACCCTATTTATGAAAAAGAATTTGATCTTATCATCATAAAACCAACTCAATAATCCTCCAGTTACTTCAGTTCAAGAAACATACTTGGATTTGTAAATTGACAAAGCTGGTGACTTAGTAATAGTCTTGAACCAAACTTTCTTCTTTTCTGCCAAAGTCATGTTTGTAATATCAACTAGCTGAACAACTGGCTCCGTCTCTTGAGCAACATTCTCTTTCTCAATCTCCTCGACTCTCTCTCTCTCCTTCTTTATCATCTTGAACCAATTGATTTATCTCATTAATAAATGACGTATCAAATTCAACACCCTCATGTGTAGCATATTTAACTACTTCGTCATCTTGTTCAAATTCTATCTCCACATCCTCATCATCACCTTTCCATTCATCAACTAACACTTGGTCTAAATCAATCAAACATTCACTTGCTGATCACTTCCCTTAACAGCTTCACTAGACTCCCCTAGAGGAAGAGGTAGAGGTAGGGCCTAGTACCCGCTACAAGATCACGTAAACTAAATTCCAAGGAGCGGTTGCGAATGAAGTGCTTAAGACGGAAACTAAATTCTAAGGAGCGGTTGCGAATGAAGTAGCTAGATTATTACAGACGATGCTACCTTGGATTCTCGGATTCTCGATGCAGTGATCCAAAGGAGGATGGGCCCGGGAAGTCAGGGACCCAGTAATGGTAATAGAGGTAAAATTAATACACGAGTTGAGAATATGAATCACTAACACTGGAGTAGTAATTTCCAGTGGTATAAACCAAGGCTGAACTGGTGGAACTATAAACCACCATGTGGAAGCAAGGATTGAGAATAAAGAAGGATGCTTTTACAAATCCTTGAGTGGATGTAACCTAAAGCCTTTTAGTGAAAAGAAGGATGCCATTTGGTGTTTAGTACAAATTGCATGGATTAAAAACAATAAGCAGATAAACACGCCATAACATATTTGTTTATGATTATGGTTTCATGTAATTATGTCTTTGTAGGTCATGTTCATAGCTTCATATCATCAAAAAATTTCTCAGAGATCCATATACTGATCTTATAATCCAAGTGAATATAATTCACCTAAAAAATATAGCTGTTCAGAAATGTTAATTATTATATTCAATCAAAAGTTAATATTAATATAATTTCATAATAACTTCTGTATTCCCATAAAACAGTCTACTACAAAACCATTTGCTTATTATACAGGTTAAAATTTAGTTAAACTTGCCATTATAATTTTCTTATTATCGTCTCTAAATATTTAAGAAAACCCTCCCTAGAGAGAGACCTGTAAGTATTTGTTTTTTTACAATTGGATTCTTTTTTTTTTTCAGTTTTGAGATGTGTGTTAGTGTGTGTTCTGCCACCTCCAATTTTTATGCTTCCGAGTTAGTTTTATCATGTTAATGATAAAATCTTATGTGTGGGACTTTGGTGTCTAGATGAATAAGCATAGTTGGATCACCCTCTTTATGTTGTTTATGTTCGAGTCAACAATGGGCAAAAGTCGTTTAAAGACTCCATCAGAGCTAAACGTGTTAGAGTAGACCGAGATATGCTAATGGCATATCGTTGTGGGAATTATGCTACTTTTTGTTCAATTCGTGTTAACGTTGCAATACTGCATCCATGATTGTATATTGTTGACTTATTTTGACTTTTTTTAGGTGGACAAAGGTAGCAGTAACTGATCTTCTTTCTGGTGATGCCATGTCAGTTCGTGTTGTTGGTCAAGATGGAAAGGAAAAATCTGTCCCTGGAGATATGCTTATTCTTGCAGGGGCTGCTAGAGGGTAACAGTTTTCTTATTTATCATTAATTTCTATTTACTATTATCTATATTAATAATGCAATGTGAACCGTGTTATGAATATAGATAAGATTTGTAATAAGAATATTGAATAGCATTTCACGTTGCATTATGAATTTTAAAACTAAATATAGATAATGTTGATAAATAAGAAATTTCGGAACAGAAAGGATTTTCCATCATTGATTCACTCATAAGTAAAAAACCTAGGTTATTTGTTTTGGAGAAAGTTGCGGATTTAAACCAGATCAGCACTCCATATCTGCAAGGTATGTTCAAACCAAAAGGTAAGCAAGCATTTGTTCTAAGAAAAAGTTATTATATTGAAATTGTGAGTGCTGTTTGAGAAGCTTTGAATTCGGTTAACATGATCTCTAAAAGCACTTATTTGCTACAATGTTGTGTAATTTAATATGTGTAGGGTTGTAGGAAAAAAAATCATTTAAGAAGACATTATATAATAACTTTGTGTGGTTATATCAAGTTTGAGTTTCCACCTTTCTTTTCTTTGTTCCAGATCATTCTATTGTAAATTCCAGAATGTTAAAATTTTAGGTACGTTACTTCTTGTTAGTTTGTAAATATTTTAAACCCTTAGCAAGAAGGACGATTACAATAAATTGGCGGGTAAACGGACAACAAGCTGCGCAACAACCCCTTTTGGATAGCAAAACAGATCATACTAAAAACAAAGCTTTGATTCGTGGTGGACGAAAAATTTCCATGCATTACCCGCTGAACTCTGTTAAGTAATTCCACAGTCCCCGGGGCTAGGAAACCAAAAGTATCGAAAGCAAAAGGGATAAACACGTGTTAAAATGGAAAACGGTTTACAAGTCGACAAGGTAACACATTATTTGATCTTTTACTCTTCAAAAACAGTAGCTTACTCATGCTGCATTTGCAATTTTCCAAGTAATCTTCATATTGGTAAGTGAAGAATTTGAAAACTGTTAATAATCATTTTATTTGGTCAAGTGTTTTACTCAATATTAACTGTGGTTAAACAATATAGTGGTCATGCAGAGATAGGGCAGGAGGATATACAAGAGTGATTCGAACTCGAATAAGAGTTGGTGATGCTGCACCAATGCCATATATTTGAGTATGGTTTTTCTCATCAAGTTTATGTTATGGCACGGGTTGAAACAAGTCAACATTGAAAATTTATCAAATGACTAAAATTATTATACCTCGCAAAATCGGGATTTGTCGGTCGGAGGGTTACGGGTCAAGTCGGGTTCGGGTTAGAATGAGTCGTTCATAAGAATACTAATATTTGTTCGGGTGAAAACGTGTTTTAACTAAAATGGATACGAGTCAGAACTAATCATTATAAAATACGAAAAAAAAAGTTGATTTATGAGACCATTAATGCTGTATGACTGATTTAAAATAATACAAATATAAAATAAATTTAATAATTTCTAAAATAAAAACATGTTTGTGATTACAGCCTACAATGATCTACATAATATATTATTTTTGGACGGCATGATATATTTAATATTAACGTTTTGCTTTATCTCAGGTTGTAGACTGAAAATCCAGTTCAACGTCTTGGTGCAGCAGCGTCTGCAGAGGTAAAAGTTTCTATGTGGAATACGGTAATCAAAATGCATAACCTGTATATACATTTTTTCTATTTTATAAAAAATTAATGTATTGATTTTTTAATAGTCAAATGTTTTAATGAATACAAATTACGGGTCAAAATGTTTTTTTTGAAACGGGTCATTTTGTAGTATGGGTTGATACATGCATGGTCGGGTTAAAGCATAGACAGTGTAGAACAATAAAGGTCTAAAACATTAAATCATCAATCTTACACAACATAGTTCACGATGAAATAGATGTCACTCAAATGTTGATATGCAATTCTAACATGATGGGTCAAATCCAAAGTTACTTTCTACTAACAGGTAAGTGTGATGTTTTAAACAGGTTAAATGGACGGTTAACACTATACTGATAAAACAGTGTTTTAACAGGTTTAAAATCGTGTATTTGATTTTGTATACCTTTAAAAAATTGTGGTTTAAAGTGTTTAAAATTATTAAAAAACATGTTTTTTTCAAGGCTTTATGATCATCATTCATTGGTGAGTGATTGAGTTCGTATGATTGTTTCTCTTGCAGCGGCTGGTTTGAAAGTCCGTGATAATCAAATTGTCCATAGTGATCTAAAACCACATATTGGTATTGGTTTATTATTTGCATCATGTTTATGTTATCTTTCAACGCTTGGTCACAAATACTTCTATATATGAAAACATAATCACTGAAAGCTAGCATTAAATAAGGAGTACTACCCTATGTATGAAAACCTGGCATCTTTCATCGATTGTATCTTGACGCTTAAGTATGTGTGAAAAAAAGGTTCATACAAATCAGTACCAACCTTCTTGATACTTCTTCTTAACTTATGAAGTGTGATATTTTATGCGTATGTTTGATGATATTTATCCTGTAGGTTGTGGGTAACATGTAGTTTGGTACTGGTTGGTCTGAAACACTTTATGTCCAAATATTTTTGTTAATAATAAGTGTGTTAGTATGATTTAAAAAATAATATTATTTCAATAATAATATACAATTTGGTATAAAATGATTTAAGATGCTCTTACTGCTTTCAGTGAGGTCGTCTTCCTTATTGCTCTTAGAGTTTTCCTTTGACCTCGATGCGCCCGTAAGCGAACGTTAGTCATTTGGATTGGTTGACTTCTAAACGTTTGAATACGAATATTTATTTTTAAATTGCTATGTGTATGTCTGATATTTTCTTATTCGTGGGGTGATAGTGTGTTTTTAGTAGTAACAAATATATTATATTTAGAGCTACACAAAATCAGTTTTTAAATTTAAAAAATTAAAATGGTCATTACTTCAACTAACACACACAAAATAGGCAAGTGTACATATCGCAGCGTAGTATAGTATGAGTAAGAACAAGTATCGAACCATGGACACAGATTCCGTACTCAACCCTCGCTATTGTCTGACTATGATAATATGTTGAAAAATGGGTTTTGTGTTTAAAAGAAAATAAAAAGATAAGAAATGTAATTAGAAATGTTATCCCGTTTAAGACGTTACCCTAGTTGCTATCTCTTGTTGATTAGTATTATATTTAAAGTAAGGTTGATCATAGTTACTTGTACGAATCCTTTCGATAGGGGAGTTAGTATTTCGTAACAGAACAGTGGATACGGTCCACCAACTGTTCCTTAATAAATCTCTGAACCCTGAATGGGGTCTCAAGTGCGCCGATTATGTCGTAATTCATTATTCGGACTAGGATTATCCAATTACTGACGTACGTCATGTCTTGTAAATTCTTCCGGTAAGTCGGAATGCACTACTTCCTCCAAAGGTACTTTATGTATGCTCGGACCTAACAAATTATGTTCTTAAATAGTTGTCTTTAGTTATAATATTATTTTAAATAAATAAGATCAAACATCATGGCTCCCGCTAGAAGTCCTCTAAAAGCCGACACGAGAGAAGTAAATAAATACCGACACAAACTGGTCGGTCTAGTTAGGGCTCAAACTACTTGCTGAATACTCAAACCTCCAATCAACCCATAGTATTAAATATATACTAACCGGTCGTGCTAGCACCAATATTTGTATATAGACCGTACCAACTCGAATAAGCTTCTTAAACAAGAAGTCTTGTTTAAGTAACTCACAAGATATAAGATTATTAGATTCATTTAAAGATCACTTATTCTTGTATTTTAAAGATAAATCATAGTAAAGAATTTAAAAACATAACATACTAAAAATACTTCATTAATTAATTAAAGTTCAACCAACTCGAGCAACACAAGAGGACTAGCTATGAATGACCATACAACTGACTCCACTAACCCTTAGATAATGCGTGGAAGTATTCCAACACCAAGGGAGAGTGGGTATAGGTTGACTCTTGTTTTACTCGATCGAGAAAAACATTCATAATACAAGACTTTAAAAAGGAAAATAAACAAGAAAGCTAAAATGGACCAAAACCGAGAGAGTTTCGGCTCTTAGCAGAGTTCTAAGGCATTCCCTACTCTTGATCTTGGACACCTAAAACACTAGAATGAGCATGCTATTTTTAGACTTAGATTTTGGTGATGCATGACCGTGCAAAACACTCATTTCATGCACGTGAGGGAATCTTGCAGAGCAGCAGAGTACATGGAAGATTTTAGGGTTTGCATGGTCGTGCAAAGCAATGCATAACCACGTATTGCCCTATTATGCTTCAGGTTGATTTTTTGACCTTCAACATTGACTCCCTTGGTCCGGTTTCGTTCAATTGACTTCCGAATGCTGATTTCTCTTTGTTTTTGAGTGTTTTTCATGTGTTTTTTTTGCATTTCGAGAGTAATTTCCTATTTGTAACACAATTAGATAAATTACGTGTCAGTTCTTATCATTTTGTCTATAGTTGTGCTAGATATGGGGATAACTGTGCATGCAAAACATGTATAATTGATGACACATCAGTGGGTAGGTTTAGGTTTTTAGGGGGTGGGGGTTGGTGGATTTAGGTTTTTGGGGGATGGGGTGGCTAGGTTTTTGGGTTTAGCTTTTAGAGTTTAGTTTTAGGGTTTTGCTTTAGCGTTTAGCTTTTAGGGTTTAGCTTTAAGGGTTTAGCTTTAGGGTTTATTTGACCCATTACCATCTTTGGAAGGAAATGAAAAAAGAAATTTATAAGTTGTTAATAAAATCGGAGAGTAGAGATAAAAATTTAGACTCGAATAATCTAAGATAGAGTGACAGTCTGGATTGCTTCTCATATGAAAACTGTTTAATTAATTTATGAGTAAGACAAAACAGCATGTGAAGGGCTAGAAAGGGTTAGAGCCTTAATGTTATAGATACACATTAATACCCTAATTAAGTGAAACAAGTTTATCATCATTTCCTTATGACATAGGATTTCTATATCAAACTAGACAATTAAGCGCCCTAGTGAGTTACAATTTGTGATTAGACAAAGATAGAAAACCATAATGCGTTCCTAGATCCTATTATTAAGATGTATTCCCTAATTAGTTCACAAGTGTTACAAGATTTGTTACTAAGTTGTCTGTTACTTATTAAGTTACAATCTGTTACCTATTAAAGTAAAACCTAAAGATAGAATTAACTGAAACTAGCATGCATAACTTCATAGATATCTCAATCAATCCCACACAACTCAGATCTAAACCCAACACAAACAAGTAACCATACACATCATAAGTTCAAGATAACAACTCTTTCCAAACTAGACCAAGCTATGAACATATATGCAACCTGAAAGGCCAGATCTTCAATCATGTATCTAACTAATTATAAGAAACCTTCTTTATGCTCCTAACCTTCCGTTCCAGCCTCTAGAAACGTCTCTAATCCAACCTTCTCAACCCTAGCCCATAAAGTTCTTTTAATAGGCCAACTTAGGGTTTCTCGTCGGTTCTCGTACGGGCCGTACCATCATTTAAATGGGCCATGTCATTCTTCTAGCATACTGGTTGTACCATGTAAAGTGGATACAAGGTTTAATGAACATACGAGCCATATCTTCTTGGTTTTTCCTCTTTTCTCTCATGTCTTCCATCTATAAGCTTGGTTTAGCATCCAAATATTTCTTTTCCATCAAAAACTTGCAAATCAAAGTAGAACATCAATACATATGTAGGTCCCGGGAGCCTCGTCGCGCAGCGGAGATACACGGATCTGTTCTGTGATTTGTGTGGGAACCAAGAAACGAGACAGAGAAACACGAGCATAAACAAAAGATAATGAAATGATACGTAATCCATAACATAGAAGTCATCCCGTATTACAGACTGCATACCGAAGGAGCACACATCTCTCATCTAAGCTCACGGTCCAGGGGTCGAGAGAGCTCGTCCCGACCCAGACACCTCTCAACCTAGTTCCAGAGTCCCACCTACAAATGAGGTCATCATCTCATATTTATAGGGGAAGGAACACTACCTGCGTACTTGTCTAAGTACGCAGGGTTTGGTCATGCGTACTTGACAAGTACGCAAGGCAAAAGCCTTGCGTACTTACTAAGTATGCAGGACCAAACTGTGGGCAGGCTAAGTACTCAGGAATACTCTCCTGCGTACTAGCCACGTACACCGATACATAGAATTTTATCTATAGTTACAAAAACATGCTTCTTCAACATACCTATTCTTTTCAGATTTGCAATAAAAATCATTCAAAATGTAAGGAATTATATCATTAAAAATGTTTTATTTGGAACCCAACAAACATCCTCACACTTGAAACTTGCTTGTCAGTAAGCAAGCTCCCTACATTGGATTACACAACATATTCTCCTCAAGCCAAATGTATCCCCTTCTCCAGTGTGTAACTAACTCCTAAGACTTACATGTTCTATAGAATTATATCTCTAACAAGCAATAGGTGTTACATTTTAAAAACAGGGAATCAACTACTCGAGTTCGAATCACCATGAGATCATACTATGTTAACCCACACCCCTCACAATCATCTCTCCACTCGATTGTGTAACATCCCAGAAATATGAAAGTTGATAGTTCTGGTTAGTGTGCAAACCGAACCTCTATTAAATGTAATGATGAGCAAAGTATGTCACGCATGAGGCATTTTAACGACCTCAAATAACAAGGTTAGTTGTTGAAAGAAGGTTCGGAACCGGATTACGCGAGATGGAACTAGGGGGACCCGATTGAAAATTTGAGAGGTTTATATACCAAGTAAAAGGAAAACCCTAGGCCATTCAGCATAGGTGTGCGCGGCTGCACAAATAGAGGGAGAGAGACATTAGAGCTTGGAGGGAGCCAGCGACGGTGGTTTCACGGTGGTTTCGAATCGGGAAACTCCAATACTTAGCCAATGTAAATCCTTGTTTACATTTTGATCCATGTTTTACATTGGTGTTTTCACTTGAACCCGGTTAGGGTTTGGGGTTTTGTTCTTAACGGACGATAAGGTGACGAGGAAGATAAGGGACGGTTGTAGTGGTTGTTACGGGTGTAGCAGAAGGCGGCAACCGCTAGGTGGAGGTGAGTGATGGTGGATAGAGTGGAGACGTAAGTGGTGATGGTGTGTGACGAGGATGGCGGGCAAGAGGAGGAGCACGGTGGGAGTCGTATGAAGGATGCTCGACGGTGAAGGCATGCCCGACAGGGGCAATGGCAGGAGCGGCTGTAACAATCCGTATTTTTAGGATTAACCCCGTTAATAAATTTAATTAAATCCTAACCCAGTTAACCTAATCTAAAAATCCAAGGACTGTTTCTGTCACATGTTTAATCTAAAACTGCAAGGACTAAAGTTGTAATTACCCTAAACCCAATCATGTTGACTCTGTAAAGTCAAAATCGATTATTTTTGTTTTTGTTGACTTTCAAAAGTCAAACTAGTGTTGTTCTTGATTCAAATTCGTAGCCATAATGTAACATCCTGAGTTTTAGAGTGTGAAAGAATTCACGAAAATTTAAAACTTATATAAGAAAAGGGAAGCGGGCTTGGGCCGGGGTGTATAGGCCGAAAGGGACAAGGGTTTGGGCCCTTATGAGTCTCAAGACCAGCCCCAACCCTCATTTGCAACACCATTTTCGGAATTCTAGAGAGAGAAAGCGAGAGAGAGCTTAGAGAGAGAAAGTCCCGGTTTTCGGAGTGAGCTTCAAGGATCGTTAGCAAGAGTCTCGTGAGTGTTTATCAACGAAAAGGAAGCGTTTACAGGTAACCGATTCTCCTAGATCTGAGTTTTTCTTCATTTTGGGGTTTTTCGGGTTTTGAGTAAAAAGATGGTGATTTTGCGGATGAAACTGAAAGAAAAGTAAAGATTTGAGTTCTTAAACGAAAAACAAACGTTTTGAATGTAAAAAAGTCCGGATCTTGACAAGGTCGGATCTGCATGCAAAGTTAGGGTTTTGTGGGGAAGATGACTGAGCTGAAGGGTATCGAAACTAAGTAGTTTCGAGTCAGGGGCAAGCATCGAAACTAAGTAGTTTCGAGTCAGGGACGTGTATCGAAACTAGGTAGTTTCGATAGGTCAACGTGTATCGAAACTAGGTAGTTTCGAGTGGTCAGCATGTACCGAAACTAGGAAGTTTCGATAGGGTTGCATGTATCGAAACTAGGGAGTTTCGATAGGTCTACAGGTATCGAAACTAGGTAGTTTCGATGAGTCTGATATGTGACGAATTGTTATGATTGTTCAGATTGTGTGAGATTCCAGTAGGACATCCCCGCTAAGATATCAGGTGAGTTCTAATCCCCTTTTTGCCTTCTTTAGGGGTGGTGTGCATACTTAGTGTAAAGTGTTTATTATATTTTATATATTATAAACTGAAGAGAAAAGCTATGTTTTAGTGAAAGGTTTAAAAGAGGCAAAAGTATGTTTTTCAGCAAAGTAAGATATATCATTTGGCAAGCGTTTACTATATTTTTATATACATAAACAAAGGCATGATATATATGATAAGCTATGTTTTAGAAAGCAAGATGTATTTTATGATAAGCTATGTTTTAGAAAGCAAGATGTATTTTATGATAAGCTATGTTTTAGAAAGCAAGATGTATTTTATGATAAGCTATGTTTTAGAAAGCAAGATGTATTTTATGATAAGCTATGTTTTAGAAAGCAAGATGTATTTTATGATAAGCTATGTTTTCAGTAAAGTAAGATATATCATTTGGCAAGCGTTTACTATATTTTCATATACATAAACAAAGGCATGATATATATGATAAGCTATGTTTCAGAAAGTAAGATGTATTTTTTTTATGATAAGATATGTTTCAGTAAAAGCAAAGATATATCATTTGGCAAGCGTTTACTATATTTTTATATACATAAACAAAGGCATGATATATGTTAAGTTATGAGCAAGATTTACAGAAATATTTATGAACAGTAAAGTGAACAGTTTTCCTTCGGGAATATGTACCAGCTATAAAGGTCCTTGGGACAGATGTTACTTGTACAAGATGTCAGATATGGGTTCTACCCATTAGTAAGAACCTTTGTGGTTCGTTAACGGTTGTACAACTGGGATGAGTGACGGCGGTTGCTCGGGAGGTCCACGCAACCTCCCCTTAGCGTTAAGCGGTATTGTCGGTTCATGGATAGTGAGCCATGGGGGCATTGACCAGGGTATTGTCGGTTCATGGTCGTTGACCATGGGGGCATTGACCAGGTACTCGTCGGTTCATGGATGAATCCATGGGGGCGGTACAGTAGTGACAAGGAATTGACGGATAAGCGGTATTGTCGGTTCATGGTCGTTGATCATGGGGGCATTGACCAGGTACTCGTCGGTTCATGGATGAATCCATGGGGGCGGTACAGTAGTGACAAGGAATTGACGGATAAGCGGTATTGTCGGTTCATGGTCGTTGATCATGGGGGCATTGACCAGGTACTTGTCGGTTCATGGATGTAAGCCATGAGGGCAGTACAGTAAAGAGGAATTGACGGTTTATTATACGTTTTAAACTGTTTGAAAAGTAAAGTGTGTTAAGTTTAGCCTTAATGGCAGTATATATATATGTTTGAAAAGTAAAGTATGTAAAGTTTTGGCCTTAAGGGCAGTATGTATGTAATAGTAAATCTTTTGTAAAATTGATTTAAAGTAAACGTTAGAACTCACTCAGCGTTGCTGATTTTTAGTATGCACATCAGTTAAGTGTAGGTGGCAGTAGATGGAAGTGGATGCTTGGCTTGGCGAGAAGAGTTACCCGAAGACCAGAGTCTGGCATCCTGTTTATGTTATTGTTTTAGTTGATTCAGACAAGTTTCAGTTGTATGTTGACAAGATATGTTTAGACATGTTATGTATTTCCGCTGCGTATGTTGAAGTTTTAAATCGTTTCCGCTGTGTTAATGAATGTCTTATGATTAAGTTCTATGTGTTGATGAGTAAATCCAATAAGTGAGGCCTTTCAGGAATGGGGGCCTTACAAGTTGGTATCAGAGCCATAGTTTGAGAGATTTGGACATCCCCGATGTCCAGACTTAAACTGAGAATGGGACAAGTAGCGGATGCCAGTAACGGGTAACTCAAGCCAAAGCATCAGAAGCGTATAGTGAGTAAGGTTTACCTTTTAGAGTGTCAAGATAAGAATAGAGGCTTTAGTGGAATCATGAAAGCGAATAAATGGAAAACGAAAAGTGATGTAATGGTTAATTGCAGATGGCCAGTGTATATTAACATCTTACCTTACTTATTGTGTTCTACATATTCCCTAGCATGGTGAAGTTAAATCTTTTGTTCTCTATCTTTCAGTTAGAAATGGCTAGACGTGGAGGAACTAGAGGGGGTGGAGGAGGAAGACGTGGTGGGCGTACAGGCCACCACGGTGGAGCTAGCACAAACCAAGTGATTGAAGGGAGTGTTCACACTACCCATACTGATACGGTGGTCAGTCAGCACAATGTTGAACATGCGGCAGAAGATGATCAGACATTCGAGTTCGAGCCGGCCGTGCAAGCAGCTATTGGCCGTGAGTTTACCCGACTGTTGAAGGAAACCTTACCGGCCATACTAGACGAAGCCTTGAGGAAGGCCAAGGAAAGCCCTAACACAACTGAAGAGCCTGTGGTGCTTCCAGCAATGGGAGGACCAAACCTAGTAGAAAATGTTGCACCGCCTGCTCGCGGCTGTGACTATAAGGCATTTCGGGGTTGTGATCCACCCGTGCTTACTGGGGAAAAGGAAGCATCAGATACCTTAGATTGGATTAACGGCATGGAGTCGACCATTCGTCTTAGTGAATGTCGACCGGAACAAGCAGTCATGTTCGCTGCAAAGTCATTGAAAGGGGAAGCCGCACACTGGTGGGAAACTGTGAAACAGGCTAAGGGTGACCAAGCGGTCGGATTGATGAGGTGGAGTGACCTGAAAGCGTTGGTAACTGAAAAGTTTTGTCCTAAGAATGAGGTCCACAAGGTGGAAAGGGAATTCTTGACTCTGCAAGCCGGACTCATGACTCACCGGCAATATACTTCAAAGTACAATGAGTTGGCGCGTCTGGTGCCTCATCTTGTAACGTCAGAGGAGAGGAGGATTCATTATTATGTTCAGGGGTTGCCTCCAAAGATACGTACCTTTGTAAAGGCCAACACACCGAGTACCTTTGAGTCGGTGGTTGTTCTGAGCGGAGTTGTCTATGATGACATTGCCTCTGAAGTCATTGCTGAAGCACCCAAGAAACAAGCAGCTAAGCGCACTGCTGAGGAACTCCAGGGTCCTAACGATAGGAGGGCGAGGGTGGAAGCAGAGGGTCTATGCGGTAAATGTGGGAGGAGACATGGAGGTGAATGTAAGGCGGGTCAGGTGGGATGTTTCAGGTGTGGCAAGTTTGGACACCAATCACGGGACTGCCCGGAAAGGCCAAGATGCCACAATTGTGGGGGACAGGGACACGTGAGCCGAGATTGTAGGAAGCGCAAAGAGCCGGAAGCGGGAGGATCCGGAAAGGGTAAGGGTGCAGAGAAAGAACCTTACATCAACAAGGCCACAGCAAGGGTTTACCAGATGACTCAGTAAGGTACGTTGCAAACTCTTATTTGTGATATGCCAAGTTTATGATTTTATTTCCTTGAATGATTAGTTAGCCCCATCAGCTTAGGAGCCTTAGAACTAGATATTACCCGGATTAGATCCTCAGCGGTAGTTAATCACAATAGCCTTCATGACCAAGCTGCCTTGCATAGCTACGGTTTATGCCATCCATTCTGTGATTTGCTATCGGTATAGCTTATGGCAGGTTTCGAGGACGAAACCTATTGTAAGGAGGGTAGACTTGTAACATCCTGAGTTTTAGAGTGTGAAAGAATTCACGAAAATTTAAAACTTATATAAGAAAAGGGAAGCGGGCTTGGGCCGGGGTGTATAGGCCGAAAGGGACAAGGGTTTGGGCCCTTATGAGTCTCAAGACCAGCCCCAACCCTCATTTGCAACACCATTTTCGGAATTCTAGAGAGAGAAAGCGAGAGAGAGCTTAGAGAGAGAAAGTCCCGGTTTTCGGAGTGAGCTTCAAGGATCGTTAGCAAGAGTCTCGTGAGTGTTTATCAACGAAAAGGAAGCGTTTACAGGTAACCGATTCTCCTAGATCTGAGTTTTTCTTCATTTTGGGGTTTTTCGGGTTTTGAGTAAAAAGATGGTGATTTTGCGGATGAAACTGAAAGAAAAGTAAAGATTTGAGTTCTTAAACGAAAAACAAACGTTTTGAATGTAAAAAAGTCCGGATCTTGACAAGGTCGGATCTGCATGCAAAGTTAGGGTTTTGTGGGGAAGATGACTGAGCTGAAGGGTATCGAAACTAAGTAGTTTCGAGTCAGGGGCAAGCATCGAAACTAAGTAGTTTCGAGTCAGGGACGTGTATCGAAACTAGGTAGTTTCGATAGGTCAACGTGTATCGAAACTAGGTAGTTTCGAGTGGTCAGCATGTACCGAAACTAGGAAGTTTCGATAGGGTTGCATGTATCGAAACTAGGGAGTTTCGATAGGTCTACAGGTATCGAAACTAGGTAGTTTCGATGAGTCTGATATGTGACGAATTGTTATGATTGTTCAGATTGTGTGAGATTCCAGTAGGACATCCCCGCTAAGATATCAGGTGAGTTCTAATCCCCTTTTTGCCTTCTTTAGGGGTGGTGTGCATACTTAGTGTAAAGTGTTTATTATATTTTATATATTATAAACTGAAGAGAAAAGCTATGTTTTAGTGAAAGGTTTAAAAGAGGCAAAAGTATGTTTTTCAGCAAAGTAAGATATATCATTTGGCAAGCGTTTACTATATTTTTATATACATAAACAAAGGCATGATATATATGATAAGCTATGTTTTAGAAAGCAAGATGTATTTTATGATAAGCTATGTTTTAGAAAGCAAGATGTATTTTATGATAAGCTATGTTTTAGAAAGCAAGATGTATTTTATGATAAGCTATGTTTTAGAAAGCAAGATGTATTTTATGATAAGCTATGTTTTAGAAAGCAAGATGTATTTTATGATAAGCTATGTTTTCAGTAAAGTAAGATATATCATTTGGCAAGCGTTTACTATATTTTCATATACATAAACAAAGGCATGATATATATGATAAGCTATGTTTCAGAAAGTAAGATGTATTTTTTTTATGATAAGATATGTTTCAGTAAAAGCAAAGATATATCATTTGGCAAGCGTTTACTATATTTTTATATACATAAACAAAGGCATGATATATGTTAAGTTATGAGCAAGATTTACAGAAATATTTATGAACAGTAAAGTGAACAGTTTTCCTTCGGGAATATGTACCAGCTATAAAGGTCCTTGGGACAGATGTTACTTGTACAAGATGTCAGATATGGGTTCTACCCATTAGTAAGAACCTTTGTGGTTCGTTAACGGTTGTACAACTGGGATGAGTGACGGCGGTTGCTCGGGAGGTCCACGCAACCTCCCCTTAGCGTTAAGCGGTATTGTCGGTTCATGGATAGTGAGCCATGGGGGCATTGACCAGGGTATTGTCGGTTCATGGTCGTTGACCATGGGGGCATTGACCAGGTACTCGTCGGTTCATGGATGAATCCATGGGGGCGGTACAGTAGTGACAAGGAATTGACGGATAAGCGGTATTGTCGGTTCATGGTCGTTGATCATGGGGGCATTGACCAGGTACTCGTCGGTTCATGGATGAATCCATGGGGGCGGTACAGTAGTGACAAGGAATTGACGGATAAGCGGTATTGTCGGTTCATGGTCGTTGATCATGGGGGCATTGACCAGGTACTTGTCGGTTCATGGATGTAAGCCATGAGGGCAGTACAGTAAAGAGGAATTGACGGTTTATTATACGTTTTAAACTGTTTGAAAAGTAAAGTGTGTTAAGTTTAGCCTTAATGGCAGTATATATATATGTTTGAAAAGTAAAGTATGTAAAGTTTTGGCCTTAAGGGCAGTATGTATGTAATAGTAAATCTTTTGTAAAATTGATTTAAAGTAAACGTTAGAACTCACTCAGCGTTGCTGATTTTTAGTATGCACATCAGTTAAGTGTAGGTGGCAGTAGATGGAAGTGGATGCTTGGCTTGGCGAGAAGAGTTACCCGAAGACCAGAGTCTGGCATCCTGTTTATGTTATTGTTTTAGTTGATTCAGACAAGTTTCAGTTGTATGTTGACAAGATATGTTTAGACATGTTATGTATTTCCGCTGCGTATGTTGAAGTTTTAAATCGTTTCCGCTGTGTTAATGAATGTCTTATGATTAAGTTCTATGTGTTGATGAGTAAATCCAATAAGTGAGGCCTTTCAGGAATGGGGGCCTTACACATAACTGAAATTCGATCGAATTCGAAGTTGTAACGGATGATATTGATGATGTCGAACGTTATTGAGTCGTTTTTAACTCTGTATCATTGCTTGTCATTACGAATTTTAATACCAAATCCGTAACCGTCGAACTCACCCCTATTCATCTCTTATTCGCGTTAATTCGATCTTTTACACTGAAATTGAACCTCTACACACACTAAACGAATCCTTGCGAAACTGTTGCACACCTCAATTCGGCCGGAGTCACAGTAGGAGACACCGAAAAACAAGAACGCGTGGTCGAACCCGAGTGTTGATTGGGCACCCTCAATTCGAATCCGTTTCTAGTAATTAAACCCTCCTTTAGCTTCGTTTTCATTCCTAGATTGAAGCCCTATGATAATTAGGGCTTATAGCAGCGAATTGAGGATGAACCCGAATCTAGGGTTCATTCGTTTTCGGTTTAGTCGATCTATGTTCTTGACTTGATCTCAATGAAATTAAACTATACAATTAGTTTCGCAATGTTTTAATTCATAAAAGCCCTATGATTCCAATCATTTTTATCATCAAATCCAACCAATTCGAATATGTGTTCATAAACTAGGGTTTTGGATTTCGATCGAGTAATTAACCGATATAAACTAGAT
Organism: Smallanthus sonchifolius; assembly: GCA_023525975.1. Lineage (NCBI taxonomy): Eukaryota > Viridiplantae > Streptophyta > Magnoliopsida > Asterales > Asteraceae > Smallanthus > Smallanthus sonchifolius. Next base: position 39,363,708 of record CM042045.1, read on the forward strand.
AACTTTTCAATTAAACCCACCTGTAGGTTCGCAATACTGTGTTTAACAAAACCCCTATACTTTCTGGTTCGATCGTGGTCAAAATCTATGGCTTTGGGATGGGATTTGGGTTCGTATCGTGACGGGGGGGGAAGGGTTTGATGCCTCTGACTGTTAAAACCAATTTGGATCCGAAACTTGTCGCGATGGCCTAGCGGCTGTGATGGTTAAAACACTTGACTATGGGGGAGAAGACCCGGGTTCGAAACCTCCTCCCCTGTTTTCTATTTAATATTTTATTGTAATGATATTTTGAACCTAAAATCAATTCCTATATATTATTGTATTATTGTAATAAAAGGTTTTAACTTGTAAATCCACCCGTAGACTCGGTTTGATTTTGTAATCCATTTCATATTATTTATCGCATATAAAATAACATGTTTATATTATTTTGCAACCCGTGACCCCTATTATAAAATGATATATATTTATATATTATTTCACCTTGTTTATAAACCTCGTGTAACGTTTCAAACTAGTTAGTAATATAATTATATTTATATTATTTACTCACGTTTATTATCCTCGAATAAAAATAATAGAATTATTATTTTTTGTCGCACGATTGATTATCGCATTATTTTTGCCATACGCAAATAAATAAATAATATATTTATTATTTTGCCACATGGGTTATTAATTGGGAAATTCTCTAAACTTAAAAATAATATATTTTGATGTATTATTTTCAAGACCATTATTATATGGTACAATCACGTGAGTATATTCATTGTATTATCATTCGACCCGAAACGTATCTATCTTAATAAGCATATTAAGAATTCTTGTTCCGTGGACATATTCGTCTATTCCTTGATCATTAGAGCATACTTAGGACGTTCAACATTCCGTATCATCGTCACAAATCCCATTATATCCCTAATAATTATGTTTTAATTCTAGGGAATTCGTGAGCCATTTCGGGCTAATGCTTGAGATTCAAATCTCATACTTGTGTGATTACTTCCTACGCAATCAGGTTAGTTTTCACGGCCCCTTTTTACTATTTTACTTGGCGGAGAAAACATGTCGCAAACTATTTTTGGATTGTTGTATTCATATGTTGTCAATGTTAAAGCTAAGCGTAACACGCTATCATTGAAAGTCCTCAACACACATCGAACCGTTAACATGGATCTTAGCGAGATAATATTTTGTAGTACTACTGGGTTTGACAAATCTCAGCCGCGTTAGTCGCGCTAACTCGATTTGAGGTCGAACGGGTGAAATGTTAGCCTACTCACATCACTAGAGTTGATAGACCTGGCAGGAAGCAAATAAACAAACAGTCAGCTTCGGTTGCGAGCGCTTAAGTTAAACATGAAACGTAGGTTAGCTACCTATAGATGCATATTGAATGTACAATAATCTGGTAAACGTTTATTTATATATTGAAACCTGTAAACTCACCAAACTCGTGTTGACATCTTTTCTTATAATGTTTTCTCAGGTCGCTAAGATAAGGCACAGGTGCATATATAGGACATGCATGGAGTCCTAAAATTGAAATATATTTTATTATTTATGTTTGGACTATTTTCATTTATGTTTGGACTGGACTTTTTGGGCGCGTTTGTTTTGCGCATTTACTTTCTTTATACGCTTCTGCATTAACTCTGATTGATATGATATTTTCATTTGAGTCCCATATAGAGTCGTTCAATGTAACTAATGACTGAGATCCTGGTTTGTCGCTTCCCAAACGGTAAAACTCCGTTAGTTGAAATTGGGGGTGTGACAGATTGGTATCAGAGCCATTGTTTATAGAGAACTAGGATTGCATACTAGACTATAACCTCACACATTGGTTACATGTCATAAATGTTTTGTTTTGGCACTTATATATTACGCTGCAGGACCATGTCGTCAACCCCACCACCATCACTTAAGGCACCAGGACATGATGCACCTATCTTACCATCCTCGGAGCCCAAAAGGCGTCGGACTAGTTCTAGTGACAATTCGGTTGATCAGGGTGAACCGAGTAGCGCGCAAGCAAGGAATCCTACACGTAATTGGAATAAATACCTGAAAATGATCCAAAGATGGATTGAAATGGGAAATGTCCCATCACCCTACTTTGGTTCCATTTCCTCATCATCTACTTTACCTAGCATGCCATGTACCATGGAACAAGCTTTTGTGGCGTTTATATTTTACATGTCTAGGGAGTTAAGCATTGTGAAAGATGCTACTGATGAGATACCCGACATTCTGCAGCGGGAGTCACAAATAGAGGAGAATAAGGTTAGGGATAAAGCTTTTGACCGCTGAGCTGGCAGTGACGGATCAGGTCCATAACCACCTGGTGGATAGAGTTAAACATTTGGAGACGAGGGTGGACACCTCGGACCATGCTGTTGAGGGGATTCTAGAGAGTGACCCATCTGGAAGCCCAAATGCAAGCAGCACTTTGGCCGGAGAATATCCCACTTTCTGACGACGAGGAGGAGCCGTTTGAGGATGAGCCCTTAGAGTAGGGGCCACCCAAGGATGAGCCGATCGAGATTGATGATGCACTATCATGTGTTTCCTCCGATGACGAGTATGTTTGATGATTATTTTATTCTTTCTTTCCTTTCATTTATGCTTTGTTTATGATCTTTCTATTTCAAACCTAGATGGGTAAGGTTGTTCCCATTCAATAAAAGCATGAGAAGTTTGATGTTTTGATTTAATTATTTTGTAGCTTTACAATTTATTTAATTTTGAAATATTAGATGTTGTGTTATCATTTCCTTACTTGTACATATAATGTTTGAAGTGCGATATATTTCTCATTATTTTGTATTTTTGAATGTGAAGAATCATGTCGGGAAGAGGACGTGGAGGTCGTGCTGGTAGCCGAGGCACCATTAACATGACAGCAGCTGAGCTAGTGGCACTAATCAATGATAGTGTGGCTGAGGCTCTAGCAGCACAGAATGCTGCAGGTAAATGCTAAAACCATTTTATAATCTCGATCCTATATTATGTTTCTAAATTCAGGTCAACAGAATCAGCAACCAGCATGCACATTCAAGACATTTATAGACTGTAAGCCCCACACCTTTAGTGGAGCTGTCGGACTACTCCGGTGGTTCGAGAAAGTGGAGTCGGTATTTGCCATGAGCAACTGTCCCCTGGCCAATCAGGTCAAGTTTGCTTCTGGTACTTTGGAGGGCCCGGCTCTCACATGGTGGAACGCTCAGGTCCAAATGTTGGGTCTAGCTATGGCCAATGCACTTCTGTGGGAGGAGTTTAAGACGATGATAAAGGAGGAGTACTGTCCTCGGGATGAGATTCAGAAGTTGGAAGGAGAATTCTGGAACCTGAAAATGGATGGTTCTGAAATTGAGCTATACACCACTCGCTCTCATGAGCTTGCTACCATGTGCCCACACATGATGACTCCTGATTACAAGAGGATTGAGTTGTACATTGGAGGCTTAGTGCCTCAGATTCAGAGTATGGTCACCTTATCCAACCCTACTACCATCCTGCAGACTATCAGACTCGCCCACAAGTTAACCGATCAGGCGGTGACTCAAGGGACTCTACCCCGAAGGGTTCGGTCTCTAAATCTACCGACAATCATAAGCGCAAGTTTGATCACAACTCCAACTCTCACTCCAACTCCAAGGTTCCCCAGTTAAATCAACCTCATCAGCAGCAGCGAAAGTTTGAGCATGCTATGAACTTCAACCAGACGACCTCTTCAGGTCAAAATCAAGGTGGTATGCGGGGAAATCCCCCAAGTGTAACAAGTTCAACTTTCATCATTTTGGGATTTGTAACCGTTGTCAGCGGTGTGGCAAGATAGGCCATGCTGCCAAAGATTGTAGGGGTGAGTTGCAAGCCAAGTAGCATTTTCAACAGCCTGGGTCTACAAAGGGTTGTTTCGAGTGTGGGGAGGAGGGACAGTTTCGGAAGAATTGTCCTCAGTTAAATAAGGGAGGTAATGGAAATCACAACCCAAATCAGAACAACAACAATGGTGGCAACAAAGGCAATAATGGAGGGAATGGTGCGAAGGGGCGAGCCTTCGTGCTAGGATACGGAGAAGCTCGATATGATCATAATGTGGTCACCGGTAAGTTCCTCATAAACAATTACTTTGACTCTTTCCTTTTTGACACTGGTGCTGATAGGAGTTTTATACCTAAGAAACTTAGTGACATGATAAAAGAAACTCCAAATCTGTTAGAAGCTAAGTATATAATAGAAATAGCCGATGGCAAAATAATTGAAGCAGACCAAATTCTTAAGGGTTGTAAGCTTGAGTTGGCTGGTCATAAACTTGATATCGACCTTATGTCGTTCACACTTGGTAGTTTCGATGTAATTGTCGGCATTGATTGGTTATCTAAAAACCAAGCCGAAATCATCTGTAGTGAGAAAATCGTTCGCATTCTCTTTCGAGTGGAGAAACTCTTTCCGTTCAGGGTGAAAAGGTTGGTGTAGTCATGGGCATCATATCCTTCATGAAAGCACAGAAATGTCTTCGAAAAAGGCATACTGCTATTCTGGCTCTCGTCGCCGAGCAACCATCTGAGGAGAAAAAGATTGATGATATTCTGATCGTTTGCAACTATCTGGAAGTATTTCTCGAGGATTTGCCTGGTCTGCCACCACACCGTCAAGTTGAATTCTAAATCGATCTAGCACCCGGAGCGGCACCGATACTCAGTTGCAGGAATTATTGGATATAGGTTTCATCCGACCTAGCTTATCGCCATGGGGAGCTCCAGTTCTGTATGTCAAGAAGAAGGACGGGACTTTTCGTATGTGTATCGACTACCGTGAATTGAATAAAGTGATAATCAAGAACCGTTATCCTCTGCCTCGTATAGCTGATCTCTTTGATCAACTCCAAGGATCAAGTTTCTATTCCAAGATAGATCTTAGATCTGGTTACCACCAATTGAGAGTCCGAGATGAGGATATCTCTAAGACTGCTTTCAGGACAAGGTACGGCCACTATGAGTTTATGGTCATGCCTTTCAGGCTAAGCAACGCACCCGCGGTGTTCATGATCCATACCTTGATCAATTTGTCATTGTTTTCATCGACGACATCCTCATTTATTCCAAGAACAAGGAGGAACATGAGGAACATCTACGTTCAATCCTGGAATTACTAAAGCAGGAGCAACTGTATGCTAAGCATTCCAAGTGTGAATTCTGGATCCGGGAAGTTCAATTCTTAGGGCATGTGGTTAATAAGAAGGGAATACATGTCGATCCATCAAAGATAGAAGCCATCAAGAATTGGGCAGCACCGACGACTCCGACTGAGGTGCGACAATTTCTAGGATTGGCTGGTTATTATCGCCGATTCATCGAAGGATTTTCTAAGACTGCACAACCTATCACTGCATTAACTCATAAGGGTAAAGCCTATAACTGGGGCGACAACCAGGAGTCAGCATTCCAACTCCTTAAGCAGAAGCTTTGCAGTGCACCTATTCTAGCTCTTCCGAAGGGAACGGATGATTTTGTGGTGTATTGCGACGCATCCATTCAGGGTCTGGGTTGTGTGTTAATGTAACGAGAAAAGGTGATCGCATATGCTTCACGTCAACTAAATTTTCACGAGAAAAACTACACCACTCATGACCTGGAGTTAGGAGCCGTAGTTTTTGCACTTAAGATATGGAGACATTACTTGTACGGTACTAAGTGCACTATCTACACCGATCATAAGAGTCTTCAACATATCTTCAAGCAGAAAGAGCTGAACATGAGACAGCGTCGTTGGGTCGAACTCTTGAATGATTATGACTGTGCGATCCGGTATCATCAGGGTAAAGCTAATGTTGTAGCTGATGTCCTATGTCGAAAGGAAACCAAACCCAAACGAGTTCGAGCATTACAGCTTACTATTCACCCCGGATTACTTGACAAAATCCGTAGTGCTTAACTCGAAGCCCTGGAGGAGGAAAACCTACCGCTGGAAGCCACACGCGGTATGGAAGAACAACTCGAGGTCAAATCTGATGGTATTCGCTACTTCGACGAGCGAATATGGGTTCTAGTATTCGGGAACTTAAGGGAACTAATCATGAATGAAGCTCATAAATCTCGTTACTCCGTTCATCCAGGTTCTGACAAGATGTACCATGACTTAAAGGTGTTGTATTGGTGGCCAAGGATGAAGTCCGATATAGCCACCTATGTGAGTAGGTGCCTGACTTGCGCAAAGGTCAGAGTTGAATATCAAAAGCCTTTCGGTCTACTCCAGCAACCGGAGATTCCCATGTGGAAATGGGAGCAGATATCCATGGACTTTATCACAAAATTGCCATGAACTCCTAACAGATGTGATACCATTTGGGTAATCGTCGATCGTTTAACAAAGTCCGCTCACTTATTAGCAATCAAGGAAACAGACAAAATGGAGAAGCTTACTCGTATTTACTTGAAAGAAGTAGTCTCTCGGCACGGGGGTGCCAATCTCTATCATTTCGGATCGTGATGAACGATTCATCTCCATTTTCTGGCAATCCTTACATAAAACTTTAGGCACGCGTCTAGATATGAGCACAGCATACCACCCCCAAACTGATATGCTAAGAGCTTGTGTGATTGATTTCGGTAACACTTGGGAGTCTCACCTACCGTTGGTGGAGTTCTCCAACAACAAAAGTTATCACACTAGCATCAAGGCATCTCCATTCGAGGCACTATATGGACGGAAATTTCGTTCTCCTATTTGTTGGGTCGAGGTTGGAGATAGTCAACTTACGGGTCCTGAGCTTATACTTGAAACTTCTGAGAAAATCGTTTAAATTAGAAACCGTATGGCAGCAGCTCATGATCGTCAAAAAAGCTATGCTGATAAGCGTCGCAAGCCATTAGAATTTCAAGTAATGGTCTTGTTAAAAGTCTCACCGTGGAAGGGTGTCATTCGTTTTGGGAAACGGGGCAAACTGAATCCTCGTTATGTTGGACCATTCAAGATAGTGAAGAGGTTTGGCCCAGTAGCGTATCAACTGGACCTACCTGAAGGACTTAGTGGTGTACACAACGTCTTTCACATCTCAAACTTGAAGAAATGTCTAGCAGACGAGTCACTCGCGGTTCCTCTTGAGGAACTACACATCGATGAACAGTTGCGTTTCATTGAAGAACCCGTGGAAATCATGGATAGGGAAGTCAAAACGCTTAAACGCAGTAAAATCCCTATTGTCAGAGTTCGTAGGAACTCAAAACGCGGACCGGAATTCACGTGGGAGTGTGAGGATCAGATGATGCGCAAGTATCCTCATCTATTCAAGCACTCCAAGTCAAACTCTTAAGGTACTACTTTTCGGGACAAAAATTCTTTCAACTAAGGGATGATGTGACATCCGGAAAAAAAAATATATTTTAATTTTCGGGACGAAAATTCTTTCAACTAGATGATGCGACAATCCGGATTTTTAGGATTAACCCCGTTAATAAATTTCGTTAAATCCTAACCCAGTTAACCTAATCTAAAACTCCAAGGACTGTTTCTGTCACATGTTTAATCTAAAACTGGAAGGACTAAAGTTGTAATTACCCTAAACCCAATCCTGTTGTCACTGCAAAGTCAAGATCGATTATTTTGTTTTTGTTGACTTTCAAAAGTCAAACTAGTGTTGTTCTTGATTCAAATTCGTAGCCAAAACTGAAATCCGATCGAATTCGAAGTTGTAACGGATGATATTGATGATGTCGAACGTTATTGAGTCGTTTTTAACTGTGTATCATTGCTTGTCATTACGAATTTTAATACCAAATCCGTAACCGTCGAACTCACCCCTATTCATCTCTAATTCGCGTCAATTCGATCTTTTACACTGAAATTAAACCTCTACACACACTAAAAGAATCCTTGCAAACCTGTTGCACACCTCAATTCGGCCGGATTCACAGCAGGAGACACCGAAAAATGAGAACGTGTTGTCGGACCCGAGTTTTGATCGAGCATCCTCAATTCGAATATGTTTCTGGTAATTAAACCCTCCTTTAGCTTCGTTTTCATTCCTAGATTGGAAGCCCTATGATAATAGGGCTTATAGCAGCGAATTGAGGATGAACCCGAACCAGGGTTCATGCGTTTTCGGTTTAGTCGATCTATGTTTTTGACTTGATCTCAATGAAATTAAACTATACAATCAGTTTCGCAATGTTTTAATTTATAAAAGCCCTATGATTCCAATCATTTTTATCATCAAATCCAACCGATTCGAATCTGTGTTCATAAACTAGGGTTTTGGATTTCGATCGAGTAATTAACCGATCTAAACTAGATAACTTTTCAATTAAACCCACCCGTAGGTTCACAATACTGTGTTTAACAAAACCCCTATACTTTCTGGTTCGATCGTGGTCAAAATTTGTGGTTTTGAGATGGGATTTGGGTTCGTATCGCGACGGGGGGGAAGGGTTTGATGCCTCTGACTGTTAAAACCAGTTTGAATCCGGAACTTGTCGCGATGGCCTAGCGGTTGTGATGGTTAAAACACTTGACTGTGGGGGAGGAGACCCGGGTTCGAAACCTCCTCCCCTGTTTTCTTTTTAATATTTTGTTGTAATGATATTTTGAACATAAAATCAATTCCTATATATTATTGTATTATTGTAATAAAAGGTTTTAACTTGTAAATCCACCCGTAGACTCGGTTTGATTTTGTAATCCATTTTCATAATATTTATCGCATATAAAATAACATGTTTATATTATTTTGCAACCCGTGACCCCTATTATAAAATGATATATATTTATATATTATTTCACCTCGTTTATAAACCTCGTGTGACGTTTCAAACAAGTTAGTAATATAATTATATTTATATTATTTACTCATGTTTATTATCCTCGAATAAAAATAATAGAATTATTATTTTTGTCACACAATTGATTATCGCATTATTTTTGCCATACGAAAGTAAATAAATAATATATTTATTATCTTGCCACATGAGTTATTAATTGGGAAATTCTCTAAACTTAAAAATAATATATTTTGTTGTATTATTTTCAAGACCATTATTAGATGGTACAATCAAGTGAGTATATTCATTGTATTATCATTCGACACGAAACGTATCTATCTTAATAAGCATATTAAGAATTCTTGTTCCGTGGACACATTCGTCTATTCCTTGATCATTAGAGCATACTTTGGACGTTCAACATTCCGTATCGTCGTCACAAATCTCATTATATCCCTAATAATTATGTTGTAATTCTATGGCATTCGTGAGCCGTTTCGGGATAACGCTTGAGATTCAAATCTCATACTTGTGTGATTATTTCCTACGCAATCAGGTGAGTTTTCACGACCCCTTTTTATCAGTTTTAACTTGGGGGAGAAAATATGTCGCAAACTATTTTTGGATTGTTGTATTCATATGTTATCAATGTTAAAGCTAAGCGTAACACGCTATCACTGAAAGTCCTCAACACACATCGAACCGATAATATGGATCTTAGCGAGGTAATATTTTGTAGTACTACTGGGTTTGACAAATCCCACCCGCGTTAGTCGCGCTAACTCGATTTGAGGTCGAACGGGTGAAATGTTAGCCTACTCACATCGCCAGAGTTGATAGACCTGGCAAGAGGCAAATAAACAAACAGTCAGCTTCGGTTGCTAGCGCTTAAGTTAAACATAAAATGTAGGTTAGCTACCTATAGATGCATATTGAATGTACTATATTCTGGTAAACGTTTATTTATATACTGAAACCTGTGAACTCACCAACCTCGTGTTGACATCTTTTTTTACATGTTTTCTCATGTCGCTAAGATAAGGCACAGGTGGACATATAGGACATGCATGGAGTCCTATAATTGAAATATATTTTATTATTTATGTTTGGACTGTTTTCATTTATGTTTGGACTGGACTTTTTGGGCGCGTTTGTTTTGCGCATTTACTTTCTTTATACGCTTCCGCATTAACTCTGATTGATATGATATTTTCATTTGAGTCCCATATAGAGTCGTTCAATGTAACTAATGACTAAGATCCTGGTTTGTCACATCCCAAATGGTAAAACTCTGTTAGTTGAAATTGGGGGTGTGACAATGGCTGTGACGACAGCCATGGTGGCGCTGCTGCAGCGTGAAACGGAGGAAGGCAAGGTGTGAACCGTGTAGGGTGGCGCGAAGAGGAAAAGGGTTCGGCTAGGGTTTGGCCGACAAGGAATACAAGGCGCATGGTGGTGATCAGATTAGCGGACCACGATGAGGGAGACGAAGACGATTGGAACGGTAGAGTGTCGGGTGGACTCGTACGGCGGCAACGGTGGGCTTGACCAAAGTTCTTGCATGGCATGCATGCCTAAGAATCCGACGCGAGTTCATACGTTTCGCATGTATAAAACTAGTCTGGTTTTTTTTAATTTTTTTAAATGTGACGAAAATATATATAAACTTATCATTTAAAGAAAAAGTTGCATAGAGTTTTCACAAGTATTATTAACTTTAATTGATTTTCATTTTATGCTTTTCTTGTGTTTATTTATATATATATATATATATATATATATATATATATATATATATATATATATATATATATATATAAGGACATGTTTAATTGAGAAACATAATTTTGGCGAGAATCAAAAGAACCATACATTCTACACAAATGCGTACATGTATCCTTACTTTGTATATGCAAAAATACATACATGCATCCTTACATTTGTATAGAAAAGCATGTTTCTTTTGATTCTCGCCAAAATTATGATTCTTAATTGAACATGTCCATATATCTATACTATATAATAAATAAGGGTTTTAGTGGTACACTTGTCACTCTCTTATGCATCATCAACCTTCTTTTTCTCGCCTCTCTCTCATATCGATTACACAAATTTTTTAAATTGTTTGTATAATTTTTTTGTTTCTCGCTTCTCTCTTATATTAAATAATAATGATTTCCTTAATTCTTTTTACAAAATGATAATGATTTCCTTTGCAAAATGATAAATGATAATGATTTCCTTAAATAAAAAAAATAGATTTGCTCATAAAACATTTGTAAATTAAACAGTTTTTCATTCTTTTTGTAAAACATTTTAAAAAAATAATTGTATTACATTTTTTAAAATTGCATAAAAAACTATGTTATATGTCATAAATATATAATATGTAAATATTTATTACTAAATATAGCATTGCATTTATTCAATCCGTGTAATATACGGGGTTTCTAACATAGTGTGTGTGTGTATATATATATATATATATATATATATATATATATATATATATATATATATATATATATATATATTGAAAACCCTCATGAGTAGAGAAAACCTTGAAAACTATACCAAAAAACATGTTTTCAAAAAAAAATTGGGAATCATTCTTAGCAACTTTTATAAAATTTTCGTCAAAAGAAATACAAAAAACGCCGAGCGGTTTTTTTTAAATGGACAAAAATCCCCGTTTTTTGTGTGAAAACAAAAATTACATAAGTAAAAAACACATATTACATATGTAAAACAACTAGGCAGAATTTAAAAAAAAACACAAATTATAAAAATATCTGGTCGGCGCTTTTTTGAATTTTTTTTTAAAAAAAGTTTTGAAATTACATATAAAAGGTTTTTCAAAAAAAATCTTGTAAAAATATGATTTTTGGACAGTTTTCACAACTACGGGGTTTTCATCATATGCATTCCCTATATATATATATAATAAAGGTTTTTCCATGACACGTGTCGCCTCCACATTCATTCTTATTATTTTTTTCCCGCTTCTCTCTCTTATTAAATGCATATATATCTTTTAATAATAATATATTTTTAAATAAAATAGTAATTATACTAATAAAACACATTTATCCTTTATTATAAGAAACTTTGAAATCTAATACTTTTATTTTCAATCAAATAGTAAATGAAATTCATATTATATTAAATAGTAATTAACATATCTTTAAAACCCAGTTATATATTAATTTTTAAATATTTTTAATTTTGTTTTTCTATCTTTACTATATGTAATATATTTTTACACATCCTTATTCTAATAAATGATTCCAAAGAATTCCATGTGGCATCACCATATTTTTCTCACCAAAATCTTTTAATTTTCCCTATTTCAAGAAGTTTGAATTTTAAAATTTGTTTTTAATTTTCAAAAAAGATAATATAAAATTTGAATTCTTATTATTACTTAATTAAGGAAACAAAGAATTTGATTTCTTCTTTTACACATTATTATTTTTTTTTAAATATTATTATACTTTCATATTTCTATTAAATAACCCCATATAATATATGGGTATATAACCTAGTATATATATATATATACATATATATATATATATATATGTAGGGGATGGATCAAGAGAAAACCACAAAGTTAGACGAAAACCAAGAAAACCACTAAAATAATGTGTAATACTATTGTTTACATATACGTAACCGCAATTTTTTTGTTTTCTGTTTACGCATACGTAACACTATGGGTTACGTATATGTAAGCCAATCTTTAAATGATTTTTTGGTAAAAATGTGTAATATTACATTGATACTCTTATAAAAAAGTAAAAATAAAATAGAATAAAAATAAATATTATGATAGTATTGGTTAAAATTGGTTTTTTAGTGGTTTTCTCGGTTTTCGCCTAACTATGTGGTTTTCTCTGGAACTTCCCCTATATATATATGTATATATATATATACATATATATATGTATATATATATATGTATATATATGTATATATATGTATATGTATATATATGTATATATATATATGTATGTATATATAGAGAGGTGAGTGCACTATAAAACTTATTTTCATGAGAAAACCAAAACTCATACTACATATGTGTAGTACACCCAAAAACCTAAACCTCCACCCCTATCCAAAAACCTAAACCCACCCCACCCACCAAAAACCTAAACCCCCCCACCCCACCTCTCCAAAAACCTAAATTAAACCCAAAAACCTAACCCACTACCAAAAACCTAACCCAAGACCAAAAACCTAACCCCCCTTCAAAAACCTAACCTAAAAGCTAAACTAAACCCACCTTTTCGTTTTTTTTTTTGAACGAGGACGACGTGGTTGATAAGGTCTCCGAAGCACTTTTTAATTTTTGATTTATTTTTTGAGTTATGATTTTTTTACCATTAATAACTAGTTTTTTGGTTTTCTCTAAAACATTGAGTTTTCTTATGATTCTTCCCTTATATATATATATATATATATATATATACTAGGTTAGAATCCCGTGTAATACACGAGTAATTTGAATATAATGTTATATACTTAGATATAAAAATTGTATATCTTTTAAAACTTGTTATTACACGGGTTGAATAAACTCGTTTATTATGCGTGTTGAATAAAATGTAATATGTTAAGACATACACTCCCTAATATGTTTTAAAAATGTACTTTGACGTGACAATTATAAATTACGATAAGTTAATTTATAAAACATTTTTTTCAACTGGGTATTAATCTTTTTTATGTAATTGATAAATGCTAATTTATATTAACTTTATTTGGTTAATAAGTATTCATAAATAGATTTATATTAAATACTTAAAAAAATGTATTACTTTAATATCATCATTAAATAGGAAAGAGATGCGGAAAAACATACAACCAAAACCTTTATTTATTATATAGTATATATATGTATATATAGAAAAAGGATCATGTGTAAACTACTTTTTAATGTGTAAACCATTTAACTAAATCTGGACCATACATTAATTGTTAAATATTTTATAAGATTTAAAATAATTGTAGGTCCAGATTTCACTCAAAAATCTCACAGGTGATCGATTCTCCACACACAAAGGCGGAAACAGTGTGTATGGAGGTGAAACAGAAGGTAGAATCAGAAATGGTGAAGCTAACAGGCTAACCACGCTCAGAAATCAACACAAATAGATGTGAAATTGTAAGAACAATGCATAAACAAACGGAAATTGTATTGATTCAGAGAAAACTGTGAAAGAGAAATGTTCAGGGTCACAGCCGCTACTCACACCCTAAGCATTCTCTAACTAGGCTATTTATAGTAGTACACAGCCATCGAAACTATGCTAACCGAAACTAGTAGTTTCGGTTAAGCATTTACAAGTGATAGAACAAACTGTCGAAACTACTATCTATCGAAACTACTAGTTTCGATTGAACAAACCTCAATCGAAACTAAGTAGTTTCGATGGCCCAGACTTAAACTAAATAAAACAGTAAATTACATAAACTGAAATTACAATTAAGGAAACTAATCTAACAATGTTCAAAATACAATAATGACAACAACTTAAATAGAATTACATGACTCTATAATCTCCACCTAAGCTGTTGCATTACTGTCTTCAGCTCTTCACTAAGCAGCTGGTCCTTCAGAAGGCTTCCAGATGTAAGGCTTGACATGTAGTGTCACAATTCATTGATAAGCCTTGGTATCTGCCTCATCTTCATCACTGTAAGCCTGAATATGATTCTTGAAGAGCACCTCTAGATCATCCGATTGGAACTTCAACAACTCCTTTGGTTCGAAGATCACCATATCTTCCTTGCCTTCACATTCTATCACGGCACTTCCAATGTTTGGATTGTAGTACCATTTCTTGAAAGTTTGAAGTTGAACAGGCACTGATTTGGGAAGAGTGATGGTTTTGTAAGTCTGTGCTGGTTTGTACCTTAAGAAGACATAAGGCTTCTTGGTCTTAGGGTGAAACCTAGTCTTTGAAATTTTCTTCTGGGTCTTTCTAGGCTTCATTCCCTTGAAATCACAGTTGACCTGGTTGTGCAGGAAGTATTCAAAATCAGAGGCCATCATGACTTTCCCTGGGTTTTGAAGGGGAAGCTTGGCTAGATCCCTCAGATCATAGAAGGGAAGGGTCTGGAAATCAGTCATGTTCTTAAAATGTTGAACTCCTCCCTTGTATATTTTAATGATGAACAACTTCCTCTCAACATCATATTTCCAACCCACTGAAGGCCTTTTCAACTCTTGATGCTCTGCAATCCACTCATATGTTTGAGGGCTCTCATCCTCTACTATCTTCCTTAACCAAGGCTTCTTTGGGTTTGGGTAATTTGAATCAATAGGAGGTTGAGTTAGAGCTTGAGTGGTTTCAGGCACTTTGGGAGTTGGTTCATCAGTAACATCAGGCTTCACAACATTAACCTGGACATCTCCCTCTTCTTGGTTGTCATCTGATAGAGCTTGGATTTCATCTCCCTCTTCAGTGAAGTATCTGGTCCTTTCAGTCTCCTTTTCTTCAGTAGGTAGGATCTCTGGATAAAGTTCGTTGTAGCCAAAGTTGTCGATTTCATCTAAGAGGGCGTTGAGCTCATCATCCGATGCCACATCTTCTTCATCCAGAATCACAGTTTCTATCTCAGACATAGTTCCCTTCCCTCTCTTTCTAGCTTCTCTTCTTTCACTTGTTGAGGGAAGGTCGAACTCCAGTTCTTCAACCTTAACTTCCACAGCCTCCTTTGTCTTGGCAGCATGGCCAGTATAGATAGTCATTACAGACTTTGGGTCAGTGACAAAGGTAGGAGAAGAGTGTTCAACCCCAAATGTGGTCTCCCCCTGAGCTGTTGAAGTGGTTTCTTGTTGTTGCACAGGCTTGACAATTGAAGCTTTAAGTTTCTCAACGATGTCAGATAAAGATTTGAAATCTTGTTGTTTTGAGATGAGTTTCTGTTGGGTTTCAAGTTGAGACTGTTGTACATCAAGTTGGGTATGTAAACCCCCAACCTCTTGTTTAAGATCTTTGACCTCTTCTTTGCATTCATTTAAGTCGGTTGTTAAACCTTCAATCACCTTGTCCTTTTCTTGAATATGATCATGTAGTTTCTTTACTTACAAACTCAAAGTTTTCACTCTTGGCACCTCAGATGTTGGTTCATGAGAGGGTGATGAAGGTGGTGTGAGAATGTGTATATGTTGAGGAGATGGTAGTGGTGTAGGTTGTAGTGTTGGCTGGGGTGATAGTGGTAATATATAGGGATGTGTATATGTTGAGGAGATGTTGGTGGTGTGTCAAACAAAGACTCAGAAGAAGATGACAAGTCTTCAAGTCCTGTCTTAATCTTCTTGGCTCTTGGTTCTTCCAATTCATAATCAGAGCCAGAGTCGGCTTGTCTCTTGGAGGAGGATGCCAAGGCTCGGTCCTTTCATCGGATTCAGACTTGTAATAATCAAAGCCATAGATTCTTGCATCCAGTGTCCCACTGGACTCTGCAGCTTCTTCTTCAGCATTAATCACAGGTTCAACTTGAACTTGTACTTCCTCCTCTTGAACATTTATTGTTAGATCAATAAAAGGAGCTTCAATAATGGGCTCAAAGATAGGTTGTTCTTTTTCTTGATCATGAAGTATTTCCATTTCAATATCCGGTTCAGCCACTTGTTGGTTACCCTGATCTTGCTCACCCTCTTCTGATGATGATGATGATGATGATAAGTCTTCTACCTCCATATCTGGGTCAATATCAGGGATAAACTCTTCCTCTTCACCAATGACATGACCAAACAAGGGAATGTCAGTGATAGCTCTATTTGTTCTTTTGTTTGTACTCCTCATGTAGCTGAGAGTCTTGCAATCATATGGTAAAAAACAAATATGTGTCCATCTTGTTGAAGCTTGGGATGAAGATGGTTGATGATGATCTGTAGGAATCTTGGATACACGAGAAACTTCTCTTTGACAGCTCCTGTCAAGTTATCCTTGAGCTGTCTAAATATCAGCCCAGAGAAGTTATAGTCTCTTCCCTTGATCAGTCCTAATATTGTTGATGCTACCATGGCATTGGCTGAATCAAATCCACCCTTTCTGATGGATAGGCAGTGTATAAATACATGCACGAAGTATCTCCAGTGACTTGGTAGAGAATTCTTTATGATTTGGCCACTCTTGAATTCATCGGGATGACCCAATCTTCTGAAGCATTCCTTGATGTAAAAAATTGGAAACTCAATAGGTGCCTCTGGATTATCATTGAGATGTAACACTTCTCTAACAGTAGCTTCAGAGAATATAACTTCTTGACCTCGAACGATTGCTCTGATGTGCTCCACATTCTCAATAGTTACTATCTCTGCTATCTCCCAAAACTCCCTTATTGTGATCTTGAACACAGGAAGATTGTGACTTATGGCAAAGTTGATATTGGAGTTTGCCAAGAAAGTTAGGACTGGGACAAACTCTGCGCTTTTAGGGTCATTGGCATCAAGGAAGGCACAGACATTGTGCCTCTTGACAAGTAGTAGATCCATATCTGCAAACACACAAGATTAATCAAGCTTGGTACTTGTAATTTCAGAGACGAAGCCTGATCGAAACTATTAGAACCAACACTTAGACAATTTCTGAGACAATCCATATCGAAACAACTAGTTTCGATTGAAACAATACTTAGAAAAATTCAGAAAAATACCTTATCGAAACTACTAGTTTCGATCGAAACTTTGAAATTTTCAGAACAAGTCTTATCGAAACTTCTAGTTTCGATCGAAACAACTAGTTTCGGGCAAGTTTGGGTATCGGAACTACTAGTTTCGATTGAAAACTGTTAAAAATTTTAACTCATTTAAAGGAGAAAACACCCCTTTGATCGAAACTACTTAGTTTCGATGCCCAAACCCTTGAACATAAACACACAGAAATATTCACACAAATTCAAGACACGGCTATTTACAGACATTTATAACTATCAAGCACACACGAACAATACAGAATGAAAGAAAAAGTAGCATGTGATTACCGAAACTTCATCTTAGAAATAAAATGTTTTGAAAACCCGAACATTTGTTTGTACATAGTTTTCATGTGATTATTAGGTACCATTTAAGCATAATACAAGGTGTACCCCACATATAGAAATAAAATGGTTTTGGAAACCTATCAATCCTCAAGAAATACCCGCATTCATCCTATCATCTCTTTCTGATTGACCAAAGTACCATCTCAGTAAGTCAAAGATACCACCAAAATAGAAATAAAAATCCAAGTGGATTAGAAGATGTAAAATAAAAGATATCCAAGTGGATATTAAAAGATACGAACAGTCTAGATATTTACGTAAGCAAAACAGAAGAAGTCGTAAAATTATCCAAGCGGATAGGAAAATATTGAACACCAGAGATCTTTATGTAAGCAAAGCAGACGGGTTCAAATCATCCAAGTGGATGGGAAAAGGATGAACACCCGAGATCTTTGCGTAAGCAAAACATACGGGGTCATCGGTGGTAACTATCGTTACTTTAACGGTCACCTGGTGTATGAATAGGAATCCAACACGTAGAACTGTATCTGATTGAATTGGTTTTCTTAAGTAAATAAAATGAGTTAGATGTTTCAATAATGGGTTCAAACACACAAGTATGAGATGATTTTTAGGTTTTCACACTACTTACAAATTTTAACCATATGACGGGCCTACCTTCTATACCTCAGTAAACACCATCGTTTTTAGTCCATTCCATGTTCAAGAGATGTGATCAGACACTATCATTTCTCAAAGGTCATATTCAAATTTTCCTGTAACAAAATACATAAAGCAATTCTTTTCAATTTTGACATATTAAATTCTCATTTCTCCCCCAAAAGATTTGCTAGAAAATCAAAAAGAACTATACAAAAGAGGAAAATCTTTTTGGAAATTTTTTACTGCTAGGCATAAACATAAAATCAGCTAATATTCACAAGTATTACTGAAAGTTTATCATTCCAAGCATTTCCACCAGTTGGGCAAATCTAATAGAATCAAAGGCATTTGTGAAGATGTCTGCGGTTTGCTTGTCGGTTTTGACTTCAACGATTTGAATATGCTTCTTTTCAACACAATCACGGATGAAATGATGTTTGATCTCAAATGTGTTTGGTTTTGGAATGCTGAACTGGGTTTTTGGTGATATGGGGAACAGCAGTGTTGTCACAAAGAATGGGTGTCTCATAGAATGTGATCCCGTAGTCAAGCATCTGATGGTGTATCCATCTGACTGGGCAACAACAAAGGGCGGCGACAATGTATTCGGCTTCAGTGGTGGATTGGGAAACGATGGATTGTTTCTTACATTGCCATGAGACAAGGCGATTGCCAAGAAACTGACAACCTCCAGAAGTGGATTTGCGGTCTAAGTTGCATCCCCCGTAGTCTGTATCTGAATAAGCCACAAGATCAAACAAACCATTTTTAGGATACCAAAGACCCATTTTTGGCTTATACTTTAAATATCTCAAAATACGTTTGACAGCAGATAAATGAGAGAGTTTAGGATTAGCCTGAAAGCGTGCACACAAGCACATAGCAAACATGATGTCGGGTCTGCTTGTAGTGAGATACATGAGTGATCATATCATAGAGCGATAGAGGTGCTGATCAACACTTTCACCATCCAAATCGGAAAACAGACAATGTCGAACTTCCATGGGAGTTTTGACTGGATGGGAATCAGCCATTTTGAACTTGGTCAGAATTTCTTTCACATATTTCTCTTGATGAATGAGAATTCCTGACTCAGACCGATCAACTTGCAGTCCCAAAAAGACCTTCATTTCTCCCATAGAGCTCATTTCAAACTTAGAACGCATCACTTCTTCAAATTCTTTGCACAGACGAGGATTGGTAGATCCAAAAATGATGTCGTCCACATAAATTTGCACCATGATTGTATCCTTTCCATCTTTTCGTTTGAACAGATTTTGGTCAATGGCTCCTCGTGTGAAACCATTCTCAAGCAGATGCTTTTGATAATGTTTCATACCATGCACGAGGTGCTTGGTGAAGACCATACAATGCCTTGTCTAACTTGTAGACACGGTGTGGAAAGTTAGGATCAATGAAACCCGGTGGCTGCTTGACATACACTTCCTCTTGAACTTTTTAATACAGAAATGCGCTTTTGACATCCATTTGATGAACAGTGAAGTCCATATAGGCTGCATAGGCGAGAAACATTCTGATGGCTTCCAAGCGAGCCACTAGTGCAAAGACTTCCTCAAAGTCAATCCCTTCTTCTTGATAGAATCCTTGAACAACCAAACGAGCTTTATTCCAAACCACAATTCCTCCTTCATCCTTCTTGTTGCGAAATACCCAACGAGTGCCGATTGGTACTTTGTTCTTGGGAAGATCCACCAGATTCCACACATTCAGCTTTGAGAATTGTTGTAACTCTTCTTGCATTGCTTCCACCCAGCTGTTCTCAAGCAAAGCTGCTTTGATGTTCTTAGGTTCAACTTAAGAAATGAAGCATGAGAACATGCTGTTTTCTAATGCATCACAGGCACTCCGGGTATGAACACCCACATTGAGCGGACCAATGATGTTATCGGTGGGTTGATTCTTGTGAATTCTCAACTAAGGAATTTCATCTTCTTCCAAGAGTTCATCTAGATTTGTGATATTTTCAGCAGAAGGACCAGCTTCATCAACAATAGGATCTTTAGCAGTTGATTGTGGGGAAACATCTACTATTAGGATAGCGTTGTGTTCAACAGTTTCACTTGTTGCACCAGAATCGGAAGAGTCCACATTAGAATCAGCATCAGCAGGTGCAGGGATTTCATTTTGAGTGGATGAGGAAGAACTTTGATCATTTATGTTCCCCTAGATTGTTCACAGAAAAGTAAGAATTAGCATGAGTTAATTCATTTGAAAATACAGGAATATTAAATGATTTAAACAAGGATTCGACATCAAAAAGCCAATCAGGACTGTCCCCAACGTCCGTATGATTACTTTCATGCCAATTGATATCAGTGGACTCCAGCACCATCCTTCTTTGCTTGATGTAAACATGAAAAGCTCGTTGATTTGATGAATATTTCCCAAAAATTCCATTCATCAGCTTTGGCTTCAAACTTGTTTAGCTGATCTGACGTATTCAGCATCGTGCACACACACCCGAACTTTCTGAAGAAATCAATAACTGGCTTTCTCTTGTACATGATCTCATAGGGTGTCTTGTTACAGCTTTTGGTGATGAGAACCCGATTTTGCACAAAACATGCAGTGTTGACCGCCTCAGCCCAAAAAGTTACAGGAAGCTTATTGTCAACAATCATAGTTCTTGCAGTCTCAATCAGTGTGCGGTTTCTTCTTTCAGCTACACCATTTTTTTGAGGAGTACGTGGTGCACTGAATTGTCTAGAAATTCTTTGCTTTCATAGAAGGAATCAAGAGTGGCATTCTTGAATTCTGTTCCATGATCACTCCGGATAGTCTTCACACTCAGATTGAAGAGGTTCTCAATTTGAATCAAATAGGTCTTTAGAATCTCTGGCATCTCATCTTTCTTAGCCAGGAAGAACACCCAAGTAAACCGAGAGAAGTCATCGGTTACCACCAAACAGTAAGATTTTCGACCAAGACTCATGACACTCACAGGACCGAAGGGATCCATGTGAAGTAATTGAAGAGGGGAGTCAATGGAATTTGTGGTTTTGGGTTTATGAGAAGATTTATGATGTTTTCCCTTGGAACATGAGATACAATGTTCCACAGGAGAAAAATCTTTGAGAGGCAATCTAGTGACAAGGTTTCCTCTAACCAGGTGGTTCATGGTTTTAAAGTTTACATGTCCCAACCTTTTATGCCATAGAAATGATTCATCTTAAGAAGCCTTTGAAAGAAAGCACGATTCAATTCCCGATGGGTTGTTCATATCCAAGCTATAGGTGTTGTATCTTCTGGGAGCACCCATGAGAATGACTTCTTCTGGAATCACCACTCTAGGCTTCAATATCAGGCATTCTTTTGAATTAAACAAGGCATAGAAAATCCTTGTCACAAATCTGAGAGACACTCATCAGATTGTACTTTAATTGGGGAACGAAATTGACATGCTCCAAACTATTTACACCATTCGAAACTGTTCCTTGACCTTCAATCTTTCCTCCCCTTGGGTTGCCAGTAAAAGCTACATAATCTCCATTGCAGCAAGTTAAATTGACCGGTCATATGTCTGGAACATCCACTATCTACATGCCAAATGTTATCTCCGGTTCTTCTTGGTTGACCCTATACATAAAAAATCATTTAGACATTTTGACCAATACCATTGCTATCCAGAAGTTTCTTTTCAGGATAGAACATCACATTAGAATCATAATCAGAATCCTCCTTAGATGAAGCATGGTCATCATATAAAACATTATTTTTAATTTTCCAGGTCCTTTTCAAGTAATTTTTAGCATTTTTAATTCTTTTACGCCTAGATTTTTTACTATGAGAAGACTTAGATGACACATTTGAATTTAATGAAATTTTGGGAAACGATTCTTCATTCCATTTAATTGTTGTCAATTTATAACTTTTTGAAACATGATTTGAAGCACCACAACTAAAACAAACTTTATCACAAGATGCCTTAGCCTGATAATTGTCATCACAAGATGAAGATGATTGTGATGTTGAGGCATCTAAACATGATACGATTCTTTCTACAATAACTTTGTCTTGGATACTTTGTTCTTCCTTTAATATGAAAAATTTCATGTTGCTCATGGTTTCACGTGGTACATCATTCACAATAATTCCTTCACTTTTAAACTTGGTAACACATGGCACATCATTCAAAGATTTAGGAATAAAAGGTAAAGCATTTTTAAATTTAGAAATGTCACATCCCAATCCCATATGCTCAGAAGGCATAGAATCAAAATACAAATTTTCAACGTGTTCACAAATATCTGGTTTTGACACGGGCATATTATTACATTCATCCGACACATGTTCATTTAAAACAGTTCTAGAACAAGTACTCTCATCATAATCATCCTCTGAAGTTACACAATTTGACTCTGCACATGAAGCAAAACTGTCAGAATCTGAGGATGTAATATAATCATCAGCAGATAAGGTACACACAAAAGGAGTAGGAACATGAGCAACAGGCATGTCAGCAAATCTTTCTGATTTGGAATAAGGTGGTGGATGAGAATTATAACCAAGACCCTCTATGCCTTTTCTGTTAAATTGTTTATCAATTATACCAAACAAAGTTTTCTGATCCATATCCATGTGGTCAACTTGTAATTTAGCCTTTTCTGCCTTTTGGACTCTTTCACTCAAAATTTTATTATTAATAGTTTGAGTATTAAGTTGCACAATTAAAGAACGGTTTTCTCCAGAAATGTCACGAATTTTCTTTAAGTACAATTTCTCATTTTTGGCCACAGAGTCATACATCACCTTAATGTGATCTTGTTCATCAATCAAAGCTTGATTGATGAATTTGTATTTCTGAATTTCATTTAAACAAGATCTAGCACTATAAAAGTTTAGAAATAACCTCAGCAGGTACAGCAGTGAGAACCTCGGCTGGCTCAATCATGACACATTGGCCCTTGTCCTCCACATATGCCATCAAGGCTTTGTTAGCAGCGTCCTCGGCTTGTTCTCCCCAATGATAGTGTCCATCAGCTTGACAGACAAGAGCTGTGGAACTTGAAGATGTGCTGGTCTTGGGAGGATTAGCAGCTTGCTTTCCTGAGGAAGTCTTCTTCTCATGCTGATCCTTCTAGGAAGGTTCTTTGCAGTTTCTTGTAAAATGACCCAGCTGTCACAATTGTAGCACCTCACCTTCTTGATATCGAACCCAAGAGTATTTCCCTGCTTGAATCTATCCAAACCAGTCCTTTTGATGAATCTCTTGGCTCTTAAGGTCAGCATAGCCATGCACCAATGAATGTCTATTTTCTCCAAATCATCAGGATTGATCTGCTCCAAGTCATCAGGTTGAAAACTGACCGGTGTCAAGTTTCCAGAAATTAAAGCATCGTAGCATGACATGAAGGCAGTCATGATTGGGACATATTTATCAGGAATCATAGTAATAGTCTTTTGAGGAGCAGATGAACTGGTAGATTGAATAGCAGCAACAGAAGAAGGAACATCAGTCTGGAAGTATGAGCTACTGGAAGAGCTTGATCCAGCAATAAGAGTTGTGTTTCCAGACTAGTTGGTGGGGTGACTGCTCCTTTCTTGATCTCAATCTCATAAGATTCAAGGATGTTGTAGACTTCTTGTTGAGATAAGGCACTCAGATTCTCAGTCTTTTTGATCATGATACGGTACATATTCCATTCCTTAGAGAGAGCATATAGAAGTTTCTTGTTTAGCTCCAGAGTTGGGTACTCAACACCCATTACTTTCAGCCTAGACACAATGCTTGAGAAACGATTGATCAAATCAGACATTGATTCTTCTCTTACACTGCTGAACATCTCATATTGCTTCTTAATCAGATCTCGCTTACTCTCCCTAACTTCAGCACTTCCCTCAAATCTGGTACACAAAGCCACCCATAAGTCCTTTGTTGTGGTGTACCAGGCAAAAGTGTTGAAGATATCCATAGGAAAAGCCATAGCAATAGTTCCATAGGCTTTGTTGTCTCGGGCAATCAAAGCAATATCCTTTTCATCATATTCAGCCACAGTCTTAGGACGCTGAACATCAGCAGTAATGATAACGGGTTTGTGAGGACCGTCTTTGATGGAGTTCAAAAGTGTATGATCATGGAATTGAAAGAAAGTCTTCATCTTCTTTGTCCAATCATCAAAGTCTCTTGTGGACACAAGAACAGGTGGTTTGTTCCCTCTAGAAAACTCATTTGAACTTGAAGTGGCCATTATCTCAGAAATTGAAACTAAAAAGTGACTAGTTTCGGGTGGACAAGATTGATCGAAACAACTAGTTTCGATTGAGAAAGAGCTGATCGAAACTCCTAGTTTCGATTGAGAAACTTTTCCCAAAACTTCTAGTTTCGATAGAAAAATACAAAATCCGAAACAACTAGTTTCGATGATGAACACTTAGAAGAAAATCCAGCAACCTCAGCAGAAACTACCTAGTTTCGATTGAAACTAGTTTCGATACCCAAGTTTCGAGTAAACATGCTGTACAGAGTAGTTTCGATAAGAATAAGACAATGGGCTAGTTTCGATTGTACCTTTTCCAGACAATAAGTACAGACAAGAAGTTTCGATGGCCAACGAAGTTCAGAGAATGTTCCCCAGTAGTTTCGATGCCTTCTTCCCCAAACTCAGAAAAACTCCATTGTTGAAAAGCTCCAGAAATCAATATCACATAAATGACAATCCAATCCAGTGAAAACCTTCGTCTAACACTCCTGATTACTAAACCAACCTCCGATTTTGAAAACACGCACAAATACCTTCGAAAATCGATGAAACAGTAACGATGGCAATCAAACAGTGATTGTAGAATCCAGATGCAGAAAACTTCAATAAAACAACGAAAACCACCTAGAATCGATCACAAAAACCTGATAATATTCAGAAACAAGAGCATAAAACTCTGATACCAATTGTAGGTCCAGATTTCACTCAAAAATCTCACAGGTGATCGATTCTCCACACACAAAGGAAGAAAAAGTGTGTATGGAGGTGAAACAGAAGGTAGAATCAGAAATAGTGAAGCTAACAGGCTAACCACGCTCAGAAATCAACACAAATAGATGTGAAATTGTAAGAACAATGCATAAACAAACACAAATTGTATTGATTTAGAGAAAACTGTGAAAGAGAAATGTCCAGGGTTACAGCTGCTACTCACACCCTAAACATTCTCTAACTGAGCTATTTATAGTAGTAGACAGCCATCGAAACTATGCTAACCGAAACTAGTAGTTTCGGTTAAGCATTTACAAGTGATAGAACAAACTGTCGAAACTACTATCTTTCGAAACTACTAGTTTTGATTGAACAAACCTCAATCGAAACTAAGTAGTTTCGATGGCCTAGACTTAAACTAAATAAAACAGTAAATACATCAACTGAAATTACAATTAAGGAAACTAATCTAACATTATTCAAAATACAATAATGACAACAACTTAAATAGAATTACATGATTCTACAATAATAAAACACCTTAACTACAAAATATTAGATTTAAAAGTTTTTTATAAGAAAATAATTAATTTTATATCAAATGAAATTTAGTAAAATACGAATTTTAAATAACATGAATATAAAAAAGTTAAATGAAAGTATTAGAATTAAATTGAAATCCTTTTGAAAAATATGATACGAAGGCACGTAATAAAATAAAAGTATATATGTAATTATTTTGTTCTATTACATATAAATAATGTGATATTACATATATGTAATGTGTTACTACATATATGTAATAATAAGATATTACATATGTGTAATATGATATTACATATATGTAGTTTTTTTTTATTTTACATAATTTGAACAATTACTATGTAATTGTTCATTACATGTAAGATATTACTTATATGTAATATGTGTAATATAAGCAATACGATATGTGGTTTTTTTTATCATTATGTATACTTGATTATGCGGTTTTTTTACTTAAAACTAAGTATCGTGTAGCTACACACACAATCTATGTTATTACATATATCTAATAGCTTATTACATATATGTGCTAAGTTATTGCATATATGTAATTTGTATTAAAAAACTAACGGTATATAAAAAAATTATTAAAGTTAAAATAAATGCGGTGAAGTTGGTTTAAAGAAAACTAATTAGATTAACACAAAACAATGGGACTTTTTTAAGAAAACTAATTCGTTTGGTTTTCGAATAAACCAAGTTTTGGGTTTTTTAGTTTTTTTGAAATGAACAAATTTCTTGGGTTTTTTTTTTGCATGAACAAGTTAGATTAACACATTTATATTCGAGTTTTTAATAAAAAGTTATTAATGTTTTAAAGATGATGATTTTTTTTTTAAAAATCTGGATAAACTTGGAACAACCACATTTATTTTTATATTTACAACTGTTCGTTACATATATGTAATAACTAGCGTTAAAAAAATAAAATAAAAAATTGCAAGACTATATTCGAATTAAAGATAAAAAAAACTGTATTTAATGAAATAATTTTTATAAAAAATAATGTTTTACATAAAAGTTATGAATATTTAAAAATTGAAGGGGGAAATTTAAATAGGTGGAATCTTTATTATTAAAAAATATGGGGAATGTTTCATTTTACCAAAATACCCTTTTTGCTTAAAAATTGATTAATTATGTGTCGTTTTCTCATTGGGTTATATAGTTTACACATGAAAATGTGGTTTACAATTGATTTCTACCCTCTATATATACTATACTAGCTTAGACCCCGTGTAATACACACGGGGTGAAAACTATCAATACATAAGTTTCTTAAATTTTATTTAGAATATTTTACAGATGTAAAAATGTATTACACATACTAAGAATAGAAAACAAAACTCAAAATATGAAAAAAAATAATATATAATTTACTACGTCAATTACTATTTAATGTAATTTAACTTTCATTTACTGTTTGATTGAAAATAAAAGCTACATAATTAGATTTCAAAGTTTTTTACAATGGAGGAATAATTAAAAAAATGTTTTATTAGTATAATTAGTAACTTATTAAAAGATATGAGTGCATTTAATAAGAGAAAGAGGCGGGAAAAGAATGATGAGATTGAATATGGAGGCGACACGTGTCATACAAAAATCTTTATTTATTAAATAGTATAGGTAATAAATAAAGGTTTTGGTTGTATGTTTTCCCGTCTCTCTCATCCTATTTAATGATAATATTAAATTAATACATTTTTTAAGTATTTAATATAAATCTATTTATAAATACTTATTAATCAAATAAAGTTAATATAAATTAACATTTATCAATTACATAAAAAAGATTAATACGCAGTTGAAAAAAAATATTTTATAAATTAACTTAACGTAATTTATAATTGTCACGTCAAAGTACATTTTTTAAAAACATATTTTGGGTAGTGTAATACTTAACATATGATATTTTATTCAAAAAACATAATAAACGAGTTTATTCGGCCCGTGTAATAACAAATTTTAAAAAAATATAATTTTTATTTTTAGATATATAACATTATATTCAAATTACTTATTTATTACACGGATTCTAACCATATATATATATTTGCTTTATCTAAATAATTGTTGCAATCATGATGATTTGTATTTTGGCATAATGTGCTTCGTATTATTAAACGGGGAAAATAGTGGGTATGAATGATGTTGCCATGTAAGACTAGAAAAAAACAAAATATTTTGTAGATTTCCCTTGGCCCATCTTGATTTTTTATGTCTCATATTCTCGCATCTTTCAATCTTAAAAAATATTCATTACATTTGTGAAAATAAATACCTATTCCAATTTCAACAACCATTATTATATTTATAATCATCCAATAATTGCAATTTTAATATTTTCTAATTTCTTATCATTATGATTATTAATAATTTATTGAAACATTTTATTAAATACATGTGAAATTAGATATTATTATTATATTATTAATGTAAAACTAAGGTGCTTCTGTATTGTAGTAGGCTCCTTTGTCTTTCTATTTTAGTGGACCCCACAATAAATTGAAATGATAGATATAGGCATAGAAAAAGCAGAAAACACTCATAAGAAAGAGAGGACAGTGATGTATATTTGCTTTCCAGAAATTAAATTTGCTTTCTAGTTTCTAGTTTCTACTTTTGATGGTATTTAATAGAGTTAGTTGTATAAATATTCTAATAGTTTGATTAAATTATATATTTGAAAATTACGTTTTAAAAATTATAAATTTAGTTTAAATATTTGAGTTCTTTTCTGTCTTTAGCCCATGAAGTTAACAGTTAGTTTTTTAAAAGAAAGTTAACCCATGTCATTTATGTGACTTACGATTGCAAACTTGATTTTAAAAAATGAATAATATTAGTAAAAATAATGGTATAGGTCATTACTTTTTAAAAGAAATTTGAGAGCCACTATTTAATATTTGAAAATGATTTAGAGAACCTTAAATATAAATCCAAAGTTGGACGGACCGTTTAAAATTCAAATATAATTTATTTGTCTGATTAAATTATAATTTTTGTCCTTTATGTTTGCTTAAATTATGGAATTGTTCCTTTAAAGTTTTGACTTTCACTTATTGTCCTTTATTTGAAAAATTCACTCGTTTCTTGTCCTTTGCACTAACCGACGTTAAGTTTTTCAGTTAAGTTGCCTTATGTGCACTGCACATGAGGGCAATTTTGTCTTTTTACATCTAAAGGACAATTTTTGTAATTTAGTTAAGTTTAATAAATTTATTTATTTATTTATATATATACATATATATAACCTAATCTCTCAAAAGAAGCCCCCATCCCCATTCTTCCATCTTCTTGTAATGTCCCGTCGCATCCCACTGCACCTCATCGCCGCACCATCACCACCACCACCACTCCATCTCTACCGCTGCACGACGCCTTTGAAACCTTCCTTGTTGCAGGTTTGCATTGCACAAATCTAAACCTTCCTGGTTCTACAAAATGGGGTTTCAATGGCGGATATGTAAATTGGAAGCAAATGACTGAAATCAAATGTAGTGGGCAGCGGAGGGTCGATGGTGGTGGCCGGTGTTCGACAATTAGGGTTCACTTGAAATTGGATTGATTCCGATTATATATTTGAGGTTTGATTTCCCTGATTCGATTTGCAAGAGAGATTATTGCAGTTTCCTATCAGTTTTGATCTGAAACCGCTAGGGTTTTCCATCAACTTTGTTGTGTTTATATCTATTTATGCATAAACTGTAGAGCTTAGCAATAGGCTCAGAAGGTGAGTTGTACTTGTTTCGGTTGAACAAACCTCAACCGAAGCTAGGTAGTTTCGATGGCCAAGACTTAGACAAAAACAGTAAAATACATCAAAAGTAAATAACAGAAATACAGGGAAATAACACAAAGTACAAATTGTTCCTAAGATACAATGATGAAATTAGCTTACAAAATACACAACCCTACAATTCTCCTTCTCGATCCATAATTAAAGTAGTCTATCAAACTCTCAATTTGGGCATGGCCATGTACATATACCAGTTTGAATCAACAAAGGCACCAAGGATGACTTCCACTTTCTAGTGTAAGGGAACATAATTCCATCTTCACTACATACAAGTATCACTAAAATTCAGACATACTCCCAACAATGATCCATATTACTGTCTGGTCAAAGAACAACGTTAGATTCTATCAAAGAGCAATCCTTCATAGAATCAAGTTCAAGTATGTATCTTAGTTCTGAGGATACAGTGGCAATATCATTTTCAATTTTACCTATGATTGTGATCCATGAAGTAGTTTGAAGCTAGTTACTTCAAATATCCATTCTCTAATGAATATATGTGCATTTTGGTCTGCAACTCTTTGGCCTTTCATTCTCAATGAACAAACCAACTGATTCACAATAGTCTTGATTTGATTTCATTCCCATAAAATCAATCGACTACAGAAATTTAGAATAACTTTTATTCAAGGATCTTAAATGTACTAAAATCTCGAATCAGTTACATAATGATCTTGATATTAACTGTTAATATCCAAGTCATTCTAATGTAACTGTTACCATTCAAGCAGAAACTCTAATGGACCTACTATGGTAGGGGTCTGCTACCGCCTCAATACTAGCGAGTTTGCTAGGAAACGTGTCTAGCTCTCCGGATACCTCCCTCTTTAGCGGCGTCGCACACCGCTAAGGGATCGGGTAGTGGTCCGCTATCCGGACACGCGTCGGAAACCCTAGATGTCTCATCATGGCAGACGTCATCACTTAGGGACTGCCTTTGGGGTTACGTAGCGGACCGTTATGGGCAACGGTAGCGGTCCTCTACCGATGGTTTATCACCATTTTTTTTATTTCAGTCCTTGAATTTATGGTTAATTACATTTTTGGTCCTTCTAGTTGCATTTTTTTTTACTATTTAGGGTTTTGAAATTTGTTAATTGTTACATTCTCCCCACCTTATAAAAATATCGTCCTCGAGATTTACTGGAATAGATGTGGATATTGTTTTTGTCATTTCTGACTCTAGTTCCCATGTAAATTCAAGTATGCGTCTGTCGGTCCTTTATCTGTCGGTCCTCGATTTGTAAAGTTTGTTCTGTGAACCTAAGTTTTTTTACCTCTACATCTTGTAAAGGCATCACCAAAGATTCATCTACTAGACATTTGCGTAACTTGGATACATGAAATACATTATTTATTCCATTCATTTATTCTGGTAATTCTAACTGATAAGGTACATGTCCCATTCATTTTAGGATTTTGAAAGGTCCAATAGTACATGGACTCAATTTTCCTTTCTTTCCAAAACAATCCACGCATTTCTAAAGTGATAACTTCAATAACACCTATCTCATATGCTGAATTCTAACGGCTTTCTTCTTTTATCAGCATAACTCTTTTGTATATCACCGACTGCTTTCTACCGTTCTTGTACTTGTATTACTTTTCAGGTCGTTTCTTGTACTAGTTCAAATCATGATAATTGATTTCTCCTACCATGGACCAACATATAGGCGTTCAACATTTTCTTCTATACAAAGCTTCAAATGGTGTTGCTTGAATACACGTGTTATAACTATTATTGCATGAAAATTCTATTAGGGGTAGGTGATCATCGAAACTACTACCTAAATCAATTACACATTCCTGAAGCATATCTTGTAATGTCGAAATTGTTCTCTCACTTTGTCCAGCTGTTTGTGGATGGTAAGCACTAACTAAATTCAGGTGTTCCCATTGATTTTTGAACACTTTGACATAATCGAGATGTGAAGCGACTATCTCTATCTTCCACTATAGATAATGGCACGCCATGTAAAGGTATGATTTCATCTACGTACAAACGAGTCAATCTATCCATATTAAAATTTTCATTCATTGGTAGAAAATGAGCGAATTTAGTCAATATGTCAATCATAACCCAAATGGTATTGTTTCCACGACTGGTTCGGGGAAGCTTAGTAATGAAATACATGGTTAGCAATTCTAGTTTTTGCAATAAACCAGAAGGTTTCTGGTGTTCTGTTCTGCCTTTACCTATGCACACGTAAGACATTTTTCAACGTATAATGTAATATCTTTCTTTATAATGGTATTTTTCTCATCACGCTTTGGTGCATTTGGAGATCACGTAATGAAAAGTTGTATCAAAACAAGGCGATTTATCTTTCCAAAATATTTGAGGACATCAAGGCTCTCTCACTCCTTTGGATAAAAATGGGGCGAAAAATAATGGTTTCAATTGGTTATATTGGTGTAATTTTAATATTTTGATGTGATCTTGTGACATTGCGGTGTTTGGGTGGGATAGCTTCTTGCTAATCCCCTTTTGTTTCTAATATATTCTGAGCCATTCCAAAAAAAAAAATCCAAATTCAAGTCTTAACTTTCAAGCTCATTAGTTCACATCCAATCTCAATTCTCAAGTTCATGTCTTAAGCCCACACCCAATTTCTAATAATCAAATGACGATTCAAGTCTTGTACAATTAATGGTTGAAACAAAGAAATATCTTTCATTTAAACCGGTGTATCGTTTATTGAAGCTAGCTCTCGTATTACCCGTAGTAATCACAGTCGTTGAAAGATGCTTTTCGACAATGAAATACGTGAAGTCTGATTTGCGTAATCGGATTGATCAATCGACCCAAAAACTTTTCGACATAAAGAAATTTTCTAGTGATACTCGGAGCTTAAGTGGTTAAGCTCCGAGTAAAACATAGTTATTTTCAGAGCTTAAGTGGTTAAGGTTAAAACATAGTTATTTTCAAAAACACGTGTAGATAAAGATTTACTCTATTTAAATATGCAAAATCTTGATCTATATAAAATTTCTTGTTTGTGATACGAGGCTACCTTGTAAATTTGAGTGTACTAGTTCAATTGACTTATGGGACCTAGTACAACTTAACTAAATGTCAGTACTTTTTGAACCATGTGATCGAAACAAACTACTCATAATTTTGTAATCATACTCGATTTAGAATCGTAGATTAAAAACGACTCGACCTAAAAAAATAAGTTGAAACGTAAAACCTCAATTTTTAGGGTTTAAGTTTGTTTAGTTTGAAACAAAGAGAGTAAAGAATCTTAGAAGAGTTATCTTTTTATTAAAACTCACTTCAAGTATGATATGTAGAATTATGTTCCTTTTATAAATCATATACAGAAAGATGGTTTCATTGTATTCCTACTTGTTAAGATTTTAAGCAAAAAATATTATTATTTTTTTATGAAAAATTACCCGATTTTAAAAAAGATTGATCTGACCCTTTCGTAAAAGTTAACTTTCTGACTCAAAACAAAAATCTTATTCGTGAAACTTGTGGAATTTATCTAAATATATTATCTAATGAAGTTATATAAATCTATACTATTTAATAAATAAAGTATAGATAATATAGATTTTTTGCTCGTCTATTATTAAATAAACATCTGTTTTTTAATAATAATATATTTAAAAAAATATCAATCTATACTATATAATAAAGAAAACCATGGGGGACACGTGTCACTCTCTGGTTACTCATCACCTTTATTTTCCCGCCTCTCTCCCCTCTTAAATAATAATATCAAATAATAATCTTTATATTAGTAAATAAAATTCTACGGATACGTGTCACTTTCTGGTTAATTTGTATCATTTTTCCCGACTCTCTCTCATATTGAATAATGATATTAAAAGAAGTTTTTTTTAGATTTTAATATAAATCTAATTACGGATACTTATTATAATATAGTATAGATTGTTATACCGATGTAATATACCGGTTTATTCAACCCGTGTATTACACGGGTTTTTAAATGTAAAATTTTTATTACTACGTATATAGCATTGTATTTATTCAACCCGTATAATACACGGGATATTAACCTAGTTATACTAATAAAAACATTTATTTAAATTATCTCTTATTATAAGAAACTTTAAAATCTAATTATGTAACTTTCATTTTCAATCAAATAGTAAATGAAAGTCAAATTAAATTAAATAGTAAATAACGTAGTTTCGAAACCCAATTATATATGAATTTTTACATATTTTGAATTTTATTTTCGATCCTTAATATATGTAATACATTTTTAAACATGTAAAATATATATACATAAAAATTTAAAAATTTTATGTATTGTTATTTTTTACCCCATGTATAATACACGGGTTCTAAGCTAGTAGATTCATATACCCAAATTTCGTATGTCTTCAAAACTCATAATTCTTAATGAAATCGAACCTCTTGGTTACTCAAAATCAAATCCACACCGCTAAAATCATAGTTTTCCCTTTCACCTCTTCATCTTCATCTTCATCTAAATCATAAATGTGTTCATTAAAACTCATAATGTTCATCACTTCTTCCACAAAACCTTCCATGTGTTCTTCCTAAATTCCTTTATTTTGTAAGGGCGTCTCAAATTGTTAACATGAAATTGGCTTTTTTGAATTTCTTTTCTTTCGGCAATGAATATCTTTGATCTCCAAATTAATTACAAGATTTTCTAGGTTTCGATCCAGGAAACCCGGAGGACCGTACCATGGCCGGCTAACCGGCTCGACGGTAGGCCCTCACTTCCGACAACAACAGCAGATGACACCGGCAACATGATATGCATCCCTCACTCATAGGGTCATCCCCGAGAAATTAAGTATCCGGCTCGACGTAAGAAAAATGCCCCTATTTTTTGTAAAAAAATTTAGATTTTATAAGTTATTTAACAAAAAAAAATTGCCCCTAAATTTTATAAAATTTTTCAGATTTTATAAGTTATTTAAAAAAATTGCCCCTAAATTTTATAAAATTTTTCAGATTTTATAAGTTATTTAAAAAAAATTATAATATTATATAATTTTTTTTAAATTATGTCACACTCGTAAACATGCTTTGGCGCAACAGCCCAACCTGCACCCTTTTCTGAACGGGCCCTACCCACCCGTAGAGGTGGGCAAAAAAACCGGTTTGGAAATCCAAACCGGTTTCAACCGAAACCCGACCCGACTTCAAACCGGTTTAGTGGGAACCGGTTTCAAACTGGTTTGAACCGGCGGTTTTGAACCGGTTTACTTATACATACGATTTACCGGTTTAGGAACGTTTTTTTTTAACCGGTTTGAGGAATCGGTTTAAACCGGTTTAACGGTAACTTTCGAAAACTAACCGTTGGGATAACGGCTATATAGCCGTTTTTTACCGTTAGACCCTTTTTTGACCTTTTTTTCACCCATTTTAACCCCCAAACACATTATAAATAGGTAGTGGGTGTTTTGGTTAAATCACACTTCTCAAACCCGCTCTCTACACTCTCGTTTATAAAAAAACGCTCGAAAACGCTCAAAAAACGCTTGAAGATAGGAGACAAGATAGGAGTTCGCTTGAAGACGAAATTGAAGTTGAAGAATTCATACACGAATCTGAGGTCAACCAAGGATTGGCGAGCCCACTTACAAATGAAGAACTCGCCGAAGATGATAGACTACGAGGATCCACTAGTAACTCCGAGAATGACGGCGAAAATTAAACAAAAAAACTCCAAAAAAAAATATATTTTTCTTTTTGTCGAATTGTAATGTTTAATTTTGTAATGTTTTGTGAATTCCGAACTCCTACAATATGAATAAACGTTGAACTTTATGTTTTTATTTGTTAAATATTTATTTAAAATTTTTTTTTTTAATAAATCCGGTTTAAACCGGTTCACCAACCCGAACCGGTCCAGAACCGAACTGAACCGGTTCAACAGGTTCGAGATTTTATATTAAATAAACCGGTTTAACCCGAACCGGTTTAGTCAAAACCGTTTAAGGTTTGGTCAACGCAAACCGGTCCGGGCCGGTTTGGAACCGGTTCGGTTCAAAAAACCCTGTTTGTGCACCTCTACCCACCCGTATGTCCGGCTAGTGGTGCACAAATCGGTTTTTTAACCCAAACCGGTTCAACCCGACCCGAACCGGTTTGGTCAACGAAAAGTCAAAACCGGTTTGGGCCCAAACCGGTTCGGGTTAAACCGGTTCGAGTAATGGAAATATGTAAACCGGTCAAACCGGTTCGGGTAGGTTTTAAACCGGTTTGTCCTTTAAACCGGTTTTTATATAAAAAAAAAAAAACCAAATAAATTTTATATTTTTAATATAAAATCCATAATAAAATATAACAAAATTAAAACATAAAGTTCAACGTTTATTAATATTTGGAAAGTTCGGAAATTAAAAAAATGACAAGATAAAATTGTAAAAAATTACAAAAAATATAACAAATATAAAACATTAAGTTCAACGTTTTATTTTTTGGAATATTGATTGATTATTCTTGTGCGTTGTCTTCGGAACTAGAGCTTCGTAGCCTTGCATCTTCGGCTAGTTCTTCATCCGTGACGGGTTCGGATATTCCAAGATCAACCTCGTTGTTGTGTATGACTTCTTCGGCTTGAATTTCATCTTCGAGAGAAGTTTGGTCTTGTATCCTATCCATCGCATCCAAATGGTCCTTCAAGCAAATGCACATTTCCATCGCTAGGGGTGTGAGTCTAGTCCTTCGTATCGATAATACCCTGCCACTAAAAGAAAACGCAGATTCCGAAGCTACCGTGGAAGCTTGGACGGTTAGTACATCACGGGCCATGGCGGAAAGAATCGGAAACGAAGCTTCGTTTGTTTTCCACCATGCCAAAATATCAAACTCCTCAAAAACGGTAGGAGGCATAAACGCTAAAAAGTTTGTGCCAATATACCTTCCGAGTTCGCTACTCGGGATGGTACCTCGAGCCCGTTTACTAAATTCATTTAACATTTCGTTATATAAATTCAAATTAACATCTCTCGAGGTACCACTTGATGATGTACCCATTGTATCATGTGGAGTCGGAGTTGTACCATATTTATGTAAATAAACTTCAAATAAATCTTGTAAACATTTGTTAAAATATGTTTTTGTGCCTTGTGCAAAATGGATGTCTTCACTATCCAAATTCAAAGCGTAAGTAATTCTATCAATCATGGTTTCAACCCCGTAAACATTTATGGTAGGGTTTAACGCGGCGGCGCAAGTTATAACGGGAGGCATTTCTTTAAAATATTTCACTAATTTTTCTTTCATCGGTTCTATCATTTTTGTAAAAATATCGCTTTTATTTTCAAGCTCAGACAACTTGTTAGCCATTAAATATATTTGTTTTAGTGTTAATGGACTTGTGGGATAATAAACACCGGATAAAAAAGTGGTGGCGGTTTTAAAAACTTCAAGCAATTCGGTTACGTCTTTTAAAATATCCCAATTTGGAGACGGAAACTTTTGAATTTTACGACGAGGTTTTGAGGCAAGCATATCATGAAATAGTTCTAAAGTTTCTCTTTGTCGTAAAGCGCTATAAAACATAATATAAGTCGAGTTCCATCTTGTCTCGACGTCCCAATTCGGGCCTAAGCAAAGATTATTCGTATCACGACAAAATTTAATATAATCATGGTATCTTTTTCTGTTACTAAAAATATCTTTAAGCATTTGTCGAAAAGTATATGTTAAGTTTGAAACCTCTTCAATTGCAAGCCCGGCTTGCACCGCCAAGTTAATGATGTGTGCGACACATCGACTATGGAAAAAAACGCCGTTGCAAACGGGTTTATATTTAATTTTTAGTTTTTGAACCGCATTTGTATTATTAGATGCATTATCAAAAGACATTGAAAAAATTTTATTTTGTAATTTAAATTCGTTAATAACACCATCCAATATATAAAATAAATTTTCGCCGGTGTGTGGATATTCAAACAAGTCAAAAGCGATTGTACGCTTCATCATTTGCCACGTATTGGGATCAACCTAATGCGCGGTAACGCAAAGGTACGAATCGGGTATGCCATGTGGAGCCGACCAAATATCGGTGGTTAAGTTTACACCGGTTTGCAAATTTTCAAAACCCAATTTTTTTTTGCTTTTTTTCACATTTTTATACAATCTCGTCTAAGGGTTGTGCGACTTACTTGGTGATAACGAGGTTGGAGTGTCTCTTGAATCATCATTGTCAAGCGCGGATTGTCAAAGTGGTTGAACGGCAATCCTTCTTGAATCACTAACCTCGCCATTCGATCTCGAACAATATTTGGATCAAAGTTCCAAATTCCTCCTTCGCTTGTCATCGAGGCTTGACCTTCACTTGGAATTCCCTTCAATGACGGGCAAGATTTTTCCATATGCATTTTCAAACTAGTGTTTGAATCTTTCCCCAAAAACGCACCACACATCTTGCACCGAGCACGTTCCTTCCCGTTTGACAACAAACATAGATCGTAATTGCACCAAATTGCCGGATTTCTCGTTGTTGCTCGAATTTCCACAACGGTAACTTCGTTTGAGGAACCACCAACACCAAAACTTGCCATGCTTTTTTTTTTGAGTTTAGAGAGAGTTTAGAGAGCGTTTTTGAGCGGTTAAAGAGCGGTTTTAGAGATTAGAGAGTGTAAAGAGAGGTGTGATCCACCCTAAACACCCCCCACCTATTTATAGTGTTTTAAGGGTGCAAAAAACTCCAAAAAAAGGGCCAAAATCGACCCCAACGGCCATATAGCCGTTGGCCAACGGCTATTTTTTGCCCAGCTCGAAAATCGGTTTAAACCGGTTTTTAAACCGGTTTATCAAACCGGTTAGGATGAACCGGTCCCTAACCCGATCTCATCCAGGAAGCTTCAAACCGGCGGTTTTTGGGCAACCCGAACCGGTTTGGCCCAAACCGGTTTAAGCCAAACCGGTTTGCCGGTTTGGACCGGGTTAAAAAAAAACCGGTTTTTTTGTGCACCACTTCCGGCTACAAATTGACACCGGCGCTTCGTACACATCTTCTCAACTTGGTATGAAATCCTCAATCCACTTTATAAAATCGCAGGCCCCAAGCCCATACAATTCCTCTACCCAGTTGATGAAATTGCAGCCCAAGCCCATGAAATTTCTCAACCCACTTGATAAAATTCCAGCCCACAGTTTTTTTCTAAATGTACTAAGGGTTAGGGTATAAGTACTCCTCGGTTATTTGTCGTACCTCTCTTCATGAAAAAATAACTTTAAAACTTGTCATTTTACTCATTCAAAAATCATTATTTCTAAAAATTATTTTGACGTTTAAAAAACACTTTCTGTAAAGTATATTAAGAAGCATTTTAAAAGAATTTCTAACTAGTATTTTTTTACAAAACGTCTTTAATAATTAATCATATAGGGTTTTTATAAAAAAAAGACGATAAAAAATGTTTTTTTTAAGTTGTCCTACTAATCGTAAGGGTGTTCAGAATGATCCGAATCCGAACTCGTATCCGAATTAACCGAAAATTCGGATATCCAAAATTTCGGATATCCGAATTTTCGGATTCGTATATTACTTATGGTATTTTCGGATATCCGAATCTGAAATATTAAATTTAGTTTTTTTAATATTTATTATATATAAGTTTTCTCGTAAATTTGTCCTCCAAAATCCAAATAGCATGCAGAAACTCCGGACACAGCCGGCGGACTACGACAGAAACCCTAATTGCTAACTTCCTCCTCCGCCTTCCGCCTTCAGAGTTCCATCCGTCAGTCGCATACCGCCTTAAGAGTTCAGACGCCACTTTGTTGTCGGTTCTTTGTGTTCGAATCTTCGACGAAATTGAAAGGCATGTATTTACACATTTGTTACTTAGAGATTTGCTAGTCATAATTTAGAACTTTTATTTAGTTATAACATTAGAGATTTGGTCAGAATGAAAGATGGATTGTGTTTCTTTTGCTTTTTTTTTGTTTGACAGTTTGTGTTTCATTTTTATGTTTCTTTACGTAGTAAAAAGTAACAACTAGTGTTTGAATTTCGGATATCCATTTTACTATCCGAATGCGTATCCGAATATTCGGATATCCGAATATTCGGATACAGATTCGGATAGTAAAATTTATGTTCGGATATCCGACTTTAAACACCCCTACTACCAAGTTCGACCTCAAATCACTATAAGTCCGCCACTACCATCTAGTTCGACCTACCAACGGACGCTACTAGCCGTTTTAGGGTGTGCAGAAAAACAAAAAAAAAACTAAACCAAATTGTAATTCAATTTTCGGTTCGGTTGAGGGATATACATTTTTTTGAATGGTTTATTCATTTAACCGAATAAGTGATAACTAGATATATTGAATTTGGTTTATACATTTTTTTTAAATTTGGTTTATTCGGATGAATATGGTACGGTTAGACAAATTCCCTATACGGTTTTGTGCGATTAACGGATAGACCTAAAAAAAATTTAAGACCGAAAACTTAACCGCTAAACACCTCTATCGCCGCTAACCTCCACTACTACAAACCCGACCTGTCACCACCATCCACCACAACCGATAAAATAAATTAAGACGTATCGAAAAACACTTTTTCCAATTAGTATTTTAATTTTTAACAAAAAATGTCTTTAAAAAATAATCATATAAAGTTTTTTATAAAACTACAAAAGTTGTTTTTTTATTTTTAATTAAAAAGTTGATGTTATATATTCAACTCATATTTAATACTTATAATAAATTTAACTAATTAAAGCTTTCATAAATATTTAAAATATAAAAAGTAAAATAAAAAGGATTAAAATTGTATTTGTTAAAAATTTAAAGGAGTAAGGTAAACTGATGTTTGGTTAGGTTTTGAAGGTTTCATATCTTACAATCAGATTTTGAGCAATGAATTCACTTTGAAGAAAGGAATCACAACTATTGCAATTCTATGCCACAACTCAACGCATTCCTTTATATGTTGTTATTAATAAGGACTATATATAGTGTAATTTTTTCACTAAATTTTAAAATGTTTTCTTGATTTAATGTTTCAATCACACCAGGTATGAGAGATGAACAATACATGCTTATAAAGTATGTAAACTCACAATGTTATAGAAATAATATGGCAATTCAAGTACATACAAACACAAACATCATCAAATGCATTCAGGTAATTCAAATATTTCTAGAAGTTGTGTACAATGGTCTCATAAGTATGCCCCACTAAAAACCGAGAAAACCACTAGAAAAACCAATTTAAACCAATCATATGATAATATTTATTTTTTGTTTTATTTTATTTTAATTTATTTATAAGAGTATCAATGTAATATTACATATTTTTACCAAAAAATTATTTAAATATTGGTTTACGTATAAGTAACCCATAGTGTTACGTATACGTAAACAGAAAACAAAAAAATTGCGGTTACGTATGCGTAGTCCATAGTATTACACATTAATTAAGTGGTTTTCGCCTAACTTTGTGGTTTTCTCGGTTTTCGCCTAACTTTGTGGTTTTCTCTTGATACTTCCCCTAAATAACTATACATTAATAATAATCAAGATAACTATGCCTCATAAATAGCTATACATCAATACTAATCAAGATATTCCACCTATACAATCCAAGTTCTAAGCTGGTTAAAGACGATTTTATATAATAAAATATATAAAATTAATTTTCTAATGCAATTTTTATAAAGCAATAAGTGTCAAAATAATTTTCGGGCGCGCTGACCAGGTTAGCTCGATCCCAGCCAGGGGCTCTGCCCCTTGGACCCCGCCAGGAACTGCCGCCCATTGGACCTCGCTTCCAGGGGCACTGCCCCCGGACCCCCGATACTTAGGGGCTTGCCTCTAAGTATTAATTAGGTAATCAAATAAATTCAAACAATTGTGTACTCTGCACCTCCTAACTTGTTTAATATTTTATATGATTAATTTGATCAACTAGTTAATCCAATTACACTAAAATAGCCAACAATCCTCCCCCATTTTAGTGCAATCCATGATTCACTAAAATAATTCTCAACAAGTAACAAACTAATGCATAAATGAAATATCGTGACAATTGAATTTCATATTAGTATATTACACATTCCAAATATTCGAATATTGGGGTGTCACTACGGATTGAACCTTTTCTGTTCATAATGAATACATGAAGATAATATACACAAAATTTTACACACTTATATATTCTTTCTTGACACTATTTTTACTAGCACGTGTCCCATCCTTCAATAAGCACATCAAAGCCAAGTCCTAGCTTCTTGAAGTGGCTAAACTTCATGCTTATATAGGTAGTTCTTTTACTCTTGCACCTGCATACGCAATTTTTCAAAAGAACTATTAAGAAGTTAACCTTCAACCTCCTTAACTTGCAGGTCTGAACACATACCTTGGGATGATGCTTTAATGTGTTCCAATTTCTAGATGTTAAGCCTTCCACATTAAATTCAGCACCTAATGTCATATTAGATGGGAATTGGGTATCTCAACATGAGAAATTTTAGGTGGACTTTAATCCCATCCCTACAGCCGACTTGTGCACAAGTTCTTTACTTAACCCTTTGGTTAAATGATCGGCTAGATTCTGTTGAGTTCTCACAAACTCAAATGATATCACTCCATGCATGATGAGCTCACGAATCATGTTGTGTCTAACACCTGAGTGTCTAGACTTTCCATTATACACTTGGCTATAAGCCCTAGCCAAAGTAGCAGCACTATCACATCTGATAGAAATAGGTGATATCGGTTTAGGCCACAATGGGAATCTCATAAATCATATTCCTTAGCCATTCAGCTTCTTTACCAGCTGCCGCTAATGCAACAAACTCATATTCCATTGTTGAATTTGTAATGCAAGTCCGCTTCTTAGATGCCCATGATATAGCACCTCCTCCAAGTAGGAATGTCCATCCACTTGTGGAAGAATGATCTTCCATATTAGTAATCCAGCTTGCATCAGAATATCCCTCTAAAATTGACGGAAATCCAGGATACATCAAACCATAATTCATGGTTCCTTTCAAGTACCTGAACACTCGATTAATAGCTTGCCAATGATTCAATCCAGGATTGCTTGTATATCGACTAAGTTTCCAATAGCATAGGCTATATCTGGTCTAGTACTGATCATAGCATACATGAGAGATCCTATAGCTCTTGAATAATCAAGTGGACACACTGCAACACCTTTATTAGGCAAGAGCTTAACATTCAGATCAATAGGAGTGCCAACAGAAGAAAAATCTTAAAAATTAAATTTCTTCAAAATCTTCTTAGCATAATGAGATTGAGAGATTGAAATACCATTGTTCTCCCGTTTAATCCTTATACCAAGGATCACCTCAGCCTCCCCCATGTCTTTCATGTCAAAACAAGACGACAAAAATTTCTTTGTTTTATCAACTTGATCTTGGTTTGTACCAAAGATCAA
Organism: Smallanthus sonchifolius; assembly: GCA_023525975.1. Classification (NCBI taxonomy): domain Eukaryota; kingdom Viridiplantae; phylum Streptophyta; class Magnoliopsida; order Asterales; family Asteraceae; genus Smallanthus; species Smallanthus sonchifolius. The sequence goes on from CM042045.1 coordinate 39,406,804, forward strand.
CATGTCATCCACATATAAGCAAATTATGACACCTTTACCAGAAGCATCAAATTTACTATATACACATTTGTCTGCTTGGTTTAAGATCAAACCATTAGACAAAATAACATCATCAAATTTTTGATGCCACTGTTTAGGTGCTTGCTTTAAACCATATAGTGACTTAACAAGTTTACACACCTTATGCTCATTTCCAGGCATAACAAAACCTTCAGGTTGTTTCATATATATCTCCTCATCCAAATCACCATTTAAGAATGCAGTTTTAACACCCATTTGGTGTATTACAAGATTATGAATTGCTGCTAAAGCAACCAATAATCTTATAGTAGATATTCTTGCTACAAGAGCATATGTATCAAAGTAGTTTATTCCTTCCTTTTGTCTAAAGCCTTGGATAACCAATCTGGCCTTAAACTTATCAATAGAACCATCTACTTTCATCCTCTTCTTGAAGATCCATTTACAACCCAAGGGCTTGCAACCAGGAGGTAGATCAGATAATTTCTAAGTATTATTATTCATAATAGAGTCCATCTCATCATTAACAGCTTCTTTCCAGAAAGCAACATCTCGAGATGCCATAGCCTCATTAAATGTTCTAGGATCTTCCTCAATATTGAAACAATATTGATATTGAGTTTGAATCTCATTTCTAGATCCTTCAACTAAATATAGTTGAAAAAAAGAAGCAAAGTTCTTAGCTTTTCTGGCTCTATTACCTCTTCTTGGTTCTGCTAAAGTAGAAGGACTATTATCTTCATGGTTACTCAATAGAGAGTTGCTTGAACTCGCAACGATGTCCTTTGGTCTAGGCATAGATGAGAATCTGTGTTCATCCCAAACTGCATCTCTTGACTCTATAACAGTGTTCACTGACACATAGTCATTAGGTTCTATGACATAGAAGCTGTATGCCTTGGAATGCTCAGCATATCCAATAAAGATACAATCTATCCCTCTTTCACCCAAATTCTTTCTTTTGGGTTCAGTAAGTCTTACTACTGCTCTACAGCCCCAAACTTTCAAATAATGAAATTTGGGAGGCTTACCATACCAAAGTTCATAAGGGGTTATCTTATTCCTTTTATTAGGAATCCTATTTAACAAATAGCAGGCTGTCAACATAGCCTCACCCCAAAACCCTTCACTTAGCCCAGAATAGGATAACATGGAGTTAACCATTTCTTTTAACGTCTTATTCTTCCTCTCAGATACACCATTTTGTTGTGGTGCATAAGGAGCCGTGGTTTGATGTATAATCCCCACCGATTGGAAATAACCTGGATCATAAAATTCACCTCCCCTATTGGTGCGTAAAACTTTAATTAGGTCATTTCTTTGAAACTCTACTTCATTTTTATATATTTTAAACTTATCTAAGGATTCATCTTTACTATGCAAAAGATACACATAACAAAACCTACATGCATCATCTATGAAAGTGACTATATACTTTTTATTGCCTATAGATGGAGTTGCATGAAAATCACATAGGTAACTATGAATTAATTCTAGTAGCTTTGAATCCCTAGTAATAGAATCTTTAAATGGTTTTCTAGTAATCTTAGTTAGCATGCAAGTTTTACACTTTTCATTGTTCAATTCAAAAGCCGGTATCAAACTCATCTTTGACATATCCTTTAATCTTTTATAATGAACATGTCCTAATCTAGCATGCCATTTTTCAGATTCTTTTGATATATTACTAGAGCTAGTTGAAGTCATGCAAACAGATTCATAGTTAACAAAAGAAACATCCACATTCAACTTAAACATACCATTACATAGATAACCGAAACCAACAAAAGTACCATGTCTTGACAAGATATACTTGTCACTTTCAAAGACCTGTTTGTAATCACAATTATTTAAAATAACACCAGACAAGAGATTCTTTCGAATCCCAGGAACAAACAAAACATTGTCTAAACATAAAGGTTTTCCAGAAGTAAACACTAGCTTCACTTTGCCTAGTCTTTTAATCGGTTCAGTTGCAACATTTCCCATCTTTAACATAGATCCGTCTTCAATTGGTTTAAAGTCTTTAAACCATCGAAGATCTTTGCATACATGACTCGTTGCACCTGAATCGACCTACCAAGCAATATCATCATCCTGCACATAAAATGCTTCAGAAATTAGTGACACATAATTCTTAACCGAATTAACATTTTGTACTAAATTCTGACCTTCTTGCTTACCGGGGTCCTTAGACCCACTTGGACCAGCTTCACCCTTGTTCTTTGGACCATTTTTGTTAAACTTCCCAACCCGACAGTCCCTCTTTCAGGTGACCCGGTTTTCCACACTTCCAACAAGTCAAATTTGCCTTCTTGTTTGGACCTGTGTTGTTGTTACCTTGAAACTTTCGTTTCCCTTTAAACATGTTGTTACCCTTGGATGATTCACCTTCTTCAACCATGTTAACAGAAGACTGTATAGCAGGTTTCTTGTCATCATTGACCCACACTTTTTCCTGTGCCCTCAAAGACTCTTCAACCCAAAAGTGACTTCCAAGTTCAACCAAAGTCAATTCTTATTTCTGATGTTTGAGACTGTATTTACAATCCTTCCAGGAAGGAGGCAATTTATCAATGATGCTTGAAACCGAAATTAACTCATCCATCTTCATGTCATGTTGGGAAAACTACCCCAATATCCTTAACAACTCGTTATATTGTTCCATGACAGGCCTCAAATCAATCATTTTATAATTGTTAAAATTACTTACAAGAAACTTCTTGCTAGAAGAATCTTCCGCCATATATTTGGCTTCCAAAGTATCCCACAATCCTTTTGCGGTATCCACGTTTTGATAAACATCGAATAACGAATCAGACATATCGTTCAATATGTGACCAATGCAGATGTAATTGTCGTTCTCCCATTTTGAACGTTTCCTTATCTGTTCTAGATTTCCGTCTTCAAGTATCTCCGGTATGGGAGTGCTCAACACGTACATCACTTTCAAGGTAGTCAAGAGAAAATGCATCTTCTTCTGCCAACTTGTCCTACCCTTCAAACTTTTCCAACTTGTTAAACTTACTCGTCATATCATTCACCGATTGTCCATGCGTCATCTTCACATAATTGTTTTTGATCTTTGTTGTAGAATTTCGTAAAAACCGAGGATGATCTGAGAGTCGTATTAGATACTTTCAGATCAAAAACAATTTGGTGGTTCCCCAAATTCTTTGATCGGATAAAACTCAGAACAAATTGAGACAAGAATCAAATATGTACGCTTGAGAGAAAATCAATGAACCAAAAAAAAATACGTATGACCAAATTAGGGATTTAGGGATCAAACCAGATAAGTGCCTTTGGCAGTTATCTTATTATTCAAATTCGAATTTCGAATTTATTTAATAAATCCGCCCAAATTTCAACACCAATTTTATATAATAAAATATATAAAATTAATTTTCTAATGCAAATTTTATAAAGCAATAAGTGTCAAAATAATTTTCGGGCGTGCTGACCAGGTCAGCTTGATCCCAGCCAGGGGCTCTGCCCCTTAGACCCCGCCAGGGGCTGCCGCCCATTGGACCCCGCTTCTAGGGACGCTGCCCCTGGACCCCCGATAAGTATTAATTAGGTAATCAAATAAATTCAAACAAGTGTGCACTCCGCACCTCCTAACTTGTTTAATATTTAATATGATTAATTTGGTTAACTAGTTTATCCAATTACACTAAAATAGCCAACAGAAGAAAAATAGTGAATTTAAAAAGAACACTAAAAATTACAATGACACAATTAAAAATGATATATAACATGGAAAAGTTGTTTGTTTAGGCTATGTGTAGTAGGAGCATGACTGGGGGGCATGGTCCGTCTGGCCCGTTTATCGGTAGGCGTTTATGTTCTCCGTTTATGTTTTTACTTCACATATTTATAAACTCTCTAATCTACATCTACTACTAAACCACTTCTTACAATTTCTTGGAAAATTTACATATTCAATTTTTTGGCATCCCTTTTTAGCGTCAACTGATCTTATAATTTACACTCTATTTGAAAAACACTGCAACCACTCGATATACTTACAGTTTTCTTAGTTAATCGTATAAAAAAGATTAGATTATTATTGTGTTAAAGTTGAGTTTATTTTGAACACTTTGTTTTTATACAAGATCTGCAGTAACTGTAATAACTGTACCAATATGAAAGGAATTTGTTGATTTGGAGCTTATAACGGCAAGTGTTGCCAATGCAATTGTTTAGGAACTGGGTTATAGTTTTGTGTTTTGGTTACTGGTGTACCTTTTGTATTTGGTTGTAAGTTGCTTCTCATGCCCTCTCTTTATTCAAAATGAAAAGTTACTATATGATTATTTTCTATATACTTATTTCTTAACTTTATTTGATTATTCCCGAGTTAAAATCAGAGACGGGTTAAAACTTTTAATCTTAGATAAGATGAAAAAATTACAAATAAACTATCTAACGTTGTATACAAAAAAATATTTATAAATTTATGAATTATATTTAGCATGTTTTTTATTTCACAGTATATAGTTTATTCAGCCCCGTCTAATACACTGGTTTTAACACTAGTAATGAATATAATAAGTGTTACAGAAATGTAACTTATATTAATTGTTTTAGTAATTTATTTTTTTTTATTTTAGTAATTCAGTTTTTTATTAATTTTAGTAGTGCTTATTTCTTTTATAAAATTTTTAGTATACTTTGCTTTCGTTCTCTGTGGTGTAGTCAAAATAGTAGTTTTAATTTGATTTTTTTGTTCTATGTGATATATTGTCTGTCTCAATTAACTGTAAAAAGTCTAAAATGCCTTAACTTTGGTAGAAAAAACTAACGGTGTTAATGAGTTAAAACTAATTGAACAAAACCGTTATTTTGATCAAACCACAGGGGCAAAAGCAAAGTTTGCTCTTATCTTTTATATAAAATTTGGTGTTTATATATATTTTTAGTTTTTATTTATTTAAAAGAAAAGTTTAGGGATGTGAAAATGATTAGACCTCCCATTTTAAGGATGTTTTAGAGTATTCACAACAGTTTCTCTATTCTTATCCCTATAATTATACTAAAATCACTATATTTTCTCTCTCCTTTTCAATTAAATAATACTTTTTATATCTTTATCATTACCGTTTCTCTATCATTCACTCACAACCACTTTCTAAAAATATCAAAAAAATTATACAGTTGAACAGTGTTTCCCCAAATATATAAAAAAATTATATCTTTTCTCTCTCCTTCACTCACAACCACTTTAAACCACCCTCTAAAATATAGGGAACTCACTCACAAACATATAAGGAAGCTGCTTTGAATGCTCTTAGAGATGGAATGAGAAAAGTAATGTCACGGTGACATTGAAGAGAGATAATATATACTTTTTTAGAGATGTTATCAACGGCACCCTCCCGCCTAGGTTTACCTAATTTTCGAAAAACTTTAATTAATTTTTGAATCTAATCTATTTAATCTTTGTTATAGTAAAAAAAAATTCATCCATTCTTATATTACAGATTTCTTATCCTTCTTCTATTTGTTATACTAAACATATATTACGTCGCTATTAACTGCTATTGTAGTTAAGACTTTCGGTTGGCTCGCCTTATTAAAACCCTTTTTAACTTTCACATGCCTTGATTGTTTCTTAATGTTTATGCTTTTCTTAGTTTGATCGTTAGACTAAATTTAAGTTGATACTATTCATGGGTTTGGGGGTTGTTGGATAGAGAACAATGAAGAAACCATTAGGAAGTTAAAATTAAATAATCCATTTTAATATAATACTTTTTATCTATATCTATACTATATTATAATGCACAAAAAAGGGTATCTTAAATTTAAGTAATACAAGTATGAGTGCTTTAGGTACAACATTTAATGCATGTGTTAAAAACCTTTTAGGGGCATAAATGTTTTTTAAACAACACTTACACCTTTACCTTCTCAACTTTTAGTTATTTAAACAATAATTACTCTTTTAAAATAACTACCATCCATGATTTTTAAATGACTATAACTTTTTCATACCTTGATATTTTGTATAAAAAGTCACACCATAAAAACGAACATTTCATTATCTTTAATTTGAGTATAATGTTATACTTTTCTTTTTAAATTAGCATGTTACATGATTACATATTAACACCTCCGTTTTTGTTTCCTCTATAGTAACTCGTAACAATCTCGAAAAATTATAAAATCCGTCAAACGCCGCTAAAATGAAAATCTTAAATTCAATGATATAAGATCCGACTACTTTGGCTGTTTTTCAAATACACACAAAGCAAACCAACAATACTCTCATTTTTTAGGTCTCCGTAAATCAGCACCCACCCACTAACAAATTTTATTGATAAAAGTTCGTACATAAGTTATATTTATTTAATAAACAACTCATCTCATAAAGTTAATAAATAATGATGGGTTGTCATTTTAAAACAATTCCGTTCATATCACATATTTGAACATTTTGAAAAATAAATAAGAATAACATATTAATTGGTCAATTTGTAAAATTTTATTTGCCCGTCATTAACCCTAATGTTGTTAGGTTAGTGGATAATTATGTATGTTCTAACACACAGAAATATAATTTCACCTAATAATGTTTTTAAGAAATAAACTTTACTTCTTTTTTTCATAAACAATTTGTATATAAATATGATTTATACATTTAATCCTCACAAGATCTTTTGTAACAACCCAGTTTTTAGAAAAGTATAAGTAGAAGGACTAAAGTGTCATTGATAAAACCCTAGGGGGTTTAAATGACATTTTGTTAAAGTATAAGGGGTTAGGTTGTAATTAGGTTAAATTTTCAGGGACTAAAAATGAATATTTTGGAAAATGGACAGATGTCGGACCGACATTTTGAGGATAACAGTCCGCTACGTACTCAGCAGTTAACACGTGTCTGGTGACTAATCGCTGAAGTCTGATACGTGGGAGAGTGATACCGGACCGATATAGGATATGTTGCGGTCCGCTAGCCGCAAACCATCCATGGAGGACCGACATATATATCGATAGCGGTCCGTTATGTGCCCATTAAGCAAAGTTACACCGCCACACTAGATAGCGGACCACATGGCTAGGGAAAACGGTCCGCTATAGACCCATCGGGCAGCCTATAAATAGATGGACCATGAGCTCGGTTTTAGACCATCCCACACAGCAAAACACACTCTCAAACACCTGTTAACCTAGGGAAGCGTGTCCCGATCACTGATTCGCGTAGAGAAGTCCGATTTTCAGTCTTTCGATCCCTATACGCAGGAGATAGTTCTGAGGTAAGGTTATGCTCAATTCCTAATGACTTAGTTACTTTTACTAACCTAGGAACTTATGATTAAGTAATGTAATGACGACTTAGGACATTGATCCAAGTTATTGTTCTGTTTACATTAGCACATAAAGGTTATCTGAATAGGAAGGAAGTTAGAGGTGAGTTCTATGAGGCCCTTTTTAAAGGTGTTACTTTAAATGTTTTGGGCCAGTATACATGGTAGAAAGATTTACATAAATGCTATATACCTTGATTTAAATATTTGGAATAACATTCATGTTGCAAGAAGTTATGTATAAATGATGTCTAAATCTTAAAACTAAGTAACAGAGTATTCATGAGATATCAAAGAAGTGTCGGGTAACCATCTGACCGGTATGTAATTATCTGGCAAACAAAATGTTCTATCTAAGGAAAGAGTGGTGTATAAATCCCTCCTAGACCCGTCAGTCTTTCCTGGGAACATTTCTGTTGGAGGTACTACTCTGGAAAGATAACCACCTTATTTATTTGATACACCATGAAGAAACCTTTACGAGGATTTGAGATAATGATTTATTTTGAAAGAAAGAAAGGAATCCTTGTCTTTTGACATGATTTCATCCTGAGAAAAAAATGGTTTTGACACGTAAAACGTTTTAGAACTTACCATGGTGTGCCCAGATAAGTAATGGTAGAGAAATTAGGGTTTACCTTGACTTGTAAAGGTCTTGACAATTATTGTCTTGACAAAGAGTAAAGAGAAAGAGATAGAGTTTTTGGTATGATTACCATGTCAAATATTTTGACCATATTGGTTTGTAAAGAAAGGTTTTGCCACGTCTGGCCAAATGCCAAATAATATCTTGCAACTTAAGACTTAGAGACGTATTGCATTCCTTTGTGGGATGTAGTATGGACACCTTGTGCAAGGGTATGTATAAGTGGTGACGGCCACTTGGAGGTCCACGTGACCTCAGAAGGAAGACAAGTGTGCAAGTATAAAATATTATGTTTGGGCAAGAAGTTAATGTGATGTTTTACTACGTGTCATATAAACCCATTTATGTATGAGACAGAGGTCAAAGATATTTTGACTAAAACTTAGAACTCACCAGCGTAAGCTGACATATGTTTAAGCATGTGTATCAGGTAAAGATGTAGCTTCCTGCAGTAAAGGCAAGGGGCTAGAGTAAAAGCATCTGGTAGGCTATCTGGCATCCTCTCATGAGCTGACATTAGAATAGTTATGTTGTACTTTCGTTAGAATGTACATTATGACAAGTTTTATGAAATAAATATAGTATTTTAAAGTCTTCCGATGTGTATGATCTCTTTTTACTATATGTTTATAAGTAAATACGACAAGTGGCCGGCATCTCGGAAGATCCGGGACGTGGGTGTCACAAGTTGGTATCAGAGCTATAGTTTAAGAGATTTAGATACTTGTCCAAGTATCTAGACTTAAACTAGGATTAAGGGACAATAAGAATGCCAGTAGAGATGCTAGTCAAGATAGCCTGATGCCAAGGGAAAAAGAGAAAGGTATGCATATTTTAGTACGAACATAATAGAAGGATAACTAGAGCACCAAAAGTGGCGTAAATGATTAATTTCATTGTGGCCACAGTTATTAATGCTTACAATACACTTGTGTTCTAGCTATCAATCTATCATACGAATACTAAAACACTCCATGTCTTTTATAGAAAATGGTTGGTAGAGGTAGAGGTAGAGGAAATGGTAAAAGAGGAGGAAGGGTAAATCCCAATACCTCCAGAAGGCAGACGCGGTCTACCGCCAATGTCGAACAAGAAATAAGACATGTAGAGAGAGAAGAGAACGTAGAGGAACCTGTTATAGATCCTCAACTTAAAAATCTTGTAGAGTTGGCTGTTGCCAAAGCACTAGACACGGCTCTGCCAATTTTATTGACAAGCTTAAAAGAAAATAGAAATAAGAATAATGAGACTCAACCGGCAGAAAGAACGAATAATCCAGATGATGAGGATGAGGATGATTTTGATTATGATTATGAATCTGATGATTCATACGAGGCTAGACCTCGTAAGAAAAGGAAGAATGGATGTCCTTATAAGGCATTCAAGGACAGAAACCCTCCTAAATTTGAAGGAACAAAAGATGCCACCGTCACTCATCAGTGAATAAGGGAGATAGAAGCGGTAATCAAGATCATTGAGTGCAGAGACGACCAAAAGGTCAAGTATGCAGCCCATTCGTTTGTGTCAGAAACATTTTGTTGGTGGGAGAACTTGGTCATAGCTTTGGGAGATAAATCTATTGATCAGATGACTTGGGAAGAGTTGAAAAAATTGTTGATAGAGGAGTTCTGTCCAGATAATGAAATGGACAAACTCGAGAGAGATTTTTTTAGATTAAAAGCTGGTAGTATGACTCACATAGGGTATACTACCAAATTTAATAGAATGGCCCGATTGGTACCTCATTTGATAACCCCGGAATCTGTACGCATCAAGTGGTACGTACAGGGTTTACCATTCGAAATAAGGAGGTTAGTAAAGACTTCAGACTTGAAGACTTTTCGGTCTGCAGTACAGTTGGCTTCGACCATGTACGATGAAGTCTTCGGTTCCCGCCCTGTGGAATCAAACAGGAAATGGTCTGATATCTCTAAAAATCAAAACAAGAAGAATGGAGGAGGAAGAGGAGGAAAGAGGCAAGAACAGAGTGCCGGCATTCCATCCTTCTATCAACCAGAGTTTAAACCTTGCTACCCCCACCTTTTGTTATTTTTATTTCCCTTATTTTCCACTTTTTTTTATTTATTTTACCTTTCTTTCAATTTTTATTTTATTTGTCTAATGATTTGTGTGATTCCGATTTTCTTTTTGTAATTCTTTTATTCTTTATTTTTTTGGGTTTATGATTTTGAATTTAGGGTAAATACATTTTATTTTTCTAATATTTTAACGTTATAAAATTTAACACCTCCGTTGTATCAATATTAAAACTGGTGTCCCGCCGTGTAGCGCGGGTTAATAATACTAGTTAATTACAAAAAAGTAGCATTTTATGGCCGTTCAACGATCACAAAAAGAGGTGGCTCGAGAGAGAAAAACCGGAGGTGGGGATATCGAGCGCCTAGACGGTGTTCCCGCTGATGTCATGGTGTTTCCTCCCTTCTCGCTTCCTTATTCAACCACTTTGTCTACCCCTGGTGTAGTGATGTGGAGTCGACCACTTAACGGAAAAGGCAAACTTACTAAAATACCATAAAGAATATGAAAAGCACTTATGTAGCTTCAAAACGGCAACTCTTTCTTCATAAATATATTTTAGAAATAATTTCTTATATATCTCTACAAACATGTAAAATCTATACTAATAAATACAGGTTTAAGATGGATAATTGTCACTTTCTCGTGTCTCATCACATTAGTTTTTCCGCCCCTCTCTCCTAATAAATGCGCATCTATCTTATTAAATAATAACGATATTATAAATATATTATTAAAGAAAAAATACTAATTATATTAAATAAGAATATATAATAGGAAATCAAAATATAACTAATTAAAGAAAAATACTAATTTGTTATATACACACACATTTTCATTTTATATATCTCGAGACGATTATAATAGTCTGACAAGTTAAGACATATTTACAAATTTATAAGTTTTATCTTTTTTAATATACAATCTCGTGTAATACACGAGATTATAACCTAGTATTATATATATCCGAACCAAACTTTAAATATCAAATATATCCTTCTATAATAAACATAACTTAATGACAAGTATACCCTTCTTAAATATACTATTATTTTAAGCTTTTTTTTAATTTTATTAGGTCTCAAACTCAATAACATAAATAAAAGAATTCTCAACTTTTGTAGAATTCTTCACGTTTGAATACTATATATAATCCTAATCCAAAGTTGTTGTAACTATATTATATAAATATATATAACTTCTATTTAATAAAATATCCTTATTATAGTAAAAAACTAAATATTTTCTTACATGTCACTCTCATATTTAATCTCATAATTTTTTTTCCTACTCTCTCTTATTAAATATACATTTTTTAATAATTATTTATATTTAAAAAATATTAATTATACTAATAAAACCCATTTAAATTATCTCTTAATTTAAGAATATTTAAATATTAATTATGTAACTTTTATTTTTTACTAAATATTGATGTAAGTCAAATTAAATTAAATAAAAATTAATGTCTTCAAACCATGTAATATACGGGTTTTTAAAGATATAAACGTTTTATTACTAAGTATATATAACGTTATATTTTATCAATCCGTGTAATACACGAGTTTTTTAAAATACAAAATTTTTATTATTGATTATATAATATTATATTTTATCAACCCGTGTAACACACGAGATTTTAAGCTAGTATTAAAATAATAAGACATGATTTTCTTGTATTAGAAGAAGATAAGTTGTTGTACAATTTTATATATATCCCTACAAACTTATAATATATATATATATATATATATATATATATATATATATATGGTTAGGTTATAGTAAAAAGGGTTTTAAAAATAAGAAGAATAAGAAGGATTCTAAGCTTGACATGTGTCATTTTATTGTTTTTAAAGGGAGGGCATAATGGTCAATGTGTAATATACCAGGTCAATGTGTAATACATCAGGTCAATGTGTAATACACCTGGTCAATGTGTAATACAAGGTCTGATATTACACAATGATCAGACCTGATATTACACAATGAACTGATATTACACAATGAACTGATATTACACAATGAGCATATTACACAATAACCTGACTTATTTGAGCGAATTACACAATGGGCTGAAAAACATAAAACACAATGATGAAAACATATAACACGATGATGAAAAATATTTGACACAATGAACTTGTATTACACAATGACCTGACTAATTACACAATGAACTTGTATTACACAATGACTTGACTAATTACACAATGAACTTGTATTACACAATAAACTTGTATTACACAATGACCAGACGTGGTATTACACAATGAACTTGTATTACATGATGAACTTGTATTACACATTGAACTTGTATTACACGATGAACTTGTATTACACATTGAACTTGTATTACACAATGAACTTGTATTACAAAATTAACTTGTATTACACAATGACCTGACTAATTACACAATGACCAGACGTGGTATTACACAATGAACTTGTATTACACGATGAACTTGTATTACACAATGAGCCGAAAAACGTAAAACACAATGATAAATACATATAACACAATGAACTTGTATTACACATTAAACTTGTATTACACAATTAACTTGTATTACACAATGACTAGACGTGGTATTACACAATCAACTTGTATTACACAATGAACTTGTATTACACGATGACCTGACTAATTACACAATGAGCTGAAAAACGTAAAACACAATGATAAATACATACAACACAATGAACTTGTATTACACATTGAACTTGTATTACACAGTGAACTTGTATTACACGATTAACTTGTATTACGCAGGGAACTTGTATTACACAATGACCTGACTAATGACATAATGACCAGACATTGTATTACACAATGAACTTGTATTACATGATGAACTTGTATTACACAATGACCTGACTAATTACACAATGAGCTAAAAAACATAAAACACAATGATAAATACATATAACACAATGAACTTGTATTACACATTGAACTTTTATTACACAATTAACTTGTATTACACAATGAACTTGTATTACACGATGAACTTGTATTACACAATGACCTGACTAATTACACAATGAGCTGAAAAACGTAAAACACAACGATAAATACATATAACACAATGAACTTGTATTACACATTGAACTTGTATTACACAATGAACTTGTATTACATAATGAACTTGTATTACATGATAAACTTGTATTACACAATGACTTGACTAATTAAACAATGAGCTGAAAACGTAAAACACAATGATAAATACATTTAACACAATGAACTTGTATTACACATTAAACTTGTATTACACAATGAACTTGTATTACACATTAAACTTGTATTACACAATGAACTTGTATTACACAATGAGTTGGAAAAAGTAATTTTTTTTTCTTTTTTGTTTATAACGACACTATACTCGTTTTAAAGATAAAAAAACGCTCGTTTTTATGGTGTAATTTTTTTGAAAAAATAATGTCGTATGTAAAATTATGAACGTTTAAAAATGAGGGGGGAACTTGATAAAAATTCAACAAAAGTGGCCAAGACTAAAATACCCTTCACAACATCACCTCCACTACACACACAAACACACACCGAGGCGACGGTTACGAGCGCGGTACGTAGAGAGTGCGATTCGAGTCGAAGAAACATTTAAAGCGAGGAACGAACTTAGGAACTACCTGAGAATAAAGTAAGTACATTGGACCCGTACCCTAGACACGATTATGTAAAATACGTGCTTATATGATATGATTATGCGATATGTGATATGTGATATGACAAGGGTACGGGGTAATGACGGATTAGTCTAAACACTGAACGAGAATAATGGAGTAGTCACGACGTATCCAAGGGATGGTGGATACGCCGTTGGTACTTCCTATATATAAACCTCTTGTGTACTTCATGGTGAAACCATTTTGAATGTTTAGGGGTGTAGACTAATAAAGAATAAAGACATATAGTAAAAGTACGGGAGAACATCCAACCTGTATGTAGTTATCTGACAAACGAAATGTCCTGTCTAGGAAAGAGCGGTGTATAAATCTCTCCTAGACCCGTCGCTCTTTCCTGGGGATATCTCTATTGGAGGATCTACTCTGGAAGGAAGATCACCCCAGTTTACAATATACGTGAAATGCATGATGATACGTGAATGCATGATGATACATGCAAACATGAATGAGTATGATGGAACGAGTCTGAACCCTAAAACGGAATAACGGAGTACTTACAAAGTGTTAGAGGGGTGGTGGATACACCGCTGATACTTCCTGTATATAAACCCTTTTAAGAAGAAAAGAAAAGAAAAAGGAAACACTAGGCCTTCGGGGCTGAAAGAGTAAAAGATTCCAAGCCTACGGGGCTGAGGAACGAATGAGTCTTCGTGACAAATGCAAGGGGTCTATACTGACGAGTATAAGGACCTTGCCAATACTCGGATCGGAGGTACGACATGTGATGGTTGCGAGGGGGTTAGTACACCCATAAAATATATGAAAGCGTGACCGGAGGTACGTCCGGAGATGGTGATGTGGGCTCGAGAGCCCGGGAAAACTTGAACAATAAGAACCTAAAGGGTTTATAATAAAATGAACGATGCAATGTACTTACTTAGCGTAAGCTAATTCAAAAACGTTTTTCAAACACTACAGGAAAAAAACACGTGGAATAGAGCTTCCTGTGGACGAGGCTGATCGGAGTTGGAAAATCTCTATATAGAATAATGTAAATGTATTATCCTTGTAAAACATTATATTATTATAAATGAAAAAGTTACTTTTGCCATTATGGAAAGGTTTTACTGATCTGGGACATGTTTTCCGCAATATAAAACTCTGATAAAATAAGAAATAAATAGGGTGTTTGAGATTGGGGTTTTTTTATTAAGTTTTTTGCTATTTTTATATATTTTTAATTATTTTTTAAGTAAATTACAAACTAGTCCCTCTAATATATTCTTTTTATTTTTTAATAGTCAAGAGTAAAAAAGTCATTTTACTTAAAATTAAAAGAAAATTTAATGGAATATAGTCTTAGTACCCAAACCTGTTATAAAGTTGAAATCACATGCCCTAAACTTGCAACTTTTTAAACTTAAGACTCATACATGTTATTTTACCCAAACCACAGGCCCTAAACTTGCAACTTTTAAACTTATGACTCATACATGTTATTTTACCCAAACTATAGGACCTATTTGTGTAATTAACTCTAGTTTTTATTATAGAATAATATATTTTGATATTTAAATTTTGGTTTGGATATATATATGATATTTTACATGTTTGTAGGCATATATGTGAAATTCTTCCTAATTATAAATATGTTTTATATAAACACCGTTATATTATTCATATAAGGATAAAGAGACCTAGTAGTTTTACCCGCCGCGCGTTGCAGCGGCTTCGAAACATAGCCTAACTTGAATTCCAGCGTCACGCGACGTGAAGCGGATCTTAAACGGTTGAGGCGGTTAAAAAATAAGTATATTTAGGTACATAAAAAACATATGAGGTTATGACTACTCGTTTAATACTGAAAGAAAATGTAAAAAAATAACCAACGATTTTTTTTTGCGTTGACACTAACGCATTTAAGTATATAAAAGTAACGTACTAATTTGAGACGGGTCAGTTTTGGGGATCGAATCATAGATAAAAAAAAATGTATTATTTGTCTCTCACATTACGCTTAATAATTAAAAGTAGTAATCAAAAGAAAAAAAAATTAGAAAAGAACAAAGGAAGTTTTTTTTTTGAAAAATATGAAAAAAGGTGGTTATAAACAGGTTGGAACCTGCGACCTTAAACAAAGTTGTAATTGAAACTTAATACCGGGCCAACCTATCAATTGTTTAAACTTTTGTTTTAAGTTATTTATATAAGGGGCAATTATATATATATTCCTCTAAAACCTTAATTACATATGTACCCAACTCAAAATTTTATTTACGTATATTCATTTCATTAATTACATATATATCCAACTGGATGATGAAATAGATCAGAAGCTATGTTGGATGTTGGAATCAATCAGAAACGGTAATCATAAGGTTAGGGTTGGGATCGATGGAATTAGAATAGTCGTATTTTTGAAACTTTTAAAAAAGTACTTATATAAAAGATGAGGATATATGTAATTTAAATTTTAGGTTAGGTATATATGTAATTAGAGTTAAAAAAATATCGAGATATATGTAATTCTATCTTTATATAAAAGATTGATTTAACAAAAAAACTAATATATTATTATAGCTAAGGAGTTTCCTTTTAAATAGGTTTATTATTATAATTGCAAATTTTTTTTTGATTGACACATTTTTGGTTCGACAATCAACAAGGCAAATTACATAAGGATAGCAGGTAGACGGGCAACAAACTGCGCCGCCATCCCCTTCTGAATGAAAAACCGTAATCTACTAAAAACAAAGCCTCGCCCCTGAAGAGTCGTAAAGTTGCTGTGGACCACTTGCTAAACTCTAGCCAAGAACAAAAAGTTTTACGTACAACATTTACTCAACCGAGTGGATTTAGCTGCAAAACTGGGTTAAACGAGAAAGCAAGAGGTTATGTCATTTTCGTTCATCAGTGCACGTGAATATGTAAAGCCTTAGAGCTCACATTGGAGATCCGGGACCTGTTAACGGCGAAGGAATCACCATGGTGTAAAGCCTGGATACATGGAAAGGAATATTTGATGAATACAAAAGCCAAATTACGTGCCCAAAATTCCGCAACACACTTAAATAATTAATCCGCCACAGTGGTAGTATAAACAAGTATATTCCCTTTATAGCATACAAACAAATGAATGGGATTCATTTTATAAACTATTATTACTTTTCATTTTTCTTTGAACGACAACATCTTGATATTACAGGATAATTGGATTTTCTCGGGGCAACACCTATAACATTCTGGGCAATCTATCACAGGAGAAATCTTTCAACTGGGTAAACCTCTTAACCTGACCACAAACCCCTTTTTTGCTATAACCAGAATTCAAACTCAATACCCCCATTATAAGAAGTCTTGGGGCTACCATTGCACCGAATAGCCAACGGTTACTACTTTTAATTCCAAAACAAAATTTAGAGTTCCAACTTAAATTAAAACTAGTTGCTTCCCGGCCCCTTGTTTTGCGGCGGGAACTATCCACGCAAAACTAAAAAAAGAGTTAAATAAGCTTGTAATGTTCGCTCATAATAGGTTTGGGTCGTCACGGTACCATAACGGAAACGATACTCGCTATGGGCTACGATACCAAAAAATACTAGATTTTGAATACAACTCCAATTTGAAAGAAATTATATCGGAACGTTGATAAAAAAAAGCGATGGCGCATCTTATTTACAAAAAATTAACAAACGAAAGTTATTATAGAACAACGAAATTAATACATAATTAAACGTGTTAAAATCATAAATTATATATAATATACGGTAAAAAAAAAGAATTCAACAGTCAGTTTGCTTCACTGTTCATAACAGTTTCTCTTTAATAGTATTATATATATATAGGGGATGGTTCCTCTAAAAAGTCTATTTTGGCTAAGAAACCTAAGAAACAATCTCATCATTCAATTGGATGATCAATGGTAGAGATTTAAGTGTAGGGAAAATAAAGGGTGGAGGGACATTCTTGGAAAACCCACAATTGTTGACTTTTTTCAACTTCCCCCACTTTTTTTTAGATGTACATAACTTTTTCATACGGCCTTATTTTAAAAAAAAAATTACACCATAGTATTGCTATATTTTTTTGTAAAAACAAAATCGACACTTAATGAAATTGTGCTACTTTACGTAAATGTGCTGGTTTCTTGTAAAACAGCACAATTAACTGTGCTGTATTTTAAAACATCATAATTAACTGCGCTGGTTTATCATAAAACAACACTAAGCATAACAATTAATTGTGTAACTTGGTCTTCTTAGCTAACCAAGCTTAAACAAAACCAACACAAACAAAACCAGCACAACAAAACTAGTACATCGAATCAGCATAAAACAAACCAGCATAAAACAAACTAGTACAAAACAAATTTTTGATGCATAAGCTCTTTGTTGCCTACCACTTAACCGTTTTGTTGGTGTATGATTACTTTAAAATTTTATTTTTAAAGAATAACACCAAATTAGGTATATAATAATTGACAAAAAGTAGCACAAGTTAAAGAAACCAACATATTTACGTAAAATGTGCTGTTTTAACATAAACCAACAAATTTTCAATGTGCTAAATTGTGCTGTTTTACTAGAAACCAGCACATTTACGTAATTTAGCACAATTTTATTAAGTGTCGATTTTGTTTTTATAAAAAAAATATAGCAATACTATACTCAAATTAAAGATAAAAAACACTCGATTTTATAGTGTAATTTAAAAAAAAAATAATGTCATATGAAAAAGTTATGAACGTTTAAAAAAAGTGAGGAAAGTTGAAAAAAGTCAACAAAAGTGGTTATTACTTAAATACCCTTCCACCCTTATTTTTCCTACACTTAAATCTCTACCCTTAATCATTCAATTGAATGGATGAGATTGCTTGCTTCTTAGCCAAATTAAACTTCTTATTTGAATCTCTTAAAAAAAGTGGGGGAAGTTGAAAAAAGTCCACAAAAGTGGTTATTACTTAAATACCCTTCCACCCTTATTTTTCCTACACTTAAATCTCTACCCTTAATCATTCAATTGAATGGATGAGATTGCTTGCTTCTTAGCTAAATTAAACTTCTTATTTAAATATATATATATATATATATATATATATATATATATATATATATATTATACTAATTCCATAAGAAGTTGATATATTTCCACCTTTATTGAAATGGCATCTACTATCGGTGTAAATAACCGTGTTTAAGATCTTATTCGTCAAAAACAATAATCCATCTGAGTTTGAACAAGCTTACCATTCAAACGAGCCTAAACGAGTCTTTTATTTATATAATATTTATTTATACAATTTAATATATATTTATGTAAATATTATTATTATTATTTAATAGTATTATTTATAAAATAAACAAATAATATATATTATGTTATGTATAAAAATTATAATTATATATATATATATATAATTATTAATAATTTAATAAATAATAAAGGAGCCGAGCTCGTGCTTGAAAAAATACTCACGAGCCGAGCTCCAGCTTTTAATATAGAGATATAAATGAGCCGAGTTCAAGCTCGAGCTCTTTTTAGTTAAATGAGTCGGGCTCGGCTTTCTTACACCCCTAGTCTATGTGTTCACTTGTAAGGAATATTGTAATACTTTTTATACTTTAATTGTGTTGAATAACCGAATACTATTTATTATAACTTTGTTGACAATGGTAATTTTTTTTTGAATAACACTACTAAGCACAGACGCACCGTCGAAAGAATGTTATCAACTGTATAAATTTGTCGGTAATTACCGACCGATACCCACAAAAACAAAAAAACTTAACCTAAATAAATCATTCGGTAATTAGTGACGGAATCTATGTATGGGGTCACATCATACCAAGGACACATCCATTGGGATCAATGTTTCATTGTATTTTTTTAATTTGGGGGGAGGGGAGTAGAGGAGAGGGGGACATTTTACTAAGGACACATCGATCGAAATATTGAGGATATGATTTTTTATAAAATTTTTGCTTAGGCTTTTTCAATCATTTTCGGGTGTGAGTCCTTTACTGATGGAATTTCAGTCGGTAAAACATTCTATAACCTACAACTAACTCGGTTGTAACCGTCGTGTCTTTAAATTAGTCTAAAACTGACAACATCCTTATATTTCAAATACACAAGATCATTGTTTGGCGTGGTCTGTGGGAAGAGTTGATACGATGTTATCGGGTTTGTTAGAATTGGTGTTCTAAAAATTTAAATACTTAGCTATTGACATAGGAATCATCCTAACATTGAATGAAATCCTAAAACAGAACTAAGAATCAATGTTATAAGTCGATCGAATTCTCCAACTCTTAGTATTAGAGGCAGTTATGTACAAGAGTGGGTTTCCATTGTATGCGTTGTCTGCCATGCACGAACATATAGAAGTGGTTTATTTGTATTTGTTGCCCATACCTAGCCATTGGGACTCATGTGCACATATGTAAACATATTTCTTTGTGTTCCTATGGTGAGACATCGGATCTTATGGGTGTACATGTTAAGGTAGTTTATTTGTAAGATATGGAAACACAATATAGTTTATTTGTAAGATAGGGAAGTGTAATGTAGCCTATTTTGTAAGAAGTGGGAATGTAATGTACTTTATTCATAAAATTTGGAATTGTTATCTAGTTTATTTGTAAGACCTATTATGGGTTTGTTTCGCTACGCAACCCACTAACACTTTGCGAGACCAAATAGTGTATAGTAACCCTACAGATGGATCACGAGGCCTAAAATGACTTATTACGACCCAATGTCAGTTTGTGAACCAAAAACAACCAGCCAACACATGGTAAGGCCAAATATTGTACAATAATCATACACATGGATCATAAGGCTCAAAATGACTTGCTATGACCCAATGTGGGTTTGTGTGGTTAAAACAACCTACTAATACATGACAAGCCCCGCCAAGCGCCAATAGTGTATACTCATCAAACACAAGTATCACGAAGCCCAAAATGACTTGTTATAACCCAATGTGGGTGTGTAGCCAATACAACCCACTAACACATGGCAAGGTCCAACAACGTCGAATAGTGTATATTAATCACACACATTGATCATGAGGACCGAAATGACTTGTTAGGACCCAATCTGGTTTTGTGTAGCCAACAACATATGACAAGGCCCTTCAAGGCCCAATAGTGTAAATAAATCAAACACACGCTTCACGAGTCCGAATAATGGCTTGTTATGGCCTATTGTGGGTTTGTGTAGCCTAAAGAGCATACTAACACATTACAAGCTCCAATAATGTACAATAATCATACAATTAGATCACGAGGCCCAAAATGACTTGTTATGACTTAATGTCGATTTTCTCTCTAAAATAACCCACCAACACATGCCATGACCCATCAAGGCTTAATAGTAGTAGTATTAGTAATATTAAAAATATTAGTAATTTAAATTTACCGACGGACGATTGACAGGTTCGGGTTCGTGCGTGGACGGACGGGTTACAGAGCAAGGATTTGATTTTCTCAACCGGTGAGTTTCTAACCCCCTTGTCTTTACTTGTTTTTGGGGCTATCGTACATACTCACATGTTTTATCATATAAAAGAATGTGTTACGACGATTGGGCAAACTTGTCATGTTTTACTAGTTATCTTTATCTTTGGAATTAAAACTAAGGGTCGACGTGGTGTCCCTAGGTTATGCGGGCTAGATGTTGGGATGACACTGCTGTGTGGTGTATTTACTTTTGGGATAAGTCAGAGGTTGTGTCTAGACATAAGGAGGATGTCTAGGGCATGTGTTTGGTTATACACGTAGGTGATTCATGGAAGGATGATGAGTTGTAGCACATCTCCATGTCGTGTCATGTGTGTCTAATTTGGTGCTTTGTGTGCTTGCATCGTTGTCCGTGTAATACGACCAACAGTGATAAGAACGAGTCGGTCCTTCAGGGTTGTCACCATGCGCCTGATCTGGTAGTCAACGGGGGTTGACATGTTAGTCACTGTGTGGATGACGAGGTAGTCATCATGGATGATGAGGTTGTCACTGTAATATGTTACGGGGCCTTATGGGGGCAAAAGTGAGACTTGTAAGGGGGTGCTCGGAGGTAATGAATGTCCCAACGGGGATAGCCTTGACGATGGTATGTTTGTGATTTATGTATGTTAAATCTTGCTTGGCCTTAGTGATGAGGCATTGTTATGATAGGGATATTAGCTTTTGTGCTTAATATTAACGGATGTGATATGAAAAGGAGTTAATAGACATTGGGAGAGTCTTGCTTATTGTTTGTCAGGTCTATGTCTAGGAGTCGGTTATGTTAATCGGTCTTTAGGTTGATGTGGGTGGTAGGTCATAGGTTTGTGTTTTGGTAAGATCAATCCAAATCGGTGAGACTTATGGGTTATGGTTATGGGATAGCCGGGTCGGGGTTTGTTGGACCCATAGGGGAATTGGAATGTTTTAAGTAACACGGGTTACCGATATAAATGGTGAATTGTTTTGTAACGGATATGGAGTCCTTGAGTTTTAAATACATGACGATTGTGACGGGAAGTGTAGGATCGTGAAAGTACAAGATGGTTCTGTTCTTAGTTGAAATTGGCGGAAACAATAGCAACTACACAAGTATAATCGAGTAAACAGAAAGGATACTAAAAAGAACACTGTTGTATTAAGCTTTTGCGAATAAACGATTACAAATGAAAACTCTATCAAGAAGCACACATACAATGAAGTGTTTACACAGTATTTATACTAAATTAGAATCAAGACAGACCCTTGATTCTAAGGATCAGATCTAACACAGACCGTTGATCTTTTGTATAAAGCTAACAATACAAGTTTAGTCTAAGCTAGCTAACTTTATTGAAGCGTCTTCTTTATGCGTCATTACATGCATGCTTGGAGAAGAGCATTGTTGTCCGTCATTGGTTGCACCATTGAGGTTCTTTCTGCTTTGAGTGTGTCAGTAGCTTTTGCAGAAAGTTGTCAGTGACGCTTGCAAGGCTGGTCAGCTGCAACGTTTGATCTTCAATGAATGAATAACTATCAGCAGTAGAGTTGTTGATCAGCAGCAAGATTTGACCATCCAGAGCTGCTGATGATTTGCCTATCAGCATCATCAAATGTTGATGCTGCTAAGAAGCCTATCCGCAGCAACTCTGGTCTTCAGCGGATAAGGCTATCTGCAACAGAGTTGTTCTTCAGCAGAAGAACAAGTATCCGCTGCTGATAAGCTTATCCGCAGCAGCTCTGTTGGTCAGCAGCAAACTCTGAGATCAGCAACATTTGTACTTAGAGAATTTTGTAGCCATCAGTCTTTATTTCTACAAACTCCCCCTAGACTGATGCTACCAAAACTCTCTTACTGCTTTTGTTGCTGAAGCTTTTGCATGTGGCTGACAATTCTTTCAACCTCATATCCTCTCTGGTCCTTGCTAGGATTGTTAAGAGGAAGCTCAGATAGAGTCTTGATGTCTTTGCTGGCCATTTTGAAGATAGCTTTGCTTGAACATATCATCTTCTGTCCTTTAACATCTGTTAGTGTGAATTCATCCTTTTCAGCATTGTAGGACCAGCTGATGAATGGAGAGTGGGATTGGAGAGGTTTGACATCAATGATTTCATCTTTGCTGGGGTTGAAGTAATGTTTGATTACCAGCAATAGATGTCTCCCACCTTCATTCTCAGGCTCATTGGCTTCACCCAGCTCCATTATTCTTCTGAGATCAGAATCTGGAAGTTGTAGTATCTCATCAACAGTTGCATAGAGTGATCTTCTTTCTTCTGTTCTTCCCCTGAAGACTTCAAACCTTTGATCTTTAGTGCTGTAGAACCAGTTGACAATTTCTCTTGAGTCTTCTGGTTTGGTAGTAGGTTTGCTTTTCTTCTTGGGAGGTTATTGATGAGTAGGAGCTGGGTGAGAGGATTTGGACTTTTTGGGTGGAGAGGAGGGAGGTCTAGGATGGAGAGTGGAAGGTTGTTGGATTGAGGAAGTGTTGAGTGAGGGAGAAGGCTTGGGTTTCTTTGTTTTCCTTTCTTCTTCTTGAATGATTACCCTTTTCTTAAAGCCTTTCTTCTCCAGTATTTCTTCCTCATCCTTCTTGACTTTAAGGTAGAGGGCTTGCAGGTTCATGAAATTCATGGGACCTAGCCTCTTTCCACTCTCTCCTCTAGCCTTAAGGAAGTCAATCATGATCTTCCTTTCTTCATGGGATCTTCGGTTAAAGGCAATGGTCTTTTTGGACTTTTGTTTGGCTTTTTCTTCTTCTTCAGCCTTTTTCTTGTTTGCCAGTTAACCCTGCTGACCCATGAAGGCTCTGTATATTTCTTTATTGGATAGTTTCTCAATATAGTCTACATCCTCACCTTGAGAAATCAGAGCCTTTACCCATTCCTCTCTCATTTCTTTGGCTAGATCAGAATCAGTTATTCTAAACTTAGCCTCTTTCTTCTTCTTCTTCTTCTTCTTCTTCTGTACCTCTTCTTCTTCTCTATCAAATTGTTCCTGCAGTTGAAGAGCAAGAGCTTCATCTTCTTCAATTTGATAAACTGCAGGAATCTTTACTTTCAGATCATCCAGCTGTTTTGCATACAGCTGGATCTGTTGTTCTCTGAGGAGAATGGCTGTGAGTCTGTCTTGAGCTTTCTTTAGTTCAGTCATCTCCTCTTCTTCTTCTTCTTCTATCCTCCTTTTCTTTCTTCTCTTTCTCAATTCTTTCTTCATCTTCTTTGGTCATTAGTCCCTTTCCCTTATCTTTGTTGGATGCCTCTGCTTCAGCTTCATGGACCACAACAGTAGGTGTAGTAGATGCTGTTGAGATCTTAGCTTTAGCTTCATTGGCATGTTGGGGAGTGGACAAGGGAAGGGAACTTTCTTCATCTTCATTACATTCTGTACCTGTCACTTCTTTCCATGCTTCTTTCATCTTTTCCTCGTCTATTCTCTTTGATTCTTCTTCTGTGTTCAGTCTAATTGTTGGAGAAGAGAGAAAGGATAGGTCTGAGTCAGATCTAGATTCCTCCTTATAAAGAGAAGCCTTGATGATTTTGATCATTTCTTGACTTTCTAAGGAGTTGACATTGAAGATGAGTGATCTGAGCTCAAAGACTTTGTGCAGGAAAGCTGAAGGTAGGAGCAAGATCTCTTTGATGTTGATTGAGAGAGAAGATCCATTGTTTAGGAAGAAGGTGAAGTCATGGGAGTCAGTGCTTATCCATCCTTGCACTTATACATCCCTGACCATTATGTTGTACATGAATCTTCTCAAGCACAGAACTTCTTCTTCAGTGAGAAGACTGCTCCTTATTATTTCAAGTCTTCTAGGAGTCAGTCTTCTTTCTGCTGCTGCTGAAGATTCAGGATAGGCTACCCTTTTTGCTGCTTGTATTTGTCTTTCGAAGTTGGGTAGATTATCCTCCATCAAGTCATAGAACCTGCCAATAGCAAGTTCTGCTGAGAGGTCCGTAGAGTTGTTGATGCATTGTAGATGGTATAGGTGAAGGACTTGGATGCTGTTGAGAAAGTCCCAGTTTAGCTCTTCTACTCCGCTAAACTCCCAACCAATCCAGAACCTCTCAGAATTTCCATCATACCCCCAAGCTAGTATTGTGTTAAACTCTAGCTGTGTTAAAGTCAGTGGAAATTGGGGGGCAGTGGATTGACTTATGATGGCTGCTGCTTCAGGGATGATGCTGAAAGATGTATATGTTTGTTCTTTGTCTTCAACATCAGTCAGCACCTCATCAACAACCCTGACGACTAACTTCCAGTCTTCATAAGTCTCTTCTTCTTCGTTATCTGAAGCTAGCAAGTCATGAACCTGTACAAAAGCTGGCTTGAATAGTGTACTTTGAAATACAGCCTTCTCTTGAATTTCCATTGGGACCATCTCCCCCTTTTTGGTTGTATCAGTGGACATATAAGCATCAGTTTGGGTGCCCACTGAGACAAGGGAGGGAGAAGCCATGGAGGGGCATTGATGGGCTTCATGCAGAAGGATCTGATGTTGTAGTTTTGACACCTCAGCCTCAAGCATAGCCACCCTGGCCGTCAATTCCAAGTTATGAAGTTTCAGTCTGTCCTCATCCATAGTTGTGGAATCCTTGGAACTAGATGGGGCCTTAGGCCTAGCCTCTGCATTCCCATCACCCATGGTTTCTTGGCGCCTGGGATTCCTCTCAGTGAGGGGAGTTTCCAAGGAAACTTCCTCACTGTGAGTTGCCGTGGTTGAGGTCTTAGAGATGTTGTCACTGTCCTCCTAGTCATTTTTAGAGTACCATAGCCCAAGTCTTGAGGCTCCCTTTAGGTATCTAAAGATTCTCTTGACGGCTTGAAGATGTGAAGTCTTTGGAGCTGCTTGAAATCTTGCACAGAGACATACTGCAAACATGATATCTAGCCTTGAGACAGTGAGATACATGAGAGACCCTATCATTGCACGGTACTGATGTTGATCAGTGTCTTGGCCATCTTTGTTTGTAGTCAGCTGATGATGCACTTGCATAGGGGTTCTTGCAGCAGAGCAGTCAGCCATTTTGAATTTTTCCAAAATGCTCTTTACATATTTGGATTGGCTGATGGAGATTCCATTTGGGACCTGTTTGACTTGTAGACCCAAAAAGAAATTTAGTTCACCCATTGAACTCATTTCAAACTTTGAGTGCATCAGAATCTCAAATTCTTTGCACAGCTGTTTCCTTGTTGATCCAAAGATGATATCATCAACATAAATTTGAACTAGTAAGATTTCTCCCCCTTTATCTTTGATAAACAAGGTCTGGTCTATGGCACCTCTTCTAAAGTTGTTGCTTAGTAGATATCCTGACAAGTTTTCATACCAGGCTCTTGGTGTTGATGTAGGCCATACAGAGCTTTGTCTAGTTTGAACACTTGAGTAGGATGTGCAGGATCTATAAAGCCTGGAGGCTGTTTGACGTATACTTCCTCACCAATCTTCCCATACAGAAAGGAACTTTTTACGTCCATTTGATAGACAGTGAAATTCTTGGATGCAACATATGCTAGGAAGATTCTGATGTCCTCCAGCCTGGTAACAAGAGCAAAGACTTCATCATAGTCAATTCCTTCTTCCTGAGTGTAGCCTTGAGCTACAAGTCTGGCTTTGTTCTTAACTATAATACCTCTCTCGTCCTGCTTGTTCCTGAAAACCCATCATGTGCCAATAACATATTTACCTGGTGGAAGATCAACAAGTTTCCAGACATCCCACCTCTTGAATTGCAGCAATTCTTCCTGCATTGCCTCAATCCAGCTGTTGTGTTTGAGTGCTTCATCTATGTTCTTGGGTTCCACCAGAGATAGGAAACATGAAAACAAGCATATATTGGCCTTGTGAGATTTGCTTCTTATGAGGACTCCTTGGTGGAGTTGGCCAATAATATTTTCATGAGGATGTTCTTTGTGGATCCTCTGTGCTGGTACCACCTCCAGCTGTATCCCTTGCTCCAGATTGCTTTGATTTTAATCAGGGTCTCTTCATTCATGGTGGAAGAGTCTTCAACATCATTAGCCACATCAATATTTTCAGCAATAGCATCATCAGCATCTACAGCATTTACCGAAGAGTCTTCATTTAGATTTTCAGTTTCAGACATGCTGCTGCTGGTTACATTAGACAGTCTTGTTTCGGCTTCACTTGCTTCAACTGCTTCCACAACTGATGGAGGATCAATTGATGGTCTTCTCAGATTGATAGAAGATTTGGGAAAATCCAGTCTGTAGTCAGTGGATGAAGTGGAGGCAGGTGTTTGTGTAGAAGTAGACTCCATATTTGAGAAGGTGAGAGGCTTAAATATTTGGGAGAAGAAGTCTATGTCAAAGATCCAGTTTGGACCTTTTCCCTGCTCACAGACAGTGTGTTCTCTACATTCCACATTTGCTGATTCTTCCACAATTCTTGTTCTTGAATTGAATACTCTATAGGCCTTTGATTGAGAGGAATAGCCCACAAAATATCCTTCATCAGATTTGGCACCAAACTTAGGTAGAACCCCATGTGTGATGAGAATGGTGCATGGACACCCAAAAGGTTTTAGAAACCCAATGTAGGGAACTCTTTGAAACCAAAGTTCATAAGGTGTCTTGTTGAGGGGTTTGACAATGAGAACTCTATTTTGCACATAGCAGGCTGTGCTAACTGCTTCTGCCCAGAATGTGAGTGGCAGTTTTGAGTCAGCCAACATAGATCTTGCTGACTCAATTAGAGTTCTGTTTCTCCTTTCAGCAACTCCATTTTGTTGAGGAGTTCTTGGAGCACTGTATTGTATTTCTATCCCCTTGCTTTCACAGAAACAGTTTAAAGAGTGGTTCTTGAACGTTGTGCCCTGATCACACCTTATGATCTTCACCTTTTAATTGCTTTGATTCTCTACCCTAAGAATGTAGGATTTGAGAATTTCAGCAGTTTCATCTTTAATTCTCAAGAAGTATACCCATAAGAATCTGGTGTAGTCATCAGTTATCACCAGACAGTATGACTTCTTGCCCATTGACATGACATTTGTAGGACCGAAGAGATCCATATGCAGCAGTTGTAGTGGAGTGTCATTTGTATTCAAGGTCTTGGGCTTGTGAGAACTCTTGTGTTACTTCCCCTTTAAGCAAGCAATGCAGTGGTCTTCTAGCTGGAATTCTTTGTCAGGAAGGCCTCTGACAAGATTATTCTTTACCAATTTGTTAATAGTTTTGATATTAACATGGCTTAATCTCCTGTGCCAGAGAGCTGATTCATCAACTGAGGCTTTTGATAGAAAACAGGAAACACTCCCAGATGGAGTGACTTCATTCATGTCCAGTACATAGAGATTTTCTTTTCTCTGAGTAGTTAATAAAATGCCTTCTGGAGGAGGTATGGATAAGCCTGGAGATAGTACAAAGCATTCTTTATCTGTGAAGAACATCCAATGCTTTTGGTCACAGACCTGGGAAACACTCATGAGATTGAAGTCCAATTCTTTAACATAGTTGACCTTATCAATGCTCATTCTTTCGTTGGACACAGTTCCTTGTCCAGTAATGGATCCTCCCTTTGAGTCACTTCCAAAGGCAACATATCCTCCATTGAAATGTCTGAAGTTGGAGAGGATGGATCTGTTGCCTATCATGTGTCTGGAACAACCACTGTCTACCACCCAGGTGTTATTCTTGTGACCTGGCTGTCCCTGCACATGATAGATATCTAATTAGTGGGAGGAACCCAAGAGTCTGCAGACTTGAAAAAGATGGTTGTTAGTTTATCCTTTTCAGTATGTTTGCAGTCAATGGAACCAATGATAATGATTAGAGATGGTTTGGCTTTCCATTGCTTTGTTGGTGATTTTCTAGTTTTCCTCACATTTTCAGCAGTGGATTTTGCTACTGATGTTTCTGGCTTGTCAACAGTAGATTCTGCTGCTGATAGCTTTGCTGGTGTGGCAGCATTTTTGGCTGCTGAAGGCTTTGCCTTGGGTTTTGCCTTATCAGCAGTGGACACTTTTGCTGCTGATGGCTTTGCCTTGGATTTTGCCTTATCAGCAGTAGATACTTTGCTGCTGATGGCTTGGCCTTTGATTTTCCAGACTTTTCAAGATCAGCAGTTGTTTTGTTTACTGTTGATGGTGTAAATCTAGATGAGTAGTTTGCAATCTGGTTGAAGGGATTAAATCTGCATTTGGCAGCAAAGTGGTTGATTTCACCACAAATGATACACGTTTGTTGAGGTCTTGACACCTTCACTCTTGGGGGAGCTAGAGACTCCCTGAACTTAGTTGCTTTGGCCTAGTAGCTTCTTACCTTCTTGTTTTTGTTAGTCTTTTCAAAGGCATGCTGCTTTGAATTTCTTTGGTATTCCAGGTAATGAAAGCAGGTGCTAGTAAGCAGTGTGGTCATATCTGCCACACACAAAGCATGATCTCGCCAGTTTGTCTCTTGAAAGGTAGACATAGTCCTTTCTTTGGAACAGATCCTTGAAGTTCCAGGGATGAGCTTTGTTATGTTCAAAAGTGGCTTCTTCTAGGGTCTTTTGAACATATGGAACTTTTTCTCCAGGCGTATGACATATATCAAACACCTTCCTCTTTGTGATCGGCTTTGACTGAGGCTTGGGGTTCGTGGATCCTGATGTCTCTCCCCTTTCAATGTTTAGCTTTCTTCCATCTGGAGGATAGCTGATCTTGATCTGTTTGAATGGGACAGGGGCTGGAATAGCTGGAATAACAGCAGGAACTTAAACTCTATTCAGAGTAGCTTCAGATGGGGTTGCACTGGTTTCATCATGGTCTAAGCAGGTTGACTCAGATTCCGATGAGGTAGTGTAGTCTTTGACGAAAGGTTCATCCGTTGAAGGATCAAGATTTCGGTTTGCAGTGTCAAGATTTGCAACATTGAAGCTTGGTTCGTGGATGGCAACGTAGTCAGCAGGAGGTGCAACGGCTTGGTATTGTTCACCATGATACCCCGACCAGTTTTTACCTTTTCATGAATTTGAGCATCTAAGATGCAAATTCATATTTATCAACATGAACTTTTTGTTCTGCCAATTCTGCTCTGGTAGCTTTTAGTCTAGCCAGTAGATCATCAATCTGATTTTCAAGATTGCTTTGTTCATGTTTTAGTAATGAAATCTCTTTCTTTAGGCAGTTAATTTTTTCTTTATAACTGTTTTCTACCTTTATGAATTCAGATTTCATTTGATGAAACTCTTCATTTTGATCTATAAGGTTTTGATTATGCTTTCTGTAGCCTAACACCTTATCAATACAAGCTTGGGAACAGAGATGTTCATATACCTGAGGCGGTATCTCAGTTGTGTATGCCATAAGCGCTTGGTTGTTGGCAGGCAGCTCTTCATACTGGAAGCTCCAGTCGAATTCAGAAGTTCCAACAGTTGCACAGGCTGCAGTTTGAACTGGAGGAGTAGCTTGTTGTTGTTGTTTTCTGGGTTGGGGTGATTGAGGAGTAGCTGGATTGGCTCTTGGTGCCTTACATTCTCTAGCAAAGTGACCCAGTAGGTTACAGTTGTAACACCTTAGTTTGCTTTTATCCAATCCAACTCTGGTGTTGGAGTTGTTGCTTGGAATGGGTCTTCCGGTTCTAGAGTAGAACCTTTTTGCTCTTATAGAGAGCATGGCATACGAGTCTTGTATATCCATTTCTTCTATGTCATCTGGATGGAAGCATTCCAGATCCTCCTTGATAAAGGACATGTTGCTTGAGTTTTCAGAAACAAAAGCAGCAGAGGTTGAGGTTTGAGGAGGAGCTTCTAGGAGAAATGGTGAGGTGTTTGTTTGAGAGGTTGGAGTTTGTGGATGGGTGACAATGGGAGGATAGTAGTTGCTGGAACTAGGACCTGAGTGGTCAGAGTGGAGGGCAGAGGTAGTGGTGGATGTTGAGGCATTTTGATAGCTTGAGCTTCGTTCTTTTGCCTGAATCATCTCTAGCTCATAGGTTTTTAGCATACCAAAGAGCTAAGTCATTTGGAGAGTCTTCAGATTTTCAGTTCTTCTGATGGACACTGTGTAGAGTGTCCATCAGCTAGGTAAAGACCTGATGAATTTTTTTAGAATATCTTCATTCTCCAGCTTCACCTTTGAGCACTGCAGCTCACCTACAAGATAAGTGAATCTGTTATATAAAACAGTTAGGGACTCACCTTCCTTCCAGACAAAGTTTTCATACTGCTGCTTCAGGATGTCACTTCTGTTTTCTTTGACTTCCTCTGAGCCAGCAACCATCTTCTCAAGAGCCTCCCAGAGCTCCTTAGCAGTTTTATAACTTCTGAAGTTATGAAAAACTTCATTTGGAAGGCACATTTGGATAGCTCCTAGTGCCTTGAAGTCCACCTCCATCTTCTTTATGTCCTCTTCTGAGTACTTGGAGGGCTCCTTCGGGACTAGTGGTCCTCTAGAATCAGCAGAGGCCACCATGGGAGTGTAGGGTCCATCTCTGATGGATTTCCACATTCCGTACTCCTGATAACGGAAGAAGCTTTCCATGCGATTCTTCCACATGTCGTAGTCTTCCCCAGATACCAACCTTGGTGGTCGGTTGATGCTGCCGATGTCTTCAAATCCATTGCTCTGTGCCATCTTTGTTTTTGTAATTTCGGGTGACTTGATTAAAGAGAGAGTTTAGAATAGAACCAGAAGTGATTAAACAAGTGTGAGTTTGTTTAATCTGTGCCAAAGCTCTGATACCACTTGTAGGATCGTGAAAGTACAAGATGGTTATGTTCTTAGTTGAAATTGGCGGAAACAATAGCAACTACACAAGTATAATCGAGTAAACAGAAAGAATACTTATAAGAACACTGTTGTATTAAGCTGTTGCGAATAAACGATTACAAATGAAAAATCTATCAAGAAGCACACATACAATGAAGTGTTTACACAGTATTTATACTAACTTAGAATCAAGACAGACCCTTGATTGTAAGGATCAGATCTAACACAGACCGTTGATCTTTTGTATAAAGCTAACAATACAAGTTTAGTCTAAGCTAGCTAACTTTATTGAAGCGTCTTCTTTTATGCGTCATTACTTGCATGCTTGGAGAAGAGCATTGTTGTCCCTCATTGGTTGCACCATTGAGGTTCCTTCTGCTTTGAGTGTGTCAGTAGCTTTTGCAGAAAGTTGTCAGTGACGCTTGCAAGGCTGGTCAGCTACAACGTTTGATCTTCAATGAATGAATAACTATCAGCAGTAGAGTTGTTGATCAGCAGCAAGATGTGACCATCCAGAGCTGCTGATGATTTGCCTATCAGCAGCATCAAGTGTTGATGCTGCTGAGAAGCCTATCCGCAGCAACTCTGGTCTTCAGCAGATAAGGCTATCCGCAACAGAGTTGTTCTTCAGCAAAAGAACAAGTATCCGCTGCTGATAAGCTTATCCGCAGCAGCTCTGTTGGTCAGCAGCAAACTCTGAGATCAGCAGCATTTGTACTTAGAGAATTTTGTAGCCATCAGTCTTTATTTCTACAGGAAGGTTTTCTGTTTATTATAAACTGTTAGAACTCACTCAGCGTAGCTGACTTTGTATATACGTTACAATGTTTTGCAGGTGAATTCAAATGACGATGTATCTTGGCTTGAGAGTGGTGCTACTTGGGTTGGTGTGTATGCATTTGCACGGTAAGTTGAAACATATTAATGATTTTAAAATACAAATTGTGTTTTGTTTTAATACTTCCTCTGTATGTATTATAATGAGTTGTGTGTTGTGATATTTGGAATGTGTTAGGTAGACTTATTGTTGTAAGTGGGTTTATGTACATAGGGTATACTAGTGAGTTGGTGTTAATGGAGTTGTGTAGATAACTTTACATGAATTATGAGTCTTTGTAAGAAAGTTCACATGAATGATCTCGTATAACTATACCTACGTGAACCAGCTTGTATAACCATATCTATGTAAGTAAATTTCCATGAGAGTTGGGCTTGTGTGTGTGTGATTAATGGTTTGGGTTGATCACTAAGTCTGTAAAGTGGGTTTTTAAACATGTGCGTTTAAATAATGTTTTTAAACTAAAGTGAGAGTGAAAAGTGTTTTAAAAGTATTAACTAGATGTTGGGATGAGGGTTAGGATTGTTATTGCATGGGAGTGGGACAACATGCTGGCTAAGTGTGTAAGCGTTAATTCCACGAGTCGAATTTGGTGACAAAAGTGTGGTCCTCATGTTGATAATGTGGCATGCACAACAAATTCCAAATCGAGTGAATTACTAATATAAATGTGTGGTAATGTGTTAGTTCTTAAACGGTAGTATATAAGACAAAGGTAAAGTGATAGGTGGGTTTGAATTAAGTGCGGTGTGTGTTGTATGGTTGTCTGTGTGTTGGGCGGTGGATGTGGATATCTAAACTTCACATTTAATAAAATAGGTTTTCAAATTTAAAATGTTCTTTTGATAAATTATAAACTCATCAACGAAGCTCTCATGTTTAAATACGTGTTTCAAGGTGAGTCTAGGGGTGTGGTGACAAGGCATCTCCAGATCCGATGAGGACAATAGACATCCTACAGTAGTTTGCACTTTAAAAGATTAAAATGTAACTTAACTATGTAAGATGGTTTTAAAGTCTTCCGCTATGTGTGACGTGTAAATCAAAAAAAAATTGTCTTGCCCGGGTTTTAGGGGTGTGACATGACATGCGTCAGAAGGATGCGTGAGATAAGCAGTGATAGAACTTGTGCGAGGTCATACTCCACTGATGCACGTCAAGTGGTGGCACTAGCAGCTTCGTCGGGCATGGTGAGAGACACACCGATGAGTGTGAGAGCCAGGTCATGAACGATGTTTTTAGTTTGGAAGAGATTGAGATAAGTGATATTGTTGGCTAAGAAGTTCACATTCATATGTGTTTGATCCATGGGAGAAATATTCTAAGATATTCCTCATCATCCTGGCGTTTGGGAAGAGATTTTGTTTGACAGGGATGACATGTAATATGATCTATTTTGCCTCCTTTACTTGGATTGTATTATTAATCTAATTCTAAACCATATTTTTTTCTTACTTTTGCATAATTATAAACGTAGTGTACCACCATATTGAAGAGTTGATTTAATGGTCTCTAGTTTACCGGAAGACGTCCCTGCGAAAAACCACAAAATCATGTTCGATCATTTTCGTGTAAGTAATTAATCAACATTCATAGTTTATGTGCATATCAATATTTATATCCTTAACGCAACTCAGTGTATGTATGTGCACGGACATTATTGATGGCATCCTAGCCAGGAGGACATGATCTACGCAAAATGGACTGAAATGATGGCCATCTAGTATAGTGACTCGTTGAGGGTTGTCTGGTTAAGTGTTATGAAAGCAACAAAAGTTACAGGGGCATTGAATTTTGATGATAATCAATACTTCAACATCATTGTTCCATACTCTCTGCGATGGATATCACCGCCTATATGGTGTGGGATGATCAAGACGGTATGTATTATTTTCATTCAATTTACTAACTTTAAGTAATTTTTTTCTAAAAAAGTGTGGGGGACAAAAAACGCAAGGCGAAGTCGAAGGCTGCTAGCGAAAATCATAACACCTAGTATGGTGGGAAGTCATCTCGGCACATCGTGGGGTCAATTAGCATGTCCTAGCGTTTATTGATCCTTGCTATTTTCATTTGACTAAGAGTTGATAAGAAGAGATTATTAAATCACCAGCTGCACAATAAATCATTTTTATTATTCATTCAAGTTTGTATTTATTATTTTTATTATTTTTCAGTTGTAAACTCTTGATGTACTCTCCTTTACTCTATATATTTATCATCCACTAATGTGTGGATCATTGAGCTTTCCATTCACAGGGTATAGAGCCTTCTTTCCTACCCTCCCTCCCTTCTTCCTGCTGCATCTTTCTCCTTCCCCTCTGCTCCCATGGCCTCTTCATCCATCGACTCCTCCATCCCTGTTAACACCCTCCTTCACATGCTTACTATAAAACTTCAATCTACCAACTACTTACTTTGGAAAAACCAAATGCTCCCAATACTGTCATATCAGAATCTTTTTGGGCATATCGATGGCACAAGCATTATCCCTGCTGCCACCATCATCATCTCCGACAAACCGGCGGACAACCCTGCCTATGCCGTCTGGTTGGCTGCTGATCAAAAAACCATAATCATACTCCATGCATCCTTATCCAAAGAAGCTATCTCGGTCATTGTTGGCTTATCAACCGCTCGAAAAATCTGGTTGGCCTTGGAGGCTGCCTATGGCAACTCCTCCATCGAGCGTGTCCACACCCTTCGTGACCAACTCCAGTTGATTGTCAAAGGGTCCAAAACTGTCGCTGAATATGGTAGGGCATTCAAGTCCTTGTGTGATCAACTCTCCGCTATTGGACATACTGTTGATGCCGATGATCAGCTGCACTGGTTCATATGTGGGCTTGGTCCGGCGTTTAAAAATTTCTCCACCTCCATCCAATCCACCCGTCCTACTCCCACCTTTGCGGATCTGCTGGCTAGGGCTGAGAGCCATGAATTGTTCCTCCAAACCCTTCACCGCTCCACCACACCAATTATGGCCTTCTCGGCCGCCACCCCTCCGCCATCCCCAGGTGCTGGCCGTGGCAATAACATTAGCCGTCTACCTCAGTTCTCCGGTGGTCGTGGACGTGGGAGACGACCACCCCACTATCAACTTTGTAGGACAAATGGTCACTTTGCTAATGCCTGTCCAAAGCTCTCATCTTTTGCATCTCAAACTTCCCAGAATAGTGATGACTTAGCCAAGGCGTTTGCCGCTCATTGTCATGTTGCTACTTCCGGGCCCGATTGGTATGTTGACTCGGGTGCCACGGATCACATGACGGCATCCACTGAAAATATCTCAAACCCGCCTCCATCGGCAGGTAATGCCTTTGTCACATTTGGAAATGGTCATTCACTACCTATCTCTTATACGGGTCAATCCTCCATTACCCATAATCTCTTATTAAAGGACATCTTGGTTATTCCGAACCTCACCAAAAACCTATTATCCATAAGCAAATTAACCCATGATAATAATGTGGATGTCTTGCTCTCATATCTAAATTTTTTTATTCAGGACCGGACAACAAAACAGGAACTGGCCCGGGGAACATGTGAAAGTGGACTCTACGTTTTGCACCCGGAACATCATGCTTTACTTTCTGCTAATAATACTCCAAAAACCTCGTTTGAGATTTGGCATTCCCGTTTGGGACATATTTCCTTTGATACTATTGTCTACTTAAAGAAATTGGGTTATTTATCTTTGAATGCTTTATTACCAAAACCGGGTATATGTTCATCTTGTGAAATGGCCAAAAGCCACAAATTACCATTTGCTCTTAACACAAAACACGCATCACACCCGCTTGATCTCGTTCATTGTGATGTCTGGGGACCCTCCCCGATTCTCACTAAAGACCAGTATCGTTACTACGTGGTGTTCATTGATGACTACTCTCGGTTTTCATGGTTATATCCTCTAAAACTAAAATCCGAGGTTTATAATGCTTTGGAGGTATTTGTTACATTTGTACAAACTCAATTCTCAAGAAAAATAAAAATCTTTCAAAGTGATGGGGGAACGGAGTTAGTTAATCATCGGGTTCGAACTTTATTTGAGACAAATGGGACTCTTCACAGACTGTCATGTCCTTATACGCCACAACAAAATGCCAGGGCAGAAAGAAAACACCGACATATAGTTGAAACCGGCTTGTCAATGTTATTTAATGCCCGATTGCCTTCCTCTTTTTGGGCCGATGCCTTCTCCTCCGCAGTTTACATAATTAATCGGGTGCCAACACCATTACTTAATGGCAAATCTCCGTTTGAACTCTTATACTCACAGGTTCCAAATTACAACACTTTCCGAACCTTTGGGTGTCGTGTGTTCCCTTGCTTACGTGATTATGTGGAACATAAACTCTCACCAAGGAGCATCCCATGCATTTTTATTGGCTATAGCCCCAAGTACAAAGGGTTTTGTTGTTTAGACCCTATCACATCCCGGGTCTATGTCTCCCGCCATGCCCGTTTTGATGAAAACCATTTTCCATATGACACCAATAACCCCGAACCACAATCCCCTTTGCAACTTACCACCTTTATTGACATTAACTTACCCACACCCACCCCACCCATAATCACGCCTCAGACCAACCTCACAAATCCTTCCCCTCTTCCATGCAAACTTTGCATGGAAAACCCTATTCCCACAACCAATACTCAACAAAATACTCCACCAACCGAACCCCCCTCTTCAATCGTCCCCATCACACCCATTCAACTTACTGACCCTATTACTCCTATACCCCTCACTGCTGAGTTACCCGTTCACCCTCAACCGGCCGAACCACTAACACATGCCATGACCCATCAAGGCTTAATAGTAGTAGTATTAGTAATATTAAAAATATTAGTAATTTAAATTTACCGACGGACGATTGACAGGTTCGGGTTCGTGCGTGGACGGACGGGTTACAGAGCAAGGATTTGATTTTCTCAACCGGTGAGTTTCTAACCCCCTTGTCTTTACTTGTTTTTGGGGCTATCGTACATACTCACATGTTTTATCATATAAAAGAATGTGTTACGACGATTGGGCAAACTTGTCATGTTTTACTAGTTATCTATATCTTTTGAATTAAAACTAAGGGTCGACGTGGTGTCCCTAGGTTATGCGGGCTAGATGTTGGGATGACACTGGTGTGTGGTGTATTTACTTTTGGGATAAGTCAGAGGTTGTGTCTAGACATAAGGAGGATGTCTAGGGCATGTGTTTGGTTATACACGTAGGTGATTCATGGAAGGACGATGAGTTGTAGCACATCTCCATGTCGTGTCATGTGTGTCTAATTTGGTGCTTTGTGTGCTTGCATCGTTGTCCGCGTAATACGACCAACAGTGATAAGAACGAGTCGGTCCTTCAGGGTTGTCACCATGCGCCTGATCTGGTAGTCAACGGGGGTTGACATGTTAGTCACTGTGTGGATGATGAGGTAGTCATCATGGATGATGAGGTTGTCACTGTAATATGTTACGGGGCCTTATGGGGGCAAAAGTGAGACTTGTAAGGGGGTGCTCGGAGGTAATGAATGTCCCAACGGGGATAGCCTTGACGATGGTATGTTTGTGATTTATGTATGTTAAATCTTGCTTGGCCTTAGTGATGAGGCATTGTTGTGATAGGGATATTAGCTTTTGTGCTTAATATTAACGGATGTGATATGAAAAGGAGTTAATAGACATTGGGAGAGTCTTGCTTATTGTTTGTCAGGTCTATGTCTAGGAGTCGGTTATGTTAATCGGTCTTTAGGTTGATGTGGGTGGTAGGTCATTGGTTTGTGTTTTGGTAAGATCAATCCAAATCGGTGAGACTTATGGGTTATGGTTATGGGATAGCCGGGTCGGGGTTTGTTGGACCCATAGGGGAATTGGAATGTTTTAAGTAACACGGGTTACCGATATAAATGGTGAATTGTTTTGTAACGGATATGGAGTCCTTGAGTTTTAAATACATGACGATTGTGACGGGAAGTGTAGGATCGTGAAAGTACAAGATGGTTCTGTTCTTAGTTGAAATTGGCGGAAACAATAGCAACTACACAAGTATAATCGAGTAAACAGAAAGAATACTAAAAAGAACACTGTTGTATTAAGCTTTTGCGAATAAACGATTACAAATAAAAACTCTATCAAGAAGCACACATACAATGAAGTGTTTACACAGTATTTATACTAAATTAGAATCAAGACAGACCCTTGATTCTAAGGATCAGATCTAACACAGACCGTTGATCTTTTGTATAAAGCTAACAATACAAGTTTAGTCTAAGCTAACTAACTTTATTGAAGCGTCTTCTTTATGCGTCATTACATGCATGCTTGGAGAAGAGCATTGTTGTCCGTCATTGGTTGCACCATTGAGGTTCTTTCTGCTTTGAGTGTGTCAGTAGCTTTTGCAGAAAGTTGTCAGTGACGCTTGCAAGGCTGATCAGCTGCAACGTTTGATCTTCAATGAATGAATAACTATCAGCAGTAGAGTTGTTGATCAGCAGCAAGATTTGACCATCCAGAGCTGCTGATGATTTGCCTATCAGCATCATCAAATGTTGATGCTGCTAAGAAGCCTATCCGCAGCAACTCTGGTCTTCAGCAGATAAGGCTATCTGCAACAGAGTTGTTCTTCAGCAGAAGAACAAGTATCCGCTGCTGATAAGCTTATCCGCAGCAGCTCTGTTGGTCAGCAGCAAACTCTGAGATCAGCAACATTTGTACTTAGAGAATTTTGTAGCCATCAGTCTTTATTTCTACAAACTCCCCCTAGACTGATGCTACCAAAACTCTCTTACTGCTTTTGTTGCTGAAGCTTTTGCATGTGGCTGACAATTCTTTCAACCTCATATCCTCTCTGGTCCTTGCTAGGATTGTTAAGAGGAAGCTCAGATAGAGTCTTGATGTCTTTGCTGGCCATTTTGAAGATAGCTTTGCTTGAACATATCATCTTCTGTCCTTTAACATCTGTTAGTGTGAATTCATCCTTTTCAGCATTGTAGGACCAGCTGATGAATGGAGAGTGGGATTGGAGAGGTTTGACATCAATGATTTCATCTTTGCTGGGGTTGAAGTAATGTTTGATTACCAGCAATAGATGTCTCCCACCTTCATTCTCAGGCTCATTGGCTTCACCCAGCTCTATTATTCTTCTGAGATCAGAATCTGGAAGTTGTAGTATCTCATCAACAGTTGCATAGAGTGATCTTCTTTCTTCTGTTCTTCCCCTGAAGACTTCAAACCTTTGATCTTTAGTGCTGTAGAACCAGTTGACAATTTCTCTTGAGTCTTCTGGTTTGGTAGTAGGTTTGCTTTTCTTCTTGGGAGGTTATTGATGAGTAGGAGCTGGGTGAGAGGATTTGGACTTTTTGGGTGGAGAGGAGGGAGGTCTAGGATGAAGAGTGGAAGGTTGTTGGATTGAGGAAGTGTTGAGTGAGGGAGAAGGCTTGGGTTTCTTTGTTTTCCTTTCTTCTTCTTGAATGATTACCCTTTTCTTAAAGCCTTTCTTCTCCAGTATTTCTTCCTCATCCTTCTTGACTTTAAGGTAGAGGGCTTGCAGGTTCATGAAATTCATGGGACCTAGCCTCTTTCCACTCTCTCCTCTAGCCTTAAGGAAGTCAATCATGATCTTCCTTTCTTCATGGGATCTTCGGTTAAAGGCAATGGTCTTTTTGGACTTTTGTTTGGCTTTTTCTTCTTCTTCAGCCTTTTTCTTGTTTGCCAGTTAACCCTGCTGACCCATGAAGGCTCTGTATATTTCTTTATTGGATAGTTTCTCAATATAGTCTACATCCTCACCTTGAGAAATCAGAGCCTTTACCCATTCCTCTCTCATTTCTTTGGCTAGATCAGAATCAGTTATTCTGAACTTAGCCTCTTTCTTCTTCTTCTTCTTCTGTACCTCTTCTTCTTCTCTATCAAATTGTTCCTGTAGTTGAAGAGCAAGAGCTTCATCTTCTTTAATTTGATAAACTGCAGGAATCTTTACTTTCAGATCATCCAGCTGTTTTGCATACAGCTGGATCTGTTGTTCTCTGAGGAGAATGGCTGTGAGTCTGTCTTGAGCTTTCTTTAGTTCAGTCATCTCCTCTTCTTCTTCTTCTTCTTCTTCTATCCTCCTTTTCTTTCTTCTCTTTCTCAATTCTTTCTTCATCTTCTTTGGTCATTAGTCCCTTTCCCTTATCTTTGTTGGATGCCTCTGCTTCAGCTTCATGGACCACAACAGTAGGTGTAGTAGATGTTGTTGAGATCTTAGCTTTAGCTTCATTGGCATGTTGGGGAGTGGACAAGGGAAGGGAACTTTCTTCATTTTCTTTCCATTCTGTACCTGTCACTTCTTTCCATGCTTCTTTCATCTTTTCCTCGTCTATTCTCTTTGATTCTTCTTCTGTGTTCAGTCTAATTATTGGAGAAGAGAGAAAGGATAGGTCTGAGTCAGATCCAGATTCCTCCTTATAAAGAGAAGCCTTGATGATTTTGATCATTTCTTGACTTTCTAAGGAGTTGACATTGAAGATGAGTGATCTGAGCTCAAAGACTTTGTGCAGGAAAGCTGAAGGTAGGAGCAAGATCTCTTTGATGTTGATTGAGAGAGAAGATCCATTGCTTAGGAAGAAGGTGAAGTCATGGGAGTCAGTGCTTATCCATCCTTGCACTTATACATCCCTGACCATTATGTTGTACATGAATCTTCTCAAGCACAGAACTTCTTCTTCAGTGAGAAGACTGCTCCTTATTATTTCAAGTCTTCTAGGAGTCAGTCTTCTTTCTGCTGCTGCTGAAGATTCAGGATAGGCTACCCTTTTTGCTGCTTGTATTTGTCTTTCGAAGTTGGGTAGATTATCCTCCATCAAGTCATAGAACCTGCCAATAGTAAGTTCTGCTGAGAGGTCCGTAGAGTTGTTGATGCATTGTAGATGGTATAGGTGAAGGACTTGGATGCTGTTGAGAAAGTCCCAGTTTAGCTCTTCTACTCCGCTAAACTCCCAACCAATCCAGAACCTCTCAGAATTTCCATCATACCCCCAAGCTAGTATTGTGTTAAACTCTAGCTGTGTTAAAGTCAGTGGAAATTGGGGGGCAGTGGATTGACTTATGATGGCTGCTGCTTCAGGGATGATGCTGAAAGATGTATATGTTTGTTCTTTGTCTTCAACATCAGTCAGCACCTCATTAACAACCTTGACGACTAACTTCCAGTCTTCAGAAGTCTCTTCTTCTTCGTTATCTGAAGCTGGCAAGTCATGAACCTGTACAAAAGTTGGCTTGAATAGTGTACTTTGAAATACAGACTGCTCTTGAATTTCCGTTGGGACCATCTCCCCCTTTTTGGTTGTATCAGTGGACATATAAGCATCAGTTTGGGTGCCCACTGAGACAAGGGAGGGAGAAGCCATGGAGGGGCATTGATGGGCTTCATGCAGAAG
The DNA here is from genome assembly GCA_023525975.1 of Smallanthus sonchifolius. NCBI lineage: Eukaryota > Viridiplantae > Streptophyta > Magnoliopsida > Asterales > Asteraceae > Smallanthus > Smallanthus sonchifolius. The sequence continues at coordinate 39,448,914 of CM042045.1, forward strand.
GATCTGATGTTGTAGTTTTGACACCTCAGCCTCAAGCATAGCCACCCTGGCCGTCAATTCCAAGTTATGAAGTTTCAGTCTGTCCTCATCCATAGTTGTGGAATCCTTGGAACTAGATGGGGCCTTAGGCCTAGCCTCTGCATTCCCATCACCCATGGTTTCTTGGCGCCTGGGATTCCTCTCAGTGAGGGGAGTTTCCAAGGAAACTTCCTCACTGTGAGTTGCCGTGGTTGAGGTCTTAGAGATGTTGTCACTGTCCTCCTAGTCATTTTTAGAGTACCATAGCCCAAGTCTTGAGGCTCCCTTTAGGTATCTAAAGATTCTCTTGATGGCTTGAAGATGTGAAGTCTTTGGAGCTGCTTGAAATCTTGCACAGAGACATACTGCAAACATGATATCTAGCCTTGAGACAGTGAGATACATGAGAGACCCTATCATTGCACGGTACTGATGTTGATCAGTGTCTTGGCCATCTTTGTTTGGAGTCAGCTGATGATGCACTTGCATAGGGGTTCTTACAGCAGAGCAGTCAGCCATTTTGAATTTTTCCAAAATGCTCTTTACATATTTGGATTGGCTGATGGAGATTCCATTTGGGACCTGTTTGACTTGTAGACCCAAAAAGAAATTTAGTTCACCCATTGAACTCATTTCAAACTTTGAGTGCATCAGAATCTCAAAGTCTTTGCACAACTGTTTCCTTGTTGATCCAAAGATGATATCATTAACATAAATTTGAACTAGTAAGATTTCTCCCCCTTTATCTTTGATAAACAAGGTCTGGTCTATGGCACCTCTTCTGAAGTTGTTGCTTAGTAGATATCCTGACAAGTTTTCATACCAGGCTCTTGGTGTTGATGTAGGCCATACAGAGCTTTGTCTAGTTTGAACACTTGAGTAGGATGTGCAGGATCTATAAAGCCTGGAGGCTGTTTGACGTATACTTCCTCACCAATCTTCCCATACAGAAAGGCACTTTTTACGTCCATTTGATAGACAGTGAAATTCTTGGATGCAACATATGCTAGGAAGATTCTGATGGCCTCCAGCCTGGTAACAGGAGCAAAGACTTCATCATAGTCAATTCCTTCTTCCTGAGTGTAGCCTTGAGCTACAAGTCTGGCTTTATTCTTGACTACAATACCTCTCTCGTCCTGCTTGTTCCTGAAAACCCATCATGTGCCAATAGCATATTTACCTGGTGGAAGATCAACAAGTTTCCAGACATCCCGCCTCTTGAATTGCAGCAATTCTTCCTGCATTGCCTCAATCCAGCTGTTGTGTTTGAGTGCTTCATCTATGTTCTTGGGTTCCACCTGAGATAGGAAACATGAAAACAAGCATATATTGGCCTTGTGAGATTTGCTTCTTATGAGGACTCCTTGGTGGACTTGGCCAATAATATTTTCATGAGGATGTTCTTTGTGGATCCTCTGTGCTGGTACCACCTCCAGCTGTATCCCTTGCTCTAGATTGCTTTGATTTTAATCAGGGTCTCTTCATTCATGGTGGAAGAGTCTTCAACATCATTAGCCACATCAATATTTTCAGCAATAGCATCATCAGCATCTGCAACATTTACCGAAGAGTCTTCATTTAGATTTTCAGTTTCAGACATGCTGCTGCTGGTTACATTGACAGTCTTGTTCCGGCTTCACTTGCTTCAACTGCTTCCACAACTGATGGAGGATCAATTGATGGTCTTCTCAGATTGATAGAAGATTTGGGAAAATCCAGTCTGTAGTCAGTGGATGAAGTGGAGGCAGGTGTTTGTGTAGAAGTAGACTCCATATTTGAGAAGGTGAGAGGCTTAAATATTTGGGAGAAGAAGTCTATGTCAAAGATCCAGTTTAGACCTTTTCCCTGCTCACAGACAGTGTGTTCTCTACATTCCACATTTGCTGATTCTTCCACAATTCTTGTTCTTGAATTGAATACTCTATAGGCCTTTGATTGAGAGGAATAGCCCACAAAATATCCTTCATCAGATTTGACACCAAACTTAGGCAGAACCCCATGTGTGATGAGAATGGTGCATGGACACCCAAAAGGTTTTAGAAACCCAATGTAGGGAACTCTTTGAAACCAAAGTTCATAAGGTGTCTTGTTGAGGGGTTTGACAATGAGAACTCTATTTTGCACATAGCAGGCTGTGCTAACTGCTTCTGCCCAGAATGTGAGTGGCAGTTTTGAGTCAGCCAACATAGATCTTGCTGACTCAATTAGAGTTCTGTTTCTCCTTTCAGCAACTCCATTTTGTTGAGGAGTTCTTGGAGCACTGTATTGTCTTTCTATCCCTTTGCTTTCACAGAAACAGTTTAAAGAGTGGTTCTTGAACGTTGTGCCCTGATCACACCTTATGATCTTCACCTTTTGATTGCTTTGATTCTCTACCCTAAGAATGTAGGATTTGAGAATTTCAGCAGTTTCATCTTTAGTTCTCAAGAAGTATACCCATGAGAATCTGGTGTAGTCATCAGTTATCACCAGACAGTATGACTTCTTGCCCATTGACATGACATTTGTAGGACCGAAGAGATCCATATGCAGCAGTTGTAGTGGAGTGTCATTTGTATTCAAGGTCTTGGGCTTGTGAGAACTCTTGTGTTACTTCCCCTTTAAGCAAGCAATGCAGTGGTCTTCTAGCTGGAATTCTTTGTCAGGAAGGCCTCTGACAAGATTATTCTTTACCAATTTGTTAATAGTTTTGATATTAACATGGCTTAATCTCCTGTGCCAGAGAGCTGATTCATCAACTGAGGCTTTTGATAGAAAACAGGAAACACTCCCAGATGGAGTGACTTCATTCATGTCCAGTACATAGAGATTTTCTTTTCTCTGAGTAGTTAATAAAATGCTTTCTGGAGGAGGTATGGATAAGCCTGGAGATAGTACAAAGCATTCTTTATCTGTGAAGAGCATCCAATGCTTTCGGTCACAGACCTGGGAAACACTCATGAGATTGAAGTCCAATTCTTTGACATAGTTGACCTTATCAATGCTCATTCTTTCGTTGGACACCGTTCCTTGTCCAGTAATGGATCCTCCCTTTGAGTCACTTTCAAAGGCAACATATCCTCCATTGAAATGTCTGAAGTTGGAGAGGATGGATCTGTTGCCTATCATGTGTCTGGAACAACCACTGTCTACCACCTAGGTGTTATTCTTGTGACCTGGCTGTCCCTGCACATGATAGATATCTAATTAGTGGGAGGAACCCAAGAGTCTGCAGACTTGAAAAAGATGGTTGTTAGTTTATCCTTTTCAGTATGTTTGCAGTCAATGGAACCAATGATAATGATTAGAGATGGTTTGGCTTTCCATTGCTTTGTTGGTGATTTTCTAGTTTTCCTCACATTTTCAGCAGTGGATTTTGCTACTGATGTTTCTGGCTTGTCAATAGTAGATTCTGCTGTTGATGGCTTTGCTGGAGTGGTAGCATTTTTGGCTGCTGAAGGCTTTGCCTTGGGTTTTGCCTTATCATCAGTGGACACTTTTGCTGCTGATGGCTTTGCCTTGGATTTTGCCTTATCAGCAGTAGATACTTTGCTGCTGATGGCTTGGCCTTTGATTTTCCAGACTTTTCAAGATCAGTAGTTGTTTTGTTTACTGCTGATGGTGTAAATCTAGATGAGTAGTTTGCAATCTGGTTGAAGGGATTAAATCTGCATTTGGCAGCAAAGTGGTTGATTTCACCACAAATGATACAGGTTTGTTGAGGTCTTGACACCTTCACTCTTGGGGGAGCTAGAGACTCCCTGAACTTAGTTGCTTTGGCCTCGTAGCTTCTTACCTTCTTGTTTTTGTTAGTCTTTTCAAAGGCATGCTGCTTTGAATTTCTTTGGTATTCCAGGTAATGAAAGCAGGTGCTAGTAAGCAGTGTGGTTATATCTGCCACACACAAAGCATGATCTCGCCAGTTTGTCTCTTGAAAGGTAGACATAGCCTTTCTTTGGAACAGATCCTTGAAGTTCCAGGGATGAGCTTTGTTATGTTCAAAAGTGGCTTCTTCTAGGGTCTTTTGAACATATGGAACTTTTTCTCCAGGCGTATGACATATATCAAACACCTTCCTCTTTGTGATCGGCTTTGACTGAGGCTTAGGGTTCGTGGATCCTGATGTCTCTCCCTTTTCAATGTTTAGCTTTCTTCCATCTGGAGGATAGCTGATCTTGATCTGTTTGAATGGGACATGGGCTGGAATAGCTGGAATAACAGCAGGAACTTCAACTCTATTCAGAGCAGCTTCAAATGTGGTTGCACTGGTTTCATCATGGTCTAAGCAGGTTGACTCAGATTCCGATGAGGTAGTGTAGTCTTTGACGAAAGGTTCATCCGTTGAAGGATCAAGATTTCGGTTTGCAGTGTCAAGATTTGCAACATTGAAGCTTGGTTCGTGGATGGCAACGTAGTCAGCAAGAGGTGCAACGGCTTGGTATTGTTCACCATGATACCCCGACCAGTTTTTACCTTTTCATGAATTTGAGCATCTAAGATGCAAATTCATATTTATCAACATGAACTTTTTGTTCTGCCAATTCTGCTCTGGTAGCTTTTAGTCTAGCCAGTAGATCATCAATCTGATTTTCAAGATTGCTTTGTTCATGTTTTAGTAATGAAATCTCTTTCTTTAGGCAGTTAATTTTTTCTTTATAACTGTTTTCTACCTTTATGAATTCAGATTTCATTTGATGAAACTCTTCATTTTGATCTATAAGGTTTTGATTATGCTTTCTGTAGCCTAACACCTTATCAATACAAGCTTGGGAACAGAGATGTTCATATACCTGAGGCGGTATCTCAGTTGTGTATGCCATAAGCGCTTGGTTGTTGGCAGGCAGCTCTTCATACTGGAAGCTCCAGTCGAATTCAGAAGTTCCAACAGTTGCACAGGCTGCAGTTTGAACTGGAGGAGTAGCTTATTGCTGTTGTTGTCTGGGTTGGGGTGATTGAGGAGTAGCTGGATTGGCTCTTGGTGCCTTGCATTCTCTAGCAAAGTGACCCAGTAGGTTACAGTTGTAACACCTTAGTTTGCTTTTATCCAATCCAACTCTGGTGTTGGAGTTGTTGCTTGGAATGGGTCTTCCGGTTCTAGAGTAGAACCTTTTTGCTCTTATAGAGAGCATGGCATACGAGTGCTGTATATCCATTTCTTCTATGTCATCTGGATGGAAGCATTCTAGATCCTCCTTGATAAAGGACATGTTGCTTGAGTTTTCAGAAACAAAAGCAGCAGAGGTTGAGGTTTGAGGAGGAGCTTCTAGGAGAAATGGTGAGGTGTTTGTTTGAGAGGTTGGAGTTTGTGGATGGGTGACAATGGGAGGATAGTAGTTGCTGGAACTAGGACCTGAGTGGTCAGAGTGGAGGGCAGAGGTAGTGGTGGATGTTGAGGCATTTTGATAGCTTGAGCTTCGTTCTTTTGCCTGAATCATCTCTAGCTCATAGGTTTTTAGCATACCAAAGAGCTAAGTCATTTGGAGAGTCTTTAGATTTTCAGTTCTTCTGATGGACACTGTGTAGAGTGTCCAGCAGCTAGGTAAAGACCTGATGAATTTTTTTAGAATATCTTCATTCTCCAGCTTCACCTTTGAGCACTGCAGCTCACCTACAAGATAAGTGAATCTGTTATATAAAACAGTTAGGGACTCACCTTCCTTCCAGACGAAGTTTTCATACTGCTGCTTCAGGATGTCACTTCTGTTTTCTTTGACTTCCTCTGAGCCAGCAACCATCTTCTCAAGAGCCTCCCAGAGCTCCTTAGCAGTTTTGTAACTTCTGAAGTTATGAAAAACTTCATTTGGAAGGCACATTTGGATAGCTCCTAGTGCCTTGAAGTCCACCTCTATCTTCTTTATGTCCTCTTCTGAGTACTTGGAGGGCTCCTTCGGGACTAGTGGTCCTCTAGAATCAGCAGAGGCCACCATGGGAGTGTAGGGTCCATCTCTGATGGATTTCCACATTCCGTACTCCTGATAACGGAAGAAGCTTTCCATGCGATTCTTCCACATGTCGTAGTCTTCCCCAGATACCAACCTTGGTGGTCGGTTGATGCTGCCGATGTCTTCAAATCCATTGCTCTGTGCCATCTTTGTTTTTGTAATTTCGGGTGACTTGATTAAAGAGAGAGTTTAGAATAGAACCAGAAGTGATTAAACAAGTGTGAGTTTGTTTAATCTGTGCCAAAGCTCTGATACCACTTGTAGGATCGTGAAAGTACAAGATGGTTATGTTCTTAGTTGAAATTGGCGGAAACAATAGCAACTACACAAGTATAATCGAGTAAACAGAAAGAATACTTATAAGAACACTGTTGTATTAAGCTGTTGCGAATAAACGATTACAAATGAAAACTCTATCAAGAAGCACACATACAATGAAGTGTTTACACAGTATTTATACTAACTTAGAATCAAGACAGACCCTTGATTCTAAGGATCAGATCTAACACAGACCGTTGATCTTTTGTATAAAGCTAACAATACACGTTTAGTCTAAGCTAGCTAACTTTATTGAAGCGTCTTCTTTATGCGTCATTACTTGCATGCTTGGAGAAGAGCATTGTTGTCCCTCATTGGTTGCACCATTGAGGTTCCTTCTGCTTTGAGTGTGTCAGTAGCTTTTGCAGAAAGTTGTCAGTGACGCTTGCAAGGCTGGTCAGCTACAACGTTTGATCTTCAATGAATGAATAACTATCAGCAGTAGAGTTGTTGATCAGCAGCAAGATGTGACCATCCAGAGCTGCTGATGATTTGCCTATTAGCAGCATCAAGTGTTGATGCTGCTGAGAAGCCTATCCGCATCAACTCTGGTCTTTAGCAGATAAGGCTATCCGCAACAGAGTTGTTCTTCAGCAGAAGAACAAGTATCCGCTGCTGATAAGCTTATCCGCATCAGCTCTGTTGGTCAGCAGCAAACTCTGAGATCAGCAGCATTTGTACTTAGAGAATTTTGTAGCCATCAGTCTTTATTTCTACAGGAAGGTTTTCTGTTTATTATAAACTGTTAGAACTCACTCAGCGTAGCTGACTTTGTATATACGTTACAATGTTTTGCAGGTGAATTCAAATGACGATGTATCTTGGCTTGAGAGTGGTGCTACTTGGGTTGGTGTGTATGCATTTGCACGGTAAGTTGAAACATATTAATGATTTTAAAATACAAATTATGTTTTGTTTTAATACTTCCTCTGTATGTATTATAATGAGTTGTGTGTTGTGATATTTGGAATGTGTTAGGTAGACTTATTGTTGTAAGTGGGTTTATGTACATAGGGTATACTAGTGTGTTGGTGTTAATGGAGTTGTGTAGATAACTTTACATGAATTATGAGTCTTTGTAAGAAAGTTCACATGAATGATCTCGTATAACTATACCTACGTGAACCAGCTTGTATAACCATATCTATGTAAGTAAATTTCCATGAGAGTTGGGCTTGTGTGTGTGTGATTAATGGTTTGGGTTGATCACTAAGTCTGTAAAGTGGGTTTTTAAACATGTGTGTTTAAATAATGTTTTTAAACTAAAGTGAGAGTGAAAAGTGTTTTAAAAGTATTGACTAGATGTTGGGATGAGGGTTAGGATTGTTATTGCATGGGAGTGGGACAACATGCTGGCTAAGTGTGTAAGCGTGAATTCCATGAGTCGAATTTGGTGACAAAAGTGTGGTCCTCATGTTGATAATGTGGCATGCACAACAAATTCCAAATCGAGTGAATTACTAATATAAATGTGTGGTAATGTGTTAGTTCTTAAACGGTAGTATATAAGACAAAGGTAAAGTGATAGGTGGGTTTGAATTAAGTGCGGTGTGTGTTGTATGGTTGTCTGTGTGTTGGGCGGTGGATGTGGATATCTAAACTTCACATTTAATAAAATAGGTTTTCAAATTTAAAATGTTCTTTTGATAAATTATAAACTCATCAACGAAGCTCTCATGTTTAAATACGTGTTTCAAGGTGAGTCTAGGGGTGTGGTGACAAGGCATCTCCAGATCCGATGAGGACAATAGACATCCTACAGTAGTTTGCACTTTGAAAGATTAAAATGTAACTTAACTATGTAAGATGGTTTTAAAGTCTTCCGCTATGTGTGACGTGTAAATCAAAAAAAAAATTGTCTTGCCCGGGTTTTAGGGGTGTGACATGACATGCGTCAGAAGGATGCGTGAGATAAGCAGTGATAGAACTTGTGCGAGGTCATACTCCACTGATGCACGTCAAGTGGTGGCACTAGCAGCTTCGTCGGGCATGGTGAGAGACACACCGATGAGTGTGAGAGCCAGGTCATGAACGATGTTTTTAGTTTGGAAGAGATTGAGATAAGTGATATTGTTGGCTAAGAAGTTCACATTCATATGTGTTTGATCCATGGGAGAAATATTCTAAGATATTCCTCATCATCCTGGCGTTTGGGAAGAGATTTTGTTTGACAGGGATGACATGTAATATGATCTATTTTGCCTCCTTTACTTGGATTGTATTATTAATCTAATTCTAAACCATATTTTTTTCTTACTTTTGCATAATTATAAACGTAGTGTACCACCATATTGAAGAGTTGATTTAATGGTCTCTAGTTTACCGGAAGACGTCCCTGCGAAAAACCACAAAATCATGTTCGATCATTTTCGTGTAAGTAATTAATCAACATTCATAGTTTATGTGCATATCAATATTTATATCCTTAACGCAACTCAGTGTATGTATGTGCACGGACATTATTGATGGCATCCTAGCCAGGAGGACATGATCTACGCAAAATGGACTGAAATGATGGCCATCTAGTATAGTGACTCGTTGAGGGTTGTCTGGTTAAGTGTTATGAAAGCAACAAAAGTTACAGGGGCATTGAATTTTGATGATAATCAATACTTCAACATCATTGTTCCATACTCTCTGCGATGGATATCACCGCCTATATGGTGTGGGATGATCAAGACGGTATGTATTATTTTCATTCAATTTACTAACTTTAAGTAATTTTTTTCTAAAAAAGTGTGGGGGACAAAAAACGCAAGGCGAAGTCGAAGGCTGCTAGCGAAAATCATAACACCTAGTATGGTGGGAAGTCATCTCGGCACATCGTGGGGTCAATTAGCATGTCCTAGCGTTTATTGATCCTTGCTATTTTCATTTGACTAAGAGTTGATAAGAAGAGATTATTAAATCACCAGCTGCACAATAAATCATTTTTATTATTCATTCAAGTTTGTATTTATTATTTTTATTATTTTTCAGTTGTAAACTCTTGATGTACTCTCCTTTACTCTATATATTTATCATCCACTAATGTGTGGATCATTGAGCTTTCCATTCACATGGTATAGAGCCTTCTTTCCTACCCTCCCTCCCTTCTTCCTGCTGCATCTTTCTCCTTCCCCTCTGCTCCCATGGCCTCTTCATCCATCGACTCCTCCATCCCTGTTAACACCCTCCTTCACATGCTTACTATAAAACTTCAATCTACCAACTACTTACTTTGGAAAAACCAAATGCTCCCAATACTGTCATATCAGAATCTTTTTGGGCATATCGATGGCACAAGCATTATCCCTGCTGCCACCATCATCATCTCCGACAAACCGGCGGACAACCCTGCCTATGCCGTCTGGTTGGCTGCTGATCAAAAAACCATAATCATACTCCATGCATCCTTATCCGAAGAAGCTATCTCGGTCATTGTTGGCTTATCAACCGCTCGACAAATATGGTTGGCCTTGGAGGCTGCCTATGGCAACTCCTCCATCGAGCGTGTCCACACCCTTCGTGACCAACTCCGGCTGATTGTCAAAGGGTCCAAAACTGTCGCTGAATATGGTAGGGCATTCAAGGATGCCGATGATCAGCTGCACTGGTTCATATGTGGGCTTGGTCCGGCATTTGAAAATTTCTCCACCTCCATCCAATCCACCCGTCCTACTCCCACCTTTGCGGATCTGCTGGCTAGGGCTGAGAGCCATGAATTGTTCCTCCAAACCCTTCACCGCTCCACCACACCAATTATGGCCTTCTCGGCCGCCACCCCTCCGCCATCCCCAGGTGCTGGCCGTGGCAATAACATTAGCCGTCTACCTCAGTTCTCCGGTGGTCGTGGACGTGGGAGACGACCACCCCACTATCAACTTTGTAGGACAAATGGTCACTTTGCTAATGCCTGTCCAAAGCTCTCATCTTTTGCATCTCAAACTTCCCAGAATAGTGATGACTTAGCCAAGGCGTTTGCCGCTCATTGTCATGTTGCTACTTCCGGGCCCGATTGGTATGTTGACTCGGGTGCCACGGATCACATGACGGCATCCACTGAAAATGTCTCAAACCCGCCTCCATCGGCAGGTAATGCCTTTGTCACATTTGGAAATGGTCATTCACTACCTATCTCTTATACGGGTCAATCCTCCATTACCCATAATCTCTTATTAAAGGACATCTTGGTTATTCCGAACCTCACCAAAAACCTATTATCCATAAGCAAATTAACCCATGATAATAATGTGGATGTCTTGCTCTCATATCTAAATTTTTTTATTCAGGACCGGACAACAAAACAGGAACTGGCCCGGGGAACATGTGAAAGTGGACTCTACGTTTTGCACCCGGAACATCATGCTTTACTTTCTGCTAATAATACTCCAAAAACCTCGTTTGAGATTTGGCATTCCCGTTTGGGACATATTTCCTTTGATACTATTGTCTACTTAAAGAAATTGGGTTATTTATCTTTGAATGCTTTATTACCAAAACCGGGTATATGTTCATCTTGTGAAATGGCCAAAAGCCACAAATTACCATTTGCTCTTAACACAAAACGCGCATCACACCCGCTTGATCTCGTTCATTGTGATGTCTGGGGACCCTCCCCGATTCTCACTAAAGACCAGTATCGTTACTACGTGGTGTTCATTGATGACTACTCTCGGTTTTCATGGTTATATCCTCTAAAACTAAAATCCGAGGTTTATAATGCTTTGGAGGTATTTGTTACATTTGTACAAACTCAATTCTCAAGAAAAATAAAAATCTTTCAAAGTGATGGGGGAACGGAGTTTGTTAATCATCGGGTTCGAACTTTATTTGAGACAAATGGGACTCTTCACAGACTGTCATGTCCTTATACGCCACAACAAAATGCCAGGGCAGAAAGAAAACACCGACATATAGTTGAAACCGGCTTGTCAATGTTATTTAATGCCCGATTGCCTTCCTCTTTTTGGGCCGATGCCTTCTCCTCCGCAGTTTACATAATTAATCGGGTGCCAACACCATTACTTAATGGCAAATCTCCGTTTGAACTCTTATACTCACAGGTTCCAAATTACAACACTTTCCGAACCTTTGGGTGTCGTGTGTTCCCTTGCTTACGTGATTATGTGGAACATAAACTCTCACCAAGGAGCATCCCATGCATTTTTATTGGCTATAGCCCCAAGTACAAAGGGTTTTGTTGTTTAGACCCTATCACATCCCGGGTCTATGTCTCCCGCCATGCCCGTTTTGATGAAAACCATTTTCCATATGACACCAATAACCCCGAACCACAATCCCCTTTGCAACTTACCACCTTTATTGACATTAACTTACCCACACCCACCCCACCCATAAATACGCCTCAGACCAACCTCACCAATCCTTCCCCTCTTCCATGCAAACTTTGCATGGAAAACCCTATTCCCACAACCCATACTCAAAAAAATACTCCACCAACCGAACCCCCCTCTTCAACCGTCCCCATCCCTATTCATACTCAAATGAGACTCGTGCATACTATACCTATTAGTATACGTGGATGATATAATCATCACTGGCAATCAAGAAACTACCATTCGCACTTTTATTGCCTGATTGCATAAGGAATTTGCCATCAAGGACTTAGGGGAATTAAGCTACTTTCTTGGGCTTGAAGCTATGTATTCCACGGATGGCCTATTTCTAAATCAATCCAAGTATGCTAGGGAGATTCTTGAACGTGCTAAACTACTAGATGTCAAGCCTGCCAACACCCCTCTGTCTACAAACATCTCCCTAACTAAAGAAGGAGAACCCTACTTGGATCCAACACATTACCGCTCTCTTGTTGGGGCTCTCCAATACTTAACCATCACCCATCCCGACATCTCCTATGCAGTAAACCTGGTAAGTCAATTTTTAACTGCCCCAACCACAGAACACTATCAACAAGTAAAACGCATTCTTCGCTATATCAAGGGAACTTTGACATTTGGACTCACCTTCAGTACTCAACCCCAAGCTACCTTACTTGGCTTCTCGGATGCTGACTGGGCTCGGTGTCTTGACACTCGACGGTCAACATATGGGTACTCAATCTATTTAGGGGGGAACCTGGTCTCATGGAGTGCTAAGAAACAACCAACCGTCTCCCGCTCTAGCTGTGAAGCTGAATACAGGGCTATGGCAAATACAACTGCTGAATTAATCTGGATCACAAATCTTTTACAAGAACTGCATGCGTTACCACCAGCCTGACCGACACTATTATGTGACAATCAGAGTGCCATTTTTCTCACCCAAAATCCCATATCTCATAAACGGGTCAAACACATTGAATTAGACTATCACTTTATACGTGAACTGGTGTGTTCCGGGAAGCTTCATACAAAATTTATACCAACCAAGCTCCAGGTTGCGGACATCTTCACCAAAAGCTTGCCTCGTCCTCAATTTGAAACATTTCGTCGCATGCTTCGCCTTAGTCTGCCACCCTCTCGCTTGAGGGGGAATATTAAATCACCAGCTGCACAATAAATCATTTTTATTATTCATTGAAGTTTGTATTTATTATTTTTATTATTTTTCAGTTGTAAACTCTTGATGTACTCTCCTTTACTCTATATATTTATCATCCACTAATGTGTGGATCATTGAGCTTTCCATTCACATAGATGTTATGTTTCAACAAGATATATATTTTTTCCTCTTCTTTCATAACTTGTTATTAGCACGCTTACACTTTATCTCTCCCTATAAATCTACTTTTAGTGGCTGCATTTCGATAGTTTCAGCCTAAATTTCCTTGAAGCCTTATAGCACAACTTGAATCAAGGGTAAGGAATTTGATGACATCATGGCATGTTATAGGAATTCTCATTACAAAAGCCTTGTACATTTGGTTGATTTGAATCCTTCCATCATTAGAAACATAAATATGTTAAAGAGGAAGACACTAACGGTTGTTGCCAAAATAAAGCATTTAGTATTATAACTTTTCTTTGGAATAGTTTGATATTACATTTTATATGCATTTGATGGTACACATTTTAGGACACACTCGTATCTTGTCAAAAGCTCTTTAAAGAAAAGATCAAAATATATTGGAAAAGGTTTCATTGGTGGAAACGACCAAAGTTAGATATACATTTTTAAAACACCTAGAGGATAAGTGTAAGACGTTGTTTGTTTTATTATATTTTTAAACAATTTTAATATTGTTCTTTTCTTTCTTTATTTTCTGAATTGTTTTAGTGTACATATTTTGATCTGTTTTGACTGTACTTTTTCCCAATGATAAAAATCCTGATTCTTTAAGGAGAATTAATTTTTAAGAAAACACAGTACGAACTCAAACCTATTGTTTACATAAATAAGGTTTTAGGTTTTGTTCATATGGTTTTTGGTCAAATGTGATACGGAACCGGATGACCGTCAAGACCGTGACAAACTGGGTTCGATGCAAAGTGGCTAAAGGACGCGTCCGAGTTCGTTTTAACTTCCAGCCGAGTTCTAGTATTTGTTTTATTTATTTTATCTATTTGTTGATTTGTTTTTAAACATTTGAATTTCTTAGGTGGATAAGTTTTATCCATTAGTTTGTTATCTTTCTTTTATTTATATTGTAATTATGGCTGGAAGGGATGGATCATTTTTTTTATTAGAAATTTTATCTTCTCTGCAACAAGGTTCTTTTGTTGTTCTTGTGAATTCCGGTCGGCCGGATCACGACCGTCGTTGCTATCTTGGTTGGCCAAGGGTAACGCCGCTAGGGTAAGCCTAGGTTATCTACTCACGTTTGTATCAAAATGTTTTATAAATCGTCTTGGATATGCTATGTGTAGTTATTTTAGTAGAATTATGGTGAAATTTGAGTTGGAAACCTTCGTTCAAACTTACATTTTCTTGCTTGTGGCCAAAATGGGTATTTCACAAATACCATATTTGAAATATGTGTTTATAAATAAATTATGGGCCATGAGAGTCATTGTCAAAGGATCGTGGAATCGTGGGTGAAGTGTAAAAGAGTTAAGAATGGCTATATGGAAACATAGGCCATGTGCACATAACCAATGGGTTGTGAAGATTATTGTCCATGAGCCCCATTTTGTATAGAGATGGAATGAAAGGTGTCCTCGAAGTACTAGACGCGATTAAACACACATCATGGTTATTAGAGGTTGGCAAATAGTGATGCTTTGTTAACAAGAAATATTATTGTTTTATTTGTTCTAAACACGTTGCTATAGTTGTTAATTTAATTAAAAAACTTGTGTGACTAATATAGATTTAGGGTGGAACGGTGTTTCTAGTTGAAGCCACTTGAACCCTCTCCCACCATCCAGTCATAATTTGTCATAACATTTGAAGCAAATTCAACACATTTGAAGCAAATTCAACACAATTGAACCCATAAGGGAGGGGACTACGCGTTGAACCCACTACCCTAATATATTTGTTAATTAAAATTAATAAACAAGTTAAATAAATCAAAACAAATTTCATTAATTAAAAAAACATCATTAATTAAAAAAAATATAATTATAATGATTAAAAATAAAATACATTAATATACAAAAAACGGTATCTACCAAACTCTCCTTCTCTTGGCTTAGACGACTCAACCGCTTTCTTTCCTTTCTATGGCGGCCTTGTCTGGATGGAGTGGGTTGGGTTGGAAATGGTTCGTTTTGGCTAGAACCAACCTTCGGTTTGCATGGTTTTCGCCTTGAGGATGTGGATTTTTCTTTGACTCCATTTGAATAAGTTTAGAATTGTAGAATTAGAGAATAATAGAAGAAAAGGTTGTTTTTTTGTTGTAAAAAATGTATAATTTATAAGTGCACTTATAGTGTAAAAAATTGGGTAATTTGTTTTTATTAAATAGTCTCAACGGCTATATAGCCGTTGGTAAACGTTCCAATTCAGCGGCTTTTGAGTTCTTGAACCCATTCTCCAACCCACTAGGCCAAGCCACACCACTTGTGGTGGTGTTCCTTGACCAACCCAATGAACCCTAGCCTTGAACCTGTGAACGCCCCTTGCACCCTTATAGCCAACATATGTGATTTATGTCAGGTGCAAGTACAAATATAAGGCATTATGTAGGAAATTTAAGACGGAAATACCTTTTCATTGATGTTATTGAAAGAAAAGTTACATTTTAACTAGATACCCCTTCAAAGATGTTCCATGAACACTAACCTTGTGTTTTTAAGTTAAATGTTTTTTTTTTGTGAAATTATGGGGGTGTTATATTAACAGTCCTGGTTTTGTATATACATGACATAGTACTTATCGACAACAATATCCCATCCTTGCACTAGCTAGTATAAAGTCTAGGAAAATATTTTTTAGAAAAACCGTAGTTATAAAATTTCGTTGAGATTTATAAGGTTTACTAATTAATTCAAAACAGATTGTAAATTCATGATAAGTCGGTGTTACCAAAAGTCACTAAGTGCATATACTCTGGAGGGAAACCTCTACTCCGAATGAATAAGTTATTCCCGATGATGCGTACTCTAGATAACCTTTATGAAGTTTTTTCAAGTATAAGTGCTACTCCGAATGAAGATTTCACTCCGAGATAAAGAATCAATCTCAATGAAGAGTTAGTTATGATGGTTAATCTATTACTCCGAATAAAAGAAGAACAATTTCAAGGAAGGTACTCTGGATGAGTTAAGTACTCTGGATGAATAAAAGAAGAACATTTTTATGATGATCGACCTTTGATTTACATTTTTGTTTCTGTTACTTGTATTTGATCATTGAATTGATTGTTTCCGCATTTCAACTCAATTATAGGGTTGTGTTCTTGTTGAATATTGATCCTGCACATATATGTGGAGAAGATTGCAAAAAGGTTAAAATAAAGGAGTCAAAGACTAGAATCGTTTCATTATCCCACAACATAACAATGATTGTGCCTTATTTTGTTGCTTAAAATGCTTTACCACAAAACATGAGCAAGATTTTATACACTCAGCTATAAGATTTATCATGTATGTCATGTTTCATATGCGACTCGGTGTCCATTATGCATTAAGTGCTATGAGTATAACTTCTTTAGGACCTGGTGAGAATTAATCGACTCCATTCTAGGACATACTTCAGACGTATTCTTGATGCATAGAAGTTTTGAAGTGGATCATAATTTGTTCATCTCATAACTTAAATAGAAATGTCTTAAGAATTAATCGACTCCAATCTAGGTTAAACATATGTAAGCTACTAAATGTCTAAACTAACTAACATGTTTTCATATATAGTCTACAGACTTGAACCTACACCACCTGAATAAGGATAAAAATCAAGTACACTAGGCGTGGATAAGTGTTTTACTTGAATATGGTGATCTCGTTTACCGACCTTGATTATGAATTCTTTTTGTTTGGATAGTAATTAATTAAATTGCTTATTTAACTCCAAAAGTGTTTTTTTTTTATTAAAAGTGCTTATTAGTTTATGACTTTTTAAAAATGATTTTTTTAAAAAGTGTTTGGATTAGCTTTTGTGGTGGGAAAAGACAATAAATCAATGATTGACGAACGTTGGTGACAGGCGTGTATGTGTTCTCTCTAAGGTTAATGATCGATGATATATATAATGATATATATGTATTTGTTAAAAAATGTTAGGGGTATATTGATAATATTTTATTGCAAAAATCATTTGAAAAGTCAGGAATTTGTGACTTCTTAAAAAACTACTTTTTAGTTTTATCAAAAAGTTAAAACAAAAAGTGTTTTTATGTTTGTCAAACACTTTTTTTAGCTTATTGGCATTTGAAAACGTCAATAAGTCAATAAGCAGTTTTCCAACGCAATCTCAAACACCTTCGAAATAGAAATAAAAACTTATCATCTCAATACAAAACTTAGATTTTGTGATAAATAGTTGGTCTAATGTCGATGGCCTCTTCGCCTATTGTACCTGGTGTATATCCTTATTCAATTAGTGTAGGTTCAAGTCTCATAATGTAGACTATAGATGAATTTTAAGAGTAAATGTATGTTCTTCGTTAAAAAAAAGTACTTGATCTAATTTAGTATTATTCTAAATTGAAATTTCAATTTTCAGCAATTTGGTGGCTCAGTGAATCAGTGATATAGAAAATCATCTTGTAACACCAAGGTTTGAAAAAGTTAAGGGTTCAAGTCTCACTCTTATAAAAATTAGGCAAATTGGTTTTTAATAATCTAAACTATGACTCATTGGAAAATAATAATCCGAACTAACAGTTTGGCAGGTGATAATCTCAACTTTCACTTTTGTTGTTAATGACAGTTCCAGTAGCATAATCATCATAGATTTATATTCGATTTACACTTATTTTTGCTAAAAATGACGATCTTAAAGGAAATAGAGAAACGTACAATCCAAATCGAGTGGGAATCGATTGTTATTTAGGTGGAAATATATGATGATTATGCTACTAGGACTGTCATTGACAACAAAAGTGAAAGTTGAGATTATTACCACCCAAACTGTTAGTTCGGATTATTATTTGCCAATAAGTAATAGTTTGGATTATTAAAAACCAATTTGCCTAAAATAAAGAAATTTACCTTTAAAAAACAGTTCAATTTTCAGGACAATATCTCATTAAAATAATAGAAGCATTCGATTCGACATTCAAAGAAGTTTCCTTAGCGAATCAGATCCTGACATGTAGTGGAGGATTTAGAACAAAAGTTTAGGGGCAGTGGAAATTTTTTTCTCATCGTACTTTTATGTAAATGAAACAATTTTTTTTTACCGTACTTTCATGTGTATATATATATAGGATTAGGTTCAGGTAAAAAGGATTCTAATTCTAAAAAGGGCGAGAAGGATTTAGAGCCATTAGATAAAATTATAGATAAGATTTCATGGTTGAGATTAAATTGTAGGAGAAAAAGTTACTGGAAGTGTATTTTAGTCTTGGCCACTTTTGTTGACCTTTTATCAAGTTCCTCCCTCATTTTTAAACGTTCATAACTTTTACATACGACATTATTTTTTCAAAAAAATTACACCATAAAAACGAGCGTTTTTTATCTTTAAAACGAGTATAGTGTCGTTATAAACAAAAAAGAAAAAAAAATTTACGTTTTCTAGCTCATTGTGTAATACAAGTTCATTGTGTAATACAAGTTTAATGTGTAATACAAGTTTATTGTGTTATATGTATTTATCATTGTGTTTTACGTCAGGTCATTGTGTAATACAAGTTCATCGTGTAATACAAGTTCACTGTGTAATACAAGTTCATTGTGTTATATGTATTTATTATTGTGTTTTACGTTTGTCAGCTCACTGTTTAATTAGTTAGGTCATTGTGTAATACAAGTTCATCGTGTAATACAAGTTCATTGTGTAATACAAGTTCAATGTGTAATACAAGTTCATTGTGTTATATGTATTTATCATTGTATTTTACGTTTTTCAGCTTATTGTGTAATTAGTCAGGTCATTGTGTAATACAAGTTCATCGTGTAATACAAGTTCATCGTGTAATTCAAGTTCATTGTGTAATACCACGTCTGGTCATTGTGTAATATCTGGTCATTGTGTAATTAGTCAGGTCATTGTGTAATACAAGTTCACTGTGTAATACAAGTTCATTGCGTAATACAAGTTCACTGTGTAATACAAGTTCAATGTGTAATAAAAGTTCATTGTGTTATATGTATTTATCATTGTGTTTTACGTTTTTCAGCTCATTGTGTAATTAGTCAGGTCATCGTGTAATACAAGTTTATTGTGTAATACAAGTTCATTGTGTAATACCACGTCTAGTCATTGTGTAATTAGCCAGGTCATTGTGTAATACAAGTTCATTGTGTAATGCAAGTTCATTGTGTAATACAAGTACAATGTGTAATACAAGTTCATTGTGTTATATGTATTTTTCATTGTGTTTTACGTTTTTCAGCTCATTGTGTAATACAAGTTCATTGTGTAATACCACGTCTAGTCATTGTGTAATATCTGGTCATTGTGTAATTAGTCAGGTCATTGTGTAATACAAGTTCATTGTGTAATATAAGTTCAATGTGTAATACAAGTTCATTCTGTTATATGTATTTATTATTGTGTTTTACGTTTTCCAGCTCATTGTGTAGTTAGTAAGATCATTGTGTAATACAAGTTCATCATGTAATACAAGTTCATTGTGTAATACCACGTCTGGTCATTGTGTAGTACAAGTTCATTTTGTAATTAGTCAAGTCAATTGTGTAATAGAAGTTCATTGTGTAACTAGTCAGGTCATTGTGTAATACAAGTTCATTGTGTCAAATATTTTTCATCATTGTGTTATATGTTTTCATCATTGTGTTTTACGTTTTCCAGCTCATTGTGTAATTCGCTCATTATTGTGTAATCCGCTCAAATATGTCAGGTCATTGTGTAATATGCTCATTGTGTAATATCAGTTCATTGTGTAATATCAGGTCTGATCATTGTGTAATATCAGACCTTGTATTACACATTGACCTGGTGTTTTACACATTGACCTGGTGTATTACACATTGACATGGTGTATTACACATTGACCTGGTATATTACACATTGACCATTATGTCCTCCCTTTAAAAACAATAAAATGACACATATCAAACTTAGAATCCTTCTTACCCTTCTTATTTTTTAAACCCTTTTTACTATAACCTAACCCTATATATATATATATATATATATGTAAATATATAAATATATAAGACTTATTTAATTATATCTATATATCTCCTACAAATAAAAGGTATTAGAATCTTAAAGCTTTATAAGTTTATATAAACAAAATAATTTATAAACTTATTTTTAATACTCAAATTTGTAAACTAATAAATCTTATAAATTATTTTATAAATTTATAAAATAATAAGACTTATAACTTATCTAGGTTAGATAGAAATAAAACATGTTTATTTTTATAAAAAGTCGAAGGACCAAAACTGTCAATTATTGACACTCATTTTAAACTAATACTCAAATTTTAACATAAAATGATAAAGCTTTGAAACTTCAGGGACTGAAAGTGCCACAAATCAAACTCTCGGGATCCGAAACCAGTCATAGGTTCGATCCTCTCCAAGGCCGGTTTCACCTCCGATTTATCAAAAACGCGTGCTTCAGTCGAATTCAATGCACCTCGAGCCTCTACTCGAGCGTGCCACCCGAACCCAAGGTGCATCAATGCTCGAAATAAACTCTAAACACTCGGGGATTCGAATTTGAATTCGTATTACTCATCCGTAAACTCCCCAACCGTTCGAGCAATTAAAATTGAAATTGGCTATAAATACCTACTTGAATAACTCAACGACATCACACTCAAACTCACTAAACTCGTAATTCTTCCAATTTGTACCTGCAATAGCCGATCGAACTCGTGGACAGCCGTTTCTGGACTCAGAACCCGTTCTCCCTCGTCTCGACCTCGTTTTAGGTAATTCGAATAGCCAATTGCTTTGTTTTCATTCTTAGATCAAAAGCCCTCTGTCAATTTACACAGAAATTACTTTTAAAACTTTATAAAACTTACTTTAATAAATCAGAAATTACTTTAATAAATCAGAAACTATAATTTATTTTATATTTTCTGAAATAAACATATTATTTAGTTTTAAACATTAAATTAATTTACAAACCCTAATTTAATAAAAAACTTATATAAATCTTATAAAAGTAGAAAAAGATTTATAAAACTTATATGTTAATTAGGAAACAGAAAATTTATAAACTCATACATTTTATAAAAAAATGTATCTATTTAAAAACATAAAGCTTGAATATTTATTTAAATAAAACAAGGAAATAAATATACATTGCTATTTAAGGTTAAAACATTCATAATCTTATAAAGTTTACAAAAACAAGAATTTTAAACTTAGTAAATCTTAGACTTACCCATTTTATAAAAAAATATATTTTTATATAAACAGAAAACTTAAATGGTTATATAAAATTTAAATAGGAAGAATAAATCTACTTTATTAAATACTTATAAACTTTATAAAATAAATTAGAAACTTTAAAAATTATAGTTTTATTTAAACTTTAAACTTATAATTTAAAAGTAAAATTTATAAGAAATTTTATTTAACATTTTATATAAAATTATAGGTACTTGTTATTATTTACACTTATAACTACATTTTAATATTTATTTATTTATCAATTAAATTGTAAAATAAATGTGAAGAGATGTAAAAGCTCCCCTTTGATAATAATTCCTGAATTCAATCAAGTACAAGTTTTTGGATCTCTTTCATCTATGAGATCACCTTCTATTTATAGAGTTTTACATTCTCTTTCCCCTAACCGTATGATAGTGACATCCTCTTTCTCATTGGTTCCTTCTTCTTGTGGGCCCTCATGGTGGTTAAGGAGTTTAGTTTTCTTTCGTTTAGGCCCCTTATGTATGATCTTTTCATCATACGTCGTCAAGTCCCCCTAGTCAATTTGATTTTTTTTTATTTCTTCCCAAAAAAAATTAAGTTGACTATAAAGGCTTTTTTTCAAAAATGAAGGGACTTAATACGTGCGGGCAACGCTTCTTTCAAACCTTCCGCACGTCCCATCCATCAGTCTCATAGCCCTTCCTAGGGCGCCGCCATCCGTCCGCCTGTCTTCTCTTCCCGTCTATAAAAGGGGGGGGGGGGGGCAGGACATTGTTGCCTTTTACTCGTCTTCCATCTTACCTTCTTGATTTCTCCTGGAACCTTGTTTCTTTAATTCCTTCCGATCCTATTTAAATCGCCGACGTAGCTTTGATCCCTATCAATTGGAGCGTGGAGCGCTTCGAGATATTGAAATCTTTGTACGGAATTCCTAATGATGTGGAACCCGAGTACCCCTCTCGAGGAGGAACGGCGACCAAACCTCCTCCTGGCAAGATTACTTTATATGCTGACTTTTTCTCAGAGGCTAATTTCAGAGTTCATATCACCTCTTTTGTTATTGATCTCCTTCAGTTCTATAAAATTCACCTTTCCCAAGTTCACCCTCTTGGTATGTGCCGTATTAGGCATTTCGAGTTCTGTTGTATCGCCTTGAAACAGGACCCTTCTGTCACTATTTTTCATCATTTCTACAAGCTATATTTGAAAGATAGCTGGTTTTCTTTTTCTAAACGCCCCGGAGTGATTCCTCATGCCAAAGAGACCCCTCAGGGATTCCGGGGTTGGAAAGAAAGGTTTTTCTATGTAAGTGCCCGGATAGTTCCTGCCAGCATGCAGATCCGGTCACTTCGATTGGCCGTGGTGGACATTCCCCCAAATGTGGATGCTTTTAAGAAAACTCCTGTTTTCTCTCTGTTGACCTCCCGTCCCGCTGACATTCAAGAGATTTCGGAACATGCCCTGGTCGGTGTTGGTATGAGCCGGAACTGGGGAAGACTTGATCGTCTCCCGATTTATTCTGTGGGCAAAGAACGTAAGTGTATGTTGTCCTACATTTCTCTTTGATAGATGGCGCTTTCTCTTCTGTATATGTTATGCTTATGTGTTTTCCTTTTTTTCATTTGCAGCAGTTGCTAGTTATTATGATGTTCTTTTTCCGGACTCCTTTAAGAACCTTACCCGGACATATTTGAGTGTGGGGCCGGGTGAAAAGAATGTTCTTGAAGTCTTTCATGAGCGTTTCTTTTTCCCCCGTGCTAGTCTGCAAGAGGCTATGGATCTGGAGACTGGTTAGTTGATATGTAATGAATGGTTCAGTTGTTTCCTTTCTCTTTCTCCTGCTCCTTGTTCTAAGTTGATGCATTGTTTCAGGGAATCAAGAAGAAGAGCCTGAAGAGGTTCCAATAAGGAAGAAAGCTTCCGGGAGTGCTTCCGGAGAAAAAGTACTCTCGCCTCAAAAGAAAAGGCGAAAACTGACCGATGCTTATGCTGCCGGAAAGAAACCCCCGGGAGCGAGTCCCGAAGGTGTGTATCCGTTCTGTTTTTTCTTTGTTGAGTGTAAAAAATAATTTTCCTGATATTCTCTTTTCGGTGATTTTTAGGTTTAAAAACTGGTGAAGGGGTTACTCCATCTTGCCCGATCATGCAGACAAACGAACCTGCTGTTAAAAACCTGGAGGGTCCTACTCTTCAACCTTTTGTCCCTAAGGTCATACCTTCCCCTGTTCCCAAGGACGTACCGACAGTAACTCAGATCCCTCCTCGGGATAAAGGGAAAGGGAAAGAGAAGGCACATGTGGGTATTGAGGAAGTTCACTCCCCCAAATCTTCTTATGTACATACGAGTCAATCTGACTTTAGAATGCCCACCCAATCCGAGCCTTGGACTCCGGCAGATTCTAAGTCTAAGCATGTTCCTAACTGGAATATTTTGCAGGGTGACTGTTTGACAGATCCCCACCTGTGCCGGACGTTCTTGTTGCAGGCTTTTCCCCCGGCCGAGCGACTACGCCACTCAACCTGTTCCCCGGAAGTGTTGTCCGATAGAGCTGCTTTGAGCTGGGTTGAGAGTATGGCGGTCATGCCCGAGATATGTCGGCAATGGGATGAGGGTCGCAGGGAAGTTGCCCATCTGAGGAAATCTTTGGCCCAGAAAAGTGAGGATGCGGGTAAGGTGCTGACACTTACACAGGAGGTTAAGAAACTAGATTGGCAATTGAAGGAGAGGGATGCCGCTCACTTGAAAGCCCGAGCAGAGTTCACTGAGGCCTGCTCACGGACAAATAAAGAGCTTGAGAAACGTGCCCAAATTATCCGTGAAGCAAAGGCACATTCCGAGGAGCTGGTATTTCAAGTGGCGGAGAAAGATGAGGAGTTGAGAGTGTCCCGGGGAAGGTTGGATATGTTGGAGGGAAAGGTGGTGTCTTTCGAGAAGGAGAAAGACAGTTTTGAGGTGGAGAAGGCTAAAATGATGAAAGAATTATCTTTGTTGAAGGAGGATAGGAAGTGGTTGGTGGCGGAAGGGTTTTCCAGGGTGGTGGAGGCAGTCAGGGGCAGTGATGAGTTTATTGACGGGGTAGTTGGTTTGAATGGAGCTGCGAAAGCGGCGGGTTATCATGATGGGCTAGTCGATGGGTTTCAAGCGGGGAAAACTGGTTTGTCTTTGGAGAGCCTCTCTGGCTGGAGCCCGGAAGCCCGAAACATACTTACTCAGAGGCAAGATGCCTTTGATACTATGGAGTTCCCTGTAGTAGGTACTCTTGCCTCTTTGGCTAATCAATCAGATCTTAGGGAGATCAGGGATGTCCTTACCATTGAAGACTAACCCCTTTGTATTTTTATTTATCTTTTTTGGAGCCTGCGTGCTCTTTTTCTTTTTGATACTGTAATCTTATTTTTGTATCTACTTATTTACCTTTGAATGCAAGTATCCTTTTTATGTCTTTCATCTGTGCTTTTAAGAATATTTGCAATTTGTACAAGCTTTGTTATCATGCTGATTGTCTTGATCTGGTTTTATACCGGACACGGGGTCAGGTCTTTATTCCCTGTACTTTATCCTTAAATATTTGCAAATCCGATCTTTTCATAGTGCCGGACACGTAGCCGAGTCTTTCATGGTGCCGGATATATTGATCCGGTTTTTTTTAAGGTGTTGGATTAAAATCCAATCCTCTTGGTGTCGGACACGTGGTCCGGTCTTTGATGGTGCCGGATACATTGATCCGGTCTTTTTTAATGTTGGATTTTAATCCAATCTTCTTGGTGCCGGACACGTGGTCCGGTCTTTGATGGTGCCGGATACATTGATCCGGACTTTTTTAAGGTGTTGGATTAAAATCCAATCTTCTTGGTGCCGGACACGTGGTCCGGTCTTTGATGGTGCCGGATACATTGATCCGGTCTTTTTTAATGTTGGATTTTAATCCAATCTTCTTGGTGCCGGACACGTGGTCCGGTCTTTGATGGTGGCGGATACATTGATCCGGTCTTTTTTAATGTTGGATTTTAATCCAATCTTCTTGGTGCCGGACACGTGGTCCGGTCTTTGATGGTGCCGGATACATTGATCCGGTCTTTTTTAATGTTGGATTTTAATCCAATCTTCTTGTAGCCGGACACGTGGTCCGGTCTTTGATGGTGCCGGATACATTGATCCGGTCTTTTTTAATGTTGGATTTTAATCCAATCTTTTTGGTGCCGGACACGTGGTCCGGTCTTTGATGGTGCCGGATACATTGATCCGGTCTTTTTTAATGTTGGATTTTAATCCAATCTTCTTGGTGCCGGACACGTGGTCCGGTCTTTTAAGATGTTGGATTAAAATCCAATCTTTTCATGGTGCCGGACACGTGGTCCGGTCTTGGTGCCGGATACATTGATCCGGTCTTTTTTAATGTTGGATTTTAATCCAATCTTCTTGGTGCCGGACACGTGGTCCGGTCTTTTAAGATGTTGGATTAAAATCCAATCTTTTCATGGTGCCGGACACGTGGTCCGGTCTTGGTGCCGGATACATTGATCCGGTCTTTTTTAATGTTGGATTTTAATCCAATCTTCTTGGTGCCGGACACGTGGTCCGGTCTTTTAAGATGTTGGATTAAAATCCAATCTTTTCATGGTGCCGGACACGTGGTCCGGTCTTGGTGCCGGATACATTGATCCGGTCTTTTTTAATGTTGGATTTTAATCCAATCTTCTTGGTGCCGGACACGTGGTCCGGTCTTTTAAGATGTTGGATTAAAATCCAATCTTTTCATGGTGCCGGACACGTGGTCCGGTCTTGGTGCCGGATACATTGATCCGGTCTTTTTTTTTTTTTTAAAGATGTTAGTTTGATTATAAAGACGGGGATTCTATTTATGTCTTTGAAAACATGCTCTGCTTTTTTGTTTCTTGAAAAACCATGAACATGGCCATAGAGATTACATATAACATTTCCTAAGTTGGGCTGCATTCCAAGTCCTGGGCACGTTAGTTCCATCCAATCTAATCAAGGAGTATGCCCCCTTTCCCAAGGATTCTTTAATCTGGTATGGCCCCTCCCAGTTAGGCCCCAACTTTCCTCCGGGTTCAGCCCTGCTAGCGTCATTGTTTCTAAAAACGTATTCACCCGGGCGGAACTGGCGAAGTGCAACATTCTTGTTGTAGTATTTGGCCAAAACTTGCTTGTACTTAGCTTCTTGGATGAATGCATGTTCCCTTCTTTCTTCCAAAAGATCCAAGTTCAGTCTTAATTCTCGATCATTATCCCGGCCATTTGTAGCAATACGCATCGTTGGCGTGCCCATTTCGACTGGGATTACTGCTTCGTGGCCGTAAGTTAAACTGAAAGGAGTTTCACCGTTGCTTGTTTTCGGGGTGGTGCGATGAGCCCATAATACACTAGGTATCTCTTCAACCCAAGAACTTCCTTTGGTTGCGAGCCTAGTTTTTATACCCTTTAGCATGCTCTGGTTGATTCGTTCTACTTGACCGTTTCCCTACGGGTGAGCAACGGACGTAAAAACTTGTCGGATTCCCATTTCCTCACACCATCCGGCTAATGATTCGAATTATGTTCCATTATCACTCACCAGGTATAGAGGGAGGCCAAAACGGCATATTATGTGATCCCACACAAATTTTTTGATCTGGGTGGTAGTAATTGTTACGACTGCCTTAGCTTCCACCCATTTGGTGAAGTAATCCACCGCGACGATTAAGAATTTGACGCGTCCGGGTGCTTCCGGGAATTGTCCGACAATGTCTATTCCCCACTTTTGGAAAGGCCATGCTCCAGTCACTGGTATGAGATCATTCTTAGGCTTCAATGTTTTAGGCGCGTGCTTTTGACAGCTAAAACACTTCTGCAAGGTTTGTACTGCTGTGACATGCATTCCCGGCCAGTAATATCCTATGTTCATTAGCTTGGCCACCATCATTCTTGGGCCGGCATGCAATCCACATGAACCTGCATGCACCTCTTTAACTAATAGTTCAGCTTCCTTTTGACCAACACACCTTAACAAAGGCCCTAGGAAAGTTTTTCTATAGAGCCGGTCGTCTACCAGCTGATACTGTAAGGCTTTTGTTCGCAGCTTTAACGCTTCTGCTCTATTTTCTGGCAAAGTTCCCTCCCTCAAATATGCCACCAAGGGCGTCATCCATGTCCAACCAACGTCCTCAAGGTGACTAATTTCTTGTGTGCAAACGGAAGGCTTATCCAATGTTTGTACTCGTATTTCTTTCGCCAGGTGAGCGAACTGGACCGACGCCAATTTACTTAAAGCATCTGCTTTCCGGTTTTGACTTCGAGGAATATGCTTTATGCTACACTCTTGGAATTGCAACATCATCTCTTTAGTCTTTTTTAAGTATTCGATCATCATCCTCCCCTTGGCTTCGTAAAACTTGTTCACTTGGTTAGCCACTAAGAGTGAGTCCACGTGTGCCCGGATGTGCTGGGCTTTCATGATCGCTGCTAATCGTAATCCGGCTAACAAAGCTTCATATTCAGCTTCGTTGTTCGTGCTTTTGAAGTCTAGCTTTATCGCATATGTGATTTCTACCCCCTCTAGGCTAAGTAAAATAAGCCCGGCCCCGGACCCTTCCATGCTTGAAGCCCCATCAGTGTATAACGACCACCATTGAGGTTCTTTGATCTGTATTTCAGCTATAACTGGGTCATTGGTGATCTCCATTTCTCGCCCCTCCGGTATTTCTGCAAGGAAATCGGCAATGACCTGCCCTTTTAATGCGGTTCAAGGCTTGTATTCCAGACTAAGAGCTCCTAATTCAACCGCCCACTTGGCTAATCTTCCGGATAGCTCAGGTTTTCTTAACACTTGCTGGATGGGAAAATTGGTTAGTATTTCCACTGGATGGGCTTGAAAGTATCGGCGCAATCTTCGAGAAGCATGTACTAAAGCCAAGGTTAATTTCTCTAGTAGGGAGTACCTTGTCTCCGGGTCTGTCAACACCCGACTGACATAATAGATAGGAGTTTGCACACCTTTCCTTTCAACCATAAGGACAACGCTAATGGCCACATCCGCAGCCGCGATATATGCCGTTAACTTCTCTTCTTCTTCTCGTGTCGTAAGGGTGGGGAGTTTCGTAAGGTATAGTTTCAGTTGCTGGAAGGCCTCCTCTGCTTGGTCCGTCCATTGGAACTGTGCTTTGTTGAGACAATTTTTCAGAGTTTGGATGAAAGGGAGAGATCTTTCTGCATGCTTAGCCAGAAATCGATTTATTGCCACCAAACGTCCATTCAATGCTTGCACCTCCTTAATGGATGACGGGGAAGGCATCCGGGTGATAGCTGAAACCTTTTCCGAATTTGCCCAGAAACCTTCCTTGGTTACCATCACACCGAGGAATTTCCCTTCTTCTACTCCAAATGAACATTTCCCCGGGTTTAACATAATTCGGGATTCTTTCAACCTTAAAAATGTCTCAGCAATGTCCGCTAGGCGATTTGTTTCATCATGGCTTTTGATGACCAAGTCGTCAACATAGATTTCCAAATTTTTACCAATTTGAGGCTCGAAAACTTTGTCCATGAGCCTTTGGTAAGTGGCCCCTGCATTCTTTAATCCAAATGGCATTTTTGTGTAACAAAAAACGCCGATATCGGTGATAAAAGCTGTTTTCTCTTCGTCGTCTTCGGCCATGGGGATATGATGATAGCCCTTGTAAGCGTCCAAACAACATTTGAAATGGAAAGAAGCTAACGAGTCGATCTTCTGATCAATTTCTGGTAAAGGGTAAGCGTCCTTAGGACATGCACTATTTAGATTCTTGTAGTCGATACACATACGCCAGGTACCATTTCCTTTCTTTACCATTACTGGATTGGCGATCCATGAAGGATAACGAACTTCTCGGAGGATCCCCGCGTTAACCAGATCCCGGACTTGATCCACAGCTGCCCTGCTCCTATCCGGGCCCATCCTCCATCGTTTTTGAGTTACCGGGTTAGCAGACTTGTATACATGTAGGCGATGTTCGGCTAATTCCCATGGAACCCCCTTCATATCTGCCGGTTTCCATGCGAAAACATCGATATTATTTCGTAGCAATTGTTTCAAACGGTCTCGCCCTACGGTGGATAAGGTGTGTCCGATGGTAATTATCTGTTCCGGGTATGCGGGATTCATAATCCATCTCTCCGGTTCATATGTACTTTTCATGTGAGTATCAAAATGATCTTTACCAGAAGTCCGACTAGTTTGCGCTTCTAATACTTCCATGATTTGATCGGCATATACCACCGCTACTCCCTTGGGAGTTGGGAATGCGATAGCGGAGTGGACAGTGGATACTGCTGCATGAAAAGATGCCAAACCTGGTCGTCCGAGTATCAAGTTATTTTTTGAAACAGCCGGGATTACTATGAAAGTTACGAGGACCGTGCGGATTTTAGCGCCTTCTTCCAGGGTCATTGGTAATGTGAGTTGTCCTAGAGGGACCACGGATTCCCCAGAAAACCCTATGAGATCAACATCTGTAAGTTCCAAGGTATTTTGATCCTCCATATCCATACGTCGGAAAAGTTGCTCATACATGACGTCCATTGAAGCTCCACTGTCGACTAAAATACGACGATGCGGTAATCACCTACTAATGCGGTGATTACTACTGGACTGGTGGATGAAGCACCCCCTTGAACGGGCGGGAAAGTAAGTGGTTGTTCCATCCAAGCTTCTAGTCGTGCGCCCCCGCGTTTATAACCACGTGAGCTTGATGACTCCTCATTCATTATCATGCATAAGTCACGCACCGGTTTTTTGCCTGCATTCTTTCTTCCCGGTGGTCCTGCGTGAATTTCTTTCAATAGATGAGAAAGTTTACCGGTTTGTATGGCTATGTCAATTTGTTTTTGTAAATGCCAACAATGATTCGTGTCATGCCCAGTATCTTTATGGAAATCACAAAACCGTTTGGGATCTCGTACGGATTTTGGGTTGAGAGGTCGCGAGGGTTCTAATGTTAGTTTTTCTGTTAAAAGAACTTCCCGGGGGCTTTTGACCAACTTGTTAATCCACGCAACTCCCTTGCTCTCCGGATTATCCTTAAACCTTATTGAGGTATTGACAGATCTAACAGGTTCCGGGCGGGTGTACGGGAGAGGCCTCGTCCATGTACTAGGTCCTCAAAAATGTTGAGTCTGTCTGGAGGAGTGTGGCTGTTTTCCTGTTCGATCACTTCGCTGATCCTTTTTATCATACTCATGAGTGCTCCGAACGGATCTTTCTGCCCGGACGAAGGCACGAGCGGCCGTCATCAGTTCCTCCATGGTTTTTGGTAAACCGTCCCGGCCGTGGAGCCTACGAATGAGCTCGTCATGTCGGATGCCTTGAATAAATCCTGCTATCATTAAATCCTCCCCTGCCCCGGCTATTTGCAAACTCTCTTTGTTATACCGGGTGATGAAATCTTCCACCTATTCTCCGTCTCGTCTCCGGATGTGAAGTATTTCTGTCTTGTCTTTTGTGTGTCGTTTTTGCTGATTAAACTGTTGCATGAACTTTTCCACGAATTCATCAAAACTGTCGATCCGGCCTATAGGTAAACTATCGTACCAAAGGCGAGCTATCCCGACCAAGGTTTTAACAAACATATGACACCATTCATGCATAGCCCATCTCTCTACTCCGCCAGCACTAATAAAGACATTAATGTGATCGTCCGGGTCTGTAGTACCGTCATATTTCCCAACTGTGGATGGCATTTTTAACTTACGAAGTATTTCTGCTTAAGCTATTCGGGGTGTGAACTTTGATTGTGTTAACAAGGCAGTTGCTCGGTACGGACGATGGATGTCCACTACGGGATTAGTCCCAGGTATAGGTATGAGTGCGGGTGGGGGCCCTTGCGTACTGTATGGGTGGGTGGGAGGAACGGACTGTCCTTCGGCAAAAGGACCGATAGTACATGCAGATGTTAATCCCCCTGGTGTGGTATAAGCTGTTTCTTCAAATGTTAACCGGTTCCGGAGTTCGGCCAGGCGTATTTCTTTCCAAATTTGTTCATCCATTCGGGCCCGACGTTGTTGTTCCATCCACCATTCGTTACCTGTGAGTAACGGCATGGTGTAAGGGAGAGATCCGGGAATAAACGGGGTGTTGGGAACGGGTATGGAAGGTATTCCGGCCGTGGTTGGAAGAGTTTGTGGTAGATTATAAATGGGTATGCCAGATGTGGTGGCCTGCGGAAAACTGGGAAATATTGCGGGTTGTGGGAAGTCCCGAGTAACTTGGGTAGGCATGGTATTTGGGAGTAGAGGAGGCAATGAGGTGGGTAGGTTAGTATGCGAAGTGTGAAAATGAGATGTTGTTGCTGCTGGAAACACATCTGCTGGATGGTTTTGAGTTTGTGCCAGACGATCCTTCAGCGAAGAAATCATAGGAATACCAGCTTGAGACTGTGAATCTCCTGTAGGTGCTCCTGTGTTGGTAATGTGATTTCTATCCTCGTCGGATTCATAATCTGATTGTATGTTATCCATTGCGAGCAAAGATTGAATTCAGGATACCGTTGTAACTATTGTTCGACCGGGATGGCGCCAATGAAGAGACGTAAAAGCTCCCATTTGATAATAATTCCCGAATTCAATCAAGTACAAGTTTTTGGATCCCTTTCATCTATGAGATCACCTTCTATTTATAGAGTTTTACATTCTCTTTCCCCTAACCGTATGATAGTGACAGCCTCTTTCTCATTGGTTCCTTCTTCTTGTGGGCCCTCATGGTGGTTAAGGAGTTTAGATTTCTTTCGTTTAGGCCCCTTATGTATGATCTTTTCATCATACGTCGTCAAAATGCTTAACACTTAAATACTTTAATAAATCTTAAATGATCTATACTGATTAAATAAAATAATTATCCTTATAGAAAATTATTTAACCTTAATAATTATCTATCTCTATAAATATTATTAATCTTTAATCACTATTTATTCTTTATATAGCTTTATTTATCCTTAATAAATATTTTATTCTTGAAATAATAGTTATTAAGCCTTAACCATTATTTAGTCTTTAAGTAATTATTATTAATCTTTAAATATTATTTACCCTCTAAATAATTATTATTCTTTAATAACAATTTATTCTTTAAATAATTGTTATAAATCTTTAATAATTATTTAGTCTTACACTTAATTTATTTATAAATACTTAGAAAACTATCTTAGATTATTATTACCTATGTTGTGTAATTAATAATTGTAAGACTTTTTAAATAATTATTTTAGTTAAAAATTATCCAATAAACTTATTAAACTTTGATATTCAAGTCTTATGTCATTTATTCAAAACCCCTATTTGAAAGTTTAATCTAAACTTTATAAACACAAACATTCTCGTCTCCCTTTTGGAACCCTAGTTAAACTTAGAATCCTAGATCCTTTGCTGTAGACTTATAGGGTCAAACTTGAAACTTTCGACTTGTGTTTTTAGGCTTGTTGTGATGATATTCTCCCTCAACGTCTTGCTACACTTAATCTTGTTGGACACTCCTTCATCATTTCCTGTGAGTATACTTAGCCTCTTTTTATTTTACTTTGTTTATAAACTTGGGGCGGAACATGTATCAAACTTCCAAACTTATACAATTCTTGTACAACTATGCCTATATGCGTATTCTTGTGTTATGTGCTTTGAGGCTTGCATGCTTAAATTAAACTTAAGACTAACATATTCATTAACTTTGATCAAGCATACAGTGACAATGATAGATCTATTGTATTTGACAAATCCACCTAGATTGAATGACCCTTCGGGGGGAGCCCATGGTGATTGTTACTGATTTAAATTTTAAACTTTTAAGGGTAACCTTCGGGTTATGCTTAAACTTGGTTGGAGGGTTGACATGCACAATGTTTAAACTTGTTTGTTCTCACACTTATACTATAGAATGCATGACATAGTGAACTGTAAAACTTTTCAAAGACTTTGCTAAACTATGATAAAACCTTCGTATCTCACCAACTATTTTTAGTTGACAGTTTACTCAACATGTTTCAGGTACACTAGCATGAGGCTTGTTTGTGACTCACATAGGATGCTTTAGACTTAGATTACTTATTAAATTAAACTTGTATTCTTGTTATGTTTTGTTTTCATTTCTTGTATTGAACCTCTGAAAGTCATTAATGAAATATTTAAACTTTAACAGTCAACCATGTGCTTCTTGAACAACCGCGTACGCCCCGACGTATAATCCGCCGTCGGTTGGGGTATGACAGATTGGTATCAGAGCCTTGGTTATAGGGAATTAGGTTATTAGACACATGACCTAGAATATAACTTAGGAGTCCCAAACATGAGTTATCTCATGTCCTTTACTAGGAATTCTCCTCTTTATTCCATTCTTAATCCTTAAACCCTGTACGTGTACGCTTATGCCTGGAATCTTATACCTCTATCTACTTACGTGTTACAAGAATCTACTACATCGGGGTTATATTTTTAGGCTTCAAGTCTAATCAAAATACTAACTCCTATCAAGAATATTTAAGTTCTAAACAATGTATGAGAACTTGTGCAGACCGGAAGGGTGAAACCTGTATTCTAGGAAATTCTGTCAAGGAAAGCATTTCGTACAAATCCAGATCAACCGTTGGACCCGTATGCTTTCCTGGGAATTCTTGGGATGAGTGTCTACTTATAGGAATGCATGACTTCTTAAAGTTAGTGAATTTGAATTACTCTTGATGTGTCAAAGTGCCTATTTAGTAATGTTCACTAAATGGGTACCATCTAATCGCTTTATACTTCATGATTTCAAAACCTTGTCTATGAATCCTACTCTATAATCCTTATGTTCATACTTTTCGTTGTTTCTCTATAACATACTTACTGATCATAATTGAAGCTGAACCCTACTTATGATGCAATAATTAATACTATGTATACTACACTACGTGAAAACTCTTGTGCTTACAAACATTCCTACCTTCATGATTACCTAACTAAATTAATTAAGTACTATCCTAGGTTTTACTACACTTTTATACATACCTAAATCTTCATACATCCTTAAACTTACCCACATCACCATTCCTTGTAAACAAAACTTAACATCTTTGGGCCTAGGGTACATTAACAAGAAATTAAGAAACCTACTTGTTCCTCAAGAGGAAGAAGCTTGGTGAAATGAATGAATCTTGCATTAAGGCCTCAAATTCCAGCTCACAATGAACCTCATCATGATACTATAAGCCCAAACAATGGTACATAATGACTTAAAAAGTGTGTAGGCCCATGAGGAGTTCTTGCTAGGGAAAATAGGGTACTTAAGTAAGTCCTTATGACCCACCCCTATTACCGGGAATCCTCTTCATGAGCACAACATTTACAAGACAAGAATCGTATCTAAAATTTGACTGTGATGATTCAGTATTTCATGAAAAACTTCCACATTTAACGTTTACTAATTTCACCATCACTTACAAACTGCTTTCCATTCTTTCATTTCCAGGAAATGGACTCATACCCACCTCCCTCACCAGTGTACCACCCCGGAGCAGAGTCCGATCATGAAGGGGACAACGAGTCACTAGTTCATCAGCCATTAGCCTATCCTACAACTAGGGCGAGAATTGACCTGAATGCCAACTAGGCCAGAAACTTTGGCCCAAGGTTTGGGGCATCTGGGCCATCTCCACCAAGAAGTCATTCCAAGCACCCCATCTTCACCACCGGTTCTCATCCCCGCCAAGAGACCCATACTTGACACCTGGCCCTAACCCAAGGGCTAGACATACCGGGACACCCGCTGTTGCAATGGGAATCCCAGTTAATGACATTCACCAGTATGTGGGGACCACAGAATTTATGAGGCGGGAGATGGAACACATAATACGGCACGACCTGCTGAACCAAAGGATTAACGACCTGGAAAATCAGATATGGTGTAAATAAGAGAAAATCACAACTCTGGAGGAAGACAGGGAGATACTTAAGTGCCATACAGAAACCACTAGGGACGAGGCTAGGTTTGCCATTCGGGTAACCTTAGAGGTTCTCGTCGTAGTACTCATCTGCTTCCTAGTGGGGAGTTATCTAAAGCGTTAGATGAAATTTCTATTCTCCTTGTCTTTAATTTTCCGTTTAAGAAACAATTCCTTATTTAGGGACTAAAAGTCCCAATTTTGAAGCGTTTAATGATAAGTTCTGTTTTGCAACTCAATTGTTATTACATATTGATTTGACAAGAATCTTATCAAAACTTTCCTTTTTCCGTTACAACCTAACACTTTTACCTAACACATTCTCCGAAAACAATTCATCTTAATATCTGGTCTAAACAACAACGACTGTTGGAACCTATTAGTCCATAGAAATCAATTAGGTGCTTAAATGAATAACTTCAGAGTTTTCGGTCGAAAATTTAGTTTTCGATCGAAAAGTGTTTTCGGCTGAAAACACTTTTCAATCAGGATTTTTCGATCGAATCCTGATTAGTATAAACATGTTGTCCTTTGTAATTTTTAGTAAGATTTCTCATTTGTATAGTTTTTGATCAGAAGTGTTAAAGAGAAATCAAAGTGTGTAGTTTGTTGTTTTCATCTTGTAAATCACAAAGATTATCAATGAAGATTATCAGTTTGATTGTGCATCTTATGTGTGTGATTTCTTCCATTCTAGTTCGTGCTTGATTCGATCTTCTCGGTGTTGTTAGATTTCTGGATTGATTTCGCCATTCTAGAGACTGTTTTTGGTGTTTGTGCTTGGATATCAGCAGATCAGAGGGAACCACAAGTGGTATCACAGCTGTTGGTTAAAGCTCTTGGTATTCAAGAAGTATTTTCATCAAAAATCAATCGAATCAAAGTAATCTGTGTGCCATTGTTGTAGTTTTGAAGCTAAAAGTAATGGAGATGAAGTTTACAATAGGTTTTAGGGCTTGATTTTGGATTCGGATCATTACAGAGAGTTTTTTGTCGATTCAAGTGTTCATCAGAAGAATTGCCCGAAAAGTCAGCTTGAAGGAGTCGAAATCTCTTTTCGACCGAAAAGTATACAGTTTTCGATCGAAAAGTTGTGTCCAAAATATCAAGGATAAAATTATCCTGTGTTCGAAATCTTAGACTTTTCGACCGGAAAATATTGTTCGAAAAGAGTTTTCGATCAATCAGTTTTTCGATCGAAAAGTCTTGGGTTGGAAGTTTTTCAGATTTCGACTGTGTTTCAAAGTACAAGTGTAGAACGGCTGGAAAGGTTTACGATACTGAGACGGTTGTGGGGAAGTCACCACCGATGCTGAAGTCAATATCAGAGTTTTCCAACTAGAAAATAATGATGAAAGCCTATTTCAAGTTTACTGAGCACACTTTATGGGAATCAATTGTGAAGGGTCCTCATATACTAAAGACTGCAAATGCTGATGGGTTAGTCCCTATTGCATATCCTGATTTGTATTCAGAGGAAGACAAGAAGCTGATTGAGAGAGATAAAAGAGCTTTGGGATCTATTATCCTGGAACTTCCGACTGAATTGTATCTGAATTTTTAGCAGCATGAGACAGCTCAGGGACTGTGGAATGCATTATGTTTAAGGTTTGAAGGAAATGCAGCACTTCAAGATATCAGAACTGACCTTTTAATGAAGCAGTATAATATGTTCAGTTATAAGAAGAATGAGACTCTTAGTGAACAAGTGACAAGATTCACAACTATGATCAACAGGCTGAGAAAGATGGGAGTGAAGTTCGAAGAATATGATCTGGGAAAGAAACTGTTAGATTATCTATCAGACTGCTGGAGCATACCGTGTATGCTAATAAAGAACACAACTCCAGATCTGAGGAGTAAATCACTTGATGATATAATCTTTCTGCTTGAGTCATATGAGTTAGATGCAAAGAAAAGAGAGCTGAACAATCAACACAAGCAAAACAGTTCAAGTTCAACTAATGCAGCTTTGTTTTTAGGGAGTAGTGAAGGAAGCAGTGGGTCTATGTCTGAGAAGAGTAAGGGTTCCTGAAGTTAATGATGAACTTACTGAACCTTTGATGAGTCATACAGAAGAGTTTATTGCTGAAAACGAAGACACTTTAAGTGTTAATACTGAAGTTCTTGAAGTTCAAATAACTGCAACTGCAACAACCCCATCTAGGAAAAGAAAAGAGCCTGAAACGACAAAGACCGTACCTTCTAGACTTCCTCTGTCTAAGGGTATCGTGTTTAATGATCCAGAACTGAAAAAGAAGAAGAAAACATCTACAAATCTTGACAAGGGCAAAGGCAAGGCTAAGGAAATACCAGAAACGCACAAGTCAAAGAAAGCAAATGGCTATAGTCTGGTTGATGAAGAGTTTTTAAACTATGTAACCAGAGAGATAGTGTAACATCCATGATTTTTACGACCTAACTTTTAGTTCATTTCACAATCCATTTCAACTACGTATCGGTTTAATACAACATGTCACATTAATTATCATCTTAACACGTATCAATTTAAGATTTCAACCTTGCACATTAACATATTATTCTCCTATTATATATACTTACATCATGTTATGGAAATAAATCAAAAAAAATGTAAGTTTCAAATCCAAAATTTTCAACTTTTACTTTATCATTTGTAAACACACATATTTATATAAGAATGAATATTCAAATGTATATACATAGATACGTTGGATTTTATTAAATGTTTTATAATTCTATGAAATTGGAAACTTTTCCTTCATTGAAATTTTGTTAAAGCACTTGATGTTTAAGTCTTATATATATATATATATATATATATATATATATATATATATATATACAAATTTCATAAAAAATAATTTTATAAAATATTAAAAAGGCATGTTTAATTGTAAATATATACAAGTACATATTTACAATTTAAATAAACTAGTTGAACCTTTGGATCCTTTGAACTCCCTAAATGAACCCCCACCCTATGAAATTGAACCACTTGACCCAATGTTGACCCCACTCATCACCATACAATCAATTTGACCCTATTTGACTTCTAAAAGTCAAACAGGGAAGAATCCTTGCAATTTGTAATGTGAAATCGATTGAGTCCAGTTGGGTTGGACCTGCGATGAGCCTGGAGCATTGCCAAACTCGTTCCAGCCCACAAACCCTTTTAGTTCGATCAAATCAGCGGCAAATTCCAACATTCAAAGAGGTTTGACTCTTTAGGGTCAAACCGATCCCAACCCCTTTCCTAATCAAGGAATCAATGCGTTTAAAGCTTGTAAATCATTTCCATGATTACTCACGCATGGATCTAGTCCTGAATGCGACCCAATTTAAGAATTCCCGCGGCCAAAAACCAAGATTCAAACCAATTCGGACATGTTTGACTTCATAGAGTCAAATTCGTATCAATCCAACATCAATGCGTAAAATCAAAGCGTAATCACCCGTGAATCACGCCCTAATAAATCTCGCATGTATCCACTACCATAACATGTCCAGATTCACTTCCAATCGATGAAATTCATGCGTAAATTGTCCCCGACAACTGTAGCCTGTTAAACCAAATCAAATCGGGCATTTTGGATTAAATTAATCACACCTTATCACTCACACCTCTCCGCGTAACCGCACACAAACGCTCTGAAGCCTTAATCACTTCATTTCAATTCTAGACGCTCATCGAGTACCAAGAACAACGGGTTCTGTATCCTTGTCGTGCGCACTCGTTCCTTCTTCAATCCAGGTACAAGTTATGTCATTTGATTGGTAATCCCTTGCTTATTGAAAGCCCTCTGCCAATTCGTGATGGCAGAGGGTATCAGGATCGACTGGGATTAGGGTTCATGGCAGGGGTATACGTATTTGGAATTGGGAATTGTTCTTAATCTATCATTCATGTAAATATTTCTAGATTTCAAACTATAACAGCGAAACCATCTAGCCCAGCTGGTTAAGTCACTGCACCGCTGGACTAGATGGCATGGGTTCGAAACCCATAAGCAGTGGTCTTTTTGACTCTCGTTAACACCAGACCCGACTTCCCCCTGTCTCACGTTAAGGCTATACTGAACCGGTTTACAACACCACTGGCCAGTCGGTCCAGTGGTAACTCGGAAGTGCCACACAGAAACCACCCGGGTTCGATCCGGGTGGTCTGTATATGTTTTTAAAATCATTTTTCATGCTCAAGTAAATTCTAAAAAAAATTACTGTATAAACCTAACATTATTAGGGGAAGTTTAAATCAATAATTTACAATTTTGGTCATAGAACATCTATTTTTACAATTTAAATGATTTAAAACCCACACTTTTTAATATAAAAGGAATTTAAAAGTTTATCCAAATTTAAACTATTAAATTACAAAACAAAACATTTAAAATACCTATTTATAAAATCTCCTTAAGGTTTTATCCCTTTCAATTCATAAAACAATTTTATAAAGATCAAATTTTATTAATTATAAATATTAGGGTTTAAAACCTAAGAGAACAAATATAAATTTCTTTTTAATATATATTAATGCATGTAGTTACCTTTCCATGTTTTTTAGGATATACTATATTATCAATAAATAAATAAATGAAAGAACAGAATTTGATTATATAAATCATTATATTTAGTATAATTTCTAAATTTTTATAAACTAATAATTTGACACATTTTTCATAAATAAATAAATAAAATAAACTTATTTATTTGAATAAATATAACTCTACACTATTTTTCTTTTAAATAAATAAATAAAAAGAAATTATATGACGTGGACATCTGCAAACCGCCGGAAAGTCGAGCCAAGCTAACAGTGGTCTCGTGGTGGGTTTTGAAATTGGCTCTCGTGGTGTTTAATTGGTCTCGTTTGTCCGGTAAGTCCAAACAGAGACAAAGGTGGTGTTTAACTAGACTAGTTAAACACCACCAGAGCCATTTTCAAAACCCACCACAAGACTACTGCTAGCTTGACTCGAATTTCTGGTGGTTTGCGGATGTCCACGTCATATAAAACCTAACGGCGTTAAGTTTTTTTAATGGGGGGTCCAATGTAACAAAATAGTTTGAAAGTAGGGACTGGTGGTAAGAATATTTTCAGTTGTGATTATTATTGGCCAATTGGTAAAAGGTGGGATAATTAAAATTCAATAATCCTTTATTTAATTTATTTAGTTATTCAAATTAAACTCATCGTACAAGATCCCACACTTACTCCCATTAAAACCTAGATTTGCCTTAGACATTTGTGCATATTTTTTAATACATACCATATACACTTTTACTCTAGGTTAACTTGTGTGAGTTACAAGGATCACATTGCCACCTAGACTCTTGTGCTAGCTACATCTGTGATACAGGTGAGTTTTACATAGCCCCTTTTACACTGTTTTTACATTTTGGGGTGAAACATGAACATTATATTCAATGATTTACACAAAATACAAATCCACTTTACATTCATGTGTACAATTTGAGCTTTATGTTTCAGTACTAGGTGTGTTAACTACTTTGTGTGCAATTTCATGTGCAATCATTAACTATACAAGCCGACGGTTAACAATGATAGATCTATTGAGTCTTACAAACCCACCCAGTTAGGGTGATTGTTACCGACAACACAAATATTTTGTATGCTAGTTACAAAGGTTTGATTGTACTACTTGGTTACACAATAGTAACTCTCCATAATTGCCTTATTAATCATGACTTTTATGGATTTGTTTACACACAACTATATGATATCTATGTACAAACCTATGTATGGTCACCAACTTTTTAGATGGCTTTATTTTAATCATGTTTCAGGTGCGAATGTTTGAGTTGATCAAGGCATGCTACATTTAAGTTTGGACCTAGTTAATTTTAATAAAGAATTCATGTATTTCATTTCATGTAGTTGATTTGAATTTGGTTTGTTTTTGAATTTATGCAATGAAATTTGGATGATTAATATATTTCAATTTAGTCAAC
Organism: Smallanthus sonchifolius; assembly: GCA_023525975.1. Taxonomy (NCBI): domain Eukaryota; kingdom Viridiplantae; phylum Streptophyta; class Magnoliopsida; order Asterales; family Asteraceae; genus Smallanthus; species Smallanthus sonchifolius. The sequence continues at coordinate 39,489,916 of CM042045.1, forward strand.
CTTATGCTCATGAACAATCTACATGTCCCACCCCGACGTATTCCATCGTCGGTTGGGGTGTGACAGACATCAGATGTTGTGAGCCAGCTAAAGACTCATATCTCTAACTTACAAAGCAGAGAAGCTGTTAACTCTAGAGAGATCAGAGAACTGAAAGCTGAGAGTAATAGATAGAAGGGTGTCATTACACAACAACAACAGTAGATTAATCAGCTTCAGAGGATGGTACAAGATTTAATAGCTCACATTGGTGCTCCAACAAATGTCAATCAAGAAGCCAATGTTGAAGATTTACAAAGTCCAGCCACTACAGAACCAATTCCTTCTGCAACTGAACTTGTTCAGACTCGAATTTATGATGTTAGTATGTATGAAGAAAACACCATCTTTGATATAGATATGCTCTTGAATGATGAAGATGAAGGATTGGAGAGAACAAATGAAAATAAGGATGAAACATAGAAGGAAGAAGAAGATGATGAAGAAGTGGTTATAACTGGGGAAAAGAAAGATGATGACCATTCTTCAGATGATGACAGTGACATTAGTGAAGCTGGAGGTGTTGGTGGAAGTGGAAACATAGTAGAAGAAACTGAGAAAGATGCTGAAACCAACACTGAATACAAGAAGTATGAGTATGAGCAACAACAGACATATGTTGAAGAAGATGGTTCAGTGATTGGGAAGATGGATAAGCTAGTAGATGAAAGAGAACCATTCAATGTTCCTGAAGATATTGAAAAACCATCTGAGCATCCAAAGACCACAAGGGATGATTGGTGGACTGTTATAAAGAAGCCATCAGTTGTAGAAAGGATTACACAGACGATTAAAAATCCAGAACAAGCTTTGACTGGTGAAATAATAGGATGGATGTACGATGATGAAAAGAATATGTACGTGATAAAGAGAGGTGAAGGGAATATCCAGTATTTTGATAGAAGCTCAAAGTTAAAGACATTACCATACTGGGATATTCGATTGCTAAGTCACCTGAAGATGATCAATCCATCAAAGAATTCATTTGCTGAAAACTTTGAAGAATATCTGAAGAAAGAATGTGCTAAAGATAAGTTTGAGAACTTCAATCCACGGGTGCCTGAGTGCAGAAAGTTGAAAAGAAATGATAAAGATGGCAAGAGAAGATTCAGATACATAGTGAAGCCAACTGATACTGTTTCAACTATATACATCCCAACACGTAAAGATACGTTTATCAAAAGCTTCAAGAATGGATGTATGACAGTACAACACATGAAGATTTGATCAAGCAACATAATTCACCAGAGGTCAGATTCTTCGATCCAGTGGATCTGTTCAGCTTTTCTGATGAAGATTTGAAGACTCTGTACCAGAATCTAATCAAGTGTGACATGAGCACGAAGATGAAAGCTGAAGCGAAGTTATATATGAGAGTCGTTGCTCGATATTTATCAAGAAGACATGAAGCATAAGTGATTAAGAAAAGACTTGTTGCACTAGATTCTAAAAAGGTGGATGTTAAAGCCAAAACCAAGCCTGTCAAAGACAACAAGTGAAGAATTGATGTTCTGTAGACTAGGGGGGATTGTTGGAACCTAGTAGTCCATAGAAATCAATTAGGTGCTGAAATGTATAACTTCAGAGTTTTCGGTCGAAAACTTAGTTTTCGATCGAAAAGTGTTTTTGGCCGAAAACACTTTTCGATCAGGAGTTTTCGATCGAATCCTGATTAGTATAAATATGTTGTCTTTTGTAATTTCTAGTAAGATTTCTCATTTGTATAGTTTTTTATCAGAAGTGTTAAAGAGAAATCAAAGTGTGTAGTTTGTTGTTTTCATCTTGTAAATCACAAAGATTACCAATGAAGATTACCAATTTGATTGTGCATCTTATGTGTGTGATTTCTTCCATTCTAGTTCGTGCTTGATTCAATCTTCTCGGTGTTGTTAGATTTCTGGATTGATTCCGCCATTCCAGAGACTGTTTTTGGTGTTTGTTCTTGGATATCAGCAGATCAGAGGGAACCACAACGACATATTAAGTTATCAAACCCTAAGTGATAAATTTGACTAGAGAACAAACTTTAAATAAACGTCCTATTTTGGAAAAATACCCTCAAAACAGAATGAAACATTATCTTGATCAACTATGACCCTTACTTCATAAGAATTACCATTACTAAGCCTTGGCTAAACTAATTACTTGTTAATCACACTTCTCTCTTAAAATATTCTTCTTATAACTACTCATCCATTTATCTTATTTCTCCAAACATCCTACCTATACACAAACAAGAATGAGCTACAAGTTACTTTACAAAACAAGATCAGTTATTCGTAAGCACACATCTATAAACACTATCAGAACCTTCCCCGTATCTTACACTCTCGGTAGTAGAATACTTTCCACATCAAAGAAATGAATCTTTCTACATTAACCATTTATATAAACCGCAACGAGAGTCAAAAACCCAAGTGCACGTTACTAATGAAAAACAATAAACTTACGTATACACAAAATACACTTTACTATAAAGTCAAAACTTTAAGTCGAGAGGAACACACCTTGTTACATGGTGTGGAAACTCAAAACATCATCCAAACCCATATCCTTAAAAAGCCCAACACCTTTCGGTTACTGAAAGTAAGCATGAACAACGAAATGTCATGAAGGGCTTAACTTCAATTGAAATCAAAACTCAATGACTTGCTTTACTAAATCATGCCTAAATTCCTAATTATAATAACTTTTGTACGTTCCTTTTGAATAAAAACATTTACCCATTTAATCCTAAATGCACAAGAAACTTCATTTCTAATGCTAGAAACTGGCATAAAGTAGGACATTGCTCTCTATAGTAAAGTACCCACTTGCCTTCAAATGTAAAACCAAACATCGACATCCATCTAGTCTCCTTGAACGACCAGAATTTCCTATACAGGAATAAGGATCGTATAACAATGGGCTCCATTACGAAAACTTTCTCACACCTCTCATGATCACCAGAGTTTTGGAGCGATCACATTATACTCAAGGCATGCTCACACACTCTATCCACTAAAGTTGAAAGCTGAAAGACTTTAAACTACTTGGGGTTTGACGTATTCTTGTTCAAACACGAGGAAGATGCAAGACTTTAAACTACTTGGGGTTTGAAGTATTCTTGTTCAAACACGAGGAAGCTTTGAGACTCTAAGTCATGCCACATCATTACTGTTTAGTTGATGATTGACTTTTCCCTCTAAAGGACTCAGCTAATTGTTAGTCACTCTTACGTGAAAACAATAGTTTTGAACTAAGAAATCTTTGTGCCCCCTCTTGACCCATACACAACGGAAGGATCTATACGGACCATGCGACGATTCGAGTACTTACGGGTGCACACGTAATTACAAGAGTCAGCATATGGAAAACATAGTAAACTCTGTCGTGTGCTATAACCTAAAACCTATCGTAATATATAGTAACGGAACTAATGTGATATGACAAGGGCGTGGTGGATACGCCGACAGTACTTCCTATATATATAAGTGCCCTATCATCAGAAGTAGAGTTCACGAGAAGTTTTGGATCTAGACCAACAACCGAAAAATCTCTTACTCACTGACAACTCTTAAGCATATTAGACTATATTTTGAGCAAACTCAGATCATCAAATTATCACCGAATCTATTCCAAGTAATGCATTTCATCTTTACAATCCGAAGGATTATTCGACAGTTCTTCTCCTTAAGTTCATTTCAAAAACTAAATCCACATATTCCTTGATGAAGCTATGCCTCTCTTGGTGAAACCATGGAAATCATGAATCTTGAAATCAAGCAACCCAAAGCATAATCATATTCCCATCGTCATAGTTCATTTAGAAATTTTAAACGTGGCTAGAGTTTACTTGGGAACGTAAAGAATTTTCCTCATTATCCTTATATATACCATAAACTTAAATCTTGAGAACTGTACCCTTCTACTTTAATTTCGGGACAAAATTTCCTAAATTAGGGGAGACTGTAATATCCTAGATTTTTCCGACTTGTCTTTCCCTAAATTCTTGCACGTATTATGAATTTAATCTTAAGAAACCTATTAAAAACCTACTTCTTAAATAAGTAAATACTAATTCAATTAATATATATTTAAGAAAAACAATTATGTTGGAGATATATATGTATATATATGTAAATATATAAACATATAAATATATAAGACTTATTTAATTATATCTATATATCTCCTACAAATAAAAGGTATTAAAATCTTAAAGCTTTATAAGTTTATATAAACAAAATAATTTATAAACTTATTTTTAATACTCAAATTTGTAAACTAATAAATCTTATAAATTATTTTATAAAGTTATAAAATAATAACACTTATAACTTATCTAGGTTGGATAGAAATAAAACATGTTTATTTTTATAAAAAGTCGAAGGACCAAAACTGTCAATTATTGAGACTAATTATAAACTAATACTCAAATTTTAACATAAAATGATAAAGCTTTGAAACTTTAGGGACTGAAAGTGCCACAAAGCCAAACTCTCGGGATCTGAAACCAGCCACAGGTTCGATCCTCTCCGAGGCCGGTTTCACCTTCGATTTATCAAAAACGCGTGCTTCAGTCGAATTCAATGCACCTCGAGCCTCTACTCAAGCGTGCGACCCGAACCAAAGGTGCATCAATGCTCGAAATTAACTCTAAACACCCGGGGATTCGAATTTGAATTCGTATTACTCATATGTAAACTCCCCAATCGTTCGAGCAATTAAAACTGAAATTGGCTATAAATACCTACTGGAATAACTCAACGACATCACACTCAAACTCACTAAACTCGTAATTCTTCCAATTTGTACCTGCAATAGCCGATCGAACTCGTGGACAGCCGTTTCTAGACTCAGAACCCGTTCTCCCTCGTCTTGACCTCGTTTCAGGCAATTCCAATAGCCAATTGCTTCGTTTTCATTCTTAGATCAAAAGCCCTCTGTTAATTTACACAAACAGAGGGGTAATCGGGTCGTATTTATGGAATCTCGATTCTAGGGTTCATAAGGAATTGGGGGTGATTTGAGCTTGTGGTTATCTTTTTCGTTTTCGGGTATAAACACCAACGAGGGCCGTAGCAGGATGGTTAAGTTGTGTGCGTGTGACTAGGGTGGCCCGGGTTCGATCCGGCCAACCCGAGTTTTGCCCATTTCATTTTTTTAGCCTTTTTAATCAGTTTTAAAACTAATTATTTTTATAAAATATGATAAACTTTTATAAACTCAAAAATCAATTTTATTTACACTTTTACATTCTGGAAATATTTTAATTAAATTAAACTTGGTTAAAAATTATACTAACTAATTCTTTAAAATAGTTTTAAATAATTACATTCTAAAACAGAAATTACTTTAATAAATCAGAAACTATAATTTATTTTATATTTTTCGAAATAAACATATTATTTAGTTTTAAACATTAAATTAATTTACAAACCCCAATTTATTAAAAACTTATATAAATCTTATAAAAGTAGAAAAAGATTTATAAAACTTATATGTCAATTAGAAAACAGAAAATTTATAAACTCATACATTTTATAAAAAATTGTATCTATTTAAAAACATAAATCTTGAATATTTATTTAAATAAAACAAGAAAATAAATATACATTGCTATTTAAGGTTAAAACATTCATAATCTTATAAACTTTACAAAAACAGGAATTTTAAACTTAGTAAATCTTAGACTTACCCATTTTATAAAATTTATATTTTTATATAAACAGAAAACTTAAATGGTTATATAAAATTTAAATAGGAAGAATAAATCTACTTTATTAAATACTTATAAACTTAATAAAATAAATTAGAAACTTTAAAAACTTATAGTTTTATTTAAACTTTAAACTAATAATTTAAAAGTACAATTTATAAGAAATTTTATTTAACATTTTATATAAACTTATAGGTACTTGTTATTATTTAAACTTATAACTACATTTTAACATTTACTTATTTACAAATTAAATTGTAAAATAAATGCTTAATGCTTAACACTTAAACATTTTAATAAATCTTAAATGATCTATATTGATTAAATAAAATAATTATCCTTACAGAAAATTATTTAATTTTAATAATTATTTATCTCTATAAATATTATTAATCTTTAATCACTATTTATTCTTTATATAACTTTATTTATCCTTAATAAATATTTTATTCTTGAAATAATAGTTATTCAGCCTTAACCATTATTTAGTCTTTAAATAATTATTAATAATCTTTAAATATTATTTACCCTCTAAATAATTATTATTATTTAATAACAATTTATTCTTTAAATAATTGTTATAAATCTTTAATAATTATTTAGTCTTACACTTAATTTATTTATTTATTTTTAAATACTTAGAAAACTATCTTAGATTATTATTACCTATGTTGTGTAATTAATAATTGTAAGACTTTTTAAATAATTATTTTAGTTACTAATTATCCAATAAAGTTATTAAAATTTGTTATTCAAGTCTTATGTCATTCATTCAAAACCCTTATTTGAAACTTTAATCTAAACTTTATAAATAGAAACTATGCTTATATGCTTATTCTTTTGTTATGTGCTTTGAGACTTGCATTCTTAAATTAAACTTAATACTAGCATATTCATTAACTTTGATCAAGCCTACAGTGACAATGATAAATCTATTGTATTTGACCAATCCACCTAGATTGATTGACCCTTCGGGGGGAGCCCATGGTGATTGTTACTTATTTAAACTTTAAACTTTTAAGGGTAACCTTCGGATTATTCCTAAACTTGGTTGGATGGTTGATACGAACAATGTTTAAACTTGTTTGTTCTTACACTTATACTATAGAATGCATGACATACTGAATTGTAAAACTTTTCAAAGACTTTGCTAAACTATGATAAAACATTCGTATCTCACCAACTATTTTTAGTTGACAGTTTACTCAACATATTTCAGGTACACTAGCGTGAGGCTTGTTTGTGAATCACATATGATACTTTGGACTTAGATTACTTATTAAATTAGACTTGTATTCTTGTTAAGTTTTGTTTTCATTTCTTATATTGAACCTCTGAAAGTCATTAATGAAATATTTAAACTTTAACAATCAACCTTGTGCTTCTTGAACAACCGCGTCCGCCCCGACGTATAATCCGTCGTCGGTTGGGATGTGACAGGGCGGTGGTCTCAGCTCAGGTCGAGTGGTCGGTCTCTGACCCTCACAGTTCCCACTCTCTGTCTTTTTTCTTGGCTGACCGTTTGGGTAAGTTGAGTTTGAGAATTTAGAATTTGATGTATTGAGTTTTAATAAAACATTTGAGCTGCCTAAAATCCAAATGCTTTATTAAAACCCAATACCTTAAAACCTTTAATAAAATGTGGGGACTTTTTATAAGTGTTAGGTTTTTTATAAAATTTTGGACCTTTTTTAAAGTGTTGAGCTTTTAAAAAAAATTGAGGGTAATGTAATTTTTGTTCAGAGGTAACGTAATGGATAACCAGATACATAAACCCGTATAAAAAATTGCACTACGTGTAAAAATTAAGTGGTAGCGAGGACTACCCCTGTCCTAAGAGTAGATCTGCCCTTGCTGACATGAGGACATCGTTTTTTTAATTACCAACTAGATACTAATTTATTATTACTAAATGTTATTTTATTTCATTTTCTCAAATAGTAAATGGCCTACAAGGAAGATTTTATATCCTTTTTGTTTTATTTAGATTTTAATTAAATCGCTAATTTTAAATTAAAAACATAAAATATTAGAAAAAGTATTTCTAAAATGTGTTTTTGAAGTTTCCCAAATTTAGAAAAAGAGGCATGATGGCAGATGAGTGCATTGACCCTGTCAATAATGGATTTGCTTCATCATACTCATAATATGTCAAAGACATGCTTCAGTTTTTTTATTATCATGTCAAAATATACATACTACTTACGTTAAAACTCCGTCTATCACACGTGATAAATGCATACAAAATTATATATATTTATTAATAAAAATTTATATATATTATATATAATATATTATATAATTTTTTAATACAAATTCTATAAACGTTATATAGTTATTTTTAAAAATGTTTTACAAAAATAATGAAAGAAATGTTCAATTTATAATATTGTTTTATGAACAAACCTATTATTTTAATAAAAACATTTTATAAAAAGAATTATAAAAATCATTATTATTTAATAGGATAGAGAGTCGAGAAACAAAAAATTATAAAACAATTAAAAAAAATTTGTATAATTAATAGGAGAGAAGTGGGGAAAAAGAGTTAAGGATGCATAGGAGAATGACAAGTATCCCACCAAAACCTTTATTTATTAAATAGTATAGCATTTAACTATTTAAAACGCATGAGAGGAATAGTAACCCAGCTAGTAGAAAAAGTTTTACATGGAAGGTATTAAATATTTTTTTTCAGCAACAGTTTTTGTTGACACATATAGCGGGTTGGTTGAGGTAGTTTTACGTTCGCTGATAACGCCCCAATGCCCCGGGTTCGAGTCCTGGGATAGACGTTTCTTTCCTTTATTCAAGAATTAGCGTTTTCTTTACTTTTTTTTCTTTATGCTTTTTTATTACTTAAGTGAGAACATATTTAGCTAAAAAAGTAATTATGTTTTTTACTTTTGGGTATTTTTTTGTAATGTTTGAACTAGGAGTGTAAACGAGCCGAGCCGAGCCCCGAGCTCGACCAAGCTCGAACTCGGATCGTTTAACTTCTGAGGGCTCGAGCTCGAGCCCGGCTCGATTCGAGCTCTATTTCTAGAGATCGAGCTCGGATCGTGAGTATTGTTTCAAGCTCGAGCGCGGCTCGTTTATTATTTTTTTATTAATTTATTTATATATTTATATTTATTTTTGTATATATCTTATTATATTTTTTATATATGACATAATATCTATTATTTATTTATTTTATTATAATTTTATATGTATAATTATTATTTTATAAATATATATTTAATATATTAATTAAAAAAATTACATAAACAATAGGCTCGTTTAGGCTCGCGAGCCGGCTCGAGCTCGATAAGTGAAGCTCGGGCTCGGTCTCGTTTATTAAACAAGCTTGTAAGCTCGAGCTCGTTTAAGCTCGGCTTGATTCGAGCTTTTAGCGAGCCGATCTCGAATAGCTCGCGAGCCGCTTGGCTAATTTACACCCCTAGTTTCAACGTTAGTTTTTTCGGTGGGTGGGCAGATTTAAAAAAGTTTTTTTTGTCAACGTTTCAATATAAATTTTAGTGAAAACATAATTGCATTCAAAATCGAGTATTTTTTTGGTATCATAGGCTATAGCAATTTTACGTTTCGACGTCAGTTTTATCCCTGCAAATGAGTCGAACCGATAACGACCAAACTCCCAACGAGTAGCGCGGGGGAAAAAGCTAATGTGTTTTAAATAAGAATATATATATATATATATATATATATATATATATATATATATATATATATAGTAAGGCCCCAAACCCGGGAGGCCTCACTTGTTAGATTTACTCATTCACAAACAGTTCTTAAACATGAATATCAAATAACGCAGCGAAAAATTTCATTTATACATAACGTCATCATTGTTCATACATGCGGTAAACATTGTTTAAAACATAAATACATCATAACTAAAACATAACGAGATGCCAGTCTTCATAGTCAGTCGGGTAACTTCTCTCGCTAGCCAAGCATCACCGTCCATCCTCATAACCTGCCTTAACCTGAATGTGCACACTAAAAGTCAGCTACGCTGGTGAGTTCTAGCATTTCATAAAAACTTTAACATCAACATTTGCCAAAAACATATCATTCATTCGTTTAGTAAAACCTTTCACAAAAGAATGTAATAATCTAACATCTTTAAAAAGGTTTCGTACCCATATCATCATCATAATCATAAACACCGTTTAAACGGATCGTTCATTAAAACTTTTAACATTCATTTAAGTCATACATTATCGTTATCTAATTCCGTATCTTACTTTACGCGTCACAGTGTCCCCAAAGGAACCTTTGGTGTTGTGGGCAACCGTTACGTATCGTCGTCATTGCCACAACCATACACTACGTGGGGTCAACCGTTACGTATCGCCGTCATTGCCCAACCATTCATTGCGTAGGGTCAACCGTTACGTATCGCCGTCATTGCCCAACACGCATCTTTCCTTTGGAAATCAACCGTTACGTATCGCCGTCATTGATTTCCTTTACCCTTTTCACTTAGGATGATCGTCATCACCCGAGTAACCGTCGTTACTCCCTTACCAGTTGTACAACATCAAAACCATCGACAGGCCACCAAGACACTGCCATGTTGTTCTTATGGTAACTATGGCTCGCTGTCCATAATCTACCACAAGGCTGGGAATCACATTCCTAGACTTCATTCGTCAATTCCATTCATTTGACAGATTATATTTGTAATTACTTCTTTAAACCTTTACCTCTTTCCCTTTTCATTAAACATTTCCTCATTTAGACCGTTCATAAACATTCGTAAACCTTTTTGGCAAAAACACTTCATAACCTTTCCTTTCGTAAACATCATTTCGTTAAAACATCATTTCGTAAGTATGCACACCAGCCCAAAACATTTAACAAAACATTTAAAAGAGGGCTCTAGAACTCACCTGATACGCTATTATGGGTTGTCCTAAACGAAGGTCCAACAACGTCACTTCCGATCTGAATTGATTAGTTAAATACACATCAGACCAATCCCGACTCTAACGGTTTAACCATTCTAACATACTGACTTCACTTAATCAGTTCTGATGTCTGCGCACTTGGCAAGTGCGCAGACCCTGCTGCATGCGCACTTATCAAGTGCGCAGACCCTGCCGCCTACGCACTTATCAAGTGCGCAGGTCCCTCCTCCTGCGCACTTAGCAAGTGTGCAGGTCCCTCCTCCTGCGCACTTAGCAAGTGCGCAGGACCTGCTCCGTGCGCACTTAGCAAGTGCGCATGACCTGTTCTTTGCGAAAAACCCTAACTTTCGCATTCGGGTCTGATCATGTCAAGATCCCGAACCTGTTGCATTCAAAACGTTCGTTTTCCATTAAGGAACTCAAATCCATGATTATCTTTCAGTTTCATCCGTTCAAACCTTACCTTTTCACCCAAAAACGAACTAAAACTCAGATTTAGGTCGGATCGTTACCTGAATCGAGTTTCTGATCCGGAGGTTCTTCTCACGAGTTATGGAGTAACACTTTGCTGAAGTCTCGGGTCGATCCGCCAACTTTCTCTCTCTACGGTTTCTCTCTCTAAAAGTTGCAAATGAGAGAAAAATTGTGGCATATGCTATTTATAGCCAGCTGACCCATCCGACCCGACCCGCCGTGCCTCGTTCGTTTATTCCGTTATTATAACTGTCGTTTTATTTTTGGGATGTTACAAGTCTACCCCCTTACAATAGGTTTCGTCCCCGAAACCTATCATAAGTCAAATAGATGAGGGTACGACTCCCTCATTTCCTTCTCCGTTTCCCAAGTGGCTTCCGATCCCTTTCGATGCTTCCATTGGACTTTAACCAATTGGATAACTTTATTACGTAAACGTTTCTCCTTCCGATCAAGGATGGCCACGGGTTCTTCGATGTAATTAAGGCTGTTGTCAACCTCGATGTCAGTAAGTGGTACGTGAGCCGATTCATCCGCCAAACACTTTCGCAAGTGTGATACATGGAAAGTAGGATGAATCCCACTTAACTCATCAGGCAACTCTAACCGATAAGCGACTTCATCAACCCGTGCCATTATCTTGAATGGTCCGACAAACATCGGACTTAATTTTCCTCTCTTTCTGAATCGTATGATTCCCTTCCATGGTGACACTTTCAGCATTACTCTGTCACCAATATCAAACTCAATAGGCCTTCGTCGTTTATCCGCATAGGATTTCTGACGATCTTGTGCGGCCTTCATTCGTGCCTTGATTTGATCAAACCTTTCCGACGTTTCTCTTACGACTTCCAGACTTCCTAACTCCTTCTGCCCAATCTCACCCCAACAAACCGAGGTCCTACATCTTCTCCCATACAACATTTCGTAGGGCGGCTTGCCTATCGTCGTGTGATGACTATTGTTGTAGGAGAATTCGGCTAGCGGCAGATGGTTGTCCCAACTGCCACCGAAGTCGATAATACAAGCACGGAGCATATCCTCCAATGTCTGAATGGTCCTTTCGGACTGACCATCCGTTTGCGGGTGGTATGCTGTGCTGATGTTAAGCCTCGTGCCCATCGCCTCGTGAAATCTTTTCCAGAACCTCGATGTGAATCGTGTGTCCCGGTCAGATACAATCGTCAAAGGCATCCCATGCCGTGCTACTACTTCGTTAATAAATACTTCCGCTAACCTTTCCGACGAGAACGTCTCGCGAATAGGTAGGAAATGAGCACTCTTCGTTAAACGGTCCACAATTACCCAAATGGTGTCATGACCTTTAGCTGTGCGAGGTAGCTTAGTTATGAAGTCCATGGTAATGTGTTCCCACTTCCATTCCGGTATATCAAGTGGTTGAATCTTTCCATACGGTTTCTGATGCTCGGCCTTTACTTGCGAGCAAGTCAAGCACTTGCTTACATACTTCGTCACATCACGTTTCATTCCAGGCCACCCGTATTCCTTCCTCAGATCTTGATACATTTTATTGGTACCGGGATGGATAGAGTAACGAGACTTATGAGCCTCATCCAAGATCTTGGTTCTAAGCTCGCCACCCATAGGTATCCATACCCGTCCAAGACGTGTCCTAACACCAAGGGTGTTATATTCCAACTTGTCCTGTTGGCCAACCATCCTTTTCTTCTTTATGTTTTCCTCCTTAAGTGCCTCATCTTGAGCTTTTTCAATTTCTCTCATCACGTCCGATGTTACCACCAACTGGTAAGCTTTCACTCTAATAGGAGTAGGCACATCCTTTCGACTTAGAGCGTCAGCCACCACGTTTGCCTTTTCAGGATGGTATATTATTTCACAATCATAGTCTTTCAACAGTTCCAACCATCACCTCTGCCTCATATTAAGTTCCTTTTGTTCGAAGAAGTACTTCAAACTTTTGTGGTCGGAGTAAATAGTAAACTTCACCCCGTACAGGTAGTGCCTCCAGATTTTTAATGCGAATACGACAGCAGCAAGTTCCAAATCGTGGGTTGGATAATTAGCTTCGTGAATCTTCAAATGTCGTGACGCATACGCAATTACTCTCCCGCGTTGCATCAACACGCATCCCAATCCTGACTTGAAGCGTCAGAGTACACCACTAGGTATTCATTGCCCTCGGGGAGGGCCAAGACTGGAGCTTGGGTTAGCCTCTTCTTCAATTCCTTAAACGCCTCATCTTGGGTCGAACCCCATTCATACTTAACCTCTTTCCGAGTCAACTTTGTTAACGGCGAAGCTATTTTCGAGAAATCCTGGATTAATCTCCGATAGTAGCCTGCCAGTCCCAAGAAACTGCGGATTTCAGTTGGCGTCTTAGGAATATTCCATTCCTTTACCGTCACTATCTTTGCTGGGTCAACCATAATGCCGTTCGGGTTAATGACGTGACCTAGGAATTGGACTTCCCTAAGCCAGAACGCGCATTTGGAGAACTTAGCATACAACTTTTCCTTCTTCAGAGCTTCCAATACCACCTTCAAGTGACACGCGTGATCACCCTCATTCTTGGAGTAGATGAGGATATCATCGATGAACACGATCACCGATCGATCCAGTATTGGTCGACAAACTCTATTCATCAAATCCATGAACGCTGCAGGGGCGTTCGTCAATCCAAAAGACATTACGCGGAACTCAAAGTGTCCATAACGTGTGCGAAATGCCGTTTTCGGTATGTCTTCTCCCCTCACCTTCAACTGATGGTACCCGGATCGAAGGTCGATCTTTGAGAACCAACTTGCGCCTTGTAATTGATCGAACAGGTCGTCGATCCTTGGTAACGGGTACTTGTTTTTCACGGTACGTTTGTTCAACTCGCGATAATCAATACACATTCTCATCGAACCGTCTTTCTTCTTTACGAACAACACCGGAGCACCCCAAGGTGAGATGCTTGGTTGGATAAATCCTTTCTCAAGTAACTCGTATAGTTGTACCATAAGTTCTTTCATTTCCACTGGTGCTAGTCGATATGGAGCCTTAGCCACGGGCTGGGCATCTGGTACTAAGTCGATTCGAAATTCAATCTCTCTGTCGGGTGGTATCCCAGGCAAATCCTCTGGAAACACCTCCGGGTACTCGCGTACCACGGGTACATCGTCTAGTTCCTTCACTTCCTTACACTTGTCAATCACGTACACCAGATAAGCCTCGCATCCATGCCTCAAGTAATCTGTTGCCTTAATCATCGAGATGACGTTTGGCATCGGGGCGTCCCGATCTCCAAGAACCTCGACTTTGCTACCATCCGGAGCCTTGAGTCGGATTATCTTTCGTTTGCATATAATTTGCGCTTCATTGGCAGTTAGCCAATCCATACCTAACACGACATCGAACCCTCCCAAAACCATAACAAACAATCTGACAGGGAACTCATGACCTTCTATTTTTATAGTGGAGTTGTCAACTACATCGGTTACTCTCGCAGTCCTACCCTCAGCGGTTTCTACGCTAAAGGCCTTTTCTAGCTTACTCACATTGTACTTTACTCGTTTACAAAGAGTCACAGATATAAACTCTTACTGGCACCCGAATCAAATAGCACAGAAACAAAAGTGTTGTCAAGGATGAACATACCTGACGCCACGTCGGGGTCCGCCCTGGCCTGTTCTTGCGTCAGTGCGTACGCACGAGTCTTTGCTCGGGGCCTCTCTTCTTTCCTTTTCGGGCCTTTCCCTTTCCCGGCTTCACCCATTCTCGGTTTCGGGCATTCCCTACTCAGATGACCAGCATCCCCACAATTATAGCACTTGAAGTGTTGTGGGCATTCACGGGAGTAGTGCCCGGTCTTGCCACACTTAAAGCACAAGTTAGATCCCAGTCTGCATTCACCTACATGCTCTCTTTCACACTTCTTACAAACAGTCGGCTCGTTCACCCGAGCTCTCTTATCACGAGCCCCAAACATCCTTCCCCCAATTCGCTTGTTTGAGAAGTTCGGTCTCTTCTTTTGCTCTTCAACGGCAACAACATTCAGTGCCAGATCATCAAATACCACGCCGCTCAGTTCTACTACCGAATCAAAGGTCGTAGGGGCGTTTGCCTTAATATAGGTGCGGACCTGGTCCGGCAACCCTTGAATGTAGCAGGAAATTTTTCTTTCCTCCGTCGTAACAAGATGTGGCACCAGACGTGCCAGTTCATTGAATCGGGTTGTGTACTGCCGGTACGTCATGCTCCCGGCCTTCAAACCCAGAAATTCCCTCTCTACCTTCTAAATCTCGTTCCTTGGGCAGAAATTCTTGATCACCAAAGTTTTCAAGTCAGCCCACATCATCGAGTCAACAACCTCATCCCCCTTAGCCTGACGTACACCTTCCCACCAGTGGGATGCTTCCTCCCTCAAGGAGTTAGTAGCAAACTTCACTACTTGATTAGCTCGACACTCGCTCAGACGGATGGCGGCTTCCATACGTATTAACCAATCAAAAGTAGCCACCGCGTCCTTCTTCCCAGTCAGGACCGGCGGGTCACATGCCTTAAAGGACTTATAGTCGCATCCGCGAGCAGGCGGTGCGTTGTCGGTCTCGTTGTTCTGGGCACCAGTTGCCGCACTAGATCCGCCTTCCCCACTAACTTTCTTTAATGCTTCAGCCAACAGACTTGGCAGAGAATTCTTCATCAACTCGGAGAACTCTCGAGCTATGGCTGCTCTCACTTCTGGTTCAAAAGTGAAAGGTTGTTCTGCAACTTGTGTCTGTTCGGTTCCATACACACTAACCGTCGGTTCAGTGTGAACACTTCCTTCTTCGTTGTGCTCTTGGCGCGCAGGAATCCTGCCACGCCCACCATTTCGACCGCCGGTACGGCCACCACGCCTTCCGTTCCCTCTCCTCGCTATTTCGTTCTATAAGACAAGGAATCCAACGTTATCACGCTAGTTAACAAATAAAATTTAATAAGTACTGTAAGATGTTAATATACACTGGCCATCTGCAATTAACCATTACACTACCTTTCGATTTCCATTTGACCACCTTTGTGATTCCATCAGAACACAAGTCCTTTCCTAACCCTTCCTAAGGCATACTACCTACACATACTTTACTTTTCATACTTGATGCTGTGGCTCGAGTTACCCGTACTGGCATCCGCTTTCGGTCCCATTCAAAGTTTAAGTTCAGACACTGGGAGTGTCCGAATCTCTCAAACTATTGCTCTGATACCAACTTGTAAGGCCCCAAACCCGGGAGGCCTCACTTGTTGGATTTACTCATTCACAAACAGTTCTTAAACATGAATATCAAATAACGCAGCGGAAAATTTCATTTATACATAACGTCATCATTGTTCATACATGCGGAAGCGTAAACATTGTTTAAAACATAAATACATCATAACTAAAACATAACGAGATGCCAGTCTTCATAGTCAGTCGGGTAACTTCTCTCGCTAGCCAAGCATCACCGTCCATCCTCATAACCTACCTTAACCTGAATGTGCACACTAAAAGTCAGCTACGCTGGTGAGTTCTAGCATTTCATAAAAACTTTAACATCAACATTTGCCAAAAACATATCATTCATTCGTTTAGTAAAACCTTTCACAAAAGCATGTAATAATCTAACATCTTTAAAAAGGTTTCGTACCCATATCATCATCATAATCATAAACACCGTTTAAACGGATCGTTCATTAAAACTTTTAACATTCATTTAAGTCATACATTATCGTTATCTAATTCTGTATCTTACTTTACGCGTCACAGTGTCCCCGAAGGAACCTTTGGTGTTGTGGGCAACCGTTACGTATCGCCGTCATTGCCACAACCATACACTACGCGGGGTCAACCGTTACGTATCACCGTCATTGCCCAACCATTCATTGCGTGGGGTCAACCGTTACGTATCGCTGTCATTCCCCAACACACATCTTTCCTTTGGAAATCAACCGTTACGTATCGCCATCATTGATTTCCTTTACCCTTTTCACTTAGGATGATCGTCATCACCCGAGTAACCGTCGTTACTCCGTTACCAGTTGTACAATATCAAAACCATCGACAGGCCACCAAGACACTGCCATGTTGTTCTTATGGTAACTATGGCTCGCTGTCCATAATCTACCACAAGGCTGGGAATCACATTCCCAGACTTCATTCGTCAATTCCATTCATTTGACAGATTAGATTTGTAATGACTTCTTTAAACCTTTACCTCTTTCCCTTTTCATTAAACATTTCCTCATTTAGACCGTTCATAAACATTCGTAAACCTTTTTGGCAAAAACACTTCATAACCTTTCCTTTCGTAAACAACGTTTCGTTAAAACATCATTTCGTTAAAACATCATTTCGTTAAAACATCATTTCGTAAGTATGCACACCAGCCCAAAACATTTAACAAAACATTTAAAAGAGGGCTCTAGAACTCACCTGATACGCTATTATGGGTTGTCCTAAACGAAGGTCCAACAGCGTCACTTCCGATCTGAATTGATTAGTTAAATACACATCAGACCAATCCCGACTCTAACGGTTTAACCATTCTAACATACTGACTTCACTTAATCAGTTATGATGTTTGCGCACTTGGCAAGTGCGCAGACCCTGCCGCCTGCGCACTTATCAAGTGCGCAGGTCCCTCCTCCTGCGCACTTAGCAAGTGCGCAGGTCCCTCCTCCTGCGCACTTAGCAAGAGCGCAGGACCTGCTCCGTGCGCACTTAGCAAGTGCGCACGACCTGTTCTTCGCGAAAAACCCTAACTTTCGCATTCGGGTCTGATCATGTCAAGATCCCGAACCTGTTGCATTCAAAACGTTCGTTTTCCATTAAGGAACTCAAATCCATGATTATCTTTCAGTTTCATCCGTTCAAACCTTACCTTTTCACCCAAAACCCGAAAAACCCAAAAACGAACTAAAACTCAGATTTAGGTCGGATCGTTACCTGAATTGAGTTTTTGATCCGGAGGTTCTTCTCACGAGTTATGGAGTAACACTTTGCTGACGTCTCGGGTCGATCCGCCAACTTTCTCTCTCTACGGTTTCTCTATCTAAAAGTTGCAAATGAGAGAAAAAGGGTGGCATAGGCTATTTATAGCCAGCTGACCCATCCGACCCGACCCGCCATGCCTCGTTCGTTTATTCCGTTATTATAACTGTCGTTTTATTTTTGGGATGTTACAATATATATATATATATATATATATATATATATATATATAGGGAATGAATTATTTGAGAACTCTTAAATATTTTGAGAACTCTGATAACTCCTATCAATGGTTTATATTTTTTAAATTTTGTATTTTTTATATATTGTCGTCTATGTTTATGTACATAAAAAACAATCAAACTAATTTTTACATATGTTTTTACATTTTTAAATTTTTACGTACACATGTGTATGTTTTACTATCTACACATGTATAAATAAAAGTTTAAAAATGTAAAAACATATGTAAAAATTAGTTTGATTGTTTTTTATATACATAAACACGCATGACAATATATAAAAATACAAAAATCAAAAAATATAAACCACAGATAGGAGTTCTTAGAGTTCTTAAGAAATTTAGAGTTCTCAAATGATCCTAACCCTATATATATATATATATATGTATGTATGTATGTATGTATGTATGTATATATATATATATATATATATATATATATATGTATGTGTGTGTGTGTGAACTTAAACTAGTCAGGAGTAAAAACTTACGAAGTGTAGGAGAACGTTTGGGCCACTCATTTGTAAAATTGATTGATGGGATCGTGCCAAGTCACAATAGTGGTATTTAAAAGAGGAGTGACAAAATGGTAATAGTCAACCAATTAAACCAACACATGCAAGTCACATGTTATTTTCTTTTTTTAAACGTCTCTAACTTTTTATATGTTAGTATTTTTTTTAAATTACACCATAAAATCAAGTATTTTTATTTTTAATATGAGTATAGTTTAGCTACCTACTTACCTACTTATCTTAAAAAAACACTATCAAAGAATCACATAATTTATAAATTATTTTTTTTAGTTGTTAAAATATTTTTGAACATATATCTTGAATATAAATACGAAATGAGGAGTATTACATATACGTATCACAAAATGTTACATATACGTGACACTAGTGTTATATATGTAACACTAACAAAAATGATAATTGTTAGATATACGTAATATTATGTTTTAGAGTAATTATCAAAGTTATCACATAAATATTTGTTAGCATTTGAACTTCACTATATATATATATATATATATATATATATATATATATATATATATATATATATATAGGGTTAGGTTATAGTAAAAAGAGTTTTAAAAATAAGAAGGATTATGGGCTTGACATATGTCCTTTTATTGTTTTTAAAGGGATGACATAATGGTCATTGTTTATTACATAATGAACTTGTATTACACAATGACCTGACTAATTATACAATGAACTTGTATTACACAATGAACAGACTTATTACACAATGAACTTGTATTACACAATGAACTGACTAATTACACAATGACCAGATATTACACAATGACCAGACGTTGTATTACACAATAACTTGTATTGCACAATGACCTAGCTAATTACACAATGAGATGGAAAACCTAAAACACAATGATAAACACATATAACACAATAAACTTGTATTACACAATGAACTTGTATTATATAATGAACTTGTATTACACAATGAAATTGTATTACACATTGACCTGACTAATTACACAATGAACTTGTATTACACAATGAACTTGTATTACACAATGACCTGGCTAATTACACAATGAACTTGTATTACACAATGACTAGACGTGGTATTACACAATAAACTTGTATTACACAATGAACTTGTATTACATAATGACCTGACTAATTACACAATAAACTTGTATTACACAATGAACTGACTAATTACATAATGAACTTGTATTATACAATGACCTGACTAATTACACAATGACCAGATATTACACAATGACCAGACGTGGTATTACACAATGAACTTCAATTACACAATGAACTGGAAAACCTAAAACACAATGATAAATACGTATAACACAATGAACTTGTATTACACAATGAACTTCTATTACACAATGACCTGACTAATTACACAATGAACTTGTATTACACAATGAACATGTATTACACAATGACCTAACTAATTACACAATAACCAAATATTACATAATGACCAGACGTGGTATTACACAATTAACTTATATTACACAATGACCTGACTAATTACACAATTAACTTGTATTACACAATGACCTGACAAATTACACAATGAACTTGTATTACATAATGACCTGACTAATTACAAAATGACCAGATGTGGGGTTACACAATTACCTGACTAATTACACAATGAGATGGAAAACCTAAAACACAATAATAAATACATATAACAAAATGAACTTGTATTACACAATGCCCTGACTAATTACAAAATGATATCACGTGGTATTACACAATGAACTTATATTACACAATGAACTTGTATTACACAATGACCTGACTAATTACACAATGAACTTGTATTACACAATAACCTGAATAATTACACAATGAACTTGTATTACACAAAGACCTGACTAATTACACAATGACCATATATTACACCATAACCAGACGTGGTATTACACAATTAACTTGTATTACACAATGACCTGACTAATTACACAATGAGCTGAAAAACCTAAAACACAATGATAAATACATATAACACAATGAACTTGTATTACACAATGAATTTGTATTACACAATGAAATTGTATTACACATTGACATAACTAATTACACAATGAGTTGGAAAACGTAAAAATACTGCATTTTTGTTTATAACGACTCTATACTCGTTTTAAAGATAAAAAAACACTCTTTTTTATGTTGTAATTTTTTTAAAAAAATAATGTCGTATGTAAAAGTTATGAACGTTTTAAAATGAGGGGGGAACTTGATAAAAAGTCAACAAAAGTGGCCAAGACTAAAATACTATTCCAACAACTTTTTCTTCTACAATTTAATCTCAATCATTAAATCTTTTCTACAATTTGATATAATGGTCCTAAATCTTTCTCACCCTTCTTAGAATTAGAATCCTTTTTAACTTAACCTAATCCTATATATATATATATATATATATATATATATATATATAGAAAACTCATTTTCATGAGAAAACCAAAAATCTCCTACTATATATGTGTAGTACACCCAAAAACCCAACCTACCCCTAAAAACCTAAACCCCCCACCCCCACACCCACCTAAAAACCTAAACCCCCAACCCCACCCTCACCCAAAAACCTAAACCCACCCCATCCACCCTCCAAAAACTTAAACCCCCCACCCACCCTACCCTACCTTTCCAAAAACCTAAACTAAACCTAAAAACTAAACCCTACCACCACCACCACCATAAAGCCTAAAACCCCTACCCCAAAAAACTAACCCTCCACCATCACTCCACAAAAACCTAAATCCTAACAAAAAACCCTAAAAAGTAAAAAAAAAAAAAAGTCATCTAAAAACACCACCACAACCCCCCAAAAGCCTAAACCCCCAAACCAAACCCCCCTCCCCCCTAAAAAACCCTTAAACCCAACCCCCATATGCCTAAATCCTTAAATCTAAACCCTAACACTAAACTTTAAAACTAAACCCTAAGGCAAAACCTAAACACTACAAGCTAAGATCATAGAGTTCGACGAGACGGTTTCAACGCCGCCGAAATGAGTAAAATCGGAGTTCGTATGAGCCGATTATAAGCGTTTTAAAATTCTTCCTACGCTTCTCACAGTTTTAGGCCTTTCTAGCGGATCCCTATACTCTCTCTCTCTCTCTATATATATATATATACTATATAATAAATAAAGGTTTTTGTGTGCCACGTTTCGCCACCATATTAAATATCATCATTTTTTTCCCGCCTCCATCTCTTATTAAATACACCCATATCTTTTAATAAATTACTAATTATACTAATAAAACATATTTATTTTAAATTATTCTTTATTATAAAAAACTTTGAAATCTAATTATGTAACTTTTATTTTCAATCAAATAGTAAATGAAAGTCAAATTACATTAAATAATAATTGACGTATTTTCGAAACCCAATTATATATTATTTTTTATATATTTTGAATTTTGTTTTCTATCATTAGTATATGTATAGTAATACATTTTTACACCTGTAAAATACATAAATAAAATTTGAGAAATTTATGTATTGATATTTTTTACTCCGTGTGTATTACACAGGGTCTAAGCTAGTATATATATATATATATATATATATATATATATGGGTGAGTTCACTAGAAAACTCATTATCATTAGAAAACCAAAAAACCCCTACAGTATATGTGTAGTACACTCAAAAACCCAACCCACCCCAAAAAATCTAACCCCACCCAAAAACCTAACCCCCCACCCCACTCCACCCAAAAACCTCCCCCCACACCCCACCCCCACCCAAAAACCTACCCCCACACCCCACCCCCACCCAAAAACCTACCCCCCACCCCCACCCAAAAACCTACCCCCATCCCACCCCCACAAAGATTTTTTTTACCTTAAATAAATAGTTTTTTTAGTTTTCTCATGAACATTGAGTTTTCTCATGATCCTTCCCCTATATATATATATATATATATATATGGGAAAATGAATATGGTGATGTCACACAACTAAGCTTAGATGCGAAATACTCCAAAACTACGTCGTTTTGATTAAATTAACATAAAAACTACGTAGTTTCGATTATTGGGTTCAACAACCTCCCCTATTTTCATTCCAATGGGTTGAATTAAATCACCGCCGAGATTAAAACCTTTGAAGTTTGTTAAATTTTCCTGTTCGTATGAGGATTACGGTTAAAATCGAGAAGCAAAATGAAAATGAGAATGGAACCACCGATGCACCATCATTGTAAAGCTGAAATCCTCCCCATAAAAAGTCATATTGTAAGTGGAAAATTCAAAGATGGAGGCTTGTTTGTTTACTGATAATTACTTTAGTTTATTTCTTGTTCTAAAGAGAAGAACAAAATTCGAACCCATAAAAAACCAAAAAAGGAAGAATTAGGATGACGTGAGTTGCATTAGAGGGAAATTAGATTATGTCGTTGAAATCACTAATCTAAAATACATAGTTTTTATGTTAATATAATCAAAACGACGTAGTTTTGAAGGGTTTCGTATCTAAGCGTAAATGCGTGACAACATCATATTCACTTTCCCCATATAATAATAAACTTTATATTAGACTCTAAAACTATAAAATTTCCAACATTTACAGAGATATCTGTTGCATTTATTTCTTGCCTCTTATGTACGGTAGTTGATGCATCTTTGTTAAGTCGTTTTCTCTTGTTGTACCAAAACAAAATGTAATAAATGTTTTTGGATGTTTTGAATTAAGTGTGATTTTTAACTGCCACCAAATATTATAAGATCGGCCACCCGGATAAACCCAATGGCGAAAGGCCACCACAATTCCAGTAGAAACCCACCACCCGAATGTTCACTGTGAAAAACTCTTTGGCCCACATGTGCCTATTACACAAAGTGAGACTCGAACCCATAACCTTCGTATTGAAAGGTCATAGGAGTGCCTCCTCCAAAACTAATTGACCAGGAGCTCATTGGCAAGTTTGATGTTTTAGAGGCAATATTTCTAACTCAAAAACCGAAGAATCCAATACTTAAATCATGTATAAAATATTGCCAAAATTGATGTACCATTAGTGTATCACCACTAAGTATCATCAACGGATAACTGACGGTTTTCCGTCAGTAACGACAATTATCTACGTAAAAACGTAATTCCATTGGTAAACCTCCATCGGAGAAATGCACTTGGGTAATTTAATTTGTGACATATTACTAACGGTGTTTAAGGAGAGATTACGAAGGGACATTTACCGGGACCGATTACCAACAAGTTATGGCCGGTTGTCAAATCCATCACTAACAATAGATTACCGACATATTATTTACTGAGAGATCACCGAGTGTCATCTTTACCGACAAGTTATGTCAGATAATTACGGGAAACCATTCCGGCGGCAAGCCGTCGGTAAGTTTAATTATTTTTAAAAAAAAATATTTAATTTTTAAATAATAATAAAATAATTTATAAATTTTGAAATTAAAATTGACAAATGTAAAAATAATTAAGAATATGTCGTGAATCAAACAAAAGTTTAATTAAAATGCACTTAAGGAAGAGAATATAAAATAGGAAGGAATGCCGGTGGCCTGGAATGAAAACTGATGAGACAAAGTACATTAGCAAGTGTTTGACCTGCTCACAAGTGAAGGGGGAATACATTACCATGGATTTCATAACCATGCTACCCGTACAGCTAAAGGTCAGTACACTATTTGGGTAATTATGGACTGTCTGACGAAGAGTGCTCATTTCCTACCTATTAGGGAGACGTTCTCATCGTGAAGGCTAGAGAAATTATCCATCACAGAAGTTGTTGCACGACATGGGGTGCCGTTGTTGATTGTATCCGACCGAGAACACGATTCAAATCGAGGTTCTGGAAAAGATTTCATGAAGCAATGATCACAAGGTTAAATATCAGCACAACATAACACCTACAATTCCACAAATGGATGATCAGTCTGAAAGGACCAATCAAACACTGGGACATGCTCCGTGCTTGTATTATAGGTTTCAGCGATAGTTGGGACAATCACCTGCCATTAGTTGAGTTCTCTATAATAATAGTTACCACTCGACGATAGGCATCTCACCTTATAAGATGTTGTATGGGAGAAAATGCAGGACCCGTCTGTTGGGGTGAGATTGGATAGAAGGAATTGGGAAGTCTCAAAGTTGTTAAAGACACACCGGAAAGGCTTGACCAGTTTAAGGCACGAATGAAAGGCGTCCAAGATCGTCGGAAATCCTATGCGGATAAACGGTGAAGGGCTTTTGAAATTAACGTAGGGACCGAGTGACGTTGAAAGTGTCACCCTGGAAAGGAATCATACGATCCAGGAAGAGCGAAAAGTTAAGTCTTAGGTTTTTCAGACCATTTCGAATATCGGCACGGGTTAGGGAAGTCACCTGTCGGTTGGAGTTGCTTGATGGATTAAGTGGGATTCATCCTACGTTCCACGTGTCACACATGCAAATGTGTTTGATGGATGAATCGACTCACGTACCACTTACTGACATCGAGGTCGACAACAACCTTGACTATGTCGAAGAATCCGTGGTCATATTATACCGAAAGGAGAAGCATCTACGTAATAAAGTCATCCAATTAGTTAAGGTACAGTGGAAGCTTCAAAAGGGATCGGAAGCCACTTGGGAGACAGATGCGGATATAAGGGAGTCATACCCTCAACTGTTTGACTTATGACGGGTTTCGAGGACGAAACCTATTGTAAGGAGGGTGACTTGTAACATCCCGAAAATAACGAAAAAATAATAAACGGGGTTTCATGCGAAATAACTGAACTAGAGGATCGGTCTGGACCGAGGATGGGCCGGCTATAAGCTTGCGCGAGTTTGGCCTCAAGGGAGATAGCCTCTCCCTTAAATACCCCAAAGCCCCCCCATTTTCTCTCATTTCACCACATTCTAGTGAGAGAAACCGTAGAGTGAGAAAGTGACGGTGTGATTCAAGATCGCACCCGCTTGTGTCTCCATTTCTCGTGAGAAGAACCCGCTCAGAAGCTCATCTCAGGTAACGATTCGTTCTAAATATGAGTTTTGATTCGTTTTGGGGTTTTTGGGTTTTGGATAAAAAGATTATATTTTTACGTGTGAAACTTCAAAATAAACATAGATCTTGCTTCTAGGATGATAAACTAACGTTTTGATCGTATATAGTTTGGGTCTTGACGAAATCAGATTCGCATCTAAGAACTTAGGGTTCTTGGGGAAGAAGACAGCCCCGCAGGCGAACTAGTGGGGGCGACCTTGTGGCAGCGAACTTGATAGGTTCGCTGACAATCACTTGGAAAACTTGAGGCATGCAAACCTGTTAAGTTTGCTATGGGCATGTTCGATGAATGATAGTGTAAGCAAACTTGGTAAATTCGTTGGGTTATGTTTGCATGTTCTTAGAAAGCGAACTTAGCCCTGAGTTCGCTAAGACATAAATAGTAAACAGTTAGAGTCAGGATTGGTCTGATGTTTATTAAACTAATCAATTCAGATCGTGCGTGACACATGTTGGACCTTTGTTAGGACAATCTAAGACTAGCTTATCAGATGAGTTCTATAGCCCTCTTTTAAATGTTTTTAAGTAATATTTTGGGTTGGTGTGCATACATAACTAAATGATGATTTATCAAACGAGGTTTATGAAAGATGTTTTAGAAAGTGAAGTTATGAAATGTGTTTACAAATTGTTTTGCCAAAAAAGTTTACGAATGAAATGTTATTTAATAAAACGGACGAATGCTTTAACTGAAGTAAAAGAAGTAAATGTTTATGAATGTCACAAAATGAACAAATCTGCCATGATTCCCGAGGGAATCGAAGTTATGTATGTTATGTGGGTTACGTATGGGCAATACCTTTATAGTGGTCTTTGTGGTTGGCCAACTGTGACAACCGTGACTTTTACGGTCAACACCTGTGTTCGACGAGTTCGTATAATAATAGTATTATTATTATGTTGAAATATACTTTCATACGAAAGGAACTCTTTAGTGAACGGAAGATAATAGCAAGATTTATTTTGGTGTTATAATGTCAAAAAGTTGATCAAGTTCAGGTCTATACGTGTTAACACCCGAGTCGAGCAGTTTCGTAAAATTCAATTTAAATCCGAAAGGATATATATTTACAAGACGCAAGGACTCGAGAGAAAATATTAAATTCTAAGGAGTTATTTTTGGGTAAAATAACTCCACTATTTTTATCGGGTTCGTTTAAGCGAAAAACTGACACGCGATCGGAGACCACAGGGGCTATAAATACCCCATCTTCACCCACTTTCTCATTTTACAAAAAAATCAGAAAAAGTTAGAGAGAGATTGGAGAGGGCTGGAGAGGTTTCCGGCGAAGTAGTGGTGGTCCGGCGGTGGTGCGTGGCGGTCAACGGTGGTCCGGCGCGGTGGCCGGTGGCGGCCGAAGCCTGTTTTTCCCCTAGAACCATTTCTCGACGCTACGAACGCAATGGTAAGCTCAGATTTGTCTAAATCCTTGCTTAAATTCGTTAAAAAGAGTTTTTAAAATCTGTCCAGAAAGTTTTATGCATGCACATTTTTAAAGATCGGACGATCCCCGGAAATCCGACCGTTAGAAATGCATGAATTTTGGATATGATCTTGTCAACACATACACGCAAAACCCTACTGGAGGAATTTTGCGTCTATGTGTTGACAAGATCATATCCAAAATTCATGCATTTCTAACGGTAGGATTTCCGGAGATCGTCCGATCTTTAAGACTGCGCATGCATAAAACTTTCTGGACAGATTTTAAAAACTCTTTTTAACGAATTTTAGCAAGGATTTAGACAAATCTGAGCTTACCATTGCGTTCGTAGCGTCGAGAAGTGGTTCTAGGGGAAAAACAGGCTTCGGCCGCCACCGGGCACCGCGCCGGACCACCGTTGACCGCCACGCACCACCGCCGGACCACCACTACTTCGCCGGAAACCTCTCCAGCCCTCTCCACTCTCTCTCTCTAAATTTTTCTGATTTTTTTTTAGTAAAATGAGAAAGTGGGTGAAGATGGGGTATTTATAGCCCCTGTTGTCTCCGATCGCGTGTCAATTTTTCGCTTAAACGAACCCGATAAAAATAGTGGCGTTATTTTACCCAAAAATAACTCGTTAGAATTTAATATTTTCTCTCGAGTCCTTGCGTCTTGTAAATATATATCCTTTCGGATTTAAATTGAATTTTACGAAACTGCTCGACTCGGGTGTTAACACGTATAGACCTGGACTTGATCAACTTTTTGACATTATAACACCAAAATAAATCTTGCTATTATCTTTCGTTCACTAAAGAGTTCCTTTCGTATGAAAGTATATTTCAACATAATAATAATAATACTATTATTATACGAACTCGTCGAACACAGGTGTTGACCGTAAAAGTCACGGTTGTCACATTCTCCCCCAGTTAACAAAATTTCGTCCCGAAATTCAACTGGTATAATAGTTGACAAGTTCTTTTTCGTAACTTGATTCATGTATGATCATCAAGGGAAATCTAGTTTCCGAGATATAGCATGGAGATTTGACAAATCGAGATCTAAGAATAACCGAGAGTAAGTTACATCTAGTTAGGCTCAAAAGCAAATTGAATAATAACAAGAGAAAAATCCTTTGAATTCCAAAGAATCTATAGATCATTGTTTTACTGAATCAGTCAAACGGTACACTGTTGATGTTATTCGAAATATTAACAAATCCGCCATAGAATTGATCAAGTATACAAAGATGGTACAAATCTAGAATGATATTATGTTACAAAATCCCAGTGATTTAGTATCCTTTTATAAGCAAGGAAAAGTATCATTCTGCTTGTTTTCATTAAGGAATACTATTATAAATAGTAACCATAAGATTATACTATGAAGGTGCTATTAAGATTCAAAGAGTCGGTAGAATGACCACGACTCATTGGAATAAAAATGTATCATAGCGATAACAAATACCATAGGTTATGAAGGATGATCATATCATGTACTTAGCATACAAAGAGATAACACCTTATTAAAATGAAACTTGTCGTCAATACGAACTTCCTCAAGTGATATAATTACGGATTCGTCGGCTAATCACCTTTTGAGACTCGATATACGATAAGCATCGTATATACCATTAAGCTCATGAGGTAGTTATAGTTTATACATAACAAGACCAATCAAATGATTACTACCAACTTTAGCACAACAAAATGGTGATCAACATTTGTGTCAAAACAGAGCTTCCAATGGTGCTCATTTAATGGTAGTGTGATCACTGTTAGTGTAAGGAAATCGGACCAAAGGTAAAAGAGTATCCAAATTACCACCAAATTGTATCACACAAGCCCTTAGCATATCCTCCAAGGTACGAATAGTTCGATCACTTAGACCGTCGGTTTGAGGATAGTAAGTAGTGCTTATATCTAAGCGCGTTCTCAAAGCTTTCTGTATTAACCCTACCGGAGGAATTTTTGATCAGAGCTCTCTAGGTACGCTTTTCATACCCTCGAATGTGACTGATCGGATTTTCAGATTTGAAAAACTGGGTTTCAAAGAATCGTCTATCCCCAGAGATCCGACCGTTGGATCGTGACGATTTTTGGACAGTAGTTTCTTAGCACATATATGAATGTTTTCACTGAAGTAAATTCCTATCAGATGTTGGGAAGTATATTTTTGAATACGAACAGATTGTAACTGTGACACCCGACATTTCAGGTCAATATCCGTACACATTATGAACAAGTTTACATTACAATAAACGAGTTTACATTATAATTATTTTTGTGATTTATTTAATTTCACAAACAAAGACTTTAGAGTCTAGCAAAGATCGTACATGGTCTCAATTCATACTTGGGTAATTCTAGGAATTTCTGGTGCAAGTACCAGTACAAACCGACTAAGACGATCAATAGTGGATAAATTAAATATCCAGGCGTATATATATATTACACAAATTTTAAGTTGGTCAATAAATTATTTTTAGAATAAAACTATAATACCGTGGGAAAAATAAACCGAATTAAACTACCCCTTTAAAACTCTAGTTAATAAACAAATACCCAAAAATCCAATTTGCTTGATTATTTTAACCCAAACCCCCAACCCACTTACCCCTTGACTTTTTGGCCGAAAAAGCCAGAGAAACCCCCCCCCCCTTCACTCGTCCCATGCCATAACTGAGAAAAACTCAGATAAAACCCATACCACTTTCAATCACTTTCCTCACAATTCTCATTTTTCTCTCATTTTCATACGGAAAACTTCCCATTTATCTTCAAAATCAAAGCCAAGTTTTAAGACAAAAACCATCAGGATTGAGTGTTTTCAAGTGTTTCTGAAAAGGGTTTAGCAAAAGATTCAAGATCATCTCTGTTTTCGCTCATCATCATCGCCACTGTTTTAAAGGTAAAAACTCGATATTTTCATATTATTTTCTTAAAAGCCGGAGCCAAACATGCAAAATGTTCAAACACAAGTAAGATAACAAGAAAAGTGTGTCAAATTCAAATTTTAAAACAAAATATGCAGGACTGATTCTGTCAAACAGAAGTCCAGTAATCGAAACTAGGAGTTTCGATACCTGTCGCTCAATCGAAACTAGGAGTTTCGATACCTGTTGGTCAATCGAAACTGGGAGTTTCGATACCTTTTACTCAATCGAAACTAGGTTGTTTCGATACCCAGTTTACTCAATCGAAACTAAGAAGTTTCGACACCTGACTACTCCATCGAAACTAAGTAGTTTCGATACACATATGCCCAATCGAAACTAAGAAGTTTCGACACCTGGTCAACAGTCCCATTTGGGCAGTAACTCAAAACTGTTTTTATAACAAAACAAGTGTTGAACAACTAAGGAGATATTCAAACAAAAACGACCAGATTTACAAGGTCGGTGAACAATTTACAATTAAGACGTTGGTCTTAACAACAATTTACCCTTGGTATCTAGGGTACGAATAGTCAAGGTTGACTACAACAAGTATTATTACAAGTTTACACAAACTCCAGGTGAGTTTCACGGCCCCTTTCTTTTTACTGTTTTCTAATATTTGGGGGAAGAACATACTTCAACTATTTTATGGGATAACAAGAGAATAAGACACGACTTTATGTTTACATGGGATGAGAACAACACATTGGAGGCCGCTAAAGTCCCCTGGAACAACATAGTAACCATTAACTGTAGCCTAGGGTCCTATGAATAGTACTATGGAGAGTGACGTCTCCCGGTCATGGTTAGTCGCGCTAACCACAATCTGGAGGATTTATGGCCGCATAGAATCTGATAACGCTTAATAGGGGCTCACACATGTCATGGTTTGGTTACGCCTCATGTATGAACATATTATTTGTATTCCTAGCTAGTTTACAAATGGGTCAACAATTCTTATTCTGTTTATCACATACAACTGAAACTATTTACGAACAATGAAATTTTGCAAAGAACTATTTGATTAAACCTGTGAACTCACCAACCTCGTGTTGACGATTTTAAGTATGTTTTTCAGGTAACTGAACGTGATTTCAAGGTTAGCAATGTAGATTACATGCATGCACGATGGATACTACTCAAGGAGGATTTCCCTTGTATAACTCATTGAATTGAGTCATATTTGTGAAATCTTAATGTTTTGTAAACTCATTTTACATTTTGTAATGTAAAACTTTAAACTCATTTATGTATCCATTTATCATGTATGTGTTTGCGGTAATCATATGCTTTGGAAACCAGTGAACGTCGCGCCTCGCGTTTCCGCCTTGGGGGGGTGTGACAGTAACAGTTTCTACGATCGAAAACAGGAAATTGATCGGGTTGCATGGCCATCGAAACGGCATTGCATGTCAATTTTGAGCATGTGGGAATGCTCGGGAGATAAAAACGATCCTAATGGTGTTTTTGGTTCGTATTGTATATGATACGGGAAGTTCCGCGTACGCGAACCATTTATACGGAAGGTATAAACTTTACCCGTTAAGCTTTGATTTTATGTTAGAATAGTTTTATAAGTCATTGTTTGAGAATTGAACCCGAAAATATTTAGTATTGAGATATTTAGTATTTTTAATGGTTATTAGGTTATACACCCAACCCTGTTTCACGTGAAACAAATAGTATAACTAATATATTTATTTTTATACAATAATTGTTTTTGATGGATTTTTATAAACTTTTGATTTAGCTTCCAAATTTATTTTTAAAAAAGTAGTATTTATATAAAAAGTGAGATCTAGAAATATTGGTAACTAAACTATTTATAGATTATTTATTAAAATTTCCACAAGTTTAATACATGGAAATTTGGGAAAAATACTTCTGAGTATTGAAAAATTCTGGAAATTGGACAGTGATTTTTATATGATGAACTAAGACTCCTGTACAAATTTAATGAAAATTGGAGTTGTTTAAGTATGTGTTTAGTATTTATAAAGTTTAAATGGATGATTTAGGGTTTGTATACTTCTGGATAAATCATTAGTTGAAACTTGGTATGGGATCTTATATTGACTTAAAACTAATATGGTAAAAATTTGGTGAAGTTCTAATATGTTTAACTATTTTCTCGAATTTGTAAAGTTTTAACAATATTAAATTCATATTAAATAATCTGGATATTGGACAAATATGAAAATTGGTTAGAAATTTTTATTTATATATATGATCAATTGGTATAAATTTAAAGCACTAAATTTATGTCAAAGTATGGTTTTGGAATTATGGTCCATTTAAATTTTATAAAATGTTATTAATTTTGGAAATTTTTATATAAAATTGATTTTATAAAAATTCTAGGGGATTTTGGACAGAAGTATAACCCCATTTAAAACATAAAATTTGACTTTTAAATTGGGTGCTAATATCACACTAAAACCCTAATTTCGGATGAATCGGATTTTTAAACCGTAAACTATACTTTACGCGCGTAACCGCGTTTTTGGTCAAACAAAATTGTGACTTGAGATTTTATCATATATGACATTATAACTACTGATATTCATTAATAAAATCTAAAACTTATGGTTTCAAAGTCACAAATTTATATAAAGGCTCGTTTTACAACTTTTGAGCGGTTTGTACGTGTGTGCACGGGTTTTGGGTATGCAACCGACTACATAGCCACTTTTGAGTAGTAGACTCAGTTTTATACTTTAGGCGTCCTAAATGCTATTTTTTTATGTCTACTTGGTTAGTAGGACTCAGTTAGGACACCTGTTTTTGCGGTTTTTACGGATTTAGCCGTACCTTGGTAGCACTGAGTTGCTAGCCACACTTTGCTTGCATTTGGCTGCTGGACTTTTATAGAATTTGGATGTTAACCGTACTTTGCGGTTTTTGTTGACTATGTCACACTTATCACCGACGTTGTTCAGGTGAGTTTCGTGGCCCCACTTTTCATTTTTACTGTTTTACGGGGGAAAAGCTGTTTCACTCTACACATTGTTACTTGGGATTAGGGTTACCTGGGTTTACTTATGGATGTATTAAGTCCCCACTTTAACGCAATCAATTGGCTTGGATAGCCGGTGGGAATTATGAATAGTACTATTTGGGTTGACACCCCCGCCCAGGGTTGGTCGCGCCAACCAGACTTGTAGGGTCATTTGGGCGCATAATTAGCCATAGTAGGTGTTCACATTCGACACCTGGATACAGGGGCAACAACTAGTCTGACGGTTTTGATTGTGGCTCATGGTAATTATATCTTAACACGGGTACTTAATCATCTGCGGATGGTTACTGTTACATTTTGAAATTTATTTACTTACTTTTTATAGAGTCGCAAAACCTGCGTACTCACCAACTATTTTTATAGTTGACCCATTTTCGAAACATGCTTTTCAGGTAAACAGTTATGGGGATAACGAACTTTAAACGGCTTTCTTTTGGGAAGAGTTATTATTATGTACTTTTGGTTGTAGTTGGGCATTTTAGACCCTTTGTATTGATTCGGAATTTTCCGTATATTTGTACTTTCGATAGAGGCATGTAGTATGGTTCAATGTAATGTACAATTTTCCTTTTAGTTTCTCTTGTACTTGTGTTCAATGCGATATACCGGTTCCACTCTGTGTTTTCGCCTTTGGTGGGGTGTGACAGACTTGGTATCAGAGCACTGGTTATAGAGAATTAGGTTTACCCGAGACTAGACCTAGACTATAAATCTAAGTTTATTGCATTGAACCGTAGGAATTATATGTGCATTGCATGCTACCTCTTGCTTATCTACGACACATTGCTTCGTCATAATCATGTCGTTGTCACGGCACTACGTGTACTCTTTGATGATTCCGGTTACGTTTGCGGTATTCTATATCCGTCTCTATCTGTCTTGGTGCTACCTCGAGTTGTACCTGTACCTACACCGCACCTGCATCTACTCTAGTTCTGGAGTCGACTTTCTTATTTAACATCTATTGTTTTCACTTTGTGCGGTATATACTTGCTTAGGTGATCTGCTGGATAGGATGGCTAGAACTTTCGCCATGAGATATGGCAGCCATAATTGCTCGATCTAAAGGGAACCCGAGGTGGAGAAGCAGGACTAAACGGGAGAGAACTCTACGGGTCAGGAGACCCATAAATTTTTTTTTTGTTGGATCATTGGATCCATTTATATGTACAAATTTGTAGCATGACTTACTCGACTCTGATTTAGGGATCTCTACCCTATTATTACTGCCTGACTTCCACCACACACTTTTTATTTTATTAGAGGACGCCGGTTGTTCCCCTCTATCATTACCTCCATCCAACAACAGCCTTAGTCTGCAGATCCATGAGTATTAGTACAAATAATTAAAAGTGATCAGATAGAGCATCCACACTTTTACGTGAAAGTGCAACACGATGACGTGATCCAATGAACATTCCAGTTCCTTTTTTTTAGTTGAGAGCTTGGGATAAGGGAAACACTGTAGGGACCATGCAAAGTAAATTATCATTACGGGTGCACACGTAATCATAATCTGCAGTGCATGAGAACTCTAGTGAGTCTTACCGTCCGAGTTAATGTTCATGATTAATCTGTATTTCTAGTCCCGATTCCTAGTCATCCGAATATTGATCGAAACTGTCGTAACCTTAGGGTTGAGCCGAATACATCGAATGATGCGATAGGCTACCTCAGGTGACATGGGAATTTATATTGTCTCTTTTATCTTTGAATCGTAATGGATCCAAAACTCTTATCAAGATTTCTTTTGCATAAAAATTTAGACCGAGACACTGAAGAGATCTGTTCTCAGTTGATTTAACCTCGGTATTTGGACCGAATTTGGCAATTATTTGTTAAGTATTGCTTCACATTTGAGATCTAGCTAAAGATTTTCTCATTTCAATTTTTTTTATATGTTTATCAATGCATGTGATGACTCTCGGTCTAGTGTGAATCAGACCTCGACATTTCTGACTCCCCTAATTGATCTTCATGTAACGTTCTCGCAGTTCTGAAGGAACAAGAGAAATTCGAATTTGATCTAATCAACTCCTTACTGAATCTTGAGCAACGGAGATTTTCTCTCATCTATTTTACTTGATAAATCAGATCCCTTGAGAGTTTATTGGCCACGTAAATTCAATATTGGCTTTACAACGCTCGACACTTGCAGTAAGTGTATGACTATAATCGGAGGTCTCGACATAATCTTGGATTTTATCTTATAATCCAAGTGCACTCTAATATCGATGGAGTAACAATATGATGGAGAAATTCCTTAAAGAAATATAAGCTTCTTTTTCTTAGACAAAATAACCTTTCAATACGATCGTTCGTATAAATCCTCATTTCGGTGTTTGTCATTCTCAGTATACTGCTGAATAATATTATTAATAATTCAGTTTTACAGCTACTTGAAATTTCCATTGCAAGTGCTCTGCACTCACTATGGTAATTAGGTATACTCAATCCCGATTCGCTTAACCGCGACGCTTATATTGTGGAAACTTAACTTGAGAAATTTGTTTACATGGGAGGAGCCATCTTTACCACGTTATTTGTGGTGTTTATTTCTATCATTTGTAGTTCTACTATGGACACCGAGCGGCTTGTGCCCAGGATTCTTTTGGTTGGATTTACAAAAACTCTTCATGTTGAGATAGCTATGGCTTAGTATGAAACTAATGCCCTTTTTGGTGAACATTGCTACGTATGTTTTGCAAATCTTGATTTCTCCAGGTGCTTCGATATCTTATTGAATACCATTTTGATGGAGAAAATGAAACTTTATGTTGGAATGATTCTTTGTGTACCGAAAATTTTATTAGTCATCATTCAAAGTTTATTTATGGTGATTATCCTAATTTGTTACTCTGCGTACACTATCCCTGTAGATTCGAATAGGATAGTCTCATATCCTTTTTGTACTTGCTCTCCCTCAAATGGTCATTTTGTTGATTGGCTTTCTGATTTCCAACTAGGTAGAGACTTATATGCACCCCTTACTCTCCGTCTCCTATAGTTACAAAGTCTTAGAGCATATATGGTTAAGAAACGACTTCTTAACACATGACCTGAAGGAATACGAATCTATGACATTCAAACACTCATTCCATCAAATTTATGACTTAAACCCTTATGCAAAGGATTTTAAGGCTATAACTGATATTAGTGAAATACTAAATGGTAAGTCTTAGCAACACCGTTCGAAAGCCAAGAAAGTTGCAGGCATACTGTACTACCGGTTATTAGCAGATAATCTATTCGACCCCCTTCAACGCGAGATCTAAGGACAAACTCTGAAACCTTATGTTCAATTTCCACCGAATTTATTGGAAAAGCAAGGACCTAAGTTGAAATTTGAAAACATTTTCATTTGAAAGATGTGTCCTAAAATCATATGAGGGAAATTTTGAATTTATTTATGTGTTTTACGATTCTTAACCAATTAAATTTGTACACTACCAGGAAGAGGAACAAGGGACCAATCATAGTTGACTCTACTCTCTTGAAGATCCGCCTGGGATTGCATTATTCTTAAGGGACCTATGAGCATGACGTCCTCACATTTGACAAATTCATGAAGTTTTACTTGATCCTATCCTATTTTCTGATGTCTACTTTATGAGAATCAAACCCCATGATAAATTGACAATGATATTATATCAAAGTCTACCCATTTTGTGGGTTAGAAAGCTCATAATCATTTTCGGGGGACACTATTTTTATGAGATTATTTCCACAACGTGACTGTTTATTTCCTCATCTAGATGGATATCGGATTACTTTCGAATTATTTCAATACACATCAAGAAAGATGTAGACGTCTAATGTTATCCTATCAAATTTGGCCGACTCGATGTGAGGAGTAGACCATCTTTTAATATGGACTTCTTGTTAAAATTTCATAATTCCATTTTTGACCGTTAACCAAATTCGACTTCTGGTGGTAGTCAATTCAATGTCCAACTATTGAACCTGCACCTAGTCTTTTAACTAATCTACTTAATTAGATCGTCCTAGATTTTTAGTAAGTTTCTCTATCTAGATCTTGTGGTGACTCGATTATCATATAGCTCATTGCTAACTTTCAAAAATAGGTATATGAACCTTTAATTGAAAATTACCAAACATGGTTATATTATATCGAGACTAATATGCGAGTTAGTACCAAATCCTAATGCTTTGTGGTGAGGTTACATAGCACGGGTCATTGCTGACATCTATTTTATAATGATAACTCATTTCTATAACACTTGATAGGATTGAGTAAATTTGACTCTTAACAAATTTATCTCGACAGAATCCTAGTATAATATCCTTTGTTTGTTAATCTTCGGTTTCA
The DNA here is from genome assembly GCA_023525975.1 of Smallanthus sonchifolius. Lineage (NCBI taxonomy): Eukaryota > Viridiplantae > Streptophyta > Magnoliopsida > Asterales > Asteraceae > Smallanthus > Smallanthus sonchifolius. The sequence continues at coordinate 39,527,521 of CM042045.1, forward strand.
CGACTCGAGTTTGGTACAATCATACTGGTACTCATTATATACTTGCTTTGTAAAGCTTTAAGCTTGGATTTCTCGTTATTAATTCATTCTCTAATGACTAATCATCACTCTTCAATTCTAGTACAAGAAGTGTGAATCTCGTCCTTTTGTTATGTTGATTTTCAAAATTCCCTTGTATCTACTTTTACGGTTATGTCGTATACACACCAACCATGTTGTATCGCCCTATGATGCAACATTGTACAAACTATTGAATAGTAACTACTATTACTGACAATCACAAGGTACAACAACCCGGGATTTCACAGTGGACGTGTGAACAAATTTCAATAGATTTCGTTACTAGGCCTGCCTAGAAATTTAGGCGGCTATGATTCATTTTGGGACATTGTTAACTAATTAATTACTAACTCTGTACATTTCCTACTTATCCGAGAGGACTTCTAGATAGAAAAGCTAGCTCGACTTTATAGTAGTGAAATTGTAGCAAGGCATGGAGTGCCTGTTTCCTTTATCATCGATAGGGATAGTCGCTTTACATCCCATTTCTGGCAGACAATACAGAAATGGGATGTAAAGCGACTATCCCTATCGAAGATAAAGGAAACAGGCACTCCATGCCTTGCTACAATTTCACTACTATACAGTCGAGCTAGATTTTCTATCTAGAAGTCCTCTCGGATAAGTAGGAAATGTACAGAGTTAGTAATTAATTAGTTAACAATGTCCCAAAATGAATCATAGCCGCCTAAATTTCTAGGCAGGCCTAGTAACGAAATCTATTGAAATTTGTTCACACGTCCACTGTGAAATCCCGGGTTGTTGTACCTTGTGATTGTCAGTAATAGTAGTTACTATTCAATAGTTTGTACAATGTTGCATCATAGGGCGATACAACATGGTTGGTGTGTATACGACATAACCGTAAAAGTAGATACAAGGGAATTTTGAAAATCAACATAACAAAAGGACGAGATTCACACTTCTTGTACTAGAATTGAAGAGTGATGATTAGTCATTAGAGAATGAATTAATAACGAGAAATCCAAGCTTAAAGCTTTACAAAGCAAGTATATAATGAGTACAAGTATGATTGTACCAAACTCGAGTCGTGAAACCGAAGATTAACAAACAAAGGATATTATACTAGGATTCTGTCGAGATAAATTTGTTAAGAGTCAAATTTACTCAATCCTATCAAGTGTTATAGAAATGAGTTATCATTATAAAATAGATGTCAGCAATGACCCGTGCTATGTAACCTCACCACAAAGCATTAGGATTTGGTACTAACTCGCATATTAGTCTCGATATAATATAACCATGTTTGGTAATTTTCAATTAAAGGTTCATATACCTATTTTCGAAAGTTAGCAATGAGCTATATGATAATCGAGTCACCACAAGATCTAGATAGAGAAAGTTACTAAAGATCTAGGACGATCTAATCAAGTAGATTAGTTAAAAGACTAGGTGCCGGTTCAATAGTTGGACATTGAATTGACTACCACCAGAAGTCGAATTTGGTTAACGGTCAAAAATGGAATTATGAAATTTTAACAAGAAGTCCATATTAAAAGATGGTCTACTCCTCACATCGAGTCGGCCAAATTTGATAGGATAACATTAGACGTCTACATCTTTCTTGATGTGTATTGAAATGATTCGAAAGTAATCCGATATCCATCTAGATGAGGAAATAAACAGTCACGTTGTGGAAATAATCTCATAAAAATAGTGTCCCCCGAAAATGATTATGAGCTTTCTAACCCACAAAATGGGTAAACTTTGATATAATATCATTGTCAATTTATCATGGGGTTTGATTCTCATAAAGTAGACATCAGAAAATAGGATAGGATCAAGTAAAACTTCATGAATTTGTCAAATGTGAGGACGTCATGCTCATAGGTCCCTTAAGGATAATGCAATCCCAAGCGGATTTTCAAGAGAGTAGAGTCAACTATGATTGGTCCCTTGTTACTCTTCCTGGTAGTGTACAAATTTAATTGGTTAAGAATCGTAAAACACATAAATAAATTCAAAATTTCCCTCATATGATTTTAGGACACATCTTTCAAATGAAAATGTTTTCAAATTTCAACTTAGGTCCTTGCTTTTTCATTAAATTCGGTGGAAATTGACCATAAGGTTTTTTAGAGTTTGTCCTTAGATCTCGCGTTGAAGGGGGTCGAATAGATTATCTGCCAATAACCGGTAGTACAGTATGCCTGCAACTTTCTTGGCTTTCGAACGGTGTTGCTAAGACTTACCATTTAGTATTTCACTAATATCAGTTATAGCCTTAAAATCCTTTGCAGAAGGGTTTAAGTCATAAATTTGATGGAATGAGTGTTTGAATGTCATAGATTCGTATTCCTTCAGGTCATGTGTTAAGAAGTCGTTTCTTAACCGTATATGCTCTAAGACTTTGTAACTATAGGAGACGGAGAGTAAGGGGTGCATATACGTCTCTACCTAGTTGGAAATCAGAAAGCCAATCAACAAAATGACCATTTGAGGGAGAGCAAGTACAAAAAGGATATGAGACTATCCTATTCGAATCTACAGGGATAGTGTACGCAGAGTAACAAATTAGGATAATCATCATAAATAAACTTTGAATGATGACTAATAAAATTTTCGGTACACAAAGAATCATTCCAACATAAAGTTTCATTTTCTCCATCAAAATGGTATTCAATAAGACATCGAAGCACCAGGAGAAATCAAGATTTGCAAAACATACGTAGCAATGTTCACCAAAAAGGGCATTAGTTTCATACTAAGACATAGCTATCTCAAAATGAAGAGTTTTTTGTAAATCCAACCAAAAGAATCCTGGGCACAAGCCGCTCGGTGTCCATAGTAGAACTACAAATGACAGAAATAAACACCACAATGAACGTCGTAAAGATGGCTCCTCCAATGTAATGCACTAATTTCCTTTTAAGTTTCTCTTGTACTTGTGTTCAATGCGATATACCGGTTACATCCCATACTTTCGCCTTGTTGGGGTGTGACACCAACTGTTGTACAACTGGGGTAATGACGGTCACCAATGGGATTACCATGATACTTGAAGTTTGGTATTTATGCCTTGCGGGGTACGACACTTGAAGTTTGGTACGTACTATCCTTAAGGATGGCGTGCTTGAAGTTTTGGTATGGGTGCCCTATGAGGTACAGTGCTTGAAGTATGGAACTGACGGTTACAAAAAGGCGCATATTCGATTTATTTGTTGTCTTTGTTTTATGTTATGTTATTGCATGCTTACGTACGCTTTTGTTAAATGAAGTTTTAAGGTTATGTTTTGGAAAATAACTAAAGTTAATGTTGTATGTAAAGCTAGAACTCATCAGCGTAGCTGACTTTTAGTATGCACATTCAGGTTAAGGACAGGTATGGACATAGGATAGTGATGCTTGGCAATCGAGAAGTTACTCGGCTAATCATGAAGACTGGCATCCGTTTATGTTTATGATTACGTTATGGATATGTAAAAACAATGTTTACGTTTTTAAATTGTTGAACATATTTATGGTATGTTTGAATGAAGTTTTTCCGCTACGTTATTTGATATTCAAGTTTAAGTATTGTTTGTTATGAGTAAATCCAACACGTGGGGCTTCCTGTGTTTGGGGCCTTACAAATTTGTTCTATACCTTCAATAGAGGGCATAGAAATAGTCGATGTAAGTAGCATGACTCTATTCCTAGGCTTAGTTGCCCTACTAAGCCTAATCCTGTATTGCTGGTGGTGTATCGCATCGCTAGTTGTTCAAGTCGAAACCTCCAACTAATCCTAAGCTTTCAAAGTCATAGTTCTGTATTGCGAAAAGGATATCATCCAAAATTTGAATTGGCCTCATCTGGGATCCATACAGATCCTTTGGCGGTTCTTGTTTTATTGGACGGTTAGGATCATAGTAAGGAAAATTATTTTTCCCTGAAATCCTGAAAATCTTAAATATTATTGTCTACCTACTTACATACATTTTCTTAATCCAGGTGAAGCTTAGATACTAATCAGGTATCTAACTAAACCTAGGTAATCAAGGTTAAAGTTTAGACACTAGCTTAAGTATATAACTTCGCTGAAACATATGGCTCTGATACCATTCTGTCACACCCCAGTTTCAGGAAACATCGAGCATGCAACCAGATTGGGACCTCTAGTCTATTTTATTTAAGAATTAGAGTGTTTTAGCAACTTAAATTACTTTCGGATCGATTGTGTCATAAAACCTCAACCTGAGGGTTGATATTTCACATTTTTCAAATATGGGGATAAATAAATCATTTTCATTTCACGTGGACTTAAACACCCCTTCTTTTACAAAATCATGGTCCACGACCAATTTACATTATCTCATGCATTAGCAGGTTTATATAGAGTCACAAGGTAGTCGGCCTATGCCAAGGAAGTTAATCCTGCCAATACTAAGCTTTTTCATGGGTATCTAGGGATTTTACCCTCCAGCACCTATCCTTGAAAATATCAAAGGAGTATCCCATGTCTATGAAATCGTCATCCTAAGACATCTCCTCTTGATTTTATTCCTACAGAGTTATCTCCTGTACTTAGGGAGTCGATATACTTCAGCACATAACCCTATCGAAATCCATATTTACATTTATCCCCGAGATTATCTCGTAAGACTAGTCTCACAGACAAGCATTGATTACCTCAAAACATTTTGGAAACAAAAAATCAGCGCGAACACTTGTGAACATGTTCATCATGACCCAAATTCTCTTGGAAAATACAGTATCAAAACTGTTTTGGGAAAAAATTAACAAGACTAATTTTGTAACCAAACTTAGTTTGTGAGGTAGTGTGCTTGTAAAATCAACGTAGAACAATGCAAATACATAAAAAATGACACGGTTGTTTACGAGGAAAACCCTTGATCTTTAGGGATCGTCGGCATAAAACCTCGGGAGGTGACAATCGTCCCTGCCTCATTTCTTTGATAAATGATAAAAAGATTACAAGTGTTGAGCAGTAATGATCGAGCTAAGAGTGTTACAGAGCTGATTACGAGTCTAGAATGCTAGTGCGTAGTGAATGTTGTTCCTATTCGATCAATACTTGCTGAATAAATACATAAATTAAGCTAACTAACTATCCGAGAATCCCGAGATAGACTAATTCTTCAAATGTATCAGTTGCAAGTCACTCCACGCGTCTTCAACACGTTCTTCTTGACTTCAGGAGCGATTCTTCAGGAATGACTTTGACTACACGTGTTTACCTGCGTATTAGTTAGACGAAAGATACAATGGTTAAATATTGAGGATACCGGAACTTGTCAGGATACTGAAGTACGTCGAATATCCAGGATCCTGAGCTGTAAAATGACCCATAACAATTGTCCCCAAATTTAACAGCTGTCAATCTTATCGACATCTGTAAAATTTTAAAATTCAAATAATAAATGATGATAGGGTTAGGATGAGACGTTTACGTATACCGAGGCGATTTAACCGTTAGGACTAGTAAGATAAAATCATTATTACTCCTTCTCTTTTATTCGCATTTTCTTCACGCCGAAACAGGTAAAAATCTTTACTGTAATTTATGATCTTCTCTCTTCTTTTTCATAATCATGGGCAAGAAAATGACCAGATTGGCTTCCTCCATTATCGTTGAAATGATATAGGATTTCACTAATCAGGGGATCCTTGTTCACTCTGATCTTGAGCTCTGTTCTTTCACTGATTCGGAGATCAAACTTTTGAAATCCAACAACGTTTTCCCTCAAAAAAACCGTTTTAGGCCTTTTGATTCTCGAACAAAGGCGGATTTGATTTCTGAAACATGGGTTTGTTTTCACATTTGTCCTTTTTCTTTGGGTCTGCCATATCCTTTTTCACCACTCATCGCCGATTTTTTAAGCTTACTAGCCTGTGCTACTCCCAAATCATGCCTATGGTTTGGAGGATTCTGGTTACTCTTGATAGGCTGAATCGTGCACATTCCTTGACCATTGGCATCCCAGAGTTAGCTAATACTTATAACTTCAGAACCCACGGCTCTTCTCGATTCGTCCTTCAGCTTAAGAGTGGGCGAACTCATTTAATTTCGAGAGCCACACAAAACGATCTCCAGTGGAAAGGAAAAATTTTCTTTGTCAGGAGGGATTCCATTCCCGATGGGAAGAATTTACATGGGTTAAGAAGGGTAGGAAATAACTAGGATGTCTGCTCTTTTTTACATTATTTTCTTTCTGTTGATTGTAATTTCTTGTTTTATTCTTGTGCAGCTCCGAAGTTTGACGAACTGGTACCCGCAAGAAGTGATACAGACAAAAGAATTGAAGCATTATTGAAAATACATGTGGGAGAGAGATCATTTCGCCTTGAATCTGCCGTCTGTCAAGCAAGCCTTGAGATCCAGTTTTCTGAATCCAAGATGTCTTAAGGTACAGAATAGTCAGACTTTGTTTATATTTGTCTTGATTTTGAATTGTTTTATTTCTGTGTAGGAATCCCTAAGTCTTGATAGTCAGACCTTGTTTATATTTGTCTTGATTCTGAATCCGAGTTCACTTTATCTGATCTTGATAGCCTTCTGTCTAGGGCTATCGTGGTCAAGAAGGAGGGTCCCACACTCGCAAGTGGCAAGCCTCATGTCCCCGTTTCTCGGTCCAAAGCTTCTGGATGCAAAAAGAGGAAAACGGCGAAGGTGCTGTGATGTGCGTGAACTATATATATTTTTAATAAAGATTTTTCACACAAATGTCATTTTTAAAAGATGGTTTTCACCTAGACTACAATACACATACAAAGGCAAGTGCACCTATCGAGTGGTAGTACAGTTTTGATAAGAACCGAATGTCAATCCATGGACACAGTTAACGTCTCAACCCATATTTTTAATTAGATCAAGTGACTAATGAAAAAGTGATTAGATTGTTTTCTTGCTAAAATAAGGATTATCTTTTGTATTTTCTGAAAAATATGTAATTTGAGCAAAAGTAATAATTTTTAAAAGACAACCATCTTAGTTTAGAATCCACTCATTAATGTATGTTGACCTCTTTTCATATGGTTAAAGTTTACTATTATGTTAATGTGTTTGAAGTAGTAGAACCAAAATCCAATTAAAGATTATAATTCCCTAACCATTAAGACGGATTTCCATGAGTAATTTACATGTCATCCACTTAAAATTAGTTTAGTTAGATAAAAAAAGTGTAACTTCTTGACTTATGATATTCTAAAACAAAGTTATATAAATTTCAAGAGCGATTCATCATCACCTTCGATTAGTATAACTTTTATTATAGATATAACACAACATTGTTCTTCGTTTTTCCAAATCTTGACCAAAGGGTTGCATGTCTTCATGTTTCCTTCACAAATAAGGTTTCACAGATTATTCCTAATTCTTAGCTATAACATTTTAACAAAAGATGTTAAGGTTATAAATAAATGTTAGTCTCATAGGTTTTCCAACTCGATATGATTTCCCATTTATAAATCTTAATTTGTTCCACAAACATTTAGACATGCAAGATCACCAAAAGGTTAACACAAAATCATCATTACATTAACATAATAATTTAACCATAATCATGAGTTCAACATAATTAATTGAGTTTCATCACACTAAGATGGTTGAAAAGATGTTTAGCTCCTGATGAGCTTACACACAAACATAGCACAAATGAAATACATGCAAGACATAGTGAGTTTAAGATGTAACCAAAGCTTCTCAAGAATGAAAATGATATCTTCCGGGTGAGATTATGAAGATGGAATATGGCTTCTTGGGTCTCCAATTAGTCTTCTACAACTGCTACCTCGAACTAGGTGTTAATGGAATTTCTCCCCCCAAATGCCAACTCTTCACAAGAATCAATTATCTCAATTTATAGTGTCTGGGAGGCGAGGCACGACCCGTTCCTAGGGAGGCACCGCCCCATGCTGAGACATCTGAGAACTGCTTTTTGTCCTGGTCGCGTACGTATTCTGCATGTACCGAACACGGGGGCGTGCCTGGTGGGCCACGGCCCCGTGCTTCATCTGACTGGGCGACAACAGTACTCTGGTACGACAGAAAGTTGACCACGAGGGCGTGCCTGGTGAGGCATGACCCGTGCTTGGCTGGGAAACTTTGTCTTTTCTACTGGAGACTTTGTCTTTTCTGCTGAGTGAGGGCACGGGGGCGTGCCAGGTGGGGCACGGCCCGTGCTTGGTCTTCTGCCTTAGTCAATTTCTTGTATTTTCGTCGTATTTTTGATTGTTTCTTCTTTTTGAACTTAAATTTCTCTGAAACTTAAATACAAGCTAAATAAGCGACAAATTAACACAATGTATAAAGAAATTGCTAATAAATGGGATGCAACTGATGTGAAATATATGTATAATTTAGAGCACATCAAACCTCCTCACACTTGAACTTTGCTTATCCTCAAGCAAATCTTGAATAAATCACTCCATTGGCAAAAATATAAAAACATTCAACTTTGAACAAACCTTAAGTGAAGAAGTGATTTTTCCTTCTTTGAAGAAGGAACACAAGAAAACAAGTGCCCAGCAAGAAAAAGTGGTCTTATGAAGTTATTCCCGAGAAACAATGGTTTGTTTTATGAAGTTATAGACAAGCACAACATTAACACTTGCTCACAATGTTCTCACACACTATGTTAATATTTGTGATCATACGTGTAATGGTGTATGTATTTAGAACACTCAATCATCAGCATAAAATGTGCTAGGTCATATGCTTGTTATAGGATCAAAACTTCACCAAATTAATTAGAAACCTTGCATGAATCAAAAGGACTTATGGTTTGTGGGTTGGCTAGGGAATTTGAGACTTGATTTGGTTTATTTGGTTGAAAAGAAAACTAAGGTAGAAACTAAAAGAAATCCCTCTACAATACTCGGGTTAATAAGGGTAATACTAACTCGAGGACTCGTTTATGGTCAGATTGTCAAGACCAAATCTCATCTTCAGAAACCTAACTTCCTCTTTGACCTTGAGATATACATAGCTATCCTTCCTAAGGGTTCCCTCGGCTTTGAGCCTAATAGAACCCAACTTGATCAACTCCGTGTATTCAAATTGAGAGGTTGTTTGGTTTTTACTACATTTTCCCTCATGAGACCAATTTCCACACTTGTAACATCTTTCATATCTTTTCACCATTCTTTTCATGGCGCTTTTCGATGTTCCACAAAATGGTGGATTTTGTTCCATTTTTCTCCAACTTTTCCTTGCTTCAAACATTAGAACAAAAAGGTGTTCTCTAATTTCTGGGGGTAATTCCGGTTTTGCGAAATGAAGACATGAAACAAGGTTGAGATCAAACGGATGCATTTTTTTTACACAAAGTCCTTGGTGTAAGTTGGTGGTTTTGGGTGAAGATGATAAGGCTAGCTAGGTGTGTTTGGTTGGATGGTTGGTAAGGAGGGAATCCTAGTTGCCTAAATCATTTTCATGCAAAAATTTCCAATGGTGGTCTCGTCTTGTATACCCAAAACAAATTCTAACTTTGCACAAAACACGTGATACCCTCAATGATCCGATGAACACATAAACAAGAATGATACAAAATATTTGAAAGGGTCTCACGGAAACGGATGGAATGGGTAAAAAGTGTAAAGTTCATGCATGTCTATTATTTATATGTAACTTTCCATACTTAGGGAATTGTTTATATCACTTTACTAGTTGGTTTGCTAAACTTGTGTTAGAAAAAATTCAACTTCCTTCTTTCAGTTTTTCAAAATTGTCGAAATATTTTTTGTGCCATGAAAAATGTTGGAGTTCGTTTTAAGCTTTTTATAACTAAAGTTCAAGTGCTAACAATGGTGTAACCCCCCCCCCCACACACACACACACACTTACACTTTAAGTTAACATTGTCCTCAATGTTCATGATTTAAACAAAGTGTAAAATAGATACGAGAGGTAAGGGTTAAAAAGAACTCCCCTGAAAGATATTGTCTCTGAAGCTTGCAGTTGGTTCTCACAGTATCCTAAAAACATGAATCAAATGTGTTCACAAAAACTTATTATTACTTAAAAACTGCAAACATAAATAAGTAGTTTAAAAGAATAGGGGCACGGATCAGCCAGTGCCCGAAAGTTTTTAATACAAAAAAAAATTAAAAGATATAAATGTGAATAACACAGCTACTTTTGCGTTAAAAATGGTGTCCTGATGGGAGTTCCACCCATCACCTCGACCTAATCGAGGTTCTCTTCTCTCCAATTCATGTTCATACGCCACCTCATGTAGGCAACGTCCTCCCTAATTAGATCAACCCTATCAGACAGATTAGTGATGCGTCCGGAATTTGACTCGCAGATTTCAAAAGAGCGGCGGGCATATGTGCTGACGGTCTGGATGGATTCATAGAGATCCATCATAGATGGGAATCCAGTCTGCTGAGATGATGAGGTCCCTGCTTCGAAGCGTGAGTTATGCTGCCTCTGTGGTGAATTCTGAATGTCTAACTCCATCATTACATGCAGGGTCCTCGGGATCCCAAACTTGCCCTTTTGAATATTGAAACCGTGGTTGGCCATCGGGTAGGTGGGTGACCATATTCATGCTGGCACAGATGCCCAAATCTAGCAAACCGGGCGGTGGCCCAAAAGTGCCACGCATAGGCTCCAGGTGGTACTCGTAGAGCTTTGCGATCCAACTTCCTCCAAATAATGGGGTGGTTTCCCCAGCTGTTGCATTTGAGGCAAAGTGACTGTAACATCTCTGATTTTTCTTTCATGTAATCATTTGATGCAATAAACAAAATATTCAATGTTAACACAACTCTTGATGCAAACACTTAACCCTAAGATTCCAATTGATACATTTCAAGGGTTAAGTGAATATAAATATATTGAAACCCGACGATTAATTATCAAAACCACAAGCCCTCATAGTCAAAACAATTTACTTATTCATCCATATATAAGAATATATAGATATATGTGTGTAAATACATTTCTATTAGCAAATTGGCCTTGAACCTCCTCCCCAAAGTCTTTGAACCCTAAACATGAACCCCCAACACTTGCAAATGTACCCTTGGACTAGACTTAACCCCATGAGAATCAAACTTGACTCACATCCGTCAGGTTTGACTTTAAAAGTCAAACCGGCCCAAATCCATAACATCCAACCTATGAAATCGATGAATTCAGTTGTTATGGACTTCCATTACGCATAAAATCATGAATCGGCCCTACCCTGACCCAAGTAGCAGCCCAATTCCACCTATCACGCGGTCGAATTCAAATTCAAACCCATTTGACTTGTGGAGTCAAAGCCAAATCAATCCGATTCAATTCGATTAATAAAACGCGTTTCAATCCCAGAAATCACGCATAAGCTAATTGTGCATGTATCCGAACCTATTACACGACCAAATACATTCGATTTTAACCGGATTAACGCGTAATTGAGGCTACGGTTGTCACACCGTAATCCCCTCAATCGAATCGGGCATTAATGACGAAATTAATCAAATTAAATCGCCACGAACCTTCGGACGACTCTATATAATCTTCCTCAAACCTCGATTGAGTCTCATTCCACCCCTGCTTGCCAGTCGATCACCAAAAACACCATCCCTGTTCGTCTAGTCGTCGGCCCTCTGTACTCAACCGATTCAGGTATGGTTTACAACATTCATTCCGTCGTTTTCCATTCATCGAAAGCCCTCTGTCAATTTCATATGACAGAGGGCATCAAACTCGAATTCGTTTGAAAATAGAAGGCTGTTCATACGATTTTAACCTGGAATCCATGGTTCAAATAAGTAATGTATTTATTAAATCAAACCTCTTGTATAATCACCGACACCACTCGGAGCGACTGGTTAAGACCATGCGCCATTAGTCCGAGTGGCGTGGGTTCGAAACCCACAAACCCGTTTTTGCGCGCTTCCTTGAAACCCAACCAGACACCTTTACAACTACGGGTTAAAACCCATTTAAAACCGGACCATTAACACGAAACAGCCACTAGTCCAATGGTAACTCTCAAACTCAACACAGAACCCACCCGGGTTCGAACCGGGTGGTGTTCTTTTTATTTTTAAAAATCATTTTTAATGGTAATTAAATTCTATAAAAATTATTTTATAAACCTAATATTCCCTAGAACCGATTTTTACAAAAATAAAGTGTTTAAACCCAAAACATTCATTTTTACAACTTTAAATTGTTTAAATCTCAATTTAAAATATATATATATATATATATATATATTTAAATAGAGTAATTAATAAAACGTATTGACAATACACTTTTATAAATCATATACTTTTCCTACCTATATATATATATATATATATATATATATATATAACTACATTTTAATTTAGCATATTACCTTCACATTAAGTAAATAAAATTTACTACATTCGTTAATCCATACGAGTATGTTCTCTTTTCATAAATAAATAAATGGATGGAATTATTTGATAATTTATATAAGAATCACATTCCTTTTTGGCAAAAATTATTAGTCTAGTGAAATAAATAAAAAGGAGTTTTATTTATTCAAAACTCTAAAGATATAGTATTTTCATATAACATTTTGAAACTTTCAAAATTGACACCAAGCATTCGATAACTTATTCTTTCACATAAAATAACAAAAACTTTATAAATTCTCACACCTAAACAAGACCCGATGAACATTAGACGTACCTTTAGACTTGTGTATATTATTTTAAAATCATGCTTTTCACACTAGGTTAACTTGTGATTTGAGAATTCACTTGTTGCTTCATACTTGCTCGTGTCATCCACACAACACATACATGTGAGTTTACATAGCCCCCTTTTTTATTTTTGTACATTTTGGGGTGAAACATGATCTATTCTTTAAAACTTTTTGTATAGACTTAAATACAATTCAATAATATGATATTACGTGTTACGTGCTTTATGTTTGAATGCTATGAGTTAAGACTACATATACATGACTTTAGTACAATCATTAACTACGTACGAGCCAACGGTTAACATTGATGGATCTATTGTGTCTGACAAACCCACCCGGTTAGGGTGTTTGTTACCGACTTTACATAAGGGTAACCTGCGTGTTATGCCTCAGTCCAAGGTTTGATTGTACACACATAGTTTAACTATAGGTTCTCCATAAATGCATTATACACATGTATCGTATGAATATAAAACATCTTAAACTTGTTGTGTGTCAAAACCTATGTATGCTTACCAACGTTTTTAGTTGACCTTGTTTTCATCATGTTTCAGGTACTAATGCTTGAGAATAAGTACAAGTTGCTTCACTTAGGATCGAGGACCTAGAATGAAATTTAAAGAAACTATTTATGTTTTTCCTATTCTTGTATTGTGGAATTTTGATGTTTTAATGAAATTGGTTGTTTAAATACTTCAACTTTAGTAAACCTTGAGCTTTTGAACAGTCCGCATGTCCCGCCCCGACGTATTCCGCCGCCGGTTAGGGTGTGACAGATTGGTATCAGAGCCTTGGTTATAGGGAATTAGGTTATTAGACACCTTTTGACCTAGACTATAACCTTAGGACACCCACTATTGCCATGCTCTATGATTATATGATGTGCTACATGCTATGTGTTACATGTTTACTATGTTAAATTATTATTTCATTTTGATGCCTTACTTGTTAAAATTCATGACTTATTAGACCATGCTTAAATAATAAATTAAATAAACAATATCCCTACCCATACATTAAGCCCCATAACCTCCTTACCTGCTTCTCTATCATCATCATAGCATGTGAAAACTTCATGGATCTAAATCTATAAAATTTCTTTACTTTCCTCGTTAAGGTTTTAAACTTTATTAATTATTAGAGGACACGTGCAATCTGGAAGGGTGACACCTGTATTCTGGGTTTTCTGTCTAGGAAAGCATTTCGTATAAATCCCAATCAACCGAGGGACCCGTATGCTTTCCTGGGAATTCCCGGAATGAGTGTTTACTTATAGGCTAAAGCACGTCTCCTTGAAAATTATATGAGTTTAAATAACCTTAATGCGTCACAGTATTCAAGTGATTATATCACTATTTGAGTACAATCCAAACTATGATTTAAGATTTTATTTGTTATCGTATCTTTTAAATTCAATCAACCCTCATAAGTTCTTACATCTCTTCTTGTGTTGTGCAAATCTGTAGAATGCCTCCCCATCGTGCTACCGTGACCAACAACAACACCGACAATGCTGCTATTCTTGCACAACTTGTAACTCAACTTACCCAAGCTAATGGAGCCATTAGTGGAACCCATGGAACTAATGGGGGTGGTGGTGCCAACCCACCGCAATGTACTTTCAAGCACTTTAACTCGTGCAACCCCACTAAGTTTTATGGCACTGAAAGAGCCACAGGCCTTTTGCAATGGTTCGAGAGCATTGAAAGCACTTTTCTCAACAACGATTGTCCCGACAACCTCCAGGTCCGCTATGCCACCAGCGTCTTCCAAAAACGGGCGCTCACTTGGTGGAATGGCGAAAAGAGAAATAGGGGCATAGATGTGGCAATGGCTTTGCCATGGGATGAGGTAAAATGGCTCATGACTGAAGAGTTCTGTCCTCGCAACGAAATGAAGAAGTTAGAAGCCGAATTTTGGGATCTTGCCCAAGATAGTGGTGAAAGTTTAGCCTACACCACCCGTTTCCATGAACTAAGTCTTCTAGTACCTCATATGGTCACACCTTTGGCTCGGGGTATTGAAAAATACATCGGTGGCCTGCCGATGAAGATTCAAGACACTGTCCTAGGGAGAAACCCAGCTACCCTTGAAGACGCCATCCGCCTATCCGCCTATCCGCCACCCTGACCGATAACCATGTAAAGGCGGGTACGTTAACAAGGAAGGGTGCCAAGAAAGTCCCAGACACAACAACAATCTCTGAGCCCGCCAAGGGGACCAAACCCGAACTTTTCTTCAACAAGAAACGAAAGGCTAGGAACTTTGCTGTTGTTACCCCAGCTGCCCCAGTCAAACAGGTTGCTCCTATGGCTCAGAATTCCATCAAGAAGCATTATGTGGGCAGCAACCCTTTGTGCAACACGTGCAATTACCATCACTTCCCAAACCTACCGTGTCGGATATGTGCCAGCTGTGGAAAATATGGGCATTTAGCCAACACCTGCAGAGTCAACCCACCTGGAAATTTAGCCAACCAAGGAAACAAAGGGGTTCTAGCTATCGCTAATGGGAATGCTTGCTTTGAATGTAGTAACCCAAACCACTTCCGAAACCGATGCCCAAAATTTATCAACCCAAATCAAGGTGGAGCTAGAGGGCGTGCTTTCAACATAAATGCTAATGAAGCCCAGACCAACAATGATGTGGTCAACGGTACGTTCCTCGTTAATAACCAATATGCTTCCATACTATTTGATACCGGTGCCGATAAGGGCTTTGTTTCATTTGATTTTGAACCTTTACTTGCTAAAACACGAACTAAGTTAGAGAAAATATTTACCGTTGAAGTGGCGGATAGAAACCCCATCATCATTGACTCCATTATCCGTGATTGTTTCATCGAACTTAATGAATATTCTTTTTCCATAAATCTCATACCCATGCAATTGGGGAGCTTTAACATCATCATAGGTATGGATTGGCTATCTAGCCATCATGCCGAAGTCGTTTGTTTCGAGAAGTGCATCCGAATTCCTCTCCCTTCAGGTGATATGTTAAAAGTCTTTGGTGAGAAACCATGTAGTGGGCTTAAACCCATGTCATGCACCACGGCTCCCAAGTACTTAAAAAAGAAGTATCTGGCCTTTTTAGCTCATGTTGTTCAAAGGAAAGACAAAGAGAAGAGTATTCAGGACATCCCCATCATCCGTGACTTTCCCGAAGTATTTCCTGAAGATCTATCCGGTCTTCCACCCGTTCGTCAAGTAGAGTTTCGTATCGATCTTGTACCCGGAGCTAATCCTGTGGCTAAAGCTCCATACCGCCTAGCACCTTCTGAAATGCAATAACTTGTAAGTCAGCTTCAAGAACTTTCCGATAAAGGTTTCATTCGCCCCAGTCATTCACCATGGGGTGCACCCGTCCTATTCGTGAAGAAGAAAGATGGCTCATTCCGGATGTGTATTGATTACCGGGAACTCAACAAACTTACCATCAAGAACCGTTACCCTTTTCCGAGGATTGATGATCTCTTTGATCAACTCCAAGGTTCCACTTCCTTCTCGAAGATTGATCTTCGATCCGGATATCACCAACTTCGTGTGCAAGAGGAGGATATTCCAAAGACTGCCTTTCGTACAAGATACTGTCACTACGAATTTATGGTTATGCCTTTTGGGCTAACCAATGCCCCCGCGGTTTTCATGGATCTCATGAATCGCGTATGCAAACCATACCTAGATAAATTCATGATCGTTTTCATTGACGACATCTTGATCTACTCCAAGACCAAATCAGATCATGAACAACACCTTAAGTTGGTTTTAGACCTTTTAAGAAAAGAACAACTATATGCTAAGTTCTCCAAGTGTGAATTTTGGCTAAAGGAAGTTCAATTTTTGGGTCATATTGTCAACGAAAAGGGAATCCATGTTGATCCCGCAAGATCGAAGCCGTTAAGAATTGGAGTACCCCTAAGACCCCTACCGAAGTTCGTTCATTTCTTGGTCTAGCTGGTTATTACCGTCGTTTCATCTCAAACTTTTCCAAGATTGCGGTCCCTCTCACAGCCTTGACCCACAAAGGTAAACACTATGAGTGGGGACCAAAACAAGAGGAAGCCTTCCAACTCCTCAAACAAAAATTGTGCAATGCTCCTATTCTCACTCTTCCTAATGGCAACGATGATCTGGTGGTCTACTGCGATGCATCAAACCAAGGTCTCGGTTATGTTCTCATGCAACGGGGCAAGGTGATCGCTTATGCATCAAGACAACTTAAAATTCACGAAAAGAATTATACGACGGGTGCGGTCGTCTTCGTATTAAAATTTTGGAGGCATTACCTCTATGGTACAAAATGTGTGGTGTTCACTGACCACAAAAGCCTCCAACACATCTTCAATCAAAAGGAACTCAACATGAGGCAACGACGTTGGGTCGAGCTCCTTAACGACTACGACTGCGAGATTCGGTACCATCCCGGTAAGGCGAATGTTGTGGCCGATGCCTTGAGTCGTAAGGACCACGTCATGCTTCATTGTGTTAGAATTCAAACCGATATCCAAAATCGCATCCTAGAAGCTCAACACGTCTCGGTCACCGAGGGTAACCTGTATAATGAAATGTCATGTGGTGTTGAACTCCTATTAGAAACCAAACCTAATGGTCTCCTCTATTACTTGAATCGCATCTGGGTCCCCGATCATGATGACCTTCGCGCAGTCCTTATGAACGAGGCACACAAAACTCGTTACTCCGTCCATCCCGGGGGTGATAAAATGTACAAGGGTCTTCACCAACAATACTGGTGGCCCGGAATGAAGAAAGACATTGCACTTTATGTTGCAAAATGTCTAACTTGTTCCAAAGTCAAAGCTAAACATCAACGTCATTCTGGTTTGCTTGAACAACCTGAAATCCCTGTATGGAAATGGGAAAACTTAGCTATGGATTTCATTACCAAACTCCCTCGCACCTCAAGTGGCTATGATAGCATTTGGGTGATCATTGACCGCCTCACCAAATCTGCTCATTTCTTACCCATCCGTGAAGACTATCGGGTTAGGAAATTAGCCCAAATTTACATTGACGAAATCGTGAGCCGTCACGGTGTCCCATTAAACATAATCTCTGATAGAGATGCTCGTTTCACCTCCCGCTTTTGGCAATCTCTCCAAACTGCTCTTGGTACACGTTTGCATTTAAGCACGGCTTACCATCCCCAAACTGATGGTCAGACCAAGCGAACAATCCAAACTCTTGAGGACATGCTTAGAGCTTGTTTAATCTATTTTGGTGGCAATTGGGATTCACATCTATCCCTCATTGAGTTCTCCTACAACAACAGCTACCACACCAGCATCAACATGGCTCCGTTTGAAGCTCTCTATGGTCGGAAGTGTCGTTCTCCTATATGTTGGAACGAGATTGGTGAAGCACAAATCACCAGTCCTAAACTAATCCAAGAAACTTCAGACAAGATCATTCAAATCCATAACAACATTCAAGTAGCGAGGAGTCGGCAAAAGAGCTATGCCGACAAAAGACGCAAACCCTTGGATATTCAAGTCGGGGATCTTGTACTTCTAAAGGTGTCTCCTTGGAAGGGGGTGATCCGTTTCGGGAAGAAGGGTAAACTAGCACCTCGCTATGTGGGTCCATTCAAAATCCTCGAAAGGATTGGGAAAGTGGCTTACAAACTCGAGTTACCTCCATCACTTGCTAATGTACATCCCACTTTTCATGTGTCCAACCTAAAGAAATGTCTTGCTGACGAGAACCTCCATATACCTCTTGACGATGTGCCCATTGATGATACGATGCACTTCGTTGAGAAACCCGTAGCGATCATGGTTCATGAGATCAAGCGACTCAAGCGAAGCCGTATTCCTATTGTCAAAGTTCGTTGGGATTCTAAGCGCGGTCCTGAGTTCACTTGGGAACGTGAGGATCAAATGAAGCTCAAGTATCCACACCTCTTTTCTAATTCAGTAGCTTCAACTAGTTAAATTTCGGGACGAAATTCCAACAACATGGGGAAACTGTAACATCTCTGATTTTTCTTTCGTGTAATCGTTTGGTGCAATAAACAAAAAATTCATTGTTAACACAACTCTTGATGCAAACACTTAACCCTAAGATTCCAATTGATACATTTCAAGGGTTAAGTGAATATAAATATATTGAAACCCAACGATTAATTATCAAAACCACAAGCCCTCATAGTCAAAACAATTTACTTATTCATCCATATATAAGAATATATAGATATATGTGTGTAAATACATTTCTATTAGCAAATTGGCCTTGAACCTCCTCCCCAAAGTCTTTGAACCCTAAACATGAACCCCCAACACTTGCAAATGAACCCTTGGAATAGACTTAACCCCATGAGAATCAAACTTGACTCACATCCTTTAGGTTTGACTTTAAAAGTCAAACCGGCCCAAATCCATAACATCCAACCTATGAATCGATGAATTCAGTTGTTATGGACTTCCATTACGCATAAAATCATGAATCGGCCCTACCCTGACCCAAGTAGCAGCCCAATTCCACCTATCACGCGGTCGAATTCAAATTCAAACCCATTTGACTTGTGGAGTCAAAGCCAAATCAATCCGATTCAATTCGATTAATAAAACGCGTTTCAATCCCAGAAATCACGCATAAGCTAATCGTGCATGTATCCGAACCTATTACACGACCAAATACATTCGATTTTAACCGGATTAACGCGTAATTGAGGCTACGGCTGTCACATCGTAATCCCCTCAATCGAATCGGGCATTAATGACGAAATTAATCAAATTAAATCGCCACGAACCTTCGGACGACTCTATATAATCTTCCTCAAACCTCGATTGAGTCTCATTCCACCCCTGCTTGCCAGTCGATCACCAAGAACACCATCCCTGTTCGTCTAGTCGTCGGCCCTCTGTACTCAACCGATTCAGGTATGGTTTACAACATTCATTCCGTCGTTTTCCATTCATCGAAAGCCCTCTGTCAATTTCATACGACAGAAGGCATCAAACTCGAATTCCTTTGAAAATTGAAGGCTGTTCATATGATTTTAACCTGGGAATCCATGGTTCAAATAAGTAATGTATTTATTAAATCAAACCTCTTGTATAATCAGCGAAACCACTCGGACCGACTGGTTAAGACCATGCGCCATCAGTCCGAGTGGCGTGGGTTCGAAACCCACAAACCCGTTTTTGCGTGCTTCCTTGAAACCCAACCAGACACCTTTACAACTACGGGTTAAAACCCATTTAAAACCGGACCATTAACACGAAACAGCCACTAGTCCAATGGTAACTCTCAAACTCAACACAGAACCCACCCGGGTTCGAACCGGGTGGTGTTCTTTTTATTTTTAAAAATCATTTTTAATGGTAATTAAATTCTATAAAAATTATTTTATAAACCTAATATTCCCTAGAACCGATTTTTACAAAAATACGGTGTTTAAACCCAAAACATTCATTTTTACAACTTTAAATTGTTTAAATCTCAATTTAAAATATATATATATTTAAATAGAGTAATTAATAAAACGTATTGACAATACACTTTTATAAATCATATACTTTTCCTACCTATATATATATATATATATATATATATATATGTGTATATAACTACATTTTAATTTAGCATATTACCTTCACATTAAGTAAATAAAATTTACTACATTCGTTAATCCATACGAGTATGTTCTCTTTTCATAAATAAATAAATGGATGGAATTATTTGATAATTTATATAAGAATCACATTTCTTTTTGGCAAAAATTATTAGTCTAGTGAAATAAATAAAAAGGAGTTTTATTTATTCAAAACCCTAAAGATATAGTATTTTCATATAACATTTTGAAACTTCCAAAATTGACACCAAGCTTTCGATAACTTATTCTTTCACATAAAATAACACAAACTTTATAAATTCTCACACCTAAACAAGACCCGATGAACATTAGACGTACCTTTAGACTTGTGTATATTATTTTAAAATCATGTTTTTCACACTAGGTTAACTTGTGATTTGAGAATTCACTTGTTGCTTCATACTTGCTCGTGTCATCCACACAACACATACATGTGAGTTACATAGCCCCCTTTTTATTTTTGTACATTTTGGGGTGAAACATGATCTATTCTTTAAAACTTTTTGCATAGACTTAAATACAATTCAATAATATGATATTACGTGTTACGTGCTTTATGTTTGAATGCTATGAGTTAAGACTACATATACATGACTTTAGTACAATCATTAACTACGTACGAGCCAACAGTTAACATTGATGGATCTATTGTGTCTGACAAACCCACCCGGTTAGGGTGTTTGTTACCGACTTTACATAAGGGTAACCTGCGTGTTATGCCTCAGTCCAAGGTTTGAGTGTACACACATAGTTTAACTATAGGTTCTCCATAAATGCCTTATATACATGTATCGTATGAATTGTATAAAACATCTTAAACTTGTTGTGTGTCAAAACCTATGTATGCTCACCAACTTTTTTAGTTGACCTTGTTTTCATCATGTTTCAGGTACTAATGCTTGAGAATAAGTATAAGTTGCTTCACTTAGGATCGAGGACCTAGAATGAAATTTAAAGAAACTATTTATGTTTTTCCTATTCTTGTATTGTGGAATTTTGATATTTTAATGAAATTGGTTGTTTAAATACTTCAACTTTAGTAAACCTTGAGCTTTTGAACAGTCTGCATGTCCCGCCCCGACGTATTCCGCCGCCGGTTGGGGTGTGACAGAGACGACATAATAGGTATGAGATGCTACACGGCTGCTTCTTGACTAAACAATATATTATCCAAATATCCCTGAGGTTGACTAAACCCCCACTCTGACCACGTTGTGATACCGAGTGGCTAAGCAGGCGGTGAATGTAACGGAGCAGCGGGTCTTTCAGGTTGCTGCTTTTTTTACGGCTAGCATTATATTCTCCGGTACCTACTTCATTCCAAAATGATGTTCTAGCATGCCCCCATAGGGGTTGTTTCTATCCTCCTCATCAGAAAAAATGTGTGCCGATTCATAAAAGTCGAGTTCAAGGATTTCATTCTCAGTATAAATTCCATGTGTAACCCCAAAGTGAGCAATTGACGTGGTGTGCCATACGCCACCAAGACGGAATGATACGGCGCTTTCATCCCAAAAGTCTAGGTTGGTTGATTGGAAATTGAATGATGACAAGAACTCCAAGGTATACTCGTAAATTGATTCTTGGTTGTTTCCGAACACGCGGCGCCAAAGAGGAGTGACTATGTTATTGAAGCGTGTCCGTTGTTTCACGACGTCTAAGGTATCATAGCAAACCATGAGATGCGGTTCCTCCTCGCGTCGCCTAAGCTTACGCAAACGTGTACAGCACCATCCCTCGTGGTCACCATAAAAAACCAAGTATCTATGAACCATGATTCCTAAGATGTTAATACACAAGTGAGTTGAATCAAAACGCATCAATTAAACGAGCGTCCTAATCTGGACAGAAGGTTGAGCACGGGTCATGCCTAGGTAGGCACGGGGCGTGCTTGGGCATCAGACCTGATGGTGCAGTGCTAGACAGTAACAGACCAGTAATGTGGTCAGAGCACAGGCCGTGCTTAGGTGGGGCATGGGGCTTGCTTGGTCATCAGACCTGATGGTGTAGTCCCGGATAGTAACAGACCAGTTATAAAGTCAAAAGCACGGGCCGTGCCTAGTGGGGCACGGGGCGTGCTTCACAGAGAACGCATAATCTGGGATTCGAACTTATGCACTAGCCCGGTTTATGAAACCTTGAACTTTTGTTTTCGCGGGTGTAACAGATTTTAAACAATGGTCAACAAGAATTAAACCTAAAGAACTAATTTATGAACAAATGGGTCAATCCGGGTGGAAATTTAAATTAAACATGAAGATTGCAAGATTAGTTGAAGATTTGAAGGGAAAACCCTAGAAATTTAGAACCTGACTCAAAAGGGGAAAAATCCGGTTAGGAACAAGAATCATGCCCAAAATTGAAATAAAAATCCTAATTACTTACAAGAGGATGATCTAAACATACCTTGATGGAAGGATTGAGAGATTTGTTGAAGAAATTGATGAAAATGGAGTGTTTGGTGGTCAAGAACCGAGAGCAATCGGTTGAATTACTATGGGTGAGTGAAGTTAAGAAGTTGGGGTTTTTTTAGAAAGAGAAAAGGCTGATGTAACTATCAGTCACGGGGGCGTGCCTCTCTAGACACGGGCCGTACCCCGCTGCACTGTGCAGATTTTAATTTTTTATTTTTATTTTATTTTTTATATTTAAGCTTGGTCACCAAAGTCTCAAATCCAACACAACAAGGTTAGTTAGTCATTCAAGATTAAGATAAGCGAAAATCCTAACACATGATCATTTCATTAAACAGGAAATTGAAATACAAGCCGGGAGCCTCATGAGGCAAAATGAGACTCTACAAACTACTTCCCTACACTGGAACATGTTACATGAAGCCACCGAACATCTCATGCGGGAGCATGGGCATCGGGTATTAGGAAGTGCGGTTGCAAAGGTCAGTGAATTTCAGGTTGAGCGTGATAAGCTCTTCCTTAATCTCAGTTGCACTCTCGCAAAGTTGAAGCAAGCGCCTTTCCGCAAGCATGTTCATCTCGGTTAGCTCCTTGATTAGCTACTTGAGCTTGAGAAAGACTTCCATGGTTGTTGCTTCACGACTCTCCGTCCTTGGATTCTTCATTTTTTATCAGGACCCATTCCGAAGTGCTCTCCCTGGAATCCATCTTCATTTCTCCTCTTTGTTGGTATGAAGATGAACATGAAGGAGTATGGTATTTATAGGGGAGCCAGAAGGCCAAGCACGGGGCGTGCTTCACAGAGATTACTTATTGATCAGACCTGCAACTAGTATGGACTCAGCAGAGATCATGGAGAATATTTCATGTCAGACACGGGGGCGTGCCTAGCCAGGCACGGGGCATGCCTTGCTCATCAGACTCAAAAAATCTCAAAAATTACGAATTAAAATATTTACAAGATTCCAATGTTTAATGTCGGGTCTTTGGCAAGACCCCTCCCGTTTGGATTCAGTGTCCTCGGGTTGGAGGTATATGACTTCCGAAAGTGTTTCTAATTGTCCTTGAATATGAACCTTCAAACGATGACCGTTTACTTTAAAACTTCTCCCATCGGCATGTTCAATTTCAGCTATTGCATGAGGAAAAACTTCTTTTATGGTGTAAGGTCCTGTCCAACGGGATTTCAGTTTCCCAGGGAATAAGCGGAGGCGGGAATTGTAAAGCAAGATACGATCTCTGGCTTTGAATTGTTTATTTTCCTTCAGACGGGAATCATGCAGCCTTTTTTCATATCTTTGTATACTTTAGAATTTTCGTACGCCTGACAACGTAATTCCTCGAGCTCGTGGATTTGGGAAAATCTGAGTTTTCCGGCTTGGACCATATCTAGATTAGCAGTTTTCAACGCCAAGTATGCTTTGTGTTCCAAATCAACTGGGAGATGACAAGCTTTCCTGTAGACTAGTTTGAATGGAGTGGTGTGCGGAATGCCCATAATGCATCATCGAGTTTCAAACACCAATCCTTTCTGTTATGTCCGACTGTTTTTTCAAGATTTCTTTTGATGCCTCGATTCGTCATCTCTACTTGCCCGCTCGTTTGTGGGTGATAAGGTGTGGCAAACCGATGATGCACATCATAGCGAGACAAAGCTTTTTCCAATTGAGCGTTACAGAAATGTGTTCCCCTATCACTAATGAGTGTCTTTGGTGCGCCGAATCGCGCGAATAGTCTTTTCAAGAATTTGACCACTTTCCTAGCATAATTAGTAGGGAGTGCTTGAGCTTCAGCCAATTTTGAGATGTAGTCAACTGCTACTAATATGTAGCAGTTTCCAAAGGAGACAGGAAATGGTCCCATAAAATCGTTTCCCCATACGTCAAAAATTTCACAGACCTGAATAGGTCATTGAGGCATCTCGTTCCTTGACAAGATATTGCTGGCTCTCTAACAGGCGTTGCATGATCGTACCATGGCGTAAGCATCTTTAAAGATTGTGGGCCAGAAAAATCCTGAATCAAACACCTTCTTAGCAGTTAGAGTGACCCCATGATATCCTCCGGTATGGCCTTCATGACAATGTTTGAGGATCTGTTGCGTTTCATCTCCAAATACGCATCTTCGGACGAGTTGGTCTGCTCCGACCCAGAACAAATATGGATCTTCCCAAAAGTAGTGTTTGACATCCACGAGGAATTTCTTCTTTTTTGGTACGTCAATCCCTTTACAATAACTCCGGACGCGAGATAGTTTGCGAAATCTGCGAACCATGGATGTTCTTCACAAATTTGTCTATACTCATTAAAAACTCATACGGGAAGTTATCATTGATATCCAATTTCATGTTTTCGGCTGAGGTTGGACATTCAAGACATGAGAGATAATCAGCCGTGACGTTTTCAGCTCCTCTTTTGTCGCAAATTTCAATATCAAATTCTTGTAACAGGAGTATCCATCGGATCAGCCTTGGCTTAGCGTCTTATTTGCTGAACAAATAATGCAATGCTACATGATCCGTATAGATGATTGTTTTTTAGAGAACAAGATATGGACGAAATTTATCGATTGCAAAAACCACCGCCAAGAGTTCCTTTTCAGTGGTGGTGTAGTTTTCTGGAGCATCGTTCAATGTTTTGCTTGTGTAGTAAATTGGATGGAAATTCTTTTCTTTTCACTGTCCTAGGACGACTCCTATGGAAAATCGCTTGCATCGCACATTAACTCATATGGTAAGGTCCAATTAGGAGCACCCATGATCGGAGCATTGATGAGCTTTTCTTTGAGAAGTTCAAAAGCCTTTAGGCATTCGTCAGAGAATACAAAGGCGACATCTTTTTCTAAGAGTTGGGTCATATGCTAAGCAATTTTTTAAAAGACTTTAATGAACTGATGGTAAAAACCGGCATGCCCTAGGAATCTTCTAATGGATTTTACGGAAGTGGGCGGTGGAAGTTTTGAAATGGTTTCTATCTTGGACCGATCAACTTCTAATCCTGCTTTCGAGATTTTATGTCCCAATACTATTCCTTCTGTCACCATGAAATGGCATTTCTCCCAATTAAGGACAAGGTTGGCGTCTTCGCATCTTGTTAACATTTTCTCCAAATTACTGAGACAGTGCTCAAAAGAATCGCCGAAAATTGAGAAATCGTCCATGAACACTTCCATCGAATCCTCAATCATGTCGTGAAAGATGGCTACCATACACCGTTGAAATGTTGCTGGTGCGTTACATAAGCCGAAAGGCATGCGTCGGTATGCAAATGTTTCGTATGGACACGTGAATGTTATTTTTTCTTGATCTTCTGGGGCTATGGGAATTTGGAAGTAACTGGAAAAACCATCTAAGAAACAGTAGTACATTCTACCAGAAAGTCTTTCTAACATTTGATCAATGAATGGAAGTGGAAAGTGATCTTTTCTGTAGGCGACGTTTAACTTCCGGTAGTCAATACAGACCCTCCATCCAGTTACTGTTCGAGTGGGAATGAGCTCGTTCTTTTCATTTGTTATTATTGTCATTCCTCCCTTCTTGGGTAAAACTTGCACACGGCTAACCCAAGGTGAATCAGAAATATGATAAATGAGCCCTGCATCCAATAATTTTATGACTTCTTTTTGCCACTTCTTGCATGCTTGGGTTTAGTCTCCTTTGATGTTGAACAACTGGCTTGTATTCTCTTTCCATCAAAATCTTATGAGTGCAGAATAATGGGTTGATCCCTTTTATATCCATGATCTTCCAGGCTATAGCCTTTTTATGTTCTTTGAGGACCTTGAGGAGTTTAGACTTTTCCTCAACTGTTAACCCAGAAGAGATGATCATGGGAAATTGGGATTGTTCTTCCAAGAACGCATACTCCAAATGCGATGGTAGTTCTTTTAACTCCAGAACTGGTGATTCTTCCAAGGATTGTTTTACCCTTGGTTATGAATCTCGGTCAATGTGCTTGCATGGTTGGTTCAAGTGGTTGTCATTCTCCTCTAATCCCTCCACTTGCAGGACCTCTTCTTGTGTGTAGTCTTCGTATACACATTCTTCAATTATCTAAGTGTCACATGCTTCCTCTTCTCGTGTTTCTCGAGTATGACAACTAACGATAGAGTTACATACGTTAATGAAGTACAGAGAATCATCATGATGCTGTGGATGCTTCTTAGATTGTCTGATATCAAAAGTGATTTCATCGATGTCTACCCTTAAGGTGAGTTTTCATGTGCATACATCAATGAGGGCTTTGGCGGTAGCCAAAAATGGTCATCCCAAAATGAGGGGGCGTTCTTATCCTCATCCATGTCCAAGATAACGAAATCGACAGGAAAGACGAACTTATTGATTTTCACCAACATGTTCTCGACTATACCTCGAGGGTATTTTACTGAACGATCAGCCAACTGGATGCTCATAGGGTTAGTTTGGGTTCTCCCAACTCCAGCTTTTCAAAAACTGCGTATGGCATTAGATTGATACTTGCGCCAAGATCGGCCAGGGCGTTGTTTACTGAGAGATCTCCTATTAGACACGGAATGGTGAAACTACCTGGATCAGTCATATTTGTAGGAAGCTTGTTTTGCAGGACAGCTGAGCATTCCTCATTTAGTATCACGTGGGATAGCTTCTCAAGCTTCTTTTTGTTTGTCAATACGCGTTTAAGGAATTTTGTGTAATTTGGCATTTTAGCAGAGCCTCAATGAAAGGCAGATTGAAGTCAAGTTGCTTGAATAGTCCTAAGAATTTCCCGTACTTTTTTCTAGTTTCTCCTTCCTCATGTGTCCCGGATACGGAAGGGGCGGGACATATATTCGAACAGGTTCCTTGGTTGGCTTCTCAGCAGGAGGATGAGTGACCTCTTGAGTATCATTTGGGCATTCCTTCGGTGTGGTTTGCTGAGAGGTGGAGATGGCTCCGTTCTTGGTGGTCTTGCCACTCCTTAGTGTAACCGCGTTTACTTGTGCATTATGATTGGGAACTGTGTTGCTAGGAAGGCTCCCTTGCGGGCGCTCTGAAAGAAGCTGTGCCATTTGTCCTACTTTCTTTTCAATAGCCTGCATGGATGCCTTTTAACTTCTCATCTCAACTTCATGCTTTTGGAAGCGATCTTCAATCAATTTGTTAGAACTTTGCGTGCTGGCTAGAAGTTGCTGTAAAAGGTTTTCGACGTTAGTCTCCCCATTGCCTTGATTGTTGTTGTTTTATCCTTGGTATGGTTGTTTCGGTGGAAAAGATGCATTTTGTTGCTGGAAGGGTGGTCTGCGGTTGAACCCTGGAGGTTGTTGATTGTTTCCTCATTCTCTAATGTTGTAGTTGTTTCTCCAGTTAGAATTATAATTATTTCCGTAGGAATTATTTTGTCCCCCAACATAATCGACTTCTTCTACCACCATTGCTTGTTGACACTCGCTGGTTTTATGCTGCTTCCCACACATATCGCATCGAACTTGTACTTTTTTGAACTCGGTTTGCATTTGTTCGAATTTTTTAGTAAGCGCTTCTAATTGTGCTGGTGTCGGTATCAACATGATGCATTCCCTTTTGGGTGGGTCCAGCTCTTAGAGGATTATAAGCAAATCTTTTTGTGGCGGACTTTTCCAATGTTTGGAATGCCTCTGTTGCGGTTGCTCCTCCAAAGTCTCCTGCAGCGCATTCATCGACAGCTTGCTTGTGCGCTCCACTGATCGCATCATAGAATGTTTGACATTGCAGCCACAGGTCTAGACCGTGATGTGGGCATCTTCTTAAAAGGGTCTTATATCTTTCCCAAGCAGCATGTAGTGATTCATCGTCGTCTTGACGAAAACCTGTGATACTTGATCTTAACTTGGCAGTTTTGTCGGGCGGAAAGTATTTTAACAAGAATTGTTTGGTCATTTCAGCCCAAGTTGTGATGGTGCCAAGGGGCAATACATCTAACCATTCCATGGCGCGGCCACGGAGCGTAAAAGGATAGACCCTAAGTCTAACGGCATCATCGGAACAGTTATGAATTTTCAAAGTAGCGCAGTTTCGTAAGAAACGAGCGATGTGAGCATTAGGATCTTCATCAGGTAGACCGTTAAATTGAGCAGATTTTTCTACCAAATGAATGATACTAGATTTTATTTCGAAGTTGTTGGCTGCAACCGCTGGTTGGTTCGTAACCGTCAAGGGACGGTTTGGCGTAATACGTCATATTCCTCTCTTCTGCGTCTGCCATGGTTTCTTCTGATTGAGCGTCCTCCCAAGTTTCTCCGGCTATCGCCTCAGCTACAGTTCGTGTTCGTTCTCGTAATCGATGAAGGAAATGTCGTTCGGGTTTCGAAAAGGGTGTGACGATATTGGGGTCGGGTGTGGTGGACATTCATTACCTAACAATTAATTGTGAAATTGTTGTAGAAAAAGAACAGACTAACTATGATTTGAAAAAAATATTTACTAGTATTTACGGATTAAAAATTTGGGTTAATTGTTGAAACCGTGTCCCCGGCAACGACGCCAAAAACTTGATGTGTGTGAACTATATATATTTTTAATAAAGATTTTTCATACAAATGTCGGTTTTAAAAGATGGTTTTCACCTAGACTACAATACACACACAAAGGCAAGTGCACCTATCAAGTGGTAGTACAGTTTTAATAAGAACCGGATGTCAATCCATGGACACAGTTAACGTCTCAACCCATATTTTTAATTAGATCAAGTGACTAGTGAAAAATTGATTAGATTGTTTTCTTGGTAAAATGAGGATTATCTTTTGTATTTTCTGAAAAAGATGTAATTTGAGCAAAAGTAATAATTTTCAAAAAGACAACCATCTTAGTTTAGAATCCACTCAATAATGTATGTTGACCTCTTTTCATACGGTTAAAGTTTACTATTATGTTAATGTTCTTTGAAGTAGTAGAACCAAAATCCAATTAAAGATTATAATTCCCTAACCATTAAGACGAAATTCCATGAGTAATATACATGTCATCCACTTAAGATTAGTTTAGTTAGATAAAAGAATGTAACTTCTTGACTTGTGATATTTTAAAAAATGTTATATAAATTTCAAAAGGGAGTCATCGTCACCTTCGATTAGTATAACTTTTATTATAGATATAACACAACATTGTTCTTCGTTTTTCCAAATCTTGACCAAAGGGTTGCATGTCTTCATGTTTCCTTCACAAATAAGGTTTCAAAGATTATTCCTAATTCTTAGCTATAACATTTTAACAAAAGATGTTAAGGTTATAAATAAATGTTAGTCTCATAGGTTTTCCAACTCGATATGATTTCCCATTTATAAATCTTAATTTGTTCCACAAACATTTAGACATGCAAGATCACCAAAAGGTTAACACAAAATCAACATTACATTAACAAAATAATTTAACCATAATCATGAGTTTAACATAATTAATTGAGTTTCATCACACTAAGATGGTTGAAAAGATGTTTAGCTCATGATGAGCTTACACACAAACATAGCACAAATGAAATACATGCAAGACATAGTGAGTTTAAGATGTAACCAAAGCTTCTCAAGAATGAAAATGATATATTTCGGGTGAGATTATGAAGATGGAATATGGCTTCTTGGGTCTCCAATTAGTCTTCTACAGCTTCTATCTCGAACTAGGTGTTAGTGAAATTTCTCCCCCCAAAGGCCAACTCTTCTCAAGAACTAAATGTCTCAATTTATAGTGTCTGGGAGGCGAGGCACGGCCCCATGCTGAGACATCTGAGAACTGCTTTTTGTCCTGGTCGCGTACATACTCTGCATGTACCGAACACTGGGGCGTACCTGGTGGGTGGGGCACGGCCCCGTGCTTCATCTGACTGGGCGACAACAGTACTCTGGTACGACAGAAAGTTGACCACGTGCTTGGCTGGGAAACTTTGTCTTTTCTGCTGGAGACTTTGTCTTTTCTGCTGAGTGATGGTATGGGGGCGTGCCTGGTGGGGCACGGCCCATGCTTGGTCTTCTTCCTTAGTCAATTTCTTGTATTTTCGCCGTCTTTTCGCTTGTTTCTTCTTTTTGGGCTTAAATTTCCCTGAAACTTAAATACAAGCTAAATGAGCGACGAATTAATACAATGTATAAAGAAATTGACAATAAAAAGGATGCAAATGATGTGAAATACATGTATAATTTAGAGCACATCATGCTGGATCTTGAGATCTTCGAGGGGATGAACTCTGCTGAGACCTCCTAGAAGCTTCAGAGCTTGATGAGTCTGGTAAGTCTCCTCTTGGCCTCCCAATGTATTTTTTCAGGATTCCAAATTATTAATCTGTCTATATCTTGCAGGGTCTCGAGAAACTTTAGGCCAATTTATCTTAGGTAGAGAAGAGTGTTGAGGATGCTATAGAGAAAGCTGAGGATTTGAAGATCTTTGTCGCTAAGAGCAAATATTTGGAGAATGAGATCCAGAGCCCGAAGAACAAGCTGCATGATAGCATAACCCAGTACGAGCTAAGGCTTCTACAGACTGTAGATGATGCCAAGAAATCCACGGCTAAGGCTATTCTTCAATCCAGGATCCAGATAGCTGAGCAGGTTGCTGCTGAAGGTTTTGATCGTGCAGCCTTAGATCTTGAGGGATGGCGCACTTCTCTGGCTAAGGTTGGAGGTGAAGCAGTGGAGACCAGCAAGACTGCTGATGATGCTGGAGCTGCTGAGGGTGAGAAGCAGGTTGAACAGGGCGATGAAGGTAAAAATGTTGAGACCTAAGCCCTAATGTTTGGCTATTTCTGTTGGTTGACTTGTCTTGAAACAATTTCCTTTTATGCTTGTGGTTGATGAACAATTTACTTTTCCTGCTTTTGGGATCCCTGCTATGGGATAGACAATTTGATATTTTGTGATTCCGGGTGGATGGGTCCAGGTTTTGGATGAAGTCCGGATCACTTTTATTTCCTGCACTATATATATTAGTAGACAGTTTATGACTATTTGCCATGTTTGGTTTTCTTTGATATGTTTTAGACCATTTGGATCCTTTGATAATTAAAAGTTCGTAATACTTAGAAAAATAGGTTCGAACATATATTCGGGATACCGAATCTTTAATAATAAATTCTCAAGTTTTTATTAAACTTAGACTTTGGAAAATATAATTTGGTTGTGATAAATGTTAAGTAAAAGTACCAAACGTATCATGACTTAGTCATTCAGCTTTCAAATCTAAAAAATAAGTATCACATACCTTAGTTGTGTATCAAGTGGGGTATATACACATACCGGATTATAGCATAGAGTCCAAAGTGTAACAAGTATTAGTTGTCCCCAGTGTTGAGTCACGTTGTAGTCTTAGTAATTGATCTTCGTGATGTTCATAAGTTTTTAATTTGTGACAAATTAGAATCGTGGGCTAAGCCAAAAATGTGGGCCAAGCCAGATAATCGTGGGCTAAGCTAAATATTCATGGGCTAAGCCAAATAATTGTGGGCTAAGCCAAATAATCGTGGGCTAAGCCAATATCGTAGGCAAGGCCAATTCTGAGTTAGCATGAAAATGCTAAAAACCTTAGCTTTAACACGTAAGTGTTAAATGATCGGAGAAACTTGAGTAATAACACGTCTGTTATATTCGTAGCACCCAATATATAGCCAACAATGGCGAAATTATCAGTCACTGTTACATGGACTGGTCGCACCATCTTGAACTATAATCGGATACCGTGCACTCCTGGTGGGGTGTATTAACCCAATACTTAGAACGGTGAAAGCCGTTTAAACCTTCGAGGTATATCAGGATACCCAAACTTAGGAGAGATGGCCAATCTCTATTTTCTGTCGGGATCCCTGGAGATGATTCCTACAAAACAGGAATCCTTGGTGAAGCTAACACCCCTCCGACGCTCAAGTCAGTAATTTGATAAAGAATAATCAAAAATAAATATGGAAAGAGGACGTACCTTTTTATTTAGAACATAAATTCTAACTCACATGAAGTAGGTTTTGAGATGGATGGAGTTCCAGGATCTTGGTAGGATTTCTCCTTCCATAGTTGCCAGCCAATACGCACCTTTGCCTGCTTCCGAATCAATCAAGTATGGGTCTTCCCATTTTGTTGCAAGTTTTCCGTCACTGGGTGTGGTAGTATTCTAGAATGCCTTCCTTAGTACTAAGTCACCCACTTGGAATCTTCTGATCCTTATACTCTTGTTGTATGACTTTGCTATCCTCTGCTGGTAAGCTGCTATGCGGACCTTTGCAAGATCCCTGAGCTCATCCACAGTATCAAGATCTTGAGCAAGGGTCTCTTTGTTGGATTCTGGTGTTTGAAGATTGGTTCTGGCAGTAACGATCTCCGTAGGGATCATGGCTTCGGTTCCAAACACCAAAGAAAACGGAGTTTGCCCTGTTGCATTTTTTGCGGTTGTTCTATCTGTCCAAAGTACGAAAGGTAGCTCTTCGGCCCATAGTCCTTTCTTTGCTCCCAGTCTTTTCTTTAGGTTGTTGATGATGATCTTGTTGCTTGACTCCACCTGTCCATTAGCTTGAGGATGCACAGGGGTAGAAGTTATCATTTTAATTCCCCAACTAACACAGAAATTGGTTGCCCTTTTGCCGATGAATTGAGACCCATTGTCGCATACTATCTCCGCCGAGATCCCGAATCTCGTCAGGATATTGCGCTTGATGAAGGAGATAACTTCCTTTTCTCTTACTTAGACAAATACCTCGGCTTCGATCCATTTTGAGAAGTAGCGGTCATTGCTAGCATGAACACTTTTCTCCTGCTACCTTGGGGAGTTTGCTGACTATGTCTCTGCTGGATGGGATACAATGGCAAGGTGAGATTACTGGATACAATGGCTCTGCTGGTTGGTGAAGTCTATTGTTGTGTCTTTGGCAGGCATCACACTTTTGAGAGTAGGTTACAACATCTTTCCTCATTGTAGGCCAGTAATATCCTGTCCTCGGGATCTTTGAAAATAGCGCCATGCCCCCGGTGTGATTTGCGCAATCTCCTTTGTGTATGTCTTTGAGAACCTCAAGTGCTTCAGGATCCTCCAAACATCTCAAATATGGACCCGCAATAGATTTCCTGTACAAGACATCATGTAAAATTACAAAGCGGGACACCCTCATGCAAAAACCTCTGTGATTCTTTTCGTCACTCGGGATTTCTCCATCCTGCAAATATTTTTTAATAAGTAAAGTCCAGGATTCCGGACTGGGCTCGGGATCCTGATTATCTATTTCTTCTACATTTGAAACTTCGTTTGGGTCTTCGATTGCTGGACTCAGGATATGTATGATCGGTATCCTTACTCCTTCTGGTATATTAAGAGCCGAAGCGAGGTTTGCTAAGGCATCAGCTTCAGAGTTGTCTTCTCTTGGTACCTGATTTATATCAAACATATCAAACTTCACAGATAATTATTTAACTATTTCTAGATACTTGGCTAGTCTTTCACCTTTCACTGCATACGAGCCATATTAGCGATTAACAAAGAGTCAACATATACTTGAAGATACCTGATTTTCATATCCCAAGCTAATTTCAAGCCAGCTATCAGAGCTTCACACTCAGCTTCGTTATTAGTCGCTTGGAACTCACAACTTATAGATTGGGGTATTATGTCCCCTTGTGGAGATTTCAGCATGATCCCTAGACCCGTTCCTCTAACGTTTGATGCCCCGTCAGTGAATAGGATCCACTTATCCTTGGATTCCTCTAACTGCTGAACTTCAAGGTCTGCTTCATGTTGTATATCACTTATGAAATCAGCCACAAAGTCTGTGAGTGCCTGTGATTTTATCGCTGTTCTGGGCTCATATACGAGATCATATGCGTTGAGCTTGACTGAACATTTTGCCATCCTTCCAGACATTTCTGGCTTTCTTAAAACACACTTAATAGAATAATTAGTCTTTACATGAATAGTGTGTTTCAAAATAATGTCAAAGTTTAGTGAATGCCATTATTAAAGCTAATTTTAATTTTTCTAAATGAGAATACCTGGTTTCTGCCGGGAGTAGGCTTTTACTTACATAATATACCGTATGTTGCTGGCCTTCGTGATCCGTAACTAGGACAGCACTCACTGAGTTTCTGGATACCGCTAGATATAGGGATAATGGTTCTTCATCTTCGGGTTTCATTAGTAGAGGAGCGGTTGACAAGTATTCCTTTAATGATTGGAGTGCTTGATCATGCTTCTCTTCCCATTCGAACATCTTGTTCTTTTTCAGGATGTCATAGATTTCCCTGCACCTTTCTGAGGATCTTGAAATGAATCTGTTAAGTGCTACTACTCTGCCAGTCAGTCTCTGGACATCCTTGGTATTGCTGGGGATTTCAAATTGATTACTGCTTTGATCTGTTCTGGACTAGCCTCTATTCCTCTCTTGGTCACCATGTATCCCAAGAATTTTCCTGTCCCCACTCCAAAGTGGCATTTGGACGGGTTCAGCTTCATATTGTATTTGTCCAGGATGTCAAATGTTTCCCTGAGATCCCTAAGATTATCTTCAGCTCTCTTTGATTTGACCACCATATCATCTATGTATACTTCCATGGTGTCCCCTAGCTTGTCTTTAAACATCATGTTGACCAGCCTTTGATATGTTGCACCTGCGTTTTTCAAACCAAAAGGAATAGCATTATAGCAGTATATACCTGTCGGAGTCATGAAGGTAGTATCCTCTGTTGGAATCCTGATGAAGCATCCATGAACGTGAGCATCTCGTGTCCTGCTGTAGCATCAACCATTGAGTCTATGTGTCACAATGGAAATGGATCTTTCGGACATGCTTTGTTTAAGTCTGCGAAGTCTACACAAACTCTTCACTTTCCATTCTTCTTCTGGACCACCACCACATTAGCTAGCCATCTTGGGAATTTTACTTCCCTTATCATCCCTGCTTTTAGTAGTCTTTCAACTTCTTCTTGTATCACTGGGTTTCTTTCAGGAGCGAACTTCCTTCTCTTTTGGTGTATAGGCCTGAAACTGTTATCAAGACCCATTTTATGTGTAATAACGTTTTTGGAGATACATATCATGTGCTCATGCTTTCGGGCGAAATTTGAAGTTCTACTCTTTAGCAATTCTACAAGATCTTGTTCAATATCTTTGGGGATACTGGTTCCAATAAGCGCCTTGACGCAGGGATCCTTATCACTTAGGGATACTTCTTTTAAATCCTGCTCCTTGGTCTCCAGGACATCTCGGGCTTGCTTCTTTAATTGCTATGCTTGCCTGGTCTTGGCGGAAGCTTTCATCGAAGAGGTGTAACAGTCCTTCATGTCTTGTTGATCGCTGTTGATCTTCACTACCCCCCAAGGGGTTGGAATCTTGACACATTGGTGATATGTCGAAGGTACCGCTTTCATGTCGTGTATCCAGGGTCTCCCTAGAATAATATTATAACAAGATAACGAATCTATTATGCAAAATGTTTGTATAGTGTTTACCCCCTCGATATATATCGAAAGCTTTATCTCTCCGACTGTGTTCTTGATTTCTCCACTGAATCCTACTAGTACCGCAATTTTGGGGATAATTTCGGAATCTGGGATCCCATTATTTTTATGACATCATGTTGAATGATGTTCGCTGAGCTTCCTCCGTCTATCAGTATCCTTCTTATGAAGTGATTGGCGATATATAAGGTGATAACCAGTCCATCATGATGAGGATCCTATACGTTATCCTTATCCTCTTCATCGAAAGAGATCACCTTTTCTTCTGTCAGGCTAGTGGTTCTGATAGGCATGTCCCCTCTCTCTGTCTTTGCATCCTTGGCATTTATTTTTGCTGCAGAATAAGAAGTACCACAAATGTCAGATCCACCAGATATGAAACCTATTACCTTAGCATCCGGAGGAGGGGATTTTGCTCTTTGAGGGATCCTGTCTTGATCCTTAGTCTTGTTCTTTCCCTTGCCTAGGAATTCTTTGAGATACCCCTTACTCAACAGGTAGCTTATCTCTTAGCGTAGGGCAATGCAATATTCGGTCACATGGCCAAAGCCTTCATGGAAAGCACACCATTTGGACATGTCCGTTCCTCAGGTATTCCTCTCAAATTTGCAAGGCCACCTAGCCTTGTCTCCGAGATCCTGCATAGCATATAACAAACCAGTTGTGTCAAGTGAAAAACAATATTCAGACAACTTAGGATACTCTTCCTCTTCCTTGTCATCTTCCATAGCATTCACCCTGTGATTATCGGGTTTAGCATACTGTTTGGATCTGTATGGCTTGAAGGGTGTAGACTCGGTCTTCCAGTTAGGTTGAGTATAACTGGTCGGAGCTTCTGTCCTTTGTTGGATTTTCTTGTCATCCTCGAGCCTGATAAATCATAACACCATGTTCCAAACTTCGTCAAGATTCTTCCAAGGATTCATGACAAGGTCTTCATAGAATTGAGAGTCTTTCCTTAATCCCATCTTGAATGCTTGGACTACAGTGGCAACGTCCAGGGTCAGGATGTCCATGGATTCTCGGCCAAATTTGCTGACATAGTCTTGGAGTGATTCTCCGGGATTCTAAATTACCCTGTATAAGTCACTTGTTAACCTTTCAAAAGTTCTACTGTAAGAAAATTGATTGTTAAACAGGTTAACCAAATGAGCAAATGAAGTAATAGAATATAGAGGAACATTAAGTAGCCATTTTAAGGTTGATCCTATTAAAGTAGAGCCGAAGCCCTTGCACATACAAGCTTCCTTCAGGTCCAAAGGTATGGGGTTAATCTCCATTCTTTCCCTGTATTACGCGACATGCTCCTCAGGATCCGTAGTTCCGTCATAAAGCTTCATGTTGGGAGTCTGAAAGCGCTTAGGGATCTCCGCATCGCATATGGGATGAGCAAATCTGGATATCATGTGACTGGTAGCGGACATTTCGGGTATAGGCTGGACCACGGCTGGTACACTGGAGATCATTTCCCTCAGCTTCTTCAGTTCTTTAGCCATGGATGGGGTGATCCATGTATCCTGCACAGATTCATTAGTATTGAAAAATCTATTGAAAGTGTTACAAATGTGAGGATTTCCAGATGATCCTGGAGTAAATCCAAGATCATGACTCGTAGTGATTCTGACAGCCGGAGTTGGTCCAACAGTAGTGATCCCAGAGTGCATTGGAAGAAAGTCTCCTTTATGGACTCCCGAGGATCCTGAATAATCAAAATCTAAGATCCTTGGTTGCAACGGGTTCGTCACTTCCGTTGGTTTCTTTGATTCTTTGACCCTTTCAATCTCTCGAAACAGCACCATGTTAGTCTTCCTCTGCTGCTCCATTTGCTGCTTTACTTCCGAGAACATTTTGAGAATCTCGTCTTTTGAAGCAAGCACAGGAGTGCCAGCGGATATTCCGGATCCTGAAAAACCGGCAGAAACAGT
Source organism: Smallanthus sonchifolius (assembly GCA_023525975.1). Lineage (NCBI taxonomy): Eukaryota > Viridiplantae > Streptophyta > Magnoliopsida > Asterales > Asteraceae > Smallanthus > Smallanthus sonchifolius. The sequence goes on from CM042045.1 coordinate 39,565,576, forward strand.
CTTCTTCGGCTGATTGACATTTTTCTTAAATGAAGGAGGAGGAATTGGGTTGACTAACCCAGAGGTTGAAGATGGAGCAGAAATAGAAATATTCTTGGATTGAGACGACATTTTTGAAATCAGTTTTGAAAAATATTGATTGAACACGAATTTTAGTAAAGATTTAAGGATAGAAAGCACCACTTGCCCCATTGTGGGTGCCAAATTGTTTTGAGTAAAAATTAACAAGACTAATTTTGAAACCAAACTTAGTTTGTGAGGTAGTGTGCTTGTAAAATCAACGTAGAACAATGCAAATACGTAAAAAATGACACGGTTGTTTACGAAGAAAGCCCTTTATCTTTAGGGATCGCCGGCATATAACCTCGGGATGTGACAATCATCCCCTGTCTCGTTTCTTCGATAAATGATAAAAATATTACAATTGTTAAGCAGTAATGATCGAGCTAAGAGTGTTACAGAGCTGATTACGAGTCTAGAATGCTAAATGCGTAGTGAATGTTGTGCCTATTAGATCAATACTTGCTGAATAAATACAACAATTAAGCTAACTAACTATTCGAGAATCCCGGGATAGACTAATTCTTCAAATGTATCCGTTGCAAGTCACTCAACGCGTCTTCAACACGTTCTTCTTGACTTCAGGAGCGATTCTTCAGGAATGACTTTGACAACACGTGGTTTACCTGCGTATTAGTCAAAATAGACAAAAGATACAACGGTTAAATATTGAGGATACCGAAACTTGTCAGGATACTGAAGTACGTCGAATATCCAGGATCCTGAGCTGTAAAATGACCTATAACAAAAAAAATTAACCATGATCTGGTGAAGTCTACCATTCAACAGAATTATTTCATCCGAGTGTACACACCACAGTATACACTGGTAAATTCTGTAATAAGATTGTTGCCTCTACTAGACCGCCTTACTGTGCGGTTTCACAACAAGAACCACGTGTTATGTCAAATTACCAACAAATACCAGTCCCAATATTGGATCTTTACCCGTATAGCGTGTATCGCTTGATTAAGTTTTACATATGGCTTGAATGTTGCATGTAGATGCCCTTATGCATCAATTTTTTAATACTCATATTATCATTCTCGTAAACGCAAAACATTTCACGGTTTTGGAAAGCGGATAAACATATTCACCTATATATTAGCTTGGTGCTTTATCTCAGGTAGATGCTCTGGTGTCTAAGTGATAAACCTAGCTTTTCTTTATAGCCGGAATATCGTCTTTAAGCGGAAATACTTAAAATACCCGAAAGTCGGAGATTTCTTGGGGTTGGTAGCACGAAAACCAAGGTAGGGTCGACTTCTGGCAACTGTAGAAGTGGATTTTGGTGTTGAATGGTTTGAAATGAGATGCCGAAGGCATCTATTTATAGTTAGACTGGGTGGTAGCGGTCCGCTAACGCCCAGGGCTTGCGTCAGCCCTACGCTTCTTAACCTGATTGGATCGTTCCTCGAATTGCGGCCGGCGGGCCGTTAAGGGAGGGCTTGGAGGTCCACCAAGCTGGCACGCGCCAGTTTCTCCCCATTAGTCATCACGTGGCAACACACCACAAATTGCGGTTGGATTTCGGCTAGCGGACCGTTAATAGGAATGGTGGCGTTCGGCCACGCAAACATTTTCAGCCCTAGCAAACCTCTAGGAACACGTGGCCTTAGCGGACCGCTAAGGTCTGGAGTAACTGTCTGCCAGGCTTGACACGCGTCAAACCTTTCGCCCATTACTCAGCATACACGTGTCAACACCTAGTTGTTTCCTTAGCCACCATATAGCGAACCGTTACGGGTGTGGTAGCGGTCCGCTACCAACCCAGAATTCACCTTTTTTTTCATTTTTCAATCCTTCAACTTTGGAAATTGGCAATTCCAACCCTTTGGGTTTCAAATTTGACAAATGAGGACCTCCGAATTGGCCTGATGTTACAAGGGTGGATAGAGTCATTGGTGGATGACGTCGGTAATATTGACGACATCCGCGACGACGATGGTGATGGTGTTAGCGGTGGTGATGTTGGTCATGTCGGAGACCACCGGTAGGTTTTGGCGGTAGTGGTACTAGCCAATTTGGACCCTAGCAAGTTTCATATGAGTGATTAATTTTGACCCATGTTATAATTTGTATAGAACCAAATCAACATAGTCGACAAATTAAAATTATCTAGATCAGCTCATTTCTTGAAATTGCATCATAATTATCAATTTTGTATGACGGTTAAGAAATATATACAGGTTTTCATACGATATTTGTAGTTCTTTTATTTAAAATGGGCTCAATATTAAACAATATCTGTATATGAGTGTAAAAAATGGGTTAAACTAGACCGACATGATATTGAAACAAAATTATTTGGATTGTTCTTGACACAAACTCATCAACTCAAACATAATCCGGATTATCATTCTAATGTGTAGTTATTAGCCAAGTGTTGTTTTACCAACATTTTAAAACGTGAGTCCCCATTGCAACCTTCTAGGTGCACCTACATACACTCTTCCATGGGGTCTCAAATTTCAAGGCCATTCTGGCTACCCATCTACCAGATCATATACGCTTACACACGTTACGTACACTAATTTATTTTCATTTTCTTGATCAACCTTGAGAAACATAGACCTAAGTGTCTAATACAATATTATAGCTCTGTCACGCTCTTAATCTGGAGCTAGACCACTTGATAGAGATACATATCTTTTAGAGGGGAGGTCCCAAATTTAAATATAGGCAATAAAATAGTTTAAAATTAATGATGTAAACTTTTATTAATGATGTAAACTTTTAGAGGGGAGGTCCCAAATTTAAATCTAGACAGTGAAATAGTTTAAAATTAATTATGTAAAGTAGAATAAAAGTAATATTACCGTTAAAAAACAATATTAATAGCTATAGGTGATTCAGGAAATAAATTTACATTGTACAGTTTAATGTAAAATTATAAAAATGCATTAATAGTTATTCGTTTTTTTAAGAGTAAGGGTATTCTTTAAACAAATACCATCCTCGAATCACTTTACAATTCTAGTTGATCCATCGCAACCATGTTTGATTCTATTTTCTTTAACACGCATTGCTAGACTGTAAAAATAAAAATAAAGATAATTTTATAAAATAGTAATCAAGTTTTTTAAATGTCTTATTAAAATTACTAAAAAACTATTGTTTATTTAAAGCCACTCAACTTTAATTACGTGTTCCAATAAGCGGCGGACCCAGAAACATTTTTTATGGGTGTCGGAAATTTTTCAGTGTTCTAATTTTATTAAAAAGGTTTTCTTTGTCGGGTTGGGTCGTTAAAACTTTTTTTTTGCCAAAAGTCAATCCACTGAACTTTTTTTGGTGTTTGAATGTCGATAATCTAATATTCTAATAAATAATATAGCAAATAATCGAATAATGTAACATCCCAAAATATAAAACGACAATTATAATAACGGAATAAACGAAGGAGGCATGACGGGCCGGGCCGGCAGGCTTGAAGGGGCGAACATAGGGGAGCTTCCCCTATAAATAGCCTAGGTCACCACATTTATCTCATTTGCAAGTTCTAGAGAGAGAAACCGTAGAGAGTGAAAGTCAGCGGATCGGCCCAAGATTGAAGAAGTGTGTTGCTCCATAGCTCGTGAGAGGAACCTCCGAATCAGAAGCTCGATACAGGTAACGATCTAACCTAGATCTGAGTTTTTGTTCGTTTTTTGGTTTTTCGGGTTTTGAACGAAAATTTGACGTTTTTACGGATGAAACTGGAAGAAAAACATAGTTTTGAGTTCCTTAATGAAAAGCAAACGTTTTAAGTTCCCGAACGGTATTATGGTTGACCCAGCAAAGATAATGACGGTAAGGGAATTGAATATTCCTAGGACGCCAACTGAAATCCGCAGTTTCTTGGGATTGGCAGGCTACTATCGGAGGTTCATCCAGGATTTCTCGAAAATAGCTTCGCCGTTGACAAAGTTGACTCGGAAGGAGGTAAAGTACGAATGGGGTTCGACCCAGGATGAGGCGTTTAAGGAATTGAAGGAAAAGCTAACCAAAGCCCCAGTCTTGGCCCTTCCCGATGGCAATGAAGACTTATTGGTATACTCTGACGCTTCGGGTCAGGGATTGGGATGCGTGTTGATGCAACGCGGGAGAGTGATCGCGTATGCGTCACGGCAGTTGAAGATTCACGTGTAGAAGCATGTTTTGTAAATATAGATTAAATTCTATGTATCGGTGTACGTGGCTAGTATGTAGGAGGGTGTTCCTGAGTACTTAGCCCGCACACCAGTTTGGTCCTGCGTACTTAGTAAGTACGCAAGGCTTTTGCCTTACGTACTTGTCAAGTACGCAGGTAGTGTTCCTTCGCCTATAAATAGAAGAATTGTCTTTATTTGTAGGTGGAACTTCTGGAACAAGGTTGAAAGGTGTCCGGATTGGGAAGAGCTCTCACGACCCCTGGACCGTGAGCTTAGATGAGAGATGTGTGCTCCTTCGGTATGTAGTCTGTAATACGGGATGACTTCTATGTTATGGATTACGTGTCGTTTCATTATCTTTTGTCTTTGTTTGTGTTTCTCTGTCTCGTTCTCTTTGTTCCCACACAAATCACAGAACATATCGTGTTATTTCCGCTGCGCGACGAGGCTCCCGGGACTTACATCATGAAGCTAATTATCTGACTCACGATTTGAAACTTGCTGCTGTCGTATTCGCATTGAAAATCTGGAGGCACTACCTTTACTGGGTGAAGTTTAATATTTACTCCGACCACAAAAGTTTGAAGTACTTCTTCGAACAAAGGGAACTTAATATGAGGCAAAGACGATGGTTGGAACTCCTGAAATATTATGACTGTGAAATCATGTACCATCCTAGAAAGGTAAACGTGGTGGCTGACGCTCTAAGCCGAAAGGATGTGCCTGCTTCTATTAGAGTGAAAGCTTGCCAGTTGGTGGTAACATCATATGTGATGAGGGAAATTGAATGAGCTCAAGATGAAGCACTTAAGGAAGAAAACATAAAGAAGGAAAGAATGGTTGGCCAACAGGACAAGTTGGAATATAACACCCTTGGTGTTAGGACACGTTTTGGACGGGTATGGATACCTATGGGTGGCGAGCTTAGAGCCAAAATCTTGGATGAGGCTCATAAGTCTCGGTACTCTATCCATCCTGGTACCAATAAAATGTACCAAGATCTGAGGAAGGAATACTGGTGGCCTGGGATGAAACTTGAGGTGACAAAGTATGTAAGCAAGTGATTGACTTGCTCACAAGTAAAGGCTGAACACTAGAAACCGTATGGAAAGATTCAACCACTTGATATACCGGAATGGAAGTGGGAACACATTACCATGGATTTCATAACCAAGCTACCTCGCACAGCTAAAGGTCATGACACCATTTGGGTAATTGTGGACCGTTTAACGTAGAGTGCTCATTTCCTACCTATTAGCGAGACGTTCTCGTCGGAAAAGTTAGCGGAAGTATTTATTAACGAAATAGTAGCACGGCATGGGATGCCTTTGTCGATCGTATCTGAATGGGACACACGATTCACATCGAGGTTCTGGAAAAGATTCCATGTGGCGATGGGCACGAGGGTTAATATCAGTACGGCATACCACCCACAAACGGATGGTCAGTCCGAAAGGACCATTCAGACATTGGAAGATATGCTTCATGCTTGTATCATCGATTTTGGCGGCAGTTGGGACAGTCATCTGCCGTTAGCCGAATTCTCCTACAACAATAGTTATCACACGATGATAGGCATGCCGCCTTACGAAATGTTGTATGGGAGAAGATGCAGGACCCCGGTTTGTTGGGGTGAGATTGGACAGAAGGAATTAGGAAGTATTGAAGTCGTAAGAGAAACGTCGAAGAGGTTTGATCAAATCAAAGCACGAATGAAGGCCGCACAAGATCGTCAGAAATCCTATGTAGATAAAAGACGAAGTCCTATCGAGTTTGATGTTGGGGACAAAGTAATGTTGAAAGTGTCACCCTGGAAAGGAATCATACGATTCAGGAAGAGAGGAAAGTTAAGTCCGAGGTTTGTCGGACCATTCAGGATAATGGCACAGGTAGGTGAAGTCGCTTATCGGCTAGAGTTGTCTCATGAGTTAAGTGGGATTCATCCTACCTTCCATGTATCACACTTGCGAAAGTGTTTGGTGGATGAATCGGATCACGTACCACTTACTGACATCGAGGTCGACAACAGCCTGAACTACATCGAAGAACCTGTGGCCATCTTAGACCGAAAGGAGAAGCGTTTGCGTAATAAAGTTATTCCATTGGTTAAAGTCCAATTGAAGCACCGAAAGGGATCGGAATCTAGTTGGGAAACGGAGACGGAAATGAGGGAGTCGTACCCTCAACTATTTGACTTATGATAGGTTTCGGGGACGAAACCTATTGTAAGGGAGATAGACTTGTAACATCCCAAAATATAAAATGACAATTATAATAATGGAATAAACGAAGGAGGCATGACGGGCCGATACGGCGGGCTTGAAGGGGCGAACATAGGGGAGCTTCCCCTATAAATAGCCTAGGTCACCACATTTATCTCATTTGCAAGTTCTAGAGAGAGAAACTATAGAGAGAGAAAGTCGGCGGATCGGCCCAATATTGAAGAAGTGCGTTGCTCCATAGCTCGTGAGAGGAACCTCCGAATCAGAAGCTCGATACAGGTAACGATCCAACCTAGATCTGAGTTTTTGTTCGTTTTTGGGTCAGGTTTTGGACGAAAATGTGACGTTTTTACGGATGAAAATGGAAGAAAAACATAGTTTTTAGTTCCTTAATGAAAAGCAAACGTTTTGAATGTAAACAAGTTCGGGATCTTGACGTGATCAGACCCGAAGGCGAAATTTAGGGTTTTTGCGGGGAAGCAGATCCTGCGTACTTATCAACTACGCAGGAAGAGGGTTTTGCGTACTTATCAAGTACGCATGAAGAGGGTCCTGCGTACTTATCAAGTACGCAGGAAGAGGATCATGCGTACTTATCAAGTACGCATGAAGCGAGGTTTGCGCACTTATTAAGTACGCAAAAGCAAGGCCCTGCGCACTTGCTAAGTGCGCAGGCAGCAGGCTGTTTAGGTAAAGTCAGTATGTTTAGAAGGTTAAACCGTTAGAGTTGGGATTTGGTCTGATGTGTATCTAACTAATCAATTCAGATCGGAAGTGACGTTGTGGGACCTTTGTTTAGGATAACCCAGATTAGCTTATCAGGTGAGTTCTAGAAGCCATTCTTTAAATGTTTTAATTAAATGTTTTTGGGCTGGTGTGCATACATACGGAATAATGTTTTGAAATGAGGTTTACGAAACGAGGTTTACGAAACGACGTTTACGATGTGATGTTTACGAAACGATGTTTATGGTATGATGTTTACGATATGATGTTTACGAAATGATGTTTAAAAGATGATGTTTATGAAATGTTTTGCCAAATGAAGTTTACAAAAGGTTTACGAAAGAGATGATGTTTTGTTTAATAAAACGTGCAAATGCTTTAACTAAAATCAGGTAAAGGTTTTATGAAAGTCACGAATGAACGAATCTGCCACGAGTTCCTACGGGAGCTAAAGGTATGTATGTATGTATTGGCCTCACCCTTACGGGGGGCCTTTGTGGCTGGCTAACGGTTGTACAACTGGTTGATGATAGGGTGTCGATGGTCACCCATGGGATTACCGGGATCCCGATGGAAGGTACTAATCCTTGCGGGGAAATAGTGCCTATGTTATGTTCTGTCTACCTAGAGGTAACGAGCCTTAGGAGACATATGTTTGGTCCACCTAGAGGTAACGAGCCTTAGGGGACCTGTGTGACGGATGACTTAGAGGTAACGAGCCTTAAGTTCATCCGCTGGTATGCGATGTATGGAATTGACGGTTACGAGAAGGCGCAGATTCGGTTCATTTTGACTTATATTATGATGTTATGTCACGATGATGATGTTAAGTTATTACATGTTTTACGTACGCTTTTGTTAAACAAATGTATGTTATGTTTTTGGCAAAATGTTTATGTTAAGGTTTTATGTAAAGCTAGAACTCACCAGCGTAGCTGACTTTTTAGTATGCACATTCAGGTTAAGGCAGGTTATGATGATGAAAGGTGATGCTGGGCGGCTTGATGAGTTACCCGGATGAGATGAACACTGGCATCCCGTTATGATTAGCTTATGTTATGTTTATGTAATAGACTATGTTACGCTTCCGCATGTTAAACAATGTAATGGTTATGTTTAATGAAGTATTTTCCGCTGCGTTATTTGATATTCAAGTTTAAGAACTGTGTGTGAATGAGTAAATCCAACAAGTGAGGCCTCCCGGGTTTGGGGCCTTACAAATAATAAAGCGAAATTTAAAGTAAAATTTAAAAAAAATACTTAATTTGTTAGAGAAAAAGTTTTAACAAATACCTAAATTTGGGTTGTTTGGTCTTTTGGTACAAGATTCGGGAGAGTGGAGGGGCAACCTCTAATACATAACCTGACTCATGCAGACGGTGATGGCATGTGATTTTTAATTAGGTTGGGGGAGAGCACTTCTCCGTCGATAGTCGTTTGTTTCCATTTCACTTAACACGTTCGATGATGATGAGAAATGTATGACAAGACCGGTTAATTGTTTAGAAGGGATTAGATGACTTGGGGTAAAATGTTATTTGATTAAATGGTCAGTGGCCTAATGAAGTTAATTGTGTATAAATCTTATTAATGGGTATGCCCAATTAACCAATTAATTTATAATAAGTTTATATTTGTTAATTAGTTTATAATAATTAATACATTTATATTTGTAAAAATTTAAAGTTTTAAATTTTTTTTTTTTGTGTCTTTTTGGTCAAAAAAAACGTTAATGGGTTCGGTGTCAAAATTTCATAAAGGTCGCTCAGGATTAGATCATGCATATAACAAGCAAAAAATAAAATTCATATGGGTCGTCTGACCCCATCCCAAGCATGTGGGTACGCCAATGGTTCCAATGTTTTATAATTTATTTTGGAGATGATTTCAAATTTTAGTGAGACAAATAAAAGATATATGAATCGTGTTTATTATTTAATTATTATTTTTTTCAAATTTGACTTAAAATGAACTATTATCAATAGACTTAAAAAGCAATGAATGTGTTAAATGTTAAATGAAAAACCTCAACTTTGGCAAATGCTAAACTCTTCTCATAACTTTGGCAAATGGTAAAATTATCCCTAAACTTTATAAAATGTCACTTTAACCCTTTTAAATTTATAAAGTTTTCAGTTTACTCCCGATAGTATATATAATCTGATATTTTCCTCAATAACTTTCATTTCTTAATTATTTTTTTTTCTTGATGTCCCGGTATAAATTTTATTAAAAACGGAGTTGCATTCAAAAAATGGTATTTTTAGGTATCTTGGGTTATATCGACTGACGGTAATGCGTTGTTACTGTGAATAATGATACCGACACCGACTGGAAAACATCGATAGCGTTATATAGCTGTTTTTTATCTATGTTTCAATCTCCACAACCAAGTCGCCGTAACTTCATACGTTTCTTTATGTATTTAACCGTGTTTTTTTTTCTTAGCCATGTTAATGTCACTGCTTCAACTGTTTAAGGTCCGCCTTCCGCCGCGGAGTGCGGGGGGAAATTTCTCGTTGTGAATTAAAATGAACAATTATAAAACTTGATTATTTTTAGGGAACTATTTCTTCACAATAACCTCATATTTCAAATTAAATTTAAAAAAAATCACTCAATAGTAATCAAGATTCATATATATTACATTTGTATCCCTTAATTTTTAAAAATTAAATATTTTTAAAAATATATAAAAGATTAGAATACCTAATAAAAATTGAATGATTTTAAAGGAACAATAAAAATTATGTGATTTTAATGAAACATTTAAAAAACTTGGTTACTATTATGTGAAGTAACTAAAGCTATGGGCCTCCAATTTTTAGGGTTTAATTTTTATGTTTTTTGACAAGAAAAATAAATGATCAGTATAATTAGTATAATTTAAAAAGTTTTTTATTCACAAAAACTCTATACAACTTTTATATGTATGATTATGTGTTTTTTTGAAAATAGCATATGAGAAATGTGTATCAATGTATTCTCACATATTACAATTCTAAGATCATTCACAGCAGGTTTTGTATATGTTTGTGACTGGGTTCTGCATATTTTAGAAAGTGGTTCTGAATAGAGGAGAGAGAAAATGTTACTGTTCATCTGTATATTTGTAAAAACATTGTTCACCTCGATTAACTTTTTAATACTTTTTTAAAGTGCTTGTGAGTGGATAAAAAAGAAAAGGTAATGATAAAGATATAAAAATGTATTATTTAATTAAATAAAGAGAGAAAATGTAGTGACTCTTAGTGAAATTATAAAAATAAGAAAAAAAAATGATGAAAATGCTCTAAACATAAAAAAAAATATTAAAGTACTTACAAAACCCAAAAGGAGGACCCCTATGCACAATTTACAAGTTCTTATTGCATTCGTAATCGTTTATTGTTTTTATAATTGATTATTTTATTATTATAATTAATTTTAAATTTATTTTGTTTTTCCTCTATAACTTTTAAAATATATTTTTTTATAAAATTCCGAATGTGTCATTGCGACGTACTTATTTTTATCTAGGTTTCGGTGTAACTTTCATTCGAAACGGAGTTGAGCGTAATAATGTACAAATCATCAAATCACAAACGTTAAACGTATGAGCATCAAAGTTGCTTCAAAGTTTTTATTTTTTTTAGTTTTTTTTTTGCTTTCCACTTACAACCTTTAAAATATGATGTTTTATAAAATTTCGAATTTGACGTTGTGACGTGCCTACACTTATCTACGGTTCGACGTGAATTTTCGTAAAGTCGTTTTTAAACCGATCATTTGTTTTAAACATTATTTTTAACCGTTTGGTTTTTTAAACCATTCAATGCTCACCTACAAATATACCGTTGCAGAGTTCCTCTTTTTTATTTTATTTACGGTATCCGTCGCAATGTGGTCCGTATGAACAGTAACTTTATTTTTTCATTCTACTTTTTTATAGTTAAGGATAATTGAACTATGTTATTCAATAACAATCCTTTTTTTACAATAAAGTGGCCGGTAAACGGGCAACAAGCTGCGTCGCAACCCCCTTTAGGATAGCAAAACCGATCCTACTAAACACGAAGTTTTGAGTCTTATGGGCCGAAATATTACTGTGCACGACCTGCTGGACCCTATTAAGAAATTCCACTGCCTCTGGGGCCAGGAAACCAAATGTATTAAAAGAAAAAGGGATAAACACGTGTTGATTCTCTAAACAAGCTTTCTCGTGTTTAGTAACTTTATCTGATTCCGCCTTCAACGCAGCCTGATGATCGCGATGTCAAGGTCAATTAAAAACATTTATAAAAACTACTACTTATCTACTTTAGACTGTGGACAGGGAAGCAGGGTTGTCGAATCCACAGGGAATCGGTGGAAAGCAGAATTGCTTAGTTCAGAAAATTATAATTAAAACACACAGATCAAATAAAGATGTAACTTCCCCCAAACTTCAGTTTCTAGGTTTCACGTACAATCCAGTCATTCAGTTTAGACACCACATAGACATAGCGTTGGAAAATCAATTGAATTAGTAATTGAAGACAGATTCTTTGTCAGAAAACCTATACAACTAGTTTGTCATAACCAGTACAATTCAATCACTCAATTTATCAGTGTCAAGTTACCCACATTAGTCACCTAACCCTGCTACTAAGTTTTGTCATCAACCGAACAAGATTGTAAAGCAAACAAACTCAAAACACATTGATAAAATTGTCTAATTCAACCAATACATCAATCAATCTGTTATTGTCAGAAACTAATCAATCTGAAACATACAAACAACTGAATCAAATACGAAAACCTAAACGAACCATCCGCCAGGAGGAAGCCACACGCAGCTTAGCCACACATGCTTGTCAGACACGCGAACATAGCTTCAATATATGATCCAGAACTGATCTTGCCTCTTAAAATCGCCCTCAAAACATCCAAAAACGGCTGGGAATTGATAATTTCCGTAACCCTAAAGGTATACTTCAAATAGGGCCAAAATCCCTAAAAATCCGCATGTAACCGACTCCCGACCGTACGGTACGGTGGGCCCACCGTACGATACGCTGGAACTGCTCCCTATACGCTTAACTTTCTATAAATGACTTTTCAATACGGTGCTTTGGTACGGCCAACCGTATCGTACGCCAAATCCACTTTTAATCTTCATTTTCACATCTGTCTCGTCGAGGCACCCCAAATCGATATATTATGGCCACCGTGGTTCAATTTCTAGCTCAAGATATGCTTATGTCAAGTTTTGCACTATAGAACTTCCTGATAAGCCGCCATCTTTGCATAGTTTTGCATCCAATCCTTCTACTTCATCCCAAATGCTTCCCAAAACGCGTACTTAGCATCCAATAACCTGTAATAGTCACAAATACAAATACCAACATAAAATCGACTCGATATACAAAGTAACACCCATAAAACTGTATGAACTAGACTCTTAAACAAGAGATATTTGACCCTACATCACCTGGCCCGCAACAAATCCATTGACCCTGAGCCCCACAAGAGGGGACACTCCTATAAGGTCCACACAAGTGTGTTTCCCCCCTGCCCACCCAAACACAAGAATGTCAGATGGCCGTAGCTTAGACCTCCCTTCAAGAGGATTTGTTAGAAAGTTCACGGGGGTCTCCTTTTTAGCAGAAATCCATGCCTGCTTAAGAACATAACATAGGACATCCGTAACCAAATCATGCCTATATTTAAAACCAGGTTGCTCCTTACAATGGACCGCATGCTCGCCAAAAGAATCCAAACAGACCTTGTGACAAACCGGGCAGGGTTCATCAGATGGAAACAAAGGGATTTGTAGCCGGTACTTAAGGATAGCCCGGTATTCCACAGCCGACATATGTTGGCCCATCCCTGCAATGGGGATGACTGTCAGGATATCTTGAGCCCGTGGAGCTCGAAGACATTCAAACACTGCTTTTGGCGAGGGGATAAATCAAACTTCACTCCCAAACTTTTGACGATTCTATTAAATAGGGCACTCGCCAAAGCATGTTGGGCTTCGGGGGAGGTGTCCTTATTAGAGAAACCGCTAAGATTGAAATCGGGAAGGGACATGTGCAAGCAATCAATCGCACACACATAATTAGAGTCTAAACCACCAATACCACAACCTCGAAGAATGTGGTCCTGCAAACTCCAAGATTGTGCCCTCGAGGCTACAAAAGCATATAGTTAAATACAATTTCTTTCATAAAAAAAAATAAATTGCGTCCCTAGCCCATGAAATTATTTACTCTTACAACTTTAAAATTATGATGTTTTCTAAAATTTTGAAATTAACATTGCGACGTGTCTATTTTTATTACGTTTCCACATGAATTTTTGTAACATTATTTTTAAACCAATCGGTTGTTTTAAACGTTTTTTAAACCGTTTGGCGTCAATCTCAAAATACACCATTGTAGGTTTTTTTATCTACGTTTAAATCACCCCACGTAATGCTCCGCCGACGTGCTTATTTTTATACACGTTTTGATGTAAATTTTTTTCAAATAACTTCACTTTCGTATGTAACGAGGTAACTTCTTCGTTACTATCGAATATGCCGTTGAAACGTTTTTTTTAACGTCACGTAGAATATACCGTAACGATTTGCTTATTTTTATCTATGTTTTGAACCCGTCGTGAAGCGCGGATGATAACCCACTAGTTTTATTACAAAAGGGTCCGGGTTTTAAATCCCCTTCAGAAAAAAATTAAAATTAAGCCGACCCTATTTACAAATGATCATCCATTCTCTCATTGATCACTCACCATAACCCCTCTCTTGATTATCACTATTGGTTTATGTGATTTCATATCATCTTTGTTGTTTTGTTGGTTTTTTGTTTTATTCTTTAATTTACATCGCTATAATTACCCAAATAGAAAAAAAAATGTATTAGGTCACCTAAACAACACTATAAAAATGTATCTGATAGCAATATCTTTTGTTTGAATCCTTGCTAAAAAAAAGTTTATATATCAAACGTATAGAGAATTTTAAGTAGAGAACGAGAATAACTATATAAAATACTTAGTAAGAATTGTTTTAATAGTAATATTTTTTATAAGTTTTTTAATCTTTTCTTGACATTGGGCACAATGGTTGTTGGGTTAAATAATTTTTTTACGGGTATTTCACTATTTCTTTTCTTAGTACAATATTTGTTTGTTTAAATAATTGTTTGTAAACTTATTTTATGATTTTAACTAGCTTAGACCCCGTGTATTACATACGGATGAAAAATACCAATACATAAAGTTCTTATGTTTTTATGTATATATTTATAGGTGTAAGGATTAGGTTCAGGTAAAAAAGATTCTAATTCTAATAAGGGTGAGAAGGATTTAGGGCAATTAGATCAAATTGTAGAAAACATTTAATGGTTGAGATTAAATTGTAGAAGAAAAAGTTGTTCCAAGGGTATTTTATTCTTAGCCACTTTTGTTGACTTTTTATTAAGTTCCCCCCTCATTTTTAAACGTTCATAACTTTTACATACGATATTATTTTTTCAAAAAAATTACACCATAAAAAAGAGGATTTTTTTATCTTTAAAACGAGTATAGTGTCGTTATAAATGAAAACGAAAAAAATTACGTTTTTCAACTCATTGTGTAATTAGTCATGTCATTGTGTAATACAAGTTCATTGTGTTATATGTATTTATCATTTTTTTTTACGTTTTCCAGCTCATTGTGTAATTAGTCAGGTCATTGTGTAATACAAGTTTATTGTGTAATACCACGTCTGGTCATTCTGTAATATCTGGTCATTGTGTAATTAGTCAGCTCATTGTGTAATACAAGTTCATTGTGTAATACCACGTCTGGTCATTCTGTAATATCTGGTCATTGTGTAATACAAGTGTAGAAGCATGTTTTTGTAACTATAGATTAAATTCTATGTATCGGTGTACGTGGCTAGTACGCAGGAGGGAGTTCCTGAGTACTTAGCATGCACACCAGTTTGGTCCTGCGTACTTAGTAAGTATGCAAGGCTTTTGCCTTGTGTACTTGTCAAGTACGCATGACTAAACCCTGCGTACTTAGACAAGTACGCAGGTAATGTTCCTTCCCCTATAAATAGAAGACTTGTCTTCATTTGTAGGTGAAACTCTGGAACTAGGTTGAGAGGTGTCCGGGTCGGGACGAGCTCTCCCGACCCCTGGACCGTGAGCTTAGATGAGAGATGTGTGCTCCTTCGGTATGTAGTCTGTAATACGGGATGACTTCTATGTTATGAATTACGTGTCGTTTCATTGTCTTTTGTCTTTGTTCGTGTTTTCTCTGTCTCGTTTCTTGGTTCCCACACAAATCACAGAACAGGTCGTGTATATCCGCTGCGCGACGAGGCTCACGGGACCTACAACAAGTTTATTGTGTAATTAGTCAGGTCATTGTGTAATACAAGTTCATTGTGTAATTAGTCAGGTTATTGTGTAATACAAGTTCATTGTGTAATTAGTCAGATCATTGTGTAATACAAGTTCATTGTCTACCACGTCTGGTCATTGTGTAATACAAGTTCATTGTGTAATACAAGTTAATTGTGTAATTAGTCAGGTCATTGTGTAATACAAGTTCATTGTGTAATACCACGTCTGTTCATTGTGTAATGACCTGGTGTATTAAACAATGACCATTATGCCCTCCCTTTAAAAACAATAAAAGACCACATGTCAAGCCCAAAATCCTTCTTACTCTTTTTATTTTTAAAACCCTTTTTACTATAACCTAACTTGTTAGTGTAAAATGTATTACATATATTAATGATAGAAAACAAAATTTAAAATATGCAAAGTTTAATATATAATTGGGTTTCGAAAATACGTTAACTGCTATTTAATGTAATTTTACTTTCATTTACTATTTGATTGAAACTAAAAGTTACATAATTAGATTTTAAAGTTTCTTGTAATAGGTACTAGGTTAAAAGCCCGTGTATTACACGGATTAAATAAAATAAATATTAATAGCTATTTCTATGCCCGCTCCGGTACGAATAGCGTGATCTAATTATAGAAAAACTGTATTTTGCTAATATTAGTCTACTGACTATTGTTTATTACATGCACACGATTTGTGATCTAATTATAGAAAAAAACTGTATTTTGCTAATATTTGTCTACTATCCGACTATTGTTTATTACATGCACACAGTTTTGTTTAAACCTGGTCATTCAATTAAAAACAGAAAAAACTATGTAATTTTTAAAAATACCATGTAATAATTAAAAATTGAAACTTCCAGAAACAATTATAATGACTAATTTTTAGCTTATCTGGTCACCAAAATATTTATGAATCCTACCATAGAGCATACTAATATAATTTTGCATCTTCACCAATGACATACTAATCTAATTCAAGATCTTCAATCAAATGCTTGCAACATAAATTTATTACCATTTACAAATATACCAGTGACACAAAAGAACTTGTTTCACCTTAAATATTAAATTTAGTCAAAGCAATGTTACTACTCCTTCTCTAAATCAGTAGCTTATCTGGTAGATCAGGATGAAGTATGCATGTATGCCTCTCATATTTAGCACTATGTTGCAAAATATGTGTGTATAATATATAGATCTAAACCGAGCAAATGATAGAAAGAATTATAATCACATTCCACATACTAAATTGTCTGATTTCAACTACATACAGATAAGATGAAAACAAATGTTTAGCAATCATAGCAAACTTTGAACGAATGAAAACAGTAAATAAATAAAAAACTCTAACGTTTGGCATGTTCACTTGAGAAAGATAACCACATTGATAGATTCAATTATCTCTTGTGTCCAACACTTGGGAGCCATCTCACAAGGTTCACCCCTCACATCACGAGTTCAACGACATGATCATATTATCTTCTTGTATAGAACCAATTATTCCATCCCAAAAAGCTTTTTCCATCGTCTGTCATACTTGTGATCATTGCAATCATAGAATATAATAACAGAAACAAAAGAAGACTAAAAATAGAAAAGAAAAAGAAAAGACAAACCACCTAACATAACTTGTAAATTAGTTTCTGATAAGAGTTTAACAAACATTGCATAAAAAGTACTTATCATCATATATCCATCATGCTTCATTGTAGTTCATATAAATGTCAAACATTATTTTTAGCACATGTACCTTTCTAATTTTCTAGAAAGATAGTAAGCTTGCTTCTGCACTTTCTTGTTCCAGTTAGGACTTATAAAAATTATGTAATTTTACTCTCTGCATAAGGTATTCTACTCTCTGTCTCTTTGCCTGTATACAAGCACGTTGACCAAGATAAAGTCACATACCAATGTTAGAAACATGTTTCAGAAATAGGAAGCGAGTAGGGGTGGCAAAATGGGTGGTTTGGTAAATATGTCAAAAGTGAGTAAATTTTTTGTCCAGTTATTGTTGGATCGGGTTTGATTGACCCAAAGCATTTTCTCCTAAAATAAGGATTATGCTTTTACCAAAAGAAGGAAATTGAATGTAATGAAGAAGATAAATATTAAAAACTGGAGATGACAGCAGAAATTACAAAAGATACAAAATTTCATAATCAGATTCGACAATCTATATACTTCTTTAATCCCCTAGAGAAGAGTGAATGTGGAAAAAATCATCAGGAATAAGGATAGAACATAAATATTCAATCCGTTGGATGAGAATATAAACATAAGACTGTTATTAAAACGTTCAAAATAGCTTTCATCACCATCAATGAAAGCCATATGAAAGACTTCAAAGAAAACTTACATTTTCTGTTCAGCATATAGAAGCTTTGTCTGTAGACATTGACCAAGGTTTTCATATTATCCAGATTGTGGAGCACTCCTAGGCTTTTGCCATGCCTTATTTGACAAATGCTCATAAAATTTCTGCAAAAAACCAAAGCAGAAAAAAAAATCAAATATCAAACAAATGAAAGTCTGGGTAATCATATTACCTAAAAAAATTAGATGTCATCATGCCAAGAAAAGAGAAGACTAAGACAATAGCAATACAAATTTTGAGCGGTTAATTAGTTAAAATACATGAAACTCATGGGATTCGTTGTGATTCTAATGAGGTTCAATTAATAGAGAATAAGGAAAACCAACAATTGAAAGAGCGAAAGTGATCGTAAAAACTAAATAAAAACCAAAAATCAAATAGGACTATGTAGCGATTAGGGTTTGTGGCAAGAAATTGAATACTAACCTTTTAGAATTAGGATTTGCGAGAGTCGATTAGAAATTCCACCAACTATCGTGGGGAAGATTGTGGATTATCAATCGCTTACACCTGCAAAAGCTATCATCCAAGAATAAGGGATGAGCGATCTCTTTAGGTTTTAGGTAAAACGAAAGGTCACTGGATTAAGTTTCTAACCTATAAGGTGTTTCAGGTTCGATGGAACTCTGGAGAATGATGAACATCAAATCCAATTCCTCACCATGTGAAAAAAAAAAGGATTAAAGTTAACTAAGGGGTGAGAAACTAACCGACGCAGATCTAGAAATTTGAAGGAATCGGATGAAGATTTGAACGAAGATCGGCGAATCAAGCCCAAACAGAGATGTTCAACTCCAAATTGAATGGAAACCCTAGTCCTTAGAAACGGCGATGGCGAATGAGGATCCGGATGGGCTAAAAGATCCGCGTGTTTCATTTAATGGGCAAATGGATTTTTGGCGGGAAAAACCAAGGGAGGTGGTCTAGAAATTTGACACGTGTCTTTTAAAAACCTTTATTTATTAGTATGTATAGATTAATGTAAAATAAATATGTTTTATTAGTATAACTAGTATTTTTTAAATATATAATTATTAAAAAATAAAGACGTATTTAATAGAGAAAGACAAAAAGAAATAATAAAAATAAATATTAATGTGACACGTGTGATGAAAAAGTTTTATTTATTATGTATTGATATAGATTTTATGTTTTGAAATAATTAACATGTTGCAACTGTGTCTGTAAGTGTATAAAGATGATCATGTCTGGCTAGTTTGGCTTGAATCATAAGCAAAATCTCAGCAACTAGATGGTTCTCTTTTGTCTAGTCAATGTCTTATTATGACCACAATATTATTTACTTGATTTCGTTTGAATAATCATTATATTTGGTTATTTCTGATTTTATGTGATTCCTATTATAAATAATCTTTAGATGTTATCTGATGCCTTTCATTTTAATTAATTTTAGAATCATTATATTTGTTTACGTTTGCTTCTGGACTCATATTCAACATTCATTTAAACGATCAAAATTCTTTTTTAGACAGATTATAAACATTCCAACTGTTTTTTTATCAAAATCGCATAAACTATAGACGTTAAAATGTAGAGGGAGTTAGTCATATGAATGAAAATTGTTAAATTTTGAAAAGTCACTGACAAAAAAGTCTAAAAAAATTTTTTAAATAAAAGTGGCTAAAATAGTCAAATCACAAGAACAAAAATTACCCTTTCCTCTCAAACTTAATTGTAGTGCATATATCGATGGTTCACACCTTGGGCATGTATCCTAGAGACGATAACTACAAGAGGAAAACAAATTTCAAGGATACATTAGACTGTCTATAATGACTCCCACACCCCCTATCTTGTCCGGGCGGTACAGTGTTCCACGCCCCTCACCCCCTCCACGCCAGTCTGGTCACACCCTTCACTCCACTCATTACACAGAGGCGTAAATGATCAAAAGATTCAAACTTTCATTTTATATTACATTAAATCATGAAAGATTGAAAGATACATGTATTAAGGTTTTTGGTTATTTATGCTCTTTAAATCTTATATGTAAAAACTATATCGCTATCATCTATAAAAAATAAACTGCATTTAATTTGGAGTGCATTAGATATATCGATGGTACACACATAGGGGCATGTATCGTGGAGACTTAACCAACGTACTTTAAGTGTAATGACAACATATGATTTTGATGTATGTTTTATGTTTATTATATACTTTGACACGCATGTGTTTTATTCATGTGTTCAACACGCCATATATGAACTTCCCAAATCACCCGAAGGTATAAGTATATTCTTCTTACTTCATGGTTGTTTATACAAGTTATAAAGCACATACATTTTCTAACCGTTTTAACAGAAAGACTTCTCATAATTCTAAAGAAGACGACATTATGACATCCAAATTAAGACAATATTTCTTTGAAAAAACAACTAATGAGAAGAAACAAATATGTAATGACATTGAAATTTCAATATAAAATGCACGTAGATGTTGATCTATTACGAGTATAGTTTGTAAATTAACGTCTTTGCATAGCGAGCAGAACTAGACAGGATTCCAACTTGACAAGCTCTGATCACAAGCAAGGTGAACCTTGAAACTAACGTGTGCCCCTTATGTATTCAGTGTGCAGAAACCTTGGAACATTTATTCACGTCATGCTTCTACGCATCTATGATACGGCGCGTTAATTAGTGAGTGGTGCCACATGCCGCCCATTTTCGTTTCTTCGGTCAGAGATATCTTGGATTTGCTTAAGGACTCTCCGACTCGATCCAAAAGAAGTGGTGCAATACAAGCCGTCGTCTACACAGCTCTTTGGAGCATTTGGAAAATGAGGAAAGAAGTGTTTGAAAACAAAAGGATTCTATCGAAAGGTTATATGAAGATTTAAAGAGCACTAGTTTCCTATGGGTCAAGAACCGTTCTAATATCAGTTCACTAGAATGAACTCAATAGTGCAAATTTCAGATCTAGTCATTCCTATTTTTGTAATGTAAATTTCTTGATCAGTTCCCTCACAACATTCTTATGAGGGTTGCATTCGTTTTTTTTTTAATTTATAATTCATCCGCTAAAAAAAGAATTTTTAATTAATTTTTATTTATAATTAATATTTTGTTTGCTTTTATAACTTTAAAAATACAGTATATTCTTAAACCGTAACGGTTTCTTAAATTCAAGTCTTATTCAAAACCGAGTTAGGTCAAATATAATATTTTTTATATTTTTATTTTTAAACTTTTAAAATGATACAGTTACGACGTGCGTGTTTTTATCTACCCAAAACCGAGCAGGGTCAAGAATAGTAATTTTTTATTTAAGTTTTTTCTCTTAAATTCGCTTTCATGTTTCTTAACGCTAATTTTACAAGTACGTAACTTCTTTTGAATTCCGAACATACCCTTTTTTATCTAGGTTTCAATATTGTGAACGCGTTAGCTAGTTTCGTATACATTTTCAAATAAAAGTTGAAGTTACTACTTAATTACCAACTAATTTAACAAACATATACTATAACTACGCGAAGACAAGCCAAGGATCGTATTCATCTATCAAACATTCAAGATCCGCAATCGATACAAAACAAGATGATATCAATACTCAAAAAGAATATGAACAAGATGTTCTATATCTTTGAACAATGAACAAATACACAAGAAAAGATACCTTTCTACCTAAGATCAAGCATAGTATCTATTCTCATGGATCCAATGAGAACACATATCAAAGGGGATTGAAAACCAACTAAAATAAACACAATGTTGTTGATCTTCAAAAACATTTCACACATTTGTTTGATCACAAGATCTTGATCGAGTGACAATGTAAAATCTACTAGAATTGGTGGTTGAAGCTTCCCCATTCGAAGGATCATGCTCCAAATTCAATCTTGATCTCCGGTGAACCTTATTTTTGGGGGTTTCACTTTCTCTATCATCATCAACCCTTTTTGCCATAAGATCCATCAAATTGTTTCGTAACCCTAGATCAGAATACACCCTTCTAGGGTTACCCAATTGCTTCCCCCTATCACCACCACTACCGCCGCCGTGGGTTGGCCTGAGCTCCACCGGTCTACCAACTGTCTCAACCATCAAACAAGGGTTACTTAAACCATTCCACGACCGTAGAGGAACCAATTTAGCTAACAAACCGAGCGATTCGACAATTTCGCTCATCGATGGCCTCTTTTCGCGACACGATCTCACACATTTGGCCGCAATGACGGCCAATTGCTTCCTGACCATCGGATCCTTCAGCAGCGGGATCCGAGGGTCAAAAACGCTTAAAAGTTTACCTCTTCGGATTAACGGAATCGCCCAGTCAACGATCGACGGCGGCGAATGGCTGACGTCGATGGCTTTTCTCCCGCTAATAATCTCCAACAAAAGAATCCCAAAACTGAAGACATCAGTTTTCGTGCTTAAATTATCCGGAGTCACATATCCGGGATCAAGATACCCCATCGTTCCGGCCGGCGGCGTTGACAAAAGCCGGTAATCGTCCACGTGGCACCGGAGAGCCAACCCGAAATCGCCCAGCCGGGCGTTGAAATTCCGGTCGATAAGAATGTTTGCAGATTTGATATCGCGGTGGATCACCGGAGGATTTGATGAATGAAGGGTTTCAATCGCTTTAGCCGTATGTACGGCTAACCGAATCCTCCGCCCCCAATTTGGGGGTTGTTGGTTAAGGTGGAGTGCGTCGTAGAGTGTTCCGTTGCTCATGAATTCCACCACTAACAATCTGTTCTGTTGAGGTTTGTTACGGTTGTTAGGGTTGTTAGTGAAACCAATTAAATTCACGAGATGTGGACTGTGGAGTTTTGACAAAATATTAATTTCATTCTCGACTTCATTGTCGGGTACGGAGATGGAGGAGTGGTTGGTGGTGTGGTGCGATGGTTTTTTTACGGCTACGAGGCGGCCGTTGCGGAGGAGGGCTTTGTAGACGAGTCCGTGGCTGCCGCGGCCGAGAAGTTTCTGGTCGGAGAAGTTGTTGGTGGCGGCTTCCAAATCGCTGTAATCGAAGTGTTGAATTTTGTTTTTTGTAGGTTGTGATGTGTCTTCAGGAAGGAAATCGGTGTGTTTGGGTGGTTTTTTTGATGGTGTGTGAACTGCGGTGGCTGATTCGGCTTTGCAAGACAAATAGCCCATCCGAATTGCGGTGATTTTGGGGGTTTAGATACGCATAAGGAAGAATGAAACAGTGGTGGTTGTTGATGAAGAAGAAGAAATGATGCGAAGGAGACGATATGGTTTGCGTTTGGCAGGGTGGGCTGGAGGGAGTTAATTGTGATCTGTGATGATGGTGGACCAAAAGAGTCAACGAGGAAGACATCCATTGAGAGCACAGGAAGGAATGGTGTGCCCCGCCGTAGACGATAACGCATTAACTCCGTCTAATCTGGTCAAATCGTTTGGATCTTGGACCAAATCTCCACTTAAAAGGATTTACGCCTAAAGAGAGTAAAAGAGGTAAATAAATTAAGAAATGTTTATTTTTTCATTAACTTTAATAGGTTTAATTGTACGTCTTTTTATAAATTGTTTAGAAAATATCTATGTCAACATATATCCATGTGTTAGGACATAAGGAAAAAAAGAAAAAGAATTATGAAAAAAATAGTGATTTTAGGATCAGTTTTAGACTAAAAAAAAGTTTGAGTCGGCTCAATATATAAATAGTTAAATACTTTTAAATTTGAGACATCTATGTATTTTTTTAAAATATGTATTAGGTTACGTGAGTTTGAAGTGTGAGAAAAGAGCATAATAATTAGTTTTTAATGATAATATACGCGTTGTGTCGGGGTCGTACAGTGACATTAATGTGGTTAATTACATAATTAAGTCCACGTGTTTGTGAATCTCGTTACACGTGTTACGGCAATGACATTAACGTCGTTAAGTACGGTGACATTAGCACCACGCGTTCTGCGGCGGAAAACGTACCTTAAACAGTTGAGTAAGTGACAATAACGTGACTAAGCACAAAAAAACGTGATTAAGTACACAAAAAATGTATGAAGTTACGACGACTCGGTTAGCCCAATAAAAAGAAATGTAAAAAAACCAAAGAAAAAAACCCCAAAAAAATTATGGACCAACAGATATGTGACATGTGACGTGCGGTGGGGAAAAACACATAATTTTAACATTTTACAAACTTCAGGGAGGAATTGTGATATACACTTTTAGATGAGTTTAATAAAATCTATATCGAGACGCAAAGAAAAAAATATGAAACATAACAACAAATTAATTTCATAAAATTAGATGAATATTTGAGTTTTTAGAAAGTTAAGGATTATTATTTAAAAATGTGAAAATTAAAGGGATGCATATGAGAAAAGAAAAATAATAATAATAAAAAAGAAGAAAAGAAAAGTTATTGCACACCGAGTTGGTAAATGAGAGTAAGATAGCGTTTGGTATGCAGGAATGAGAGGTGGAACGGAATGGACAATTACGATGGAATGAAAAAAATGGTGTTTGGTTGGACGATGGAATGAAATCACCCATTCCACAAACAATGTTATTCCCTCTAAATCTCTCAAATTCATTCCATCCACCCCCTTATTTTTTTCTCATTTCATCAACTCTTTCACCCTTCATCACCACCACACCCTCCTACCACCACCACCACCACCAACCACCTTCCACCACCGCCTCCACCACCCACCACCAGCACCTCCTTCGTCGCCACCACCGCCACCCACAACCACACCACCGCCACCACCCACCCCCACTTCCCACCGTCGCCACCACCCACCACTGCTGCCATCACCCACCACCACCCAATATCGCCACCCACCACCGCCACTCACCACCGATTTTATTCCTTCGTCTTTTCTAGCCTACCAAACAACATAAAGTAATGATTTATTAGATTTTCTCATGATAACCAAACAAGACAATTGAATGGAATAGACTATTTCATTCCTTTGTCCATTACTTCGTTCATTTCATTTTCTCGTCTATTTCATTACCTCATACCAAATAGACCCTAAGAATAATTTGTGTCGATAATTTATAATTTTTAAAAGCATAATTAAAATACTTGGATGTTAAAAACCCATATTAAAAGGTTTGAGTTTTATGACTATTAATTCTGTTGGTCCTTTGATTTATATTACATAAAAAGATGATTTTTATAGGGACTTTATGAACTAAATTATTTAATTTTATTGGGAAGCTACCAAAAAGGGTAATGGTAGATGTGATGGAAATGGAATTCTATGTATGAAAGTACAAGGATGTCAACACCCTTGCTCTTACCAAACGCACAAAAGCATGTTACAAATAAGTTTTATTACAACCAAAAACAAATATGGAAATAAAAACTACACCAATCTTTAATTCAAAAGAGCTCATTTTAGTCTTATTTATTACCTATAAGAACTCAAGATTCGTTATTTCTTTAATTATTTTTATAACAGAAATCGGTTGGTTCTCGAATATTGATTTGTTTCTCAATTTGTAGATTGCCTAACATGCTAAGAGAGTGATAGATTGCACAACTCGTTCTTTTGGATCACTAAACCCTTCGGTCAGATGAATATGAAATGTCATTAGGATTGGTGGCCTAATGGTAGAGGAAAATCCTCTAGAAACACTAAGGATTGAGGAGATCATGATTTTAAGTCTCACTCCAACAGGATTTAAGAAATTTCCCTATAAAAAAAAGATGAATATGAAATAAGTCATAAACATTAAAGGCATAGATAGCCATACGAGAGTAGCAACGTAGCATTTTAACTTTTAAAAACTACTATACTTATTATTAGACTAAACGATAGCAACGACTGACTACCAAAATCCATAGTGTCCATTGGTTCGATATACGGTTCTGACCTAGACTATACTGTGTTGCAATATGTGCACTTTTGTATTGTGTGTAGTTAGTTAGTATAAATCATTTCATGTTAAAAATCTTACATAAAAATGTATACTAACACCACATCAATATGCGCGTGTGTGTATATATATGTATGAATTTATATGTGTATACTATGTTAGAAACCCGGTATATTACATGGGTTGAACAAATATAACGTTATAAACTTAGTGATAAGGATTTACATATTACATATTTTTGACACATTACATAGTTTTTAATTCTATGAACGTTATATAGTTATTTTTTTAAATGTTTTATAAAAAGACTAAAATAAATGTTCAATTTATAAAAAATTTATGAACAAACGTAACATTTAAAAAAACGTTTTATAAAAACAATTGTAGAAATCATTATTATTTAATAGGAGAGTGTGGCGGGAAACAGAAATTATAAAAATAATTAAAGAAGCTTATATAATTAACTAGGTTAGAATCTCATGTATTACACGAGTTGTATATTGAAAACGTTATAACTTATAAATTTGTAAATACAGCATAACTTGTTAGACTATGTATGATCAACTTGTTAGACTATTATGATCGTCTCGAGATATATCAAGTGGAAATGTGTGTATAACAAATTAGTATTTTTCTTTAATTAGTTATATTTTGATTTCCTATTATATATATATATATATATATATATTCTTATTTAATATAATTAGTATTTTTCTTTAATAATATATTTATAATATCAT
Organism: Smallanthus sonchifolius; assembly: GCA_023525975.1. Classification (NCBI taxonomy): domain Eukaryota; kingdom Viridiplantae; phylum Streptophyta; class Magnoliopsida; order Asterales; family Asteraceae; genus Smallanthus; species Smallanthus sonchifolius. The sequence continues at coordinate 39,592,038 of CM042045.1, forward strand.
TATTATTTAATAAGTTACATGTGTATTTATTAGAAGAGAGAAACGAAAAAACTAATGTGAGAAGACATGAGTAAGTGACAAGTGTCCCTCTCAAAACCCTTATTTATTAGCATGTATAGATAGGAGAGAGACGAGAAAAAAAAACTAAGGACACATAGGATAGTGACACATGTTCTCTAAAATTTTTGTTTATCATGTACAGATGTTAGGTATAGACATGTATGTATTTAAATCATATATTTAAATCAGCGGGGATAGTCCTCGTATCATTATAACTTTGCACATTTAGATCACATACATCGAGTAGATTGTTAGCAGCTTACTACGTTGGGCTAAGAGAAGGAGCACAAAAGCAATGCACCTCAGTCGTTATCTATCGTTATGTGAACATCAGTTGAGCAAGTACGTCATATGCGTGATGCGAGTTGTGTTTCCTTAATGGATTGCCACATACCGTTGAGGCAAACTATGTGATAACATACAACTTAACCAATAGATGTGAGACTCAAGAAACTAAACCAATCAACTATAACCCTTATAACCCTTAGGTAGATAGCACCAATGTCTAAATACAAATCTTAAAAAAAAAAAACTTCTATGATGCATGTAAGAGATTTTGTTAGCAAGGAGATTATAGGATGTGAGTGATTAATTGACCATTAAAAAGTAACACATTCTTTGAGAAAATCGGGTGTCCATCAAATTGACCTATGCTTTTACACTTTTATTTGAATTAAATAAATAAAAACTAATTATGATTCTTGTGGGTGTATGGATTACTATTTGTATATTAGGTTGGATTAGTGCATTCGTAGTTCATACTATAAGTGAAGGAACGGTATGTGGCAATCCCGATTAAGGAAACACAACTCGCACCACGCATATGACGTACTTGCTCAACTGATGTTCACATAACGATAGATAACGACTGAGGTGCATTGCTTTTGTGCTCCTTCTCTTAGCCGAACGTAGTGAGCTGCTAACAATCTACTCCATGTATGTGATCTAAATGTGCAAAGTTATAATGATACGAGGACTATCCCCGCTGATTTAAATATATGATTACGAATAAAGAAAGATCACGACTTGAATATGATGGATAAAGAGCCTATAAAAGCAAATGATGTAGAGATAAATATGAAAGATTGCTTATGTAACATCCGGCCCCTCATACCACAAATATTGCTTATGTAACATCCGACCTCTCATACCACTAATATTGTCCGCTTTGCTTCTAAGAGCTCACGGATTTGTTTTTTGTTGCACGGGTGAAAACTTCCCAGGGGGTCACCCATCCTTGGATTACTCCCACCCGAGCACGCTTAGCTGTGGAGTTCTCTCATCCACTACATTAACCCCAAAACGCGTTTATGGTATTTGAGGCAGGGTATTCCTTATGAACCAAGAATCTCTCCTGTCACGGCCGGTGTGGGATTTGCCTAGGGTATTACAATTGGCCATGTTAATCTTCTTTGTGTCGTTACAGCTTAAAATGATTGGTACGATTTTAGTATAACCTCCTTATTATCTCTTGCTTGTTTGAATCGTAACTACAATCATAACAAATAAATGAATTAAAAAGATGATTTGAATAATGTTTTAATATATGGTGTTTTACTTGTATCGTGATTATAATCTCTTACTTAGCTTTATAGCAAACACTTGTTTTCGAGAACTCGATATGTACTTTCAGGATTACAGAAATGATTAAACGCATATTGGTTGTGAGGTTGGGTAAGTGAACAATGACGAGATTAGACAAACTTGAGTCGTTTGTGCTTGGTCGATGTTATTATTCTTAACAATTATGTTACAATGAATGATAAATAACATCTAACTTAATGATTTATTCATAATGTGTTATAATCAAACATTAAAACATGCTAAAGAAAATTTATAAAATTTATTATTAAAAAAACAAGTGTTACAAATGTATATTACCGAACTAGCTTAGAACCCATGTATATGGTGAAAAATATCAATAAATAAAATTCTTAAATATGTATGTATATATTTTATAGGTGTAAAAATGTAATTACATATACCAAGGATAGAAAACAAAATTCAAAATATGTAAAAATTAATATATAATCGGGTTTTAAAAATATGTTAATTACTATTTAATGTAATTTGACTTTCATTTACTATTTTATTGAAAATAAAAGTTACATAATTAGATTTTAAAATTTCTTATAATAAAGGATAATTTAAAATAAATGTCTTTTATTATCATAATTAGTATTTTTTTTAAATATATTATTATTAAAAGATGGATGTATATTTAATAAGAGAGAGACAAGAAAAAAAATGATGAAAATGAATATCAAAGTGACACGTGGCATGAAAAAACTTTATTTATTAGATTTTTTTAAGGCAAATTTTATAGACAGAAGGCACCCCCAAGACAAAAACTAGAGAGGCCACTAGAGCTACAAATAGACAAGACTACATGAAAACAAATTTACACCAATTTTCCAAACTCATTGATCCATTCTTAAATCTGTTAGTATACCAAAGAAAACCAAGCGTTTTGACGTTTATTATGATGTCCTCGATCTTGACCGTCTTGTCAGATAAGTGTTTCTTATTTCTCGCTTTCCATAAACACCAACAAATTGCTTAAAACAACTTTATTTATTAGATACTATAGATAATTTAACCATTTAACATGTTGTTTGAAACATGAGTTGAAGGAAAAACAAGAAGCAACTATCTTTTTCATAATCATGTTAAAAATCATAAAAAAATATAAAATTTAAATCTGTAGATGCTCTTACAATGAAGTTGAGGTAATTGTCTTGAAATGGGGTGTGAGGTGGCGACATATTAGGGGAGAAGTAAATAGTGGGGACAAACGAGAAACAGAATTGTCCATATTGTAGTTTACCCAACATTCTAGTGTGTTCATTACCCTAGACTTTTTAATTAAGTGGTTATGAATAATTGTTATGTTTTATATTCAATTCAATTAGTTACAAATTGCAAATTGTGAATCCATTATTCATACTTTACAATTACGTAAAGCAGCGTCGCTGTTTTGTTTATATTTTTTTATAATTGATTATTTTATTATTATAATTAATTTTAAAGTTATTTTGTTTTTCTACTATAACTTTTAAAATGTGATGTTTTATAAAATTTCGAATATGTTTTTACGACGTCCTTATGTTTATCTACGTTTCAGTGTAAATTTCATTCGAAACGAAGTTTTACATAATAAGTCTTAAAATCACAAACGTTAAACGTACGAGTTATCAAAGCTGATTCAAGATTTTAATTTCTTTATAGTTTTTTTTTTTATTTTCCACTTACAACTTTTAAAATATGATGTTTTATAAAATTTTGAATTTTACGTTGCTACGTGCGTACTTTTATCTACGTTAATTTTCGTAACGTCATTAATAAACCGATCCTTTGTTTTAAACGTTTCTTTGAACTGTTTGGTTATTTAAACCATTCAATCCTCATCTTCAAATATACCGTTGCGGGGTTTCTCTTTTTTATTTTATTCGTCGCAACGTGGTGTGTATGAACAGTAACTTGATTTTTTTATTCTACTTTTTTATTTTTAGTTAAATACAATTTCTTTCATAAAAATAAATAAATAGCTTCCATGGCCCAGTAATTCACATACGCACACGTACTACAACACCATCCGTATCTACATTTCGAACCCACCGCGGAATGCACCATTTTAATTAAAAAATATTAAATGATTTACAATTGCAACTTCTAAACTATGATGTTTTCTAAAATTTCGAAATTGACATTGCGACGTGCTTATTTTTATTTACGTTTCGACGTGAATTTTCGTAACATTACTTTTAAACCAACCGGTTGCTTTAAACGTTTTTTTTTATAAATACACCATTGCGAAGTTTTTTTATCCACGTTTAAACCGATCCGCCGTTGTCCGCCGCCGGCGCGCTTATTTTTATCTATGTTTCGTTGTAATTTTTTTAATAACTTCACTTTCGTAGACAATGAGGTAACTTTTTCGTTACTATCGAATATATCGCCGCAACGTGTTTTTTTTAATGCCACGTAGAATGTATCGTCGTCATTTGCTTATTTTTTTTATCTACGTTTCGAACCCGCCACGAAGCGCGGGTGGTCACCCACTAGTTATACAACATTACGTTTGATTAAGGTCATTACTATATTGATAGAATGATGGTGAATCAAATGAGAACCCTAAAATTACGTGTGAATTGAATTAACATGTTTTGATAGGTTTATATCTAAACATTAGAAAATTCATATTTGAATATATCAAATAAAATGTGGATTTTATGGGTTTTAATTTTCCTTTTTGTTTTATCGTTATGATTATTTGCTAAAAAAAAAAGTGGTGGCCATTTCATCATTTCTATATATGTAGAGAAAGAAATGACAAATAATACGAAAACTACAGAACAATCTATGTAAATTTTTTTAAGTTTTCGGGTTAATGTTCACACATTAATCTAACTATGTACAGAAAGAAATGACAAATAATACGAAAACTACGAGCCAATCGTCTAAACGTACAACCGCCGGGTAAATGGTCACACATTAATCTAAATGATATCGATGACGAGATTGAAACAGTGGAAGAACCGGTTAGTCAGTCGGATGAAACAACAAAGGTAAACAGGCTACTTCTCTGTCCGCCTCGGACGACCGGTTTGATAAAATAGACGCGAAACTTGACAACCTACTCACTTTTAGAAATAATAAACAACAATAACAATATCTCAAATTTCTTACTATGAACATAGACCCGTTGACCGGAAATGGCGGCGAAAAGAAATATATGAAAGAAACAATTTAACGAATGTGGATGAGGTGTTTTATTTTTGTTAATGTAGTTTTTTTTCAATGTAAAATTTTAATGTAGTTTTTATTTATTTAAGAATGTATCTTTTTTATTTCATAATTTAGTTTTTTATTTATTAAAAATGAAAATTTTATATTTAGTTAATTACTACCAAATAAATACGGGGCGTGAAACCACTAAATACCTTACTGATTCTGTCTGGCGATTGCCCCTGGCAGTGACGCCTTAAGGCGTTAATAACTTGTGCGTGAAACCGCTATAGATAACCTAATTTAATAGTAAGATTAGACTATAATAAAATTGTAATTAAAAGAAAGTTAAATGTTATCGGATGCAAAAGAGGAAATACAGTTGTTAGTGTTTCCTTTCTCATTTGAATTCAGTTCCATCAAATTTTCTAATTCAAATAACTTGTATATACTTGATTACTTTTTTAAAAATATTATACTAATCCTAACATCAAATTTTTTTAATTCTCTTGGAGCTCTCAATAAGACTCTTTTTTTATAAATGGAGATGGAGGTGGAGGTTTGTTAATGAGCTGGGCAGTAAGTGGGTGTTGGTTATTTCTTCGTTATATGGTAGAGAAGGGGAGATGGATTAGGATTAGTTTGGGAAAATACGGTTTGACTTAGAATGAAGAAATTGTTCGTTAGTCTTAATGATTCCGAGGTTCTTCCTTTGGCATCAATTAAAAGGGAGATTGGGTGTGGTAATGATACAATGTTCTGGAAAGATGTTTGGTGGGGAAGTTCTTGTTTAGCAGACACATTTCCTAGATTGTTCGCGTTAGAGGAAGATAAAGAGTGGGTCGTGGCTCAAAGGGTGAGGGGGGAAGGGTGGAAATGGAGAAGAAATGTCGTGGAGGAAGAGCAATTTAAGTCCCTTTTGTCATGCCTTGATAGTGTCCATTTTTCGCAAGCGGTTGACCGTTGGGTGTGGTCGATGGATGGGATCGCGGACTTCACGGTTAAAGGGGCGCGGGTGTTGATTGATAATTCCATTCTTCCTAATGCCCCTAATAGTTCTTATAGGTTTAAGTGTTTGCCGATAAAGATAAATATTAATGGGTGGAGAGTGTTAGGTAATTATCTTCCTACTCTGGCTAACTTGGATAGGAGATGCGTTGACTTGCATTCCGTTTTATGCACGTTGTGTGAAGATGCGATTGAATCGGTAAGTCACATTTTCGGAGAGTGTAGCAAGGTGGGGAGGATTTAGGATTTGGTGGCTTCTTGGCTTGGTGTTTCAGGGCCCACCATCAGATTCCCTGTATGATCTTATGGGTTGGATTGACACATGTGGTTTTGTAGGTGCTAAGAAGCAGCTTTTAGGCGCGATTATCTTTGTGGCTTGGTGAGCTATTTGAAAGTTTAGAAATGAGGCGATATTTTTGAATAATCAAAGCAAGTGTCTCTCTTTATTTGATGAAGTGGTTCAATTTTCTTTTACTTGGTATAGTAGTAGAATGAGTAAATGTAAAATTAAATGAATAGAGTGGTTACGAAACCCCCTTAACTTCATGTAATGTTTTTTGTTTTCCGCCGCCTAGCTTCTTGCTAGTAGGTGTGGTTTATACATTACCGCCGTTCTAAAAAACATTTATACGTACTATAAAATCTAGAATTTTATTTTCTTTTATTTTAGTACAGTGTTAATATAGATTTTTTAATGTTTTTTTATAAAATGTAAATTCGGTATTGATTAGAATGATGAGTCATGCGTCTAATCTTCTTTTTTTCTATTATATGATGTATGATTATAATTGTTTGTCTAACCAATTACAACAATGTATTTAAAACCGGTTATAATTAATTAAATGGACTTCACTATCCTAGTCTTTAAACTCATTGATTTGATCAAGGGGAGTACCCCGTGAAAATGACTCTGTGGCTGACCTGTCCATTGTGGGTGGAGTGGAACACTATCTGGTCCCTAGAGCATCCGGTATACCAGAGGTCATTGTGGCGTGATCCCATGTGGCACCCCTGATCATGCCGTGATCTTATGGGAACCCCCTCTAATAATTTATCATGTCGTGATCCGCTTGCGTGATATTTATCACGTCGTCCTTGTCTCTCCCACCAAGCAAAACTATCCGCAACGGATAGTTTTTTTGTTTTTATAACCGTTAGAAAATAATAATTATTAAATAAATAGTAATAATTAAAAATATTTATTTTTACTCACTATAAAAACTCAATTTTACTCCATAATATTCACTACTCTACTCAATCTCATTTCTAATTTTCTACTATTCTACTCAATATTCTAAAATGTCTTCATCATCAAGCAAGGAAGCCCGGGTAACGGCGTTCGGAGCTATGGTATCGGCGGCGGTTAGGTGGTGGCAAGAGGCGGAATCGTCCTCAAGGCCATTAAAATGAAGTGCACGTCTCAACCGTGACCGGACGGCTGCTAAAACACTTTTACTCAAAGATTACTTTGTCGAATGTTGTTTATACGGGGATGAGCAATTTAATACACGGTTTCGAATGAGTCGGAGATTATTTTTAAGAATTAATATTGATCTCGAGAGAGACGTGCCTTGGTTCCGTCAACGTGTTGATGCTAGAGGTCGGGTTGGCTTCACCTCCATTCAAAAGTGTACATCCGCGATTCGTCAAATGGCGTATGGTACCGCTAGTGATTCGTTTGACGATTACTTGAAGATGTCAGAACGAACGATCAGGTCATGTATTTACAAGTTTTCTAAATCTATAATTTTATTGTACGGTAAGAGATATTTACGTAAACCGTCAGTTTTCTAGCGACATTCAACAGTTATATGTTTTTCATGAAGCTAAACACGGATCTGTCGGTATGCTTGGTAGCATCGGTTGCACGCATTGGAATTGGAGAAATTGCCCCAATGCGTGGCGATGTCAGTTTGCACGCGGCGATCATCCTCGACCAAGTATTATTCTTAAAGTTATGGCTTCAAATGATCTATGGTTTTGACATGCATTCTTTGGCGTTGCCGGTGCGAACAATGACATTAATGTTCTTAATCAATCGCCTATATTCGACGATATGATCAACGGAACCGCACCAGACTCATCATTTGAACTTAGAGGATCGCATTACAAGCGTGGGTATTATCTAGCCGATGGAATATATCCGGAATATGCAACAATTGCCAAGTCTCTTACGTGCCCGGAAGGTATTAAACGTAATAGTTATAAAAAGGTTCATGAGGCGGCAAGAAAAGATATTGAACGAGCGTTTGGTCTATTGACGAATAAGTGGCATATAATAGAATGGCCGGCTCGATCTTGGTCTCAAATCAAAATCCGAAACATTATGTATGGTTGTGTGATTTTGCATAATATGATTTTAGAGGATCAATGAGCGACAAGTTGTCAATACAACCCAAATGAGGAGGAGGTTACGTACAAAGAAATTGATGAAGGTCAAAAGCGAGTAAACCGTCAAGAAATACGCAATCGAGAAATTCATAACGCACTAAAGGCGGACTTGATTGAGTATGTTTACGAAAAATCAAATCATTAGTAATGTAATTTTTATTTTAGTAATGTAATTTTTTTTATTATTAATGTAATTTTTATTATTATTAATGAATATTATTTATTATGTTTTATTTTATTTAAATAAAAATTAAAAAATAAACATTAAATTATCACACCACCACAATCACATGGGTATACCCCTTGCCTAGTGATGGGTGATGTGATTTTGCAGATAGTGACGTGACGCCACGTGACGTGCACTTTATTATCACGTCATACCGTAATCATATGAGTATACCCCATGCTCTTAGTATGGATAGGGATATCCACGAGCGTTGAAGTTGTAATACATCTCACTTGATTAATTTCATATTTATCTCCAAAATATTTCTTTTCTTATAATCTGTTTCTTTGCAAAATAGAAGTTATTCATTCTTTTATCTTCAAATCAGTTTCAGAAGTTTTTTATTTAAGTTTTTTTGGAAAAATATATATTTCACTAAATGGATTTCTAGTGATATTATAACTATTAAAATTTAAAACTATATTAATAATCTAATGTAATGTATTTAATTATTTTAAATGTAATATTTTTTAATTTTTATATATTGTTGTTTATTTTTATTTAAATTGTTATAGAAAATAAATTAAATTAAATTAGAAAAATAAAATGACGTGACAGTTTGGAAATGTGAAACAATTTTCCTCAAATGTAAAGAGTGAAAAAACTGTAAAATCTGATGTAATGCTGACATGAAGAGGTGTAAAAAAGTGAAAATATGTGAGTAGTCCCTTGGCCTTATACACATATGGAATGGAATCATGAATCCTTACCACGGTTCCTAGATTTTAATGCGTGATTGGATGAGAAAAGGTGCATGTGGTTACTAAATTGGTGTAGACCTAAAGACTATTTAGATGGCAAAGTTAGAAAACATCAAACTTGAAGTTTAAAAGTGAATCCACTATCCCTCTTCGTATGGCTCTAAAAAGCAAATTCAACTCTCTTTTTGAAATTTATAATAACCAAAAAAACAACTAGTTGCGGACAAAAAGACCAACTATCTTTATTATATGTGAAAAGGAAATTTTAGAATCGAATCTTTCGAACTAATTTAAAGCATTTAAACATGTATTATTACATAAATTAGATTTTAATAATCCAAATTATAACCAATTAGTCGATAATAATTCATATTGCAGTGTAACTAATATCTTTCATAACTTTTACTTTTGTCTTCTAGTGCAATCCTACTAATCATCATAAATTTTTACTTGATTTTCATTTGATTTTGCTTACAAGGAAAGTACGCTTCCCTATTCATTCATAACTATCATTGTTTTCGAAATCTAATAGAAATTAAATGTAATTATGTAAATCTACGATGAATATGCGGATGATACTTTGATCATAAATGTGGAATTTAGAATTGTTATCGGTTAAATTGATAATATAAATTATTATAGACCAATATATAATCTCATATTTTAAATTATTAAAATCTAATTAGCGATATTATGAACTAAGAATAATATAGGTTTAACTCTTCATATATTGAAGACCATACTTTTGTACCTTTCAAAGTTGCCTTATCCTTCATAAAAGTGTTGATATTATACTTACATTTTACAAAACATAGAGTAGATATTCTATATTTATATTTGAAATAGATAATTTACAACATGTAAAATTTAACAATCTATACTTTATAATAAATAAAGGTTTTGGTGACACAAGTTTTCCTGTCTCTCTCTCCTATTAATTGCTCAAACTTTCTGTAACTGTTTTTTTTAAATAATTTTTTGTTTTTCGTCTCTTTCTCCTATTAAATAATAATCATTTATATAATTATTTTTATAAAACATTTTTTTATTAAAAATAATATAGGTTTGTTCATAAAACATTATTAGAAATTGAACATTTATTTCATTTTTTATAATTTTTTAAAAAAAAGTAACTATATGACGTTTTCAAAATTTGTATTAAAAAACTCTGTAATATGGCATAAATATGTAATATGTGAATATTTATTATTAAATATAACTAGATAGTTTAACCGCGCGTTGCGGCATACTGCGCTAGAAAGCCAAAATATTTATGCTATAATGAAGAGGTGGTGACCGATAAAAGTGAAATCTATTTAGGAACTTTTTCATCCTGCTGTTGTTTTTTTAACAAAAAAATATAGAACATACACGCACATTGTTTGACATTAATTTTTAATACTGTTGGTGTAGATAAAAGGAAGCTTGGCTGGGCAGGTGCAGGTGTCTGGTTACTTGTCAGTGTGTCCCAAAAAACGCAAGTAACTTGTTTCAGTCCGGGTATGTGTTGTTGATGTCCGTGTGTGTATAATTGAGTAGCAGCGTTAGCTTAGTTTCTTTTCATCCAAAGCTTTTAACCCAACCATCCATCGCTTTGAATCTAACAAAAGAGGCACAATTTGGAGATAATTCTGCATAATAGTATGAAGTGCTTTTAGCCCACAAATTCTTGTGAAACCATCCTAAAAGTCAGAATATGGAAAAGGGTTAGTAATTGAACAACAATGACCTAATGTTATCCAAAATGTGTTACAGTAGGTATTTTGCCAAGTAAAGATATATAAATATGATAATTATTAGGTCTTTAGACAACATAAAATGTGCTTTAATGTTTATCTCTTTGTTATATAAGTAAAGCAGATTTAGAAACCAAGACTTATCTGCTCACAGAGGAATAGTAGATTCAAAAATCAAATGAATGTCTTTATACACTCATATATAATAAAACTTCTTACCTTAAGCTCCAGATAGACTTGTTCTTGGGACCTTTGAAAGCGAATGAATAACTCCAACCTGCACGCAACAACGTAAACCTACCCAAAAAAATAGGAGCACAAGCACCATGATTCAAAGATTTATACATTTAAAATAAAATATAAACCAACTTATCTTCTCTATCTAAAGATCAAAGGACGTCCAGAAGAAAGCAACGGTTTCATTGTAAACCTTCAAATATGAGAAACGAATCACCCGTATTTGCAACTCCTTTTGAATAGTCGTTATAAAAAGATCACCAACACAAAACGCTTGCAAATCAACCACTCATACAAACCAAAATAAACAACAGTATCCATATTTTTTTATTTTGTAAATAATTTCATTTCAAAACACCGAGGCTCGAATTTGTTTTAACATCATAGCAATCGAACTACACCGCCATGGCTGCAACAAAGGTTGCAAGCGGAGTACAAAAGACGTACCTCACACCTGCCATCTTTGGAACATGACACCCAATAACATCAAGTTCAGTCATCATAGTCTCTTATTAATGAAAGCCATCGGGCTTATAAACTCTAGAGTTAAAAAAAATATCAAGAACCATAAACCCTTTTCTCAGACTAAACAACTCTGTATGCCTTCAGTGCAGAGGTAGAAAACCAATATTTTTTTGTTTGCCAATGTTCAAAGTTCAAAGTCATTTCTTCAAGATCATCGTGTGACAACTGCATAGAAATAGAGAAATAAAATTGAACAATACATAAAACTTTTATGAATTAAGTAACTCAAATATAAAATGAATGAAACAAATCTCCCTTGGTTTCTTCAAGCTAACGAAGAAAGCTCACTAACCATCTGTTGTGTTGATCAACATCAACAACCTACAATGGTTGATTAGAGACGAAGTTGGTATGAGTTATTTAAAAATTACAAAATGAACTCAATCAAGAATCTTTATTGAAAACTAACCATAGGTAAAAGGCCAAAATCCAAAGAAAATGTTATCAAGATATGATTTTTACCAAGGAATTAGGTCTTTCTTTTGTAAAATAATATCCTCCGGATGACTCTGCAACCATACATTCGAAGACTAAGAGGCAAAACAAAAGTTAAAATGCTACAAAATCAGTTTGAATAAGCAGATGATAACTGCAAAAATATACATGTCGTATGACATAGTTACCAAACACAGCAGTAATCAAATTATTTTCCTCAATTGTTGATGTTTAAAACTACTGTTGAATACACCGACTTCCATATTAATCTGTACTAAAAAATAGGAGAAAAATAACAGAGACAATAAAAAACATTAGTGGCCGTCACATCCAATCCAACTGAACCATCATGTACACAATTGCCACCTAGGCTAGGGCTCTGCAAAAGCGAGAACCTAGCGGCGATGTCGTTTAGGGTCACAACTGGTCAGCGGTGACACCCACCATCGATTTCGTGTGGTGAAATAGATCTGCCACCAGGGCAAACAAAGCCACAACCGGTTCCACAACGACAACGCTGCCGCCACCGCCGCCGCCGCCACTTAGGGTTCCGTCAAAAAACGATTTATTTGCTAACCTGACGGCGATGGTACATCATGGTGAAGGCTGATTTCAGAAGCCCACAATCCATCAAAGAAATGATAAGAGAACATATTCAAAGAAAACATCATGAAATGGGATGTGTGGGAAGAGAGGTGTAAGGGAGAAAACAGATTCAGAGAAAAGCTCGTGAAATGGAACGCATGGGTAGAGAGGTGTAAGGGAGAGACACAAGATACGTGGGAGGGATACGTGGCTAAGCTACTGTTCATAAGGCTTTGTCCTTTAAAGCTTGTATTTATTTGATCCGTGTAATACACGGGGTTTTAACCTAGTTCTAAATATACATAAGTACATAGTATACTAACGAATAAGAAAAATATCTTTTAATGACATCATATTCGTCTTTTACAACATTTTTTAAACTTAGTGGAAAGTTGGAGTTTATTTTTTTAATACTATACATTTCAGACTATGTACTTTTTTCCTTTTTCTTAAAAAAAACAAGAAAACCAAAATGCGCTAACATTTTTTTATCTACGTTCCGTTATAAACGGATAAAATTTACGAGTCAAATATGATACATTTTTTTTCTTTCAAAATAACGTATTGCAGTATAACTAATATCAAATATGAGTGTTGTTCAATGAGAACTTAAACAACTACAAATCCAAAAAAAATATTATAATAAGCTAAAACCTTAATTTCTAACAAAATACTCTGTTAGCTAAACCAAATCTATTTCAATATATCACACACAAAAGGGCAAAAACACCATTAACTCAGACAAGCCCCTGTGATCCAAATTCTTTTAACGGCTTTCAAATTTCAGAAATTCTTAAATTTAAAAATATATATAAAGTAAAAATGTTCAAGAATTAGTCACTCATTCATCTTGCATTCTGCCTGATCCTGATCATTCTTTTGAGTGTTGCTAACCAGAAGCTGCATTCATCCCAGTCACTGGTGGTAAGATCTACCTGTATCCCCACAACATCAACCATCAGGGACAAAACAGACGGGCCAGTGGCCCGATAACGGGTCAAACAGGTCTTGGGTTAACAATTGATTTCAATCTATTTGAACAGTCTCCTTTGTAATTTTTTTTAAAATAATAATATTGAATCGACCTATACAACTAAATGGTTGAAAATGATACCTGGATCTTGAGGGCTCTAGGGAAGTCACCCCGATCCAACGCTTGACTTAGCTGAATAAGCTTTTCAGCAGCATTTTTGGAGATATCGTTGTTGTTCAGTTTAACAAACAAAGCACCTATTTTCTTTGAGTTATCATCAATCTCCCGCTTCATAGCTGGAACCGCGTGTGAACCCCCCAGGGCTTCGGATGTCTCATTGAAGAGTCTAGTCAGTGTTCCAATAACCGGCCTTTGCTGAGCTGGAACGCAGTACGTCAAAAAGGTCATTTATTAAACGATGGTGTATGTGTGTGTACGCGTGAAAATTATTCTACAGAAACAATGAAAAACATACCAGGGACATTTGACATGTCAGCCGTCTGTACTGTCGGAGGAGGAGCCTCGGTAGAGGTGTTGGGTTGTTGCATTTGACCACCTGATGCGGTTCTTTGCATTCCTGTATTATTATTGATGGGCATGAATGCTCTTGCAGGAGGTGCAGGTGCCACAACAGGTGATAACTTTGGGCCTGTGTTCCCAATTGAAGATGGAACCGGGCCAGGCCCTGGTGGTCCAGCTTGATAATTGGAGTTGGCATTCAACTGAGGCTGGTAAAGATTGGAAGTCAGAATCATAGAATATACAAAACGGTTTATTTTCGACCCGTTTACTTATGAATGGACCAAGGGTGGGCCTTGGAGCAACTGGTAAAGTTGCTGCTTTGTAACCTTGAGGACATGGGTTCAAGCCGTGGAGGGTAAGGCTGCGTACATCAAATCGCGAAGCGATCTGGCCCCTCCCCGGCCCTTGCGCAAATGCGAAGCTAAGTCAAGCACCGGGTACGCCCCTTTACTTATGAATGAACCGGGTTATGTTTCATCTCAAACAGGTCAAAGCAACAAATATTAGCTAAAAGCACAAGGGGTCAAATGAAAGTTTTATTAACAAAAAATTGATTATTATTGTAGTAATACTGTTTTTGTAACCACAATTAACATACTAACTATTTATAAGTAGTTTTTAAAATGGTTTGGAATCCATGCAATCCGTCCTGGACTGTTTTGGCCCGTACAAAAAATATGACCGAACCTGTTACCCAACCCGCAAGCCCTGCATTTCGACACCTATAAATATACATAAAATGATGGAAAGAAGATTATATATGTATACATACATGATATAACTGAGAACCCAAGGTGTGGAGCTGCTGGTATTGGTCAGCGTTTCTCATTATTGGTGGTGTCACAGGAACAAAGGGTCTTGTAGCTGTTTGAGTTGTAACTGGAGGTTGATTAAAGCCCAACTAACAGAATGCAACATGAAATGTTAATTCTAAGGAGTCATGATCAGAATTCCACAACCAAATAAATGAAAAATGTAAATAAACAGCAAACTCTAATGGAATCACCAAATTTATGCTACAATAATAAGCTTATATTATTTACGTACAGTTGGATTGGGAACTGCAGGAGATGGAACAAACATGCTACGTTGGGGTGGTTCATACTGATTATTGTGTTGTGGTGGTTCATACTGATTATTGTAAGATGGCCCAGGTTGTTGTTGTTGATGATAGTTTTCCTGAGAAGAAACAGAAAAAAGTAATACAGTCCATCAATAAAGCAGAATTCCAATTAAGTCAACACTGGGCAAAGCTGTAAATACGGAGAGCGAGAGAATCGTCCCCCTTTCAAGGTTTTTCTATGTTTTTTTTTTGTAACAATGAGAACCCGTTACCAGAAAACTCACAGGACCCACCAACACCCTGCTAACAAACAGCTTGGGCCCTATAGTGAACTGTTCTGGTTCCACCTATTGAACGGGGAAGGTATACCAAGACTAAACATAAAATACCTGATAATAATTTTGACAGGGCTCCACAACTGAATTCATTTGTTGGTATGCAGCTCCTGTATGTGTTTGAGAGTACCCATAATCTGCAGATTCGGTTGCAGTTTTCTCTAGAAAAACGAAAGGAAAAAAAGAACAAATAAATACATGTTATTTCAAGGTAAAATCTTACAGAATGAATAGAAATAAAACTTTTAAATCATATTGTGAAGAAAGGAAATCAGTAGCAGGACCGGAATTTTAATAGTCGCTAACATGGCACATACCTGGTTCAAACGAGAGGGCGATCCGATCCCTTAAGATGGAAAGTTCAAGAGACAGATCATCAGTTCCAATTAACTTCAAATATTCCATAGCTGTTGATAAATGTCCTTGACTCGCTAATATCTCAGCATACTTCTCAACAAGTTTGCAAAATGAAGCACTGAATTTCTTTTGCCCGGTTGCTAAAGCAAGGACCATTGTTTTCTCCATTAAATCCTTAACACAAATAATAAAAAGTTAGCAATGCACCAAAAAGAAAGATTACATGTTTGCTTGCCATTGAATTTGTTTTCATACCTGAAGGAGATCAACATAGGACTTCCCCTCATGGTCAACTGTAACCTTCTTTGACCAGATTTCTACAGTTTTATCTATTTTCCCGGAGCATATGTAACAAAGAGTTGCTGCTAATGAATTACCAGCAATTACGAGTCTAGAAGCAAGGTTATCACACAGTAAAGTCCAGTCATCCCACTGTGCAAACTGTCATTAAATCCCAAAAAATATCATTAAAATAATTAACACCATTAACTCATCTGAAAACATACGATCAGTGCACTTTGACGTATATTGTAGGGTGTAAACGCGCTGAGCCGCTCGTGAGCTACTCGAGATTGGATCACTAAAAGCTCGAAATGAGTCAAGCTTAAACGAGCTCTAGCTCTAATACTGTAGTTGATTTCATGGTTGTAAAAATCGCGCTTAGGCGGCACCTAGGTGCCGATTAGTCGCTAGGCGCCCGGTCGGGGACTAATTTTGGCCAAATCGCTTCATTAATCGCTAGGCGGTCCTAGGCGGCCCTAGGCGGGCCTAATCAGACCTAGTCGGCCAAAAATCGGCCACTTCCCGTTTTTCCGGTGATATTTCGGTAGGGTTCCGGCGAGATTCAGGCAGGTTCCGGCGACTTTCAGGCAAATTTCCGGCGATTTTCAGTTTAGTTCTTGTAATTTCCAGCTTCTTTAAAAAATGTGTGTGTGTATATATCTAATTTTGAAAATTACATATAAAAATGTGTGTATATATATAAAAAACTGAAAATTACATATAAAAATTCCAATCCGATTAATCCCGCCAAGGCCCCGATTAATCCCACCTAGGCCTAGGCCCCACCCCACCGCCCGACTAGCGCCTAGCGATTTTTACAACCATGGTTGATTTAATAAACGAGCTCAAGCCCGAGCTTCACATATTAAGCTGCCAGCCTAAACGAGTCTGTCGTTTATATAATTTTTATTTAAAATTAAACTAGACATATATTTACATAATTATTATTATTATACATAAACTTATGATAAAAGTAAATAAATAATATCTACTATATTACATATTTACATATAATTATATATATATATATATAAACAATGAGCCCGAGCCAAGCTCGAGCTTAGGCGAGCTCGGGCTTGGCTCGGCTCGTTTCGTTTACACCCTTAGTGAACTGTAAGTTATCACTCATATTTTAGGCAACTTACAGTGCAGAGAAGAGCAAGAGTCTCTTTCCAAGATTTCAAGGGCCTGATATTTACTAAACTAACAAGGTCACTATTTACCATTGCAGCAACAACCTGTGGATCAGAAAAATCTAAAAAACAAAAAACAAAAAATATCTAGATTGAAACTAAATAAATAAGGGGAAAGAAAACATGCCTTCAAGTAAGGAGACGTATTATGTTTGAGGTAATGATCACGTGTGGTCTCCCACAGGGAAGAACCACCGACCTGTGCAATAACTAAAGCATCTGCCATCATATTTGCAGTTATGCACTGTGTAACAGCTCCCTTGTAATCCCCAACAACCAACGAGCTTTGAACAGCATCATCAAATGAATTATCAGCAATTCCATCTTGTAAATCATTTTCTTTTGTTGATGATAATTCTTCCACAACTGGAACAGTTTCTTCAATCACAAAGGTATTACAAGTAGTTGACACAGGTGTGTTAGCTTGAGGACTTGATACATTGTTAAAGAAATCTTCCCTGTTATCAGATGTTGGATAATCAAGTGTCGGTTTTCCCTCCAAAAATTTAGCTTCACTAACTTCGTCAAGGTTTAAAGAACTTAAATCTTGAGAGAGATTGTTTTGTACTGTATCATAGTTTCCTTCTTCTGCAGGTAAGCTGAAGCCAAGGTGGTTTAAGAGTTTTGTTCGTGCTGTTCCATCATCGTCAAACATAACCTTCAATAATCCCCATGTTTCTTTGTCATCTTCAGATCTGTCACAGATAGTTCAACAAATCCCCTCAAACAATCAAATTAAATTAATTCAGAATGATTGAATTTGAGATGATAAATGAGAATACATACTTGGACTCTAGAGCTTTTTGGTCACACAGAAGTCTCAATAACAATCTGTCTCCACTACATATTGCAGCTTCAAATTCAGATGAATCGCTAACTATACAATGTTCATCAACCAAATCATGCACATAAACCTGAAACATTATTGGAAAGGATTAAAATTAATAAAAATTATTGAAAGAGACGGGCAATGAACACATGAAACCAGTAGAATTACCTCTGATGCTCCAGATAAACCGGTTGTGTGAAAAGAAACAAGTTTGCCACCAAAACCAAAACAGACTCCAGTTTTGCGTTGATACCATTTTGGGGCACTTAAAGGTGCTGCACATGAATCAATGATAATAATAACAACGATAACGCTAATAAAAAGTAGTGTTCTACTTTAATAAAAAAAAATGGCTCACAAAAAACATCTCAGCATGAAAACCAAGTGCATAATGATTCAAAAGATGAAGAAACACGTTACCTGAGCCAACGTTACCTGAGCCAAGGTAACCCTCACCAACACCATATCGAGCACAAGCCTATATAAAAGAAATATAAGCACCCATAAATGTTAAACAACAATGGTGCAATATTAGGAAATTAATAGGAGCTATATATCGAACCTCAATGTTATAAATACCAATTTTTCCATCAAATGAAGATGCAGATATGACCCCATGTAATTTTGGGTACCGGGGGACATCAAAATTCCAATTGGTTCCAGCTGGCAGTTCAGAGACAATCTGCAAAGACGAAACAATACTAACAGCTTAGACCTTAGGGAACCACAAAACTGAGCAAGTTCAGTGTATAACTACAAAGAGATCTACAGACCTCAGAAGAATTAGTGTCCCAGCAAATAGTGCGGTTATCTTTGGCACATGTAAGCAAATAGGAGCTATCATGGGGACACCATGACATTGCAACGACACCTGGCATATGAAAAAGGGCCTGAAAAACTTGGTATATATAACATTGAAACGACACCCGTTAGGGTTCTTGAATTTCTGTCACACTCTGATACCACGTGAATGTTAAATAGATGTTTCGTATTGAGATGATATCTACAACGTTACACGTATATATAGACAGAGATCCAAGAACCAGCCTAACCCCTAATGACGGCTAACCCTATTATATAGATGGATAGATAGATAGGTAGATAGATATATTCTAACATATTTGAAAGTATAAACATGTTGAATGATAATCAATAACCATTATACCTTTGGTATGACCGACTAACTCTCGCAAAGGTAACATTGTGTTCCGCATATCCCATATCTGCATGCCAAAAACAAAGGTAACTAATAACAAACACAAACTAACTTGTACATAAACACAGGGGCGGCTCGATTGTACAAAAATAAACTAAATCTTCGGTCCCCGTATTTAAGGGCCCATCAACTTTTAGGATTTAACTTTATTTAATTTTCATGTTTTGACAAGGAGAGAAAAATCAGTATACTTGGAAGGTTTTCTTTTAAAACTCACTCCAACAAATAAGTGTGATTGTGTGCCTTTTAGAAATTGTATACAAAAGATTTGTGTCATCGTATTCCTAAGTGTTAGGATCCTAAGCAAAAAAAATTGTTTTTTTAAGAAAAGGGCCCGGAATTTAGAATCCACTTTAGGCCCCCAAAAACGTTGAGCCGGCCCTGCATAAACAAAGGTGCAAATCATTACCCTTAAAGAAGGTGAATTGTCATCATCAGAAGCAACAATGAGCTGAGTGGCTAAATCGGGATGCCATTGCAAAACTGAACATCTTCTTCTAACCGAATCTGAGAAACTTTAAATTGGAAAATTATACCAAATTAGTTACCCTTTCATATCTTTATTTTGCAAATTCATCATGCAACCTTCGCATCTGATTGCATAAAGTTACCTTATAATTGGTTTTTGCTTCCTAAGATCCCAAACCACTGAAAACACAAACAAAGAAAACCATATAACATAAACATATATAAATTGGGATAGTTCAAGTATGATTTGGTGATTCCCACTAATACCAGTTTTTCCATGGAAAGAAGTAGATGCCAAGATAGGTTGGACCTTCTTATTCCATGATAAAAATGAAATTTCTCCATGCGCCGAAGATTCACTGCCCTGCAGAAACGCAGAAACAGGTTTACTAAATGTGAACAATAAATTGAGGATGATCTACTAAAGTAGCACAAGCAACTTTGTAATAAACTACTAAACCAACATGCAAATGCATATAACTCTTATTGAAATAACAAAGTAAACAAAGAAGAAGCAAGATAAACACTCTTAAACTTGGTACTGCGTTCATAGCACAATGTAGTGTGTTAGTGCATACATGTTCACACATTAAAATGCATCTCTTTTGATATTATAAAAATGTGACTTGAATGCTAAACATGCATGATCATATGTTCATAATCTACTTTTCCTTATGTCTTAAGTACAAAAAGCACATACAAGAGATCCAAAACAAAGATAAATGAAACAAGGCAGAAGTCTTGCGGTCGATAGACAGTCACACCACCATCATTTATTGCAAAATCAATCAACATTGAATACGTGGCCGATGCACGGTCCAACCACATATTGACCGCGTCCTGATCAGATTTCACCTGTCTGTGACAGCAGTCGATTCATGGCTCGACTGTAGATTGACCACGCCTAATGCTAAATATGTTATATAAATAGATAAATTTGATTACAAATAATAAAATAAAATATTACACCAATTGAAAAGTAGGTGAGTTTGCAATTTTCAATGTTTATTTTTTTATCCTTAAAAAGGAACATTTAATAGAATTAATTCTCAACCACCTAACTTAATTCCATAAAAACAATGTTTTATATTTTATTTATCTTTTAGACTATGGAACAAACAAAGTTATGTGTAATGAGTCACGAACCCTAAAAGGCTAAGAAAGGAGTGAGTGAGAAGCAAAGGAGAAGAGAAGAGAAGAGCAGAGCAGAAGAAAAGTGGAGCATTATCTTCAGTGAACAGCAACGTGATGAAGACCATCTCACTTGGCTGAATGCGCATATGCGCGACTCTCTATAGGCGGCGCGAGCCTCATGTAAAGTGCATTCTTCTAAAGCTAACATTTCCTCGCCTCAGGTAGCATCACCTAAGCGCGCTTTTTACAACGCAAACCCCCAATGCATTTATGTAAATAAATTATATGCATTGCAAGAGAATTGAAGTATACTTGAACAAGTCAAACAACAAATCTTTTTATCACACACCAGTTGAAAGCTAGAGCCATAAGAATTAAAAAAGGGGTAAATATGACCAAACTGAAATCAAAAACATTAACATTCCATTGTTTGCTTCTAAGCATTGATCCCATGCATAGCATCGTGTGCTACTATCGTCAATGTGTTGCAATGACAAAATACTTGCTACTTTGAAAGGCATATAACCTTAGTTTTAAAAAGCATCATGAGATGGTATGGAAAATGCTTCAAATGATGTGAAGCAATGTGATCTCAAATTTCATGGTGGATTTCATCTGAGGTGCTGCTTCACATGCTTCTTATACAATTAAAAAACCGTTTTTTAATTGATGTCAAAAGCATGTGTTTTTTTAAAAACCACATGCTTTTGACATCACATGCCTGGTTTTAAAAAGTGTGAGGCACACCAAGGCGATAGGATCCCCAAAACCGAGGCATGAGGCAAGAAGCGAAGGCGTACGCATCACGTAAGCGAGGTTCCGAATATCATATAGTATTTACAGATTAATTACAGATAATATTTATTATAATGTTAACCTTGAACACCCAAAATGTAGATGACAAAAAGTATATGCGATTTAATACATAAAAAATCTCTATGTACAACCCAAAAGGTAACATAGACAACCTAGAGAAGCACAAAATCTACCAAAATCTCTATGTGACTGATACACTCAACATCCAACTAGCAAAGCTCTACGTACAATAAATAAAACTCAAGAAACAAGAAAAAGAAAACAAAGAAACAAACAAATTAGAAAAAACAAAAAAATATATTGTAACTAATGATACAAGTAAATTTCTCTTGCAGTCTTACTTTTGCTTTGTACAGAACTTTTTGAAGTCTTGCTTTTATATAGAACTTTTTTGTATGTAGGATACCATACTACCACACTAGTACACTAAACAGTTCCTATCTCTAATTATACTCAAAACCAAAGGGCCTGTAGCCTAGCGGTATCATGGTGTGTAGTAAAGGTGTTCCTCCCCTAGTGGTTGAGGGTTCTACTCTCATGGTAGACATAGGTCTACATTTAAGAGTAGGTTTAGAGTGTGTGTAAGTTAGCTGTTCTAAAAAGAATCTATACTCAAACACAACTCAGCTTCAAGGACCCCAAGCGCCTCACACCTTCTAAAACCGAGCATATAACTGCATACCACTTATACATGTAATCAAATCTCTATTATTAGTCGTAAAGTGAAAGCTCACAAGTGGTGCATTTACCAAATTCTATAATACAAATCGCATCCCGCCCTCCCCAGACCCTACTCTTTGAGTGGGATTTTTTATGGGTATGTTTGTTTGTTTGTTTGTTTATAAGAATTCTTGGTATTATTATGCTCAACATGTCAGATTCCCATATTGTACTTCACCCAAGTTACATTACATCGATATTCAAGTATAAATTTGACCACCAGATGTTATTAGCGTTAATGACAATGTATCAGTTGTGACAGGTCTTTGGTTGAACTAACAATACTAGACAATATAGCATGCGTGAGTGCATGGTTGGAAAAATCGCTAGGCGCTAGTCGGGCAGTGGGGTGGGGCCTAGGCCTAGGAGGGATTAATCGGATTGGAATTTTTATATGTAATTTTTAGTTTTTTATATATATACACACATTTTTATAAATAGTTTTTATAAAAATGTTCATTTTTAAATATTTATACACATATATGGCTGGAATTTGAAGGGGTTGGCTGGAAAATCCAAGGTTTTTCCGGAAAATCCAAGGCTTTCGCCAGAATTTGGCCGAAAATTTCAGGTTTTTGCCGGAATTTTCGCCGGAATCTGGCCGCCTAGGACCGCCTAGACCCGCCTAGGCCCGATTCCGATTAATGGTCCGCCTAGCTCAAAATTACAAGTTAAATGGCCGCCTAGCGCCTAGGCCCAATTTTTACAACACTGTGTGAGTGTAATATTAATTAGGAGAACCAACCTTTTGAAAGAGTAAGTTAAAATAACGCTCAAAAAAATACAAACCAACTACAAAAGATTTCGAGCATAGACACAAATACATATAGACAAAAAAATGAATAGCAAACAATGGTTACCTTTAGAGGGGGGAAATGTGTCGGCTCTGTTGGTTTAGAAAGATCCCATATACAAATTTCACCTTCTTCTGCACCAGATGCGAGATGGTTTGGTGAAAAGGAACTAAATTCCAGTCCACGAACCTGGAAAAAACAAATATCATGCACATCATTTCAATGATGAATTATATTAAATGCAAAGGAAAACAAACTCTACATTATACATTAGATTACATCCCACAAAAAAAAGGAAACTCACAGGTCCTTTGTGTATTGATAGTTGTTGAACAAGAGCACCTTCACTTCCCTCTGAACTAAAATCAATGAAAAAAATTATAATAAGTCTTCCATGAATGTAAATAGAAGGATGACACTCACATATCCAAATTTTATTGCTGTTCAGAAAAAAAAAAAAAAAAGTGAAGTAGCTGAGTAACCACCAAATTATTCAACATTGTCAAAGGCATAACAAAAATTTATTCAAACAACTTCTCAGGTTCAAAAGAAATGAAGAACAATCTTATTAACGATTAACAGTACCGTACCTCATGAGAAAACTAGGGTTCCAGACACCGATGTTACCGTCTACAAGGCCGCCGGCGATGAGACCGAGTGAGAGTTCTTCCGAACCCGATGACGGAGACTTCCCCCACGACAACCGATTAAACGGTTCGGAACTAGGTATGGCACCGGAGAACGGAAGGTGACGATCATCAGATTGAAATCAAGTTTAAACAGTTCTAGATTTGCAGACGAACTGAACGACATATCTACGGCTCCGGCCATAGTTCCGGCGGCAAAGAACGGCGCATCGGGAGCAAATGCCACCAATGCGGATCTGTAGACTTCCTTGATGCACGCCGATGTAGTCATTGCTGATGAATTGAATTGGAATGTGGAGATGTGTTTCTAGGGTTAGGTTGTGATCTAATTGGGATATATTGTATCCAGGAGACCCGAGTATGTAGTGATTGGCGTCAATGTTGTTTCTTTCTTCGGGTGTTCATGGTCTGCGTTTATAACAGTAGAAGAAGGAACCCGTTTTATACTGGTGGTTGTCCGTCATATTACCGATCACATTTTGCCATGTGTTATTATATCAACAAAATATGATGATGTGGAAAAACATGAATGAACGTAGATTAAATCATTATACTCTTATTTAAACGCGTGGAGGGGAACAGTCATACAATACACTAATTTATAACTATTTTTACACTAAGTATAAGTCTTTTTTTCATGTTTTATTAGTCTTATTTCATGTTTCCTCTTTTTACACACAGACCCAGATTAGGGTTTCTTCACCACTGGCCCTCTCTATCTCGATCTCTCTTGGTTGTTTTCAAAGTTGGAAGCTCATATTCACGACATTCTCTTGTTGAATTGTAAAACTCTTTAAATAACCCCATAAAGGGGAATAATAATACAGTAATTTATAACTTTTTTTACATTAAGTACAAGTCTTTCTTTTCGTGTTTTATCAGTCTCATTTCACGTTTCTCCCTTTCACACATAGACCTAGATTAGGGTTTTCTTCACCATCAACCCTCTCTATCTCAATTTGTTTCTCCTAGTTGCTTTCAACGTTGGAAGCTAATATTCACGGCCTTCTCTTGTTGAATTGTAAAACTCTTTAAATAAATATGTATCTAAGAGTATTCACATTGGGATGTTTATCTTTGCATCCATTTTTATTATTTAGAAATTTCTTTTATTTTGAACATACATCAGGATCTCTATATTTAAATTTTATAGTTTAGTAAATATAGATTCTTTAAATATAGAGATCTTTTTTTTTATAAATCACTATATTTTTGTAAGTGTCTAGGAAATAGATTAAATAGTAAAACAAGTATCTATGAGGAAAATAGAGATAAAGAATAAGATGTGAGATGGTAAAACAAATTTAAAGATAAATTTAAAAAAAATGCTATTTAGTTAAATTATAGAAATAGATAAAGAAGCTGAGCATTCACATCGCACACTCTATGATTACTCTATCTCTATATTTTAGAGAAAAATTTAAAGAAATGCTCAAATTCACATCTTCATCCCATTCTCAATTTTATAGATGAGTTTCAGATAATGTACTTTAACTCTCCATATTTAGAGATCCACTATTCACCCTCTATATAATTATTGTGAGTGTGTAAGAGAAAAAAATAATAAAATACGTGTTTGTGAGTATGATAAAGATAGAGATAGAGAATGAGATGTGAGAATTTTTTTTAAATAAATGAAACTTGAACGGCCCACACAGCAGCGCACGACAACACAAACCGGTAGTGAAGTTAAACGGTGGCGGCAGCAAGCCCGTCACGGGCGACGGTGGCGGCTTACAACGACGGACGACGAAGTTGTGGCGACATCTTGGGTTGCGCAAGAGGGGGCAACGACTTAAAGAGAGAGGGAGGGAGTTATTAGGGTTTCCATTTAGTTGTCTGTATTAGCCTCCATCTTTTAATTCCAATATATAATACTAAACTTGTGGTTTAAGTTAGGGTTTAATAATTAATTTTAATTATTAAATAAATACATTTAAATTTACTAATTAATTATCAATCCAGTTATTAATTAATCTAGTAAATAAACCCAATCAGTAATTATCAAACAATTTGATAATTATTAAATAAGTTCTTTAATTATCAACACTTTGACAATCAACAAACTTAATTCGTTTTAATTCATCATAATCCAATTATAAATAATTAAACGTCTCCCGTCTCACTTTAGTTGCGACCATGTTAGATTATTTAACTCTTTAAATAATCTTATTATTTGTTGCTCGTGGTGCAACTCTTTGGATCTTACCTTAGTAGTAGTGTCATCAGATGTCGTTACTTGGGCATTCTACTCTAACAACATTAACTCTTGAATTATGAGGTCATAACGAAAGTAACCTTATGAAACGGTGTGGTAGGGGTTCGTATCCCTTCCAACCTTTTCTAATCAGTTGATTTCGTGTAAGACCCTTAACCAGGCATCCTACAGTTGGGTCTAATCACTGGGTATTCTATATGAAACACTTATTTAATTTCAAAATAATCAGCGAAAATCTTAATAAAAGTAGTTATTATCTATTTTAGCTCGTTATAGTTCTTAACCTTATCTTACGAATGCATGCACACCAAAACGAGTAGCACCACTCCCAAGCCAAAATACTCTTTCCACAAACTTACCTGCAAAACAGTCTAACGTACATACAAAGTCAACTACGTTGAGTGAGTTCTTACAGTTTATATTAACAAAAAGTATTTCCGTCACGAAAATCATTTATTTAGATTCAGGACGTTAAAGTCCTTTATAAAACGTTTCATCATTCATTACCATATTGATCACTCATGTTGCTCACAATTCCCCACAAGGATGTAACAACCCAAGACAACCCATACCCATAATCCTGTAATTTCCCTCATATGGACTGAACTTACCGTTCTACTACTTGTAATTTATCATGCATATCAACACGAAACCTTATTATATCAACCAATTCCTAGACAAAGACCCGACTAACTCTAACCATGACTCTTACCAGGGCTACTACACATTAGTCGTAAACACAACCTTGTTACCACACCACAATCAAGCTATTACTTAACATCAAAGCAATAATATCAGAACACATTAATTATAAATAAATAGTTGTGTATAGTATAAATCAAACATAAATGCACACAACAATTACCTCGTCACAACGCCATCGCCAGGGCTTTCATCATACCCCGAGCTCATCACTACCCCCAATGGCATTGTCACCCTTGGTGACTTCCCAAAGGACCTCGTCCTTCACATTATCACTCGTCGTGTTACAAGGACAACGACACAAACACACACAACATCAAGAATATGACGCATAACAACACACACTAGCATTTACATGACTCATTAACTAAGCATGAACCACATACATATTCTCATGGCAACACCTCCTAGATATACTGATATACGTCTAACCCATTTCCCGACTCATCCCGACTAACTCATGGTACGGCGCACCCCAATCAACCCAACTTCTACTTCCCAAAATCTAAGGATACCACATAGACCCTTAGTTCCATTAATATATAATTATCTTGTAAAATACTTCAGGTTTCATCATAACTCGTAATACGTTTGTTTAATAGAATAAAACACCCGAGTATGTACGATAGCCCTAAAACAGTAAAAAAGGGGAATTAAAACTCACCGATTGCGAAAATCCAAGCCCTGCTCTGCAATCGTCCTCTCGCTCGGAACACGAACCTGTCAACGTATGAGCACATGATCAGACACGTTCTAAAGATACGTCAGACATACTTAAATGTAAATAAATCCCGACACTCGTCTCATCTGCTTGTCATACTGATTAACCAAACCCTTAACTCCACAATTACACAGATCGAGTTGTCCTTGACCCGTTTAGTATTCGAATTCCCGAACCAGGTTCCATGTATGCACGCATGTGCGTCATGCAAACCCTAACCTCCTCACGCAAACCCTAGCCTATCCATGCAAGCCCTAGCCTCACCCGTTCAAGCATTACCGCGCACTACCGCATATCTCCCGCATAGCCACCCCCGTGATCGGTTGCCGCTATGTCGGCCTCCAATGTTCGACCACGCTCCACCGACGTGCACCACCATCGTCTTCCTCGTTGGACGACCCTAACCGGCTCATCACCATGCACCACCACCCTCATCATCGGGCAAAACCTTAGCCTCATCCCTGCCTTCCCCTTCATCGTCCTCATGTCAACTCTAAATGGGCCACCCTCACCATCCTTAACTTTTAGTCACAACCATACACCACCACTGCCGCATGCCGCTACCACGTCACCACACTACTTCACCTTATTCGCTTCTTGTTACGTTCGTAGCCACCCAACACAGCCGACCACCGTCACCCCCGTGGACTGCTGTTGTCCCTGGGGTGGATGTCTCCTTCGCCAATCACCATAACAAGGGTAAAACCCTAATCGGGTCCCCCATGCACAACTGTAAACGAACAAGAAAAGGGGAAAAAAGGGTGAGTACGAGTGTTACCTCACATGTACGGGAGCCGTTTGTGCCGAACCCCCTCTGTCGTTATCTCTTTCCTTCCCCGGCCAGCTCCCTCCTTCTCGCGATTCCCTTTGCCGTCACAAGCATGTCCTAGGCCGATTATGGCCTAGGGTTTTCATTGTGTGGTATTTAAACCACCACAAGTTTTGTTTCGGGTCCTTCCTAACTCATTTGATGCATTTCTATCTTGAACTTTTCCAATAACGGCTAACCGGGTCCTTTAGCTTTGACAAACCAAGCTTTACGTGGAAACCTTGTTAATAATTTAGTTTGCCAGGGATTCGGGTTATCGGTTAACCTGAACCAGTAACTTATTGGTTTCTGGAATGATACATTTCGTCCATTCAAAGCGTGGCTTGGTTCTTACCTAAGTTATACTATGTTAGTGAAAGCATTAATCATTTTTATGAATTTAAAACCTAATAAATGTGTTACAAATCTTAACCATAAAAATATACTGCTAACACACGACATCACATTCACTAATGATTTCAATAGGTATGACTATATTTACTTATTGAAACATAAACATGAAGCATTTGAAGTTTTCGAAGTGTTTAAAAATAAAGTACAAAATCATCTTGGGAAAAAGATAAAAGCCATCCAGTCTGATCGAGGTGGTGAATATCTAAACTAGGACTTTAATGAACATGTCAAGAAAATATGGTATAGTTTGTCAACTCACTCCACAAGGAACACCGCAACACAATTGTTTGTCCAAAAAAAGAAACGGGGCGTTGTCAGATATGGTTTGTTCCATGATGAATCGTACAAACGTATCTCACTCCTTTTGGAGCCACGCCTTGGAAATGGCTGCTCGAATAGTCAACATGGTTTCAACCAAGAAGGTGAATAAGACACCATATGAATTATGGTATGAAAGAACTCCAAACTTATTCTACATTAAGGTCTGGAGTTGCGAGCAGTGGCGAAGCTTGAAGAAAAACGAAGGGGGCCGATGCGGAGTCCTAATTTTTTCAGGTTGGTGATTCGGTTCGGTTCGGGTCGGGTCGGGTCAAACAATATAAACTTTAAATATCTAACAAACGACCGTTCTTACACATAATAATTTCATGTTCATCAATACACCAAATGACCAAAAATACCAAAGTTTTCTTTAATTCGACATCTAAGCATCTTCCTCAATTTCACTATTATAAACCCTAATTTAGAATTGTTGAACAACAATCACCCCAAACGATACAAGTAAGGTTTAAAACACTAGTAATACCCAATTTCACCATTATAAACCATAGTTTTCGCAACCTACATTCTCAGTACAAGAACAAACTATGAGAAAAAAACGATTACCTTTAAAGATTGTCGGTCCTCTCTAGCCTTGGTTCGTCGGCCGTCTAACCCGTCTTCCTCTCCTCGTCGAGTCGTCGTCTCTGTTGTCCAATCGTGGCTTGCTGACTCGCTGTTGTTGTCTTCAGTTTTGTTGAAGTCGCTCACTGCTTAAGCCCTTCACAGTCACAGCTTCACGAAACAATAGACCTAAATGACCAAATCCCCAATTGCCAACTAGTTAATTACCCAATAACCCAAATGGAAAAGGTGAAAGGCCAAAGCCCAAAAGGCCTAAAGGCTAAAGTCACGGGATGCTTATTTTTTTTAAAACAAGTTTTAAAATTTTACAAAAAGCCCCCTAAGTTTTAGGAAAAATATCAGGAGGGGCCGGAACTTAATACATATAATTTTTTTCTCCAGAATACATATATATTTACACTTCTGAGCGAAAAATCGGAAGGGGCCGGGGCCCTCTCTGACCCTAACTAACATGCGCCCCTGGTTGCGAGACTTACTTTACGCGTGAGATGGGTAACCAAACACCCAAAAAAGATGAGACATACATACAATGTTACACACACATGAGACTACAAACAACATACCGAACTAAAACCGATCCATTACCAATTACTCCAAACCTACTTCGTTTTAAAAATCAAGATCACCAAGTACAAATCAATGTACAACCTTTAAGCGGTACCGTACAAGACATTACTCCAAAACCAGTTTGCATCTTAACACCAACACTTTGGATGAAGAATCCACCCAAAAAGACAAACAAAATCCAAACTACCACCTCCCCAACCACCACAACCACAGCTTACGACAACCACCACCACCACCCATCCACAATCAAACCCGAAATCCCCCGCGACCGTCACTTCTAACGACCGGTGACTGGTTACAACAAAAGATGTTCGTGGATGAGTCAGCGCTATGCTCTTCGCCCTTTCGTTCGAAAATACGTTCCAACCTCTTCTCGAGTGCTTATGGTTGGTTGCGGCAATGCCGGTATGTGATTTGATTCTCAATCCAGAGAAGAATTTATGCATTTGTTTTATGTGTGTTTATTTGAAGTGTTTAATTGGTGTGAAATACTGTAACTGTTGTTTATATTCTGGTTGGGAAGATTTGGTGAATCTTATCTAGTTTGTTTGGTGCTATTTTTTTGATTAGATGAGAAAATGAAGAATTTGTTACTTTAGGGTTTGAATTTGTTTATAAGATGGTGAAATATTGGTGCTTGACATAGGTGAGGTATTATCTTCAATTGGGTTCCTTCCTTCCTCCAAACAGGGTGTGCATCATAGTACTCAAGGCGCAGAGGGTGAGCCTGTCGCCTAGGCGCAAGACTCTTAAAAGTGAGGGTTTTTTAAAGCAATACGCGCAGTATAAACATACCATTTTTAGGGCTTTTGAACATGTTTTAGGCTAGTTTAGACGTGTTCCATGCCATTTTTAGATGTTTCAGACCTTTTTTAGATGTTCCAGGACATTTTTAGATGTTTGAGACCATTTTAGATGTTACAGGCTATTTTTAGATGTTTCAGAACATTTGTATATGTTCGAGTCCATTCATAGGTTACAGACCATTTTTAGATGTTCCAGGCCATTTTTAGATGTTTCAGACCGTTTTTAGATGTTTCAATGGCTGCGTCTTGCCTCACTAGAGCACCTAGGTGTGCGCCTTTGACTACTATGGTATGCATAGTAAAATACTAGTAAGTTGTATTGAAATTGTTTGCTAACTTGGTTTTAAAAAGAGTGAGGCGCTCCGAGGCATTTAGGCCTCAAAAGCCGAGGCGCGAGGCGAGAGCCTCACGTACGTGAGGTGTTGTTCTATGTACAACCAAATAAGCATTATGTACAATCAAAAGCTGCATCTGTCATTTTTTTTACATCTCGGCCTTTCTTTTCATGTAAAACATTCATAATCTCTTCTTCCCTTTGGTTGTTCCTATGCATCACCCTCCTATGAACCCCAATCTTGACCAACTTTTGACCCAAATGTCATGACGCGCCGCCTGAAGGCCCTGAGGCATTTTTTCGATCGCATCTAGTGCCTCACACCTCAGGCGCTATTTTTAAAACAAAGTTTGCTAAAGAATGTGACTCCCATAGGCTGATATGTAACTGGGGCACAAACCATCATTAAGGTCCCAGTTGACTGCCAAGTTTATAATAATTACACTCAAGTTGAGAACACGGTAGATGAATTGGTGGTATGCTAGCATTTGTTATAAATGGAGATAAGTACTGTTAAACTCTCTTATGAGTAAAATTGCAGTGTTGGTTTTGTCTTTTTAGCATCCTGCCTCATTAAACTTAATGGGATTTATGATTTTAATGACTGAAAAGAAGCATTAGTTTCATTCCTTTTTTTTGTTTGCATCCAATGTATTAAGATTACCTTTGTAGTCTCCTCTCTCTCCCCTAGTTCCCTGTCTTGATATTAGGCTGAACAAAGAGGGATACTTATCTATCAGATGTTTTGACAGAAGTTATTAGGCTTGTTTTTTTCTTGAATTATGCATTCTGACATGTCAAATATTGTGATTTTGTTATTTTTCAAGTTTAGCTAAGGCCACAGTGCTAAATGGCATCACGCCTTTAATTTCTAGTAAAGGATGATGATGTGGCTTCCATAGTAGTCAAAGGCGTGCGCATAGGCGAGGCAAGGCGCAGCAAAACCACCTTGAGTGCAGCAAGGCGAACTGAACCGGGAAAAAACCAGCCTGAACCGGCCAAAAGTAGTTTCAAACGGTCTAAACAACCAAAACCAGTCTAAACCAGCTGAAAACCTGTCCTGGGCGTGCGCTTTTTAGGCGTCTTGTGCCTAGGCGACAAACTCACTCTTTGCGCCTTGAGCCTTTAACTACTATTGTGGCTTCTAGGGATAGGCGGGGTATGAGACGGAATCCTATACCTGATTGTAAAACCCTGTCCCATACTTGTCGGGTACCTGTTATACATTACCCCTTTAGTTTCTGGTAATGAGTGAAGATGTGGCTTCTTTTATCATGACCAGTTTCTTAACAGTAAAATTGACAGATCACATAGTGGATTGTGGAACGGTACTAGTAACATCAATTTGATTGACCACTACAGGACAATGCAACTAGATATTATTGCTAGTTTAGGTATTCATGGAAGATGCTTATAAATGTTTTCTCAGTTGTTTAAGTTGTTGACAGTAGTTAAAAAATGTAGTCTTTTGCTTAACCATATTAACCAAATATGATTTTTTAACTCTAAAGGGATATGTGCCAATTAAGTAATTTTTTTTTTGCAATTTTTTAGATCACATATACCTCCTCCTGTTGACTTTTTTTGCTTTCAAATATCCGTCCTATTTTTGTTAATTCTTGTGCTTTTCTTTGCAGTTATGTCAGAAGACATGGTTAAAGATGGGTATGAAAACATCATGAATGTTGACATTTCATGTGTTGCTATTGAAATGATGCGACGCAAATACGAGCATGTTCCTCAGTTGAAATGTATCCTCTCTACACACTGGTTACTTTTATTTTGTTTATTATATAGGACTACAATATTTTCTGGTAAATTATTGTTATTTAGCTTTCCTTATCATATTTAAAGACTTGCAGATGGATGTTCGGGATATGGGCTTTTTTCTTGACGATTCATTTGATAGTGTAATTGATAAAGGTATAGACCCGTCTCCTCTCATTCATATAGTATAAATATTACTCTACAATTTAAATTGACTTTTGGTATATTCTGTCTTTGCATCCTTCCGAGTAGAATCTTAAATCTTGAATATCTTGACTTTAGTCTTTATGCTGACTTTTATTGACTTCCCATATTATCAGTACATCGGACTTAGAACTTGTACCTTCATAGCAATATGGCATGTTTTTGATAATTGAAACATCACCGAATAAGTTGAAAAACGAGATAATAATTAAAAGCATGTGTCTTATTTTTGTGCAAACCAAATATGTCAGGACATTAGATGTTTGAAATCATAAATCATTTAGATTAGTATAAGGGTTTAAGAGATTTATTATAAGCTCTGGAAGTATATGATAAATTAGGATGAACCTTAAGGACTTTTGGTGGAATTTACCGAGTTTAAACTTAAAAAGATGTTTTCTATATTAACGATATTTGTTCTGCTCTCTTTTGCATGGTTTCTGATCTGCGGGTTTTAGGAACTCTCGACTCACTGATGGTAAGCTCTACTTATTTTTAACATCACATATGTGTCATAGTTATTAAAAGCGCTTGGCGCAGGCGCCTAGGCGCATTTTTTAGGCGAGGCGCGGTGATTGCGCTTTCATGTCCTAGGCGCAGTTTTTTTTTATGCTTTACTATCATTTCCTAGGTTATAGTTGAGCTTATAAAAGCTTCCACAATAACGATTGAAGCTCATTTACTAGGTATTTGAACAATTTGGTACTAATTAGATGATATTAAATGTTATATAATAGCTTTCTTTATTTTATTTGAAAATTAGTATTATTTTTCAATACATAGTATATTTTAATTTTTTTCCTAGGCGCAGTTTTTTTTTATGCTTTACTATCATTTCCTAGGTTATAGTTGAGCTTATAAAAGCTTCCACAATAACGATTGAAGCTCATTTACTAGGTATTTGAACAATTTGGTACTAATTAGATGATATTAAATGTTATATAATAGCTTTCTTTATTTTATTTGAAAATTAGTATTATTTTTCAATACATAGTATATTTTAATTTTTTTCCTTTAAGTGCACTTTTTTTTTCTCAGGCCCTCGCTCCTAAGCCCCAAGCGAGGCCGATGCGCCTAGCACCTTTGACAACTATGATGTGTGTGTGTGTGTTTGTGTATATATAATTATATATATATGGCTGTTCATTTCAGAACCAATAATATGTTGAAAACTGCAAGACTATAAACCTTGTACTGTTTATTATAATAAATTGACTAGAATGCATGTAGATTTCATGATTTTTAAGATATATTTTTAAAAAAAGTATGATATTTATAGTCTTTTGTCTAAATGCATATATGCATGCTGGAACAACCCTTGTGATTTTCGAATGAAAATAGAAAACTATGATCTGAATTTACTCCTTCAAGACCTTCTGTTTCATTCATTATTCTTGACTGTTAAATAGCCTACTAGTACACGTAAAAACAAAGAAAAAGTAAACACCTACTCACCCTAAAAACTTGCAACTACTAGGAAGACCCGAACTCACACGACAATTATAGAAGCACATGTTTTTGTGACTTATTTTGATGACTCAGCACTAACCCGACTTGACCCATCCAAACAAAAACTCAAGTTCACCCCAATGACCCGTAACCCAGTGACCCGTCAAGATTACCCTACAGTGCACATTTTTATACTTGTTTTAGAAAATTCAGGAGAGAGGAGATAAAATCAAAGAAAGAGTGGGGAGAGATAAATAAACCATTTTTTTCAGTTTTATTTTATTCATTGAAGCGCTATGTACTATGCGGTTCTGACGGTTCTCAACATAATACCGGTACTGAAATGAACACACCCATCATCACTACATGTGTTGTAACCTCAACTTCCTTTGATTTTGAAGTGTGGAACTGATGCTCCAATTAGCGCGTCTCAAATGCTGGGGGAAGTGAGCAGGTTGTCTTCTGTTGTGTAATTTAAAGAACCATAAATATCATATTCTATTAACCAGAAAAGAAGAATACTAAATTATGTATCTTATTACAAGTCATAATCTTAACAACATCTGTTTTTTATGTTTTATTTGTAGGGTTCTTAAACCTGGAGGGATCTATATGCTGGTAGGACATTAAATTCTTGTTATATGTTATATCCTCTTTAAAAGAACTCATGTCATTCATTAACTATATCATTCTGCAGATTACTTATGGTGATCCAACGGTGAGGATGCCTCATATAAACCGGCCAGTTTACAATTGGAAAATAGACTTGTACATCATACGTAAGTTATTTCTTACAACTTATCTGTTTACGAGTCTACTTTCTTTGTCTCATGACACACACAAATATATATATTAGTCTTGGGGGTTCAAATGAGAACCATTAAAAGAAATTTAAGAACCACTTTTTCGCCATCGGATCTGTGGTTCTAAAATACATGTGGTTGCGATTAAAAGGGTTTTAACACTACATGGGTAAAATCGACTTTCCTCCCCAACCGTTTTGTTCTCTTCGCACACAGTTGAATAGGAACGACGAATCACTTGTAAAAATCGGATCCAATTTAAACCCACTATAAATATATGCGTATATATAAGTTTGGTTTTCTTGTTTATCATCTATGAATTAGTTAACTTAATCAATAGATGAGATTTAGTATTCTTTATTTGTTTTTTAAAGATATATTGTAAG
The DNA here is from genome assembly GCA_023525975.1 of Smallanthus sonchifolius. Lineage (NCBI taxonomy): Eukaryota > Viridiplantae > Streptophyta > Magnoliopsida > Asterales > Asteraceae > Smallanthus > Smallanthus sonchifolius. Next base: position 39,628,101 of record CM042045.1, read on the forward strand.
AATTTATACAAAAGTTCTAGGTAGATGTCGTTATAAGAAGACAAAAGATTATATAACTATTAGTATGTCTTAAATCTTTTAATTCATGAATTTAGTGTATCTTGTTGCGTTTTTTTTATAACAATATTGCTCCATCATAGAAAAGGTTTTGTACATTTTGATTTATCTGATAAGTTAAAAGAAGATACCTAAAATATTTAAAGCCCGTTACACTCGATGAAAACTAAACGATGATATTTAACACATAATTAATCATAGAAGTTCCTTTAAAAGATTTGGAGAAAGTCTATTTCATGTCAACCGGTTCTTTTAATCCATACATAACTAGTTTACTTACGTAAACGTTTTTTACCTATTACCCAACCTGCTCATTTTGCCATGGGTGATTATGTAGTATGATCTCACAATGAAAGCCACCTCCCTAGCGTAAGCTACGGTTTACCTGGCCGGTTGGCCCCACTAGTTAGCAGGGTATTGGTGGGCCCGTGAGTTTTTTAACGGATAGTCAAAAAATGATCTTACAAGAACACTATATGTGATCGTTTAGTTTGGGTCCTGCTAAACGGACCCCCTCTCCATTTTTACTGAATGTACCTCCCCCTGTCACATAAGTCATTCCATCACTCTCCCTCATACGTATACACCAATATAAGTTTGTTTATACGTCTGTATACTCCTGTTTAAATGTGTTATACGCGTGCTTACACACCCATATACGCATTTTTTTTAAAAGTTCACAAATCAATAGCGGGGTTAGTTTTAGTACTAAACATTTTTCTGCTGCAGCTAGGCCCGGTTTCGAAAAGCCACCAGGTTCCACCTCATCTCCTAAATCACACCTGTCACCTGTTCCTACCACAGAGAAGGGAATGCTTCCTGCTGATTATGTTCTAGAAGATCCAGATTCGCATTTCATATACGTGTGCACCAAAATGCCCTAGAGTCCTGATCCCATCGACTCACCCGCCTTTTCATTAACGGTTCGATGACGTGAGCCTCAAGAACTTTGTAATAACTGTGATCATGTTTGTTGCAGGTTGTAAAAGTGGCTTAATGTCATTAGAATGCCAAATGCTTTGTTTACTTTGTTGTGGCATGGCAGGTTGGTTTCATTTTATTATTTATATTTTTATATTCTTATATTTTTATTTTTGTTATTTATTTTCCATTTGATTGTTTATTTGACAAAGGAAATATGAATACATGATGTGTGAGATGCCTGGACTGCTATCATTTTTGCTTATTGGATTGTTGCTGATCACTTTTATATACAGTTTTAGACGTACACTTTTTTTAATTTTAAATTTAAAGTCTTTGAAACTTTATTATAAATAATTATTGTATTAATTATGATAAAAAAATATTTTTATAAGGTCAAGTAGTTTGTAGAGCTGGGTATTCTAAAGTAATTGTTATTATTAAAATATAATTAACTTGTGTTTTCATATTTTATGCTACTTATATCTATAGAATACATCATAACATAAAATTAATGAACTATCTGGTTATTTTGTAGTTGCTTAAAAATACAGTTCAGATTAAATGAATTAAACTTTTTTAAGAGTGTTAATATTTACAGGAGAAAAAAAATATGAGTTTAACATGAAATTTTTGGACTAAAAAAAAGTTAACAGAAAATATAATGTCAATTAGACTACTTGATATAGTGTAGATGTTTTAGAGATAACACTATCTTGACATTGTGATTGGTTGTGAGGTTATACACTACCTTGACATAATGCTTGATTTTCATAAAAGGCCCAACTTGTATTATCCATTTATCTTATTAACCCAATTAAAAATTAAAAAAGACCGACCACTTCTATTACTCATTTATCCTATTAACCCACTTATAAATTAAAAAAGACCCACTAGATTTTCAAACTTATTAAAAAATAACAAATAAGTGGGCTGGAGCGGGTAGGGAACTCATAAGACAAAGGAGGCAAGAACGGTAGTCGGCAACGTAATTCATTATTCGTTATGTATGATCGTTAATCGTTATTCGTTTATTGTAGTTTTTTTATTATGTCATTATGAGTTTATATTATGAGGCCCGCTTTTTTAACATGTCCCGGGCCCAAAACGTTTTAAGGATTCTCGGGACCGCCCCCGTACGTACACACCAAACGTTCGTTCCATAACTACGGGTGTAATGGGCATGATCGAGTGGCGTATGATAAACTGTCTGTCGATTTAACATGAAATCAAACACATATAAAGAGTCATAAACAAGTGCATGCTAATGTCTAAACCCATTCATATGTTCAACACGGAAAAAACAAACAAATCGTTCTTACAACTTTAAACAAAAATCCTTCATGCCATTTTGTGACTACAAAATGATTAGCCAAAATTGATATGCTCACTTGAATCCGCAAATAATCTTGTCACAAACTTCACTAGAGATGATGATTATTGCTTCCTAAATCTGCGAGGGTTGCAATATGATGATTACCCAGTAAATGCAGTAATTTTACACACTTATGAAGATATAGAGCGTAAACCTACGGATCAGAACAGTAAATTTAAGGGTCATCAGAACCATTCTCTACTCCTCATTATGTGTCTTCTTCTCAACGGTATTCGTTGCAACCTGTAACATTATAAATTGAGTTAAAGTATCCTCATTCCAATATAAAATATGGTAATTAAGCATGAATGACCTATACATAACACATAGCGAATAATAGTAACCTGTGCTTCGATAGCACGTATGTACATCGATAACAACTCTCTACATCAGTAGCAATTATGAACTTCAGTGAAACTATGTACAACAATGAATATCAGCAGTAACTTTGTTGGCTCGACAACAAAATGACTTGGCGTATTTTGGTGAACATTAGCCTCAAAATAACCTTGTGTAAGGTGAATGTTATCACAAACTACTTTTAAAAAATGTGAATGAGAACAACTTACGCCCCTCAACTTATGTTTCGTAAACCATGATTTGGTTAAAGTTTGCAAAGGTATGCTTGTAGAAGCTTTAAACTTATACTATTTTTGTTACTGATTTTTTAAAGTATATTTTGAAAATTATTATTTAACAATTAAAATATTTAATCTAAAAGTGTTTTTAGAAAATAGAAATTAAACAATTGACTTTTTTTTTTCTCTTGTTGTGACTTTTGTTCGTTTGATATCTTTTACCGTGTGTGCCAATTCTCCGGACGTCAATACCATCTTGATATTACCCGTTTTAGCTGATAACATTCATTCTTGTTGCGCGCTTTATTAATATTATAAAACTAAATACTTGTTAGCGTCTCGTTTGTCACGAGGATCAACAATTAAAATTAAAACATGCTTTCTTTAGCTAATATCTCACTACCATCTTCCTATACCCGTTTTAGTTGATAACATTCATTCGTGTTGCACGCTTTGTTATTATAAAACTATAAGTACTTGTTGGCGTCACGAGGGTCTAAAACGTGCTTTCTTTAGCTAAGGTCATGGGGTATGGGGCGTGGAACCCATGAGGGGGTGAAACACCACCCTCTTCCTCGTTCTCACAGGCGTTCTCTCTCTCTCTCACACACACACACTATTCACACCACTCAATTAAATTTTATAAAATAATTAATTTTCACAGCACTCACTTACATACGGGTGTACCCTTTACCATGTGAAATTTGTGTGAAAACTTCATGTGGTGAGGTGGCACACACGTGGCGTGCACTTTATTTTCACATGAGGTGTTTTCACATGGGGTACACCCCATGACCTAAGGGCATGATGTATACTTCATGTGAGTGGGCGTCGTGAGAAAATAAAGTGGGTGTCATGTGAAAATAAAGTGCACGTTACGTGGGCGCCACCTCACCATGTGAGATTTTCACACCACTTTCACATGTTATGGGTTACACTCATCACCCATGTGAGTGAAAGTGTTGTGAAAATTAATTATTTGACTATTTTATTTACATAAATTTTATTAATTAAATATAAACATATTTATGTTAAAATTAATTAAAAAATATATAAATAAAATAATACGATTAAAATTGAACATACAAACTACTCTAGTGAACGATCACAAAAATACTCAATTAAATCCGCCTTTAGATGGTTATGGATTTCTTGGTTGCGTATCTCCTGATGGTTTGCTCCGCAAAATAGTCATTGTATAGAAGAGTATTAGCAGCCATGCGATCACGGTTGAGACGAGCACTTCGGGTTCTTGGTTGCAACGTTTGACCTTCTTGCCCCCACTGAAGCGACGCGGTTGAGAAGCCACATAAAAACATTTGACGGAGTGGGATGAAGATACAATTTAGAAAAAAATATCTATATGTGCTCTATGATAGGTGTGTTTATAAATAGTGTTTAAAATGTGTGTATATATATATTGATCAAATAAATAACTAAAATCTTTGTTTATTTATTAAAGTTGCCGTTTAAAAACGGTCAAACGCTTCCAACGGCTAGTTCTTCTTTCCACGCCCCCTCCCTCACGTCCTTTTCACGCCATACGGGGATGGTGTTTCATGCCCCCATATTGGATACCCTAATATCTCACATGGTGTTTTTGCGAGGGTTGTGAAGTGAATGAAATATGTGTTTAAGAACCTCGATCACATGTTAGGTGTTCTTCAATAATAGTTATGATTGGTGATGGTCCTCTAAACACAATGGTAATGGTAAGCAGACCTTAGAGGTGATTGAAATCTATGTTGGTATATATTTGGTACATTAAAGTTTGTATTGGGAAACATTTACTTCAAACTTTATATTTTCACTAAATAGACAGTAAATAGCTTAATAAAAGATCAACATCAAACTTCTAGTATACATTTAATGTAACTTGTATATGATATTTTATTAAATTTCAAAAACTATACAAAACTTCTATTATTCCGCTTTCCACTTCAATAAAATTGTCAAACAAATCTCCAACTCAAAAATTTCAAATTTCAAACCAATTTCCTTCTACCATTACAACCCTTTCCACTTTCTATTTCACCATTTAATCATTAATTTTAATTTTAAAACAACAATATATATTAATAATATTATCAAACCATATATTCCATTATAGGCAAAATGTTTAATTCAGGCTTTAATTCACCAAAACCCCCTTTCCAATTCCAACCCACTTTCCCAAAACAAATAACCGCATTAAATGCCAAACTTTTTTCAAAAAAAAAAAAAAAATAGAGTGGGACCCACCTCAGAAAACCCCCCAATGTAGCAAAAAGAAAAAGAGTCATGCAGGCAATAGACTCTCATCGGATTTGCCATGCAAGCTTGCCGTTTCCATATCTCTTCGCCATTTGTGGAAAACGCCTCTTTATCTCCCCCACTCTCCCCATATTTAGCAACTTCACCAAACAGGCTTTCTTTTTCCTTTTTTACTTCCAAATATATACCAAAAAAGCTCAGATTTTTGGGCGAATTTCGCTAAACAAAATTCTGGGTTTTGTTCCTTGCGAGATTTCATCATCTGGGTTTTGTTGATTTGATCCGAGAGATGGGGAGGGGGAAGATTGAGATCAAGAAAATTGAGAATGTGAGTACCAGACAAGTCACCTTTTCCAAGAGGCGTGCTGGCTTGTTGAAGAAGGCTCATGAACTGTCTGTGTTGTGTGATGCTGAAGTTGGGATTATCGTGTTCTCGAATACGGGTCGGCTTTATGAGTTCTGTAGCTCTAGGTATTCTTCTTTGCATGTGTTGTTGATTTGATTTGATTTTGACTTTTGTTGACTTGCTTTTGGGGGTTTGTTGATTTGTGGGGGACATTACATGTTGGTTAATTGGGGGATTTGTTGTGTAGATCTTTAAATGCTGTTTGTTTTGGGGGGTTTTGATGGTTCAATTTGGGGGTTTCAGAAAGTTTGATTCTTGGGTTGTGATTCTATCTATTTGCATGTGGTTTATTGTTTCTGGTTCTTCAATTGAATGTCTAAAATTTGTCTGAGTTTTAATTTTGTAAAATCTGTTCATATGCATTCTTGCATCTTGATTTGTGCAGATTGAGTTTAGTAATTTGGTTTTTTAATATCTGTAAATGTGTGGTGAACATTGGGAATTTTGTAATACATTTTTGGTACTATGCTATGATGTTAATGGTGGTATATGAATACATTTAACATGTTCTGTAAATAACGTTTGATTTTCTGACCTCGTGTGCTTGTTTTGGTGTTCAGTAGAATCAGAACGCGTGTTACAGTTGATTTAATTAGTTATACCATGCTGGCATGATGAAACTGGTTTCTATCTATATTCCACCTAATTGATCCTCTCATTGTGTAGATGTTTTTTGCGAGTTTGTTGTTTTGTCCGTAAATTTCTTACTTAAGGATCTTGCATATTGAAAGACTGTTTCTGTAACAAAAGAATTTGCCTTTTAGCTTTTAAGTGTCTAATGAGATGTTTTTAACTACAAATGTACTAGATTATTTTGAGGTTGATTGTGAAATTTATGATTTGGTTTCTTTGTAATTATCCCCACTGTACTTCTGTAAAAAAATAATAAATAACACACAATTCCTCTTAAAGTATGTGGTATATTCTCACTTGTCATTCCCATGTGAGAGTAACTTTTCTATCACGTGGGCGCCACGTAAGCTTGGTGGTTCCTCACTTGGGTCTCACTTGGCAAGGGTTATACCCAAGTGAGTGAGATACCATATTTTTTGCTTCACTTGATCATAGGGGACCCACCCAACTAGCTTCACTTGCAGATCTTACGCCTCTTTCTCCCGTGAGCTCCTTCACTTGGAGGTCTCACGCCCCCCTCAATTGGGCAAGGGGGCGGTGTGCCTGGCTTCTTCACGGCGTGAAATCCCTCACAGGGGGCTACCCGTGAGGGTATACCACTTACCCTTAGGGTTCTGACCTTGTGTGATTATCTTGTTTCTCTTCTTCTCCTTCTCGTCCTGGCCTGAGAACGCATTGTGTGTGTATATCAAATTAAAACTTTTACCGTAATTAGAAGTTCTAATTTGATTATGTTTCCTTTGTAGTTATCCTCATCATACCCTTTTAAATAGTTGATCAGTAATATACAATACCTTAGGGGTTTTCATTATTCTATACTAATATGCATCCACATTACTAGTTACATCATATTATACAAACATTAGATTCTTTTTTTGGGATAGGAGAGTAGTATACGAATTCATATATGATTAACTTCAATCCTTTTGTAATATTGCAGCATGAGGGGAATAATCGATCGATACAACAGGGTGACTGAACCATCTACTTCACAAATTCAAGTTGAGATGGTACACACTCTTATATTCCCTTATATATCTCTAGTTAGTCACTAATCTAGACTTTTAATCACTATATGTATTACTAATACAAAATCATAATTTGGATACATGTTCTGTTATTTTTTTTTATCAAGATTACACTTCTCCAATCAATCATACGTTTTTATATACACACTGATATCATGCATATTATCGTTTGTTCATAGAGTCAAGAACAAGCCGAGCTAGAACTCTTGAGAAACGAAGTTACGAGACTCAGAAATGAAAACGCGTAAGTACTAATTTTCGTTTACGAATCTTTTCTTATTATTGTTTTTACCGTTTTACTAGTATGTCATGCAGTGATTGGTGATTGGATATATGTGCTTGTGTGTTATAGTTTTTGTGTTTATGGTGTAGGCGGCTAATGGGCAACAACCTTGGAGGCGCAAGCGTGCAGCAACTGCACCAACTAGAGCGACAACTAACCGATGGCTTAATTTCAATTAAAGAAAATAAGGTTTTGAAATTTTGATCCATCTTTATCACCACCACGTGCAACAAGTGGCTTGTTTAATTTTTATAAAACTTTAACTGATAATGTAAATCTTATATGCAGGATGCTATGCTCTTTGAGGAGATTGAGCGTTCAAATCGCAAGGAACGAGAACTTGATTATGAAAACGAAGTTCTTCGAGGAGAAGTAAACCCGTTACCACATTAGATTCTGTGAATTTATTTTTTATTAAATATTTTTAGAGTGTTTAACAATGTGAACCATGTGTTGCAGATTGAAAAGTTAAAGCGCTTTATACCAATGAGTCAGCAACCTAGCCAACCCGGTTTCATAGAATACACCCCTGCTCCTGTCCCGAGTAGCAGTGTTGGCCTCTCAAAGCATGACCGGGTTAGCCCGGATACTGTGTGCTACTATGGATCCGATAACAACACCGATTCAGAGACAGCACTTCAGTTGAGGTATGCAAAATTGAAAACGGGTCAAAATCAGTAACTTTGTTTAGTTGATTTGGGTTAACCAGAAACACTTTTTGATTAAGATTTTATTACTTGAATAGTTGAAGTTACAAAAGTTTTGGTATAATTATAAATATAATTTTTTGGATGATGTGTTCACTTATCACAAATTTTGATTTGTTTCACCATTTGACATTTTTTTTCAGCTAATGTTTTATTATTTCAATAAAAAAATTATAACTTTTTTCAATGATGTATCATGTATGTAATTTATCACAACTTCTGATTCGTATAACCATTTGACCCGTTTTCTTTTCAGGTAATGTTTTATTATTTCAACAAAAATATATTTTTTTCAATGATGTATGCCCTTCATCACAACCTTTTATTTGTCTCACCATTGAACCCGTTTCTGTTTTTGCTAATGCCTTATATGCAATGTAACACAACTTTTGATTCGTTTGACCAGTTGACCCATTTTTTTTCAGCTAATTCTTTATTATTTCAATAAAAAAAATATTTTTTTCGAGATGTGTACACTTTATCACAACTTTTGATTCGTATGATCATTTGACCCGTTTCTTTTTTGCTTGATAAAACACAACTCAAATTGACCCGTTCGTATAACACAATTGACTTTTGATGTCCAGGCTACCTTGCGGTGACCATTCGAGAAAGAAGGAGGCAGATGTGCCAAAGCAGGAAAATAATTCGAGTAGTTGCGGAAGTGGGGCTATGGAGCAATGATCACGGAACCTTTTGGTGATTATTTGATTCATGTTAGGAACTGGATTTCCTAGCTTAGTTTTCATTCTGACATTCATTTTTGAAACATATTAATTATGTTTGTGATCAAGGTTTTTGACAAACTACGTTTAGTTTTCAAACTTGCCGTTAGTTTAAACGTTTTGAGTTAACGGAATTATATTTCCTTAACGTTTTGAAGATTTACATCGAGTTCAAATTATGTCAAAATGACAGTGTTTTGTTTATAAACTAGCAAACATAGCCCGCGTGTTGCGGTGGGTTGTTTTCGAAAATCGAGACGCATATAAAAAAACTCGTTGATATGATATATTCGGAAACATGAAAAAGTTTCGCTGTAGTAAGAGCGTTTGCTAAGAAATTCAAAAGCGGATTTAAATAACCATTGGTTAAAGATAAAAAAATTGTAAAACTTGTCACAGATTTAGCATTTAAAATTTATTTTTTTAATATTATAACTAATTAAATTTAGTTAAATAATAAAAGAAATAGTAAAAAATTTAGTTCAAATCTATACTATCTAATAAATAAAGGTTTTTAATGTCACGCGTCGCCACCATATTTATTCTCATCATTTTTTCCCGCCTCTATTTTATTAAATACACATCTGTCTTTTAATAAAAATATATTTTTAAAGAAAATACTAATTATACTAATAAAACATATTTATTCAAATTATCCTTTATCATAAGAAAACTTTAAAATCTAATTATGTAACTTTTATTTTCAATCAAATAGTAATGAAAGTTAAATTACATTAAATAATAATTAACGTATTTTCAAAACCCAATTATATATTAATTTTTTCATATTTTGAATTTTTTTTATTCATTCTATATGTAATATGTTTTTACACTTGTAAAGTATATATACATAAAGATCTAAAAAAATTATGTATGATAATTTTCACCCCGTGTGTAATACACGGGGTCGGGGGTCTAAGCTAGTTATAGCATATAAATAAGGATTTCATTGAAATGTTGAGGGATTTTGTAAATTATATTTTTTGCTTGAGTTTTAACATGGGTAAATGTGGTATGGACTGCTTTTTTGATTTTTTTTTCGTTGCCACTGTGCATTGACTACTTAACTAGCTTCAAGAATTCAAGATTTACAACTGAAACCGTTATTGACACTTACGAGTTCAGTTACTTTTCATTGAGTTGACACTTCAGCTTTATTATTTGATGCATGTAAGAAGGAATAGATTCGATTCTCGGTTTAAAAACAAATTTATGACTTGACAATTCATGTTCAATACAAAAGTAACCGAAACCATTATTGCCACATATGGTTTTGGTAAAGGACAAAACTAACCTTGCAAACGGTGGGCTTGTTAGTCTCGTTAAGTGGTCATTAAAGAATTGAACTGAACCCGTTATTGGCACCTACGGTTTCACTATTCTTCTGGCAATCCACTGATACCTAATGATTGGGAGTGTGCAAATACATTGAAACCGATACTGTCACCTACAGTTTTACCATCTACCAAAATATTCAGTCAACATGTACCAATTACCACTTTGATTTTAAAAAAATGCCATTTTAAGAAAAAATTCTTCTGCATGGTGCCACTACTTCTTCGACCTTTTTTTTAAAAAAACGGCTGATATTCTTCGACCCATTTTAGCTTGTGAATGCAATCTTGACAGTCAATTTAATATGGGCGGTGATGGATGTGCTCTTCAACTTATGCAAGTAGCAGCTAACCATGCTCAAGAATTTGTTATCACCCTTCTAGAAGAATATGATAACATATTTGGTGTAAGCTTTTGTTTTTCCACTTGTATCTATATGCATTTTTGGGATTAACTGAATAATTAATGTATTAACAGGAAGGAGATATATTAAGTTATATATACTCTGACTCTACTTATATTTAATTTTATTATTTTGTAGAACTCGGACTGATAAACTAAAACGAGTACCACGTTGTAAGTTACCGTCACGAATCACACGGGTTTCCTACTAATAACGTAAATACAAATATTATACTAAAGCATTTTGTACAATCAAGAGAAAAAAAAGTTGATCGTAATATTAAATGTTAAATTAAAATATACAGTGTTTAGTATCATATTAAATTATCAAATATTATATATTAAATAAAAAAAATAAGCTTAAATATTACATAATTAAAGACCAATTTATTTTATAAATATTATAAAAAATATTTATTTCTTTTATTAACTTTAAAAAATATAAGCTCTTAAAATTTTATTAAAATTCTAAAACTTTTCAAAATTTTAAATTTTTATTACAATCCTATATTTATAAAAAAGTTCAAAATATTACATATATCAATTATATAAATTCTAAATTTTTGCAAACCTATTGCAAATTTTGTTTACAAATGTAAAAAAAATGAAGAAAGAACACAAAAGAAAAAATAAATAAATAAATCAAACACAACTGGGGATGACAATGGGTCGGGTTCGGGCCGGGTATCGGTATTCCCAAATCCATACCCGGTTGTAAAATTGTGTCTCATACCCGGCCCATTACCCGTCGGTATACCCGCGGGTAACGGGCATACCCGTTGGTATCGGGTATACTCGCCGGTATCGGCCAATAACCGTCGGGTATGTGTCGTGTACTTTCGTATGACTTTACTTTTTATATTTATAAATACATATTTTAAAAGAAAAAGTAATTTTTCACATAATAAACTTACTAAAATGAAGCATTATTAGCCATGAGTTAAGAGAAAATAAAATTATAAATTATAAATTTTCGGGTATATGATTCGGGTATATGGTTCGAGTAAACGGGTATATGATTTCGGGTAATCGGGTCGGGTATCACCTAATCCCATACCCGTCCCATACCAGCGAAATTTTTAAAAATTAATCCCGTACCCGTCGGGTTTCGAGTATACCCGCCCCGAACTCGTCGGGTTTCGGGTATACCTGTCGGGCTCGGGTTATTTTGCCATCCCTAAACACAACCATCCCACACCTTAGTTCTAGCCATTACAAATGAGATCGTCAAAAACGTTCCAAGGATGAGGCTGCGCAATATGGCGCGTGTGTGAATCCGTTCTTTCAGGTGCTATGTCATTCATCTATAAGCTTACGTACACAGATACACTTCATTATAGAAGCTCTTACACGTAGAATATAAAAGATAGACGGAAACAGTTTATGGGAAAATGTATAGGTAAAAAAGATTATAATTATAAAAAGAGTGAGAACCATTTATGGTCATTAGATTAAATTGTAGAAAAGATTTAATGGTTGAGATTAAATTGTAGCAGAAAAAGTTGTTGGAACGATATTTTAGTTTTGACTACTTTTGTTGACTTTTTATTAAGTTCCCCCTTTTTTAAACGTTCATAACCTTTACATTCGACATTATTTTTTTTAAAAAATTACATCATAAAAACGAACGTTTTTTTATCTTTAAAAAGAGTATAGTTTCGTTATATACAAAAACAAATTTTTTTTACGTTTTCCAGCTCATTATGTAATTTGTCAGGTAATTGTGTAATATCATGTCTGGTAATTGTGTAATATTAAGTCTGGTCATTATGTAATGCCAGGTCTGGTCATTGTGTAATGTCAGTTATGGTAATTGTGTCAAATGTTTTTCATCATTGTGTTATATGTATTAATCATTTTGTCAAATATTTTTCATCATTGTGTTATATGTATTCACCATTGTGTTTTACGTTTTCCAGCTCATTGTGTAATTTGCTCATTATTGTGTAATTTGTTCAAACATGTCAGATCATTGTGAAATGTAAGGTCTGATTATTGTGTAATTTGCTCATTGTGTAATATCAGTTCATTGTGTAATATCAGGTCTGGTCATTGTGTAATATCAGACCTTATATTACACAATGACCTTTTATATTACACAATGACCATTATGTCCTCCCTTTAAAAATAATAAAAGGACATATGTCAAACTCAGAACCCTTTTTAACTTTTTTAATTTTAAAACTCTTTTTACTATAACCTAACCCACATTTTTTGTATCACATTTGAAAAATATTAACATATATATTCGCTTTTCATAGTTCCGTACATTTTGTATTTAACATATTTTGAATAACTATAAGGCAAATATAAAATAGTTATGAAATTAAAATAGTTGAAGCCATAGAACACAAGGAGAAGTACGGTTTGTGAAGCCGCGACTTGAGGTTGTTTGTACATTGTACTACAGCTTCGATGTGTACTACCGTTTTTCCATGCTTTGAGGTTTCGATTAATTGCATCCCACCCCCTAAACTTCTCTACATACACGTTTACAGTCCATTAATATTAAACTTTTACCTTTTCAGTCCTAAATTAAATGTCTATCCGTAGGTTTGCTCATTTCTTTAAGTTTCAAATCTTATGTTAGCTCATAAATTATTTTCAATACTCTGATTTGCTTTAGAGGCTTTTTATGTACATGGTCATATTTAATACAAATATCTGCTTCTGGATCATGTAATGTGGTTGGTTGTACATCTTTTTTAAATATAAGTTTATTCTTATGTGTCTGTAGGTTTGTCTTTAGTCGTTCTAAAAATGTTTTCATATTCTCTTATAGTACGTTCTTTCTGCCTTTCAGGATACTTTACAAGTTACTTTGTTTGGTCTTATACTATTAATACTTTTTACTGTTTTGTATCCTAAATCATGAGTGTCCTGCTTCTAGCACCTCTCGGTTATCATTGTATTGCATTTTATAGATTTACTATTTATGCTATATAGAAATACCATTTTTGTCACACAAGTAATTTAATAGGTAATTTAAGAATATATTTATTTTACTATTAGATATTAAAAAACTATTTACTAATACATAGGTAATTTAAGAATATATTTAGTTTACTATTTAAATATTTAAAAACTATTTACTAATACATAATCTTTGTTCTAATAAATCACTAATTATTATGTCACGTCTCATTTTTCTGTGCAACCAATTTGGGTTTCCCCGCCTCCCTCTCCCCCTTACAATCAATCATTTTGATTCCTAAAATTACTCCTCTAATTTCATCAATTAATTTTCATTCAATCTTCGTTTTCCTTCTTTTTCTATGCACCCGAATGAATTTAAAAAGAGTGTAACAACTTTATAGTTTTGTAAGAAAAATGATTATTGTTCATATCCATTAGTTAATAACTTTGTTTTGATTCTATATTATGTTTCTAAACTCACTATAATCACTTTGAAAACACGAATAAAAACACTTGTGAATAATTAATTTTAACTACAAAATGTGATATATTTTTTGAACCAATCTTGAAACGTGAAACTTTAATATAACAATAATAAGAAATATATAAGTGAATTATAAGTTGTATTCTTTTAGTTATTCAAGCCGTGTAATACATGTGTTTCTAATATATACTATATAATAAATAAAGATTTCTTATGCCACGTGTCGTCACCATATTCATTCTAATCATTTTTTTCCGCCTCTCTCTTATTAAATACACATCTATCTTTTCCATAATTATATATTTATAAAGAAATTACTAATTATACTAATAAAACACATTTAATTTAAATTATCCCTCATTATAAAAACTTTGAAATCTAATTATCTACCTTATGTTTCAATCAAATAGTAAATGAAAGTCAAATTACATTGAATAATAATTAATGTATTTTCGAAACCCATTTGTATATTAATTTTACATATTTTTGGATTTTTTTTCCGATTGTTACCGTATGTTATACATTTTTCCACATATAAGATATACATAAAGATTTAAGAATTTTATTTATTGATATTTTTTTAACCCTGTGTACACAGATTTTAAGCTAGTCTATTAATATAATATTGTGGTACAAAATCAACAACTTTTTATTTTGTTTGCAATGATAATATTGTATAAATACAACTTCAGTGTGAAACTATCGAATAAGGCACGTAATTTATGAGTCCTGTTGGAAAACTGTCATTTTCATGGAACATATAAATTACAAATAGGAAATGACAATGGGGAAAGTTTTTCGGTTTCATATCCGGTCTCATACCTGAATACCGATTTCATTACCTGTTTTGTATGTTCCACTGGAAAACTCGCAATTCGAGACGGATAATGAAACCGATATCCCTTATTCAAACATTTTTTTCTCGTGCTTTCATAAATGATAAATTGGAGCTTATTAGCAATGGAGAATAGAAAAGGGGTATTTGTTACATATTTTACAAACATGGAGGTGAAAGCATCATAAGATAGGACAATGTACTAAGAGTTTGAGCGAATGTACTACAAACAAATGTCATGGTCTATTAATAACAGATTTCATGTATGATTTTATATCGCCTGCTAATAATCAATCGGTCGAGACCAGCGGTTAGCAACAGTAACGCTTGAAAGTCAAGGTAAATTGACACGTACTTGGAGATGTGAGGGTAGACAGGGACGAGACAGAGCCCGAAAAAGACCGTTCAATACTTGAGTCGGTATTGTCTTTTTCATGCACTGTCTCTTCCCTGGCTATCCTTTTTCCTCAAATGCACGTGCAATTATGTTTTGTGCCACATCATCTTTTAAATTTTTTTATTTAAGTTGTTTATATATTTTTATTTAATATTGATATCGTTGTCGCCAGTGGCGAAGCTTCATTAGGGCTCAGGGGGCCGTGCCCCCCTCCTTGATTTTTCACTCAAAAGTGTTAATTTATACTTATTCGGCTAAAAATTTTATAGGTATTAAGTTCCGGTCCCTCCTGAAAATTTTATATGCATTGAGTTTCGCCATCTCTACGTTTTTCTTTAAGCTTCGCCACTAGTTGTAGCTATAAAGTATTGTTATATTGTTTTCTAAAAGAATTGTAATGGATAGAAAATTAACGTAATAGAACAACATGGCTATCTTTAACACCCTTTTTTTAATTAAATATTTTTATAAAACAAATCCGATTGAATTGATTTCACTTGTATTGAACCGTTTGTTATTAGTGCTTTCATAAATGGGGGCTTATTAGCAATGGACATTAGATGAGGGGTCATTGTTGCATATTTTCCAA
Source organism: Smallanthus sonchifolius (assembly GCA_023525975.1). Lineage (NCBI taxonomy): Eukaryota > Viridiplantae > Streptophyta > Magnoliopsida > Asterales > Asteraceae > Smallanthus > Smallanthus sonchifolius. The sequence goes on from CM042045.1 coordinate 39,644,025, forward strand.
ACATGAAGGTGAAAGCATTTCAAGGTAGGAAAATGTACTAAGCAATTTAGCGAATGTACTACAAGTACAAACAAATGTCATAGTCTATTACTAACATTTTTTATGTACGTTCTTATTAAGAGATGGTTGACACCACAGTCACAAATAAATGTATCACGTTAAATGACATATTAGATTTTGTTAGGGTTAAAAACGAATTGAATGTTCAGTGAACATTTTATAAATTATTCGGCGGAAAGTTTGTTTACGTTCGTTCGTTCGTTTAATAAATGAACGAACATGAACAAGGAATTCCGTCCGATTAACTAAATGAATGAACATGAACAGAGGTTTCGTTCGTTCAATTGTGTTTGTGAACGTTCGTTCGTATATGTTTGTTTACGTTCATGTTCGTTAATGTGTTATTTGTTTATGTTGTTTATTAAATATTTTTGTATATTTCTATTTTATTTTATCTAATCTTTTTATATTATTTATTTTTTACCCTAACAATTAACTAAGTAAGTAAGTTTGATACAAGTACAAAAACTTGATATTAAAATGATCTTATTAAATTTTCTTTTCGGAATACATTAAGGTTGGCATCAAAAGTCCCAAACTAGCCTTCGTTCGGTTCCGTTCGTGAACAAATACATTTCCTTAATGAACGAACACGAACATGAAATTTTGTTTGGTTAGTGTTTGTGAACAAGTTAAATGCTTAACGAACAACGGACAAGGATTCGTTCGGTTCGTTTACAGCCCTAGATTTTATTCATCTTTTAAAATACATTTTTATACTACTAACACTACATTCCCTTTCAAATACCCCTATATTTTTATATCATCACCTACTTTTACATTTATTTTCTATATACCAAAAAAACTTATTTGTTATAATCTTATTTTTTATATTTTGAATTATTTAAAATAATATAATATTCTAAAAAAATATTACGTAACCTAAAAATAAAAAAATTACATAACCTAAAAAGTAAAAAGTACATAAACTAAAAATTAAAAATTACATAACCTAAATATAAAAATTACATAACCTAAAAATTAGAAATTGTTAAAAACTAAAAACTAAAGATGCTCGATTGAATCAAATGAGCAGTTTGAATCCCAAGAACGCTTGTTTTCTCATGAATTATAGCTCCCGAAACACTCGTCACCAGTTTTCTCGTCTAAATTGGGGACATACCCCTCATCTGAATTGGTTACGTATTCCTCTCCAGGTTAGTGACATACCCATCCTCTGAATTGTGGGCGTGCCCATAATCTAAATTAGGGGTGTGCACGTTCCCAATTCTTAGTTGGCCAGAGACCTTATCGAATGCTCAATTCCATTCTTCATCCGTCCATGTTAATGGTTCATCAGCTGGACGAGAAGAGTTTGTCGGTTGTACAGGTTATAGAGGAGACGAAGAGTTTTCTAGAAATGGATACCCTGCATCCATATTTGCTAAAAATATAATCTTTGGAGTGAAAATTAAAGGTTGAGAAGTGAAAATGAGAGTTGGAATATGTTATGATATTATATCCGGTAGAATATAGCCGTTGAAAAAGTAGACGTCCGAAGAGTAGTCGTTAGAAAAATAACGTTTAAAAACCAGCATTTAGAAATTTTAATATATTAAAAAACATTTTTATAAAAACGTTTTTAAAAAACAAATTTAAATTACATTTAAATAAAATCATATTATATAAAAATAGTTTTAAAATATACAATTTAAACATATTAGTTTATAAAAAAGTAAATTTAAATTAATTATATTATATTAAATCAACTAAAAATATATAATTTAATTAAAATTATTTAAATAAACATTTTAAATTGTCAATAAAATTAAAATGAAAATTGTTTATCGTAGGGCCCCACATTTCACGTTTGCAAATGTTTGGATTTTCAGATCTCCCTCCAACCGGACACCAGCCGGATGAGAGCTCCGGCGCGTCTTGTCCATCCGCCTCTAAGGGTGAAGGGGGTGGATTACCCATTTACTCACAAAAACTGTTCAATAGAAGTTTGCCAACTTAAAAACTACTCATTACTCAGATTTCATTGGAAACACATGACTCATTTACTCGCCAACTCTTTTTTTTTAAATAAACATTTAAATTAAAAAAAAGTGAATTTCATTAATTTAAAATTAACATAATACAATTAAAAATAAAAAGCCTATGAATAAAAATTAAAAAAAAACTAAAAAATTAATAAAAAAAATAAAAGCTAGATAGTAAAACTAAAAATCTAAAAGGTGTATTGCCATCCATACTTTGCGGCAATTTCACGTTTACGTTGCAATACAATCGACAAGTACGGTTATACGAGATGATTATGCGATTCGGTGAACGTTTTGATGTCACGATCCTTTTGTTTTTCAATCATCAACTTAATCGCCGTTTGTTCTCTTTTTAATTTTGCTTCCGCCATCTTATCCCGAATACTTTTTTTTTCCTTTTCCAACGTTTTCATACTTTTGTATTCTTCGACTATGTCTACCAAGTTTCCCTTGCCAGATGAACTTTCAGCCGATTTCTTCCCCAGACGTTTTGGCCTTGTCGGTGTCGTGTCATCTTGCAGTTTGGCGTTCACTTTTATGTCGGTAAAGACGTTTGTAAAACCCTCCGGGTCACATGGGGTTCTTGACTCGTAAGTTTTTGTTCTTTTTGAGGAGTGACTTCCTTCTAAATCCTCACTCATCAATGCTATGAGTTGCCATTTAGCATTGTTGTGTACAACCTCCCAACATTTCAAGTTGATGAATGCCCTTTTGTACACTTTCTTGTAATGGCTTAAAGCCGCTTCAACAAGGTTCAAATCACTTGTACCACTCGGCCTTCTTTGTTTCTATATATATATATATATATATATATATATATATATATATATAGGGGAAGGATCAAAAGAAAACCACAAAGTTATGCGAAAACCAAGAAAACCACTAAAACAATGTGTAATACCGTGAGTTACGTATATGTAACCTCAATTTTTTTGTTTTCTCACGTAACACTACGTACACGTAAGCCAATATTTAAATGATTTTTTTTGGTAAAAAATGTGTAATATTACATTGATACTCTTATAAAAAACAAAAATAAAATAAAATAAAAAATAAATATTATTATATTATTGGTTAAAATTGCTTTTTTTAGTGTTTTTCTCGGTTTTCGCCTAACTATGTGGTTTTGTATGGAACCCTCCCCTATATATATATATATATAAGGATCAATTGTAAACTTATAAACCAAATTCTCACCACACATTTATTTTCATCTTTTATTTTAATCCATACATTTGATCTTTTTCCTTATATATATATATATATATATATATATATAATTTGAAACGTTTGCTTAGAAAATTAAAAATATATATATAATTTGACGATAAATCTTACCATTTGTTGCTAACACCCGTTGAAGGTGGTCATTTTTTTTATTAAGACCCTTCCATTTCCAAGACACTTGGTCAACGGTTCGATCGTTTTCACAAAATAAAGCGGTAAAATGCGCTAGAACTTTCTTCTAAAACGAATCCCCTTTTTGTTGATTTCATTTTCTTTTATTTTGGAATGAATAGCTTTGACTACGACAAGTTCTTCTTCTTCGGTTCATTTCTTTGGTGGTAACCGGTTTTTGTGTAGTCTTTTCAGCTTGGCGCCAACATCTTCGACTTCAACATCTAGCTCATCAACATCCTCATCTTCCGTTTATTCATCAACATCCTCATCTTCTCCTTCGTCTTCTCCTTCATATTCGGATTTCGAATGGATGACGTCGTTTGGATAACGATACGGTTGGTTTTGGTATTGGTAGGAAAATTGATATAGTATATTTGGATCCATATCAAGAGAGAATGGTCCACACGAAAATTGAGATAAAATATTTGGAACCATAACTTGAGATAATATATTTCGATCTGTTGAACTTTGAGGGTAGTAGTTTGAATATTGAGGTTGCGGGAAATAGCTTGGAATTGGTTGAGGAGGTGGTTGTGGTCGTTGAGGAGGTGGCTGGGTTCGTCAGGGAGCGGCTTGGGTTCGTTCGGGTAGCGGATGAGATTGAACTTTTGGCCTAAGTTTTCTAGGTTTTGTTGATTTTTTTGATGACTCTTTCATCTTTTGTAGTGTAAATATATAAATGAAAGATATATAGATGAGAAGGAAAATATGTTTGTAGAATGTAAATATAAATAGGTAAAGAATTAGTAATTTTTTTAAAAGCACCCAACCCCCCCCCCCCCCCCCAATCCCAATGGCTCTCTTTCCCAATGGTCACCCACCACACCCGAGTAAATTTACTCATTTCAACTTACCCGGCCTCCCTACTCGGCATTACTCGATTCAAAAGGGGCGGTGTACCCCCTTTCGGCCCTCTCTCTCTTACTCAGCCCAAGCCGTTTCACCATAAGAGGACACCAAGTTGGAGGTGCTCAAACCAATCCATATGCCTGGGGCCTTTTTCAAACAAAGAAAATATATGTTAGAAGGTCAACGGTTAGCAACTTTAACGATTGAAAGTTAATTATTTTTATCAGCAAATTCATCCATCATTTTATTCATTATGGAATTTAAACCCTTAACCTTTTTAAAAAGAGACACATTTTATTAACCCCTTGGTACCATTGGGCTGAACTATAAGCCCATTTGATGGTTGAAAGTCAATTGAGTAATAGGAGTTGTGAGGGTAGACAAGGACGAGAAATAGCTTGAAAAAGACCGTTCGATACTTGAGCATGTATTGTTTTTTTTCACGCACCGCTTCTTCTCTGGCTATCCTTTTTCCTCTCTATACATGTGTCATTGTGTTCTATTTCGCGTCATCTTTTTTAAGTTTTTATTAAAATTTTATGTATTTTTCATTTGATATCTATTGTTGTCAATGTAAGAGCATTCCCCGTCGGTTCTTATATTCGTTATCCTTATTCTTATAATTACACTAAAAATCACTAATTTTTCTCTCTCCTCTACTCACAACCACTTTAAACAACTCCTTAAAATATACAAAACACACTCACAAACTTATACCAAACCGGGTATGAATGCTCTAAAGGTACTAGTATTAAGACTCCCGCTTTGCTTGGTGTGAAAAAATAACTTCAAAACCTTTTCGTGAACCCGCGAGTTCGTCGGCGCACTAAACCACTAAAAAGTGACCATTTTATATGAAACGCACATCAAAACGTAGATAAACATAAGGACGATGTGACACATATTTGGAGTTAACGAAAAAGTCACGTTGTTGTAAAAACGTTTGCGACCTTTAAGAAATTAAATAATGAACTAAAAAAATCATTTAATGAAAAGACCAAACCGTAAAAAAAACGTAAAAAAAAAGTAGTAAAAAAGGGTAAAAAAGTTGAACAAAGGTAAAAAAATGTACTTTAAAAACCGTCGTTGCCTGGGTTAGAAACGGCGCATTGCGGCATGTTAAACTGTAAGGCCTAAAACCCGGAACGCCTCACGTGTTGGATTTACTCAATCACAAACGGTTCTTAAACCTCAAATGTAAGCAGCGGAAATTAACGTCATTATATTGTCATAAAAACACAACCGAATTTAACCTTGTTTAATACAATCATCATTCTAAAAACAGTTACGATGGGATGCCAGATTTCTCGTGCTAGGTACCTCCAAAGAATAGCCAAGCGGCGTCCACCTCACGTCCTCCTCATTCTTAATCTGACATGCATACTAAAAGTCAGCTAACGTTACTGAGTTCAAGTCTTTCATTTTAGAAAAATAAGTAATTTCTTTTATAGTCCTTCGTAATAAGTAATTTCTTTTATAGCTTTCTCATAATCTCGATTTACAATTACCAATTCACCAAATCATCACCTGTGAGTGATTACCGATGAACTGAATCACCATCTGTGACCGCAGGTTACCGATACATCATAGATTCACCACTGGTTCATCACCGATTCACTACTGGTTCATCACCGGTTTGCCACCGGTTCATCACCGATTCACCACCGGCATAGCAGTGGGGCGTGGGTAACCATCTGTCCATGTAACCATTGATCTTTTATTATGGTTTACAATATTTAAGTGAAATTGCAAGTGTATTTACAATAATACAATTTGTTTGAGTGAATTTTTTTGGATTAAATTGTTATAGTTGTTACACTTATTTTTTAGTTTTTACAAATGTATTTAGGTTAAACTAATGCAATACATGTTTGGTGTTTGGTTTTTTGTAAGTAACTAGAATTATGCTCACGCGCGCTATGGCACGTTAAACCGTGAAAGAAGCTAGCGTCCTCAAATAAAGCTATCGAAAAATGAAACCGTTAAAAAGGTAATCGTTTACGAAATGAATAAATGTACTTAAAACTTTATATAAAAAAAGAAAAACTATTACGCAAACTCACGCGTTACAGCGAAATAGGTAGTAATATTCTAAAAGCGTTACAAATTTGGGTGACTTCAAATTCATTGGAATTCAAGTTCGTAACGTATAATATCTAATGGCGATTATCATTGAGCCATTATTCTGCACTTTAACACTCGTAATGACCGAGTTAAACTCCATTATGGTCTTTAAACTCAAAACCGTCACTCCCTTTATCAAATTGCTCAAATTCAATCATTTGGGATCACCATTAGGAAATCAAACTACTCTCACACCTTGTACGTCCTTCCGTCAAGCTTTTGTGCACGCCATTTTGGCCGGAGACACAGTCGGAGGTGCCGGATATCAGCCCATCGGACTCGCGACTAAACCCATGCTCGAACACCATCAATTCGTACTCCGTTCTGGTAATTGATCCTTCCTTTTAGTTCGTTTCAATGTCTAGATCAAAAGCTCTATATTAATTCGGGCATACATCTATGTTTTGAACCCAAATCAAATCTAGGGTTCATAAAGGATTCGGGTTTAATCAAATTCTATCATAGACACAGTCTTAATCCAATTAATATATAGTAACAGATTCGCAATGTCTCACTTTTTGAAAGCCCCATAGTTCCAACAATTTATCTTATCAAAATTGGTCGATTGAATTCGTGTTTTCAAATCTAGTGTTTCGATATTCAATCGAGAAATTAAACGATCTAGACTCGATGATTTTGCATTCAAAGCACATCAACAAGTTCGCAATACCCTGTTGAACAGAACCCCCATATCCTTTTGATCAATCGCGATCGAAATCAGAAGGATTTGGGACTTGTTGGTGTGGTCTGTAGTGAAAAGGAAACTCTAAGACTGTGAGCTCAGGAGACACGGTCGTGCCTGTCCTAGACACGGTCGTGGCTCACACTCTGACACGGTCTCAATCCAATTAATATATAGTAACACATTCGCAATGTCTCACTTTTTGAAAGCCCCATGGTTCCAACAATTTATCTTATCAAAATTGGTCAATTGAATTCGTGTTTTCAAATCTAGTGTTTCGATATTCAATCGAGAACTTAAACGATCTAGACTCGATGATTTTGCAATCAAAGTTCATCAACATGTTCGCAATACCCTGTTGAACAAAACCCCCATATCCTTTGGATCAATCACGATCGAAATCAGAAGGATTTGAGAATTGTTGGTGTGGTATGTAGTGAAAAGGAAACTCTAAGTCTGTGAGCTCAGGAGACACGGTCGTGCCTGTCCTAGACACGGCCGTGCCTCACACTCTGACACGGTCGTGCCTGTCCTAGACACGGTCGTGCCTCGTGATTTGACCCGGTTGTCCTCTGATGTACCACAACGGTTGCGCCCCTGACCAACACGGTCGTGCCACTAACCCTGACACGGTCGTGCCATTAACCCTGACACGGTCGTGTGTGAAAGAAACCTTAAAACAGAATACTGTATTTTATTATATTCAAATATAATAGTATATTTCGTAGATTTGTGTTTGATTTTATAACTTGTTTTTAATAATATTTCCCACATTTATAATGATATACTTATATTATTATTCAACCCTTGACTTCAAATAAAAATAATATATTTATATTATATTTTCGTCACGTTTATAAACATTGTGTAACATTTCAAACTAATAAATAATATTTATTTATATTATTTCTCACGAATAAAATAATAGTTTTATTATGTTGTCACCAAATTTAACTATCGTGTTATTCCCTAAGTTTAAAAATAATATAATAAATTATATTATTTTCGTAGACTATTATTAATGGTACAAACGCACAAATATATTTATTATAAATTATTATTGTAATTAGATTCATTCGACGCGAAGCGTATTTATCTTAAATATTATATTAAGAAATCCTTTATTCTCATGGACACGTTCGTCTACTATTTTATCATTAGAGTGTTTTAGGACGTTCAATCTTCCATGTCGTCGCCGCAAATCCCATTGTATCCCTAATTTTTAAGTGTATAATTCTAGTGCATACGTAAGCCGTTGCAGGCTAACACTTGTGGTTTCAATCTCATTCTTGTGTGAATCTACCTACGTAACTCAGGTGAGTTTTTCACGGCACCTTTTTCTGTTTTAAACCGGGGAGAAAACATGACGTAAACACTTTTGATTTTTTGCAATTCATATATGTTATCACTTGTATGACTATGCGTACACTTCTATCATTAAAGTCCTCACATCGGACTATTGATATGAACATAGCGAGGTAATTTGAGTAGTACTACTGGGTTTGACAAACCTCACCCGCGTTAGTCGCGCTAACTCGATTGGAGGTCGAACGGGTACAATATTGACCTAATCATGCACCATGGTTGATAGGCCTGGTGGGAGGCTAACACATAAATAGTCAGCTTTCGATTGCAAGTGCATTAGTAAACATGTATATGGGTTAGCTACCTGTTGATATATATATTGAATGTACATTAATTTGGTAAACGCTTTATTACTATATTGAAACATGTGAACTCACCAACCTAGTGTTGACCCGTTTTCTTACATGTTTTCTCAGGACGCTAATATAAGGCACATGTACACGATTAGGACATGCATGGAGTCCTAGTATCGATTTCTTATTAGTCAAGACATTTAAACTATTTTATTTATATTATTTTGAACTAGACTTTGGGCGCGTTTGTTTTGCGCATTTACTTTTTATTTATCGCTTCAGCATTTACTCTGAACTTTTATAGTATTTCAATTTGAGTCCCATATAGTGTCGTTTGATCTAACTAATGACTGAGTCCTGGTTTGTCACGCACCAAACGCTAAAACTACGTTAGTGCAATTTGGGGGTGTAACACCCAACGTTGTCACCCCACCCCCCACCCTCCATCGGCGCACCCACCCCACTCAGCACCTCACATAACGTGACCCCACCCCACCCGGCACCCCCACCTGCCACCCGTATTGGCCGCCAACCACCCGCCACCGCCTGTCGTCGCCAACCACCCGCCACACCCCACCATGTCAACACCGCCTGTCGCCGCCTCCACCCACCCACCCCCACCACCCCCACCCCACCCCGCCGCTCGATCGCCGCCACCGCCGATACCCACCCCCACCCACACCCCACCAAGTCAACACCGCCTGTCGCCGGCCCCTCCCCTGCCCACCCACCCCCCCCCATCCACCAACACCCCAGCACGTCGCCACCTACCCCACCCCACTCCCGGCCCACCCCACCCCAGCCCCAACCCACCGCCACCTTTCCCCCACTGCCACCTACCCCACCCCACCCCAACCCGGTGGCGAAGTGGTGGGGTGTGCGGGTGGGGGTGGGTGGGGTAGGTGGCAGCGACATGATGGGGTGTGGCGGGTGGAGTGGGTGGCGACGTGGTGGGGTGGGGGCGGGGGTGGGAGTGGCCCACCCACCTCCCCCCACCTCCCACCATATTGGTTGAACCCGTTTTGACTCGAACGAAAATGATTTTTTTAAATCGACCCATTTTGACCCGAACTAATTTTGCTCCAAACCCGTTTTGACCCGAAGTTATTTTGCTCCTAACCCGTGTTGACACGAACCCGTTCTAACCTGAACCCACCTGACCCGCCCAATTTGCCAGGCCTAGATTAAACCAAACTATCAAAGCAATTAGCAATTTTGAACCAATAAGCTAATTATTAGATGGCAAAAATAGCATATTAGCAATTTAAACCAAACTACCGATTACCAAGGCAATAATAGCAAAAAATACCAATCACACTACCAATCACCAAAGCAAATATTACCAACTAGTTTTTAACTCCCGCGTTTCACGGCTAGAGTTTGGTTTTTATTGGTTTAACTCATTTATGCGGATACAACTTAAATCGAATCGTAGACTCGTTATAGTGTATGATACGAAAAAAACACTCGATTTTAAATACAACTCCATTTTCAATAAAATTTAAAGCAGAAGGTGGCAATTTTAAAACGTAATTGTGACGATAAAAATAATATTATTCAAAGAGAAACATAAAAGTAAATAATAAAAAAATAAATAAAAAATAAAAAAATTAATGGATCAGGTCGTCGAAAAGCATAAAATCAAATACCGATACGGTTTCCGAAAATATCAATATCGAAAATGATGTTGTTCGTTCATAACGGGTTCGGCTCGTCACGGTAACGGCTGTCGCTATAGGTAATGATAAAACAACCTTAGATTTTGAATACAATTCCGTTTAAAAAAAATTATATCGGAACGTTGACAAAAAAAACTAAAAACAGCCGCACCTTTCGTATTTTGAAAAACGTTAACGAACGAAAGTTATTAAAGGAAAACGAAATTAATAGGAAATGAAATGGGCTAAAAGCGTATATTATATAGTATAAGGGTTGAAAAAGGAAAAAATTATATCGGAACGTTGACAAAAAAAACTAAAAACAGACGCGCCCTCCGTATTTTGAAAAAAGTTGGCGAACGAAAGTTATTAAAGGAAAACAAAATTAATACAAAATGAAACGGCTAAAAGCGTATATTATATAGTATAAGGGTTGAAAATGAAAATGTTGAAAAAGTAAAAAAAAAATAATAACTTTGGAGCCAAAAAAAAAAAAAAAAAAACATTGGTGGCAAATATTTAAAGAAGCACAAATTAACTATTCCTGGACGTTTTACTTTAATCTATTTAATAACAAGCTTAGACCCCGTGTAATACACACGAGGTGAAAAATATCAATACATAAATTTCTCAAAATTTATTTATGTATTTTACAGGTGTAAAAATATATTACTATACATATATTAAGGATAGAAAACAAAATTTAAAATATGTAAAAATAATATATAATTGGGTTTCAAAAATACGTCAATTAATATTTAATGTAATTTTACTTTCATTTACTATTGGATTGAAAATAAAAATTTCATAATTAGGTTTCAAAGTTTTTTATAATAAAGGATAATTTAAAAATAAATATGTTTTATTAGTAATTTATTAAAAGATATGGATGCATTTAATAAGAGAGAGAGGCGGGAAAAGAATGATGAGATTGAATTTGGTGGTGACACGTGACATACAAAAACCTTTATTTATTATGGGATTTTCTAATATGTGCCCTAAGGGCACATGTAACAAACATTTGTTATATGGAATATTGTTATTGAAACTATCATTTTACATTAATTACATTAATCTTTCAATATTTATCATATTTACCTTTCTATTATTCCCTCCTAAATCTTCCCTCAATCCATGACTACTAATTAAAAAATTTTAATTCCCTCTAAAGTTACTCTTTCATCACTTCTAATTTCCCGCCATTTTTATATTGATCAATATTTACCCAAACTAACCGTGATTTTTTAATATTAAATTATGAAATATTGAAAACCAAAATAAGAAGCATTTTCATTATTATATGATAACAAAAGTAAAGCTACTTGTTGGTATCAACAGTGCATAACCAAAAGAAGAAGCATTTTCAACATTTAAAATGAAAGATAGGGTTGCAATCTACTTCACTGTGCATATCAAGTTTTCTTTTTTTAGCCACTCATTGAGCATTATTAGCATCATCAGAAGCATGCCGGTCTAGACATGTGCTGAAGTTGTGACTAGAAGATTTACAAATTCTGCAATGTTTTACTTGTCTCGCTAATTCCTTTCCACTTTTCATTCGCTTTTGCTTAGGTCGTCCCTTTGTTTTTGAGATAACAGGGCATTGAACCAACTTAATTGCATTAGTTATAGGATCACTATTTTCTGCAAAAGATGATGTAACATCCAAAGTTCCTTCTTGGTGTAATTGAGAGACTTTATTGAATTGAGCCTCTTCTCGACTCCATCGTGATAGCCAATAACTAGAAGGAATTTCAAAGCAACCCGTATGGAGAAGAACACTCAAGACATGACGACAAAGTATCCCGACAAATTCAAAGTTTTTGCAAGTGCATTCAGCCATCTTACCATCCCAAACCACCTTATGCCACCGAGCCGCTTTGTAATGCTTAACAATAAAACTTGTGCCATTTTCTTTCAAAGCCGAATAATGGATCGCTAGAGCAAGCTGATCTTGAAACTTTTTGAATGCAAATGGAGTCAAAACTTGGTAACCTTGCATTTCCAACGGTGATAATGATTTCAAATGCAACTCTTGATATTTTGCCAACATACTATCATGCATTTGTTTCTGCCCAACATCTTCAATGGCAAGATCAACTTATAAAATTATGAGTAAAAAGATTAGTTAAACAATGTTTGAACTAAAAAATGCAGTAAACTAAATACTGGTACTCACTTGTCTAATAAACTCGCTTAAACATATACGGGAAGATATAAACATTTTTATAAACGAGTTTATACTCTCAGATCTTTCGGTAGTCGTCATGCCACCAAAGAAAAAGCCATGAAGATAACTTGGAACCCAAAATGTTTTAATTTGATACAACGCTGTCACATGCTTATTCTCTTTGAGATTGTATTTTGCAATTACTAATGGCCATTGTTGCTCAAATTCTTCAACCGAGTCTAACTTATATAAGTTGTAAAACTCGGTGCACCAACTTGAATACTCACTTCTTAACACTGAAGTAAACCAACTACTAAACTTAGTGGTGATATGCCATATGCAAAATGCATGTTTAGTATAAGGTATCTCCGTTTCAATTGCTTTTTTCATCCAAGGATCTTGATCGGTCAATATCGTTTTTGATGACTTTTTCATCAATAGAGTAAAATTCTGAAAATAAAGTAAGTATAAGAAAATTTAAGTCACATACTAATACTAAAAAGTTTAAAAAATCAAACATAAATATAGTTACCTTAAACAACCATTCAAATGTGTTTAGTTTCTCGTTACGAAGAAGTGCACACCCAAATAATATGGTTCTTCCATGATTGTTAATACCCACAAATATGCCAAATGGCATGTCATATGAATTCACCTTGTATGTAGTATCAAATACCACAACATCTCTGTATTTTTGGTACAATTCAAAACAATGAGCATGACACCAAAAAATATGCTCTAGCCTATTTTTGTCATCCAGTGTAAATGCATATTGAAAATTAAGATTTTCATTTTTAGCACTTTTACGGTACTCCAAAAGCTCTCTTGCATCATTCTTTAAGTGTAGTATTTGATTTTTGGTAAAAAGATTATAGACGTCCTTTTTAAGAAAAGAAAGTTCTCCATGTCTCACATTCTTTTCAAGCTCCATCACCCGCATAATTTGTCTAACGGACAAGCCCCCATCTTTTAATAAAAGTATACGTTTCTCATCTTCTAATGTAATACTACGGTAAGATGGTAAAAAACAAACCTCTTGATTAGACAACAAAACATGATTATGCTCCGCAACAAACTTAGTGACTTGCCAATCTTCTGGAAAAATTTCGTTAATTCTTCTCAATGTTATACGCATGTGTGCCTTGCATTCACATCTTGCATAGCCTCTGTTTCTTGGTTTTTTTGTGTAGTCTTTTTTAGGCTCCGGTTTTCCTTCACGGTGACAAAAAAAATCACGTCTTTTTCTTTCTCCTTTCTTGTTCACGAACCTCCCTTTTCGAACAGAAAACCCATTCTTTCTTGCATAATTTTGATAAAAAACAAGAGCCTCTTCTTCACTTAGAAAACATTGACCAACGAATGGTTCCTCACAAATTGTTTTCTTGTTTTCACTTTGTTCTTCAATAGCATCTTCTTCAACCGGAGGCTCATTCAGATCCAAAAGGATGTGTCCATCCATTTGCAAAATAATAGTAATAATAATATGGTTTATATCATTTAATCTTAAAAAAATAGATAGAAAGATAATGAAAGTGGTTATTTAATAGTGACTTATAGAAAAATGGCGGAAAATTAGAAGTAATGAAAGAGTAACTTTAGAGGGAAGTAAAATTTTTTAATTAGTAGTTATGGATGGAGGGAAGATTTATGAGGGAATAATAGAAAGGTAAATATGGTAAATATTGAAAGATTAATGTAATTAATGTAAAATGATAGTTTCAATAAGAATATTCCATATAATAAATGCTTGTTACATGTGTCCTTAGGGCACATATTAGAAAATCTCATTTATTATATGGTATAGATTACCAAAATATAGCAGATTGGCAATTAGCAAAGTCTAAACTTGAAAACCAAAACAGTGATGAAAAGTACCTGATTTGGGTTATCTTTTGCATGAAATGTCCGATTGAAACAGCAGATAAAGCAATTAGCAACAACAGTCCGATTGATTGAAACTCAGAAACAAGCCAACAACAGTCCAATTTAAACAGAAGACCCTGAACAGCAACAACAGTTTTCATATTTAACCAAACCATAATTATCATATTCTAATCAAATAACAATTCTTAGATTCTAACCAAATCACAATTTTCAGATTCTAACCCATTAATTAAACAACCATACAAGTAAACCAATTAACCAGATTAATTGAAGAACCAATTAACCAAACTTAAAAGTTAAATGTACCTATGGGCAGAAGATTATTTACAGAATCAACTTTTGAAACAGCCCTAATCGATGAACAAGAATCGATCTTCGGAATATAAGTATGTGATAGATTTGACCGATTTACATTACATATACAAAAATTAAATGGTGAGAGGCCCCATGCTAATAGGCCACAATTCTTAATGGGCCGGCCCTGTATATGATATGCTTAACTGAATAATTAGTTAGTGGTCGTTGGAGAAGAGTTTGATGTTGTTCAAGGAGATGGTGCCATCAGAGGGGACCATAATGGATGACATGATCGATCAGAAGAAAACCAAAAAAGATCGGCTGAGAGTTATTGGTGACGTAATTTATATTTATAATAATGATAATACATACAAGCAAACGATATAATGCCAGATATAGATAAATGTAAATATAGCTAAGATTTATGTAGTGTAAACTTCTATTTTGGCCCCTGTGGTTTAGTCATTTTAATCATTTTAGTTTAAAAAAAGAATTTTTTATCAAATCAGGACCTGTGGTTTACAATTTATAACTATATTAGCCCCTGGGGCAAACGTCGTTAAAAAACTATGTTAAGTGATCCTCACATGCATTCTCCTTCTTCATTTAAAACCCTAAATAATGCCCCAAAACCATTTCTTCCCCACTCATACCCATCATCACAGGTCAGTCGGAATCGCCGGATTACACATCAAAGGAGTAGGGGAAGGTGCTGAAGGAGCCTGCTGCTGAGGGAATTTCATGTATTTCCTTAGCAGAAATTGAAGCTGTTTCTTAAAGAAATTCACTCACTCGCAAATCTGAAAGGATGGGAAAGTACCTATTCTGAGATTTAACCTTCTGAGCGGTTCGATTTCCATGGTTTTTGACCGGACCAAACCCATTTTCACCCCATACGGAGACCCGCGACGGGTATTTGGGTATCCTCTTGGCTGCGCGATGTTGCAACTGGGACCAGGGATAACATCCGACGGAGACGAACTGATGTTACCTTCTTCAGGGTAGGCACTTGAAATCGCCTCACGATTCTCCTAGGGTGAGGCCGCCACATCTAACGGATGAGTTGGAGGGTGTTTTGGAAGGGAGATATCATCTCCCGGTGATTCATTTACGGAAATCAAATTGAAATCGGATGAGGAAGGGTAACAATGGCATTCTACCAAATAAAAATATTTCCACTGTGTTATTTGTGGATGAACAGGTATGGAAGCATTTCAAGCAAGGTACGGTGGAGGAAATATTCGACCTAATGATGCATATTTATCCCAACATAGATTACCAAAAAGATGTAATAAAAGTGGTACACATAGGGCTGCTTTGCATCCAAGAAGCTTCATCACCATCCATGTCAGCAGCACTAAAAATGTTAGCAAAAGAGGATGGCTCGTTACCCTAATCCCCCTTTATAAACGAATTAACCATGAAACTTAACAAAGGCCACTGGATAACCGTCTGACTCTGACCCTCTGATGATGGGTATGAGTGGGAAAGAAATGGATTTGGGGCATTATTTAGGGTTTTAAATGAAGAAAAAGAATGCATGTGAGGATCACTTAAAAGAGTTTTTTAACGACGTTTACCCCAGGGGCTAATATAGTTATAAATTGCAAACCACATGTCCTGATTTGATAAAAGATTTTTTTTCAAACCAAAATAGTTAAAATGACTAAATCACAGGGGCCAAAATAGAAGTTTACTCATTTATCTATAAGACTTTTATGATTTAGGTAAATAAGATGTACTAACTGTTACACACATGCATCATGATTCAAAAGCACACTTGAAAACATCCTTGGCATGATTCATCTTTCACTTTAATTCTTTAGGCCATTTCCTTCTTTGTGACAACGTTTTTATTCTTATTCATACAAATAGAGTATCGTAAGTTATTTTGAATTCTTTCAGTCTTGGAACTAAAAATTAAAAGTACATATTTTCTTTTTCTTGAACGAAACAAGAAACACATTAACTACTTGCCTAAATCTAGTTGATTTGGCAAAATGAGAGTAACTCATTGTCATTCTCAAATATCTCCATATATTCTTTCTCCAACAACACCCATGCTTCAATACCATCACCATTTGGAGTATCCATCAACATAAAACCATTTTTATGTGATCCTCTAAGTGCAAAAGTCACACCCTCAGATTTTCCCCATCCAAAGTCCACTTTGTTAAAAGGTAACCCACATAAACTCGAACACCAGAATGCTCCATTGGCAAAATTCTCCAATTCTCCATCTCGCACTTTCGACCGCAAAGATGTCAAGTTTTTAACCAACTCTTGCACACTTTCGATTCCTTCAAGTTGTAACTTTTGTTTCTTTATCTCCGCAACCGTTGCGCTTAACCAAGCCTCAGAGCTTCTATCCCTGGTCTCTACCATCATCACTGTCACAAAATTTCCCATGACATCTTGGGGCAACTTTTGGACAAATTTGTCACGTACATTAACCATCATGAACAAATAAGACGGCTTAAAGCAACCGGTTCTTGTGGCGGCAGCTGTGACCGCAGTTTTGTAAAGTAAAGAGGTCAATACTTCGACCCTCGAAGCATTCTTTACCGAGACCTTGTTTTTAAGCTCGTTTAATTTCGAGTTAGGAAACACGAATTTCTTTTTCCCCAAATTGGTGTGGTTGTTATCGCGAGTTGGAAGTGTGACGTGACTCCAGTCGGTTTGTGGGAAGTGAAGTAAACGAGGGGTGACGTTAGTCGAGCCATAACGAGCCAACGAAGCCCAATGAGTAAGGAAAGAGCCGAGAGTCGCGCCATCACCGACAATGTGCGACATAGAAACCGCCAACCCTATTCCACCACATGTAAAGTGATTGAGTTGAATCCCGACAAGGCTCGTGTTACGAGGCGAGTCATAAGAACCAATATCGTTAGCGAAAAGTTGGTAAAGTGTTTCGTCTTGTTCTCTAAGATTTAGGAACGTGTCGAGGGGGGTATCGTTTCGCGCTTCAAGAAACACAACTCCGTTGTCGTTACAATCGATGTAAGGCGT
Source organism: Smallanthus sonchifolius (assembly GCA_023525975.1). NCBI lineage: Eukaryota > Viridiplantae > Streptophyta > Magnoliopsida > Asterales > Asteraceae > Smallanthus > Smallanthus sonchifolius. The sequence continues at coordinate 39,661,802 of CM042045.1, forward strand.
TGTGGGCGAGGTCATCCGGCCCGCGAAGGGGTAGTATTGTGTGAGGCATTGTGACAAGGAGGTCTTCAGCACCCTGGCTTTGTGTTCGGAAGTTGAAGTGCGTTGGATGTTTTTGGGGTAGAAGAAGACTAGGGGTGCATATGCTTTCGCGGCGAATTGATCAAGTGAAGGAAGATTATAAGTGTAGAGATGAGAAGGGGTTGGAGATGAGGGTTTGATTATTTCTCGAGAAATGATGGTGTGAAGGCGCCTTATGATCATTGTTTACTTGATTTCTCTGTAATCACCAATGCCTGCAAATTGTTTTTGCGTTATAGGTATATATAATACTACGTTAGAATCTCGTGTATTACACGGTTTGAATAAATATAATGTTATATAGTTAGTGACAAAAAAGTTTATGTTTTTAACACCAATGTAATACAAATAAACCCGTAATCCGTGTATTATACGAGTTGAATAAAATATAATGTAATCTATTAACACATAAGCTTGTTAAAATGGAAAAATATGAATATGTAAAAATATGATTGAACACATTAATTAATAATAAACACAATTTTAAATTCAAAAATATGTAGATAAAAATTGAAACAAATAATCAATTTAGTTGATTATTAATAGGAGAGAGATGCGGTAAAATGAGGATGAGGAGACATAGAATTGTGATAAATGTTCTCTTAGTTTACCTGTTTATTAGATAGTATAGATCGATCAGATATTGAATATCGTAGTTTTTTATTCAAATGTTTTATGGATTGATAGAATAATAGTTGAAAAAAGAAATTAAACATCGATTAGTGTAGAACTTCTTCATGTTTACTTCTATGCAAAAGTATTGAAAACTATACTTCAACTTACAGGCGTAGAATTTTAGCTGACGCCCTTGTAGACATCGAATAAAGCACCTAATAGGAATCAAACATCTTGTAGACATCGAATAAAGCAGCTAATAGGAATTAAACAACCGGCTAAACAGGCTCAAATTTAGCTAGCACTATTTTTTTATGAAAAAAACATATATAAGGTTCGCAACCAATCCAATCGGAAGGCGACACGTGTACATGACACATATATATGCCGGCTACGGTAGCCAGCTACGCCAACACAGTTTTAATGTTTATCGGCTTAATGAGCTAAATACTAGTTGTCAATTAAATGTCCCTGTCTTAGCTCATTAAGCTGATAAAAGTTGATTGTTGGAAAAATTAGTGAAAATATGGTTTTCACTAACTTTTCATACAAATAATTAAATATAATTGCGATTGATTTAATAATTAAATACTATGTACTATGTATCGTGTCTAAAGTGAAGTTAAGATTAATGAAATATTGAATGAGTGATTGAAATAAACAATGCTATGTCACTAATCATGTTGAAAAGGTCCCTTTAAAGATGTTTTCATTTAAATGGATGGCACATTTGATCAACAATTAAATGGATGATTCATATGACATTTTAAAGATGTTTTATGAGATCTTAATAATCTTTTTTATTACAATTAGTTTGAGATCTCAAAAATCTATTTTATAATTAATATCCATTTAATATGACTTTTAACTCTTGATTATTGCATTGTTAATGGGCATGAAAGTTATGGTTTATGTGAATATATAATAAACATGAAGGTTCATTTTATTCAAAGAGTAAAATGATGAGTATTACTCAAAATCATACAAACTAAAGAAACCTAAGCATATTCCTTTCTTCTAATAAAAGTTAGAGAGAAGTACTCTTTAAACTTCATATTTTCCAAGTTCTAACACACTAGTTTACCCGGTGTAACCTCGACCGCGTGGCCTTCTCCGGCAGTACATACTGCTTCGACTATTGTACATTGGGAGACAGACGTGTTTTCTAAGTAGAGGCGCGAAATCCGTTTTAAGGGACCCGTGTTGAACACGAATCCTCAGCCACAACCGTAAACATTAGTTTGTTCATTCTTGCATACAAGGAGACTACAATAACACCTTGTTGAAAAAGAAAGTTGAAGACTCTACCTATTAAAAACCTTGTCAAGGAGCATAGTTAAAGACTAAACGTTATGAAGATTTAAGTCAAGGATTCTACACAGAGAATTGTTGAAGTAACCGATAAAGACTCTGGCTCGAATCAAATTTTGTATCTATTTACTTGCATCTTATATATAGTTTCATTCGGTTTTGTGTGCGGTATTTTAATAGTTTATTTTCCATGATTAACAAAAGTATCATTAGTATCATTTTATTTTTATTTTATCAATAAAGTGACCCAAGTTTCTACAAAGCCGACAGTAAAACATAAAGTCATCAATTATATGTCTAGATTGATGATTTAGTTAGGTTAAATTACTTGCTAACTTAAATCTTTATTCTAATAAATGATTTCAAAGGAATGTCACATGTTATCACTATATTTTTTCTAATCAAAATCTTCTATTTTTTCCTATCTTAAATAAGTTTGAATTTTGAAATTTTAATTATGTTAATGTTTTAATTTTTCAAAAAAGATAATATAAAATTTGAAATATAATTATTACTTAATTAAGAAAACAAATAATTTTAATTCTTGTTTTATACATTATTTTATTTTTTTTACACATTATCCTATTTTTATTTTTTTATTAAACAATCTCATGTAATACATAGGTATATAAACTGGTTGTCAAATAAACAAAATATAAGATTTTTTTTTATTTATAAAAATAACAATCAAACAAACCAACCTCCAAATCGTTATATAGTTTTCGTGATATAAATTTTGTTGTGATGTCTAATCTACCACCCCTCCCCCCCCCCCCCCCAAATATTTAATAGTTACTGTTATTTAATGTAAATGAGATTATTTAATTTACTATCTTAAGTATTATTTTATATATATTATTTAAAAGTAAGATTTAAATTTATATTTTATAACTAAATAATATTTAAATTAAGTATCATCTTATTTAAATGTTTAAGTATATAATTACTAAATATTTACATAGTTATAATAATAATAATACTCAAAATATAACCGGTGTTTATAATATTTCGGATTAGATTGCGTTTTTAAAAGAGACTCGGTGATACTCTACGTTTTGCGTGAGGCAACCCACCCGTTATAAGGGTGCTGGGGGCCATTAACCCCAATACTCATTTACTCATCAAAACTGGCCAATAAAATTCTGCCACCTTAAAACTACTCATTTACTCAGATTTCATTGGAAACACCCTACTCATTTACTCACCAACTTTTTTTTTATAATTAAACATTTAAATAATCAAAAACATACTTTTTTATTAATTAAAAAATCAAAATACAACTAAAAATAACAAAATACAATAATAAAGTTACAAATAAAAAAAATAAAAAATTAAACATAATCGTCTTCTCATTTTTAGCAACTTCACGATCACGATTTACACATTTTTTCTTTGATATTGTCGTATCCTCAAGCTCACTAGCCGCAACTTTGGACAAAAATTCAATGCCATTTGAGTCGGAAATGTCGGAAAGAAGATAATCAAAAACACTAGAATCGGATAATCCCGAAGGCAAACCAAAAATGCTAGAATCGGATGAAGACATTTTGTTATGCGTTCTAAAAAAATTAGAGAGGAGAGTGATTTGTGAGTGATTTGTTTAAAGAGGAGAGTGAGATATATATACATATATATATATATATATATATATATATAGATAAATTTTTTTTAATCACCCAACCCAGCCCACCCCCACCAACGGCTAGTCTCAAGTTCACAATCGAGTAAATATACTCGTTCCCAACTACTCGGCCATTTTACCCGCCCCTACTCAAGTTATTAGGGGCGGTGTTCCACTTTACCGAATACCCAATTCCATACTCGGTTTCATCCGAGTTGACCGCCCCCAACACCCTAATAAGTGGTGAAAAGTTTAATTTACTATTAATTGTTCTTTTTTTTTTTTTTAATTTACAATTATTCCTATCGTTCTTTATCCGTAACCACCGACGGGAAGCAAAAGAGGAACGATTGAAATCCAAGCCGGAGTTTGTCTCCTTTTTCGATCGAGATCCGAACTGATTCGCAGCTTCTGGTAAACCCTCTACCCATTCTCGTCTCTTTCTCTTCTATTGAAACTTGTAATCTCCACCTCTACTACTTTCGTAGTCTAAAGAAAAGCAAAATTGACATGGATTTAGTTATAAATTGGTTGCGTTTTTGTAATCATTATAGTTTCTATGGACTTTGATTAGTTGTTATTGTGCATACTTTCCATATTTCATAAATTCTAAATTATTATTTTTTGTTGTGTGTGTTCGATTATTTGGACTTGCTGTAATTTCAGAGTTCTCCCTGAAGAAGAGGAAATGGAAAAACACACTAAGCTAGTTCATATTTCTCAAAGAAAGAAAACATCCTAATAATTTTGGTGGAGAGATGAGTTATGCATAATATGTATATATATATAATATGTATGTATGTTAGGGCTGCTCACAAGCGAGCCGGTTTGGCTTGGTTTGTAAGTGAGCCGAGAGGAGCTGGCTCGGATTGTATACGAGCCGACCGAGATCGGCTTGGTTTATAAACGATCCGAGCCGAGCAGGCTCACAAGCCGATTTCGAGCTAAGTTTTTTGAACTTATTTCTAGTGAGTTTTGAATCACGAGCTATTTGAACATTCCTAGATATGGTATTGGAAAGCGGCAACAATTAGTATTGGGTATTGAGCTAAAAATAGGATATAAATTAAAATATATCTAATTATTGCTTTTATGAAGTGACAGTTGCATATGTACATAATAAATTAATAATAAAATAATTTGAGCCGAGCCGAGCAGACTAGATTTGTAAACAATCGTAGCCGAGCTGGCTCGGTTTGTAAACTATCCGAGCCAAGCTGGCTCAGTTTGTAAACGACCTTTTTCCAAGTTAGTTTTGAGCGAGATGTATGTATGTTAAAGTGTTTTCAATCAGATAAGAGGCATAGTTTCTTTGAAATTCTGCAATTTGCTAGTAGGGTATATTGTAATACAAGGTATCCATATTCTCTAGCTTCATATGTTTGAATTTGAGTCTCATACCATTTTGGATGCTCCAGGTGCAACGATGAGTGTCAAAGATGATACACATGTAAACAATGTGGTGCAATTCTTTGTTCGGGATCTACAGGTATTTCATACTCTTTAACAATCTTCATGCTTGTCTATAATTGCTTCAATGGCACAAATCCTTAGATGATCATTTATTTAACCATTACTTAATTGCATTTTTCTACATTGATTTTTGGGATTGCTATGTCTTTTTTGGCTATTGATTTGAAGCCTTTTTCTTTCTGTCCATTTGCTCCTTGTTTAATGTTCCACTAATAGTTGTGATGAGTGGGATTATACTGTGTATGTTTGTTTCATACCTAATGCGATTTATCTACTAATAGGCGAAATCCTTTATAAAGAAGGAATAAACTTCTAGAATCAAGTTATAGGATGAATGATGCTCAACATAGGCAAAGAACCTTTGTGTAGAAGGCCTAAACTAGTTGTTTAGTGTGGACATGAACCTTGGTAGGTAAAAAGGAAAAGTAAAATATTAGAAGAAATAGCATCCTTCCTAAATGTTGATAGGAAAACTAAATCTAAGAGCATCAACAATGCGGTCCAACTGAAAGGCATGGAAGCGTGCAATAGATGTCTGTCGAGCACATACGGAAAAGGGTGGGGGCTTTTGTATCTAGGACGATGCTCACAGACGGAGCATGTGGGCCACTGCCTTCATGTTTACCTTTTCCTAATTTGAAAAAAGAAATTTTCATATGATTTTCTTAGTTTATGTTTCTTTTGTTATTTTATAATTTAGACTAGGTTAGAAACCCGTGTTTTTTACACAGGTTGAATAAAGGATATATTAAATAGTTAGTAATGAGGATTTAGGGATCATAAAGAAACATTAATAGTATTGAAGATTTTAGAATTAATAAAGGAAATATTAAATAGTTAGTAATAAAGAAAAAGTAAGCGGGAAAAAGAATCTTGGGCTCATAGAATTAAATTAATTTGTAATAAAGTAGTTAATAATTTGTATTACGTTCTATTGCTCAAACAAATGATTGTAGAACCTACTACAACATAATGGCACAAATTGAGGGTTTGTCTAACCCTATAAAATATCAGGAGTTGTGGCGCCATTTGCTGTATGCTTCAAATTTAAATTTACAAGTGATGATCAATTCAAGAAATTTCTTAAATTTTGATTTTCATTTTTGGAAAAAAACTCAAGTAGGATTATATCCTCATGATGGTTGTATTTTGTATTATATTCTTTTAAACACTACAAAGCAAGTTAGATAACCAAAATCAAAAAGCAAAATACCAGAAAAGCATGGATTAATAAAATTAACATAAATGGTACTCACCCTGAAAATTTTTCATATTTGACTAGGTACATTGTTTAATACCCACATTTGACTATACCAAAATGTCCCAAATACCCTTTATTAAGCGCAAAAGAAGAGGAAAACTTGCGGTTCAAATCCTTATTTATCTTCTGTAACGAGTGCAATAGGCAAATATGTATTCTAGCTTGAATTGGGCCAAAAATAGGCGTTGCTTATCTTCTAAAATAATGTTAAGTGCTTGCCTAATTTGGTAAAAAATTCAATCCTGAATCAGAAATGGGAAGTTGGAAAGCAGTGAATAAATTTCCAAACATGACAAAATATGGAGAAACAGGAACCCACCCCTGGGGAGGAGAGGGAATGGAGGCGGAAATAGTCATAAATATCCCTAAATATGGATATGCAATGGTTTGTCACGCCATTCAGTTTTTGTCTTGATTCTTATAGTCACAGGAACCCACCCCTGGGTAGGGTTTCCATCATTATAAATAGCGCCGTCAACACATGGTTTGTCACACTATTCCGTTTTTGTCTTGATTCTTATAGTCACATCCGAGGTAGAGACAAAAATCCTGAACATTCTCTTTCTGTCTTTATTCCAAATCATGGTCAGAACTAAGGTTGACCTTAAGTACATTGAGAATGTTCAAAGGAGAAGGGTGTGTTTCTCGAAAAGACGAACAGGCTTGCTGAAAAAAGCCCACGAATTGTCTGTGCTATGCAATGCTGATATTGGTGTTGTAGTCTTTTCAGCTACCGGGAAACTATTTGAGTTTGCCAGTTCCAGGTACATTTTGATTTTCGGTTTTTCTCCTTGGAGTGTGTTTCTTCCGTTTTTCGAGTATAAAATTGGTCACCGGTTCATGTTTTCTACTCTTGATGTTATTTTACTTATCTGTGTACTTATTTGGAGGTTTTAGATCCATCACTTGAAGTGTTAAATATAGTTCAACTAGATTTTTATACCAACTCTGTAGATAAATGCATGTTTTTTTTGGTGCGTGTGTGCGCGCCAATACCCTGCTAACTGGCTGGATGGTGGCTTTCAAGAGGTTATGGTAGGAAACCAGTGGAAGCAAGATTCGAACCTGAAACCTCTTCTAGAGGGGAATCATGTGCTCACCACCCCTGAAAGTTAAATTAATGCATGTTATCTGTTTCTCCCTCCTTTTTTTTTTGAATTTCGGTTGGCTTTGTTTCTTTAATTTTCTTTTATACCCTCGGTGCGTGGAGATTGTTGGTTGGTGCGAATCGAGATGCATATTCTTTTATTCCTTTGCTTTATAATATCTTATAATTTGAAGTGCTATCATAATAAGCATTCTACTCCTTTTTATTGGATTGCAGTATACAACACATAATCAGAAGATACATCACAGCTACTGGGGCATTGCCTGATACGTCACGCCTTTTGGTCGGTCTTTCTTTTTTCTATTTGTTGTTAAAAGTTGTAAAGTTCATCGAGTCGAGATTTCTTATTTTATTTTTTTCCATTTTTAGGCGCAACGAACAGAGGAGATAAGAAACCTAAAAGAGGAAGTTATGATGCTGGAATCAGAAAATATGTATGCATTCATTCCCTGTGTCATTTCTATATGATCTTAAATTCTGAATTTCAAATTCTATCAAGAGATCAGAATAATATGTAAACTGCAAATCTTTATACTAATAAATAAAAATCCTAGGAGACACGTGTCATTTTCTTGTGCATCGTCGACATGCGGACATGCTTTTCCCGCATGTCTCTCTTATTAATTAATGATATTAAAATAATATATTTTTAAATATTTAATATAAATCTACTTATGGATATATAGTTATTATATCATTAACCAAATTAATTTAATGTGAACATTTACATAAAGAAATTAATACCCAGTTGAAAAAAAATGTTTTAAAATTTAACTTACAAAATTTATAACCGTCACGTCAAAGTATTTTGACGAGTGTATGTGTTAACAGATTAGATTATGTTTTATTTTTTAAAGACATAATTTTTTTATTACCAAGTATATAATATTACATTTATTCCACCCATGTATTACACGGGATTCTAACCTAGTTGAATATAAAATGAAAACAATTAAAGAACTCAATGGAGTTTTATGTATAAATTTTCTTTAATTTGTTGAAGGTCACTGAGGAAGGATCTTGAGAAGGCAGTAAGAAATAATCAGCTAATAATTTATGAGAATTCCAACATGGAAACAGCACTCACTTTGAGGTAATCTTGCTCTAATTTCCTTTTTTTTGAACGGCAATTTGGATCACTGACGGGCCACTGGCCCACCCGATCATCTCCACCCCCACAGGAGGAAACCCACTGACCCAACTTGGACCCCCCTTTATTTTTGTCACAAGTGGGTCTGAAAATAAGTAGAAATGAATAAGTTGAAAACCCCCTGTTCTAATTTCCTAAGATCAAATCTTGTTTTAATTTTTTTTAATTTCATAGGGTCTGAAAATAAGTAGAAACTATTATACAAATGGTGAAATAGTTTTCCTATAAGTCTGTTTAATGATGTTTTAATATAAATTTATCAATCTAAGCTTGCTCTGATCAAAACCTCTCCATACAAATGAATTTTTACAGTATAATTTCTTTTTTTAATTTTCGGAAGGAACCCGTTACTGATATTTTGATGAGTTTTGTTTGATTTGCAGGCCGCCATCTTTGAGGACTCCGAGACTGGGATTGCAAAAGTAGGGATCTGGTTCAACCAACACAAGTGAAATGAATATCTGATGTTTATTTTGAAGATTGGATTATAATGTTTTTAAAGCATTGTTGTCTGGCTTTATGTCACATTTATGTGTTTTAGTGTTTTACTATTTAGGGTTTTGAACAAGTTCTTATAATGGGAATTAGTTTCAAACAGTTTCTTCGCTATATTGCTGAGAATTGGTTAAACAAGAATTCAATAATTAATTAGAAATCAAGATGAATGAGAATTTGATTAAAGGGTGTTTGGGATTGAGTTTGAAAATGACTTATTGACTTATTAGTTTTTTTAAAAAGCCAATAAGTCAAAAAAATGTTGACATGGATAAAAATTCCTTTTATTTTAGTTTTTTGATAAGTCTTAAAGATTTGTTTTTCAAAAGTCACAAATCCGGGCTTTTTAAAACTCATTATAACTTTTTGAACATAGAATTATCAATCTAGCCACCATTTACCCTACAATAAATATAAGCTAAGCCAAACACTTTTTAAAAAACGACTTATTGAATTTTCTTATCATAAAAGCTAATACAAGTACTTTTTTAAAAACTGCTCTTGGAAAAGTAATAACAAACACTTTTGATAAAAAAACACTTTTACAGTTAAATAAGCAATCCCAAACACCCTGTAAAGGTGCGTAACCTTGCTTCTATTCTTGAACGATCGTAGGTATTCATTGAAACGTTTCCTTGCATTCAGTTACATATTTACAATCTTGACACAAAGGACCCCTAAGCTATTATGAATTACATAAACACTCTAAACTTATAAATACATATATATATAGGAATGGTCCCTTAACTTTATTTAAGAAGATGATGAGGATTATATCTAACAATCACCTCCTTAATCACGATCAATTTGTAGGTCTTTGACACAATGTGGTTCCCTTATTATGATGAATTTATACTTGGTAACGCCTGAGTTAACATGTTTGCTCTTTGAAGTTTTCCACATATGTGTGGCACAATGATTTGCTTATTCTCAATGCACTCTCTTATGAAATGATAATGTATATCAATATGCTTACTTCTTCCATGAGACACGAGATTATTCATTAAAGCGATATCATATATGTTATCGACCATTAGAGTAACTTTTTCTTCTTTCCATCCAGTTATTGCACTAAGTAGTCTTTTCAACCATAACGCTTGACATGTTGCTGCTGAAGTTGCTATACATTCTAATTCACAAGATGATAGCTCAACTGTAGGTTGTTTTTATGTGCACTAACTAATAGGGGAGTTTCCAAAGTAAAATACTATCCCATTACTGCCCTTTCATTCTTCTGTGTTAACTATATAATTGCTATCGCTGAATCCAAGTAGTTTTCATCCTCCATTGCTTTGATATGTAATACCATAATCTTTAGTTCCTTTAATGTAACACAATATTTGTCTGATGGCTTTTAGTTGATGCTCGTTGGGTTCTTGCATGAAACGACTAAGTAATACAACAGAATAACTTAGATATGGTGTGTGATGTGTAGTAGATACCTTAAACATCCACATAAGCTTCTGTATTTTGTAGGACTAACTGGATCTGGTCCTTCAATCTTTGTCAATTTGAGTCTTGGATCCACATGTATCTTTGTTTCATTGCATTCAAACATTTCCACATCCTTGAGATTTAGTTTACATATTCACTCTGCTAGATTGATATTTCACTCCCTGTTTGGGTGACTTCTATTCCCAGATAATAGGCTAATAAACCTAAATCACTCATTTTGAGTTTCTCCTCAATTTGAAATTTAACTTGTCAATCTCATTCTTTGGTGTTCCGGTTACAGTCAGATCATCAACATAAACTCCAATTACATAAACACTCTAAACTTATAAATACATATATCTATATATATAGGAATGGTCCCTTAACTTTATTTAAGAAGATGATGAGGATTATATCCAACAATCACCTCCTTAATCACGGTCAATTTGTAGGTCTTTGACACAATGTGGTTCCCTTATTATGATGAATTTATACTTGGTAACGCCTTAGTTAACATGTCTGCTCTTTGAAGTTTTCCACATATGTGTGGCACAATGATTTGCTCATTCTCAATGCACTCTCTTGTGAAATGATAATGTATATCAATATGCTTACTTCTTCCATGAGACACGAGATTATTCATTAAAGCGATATCATATCTGTTATCGACCATTAGAGTAACTTTTTCTTCTTTCCATCCAGTTATTGCACTAAGTAGTCTTTTCAACCATAACGCTTGACATGTTGCTGCTGAAATTGCTATACATTCTAATTCACAAGATGATAGCGCAACTGTAGGTTGTTTTTGTGTGCACTAACTAATAGGGGAGTTTCCAAAGTAAAATACTATCCCATTACTGCCCTTTCATTCTTCTGTGTTAACTATATAATTGCTATCGCTGAATCCAAGTAGTTTTCATCCTCCATTGCTTTGATATGTAATACCATAATCTTTAGTTCCTTTAATGTAACACAATATTTGTCTGATGGCTTTTAGTTGATGCTCGTTGGGTTCTTGCATGAAACGACTAAGTAATACAACAGAATAACTTAGATATGGTGTGTGATGTGTAGTAGATACCTTAAACATCCACATAAGCTTCTGTATTTTGTAGGACTAACTGGATCTGGTCCTTCAATCTTTGTCAATTTGAGTCTTGGATCCACATGTATCTTTGTTTCATTGCATTCAAACATTTCCACATCCTTGAGGATTTTGTTTACATATTCACTCTGCTAGATTGATATTTCACCTCCTGTTTGTGTGACTTCTATTCCCAGATAATAGGCAAATAAACCTAAATCACTCATTTTGAGTTTCTCCTCAATTTGAAATTAACTTGTCAATCTCATTCTTTGGTGTTCCGGTTACAATCAGATCATCAACATAAACTCCAATTAGTAAGGTAGAAACTTGTCTTATCTTCGTATAGACAGCTTGTTCTAAGGGAACTGGTAGTGAACAGCGGGTAAGCGACGGGAATGGGGCGGGTTCGCGGGTGCACTGCCGCAGGCTTGGCGGGTTCAGCGGGTAGTATGTAGCGGGTATTAATACCCGTCCAAATGTTGAGCGGCTTGTTCATTTTGGAAGAAGACAATACCAGAAGAAGACAATACACATTAATTCTTTTTTCATTTCTCACATTACACCACCACAATTTCAATTTTCAAGCAGGTCCACTCACATTATTCCATCACAATTTCATTTTTAATAACTTATTTCTTAATTCTTTTTGTGTCTAATTTTTTCAAACATTTAACCCATTTGGTGACAAAACAAAATTAACGTACAAATAGTCACAAAATATGATTGATCATATGATTTTTAAATGTTTAAGTATTTTTTTAACTTGTTTTTATTTATTGTCTTTTTATTTATTGTTATGTATTTTTCTTTAATTAATTAATTTTTTAATTTTTAAATTTGGTTATTAATTTAAAAAAAATAGGAGGGTTGGAGGGTACTTGGAGGGTACCACTCCCACCATAAAGAGTAATTTGAGAGGGTAGTTTGACTAAGTAAGATGACATCTTATAATTTGTCTAATTGAGGGTAGTTTGATTGGGAGGGTACCACTCCCACCTTCCTAATGTATACTTCTTGAATCCAAGAGATTTCAAAGTATGCTCCAATTTCATATTTCAAGCACATGGTGCTTTTCTTAGTTCATACAAAGCTTTTTGTGAGTCTATAAACTTTTCCTTTGTTTTCTAGTTTCACAAAACCTGGTTGCGAAACATATACTTCTTTCTTCAATTCTCCGTGTAAGAAAGTAGAATTTACTTCTTTTAGTAACCCACTTGTTCTCTTATTTGCATTTAGATCAACATGGAAGGACCCTCTCGTCGTAATTGTTTTATTTGAATCAATATTACTAGTCTTTAGTACCTTGAAGTCATAACTATTACCAATTTCTCAAGTCTAACATTTACAGCTATTACTATCAATTCAATCACACAAGTTTATTAATGATATTGAAATTATACACGCCCAGCTTCATCCATATATATTTTAGGCAATCGCCTTCATCCTCCGGGCCTCCAAATTAAAAGGATTTTTTAACATCCAATTGATTTACAGTCCATGGAAATTCAAATAAGAGTAATAGAATTAGGTTTGTATTTGGCCGTTTCCTCTTTTACTTGGTAACTAAGCAATAATTGTTGCTACAACAAATAAACATCAGGTGAGGGGTTTAACATTCCGAGCCGCTACCTGTTGAATCTTCTACACCTGACTGCTAAGATGAAGGGACTGTTATAAGGGATCACTGACCGGGGTCCCGGAACCACCCTCCGACGCTCAACATTAGTGATTTATCTAACATAAAACACACACACACGCACACACATATATATAGGGGTGAGTTCACTAAAAAACTCATTTTAATGAGAAAACAAAAAAACTTCTACTGCATATAGGCAGTACACCTAAAAACCCAACCCACCCCCAAAAACCTAAAACCCCCCCCAAAACCTAAACCCCCCACCCCACCCCACCATTCCAAAAACCTAAACTAAACCAAAAAGCCTAACCCACCCGCAAAAACCTAAACCCCCCACCCCACCCCCACCCAAAAACCTAAACCCACCCCACCTACCCCTTCACCAACCCCCCAAAAACCTAAACCCCCCACCCACCCCTCAAAAACCTAAACCCCTCATCCCTCAAAAAAACCTAAGCTAAAAGCTAAACTAAACTAAACCCAAAAGCTAAACCCACTACTTTTCGAGTTTTTTTTAACGCGGACGACGTGGGAAACAAGGTCTCCGAAACAGTTTTTTAATTTTTGATTTATTTTTTAAGTTATGATTTTTTAATTATTTTTTTATCTTAAATAAGTAGTTTTTTGGTTTTCTAATGAACATTGAGTTTTCTGTAAACTTGTAAACCCTGAGTTGTTGTGAAAACTCATAAACCCATTCCTAGCTACACATTAATTTTCTTAATTTTTTATTTATTTTTAGTCTGCAAAAACATTTAGGTCATTTCCCTTTGTATCCCTGTTTTTAAATTCATACTCTCTCTCTCTCTCATCCCCACCCCAAAATCTCACCGCACCTTGCTCTCTTACAAACCAGAAATCTGAACGAGATCAACCTGGTCCAACACCCATGGACGAACTCCCAGAATATGTGCTTCTCCAAATACTGAGTAGACTCGACGACTCAGCCAAGGCTTCTCCGAACCAGGTCCACCACAACCAAGGCTTTCGATAGTGTATTTCGAGGACTTCGGTCTTTTAATCTGGAATGGCCCTTCAATTCAAGGTCTAGGGTTTCCAAATATCAACGCATTAAACTTTCAAGAGAGTTTTTCTCGGTCTTCTTTCGAAATCGACGTGTATCCTCATTCAGAGGCCGACCGTTCGTGATTTAAGCCTCACCTATGGTGATTTTGTTGATTTCTGAGTATTGTAAATTATTGGGTGCACTAGATCTAGAAAAATATGGAGGTAATTTGCTTTTTTATAAATTTTTTTATACTTTTTTAAAAAATCTCAGATCTGGGTTCATCCAGAAAAATATAGATGTATTATTTGTTTATAATTTTTTTAAAAACCATATCAGATCTGGGTTCGTCAAGCTCCAAAGAGGAACTACTTTTTCCAAATTTTAATTTCTTATTTCATGATTGTACGTGATTTTCAATTTATATTCTAAGAATTAGAACTAGTTTACTTTTGATTTAGTTTTTGTTTCTATAATTCAAAAAACTTGTTGGTGTTGATTATTTGTCCTTTTGATGTACTTGAAATGGTATTGAAATCTACTTGTTGGATGTAATATTTACACTAATAGAGACCTTTTCAATCTGGGTCAGGTTAGTCTATGATTATTTTGTGGTTTTATTACCAGGGCATCATCTTCACTCCTACACTCGCTGGGTCGGCACTCTTCGGATCGACACTTGTCGGTGCAAGTAAATCAGCTTAGTCACCGATTATTATGTGGTTTTGTAGATTTACACATGTATATATTCGATTTACACATGTGTACATTCGATTTACACATGTGTGTGTTTGATTTACACAAGCTAAGTTACACATGTTTATATTCGATTTACACATATAAATAACTTTAGTGTATCTTGATTCTGTTTTGAAGATCTACAAGGTTTGATATACACATGTGTACATTCGATTTACACATGTGTGTGTTTGATTTACACAAGCTAAGTTACACATGTTTATATTCGATTTACACATATAAATAACTTTAGTGTATCTTGATTCTGTTTTGAAGATCTACAAGGTTTGATATACAAGTAAGGGCTTAATACTTGTAGTTTGATTTCAGGTAGAAGATCTACAATGAAGAAGTTGGTGTTTGTGAACTTGAGGTTATCTTTTACACCTGTGTATTTTATTTTTACACATGTGTATTTCATTTATATATTTGTGTATTTAAGGTTTTTTTTTCTGATTTGTAAAGATATTTGAATATTTGTATATAAGTTTTTTTAATGATTTATGTATTTCGATGTTATTTGTAAAATTATCTATGTATTTGAATATAAAAAGATTTTGGATATATAAAGAAAGATAGAGCGATTAATTTGTGATTTAGATCTTGATTTAATTAAAGGAAAAAAGTGAAATTACCATTTTAGCCCCTTAATTATTCCTAGCCACACAATTTGTTTAAAAATAATAAAAAATCTAGAGCTAATCTTGACCACAAGTTAAAAAATATATAAATTGAACGTGTGGCTCATATTGAGTTTAAGAGTTTTCACAACTTATGGTTTTCATTTGATACGTCCCCTATATTTATATATATATATATATATATAGGAAAAGGATCAAGTGATAACTAATTCTTCATGTAAAAACTAATTTTAAGCCACACATTTAATTTTTTTGTATTTTAATTTGTGATCATGATTAAATATGCATTTTTTATTATAATGTTTATCAATTTGTGGTCTAGATTTTTTAAGGGGTATAAACGTAATTAGGCTTTTTTTTCTTTTAAATTAAATCTCCTCTCTTTCATTTAAGATCAAAGTTTATCTCTCTCTCTCAAAATAAAAGCAGTTGAAGATGGAGTTTAGGGTTTATCTTTCTCTCTTGCATAATAAAAAACAGATCGATGGTGGTTGACGGAGACACAAAAGAAAAAAACATTGATTCAAACACACACTTGCATCTTCATCGCCTTCAACTGCATCAAACAACTGAAAATTTTTATGCTATGTATAGGTTGAATGTTATAATCACATATTTTTTTGATTGATTTTTATTTGGTTTTGAGACACATATGGATTAAACTTTTTGGTAATCTGGCCTTTATCTCTTTCAGGATAGAAAGGTTTTGGCTACAAGGGTTCTCCATTTTATCATGTAATTAAAGCATGATTCAAGGAGGGGATTTTGGCATTAATTTATAATGTTATTTGATGATATGTTGCATTCATATAATGTTTTTTAAGCTATAACGATTTTAGCATGAACTCTATAATGTTTTGGTATTTTGGCATTCATTCTAGTTTCATTTAGGCATTAATCTATAATGAAATTTGTTGATGCTACTATTTCCTGCCCCAAAAGATTGCAAAGTATTGGAGTGTTGATTTGCACAGAAGTGATTGTTTATAAAGCTCCCAATACATATATGGTCCACTCTCCACACATTTAGTATGATATATACTTGCACCTTGTCCTGTGTGCTTGTCCAAGAGCTTTTCACATTTATTCAACACACATACATCTTTAGGAATTTGTATAAAAATAAAGTATAGATATTTTTAACCATATTTCCAGTTTATGTCATATTGTTACTTGATTATGTTGATGTTTCATACCCTGATTACATATATGTGATATGGTGTTACATAGATGTAATGTTATATTACATATATGTAATATTGTTCAAGATTACCCTTTTAATCGACTTTCTAAAACTGACAAAAAAAAAAATAATCGATGAAGGCTATAACCTGACAAGTTCGATGATGATGATGAAGAAGAACAAGGTTAAAAAACCTAGGTTCAAGAAAACGACAATGATGGTGGAGAAATCCAGGTTCGACGATGATGAAGAAACCCATATTAGATGAAGATTATGAAATCAGGTTCAAGAAAACGATAACAACGATAATATGAACAATTACATATAAATGTAATTTGTAATATTACATATCACAAATTTCTAGCTTTTGGTTCATATTACACATTTTAATTTTTTCAAGTACATTGGGTTATCAGTTCTTTCGACATACCATCAAATTAGGTTATCATTTATTCAAATTGGGTTATCATTTATTTCGACAACAAAGTAAGCAACTGTTATCAATATGGTATTACATGTATGTAATATGGTATAAATTTATATGTAATATGGTGTTACATATATGTAATATACTCTTACATATATGCAATAACAAAATATTGCATATATGTAATATTGTATTACATATGTAACAACATATTACGTATAAGTATTAATTCTCGATTGATTTGGGGCATGTAACTATTCTTTCACTTGCATTATTGCGCATTAGAAACTATAAATTGTAATATGAATAATATGAACAAGTGCATATGTAATTGTAATATGAATAATATGAACAATTTTTTTTCATTTTACATTATATGAGCATTTATATATATTTATATATATGTTTATATTACATATAAGATATTACATATACGTAATATGAATAATATAAACAAGTGCATATGTAATTGTTCATAGTATAACCAATTACATATGTATTTGTTCATGATATGAACAATTGTTAATAATTAGGTATTACATATATGTTATATGTGCAATCGCATATGTGTTCATATTACATATGTAGTTGTTTATATTACATATGTGTAGTATTATATTTCTAGGTTTTGGTTTTTGATAAACAAATTTATGGGTTTTATGGACAAACAAGTTAATATCTGGGTTTTTCTGGGTTTTTAGATAAACAATTAAATATTTGTTCATATTACATATATGTAATTGTTCATTACATATATGTAATAAAAAACATTTAAATTTTAATTTTTTTATATAGCAAGACTATACTACAATTAAAGATAAAAAAATTCTCGTTTTTATGGTATAATTTTTTTAAAAATATAACATCGTATGAAAAAGTTATTTAAGTATTAATAAAAAGGGGGAAAGTATTTTAAATAAACTAATTAATAAAGAATGAACAAATTGACTCTTTTACCCTTTTAGAAAAACTTAAAATCATGATAGATGATATTTTCTTATTGATGAAAATGGTTTATTGATTTACACATAAAGAGTGGTTTACAAATGATCCCCATCCTATATATATATATACACGAATCATAGAAAACAGTGGTATCAGAGCCATCCTATCCTCATCGAAGCTCTTGGTGGCGGCAATTCAACACTGCAACAAGCGGTCAACAATTAGCAGTGACGATCAACATTAATCCGATTCAAGGCAGGAATTCGTTGGAGCAGTTCTTACCGACAACAATTGAGGCGTCAATTTAACGATTGGGCCAGCAATTCCGAAATTGAAGCAACATTCAACAACAACGAGTTCCATAGTGAAGACCAATAGCAATTCGCAAGTTTCAGTAATCAACGACAATGGTAGCAACAAAAGTGGAATATCCTTACTTTACTGGAGGTGATCTGGAGGAATGGATACACCAATGTAACCAATTCTTCTTGAAGGATGAAACAGAAGAAAAGTTCAAAAAAAGGTATGTAATCGTCTTTCTTGATGGCAATGCTTGGAATTGGCATAAAAGATACTTGCAAACCAGTAACTATAGTGATACAATTAGTGAAATGCATTGGATAGAATATTTGAGAACTATATTCAAAGAATATGATTCTGCCCCTAAGGTGTTTGATGAAATGCCTATAAGGTTTGGGGATGAGATTCAAGAATCTACTGTTAGGGATGAAATAAAGGATGATATGGATGATGAGTTAATAAAAAAATGAAATTCAAGAATCAACTGATAGCTATGTATCAGAAATTCAATAAAAAGCTATTGACAATTTAAACATCCATAGGAAAGAATCATGGCAGTTTAATGAAAATGAAACCGATTTTTCAAGATTCAAGGGAAGGGAGATAAATGTAGATGAAAACCCAGAGTTCAATGATCAACAAGGTATAATGGATGTTGGTAGTACAATCATTGCAGTGAATCCGGTTATAAGGAATTATAGAGACATCATAGTGCTTGATTACAAATATAAACCAAAAAAAATTCAAGTGCAAGTGTTGATGGCAAAGGAAAATAAGTGGCATAAATGGAAATCTAAACCAAGATGGTCCAGAATTAGTTCAAAAGGGTTGTTTCGAGAAGGAATGATACATCCGATTTCAGGTAGTGAGAAATGGGAGTTAGCTATGAGAAGCCGTGAAAGGGAGAAATTTACATTGGATATAAAGTGTCAAGAAATGTATCCTCAAGAGGTTCTTGGCTGGAAGGAGATAGAAAGCTTGTTGGTTGGTAAAAGATTGCAGGTAGCACTGGCAGGGAGAGTTAAGCAGTTGTATAAAGTAGTTACACGCTATTACTTTCATGGATGTTATCAACACAATAGTTGTATGTGTACTATGATTGGCCTAGGATTTTGGTATACTTATTCTCAGTGGTTTCTTCCTGCCAACTCAGTGGTAAAGGATTTCATGATGGGTAGTTTCCTTAATGTAACAAAAGTACGGGTTCCTGATGTACTTCCTCATATTTTCAAGAAAAATATCATCCAAGGAAAACCACAAGAAGTGAGGAAATTAGTCAAAATTGATGACAATAATAATAGTAAGATGAAGTTTAGTTATGAAAACTTGAGGTTTATAAACTGTATGCAATAGAACTTAAATTTTATATCGGATGGTTATGATATTTGGATGGTACCATGGTTTGATGTTACTGCTGATGGAATTTATAGACACGATACTTGTATTTTTAATGAGTTTGTGTGGTTGAGTTGGACAGATTCGATAAAAAGTAGGTTGTTGACTTCGGATGATGTTTTTAATGGTTTAACAGTTAAGATTCTACTAAGCTGGTGTACATGTGGAGCTTGGATTATGAAGATAAGGAATGGGAAGAAGAATATTAAGATTGCTACTGCTCAAGGTCCGAAATATCGATATGGTGTAAAAGACAATATTTTGGGTAATGGGTTGATTCAATGGAATTATAAATTCAAGGCTATGGTTATAATCTCATGTGTTGCAGTTGTTCAGAGGAATCTTTCTATAGCAACTCAAACAAAAATTGAGGTTGTATTGAGGGAGTATATTACCAACCTAGATAAGGACCCTATACACAATGCATCAAGTTTTATGATCGTTTGTTTGGCTAGAAGTCTATATTTTGTCACTTGCGAGGATCTGTTGCGTTATTTGATGTTAACTCATCTAAGAAACTTTGTAAAAGGTTGGGCATCAATAGAGAAGGAGGCAACTAAAAAGGGACTGATTATGGTAACAAGGGATATCAACACACAATAAGCTCAATCAAGGCTGCAAATTAGTCCAACAAGAAAAAAATGGGTGTGAGATTTACAGAAATTTTATTCTCTGTTCAATCAACCAATGTGAAGATCAGAGTGGGCAGAATTTACTACAATGTTTTAGGGCCTTGTTTACAATTGGGTTGCATTATGAATGAGGGCAGTTTGAAAATGAAGGTATACATGTGGCTTAAATGGAAATATAAAGTGTTGGCTGGAAATGTTGTTCTCTTTCATTCCAGTATCATTTTCCACTCTGTAGGATTTTATGATAGCAATGTTGCTACATTTAGACTGTTAAAAATGAAGCCGGAGAACATGTCATCTAATGACCAATATTTCAGAAGAAGGCCCCATCAACCGGTCGCTGGAGATGTTAATATTGTCTCACTGCTTGATGAAAACATAGCACAATTCCCACATCTAAATGAACTTATCCAGTGCTCCAAAAAGGAATGGATAAAGGATGGAAACAAGTATGTGCATTCTGAAAGTAATTGCAATATATCCTTTCAGAACCAAATATTTGAAGGCATTGATAGTACTAAATGGGAATAGAAATGCATCATGCTAATGCTAGGCAAGATAACATTGAAGACAACACTGAGATTTTCAGCGTTCATTCTTGAGGTCAAGACTGCTTTTGGGGAGGGATGTTTTGTTAGGTTCTAAATAGTACAAGGACTGGAATTGAACATTTTGTAAATGATAAGGAGTAGAATTGTAAACTTGATAAAGATAGGGATTAGATAGTCAAATTGTAACTACTAGTTAGTTAGAGTCTCTTAAATAGGGAATTAGGGCTTATAAACCATTTCGGCTATGAATTGAATAAACTTCTTCTTCCTCTTTAGTTTTTCTATTCTTTTGGTAGCTAACATTAGACCTTTTGAATTCTATTAGTTCTTCAATTTCACATGTGAATCAAGCTCGGGTTTCGCTTACTCATGCTTTAAGAGCATCCGGTATACTTGTTTGGATCTCTTTAATTGAAAATAATCACACCAACTATCACACCACAAGAGGGTGGTGTATCCATCAAGTGAAAATAATCACACCAAATCACTCAGTGCAGTGGCGGAGCTTGAAAAATTAAGAAGCGGGGGCCGAAAGTCACGAGACCAAATTTTTTTTCATATCGCTATGTTTCGGGTTATATGTTCGGGTCGGGCCAAACAAATCAATAATAAATAACTTTAAATATAAAATAATCTATTATAATGCGAGAGAAAAATGGTAAGTACCTGAAAGAAAAATACAACTCAGCCCGACGACCTTTAATATTTTTGAATTCATCGATTATGGATTCCCAATCAAACTTATTAGCAATTTCTTTTTCTATGTAAATCACCAAGCTATTCGCGAGATACTCGTCTGCCATCTTATTGCGAAGCCGATTCTTGAATATAAGCTTTGTGACGTTTGCTTACTTGCTTATCATAATTTCTTTTCTCTTGTTCATCATCAATTCTTTTGAAAAAAGAACTAATAGTTAAAGTTTTCAACTTTCCCATAATATGCCTAACAAAAAAAAAACAGTAATCATAATCGATTCATCAATTCATTATTCATCATTAATCATTAATCAATCTGTTGCTCATCATTAATAAATAATCCTTAAGAATGCAAGAAATCAATAATCATTCCTAATCATAATCCTAATACTTAACAAGAATACAACAAGAATACAACTAAAGAATACAAGAAATCAAGAAATTAGGGCTTGATTCAAGAATGAAAGAAATCAAAAAATTAGCACTAGGCTAGTATTCAACATCTGTGAGCAGAGCAGCAAGCAGCAGCGTCGGGTGGTGGAGAGTAGCGTCGGAGCAACGACGACTGGCGGCGAGCGGCGGCGGCGAATGGAGGCGACTAGGCGAGCAACGATTTGGGGCAGGGCAGTGGCGAACTGATATAGAGGAGGAATGGTCGATTGTTTTTTTTAGGGAAAATTAGGTTAGGTTAAAAATAATTTTGAAATTTTCATTTCCCCCCCTAAACTTACACTTTTATTTTTAAAATGAATATATATTTTTTTATCGAATTTTTTCATTTCCCCCCATAACTTACCGAATCAATCTTAGCAGAGCAAGAATTCTTTAAGGAAAAAAAATAAGCGGGGGCCGCCTCTATACGTAAAAATAATTTCAGACGAAAACGGAAAAATTAACACTACTAACGGAAAAAAACGGCAGGGCCCTGGCCCCTTAATAGCTTCGCCCTTGACTCAATGCCAACTCACCACCCACTCCATTTCTTTAGTTTCTTCTCCCGTGATTTTTTTCACGCCAAAAAATCACACCAAGAATCACATCACAAGGGGGTGGTGTATCACTCAAGTGATAGTGCCACATTGGTGCCATCTAGGATCACATGAGAAGATGGAGGTGTACCCCTTGCTCTAAGTCTCATGGAAACCTCTCCGACTCTTGCTGTTGCGCGTATGAGAGAGATTAAGAAGCATGATTCCATCATGGAGTTTAAAACTAGTGGAGGTGAACATATAGAAATGAACATGAAGGAAAAAGAATGGATCTTTCATGAAGCTATGATGGTTATGAAAAGTACTGGATTTTGGGTATGTGGGGTTGTGTTATCGGGGTTAAAGTGTGAAGTTGATCCGATCATGGAGATTATTGGAAATTACACGGTTTCCATGGATTCGTCGTTGAAGGATTTGGATTCTATCTTCAGGAAGAGATTCAGGGAGGAAGGGGGGATTGTGAAGGAGGTTGAAGGAGTGAATGAGAGTGTTCGTTTGATTATTTCAAGTGGAATTGATGATTCTGATGGTGGAATGGAATTGAAGAGAAGATTGGAGGTGGTTGGGAATGGATTGACAGGTTTAAAAGAAGAAGAAGAATGTCTTTTTGGAAGTGTAATGAATGCTAGGAATGAAGTGCTTGAGACGCTTAGAAGGAATAATAAGTAGTCATTACTTCTTATTTCTTTGTATGTGTAAGTGTATATACTTGGATTGAAAATTGTTGTAATAATATATAGTCATCAAATTGTTGAAAAAATTATCATACAAAAATTGTAGGTGTTGATATTAAAAAAAAAAAAAAAATCAAATTGTTGAATATACATGAAGCTTAAAGCGTTAGAATGTCAATACTTAAGGAAAACTATTTTACATTATGATTATGATTAAACTTAATAGGAAGTGTCGGTGGCTTTTGTCGTCAACTACTTCCACCCCTCAACTTTGAGAAAATAACAATTTTGATCCTTAACTTTGTAAATTGACACTTTAACCCCCTCAAGTTTTTAAAACTTCACGTTTACCCCATGTAGTATATATAATCTAATTTTCCTCTATAACTTTCGTTCGTTAATTATTTTTTTTTCTTGATGTCCCGGTATACGTATTCAATGTAGGGTATTTTTTAGGTGTCGGGGATTATATCAACTAACGGTAACGTATTGGTACCGCGAAGAATGAGACCGACACCAATTGAAAAAATTGGTTCCGTTATATAACTATTTTTTTTTATCTATGTTTCGAACTCCATAATAGAGTCGTTGTAACTTCATACGTTTCTTCTATGTATTTAACCACGTTTGTTTTTGTGTTTAGCCATGTTAATGACACCGGTTCAACCGTTTAAGGTCCGCCTCTCACCGCCGCGGAGCGCGAGGCTAATTTTCTAGCTAGTTGCATCTTAATATCTTAATTTATAATACTATTCTAGATAAACTTTGAAAACTAAATCTAAACAATTTTAAAATTCAAATACACAACATTACATAAAAGATATCGATAATCTTTGAGATTATCCAACTCCTTCTCTAATCTGCCACTTGGTCTATGAGCTCTTCGGTCCACTTAGCCTTCTTTGTGAGTCTAAACAAGTTAGTGACCCAATGCCGGATCAAAAGGCCCAATTAGTAGATACTCATACCACCAATTGAATACCCATGAGAGAACCCTTGGATGCTCCAACATCATACTAACCATGTTAGAAAAAGACTTGTACACGAGTCTTGCATAGCCCACCAACACAACCCGTGAAACTCTGTTAACCTAACCTGTTAACCCTGCTAGGCCTCTCTTATCATTAGTTCGATCACTATCCTGCCGGCGCACAAGCTTGGCGTTAATGTTCAGAAGAACATGAGTCAGATACTGATCATTGACTCGTATGGGTGCAATTCTAAATTCTGCAACACGAGTCAGATACTGATCATTGACTCGTATGGGTGCAATTCAAAATTCTACAAGACACTTATTCTTCCTCTTGCACCCGATATAAGTAATCTCATCAGACAACCCGTACGATAATGTAACCCAAAGTATCTGATCTGTCGGTTCACCCCTCGTCTTAAACTATTAACCCAACGATTACACACTCTCAAGAACACAATTAGATACACAAATACGAATTTATTGAAAACACCGATTGCAAGGATCGTCCAAGTTCACGCATACATATTACCGAACTTTTCTGTTCTATTTAAGCTAATGAAACGTCGCGTCCCTTTGACTTGATACAGTTTCTAATTTGGGCTTTAACACATTTAGCCCCTGGACTTATAAACAAGACCCCCTATACTATAAACACACATGGATTAAGAATTACAAATCAATATTAAATATTAGCGTATTCAAGTTATAACTAACTTCATAAGTAAATATGTTATCGAGAAAGTTATAAATGTAAACATGGGAGGGTAAGTTAAAGATGGTTCTAAATTCTGTACATATGGCATGTTGTGTACCAGCAAGCAGACGGAATTAAAACACCGAATTTGACAAGACCTTTATATTCTGTTTCTTATTTTTAACCAAATAAAAGATATCGAATAAAGTCACCATAAATTTATATAGAATAGAATAATCCAGCCTATTAGTTACACACATTAGTTATCAAAGGACTCCCACTTTTATTGTTTATTACAAAAAAAGTGTACATGAGAAAAAGGAAACAACTACTTATCTCTTATGATGTTATCCTACGCTCACTACGTTTACCAAATATTCCAGAACCATATGTTGAAGAGATGAGGTCATAAAGCAACGGTAACTGCAATGTAACAAATGAAGCAATTGGTAGACATGTTATTGCAGCAATTGGGACCAGGATCCACGACTTCTCTTGATCAAACGTAATATACAATGTTGCACCGAAGGCTATCAACATGGTTGTCACTGACATGAATAACATAACAAGGCCAAGTATTAATCGCTTTGGTAACTTGCGGAGAAAATCCTCTTCTGCGTAACGTGCTGTGAGAATAGATAGAAACAACAACAAGGAAGTGGTGGATGTGAACATCGAGATTGCATCAGAGATAACAAATATGATGAAGCTCGAGTTTGTTTTATAAATTGGTCTCCCGGTGTCCCCATTGTTTCCCCCTGGTACAGTAATGGCCGATGCAAAAACTATTGTAATAATAAGTGCAGCTGTGATTGTGTATGAATCTGCGGTTTTTTTCATCCATTCTTCTCCTTTTTGTCTCAAATCTTCGTGCTCTTTTCTAAACACCATAATTGGTGTTTCATTTTGTCTATTCAAAGCATCCCTCTCTCTGGGACGCAATAATTTGCTTACTTCCTGTAATTCAGTTGATGTTACAAAAAAATAATTCAAACTAGTTTCATATTTTTGCATACAGAGAATAACATTTTCACCTGAAACCATTGCAACTCCCTTTGCATTTGTAATGCTGCACCGGTTACCATATTGAGTTTGTGTGTAGGTGCTAATTTTCCAGCCAAGTGCAAAAGGTTATTCTGATCATTGTCGGTCCTTACATTATGTAAATACTTGCTATGAGTTACCTTGTGTACCAAAAAATTGTAAACCTTTTCGCAACGATAGATGATTGAAAGTTGAGAAAGAGTATAACCATTGTTGTCGGTCCAAATCGACTCTGGAAAAATCCTAATGATCTGCTCTATTACCTCTGGAATATCATCTAACACTGCCTGAAGATATGCCTCACCATAATGTTCAAAAGGATTAGATTTCAATTTACCAATTTCCACGCATATAAACTTGAGTATCATAAGAGCTATATTATGCTTCACTTTGTCTTCGTGGAGGTTCTTGATATGTGGCACTGCAACCAATTGATAGAAGCCAACCATTGTAATAATGAATTTATATTAAAAAAATATTGTTGTGTAGAGAGAAAAGGTAGCATTTAAGGGGAAATTAGCAAACAGAAACTTTCTTACCATGTAGAAGGGCAACTTCCCAAAATTTGATATAAATCCTCTGGATGACTACACAAGATACCACATTCAAATCTATGAATAAATCTTTTTCGTAAATCATATTTATAGTTAATTTTGTTGGCAGTAATCCACATTCAAGTAATCATATTTATAATTAATCAAAATCGGTTCACAATTATGGCAATCAGTTTATCTAAGTATTTGAATTCCTAGTTTATCTAGAAAGTTGGTCAGTCTTTATTTGTTTTAGAGTTATGAGGTTATCTTTGTTTTAGTATTTATGTTCTTTACTTGTAATAGTTTTAATCACAGTTTTAATAAATGAAATAAGAAAAGAAAAGAGTCTGCAATTTGTGTTCTTGTTTTCCTTCCTGCTCCATATAAACAATTGAATTCTATCAGATTTAATTAGACTGTTTGAATCACAAACCTGGGTAGACGTAGCTCTTGGTGCACTTAGTGAGAGGATTGGTTGCATATGTCTCATGGTTCTCAATATCCTTAATCTTATATCTATGGTCTACACCATAATTCTTTATGGGCACATCTTCAAAATGAAATAAATGCTAGTTAGATTATTAGTTCCAAATCTATTTAATGAATCTAGATTAAGTGAAGAAACCGACGTGAATAAACAAATTTTTGATAGAAGTTGTATCGTTTGGCACTTGGATATGCATCCCGCATTCTCGCCATACACCATAATGGAGTCTTAATGCCTTTTGTTCTAGCCAGTTCAGGGTAGTCCTGGAGCAAGTCATATGCAACATCTGCATTATGTTTTAAATTAAATTTTCAGCACAGGGTAGATGGCAAATTTATATAAAACATAAACAAAGCTCACCCAAAAACCCTGCCATGATTGTACAATTGAGAAGGTTAGCACCCATTTTGCCTTCAAAGGGATTGTAATATCCTTCCTTTTGGCTGAGCCCAATATGTTGTTTACACACTTGAAGCAAATAAAAAAAAGTGGATTTGTGAGAATTATTAATAGCGGCCTGGATAGGCAAGTATTTCTGGTCGTCGATAGCAAATAACAAATATGGGTTCTTCTGGACCAACTTCTTTGCAGCCATGGTGTTGTCAAGAACTGCAGCGAAATGTAAGGCGTTTTGCTGGCTATTATTCACCAGAGTTGGGAGTGACTCGGGGTTTATCTGCTCCAAGAGATTCTCAAGAAACATAGTATTTTCAGGATTACCAATTGCAATATGAAGTGGTGTGTTCCCAAAAAAGTTGAGTTTATCGGTCAATGCATCTTTATCCTCGTTGAATAATTCTTGAGCTTCCTCCCAATCCCCTGTTTCAATAGCTCTACATAGTGGGACATACTCTCCCAGTTCTGTTGCCATATGAAAAGATTACAACAGTCAATGATCCATAATTAAAAAAAAAAAAAAAAACTAGCAAGAGAGAGATATTGGGCCTTAGCATTTTTCTTGAAACGGGGGATTTAGGAAAAAGCAAATAGTTTCTGGGTGAAAAATGAAATCTAAATGGTTTCTAAGCATCCTAGAGGTAGCAAATTCAATTTTTTCTGGCTTGAATACGCTAACGTGGTATTAGGCCAATTGTAATTAGTAAAATTAGAAGGTAGATTGTGTAAATATGGTTATAATGTATAACCTTCTCTTGTAAGTTGTAACCCATATTTATGAAAACAATCAATACAATTACAAAATTACACACACACACGCACACGCACAAAGTGTTTAACTTGGTATTAGAGCCAAACACCTCCCCCACCACACCTGCCGCCACTCGGCGCCACACACCACCATCGTCGGCCACTTCCAGCGCTGCCAGTGTCTTCCTTTGTTGCACATTCATCTTCTTTTTCATCCCTTTTCATCACCTTAACAATATGTTACGTCAAAACGATCTCGACTTTTTTCTTGCCATAGCCACCGCAAAACCCTAGAAAACGCAGTTTACTATTTTTTCGACGAAACTATGATAGTTTCGCCATCTTCCTCTGAACTATAATAGTGTCACCCTTTAGTTTTGCCTACCAGTTTCCCTTATAGTTTCGCTTACTACTCTCGCCTACTAGTTTCGTCTACTACTTTCGCCTCCGGTTTCCATTGACTCGCCACCGGTTTCGCCACATATTTTTCCATTTTCTTTTTGAACCATTGCCACAATCGCCCTCATTATAACTCAGGAAAAAGCATCCCACAATTCGCATAAGTTTGCCTGTACCTAAAGCCCTACAACCTATGTATATTAGAAGACAATGCTTGAATCCTTCCTCCTCACAAATAATCTCTTTGGCTACATTCACGGTTCTATTCCCTGTCATTCGTCTGGGTCCTCAAACGTGTGATTCAATTTAGTGAGGTTGGGCTTTGGAATCTCGTCTTCGGCCCAGAACAAGTTCTTGCCACCGGATCTGATGATACAACATTTGTTATAGTCAATCCCAACTACTCCACATAGGTCCACAATAATGATCATGTTAAAATGATTGTCATCTCCACAACTTCTAAGGCCTCCTTTTGTCACATTCAGGGCACAATCGCAACTTCGGATCTCACTTGAATGAGCACATGCCCCTCACACTGCTACATAAGAAAACACGTTGAAGACAAAACTTCTTAAGCTCCAGATTAAAGGTGATGAAACTCCACTCACCTATGTAAGACGCGCCCAAGATTATGCAATTGCACTTGCTACGTGAGGAATACACTGGCCTCAAATCCACAATTATTTCCTGATCCTATCCTTTGACGTTTGGTAAACTTTATGGTCTTGTGAGTGACTATGACTATATGTTGACAAAGTCTCAAAAATCTGCTGCTCCTACAGTGTTCACTACAACTACGAGTAACCCTCAATCTTCACAATAACTGCTTGCTCTTCAGCAGATGGCCTCTTAGTTTGGCTATCAACTCATGCCTACTGCAGTTGCTGCTTCCCAATCCCCTCAACCGTATCGACTTCAATCGTAGTTACTTCTCTTATCGTGGTGATAACTGCAGTCAGTTCAACTGGTTTCTACTCAGAACATTGTCTATGGATCTTGCAACCATTGTGGAATTGGCCATATCCTAAGTGATTGTCCAAACCGTGATCCTTCCACTTTTCATACTAATCCTACAACTAATTTTGTAGATGCATGTTCAATTTTTGGTGACACACGATTTGCCACCGATAGCACCTGGCATCCTTACACGGGTGCCAACCGTCATGTGACGCAAGACTTATCCAACCTTGACAGCTCAGAGGCCTACTATGGTAATGACTCCCTCCATGTTGGTAATGGTAAAAGACTTCCTATTCTACAAATTGGTTCCTCAAACTTCTCTTCTCCCAACAAAAAAATTTTCCATCTCTAACATTCTTCATGTCCATGAAATAAATAAAAAATCTCCTTTCTGTTCAATAATTTTTCCTTGATAACAATGTATTCTTTGATTTCACTCTCTTTATTTTGTTGTGAAGGACGAGTCTACACATACCACCCTTAATGCGGTCTATATTCTCTCCATCTTCCACAACTCAAGCACATCCATAATGCTGCCTTTATTCCACTCGGACTTCATCTAATGTTTAGCATCAAAGACTTGGTCATCCTCAACAACGTATCTTTCATTTTATGCTTTCTAGTTTTACATTTCCTATTACTACAACTTTATCTTCCGTTTCTTGTACTGCTTGCCATTTAGGCAAATTAACAATACTATCATTACCTAATGCTACCTTTCATAGTCAACACTTTCTTGACTTGATTTATTGGTATGTTTGGAGCCTTGCACTTGTATTGTCTTTTGATGGTCATTGTTACTTTATGTTATGTGTTGATCATTATTCTCGTTACATGTGGATTTTTCCCCTAGTTCACATATCAAATGTGTTTTCTACCTTTAAAACTTTTTCATAGTGGCTGAACAACAATTCAATACTAAAGTTAAACATGTTCAAACAGAATGGGGTGGTGAACTTTGTAACATAACGTCCTTATTTAATTCTATCAGCATCATTCACAGAGTATCATGCCATGTTGTCGAAGCTGGTCTTGCGCTTCTGGCCAGTCTTCCACTCCTCAACGCTTCTGCCATTTTGCTTTTGACACCGTCGTCTATCTAATTAAGTATATGCAATATTGCACAACCTCTCACATCTCGCCTTTCGAACATCTATTTAACCACTCCTCTAATTTCTCATTTCATTGGATCTTTGGATGCTAATGCTTCCCTCATCTTCGACCATATAACCGTCATAAAATCGACTACCGCTCCACACCCTGTATCTTTTGTGGCTACAACCCTTCTCACCATGGCTATTGCTTCTTTGATCCGTTCACAGATGTTCCTTAACCATCCTCCCCTACAACTACCCCACAATCTCCTACACCATCTCTTCCCAACTCTACTCCTTCATCTCCCCCTCCAACTCAAGTGTATCCTAATCTCCTAGTCCACCTCCTCCTTAACCTTCTTGGAATCCTCCTCCAAATCTTCATCAAAATCCCCAATCCCATGCTCTTTATAGTCTTTCTGCCAATCATGTGTCAACTTCCTCCCCTCCTTCAATTGAGCCCACTTCCTTTACCATTGCAAGTCAACATCCGGAGTGACGTCATGCCATGACTGAAGAGTTTTCAACTCTACATAAAAAATGCACTTGAAAATTGGTGCCTCCCACTTCTAATGCTAATGTTATTGATTGTAAGTGAGTGTATAGGTTAAAGAAGTGTCAAAATGAATCGGTGACTCGTTACAATGCCCGTCTTGTAGCAAAGGGCTTTCGGAAACAACCGGGTATTGACTATCAAGAAACCTTCAATCTAGTTGTCAAATCCACAACAATTAGGGTCGTTCTCTCACTTATCGTTACTCAACAATGGAATCTTCATCAGTTAGATTTTCAAAATGCCTTTTTACATAGCGAGGTAAAGAAGATTGTTTATCTTCGACAACCACAAGGATTTGTTGATCCTAGACATCTAGATCATGTTTTCTTGCTACACAAGTGTCTATATGGCTTTCGCCAAGCCCCTAGGGCATCGTTTGCTTGTCTGTCCCATGCTTTTCAAAAGCTTGGCTTTCAGGGATCCAAAACCAATCCTTCCTTGTTCACATACAAGTGTGGCAAAATAATATTGTACACTTTGGTTTATGTTGATGACATCATCATCACTGGTAACAATGTCAAAGTTGTTGATACCCTTCATTAACCAGCTTAGTCATACTTTTGCTCTTGAAGACCTCGACAATCTTCACTACTTTCTCGGTGTTGAACTTGTGCACCAGGGTCGTAATATTCTACTATCTCAACATAAGTATATAATTGAGGTTCTTCAATGATCCGGTCTCTCTAAATTCAAGCCCCTCTCCTACCCTGTGAGCAAATCACAAGTATTCTCTCTAGGAGACAGTCCTTTATTCTCTGAACCAATACATTATCATAAAATTGTTGGCGCCCTCCGGTATGTCACTCTTTCAAGGCCAGACATTTCCTTTGCAGTCAACAAAGTCTACCAATACATGTATGCTCCCTTCGACAATCACTGATCTGCTGGCAAATGAATTCTCCGGTACTTAAAGGGCACTATTGATCATGGCATAGCTTACTGATGCGTCACAACTCCGACATTAATCTTCAGGCCTTTACAGATTTCCACTAGCACAAAGTTTCTCCTATTCAAGCTTTTTATGATGCTGATTAGGCCGTGACCAGATGGCCATCGGTTCACAGGGGATTTTTCATCAATTTGGGTACTAAACTTATATATTGGACTGCACGCAAGCAGAAAACTATCTCTAGATTATCAACTACATTAGAATACACAGCTTTAGCAGATATAGTTGCAGACTTAACCTGGCTAGAGGCTCTTCTCCGAGAACTTAGGATAAATTACCAAACACATGAATATTTTCAAAAACTAATAATTACCAAATACATGTAGCTTCATAAATCCGCTGGTACAAGAAGCGGATTCCCTAATTTGCTTGGCACGTGAACTGATTCAAGCCATAAATATTTGAATATTTATCTCGACAAGTGGATTACCTAGAAACTATTTGGATTTTATTTTTAATCTAGAAACCATTTACTTTTTTCTAAATCTCCAATTTCAAGTTTCAACAACACATTCTTTTGGGGCCATACCTTTTCTCCTAGTGACAGTATGGGTAATTGTGTTGGTGGTGCTTACAAGAGGAGGAGATAGAGTGGGAGCATCAATGGGAGTGGGAGCTGGGGGAGTAGTATAAGCAGGGGGAGTAGAATAATCTATGGGAGTAATATAAGTAGGGGGAGTAGTATAATCTGCTTCTAGCTTATTCCAAACATCACTAGCTGTTTGGAGACCGACAACAGTTCCCATCACATATTCATCTAAGGAACCATAAATCCATCCTTTGACTAGCGAGTCTGACCTTTTCCATCCCCTACACTTGGCCTCCGGTTTTGTTATTGTCCCATCGATAAAACCGAGCATATCATGGCTGTCCAGGAGGCACATCACCTGTTCCCGCCATGCCACATAATTATGGTTACCCAACAGCTTTACAGACACAAAGCTGGCCGCATTCACTTGACAAGGGTATGGATATTGTTGTGACCCTGAGGATTATATATATAAATATGAGATTGAAACAAATAATTACATTAAAAATCTCACTCTAAGGGTAGGGTACTTCAGAAATTATGAGATTGGTATGTTTTCTAAAGTTATTCTTTTCTCAAAATTTATGGAAGAAGAAAGATGATCTTGGGTCGTACCTTCGTTAATGTCGATGTTGCTTGGAGTGCTTGAGAGAGCCATTATTGTGGAAAATGAAGAAGAGATTGGCAGGATGATTGATGAAGATAACTAGAGGTGCATGTTTTAATAATAACTACTCAATATTCTATCATTTCATTTCGTCAACAGCTATATAACTAAATTACTAAGTCTTGACTTTTGAATACACGTTAACAATTATTTGCTATTTATTACACTCATACATTGCCACGTTCTGATGTGTTGCATTATTTGTTCTTCATTAAATAAGAAATAAACATTGATATCCTTACATTCATTTGTTGCAGGCCACGTTCTTATCCCTTGCATTATTTGCTTTTTATTTTTAATCTTGAATAAATATTGGACTTTTACAACGGAATTAATTAAGGTATCGCGCCTAAAATCGTAAAATTAGAAGATGAGTTAAGATTTTTAAAGAATAAGAATATATACTTCCTTGTACAGTTAATACTTGTATATTAAAAGTTTAATATCCCCCCGTAATCATAAAACTTGGCTTATAGTCTTCAATCTTCAAGTATCCTTCTTCACAAACTGAGCTGATGATGGGCCTTCTTCATCTTTATCTTCTTTAACTTTGTATTTTTTTCCCTATCATAAGTTGGAGCTGGCATCCAAGTCATAAAGCCTCACACCCATCAATGATACAGTGACACAAAATTTGAAGTCACAAGAAGCCATGGAAATGGGTGCACCCAAGCTATAAAGTCACAAAAATTAATCAACTAATTCATAAAAATAAAATAAACTAAAAATAAAAATACATAAATAACCAAAAAAATTAAAATAATAAACTACTCGTCGTCGTCCGAAACTGTGATGTCCGAATTTGTTTCTAAAAATCACGAGATATCTGAAACCTATTTCGCTTTTGTATTTTGTGCTCTCGACAAAATAATTATTCATAAGAACCCTTTGAGCCTCTACACGATCACATCGCACAATTTTTTAGGAACTTTCCGTATCTTTAATCTCATTTTCAGAACCACTCGAAAAGGATGATGGAATAATGAGATTGCGTCTCATTTTTTTTTAAATAAAAGTGTTTTTGAGAAGTAGAATAAGACTGAGTAGAGTATGAGAATATATAATTTTGCTTGTGTGAAAATTGTTTGTTAAATTGTTGTATTTATAATGTTACTTTTTTTAAATCCAAAAGAGCCTTTAAGGCTCACCGGTTACATAGCGTTCCAATTTCACACCAAACCACACTTCACTACGGAGCCGTGAAACGAAGCCATGCGTGGTGGCGGCGGCGGTGTTGCCGTCGGAGCCGCACGGCACCGCATGGGAAGCGGCGGGCGCCCTCACCACCCTCAGGAATCAGTTGGACTGGGCTAACCCATGCACTGTCAGATATAGGATAGATCAGCACCGCATCAAGCAGACTGATCACCTCCTTTTTAACTACCTCCTGCATATTATGGTTAAACCTCCTCTGAGGTTGCACCACCGACCTATAACCCTTCTCCATGAGAATGTTAGGCATACATAACCATTTATGTTGCTAATCATCCACGCATTCGCCTGTCGGTGTGCCTTAAGCACCTCAATCAACCTCACTTTCTCATCCCCCGTGAGATCCTTAGCGATGATCATGGGTAGCGCATTCTCCTCGTCCAAAATGCGTACTCCAAATGAGCCGGCAATTCCTTCAACTAGAAGGACGGGGTTGGACTCTCCACCGATGGCCTCTCAGGAGGCTCCTTTCTCTATCTCTTCAAACTGCTCCGAGTTCTGGGGAAACTTACTAGCCAAGGGGCTCGGATGATGCTCAACGACTGCAACAGTTAGATCTACCTCCTGGCTCTCCCAGTCTAGGATCTGTGTATCAAAGCCATCTCTCCCATAGATGTCACTCAAACATCACCCACCGTGTGACATGATAGTATCGATGAAGTACAGTCTGCGGTTTCCTCATGGATTTAGTCACGTCGAACGTGACCTCCTCCTCGTTCACTCTTAAAGTAAGCTTAAAGTCATAGACATCAAAATGGGAGAAACTAAAGGAAAAAAACTCTCTTAGATGGAAAATTGACCCGCTAGGCTTTTCCCGACGACACGTCGTCGGGAGAGGTTCCCAAGAAACGACAACGTTTAATTAACTGAAAAAAATAAATAAAAAACAGTTTTTACGACGACATGTCGTCGGGAAAACTATTTTGGATTATATTTAATTTTAGTTAATTATTTATCTTGATTTATCCCCCAAAAGATATTAAAAAATACCCTATTTCCAACAACGTGTCGTCATAATAGGGTGTTCAGATAGCGCCAAGAATTTTGGTGGCCAAAGTTCCTGCTCGATCAATACCAACGACATGTCATCGTAACAGGGGTGGACTGGTCAAAACGTTTGGCGCGACTATTGTTGACGACCTACCGTCGTTGTTAGTGACATATGTCGACGACTTTATGTCGTCGGGAATGCCCCCGTCGTAACAAACCAAGTTTCTTGTAGTGTTATTCATATTGAAGAAAACCATGAGTAATCGGCATCACACACAACCACATCGAGTTGCAAGAACCCCAATCGAGTAATCGGCTTGGCACACGTCACTACTAAAAAATGGAAATTTGTCGGAATTGGCTGTTAGTGTCACACCCCAACCGACGGCGGAAACATCGGGGCGTGAAGCGTGCAGACTGTTCATTGCTCATGGTTTGCTAATGTTTGAATAATTAATAATTGTTTTCATTGCAAATAGATAAGTTCAACAAAGCACAATCAATCCACAAAACATAAATGTAAATTACATCAAATAAGCTAGTTTAATTAAATTCTAGGTCCAAAGTCCTATGTGTAGCATATCTTGATCACTTCAAACATTGGTACCTGAAACATGGTTAAAACAGGGTCAACTAGAAAGTTGGTGAGAGTACATAGGTTTAATCGTGTGATAGCAAAATACGTGTTGTGTGCATACAGTTCAATACAATCATGACAATTAAGGCATTTATGGAGAGAAAAACATCGTGTGACCTATACAATCAAACCTTTGTAACTTGCACTCAAAATTTGTGTTGTCAGTAACAGTCACCCTACCTGGGTGGGTTTGTCAGACTCAATAGATCTACCACTGTTTACTGTCGGCTGTTAGTTAATGATTGTACATGAAGAGCATAATAATTGGTCTACAAAATGTACTCAAGCACAAAGCGCAAAACTGTAAACATGCATAGGATGGAACTGTATATGTGTATAATTGAAAACATGTAAATAGAACGCATGTTCCACCCCAAAACGTTTGTAAAATAGAGTAAAAGAGGGGCTATGTAACTCACGTGTTATGTAGCGTGTAGGTTGCACAAGCAAATGGAAAACAACGATGTGTTGTAGATTGCTAGGTTTGACCTAATGAACAATGTATATGTGTTATTGATTTGCGTTATTTAATGACGGAAGTGAATTTGTCATTCTTAAACGTGTAGGGTTTGTCTTAAAATAATTATTTAAACTGTTATTTATTTATCAAATTAACAGAATAAAAATAAAAGTAAAGATTCTGTTTTAAGGGATGAGCACGACCATGCTTGTATATGGCACGACCGCGCCCGGCACGTACGCGACCGCGCTTGGTCGGTAACGCGCCCGTGGTTGGTCAGAAGTCAAAACAAGAGTCTGGTCCTGAGACACGACCGCGTCCGTATCCGGCACGACCGCGCCTAGGGTTTTGACTAGGTCAGGACTTGGTTTGATCGGTAAACACGACCGGGCCTCTTACGGGGCACGACTGTGCTTGGTCAGGCACGACCGCGCTCATAGGCTGGCGCGACCGTGTCTGGTCAATTCCAGAAGCAATTCGCCTGATTCTTGTAATAAAACAGATTAGAAACTTAGGGTTTTCATTGATATGATGTTTGCGAATCGAATTACACCATTTAATTAGGTTTATATCCTGTTTAACGTGTCGATCGTTTAAAACCATTTTTTATCAAAACTCAGATTCAATTCTGTAAAATCATGTAATGTGGTTACGAATTAAGTTAGGGCTTTCGATTAGCTTGGAGAGACGATCCTAATGAACTATTACTAACCTGTTTTGAATGGGCAACAAGTGCAGACGGCTACGGGGAGACTTCGCGGCTTTTTCTTGATCGACAGACGAGATAGAGATGATGGAATGATGGATTTAGGGTTTAGGGAAGTTTATATATGTCTCGGGTAGGTATGGGCTTAACTTAATTTGTTTGATTCTTGCCCCAATTACTTGATTTGTTTTAAAAAAAAAGAGTCGGTTTAGAATTTGCGAGTATTGGGACGATTGCATGTGTATTTGGTCGTGTTTTAGTCTCAATTAGCCGAATATCTTCTTCTGCAAGTTTCGCGACCTTCTAAACGTGTTTACAATCTATTTTTGGACACGATTTGAGTCGGTTTGACTTTGCGGAGTCAAACTGTAAACGAGGCGCGACCGTGCTTAATGTTAAGCACGACCGTGGTCATGGCACAAGCGCGACCGTGCTTGTGTTGGTTTTTTTTTTTTGGAAGTTTCAAGACTAGTCCTTGTAGTTTTGTAATATTGATGTTGTTTTGAGTTTTGATCAAGTTTAGGTCAAGTTTGGTCCTCGAGGTTTGTAAGATTGTTTTCGATAATATTGTATTATAATGAACGCGTGTATGCTTGTAAGTGTATATGAACAATAAATGTAAGGTTGAAATCTTTTATTGCACGGCATAAAATACATAGGAAAAACATGAAAATCAGAAAGGTTACAGTATCCCCATGTTGAGGGAATTTCGTCCCGAAATTCAACTGGTTGAGGCTACTGCTTCAGCAAAAAGATGTGGGTACTTGAGCTTCATTTGGTCTTCTCGTTCCCAAGTAAACTTGGGTCCTCGTTTAGATTCCCAACGAATCTTGACAATAGGAATACGGCTGCGCTTGAGTTGTTTTATCTCACGATCCATAATCTCGACTGGTTTTTCAACGAAGTGCATCGTCTCATCAATGCGCACATCGTCAAGAGGTATATGAAGGTTCTCATCAGCAAGACACTTCTTGAGGTTGGATACATGAAATGTAGGATGTACGCTGCCAAGTGATGGAGGTAACTCGAGCTTTTAAGCCACTTTCCCAATCCTTTCAAGGATCTTGAATGGACCCACATAGCGAGGTGCTAGCTTGCCTTTCTTCCCAAAACGGATCACCCCCTTCCAAGGAGACACCTTTAGAAGTACAAGATCACCAACTTGGAATTCCAAGGGTTTGCGTCGTTTGTCGGCATAGCTCTTTTGCCGACTCCTCGCAACTCGAATGTTGTCACGGATTTGGATAATCTTGTCGGAGGTTTCTTGAATTAACTCGGGACCGGTGATTTGTGCTTCACCAATCTCATTCCAACAGATGGGAGAACGACACTTACGACCATAGAGAGCTTCAAACGGAGCCATGTCGATGCTGGTGTGGTAACTATTGTTGTAGGAAAATTCGATAAGTGTCAAATGTGAATCCCAATTGCCACCAAAGTCGATGACACAGGCTCTCAGCATGTCTTCCAGGGTTTGGATTGTTCGCTCGGTCTGACCATCAGTTTGGGGATGGTAGGCCGTGCTCAAATCCAATCGTGTACCAAGTGCCTTTTGGAGAGATTGCCAAAACCGAGAAGTGAAACGAGCATCTCTATCGGAGATTATGTTCAAAGGAACACCGTGACGACTCACGATCTCGTCAATGTAAATTCGGGCCAATTTCTCAACCTTATAGTCTTCACGGATAGGCAAGAAGTGTGCGGACTTAGTGAGACGGTCAATGATCACCCAGATGCTGTCATAACCGCTCGAAGTGCGAGGGAGTTTAGTGATGAAATCCATAGCTAGATTCTCCCATTTCCACACGGGGATTTCCGGTTGTTCAAGTAACCCAGAAGGACGTTGATGCTCAGCTTTGACTTTAGAACATGTGAGACATTTTGCTACAAACAAAGCAATGTCTTTCTTCATACCGGGCCACCAATATTGTGGACGAAGATTTTGGTACATTTTATCCGCACCAGGATGGATAGAATATCGAGACTTGTGTGCTTCGGTCATGATGAATGCTCGGAGATCGTTACGATCGGGGACCCAAATACGATTTAGAAAATAAAGCAAGCCATTGGTCTTAGTCTCTAATTGGAATTCAGCACCACAAGACATTTCCTCATACATATTGCCCTCGGTAACCGAGACATGTTGAGCTTCTAGAATACGAACTTGTATATCGGAATGGATCTTGACACTTTGAAGCATGATATGTTCCTTGCGGCTTAGTGCATCGGCTACAACATTAGCCTTGCCGGGATGATAACGAATTTCGCAATCGTAATCGTTGAGTAGTTCAACCCAACGTCGTTGTCTCATGTTGAGTTCCTTTTAGTTGAAGATATGTTGGAGGCTTTTGTGGTCGGTGAACACCACACATTTCGTGCCATAGAGATAATGTCTCCAAATCTTCAACGCAAATATGACAGCACCCAACTCCAGATCATGCGTCGTATAATTCTTCTCATGGATTTTGAGTTGTCTTGATGCATAAGCGATCACCTTGCCTCGTTGCATGAGAACGCAACCAAGACCTTGGTTTGAAGCATCACAGTAAACAACTAGATCATCTTCACCTTCAGGAAGGGTGAGGATAGGAGCATTGCACAACTTTTGCTTGAGAATTTGAAAGGCTTCTTCTTGTTTCGGTCCCCACTCATAGGGTTTACCTTTTTGGGTTAAGGCAGTGAGGGGAACAGCGATCTTGGAGAAATTAGAGATGAACCTTCGATAGTAACCTGCTAAGCCAAGAAACGAACGAACTTCGGTAGGGGTTTTGGGAGCTTTCCAATTCTTAACAGCTTCAATTTTGGCGGGGTCAACATGAATTCCCTTTTCATTGACAACGTGACCCAAAAATTGAACTTCTTTTAGCCAAAATTCACATTTGGAGAACTTGGCGTATAGCTGTTCGGTTTTCAAGAGATCCAAAATCAACCTAAGGTGTTGTTCATGATCTTCCTTAGTTCTTGAATAGATCAAGATGTCATCAATGAACACGATAACAAATTTATCAAGGTATGGTTTGCACATGCGATTCATGAGGTCCATGAAGACAGCAGGTGCATTGGTTAGCCCAAAAGGCATAACCATGAACTCGTAGTGACCATATCTCGTTCGGAAGGCAGTCTTGGGAATATCCTCCTCTTGCACACGGAGTTGATGATAACCAGATCGAAGATCAATCTTCGAGAAGTAGGTAGAACCTTGAAGTTGATCGAAGAGATCGTCAATCCTAGGTAAAGGGTAGCGGTTTTTGATTGTAAGTTTGTTGAGTTCTCGATAGTCAATACACATGCGGAAAGAACCGTCCTTCTTTTTAACAAATAAGACTGGTGCACCCCACGGTGAATGACTCGGCCGTATGAAACCTTTGTCGGCGAGTTCTTGAAGTTGACTTGCAAGTTCTTGCATCTCGGAAGGTGCAAGCCGGTATGGAGCTTTAGCCACCGGGTTTGCTCCAGGTACAAGATCGATGCGAAATTCCACTTGCCGAACAGGTGGAAGACCTGGTAAGTCATCAGGAAAAACTTCAGGAAAATCCCGAACGATGGGGATGTCTTGTACACTCCTCTTCTTGTCTTCTTTTCGGATAACGTGGGCTAAGAAAACCATGCACTTCTTTCGTATATAC
This sequence comes from Smallanthus sonchifolius, assembly GCA_023525975.1. NCBI lineage: Eukaryota > Viridiplantae > Streptophyta > Magnoliopsida > Asterales > Asteraceae > Smallanthus > Smallanthus sonchifolius. The sequence continues at coordinate 39,702,916 of CM042045.1, forward strand.
TTTTGGACGGTAATGCATGACATTAGTTTGAGTCCTTTGCAAGGTTTCTCACCAAGGACCTTCAACGTTTCGCCGGATGGGAGTGGTATACGGATTCATTTTTCAAAGCACATGACTTCGGCGTGGTGCTTCGACAACCAATCCATACCTACGATGACGTCAAAACTTCCTAATGGCATTGGTATGAGGTTGATTGGAAAGGTGTGTTTATTTAGTTCTAGGGAGCAATCATAAATGATGGTGTCAATTGTAACGGTGTTACCATCGGCTACCTCAACGGTAAATGTTTTCTCTAGTTTAGACCGGGCTTTTGCAAGTAACGGTTCGAAGTCTAGTGATACAAAACTTTTATCGGCTCCGGTATCAAATAGTATAGAAGCATAATGATTATTCATAAGGAACGTACCGTTAACCACATCAGTGTTGGCCTGAGCCTCATTGGCGTTGATGTTGAAAGCACGCCCACGAGCTCCGCCTTGGTTAACATTGATCAGTCTTGGGCACTGGTTACGGAAGTGGTTCGGGTCACCACATTCGAAGCAAGCACGTCCATTTGCAATGGCGGGGATGGCTTGGTTAGTTGCTTGATGATTGGCTTGATTTGCTGGGTTGGTTTGGTTCACCAGCTGTGTGAGTAAAGCAGCCAGGTCAGTGTTATTGCTGTTGTTGCTGTTGACACGACGAGGAGGCATTCTACAGATTTAGACACAATAAGAGTTGTGAGATTTTCTTGGATTAAATAGAAGAATAAATAGATGCAAGTAGTTCATAGTTTGGATTGTACTCAAATAGTGACATAATCACTCGAGTACTATGACATATTAAGGTTAATTCAAACTCAGATAATTATCAAGGAGACGTGCTTTAGCCTATAAGTAAACACTCATCCCGGGAATTCCCAGGAAAGCATACGGGTCCCTCGGTTGGTTGGGATTTATACGAAATGCTTTCCTAGACAGAAAACCCAGAATACAGGTGTCACTCTTCCAGATTGCACGTGTCCTTTAACAATTAAACAAAGTCTAAAAACCTTAACGGGTGTAAAAGAAAATTTTATAGACCCAAGTCCAAGAATATGATTCAGGTTATGTTGATGATGACATGGAAGCAGGCATGAAGGACATGTGGTTTAGGATATGGGTAGGGATATTGTTTATTTAAGTTGTTATTCATATATACATATAAATCATGTAGCATATATCATATAGCATGTAGCACATAGCATGTAAATCATGAAGCATGACATAAGTGGGTATCCTAAAGTTATAGTATAGGTCAAAGGTGTCTAATAACCTAATTCCCTATAACCAAGGCTCTGATACCAATCTGTCACACCCCAACCGACGGCGGAAACATCGGGGCGTGAAGCGTGCAGACTGTTCATTGCTCATGGTTTGCTAATGTTTGAATAATTAATAATTGTTTTCATTGCAAATAGATAAGTTCAACAAAGCACAATCAATCCACAAAACATAAATGTAAATTACATCAAATAAGCTAGTTTAATTAAATTCTAGGTCCAAAGTCCTATGTGTAGCATATCTTGATCACTTCAAACATTGGTACCTGAAACATGGTTAAAACAGGGTCAACTAGAAAGTTGGTGAGAGTACATAGGTTTAATCGTGTGATAGCAAAATACGTGTTGTGTGCATACAGTTCAATACAATCATGACAATTAAGGCATTTATGGAGAGAAAAACATCGTGTGACCTATATAATCAAACCTTTGTAACTTGCACTCAAAATTTGTGTTGTCAGTAACAGTCACCCTACCTGGGTGGGTTTGTCAGACTCAATAGATCTACCACTGTTTACTGTCGGCTGTTAGTTAATGATTGTACATGAAGAGCATAATAATTGGTCTACAAAATGTACTCAAGCACAAAGCGCAAAACTGTAAACATGCATAGGATGGAACTGTATATGTGTATAATTGAAAACATGTAAATAGAACGCATGTTCCACCCCAAAACGTTTGTAAAATAGAGTAAAAGAGGGGCTATGTAACTCACGTGTTATGTAGCGTGTAGGTTGCACAAGCAAATGGAAAACAACGATGTGTTGTAGATTGCTAGGTTTGACCTAATGAACAATGTATATGTGTTATTGATTTGCGTTATTTAATGACGGAAGTGAATTTGTCATTCTTAAACATGTAGGGTTTGTCTTAAAATAATTATTTAAACTGTTATTTATTTATCAAATTAACAGAATAAAAATAAAAGTAAAGATTCTGTTTTAAGGGATGAGCACGACCGTGCTTGTATATGGCACGACCGCGCCCGGCACGTACGCGACCGCGCTTGGTCGGTAACGCGCCCGTGGTTGGTCAGAAGTCAAAACAAGAGTCTGGTCCTGAGACACGACCGCGTCCGTATCCGGCACGACCGCGCCTAGGGTTTTGACTAGGTCAGGACTTGGTTTGATCGGTAAACACGACCGGGCCTCTTACGGGGCACGACTGTGCTTGGTCAGGCACGACCGCGCTCATAGGCTGGCGCGACCGTGTCTGGTCAATTCCAGAAGCAATTCGCCTGATTCTTGTAATAAAACAGATTAGAAACTTAGGGTTTTCATTGATATGATGTTTGCGAATCGAATTACACCATTTAATTAGGTTTATATCCTGTTTAACGTGTCGATCGTTTAAAACCATTTTTTATCAAAACTCAGATTCAATTCTGTAAAATCATGTAATGTGGTTACGAATTAAGTTAGGGCTTTCGATTAGCTTGGAGAGACGATCCTAATGAACTATTACTAACCTGTTTTGAATGGGCAACAAGTGCAGACGGCTACGGGGAGACTTCGCGGCTTTTTCTTGATCGACAGATGAGATAGAGATGATGGAATGATGGATTTAGGGTTTAGGGAAGTTTATATATGTCTCGGGTAGGTATGGGCTTAACTTAATTCGTTTGATTCTTGCCCCAATTACTTGATTTGTTTTAAAAAAAAAGAGTCGGTTTAGAATTTGCGAGTATTGGGACGATTGCATGTGTATTTGGTCGTGTTTTAGTCTCAATTAGCCGAATATCTTCTTCTGCAAGTTTCGCGACCTTCTAAACGTGTTTACAATCTATTTTTGGACACGATTTGAGTCGGTTTGACTTTGCGGAGTCAAACTGTAAACGAGGCGCGACCGTGCTTAATGTTAAGCACGACCGTGGTCATGGCACAAGCGCGACCGTGCCTAGGACTAGGAACGACCGTGCTTGTGTTGGTTTTTTTTTTTTTTGGAAGTTTCAAGACTAGTCCTTGTAGTTTTGTAATATTGATGTTGTTTTGAGTTTTGATCAAGTTTAGGTCAAGTTTGATCCTCGAGGTTTGTAAGATTGTTTTCGATAATATTGTATTATAATGAACGCGTGTATGCTTGTAAGTGTATATGAACAATAAATGTAAGGTTGAAATCTTTTATTGCACGGCATAAAATACATAGGAAAAACATGAAAATCAGAAAGGTTACAGTTAGCAACAAGTTTCCGATAAAAAGTGTTTGTTGAAAAAAAAACTCATAAGAAATGTACTTTCCGACAAAGTCCCGACTAATTTTTCGATGAATTAGCGACAAAATTCTTTCGTCGGTAATTTTTGACAATATTCCGACGATTATATTAAATAAATAAGTTAACTTACTTAATAAATTTGTCGGAAAGTTGTAGAAAATCTTGTGGTTACTTTTTTGTTTTTGTTTTGTCGGAAAGTTATCGCAAACTTGTGGTAAATTTATTTTGTTGGTAACTTGTTGGAAATTTTTGAAGAAAATATACATGTTTTCTAGTAGTGCATGTTAGCTTTTGTTTTACAGATCTGTTGTTTCTTCACCTACGATTTATTTTTGAACAGGTCTATAATGTGCGTTTCTTGTAAATTGAAGAACTTATTACTCTAATAGGTGTTTTATCTCGATTGTTGTTGTGATTTTGAGTATGTATATGTTGAATCTGTTCTATTTGTTTATCTTAGTGACTGGGTTTCTTTCAAATTCAAGAACCTGTGTTTATCTCTATGAAGTGGGTTTCTTGTAATCGGCATCGCACATATGCATTGCGTGTCATTATAATGTCTTTTTTCTAATAGTGCCAATTATGTGCTTTTGATAAATTTTCGGATCAAAAGTTCGGATACTGATTCGAATAGTGAAATCAAGTATCAGAAAGTTTCGGATATCCGAATTTAAACAATCCTAGGAACAATGAAACAAATTGTTTTGTAGTGAAAACACCCTGTTAATATAAATCAATCTTGATCTACGTTACAACCTTAATTTATTTTGTACTAGTTTAGATCCCGTGTATACACATGGGTGAAAAATATCAATAAATAATTTTTTTAAATCTTTATGTGTATATTTTACATGTGTAAAAATGTATCATATACTAAGGATAGAAAACAAAACTCAAAATATGCAAAAACTAATATATAATTGGGTTTCGAAAATAAATTAAATACTATTTAATGTAATTTGTTTTGTATTTATTATTTGATTGAAAATGAAAGTTAAATAATTAGATTTTTAAAGTTTCATAAGTGATAATTTAAAATAAATGTGTTTTATTAGTGTAATTAATATTTCATTTAAATATATATTGTTATTAAAATTAGGAGATGCATTTAATAAGAGAGAGAGACGGATAAAAAAATGATGAGAATGAATGTGGAAGCGACAAGGTGCATGAAAAACATTTATTTATTATATACTATAGATTTGTAATAGGTTTTAAATTTTTTGAAAACTGAAACTTGAATAAATACAATAATTTTAACCGCTTTTCATATTCAGTATCAATAATCTAATACCATGTAGGTTAAGACACGGAAAGTAAGAACAAATATAACATATAAACAACATTTGTAGTGTGGATGGGAAGAAGTTGGAGAAGGTGATGGTAAAGAAACAAATTTGTTTCCTTCAATAAAGAACTTCAAGAGGTACTAGCCATCAACTTCGTGATCAAGATCTACTAGTGAGAACTACAATACACTATTTTCTTTCTCACTTGTTGAAGCATGTTAAATGGAAGAACAAAAACTTGAAAACCTCTACATACAAACATAACATGTAAACAACATTTCTTTCACTATATGGAGTTTGAGGGAGGATCGTACAAGTTAAATCTAAATATTGTAGTCTTCTTAGTAAGTTGCGAAAGTAAATTAAAGGACTTTTAAGGACCCTCACGATGAGGCCATCCGTAGTGGTTTCACTGAAAAGCGATTCACGCACTGCCACGTCACTGCCACACTAGCACATGGTCAATAATTAAACCAAATCACTTAGGCGTGTAGTGGTTTCATTATCTACACACGCATACATATACATAACACACACATGAATTGTGTCCCTTTGCCCGTGAAAGCTATCATGCCGGAGCCCCACACCCTGGATCACACCCCAGGGGCGGTGTTTCACGCCGGTGGTAGAGCCGGTTAGCACAAGGCACCCATTTCACAACTCCACTACGAAGGCCCCTGGTGACCTTGAAAGAAAGCGCAAAACACCCTAGATACCTATAATATTATACATTGTTCATATACATCCAACAATTTAACGACTATATTATTACAACAATTTTCAATCCAAATACAGAATTTAACATTTGATATTTACAAATAAATATACACACAGAAATAAGAAGTAATGACTAATTATTATTCCTTCTAAGTGTCTCAAGCACTTCATTTCTAGCAGTCATTACACTTCTAAAAAGACATTCTTCTTCTTCTTTTAAACCTGTCAAACCATTCCCAACCACCTTCAATCTTCTCTTCAATTCCATTCCACCGTCAGAATCATCAATTCCAATTGAAATAATCAAACGAACACTCTCATTCACTCCTTCAACCTCCTTCACAATCCCCCCTTCCTCCATGAATCTCTTCCTGAAGATAGAATCCAAATCCTTCAACGGCGAATCCATGGAGACCGTGTTTCCGGAAATCTCCATCATCGGATTAACTTCACACTTTAACCCGGATAACACAACCCCACACACCCAAAATCCAGTACTTTTTATAACCATCAGAGCTTCATGAAAGATCAATTCTTTTTCCTTCATGTTCATTTGTATATGTTCACCTCCACTTGCTTTAAACTCCATGATGGAATCGTGCTTCTTAATCTCTCTCATACGCTCAACAGCAAGAACCGGAGAGGTTTCCATGAGACTTAAAGCATGAGTAAGCAAAACCCGAGCTTGATTCACATGTGAAATTGAAGAACTAATATAATTCAGAAGGTCTAACAAGTTAATGGTGTAATCAAGATACTCTTCAGTGGAACCAGCTTCCCAACTGCTAACTGGATAATCTATCTCCACCATTAACTTTGCAAAACCATTGTTAATCATGGATACCATTTGAAAACATTGGTGGATCCATGTTAACGACAAGAATTCTGATCCAAGATTCAAAGTCTCTAATGCCCGGTTTATGTTTTCAGAAACTAGTGATCGGAAAGTTTGTAAGTAAGCCAAATTGACTTCCGACATATGGCGGCGGCGGTGTTGATGATGGTGGGAGAATCCAAGTCTATTTAATTGGAGAATCATAGCTGGTAATTAATGGTTAATGATTTGGTAGTTGAAGTTTATATAGGAATTTGGGTTAGTGGTATTGTGTTTGACAACAGTTTGTTGAAACCAGCAGGAAGCTCGATGAAGAGGTTTGACTTTGTAGAGATGGTCAAAGGTTCTTATCTGTTGGAAGCTTGTATTTTAAATATGACACGTTTTTTGGAGACTATTGGGTGGATTTGCTTGTTTATTACTCTCACACGGCCACTTGCAAATACATGAGACCACTCCATTTGCTTGTTTCTTAAGAATTTCTTGCATAGAAAACGAGTTAACTTAAACGACAAAAGTTAATGATGTTAGATATTTTACGAATACATGTGATACAATTTCTAAACCAATAAAAAACTCTTCTTTTCTTAGTAAAGTCTTATGTTTTCTCTTTAAGTAGGCTCAAATTTATTAGACTAAATTGCCTAAAATTTTTCTTATACAATATATAGTTATATTTTAAATTTCGTTTTAATGTATTAGATGTTGGATTTTATTAAGTTGGTAAAAATATGAAATGTTTCTCTTTCCTCTTTTAACGTTCTAAAACAAGAAAAAAAAAACTCAAGACCCTAATCATTCGTCACCTCTAGTGTATTTTATTGCTATTAAATATGACAATATCGAACAACAATAATTTTGACACGAAAATGATGACGAAATTAAATTATTTATTCAACAATTTAAAAAAAAAGTAAATAATATATTTAAAATAATTTAATGAAGGGTTCTTAATCAACTATTAATTAATAAATTAAGTTATCTAGTTACTAAATAATTAAATATTTAAATATTAGATTTAAAAGTTTGAATATTGATTTTGAAATTCAAAACTCTAACTTATTCTTAAAGTTAGAGAATCAAGATATAGAAAATTAGAATAAAAAACCTAATATCTCTCCACAACTTTCTCCTTTGCACCTTCCTCCGCCGCCACCGATCACGATCACTAGCGTTACCACCATCGCCGTGAGCCGCGGTTAACCTAATATGCATCAATTTATACATGTTTTACACGCATAATTATCCTTGACTGATTTCTAGGCAATCACACCGGAAAGTAGACTAAATTGCCTCATTTTTGAATTTTACAGATTAGTTGACCTCTCGTGCAAAAAACAACGGGAAGTCAAGAAAAAGTCAACAACCAGTGAAAGTTAGAGAAAATGCATGCCCGTGCCTACCTAGACACAACCGTGCCCCATGTAAGTTAAGCCAAATCAAGCAGAACATTCTAGAAGCAGTCAACACAAGGCACGTCGTGCATATGGAAGCACAGTTGTGCATAGTCCCAGAATCTGCTAGAGAAAAGTTGCATACAAGGGCATATCATATCAAATACTCATACTCTTGAGATGTTCCGAGGCAATTTCATGTTCTTTAGGATAGTGCTAACATGTTGCGAATCACCACAACCTTCTAATTGACCTATCGAGAATGTAATATCCAAGATTTTTCGACCTATCTTTCCTAAACCTTTGCACATATTATTAATTTAAAATTTGAATTTTTATTGAAATCTATATTCTTAAATAATAAATATTAATTTAATTGATATATATTTAAGAAAAACAATTATACTTGAGATATAAATATTTAAATAAAAGACTTATTTAAGAAATATATATATATGTATATGTATATGTATATATATATATATATATATATATCTTATAAACTAGATGTGGTAAAATTCTTAAAAAAAAACTTTATAAGGGATAATTATACAAAAAATATATAATTATCTTAAAATACTTAAACTATTAAATTGTAAATCTATAAATTATTTTATAAAACTATAAAATAATAACAAGGTATAAAACTTAGTAGGATTTTATAAAAATAAATCATATTATTTATTTTATAAGGTCCAGGGACTAAAACTGCTATTATTGAAACTTATTTTAAACTTAAAATCATGTTTTAACATGAAATAATAAAAGCTTGAGACTTCAGGGACTATTTGTGTAATTCGACCAAACTCTCGAATCTGAGATCGATCCCGAGTTCGAACCTCACTGAAACCGGTTTTCACTCGCATTGATCGAAATCGCGTTATCAGGCTGAATTGAATGCTCCTCGAGCTCTGACTCAGGCGAGAGACTCAACCCCAATGCACTTCAATGAACGAATTTAACCCTATCACCCGCAAGGTTCGAATTTGAACTCGGTTCTAGAAACCATAATCTCCCCAACGGTTTTAGCATGCCTACTTGTCATAGTCGAGGCTGAACTTCAAAAATTCTTATGATACGAAACTTAAAACTATGTATATTACACTACAAACTTCATAACCCTTATAATACAATACTTAAAACTCTTATGTTTCTTCCTACCTTCATGTTACCTAGTTAATTTCCTTAAGTACTATCTTAAAGAATTACTATACACTTATACATCCCAAATTTTTCATACACCTTTGAAACCACCCTCCTCTTCGGGAATTTTCTCCATGAGTACACCACTTTTAAGTCAAGATTTGCTTATGAAATGTTACTATGAAGACTCAGTATTATGAATAAACAAAACTCTAAATTCATAAAAGACTTCTATAATTAACACTTAGTGTTTTTGTCACCACTTACAAACTTCTTCCCCTTTTTTTATTGCCAGGCAATGGACTCATACTCACCTCCCTCACAAGTGTATCGTCCCGGAGCAGGGTCTGATCATGAAGGGGACAACGAGTCACTAGTTCATCAGCCACCAGCATATCCAACTGCTAGGGAAAGGATTGACCTAAATGCTAACCGAACCAGAAACTCTGGCCCAAGACTCGGGACATCTGGGCCATCCCCACCAAGAAATCATTACCAAGCACCCCATCTTCACAACCGGTTCTCATCCCCACCAAGAGACCCATACTTGACACCTGACTCATATCCAAGGGCAAGACATGCTAGGGCACCCACTAGTGCAATAGGAGTCCCGGTTAATGACATTCATCAGTATGTGAGGACCGCGGAATTTGTGAGGCGATAGATGGAACACGGTATAAGGCACGACCTGTTGAGCCAAAGGATTGACAACTTGATGGATCAGATATGGTGTCAAGAAGAGAAAATCACAACCCTAGAGGAAGACAAGGAGATACTTGAATGCCGTACATAAACCACTAGAGCAGAGGCTAGGTTTGCTATTCGAATAACCTTAGCGGCACTCGTCTTAGTACTCATCTGCTTCCTAGTGGAGAGTAATCTGAGGTGTTAGTTAAAATTTCTATTTTTCCTTGTTTAATTTTTGTTTAAGAAACAATTTGTTATGTAGGGACTAGAAGTCCCAATTTTCAGGCAATTAATGATAAGTCCTATTTTGCAACACAAACTGTTATTTCTTTTTTGAAATCTTATCGAAGCTTCTCGAAACATCACTTTTTTTCATTACAACTTAGTACTCTTAACTAAAACATTCTTCGTGAACAGTTCATCTTAATATCCGGTTCAAACAACAAACAACATATTAAGTTAACAAACCCTAAGTGACAAATATGCCCAAAGAATAAACTTTAAATAAACATCCTAGTTTGAAAAGGACTTTCAAAACAACATGACTTATGAAACACTATCAAGTATGACTTTTTCTTCATAAAAATTACAAGACCTTGGCTAAGTTAAAAATATATTTTCTTGAAATATTCTTCATATAACTTCACTTATTCATTCAACTCATTATTTTCCCACATACAAACAAAACAAATCTCAACTACTATTTACAAGCAAAATCACTTATTCGTGAGCACAAGTTTCTAAAAACTTTCAGGACCTCCCCGTCATCTTACACTTTCAGTAACGTATGAGAATACTTTCCACATAAAAGAAATGAAACTTTTTGCATATACATTAACCATTCATATAAACCATAACGAAAATCAGAAACCAAGTACACGTCACTCATGAAATTCAATAAACTTATGTATGCACGTTCACCAAATACACACTAACAAAGGCAATATTTTAAGTCTGGAGGAACACACTTTGTTATATTATGTGAAAATTCAAAACCACATTCAAACCCGTATCCTCGAAGCTCAACACCTTTCGGTTACCAAAAGAATCATGTACAACGAAATGGCACGTAAAGCTGAACCCTAATTCAAAAAACCTAATCTAATGGTTTACTCTATTTCCTAATTCATATTTGGATTCCCGACCATGATAATCTTAGTACATTCAACTCGAACGAGACTTATAAGACTCGTTATTCGATTCATCCTGGTACGGATACGATGCACAAGAATCTTCGTTACTAATTACCAACATTGCCCCTATATGGCAAGGTGCCTCACTTGTTTTAGAGTTAAAACCAAACATCAACATCCATCTAGCCTTCTTGAACAAAACTAGAATTTCCCGTATCAGGATAAGGAACGTATAACAATTGATTTCATTACGAAAAACCTTCCCACACCTCTCATGAGCATAAGAGTATCGGAGTGATCACCTTATACTCAAGGCATGATCACACACTTTATTCACTAAAGCTGGAAGTTGGAAGACTTTAAAGCTACTCGGGGTTTGACGTATTCTTGTTCAAACATGAGAAAGATATAAAACTTTAAAGTACTCGGGGTTTGACGTATTCTTGTTCAAACACGAGTAAGCATTGAAACTCTAAATTATACTACATCATTACTCTTTAGTTGCTGATTTGCATTTCCCTCTAGGGATTCAGTCAACTTTTAGCCCATCTTGACTCACACACAAACGAAAGGATCTATACGGACCATGCGACGATTCGGGTACTTACGGGTGCACACGTAATTATAAAAATCAGCGCATGGAAAAACATAGTAAACACCTATTGTGATAGATAGCAACGAAACTAATGTGATTGACAAGGGCATGGTGGATGATGTGTTTGTTTTAATATAAAAATATAAGTAAATATATTTTGAGATTGATTTCACAAGATCAGGTTTTAAATTTATAAATTAAAATGATAATTACATTTACTTAAAACACACACAATATCGCAGCGTAATATAGTTAGGTAAGAACCAAGTATCGAACCAATGGAGACTGTCGAGTTCCAATACTCAAATTTTGTTATCGTTTAGCCAGATTAATTAGTGAGTGGGTTTTATGTGCTTGTGAATCAGAAAAGTAAATGATGGTAAAGTAAATACCATAAAAGTAGAAATGTGCGTGAAGAGTGTAGCAGAAATGTAACTAGCAGAATAGTAAATAGCAGAAAAGTAAATAAAACAAAAATGATCAGATTACGAAATGTATTGCTTCGGGATTCGAATCATCTTGGTACGTGATAATGTTAAGTTAATTAATTCAGTGGTATAACTACTACAAACTTGTGACCCGGGACACCGCTAGAGCCTTATCCTCACTACATTTGATTTGCAAATTATATTCTTTAAAAAAGTGGTAGTGCCTCCCGTTAGGGACAACATTTACCCTCAACCCATCGAATGGTCATCACCGGGTTGGTTTAAGACATCGGACTCAAAATGCCTTATATTAAAGTTAAATAGGTGATTATATTTTGCTCACCGAAAGGCGGTGTAACAATGGGACCAAGTATAAAGACGTACTGTTCCCAACATGAGTTCACCAATTCTTGGTCGCATAATAATCTCGTATAAAGACGTACGATCTTAGAAATATAGACCAAGCCTTGGCTTATCAATCTCTGCTCGTATAAAGACGTACGAGTTTCAAAGGAAGCTTGATTAAAAAGGGTTTTACGATCTTACTCTTTAAAATCATGATACTCACAAATATAAAGACGGATTTAGACAATAATAAAAGCCCATCAAAAGATGGTTTTTGAGAACGAATTAGTTAAAGACATAAACATACCACTTCATTAGTAGGTTAAACATTAACATGCATCAAACATCATCTTCACCCTAGTAATACAAAGAAGTTTTAGCCACGAATGGCCATAACGACTAGCGTAATGATGAGTTTCGTAGGCTCCCCTATTGTGGAACAAGGAGGAAGAGCCTATCTACTCTAACTACGAGAATGCTCTCTTCTTGAATGTTCTTTAGGTCTGGATTGGTGTGTGGAATGAAAAACTCAAGCCTCCTATTTATAGGCCTCAAAATGTGCAATGCACGGCCGTGCAATGGGTTGCACGGTCGTGCAAAGGCCCAGGGAATAAAACAGAGTATATGCGACTCATGGTGGCAATTGCTCTTGCTTGCGCCACCATTTTCTTACATCAATGGTTGCTTGAAAAATCTTTTCTCGGAGTTCGGTTGGTAATTCAGGATTTGTGCAAAATAAAGGCAGGAAAGCAAATTGAAATCAAAGGAATGCATGTCTAATTCTTTAAGGTCTCCCGGTAAAAGACCAATTTTTTTTTAAAGACAAGACAACATTTTCAATACTATTCTTTCCTCAATTTCCTTGAAAATAATATTTCCTTGAATTTTCCTGCAGATAGTTCGGATAATTTCCTAATGCATCCACCATTTGTATATTCCAATTCTTCTGAGTAGGACAGATTCTTTCCAAAGTCATCCCGATGATAATGAACTTGAAATGACAACATAAGATAATTTTCCTATTTTGAATGCAGTTAGCCAATAACCGGTGTTTGCGAAAAGCTTGTTGGTTGATAGTATAGGTTTAGAAAAGAAAAGGCTAAGGCTCAGAGGGCTATCTAGGCAGATAATATTTTTGTGAAATAAGGGTAATAAAGTCCTAGGTGCCTCAATCATTTTAATACTTTCAATAGTTCATGGTCTTGATATGTATAAGTCATACAAGTTCTAATTATGCATAGAATTCAATCGAATAAACACTCAATATACCAAACGAAAGAGCATGCAAAAATAATGGTAATAATGCTCGTAAAAAGGCTCAGATTATTCTCACATGGAAACGGATGGGATAGGGTTTAGTGATTTGTTATGCATAATTTCCGTTTGTTTCTACTTTCCATGTATTCATTTTATTTAATTAGATGCAAACTCCAAGAGGTTTTGATTTAAAGGGTTTAAATATTTTTGAATTTTTTTTCGGGTTTTATAAAAGGTAAGTTTTTGTAATGTTTTAGTCAAATGGGTAGAAAATCACAAGTTAAATTTTACTGCTTCGAGGTTAACAGTCCTGAATCTCTAATTCCCCACCCCACACTTAAAATTGTGCATTGCCCTCAATGTACAAATACATGTAATGGAATGCAATGCAGGAATTTAAATGCATGGAGTTTTAAGGGAAAAGAAACTAGTACTACCCCGGTCAATTCGGTATATAACCTAAGGCCAAAACTTATTATTGCTGTCAGGTTGTGCCTATCAGCTACTTGTCAACATGTTGCTTCAAATACTTAATCGAATTTCTTAGAAATTTGATGTGGTTTCCGGCTCCAGGTTCGTATAGTTGGAGTGTAACTCCTCAAAGTAGATATATGAAACATAAAAGAAAACATAAAAACGAACAAGGAAAATAAAAGGTAGTATTTAAGCTACTAATGTCCTAGTATCGAGAAGGCATACATGGTGGCTGAGGTAATTAGAAACTTAAATATGGAGAAACCAAACCTGAGGTCCATGCTTTTTTCCGTATGCACCAACTTCTTAATTTATTCAATATCATCGGGTTGCCTCTCAGAAGCGCTACGTTTATTTAAGGGTCTTTAGCCCGACCCATACCTGTTGCATCAGTCTTTCTCTTCTAGTGGAACATCATCCACTTCTTGGTCAATTCGTCCTTCGAGGTAGCGTTTCACTCGATGACCGTTCACTTTGAAGGTTGTTCCATCTGATTGCTCTAGTTCCAATGTTCCATACGGGAATATCTTTTGAACTATGTATGGTCTAGTCCATTTTGATCTTAGCTTCCCTGGAAATAGTTGTAGTCTTGAGTTGTAAAGTAAGACTTTTTCGCCTTATTGAAATCCCCCTTCTTTAGCTTTTTGTCATGAAGTCTTTTTGCTTTGTCCTTGTATATTGTTGAGTTCATATATGCTTGATTTCTTAGCTCTTCCAATTCATGAATTTGTAGAAGGCGATGTTCCCCTGCGCTAGATAATTCTAAGTTTACTGCCTTAAGTGCCCAATATGTTTTATGCTCAATTTCAATTGGAAGGTGACATGCTTTGCCATAAACCATTCGGTAAGGAGTAGTCCTGATAGGCGTTTTGTAAGATGTGCGTAGAGCCCATAATGCATCTTCAAGCTTATCGGACCAGTCTTTTCGATTTGGACTTACGACTTTTTTCCAAAATTCGCTTAATTGCTCTATTTGTGACTTCTACTTGACCATTTTCTTGGGGATGGTAAGGTGTGGAAAGCTTGTGAGTACACCAATAGCGCTTAAGGATCTTTTCTAATTGAGAATTGCAGAAGTGTGTTCCTCTATCACTAATTAGCGCTTTTGGTGTGCCAAAACGAGTAAACAGTCTTTTGAGAAACCGAATGACTATTTTTGTGTCATTGGTTGGTAGAGCTTGTGCCTCGACCCATTTTGATACGTAGTCTATTGCTACTAAGATATATTGATTTCCTTTCGATGGAAGAAAAGGACCCACAAAGTCGATCCCCCAAACATCGAATATTTCACATAATAGAATTCGGCCTCAAAGACCTTTCTTGCCGTATATTTTCCTCCATTGCGTCCTCCCGTTGGTCCTTCATGGCATTGTCACAGTATCTCATGTGCCTCTTTCCCATATACGCATCGTCGAACTATTAGGTCTAGGCAAACACGAAACAAATATGGATCTTCCAAGAAGTAGTATTTTATTTCTGAGAAAAAATTCTTTTTCTCTTGGAACGTCATTCCTTTTACTAGTACTCCACTTGCTAGGAAGTTTGCGATGTCTGCAAACCAAGGGTATTCATCAATGTCTTGCACATGCAGTATGTATTCATGAGGGAAGCTATCATTTATAGCCATTTCCTGAGTTTTCTAAGTATTTTCAAGGCGAGAAAGATGATTTGCCGCGAAGTTCTCCGCTCCCTTCTTATCTTTAATCTCTATGTCAAATTCTTGTAATAGGAGAATCCAACTAATTAGCCTTGGATTTGCATCTTGTTTGTTGAAGAAATGTCTTAATGCTGTAAGATCGGTGTAGACGACGGTCTTGGATAAGACTAGATACGAGCGGAATTTATCGAAAGCAAAAACCACAGCTAATAGCTCTTTTTCAGTGGTGGTGTAATTTTCTTGAGCATCATTCAAGGTTTTACTTGCGTAATGAATTGGGTGAAAGTGTTTTTCCTTTCGCTGTCCGAGAACTGCTCCTACTGCATAATCACTTGCGTCGCACATAAGCTCGAATAGTTTTGTCAAATCAGGTGTTGTCATGTTTGGTGCATCCACGAGCTTCTTTTTGAGAGTTTCAAAACCTGTCAATCAATCGTCGGAGAATAGGAACGGTCGATCTTTTTCTAACAGTTGAGTTAGTGGTCTAGTGATTAATGATAAATCTTTTATGAACCTTCTGTAGAATCCTGCATGACCGGGGAAGCTTCTGATTCCCTTCACTGAATTTGGCGGAGGAAGCATTAATATAGTTTCAACTTTTGCTCTGTCGACTTCAATACCATCTTTTGAAATCTTATGATCCAGAACTATTCCTTCTTTGACCATAAAGTGACACTTCTCCCAATTTAATGCCAGATTTGATTCCTCGCATCTTGCTAACATCTTTTCCAAGTTTTGTAGACAGTGATAGAAGGAATTTCCAAAAACTAAGAAGTCAACCATGAATACTTCCATTGATTCTTCTATCATATCATGGAATATAGCGATCATGCATCGCTCAAATGTAGCAGGAGCATTTCACAGGCTGAACGGCATACGTATATAGGCAAAAGTGCCATAGAGACAAGTGAATGTGGTTTTCTCCTGATCTTTAGGGGCAATAGGGATTTGGAAGTAGCCCGAAAATCCATCTAGAAAATAGTAGAACATGTTTCCAGATAGTCGTTCCAACATTTGATCTATGAAAGGAAGCGAAAAGTAATCTTTTCCGGTAGCATCATTCAACTTGCGATAATCAATACACACCCGCCATCCTGTGACTGTACGAGTTGGTATTAATTCATTTTTCTCATTTGTAACTACTGTTATCCCTCCTTTCTTTGGAACGACTTGTACAGGACTAACCCAGGCTGAGTCTGAGATAGGGTAGATAACCCATGCATCAAGTAATTTGATAACTTCATTCTTTACTACCTCTTGCATTTTTGGATTTAGCTGCCTTTGGTGCTGCACACTAGTCTTGTAGTTCTTTTCCATGAGTATCTTATGTAAGCAGAATGATGGTATAATTTCTTTAAGATCCATTAGCTTCCATGCAATGGCCTTCTTATGCCTTTTTAATACTGCTAGTAATTTTTCTTTTTCATCATCTTTTTAATTTGGAGGAGATGATGACTGGAAGCTTGGATTCCTCGTCTAAAAAGGCATATGAAAGGTCAGAAGGAAGCTCTTTTAACTCCAATGTGGGTGGTTCTTCAATGGACGATTTTGTCTTTTCACTCTCGTCTCTATCTTCCAATTCTTTAATAACTAATGTATCTTCATCATGATTAGTGTGTTTTATCATAAACCCTTCACAAACTAAATATTCCTCATGTTCTTCGGCTGGCCATTCTTCATCCTTCCGTAAAACGTCATGCATGTAGTAGCCTACAAGATAGTCGAAATCTTCAAAAAGGAAAGCAAGATCGTCATGACAACTTGGTCGCTTCATGGCCTTCTTAAGATCGAAAGTAATTCGTTCTTGTTGGACGCTCAACGCTAGTCTTCCTCCCCAAACATCGATGAGAGCGAGAGCTGTATTGAGGAATGGTCTTCCCAAAATAAGAGGACTACGTGTTCCTCCAATTATATCAACTACCACAAAATCCACTGGAAAAACGAATTCATTAACATTTATGAGCACATCTTCAGCGATTCCCTTTGGATAGCGAACCGTTCTATTGGTTAGACACAGTTCTAATTTTGTGGGTTGGAGTTTCTTGAGGTTCATTTTGTTAAATATGGCGTCTGGTAGGATGTTTACGCCAATATGCAGATCTGCAATGGTGTTGCTTTGAATTGAGTCGCCTATAAGACACGAAATCATAAATTGGTCGGGAGGTTTCCTTCCTCTCGTAATGGCTGAGCACTCTTCATTCAACGTGATTTATGGGAGTTCTTCCATTTTCTCGCGGTTGGTCAACATATCTTTGAGGAACTTTGCATGAGATGGCATCTTATAGAGGAAGAGCTCGTATAGTAGATTTAGCTAAATTTGATTTAGTTAGGACTGAAAACGTTTGAACTGCTTCTCTAATCTTCGTTGTTCTAAGGTTTCTTGTATGATTTCAGCCCTCACTATGTTGTCTTCACCGATATTCCCCATATTATCTATAGGGATCATGGTCACCACCTCTACGTTATGTTCTTCTGATGCCTGGTTGTCTTCGTCACCTGGTGGGTGATCAAGCACTTCAGACGGATCTTCATGCGGTTCTGTAGCATAGAGTTGAATGATTTGATTATTTATTTCCTCTAGATTACGAAATAATTTGTCTGGTTTCCAAGGATCTGGTTCATGGAAGACACAATCCATGTCTACCGATGGATGTGGGGAAGGAAGCATTTCTTCAAATGGTGTTGGGTGGAGATTTATCTCATGATCCATAGGGCGCCATACGAAAAGATAATACTCCTCGGCGTAGTGTGATCCTCCGCATAACTCACACCATGAATCTGAGAAATCCCATCAAATCTGAAGAATTCTTCTTGGGTAAAATTTTCGTTATATGAGTCCATTTTATTTTTGTGAAAATTTTTTCTTGTAAACAAAAGGCTAATCCATTAACTCGAATTTTTCTTGAAATCACCGTGTCCCCGGCAACGGCGCCAAAAACTTGATGTGTTTGTTTTAATATAAAAATATAAGTAAATATATTTTTAGATTGATTTCACAAGATCTGGTTTTAAATTTATAAATTAAAATGATAATTACGTTAACTTAAAACACATACAATAGGCAAGTGTACCTGTCGCAGCGTAATATAGTTAGGTAAGAACCAAGTATCGAACCAATGGACATGGTCGAGTTCCAACACTCAAATTTTCTTATCGTTTAGTCAGATTAATTAGTGAGTGGGTTTTGTGTACTTGTGAAGCAGAAAAGTAAATGACGGTAAAGTAAATACCATAAAAGTAGAAATGTGCATGAAGTGTGTAGAAGAAATGTAACTAGCAGAATAGTAAATAGCAGAAAAGTAAATAAAGCGAAAATGATCAGGTTACGAAATATATTGCTTCGGGATTCAAATCAGCTTGGTACGTGATAATGTTAAGTTAACTAATTCAGCGGTATGACTACTACAAACTTATGACCCGGGTCACCGCTAGAGCCTCATCCTCACTACATTTGATTTGCAAATTATATTCTTTAAAAAGTGGTAGTGCCTCAAGTTAGGGACAACATTTACCCTCAACCCATCGAATGGTCATCTCCAGGTTGGTTTAAGACATCGGACTCAAAATGCCTTATATTAAAGTTAAATAGGTGATTATATTTTGCTCACCGGGAGGCGGTGTAACAATGGGACCAAGTATAAAGACGTACTGTTCCCAACATAAGTTCACCAATTCTTGGTCGCATAATAATCTCGTATAAAGACGTACGATCTTAGAAGTATAGACCAATCCTTGGCTTATCAATCTCTGCTCATATAAAGACGTACGAGTTTCAAAGGAAGCTTGATTAAAAAGGGTTTTACGATCTTACTCTTTAAAATCAAGACACTCACAAATATAAAGACGGATTTAGACAATAATAAAAGCCCATCAAAAGATGGTTTTTGAGAACGAATTAGTTAAAGACATAAACATACCACTTCATTAGTAGGTTAAACATTAACATGCATCAAACATCATCTTCACCCTAGTAATACAAAGAAGTTTTAGCCACGAATGGCCATAACGACTAGCGTAATGATGAGTTTCGTAGGCTCCCCTATTATGGAACAAGGAGGAAGAGCCCCTCTACTCTGTACTCTAACTACGAGAATGCTCTCTTCTTGAGTGTTTTTTAGGTCTGGATTGGTGTGTGGAATGAAGAACTCAAGCCTCCTATTTATAGGCCTCAAAATGTGTAATGCACGGCCGTGCAATGGGTTGCATGGTCGTGCAAAGGCCCAGAGAATCAAATAGGGTACATAGTACACGGTACTGGGCCGTGGGGAGCAAGAGAGACCAATTCACGACCGTGCAATGGGATGCTCCGGGAATGAATCTTCTAGAAACTTGAATTCTTTGTGTTTTTTATACGATTTAGCTTAATTTATATTTTCAACACCGAATAACTTGCAATTACAAAATATAAGTGTTTTAAGCATAAATTGCAAGGTTATTATTCAATTAGTACCATAATGTGGGATTATTATGTATGTAAAATATGTATAAATGATGGCACATCAGTGGACACGCCAATAGTACTACCTATATGTAAGGGCTCTATGATATTATCATAAGTAGCGTTGTTCGTGTCACGATAAGTTTTGAACCTAGACCAATGACTATGAAATCTCTTGCTCGTTGACAATTCTTGGGCATGTTAGACTATATTTTGAGCAAACTCGGATCATCAAATTGTCATCAAATCCATTCAAAGTAATGCATTTCACGTTTAGAATCCAAATGATTTTTGACAGTCCTACTTCTTAGGTTCATTTCCGAAAACTAAATCCACATATCCCTCGATGAAACTATATGCTTCGTAGTGAAACTCTTGGAAATCATGGACCATGAAATCTAGAAACTCAAGCGTAATCGTATTCCTATCATCACAGTCCATTCAAAAATCTAAACGCAACCCTAGGTTTACTTGGGAACATAAAGATCAAATGAAAGATTATCTTCCTCATTATCTTTGCACGTATCAAAAGCATAAATCTTGAAAATCTGGAACCCTCCTACCTTAATTTCGGGACGAAATTTCCTAAATTAGTGGAGACTGTAATATCCAGGATTTTTCGACCTATATTTCCTAAACCTTTGCACGTATTATTAATTTAAAACTTGAATTTTTATTGAAATCTATATTCTTAAATAATAAATATTAATTTAATTGATATATATTTAAGAAAAACAATTATACTTGAGATATAAATATTTAAATAAAAGACTTATTTAAGAAATATATATATATATATATATATATATATATATATGTATCTTATAAACTAAATGTGGTAAAATTCTTTAAAAAAAACTTTTTAAGAGAAGATTATACAAAAAATATATAATTATCTTAAAATACTTAAACTATTAAATTGTAAATCTATAAATTATTTTATAAAACTATAAAATAATAACAAGGTATAAAACTTAGTAGGATTTTATAAAAATAAATCATATTATTTATTTTATAAGGTCTAGGGACTAAAACTGCTATTATTGAAACTTATTTTAAACTTAAAATCATGTTTTAACATGAAATAATAAAAGCTTGAGACTTCAGGGACTATTTGTGTAATTCGACCCGAGTTCGAACCTCACTGAAACCAGTTATCACTGGCATTAATCGAAATCGCGTTATCAGACCGAATTGAATGCTCCCCGAGCTCCGAGTCAGGCGTGCGACTCAACCCCAATGCAATTCAATGAACGAATTTAACCCTATCACCCGCAAGGTTCGAATTTGATCTCGTTTCCCTTAACCATAATCTCCCCAACGGTTTTAGCATTAAAATTCGAAATTGGGTATAAATATCATTTGCTATAACTCAACGACAACACCCTCAAACTCACTAATCATCCAATTTCATCAATTCGCACCTGTATTGCTCGTTTGATTCCAGCGGCAGCCGACTTCGAACCCAGACCCGTTCTCCTTCATTTCGACACCATATCAGGTAATTCAAATGGCCAAAGTACTCGTTTTCATTCCATAATCATTTTCCCTCTGTCAATTTACAATGACAGAGGGATTATCGGTTCGTATTTACGGGATTTTGATTTCTAGGGTTTATATGGAAATTAGGGAAGATTTGAGATTGTGTTTAATTAGAGTAAACTGAAATTTGCACCCATGTGGTTTCGGCTCGCTGACACTTTGCAACCGTGTTTTAAATAAAGTGCAATTTGCATCCATGTGGTAAAGTTTCTCTTTCATTTTGCACCCCTCTGTCAAAAATCCGTCCATTCTACCATCCAGTTATAAGTGAAATGTCTCTTTTACCCATCCAAACACCCCAATTGTATCATGACATCATTTACTTCACCGACCTTCATTCTCTCCAATTTAATCTTTAATCCCACAATGGCTACCAAGGTCGTTCATGTCTCCGACGTACCAAATTTGTGGTGATCGATCACCAAGGGGCACGAGATGAATATGTTACAGTCGGCAGATCGGAGAATGAACGTGTGACACCCGACATTTCAGGTCAATATCCGTACATGTTATAAATAAGTTTACATTATAATTGTTTTTGTGATTTACTTAATTTCTCAAACAAGGACATTAAGGTCTAACAAAAACCGTACATGGTCTCATTTCATATTTGGTAATTCTAGGAGTTACCGGTTCACGTACTAGGATAACCCGACTAAATACGAACACTAGGGGTTAAATTAAATAACCAGAAATATATATATATATATATATATATATATATATATTACACAAAATTTACGTTGAACTATAATTTATTTTTAATACTAAATCATATAATATACGTAAAAGTAAAATAATGGACTTTTCGAAGACGTTACTATGTAGCGCCACCTTTAGGTACTCATACCTACAAATAATCACCTCAACGAATTATACAACACAAGATTTCAATATTTTCTTTAACGAGCCATAAACTTGATAAATTTGTAATACCGTGAAGAACCCAAACTGAATTTATTTACCATTTAAAAACTCTAATCAATATTAAGTTACACTTAAATCTAATTATTTGATTTATTTAACCCTAAACGCAAATATATCAATCGGCCGAGACAAGTGGGTCTTTTCCCCCAACTCCTTGACTTTCTTAACCAAGTTTCAGAGAGAAACCCATACCTTAATAGTGAGAATTATGATATAAACCATACCACTTTAATCACCTTTCTCATAATTCCTTTTTATCTCTCATTTCTTACGGCAATCTTCCCCATTTCTCTTCAAATCGAAGTCAAGTTTCAAGGCAAAATCCACCATATTTCGGTATTAAAAGGAGCTTCCAAGGATTTCTAACCAAGAGAATTCAAGACCATCTTCTCTTTTTCTCTCAAAAATCATCATCTCTGTCTAGAGGTAAAAACTCGATACCATCCATATTATTTTCTTTAAAACCGTAGCTAAACATATAAATCGTTCGAACGCAAGTAAGATAACAGGAAAAGTGTGTCAAATTCAAGATTAAAACATAAAAATATGCAGGACTGATTCTGTCAATCAAAAGTTCAGTAATCGAAACTATAGTTTCGATACCTGTTTACTCAATCGAAACTAGGTAGTTTCGATACCTGTTGTTCAATCGAAACTAAGTAGTTTCGATACCTATTGCCCAATTGAAACTAGGTAGTTTCGATACTAAGTAGTTTTGATACCTATTGCCCAATCGAAACTAGGTAGTTTCGATACTCTTCTTTCCAATCGAAACTAGGTAGTTTCGATACCCAGTTTACTCAATCGAAACTAGGTAGTTTCGACATCTGTCCTGTTCAATCGAAACTAGGTAGTTTCGATACCTGTTCATCAGTCCCACTGGGAAGTAACTTAGAACTATTTTATAACGAAACAAGTGTTGAAAAACTAAAAAGATATTTAAACAAAAGCAATCAGATTTGCTAAGTCGGTGAACAATTTGCATATGAGACATTCGGTCATAACACGAATTACCCTTTTGTAATTAGGGTACGAATAGTCAAGTTGACTAGAACAATTATCATTGCAAGCATACACAAACTCAAGGTGAGTTCACGGCCCCCTTTTAACTCTTTACTGTTTTGTAAACATCGGGGGAGAAACATACTTACTTGTTATGTTTCGAAAACATGAATTACATTGTTTATACGTTTGACAATATGAACATTCTGGTTTAACTTCTTGTGAGTTTCACGGCCCCTTTTTACTGTTTTCAATATTTAGGGGAAGAACATACTTACAACTATATTTTATGTGATAACAAGAGAATAAGACTCGACTTTTATGTTTACATGAGTTAAACGATTTTAGGCCGCTAAAGTCCCCTGGAACAATTTAGTAACCATTAACTGTAGCCTAGGGTCCTATGAATAGTACTATGGAGAGTGACGTCTCCCGGTCATGGTTAGTCGCGCTAACCACAATCTGGAGGATTTATGGCGTCATAGAACCGGATAACGAAATTAGGGGCGAAGAACAATTGTCATGGTTTGGTTACGGCTCATGTAGGAACATATTATTTGTATTCCTAGCTAGTTTACAAATGGGTCAACAATTCTTATTCTGATTATCACATGCAACTGGAACTATTTATGAAATCACATGCAACTGGAACTATTTACGAAATCACATGCAACTGGAACTATTTACGAAATCACATGCAACTGGAACTATTTACGAAATCACATGCAACTGGAACTATTTACGAAATCACATGCAACTGGAACTATTTATGAACAATTGAAGTATACAAAGGGTTCTGATCAGGTTAAAGTGATCAGGTTTATACAAAGGGTTCTGATAAAGTGATCAGGTTTATACAAAGGGTTCTGATCAGGTTTAAACAAAGGGTTTTGATCAGGTTAAAGTGATCAGGTTTATACAAAGGGTTCTGATCATGTTAAAGTGATCAGGTTTAAACAAAGGGTTCTGATCAGGTTAAAGTGATCAGGTTTAAACAAAGGGTTTTGATCAGGTTAAAATGATCAGGTTTATACAAAGAGTTTTGATCAGGTTAAAATGATCATGTTTAAACATTGTATTTATGACGGTTAAGTCGTGGTAATGGTTTCAAAGAAAAACTACATATTTTATGATGGTATAGTCATAGGCATGTTTTCAAATGAAAACTACTTATTATTTATGACGGTTAAGTCATGTATAGTTTTCGGGGAAAACTACTTAGTTTTATGACGGTAAAGTCATGTACATGTTTTCGGGAAAAACTATAAGCACTGATATAACTAACTCTGTGAACTCACCAACCTTTGTGTTGACACTTTCAAGTATGTTTCTCAGGTAACCTTTAGCCATGGCGCGGTTGGAATAGGCTAGCTATGTTGGATCAATTCCTAGTAGCTGGAAGGACGTAGAATATCAAGTCTCAAGTCTATCGTTGATCTAGAAGAACTCAGATCATAGTATTACTTAGTTTTAGTAATTGTATATGTAATCAAGTCTTAGAAATCACAATTACCGCTTCCGCTATCGTGTAATGAACCAATCGTTGCAACCTGTATTTATTTAATAAGTAAATATATTTGGGGGTGTGACAGATTGGTATCAGAGCAATGGTTTTAGCGAATTAGGTTTCCTTAGTGATACCTAGGCTCTAACCGGACTCATTTAGGGACCAAGATTTCTAAGACTTGTATCACACTAAAAACACCCAAGACTTGAGCATAGGAATTCCAACCGTTGTCGAACAATTTGTGCAGACTATTAGTGTATGGAGTTACACTAGAGTACCATTAGCTACACAAATACAATTACATGGCACATGTAGTGAACACTTAAACACATACAATAATGTGGAAATAATAAACACTTATAACATGTTACTGTTCGGATTATGAGTCAAGAATAACGGGTACTCAGCATACTGCAACCTTAGAAAATCGAGTTACAAGCTGAGCTTGGACGACGACGGCGGTGATCATCAGTTACCGATCTTGGTATCATAACATGTAAGGCCCCAAACCCGGGAGGCCTCACTCGTTGGATTTACTCATTCACAAACAGTTCTTAAACATGAATATCAAATAACGCAGCGGAATCATTCATTCAACATAACTAAAAACTTGTTCATACATGCGGAAGCGTACATTGTCAAATACATAAACTTAACATAAACAACTCATAACGGGATGCCAGTCTTCATGATCGACCGGGTAACTCTTCTCGCTTGCCAAGCATCACCGTCCATCGTCCATACCTGCCTTAACCTGAATGTGCATACTAAAAAGTCAGCTACGCTGGTGAGTTCTAGCATTTCATAAAAACTTTAACATCAACATTTGCCAAAAACGTATCATTCATTTAGTAAAACCTTTCACAAAAGCATGTAAAAATCTAACATCTTTAAAAAGGTTTCGTACCCATATCATCATCAACATCATAATCATAAACATCGTTAAACGGATCGTTCATTAAAACTTTTAACATTCATTTAAGTCATACATTATTATCTAAATCTGTGTTACCCTTCGTTCCGTCATTTAGTATGGTATTGCCCCTAAGGCTTAACTGCACGAAGACCGACAATACCATACATTCCGTCAATTCCCTTTTTGGTATTGCCCCCAAGGCTAACTGCGCGAGGACCGACAATACCCATTCAGTTGCCCTTATGGCTCTCATGTCCATAAATCGACAACTTCCATCGACGGCCATGGCTCACGGCCATGACACCGTCGGATCATAATTTAACCTTACGTAGGGTCACGTTAACCCCTGAGTAACCGTCGTTACTCCCTTACCAGTTGTACAACATCATAACCATTGACATGCCATAGAGACACTGCCCCTGTTGTTCTTGTGGCAACTATGGCTCGCTATTCATAATCTACCACAAGGCTGGAAATCTCATTCCCAGACTTCATTCCTCAATTCCATTCATTCGACAGATTAGATTTGCAATGACTTCTTTAAAACCTTTACCTCTTTCTCTTATCATAAAACATTTCCTCATTTAGACCGTTCATAAAGCATTCGTAACCCTTTTTGGCAAAAACACTTCAAAACCTTTCCTTTCGTAAACATCGTTTCGTTAAAACATCATTTCGTTAAACATCATTTCGTTAAACATAATTTCGTAAGTATGCACACCAGCCCAAAAACATTATATAAAACATTTAAAAGAGGGCTTCTAGAACTCACCTGATACGCTAATATGGGTTGTCCTAAACGAAGGTCCAACAACGTCACTCCCGATCTGAATTGATTAGTTAAATACACATCAGACCAATCCCGACTCTAACGGTTTAACCATTCTAACATACTGACTTCACTTAATCAGTTCTGATGTCTGCGCACTTAGCAAGTGCGCAGACCCTGCTGCCTGCGCACTTAGCAAGTGCGCAGACCCTGCCTCCTACGCACTTAGCAAGTGCGCAGGTCCCTCCTCCTGCGCACTTAGCAAGTGCGCAGGTCCTTCCTCCTGCGCAATTAGCAAGTGTGCAGGTCCCTCCTCCTGCACACTTAGCAAGTGCGCACGACCTGTTCTTCACGAAAAACCCTAACTTTCGCATTCGGGTATGATCATGTCAAGATCCCGAACCTGTTTGCATTCAAACATTCGTTTTCCATTAAAGAACTCAAATCCATGATTATCTTTCAGTTTCATCCGTTCAAACCTTACCTTTTCACCCAAAACCCGAAAATCCCAAAAACGAACTAAAACTCAGATTTAGGTCGGATCGTTACCTGAATCGAGTTTCTGATCCGGAGGTTCTTCTCACGAGTTATGGAGTAACACTTTGCTGAAGTCTCGGGTCGATCCGCCAACTTTCTCTCTCTACGGTTTCTCTCTCTAAAAGTTGCAAATGAGAGAAAAAGGGTGGCATAGGCTATTTATAGCCAGCTGACCCATCCGACCCGACCCGCCATGCCTCGTTCGTTTATTCCGTTATTATAACTGTCGTTTTATTTTTGGGATGTTACAAGTCTACCCCCCTTACAATAGGTTTCGTCCCCGAAACCTATCGTAAGTCAAATAGATGAGGGTACGACTCCCTCATTTCCTTCTCCGTTTCCCAAGTGGCTTCCGATCCCTTTCGATGCTTCCATTGGACTTTAACCAATTGGATAACTTTATTACGTAAACGTTTCTCCTTTCGATCAAGGATGGCCACGGGTTCTTCGATGTAATTAAGGCTGTTGTCAACCTCGATGTCAGTAAGTGGTACGTGAGCCGATTCATCCGCCAAACACTTTCGCAAGTGTGATACATGGAAAGTAGGATGAATCCCACTTAACTCATCAGGCAACTCCAACCGATAAGCGATTTCCCCAACCCGTGCCATTATCTTGAATGGTCCGACAAACCTCTGACTTAACTTTCCTCTCTTTCTGAATCGTATGATTCCCTTCCATGGTGACACTTTCAGCATTACTCTGTCACCAATATCAAACTCAATAGGCCTTCGTCGTTTATCCGCATAGGATTTCTGACGATCTTGTGCGGCCTTCATTCGCGCTTTGATCTGATCAAACCTTTCCGACGTCTCTCTTACGACTTCGAGACTTCCTAATTCCTTCTGTCCAATCTCACCCCAACAAACCGGGGTCCTACATCTTCTCCCATACAACATTTCGTAAGGCGGCATGCCTATCGTCGTGTGATGACTATTGTTGTAGGAGAATTCGGCTAATGGCAGATGACTGTCTCAACTGCCGCCAAAATCGATAATACAAGCACGAAGCATATCCTCCAATGTCTGAATGGTCCTTTCGGACTGACCATCCGTTTGCGGGTGGTATGCCGTACTGATATTAAGTCTCGTGCCCATCGCCTAGTGAAATCTTTTCCAGAACCTCGATGTGAATCGTGTGCCCCGGTCGGATACTATCGTCAAAGGCATCCCATGCCGTGCTACTACTTCGTTAATAAATACTTCCGCTAACCTTTCCGACGAGAACGCCTCGCGAATAGGTAGGAAATGAGCACTCTTTGTTAATCGGTCCATAATTACCCAAATGGTGTCATGACCTTTAGCTGTGCGAGGTAGCTTGGTTATGAAGTCCATGGTAACGTGTTCCCACTTCCATTCTGGTATATCGAGTGGTTGAATCTTTCCATACGGTTTCTGGTGCTCGGCCTTTACTTGCGAGCAAGTCAAGCACTTGCTTACATACTTCGTCACATCACGTTTCATTCCAGGCCACCAATATTCCTTTCTCAGTTCTTGGTACATTTTATTGGTACCGGGATGGATAGACTAACGAGACTTATGAGCCTCATCCAAGATTTTGGTCCTAAGTTCGCCACCCATAGGTATCCATATCCGTCCAAAGCGTGTCCTAACACCAAGGGTGTTATATTCCAACTTGTCCTGTTGGCCAACCATCCTTTCCTTCTTCATGTTTTCCTCCTTAAGCGCCTCATCTTAAGCCTTTTCAATTTCTCTCATCACATCCGATGTTACAACCAACTGGCAAGCTTTCACTCTAATAGGAGCAGGCACATCCTTTCGGCTTAGAGCGTCAGCCACCACGTTTGCCTTTCCAGGATGGTATATTATTTCACAATCATAGTCTTTCAACAGTTCCAACCATCGCCTCTGCCTCATATTAAGTTCCTTTTGTTCTAAGAAGTACTTCAAACTTTTGTGGTCGGAGTAAATAGTAAACTTCACCCCATAGAGGTAGTGCCTCCATATTTTCAATGCAAATACGACAGCAGCAAGTTCCAAATCATGAGTCGGATAGTTGACTTCGTGAACTTTCAACTGCCGCGACGTATATGCAATCACTCTCCCGTTGACAGATTCTTGTGTAGTCTTGACTATACCTCTCTCGTTCTTGATAGACGTTATCTTTTTCAGCATCGTACATCCCTAGTCGGTCTTTCACATCTAACCGTTAGGGTTCTTATATCGTCATTCTATGTGAAATGTCTTATCAAACTCGGAGTCGTCCACAGAAGACTCCATGGCCATAATTTCAACTCCTCGTTAAGGTTATCCACCTTGCCATCTGGACGATTACTATCGATCGTCTCTCGACTATTTGGATCATTGTGTATACCTCATAAGCTGTCCATGGTGCATTCGTCCTTGAAGGACCATACCATGCCGTTCTCGAATGAATCATAATATCCCGTTCCCGAATGATTCCTACTATCAAGTTTCCGAAGGTACCATACCATCTCATCCCGAAGGAACCAGATCGCTTCATTCCCTAAGGAACCAGATCGCTTCATTCCAGAAGGAACCATATCGCTTCGTTCCAGAAGGAACCGTATCGCTTCGTTCCAGTAGGAACCGTATCGCTTCG
Organism: Smallanthus sonchifolius; assembly: GCA_023525975.1. NCBI lineage: Eukaryota > Viridiplantae > Streptophyta > Magnoliopsida > Asterales > Asteraceae > Smallanthus > Smallanthus sonchifolius. The sequence goes on from CM042045.1 coordinate 39,732,603, forward strand.
TTCCCGTAGGAACCGTATCGCTTCTTTCCCGTAGGAACCGTATCGCTTCGTTCCCGTAGGAACCGTATCGCTTCCTTCCCGTAGGAACCGTATCGCTTTGTTCCCGTAGGAACCGTATCGCTTCGTTCCCGTAGGAACCGTATCGGGTATCCCCCAAACATATGAGGTATCCCTTATCACACTCAACTTGTCGGGAAGGTATTCATTCAGATGGCACACTAGTCACTCGAACTTTTCATTCATATTTTTCATACACAATTTCCTTCTAGTCTTTCTTTCAAACGTACTTGTCAGGTTTTACATTTCACATCGTTGGTTCATTGAACACAATTCTTCCTACATATCACCGGATGGTCTTAGGGATTGGCATCCCATCTGACCGACAATATATATTCTCTAGCTACTCGTTTCTGTTAGCCTTTTCTGCATGCTTTTCTTCTAAAGTCACATTCGTTGGTCTTACTATGGATAAATGACACGTACGGTGACACTTGTACTTTCATTTCCTTTCTAGTTTCAGTGGGTCCCTCAACGGCTTTCCAATTCTAACAACACTCGCAACTATTGATTAGACTTAGACATAGTAGAGCGTTCTCTGAGTCGCCTTGAATTTCTTCTTAGTGCACATGCCTTACTTCACATTGTTGGTCAAAACTTGTCCTTCACATTCATTCTAGACAAACAATCCTTGGGTCGGATCTAGTTTGGTTTGGTTTAGTCTACACGCCCTAATTAACATCGCGGTTCCCGTCTCTTGTTGTTATTGGTATATCTATTTTCTAGTTTCAGCAGATACTCTTATTAGTTGTCTTGGACTGTCTTCTACATGGAAAGATGTCGTTTGTGCATTCGTGCACTCATATATTCTTTGGACATACACTTGTGTGGTTATTTCTTTCATACTCATGCATACTTCAACAGTAGACCGATTCTTATTCATCATAACGTGTTTGTGCTAAGCGTAGTCCACCCTAGCTCCTTGGCATTCCTTCATACGTATGCTCGTCTGACATAGGTAAACCAAAGTTTCATTCCTCCTCATCTTGTCCGTGGCTCGTACTTGCTGACATCATTCACCGTTGTAAGGTACACCATCTTTGACATCGTTACCATTACTAATGATGTTCATCAATCTCCTTAATCGTTACTCGGGTGACTAACATCTCGTAGTCGTGGTTGAGTAATTGGATCAACTCTGATACGTAAGCATTAATCAATACCATAAGATTCACCATCATGCACGTGCACCTGTAAATTCACAATTTCGCGGATCCAAACGAAATTACCAATTTACCTTACTCGAGCATTCTAGTTCCTCTTATAACACTTCCTAATACTCGCGTCTCTTCAAAGTTGGGATTTTGTCCCGGTATTCTCCTCGACACCTCTTACCACTTTCGTGCTAGGTCAACACAACGGAGGACATCTCGCATCACACTCGTACGGTCTCATGCACACTACCTTGCGGTTCCGCAAGAACTCTGGCCTTTTTACTATAAACTTGGTTGGCGGGAATCCTACCGTGTCATCCGGTACGACCCTCACCACGCCTTCCGCCTATTCTACCCTCCATTTCGTTCTTAAAAGACAAGGAATCTAATGTCATCACGCTAGTTAACAAATAAAATTCAATAAGTACTGTAAGATGTTAATATACACTGGCCATCTGCAATTAACCATTACACTACCTTTCGATTTCTATTTGACCACCTTTGTGATTCCATCAGAACACAAGTCCTTACCTAACCCGTTCTAAGGCATACTACACATGTAAATATATACTACCTTCATACCTGATGCTGTGGCTCGAGTTACCCGTACTGGCATCCGCTTTCGGTCCCATTCACAGTTTAAGTTCAGACACTGAGAGTGTCCGAATCTCTCAAACCTGGCTCTGATACCAACTTGTAAGGCCCCAAACCCGGGAGGCCTCACTCGTTGGATTTACTCATTCACAAACAATTCTTAAACATGAATATCAAATAACGCAGCGGAATCATTCATTCAACATAACTAAAAACTTGTTCATACATGCGGAAGCGTACATTGTCAAATACATAAACTTAACATAAACAACTCATAACGGGATGCCAATCTTCATGATCGACCGGGTAACTCTTCTCGCTTGCCAAGCATCACCGTCCATCGTCCATACCTGCCTTAACCTGAATGTGCATACTAAAAAGTCAGCTACGCTGGTGAGTTCTAGCATTTCATAAAAACTTTAACATCAACATTTGCCAAAAACGTATCATTCATTTAGTTAAACTCTTACAAAAGCATGTAATAATCTAACATCTTTAAAAAGGTTTCATACCCATATCATCATCAACATCAACATCATAATCATAAACACCGTTAAACGGATCGTTCATTAAAACTTTTAACATTCATTTAAGTCATACATTATTATCTAAATCTGTGTTACCCTTCGTTCCGTCATTTAGTATGGTATTGCCCCTAAGGCTTAACTGCACGAAGACCGACAATACCATACATTCCGTCAATTCCCTTTTTTGTATTGCCCCCAAGGCTAACTGCGCGAGGACCGACAATACCCATTCAGTTGCCCTTATGGCTCTCATGTCCATAAACCGACAACTTCCATCGACGGCCATGGCTCACGGCCATGACACCGTCGGATCATAATTTAACCTTACGTAGGGTCACGTTAACCCCTGAGTAACCGTCGTTACTCCCTTACCAGTTGTACAACATCATAACCATTGACATGCCATAGAGACACTGCCCCTGTTGTTCTTCTGGCAACTATGGCTCGCTGTCCATAATCTACCACAAGGCTGGGAATCTCATTCCCAGACTTCATTCGTCAATTCCATTCATTTGACAGATTAGATTTGTAATGACTTCTTTAAAACCTTTACCTCTTTCTCTTCTCATTAAACATTTCCTCATTTAGACCGTTCATAAAGCATTCGTAACCCTTTTTGGCAAAAACACTTCAAAACCTTTCCTTTCGTAAACATCGTTTCGTTAAAACATCATTTCGTTAAACATCATTTCGTTAAACATCATTTCGTTAAACATAATTTCGTAAGTATGCACACCAGCCCAAAAACATTATATAAAACATTTAAAAGAGGGCTTCTAGAACTCACCTGATACGCTAATATGGGTTGTCCTAAACGAAGGTCCAACAACGTCACTCCCGATCTGAATTGATTAGTTAAATACACATCAGACCAATCTCGACTCTAACGGTTTAACCATTCTAACATACTGACTTCACTTAATCAGTTCTGATGTCTGCGCACTTAGCAAGTGCGCAGACCCTGCTGCCTGCGCACTTAGCAAGTGCGCAGACCCTGCCTCCTGCGCACTTATCAAATGCGCAGGTCCCTCCTCCTGCGAACTTAGCAAGTGCGCAGGTCCCTCCTCCTGCGCACTTAGCAAGTGCGCAGGACCTGCTCCGTGCGCACTTAGCAAGTGCGCACGACCTGTTCTTCGCGAAAAACCCTAACTTTCGCATTCGGGTCTGATCATGTCAAGATCCCGAACTTGTTTGCATGCAAACGTTCGTTTTCCATTAAAGAACTCAAATCCATGATTATCTTTCAGTTTCATCCGTTCAAACCTTACCTTTTCACCCAAAACCCAAAAAACCCAAAAACGAACTAAAACTCATATTTAGGTCGGATCGTTACCTGAATCGAGTTTCTGATCCGGAGGTTCTTCTCACGAGTTATGGAGTAACACTTTGCTGAAGTCTCGGGTCGATCCGCTAACTTTCTCTCTCTACGGTTTCTCTCTCTAAAAGTTACAAATGAGAGAAAAAGGGTGGCATAGGCTATTTATAGCCGGCTGACCCATCCGACCCGACCCGCCTTGCCTCGTTCGTTTATTCCGTTATTATAACTGTCGTTTTATTTTTAGGATGTTACACAACAGGCTGAACCCGTACCAGAATCTGTACCTATGCCTGCACCACAACTACTCCAGCCATGGAGGCAACCATCTTTCTAACGTATTTGCGGTATAAATACTCTCCTTCATAAGTTATCGGATCGGATGCCTAGACTCTCGCCATGATATATGGCAGGCATAATTGCCCGGACAGAAGGGAATTCAAGGTAAATAAGCAGGACTAAATGGGAGAGAACTCCAAGGGTCAGGAGACCCAGACATACATCAGGATTATATGGATCCATGCATATATACAGACTTGGAGCAGGAGTTGCTCGACACTCATTTGAGGATCTCTGCCCAACACATAGTGCCTGAATTTCACCATACACATTTTATTTTAAGAGACACTGGGGGTGCCTCTCTACCATTAGCCTCATCCGACAACAGCCATATTCGGCAGAGTCATGAGTATTGGTACACATAATTAAGAGTAATCCGATAGGATAATACACACTCCTGCACAAATGTGCAAACGCAATCTAATGATTATTTTCAAATCTCTTATGATTAAAAGGTAGGGATAGAAGAAATACTATAGGGATCAGGCAAGGCAAATTATCATTACGGGTGCACACGTAATCATAATTTGCAGTGCATGGGAACTTTAGTGAGTCTTGCTGTCTAAGCTGATGATCAACCCATGTTCTCAATCACTTGATTAAGGATTGAATCTTAACAAATCAGACTTCTCAATTAGGTGCTCACAAAGCATTCTCCTAGTTTTGGAGGAACGAGAGAAATTCAAATTGAATTCAACCAATCCTTAGTAAATCCTGAACGAAGAAGGAATTCGCACATTCATTCTTTGAGATTCTACTTGTCAGGAATGCTTCAAATTGAGCGTTACCACAACTAACACTTACAGTAATTGCACAACTATTGTGGGAGATTATAGCGTAATCTCAGGATCCATCATACAGTTCAATCTCACAATTGCTTGAAAGTTACGCCAAGAGTGTTATGCACTAACTTCAGTAATAGGGCAGGATATTATTCTGACCCGCATACACATGGCACCTATGGATATTGTGGAAGCTCAACATGAGACAAGTAGGAAATCGGACATTTCAGAATGTCGGTCAAACAGGATTGCTCTCGCAGCCATTGACATTCAATATACCTTTAAGTCTGACTATTCTCTCTGCAATGGATAAGCCGGGGTTAATGCTCAAGCGAATGCCAAAGAAACCTAAGTGTGGACTAACGACTATTGTCGCACTAACCGGAAAATGACATGCAAAACTCTTAAAGGAGTCCCAAATGCGGAATTTCATGCTAATCTCATTAGCTCATGATATGCATAAGGGGCGTAAGCTCGAGCTATTCACAAAAGGCCACTGTCCACAAAGAGTTGAGAATAATAATTTATTACTCTTTTGTACTCGCACTTCCCCAAATTTCATCTTGATGGATGGATCCCAGATTTAGCCTAGAAGAGAGGTGTGATTGCATCTTTCACTCCTAGTTTTCTATAATTGGGAAGCTCTAGAGCATCTATTGTTAAGAAATGATCTCTTGGAGTAGACTCAGTTAGAATACAAAAGTATCGACATTCAACACTCATTACCTCATGTTTATCCTTGTGCTAAGGATTTTGAGGCTATAACCTGAATGAGTGGAATACGAAATGGTAAGTCACCAAATACCCATTCAAACACTAAGGGAGTGCATACACACTGTATGACTAATAGTTGGCTATCAACCCTTACTGCCAACTTAATGGGTTGACAAACCCATAGCCCATTTTGGGGAAAGCACTAATACGATGAGACCATTCTCACAGTATCACTATTCATTTCCTCACATAGACAGAATGTGAATATTCCAAAAAAACATCGAACTTAGTATAGCTTACATACTTTGAAGGTATGGTAGTCGAGACATGAGTTACATATCAGGACGCTACAACCCAAAGGCTAGTCTGCCTCGAAAGGTAGTGCAAGCAAAGGGGTAAAGTGGTGATTAGACTCGAAGTTCGCAAATAAGAGCTCCCAAGGAACATCAATTCCTAGCTCCATGAAGGCACATGGAGAGGAAAATCCTAGAAAACATGAAACCTGAAATAAGAGAAAAGTCTTAGTCCGGGAAAATGCTTTCGAAAAGCATAAAAGGGACAAACATAAAGTTTCATTTTCATACTGTTTCATTTCTACCCAATATACAACAAAAACTTGGACACCTCGTCGAGTAATTCTTTCATAAGACCTATAGTGCGTAGACGAATAGAGAGTATGTGTCAACATACGCTCAAGATTCGCAGGCACCAGTCCTTTCATTACCAGGAATGAGCATCACATAATCCTACCATATTGATGGTAATCAAATAAAGGGATTCTTGCACGTTTAATGTCATTAGTCGGGGAAGTATTCACTTTGCTTTCGAATACCGACTACCAAGTAAATGAATCAAACAATTGAAGCCTAAGTTGGATGATATCGGTAGCCTATGTGGGAGGTTATGGATGAAGTCCATAAGCCCAAGTACTCCGTTCATCCAGAATCGAATGAAACGTATAAGGACCCCTAGGAACTCCATTATGTGGCCAAACATGAGAGAAGAAATAGCTATCTATGCTAGGAGATACTTGGCAGTACAAGTAGAATGTTAGGAATCACCTGAGTGATCACAACAAACTCATATTTATCAATGGGAAGGGGAAGAGAATTCCATAGATTTCATTACAAATCCACCCAGAACACCTAGCGACTATGATACTATATGGTAATCGTCAGTCGTTTGACGAAATCCGCGCATTCCCTACCAATAAAGGAGACAGATAAAAGTAAGAAGCGTGCAAGGCTAAATATTAAGGGAATTAAGGCTAGGCATGGTATGCCAGTTTCCATTTTCACTAAAAGGGACAGTTGATTCATGTCAAGAACCTGGCAGTCTGTACAAGAAGCCTTGGGCACACGCCTTTACATGAGCACTGCATATCATCCCCAGATGAACGGTCAAAGTAAAAGGACCATCCAAACTTTAAAAGATGTGCTCTGTGTTGTGTAATCGATTTCAGAGGAAATAGGGATACTCACCGCCGTTGGCTGAGTTTTCATATAATACCAACTACCATACCAGCATTAAAGCCGCTCCGTTGAGGCTTTGTATGGTTGTAAGTGTCACTCATTGCTATGTTGGGCGGAGGTTGGCGAAAAGCATTTGACTGGTCCTGATATTGGCTAGGAAACCACTGACAAGATCGTCGAAATAAAAGATCGTCTGAAAGCCACTCAAGACAGACGAAAGAGAGTTGTGCTAGCAACAGACGAAAGCCATTAAAATTCCAAGTGGGAGACAAAGTCATGTTAAAAGGTCTCATCTTGGAAAGGGGTTGCAAGATTTGGCAACCGTGGCAAGCTTAACCCTAGGTACGTTGAACCATTTGAAATTTTAACTAGGGTTGGCCCTATAGCATACAAGCTCAAGTTGCCACAAGATCTAAGCAATGTACATGATACGTTTCATGTATTAAATCTCAAGAAGTGCTTATCAGACGAGACATTAATTATACCGCCTGATGAGTTTCACATAGATAACAAGCTACACTTCGTTGAGGAACCCATTGAAGTCTCAGATTGGAAGGTTCAGAAAACAAGGCGTAGTCGAATCAAACTGGTTAAAGTACGTTGGAACTCAAAGCGTGGTCCTGAGTATACATGGGAACGAGAGGATCAAATGAAAACAAAATACCCATCCTTGTTTAAGGATACACCAGTTCAAGAGGACACAAATTGAATTTCGGGACGAAATTCTTTTAACATGGGGAGAATGTGACACCCGACATTTCAGGTCAATATCCGTACATGTTATAAACAAGTTTACATTATAATTGTTTTTGTGATTTACTTAATTTCACAAACAAGGACATTAAGGTCTAACAAAAACCGTACATGGTCTCATTTCATATTTGGTAATTCTAGGAGTTACCGGTTCACGTACCAGGATAACCCGACTAAATACGAACACTAGGGGTTAAATTAAATAACCAGAATATATATATATATATATATATATATATATATATATATATATATTACACAAAATTTACGTTGAACTATAATTTATTTTTAAGACTAAATCATATAATATACGTAAAAGTAAAATAATGGACTTTTCTAAGACGTTACTATGTAGCGCCACCTTTAGGTACTCATACCTACAAATAATCACCTCAACGAATTATACAACCCAAGATTTCAATATTTTCTTTAACGAGACATAAACTTGATAAATTTGTAATACCGTGAAGAACCCAAACTGAATTTATTTACCATTTAAAAACTCTAATCAATATTAAGTTACACTTAAATCTAATTATTTGATTTATTTAACCCTAAACCCAAATATATCAATCGGCCGAGACAAGTGGGTCTTTTCCCCCAACTCCTTGACTTTCTTAACCAAGTTTCAGAGAGAAACCCATACCTTAATAGTGAGAATTCTGATATAAACCATACCACTTTAATCACCTTTCTCATAATTCCTTTTTATCTCTCATTTCTTACGGCAATCTTCCCCATTTCTCTTCAAATCGAAGTCAAGTTTCAAGGCAAAATCCACCATATTTCGGTATTAAAAGGAGCTTCCAAGGATTTCTAACCAAGAGAATTCAAGACCATCTTCTCTTTTTCCCTCTAAAATCATCATCTCTGTCCAGAGGTAAAAACTCGATACCATCCATATTATTTTCTTTAAAACCGTAGCTAAACATACAAATCGTTCGAACGTAAGTAAGATAACAAGAAAAGTGTGTCAAATTCAAGATTAAAACATAAAAATATGCAGGACTGATTCTGTCAATCAAAAGTTCAGTAATCGAAACTATAGTTTCGATACCTGTTTACTTAATCGAAACTAGGTAGTTTCGATACCTGTTGTTCAATCGAAACTAAGTAGTTTCGATACCTATTGCCCAATCGAAACTAGGTAGTTTCGATACTAAGTAGTTTCGATACCTATTGCCCAATCGAAACTAGGTAGTTTCGATACTCTTCTTGCCAATCGAAACTAGGTAGTTTCGATACCCAGTTTATTCAATCGAAACTAGGTAGTTTCGACATCTGTCCTGTTCAATCGAAACTAGGTAGTTTCGATACCTATTCATCAGTCCCATTGGGCAGTAACTTAGAACTATTTTATAACGAAACAAGTGTTGAAAAACTAAAAAGATATTTAAACAAAAGCAATCAGATTTGCTAAGTCGGTGAACAATTTGCATATGAGACATTCGGTCATAACACGAATTACCCTTTTGTAATTAGGGTACGAATAGTCAAGTTGACTAGAACAATTATCATTGCAAGCATACACAAACTCAAGGTGAGTTCACGGCCCCCTTTTAACTCTTTACTGTTTTGTAAACATCGGGGGAGAAACATACTTACTTGTTATGTTTTGAAAACATGAATTACATTGTTTATACGTTTGACAATATGAACATTCTGGTTTAACTTCTTGTGAGTTTCACGGCCCCTTTTTACTGTTTTCAATATTTGGGGGAAGAACATACTTACAACTATATTTTATGTGATAACAAGATAATAAGACTAGACTTTTATGTTTACATGAGTTAAACGATTTTAGGCCGCTAAAGTCTCTGGAACAATTTAGTAACCATTAACTGTAGCCTAGGGTCCTATGAATAGTACTATGGAGAGTGACGTTTCCCGGTCATGGTTAGTCGCGCTAACCACAATCTGGAGGATTTATGGCCGCATAGAACCGGATAACGAAATTAGGGGCGAAGAACAATTGTCATGGTTTGGTTACGGCTCATGTAGGAACATATTATTTGTATTCCTAGCTAGTTTACAAATGGGTCAACAATTCTTATTCTGATTATCACATGCAACTGGAACTATTTACGAAATCACATGCAACTGGAACTATTTACGAAATCACATGCAACTGGAACTATTTACGAAATCACATGCAACTGGAACTATTTACGAAATCATATGCAACTGGAACTATTTACGAACAATTGAAGTATACAAAGGGTTCTGATCAGGTTAAAGTGATCAGGTTTATATCAGGTTTATACAAAGGGTTCTGACCAGGTTAAAGTGATCAGGTTTAAACAAAGGGTTTTGATCAGGTTAAAGTGATCAGGTTTATACAAAGGGTTCTGATCAGGTTAAAGTGATCAGGTTTAAACAAAGGGTTCTGATCAGGTTAAAGTGATCAGGTTTAAACAAAGGGTTTTGATCAGGTTAAAATGATCAGGTTTATACAAAGAGTTTTGATCAGGTTAAAATTATCATGTTTAAACATTGGATTTATGACGGTTAAGTCATGGTAATGTTTTCAAAGAAAAACTACATATTTTATGACGGTATAATCATGGGCATGTTTTCAAATGAAAACTACTTATTATTTATGACGGTTAAGTCATGTATAGTTTTCAGGGAAAACTACTTAGTTTTATGACGGTAAAGTCATGTACATGTTTTCGGGAAAAAAACTATAAGCACTGATATAACTAACTCTGTGAACTCACCAACCTTTGTGTTGACACTTTCAAGTATGTTTCTCAGGTAACCTTTAGCCATGGCGCGGTTGGAATAGGCTAGCTATGTTGGATCAATTCCTAGTAGCTGGAAGGACGTAGAATATCAAGTCTCAAGTCTATCGTTGATCTAGAAGATCTCAGATCATAGTATTACTTAGTTTTAGTAATTGTATATGTAATCAAGTCTTAGAAATCACAATTACCGTTTCCGCTATCGTGTAATGAACCAATCGTTGCAACCTGTATTTATTTAATAAGTAAATATATTTGGGGGTGTGACAGAACGCCTTTAAGGAGAACTCTATTCTCTCCTTCAACAAAGCTGCGAAGCATTCCGTTGATTACATCGAGTTTGACGTTCAGGTATCGTCGTAATGCTGTTCCGACCACCGGTTATTTGAATGCCTTTTATATCATCGGTGATGTGTGATTTCTATGAGTTTATTCTCCGGCGTTGTGTGATGTGTGATTTTTATGAGTTTAGATTGGAGAATGAGGGCCTTTGAATGCCTTTTATATCGTCGGTAAATGCCAAATAATTTATGTGAAATTTGATTATACTTATTGGTTCTAACCTAACAATGTTTGATTTTATGGAGGTAATATAAATAATGAATTTGAATCTTTTGCAGGTCACAAAAGATGATGTTGCTATCACATTTAGGAATCGGCCAAAATTTGGGGGTTGGTTCTCCTTAAAAATTGAGATAAGGAGGTATAAAGAGGTGTTTGAGCCAAGATTACTATTTTGCCCTTCTTTTTAACAACAGAATGGATGGATATTTAATGGAGGGATGCAAAATGAAAAAGAAACTTTACCACACGGATGCAAATTGCACTTTGTTTAAAACAGGGTTGCAAAGTGTCAGTGGGCCTAAACCACAGAGGTGCAAATTGCAGTTAACTCGTTTAATTATTTCTTTTTCTGTGATATAACCCAACGAGGCCCCGTAGTCGGATGGCTAAGTGCGCGTGTGTGTGACTCGGGTGGCCCGGGTTCAATCCAGCCGGCCCGAGTTTTGCCCATTTTATTTTTTTTAAAACCTTTTTAAACAGATTTAATATTTCTAATAATTTTTATAAAATCTGTTAAACTTTTATAAACTTAAAAATGACTCTTATTTACATTTTGGTATTCTCGGATTATTTTACTTTATTAAACTTAGTTAAAACTTGTAAATATTTAAAATAAATTTTAAATTCTTAAAAACAATAAAAATGTTTCTAAATTTTTATAAAAGTTATATTTACACAGAAACTATTTATATAAATCAGTAAACTTAATTTATTATTTGAATTCTAAATTCTTTTATCCTAATTCTTAATTTAAGACTTATAAAATTTTAAATTAAACAAAAAAACTTATATAACTTTTATAAACTGAAAAGTTTATAAAATTTCCATATTAATTAGAAATCTGGAAACTTATAAACGTGTGCATTTTATAAAAGTTATATTTATTTAATTCAAGACTTATTTATTTATTCAAATTGAAAACAAAAAATAAATATACAATTATAAACTTATAGACTTTATAAAAACAGAAACATTAATTTATTTAATTTCAAACTTATACATTTTATAAAACTTATAATTTATCTAAACATAAATTTATTTTTTTATATAAATTTAAAACAAGAGAAATAAATATACTTTATTTATTTTTCTAAATGTTTATATTAAACTTTATGAAATAAAATAGAAACTTTAAAACATTTGTAAAGTTGTAAACTTTATTTAAATACTTATAAGAAGTATTATTTAAAACCTTTATAAACTTATAGTTTCATTCAAACTTTAAAAACATTTATAAACTTATAAGTAAAACGTGAACTTTACAAGAAATTCTATTTAAACACTTTATAAACTTATAAGTACTTATTATTTAAACTTATAAACTTTAGTTATTTACAAGGTAAATTGTAAAATAAATATTTAATACTTAAAACCTTAATAAAACTTAAAAGATGTATATTGATTAAATAAAGTAATTATTTTTATAAATTTTATCCTTAATAATTATATAATCTTTAAATAATTATTAATCGTCAATCACTATTTAGTCTTTAAATAATTTTTACTTAATAAATTATTTTATTCTTGAAATAATTATTATTAATCTTTAATCATTATTTATACCTTAAATAATTATTATTTACTCTTAAAAATTATCTATTCTCTAAATAAGTACTAATTATCCTTGATAATTATTTGGCCTTAGATGCTTTTTATGAACTATAAATAATTATTGTTAATCTTTAATAATTTTTTAGTCTTTCACTTGACTATTATTACAACTCCACTTATAAATATTTAGAAAACTAATTTAAATTATTATTACCTAACTTGTGTAATTAATAATTGTAAAGGTTCCTAAATAATTATTTTAACTAATAATTATTCTAAACTATAAACTTATTAAACTTTGGCATTCCAGTCTTGTGTTATTTATTTAGAAACCTTATTTAGAATTTGATTTAAACTTTATAAACACAATCATTCCTGTCTCCCATTTGGAACCCTAGTTAATCTTAGAAACCTAGATCCTTTGCCATAGACTTATAGGATCAAACTTGAAACGTTAGACTTGTGTTCTTTAGGCTTGTTGTGAGGATATTCTCCCTCGAAGTCTTGCTACACTTATTCTTTGTTGGACCTTTCTTCATCATTCTAAGTGAGTATACTTAGCTCCTTTTCTTTTTGCTTGTTTATAAACTTGGGGTGGAACATGTATCAAACTTTCATACTTACACAATTCTTGTACAACTATGTCTATATGTTTATTCTTGTGTTATGTGCCTTTGAGACTTGCATGCATAAATTAAACTTAAAACTAACATATTCATTAACTTTGATCAAGCCTACAGTAACAATAATAAATCTATTGTATTTGAGTGGGGAGCATATGGTGATTGTTACTAGATTTAAACTTTAAACTTTCAAGGGTAACCTTCGAGTTATGCCTAAACTTGGTTGTAGGGTTGATATACACAATGTTTAAACTTGTTTGTTCTCACACTTATACTATAGAATGCATGACATAGTGAATTGTAAACTTTCCAAAGACTTTTGCTATACTATGTTAAAACCTTCGTATCTCACCAACTATTTTTAGTTCACAGTTTACTCAACATGTTTCAGGTACCCTAGCATGAGGCTTGTTTGTGATCACATAGGATGCTTTGGACTTGTATTTCTTATCAAATTAAACTTTGTATCTTGTTATGCTTTGTTCTTTGCTTGTATTGTAAACTTGAAAGTTATTAATGAAACTATTTAAACTTAATAGTCAACCTTGTGCTTTTGAACAACCGCGTCCGCCCCGACGTATAATCCGCCGTCGGTTGGGGTGTGACAGAGGACCCCTTTTTAAATAGTTTACGGCAAAAACAAAAGACTTTGTCAAGATCTTTTGAATATACTAGCCATTCTCTATAACACTTCTCATTATTATATAGAATTCTAGTATACAAAGTTGAAGAAAATTGTCTACATAATTTATCCTTAGAACCCTTGTCAACAGTGTTATCTCATTAGGAACTTTCTCTACCAAACGTTTGATCATGTCATAATTAAGTCTATCCCAAGTTCTTGGATCAAATATATCAACATGATCTTCATTAACCTCAACATCATCTTCACTAACCTCAAGATCATCTTCATCAACATTTGCATCTTCAAAATTATCTCCATTTTGAACACCATTAGTATCAACATCAATACCCTTAACATTAGCATCTTCAACATCAATACCCTTAACATTAGCATCTTCAACATCATTAGTATAAAAAATTAGCATCTTCAACATCATTAGCATCTTTAACATAATTAGCATCATTTTTTGAAAATCTATGAAGAGCTCCGGCTTGAGATTTTCTTAATTCTTTACCTAGTTTTCTCTTTTTACGTTTTTGATAACCGGATAATGATTTAGGAGGCATAATTTATGAAGATAAATAATAAATTATAACTTATAGGTGCAAAACAATAATCAAGTATCAACTAGTCGTCTAATCAAGAAAAAAATAAACTATTCAAAAATCAAGAATTATTCAATAAGCAAGTAATCAAGAAATTTATAATCAACTATAATTTATAAATCATTCAACTATTAAAGATTCAAGAATTAAATAATCATTAATAAAGTAACCAAGAAATTCTACTATTACTTAAGAACAAGTGTCGGTGGCGTTAACCATATTTTTTTTGCAATGCCACGTTAATGTCATTGTCTTAACCGTTTAAGGCATGCGTATCACCGCGGAGCGCGGGGTAACATTTCTAGTTAGTACTCAATCTTTACTTCATCAATCATAAATCTAAAAGTAAAAAACTTACTTGATCGAGTTCTTCTTTGATTGTTTCACGTCTGGTTGATTTGAGCAAGGTCCTAAACGATTGTCGATTTGATTGATTTGAATTTGAGCCTCCTCAATACTCAATCGTAGTCGCCTTTTCTTTCTCGTCTGTTTGATTTAAGCGTCAAAACACAATCGCCCCGGTGGGACCTTACCCTTGCCCACCTTTCTTCTCCGACCAACTCTCGTGCTGGTCGCTTGAAAATAACACCAGAACAACAAAAATCGCATCTGTTGATATTCAGTTTTGCATATGTTAATCTTCAAATGGTGTGACATTCAGTTTTTGCATAAATTAATCTTCAGTTGTATGTAAAACTACAATAAAACCGCAAAACAGAACAATAACTATCATTACTATCATTTCCCCGACCCTTTGCATAGCGGAAACCAAAAACGAAAAGAAATCGATAGATTAAATTGAAGAAACCTATAGAGACAATGTTTGAGTCGACCCAGACAATATCATGATCATTTGAAACTCATATGAAGTTCACAATTCATTTAAAATCGTTCATAATCAAGAAAGGTGCTATTTCAACCATTCTAGGATGATATTACTGGTCCATGTTTATAATTTTACACGTCCATCACAAAGAGAGATAAGGAAGGTATGTGGCCACGGAAGAGGTGGTGGCTATGGCTTGGAGTTGAAGTCGGGAATACAGAGTAGGGAAGAATATGGATGGTCCTTTTGGTCGCAAAAACGGATTCTGACAATCGGGGTGGTCCATCAATGGTCAAGAGAGCATTGGTCAAGAGTGGCAGTGGGTGGCCGATTCTGGTCTTGGATTGAGATCGCTAGTCGAAGGGGTGCAGATGTAGGTGGATGTTGAAGATAAAGAAAGAAAATGTAACATGGGTCATGGGTGGTGTTTATTTTTCTTATTTTTATTAGTAAGGGTAAATTTTTCATTTTTATGGATTTAACAAAAAAAAATTATGTCAGAACCATTTGTGTTATGCGTGAGTGAACAGTGGTGACTATATGTCTGATTTCTTAATGTTAAAGGACTAAACATACGATATGAGTAAACTAGAGGGACCATCCAAGTAATTAACTATTTTATAAGTATAAAATATTTAAATAATTACATTATTATTTAGTAACCTCTTTAATAGTTGTAAGTAATATAACCTTGTCATGGGTTATTATTAGAGGTGCGCAAATAAGATATTCTTAAGAATTGGTTTTGGTTTTGGTTTTGGAACCAGTTCCAGGTATGATCGGTTTCGGAAAACCGGGTGTTAGAAGTACTCGGTTCCGGGTCCGATGTTTGGTTGAAAAACAATACCCTATGTATCAAGTTCTGGTTTTTACGGTTCCTGGTATTCAAGAACCTATTTTTGAGTATTTGAAAAACTTAGTTAAACATATAAATACATTAATTAACATATAAATAACTAACTTAAAAAGTCCAATAACATTAAAAACTTCAAAAAATGTTCTTAATTCAAGAACCGGTTTTTTTCAGAACCTGGTATTTTTTTAACCGGGTTCGGATAT
This sequence comes from Smallanthus sonchifolius, assembly GCA_023525975.1. Taxonomy (NCBI): domain Eukaryota; kingdom Viridiplantae; phylum Streptophyta; class Magnoliopsida; order Asterales; family Asteraceae; genus Smallanthus; species Smallanthus sonchifolius. The sequence continues at coordinate 39,748,907 of CM042045.1, forward strand.
TTCCAGAACCATGTTTTGACCAAAAATATTTGAACATATCCAGACCCTACGGGTAGGGTAGGTTTCGGTTCAGGTTCAGGTCCGACAGAACCGGTTTCTAGGAAGAACCAGTTCCGGGTATTTATGCGGATTCAGTTCCGGTTTTGATTTTTTTATGCACCTCTCTGGCTATATCGTAAAAAGTTGAGCCTATTCTTTAGAAAATAAATTGGTTGAAACCTGAAAGTAGAGGTGCACAAAAAAACCGGTTTTTTTTTTACCCGGTTCAAACCGGCAAACCGGTTCGGGTTAGCCTAAAACCGCCGGTTTGAAACCGGTTTGAAGCTTTCTGGGTGTAATCGGGTATGGGACCGGTTTGTGTGAACCGGTTTGAACCGGTTTGGTCGCTGAAAATTGTAGCCGTTGGGGTCGATTTTAGCCCTTTTTTTGGCCTTTTTTCACCTCTAATTCATTATAAATAGGTGGGGGGTGTTTAGGTTTGATCACACCTCTTTCTACACTCTCTAATCTCTAAAACCGCTCTTTAAAAGCTAAAAAACGCTCTCTAAACTCTAAAAAAAAAGCATGGCAAGTATTGGTGTTGGTGGTTCCTCAAACGAAGTTACCGTTGTGGAAATTCGAGCAACAACGAGAAATCCGGCAATTTGGTGCAATTACGATCTATGTTTGTTGTCAAACGGGAAGGAACGTGCTCGGTGCAAGATGTGTGGTGCGTTTTTGGGGAAAGATTCAAACACTAGTTTGAAAACGCATATGGAAAAATCTTGCCCGTCCTTGAAGGGAATTCCAAGTGAAGGTCAAGCCTCGATGACAAGCAAAGGAGGAATTTGGAACTTTGATCCAAATATTGTTCGAGATCGAATGGCGAGGTTAGTGATTCAAGAAGGATTGTCGTTCAACCACTTTGACAATCCGCGCTTGACAAGGATGATTCAAGAGACACTCTAACCACGTTATCATCAAGTAAGTCGCACAACCCTTAGACGAGATTGTATAAAAATGTGGAAAAAAGAAAAAAAAGAATTAATTTTGGGTTTTGAAAATTTGGAAACCGGTGTAAACTTAACCACCGATGTTTGGTCGGCTCCACATGGTATACCCGATTCGTACCTTTGCGTTACCGCGCATTGGGTTGATCCCAAAACGTGGCAAATGATGAAGCGTACAATCGCGTTTGACTTGTTTGAATATCCGGTGAAAATTTATTTTATATATTGGATGGTGTTATAACCGAATTTAAATTACAAAATAAACTTTTTTCAATGTCTTTTGATAATGCATCTAATAATACAAATACGGTTCAAAAACTAAAAATTAAATATAAACCGGTTTGCAACGGCGTTTTTTTCCATAGTCGATGTGTCGCACACATCATTAACTTGGCGGTGCAAGCCGGGCTTGCAATTGAAGAGGTTTCAAACTTAACATATACTTTTCGACTAATGCTTAAAAATATTTTTAGTAACAAAAAAAGATACAATGATTATATTAGATTTTGTCGTGAAACGAATAATCTTTGCTTAGGTCCGAATTGGGACGTCGAGACAAGATGGAACTCGACTTATACTATGTTTTATAGCGCTTTACGACAAAGAGAAAATTTAGAACTATTCCATGAAATGCTTGCTTCAAAACCTCGTCGTAAAATTCTAAAGTTTCCATCTACGAGTTGGGACATTTTAAAAGACGTAACCGAATTGCTTGAAGTTTTCAAAACCGCCACCACTTTTTTTTCCGGTGTTTATTATCCCACAAGTCCATTAACTCTAAAACAAATATATTTAATGGCTAACAAGTTGTATGAACTTGAAATTAAAAGTCCTCTTTTTATAAAAATGATAGAACCGATGAAAGAAAAATTAGTGAAATATTTTAAAGAAATGCCTCCTGTTATAACTTGTGCCGCCGCGTTAAACCCTACCATAAATGTTTACGGGGTTGAAACTTTGATTGATAGAATTACTTACGCTTTGAATTTGGATAGTGAAGACATCCATTTTGCACAAGGCATAAAAACATATTTTAACAAATGTTTACAAGATTTATTTGATGTTTATTTACATAAATATGGTACAACTCCGACTCCACATGATACAATGGGTACATCATCAAGTGGTAGCTCGAGAGATGTTAATTTGAATTTATATAACGAAATGTTAAATGAATTGAGTAAACGCGCTCGAGGTACCACCCCGAGTAGCGAACTAGGAAGGTATATTGGCACAAACTTTTTAGCGTTTATGCCTCCTACCGTTTTTGAAGAGTTTGATATTTTGGCTTGGTGGAAAAAAAAGAAGCTTCGTTTCCGATTCTTTCCGCCATGGCCCGTGATGTACTAACCGTCCAAGCTTTCACGGTAGCTTCGGAATCTGCGTTTTCTTTTAGTGGCAGGGTCTTATCGATACGAAGGACTAGACTCACCCCCTAGCGATGGAAATGTGCATTTGCTTGAAAGACCATTTGGATGCGATGGATAGGATACAAGACCAAACTTCTCTCGAAGACGAAATTCAAGCTGAAGAAATAATACACAACAACGAGGTTGATCTTGGAATATCTGAACCAGTCACCGATGAAGAACTAGCCGAAGATGCAAGGCTACGAAGCTCCAGTTCCGAAGACAACGCACAAGAATAATCAATCAATATTCCAAAAAATAAAAATATATATTGTCATTTGTAATGTTTTAGAATTTTATAATTTTATCTTGTCATGTTTTTTAAATTACGAACTTTCCAAATATTAATAAACGTTGAACTTTATGTTTTATATTTGTTATATTTTTTTTTGATTTTATATTAAAAATATAAAATTTAGTTGATTTTTTTTTAATAAAAACCGGTTACAAACCGGTTTATAGGGCAAACCGGTTTGTAACCAACCCTAACCGGTTTGACCAGTTAGACATTTTCCACCTCCGAAACCGGTTTAACCCGAACCGGTTTAGGGCTAAACCGGTTTTGACTGTTCGTTGATCAAACCGGTTCGGTTCGGGTTGAACCGGTTTAGGTTAAAAAACCAATTTGTGCACCACTACCTGAAAGGGTGAGCCAAGGGTTGAGTCCAACTGTTATCATTCATCCGAAGTAAAATCTGGCCCAACTAATTCAAGCCTAACCTCAATTGGATCTAAACTTTATTTAAGAAAAACTTTATACAAATCTAACCAACTTTTCAACTTGTTTCAATTAAGTCACTTAAACTTTTTTTATCTCGATTTAATCACTCAACTTTCAGGTAACCTGTTAATCAAATATTTTTTACCTGTTTAACAGGTTTCCACGCTGATGTGGCATTTAACATGATTACGTGGCATTTATTTTTCGTTTTTTTCTTTTAATATGTTAGTGTGGAATTAATATAATTTTTTTATTTTAAAATTAAAAAAAAATCTTTCTTATTCTTTCATACACTCACCACTCATGTGATGTTTCAAAAAAATTTCTTTCAAAAAATAATTTTTTTAAAATTTTAAAATTAAAATATATATATTAATTCCACGCTATCATATTAAATAAAAATAGAAAACGACAAATAAATAATAAGTCGGAATGTTAAATGTCACATCAACATGGAAACTTGTTAAACAGGTAAAAAATATCTGATTAGCAGGTTACCTGAAAGTTGAGTGACTAAATCGGGACAAAAAAAGTTTTAGTGACTTAATTGGAACCGTTTGAAAAATTAGTAACATTTCTACAAAGTCCCCGTTTTATTTAAATGAAAGTTCCGATGTAATTTTGGGCCTGATCCTTGTAACCAAAGAAATCTTTTTATGGGCTATCAGTTATAGATATTTACATATAACTCAATGAAAGTTTCCTAGTGTTTTGGGGCTGCTGCTTGTAAGTTGTAACTGCCTAACTAGTATTAGATTGGGACGATCCTTGGGCCCTAACAGCCCAAAATCCCAACCCGGTTTTAGATGTAACTTAAAACGCGAATATTCAAAGTAAATTTGTATGCTTTACTTTTATATTCTAAATTTTCAAAATTTTTATTTACATAATATAAAATAAAAAATTTATTTTGTTGTAATTTATTTTAGTTATATTTACAATGATTTTATTATCTAAAATAAAATTTATTTTGTCGTATTAATATAAGTTAAAAAAAACCCGGTGTAGCCAATCCTACTTCATTCCTTGGGGTTGGATATTTTACCTGTACCTAGGTATGAACACGAAAACCAGGGCCTTACCTGAGAAATTAGGTATCCGGCTCGACATAATAAAAATGTCCGTATTCCTCCCTCAATATGCACGTATATAAAAAATGGGTATTATTAGGTTGGGTACAACTATTAATTTGGGTATTATTAAGTTGGATTTTAATAAAAAAAAAATTTGCCCCTAAATTTTATAAAATTTTACAGATTTTATAAGTTATTTAAAAAAAATATTTTATAATATATATCTATATATATATATAATTTTTTTTTAAATATGCCCCACTTGTAAACATGCTCCCGTGCAACGACACCACTTGCACCACTCTCTAAGCCGCCCCTGACGAAAACGGTTTCACCATACCCAATTGTCGACCGTGTTGACCATGCCCATACCCGGTTGGCCGTTTTTTTTACCTGAACCCGGGTATGAAATGTTCACCTCTAGCCTAGGCTAGAGGTGTACAAAAATTATGGGTGACAATTACTGACACGACCCGAACATGATAATAAAATAATCAGGTTTTGGGTTGGTTATTTTAACCCATTTTAAAAAATGGCTCGTGTTCAGTTTGACCCGTTTAATAAACGTGTCAGGGTTGGGTTGACCCGTTAACCCGTTTAGGTTTCAATTTATTTTATTTTTTTCTCATTCTAGAACAACTGTTCAATTACTTTTGTATTTAGTGTTAATATAAAAGAGTTGATTTATATCAAAACGTTTTATTTCTTTCATTTCCAGAGATAATTTTTCAGTTACTTTTCGATTTACCTTAAATTAATCAGATTTTAGATTAAGTAGGTTATGATTTTGATTAAAATAAATGGGTTAAACGGGTCAGATTCAGATTGACCCGAATTTATGTAATCCATGTTAGGGTTGAAACTTTTTACACGAATAAGAATATGAGTTGTCTTCAGGTTGCATAATTCAACCCGTCAACCCGACATGATTAACAACCCAAGCGAAAATCAGCCCCAACCAAATTGATCAAATAAGCAAACTAGAAGTTTAGTTCTTGATTCGTTATTTTTCTTCAACCAATTTTTTGTTCCAAGATACTTCTAAAAACTCGAGTCTCTGTTCGAAATGGGTTCATAGAAACGTAATAAGTTTTTACTTGTTTTCGTTTTATGACCTGGTTTGGGATTAGAGGTGCACAAAATGGTTTTTTTAACATGAACCGGTTCAAAACCGAACCGAACCGGTTTGGTCAACAATAAGTCAAAATTGGTTTCAGTTCAAACCCGACTGGTTTGAAACCGGTTTGAGATGGGGCGTTGACCGGGTTTGACCGGTTTGAAACCAGTTTTAAGGGGTTTTTGACTGGTTCGGTTCGAGCTAAACCGGTTTCAATGTATAGGTTTCAAACCAGTTTCAAACCGGCGGTTTGAACCAATTTGAAACCGGTTTGGTCTAATTCTAAACCGGTTCACGATCGGTTCAGGTATAGAGTTAAAACCGTTTATGTTTTTAAACCGGTTTTTTTGTGCATCTCTATTTGGGATGTGTAGTAAAATGCAACCGGGCCAATATTGATTTGATTTAAATCAACCACACCCTATTATAGTTTGTGCCCATACACATCTACTTGTCTTGTTATCAAGACGAGACATTAACCTCGTAAGACGTTAACCTCGTAAAACGTTATTGGTACAGAAAACTAACGAATGGGTGTGTAAGAATTGCTTCGAATGTGCCAAAAACAGCGATTCCATAAGTGGATAGAATAGAGAACCCATAACTCCATATACATGTCTCCATTCGACGATATTTATTTAATATTTTCCTGTTGCCTTTTGTTTTGTACAACTTCGTCCAAAAAATAATAATTGTCTTATAATTCTATAACCAAAATGATTAACAATTTCTATGATTTGATAAAAACTCGTGAAGCTGTGTTGGCTCTTTCGATACAAGACCGATCACTAGGGCTGTAAACGAACCGAACGTTCAACGAACAGTTCATGAACCGTTCGGTGGGAAGTTCGTTTACGTTCGTTCGTTTAATAAATGAACGAACATGAACAAGAAATTTCGTTCGATTAACTAAATGAACGAACATGAACAGAGGTCTCGTTCGTTCAATTGTGTTCGTGAACGTTCGGTAATCTGTTCGTGAATGTTCGATAAGCTGTTCGTGAACGTTCGTTCATTTACGTTCGTTTAGGTTTGTTCATTTTCGTTTGTTTAAGATGTTCAGTAAGTTTTTGTATATTTCTATTTTATTTTATGTAAACATTTTATATTCTTTAATTTTTAAAATTTTTATGCGTCATTTTCCTATCCACTATTACTCGATTAGGGAATCTAAGTTTTCAATTCTAAATAATGTAAGCTTCCCTCAATCCTAAATCATGTAAGCATTAGAGTTGACATCAAAAGCCCTAAACAACGCTCCGTTCGGTAACGTCCGTGAACCGTTCATGAACAAACCCATTTCCTTAATGAACGAACACGAACATGAAATTTCGTTCGGTTAGTGTTCGTGAACCGTTCGTGAACACGTTCAATGCTTAACGAACGAACACGAACAAAGCTTCGTTCGGTTCGGTTCGGTTCGGTTCGTTTACAGCCCTACCGATCACCAATCTAATAATGACACCGGCCAAGCCATCAATCGTTACGTACAATTTAATATTATATACATGTATATACAGTCATGTACATATAAAAACTAGCTTAGAACCCGTGTAATACACACAGTATCAAAAATATAAATGCATAAAATTGTTAAATTTTTATTTATATATTTTACATATGTAAAAATATATTACATATACTAAAGATCGAAAACAAAATTCAAAATATGTAAAAATTAATATATAATTGGCTTTCGAAAATACGTTAATTACTATTTAATATAATTTGATTTTCATTACTATTTGATTTAAAATAAAAGTTACATAATCAAATTTCAAAGTTTCTTATAACAAGAAATAATTTAAAATAAATGTGTTTTATTAGTCTAACTAGCTTTAATCCCATGTGTGGGGTGAAACGTTAACATTATATTGATAACTATCTTAACACCTCTTTTTATACAAATTTGATATTGTATTAGTAACTTTTTTATTTTGTTAAATGTTAAGATTATATTGATGATAGTAATGAAAACATAAAAAATACATGAAAATACATTTCATAAGTGATGTATTTTTACAATACATTAAATTACATGTAAAATGAAACCTTACAATTATGATTTACAAATTTGAAAATACTTTATTGTATACAACATTTGACGTGATATTGGTAACTTTTAAATGTTTAACACCCACTAAATGCAACAAATAATAGAGTGTCTTTTCCTCAATTACTGAAACCACAAAATAGCCAAAACCATTTGAAAAATAGGGCACAAACGGTATGAACCTGATTGAAGCCAATAATGAGTCAAAGAAAATCGAAGATAATTAAATTGGTCAACGATTTCCTTGCATACGTTGTTTCTCCATTTTATTAGTTAACTGAACTCTATCAGCCTTTTTGCATAAACTTTAACCTTGATGCTGTAATATATTTACAAATGCTTAAGTTGTAATTAAATTTACGTATCAAACTTAAGTTACTTTTTTTTTAAATCTCGTATTTTATACGAAAAATCTCGCTAAACCTTTAATATTTAATCTTTCATTAAAATAAAATAAAAATTAAATTTTAACAATATATCGTCTTTTAAATTAAAAAATTTAAAAATCGCACTCCTTAGTATATCGACACAATTTAAATTTAAAAAATTAAATATGAAAAAAATTAAAAATAATAAATTATAATTGAAGCCAAACATATTTTTTTTTAAATCTCGTCATTTAATAAAAAAATAAGTTTAAAATACAATACACTTTTAAAAATAAATACTTATAAATTTCTTAATTTTAAATAAAAACTAACTATTAAAATTTTAAAATCAAAATAAAAAATTTATTTATAAATATTAAACTTAATTAAAAAACTTCTAATTAAATATTAGTAAACTTTATTTTAACACATATTTATTCAAATACAAAAGTAGTATTTTTCAAATCTTCTATTTTTTAATTCTTAATTGTTTTTAAATATTCACTTTTGATGATAATTTAAAAATAAATTTGAGTTAATTGTAATAATGATGAATTAATTTGGTAAAATGTTTATTTATGAAAATTTTTGAAAAAGTTAAGCAAAATATGAAAAGATTGAATAGTGGATTTAAATGTGGTTTTGAGAGGAAAAAGTTGTGAGGATGAATATGGTGATCACAAATGGCAAAAAAATTAGTTTTTTATTAGAATAGGGATTAGCATATATTTTTTAAATATATTATTATTAAAGATACATGTGTATTTAATAGGATAGAAAGATGAGAAAAAAATGACGAAAATTAATATGTACAGACGACACGTGTTATGAAAAAATATTTATTTATTAGATAGTATATATTAGTAATTTTTTTAAATATATTATTATTATTAAAAAATGAAAGTGTATTTAATAAGAGATATAGACGGAAAAAAATGATGAGAATGAATGTGAAGGCGACACATGAAATGAAAAATATTTATTTATTAAATAACTATGTTATATATCCATGTATTACATGTGGTTGTTTAATAGAAAAATAAAAATAAAACAATGTGTAAAAAAATATTAAAATAATATGTAAAACAAAAAATAAAATTCTTTGTTTCCTTAATTAAGTAATAATTAGAATTCAAGTTTTATATATTTTTTTCTGAAAAATAAAAACATTAAGATAATTAAATTTCTATGGAATCATTTATTAGAATAAGGGAAAATTAAGGCGAAGTACAATATCTTAATGAATAGGGAAGTGATTATGTAGCGATGACAAAATCAAACTATTTCGGTAGTTATGATTGAGGCGATAACAATATTAAACTATTTCGGTAGTTATGATTGACGCGATAACAAAATTGGATAATCGAAATTTCGGATACAAATTAGGATAGTAGAATTCATTATCCGAAAATTTCGGATATCCGATTTTGAACACCCCTATTAGTTATGTATGTTTGTTAGAGAGAATGTGAATTAGGTTCACCCAAAAATGTCAAAATGGTAAGAATGGATCTCACTCATAGATCAAGGTAATCAAGGTTCAGAATGGAATGTATCTAATGTAGAATCTATTTTCATGCAAGATTTGGCAATGATGGGCCAAAGGGTAACATTTGTAAGTTTTTTTTTCTTATTTCATCATTTTTTTTAATTGTAAACAATTTTTTATACGTCAATATTTTTTTTTAAATATACTAAATTTGAGTTTGGTATTGATCTAATGTTTTCAGTAAAAAAACCTTTTTAATACATATTTAAATAGGTGCCCGTATAATGGCGTGTCATGTTCTTTTAACAATGTGTCAAACGCACGCATTATTATCGTTGTTAGGTTTTTTTAACGGGGCATCAAACGCCTGTTTTATTGCCGCCATAATTTTAAGTTTCGTTAGACGCATTTACCCCTCACATTTGGGACACGTCAGATTATCTAATGGGTTCTCATGTTTTTTAGACCTTTTAGATTTTTAACCATAGGAAAGTGTTCAAATCATAACCAATTTTTTATATAATAACTGTGATAACCACTCTCAAACAATCACATAATTTATAATATATTTTTTCTATTAATTGCTAAATACACTTTGAACATATATCTTGAACATAAATACGAAAATGTGGAGTCTTACATATACGTATCACATAATGTTACATATATGTGACACATAGTGTTACATATATGTTACACAAACCGAATGATAATTGTTGCATATACGTAACACTATGTTTTAGAGTGGTTATCACATAAATATTAGTTATGATTTAAACCACAACTTTTAACCATAACCCTTCCCTATATATATGCAAATATATATCGTGAAGTTTATTAAAAAAACACGAATTTATTGCGAGAAAAAATATAAATCGTTTAATTTTCCAATTAATTGTTCATATATACATATGTATATATATATAGGGGAATAATCAAGAGAAAACCACAAAGTTAGGCGAAACCAATAAAACCACTTTCAACCAATCAGAAAATTTTCTTTTTAATTTTTAATTTTTTAATTACAAGGTTAATTATGTAACTTTGACACCCTTTAAATTATTCAAATTTCTTTTTGTATTTCTTTCTCTCTTAAAATTCATCAAAAGAAAATGGATAATGATGAACTCGATTTCCCTCTAAAATTAACTAGAATTTTTTATGGAGACTCGACCAAGTATTTTTCTAAAAGATCCACTCGATTGTTTTAACATATACAAAGGATAGCGAGTGCCATTATTGATCTCTAAGTTTCTTATACTTTTATAGTTATCTTCTTGTTTAATATGATTTTCTAATATTTTGATTTATAAAGTATTTGATAAAACCCATTATCTACAAAAATATTAATTGAATTCTTTTCTGGGGGAAATTCGAAAGAAAAAGGTTCCTATAATCCTATGTTTATTTCTTATTTAATTTAACATGAAAGAAAAAAGTTCCTATAATCCTATGTTTATTTCTTATTTAATTTAACATTTTGTAGCACATTGCTTCATCATTCAAAGTTGCAGAATAAATTTAACTTAAAAGTAAAACCAAATAATCTGATACTCTTTGAGAAAAAAAAAGTCATAAAAATCTTAGAAATCAGGTGTAACAATATATTAATCAGTGCATTGTATGAAAAAGAAGAAATTTAATTTACTCAAATATGAGCTACGTAACAGTGTTTTGTATGATATATTTAATTAGTCAGTGTTTTGTATGACCAAAAAAGTTATAAGGTACGTATTTGTAACTCATATGAGCAACATAACAATGTGAGTTACATATATGTAACATTATGAGATACATATACGTAATCCTATATGTTTACATATACGTAAATACACATTTACATACATGTAAACATGTGATGTGAACGAGATTGTTACATCGCATTACATACATGTAACATATATCAATTATATAATTCATCTGTGGGTTTCTTTTTTTTATTACAGTGTATTGTTTACATATACGTAAACACATATGCAAACATGTTTACATATACGTAAACAGCATATATGTAAACATATAGAAAATTTCCAAAAAATGAATCGATTATTAACGTTATTCTTCGTCATCTTCTTCTATGACTTTTTTCATTTTGATTTCAAGATATAAGAAAAAAAATCATTTTAATTACTTTATTATTATTTTGACTCAAACGTTGGGTGAGAGAGAAAGATTGTAGGGATTTTATTAATTAGGTTTCCTAATTTTAAATAATGTAAGTTTCTTAGAACTTTTAAGCTTTATTTAAGGCTACTAATTATATTTTATTTACTTAAATGTCATTAATGCATATTAACCATTGATTAATCAAGATCAATGGTTATGATTAGTTTTCTTGATTTTCTTATAAAACTTGGTTTTTCCAGAGAAAACCACTAAAAAAACCAATTTTACCCAATCATATAATAATATTTATTTTTTATTTTATTTTATTTTTATTTATAATAGTATCAATGTAATATTACACATTTTTACCAAAAAAAAATTTAAAAATTGGCTTACGTATACGTAACTCATAGTGTTACATATACGTAAACCGAAAACAAAAAAAATTATGGTTGCGTATGCGTAACCCATAATATTACACATTGTTTTAGTGGTTTTCGCCTAACTTTGTGGTTTTCTTTTGATCCTTCCCTATATATATATATATATATATATATATATATATATATGGTGGGGTTATGCTAAAAAGCCTAGAAAGTTTAAATTCTAATATATATATATATATATATAGGGGAGGGTTCAATTTAGAATACTAAATATTGCGAGAACACGCAAAACAAAGCGAATCATTCACTTTTTCATGTGTAGGTTTTTTTACCCACACATGTGTAGAAACTTTTAAATATATAAAAACATATGAAAAAACTAGTTTAATATTTTTTTTATGTACATAAACATACAGGAAGATCATGAGAAAACTCATTTTAATAAGAGAACAAAGAAACTTCTCAATAATGGCATTTTTGTAATTAATAACACACATTTTGTGGCATCGTCGGTTGGGCCATAAATCTTAAAAACCTTAATAGAATTGTTAAAGGAGAAAATATCGCTGGTTTGACTTTAAAAGATTTTTGTGAAGTCGATAAATGTATTCCATATGCAAAAGGCAAACATTTCAAAAAGCAACACAAACTCAAGCTATTTATTTCAATTGAGTCTATTCTACAACTGCTTCACATGGATCTCTTTGGTCACGTAAGCGTTATGAACATTGGAAAGAAGTTGCCTTCTCTCGTTATTACAGATGATTATTCACGATTTATTGAAGCAGTTTATGATACTTATCGAGAATCAAACAGAGTTGAAGATCAAGGTAATTTGTAGTGATAATGGGAAAGAGTTTCGTAAAGAAGATCTTGATAGCTTCTTTGCTAAGAAGGGAACTGTGAGGCAGTTCAGTGCTGCTAGAACTCCACAACAGAACGAAGTTGCGGTAATAAGAAACCACACCCTTATCGAAGCAGCAAGAACGATGATTTCTTACTCAAAGTTGCCAATCTTTTTATGGGTTGAAGCGGTGAGTACGGCGTGCTACGTACATGTCACACCCCTAAAATCCACTAACGGAGTTTTAGCGTTTGGCGTGTGACAAACCAGGAACTCAGTCATTAGTTACATCAAACGACACTATATGGGACATAAATGAAATATCATAAAAGTTCAGAGTTAATGCGGAAGCGTTAAAATAATAAAATAAATGCGCAAAACAAGCGCGCCCAAGTTTAGTTTAATAAAACAAGTAAATAGTTTTAAATGTTTGCATAAGGATGAAATGATTGTAGGACTCCATGCATGTCCTAAGTGTGCAACTTGTGCCTTAGCGACCTGAGAAACATGTAAGAAAAAGTGTCAACACGAGGTTGGTGAGTTCACAGGTTTACAAGTGAATAAACTGTTTGAGTGTTCGTAGGATCCACATACGTAAGTCACACCTATTGCTAGCTAGACAATGTACAAGTTACTCTAAGCGTTTGCAACCGAAGCTGACTGTTTGTGTTTGGGTGCCTTCCGCCATTGCTAACATCAACAATGACAAGTGTTTAAGACAATTTACACCCGTTAGACCTCCAGTCAAGTTAGCGTGACTAACCCGGGTGGGGTTTGTCAAACCCAGTAGTACTACTCAAATTTCCTTGCTATACTCCATATATTAACGGTCCGAGTGTGTAAGGAATTTGCATGTTATGTTTGCACTTAGGTAAACAAGTGGTAATGAAATACTATTTGATCCATGTCCGTTCATGTCTATGTCTCTCCTCGACGGGAAGACAAGTAAACGGATGTCTATTCGTATGCAAGTTTCTTCCCAACGGGAAACAAGTAAAATACTGTTTGTTTGTATGCATGTTTCTTCCCAACGGGAAAACAAATAAAATGATGTTTGTTTATATGCATCTTTCTCCTCCAATAGGAAAACAAGTAAAAATGGGTCGTGAAACTCACCTGAGCTGCGTAGGTAGGTTCACAGAAGAATGAGATTGCAACCACAAGTGTTAGCCTGCAACGGCTTACGTATGCCCTAGAATTATACACATAACAATTAGGGATGCAATGGGATTTGTGACGACGACATGGAATGAGAAACATCCTAAGAGAAACGTTCTAAAGATCAAAGAATAGACGAACGTGTTCACGAAAATAAAAGGATTCTTAAATTAACCACTTAAGAAAAATACGATTTGCGACGAGTGACAAATAATAAAATATAATAAATATATCCGAGCGTTTTCGCCATTAAATAATGGTGTAAGAAAATAATATAATATATATATTATATTTAGATTTAACAAAGAATCACAATAAACAATTGCGCGACAAAATAATAAATCTATTATTTTATTCGAGGATAACAACGAGTGTATAAATAATTACATTATTTATTATTTTAAAATGTTACACGAAGTTTATAAACGAAACAATAATAATATAAAAATATATATCGTTTTTAATTGAGTTCAAGGATTGGAAATAATATATTATTTTATAAACGAGCTTTAAATAACGAATACGAGTTACAAGACTAAACCCGAGTCTACGGGTGGTTTTTCGATTTAAAAATATTAATATAATATAATAATTATTGTTTTGAAAATATAGATATTAATCAAAACATTCTGACAAAAGGTTTACTCACACACGACCGCGCCTAAGGCAAGACACGACCGTTTTAGGGTCACTGGCGCGACCGTGCTAGTCAGAGGCGCGACCGTGTTGATCAAACAGAAGACAAACCAAAACCTGACCACTAGGCACGACCGTGTCTGAGCCTGGCACGACCGTGTCTAGTGTTCTGAGGCACGACCAGGTCTTGCCAAGAGGCACGACCGGGTCAGAGTACGAGGCACGACCGTGCCAGAACTTGGCACGGCCGTGTCTCCTGGATATACAGACACAATGCTTAACAAAATGAACCAATAAGTCCAAATCCGTTTGGTTTCAATTGCGATTGACCAAAAGGATATGGGGGTTCTGATAATCAAGGAATTACGAATCCGATGATATGTTTTGATTTAAAAAACATCGCGATTAGATTGATTAATTTCCCGATTGAATAACGAAAACCTAGGTCAAGAACATGAGGTTAAATTGATTAAATTGGATAAGATTACTTGTTAAAATCATAGGTCTTATGATCTAGAGACTGCAACGAAACTATAGGAACAAACAATTACCAGAAAGATATGCGAATTGAAGGTGTTCGAGTAGAACCTAGTCGCGGCTCTGATGGGATAATCCTTCGGCGTCTCCGACTGCTTTTCCGGCCAAATTGAAATGCGTAAAAGCTTCACGGAGGATCGATTACGGTGCGCAGGTGTTTGATTTGAGAGAGTAACAACAGAAATGAACGAATTTGATGAGTATAAGATGAAGAGGTCGACGGTTTCAAGTTAAAGACAATGATGGAGTTGAATTCGGCCATTACGAGTGTTAAAGTGCCGAATAATGGCTCAATGATAATCTGCCGTTAGAGATTATACGTTACAACTTGATATTTGAACGAATTTGCGATTAAAGGCTGCGTTTACGTTTCAACTGGGCAAGAGTCGCAACCGTGCCAATAAGAGGCGCGACTGTTCCGAGGCACTTGGTGCGACCGTGCCAAAGCATGGCGCGACCGTGCCTATTAAGGTTTCTGGTGTCACACCCCCAATTTCAACTAACGGAGTTTTACCGTTTCGGGAAGTGACACACCAGGATCTCAGTCATTAGTTACATTGAACGACTCTACATGGGACTCAAATGAAAATATCATAACAATCAGAGTTTAATGAGGAAGCGTAAAGAAAAGTAAATGTGCAAAACACACGCGCCCAAAAAGAAAAGTCCAAAAGTCCAAACCAAACACAATTCAAAATAGTCCAAACAGTTTAATAAAACATAAATAAAAAAGGAGAATCCCATGCATGTCCTATATGTGCACCTGTGCCTTATCTTAGCGACCTGAGAAAATATGTAAGAAAAGATGTCAACACGAGGTTGGTGAGTTCACAGATTTCAGTATATAAATAAGCGTTTACCAGATTATTGATCATTCAATATGTATCTATAGGTAGCTAGCCTATGTTCATGTTTAACTTAAGCGCTCGCAACCGAAGCTGAATTTTTGTTTATTTGCCTCCTGCCAGGTCTATCAACCCCGACGATGTGAGTAGTCTAACATATCACCCGTTCGACCTCCAATCGAGTTAGCGCAACTAACGCGGGTGGGGCTTCTCAAACCCAGTAGTATTACAAAATATTACCTCGCTAAGAGCCATATTAACGGTCCGATGTGTGATGAGGACATTCAGTAATAGCCTGGTATGCTTAGCTTTAACATTGATAACACATGAATACAATATTCCAAAAATAGTATGCGACATGTTTTCTCCCCCAAGTTAAAACAGTAAAAAGGGCCGTGAAAAATCACCTGAGTTGCGTAGGTAGTTCACACTAGAATACGATTGGAACCACGAGTGTTAGTCTGCAACGGCTTATGTATGCCCTAGAACTATACACATAACAATTAGGGATAAAATGGGAATTGTGCAACGACACGTAATGAGAAACGTCCTAAAGAAACGCTCTAATAATCAAGAGTAGACGAACGTGTCCACGAGAATAGGAATTCTTTAATTAATAATTAAGATATATATACGTTACGCGACGAAATACAAAATAATATATAATAAATATATTCGAGCGTTTTGTCGTTAACTAGAAGTCTAGGAAAATAATATCATTTATTATATTATTTTTAAGTTTAGCGAAGTAACGTAAACAATTTACTTGCGTGATAAAAATAATAATTTATTTATTTTTATTCGAGGATGTAACGAGTGTAAGTAATACGAATAGTTATATTATTTATAACTTTGAAACGCTACAAAAATGCTTATGAACGTGATGAAAATAATATATATAAGTATATTATTTTTAGTTGGAGTTTTGGGTTGAAAATAATATAAATATTATTTTATAAGTGAGTTTTTAATAGTAAATATGGTTTACAAACCAAACGCGAGCCTACGGGAAATTACGGGCTTCAAAACACGCTAATATAATATTATAATAATACAGGAATATGTTAAGTATTTAATTAATAGTTTAAAATAATAAAAATGTCAAAAACAGAGGAGGAGGATTCGAACCCGGGTCTCCTCCCCGTAAGCATACACACTTAACCAGTCCGCCCGCTAGGGTCATCGCATACAGATCCGGACAAAATTGGTTTTAATCAACAACCCACCGTGATCCCCCCTTTCACACTACCCGCGATCGATCCCCAACTCCAATCCCTCAATTCTGGTCGCGATTAGCCAAATTAGCAAAGAGGTTTTGTTAAACGACCTATCACGAGTCTGAGGGTGGTTTTAATTCCAAAAGCAACAAGTTTAAACGCGTTTAATTTCTGCTACAAAGTCCGAGAACCCTAGGTATGAATACGAAATCGATTTGACTAATTTGGATGTTAAAAGTGGGTGGAATCATAGGGTTTTTACTGATTAAGAAATTTTGAAACTACTGAGATAGTTTAACTTCATTGAGACCGTGTTTAGAATCAAAACCCCCAAATTTCTTATAAACAAACCCTAATTTACGGACCGGGTAAAATTCGATGTTAAAAGGTGAAATTGATACAGGATTTTCAATGTATACGAGATTGCGAAACTGTTGGTGTAACTTAATTTTATTAAGATTGGGTTTAGGACCGAAATCCCTAAATCATTTTTATGAAGAACCCTGATAATGATAGGGCTTACGATCTTGATGTAAAAACGAAGCTAAAGGATGTAAGAGTTACCAGATCACGGTTCGAATTGACTGTGCTCGACCAAAACGGGTGCCGAATTGTGCGAGTTTCATCTCCGGCGATCCTAACTGCTTCTCCGGCCGAATTGGAGTGTGTCAAAGGTTCTCTGAGACTCGTACAATGTGCGCAGGGTAGATGATTGAGGAACGATTCACGAATTTGTGTGAATCGGTGATAATTAGTGATGAACTCGACGGTTACGGGTTTATTACCCATTATTGAGATTAATTCAAATTAATGTCGATGTTTAATGCCCTAATGATGATCGATAATGGCTACAACGTGCATATCGATTATAGATTTCGACAAGAAACGATCGTGAAGCTTGAATTTGAATTGAGGTTTGAGATTTTGACTTTCAAAAGTCAACTAAGGACAAAACAAATCGAATTTTGACTTTGCTTAGTCAACAGATAGGGTTTAGGTTAATTACAGGTTTGGTCCTTGCTGTTTGAATTTAGATGTTGACAGGATTAGATCATGGGGTTAGATTTTATTAAATAAGTTAAGATTTAACTGGATTTAGTTAACAGGGTTAAGTTTTTAACAAAATATTTAACAGGATTGTTAACCGAGTTAATATGAAAAGTCAGATTGTCACGTCATCCCCTAGTTGAAAGAATTTTCGTCCCCTAGTTGAAAGAATTTTCGTCCCGAAAATTAAATAATAAATTTTTTTTTCCCGGATGTCACATCATCCTCTAGTTGAAAGAATTTTCGTCCCGAAAATTAAAATAGTACCTTAAGAATTTGACGTGGAGTGCTTCAACAGATTAGGATATTTGCGCATCATCTGATCCTCGCGTTCCCACGTGAATTCCGGTCCGCGTTTCGAGTTCCAACGGACTCTAACAATAGGGATTTTACTGTGTTTTAACGTTTTGACTTCCCTATCCATAATTTCCACAGGTTCTTCGATGAAACGTAACTGTTCATCAATGTGTAGTTCCTCAAGAGGGACTGCGAGTGACTCGTCTACCAGACATTTCTTCAAGTTTGAGACGTGAAAGACGTTGTGTACACCACTAAGTCCTTCAGGTAGGTCCAGTTGATACGCTACTGGACCAATTCTCTTCACTATCTTGAATGGCCCAACATAACGAGGATTTAGATTGCCTTGTTTCCCAAAACGAATGACACCCTTCCAAGGTGAGACTTTTAACAAAACCATATCCTCTACTTGGTTTACGACGCTTATCGGCATAGCTCTTTTGACCATCACGAGCTGCTGCCATACGGTTTCTAATTTGAATGATTTTCTCAGAAGTTTCAAGTACGAGTTGAGGACCTGTAAGCTGACTATCCCCAACCTCGGCCCAACAAATAGGAGAACGGCATTTCCGTCCATATAGTGCTTCAAATGGAGCTGCCTTGATGCTAGTGTGATAATTGTTGTTGTAGGAGAACTCCACCAACGGTAGGTGAGACTCCCAAGTGTTACCGAAATCAATCACACAAGCTCGTAGCATGTCCTCCAGAGTTTGAATAGTACGTTCTGTCTGGCCATCAGTTTGAGGATGGTATGCTGTGCTCATATCTAGACGCGTGCCTAAAGTTTTATGTAACGATTGCAAGAAACGAGAGGTGAATCGTGCATCATGATCCGAAATGATAGAGATCGGCTTTCAAGTAAATACGAGTAAGCTTATCCATTTTGTCGGTTTCCTTGATTGATAAGAAGCGGACTTTGTTAAAAGGTCAACGATTACCCAAATGGTATCACATCCTGTAGGAGTTCGTGGCAATTTTGTGATAAAGTCCATGGATATTTATTCCCATTTCCACATGTGAATCTCTGGTTTTTGGAGAAGAGCAGAAGGCTTTTGATATTCAACTTTGACCTTCGCGCAAGTCAGGCACTTGCTCACATAGGTGGCTATATCGGCCTTCATCTTTGGCCACTCATACAACACCTTTAGGTCGTGTTACATCTTGTCGGAACCTGGATGAATAGAGTAACGAGATTTATGAGCCTCATCCATGACTAGTTCCCTTAAGTTTCTGAATACCGGAACCCATATTCGCTCGGCGAAGTAGCGAATACCGTCCGATTTGACTTCGAGTTGTGCTTCCATACCGCGTGTACCTTCCAGCGGTAGGTTTTCCTCTTTCAAGGCTTCGAGTTGATTACTACGGATTTTGTCAGGTAATCCGGGGTGAATGGTAAGCTGTAATGCTCAAACTCATTTGGCTTGGTTTCCTTTCGACTTAGGGCATCTGCTACTACATTAGCCTTACCCGAATGATATCGGATCGCACAATCATAATCATTCAAGAGCTCGACCCAACGACGCTGTCTCATGTTCAGCTCGAAGATATGCTGAAGACTCTTATGATTGGTGTAGATAGTGCATTTGGTACCGTACAAGTAATGTCTCCATATCTTAAGTGCGAAAACTACGGCTCCCAATTCTAGATCATGAGTGGTGTAGTTTTTCTCGCGAATTTTTAGTTGACGTGAAGCGTATGCGATCACCTTTTCTCGTTGTATTAGAACACAACCCAGACCTTGAATGGATGCGTCACAATACACCACAAAATCATCCGTACCCTCCAGAAGAGCTAGGATAGGTGCAATGCAAAGTTTCTGCTTAAGATGCTGGAATGCTGACTCTTGGTTATCGCCCCAGTTATAGGCTTTACCCTTTTGAGTTAAGGCAGTGAGAGGTTGTGCAATTTTTTAAAATCCCTCGATGAATCGACGGTAATATCCTGCCAATCCCAGAAATTGTCGCACCTCAGTCAGAGTCGTCGATGCTGCCCAATTCTTGATGGCTTCAATCTTTGATGGATCGACATGTATTCCCTTCTCGTTAACCACATGTCCTAAGAATTGAACTTCTCGAATCCAGAATTCACACTTGGAAAACTAAGCATACAGCTGCTCCTTTTTAAGTAATTCCAGGATTAAACGTAGATGTTCCTCATGGTTCTTGGAATAAATGAGAATGTCGTCGATGAAAACGATGACAAACTGATCAAGGTATGGTTTACACACAGGGTTCATGAGGTCCATGAATACCGCAGGTGCGTTGGTTAATCCGAAAGGCATAACCATAAACTCGTAGTGGCCGTACCTTGTCCTGAAAGCAGTCTTAGAGATATCTTCATCTCGGACTCTTAATTGATGGTAACCGGACCTAAGATCTATCTTGGAATAGAAACTTGATCCTTGGAGTTGATCAAAGAGATCATCTATACGAGGCAAAGGATAAAGATTCTTGATTGTGACTTTATTTAGCTCACGGTAGTCGATACACATGCGGAAAGTTCCGTCCTTCTTTTTGACAAACAGGACCGGAGCTCCCCATGGCGATGAGCTAGGTCGGATGAAACCTTTATCCAACAATTCCTGTAACTGAGTGGATAGCTCTTGCAATTCACTAGGTGCTAGTCTATAAGGTGCCCGAGCGATCGGTGCCGCTCCAGGTGCTAGATCGATTTGAAATTCAACTTGACGGTGTGGTGGTAGACCAGGCAAATCCTTGGGAAATACTCCAGAAATTCACGAACGATGGGAATATCATCAATCTTCTTTTCTTCTAATGGCTGCTCAGCAACGAGGGCCAAAATAGCAGTATGCCCTTTTCGAAGGCATTTATGAGCTTTCATAAAGGATATGATGCCCATGACTGCACCAATTTTTTCTCCCTGAATGGAAAGGGTTTCTCCACTCGGGAGGGGAATACGAACAATTTTCTCATGACAGATGATTTCAGCTTGGTTTTTAGATAACCAATCTATGCCGACAATTACATCAAAACTACCAAGTGTGACCGGCATAAGGTCGATATCAAGTTTATGACTAGCGAGCTCAAGCTTACAACCCTTAAGAATGTGGGTTGCTTCAATTATTTGGCCATCAGCTATCTCTATTATATACGTAGTTTCTAACAGAGTTGGAGTTCCTTTTATCATATCACTAAGCTTTTTAGATATAAAACTCCTATTAGCACCAGTGTCAAAAAGGACAGAAGCAAAGTAATTATTTAAGAGAAACTTACCGGTGACCACATTATGATCATAACGAGCTTCTCCAGATCCTAGCACGAAGGCTCGTCCCTTCGCACCATTCCCTCCGTTATTGCCGTTGTTGCCACCATTGTTGTTATTCTGATTAGGGTTATGGTTTCCATTACCTCCCCTCTTTAATTGAGAACAATTCTTCCAAAAATGTCCTTCCTTCCCACACTCGAAACAACCCTTTGTAAACCCAGGCTGTTGAAAAGGCTGCTTGGCTTGCAACTCACCCCTACAATCTTTGGCAGCATGACCTATTTGCCACACCGCTAACAACGGTTGCAAAACCCGAAGTGATGGAAGTTGCACTTGGTACACTTAGGAGATTTTCCCGTATAACCACCCTGGTGTTGACTTGAAGAGGTCGTTTGGTTAAAGTTCTTAGCAGGCTCAAACTTCCCCTGCTGCTGTTGCTGAGGTTGGTTGGGCTGGGGTCCTTTGGGGCTGGGGTGAGAGTTGGAGTGGTGATCAAACTTGCGTTTATGATTTTCGGTGGATTTAGAGACTGAACCCCTCGGAGGTAAAGTCCCTTGAGTCACCGCCTGATCGGTTAGCTTGTGGGCTAGTCTGATCGTCTGCTGGATGGTAGTAGGGTTGGATGAAGTAACCATACTTTGAATTTGAGGCACTAGACCTCCAATATACAGCTCAATCCTATTGTAGTCCGGAGTCACCATATGTGGGCACATGGTAGCAAGCTCATGGGAGCGAGTGGTATACAACTCAATTTCAGAACCTTCCATTTTCAGGTTCCAAAATTCACCTTCCAACTTCTGAATTTCATCGCGAGGACAGTACTCCTCCTTCATCATTGTCTTAAACTCCTCCCACGGGAGTCCATTTGCCATGGCCAGACCCAACATCTGGACCTGAGCGTTCCACCACGTGAGAGCCGAGCCCTCCAAAGTTCCAGCGGCGAACTTGACCTGATTAGCCACTGGGAAGTTGCACATGGCAATCACCGATTCTACTTTTTCGAACCAACGGAGTAGTCCGACAGCTCCTTCGGCTCCACTAAAGGTGTGGGGCTTACAGTCCATAAATGTTTTGAAGGTGTAGGCTGGTTGCTGATTCTGCTGGTTTTGCTAGCCTGGATTTAGAAACACAATATAGGTTTAAGGTTATAAAGCTTAGGAAAGGTGATTTGAGAGGTGAATTGACCTCACTAGACAATGGCTAAAGCATTTACCTACAGCATTCTGTGCCGCTAGAGCCTCAGCCACACTATCATTGATTAGTGCCACCAGCTCCGCTGCTGTCATGTTGATGGTACCACGGCCACCAACACGACCTCCACGTTCTCTTCCCGACATGATTCTTCACATTCACAAATACAAAACAATGAGAAATATATCGCATATTAAACATTATTTATGTACAAGTAAGGAAATACAACATCTAATATTTTGAAAGTTAAGTAAATTGTAAGGCTACAAAATAAATAACTCAAACATTAAATTTCTCATGTTTTTATTGAATGGGAACAACCTTACCCATCTAGGTTTGAAAAGAGAAATAACATAAGCAAAACATGAATGGAAAGGAAAGATAGAATAGAAAGATCATCAAACATCCTCGTCATCGAAA
This sequence comes from Smallanthus sonchifolius, assembly GCA_023525975.1. Lineage (NCBI taxonomy): Eukaryota > Viridiplantae > Streptophyta > Magnoliopsida > Asterales > Asteraceae > Smallanthus > Smallanthus sonchifolius. The sequence goes on from CM042045.1 coordinate 39,772,035, forward strand.
GAAACGTATGATTGTGCATCGTCGATCTCTACTGGTTCCTCCTCGGGTGGCTCCTCTTCCAAGGGCTCCTCCTCGCCGTCCGAAATTGGAATGTCCTCAGGAAATAGGGCTGCTTGTAGTTGGGCTTCTAAGTGAGTCACTCTCTCTTGAAGTCCTTCAGCAGCATGGTCTGCTACTTGCAGCTGGGCTTCCAGATTAGCCACTCTCTCCAGAATCCCTCCTACATCAAGATTCGAGGTGTCCACCCTCGTCTACAAATGTGCCACCCGATCCACCAAAACGTTATGGACCTGATCTGTAACTGCTAGCTCAGCAGTCAAAAGCTCTATCCCTACCTTATTCTCCTCTATTTGTGACTCTCATTGCAGAATGTCAGGTATCTCATCAGTAGCATCCTTCACAATGCTCAACTCCCTAGACATGTAAAATACAAAAGCTACAAAAGCTTTTTCCATAGTGCATGGCAAGCTAGGTAAATTAGATGATGAGGAAGTGGAACCAAAGTAGGCTGATGGGACATTTCCCATTTCGATCCACCTTTGGATCATTTGCGGGTATGAATTCCAATTGCGAGCAGGATTCATCGTTTGCGCGCTACTCGATTCACCCTGATCAACCGAATTGTCACTAGAACTAGTCCGGCGCCTTTTGGGCTCCGGGGATGATACGGTAGGTGCCTTAGGTGATGGCGGTGGAGTTGACGACATGTTCCTGTAATTTAACATATAAGTTCCAAACATCCAAGGTTTATGACATGTAACTAATGTGTGAGGTTATATTCTAGTATGCAATCCTAGTTCTCTATAACCAATGTCTCTGATACCAATCTGTCATACCCCCAATTTCAACTAACGGAGTTTTACCATTTCGGGAAGTGACACACCAGGATCTCAGTCATTAGTTACATTGAACGACTCTACATGGGACTCAAATGAAAATATCATAACAATAAGAGTTTAATGCGGAAGCGTAAAGAAAAGTAAATGCGCAAAACACACGCGCCCAAAAAGAAAAGTCCAAAAGTCCAAACCAAACACAATTTAAAATAGTCCAAACAGTTTAATAAAACATAAATCAAAAAGGAGAATCCCATGCATGTCCTATATGTGCACCTGTGTCTTATCTTTGCGACCTGAGAAAACATGTAAGAAAAGATGTCAACACAAGGTTGGTGAGTTCACAGGTTTCGTTTACCAGATTATTGATCATTCAATATGTATCTATAGGTAGCTAGCCTATGTTCATGTTTAACTTAAGCGCTCGCAACCGAAGCTGACTGTTTGTTTATTTGCCTCCTGCCAGGTCTATCAACCCCGACGATGTGAGTAGGCTAACATATCACCCGTTCGACCTCCAATCGAGTTAGCGCGACTAACGCGGGTGGGGCTTGTCAAACCCAGTAGTACTACTAAATATTACCTCGCTAAGAGCCATATTAACGGTCCGATGTGTGATGAGGACATTCAGTTGTGTGATGAGGACATTCAGTGATAGCGTGTTACGCTTAGCTTTAACATTAATAACACATGAATACAATATTCCAAAAATAGTATGCGACATGTTTTCTCCCCCAAGATAAAACAGTAAAAGGGGCCGTGAAAACTCACCTGAGTTGCGTAGGTAGTTCACACTAGAATACGATTGGAACCACGAGTGTTAGCCTGCAACGGCTTACGTATGCCCTAGAATTATACACATAACAATTAGGGATAAAATGGGAATTGTGACAACGACACGGAATGAGAAACGTCTTAAAGAAACGCTCTAATAATCAAGAGTAGACGAACGTGTCCACGGGAATAGGAATTCTTTAATTAATAATTAAGATATATATACGTTACGCGACGAAATACAAAATAATATATAATAAATATATTCGAGCGTTTTGTCGTTAACTAGAAGTCTAGGAAAATAATATCATTTATTATATTATTTTTAAGTTTAGCGAAGTAACGTAAACAATTTACTTGCGTGATAAAAATAATAATTTATTTATTTTTATTCGAGGATGTAACGAGTGTAAGTAATACGAATAGTTATATTATTTATAACTTTGAAACGCTACAAAAATGCTTATGAACGTGATGAAAATAATATATATAAGTATATTATTTTTAGTTGGAGTTTTGGGTTGAAAATAATATAAATATTATTTTATAAGTGAGTTTTTAATAGTAAATATGGTTTACAAACCAAACGCGAGCCTACGGGAAATTACGGGCTTCAAAACACGCTAATATAATATTATAATAATACAGGAATATGTTAAGTATTTAATTAATAGTTTAAAATAATAAAAATGTCAAAAACAGAGGAGGAGGATTCGAACCCGGGTCTCCTCCCCGTAAGGTTTAAGGATGGACACCTAGGCCCCTTAAGTATCCAAGTGGTGCACAAGTGCACCAAACATTCGGTTTTCGAAATTCGGGGTTTATTTAAATAAAGTTTTGTAAATGAAAATTGTTTTATATAATGAAATGGATGTGTTAGTCAAATTAAAACATAACTTAGCGTCATGAAGGATGTATTCGTCGGTTGTGGGCGGTACGGAGTCAAACTGTGATTTAAAAGGCGAACAGATACGTATAGGCACTAATTAACGTACTAGGGCATCAATTTGAATTATGTTACAGCTTGAATGAGTTAAATAACTATGTTAGGCACATATGTTTGATACATTTCCTTTGAATTAGTAGTGGGTGAGTTTTCATATCGGTAAATGAGTTTTTAAACGGTTTAACGGTCCAAGTTGTAATTTAAGGCAATTCAAAGCGTTGCAGTCAACATGTGACCATGTAATAAGTATAATGTGCATGAAATAGGTATGTTTCAAGTATGATGTGAACACGAGCTATGATGAGGGTTTCAAGCTTCATTGATTCACGAATATAGTAAGCATTACAAGTACGTGAAAAGCAGAAACGTTAAAGTATGGAGTCATCAACCTGTGTTTGTATTCATGCTTCATCTCTTAAATAGAGTCCAAGAACGTAAGATAGCATTGAATGATGCTAGTTGGGTGGAAGTTATGCAAGAAGAACTGATGCAGTTAGAAAGATGAAAGTATGGGAACTGGTGCCATTACCGAAAGGCAAGTTACCCATCGGAACACGCTGGGTGTTCAGGAACAAAAAGGATGATAACGGACTCATTATAAGGAACAAGGAAAGACTAGTCGTGCACAGATTTACAAGCAAGATTACAAAGAAGTATTCGTACCTATTCCGCTTCTTGAGGCTATCAGAATATGTTTGGCCTACACATCCTACATGGACTTCAAATTCTATCAAATGGATGTAAAGACTACGCTTTTGTATGGAAAGGTCCAAGAAGAGATCTACGTGTGTCAATGATCAGGGTTTGAAGACACAAATCATCCTGAACACGTCTACAAGTTTGACAACACCACACCGACCTAGAACCTTCTTGCTAATGTCTATACTCGTGGAGCCATTAATCAGACGTTGTTTCTCAGGAAGCATGATATTTATATGATACTTGCTAAGATCTACGTGGACGACATTATCTTTGGATCTACATGTGATACCTTGTGTAAAGAGTTTGAGATTGTCATGAAGAAAAAGTTTGAGATAAGTTCTATGGGGAAAATGAATTTCTTCCTAGGGTTACAGGTTAAATAGGATGAGAATGGCATTCTGATTCATCAGGAAAAGTATGCTAATGACATATTTGCCTAGTTTAAATTCGCTGACTCCAAGTTGGCCTCGACTTCCATGGTGACTCGGCACGTTCTTACTCCCGATCTAGGTGATATAGGGATTGATTAGCATCTCTATCAGTGAATGATTAGCTCATTGATTTGTCTAACTGACAGCCGTCTAGACATCATGTTTGTGGTTTGTTAGTGTGCAAGATACCAAGCAACTCCTAAACTCTCTCACCTTAATGTTGTTAAACAAATGTTTAAATACTTGAAGGGCAAGGCTTAGTCTTAGGTATCCAAATAAATCGGAGTTTAAATTGTTTGCTTTTACTAACAGCAATCATGGAGGATGCAATCTAGACCGAAAATCTACAACTGGGGGATGACAGATTCTGGGAGAGCGACTTGTGTCAGGTCAGTGCAGGAAACAGACCACCATTTCGACTTCAACTGTCGAAGTTGAATATTTTTTCGTGTCTGCATGTTCTCTCAAGTCATCTAATGTAACACCAATTGTTGGACTATGGTTTAAATTTTTTTGACACGTCTATTTTTTGTGACAATGAGGTTGCATTACAAATTGTTAAGAAACCGGTGCAACATTCTAAAACTAAACTCTAACATCCCGAAAATCCGAAAGTTAATGGGCCGGTTTGGTAAGCGACCCGATTCTATATTAAATTAAATGATGATTAAGATATGTCACGTATGGGGCGTTTTTACAACGATAAATGACCTGAAATGAAACTCGGGTGGCTTAAATACCCATCTAGGCGGAAAACCATAGGGCAATCTTTGCATCCTAGGCGTGCGACGGTAGAAACCACCAGAGAGGAGAGAAAATCGACGACGGGCGGCGCGACGGTGGTAACTCAACCGAGTGGTCTCCGGTACGCGAGCAGGTAACCCTCTCTCTCATTCTTTTTCCATTTAAGTGCTCGGTTTGCATGAGAGGTAGGGGTTAGGGTTTTGGTTCGAATGAAGGTGGTGCTCGATGACGATGAGGATGTTGAGGGACAATTGATAGTGGTCGTAGGCGACGATGGTGGTGGCTTCAGGCTGTAACAACCGGCCACAAACGTCTAGGCGGTGGCACGCGATGGTGGAGGCGGCTAGGGGAAGGTTAGTTGGTTGGTTGCCGATAAGTAGAAGAGAGAGAGAGGACGTGTTATGGAGGAGCGACGAAGAGGGGAAGGTTGTCGGCGGTTACCATTGACGGATGTGGCTGTATGTTAGGACAGCGTAGGACAAGGATGGTGGCGGTTGCCGGTGACGAAGAGAGGAAGGCTGTAACATGCGGCCAGAAACGTCTAGGCGGTGGCACGCGATGATGGAGGCGGCTAGAGGAGCACAAGAGTGTCCTATTTGGCGTGATGGTTGGCTGCCGAGAAGTAGAAGAGAGAGAGAGGACGGGTTATGGATGTGCGACGAAGAGAGGAAGGTTATCGGCGGTTGCCGGTGATGGGTGTGGCGGTGCGTTAGGACGGCGGAGGACAAGGATGGTGATGTATACGACGTGTGATAGGACTCGGGTGGAGTACAATGACAATGTTAGTGGAGGAATTAGACGATTAGGGTTTGGTCCCGGCGAGGAACATGAAGACGGTGCTGCACAGTGGAGAGAAGAGAGGACGTGTGTGGCGGTGCATGGTGACGAGAACGAAGGAGAGGACGGTGATGTGCATGATGGTGCACAGTGGTGGAGACGGTGGCCGGTTAGGGTTTTTCGTGGTTTGGGTTTGCATGGTTGGCATGCATGCGGGAAACCCAACTCGTGTACGTGTGTGTTCGTGGAGCTTAGGTTCTAGGACTTGGATCATGAGGAATGAAAGGCTTACCCGTTGAGTTGTGGGGTCCATTAAGTATATCAAAAAGTTACCTTAACTCAAATTAAATCGTCACATGTTTCTAAGATATGAGTGTGGGACCCACTAAGTCATAAAGAATATTACTTTGAAACGTGATATACTTATTCACTGCGTGTTTGCCAACTAAGGTATAAATGTTGGACTAATATGCCCGAATACCGACATTCGATAACACGGCCATCGAGATAAGATCCAAAGAGTTACACCACGAACAACAATATATATTAAAGGATGTTTAAGAGTTAAACGAGCCTTACACGAAACTAAAACGAAAGGCAAATGATTATTTAAGAAATAATCATCAAAAGATTATCCGGGATAATCGATGGCACAGTTAGATCGTAATTTGGAATTACAAACGACTAAATTAATTGATCCGATAATTTTGAATTACGGAATAACTAAGTTATATATATATATATATGTATAATATATTTATGTATATAATTAATTTTATTAAGTTAATTAAATTGTATTTATAAATATATAACTGTTATATATTTAATTACCCAAAGAGTTTGGGTTAAAAACTGATTGTTGGATAATCAAGGGTTTAATTAGTAACTTTAAACCATGTTTTGGGGATTAAGTTACTAATCTATAAATACAAATTCAAGGGAATTAAAGAGGGGACCCCAATTATTATTCTTGGAGAATAGTTGCAAAACCCTAATTACCCCTCCCCTCTCCTAATTGCCGGTTCCGCCGCCTCTTGATCCGCCGTCCGCCACCGTTGTGCACTGCCGCAAGTGCGTCGACGCCACCGCTGCTCCAGCCGTCGCTGTAGGCTTTCGCCGCCGACGCCGTACGTGTCCTGCTGCCTATTCAGCCTTGCGCCGTTCTTTAGCCGCCACCAGGAGACCCGGTTGCATGGGTATCTCCGTCGGCCGCTAAGGACCGTTGTGTACCGCCGGTATCGATACATGTTTCTAACACTGGTTTCGTAGGTTGATATGTCATCATTTATACATATTTTACATGCATAATAATCCCACGTTATGGTACTAATTGAATAATATTCTTGCAATTTGTGCTTAAAACACTTATATTTTGTAATTGCAGGTTATTAGGTGTTGAAAATAAAAATCAAGCTAAATCCTATCAAAAACACCAAGAATTCAAGTTTCTAGAAGATTCATTCCCAAGCATTGACCCCCAAGAAGTCAAAATTGGTCAACAAGAGTTAACAAGGAGCTAAAAGACAAAAGCTGTGAGAAAGTTGAGGGTTGCACGACCGTGCATCCCAATGCACGGTCGTGCATTGCCCTTTCTTCTCCTCCATGGACCAAGACAGTGTCCTCTGTACCCTATTTGATTCCCTAGGCCTTTGCACGACCATGGAACCCAATGCATGGCCGAGCATTGCACATTTTGAGGCCTATAAATAGGAGGCTCGAGTTTTTCATTATACACACCAATATAGACCTAAAGAACATTCAAGAAGAGAGCATTCTCGTAGTTAGAGTAGAGAGTAGAGAGTAAAGGGGCTCTTCCTCCTTGTTCCACAATATGGGAGCCTACGAAACTCATCATTACGCTAGTCGTTATGGCCATTCCTGGCTAAAACTTATTTGTATTGCTAGGGTGAAGATGATGTTTGGTGCATGTTAATGTTTAACCTATTAATGAAGTGGTATGGTTATGTCTTTAACTAATTCGTTCTCAAAAACCATCTTTTGATGTACTTTTATTATTGCCTAAATCCGTCTTTATATTTGTGAGTGTCTTGACTTTAAAGAGTAAGATCAAAACCCTTTTAAGCAAACTTCCTTTGAAACTCGTACGTCTTTATACGAGCAGAGATTGATAATCCAAGGTTTGGTCTATACTTCTAAAATCGTACGTCTTTATACGAGATTATTATGCGACCAAGAATTGGTTAACTCATGTTGGGAACGGTACGTCTTTATACTTGGTCCCAATGTTACACTGCCTTCCGGTGAGAAAAAATATAATAACCTATTTAACTTTAATATAAAGCATTTTGAGTCCGAAGTCATAAACCAACCCGGAGATGACCATTCGATGGGTTGAGGGTAAATGTTGTCCCTAACGGGAGGCACTACCACTTTTAAAGATTATATTTTGCAAATCAAATGTAGTGAGGATAAGGCTCTAGCGGTGACCTGGGTCACTAGTTTGTAGTAGTCATACCACTAAATTAGTAAATTTAACATTATCACATACCAAGCTGATTCGAATCCCGAAACAATATATTCTGTAATCTGATCATTTTCGCCTTATTTACTTTTCTGCTATTTACTATTCTGCTAGTTACATTTCTGTTACACACTTCACGCACATTTTTACTTTTATGTTATTTACTTTACCGTCATTTACTTTTCTGGTTCATAAGCACACAAAACCCACTCACTAATTAATACGGCTAAACGATAACAAAATTTGAGTATTGGAACTCGACTGTGTCCATTGGTTCGATACTTGGTTCTTAACTAAACTATATTATGCTGCGATAGGTACACTTGCCTATTGTGTGTGTTTTAAGTTAACGTAATTATCATTTTATAAATTTAAAGCCTGATATTGTGAAATCATCCAAAAATATATTTGTTTACTTAATTCACAAACACATCAAGTTTTTGGCGCCCTTGCCGGGGACACGGTGATTTTAAGAAAAATTCGAGTTAACGGATTAGCCTTTTATTTTCTATTTGTTTTTCCTTCACGCTTTGTTGTAGGTAGTGTATGATCCAAAGTTATACTACTGGTTTATATCAATATTTAGCAGAGCCCTAGAGAATCTTTCACCGCCAAGTTCGAGAAAACCGTGCTAGAAAAATGGCCGTCGAACCGCACTATTGCCGAACTTACAAGACCTTCACTTGACGCGTTGGGGTCTAGTATCACAAGACCAACCGTTGATACTAACAACTTTGTGATCAAATCTCATGTCATCCACATGATACAGCCATCATGCACTTTTAACGGATTACCCGATGAGGATCCACATGCACACATCGCAAATTCCTCGAAATTTGTGATACCTTCAAACTAAGCGGAGTGTCGAATGACGCCATTCATCTCCGAATGTTCCCTTTTTCCTTAAGGGAACGAGCTAAGGCATGGTTGAATTCTCTTCCTACCGGGTCAATCACTAATTGGGATGACCTGACCCAGAAGTTCTTGTCAAAGTATTTCCCACCGGCCAAGACTGATAAGTTACGAAATGATATCACCACTTTTACTCAATACGATGGTGAATCACTATATAAGGCATGGGAACGTTTCAAGGACATGCTAAGGAAATGTCCACACCATGGTTTAGAGGTTTGGCTGCAAGTATCATCCTTCTACAATGGGTTGCATAATCAAGCCCGTCAGACACTTAACGCTACTGCGGGTGGCATCTTTGGAAACAAGAAGCCACAAGAGGCATACAACCTAATCCTAGAAATAGCTATGAACCGCTATCAATGGTACAACCCAAGGACTAGAAGGGGAACAAGGCAAGGAGTTCACACCGTCGATGCTGTCACATCATTGTTCGCTCAAGTAGACACCCTTACCACAAGACTAAACCAAACTAGTAAGCGCAAGGCAACACCTGAAACAATGGAAGAAGTAAAGAGCATCACAACCGACGTCGAGCAAGTTGATTTCATCGGAACAAATCGCCAACAAAACAACCATTGTAGCAACACCTACAACCCAGGATGGAGGAATCATCTGAACTTTAGATGGAAAAACAACCAAGGACAATCTGGTTTTAGACAACAACAGTTTCAGCAAAGGCAACCTCAGAACTTTCAACCTCGTCAACAATTTCAAGGAACAAACAAGATGGGTAATGGGATGAGGCTAGAGGATGAAGTGACTAAACTAATCCCTACTACAGAAAGTCAAGCCCTCCTTGCAGATTCTCGTCATAAGCAATACGAGGAAAGGTTTAGCCTACATGAAGCTGAGTTCAAGACGCAGAAAGCTACCCATCAATCCATTGAAATGCAATTATGACAAATAGCAAAACTTTTGTCCGAAAGACAACCAGGATGTCTCCCGAGTAACACTGAGACTAATCCAAAGGCCAACGTAAGGGCTATTACTCTAAGGAATAGCAAAGTATTCCCAGAGCCACTAATGCCAGGAGAAGAAGTCCATTTACCTAGGAGAGAAATATTCACCGGAGTACCGCTCTGTCCACAGCCCGCAAGTTCATCTACTCAGAAAGCACAACCTAGTGTATTCCAACCTCCTACGGCGGACCTCCCTCCAAACAATTCCATCAAAAAGAACGTTCAATTCTCACATACAATACCCAAGAAGGCTAGTTAAACAGAAAACTGATGAGCAATATGACAAGTTCATAGAGCTCTTGAGCCAAATCCATGTCAACATTCACTTCTTGGATATTATACAACAAATGCCAAAATATGGACGTTTCCTGAAAGATTTCCTTACGAACAAGAGAAACATGGAGGAAGCGATAAAAAGAATAAATTATTGTGACGCTCTTAATGAAAGGAATCTCCCAAAGAAACTTTCGGATCCTGGGGAATTCTCTTTATCATGTTCTATAGGGCCGCTACCTGTTAGTTACGCGCTTGTTGATGTAGGAGCAAGCGTAAATGTTATGCCCTCCACTATGTTTCAAAAGCTCGACATTAGACAACCGCGACCTGTTAATGTAACCATGAACTCGCGGATGGATCGGTTAAAACACCTATATGAGTCGTTGAGAACTTATTGGTGAAAGTTGGCAAGTTTGTCTTCCCTGCCGACTTCATGGTTTTAGAAATGGGACAAGTCTTTTCCGTACCATTAATCTTGGGTCGTCCATTCTTAGCCACCGCAAGAGCCGCCATTGACATGAATGAAGGAACTTTAATGCTTCGTATCGGAAAAAAATCAGTGACATACAACATCGGAGGATATGAATGCATGTCAAGTGATCCTCTTGAAATCTCTCACTTTATCGACTCCAATATGGACTATCAACTACAGAAATTAATGGACTTAAAAAAAGGAAAAGCGCCAAATCTTACCAAACCAAAGACACCAGATCCTAAGACAATAGATCTTACCAACGATCTTGACAACACTAATTGGATCGATGAGTACTTTGATAAACTACCAAAGATGAATGATGTGAACGAAGAAATGGGAGACACGGGGGAGGTTTTTTACCCCCGCCTGAAGAAAGACCGATGAAACACGTACGGGTCGGGCTAAAGACCCTTAAATAAACGTAGCGCTTCCGGGAGGCAACCCGATGATCATAAATTAATTGAGAAGTTGGTGCATACGGGAGAAATCATGAACCTCAGGTTTGGTTTCTCTAATTTTAAGTTTCAAATTACTTCAGCCCACAGGTATGCCTTCTCGATACTAGGAACTTAGTAGCTTAACTACTATCTTTTATTTTCCATGTTTGTTTTTATGTTTTCTTTTATGTTTCAGGTAGAATAACATCACCAGATCATCTCTCTACTTTGAGGAGTTACACTCCACCTCTACGAGCCTAGAGCCGGAAACCACATCAAATTTTGGAGAAATTCGATGAAGTCTTTAAAACAACATGTTGACTAGTATCTGATAGGCATAGCCTGACAACAACAATAAGTTTTTGCCTTATGTTATACACCGAATTGACCGGGGGAGTACCAGTTTCTTTTCCCTTAAAACACCATGCATTTAAATTTCTGCTTAGCATTCCATTACATGCATTTGTACATCGAGGGCAATGCACAGTTTTAAGTGTGGGGTGGGGAATTAGAGATTCAGGACTGCTTGTAACCTCGGAGTAGTAAAATTTAACTTGTGGTTTTCTACCCATTTGACTAAAACATTACAAAAATCTACCTTTTGTAAAACCCGAAAAATTTTCAAAAATTAAAACCCTTTTAAATCTAAACCTGTTGGAGTTTGCACCTAATTAAATAAAATGAAGACATGACAAGTAGAAACAACCGGAAATTATGCATAACAAATCACTAAACCCTATCTCACCCGTTTCCATGTGAGAATAATCTGAGCCTTTTCACAAGCATTATTATCATTATTTTTGCATGCTTTTTCGTTTGATATATTGAGTGTTTATTCGATTGAATTCTATGCATAATTAGAACGTGTATGACTTATACATATCAAGACCATGAACTAGTGAAAGCATGGAAATGACTGAGGCAACTAGGACTTTATCACCCTTATTATCAAAAAATCCCAAAAGTATTATCCGTCTAGATAGGCCTCTGAGCCTTAGCCTTTTCTTTTCTATTACCCATACTTATCATCCAACCAGCTTTTCGCAAACACCGGTTATTGGCTAAATATCTTCAAAATGAGAAAATCATCCTATGTTGTCAATTCAAGTTCATTATCATTGGGACAATTTTAGAAAGAACCTTCCCTACTCAGAAGAATTGGAATATACAAATGGTGGATACATTAGGAAAATATCCGAACTATCTGCAGGAAATTCAAGGAAATATTATTTCAAAGAAAATGAGGAAGAAGGAGTATTGAAGAAGTTGTCTTGTTTAAAAAAAAGAAGTCGGTCTTTTACCTAGAGACCTTAAAGAACTTGACATTCATCCCTTTGATTTCAATTTGCTTTTCTTCCCTCATTTCGCGAAGCCTGAATTACCAATCGAACTCCGAGAAAAGTTTTTTAAGCAACCAGTGATGTACGAAAACGGTGGCGCAAGAACAATTGCTACCATTTTGCGGCTTGTCAAAAAGTGCAGCCAAAAGAAGAGCAAAAGATACGATAAGTGTAGAAAGTGTGACAACTGGAGCCACGATGGAAAGTGTAGCAAAAATAAAACTAGAGCCCAAAGTGAATCTACATACCTGATCGAAGTTGGCTTTGTTAGGCTTCGAGCCGAAGGAACCATACGAAAAGTGATGTGCACTAAAATAGTCATATATTTCACATAAATTGATTCCCGATTTTGGCCATTTTTTATGTAAACTTATATGAATAATTACTTAAATAGTTCATATTTGAATTTGTAGGCCATTAACCCTCCAGAAGAACAAAATGAAGAAAAATTGAAAGAAATAAACAAAGAATGAAGAGAAACAACCCTGCGACTGTCAAAACTTGTTTTTCACTTTCCCGCTTCGTTACAACTCAGAATTGAGCCCCGTTTTTGCCCACGGATTCTATTTTCAGTCCTCTACATGTTGATGGAAACAAGGGTGAAGCACGGGCCGTGTTTAACTAGGAACGGTCCGTGCTTCCTTCCAAACGTTCAGAAATTAGCTTTTTCGAAGTCAGGGCCGTGTCCAATGAAGCACGGGGCTGTGTCCCGTGAAGCACGGGCCGTGCCTCACTAAGCACACCCCCGTGGTCAACCATGAAAAGTACAACAATACCTTTGTCTCCCGGCCAGGTGCAACACGGAGCCGTGCCCCACCAGGTACGCCCCCATATTCGATACATGTTCAGTACGATCGCAACAAAAACGGTTAATCTATGGTCCCAGCACGGGGTCGTGCCTCACTAGGCATGGGTCGTGCCTCCTTGCCTAGACAGTATAAATAGAACCCTTTGGCTCATTTGGAGGGGGAGCCTTGGAGGGGGTTCTTAGGAGGAAATACCCACTATTTACTCTCGGGAACCAGACATTTGAAGGCATTTAGAGGTCTTGGAAGGTCCATTTATCACAAAGAAGAAGCTGTTGCATCACTAGACATTTCTAGCTTGGACTTTTGGTTAGATCTTCAGTTTTATCATGAATTCCTTGCTATTTTGCTACTTTGTTGTAATGTGTAAGCTCATTATGAGCTAAATTCCTTTATCATCCTAGTTTTGATGAAACTTAATTAATTATGTTAAACTCTTGATTATGGCTAAAGTATTATGTTAATGTAATGATGATTTTGTGTTAATCTCTTGATGGAATTGCATGTCTAAATGTTTATGGAACAATTTAAGGTTTATAAATGAGAAATCATATCATGTTGGAAAACTTATGAGACTAACATTTATTTATAACCTCAACATCTTTTGTTAAAACGTTATAGCTAAGAATTATGAATAATCTTCGAAACCTTAATTGTGAAAGAAATATGAAGACATGAAATCCCTCAATCGTGCTTGGAAAAACTAAGAGAAATGTTATGTCATCTCTTTAGCAAAAGTTATACTAATCAAGAGTATTGATGACTCAAGCTTTAAATTTATATAACTTTGTTTTAGAATTTCATAAGTCAAGAAATTACACTCTTTTATCTAACTAAACTAATATTAAGTGGACGTCATGTAATTGACTCATCATTGTCCTTCTTAATGATTAGGGAGTTATAATCTGTGAAAATCTCCATTAAAAATACACATATAGTTCATACACATCAAAAAGGCAGCGGCATATTTTACACAATAAGGGACTAGTTGAATTTAATGAGAGATCTTGGTCTTGGCAATCTGACCACAAAACGAGCCCTCAGATTAGTTACACCCTCATGATCTGAGTACTGTAAAGGGACCCATTAGTATTTTCCATTTTAATCCATGAAGCCGTAGCTGAGTGTTTCGCGATAGCTGCAGCCCTTCAAACCCCTTTAAAACCCCTAAAAATCCAAAAAGATTTTCATTTTCACCTTCAGTTTTACTTTAGCTACAATACAACCCCTTTAAGTCCTCTTGATTCATGCATACTACTTATTTAGTTGGTGGAGGCTTGATTTGCATACAAGCTTATGACCATTGCATAATCCGATCCGAACTTGAGTGTTCCACTTCACTCACATTATCATATATATAACCCTAGAGTTGAGTGAACATTGTGAGTAGTGAGGAGTTCTTGCATAATCAAAGTTCTAGTAGGTTTGTCATGGATTCCATCATCTTGAAACACAAAAATACAAAATAGAATAAGCAGCTCAAGAGTTATCCGGGGCTAAAACTAGTTGAGATTCCATTACCCTTGTAAAGTTTTTAGTTATGGGTGTGATCATACATGAGTTTTCTTGACGACAAGCAAATTTTAAGTGTGGGGCGTTAAAATATGCCATCATTTATACATATTTTACATACATAATAATCCCACATTATGTTACTAATTGAATAATAATCTTGCGATTTATGCTTAAAACACTTATATTTTGTAATTGCAGGTTATTCGGTGTTGAAAATATAAATCAAGCTAGATCCTATCAAAAACACCAAGAATTCAAGCTTCTAGAAGATTCATTCCCGAGCCTTGACCCCCAAGAAGTCAAAATTGGTCAACAAAAGTCAACAAGAAGCTAAAAGACAAAGCTGGAAGAAAGTTGAGGGTTGCACAGCCGTGCATCCCAATGCACGGCCGTTCATTGCCCTTTCTTCTCCTCCACGGACCAGGATAGTGTCCTCTGTACCCTTATTGATTCCCTATGCCTTTGCATGGCCGTGCAACCCATTGCACGGCCGTGCATTGCACATTTTGAGGCCTATAAATAGGATGCTTGGGTTCTTCACTTGACACACCAATAGAGAGTAGAGGGGCTATTCCTCCTTGTTCCATAATAGGGGAGCCTACGAAACTCTTCATTACGCTAGGTGTTATGGCCATTCGTGTCTAAAACTTCTTTGTATTGTAAGGGTGAAGATGATGTTCGGTGCATGTTAATGTTTAACGTATTAATGAATTGGTATGTTTATATCTTTAACTAATTCGTTCTAAAAAACTATCTTTTGATGGGTTTTTATTATAGTCAAAATCCGTCTTTATATTTGTGAGTGTCTTGATTTTATAGAGTAAGATCAAAACCCTTTTTAATCAAACTTCTTTTAAAACTATACGAGCAGAGATTGATAAGCCAATGTTTGGTCTATACTTCTAAAATCGTACGTCTTTATACGAGATTATTATGTGACTAAGCATTGGTGAACTCATGTTGGAAACGGTACGTCTTTATACTTGGTCCCATTGTTACGCCGCCTCCGGGTGAGCAAAATATAATCACCTATTTAACTTTAATATAAATCATTTTGAGTCCGATGTCATAAACCAACCCGGAGATGACCATTCGATGAGTTGAGGGTAAATGTTGTCCCTAACGGGAGGCACTACCACTTTTAAATATTATAATTTGTAAATCAAACGTAGGGAGGACGAGGCTCTAGCGATGACCCGGGTCACAAGTTTGTAGTAGTCATACAATTGAATTAGTCAACTTAACTTTATCACATAGCAAGTTGATTCGAATCCCAAAGCAATACATTCTGTAATCTGATCATTTTCGCCTTACTTACTTTTCTGTTATTTACTATTCTGCTAGTTACATTTCTTTTACACACTTCACGCACATTGTTACTTTTATGTTATTTAGTTTACCGTCATTTACTTTTCTACTAAATAAGCACACAAAACCCACTCACTAATTAATCCGGCTAAACGATAACAAAATTTGAGTATTGGACTTGACCGTGTCCATTGGTTCGATACTTGGTTCTTACCTAAACTATATTATGTTGCGATAGGTACACTTGCCTATTGTGTTTGTTTTAAGTTAACGTAATTATCATTTTATAAATTTAAAACCTGATTATATTTGTTTACTTAATTCACAAACACATCAAGTTTTTGGCGCCGTTATCGAGCGGACACAGTGATTTTAAGAAAAAAATTAAGTTAACGGATTAGCCTTTTATTTTCTATTTGTTTTTCCTTCACGCTTTGTCGCATGTAGTGTATGATCCAAAGTTCTACTACTGGTTTATATCAATCTTTAGCAGAGCCCAAGAGATTCTTTCACAACCGAGTTCGAGAAAACCGTGTAAGAAAAATGGCCATCGAAAACTGCACTATTGCCGAATTTGCAAGACCGTCACTTGACACGTTGGGGTCTAGTATCACAAGACCAACCGTTTACGCTAACAACTTTGAGATCAAATATCTTGTCTTTCATATGATCCAGCCATCATGCACTTTTTACGGATTACCCGATGAGGATCCACATGCCCACATCGCAAATTTCCTCGAAATTTGTAATACGTTCAAACTAAACGGAGTGTCGAGCTAAGGCATGGTTGAATTCTCTTGCCACCGGGTCAATCACTACTTGGGATGACCTGGCCCAGAAGTTCTTGTCAAAGTATTTCCCACCGGCCAAGACCGCTAAGTTACGAAATGATATCACCACTTTTACTCAAGACGATGGTGAATCACTATATGAGACATGGGAATGTTTCATGGACATGCTAAGGAAATGTCCTCACCATGGGTTAGAGGTTTGGCAGCAAGTATCATCCTTCTACAATGGGTTGCATAATCAAGCCCGTCAGACACTTGACGCTACTACGGGTGGCATCTTTGGAAACAAGAAGCTACAAGAGGGATACAACCTAATCGAAGAAATATCTATGAACAACTATCAATGGTACAACCCAAGGACTAGCAGGGGAACAAGGCAAGGAGTTCACGCCGTCGATGATCTCACATCATTGTCAGCTCAAGTAGACGCCCTTACCACGAGGGCAAGGCAACACCTGAAACAATGGAAGAAGTAAAGAGCATCACAGCCGATGTCGAGCAAGTTTATTTCATCGGAACAAATCGCCAACAAAACAACCCTTACAGCAACAACTACAACCCTGGATGGAGGAATCATCCGAACTTTAGCAGGAAAGACAACAACAACCAAGGACAATCTGGTTTTGGATAACAACAGTTTCAGCAAAGGCAACCTCAGAACTTTAAAACTCGTTAATAATTTCAAGGAACAAACAAGATGGGTAATGGGATGAGCCTAGCGGACGCAGTGACTAAGCTAATCTCTACTACAGAAAGTCAAGCCCTCATATTCTCGTCATAAGCATTACGAGGAAAGGTTTAGCCTACATTAAGTTGAGTTCAAGACGCAAAAATCTACCCTTCAATTCATTGAAATGCAATTACGACAAATAGCAAAACTTTTGTCTGAAAGACAACCAGGATGTCTCCCGAGTAACACTGAGACTAATCCAAAGGCCAACATAAGTGCTATTACTTTTAGGAATAGCAAAGTATACCCAGAGCTACTAATGCCAGGAGAAGAAGTCTAGTTACCTAGGAGAGAAATATTCACCAGAGTACCGCTCCGTCCACAGCCCGCAAGTTCATCTACTCAGAAAGCACAACCTAGTGTAATCCAACCTCCTACGACGGACCTCCCTCCAAACAATTCCATCAAAAAGAACGTTCAATTCTCACATACCATACCCAGGAAGGCTAGTTAAACAGAAAACTGATGAGCAATATGACAAGTTCATAGAGCTCTTGAGCCAAATCCATGTCAACATTCACTTCTTGGATATTATACAACAAATGCCAAAATATGGACGTTTCCTGAAAGATTTCCTAACAAACAAGAGAAACATGGAAGAAGTGATAAAAAGAATAAATTATTGTGACGCTCTTAATGAAAGGAATCTCCCAAAGAAACTTTCGGATCCTGGGGAATTCTCTTAACCATGTTCTATAGGGCCGCTACCTGTTAGTTACGCGCTCGCTGATGTAGGAGCAAGCGTAAATGTTATGCCCTCCACTATGTTTCAAAAGCTCGACATTGGACAACCGCGACCTGTTAATGCAACCATTAAACTCACGGATGGATCGGTTAAAACACCCATACGAGTCCTTGAGAACTTATTGGTGAAAGTTGGCAAGTTTGTCTTCCTTACCGACTTCATGGTTTTAGAAATGGGACAAGACTTTTTCGTACCATTAATCTAGGGTCGTCCATTCTTAGCCGCCGCAAAAGCCGTCATTGACATGAATGAAGAAATTTTAACGCTTCATATCAGTAAACAATCAGTGACATACAACATTGAAGGATATGAATGCATGTCAAGTTATCCTCTTGAAATCTCTCACTTTATTGACTCCAATATAGACTATCAACTACAGAAATCAAGGGACTTAAAAAAAGAAAAAGCACCAGATCTTACCAAACCAAAGACACAGATACTAAGACAATAGATCTTACCAAGGATCTTGACAACACTAGTTGGATCGATGAGTACTTTGATAAACTACCAAAGATGAATGATGTGAACGAAGAAATGGGAGAAACGGGGGAGGTTGTTTTCCCCCACCTGAAGAAACACTAATGAAGCATGTACGGGTCAAAGACCCTTAAATAAATGTAGCGCTTCCGGGAGGCAACCCGATGATCATAAATAAATTGAGAAGTTGGTGCATACGTGAGAAAGCATGAACCTCAGGTTTGATTTCTCCAATTTTAAGTTTCTAATTACTTTAGCCCCCAGTTATGCCTTCTCGATACTAGGACCTTAGTAGCTTAACTACTATCTTTTATTTTCCATGTTCGTTTTTATGTTTCAGGTAGAATAACATCACCAGGTCATCTCTCTACTTTGAGGAGTTACACTCCACCTCTATGAGCCTGGAGCCGGAAACCATATCAAATTTCTAAGAAATTCGATAAAGTCTTTGAAGCAACATGTTGACTAGTATCTAATAGGCATAGCCTGACAGCAGCAATAAGTTTTGGCCTTATGTTATACACCGAATTGACCGGGGGAGTACCAGTTTCTTTTCCTTTAAAACACCATGCATTTAAATTCCGGCATAGCATTCCATTACATACAATTGTACATTGAGGGCAATGCACAATTTTAAGTGTGAGGTGGGGAATTAGAGATTCAGGACTGCTTGTAACATCAGAGTATTAAAATTTAACTTGTGGTTTTCTACCCATTTGACTAAAACATTACAAAAATCTACCTTTTATAAAAACCTAAAAAAATTTCAAAAATTTAAACCCTTTTAAATCTAAACCTCTTGGAGTTGCACCTAATTAAATATAATGAAGACATGGAAAGTAGAAACAAACGGAAATTATGCATAACAAATCACTAAACCCTATCCCATCTGTTTCCATGTGAGAATAATCTGAGCCTTTTCACGAGCATTATTATCATTATTTTTGCATGCTCTTTCGTTTGGTATATTGAGTGTTTATTCGATTGAATTCTATGCATAATTAGAACGTGTATGACTTATACATATCAAGACCGTGAACTAGTTAAAGAATGGAAATTATTGAGAAACCTAGGACTTTATCACCCTTATTATCCAAAAATACTATCCGCCTAGATAGCCCTCTGAGCCTTAGCCTTTTCTTTTATATTACCCATATTTATCACCCAAACAGCTTTTCGCAAACACCGGTTATTGGACGACTGTCTTTAAAATGAGAAAATTATCGTATGTTGTCAATTCAAGTTCATTATCATCGGGACAATTTTGGAAAGAATCTGCCATACTCAGAAGAATTGGAATATACAAATGGTGGATGCATTAGGAAAATATCCAAACTATCTGCTGGAAATTCAAGGAAATATTATTTCAAAGAAATTGAGGAAGAAGGAGTATTGAAGAAGTTGTCTTGTTTATAAAAAAAGAAGAAGTTGGTTTTTTACCAGGAGACCTTAAAGAACTGGACATGCATCCATTTGATTTCAATTTGTTTTTCTGCCTTCATTTCGCAAAGCCTGAATTACCAACCGAACTCCGAGAAAAGATTTTTCAAGCAACCAGTGATGTACGAAAATGGTGGTGCAAGTAAGAACAATTGCCAACATTTTGCGGCTTGTCAAAAAGTGACGTCAAAAGAAGAGCCAAAAGATACGATAAGTGTAGAAAGTATGGCAACTAGAGCCACGATGGAAAGTGTAGCAGGAATCAAACTCGATCCCAAAATGAATATACATACCTGATCGAAGTAGGCTTTGTTAGGCTTCGAGCCGAAAGAACCATATGAAAAGGCAATGACGTATTTTACATAATAAGGGACAAGTTGAATTTGATGAGAGATCTTGGACTTGGAAATCTAACCATAAACGAGCCCTCGGATTAGTTATACCCTCATGATCTGAGTACTATAGAGGGACCCATTAGTATTTTCCATTTGAAGTCATGAAGCTGTAGCTGAGTGTTTCACGTTAGCTGCAACCCTTCAAACCCCTTTAAAACCCTTAAAAATCCAAAAAGATTTTCATTTTCACCTTTAGTTTTACTTTAGCCACATTACAACCCTTTTAAGTCCTCTTGATTCATGCATACTACTTAGTTAGTCGGTGGAGACTTGATTTGCATACAAGCTTATGACCATTGCATAATCCGATCCGAACTTGAGTGTTCCACTTCACTCACATTATCCACATATATATATATATATATATATATAACTCTAGAGTTGAGTGAATATTGTGAGTAGTAAGGAGTTCTTGCATAATCAAAGTTCTAGTAGGCTTGTCATGGATTCCATCATCTTGAAACAGAAAATTACAAAATTAGAATAAGCAGCTCAAGAATTATCCCGGAGTTCCAACACTAGTTGAGATTCCATTACCCTTGTAAAGTTTTTAGTTATGGGTGTGATCATGCATGGGTTTGCTTGACGACAAGCAAAATTTAAGTGTGAGGTGTTATGATATGACATCATTTATACCTATTTTACATACATAATAATCCCACATTATGATACTAATTGAATGATAATCTTGCAATTTATGCTTAAAACACTTATATTTTGTAATTGCATGTTATTCGGTGTTGAAAATATAAATCAAGCTAAATCCTATTAAAAACATCAAGAATTCAAGCTTCTAGAAGATTCATTCCCGGGCATTGACCCCCAAGAAGTCAAAATTGGTCAACAAAAGTCAACAAGGAGCTAAAAGACAAAGCTGGAAGAAAGTTGAGGGTTGCACGGTCATGCATCCCAATGCACGGTCATGCGTTGCCCTTTCTTCTCCTCCATGGACTAGGACAGTTTCCTCTGTACCCTGTTTGATTCCTTATGCATTTGCACGACTGTGCAACCCATTGCACGGCCGTACATTACATATTTTGAGGCCTATAAATAGGAGGCTTGAGTTCTTCACTTGACACACCAATATAGAGTAGAGGGGCTCTTCCTCCTTGTTCCAAAATAGGGGAGCCTACGAAACTCATCATTACGCTAGTCGTTATGGCCATTCATGGCTAAAACTTCTTTGTATTGCTAGGGTGACGATGATGTTTGGTGCATGTTAATGTTTAACTTATTAATGAGTTGGTATTTTTATGTCTTTAACTAATTCGTTCTAAAAAACCATCTTTTGATGGGCTTTTATTATAGTCTAAATCCGTGTTTATATTTGTGAGTATCTTGATTTTAAAGAGTAAGATTGTAAAACCCTTTTTAATCAAACTTCTTTTGAAACTCGTACGTCTTTATACGAGCAGAGATTGATAAGCTAAGGCTTGGTCTATACTTCTAAAACTGTACGTCTTTATATGAGATTATTATGCGACCAAGAATTGGTGAACTAATGTTGGGAACGGTACATCTTTATACTTGGTCTCATTGTTACACCGCCTCCCGGTGAGCAAAATATAATCACCTATTTTACTTTAATATAAAGCATTTTGAGTCCGATGTCTTAAACCAACCCGGAGATAACCATTCGATGGGTTGAGGGTAAATATTGTTCCTAACGGGAGGCACTACCACTTTTAAAGATTATAATTTGTGAATCAAATGTAGTGAGGACGAGGCTCTAGCGGTGACTCGGGTCACAAGTTTGTAGTAGTCATACCACTGAATTAGTCAACTTAACATTATCACGTACCAAGCTGATTCGAATCCCGAAGCAATACATTCGTTAATCTGATCATTTTCGCCTTATACTTTTATGCTATTTACGATTCTGCTAGTTACATTTACACTTCACGCACATTTTTACTTTTATGTTATTTAGTTTACCGTCATTTACTTTTCTGCTATATAAGCACACAAAACCCACTCCCTAGTTAATCCGGCTAAACGATAACAAAAGTTAAGTATTGGAACTCGACCGTGTCCATTGGTTCGATACTTGGTTCTTACCTAAACTATATTACTTTGCGATAGGTACACTTGCCTATTGTGTGTGTTTTAAGTTAACGTAATTATCATTTTATAAATTTAAAACTTGATCTTGTGAAATCATCCAAAAATTTATTTATTTACTTAATTCACAAACACATCACTAGACAAGGAAGACAACAGCGGCGCGCTAGGCGGATGATGAAACCCGTGGTGACGTGTGGTAGTGGTACACGATGGTGGTGGTTCTCGATGATGAACGGGGGAGATCATGGGATCGGGTTACACCTAAGGTGAGTTTGGTGAACATAGAGTTTGCATGTTGGGTTTTAGACGTGCATGGGGTCTCGGCTTGTGTACGTGTAACCCACGAGACTAAGGCTTTGCATGGCACGTCAACGTGCATGCATATGGGTTCTAAATGGGTCTAGATGACCCGATACGAGTTAATAGTAAGAGATAAGGATATTAGGGTTTTCACGGCACACAACGTGTATGCAAGGAACCCGAATCAGATTATTATTATTTTAGGCGTTATTCGACGTACGTATAGAACGTAATCTAATCCTTGGATCATGCGTTGACAGGTTTGGGTTCTGAACAAGGACGGACGAGTTGCAGAGCAAAGACCACAACTCAGCATAACCGGTGAGTTTCTAACCCCCCCTTCTTTTAAATGTTTTTAATGTTTTGGGGTTATCATACATACTTTCGAGACGTGTTTTATTACATTAAATGTGTATCGAGTTTTGAGGTCTAACCCGATGAGTTTACGAATTTAAGTATTTAAATATGGGGCTAAGGGACCATGTATTGTCCTTAAGATGTGTAGGTTAAAAATTATATGATCATGGGTCGTATAGTGACCTAATAGGGGTGAGTCAGGGTTGTATTTGCAGGTCGTACAGGTACAACTAGGAGGTGTCACATGGCGTGCATGTACGTGGTATGTTCTTAGATAAGGAGACATAGTATTTGTATGTGTGTTGCTATATTAGCAGTGTATTGTGTTATGAGTTAGTCAGGGTCAGTCAGGATATAAGTTAAACGCTTATGAATACGTGTAGGATACCTTATCCTAGTGTTATGTGTGAAGTGCAGGTGCAATTAATGAGTCATGTACATAGAGTATAATGTTATGAGTTTATGTGTTGTGTGTATTGTGTCGTTGACCTTATGACACGGCGGGAATTATTATTGTGTCGGTGTCCTTGAGACACGGCGGGTATTGTTTTTTCATTGTTATTGTTATGACACGGCAATGGGATTGTGGAGGACGAAGTCCTTCGGGAGGTCACCAAAGGTGACGATGTCCAACAGGACAGTGATGAGCTCGAGGTGTGTCAAACGCCCTGACGAGGGTAACCCTGACGACGACGCAGTGATGATGTATGTGTTTGTGTGCATATATATGTGTGTTAAATTATATACAAGTGTTGAGTTATATATACTTTGTATGAGATGATATTTCCGCGGTAAATAGATGCTATTAATGTGATGTGTAGAGTTATGTCGACCATGTTGCAGGGATGAGTACATTGTGTATAACTATTGTGTCAGTTGCTTTGTGAGAGTCTTAGTTAGGGCTGGCTAAGCCGGTGTCTAGAGGGTGGTTGAGATAACTAGTGTGGGGTTAATATGTGTGGTAAACTTTTATTTATCATAATAGTATGCTCGATCCATGTCGGAGAGACTTACTGAGTTATAATTGTGGGTTGCCTCAGGGGTGGTGAACCCTTTTGGGTTAGTACAAGATAACAAGGGTTATCTATGTATTAATAATTTATAAAACTGTGTTCTAAAGACTAGAAGGTCTTGGGTGGGAAATAAATATGAAAATGAGACGATTTGGCTTTTGTTTAAATTAAACTATTAGAACTCACTCAGTGTAGCTGACTTTGTCTGGGCGATAGATTATCTTGCAGGTGAGCTTTGGCGTCGACGTATCTTGGCTTAGGAGCGGCATTACTCGGATTGGTTTCGTGAGGTAAGTTTAATGACAACAACGGCATTAAATAGTAATTAATGTTTTCAGAAAGACTTCCGTTGTAGTTTAGCTAATAACTAATTCAATTTAAAGTAAATAAACCGTTATGAGAACCAATTGTAGGATGCCCGAGTTAGGGTTTTACATAATCACCTATGTGAGGAGAGAAGTGTGGTAGCTTCAAATGGAATTGTGGGGAGTCCAATTCCTTAAGCTCTCACGGAACCAGGCGAGTGATCCATGACCAGAACGGACACAACTTTAAGGGGTTGATCAGACCAGGGAAATTTTTGTGTGAAGGACATCGCGCCTACCAAACCACTATCAGACCAAGTATGCATCATAACGGAGGGTTCAAAGCTAACAACTACCTATCCCACAATATTCAACCGTTGAAATTATATTTTGATATTAAGATAGTACGAATCGATCTCCATTCATGTGGGGGTTTGTTAGAGTTTGGGTGAAATGAGTTTTTTCACTAAGTTACAAAATGACTTTTTGCCAACTTTGGACAGAAATAAATATATGCATCTGATGTTAATATTCTTATTTTTTTCTGGGTTTGTGTTCTCTTATGTGAGACCTTCGCTAGGAAACAAACCGCGTACATTAATATTCATGAATGACACTCAGTGGGAACCAGGAATGGTGTGAAGCACCCTACGCGCACGCGCACGCGCCCGCGCTTAGGACGGGCTCGGGACGAGGCTATGGGAATAATGTGACGTTTTGATGCCGCACTTTGCACTTCAAACTTAAGTATTTGACAGTTACGAATCATAATTCAAAAACCAAATAAAGAGCGTTGAAGAGGTTTAATTCTCTTCATTTTCGTTTTTTAAATCTAATCAGTTGTTACAATTCTTAATTCGTGTACACATGCTTGGCATTTCAACACAAGAGAAACTAACTCAGACATGCTTAGCATTTCACCACAACAGAAACTAACTCTGAACACAGCAAGAACTCTCTTTTTCTCAAGGTACTCTTTCAGGTTTAGAGTCATACCTGGCTGTACACACAACTTCGACCGTTGTACCCTGGGAAACATTCGAGTTTTCCTGGGAGACTCGAAATTTGTTTTAAGGGACCCGTGTTAAACACGAAGCCTCGGTCACAAATCTTTATTCGATCATATGTTTTGCATTTTTCTTTCATTTTCATTGTAAAAGTATTATAATTTATTGTTTTTTTTATTTCTTGTATGGTAAATCATAATAAGTGTTAGTATTTTATTTTGACGGACGGTTTCTACAAAACATGTTTTCATCCGAACCAAATCAATTTTTACCACGGCGTATTTAACCCGAACAATTTAGACTCGTTATCCGACCTGCCCGTTTGTTTTTGTCAGACTTATAAGTTTTGAATTAAAGTTTTTAATTAGTTTCTTACAATTCTCCCAAAGAATCTAGGAGGGGATTGCGGTGTCATCTAATTGACACTGAAGTACCATTTAGTGGCCTTATTGAAAAAAACGAATAATATCTTTAAACTTTGGAAGTACTACACGTCAATTCTTGTACGAAATTATATTATATTATATATTATTAGGATAGAAAACATAGTATTACATTAACCGTTAGATAAATAAAAGTTTAAATATTAATTAGTAATGATAATTTAGAAAATTTGAAACAATTTAATTAATAATAAACAAAATTTTGAATTAAAAAATTTATAGATTAAATTTGAAAGAAATTATTAATCAAGTTGTCTAAAATAATGGAGTTGATTAAAATATAAAAATTGTCTTCATAATATAACAACTATCCATAATACGAATTTATTTTTCGAAATTGATAAGTATTGTCAAAAATTATATCTCTCCATTATTAATTTCATGTTAAATTTATATAGTTAGTGATATTATAACTATCTATAATTAAATTTATATTATATATCTAAAAATATATATTATTTTAATACTATTATTTAATAGGAGAGAAAATCAGAAAAATAAAGGTGATGAGACACCAAAGAATGACACGTATCACCTCATTTAATATGAGAGAACTACGTGAAAATAAGGGTGACTAGGCACCTAAGAATGACATGTGTCATCCTAGTTACTTATTTATTATAATAAGGATATTATATTATATCATATTATTAGTTTAGAAATATAATTTGAAAATCCACTTGAATTGAGAAAAACCTGTGAAAAACTTAAAGAAACAAAAAACAAAAAATTTACACATGTAATATAAGTTATTGTATGCTCCGTAGCTCAAAAAACGTTATCCAACGTGTTGTTACATTACATGTAAAAGAATGTTACACATCAAAATGTTACACCGGAGCTCCCAATGTGTAACATATATGTAGCATCACGATAGACAATTTTATTCTTTTTTGTTACTGAGAAGATAATAACATTTATTCAATGGCGAATCTTAAAGAAAAACGCACGGGGCGAGATTTTTTTTCCTATCAGAGGGCCGTAACTTAATAACTATAAAATCAGAGGGAGGGGGCGGGCCCCCCTGGACCTTCACTAAGCTTCGCCCTTGCCTATATTATGTATGAGAAGAAAAAAAAAATTGTCATATAGGTTTTCATGGGTTTTCTTAATACAAGTGGGTTTTCATATTAACGCTTCAATATATATATTATTACTAGATTAGAACCAGTGTAATACACACGAGGTGAAAAATATCAATACATAAAATAATTAATTTTTTATTTATATATATTTTACAGGTGTAAAAATGTATTACATATAATAAGTTTAGAAAACAAAATTCAAAATATGTAAAAATTAATATATAATTGAATTTCGAAAATACGTTAATTAATATTTAATGTAATTTGACTTTCATTTACTATTTGATTGAAAATAAAAGTTATATAATTAGATTTCAAAGTTTCTTATAATAATAGATAATTTAAAATAAATGTATTTTATTAGTAATTAGTATTTTCTTAAAAATATATTATTAGTAAAAAAATAGATGTGCAATTAATATGATAGAGAAACGAGAAAAAATGATAAGATTGAATATAAAGGCGACACGTGACATGAAATTTTTTTATTTATTAGATAGTATAGACGTGTGTTTCTGTGTTGTTTAAATCATGGGAAGATGAGGTTAATCTTGAAATCTTGGTTTAAAAATTGAAAAGTTTTGTAATGGAAAGAAACTGGAAATGTATATGGTATGCGATTGCACATGGTTCAGTTGACCATAATGATCAATTATTGAATGATCTCATGTGGCATACATCATGCCAACCAACTTATTTGAATATCTATACACAATGCGGATTAGTTTTCATGTGAAAATTATAATCCAGAACCAAGTTTTTGCAACATTTTGTTGGCTGTAAACACACATGTTTTGAATATTCAACATCGTGATGCCTCAACAATGTGGATGTTCGTTCCAAGGAAAGACGTGTTATTAGATGTGATTTTAACTTTTGACATCAATAATTTTGTAATCGTTTGGTAATTATTAAATTTGTTATTTATGGGTTAAATTTTGGCAATAACTTGCGTAAAATGTAGTAGTTTTTTTCTTGTTTGTTGAACTTTGTCAAAAGGTTGACAAAATCTTGGTCTAAGGACAAAACGAAATGTCATGATTTCGTAAATCTTGACTTAGGGATTGTAAATCCTTGTTTAAATTCAATCTTATATTTATCTAGTACCGATCACTCGCCATTAAGGTTGGTGGTCTAGTGGTAGATGAAAATACTTTAGGAACACTAAGTTTTGACGATGTCATGGGTTCAAATCCCACTCCGATAATAATTAAGAAATTTGTCTTAAAAAAACGGGTGCCGATCACTCGCTGACTACAGGTTCAGGGTTTCTCTATTTGGATCCTCCTTTATGATCCTAGGAATTTAAATTTACCCATTTTGATTCTCATCACTCAAAACTCGATCCTAAACCGATGCTTAAAATGGCTTGAAACACTTAAAACTCCAAATTTTAGTACTTCTATGTTGATTGTTAGTCTTGTCCAGTTTATCGCAAGGTTTGTTTGGATTCTTTTGGTGAGCATGCAATCCATTGCAAAGAACTACGTAGGTTTAAATGCAGCCATGATTTAGTTAGGGATGTCCTATGTGATATTCTTAAGCGGATAGGAATTTCTGTTAAAAAAAGAGACCCCGGTGGACTTCCTGACAGATCCGCTTGAATGGAGGTCTACTCTATGGGCAACTGTTATTCTTGTGTTTGGGTGGGCAGGGGGAACACGCTTATGTGCACCTTACAGGAATGTCCCCTCTCTTGGAGCATAGGGACGATGGGTTTGTTGCAGGTCAGACTGCGTTGAAGGGGAAAGCAGGCAAAGTTACTACACGAGAAAGCTTGTTTAGATAATCAACAGGTGTTTTTCACTTTTGCTTTTGATACATTTGGTTTCCTAGCTCCAGAATCTGTGGAACTACTTAACATGGTTCAACGGGTAATTTTCCGGCCCCTAAGATCCAAAACTTTGTTTTAGTATGACCGGTTTTGCTATCCAAAAGGGATTGCGGCGCAACTTTTTACCCGTTTACCTGATAATTTATTCTAATCGTCGTAATTGTTTAAAAAAATACGTGATAAACAAGTTAAATGGTTATTCAAAAAAATGTGAGTAATCATATATCCTTTGAATACTACTGATCCCAAAATGGAGAAATATATTTGATTGTGGGTTAGAATGTCTTTATAAGCCCATTTAAAACTTGAATAAGGACATCATGTATAAACTTTTAAATTAAATGGAAGTGTTTTACTTTCTAGATAGAAATTTTAAATTCTCGAATAAACAAATAAAAAGAAAATAATAGTTTTATTAATATTATGGTTATTAACATTGTTAAATATAACTATTACTATTTAATATTATGGTTTAGTTGTTTTTACCTCACGTGGCCAAAATAGGTGTCTCTAACGTTTGTAGGTTTTTTTCATATATATTGAGGGTTATCCTTTATTGTAATTACAACATTCATTTAATTAAATTCAGTCTTTTTTTTATTTGTTATAATTTATACATGTTTTTTCATGTATAATCATCCCTTATAGTTGACTAATTTTTTAGGTATTTTCATAGGAAATGAGACTCAATTAGCTTCTTATTAAATTTGTAATTTATTTGACTCTCCATATAAAAAAGAAAAGATATATCAAAGAAAATAGAAGCTCTGAGTGTCAAAAGCTTATGCACGACCGTGCATCCTTATGCATGACTGTGCCTCCCTAATGTCAACAAAAATCAAGTCTTAGAACAAGACAAATTGGTCAGCGCTTGTGCTTCCCTATGCATGGTTGTGCATGTACCCCTCTAACGGATTTTGGGAAAGCTGAAGATTCGCTCGAGTACAATATCAGAAAAGTTGAGAGGCGCGTATGTACGGAGGCACCATTTTCTGTCTATATATAGCAGCTCAAGCCTCATTCGTTGGTGTACCATCCCAAGCCTCATTCGTTGGTGTACCATCCCAGTTCATGTAAACATTAGTGTACCAAGTAGTCTAGGAGACTAATCGAACATATCCAAGGTTAAGAAGCACTTCACACTCACTTTCACTTGGCTTTAATTTGATCCTTATATCATTCCATGATTATTTCACCAAGTGTTAGTGTTGTCATGATTATGGTCATTTATGGTTGATCTTCTTATATCATGTGGATTTTGATAAACCTTTGTTTTATTTGATTTCTAGTTATGAACATGGTATGTTTATGTTTTTGTTGTTTTTTACATTAACAACCTTTATTGCATATGGGTTTTTGATCTATTTCTACATAGGTTGGGTACTCAAGCAAAGCATTTTGAGTTTTAGCTGAACTTTGTGTTTTGTGTCGGTATTTCTTCTATTGTAGGCACGTTGGTATACACGTAAGCACAGTAGTAAATGACATCAAATCATCTCAATAAACGCAGCGGAAAACAAACAGTCATCAGTGGTCAACGACCCAAATCTCAAACATAATCCAAACAAGTAATAATATCTAATCATTCAACATCATAACGGAAAAGTAAATGTCATCACAACAATCACGGTAACCAAACGCCATCCAGAAGCCACCAGCTCACACTTTCTCCTTACCTGAAATACATGCTAAAAAGTCAGCTACGCTGAGTGAGTTCTATAGTAATTTGTTCGAGGATATTAAATCCCGAACCTTTAGTAAAAACGATTTACGTCACAAAGGTTTTTCTCATTTCTTTACCGATTAATCAATTAAATATTTTATCGACATACACGAAATCACATCGACTGGTCTAAAGACTCGTACGATCATGACTCGTTGACTGATCATCGTCAGTCATAACCACCCACCGACCAACACCTACTTACTATCACGCTTAAGCAACCCGTTTCATCCGACTAAGGTCAGACTCAATTCCCGTCGACTAGAGTCGACACGATATCAATTAACCTCTTAATATAAAGTCACCGCATTAGATAACATAACACCAAATCCTACGCATACAATTATAACTATCATTTCACAACACAAATATTGACATCAAAACCCTTAACATTTCGTGCCTTCGCTATATTGCACGTTGCATGTATTCAAGCCCAAAACTACAAAACATTTAAAAGTGGGCGATAGAAACTCACCTTTGCTAGACGCGACTTGACCTCTAGAACTTGCTAACTTCACGTGCTCGTCTTTCGACCTCGTACCTAATCAATAACACAATACACGAGTCAATACACGACTCGACGTTCGTACACTCGCTCACTCACTCAAACCGACCCGGTGATTAACACTCAGGCATGCACGTCGCCATGCATGGCGTTGCATGCAATCCCACGTGCGCCCGAGACGAACCCAAACTGCCCCCCGCAGCTCCTACCGGACCACCTCCGCCCATCCGCTGCTGTCGTGAATCCCCGCAACCGCCACAGCCTCCGGCGTGGTCTCCGGCTTGCTCCCGCCTAGTCGCTAGTCGCCCCTCGTCCTCACCGAACCACCCCCACCTACTCACACCGTCCCTGCCGAGCCGACTAGCCTTGGTCCGGCTCCTCGCTACTGTCGTGGCCCCTTCTCGCGCCACCACAGCCGTCTGACTAGGCCATTGGCCACATTCCGTCTCCCTACACGCACCCAACCCCCCCCCCCCCCGTTCGACCACCCCCATGGGTTCGGCTGAACCATGTCCACCTGTAGGTGGTTCCAATCATTCACTAAACAAAGTAACGAAATGATAATAACATTATACCTCTGATCCGAGTGACTCGTGCAAATTGAATCACCAAGAACTCGTCTCCTCTTTCACTACTCGTCACCTACGAAACCCTAGAACCACAAAAATGATTATTACGATTAACCGAAGCTTAAAACACGTACATGATGATTAGAGGCTTGCAATTATATCTTGATCTCGACAAGGACGTGATGAACGACCTCTCTCTTTCTCCCTTCTCTTCTCGACAGCCATAACACAACAATGGGGAACCCCCCATTGCCGTAAACCCTATAGAGTGTTGCCCCACGGGCCGAGCCCGTGCTATCGGCTAGCCTCCGAGCTTGGCCCGTCTCGCAACTTGTTACAACTCCTTCCCTAAGGTCTCGCTATATACACTTTACACCCAGTCTAATTATTTATAAAACAATAACGCACTAACCCCGTCAAGTCTTCCAACCTCGCAAACAGTTAATTACAATAATTACAAACCCGTTTTCTAAACGAAAAACCGGGATGTTACAAGTCTCCCCCCTTAATAAGGTTTCGTCCCCGAAACCTGCGTCATCTGGAAACAAATGCAGATAACGTTCACGCATATCCGTTTCTGGCTCCCAAGTAGCTTCGGATCCCTTAAGATGCTTCCATTGCACTTTAACAATAGCGATCACCTTCTTTCGCAACCTCTTTTCCTTTTAATCCAGTATAGCCACCGGTTCCTCTACATAATTTAGCTTGTCATCCACCACAATGTCGTTTAATGGTACGTGTTCTGTAGCATCCGCCAAACACTTTCGTAAATGGGACACGTGAAACGTTGGGTGTATCCCTGCCAATGCATTTGGCAACTGCAGTCTGTAGGCGACACTACCAACACGTTCCTCTATCATAAATAGTCCAATATATCTTGGACAAAGCTTTCCCCGTTTCTAAAAACGGATAATGCCCTTCCAAGGTGACACCTTAAGCATCACATAATCTCCTGCATTAAACTCTATAGGTCGTCGTCTCTTGTCGGTGTAAGACTTGTGCCGATCTTGAGCGGCTTTCATCCTTTGCTTTACTAGCTCGAACTTCTCGGAAGTTGATTTTACAACGCCTAAACTCCCTAACTCTTTCTGCCCAATCTCTCCCCAGCACACCGGGGTTCTACACCTTCTCCCATAAAGCATCTCATACGGCGGCATCCCAATAGTCGCATGATAACTATTGTTGTAAGAGAATTCCGCCAACGGTAGGTGACCATCCCATACACCTCCGAAATCAATCACACATGCACGCAACATGTCCTCCAACGTTTGTATCGTCCGCTCCGACTGTCCGTCAGTCTGAGGGTGATACGCAGTAGTAATGTGCAACCTTGTTCCCATAACTTCATTGAACCTCTTCCAAAACTTGGATGTGAATCTCGTATCCCGGTCGGATACAATAGAAATCGCCACTCCGTGCCTAGCAACAATCTCATTAACAAACACTTCGGATAACCTTTCCGATGAGAAGGTTTCCTTAATTGGTAGAAAATGAGCGTTTTTCGTCAACCGATCCACTACTACCCAAATGGTATCGTGTCCTTTAACCGTCTTAGGCAATTTTTTAATAAAATCCATTGTAATATGCTCCCACTTCCACTTCGGAATCTCTAAAGGTTGGATCTTGCCATAAGGCTTCTGATGTTCTGCCTTAACTTATAAACAAGTCAAACACTTGCTCACATACTGGATCACATCATGCTTCATTCCCGGCCACCAATAGTTGCCCTTCATGTCCTGATACATCTTTGTCGTTCCCGGATGTATCGAGTATCTCGACTTGTGTGCTTCGTCAATTACCTGCTCTCTAAATCCACCAAACCTCGGTATCCAGATACGGTCATCCTTAACCCACACCCCTTGACTGTTCTCAGTCAACAGATCACGTTGTCCAAAAATCATTTCTTCTTTTAGCCTTTCATCTCTTAAGGCTTCCGTCTGCACGTCCTTTAGTAAGGTCAGAAAATCTGATGTTACTATTAGTTGACACGCTTTAACTCTAATTGGCGTGTGTTCTTCCTTACGACTTAACACGTCAGCAACTACATTTGCCTTACCCGGATGGTAAAGGATCTCACAGTAGTAGTCCTTAATTAGCTTTAACCACCTTCTCTGCCATGTTCAACTCTTTTTGCTCGAAGAAGTACTTCAAGCTATTATGATCCGTGTAGATCGTGCACTTGATTCCGTACAAGTAGTGTCTCAACAACTTGAGTGCAAACAGCGCCGCCGCTAACTCTAAATCATGAGTAGTGTAATTCACTTCATGCGTCTTCAATTGCCTTGACGCATACGCTATCACTTTCCCTCATTGCATTAACACGCAACCTAACCCCAAATAAGACGCATCCAAATACACCACTAAGTCGTCCGTTCCTTCCGGTAGCGTTAACACTGGTGCTTCAGTCAACCGCTTCTTTAACTCTTGAAATGCACCTTCTTGATTCGGTCCCCAAGCAAACTTCACTCCCTTTCGAGTCAACTTAGTTAATGGTGTTGCCAGCTTAGAGAACTCCTTGATGAACTTCCTGTAATAACCGGCTAACCCTAAGAAGCTACGCACCTCCGTTGGATTCTTAGGAGTGTTCCACTTCACCACTGCTTCAATATTTGCAGGGTCCACCATGATCCTTTCTGGGTTAATAACATGCCCCAGAAACTGCACTTCCCGTAGCCAAAACGCACACTTTGAGAACTTAGCGTAAAGCTTTTCTCGTCTCAACGTCTCTTGCACTTCTCGTAAATGATCTCCGTGCTCCTCCTCACTCTTAGAGTAAATAAGAATATCATCGATAAACACAATCACCGATCTATCCAGCATTGGACGGCACACGCGCTTCATCAAGTCCATGAATGCTGCCGGAGCATTCGTCAATCCAAAAGACATAACCAAGAACTCATAATGTCCATAGCGTGTCCTAAATGCCGTCTTCGGAATATCTTCTTCCCTAACCTCCAGCTAATGATATCCTGACCTCAAGTCTATACGCAAAAACCACTTTGCTCCTTGTAGTTGATCAAATAAGTCATCGATACGCGGTAACGGATACTTGTTCTTAACCGTCAACTTATTGAGCTCCCGGTAGTCGATGCACATACGCATGCTACCATCCTTCTTCTTTACAAACAAGACCGGTGCACCCCATGGTGATATACTTGGTCTTATAAACCCTTTGTCCAACAAGTATTGAAGTTGCTCCATGAGCTCCTTCATCTCTGTCGGTGCCAATCGATACGGAGCTTTAGCAACCGGCTGAGCTCCTGGCTGTAGATCGATCTGGAATTCGATCTCTCATTCCGGTGGTATTCTTGTCAAGTCATCAAGGAAGACATTTGCAAACTCCTGCACCACTGGAACCTCTGATAAGTCCATGCTCTTTGCTTTTGCATTGGTGACATAAGCTAAGTATGCCCCGCACCCACGCCTCAATGACTTCACCGCCTTCATCATAGAGATAACTCTCAGTAGAGAGCTCACTCTTTCACCATATACCGTCACCACCGTTCCTTCTAAGGACTTTAACCTTATCATTTTCTGTCGGCAAACAATGTCTGCATCGAACGCGGCCAAACAATCCATCCCCAGCACCACGTCGAATCCCGTAATGCAATAATAATTAATCTAACAGGGAACCTATGACCCTCTAGATCAATAAAATAGTCATCTAATGCTTCAATGATTCTGGTGGGTGATCCCACCGCGGTCTCAACACTAAACGGATTTTCAACCATCCTAGCTGTCATACACAGACTCTTGCAAAAAGATGGGGCTACAAAGCTCTTGCTTGCCCCTGAATAAAATAAAACCGAAGGTGGTAAGTTATTAATAAGAAAAGTACCTAAAACAACATCAGGGTCAGTCTTAGCTTCAGCTGCAGTCATGGTGAAGGATCTAGCTTTAGCCTTAGACTTTTCATCTTCTTTCTTTACTGGTACTGCTTCCGTGCTTAGTCCCGCACTCTGTCCTGCCTTACACTCTTTCGCCAGATGGCCAAGACCCCCACACTTGTAACACTTAGGAGTGTGTGGGCAGTCTCTAGCAAAGTGTCCCACCTTACCGCACCTATAACAAGAACCCGCATTAGCCCTGCACTCACCTGAGTGCATCTTACCACACTTGCGACACGAATCAGGTCCATCGTTCCTAGCCTTCTTCGTAAACGGAACCTTCAAATCTTTATCGAACCTTTTGAGGGGTACAGTCCACTTATTATCCTCCGGTTTCTTCTCTTGCACCTCAGCTCCCATGACATCATCATACAAAGTCCCACTAAGCTCCACTGCACCGTCAAAACTTGAAGGCTGCTGAGCCTTGACTAAGTACCTAACACGATCCGGTAGACCGACTACATATAACTTCATCCACCGCTCATCATTTCCAGATAAAAGTGGCATGTGCCATCTCTATGAAATTCGACGTGTACTCACGAAGAGTTGATTTTCCTGCCTTGAAAGTCAGAAACTCTCTCTCCAGCTCTCCCAGAGTACAGAACTACTTCCTAACCAAACCCTTCAGATCCTCCCAAGTCATAGCTTCCCATTCCTGAGTCGTCTTTCTCTCTTTCACCGAGTTCCACCAGTGCAAAGCCTCAGCAGAGAAAGAGTGAGAAACGAACTTCACTATCTGTTCCGGCTTGCACTCACTGATAGAGATGGTGGACTCTATCTCAGTAAGCCAGTGATATGTGGCCACTGCATCCTTCAACCCATCGAACATAGGCGGATCGCACTTCTTAAAGTGCCCGAAGTCATAGTTGCCGCCGGTTCCAACCGACCTCTTTTTATTTTCCACCTCCACTAGCACTCTCGTCTCTAGCTCCTCGGACGTTGTCTTCACAAGATCAGGCAAGTACTCATGAATCATCTCAGTTACTTCCTTCTTGACCGCCTCGCAAACCTCTGGTTCGAATTGGAACCTTTGGTTGTGCTCAGAATGCACCGAAGGTTCAGCACGCACTGACGGTTCAGTATGAACTGACACCTCGTCATGATTAGCATTGTCTTCCTGAGCGTTCTCACGAGGCCCCCTACCAGTAGCATTAGCAGCAGTCTGTCTCTTAGGTGCCATCAGTTACTGAAAATAATAACAAACTGAGCAATACTTAGGTATCATTTAAAACAATCCGAGCGGTGCAATTAGTTAATGACGGTGGCCAATCGCCATTACCCGCTTGCCTTTCCTTTCAGGTTTTAAACCATCCCTATACTG
Source organism: Smallanthus sonchifolius (assembly GCA_023525975.1). Lineage (NCBI taxonomy): Eukaryota > Viridiplantae > Streptophyta > Magnoliopsida > Asterales > Asteraceae > Smallanthus > Smallanthus sonchifolius. The sequence goes on from CM042045.1 coordinate 39,808,749, forward strand.
CATCATGGCATAACGCCCTTGTCTTAGCCTACTAGCACACGCACATACAAACTAACTCATACCTGGCGCTTCTGGCTTTTGGTTACGCGTGATGACATTCCCTACACATTGGTCCCATTCTCAGTCTAAGTCTAGGCATCGAGGATGCCCAGATTATTTAAACCTGGCTCTGATACTAACTTGTAAGGCCCCAAACCCGGGAACCCGACACGTTGGTATACAGGTAAGCACAGTAAATGACATCAAATCATCTCAATAAATGCAGCGGAAAACAAACAGTCAACAGTGGTCAACGACCCAAATCTCAAGCATAATCCAAACAAGTAATAATATCTAATCATTCAACATCATAACGGAAAAGTAAATGTCATCACAACGATCACGGTAACCAAACACCATCTTGAAGCCACCAGCTCACACTTTCTCCTTACCTAAAATACATGCTAAAAAGTCAGCTACGCTGAGTGAGTTCTATAGTAATTTGTTCGAGGATATTAAATCCCGAACCTTTAGTAAAAACGATTTACGTCACAAAGGTTTTTCTCATTTCTTTACCGATTAATCAATTAAATATTTTATCGACATACACGAAATCACATCGACTGATCTAAAGACTCGTACGATCATGACTCGTTGACTGATCATCGTCAGTCATAACCACCCACCGACCAACACCTACTTACTATCACGCTTAAGCAACCCGTTTCATCCGACTAAGGTCAGACTCAATTCCCGTCGACTAGAGTCGACACGATATCAATTAACCTCTTAATATAAAGTCACCGCATTAGATAACATAACACCAAATCCTACGCATACAATTATAACTATCATTTCACAACACAAATATTGACATCAAAACCCTTAACATTTCGTGCCTTCGCTATATTGAACGTTGCATGTATTCAAGCCCAAAACTACAAAACATTTAAAAGTGGGCGATAGAAACTCACCTTTGCTAGACGCGACTTGACCTCTAGAACTTGCTAACTTCACGTGCTCGTCTTTCGACCTCGTACCTAATCAATAACACAATACACGAGTCAATACACGACTCGACGTTCGTACACTCGCTCACTCACTCAAACCAACCCGGTGATTAACACTCGCGCATGCACGTCGCCATGCATGGCGTTGCATGCAATCCCACGTGCGCCCGAGACGAACCCAAACCGTCCCTCGCAGCTCCTACCGGACCACCTCCGCCCATCCGCTGCTGTCGTGAATCCCTGCAGCCGCCACAGCCTCCGGCGTGGTCTCCGGCTTGCTCCCTCCTAGTCGCCCCTCGTCTTCACCGAACCACCCCCACCTGCTCACACCATCCCTCCCGAGCTGACCAGCCTTGGTCCGGCTCCTCGCCGCTGCCGTGCCCCCTTCACGTGTAACCACAGCCGCCCGACTAGGACATTGGCCTCCTTCCGTCGCCCTACACGCACGCACCCCCCCACCCTCGGTCGACCACCCCTATGGGTTCGGCCGAACTTGTCCACCCGTAGGTGGTTCCAATCATTCACTAAACAAAGTAACGAAATGATTAATAACATTATACCTCCGATCCAAGTGACTCATGCAAATCGAATCACCAAGAACTCGTCTCCTCTTTCACTACTCGTCGCCTACGAAACCCTAGAACCATAAAAATTATTATTACGATTAACCGAAGCTTAAAACACGTACATGATGATTAGAGGCTTGCGATTATACCTTGATCTCGACAAGGACGTGATGAACGGCCTCTCTCCTTCTCCTTCCTCTTCTCGGCAGCCGCAACACAACAATGAGGAACCCCCCCTTGCCATAAACCCTATAGGGTGTTGCCCCACGGACCGGGCTCGGCCCTAGCGTGCCATAGGCTAGCCTCCGGGCTTGGCCCGTCTCGCAACTTGTTACAACTCCTTCCCTAAGGTCTCACTTTATACACTTTACACCCCGTCTAATTATTTATAAAACAATAACGTACTAACCCCGTCAAGTCTTCCAACCTCGCAAACAGTTTATTACAATAATTACAAACCCGTTTTCTAAACGAAAAACCGGGATGTTACATCTATCGTCTTGTCTTAGCTTGCAAAAGACTTTGATCGGAGCCATGGAGTTTAAGGTTTAAGGAGGAAGTTATATTTTTAAGGGTTTTTTTTAGTAAAAAAATGTCTTTATTTCCGCGTTGCACTAGAGTGTCTTATAGTTCTACTTTTCTAAAAGGTTGAGGATATGGTAACCTAACCAGGAGCCTTTTCATATCATCACTAATTTCATAAACCAGTTAGTTTAGGTCTTCATGAGTGACTTTCAGGTGATTGTGCATTCCATCTTTTCAATAAGTTATACGGCATGGTAACCTTTGATCAGTTATTCGGAACAGTAACCCGACCAAAGAGTTGTTCACATCTTTTAACCACACCATTGCTCATAATTATATATCATATTTATCCCTAGCGAATTCAAACCTAAATGATACCTTGTATTTCTTTTGTCTTATTTAGTATAACCACTATCCATCCACCTTTTAATTCGATCAGGCAATAGCTAGAAGTAATTATTGGAGCCACTATGTCCGTTGGTTCAATACTTGGTACTTGTCAAAACTAAATTACACTGCGTTTGGTGTACTTGTATATTGTGTGTAGTTATTTGAAGTAATAATCATTTTATAAGTTTTAAAACCTAGGAATTGTGTTAAAATAAACTCTAAAAATATAAAAATTATATAACTACTAACACGACACACATCAAGTTTTTGACACCGTTCTCGGGGACACGGTGATTCCAAGAAAGATTTAAGCCATTTGAGTGACTACTATTTTCTCCTTTTATTTTTTTATTTTCTTAAAATATAAACATTATATATATCTATCTGGTACCCATATTCGTTTGGTTCATAATTTATTGTAGTTTTCATGGATTAAGACTACGAGAGTTATTATGGAGGATACCATGGTTATTACGAGTACCAAGATTTAGAGGTTTGGTGCCAGATATGTGGAGAACTAATTACACTTTTGGCTGTTATCACTACAAGGGGTGTCCCATAGATTACCATCCCTATTGGCAACGGATTTATCACTAATTATACATATTTTACACGCGTAATCATTCTCAGGTTTGATTGATTTATGAGCAATTACACAAGAATGTAGACTGAATTGGTTCTATTTTTATTATTGCATATTATTTGGCTTCACGTGTAAAAAGGAATAAAAAGTCAACACTTTGTGTAAATCAGAAGAAAGGCGTGCTCGTACTTCACCTGGATCCAGTCTGGAAAAATCCAAAATCTAGTTAACACATTGTCAAAGGCACCACCCGGATGGTCAAAGGCAAGGTCAATAGAAGGCAGCTCGTGCGTGTACCCTGTAACCAACTCTAAAAAAGCTAAAGATTCTTGCGAGGACCACTGTACTAGTGTACTACTATACTTTTGTAATACTGCACGCCCGTGCGTACCATTACACGCCTATGCCTCCCCCAACTTTTCATATAAATAGTAGGTCAAGCCTAGTGTGCACTTCTAGGGGCAAAAAACCTTAAGTTCTAGCAATTTTTTATAAATACTTAGTGTACCAAGTAGTATAAAAGGCAAATATATCAAATCTAAGATCAAGAGACATTTTATACTCACTTTCACATGGCTTTGGTTTGATCCTTGGTATATTCCATGTTAGTGTTGTCATTTGTACGTCCATTCTTGGCTACCCTTCATGTATCACTTGGGTTTTGATGAACCTTGGTCCAATTTAATATTTTGATTTAGTAAAATGGTGTGTTTATGTTTCTTGATTTTTCTTGACTATGATCGTCCTTAACGGACGTGAGTTTTTGGTCTTTAATCTCTAGAGTCTTAAATATTGTGAATGTTTTGAGCAATATATGTTGCTTGAGCATTCATTCAAACTTGTACGTCTTTATACAAGTCTTTGATACTATATAGGTCCATTATTTAAACTTTGGGTGGTTGGGATTGGGCACTCAAGAAAAGTTGAATGAGTCTTAGCTGGATCTTGTGTTTGTGTCAGTATTTCTTCTATCCTTTTGTCTTAACTCGTATAGGACTCTTAGCTGGAGGCGTGGGCTTTAAGGATTGAGGCGGAAGACGTATTTATGTAAAAGTTTCGATAGTCAATATGTCTTTATTCCGATCTTGTGGTGGCTAGCGTGTCTTATCATTCTTGTTTTCCAATAGGTTGAGGGTCGCGGTAACCCTATCTGGGAAGCCTTCCACTTTATTACTAACATAAACAGTCAATTTCAATAATTTTTTGTTCTTCATGAGCGTATTTGCGGTGATTGCACATTCTAACTATCTAATAAGTCATACGGCATGGTAACCCTGACCAGGCCCCACGTCAATTGGATAATCTTAGTCCCGAATAATGACACAAGGAAGAATCTAGCATTTGCGAGAGCCTATTAGCAACGGTCATTAAGAACGGTAACTCGACTAAGGAGTCGTTCACCCCTTTACTATTTTGACCCCACCGTTATACTATTCCTAAAATATTGATCTACAGACAAGCAGAATCTATCCTAAGTGATATCTTGTTTGATTGATAGTTTTATGCCCTGATATTTATATTTTATTTATTTTAATTTTATTTAGTTTAAACACTATCCACCCAACTTTTATTTTGGTCAAACAATAGCAAGAGTTGATTATTGGGAGTCATTGTGTCTGTTGATCGATACTTGTTTCCTTGCTAAACTATGTTATGTCACAATAGGTGCACTTGCCTATTGTGTGTAGTTAGTTCAAGTAATAATCATTTTATAAATATTAAAACCTGGTAATCACGTTAAAACAACCCCTAAAAATAAACACTAACAAACATCACATATCAGCAACTATTTGAGGAAACCAACACACCTTCAGCTCAGGCTGAACCACGACATTGCAAGGAAGCTGACAGCCTCATCCGAAGTTTGGAAGCACTTGAAGCTCAGACCACTGCGCTTTATGAGCCAAAATAAGAGCCTTTCAACTTCACAAGCACGGATCAAGTGGAAGTGACTAGCACAGATCCAGAGAAGTTGATTGTGGCCCTACAATCACTTCTTGACTTTTTATGACATGGTACAAGAAACACAATCAGTAAGTGTAGTTGGGTTGGCCTTAAGGGCCGAGAACTTAGTTAGATAGCATATGGGCTTCCATATAGTGTACACACACACGCACACACACACACACACATATATATATAATTGTTTAATACGAAACTAGGTTAGACGTTTTCTTGACATTCCATTGTAATTGGTTTTCAATTGATAATATACAAAAGGGTTCTTTGGGTAATCTCGTTTGTTAATTGTGTTCTTGAGTCCACAACATACATCTATTTCCGCTAGTTGTGTGCGAGTTGATATCGTGATTGAAGATCCATCGTGGTTTTGGGTCTTACATTGCTTGAGACATTATTTATCATATTAAGGCCCTATGACCCTACACAACCATTTAACTCATGGATCTGAGCCAATGGATTAATATAGATTGTACTATCGGAGTCTGAAAAACTCTCATTCATTCCTTTATTGAATGCGTAAATAAATAGAGAGTACATGCTAGAATGAATGCTTATTTCCAACATAACTAATGTATCATGATTTTGCATTAGCATCAGGGCACATACTCATCGTGGTAAGGTTTATTGTGACTCAAGTAGATTGCATCTATCTTACATGTTTATTGTATAGTAAACGCTTTTATTCATACTATTTGACCGTGTCGCAAAACCTGCGAACTCAGGTCCAACTATGTCCAATACTCGTGTGTAGCTAATATACTATTTTCGCAAAGTGTGAGTTAATGTGATAGTGCGGTGTGGTGTGGTGTGGTGTGGGTGAGCTAAAAGTGGGGTGTGTGTGTGCGCGCGCTATTGTGGAATGAGGTGGTGTGTGAATATCTTAAACTTAATCATTTAATAAACTGTTTTGAAATGTGTGTTATGGCACAGCATCTTTGGCCTATCTGACAAGGGAAATTGGGATCTTGTGTTAGTAATTGTGCTTGGAAAGGGCTTAACTATATATAAAAGTGAGTTTTGTAAAGGCTTCCACAAACCAAAGTCGCGCGTCCTGGTTTTGAGGTGTGACAATGTCATTAAGAAATTGTTTGAAAATTAACAAAGTAGATAAAGAAAACAAAATATCGAATTCCTGGAGCAGTTTAGACGACTTTTAGATGAATCTTAGTGTTCTGGAAAGCTGCAAATCATCAACCAAATCTCGAAATCCATTCCCGAATCAAGATTTGAAGCTGATATTATGAAGATGAAAGGCTAAATCACTTGTGATCATCCTCAAGTGGAGAGTAGGTATTAGTAATAGTAATCAATTCTGTTTCTACCTGTTCTTCACCATAAATCTTGTGTAATCATTCGATTGGTTGGATTTGTGTGTTTTTAACTTGTTTGATTAAACTATCTGATTGTATTATATTCAATTGATAATTCATCAAGCCATTGGTCTCAAATCATTTATAACTGGTATATGGTTGAATCTATTAGAAATGAATTGGTAATTTGTATAGATAACATTCCATTTGTGTCATTATTACTACTTTAGTTCCCTTAGCTTTTGTCCTATCACTTGTCTACCATTTCCCTTTAGTATTTCTTTAGATTCAGGGGTCTCATTGGAAACATCCACTGAAACCCTACAACCAATGGGTTCTATGAGTGAGATTTTACACAATATACTTGTTTTGTTTCTTACATAACGAAATTATTTTTTATGTCCTCAAACCATATGAAACTATTTTTTTTATAGTTTCATATTATTAAAAATACTAAAATATATTTAAAAAGTTATATATATATATATATATATATAGTATAGAGTTCCGCTAAAAAGTGTTAAAAGTGTAGAAAGTGTAAAAAGTGTTTTAAAACGCTCATAACCGGCTCTTACGAACTCCGATTTTACTCATTTCGGCGGCGTTGGAACCGTCTCGTCGAACTCTACGATCTTAGCTTGTAGGATTTAGTTTTTATGGTTTAGATTTCAGGGTTTAGTTTTTACCTTAGGATTTAGCCTTAGGGATTTAACTTTTAGTATTTAGGCTTTTGGGGGTGGGGGTGGGGGTTTTAGGTTTTTGGGGGTGGGGTGAGGGTTTGGTTTTTGGGGGTTTGGGTTGGGGATTTAGGCTTTTAGGGGTGGTAATGGTGTTTTTAGACGAATTTTTCAGCTTTTTAGGGTTTTTTTTTGTTAGGATTTAGGTTTTTGGGGGTGGGGGTGGGGGGGTTTTAGGTTTTTGGGGTGGGGGTGGGGGTGGGGGGTTTTAGGTTTTTGGGGTTGGGGTGGGGGTTGGGGTGGGGGTTAGGTTTTGGGGGGGGGGGGTGGGGGGGTTTAGGCTTTTGTGGGGTGGTGGTGGGGTTTTCAAAAGAATTTTTACACTTTTTAGCTTTCTTAGAATATCCCTCCCATATATATATACAAGGATGGGTTTCGAAGAAAACCACTTAATTATGCGAAAACCGAAAAAAAAAACACTAAGAAACCAATTTTAACCAATAATATAATAATATTTTTTTATTTTATGTATATATATATACATATATATATATATATATATATATATATAAATAGAGAGAGAGAGGGGGGGGAGGGAGGGAGGGAGGATCTCATAAAAAGGAGATTTTGCCTAACTAGCCTAAAAAGGATTTTAAAAAAATATCTGAATATGACGGACTCTGATTGAAGTTATTCTAACGGCGTTGGAACCGGCTTGTCGAACCCTAAACACAAATTCCTAAACCTTAACACTAAACCCTAAATCTAAACCCTAAGGCTAAACCTAAAATATAAACCCTAAAAGCTAAAAATGCTAAACGTAAAGCTAAACCGTAAAAGCTAAACCCACAAACCTAAACCCAAAAATTAAACCCTAAAGCTAAATATTAAAGCTAAAACTTAAAAAACTAAACCCTAAATGCTAAAACCCAAAAGCTAAGATAGCAAAGCTCGACGAGACGGTTTCAATGCCGCTGGAATGAGTTCAATCGGAGTTCGTATGAGCTGGATATCGGGTTTTTAAAAGTTCAGTTTAGGTTACTTAGACAAAACCCACATTTTATTTGATCCTCCCTATATATATGTGTGTGTATATATATATATATATATTATAATTTAAGTATTTGATAATTATATATATTATAATTTATTTTTACAACCTTTAATATATATATAAAAATGTGCATATGTTAGAATAATTAGATAGATGGGTTGACATTGTACTTATAAAACTAAGAGGAAATTAAATATGTGTTTTGTGGTCGTTATGTTGTCACACGAGTTAATTATCTCTCCTTTTTTGTTAAACCGGATGATTGGCAAGCTACATCACAAGACATGCTAAAATGCATAGATTACCGGGGGAACCCACGGTAATATCTTATGGTAGGTCAACGATAATTCTTCAGTAATTTGCCGGTAATTTTTTAAGGGTGTCGTCGGTAATCTGTCGGAAAGCTAATTACCGACGACCGTTTCTCCGACAGACTATCACCGACTAATTCTCGTCAGTAACGACTATCATCAAAGGTTTTCCAACGAATGTATCCGTAGGTGAAAGTCATCTTATCTAGTAATGTATGTATCATAATGTATTTTAGTCGATATCTATAACTATACTAGTCCGATACACGAACAAAAGTAAATACACGAGTTAGTTTTACATATCACATGAATACAAAGTTTCATATCAAACAAAAGTAAATGCATGATTGACTATTTCTAATATCACTATAAACATCCACCAAAATAATATGATGATTTTCTCCAATAGTATTACTTTCACGCTACTATAAAATATAAATTGAAAATTTTGTACTACCATATAAATAAATAACAGCTTACTAACTATGAATCAAATATTATTAAACCACAATAATGTACGATATTTGTCAACCCATTTCAATATTATTGACTTTTTAACACTGACGGTGAATATATTTGTATTATATACGTATACGTATACACACACCAAATACTTGACAGATGTCAAAAATAATTTATGTAAAATGTTTGTTAAATAATTAGATATTAATTAAACCATACATTACTTGTTCCCTAATAACTCCAATTAATTGAGACATGAGACCAACATGTACGCTTTATTATATAAACTCCACACATTCTCCATTCAGACCCTTAAACACACCACTACTCTCTCTCCCTCTCCCTAGAGAGAGCCAATCACAATGGAGAATAAGACCATTTTGGTCATTTTCATCACTCTTTTCCTCTCTACCTTGGTTTATCAAACCCATGCCAACAAACAAGTTCATGCTTTGAGTCGACTCTTCAAGTCGAAGCTATCGAAAGCTTCGTATGTAAACACGAGCCATTTCGAGTCACCTAAAAGTTTACACAAAGCAAATGTTGTTCTTGATCAAAAGGGCCGAAAAGAAAACGATAAGATCGACAAACTTCCTGGCCAACCGTACGTCAAGTTCGACCAGTATGGTGGTTATGTCACCGTCAATGAGTCCGCGGGCCGAGCATTATATTATTACTTTGTTGAAGCTGAGAAATCGGAGTCTTTGCCACTTCTTCTCTGGCTAAACGGAGGTAATTAATTACTCTTTCTTGGTTACTAATTTTTTAGATTATTTATTTATAATCTAAATTTGATAAATATATATATATATATATATATATATATATATATAAAACTATATTTGTTATATTATTTTATTTTTATGTTAAAGTATATTTTGATGGTATGATTGTGATAAGTATAAACTAAAAAGAAAGATTTTTTTTTAGTTTTTGTTTTGATGATAACTTTGATATAAATGTAACGTTACTATTATAATGGTATTAGTTGTTGAGTTATTAGAATTTTAAATAAATGATGATGGTTTTATAAAAGAAAATAAACCAAAAGTGTGGAAACTTTTCAAGAAGTCTTGAAAGCGTAAATTAAGGTAGCATGTGATGTGATATCATATTCCCTATCCACCGGAGGTAAGGCTGTTCAAAAAGCCCGTGGCTCGTGGCTCGCTCGAAGTTCGCTCGAAAAAAGCTCGGAAAAAGCTCGGCTCGGGAAAAGCTCGGTTTTAAACGAGCCGAGCCGAGCTGGCTCGAATTCTAAACGAGCCGAGCTCGAGCTAGGGTTGGCTCGGCTCGGGCTCGGCTCGTGGCTCGGCTCGTGGGCTCGGCTCGTCTAAATAACTAATATATATATATATATATATATGTTATATATGTGTTATATTTGAAATATGATGTTTTGATTTTTTAAGTTAATTTGTTTTCAAGAACTCTGAGTTTTGGACTAAAATTTTACTTTATCTACAATTGTATTTACTCTCTACTTTGTAAGTTTTGGGTTATCTATGTTTTTTTTTGTATTTTATATATTGTCCCTTCCATCTATTTAGTTTTTTGAAGACAATCAACTTCAAACCAAGAATAAAATATTTTTTTTGTTGTTTATATATATATTAATATGTAAAAATAAAAAAAAATAAAAAAAAACGAGCTAGCTCGACGAGCCACGAGCTGGCTCGAGCTTTTTACGAGCCGAGCTCGAGCTCAACTTTTCAGCTCGGAAAAAAAATCGAGCCGAGCCGAGCTGGCTCGTTTAATTTCGAGCTCGAGCCAAGCCTGGCTCGGCTCGGCTCGTTTACAGCCCTAACCGGAGGTGGCAAGGTTTGACACAAGTGTACGCTGAGTAAAGTGTGTCGGACAATAGCTCAACTTAACACACACACGATTTAAAGTATTTTAATAATCTTGCAAACTTTTTTTTTTTTTAAGAAACCATAATTTTGTTGGAAATCAGGTCTAAAAAATATGAATTTTGATTTAAAATCGACTCTTAATTAATAAGACTCAACTGACACTTTATAATTAAACCCTAATCATCTATTTATAATAAATCTTATACTAATCATAACTCAACTCAAACTTAATTAAATAATCAAATAAATAAACAAACTCACTTCTAATCTAATAAACTCAACCAAACAATTAATAAATTAATATTAATAATTAATTATAATCAAGATTAAATCCTTCAAATTTTAGTCAAACAATCAAAGCCATCTTCAAGAAGAAGATGAGCAAGAAAACTACTAAGTTTATACAAAATCACCAAACCTACATATTTATGTTAAATCAAACAAATAATCGCCTGACAGTGAGAGGTACGTTCAACATAAACTAATTTCAAGTAAAAGAATATGAAAATCATATAAAAACTTATATAATTTAATTTAACTAAAAATCATACAACAGTTATATAACTGCGTCGGGACTATCGGCCATGTCGGTCGATGATCGTTTCTTTGACGATCCGACTCCGGTCTTTTTGAGGTAAATTTGTTGCCATTTCAATGAATTCCTCAAAAGTTCCCGGGACTATAGGCCATGTCGGTCAATAATCGTTTTTCTTTTATGTAATTTTGAACGGTCATATTTTAAAACTTATTACCGTTCAAAGGTCACAAGATGGCTCTCGCCCGCAGGAAGCCTCTCATGGGAACCATCTCAAACACCCCCCTCCCCCCGCCCTCACGCCATAAGGGGGAGGCGTTCCATGGATGGTCACGACGTGAATGCCCTCACGGTAAGGGTGTCGTGAGGGTATACCTCATACCCTTATAGTTCTTTGTTTAAAATTGACTCTACGTTAACTTTTTATACACGCCCGTTTAGAAAATGATACAACTATATGTCTATATAGTTCAGTAATAGAGAGCTAAACCAGTGATTAGAGAAATTAATATAATAATTTCTAGCTTTGAATGCATCATAAATACCCATTGTATGGGAGTGGGTATTTGGACATAACTTGATTTTATTTGGACATCTTGGATGCCTATACGGGCCGTATAGGGTTCATTAATTACCTCGTACATCGTACCTATACGGCTCGTATAAAGCTATACGGGTCGTATAGGATGTGCATTTAATGCTGATGAAAACCCTATACAGATAGTATTAGGCTATACGACCCGTATAGGAGGTGTCCAACTACTTTTCGAGGTTATCCAAATATCATCACGCAATTGTATATATAGATTGAGTAAGTTATTTCTAGATAAAATATAAAATTACCCAGGCCATTACATGCCTACCCGATAGGAAACTTGACAGAAAAGTTAAAGATAATCCCACTTCCCATGCAATCACTTAACATTATTTTATTTCTTTTACATTTAATTCCCTTTTAAATGGTTGGCTAACAAATATAGAAAGAGTGTAGAAATGGATATAAATATTTATATTATTTTTTAAATCTAAAAGAGAAATTTAGAAGAATGTATATATTATTAAAGTTTTCAATATCAACTACTTAGGGTTTGTGTTATCATTTTGCAAACATTTTGATTTTTGAGGTTTGTATTTTTACTTTGTAACACTGAATTGAAGACATAAATATTATTTTGTTTATAAAAATAAAGTCTTTGATCTTTTTAAATACAGGAATAATAATTACAAATAGACTGAAGTACGTGTTAACATATGCATTTTAAACGTTTGTAAATATTTTTTACATAATAATAATATTATAGACTTTTTTTAGTTTTATATTTTAAATCAATTAAGGCACTGATGGAGGAGAGGTTTGGATGTTTGTACACGGAAGTAATTGTATGATCTAGGTTCTTCCTTGAAAAGACCAACAACACTTCATCATCTCTCAAAACCTTCACATCATTGTGTCTTCTACCTTCTTTTTTTTTTTTTTATTAGAGTAAAGTGTAGTTTTTGTCTCTAAGGTTTAAATAAAACATCAGGTTTTGTTCCTCTATAACACATTTGATCATCGACGTTTGATTTTTTAACACTTTGCGTCCCTGGTCCATAATTCCGTTAACTTTTCTGTTAGTTTTTGTATGAATTTACTAATATACCCTCCCCCTTCTGCTTCAAATATCATACCACCCACCAAAATCAGTAGTTTCACACAAAAAACTAATAGAAAAATTAACGAAATTAAGGACCAGGGACGTAAAGTGTAAAAACATCAAATGTCAGGGATCAAATGTGTTACTGAGGGACGAAACCTGATGTTTTGTTCAAAACTCAGGACAAAAACTGCACTTTACTCTTTTTATTATTATTATTATTATTATTATTATTATTATACCCACTAGCTTAGCATGGTGACAAAGGTTTATACCAACACTTTTCTAAAATGGAGAAGTCTTGGGTTCAAGTCTATCTTATGATAAAAAAAAATAGGAGAGGCCAGGAGGTTTTCTCACATATGGTGAGTTTCCTCATTAGTGATCCAAATTGTTGTTCAAAAAAATTATTATTATTATTACTATTACTATTATTATTACTATTACTATTACTATTATTACTACATAGTAGGTATCTTACAAGCCTTCTCCACTTGATGGAGTTGGCATTAACAATGCAGATAAGAACTAGGACTCTTTGGAGGTCACAAGTTCGAATCCGAGCCACACGGGGGTTTTGTCCAACCTGCGTTACGCCAGAGAGTTTCGACTCTTGTGATGGCGCAACTGGTATCAAGTGGTATCAGGGGTTATGGTTCCTCCGAGGACGCAGTTTGGGCCCGTTAAGTAGGTGTTATGCCCTTTATGGAGAAACCCTGTGGGTTCTCGAACCAGGGTCGGTCTCGCAAGCCGACCTGCGACCACTCAGTCATTCTGAAAGTCGCCGTTCTAAAAAAAAGTCGGTATCTTACAAGTTGACGCGTTTACTATTATAATCTTTTAAAAGATACTAATGTCATAATTTAAACTAGATGATAAGTTTATGAGAAAATATGTAGTTCTAGTTGAACTCATGGATTACGGATAAAAGTAGTGTCTGGTTTTATATCAGACTGATTCAACCCGTTAACATGAACCGTTTTATATATTACGATTAGACATGAAAAACGTTTAAGATAGTAAATGGGGAGCGAAATTATATGGACATATATCAACGTGTCCTTGTACTAAATTTAATTAAATGTAAATTTAGGAGCCGTTAAAAAATATAAATCTAGGAGAATATAGCATTTATTTATATTTATATATGTTTGCAGGTATGTACATATAATATAAAATTAAATTTTCTGTTGAAATAAAATATTTTCTTTTGTATTAGTATCTCCAACACATATTTATCATGTAAATATAGTAGAAAAATTAAATATCCTAAAACTAAACTATGTAAATTTTTGAATCAGAAAATCAAACATATGTAATATTTTATAGGCATGTGAATATGTATAAAGGAGAGGCTAAATGTAGCCCTATAAGTTTAACGCACCCTGCTATATGAGAAAAGATAAAATGATGATGTAAATGATTTATTCAGTAAAAATGATGGAATAGGGAACGTTTAACACAAGACTATTTATAATTATATAGACACGAATTAAAAAAGTGAGACATGATTCAAATACTACATAATTAAGCATTTAACACCAATTGATGTGACTTCTTTGTTTTTTATCCATGATGATCATACATTATTAAAAAAGTCAAATCAGTTTTTTTTCTTTAATTTAAGTTAATTAATTTTTATTTTTTTTACTCTAAATTTTATACATTACTATTTGATTTCTTTGTTTTTAATTTATTCTAAATTTTGTATATAAACTTAATATAGTTTTTTTTTAAATTTAAGTTAACTATCATTCTTTTTTTTATTTAATTTAACTATTTTTTATAAACTTAATATAATAATTAGTTTTTTCCCCCGCGCTACGCGGTGGGAGTTTGGTAGTTATCGGTTCGGCTCGTCCACAGGGATAAAACTTACATTTAAACACAGACTGCTATAGCGTACGATACAAAAAAAATACTCGGATCGCTGACCAAAAAAAATAAACAAAGTCGTGCAACCCGTTTAAAAAAAAGTTAACGACCGAAAGTTATTACAGAAATACGAAACTATTACTAATAGCCACTGAACTTTTGTTGCAATTTTATAAAAAAAAAAACTTAAGGGAAAAAAAAAACTAAAGTTTACTCTATTGAATTTTAGTGACAAATCTATAAAAAACTAACTTTTGAGTCAAAATAAAAAAAGGAAAAAGTTTCCTATTCCATCGTATGCCCATTAATATTAGTAATAACGGTGTCGCTCGTCGAATATCATAAAAGCGACAGCTGATATCAGTTACGATAATACCAAAACACCAGCAACGATGTTGTTCGCTCATAAGCGGTTAGGTTTGTTACGGCTACGCAACATTCACGTCGCTCGTCATAGTGTACGATAATAAAAATATAGTCGATTTTGAATACAAATCTATTTAAAAAAATTTATACCGAAACATTCACAAGAAAAAAACTAAAATCAGACGTGCAATCCGTGTTTTTAACCTAACGAACGAAAGCTATTATAGGAAAACGATATTAATAGAAAATTAAACGGGTTAAAAGCGTATATTGCGTTTCTCTTTAGTAAAGAGTAGTAATAATAAAAAAAATTTGAGAAATCCAAAAGCAATGATTTCAAGTATTTTTTTTTTTTTGTATGTTAAATCGCAACGAAATTATAACTACTATAAATAATATGACTTATTTTGATATGTTTTAATGGTCTTTCTACTAAAATTATAGAAAATCTTGTTGTTACTTTTTTGTTTTTGGTTTGTCAGAAAGTTGTTGCAAAATTGTAAGAAATTTCTTTTGTTGGAAACTTTTATAGAAAATATACATGTTTTCTACTAGTGTATGTTTATGTACACGTAATTTTAGAATGAAATTCGATAGCTCTGGTAATTTTAGAGCCCGGTTATACCTCGGAGGCCTAAGACAAACTACAACGCTGCCAATGGGATGAAGAAGGACGCCACACTGGTCATTCTTAATCATTAGAGGATTTGTTTGTGGGCGTCCATTCTTGAATTCGTCCGAGATCTCACAGTGAAAAACGGGGTTTATGTTGGGGGCCATGTTGTTTGTGGATGTCCATATATTGGAGGAAATGTTTGTGGGTGTCCATCTTGCAATTTTAATTTTAAATTTTTATATATATTAAAAGTTTTAAAAATAAATTATAATATATATAATTATTAAAACATTTATATTAGAATATATATATATATATTTAAATGATTTTAAATTATATATATTTTTTGAGTTTCGATTATATTTTTTAAATATATTTTATTATTTTTTAATAATACCAAACTATACAAAATAGGTTAGTGTAAAAAAATAATTTATTTATAAAAATTAAATGTAAAAGGTGGTGATAATGTAAAACTAAGGATATAGATTGGAATAAAAATTGATGTTTTAAAGGATAAGGTGAAATTTGACATGTCGCGTTTGTGGATATTTATTTGTTGTTTCAAATTAGGGCTGGTCTAATTAAAAATAAACACAGAAGATTATACAACTACTCAACTAGATTCAATAACTAATGATAAAAACTCATGAAATTAATTGATATTAATTTGTACGATATTACGATGTTAACTAGCCATAAAATAATTATGTTTCTATAATTACTAACTTATTTAAACCCCATGGAGGTGAATAGTATAGCAGGGATGTACAAGTTTCTTTGCATTGAGTACAAGTCGAGTTGTGCTTTCCCTTTTCTTATAGGGGTTTTTTTTCATTTTTCTTATAAAAGTTTTTTTTTATAAACTGGCCACTAAAGTTCAAAATAAGCTGTAATTTTTTTACTCAAAACTCCGTTTTTTTATAGATTTGCCACATAAGTTCAATAAACTTTCGTTTGTTAACTTTTTTCAAAATACGGGTGTGCCGTTTTTTTTGTCAACGTTCCGATATAAATTTGTTTTAAAACGGAGTTGTATTCAAAATCGATTTTTTTATCGTTGCCTGTATCGAGTGCCATTACCGTTGTGGTACCATGACGAACCGAACATATTATGGGCGAACAACATCATTGTCGATATTGGTATTATCGATTCGCCTTATGGTTTTCGACGAACCGAACCGGTAAATTTTTTAATTTGTTTTCCCCTTTTTTATTATTTAGTTTTATGTTTCCTTTCTATTAACATTATTTTTACCGTTGTGCCTATGCTTTCGTTTAAATTTTATTAACAATGGGGCCGACAACGTTATCTATGATAACTTTCGTTCGTTATGTTTTTTTAAATAACGGAATGCGCCGTTTTCTTAATAATTTCTTTTGTCAACGTTCTGGTTTAAATTTTATTGAAGACAAAGTTGTATTCAACTTCGAGTGTTTTTGGGTATCATACGTTATAACGAGTCTGCGATTCCACGCAAACGAGCCAAACCAATAACGATCAGACTCTCGCCGCGAAGCGCGGGGGTAAAAACTAGTTAAATTTTATTTCTGAATCTGTGTTTTCAATTTGAACGGTAATGTGTTTGTATGGTTTTTTTATTGAATTAATGAATTTAATTAACTGATTAAAGAAATATTAACAATTATTAAAAGGAATCTTTTGCTAGTGCTTATATTGATGACCATAATAATACAAGCCAACTGTAGCAAATAAATGAACCCACACATTACTTGTCTCGACACATCTCACGCCACAATGCATGTTACCATCAATTATGCTTTTCTTCTTTATATTATTTTTTTTATTTTATTTGAAACCTATTATAGTTTTTTTAATTTCTTCCGGCCTAAAATAATTATGCTTTTCTTATTTATATTATTTTTTTTATTTGAAACCATTTTTTGGATTTTTTTTTAAATATCTTTCGGCCTAAAAAAATAATTATGCATAAAACATAGAAGTTTATAATTACATATGGAATAGTAGTTCTAGTTCCTTAACGAGTGTAATAATGGGTAAATTATAATTATATGTTATTAAAGTGGAAAATTATTTTAAAATAGACTAAATTGAAAGACGAAAGTTACTAAATCGATTTTTTTTTGGAACTTGCTTAATTAGAAGGCCTTTGGTTAATACTTGAAAATGAGAATAAGAAAGGAATGAGTATGTTGCTGGAGAATGTGATGTATAAACAGAAAAAAAAAGTACATAAAAATCGTCTTTGTTCCCCCATTATAAAAAAAAGAGTTCGACATTTATTGTTTTATTTATCTTTTATTATAAACTTTAAACAATTATACTTTAAGTAAGGAATTATAAAAACATCGTAAAAATATTCGTACATGATGCTAAACTGTAACACATAAAATGATTATGTACGTTATAATCCACTATCTTAATCTCTTCTATTACATCTCACCAACATTATATGAACATATTAATACGGTTGTTTATTTAAAATTGTAGTTTTGTTATGACCGAGATTTTATTAGGTATATTTGTTTGTTTCACTAAAAGTAGAGTTGTACATAAGAAAGATATGAAAGAAAGAGAATGCATCATGTATATGTTGTTTTTTATGGGCGAGGGGTATTTGTATCTATTCACATACCCAAAATACAACACAATTATATGGTGTACCGCGTTGGTTTACTAATTACAATTGTGTTATTTTATGATATAAATCATTATTATGAAAATTGTACCGATTTAACATTTATAACTAACTATGTTATTATACCAATTTAACCACTATAATGATAAATCAACACAATTTTCATTATAATTGTAAAACAACAAAGTTATACAATAAAGAATCATAATTTCTTAGTGTATTATATTTTCCTAAAAAATACCATTTAATATTACAATACATTTAAATTAAATATAAAAAGTTTGATTTTATATGAAATTTTTTTCTTACAATGATTAATTTCTTACACTCTAATTAATATTAAGGTCTTCGTTAAATGCATTAATACTAATTTAATATCTATTTTCTCAATAGATTTATGTATAGTATAAATAATATTATAATGTGAAAAGGTTTATGGATTTATATAATATGGTTTGCATACTTTTTAAATGCTTACAAAAGTTAATGCAACACTAACTTATTCTTTCAAATTAAATTAAATTGATTTATGATTTAATATTTGAATGCAACATTTTCCTGTTTGGTCTATTACTGACTTTAGTTTGATGAAAAATTCATAAATTTAGGCTAATTTATTTAACATAGTTTAATTTTTAAAATAAAATTTTTTAATGGCTTAAAAGAAATGCAACATGAATTAACATTTAACAACTCATTTTTCTAAAGCATTTGATGGGCTCATGGGTATGATGGAATGGCAGAGTCACAAACTGGGAGACGGGTCAAGCTGGTTACTAGTTTGACAAACTCTGGGTCACAAGCAGTACTCTGTTTGATATTTTTGTCTGTTTTCTTGAGTTCATAATTATGATCCCCATCGACGAGGTTAACGATTTCCTCGAAGATTCCATCATTAAACCTGTAAGTGTGGAATCTTTCTCCAGATTTTCGCTTACGCACTCCAACTGTTCGATGAAATGCCTGAGCCATGGTGTCGTTTATCTCCTCTTCATCTGCGCGTCAATTAATTTCCCCTGCTGTTTCCAGTCTTAGGTTGAGTTCTAATTTCAAGATTAGGCCGCGAGTTTCCTTCAACTTGGTGAAAAATATTAGGGTTTGTGGGTGTAAAGAGTTGAAAGAAACAAGAACAAGAAGTGGGTTTTCTTGTGAAGGTTATTTGGATAGTGAAGCAGAGTTGGCTTTGGAGAGAGAGATTTTGGTGTTCATGAAGAATTCAAGGAACCCAGATGAGTTCCCATCTAAGAAACAGTTATTGGATGCTGGGAGAGTTGATTTGGTTAATGCCATTGGTTTGGTTTGATTTTGGTTTGGTTTCATAGCTCGGGGTTTTGTCAGGAGCTGTTGTTATGTCTAGGATTCGGGATGACAGGGTGGTTCCTCCATTGGAGGTAGGTGTTTGGCTGTGTCCATTTAAAGGTTTCCATTGCTGCCCGGATGGAACGTGGGGATCCAAGGGGTTTCCTCGGTTGGTTGCACATATCAAGCGGTCTCCACGGATTATGATTTGTTTGTTTCGGTTGGTGAGGCTTTAAAGGTCTCAGGCCAGTGGCTGTGCGGGGTGTGTATGTGCCTACATGCTCTCAGTCGGGCATGCCACCATGTGGATGGGATAACCCGTTTCAAACGGGTTGCAGGAGATGCTGAGGAGTTTATAGTGGGAATTCCTAAGCCGAATGTTGGGAGGGAAGTTGTTCCTTTGGGAGGGGTGGTTGTGGACAGGGTTCTCCTTGAACGTGTCTTCTCTCTTCCTATCACGACTGTTAAGAGCATCCCTCATAATTGTCGGATGGCGTTTGCCCAGGCATTAACTGCTGCCCTCGGTAAAGTGGTGGCTATGCCAGACTCTGTTGAGGCATGGGTGAGACTTTTGTTGTTACCGCGTTGCACGTTGCGAGTTTTCAGGCCTTCTAACCGTCAGGAGCGCAGGTCTAGTAATAGGAAGTCTTTGCAATGTCATAGTATTCAACGGTCGCTGGCAGCTTGGCCTGATGGGGATGGTTTCGAGGAGCTCATCCTATCGATTTTTGCCCAGCCTTTGGGGCCGACCACGTGTCGTGTAGAGCTTGTCCATGGGTCCGATAATTCTATGGTGTGCAACAATATTAAACAATGTCTGCGGAAAGTTGCGGATGGGCATTTCACTGCTGCGGTCAAAGTATTATGCTCTTCAGGGGTTGCACCTTTCGGTAATGATACTATGAAAGTGTTGGTAGCAAAGCATCCCATCCTGCCCCCTCCGGTTATGATTGTTTCCTTACTTTCTGAGCCTCCTCTTGTTGTGGATGATGATGTCGTGCTTGAATGCATTAAAGCTTTCCCTAAAGGGACCTCTTGTGGGAGGGACGGATTGAGAGGCCAACATATTTTGGATGCTCTTTGTGGAGAGGGGTCTACGATCGCCGTTGCATTGCTCAGGGTTATTTCTGTGGTGGTTAATTTATGTTTCGGGGGGAGATGCCCTAGGGGATTGGCGGAGTTCGTTGTCTCGGCCCTTCTCACACCGCTGCTCAAACCGGACAACGGGATTAGACCTATTGCCGTAGGTGCAATCTGGAGGAGATTGGTCTCTAAGGTGGCCATGAGGGGTGTTGGGAAGGAGATGGCTAAATATCTGTGTGACTTTCAATTTGGGGTGGGAGTTCCCAATGGGGCAGAGGCTGTGCTCCATAGCGCAAACAGGTTCTTAAATGAGTTTCACTCGGATGGATCGTTGGCTATGCTTACCGTCGATTTCTCCAATGCTTTCAACTTAGTGGATAGGACTGCCCTCCTGCAAGAGGCTCGGACCCAATGCCCGTCCATTTCGCTATGGGTGGATTTTTTATATGGGCAGCTGGCTAGGTTATATGTGGGTGATGACCATATTTGGTCCACCACTGGGGTTCAATAGGGGGACCCTTTGGGGCCTCTCCTTTTTGCCTTAGTTTTGCATCCGCTGGTTCATTAGATCAGGGATTGGTGCAAGCTTCTCTTCCATGCTTAGTATCTAGATGATGGTACGATTATCGGAGACACTAAAGAGGTGGCTGAAGCCCTAGCTATTATCAGGTTGGAGGGGCCCTGTTTAGGCCTTGAACTTAACGTCAAGAAAACAGAAGTTTTTTGGCCGTCGTGCAATGGGGTGAAGGTACAATATGGATTGTTCCCTTGTGAGACTGGAAGGCCAGTGCTGGGTGTGAAACTTCTTGGGGGCGCCGTTAGCAGAGATGCTGGGTTCATCAGTAATTTGGCTGTGAAAAGGGCTTCTTGTGCGGTGGAACCGATGAGTTGTCTCCCACGTTTTGCTCCGCTCGTGTATGGGAGTGGCAAAGCTATTATTCGGCCTTAGAACATGCCAGCCTATGTATGTGGGGGAAGTTGTTTCAATTTTTGACAAGGGCCTCCGGGGTGCGATCGAGGATATTGTGGTTTGTGGTGGTGCTTTTTTTGGGGATTTTCAATGGAGGTTGGCAACACTTCCAACCCGTTTTGGGGGTTTGGGTTTATGTGCGGCTCAGGATGTATCTGCTTATGCATTTGTGGCCTCGAGGGCACAATCTTGTAGTTTACAGGACCACATTCTTTGGGGTTGTAATATTGATGGGTTAGACTCTGATTATGGGTGTGCGATGGATCGCTTGCGCATGTCCCTTCCTGATTTCGAACTTAGCGGTTTCTCTAATAAGGACACCGGCCCCCTAAAGCCCAACATGCTTTGGCGAATGCCTTATTTAGCAGAATCGTCCAGAATTTGGGAGTAAAGTTTGATTTATCACCTCGCCAAAAAGCGGTGTTTGAATGTCTCCGGGCTCCCCGGGCTCAAGATTTTCTAACAGTTATCCCCATTGAAGGACTGGGCCAGCATATGTCAGTTGTGGAGTACCGGGCTATCCTCAAGTATCGGCTAATGATCCCCTTGTTTCCGACTGATGAGCCATGCCCAGTTTGCCGCAAGGCTTGTTTGGATTCTTTTGGCGAGCATGCGGTCCATTGCAAAGAGTTATCCGGGTTTAAATACAGGCATGATTTGGTTAGTGATGTTCTTTGTGATGTTCTCAAACGGGCAGGAATTTCTGCTTAAAAAGAGACCCCCATGAACTTTCTGACAGATCCGCTTGAAGGGAGGTCTACTCTATGGCCGGCTGATATTCTTGTGTTTGGTTGGGCAAGGGGGAAACACGCTTGTGTGGACCTTACAGGAGTGTCCCCTCTTGTGGGGCTCAGGGACAATGGGGTTGTGGCGGGCCATGCTGCTTTAAAGGCGGAATCATGCAAAGTTGTTAAACACGAGAAAGCTTGTTTAGAGAACTAACACGTGTTTATCCCTTTTGCTTTTGATACTTTTGGGTTCCTAGCACCGAAGGCAGTGGAATTCCTAAACAGGGTTCAACGAGTCGTGCATAGTAATATTTCGGCCCCTAAGACCCAAAGCTTTGTTTTTAGTAGGATCGGTTTTGCTATTCAAAAGGGGGTTGCAGCACAACTTGTTGTCCGTTTACCTGCCATTTTATTGTAATCATCTTTCTTTTCAACAGAAATTGAAATATATGTGCATATCATATGCTTGTGACTCTTGCACATTTGCATGTTATGGGTGTTGGATAATATATTAGTGAATTGGTTGGCAAAATGTCTCACATTACATGCACATGCTAACATACATGCATACATACATTACATATAAACACAACTATACCTATTTTATAATTTGTATAATACTAGAAATAATATATTTTTACTATAAAAATGTTGTTTTAACTTTAATACATGCTTTATATAGATTGTTTTAGTGAGTCTTGTTAAATATTTATACAGTAACTACCAAACACTTGTACCCCTCAAATACTTAGATGATAACCAATTTATAGTTACTAATTTTTTTAGAAAAAATTGTGTATAAATCAACTTTTAATTATTATAAACTATATAAACTTAAATAATTAGAGGTATATATGATAAAATTGTCATGTTCTTATGTGTTTTTAAAAGAAAAAAAATAAACTAGGTGGATGAAAACAACTCAAGAATAATGTGTATTCAGGGCCAGGATGTTCATCGCTCGCTTATGGAGCAATGCAAGAGTTGGGACCATTCCGTGTCAATAGTGATGGAAAAACTCTTTACAGAAACAAGTTTTCTTGGAATCGCGGTAATAAGATTATCTTAGTTATGTTAACTTTCATAAATGTTGTTTGCGAACACTTATAATGCTTGAATTTGTGAAAATTTCAGCGGCAAACGTTTTGTTTTTAGAATCGCCAGCTGGAGTAGGTTTTTCATACTCTAATAAATCATCAGACTACAAACAAGGGGGTGACAAATCAACGGCTGCAGATAATTATGTGTTCTTGTTGAATTGGCTAGAACGATTTCCCGAGTATAAAGGAAGGGAATTTTATGTAGCAGGAGAAAGCTATGCAGGGCATTACGTGCCTCAACTCGCGCAAACCATCGTTTACCACAACTTGATAGCTAACAAAACCCTAATCAATCTCAAAGGAATCCTTGTAAGTGTTATAATTCCACATTGGCTCTCTTATTTTCACACAACATTAGACTATCTTTATTTATGTTTGTTTTGGCCTTGAAACCTTCAAGTACAACCACTAAATTGGAGGTAGACAAGAAGTGTACATTGTCATTGATGAACCTAAAGAGTAACATCCCACCTACTATGTCCTTCCAAACCACTAATTTAGGGTAGGACCACGGTGCATGTTGTGTGGTCATATGGTCTTATTCTTGGATTGCTAAAAGACTTTATAAAGGCAACAAGAACATGTCCATATGGACAGAAAGCTAAACGCCATTATTTCAATATTCATTTATGAAACCTATATTGAATGATTGTGTTTTTGAAACTTATTCAAAAGAATTTAATAGTCCAATAAACGTTTCATTATGTTATTCACTTGTTATATGATATAAGACCTTCTCCAATATACTACGCTTAAAAATGGAGTCATATCATTCACCATTGACCCCACTTCAACCCTATATTTTCTCTCTCCCTTCCTCTCACATTTTAAAGACCACTCATCCGTATTTAAGGATACCCCACACCATCTCTCTCCCTGTCTCCGTCTAAGCATCATTGGGCTCAATGACGTCCTATTGTATATGTTTTAGTATCAGTCAAAAAATAACTACGGCTAAACTTTTTCATAGTTATTACTTACGATTAATTATAGTTATCTTGTCATAGTTACGACTAGAGGTGCACAAAAAAACTGGTTTGGATGTAAACCGAAAAAAGAACCAGTTTAAAGCCAATTGAAGCACGAACTGAACCTGTCAAAGCTCCATCAAGAACTGGTTTCAAACCGGTTAACCCCCCCCCCCACCCCCACACCCCACCCCACCCCACTCAAGAACAGGTGTTGACTTATGTTAACCAAACCCGAACTAGTTTAGGGTTCGAAACCGATTTGTGCATCTCTAGCTACGAGTTATGGTTTAATTAGGCTATTTTATAATTATTTGTGTCGTAATTTTATAAGCGATTAATAAATAATACATGGTATCTTTTTGAGTTTTCAACGTGCTTACAATCTAGTGGTTTTCAGTATGCTTAAATATATAAAATCAGACATCATTAAATGATATAGTCACTACTTTTTCTTTAACAGCAACATCTAGATTATATAGGATATAAGGAGCAACACTTAGATAATCCAGGTGAAATCGTCACCCTAAGACTCGAACCTACAACGTTTAGTTGGGGTGAGATCATCATTCTAACTCCTACGTATTTACCGCTACACCCCACCCATATAGTCACTCAGGGCTGGCCCATTAGGCTTGCGGGCAACACATCCGTAGTGGGCCTAATATTTCGAGGGGCCCAAAAAAAATTATATATACATATATATAAAAAAAATTTGAGGCTTTAAAAAAATAAAATTATTGGGACTTTTTAAAGAATTAATATTGTATCAAATATATCAAGAAAAAACAATTGGACCTTTTTTAAAGAAGTAATATTGGATCAAATATATCAAGAAAAAACAATTGGGCCTTTTTAAAAAGTATGCTAGGCTTAAAAATGTTAAATGTGTTTAGGCCCATGGATCCAATCCAACCCAACACTTTGTAATTTTGTATTATGCTTTAAAAAAAATACGTTCCACATGGGCCTTTTTTTTTGCTCGTGTAGGGCATTCGAATCATCGGGGTCGGCTCTGTAGTCACTACTAAGAGCCTCTAAAACAGAAGCCGAAATTTCTTGGCAAAGAGTGTGGCCTTTAGCAACAATAACTTAATTGGATCCATCACAATACTTGTATCCTTATTATTTGAACACCTTTGAGTTACACAATAGATGTTTCTACTTCTAATTTCGAAACTTGTTGGATGACTATACGCAGATTGGAAACGCGGTAATCAATGATGAGACAGATACGATTGGGATGTATGATTACTTTGGCTCGCACGCTATAATTTCAGATGAAACTGCGCTTACCATTCGTAAATATTGTAATTTTTCACCAAATACAGCCACACAGTCAGATACCTGCATTGATGCCACAAACGATGCAGATTATAACATCGAAGTTGTTGACATCTACAACATCTATGCCCCTCTATGCTTTGATGGCAATCTTACTACAAAACCAAAGAATACGTCGGTAAGATTTTATTTACCTATTACTGCGACAAATGGTCACTAAAGCCAATAATGTTTTACATTTTTTGAATTGTGCCTCACTATCTAAGATAACGAATTTTGTGTCTTGAAGTTACCAATATCATACCGGTTTTCAGATTTTTGTCTTAGTTGAAGTCGCTATCTCTACTAGCCACTTCAACAGCAAAAGGCAAAACCCCTTTCTATCCCATCTAAATGTTGAAGTTTACAAATTTCAAGGGCTAAAGTCGCTATCTTTAATAACAACTAACCCATTTTTCAAACCCCTTCAAGAAACACCTTAGTTGTCATCATTCATTTTCAAAACAATACTCTGAAAGAATCGGGGTTTAGATGCTTGTGTTGGTCGCTAAAATCACGCAGTTTTGCTTTTTCACAACGCGTTTGGTCACTATTCTATCAATATCTTTTTTGTACGCAATCGTCTTATGCTCTGGTTATGTTTGATGTATGCAGTGGCAGAATATTGATCCGTGCAGCGATTACTACACCTATGCCTATATGAATCGTCAAGATGTTCAAGAGGCTCTCCATGCCAATGTAACCAAGCTTGAGCATGATTGGGAACCATGCAGGTTTGTGTGTAAAAAAGTGTCACTTAAAGGTCACTAAATCTATTATTTTTCTAACAATATGAAACTTTTATGTGAAAATCATTCAGTGAAGTTCTCAAAGGTTGGCTAGATAGCTCCACAACAGTTATTCCACTCCTCAAGGAATTCATGAAACTTAATCTTCGTGTTTGGGTATTCAGGTAATTAAACGAGTTGCGATCAAATCGTTCTCGATCTTCTTCGCCTTCATTTTCTTGAGCAAACACATTAGTTGTCTTAGCGACCAATGGCTTTGTCAATTTTGTCGTTGTGGTTCTAGTTTGGTTAGGGATGATAATGGGATGGGTTTAGGATTAATATTAGCAATCCCACTTGCATATCCAATTGTAAAACAGTGTCCTATCACGCTCCGTCTGGTATCCGGTATACTCTTTTTTGTTAAAAATTAGTAGTTGAGATTTACTAAGAATATTTCTTTTTCTTACCAATTTAATTTTTATATAAATTTATATTTTTAACAATTTCAACAAATTAAAATATAATAATTTACATAAATATCATCATCATAAAATATTTGAAATATGTAAACTAATCATGATATAAACCTTAAAATATAAATACATACTTCATATCATAAATAATCATTGAGGTTGGTGGCCTAATAGAGGAAAATCCTCTAGAAACACCAAGGATAGAGGAGGTCATGGATTCAAGTCCCACTCCTAACAGAAATTAAGAAATTTGCCTTTCAAAAAAAAAATATCATAAAAAATATAACTAATATCATGAAAAGCACATCTGGAAATAAAAGTTCATTTTCCACGTAAGGCCATCCGTAGTGGCAAAATGAAATCGGGCGTGATCCTAGGTCGATGGGGCGTGGGGCGCGGAACATCGGCCCCCCTAAGGCGTGTATGGGGGCGCCTGGCGTGAGGGGTTTCACGGGCAAAGGGGCGCATGGATAGTGAAATCACTACGCACCTTAGTGATTTGGTTTTGTGATTGTCTCATGTTGATGTGGTGGAGACGTGGCGAGCGTAAATGTAAAACCACTACGGATGACCTAATATAATAAAGTCTTACCAGACAGTTTAGGTAAACGGGTATTTTTGGTACCGGGTATATCTAACACCATACCCATACCCGTGATGTTTTGAGTATTCCCGTCAGGTTGGTCAATTTCATCGCTAATTGTATATGAACTCTTTCTTTTCTTGTATTGCAGTGGAGACACCGATGCAAGAGTACCGATCACCTCAACCAAGTATTCCATTGATTCAATGAAGCTTGCAATAAAAACTAAATGGCATCCCTGGTTTCATCAAGGAGAGGTAAAACACTCATTTACATAATGTTATGATGAATCACATATGTAGTTAACACTGAACTAAACAGGCTGCCGGATTTGCACAAGTTTATAAAGGCGATCTAACATTAGCGACGGTTCGAGGGGCTGGTCACCAGGTGCCAAGCTACCAACCAAAGAGGGCTCTTGCACTAATCAAGCATTTCTTATCAGGAAAGCCGCTAATGGATTCTTCAAGACGTTGATATTATACGTTATTCTTTTACAAATTAATATGCAGATGTTTTGTTATTCAAAGTTGATTAATTGTAATTAGGCCAATTTGATTATTGTTGATCATTAATTGGTGATATAAAGTGATCATTTTGATGAAATTTTCACCCACCATGAACAACCAGTATTTTTAGAAATTCGAAATTTGATCAACTGTGTAGCTGCCTTCTTAATCTTATTATTTTCGATCTAAATGTCAACATTGAATAGTTTCTAATAACTATAACACTTAACTAATTATGATGAAGTTGGGAGTATTAAAGAAACTTATATGTAGGAATCCGGGTTGAATTTATACTCAAACATGTTTGTCTCATCTTTATTTATACTTGATGGTAAACTAGATTACTGTGAATGTACCCTTCTAAATGGACCAAGATCTTGGAGTTTAGTCCAAACCTAGCAAACCCATAGAGAAGGCCCATTAGGGTTAGGTCTTGCTCCCTCTATATATAGAGGGGTCACCTCCAAAAGTACCAGATTACTTTTCTCTCCCTAGCTCACACTCTCTTTACACACACACTTTATGAGGCCCGACTAACTTAAGCGTCAGAGTGCCCTCGGAGCTACGGCTCCCGGCCCCTCTAACGAGCGTTTTCTGGTGACTACAGATCTGAGAGGAATCACCTGATTTCACCGGCGATCCGGGATGTGGTTGTCTTCTTCTCGTTGAAGCATTCTAGCCCTAAATCTACCTAGGCCGGAATCTGCTTCTTCATTAACATACTTATTTTCCCTTCTCATAAACAAGACAATGTAACTATAAAACCTTAACCTGGTCTGACATGTCGCTATTATATAGATTAAAACATGTGATTCCATAATTAGTGAATACGAACGGTACGCAAGGATTAGACGTAATCTAAGAGTCTAGACCGATTGGTAAGTATTCAACCAGGAATATGGGTTTATAACCTTAAGATTTTCAGCAATGTATCATCCTCCAACCGTCGTCGAGTTTCAGCCTTTAAAGTAGTACAAAGAGTGGTAAACCCTTTATCGATCCGTACATACATGAGTAGTTGAAGTATGAAAATTGACATTTTGATGAGATTTAACATGGGATTGAGCATGAAACCAAAATTATATGTATGGTAATATAAAAATGATGTTAACACAGTATATAAAAGGTTTAGATGATAATATGATAAGAGATTTGGACATAAAAACGATTAACACGTTAAAAACCGACCTAGCATGTTAAAGAATCTAAATCCGACACAAGTATATGTGTATATATGATTATTTCAGTAACTTTATATGATTTAAGTGATGTTTAAATGATTTTTTAATGTTTTAAAGAGAGGTCTTAACTAGCATTCTATCGTAAAATAAACTTTTATAAACTGCATATAATAACTAAAACTGTATCAAAACCGAGATCCCGCACCTATGAAAAATATATATATAAAAATTCCAGAATATATTAACATATAAGAATGTCAGATAAAAGGATAAATTGATTAACGGAATAAACACGCTTAAAAATACAAAAAAAAAATATATGAATTTAATCACTTATAAATCAAGAGTAGGATTTCTTGCTGTTATAGTACCCAAAATACTTTTAAAAACATTATATAGGGTTAGATATGAAAAAACCCCAATAAAAATTTAATTCCAAAGTTTTACACTTAACTAACTCGTTAAAAAGCCAAAAAATAAGTTTTTGGATACTATTATACATTATACAATCTATTTAAAACTCATGCGGTTGAATAGTAACTGTATAATCTGCAAGTCACGGGGTACAAATGCTTGATTCATTTTACCAGTAAGTGGTTAAAGAAGGCCACACGTTTACTTCAATCCTCAAGGATCTTTCCACCATATTTCTTATTTCTTGATAGAAATGGAGCCGAGGGAGGGAGGGAAGAGCGGCCATTGCCCTCCACTCAACCGTCATCACTGGCTGAACATCGGGACCAAGGCCTATAACTCAACCATCGTTGTTACCCGTTGAACGACTCATCGGAACTGCAGATCTGGCCTCCGTCAGAGTAGTGTAGGTGCCGTTGAATTTTACCCCTTCCACCAGTGTTAACCACTGCCATCGATTCTCTCTGTAAAGTTGATTGTCATGAATTGGGATTATGATCCACATCCAAGTTATCTTCTCAAAACACTTTTTTTGGTCTTTGACAAACTGATATGTGATTTTAGGAAATGGTTTGACAAGGATTATTAAACAAATAGTTATTTTTGTGAGCTATTTTAAATTTTAAACAATGGAATCAGATGTTGAAATTTGTTCAAATAACTAAGTACTTCAAAGTTCATTTTACTTATTTACATAAATTAAACAATTTATGATTAAACTCATTATGACAGAAGAATGCTAATATCTCTGACTTCAAAAGCTCAAATTGACATGTTTTGTTAGGTAATGATATTGATAATAACATTTAGTGATGATTTCAATTGTACATACATATGCATTGCTTATAAATCTACATCATTTCATCAATTGAGTCTGTTTTACGATGCAGTTTTGTTGCCTCCTATCTCCTGCTACGCTCAGCTCATATTGATGCTTTCTTTCCATTACCAGCTGATGATGTAAGTTAAACAAAGAGGGTTCGATATCAAGATTTGCAGAAAGCAAGCTAAAATCTTTTGTAATGCTGCATATAACTTTAAAAAGATGGGCATATATGTGTTAAATCCTAGCTTATTGTCACTGCATATAACTTTAAAATCTTTTGCTTTAGCTGCAGACATTTTGAAGCCGAAAAGTATCACTGTGTGAAAACTTACGTACGAACACTTTGAAGCAGAATTCCTGGTTCTAGTTAAAGACTCTTTCTACTTGTTTCAACCGTGTGTTGGGCTCAAACTGGCCCAACAAGTCTAATAACATGCCCAAAGTATTTTGAATAGATATTTTTGAATGAAATATTTTATAGAAATGTTTAAACTTAAAATAAGTGGAACCCAAAAGATTTGGTCTAACTAAAAGTGTCTTGGGCTTTAGAAATGGCTTAATATGTTATTACACAATATCATCTATTCAAGAAAGATGCTCTCACAACCCCAACACCCTCCCTCCCTCCCTCGTATGATATTACATAAGAACACAAAAAGAAAAAGCTCTCTATTCTTCATATCACGTTCTCACTCTTTTTAACACATCAATATCATCTATTGATGATGTTGTAAAGTGACGAGTAACAATGTGACAATTATTTCATACACTAATAATTAGATGTGCACAAATCGGTATTCTTAAGAATCGGTTCTCGGTTCCGTTACTTACTCCGGTTCTTATCGGTTTCGTTACTTACCTGTTCCAGTTCCAGGTCCGGATCTTGGTTGAAAAACCGGATCCTATGTACCGGTTCCGGGTATTCAAGAACAGGTTCCGTTAATTTAAGGCGGGTATTTAAGAACATATTTCCAGCTATTCGAAAAACTTAGTTAAACATATAAATACATTAATTAAACATATAAATAACTAACTTAAATAGTTCAATAACATTAAAAACTTAAAATGTTACAAATTAGATATATGTTTAAAACATAAACTCATAAACATAGATAAACTATATAAAAAACTAGATTGTATTCGTTTTTCTCTTCGTAACTACGTTGTTTTATCATCTTCGTGATTTCATTTGGTGATTTATTAATATTATCTAGTGGGGTTGACATTCCCATGTCGATCTCATCCTTGTGTATCTCCGCTTCAATGATGTTTTCATTCTGAGTAGAACCGGTTCTGGAGAGAACCGGTTTCGGATATTTTTAGAACCTTTTGACTATAAATATTGGAACCTATCAAGACCCTACGGGTAGGGTCGGTTCCAGTTCGGTTCCAGAAGAACCAGTTTTCAGGAAGAACCGGTTTTGGTTCTTTGGACGATTCCGATTCCGATTCCGGTTCCCTTTTTTTGTTCACCTCTACTAATAATCTATCACTTAAATATTTAAATGAGCACGTTAGTGAATAATATTGTTAATTATTTTTTTATCCATTATATCATGTTTAATATGCCTTTTTAATGCGTTTAATTTTTTTCTATAATAACTTTCGTTCTTTAACCTTTTATAAAAAAACGGAATGTGCAACTTTTTTTAGTTTTTCTTTAACCTTTTTTAAACCGAGTTGTATTCTGAATCGAGTCTTTTTTTTTCGCATCGTACGCTATATCGAGTCTACATAGGTTTTGCCCCGCATACAAGCTAAACTTATTACAACCATGTCCCCGCCGCGTTGCGAGGGGTATCGGTTTAGCCCCTCATACTATATATAATATACACTTTTAACCCGTTTAGTTTTCTATTAATTTTGTTTTTCTGTGCTAACTTTTGTTCGTTAACGTTTTTTTTAAAAACGGAATGCGGGTTTTTTTGGTCAGCGTTCAGGTACAACTTTTATTAAAAACGGAGTTATATTCAAATTCGAGTTTTTTTACTATCATGTACTATAGCGAGTCTGTGTTTCGACATAGGTTTTATCCACACAAACGAGCCGAGCCCGATAATAACCAGACTTTTGTAGTGAATCGCGGACAAAACAAGAATCTAGTTATATTTTATTTTCACATATTTAACATAGCAAACAAAAGTCTATGTGTCTGTTAACGTTTTTATATTAGCATAACTAAATGTATAAATGAAATAATGAATCTATGATTTGGAGATATTTATAATAATATACTACAACTACTACAGGTGGTGCAACTTTCTTTTAGTGCGAGATGTAACATTTTTAATGCCTAAACTTTTAACCAATGTTTTCAGAACCGGACCGGACAACGAAACGGACGTCTTAGAGGTTCACTGGTCGGACCGGTCGGACCGGATTCAAGAACCAGATGACGCAATAAATAATATAAATATTCATAAAAATATATAGAAAAATATAAAAATTCCAAATACTACATATACAACTATTTAAACAATTTTAAGTCAAGGACGAGGGTTGTAGGTCTATATAAATTTTAATTCTTTTGAATCTTCAATTTTAATTTTGATTAAGGTTTTGGAGGACCTGTGACAGCATATAAGTTAAAAGGAAAGAGCCAAATTGAGTTAAAATTGTAAATAGAAGTAAGTAGGAGGACTATAGGATAAAAAAGATACCACCGGTTCGCGGTTCGACCGCTGAACCGCTTGAACCGCCCGGTTCAACCAGCAAACGGTCTCAGAGCATGTAACCGGACCGGTGGAGGTCCCGGTTCCCGGTCCGACCGGCCGGTCCGGTTTTAAAAACATTGCTTTTAACCGATCCTAGTGGGGTACTTTTAGAATTATTTTATCCCCACCAACCATTAAATAATATTCATGTCCAATGATGCTCTCATATATACATTTAGGGTTAGGTTATAGTAAAAGGGTTTTAAAAACAAGAAGAGTAATAAAAATTTTGGCTTTGATATGTGTCATTTTATTGTTTTTAAAATAAATGCATAATGGTCATTGTGTAATATACCAGGTCATTGTGTAATATAAGGTCTTGTTGGATCGGGATCTACCTTGATCCAATGATTCAACACATTAACCGAACCAAATCGTGCGGAATCCGATTTGATTGGCAATCCAATCTATGACACGGATCGGGTCGTGAGAAACGAGCGGATTAGATTTCGAAACGAAGGTTTCTATCGACCCTTTGGTGTAGAGAAGTTGGATACAAGACCTGGAAACTCTCAACGGACAGAGATTCGACAATGCAGGTGCAAAGAGTTTGTGTGTGTTCTGTTGCTTAGTCTGGTTCTGCTCTAGTTAGTCTTTTTCTTCTCTGGTTAGTCTCTTTTTGTGCTCATGAAGTGAAAGCA
This sequence comes from Smallanthus sonchifolius, assembly GCA_023525975.1. Lineage (NCBI taxonomy): Eukaryota > Viridiplantae > Streptophyta > Magnoliopsida > Asterales > Asteraceae > Smallanthus > Smallanthus sonchifolius. Next base: position 39,842,621 of record CM042045.1, read on the forward strand.
CTATATATAGTGCAGAGGCCATTCGTACGAATGAGTCATGTGAATGGACTCATTCGTGCGAATGAATCAGCAGAATGGTTCATTCGTAAGAATGAATCATCAGAATGGTTCATTCGTACAAATGAATCATCAGAATGGTTCATTCGTACAAATGAATCATTCTCATGACTTATTCTAGCGAATGAATCATTCTCATGATCTATTCGCGCGAATGGATCATTCTCATGATCCATTTGTGCGAATGGGCCTTTCAATAGCACGATTGATCAACGTTATCGATATTTATCAGATCGTTTAAAACATAGTCGTTATATATGAGTAAACATTAAGGATAAACATGTAATTTCATTAATATATCAAATAGTTACATTAAACATAGATGAAATACATATTACAAGGGATTAGGGACATATCATGCATCTACATACTCCCCCTTGGACCTAGATCCCTTCAAAATGACCTAACTAACATTAGTTGGTCTTCAACATCTCTTTTGTACGAGTTTTCCAGTTGACCCCGGCGTGTATGTCAAAAGCAAAGCATATACGTATCACCTTCACATACTGTAACGCCTGGTCTATATCTGCAACATCAAAAAACGGCTGACACTTGTATAAAGTTGTAACATCTTGTTCAGACAAGTTGGTTAGCCACAAGGGATCAAAGACCCTGATGGTCTCCCATGACCCTTCTTTACAAAGCACTATAACAGCTTCACCAGTACGCCCATCATAGTACCACCATTTGAACTGATCTGAGAAGTCCTGGATCATTTTCCTTAAAGGAATCTTCTTCATGATCGTTGGAGGTTTCCACTTTAAGACAATTAGGGGCTTCTTGGTGATTGGATGAACCTTTTCCTTGTGAATGTAACGTGTAGGCATTTGTGGCTTGAAGTTCACCCACTTCTTCCGGTATTCGTACTGTAATTGACGTTCAAACCATTCGGATAGACTGGAAGATTCGCTGTATAGAAGCTTTAGACGCGCCAATTGATTTACTTCAAATGCGGGCAGCGTCTTGAAGTCATGAGGGTACCTGAAATATTGTATGCCCTTCTCTCTTTTTATAGCATAGCATCTTAAGTCATTGAAGTATGCCCAACTGATTATACGACCATCAGACTTGTGTCCTTTGAGTCGATAAACTTTAGTGTACTTGGTTGGAGGAGAGGGCTTTGAGTTCTTCTTTAATTCGGCCATGTATTCCATCCACTGACTTTTACGTTCGTTCAGCTCGTCAACATTGGTAGTGGAGGAACCGGCTTCATCACCTTTGTCTTCTATTATTCGGTTGACCTCCTCGTCGGACTGCTGATTGAATAAGTCCGCGAAGGAGGGAAGATCATCACCGTCGACAGATGTGTACTTTGGGTATTCCTGATCGGTGATGTCTTCAATCTCAACCTCATCAACATCTTCCAGTTCATCAGAAGAGGGATACTCGGGAGCAGAAACAGATGCCTCGTCGGTGATAACTTCATCAGGATTCATCTGAAATAATTCGGCAATCTGTTCTTTAGATAAGCAATGCACGATTTCCCCCTCTTCTTTGTCATAGATGACCGAGTGCTGGATGATCCCTTGCATGTCAAGCACATATGTCAGCTTGGAGGGTTGTTGCTTGAGTGGCATCACATCCAGAACTATTCACATAAACAAACAAAGAATAAACATGTGAGAATTTGAAATTTCATTGATTTAATCAAAATAAAACTGAAATTATTTACATAATAATCTAATATTTACAATAAGACAACTTTTAAACAGACTATCAACCTTCAGTCCCCTTTTGTTTATCTGATGACGAGCCTTCTGATTTGTCTGATTTTTGCTTTGTTCGCGCCTCTGCTTCTGCTGTCTTTTCAGCACTTGATGCAGCACCAGCATTGGCACCATCGTTCTTATCTTTGTCATTATTGTCATCATCATCATCACTATCATCATCATCATCGTCATCATCATCATCATCATCGTCACCATCATCACCATCATCACCATCATTGCGAGCACCCTCAATTCTGGGTGTCGGGTCCCTTCTGCTTTCTAAGTTTTCCAACAGCCTTTTGTTTTCCTCCTCTAGCCTTTGTATCCTCTGAGCATGTGCATCAACAGTTGTAGACAACTGTTGATTCTAGTTTGTAGCAGTGAGAAGGAGGACTTGTTGATCATTACACATGTTGGTGAGACTTGTGATGGCTTGAGATTGTTCAGAGTTTTGCAGAGTCAGATGACCAATCTGCGAGCCCTGTTGGTCAATCAGCAAACCCTGTTGATCAAGACGCTTTGATTGCTCTTCATTCTGAGCCAGTAAACGAAGTACCAAACTGTTTAAAGTACTGATCTGGTCGTGTAGAGAGACAGTCGGCAGTGACATTGAAGATTCAGCTCGAATAGTTGATGGCTGTGATGTAGGAGCAGTCGTGTAGATGGGAGGAGGCACAGTTTGTGTCTGAGGCATAGATGTTGACATTGGAGCCTCAGACCTGGTGGCAGTTTCTGTAGTAGCAGAGGTGCTCTCCGTCCTTCTAACAAGCTTAAACTTTTGGCGTTTGGTCATTCTTTTCTTTCCTCTTCCCTTCTTGACCGGGGTAGATTGAGAAGAAGGAACAGCAAATACTTGTAGACAGCTAGGGACAAAGTCAGCATCCCTGACGTCATCATCAACCCTTGAGCTTCCTTGATCTGCTCCCCTTTTTCTTTTTGTTGCGACCAATCTTGCCCCTTGTTGACTGATTTCAAATTCATCTTCAGTTTCCTCAGAATCAGTAAACAGGACGGTGTCCAGGTTAACGTCTTCTGGGTTAGTTGGAAGGGAAGGATCGATAGCAGTAACAGTGGGAGTGGTGGCAGCGGTAGATGAAACATGAGGAGTATTGCCACCATCTCCCTGACCATCTTGGTCGTCATCATCTTGGTCGTCAGCTGGAGGTACAACAATATCCTCCCTGTCCGAATCACTGTTATCGTGACGCCATTTTCTGTTTACTGGTGCCACATACTCTGGATTTGCCAGATGTCCAATGAGTCGTTTATGAGGTGGCTTTGTTGGTCTGCCCCTGTAGGTCTGTACCCTGTTTAGAGTGACGTCCGTCATGTGTTCTAACTTGATTATGTCGACGTCTGACCTTGGTAGAAGAGGAAGTTGGTCATCTATTTTCATTTGTAAGAATCTGGGGTACATAAGATACGCATTGTCCCCTTTAAGATAGATGTTTTCCTTAAGGTGCGTGAACACCATCTCGGAAAAGTTGAACGGAATGTTCAACACCAGTGCAACGAATGCGCTCTGTATTGTTTCGCGCATATCATCAAATCCGCCACGACGGGAACCGAGGCAATGCAGAAGAACATGTCCTAGATACTTGTACTGCGGACAGAGGTTCGCTTTGTTTAAAACTCCCTCGGCGACATTCCCGTCGTACTTTATCCTCATGAAGCATCCTCGGACCAGATATTTATCCAGTGTCACTGGATCTTCAGGATGATCACCAAATTGACACAATCGGCGAATGTGAGCTGCCGATACAACCACATCTTGACCTGCGATCTTCCCTCGTATGACCGGTGGAGATACCTCGCAGTCAATCTCGGCGGAGGCCCAGAACTCCCTTTGGTGCGACGTATATGGAGTGTGGAGATGGGATATAGCATGAGCAATCCTGGATCTGGATAGAAACTCGATCATGCCGACAAACGGACGTGCATTCTTTGATGTCGGAATCATGTACGCACATATGTTGCTTTTTATGGAAGCCTTAAGAACAACTGGAGCTCTGTGCGCCATAACGATCAGTCTGCAAACACAAAAACATGAAGCACCTCAGATCAATACATGCAAGATTTTGGAAATATGAACTTTTGGACCATTTTTCCCTTGGTACGAATGAATCATTCTGCCTATTCATTCGTGCGAATGAGTGTTCATTCGTGTGAATGAGTTCTCATTCGTATGAATGAACATGAAGAGTGTGTCCATTCGTATGACAGACGGGTCGCGATCCAACTTGTCCAAAATTCGATCAAGACACGAAAAATTTTGTCGAACAAGACCCCAAGCCACTCGACTAATGTTATCGACCAAGACTCGACATTTTAACTTGTTTATTAGTGCAGATTTTAATATCTAGATCCGGTTTCTGATTTCTAGCCCTAGATCTAGTCGAGTCATTCAGGAATCGAGTATACAAACGATTAATCTTGAGAAGGTATACCTGTAAACAGAAATCAAGCGTTAGATCGGTGATTGGACGGAGATTTGGGTAACTTTCAGATTACACAGAACAGATATGCGAATGAGATTTCAACTGTGCGAATGAGACTGAAAATGCGAATGAATGGCCCTTTTATAGGATGGCCTGGTTCATTCGTGCGAGTGGACTCTCATTCGTGCGAGTGGACTCTCATTCGTGCGAGTGACCCAGACTTGATTCATTCTGCCACTCATTCGTACGAGTGGACCATTCTGGTCAATCCATTCGTGTGAATGAGCTATTCTCCTCATCCATGCGTACGAGTGAGCCATTCTGCTCATCCATTCGTACGAATGGATAACCTCTTTTAGTAAATTAAACTTTTCAGGTTAAATGGGGTATCCGACCACATCGGTCTTGACAACAATTTGATTATGAAGTAAGGGATCAATTATGAAGTTTTGGAATAGTTTATGAAGTAAAGGAACGATTTGATCAATCAGGAAGTCAAGCGGTTTTCAAATTTTGATTTTCTGACAGTCGTTCGAGTCTTATCAGATAATCTAAAATTCAGGAAAAGTAAAATCTTTTTGGATTTTTGAATATGTAATGCTGAAAATAATATCAACAAGATATATACACGCATGTCTTAGTAAGAATGATCCTTATGAGAAATCATACAGACTTAGTGACCAATGATCTGAGACATTTTGAATTTTGTAGATACAACTATACAATGGTATTTACACATCTTTTTGTGAGAAAGATCCGAACATGGGATCAGTACTAAACTCATAGCAATCAACAACATTGCAAATTATCTGAGCTTTAAGTACACTTAGTCAAAATGCGATCATTGATATGTTTGTCCATCTTAAACCTATGCAGACCTTTTCTCAACACTTACAAGATGATCTTGAAGGATTGAGTCCATTGTCTGTGTGTCCCACACTAGTTAAGAATTGACTTGAATTACTTTTCAAAACATGTTAATATTTCAAATCAGCACAACTTACTTAACCAGCCATCATAAGTTCATGAGATCTCAGTTATTCCCTGTTACTTCTTTACTACACCAATCTTTTTTTTTTTTTTTTTTTGTATTCACACTGATAGCCATCAGCTCATGGACGGCTTCAGCCAGGTATTTACAAGGCAATATGGCACGTATGCAGCTAACGGTGTTTGTGTTCATCCTATCCCATGGATGGCTTCAACCAGGCTGCAACCCGGTAATATGGCACATATACGGATTCGGATTCATACTTTTATTTTATTCTTAATCGCATGGACGGCTTCAGCCAGGTATTTACGAGGCAATATGGCACGTATACGACTTCGGAATCTAATTTTTAATTTTATAACTACTTTCTGATATCTCATTAAACCGATGATAACTGGTGTGCACAGAATGAGAAACACCTTCAGTTTCTAATGTTGATTTTCGTCAATCCTTTCACCATTATGTGACTCACAAGACAATATCTAATATGGTATAGATTGATCATCAATGGTCGAGATTCAGTAAGATAAGCCTATCAATGCATCACATGTCGACTTAGTGTGACTATTCACTATGACATTAAATGCAATGTACTTCATACATATGGTTAGTGTGCCATCACTTCCCAAAGGTTGGATACGATTTCTCATTTTTGAGTTTTTCAGATGTTTTTGGGTTTTAGACTGTACAAAAATGGAAAATCTTTTTGAATTTTTTTTTTTTTTAACAAACTGTACACAAATAGAAAATCTTTTTGGAGTCTCAGATAACTAGTGTCTGTGTACTATCATTTTTCTCAGCGAGAGATCATTTTCTTACTGACATTTTCTCCCCCTAAAATTTTAAGATAAAAAATCTTTTTGAGTTTTTGAGATTTTTAATAAACGCAAGAAAGAAAATATATACAGGAACGTAATTGATAAAAATGATTATTGACTCGACTCTTGGTCCGGAACAACGTCATCCTTCTTTTTCATGCCGTTTACCTCTAACAAGAATAAAAATCTTGGTTTGTCAAAGGCTTTTGTATAGAAGTCGGCCTTTTGGAAATCAGTGTTAATTTGAACCACATCAATAAGTTTCTTTTCAAAACAATCACGAATGAAGTGATATTTTATACCGATGTGTTTGGTTTTTGAATGCTGAACCGGATTCTTAGTGATAGCTATGGCAGCAGAATTATCTACATAAATAGGAGTGTTAGAGAATTGCAAACCGTAGTCCCGAAGTTGCTGTTGAATCCAGATAATCTGAGAACAGCAACTGGCAGCAGCGATGTATTCAGCTTCACATGTAGATGTAGCCACTGAAGTCTGTTTTTTGCATTGCCATGTCACGAGACGGTTTCCAAAGAACTGACACCCTGCAGATGTAGACTTGAAGTCTGTTTTGCAACCACCATAATCAGAATCACTATATGCAGTAAGCTCAAAGTTATCATCATTAGAGTACCATAATCCAAGATCATGAGTACCCTTCAGATAACGAAAAATCCTTTTGACAGCAATTAAGTGGGAGACTTTTGGTTTTGACTGATATCGGGCACAGAGACACGTGGCGAACATGATGTCTGGTCGAGATGCCGTGAGATACATGAGAGATCCGATCATGGCTCGATAGAGAGTAGCATCAATATACTCCCCCTTGTCATCAGGCGAAATCCCGTGATTGATCGCCAATGGAGTACCAGTAGGTTTGGCATCAGTCATACTGAATCGGCTCAGTATGTCTCCAAGATAATTGGTTTGATGAAGGAAAATCCCTGTCTCAGATTGATCTACTTGTAGCCCTAGAAAGAACTTCATCTCTCCCATGGAACTCATCTCGAACTTGTCCTGCATAACTTTTTCAAATCCTTTGCACAGAACATCATTCGTCGATCCGAAAATAATGTCATCCACGTATACCTGTACCATTAAAAGTTCTCCACCCTTTTCTCGAATAAACAACGTGCAGTCGATGACACCTCTTCTAAATCCATTGTTCAGAAGATGAGTGGAAAGTGTATCGTACCACGCTCGCGGAGCTTGGTGCAATCCGTACAGTGCCTTGTCCAATTTATAGACACGGTCACGATGCATAGGATCTTCAAACCCGGGAGGTTGACTGACGTATACGACTTCATTGATTTCTCCATGAAGGAATGCACTCTTTACATCCATTTGATAGACTTTGAACCTTTTGTAGGATGCATAAGCAAGAAAAATTCGAATTGCTTCCAGACGAGCAACCGGTGCAAACACTTCATTATAATCTATACCTTCAATTTGCCTAAATCCCTGAACGACCAAACGAGCCTTATTTCTTATGACTATTCCTTGATCATCCCTTTTGCAACGAAGAACCCATCGAGTACCAATCTTCTTAGCTCCTTTTGGTAAATCAGCTAACTTCCAAACTCTAAGCTTCTGAAATTGGAGCAGTTCTTCCTGCATTGCATTTACCCAAGATTCTTCTTTTAAAGCATCTGTTATAGACCGTGGTTCGATTTGCGAGACGAAACATGAATGCGCACAATCGTTGACCACACCAGATTCCATGATTTCTGAGTAGACTCCAGAGTTGATCTGACCCCTAGTTTTGACACCAGATGTGGGATCACCAATAATGTTCTGTTGAGGATGAATTCTATCAATCCTACCCACAGGATGAACAGGAACCTCAACAGTTTGATCAAGGTTTGTGATACTCTGTTCAATTGCCACAGAATGTGAAACATCATCACTCAATTGTACAACATCATGGGAAGGATCTTCAATCAGCTGGTCTATTTCTTGTCGAGAATCCTCATACTTTGAAGAAGAAGAAGAGTCATCATCCTGTGTGACTTGTGTGTTATTGGAGGACTCAGGAATGTCAGATGATGAGGGAGTAGGTTGCACATGTTCATCAGGTGCGTTTTGAGCATCATACATCATTTGAACAGCAACCTCCTCATCTGAACATTCTGGAGGAAGATTAAACGAGGCAAAAAGTTCTTCATAATCAAACATCCAAGGAAGACCTTTTCCAGCAGGAGAGTTATACTTTTGAACATCAACATGGTACCATTCTTCTACATTCCCAGAAGCTTTGTTGTAAACTCTTTTATTGGGAGTGTTGTACCCTAAGAAGTAACCTTCCTCTACTTTCTCGTTAAACTTGCCATGAGCATCTTTTTTCAACATGGTACATGGAGCGCCGAACGGTTCAAGATACTGTAAGTTCGGTTTTCGTCGATGCAACAATTCAAAGCAAGTTTTATCGTGACGCTTGACAACTAGAACCCGGTTGAGCGTGTAACACGCATTAGCAATAGCTTCATTCCAGAACTGCACGGGTAAGTTTGAGTCAGCGAGCATAGTCCTTGCTGCTTCTATCAAGGTCCGATTCTTCCTCTCAGCAACACCGTTCATTTGTGGAACATATGGCGCACTGAATTCATGGTGAATACCAAGTTTTTGACAGAAATTTTCCATAAGGTGATTTTTAAATTCAGTACCATTGTCCGAACGGATCCTCCTAACCTTTAACTTATACAGAGACTCCAATTTGGAAATCAGAATCTCCACATATTCAAAAGTCTCAGATTTTTCTTTCAAGAACATCACCCAAGAATATCTCGAATACTCATCCGTCACAACCAAACAATATAAGTCTCCAGCAATGCTCTTCTGGTTGATAGGACCAAACAAGTCCATGTGTAAAAGCTCTAGTAGTATAGTGATGGAATGTTGAGATTTGGGTTATGAGATTTCTTGGTTTGTTTGCCTTTCTTGCAAGAAACACACAAGTCAGGAAGATGAAAACTTTTCACAGTGACTCCTTCAACAAGATTTTTGTGCACCAAATGATTCATTTTTCTGAGACTGAGATGTCCCATTTTTTTGTGCCATAAAATAGAATCATTCTCAGTGGCTTTTGAAACAAAACATGATGTTGTGGACACTGAGGATGATGCTTGTGACATGTCAAGAATATAAAGATCATTCACTCTTGGAGCAGACATAATCACCATGTCTTCTAGAATCATAAACTCCTTTTTCAAGATATAACAGTGCTTGTCATCAAAAAGAACCTTGAACTCCTTATCACAGATTTGAGAAACAGAAAGCAAGTTGTTATCCAACTGTTTGACAAAGTTGATATTCTCAAAGCTGACAGCTCCATTAGACAGTGTTCCCTGAGCTGAGATAAAACCACCTTTATCGCCTGCAAATGAAACATAGCCCCCTTTGATATTTCTGACGTCGAAAAGGAGAGCTAAGTTCCCAGTCATGTGCCTGGATGCCCCACTATCAATAATCCAATTATTGCTAATAGGATTGTAAAGGACAACCTGCACAAGAAGGAAAGTAATTAGTTTAGGTTAGGAACCCAAGCCTTTACGGTCTTAGGTTTCCCAGTCTCATCTACAACAGTACAATCCATCCACTGTCCTTGTGGACTTTTGGAACAACCACTTGACTTTGAAGTACAGTCGTCAGAAGCATCATCTGATTTTGCTTTCCACACATGTTGTTTGTGCAACGACTGTTTGTGGTAAACAGTGGATTGCTTAACGATTTGTACAGGTGTGGAACTCGAATCAGAGACCAACAAGTCATGCATCTTTTGTTTAACTTTCTTTTGATGCACTTGTTGTTGGGTAAAAGAGTTATATTTTGACTTTAAAAACTTTTGTTTATTTTCTGGAAAATGGTTAACTCTTTTACTTGGCTTCTGAAGATAAGGACAGTTGACAACAACGTGTCCTTTTGTACCGCACTCAAAACAGTATCTCCGCTCAACCAACCTCGGAGATCTGTATTGATTTTCACTTTGGTGAGTTTTTGAACCACCAGCCTTAGCTTCTTTTTGTTCAGCTGAAGAGAGTGACTTGTTTGATTGAACAGACTCTCCAGCTTTAACAAAAATAACCTTTTTGATTGAGGCTTTGGTTACTTGACTCTTCTGATCAGAAGTAGTGGGATAAGATGGACGGCGATTGGTCTGTTTAATTTTAAAAACATTTTTAGAAGCAGATTTTGAAATACCAATGCTGTCATTATGTGGAGCAGACGAGTTTTTGTGTCCCAAACCACGAGTAGGGCACTCATCGTCGTCTTCATCCCACTCTTCTACCATTCCATCAACACACTGGGACTCCGAGGTCGAAGCACCATTATCGTTAACCTTTGGTTGAGAAATTTTGTTTTCGGTTGGATCAACGACAAGTGGCGTTTTGACCTTAAAGTCAGTGATTGGGTTATCATCCGGTGTGTTTACCATAGTATTCAACACCGGTGGAGGACAATTGTTATACCCAAACCCAGCATTTTTCTTTCCTGGACGCTGTGAAATCATGTAATCAAGAATGTAAGAAGCATTTGAATAACTTTTCAGCTTTTGATTTAAAGTTTCATAATCACATTCGACAAGCGCCAGCTTTTTCTTTGTTTCATCAATCGTGTTTAAATAAAAGGTGATGGCATTTTGTTTGTTGAGAACATATATTTCTAATTCATGAACTTGCCTGTTTAAAAGATCAATTTTGTTTTTGAAGGCAAGTTCGTTTCCCTTTAAAACACGGTTTGCTTCAAGACAATCAGTTAAATCAGCAATTAAGTCTGTGTTGTGACTTTTAAGTGCCTCAACTTTCTTTTCAAGTTCATCACAAATTAAACACGGTTGAGATTCAGACTCACTTTCAAAACTTTCAGAATTTACCTGAATGCCTGTGGATGTTTTTACCATAAAAGCACAGCTACAGGTAGATTCATAAGAGGAATTGTTATCATCCACATCAGCTGTCGATTGACTTGAAGAGACGACAGATGATTTATCTTCATTCTCAGCTGTGAAGCCAGAACTGTTTGAAGATGTGTCGTCTTCAGCTGATGAACTTTCTAAAGCAATCTCTCTCTCAGCATCAGAATCTGATTCTTCATTGATTTCTACAGCCTTTGCCATGTAAGCTCTATCCCCTGAACCGCCATCAGCTCCAAATTTAAAAGACCAATCAACAGTCTCATCTGTTTGAACAACCATAGCTTTTGTTCCACTTGAAGTGCCCTTATCTTGTGCAAGAGTAAATGGAACAAGGTTTGTTTCTGTATTTTGAGTTTGTGGCTTCGGTTGGCTTTGACGGTTGTTGAAAGGGTTGCGGTTTCCAGTCTGTTTAGGCTTTTCACATTGCCTAGCAAAATGCCCTTTCTCACCACAGTTAAAACAAACAACAGCAGACAGATCAAAACCATAAGTAGTGTCTTTGTTCCCTTCGAGAGTTTTTCCTGTCCTTTTTACATAATCTCTCGCTCTTCTGACTGCACTTGCAAGAGCCCACATTATATCAATTCGATCCATTTCATCCTTATCAATCTGAGCATAGTCTTCTGCTGTCAGATGACTGTTTCCAACCTGTCCAGCAATAAGACTGTCATATGAATTGATAACGGTAGACAACAGTGCCATGTGTTCCTTGGCCACTTCGATAGTAACCTTGTCGAAGTTGTCTGTTTGCAATTTAATGGGGCTTGGTGGAGGAGTACTAGCAATATTTCCCTGCTGTGGAACTGAGCTTGATGAAACTGAAGCATGAGCTGTTGAAGACTGGCTGGCTGAAACATTTGACATGTTTGATACAAACGCAGTCTGCAAAGGAACATTTTGTTGAGTTGATGTAGAATAGTACAATGAAGGATCCTGAGATTGTACGCCTCTCTTTAACTTCCACTTATTCAACACCTCTTGTTCTCTCAATTTCTGAAGAAATTCATTGATGTCAATGGTTCCAAGAGTATTGTTCTGTTTGAGAACCATCAAGAATGAATCCCATTTTGGTGGTAGTGCATCTGCCATGCATTGAACCTTTTCTTCTTTCGTTGTTTTGATCTCATGGGCATGCAATTCACTCATCAAGTGATAGAATATCTCAATTAGATCATCTAAGGACTCATTCCCAATATACATGAAATTATCAAATTCCTTCTTAATGGCCTTAGCATTGATAGCTTTCAACGAAGCATTTCCTTCGTGACGTTGTTCTAAGGCATCCCACAGAGATTTTGAAGATGTAAACTGCCGGAATTGATGAAATATTTCTCTTGATATGGCCTGAGATAGGATAGCATATGCCTTATTTTCTAAGTCATAATCTTTTCTTTGTTGTTCGCTTAAAAGGGAAGGCAAAACAGGATTTCCATCCTCACTCAACACTTTGTGATATCCATTATCTATCATCATCCATAAGTTTGTATCAACTCCATTAATGTGTATCTCAAACCTGTTTTTCCAGTGATGATATTCGTCCATTGTCATGAGTTTTGGAGCCTTGTTAGCATTTCCAGCTTCATTATCGATTAACAACAAGTTTTGGATTTTGCTGTTCTGACTGGCAACAAAAGCTAAGTCCGACATGGTAAAAAACGAAGTTTTTCGACACTAAAAAAAATTCAGAAGAGATTTGTGCGAATAGGTCTATTCGTGCGAATGGAATTTTCTATTCGTGCGAATGGAATTTTCTATTCGTGCGATTGGAATCTATTCGTGCGAATGGTAGGAGCCATTCGTGCGAATGAAGTTCATCATAGTAGCCATTCGTACGTTTGACTTTTTTGCACCAAAAAGCACCAATGATTGAGCCTTTTATCAGATCTGGAAACTGAAACGATCAGATCACTCAGAAGCAATAATCACAAGTTTTGAACGTGGCTAAACAGCGATCAAGTGATCTTTATAACATTCAAGAAGCTAGAAAAAGCAAGATTAGATTTTCTATGTTGAATCTAGAGCACAATGGCTCTGATACCACTTTGTTGGATCGGGATCTACCTTGATCCAATGATTCAACACATTAACCGAACCAAATCGTGCGGAATCCGATTTGATTGGCAATCCAATCTATGACACGGATCGGGTCGTGAGAAACGAGCGGATTAGATTTCGAAACGAAGGTTTCTATCGACCCTTTAGTGTAGAGAAGTTGGATACAAGACCTGGAAACTCTCAACGGACAGAGATTCGACAATGCAGGTGCAAAGAGTTTGTGTGTGTTCTGTTGCTTAGTCTGGTTCTGCTCTAGTTAGTCTTTTTCTGCTCTGGTTAGTCTCTTTTTGTGCTCATGAAGTGAAAGCACTATATATAGTGCAGAGGCCATTCGTACGAATGAGCCATGTGAATGGACTCATTCGTGCGAATGAATCAGCAGAATGGTTCATTCGTAAGAATGAATCATCAGAATGGTTCATTCGTACAAATGAATCATTCTCATGACTTATTCTAGTGAATGAATCATTCTCATGATCTATTCGCGCGAATGGATCATTCTCATGATCCATTCGTGCGAATGGGCCTTTCAATAGCACGATTGATCAACGTTATAGATATTTATCAGATCGTTTAATACACAGTCGTTATATATGAGTAAACATTAAGGATAAACATGTAATTTCATTAATATATCAAATAGTTACATTAAACATAGATGAAATACATATTACAAGGGATTAGGGACATATCATGCATCTACAGGTCTTATATTACACAATGTCCAGACCGAATATTACACAATGAACTGATATTACACAATGAGCAAATTACACATTGACCAGACCTTACATTATACAATGACCTGACATATTTGAGCAAATTACACAATGACCAGAGATGACATTACATAATGACCAGACCTGATATTACACAATGAACTGATATTACACAATGACCTGATATTAAACAATTACCAGACATAATATTACACAATGAACTGATATTACACAATGAGCAAATTACAGCCTTACATTACACAGTAACGTGACATATTTGGGCGAATTACACAATAATGAGCAAATTATACAATGACCAGACCTGACATTACACAATGGCCAGACCTGATATTACACAATGAACTGATATTACACAATGACATAATGAACAGATATTACACAATGACCAGACCTGATATTACACAATGAACTGATATTACACAATGAGCAAATTACACAATGACCAGACCTTACATTACACAATGACATGACATATTTGAGAGACTTACACAATAATGAGCAAATTACACAATGACCAGACCTAACATTACACAATGTCCAGACCTGATATTACACAATAACCAGACCTGATATTACATAATGAATAGATATTACACAATGACCTGATATTACACAATGACCTGATAGTACACAATAATCTGATATTACACAATGAACTGATATTGCACAATGACCAAACCTTACATTACACAATGACCAGACCTGATATTACACAATTAACTGATATTACACAATGAGCAAATTATAAATGACCAGACCTATTACACAATGACCAGACCTATTACACAATGACCTGACGTATTACACAATGACCTGACGTATTACACAATGAGCTGGAAAACGTAATTTTTTTTGTTTTTTTATATAACGACACTATACTCGTTTTAAAGATAAAAACCGCTCATTTTTATGGTGTAATTGTTTTTAAAAAATAATGTCGTATGTAAAAGTTATGAACGTTTAAAAAGGGGGGAACTTGATAAAAAGTCAACAAAAGTGGTCAAGAATAAAATGCCTTTCCAACAACTTTTTCTCCTATAATTTAATGTCAACCATTAAATTTTTCTACAATTTGATTTAATGGCCATAAATCCTTCTCACCTTTCTTAGATTTAGAATCTTTTTTACCCGGACCTTTTTCTATACATTTATATATTATTATTTCTTTTCTCCCGTTACCATAAACGTTTTCAAATAATTTTGATTATTATACAATACCATATTTAGATAAAAATAAAAAATAAACAAAAAAGACTCCTTAGAAAAATAATCACATTCTTTTCGTCCACATTTTGATCGTTGTGGAAGTATAGTAACAATCATTAATACAAAAAAAGTTTAACCCTAATATTTTAGGAGCCCGTTAAATACACACTCCCTCACACTACCTGCTATGTATGTGAGTCGTATAGGTGTTATACAACTTGTATATTAGTTAAATTCTATACAGTGCTTCAGGTCCTATCTCATCTATCCGAACATGCTACTATATGAGTCGTATAGCATCCATACGACTTGTATGGTTGCTATACGACTCGTATAGTAGTATGATCGGATTTATCGTACGATTTTTTTCGTTTTGCGTGCAAATTATTTGATTAAGACACAAGGTTCAACCAATTATTTGATAAGATACAATATTCCATCAATTATTTAATACGACATAAGATTCTGTTAAGAATATTATATAAACAACAATATGTTCATTCAATTCTCTCTAAATCTGTTACATTTCATTTCACGTATTATCACTTACATTAAAAAAAATGATTTAATAATGTTTTATATTGAATCTTCTAGCAATATATCTGTGTTTTCCACCGATCAGGTATCACATTCGTGATTATGTATATTTATATTATCAGACTATACCGTTTTTAACATTAACACATTTTGTTCCAGATTTTCATGTCTCACTCGGACTTGATGCTTTGGGTGTAAAACACTGGACGATAGTCACCGAAAAATCAAAGAAAACTACAAGAAAAGAGGTTATTAAAGTACATCTTAAATGTGATCGTGGTGGAGAATACAAGGGAACATCAATACTGAGACTCTCTACTACAAAAAAAAACTAATTGTCTGTTTCAACTGGTAGGAAAAATACGAGAAAAATCTTAAAGGTTGGAAGTTGCGGATGAAACATGTTGAACATAACAATCCAACCGCTCAACATCTGGAGGGACATATCCATTTTCAATGAGATTAACTGATCTAGTTATGTGTTTGGTGGAGGACCTGTCAAAACACAGTACGTGACATTCTATCAACAATAAGGGACCAGAACCCCGAAAATGTGTCTTCGCTGAAAACCGTATATAATGCACAACAAAATATACGTAAAGCTAAACAACTCGGAACAACTCCAATGCAGATTTTTTTTTCTCAATCTTGCATTCTAAAGAGTATGTTTACGAACATAATGAATATAATGGTGTCTTGGATGAGTTATTCTTTGTACATAAAAGCTCGTTTATGAGTAGGCGTGCATTCCCAAATGTGTTGATAATAGACACAACGTACAAAACCAACAAGTACAAGTTATTTGTTGAGATTATTGGCGTAACTCCGACCAGTGAAACGTTTTGTGTTGCTTTTGCCTTTATAAGTCAAGAAAAGGAAGATAACTTTATCTGGGTGTTATATTAATTAAAAGAAACATTGAATAAATGTCATAATAAACGATAGAGATCTTGCTCTTAAAAATGCTTGTAAGCGTATATTCCCGGATGATGTCGGGTTATTATGTAGATGGCACATATCACTACAAGAAAAGCCTTGATGCACATGACTAGGGTGTGCTTGAACATATGTGGGGTATACTAATTGAGTATCCAACTCGTGATGTATACAACTACAATTACGGGCGACTTAATCAAATGTTGATTAATAGCTATCCAAGTAATTTTCTTATTTTTTACATTAATTGTTTTCCATATTGTATGATGTTTTGACCATTATTTTGAACATTTTTCAGGAGTTCTTGATTGCTTGGATAGAAACCGGTTGGCAAAGCATAAAGACATGTTTGTGTCTACTTGGATGATAAAAAACTCAATTTTGGAAATCAAACAACCAACATAGCAGAGAGCCAGCATTCACGTTTAAAGCTACACATGAATACCGCTAACTCTACTCTAGATAGATTGGTGGAGATTACAAATAAAATCATAATTAATGAAACATTTGAAAAACGCAGAATTTAAATATACAATCAACACATGATACCACTGTTCAACTTTTTACGATGTAATGTTTCTAGTGAAGCTCTAGATAAAATATGTGGACAGCTTTACCGGTTAAATGATCCCATAGAGTCGCATTCCTGGTGTGGCTGTCATCTACACACAAGTTGTGGTTTGCCATATGCTTGTATTCTTTCAAATTATTTGCGTGTAGGTTAACCCATTCCATTGGATTCGATAGATATCTTTCGGCAGAAGCTATATTTCTCATGACCATTTCTTCACCAAGATGACGATATAGATTTTGATGAAGAATTTCAAGTTATGTCATAGAAGATTAAATCTCAACCAACATGTGTGCAAAAGAACATGGTTGAAGAAGATAAAATAAATTATGCATCCAAACCTTGAAGAGCCTAAAGTTCAAGAAAAAACTCGTGTGCGTCCATCCTTAAAGACAAAGTAACAAAATAGCCAAGAGCCTGCTAGACACAGTTCATTCATGATCTCTCAGGATCCGTTCAAAACAGCCAAGAGCATGAAACTTAGTTGTTCAACCTCATAAAAACAAGAGGCTTTAATTTCATGGAGAGACAAGATAGTTATATATCTTTAACACGTATAAAGAACCAATTCCATCCATATTTCATCCGTATGTGTCTAAAGTGCAAGATTTTAAAACTGGTGGAAATTGTGGATTCCGATCTGTAGTTGTTGCTCTAGGTTATGGTGAAGACAACGCCTAATGGAGGATTAAAGATCACAAAAATACCTTAAACCGAACTCGGGTCACGAAGAACGGCTTGGCTCCCTCCTTTCCCTATTACGACGTCGCCTATAGTGTTTCCCTATCGGCCCGTCTTTCAATCTTGGCGTCTGGTCCCCCGCCTCTGGCCTCATTCGCGATTTTAGAATAATCCAGCCAAACCCTCGATAAATACTCTTCAATTCTCTACAAATATTTACATTTATACAAACCCCGTTATTTCATAAAACCCGGGATGATACATATACCTAAGTTCACGGGTAAATATACCCGAGCTCGCATACCCGAGCTCGCATACCCGAACGACTACCCCCATCATTGGTGGCGGTGTAGCGTGGTGCCCGTGGAACGCCTCCAACACCCTTAAAAGTTAAAAGTAAACTTATAGTTACCTTTCACTCTTAACACATTTAAACTGAGCAAAATATGGAACATGTCGGTTCAATCATTAACTTCGGTCGAAGACTCGAAGGAGGATTGAGGATGGTGATGTGTTGCAAAGCACACATGTATTTCCGCCATGTTTCGAGTCGTTTTAATTAGTTTTATATTTTTTTTGAGTCGTTTTTGTATACAATTGAGTCTTTGTTATGTTCTCAGGTGCTCGTGATGATTACAAGTGAAAACCGGAAGAAACCTAGCACGAGAATGAAGCCCGAAGTTCAAAGGTCAAAAATATGGAATTTAAACTCTTCGCGGTATGCGAAGATCATAGGTGCATATTTCGCGGTACGCGAAGAAGCCAGAATCCGGGCGCGACTATATTGTCCTTCGGGTACGCGAAGGACCATGTTAAACCTCTCGCGGTACGCGAGGGCCTCAAGTTTCGAGAAAAAAAACCTAATTTTGATTTTAATAGAATTTCAATCCCATTATGAATTAGTTCATATCTTAGCCGTCCAAAGCATTACCAGAGGCGATTTTGAGGCTAAAGGAAGGGAGAATCAAGTGTAAAGATTAAAGCTTTGGAGTCCGGGTTTGTTTGATTTACTTTTCCGGTTTCAAGATTGAATCTTTGTGTTTGAATTATGTGTTTGCAACTATGTTTATGTTTAATTATTGGTGGAAATTGTGGATTCCGATCTGTAGTTGTTGCTCTAGGTTATGGTGAAGACAACGCCTAATGGAGGGTTAAAGATCACGAAAATACCTTAAACCGGACTCGGGTCGCGAAGAACGGATTGGCTCCCTCCTCTCCCCATTACGACGTGGCCTATAGGGTTTCCCTATGGGCCCGTCTTTCAAACTTAGCGCATCTGGTCCCCTGCGTTTGGCCTCATTCACGATTTTAGAATAATCCCTCCAAACCCCCGATAAATACTCTTCAATTCTCTACAAATATTTACATTTATACAAACCCCGTTATTTCATAAAACCAAGGATGTTACATATACCTAAGTTCACGGGTAAATATACCCGATCTCGCATACTCGAACGACTACCCCCATCATTGGCGGCGGTGTAGCGTGGTACACGTGGAACGCCTCCAACACCCTTAAAAGTTAAAAGTAAACTTATAGTTACCTTTCACTCTTACCACATTTAAACTGAGCAAAATATGGAACATGTCGGTTCAATCATTAACTTCGGTCGAAGACTCGAAGGAGGATTAAGGATGGTGATGTGTTGCAAAGCACACATGTATTTCCGCCATGTTTCGAGTCGTTTTAATTAGTTTTATATTTTTTTTGAGTCGTTTTTGTATACAATTGAGTCTTTGTTATGTTCTCAGGTGCTCGTGATGATTACAAGTGAAAACCGGAAGAAACCGAGCATGAGAATGAAGCCCGAAGTTCAAAAGTCAAAAATATGGAATTTAAACTCTTCGCGGTACGTGAAGATCATAGGTGCATATTTCGCGGTACGCGAAGAAGCCAGAATCCGGGCGCGACTATATTGTCCTTCGGGTCTCGCGGTACGCGAGGGCCTCAAGTTCCGAGAAAAAAACCTAATTTTGATTTTAATAGAATTGCAATCCCATTATGCAATTAGTTCGTATCTTAGCCGTCCAAAGCATTACCAGAGGCGATGTTGAGGCTAAAGGAAGGAGAATCAAGTGTAAAGATTAAAGCTCTGGAGTCCGGGTTTGTTTGATTTACGTTTCCGGTTTCAAGATTGAATTTTTATGTTTGAATTCTGTGTTTGCAACTATGTTTATGTTTAATTCTTCTGTTCTAGTTGTTTTGAGCATGATCTTAGGCTAAAACCTATTTACTGCCTAGGTCAATTGATGAATGCTTGTTAAAGTTTTAGTTTTTATTGGTTTTGGTTTCGTTTGATGGATTTATGATTTTGTAACGATCCTAGCATGATAATTATGATGAATATGCATGTTTGAATCTGATTATGTGATTGATTTTTAATTCCTTGAGTTAATTGTGGTTGTCTGCCTGTTT
This sequence comes from Smallanthus sonchifolius, assembly GCA_023525975.1. Lineage (NCBI taxonomy): Eukaryota > Viridiplantae > Streptophyta > Magnoliopsida > Asterales > Asteraceae > Smallanthus > Smallanthus sonchifolius. The sequence continues at coordinate 39,862,688 of CM042045.1, forward strand.
GATTAGCGTATCTAGGTCATAGATCTTAGGGTTTGTGATTTCGATGGTTTGCTAGATGTAGTAGCCATAGGAATTCTTGTTGATTGCTGATTAGAGTTGAGTGTGTCCTAGTTCAATACCCGAGAGGTGAGAATTAGTTGGTTAGTCTTCGTCATTAGAAATTCGAGTGTCAACTGTCTGAGAGGAAGTTGGTTTAGGTGTTTAGTGATTGTTGCTAGTCTGAATCATAGTTGTTATCCTAGGATTACCCCGTGCATTCTTTGAGTGTATTGTGGGCTGTGAGACTGAGAGGTAATCTTTTCATTAGGGTACATTATCATAGTTGAAAATACCCGAGAGGTGATCCAATCATCTGGTGAGTTTAGTACACTTTAGGTAGCTTAATTGGTGACACCTTGAGAGTGATTAGGCATCCACTAGGTTGTCTTTAGCAGTTATCCTAAGAAACCCAGATCCATCATAGTTTCCAGAACCGGTAGAAGTTGTGCTTTGCAAGTAGGATTCCGACCTAGGTAGTGTTCTTCCTAATCTTGATTTCACCTTAGTCTTTGCCTTGATAGCTTGATTCGTTCTTAGTTTATTGCATTACTTAGTTAATTCAGTAGTGTAGTCAACCCCCAAACCAATCAATCTTAAGTTCGAGTCAGAGTCTAGTATTGTTACATAGTGTCTCTAGGGTTCGATAACTCGGTTTACCATTAAGCTGTGCTACACTTGATAGGTACACTTGCCTGTCAGTGCGGTTTAGTTAAAGGGTATTCCTTTTATTACTTAAGAGTCTAGGTTAGGTTTAGTAGTTATTTTTATACACCGTCTGGACGACATCAGATTGCTAAACCGTCAGCTGGTCAGCACTCACTAATCGAAAACCTAAGTTGAGGGCCTACTAGTTTTGTGCTAACGACACTATTAACAAGGTTAAAAACCAATTTTTATGCCATAAGTACATAAGTGCCTAATTGTAATCATAATGTTTGATTTTTATCGTACAAAACATCCGGCATGACACGTTCATGACGTGTCCAAAACATGCTTTAACCGCTGATTTTTTTTTTTTAACAGCAAATTTGTATTCTATTTTTTTTTCTTTTTTGTGTGAGGTTAGAATCACAACCTTTTATGTATATTTTAAAATAAAATATTCTTTTTCAAATATATTTTAAACTAACCTGTTATTTTTTTCCAACATACAAATAGCCCCCTACGGTTGTACCATATGTACCAACACTCTTAATTTTTCCACCAACACAAACTTGAATGATATGTATTTTCCCTCCAACAGAATTTGCTAAACCCAAAAATTACATACACCATGTACAATTGATTGATTAAACAGATCAAAACTAAAAAAGCATATGTTATCTTCTAAACCGTGGAGGAACTCGAGGCGTTAGGACCACCACGTCTTTGTTAGATTTGATCAGAGCGAGACGGTCTGGTATGGTCTTGTCGAACAACCTGTTATCAGGGTTCTCAGCGTAACACACATAGTAACAACTTACACACGCGTGTGGTAATGCCATTGCGATCCTCGTCTGAAAAGGGAAACGTTAAAACAGTTAGAAATAGTGCTTTCGACTAGAGGGGTGTTGAGGTCCGTTGACTATCCGGTCAACACAACTTTGTAGTAGTTGAAACGAATGTAAAAAAAAAGAAGTTATTATGATCTACTTGAAAGTTATGGTTTTGTTACTAATAAATGCATTATTATTATATTCAAGTATAAATGATATTTAACGGTACTAACCATTAGATAACCGATGATGAAGGCAAGGAGAGAGACAGTGGCAGTGAAGTTTACTTGCACGGCGGCAGTCCAAGCAGCCACCACAATGACGCATATAGAACCACTACAAACTCCGGTGAGGAAGCATATCGCGGTGGTGATATCAGAATCAACAATCACTTCCATTTCTCGTTTCTCGAAGAGCTCCCAAGTGTCTTGCGACGCTTTTACGAACCCTTTTCCATATGCTGCTATCTGTCACGAATACATAACAATGTATAAAAAATAATAATTTGTCACAATTCCATGAGCCCAAGATTTTTTTTCCCGTCTTTTTTTTCTCAACTATTTAATATTTCCTTTATTAATATATCAAAATTTCCTTTCTCAACTATTTTCTTTTTTTTTCGCTTATTACTAACTATTTGATATTTATTTTATTCTAACATGTTTTAATACACGGTTTCTTTCAATATAAAATACAAAAAAAAATTTGCAAACATTCCCATTTTAGGTATATGCTTTAATGAGAAAAGGACTTGCAAGTAAATGGTCCTAAAATGTTACAATAAAGATAAAGGAAAGCATTAAAAACATCTTCATTTTTTAACAGCAATTTGGATCACTGACGGGCCACTAGCCCACCCGATCATCTCCTCCACCCTCATGAGGAAACCCACTATAGGTGTGAAAACCCCCTGGCCCGCCCAACCTGTAACTCCTTTTTTGTCACAAGTGGGACTTGAACCCAAGGCCTCATTTTAATAAAGTTTTGGGTATCTCACCTCAACCACTTGGGCTAAAGATCCTTGGCTAAAAACATCTTCATAAGTTATGAAATCACCATAAAAAATTCAAATTTTATTTTTTTATAAAAAAAACATGAAAATATGAATAAATTGTTTACCTGAACATAAGCCCAGCCATTACCATATCTGAAAATTGTTTCCATAACTCTAAGACAACAATGTGCACAAGAAAACATGAACTCATCTTCTCCCTCAAGCAAATTCAGCCCTCTAGCAACAATCCTCAAAGCTTCAATGGTGGGAACAAACAAAGACCCCAAACAAGCACTTCCAAGATTCTTAGACAACGCTCGTTGAAAACAAAACTGCGTGTTCGATTGCATCCCCCTAAGATAAAACAAAGCAATCACCCTACTAATCGTCAAATTCGCAACATTCCTCATCACCTCGGCCGTCCAAAGCAAACTCAACACCAGTAGAATAATCATCAGTGGCGGAAAATAAAAATTCAACGCCCCAATAACCGCCAGTATCCAAATCGACATCCAAACGAACCCAACTCCCAGCATCCAGTACGTGGGCCGGTTTATATCAGGGAATTTTGAAACGGGTTCTAGCGATTTTAAAAAAACTTTACTACAAAACTTGGTTCTTTGGGTCACCCAACAAGAGTACAACCCATTGCAAATGGCGAAGAATATGAAGACCACGCCTACACCATCGGTGGTGGGGCGTTGGAAGCAGATGAGGAGGATGCCGGCGGATAGGGTCATGAGGAAAGAGCTCCACAGGATGAAATGCACCATGAAATGGGGCCAAACCCTCACTGCTTTTTGCCAGGCAAAGGCTAATGTGATGCTTAATAGAGATGCTGCTTCCACTTGTGGGAGAAAGTACTGAATTACCCTTTTCTCTTCTCTTTTTGCACTGCCTTCTTGTAGTAATCCTTGGACCCCTTTGAACATTAGGAAGAAGACTAGACATATTGCAATTAAGAAATGTAGTGCAAACAAGAATAGGGAAATCTTGTTGGTGTATTTTCTTGAATTGAGTGTGGTCAAAGATGGCTGATAGTCAAGTAAATCAAGAACAGGAATTAGAAGAAGCTTCCTACTATTTACAAATGTTTCATAACTTTTAAAATACTATAATGTTGTAAAAAAAATGAATACACCATATCCTTTATCTATATTTCGATATAAACTTTATAAAAAACAGAGTCGTATCAAGTATCAAATATAAAGAAAAATTAACTCTGTTTTTTCATAAAATTTATATTTTGATGTACATTTCGATATAAATTTCATAAAAAAACAGAGTCGTATCAAATATAAAAAAATTTCTATCAGAATATTTGTTACAACTCCGTTTTTCATAAAATTTCAAATATTTACGTACATTTCGATATAAGTTATATAAAAAACGGAGTCGTATCAAGTATAAAAATTTTCAGTCAGAATATTTGTAACAACTTTTTTTTTTTAATAAAATTTCAAATTTTATCCGTAAAGTATATGAAAAACAGAGTCGTAACAGATATTTCGACCCAAAAAATGTATATTTGATACCATTCATATGAAATTTATATCGAAATATAGATACAAATAAATTATCGTATCTATTTTTTTATTACAAATTAAAGATACAAATAAATTATCGTATGTATTTTTTAATTAAAAAAATTACATTTCTCTGCAGTAAAAAAGGTTGAAAATTTGGAATAAGAAACCATTAAATTAAATAAAATTAATTGAAGTAATAAAGAAAACCCAGAAATAGAAACTGAAATTGAATTAAAAAATTGAAGAAAAAACTAACATACTTGAGGGGTAGGTATGGTGTGGATAGGACTGGGGACAGGGATGGGGATTGCGCGTGGGTTACCGGCGGGTGGTGGCGGATGTGGATAGGGTTGTGTGGGCGGTGGTTGAGGTGGCGGTGGGTGGTGTGTTGCGGTGGTGGGACCACGGTTAGGGATATGTGTAGGGGGTACTCTTGTTGCACTCTCCATCACAAGTCTTAATGGATTTGTTGCACTTAATCTTTGCATTTTTGACACATGTGGTTGATCAAAACCCATTTCACCTTTCTCCAAATCTTTTTTGGTTTCAACTTTTTCCTTGTGTTGATCTTCATTTTCATTTTCTCTTTCTATAACCTGAAATAAATAATTAGGTGAAAACAGGGGAGAATGTTTTTAGAACAAGGAAATGAAATTAAGGAGATTTGTGAGATGTAATTTACTGGTTCTGTAACACCCATCTGCGGCGGCGGAGGAGTTGGAGATTGAGAGTTTGTTTGGTTGTGTTGTGTGAATATATGTGGTGGATGTTTATTGTATTGGTTTGGTACTGTTATTTTCACAAAAGGTTTTACATCACATCAAACTATCAAAGTGGAACAAAACTAATTTACAAAGTGGCCCTACACTATCATCTAATTTGTAGTTTTGGAACAAAAGTTCTTTGTTTTTCACTTTTGCTCATAATGTGGAATTTAGTGACAAAATGGTCTTTCTTCTTCGACTCGGATCTAAATTTTTTACGAACTCGTAATGATTCAAGGAAGTAGGTTTGTTGAGAACAAAATTTTAGACTATTAAGGTTTATATCTAAAGTATTACATGTTAATCAATCAGGTTATATTATAATAATAAAAGAAATTAAAAATTAAGAAGCAAACAATAGTCGAGTGTTTCAATTTAATTAATTGTCTTTGCTAACAAACATTTTTAATAGACTACCCAATACCAATATTTTATATGATTTGAACCGACCTCACCTAATAATAAACGTCGATCAATATTCGTCTTCTTTACGTATCATGGAATTGATTGATGTTATTTTAGCTTATTATAAATCCTGTCTATTTTACATATTTTGATAAATTTATATTTTGTATTTATAAAAAAAAAATTTGTTAGAAATTTAGAATGATAAATTTTAAGTGAATCAAGTAACCCCTTGGACAACTTTATTCCTGGTTTGACTATGAGTCATAGATATTCCATTTTTTAGCATAACTTTCTTGAAATCGATAGATGGAAGACTATCTTTCAAAGAATTTTTGTATTTCACATGTAAAATATATGAAATATAAATCATTATGTTTAATGTGAAGATTTCTATATATACGAGGATTAATTGTGCCATTTATTATTTTTATATATAAAAATAGATACATAAGTAGTTACTTTTGCCAGAGGTGAAAACGAGTCAAGTCGATGAGTGAGATAGTTGCTATTGGCTCACTAAAAACTTAAATTGAGTGAATATTAACTCAAGCCTAAAAATAAGTGTATTTAATAAACGATCTCGAACCTAAGCTTCACTTATAGAGTTTGGCGTGCCTAAACGATCCTACTATTTATATAAGTTTTATTTAATATATTAAATATATATTTATGTTATAATAATTAGTATATATAAAAAATATAATAAAAATGTGTAAAAAATACAGATATACATATATATATATATATATATATATATTAATAAACAATAAACGAGCTTAACTCTATCTTTAGAAATAGAGCTCGAAACAAGGCTAGCTCGATCTCTCTGTAAGTTAATGAGACGAATTCAAACCTATTCAAGCTCGAGTTCGGCTAGGCTGGTTTACCCCCCTACTTTTTCCGTATATCTCTTCTCATTAAAATTACAATATATATTAAAAAAAATGATTAAAGTGCTTAGAAGATTTTTTTTTAAAACTAGAGTATGTGGTATACCCTCATGAGAGAACCATGAGAGGCTTCATGTCACACCCCCAAATTTATTTACTTAATAATAAATAAATAAATCCAGGTTGCAACCATTGGTAACATTACACAACAGCGAAAACTAAAGTAAAGACTTCTAAATATCTTGAACACCATTACAAATACTAAAATAAAGTAGTAGATTGTCCTAAAACCATAAAGGTCAAAACCGTCTTGAGATTTAATAAGCATGCTCCTTGAGCTTCTAGGGTTTAATTCAAATGGCTGAGCTATTTCAGCCGTGCTATAGCTACGTGCTACCTGAAAAACATACTTAAAAATGTGACATCCGAAAAAATGATTTTTTTTAAGTATAAAAATTTGCATAAAAATGATCTCAAGTTTCAAGTATACAAGTTTCAAGTATACAAGTTTCAAGTATTCAAGTTTTCCTATGCACAAAAATATTTTCAAGTATCAAGTATATGCATGTGTACAAAACGATTTCAAGTATACGTTAAACGAAACTAAGTAACCTTTTTCAAGTTTGACCTATCAAGTTGACCCATCATAGGTGGCTAGGCATACGAAGTTTACTTTACATGAGTGTTAACCAAGCCAAACACAGGTGTTTTGCCCCTCGTCCATTCCCCACGGGCTCAAGAGTTAAGACAATGTGCAGTCATCGGGTCATACGGACCCTTGGTTAGCGCGACTAACCATGACTGGGAGTGTCAATCCCAATAGTACTATTCACAATATCCCGGCTATACGAGTTAATGGTTAATAAACTGTTCACGTAAGGGACTTTACGAGCTCTTTCACGATTGTCTCATATAAACATAAATGGTCGGTCATGATTCCGTGTTTCTACGTATAAAGCAAATATGTTTTATGTTTTCTCAAATGTATCACGTAATGATGTTTCTCAAATGTATCAAATAATGATGTTTTCAAATGTATCACACGATGATGTTTCATGTTTTTCAAACGTGTTAAGCAAGTATGTTTCTCCCCCGATGTTTCTAAAACATTTAAAAGTAAAATTTGGGCAGTGAACTCACCTGGTGACGTGCCAGGAACAATAATGTTCTATTGGCAATGGAAACCAATGTCCATGTGATAATCACGGGTTACATCCTATTCGAGTCCTATGACACATTTCCGCTCACTCGGTTCGTATACGCGGATCCGTTTAACTCACGTTGACCCGATACGACTGGTTGGACTTTTGTTGACCGAGACCCAAGACCGCCAAGGAAACCCGTACGGTCCAGATCTGACTACCGCAGCCAAGGGCTGTTACGGTCCCGTTATCACCACTGCCAGTGCCAGCGTCATCTTGCCGGAAACACTTCGAAGGCCGAGTCGCCGGAAACCGAGATTTGGCATAATCAAGCCTTTTCTCTCCTGTCACCACCTCCGTGCGCTACCACCTCCACTGCCAAGCCTGCGCCACCACTACCCCGCCGGTTGTGAGTTCTGTCGGAACCCTAACCAGGTACCGGAAACGCGCCAGCCATTATAACGGCTGCTCTCTTGTCCTCTTCGCCAAGATCTGGAATAAACAACTACTGCCGCCATGGGTGGCTGGAACGCATCATCCCCATCATCTTTCGTGGTCGCCGAGCACAACCACCATCGCTGCTGCAGTGCGCCACCACTAGCCACGAAGTCGCCGCCGACGCCAAGACCTTCATTTTTTACTGTAATGTCAGAGCTGCAGCAGTGAGAAGTAGGGAGGGAGCGCGTAGATATGGTGGCTGGGCTCGCCACCGCCGTCGTCGCTTGTCGTCTCCCGAGACCCGTATTCAGCCAAAACAATTAGGTTTTGCACTCCAGCCTCCAGACACCGTCGAGTAGTCGTCGGAGGAGCCGCCGCGGGTCCTCCACCTTCCCTCTCTCTCTCTCTCTCTCGATTTACATACACTATGTGTGTGTTTTTTTGTGGATCTAGGAATTGTAGAAAGGGTGGAAGTGGGGATATGATATACTTAGGGTTTTTAGGTGGGTGTACAACCTACTAGTATCGTGTATCTAAAGTGTAAGTTACCTGTGTAACATCGTGAAATTTCGTTCCTGATTATTTATTCTCACTTAGAATAACTAATATTAAAGTAAGTTTTCATACAACATTTACTTCGTTGAAATTTATTACCGAGGGACATCTATCTGGCATCGGTTAACGACGCGTGTCTGAACCCGTTTTACCATATTCAACATTTCGCGCTCCGAGTACTATTAATATTGTTTCACTAATAAAATTTAAAATAATTATTATTTTTTATCTTTATCCGTGCTAGGAATAACCGTACTGCTATCCCATTCCTTACCGCGTGTCTTACGAGCATCTAACGTGGTTTGTTGTGACATCCGGAAAAAAAAAATTATGATTTTAATTTTCGGGGCGAAAATTTTTTCAACTAGGGGATGATGTGATAATCCGACTTTTCAAGTTAACTCCGTTAACAATCCCGTTAAATATTCTGTTAAATTCTAACCCAGTTAACCAAATATTAAACCCTAGGGACTGTTTCTGTCATTAATTGAACTAGAACTATAAGGACTAGTTGTGACATTAGCCCAAACTCCATTTATGTTGACACTTGAATTCAAAATTCAAGTTTTGAATTCCTGTTGACTTTTAAAAAGTCAAAATCGCTATCTTTGATTCAAAATTCGAATCCCTCTATCGATTATCGTTTGATATTGTAACTGAAAAACGTTCATGTCTTTAACAATAATCATTACGACCATTAACAGCCTCATCAATCACGAATTAAGCCAATTAATGGCTAATGAAATCATTTCTGTAGAAATCATCGACCCCTTCATCAAATTCGGAGAATTCGCGTATTGTTTTTTACAACTCGAGCTTACACACACTTAAATCGCACACCTCTGGAGCATTTCCACACGTTAATTCCATTGTAGTTGAAGCCGGAGTCGCCGGAGAACAACCTCGGGCGAAGTCGGAGCCGCTCTAGTCGAACTCTATCAATTCTTCATCTATTCTGGTAATTACTTACATCAACACTTTCGTTTTTACTCCTAGATGGAAAGCCCTAAGCCAATTAGGGCTTACAACATCGATTATATCAAGAACCCGATTCTAGGGTTCATGCGATTGTGGGTTAACCGATCACCACCTTAGGCTCTGTTTCAATCAAATTAATTTACATGATCAGTTTCGCAATCACCTATTTGTTGAAAGTCCTCTATCAATTTAATCTGTTAACATCAAATTGTTCAAGATCATTAACCTAGGGTTCATACGTAAACGAATTTGGGGCTTTTGATCTTAGACACAACGTGAAAGAAATTAAACCATATACACATATTCGAAACGTCCTAATTAACAAAATCCCTATGATTTTAAACCTTGATATAATCTAATTTGACGAATTTAAATCGGTGTTCTTAAACTAGGGTTCGGTTTAAAAAAAACGTAAATTAGCAAGTATAAACCCGATGTTTTTGCCACATGTCTGAAATCTATAAATAAACAAAACCCCTATGTTTTCTGGTTCAATCGATATCCAAATCGATGGATTTGGGATGGTGCTTTGGTTCGGTTCACGCTAGGGGGGAAAATCACAGTGGGATTGATGATTAAAACCATTCTGATCCGGTCCATATCGCGATTACATGATGCATCTTTCACGTTAAGTGTATATATTATTACTTAACCCATAACCTCGAATAAAACAAGATATTTTATATTATTTTCGCCACGTTTCTAAGTATTGTGAAACGTTTTAAATTTATAAATAATATAATTATTTATATCGCCTACCCGTAATCATATTTTCGAATAAAAATAGTATATTATTATTTTTATCACATCAATAGTTATCGTATTAGCTATGCGAGTTTAAAAATAATATAATAATATTATTTTTCTAAATCATTATTTAATGACGAAGACGATTGAATATATTTATTAATTATTGTAATTATCGTCTTTCGTCGCGTACCGTAATCACTCTAATTATTTATCTTAGAAATCCGTATTCCCGTAGACATGTTTGTCTACTCTTGATCTTTAGAGCGTTTCTTTTAGGACGTTCAACGTTCCGTGTCGTCGTCACAATTTCCATTTTATCCCTAAAGATTATGTTGTAATTCTAGGGCATTCGTGAGCCGTGTCGGGCTAACGCTTGAGATTTCAATCTCATACTTGTGTGATTACTTCATACGCAATCAGGTGAGTTTTCACGGGCCCTTTTTATTGTTTTTAACTGGGGGAGAAACCATGACGTAAACGCTTTTGATTTTTGTAATTCATATATGTTATCACTTGTATGACTATGCGTACACATCTATCATTAAGTCCTCGCACCGGACCGTTAATATGAACATAGCGAGGTAATTTGAGTAGTACTACTGGGTTTGACAAACCTCACCCGCGTTAGTCACGCTAACTCGATTGGAGGTTGAACGGGTGCAATATTGACCTAAACATGCACCATGGGTGATAGGCTTGGTGTGTAACATCCCAAAATAAATGAGGATTTTAAATAACGGGTTGAACCGGGACGAACGGGATAAAAGGGCGAGGCGTAACGGGCCGGGCCGGTTGGGCCGGCAAACTTGAAGGAAGGGGGGGGTTTCCTCTCTTTAAATAGCCAACACACACACCATTTCTCTCATTTGCAAGAATCTAGAGAGAGAAACCGTAGAGAGAGAAAGTTGGCGGATCGACCCGAGATTGAAGGAGCTTGTTGCTACTGAACTCGTGAGCAAAACCTCCGGATCAGAATCTCGAAATCAGGTAACACCCGAACCAAATCTGAGTTTTTATTCGTTTTTGGGTTTTCGGGTATTTTTGTGAAAATGACGGGTTTTTATAAACCAAATGAGGAAAGGGTTATAAATCTGGAATCACGAAAGGAAAATACACGTTTTGAATACAAAAAGTCCGGATCTTGACAAGATCGGACCTGCATGCGAAAGTTAGGGTTTTTGGGGAAAATAGCTGAGTTGTGCAGGTATCGAAACTAGAGTTTCGAGTGGCCTGCAGGTGTCGAAACTAGAAGTTTCGAGTGACCTGCAGTTGTCGAAACTAGAAGTTTCGAGTGACCTGCAGTTGTCGAAACTAGAAGTTTCGAGTGACCTGCAGTTGTCGAAACTAGAGTTTCGAGTGACCTGCAGTTGTCGAAACTAGAAGTTTCGAGTGACCTGCAGTTGTCGAAACTAGAAGTTTCGATGGGCCTGCACCTGTCGAAACTAAGTAGTTTCGATGGGTCTGCATCAGTAGGTGAAGTCAGTGTATTCACCTGTAACAGAACGAGTAAACCGTTAGAGTCGGGATTTAGGTCTGATGTGTATTTAATTAATCAATTCAGATCGGAAGTGACGTTGTTGGACCTTTGTTTAGGACAACCGAGACTAGCTTATAAGGTGAGTTCTAGAAGCCCTTCTTTTAATGTTTTAATTAAATGTTTTGGGCTGGTGTGCATACATACGAAACGAGGTTTATGAAACGAGGTTTACGAAACGAGGTTTATGAAACGAGGTTTACGAAACGAGGTTTATGAACGATGCTTCCGAAAGGGGAAGACGAAACGAGTTAATGAGATGTTTACGAAACGAGGTTTACGAGATGATGTTTATAAAATATTTTGCCAAACGAAGTTGTGAAAGGTTTACGAATGAAGTGTTATTTAATAAAACGTACGAATGCTTTAACTAAAACGAGGTAAAGGTTTTTATGAAAGTCACGAATGAACGAATCTGCCACGAGTTCCTACGAGAGCTAGAGTATGTATGTATGTATGTATTGGCCTTACCTTACGGGGGGCCTTTGTGGCTGGCTAACGGTTGTACAACTGGTTGAGGATGGGGTGACGACGGTCACCCATGGGATTACCGGGATCCCGATGGAAGGTACTATTCCTTGCGGGGAAATAGTACCTAAGGTATGTTCTGTCTACCTAGAGGCAACGAGCCTTAGGAGACATATGTTTGGTCCACCTAGAGGTAACGAGCCTTAGGAGACCTGGGTGACAGATGACTTAGAGGTAACGAGCCTTAAGTTCATCCGCTAGTATGCGATGTATGGAATTGACTGTTACGAGAATGTGCAGATTCGGTTCATATTGACTAGTGTTATGATGCTATGTTACGATGTTTTGATGATGTTAAGTTATTGCATATTTTACGTACGCTTTTATTAAATAAAGTATGATGTTATGTTTTTGGCAAATATTTGATGTTAATGATTTATGTTAAAACTAGAACTCACCAGCGTAGCTGACCTTTTTAGTATGCACATTCAGGTTAAGGAAGTTATGATGATGGGCGGTGATGCTGGGCGGCTTGAGGAGTTACCCGGATGATATGAAGACTGGCATCCCGTTACGAGTTGTTTTTGTTATGTACATGTATTTAAAAATGTTACGCTTCCGCATGTTAAACGATGTAATGTTATGTTTGAAATGAAATTTTCCGCTGCGTTATTTGATATTCTAGTTTGAGAACTGTTTGTGAATGAGTAAATCCAACGCGTGGGGCCTCCCGGGTTTGGGGCCTCACAAGTTGGTATCAGAGCAATAGTTTGAGAGATTTGGACACTCCCTGTGTCTGAACTTAAACTGAGAATGGGACCGAAAGCGGATGCCAGTACGGGTAACTCGAGCCACAGCATCAGGTATGAAGGTAGTGTATATATATTTACATATATAGTATGCCTTAGGAAGTGTTAAGGTTAGGACTTGGGCTCTGATGGAAATCACAAAGGTGGTCAAATCGAAATCAAGAGGTAGTGTAATGGTTAATTGCAGATGGCCAGTGTATATTAACATCTTACAATGCTTGTTGAATTCTATTTGTTAACTAGCGTGATGACATTGGATTTCCTTGTCTTGTAGAACGGAATGGCAAGAAGAGGGAACGGAAAGCGTGGTGGGGGCCGTACCGGTGGTCGTACCGGTGGTGGCCGAGGTAGAACTCCTATTCACCAGGAGTACAGTGAAGAAGGAAGTGTTCACACTGAGCCAGAAGCTAGTGTGCACGGGACTGAGCCGACTCATGCTGAAGAACAACAATTCACTTTTGAACCGGAAGTAAGAGCGGCTCTGGCACGTGAGTTCACCGAATTGATGAAGGCTTCTTTGCCAGGACTACTGGCAGAAGCACTAAAGAAGGCTAATGAGGAGGGCGGATCTAAACTGACAACTGATATTCCAAACATTGAGGCCGTTAACGCACCGCCTGCTCGCGGCTGCGACTATAAGTCATTCAAGGTATGTGACCCGCCGGTTCTGACTGGAAAGAAGGACGCGGTGGCTACTTTTGACTGGGTAATTCGTATGGAAGCCGCCATTCGTCTGAGTGAATGTCGACCGAATCAGGTCGTGAAGTTTGCTGCTAACTCCTTGAGGGAGGAAGCATCTCACTGGTGGGAAGGTGTACGCCAGGCTAAGGGGAACGAGGTGGTTGATTCGATGATGTGGGATGATTTGAAAACTTTGGTGATCAAGAATTTCTGTCTAAGGAATGAGATCGAAAAGGTAGAAAGGGAATTTCTGGGTTTGAAGGCTGGGAGCATGACGCACCGGCAGTATACGACACGGTTCAATGAACTGGCACGTCTGGTGCCACACCTTATCACTACTGAAGGAAGAAAGATCGCTTGTTATATTCAAGGGTTGCCGGACAAGGTCCGCACATATGTTAAGGCAAACGCCCCTACTACCTACGATTCGGTAGTAGAACTGAGCGGCGTGGTATTTGATGATCTGGCACTGAATGTCGTTGCCATTGAAGAGCCTAAGAAGAAGCTGAGTTTTCCCGCTAAGCGATCGGGTGGGAAGTTGTTTGGGGCTCAGGACAAACGGGCCAGGGTAAATGAATTAGCAGTCTGTGGGAAGTGTGGGGGAAGGCATGCCGGTGAATGCCGGTTGGGATCAAATTTGTGCTACAAATGTGGCAAGACCGGGCACTACTCCCGAGAATGCCCGAACGGTATCAAATGCTACAACTGTGGGGAGAGTGGCCACATGAGCCGGGAATGCACTAAGCCCAGGATGGGCGAGACCGGGAAAGGGAAAGGCCCAGAGAAGAGGGAGGAAAGGCCCCGAGCGAAGACTCGAGCGTATGCACTAACGCAAGAACAGGCCAGGAATGACCCCGATGTGGCGTCAGGTACGTTCATCCTTGACAACACTTTTGTTTCAGTGTTATTCGATTCGGGTGCCAGTAAGAGTTTTATATCTGCAACTTTCTGTAAACGAGTAAAGTACACGGTTAGTAAAGTAGAACGAGCCTTTAATGTAGAAACCGCTGAGGGTAGAACCGTAATGGTAACCGAAGTAGTTGACGATTCCACGATAAAGATAGAAGGCCATAGATTTCCCGTCAGATTATTTGTTATGGTTTTGGGAGGGTTTGATGTCGTGTTAGGTATGGATTGGTTAACTGCCAACGAGGCTCAAATTATATGCAAACGAAAGATAATCCGACTCAAGGCTCCGGATGGTAGCGAAGTGGAAGTACTTGGGGATCGCGATGCCCCGATGCCCAACGTCATCTCGATGATTAAGGCAGCAGATTACTTGAGGCGCGGATGCGAGGCTTATCTGGTATACGTAATTGACAAGTGTAAGGAAGTGAAAGAACTGGACGATGTACCCGTGGTACGCGAGTACCCGGAGGTGTTTCCAGAGGAGTTGCCTGGGATACCACCCGATAGAGAGATTGAATTTCGAATCGACTTAGTACCAGATGCCCAGCCCGTGGCTAAGGCTCCATATCGACTAGCACCAGTGGAAATGAAAGAATTAATGGCACAACTAGACGAGTTACTTGAGAAAGGATTTATCCAACCAAGCATCTCGCCGTGGGGTGCTCCGGTGTTGTTTGTGAAAAAGAAAGACGGTTCGATGAGAATGTGTATCGATTATCGCGAGTTGAACAAACGAACGGTAAAGAACAAGTACCCTTTACCAAGGATCGATGACCTGTTTGATCAATTGCAAGGCGCAAGTTGGTTCTCGAAAATCGACCTTCGGTCCGGGTACCATCAGTTGAAGGTGAGGGAAGAAGACACACCGAAAACTGCATTTCGCACGCGTTATGGACATTTCGAGTTCCGCGTAATGTCTTTCGGATTGACGAACGCCCCCGCAGCGTTCATGGATTTGATGAATAGGGTGTGTCGACCGATGCTGGACCGATCGGTAATTGTGTTCATTGACGATATCCTCGTCTACTCCAAGAATGAGGGTGATCACGCATGTCATTTGAAGGAAGTATTGGAAGCTCTAAAGAAGGAGAAGTTGTATGCTAAGTTCTCCAAATGCGCGTTCTGGCTTAGGGAAGTCCAATTCCTAGGTCACGTCATTAACCCGAACGGCATTATGGTAGACCCAGCAAAGATAACGACGGTAAGGGACTGGGATATTCCTAAGACGCCAACGGAGATCCGCAGTTTCTTAGGGTTGGCAGGCTACTATCGGAGATTCATTCAGGATTTCTCGAAAATAGCTTCGCCATTGACAAAGTTGACACGAAAGGAAGAAAAGTACGAATGGGGTCCGAAGCAGGATGAGGCATTTAAGGAGTTAAAAGAAAAGCTAACCCAAGCTCCAGTCTTGGCCCTTCCCGAGGGCAATGAAGACCTGGTGGTATACTCTGACGCTTCGGGTCAGGGGTTGGGGTGTGTGCTGATGCAACGTGGAAGAGTGATCGCATACGCATCACGACAGCTGAAGGTTCATGAAGTCAACTATCCGACTCACGATTTGGAACTTGCTGCTGTTGTGTTTGCATTAAAAATTTGGAGGCACTACCTCTATGGGGTAAAGTTTACCATATACTCCGATCACAAAAGTCTGAAGTACTTCTTCGAGCAAAAGGAGTTAAATATGAGGCAGAGGCGATGGTTGGAACTTTTGAAAGACTATGACTGTGAAATCATGTACCATCCTGGAAAAGCAAACGTGGTGGCTGACGCTCTAAGCCGGAAGGATGTGCCTGCTCCTATTAGAGTGAAAGCTTGCCAAATGGTGGTAACGTCGGATGTGATGAGGGAAATTGAAAAGGCTCAAGAAGAGGCACTAAAGGGGGAAAACATAAAGAAGGAAAGGATGGTTGGCCAACAGGATAAGTTAGAATATAACACCCTTGGTGTTAGGACACGTTTTGGTCGAGTATGGATACCTATGGGTGGCGAGCTTAGGACCAAAATCTTGGATGAGGCTCATAAGTCTCGTTACTCTATCCATCCCGGTACCAACAAAATGTACCAAGATCTAAGGAAGGAATACTGGTGGCCTGGAATGAAACACGAAGTGACGAAATACGTAAGCAAGTGCTTGACTTGCTCACAAGTGAAGGCCGAACACCAGAAACCGTATGGGAAAATTCAACCACTCGAGATACCGGAATGGAAATGGGAACACATTACAATGGACTTCATAACCAAGCTACCTCGCACAGCTAAAGGTCATGACACCATTTGGGTAATTGTGGACCGTTTAACGAAGAGTGCTCATTTTCTACCTATTCGCGAGACGTTCTCGTCGGAAAGGTTAGCGGAAGTATTTATTAACGAAGTAGTGGCGCGGCATGGGATGCCTCTGACGATTGTATCTGATCGGGACACACGATTCACATCGAGGTTCTGGAAGAGGTTTCACGAGGCAATGGGCACGAGACTCAATATTAGTACGGCATACCACCCACAAACGGATGGTCAGTCCGAAAGGACCATTCAAACATTGGAGGATATGCTTCGTGCTTGTATTATCGACTTCGGTGGCAGTTGGGACAGTCATCTGCCGTTAGCCGAATTCTCCTACAACAACAGTCATCACACGACGATAGGCATGCCGCCTTATGAAATGTTGTATGGGAGGAGATGCAGGACCCCGGTTTGTTGGGGTGAGATTGGACAGAAGGAATTGGGAAGTCTTGAAGTTGTAAAAGAAACGTCGGAAAGGTTTGATCAGATTAAAGCACGAATGAAGGCCGCCCAAGATCGTCAGAAATCCTACGCGGATAGACGACGAAGGCCTATTGAATTTAATGTTGGGGACAGAGTAATGTTGAAAGTGTCGCCCTGGAAGGGAATCATACGATTCAGGAAGAGAGGAAAGTTAAGTCCGAGGTTTATCGGACCATTCAGGATTATGGCACGGGTTGGTGAAGTCGCTTATCGGTTGGAATTGCCTGATGAGTTAAGTGGGATTCATCCTACCTTCCATGTATCACACTTGCGAAAGTGTTTGGCGGATGAAACGGCTCACGTACCACTTACTGACATCGAGGTCGACAACAGCCTTAACTACATCGAAGAACCTGTGGCCATCCTAGACAGGAAAGAGAAACGTTTACGTAACAAAGTTATCCAGTTGGTTAAAGTCCAGTGGAAGCACCGGAAGGGATCGGAAGCTACATGGGAAACGGAGACGGAAATGAAGGAGTCGTACCCTCAACTGTTTGACTTATGATAGGTTTCGGGGACGAAACCTATTGTAAGGGGGGTAGACTTGTAACATCCCAAAATAAATGAGGATTTTAAATAACGGGTTGAACCGGGACGAACGGGATAAAAGGGCGAGGCGTAACGGGCCGGGCCGGTTGGGCCGGCAAACTTGAAGGAAGGGGGGGGGGGGTTTCCTCTCTTTAAATAGCCAACACACACACCATTTCTCTCATTTGCAAGAATCTAGAGAGAGAAACCGTAGAGAGAGAAAGTTGGCGGATCGACCCGAGATTGAAGGAGCTTGTTGCTACTGAACTCGTGAGCAAAACCTCCGGATCAGAATCTCGAAATCAGGTAACACCCGAACCAAATCTGAGTTTTTATTCGTTTTTGGGTTTTCGGGTATTTTTGTGAAAATGACGGGTTTTTATAAACCAAATGAGGAAAGGGTTATAAATCTGGAATCACGAAAGGAAAATACACGTTTTGAATACAAAAAGTCCGGATCTTGACAAGATCGGACCTGCATGCGAAAGTTAGGGTTTTTGGGGAAAATAGCTGAGTTCTGCAGGTATCGAAACTAGAGTTTCGAGTGGCCTGCAGGTGTCGAAACTAGAAGTTTCGAGTGACCTGCAGTTGTCGAAACTAGAAGTTTCGAGTGACCTGCAGTTGTCGAAACTAGAAGTTTCGAGTGACCTGCAGTTGTCGAAACTAGAGTTTCGAGTGACCTGCAGTTGTCGAAACTAGAAGTTTCGAGTGACCTGCAGTTGTCGAAACTAGAAGTTTCGATGGGCCTGCACCTGTCGAAACTAAGTAGTTTCGATGGGTCTGCATCAGTAGGTGAAGTCAGTGTATTCACCTGTAACAGAACGAGTAAACCGTTAGAGTCGGGATTTAGGTCTGATGTGTATTTAATTAATCAATTCAGATCGGAAGTGACGTTGTTGGACCTTTGTTTAGGACAACCGAGACTAGCTTATAAGGTGAGTTCTAGAAGCCCTTCTTTTAATGTTTTAATTAAATGTTTTGGGCTGGTGTGCATACATACGAAACGAGGTTTATGAAACGAGGTTTACGAAACGAGGTTTATGAAACGAGGTTTACGAAACGAGGTTTATGAACGATGCTTCCGAAAGGGGAAGACGAAACGAGTTAATGAGATGTTTACGAAACGAGGTTTACGAGATGATGTTTATAAAATATTTTGCCAAACGAAGTTGTGAAAGGTTTACGAATGAAGTGTTATTTAATAAAACGTACGAATGCTTTAACTAAAACGAGGTAAAGGTTTTTATGAAAGTCACGAATGAACGAATCTGCCACGAGTTCCTACGGGAGCTAGAGTATGTATGTATGTATGTATGTATTGGCCTTACCTTACGGGGGGCCTTTGTGGCTGGCTAACGGTTGTACAACTGGTTGAGGATGGGGTGACGACGGTCACCCATGGGATTACCGGGATCCCGATGGAAGGTACTATTCCTTGCGGGGAAATAGTACCTAAGGTATGTTCTGTCTACCTAGAGGCAACGAGCCTTAGGAGACATATGTTTGGTCCACCTAGAGGTAACGAGCCTTAGGAGACCTGGGTGACAGATGACTTAGAGGTAACGAGCCTTAAGTTCATCCGCTAGTATGCGATGTATGGAATTGACTGTTACGAGAATGTGCAGATTCGGTTCATATTGACTAGTGTTATGATGCTATGTTACGATGTTTTGATGATGTTAAGTTATTGCATATTTTACGTACGCTTTTATTAAATAAAGTATGATGTTATGTTTTTGGCAAATATTTGATGTTAATGATTTATGTTAAAACTAGAACTCACCAGCGTAGCTGACCTTTTTAGTATGCACATTCAGGTTAAGGAAGTTATGATGATGGGCGGTGATGCTGGGCGGCTTGAGGAGTTACCCGGATGATATGAAGACTGGCATCCCGTTACGAGTTGTTTTTGTTATGTACATGTATTTAAAAATGTTACGCTTCCGCATGTTAAACGATGTAATGTTATGTTTGAAATGAAATTTTCCGCTGCGTTATTTGATATTCTAGTTTGAGAACTGTTTGTGAATGAGTAAATCCAACGCGTGGGGCCTCCCGGGTTTGGGGCCTCACATGGTGGGAGGCAAACACATAAACAATCAGCTTTTGGTTGCGAGCGTATTAGTTAACATGTATATGGGTTAGCTACCTGTTGATAAATTTATTGAATGTACATTAATCTGTTAAACGATTCTATAAACTGAAACATGTGAACTCACCTACCTTGTGTTGACACTTTTCTTATATGTTTTCTCAGGACGCTAAGCTAAGGCACATGTGCATGATTTGGACATGCATGGAGTCCTAATATTATCTTATTTATAATCAAGACATTTAGACTATCGTATTTACTTTGTTTTGAACTAAACATTAGGCGCGTTTTTTTGCACATCTACTTTTTATTCCGCATTTACTCTGATCGTTATGATATTTCTATTTAAGTCTCATATAGTGTCGTTCAATGTAACTAATGGTTGAGATCCTGGTTTGTCACTACCCAAATGGTAAAACTCCGTTAGTTGAAATTGGGGGTGTGACAGATTGGTATCAGAGCCATTGGTTATAGAGAACTAGGATTGCATTCTAGACTATAACCTCATACATTAGTTACATGTTATAAACGTTTGGATTTTGGCACTTATATATTACGTTACAGGACCATGTCGTCAACCCCACCTCCATCACCTAAGGCATCGGAACATGATGCATCTATTCTACCTTCCCCGGAGCCCAAAAGGCGCCGGACCAGTTCTAGTGATGATTCTGTCGAACAGGGTGAGCCCAGCCATGTGCGGGCAAGGGATGAACCGCATAATTGGGTTTCGTACCCTAAAATGATCCAAAGATGGATTGAGATGGGAAATGTTCCATCACCTTATTTCGGTTCCACTTCTTCGTCACCTACTTTGCCTAGCTTGCCATGCACCATGGAGCAAGCTTTTGTGGGCTTTGTAATTTTTATGACTAAGGAATTAGGAATTATGAAGGATACTACTAGTGAGATACCCGGTATTTTGCAGCGGGAGTCACAAATAGAAGAGAATAAGGAATAGATTGAGCATTTGACCACTGAGCTAGCAGCAACGGATCAGGTCCATAACCATTTAGTGGATAGCGTTCAACATTTAGAAACGAGGGTGGACACCTCAGATGATGCTGCTGAAGGGATTTTGAGTAGAGTGGCACATTTGGAGGCCTTAATGGAGGCAGCACTTTGGCAAGGAAATGACCCGCTTTCTGACGCCGAGGAGGAGCCATTTGAGGAGGAGCCACTCGAGGAGGAGCCGGTCGAGATAGATGATGCTCTATCATGCATTTCCTCCAATGACAATGATGTTTGATGATTATTCTATCTTATCTTCCCTTTTATTTAAGCTTTGTTTATGTCTTTCTATTTCAAACCTAGATGGGTAAGGTTATTCCCATTCAATAAAAGCATGAGAAGTTTGATGTTTTGAATTATTTATCTTGTAGCTTTACAACTTATTTAATTTCGAAATATAAGACGTTGTGTTTAGTTATCATTTCCTTACTTGTACATATAATGTTTGAAATGCGATATATTTCTCATTATTTTGTATTTGTGAATGTGAAGAATTATGTCGGGAAGAGGACGTGGAGGTCGTGATGGTGGTCGAGGCACCATTAACATGACGGCAACTGAGCTGGCAACACTAATTAACGATAGTGTGGCTGAGGCTCTAGCAACACAGAATGCTGCAGGTAAATACTATAACCATTGACTAGTGAAGTCAATTCATCTCTCACGGCGTCTTTCCCAAGCCTTATAATCTTGATCACATATTGTGTTTCTAAATCTAGGTCAGTAGAATAATCATTCAGCATGTACATTCAAGACATTCATGTACTGTAAGCCCCACACTTTTAGTAGAGTTGAGGGAGCTGTCGGACTACTCCGATGGTTCGAGAAAGTGGAGTCGGTATTCGCCATGTGCAACTGTCCCCTGGCGAATCAGGTCAAGTTTGCATCTGGTACTTTGGAGGGCCCGGCTCTCACATGGTGGAACGCTCAGGTCCAGATGTTGGGTCTAGCTATGGCTAATGCACTCCCATGGGAGGAGTTCAAGACAATGATGAAGGAGGAGTACTGTCCACGGGATGAGATTCGGAAGCTAGAAGGGGAAGTCTGGAACCTGAAAATGGAAGGTTCTGAAATTGAACTTTATACCACTCGCTCCCATGAGCTTGCTACCATGTGCCCACACATGGTGACCCTGGATTACAAAAGGATTGAGCTGTACATTGGAGGTTTAGTGCCTCAGATTTAGAGCATGGTCACCTCATCCAACCCTACTACCATCTAACAGACCATCAGATTTGACCACAAGTTAACCGACCAGGCGGTGACTCAAGGGACTCTACCCCCAAGGGGTTCGGTTTCTAAATCCACCGACAACTATAAGCGCAAGTTTGAACACCACTCCAACTCCAAGGGATCCCAGTTTAATCAACCTCAGCAGTAGCAGCAACGTAAGTTTGAACCTGCTACGAACTTCAATCAAACGACCGCTTCAGGTCAAAATCAGGGCGGTTATGCGGGAAGAGCCCCCAAGTGCAACAAGTGTAATTTCCACCATGTCGATGCTTGTAACCGTTGCTAACGGTGTGGCAAGATGGGTCACGCTGCAAAGGATTGTAGGGTTGATCTTCAAAACAAGCAACCATTTCGACCGCATGGATTTACAAGGGGATGTTTTTCAGTGCGGTAAGGAGGGACATATTCAAAGGGATTGTCCTCAGTCGAAGAGGGGTGGAAATGGTAATGGGAATGGTAGCGGCAACAGAAATAATCAGTGCCACAACGGTAATAACAATAACCAATGCAACAACAAAAATGGTGGTAATAATGGTAATAATGGAGGGAATGGTGCGAAGGGACGAGCCTTCGTGCTAGGATCCGGAGAAGCTCGATATGATCATAATGAGGTTACCGGTAAGTTCCTCTTAAACTATTACTTTGCTTCTGTCCTTTTTGAAACTGGTGCTGATAGGAGTTATATATCTAAGAAACTTAGTGATATGATAAAAGAAACTCTGACCCTGCTAGAAGCTAAGTACATAATAGGAATAGCCGATGGCCAAGAAATTGAAGCAACCCACATTCTTAAGGGTTGTAAGTATGAGTTGGCCGATCATAAACTTGATATCGACCTTATGCCGGTTACACTTGGTAGTTTTGATGTAATTGTTTGCATGGATTGGTTATCTAAAAACCACGCCGAGATCAACTGTCGTGAGAAAATCATTCGCATTCCTCTCCCGAGTGGAGAAACTCTTTCCGTTCAGAGCGAAAAGGTTGGTGCAGTCATGGGAATCATATCCTTCATGAAAGCACAAAAATATCTTCAAAAAGGTCATACTGCTATTCTGGCTCTCGTCGCCGAGCAGCCATCTGGGGAGAAGAAGATTGATGATATTCCGATTGTTTGCAACTATCCGGAAGTATTTCCTGAGGATTTTCCCGGTCTGCCACCACACCGTCAAGTTGAATTCCAAATCGATCTAGCACCCGGAGCAACGCCGATCGCTTGGGCACTTTATAGACTATCACCTAGTGAATTGCAAGAGCTAGGATAAAGGTTTCATCCGACCTAGCTCATCGCCATGGGAAGCTCCATTCCTATTTGTCAAGAAGAAGGACGGGACCTTCCGCATGTGCATTGACTACCATGAACGAAATAAAGTGATAATCAAGAATCGTTATCATCTGCCTCGCATAGATGATCTCTTTGATCAAATCCAAGGATCAAGCTTCTATTCCAAGATAGATCTTAGATCTGGTTACCATCAATTGAGAGTCCGAGATGAGGATATCTCCAAGACTACTTTCAGGACAAGGTACGGCCACTATGAGTTTATGGTCATGCCTTTCGGATTAACCAACGCACCTGCGGTGTTTATAGACCTCATGAACCGTGTGTGTAAGCCATACCTTGATCAATTTTTTATCGTTTTCATTGACGACATCCTCATCTATTCCAAGAACAAGGAGGAACATGAGGAACATCTACGTTTGATTCTAGAATTACTAAAGTAGGAGCAGCTGTATGATAAGCTTTCCAAGTGTGAATTCTGGATTCGGGAAGTTCAACTTTTAGGACATGTGGTTAACGAGAAGGGAATACATTTCGATCCTTCAAAGATTGAAGCCATCAAAAATTGGGCAGCACCGACGACTCCGACAGAGGTGCGACAATTTCTGGGATTGGCTGGTTATTATCGTCGATTCATCGAAGGATTTTCTAAGATCGCCCAACCTCTTGCTACCTTAAATCAGAAGGGTAAAGCCTATAACTGGGGCGATAACCAGGAGTCAGCATTTCAACTCCTTAAGAAGAAACTTTGCAGTGCACCTATTCTAGCTTTTCCAGAAGGAACAGATGATTTTGTGGTGTATTGCGATGCATCCATTCAGGGTCTGGGTTGTGTGTTAATGCAACGAGAAAAGGTGACTAAAGATTCACGAGAAAAACTACACCATTCATGACCTAGAGTTGGGAGCCGTAGTTTCCACGCTTAAGATATGGAGACATTATTTCTATGGTACCAAGTGCACTATCTACACCGATCTCAAGAGGCTTCTGCATATCTTCAAGTAGAAAGAGCCGAACATGCGACAATGTCGTTGGGTCGAGCTCTTGAATGATTATGACTGTGCGATCACGTATCATCTAGGTAAGGCTAACGTTGTAACTAATGCCCTAAGTCGCAAGGAAACCAAGCCCAAACGAGTTCGAGCATTACAGCTTTCTATTCACAAAGGATTACCTAACAAAATCCGTAGTGCTCAACTCGAAGCCCTGAAGGAGGAAAATCTACCGCTGGAAGCCACACGCGGTATAGAAGAACAACTCGAGGTCAAATATGACGGCATTCGCTACTTCGCCGAGCGAATATGGGTTCCAGTATTCGAAAACTTAAGGGAACTAGTCATGGATGAAGCTCATAAATCTCGTTACTCCATTCATCCAGGTTCCGACAAGATGTACCATAACCTAAAGGTTCTATATTGGTGGCCAAAGATGAAAGCCGATATAGCTACCTATGTGAGCAAGTGCCTGACTTGCGCAAAGGTCAAAGTAGAATATCAAAAGCCTTCCGGTCTACTCCAGCAACCGAAGATTCCCATGTGGAAATGGGAACATATATCCATGGACTTTATCACAAAATTTCCACGAACTCCTACCGGATGTGATACCATTTGGGTAATCGTCGATCGTTTAACAAAGTCCACTCACTTCTTAGCAATCAAGGAGACAGAAAAAATGGAGAAGCTTACTCGTATTTACTTGAAAGAAGTATTCTCTTGGCACAGAGTGCCAATCTATATCATTTCGGATCGTGATGCACAATTCACCTCCCGTTTTTGGAAATCGTTACATAAAGCTTTAGGGACGCGCCTATATATGAGCACATCATACCATCCTCATACTGATGGCCAGACGGAGCGTACTATTCAAACTCAAGAGTATATGCTAAGAGCTTGTGTGTTTGATTTTGGTAACACTTGGGAGTCTCACCTACCGTTGGTGGAGTTCTTCTACAACAACAGTTATCACACTAGCATCAAAGCAGCTCCATTTGAGGCACTATATGGACGGAAATGTCATTCTCCTATTTGTTGGGCCAAGGTTGGGGATAGTCAACTTACGGGTCCTGAACTTGTACTTGAAACTTCTGAGAAAATTGTTCAAATTAGAAATCGTATGGCAGCAGCTCGTGATCGTCAAAAGAGCTATGCCGATAAGCGTCGTAAACTATTAGAATTTCAAGTAGGGGATATGGTTTTGTTAAAAGTCTCACCTTGAAATGATGTAATTCGTTTTGGGAAACGAGGCAAACTAAATCCTCGTTATGTTGGACCATTCAAGATAGTGAAGAGAATTGGCCTAGTAGCGTATCAACTGGACATACCTGAAGGACTTAGTGGTGTATACAACGTCTTTCACGTCTCGAACTTGAAGAAATGTCTAGCAGACGAGTCACTTGCGGTTCCCCTTGAGGAACTACACATCGATGAACAGTTGCGTTTCATCGAGGAACCAATAGAAATCATGGATAGGGAAGTCAAAACGCTTAAACGTAGTAAAATCCCTATTGTCAGAGTTCGTTGGAACTCGAAACACGGACCGGAATTCACGTGGGAATGTGAGGACGAGATGATGCGCAAGTATCCTCATCTATTCAAGCACCCCACATCAAACTCTTAAGGTACTATTTTAATTTTCGGGACGGAAATTCTTTCAACTAGGGAATGATGTGACTTCCGGAAATTTTTTTATGATTTTAATTTTCGGGACGAAAATTATTTCAACTAGGGGATGATGTGACAATCCGACTTTTCAAGTTAACTCCGTTAGCAATCTCGTTTAATATTATGTTAAATCCTAACCCATTTAACCCAATATTAAACCCCAGGGATTGTTTCTGTCATTAATTGAACTAGAACTATAAGGACTAGTTGTGACATTAGCCCAAATTCCATTTCTGTTGACTCTTGAAGTCAAAATTCAAGTTTTGAATTCCTGTTGACTTTTAAAAAGTCAAAATCGCTATCTTTGATTCAAAATTCGAATCCCTCTATCGATTCTCATTTGATATTGTAACTGAAAAACGTTCATGTCTTTAACAATAGTCATTACGACCATTTACAGCCTCATCAATCGCGAATTAAGCCAATTAATGGCTAATGAAATCATTTCGGTCGAAACCGTCGACCCCTTCATCAAATTCGGAGAATTCGCGTATTGTTTTTTACAATTCGAGCTTACACACACCTAAATCTCACACCTCTGGAGAATTTCCACACGTCAATTCCACTGTAGTTGAAGCCGGAGTCGCCGGAGAACAACCTTGCGTGAAGTCGGAGCCGCTCTAGTCGAACTCTATTAATTCTTCATTTATTCTTGTAATTACTTACATCAACACTTTCTTTTTTACACCTAGATGGAAAGCCCTATGCCAATTAGGGCTTACAACATTAATTATATCAAGAACCCGGTTCTAGGGTTCATGCGACTGTGGGTTAACCGATCACCACCTTAGGCTCTGTTTCAATCAAATTAATTTACATGATCAGTTTCGCAATCACCTATTTGTTGAAAGCCCTCTATCAATTTAATTTGTTAACATCGAATTGTTCAAGATCATTAACCTAGGGTTCATACGTAAACGAATTTGGGGATTTTTATCTTAGACACAACGTGAATGAAATTAAACCATATACACATATTCGAAACGTCCTAATTAACAAAAGCTCTATGATTTTAACCCTTGATATAATCTAATTTGACGAATTTAAATCGGTGTTCTTAAACGAGGGTTCGGTTTTAAAAAAAAACGTAAATTAGCAAGTATAAACCCGATGTTTTTGCAATTAGACTTACCCACATGTCCGAAATCTATAAATATACAAAACCCCTATGTTTTCTGGTTCAATCGATATCCAAATCGATGGATTTGGGATGGTGCTTTGGTTCGGTTCACGCTAGGGGGGAAGATCACAGTGGGATTGATGATTAAAACCATTCTGATCTGGTCCATATCGCGATTACCCTAGCGGGTGTGACTGGTTAAGTGTGTGTGCTCATGGGGAGGAGACCCGGGTTCGAATCCTCCTCCCCTGTTTTCTTTTTAAATGTGTAGTTTATTGAGATTTTAATTATATAATAAATTTCTATATTATTATATTAATATATAAATGAGTTTTAGACCGAAAAACCACCCGTGGACTCGGGATTGATTTTAT
Source organism: Smallanthus sonchifolius (assembly GCA_023525975.1). NCBI lineage: Eukaryota > Viridiplantae > Streptophyta > Magnoliopsida > Asterales > Asteraceae > Smallanthus > Smallanthus sonchifolius. The sequence goes on from CM042045.1 coordinate 39,890,111, forward strand.
AAACCATCTTTTATATATATCTCATACTTTTATAATAATATGTATATATTATTACTTTAACCCATAACCTCGAATAAAATAATATATTTTATATTATTTTCATTACGTTTCTAAGTATTGTGAAACATTTTAAATTTATAAATAATATAATTATTTATATCGCCTACCCGTAATCATATTCTCGAATAAAAATAGCATATTATTATTTTTATCATATCAATAGTTATCGTAGTTGCTATGCGAGTTTAAAAATAATATAATAATATTATTTTTCTAAATCATTATTTAATGATGAAGACGATTTAATATATTTATTAATTATTGTAATTATCGTCTTTTGTCGCGTACCGTAATCACTCTAATTATTTATTTTAGAAATCCGTATTCCCGTAGACATGTTCGTCTACTCTTGATCTTTAGATCGTTTCTTTTAGGACGTTCAACGTTCTGTGTCGTCTTCACAATTCCCATTTTATCCCTAATGATTATGTTGTAATTCTAGGGCATTCGTGAGCCGTGTCGGGCTAACGCTTGAAATTTCAATCTCATACTTGTGTGATTACTTCCTACGCAATCATGTGAGTTTTCACGGTCCCTTTTTACTGTTTTAAACTGTGGCAGAAACCATGACGTAAACGTTTTTGATTTTTGTAATTCATATATGTTATCACTTGTATGAATATGCGTACACATCTATCATTAAGTCCTCATATCAGACCGTTAATATGAACATAGCGAGGTAATTTGAGTAGTACTACTGGGTTTGACAAACCTCACCCGCGTTAGTCGCGCTAACTCGATTGGAGGTCGAACGGGCGTAATATTGACCTAAAAATGCACCATGGTTGATAGGCCTGGTGGGATGCAAATACATAAACAGTCAGCTTTCGGTTGCGAGCGTATTAGTTAACATGTATATGGGTTAGCTACTTGTTGATAAATATATTGAATGTACATTAATCTGTTAAACGCTTCTATAAACTGAAACCTGTGAACTCACCAACCTTGTGTTGACACTTTTCTTACATGTTTTCTCTGGACGCTAAGCTAAGGCACATGTGCATGATTAGGACATGCATGGAGTCCTAATATTATCTTATTTATAGTCAAAACATTTAGACTATCGTATTTACTTTGTTTTGAACTAGACATTAGACGCGTTTGTTTTGTGCATCTACTTTTTATTCATCGCTTCCGCATTTACTCTGATCGTTATGATATTTCTATTTAAGTCCCATATAGTGTCGTTCAATGTAACTAATGGCTGAGATCCTGGTTTGTCACTTCCCAAACGGTAAAACTCTGTTAGTTGAAATTAAGGGTGTGACATTTATCATACACACACACACGTACTACGCGTGGTTAGACTGAATCGAGTGATTAGTTTGAGATACTGATTATGAAATTGGGCCTCAAATGGGCTTAAATTTCTGTTGGGCCTAGTTAGTCCTAGCCCAACAATTAGGTTTTAGATTCTGGAATATTTGTAGGTGTAACACTTCATGGCGTGAGTGGGTTCACGAACACCGTCCCTTTATAGCGTGAGTGGGTTTGCGTGAGGGGGTTCACGGAAGAAAACACTTGGGTGAGTAGAAGAGGGTGAGGTGCCAGTGTGTGATTGGGAAGAGCACGAGGTGGTAGTGGCGTCAAGGGGCTAACTTGGGTGAAACATCGCCCCCTCTTGCGTGAGGAAGCTCACTTAGGATCACCTTGATGATATACCTCATACCCTAATAGTAACTCTGTTTAAAAAGGAACGTGGGTGAACACTGACTCCATAATGGGGCTATGACATGTATTAAATTTGTTTTTTTTTTGGTTTTGCCCCTCATACTTTATATAATTTTTACTTTTAACCTATTTAATTTTCTAATAATTATGTTTTTCTATAGTAACTTTCGATCGTTATTTTTTTAAAACGAAACGCTGGGTTTTCTTTAGTTTTTTTTGTCAACGTTCAGGTATAAATTTTTTGAAAACAGAGTTGTATATAAATTCGAGTATTTTTTTACTATCGTACGCTATAGCGAGAGTACGTAATTTTTAGCCCCGCAAAAAACTGAACCGATAACGACCATTCCCCCGCCGCGTAGCGAGGGGCAATCATTTTAGCTCCTCATATTACATATAACATACGCTTTCAACCTGTTTAAGGGAATAATTGTTTAGTAAGAGTGACATGTTGGTGGTAAATACACTAATCGTGTTGTTCCATATAACATAGAACTAATTTATTTTTTTAACAAAACTTTTCTTAACATATATGAAAATTGAAACTTAAATAAAACCAAAAATAGGGTGGGTTGGGTGATTAGACGTGCACAGGTTTAACCTGAGAGACCCATGTTTGAGTCTCGAGAGAACCCTTTTGTCCTTTTTTTTATATCAGCACTTTCATTTACTTTTTTTTATATTGTTTTTTTATTATTTAACTGATAACATATTTAAGTAAAAAATAATTACGTTTTTTTACTTTCGGTTTTTTTTAATGTTTGAACGTTAATTTTTTCGTTGAGTCAATAACATTGGATTGATCATCAAAACAGAGTGTTACAAATTTAACCCTACCATCGCAACGCGCGGGTTTAAAAACCTAATTGAAATTTATTAATTCCTTAAAGTGATATTTAATTTTAAGAAATAAAAAGCTAATCTTATAAAAAATTGTTTATATAAAAATTACAACAATGCCACTTTTTGCTTATTTATAATTTGATTATTTATTTATCCTACTAGTTTAAAGCTCATGTTTTATATGTGTTGAATAAATATAACTTGTTATAAAATAGTATTTTCTATAAAGATTTGTATGTTTAATTTATTAGTCATCAGTGAAATAAAAAATAATTAAAATTTTCTTATGATTTAGTAACTTTTAATAAAATATTAGAATATATGTTAGATATTTAATTATTTAACATTATCATTATTTAATAGGAGAGAAAGACGAAAAACAAAAATCTAGATTTAATCAAAAGTCAACACGTAATAAGTATAGTTATTACTTTTTATAATATAGGTTAGAAACCCTGTATATTATACATGATGAATAAATGCAGTGATATAAATACTTAATAATAAAGATCTAATATTACATATTTTTGACATATTACATAATTTTTTAATACAAATTTTAGAAACGTTATATAGTTATTTTTTAAAATGTTTTATAAAAAGAATGAAAAAAATGTACAAATTATAAAAATGTTTTACAAACAAAGCTATTTTTTTAATTAAAAAACGTTTTATAAAAATAGTTATAAAATCGTTAATATTTAATAAGTGACACTGGCGGTAAACAAAAATTATATTTTTTTATTTATAGAAACTTGTATCATTAATTAGGAGAAAGAGACGGGAAAAAATGTTAATGATGAACATAACAATGACATGTGGCATCTTAAAACCTTTATTTATTAGTATATGAGGTTAGAATCCCGTGTATTACACGAGATTGTATATTAAAAAAAGATAAAACTTATAAATTTATAAATAGGTCCTAACTTGTCAGAATATTATGATAGTCTCGAGATATATCAAGTGGAAATGTGTGTGTACATAACAAATTAGTATTTTTCTTTTATTAGTTATATTTTGAATTCTTATTATATATTCTTATTTAATATAATTATTATTCTTATTTAATAATATATTTATAATATCATTATTATTTAATAAGATAGTGGTGCATTTATTAGGAGAGAGAGGCGAGAAAACCAATATGAAGAGACATGAGAGAGTGACATGTAGCACCAAAAAACCTTTATTTATTAGTATGTATATATATATATATAGATTTGCTGATTAGTTAAAGGTCATGTACTCATGTGAGTTCTAGGCCCTTCATGCTTTTTTAGTTATTTTAAAGCTTCTGACCGTACGACCGCGTGATTTTTTTTTCCAACAATTTCTTTCAACCGTTACATATCATTTTTCAGACTAACTAATCAAATTATTTATTATGAATATAAATATAAATTCCACGGTACTTTAGACTTCCTAAATTAGGTAATTATACAAAAGGTAAGCCAATATCTAGAAAGCTTTCATTTATAATTTATCAAATAGTAGGTTGACAAGTACCATGTCTAACATAGTGTAAATTAAGGGGTTAAATGGGTCAAGTTTACTATTAGGGTTGAACCCAGTACAAATCTAAAATTTAATACAAACATGAAAACGGGAAAAGCTTTTGTGGGTCGATCGTTAAATTTGACCAAGTGTATTTGGATTTCAATTTGAGATTCTTTTTCTAATATGGTATATGGTATTAATAGCATATTGTCTACTGTAGTAGCCAGGATCCACACCGAGGGGTAATGGACCGTAGTTGCTCTTTTCTATTATCCCCGAAAGAGTACATATGAACACGTCTCACCACTAGTCCCGTCACAGGGGACCCAAAGGGCTCCTTCATGGCTGTACGAGGTCCGCTCCGTCATCTTCTTGGGTCCTGATCAAAGCTGCATCCACAGGAAATGATCGTTAGAGGACCCGGGGGGTTGCCCCCGACGGCACTCCGACGCTCAAGTCAGTATCATCGTCAAGATGGTTAAGCATATATATATTTCTGTATATTAGAGAGAGGGAGAGACATATAATAAGGGAGAAGGGGTATATTGAGATGGGAGAGAATGATCTGGTTTCAAATGGGGGTTATGCCTCCATACTTATAGTAAATGTTGTGTTCCTTTTACCCTAATTGGCCTTCTAAGATGGGCCTGACCATCTTGGCCTTGTTCCTGCTATTTGGGCTTCACCATTTGTTTCATTAATCAGGGGGTAGCTCCTACAAGTTTCCCGAGTCCTTTGTGCTTGTTATTTATGATAAGGATAAATGACTCAACCTATCCATGTTATGTCAAACTCTAGTTATGTTTTTGTTCTCATCTTTTGGGCCTCACCGTTGGGCCGTTGATGGGGGATAGCCTTACGAGTCCCCCCAGTTTATGAAATGCAAGCCGTATCATCTTAGACTCCTGAGTCTATCGTCGAGCGCCGTGTAGGGATGTAATGCTAAGTTCCTCGGACAATTTATTATTGTTGTCTAGTTGCCTCTCAACTATTAACAACCTTTTTCTGCGGCGTGATGACTTGTGTAGGTTGAGTAACGTTTGGCCTGCACGAACTTGATCTATGTTTTTGTCCTGGATGGACCATTGTTTTAATGTCTCTTGATTCATACATTTTTGGGTTTCTTACTTTTGCCATGAAGCATCTAAGCCATCTTTTTCTTCTATCTTTATCGTGAGAATGTATATGGGGCCTTTAACAAAACCTACGAGTCCCTGTATCACCTTTAAACATAAGGTGTATAAGGTGGATCTGATCGAGGTAATGCTTGAGGAACCCTGATCATAACGATGGGACATGTGGGGCCTTTCACACTACCTGCGAGTCCCGGTATCACCTTTAACTAGAAGGTGGACACGGTGGATCTGACCGAGGTAATGCTTGAGGACCACCCATATGCGCACCGAACAATCTTTTTTGTGTAGGAACAATTATGTATATAAGTCCATAGAAAGAGTGGATGACTTTACCTCCTTTGAATGTATGAATTCAGTTACCTCTTCCTCTAAGTCCGTGAGGTAATAGATGGCTCGCTATCTTTTTGTTAAAAGTTCCCACATTTACAAACCTTTGATATGGTGGGTGGCGCCTTGTTTTCCTCACAATTCTTCTAGGTGGTAGTATATATACGTGCTTGATGGATAATTTCTTTGTTGACCAACATTTAAGGCCACCCGGAAGCTCTTGATCATATATGTGATCGGTAGATCACATTCCTTGTGCCCCGATGCATCATGCGTCCTACTTGGTAACCTCCGATAATCAATTATTGCCTTGATGATGCTAATATAGTCATACCATCTAGCCCCCCAGTTTAATATTGTAAAGTCTTGTAGTATTAAACTTAGTAAAAGAAGTGAAAGCCTTTTAAAAGCCACGGAAGTGAAAATGTTTGACGAGGGACTGAAAAGATGAGACCCCTAGTAGATGCCTTTTGTAGATAAAAAGACTGATAGCTACAAAATTCTCTAAGTACAACTGTTGCGGACTCCACAGTTTTGCTGCTGACCAACAAGCGGCTGCGGATAAGCTTGTTTGCTGCGGATAGTTGTTCTCCTGCTGATGGACAACTCTGCTGCGAACAGCCTTATCTGCTGAAGACCAGAGTTGCTGTTGATAGGCTTCTCAGCAGCATCAATCACTTGATGCTACTGATAGGCAAATCATCAGCAACTTTGGATAGTTGAGTCTTGATGCGGGTCACCAACTTTGCTGCTGATAGCCATATTTGCCGAAGATCAATCGTTGCTGCTGATTGGCAAAGCAAAAGAAACTTTACTACTGACAACTTTCTGCTGCAACTCTGACATATCTCATGCAGAAATAATGTTACTGGTGCAGACAATAAAAGACAACAACGCTCTCCTTCCAAGTATCTAAGCAATGATGCCTAAGAAGACGTTTGAGTAAAGTTATCCTTTGTAGTATTTGTTGTCTTAACGTGTAGTATAGCTTCTAGTATACAAGATCAACGACTTGTGTTCGATCTGATCCTTAAAATCAAGGGTCTGTCTTGATTCTAAGTTACTATATAAGTAGTGTATCGTTTCATTGTACAAGTGTGCTTTCTTAGAGTGTTTTCTGTAATATTGTAACCATTGAAGCTTAATACAAATTGCATTTATCAGTACTTCTTGTGTTTACTTGTTTACATTGCTTAGTTGTGATTGTTTCCGTCAATCTCAACTAAAATAGAACCATCTGGTATTTACCGATCCTACAAGTGGTATCAGAGCTTTGACTATCTGATTAAACAAACTCACACTTGTTTAATCACTCTCTGGTTATATTTACTACTATCTCTTTGCTAAGACACCAAAAATAATCAAATCCAAAAATGTCACAAAACAATGGTTTTGATGATACTGTAAGCATCAACAGACCACCAAGATTGGTGTCTGGAGAAGACTATGATATGTGGAAGAATAGGATGGAAAGTTTCTTCTGCTATCAAGAATATGGCATGTGAAGATCCATTAAAGATGGACCATATGTACCCATGGTGGCCTCTGCTGATTCCGGAGGTCCATCAGTCCTCAAAGAACCCTCAAAATATTCAGATGAAGACATCAAGAAGATGGAGGTAGACTTCAAAGCCTTGTGAGCCATTCAGATGTGCTTACCAAATGAAGTATTTCACAACTTCAGAGGATACAAGACTGCCAAGGAGCTATGGGAGGCTCTCGAGAAGATGTTTGCTGGGTCAGAAGAAGTAAAAGATAATAGAAGAGACATTCAGAGGCAACAATATGAGAACTTTGTCTTGAAGGAAGGTAAGTCTCTTACTGTGTTGTATAACAGGTACACCTACCTTGTGAGAGCTACAATGCTTCAAAAGTGAAGCTGGAGAATGAAGACATTCTCAAGAAGTTCATCAGGTCTTTGCCATGCTGCTGGATACATTACACAGTGTCAATAAGAAGAACTGAAAATTTAAAGACTCTGCAGATGACTGAGCTGTTTGGCATGATGAAGACCTATGAATTAGAAATGATTCAAGCCAAAGAGAGAAGCTCAAGTTACTCAACAGCCTCATCATCCACCACCACTTTCTCTGCACTTCACTCTGACTACTTAGTTCCTAGTTCAAGCAACTACTACCCCCCCCATTGTCACTCATCCCCAGACTCCAACCTCTCAATCAAACAACTTAACATTTCTTCTTCAAGCCCCACCTCAAACCTCAACTTCTGCTGCCTTTGTCTCTGAAAACTCAAGCAATATGTCCTTTATCAAGGAAGATCTGGAATGTTTTCATCTAAATGATCTAGAAGAAATGGATATACAACACTCCTATGCCATTCTCTCTCTAAGAGCAAAACGGTTCTACTCTAGAACAGGAAGACCCATTCCTAGCAACAACTCCAACACCAGAGTTGGATTGGACAAAAGCAAAATGAGATGTTACAACTGTAACCAACTTGGTCACTTTTCCAGAGAATGCAAGGCACCAAAGGCAAACCCAGCTGCTGCTCAGACAAGATAAGCTCACCAAGCTTAGCCAAGACAGCAACAACAGCAACAAGCCACTCCTCCTGCTCAAACTGCAGTTTGTGCAGCTGTTGGAACTACTGACTTTGACTGGAGCTTCCAGTATGAGGATCTTCCTGCCAACAATCAAGCTCTCATGATAGACACAACAGAGACACCACCTCAGGTATATGAAAATCTTTGTACTCATGCTTGTATTGATAAGGTTCTTGGATATAGAAAACATAACCATAATCTCATAGATCAAAATGAAGAGTTTCATCAAATGAAATCTGAATTTAAAAAGGTTGAAGACAGTTATAAAGAAAATATTAACTGTTTAAAGAAAGAGATTTCATCATTAAAACATGAACAAACAAACCTTGAAACTCAGATTGATGATCTTCTGGTTAAGTTAACAGCTACAAGGGCTGAATTAGCAAACCAAAAGGTCCATGTTGAAAAATATGAGTTTGCATCCAAAAAGTTGCAAAGACTTTTAGATGCTCAAATTCATGAAAGGGTAACTGCTGGAGTTGGGTTTCAACCCTACAATGATGTTCCTCCACCGGCTGACTATGTAGCCATTAATGAACCAAGTTTCAATCTTTCCAATCTTGACCTAGCCAACCGAAATCTTGATCCTGTTGTCCAAGAAACCTCTGTGCAAGAATGCACTACTTCATCTGAGTCCACATGCTCAGATTCCACTTAAACCAATAAAGCTCCATCACCACCTACCTTTGAAGTTATTCAAGCCAACAATCTAAGCCCTTTCATTCCTTCAAAAATACTACCAGTATCTCAACTCACCAAACAAATCAAAATCAGTTATCCTCTAGAAAGAAGAAAGCTAACTGTTGAAAAGGGACAGTCTTCAACCTCCACCAACCCAAATCCTCAACCCAAAACCAGTCTACCTAGAGAGAAAGTTTCATATGTTTAAAAGACATTGGAGGAAGCCACCTTTGAGCACAACAAAGCCCATCCCTGGAATTTCAAAGACTTATTCAAGAAAAAGGACTATGTGTACTTTCAAAGGGAAAAATTGGCTAAATCATGCTTTGTCTGTGGCAAATACAACCATACTGCCAGCACCTGCTTCTACTACCTTCAGCAACAAAGAAACCTCAAGCAACATGCTTTTTAGAAGATAAACAAGAACAAAAAGGTAAGAAGCTTTGAAGCCAAGACAACTCATTTCAGAAACTCTCTCTCCCCACCAAGGAAGCAGCTGCCAAAACCTCAACAATCTTGCATTATCTGTGGTTAATCAGACCACTTTGCTGCAAATTGTAAATTTAATCCCTTCAACCAGATTAACCAAAAGCCTATCGACAAAAGAACTTCTACAGAGAAACCAGCTGGTAACAAGGTAAAGAAGTATAGGCATATATATGTTGCTAAACCATCAGCAGCCAGCAAAAATGTTGTTGATCAAGTAAAGCCCAAGAAACTAAAGGATAAGCCTTCAGCAGCAACCAAGTCTGCTGCTGCTCAAGTAAAACCATCAGCAGCAACAAAATTTGCTGCTGATAAGTCAAAGTCCTTAGTAGCAAAATCTGCTGCTGATCAAGCAAATCTGTCAGCAGCCAAAGCAACATCAGCTGCTGATTGAGCAAAAAAATCTAGAAAACCACCTCCTCAGCAATGGAAAGCCAAGATCCTAGCCTCTATCCCTCTAAGCATCATCATTGGTTCCATTGAATGCAAGCATGCTGATGCTGATGATCCAACAACACACTTACCCAAGTTTGCAAGTTCTTAGGTTCCTCCCTCTAACTAGATCTCTCTCATGTGCAGGGACAACCAGGTCACAAGAATAACACCTGGGTTGTAGACAGTGGTTGTTCCCGGCACATGACCGGCAACAGATCCATCCTCTCCAACTTCAGACACTTCAATGGAGGATATGTCGCCTTTGGGAGTGATTCAAAAGGAGGATCAATCACTGGACAAGGAACTGTGTCCAGTGAAAGGTTGAGTATTGAAAGAGTAAACTATGTCAAAGAATTAGACTTCAATCTCATGAGTGTGTCCCAGGTCTGTGATCAAAAGCATTGGATGCTTTTCACAGATAAAGAATGTTTTGTACTATCCCCTGGCTTAAGCAAACCTCCTCTAGAGAAGATACTATTGAATGCTCAGAGAAAAGATAACCTATATGTGCTTGACATGAATGAGGTCACTCCATCCGGTAGTGTATCTTGTTTTCTATCAAGGGCATCACTGGCACAGGAGATTAAGCCATGTCAATATCAAAACCATTAACAAGTTGATGAAGGAAAATCTTGTCAAAGGGCTTCCTGACAAAGAATTCCAACTTGAAGATCATTGCATTGCATGTTTGAAGGGGAAGCAACACAAGAGTTCTCACAAGCCCAAGACATTGAATTCAAATGACACTCCATTACAGCTGCTACATATGGATCTCTTTGATCCTACAAATGTCATGTCAATGGGCAAGAAGTCATACTGTCTGGTGATTACTGATGACTATACCAGATTTTCATGGGTATACTTCTTGAGAACAAAAGATGAAAATGCTGAGATTCTTAAATCTTACATCCTTCGAGTTGAGAATCAAGGCAATCAAAAGGTGAAAATCATAAGGTGTGATCAAGGTACAGAGTTCAAGAACCACACTCTAAACTGTTTCTGTGAAAACAAGGGAATAGAAAGACAATACAGTGCTCCAAGAACTCCTCAACAAAATGGGGTTGCTGAAAGAAGAAACATAACTCTGATTGAATCAGCAAGATCAATGTTGGCTGATTCAAAAATGCCTCTCACATTCTGGGCAGAAGCAGTCACTACAGCTTGCTATGTGCATAATAGAGTTCTCATTGTCAAGCCTCTCAACAAGACACCTTATGAACTCTGGTTCAAAAGAGTTGCTTACATTGGATTCCTAAAACCTTTTGGATGTCCATGCACCATTCTAATCACATATGGGGTTCTTCCTAAGTTTGGTGCCAAATCTGATGAAAGATATTTTGTGGGCAATTCCTCTTAATCCAAGGCCTACAGAGTATTCAACTCAAGAACAAGAATCGTGGAAGAATCAGCCAATGTGGAATGTAGGGAATACATCGCATGTGAACAGGGAAAAGGCCCAGACTGGCTCTTTGATATAGACTCCTTCACACAAATATTTGAGCCTCTCATCTTCTCAAATATGGAGTCTTCCTCTTCTAAAGCACCAGCTTCCACATCTTCCTCTGACTACAGATTGGAGTTCCCCAGTCCACCTATCAGACTAAAAAGGACATCTATTGATCCTCTATCTATTAAGGAAGCTATTGAAGCCAGTGAAGATGGAACCATGCTCTCAAATGTCACAAGCAGCAGCCTCTCTGAGAATGAAAATCTGAATGAAGACACATCTGTAAATGTGTAGAAGCATCTGCTGCGGATGCTGCTGATGCTGCTGATAATGTTGATGTTGTTGTCGATATTGAAGACTCTTCCACCATGAATGAAGAGTTTCCTGATCAGAATCAGAGCAATCTTGAGCAAGGGATACGATTGGATGTAGTACCAGCATAGAGAATCAACAAGGAACATCCCCTGGAAAATATCATTGGCCAAGTTCACCAAGGAGTTCAAACAAGAAGCAAATCTCATGAGGCCAATATATGTCTGTTTTCCTATTTTCTTTCTCAAGTAGAACCCAAGAAGATAGATGAAGCTTTGAAACATAGCAGTTGGATTGAGGCAATGCATGAAGAGTTGCTGTAATTCAAGAGACAGAATGTCTGGAAACTTGTTGATCTTCCACCTGGTCAAACTGCTATTGGCACAAGATGGGTATTCAGGAACAAGCAAGATGAGAGAGGCATTGTCGTCAAGAACAAATCCAGACTTGTAGCTCAAGGCTACACTCAGGAAGAAGGAATTGACTATGATGAAGTCTTTGCTCCTGTTTCTAGGCCGGAGGCCATCAGAATCTTCCTGGCATATGCTGCATCCAAGAATTTCATGGTTTATCAAATGGATGTCAAGAGTGCCTTTCTGTATGGGAAGATTGGTGAGGAAATATATGTCAAACAGCCTCCAGGCTTTGTAGATCATGCACATCCTAACAAAGTGTTCAAACTAGACAAAGCTCTCTATGGCTTACATTAAGCTCCAAGAGCCTGGTGTGAAACTCTGTCTGGATATCTACTAAGCAACAACTTCAGAAGAGGTGCCATTGACCAGACCTTTTTTATCAAAGATGAAGGGGGAGAAATCCTACTGGTACAAATCTATGTTGATGACATCATCTTTGGATCAACAAGGAAGAAGTTGTGTAAAGACTTTGAGATCCTAATGCACTCAAAGTTTGAAACGAGTTCAATGGGTGAACTAAATTTCTTTCTGGGTCTTCAAGTCAAGCAAGTTCCTAATGGAATCTTTATCAGCCAATCCAAATATGTCAAGAGCATTTCGGAAAGATTCAAGATGGCTGACTACACTACTACAAGAACTCCTATGCAAGTACACCATCAACTGACTCCAGACAAAGATGGTCAAGACACTGATCAACATCAATACCGTGCAATGATAGGGTCACTCATGTATCTCACTGCCTCAAGGCCAGATATCATGTTTGCAGTATGCCTTTGTGCAAGATTCTAAGCAGCTCCAAAGAAGAGAATTTTTAGATATCTAAAAGGAGCCCCAAGACTTAGGCTATGGTATTCTAAAAATGACAAGTTCAACCTGTATGCATACACTGACAGTGACTATGGGGGATGCAACTTGCACAACAAGTCCACATCAGGGGGTTGTCAGTTTCTGTGAGGAAGACTGATTTCATGGCAGTGCAAGAAGCAAACATGTGTATCAACTTATACAGCAAAAGCATAATACAATGCAGCTTCAAGTTGCTGTGCACAAGTCATCTGGATACAAAACCAAATGCTGGATTATAGGGACTTTCATGGCCACTCCCATTCACATTGACAACATGGGTGCTATATCAATCACAAACAATCTGGTGCAACACTCCAAGACAAAGCACATTGACATCAGGTATCACTTCATAAGAGATCAAGCTGAGAAAAAGAGAATTATTTTAACCAAAGTTCATACCAATGAGCAATACGCTGATTTGTTTACAAAACCTTTTGATGAAGCTAGATTTAGATATTTAGTTGAATCCATTGGTATGATGAACTTTGACTAAAATATGTATTTAAAAAATGTTTTAAAAATGTGTTTGTATTTTGTTGTAAATAAAAGTTATAAGTCAACATCAACCATTTTTGTTGCTGACAGGTCTAATTATCAGCAGCAAAGAATTTGCCACTGACTGTTTTAAGTTATCAGCAGGAACAAGTTTCCTGCGGATTGCTTTAAGGCAGTCAGCAGCAACATCTTTACTGTGGACCATTGTATCCATCAGCAACAATTGAGTTTGCTGCTGACTGACTTAACCATCCGCAGCAACCATGTTTGCAGAGGATAGGCTTAACCATCCGCAGCAACCAAGTTTGTTGCTGATGGGTAAAGATAAGTCCAAATTAACTTTTACCCGCTGTAAAAAGTCCTTTCAGTCTTTACCATGACTGCTATAGTGTATTACAGCTGTAACAGTGAAAAGTGAATAAGGTTGTACTGTACAAGTAACTTTGCTTTTTCCCTCCTCTGCCGTTATAACACAAATCAAATTTCTCCTTAATCTCTTCACATTCAATTCCAACCTAACTCTCACCATTTTCTCCCAAGCATTCACAGCATTCATGCCTTCCATACTTAACCACCTTTCAAAAACTTCCTCCTTCCCTCCAAACACAATAACAATGGCAGAGGTCGACATAAACCAGCCCGATGACAAGTTCTCACCCTACCACAATCTCACTGCCTACCTAGTGAAAGGAAAGAAGTCCAATGGGTTTAATGATATGATCGATTTTCTCTATCGATCAAAGATATACTTTGCACTAACCGTCAACCCCACCATATACATTCCTCATGTGGAGGAATTTTGGAGCACCGCCGTCTACTCTACCGAATAGGGGATTCCCTAAATCCAAGCTTAGGTAGAGGACAAAGACATCATCATCACTGAAGCTACCATCAGAAAACATCGCAAGCTTCAGGATGAGGGGGACGCCGATTCATACTCCAGGGAAGAGTATATGAGGACCTTTGTATCCATAGGGTACACTAGAAATCAGAATGAATATACCATCAAAGAGGCGCTGATGGGCCCTCCATGGAAGTTTCTATGCCACACTCTTCTACAATGCATATTCCATAAGAGAAGTGGATGGCATCAAGTGAGCTCTGGTCTCACCTCTGCTATTCACGGTATGGTCACTGGCCAAGGTTTTAACTTTGCACATCTCATATTTGAAGGTTTGAGACATAACCTTCAAGAAGGTGCAAAGCATGCATTCTATATGTACCCAAGATTCTTGCAGGAAGTTTTCAACAATGAACTAAAAGATCTTTCAAAACCTGCAAGAATCTATCTTATGCTTGGACATAAAAATAATATTTTTCAAAGCATGAGAACTGTTTCCAAAAAGTTCTCAGGGATCAATGTTCCATTGTTATCTACAATGATGAACATACAAAGTACCCAGGGTGACAGTTCAATAATCCCAGCTGATACTGATCCCACACCCTCCACTTCAAAACCTGAACAACAAACTGCTTCCACTGTTCGAACCCCTGTGCATTCTATTAAGGATGCATAGGCACACCAATTACTTATACCTGTTTTGGATGTTATCACTGCCCAACTGGAACACAGGGCCCCAATTGAGGAAAAATATACTAGAAAAAGGAGCAAGAAGACTCCTTTTATTCTTGTCTCACAGGCCCAATCCCAACCTAAAATCCCTCATTCAGAATCCCAACATTCTGATGAGAATATCAAAAGGGAAAGCCAAACCATTAGAGAGACTTCCTTGGAAGTTTCTCTATTAGGATCAGGATCACATCCCGGATCCATAGAACAACCTGCTGAGCCCTGTCATTATTTTTATTCTATGAACTTAAGTGCAGAGGCACCTAGTCAAGATGATATACCGTCTCCAACTACCACTATTTCGGAGGTATTGATTGACTTTGTAGGTCCAGATTTCTCTTGAAATCACTGATTTGATCGATTACACACACACGCGCGGAAACTGTGTGTATGGTGGTGAAGCAGATGATAGAAACAGTGTTGGTGAAGATAACCGGCTAACCACACTATGAATCAACACACAAATGGTATGAAAATGTAAGAACACAGTGAATAAACAACTGCAAATTGTATTGATTCAAGAACAATGTGAAAGAGAAGGTTCAGGGTTACAGCCGCTACTCACACCCTAAACATTCTCAAACTAGGCTATTTATAGTAGTGACAAGTATCGAAACTATGTTCAATCGAAACTACTAGTTTCGATTGACCATTTACAAGTGATACACAGACTGTCGAAACTACCATCTATCGAAACTACTAGTTTCGATTGAACAAACTCAATCGAAACTAAGTAGTTTCGATGGCCCAGACTTAGCTAATAAAGCAGTAAATTACAGAAAACTGAAATTACACTTAATGAAATGACATAAAGTAAACTAGTCTAAAACTGTTTAAACATACAATAAATGACAACAACTTATACATAAGATATGACTCTACAATCTCCCCCTAAGCTGTTGCATTACCGTCTTCAGCTCTTCATCAAGCAGCTGGTCCTTCAGTTGTCCTCGGTATAAAAGGTTTAACATGGAGAGATACAACCCGTTGGTAGGCCTTAGCATCAGCTTCATCTTCATCACTGTATGCCTGAATGTGATTCTGAAAAAGGATTTCCAGATCTTCAGGCTAAAATTTCAACAGCTCCATGGGCTCAAAGATGGTGATGTCTTCCTTGCCCTCACACTCTATTACTGCACTGCCAATGATTGGGTCATAGTACCACTTTCTGAAAGTTTGTAGCTGGACAGGTACAGATTTTGGAATGGCGATGGTCTTGTGAGTTTGGGCAGGCTTGTACCTTAAGAACACATATGGCTTGTTAGTCTTAGGATGAAACCTAGTCTTTGAGATTTTCTTTTGAGTTTTCCTAGGCTTCATTCCCTTGAAATCATTATTGACTTGAGAATGCAGAAATTTCTCAAAGTCATAAGCCATCATGACCTTCCTAGGGTTTTGAAGGGGAAGTTTGGCTAAATCCCTGAAGTCATAGAAAGGAAGGGTTTGGAAGTCAGTCATATTTTTAAAGTGCTGAACTCCCCCTCTATATCTTCTTATAATAAAGAGCTTCCTTTCAGCATCATACTTCCAGCCAATTGGAGGCCTTTTTAGTTCCTGATGCTCTGCTATCCATTCATATGTTTTAGGAGTTTCCTCCTGAATTATTTTCTTAAACCAAGACTTTCTTGAAATTGGAGGTTCAGGAGCAACAGAGGGTGGATCTTGTGCTGTTTTGGATTCGGAGACTGTAATGGTTGGTTCAGGAGTGACTGTTTTGATAAGATTAATCTGAACATCTTCTTCACCCTTTTCTTCGTCAGATAAGGTTTGAATTTCATCTCCGTCTTCCGTAAAGTATCTAGTTCTCTCAGTCTCTTTTTCTTCAGTGGTCAGGATTTCTGGATAAAGATCATTATACCCATAGTTTTCAATGTCATCTAAAAGGGCATTCAGCTCATCATCAGATGGGATGTCTTCTTCATCAAGAATCACGGTCTCTATTTCAGTGGAAGTCCCTTTCCCTCTCTTCCTTGCATCTCTTCTCTCACTTGCTGAGGGAAGGTTTAGTTCTGTACCTTCAACTTTGACTTCAACCGCCTCTTTTGTCTTTTCAGTATGGCCAGCAAATATAGTTAGTGCAGATTCTGGATTAGTCACAAGGTCAGGAGATGAGGGTTCAACTACAGATGTGGTCTCCCCCTGAGCTGTTGAAGTAGTTGGTTGTTTTTGCACAGGTTTAACCATTGAGGCTTTGAGCTGCTCCACTGCTTCAGCTAAAGCCTTGAATTCTTCTTTTTGCTTTGAGATTAGTTTCTGTTGTGTTTCAAGTTGAGTTTGTTGGACCTCAATCTGGGTATGTAAACCCCCAACTTCCAGCTTCAGGTCTTTAACCTCTTCCTGGACATCATGCAAATTAGTTTTTAATCCTTCAATTTCTTCATCTTTCTGTTGAATCTTATCCTGCATTTTCTTCAGTTCAAGGCTTAAAGTTTTAACTCTTGGTACATGAGAGGTTGAATCATGAGTTAGTGATGTGGGAGTAGTATGGATGGGTGATTGTTGTGGAGATGGTTGTGGAGATGGTTGTGGAGTGGGTTGTGGAGTAGGTTGTGGAGATGGTTGTGGAGTAGCTAATAGAGAATCTGATGAGGATGACAAGTCTTCAAATCCAGTCTTGATTTTCTTTGCCTTAGGCTCTTCTTCCTCAAAATCAAAACCTGACTCAACTTGTCGTTTAGAGGAAGATGCAAGATGCATTGTTCTATCATCTGAATCAGACTTGTAGTGGTCAGATCCATAAATTCCTGCATCCAGAGTTCCACTTGATTCTGCAACTTCCTCCTCAGCTTCATGCATGCCAACTTCAACATTAACTGCTGGCTCTTGAATTATTTGTATTTGTTCAACAAAAGGAGCCTCTATCACAGGCTCAATTATGGGTTGTTCTTCTTCTTGAATAATAGGAATGTTTATCTCAATCTCAGCTTCATCAATAGGTGGATTACCTTGATCTTGCTCAACTTCCATTTCTTCTTCTTCTTCTTCAGATGATGAGTTCTCTTCTTCAAGATCAGGGTCAATATCAGGGATAAATTCTTCTTCTTCACCAATAATATGACTAAACAGGGGAACGTCAGCTATAGCCCTGTTGGTTATCTTGTTAGTACTTCTCATATAGCTGAGAGTCTTGGCAATCATATGGTCGAACACAAAGATGTTCCCACCTTGTTGCAGCTCGGGATGAAGATGATTGATGATAATTTGTAAAAATCTTGGATATGCCAGAAATTTCTCCTTCACGGCTCCTGATAGATTGTCTTTTAACTGTCTGAAGATGAAGTCAGAAAAATTGTAATCTCTTTCCTTGATTATCCCCAAAATTGCTGAGCCTAGAGTGCTGTTTGCTGAATCAAACCCTCCTTTTCTGATTGATAGGCAGTGAATAAACACATGCACTATGTATCTCCAGTGGCTTGGTAAGGAGTTCTTGATTATCTGGCCACTTTTGAATTCATTTAATCTTCTGAAACATTCTTTAACATAGAAGATTGGAAATTCAATGGGCGCATCTGGATTGTCATTAAACTGCAGCACCTCTCTAACTGTAGCTTCAGAAAGTAAGACTTCTTGGCCAAGCACAGTTGCTCTAATGTGCTATACATTTTCAATTGTGATGATTTCTGCAGTCTCCCAAAATTCTCTTATAGATGTCTCAAACACCGGCAGATTGTTGCTGATGGCAAAGCTGATGTTGGAGTTTGCCAGGAAGTTTAAGACAGGAATGAACTCTGTAGCTTTTGGATCATTGGCATTAAGGAATGCACAAACATTATGTCTTTTTACAAATAAGAGATCCATACCTGTAAAATTCATCAATTTTGCACAATAAGTAAGATTTCTGAAAATACTTAATCGAAACAAGGTATATCAACACTTAGAAAAATTTTGAAGTCCTAACTGTCGAAACAACTAGTTTCGATTTGAGATGAACTTGGTTAATTTAACAAACAGCTTTATCGAAACAGGTAGTTTCGATAGAGGCTATAAGCTTTGATCAACACTTAGAAAAATTTTAAATCAACACTGTCGAAACAACTAGTTTCGATGGAAATCAACACTGTCGAAACAACTAGTTTCGATGGAAATCAACACTGTCGAAACAACTAGTTTCGATGGAAATGAACTTATCGAAACTATCTAGTTTTGATCAGAGATACTAGGGCAAGTTTGGGTGTCAAAATAGTTTCGATTGAAAACCTTTTAAGATAATTTTGAAAGTGTTAAACCCCTTTATCGAAACTACTTGGTTTTGAAACCCAAACCCCTCTGATTCGTTATACTCAGACTAATATAAACAATTTAAAGAAGGGTTTAGAGTGGCCTGTAAGTGACGGAACTTCATCTTACCGAGTGTGAGACGTTATCTGCAAGAATACACATTAAACGTTAGTTCAAAGATGATAGAGATGTATGCAAACACGGATAAGCACAAAACGACTGTTATTATGAAGATTTCGTCAAACAAATTTTAAACTTTGAAATCCTAGGTCTGCCGATATGCAAAAATCATCCAAAATGAAGTAGTGAGACGTTACCTGATGATGAAGACGATGGTGACAACGGGGAAATCAGGTGATTAATGCTGATATCTTGCAACTCAGACCGATGGTTTGAGAAATTTCGCGAATGACAGAGAAGACGAAGAGGGTTTGAAAAAGACGAGTGAATGTCAGTATGAAGGGAGGAATTGCTTATGAAGGCTTTTAATTTTTTGTGAGACAAAAGACAAAAATGCCCCTGTCGAAACAAGTAGTTTCGATAGGACAAACTAGTTTGGATATGCACAAAGTAGTTTCGATAGTTCAAATTAGTTTCGATATGTACAACTAGTTTCGATAGTTCAAAGTAGTTTCGATTGTTCAAATTAGTTTCGATATGTACAACTAGTTTCGATAGTTCAAAGTAGTTTCGATAGTTCAAATTAGTTTCGATATGTACAACTAGTTTCGATAGTTCAAAGTAGTTTTGATATGTACAACTAGTTTCGATATTTAATAAATAAAATTATACACAAGATATTTACACTTTTCTTCTTGAAAAAGATCCAACATGAGATCAGATCTGGTCAGTCTCTTGAAACACTTCCTTTTGCAATTCACTACTGTGAGTCCCTGAAGATAGCTGGTATTTGTGCAAAGTAAACCCGAACATTTGTTTGTACAAAGATTTCATGTGATTAGAAGGTACCATTTAAGCAATATACAAGGTGTACCCCACATATTAAAATAAAATGATTTTGAAAACCTATCAATCCTCAAGAAGTACCCATCTTCATCCTATCATCTCTTTCTAATTAACCAAGGTACCGTCTTAGTAATGTCAAAGTACCACCAAAATAAAATAAGATATCCAAGTGGATTTAGAAAATTAAAATAAAATATATCCAAGTAGATATTAAAAAGGTACGAGCATTCTAGATCTTTGCGTAAGCAAAACAGAAGAAGTCGTAAAATTATCCAAGCGGATAGAAAAATGTTGAACACCCGAGATCTTTGCGTAAGCAAAACAGACGGGGTCAAATCATCCAAGTGGATGGGAAAAGGATGAGCACCCAAGATCTTTGCGTAAGCAAAACATACAGGGTCATCGGTGGTAAATATCGTTATATTGACGGTCACTTGGCGTATGAATAGGAATCCAATACGTAAGCCTGTATCTGATTGAATCGGTTTTCTTAGATATAAAAATGGGTTAGATGTTTCAATAATGGATTCAAACACACAAGTATGAGATATATATTAGGTTTTCACACTACTTACAAGTTTTAACCATATGTCGGGCCTACCAGCTATACCTTAGTAAACACCATCGCTTTTGGTCTATTCCATGTCTAAGAGATGAGATTAGACACTATCATTTCTCAAAGGTCAGATTCAATTTTTCCTGCAACTTGTAAGATTATATACATAGCAATTCTTTTCAACATTAAAATATTATATTTCTCCCCCAAAAGATTTGCGTGGATACTGTACATAAAAATAAAATCTTTTTGGAATTTTCTTAGACAATTTAAACAGAATTAAAAAAAAATACTATTTACACAATTTACTGAAAGTTGATCATTCCAAGCATCTCCACCAGTTGGGCAAATCTGGTAGAGTCAAAAGCCTTTGTGAAGATGTCTGCGGTTTGTTTATTAGTTTTGACTTCAACAATTTGAATATGCTTCTTTTCCACACAATCACGGATAAAATGATGTTTGATTTCAATGTGTTTTGTTTTGGAATGCTGAACGGGGTTTTTGGTGATATGGGGAACAGCAGTGTTGTCATATAGAATGGGTGTCTCATGGAATGTGATCCCATAGTCAAGCATCTGATGGTGTATCCATCTGACTTGGGAACAACAGAGGGCTGCGGCAATGTATTCGGCTTCGGCGGTGGATTGGGAAACGGTGGATTGTTTCTTACATTGCCATGAGACAAGGCGGTTGCCAAGGAATTGACAACCTCCAGAAGTGGATTTTCGGTCTAAGTTTCAACCCCCGTAGTCTGAATCTGAATAAGCCACAAGATCAAACAAGTCAGTTTTAGGATACCACAGACCCAATTTTGGCTTATACCTTAAATATCTTAAAATACGTTTGACAGCAGATAAATGAGAGAGTTTAGGATTAGCCTGAAAACGTGCACACAAGCACACTGCAAACATGATGTCGGGTCTGCTGGCCGTGAGATACATGAGAGATCCTATCATAGAGCGATATAGATGCGGATCAACGCTTTCCCCATCTACATCAGGAGTCAAACAATGTCGAACTTCCACAGGAGTTTTTACTGGATGGGAATCATCCATTTTGAACTTGGTCAAGATTTCTTTTACGTATTTTTCTTGATGGATAAGGATTCCCGACTCAGACTGATCAACTTGTAGTCCCAAAAAGAATTTCATTTCCCCCATGGAGCTCATTTCAATCTTAGATCGCATCACTTCTTCAAATTCTTTGTAGAGACGGGGATTTGTAGATCCAAAAATGATATCATCCACATAAATTTGCACCATGATTGTATCCTTTTCATCCTTCCGTTTGAACAAAGTTTGGTCAATTGCTCCTCGTGTGAAACCATTCTCAAGCAGATGCTTTGGTAAAGTTTCATACCACGCACGAGGTGCTTGGTGAAGACCGTACAATGCTTTGTCTAACTTGTAAACACGGTCTGGAAAATTAGGATCAATGAAACCCGGTGGCTGCTTGACATATACTTCCTCTTGAACTTTGCCATACAAAAATGCACTTTTGACATCCATTTGATGGACAGTGAAGTCCATGTAGGCTGCATAGGCGAGAAACATTCTGATGGCTTCCAAGCTAGCCACTGGTGCAAAGACTTCCTCATAGTCAATCCCTTCTTCTTGATAGAAACCTTGAACCACCAGACGAGCTTTATTTCGAATCACAGTGCCGCCTTCATCCTTTTTGTTGCGAAAAACCCAACGAGTGCCGATTGGAACTTTGTTCTTGGGAAGATCTACCAAATTCCACACATGCAGCTTTGAGAATTGTTGTAGCTCTTCCTGCATTGCTTCCACCCAGCTGTTTTCTAGTAGAGCTGCTTTGATGCTCTTTGGTTCAGTTTGAGAAATGAAGCAAGAAAACATGCTGTTTTCAAATGCTTCACAGGCACTTCGGGTACTAACACCCACATTGAGTGGTCCAATGATGTTAGTGGTGGGATGAATCTTGTGAATTCGCAGTTGTGGAATTTCATCTTCTTCCACGACTTCTTCCAAATTGGTAAGATTTTCAGCAGGAGGATTGGCAATATCATTAATAGAATCTTCAGCAGGTGATTGTGGTGCAACATCTACTATTGGAATGGAGTTGTCTTCAACAGTTTCACTTGTTGCACCAGAACCGGAAGACTCCATATCAGATTCAGCATTAGCAATCACAGGAATTTCAACCTGAGCAGATGAGGAAGAGCCTTGATCATTTATGTTCCCTAGATTTGTCACAGAGAAGTAAGGATTAGCATGAGTTGATTCAATAGAAAAATCAGGAAGATTAAATGACTTAAAAACTGAATCGACGTCAAAGAGCCAATTGGGACCGTCTCCTGCGTCCGTATGATTGTTTTCATGCCAGTTGATATCAATGGACTCCATCACTATCCTTTTCTTCTTATGGTAGACACGAAAAGCACGTTGATTGGATGAGTAACCAACAAAATAGCATTCATCAGCTTTGGCTTCAAACTTGTTGAGCTGATCTGAAGTGTTCAGCATTGTGCACACACACCTAAATTTTCTGAAGAAATCAATAACTAGCTTGCGCTTGTACATGATCTCATAAGGTGTCTTGTTGCAACTTTTAGTGATAAGAACCCGATTTTGCACAAAACATGCAGTGTTGACCGCCTCAGCTCAGAAAGTCACGGGAAGCTTAGAGTCAACAATCATAGTTCGTGCAGCTTCAATTAAAGTGCGGTTTCTTCTTTTAGCTACACCGTTTTGTTGAGGAGTACGAGGTGCACTAAATTGTCGAGAAATTCCTTTGCTTTCACAGAAGGAATCAAGAGTTGCATTTTTGAATTCTGTTCCATGATCGCTGCGGATAGTCTTCACACTTAGATTGAAGAGGTTCTCAATTTGAAGCAGATAGGTTTTTAAAATCTCTGGCGTCTCATCTTTCTTGGCTAGGAAAAACACCCAAGTGAATCGAGAAAAATCATCTGTTACCACCAGACAGTATGACTTTTGTCCAAGACTCATGACACTCACCGGACCAAAAAGATCCATGTGAAGCAATTAGAGAGGAAAGTCAATGGAATTGGTGGTTTTAGGCTTATGTGAAGATTTGTGCTGTTTTCCTTTGGAACATGAGATACAGTGTTCCATAGGAGTGAAATCTTTGAAAGGTAATCCAGTGACTAGGTTGCCTCGAACCAGTCGGTTCATTGTTTTGAAATTGACATGTCCCAACCTTATGCCACAGGAAAGATTCATCTTCAGAAGCTTTTGAGAGAAAACACGATTCAATGCCCGATGGGTTGTTCATGTCCAAGCTATATGTGTTGTATCTTCTGGGAGCACGCATGAGAATAAGTTCTACTGGAATCACCACTCCTGGCTTCAAGATAAGACATTCTTTTGAATTGAATAAGGCACAAAAGTCCTTGTCACAAATCTGTGAAACACTCATCAGATTGTATTTCAACTGAGGAAAAAAGTTGACAAATTCAAGACTATTTACTCCATTTGATACTGTTCCTTGTCCTTCAATCTTTCCTCCTCTTGGGTTTCCAGCAAAAGCAACATACTCTCCATCAACTTGATGATAATCTTGCAGCAAGTTAAAGTGCCCAGTCATATGTCTTGAACATCCACTATCTATATGCCAGATGTTATCGCCGGTTCTTCTTGATTGTACCTATACACAACGAACCATTTATACGTTTTGAACAAAATTGTTTCAATCAAGAGATCTTAGTGTCAGGATATGACATCTCATTGGAGTCAGAATTACAACCATCCTTTGATGAAGTACGGTCATCAAATAGAACATTATTTTTAATTTTCCACGTTCGTTTTAAATAATTTTTAGTATTTTTAATTCTTTTACGCCTAGATTTCCTACTGTGAGAAGACTTAGGCAACACGTATGAATTTAATGAACTTTTGGAAGGCGATTCTTTATTAGAATTTGTGGTTGTCAATTTATAACTTTTTGAAACATGATTTGAGGCACCACAACTAAAACAAACGTTTTCACAAGATATCTTAGCCTGATAATAGTCATCACAAGATGAAGATGATTGTGATGTTGAGGAATCGGAACATGAGACAGTTCTCTCATCAATAACTTTGTCTTGAAGACGATGTGCTTCCTTTAATCTGAAAAATTCCATGTTGCTCATGGTTTCATGTGGTACATCATTCACAATAATTCCTGCACTTTTAAATTTGGTAACACATGACATAACATTCAAAGATTTAGGAACAAAAGACAAAGCATTTTTAAATTTAGAAACATCACATCCCAAACCCGTATGCTCAGCAGGCATCGAATCAAAATACAAGTTTTTAACGTGTTCACACATACTTGGTTTTGACACAGACATATTATTACATTCATCCGACTCAAGTTCTTTTAACATAGTTCTATCATTAGCACTCTTATCACAATCATCTTCGGAATTTACACAATTTGATTCTGCACAAGAAGCAAAACTGTCAGAATCGGATGACGTAATATAATCATCAGGAGATAATGTAAAAACAAAAGGTGTGGAAACAAAAGGTGTGGAAACATGTGGAGTTGGCATATCAGCAAATCTCCCTGATTTAGAATAAGGAGGTGGATGAGAGTTATACCCAAGACCTTCTGTGCCTTTTCTATTAAATTGTTTATCAATTATTCCAAACAGAATTTTCTGATCCATATCTATGTGGTCAACCTGTAATTTGGCTTTTTCTGCCGTTTGGACTCTTTCAGTTAAAATTGTATTATTAATGGTTTAAGTATTGAGTTGCACAATTAAAGAGCGATTTTCATCAGAAATATCACGAATTTTCTTTAAGTAAAGTTTCTCATTTTTGGCCACAGAGTCATACATCACCTTAATGTGATTTCGTTCATCAATCAAGGCTTGATTGATGAATCTGTATTTTTGAATTTCATTCAAGCAAGATCTAGAATTACACAGTTTAGAAATAACCTCAGCAGGCACAGCAGTGAGATCCTCAGCAGGTTCAATCATGACACACTTGCCCATGTCCTCCACATCAGCCATCAAGGCTTTATCAGTAGCTTCCTCAGCTTGGTCTCCCCAATGATAATGTCCATCAGCTTGACACACAAGAGCTGTGGAACTTGAAGATGTGTTTGTCTTTGGAGGATTGGCAGCTTGTTTTCCAGAGGAAATCTTCTTTTCTTGCTGATCCTTGGAGGACGGCTCCTTGCAGTTTCTGGCAAAGTGACCCAGCTGATCACAATTGTAGCATCTCACCTTCTTGATATCAAACTCAAGTGTCTTTCCCTGCTTGAATCTGTCTATGCCAGTTCTTTTGATGAATCTTTTGGCTCTTAAGGTCAACATGGCCATGCACCAATCAATGTCCATTTTCTCTAAATCATCAGGATTAATATGCTCTAAGTCATCAGGTTGAAAGCTAACCGGTGTTAGATTTCCAGAGATCAGTGCATCATAGCACGACATGAAAGCAGTCATGATTGGGACATAATCATCAGGAATCATGGTGACAGTCTTTTGAGGAGCAGAGGAGCTGGTAGAATTAATTGCAGCAGCTGAAGGAGGGACATCAGTCTGAAAGTATGGGCTACCGGATGAGCTTGATCCAGCAATAAGAGCTGTGTTTCCAGACTGATTTGATGGGGTGACTGCTCCCTTCTTAATCTCAATTTCATAAGATTCCAGAATGCTATAGACTTCTTGTTGAGACAGAGCACTCAGATTCTCAGTCTTTTTGATCATGATTCGATACATATTCCATTCCTCAGGAAGAGAATCTAGGAGTTTCTTGTTTAGATCAATAGTAGGGTACTCAACTCCCATTACCTTCAACCTTGATACAATGCTTGAGAAACGGTTAATCAAATCAGATATTGATTCTCCCCTTACACTGCTGAACATCGCATATTGTTTCTTGATCAGATCTCTTTTGCTTTCCTTGACATCCTCACTTCCCTCATATCTTGTGCACAATGCAGCCCATAAGTCTTTGGCAGTTGTGTACTCGGCAAAGATGTTGAAAATATCCATAGGAAGAGCCATGGCAATAGTCCCGTAGGCCTTGTTGTCTTGGGCAATCAAGGCAGGATCTTTCTCATCATATTCAGATACTAACTTAGGACGTTGAACATCAGCAGCGGTAGTTACGGGCTTGTAGGGGCCATCGGTGATAGAACTCAACAATGTATAATCGTGAAATTGAAAGAAAAGCTTCATCTTTTTAGTCCAGTCATCAAATTCTCTTGTGGACACAAGAGCAGGTGGTCTATTTCCCCCAGAATGTTCTGTTTAACTTGAAGTGGCCATGATATTCGGAATCGAAACTAAAACAGTAACTAGTTTCGATAGAACAACTTCTATCGAAACAACTAGTTTCGATAGAACAATTTTTTTATCGAAACAACTAGTTTCGATAGGACAACTTTTATCCAAACAACTAGTTTCGATACTGAAAAATTCACAGACAAGTTTCGATAACCACAGTTTCTATATAAGACAAAATTCTAGTTTCGATAGTACCTTCTCCTGACAAAACGTAGACAAGAAGTTTCGATGATCAACAAAAATCAGAAACTGTCCCCAGTAGTTTCGATGCCTTCTTCTCCAAGCTCAGAAATACTCCATTGATGACAAGCTCTAGAAATCAATAGTTCAGAAATGACAAACCAATCCAGCGAAAACCTTCGGCTAACACTCCTGGTCACTAATCCAACCTCTGATTCTTGAAATCACGAACAAAAATCCTTGAAAACGATGAAACAGTACGTCTGAGATGTTATGTGCAGATTTCAACAAAAACCTCAAAATACCTCACAAATCACCTAGAATCGATCACAAAACCTGATAACACTCAAAAACACTAGAGCATAAAGCTCTGATACCAATTTTATGTCCAGATTTCTCTTGAAATCACTGATTTGATCGATTACACACACACACACATAGGCGAAAACTGTGTGTATGGTGGTGAAGCAGATGATAGAAACAGTGTTGGTGAAGATAACCGGCTAACCACACTATGAATCAACTCACAAATGTTATGAAAATGTAAGAACACAGTGAATAAACAACTGCAAATTGTATTGATTCAAGAACAATGTGAAAGAGAAGGTTCAGGGTTACAGCCGCTACTCACACCCTAAACATTCTCAAACTAGGCTATTTATAGTAGTGACAAGTATCGAAACTATGTTCAATCAAAACTACTAGTTTCGATTGACCATATACAAGTGATACACAGACTGTCGAAACTAACATCTATCGAAACTACTAGTTTCGATTGAACAAACTCAATCGAATCTAAGTAGTTTCTATGGCCCAGACTTAGCTAATAAAGCAGTAAATTACAGAAAACTGAAATTACACTTAATGAAATGACATAAAGTAAACTAGTCTAAAACTGTTTAAACATACAATAAATGACAACAGCTTATACATAAGATATGACTCTACAGACTTGGCTGCTAATGTACCCAGTCCAAGTTCATCACCTAAGAAGGTTCACTCTGGGAGTGATGATAGAGTGAATGTGCAAAGGGCTATCACTACTCCTGGTACATCATTTGACCAGGAGGACAATGATAACGTTACTAAGACCCTAACCACGACAACTCACAGTGAGGATGTTTCTCTTAAAACACTCTTCACTGAGAGGAATCCCAGGTGCCAAGAAAACCAGGGTGATGGGGATGCAGAGGCTAGGCCTAAGGCCCCATCTAGTTCCAAGGATTCCACAACTATGGATGAGGACAGACTGAAACTTCAAAATTTGGAATTGACGGCCAGGGTAGCAATGCTAGAGGCTGAAGTGTCCAAACTACGGCACCAAGTCTCTATGCATGAAGCCCATCAATGCCCGCCAGTGACTAGTCCCTCCCTTGTATTAGTGGGCACTCAAATAAATGAAACTCTATGCACTGATGCAACCAAAACGGGGGAGATAGTTACTATGGAAGATGATGCTGACAACCTCGATGAATGGATACAAGAGCAGGCTACTTTTCAAAGTACTCTCTTCAAAACTGCTTTTGTTCAAATCCATGACTTGCCAGACTCAGTAGATGAAGAAGAAGATATCACTAAGGATTGGAAGTTAGTTGTCCGAGCTGTTGATGAGGGGTTGAAGAATGAAAGTCAAGATGAAGACACACCTTTGTCATTCAACATACTTCCTGCTGCTGCAAACATATCAAGACAAACCATTGCCCCTCAATTCACACCGACTGCAAATAAGCTAGAATTTGACTCCATTCTAGCTTGGGGGTATGATGGTCTATCTGAGAGATTCTGGATTGGATGGGAGTTTGGTGGAATAGAAGAGCTGAATTGGAATACACTGAATCCACTTCAGGTTCTTGAACTGTACCTATCAAGTTGCATTAACACTTCCACAGATCTCTCAGCAGAACTTGCAATCAAGAGGTTCTATGTCTTGATGGAGGATAATCTGCCCTGGTTTGAATGGTTTCTAGAAGAAGCAAACAGGGTGGCCTATCCTAAACACAATGTAGAGTCTTCAACAACATCAGAACAAAGACTGGCTCCAAGATTTGACTTGATAAGGAGCAGTACTTTAACAGAAGAACAAGTTCTATGTTGGAGAAGATTCTTCTACAATGAAATGGTCAGGGGCCTGGAAGTGCAAGGATGGTCAAGAACTGGGTCCTCTGGCTTTCAGTTCTTCTTATGTGATGGATCATCTTTCAAAATCAACAACATTCAAGAGATCCTGCTCCTCAATCCAGACTTCCTACATAAGGTCTTTAAGCTCAGGACACACATCTGCAAGCAATGATCAAAATTATCAAAGCTTATGTTGAAAAGGAGGGATGGCTTGCAATGGATGACTCTGAATCTGATCTATCCCTTCCCTCCTCACCAACTGTCATACTGAGTGCAACAGTAGAGTCAAGAAAAGTGGCTGCTCAAAAAGTCAAAGAAGCCTTCAAAGCTATACATGGGAGTGAATGGGAAAGGAAGAGAGTGAAGCAGTCCCTTCCTCTGTGTCTATTCCTCAACTTTCCAATGAAGCTGAAGTTGAGATCCCAACATCATCTCTTACATCTACTGTTGTGATCCATGAAGCTGAAGCTGAGGCATCCAACAAAGACAAGGGGAAGGGCATCATGACAGAAGAAGAAGAAGAAAGATTAAAGAAAGAGAAAAGAGAAAAAGAGAAGAGAATAAGAGGAGACAGCAGAGTTTAGAATGATTCAAGAAAGAAGAGCTGTCATTCTCCTCAGGGAACAACTGATCCAGTTGCATGCTAGGCAACTGGATGCTCTGAAAGTTAAAGTTCCTGCAGCTACACAATTACAAGAAGATGAAGCTCTAGCTCTTCTGCTGCAGGAACAACTCAATAAAGAAGAAGAAGAAAGAGAAAAGAAAAGAAAAGAAGAGGCTAAGTTCAGGATAACTGACTCTGAACTAGCCAAATAAATAAGAGAGGAGTGGATAGAAGCTCTGATTTCTCAAGGTGAGGATGCAGACTACCTTGAGAAATTATCAAATAAAGAAATCTACAGAGCTTTCATGGGTCAGCAAGGTCAACTGGCAAATAAGAAAAGGGCTGAAGAAGAAGAAAAAGCCAAACAGAAAACCAAGAAGACCATTGCTTTTAACATTAGGACCCATGAAGAAAGGAAGGTCATGATGGACTTCCTAAAGGCTAGAGGAGAAAGTGGAAAAAAGGCTATGTCCCATGAGCTTCATGAACCTGCAAGCCTTATATGTCAAAGTCAAGAAGGAAGAGGAAGAAAGATTGGGGAAGACAGGCTCAAAGAAAAGGGTAAACACTCAAACAGATGAAAGAAAACAAAAGAAACCCAAGCTTACTCCCTCATCCACTCCTTCCTCTATCCAACAACCTTCCACTCTCCTTCCTCCCCCCTAAAGAGTCCAAATCCTCACACCCAGCTCCTTCTCATCAACAGCCTCCAAAGAAGAAAACCAAACCTATTACCACACCAAAAGATTCAAGAGAAATTGTTATCTGGTTCTACAGCAATCAAGATCAATGGTTTAAGGTTTTCAGGGGAAGGGCAAAGGTAAAAAGATCAATCTACAAATCTATTGATGAGGTAATGCAGCTACCAGATGCTGATCTTAGAAGAATGATTGAGTTGGGTGAAGCTCATGAGCCTGAGAATGAAGGTGGAAGACATCTGTTGCTAGTGATCAAACATCACTTCAACCCTAGCAAAGATGTAGTTATTGATGCTAAACCTCTCCAATCCCACTTTCCATTCAATAGCTGGTCCTACAATGCTGAGAAGGATGAATTCACTATAACAGCTATCAGAGGTCAACATATGAGATGTTCTAGCAAGGACATTTTTAAGATGCTAAGCAAGGACATCAAGACTCTGTCTGAGCTTCCTCTGGACAATCCCAGCAAGGACCTTAGAGGATATGAGGTAGCAAGGATAGTTGCCAACATGCAAAAGCTTCAGCAACAACAGCAGTAAGAGAGTTTTAGTAGCATCAGTCTAGGGGGAGTTTGTAGATAAAAAGACTGATGGCTACAAAATTCTCTAAGTACAACTGCTGTGAACTCCACAGTTTTGCTGCTGACCAACAAGCGGCTGCGGATAAGCTTGTTTGTTGCGGATAGTTGTTTTCCTGCTGATGGACAACTCTGCTGCAGACAACCTTATCTGCTGAAGACCAAAGTTGCTGCTGATAGGCTTCTCAGCAGCATCAATCACTTGATGCTGCTGATAGACAAATCATCAGCAGCTTTGGATAGTTGAGTCTTGATGCGGATCACCAACTTTGCTGCTGATAGCCATATCTGCCGAAGATCAATCGTTGCTGCTGATTAGCAAAGCAAAAGCAACTTTACTACTCACAACTTTCTACTGCAACTCTGACACATCTCATGCAGAAAGAATGTTACTGGTGCAGGCAATAAAAGACAACAACACTCTCCTTCCAAGTATCCAAGCAATGATGCCTAAGAAGATGTTTGAGTAAAGTTATCCTTTGTAGTATTTATTGTCTTAACGTGTAGTATAGCTTCTAGTATATAAGATCAATGGCTTGTGTTCGATCTGATCCTTAGAATTAAGGGTCTGTCTTGATTCTAAGTTACTATATAAGTAGTGTATCGTTTCAATGTACAAGTGTGCTTTCTTAGAGTGTTCTCTGTAATCTTGTAACCATTGAAGCTTAATACAAATTGTATTTATCAGTACTTCTTGTGTTTACTTGTTTACATTGCTTAGTTGTGATTGTTTCCGCCAATCTCAACTAAAATAGAACCATCTGGTATTTACCAATCCTACACCTTTTTTAGACCAAAACTATCAGTTCGGGTTCTTCTGGCGGACCCTTCTCCTTATCTGGAGGAAAATATCAAGTAAATCACTTCTTGAAGGAAAGTATCGGTTCAAGTCTCTATGTTAGTTTATGTCTTTTTGGGAAGAAGGCACTCGTTTACTTCCTTCTGTGAAGGGGGTTTTACCATTTCTTGGAAAAGAATATTATTTCAACTCCTTCTGGAAAGAGAATATCATTTCATCTCCTTCTGGAAGGAGAATATCAGTTGGGAATATCGGTTTGGCTTCTTCTGGATGACTTTTCTTCCTTCCCCTCTGAAAGTTTGTTTCTCCCACTTTTCATCAGATG
This sequence comes from Smallanthus sonchifolius, assembly GCA_023525975.1. NCBI lineage: Eukaryota > Viridiplantae > Streptophyta > Magnoliopsida > Asterales > Asteraceae > Smallanthus > Smallanthus sonchifolius. The sequence continues at coordinate 39,922,220 of CM042045.1, forward strand.
AGAGTAGAGTTGTGTTTCTTCTTGAAATTAGTTTCTTCTTGGGAAATTATAATCTCCACCACCTCAAGGGGTACAATTTTTTATCCACTGTCTAGTGAGATAGGATTTTATAAGATTCTACCATCATTAAATATGTAGATGGAGATGCTTCTATCTTATGAGGCATAATTTTACAAGATTTTGCCACCATTAGAGGTGAGGATTATTTCTCCCATCTGGTGAGATGGGGACGCCTTTATCCTATGAGTATAATTTTTACAAGATTCCACTACCATTAGAGATGAGGATCACTTCTCCCATCTGGTGAGATGAGAAATTTTCACCTCTATCTTATGAGATAGTATTTTATAATACTCCACCATCTTATCAGATGGGATTTTTCTCCACCATCGCATGGGATGGGAGTTTTTTAATCAACTATCTTTAGAGATAGGATTTTATATGTCACACCCCCAATTTTAACTAACGGAGTTTTACCGTTTGGGAAGTGACGAACCAGGATCTCAGACATTAGTTACTTTGAACGACTCTACATGGGACTCAAAATGAAAATATCATAATAATCAGAGTTTCAATACGGAAGCGTAAAGAAAGTAAATGTGCAAAACACACGCGCCCAAACACCAAAGTCCAAAAGTCCAAAACGTCTAACCAAACCAAGTATAATAAAATAATCCAAAAAAATATAAATAAGTCATAATCAAAGTAGTTGAATCCAATGCATGCCCTAATGTGCACCTGTGTCTTATCTTAGCGACCTGAGAAAACATGCAAGAAAATATGTCAACACGAGGTTGGTGAGTTCACAGGTTTCATATATGTAAATAAGCGTTTACCAGATTTATGTTCATTCAATATGTATCTATAGGTAGCTAACTATATTCATGTTCAGCTCAAGCGCTCGCAACCGAAGCTGACTGTTTGTTTATTTGCCTCCTGCCAGGTCTATCAACACTGGCGGTGTGAGTAGGCTAACATTTCACCCGTTCGATCTCTAATCGAGTTAGCGCGACTAAAGCGGGTGGGATTTGTCAAACCCAGTAGTACTACTAAATATTACCTCGCTAAGATCCATATTAACGGTCCGATATAAGTTGAGGACTTTCTGTGATAGCGTGTTACGCTTAGCTTTAACATTGATAACATATGAATTTGCAAAATCTCAAAATAATTTAGTCATGTTTTCTCCCCCAGATTAAAAAAGTAAAAAGGGGCCGTGAAAACTCACCTGCGTTGCGTTGTAAGTAGTATCACACAAATGATAAGTTGGAACCACGTGTGTAAGTCTCAAACGACTTACGAAATAAACACATAAATTAAGGACAAAAATGGGAATTGTGACAGCGACACGGAATGAGAAACGTCTTAAAGAAACGTTTTAATATTCAAGAGTGGACGAAAGTGTCCATGGAGTTAGGAATTACTTTACGCGACGAATGACACAAATAATAATGAATATAACCGGGTGTTTTTTCACTCACAAAAATTGAGAAAATAATAATATATATCTAGGAGTAAATAATATAACTAATTATATTATTAAATAGTTTAAACGTCCCACGAGTTATAAAACGATACGAAATAATATATATATATATATATATATTATTTAATAGGATTTGTTACGGGATGAAAATAATTTAAACATATTATTTTATACAAATTTACGGTTTAAAAATAATATAAGCATATTATTTATTTTGTTGATAATAACAATAATATTTTATTTATAAAAGTGGGAATAATAAAAATATGTTAATTATTAAAACCCGAGTCTACGGGTTGTTTCCCGGGCTAAAACACATTTATATAATACTATAATAATAGATGGTTTGATTTTTAACAATTAAATATTTTTAGAAAAATTGTTTAAAAAGAAATGTGGGAGCCCGGACTCGAACCCGAGTCTCTCCCACACACGCACACAGTCTTAACCATCTCCGCCCGCTAGGGTATCGCGATGATATCCGGACTGGAATGGTTTTAACATATGTGTTCCTATGGTTTTCCTCCCTTACACAAACCGAACCAAATCCAGTCGATTTCCCATGCATTCGACCACAAATTGATTCAAATGCAAAGGGGTTTTGATAAACTGATGATTACGAACCTGCGTATGGTTTTAATTGCAAAAATGATAAGATTAAAGTCGTAAAACTACTGAAAGAAGGATCGAAACCCTAGTTTATAAAGTCAAAATCGATTTGAACAATTTAGATGATAGAATATGTTTAAATCATAGGGCTTTTACTAAATGAAACCTTGCGAATCTGTTGATGTGGTTTAATTGCAAAATCAGTAGGTTTAGGCTCGTTTAATTTCTGTTTTAGCAACCGAAAACCCTAGTTTCTAACCATAAATCAAAATGATTAAATCTGATAATACAAGTTGTTGGATTTATAGGGCTTTCAAAAAGTTTATGATTTCGAGTCTAACCATACCAACCAATTGGATTGATATTGTGTTTAGGTTAGGGTTCGATTAAACCCGAATCGTATGAACCCTAGATTCTTGATCATAATAAATTTGATCATGTAAGCCCCAAATAGTATAGGGCTTTTGATCTAGACGTCGAGGCGAGTCTGTGGGTATGATCAATTTCAGTTTTCATTATCGGATTGATGGGTTTCGATTAACTAGGATACATATGAACCCTAGGTATAGGATTGTGATAAATCCGATAATGTGAGTCCCAATTGGATTAGGGCTTTCGATTTGGGTATTGAAACGAAGTTAAAGGTGAAAGAAATCACCAGAATAGATGAGGGATTGATGGAGATCGAGTAAAACAGTTTCGGCTTGTACAGGTTTGATCTCCGATTACTTCTGCTATGGTTTCGGTCGAATTGAGACGTGCAAAAGCTTCAAATGTGTTCGTTTAGTGTGTGTAGATGATTCGTTTGTGAGATTAACATCAAGTTTAATCTAATTCGAGAGTCAAATAATCTTTGTCGACGGTTTTGAGTTAATACCTATTAATTCAGATTAATTTCAGTATAATGGTGATGATTAAGTCTTAATTAAGTTCGTTAAAGGTCTGTTTGTATACGACGGTTACAAATTCCGGTATAACATTGATCATGAATGTGAATTGAGATCAAAATGTTACGGGTTTGACTCCAAGAAGTCAAACATAATCGAATTTGGATATATTACAGAATTGGTCCCTCTGTTTTTCTGTTTTAAAGTTTAGAGATGGACATAATTGGTCCCTGGAGTTTAGATTAGGTTAATACGGTTATGATCTTGTTAGATTGACTATCAAAAGTCAACAGGGACAACTATAGGTAAATTACAAGTTTAGTCCTTCAAATTGTTATATGTTTGAGTTTGAATAAAGGCAGGATTAGTCCCTAGGGTTTGAACTAGAGTTAAATAGGTTAATATTTAACTGGTTTTGCTAACGAAAATACTGAAAAAGTCCGTATTGTCACATCATCTCTTAGTTGAAAGAATTTTCGTCCCGAAAATTAAAATAATAGAAAAAGAAAAGAAAAAAAAATTTCCCGGGATATCACCTCATCCCCTAGTTGAAATAATTTTCGTCTCGAAAATTAAAATAGTACCTTAAGAATTTGACGCGGAGTGCTTGAACAGATTAGGATATTTGTACATCATCTGATCCTCGCGCTCCCACGTGAATTCCGGTCCGCGTTTCGAGTTCCAACGAACTCTGACAATAGGGATTTTACTGTGCTTTAACGTTTTGACTTCCCTATCCATAATTTTCACGGGTTCTTCGATGAAACGTAACTGTTCATCAATGTGTAGTTCCTCAAGAGGAGCTGCGAGCGATTCGTCTGCTAGACATTTCTTCAAATTTGAGACGTGAAAGACGTTGTGTACACCACTAAGTCCTTCAGGTAGGTCTAGTTAGTACGCTACTGGACCGATTCTCTTCATTATCTTGAATGGTCCAACATAACGAGGATTCAGTTTGCCTCGTTTCCCTAAACGAATGACACCCTTCCAAGGTGAGACTTTTAATAAGACCATATCCCCTACTTGAAATTCTAACGGTTTACGACGTTTATCGGCATATCTCTTTTGACGATCACGAGTTGCTTCCATACGGTTTCTAATTTGAATGATTTTCTCAGAAGTTTCAAGTACGAGTTCAGGACCTGTCAGTTGACTATCCCCAACCTCGGCCCAACAAATAGGAGAACGACATTTCCGTCCATAAAGTGCTTCAAATGGAGCTGCCTTGATGCTAGTGTGATAACTGTTGTTGTAGGAAAACTCCACCAACGGTAGGTGAGACTCCCAAGTGTTACCGAAGTCGATCACACAAGCTCGTAGCATGTCCTCCAGAGTTTGGATGATACGTTCTGTCTGGCCATCAGTTTGAGGATGGTATGCTGTGCTCATATCTAGACGCGTGCCTAAGGCTTTGTGTAATGACTACCAGAAACGAGAAGTGAATCGTGCATCACGATCCGAAATGATAGAGATTGGCACCCCGTGCCGAGAGACTATTTCTTTCAAGTAAGTACGAGTAAGTTTATCCATTTTGTCGGTTTCCTTGATTGCTAAGAAGTGAGCGGACTTTGTTAATCGATCAACAATTACCCAAATGGTATCACATCCGGTAGGAGTTCGTTGTAATTTGGTGATAAAGTCCATGGATATTTGTTCCCATTTCCACATGGGAATTTCTGGTTGTTGGAGAAGACCGGACGACTTTTGATATTCAACTTTGACCTTCGCGCAAGTCAGACACTTACTCACATAGGTGGCTATATCGGCCTTCATCTTCGGCCACCAATATAACACTTTTATATCATGGTACATCTTGTCGGAACCTGGATGTATAGAGTAACGAGATTTATGAGCCTCATCCATGACCAGTTCTCTTAAATTTCCGAATACTGGAATCCATATTCGCTCGGCGAAGTAGCGAATACCGCCAGATTTGACTTCAAGTTGTGCTTCCATACCGCGTGTACCTTCCAGCGATAGGTTTTCCTTTTTCATGGCTTCGAGTTGAGCACTACGGATTTTGTCAGGTAATCCAGGGTGAATAGTAAGCTGTAATGCTCGAACTCGTTTGGATTTCGTTTCTTTTCGACTTAGGGCATCAGCTACAACGTTAGCTTTACCCGGATGATACCGGATTGTACAGTCATAATCATTTAAGAGTTCAATCCAACGACGCTGTCGCATGTTCAACTCTTTCTGCTCGAAGGTATGCTGAAGACTTTTGTGATCGGTATAGATAGTGCATTTGGTACCGTACAAGTAATGTCTCCATATCTTAAGTGCGAAGACTACGGCTCCCAACTCTAAGTCGTGAGTGGTGTAGTTTTTCTCGTGGACCTTTAGTTGACGTGAAGCGTATGCGATCACCTTTTCGCGTTTCATTAAGACACAACCCAGACCCTGAATAGAGGCATCACAATACACCACAAAATCATCGGTTCCTTCCGGAAGAGCTAGAATAGGTGCACTGCAAAGTTTCTGTTTAAGATGTTGGAATGCTGACTCTTGGTTATCGCCCCAGTTATAGGCTTTACCCTTTTGAGTTAAGGCAGTGAGAGGTTGTGCAGTCTTTGAAAATCCTTCGATGAATCGACAGTAATATCCAGCCAATCCCAGAAATTGTCGCATCTCAGTCGGAGTCGTCGGTGCTGCCCAATTCTTGATGGCTTCTATCTTTGATGGGTCGACATGTATTCCTTCTTTAACCACATGCCCTAGAAACTGAACTTCCCGGATCCAGAATTCACACTTGGAAAACTTAGCATACAGTTGCTCTCGCTTAAGCAATTCCAAAATTAGGCGTAGATGTTCCTCATGTTCTTCCTTGTTCTTGGAATAAATGAGGATGTCGTCGATGAAAACGATAACGAATTGGTCAATGTAAGGTTTACACACACGGTTCATGAGGTCCATGAATACCGCAGGTGCGTTGGTTAATCTGAAAGGCATGACCATAAACTCGTAATGGCCGTACCTTGTTCTGAATGCAGTCTTAGAGATATCCTCTTCTCGGACTCTTAACTGATGGTAGTCGGACCTAAGATCTATTTTGGAATAGAAACTTGATCCTTGGAGTTGATCAAAGAGGTCATCTATGCGAGGCAAAGGATAGTGATTCTTGACTGTGACTTTATTCAGCTCACTGTAGTCAATACACATACGGAAAGTTCAGTCCTTCTTCTTGACAAATTGTACCGGAGCTCCCCACGGCGATGAACTATGTCGGATGAAACCTTCATCAAACAAATCTTGCAATTGAGTGGATAGCTCTTGTAATTCACTAGGTGCTAACCTATAAGGTGCCCGAGCAATAGGTGCTGCTCCGGGTGCTAGGTCGATTTGGAATTCAACTTGACGGTGCGGTGGCATACCAGGCAGATCCTTGGGAAATACTTCAAAAATTCACGAACAATAGGAATATCATCAATCTTCTTCTCTTCTGATGGCTGCTCAGCAACGAGAGCCAAAATAGCCGTATGGCCCTTTCGAAGGCATTTTTGTGCTTTCATAAAAGATATGATGCCCATGACTGCACCAACTCTTTCACCCTGAACGGAAAGGGTTTCTCCACATGGGAGAGGAATACGAACAATCTTCTCATGACAGATAATTTCAGCTTGGTTTTTAGATTGCCAATCCATGCCGACAATTACATCAAAACTACCAAGTGTGACTGGCATAAGGTCGATATCAAATATATGTCTAGCTAGCTCAAGCTTACATCCCTTAAGAATGTGAGTTGCTTCAATTATTTGGCCATCAGCTATCTCTATTATATACTTAGCTTCTAACAGAGTTGGAGTTCCTTTCATCATATCACTAAGTTTCTTAGATATAAAACTTCTATCAGCACCAGTGTAAAAAGGACAGAAGCAAAGTAATTATTTAAGAGAAACTTACCGGTGACCACATTATGATCGTAACGGGCTTCTCCGGATCCTAGCACGAAGGCTCGTCCCTTCGCAACATTTCCTCCACCATTGCCATTGTTACCCCCATTGTTGTTATTCTGGTTAGGGTTGTGGTTTCCATTACCCCATTTCTTCAATTGAGGACAATTCTTCTGAATATGTCCTTCCTTTCCACACTCAAAACAACCCCTTGTGGATCCAGGTTGTTGAAAAGGTTGTTTAGCTTGTAACTCACCCCTACAATCCTTGGCAGCATGACCTATTTTGCCACACCTCTGGCAACGGTTGCAAAATCCGAAATGATGGAAGTTGCACTTGTTACACTTAGGGAACTTTCCCATGTAACCACTCTGGTTTTGACGTGAAGAGGTCGACTGGTTGAAGAACCTACGCTGCTACTGCTGCTGCAGTTGATTAAACTAGGGTTGGTTGGGCTAGGGTCCTCTGGAGTGAGAGTTGGAGTGGGTGTGGGTGTGGGTGTTGGAATGGTGATCAAACTTGCGTTTGTGATTGTCGGTGGGTTTAGAGACCGAACCTCTCGGAGGTAGAGTCCCTTGAGTCACCGCCTAATCGGTTAATTTATGGGCAAGTCGGATAGTTTGTTGGATAGTGGCAGGATTGGATGAAGTAACCATGCTTGTATTTGAGGCACTAGACCTCCAATGTAAAGCTCAATTCTATTGTAATCAGGGGTCACCATATGCGGGCACATAGTAGCAAGTTCATGTGAACGTGTGGTGTAGAGTTCAATTTCAGAACCTTCCATCTTTAGGTTCCAAAACTCTCCCTCTAACTTCTGGATTTCATCGCGAGGACAGTATTCCTCCTTCATCATTGATTTAAATTCCTCCCACGGGAGTCCATTTGCCATTGCCAGACCCAACATTTGGACCTGGGGGTTCCACCATGTGTGAGCCGGGCCCTCCAAAGTTCCGGCGGTGAACTTTACCTGATTAGCCATGGGGCAGTTGCATATGGCAATCACTGATTCTACCTTCTCAAACCAACGAAGTAGTCCAACGGCTCCTTCAGCTCCACTAAAGGCGTGGGGCTTACAATCCATGAATGCCTTGAAGGTGCAGGCTGGTTGTGGGTTTTGTGGACCTAGAGTTAGAAACAATATAGGATTGGATTTATAGGGTTTAGGAAGATGTTTTTAGAAGATGAATTGACATTATTAGTCAATAGCCAAAGTGTTACCTGCATCATTTTGTGCTGCTAGAGCCTCCGCCACACTATCGTTTATTAGTGCTGCTAGCTCTGCTGCCGTCATGTTAATGGTACCTCGACCACCGGGACGACCTCCTCGTCCTCTCCCTGACATGATTCTTCACAATCACAAACGAAAAACAATGAGAAATATATCGCATATTAAACATTATTCAGGTATGAGTAAGAAGATACAACATCTAATATTTTGAAAATTAAATAAATTGTAAGGCTACAAAATAAATAACTCAAACATTAAACTTCTCATGCTTTTATTGAATGGGAACAACCTTACACATCTAGGTTTGAAAAGAGAAATAACATAAGCAAAAATAGGCATGAAAAGGAAGGTGGATAGGAAGATCATCAAACATCTTCGTCATCGGAAGAACATACGATTGTGCATCGTCCATCTCCACTGGTTCCTCCTCAGGTGGCTCCTCCTCCAAGGGCTCCTCCTCAAAGGGCTCCTCCTCGCCATCAGAAAGTGGAATCTCCTCAGGAAACAGGGCTGCTTGTAGTTGGGCTTCCAAATGAGTCACCCTCTCTTGAAGACCTTCAGCAGTGTGGTTTGCTACATGTAGCTGAGCTTCCAGAGTAGCTACTCTCTCCAGAACTCCTTCCATGTCATTGTCCGAGGTGTCCACCCTCGTCTCCAAATGTGTGACACGATCCACCAAAAGGTTATGGACCTAGTCAGTTACTGCTAGTTCAGCAGTCAAAAGTTCTATCCCTACTTTATTCTCCTTTATTTGAGGCTCTCTCTTCAGAATATTCGGTATCTCATCAGTAGCATCTTTCACAATGCTCAACTCTCTAGACATATAAAATACAAAGGCTGCAAATGCTTGTTCCATAGTGCATGGAAAGCTAGGCAAGGTAGATGATGAGGAAGTAGAACCGAAGTAAGGTGATGGGACATTTCCCATTTCGATCCATCTTTGGATCATTTGAGGGTACGCGTTCCAATTGCGAGCAGGATTCATTGCTTGTGCGCTGCTCGTTTCCCCCTGGTCAACTGAATAGTCACTGGAACTAGTCCGACGCCTTTTGGGCTCCGGGGATGATAGGATAGGTGCCTTATGTCCTAGTGCCTTAGGTGATGGAGGTGGAGTTGACGACATGTCCCTGTAACAATATGTATAAGTGCCAAACATCCAAATGACATGTAACTAATGTGTGAGGCTATAGTCTAGTATGCAATCCTAGTTCTCTATAACCAATGACTCTGATACCAATCTATCACACCCCCAATTTCAACTAACGGAGTTTTACCGTTTGGGAAGTGACGAACCAGGATCTCAGACATTAGTTACTTTGAACGAATCTACATGGGACTCAAAATGAAAATATCAAAATAATCAGAGTTTCAATGCGGAAGCGTAAAGAAAGTAAATGCGCAAAACACACGCGCCCAAAACCAAGTCCAAAAGTCCAAAACGTCCAACCAAACCAAGTACAATAAAATAATCCAAACAAATATAAATAAGTCATAATCAAAGTAGTTGAATCCCATGCATGCCCTAATGTGCACCTGTGTCTTATCTTAGCGACCTGAGAAAACATGCAAGAAAATATGTCAACACGAGGTTGGTGAGTTCACAGGTTTCATATATGTAAATAAGCGTTTACCAGATTTATGTTCATTCAATATGTATCTATAGATAACTAACCTATGTTCATGTTCAGCTCAAGCGCTCGCAACCGAAGCTGACTGTTTGTTTATTTGCCTCCTGCCAGGTCTATCAACACTGGCGGTGTGAGTAGGCTAACATTTCACCCGTTCGATCTCTAATCGAGTTAGCGCGACTAAAGCGGGTGGGATTTGTCAAACCCAGTAGTACTACTAAATATTACCTCGCTAAGATCCATATTAACGGTCCGATATAAGTTGAGGACTTTCTGTGATAGCGTGTTACGCTTAGCTTTAACATTGATAACATATGAATTTGCAAAATCTCAAAATAATTTAGTCATGTTTTCTCCCCCAGATTAAAAAAGTAAAAAGGGGCCGTGAAAACTCACCTGCGTTGCGTTGTAGGTAGTATCACACAAATGATAAGTTGGAACCACGTGTGTAAGTCTCAAACGACTTACGAAATAAACACATAAATTAAGGACAAAAATGGGAATTGTGACAGCGACACGGAATGAGAAACGTCTTAAAGAAACGTTTTAATATTCAAGAGTGGACGAAAGTGTCCATAGAGTTAGGAATTACTTTACGCGACGAATGACACAAATAATAATGAATATAACCGGGTGTTTTTTCACTCACAAAAATTGAGAAAATAATAATATATATCTAGGAGTAAATAATATAACTAATTATATTATTAAATAGTTTAAACGTCCCACGAGTTATAAAACGATACGAAATAATATATATATATATATATTATTTAATAGGATTTGTTACGGGATGAAAATAATTTAAACATATTATTTTATACAAATTTACGGTTTAAAAATAATATAAGCATATTATTTATTTTGTTGATAATAACAATAATATTTTATTTATAAAAGTGGGAATAATAAAAATATGTTAATTATTAAAACCCGAGTCTACGGGTTGTTTCCCGGGCTAAAACACATTTATATAATACTATAATAATAGATGGTTTGATTTTTAACAATTAAATATTTTTAGAAAAATTGTTTAAAAAGAAATGTGGGAGCCCGGACTCGAACCCGGGTCTCTCCCACACACGCACACAGTCTTAACCATCTCCGCCCGCTAGGGTATCGCGATGATATCCGGACTGGAATGGTTTTAACATATGTGTTCCTATGGTTTTCCTCCCTTACACAAACCGAACCAAAACCAGTCGATTTCCCATGCATTCGACCACAAATTGATTCAAATGCAAAGGGGTTTTGATAAACTGATGATTACGAACCTGCGTATGGTTTTAATTGCAAAAATGATAAGATTAAAGTCGTAAAACTACTGAAAGAAGGATCGAAACCCTAGTTTATAAAGTCAAAATCGATTTGAACAATTTAGATGATAGAATATGTTTAAATCATAGGGCTTTTACTAAATGAAACCTTGCGAATCTGTTGATGTGGTTTAATTGCAAAATCAGTAGGTTTAGGCTCGTTTAATTTCTGTTTTAGCAACCGAAAACCCTAGTTTCTAACCATAAATCAAAATGATTAAATCTGATAATACAAGTTGTTGGATTTATAGGGCTTTCAAAAAGTTTATGATTTCGAGTCTAACCATACCAACCAATTGGATTGATATTGTGTTTAGGTTAGGGTTCGATTAAACCCGAATCGTATGAACCCTAGATTCTTGATCATAATAAATTTGATCATGTAAGCCCCAAATAGTATAGGGCTTTTGATCTAGACGTCGAGGCGAGTCTGTGGGTATGATCAATTTCAGTTTTCATTATCGGATTGATGGGTTTCGATTAACTAGGATACATATGAACCCTAGGTATAGGATTGTGATAAATCCGATAATGTGAGTCCCAATTGGATTAGGGCTTTCGATTTGGGTATTGAAACGAAGTTAAAGGTGAAAGAAATCACCAGAATAGATGAGGGATTGATGGAGATCGAGTAAAACAGTTTCGGCTTGTACAGGTTTGATCTCCGATTACTTCTGCTATGGTTTCGGTCGAATTGAGACGTGCAAAAGCTTCAAATGTGTTCGTTTAGTGTGTGTAGATGATTCGTTTGTGAGATTAACATCAAGTTTAATCGAATTCGAGAGTCAAATAATCATTGTCGATGGTTTTGAGTTAATACCTATTAATTTAGTTTAATTTCAGTATAATGGTGATGATTAAGTCTTAATTAAGTTCGTTAAAGGTCTGTTTGTATACGACGGTTACAAATTCCGGTATAACATCGATCATGAATGTGAATTGAGATCAAAATGTTACGGGTTTGACTCCAAGAAGTCAAACATAATCGAATTTGGATATATTACAGAATTGGTCCCTCTGTTTTTCTGTTTTGAAGTTTAGAGATGGACAGAATTGGTCCCTGGAGTTTAGATTAGGTTAATACGGTTATGATCTTGTTAGTTTGACTATTAAAAGTCAACAGGGACAACTATAGGTAAATTACAAGTTTAGTTCTTCAAATTTTTATATGTTTGAGTTTGAATAAAGGCAGGATTAGTCCCTAGGGTTTGAATTAGAGTTAAATAGGTTAATATTTAACTGGTTTTGCTAACCGAAATACTGAAAAAGTCCGGATTGTCACATTATAAGTCTCCACCACCCCATCAGGGTGGGAGTAATTTCCACCATCATACGAGATGGGGGTTTTTTGATCCACTATCTTAAGAGATAGGATTTTATAAGTCTCCACCATCTCATGGGATGGGAGTTATCTCCACCACCTCAAGGGGTGGGAGTCTTTATCCACTATCTTAAGAGATAAAATTTTATAATATTCCACCATCCTTAGGGATGAGAGTTGTCTTCTCCATCTGCTGAGATGAAATTTTCATCCACTATTTTATGAGATAGTATTTTATAATACTCCACCATTAATGAGATGGAAGTTGTCTTCTCCATCTGCTGAGATGGAATTTTCATCCACTATAATGAGTCGTTGGTTCTACAAAACTTCGTTAGTAGCATTTGTATTTATGAAACAAAACATCAAAGTACTTTAGTCGGTGGTGCATTATCTCTCCTTCCACCCGAGGGGGATCTTTGGTCCGTCCCCGGGGTTTCCAACACTTTCATGAAGGAGTTGAATATTAGTAGTCATATACCATGTTAGCCTCCTAGTTCAATGTTGCTAAATCACATTAGCGATATTTAACTTGAAACAAATTATTATTAAAATAAAATGCGCAATGAATAGACAAGTAATTGATTGTACCGTTTATGTCTTTGATGGAAACCAATCTGTGCATCACAAAGATGCCAGGTCGTAGCCAGAGCGAAAACATCTAAGTAACTTATTTGTTTCCTTCTGGCAATCTTGTTGTGTCACGATCGTCAGTCTTTTGAGGAGCATATCTCTTTCGCGGGGGTTTGTAAGCTTCCTCCGGTCTTGACTAAGTTCATCGTCTTTATTCGATACAGAAGTATATTGACGTTTGATGTCTTCCGTTGCTTGTATTCCCACGCTTGTGCCACCGTTTTTTCCTTTTGTTTTTCATGAAAGCATATTAACTTCTGCATGTCGCAAGTTCGTCAAACCCGACCAACCGATAGCTTCCGTGACCTAAAACGGAGATGGTTATGATGTCACCTAGCCCTAACGGTTGTCTGATGATGAGCGTCCTGACCTATCCTTAAACTTTTTGCGTATACAGCCTCTTAGGTACAGATTGCTTCAAGGCTTGTGTAAATGGCTGACTTACAACATTGTAATTCCGACAATACACGTTTTTGGTGGATGTATGAGGACTACCTCTTCTCCCACCAACATGTCTTGCTTAAGAACTTATATTTTATGGATTGACAACCGATACGTGCAGCCTTCCCAAGAGGACTCGGTGTTCCACCCTTACGAAATCCTCTCAAGACTCCAAGGGATGCCCGTTGGCAACTTTCGATTACTCATCGAGCAAGAAAGAATGCATCTGAGATGAAAACACAAGCTAAATATTCCTCATTGATGTCGAAGTATAATTCGTAGCATGATCAAACTACTGGGTCAGGTTCAATAAGTTTCCCGTGTAGGATTGTTTGTAACTCGTGTGTGGTTTCGTAGGGTTTTAGGGCGGTTCTTTGTCATTCGCCCCTACACACTCAAACCTAGATAGATTTCGATCATGGGACCCTTTTTGAAAGACATCATACTTATGTTTAGAACTATTGCCATCCTCCGAATCACTGAATCTGAGGGCCCTAGGGACGCATTCGTACATATGAGCATCCATAAAGACGGTTCATCCTTAGAACCATTCAAAGTAACTAATGCCTCGGTGAAGGAATTTTTAGCGAAGGTGAACGCCATTTACATTCATTAATATGATTTCTCACGATGGGAGTCGGTGCGAACGAGTCCCTTTTTTGAAGTTCGGGTCTGGTTTCGACGAATGACTTGTATGCTTTCCCTTTCTATTTACTTGTTTTACCATCAATTAAAGGTCTGTGCCTATGATGAGTTAGTAGTGACATGCACTAAAAGATCACGTGCTAAGAGAAGCCATGCACCAAAAAGTCAAAGAGCATCTTCCCGAGAAAAACTTTTTTTTATATATATTATATGGGTTGTACTTCATACAAGGTGGGGTGTATGGCCTATATCCCTCACGACTTGTGCTTTAATATTTCTTGAACCTTTTAATTTTCTTTGTTAGAGACCTTTGTGTCCTTTACTATTTAAAGTCCCCTCTGGTACCATGTGTATTAAGGCTTGCAACCAAAGCTTTGGAATATCTAAATGCTAGCAATGGTAGTTAATTGGTAACTTGGTTACAGTTTCTCTCTCTTATAAAGACTTGGATGGTATAACTTTCTTGACATATCCATTGGTCAACACCATCACCTTCCATTGATATGCAGAAATGCTCGAAACATTATTAAAAAATGTGAAGCTTTTACTACACAGCTCACCATGATCGTTAAATATCACCGTGTGATATCATGAATCGATCATGTATATGGTTTCTCGAGAACCTTCAGGCCTTTGCGTTATATACGGTAATATGTATTTAATAGATTATATGGAGGAAGCGAGAGAGGTTTAAAACCTGTTATGCGGAACAACGAAGGTAATGGACATGGCTTCTTCATCCTTGTCTTGGAGTTCATCCTCTTTCATCCCATCGAGCTCTTCTATGGGTGGAGCGTCGCCCACGGTCATTCTTTTCTCCTGTGTCTACCCTTAAGTTGTTTTCTTTCTGTCTTTTAAATATCTCAGTGAAGTAGGAGTTCTTCAGGCTCTGTTTGGACACAAGGTCCCACGGATGACGCCAATGTAGCAGTCAGGATCCACACCAAGGGGTAATGGACCGTAATTGCTCTTTTCTAGTATCCCCGGAAGAGTACCTACGACACGTCTCACCACTAGTCCCGTCACGGGGGACCCGAAGGGCTCCTTCATGGCTGTACGAGGTCCGCTCCATCATCTTCTTGGGTCCTGATCAGAGCTGCATCCACAGGAAATGTTCGTTAGAGGGCCCGGGGGGGTTGCCCCCGATGGCACTCCGACGCTCAAGTCAGTATCATCGTCAAGATGGTTAAGCATATATATATTTCTGTATATTAGAGAGAGGGAGAGACATATAATAAGGGAGGAGGGGTATATTGAGATGGGAGAGATTACCTGGTTCCAAATGGGGGTTATGCCTCCATACTTATAGTAAATGTTGTGTTCCTTTTACCCTAATGGGCATTCTAAAATGAGCCCGACCATCTTGGGTTTATTCCTGCTATTTGAGTTTCACCATTAGTTTCATTAATCAAGGGGTAGCTTTTACCAGTCCCTAATCAGGGGGTAGCTCCTACATCTACATATATATGGCCATATACCACATGCGCGTACCCATATATACTACATGTACATGTACACATTGTTAGGGGCGCAACTTTCTTAAGGGCCGGGGGCCCCCGACCCTCCCCCCCGATTTTTTGCTCAATAGTGTAAATTTATATGCATTCGGCCGAAAATTTTATAATTCCGCCCTCCCTAACGGGGAAAAAAAAACCCGCACCCTCCCCCCTTTGTTTTTCTTCAAGCTTCGCCACTGCACATTGCTATACTTGAAGAAAATCTATATAGAGATGTATAAAATCAAAGAAAGAGTGAAGACAGAGAAATAAACCATTTTTTTTTAATTGTACCTTTTTATTGAAGCAATATGTGTAAAAACTCACTATTATTATATGGTATTTATAATCATTTATTTATTATTGATCATGGTAATTATTTGATGGACATGACTACCTTATTGGCATAAAAAGGTTTCTCCTTAGGTGTATAAATAGAGATCATTAGCAAGAGATTAAGGGTTGTTAAACACCACCACTAAGTCACAAATTCTTTATAAAATTCATAACCCTCTCTACCTCTCTAAACCGTGAGACTCCTCTCACCTAAACAATCATTACGGTACATCCTAAATGGAAACCCGGTCACCATCAAGATCATGACTACTTGCCTCTCCAATGTCACTAGATTACCATGTAAACGTTTAGATCAATCTTATTTTTCATTATCATGTTGAAGAACTTATGAACAATATCTACTCGTGTATATGTGCTTCTCTTAATTCTCAATATAATATTGGTTCTATAATGAATGTGTCCCTAATATTTATTAAACTATCTTCAACTAGGACGCCCTTCAACACCCGTGAACCAATAAAAAAAAGAGACGAGCAGGGAGGACGTGACAAGGGGAGAGGAAGGGTGAAATCAGTCTCCACCAACGGGGTCAAGTAGGGAATGTGGGAGGGGGAGGAGAGAAGGAAGAAGAGAGAGCCAGATCCATGAGAAGAGTGAGTGAAGAAGGCAAACAGACTGACATGAAGTGCGGTTGGTGACAACCATCCTCTCTCTCGTTGAAGATGTTATAATACATTTATGCATATATACGTGATGTTGTGCAAAGCACACATCTTTATTCCATAGTTTTAGAGTTTTTTTACTTAGTTTTATATTCGTTTTGAGTCATTTTTGTTATGTATTGAGTCTACTTTATGTTTACAGGTGTTCATGGTAATAATGAGTGAAAACCGGAAGAAACCGAGCACGAGAATGAAGTCCAAGAATTAAAAGAGAAAAAATGAGGAAATTGCATCTCTCGCGGTACGTGAAAGAGAAGAACCCAAGCTTCGCGGTACACAAAGAGTTCGAGAAATCCGCCCAATTTTTTTGGCCCTCGCGGTACGCGAGAGACCCAAATTCTGTGAAAAAACCCTAAAATTAGATTCAATAGAATTGTAATGCCATTATGCAATTGGTTGGTATCTTTGCCATCCAGAGACCATTATAGGGCGATTCTGACGGTTTGGAAGCGAATTGGAGTCAAAGTTTGGAGCTTTTGGATCCGTGGTGGTTAGAGATAGCTTCTCCGGGTTTCAATTCTCTTTCATTTGTTGTTATTTTGTTTGATTGAAACCAGTACTATGTCTTTTACTTCTGTCTTGAATGTTCTAAGCATGTGTGTTGGCTAAATCTTTAATACTGCCTAGGTCTAAACGATGAATGCTTGTTAAAGTTATGATTTTTATCGGTTTTTGGATTCGTATGATGATTATATGATTTTGTAAACAATCCTAGTTAATAATTATGATGTATATGCATGCTTTAATTCTGATTGAATGATTACTTTCAATTCCTTGCATTGATTGTGGTTGTCTGCCAGTTCGATTAGCGTATCTAGGTCATAGATCTTAGGGTTTATGATTTTGGTGATTTGTTAGATGTAGTAGCAATAGGAATTGTGATTGATTACTGATTTGAATTGAGTGTTCTTCCTAGTTCAATACCTGAGAGGTGAGAATTAGTCGTTTAGTCTTCGTTACTAGGAATCCGAGTGTCAACTGTTTGAGAGTAAGTTGGTTTAGGTGTCTAGTGATCTGTTGCTATCCTGAATCATAGTTGTTATCCTAGGATTACCCCGTGCATTCTTCGAATGTATTATGGGCCGTGAGACTGAGAGGGAATCCGTTCATGAGGGTACTTGATGTGACGTGATATAAGTATATAAAAATATAAATAAATATATTTTTAAGGTGATTGATTTCACAAGATAGGGTTTTAAATTTATAAATTAAAATGATAATTACGTTAACTTAAAACACACAAAATAGGCAAGTGTACCTATCACAGTGTAATATAGTTAGGTAAGAACCAAGTATCGAACCAATGAACACGGTCGAGTTCCAATACTCAACTTTTGTTATCGTTTAGCCGGATTAATTAGTAGGTGAGTTTTGTGTGCTTGTGAAGCAGAAAAGTAAATGACGGTAAAGTAAATAAAATAAAAGTAAAAATGTGCATGAAGTGTGTAACAGAAATGTAACTAGCAGAATAGTAAATAGTAGAAAAGTAAATAAAGGGAAAATGATCAGATTACAAAATGTATTGCTTCAGGATTCGAATCAGCTTGGTCCGTGATAATGTTAAGTTAACTAATTCAGTGGTATGACTACTACAAACTTGTGACCCGGGTAACCGCTAGAGCCTCATCCTCATGACATTTGATTTGCAAATTATATTCTTTAAAAAGTGGTAGTGCCTCCCGTTAGGGACAACATTTACCCTCAACCCATTGAATGGTCATCTCCGGGTTGGATAAAGACATCAGACTCAAAATGCTTTATATTAAGTTAAATAGGTGATTATATTTTGCTCACCGGGAGACGGTGTAACAATGGGACCAAGAATAAAGACGTATTGTTCCCAACATGAGTTCACAAATTCTTGGTCGTATAATAATCTCGTATAAAGACGTACGATATTAGAAGTATAGACCAAGCCTTGGCTTATCAATCTATGCTCGTATAAAGACGTACGAGTTTCAAAGGAAGTTTTATTAAAAAGGGTTTTACGATCTTACTCTTTAAAATCAAGACACTCACAAATATAAAGACGGATTTGGACGATAATAAAAGCCCATCAAGAGATGGTTTTTGAGGACGAATTAGTTAAAGACATAAACATAGCACTTCATTAATAGGTTAAATATTAACATGCACCAAACATCATCTAGCGTAATGATGAGTTTCGTAGGCTCCCCTATTGTGAAACAAGGTGGAATAGCCCCTCTACTCTCTACTCTAACTACGAGAATGCTCTCTTCTTGAGTGTAATTTTGCTCTGGATTGGTGTGTGGAATGAAGAACCCAAGCCTCTTATTTATAAGCCTCAAAATGTGCAATGCACGGCCGTGCAATGGGTTGCACGGCCGTGCAATGGGTTGCACGGTCGAGCAAAATCCCAGGGAATCAAACAGGGTACAGAGGACACGGTATCGGGTCGTGGGGAGCAGAAAAGGGAATTACACGAACGTGCATTGGGATGCACGACCGCGCAACCCGCCATTTTCTCCCAACGTTTGTCTTTTAGCTCCTGTTGACTTTTGTTGTCACACCCCCAATTTCAACTAACGGAGTTTTACCGTTTGGGAAGTGATGAACCAGGATCTCAGACATTAGTTACTTTGAACGACTCTACATGGGACTCAAAATGAAAATATCATACTAATCAGAGTTTCAATGCGGAAGCGTAAAGAAAGTAAATGTGCAAAACACACGCGCCCAAGACCAAAGTCCAAAAGTCCAAAACGTCCAACCAAACCAAGTACAATAAAATAATCCAAACAAATATAAATAAGTCATAATCAAAGTAGTTGAATCCCATGCATGCCCTAATGTGCACCTGTGTCTTATCTTAGCGACCTGAGAAAACATGTAAGAAAATATGTCAACACGAGGTTGGTGAGTTCACAGGTTTCAATATATGTAAATAAGCGTTTACTAGATTTATGTTCATTCAGTATGTATCTATAGGTAGCTAACCTATGCTCATGTTTAACTCAAGCGCTCGCAACCGAAGCTGACTGTTTGTTTATTTGCCTCCTGCCAGGTCTATCAACACTGGCGGTGTGAGTAGGCTAACATTTCACCCGTTCGATCTCTAATCGAGTTAGCGCGACTAACACGGGTGGTATTTGTCAAACCCAGTAGTACTACTAAATATTACCTCGCTAAGATCCATATTAACGGTCCGATATAAGTTGAGGACTTTCTGTGATAGCGTGTTACGCTTAGCTTTAACATTGATAACATATGAATTTGCAAAATCTAAAAATAGTTTAATCATGTTTTCTCCCAGAGATTAAAACAGTAAAAAGTGGTCGTGAAAACTCACCTGCGTTGCGTAGTAGGTAGTATCACTCAAGTAAGAGATTTGGTACGCAAGTGTCAGCATTCAACGGTTTACGTATGCCCTAGAATTATAAACATAATAATTAGGGACACATTGGGGTCGGTGATGACGACACGGAAGATTAGAACGTCTTAAAACATTCTAAGGATCAACGAGTGGACGAACGTGTCCACGGGAATAAGGATTCTTTAATTTAATAATTATGATAATTACGCTTTGCGTCGAAACGTTTCTAATTACGAATAATATTAATTAATGAATATATTCGTACGTTTGTGCCATTTAAAATGATTAGAAAAATAATATAACTATATATATTATTTTTAAGTTCGTGGGATTAATGAAATAATCATTTGTGTGTCAAAAAAAATAAATATATTATTTTTATTCGAGGGTATAATCGAGGGTAAATAATATAAATAATTATATTATCTATAGGTTTGAAACGTTTCATAGAGTTTATAATCGTGGTGAAAATAATATATAAATATATATTATTTTTAATTTGAGTCACGGGTTGAAAATAATATAAATTTATTATTTATTTGGAGTCGTGGTTTGAAAACAATATAAATATATATTATTTTAAAAGTGGGAAATAATTATAAAATAGGTTACAAGATCAAAACCGAGCCTACGATTGTTTTTCGGGTATAATACACTTTAATATAACAATATAATAATACAGGGAGTGATTTATAGATTAAAGTAATACAAGAAAATGCTCAAAAAAAAAAGAACACAGGAGACAGGTTTCGAACCCGGGTCCCCTGTGTGTGAGTCAAGTGTCTTAACCATCTCCGCCCGCTAGGGTATCGCATAAGTATCCGGACAGAAATGGTTTTAACATAAAGTTCCAGTGGGTTTTCTCCCCCCCCCCATCGATACCCGATCCAACACCCCTCGAGATTTCACGATTTCGGCCAGAATTGATCCTCAAAGCATAGGGTTTTTGTTAATCGAGGGCTTGCGAACCTGTGTGTGAGTTTAATTTGAAAAAATAAGGTTTTGGGTCGTTAAATTCCACATTGAAATTCTGAAACCCTAGTTCAAGAACACAAAAATCGAATCGAACAATTTTGATATTTGAATCTATTGAAAACATGGGGTTGTTGTTGATTGGGTTATTACGAAACTGTTGGAGTAGTTTAATTTCATTTAAAACGAGTGTAGATAGGGGTTTGATTAAACAGAAACACGTATGAACCTAGATACGATCCAGATTCAATTTGATGATATAAGCCCTGGATTTTATAGGGCTTTCTATCCAGGCATAGAGACGACTCTTAGGACGTCCTCAATTTCATTATTTGATATCGAATGGTTAGGGTTCGACTAAACTGGGAATATAGGAACCCTAAGTATTGGGTCGTGTTAAATTTGATACTGAAAGCCCCAATTAGGTTAGGGCTATTGTTCTAGGGATTGAAACGAAGCTAAAGGAGCAGGTAATTACCCGAAGTGTATTCGAATTGATAGTCCCCGATTAAAACACAGTTGCGACTCCGAGGGCGTGGTCTCTAGCGTCTCCGGCTACTTCTCCGGCCAATATGGGATGTGCAAAAGCTCCTGGGATGTGTGATGAAAATGCGCAGGTGTTTTGATTGTAATAATAACTATCGACTTGCTCGATTTTGATGGATTCGTGGTAATGGTCGACGGTTATAAGGTTAATGGCCATTATTAAGATTAATTCGGTGTAATAGTGATGATTAAAGCATTGATGGAAAGATGAATGTCATAAACGTGTATAAACGTTTATCAATTGCAACGAATTTCAGGTTATGGAGTTCGAATTTGAATCATAAGTTACGGGTTTGACTCAGAATGGTCAACATAAGCAGAATTCATTGATTTTGACTTTGGGAAGTCAACTGATTGGGTTTTAGGACTTGGCAGGTTCAGTCCCTGTAGTTTTTTGTGAATTGTAGTTTTAGAGTTTGTCAAAACTAGTCCCTAGGGTTTGAATTAGGTTTAGAATTTGTTAGTTTGACCTCAAAAGTCAACAAGAAAACAACTATAAATAGAATACAAGTTTAGTCCCTCTAATTTATATATACAAGTTTGAATATAGACAGGATTAATCCATAGAGTTTGAGTTAAGTTAATTTAGTTAACTTTTACTGGATTTTGTTATCGGAGTTAACTGGAAAAGTTCGGATTATTACATCATCCCCTAGTTGAAAGAATTTTCGTCTCGAAAATTAAATAAATAAATAAAAATTTCTGAGGTGTCACATCATCCCCTAGTTGAAAGAATTTTCGTCCCGAAAATTAGAATAGTACCTTAAGGATTTGACGCGGAGTGCTTGAACAGATTAGGATATTTGCGCATCATCTGATCCTCGCACTCCCACGTGAATTCCGGTCCGCGTTTCGAGTTCCAACGAACTCTGACAATAGGGATTTTACGATGCTTTAACATTTTAACTTCCCTATCCATAATTTCCACGGGTTCTTCGATGAAACGTAACTGTTCATCAATGTGTAGTTCCTCAAGAGGAACTGCGAGTGATTCGTCTGCTAGACATTTCTTCAAATTTGATATGTGAAAGACATCGTGTACACCACTAAGTCCTTCTGGCAGGTCCAGTTGATACGCTACTGGCCCGATTCTCTTCATTATCTTGAATGGTCTAACATAACGAGGATTCAGTTTGCCTCGTTTCCCGAAACGAATGACACCCTTCCAAGGTGAGACTTTTAATAAGACCATATCCCCTACTTGAAATTCTAACGGTTTAGGACGCTTATCGGCATAGATCTTTTGACGATCACAAGCTGCTGCCATACGGTTTCTACTTTGAACGATTTTCTCAGAAGTTTCAAGTACGAGTTCAGGACCTGTAAGTTGACTATCCCCAACCTCGGCCCAACAAATAGGTGAATGACATTTCCATCCATAAAGCGCTTCAATTGGAGTTGCCTTGATGCTAGTGTGATAAATGTTGTTGTAGGAGAACTCCACCAACGGTAGGTGAGACTCCCAAGTGTTACCGAAATCGATCACACAAGCTCGTAGCATGTCCTCCAGAGTTTGGATATTACGTTCTGTTTGTCCATCCGTTTGAGGATGGTATGCTGTGCTCATATCTAGACGCGTGCCTAAAGCTTTATGTAACGACTACCAGAAACGAGAAGTGAATCGTGCATCACGGTCCGAAATGATAGAGATTGGCACCCCGTGCCGAGAGACTACTTCCTTTAAGTAAGTACGAGTAAGCTTATCCATTTTTTCGGTTTCCTTGATTGCTAAGAAGTGAGCGGACTTTGTTAAACGGTTTCCGTGCCGAGAGACTACTTTCCTTGATTGATAAAGTCCATGGAGATTTGTTCCCATTTCCACATGGGAATTTCTGGTTGTTGGAGAAGACCGGATGGCTTTTGATATTCAACTTTGACCTTTGCGCATGTCAGACATTTGCTCACATAAATAGCTATATCGGCCTTCATCTTTTGCCACCAATACAGTATCTTTAGATCATGGTACATTTTTCGGAACCTGGATGAATAGAGTAACAAGATTTATGAGCCTCATCCATGACTAGTTCTCTTAAATTTTCGAATACGGGAATCCATATTCGCTCGACGAAGTAGCGAATACCATCAGATTTGACTTCAAGTTGTGCTTCCATACCGCGTGTACCTTCCAGCGGTAGGTTTTCCTCTTTTAGGGCTTCGAGTTGAGCTCTACGGATTTTGTTAGGTAATCCGGGGTGAATAGTATGCTGTAATGCTCGAACTCGTTTGTGTTTCGTTTCTTTTCGACTTAGGGCATCAGCTACAATGTTAGCTTTACCCGGATGATACCGGATCGCACAATCATAATCATTTAAGAGTTTAACCCAACGACGATGTCGCATGTTCAACTCTTTCTGTTCGAAGATGTGCTGAAGACTCTTGTGATCGGTGTAGATGGTGCATTTGGTATCATACAAGTAATGTCTCCATATCTTAAGTGCGAAAATTACAGCTCCCAACTCTAAGTCATGAGTGGTGTAGTTTTTCTCGTGAACCTTTAGTTGACGTGAAGCGTATGCGATCACCTTTTCGCGTTGCATTAAGACACAACCTAGACCCTGAATAAATGCATCACAATACACCACAAAATCATCGGTTCCTTCCGGAAGAGCTAGAATAGGTGCATTGCAAAGTTTCTGTTTAAGATGTTGGAATGCTGGCTCTTGGTTATCGCCCCAGTTATAGGCTTTACCCTTTTGAGTTAAGGCAGTGAGAGGTTGTGCAGTCTTTGAAAATCCTTCGATGAATCGACGGTAATATCCAGCCAATCCCAGAAATTGTCGCATCTCAGTCGGAGTCGTCGGTGCTGCCCAATTCTTGATGGCTTCTATCTTTGATGGGTCGACATGTATTCCTTTCTCTTTAACCACATGCCCTAGAAACTGAACTTCCCGGATCCAGAATTCACACTTTGAAAACTTAGCATACAGTTGCTCTCGCTTAAGCAATTCCAAAATTAGGCGTAGATGTTCCTCATGTTCTTCCTTGTTCTTGGAATAAATGAGGATGTCGTCGATGAAAACGATAACGAATTAGTCAATGTAAGGTTTACGCACACGGTTCATGAGGTCCATGAATACCGCAGGTGCGTTGGTTAATCCGAAAGGCATGACCATAAACTCGTAATGGTCGTACCTTGTCCTGAATGCAGTCTTAGAGATATCCTCTTCTCGGACTCTTAACTGATGGTAGCCGGACCTAAGATCTATTTTGGAATAGAAACTTGATCCTTGGAGTTGATCAAAGAGGTCATCTATGCGAGGCAAAGGGTAGCGACTCTTGATTGTGACTTTATTCAGCTCCCAGTAGTCAATACACATACGAAAAGTCCCGTCCTTCTTCTTGATAAATAGTACCGGAGCTCCCCACGGCGATGAACTAGGTCGGATGAAACCTTTATCCAACAATTCCTGTAACTGAGTAGATAGCTCTTGCAATTCACTGGGTGCCAGTCTGTAAGGTGCCTGAGCAATCGGTGCTGTTTTGGGTGCTATATCGATTTGAAATTCAACTTGACGGTGCGGTGGCAGACCAGGCAAATCCTCGGGAAATACTTCTAAAAATTCACGAACGATTGGAATATCTTCAATCTTCTTCTCTTCTGATGGCTGCTCAGCAACGAGAGCCAAAATAGCCGTATGCCCCTTTCGAAGGCATTTTTGTGCTTTCATAAAAGATATGATGCCTATGACTGCACCAACTCTTTCGCCTTGAACGAAAAGGATTTCTCCATTTGGGAGAGGAATACGAACAATCTTCTCATGACAGATAATTTCAGCTTGGTTTTTAGATAGCCAATCCATGCCGACAATTACATCAAAACTACCAAGTGTGACCGGCATAAGGTCGATATCAAATATATGTCTAGCTAGCTCAAGCTTACATCCCTTAAGAATGTGAGTTGCTTCAATTATTTGGCCATCAGCTATCTCTATTTTATACTTAGCTTCTAACAGAGTTGGAGTTCCTTTTATCATATCACTAAGTTTCTTAGATATAAAACTTCTATCAGCACCAGTGTCAAAAAGGACAGAAGCAAAGTAATTATTTAAGAGAAACTTACCGGTGACCACATTATGATCGTAACGAGCTTCTCCGGATCCTAGCACGAAGGCTCGTCCCTTCGCTCCATTTCCTCCACCATTGTCGTTGTTTCCCCCATTGTTGTTATTCTGGTTAGGGTTGTGGTTTCCATTACCCCCTTTCTTCAATTGGGGACAATTCTTCCGAATATGTCCTTCCTTTCCACACTCAAAACAACCCCTTGTGGATCCAGGTTGTTGAAAAGGTTGTTTAGCTTGTAACTTACCCCTACAATCCTTAACAGCATGACCTATTTTGCCACACCTCTGGCAACGATTGCAAAACCCGAAGTGATGGAAGTTGCACTTGTTACACTTAGGAGACTTTCCCACGTAACCACCCTGGTTTTGACCTGAATAGGTTGACTGGTTGAAGTTCTTAGTAGGCTCAAGCCTACGCTGCTGCTGCTGCGGTTGATTAAACTAGGGTTGGTTGGGCTAGGGTCCTTTGGAGTGAGAGTTGGAGTGGGTGTGGGTGTTGGAATGGTGATCAAACTTACGTTTGTGATTGTCGGTGGGTTTAGAGACCGAACCTCTCGGAGGTAGAGTCCCTTGAGTCACCACCGCCTGATCGGTTAACTTATGGGCAAGTCAGATAGTTTGCTGGATAGTGGTAGGGTTGGATGAAGTCACCATGCTTTGTATTTGAGGCACTAGACCTCCAATGTAAAGCTCAATTCTCTTGTAATCAGGGGTCACCATATGCGACACATAGTAGCAAGTTCATGTGAACGTGTGGTGTAGAGTTCAATTTCAGAACCCTCCATCTTTAGGTTCCAGAACTCTCCCTCTAACTTCTGGATTTCATCGCGAGGACAGTATTCCTCCTTCATCATTGATTTAAACTCCTCCCACGGGAGTCCATTTGCCATGGCCAGACCCAACATTTGGACCTGGGCGTTCCACCATGTGAGAGCCGGGCCCTCCAAAGTCCGGCGGAAAACTTTACCTGATTAGCCACGGGGCAGTTGCACATGGCAATCACTGATTCTACCTTCTCAAACCAACGAAGTAGTCCAACGGCTCCATTAGCTCCACTAAAGGCGTGCGGCTTACAATCCATGAATGCCTTGAAGGTACAGGTTGGTTGCGGGTTTTGTGGACCTGGAGTTAGAAACAATATAGGATTGGAATTATAGGGTTTAGGAAGATGTTTTTAGAAGATGAATTGACATTATTAGTCAATAGCCAAAGTGTTACCTGCAGCATTTTGTGCTGCTAGAGCCTCCGCCACACTATTGTTTATTAGTGCCGCTAGCTCCTCCTCGGGTGGCTCCTCTTCCAAGGGCTCCTCCTCGAAGGGCTCTTCCTCAAAGGGCTCCTCCTCGCCATCAGAAATTGGAATCTCCTCAGGAAACAGGGCTGCTTGTAGTTGGGCTTCCAAGTGAGTCACCCTCTCTTGAAGACCTTCAGCAGTGTGGTTTGCTACATGTAGCTGAGCTTCCATAGCAGCCAATCTCTCCAGAACTCCTTCCATTTCATCTTCCATAGTGTCGGCCCTCGTCTCCAGATGTGCCACACGATCCACTAAAAGGTTATGGACATGGTCCGTTGCAGCTAGTTCGGTAGTCAAGAGTTCTATTCCTACTTTATTCTCCTCTATTTGAGGCCCATTCTTCAGAAGTCTAGGCATCTCCTCGGTAGCATCTTGCACAATGCTTAATTCCTTCGACATGTAAGATACGAAGGCTGCGAAAGCTTGTTCCATAGTGCATGGCAAGCTAGGTAGTGTGGATGATAAGGATGCAGAACCAAAGTAGGGTGATGGAACATCTCCCATTTCGATCCACCTTTGGATCATTTGTGGGTATACGTTCCAAATGAGAGTATAATCCATTGCTCGAGCGCTACTCGGTTCACCTTGGTCAACGGAATGTTCACTAGAACTAGTCCGGCGCCTTTTGGGCTCCGGGGATGATAGGATAGGTGCCTTAAATCCTGGTGCCTTAGGTGATGGAGGTGGAGTTGACGACATGTTCCTGTAACAATATATATAAGTGCCAAACATCCAAATGACATGTAATTAATGTGTGAGGCTATAGTCTAGTATGCAATCCTAGTTCTCTATAACCAATGGCTCTGATACCAATCTATCATACCCCCAATTTCAACTAACGAAGTTTTACCATTTGTTAAGTGACGAACCAGGATCTCAGACATTAGTTACTTTGAACGACTCTACATGGGACTCAAAATGAAAATATCATACTAATCAGAGTTTCAATGCGGAAGCGTAAAGAAAGTAAATGCGCAAACACACGCGCCCAAAACCAAAGTCCAAAACGTCCAACCAAACCAAGTACAATAAAATAATCCAAACAAATATAAATAAGTCATAATCAAAGTAGTTGAATCCCATGCATGCCCTAATGTGCACCTGTGTCTTATCTTAGCGACCTGAGAAAACATGTAAGAAAATATGTCAACACGAGGTTGGTGAGTTCACAGGTTTCAATATATGTAAATAAGCGTTTACCAGATTTATATTCATTCAGTATTTATCTATAGGTAGCTAACCTATGCTCATGTTTAACTCAAGCGCTCGCAACCGAAGCTGACTGTTTGTTTATTTGCCTCCTGCTAGGTCTGTCAACACTGGCGGTGTAAGTAGGCTAACATTTCACCCGTTCGATCTCTAATCGAGTTAGCGCGACTAACGCGGATGAGATTTTTCAAACCCAGTAGTACTACTAAATATTACCTCGCTAAGATCCATATCAACGGTCCGATATAAGTTGAGGACTTTCTGTGATAGTGTGTTACGCTTAGTTTTAACATTGATAACATATGAATTTGCAAAATCTAAAAATAGTTTAATCATGTTTTCTCCCTCAGATTAAAACATAAAAAAGGGGCCGTGAAAACTCACCTGCGTTGCGTAGTAGGTAGTATCACTCAAATAAGATATTTGGTACGCAAGTGTCAGCCTGCAACGGTTTACGTATGCCCTAGAATTATAAACATAATAATTAGGGACACATTAGGGTCGGTGACGACGACACGGAATATTAGAACGTCTTAAAACATTCTAAGGATCAATGAGTGGACGAACGTGTCCACGGGAATAAGGATTCTTTAATTTAATAATTAAGATAAATACGTTTTGCGTCGAACGTTTCTAATTACGAATAATATTAATTAATGAATATATTCGTACGTTTGTGCCATTTAAAATGATTAGGAAAATAATATAACTATATATATTATTTTTAAGTTCGTAGGATTAATGAAATAATCATTTGTGTGTCAAAAATAATAAATATATTATTTTTATTCGAGCGTATAATCGAGGGTAAATAATATAAATAATTATATTATCTATAGGTTTGAAACGTCTCATAGAGTTTATAATCGTGGTGAAAATAATATATAAATATATATTATTTTTAATTTGAGTCACGGGTTGAAAATAATATAAATTTATTATTTATTTGGAGTCGTGGTTTGAAAACAATATAAATATATATTATTTTAAAAGTGAGAAATAATTATAAAATAGGTTATAAGATCAAAACCCGGGTCTCCTGTGTGTGAGTCAAGTGTCTTAACCATCTCCGCCCGCTAGGGTATCGCATAACTATCCGGACAGAAATGGTTTTAACATAAAGTTCCAGTGGGTTTTCTCCCCCCCCCCCATCGGTACCCGATCCAACACCCCTCGAGATTTCACGATTTCGGCCAAAGTTGATCCTCAAAGCATAGGGTTTTTGTTAATCGAGGGCTTGCGAACCTGTGTGTGAGTTTAATTTGAAAAACATATGGTTTTGGGTCGTTAAATTCCACATTGAAATTCTAAAACCCTAGTTCAAGAACACAAAAATCGAATCAAACAATTTTGATATTTGAATCTATTGAAAACATGGGGTTGTTGTTGATTGGGTTATTACGAAACTGTTGGAGTAGTTTAATTTCATTTAAAACGAGTGTAGATAGGGGTTTGATTAAACAGAAACACGTATGAACCTAGATACGATCCAGATTCAATTTGATGATATAAGCCCTGGATTTTATAGGGCTTTCAATCCAGGCATAGAGACGACTCTTAGGACGTCCTCAATTTCATTATTTGATATCGAATGGTTAGGGTTCGACTAAACTGGGAATGTAGGAACCCTAAGTATTGGGTCGTGTTAAATTTGATATTGAAAGCCCCAATTAGGTTAGGGCT
Organism: Smallanthus sonchifolius; assembly: GCA_023525975.1. Lineage (NCBI taxonomy): Eukaryota > Viridiplantae > Streptophyta > Magnoliopsida > Asterales > Asteraceae > Smallanthus > Smallanthus sonchifolius. The sequence continues at coordinate 39,951,921 of CM042045.1, forward strand.
ATTGTTCTTGGGATTGAAACGAAGCTAAAGGAGCAGGTAATTACCCGAAGTGTATTCGAATTGATAGTCCCCGATTAAAACACAGTTGCGACTCCGAGGACGTGGTCTCTAGCGTCTCCTGCTACTTCTCCGGCCAATATGGGATGTGCAAAAGCTCCTGGGATGTGTGATGAAAATGCGCAGGTGTTTTGATTGTAATAATAACTATCGACTTGCTCGATTTTGATGGATTCGTGGTAATGGTCGACGGTTATAAGGTTAATGGCCATTATTAAGATTAATTCGGTGTAATAGTGATGATTAAAGCATTGATGGAAAGATGAATGTCATAAACGTGTATAACCGTTTATCAATTGCAATGAATTTCAGGTTATGGAGTTCGAATTTGAATCATAAGTTACGGGTTTGACTCAGAATGGTCAACATAAGCAGAATTCATTGATTTTGACTTTGGGAAGTCAACTGATTGGGTTTTAGGACTTGGCAGGTTCAGTCCCTGTAGTTTTATGTGAATTGTAGTTTTAGAGTTTGTCAAAACTAGTCCCTAGGGTTTGAATTAGGTTTAGAATTTGTTAGTTTGACCTCAAAAGTCAACAAGAAAACAACTATAAATAGAATACAAGTTTAGTCCCTCTAATTTATATATACAAGTTTGAATATAGACAGGATTAATCCCTAGAGTTTGAGTTAAGTTAATTTAGTTAACTTTTACTGGATTTTGTTATCGGAGTTAACTGGAAAAGTTCGGATTATTACATCATCCCCTAGTTGAAAGAATTTTCGTCTCGAAAATTAAATAAATAAATAAAAATTTCTGAGGTGTCACATCATCCCCTAGTTGAAAGAATTTTCGTCCCGAAAATTAGAATAGTACCTTAAGGATTTGACGCGGAGTGCTTGAACAGATTAGGATATTTGCGCATCATCTGATCCTCGCACTCCCACGTGAATTCCGGTCCGCGTTTCGAGTTCCAACGAACTCTGACAATAGGGATTTTACGATGCTTTAACATTTTAACTTCCCTATCCATAATTTCCACGGGTTCTTCGATGAAACGTAACTGTTCATCAATGTGTAGTTCCTCAAGAGGAACTGTGAGTGATTCGTCTGCTAGACATTTCTTCAAATTTGATATGTGAAAGACATCGTGTACACCACTAAGTCCTTCTGGCAGGTCCAGTTGATACGCTACTGGCCCGATTCTCTTCATTATCTTGAATGGTCTAACATAACGAGGATTCAGTTTGCCTTGTTTCCCGAAACGAATGACACCCTTCCAAGGTGAGACTTTTAATAAGACCATATCCCCTACTTGAAATTCTAACGGTTTAGGACGCTTATCGGCATAGATCTTTTGACGATCACAAGCTGCTGCCATACGGTTTCTAATTTGAACGATTTTCTCAGAAGTTTCAAGTACGAGTTCAGGACCTGTAAGTTGACTATCCCCAACCTCGGCCCAACAAATAGGAGAATGACATTTCCATCCATAAAGCGCTTCAATTGGAGTTGCCTTGATGCTAGTGTGATAATTGTTGTTGTAGGAGAACTCCACCAACGGTAGGTGAGACTCCCAAGTGTTACCGAAATCGATCACACAAGCTCGTAGCATGTCCTCCAGAGTTTGGATATTACGTTCTGTTTGTCCATCCGTTTGAGGATGGTATGCTGTGCTCATATCTAGACGCGTGCCTAAAGCTTTATGTAACGACTACCAGAAACGAGAAGTGAATCGTGCATCACGGTCCGAAATGATAGAGATTGGCACCCCGTGCCGAGAGACTACTTCCTTTAAGTAAGTACGAGTAAGCTTATCCATTTTTTCGGTTTCCTTGATTGCTAAAAAGTGAGCGGACTTTGTTAAACGGTCAATAATTACCCAAACGGTATCACATCCGGTAAGAGTTCGTGGTAATTTTGTGATAAAGTCCATGGAGATTTGTTCCCATTTCCACATGGGAATTTCTGGTTGTTGGAGAAGACCGGATGGCTTTTGATATTCAACTTTGACCTTTGCGCATGTCAGACATTTGCTCACATAAATAGCTATATCGGCCTTCATCTTTGGCAACTAATACAGTATCTTTAGATCATGGTACATTTTGTCGGAACCTGGATGAATAGAGTAACGAGATTTATGAGCCTCATCCATGACTAGTTCTCTTAAATTTCTGAATACGGGAATCCATATTCGCTCAACGAAGTAGCGAATACCATCAGATTTGACTTCAAGTTGTGCTTCCATACCGCGTGTACCTTCCAGCGGTAGGTTTTCCTCTTTTAGGGCTTCGAGTTGAGCTCTACGGATTTTGTTAGGTAATCCGGGGTGAATAGTAAGCTGTAATGCTCGAACTCGTTTGGGTTTCGTTTCTTTTCGACTTAGGGCATCAGCTACAATGTTAGCTTTACCCGGATGATACCGGATCGCACAATCATAATCATTTAAGAGTTTAACCCAACGACGATGTCGCATGTTCAACTCTTTCTGTTCGAAGATGTGCTGAAGACTCTTGTGATCGGTGTAGATGGTGCATTTGGTATCATACAAGTAATGTCTCCATATCTTAAGTGCGAAAATTACAGCTCCCAACTCTAAGTCATGAGTGGTGTAGTTTTTCTCGTGAACCTTTAGTTGACGTGAAGCGTATGCGATCACCTTTTCGCGTTGCATTAAGACACAACCTAGACCCTGAATAAATGCATCACAATACACCACAAAATCATCGGTTCCTTCCGAAAGAGCTAGAATAGGTGCATTGCAAAGTTTCTGTTTAAGACGTTGGAATGCTGCCTCTTGGTTATCGCCCCAGTTATAGGCTTTACCCTTTTGAGTTAAGGCAGTGAGAGGTTGTGCAGTCTTTGAAAATCCTTCGATGAATCGATGGTAATATCCAGCCAATCCCAGAAATTGTCGCATCTCAGTCGGAGTCGTCGGTGCTGCCCAATTCTTGATGGCTTCTATCTTTGATGGGTCGACATGTATTCCTTTCTCTTTAACCACATGCCCTAGAAACTGAACTTCCCGGATCCAGAATTCACACTTGGAAAACTTAGCATACAGTTGCTCTCGCTTAAGCAATTCCAAAATTAGGCGTAGATGTTCCTCATGTTCTTCCTTGTTCTTGGAATAAATGAGGATGTCGTCGATGAAAACGATAACGAATTGGTCAATGTAAGGTTTACACACACGGTTTATGAGGTCCATGAATACCGCAGGTGCGTTGGTTAATCCGAAAGGCATGACCATAAACTCGTAATGGTCGTACCTTGTCCTGAATGCAGTCTTAGAGATATCCTCTTCTCGGACTCTTAACTGATGGTAGCCGGACCTAAGATCTATTTTGGAATAGAAACTTGATCCTTGGAGTTGATCAAAGAGGTCATCTATGCGAGGCAAAGGGTAGCGACTCTTGATTGTGACTTTATTCAGCTCCCAGTAGTCAATACACATACGGAAAGTCCCGTCCTTCTTCTTGATAAATAGTACCGGAGCTCCCCACGGCGATGAACTAGGTCGGATGAAACCTTTATCCAACAATTCCTGTAACTGAGTAGATAGCTCTTGCAATTCACTGGGTGCCAGTCTGTAAGGTGCCTGAGCAATCGGTGCTGCTCTGGGTGCTATATCGATTTGAAATTCAACTTGACGGTGCGGTGGCAGACCAGGCAAATCCTCGGGAAATACTTCTAAAAATTCACGAACGATTGGAATATCTTCAATCTTCTTCTCTTCTGATGGCTGCTCAGCAACGAGAGCTAAAATAGCCGTTTGCCCCTTTCGAAGGCATTTTTGTGCTTTCATAAAAGATATGATGCCTATGACTGCACCAACTCTTTCGCCTTGAACGGAAAGGATTTCTCCATTCGGGAGAGGAATACGAACAATCTTCTCATGACAGATAATTTCAGCTTGGTTTTTAGATAGCCAATCCATGCCGACAATTACATCAAAACTACCAAGTGTGACCGGCATAAGGTCAATATCAAATATATGTCTAGCTAGCTCAAGCTTACATCCCTTAAGAATGTGAGTTGCTTCAATTATTTGGCCATCAGCTATCTCTATTTTATACTTAGCTTCTAACAGAGTTGGAGTTCCTTTTATCATATCACTAAGTTTCTTAGATATAAAACTTCTATCAGCACCAGTGTCAAAAAGGACAGAAGCAAAGTAATTATTTAAGAGAAACTTACCGGTGACCACATTATGATCGTAACGAGCTTCTCCGGTCCTAGCACGAAGGCTCGTCCCTTCGCTCCATTTCCCCCACCATTGTCGTTGTTTCCCCCATTGTTGTTATTCTGGTTAGGGTTGTGGTTTCCATTATCCCCTTTCTTCAATTGCGGATAATTCTTCCGAGTATGTCCTTCCTTTCCACACTCAAAACAACCCCTTGTGGATCCAGGTTGTTGAAAAGGTTGTTTAGCTTGTAACTCACCCCTACAATCCTTAACAGCATGAACTATTTTGCCACACCTCTAGCAACGATTACAAAACCCGAAGTGATGAAAGTTGCACTTGTTACACTTAGGGGACTTTCCCACGTAACCACCCTGGTTTTGACCTGAATAGGTTGACTGGTGCTGCTGCTGCGGTTGATTAAACTAGGGTTGGTTGGGCTAGGGTCCTTTGGAGTGAGAGTTGGAGTGGGTGTGGGTGTTGGAATGGTGATCAAACTTACGTTTGTGATTGTCGGTGGGTTTAGAGAACGAACCTCTCGGAGGTAGAGTCCCTTGAGTCACCACCACCTGATCGGTTAACTTATGGGCAAGTCAGATAGTTTGCTGGATAGTGGTAGGGTTGGATGAAGTCACCATGCTTTGTATTTGAGGCACTATACCTCCAATGTAAAGCTCAATTCTCTTGTAATCAGGGGTCACCATATGCGGCACATAGTAGCAAGTTCATGTGAACGTGTGGTGTAGAGTTCAATTTCAGAACCCTCCATCTTTAGGTTCCAGAACTCTCCCTCTAACTTCTGGATTTCATCGCGAGGACAGTATTCCTCCTTCATTATTGATTTAAACTCCTCCCATGGGAGTCCATTTGCCATGGCCAGACCCAACATTTGGACCTGGGCGTTCCACCATGTGAGAGCCGGGCCCTCCAAAGTTCCGGCGGAAAACTTTACCTGATTAGCCACGGGGCAGTTACACATGGCAATCACTGATTCTACCTTCTCAAACCAACGAACTAGTCCAACGGCTCCTTTAGCTCCACTAAAGGCGTGGGGCTTACAATCCATGAATGCCTTGAAGGTACAGGTTGGTTGCGGGTTTTGTGGACCTGGAGTTAGAAACAATATAGGATTGGAATTATAGGGTTTAGGAAGATGTTTTTAGAAGATGAATTGACATTATTAGTCAATAGCCAAAGTATTACCTGCAGCATTTTGTGCTGCCAGAGCCTCCGCCACTAGTGCCGCTAGCTCCGCTGCCGTCATGTTCATGGTACCTCGACCATCGGCACGACCTCCGCGTCCTCTCCCTGACATGATTCTTCACAATCACAAATGAAAAACAATGAGAAATATGTCGCATATTAAACATTATTCAGGTATGAGTAAGAAGATATAACATCTAATATTTTGAAAATTAAATAAATTGTAAGGCTACAAAATAAATAACTCAAACATTAAACTTCTCATGCTTTTATTGAATTGGAACAACCTTACCCATCTAGGTTTGAAAAGAGAAATAACATAAGCAAAAACAGCCATGAAAAGGAAGATAGAATAGGAAGGTCATCAAACATCTTCGTCATCGAAAGAAATATACGATTGTGCATCGTCTATCTCCACCGGTTCCTCCTCGGGTGGCTCCTCTTCCAAGGGCTCCTCCTCGAAGGGCTCTTCCTCAAAGGGCTCCTCCTCGCCATCAGAAAGTGGAATCTCCTCAGGAAACAGGGCTGCTTGTAGTTGGGCTTCCAAGTGAGTCACCCTCTCTTGAAGACCTTCAGCAGTGTGGTTTGCTACATGTAGTTGAGCTTCCATAGCAGCCAATCTCTCTAGAACTCCTTCCATATCATCTTCCATAGTGTCGGCCCTCGTCTCCAGATGTGCCACACGATCCACTAAAAGGTTATGGACATGGTCCGTTGCAGCTAGTTCGGTAGTCAAGAGTTCTATTCCTACTTTATTCTCCTCTATTTGAGGCCCATTCTTCAGAAGGCTAGGCATCTCCTCGGTAGCATCTTGCACAATGCTCAATTCCTTTGACATGTAAGATACGAAGGCTGCGAAAGCTTGTTCCATAGTGCATGGCAAACTAGGTAGTGTGGATGATAAGGATGCAGAACCAAAGTAGGGTGATGGAACATCTCCCATTTCGATCCACCTTTGGATCATTTGTGGGTATACGTTCCAAATGAGAGTATAATCCATTGCTCGAGCGCTACTCGGTTCACCTTGGTCAACGAAATGGTCACTAGAACTAGTCCGGCGCCTTTTGGGCTCCGGGGATGATAGGATAGGTGCCTTAAATCCTGGTGCCTTAGGTGATGGAGGTGGAGTTGACGACATGTTCCTGTAAAAATATATATAAGTGCCAAACATCCAAATGACATGTAACTAATGTGTGAGGCTATAGTCTAGTATGCAATCCTAGTTCTCTGTAACCAATGGCTCTGATACCAATCTATCACACCCCCAATTTCAACTAACGGAGTTTTACCATTTGTTAAGTGACGAACCAGGATCTCAGACATTAGTTACTTTGAACGACTCTACATGGGACTCAAAATGAAAATATCATACTAATCAGAGTTTCAATGCGGAAGCATAAAGAAAGTAAATGCGCAAACACACGCGCCCAAAACCAAAGTCCAAAAGTACAAAAGTCCAAAACGTCCAACCAAACCAAGTACAATAAAATAATCCAAACAAATATAAATAAGTCATAATCAAAGTAGTTGAATCCCATGCATGCCCTAATGTGCACCTGTGTCTTATCTTAGCGACCTGAGAAAACATGTAAGAAAATATGTCAACACGAGGTTGGTGAGTTCACAGGTCTCAATATATGTAAATAAGCGTTTACCAGATTTATGTTCATTCAGTATGTATCTATAGGTAGCTAACCTATGCTCATGTTTAACTCAAGCGCTCGCAACCGAAGTTGACTGTTTGTTTATTTGCCTCCTGCCAGGTCTATCAACACTGGCGGTGTGAGTAGGCTAACATTTCACCCGTTCGATCTCTAATCGAGTTAGCGCGACTAACACGGGTGGTATTTGTCAAACCCAGTAGTACTACTAAATATTACCTCGCTAAGATCCATATTAACGGTCCGATATAAGTTGAGGACTTTCTGTGATAGCGTGTTACGCTTAGCTTTAACATTGATAACATATGAATTTGCAAAATCTAAAAATAGTTTAATCATGTTTTCTCCCTCAGATTAAAACATAAAAAAGGGGCCGTGAAAACTCACCTGCGTTGCGTAGTAGGTAGTATCACTCAAGTAAGAGATTTGGTACGCAAGTGTCAGCCTGCAACGGTTTACGTATGCCCTAGAATTATAAACATAATAATTAGGGACACATTAGGGTCGGTGACGACGACACGGAATAGTAGAACGTCTTAAAACATTCTAAGGATCAATGAGTGGACGAACGTGTCCACGGGAATAAGGATTCTTTAATTTAATAATTAAGATAAATACGTTTTGCGTCGAACGTTTCTAATTACGAATAATATTAATTAATGAATATATTCGTACGTTTGTGCCATTTAAAATGATTAGGAAAATAATATAACTATATATATTATTTTTAAGTTCGTAGGATTAATGAAATAATCATTTGTGTGTCAAAAATAATAAATATATTATTTTTATTCGAGCGTATAATCGAGGATAAATAATATAAATAATTATATTATCTATAGGTTTGAAACGTCTCATAGAGTTTATAATCGTGGTGAAAATAATATATAAATATATATTATTTTTAATTTGAGTCACGGGTTGAAAATAATATAAATTTATTATTTATTTGGAGTCGTGATTTGAAAACAATATAAATATATATTATTTTAAAAGTGAGAAATAATTATAAAATAGGTTATAAGATCAAAACCCGGGTCTCCTGTGTGTAAGTCAAGTGTCTTAACCATCTCCGTCCGCTAGGGTATCGCATAAGTATCCGGACAGAAATGGTTTTAACATAAAGTTCCAGTGAGTTTTCTCCCCCCCCCCATCGGTACCCGATCCAACACCCCTCGAGATTTCACGATTTCGGCCAGAGTTGATCCTCAAAGCATAGGGTTTTTGTTAATCGAGGGCTTGCGAACCTGTGTGTGAGTTTAATTTGAAAAACATAAGGTTTTGGGTCGTTAAATTCCACATTGAAATTCTGAAACCCTAGTTCAAGAACACAAAAATCGAATCGAACAATTTTGATATTTGAATCTATTGAAAACATGGGGTTGTTGTTGATTGGGTTATTACGAAACTGTTGGAGTAGTTTAATTTCATTTAAAACGAGTGTAGATAGGGGTTTGATTAAACAGAAACACGTATGAACCTAGATACGATCCAGATTCAATTTGATGATATAAGCCCTGGATTTTATATGGCTTTCAATCCAGGCATAGAGACGACTCATAGGACGTCCTCAATTTCATTATTTGATATCGAATGGTTAGGGTTCGACTAAACTGGGAATGTAGGAACCCTAAGTATTGGGTCGTGTTAAATTTGATACTGAAAGCCCCAATTAGGTTAGGGCTATTGTTCTAGGGATTGAAACGAAGCTAAAGGAGCAGGTAATTACCCGAAGTGTATTCGAATTGATAGTCCCCGATTAAAACACAGTTGCGACTCCGAGGGCGTGGTCTCTAGCGTCTCTGGCTACTTCTCCGGCCAATATGGGATGTGCAAAAGCTCCTGGGATGTGTGATGAAAATGCGCAGGTGTTTTGATTGTAATAATAACTATCGACTTGCTCGATTTTGATGGATTCATGGTAATGGTCGACGGTTATAAGGTTAATGGCCATTATTAAGATTAATTCGGTGTAATAGTGATGATTAAAGCATTGATGGAAAGATGAATGTCATAAACGTGTATAACCGTTTATCAATTGCAACGAATTTCAGGTTATGGAGTTGGAATTTGAATCATAAGTTACGGGTTTGACTCAGAATGGTCAACATAAGCAGAATTCATTGATTTTGACTTTGGGAAGTCAACTGATTGGGTTTTAGGACTTGGCAGGTTCAGTCCCTGTAGTTTTATGTGAATTAAAGTTTCAGAGTTTGTCAAAACTAGTCCCTAGGGTTTGAATTGGGTTTAGAACTTGTTAGTTTGACCTCAAAAGTTAACAAGAAAATAACTATAAATAGAATACAAGTTTAGTCCCTTTAATTTATATATACAAGTTTGAATATAGACAGGATTAATCCCTGGAGTTTGAGTTAAGTTAATTTAGTTAACTTTAACTGGATTTTGTTATCGGAGTTAACTGGAAAAATTCGGATTGTCACAGTTGTTGACCAATTTTGACTTCTTGGGGGTTAATGCTCCTGGAATAAACCTTCTAGAAGCTTGAATACTTGGTGTTCTTGATAGAATTTAGCTTGATTTGTATTTTTAACACCGAATAACCTACAATTATAAAATATTTGTGTTTTAAGCATAAATTGCAAGGTTATTATTCAATTTAGTACAATAATGCGGGATTATTATGTATGTAAAATATTTATAAATGATGACATATCATAACACCCCACACTTAAACTTTGCTTGTCCTCAAACTAACTCATGCATGATCACACCCATTACTAAAAACTTTACAAAGGTAATGGAATTTCAACTTGTGTTGAGACTCCGGGATAACTCTTGAGCTGCTTATTCTTTTTTTTATGTTTTTTCTTGTTTTAAGATGATGGAATCCATGACAAGCCTACTAGAACGTTGGTTATGCAAAAACTCCTCACTACTTACAATGTTCACTCAACTCTAGGGTTATATATATGGATAATGTAAGCTAAGTGGGACACTCGAGTTCGAATCGAATTATGCAATGGTCATAAGCTTGTATGCAAATCAAGTCTCCACCACCTAACTAAGTAGTATACATGAATCAAGAGAACTTTAAAGGGTTGTAATGTGGCTAAAGTAAAACTAAGGTGAAAATGAAAATCTTTTTTTATTTTTAGGGGTTTTAAAGAGGTTTGAAGGGCTGCAGCTATTGCGAAACACTCGGCTACAGCCTCATGGCTTAAAATGGAAAGTACTAAAAGGTCCCTCTACAATACTCAGATCGTGAGGGTATAACTAATCTGAGGGCTCATTTATGGTCAGATTGCCAAGATCAAGATCTCTCATCAGGTTCAACTCGTCCCTTATTGCGTAATACACATTGATGCCTTTTCGTATGGTTCTTTCGGCCCGTAGCCTAACAGCGCCTACTTCGATCAGATGTGTATACTCATTTTGGGAGCCAGATTGATTCTTGCTACACTTTCCATCGTGGTTCCAGTTGCCATATTTTCTACATCTACCGTATCTTTTGGCTCTTCTTTTGGCGACACTTTTTGACAAGTCGCAGAATGGTGGCAATTGTTCTTGCTTGCGCCACCATTTTCTTACGTCACTGGTTGCTTGAAAATCTTTTCTCGTAGTTCGGTTGGTAATTCAGGCTTTGCGAAATGAAGGCAGGAAAGCAGATTGAAATTGAAAGAATGCATGTCCAGTTCTTTAAGGTCTCCAGGTAAAAGACCAACTTCTCCCTTTTTTTTTTGAACAAGACAACTTCTTCAATACTCCTCTTTCCTCAATTTCATTGAAATAATATTTCTTTGAATTTTTAGCAGATCGTTCGGATTTTTCCTAATTCATCCACCATTTGTATATTCCAATTCTTTTGAGTAGGACGGATTCTTTCCAAAGTCGTCCCGATGATAATGAACATGCAATGATAACATAAGATAACTTTCCCATTTTGAAGACAGTTAACCAATAACCCGTGTTTGCGAAAAGCTGGTTGGGTGATAAGTATGGTTTTAGAAAAGAAAAGGCTAAGGCTCAGAGGGTTATCTAGGCGGATAATATTTTTGTGGTTTTCGGATAATAAGGGTAATAAAGTCCTAGGTGCCTAAATCATTTTCATACTTCCACTAGTTCATGGTCTTGATATGTATAAGTCATATAAGTTCTAATTATGCATAGAATTCAATCGAATAAACACTCAATCCTACCAAACGAAAGAGTATGTAAAAATAATGATAATAATGCTCGTGAAAAGGCTCAGATTATTCTCACATGGAAACGAATGGAATAGGGTTTTATTGATTTGTTATGCATAATTTTCGTTTGTTTCTACTTGTCATGTCTTCATTTTATTTAATTAAGTGCAAACTCCAAGAAGTTTTGTTTAAAAATGGTTTAACTATTTTTTTTTGAAAATTTTTCGGGTTTATAAAAGGTAAGTTTTTGTAATGCTTTAGTTAAATGGGTAGAAAATCACAAGTTAAATTTTACTGCTTTGAGGTTAACAGTCCTGAATCTCTAATTCCCCACCCCACACTTAAAATTGTGCATTGCCCTCAATGTATAAATGCATGTAATGAAATGCTATGCAGGAATTTAAATGCATGGAATTTTAAGGGAAAAGAAACTGGTACTCCCCCGATCAATTCGGTGTATAACCTAAGGCCAAAACTTATTGTTGTTGTCAGGCTGTGCCTATCAGCTGCTTGTCAACATGTTGCTTCAAAGACTTCATCGAATTTCACAAAAATTTGATGTTGCTTCGGGCTCCAGGCTCATAGAGTTGGAGTGTAACTCCTCAAAGTAGGGAGATGGTCTGGTGATGTTGTTCTACCTGAAACATAAAAGAAAACATAAAAACGAACAAGGAAAATAAAAGATAGTAGTTAAACTACTAAGGTCCTAGTATCGAGAAGGCATATCTTGGGACTAAAGTAATTAGAAACTTAAATTTGGAGAAACCAAACCTGAGGTCCATGCTCTCTGCCGTATGCACCAACTTCTCAATTTATTCATGGTCATCGGGTTACCTCCCGGAAGTGCTACGTTTATTTATGGGTCTTTAGCCCGACCCGTACGTGCTTCGTGAATTTCCAATTTAGTGTTAAATCTATAAAATGGGTGGCTTGTAATATGGAGAAGTTCATCCAACCCATTTGATAAGCATGCGTACGATGATACTAAGTTGATCCAGGAATTAGTGGAGTCCATCCTGGACCAGCTAGATAACGGAAAACAGGGTAAAAAGTGTTCAAACTTAGAACGGTCATAACTTGAGCTTCGTTTGGAATTAGAAGGCCCTTTACCAGGGGACGGAAAGGTTTCGACGAGCCGGATCATGTGGAAAACCGCCATAGGCGGTTTGCCCCAATGGTCCAAGCAAAAATCCCCCATTAAGTGACCCAATTTCATAAATCAAAGATTTTCCCCAATTTTTAAATTTTTATACCTTAAAATTTTTAGTGCAAAAATGGGTGAATCATTGATTTATATATTTTCAAAGTTTATTTATAGTTTTAATTTTAGTTTGGATGGATCGATTTGAAATTTTGAAAATTTTTGTAAACCTGTCAAATTTGGAATGCTCTATAAAAGAGCTCCTAAAGAAAGTGGTGTAATTAAATCACGCCACCACCATTTGAAATTTCTTTGACCAAACTTCAAGAAACCCATGTAGTGAAGGAGACGGTCACGCCGGTATGATAATTTTGTCACGTAATCTTCGTTGGATGAACATTGCTTCTTCCATGAGAAGTGGTCCTCAGAGTGATGTGCCCTATCATGTGGCTTATGTGATTCATGGAATGATTCACTGGTATGCTTGATCACAGGCCAGCTATCTCTATTGCAAGGAGGATGTGCAACCATTGTCATTTGTTTGTTGGTGATTATATCCTCCTGTGCTTCCATATTTATGATTCCCACCATTTCTTCTTTAGATCTTCGCTTCTCTGCCTCCGTTGATTGTTTAGCTTCAAACTTCTTAGAGAAGCCAGGAAGTGATTGTAAAGTTGCAGTAGTCGTCTCTTCTGAATCACCCGGTCTCACTTCCGACTGATCCATGCTTGTGAAGATGGAAGGTTATTGCTCCTTAGAGTCACTCGACCCTTCTAAAGATGTTGAAACTATAACTTCCGATTCTTGGACTTTGAATGAATCATCTTGTTGTTCAGTTGGAAAGCTCTTTAGGATTTGAAGCTTAATTACTTCCACATGACGAAACACTTATTGTTCACTTGGAGAGCTTTTTATGAGTTGAATATTAATGTTTTCCAAATGACGAAATAGATTTCTTAGGGTCCATGAGTCAGAATCTAGAGCTGAGTGTTGAATTTCTTGAGGTGGTGTGGTTTCCTCATATGGTAGCCCGTAGGGTTGGTGGAAATGTGTGGAATACACTTGATAGTGATAACAATCTTGGGTGCAGTGTGATTCCCCACAGATCTCACACCAAACCTCCGAATAGTGGTACCCATAATTGTCTTGGTATCCTCTATAACAACTCTCGTAGTTGTCACCCATGAAAGTGGCTGTAAAGAATTATCCAAACAAATCATAAAAGAAAATGTTAAGGTTAAAAAGGCTAATCCGTTAACTCAATTTTTTTCTTGAAATCACCGTGTCCCCGGCAACGGCGCCAAAAACTTGATTTTTCGTGATATAAGTATATAAAAATATAAATAAATATATTTTTAAGGTGATTGATTTCACAAGATCAGGTTTTAAATTTATAAATTAAAATGGTAATTACTTTAACTTAAAACACACACAATAGGCAAGTGTACCTATCGCAGCGTAATATAGTTAGGTAAGAACCAAATATCGAACCAATGGACACGGTCGAGTTCCAATACTCAACTTTTGTTATCGTTTAGCCGGATTAATTAGTAGGTGGGTTTTGTGTGCTTGTGAAGCAGAAAAGTAAATGACGGTAAAGTAAATAACATAAAAGCAAAAATGTGCGTGAAGTGTGTAACAGAAATGTAACTAGCAGAATAGTAAATAGTAGAAAAGTAAATAAAGGGAAAATGATCAGATTACAAAATGTATTGTTTCGGGATTCGAATCAGCTTGGTCTGTGATAATGTTAAGTTAACTAATTCAGTGGTATGACTACTACAAACTTGTGACCCGGGTAACCGCTAGAGCCTCGTCCTCATGACATTTGATTTGCAAATTATATTCTTTAAAAAGTGGTAGTGCCTCCCGTTAGGGACAACATTTGCCCTCAACCCATTGAATGGTCATCTCCGGGTTGGATAAAGACATCAGACTCAAAATGCTTTATATTAAGTTAAATAGGTGATTATATTTTGCTCACCGGGAGGCGGTGTAACAATGGGACCAAGTATAAAGATGTACCGTTCCCAACATGAGTTAACCAATTCTTGGTCGCATAATAATCTCGTATAAAGACGTACGATCTTAGAAGTATAGACCAAGTCTTGGCTTATCAATCTCTGCTCGTATAAAGACGTACGAGTTTCAAAGGAAGTTTGATTAAAAAGGGTTTTACGATCTTACTCTTTAAAATCAAGACACTTACAAATATAAAGACGGATTTAGACAATAATAAAAGCCCATCAAGAGATGGTTTTTGAGGACGAATTAGTTAAAGACATAAACATACCACTTCATTAATAGGTTAAACATTAACATGCACCAAACATCATCTTCACCCTAGCAATACAAAAAAGTTTTAGCCACAAATAGCCATAACAACTAGCGTAATGATGAGTTTCGTAGGCTCCCCTATTGTGAAACAAGGAGGAAGAGCCCCTCTACTCTCTACTCTAACTACGAGAATGCTCTCTTCTTGAGTGTAATTTTGCTCTGGATTGGTGTGTGGAATGAAGAACCCAAGCCTCCTATTTATAGGCCTCAAAATATGTAATGCACGGTCGTGCAAAGGCCTAGGGAATCAAACAGGGTAGATACGACACGGTACCGGGTCGTGGGGAACAGAGAAGGGCAATGCACGACCGTGCATTGTAGGTCCAGATTTCACTCAGAAATCTCACAAATGATCGATTCTCCACACACAAAGGAGGAAACAATGTGTATGGAGGTTAAACAGAGGATAGAAACAGACTTGGTGAAGATAACGGGCTAAATACACTCACAATCAACACAAATATGATATGAAATTGTAAGAACAGTGCACAATACTCAAAATACAGATTGTATTGATTGAAGAACAATGAAAGAGAAGGTTCAGGGTTACAGTCGCTACTCAGACACTAAACATTCTCAAACTAGGCTATTTATAGTAGATGACATGTATCAAAACTATGTCAACCGAAACTAATTATTTCGGTTGAACATTTACAAGTGATACTCAGACCTGTCGAAACTACTATCTATCGAAACTACTAGTTTCGATTGAGATTGAACAAACCTCAATTGAAACTAAGTAGTTTCGATGGCCCATATAAAACACTAAATTTCCGAAACTGAAATTACAATAATGGAATGACATAAAGTAAACTAAGCTATCATTGTTCAAACATACAATAATGACAACAGCTTATACAGAAAAACATGTCTCTATAATCTCCCCCTAAGCTATTGCATTACTGTCTTCGGCTCTTCACTAAGCAGCTGGTCCTTCAGTAGTTCTTGGGATGAAAGGTTTTACATGGAGAGACACAACCCGTTGATAGGCCTTGGCATCTGCCTCATCTTCATCACTGTAAGCCTGAATGTGATTCTGGAATAGTACCTCCATATCTTCAGGTTGAAACTTTAATAGCTCCATAGGCTCAAAGATGACAATGTCTTCCTTGCCTTCACACTCGATTACGGCACTGCCAATGATTGGATTGTAGTACCATTTTCTGCAAGTTTGTAGCTGGACATGCACAGTCTTGGGAACAGTGATGGTCTTGTGAGTTTGGGCAGGCTTGTACCTCAAGAAGACATAGGGTTTCTTGGTTTTAGGGTGAAACCTAGTCTTTTAAATATTCTTCTGAGTCTTTCTAGGCTTCATTCCCTTGAAATCATAGTTGACCTGATTGTGTAAGAAGTGTTCAAAATCAGAGGCCATCATGACATTCCTAGGGTTTTGAAGGGGAAGTTTGGCCAAATTTCTAAGGTCATAGAAGGGGAGAGTCTGGAAGTCAGTCATGTTCTTAAGGTGCTGAACTCCTCCCCTGTATCTTCTAATTGTGAACAACTTCCTCTCTGCATCATACTTCCAACCAACAGGAGGCGTTTTTAGCTCTTGGTGTCCGGCTATCCATTCGTATGTTTGTGGGCTCTCCTCTGGTACAAATCTTCTCAACCAAGGTTTCTTCGGGTTTGGAAACTCAGGATCAATGGAAGGTTGGGTTGGAGTCTGAGTAGCTTCAGATGCAGTAGAGGTTTGTTTAGGAATAATATGCTTAACAATGTTAACCTGAACATCTTCTTTGGTTTTCTCTTCATCATACAGGGCTTGAATTTCATCTCCCTCCTCTGTGAAGTAGCTTGTCTTTTCAGTCTCTCGCTCTTTTGTAGGCAGGATCTCTGGATAGAGTTCGTTATAGCCAAAATTATCAATCTCATCTAGTAAGGCATTGAGCTCGTCATCAGACGGTATATCCTCTTCATCCAAAATCACCGTTTCAATCTCAGTCTCAGTTCCCTTCCCTCTTTTCCTTTCTTCCCTTCTTTCATTAGCTGAGGGAAGGTCGAACTATTGTTCTTCAACTCTAACTTCAACAACCTCCTTTGTCTTGGCAGCATGGCCAATATGGATAGTCATTGCAGACTCTGGATTAATGACAAAGGCAAGAGATAAGGATTCAACACTAGATGTGGTCTCCCCCTGAGCTGTTGAAGTGGTTCTTTGTTGTTGCACAGGCTTTATTAGAGAGGCTTTGAGCTGTTCTACTATTTCAGCTAAGGCCTTGTATTCTTCTTGCTGTTTTGAGATGAGTCTTTGTTGGGTTTCAAGCTGGTTTGCTGAACCTCAAGCTGGGTATGTAAACCCCCACATTCCAGCTTTAGGTCTTTAACCTCTTCCTTGCACTAATTCAATTCAGATCTTAAGCCTTCAATAACTTCATCTTTCTTTTGAACATGATCTTGTAGCTTCTTCACTTCAAGACTTAATGTTTTGACTCTTGGCACAGAATAAGTTGGTTCATGTGATGGTGATGTAGGTGGAGTAGGAATGTGTATTTGTTGAGGTGATGGTGGTGGTGTAATGATGAGTGCTTGTTGTGGAGTAGGTTGTGGTGTATTGAATAAAGAATCAGAAGAAGATGATAAATCTTCAAGTCCAGTCTTAATCTTCTTTGCCTTAGGCTCCTCTTCTTCATAGTCAGAACCTGACTCAACTTGTCTTTTGGAGGATGACGCAAGATGCTATGTCCTTTCAGAATTGGACTTGTAATAATCAGACCCATAAATTCCTGCATCCAGAGTCTCACTAGATTCTGCAACTTCCTCCTCAGCTCCTAGTGTACCAGCTTCAACATTAACCACTGGCTCTATAACTATCTGTACTTTTTCAACAAAAGGAGCCTCTATCACAGGCTCAATAATAGGTTGTTCTTCTTCTTGAGCATGAGGAATTTCTGTTTCAATCTCAGGTTCAGCTGCTTGTTGGTTACCTTGATCTAGATCCATTTCCTCTTCTTCTTCCTCAGACGATGACAATTCCACCTCTAGATCTGGATCCACATCAGGAATAAACTCTTCCTCTTCTCCAATAATGTGACCAAACAGAGGAATATCAGCAATGGCTCTGTTGGTCCTTTTGTTCGAACTCTTCATGTAGCTGAGAGTCTTGGCTATCATATGGTCAAAGACAAATACATTTCCACCTTGTTGAAGATCTGGATGTAGGTGGTTGATTATGATATGAAGGAATCTTGGATAAACCAGAAACTTTTCCTTAACAGCTCCTGTCAAATTTTCTTTAAGCTGTCTAAATACCAAGCATGAGAAGTTATAGTTCCTGCCTTTAATCAATCTCAAAACAGCAGATGCTACCACGATATTTTCTAAATCAAAGCCACCTTTTCTGATGGAGAGGCAGTGAATGAATACATGAACAATGTATCTCCAATGGCTTGGAAGGGCGTTCTTTATAATTTGACCACTCTTGAACTCATCAGGATGACCCGGTCTTCAAAAACAATCTTTGACGTAGAAGGTTGGGAATTCTGTTGGTGCCTCTAGGTTGTCATTGAATTGCAGCACCTCTCTAACAGTAGCTTCAGAGAATAAGACTTTTTGACCTTGAACAATTGCCCTTATATGCTCCACATTTTCAACAGTTATTATCTCTACAGTCTCCCAAAACTCCCTTATTGTGGTCTCAAACACATGTAGGTTGTGACTTATGGCAAAGCTGATATTGGAGTTTGCCAGGAAATTCAGGACTGGAACAAACTCTGTGCTCTTTGAGTCATTTGCATTAAGGAAGGCACATACATTGTGTCTCTTCACAAATAGGAGGTCCATACCAATGAATCACGGATAAAACTGCAAATATATACACAACGATGTTAGAACACAGATAATGTACATGATGTAATCAGTAAAAAGAACCAAAACGACCGTGATTATGAAGATTTAGTCATCACATACCTCGGAATTCAAGCCCTAGGTCTATGTTCTTATCAGTTATACAAATACAAACCAGAAGCGTTACCTGATGAAGACGACGACGAAGGATCAGGTGAGAAACACTGATTTCTCAACTTAGACCGAAGGTATTTGAGAGCTTTTGTGTGTGTGAGAGAAGGTGTAATTTGATCAGAGACGGTAAAGTGAATATTAACGACGAAGAAATCAGATTATGAACTCATTTAATTTTCCCATGTGGTAAATGACCAAAATGCCCCTGTCGAAACTACTAGTTTCGATAGGCAAAACAAGTTTCGGGATGAAGAGGTAGTTTCGATTAGCAAAGAATAGTTTCGGCTAACTTTGTAGTTTCGATAGGCAAAACAAGTTTCGAGGTGAAGAGGTAGTTTTGATAAGCAAAGAATAGTTTCGGCTGACTTTGTAGTTTCCATAGGCAAAAGATAGTTTCGATAGACTTCTTCTGTTTCGATAGGAAAAGAACAGATAAGAAAAATAAAATAATAATAAAACTATTCACAAAATACTTACACTTATCTTTTTGAAAAGATCCAACATGAGATCAGATCTAGTCAGTCTCTTGAAACACTTCTTTTTGCAATTAACTATTGTGAGTCCCTGAAGATAGCTGATATTTGTGCAAAGTAAATCCGAACATTTGTTTGTACATAGATTTCATGTGATTATAAGGTACCAATTAAGCAAGATACAAGGTGTACCCCACATATTGAAATAAAATGGTTTTGAAAACCTATCAATCCTCAAGAAATACCCATCTTCATCCTATCATCTCTTTCTGATTAACCAAAGTACCATTTAGTAATTTCAAAGTACCACCAAAATAAAATAAGAAATCTAAGTGGATTAGAAGATTAAAATGAAAAATATCCAAGTAGATATTAAAAAGGTACGAACATTCTAGATCTTTGCGTAAACAAAACAGAAGAAGTCGTAAAATTATCCAAGCGGATAGAAAAATATTGAACACCCGAGATCTTTGCGTAAACAAAACATACAGGGTCAAATCATCCAAGTGGATGGGAAAAGGATGAACACCCGAGATCTTTGCGTAAGCAAAACATACGGGGTCATCGGTGGTAAATATCGTTACTTTGACGGTCACTTGGCGTATGAATAGGAATCCAACACGTAAGACTGTATCTGATTGAATTAGTTTTCTTAGATATATAAAATGGGTTAGATGTTTCAATAATGGGTTCAAACACACAAGGATGAGATAAAATTTAGGTTTTCACACTACTTACACGTTTTAACCATATGTCGGGCCTATCAGCTTTACCTCAGTAAACACCATCGCTTTTGGTCCATTCCATGTCCAAGAGATGAGATCAGACTCTATCATTTCTCAAAGGTCAGATTCAATTTTCCAATAACAAAACCACTTGTAAGACTATGTATAAAGCAATTCTTTTTTTTTAATTTTGACATATTAAAATCTCATTTCTCCCCCAAAAGATTTGCTTAGTAACTGTACAGAAAAATAAAATCTTTTTGGAATTTTCTTAACAATTAATCAGAAATATGAAACACACTAATATTCACAAGGATTATTGAAAGTTTATCATTCCAAGCATCTCCACCAGTTGGACAAATCTGGTAGAGTCAAAAACCTTTGTGAAGATGTCTGCGGTTTACTTGAAGGTTTTGACCTCAACGATTTGAATATGCTTCTTTTCAACACAGTCATGGATAAAGTGATGTTTGATTTCAATATATTTTGTTTTGGAATGCTGAACGGAGTTTTTGGTGATATGGGGAACGGCAGTGTTGTCACACAGAATGGGTGTCTCATGGAATATGATCCCATAGTCAAGCATCTGATGGTGTATCCGTCTGACTTGGGAACAACAGAGGGCTGCGGCAATGTATTCGGCTTTGGCGGTGGATTGGGAAATGGTGGATTGTTTCTTACATTGCCATGAGACAAGACGGTTGCCAAGGTACTGACAACCTCCAGAAGTGGATTCTCGGTCTAAGTTGCAATCCCCGTAGTCTGAATGTGAATAAGCCACAAGATCAAACAAATCAGTTTTAGGATACCACAGACCCAATTTTGGCTTATACTTTAAATATCTCAAAATACGTTTGACAGCAGATAAATGAGAGAGTTTAGGATTAGCCTGAAAACGTACACACAAGCACACTGCAAACATGATGTCGGGTCTGTTGGCCGTGAGATACATGAGAGATCCTATCATAGAGTGATAGAGATTCTGATCAACGCTTTCACCATCCACATCAGGAGTCAGACAATGTCGAACTTCTACAGGAGTTTTTACTGGATGGGAATCAACCATTTTGAATTTGGTCAAGATTTCTTTCACGTATTTCTCTTGATGGATGAGGATCCCTGACTCAGACTGATCAACTTGTAGTCCCAAAAAGAATTTTATTTCTCCCATAGAGCTCATTTCAAACTTAGACCGCGTCACTTCTTCAAATTCTTTGCATAGAAGAGGATTTGTAGATCCAAAAATGATATCATCCACATAAATTTGCACCAAGATTGTATCTTTTCCATCCTTCCTTTTGAACAAAGTTTGGTCAATTTCTCCTCGTGTGAAACCATTCTCAAGCAGATGCTTTGATAAAGTTTCATACCACGCACGAGGTGCTTGGTGAAGACCGTGCAGTGCCTTGCCTAACTTGTATACACGGTCTGGAAAATTAGGATCAATGAAACCCGGTGGCTCTTAAACTTTTCCATACAGAAATGCGCTTTTGACATCCATTTGATGAACAGTGAAGTCCATGTAGGCTGCATAGGCGAGAAACATTCTGATGGCTTCCAAGCGAGCCACTAGTGCAAAGACTTCCTCATAGTCAATTCCTTTTCTTAATAGAAACCTTGAACCACCAAACGAGCTTTATTCCGAACCACAATTCCTCCTTCATCCTTTTTGTTGCGAAATACCCATCGAGTGCCGATTGGTACTTTGTTCTTGGGAAGATCTACCAGATTCCACACATGCAGCTTTGAGAATTTCTGTAACTCTTCCTTCATTGCTTCCACCCAGCTGTTTTCAAGCAATGTTGCTTTGATGTTCTTAGGTTCAACTTGAGAAATGAAGCACGAGAACATGTTGTTTTCCAATGCATCACAGGCACTCCGGGTACGAACGCCCACATTGAGTGGACCAATGATATTGTCGATGGGATGATTCTTGTGAATTCTCAACTGAGGAATCTCATCTTCTTCCAAGACTTCTTCCAAATTTGTAATATTTTCAGCAGGAAGATTAGCGATATCATCAATAGGATCTTCAGCAGGTGATTGTGGTGCAACATCTACTATTGGAATTATGTTGTCTTCAATTGTTTCACTTGTTGCACCAGAACCGAAAGACTCCATATTGGATTCAGAATGAGCAGGTACAGGGATTTCAATATGAGCATATGAGGAAGAAACTTAATCATTTATGTTTCCTAGATTGTTCACAGAGAAGTAAGGATTAGCAGTAGTTGATTCATTAGAGAACTCAGGAAGATTAAATGACTTAAAAACTGAATCGACATCAAAAAGCCAATTAGGACCGTCTCCTGCGTCCGTATGATTGTTTTCATGCCAATTGATATCAATGGACTCCAGTACTATCCTTCTCTTTTTATGGTAGACATGAAAAGCATGATGAGTATCCCACAAAATAGCATTCATTAGCTTTGGCTTCAAACTTGTTCAGCTGATCCGAAGTATTCAGTATTGTGCACACACACGCAAATTTTCTAAAGAAATCAATAACTGGCTTGCGCTTGTACATGATCTCATAAGGTGTCTTGTTGTAACTTTTAGTGATGAGAACCCAATTTTGCACAAAACATGCAGTGTTGACCGCCTCAGCCCAGAAAGTCACGGGAAGCTTAGAGTCAACAATCATAGTTCGTGCAGCTTCAATTAAAGTGCGGTTTCGCCTTTCAGCTACACCATTTTATTGAGGAGTATGAGGTGCACTAAATTATCGAGAAATTCCTTTGCTTTCACAGAAGGAATCAAGAGTTGCATTTTTTAATTTTGTTCCATGATCGCTGCGGATAGTCTTCTCACTTAGATTGAAGAGGTTCTCAATTTGAAGCAGATAGGTTTTCAAAATCTCTGGCGTCTCATCTTTCTTAGCTAGGAAGAACACCCAAGTAAATAGAGAGAAATCATCGGTTACCACTAAGCAGTATGACTTTCGTCCAAGACTCATGACACTCACAGGACCAAAGAGATCCATGTGAAGTAATTAGAGAGGAGAGTCAATGGAATTTGTGGTTTTAGGCTTTTGAGAAAATTTGTGTTGTTTTCCCTTGGAACATGAGATACAGTGTTCCATAGGAGAGAAATCTTTAAGAGGTAATCCAGTGACGAGGTTTCTCGAACCAGTCGGTTCATAGTTTTGAAATTTACATGTCCCAACCTCTTATGCCACAGGAATGATTCATCTTCGGAAGCTTTTGAAAGAAAGCACGATTCAATGCCCGATGGGTTGTTCATATCCAAGTTGTATGTGTTGTATCTTCTGGGAGCACGCATAAGAATAAGTTCTTCTGGAATCACCACTCCAGGCTTCAAGATTAGACATTCTTTTGAATTGAACAAGGCACAAAAATCCTTGTCATAAATCTGAGAAACACTCATCAGATTGTACTTCAATTGAGGAACAAAGTTGACAAATTCCAGACTATTTACACCATTCGATACTATTCCTTGTCCTTCAATCTTTCCTCCTCTTGGATTGCAACCAAAAGCTACATACTCTCCATCAATTTAATGATAATCTTGCAGCAAGTTAAAATGACCAGTCATGTGTCTTGAACATCCACTATCTACGTGCCAAATGTTATCGCCGGTTCTTCTTGATTGACCCTATACACAACAAACCATTTAGACGTTTTGACCAATACCATTGCTATCAAGAAGTTTCGTGTCAGGATAGGACATCACATTGGAATCATAATTAGAATCCTCCTTTGATGAATCACGGTCATCACATTGGGATGCACGGCCTTGCAACCCACCATTTTCTCCCAGATTTTGTCTTTTAGCTCCTGTTGACTCTTGTTAACCAATTTTGACTTCTTGGGGGTCAATGCTCCGGGAATAAACCTTCTAGAAGCTTGAATACTTGGTGTTCTTGATAGAATTTAGCTTGATTTGTATTTTTAACACCGAATAACCTGCAATTATAAAAATTTATGTTTTAAGCATAAGTTGCAAGGTTATTATTCAAAGTAGTACCATAATGCGAGATTATTATGTATGTAAAATATGTATAAATGATGACATATTAGTACTTTATCATAGTTGGAAATACCTGAGAAGTGATCCAACAATCTGGTGACTTTAGTACGCTTTAGGTAGCTTAGTTGGTGACACCTTGAGAGTTATTAGGGATCCACTAGGTTATCTTTAGCAGTTATCCTTAGAAACCCGAATCCATCATTGTTTCGAAGAACTGGTAGAAGTTGAGCTTTACAAGTAGGATTCTGACCTAGGTTATATTCTTCCCATCTCTTGATTTCATCTTTATCCTGTGTCTTGATAGTTTGAGTCGATCGCAGTTTACTGCATTTATTAGTTATAACTAGTAGTGTAGTAAACCCCCAATCATCATTCTTTAGTCAGAGTCAGAGTCTAGTTTGTTATTCGTAGTGTCTCTAGGGTTCGATATTCCGGTTTACCATTAAGTTGTGCTACACTCGATAGGTTCACTTGCTGTCAGTGCGGTTTAGTTTATAGGTTTTCCATTTATTACTTAGGAGTCTAGGTTAGGTTTTGTTATTTATTTTATAGACCGTCTGGACGATATCAAGTTTTTGGCGCCATTACCGGGGACACTTGGCAATAGCAATATTAGCTTTGACTAGTTCTTTGTTTGATTTTTGGTTTATTTGTTTTTCTTTGAGTCTGTTCTGTGTGCTTATCTTATGTGCTTACGTGCGTGTCTAATCTAAGATAGAGTCTTTCTGTTCTTTGAGTCTTTTTGTTGCTTCCTTTCTTGTGTCTTTCTTTTTATACACAATACTCGTTCGTAGGGGTTACCATCTTATTCAGCTTTCTTAGAACCCGAGCAAGAGCTACACGAGCGTACCCACGACTTTCGGGAGCGTTTGAAACAGTTGTGCAAAAACCAGGTAAGTCTTATTAGCCCTATTCCATTTCCTACTATGGGCGACGCTGATCCACCAGCGAGGCGTACTATACACCAGAGGGCCAGTGATGGGGTCACAGGCGTGAGATCTCTGATCACCCGCCCCGCCATTCCAAATGCCAATTCCTGGCAGATCCCATCACATGTCATGAGTACGATAAACTCATGCAACTCAGTTCCATGGCCTTGAGAATGAGGATGCACCTGGACACCTGTCCCACTTTGTTTGTATATGTGATACCTTTAATATCACTGGTGTATCTGAAGACGCCATCTATTTGCGTTTATTCCCATTCTCGCTCTCTGGGCGTGCATCTGCTTGGCTTGACACCCTTCCTGATAACTCTATTACCACTTGGGAGGATCTTCAAGCCAAGTTCTATAAGAAGTATTATCCACCTTCCAAGGCCGCTCACCTCAGGGATCAAATCCACTCCTTTTGGATGGATCCTGACGAGCCTTATCATTTGGCCTGGGAGCGGTTCAACACGCTGTTGAGCCGATGTCCCCAGCATGATCTGTCTGACTGGGCGATAGTGGAGAAATTCTACAATGGTCTCACTTTCTAGAAACAGCAAATGTTCAATACAGCTGCGGGAGGACATATCATGGAGAAACTCGAGCCAGTTGAGTGTGAGGAGATGTTCGAGAGCTTCGCTCAAGTCGAACAGCAGTATCCATCTACTAGAACTTCCATTCCTAGTGCTAGAGCATCCACCTCATCTTCTAGAGGTATTCATCAGGTTACTCCTGATTCTAGCATGGCTGCTGCCCTCGCCTCAATGGCTAACGAGATAAAGGAGCTGAAGCTCAGTGCTCAGCGGTGTCAAGTGTGTAGGGGAGGCCACGACACCCGTGATTACACAGTTAATAATCAGGAGCAGGTGAGCTATGCTGGCACCAATACCAGAACCGAGGATACAACAACTACAATTCATCTGGCTCGGGATGGAGATCAGGAAATAACCCACCAAGGTTCAATGGTCGTCAGCAGTATCAACAGAATGGAGGAGATACAGGACCTAGCACGAGAAGCAGTGTCGATACGACGTCGATTAAGGAGATGCTGGAGACTCAGACACAGCTACTTGCCCCCTAGTCCATCAGGACAAGGATGCTAGGCAGAGATTGGATAACCACAACACTCTAGTGAAGAATCAGCAGTCGACATTCCATGATCTACAACGCACAATTAAGGACATCGCTATGAGCTTGAAGGATCGGCAGGGAGGTCCATCTTCAAGCTCCAACACTTCAGTGATGGCCGTGCCGATAAGGAGTGAGGAGAAGAAAGAGGTTGTCGAGGATGACTCCCGCTCCAGCAAGTACAATATTCCGTCACCGGAGGAGGTCAAGAAGATTGACTGGAGGGTTCAATTCGCTGAGATCGATGCCAAGATGGCCAAGGAGCAGGTGGACGAGGAGAAGATAGTTGAGGTACGTGTCGAGAAGGCGGAGGAGGAGGAGAAGAAGGGGCCGGAGATGCAGACCCCCGAGATTAACCCGACTCGTGTTCCCTGTCCTGCACGTTTGCTGCCATTCAAGCAAGCCAGGGAACACAGTCTCTTCCTTGACTTGTTCAGACGACTAAAGGTCAATCTTCCGCTGATAGAGACCCTCCAGCGCATGCCAAAGTATGGCAAGTTCCTTAAAGATCTTCTTTCTAACAAAAAGAACCTCGAGGAGGTCTCTAAAGTCTCACTTAGTGAGCAATGTTCTGCGGTTGTGCAGAACAAACTGCCAGAGAAACTGGGAGACTCGGGTCATTTCACGATCCCATGTTACCTAGGCAGTTTGCCTTTGCACCACGCGTTAGCCGATCTGGGTGCTAGCATCAATCTGATGCCATATTCTTTATACAAGTAGCTAGACCTAGGTGAACCGGAGCTGACGCGCATGAGCATAGCCTTGGCTGACCGCTCAGTCAAGTAACCACGGGGAATTGTGGAAAATCTTCTAGTAAAAGTAGGCAAATTTGTTTTCCCCGTGGATTTCATCATTCTGGATATGGAGGTGGATGATGGAGTCCCACTCATCTTAGGGTGCCCATTTTTGCGCACTACCAAGGCAGTGATTGATGTCTTTGATGGGAAACTCACAGTTCATGTGGGGGATGAGTCAGTTATATTCGATACCGCTATGTCTGTGAAGGATGTTGGCGAGCATAGCCACTCCGTGTGCATGCTTGAAGCCTCCATAGACGATTATTGGGACTCTAATCCGATAGCGAATGTTGTTGATGGATTGGTAGGAGAATTTAGACAGGAGCCTCTGGATTGGTTGGAGGAATTTGAAAAGAAATTGGTAGGTTCCTAGTTCCTAAGTGCTGATGATGATGATGTTTATAGCCTAAGTGAAATATTAGCACAAGTGGAGCAGATGGTTTGTGAGGCACCAATAGTGGAGAGTATTAAGGATCCAGGAGGTCCCGATGGAGGTTTAGAGATAATACCCATAGTTAATCCCGTTCCTGAACCGCCACTCATCACAACCGTGCATTCTGAGAGGTTGAGTGTTGAGCCGACCCTTAGTTCCAGCCCTCCTATGTCTAGGCCACCCCGTAAGAGAACCCGTACATTAATAGTTTCATCTAGGGTGAGGGTAGTGCAAACCCCAAGTGTAGGGACATTTAGGGAGAGTAAATTGCTTGGCTATTTGAGTTACATTATTTTTGGACTAGGTAGGTTTAAGTTGTGGTGGAAAGACTGGATGGGTGCACATGATATACATTCGAGGTTTGATAGGAGTAGGAGTTCGTTGCTGAAGTTGTGCAAAACTGGGAGATCACGGAGGATGAAGGCGGTACCGGTTAAGATCAAGGAGAAGCCTCCTGATAGGTTCGCTTGATTCTCGGGCAAGTGCCCGGGATATAGAGTTTGTATGCTTCTTTGATTCGAGTCCGTGTCGTTTTCTGTGTTTTTTTTCGGTATTTTGTTTTGTGTGCCGTGTCTTGCAGGGATTCGCGCGTGATTAAGTGAGATAAATCATTGGGAACGAAGTTCCAGGTATGTTCTAAAGTGGATTTTATCATTAGAACGAGTTTTGGAAAATTTGGGTGAATAAAATTTTTAAGGGGTCAAAAATTTTCTAAGTATAATATTAAAAAAATTTCGATACTTTCTGTGAAGGAGGCCCCCTCGCGGTACGCGAGAAACAGATCCAAGTCTCTCGCAATACACGAGAGACAAACATGTGGGCCGGCTGGTTTCTTAATCCCTCGCGGTACGCGAGAAACCTTCCCTGGTTCTTCGCGATACGCAAGGGGTACCTGAATTGCTCATTTACCTTTGTTTTCCCATGGTCTCCCATAACTATCACATCATCCACCAATATCCTTCATCACCATTCATCCATCCATCATCACCTCGTTCACCGACTCCACTGACCATGGGAAACTTAGAAACCAGTTCGTAACTGATGATCCATCTTGCCGTGGCATTCATGTCTATGTGTTTGCCACCCATCTAGTACGTATCCTTGTATATCTATCCAGAGTCAGTTTGAGTCTTTTATTTTGAGTCAGTTTAATGCTGCGGGTTTGTGTGAGGTTTATTTTGCAGGTATTGTTCGTCCTGCCCGTACTTAATCTCCATTCGGGCAGGATGAATGCTTCTATCGCTATTTTTAAGACAACCCAGCAATGTGTGCAACCGCGACTGAAATGTTATACGGTGCACACGAGGAATAACGAAGCTGCATACTTGAGTGTTTATCATATCTAGCTAAGTCGCTTCCTGTTTTTATTTTTGCATTTTTATTTTTAGTGTGTTTTGCTTCACATTGAGGACAATGTATCTTTCAAGTGTGGGGATGTGAGTGTCTAGTTTGTGTCTTTATAAAAATCCAAAAATACAAAAAAAAAATAAAAAAATTTGAAAAATGTCCTTTGAAAGTATAAGTATTGCACAATAAATGGAAAATGATAGTACAACTGGATCTATTTGTTTGAGTTGAAATGATTTAAATAATTGAATACGCGTCTAATTAGTGATGTTTTGGTAGACCAGCCAGTTTGAATAGCTTAAATAACCTGTGAGTGTTACTTAGGATTAATCACGTAATAAAATAATGGTATTTTGTTGGTACTCATCTTAGGGTGACGAT
Source organism: Smallanthus sonchifolius (assembly GCA_023525975.1). Lineage (NCBI taxonomy): Eukaryota > Viridiplantae > Streptophyta > Magnoliopsida > Asterales > Asteraceae > Smallanthus > Smallanthus sonchifolius. The sequence continues at coordinate 39,980,748 of CM042045.1, forward strand.
AATACTGAAACTGTCAATATAGGGTGATAGGTACCACGTTAAGTTAAAAGTTAAAGGTTTTTGAAAACTACTTCATGGCACACCACTCTCTTTTTATGAGAATAAATCCGAGTTTCGGTGGCGCCCATTCCATAATTTCACAATTTCCATAATTACGAGCTTAATTAATTTGAAAACTGAGTCTTACTTATGTGTTTCCCTCTGGGATGGCGACTTGAAGAATACACCCCTAAGTGAGATTTATGTGCTTAAATTATTAGAATCTAGTCTATGTGTTAGCTTCTGGGATAGTGACTTGGTTGAGACACCTCTAGACGAAAGTTCTTATGCTTTAATTAACGCTCATTTCCACCCATTCATTCCATAATCCATTAATTTCAAAAAAACCTGTAAATCTTAGTTTAACGTGATGGGCAAATCTATATGGTTTAACATGTGCCTAGACATGACCGTGAGACGGGATTAGGTAGAGTTGTAGCTTCTAAGTGTGAGTCACATAGATTGAAATGATTGTTGTATAAAAAGGAATTAGAACACATTACGGGGGCTAGATAGTTGGTGTTTGGGTTTAATCGGACAGAAATACTAATTGTTGCTTTTTAAAGCGTGAGTATATTTCTGATAATTGGTAATTGTTTTTAAAGTTAGATCTCAGTTATGATTCCATTGCAGGCTTTTTCGAGGACGAAAAAAGGTTAAGTGTGGGGATGTTTGATGTTGTACAAAGCACACATATTTATTCAATAGTTTTAGAGTCGTTTTACTTAGTTTTATATTCGTTTTGAGTCTTTTTTGTTATGTATTGAGTCTACTTTATGTTTACAGGTGCTCGTGGTAATAATCAGTGAAAACCCAAAGAAATCGAGCACGAGAACGAAGTCCAAGAATTAAAAGAGAAAAAATGTGAAAATTGCATCTCTCGCGGTACGCGAAAGAGAAGAACCCAAGCTTCGCGGTACGCGAAGAGTTCCAAAAATCCGCCCGATTATTTTGGCCCTCGCGGTACGCAAGGGGCTTACCCATTTCTCTTTTGGTACGCGAGAGACCCAAATTCCGTGAAAAAACCCTAAAATTAGATTTAATAGAACTGTAATACCATTATGCAATTGGTTGGTATCTTTGCCGTCCAGAGGCCATTATAGGGCGATTCTGAGGGTTTGGAAGTGAATTGGAGTCAAAGTTTGGAGCTTTTGGATCCGTGGTGGTTAGAGATAACTTCTCCGGGTTTCAATTCTCTTTCGTTTGTTGTTATTTTGTTTGATTGAAACCAGTACCATGTATTTTACTTCTGTCTTGAATGTTCTAAGCATGTGTCTTGGCTAAATCTTTAATACTGCCTAGGTCTAAACGATGAATGCTTGTTAAAGTCATGTTTTTTATCGGTTTTTGGATTCGTATGATGATTATATGATTTTGTAAACAATCCTAGTTAATAATTATGATGTATATGTGTGGTAATCCGAACTTTTCAGGTTAACTTCGTTAGTCAAATTCAGTTAAATCAAAACTCAGTTAACCCAATTCTAAAGCCAAAGGATCAATTCTGTCAAAATTGAAGTTGCAAGGGCTAGTTTTGTAAATAACCAGAAACCCTAATAGGCACGGTCGCGCCAAGTGCCTTGGCACGGTCGCGCCAAGTGCCTTGGCACGGTCGCGCCTCTTATTGGCACGGTCGCGCCTCTTGCCCAGTTGAAATGTAAACGCAGCCTTTAATCGCAAATTCGTTCGAATATCAAGTTGGAAGGTATAATCTCTAACGGCAGATTATCATTGAGCCATTATTCGTCACTTTAACACTCGTAATGGACGAATTCAACTCCATCATTGTCTTTAACTTGAAACTGTCGACCTCTTCATCTTATACTCATCAAAATCGTTCATTTCTGTTGTTACTCTCTCAAATCAAACACCTGCGCACCGTAAACGATCCTCTGTGAAGCTTTTGCGCATTTCAATTTGGCCGGAAAAGCAGTTGGAGACGCCGGAGGATCATCCCATCGGATCCGCGACTAGGTTCTACTCGAACACCTTCAATTCACATATCTTTCTGGTAATTGTTTGTTCCTATAGTTTCGTTGCAGTCTCTAGATCATAAGACCTATGATTTTAACAAGTAATCTTATCTAATTTAATCAATTTAACCTCATGTTCTTGACCTAGGTTTTCGTTATTCAATCGAGAAATTAATCAATCTAATCACGATGTTTTTGAAATCAAAACATATCATCGGATTCGTAATTCCTTGATTATCAGAACCCCCATATCCTTTTGGTCAATCGCAATCGAAACCAAATGGATTTGGACTTATTGGTTCATTCTGTTAAGCACTATGTCTGTATATCCAGGAGACGCGATCGTGAGAAGTTCTGGCACGGTCGTGCCTCGTACTCTGACCCGGTCGTACCTCTTGGCTAGACCTGGTCGTGCCTCAGAACCCTAGACACGGTCATGCCAAGTGGTCAGGTTTTGTTTTGTCTTCTGTTTGATCAACACGGTCACGCTCGTGACCCTAAAACGGTCGTGCCTTGCCTTAGGCACGGTCGTGTGTAAGTAAACCTTTTGTCAGAATGTTTTGATTAATATCTCTATTTTCAATAAAATAATTATTATATTATATTAATATGTTTTAAATCGGAAAACCACCCGTAGACTCGAGTTTAGTCTTGTAACTCGTATTCGTTATTTAAAGATCGTTTATAAAATAATATATTATTTCCAATCCTTGAACTCAATTAAAAACGATATATTTTTATATTATTATTGTTTCATTTATAAACTTCGTTTAACATTTTAAAATAATAAATAATGTAATTATTTATACACCCGTTGTTATCCTCGAATAAAATAATATATTTATTATTTTGTAGCGCAATTGTTTATTGTGATACTTTGTTAAATCTAAAAATAATATATATATATATATATATTATATTATTTTCTTGCACCATTATTTAATGGCGAAAACGCTCAGATATATTTATTATATTTTATTATTTGTCACTCGTCGCAAATCGTATTTTTCTTAAGTGGTTAATTTAAGAATCCTTTTATTTTCGCGGAAGGTTATCGCATACGCTTCCTGTCAATTGAAAGTTTATAAGAAAAACTACACTACCCATGACTTAGAATTGGGAGTTGTAGTGTTTGATTTGAAAATCTGGAGACATTACTTGGACGGTACAAGTGCACCATTTACACCTATCACAAGAGTTTTCAGCACATATTCGAACAGAAGGAGTTGAACATCCGACAACGTCGTTGGATCGAACTTTTGAACGACTATGACTGTGCTAGCAAGTATCATTTTGGCAAGGCTAACGTAGAAGCCGGTGCCCTAAGCCGGAAAGAAACTAAACCAAGACGAGCTCGAACATTTCAACTCACTATCCATCCTAGACTACCCGATCAGATTCGTAGTACTCAACTTGTGAAAGAAGAAAACCTACCGTTGGAATCCATACGCGGTATGGAAGAACAACTTGAAGTCAAATCAGATGGCATTCGCTACTTCGCGGGGCGAATATGGGTTCCAAAGTATGGGTACTTGTAATGGATGAATTTCACAAATCGCGCTATTCTATTCATCCTGGTGCCGATAAGATATAACATAACCTAAAGGTTCTCTATTGGTGGCCGAACATGAAAGCTGATATAGTCACCTATGTGAGCAAATACCTGACCTGCTCGAAGGTCAAAATCGAATACCAGAAACCTTCTGGTTTGCTCCAACAATCGGAAATTCCAAAATAGAAATGGGAGCAAGTTTCCATGAACTTTATCACTATACTACCCCAAACTCCTACCGGATGCGACACCATCTGGGTGATCGTAGATCGTTTGGCCAAATCCGCTCACTTTCTAGCAATTAGAGAGACTGATAAGATGGAAAAGCTCACTTGTGTTTATCTTAAGGAGGTCTTCTATTGGTACGGAGTGCCAATCTCAATCATCTCGGATCATGACGCACGATTTACCGCACATTTCTAGCAATCTTTACAAAAAGCTCTAGGCACGCGCCTAGATATGAGCAACATACCATCCTCAAGTAGACGGCCAGGCTGAGCGTACCATTCAAACCCTAGAGGACATGCCACGAGCTTGTGTGATGGATTTCGGAAACAGATGGGGAAACTCACTTGCATTTAGTGGAGTTCTCCTACAATAACAGTTATCGCACTAGTATCAAGGCAGCTCCATTCGAGGAACTATATGGATGAAAATGTCATTCTCCTATTTGTTGGGCCGAGGTTTGGATAGTCAACTTACGGGTCATGAACTTGTACTTGAAACTTCTGAGAAAATTGTTCAAATTAGAAATTGTATGGCAGCACCTCGTGATCGTCAAAAGAGCTATGCTGATAAGCGTCGTAAATCGTTAGAGTTTCAAGTAGGCGACATGGTCTTATTAAAAGTCTCACCTTGGAAAGGTGTAATTCGTTTTGGGAAACGAGGAAAACTAAATTCTCGTTATGTTGGACTACTCAAGATAGTAAAGAGAGTTTGCCCAGTAGCGTATCAACTGGACCTACCCGAAGGACTTAGTGGTGTACACAACATCTTTCATGTCTCGAACTTGAAGAAATGTCTAGCAGACGAGTCACTCGCTGTTCCTCTTGAGAAACTGCAAATCGATAAACAATTGTGTTTCATTGTAGAACCAGTAGAAATCAAGGATAGGGAAGTTAAATCGCTAAAACACAGTAAAATCTCTATTGTTAGAGTTCGTTGGAACTCGAAACGCGGACCAAAATTCCCATGGGAGCGCGAGGATCCGATGATGCGCAAGTATCCTCATCTTTTCAAGAAATCCACGTCAAGCACAGAAGGTACTATTTTAAATTTTCGGGACAAAAATTTATTTCAACTAGGGGATGATGTGACATCCGAAAATTTATTTTATTTTATTTTAATTTTCGGGACGAAAATCCTTTCAACTAGGGGATGATGTGATAATCTGAACTTTTCAGGTTAACTTCATTAGTTAAATTTAGTTAAATCCTAACTTAGTTAACCCAATTCTAAAACAAAAGGATCAATTCTGTCAAAGCTGAAGTTACAAGGGCTAGTTTTGTAAATAACCAGAAACCCTAATAGGCACGGTCGCGCCATGCTTTGGCACGGTCTTTAACAGCCCAAGCAAACCGTACCAAGATATTGTCCGCTTTGCCCCGATGGGTTGCCCATCCAGGAACTCACGGTTTTGTTTTCACCCGACGAGTTACTCGCCCAGGAAAAATGTGTCTCGATAGAGAAGGTATCCACCCCCTCATAAGGAAGGCTTCGTTCTCCCCCTAAACCGATGTGGGATATTACAATATAAAATTTTTTTAACAGAAAATTTTACTCATACTCTACTTTAAACCAATAAGGTTAAACTACTTCATTGTCCAGATTTGAACATGTGACCTATTCTCTAAGAGACACATGGCTCTACCAAATGGTCACCAATTTCATTGCCCAAGCAAACCATATCAAGATATTGTCCGCTTTGCCCACGATGGGTTGCCCATCCAGGAACTCACGATTTTGTTTTTACCCGACGAGTTGCTCGCCCAGGCAAAACGCGTCTTGATAGAGAAGGTATCCACCCCCTTATAAGGAAGGCTTCGTTCTCCCTCTAAACCGATGTAGGATATTACAATCCACCCCCTTACAGAGCCCAGCGTCCTCGCTAGCACACCAGTCCGGTCCCTAGTTCTGATACCATCTGTAACAGCCCAAGCAAACCGTATCAAGATATTGTCCGCTTTGCCCATGATGGGTTGCCCATCCAGGAACTCACGGTTTTGTTTTTACCCGACGAGTTGCTCGCCCAGGCAAAACGCATCTTGATAGAGAAGGTATCCACCCCCTTATAAGGAAGGCTTCGTTCTCCCTCTCAACCGATGTGGGATATTACACGGTCGTATCAAGTGCCTTGGCACGGTCGTGCCTCTTATTGGCAAGGTCGCGCCTCTTGCCCAGTTGAAACGTAAACGCAACCTTTAATCGCAAATTCATTCGAATATCAAGTTGTAACGTATAATCTCTAACGGCAGATCATCATTGAGCCATTATTCGACACTTTAACACTCGTAATGGCCGAATTCAACTCCATCATTGTCTTTACCTTGAAACCGTCGACCTCTTCATCTTATACTCATCAAATTCGTTCATTTATGTTGTTACTCTCTCAAATCAAACACCTACGCACCGTAATCGATCCTCTGTGAAGCTTTTGCGCATTTCAATTTGGTCGGAAAAGCAGTCGGAGACGCCGGAGGATCATCCCATCAGAGCCGCGACTAGGTTCTACTCGAACACCTTCAATTCACATATCTTTTTGGTAATTGTTTGTTCCTATAGTTTCGTTGCAGTCTCTAGATCATAAGACCTATGATTTTAACAAGTAATCTTATCCAATTTAATCAATTTAACCTCATGTTCTTAACCTAGGTTTTCGTTATTCTATCGGGAAATTAATCAATCTACTCGTGATGTTTTTGAAATCAAAACATATCATCGGATTCGTAATTCCTTGATTATCAGAACCCCCATATCCTTTTGGTCAATCGCAATCGAAACCAAACGGATTTGGACTTATTGGTTCATTCTATTAAGCACTGTGTCTATATATCTAGGAGACGCGGTCGTGCCAAGTTATGGCACGGTCGTGCCTCGTACTCTGACCCGGTCGTGCCTCTTGGCTAGACCTGGTCGTGCCTCAGAACCCTAGACACGGTCGTGCCAGTCTCAGACACGGTCGTGCCTAGTGTTCAGGTTTTGTTTTGTCTTCTGTTTGATCAACACGGTCGCGCCCCTGACTAGCACGGTCACGCTCGTGACCCTAAAACGGTCGTGCCTTGCCTTAGGCGCGGTCGTGTGTGAGTAAACCTTTTGTAAGAATGTTTTGATTAATATCTATATTTTCAAAACAATAATTATTATATTATATTAATATGTTTTAAATCGGAAAACCACCAGTAGACTCGTTAGTCTTGTAACTCGTATTCGTTATTTAAAGCTCGTTTATAAAATAATATATTATTTCCAATCCTTGAACTCAATTAAAAACGATATATATTTTTATATTATTATTGTTTCGTTTATAAACTTCGTGTAATATTTTAAAATAATAAACATGCATATACACAAACATCATTTTATTTGTTTTCCCGTTAGGAAGAAACATGCATACAAACAAACAGTATTTTACTTGTTTCCCGTTGGGAAGAAACTTACGTACGAACAGACATCCATTTACTTGTCTTCCCACCGAGGAGAGACATACACATGAACGGACATGGATCACATAGTATTTCATTACCACTTGTTTACCTAAGTGCAAACATAACATGAAAATTCCTTACACACTCAGACCGTTAATATATGGAGTATAGCGAGAAAATTTGAGTAGTACTACTGGGTTTGACAAACCCCACCCGGGTTAGTCACGTTAACTTGATTGGAGGTCTAACGGGTGTAAATTGTCCTAAACACTTGCGATTGTTGATGTTAGCAATGGCGGAAGGCACCCAAACACAAACACTCAGCTTCGGTTGTGAACGCTTAGAGTAACTTGTACATTGTCTAGCTAGCAATAGGTGTGACTTACGTATGTGGATCCTGCGAACACTCAAATAGTTTATTCACTTGTAAACCTGTGAACTCACCAACCTCATGTTGACACTTTTTCTTACATGTTTCTCAGGTCTCTAAGGCACAGGTTGCACATGTAGGACATGCATGGAGTCGTACGATCATTTCATCCTTATGCAAACATTTAAAACAATTTACTTGTTTTATTAAACTAAACTTGGGCGCGCTTGTTTTGCGCATTTATTTTATTATTTTAACGCTTCCGAATTAACTCTGAACTTTTATGATATTTAATTTATGTCCCATATAGTGTCGTTTGATGTAACTAATGACTGAGTTCCTGGTTTGTTACACGCCAAATGGTAAAACTCTGTCAGTGGATTTTGGGGGTGTGACAATATGCATGCTTTAATTCTGATTGAATGATTAATTTCAATTCCTTGCGTTGATTGTGGTGTCTGCCAGTTCGATTAGCGTATCTAGGTCATAGATCTTAGGGTTTGTGATTTTGATGGTTTGCTAGATGTAGTAGCCATAGGAATTGTGATTGATTACTGATTTGAATTGAGTGTTCTTCCTAGTTCAATACCCGAGAGGTGAGAATTAGTCGTTTAGTCTTCGTTACTAGGAATCCGAGTGTCAACTGTTTGAGAGGAAGTTGGTTTGGTTGTCTAGTGATCTGTTGCTATCCTAAATCATAGTTGTTATCCTAGGATTACCCCGTGCATTCTTCGAATGTATTGCGGGCGGTGAGACTGAGAGGTAATCCGTTCATGAGGGTACTTTATCATAGTTGGAAATACCTGAGAAGTGATCCAACAATTTGGTGAGTTTAGTACGCTTTAGGTAGCTTAGTTGGTGACACATTGAGAGTGATTAGGGATCCAGAGGTTGTCTTTAGCAGTTAACCTTAGAAACCCAGATCCATCATTGTTTCCAAGAACCGGTAGAAGTTGAGCTTTACAAGTAGGATTCCGACCTAGGTAGTATTCTTCCCATCTCTTGATTTCATCTTTATCCTGTGTCTTGATAGTTTGAGTCGATCTCAATTTACTTCATTTATTAGTTATAATCAGTAGTGTAGTAAACCCCCAATAATCATTCTTTAGTCAGAGTCAGAGTCTAGTTTGTTATTCATAGTGTCTTTAGGGTTCGATATTCCGGTTTACCATTAAGCTGTGCTATACTCGATAGGTTCACTTGTCTGTCAATGCAGTTTAGTTCATATGTTTTCCATTTATTACTTAGGAGTCTAGGTTAGGTTTTGTTATTTATTTTATAGATCGTCTGGACGACATCAGTACGTTTTGATCATTGTCTCTTGGATCACATTATGGAATTGTTTAATGTCGTTTATAAATTCCTAATATCATTTATACATCTTTTTATGAAATGTTTATATCAGAATTTATATTTTGTGTTTATTCAAAAGTAAATAAACCAAAAAGATAAATTTGAGGTGGATCATTATGCTAAAAGTGTAGATTTCTATATAGTCCGAGGACTAATTCTGCCATTTAGTCTTTTTCATATATCAAACTACATACGAAAGTAGTTACTTTTGGGTATATCTCTTGTCTTTAAAAAATATGCATTCTAAAAGAATGATTAAACTATTAAAGTGCTTGGAAGATTTTTCAAAAATTGAAATTTATTAATATCCTTAAAGTAATATTATTTAAAAAAAAAGCTAACTTTACAAAACAATGATGTTTTATGTTAAATTATAACAATACCATTCATCTCTTTTTTATAATTTAATTATTTATTTGGAAAGTATCAAAAATCCTACTTGTTCATTAGTTAAAGGTCATGTGAGTTCTTGCCCCCTTCATGCTTATTGTAAAGCTTTTGACCGTACACTAGTGAATTTGTTGTGTTTGTTTCTCGACAATTCTTTTCAACCGTTACGTATCTTTTTTGAGATTTTAACCAATCATATTATTTGTTATGAATATAAATATAAATATGAATTCTATACTACTATAGACTTCCTAGATTAGGTAACCATTGAAAAACCATAGAAAAGGTAAACGATATTTTGGAAAGATTTCATTCCTAATTAATCAAATAGTTAGTTGATAGTTACCTATGTAGAACAAGGTGTAAACTAAGACTTCTAAATGGGTCGAGTATGTGGGTTCGGGTTGCATCCAGAACTAACCCTGAAATTCGAGTTGAACATTAATATGTTATAAATTACACATCTTTTTATCGTTAAATTAATCCTAAATTATAAGCGATTTAACTGTAAGTCATTAGTTTTTATGTTAAACTGTATTATCATTGAATTCACATGTCTACATGGAAAATAGAAGTAAATATGAAGAAGAAACCAATATATATCGAAGATTGTGGACACGGAAGAAAAGAAGGAAGATCGCAGAAGACAACGTTTGGTCATACCATTTCTGTATGGGTCGTACGAGTGACCAAGTCCGAGTTCGTAGTCGTGTTTGAAAATCGTACGACCGTATGATTATGTACAGGCCGTATGATGGAACCCTAATCAAAGCGTATATAAAGCGATTGAAGGCTAGAGCTAGATAGATGAGTTTTTACATCGTCTCATATTCGAAAAGTAATCAGAAACCCAAAGTCTAATCGACTTCGGTGAGGAGTGACGTAAGGATTGAAGCATTCAGAGCATAGATCATTCTCGGGGAGAAAAAACATGAAGAGTGGATCCCTATATTCGGTTATACTATTCTTGTTTATCTTTGATGATGCTTTTTTGTATGTTTGTTCTCTTCTTAAATACTATGAGTAGCTAAACGTTTTTGTGTCATCTAGATTGAGATGAATTCTGACTAAGAATGATTATTATTTTGATTGTTAAACTTTGTTGATTTGATTAATCTTAGTTCAAAGATCTTGTATTGCATATGTGTTTTTTGCAATTGTCTAAAGTATATTTGATCTTAATGTTGGTTTGGTTCTGAAGTATGGGCATGCTCTTTACAATTGTTATTCAACATTCTTAGGTTTTAGTCTTCGGTTTAAAGTCTGGTCTTGCTATTCTGGCAAGATCAAGATAGGTCTAGGTTATTTTGGGTATAGGTAAAAGTGTTGTTTAATAATTAATTGTGATTAAAAAGGATTAAGAGTTTGTTGGAGTTTTCCTTGTGTAACATGGAATTAGTGGACTTCTTTGGCGAGTGGTACTCTTTCTAGATATGTCCTTGAGTATCTAAGGAATACATGTTGGGAGCTTTAGATCGCTCACTCGTCTAGGTTCTTTAGCGAGAGCCTAGCATCAGATGCGAAGACTGTTGCCGACTTCGTGAAGTCCACAGATGGAATCCGACCCAGCATCGTTCAGCCAACGTTTGAGGCCAATAACTTCGAAATCAATCCTACCTTATTCACATGATCTAGAACTCTAGCGGAGGATCCGATGAAGACCTGAATACGCACATCTCACCCTTTTAGGAATTATGTGATACTTTCAAGTATAATGGTGTCATGCTTGATGCCATGAGACCGAGACTTTTCCCTTTCACATTGCTAGGGAAAGCAATAGCTTGGCTATTATCACTATCTGAAGGTTCCATCACTCAATGGGACCAGATGGTTGATAAATTTCTAATCCAGTACTTTCCTCCATCCAAGACATCACTGATGTGAAATTGGATCACGGAATTCGCACAAGACGAGGAAGAGTCACTCTACAAAGCATGGGATAGACTCAAGGAGTACTTGAGGAAATGCCCGCATCACTGATTGGAACCTTGGTTCCAACTTCAAACATTCTATAGTGGTTTACAACCTCTAACTAGAGAGACCGTGGATGCATTAGTAGGAGGATCCCTCTTGAGGCACACACCTAGCAACACATACGAATTGTTAGAGGATCTTGTAATCACAAGCCACCGATGGCACACCGCGAGAACTAAATCTCGGCCTAAAGGTGTTCACAAAATCGATGAATATGTTGCACTATATGCGAATTTTGATGCTCTTTCATCGAAATTCGAGTTAAATGCAGGTGAATAAGATTGAACAAAGATGTGAGTATTGTCGTGGCTCGCATAATACTTCTGGTTGTTCTCAGCTAAGTGCTGATGAACAAGCACATTATACGGGAGGTTAAAGCCTATATAACAACTCTTTTGGAAATACTTACAATCATGGATGGAGGAATCACCCAAAATTTAGTTGGAAGCCTGGCAATAGTAGTCAGAAACCACCCAATTTTTAGTCTCTTCAGCCACAAGGACAATTTCAAGGTAACAGACCACAACAAGAGAAGACACAAAATCTAGAAGCGATTATGACACAACCTAGCACTTAGCGAGTCAAGACATTAGGAAAACTTGAAAATGAAACAAGACTCACAAAATAAACTAAAGGAGCATGAATGAGAAATAAAAAGTAAAAAAGCAACCCTACACAACATCGACCAACATTTAGGGGCCTACGATTTTGTATGAGAAGAATGGTGAACCCCTTAGGGACGGAGAAACGAAAAGCAAATCCCAAAGCAAACGCAGTGATGGTGAGGGAAGGAGAAAACGAACATATCAAGATAACTAAGGTTATTAGAAGGAAATAGAAAGTGGATGGGCAAAATACAGTAATGCAATTACAATATCGCCCAAAAAAAATCGACCCGTGTCGATTTATATTCCCTTGCAAAATCGAAGTTTTTTTTAAAGAGAGCATTGGTCGACTTAGGCATTGACGTGAGCATCATGCCTTATGAAGTATTCACAAGCTTATTTCTTGGAGGTTTAACTCCCACCAATGTGAAAGTACAACTGGCAGACAACACCATCACATAACAAAAGGGAATAATCTATAATATTTTTGTTCAGGTTGATAATTCATATTCCCTGTTGACTTCATAGTCGTTAACATGGGCAGTTACTAAGATAACCCACTCATTCTGGGCCGTCCTTTCTAGCAACAACTGGTACATTGATTGATGTTCTACAAGGAACATTGACCTTTAGAATTTGGAGACCTGCATGTTTTATTTAAAATACAAACAGAACTCTAGACAATCTAAACAACGTTGAGGAAGAATACATGTGCAAGTTACAAGGATTATTTGATGTCGGAGATAAAGGCCTAACTAAACGCCTAAGTGATGGGATAGCCCTAAATAAAGACGATTACTTCGATGACCTTCTTTAGGTTCTAGACTTTGGAGAAGCTAAAGAAATAAACAACCCAACTACCAGTATAGCTTATCTAGAACAAATAATCTTTGATTTGTCCGATAACTTCGTAGATGAGTTACTCACTATTCTGGATTTTGAGATACTGGACAAGGTAAGTTCTAACGAATCAGAACTCATCATGAACAAACAGCATGATTAGGCACTACCAAGTTTTGCCATAATTAGAGAAGAGGAATTATCAGTTATGACTTGAAAAAGAGATCACAAGAAGAAAGAATCTCGAGAAAGCTCTCTGCGTCACGAGGGTAAAGTAGACTTTAGACCCATCCAGGAAGTCATAAGACCATCCTCGTTAATATTTCGCAATTGCAGGTTAATTGGTGTTCCAAAAAAGCAAAAAGATACTAAAAATATTAAGAAATCAAGCCTTTTGAAAGAAGCACACCCTATCTTTGACCCCCCAAGAAGTCAAAATTGGTCAACACAAGTCAATAAGCAGCAAAAACACAAAACAAGGAGCATGGGGGATGCATGGGCGTGCATCCCATTGCACGGTCGTGCAAGACCCTTCCTTGCTCCCCAAGGACTCCCGTACCCTGTCATATGTTCCTCTTGATTCCCGAGGCATTTGCACAACCGTGCATTGCCCATTTTTGAAGCCTATAAATAGATGACTTGGGTTCTTCATTCCACACACCCCAAGATACATCAAGACACTATTCTAGAGAGAGATTCACATAGTTAGAGTAGAGAATAATGGCTTTTCCTTTTTGTCTGTAATAAGGGAGCCTACGAAACTTAGCGTTACGTAAATTAGTTTGGCCCTTAGTGGCTAAACTCTTTGTATTGATAGGGTGAAGATGAAGTTTAATGTATGTTAATATTTAACGTATTAATCTAGTGAGATATTTATTTATTTATTCGCTCTTAAAACCATATTCATGATGGACTTCTTATTGTCTCAAAATAAAAGAAATTTCAAAAAACCAGGATTTCAATTTTACACCGGCGCCATCACATTTTCTCCGGCTCCGATCTCTGTTTTCACTTCACTCACTAAACCAATCCACACAAAATGTGTGGGATTTTCGCCTACTTGAATTACGACGTCAGCAGAGAGAGACGTTACATCCTCCAAGTTCTCTTCAACGGACTCCGTCGTCTGGAATACAGAGGTTACGATTTCGCCGGCATCTCCATCGATTCTTCTGCAGTCACCATTCATTCACCATCTCATTCTCCACTTGTGTTCCGTCAAGAAGGAAACATCGAATCGCTTGTCAAATCTGTCTATGTATGAAGGTATATGTTTTGATTTTTTTTTCTTTCTCATAATGTCATGTGATTTTTTGCCCTAGTTTTCTGTTATAGCAATGTGAATTGATCGCCGCAATAGTTTTCTTTAATTTGTGTATTTCATAGATTCGTGGAGGTTCAGCTGGACTCATTGAATTTGATAAACACCTGGCACAATTTCGTTGTTAAAATTAGAGTTTATACAGATATACATCTATAAACATTAACATGAGGTCCTAATATTTTTCAAATATTTAGTTGATTTGTAACATCCATATGAATTTTTCTTGATTTCACTTGTGTTAATTGTTCTCGATAAATATTGTCGTGTAGAAAATATGGTATTAGCAGTATTGATGGTAAGTCATTATTAGGATTGGGCTATATGTGGTTGCAATTTTATTTTTTTTAGAAGAACTATTAGAACCATGTTTTATATGTCTAGGTTACCTTTATATGATTATAGTTGTATATTTCTATTTTATGTGCAGCTGTTGCTAGATAAGTGTTTCTGTTTTAACTCTTGCTTGCATTCTTTTGCCATGAAACTGGAATTTATTGGAGTGTTTGACGGTTTTTAAGTTTTATATTGTTGAAAGTTTTATCTGGTTGAAGTCCTTTATTTTCAACCCGACACAAAGCGCACTGGCACTGGGGAAGCATGTGTTTGATGTCTGAGCATTGGCCTTTTGTTATTAGAGATATTGGTATTTTTAGCTGTTTGCTATACTTTTTGCTGAGTGATTTTGTCCTTTAGTTGTCCATTTTGTCTGTTGAGTTGGGAAGTATAATCAATGAAGGTAGTGTACTTCATATAACCTTAGGGTAGCCCTGCAATCATGGTTGTAAAAATCCCGATTAATCCTCGCCTAGTCGCTGATTAATTGCTAGTCTCCACATCACCGATTAATTTTGGGCTAATCGGCCAATTAATCCCCGATCGGTCCAAGTCGGGCCTAGGCGGGCAGAATTGCGGCTAACCGGCCAAAAAACGGTGATTCCGGCGAGATTTCGACGAGTTTCCAGCCAGATTCTGGATTGTTTTCCGGCCAAACCCTGAAATTTCCGGCAAAACCTTGGAACTGCTGGCCAAGCCCTTCAAATTCCGGCCAAATGTGTGTACAAATACCTTGAACCAAACATTTTTATAAAAATTACATATAAAAATGCGTGTGTATATATATAATATTGAAAAATTACATATAAAACTCCAATCCGATTAATCCTAGTCCCTACCCCGCCGCCTGACTAGCGCCTAGCGATTTTTACAACCATGCCTGCAATAAGTTGGAACAACATAGTTTGGCTACTTGAGTTTTATTTTACAGTGGTTGTGCTAAACGTACCCCAACCCCGCTTTTTTTACTTATTGTACCCTCTCCCCCTCCATACGCCTGTATTCCACCCTCTACGCTCATATACATATTAAATCAAATCACATTAGGGGTGTAACTAGTATATATGGGGAGTAATTTAGCCAATGTAGTGGGCCCCAACATTTAAAGGAAAAAGGCAACTTTATAAGTGTGCAGTCATATTCAAGGAAAATTTGGTAGATTGCTTATGATGCATTGTCTGTGTGCTTTTATAGTTTTAATGACAGCTTCAATCATTTATCATCTAAATTTTGTTGAAATGCTTTTTGGAAAATCAAATTCTTTAATCAGCTATTTTAAACCATGTTTCAGAGGTCTCTGCTACAGATTTAAATCTAGAAGAATCTTTTTCTGTTCATGCTGGAATTGCACACACCCGTTGGGCCTCCCATGGAGAGCCATCTCCGAGGAATAGTCATCCCCAGTCATCTGGTGCAGGAAATGATTTCTTGGTTGTTCACAATGGAGTTATTACCAATTATGAGGTGTGCATACATTTTATATAAAAGTTTAATATTTGTAACTATCACATTTTTTTGAAATATTGATTTTTTAAAATAGTTACTTTTTCAAGGATATGATTCTTAAAAAAATAATGCAGGTGTTGAAGCAATCTCTTCTTCGACATGGGTATACTTTTGAATCTGAGACTGATACATAGGTGATCCCAAAGCTTGCAAAGTTTGTTTTTGACAAAGCAAATGAAGGAGGTACTTAAAATCCGTAAAAAATACTGCGTGTTTGACATAAACATTAGTTGTATTATTTTTGATAATGTAGTGCTTCACATTTGGTTAGGATGATTTTGTATGTTGTCTGCTAAATCTTTTACTGTTTTGAACTCAATAAATGTTTTACTGGTTCAGGTGATCAAACTGTCACATTTAGTGAAGTTGTGCTCGATGTTATGAGGCATCTTGAAGGAGCGTATGCACTTATTTTTAAAAGCAGACATTATCCAAATGAATTGATTGCCTGTAAACGTGGCAGTCCGCTGCTTCTTGGTGTGAAAGTTGGTTCTTATACTTGATTAGAAAACTTACACACACATTTTTTATACTTTACTTTTTTTGTTGCTACAGTTTTATTTACTTTTATTATCCTACAGGAATTTGCTCAAGAACATAACAATGGAACTTCTTATAGTGATATGGAATTTATTTCAAAAAATGGTCACCCTAAAGAACTTTTCCTATCTAGTGATCCTCATGCCCTTGTTGAGCACACAAAAAAGGTGTTGGTGATTGAGGATGGTGAAGTTGTTGATATAATGGTAGTACATATCCTATTAGTTGTTTGCATCAACCATCTATCCTATAAGTTATAACAACCATCATATGTTACTCTCTATTTACAACTTGAATAATCATAATCATAATCAATAATCAAGTATTTAATTGTAGGGATATTTAGGTAATTTAAACATTAGGAAAAATTCACCCAGTAGTAACCAAGTTTCCCATATGTTCTATTAGATTCACACAAATTTTTTGTCTCTCTAAAGTCACTCAACATTCATTAGATGTTCCAATCTTGTGAATTTCTCTTATTAATGTTAACTTTCTTAAAAATAAAATCACCTAAGTGGAACATTTATGAATATTTGTTAAAATTGACTTAAACTTAACAATTATGAAATTTGGTTATTATTTAGTGATTTTTTCTTCACTACTACCTCCTACTTCAAGTTAATTTTGAATAAGATAATCATTAAATAGTAACAAAGATGCATATATGTTCTTTTTAGGTCACTTTGTTTAAAAAAAAAGAATTAATATCTATGAAAACATTTCATAAGATTGGAGCATCTAATGAAATTTGAGCGACTTTACATAGATGAAAAGACTTTAAGTGACTTCAGTGAAACAGGCTGGAAACTTGGTTACTATTGGTTAAAGTTTTCCCTTTTAAGTTTTTTTAATACCCAGTTTTCTGTTCCTTCATTTATCAATTATTGTTTTTTTCGTTCATTTATCAATTATTTTAGGATGGAGGAGTGACGATCATGATGTTTGATCATGGCAAAGGGAAAAATGGAAAATCTCTTTCAAGACCTGCTTCTGTGCAACGTGCATTATCCATTCTTGAAATGGAGGTTGAACAAATAAATAAAGGTAAATACGAACATTATATGCAGAAAGAAATTCACGAGCAACCAGAATCTTTAACAACCTCAATGCGGGGCCGGGTTATACGCGGTGGATCCAGCAAAAAGAAGAGTGTTTTGTTGGGTGGACTCAAGGATCATCTGAAAACTATCAGAAGAAGCAGACGGATTGTTTTTATTGGATGTGGTACTAGCTACAATGCTGCTTTAGCTGCCAGACCTATTCTGGAAGAACTTTCTGGTAAGTGCTACATAATCCGTAGAGGTGGCAAAATTGGCGGGTAGAACGATGGTTCAAGATGGGTAATTTTTGTCTTATTTGAAAAGGTTTTGTTGACATGAAACTACTTTTTCCCTTTTTTTTATTAATATTTAGTTTGTTAACTACGGTCACAAAAACTATATTATTGCAATATTAATATAGCTTTTTGTTAAAACCGATTTTGGAGGTTGTATGGATTAAAAGTACAACTTTGGCGCTTTTTGACCGTTCGATTCCTTCCCTTTCTACTAGAAGTGGCACCATGAGTGGGGTGAGTTGGATCAAAACGGGTAATTTTTTTGTATGGGTCGGGTTATGTTTATCTGAAACACCTTTTGTCCAATTTTACTTTCTGATTTTTATGAAAAAAATTTGACTTATCAAATATGATCAGAAAAACAATATCATTTGGTTTGAATAAAATGACTTGGAGGTTTTATCTTTTATGCATTAAAACACTTCGGTGACTTTCAAACCCGTTTGACCCTTTTCCTTTCAAGTTATTTTATCCATTTGACCCGTTAGGGATTTGCAGATATACCTGTTATGATGGAGTTTGCAAGTGATTTGCTGGACAGGCAGGCACCTGTGTACAGAGATGATACAATAATTTTTGTTAGTCAATCGGGCGAAACAGCTGACACTTTAAACGCCCTTGAATATGCTCGTAAAAATGGTGTTTTATGCGTCGGCATTACAAACACTGTTGGTAGTGCTATCGCCAGCAATACGCACTGTGGTGTTCATATTAATGCTGGCAGTGAGATCGGTGTTGCAAGTACCAAGGTAGATATGTTATTTTTCACATATTTTCATGGGAAAATTCACCCAATAGTGACCAAATTTCCTAAGTGTTCCACTAAAGTCAATCAAGTTTTTTTCTCTCTAAAGTCACTCTTCCATTAGGTGTTCTAATCTTGAAAAATTATTTTATAAACACAGTTTTTTTTTAAATTTAAGTGACCTGAATGGAACATATATGAATCTTTGTTACTATTTAGTTGTTATTTTTTTTCAAATTTAACTTGACATAGGAGGTAACAGTGAAGAAAAAAAATCACTAAATAATAACCAAGTTTCATAATTGTTCAAGTTAAGTCAAACAAAAAAAAATAATCACTAAATTGTAAAAAGGATTCATATATGCTCCATTTAGGTCACTTAATTGTAAAAAGTTCAATATTTATATAAAGCTTCACAAGATTGAAACATCTTATGAAAGTTGAGTGACTTAAGTGCGACAAATGAGTAACTTTGTTACTATTGGGTGAACTTTTCCATATATATATTTTATAACTCTTGAATCATCTCGTGGTAATGATATTATTCAGGCATATACAAGTCAAATTGTGGTCCTGGCTATGGTGGCTCTAGCAATTGGGGCTGACATAGTTTCCACCAAACAAAGAAGAGAGGGAATAATAGAAAGCCTTCTTAACTTGCCAGGTAGATTTCATTTCTGATTATTTAAAAAAAATTAATAAAAAAATTGGCCATAAACAACATTTTTTGTGAAAATAAGTAATATTGTTATAAATGCAGGCAAAATAAGTGAAGTACTTAAACTTGATGAACAAATGAAAGATCTTGCAAGATCACTGATATCTGAGCAGTCACTTCTTATGTTTCGAAGAGGATATAACTATGCAACAGCTCTTGAGGGTGCCTTGAAGGTCAAGGAAGTGGCACTTATGCACAGTGAAGGGATACTTGCAGGTGAAATGAAACATGGCCCGTTAGCTTTAGTTGATGAAAATCTTCCAATTGTTGTCATTGCTACTCGTGACCAATGTTTCAGGTTGGTTTAAGCGCGTGTCGGTCTTATACTTCTGTTAACTTGCAATATTGTTTTGCTTTATTGACGTTTTGGTTTTTGATCAGCAAACAGAAGTCGGTTATTCAACAACTTAAGGCTCGATAAGGTCGACTGATAGTCATGTGTACTGAAGGAGATGCAGCAACCGTGTGTGGTGGATCCTGCCCACTAATTGAGGTTCCTCGAGTCGTTGATTGCTTACAGCCTGTTGTCAACATAGTTCCATTACAGGTAATTTTTTATTTTTTATTTTATTTTGTTATATTACTAAACCTTAAATCATGGTTGCCAATGGGTGGGCACCAACTCAACACTAAATAAATGTTTAAATATTTAGTTTTCAAAATAATAAAGAAAAGGGGGCTTAGATGGAGTGGTAAGACTTGTAAGCAAACAAGAGAAGAATATCTTATTAACCCCGTTGCATTGCTTCGTATATACTTGTATAGAGCAAACAAGATGCAACTGAACCAAATAGAGGTGACTGCATTTTGAGTTCCAATTGATTTGTGTGAAGTATTGATTGAATGATGAAGATGTTGGTAACACATTCATCCCAAAAGTTAGTAGAAATATGTATCTTTACATTGTTTTAGACAACATAATTTTAAGTTCCTCCATTTGTGTTGTCAAATTTACCTTAAAAATCTGCCAACCTAGAATCATAATGTAAGTCAATACAACATATAAATCCTTATTATAATAAATGAATAATTTCTTCGCCACGTGTCGACTTTTGACGAAATCTAGCTTTGTAACACCTCGGAAAAAAAATCAGGAAACAAAAGTACAGGGGGTATAATAAAATTGTTCCAAATTCCAAGGGCTGAAAATGAAAATTTTAGATAATTGTTCAGTAGCGGATCGCTACCAGAGGGCTCGCTGTCCGCTACGTGGTCAGGAAGGCTGCATTGATGAGCCGCCACGCGTCAGCTGACTAACACGTGCATGGGAATCTTATCACGGACCGTCACGAGATCCGTAACGGTCTGTTACTCCGCAAACGGCTTAGCGGTTCGCTATACATGCGATACACCCTTTAACGGTCCGCTACTTGGGAAGGAAGAAAATAGTTGGGACGGTAGCTGTCTGCTACCCCCTTGTTAAAGGCCTGCTACAAGTCCGGTTTCAACCTATAAAATGAATTCAAGAACTCGGCAATTCTTACATCCACCACACATCACACCTTTAAACACACACATAACTCTCTCTCTGATTTCGTTATTCCAAGGCTGGTTCGTATTCGCGAGTGAGAATTCGCCAACAAATGCAGTAGATAGTTCCGATGTAAAACATTCCGCTGTGTTTGTGAAACTCTGATAATTTAAAATAATAAGACAGGTACCAATCGTTAGTCGCACGTCCCAGAGTGTGACATCTACCGTCTGTTTGCAGCCGTAGCGGACCGTTAGGCTTGAGGTCTTAATTTCCAAAATTTTCATTTTGAACCCTAGGCTTTAGGTATTTTAAATACACAATTCCTCTGGGTTCTAACCTTGACATTTCTTGGACATTTTCTAAACATGTATAGTATGATGAACGCCCTATTTTATTGTATAGCATCATGTAGAGGTGCTCAAAAGAACCGGAACCGAATCCGATCCGATGGATTATCCGAAACCGGATCCGGCTAGAACCGGTTTTTTGGAACCGGACCGGATTTTTTGAGAACCGCCGGATCCAGAACCGGTTCCAAGGTTTTGTCCGGACCGGACAAAAATCGGACAAAATGGAACCGGACAAAATCGGACACAAAAAAATCCGGAAAAAAAACCGGTTCCAATCGGATAAAACCGGATCCGATCCGGAACCGGTTCCATAAAAACCGGTTCCAATCGGATAAAACCGGATCCGATCCGGAACCGGTTCCAAATAGGTTCCAAGTCTCCACTCCCATAACCGGATCCGATCCGGAACCGGTTCCAATGGGTCCGGTTCTTGACCATCGTTGACGGAACCGGTCCGGATCGGATCCGGAACCGGTTCCGGAAAAAAACCGGTTTGTGCACCTCTAGCATCATGTATGTATATATGTCTAATGAATTTAATTAAGTATATCTATACTAAATCAGTATGGTTCTAGGGTTTTCCTTTAGTGTAGCTTATAAGCAATGTTTCTAATCATGTCTAGTAATATACTACCAATGATTTATCACAATAGAATGTTTAAGATTCTTGACCTTGCTTTTCACGGATGTTACAGTCTAGTTCTCACCCACCACTGCAACAACATTGGCAATAAGCGGATGAGCGAATGTCGCAACTCCAACAACAACATTAGTAGCAACAAGAACAACTACATCAACAACAACAAAAATATATTAACAACTTTCGGTTCAGGTGCAACAAATGATAAAAATGCAAGTTAGATGGAAGAAATGCGTCGTTTATGGTATTGATGAACTAGTAATTAGCCAAGATTTGTCGTCTAGATGTTGCGAACAATTTGGATGTTTTGTTTGATTTGAACAATTTAAATATTTGTGAACAATTTGTAGGATTTGGTTGTTAATTTGCATGTTTTTGACTATTTAGTATAATATTTGCATGTTTTAGATGATTTAGATGTTGTGTATTTCCACGATAATTTTAATATTTCTTAAAAATTTTGCAAAAATAAGAAAATATAAAAAAAATAATAAAAAAGGCATATGCCGACGACCTCGTTGGTATTTATCATTTGTTTAAATTTCAAGTCTATATGGACGACATGTCGTCGGTATAGATCCACCCTATGCCAACGACATGTCATCTAGATAGGTTTAAAATGTATAGCAACGACAAGTCGTCCCCATAGATTTCAATTTAGAATTTTTGTAATTAACCCGAAACCGACGACTTGTTTGATCTATTGGTACGAAGCTATAACGACGACATCTATCCAAAAAAGTCGTCGGTATAGGGTCTTACCTTGTAGTGCGTTATGTCTAATTTTATGTTTAAAATTTAAAATTTTGGCTTATGTAGTATAGATTTGAAATATATGGTTTGTAAACTAAAAACGAACTGGCAAATAATTTGCCATCAAATAGAATACACGATAAGCATATATATTAATTAATCTATAAAGGAGTGAGAAATATTTTATTCGTTTAATAAAAATTCAAAACATAAATATAATACATTACATTTTATCTCTTTTTGTTTAATCTTTTGGAGGAATTTACGTTCAAGAAATTTGGAATTCAGTTTAAATACATCCAAAGAAGAATCCAGTAATCCTCAAGCCCTAGTTACGCGTATAGGGTTGATTACGCGGTGGAGTCCTTATTGAATTCTTCTATTGCCACCAACATCAGCATCTGGGGGATGAGAGGGTTGAAAGTGTCGACCGATCACTTACCCGGTGGTGTGTGGGTAACGGTATCAGTAAGCATTCAAAGGAATTTACTTCTAATGAAGAAAAAGATATATGAAAAACGTATGGGTGAAGATTATTGAGAGTGAAATGTGGGCTTAATTATGGAAAAAAAAACATGTTGATTAAGCTCCAATTGTCACCAACCCTTGTTAAACACCCAAAAAAGGTGTTGTTGACATATTAATGCAGCAATCATATGTTAATTACTCTCTATCAACTTTAATAATCATAATCATTGTCGGTAACTAAACTTAATTTTAATAATCACAATTGGTTGATTATCAACTCTAATTGGTGTCTAATGGTAGAGATATATAGTCAGATAGTTTTGATTCTTGATTTTCAAATGCAAGTCAAAGTGGATTAAGGATGTGTTCTCACCAGCTCCTTCCAAGCATTTGCTTCGTCACATACATGGTACTAAAATTACTTGAATATTTATATTTTGCCACTGGTTTATATAAATTGTTTTTCATCCTCTTTTTCTAAGATTGGTTTTTTATGGATAGAAATAAATTCATTTTATTTGTATACTATCTCTCATGGTGTCATGTTCTTGTCATATCACCCGGAATCAGTTGAAGCCGGAAGACAATTTCATGGTGTAAACAAGGAAAATAAGGTATGTAGCATCATTATTATTTATTTATTTTTTTATTTTTTTTATTTTATGTTATGTCAATGAGGATGTACACTCCCTTCGGTCTTCAAGATTCATTGATGTTTGAATGAATTGCAGGATAATGCGGTCCGTCTAACACACATATAGACAACCAATGACGCAGATATCATTCTATTTGTGAGGTGTTTGGGTTGTCACTTTTGATTGGCGGTTTATGATTTAGCATCGTAAACACCATCGTTAAGTAAATCAAATCGATTGGGTTGGCTAAACCATCCAAAAGTTGTTCGGTATAATCTACAGATATGTGAATGTGAATTAGATGTTTTCTCAACATCATTACTTTTCAAATCCGAGTCTATCAATTAAGAGAGTATAAAAAACTTATACTTGATCGTTTTTATGCTCTGCCTTCTTTTCTGGGCATATCATTTTGTTTCCTTGGCATTTGGTTAGAATAATTTAGTGTATTTTCAGCTAAATCTTTTACCAATTAGAACTCAATAAATGTTGTATTGGTTTAGGTGATCAAACTCTCACTAAAAGTGAAGTTGTGCTTCTTGGTGTGAAAGTAGGTTCGTTTATGGGATTAGTAAACTGACATGCAACTTTGTTTAGTTTATTCTTTGTTAATACAACTACGCTTTTTATTTACATTCACTTATACTGAGAAACAAAATGAATTTGTTGAAGACAGAACAATGGAACATCCTGTAATGATATGAAATTTAATTTAACCTAAAAATTGTTCATATCTAGTGATCCTCAAGCTCTTGTTTGTGGGGCTCACAATTGTTTAACCCAAGTTTGAAAGGTAATGAGTCGCTTATGTAATTTATCGATCTAAAGTTGTACTTAGAGTCAAATATGAATTATGTATAAGTCAAGGGGTTTTAGTGTTAGTTTACTAAATTAGAATTCTAAGGATACGATGCTTGTAAACCATCGAATCGTTCCACAACTAGGGGTAATAACACTACGAATTCTTGTAATCAGTCGGTTACGAACCCTAATCAATAATCAATTACATTCTTAATGAAATCCCTATTGTTCTTGTTTCTTTTTGTTGTTTTTTATATTATGGGTTGTAAACAATGACTCATGGGATAATAGTTGGTATCACAGCCAAAGGCTCAAAGAGGATCGAATCATTGTTGCGACTTGTAATCAAGAAATCGGTTTCGTTTTTTATCAGACTTTATATATTTGTTTTCTTCATTCAATATAGAAATCAATTTCATTGTTATTATAAGATCAGTTTTAATCTGAATCAATTCTGAAAGTATCGATCAACAGTGAGAGAGTTTGAGATATCTGTTTTAGTCCGATTGATGAGACTGATTTGTTTGTCACACGGAGAAATGACATGTTGGTGAATTGCAAAGAAAGGAAATGGAACAAGGAAGGTTTTGTTAGCGAGGCAGTCATGGAAAACAAAGTCGGTGTCTGCGTTTGTGTTTTGTTATAGCACGATGGCAGATTTAAGAAGAAGAGTAATGCTCGGTGTTTCAGAATCAGTCACGTAGAAAGGAAGTTTGTGGTGAAAAAAATGGTTGGAGAAGATTGTTGGTTGTTGATATCCACGGACACATCAAAAGGATTTCAGATAAAAAAAACGTTGGATTATTTATGTCATTTGTTGTTGTTTCAATTAGAATAGTTACGGTTTGAAACCGGGAATGTACGAATCATGTGCAAGTTAGGAAGAAGGCACAAGGCATGTTCGTGATGTTGTATGGCAGATTCAGGGGGATTAGAATGGCCAAGAAACCCATTTAAGTTGATAAACCCAAGAAATCTATTACTTTGCTCACAAATAGCCACATCATATATTTCAATCCAAGTATCCAAGAGCATTTTGGTATTTTTCATTACATTTCATCTCTCTCTCTCTCCTATGTCACTTCAAGCAAATATATTGACTATATTAAATTTCATCTCTCGCATTTTCGTATTTTCTATGTGCATTTTCGTATTTTCCATTACATTTCATCTCTCGCATTTTCGTATTTTCCATTATAATAAACCGAATATGACTATATTAAAGTCTAGATTATATTTAACAAATAACATGTTATTCACCATAAATTTATAGTGCATGATAGCCATTCGACTTTTCTCCTACGAAACATACATTAATTACCAAAACAACATGTCAACATCCATTTTTATTGTTTACATAACATTAAAAATGAAACCATTCATGATTTCTTATGATGTTATCCTAAGCTCACTTCGTTTACCAAATATTCCAGAACCATATGTTGAAGAGATGAGATCAACAAGCAAAGGTAACTGCAATGTGACAAATGAAGCAATCGGTAAACATGTTAATGTAGCAATTGGGATTAGAGTCCATGTATTCTCCTGCCCAAACGTAATATATAATGTTGCACTAAAGGCTATCATCATGGCTGTTACGGACATGAACAACATGACGAGGCCAAGTATTAATCTCTTAGGTAACTTGTAGAGAAAATCCTCCTCTGCATAACGTGCTGTGAGAATGGATAAAAACAAGAGCAAGGAGGTGGTGGATGTGAACAATGAAATTGCATCAGAGACAACAAATATGATGAAGCTTGCACTTGTTCTAAAAATTGCTTTCCCGGTCTGCCCGTTGTTTCCTCCGGGTACTGTAATGGCCGCTGCAAAAACTATTGTGATAATAAGTACAGCCGTGATTGTGTATGAATCGGTTGTCTTTTTGATCCACTCTTCACCCTTTTGTCTTAGATCCTTGTGTTCTTTTCTAAACACCATAATTGGTGTTTCTTGTCTATTGTTCTTCTTTTCCCTCTCCCTGGGACGCATAAATTTGCTCACTTCCTATAAATCAGTAGATGTTTATATAGGAAACAAGTTAACACTTATTTTATGGTTTTTTTTCTAGATAAGATGTCTTTTCACCTGAAACCACTGTAACTCCCTTTGCATTTGTAACGCCGCACCTGTAACGCCGCACCTGTAACCATCTCGAGTTTGACTGTTGGGGCCAAATGTGCAACCAAGTGCAAAAGGTTATTTTTATCTTTGTCAGCAACTATATTATGCATATACTTCTCATGAGTCACCTCGTGTACAAAAAAGTTGTATACATCTTCACATCGGTTCATTATTGAAAGTTGAGAGAGTTTATGACCATTATCGTCACCGACCCAAATTGATTGCGGAAAAATTCTTGTTATCTCCCTTATTACTTCTGGCGTATTATTTTTCGCCGCTATAATAATTGCATCACCATAATGTCGAAAATAACCGGATTTCATTTTACCAACTCGGTCGCATATAAACCTGAGTATGGTGAGAGTTTTATTGTGCATCTCTTTGTCCTCGTGGAGGTGCTTCATATGCGGCACTAAACACAATTTATAGAATCCAAATATTTAATACATAAAATACTCAATTAAGTAAATAAGATAATTTATAACTCCCAATTCTTTAGTAATAGAAATTTAATAATGCCAATACCATCTACAATGATGGACTAATGATTTTTTTTCATAGGGTCGGAAGTTTTTGAGGATCAGTTGTATATCAGTCAATATTTTTTTTAATTCAAATCAGGTCGGGTCACATATTAAAAGGAAGGTCAAATCAATAGATTATGGAGTTTTAGAAAAAGAAGAAGATCCAAATTTCTTTTAAAGAAACTTTCAATACTCATATTCCTAATCAGTGTTGTAAAAATCGCGCCTAGGCGTCGATTAATCGCTAGGCGGACAGTGAAGGTGGAATTTTGACCTAGTCGGTCTAAAAATCGCTGGTCGGTCCAAATCGGGTTTAGTCAGGCTAGGCGATCCAAATCGGGTCTAGTCGGGATCGTTGTTCTTGAGAGAAATCCATACCTTTCGATGGTTTTCACCTTCAGATCGAATACTTCGATGGTCTTCACCTTCACGATGCGACTGAGAATAGACGAGATCGAACCTTTTGATGGTCTACATATTCACGATGCGACAGAGAGGATCGTTGTTCTTCTGGATCGTTGTTCTTGAGAGACCGCCCATCATAGATCGATGTAGAGGGGGAGAGCATAGATCGATGTAAAGGAAATCTGCTCTTGTTTGATCGATGTAGAGGAAAGCTGCTGTTGTTTGTGTTGTTTGAATAGAGAGTGAATAGGTCTAGGGTTTTAAAAGAGAGTTAAATTACAAAAATGCCCCTCTATGATTAAAAAAAATTCAGAAAGAATGAAAAATGAATGTGTGACCATTAATTAGTTTATGGGTTTTCACCAATAACTATATATATATATATATATAAATTACATATAAAATTCTAATCCGATTAATCCCGCCTAGGCCCCGATTAATCCCGCCTAGGCCTAGACCCTACCCCACCGCCCGACTAGCGACTAGCGATTTTTATAACACTGTTCCTAATCAAATAATAAAAATATACACATTATCAAATTACAATTTATAACACTTTCAAAACTCAGAAGTCGATTGCTGTTATTGAAATTGGATTTGAACACTGAATTTTTGATTGCCACGAATGATATTTTAATTAGGTTTATTTGTCTAAAATTTTAAAGAGATAAAAGGTTAACTAAATGATGTTGAGGTTGATTGTTGAAAAATTTAAATAGTTAATGGGTAAATAAATGGTATTGAGCTTAATTGTTTAAAGGGCTAAGTTTTTAATCCAACTAGTGGATTGGCCCGCGTAAAGCGTCGGGTATCATCTAGACTCTTTTGGAGAGCGCAATCTAATCCGAAATGTCTTAAACACTGATTATATTTGGGTATTGTTATTAATTTAAATAGTATTTAGTTATAAAAATATAAATGGTAAATGTAAATTTAAATCTTAATTTTAATTATTATAAATAAAATAATAGTTAATGTAGTGAATTAAATAATCTCATGTGTATTAAGTAATGGTAGTTATTGAGTGTTGGACTTTAATTGTGAAGATGGTGGTTTAAATGGTAATTGAACACATTTTATGCATTGTTAAGTTGTACCTTATGCACACTAATTTATGTTAGGTGTCTTAAAATTTTTAGTAAATGATAAGCATTTTCTTCTAATATGTATTATATTGTAGTATGGATTAACTAATTAAGTTAGTCAAATTAAGTTATTAGTTCAAATAAGTATTAAATAGTTAAGTTTTATATTTGCTAAATATGGATTCTACCACATATATAACAAAAGAAAATAAAAATTCATGGGTAGGATGACACCAACACCACTTAAATTCATGATTAGTACGCAATATTAACAATAAGCAAGCTCGATTTTGGCTTGAGAAGTCCTATAGAGTACATCTTCATTTTAGTTTAAACTTTGCAATGAAATGAGAAAGTTGAAATATCCTTAAATAATAATAAAAATAATAATATTAATATTAATAATAATAATAATAAAATAATGAGTTTACTAAAAGTACAGATGAGCATAAAAATAATTATAATAATAACAAAATAAAAGAATTAAAAACAAACAAAAGGGAAATAAAATGAAAAAAACGAAAAGAATAAAAACAAGCGATAGAAAAGTTAAATAAAGAAGAAATAAGGCAACTTTTAAGAGGAAACTTTCTATTTTATTATGAAAAAAAAAACCATTGGAATGGAAAAAATAAGACAACTTTTAAGAGGAAACTTTCTTTACCATGTAGCAGTGTCACTTCCCAAAATTTGGCATAAATCCACTCGATGGCTACATACGAAACCAGATTCAGTACAACAATAATGAATTACAATTATGGGTGAATTACAAATTAAAATGCCAATAAGTATGTTTGGAAAATTCTCTTTGTCTCATATGATTTGGTATGTTTAACTTTTTAGTTCAAAATGAAATTTTTTAAAATATTAGCCATTCATATTGTATTTTGTTAAACATTTCAGTCTATAACACTAACACTGTTAACTTTTTCTATTAAGTATATAAAACATTTTAGTCATTTTATTTTAACTGAACTAATTGAACCTTTTCAGTACAATTAAAACTTTTTTTAAGATTTTTTATAAAAACTTTTTTCTACTTTTTTAAAAAACGTTTTTCTTTTACATTTTTAAAATCATTTTTTAGTTTTTTTCTTTAAAAACGGTTTTTTAAACCTTTTTAAAAACGTTTTTTAGTTTTTTGAAAAATATATTTTTTAATTTTTCAAAAAATATATATATATATATATTTTCATAAAGACGTTTTTAAAAACATCTTTTGTAGTTTTTTTTTAAAATATTTTTTAACTATTTTAAAAACGTTTTTTTTTTATTTTTTAAGTGAAAAAAATTTTAAAATAGTGAACTATTTATAAAAAAAGCATTTTTAAAATAGTGAAAAAAACATTTTACAAAAAGCTAAAAAAAACGTTTAATAAAAAAAACTAAAAAATGTTTTTAAAACGTTTTCTATGAAAAATATAAAAAAAACAATTTTTAAAAAAATAGAAAGAAAAGTTTTATTAAAAAACGTAAAAAAGTTTTTATTGGATTGAAAAGATTAAACTAATTCATTTAAAAATAAAATGACTAAAATGTCTTATACTTAACAGAAAAAGTTAACATGATTAATGTCATGGACTGAAATGTTTATAAAAATACAACATTAGGGGCTGATATTTAAAAGATTCATTTTAAACTAAAAGGGTTAAAATGTAACACCACAAGAGCCAAAAGCGAAATTTACTATTATTTTTGTGATTCATTTAAGGATGCTTTTTGATTCATAATTACATACCAGGATAGATGTAGCTCTGCGTACACATCGTGACAAGATTGGTCCTATATGCCTCTTGGTTCTCGATATCACGAACCGGATATGCATCGTCAAATGCGTAATTTTTAGTAGGCAAATCTTCAAAATGAAAATAGAAATGTTAATTAGATGATACTATATGCATTTACAACACAAAGCGAAAGAAACGGACGAAACATACGAGAATAAACAAATCTTTGGTAGAAGTTGTATTGTTTGGCACTCGGATATGCATCACACTTTTTCGCAATAGACCATAATGGAGGCAGGTTACGAGTGGTATTTGTTGTAGCCAATTCAGGATAGTCCTTTAGCAAGTCATATGCAATATCTGCTAGGCATAACCAATAGGCTAACATGTTTGATACTTTAAAGTTACGTAACAGATATAGTAAAGCTCACCCAGAAGCCCTGATATGATTGCATTACCCAGAACCGAAACACCAAATTCTCCCTCAAAAGGATTGTGATATCCATCCTGTTGGCTAAGCCCAATATGTTGTTTGCACACTTGAAGTAAATAAAGAGAAGTGGCCTTGTGAGAATTAAAAATAGCATACTCGATAGGCAAGTGTTCCTTGTCATCGGCAATGAATAACAAATGTGGGTTTTTCTCGACCAACTTCTTTGCAGCTGAGGTGTTGTCAAGAAGTGCAGCCCGATGCAACACGGTTTCTTTTTCATCATTCATCAGTCGTGGAAGGGATTCCGGGTTGATCAGCTCCAAGAGGTTTTCAACAAACTCGATATTTTTAGAATTACCGATTGCAACATGAAGTGCTGTGTAATCGTCAGCGTTGAGTTTATCTGTCAGTGCATCTTTATCCTTGTTGAAAAATTCTTGAGCTTTCTCCCAGTCCCCCATTTGAATAGCTCTACATAGTGGGACGTAGTCTGTTGGCATATAAAAAGATTACAACTGTCACATTTTGTTGAAAAGTCTCTTGAATAGCTCTACATAGTGTGACGTAGTCGGTTGTTTGATAGGCTTTTAATCCTTCCGTTAAGAGGCTACCTCTGAATCTTTAGAGGTGAGAGTGTTTGTTTCGGATTTTGCCAGCCTCTTAATAGTTCATCTCAAAAACTATGATGAACCATTAAGAGGTCTTATTGGTTTAGCACTTAATGATTCAGATTTTACGAAACAGTCTCTTAGGGCAAATGCACTCCTATGTTGAATAAAAGTAAAGACTAATGTGACTGATTTAGTAGAGGGAGATGATGCACTCATTGAAATAAAGGAAAATTCCAAAATTTACTTATTACTTTTCTTCGCCCAGTCTGTCCCTTTAACTAATCCCTTCCTAAAATGTACCCTCATATACCGTCGGAACCGACGGTATAACATGGTCGTCCGACGTTCTCAGCAAACCACAGCCCGTCACGTTGCCAAATCGTTAGAATATATGTTTATAAACACCGGCGGATCCGGTGTTTTTTTTACAAATTTGTTGAGGTAGGATCTTATTGTATTTATATAAAATCCTTAATTTTTTTTTCAAAAAGTATTTTATTTTCAAAAAAAATTGTTAAGGTAAATTTTATTTTTCAAACACTTAATTTTTTTTTCAAAAAGTATTTTATTTTCAAAAAAAATTGTTAAGGTAAATTTTTTTTTCAAACACCGTCGGACGACGGTATAAAATCGTCGGAAAAAGGTATAATACCGTCATATTTTTTCCAAACACCGTCGGACGACGGTATAACACTGACGGATTTTTTCAAACACCGTTGAATTTTTTCAAACACCAAATACTGTTGGAAGACAGAATAACACCGCCGGACGACGGTATAACACCATCAGATTTTTTTCAAACACTAAATGCCGTCGGAAGATGGTGTTTGAAGGGGACATTCTCGGAAAAAAATAAGTAATAGGGACATTTTAAGGATTGAGGTGTGTACGCTCTATTCTCGTGGCAGCTGTGTTGCTATCGGTGTTGTTGGCGGTGCTTGTAGGAGCAGGGGGAGTAGAATAAGTTTCCTTTAGCTTATTCCACACGTCATTAGCTGTTTGGAGACCGACAACAGTTCCCATCACATCTTCACTCAACGATCCAAAGATCCATCCTTTCACCAGTGTGTCGGACCTTTTCCATTCCTTATACTTTGGCATGTCTACTTTTGTTGTAGAACCATTATTCTCTTCGGGTTTGTTTAATGTGCCATCTATAAAACCGAGCATATCATGGCTCTCTAGGAGGCACAACATTTGTTCCTGCCATCCAACATAATTAGGCGTACCGGACAGCTTTATAGACAGAAAGTTAGCCGTATTCACGTGGCAAGCGTATGGATATTGTTGTGACCCTGAGGATAACATAAATACATATAAATATTGGACTGCTTGCTTTTCCTTTTATTTGAAAAATGATTCAATGATGTTGAAGCATTATAGAAAGATAGCCTGCCGCATTCTCGTACATACCTTTATTGTTATTTGTAATTGTTGTGGTGCTTGAGGACCACGAACTAACTTCTTCGGATTCATGCTCATGCTCATCCTCGGATAGCGAGTTTGATGGAGAAGTGTTATTGGAAGCCATGGAAGGTAACTTGTGAGTAGACATGGTGAAGCTTAGCCGATATTTAAGGCTATACTTGAAGATACTTCGCTTCTTGATCTGCCATTGCCAGCAAAAAGAGAAAAAAGGAAAAAGGATATAAGAAGGTGAAATTTCATGAATAAAATATTATTCTTTAAGTGCGTGTCAAGAAAATTCTCTTTCCTTTTTTGTTAGAGAATAGAGACAACATTCTAAAAAGTAACAGCATACATTACACTTATGTCCTATTCAAAATAAATAGTATTCGATACAATCATTAAAGATATTTCAAATGAAGTACAACTTGAAAGTATTAAAAATAAAGGCATGTTACATTATAATCCAATTATAATATGTCTATACTATATATAATATACGTATTACAAAGTCAACATGGTAATCCAATTACATTACTAGAAAAATATGGGTTTGTTACGAAATATTTCCGACGCAAATTTCCGTCACAAATTGCTACACATTTGCGACAAAATAGTGACAAAAATGAATACCCTAATCTTCGTCGCAAATTTGTAGCACATTGCGACGCATTTCCGACAAAACCAAAAATAGTCTTAATAATTATAATAAAAATACCTTATTAACTAAATTATAATAATTAATATTGATTTTGTCGCAAATGCGTCACAATTTGCGACACATTTCCGACAAAACCAGTAATAATCTCAATAATTAAAATAAAAATAGCTCTTTATTATATTTATAATAATTGATATTGTTTTTGTCGGAAATGTGTCGCAATTTGCTACACATTTCCGACAAAACGATTAATAATCTTAAAAATGAAAATAAAAATACCTTTTTAATACATTTATAAAAAAAATAATATTGTTATTGTCGCAAATGCGTCGCAATTTGCTACACATTTCCGACAAAACTTTGGACACGTAATCCACAGCCACTAGAATATATAGATACACACGAGAGTTCAGAAATGGCCCCATGAAATCTATGTCCCATACATCAAAGAAATCCACAACCAATATCGGTTGCAGTGGCATCTTGTTCCACAACCAAATACTGCCCATCTTCTGACATTTCACATAGTTCTTAGCGAACTCAAAAGCATCCCGAAAGATGGATCGCCAAAATAGGCATGCTTCGAATACCTTTCGCCCTGTCTTTTGGCCACTGAAATGGCCTCTGCAAGCAGATGCATGTACAGGACCTAACACACAATGAATCTCTGACTCTGGTATAAATCTTCTAACTAGTTGATCTGCGCCCACTTTAAATAAGGCTGGTTCATCCCAGATGTACTGGAGTGCCTGTGTAATGAACCGGTGCCTCTTCTTCTTAGACCAATATTCCGGAATTGCACCAGTAGCCAAATAGTTAACAATATTAGCAAACCAAGAAGTAGTAGAAACTGATAGTAAATGTTCATCAGGGAATGTTTCATTAATCTCTCCCTCAGAATCACTTTCATCCTGCACAATGCGTGACAAATGATTTGCCACTACATTCTCGCTTCCCTTCTTGTCACGGATCTCCAAGTTAAATTTCTGCAACAACAAGATCCAACGGATCAACCGTGGCTTGGCATCCTTCTTTGCCATGAGGTACCTGACTGCACTATGATCAGAATAAACAATAACCTTGCTACCCTAGATATATGATCTAAATTTATCCCAAGCATAGACTACTGCTAGTAGCTCCTTCTCAGTTGTAGAGTAATTAAGCGGAGCATCAGATAGAGTCTTACTTGCATAGTATATCACCATGGGTTTCTTATCTACCCGTTGTCCCAACACTGCTCCCACAGCATAGTCACTTGCATCACACATTATTTCAAAGGGTAACGATCAATCCGGTGATTTTAAAATAGGGCCCTCCACCAATTTTAACCAATTTTAATTACTGTTTGAGTCCCTGACGTTTGACCATTTTAACTATTTGAGTCCCTTATGTTTAAATCCGTCTCTTTTAACCCCTAACGTTTCATTTTTGCTTCTGTTTGAGTCCAAATGGCTAACGTCGTTAGATTTAACAGTTAACTTTCTTTTGAAATGACCAAAATACCCTCAAGGACTCAAATGGTTAAAATACATTATATATTCTACCCCTCTCTTCTCCCCCACCACTACCACTACCACCACCACCCCACCCACCCCCACCACCCCCACCACCACCACCAATTCTGAAAATTGTTTTTAATAAATGGTCATCTCCCTAACCCACTTACTAACACACCCCCAAATGGAGTCTAGGGAACTGTAACAGGAGAGGGAGACGACAACGGGTTCTTCTTCGGCGACCTCCCCACCGGCGTCACCCACAACCACCACCTCCCCCTCCGTCTCCCCTAGTCACCTACTCCGGCGACCCTTCCCGGCCTTCCCTCTGGCAGCCTCTAACATCCAACAACCCGCACCACATTCATCTTCGTTCTTGTTTTTCGGCCAAGATCCAGCAAGCTATAAGCATTGAATGGCGGCTACGGTGGTGGAAACCTGTAACACCCTTAATTGGAAAACCAATTATTAAAATATTTAAACGCGCGAAAGCTATTATCTAAGGAATTTTTTTTACCCTTCGCGTGTCGCGAAAAACTATTCAGCCATCTTCGCGTGGCGCGAAGAGGCTCAAAACATCAAGGACGGATTTCTGGGCGAAGAACCTCCTTCCCTTCTTCGCGTGGCGTGAACTTGCCCAGTAAACAGAAAGTTTACTTTTTCTCCCAGTTCAACACTTACCATTTTTTTCCAACACTTTTCAATTCAACTTGACACCAAAATTATCCCAACACTTGGGTTTTTTTTTCAAAACATTCACACATCAATCCATATACCAAAATCAACATAAAACATGTATTAAATTCATCCATTTATAGGATTTCTATTTACACCCCAATCATCGTATCGCATACGAGAATCCACCAAGACGCCTTAGACTTGATTTGGACTTCATCGGAGCTTTTCCTACATAACACCACATGTATCACCATTAGTAATAAAGATAAAACATAACAAACAAGTAAAATCTACTTGTTTTCACCCATTTGACCCATTTTCACCCAATTTGTTATTAGGCTACCTATCACTTGCTTATCACCTTGCAAGTTTCATTCTTTTCATTTATCATTCATATTTAACACATTTCCATTTCCATTATGGCTCGTAAACCATAACTTTATCACCACATTTCCATTATAATTCTTAGATCTTAACTTTATCACCCACTTCCATTATTGTGTTTAAACCATAACTTCTTTACCACATTTTCATTATAGTAATACAACTATAACTACATTCATTTACCTCTACACACATTCTTAACACTTAACACATTATGCATACCATATTGCATATAACACCTTATTTCAACAAGTAAAATCTACTTGTTTTACCCATTAACCCATTTGACCCGTTTGCACCCAATTAGTCAAATGAGCTTCTTAACACTTGCATTTCCCCTACAAGTTTCATTCTTTTCATTTAACATTCATAATACAACTTTTCATATCCATTATAGCACTTAAGCCATAACCTCATATCCATTATGATACTTAGATCATAACCTCATATCCATTATGGTATTTTAACCATAACCTCATATCCATTATGATTCATAGATCATAACCTCATATCCATTATGATTCTTAGATCATAACCTCATCTCCATTATGATACTTAGATCATAACCTCATATCCATTATGATACTTAGATCATAACCTCATTTACACATATCCATTATAGTATTACACTATAACTACATTAGTTCATTTCACATATCTATTATAGCATTCAACTATAACCACATTCATTCTTTTGCACACAACCATTATGGTATTACCACTATAACCACATTCTTTCATTTGCACATATCCATTATAGTTTTATCACTATAACTAGATTCATAAAGTTTCACATTCTAATTCATACATAATCATACACCTTCTTTTCAACACGTAGTATGCATCATAACACATATATCACCCGTTTATCAACATTGCTAAGTAAGTGCAAAGGCACTTACCTTTTAGGTTAGAAGATATCGCACCACCTTCTCGGTTCACAATTTGATTACGTAAACATATACACCTACTTTAGTAATCTAACATACATCAAAATCACATTATAATTGAGTTCACAACCCAATTTCTATTTCCAACCCAAACTGACCCGTTTGGGTTATCCCCATAACCAAACACCCTCTTTCAATCCAAACTCACCTACTTGAGTTTTCTTTCCAATTCCTTGACACTAATTTTTCATTCAATATCTTTCATTAGGATAATTTGGTGTTCATTCAACTGTCTAACACCACATAAACACTTAATCATCACTAAATCAACATTCTACCATCATAATCCAAACACCCCCAATTTTCCTCTATATGAACCCTAACATATCATAATCAAAATTAAAGGGTTCTAGGATATTAATAACCATTCTTTACCTTTAGTTTAGCTAGATTATCCATAATCTAACACCAATTAACCACATGCATTCATAATTTTTGGATTTCTACAAAACCAACTAACTAACACATTCAAAAGTGAAATCAAAGGAAGATAATCACTTACTTGATGTTATGAAGGTGTTGTGTGAGCCAAAACCTTCACAATCCAAGCTTCAAATGCAAGATTTAGCTCCAATTTCGTTTTTCTCGTTTTCTCCTCTTGTGAAGAACGACCCACACAACTAAATGAGACCAATTTTGACTTCACTAAGTCAAATATGGCAGATTTGCCATATTTATACCTTTAGCCCCTTAACTTCCATTTCATCCATTTTCATTCCAAAATTAGTTAAAAACTAATTTAACCCCTCCATTAACTTGAAACCCACTTGTTTTGACTTATTTCTAAAATATTATTTTCACCATAGTATTATTTAGAAATATTTATTTATTTATAACGAAACCCGGATTTTGGTTCGTTACAAAACCACAACGAACAGTGGCAGAGGCGACGACGACGCTAGGGTTCCGGCGGAACGAACCCATTGTCGGCGATAAACGACGTTGCGGCAGAGGGGATAATAAGGGCATGGAGGTTAGGAGAAGACGAGGACGATGGCGGCGGTAACAGATCAGGTGTGGATGGGTTTCAAGTCAGTGTAAAGAACAATGAAAAAATAATTTAAGAACAGTGAAGAATTAATCTGAGAGAAGGTGAAGTTGTTGTAGTTATAAAATTGGATTCTAAAAGTTGCTCTTCTAAATTACCATTGGTCTAGAGAAGTTGTTGCTCTTTCAAAATTCCCAAAGCTCCTACAATTTGATAAATGATTTGGGTTTTAATTTAATGAAACAACTAAAAAAATTATAATTAAAGAGTGTTTTTGTCTGATTTACATGAATGATGTGTTGCCTTAAAACTAGCATTCAATCGGGAAGGAGACGATGAAGGTGGAACACAGAAGATGAAGGTGGTGGTGGTGGGTATATATATAACGTTTTTAACCATTTGAGTCCCTGAGGGTACTTTGGTCATTTCAGAAAAAAAATTAACAGAAAATCAAACGGAGTTAGTCATTTGGACCAAAAGGGACGTCTTTAAGTAATAGATCACACAATGGTTTGGCTATGACACTAAAACCATTAATAAACCTTCTGTAAAACCTGGCGTGTCCTAAGAAGGAACGAACGCCTTTGACACTGTTTGGTGGAGGTAAAGTTGAAATGACCCGAATTTTTGCACGGTCGACCTCAATACCCTTACTAGAGATAACATGACCTAAAATCACCCCTTCTTGAACCATGAAGTGACTTTTCTCCCAACTGAGCACCAGATTAGTTTCAACACATCTTTTTAACACCTAAGTTAATTGATTCAATCAAGTTTCAAAAGTTGTGCCAAATATTGAAAAATCATCCGTAAAGACTTCCATGGACTCCCCGATCATATCCGAAAAGATACTCATCATGCACCTTTGAAAGGTGGTCAGGGCGTTGCACAAGCCGAAAGGCATTCGCCTAAATGCGAAGGTGCCATACGGACAAGTGAACGTGGTCTTTTGTTGGTCCTCTGGATGTATTGCAATTTGATTATAACCCGAGTACCCATCTAAGAAACAATAAAATTTCCGACCATCAAGTTTCTCGATGATTTGATCAATGAAAGGGAGAGGGAAGTGGTCTTTTGATGTTGCAGCATATAATTTCCTGTAATCGATGCAGATTCGCCACCCGGTTACCGACCGAGTGACAATCTCTTCCCCACTCTCTCCCTTGATTACATGAATGCCAGCTTTCTTAGGCACTGTTTGAGTAGGGCTCACCCAACTGTTGTCAGAGATGGGGTAGATGATACCCGCATCCAACTATTTTAGTACCTCGTTCTTCACCACGTCACGCATGTTAGGATTCAACCTTCGTTGAGCATCCCGAGCAGGTTTTGCTCTTTCTTCTGTGACGATCTTAAACATGACAATTGATGGGCTGATCCCTTTTAGATCTGCTATGGTCCACCCAATTGTTGCCTTATGGGCAATCAAAACCTTCATTAATTCTTGCTCCTGTTCTTCAGTTAAACCTGCAACAATGATAACAGGAAGAGTGTTATTATCAGCCACAAATGTATATTTTAAATGTTTAGGCAAGTCTTTCAGATCCAGCTTAGGTGGTGATTCCAGTGATGGCTTTAGCTAGGTATCAATATGTTCTGGAAAACTCTCAACCTGGAGTGACCAATTAGGCACTCTTTCTCTCAAAGCATACACCTCCACTTGTGCTTCTGCTTCCTACATCTCATGCTCATACTCTTCCTGTTTCTTATCACAAACAATACATGGTTCGAGGGTTTCACCCTCATTTTCATGAGGGCGACACCCCTCAACAACATCTGCCATAAAGCATTAGCCATTGATTGGAATAGGAATAGCACTAGCACTAGCAAATAGGTTTAACCTTAACCATCGGTTGCCGAATGCCATGTACACTGTACATGTCACGCAATTGATTACACATTGAGTTGTTCTCAAGAATGGTCTTCCTAATATCACATTAGGATGCCTGTCATTAGTAGGAGCTGCATAATCAAGCACTAAGAAATCGACAAGATAGTAATAATCTTCCACCTGTACAATCACATCGATCAATATCACCCTAGGTAGTTTAAGAGTAAGATCTGCCAACACCACGGTAGTGTCGGCCTTTTGTAGAGGACCAAAATCATACTAGTCATACAAACTCCCTAGTTGGATACTAACACTAGCTCCAAGATCTAGGAGAACTTTATTGATTTTTAGTTCGCCAATCTGCATAGAAATTAAATGTGCCCATGGATCCTGTAGCTTAGGTGGCAATGCACCCGAAAAAAACGACATTGACATTGTCGGCCAGGTCAAGCTTTTTGGGCATTTTAAGGTACCGTTTTTGGGTGCATAATTCCTTCAAGTACTTGGCATAAGCTGATACTTGCCTAATTGCATCTAAAAGAGGAAGGTTAATTATCACTTGTTTGAACATGTCCCACAACTCATCCTGTTTTGGACCTTTTAGTTACATTGTTTTTAGTTGGTTGTAGTAAAGCATCATAATAAGGGATAGTATTATTCTCCACCCCTACACCTTGAGTGACAACTGTGTTAGGTTTAGATTTAGTTGTTTTAGAAAAAGTTACTTTTTTAGCATGTTTAGTAAAAGCCATTTCCGAATCACTGTCACTCTCACCATCTTCCCCTGGGTCAACTACCACTCCCTCAACATCTGGTGATGCCGAGGTGACATTGTTGTATACCTTACCGCTTCTTAGAGTACTTACCTGGGAGACACTATCATTCCTTGAACCAGAGGAGCTGGCACCTTGGTGTTGGGGGTTTAACTTTGTATCATTTGGAAGTTGCTCCGATGCTCGCCCCACCACTTCTGCTATCTTCTCAGCCAACTGACCCAATTATCATTCAAACGACTCGTTTGTTTTGATTTGGATCTCTTTATCCTACTCAATCCTTTTCAAGGATTCCAATATGGCTGCAAGCTGCGGTCACCACCAGCTGCAAGTTTGTTTTGTTTATTATGTTGGTAGTTTATCTGTTGATAACCCCCTCGTTGGTACCCTTGATTACCTGCATTTCTTTGGTACCCGCCTTGATTGTAGGTTTGTTGGTGGTTCTGGTAATGTTATTGATTTCCAACCTGCACATCAGGAACCTGAAAGTTAGGATTAAGTTGATTATTTTCATTACCATACCTAAAATTAGGATGATTCCGAAGCCCCGGATGGTAGTGAGTTGCATTCATGTTCTGCTTCCTATCCTCCACAATCTGGTTTCCCTTGTTCTATTGGATAGCTCTCCATAGTATGGCCCAGATCACCACATCCATCACACACCGGGTATCCCTGTGAGACATTGGACACCTCTCTTCCACTAGGCATACCCAGCCTCGCCATTTGAAGTTCCATGGCATCCAAACACTTTTGTGTTTCATAATCAACTGCTTTTGCAGTTACTCCCGTCTTTGCTCTTCTACTAGCATTAGCTTTCCTCTTTGATGTTATCGCCATCTTCTCCAAAATGTCCTAGTCAACGTCCACTTGATTTTTGAAGAATGAACCTGCATTGGTTGCATTGACATCCCTCACATCTTCAGGTAGCAATCCATCATAGAAGGCTTGAATCAGCTCCCACTTCTGTATCCCATGGTGTGGGCAGTTTCTCAGCAACTCTTAGAATCTTTTAAATGCCTCATAGAAAGGCTCCCCTGATTGTTGCTTGAAGTCCCGTATTTCAGCTCGGGCCTCGTTGGTTTTATGAGGTGGGAAGTATTCATCCAAGAACTGTTGTTGTAATTCTGCCCAGGTGGTAATGCTTGTAGACGGTAAAGATAGGAACCAATGTTTCGCTATGTCCTTAAGTGAAAACTGAAAGAGTATCGATTTAACCTCATCCGCTATGAATCCCTGACTACCTATGGTCCCGCATGTAGCCTGATATTCAAAAAGATGTGTGTAAGGCCCTTCAGTAGCTCTCCCAAAGAAGTGTGGGAGATCTCAAGACAACCTGGTCTGATCTCGAATGTATTCCCCCTATGAACCTGTGGGATGACAGGGGAAGCATTTAAAGCTAAAGCGGGGCGAAAGTGACTATCCACCCCTTGATCATGTCGGGCTAGTTGTAAGTTCCCCGGCTGTCTGTACATGTTCTCTTGTTCCAAATTAGCCATATACCCTTGCCGGTT
This sequence comes from Smallanthus sonchifolius, assembly GCA_023525975.1. Classification (NCBI taxonomy): domain Eukaryota; kingdom Viridiplantae; phylum Streptophyta; class Magnoliopsida; order Asterales; family Asteraceae; genus Smallanthus; species Smallanthus sonchifolius. Next base: position 40,022,702 of record CM042045.1, read on the forward strand.
GTTTCTAGGTTGAAACCCATAATCTTCTCTCGGCGGTGGTTGAACCCATCGATCTACCACATTCTGTCTTTAATTTAGGGGAGGGAATGCCTCCTGGTGGTTTAAATCTTCTTCTTCTTCATTCCAATTCTCATGTTGAGAACCATGCTGTGGGTTAGGACTGCGTCCCAGTGACATCAGCTCATCATCTTCATAATCAGAGTAGCTCGGGTAGCTATCATGATGTTGATATGGTTGGTTTCTTAACACGGGTTATAGTAGAGGTTGTTGGAATTAGGGTGGTGGCTGGTTTTGATTACGGTTTTGTGGAGGCGGTTGGTTCTGATTTGGTGGAATAGATGTTTGTTGGTTTTGAGGTGGATTAGGTTGGTTTTGTTGTTGGTTGGGAAATAGGAGATCGGGAAGTGGTGGAATTGGTGGGTTTTGATTCCCACCTTGATTGGGATATTGGTTTACCGATTAATTCTGTGACATTCTCACAGATGGACTGTCGAGTTTTTCTAAGATTGTTTGGACTGTTCCTTGAAGCATCCTATTAGCTCTTGCTGCTCTCTCTATATTGGATCAAACAATAATAGTGAAGTTCTTACTGAGCGCCTAGTATGCATAAAACTGTCCCTACACACGTATGCACAAAATTTAGTAGCACCGAACAAAACAAATCAAAAATAGCACTTTACGCACAAATTCCCCGGCAACGACGCCATTTTATCGCGGTGTCAAGGTTAATAAAAAATATTTATAAAAACCATTTCTTAGATACTTAGACTGCAGACAGGGAAGTATGGTTGTCAAATCCACAGGAACCAGTGGAGAATTCTATTTAAGTTAAAACTATTCAAAGACTACTAAAGTTTAAAACTTTATTAATTAAAATGATGTAATTGACAAAAAGCAACGAACTTTGATTTTAGAAAACTATTGGAGAAAAACGACCACTCCAGGTTTCAGATTCAGCAAAACACACGTACAATTTCAGTTTCAAATCAGATTAGAGATTACATAGACATAATCTTGTTTCACTGTTTAACCTAACCACACAATAATCATTCAATCACAAAATCAGATTATTCCCGATGCAAGAAAAACAAGAAACGATGATAGATGCGATAAATTGAAAACACGCAATTGTTAAGAAATAAAACTCACAATTGAATTCAAAGAACGTAAGAGGTTCACAAACTTCAATCTAATACTGATCATAAACTAAAACCATACGAGTACATGCATAAATCGTTCACCTGGAGGGATCACGAAGAGCTTAACCGCTCATGATTGTCGAAAACATTAAAGATTCAAAATTTAAACTTACAAGCATGAAAAACTAAGATAAATTGTTCAAACAAGCTCTGGAATCGCCTTAAGGAAGCTTTGGGACGGCAAGGAAGAAGGTAATTCGAGAATAGGATCATAATGGCTTTATAATTAGAATTACGTTTAAATTTTCCGTATTCCATGTCTTCGCGTGTCGCGAACAATTCTGGCCAAGTCTTCGCGTGGTGCGAAGGACAAAATAGTCGAGGCCCTTTTTCAGGTTTCTCACGTACCGCTAACATCTTCCCCCGGATCTTCGCGTGGCGCGAAGATCTTAAAATCCTGAATTTTAACTTTTCATATTGACTTTGACTTTACTTAACTTCCCGGGCCTTGTATCTTCGTAAATATGACTCGTAAATTTCCGCCCTTTAGCACAATTACCCTGTTACACATCAAACTACAAGATGCCCCTAAAACAGACTCGATAAACACAATTAAACTATTAAAACATTTAAAAACCGACACTTATACATGTGATATCTAACCCTACATCAGGTAGCTCAATAACAAAGAACGAAAGAGGTGTGGGATTCGATCAAGGTCCTATATCTAGGAGCAGAGATGGTTTAGAAAGCACGGTTACAAACGCTGAGGAGTGAACTAGAAGCTATGAAGATGAAAGAGAATAAAAGGTGTATGTTTTTGCATGAAAACTGAGTGGGATAAGAGCCAAGTTCAGATCTCTTGGATCTGTTCTGAAAGTTAGGGTGATTGTAAGAAAGTTACTCAGCTCAGTTCCAAAGAAGTTTCTACCCCTCAAAGCCTCGATGGAGTTGTATTGTGATATTGACAAGATCCTCTTTGAAGATGCAGTGGGTAGGGCGAAGGCATTTGAAGAACGCCTCAAAGCATTTGAAGCACCGGAAGAGAACGATCAGAGTAAGTTGCTTATGGCAAGTGCTAGTAATCAGAAAGTGGAAGATCAAGACATTTGGCATTACGGTAAGGGGCGAGGTGATGGAAATCAAGGTCGTGATCAAGGTTTTGGGAGAGGACGTGGTAGAGGAGAAAAAAGTGATTATAATTTTGAATGCGATGAATTTGTTCACTTTGCATATGAGTGCACAAAGTAGAATGATAAGAAGCAAGAAGCTAACCTCACTCAAGAGGATAATCAAAAGGGGCCGTTAATGTGATTAAAGATTGTGAACTTAACCATTAAGGGGGTGAATGTAAGGTTTAATGGTTCATGTACACATGTGAAGCTTAGGGTGTGTTTTGAAATAGTTAAAAATCAATTGGGTGAGTTTTGAATGTTTGGCTTTGAATTAAAGCTTTTTGATAATTACTTGAAGTTTGGAGATAATGTTGGAATTTGGAATCCTTGATGAACCCGAAGTGGCTCACAAGTCAGGATAAGTAGGAGATATATTTGAATTAATTGTTTAGTTTATCAATTAAGTGTTGGAGTCAAGTTAGGTTAGGTTTAGTTTTCCTATTTATGTGGTTTCTAGTTCGTAAGTTTTAATTCAATCAATTATGGAGTTCACATAAATCAATTATTTTTGTTATCAGCTTGCAAAGTTTAAGTTCTCTTATTATTCATGGGGTAGCAATCTTGTTTGAGTGTAATTGGGCCAACAATTGGTATCAGAGCTATATGCTCTTGGGTGTGAAATCACAGAAGCAAGCAATCATTTTTATGATTCCTGATCTGACTTATTAGAAGCAGTTGGTTCTCTATTTTCTCTTGGCCGAGAACAATAGAAGCAAGGAAGGTGAGCAAGTAATCAAGAAATATTTTTTCTTGATGATTTGAAGGGAAGATTAAATGTTCAGAAAGAAAGAAAGTAAGTAGAGAACGAAAGTAGAAAGAAGAAAGAAAGAAAGAAAGAAAGCAGAAAGAAGGAAGAACGAAAGAAAGAAGAAAGAAAGGAGAAAGAAAGAAGCAGAAAGAAAGAAGAAAGGAGAAAGAAAAGAAAGAGCAAAATAGGAGATCCAAACCAAGCAGTGGGTCTACTACGGGAGCAAGGGAATGTGTCACTTCAATGCCCCTGAAGTTGATCGAATTGAACTACACCTCGTGGTCGATTATCATGGAGCATATCTTGAGGGCCTATGGCCTTTCAAAGGTGGTGAAGCAACAATAGGTACAGAAGTGGATGAGAAGAAAGTGGCTACTACAAAGGCATTGATCTTTCAGACATTGCCTGAAGATATTTCGATGTAGGTAGCTCAATAACAAAGCGCGAAAGTGGTGTGGGATTCCGGCAGAGATGGTTTAGAAAGCACGGTTACAAACGCTGAGGAGTGAACTAGAAGTTATGAAGATAAAAGAGAATGAAAGGTAGATGTTTTTGCTCGAAAACTGAGTGCGATAAGAGCCAAGTTCAGATCTCTTGGATTTGTTCTGAAAGACAGGGTGATTGTGAGAAAGTTACTCAGCACAGTTCCAAAGAAGTTTCTACCCCTCATAGCCTCGATGGAGTTGTATGGTGATATTGACAAGATCCTCTTTGAAGATGCAGTGGGTAGGGTGAAGGCATTTGAAGAATGCCTCAAAGCGTTTGAAGCAACTAAAGAGAACGATAAGAGTAAGTTGCTTATGGCAAGTGCGAGTAATCAGAAAGTGGAAGATCAAGACAGTTGGCATTATGGTAAGGGTTGAGGTGATGGAAATCAAGGTCGTGGTCAAGGTTTTGGGAGAAGACGTGGTAGAGGAGAAAAAAAGTGATTGTAAGTGTTTTGAATGCGGTGAGTTTGGTCACTTTGCATATGAGTGCACAAAATGGAATGAAAAGAGGCAAGAAGCTAACCTCACTGTAGAGGTTATTCAAAAGGGATCGTCGTTAATGTGATTAAAGATTGTGAACTTAACCATTAAGGGGGTGAATGTAAGGTTTGATGGTTAATGTTCACATGTGAAGCATAGGGTGTGTTTTGAAATAGTTATAAATCAATTGGGTGAGTTTTGAATGTTTGGTTTTGAATTAAAGCTTTTCAATAATTACTTGAAGTTTGGAGATAATGTTGGAGTTTGGAATCCTTGATGAAGCCGAAGTGGGTCACAAATCAGGATAAGCAGGAGTTTTATTTGAATTAATTGTTTGGTTTACCAATTAAGTGTTTGAGTCAAGCTAGGTTAGGTTTAGTTTTCCTATTTATATGGTTGCTAGTTCGTAAGTTTTAATTCAATCAATTATGGAGTTCACATAAATCAATTATTTTTGTTATCAGCTTGCAAAGTTTAAGTTCTCTTATTATTCATGCCGTAGCAATCTTGTTTAAGTGTAATTGGTCCAACAATTGGTATCAGAGCTATATGCTCTTGGGTGTGAAATCGCAGAAGCAAGCGATCAGTTTTCCGATTCCTGATCTGACTTAGTAGAAGCAGTTGGTTCTCTATTTTTTCTTAGCCGAGAACAATAGAAGCAACGAGGGTGAGCAAGTAATCAAGAAATATTTTATCTTGATGATTTGGAGGGAAGATTAAATGTTCAGAAAGAGAGAAAGTAAGTAGAGAAAGAAAGTAGAAAAAAGAAAGAAAGAAAGAAGAACGAAAGAAAGAAGAAATAAAGGAGAAAGAAAGAAGTAGAAAGAAAGAAGAAAGGAGAAAGAAAAGAAAGAGCAAAATAGGAGCCCCAAACTGAGCAGTGGGTCTACTACGGGAGCAAGGGAATGTGTCACTTCAATGCCCCCGAAGTTGACCGAATCGAACTACACCTCGTGGTCGATTCTCATGGAGCATATCTTGAGGGCCTATGGCCTTTGGGAGGTGGTGAATGCAGCAATAGGTACAGAAGTGGATGAGAAGAAAGTGGCAACTACAAAGGCATTGATCTTTCAGACATTGCCTGAAGATATTTTGATGCATGTAGCTCAATAACAAAGCGCGAAAGAGGTGTGGGATTCGATCAAGGTCCTACATCTAGGAGCGGAGATGGTTTAGAAAGCACGATTACAAACGCTGAGGAGTGAACTAGAAGCTATGAAGATAAAAGAGAATGAAAGGTGGATGTTTTTGCTCGAAAACTGAGTGGGGTAAGAGACAAGTTTATATCTCTTGGATCTGTTCTGAAAGACAGGGTGATTGTGAGAAAGTTACTCAGCACAGTTCCAAAGAAGTTTCTACCCCTCATAGCCTCGATGGAGCTGTATTGTGATATTAACAAGATCCTCTTTGAAGATGCATTGGGTAGGGTGAAGGCATTTGAAGAACGCCTCAAAGCGTTTGAAGCACCGAAAGAGAACGTGTAGGATCGTGAAAGTACAAGATGGTTCTGTTCTTAGTTGAAATTGGCGGAAACAATAGCAACTACACAAGTATAATCGAGTAAACAGAAAGAATACTAATAAGAACACTGTTGTATTAAGCTTTTGCAGATAAACGATTACAAATGAAACTCAATCAAAAAGCACACTTACAATGAAGTGTTTACACAGTATTTATACTCACTTAGAATCAAGACAGACCCTTTATTCTAAGGATCAGATCTAACACAGACCGTTGATCTTTTGTATATAGCTAACTATTACACGTTTAGTCTAAAACTAGTTAACTTTATTGAAGCGTCTTCTTTGTGCATTATTACTTGCATGCTTGGAGAAGAGCATTGTTGTCTGTCATTGGTTGCACCATTGAGGTTCCTTCTGCTTTGAGTGTGTCAGTTGCTTTTGCAGAAAGTTGTCAGTGACGCTTGGCATGGATAGTCAGCTACAACGATTTGTCTTCAAGGCACACGGCTATCAGCAGCAAAGATGAGGATCAGCAGCAAGATGTGACCATCCAAAGCTGCTGATGATTTGCCTGTCAGCAGCATCAAGTGTTGATGCTGCTGAGAAGCCTTTCCGTAGCAGATTTGTTCTTCAGCAGGAGAACAAGTATCCGCAGCAGATAAGCTTGTCCGCAGCAGTTTGTTGTTCAGTAGCAAACTCTGAGATCAGCAGCATTTGTACTTAGAGAATTTTGTAGCCATCAGTCTTTGTTTCTACAAACTCCCACTAGACTGATGCTACCAAAATTCTCTTACTGCCTTTGTTGCTGAAGCTTTTGCATGTTTCTGACTATCCTTTCAACCTCATATCCTCTCTGGTCCATGCTGGGATTGTTAAGAGGAAGCTCAGATAGAGTCTTGATGTCTTTTCTTGCCATTTTGAAGATAGCTTTGCTTGAACACCTCATCTTCTATCTTTTAACATCTGTCAGAGTGAATTGATTCTTCTCAGCATTGTAGGACCAGCTGATGAATGGAGAGTGGGATTAAAGAGGTTTGGCATCAATGATTTCATCTTTGCTGGGGTTGAAGTAATGTCTGATTGTCAGCAATAGATGTCTCCCACCTTCATTCTCAGGCTCAGAGGATTCACCCAGCTCCATCATTCTTCTTAGATCAGAATCTGGAAGCTGTAGTACCTCATCAACAGATGTGTAGATTGATCTTTTAGCTTCTGTCCTCCCCCTGAACACTTCAAACCATTGGTCTTCAGGGCTGTATGACCATCCAATTATTTCTCTTGAGTCTTCTGGTTTGGAAGTGGGTTTGTTTTTCTTTTTGGGAGGTTGTTGATGAGTAGGAGCTGGGTGTGAGGATTTGGACTTTGAGGGAGGAGAGGAGGGAGGTCTAGGAAGGAGAGTGGAAGATTGTTGGATTGAGGAAGTGTTGGGTGAGAGAGAAGGCTTGGGTTTCTTTGATTTTCTTTCTTCTTCTTGAATGTTTACCCTTTTCTTGGAGCCTTTCTTCTTCGATCTTTCTTCCTCATCCTTCTTGACTTTGAAATAGAGGGCTTGCAGGTTCATGAAATTCATGGGACCTAGCCTCTTTCCACTCTCTCCTCTAGCCTTAAGGAAGTCAATCATGATCTTCCTTTCTTCATGGGTCCTTTTATTAAAGGCAATGGTCTTTTTGGACTTTTGTTTGGCTTTTTCTTCTTCAGCCTTCTTCTTCTTTGCCAATTGACCCTGCTGACCCATGAAGGCTCTGTAAATTTCTTTGTTTGATAGTTTCTCAAGGTAGTCTGCATCCTCACCTTGAGAAACTAGAGCCTTTACCCACTCCTCTCTCATTTCTTTGGCTAGTTCAGAATCAGTTATTCTGAACTTAACCTCTTCTTTCTTCTTCTTCTCTAGTTCGTCTTCTTCCTTGTCAAATTGTTCCTGCAGTTGAAGAGCAAGAGCTTCATCTTCTTCAATCTAATAAACTGCAGGAATCTTTACTTTGAGCTCATCCAACTGTTTTTCATACATCTGGATTTGTTGTTCTCTGAGGAGAATGGCTGTGATTCTATCTTGAGCTTTCTTTGTTTCAGCCATCTCCTCTTCTTCTCTTCTTCTTCTTTCTTCTTTCTCTTTCTTTTCTCTTTGCAACCTCTCTTCTTCTTCTTTGGTCAGAATTCCCTTTCCCTTATCTTTGTTGGATGCCTCTGCTTTGGCTTCACTGATCACAACAACAGATGATGGTGCTACTGTTGGAATCTCAGCTTTAGCTTCATTGTCAATTTGGGGAATGGATAAGGTAGGGGAACTGACTTCATCTTCTTCCCATTCCATACCTGTCACCTCCTTCCATGCCTCTTTCATCTTTTCTGTAGAGTCATATCTTATGTATAAGCTGTTGTCATTTATTGTTTGTTTAAACAGTTTTAGACTAGTTTACTTTCTGTCATTTCATTAAATGTAATTTCAGTTTTCTGTAATTTACTGTTTTTATTTCTAAGTCTGGGCCATCGAAACTACTTAGTTTCGATTGAGTGTGTTCAATCGAAACTAGTAGTTTCGATAGATGGTAGTTTCGACAGTCTGTGTATCACTTGTAAATGGTCAATCGAAACTAGTAGTTTCGATTGAACATAGTTTCGATACTGTCACTACTATAAATAGCCTAGTTTGAGAATGTTTAGGGTGTGAGTAGCGGCTGTAACTTTCTCTTTCACATTTTTCCTGAATCAATACAATTTGCAGTTGTTTATTCACTGTGTTCTTACATTTTCATACCATTTGCGTATTGATTCATAGTGTGGTTAGCCTGTTATCTTCACCAACACTGTTTCTATCATCTGCTTCACCACCATACACACAGTTTCCGCCTGTGTGTATGCGTAATCGATCAAATCAGTGATTTCAAGAGAAATCTGGACCTACAATTGGTATTAGAGCTTTATGCTCTAGTGTTTTTGAGTGTTATCAGGTTTTGTGGTCGATTCTAGGTGATTTGTGAGGTATTTTGAGCTTATTTCGGGTTTTTGCACATCTATTCTCGGAAGTACTGTTTCATCGATTTCCAAGGGTTTTTGCTCGTATTTTCAGAATCGGAAGTTGGATTAGTGATCAGGAGGGTTAGTCGAAGGTTTTCGCCAGATTGGTTTGTCATTTTTGCACTATTGATTTCTGGAGCTTATCATCAATGGAGTATTTCTGAGCTTGGAGAAGAAGGATCGAAACTACCGGGGACAGTTTCTGATTTCCGTTGATCATCGAAACTTCTTGTCTACATTTTGTCGGGAGAAGGTACTATCGAAACTAAATTTTGTCTTATCTCTATCGAAACTGTGATTATCGAAACTTGCCTTGAAAATTTTCAGTATCGAAACTAGTTGTTTCGATAAAAGTTGTCCTATCGAAACTAGTTGTTTCGATAAAAGTTGTCCTATCGAAACTAGTTGTTTCGATAAAAGTTGTTCTATCGAAACTAGTTGTTTCGATAGAAGTTGACCTATCGAAACTAGTTACTATTTTAGTTTCGATTCAAAATATTATGGCCACTTCAAGTTCAACAGAACATTCTGGGGGAAATAGACCACCTGTTCTTGTGTCCACAAGAGACTTTGATGACAGGACTAAAAAGATGAAGCTTTTCTTTCAATTTCATGATTATACACTGTTGAGTTCTATCACCGATGGTCCCCACAAGCCCGTAACTACCACTGCTGATGTTCAACTTCCTAAGTTAGTATCTGAGTATGATGAGAAAGATCTTTCCTTGATTGCCCGAGACAACAAGGCCTACGGGACTATTGCCATGGCTCTTCCTATGGATATTTTCAACATCTTTGCTGAGTACACAACTGCCAAAGACTTATGGGCTGCACTGTGCACAAGATATGAGGGAAGTGAGGATGTCAGGGAAAGCAAAAGAGATCTGATCAAGAAACAATATGCGATGTTCAGCAGTGTAAGGAGAGAATCAATATCTGATTTGATCAACCGTTTCTCAAGCATTGTATCAAGGTTGAAGGTAATGGGAGTTGAGTACCCTACTCTTGATCTAAACAAGAAACTCCTAGATTCTCTTCCTGAGGAATGGAATATGTATCGAATCATGATAAAATAGACTGAGAATCTGAGTGCTCTGTCTCAACAGGAAGTCTATAGCATTCTTGAATCTTATGAAATTGAGATTAAGAAGGGAGCAGTCACCCCATCAAACCAGTCTGGAAACATAGCTCTCATTGCTGGATCAAGCTCATCCGGTAGCCCATACTTTCAGACTGATGTCCCTCCTTCAGCTGCTGCAATTAATTCTACCAGCTCCTCTGCTCCTCAAAAGACTATCACCATGATTCCTGATGAATATGTCCCAATCATGACTGCTTTCATGTCATGCTATGAAGCACTGATCTCTGGAAATCTAACGCCGGTTAGCTTTCAACCTGATGACTTGGAGCAGATTAATCCTGATGATTTGCAGAAAATGGACATTGATTGGTGCATGGCCATGTTGACCTTAAGAGCCAAAAGATTCATCAAAAGAACTGGCATAGACAGATTCAAGCAGGGAAAGACACTTGGGTTTGATATCAAGAAGGTGAGATGCTACAATTGTGATCAACTGGGTCACTTTGCCAGAAACTGCAAGGAACCTTCCTCCAAGGATCAGCAAGAAAAGAAGATCTCCTCTGGAAAACAAGCTGCCAATCCTCCAAAGACAAACACATCTTCAAGCTCCACAACTCTTGTGTGTCAGGCTGATGGACATTATCATTGGGGAGACCAAGCTGAGGAAGCTGCTGATAAAGCTTTGATGGCTGATGTGGAGGACATGGGCAAGTGTGTCATGATTGAACCTGCTGAGGATATCACTGCTGTGCCTGCTGAGGTTATTTCTAAACTGTGTAATTCTAGATCTTGCTTGAATGAAATTCAAAAATACAGTTTCATCAATCAAGCCTTGATTGATGAACGAAATCACATTAAGGTGATGTATGACTCCGTGGCCAAAAATGAGAAACTTTACTTAAAGAAAATTAATAATATTTCTGGTGAAAATCGTTCTTTAATTGTGCAACTCAATACTCAAACCATTAATAATACAATTTTAACTGAAAGAGTCTAAAAGGCAGAAAAAGCCAAATTACAGGTTGATCACATGGATATGGATCAGAAAATTCTGTTTGGAATAATTGATAAACAATTTAATAGAAAAGGCACAGAAGGTCTTGGGTATAACTCTCATCCACCTCCTTACTCTAAATCAGGGAGATTTGCTGATATGCCAACTCCACATGTTTCCACACCTTTTGTTTGCACATTATATCCTGATGATTATATTACATCCTCTGATTCTGACAGTTTTGCTTCTTGTGCAGAGTCAAATCGTGTAAATTCCGAAGATGATTGTGATAAGAGTGCTAATGATAGAACTATTTTAAAAGAACTTGAGTCGGATGAATGTAATAATATGTCCGTGTCAAAACCAAATATTTGTGAACACGTTAAAAACTTGTATTTTGATTCTATGCCTGCTGAGCATACGGGTTTGGGATGTGATGTTTCTAAATTTAAAAATGCCTTGCCTTTTGTTCCTAAATCTTTGAATGTTATGCCATGTGTTACAAAATTCAAAAGTGCAGGAATTATTGTGAATGATGTACCACGTGAAACCATGAGCAACATGGAATTTTTCAGATTAAAGGAAGCACATCGTCTTCAAGACAACGTTATTGATGAGAGAATCGTCTCATGTTCAGATTCCTCAACATCACAATCATCTTCATCTTGTGATGACTATTATCAGGCTAAGATATCTTGTGAAAACGTCTGTTTTAGTTGTGGTGCCTCAAATCATGTTTCAAAAAGTTGTAAATTGACAACCACTAATTCTAATGAAAAATCGCCTTCCGAAAGTTCATTAAATTCATACATGTTGCCTAAGTCTTCTCACAGTAGGAAATCTAGGCGTAAAAGAATTAAAAATGCTAAAAATCATTTAAAACGAATGTGGAAAATTAAAAATAATGTTTTATTTGATGACCGTGTTTCATCAAAGGATGGTTGTAATTTTGATTCCAATGAGATGTCATATCCTGACACTGAGATCTCTTGATTGAAACAATGTTGGTCAAAACGTATAAATGGTTCGTTGTGTATAGGGTCAATCAAGAAGAACCGGTGATAACATCTGGCATGTAGATAGTGGATGTTCAAGACATATGACTGGGCACTTTAACTTGCTTCAAGATTATCATCAAATTGATGGAGAGTATGTTGCTTTTGCTGGAAACCCAAGAGGAGGAAAGATTGAAAGACAAGGAACAGTATCAAATGGAGTAAATAGTCTGGAATTTGTCAACTTTGTTCCTCAGTTGAAATACAATCTGATGAGTGTTTCACAGATTTGTGACAAGGATTTTTGTGCCTTATTCAATTCAAAAGAATGTCTTATCCTGAAGCCAGGAGTGGTGATTCCGGAAGAACTTATTCTCATGCGTGCTCCTAGAAGATACAACACATATAGCTTGGATATGAACAACCCATCGGGCATTGAATCGTGTTTTCTCTCAAAGGCTTCTGAAGATGAATCTTTTCTATGGCATAAGAGGTTGGGACATGTCAATTTCAAAACAATGAATCGACTGGTTTGAGGCAACCTAGTCACTGGATTACCTCTCAAGGATTTCACTCCGATGGAACACTGTATCTCATGTTCCAAAGGAAAACAGCACAAATCTACACATAAGCCTAAAACCACCAATTCCATTGACTCTCCTTTCAAATTGCTTCACATGGATCTTTTTGGTCCAGTGAGTGTCATGAGTCTTGGACGAAAGTCATATTGTCTGGTGGTAACAGATGATTTTTCTCGATTCACTTGGGTGTTTTTCTTAGCCACAAAAGATGAGACGCCAGAGATTTTAAAAACCTATCGGCTTCAAATTGAGAACCTCTTCAATCTAAGTGTGAAGACTATCCGCAGCGATCATGGAACAGAATTCAAAAATGCAACTCTTGATTCTTTCTGTGAAAGCAAAGGAATTTCTCAACAATTTAGTGCACCTCGTACTCCTCAACAAAACGATGTAGCTGAAAGAAGAAACCGCGCTTTAATTGAAGCTGCATGAACTATGATTGTTGACTCTAAGCTTCCCGTGACTTTCTGGGCTGAGGCGGTCAACACTGCATGTTTTGTGCAAAATCGGGCTCTTATCACTAAAAGTTTCAACAAGACACCTTATGAGATCATGTATAAGCGCAAGCCAGTTATTGATTTCTTCAGAAAATTTGGGTGTGTGTGCACAATGCTGAACACTTCAGATCAGCTCAACAAGTTTGAAGCCAAAGCTGATGAATGCTACTTTGTTGGTTACTCATCCAATCAACGTGCTTTTCGTGTCTACCATAAGAAGAAAAGGATAGTGATGGAGTCCATTGATATCAATTGGCATGAAAACAATCATACAGATGCAGGAGACGGTCCCAATTGGCTCTTTGACGTCGATTCAGTTTTTAAGTCATTTAATCTTCCTGATTTCTCTATTGAATCAACTCATGCTAATCCTTACTTCTCTGTGAACAATCTAGGGAACATAAATGATCAAGGCTCTTCTTCATCTGCTCAGGTTGAAATTCCTGTGGTTGCTAATGCTGAATCTAATATGGAGTCTTCCGGTTCTGGTGCAACAAGTGAAACTGTTGAAGACAACTCCATTCCAATAGTAGATGTTGCACCACAATCACCTGCTGAAGATCCTATTAATGATATTGCCGACCCTCCTGCTGAAAATCTTACCAATTTGGAAGAAGTCGTGGAAGAAGATGCAATTCCTCAACTGCGAATTCACAAGATTCATCCCACAACTAACATCATTGGACCACTCAATGTGGGTGTTAGTACCCGAAGTGCCTGTGAAGCATTTGAAAACAGCATGTTTTCTTGCTTCATTTCTCAAGCTAAACCAAAGAACATCAAAGCAGCTCTACTAGAAAACAGCTGGGTGGAAGCGATGCAGGAAGAGCTACAGCAATTCTCAAAGCTGCATGTGTGGAATTTGGTAGATCTTCCCAAGAACAAAGTTCCAATCGGCACTCGTTGGGTTTTTCGCAACAAAAAGGATGAAGGCGGCACTGTGATTCGAAATAAAGCTCGTCTGGTGGTTCAAGGTTTCTATCAAGAAGAAGGGATTGACTATGAGGAAGTCTTTGCACCAGTGGCTCGTTTGGAAGCCATCAGAATGTTTCTCGCCTATGCAGCCTACATGGACTTCACCGTCCATCAAATGGATGTCAAAAGCGCATTTCTGTATGGCAAAGTTCAAGAAGAAGTATATGTCAAGCAGCCGCCGGGTTTCATTGATCCTAATTTTCCAGACCGTGTTTACAAGTTAGACAAAGCATTGTACGGTCTTCACCAAGCACCTCGTGCGTGGTATGAAAATTTATCAAAGCATCTGCTTGAGAATGGTTTCACACGAGGAGCAATTGACCAAACTTTGTTCAAACGAAAGGAGGAAAAGGATACAATCATGGTGCAAATTTATGTGGATGATATCATTTTTGGATCTATAAATCCCCGTCTCTGCAAAGAATTTGAAGAAGTGATGCGATCTAAGTTTGAGATGAGCTCCATGGGGGAAATGAAGTTCTTTTTGGGACTACAAGTTGATCAGTCTGAATCAGGAATCCTTATCCATCAAGAAAAATACGTAAAAGAAATCTTGACCAAGTTCAAAATGGCTGATTCCCATCCAGTAAAAACTCCTGTGGAAGTTCGACATTGTTTGACTCCTGATGTGGAAGGGGAAAGCGTTGATCCACATCTATATCGCTCTATGATAGGATCTCTCATGTATCTCACGGCCAGCAGACCCGACATCATGTTTGCAGTGTGCTTATGTGCACGTTTTCAGGCTAATCCTAAACTCTCTCATTTATCTGCTGTCAAACGTATTTTAAGATATTTAAGGTATAAGCCAAAATTGGGTCTGTGGTATCCTAAAACTGACTTGTTTGATCTTGTGGCTTATTCAGATTCAGACTACGGGGGTTGCAACTTAGACCGAAAATCTACTTCTGGAGGTTGTCAATTCCTTGGCAACCGCCTTGTCTCATGGCAATGTAAGAAACAATCCACCGTTTCCCAATCCACCGCCGAAGTCGAATACATTGCTGCAGCCCTCTGTTGTTCCCAAGTCAGATGGATACACCATCAGATGCTTGACTATGGGATCACATTCCATGAGACACCCATTCTGTGTGACAACACTGCCGTTCCCCATATCACCAAAAACCCCGTTCAGCATTCCAAAACCAAACACATTGAAATTAAACATCATTTTATTCGTGACTGTGTTGAAAAGAAGCATATTCGAATTGTTGAAGTCAAAACTAATAAACAAACCGCAGACATCTTCACAAAGGCTTTTGACTCTACCAGATTTGCCCAACTGGTGGAAATGCTTGGAATGATCAACTTTCAGTAAATTGTGTAAATATTTTTTTTATTTTTATTTTTATTATTAATTATGTTTAAATTGTCTAAGAAAATTCCAAAAAGATTTTATTTTTTTGTACAGTATCCAAGCAAATCTTTTGGGGGAGAAATATAATATTTTAAAATTGAAAAGAATTGCTGTGTATATAATCTTACAAGTTGCAGGAAAAAAATTGAATCTGACCTTTGAGAAATGATAGTGTCTGATCTCATCTCTTGGACATGGAATAGACCAAAAGCGATGGTGTTTACTGAGGTATAGCTGGTAGGCCCGACATATGGTTAAAACTTGTAAGTAGTGTGAAAACCTAATATATATCTCATACCTGTGTGTTTGAATCCATTATTGAAACATCTAACTCATTTTTATATCTAAGAAAACTGATTCAATCAGATACAGGCTTACGTATTGGATTCCTATTCATACGCCAAGTGACCGTCAATATAACGATATTTACCACCGATGACCCCGTATGTTTTGCTTACGCAAAGATCTCGGGTGCTCATTCTTTTCCCATCCACTTGGATGATTTGACCCCGTCTGTTTTGCTTACGCAAAGATCTCGGGTGTTCAACATTTTTCTATCTGCTTGGATAATTTTACGACTTCTTCTGTTTTGCTTACGCAAAGATCTAGAATGCTCGTACCTTTTTAATATCTACTTGGATATATTTTATTTTAATTTTCTAAATCCACTTGGATATCTTATTTTATTTTGGTGGTACTTTGACATTACTAAGACGGTACCTTGGTTAATCAGAAAGAGATGATAGGATGAAGATGGGTACTTCTTGAGGATTGATAGGTTTTCAAAATCATTTTATTTTAATATATAGGGTACACCTTGTATGTTGCTTAAATGGTACCTTCTAATCACATGAAATCTTTGTACAAACAAATGTTCGGGTTTACTTTGCACAAATACCAGCTATCTTCAGGGACTCACAGTAGTGAATTGCAAAAGGAAGTGTTTCAAGAGACTGACCAGATCTGATCTCATGTTGATTTTTTTTAAGAAGAAAAGTGTAAATATCTTGTGTATAATTTTATTTATTAAATATCGAAACTAGTTGTACATATCGAAACTACTTTGAACTATCGAAACTAGTTGTACATATCGAAACTACTTTGAACTATCGAAACTAGTTGTACATATCGAAACTACTTTGAACTATCGAAACTAGTTATACATATCAAAACTACTTTGAACTATCGAAACTAGTTGTACATATCGAAACTAATTTGAACTATCGAAACTACTTTGTGCATATCGAAACTAATTTGTCCTATCAAAACTAGTTGTTTCGACAGGGGCAATTTTGTCTTTTGTCTCACGAGAATTAAAAGTCTTCATAAGCAATTCATCCCGTCATACTGACTCTTACTCATATTTTTCAAAACCTCTTCTCCTTCTCCGTCTTCCACAAAATTTCTCAAACCGTCGGTCTGAGTTGCAAAACATCAGCTGATTTTCCCCATTGTCTCTATCGTCTCCATCATCAGGTAACGTCTCACTACTTCTTTTTGATGATTTTTGCAAATACGGCAGACCCAGGGTTTCAAAATTTAAAATATGTTCGACTAAATCTTCATAATAACAGTCGTTTGTGTACTTCTCTGTGTTTGCATACATTTCAATCATCTTAGAACTCACGATTATTTGTGTATTCTTGCAGATAACATCTCACATTCAGGCCATTCTAAACCTTTCTTTTAAATTGTTTATATTAGTCTGAGTATAACGAATCAGAGAGGTTTGGGTTTCAAAACCAAGTAGTTTTGATAAAAGGGTTTTAACGCTTTCAAAATTTTCTTAAAAGGTTTTTCAATCGAAACTACTAGTTTCGACACCCAAACTTGCCCTAGTATCTCTGATCGAAACTAGATAGTTTCGATAAGTTCATCTCCATCGAAACTAGTTGTTTCGACAGTTTTGATCTCCATCGAAACTAGTTGTTTCGACAGTGTTGATCTCCATCGAAACTAGTTGTTTCGACAGTGTTGATCTCCATCGAAACTAGTTGTTTCGACAGTATTGATCTCCATCGAAACTAGTTGTTTCGACAGTGTTGATCTCAATCGAAACTAGTTGTTTCGACAGTTAGGACTTCAAATTTTTTCTAAGTGTTGATATACCTTGTTTCGATTAAGTATTTTCAGAAATCTTACTTATTATGCAAAATTGATGAATTTTACAGGTATGGATCTCTTATTTGTAAAAAGACACAATGTCTGTGCATTCCTCAATGCCAATGATCCTAAGGCTGCAGAGTTCATTCCTGTACTAAACTTCCTGGCAAACTCCAACATTAGCTTTGCCATCAGCAATAATCTACCGGTGTTTGAGACAACTATAAGAGAATTCTGGGAGACTGCAGAAATCATCACAATTGAGAATATAGAGCACATTAGAGCAACTGTGCGTGGCCAAGAAGTCTCATTTTCTGAAGCTACAATTAGAGAGGTGCTTCAGTTTAATGATAATCCAGATGCACCCATTGAATTCCTAATCTTCTATGTTAAAGAATGCTTCAGAAGATTGGGTCATCCAGATGAATTCAAAAGCGTCCAGATAATCAAGAACTCCTTACCAAGCCACTGGAGATACATAGTGCACGTGTTTATTCACTGCCTATCAATCAGAAAAGGAGGGTTTGATTCAGCAAACAGCACTCTGGGCTCAGCTATTTTGGGGGTAATCAAGGGAAGAGATTACAACTTTTCTGGCTTCATATTCAGACAGTTAAAAGACAATCTAACAGGAGCCGTGAAGGAGAAATTCCTAGCCTATCCTAGATTTTTACAAATTATCATCAATCATCTTCACCCTGAGCTGCAACAAGGTGGGAACATCTTTGTGTTTGATCATATGATTGCCAAGACTCTCAGCTATATGAGAAGTACTAACAAGAGAACCAACAGGGCTATAGCCGAAGTTCCCCTGTTTGGTCATATTATTGGTGAAGAAGAAGAATTTATCCCCGATATTGACCCTGATCTTGAAGAAGAGAACTCATCATCTGAAGAAGAAGAAATGGAAGTTGAGCAAGATAAAGGCAATGAACCTTTTGATGAAGCTGAGATTGAGATAAACGTCTCTGATGTTCAAGAACAAGAATAACCCATCATTGAGCCTGTGATAGAGGCTCCTTTTGTTGAACAAATTCAGATAATTCAAGAGCCAGCAGTTAATGTTGAAGCTGGCATGCATGGAGTTGAGGAGGAAGTCGCAGAATCAAGTGAAACTCTGGATGCAGGGATTTATGGATCTGACTACTACAAGTCTGATTCAGATGATAGAACAATTCATCCTGCATCTTCCTCTAAATGACAGGTTGAGTCAGGTTCTGATTTTGAGGAAGAAGAGCCTAAGGCAAAGAAAATCAAAACAGGATTTGAAGACTTGTCATCCTCATCAGATTCTCTATTAGCCACTCCACAACCATCTCCACAACCTACTCCACAACCCACTCCACAACCATCTCCACAACAATCACCCATCCATACTACTCCCACATCACCAACTCATGATTCAGCCTCTCCTGTACCAAGAGTTAAGACTCTAAGCCTTGAACTGAAGAAAATGCAGGATACGATTCAAAAGAAAGATGAAGAAATTGTAGGTCCTGAACAGAAACATATGAAAATGAAAAGAACAGATAATTGCAAGCATAAAACGTATGATTCTTTGATTGAAATGAAAATTAAAAGGCTCGATCATACACTAACAATTATCTCACCCCAGGGTGAGCTCCCCCTGGGGTGGTGATTCCCTCTACAGACACACTCACTCCTAATGGGTATTCTACTATATACAGGAGGCTTCATGTGCCTTGTTTTCCAAGCCACCTGCCAAACAGGCCTGAAAAACAGGCATCGAAACTAGGTAGTTTCGATTGAACAAATGTTCAACCGAAACTACTAGTTTCGATTGAACAAAAGCTCAACCGAAACTACTAGTTTCGATACTGTAGTTTCTATTGACAGCATCAGTCTCATTTCTATACCCAACATTTTCCTCTTCTCTTCTTTTTGATTCTTCTTCTGTGTTCAGTCTGACTGTTGGAGAAGAGAGAAAGGATAGGTCTGAGTCAGATCCAGATTCCTCCTTGTACAGAGAAGCCTTGATGACCTTGATCATTTCTTGACTTTCTAAGGAGTTTACATTGAAGATGAGTGATCTGAGCTCAAAGACCTTGTGCAGGAAGGCTGAAGGTAGGAGCAAGATCTCCTTGATGTTGACTGTTAGAGAAGATCCATTGCTCAGGAAGAAGGTGAAGTCATGGGAGTCAGTGCTTGTCCATCCTTGCACTTCGACATCCCTGACCATTTTATTGCACAAGAATCTTCTCCAGCACAGAACTTCTTCTTCAGTGAGAAGACTGCTCCTTATTATTTCAAGTCTTCTAGGAGACAGTCTTCTTTCTACTGCTGTTGAAGATTCAGGATAGGCTACCCTTTTTGCTGCTAGTATTTGTCTTTGAAAGTTGGGTAGATTATCCTCCATCAAGTCATAGAACCTGCCAATGGCAAGTTCTGCTGAGAGGTCCGTTGAGTTGTTGATGCATTGTAGATGGTATAGGTGAAGGACTTGGATGCTGTTGAGAAGGTCCCAGTTTAGCTCTTTTACTCCGCTAAACTCCCAACCAATCCAGAACCTCTCAGACTTTCCATCATACCCCCAAGCTAGTATTGTATCAAAGTCTAGCTGTGTTGAAGTCAGTGGAAATTGGGGGGCAGTGGAGTGACTTATGATGGCTCCTGCTTCAGGGATGATGCTGAAAGATGTATATGTTTGTTCTGTGTCTTCAGCATCATTCAGCATCTCATCAACAGCCCTGACGACTAACTTCTAGTCTTCAGATGTCTCTTCTTCTTCGTTATCTGAAGCCAGCAAGTCATGAACCTGTACAAAAGCTGGCTTGAAAAGTGTGCTTTGAAATACAGCCTGCTCTTGAATCCAGTCGTCAACACTGTCTGAGTCTTTCTCCATTGGGACCATCTCCCCCTTTTTGGTTGCATCAGTGGACAAATAAGCATCAATTTGGGTGCCCACTAATACAAGGGAGGGAGTAGGTACAATTGGGCATTGATGGGCTTCATGCATAGAGACTTGGTGTCTTAGTTTGGACACTTCAGCCTCTAGCATAGCCACCTTGGCCGTCAATTCCAAGTTATGAAGTTTCAGTCTGTCCTCATCCACAGTTATGGAATCCTTGGATCCAGATGGGGCCTTAGGCCTAGCCTCTTCATCCCCATCACCCATGGTTTCTTGGCACCTGGGATTCCTCTCAGTGAGGGGAGTTTCCAAGGAAGCATCCTCACTGTGAGTTGCCGTGGTTGAGGTCTTAGCAATGTTTTCACTGTCCTCCTGGTCATTTGATGGACTAGCAGTAGTGACAGCCTCTTCTACATCCACTCTTTCATAACTCCTAGAGTGGACCTTCAGGGTAGAAGAACTTGGGTTGGGCGTGTTGGAAGCAAGATCAATCAGTACCTCCGAGATAGTGGTAGTTGGAGAAAGTACATCATCTTGATCAGGTTCCTCAACACTTAAGTTCAGAAGAGAAAGGAAAGGCTTAGGGGGCTGTTCTAAGGATTCGGGAAGTGATCATGATCCTAATAGAGAGACATCCAAAGGAGTCTCCCTAATAATGTGGCTGTCCCTTATGATATTCTCACCAGAATGTTGTGATTCTGAGTGAGGGCTGTTAGGTTGGGTTTGGGCCTTGGAGGCAAGAGAAGAAGGAGTTCTCTTGCCCCTTTTCCTAGTATATGTTGTTGCAACCGGGGCCCTGTGTTTCGGTTGAACGATAACATCCAAAAGAGGTGTAAGTAATTTTTGTGCCTGTGCATTCTTAGTAGTATGCACAGGGGTTCGAATGGTAGAAGCAGACTGTTGTTCAGGATGTGAGGTGGAGGGTGTGGGATCAGTATCAGCTGGGATTGCTGAACTGTCACCCGGGGTACTTTGTATGTTCAGCATTGTAGATAACAATGGAACATTGATCCCTGAGAAATTTTTGGAAACAGTTCTCATGCTTTGAAAAATATTATTTTTATGTCCCAACATGATGTAGATTCTTGCAGGTTTTGAAAGTTGTTTTAGTTCTTGATTGAAAACTTCCTGCAAGAATCTTGGGTACATAAAAAATTGTTGCTTTGCACCCTCTTGAAGGTTATATCTCAAACCCTCAAAGATGAGGTGTGCAAATTTGAAGCCTTGGTTAGTGACCATATCATGGAAAGCGGAGGCAGGTGCGGAGCTCACCTGATGCCATCCACTCCTCTTCTGGGATATGCATTGGAGAAGAGTGTGGCAAAGATACTTCCATGGAGGGCCCATCAGCGCCTTCTCGATCGTATACTTGGTCTGGTTTCTTGTGTATCCAATGGATACAAAGGTCCTCATGTATTCGTCCTTCGAGTATGAGATGGTTGCTCCCTCATCTTGAAGCTTAAGATGTTTTCGGAGTGTGGCTTCCAAGATGGTGATATCCTTGCCGTCTACTTTGGCTTTAATTTGGAGAATCCCCTGTTCGGTTGAGTAGACGGCGGTACTCCAAAAATCCTCCATATGAGGGATATATATGGTAGGGTTGGTTGTGAGGGCAAAGTAGATTTTTGATCGACTTCTCATTAAATCCTTCGGATTTCTTTCCTTTGGTAAGATATGTTATAAGGTTGTGGTATGGGGAGAACTTATCATCAGGGTTATTGATGTCTGCCATTGTTGTTTGATTTGGAGGGAAGGTTAGAATATGGGAGGCTTTGGATGTTTTAAAGATGAAGGGCTTGAATATGGTGGGGACTTGAGAGAAAGTGATGTGGGTTTAGGGTGAAATTGAAGGTGAAGAGATGGTAAGGAAATTTGATTTGTTCTTATAACAGCAGAAGAGGGAAAAAGCAAAATGACTTGTACAGTACAACCTTATTTACTTTTTATTGTTACAGCTGTAATACACCGAGGCAGTCATGGTAAAGACTGACGTTAATTTTTACAGCGGGTAAAATTTAATTTGGACTTAAATTTACCCATTAGCAGCAAACTTGGTTGCTATGGATGAATAAGCCTATCCGCTGCAACCTTGGTTGCTGCGGAAGGTTAAGTCTGTCAGCAGCAAACTTATCTGCTGCTGATGGATTTAATAATCCGCAGCAAGGATGTTGTTGCTGACAGTCTTAAAGAAATCCGCAGGAAACCTGTTCCTGCTGATAACTTAAAGCAGTCAGCTGCAAATCTTTTGCTGCTGAAGATTAAACCTGTCAGCAGCTGAAGGACAAAAATGCTGCTGACTTATAACTTTTATTTACAACAAAGGACAGACACATTTACTTCAAAGGATAGACGCATTCAACTGAACCAATGATGATGTTTGGTGGTTTCTTTGCCTTCCATTGTTGAGTTGGTGGTATTCCAGCTCTCTTTGCCTTTTTAACAGCAGAAGCTGCATCTGAGGACTTTGACTTATCAGCAGCAGATTTTGTTGCTGCTGATGGTTTTACTTGAGCAGCTGCAGACTTTGTTGCTGCTGAAGGCTTTCCTTTTGGTTGCTTGGGCTTTACTCGATCAGCAGCAGTTTCGTTGGCTACTAATGGTTTAAGAACAGACGTATGTCTATCCTTCTTCACCTTACTGATAGGCTTTTGTATAATTGGGGTTGGAAGAAGAATCTGATTGAAAGGACTAAACTTACAATTTGCAGCAAAGTGGTCTGATTCACCACAGATGATGCAAGATTGTTGAGGTTTTGACAACTGCTCCCTTGGTGGAGAAAGAGTTGAGTTGTCTTGGCTTCAAACCTTCTTACCTGTTTGTTCTTCTTTGTCTTCTCAAAAGCATGTTGCTTGAGGCTTCTTTGTTGCTGAAGGTAGTAGAAGCAGGTGCTGGCAGTGTGATTGTATTTTCCACAGACAAAGCATGATTTCGCCAGTTTGTCCCTTTGAAAGTACATATAGTCCTTTCTTTTGAACAAGTCTTTGAAGTTCCAGGGGTGAGCTTTGTTATGCTCAAAGGTGGCTTCTTCCAATGTCTTTTGAACATATGGAACTCTTTCTCCAGGCGCATGACGTATGTCAAACACCTTTCTCTGAGGCTTTGAGGTTGAAGACTGCTCCTTTTCAACATTTAGCTTTCTTCCTTCTGGAGGATAACTAATTTTGATTTGGTTGAAAGGCATAGGAACCAAAGCAGCTGGTAAGGGAACAGTAGTACTTGTTTGAATTACTTCAAGAACAGGCGGTTCTGGTACTTGTACTGGTGATGAGACTAGGGCTGTAAACGAGCCGAGCCGAGCCGAGCCAGGCTTGGCTCGAGCTCGAGCTCGAAATTAAACGAGCCAGCTCGGCTCGGCTCGATTTTTTTTCCGAGCTGAAAAGTTGAGCTCTAGCTCGGCTCGTAAAAAGCTCGAGCCAGCTCGTGGCTCGTCGAGCTAGCTCTTTTTTTTTTTTTACATATTAATATATATATATATAAACAACAAAAAAAATATTTTATTCTCGGTTTGAAGTTGATTGTCTTCAAAAAACTAAATAGATGGAAGGGACAATATATAAAATACAAAAAAAAACATAGATAACCCAAAACTTACAAAGTAGAGAGTAAATACAATTGTAGATAAAGTAAAATTTTAGTCCAAAACTCATAGTTCTTGAAAACAAATTAACTTAAAAAATCAAAACATCATATTTCAAATATAACACATATATAACATATATATATATATATATTAGTTATTTAGACGAGCCGAGCCACGAGCCGAGCCTGAGCCGAGCCAACCCTAGCTCGAGCTCGGCTCGTTTAGAATTCGAGCCAGCTCGGCTCGGCTCGTTTAAAACCGAGCTTTTCCCGAGCCGAGCTTTTTCTGAGCTTTTTTCGAGCGAACTTCGAGCGAGCCACGAGCCACGGGCTTTTTGAACAGCCCTAGATGAGACCTCCTCAGTTTTATTGGGCTCTGAGCAGGTTGACTCAGATTCTGACGAGGTAGTGTATTCTTGCACCAGTGGTTCATGTCTTGAATGATCAAGATTTCTGTTGGCCATATCAAGATTTGCAAGATTGAAGCTTGGTTCATGGATGGCAACGTAGTCAGCAGGAGGTGCAACGGCTTGATATTGTTCAGCATGATACCCCAGACCAAATTTTACCTTTTCATGAATTTGAGCATCCAAAAGTCTTTGCAGCTTTTTGGATGCAAATTCATATTTGTCAACATGAACTTTCTGTTCTGCCAATTCTGCTCTGGTAGCTTTTAATCTGGCCAGTAGATCATCAATCTGAGTTTCAAAATTGGTTTGTTCATGTTTTAGTGATGAAATCTCTTTCTTTAGGCAGTTAATTTTTTCTTTGTAACTGTCTTCGACCTTTTTGAATTCAGATTTCATTTGATGAAACTCTTCATTTTGATCTATGAGGTTTTGATTATGCTTTCTGTAGCCTAAAACCTTATCAATACAGGCTTGGGAACATAGATGTTCATATACCTGAGGCGGTATCTCAGTTGTGTCTGCTATAAGAGCTTGGTTGTTGGTAGGCAGATCTTCATACTGAAAGCTCCAGTCAAAGTCAGAAGTTCCAACAGCTTCATAAGCTGCAGTTTGAGCTGGAGGAGTAGCTTGTTGCTGTTGTTGTCTAGGTTGGGCTTGGTGAGCTTGTCTTGTTTGATCATCAGCTGGGTTTGCCCTAGGTGCCTTGCATTCTCTAGCAAAATGACCCAGTTGGTTACAGTTGTAACATCTCAATTTGCTTTTATCCAAGCCAACTCTGGTGTTGGAGTTGTTGCTTGGAATGGGTCTTCCGGTTCTAGAGTAGAACCTTTTTGCTCTTAGAGAGAGCATGGCATACGAGTGTTGTATATCCATTTCTTCTAGATCATCTGGATGGAAACATTCCAGATCCTCCTTGATAAATGACATGTTGCTTGAGTTTTCAGAAACAAAAGCAGCAGAGGTTGAGGCTAGAGGAGGAGCTTCAAGAAGAAATGGTGAGGTATTTGATTTAGAGGTAGGAGTTTGAGGATGTGTGACTATAGGAGGATAGTAGTTACTAGTATTAGGACCTGAGTGGTCAGAGTGAAGAGCAGAAGAGGTGGTGGTGGATGTTGAAGCTGTTTGGTAGCTTGAGCTCCTTTCCTTGGCCTGAATCATCTCTAATTCATAGGTTTTGAGCATACCGAATAGCTCAGTCATCTGAAGAGTCTTCAGATTCTCAGTTCTTCTGATGGACACTGTGTAGAGTGTCCAGCAACTAGGTAGAGATCTGATGATTTTCTTAAGAATATCTTCATTCTCCAACTTCACTTTTGAGCACTGCAGCTCACCTACAAGATAAGTTTATCTGTTATATAAAACAGTTAGAGACTCACCTTCATTCCAGACGAAGTTTTCGTATTGCTGCTTCAGGATGTCTCTTCTGTTTTCTTTGACTTCCTCTGAGCCAGCAAACATCTTCTCAAGAGCCTCCCAGAGCTCTTTAGCAGTTTTGTAACTTCTGAAGTTATGAAAAACTTCATTTGGAAGGCACATTTGGATAGCTCCTAGTGCCTTGAAGTCCACCTCCATCTTCTTTATGTCCTCGTCTGAGTACTTGGAGGGCTCCTTTGGAACTGATGGTCCTCTAGAGTCAGCAGAGGCCACCATGGGAGTGTAAGGTCCATCCCTGATGGATTTCCATATTCCGTACTCCTGATAACAGAAAAAGCTTTCCATGCGATTTTTCCACATGTCGTAGTCTTCTCCAGCTACCAATCTTGGTGGTCGGTTGATGCTGCCGATGTCTTCAAATCCATTGCTCTGTGCCATCTTTGTTTTTGTGATTTTGGGTAACTTGATTGAAAGAGAGAGTTTAGAATAGAACCAGAAGTGATTAAACAAGTGTGAGTTTGTTTAATCTGAGCCAAAGCTCTTATACCACTTGTAGGATCGTGAAAGTACAGGATGGTTCTGTTCTTAGTTGAAATTGGCGGAAACAATAGCAACTACACAAGTATAATCGAGTAAACAGAAAGAATACTAATAAGAACACTGTTGTATTAAGCTTTTGCAGATAAACGATTACAAATGAAACTCAATCAAAAAGCACACTTACAATGAAGTGTTTACACAGTATTTATACTCACTTAGAATCAAGACAGACCCTTGATTCTAAGGATCAGATCTAACACAGACCGTTGATCTTTTGTATATAGCTAACTATTACACGTTTAGTCTAAAACTAGTTAACTTTATTGAAGCGTCTTCTTTGTGCATTATTACTTGCATGCTTGGAGAAGAACATTGTTGTCTGTCATTAGTTGCACCATTGAGGTTCCTTCTGCTTTGAGTGTGTCAGTTGCTTTTGCAGAAAGTTGTCAGTGACGCTTGGCATGGATAGTCAGCTGCAACGATTTGTCTTCAAGGCACATGGCTATTAGCAGCAAAGATGAGGATCAGCAGCAAGATGTGACCATCCAAAGCTGCTGATGATTTGCCTGTCAGCAGCATCAAGTGTTGATGCTGCTGAGAAGCCTTTCAGCAGCAACTTTGGTCTTCAGCAGATAAGGCTATCCGCAACAGATTTGTTCTTCAGCAGGAGAACAAGTATCCACAGCAGATAAGCTTTTCCGCAGCAGTTTGTTGGTCAGCAGCAAACTCTGAGATCAGCAGCATTTGTACTTAGAGAATTTTGTAGCCATCAGTCTTTGTTTCTACAAAACGATCAGAGTAAGTTGCTTATGGAAAGTGCGAGTAATCAGAAAGTTGAATATCAAGACAGTTGGCAGTACTGTAAGGGTCGAGGTGATGGAAATCAAGGTCGTGGTCAAGGTTTTGGGAGAGGACGTGGTAGAGGAGAAAAAAGTGATTGTAAGTGTTTTGAATGCGGTGAGTTTGGTCACTTTGCATATGAGTGCACAAAGTGGAATGAAAAGAAGCAAGAAGCTAACCTCACTCAAGAGGTTATTCAAAAAGGGTCCCCGTTAATGTGATTAAAGATTGTGAACATAACCATTAAGGGGGTGAATGTAAGGTTTGATGGTTAATGTTCACATGTGAAGCTTATGGTGTGTTAAAAATAGTTAAAAATCAATTGGTTGCTAGTTCGTAAGTTTTAATTCAATCAATTATGGAGTTCACATAAATCAATTATTTTTGTTATCAGCTTGCAAAGTTTAAGTTCTCTTATTATTCATGCGGTAGCAATCTTGTTTGAGTGTAATTGGGCCAACAATTGGTATCAGGGCTATATGCTCTTGGGTGTGAAATCGCAGAAGCAAGCAATCAGTTTTCTGATTCCTTATCTGACTTAGTAGAAGCAGTAGGTTCTCTATTTTTTCTTGGCCGAGAACAATAGAACCAAGGAGGGTGAGCAAGTAATCAAGAACTATTTTTCTTGATGATTTGAAGGGAAGATTAAATGCTCAGAAAGAAAGAAAGCAAGTAGAGAAAGAAAGTAGAAAGAAGAACGAAAGAAAGAAGAAAGAAAGGAGAAAGAAAGAAGCAGAAAGAAAAAAGAAAGGAGA
The DNA here is from genome assembly GCA_023525975.1 of Smallanthus sonchifolius. Classification (NCBI taxonomy): domain Eukaryota; kingdom Viridiplantae; phylum Streptophyta; class Magnoliopsida; order Asterales; family Asteraceae; genus Smallanthus; species Smallanthus sonchifolius. Next base: position 40,050,160 of record CM042045.1, read on the forward strand.
AAGAAAAGAAAGAGCAAAATGGGAGATCCAAACCGAGCAGTGGGTCTACTACGGGAGCAAGGGAAGGTGTCACTTCAATGCCCCTGAAGTTGACCGAATCGAACTACACCTCATGGTCGATTCTCATGTAGCATATCTTGAGGGCCTATGGCCTTTGGGAGGTGGTGAATGCAGCAATAGGTACAGAAGTGGATGAGAAGAAAGTGGCTACTACAAAGGCATTGATCTTTCAGACATTGCCTTAAGATATTTGATGCAGGTAGCTCAGTAACAAAGCACGAAAGAGGTGTGGGATTCGATCAAGGTCCTACATCTAGGAGCAGAGATGGTTTAGAAAGCACGGTTACAAACGCTGAGGAGTGAACTAGAAGCTATAAAGATAAAAGAGAATGAAAGGTGGATGTTTTTGCTCAAAAACTAAGTGGGATAAGAGCCAAGTTCAGATCTCTTGGATCTGTTCTGAAAGACAGGGTAATTGTGAGAAAGTTACTTAGCATTGTTCCAAAGAAGGTTCTACCCCTCACAGTCTCGATGGAGATGTATTGTGATATTGACAAGATCCTCTTTGAAGATGCAGTGGGTAGGGTGAAGGCATTTGAAGAACGCCTTAAAGCGTTTGAAGCACCGAAAGAGAACGATCAAAGTAAGTTGCTTATGGCAAGTGCGAGTAATCAGAAAGTGGAAGATCAAGACAGTTGGCATTACGGTAAGGGTCGAAGTGATGAAAATCAAGGTCGTGGTTAAGGTTTTGGGAGAGGACGTGGTAGAGGAGAAAAAAGTGATTGTAAGTGTTTTGAATGCGGTGAGTTTGGTCACTTTGCATATGAGTGCACAAAGTGGATGAAAAGAAGCAAGAAGCTAACCTCACTCAAGAGGTTATTCGCCGTTAATGTGATTAAAGATTGTGAACTTAACCATTAAGGGGGTGAATGTAAGGTTTGATGGTTAATGTTCACATGTGAAGCTTAGGGTGTGTTTTGAAATAGTTAAAAATCAATTGGATGAGTTTTGAAGGTTTGATTTTGAATTAAAGCTTTTGGATAATTACTTGAAGTTTGGAGGTAATGTTGGAGTTTGGAATCCTTGATGAAGCCGAAGTGGGTCACAAATCAGGATAAGTAGGAGTTTTATTTGAAATCATTGTTTAGTTTACCAATTAAGTGTTTGAGTCAAGTTAGGTTATTTTTAGTTTTCCTATTTGTATGGTTGCTAGTTCGTAAGTTTTAATTCAATCAATTATGGAGTTCACATAAATCAATTATTTTTGTTATCAGCTTGCAAAGTTTAAGTTCTCTTATTATTCATGCGGTAGCAATCTTGTTTGAGTGTAATTGGGCAACAATTGGTATCAGAGCTATATGCTCTTAGGTGTGAAATCGCAGAAGCAAGCAATCAGTTTTCTGATTCCTGATCTGACTTATTAGAAGCAGTTGGTTCTCTATTTTTTCTTGGCCGAGAACAATAGAAGCAAGGAGGGAGGGTAAGCAAGTAATCAAGAACTATTTTTCTTGATGATTTGAAGGGAAGATTAAATGTTCAGAAAGAAAGTAAGTAGAGAATTAAAGAAAGAAAGTAGAAAGAAAGAAGAACGAAAGAAAGAAGAAAGAAAGGATAAAGAAAGAAAGGAGAAAGAAAGAAGCAGAAAGAAAGAAGAAAGGAGAAAGAAAAGAAAGAGCAAAATGGGAGATCAAAACCGAGCAGTGGGTCTACTATGGGAGCAAGGGAAGGTGTCACTTCAATGCCCCCGAAGTTGACCGAATCGAACTACACCTCGTGGTCGATTCTCATGGAGCATATCTTGAGGGCCTATGGCCTTTGGGAGGTGATGAATGCAGCAATAGGTACAGAAGTGGATGAGAAGAAAGTGGCTATTACAAAGGCATTGATCTTTCAGACATTGCCTGAAGATATTTTGATGCAGGTAGCTCAATAACAAAGCGTGAAAGAGGTGTGGGATTCGATCAAGGTCCTACATCTAGGAGCAGAGATGGTTTAGAAAGCAAGGTTACAAACGTTGAGGAGTGAACTAGAAGCTATGAAGATAAAAGAGAATGAAAGGTGGATGTTTTTGCTCGAAAACTGAGTGGGATAAAAGCCAAGTTCAGATCTCTTGGATATGTTCTGAAAGACAGGGTGATTGTGAGAAAGTTACTCAGCACAGTTCCAAAGAAGTTTCTACCCCTTATAGCCTCGATGGAGCTGTATTGTGATATTGACAAGATCCTCTTTGAAGATGCAGTGGGTAGGGTGAAGGCATTTGAAGAACGCCTCAAAGCGTTTGAAGCACCGGAAGAGAACGATCAGAGTAAGTTGCTTATGGCAAGTGCGAGTAATCAGAAAGTGGAAGATCAAGATAGTTGGCATTACGGTAAGGGTCGAGGTGATGGAAATCAAGGTCGTGGTCAAGGTTTTGGGAGAGGACGTGGTAGAGGAGAAAAAAATGATTGTAAGTGTTTTGAATGCGGTGAGTTTGGTCACTTTGCATATAAGTGCACAAAGTGGAATGAAAAGAAGCAAGAAGTTAACCTCACTCAAGAGGTTATTCAAAAGGGGTCTATGTTAATGTGATTAAAGATTGTGAACTTAACCATTAAGGGGGTGAATGTAAGGTTTAATGGTTAATGTTCACATGTGAAGCTTAGGGTGTGTTTTGAAATAGTTAAAAATCAATTGGGTGAGTTTTGAATGTTTGGTTTTGAATTAAAGCTTTTGGATAATTACTTGAAGTTTGGAAATAATGTTGGAGTTTGGAATCCTTGATGAAGCCGAAGTGGGTCACAAATCAGGATAAGTAGGAGTTTTATTTGAATTCATTGTTTAGTTTCTCAATTAAGTGTTTGAGTCAAGCTAGTTTAAGTTTAGTTTTCCTATTTATATGGTTGCTAGTTTGTAAGTTTTAATTCAATAAATTGTGGAGTTCACATAAATCAATTATTTTTGTTATCAGATTGCAAAGTTTAAGTTCTCTTATTATTCATCCGGTAGCAATCTTGTTTGAGTGTAATTGGGCCAACAATGTAGTCGTCAAAAAGAACAAGGTACTGTAACCAATTTCTCTATTTCCTTTCAATAAACCAATGTATGTATATATGCAAATATTGTTTCACAAGTAAAGTTTTCTAATGAATGTTTGAGCAAGGGTTTGTTGTTGCTAAGTTTCTGTTATGTAGACATGTGCCATAATTGCGACTAAATATAAGTTGGGTTTTTGACAAACTGGAAATTAGGGTTTAGTTAGTATTTGTTGTCGGCCTGCATTTGAAATTGTGTTTCTTCTCTGATCATCTATGTTATTTGTTCAGAGTATGTTGAAACGTGTACGATCGCCATGAACTAGATCTATTTGATGTGAGGCAAGACCTATAACTTTTTGATGTTTTTTTACGTTCAAGAGATGTTAACTTGTACAATTAAATGGACAATTTATGTTTGTTGGTGATTTGTTTCGTTTGTGATACAGAGCAACCGGTATACTCCATTGATTTGATCTAGAACGATTTAATTGCTACAATTTTGAATGCTTTTTTTATGTTTAATTTTGGTAGAAGTGTGGAAACATGCGCATGAAGTATCGGATATCTGGGTTTACATCTCAAGCAACACGAGAGCTGTAGTGAAAACTATACCCTGATTTGGAACTGTTTTTTTGTGATGACTAAATCATGATATGCTTCATTTTTTTTTTGTTATGGACCAGTTTCCCAGTTGATGACAGAGGTACATTGAAGTCTATAGTGGAATACTTCCTGGAGACTTGTAGGTTTTCCATTCAACATGTACAATGGCCATGCCTACAAGTTGGCAATACTCAGAGGCCAAATTACTTGCCTATGGAGGTTTACATTTCTTCATTTTATCTCGCGTAATATATTCATATGAAAGACATTCTAATGTTTTGGTAATTTTTAGGTCTGCAATATTGTAGAGGGCGAGAGGTACTCAAAGAGTGCCATGTGTCCTGTCCTATTCTTTAAGTGGAAAAGGATAAGAAGGTGAAATTTCATGAATAAAATCTTATTCTTTAAGTGGGCGTTAAGCAAATTCTCTTCCATTTTTTTTTGTTAGAGATACAAAATTCTAAAAACTAACTACATTGCACTTATGTCCTATTCAAAATAAATAGTATTCGATACAATCATTAAATATATTCCTTCTAAAAAGTAACAACATACATTACACTTATGTTTTATTCAAAATAAATGGTAATCGATACAAATACAATCATTAAATATATTCCAAGTGACGAAGGCTAAAAACTTTATAAAATGTACAAAGTAATCATAGAGTGTCATGTGTCCAAAAAAGATTTTAGAAAAAAAAAGCAAAAACGTAAAAAAGAGCATGTATATGCTACTCACATGACAAGTAACATACACATTCAAGTCATATGCATATTTCCCCATCTTTTTTAAACGTTCATAACTTTTTATGCGTTATTATTTAAAAAAACCGTAATAACGAGCGTTTTTTTATTTTTAATATGGGTGCAATATTGTTATATAAAAATTTAAAAAAATTACGTGTTAACGGGTTTTTTAATTAATGGTGTTTTTGAACTGTATTGTACAAACTCTATAAACATCATAAAAATTATCATACAAACACTACAAAAAACGTCATGAATTTAAAAAATCATGAAAAAAACATTTAATTTATGGTTTATGGTGTTTTGGACGCTCGAAAACATCATAAAACACCCTTGAAAAAACGTCATGAAAAAACACCACAAAATGATTTATGGTTTCGTTCGAAAACATCATAAAACACAATCGAAAAAACTTCATGAAAAAACATTATAAAAACACTATTTAATTTATGGTTCATGTTTATATGACGCTCGGAAACATGATAAAAAACGCCATGAATTAAAAACACCATAAACACGCACTACTAGAAACACCATAAAATGTCAAATACAAACACACGAAAAAAACACCGTAAACACGTCATACAAACCCATTTATTTACAAACGCTCGAAAAAACACCATAAAACCTTAAATATAAACGCTCGATTGTTTTATTTTATTCATTATTTTTACAAACACTCAAAAAAACACTAGAAAATGTCAAAATACAAACGCACACCGTAAGCACGTCATACAAACCCATATTTTTTACAAACGCTCGCAAAAACATCATAAAAACTTCAAATACAAATGCTTGATTGTTTTTTTCTCAAACACACGAAAAAAAACATCATAAAAACACCTAATTTTTTGCAAACGCTTGAAAAAACGTAATATACAAATACTTAAAAAACCACCGTAAAATTGACTAATTAAATTACAGAGTTAAAAACACCATAAAATTGCGGAGTTTATAAGACACCATAAAATTGCTCACTTCAAAAACATTATAAAATCACACAGTTCAAAAACTCCATAAAGATACTCGCTTTCATAAGCACCCATGTCATTTCGTTTTTTTTAATATAACAATACCATACTCGTTTGAAATTCGATTTTAAGGTGCAATTTTTTTTAAAAAAATATTATGACGTATAAAAATGTTATCGACGTTTTTAAAAACATGGGGGAAATGACATGTGACAAGCATGTGAAGTTTTTTGTTGAATCTTCCCATTATACCCTCCAAATGGATTCGAGTTTAATATTATTTACCCTATGCCTTCCAGTCAATCTCAACCACAAATCACAATAATCTTATGATTGAGATTTCTTCTTTGTATGATTTTTAGACTTTGTAGAGTAACCTTCAGTGAAAGTACAATTTCAAGTATTAAAAATAAAGATATGTTACATTATTATTCAAGGGAGAGTATGAAGAGAAAACTCATTATTCATTAAAAAAAAACTATTCTCCACTTAATTTTAAAACTTTAATAATTTTTTCATATGTTATCATTAAAAAAAACTATACCATAAAATCAAGCAGTTTTTTATAATTAATTTGAGTACGATATTGTTATATTAAAAAAGCTTTTTTAACGTGTCGAATTTATTTGATACTACATATATGTATTATGTGACTACATATATGTAGTATGTGACTGCATATATGCAGTATCATCATATCAATATATTGCATATATGCATTATCATCATACTGGATATATGTAATATCATCATGCAGTATAATGATAAGTCCGAGACGTATTTTTTTTCAATTTGAAAGTTTCTCGATCCGTAGCTCCGCTGAGATTGTAAAGGCAGAGATACTCCATCTCAGCGTTCCGACGTATACACTACTAGAAAACATATATATTTCCGCAAAAGTTTCCGACAAATTACCAACAAAAGAAATTTCCCACAAGCTAGCGACAAATTTCCGACAAAACAAAAACAAAAAAGTAACTATACGATTTCCTACAATTTTCCGACAAATTTATTAAATAAGTTAACTTATTTATTTACTACAATCGTCGGAAATTACCGACGAAAGACTTTTGTCGCTAATTCGTCAAAAAATTAGTCGGGACTTTGTCGGAAAAAACATTTCCTAAAGGGTTTTTTCCAGCAAACACTTTTTTGTCGGAAAATTGTCGCTAATGGCCAATTCCGACAAATTTCCCACGAAATCTCACTACTAAAAAAATGAAAAATTTGCGACAACAGTTTTGTGGGAAATTTGTTGGAAATGGTCGTTAGCGAAAAGTTTCTGACAAAAAAGTGTTTGTTGGAAAAAAACCTCGTAGGAAATGTTTTTTCCGACAAAGTCCCGACTAATTTTCCGACGAATTACCGACAAATGCCTTTTGTCGGTAATTTCCGACGATTATAGTAAATATTTAAGTTAACTTATTTAATAAATTTGTCGGAAAATTGTAGAAAATCGTATAGTTACTTTTTTTGTTTTTGTTTTGTCGTAAATTTGTCGCTAACTTGTGAGAAATTTCTTTTGTAGGAAACTTTTGTAGAAAATATATATGTTTTCTAGTAGTGTATGTCCGCCAAAACGTTGGCCTGAACTGCTTCGGCGTTGGTCGTCACATCCTCCATGAACTGAATCTCTGTTGCATCTTTCTGAGCATCAATCGCCATTTCCGAGCATCCTCAATGAACTGAATCGCCGTCGTTGATTTTTGTAAAGGGTGTTGAGGTGGGTGATGAAAATGGTGAGAACGGAGGGTTGGGTTAAAATTAAAAGGGTGGTGGGAATGACCAAAACAACCTTAAAATATGAAGTGAAAATACACCATTGCCTCTGAAGGCTAGCCATTAACTAACAGACGTTTAGTCCATGGACGAAAGTTAATGAAAATAGAAACTACGATGACGCAAATAGCAGTTTTAAAATACGAGGGACGAAAAGTAATTTTTAAGGTAAACCTCAGGGACGAAAAATACACTTAACTCTTTTCTTTTTGTTGTTACAAATCCCATGCGCCAATTATCCAGAAAAGTCTTTACCAAATGTCACAGCACCAAGAAAGATGATGAACATTAAAATCATCTTTACCAATTGTCACAGCAGCAAGAAAGATGAACCCTGAATTCGTCGGAGTAACAGAAATTCCCGAAGGAACCCTTGCATTCTCTCCAAACTAAAAACTCCACCATCTTGTACACGTTCGGCGGCATCCAAATGGTCCTTCAAGAAAATACACATCTCCATTGGTTTCGGTGTAAGCCTCGTTCTTCGAATAGACAAAACCTTGCCACTAAGAAAAAAAAGTTTCTAAAGCTACCGTGGAAGCTTGGACGGTTAGTAGGTCACGGACCATTACGGCTAGAACTGGATATTGGGATTCATTTCCTTGCCACCAACTCAAGATATCAAAGTTTTCAAACTCTTCGGATCTTAAAGTTGAAATAAAGTCGTTTGCTTGATATCTCATGAGCTCGCTACTTGGTGTGCTTCCACGAACTCGTTTAGTATTTTCGTTTCATAAATAGGACCGGCATTTTCAAAAAATATTTTTTAAATTTAGTTTTCATAGGTGTTATCATTGTTGCAAAAATAGGGTTGTGATATTCGAACTCTTTTAATTTATTACATAATAAATATAATTGTTGAAATACTAGCGAAAACGTGGGATAATAAACTCCCGATAAACATGTAGTTGCATTTTTAAAAACCTCAAGCAAGTTAGTTAGTTTTCTCAATCGTATCCCAACGGGTATTATCATTTTTTTGTGAACAACGATTCTTTTGGACAAGTTCATCATGTAAATGTTTTAAAGTAACTCTTTGCCTTAAGTTCGATTCTGTGACGTTTCGGATTTTTCGTTCTCGTACTTGTATTAAAATTATCGTGTAATCATTCTCTATTTAGAAAAAGTATAAAGAATTTTATTTGTTTTCTATACAAATAGGTATTTTATATTATGGATTGAAATTAATTAGAGTTTTATATATAAAATTTTATATAAAAATCTACATTTAAAAAGTTGCATATTTCATAATACAACCTATTGTAATAAGACTAATAACTTTTATAAATATTATTATTTAAATAATAATAAAATAAGTTTATAAAAACATTTCTAAATTTATTTGATTTAAAAGAAATTAAATTAATTTAATTAAATAAAAGTTTAGTGGTTGTATTGTAATTAAACCAACTAAAAGGATTTAAAACTAAAATCGTTTGAGGGGCTATTTCTGGTCAATTTAAACTGCAGGGACCCATCCGTAATTATTCTAAGGGTTATTTTGAGTTAAACCAAACTCCAGGGACTAAAATTGTCAATTCGCGAATCGTTTATCCGGTCACCCCCTCCAAAGGTCCGGCGGGTAAACGCTTTTGCGGCGACACCCGACCAGACTGTTTCTCTGCACCTCGACAGCCGATAAAGGCTTCTCTGGCTTCGTCTCTCCCACGCGAACAATACCCCCCGACCAATTTGTTCCCCCAACATAAGGATCATCCGATCCTGTTGGTGGCCGAGATACCCACGTCCGAATTCGTGCCCGACAGGCCACCTCCACGCCTGTTGAATGTCTGATTAGTTTCACCTCGTCCAGAATAATGTCGGGACGTGCCCAATTGCACGTTTGAACATAAGAATCAGGCTCGGCTATAAATAGCCATGGTCGGCCCTGCACGAGCTTGCTACCATCCTTCCACCTGCTCTCACTCCAAATTGAGGATACCATCACCTTTGTCGACCCTGAGTGAAGCTGTGACCATGATTCCAGAAGCAAATTCCACTCGGAAATCGACTTCCACTTGTGACATTTTCAAGTTCTAAAATTGTGCCGACCAGACCTGTTGCAACTCGGTTCGAGCCTCAAATCGGTTCCTCTGTCTTCTATTTATCCCTGGTAAGCAATTCGAATCAAAATCGCGGCATTCGCACGAGGATTACCGAGCAAACCCAGTGTCCTCGGACACGGTTTGCCGGTCATCGAGAACCAGCGACCTGTCTTTCTGTTGTGTATTTAATTTACCCGTTACACACATAACCAGCGATGGGCAGTAGCCCGGCTGGTTATGCGTGTTTGTGTCCGAGGCAGAGGTCGCGGGTTCGAGTCTTCTGGCCTCCGGCCCAACCCCATTTTGCTTCTGTTATCATTTTTTATTTTATTTAATTTTCTTAACTTATTTTAATATTATTTTATTACACTAAAGACTAAAACGAGTCGGTTTGATCGTTCGTTTATTTTGAAATCGATTAAACAATCTTTTTATCTATAAACTATTCCATTTTTATAAATCTTGTAATATTATTTAAATACATTTTCTTATATATAAAATATCCCATATTTTTATAAATCTTGTAATATTTTATAAACTTAATTAATTACATTTTTATATATAAAATGTCCTATATTTTTATAAATCTTGTAACATTTTTATAAACTTATTAAAATACATTTAATATATAAAATGTCTCATTTTTTTTATATGAACCTAGCAATATTTTTAATAAACTTGTTTAAATAAATTTTAAATATCAATATAATTAGTCAAATAAAGACTTTTCTTTTATTTGTTATTATTATATAAATACATTAAATATAATAATACTTGTTTAAAACAATATATATATATATATATCCTTATAAGTTAAAGTTTTACAAAAACCATTATCATTCTATTTCCATACTTTATACAAATAAAAATTAAGGAAAATTATATTAAAGCCTATATACATTTAAATACAAATACACACCTATACGCATACAATAATACCCATTTGTCTACATAGGGTATCAACGTGCTTAGGCTTCCACATACTTATCACCTACACGCGTGGAAAAATACCCGCTTGCAAGGTGAGTTACATAGCCCCTATTTTACATTTTTATACGTTTTGGGGTGAAATATTATACATGCTACTCACATTGTTTATACATGTTATACATGAGACTATATGCTTATTCTTTGGATGTACATACATTTAACACAAGACAACCAACTGTAATATTGATAGATCTATTGTGCCTGACCAGCCCACCCGGTTAGGGTGTTTATTACTACATACTCGGATATAACCGCGTGTTATATTCAAACATATCGGATATAGTGGGTAACTATATTCAAACATACCGGACTTAGCTGTTGTGCTCTGTTCAAGCGCGTCAAACTCGGTTTGAATTGTGATTAAATAAATGATACATCATATGTACTATGTTTAACAAGATAAACAATGAGTTGCAAAACGATTTACACTACTATTTACCGGAATTACTAAACCTATGTACTCACCAACTTTTTAGTTGACACTTGATTTAAATAATGTTTCAGGTTTGGATATGTGACTGCTTGCCGAAGATTTCTCCACTTAGGAACTATGGACCTAGTTAAATAAATCAATGTTTTGAACTAGACTAGGTTACTTGAAATGTATTGTATTTGGATCTTGTTGTCTTTAAATTTAATTAATGAATTATGCAACATTTTAGTTACCATGTGCTTTTGAACAATCATTCTATTGTCCGCCTCGATGATTCCGCCATCGGTCGGGGTGTGACAGATTGGTATCAGAGACATGGTTATAGGGAATTAGGTTATTAGACACGATGACCTAGACTATAACCCTAGGACTCCCTTTTATGTGTTATGTGCTAAATGATTAATTGCTACGTGAATTATTTGTAATTAGGTATTATTTGAATCTTTCCAAGTTTGGTACACGAGACTTATACATATACATACAAGGCTTAAATACATGCTACATACTTTACATACACATTTGACAAACAAACTTATGCAAACAAACACACTACTCATACTTTTTCCTAATCCATATTAATTGCAACATTCCTACACATTCTATATTCATAGACTCTCAAGTCTATTAAAATTTTGAAAATCCCGTCAACGACTTAATTTCTTGAACCCAGTAAAGGACACGTGCAATCTGGAAGGGTGACACCTGTACATTGGGTTTTCTGTCTAGGAAAGCATTTCGTATAAATCCAAATAAACGGACCCGTATGCTTTCCTGGGAATTCCTGAAGTGAGTGTTTACCTATAGGCTAAAGCATGTCTCCTTGAAAGTTTTGAGGAATTATTTAACGTTGATAAGTCAATGTATTCGCAAGGATACAATCCGGACTTAAACTCAAAATTCGGGGACGTTATAGCAAGATAGGAAGAACTAGACGAACATGCAAAGCAAATCATTATTACGGGTGCACACGTAATAACAATTTGTAATGCATACAAGTCCCGACAATTCCTATTACGCGAATAATGATCTATAACATCATGTTCTACCCGGAATAGATGGCTTAGTTTCCCCCATCAACTTTGAATAAATACACATGCATTGGCACGCGTCATGATGAATCCCGTTTTTTTTTTCTGCTTACATTATTTCCCGCTATAACTCATATATATCCATCTTATCTAAAATATCATTGTCTTTTGGTGTTAGAATGCCTCCTCGACGTGCAAACTCTAGCACATCCAACCCGGATCTTGCTACTCTTCTTGCCCAGCTGGTAGGGCAAATGACCCAAGCAAATAACAATAGTGACGGGTCTCACAACATCCAAGGGAACGGTGGTACCAACCCGCCTCACTACACGTTTAAGCACTTTAACTCGTGCAATCCTATAAAATTCTTCGGGACTGAAGGTGCTACCGGCCTACTCCAATGGTTTGAAAGCATGGAAAGCACATTCCTAAACAGCGACTGTCCCGATAATCTTCGGGTTCGTTATGCCACAAGTGTACTCCAAAAGAGAGCCCTCACCTGGTGGAACGGTGAGAAACGCACCCGTGGTGCTGAGGTTGCTACATCCTTATCATGGGATGATCTGAAGAAGGCCATGACTGATGAATTCTGTCCTCGGAATGAAATAAGAATCTCGAGGCTGAGTTTTGGGATCTTGCCCAAGACAGCGGGGATAATCTGGCCTACACCACCCGGTTTCAAGAGCTAAGTCTGCTGGTGCCTCATATGATCACTCCCCTTGCTCGGGGGATTGAAAAATACATAGGCGGCCTGCCTATGCAAATTCAAGATGTTGTGCTAGGAAGCAACCCTCCTACACTTGAAGCTGTTATCCGTCTAGCTGCTACACTATCCGACAACCATGTCAAAGCCGGAACCTTAACAAGAAAGGGTTCCAAGAAGGTTGCGGCCGTCAAAAATGTAAAACCCGAGTCTTCTAACCGCAACAAGAAACGAAAGGGTCAGAACTTCGCAGCCGTAACTCCCGCTGTACCTGCTATTCAAGCGGCCCCTTTGGGTCAAAACCCGAAAACTTATCAGGGCCCGAATCCCCAATGCCAGACCTGCAAGTACCATCATCCTGCCAATCTACCATGCCGATTGTGCTCAAGCTGCGGGCGATATGGACATGTGGTCACTACTTGCCGTACTCGTCCTCCCGTCCATCAAGCCGCTCCAGCCAACCGTCCCATCTATCCAGCACCTCTCAATGGTCGGGCATGTTACGAATGTGGAGACCCAAACCATTTCCGTGACCGATGCCCAAAACTGCATCATCAAGGTGGTCCTCAAGGACGAGCGTTTAACATAAACGCTAATGAGGCTCAAGCAAACAACGACGTGGTAAACGGTACGTTCCTCGTAAACAATCATTATGCATCCATTTTGTTTGATACCGGTGCCGATAGGAGTTTTGTATCTCTTACCTTTGAATCACGACTTGCTAAACAAAGAACGAAACTTGACAATTCTTATTCCGTGGAGATAGCAAACGGAAAATCTATTACTATAAATTCTGTTATCCGTGACTGCAATCTCGAGCTTAATAATCATGAATTCTCTGTTGATCTCCTTCCAATGCAATTGGGAAGCTTTGATATTATAATTGGCATGGACTGGTTATCCAAGCACCATGCCGAGGTTATTTGCTACGAAAAGTGCATTCGTATACCTCTCCCTTCGGGCGACACGTTAGTTATTTTCGGTGAAAAACCGTGTCGTGGTCTTCAAATCATGTCTTGCACATTGGCACAAAAGTACTTGTGGAAAAAGTACGTTGCCTTCTTGGCCCACATAGTTGACACGAAAGACAAGGGTAAGAAATTGCAAGACATTCCAATCATCTGAGATTTTCCCGAGGTATTCCCCGAGGATTTACCTGGTCTTCCTCCCCCTAGACAAGTGGAGTTTCGTATCGACCTTGTGCCCGGAGCAACTCCCGTGGCAAAAGCTCCCTATCGTCTTGCACCTTCCGAGATGCAAGAGCTTGCAAGTCAATTACAAGAACTCTCATCCAAAGGATTCATCCGCCCGAGCCATTCACCTTGGGGTGCTCCCGTACTATTCGTAAAGAAAAAGGATGGATCGTTTCGAATGTCCATTGATTATCGTGAACTCAACAAACTTACAATTAAGAACCGTTATCCTTTACCCCGTATCGACGATCTTTTCGATCAGCTTCAAGGTTCAACATGTTTCTCCAAGATTGACCTTCGTTCCGGGTACCATCAACTTCGTGTTCTCGATGAAGACATTCCGAAGACTGCCTTTCGGACTAGGTACGGTCACTACGAATTCATGGTCATGCCATTTGGTTTGACTAATGCACCTGCGGTCTTCATGGACCTCATGAACCGTGTATGCAAACCTTATTTGGACAAGTTCGTGATCGTTTTCATTGACGCCATTCTCATCTATTCCAAAATGAAAGCAGAGCATGAACAACATCTTCGTTTGATTTTGGAGCTCTTGAAGAAAGAACGACTATACGCCAAGTTCTCCAAGTGTGAATTCTGGCTAAAGGAGGTTCAGTTTTTGGGACACATAGTCAGCGATAAAGGAATTCATGTGGACCCGGCAAAAAATTGAAGCGGTAAAGAATTGGAGTACTCCTAAGACTCCTACCGAGATTCGTTCATTCCTTGGACTAGCAGGTTACTATCGTCGCTTCATCTCAAATTTCTCCAAGATTGCAGTCCCGCTCACTGCCTTGACTCGTAAAGGTAAATCTTACGAGTGGGGACCCAAGCAAGAGGAAGCTTTTCTAACTCTCAAGCACAAGCTCTGCAATGCTCCTATTCTAACTCTTCCTAGTGGTAATGACGACTTTGTCGTTTATTGTGATGCATCCAACCAAGGTCTTGGTTGTGTTCTAATGCAACGTGGCCAAGTAATTGCATACGCATCACGTCAGCTCAAAATCCATGAGAAGAACTATACGACCCATGATCTCGAGCTTGGTGCTGTCGTTTTCGCCTTGAAAATTTGGAGACACTATCTTTATGGCACCAAATGCGTGGTTTTCACCGACCACAAAAGTCTCCAACATATTTTCAATCAAAAAGAGCTTAATATGAGGCAACGACAATGGGTTGAACTTCTTAACGACTACGACTGCGAGATTCGCTACCACCCCGGCAAAGCAAATGTTGTAGCCGACGCTTTGAGTCGTAAAGAACGTATCATGCTTCATAGTGTTCGTATTCATAACGATATCCAAGCCCGCATTCTCCAAGCACAACACACCTCGGTTACCGAGGGAAACATGTATCAAGAGATGGCATGTGGCGTAGAACTCTTGCTAGAAACCAAAGCCAACGGTCTATTGTATTACTTGGACCGTATCTGGGTTCCCTATCGCGACGACCTTCGTATATTTTTTATGAACGAGTCCCACAAAACTCGATATTCGGTACAATCCGGAGCTGATAAGATGTACATGGGTCTTCGTCAGCAATATTGGTGGCCCGGCATGAAAAAGGATATTGCCCTCTTTGTGGCAAAATGCTTAACTTGTTCTAAAGTAAAGGCCGAACACCAGAAGCCTTCCGGACTCCTCGAACAACCGGAAATTCCCGTGTGGAAGTAGGAGAACCTTGCTATGGACTTCATCACCAAACTCCCACGCACTTCTAGTGGGCACGATAGTATCTGGGTTATTATCGACCGACTTACAAAGTCTGCTCATTTCTTGCCTATTCGTGAGGACTATCGAGTCGAGAAATTGGCTCGGATCTACATTGATGAAATTGTGAGTCGTCACGGAATCCCTTTGAACATCATCTCCGATCAAGATTCGCGTTTTACTTCTCGATTTTGGTAATCATTACAATCTGCGCTTGGTACTCGCTTGGATCTAAGTACGGCTTACCATCCTCAAACCGATGGACAAACCGAGCGAACAATCCAAACTCTCGAGGATATGCTTAGAGCTTGTGTCATTGACTTTGGTGGCAATTGGAATTCCCACCTACCACTGATCGAATTTTCCTACAACAACAGCTACCACACAAGTATCAACATGGCACCGTTTGAAGCTCTTTATGGACGAAAATGTCGTTCACCGATTTGTTGGAACGAAATTGGTGAAGCACAAATCACCGGTCCCGAGCTTATCCAAGAGACCACCGATAAAATCTTTCTTATCCGTGACAACATTCGAGTAGCAAGGAGTCGACAAAAGAGCTATGCCGATAGACGACGAAAACCCTTGGAATTTCAAGTTGGAGATATGGTTCTTCTAAGGGGTATCACCTTGGAAAGGCGTAGTCCGATTTGGAAAGAAAGGAAAACTTGCACCTCGATATGTGGGCCCATTCAAGATACTCGAGAGGGTAGGAAAAGTGGCCTACAAACTCGACCTTCCTTCAGAACTCAGCAACGTTCATCCGACCTTTCATGTATCAAATTTGAAAAAGTGTCTAGCCGATGAAAATCTCCACATCCCTCTAGACGAAATGCGCATTGACGAGAAAATGCACTTTGTTGAGAAACCCGTGGAAATCATGGACCGAGAAGTCAAGAAACTCAAGCGTAGCCGCATCCCCATTGTCAACGTCCGTTGGGAGTCTAAACGTGGACCCGAGTTCACTTGGGAACGTGAAGACCAAATGAAGACCAAGTATCCACATCTCTTTTCATAGCCTCCACTAGTTGAATTTCGGGGCGAAATTCCTCTAACTTGAGGAGACTGTGACGTTTCGGATTTTTCGTTCTCGTACTTGTATTAAAATTATCGTGTAATCATTCTCTATTTAGAAAAAGTATAAAGAATTTTATTTGTTTTCTATACAAATAGGTATTTTATATTATAGATTTAAATTAATTAGAGTTTTATATATAAAATTTTATATAAAAATCTACATTTAAAAAGTTGCATATTTCATAATACAACCTATTGTAATAAGATTAATAACTTTTATAAAAATTATTATTTAAATAATAATAAAATAAGTTTATAAAAACATTTCTAAATTTATTTGATTTAAAAGAAATTAAATTAATTTAATTAAATAAAAGTTCAGGGGTTGTATTGTAATTAAACCAACTAAAAGGATTTAAAACTAAAATCGTTTGAGGGGCTATTTCTAGTCAATTTAAACTGCAGGGACCCATTCGTAATTATTCTAAGGGTTATTTTGAGTTAAACCAAACTCCAGGGACTAAAATTGTAAATTCGCGAATCGTTTATCCGGTCACCCCCTCCAAAGGTCCGGCGGGTAAAGGCTTTTCCGGCGACACCCGACCAGACTGTTTCTGTGCACCTCGACAGCCGATAAAGGCTTCTCTGGCTTCGTCTCTCCCACGCGAACAATACCCCCCGACCAATTTGTTCCCCCAACATAAGGATCGTCCGATCCTGTTGGTGGCCGAGATACCCACGTCTGAATTCGTGCCCGACAGGCCACCTACACGCCTGTTGAATGTCTGATTAGTTTCGCCTCGTCCAGAATAATGTCGGGACGTGCCCAATTGCACGTTTGAACATAAGAATCAGGCTCGGCTATAAATAGCCATGCTCGGCCCTGCACGAGCTCGCTACCATCCTTCCACCTGCTCTCACTCCAAATTAAGGATACCATCACTTTCGTCGACCCTGAGTGAAGCTGTGACCAAGATTCCAGAAGCAAATTCCACTCGGAAATCGACTTCCACTTATGACATTTTCAAGTTCTAAAACTGTGCCGACCAGACCTGTTGCAACTCGGTTCGAGCCTCAAATCGGTTCCTCAAGTCGGTTTGATCGTTCGTTTATTTTGAAATCAATTAAACAATCTTTTTATCTATAAACTATTCCATTTTTATAAATCTTGTAATATTATTTTGTAAGGCCCCAAACCCGGGAGGCCTCACTCGTTGGATTTACTCATTCACAAACAGTTCTTAAACATGAATATCAAATAACGCAGCGGAAAATTTCATTCAAACATAACGTCATCATTGTTCATACATGCGGAAGCGTAAACATTGTTTAAAACATAATTATATAAACTTAACATAAACAACTCATAACGGGATGCCAGTCTTCATGATCGACCGGGTAACTCTTCTCGCTTGCCAAGCATCACCGTCCATCGTCCATACCTGCCTTAACCTGAATGTGCATACTAAAAAGTCAGCTACGCTGGTGAGTTCTAGCATTTCATAAAAACTTTAACATCAACATTTGCCAAAAACGTATCATTCATTTAGTAAAACCTTTCACAAAAGCATGTAATAATTTAACATCTTTAAAAAGGTTTCGTACCCATATCATCATCAACATCATAATCATAAACACCGTTAAACGGATCGTTCATTAGAACTTTTAACATTCATTTAAGTCATACATTATTATCTAAATCTGTGTTACCCTTCGTTTCGTCATTTAGTATGGTATTGCCCCTAAGGCTTAACTGCACGAAGACCGACAATACCATACATTCCGTCAATTCCCTTTTGGTATTGCCCCCAAGGCTAACTGCGCGAGGACCGACAATACCCATTCAGTTACCCTTATGGCTCTCATGTCCATAAACCGACAACTTCCATCGACGGTTATGACTCTCAGCCATAACATCGTCGGATCATAATTTAACCTTACATAGGGTCACGTTAACCCTTGAGTAACCGTCGTTACTCCCTTTACCAGTTGTACAACATCATAACTATTGACATGCCACAGAGACAATGCCCCTGTTGTTCTTGTGGCAACTATGGCTCGCTGTCCATAATCTACCACAAGGCTGGGAATCTCATTCCCAGACTTCATTCGTCAATTCCATTCATTCGACAGATTAGATTTGTAATGACTTCTTTAAAACCTTTACCTCTTTCTCTTCTCATTAAACATTTCCTCATTTAAACCGTTCATAAAGCATTCGTAACCCTTTTTGGCAAAAACATTTCAAAACCCTTCCTTTCGTAAACATCGTTTCAACATTTCAAAACCTTTCCTTTCGTTAAACATCATTTCGTTAAACATCATTTCGTATGTATGCACACCAGCCCAAAAACATTAACAAAACATTTAAAAGAGGGCTCTAGAACTCACCTGATACGCTATTATGGGTTGTCCTAAACGAAGGTCCAACAACGTCACTTCCGATCTGAATTGATTAGTTAAATACACATCAGACCAATCCCGACTCTAACGGTTTAACCATTCTAACATACTGACTTCACTTAATCAGTTCTGATGTCTGCGCACTTAGCAAGTGCGCAGACTCTGCTTCCTGCGCACTTAGCAAGTGCGCAGGCCCTTCCTCCTGCGCACTTAGCAAGTGCGCAGGACCTGCTCCGTGCGCACTTAGCAAGTGCGCACGACCTGTTCTTCGCGAAAAAAACCCTAACTTTCGCATTCGGGTCTGATCATGTCAAGATCCCGAACCTGTTGCAATCAAAACGTTCGTTTTCCATTAAGGAACTCAAATCCATGATTATCTTTCAGTTTCATTCGTTCAAACCTTACCTTTTCACCCAAAACCCGAAAAACCCAAAAACGAACTAAAACTCAGATTTAGGTCGGATCGTTACCTGAATCGAGTTTCTGATCCGGAGGTTCTTCTCACGAGTTATGGAGTAACACTTTGCTGAAGTCTCGGATCGATCCGCCAACTTTCTCTCTCTACGGTTTCTCTCTCTAAAAAGTTGCAAATGAGAGAAAAAGGGGTGGCATAGGCTATTTATAGCCCGCTGACCCATCCGACCCGACTCGTCATGCCTCGTTCGTTTATTCCGTTATTATAACTGTCGTTTTATTTTTGGGATGTTACATATTTAAATACATTTTCTTATATATAAAATATCCCATATTTTTATAAATCTTGTAATGTTTTATAAACTTATTTAATTACATTTTTATATATAAAATGTCCTATATTTTTATAAATCTTGTAACATTTTTATAAACTTATTAAAATACATTTAATATATAAAATGTCTCATTTTTTTTTATATGAACCTAGCAATATTTTTAATAAACGTGTTTAAATAAATTTTAAATATCAATATAATTAGTCAAATAAAGACTTTTCTTTTATTTGTTATTATTATATAAATACATTAAATATAATAATACTTGTTTAAAACAATATATATATATATATATATATCCTTATAAGTTAAAGTTTTACAAAAACCATTATCATTCTATTTCCATACTTTATACAAATAAATATTAAGGAAAATTATATTAAAGCTTATATACATTTAAATACAAATACACACCTATACGCATACAATAATACCCATTTGTCTACATAGGGTATCAACGTGCTTAGGCTTCCACATACTTATCACCTACACGCGTGGAAAAATACCCGCTTGCAAGGTGAGTTACATAGCCCCTATTTTACATTTTTATACGTTTTGGGGTGAAACATTATACATGCTACTCACATTGTTTATACGTGTTATACATGAGACTATATGTTTATTATTTGGATGTACATACATTTAACACAAGACAACCAACTGTAATATTGATAGATCTATTGTGCCTGACTAGCCCACCCGGTTAGGGTGTTTATTACTGCATACTCGGATATAACCGCGTGTTATATTCAAACATATCGGATATAGTGGGTAACTATATTCAAACATACCGGACTTAGCTGTTGTGCTCTGTTCAAGCGCGTCAAACTCGGTTTGAATTGTGATTAAATAAATGATACATCATATGTACTATGTTTAACAAGATAAACAATGAGTTGCAAAACGATTTACACTACTATTTACCGGAATTACTAAACCTATGTACTCACCAACTTTTTAGTTGACACTTGATTTAAATAATGTTTCAGGTTTGGATATGTGACTGCTTGCCGAAGATTTCTTCACTTAAGAACTATGGACCTAGTTAAATAAATCAATGTTTTGAACTAGACTAGGTTACTTGAAATGTATTGTATTTGGATCTTGTTGTCTTTAAATTTAATTAATGAATTATGCAACATTTTAGTTACCATGTGCTTTGGAACAATCATTCTATTGTCCGCCTCGATGATTCCGCCATCGGTCGGGGTGTGACATATTCAAACATTTTCCATGTCGAGTTTCATCTAGTAGGTACGTCTCAATTCGGACCTAAAAAGATGAAATCTGTTTGTTGGCACAAGTTTCTATAGTTTGTATATCTTTTTTTGTTTGTGCTAAAAACTTCTCGTAACATCACTTTAATTTTTTCTTTCACGTCTCTTATTTCGTGGACGTTTAGACCGTTTTGCACAACCAAGTTAATGATGTGTGCAACACATCGACTATGAAAGAAAACACTGTTACAAAGCGGTTCATATTTTATTTTTAATTTTTCCACCGCATTTGTGTTATTTGAAGCGTTATTAAAACATATTGAAAATATATTTGGTTGAATTTTATAAGTTTAAATACCGAGTCTAAAATATAAAATAATTTTTCACTGTTATGTGGATATCCAAAATAATCAAACGCAATCGTACACTTCATTGTTTGTCACGACTCGATGTGCGGTAACGTAAAGGTACGATTTGGGTAAACCATGTGGAGCGGACAAAACGTCCGTAGTTAAGTTAATGCCGGTATTTAAATTTTCAAAACCTAAAATTAATTGTTTTTTAGCTATTTTCCACATTTTTAAACAATCTCTTTTTAAATGAGAACGACTTACATTTGTGTAACTCGATTGAAGCGTGTCTTGTATCATCCTCGTCAAGCGCGGGTTATCAAAGTGATCAAACGGCAATCCTTCTTGAATGACGAAATGTGTCATTCTCTCACGAACCCTTTCGACATTGTATTGTCAAACTCCTCCATCCCTTCCAATTTGAGTTTTATATTCACCTTGATTGTGTTTTGCGTGACTTTCAATATGTTTCCTCAAAGTACTATTTTCCGCAGCACCCAAAATTTTACCACAACGTTTGTAACGAGCCTTTTGCGAACCGTTCGACATTTCGCATAAATCGAAATAAGCCCATATCTCTTGGTTTCAGGAGCAAGTATTCTCACCACCGTACCTTCGCTAGTAGAACCACCAATGGAATTTTGAGTGCTTGTGGAAGCGGAAGCCATGAGAGCGTAAAAAGTGAGCGTTTTGAGAGTGTTTTGTGTTCTGAGAGCTAGAAGATTGTTGTGAACTAACCTATAACCCTCAATACCTATTTATACCAAGTTTCAAGCCTCAAAACCAAAAAAAACAAAAAAAGGCCATACTAACGGCTATATAGCCTTTTTTTCTCCCAACGGTGATTATTGTCTGATTTTTATCCGGTCCATCAAATATATTGGAATCGGTTCCTTTGTGTCCAGTTTCGAATTATCCACCGGATCAGATCCGAATTGGGATTGTTTATGCACCTCTACATATGAGGTGCGGAGGTAAAAGGTGTGTGCGCCTTATACGCGATTTTTTGAACTAAGATTATTCCAATTTTCTCTCTTATAAAAAAATTACTAGGATTGGCATCACCCCCTTAGTCACACTTGAAGATAATTTAAATTTTATATTTTTATTTTTTGAAGAGATTTTTTAGTATACTATAAAATAATATGTATAGATTCACTACAGAAATTATCATGCAATGAAGAACCGACCAGCATAATATCCTTGTTCTTTTTTTGAACAGCCAACAAACGGAGAATTGCCTAGGTACTTCATACGGGGTGACCAACTGGCAAAAGGCTACCGCCAGCTAGCCCAACCCAGTCGTACGGAGCCTTTAAGCGCCCCAAGTTATCTTCAGTTCAGAGGAAAATCCACCCGAACGAAAGCCCACTAATGGTAACACCCGGACGCTCCATAATATCTTTATTCTAATAAACAATTCCAAAGAATGACGTGTCACCACCATATTTTTTCTCACCAAAATCTTTTAATTTTTTATAGTTTAAGTAAGTTTGAATTTTGAAATTTAATTATGTTAATGTTTTTATTTTCAAAAAAAGATAATATAAATTTTGAATTTTAAATATTACTTAATTAAGGAAACAAAGAATTTTATTTTTTGTTTTATAGATTATTTTAATTTTTTTACATATTATTGTACTTTCATTTTTCTATTAAACAAACTCATGTAATACATGGGTATATAAACTACTATAACAATATATAAATTTAAGTATATTCTCCACCAGAATTTGAAATCTTTTCATCATAAATTGAAATGCACATGTCCACACCCTGTAACGCCAGTATCACAACCTTCAACATTAGTGATAGGAAAAAGAAGAATCTAAAAGACATGACATTTGACTTAAACAAATCATTAAAAATGACGAATTGCCATTATTTCACATGTACCATTAATTGCATACATGTATAAAGAACATCGAAAACAACAGTATAGATCACGTTGCCATCCTATAATCATTCCCGAATCTTTTGAATTCCGACCCAACGGGCATAATCAACCCACCTGTGAACCAAGTAATAAAAGAATTAGAAGATCAAGATAACATATATAAATAATCATATGTGTGATGGCAGCGATTATCAAGATGAAATTACATTAAGGACCCCAGAAAAGTGTTGCCGGTTCGGACTGCAAAACAGATGGCACTCAATATAAGCTTATGTTGGTGCAACAATGGTTCTAACATCCGCTGTTCGATTACCCCTGCCAATACTTGGTACCTGTACAACAAAACAGAAAATAAAAACCAAAATCAAAATAAGGAGATAGTATTGTATTTTTAAGATCTCTTGATGATGAAGATGTAATCTTCTATTAGAGCGCATGGAGTTGCAAGATATCAAGAACATATATAATACAAAATGGAATCTAAAGTTGAATGATTAGATCTTCATGAGTCGTTTTAGAAAATTTCAACGTAAATTGCTTGAAATGACCGTTGATTCCTTAATTTTAATTCTATATTTTTTAGCTCCTTCAATGTATACACTAGAAATTTGGATCATTTCAACTTCCATTTGAGATCTCTAATATAAAATATAGAACCAAATAACATATATAGATATTGAACTGTTCGTGTTGTGGGGAAACACTTTAAACGGCTGATATTTACTTCTATGTTAGATTCAAGACACGATACACAAAGGAAAACCTAAGAGTGGATATGACTGACCATTATTCACACACCGAGATGATTTTACTTTTAGGATTAAAGTTAAGGACTTTTAGGGGGGAGAGGAGAGATTCGTATTATCTTTATCTATATCTTTATCTTTATCTTAGGGGCTTAGTTCTTTTTAGAATTGTGGTGGTCTTTACATGTTACCGTCTTGCCTTCGTGTACCTTGGATGTTACCTGCACTATTTCCACTTTTTCACCATTTATCGTTATTGGTAGCCAAGTAATACTATATTATCATATTTTTGTGGTTTGTTGTTTAGATCCTTTGTGAAGAACTCTCGTCGATACATGGCCCAGTGAAATCCCACTCAGAGAGTGAGATCTAAAAAGGGTGAGATGCAAACAAGCCTTACCTCCATCCCGAAGGATAGAGAGGTTGCTTCCAATGAAACCCCCGGCTCCAAAAAGTTTCAACTTCTATTTTTTTAGCATAAAGCAAATATAAATAGTATAAGAGAAAGAAAACATAATACAGAGATGAGGAGAAAAGGAAAGAAAAGGGGATAAAGATGATCAGCATGTCCAATAGCTTTGGTATGGGTGGGATTTTTACCGTATATGGTTATGGTATGAGATGATTTTACTTTAGTGGTTATTTTGTTAAAACAACTTCAAATCAACATCATGTAATGATCCCATAATTTATAAAACTAATATAACAGAAAAAGTCGAACGCTAATATAAAAGGTACCTGAGGTTACTAGAAACTGCCATATAGACACCATAAGCTACACTAGTGGATAATATGGGGATGTCCTCATCAGCTTCAACGGCAAACGATTTATCAACCGCCTTCCTTGCATTAATCAACGCATTTGTTATACCTGTCCCAACCTGATATACATGCCATACAAACAAAAGTCAAAAGACTTAAATACCCCTAAAAATAAAAATGTAAAATGCATCCATATTTCACTTACAAGAGATGCACCAGTTCCAACAGCGAACAGCTTGGCTCCGTTACGCTGCAAAAACCATAATAGACGATTTAAAGCTTACTAATTAAAAACAAAAGAAAAATATCCATGTTGTAAAATATCTAAAGGTGGCAAGTTAGACCAGTTTACTTATGAATGGGTTGATTTTAGTTTAGTTTATCTCTATCAGGGAAAATAAAAAAGAATAAAAGAATATATAAAAAAAATAGTTATGAAAGAAACATGTCAAAGGAGTCAAACAGGTCACACGGTTACCCAAAGTGTAATTATAACATAAAACAATTTTAAATGAATTTGTTTAAAAATTAATTATTACTGAAATAACAAAAATTTGATCATATAGATGAACTAAATATTAATAAAAATCTAAGAAAGTGTGAACCAATAGTGTTTCAGGTCAAACCAACCTAGTTGTTTCGACCCATTACCCCAACCCACTCATTTTCCCACCTCCATATATCATGATGGACACATACCAATATAGCACCAATTCTCTGCAAGAATGAATAGGATGTACCAGCCAAAGCAACCTGCAAATGAGAGTAAAATAGACAAATTAACTCAATAGACACCAATCAGCAAGCAGATAATCTCTTAACACAAAAGTTGATGTAAGTTATTACAGTTATAGAAATACAAATGAACTAAATATATGAATCTATATACCAAGTAATAGATACAAAAAAGGGGCGAGAATTTACAATCACTATAATAAACTAGGTACAGCAACTTAACTTTGACATGTACTAGGTTCTTTGAAAAGTCAAAGGATCAAGTAAATTTGTTCACCTGAAATGCATTATCAGGGCATCCAGCAAAGAATTTGGCGACTTGTCCAGCACCGACTGCAATGGGTGCTCTAAGAGAAACCGTAGGAGCAGGGAGCCACACGAGCATGAAATCTGCAATTATAGCCATTATCTAAAACAAACTTCTATTAGCTTTTAATTAACAAAAGTAGGTTGTTCAAAAAGTATAAGCTTGTTGTAATTTATTCTCAAAAACATTAGAGAACCGCATAAACACCTGTACAGTGGAAGAGAAAGAAAAAGCGACAGCTATATGGTTGCCTTATGTATCACAGTTAAAGCAAAACTACAACTGTTTATGCCGATTCTCACAGTTCTCTGCTTACCTAAAATCATAGTTGTCAATAGCGAATAGCGGTAAATAGCAACAAGCCACCTATACGCTACGTAGCGAATAGCGGTAAATAGCGGGCGCTATTTCACGTTTAGCGATACACTAGTAGAAATTTTTAGAAATATTTTATATTAAACTATTGTAGGATTTGTAGCAATTATAATCAATAATCATCTAAATCTTCATATATTAGGGTTATTAGCAACCCTATTTATATTAATCAAGTAAAAAACCGGTTAAAAACATTAAAAAAAAATTAAAAAAAAAACAAAATTCGCTATCTGGTCGCTATGTAGTTGAGAAATGGAAATAGCGACACCTTATCGATTCGCTATGTAGCGCGCTACAAACGCTATTGACAACTGTGCCTAAAATTTCTTATGTATTAAACTGTGCACACGAGAGTTATCCCCATTTATACAGATAAAACGGCGTGTTCGATATAGAACCATAGAGAACCGCATAAACAGTAGTAGAGAGAAAGAGAGGCAGTTATACCGTTGACTTACGTATAATTGCTTATACGGGTTCTCACAGTTCTCTTCTCACCTAAAATTGGTTATGTATTGAACTACGCTCTGCACGAATATCCCCATTTATAAAGAAATAGGAGCATGTTCGTAGAGAACCGCATAAACACTTGTACATGAGGATAGAAAACAAAGGCGGTTATACGGTTGCCTCATGTATCACAACTAAACCACTATGTACAATTGCTTACTTAAAACACATATCCCCATTTACAAGAGTAACATATTATGAATCATTTATAGATGAGAAGCCATACCACATCAGCAAAAACAAAATCCAACTCCTTTGTGAAATTCTCTCTTCTCTTTTCCAACTCTGCTGCACTCTACAAAACCACCACAATTTTAAAAATTTCTTATTTGACTTTAAAAAGTCAACAAACAAATTTGAGCATTGATTTAAACCCTAATTTGTTCAAATTTAAATTGAAGATGAAGAAACCTTAGTGAAGATGCCAACACCACATTCAATTCCAACTTTAGTCAAGAACAGATCATCCGCAAGCAACCGTTCCTTAAACCCGCCAAATTGAAGCAACCACCGGAACACCGCCGACTTCTCAAGCTCCAAATACCTTTTCACGATCGCCCCGGGGATCTTTCCGGCATCGATCGATGCCGCAATGTCTTTCGGAATACTCTCCAAAGTCCTCCCAGCTTCAGCTAGAACAAGAAACGCCTCTGATTTATTCTTCTCTCCTGCATCACCATCATCTCCACCTCCTCCTCCACCGCCACCGCCTCCGATTCCACCGTCGCCGCCGTTTCCGCCGGAGTATGTGACGGTTAGTGGGATCGGACGACTGGTAATGATGAGTGAGAGATGGGAGTTGGGAGTGTGGGTGATGAGTTTGAGATTGAGGGGAGTGGAGCAGCGGAGGGTAGTGCGATGGCGGTGGTGGTGGTGGGTAAGGGGGGAGAAGGATCGAACGGTGGTGAGTGCCATGAGTGGAGGGTGGGTTTCTCTCTCTCCTGTTGGGTGTCAAGAGAGTGAGTGGAGGATCAGGAGATGCCCAGATGTCTTTCCAACTGATCTGACTGGCTAGCTTTTCAGGTCAACCATCCAAGTTTACCCTTTATTTAAACCACATATTCTAGATTCCATCAAACAAAATAGAAAATAATTATAAAGGTGTACATAGGAGAGAAAAAATATATAATTGTTTAAATATTATTTTTTTCGTCTCCTAATATACTTAAAGAGTTAATTAGATTTTTATCCCGTCCATCAAATATATTGGAACTGGTTACGGATCCGGCGGATACCAAAAATCCGAACCGATTCCTTTGTGTCCGGTTTCAAAT
The DNA here is from genome assembly GCA_023525975.1 of Smallanthus sonchifolius. Lineage (NCBI taxonomy): Eukaryota > Viridiplantae > Streptophyta > Magnoliopsida > Asterales > Asteraceae > Smallanthus > Smallanthus sonchifolius. Next base: position 40,077,719 of record CM042045.1, read on the forward strand.
TATCCATCGGATCCGAATCCCGATTGTTTGTGCACCTCTACACATGAGGTGCGGAGGTGAAAGGTGTGTATGCGCCTTATACGTGATTTTTTGAAAAGAATTACTATGATTTGCATCACACCCTTAGTCACACTTGAAGATAATTTAAATTTTATACTTTTATTTTTTTAAGAGTTTTTTTAGTATACCGTAAAATAATATGTATAGATTCACTACAAAAATTATTATACAATGAAGAACAAACCCGCATAATATATAATAATATATAAGTTGAAGTATATTCTCCACCAGAATTAGAAATCTTTTCACCATAAACTAAAATGTACATATCCACACCTTGTAACGTCAGTATCACAACCTTCAACATTAGTGATAGGAAAATGAAGAATCTATTTTGTTATGTATTTGAGATTCAATGATTTCAGTACTCACTTTTCTAGAAATGTTTATTTGTCTTTAATTGTTGTATTTGTTACATTTTCCATCTTATCGGTCATCAATTGCTTTTTTGTTTCTCTTTCAGCAACCAATAGTTGAATTTCATAATTCTTTGTCTTTAACTGAAGTTTCACATGAGAATTTTCTTTGACACGATCATCAATCTTTCTTTTATACTCTTTCTCATGATCTTTTAGAATCTTGTTTGTAGTATGTGCATGTTTCAATGCATCCATGAGAAGTTGATTTCGATTCTTATAATCAGTAATTTTCTCAAAACACTCCACATAACACATATTTTCGTTAAGAAGTTCAGAATAAGCTTTAAGTTCATGTAACTCTTTCACTGCTTCAGCAATCAAATCGGATTCTAAACGTTTACAATTTTCTTGAAAATCATAACCATATCCACATTTGATCACTATTCTGTTCTGATCAACTTTGAGTACATACATCAGTAGCTTTGCACATAAATCCTCTAATGAATTAAACTTTAATCATTTATTTATGATGTTAAGTTTATAAATCTCTCATTCCTGTGGTTGAGCATTGAGAAAATTATCCATGACTTCTAATTTTTCGTATTCAAGATCAACCTCCTTTAGATCATTGATCAATTTCACATATCTGTGATATTGTTCAGTCAAAGATTCTCCTTCTGCGCGTGTGAAGACTTGATATCTTTTCTTTAATTGGTCTTGTCTGACTTTTTCTTTCACATCTTCCTTATAAAGATCTCGATTAACATACCCCAATCCATTTACAAAGATCTTATGCGCACACCATTTGTCAGCCATTGAGAATCTTTTTTTTTAACTATCTCATTTTTTTTAAAATCAGCTCCGAATATCCTCTAAAAATTTTGAACAAAAACATTTTTACCGCAAAAAAAAAACTCTTTTTTTTAAATCACCCACTTGGCAAGACTTTTCGACCGAAAAGTAAGATTATGATCAGAAGATTTTGGACAAAAATTGAGATTCCGATCAAAAGTTTTCGATCAGACTTTTCGACCGAAAAAGATTTCGATCAGACTTTTTGATCGAAAAGAGATTTCGACCCCTTCAGTCAGAGATTTCAGACGATGCAACTGAAACTCGTGAAATTTCGACCTGCAACTCTCGAACTTCAAATTAAGCCCCGAAAATCATCTCAAACTTCTTCTCCATTGTTATACATGTTAAATACTCAAAAATGCACTGAAAACGATCTAATTTGATGACTTTTGAATCTTGAAAAGTTAAAAATTTTGATAAAACTTGAAACTTGCTTGAATCTCCCAAGACCGAGCACTGAAAGCTCTGATACCACTTGTGAATCCTTCTTATCCTTTGATAATCAAGCCTCTCAACTTCAAACAACTTCTGGAAAAGCGGAATCAATCCAAAATGCTTCTATAACCGAGTAGATCGAATCAAACTTGAATAACTATGAAAATCGTCAAACAAACGAGATGTAACATCAAACTCATGATCTCCGTTAATAGAAACATTCAATTACAATAAGATTAAACAAGATACAATGAGTAATTTCACTAAACATAGATTTGATCTCAAAAGTACAAAGTGAAAATCTAGTTACAACTTCAAAAGACAACACTATATATACACTAAAGATTTCGATCGAAATCTTCTGACCGAAAACGTTTTCGAACAAAAACTTTAGAGTTGTACAGTTTCAGCCTAACGATTGATTTCTATGGACTACTAGGTTCCAACAACAACATTTGATGTGGTATTGGTAACTTTTTCATATTTATCAAAAATTAATAGTTTGAGTCCATATAACTTTTAACTCTTGATAATGCAACATATAGTTGGCCAAGAATAAACACTGGATCTGACAAATACAAACTAATCTTTGAAAATGATTATCCTAGACTTTTATTCATCGTCATTACAAAACATATAACAATCGTACATTTTTTTATTTTAAATTTAAATGAAACTATTTTGTCTGAATATGTTAATCCAATTATAGGGATAAAATTGCGATGACCAATGTTGCTTCTATATATAATCCCCGCTTTTATAACGTGATTACATCGTGATTTGACCTGAAGTCTTGTTCTATTAGATAATCCATTTATATCAATATTTATTAGTAGCATAACTAGAACACCTATATTTAGAACTAATTTATGGTTTGAAAAACTAGATACTTTAAGTCCATTTAGAAATCAAGAGAGATTAAACTTCCATCAAAATTATCATTAAGATGCTCTAATTGATAGATACTATATGCACTTAGGATTCCTTTGAATCTCCTAGAAACAATAACAGCAAACTAGCATTAATTTCTTGTACGACTTCATTTTTTTGTGCAAATATTGTTCATTCTTGAAAATATTCTGGATTAGACGCATGCTCAAGAATAGAAGAATGCATAAATCAATTAGATCTGAAATATGATTAAGTAAATCAGTTATGACATATACTATCTGCACTTATATAAAATTTTATATTTAAGTATATATAAAAATTAAGAATTATTTTTAATAACGATGATCATAAATACTTTTTACACATGAAGACTTCAAAATATGTTTGTTTGTTATGAAAATCGTTTGACAAGTACTCTCATGTATTTCCCAAATAAAATTCGGTCTAGATAGGGTATTAGATGTTGACATAGTCGAAAATAAGTTCTGTAGGAAATAACCAGAACCTGAATGACGTGCTTATTCAATTGCTTCGATGTATTCCATGTCATCATCTAATAGTCCAAGAGAATAACATGCATATCTAAAGATAGGTAATATACGTTCATTAACTGTGTGAATTTTTTCAAATGATCTTTGACCTTTAATTTTGATTAAAAGATATTTTTAAAAATACGCTTTACCAAGAGAATTAGAGACAAAATGGATTCTACCAATAGAAACACCTTTCTTATATATTGTGTTGTTACAAATGTAATTTCTAAAGAAGAATATTCGTTTATTGTACAATATTTTGTTTATCATAACATAAATAAACAAAAAAACTATATCTAGATAAAAAAGAATCAATAAAACAAAGATTAATGTGTTTTGATTTCAAGACATAATCATACACTTATACATTTTATACATAAAAATAAAATTAAAACCATGGTCTTGACATAACACCATATAAATATACAAAAACATTAGTAGAATAAAAAAAATCTTGACCTGTTATACAATGAAAAAAATATTGAATTTTACCTAGGGGAGTAAACGAGCCGAGTCGAGCCCGAGCTCGAGTTCGGGTCGATTCGAGCTCTATTTCTAAAGCTCAGACTCGGCTCGTTGGTAGTTTTTCAAGCTCGGACTTGGCTCAGTTATTATTTATTAATTAATTTATATATATTTATAATTACTTTAATGTAAGTTTTAGGATAATATTTTTATGTGATACAATATATATTATTTAGTTATTTTTGACATAATTTTATATTAAACGGATCTTCTTCTTGCGCTCGTGTACCCGAGCTACCGTTAAACTCGACGAGCTACCCGGATGGCGCCCCTTGTACCCTAAATTGTTATTGTTAATTTATATCTATACTATATAATAAATAAAGGTTTCTCCATGCCACGTGTCGCTTTTATATTCATCACTTTTTTCCCGTCTCTCTCTCTTATTTAATGTATTTTTATATTTACTAATAATATATATTTAAAGAAAAATACTAATTATACTAGTAAGAACATTTATTTTTAAATTATCTCTTATTATAAGAAACTATAAAATTTAATTATATAACTTTTATTTCCAATCAAATAGTAAATGAAAGTCAAATTATATTAAATAATAATTCACGTATTTTCGAAACCCAATTATCTATTAATTTTTACATATTTTGAATTTGTTTTATATCTTAAGTATATGTAATATATTTTTACAGTTATAAAATATATACATAAAGATTTAAATTATTTATATATTGGTATTTTTCACCCCGTGTATAAACACGAGATCTAAACTAGTATGATAATAAACTCGTCATTTGTGATTCCGTTGCCATGCAGTTGTCTTGTTTCCATGGATTTAAGAAGCCGTACGATGGGTATGAAAGAATTGCTAGGAAAGAAACTACAGTTCCAAAATTAGTATAAAAAAAAAGTGAAGCTCTAGACTGAGATTTATTAATTAATTAGTTATACGTTGATAAAAGGATTGTTTTGTAACACGAGATTTAATATGTGGCTCTTATAATCATTTATTTTATTATTAAATGATCAAATATAATTATTCATTTATTTAATAACCTATGGCTAGTAATTAGTCAATTGGTCTAATTACTCTTAACGGGTCATTAATGGGTTTTCTCTTGGGTGTACATATAAATAGAGAAATAGAGAGTTAATTAAAAGGAATAAACTAATCTTCATTCTATTCCATCACCATAAATCGCCCCTCTCTCTCCATAACCGTGAGCTCTAAAGAACTCACCTAATATCATCCTAATCGTACACCCTAAACGGGAACCCGATTCAGATCAGAGATCATGACGTCTTCCCTATCATCGGTGAACTTAGCAGATATGTTATTATTATTGTTTTCCATTATATAGTCACAAGAACTGATCAACATGTGGTATCAGAGCAGATGTTGATAAATCAGTTCTTGTTTCTTTCCCTTATCTGGAATTAGAATCGGAGAACAAAAGTTCTGCTAAAATCCATAAGAAAATCGTTTTTACTGACTTCACGGTTTTCTGTTTTATTAAAAATATCATGTTTTTTGATCTCATAAAATTCGAGATCCATTAATATTTCGAAATCTGTTAAATATTAATGTTCAAGATTTCGATTCCAGTCCTTAATCTGATATTATTGAAGAACAGTTCATAAATTGTTCTTCGTGTTCATCCTTAATTTTGATGAAATCCCCTTATTTTGGGATACATTAGGATTTCGATTGTGTTTTTCTCTAAAAATCTTTTAACTTTATCTCCAAGTTCGAATTAAAATATTAATTATTATTTTAAATAAAGAAACTTGGATATACTTAATAACTTAAAAAGATTTTTGAAATTTGAAAATACAATCAAAAGCCTTATTAGGATCACTTCCACGGTTTAGGCTTCATGGTTATAATTCACGGGTAAGATTCATGGGTTGTGTTTACGGGTATTGTAAGTTCACGGGTTTTTTGCTTCACGGTTTATCATTCACGGGTAAAGATCACGGTTGAGTTTGAGGTTCAAGTTCACGATTTTCTACAATTCACGGTTTTATAAAAATGGAACCGTGAACCTTATTGAAGCCGTGAACCTCTGTTGAACCGTGAACCCTTCCTGAACCGTGATCCTTTCCTAACCGTGAACATTAACTAAAACCGTGAACCTTAGCTAAACCTTGAACCCTTACCTGAACCGTGAACCTTACCATGAGTCGTGAATCCTTAAGGAACCGTGAACCCTTAAGGAACCGTGAACCTAGCCTCATTTACGTGCCTTAACGATCCGCGCTAACAGGGGGTTTGCTATAAATAAATGCTTTAGTTTTATTTTTTGATAAACCTTATTTTTTCATTTCTGCCCAAAGGTGATGTGATGCATGTGTATACTTATTCAAGCTTAAATGAGCATTATAACTTAGTGCTTGTCGTGATATTAACTTAGAAAAATATGATAAACTTAAAAACAACTAAAGTTTCACTTCTACCCAAAGATGATGTGTCACGCTTGTAAAGTTTTAAGTCTAATTAAGCACTACTTCGCCTAATATAACTAAGTGTTTCTACTTCTGCCCAAAGGTGATGTGTCACATTTAGTTTTCGCGAAGCTAATTATATGCGTACTAAACAAATGTTTCACTTCTGTCCAAAGGTGATGTGTCACATTTTTACTGCACATACTCATAATTAAAATTGTTCCTAATACTAAACAACTGTTTCACTTCTGCCCAAAGGTGATGTGTGACATTGTTTAAGTAGAACCTAATAAATCTATTATTTTGGTGATTATAATAGATATTTATCACAGCTTCATTAACATAATGGTTCTTATTTCCGCCTGCCTTAGTTTAAGTTACCCCATAGACATTCTTAGTTCTTCTTTAGAAATTAGTATCTTAATTTTTCTCGTATAAAATCCACTGCAGCCCCTAACTTGGGAATCGAAACTTTGAATGGCACGAACTTCTCTGCTTGGAAAGATTCCATGATGTTGTCTCTCGGCTTGATGGAATTCGATCACGCACTCGACAAGCCTGCACCTGCTGAACTTACTGACAAAAGCACTGCTCAAGACATTATCAAGCATGAGAAGTGGTCAAGGTGTAATCGCATGGCTCTTTTCCTAATGAAGAACTCAATCGGTCCGATCATCAGAGGAGCTATACCTGATTCTAAAGATGCCAAGACTTATCTAGCTTCTATGGAGGATCAATTCAAGGGAACTTCTAAGGCCCACTCTAATTCTGAAGCAGGTGACTGCAAAGTATGATGGGATTAGCGGTATTCGTGAGCACATCATGATGATGAATGACATGTCCCGTAATCTCAAGGGATTAGACATGGAAATAAGTGACGGTTTTCTAGTTCACTTTATCATGACCTCTCTTCCTAAGTCTTTTGAAGCTTTCAAGATCAACTACAACACACAGAAAGACAAGTGGACGATGAGTGAGTTGATTGCAATGTGCGTCCGGGATGAAGAGCGTCTGAAGCTAGACAGACCGGATGTTGCTTATCTCATGTCCGCTGATTCAAAGAAAAGGAAGGGCAATTTCCGTAAGAAGGAATCTTATAAGGTCCAGAAACAAGATACAAGTGGTGCTTCCAGCTCTAAGAACTTCAAAGGTAAGTCTCATTGCAAGTTCTGCAGCAAGGCTGGACATAGGCAGAAAGAGTGTCCGAACTTTAAGGAGTGGCAGAGAGGTAATCATCTTTACATGATACTTGATTCCTATAATTTAAATGTTACAACTAATACATGGTGGTTTGATTCTGGTTCTATGGTTCATGTAACCAACTCTTTATAGGGATTCCTTACAATCTTGAAGCTGGAAAGAAACCGAAGAACACTTAAGATGGGGAATGGAGGAGAACTAGTTGTCAAAGGTGTGTGAACCTTATAATTAATTATGAAAACTGATTTATGTATTAAACTTTATGATACCTTATATATTCCTGAGATTACTCGGAATCTTGTATCAGGACCAAAGTTAGACGTTGACGGTTTTGTTTGTTCTCATGGTCATGGCAAACTTTCTATTATGTTAAATTCTCAAGTGTTTGGACGTGATTATCTGGATGATGGTCTCTATAGATTAGAACTAGATGATGATTTTTCCAAGTCTTTGTTATCATATAATATTAATGAAAACTTAACAAAGACTAAACGAAAGCGAGACTTAGAAGCTTCATCTATGTTGTGGCATCAACGCTTAGGCCACATTTCACGAGATCGCTTATCTCGTCCCGTGAAGGATGAAGTGTTACCATCTCTCGATTTCAATGATTTTGGAACATGTGTCAAATGCCTTAAAGGTAAAATGACATCAGCAAATAAGAAAGGTGTCACTAGGAGCTCTAATTTATTAGAACTCATTCACACTGATATTAGTGGCCCTTACCCCGTTGTTGGTATAACAAGACATACTTCATTTATCACTTTTATTGATGATTATTCTCGTTATATGTACTTGTATCTTATTAAAGAAAAATCTGAATTACTTACGACTTTTAAAGATTATAAAACTGAAGTTGAAAAACAACTTGATCTTCAAATAAAAGTTGTGAGATCAGATAGAGGAGGTAAATATTATGGCAGACATACTGATGTGGGTCAGGCTCCTGGTTCATTTTATGAGTTTTGTAAGGGCCAGGGGATCATGAACCAGTACACCATGCCCGGTACTCCTTAGCAGAACGGTGTTGCTGAGAGAAGAAACAGGACCCTAATGAACATGGTACGCAGTATGTTAGCCAACTCAGGTTTACCCTCATTCCTCTGGACCGAGGCCTTAAAAGCAGCTGTTCATATACTCAATAGAGTTCCTTCAAAGTCTGTCCCTAAAACTCCTTATGAACTCTGGACAGGAAGGAAACCGAGTCTTAGATATATGAAAGTATGGGGTTGTCTTGCCGAAGCTAAACTCTATAATCCTTTCTTAAAGAAACTTGACATGAAAACTGTCACTTGTTACTTCATCCGTTATCCCGATCACTCAAAGGGTTATAAATTCTACTGTCCTTCTCACGTCACTCGTATTGTAGAAACCAAGCATGCCAAATTCCTTGAGGATTTTAAGGTCAGTGGGAGCAGTGAAAATCCTTATCCAGATTTAGAAGAAGTACAAGACGTGGGGGGGAGAGATACGTCGCTTACCTTAACTCGATTACTCCTCTTGTACACCACGCTGCACCGTACGTCACTGCACCACTTCCTCCTTCTTTAGATCTTAATGCTACTCCTTTTATACCAGAGAATGAAGGAACATCAAACGACCGACATGAAGACAATGCCGAACCCGATAATCAACTCAGGAGGTCATCTAGGTCCAAAAGGCCTACTAACTTTGATGATTTTGTTACTTACCTGACTGAAGCTGAAATGGATGCCGAAACGTTTACAGATCCTACTTCTTATCATGAAGCCATTAGCAGTGATCAGTCCTCTGAATGGAATAAAGCCATGACTGACGAGCTTGACTCCATGAAGAAAAATGATGTTTGGGGTTTAGTTGAATTACCCAACGGTGCTAAACCCGTAGGATGTAAATGGGTATACAAAACTAAGCTAGATCCGAATGGAAACATTGAACGTTATAAAGCGAGATTGGTTGCGAAGGGTTTCACTCAGAAAGAAGGAATCGACTATCAAGAGACCTTTTCTCTTGTTTCTCGAAAGGATTCATTAAGGATCGTGATGGCCCTATTAGCTCACTTTGACTTAGAACTACATCAGATGGACGTCAAAACCGCTTTCCTCAACGACGACTTGAACGAAGACGTGTTCATGAAACAGCCTGAAGGTTTTCAACCTGAAGGTCAAGAACATCTAGTCTGTAAGTTGAAGAAATCCATATACAGGTCGAAGCAGGCATCACGTCAATGGTACCTAAAGTTTGATGAAGTCATGAAGAAACAAAGTTTCCTGAAGAATCAAGTTGATCAATGCACCTACCTCAAGATGAGTGGGAGCAACTTTACTATACTTGTCCTTTACGTAGATGACATTCTATTGGCAAGTAATAGTTTAGATATGTTGCATGAGTTGAAGCGTTTACTCTCGCATAACTTCGACATGAAGGATCTCGGAGAGGCTTCTTATGTTATAGGCATCGAAATACACCGAGATAGATCTAAGGGCATTTTGGGATTATCTCATAAAGCCTACATCGAACGGGTCCTCACACGTTACAATATGCAGCACTGCTCTCCTTCTATAGCTTCAGTAGTTAAGGGAGATGTTTTCGGTTCTTTCCAATGTATGAAAACAGAGGTTGAAAAGGAGCAAATGAGAATGATACCTTATGCATCAGTAGTTGGGAGCGTCATGCATGCTCAAGTCTGTACTCGTCCGGATATCGCTTATATTACTGGAATGCTAGGCCGTTATCAGACTAATCCTGGCCTTGATCACTAGAAAGCAGCTAAGAAAGTACTTCGATATCTGCAAGGGACGAAAGACTATAAACTGACTTATCGAAGAAGTGATAATTTAGAAGTGGTTGGTTATTTTGATTCTGACTTTGCTAAGTGCAAAGATGACAAGAAATCACTTCAGGGTACATCTATATGTTAGCCGGCGGACCTATCTCTTGAAAGAGTTATAAGCAACAGTTAACCACAACATCCACTATGATGGCAGAATACATAGTTGTGTATAACGCGACCTATCATGGAATGTTGCTAAAGAATCTGATCACTGGACTCAAAATAGTTAATTCCATTTCTAGACCATTGAAGCTTTATTGTGATAACTCAGCTGTCGTTAGTTTCTCGACCAGTAACAGTTCGACTGGAGCTGGATTATATCTTGATACAAAGTATTTGTTCGTACGTGAACGAGTTGAGGAAAATAATCTTTGTATTGAGTATATAAGTACTAAAGTTATGCTTGCGGATCGGATGACTAAAGGTCTCCCACCTAAAGTTTTCGAAGAACATGTTTCGAAGATGGGCTTTTCTAAAGACCGTATTTAGTAGCATAATGTACTTACTTACGTTTATTAATGAAGTTTCCTCAGTTATTTGAATTTGTTTGTCTCTAAATATGTTATGCATGCCTAACGACATATAGACACTGATTATACAAATTAACGTTTAAATGGCTTATTTATAAATTTGATCCTAAATTTACTTAAGTTTTAAATTGGGATTGTAGTATGATTAATGGGGTCTTGAGTTGGATATCGATTCAATGACTGTATTTCTCTGCTACAGTTTTGGTTTAAAACTAAAATGAGTATTAAATTTGCAGACTTACTAATGCTCATAATAAATGATTACTCAGCCAAGTGGGAAAATGTAAGACGAGATTTAATATGTGGCTCTTATAATCATTTATCTTATTATTAAATTATTAAATATAATTATTCATTTATTTAATAACCTATGGCTAGTAATTAGTCGATGAGCCTAATTACTCTTAATGGGCCACTAATGGGTTTCCTCTTGGGTGTACATATAAATAGAGAGTTAACTAGAGGGAATAGACTAATCTTCATTCTATTCCATCATCACTAAATCGTCCCTCTCTCTCTCTCCATAACAGCGAGCTCTAAAGAACTCACCTAATATCATCATAATCGTACACCCTAAACGGGAACCCGATCCAGATCAGAGATCATGACGTCTTATCATCGATGAACTTAGCAGTTATGTTATTATTATCGTTTTCTATTATATAGTCACAAGAATCGATCAAGTTCTAGAGCCGTGTAGGAATAAAAAATGGTTGTACCCTTTAGAACACTAGGCAGCTACAACTATTAAAGTGATTGGGTCTACAATCCAGAGAAGTTAATTAATTAGAATCAAAGGCCTAAATAGATTTCACAAAATCTCATGATACTTGTGGGTGATTATAAATATTTTAAAAATAGGGAAAATTGCAAAAAGTATCAAATTTCTTTTTAAGGATATATACTTTACTTTTCATCATCAAAAGTGACTAGTTTTTTTTTTTAAAGTATTTAAAGAAAGTAACTTTCACCATATGCTCGTTAAATCTCAGTCAATTGATTCAAAGAGATCGGTTAACAACTCAAAACACAAACTATTGTTTAAGTAAATCAAGCAACAAAAATGTAAGGTTATCGAAAAACTCAGTAGTCAATCGAAAAACGAAATACTATTGTACGTTATATATAATATAGAAAACTACGGGTCATTTAAACCCGAATCCTAGAGTGGATCCACCCGTTAGCCTCACCATTCTCTTGAGAAGGACATCACATAAGTGAAACATTTCAATCCATAACGCCTCGACTAGAGTCGAAAGCACGCCATAGATCATCTGGGACCATATCATCACATCGACCATTTAAGACCACTTCCTATGCTCTAACACCCACATCACACAAAAAAAGTTACCTTTTGCAATATGTGGTCACCTCACCCGTTTATGCAGTAAACAAATGGTATTTGGTAAACTAGAAAAATAACTTTACATAGTAATTGAAAATTAACAAATTTTCTTGCTTGCCATATATTTTCTTTTAAGATGGCTAATAATAATTATTATTTTTAGCATTTTAATGTTATAATTTTTAAATATAACATAACAACATAACACCAGTTAAGAGGTTAAAACGCTAAAAAACTTGGAATAAAAATAATTGGTTGTAAGCAATAAAATTGATTAGGGGTACATAGATACTAGTCTCACATGCCGATCAAGCTCGAGCTTTATGCACAAGGCTCAAAACAGGACGAGCTATGTTCAGTTAATGAAGCTGGACTCGAGTTCAGTTAAACTTGGACCCGCGGTGCATAGATACTAGTAACATCATTTTACACAAAATGCCATAACTTTTATACCTCAAACCAAATCTCATTACCATGTACAGCTTAGAGAAAGCACTTGGATGTTCTTTCCCATACAAAAATAAAGTGCAAATAAATGGAATGTGACCAAACATGGTAAAAAAAAAGGGATGAATCTGATTGTGTACCCTAAATATCCTGAATTTACATATTTAGAGGCTTGCAGCTGCTAATCTCTAAACTTGCCACGTCAGCATAAAAAGTTTGAAGGCTAAATAGTACACTTCATGTATCCATCTATTTGAATCAATGGCTTTCTCCCAATAATCCCATAACAGATCCCCAACTTCCTCCGAATTTCCATACTGCAAAAGAGTCAACAAGTTTGACTTTGACTTTAGAGATGTCAACTGAAAATAGACAAGATAAATATAATGGGATTAAATTGTAATTTTGACCTTCCGAGGGCTGGCCAATCCACGGGCCATTCATTACAGTCAGGATCGTACAGGCCTCGCCATATTCCAAATCAGATAACAGTTTTGGAGTGAGCAAGAAACATCTAATATGATACACACAAAAAGTCAACACTCGTGAGCAAATTTCATATTTTGACCATAAAAAAGTCAAAGTGAAGAACGCTTACTGAGGAGTGTTGAGCTGACTTGCAGCTCTGACTAATTGTTGGAACATCTTTCTCTCATTAATAGGGTCCATTCCTTAAAAATATCAAAATAGATGGTCATACTACAAGTTAAGGTGAAGTCACAATAACACAGATATAAATGTGAATCCATAATTAAGAAAATAAACATTCACAAACCTTGATTTATCTCATCAACAACCCGAAACGGGCAGTTTGTGAGATCTTGAAGCGATACAAGGTAAAGAATTGTTGATACTGACCGCTCCTAAGCAAGGATACGGAAAACTTATAAGATTTGATATAAAAAAGTGCAATTTTTTTATAAAATTGTAATGAATAACTTGTTATACCCCTCCAGACTGGTGGTGAGCGCTTAAAACTTGAAGTTCGCTTCCTTGCCTGATATTTATCGTGAAAAAAAGGTAGATGTAAGCCATACGGTTTAAATACCATAAAAAGTTTTTAACATTTTATTAGTTTACTGTTGCCATTTTGTTTTTAAATTAAATATATATATTTTTATTAAACTTATTCTCTCTCAAAATAGATGATTTAATATTATATACTCAAATAGCACGATAAATCAAGTAGGAAAAGAATCATTAAAATAGCAATTACCTGAACTTCACTTTGATAAGAATTCCATAGCTATCAAAATCGTTTCCGTGTTCATCTGGCCATGAAAAACAAATCAATTATGTAGCTGATGAATGTATTGGAACATTCTTGCAGTGATATTAGATAGGCGTGTAAATAAGCCAAGCCGCTTGTGAGCTATTCGAGATCGGCTCGTTAAAAGCTCGAATTGAGCGGAGCTTAAATGAACCTGAGCTTGAGCTTATATATGGGCTAATTAAGCTTGAACCTAAGGTTCACATATTGAGCTTGACTAAGCTCACGAGCCTAAACGAGCCTTTTATCTATATAATTTTTATTTAATACTATATATAAAAACAGTTATTATATATAAAACTATGATAAAAATATTTAAATAGTATATATTTGTCATCTATAAATATTATAATTATAAATATACATATATATATATATATAAGAAATATAGATAAATAAATAATAAACGAGCCATACTCGAGCTTAAAAAACTACTCGCGATCCATGCTCGAGCTTTAGAAATAGAGTTCTAAACGAGCAAAGCTCGAGCTTAGACCAACTCGGGTTCGACTTGAGTCATTTACACCACCATTATTAAACATACCCAGTGAAACCTCTCCTGCAACAGCCATTTCTTGAAAATTCCTGCTGAAAGTCACGTTTATTTGAGCAACGAGGTTTCTAAGTGTCGGAAGCCATTTCCCCTGCAGGCAACAAAATCAAAAGATCCTGTCATTTTAGTAGAAACAATGTTGTTGATTGTTTTTTTCCAAAGATGAACTTTTTAACCTTCAAAGAACTCAATTCTTCTAAACGGGCAGCCAACTCTTTTTCATCTGATTCCAGTTTCACTGAAAGCTCCTCTATCTGTCATGAAATATATAATAAATGGATAAAAAATAACGTGATTATTAAATACATAATTTGAGTGCAATCAGAAGCTTACCTTTCTTTGACGTCGTTCATATTCCTCTAAAATATTGTGGTTCAGAAAGAGAATAGAATTGGCTTGAGAGGTAATATCTTGAACTGCAGCATTCAATTCCTCAATAGTAGAAGGCATCTATAAAGGAACAAAATTAATTCAAACTAATATTATTAGATTGTATAATATTAGCACAACAGGACATTTTTCTGTAGATATCATCATTTTCAGAGCACTAAACAAAACGAGATGGACAGTCAAAGATGTCATTATCTGCATGTTCAAAATTTACCATAATTACCACTACAGTATTTGAAAAATAAAATCTAAAAACAAACCTGAAGAAATTCCTGTTCAAGAGCAGGAGTAATAACTGTAACTGATTCTGCAGCTCTCTTGGCGGCTGCCAATTGTTGCCTATGGTCTTCCACCTCCTTTTTACCTTTATAAAATTTTAAAAGCAAATGAACACAAGTTGTTAAATAGAACATAAATCTTGTTGATTTTAAGGGTAAGAAGTAGCATACAGTGCTCAAAATGTAAAGAAGCTTGCAATGCAAGCTTTTCTTGCTGTTTTATAGATGCTTCCATCTCCTTAATCTGACAAACATACAACAAACAAGTATTAGTTCATTATGATTAACTACACCTTGGTTTAAAAAGGTAAGCATGAGGCGCTCAAGAAAACGCATCAGGGTGAAAAAGGTGCGCCTCGTGTAGTTCTTAGTCAAAACTGGTCAAAATTGATCAAAATTAGGGTCTCTAGGAGGTTTATATGTAAAAACAACCAAAGGGATGAAGAAATTATGAAGGTTTACTTGATAAATAGGTTGCTATGTAAAACATATGAGAGAGACGCAACTTCTGGTTGTAAATAAAGCTTATTTGGTTGTACATATGTGCCTCATGTACATGATTCACGCACCTCGGCCTTTGGGATTAAAACGCCTCCACTTTTTTAAACCAAAAACTACACAACGATTACAGTGATTATTTTCAAAATGTACCTTCATCTCAAGTTCAATGGAGGCCATGAACTTTTCAGCATAACTTCTTCTGTAAGTAGTAGCTTGAGTGAGTAGATTCTGCAGACACAACCAAAAATCAATTTACATCACTATAAATTAGCAGAAAATGATACTTGCACCAAGATAAACTACCTTAATCTCCAATGCGCATTTAAATCTCTGGATATTAAAGTTCTCAGCATCTTCAACCAGCTTTGACATAATAACAGCCATGTCTTCTTCCTTCTCCATGGACTGTAATCTTAACCTCTTTTGATCTACAACGGTATACATTCATATGTTGAAGAATACAAAACTACATAACTGGATTACAATGGAGATAAACAAAAAAGGAGTTACTCACTAACTCTGTTCTGAAGCTCCCTTTGTTTCCTTTTTTCATGTTGTGCTTCACTCACAAGATTCTCCTGCAAGAAAAAAAGTAATTCACAACCCCTTAAAAGAAAAGATCTACATATATTGAGGGTGTAAACAAGCCAAGCTCTTCATGAGCTACTCGCGATCGGCCTGTCAAAAGCTCGAATCGAGCCTAGCTTAAACAAGCACGATTAGGGCTCGTTTAATAAAAGTGCTTGAGCCTGAGCTCCACTATGCTCAGCTAGCAAGCCTAAACGAGCCTGTAATTTATATAATGTTTATTTAGCATATTAAATATACATTTACATAATAATAATAATTAGTATCATATATAAAACTATGATAAAAATATTTAAAGAATATAGAGTAAATTACGGTTTTCGTCCTTGTGGTTTGCCAAAAATAACCCTTTCAGTACAAAAATTGATATTTCAGTCCCTGGTTTTTTTTTTCTTGTTGCAATTAAGTCCAAGGCACTAACGGGTAGTTTTGTGTTTTCACACAATATTTAATAGAAGTAATGGATACCGTTAGAGACGTGAATTTGATTGCAAAGATAATGAAAGATCAGGGATTGAAATAGCAATTTTTAACTTCTGCACTGAAAGGGTTACTTTTGACAAACCACAAAGACGAAAACCGTGATTTACTCTAATATATTATGTTATACATAAACTACAATTATAAATATATATAAACAAAATAATTAATAAATAATTAACCAGTAGAGCCGAGCTCGAGCTTATGCGAGCTCTGGCTCGGCTCGGCTTGGCTCGTTTACACGCCTAATATATATTTTAGTGATGTTAACCAACATACACGTTGTTTTTGAAGTTGGGCAGCTGAATATTCCAACTCTTTTATCTCACTCTGAATTGACTTGACACTTGCTTCTAGACCAGAAATGGACTCATCCAACTCGCTTTTCTTTCCCCAAAGTGTGTTCAATTCCTCACCATCAGTATCTGAAAACAACCCAATACAATTATCTGTTAACTAACTAATTTCCCTTCTACAAGAATTTCAAAACCCATAAAACTTTTGAAATACAATTAAAAACACATATGAGATCAGCTTCAGAACTTACTAGACAAAAGCAGACGGGAATCACCGACTGCTTCCACAGACGCAGAAACATGACCACCGTATCTTGATTTAGACCAACGATAGTGATTTTCAGGAGTCCAAAGATCCATAATTCCAAAACTATGAGCCATGTCAGCATTTTCATCACTCTTTTTAGACCCTATGTACTGGTACAATTATTCAAAGAACATATGTTTTAGCATACAGTTATTATATATATTAAAAGCGCTTGAACTATGATTTTTATCTTATTATAAAGGATAAGAAAAAGAACACATACCGAATGATCTAGACCCGCTTGCCCAATCAAAACTTCTTTGACTGCATATGGAGCATCAAAAACTTGAT
Source organism: Smallanthus sonchifolius (assembly GCA_023525975.1). Lineage (NCBI taxonomy): Eukaryota > Viridiplantae > Streptophyta > Magnoliopsida > Asterales > Asteraceae > Smallanthus > Smallanthus sonchifolius. The sequence continues at coordinate 40,095,068 of CM042045.1, forward strand.
CAAGCCTTGAATATAGGCCCATGGATGACATCTGCTCGTTTCATCAAATTGGAAACAAATTAGTGCCATAAGAACTGTATACAGTTAAATAATAATAATATTAAAATATAGCAGCACATGCCTCTTGAGATATATGCAATGGCTCTGGATTGCGACTTCCATCAGCAACATGATTTATAACTGCAACATCAAATGACCTAAGGTTTCTGAACAAGAAGTCACGGTCAGCGGAGTCCTGAGTGATGAAAGCCTGCATTTAAAAGAAACAGGAAAGAATCAGCAATGAGCGAGAAAAATAGAACAGTAAATGAATACTCTAAAAAAAGATCTTATAAATGTTTCCATTTATTTTTATTAAGAGCTGCAACACTGTGGAAACGCTTAAGAGCAGAAATTTTTTCCATTTATTTTTTTTAAGAGTTGCAACGCTGTGGAAATGCTTAAGAGCAAATTTTATCCAAATTTTAAGGTACCTTCCAAATGTAATAAGGAACATGGCTCTCTAAGTAAGCAGCATGAAGCTTGTTTGAGATGTTGACCTGAAGCATGGTTAAAATCAATCTAAGAAAATAAATAAAATAAATATATCTCTATATTAAAAATTCAGAATAGAACATGAAGTAACCTCAATTAAGACGGGACCATACACCTCTTTCCTAAATTCATGCCGATGTGCTTGTACCCACTGATAAGCATCAAATATTTTTTCAGCTCCAGAATTTCTTAACGACTGTAAACGTTTATTTTTAATATTTTCCATCTCCCTTAACCTACAAAATATGCAGGTCAAACCGGGTAAAATCCAGAGAGAGAATATTATGCACATACATGCTGACATGGCATAGAACATATTAATCACCTCTCTGCAGTTTGCCTGACTAAAACTTTATTTCGGTCTAAAAGCTTCTCTTTTTCTTTCTTTTGATATCTTTTCTCTCTTGCAGATGCTTCCAGCTCCAATATTTCAGCACCTAACTTTTCCTGCAAAAATATATTGTCTAAGGTGTTTTTTTAACCATGAAAACCCATTACCAGAAAATTCACGGGACCCGTCAATACCCTGCTAACCAAAAAGGTTATGGCAGGAAACAAGTGGAAGCAGGATTTGAACCTGAGACCTCTACTAGAGGGGAATCAGACCACTGCACAACCCGTTACAGGTTACAATAAATGCCGGAGGATTATCAAGTACTTCCTTTCTAATATTAAATTCATATTTGTTTTATGCAAAAAAAAAGAAACTTGACTTACAATTTTATCTTTAGGAGGTTCAAAAGGAGGAAGGCTTTGCAATTCCAGCTCAGCATCTGCCAAATCCTTTTCAGCTTTCGCTATTTTTTCCTGACGTGAGTGTTCTTGCCTCTCTAATTCCTCCATGTCCTTATACTTTCCTTTCACTTTAACATCCTAAATAATACACAAGCATAATAACATAAAACAAATATATAAATTATAAAGTAAAGTATTAACTCAATATTAATAAGAATGCAAGAACATCAAATAAAAGCAAATCAAACACAATACCAATTGCTTTTCTTTCTCTAGCATTTGCCTGCGTGACGTATCAGCATTATCTAAGAGGTCCCTGAACCTTTTGCATTTAGCATCTTGTTCCTTTTTGTCTTGTTGTAGTTTCCTACAAACAGATTGTCACGTTACAATATTTACATATCAAAACACAAACTTCTTGTTGAGGTCATGGAGAACAAATACAAATTATAAAAATGTCTTTCCTACCTTTATAAGTACTTTTTACATGTGTCATGTATAAATTCAGGGCAAACACAATTTATATGCATATTATATTAACTAATTTATGGATAATAGATGAGAAAATATCACTAAATAGTAACCACGTTTCACCATTGTTCCACAAAGGTCACTAAAACTTCTTTTAAAAGGGTTAACCATTCAAGTTTTGATTATGTGAAATTTTTTAAATTGACACATGGATGCCAACTGTGTAAAATGGTAGACATGTCATCCAATAGTATAAAACTAATGATGTGAATGTTCATTGTGTAAATAGTTTAGCCATGTCATTACTTATATACAACTTGGACTCCACGTCACCTATTTTACACGGTCAACACACCAAGTCAACAAATGTCAAATAGCACAAATGATGTCCCGGTTGTATAAACCTGATGACATAGATGCCTATTGGCTAAAATAGTTGACGGGATGCCACATCACCGACTTTCCACAATTGATACACCACGTCACCTGTAATACATATTACAAGTCAATTTTTAAAAAGTAAATCACAAGATTTTAGTGACCTAAGTGAAATGATGATGAAACTTAAATACCATTTAATGGCATTTGACCATAATAGATATACAAAAACTAAACATACTCGCTAGGTTCTCTAATATTATTTAACAATTTAGCTAATTCATCCAGCTTCTTCTTTGCGTCCTTCTCTTGATCTTTAGCCTGGAGAAACTCAGCCTTTTTCATGTCATATTTCAGCCATGGCAATTTCTTCTTCATAGACTCCGCCTGTAAAGACAATTAAACTAATCAAAAAAATTCTAATAAATTACATTAGACGAAAAGAACAAAAAAAAAACCTTTGCTAGAAGTTCATCTCGTTGACGAACACGCTCCACGTCTCTTTCTTGTTCAGCATTAAGTGCTTTTAGCTGACTGAGAGTTTCTTTGTTCTTCTCAACAGCCTATAGAAAGTACAAAATGTTCATATTTTTGGAAAATGCATATTCAGTATTCAAAATTTTTAGTGAATTTAAGAGGCTTGCCTGTTCAGATCTCTGCAATTCTGCACTTCTCTCAACAAGAGAACGATGCAGGACTGGAAGCTGAGGATCACCTACAGCTTTCTCGGTTTCTTCTAGAAGTCTCACCGGAGATAGTTTAGCAAACTCACAAACCCTATCTTGAGGCAAAAACTGAACATCCCAAACACAAACAAAAGGAAAAACAACATAATCAAACAAGTTGAAAAAGAAAATGGAAAATATTATGTAAGACAAGCCATAAAGATGTCATAATTTTAACAGAAACGAACTGCAGTAGACTAAAAAAGATCTATTAACCACTTCAACTTTTAAATCATAAGACTCATGTGTTGTAACATGCATTGTGTGGGCCCATACTTGATTTTGTTGTTATTACTTCATGTCTTCTTTTTTATGCTAAATATTTTAATGCAATAAATTAAGTAGGTCACAATCAAAGTTCTCTCCAATGAGAATATATCTCAAACTACTCTAAATCTCTTCTTAGACTTCGGTTATGAATAGCAAAACTAGTTGTAGCTGCAAGCTGTGAGTTGTATTGTAAAACTTTCCAAAGAGAAGTGTTTGGCAAAAGTAGTTGTAACTGTAGTTGTAGCTGAAAAGTGTAAAAGGACATAAATAGACATACACGTAGCTATATTTACATATTTGAAATAATTTATACATATTAATATATCTACATGAAAAAAATATATTTCAAGGTTTGTGAGTAGACTTTTTTGCCATTGCGGAAGTTACTTATATTGTAAATATAAGTTACTTCAATAAAGGCAAAAAATTCTGTCCACAATTTATTCAAAAAACCCAAATGGCAGATGCAATTAATTAAAAATGACATATATGAATCAGATTTTTTTACAAAAGTGGTAACTAATAAAACAGGAGTAAAAGTGAATTTTTATTTTCTAGTGGCTGGAACTTATTTTGAAAGCTTCACTGATTAGCTTATTGTTTTAGAGCTTTTTTCCCAAAATCAAGCTGATACTTCATCCATAAAAACTTTTTTTCAATGACGGTTAACTTTTTGAAAAATAAAAACTATAGCCCTTAAAAGTTGCATGTCAAACATACACTCAAAATTACACTTTAAGATGATAAAGTACCAAAGATCACATCATAATACTTTTCTTTTTCTAAATTACCAACTTACAAATAACCTCAGGCTGCCTACTTCTCATCTATTTAGGATGTGCATATTTAAAAAAGATAAACTAATCACCAGACTCATTGTTATTCTCTCTGGATCATTCATGTGGACATGATATAAAAAAGAACATGTGCATACAGAAATGCAAACATGTGAACTGATATCAAACAACTATATACAACACATCAATTTATGGTATGCTTGTGGGTGAAAATCCTTAAAAACTCACTTGAGTCAGATTGTTGACTTGAATATTGAACTTTTGAATTATGTCAGTTATTTCTTTCTTAGAAACTGCTCTGCCTGTAAAAGAAGCAAATCATAAGTCAAGAAGAGGATTTGTGTTCACAGTCAGCACTGATGATGTATACATCATCAATAACATTATCCAAGAATCCAATGTTATAAGTGTAAACCAATGCTGATCCGCTAAACAGGGAACTTCACTGAAATCATTTAACACAATCTTTATAAAAATTTTCAGGCATCAAAATCATTTTGAAGGATATCAACAATAACTCACCATTATGTAGCCACTCGGACCTGTTACGTGCATCTATTTTACGGGTTATAACAATCTTCTCCTCTGGAGTGTTGCCTCTCAAGGTAATTTTGGTATAACCAGACTCCTCTCCACGCTTAACAAACGCACCAATAGTTGCAGCCCTCCCAAGTAACTGCATAAAAACAAACTCATAATTTCAACAACTTGCTCCAAAACAACCAAATGTCATCACTCATCCGGCAGTTATTACCTGGGGTTCGCCACCCAGACCAAGAGCTATTGCACACACTAACGAGCTTTTACCAGACCCATTTGGTCCAATCACAAGGTTCAATCGAGAACCTGGCTTGCATACCAAATGATTAAAAGTCATGAAGTTACATATCTCTATTTCCACTATATTCCCTGGCAGATAATCATCTGCACCCCTGTTAATAGAAACATAAATTACCACATTTAGAAACGTAAATTATAAAGACCATTAAAAAGTATGCCAACTGATCAGAAACTTTGTAATATAATGATAAAAAGAAGACAGAAAATACCACATTTAGCCTTCATCATTTTATATGAACAAAGAAGAAAGAACAAAGGGGAACTCTATAAAGGTTCATATACCATGACAGAGACCAATCTCTATAAAATTACAAAAGCTAACTATTTTCCTTCCTAGCTCCAATTCTCAGCTGCATTATAAAATTCCCAGTGCCTCAAAAATTGAAGTGTACCAACTGGTTTTGAAATTGATGATACGCCCTGACCCTTACAATGATTTACAACTTTAAAAAACGCCTTATTTCTAGAAAAAAACTTAGTACAAGTTTTAAATTCAAATTAATCTATGAATGTCATCTTAAGGTGGAAGAAACAACTAAACAAAACCTTCAAGTGGTGGTTCAGTGGTAAGCACTTCTTTCAAAGGTCTCATATTCGAATTTTGCTTCCACTTGCTTCCTGCCATAACCACTTGAAGGCCACCTGCCCAACGCAGCTACAGGTTCGGCTCAAACTTTTTGGGTGCCTAAAGTGGATTTAAACTTGGGCCCTTTCTGTAAAAAATGTTATTATTTCTTAAGATCCTACCACGTGAGAATATGATAACACATACGTTTATAATACAATTTCTAAAACGAGCAAAACCACACATATTAGAGTTGGAGTTGAAAATAAAACCCTTCTCTGTATATTAATTTTTTGTTCTTGTCGAACCTAAAAATTAAACGAAGTTAAACCTTAAAAATCAAGGGACCAATAAGGTGCCTCGAATTGCAGAGAATGGTGAAGAAGGTCGAGCCACATCTACGCAGCTACGATTTGTCTGATCCCGTTAGTTAGCAGGATATTAACTATCCCACGGTAACGGAAACTTAACACCTAAACAGTACTCCTAGTTAGGGTTACATAATGACATAAAAGGTTGAGCTTTACTATCTAATCGTTGATCATGAACCACATAAAGATGCAAAACCAAAGAAGATGAACACTTCACAAAATAGGTCTTGTTTCTAATATACCGCCGATTTGTAATGTAAGTACTAATTTGAACAATTTAAGAGCTTCTCATCCTAACAATTCTAACTAGTAAAAGCAAGTGTTACAGTTCTGAAACGTAGGACGAAAGATTTATCAAAAACCGTGGTGAAACACAATTTAGGGTTTCGATTGAACCTAACCTGCTGATTTTAGGGCGTTTAGCGCCAGGTTCATTCATCTCTGAATTTGCGAACAACTTGGACGCCAATCAATTGAAGGATTTGGAGAAAAGCTAGGGTTTCGGAGAAGTATCCACAACCACAAGACGATGCCGTCTGGAGTGAAATTGGCGCCAAAAGAGAAAACTGGGCCGCTTTTTAGCAATATATTACTCCCGATGCTCCGTCATAAATATGTGATGTGTTCGATAAAACATAGCCACTTAACTTTAAATGATATAAACCACGATTGAGTTATATTAAGTCACGGTATAAATTTGATTCTGAGTGAAAATAAATTGTTTATTAAATGTTTTAATTTTTTAGTAGTAACTTTTTACATCTAAATGTTAGGGGTATACTATTTGAGCCTACCGTACCTGTCCAACATTCTAGGCTCAAGAGACAAATAAAGCCTTCAACACGTTATTTGGATTGAAGAAGAAATCAGCCACTTATTCCTTAAAGTCGGCATGTGTTTAGGATTAATTTATTAGCCATATTTCCATGCTTCCTAGTTTTACTCATGCATGTTTATTTCGAGGTCCGGCCCTGGGGGTGTGCCGGGTGGACGACCACTCAGAGCCTATTATTTTGAGGGCCCAAAAATTGTAAAGGTTGTAGGAGTTGCAGGTTTCAAGAGGAGGCCGCCTGAGTTTGAAGAAGGGAGGAGGAGTGAGGTAGGAGCAGGGTCGCCTGAGTTTTAGGATCTTTCTTTTTAATGGAGATGCGATTAAGGGTCTTTTAAATTGATTTTTTTACTTATTGTTTGTCAGTTTACTTTTCATGTAGTTTCCTTTTCTTGTCATTCACCTACACACTTTGATATTTCTTTTCTTGTCATTTCATACTTTTATATATTTTTTAAATTAAATTTACTAATGACAAGAAAACGTAAAGTTTGTTTTTTACATGTTATTTATTTGTAATTTTTGTTAGTTTATTTAATATAGCTTAATTTTATTTCATTTATTTTTTATTTTATTTTTAATTCATTAAAAAATTGTTATTCAGTAACAAATATATAAAAAAAATTATTATGACCCAGATCAAAAGTTTCTGGTTCTGACACTAAGTTTCTGGTTCTGACACTAGAGAAGAGTGCTTTTGGTGGATAAGATGAATAGTGAAAAGATAAATTAGAGAGAAGATGATTAATAAATTGTTATCAAAATTGTCAGGAGAGTTTCACGATTCGTTTAACTATGTAATTTTTATTATTTTACTACAATAACTTTGTTTTGTTTATTACTAATACAATTTTCATCATATTAATAAAAAAAAAATTATATTTAGCTTTATATTATAAGGGCTCATTTTCTTAGTCGTACAGGGCACCCGAAATCTCAGAACCAGCCCTGTTTATTTCTCAACGTTCATTCCATTTAGTAAGCGTAGGATTGGATTGTATATAATGAAGTGAGGAATTAAACGAAAAACATCATAAAAATGCCCCAAGTTCTCTAGTTTCCTTCTTGAATATTTGGGAGTGTTTAGAAAAAGCTCTATTGATCCAAAAATGGCCTACTTCAACCTCTTTTACCACACTCCGGTTGTCACACCGCCGCCAAGGTGGAAACACGAGGGGGCGACGAAATTGAATCATTACACATGATCAAAAGAAATTTCTATTATGATGGTTAAATAGTTGATTACATAGATTACAAGAGATCAAACAAACAAGTACAACAAATAATTATTCTTTTGTTAAAATCTAGCTAAGTCCACTAAGGCATGAGTCCTTGATCCTAGCATGAGCTTATCAACATCCTAGTTAGCTTCACCTGAAAAACATGCTAAAATATGTCAACTAAAAAGTTGGTGAGAACATAGGTTTAAGTAAATACATAGTAATAGATAACAAAATGCAAGTCATAAACAAGTTTCAAATTCCAAGTAATTAAACTTTTATACATGAGTCCACAACCAACCCGATAGCTCTCCCGTCCAACACCTTGTCAGGGTGTTAGACTAAGTGTAAGTGTCAAGAATGCAGTTTCTGAACATCCAGCTCCTTCCAAGTTGATCAGTATCCACAACTTGAAGGACTAGATGGGCTTGTCAGTCCAATAGATCTATTTACGTACTCCCGTGGCTTCCCCGAAGTTAATGGTTGTGTAGTTTTAGAAATAAGAGAGACTTTGTAATAAAAAGTGACATAGTATAGCAACTTGTATAAACCAGTTTAGTTTTGCTAGAATTGGAAAGTATGTTATTGACTGTAAAAGAATAGTTTTGATTTCAGAATTTGATTTCGTTTTGATATAGGAGCATGCTTTCCACCCCAAAGCAGAAAGTAAAGAGAGGCTATGAACTCACCTTGCAAATGAAAGGGTTGAACTTGAACTTGTAGTAACTTAGATTGAATGCCTTAACGACTCCCTAAGTTAAGTTTGTTACGTTAGAAACAAGTTAAGGATAGTCGAGGGGTTGACAATGTAATTAGTTGAAAGTGATTGTTGTACACTAGAGTGGTTATCATTCCAGAGAAGTACCTCCAACATAAAAGTTCCCAGGAAAGAGTTGGTTGGATCGGAACCCCGTCTTTTTCTAGCCAGAACTTTAATGTTTGTCAGATAACTACATATTGGTTTGAAAGTTACCCTATTTGTATACTTGACCAATTTTAGGGTTTGTTTGGTAAGTTTGGAAAGTATAAGGGTTAAATTGTAAATATAAGTTTAGTAAAGATATAAATGAATTTAGTTGAATATTAGAGGGTTTTAGTTGAAAATAAGGAGTTTTAGTAAAAACATGATTTTTGAAATTGTAAGGAACAAGAAAGATCAAAACCAAGTTTTTAAATAAAAGTTTGAACAAGTTTAATTGAAATAGGGTTTTTGATCTTGGATAAGTCTATGATTATAGCATAAACATGTTAGGGAATCATAGATCTAGCTAGTTATGAAAGAATTTGAAAGAAAAAGTAAGAACATAACAAGAACTTACTTATAATGGAATGATTTAAGCTAGAATCTTCCAAGAGATGAGAAGACCGACCTTTAGTAGCTAGAGAACCCTAGAGGATCGTTGAGGTGTGAAGAATAATGGAAGAATAAGGGCTCTATTTATAGGGTGAGATTAGAGAATTATTCGCAAAAATTAATTAGTTATTAGGGCTAGCATTTGCAAATGTTATAAATTAGTTTATTATATTTAATAATAAAATAAAAATAAAAAACGAATTATGGGGGAAATGGATTTACGTCCAAATTCAAAATTTTTGGATAAAGATGTGTTAGTTAGATATTAGGATTTAAGATTAGTTTAAAAGAATAATAATATTTTTATTTATTTAAGATATGTTATAATTAAATAACAATAATAATATATATAAGAACTTGAAATTTATTGTTATTAATACATAATGATAATAGCCGAGTTTTCGAAGACGTTATATAAGAACCCTGAAAATTTATGTATGTGTAACTTTTATCCTTGAATTTTTATTCTAGTCAAACGAAATTACAAACTTGAATTGTTTTGATTAGGTTAGAGTCTAAATAATCCAAAGTTACCATAAGTAGCAAGTTCTAGGATGAACACAAGAATCAGATATAGAATCAAAATAGAATACGCAAGCCGTTCTAAAGCAAAATATAATACTCGCTTTATACTAGACTTGAAGATTTGAAATGAAATGATATCACAAGTGATATGAGGCATAAAAATGTTCATTGTATAAGAAATCAATCAAGGTTGCAAGGTAGGATTATAGGATCAGGCATAAAAATGAGAGATGTCACACCGATGTAACACCTGAAATTTACACCCGATTTTAACTTTCAAAGTTATGTGAAAAATAGGTCACGTTAACACCCTTGATAAAACAACACCAAGTTTTACATACATTCAACAACTTAACTTTTGTTTAAGAAAGTAATTCAAACATTTCAAAACAACACCGTGTTTAACATCAATGACATCATAAAACAAGTTTAACAACTGCTCATAACGAGGTTTAGTTCCAACACATCAACCGCCAAAAGTTTATGAGAATCTAATCCGAAATGAAGCACCACCCGAGACTTACACCGGAGCTTTACCTACGTTGAAATACACCATTAATAATGATAATCAACCCCCCAGCGAAGCCCCAAGCCCTTACAGCCCTATGCAAATTGGGCGTATGGAACATCATTGACAGTAAGTTTTGGCCGTACCATATGCCGGTCAACATATAGAATGTCGGGGTGGGCGTATGGTACCCCATCTGCATTAGCATTTTTTTGGTGAACATCGTAAAAAGTTATGATAAGTGTTTTTGACTACAAGAAAGAGTTCTTGACCTGATGAACATATCATAAAGGTTATGATATCATAGGAGTCAAAGTTTTCACATCTTAAATGTTAAGATAAAAAACCAAAAGGGCAATCATTGAGAATGTTCCACGCACACCATGATTTTCCAGAGTTACAATGGAAGAGTTCCAATGGTAACTATGTTGCAACATTAAATGTTTTAGTCTGGAAACACTTGAATACATTATCATGAAAGTGTTCAGACAACTTCTAAGAGTTGGAAAGAGTTCCAAAGGGTTTCCTTGAGAGTTTCATTAATAGGAACATGAAACTTAGAGACATAATAGTTAGTGAAGATTGGATCTTAGTTTGACACACTCTTTGAACCAGATCATAGTCTTAAGAATTAAGACGCATTCTTGATCCGGATAGCCAAACTAGAGAGTATACCCATTAGTATTTGAAGTTTTCCTTGAACGGTAACAGTTACATTCGTATGACTTGGATATAACGGTTAATATGAAGCTCATCATGTCGCTGAGTTCGAGCTTTTAGTGCGTTTAAGATCCTTGAATAAAAGTTACTTTAAATTCCGTAGTCAATTGATTTTATGAGAATAAATCAAATCAATACTATTGTGAATCAGTTGGCTTGTTCATTTAGAATGAAAGTCCAAAGATTTGGAGACCAAATTCATAGATATTCATTAGAGAAATTGGAAGTGACTCACTTCAAAGTACTTCATAGATCACAGTCATAAGTAGATTTGAAAATGATATTTGTCACTGTATCCTCAGACCTAATTTACATACTAAAACTTGATTTTACGGAATATTACTCTTTAACATAATCTAACGATGTTCTATGACCATGCGGTAATAAGGATGCTCTAAGAGGGATGGAATGATACGTGCCACACCTAGTCCACCATGACATTCACCCATGTCCATGTACAATGTGAGATATGCAATTGTTCCTTTTCATTATTTACTTAGTTTTCCTTTGCTAGCATTACTATTAATTAATAAAAGTAGTGGCAAGTGGGTAATTAGTTCCTAGTCTTTCGTTTCCCTTTTATAAGCCTATAAATGGCATTTGATTTGAGTATGGATTATGAATTGAAAGTAGTATCAATCTCTCTCTTTCTTCTATATTCTATCTATTTTATTTTAGCAAGTGAATCCTGATTGGTCCACATCAGTGGTATCAAAGCCATCATGATCCAACCGGTTCATCCTGACTCAACCATGCCTTCGAACTCCTCCTTACATGCTATATTAGCCAAGTGTCGAGCTATTCGAGCTATCATTGTTGCCATCTCTCCGACGGATTACCAAAACGTACCATCACTCGGTTACACAACCACCGGCCCATGCAACCGCACCACCACCCTTTTTTACTCCCGTATAACCACCGAAACAAGCCCTTTTCTACGCATCCTATGCACTAAACCCAACCCCCAACCGGCGCCATCTCTCGCATCATCTTCTCCTATTGTTGTTCCAACACCAACTCATGACGGTCCATTATTTATTGCGTAACATTACATGAGTCGTTGTTCTCAACCAAGGACTCTGTTGCTACATCCAAATCTAGGTCGGGTCTTGTTTGTTTGGGTTCTAGCATTCCCGAGTTTGGACCTGATCTGCAACAACAAATAAGATCTACTTTAGAGGGTCGGGGGGTTAGCCCCGAGGGCACTTCGACGCTCAAGTCAGTAACTTATATAAAGATGAACATATCAAACATATATATCATGAATAATTATAAATATAAATGAGAATGAGGATAAGGATTAGGAATAAGAGAGTTGGACTTATAGGATAGGAGGTGTGGAGGGATGTCTTGATGGAGAATCATATGAGAGAGTTGAGTATTCCATGCTCAGTCCTTACCTTGATGGGTGTGCTCTTATTTATACTTATGATGTTTGCCTAGGGTCGGATGTATTTTGACCATAGATGTTCTATTTTGGTGACTGTCAGACCCCCTTCTTATCTGGTCCTGCCTCGTTCTTGCTGAGATTCCCCTTTAGGTGTGAAACATGTTGACATAGGGCTGCTATAGGCTTTTGGCCTAATATCCCTCTAATAGGTACTGACATGTCCTTTCGTTTGGAGGCGAAAAGGGGAAAACATTGTTAACTTCTAAGGGTCTGGCTCTTTCCTCTTTTGACACATAGTCTCTTTCATGGGAAGACCGTTGCTTTTTGTTGGGGATAGTGTATGTATTGCCCAGCCTTAGGTATCTTGGCTGGGCTTAAACCTTCTTGGGCTTGACCTTTCTTAGAGATAATGTGTGTATTGCCCAACCTTATGTATCTTGGCTGGGTTAAACCTTTCTTGGGCATGACCTTTATCTTGGGCTTATACTTTTGGCCTGGAACCTACCTACATAATCAGTCCCCAGTCAGGTGCTAGCATGATTCTAAGCGTGGTTGTGCCTGACTCGATCTATACTTTTTCGGCCTCAGTGTCCCGTACTTTCTTTCAAAGTTATCTATGGTTCATAACGTGGGAGTTAATTTTGAGTGATGTTGGATGTGTCGGTCATCGTGTCCTGTATGATATCAACTGCTCTTTAGACCATCTTAATGTGGTGTATCCAATAGTATTGCAACCGTCGGTATTAATATAATACTTACGTGTTTAGTGCCTTCGTTGTGGCTGAAGGTTATTAGTAGAAAATACGTTTACTAAATAACATTCACAAGACTTTCTAAAATTAACAAATTATTATGATAACCAAGTATTGTTGAGAGAGTATAACTCAATCAAATTATAATGTAATTTAGTGAGTCACTTCTTCTTAATGACCGGACACAGTGAAGCAAAGATAAGTTAACTGCTTGCCCAAAATATCTAGCGATGGCAGAGAGAAAGTAGAATTATCGAATGCACTAGGGGAGGGTGACGTGTCATTCCCTGGGCACAACTTAGAGAGATGTGGGGAAAATAACTTAGCTAACTCTCCCTCAAAAAAAGGTTGCGAGTAGGAGGTTGCTAAACTAATTTCTTCTACCTAAAGTAATAGGGTTGTAATGCCCTATGGCGGGGTAAAGTTCCTAAAGCATGCAACCACATCATGTTCATGACCAGGTAGGTAAAGTTTATGGTCTCTGATCATGTAAGGTTCCCCTGGCATGTGGTCAGGTAATGTTTGTAGCATGTGGCCTGGTAAGGCTTTTGGCCTTGGATCAGGTGAGGCTTCCAAAGGCAGGGTTGGGCAAGACCGGGCCATGCCAAATAGCCAGTGGCAAGGTCAGGTAAGATCAAGTCATGACAGGTAGCCTATATTCTGATGTGGGGTAACCCAAGGGAAAACAAGGCAGGGCATGTTAGGTTAGGCCATGCCATACTGTAACAACCCCAAATTTAGGGCCTATTTTTTATTATTTAATTATGTACTACCTATTTGGATACTTGAACTGTTGAATAGCAAACCCGAACACTTTGGATTACCATTTAGAACCTAATGAACACACTGTGATTGCAAGTGAACTAGGCCTGGGGGCTTGGGCCAACTGTAGATAAACGGAACTTGGCCCATTAAGTATTAACGACTCAACTAAAGGACCAATATAGGAACTGAATCAAAAACAAACTAACAGACTTTTGTTTGACGGATCGTTACATGATTTGATATAATTTATAATAATCACGAACTAAACCGTTACACGGAGAACTATTAGAACAATTAACGCACTCGTACGGCTTATACCGGTTATCCGATGCGATAAAATATTTAGACGTCAAACCTTAGATAAATAAAATTAATAAGTAATAGTATTTATTCGGGCGACTGATTAGGAATTCATACGCTAGATATGCGACGTTGGATGCGTGACGGCGACATACTTCATTATAGACGTCAACAGGTTTTGCTAGATTTGGTCTAACTAAATAATATGAACAAATATTTATTTTATATCTATTGTATTAAAGTATTAATATTATTATTATTTGGGAAATAATAACAACTTTCGAAACGTGACATGTTTTACCTGGAGCGGACACGTGTGAGCACGCGCTACAAGAGCGATTAGAAATGACACAATAGAATATATAATTATAGTTAATAATATTTGTATTAATAAATAATAGAAATCATCAGAGTGCCACTCGTTTATTTAGACGGACGCGTATGAGACACGGTGTTGACGCATACCGGCTTGGACATCAGACGAAACATAAATCTAATGAAATAAATACTTATACTATATTTATTACCGCGTCATATTATGAGGAGATTGATAGAAAAAAAGGTAGGAATTGATTAACAGTTCGAAGACCCGAGTATATACGTGATATACAAAAGCCAGACCAGTTTACACCAGCAATTGTCTACCCCTTATGCAAACTTTATAGAAATAATTTAAATATTTATAAAGACTTTTGTAAAAATTTAAATCCAGATTTAGTTTCCAAAATCTTTGAAAATCCTTTTAAAAGATTTGATACCTGCAAGAATTTTAAGAATCCAAGAAATGATCCTTAATACATATGTCTACTCTAATTACTCATTACAGGCCCATATTTTCCTTCTTCCTAAAAACCGTCAACTTAAAAACCACTCACCCTAAAACCACTTTCGTTCTTATAAACCACCTATCCCTTCTCATTCTTTTCTTTTAAAATACAACCAACACACATCCATAGAAAGAGAGAGAAGGAGTACAGGAGAGGGAGGGGGAAGAGCTCTCTCTTTCGGCCGGATTCCACCCCCTACGTCGGAGAGAATTGCGGGATCCATATGGCGGCGGTGGTGGAGTGTTCGAGCAGGAAGACGACGACGGGTGCTGGTGGTCTCCGACCTGTGAACCGACGGCAAAGGAGGCAGCGGCGGTGGCGTTCGAGTGGAGTATGGGGGACGGCTAGGGTTCCGCCGTGGCCCTGGCGGCGGAGGCAGTGATGATGGTGGAACCCGACGGCGGAGGAGAAACCCGACAGAAGAGGGTTTCACCGGTTTTTCAACTAGCTGTTTTTCACCTCTTTTCCGACAAACCCGTAAGTCATTATTTCCAATTTCGTGTCATTCCGGGTATAAACCCACATACGTCTCGACGTTTGATTTATGTTTAACATTTCGAGTGAGGTTTTGGTTAAAACGAGTGATTAAAATAGCTGGGTTTCAGTCAACGAAAGTCAACTATGGTCAATGCCGGTCAACATCAGAAAACGCGGGCGAGGAGACTATCTAGATGCGAAACCGAGTCATGGGTCACCGGTTTATGAGCGGGTTCGTGTACGATTAGTGAGGTATAAACGCACGTCAAGCTTTCGTATTTATTTTGTAAATTGTATTGATTTGTATGTAAACGTGTGTAATAGTTAGTTGAGCTAAACCGACTCCATTCCGACCACTCGGGATATAGATGTAAAACCGAACCTCGTTTGAGTATTTGTAAATAACCGGGTCTCCGTCCGAATCAAAAAGAAAATATAAAACATATATATATACATATCTCTAATTATTGTAAGTGTAAGATAAATTATTTAGAAATCTAAGTATACGTATATTTAGACTTTTATGATTTATTAGAAACCAAGAATTTATAAAAACCTAATTAGAAACGAATAAAAACCAAATATATGATATGTTTATATGTTTCGTTATAAAATATCAAACGTTTTGTGTGGAAATATAAAATGTATATGAACATAAATATATAATTATAAATTGTATTGTATTATTTTAAAGCTACATTTATAAAATATATCATAATGTTTTAACATCATTATTATTAATATTGTAACTAGGGATATAATATGCAATCACTAAACTCATATGATCTTTTGTTATTAAAATAATAAATACTTTTATTTTTGTATTACTACCTATTAAAAGAGTACATTATCTTTATTATTACAGTTATTATTATTTCTATTGTTATTATTATTTTATTTAGATTAAATATTATAAATATTTATTTAAAATTAAGTAATTTTCATAATATAAAAGTTGTTATTACTAAAAATGTTATATTCTTTATTATCATTATTACTACTTAAAACCTATTTATATTTAAACTTTATAAATTGATATTTTCTTTACCAAAACGTTACTTATTATTAGTGTTATTAGCATTATTATTACTATTATTGTTATTTTCAACTACTAAAACTTAAACTATGTTTTACACTAATTTTATCAATGTTACAAATATTTTCATTAATATTAGTACTACTATTTGTTTAAACAAACTATATATCTTAAGTGATATCGTTACTTTTATTATTTATTATTATTATTATTATACAACATTTTTTTATTACGTAGTAAAATTGTTATACCTATGCTTATAGTTACTACTACCCTGCACGTATTTAAACATTTATAATCTTATATCACTTACATATACATACATGCTTACTTAATCATATTATTAGCGAATGAAAAGGTATTTGACATAATACTTTATACATATATTAGGTATATTTATATATACAAACATTTTATAAAGTCCAAATATTACTTTTGATACAAATATATTTTTATGTGGTTTCTTGTAAATACTAGTTAGACATTTACCAATACTTGTAAAGTAATCACTATAACTATGTTAATATTAGATGAACATAAATAGTTTCGTAACCCTTATGATTTATATTATACGAGTATATTTTAAACATATGTATATGCGCAACTATAGACTTTGATTATTATCTTCGAAACAAATATAACTACTTGTATGTATATAATTAGTTATTTATACATATATTACATATATAAATGCATCAGAACATATACCCAAGTATTACTATTATACACAAATACTAAGTCCAACCAACGTTTTTATAGTACAACAATTAGAATAATAAATGGTGGTTTACAACCCGATATTTTTACCAAACAACCCTAACACTTGAACGAATCGGTCTAGCACAATATACTAAAGCCACAATCATAATTAGGATTTGTTTTGACAACTACACACACGATAGCAAGCTCGCAACTTTAGCATATTGCCTTGGCATATACAAGATTACGAGGTGAGTTCATGTGCTTTTCCCCCTCTTTTATTTAAACTTTTTGGGGTGATTACATGCTTCTGTTTTGTTTACATACTTGGTGTATAAATTAAAAAGGCCATTTTTAGCTGCCATAACAAATCCCCGAACTTTAGCACACAATCATTAACTCCTTTGGAGCCAACGAATATATGGGTAGTACTATCTGGTGAAACCCCCGCACACCATGGGCCCGACGTAACCGGGACAACCTCCCATGGAATCTATACTATATAATAAATAAAGGTTTTCTATGCCACGTGTCGCTTCCACATTCATCCTCATCATTTTTTTCCCGCTTCTCTTTCCTATTATTTACACCACTATCCAAAAATAATAATATATTTTTAAAGAAAATACTAATCTTTATATTAATAAATCTTCTGACATATTTTGACGAGTGTATATATTAACAGATTATATTTTATTTCACGGGTTTATTCAACCTGTGTAAAACCGAGTTTTTAAAAAATATTTTTTTTATACTGAATATATAATATTATATATATTTAACCCGTGTAATACACGGGATTTTAACCTAGTGATAATCATATAATGATGATAAATATCTTGTGACATATATTCGTTTAACAGTTTTAAACTTATGTTGGCAGGTATAAGTAATTAGACCCATAACAATAAGGGGTATGAGTTAGGGGAATATTATTATTTCTAGATGTCCATAGGTTATGGGCACATGGTTGATTATGAACTTGTTTAATTTGCACCATACATATTTGGATTCTCAATATAAATGTTCTATTAACTAAACTCGTGAACTCACCAACTTTTTAGTTGACATAATATTTTTAAGCATGTATTCAGGTATCATTCTCGAGTTTGGAAATTAGCAACCTAGACACGAGCTTGCTTGAAGATAGATGATTCCTTTAGAAGACTTATGCCGAGCCATAGATTCCACCCGAGAAAGCTTTGATGAGAAGATAGAATCCATTATTTTATTTTATTTTTGGTTAGTGTATAGATGATATGAACCTTTGTAATGTATATTTTGACTTAGTTGGACCAATGACATTTATAAATTATATGTCATGTTATTTCTGCTGTGTTTTGTTTTGGTATTCGATCATCACGCTTAGCCCCCTGGTCGGGTTATGACACATGTAGACCGGGTAAGGTAAGGAAAAGCAAGGCAAGGCATGTTAGTTTAGGCCATGCCATGTAGACCAGGGTAAGGCAAGGAAAAGCAAGGCAGGGCATGTTAGGTTCGGCCATGCCATGCCATGTAGACCGGGGCTCTTGTTCGTGGTTATGAGCCTCCTTAGCCTGCGTCAGGTGCGAGCATGGTCCTTAGCATGCTTGTGCCTGACTTGATCTATGCATAGCCAAGCAAGGTTTTCCTGGTGTGTGGCAAGGCAAGGTTTCTTGTTTTGTGATCATAGCCTTTATGAATGTATTATAAAGTTCCTAATGTTGACATGAGTTGCCCGGGCTGTATGACTTTTTCAATCATGAGTTCAAGGAGCATTCTCGTATAACCGGTGAGATGCTTAGTATAGATGTTAAGTTTAGAACTTTAGGTGTGATAGTAGATGAGTTATCTCATCTTTGATGAGATGAAGGTAAATGTTTACCTTTTTCATGTAACAGTCTTAAACTTTATAAGGATCAACAATTGTTAGACCTCCTGATACGACATTGGATAAAGTACGTGAACCGATCAAAGAGTAAGTGATTGTCATTCCTCATAGTATGGCGTTAGGCAAGGTGATTGACCTCATGATTCATTTTGGGTGAAATTCTTGACCCAAACCACTAACAAGTGATGGTTATATCACATTAGGCAAAGTATTTGACCTTTTTGGCCAAAATAAATTTGGGTTAGACCTTATGATGCAATATTAGGTAAAATACTTAACCTTTCTCTAAGAATAGTTCTAAATCAGGATCCTTTGATATATTATCAGGTAAGGTACTTAATCTTTTTACATATAAGTCTAGGCTAGACTTCTTGATAAAAAAAAGCTTAGGTTAGACCTGATTAGGTGAGATGCATAACCTTTTGTGAAAATCGATGAAGGTTAGACCTCATGATGCAACATCATGTGAGGTGTTCTATGATATTAGAAGAGGTCGATTCTTGTGATGCAACATCCGATAGGACAATGAGCTTAAATAGAGCCAATGATTAGTGAAGATCAGGCCTTATGAAACGAGATCGTATGAGCATCTTGTCTTTGAATGTTGTGACCACCTTGGTGCCGTACGAGGTAAACCACTTGTCCTTCATAAAATAAAATTAAATAAGCTTAGCTTAGACCTCGAGGTGCGATAGCAGGTGAGGTGTTTAACCTTTTGGAAAGAACAAATGTAGAATATACCTCATGATGAAATATCACATGAGGTGTTTAACAAAATGAGATGATCATATTTACATGAGTAGGTTAAGGGCGGATCTCATGGAGAAGTATTATGAGGTGCTCACCCTTTACATGAGAGTTTATTTATACTACGCAATTGTGTGTACATGGGTAGGTCAAGGCCGGATCCCACGGAGCCAAATTGTATTAGGTGCTTGATATGCCATCATTTATACATATTTTACATACATAATAATCCCATATTATGGTACTAATTGAATAATAATCTTGCAATTTATGCTTAAAACACTTATATTTTGTAATTACAGGTTATTCGGTGTTGAAAATATAAATCAAGCTAAATCCTATAAAAAACATCAAGAATTCAAGCTTTTAGAAGATTCATTCCTGAGCATTGACCCCCAAGAAGTAAAAAATGGTCAACAAGAGTCAACAACGAGCTAAAAGACAAAGCAAGAAGAAAGTTGAGGGTTGCACGATCGTACATCCAAATGCATGGTCGTGCATTGCCTTTGCTTCTCCTACACTGACCAGGACAGTGTCCTCTGTACCCTGTTTGATCCCCTAGGCCTTTGCACGACCGTGCAACCCATTGCACGGCCGTGCATTGGACATTTTGAGGCCTATAAATAGGAGGATTGAGTCATTCACTTGACACACCAATCCAGACCTAAAGAACATTCAAGAAAAGAGAATTCTTTGTAAGGCCCCAAACCTAGGATGCCTCACTTGTTGGATTTACTCATTCACAAACAGTTCTTAAACTCGAATATCAAATAACGCAGCGGAAAATACTTCATTAAACATAACCATTACATTGTTCAACATGCAGAAGCGTAACATAGTCTATTACATAAACATACATAAGCTAATCATAACGGGATGCCAATCTTCATGATCAATTGGGTAACTCTTCTCGCTTGCCACACATCACCGTCCATCATCCATACCTGCCTTAACCTGAATGTGCATACTAAAAAGTCAGCTACGCTCGTGAGTTCTAACTTTACATAAAACCTTAATATAAACATTTTGCCAAAAACATAACATACATTTGTTTAACAAAAGCGTACGTAAAACATGCAATAACTTAACATCATCTTAACATCGTAACATAACATCATAACATAAGTCAACATGAATCGAATCTGCGCCTTCTCGTAACCGTCTATTCCATACATCGCATACCAGCGGATGAACTAAAGGCTCGTTACCTCTAAGCCATCCGTCACACAGGTCCCCTAAGGCTCGTTACCTCTAGGTGGGCCAAACATATGTCTTCTAAGGCTCGTTACCTCTAGGTAGACCAAACATACGTCTCCTAAGGCTCGTTACCTCTAGGTAGACCAAACATACGTCTCCTAAGGCTCGTTACCTCTAGGTAGACCAAACATATATCTCCTAAGGCTCGTTACCTCTAGGTAGACAGAACATAACTTAGGCACTATTTCTCCGTAAGGAATAGTACCTTCCATCAGGATCCCGGTAATCCCATGGGTGACCGTCGTCACCCCATCATCAACCAGTTGTACAACCGTTAGCCAGCCACAAAGGCCCCCCGTAAGGTGAGGCCAATATATACATACATACATACCTTAGCTCCCGTAGGAACTCGTGGCAGATTCGTTCATTCGTGACTTTCATAAAACCTTTACCTCATTTTAGTTAAAGCATTAGTACATTTTATTAAACAAAACATCATCTCTTTCGTAAACCTTTCGTAAACTTCATTTGGCAAAACATTTCATAAACTTCATCTCTTAAACATCATTTCGTAAACATCATATCGTAAACATCACATCGTAAACATCGTTTCGTAAACCTCATTTCAAAACATCATTCCGTATGTATGCACACCGGCCCAAAAACATTTAATTAAAACATTTAAAGAAGGGATTCTAGAACTCACCTTATAAGCTAGCCTCGGTTATCCTAAACGAATGTCCAACAACGTCACTTCCGATCTGAATTGATTAGTTAAATACACATCAGACCCAATCCGACTCTAACGATTTAACCATCCTAGACATACTAACTTTACTTAATCAGCCTGATGCCTGCGCACTTAGTGCGCAGGGACTTATTCTTGCGTACTTAATAAGTGCGCAGACTTTGCTTCATGCGTACTTGATAAATACGCAGTACCTGCTTAAGTACGCATGACCCTCTTCATGCGTACTTGATAAGTACGCAGGATCCTCTTCTTGCGTACTTGGTAAGTACGCAGGATCATCTTCATGCGTACTTGATAAGTACGTACGAACTGCCTTTTCGCAAAAACCCTAACTTTCGCCTTCGGGTCTGATCACGTAAAGCTCCCGAACTTGTTTACTTCAAAAACGTTTGCTTTCCATTAAGGAACTCAAATCTATGTTTATCTTTCAGTTTTATGCGTGAAAACGTTACCTTTTCACCCAAAACCCGAAAAACCCAAAAACGAACAAAAACTCAGATTTAGGCCAAATCGTTACCTAAATCAAGTTTCTGATCGAGAGGTTCTTCTCACGAGCTCTGGAGCAACACACTTCTCAAATCTCGGGTCGATCCGCCAACTTTCTCTCTCTACGGTTTCTCTCTCTAGAAGTTGCAAATGAGAGAAATAGGTGGTGACCTTGGCTATTTAGAGGGAAGGCTCCCCTTCCAGCCCGTCGGCCCATCCGACCCGACCTGACATTCCTCGTTCCTTTATTCTATTATTTTAACTGTCATTTTATTTTTGGGATGTTACAAGTCTACCCCCTTACAATAGGTTTCGTCCCTGAAACCTATCATAAGTCAAATAATTGAGGATACGACTCCCTCATTTCCGTCTCCGTTTCCCAAGTGGCTTCCGATCCCCTTCAATGCTTCCATTGGACTTTAACCAATTGAATAATCTTATTACGCAAACGCTTCTCCTTTCTGTCTAAGATGGCCACGGGTTCTTCGATGTAGTTAAGGCTGTTGTCGACCTCGATGTCTGTAAGTGGTACGTGAGCCGATTCATCTGCCAAACACCTTCGCAAGTGTGATACATGGAAGGTAGGATGAATCCCACTTAACTCATCTGGCAACTCTAACCGATAAGCGACTTCACCAACCCGTGCCATTATCCTGAATGGTCCGACAAACCTCGGACTTAACTTTTCTCTCTTCCTGAATCGTATGATTCCCTTCCAGGGTGACACTTTCAACATTACTCTATCCCCAACATCAAACTTAATAGGCCTTCGTCGTTTATCCTAATAGGACTTCTGACCATCTTTTGCGGCCTTCATTCGTGCTTTGATTTGATCAAACCTTTCCGATGTTTCTCTTACGACTTCAAGACTTCCTAATTCCTTCTGTCCAATCTCATCCCAACAAACCGGGGTCCTACATCTTCTCCCATACAACATTTCGTAAGGCGGCATGCCTATCGTCGTGTGATGACTATTGTTGTAGGAGAATTCGGCTAACGGCAGATGACTGTCCCAACTGC
This sequence comes from Smallanthus sonchifolius, assembly GCA_023525975.1. Taxonomy (NCBI): domain Eukaryota; kingdom Viridiplantae; phylum Streptophyta; class Magnoliopsida; order Asterales; family Asteraceae; genus Smallanthus; species Smallanthus sonchifolius. Next base: position 40,118,227 of record CM042045.1, read on the forward strand.
CGCCAAGATCGATAATACAAGCGGGAAGCATATCCTCCAAGGTCTGAATGGTCCTTTCGGACTGACCATCCGTTTGTGGGTGGTATGCCGTGCTGATATTAAGCCTCGTGCCATCGCCTCGTGAAATCTTTTCCAAAACCTCGATGTGAATCGCGTGTCCCGGTCAGATACGATCGTCAAAGGCATCCCATGCCGTGCTACTACTTCGTTAATAAATACTTCCGCTAACCTTTTCGACGAGAACGTCTCGCGGATAGGTAGGAAATGAGCACTCTTCGTTAAACGGTCCAAAATTACCCAAATGGTATCATGACCTTTAGCTGTGCGAGGTAGCTTGGTTATGAAGTCCATAGTAATGTTTTCCCACTTCCATTACGGTATATCAAGTGGTTGAATCTTTCCATATGGCTTCTGGTGTTCGGCCTTTACTTGTGAGCAAGTTAAGCACTTGCTTACATACTTTGTCACCTCATGTTTCATTCTAGGCCACCAGTATTCCTTCCTTAGATCTTGGTACATTTTATTGGTACCAGGATGGATAGAGTATCGAGACTTATGAGCCTCATTCAAGATTTTGGTTCTAAGCTCGCCACCCATAGGTATCCATACCCGTCCAAAACGTGTCCTAACACCAAGGGTGTTATATTCCAACTTGTCCTGTTGGCTAACCATCCTTTCCTTCTTTACGTTTTCTTCCTTAAGTGCTTCATCTTGAGCTCTTTCAAGTTCCCTCATCACATATGATGTTACCACTAACTGGCGAGCTTTCACTCTAATAGGAGCAGGCGCAACCTTTCGGCTTAGAGCGTCTGCCACCATGTTTGCCTTTCGAGGATGGTATATGATTTCACAGTCATAGTCTTTCAATAGTTCCAACCATCGTCTCTGTCTCATATTAAGTTCCCTTTATTCGAAGAAGTACTTCAAACTTTTATGGTCGGAGTAAATAGTAAACTTCACCCCGTAAAGGTAGTGCCTCCAGATTTTTAATGCGAATACGACAACAACAAGTTCCAAATCATGAGTGGGATAATTGATTTCGTGTACCTTCAATTGTCGTGATGCATAGGCGATCACTCTCCCGCGTTGCATCAACACGCATCCCAATCCCTGGCCCGAAGCATCAAAGTATACCACTAAGTCTTCATTGCCCTCGGGAAGGGCCAAGATTGGAGCTTTGGTTAGCTTCTCTTTCAATTCCTTAAACGCCTCAACCTGGGTCGACCCCCATTCGTACTTTACCTCCTTCCGAGTCAACTTTGTCAATGGCGAAGCTATTTTCGAGAAATCCTGGATGAATCTCCGATAGTAGTCTGCCAATCCCAAGAAACTGCGGATTTCAGTTGGCGCCTTAGTCGTTATCTTTGCTGGGTTAACCATAATGCCATTCGGGTTAATGACATGACCTAGGAATTGGACTTCCCTAAGCCAAAACGCACATTTGGAGAACTTAGCATACAACTTTTCCTTCTTCAGAGCTTCCAACACCTCCTTTAAGTGACATGCGTGATCACCCTCATTCTTGGAGTAGATGAGGATATCATCGATGAACACAATTACGGATGGGTCCAGCATCGGTCGACAAACCCTATTCATCAAATCCATGAACGCTACGGGGGCGTTCGTCAATCCAAAAGACATTACGCGGAACTCGAAATGTCCATAACGCGTGCGAAATGCAGTTTTCGGTATGTCTTCTTCCCTTACCTTCAATTGATGGTACCCGGACCGAAGGTCGATTTTTTAGAACCAACTTGCGCCTTGCAATTGATCGAACTGGTCGTCGATCCTTGGTAAAGGGTACTTGTTCTTCACCGTTCGTTTGTTCAACTCGTGATACTCAATACACATTCTCATCGAACCATCCTTCTTCTTCACAAACAACACCGGAGCACCCTAAGGAGAGATGCTCGGTTGTATAAATCCCTTCTCAAGTAGTTCGTGTAATTGGGCCATAAGTTCTTTCATTTCCACTTGTGCTAGTCGATATGGAGCCTTAGCCATGGGCTGGGCATCTGGTACTAAGTTGATTCAAAATTCAATCTCTCTGTCGGGTGGTATCCCAGGCAAATCCTCTGGAAACACCTCCAGGTACTCGCGTACCACGGGTACATCGTCTAGTTCCTTCACTTCCTTACACTTGTCAATTACATACACTAGATAAGCCTCGCATCCGCGCCTCAAGTAATCTGTTGCCTTAACCATCGAGATGACATTTGGCATCGGGGCGTCACGATCTCCGAAAATCTCGACTTCGCTACCATTCGGAGCCTTGAGTCGGATTATCTTTCGTTTGCATATAATTTGCGCTTCATTGGCAATTAGCCAATCCATACCTAACACGACATCGAACCCACCCAAAACAATAACAAACAACCTGACAAGGAATCTATGACCTTCTATTTTTATCGTGGAGTTGTCAACTACATTGGTCACTTTCGCAGTTCTACCCTCAGCGGTTTCTACGCTAAAGGCCTTTTATAACTTACTCACAGTGTACTTCGCTCGTTTACAAAAAGTCGCAGATATGAAACTCTTACTGGCACCCGAATCAAATAACACAGAAACAAAAGTGTTGTCAAGGAAGAACGTACCTGACGCCACGTCGGGGTCTGCCCTGGTTTGTTCTTGCGTCAGTGCGTACGCACGAGTCTTTGCTCGGGGCCTCTCTTCTTTCTTCTCCGTGCCTTTCCGTTTCCCGGCTTCACCCATCCTGGGCTTGGTGCATTCCCGGCTCATATGACCGCTTTAACCACAATTATAACATTTAATGCTATGCCTGCATTCACGGGAGTAGTGCCCAGTCTTGCCACATTTGTAGCACAGATTTGTCCCTAGCCGACATTCACCCGTATGTCTTACCCCACATTTTCCACAGACTGCCGTCTCGCCTACCCTGGCCTATTTGTCCCTAGCCCCAAACAACTTCCCACCTGATCGCTTAGCAGGAAAGCTCAGCTTCTTCTTGGGCTCTTCAATGGCAACGACATTCAGCGCCAGATCATCAAATACCACTCCGCTCAGTTCTACTACCGAATCGTAGGTAGTAGGGGCGTTTGCTTTAACATAGGTGTGGACCTGGTTCGGCAGCCCTTGAATGTAGCATGCAATCTTTCTTTCCTCAGTCATGACAAGATGTGGCACTAGACGTGCCAGTTCATTGAACCGTGTGGTGTACTGCCGGTGCGTCATGCTCCCGGCCTTTAAACCCAGAAATTCCCTCTCTACCTTCTCAATCTCGTTCCTTGGGCAGATATTCTTGATCACCAAGGTTTTCAAGTCAGCCCACATCATCGCATCCACAACCTCGCTCCCTTTTGCTTGACGTACACCTTCCCACCAATGGGATGCTTCCTCTCTCAAGGAGTTAGCAGCAAATTTCACAACTTGATCCGTTCGACATTCGCTCAGACGAATGGAAGCCTCCATACGAATCACCCAATCAAACATAGCTACCGCCTCTTTCTTTCCAGTGAGGACCAGTGGGTCACATGCTTTAAATGACTTGTAGTCGCATCCACGTGCAGGCGGCGTGTTGTCAGTCTCGTTGTTCTGGGCACCAGTTGCCGCGCTAGACCCACCTTCCCCATTAACCTTCTTCAATGCTTCAGCTAACAGACCTGGCAGAGAAGTCTTCATCAACTCGGTGAGCTCTCGAGCTATAGCTGCTCTCACTTCTGGTTCAAAAGTGAAAGGTTGTTGTTCAACCAGTGTCTGCTCAGTTCCATGCACACTAACCGCCGGTTCAGTGTGAACACTTCCTTCTTCGCTATCGCGCAGGGGTCCTGCCGCGCCCACCATTTTGACAGCCGATACGACCACCGGTACGGCCCCCACCACGTCTTCCGTTTCCTCTCCTTGCCATTTCGTTCTATAAGACAAGGAATCCAATGTCATCACGCTAGTTAACAAATAAAATTCAATAAGCACTGTAAGATTTTAATATACACTGGCCATCTGCAAGTAACCATTACATTACCTTTCGATTTTTATTCGACCACCTTTGTGATTCCATCAGAACACAAGTCCTTACCTAACCCTTTCTAAGGCATACTATATATGTAAATATATATATATACTACCTTCATACCTGATGCTGTGGCTCGAGTTACCCGTACCGGCATCCGCTTTCAATCCCATTCACAGTTTAAGTTCAGACACTAGGAGTGTCCGAATCTCTCAAACTATTGCTCTGATACCAACTTGTAAGGCCCCAAACCTGGGAGGCCTCACTTGTTGGATTTACTCATTCACAAACAGTTCTTAAACTCGAATATCAAATAACGCAGCGGAAAATACTTCATTAAACATAACCATTACATTGTTCAACATGCAGAAGCGTAACATAGTCTATTACATAAACATACATAAGCTAATAATAACGGGATGTCAGTCTTCATGATCAATCGGGTAACTCTTCTCGCTTGCCACGCATCACCGTCCATCATCCATACCTGCCTTAATCTGAATGTGCATACTAAAAAGTCAGCTACGCTGGTGAGTTCTAGCTTTACATAAAACCTTAACATAAACATTTTGCCAAAAACATAACATACATTTGTTTAACAAAAGCGTACGTAAAACATGCAATAACTTAACATCATCTTAACATCGTAACATAACATCATAACATAAGTCAACATGAACCGAATCTGCGCCTTCTCGTAACCGTCAATTCCATACCTCGCATACCAGCGGATGAACTTAAGACTCGTTACCTCTAAGCCATCCGTCACACAGGTCCCCTAAGGCTCGTTACCTCTAGGTGGGCCAACCATATGTCTCCTAAGGCTCGTTACCTCTAGGTAGACCAAACATACGTCTCCTAAGGCTCGTTACCTCTAGGTAGACCAAACATACATCTCCTAAGGCTCGTTACCTCTAGGTAGACCAAACATATGTCTCCTAAGGCTCGTTACCTCTAGGTAGACAGAACATAACTTAGGCACTATTTCCCCGCAAGGAATAGCACCTTCCATCGGGATCCCGGTAATCCCATGGGTGACCGTCGTCACCCCATCATCAACTAGTTGTACAACCGTTAGCCAACCACAAAGGCCCCCCATAAGGTGAGGCCAATACATACATACATACATACATACCTTAGCTCCCGTAGGAACTCGTGGCAGATTCGTTCATTCATGACTTTCATAAAACCTTTACGTCATTTTAGTTAAAGCATTAGTATGTTTTATTAAACAAAACATCATCTCTTTCGTAAACCTTTCGTAAACTTCATCAGGCAAAACATTTCATAAACTTCATCTCTTAAACATCATTTCGTAAACATCATATCGTAAACATCGTTTCGTAAACATCACTTCGTAAACATCGTTTCGTAAACCTCGTTTCGTAAACATCATTTCAAAACATCATTCCGTATGTATGCACACCAGCCCAAAAACATTTAATTAAAATATTTAAAGAAGGGCTTCTAGAACTCACCTTATAAGCTAGCCTCGGTTGTCCTAAACGAAGGTCCAACAACGTCACTTCCGATCTGAATTGATTAGTTAAATACATAGCAGACCCAATCCGACTCTAACGGTTTAACCATCCTAGATATACTAACTTTACTTAATCAGCCTGATGCCTGCGCACTTAGCAAGTGCGCAGGGACTTATTCTTGCGTACTTAATAAGTGCGCAGACTTTGCTTCATGCGTACTTGATAAATACGCAGTACCTGCTTCATGCGTACTTGATAAGTACGCATGACCCTCTTCATGCGTACTTGATAAGTACGCAGGATCCTCTTCTTGCGTACTTGGTAAGTACGCAGGATCATCTTCATGCGTACTTGATAAGTACGCACGAACTGCTTCTTCGCAAAAACCCTAATTTTCGCCTTCGGGTCTGATCACGTCAAGATCCCGAACTTGTTTACTTCAAAACGTTTGCTTTCCATTAAGGAACTCAAATCTATGTTTATCTTTCAGTTTTATCCGTGAAAACGTTACCTTTTCACCCAAAACCCGAAAAACCCAAAAACGAATAAAAACTCAGATTTAGGCCAAATCGTTACTTGAATCAAGTTTCTGATCCTGAGGTTCTTCTCACGAGCTCTGGAGCAACACACTTCTCAAATCTCGGGTCGATCTGCCAACTTTCTCTCTCTACGGTTTCTCTCTCTAGAAGTTGCAAATGAGAGAAATAGGTGGTGACCTTGGCTATTTATAGGGAAGGCTCCCCTTCCAGCCCGCCGGCCCATCCGGCCCGACCCGACATGCCTCGTTTGTTTATTCCGTTATTTTAATTGTCGTTTTATTTTTGAGATGTTACATTCTTGTAGTTAAAGTAGTGAGTAGAGAGTAGATGGACTCTTCTTCCTTGTTTCACAATAGGGGAGCCTACGAAACTCATCATTATGTTAGTCGTTATGGCCATTCGTGGCTAAAACTTCTTTGTATTGCTAGGGTGAAAATGATGTTTAGTGCTTGTAAATGTTTAACGTATTAATGAAGTGGTATGTTTATGTCTTTAACTAATTCATTCTCAAAAACCATCTTTTGATGGGCTTTTATTATTGTCTAAATCCGTTTTATATTTTGAGTGTCTTGATTTTAAAGAGTAAGATCGTAAAACCTTTTTAATCAAACTTCCTTTGAAACCCGTACGTCTTTATACGAGTAGAGATTGATAAGCCAAAGCTTGGTCTATACTTCTTAAATCGTACGTCTTTATACGAGATTATTATGCGACAAATAATTGGAGAACTCATGTTGGGAACGGTATGTCTTTATACTTGTTCCCATTGTTAAACTGCCTCCCGGTGAGCAAAATATAATCACCTATTTAACTTTAATGTAAAGAATTTTGAGTCTGATGTCTTAAACCAACCCGGAGATGACCATTTGATGAGTTGAGGGTAAATGTTGTCCCTAACGGGAGGCACTACCACTTTTAAAGATTATAATTTGTGAATCAAATGTATTGAGAACGAGACTCTATGTCACACCCCGCCAAGGCGGAAACACGGGATGCAACGAGCATGGTTTCCATAGCCTTTGTTTACGTCGAACAACCACCAATAGACAAACTAACCAAAGGTTTCAAATGTTTACACAATAAAACCAAATACAAATTGTTTCATAAACGACATGTTTTCCAATTGTTTCCCAAAAGACATGTTTCACAAAAGACGAGTTTTACGGCTATGGCCTATGACACGTAGGCTATAAAAGGAAAACTCCCAAAAGGCTCCTAAATGCATGTGACTCCAGTGTGACTCCACCATCCTTAATTTCCTGAGAAAAACATGCTTAAAAAGTCAACATAATGTTGGTGAGTTCACAAGTTTCAATATTTAAATGACTCTGTTTACATAAAACACTTCGATGTCGGATATAGAGTTCGTACACATTGCATTGCCGAAACAACACAACCAATAATACAGTTACCATGAGTCCTATGATCAAACTTGACTGTTTCTGTTTCTGCCTCTACCAACGTCCTATCGCAAAACGTTGAAAATGAGATGGACAATAATGCACCCGTTTTGACCTCCAGTCAAGGTTAGCGCGACTAACCACGGGTGGGGGTGTCAAACCAAATAGATCTATTTACAATTTTCACGTCTACCCAAAGCTAATGATCACAGCATAAACGAGGACTTAGATGCGATAATAATTCTACTCATGCAACAAATGATGTCAAGTTATACTCGTATCCAAAATGTGATGCTAGCATGTTATCTCCCCCGAGCATTTAAAAGCAAAACTATTAAAAAGAGGGGCCGTGAGACTCACCTGATGAGCAACCAATGAAACAAAGCAAAAACAAGTAGCAACTAGCAAAGTCCGTGAATACGTGAGCTGTAATATCCAGGATTTTTCCGACTTATATTTTTCCTAAACCCTTGCATGTATAATTAATTTAAAACTTGAATTTTCCTCTTTGTTCTTAAATAATAAATTTTGATTTAATTTAAGAGGAAAAATTAAACTTGAGATATATATACTCCTATATAGAAGACTTGCCTAAAATGTATATATATGTATATATATATATATATAGCTTATAAACAAAAGGTGGTAAAGACTCATAAAACTTTATAGGTTAAAATTTTATAAATTGTATAAATAATAACCTTGTTTTAAAACCCTTAAACTATAAACCCATAGGTTATTTTATAAAATAATAAAAGATATAAAGCTTATGTTCTCTAAATTTCTTAAATTCATGAAATTATATAATAAAATATAAAACTTATAATAATTACTTGGTTTATAAAACAAAATGCATTTATGGTTTTATAAAGTCAAGGGACCAAAGCTGCCATTTTCGGATCTTGTTATAAGCTTAACCTCAAGACTTCACATAAAATGTTATAACTAACAAACTTTAGGGACCAAAGTGCAAATTGGCCAAACTTCCGAATTAAGAAACCGATCCGGAGTTCGAGTCCCCCATCATCCGGTTTTGAGCTCATTTACTCGGAAACGCGTGTTTCCGGCCAAATGCAATGAACCTCGAGTTCCGTTCACGCATGCGACCGTAACCCAAGAACATTCAATGCCTAACTTCCGGTTTAACGCCCTCGGGATTCGAATTTAAATGCATTTTCGTCAACCGAAATCCTCCCAACGATACAAGCATTATCGTCGAAATGCACCTTAAATACCAGTTGCCACGCCTTGGCGACATCACACTCAAACTCACCGAACCCGCAATTATTCCAAATATAAACTTGAAAAGAATTTTTGTTTATACTTTTAAGTCCAGAATCATTTTATTTAATTAAACTTAGTTTAAAACTTATAGAAATTTAATCTTTAAAATAAGTTTTAAATAAAAGAAAACTATAAGAATACTTCAAAACTTTACAAAACTTATACATTCAATAGAAAATACTTTATAAAACCAGGAAACTTGATTTGTAATTACTTTTTGAAATAATAAACTTATTTCATTTTTAAACTTCAAATTAATTAAAAAAACCTTTAAAGAATTCGAAAAACTTATATAGATATTATAAAATCAGAAAATAATTTATAAACTTACATGTTAATTAGAAAACATAAACTTATAAGCTTTTGAGTCTGATGTCTTAAACCAACCCGGAGATGACCATTCGATGGGTTGAGGGTAAATGTTGTCCCTAACGGGAGGCACTACCACTTTTAAAGATTATAATTTGTGAATCAAATGTAGTGAGGACGAGGCTTTATGTCACACCCCGCCAAGGCGAAAACACGGGATGTAACGAGCATGGTTTCCATACTTGTGAAACTTTTTATTAATAATTATTATAAATTATAAACCTATCAAACTTTGATATTCAAGTCTTGTGAAACCCTACTTAGAAAATTTATTTAAAACTTCATAAACACAATCATTCCCATCTCCCGTTTGGAACCCTAGTGAATCTTAGAATCCGAGATCCTTTGCCATAGTGTTGAAGCACTTTCCTGTGACAAACACTCTGGATAGATTATGGATAGATAGAGTCTTAGTTTAGTACTTTCATGTATGTATTGTCTTTGTTTGTAAGTGTCTGTATGTATTAGTAATCGAGTTGTATTTACTTTTACATATTGATTGTTGCAACTTTCTCTAAGTGTTTTGCGCACTTGTATGTGCGCAGGAAGTAGTTCCTGCGTACTTAGCAAGTACGCAAGAATACCTTTGCGTACATGCTAAGTACGCATGAGAAAATTGCCCTGCGCACTTGCTAAGTGCGCAGGCATCAGGTCATGTATAAATAGGAATGGTTGACAGGAGATAAGTACGCAATCATAGGCATTCAGATTAGCAAGTACGCAGAACTTTGTAATCTCAGAACTTCTTTCTGTAACCTTCAAGTGTTTATAATAGACATATGTTTATAGTGATTATCTTGTCGGATTACTTTGTTTCGTAAGACTCTCCACCTAGTCACGGGTATTCCGCACCCGGTCCGACTAGTAGGCCCACTTGCATGTGATGATCCGCCACACCCAAGGGACCTACAAGTGGTATCAGAGCATTGCTCTTGATTTCGAGTGTTGTGAGTGAGTTTGGAGAGTTTTCTGCAGAGTTTTACAAGCAAAAGGAGGTGTTTTTGTTGATTTTTGTGATAAAATAGGGGTAGCTCTTGAGCACTATTTTAGAAGAAAAAATCACTCAAAAACCGACTTTTGTTGTGTATTTTGAGCATAAAAGGTTGGTTAGAAACAAGTTTCTGACCCTTTGGCTCATTTTGATTGTTCATCCGTCCGATTTTTGCCATCTCCGGTGTGTTTCCAGTGACCGGAATAGTTTGGTGAGAGTTGGTGAAAAGGTGTTCTGCGTACTTACCATATCTGGCAAAAAGTACAGTCTTGCTGCGTACTTACTAAATACGCAAGACTAATCTCCTGCGTACTTACTAAATACGCAAGACTAATCTTGTGCGTACTTAAGTTATATCCTGCGTACTTATCATTTACCCCTGCGTGCTTATCAAGTACGCAAGAGCAAATCTTAAATACGCAAGACCATTCCTCTAAGTGCGCAAGGCCAATATCAAGTGCGCAAGTGTTTCTGATTTTTTTGAAATTTGACTAAGTGTTCACCATGTCGAATTTTCAGAACCTTGGAAACCTTTTAAACTATGACAATGAGATCGGTACTCCTCAGAAACCGCCAAAGCTGCTAAATGTAAATGATTATTCTAACTGGAAGGCACGCTTTGAGCATTACATTTCATACACTGATTCTTCGTTATGGATTCCAATTCTAGAAGGCTATAAGCATCCCACACACATTTATCTTGATGATGAACTGCCTAAGCCTATCTCTAAACTCGATGAAGAGGAAAAGAAAGCTTATGATCTAGAGAAGAAGGCTCTTGGTTCAATCACTATGGCATTAACTCGGGAGTTGTTCCACAGCTTCAGAGGTTATGACAACTCTAAGGATCTTTGGAAGGCATTACAGAAAAGATTCGAGGGGAATAGTGATATCAAGAAGAGTAAACGGGATCTACTTAGGAAGCAGTATGAATGCTTCAGATTTTTGGAGAATGAGTCTTTAGATGACCTCATCTCTAGATTCTATCATCTGTAGACAGAATTGAAAGCTTTTGAGCTCAAGTATCCTGATGAAGAGTTGGTGGAAAAGTTTCTGGATGCTTTGCCACCCAGGTTTGAAATGTACACAACCTTTATGAGAGAGAATCCAAAATTCTATGAGATGATAGTGGAGGAGGCAATTGGAAAGGTTCAAGCTCATAACATGAACCTAAGAAAGAAGGAGAGCTCAGGAAGACCTCAAATACAAGACCCTTCTATGTATCATGGGACGTCTTCTACAACCAAGTCATCGGGCTCTGGAATTGCCCTTTTCTCTGGAAACTCTACTGAAGAAGACCACTCAACTGGTTGTGGTGGTCATGCATGCTATGCATCTGGATCAGGTTCTGGATCTCATCAACAACATACCTCAAGAAATCCTCCCGCTACAACTTCAACTAACCAATCAGCTATAGCCAAAATAGCTGAAGATCATGTAGCACTATTTTCATCTTGTATGCTAGCCTACGAGAACTTCATAGGTGGCAAGCTTACAGATCCCGAGATGATTGAAGAAGATTGTAATCAAGTGGATCCTGATGACATGGAGGACCGGGATATTTAGTGGAATATGGCCATGATACTGAGGAGAGCCAAGCGTTTCCTGAACAGAACAAGAAGAAAGTTCATTGGCAGGCATTATAATGCCAAGGTTGGTTTTGACAAATCCAAGGCCAAATGCTACAAGTGTCTGAACTATGGACACTTTGCTCGTGAATGTCAAAAAGACAGAGCACCGGCTTTGGGTTTCACCAGACCTAGCCAAGGAAACAGCCATGGCTACAATAACTCAAACAACCACAATCAAAGCCAAAGTGGAACGTCCAATGCACTGGTAGCTCAACAGGACGACAGCTTTGATTGGGGTGTTCATCTGGAAGATGCCATCATTGCACAAACTCAAGTTGGTCTCATGGCTGAGATCATGGAGTTGATGGAAACTGAGAAAAAGGAAGCTGAGGAGAAGGAAGCTAAAGAAAAGGAAGCTTCTGTTGCTGATAAAGAGGAATCTACTACTGCTGTTGCCCTCATGGCCATTGGAGAAGCAACAAGTTCATCGTCTGAGGTAGATTCTAATCCTTTTTCTGTTATTTCTGGTTCTAAATGTCTAGGCTTAAAACTTGAAAATTCTAAGCTTCAAGACAAGGTCGAACCCCTTCGCATTGCAGCTCTAAGTTATAAAGAAAACAAAAAACGTTTAAAGATTCAATTGAAACATTGAAAAAGGAAAAACGTGATTATTCACTAAAAATGAGCGATCAACAGCTTCACTTGGATATTGCATATAAGGGGTTAGAGAAAAGGAACAATGAAATTAACAAACTATAAAATTAGATCTTGCAGTTGAATTGTTCTAATGAGAAGTTGAAAAACTCTCGTTTTGTGGTGGAACACTACGAATCTGTAGTGAGGCAAATGAATGGCTTAGGGTTGGGTACTAATGCCATTCCACCACCAGTTAGCGGGAAGTTTGTCAACAGCTTGGTAGACATTGATCTAACTTGTCTTGACGAGTCCTCAGGAAAGGATGATTCCTCTAAAAGGGATGATTCCTCAAGTAAGGCCAACTCCGCATCTAATGAGGAGTTCTTTACTGCTTCTGATGATGGTTCGGTTAACACTTGCCCTGAAGGAGTAGTATCTGAGGAGTTGTTATCTGAACAGACAGTCAAGAAAAACATTATCACTAATAGTGATAACTGTATTCTAACTGAACCCGATATCATTGAATCTAATGATAAATTAAAGATAATGCTTTATGGGGGGTATAAAAATCTTAATCAAGTAAAGAAAGAAGCTTTTTCAGCTCACTTTGGGCTTGGTTACAAAGAAAATTTGCAAAAATACTATACTCCCAAGAACCAATCTGTATCGGGTCAAACTCCTGTTCACAAACCAAATCCTCCTGCTCATAATGCTGAGTCATCTAATGCTAGATCTAATGAGCCTTACAGGAGAACTTACACAGACAAGAGGACTTGCTTTCACTGTGGCTTGGTTGGTCACATTTTTGTGAACTGTCCTTCAAAGAACCAAGGGAAACGGCCTATTGTTTCACAACCGGCTGTCATCCCTAAGTCGCCATCAGTGAAACCTCCCAAATGTCCAAAACAAAATGTGGTGAAACCACCAGTTAAACCCATGGGAAAGCCAAAGATCAAATCTGAGGCCAAACCATCTGTTTCAACAAAGGTAAAGCAACCTGATGTACCTTGTGTATCTACCTCTGGTAGTACACGTACTGGTGAGAAACCTGTGGTGAAACTCTCTAAGCCACAGAGGAGGAGAAGGAATAAGAGGTTGAGAAAGCTAGAGCAGCTGACTTCAGTTCAATCAGGTGAAGCTTCCACAAGTTCACCTGCTGTTGTTGAACCAAAGTCTACTGTTCCGGATAAGAAAAAAAGAGGTCCTGGACTGCCAAATCTAAAAATTCTCAATCTCCTAGTCCTAATTCTTTTAAAGATTCATCCATTTCGAACAGTCATCACGACTGTGAGTTAAAAAAGGTAGTTTATTTTGAAAAGGATGGACGACCCAAGACCACTATGGCTTGGGTCTCCAAATCTAACTAATTCTTTTTGTGACTCGTGCAGGGACTTCCGAAGGGTACTATCTCTAACCGCTGGTATGTAGATAGTGGATGCTCCCGGCACATGACATGAAACATGGCCTTGCTTCAAGACGTGAAACCATTCAGAGGCGGCTATGTGGCCTTTGCTGGAGAGAAAGGCGGCAGTATCACGTGTCAAGGCGTGGTATCAAATGGTTGTGTCAGTTTTGACAATGTCAACTTTTGCGAGCAGCTGAAGCATAACCTGCTGAGTGTCTCCCAAATGTGCGACAAGGAGTACTCGGTGATGTTTGATAAGAATGAATGCTTGATTCTCAAGCCTGGTTTTGAAGTTCCTGATGATTGGATCCTGATGAAAGCTCCAAGGACAAACGACACCTATCAGATTGATATGAGCATGGCAACAGCCACCTCATCAGTTGCTACTTGTTTGCTTACCAAAGCGACAGAGCTTGACTCTATCTTGTGGCATAGGAAACTCGGACATATTTCGTATCGTAAAATGAACCATCTTGTCCAAAACGGTTTGGTAACCGAAGTTCCTAAGCTGAGATTTACCGTTGCAGATGACTGTATGCCTTGTAAAAAGGGCAAACAGCAGCGGAAGTCTCACAAGCCCAAGCTCCAAAACTCCATTGATACCCCTTTGGAGCTATTACACATGGATCTGTTTGGCCCCATAAGTATCAGGAGTATTGGAGGTAAGTCGTTTTTTCTGGTTGTAACTGATGATTTCTCACGTTTTTCTTGGGTGCATTTTTTAGGTACTAAGGACGAGACTGCTGATATTCTTCAATACTTGATCCTGAGCTTGGAATCTCTTTGCAAGCTGAAAGTTAGAAAAATAAGGAGTGACAACGGAACTGAGTTCAAGAATAATTTGATGGAACTTTTCTGTCTCAAGAAGGGGATCCGTCACGAATTCAGCACCTCGTACACACCGCAACAGAATGGAGTTGCAGAACGGAAGAACAGAACACTAATTGAGACTGCAAGGACTATGCTGTCGAATGCAAAGCTTCCTGTCACTTTCTGGGCAGAAGCAGTTAATACAGCTTGTCAAGTCTTAAACAGAGTTCTGGTTGTGAAAAGACACAACAAGACTTGCTACGAGTTGATCAACAATCGACTTCCCAATCTTGATTACCTAGTTCCTTTTGGTAGTCCCTGTTCCTTGTTGCTACATTACAAAGACCGCCAGTCTAAGTTTCATGCAAAAGCGGTGGAAGGCATCTTCTTAGGATACGTTTCCAACTCGCCTTGCAAGAGAGTGTACAATATAGGAACTCGTACTGTCAAGGAATGGTTTGAAGTGGATTGCAGTAAACACAGCATTCCACCAGAACCAACAGGTCCAGCTTGGGGTTTTGATTATGATGCGCTATTCAAGCCATTCAATCTTCCTGATCTATCTGCAGTTGATGCCGCAAATGTTTATGAATTATTGGGTGGTGGCGATGACTCTAGTTTCTCTACTCGTGCTACTGTACCGATTGTAACTCCTGATTCCAATGCTGCATCTGCATCTGGAACTCTTAATGGTGATGATAGTGAAGATATTCATGTCAATGGAGATGAAGCTCAAGCTAATCCTAACACAACTATAGGAAATGAAGCTACAGCTGATCCAATTAACATTGAATCCTCTTCTTCTGGAACACAAGAAATGGGGGAGTTAAGAATGAATCTTGATTCAGAAATTCAGGAACCGAATGTACCAGAGACGAGAGTGCATAAGAATCATCCAATTGACAACATTATTGGTGATCCTTATGCCGGTGTTCAGACTCGTCATCAAACTATCACTGAGAACACTAGTCTTTACTCGGAGATACTTGACACTGGTGTCATGGAAACATGTCTGCATGCTGCATTCGTGTCCCAGTTAGATCCGAAGAATGTGAAGGAGGCTCTCACTGAAAACTGCTGGATTGAGGCGATGCAAGATGAATGGTCTCAATTCTAAAAGTTGCACGTGTGGGATTTGGTTGACTTGCCAAAGGCTTTAAGCCAATTGGAACCAGATGGGTGTTCAAATGCAAGACGGATGATCGTCATGTGGTTGTGAAGAACAAAGCAAGATTGGTTGTTCAGGGTTTTTACCAACAAGAGGGGTTGGATTACACGGAAGTATATGCCCTAGTTGCTAGAATTGAGGCCATTCGACTGTTCTTGGCTTATGCCACATATGTCGGCTTCAAGGTCTATCAACTTGATGTGAAGAGTGCTTTCCTATATGGAAAAGTTCATGAAGAGGTCTATGTCACTCAACCTCCCGGCTTTGAAGATCCGCATAATATCAATAAAGTGTATAAGCTCGACAAAGCACTTTATGGTCTTCATCAAGCACCGCGGGCATGGTATGAGACGTTATCTAAACATCTATTGTCCAATGGTTTTGACCGTGGACAGATTGACTCGACCTTCTTCATTAGGAAAACAGGAGGTGACATTCTTCTTGTACAAGTCTACGTCGACGACATTATTTTTGGATCTACCAATGAAGGGATGTGTAGGGAATTCGCACAGGTGATGAAGTCAAAGTTTGAAATGAGTAACATGGGTGAATTGTCATTCTTCCTGGGTCTGCAAGTCAGTCAAAGAGAGGATGGCATTTATCTACATCAAACTAAGTATGTGTAGGACATCTTGTCAAAATACAAGATGAATGATAGCAGTACTTATGGCACACCTATCCCAGTCAATCATGGTATGCATCCTAACAAAGATGGAAAGGATGTGGATTGCAGATTGTACCGTGGGATGATCGGATCTCTTATGTATCTCATAGCTTCAAGACCCGATATAATGTTTGCTGTGTGCTTGTGCTCAAGGTTTCAGTCACAACCGAAGGAGTCACACATTATAGCCGTGAAGAGAATTTTCAGATACCTAAAAGGGAGACCCCGATTGGGTCTTTGGTATTCTAAGCAGCAGTCATTTGACTTCAAAGCCTATACTGATTCAGACTATGGTGGTTGTAACCTTGACAGAAAGTCAACTTCTGGTGGATGTTAATTCTTAGGAGACAGACTGGTTTCCTGGCAGTGTAAGAAGCAGTCAACGGTTTTTGTCTCAACTTGTGAAGCAGAATACATTGTTGCGGTGAGCGGTTGTTCTCAGATATTGTGGATTCAACAGCAATTGAGAGACTACAGCTTAAACTTCACTGGAACTCCTTTATTCATTGACAAAAGTGCCACCATGTCCATCACAAATAACCCGGTGAAACATTCCAAAACTAAACATATAGAAATTCACCATCATTTCATCCGTGATTGTGCTGAAAAGCATTTAATTAAACTTGTAAAAGTTCACACGGATAACAATCTTGCTGGCCTTTTCACAAAGGCATTTGATCGATCCCGTTTTGAGCATCTTGTCAACTTGATAGGAATGTTCAATCCTGAGTGAAAAACTTGTGTTTCTTAAATCAATTCAATTCATGAAAGTTAAACTTTTATTTTCTTTTAAATTTTCTGTATAGTTCTTTTAATTTTCAAAATATTTTACAAAATCAAAAACAAAATAGAAAATGGAGAAAATTTCAAAGTTAACTTGAGAAAAGAGGAAATGATAGTACATTAGAGATGATCTAAACGTCACAGACTGCTCATATGGGAAATGATTACGTCATGCTTACTTAAGTGTTTAAATTATTATGTTTTTAATCTGCTTATTTACAAGTAATTTGAATTGTCAGTAGGCTGTATGCGTCTTTGAATCACTAGTAGTGTGGAAACTAAAGTCTAAATTACAACTGTGATTTGAACCCATGTTTGCTAGTGTGTGTGCGTAAAAGAATAGAAAAGATCATTATCATATAAAGGATGTTAAATTTTGGCAATAATTTTCTTTTGAGATCAGTTTCAGGTTATGTCGTTAGCACAATTAATGCGGTTCATCTCACTGCCCATACTCACAAGTATGCAATGAGAGATTGAATCAAGACATGTCTCTACATTAACCGTTGAGCATGTATTCACCTTTGAATCACTCCTGATGCATTGAAATCAAATCCAGATAGAAGTTGGATTCCCTTACCTTATTCAAACACCATACTCATTATCCTGAATCATCATACCGATATTCAATGAAGAAAATCAAATGAAACCAAGACAAATGAATCACTCGATTCTGAATCTTATGATTCCTGATAATCCTTATGGACTCTGCTTGATTTTTCCTGTGCTAATTGATGTAGCTTCATTATGAAAATTTAGAAAATCATTGGGAAAATCTTAGATGCCTTGAGATAGTGCAATTTACATTGCTATAGTATATCAGTGGGGTACACGTTGTAATTTTATAATTAATACCTTAATACACAAGAACGTGATGCAAAGATGCTTATAGTTTCAAATCTTATAATATTGTCAATTTGAATTACTTGTTTATGTGCTTATTACATATGAATAAATAGTAATCCATGACATGATCCCATATTCTTTGATGTTTATATTGTATCGTTTTTACTATAAGTTAGTCTGATATGATCCTCTGCTCGTGTCTTTGATAAAAAAAAAATAGTTTGTGTAAATGCTTGTATATTTCTATCTAGAAAAGATCAAAAAGATTTTAAGTTTGTGTATAGTTAAATCTTATTCAGAAAAGTCAAAAATATTTGTGTTTAACCTTCCTGAATTGTATTTGAATCCTCCTGATTGAATATTTTTGTCTTGTTCGTTATTTGACTTGAAAATCTTCATAATTTGAGTTGAAAGTTTGCGCACTTAAGGGTTACTGCGTACTTGACAAGTGCGCATGAAGTAAGCCCTGCGTACTTAACAAGTACGCAAGAGTTAAGCCTTGCGCACTTGTAAGTACGCAGGAGTTAAGTCTTGCGCACTTAGCAAGTACGCACGACCTTTTTGTGTTGGGTATAAATATAGGACTTAGAAAAATTTTCAGATTTTACAACATTCAAATTCTCAGTCGCCTGTTCATTTTCCCTCTGCAATTTTACTCATAAAAATTCGAGTGTTCCTAACCGATTCCTCGTCCCATCTCTAGTATCATCATCGTGTAACAATCATTTGGTGAGAATCTAGAGGGAATCCATCCGTGTATTCGTGATTTTAGACCGATTTGAATTTTAAAAACTTAGGGTTTATTTCAAGCTTTTTAGTCAAATTTTGGGTTGTTTGGGTAAAACCTTATAGTTAAAACTTGATTAGAAATTGTAATCGACCCTTAATCAGTCCATTTCGTCCGTGATTTTGCCATTAGACCCTCGATTGACCATCGACTCATCTGGGTGGTCTTTTAGGTCAAAATTGACCGAATGTAGCAAGTGTTTGGTGTAGATGTTGGTCCCATAGGCTAGAATCATAGATTCCGACCTTGTGGTGACCTAATCTACCTGTTATTTGAACTTCAGTTGAATCTTTAAACTTCTGGAATTTTTAACAAGTATGGCTCTTGCACACTTATCAAGTACGCAAGAAGTAATTGTTGCGTACTTGTTAAGTACGCAAGAGGAAATTCATGCGTACTTGCTAAGTAAGCAGGACCAACACTTGGAAAAATTTCTAAGTCTAGAAATTCAGTTCAAAGAGGAACTGCTATACTAAGTCATGTTTATTCATTTCCAATGAAACTTATTGTTCTGATTATGTTTTCTGTGTGTCTTTGCAGATTATGGCTCGGGCGTTTACTAACGAATTCAATCTGTTAGCTAACACTCAACCGGAATGTAAGGGTGCAGCGCTTCAGTACCACGAGATAGTTGATTTCTTGAACCGTTCAAGAATCAGCTACGCTATTTCTGCAGACCCGATCGTTTCAAGACGTTATCTGGAGCAATTTTGGGAGACGACGGAGCATGATTGCACGATAACCCCCAATGTTATAAGGGCTACCGTGGCTGGTCATGACATCGCCTTCTCTGAAAATACAATTAGAAGGGTCCTGCAATTCCGAGATCTCTCGACCGACCCGACAGCCTATCCATACTACTTTGTGGATGGCTGTTGGAGGCAAAGAATGGGATATGTCGAGGCGAGAGACTATGCTTCGTATAAGAAAATGTGGGTGCTTGACCAATGGAGATATTTTGCCCACGTCATGATCATGTGCATCTCCTCAAGAAAAGCTGGAAAGGATGCCATGGGTCATGACCTTGCTGCAGCCATGGTTGGCTTATCTCTCTATAAGGGCTACAACTTCTCACGCTACATCTTCAAAGCCATCAATGACCAGATCAACACAGCTGAGAGGTTCAGGTTCTTATAATACCCTAGGTTTGTGCAACTTCTGATAAACGATGCGTTGCCAAACCTACCTGCTACAGGGGAGAGATTGCAAGTGAAAAGGGTGGACAAGAGGGTGTTCGCACAATTCCTTAAGCCAGGCAGTGTAGATCCTACCCCTGAGCACACAGCACTCTTTGGCCACCTTATAAATGAAGCGTACGTGGCACCAGGTGACTAGAGATGGTATAGTCACGAATCAGAGCCAGAATTGAGTGAGCATTTAGATGAACAACAACAACAACAAGAAGAGGTAGATGAAAGTGAAGATGGATCGTCTGATAATGGAGACGAAGAAGGAGGACATGATGGTGCTGAGGGATCCGACTCGGAAGAGACTGAGTCTGATTCTTCTGATTCCGATGATGCACCATCTCATGCACACCCAAGGAGAACGACAAAGGTAACCTTACCTGAGTCGTCCTCAAAGAGAAAGCGACATGCTTCAAGCAGCGAATATGAGCCAGATTCTGACTCTGACGCTGCTATACAGAGACAATGACGTGAAAGCATTCATAAGAACTGGGGGGATAGGCAGCAACAACCTATTCCTAGTGAGGTGGTGGTGAGTCCTCAGCAGCAAGTAAAGTTTCAGCTGCGAGTTCTGACTCAGCTTCTACCCCACCTTCACAGCAGTTATACCGAAGATGGAGGAGGCCACAGGTACAACCTGACGTGGTAGTCACTTCAATCACATAGGAGGTTCGTGTGATAGTGACCCTCCCTATCACATCTGCCCAGGTGGCGATGACTACTCCAATTCTCACAGAGTCAGTCACCATCACCCCTTCCATAACACCTACAACCATCATCACATCCACAATCCCAACAACCACCATTGAACCTTTAAGTCAACCCTTCAACTATGGGGAATTTACTCAAGGGTTTGACTTCGACACCATCTTCTCCTCCCCAATTCACAATGCCGAAGCGTCATCATCCAGACATCCTGATCCTAATGATGCAAGGATAGATGTTCTGGAAACCTAAGTTGCTGGATTATTGGAAACTATTCGGAAGTCAAAGGAGGAATCTAACGCTCAACAAGCACAGATTAATTCATTGGTGGATGAAGTTAGGATTCTAAGAAGCCAGAGAACGGGGACTGAAGAGAGACTGAAGAACGTCATGGCCCAGAACGAGCTTCTAATCAGGACAAATGAAATAATTCTGGGTCACAGGTCATCTCTAGAGCTGAGGTTTGATACTCAACAAAAAGAGCATGAGCTGATGGTCAAACTAATTGCTGATCTGACCAAGAAGCTTGATGCTCAGGGGGAGAAAGAGAAAGATAAGGAGAAAGAGAAGGAGAAAACTGCTGGTGATGAGGCTTGTCATCCTGTTGACTTGACTAAGGATGACGACAAAGACAAGGATCCCGAAGCCGGTCCTAGTGGAGGTGAGCACCAAGCTTTAGCAATTGTGCCCATCTCTACTATTCCAATGGCCAGGGGGAGTCTACTCATCAAGAGGGTGGTAATACCTCTGGTGGTGGTGACAAAGGAAAGTCAGCGGCTGAGGTGCTTAAAGATCTATCTAATGATGAGATCTTATACTTAGAGCCTGACTATTCCAAGGAAGCACAGATCGATGCTCTCTTTAACATAGAAGAAGGAGAGATCGAATCTGGTGATTATTGGGATGATGATGAGGATGTAGTGATAGAAGTTCCCAAGGGTGACGGGGAAGGAGAGTATGAGTTAGAAGATGGAGAGATCTTTGAATTTTCGTCCTTCGAAGCTCAGCTCGACATAGGTTCAGTCGAGCATGCTAGTAATGTGGAAGCCTCGACTGAAGCCTCCCCAGTTGACCCTACACCTGTGGATCCGGAGGCACCAAAAGAAAAAGATATGCCTTCTACTTCATCTAAGGGTCCAGCTCTAGTTTTGCAAAAGACGTCTATCATAGACAAACAAGGGGCAATAGGGATGATCTTGGCTGTAAGGTTCGAGGAGGATAAGCAGTTGTTCGCAATCAAAAGATCTGGAGGAGTTCAATACTTGAAACCAACCAGAGAAGCGTTCAACTCCTTCCCAAATACGACCTTGTGAACCTAGCAAACCGAGAGCTGCTGGGTCATTCTAATCATGCAGTGGCGATGGGTTTGTGGGTGGTTCTACAGCGGGAAGCCAGATCTGGGAAGTTTGAAGTTTTCTAGCCTCAAGTGCCCAAGAGAGTCAAGGATAAGACAGCAAGACATCCTGTGACTAATAAATTCTTAAAGAAATTGGTATACAAGCCAGTGCTATGTGAAACTAAGATTCCCCTGAGCAAGTTATATCAGGATATTCTTGGTGACATGTGGTACTGGTACGTAGATCCAAAGACGGGCGAGGCTGTGGTGATTGGAAAGGTGAGGTCAGAAAGTGGATGCTTAGTGCCGAGGGAACTAATCAGAGTATTTGATGAAGTCTGCTTCATTAACTTCTCTGTGAAAGATCTGGAGGCACTAGCAGACAGGTATTGCATGCATACTGACGAGTAGACGAAATTCTTTGCTTCTAAATATGACAAGGTGATCAAGTTCTGCCTTGACTATAAGAAGAAGATGGAAGCTAAAGATGCATAGCTGTGAAGACTGAAGACCGAAGACTCAAGACTAAAGATCGAAGATGATCCAGAGCTGTTGTCAAGGGGGAGTTTGTTGAAGCACTTTCCTGTGACAAACACTCTGGATAGATTATGGATAGATAGAGTCTTAGTTTAGTACTTTCATGTATGTATTTGTCTTTGTTTGTAAGTGTCTGTATGTATTAGTAATCGAGTTGTATTTACTTTTACATATTGATTGTTGCAACTTTCTCTAAGTGTTTTACGCACTTGTATGTGCGCAGGAAGTAGTACGCAAGAATACCTTTGCGTACTTGCTAAGTACGCATGAGAAAATTACCCTGCGCACTTGCTAAGTGCGCAGGCATCAGGTCATGTATAAATAAGAATGGTTGACAGGAGATAAGTACACAATCATTGGCATTCAGATTAGCAAATACACAGAAATTTGTAATCTCAGAACTTCTCTCTGTAACCTTCAGTTTTAATAATAGACGAACGTCTATAGTGATTATCCTCAGTTTTAATAATAGACGAACTTGCATATCTATTAACGTTAATCAAGCCTATAGTAACAATGATAGATCTATTGTATTTGACAAATCCAACTAGTTTGATTGACCCTTCGGGGGGAGCCCATGGTGATTGTTATTGAACTTAAACTTTAAACTTTTAAGGGTAACCTTAGGGTTATGCCTAAACTTGGTTGGAGGATTGATATGCACAATGTTTAACATGTTTGGATCTCACACTTATACTATAGAATGCATGGCATAGCGAATTGTAATACTTTCCAAAACTTTGCTAAACTATGTTAAAACCTCCGTATCTCACCAACTATTTTTAGTTGACAGTTTACTTACATGTTTCAGGTACGCTAGCATGAGACCTGTTATGATCACCTAGGATGCTTTGGACCTAGATTACCTATCAAATAAACTTTGCATCTTGTTATGTGTTGTTTGTTACTTGTATTGTAAACTTGAAAGTATTAATGAACTTATTTAAACTTAATAGTAAACCTTGTGCTGTTGAACAACCCCGTCCGCCCCGACGTATAATCCGCCATCAGTTGGGGTGTGACAGATTGGTATCAGAGCCTTGGTTATAGAGAATTAGGTTATTAGACACATGACCTAGATTATAACTTAGGAGACCCAAACATGAGTTATCTCATGCCCTATACATCTACCTACCTACGTGTTACAAGAATCTACTACGTCTGGATCATAATCTTAGACTTCAAGTCTATTCCAATAAACTAACTCCCGTCAGGAATATTTATGTTCTAAACAACGTAGAGAACTTGTGCGGACCGGAAGAGTGAATGCCTGTATTCCGAGAAATTTTGTCAAGGAAAGCATTTCGTACAAATCCAAATCAACCGTTGGACTAGTATGCTTCCCTCGGAATTCTTGGGATGAGTGTTCACTTATAGGAATGCATGACTTCTCAAGACGTTAGGGAACTTGAATCACTCTTGATACGTCAAAGTGCTTATTTAGTGATGTGTACTAAATGAGTACCATCTAAATACTTTATACTTCCATAACTCCAAATCCTCATCTGTAATCCTTACTCTATGAACCTTATGTTCCTTCTCTTCATGATTTGTCACATAACAACTTGCCTACTCGTCACAACTAAAAACTAGACTTCAAATTCTTATGATACAATACTTAAAACTATATATACTTATATTACCATACAAACCACATAATTCCATGATACTTAAGAATTCTTGTACTCATTCCTATCTTCGTATTACCTAGCTAAACTTTATTTGATAACTATCTTAAGCCTTTACTACACTTTTATACATCCCCAAATATTTATACACCCTTGAAGCTTACACACATCATCATCCCTTGTAAACGAAACTTAACATCTTTTGACCTAAGGTACTTTAACAAGAAATTAAGAAACCTACTTGTTTTCCTCAAGAGGAAGAAGCTGGCTAGAATGAATAAACCCCACATTTGAGGACTCAAAGCCCAGCCCACAACGAACCTTATCATGATACCATAAGCCAAAACAACGGTGAATAATGACTGGAAGAGGGTGTAGGCCCAAGGGGAGTTCTGGCTAGGGAAAAAGGGTACTTAATTGAGTCCTTGTGACCCACCTTCTTCCCGGGAATTTTCCTCATGAGCACACCGTTTACAAGTCAAAGAGCCATTTCCAAAATAATACTGTGATGACTCAGTATTATGGATAAACAAACTTTAACTTCATAAAGAATTTACACATTTAACATGTAATAATCTCACCATCACTTACAAATTTTCTTCTATTCTTTCCTTGCCAGGCAATGGACTCACGCTCACTCCCCTCACCCGTATACCGACCTGGAGCGGAGTCTGATCAAGAAGAGAGTAGTGGGTCACCAGTGTACCAGCCAACAGCCTACCCGACTGCACGGGCGAGGATTGACTTAAATAGGACCAGAAATCCTGGCCTAGGATTCGAGGTACCTGTACCATCCCCACCAAGGAATCACTTCCAAGCACCCCATCTTCATCGTCGGTTCTCATCCCCACCAAGGGACCCATACTTGGTACCTGGCCCTAACCCAAGGGCTAGGCACGCGGGGACACCTGCTGTGGCAACGAGACTCCCGGTACATAACATTCCCCAGTTTGTGGGAACCGCGAAATTTATGAGGCGGGAGATGGAGCATAGGATACGACACGACCTGCTAAATCAAAGGATCGACGATCTTGCGAACCAAATATGGATCCAAGAAGAGAAGATCACGACCCTGGAGGAAGACAGGGAAATACTTGAGTGTCGTACCGAAACCACCAGAGACGAGGCTAGGTTTTCCATTCGAGTAACCCTAGCGGTCCTCGTCGTAGTACTCATCTGCTTCCTAGAAGAGAGTTATCTAAGGCGTAAATGAAGCCTCTACTTTCCTTATTTTAATTTTCGGTTTAAAAACCAATATGTTGTGTAAGGACTAGAAGTCCCAATTTTGAAGCAATTAATGAAAGTTTACTTTGAAATTCAATTGTTATCACTTATTGACTTGACATAAATCGTACAAAAACCTTCCTTTTTCCATTACAACTTAACCCTTTTATCTAACACATTCATCGAAAACAATCCACTGTAATATCTGAGTTAACTAACAATGAGATATTAAATTATCAAACCCTAGGTGGTGCATATAATTGAAGAATAAACTTTGAACAAGCATTCTGCTTTGAAAGAATTCTTTAAGAACAACACGACTTATGAACCATTATCTTGATCCACTATTCTTAAAAAAACTTACCATTTCAAAAGCCTTGGCTAAACTAACTACTTGTTAATCGTACTTGTCTCTTGAGAAGTCCTTCTTATAACTACTCATCCTTTGTCTAACTCATTATTCTTTGAACATCTCATCTATACACAAACAAGGATGAGCTATAAATTACTCTTGCTAAACAAGATCAGTTATTCATGAAACACACTTCTATAAATACTATCAAAACTTTCCCGTTATCTAACACTAGAAGATTTCCCTCGTTAAAAGAATGAATCATGATACATAAAAAAAAAATTCGCCATAAACCACAACGAGAGTCGAAACCCAGGCACACTTTACTGAGGAAAAACAATAAACTTACGTATACACAAAATACACTTTACCATAACATCAAAACTTTAAGTCTAGAGGGACCCACCTTATTACATGATACAAAATCTAAGACGACATTCAAACCCGTACCCATAAAGCTCAACATCCTTTCGGTTACCAAAAGTAAGCATGTACAACAAAATGTCATGACTTCAATCTAAACTAAATGGTTTGCCTTACTAAATTATACCTAAATTACTGATTACGACAATCGTTGTGCTTTCATCTTGAATAAAACTTATAAGACTTGTTACTCATTTCATTTCGAATGCATAAGAAATTTCATTTCTAATACTATAAACTAGCATGAAGGAGGACATTGCTCTCTGTAGCAAGGTACCTCCCTTACCTTCGAATAAAAAAAACTAAACATCGACATCCATCTGGTCTCCTTGAACGACCAGAATCTCCTATATAGGAATAAGGAACGTATAACAATTAATCCTATTATGAAAGTTTTCCCACACCTCTCATGAGCACCAGAATATTTAGGTGATCATCTTATACTCAAAGCATGATCACACACTTTATTCACTAAAGTTGGAAACTGAGAGACTTTAAACTACTCGGAATTTGACGTATTCTTGTTCAAACCCGAGGGAGATGTGAGACTTTAAACTACTCAGGGTTTGACGTATTTTTGTTCAGACCACAAGGAAGCTTTGAAACTCTAAATTATGCCACATCATTAACCTTTAGCTACTTATTGACGTTTCCCTCTAGGGACTCAGTTAATTGTTAACTACTCTTACGTGAAAACAATAGTTATGAGCTAAGCAAATTCTTGTACTCTCTCTTGATCCACACACAAACGGAAGAATCTATGCGGACTATGCGACGATTCGAATACTTACGGGTGCACACGTAATTATGAAAATCAGCGCATGGAAAGACATAGTAACTTCTGTCATGTGCTGTGGTCTAAGACCTATCGTAATAGATAGCAACGAAACCTAGGTACCATAAAAAAATCCTTAGACATATTAGACTACAAACTCAGTGTCACACCCCCAAAATCCACTAACGGAGTTTTACCGTTAGAAGCGTGACATACCAGGATCTCAGTCATTAGTTACGTTAAATGACTCTATATGAGTTTAATAAAAACACTAGTATTGCTCGTAGTCACGATGCAACACTAGTAATGAAAACACTGATTTAATGTAAGACCGCGGAAGCGAAAAGTTAAATGAAAAGCATGAGCCAAAACAGTCGCGCCAAAAATAAATAATCCAACAATAAATAAAATAAATAGTTCTTGAGTTTAAAAATGATGGACTTCGAATGCATGCATGCCTTTGCTTGTGCTTGTACCTTAATGACCTGAGAAAACATGCTAAAACGTGTCAACACTAGGTTGGTGAGTTCACAGGTTTCAAATATAAGTAAAGTTTACTAGATAAAACAATTTACAATTATATCAATAGGTAGCTAACCTAGTTACATGTTACTAAAGCATTTCGACACCGAAGCTGACTGTTTATGTTTGACCTGCCTCCTACCATGACTATCATGATCAATGGTAAATGTTTAGGTCAATGTTACACCCGTTCGACTACCTGTCGTGTTAGCGTGACTAACGCGGGTGGGGCTTGTCAATGCCCAGTAGTACTACTCAAGATTACCTCGCTATCCCATATATTAAACGGTTCGATATGTAAGGACTTGCATGATATGTTTGCGCTTAGTACAACAAGTGATATAAATTAAATGTAAGATCTAAATGTTTGTACCCATGTTTTCTCCCCCAAGTTTAAACCATAAGAAAAAGGGGCCGTGAAACTCACCTTAGAGTGTGTGCGAAAGAAAGCGAACTTATAATGCTTGACGACTAACTGCCACCTATAAACACCGGTTTATAAGTGTGTGTTTGTGCAAGGCGATAGGAACCCTAAGTATCCAAACAATCTCATTGTTTTAAGGGTTTAGAAAATATTTATTAGTTTGACTAAGTTTGACCAAGTTTGACTAAGTTTGACCAAGTTTGACCAAGTTTGACTCGACGACCCGTTGGTGACCCGTTTAGTTATTAAATGTTTGACTTGTATAACAACACGCTTAGCACACAAATAATTCACGTTTCATGCTACCTAAGTCATAACTAATTTAGCATGGCAAACTACGTCAACAATACACGTTACATTAACTTATTATTTTTTTTTGAAAAATATATAAACTCATGTTTGCTTTCAAATGAATCACATTATCTATAACACGTTCGTATCATCATCCCATGTCTATCTACACATGCTAATACATAATAGATTACCATAACACACATCATTAAGTTTAGACATCAAGTTCCAAATCACAAGGTTTTCACCTTTAGTAACCTATGATCTATTTAAGCTATTTGCATTCAATAATCCTTTAACGAGCCTCATTACAATCGTACTAACATACTAGAGTCAATTTATAACACTATACACACCTAGAAACCTTCACATTCAAAAATCACTTTTTAACAAAGTTTCCTCTTTTAGTAAGTCATCCATTACACGCTTTGTTTACACAACTAACACGTCTAATCAATCCCAAATCTTTCAACTAATATAATTACAACTATATTAATCATAATTCACGTCTAGCATGCAATTCCTATACTTCACATAATCAACAAATCTCAATTTACACCTCGTATGAAAACTAGGGTTTCACATATTTTCATAAAATCACCAAATCGATACAATACTATAAATCAATTAACCAATTCATTAATATATTTCGAAAATATCAAGTTTGGATGAACTAGGGTTTCGATCTTAAAAATAAAAATGAAATAACGATGGAATTCGATGAAATAACTTACGTAGGAATGCCTAGACTAGCACGTATTCACTTCCGGTTTCACGATTGAAGCTCGATCGAAGGTGTTTGGGTGCTTTGAAGATCTCGGCTCAAGGGGTGGGGGTTTGGGAATCGCGACGGCAACAAGAAAAGGGAAAATGGGTTTAGGGTTTTTTTTAATTTTTATAAATTTCCTTATATACATGCATGGATGGATTTTAATGAATCATGGGCTTTCTAAGTTCATGGGCTTTTTATTTACAATTAATCACTTAATTACTAATTAAATCTCTTAACGATTATATTTATAAAAACTCTAATTTTTATAAAAATAATTAACACGATTAATATCCGATAAACATGCGCGATAACAAGAAAATTCACATAGTTCACGTAAAGTCACGTATCACATAAAACTCATATAATTTATATTAAATATAAATTATTAAATGTTTGAAATATTAATCTTGATTAATCACCAACGTTCCTGGTTAGACTCGAGTGCGATCCGGAAATTCTACGAATTGCCGTTGTGTGTGAATTAACTGACACATTTAATTAATCCTAATTAAATGCAATGCACGTGCAACTAACTAAGATAACTGAGTTTGCGTGAATAATGTTTGAACTAACGATGTTTGTAACCTGAATTTGCCGGATGTCACACTCAGATCATCATATTATCATCAAACCCATTCTGAGTGATGCATCTCGCCTTAGATTCTGAGGGATAATTCAACAGTTCTTCTCTTAAGTACATTTCCGAAAACTAAATCCTCATATACTTCAATGAAACTATATGCTCCTTAGAGAAACTTCTGGCAATCATGGGCTGTGAAACTTAGAAACTCGAGCGTAATCTCATTCCTATCATTACATTCCATTTAGAATTCTATATGTAACCGGAGGTTACTTGAGAATGTGAGGTATTTTTCTCGTTATCCTTGCACGTATCATAAGTTTAAATCGTGAAAACAGGAAAACCAATTCTGAGTGGTGCATTATTGTCCATCTCATTTTCAACGTCTTGCGATAGGACGTTGGTAAAGGCAAAAACAGAAATAGTCAAGTTTGATCATACGACTCATGGTAACTACATCATTGGTTGTGTTTTTTCGGCAATGCAATGTGTACGAACTCGTTATCCGGCATCAAAGTGTTTTATGTAAACAGAGTCATTTAAATATTGAAACATGTGAACTCACCAACATTATGTTGACTTTTTAAACATGTTTTTCCCAGGAAATTAAGGACGGTGGAGTTACACTGGAGTCGCATGCATTTAGGAGCCATTAGGGAGTTTTCCTTTTATAGCCTACGTGTCATAGGCCATAGCCGTAAAACTCGTCTTTTGTGAAACATGTCTTTTGGGAAACAATTGGAAAACATGTCATTTATGAAACAATTTGTATTTGGTTTTATTGTGTAAACATTTGAAACCTTTGGTTAGTTTGTCTATTGGTGGTTGTTCGACGTAAACAATGGCTATGGAAACCATGCTCGTTACATCCCGTGTTTCCGCATTGGCGGGGTGGGACATAGAGCATCGTCCTCACTACATTTGATTCACAAATTATAATCTTTGTGATACTTGGAAAAATGCACCACTCAGAATGGGTTTGATGATAATTTGATGATTTAAACTTATGATACGTGCACCTTAGAATGGGTTTGATGATACTTGGAAACGCGTGTTTTCGGCCAAATGCAATGAACCTCGAGTTCCTTTCACACATGCGACCGTAACCCAAGAACATTCAATGCCTAATTTCTAATTTAACGCCCGCGGGATTCGAATTTGAATGCGTTTTCGTCAACCGAAATCCTCCCAACGATACAAGCATTTATCGTCGAAATCCACCTTAAATACCAGTTGCCACGGCTTGGCGACATCACACTCAAACTCACCGAACCAGCAATTGTTCCAAATATTACCTGCGTTGCTCGATTCAATCCTTGGACATCCGACCCAGAACTTAAACCTGTTCTCCTTCGATTCATCATCATATCAAGTAATTCTTGTGACCAACCTCTTCGTTTTCATTCATAAGACAAAATCCCTCTGTCAATTTACTCACACAGAGGGTTAATCGATTCGCATTTGGGGTTCCTTGATCTAGGGTTCATACGGGAAAAAGGGGGAGATTCGAGATACTACTTACCTATTTGATTTTCCGGGTTTAAACCTAACGAGGCCCGTAGTCGGGTGGTTAGGCGTGTGTGTGACTCAGGTGGCCCGAGTTCGATCCCGCCAACCCGAGTTTTGCTCTTTTATTTTTTTAAATCCTTTTAAAACAATTTAAATCTTGTAATTATTTTTATAAATTTTGCTAAACTTATATAAACTTGAAAACAATTTTTGTTTATACTTTTAAGTCCAGAATCATTTTATTAAATTAAACTTAGTTTAAAACTTATAGAAATTTAATCTTTAAATAAGTTTTAAATACAAAAAAAAACTATAAGAATACTTCAAAACTTTATAAAACTTATACATTCAATAGAAAATACTTTATAAAATCAAGAAACTTGATTTGTAATTACTTTTTGAAATAATAAACTTATTTCATTTTAAAACTTCAAATTGATTATAAAAACCTTTAAAGAATTCGGAAAACTTATATAGATTTTATAAAATCAGAAAATAATTTATAAACTTACATG